>CP142129.1:30000000-40000000 GCA_036013995.1 Theobroma grandiflorum | reverse complement strand
TCACTTTTCACCTCTAAAATCCCATATTTACTCGAATTCCGGAAAATTCAATTTGTTGTGTAGCGGAGCTTTCTTCTGAAGATACTAGAGGCAGGTAGCCATTGCATGTACGTCAAGGTTCAGTTTTTTATCTTTACTGGCTAAGCCGTGCAAGCATCTGGTACACTGACTCCCCCAGAGCAAGATTGGCATTAGAGAAACCCAAAACGACGTGATCCCCTGCACGGTCCCTTTCCGCTGTTTTTTGAAAGCAAAGTCATGAAACATAGGAAATAAACCCAACAGAATTGCAGAGTGATCAGCACTGTGGTTGTTGGCCATGTCCTGGTTCGCAATTCGAAAATTGAAATTCACTACTAGGCTACTAGCGTGTAACTGGTAGGCCGCCATTGTGCCATGGCTGGGATATCCATGTCCATGTCCATGGGATAGTGCTGCTACCATTTCTAGTCTTTTTAGATTTTTCAGATAATATCCTAAATGTTTTTAAGCACCTATTTTTTTTTTATTACAGACTTTTACAACTAATGCTTGAGGGCGTTGGATTGAATGAATGTATCATTTTTCCTAGTGCTTCAAACTTTCAACAATGCTCAATGCAAGATCATTTTCCACCATGGCGTTCAAGGAAAGGGGGCCTTGGTGTCTCTTTCTAATTTAGTATTTGTTCCTTGTGGTTATATGTGGATAAATCTGTCTTTTTGTTACACTCTCAAGTCTGTGCATTATATACAGAGTAGACACAGCAACGAGCCTATGACCCTCAAAGGCAAGTTTGCAATTAAAGCAAAACATGTGAATATATGATGTAAAACCCTCTCTTTTGTCTTCTTACTACAATGCTTAATTTCCTCATTAGTCATTTCAAGCGTTCCTGCTGAGGTTTGTGAGGGTTTAGATGACAACTTTACCATTGATGATTGTTTAGCATTACAGTGTGCTTTTTCTTCAAAACGGGATGAACAATGTAAGACTAAGTCCCGAGCAAAAGAAATCCAGGAAGGTGCCCCATAATTTGAACTCCCGACAAAAATTATTGATGAAATTTCTTTTTATGAGAGCAATATGGATGTTAGTATAACTTAACCATTGCACTCCGCTAGTATTTCATGGTGTGCAGAAAAGCATCCTGCTCGGGTTACTGCAGCATCTGACTCCTTTCTTCAGTGCCTCACAGCTAAGGCTGTTCACTCCCTACCTATAGAAGACAACTTCTGATCCCTGCTCCAAGTCGTATTTCTCATCAATGTTTCAGCTTTTTGTTCTTTCCTGATTTTGGAAGAGTTTTTTCCTGTGAGTTCGGCAAGCCAAAAAAAAAATGACACACTGAATTGACAATGACATACAAACAACATGACATTTAACGAAGACAATGTAATTTCCCCAACAGGTTCTGGTCATTTTTTCAGTGCCATGAACAACTAAAGAGCCAATGCCATGTCAAATGTGGGCATACCAAAAGGCAGACTACTCCATCAAAGCTTAAGTGAGGCCACTGTTGAGGGTTGAAACTTGAAAATGATTTTTGAAACAAAGGAAATATTCACTCCTTTGGCAACAACCCATAGCCCATTATTGTTTCAGTTTGTGACCTTTATGTGAGAAGAAATTTGTAGTCTTGCTCCTCTGAAAGTTTAGAAAGGCACCCTTGGTTCTGCCCAAGAATGGCTTTATTGCTGAAGTTTTTCAAAAGGGGAAATAGGTCCCATCATTTACAGTAACATTACCCTTCATAGTTTCATTCAATGTGACGTAATAATACGAATTATCTTTTGTAATAGTAATTGCTTTTGTAATTGTGCAGCAGAAATGAAGTAACCAACCTAGTTTATGTCAAGAAAAGAAGAGAACTAAAACAACGAAAATGCAATAAAAATCGAAACCATGATCATCCTTCTTCATCCATTCGCCGCACAAAAGGGCAGAAGAACAAATTGGCCCATATTCCAAGCCCAATAGCAGGCTATAATAGCAACCAATACCATCTCGACACGTGACCAACCTCCAAAGATATTTCATTCCCCACACACATAGCAAGTCCTTTAGCATTCCACCTTTTCTGTCCTCCTCCCACGTAACCCCTTCCCATGAAATGCTAATAACCATCGTACAAATCCTTTCACGCATCTTTTCTCCCATCTCCGAGATCCGCCATTTTCCTTTCTCCCTTTGAAATCGTGTCCCCTCTCTTAGAGAGTGGATACAGAGTTCCATTATTTTTTTCTGGGGAAGGAAACAAATAGGGAAACAGAAACAGCTCGATTTTCTATGCCTGTTTTACTACACCTATATATACTCTACAGACTCTTCATTTTTCTCTCCAAACCCACAAAAACCAGAAAACCCTTTGCGGTTCATAACATTTCTCAGCTTTTTAGTCTTTGCTCGGTTTTGTTTCATCAAGCTTTGACTGAAAGGGAAAGAAAACACCAGAAAAATGACCTGGAATGATACGTGTACAGAGTCAACCAGGAAACCAACTCGCCCAACCAGACCTCGCTACCTACCTCCTCACTTGAGACCCCAAAACGCAAATGCTGTCTTTACTGATACTGACACCCCTGAGTTAACTCGACCACGTTACAACCGTTTCAGCTCGCCTCAAACCGCTCGAAACTCTGGCGGTCGAGGCCGCGGCCGTGGACCCTGGTTCACCAACCGCCAAAAACCAAACTTGGACGATGAAAAGTTCGATGAACTAGAGGTCATTGATGACACCGCAGCAGGAACAAACGAAACCAACTTCGGCGCCTACGAGGACATTCCTGTACAAGCAAGCGGCGAGAACATACCGCCGCCGGTGCAGACCTTTGCGGAGATCGATTTGGGGGATGTTTTGAAGCAAAACATAAAGAGGTGCAAGTTCCTGAAGCCAACTCCAATCCAACGCCATGCTATTCCTATAGTGGTTGCGGGTCGAGATTTGATGGCTTGTGCACAAACTGGGTCAGGGAAAACGGCTGCGTTTTGTTTTCCTATAATTTGTGGGGTTTTGAAGGATCGGCTGTTGCTGCGTAGTCCTGGTGGAAGCCAGGTGGCGTGTCCTCTTGCTCTTATTTTGGCTCCTACCAGAGAGTTGTCTTGTCAGGTGGTCTTTGCCTTTTCTTTATCCTTTTAATTGCCGGAGTTGTTGGAATTTTAGTATTATTTTACTATTATTGTTTGGTTTGGTTTGTTAATTGTGATTAGATACATGAGGAGGCAAAGAAGTTTGCTTATAGGACTGGGGTTAAAATCGTTGTTGCATATGGAGGGACGCCTATTTCTCAGCAGGTATCCTTTGCCTTAGCGCCACTATGATCCATTTTGATATTAATGATGCTGATTTTTGAGTGATCTTAAATTCGTTATGACCTGCAACTATTTGCGTTGTTTTTGTTTTTTTCTTTTCAATGAAAAGGTTTGGGTGCTTCTCGAGTCTATATACTTTTTCTTTCAGTCCACTAAAATATTGTTTATGGCTCTCTATGCTCTTGCATTTTGGCACTCTTTGATGTAGCGCTCAGTGGGGTTATTTCTTTACGAGTTTGTGAGACTAATTATTCTATATCAGTGACTTTTCTGCGGATTTGTTGTTTCTACAGATTGTGCGGTTCAATCATTATGTATGATCTAATGTGCATTGGATGCAATGTTGTGTTTTTTCAGTTTCGTAACATAGAAAAAGGTGTTGACATTTTAGTAGCAACTCCTGGGCGGTTGGTGGATATGATTGAGAGAGCCAGACTTTCTCTTGGGATGATAAAATATCTAGCCTTAGATGAGGCAGACCGAATGTTGGATATGGGCTTTGAGCCTCAGATTCGAAAGATTGTTGAGAAAATGGACATGCCTCCTCCTGGAACAAGGCAGACAATGCTTTTCAGTGCTACATTTCCTGATGAAATACAGGTTTCCACTCTATCCTGATGTGCATTATATTTTGTTAGCTAAGTTCTCAAAATTATTTTGTTTCATGATATCAGAATATGAGCAATAATGAGGTGGGTTATTCTTGTATTTGTGGTCTGCTTTAGCCTAACTCATGTATTTTTGTGCTCATCATGTAACCTGCATTTTAATGTTCTTGTCTTCTTTGTAAACTCCTTTATCTTTGTTTTGTAGAAACTTGCTTCTGATTTGCTCTCAGACTATGTATTTCTGGCTGTTGGAAGGGTTGGTTCAAGCACAGATTTGATTGTACAGAGAGTTGAAATAGTTCAGGATATGGACAAAAGAAACCAGCTTTTGAATCTTCTTGATGCTCAAAAGTCCAATGGAAGCCGTAGGAAGGTGCAATTAGTGTCTGCCTTTATTAGCAATGTAATAGTTTTGGCTTTCAAAGAAATTGGCGGGAAACTTGAAGTACATGTTGGATTGTATGACACCTCTGTTTTTAAACTTGTTGATAAACGGATCCTACTTAATATTTTGCAGCATCCTTTAACTCTAGTTTTTGTGGAGACAAAGAGAGGCGCAGATGAGTTGGAACACTGGTTGTCAAGGAATGGTTTTCCAGCAATTGCAATACATGGTGGCAAAGTGCAGATGGTTAGCTTGCTATCATAGTTTATCCCTTGCTTTATTGTAATATTGCCATCTTAATATGCCCAGATTAATATAATATGTTACTGCTGTCTACTTCATGGAGTTAACAATCATCTTAATTGGAAAAAGTAATGCTTACTATGTTTATAGTTTGTATTTAGAAGCATTAAAATCAATTCATAGGAGAAGCAATTTTGATCATTATATGATAGGTTTTCCTCAAGGTGGAAGAACAGAATGAAGTAATTGTAAATTAATCTACTCAATTTGATCTAATTCTTTGCAAGTGCCTCTATAAAAATTTGTTTACTTATCAAATTTTTGTAGGAAAGAGAGCAAGCTCTGAGATCCTTTAAAAGTGGTGCTACTCCAATTTTAGTTGCTACGGATGTGGCTTCACGAGGACTTGATGTCCCTCATGTTGCACATGTCATTAACTTTGACTTGCCAAAAAACATAGATGACTATGTGCACAGGATAGGGCGAACAGGCCGTGCTGGGAATTGTGGCCTGGCTACAGCATTCTTCAGTGACAAGAACCTGCCTCTTGCAAAGTCACTGGCTGAATTAATGAGGGAATCAAACCAGGAAGTGCCATCTTGGCTAAGCCAATATGCAGAGAATTCCTCCTTTAGTGGTGGAGGTTGGGCTAAACGTGTTGGAGGCAAGTTTGGTAGTTATGACTTCCGAAAGGGCTTTCCATATGGGAATGAGAGCAATTACCACTCGAGCACTTACAATGATACTCACCCTGTTCCTGCCACGGGTGATTATTATGCTGCTGCTAGTGCTAACACCCAAACTTTTCTTGGCAGTGCTGGCATCTATGCTGATCCTTGTACCACATCTGCTAATGCCGATTATTTGGTTGGAAGTAATGAAAATCTTGATGGTGCTGGGCCACATGAATATGCATATAGCTATGGGCAGGTTGTTGCCAGTGGATGGGAATAGACTTGCATCCTCCTTGTTTGTGGCTTCGTTTGATAGACATGGTATATGAATAGCTTTTGAAGACCTAAGTATAGGTTGGACGTAGGCTTCAGAAACACAGTTCTCATAGTTAAAATATCTACCTGGTTCCAGAGATATACTAAAATCTTTATCAATTTTTTTTTGTTTTTGGTTTTGGGGATGTTACTATATATTTCAAAATCCCTCTTTTTGATCTGATGAACTCCTATTCAGACTCTTATGGGTTAGCATATTATAGTTGAATATGGAGAAGCTGATTTTGATGGCTGCCATGTTTGTTGGTCATATCTTTTGTGCTGAAGGAACTCTTTCTGGGAAAGCTGTGAAGCTCCATCTACATCTATATTTTCATATTACTACTTATTATATTGGATGTGAACCAGTATGTTATCTTGGAATTGTATTTACTGTATGATCTAGTAATAGGCCAACAATAGTGAAATGTGGTACCATTACCATACTCGTCCGCTCTCAGTCCTGCCAAGAACTCCAATATTTCTACACTTTTGTGCTGTTTTTAAGAGTGTGACCTCAAATTGTAGCCATGGTTTGTGTCGGTCTCAACCAGAGCCCTCGTCTAGTCAAATCTCAAATCAAATCAACTTTACTGGGCTTGTAAACTAGCCTCCACGCCTTGATTGGGCTTTGAGGTTTTCCCCTTTTTTGGAATATCAAAGAGAGATTAACCACCACCCAAAATCCAAATCCCCTTTTTATGGATGGGAATCGATGCGCTAAAAAAAAAAAAAGACATAATTTTTTAAATGAAAAAATTAGATAATATTATAAAAAATAATTTTAAAAATAATTAAAGAGAAGAAAGAAAGTACTTAAAGAAAGAAAAAAGATCTTTTTGAAATGTGTGTTTACAAATAAATTAAAAAGGGTTATTTATTGGTAAATAATTTCTTTATTTTGATAAAATTTAAAAAATACAGATAACACATAGATATTAGATGAATTAAATTTTAATTCAATCTAATTTACATCAAATCTAAATATAAATAAAATAAATGGATATTCACAAAAATATTCATAACACTCATCCTTGAATATCTATTGTGTTAAGAATATGTCTCATTAAAACTTTATAATAAAAAAACCTTATTGGAAAAAATCTGAGTGAAGGAAAAAAAGTACATAATTTTTTTCAAGAATACACTTATGAAATCATGTCTCATTAAAAACCTTATCAAGAAAAACTCAGTGGAGAGTACAATGTGTATTTTACTCATCCTGACAATTGCATTATTTAAGATCTTTAAAATGACGTATTCCGTTCTTGTGTACCAACTTTTCGAATGTTGTAGTAAGAAGGGCTTTAGTAAACAAATCTGCTAGATTGTCACTTGAGCGAATTTGTTAAACACTATTATCACCCTTTTTTTGGAAATTATGAGTAAAGAAGAATTTTGATGAAATATGTTTTGTTCGATCGCCTTTAATGTACCCTTTCTTTAACTGTGCTATGCAACCAGTTTTATCATCATATAATGTTATTGGAATTTCTTTCTTAGTTTACAAACCACACGTTTCTTGAATATGTTGAGTTACAAATCATAACCAGACACATTCACGACTTGCTAAAATTTTTGCATGGTTAGAAAAAGTAGGAACTATAGTTTGCTTTACAAAACATCATAAAATAGTTGTACATCCATATGTGAATAAGTAACCTGTTTGGAATCAAATTGTATGTTGATCTGATAAATATCCTGCATTTACATAGCCAATTAAATCTAATTTTAATGCATTTGAATAATATAAACTCATATCCATTGTTCCTCAAAGATATCGAAGTATATGTTTAATTCCATTCCAATGTCTTTGAGTTGGAGAAGAACTATATCTTGCTAATAAATTCTTAGCAAATGATATATCAAGTCGTATATTGCTAGTAAGATATATTAATGCTCCAATTGCACTAAGATATGATACTTTAGGACCAAGAAGTTCTTCATTATCCTCACAAAGTCGGAAAGGGTTTTTTTTTCACATTTAATGATCTTACAATCATTGGTGAACTCGATGGATGTGCTTTGTCCATATAAAATCGTTTTGGCACTTTCGCTATATAATTAGATTGATGGACAAAAATTTCATTTGTCAAGTGTTCAATCTAAAGACCCAAACAAAACTTTATTTTTTTCAAGGTCTTTTATATCAAATTCTTTCTTTAAGTAATCCATGACTTTTGATAACTCTTCAGGAATTTCAATAATGTTTAATCATCAATATAAACAACAATTATCACAAATTCAAATCCGAATCTTTTATAAAAACACATAAGCATATAAGATTATTTTTATAGCATTCTTTCAACAAATATTCACTAAGGTGATTATACCATATGCATTCAAATTGTTTTAATCCATATAAAGATTTATTTAATTTGATCAAATAAATTTCTCGGGAATTCAAATTTTGTGCTTAAGGCAACTTAAATCCTTCATGGACTTTCATATAGATATCATTATCAAGTGAACTATATAAATAGGCTATAACTACATCCATCAAACGCATTTCAAGCTTTTCATGTATTGCCAGATTAATTAAATGTCGAAATGTAATTACATCCACTATAGGAGAATATGTCTCTTCATAATTAATACTAAGCTTTTAGGTAAAACCTTGTGCGATAAGTCGTACTTTATATCTCATAATCTCATCTTTCTAATTTCGTTTTCGTACAAATACCTATTTATATCCTACTGATTTCACGTCATTTGGCATACGGACTACAAAGCCAAAAATTTTACGTTTTACAAGTGAATTTAATTTCACTTTGATTGCATTTTTCCACATTGGTCAATTATTTCTATATCTACATTCTTCAATAGATATAGGTTCAAGATCCTCATTTTCTTTTATAATATTGAGCTCTACATTGTATGCAAAAATATCATCAACATTTATTTCATTTCGGTTCCATCTTTTTTCTGTTATGACATAATTTATTGAGATCTTTTGATTTTCACTAATTTCATGTACCTGAATTTCTTCTAAAATTATGTCAAGGGTCTCTTCTGGAGTTTTTGTTTCTTCTTCTTGACTATCTTGAATATTTACTCTTTTTCTTTTTGAGGATTTTTATCTTTAGAACCGATTAGTCTTCCACACTTCTGGCGTGTTTTAGACTTATTAGCAACAGCAAATTGTCCTACATCAATTCTGATTGGAGCATTTACAGCTAGTATATGAGATTAGTTACTCTTTTTAGGTCAGTAAATGCGTCGGCAACTTATTTGCTATATTTTGCAAAAGAATTATCTTTTGAACTTTTTGTTCACATTGATTTGTGTGACGATCAAAATTAGATAATGATAATGTATTCCAAGATATTTCCTTTTCTAGCTGCTTATTTTCTCCCTTTAATGTTGAAAAAATTGTTTCATTAAAACGACAATCAGCAAACCTTGCAGTGAATAAATTTCCTGTTAAGGGTTCTAGATATTTAATTATAGATAGGGATTCATATTCAACATATATTTCTAACCTCCTTTGAGTACCCATCTTTGTGCATTGTGGTGGAGCAATTGGAACATATACCGCACATCTAAAAATTCTTAGATAGGAAATATTTGATTCTTAATTATAAACCAATTGTATAGAAGAGAATTTATGATAACTGGTTGGCCTGATGCGTACAAGTGATACTGCATGCAAAATGGCATGTCCCCAAGTAGAAATTGAGAGTTTGAATTTCATAAATAATGGCTTTGCAATCAGTTTAAGGCGTTTGATAAACGATTCTATTAGACCATTTTGTATATGAACATGACTAACAGATTGTTCAACATTTATTCCAATTGACATGTAATATTCATTAAAAGCTTGAAACATAAATTCACTAGCATTGTTAAGACGAATTGTCTTGATTGCATAATTAGAAAAATATGCTCGCAAACAAATTATTTGTGCAAGTAATTTTGCAAATGTCAAATTGCGAGTTGATAACAAGCACACATGTGACCATCTTGTTGATGCATTGATTAAAATTATAAAATATCTGAATGGTCTACATGATGGATGTATGAGTCCACATATATCACCCTAAATATGTTTCAAAAATGTAAGGGATTCAATCCCAACTTTAGTTGGTGATGTCTTTATAATTAATTTACCTTAAGAGCATGTAGCACATGGGAATTCATTAGATTAAAAAATCTTCTGGTTTTTCAATGGATGATCACATGAATTTTCAATAATTTTTTACATTATTATTGATTTGGGATGGCCTAATCAGTCATGCCAAACATTAAAATTATCAGTAAACTTCTAGTTTACATAAGTTTCAATCATTTTAATTTTTATATAATACATTTCAGAGGATGACGCGAGTAATTTTTTCAATACACATTTTGTACCTAATATAATAGATGTAATACAAAAGTATTTAGTGTTTCTTTCATTCGTTGTCTCAATATGATATCCATTCAAACAAATATATTTAAAACTTAATAAGTTTCTTTGAGACCTAGGAGAAAATAATGCATCTTTTATTATAAACTTTGTTCCTAAAAGTAGTGAAATATTGGCTCTTCCAAAGCCTTCAATTAATCTTGTATTGCTAGATATTGTATTGACATTAGTTTCTTCCATTGTCAAGTGTGAAAAATATTTTTTATCTTTAAATGTAGTGTGCGTTGTAGTACTATTTATTAGACATATATCTTTATTATTGATTTTGGATCTAATCAGATGAATATCTATGTTTTCTTTATAAAAATAAAACATATATGGTAAGAAACTTATATAAGAGAACATTAGATATAAACTTTGCTATTAAAATAAAAAAAAAACTTCCTAATAGACATATTAAAACACATTAACTTCTTAATAGAATTATACTAAACATACCAAATTCCTAATAGAATTGTAATAAAACACACCAACAAATAATTTAAGAAATTTTATTATTAAGATTTCCATCACCAATCAAATGATCAATCCGTCTTTCAGGGTGGGCAAAAAAATCAGCAACATTCAAGTGTGTTATATCAACTTTGCTATCATCTTCAACAAAATTTGTTTCAATATTTTTTCCTTTGTCTTTTAATGAGGCTTGATAAAGTTCAACAAGATGTTTTGGTGTACGATAGGTATGTGACCAATGGCCTTCTATGCAACATCGATAACAAACATTTTCTATATTCTTTTTACTTTGTTTACCTTTTGTCTTTTTCTTGTATCTCTTCAATATTCATCCACTTCTTGTGGGTATTCTTATTATCAAAATAATAATTTGTGTAACCACCACAACTACGTTAATTATGACAACATTTTCCACGCTTACGATTACGATCACGACCATGATTAGAATTTTTAAATGATGTCGCAATCACTTCAAGGAATGGAGCAGAATTAGTTGGGCGAGATTCATGATTTTTCATCAATAGCTCATTATTTTCCTCAATCACAAGGAGACATGAAATCAGTTCAAAGTATTTCTTAAAGCCTTTCTCACGATATTGTTGCTACAGGAGCACATTTGAGGTGTGAAAAGTAGATAATGTTTTTTTGTAACAGATCAGCATCAGTCACCTTTTCTCCATATAATTTTAATTTAGAACTAATTCTATATAATGTTGAGTTATACTCACTTACAATTTTAAAATCTTGCAATCGCAAATCGTCCAATCATAACGAGCTTAACGAGCTTTGGACAGAATTACTGTTTTTTGGTGGTCATATCTTTCATTTAGACTTTCTTAAAGATAGATTGGATCTTTTATTTGTAAGATACTCAATTTTTAATCCTTCATGAAGATGGTGATGAAGGAAAAACATTGCTTTTGCGTTATTCTGATTGCATGCTTTATTTTCTTCTTTAATTGTGTCTCCAAGACCCATAGCATCTAAATGGATTTTGGTATCTAGAATCCAAGATAGATAGTTCTTACCAGTAATATCAAAAGCCACAAATTCAAGCTTTATATGATTGACATTGTGATAGCTAAAAGAAGAACATAAATGTTAGTATTACACAATATATCGTAAGTGGTAAGCAAAACAATAATTGATTGAAATTAATATAAAATTAGAAATTTATTATAAATTGGTAAAATTTGGGCAAAACAATAAAGTGACAATAGACAAAAATTATCTGAAAAAAAATTGAATTTCGACTTTGCGAAGCTTAAGTGTAAGAGATTAAAGAATCGTGCTGATAACATGTTATGAAAAATAACTTAAGAGAAAAGATAAAGATAATTTGAAAGAATAATTAAAGAAAAAGAAAAAAGTATTTAGGGGGAGAACAACGATTTTATTAAAGTGTGTGTTTACAAATGAACTGAAGATGCTATTTATAAGCAAATAATCTTTTATCTTGATAGAATTTATAATATGAAGATAACACTTAAAAATTAGATGGATTAAATTTTAATCTAATTTAATTTATATCAAATTTAGATATAAATAAAATAAATATATATTCACAAAAATATACATAACAAATAAAACATATCTAAAAAGGCAGGGAAGATTGGAATGTATGCGATGCCAAAAAGGAAAAAGTAGTAACGTTTTTTTTAAGTAAAATGGAAAGTAATTCTAAATGAGAAAATAAATAAAAATGTGCTTATTTATTCAAGTAATAATTTAATTTTTATTCTTGAGGAAAATAAAGTACTTTCCTCCGAAAAAAAGAAACCATTTTTTATTTCTGTTAATTATTATTTAAATAATATTATCGGACCTTCAAAGTTCAAAGAAATTATGTAGTAATAATAAAATAAAAATTATTACTACGATTAAGGTGTTTCCTTATTTTTATCGATAAAGACCAGTTCCCAAGAAACCCTAGCCGGTCAGTAGCCACCACAAGAGGTTTCATCAATTTAAAACAGCGCTCAAAAAATAAAGCGCAAGCTTGCAATTAAATTGTTGGGGGCCTCCATTTTCACTCTCTGCTCTGCTGTCCCCGGTGTTTCACTTGTCTCCTCCGCACATTTTATCATCCTGCAATACGCAGAGACTGAGACAGAGGTTTTTGGGGTGTTAGGGTTAGGGTTTGAGTAGCAAAGGTCTCAAAATGGAAGAAGTCACCCAAGGAGTCAACAACATGAACTTGGGCACCGATTCCCACAAGAAGAACCGGATTCAAGTCTCCAATACCAAAAAGCCCTTGTTTTTCTACGTTAATCTCGCCAAGGTTTCTCCTTTTTCTTCTTCCTTTTTACTTCTCCTGTACTTTCTGCTCAGCTCTGTTTACTCTCCTTTCTAATTTTGCATCCTATTCTGTGAAAATAATCTGCTGAATTTGAATAACACCGGTGAAATTTCGGTGGATTTTAGGTTTTTCCTTATCTGGATTTTTTTTTTTAACTATTTGGGATCTAGGTTTTAGGTGGTAGCTGCAACTGAGCTGATTAAATTCTTTATTAATGCATTACAATCATCTTAGGATAACCTTTTTATCTTTTTGGTTGCAGAGGTATATGCAACAGCACAATGAGGTGGAGCTGTCCGCACTTGGCATGGGTACTAATCACTTCTTCTGTTCTCTAATTTATACTTTAATTTCATTTTACCTTTTTCTCAGATCTGAATATGAGTGGATTATTCTCAGATATGGGTTTTGGTTTTTGTTTAATTTGTCTTAACGTCACTACTTATTGGAGCTGTGTGGCTCAGTATGTACTTGTAAATTATAATTTCCATGAAGGCTATGGCACCAGATTTTTTTAAATAATCTGGTCACTCTTCCTCTTGCTTTGGCGCAGGAGCTATTGATAAGTTGTTTGTTTTACACCTGCTTATATGGGGATATTGTGCACTGAGGATGCTCTGAAGCATTTCTCAACTTTTTTTTCTCTATTGCAAAGTGTGTGACGTAATTTTTCTGTTGCTGGTGCTTCGAATATATTTTCTGGATCTAATTTTTCATCGATGAACTTAAATTTATTGTGTGTGCTACATTCTGAGAATTGTACCAAATCATGTTTTTATTGGTTGTGTCATATATGCAGCAATTGCGACGGTTGTCACGATTGCAGAAATTCTGAAAAACAATGGTTTGGCTGTTGAGAAGAGTAAGATGTCTTCCACTTTGTATTTTTTTTTTTAATTAAGAAAATCATGCATCAATATAACTATTGAGTCCTTATAATGATGGGGATCAACCTGCACCTGTGCAGAGATCATGACCTCAACAGTTGATATGAAGGAGGACTCTAGAGGGCGGCCTGTCCAAAAAGCAAAGGTAAGTTCATGCATTAACTCTTCATGTTTCCTTTTGGATATGCCATGGTTTATGCAAAAACATGTTTGCAAGCTGAGATACATTTTCTCTCTCCTAATAAAGTGAAATCTTATAATTGATATAGGGAAATTCAATCAAGTTTTGGTATTATTGACATTTCCTGTTATTGGTGCTTATTTAATCATAGTGTGTTCATCATTGTAATGCTGAGTTTTGTTCTTCCTCCTAGCTCAAGTATTGATAGATATGTTTTTGATGTTCTTTCTCAGATTGAGATATTGCTGGGAAAGACAGAAAACTTTGATGAATTAATGGCAGCTTCTGCTGAAGAAAGAGATGCTGTGGATGGAGAGGAGCAGAGTTGAAACTTGGAAGAAGTTTGTTGTTAGTTCCTGGTGGTCAGTTTTTAATGCCCTAGTATTGGTTCAGACACTTAGGTTTTTTACACATTGTAGGTGTTTGAGTTATCTTGGTCTTGCTAGAATGGTAAATTAAAAAAAAAAAATCTTCTTTCTTTTCAATATTCAATTTTGTTAACTGATTTATTTGGCTTCTGTTTTCTCAATATGTTGATGCAATCTTGGTATCATCCTGAACTATTGCCTTGGTAGATGAAAGACAATTATGATTTAACCTTCTTCACATATTGGTAGTTAATGACTTAATGTTGTTGCAATTAAGATGTGGCTTGCACAATGTTTCCAACCGTTAAGGGGATGTAAGAATACTAAAGCTGCAATTTGAAGTGGTCCTTTCCTCCCATAACACCGCACCTTTGACAGATATGTCTTCATGTAATCCGCTTTTTCCCTTTCCCTTCCGAGATCAGTGGTTGAATTCAACCCATCCTATGCTTTTTGGAGCTCAAGAAAATTATGCGGGGACAAAATTGCCTTATTTCACTTATCATATCAAATCATATCATTCTCCTTGCAAAGAGGTAAACATGGTTTTGGATATCTCATCTATCCAGTTGGGCTCTTTAAACATCTGTATTAATATTTAATATTCGAAAGTCAATTGTTAAGTTTAATGTTATCAATAAGGCGACGTTAATTTAATTGGTAAAATAACATATAAAAATTAAAATTATTAGTCACTTTGACTATTTAAATGTGTTGTTTTAATTTATTTTTTATTTATTTCACATCAACATCCTCTTATTTTCAACAATTGTGTATCCACTTTAACACGGAGTGTACAAAAATTCTAATGTATATAATACAGCCAAAAATTCATTTTTGGATCAAATTCCGGCTCCTCTGCAATGAAGAGCATGCAACGATACGAATACTAGAAGACGTTCCAATCAACCATAGCGCCCCAACAAGTTCAGAAGAAATGGAAGTAGAATTTTCTATTCCCAAATTACAAAGAAACTGTTCTGGAAAACCAATTAGAGAAGCATCTTATATTGAGATAATTCTCTCAAAAGAATATCAAAATCTAAAACACCAAAAACATTGCGGACTACTTCTCCATTAACATGCTTCTACTTCCTCTCCATAATCCCATGTAGCAAAGCTATATGTGCTACTTTCAAGGGATATCATAGAGATTCTTTCTCCATTAGTATCCTCTTGCACGCCTCATAACACATGAATGAAATCCCCGCTGCAGGGACCAATTTCATGCAGCTGGGGCCCAAGCCTCTATAAAGGCCTGGGATTCCTTCTTTCTCAAGTATGCCTGTCAAAGCATGAAGCATGTTCTGGTACTGTCTTCCATTAATAGCCCCAGCCTGCATCTGCTTCCGAGCTACCTCAAGTGGGAAAGTTGCACTACTTGAGACTGCACCAGCCACTGATCCAATTAGAAGAGTCATGATATTTCCAATTTCCTCTTTCTTAAAAGCTTTTTTATAAGCTTTTCTTAATGTATCATACGCAAAATAATTAGTGGCAGCATAAGGAACCACTCCTATCAAACTGGGAGTAAGGCCATTGTAAAGTCCTGCTGGCCCTTCTGCCTGCACAATTTTTACAATGGCATCCCAAAGATTCTTGTAATCTTCCTGCAATCAGAACAAAATGGTAAGCCATAAAGATACTTTACATGAAGAATTAGCAATGTTCATTAGTTTACCAGTGCTTCCCAAAGTTCATGCTCACCTTGACAGTTAAACGAGTTTTGAGTAACTCCAGAGGGTATGTGCACAAGGTAGAGCTAACTCCAGCAACAGCACCTGCAATAAATGAGGCTGGAAGAGGGAGTTTGGGCTGTTCCCCATGTTCAGGTGTTAACTGTTTCTTAACAGTCTCATATGCAAATAACTGCACAAAGGTTCCACCAACAAGATAAGTGTTTACTGTTCATAAAAGACAATTTATAGCATGATTTTAGGATAAAGACTAAATCAGTTGAATGAGAGGTAGTTTTTGAAAAACACCTAGAGAATTAGACCAGAATTAGACATGTACAGACATGGGCAACGACATAAAGGAACCAACAACACAAATGGAAGAAGGCTGCTAGAATTTGTCTGGACACGTCTTCTGCTCATCAGATGATTTGCCAATGAGGCAATGCAAGCTGATGAAAGGAAGACACAGAAGAAAACCAGACATCAATCTTGACCATAGAAGCCTATCAAGGGAAGCCTTATTGTATCATAGACGGCAACCAATAAAGACACAAACAAGAAGGGGAGAAGAAAAATGCTTCGAAAGATCTTGATCCTTCTCAGATTTTATTTACTTGTTTGATTTTAGGGTCTCTTCTTCATCTCTTTGTTTGTTACTCTCGTACGCTACCCACCTAAATTAGCAGGCAATCCTACAATCAAGTATCAAAACAACATTGATTTTGCATGGCAAATTCATTAGGACCCCAACGGAAACCAGTAAGAGACGCATGGTAGGTAGCTCCTCTTTGGCAACCAAAGAGACAGCCATATTAATTCCATCCGCTAGATGTCTAGCAAATAATCTTGAGATTTATTGACCTACAAACCAAGTCTCAAGACATAAAAACAAAATAAAGAAAATCAAACCAAAGATCCTAGTATGGCAATTAGACCTTCAAACATCAAAAGACACACAAAAAAAAGGGGAAAACACATACCAGATCAGTAAATAAAGGAAGCATATGCGGACCAGAACCACACAATGGTGTACAAACAGTTCACCAAGCAAGAAATTACTGAAGTCCAAAACATGATGAACAATAAAAAATCTAACCATAAGAAATGAAGTCCTTAACTACACACCTCAATAGCCTTGCTTGGCGCAACCCGAATAACATTAATCAAATTGCCCCTAAACAGGCCTTTCCATCCCTCACTCCTCATGATGTTATCAAACACTTCAGCCATAGAATTCCCACAACTCCCCACCATCAAATGCGTTTTTATGGTCTCCAATGGAGCTACAGCAGTCCTAGATAGAGCGCCTGCAACTGCCCCACTAATCAACCTCCTCAATGATTCATTTCTAATCTTAATTCTCAACTTAAAGCCACCCTTCTTCTCCTTCTTCTTCACCACCCTCTCAGCAATCTCAAGTTCATCATCCAACAGCAGTTGTGGAACCTTCTCAAGCTGAAATCCAGGTTCAGGGACTGAAACAAATTGTGTATGTAAGCTAGCATAGGGGAACTTTGCAGTATTCTCCAGCGAAGTCGGAGGGTTTGGTGAGATAGCAAATCCCATCCCAGCTTGATTAACACTTGCAAAAAAGCCATGAGCTTTCAAACTAACCCTCTTATGAGAAAAAGAGCATTCAATCTTAATACCAGAACTACTAAAAACCACATCTTTGTTGCCATGTTGAACAACTTGTAAACTCTGTTCAGCTGCCATTAGTCAATAGCTTAAAAGAAAGTAACCGCCTTCCTCGCCCTAAAGTACACGGATGAACTTGTGTTTTGTGAAGAAATGGTTTTTTGCAAATGGTATTCTCAAAAAAGTTTACCCAATAAATTTTAGCAGATGGGTATTGAATATATTGGCTAAGAAAACAGAAAAAGGAATTTCTAGAGGAATACAAGAAGAAACAGCTGCAAGAATAAAGAATTTAGAATAAAGTGTATTTGAGATATTCGAGGTTTATTGGGATTACCAGATGGGTTTGACGAAGTGGAGAGGAAAGGAGGTTCTCTCTTCCTCTCTCCCTCCAAAGCCAAAAGTTAGACTTTAGAGAGGAGATGGAAGAGAATCAAGAGATATGGTTCTGCTGATGAATAGTGTAGTCTAGAGTGTCGGCTTAAGCTCTGTTTTAAAAGGTGTTCCTTCGCTGGAAAGAACGGTCACAAAGTTTCAAGGGGCGTGGAAGGTCAATTCAATAAAAACGCTTTATATGGATCATTACCAAAACCAGGATCACATACATTGAATGAAACAAAATACTTGAGAAATAAATGAATTCAAGTCTCCTGTTTTGTGAAAAATGAAACGATTTTGATTGACTTTTAAGATTATATGACTAAACAATTGCAACAATTTTTATATTACTATAAAAGAAAATCTTTTGCTTCCCTCCTACCCGCTCCCTCCCCTTCCGGACAAGGGTAGGTTCTCCAAATTGATGTTGAACTTTGCTTATAGCGTGAGTTGTTAATTGAATACTTGAGTTTCAATTTTACGTTTGGTAAACTAAGCCTTGGAGAATGGTTCAGACTTCAGAACATTGACTAGAACTAGGAAAAGTCTTTTTGGTAAATTTATTTTTCAACGTTATTCCAATTGTTAACCTTTTTGGTATATTCCGGTGAAGCTTACTACTAATAAAAGTACTTTGCTTTTCCTAGTATTTTATTACAGGACAACAACTACAGTAACCTCGACAGCCACAATCTCCTTGCCCCACGGATCGTTACTGCTCTACATTTACTTGTTTTAAAGGAGGACAAGGGCATACTAACTCAAAATTTTGCAGTTCTTTGTATTTTTCATCGAATCTCCGAACGAGATACTGCATTTCTTGCCACAAGATTCAGATAAAATTGATACTTTTGAGCCAGGGGAACCTTCAAGCCCTGATAAGCAGATCTCAAAAATCTTTTGAGCCACACGTAGACTGCTGATAGAATTCTGGTTTAAAAATCCTGACTAGCTCACGGTTAAAAGCAATTCCAGCATCACCATCGTAGACTTGTCCAGCTAACCCAAATTTTAAAATGGGGTTGCAGATTTGTCTTAGCCTCGAGATTTGTAGTAGTCGTTGCCATGAAGCAAAGAAGAGAAACGATAGGGAGGACTCAAGAGGAGCCAGCAGAATCAATACTTTGTAAATTTTAACCTGTCTTAAAAAATAGTCAGAACATTTGGTACATATAACTCTCTTGTTCCCAGCAAACAAAATTGAGATTGTATCTTACCCGAATCTCTACAAGCTTACCAAAATGATTACCAACTAATAATTTCATTTTGCCTTCCCTTTCTTGGATGATCCTGATCCTTTCTTTGCAGTCTTCTTATGAAGTTGCTTTTTCGGTTTTAATTTGTTTGAACCTGATGAGGACTTCCCTTCTTGGTTCTTTCTATTCCTTGCTTTCTTCTCTTTCTTCACATTGTACATGGTAACAGCCTGATTTCAAAACAACACAGGCTCAGATGATCAGCAAATTTCCATATGGAAGGTCAAATTTACCACCAGATGAACCCAACTACATGGCTCACACTAACCTTGTCGACATTAAGTATCTCATGGGAATGCTTAGAGATTAGCTTGTTCAGAACATTCTCAGTTTGCTCCTTCTCTCGTGAGCCTATCCCTGATCCCTCAACGACTGGTAAGAACTGAAGAAAATAGAAGACAAATTATTGGAGCATGCCATTATTGTTTATGAGAAATAATTACATTGAAGCAAAGACCAGGAGTGCAAACCTTGCGGTGCTTTCCCTGCTTTTTAGCAGGTTTTTCTCCTGGCAACTTCCTATCAAATTTCCCACCACTGGCTGTAGAAGTAGCAGCCATCCCAGCTACATTCCCCAATTCATCTTTAGTAACTTTCTTAGGTGGAGCCTCGGTTCCTGTTATGGGCAAAGCTGTAGCAGCAAGCTGAACATGGCTGCAGCAAACCATTTCAAAATTAAAAACAACTCGACAAAAACATAACAAACAGTCAAACTCTAAAACCAGAAATTAGAAAAAAAAAAGGAAATGGGTTATGGCAGCAATCAGAAGTGTATCCTCTTGGAAGTTGCAAGAACTGCACCAGGAGCAATAAACACAACAAAAAATCTAGTTTACACAAGCTAAAATAACCAGTCAGATATTCTCATCAATAACTAGAGCAATTTAGACAGAGAAATGCTGCCTATGGAAGAGAAAGCAATCCATGACGTCTATAAGAACTTCCTATAGGCATGGTCTGGAATCACAGGCTAACCCTTGCACTGCTAAAATCAAATAGATGTTAAGGTATAAGGGAAATCAATCAAAGACCAGGAGTTACAGGTTAGAGCAGAATTAACGATGTTACATGTAGAATAAACCTAAGGAGAGACTTATTTATACCCATAAGGTGAAATATGATTAGGTTAATGAAAAGGAAAAATCTATACTGTCTTGAAAATAACAATGGCAATTTCTACATATATATAAGACTAGTAAACAATGGATGGGCAAAACCTTGGCAAAGCACCAACTTTTGCAGCTTGTTTCAAGTTCTGCAGGCGATTCTTCTCTTGCTTCTCAACTCGTTTCTTCTTATCACCTTGTCTTTTTGCAAAAGGATCCACTCCTGGCTCTGCAAAAAGCAACAATCATGATCAACAAAATCAAATTGGTCCATTACGTCCAATACTTGTAAACTTATAAGGCCTATCACTTCAATATGTAGTACATTTATTACCTACAAGGGCATTTACAATTGTTTATTCCCAAGGAAAAATATAACAATTAAAAAGTCAAATATAGATATTATTGGTTGATCTTCTATAAGGCAGCAATTCATTCATACTCACCATCAGTCATCTTGGCATCAATGATGGGTATGTCTTTATCATCATTAACACGATCATAACCATAGCGACGTTTCCATGTACCAGTTTGTTCATCCCATACAACTTTGTCCTTTTTACGTTTCTTTATACCTACAAGATATCTCAAAAGGGGATAAGCACACGGAATGATCTTCAGAAAAGGGGAAATGAGAATAAACTCAAAATTCTAAAATAGCCATATAGACTTCAGATGATTGGTGAAATAGATTACCTTTCTTTTTAGCAAACTCCTCCCATTTTGTAGGCAGCTTAGGCTTTGGAAGCTGAAAATACAACCACACAAAGCATTTCAGGTTTCATGCCACCTTAAAAACTAGATTTTATAATGCAAATGAATAAGTAAATAGATAAAATTCAGATTCATTGGCTAGGAGATACTTATTCTTTAATTACAGTAGTACAAAATAGAATAAGCAAAAGGCTAGGCTTACATGCTTCTCCCTTGGAAGTCTCGTTGTTGGGGGAGGCAGCTTAACAAGCGGCCCATCTACATCTTCAGTCGAAGGTAAGTTAAAAAGACTATCTGCAACTGCTTGAACTAATTTGGTACCCTCCTCTAGACATGCCTTAACTAGCTCATCCCTAAGCATATTGGGCAGCAGACAGAAGATCAAGAAAGTAACACATAAGGATCAACTTCTTTACAAGCCAAAGAATCAAATATACAAAGGGCAGTTTATACTTTGAAAAGGACTAAACAAACTTTGGGGGGAACAAAAGTATCCAAAGTATGTCCATTATAATTGATATCATAGCTCCGAGTCTCCTTTGAACCAGAAATTTATCATTTTGTTAATGAAAAGTACCCTCAAAGAGAAAAGAAGCAAACACCCATATAACAGAAAACCCCAAAAACAAAAGAGGAAGATATAAAAAAGAAAGAAAGAAAGAAAGAATAAATTACTACTAAAACTATAATTACAAAGCAAAAAAAGAGAGTAAACCTGGAAGTGGGGAGGGAGGGGAAGTTGTGAAAAGGGTTAAATGCCAAGAGATTTCCCAGGTCCACTTGAAAAGGCTTCTTGCTCTCCTCCATCTTGTTCTTCTGTTGTGCTGCAAACCGCTTGCTAAGCTTTGCGTCGTCGTTGGTTAAGCTTTTAAAAACCTAGGCAAAAACACCCCCCTTCTCTCTGTATTGTTTCAAGGTATGCAGTATCCATGTATTTTGGGTCTAGGCTCCAGTTGGAAACCACTCACTTTATCAGCCCAAACAAAGCCCAACTCTATTTTTTCTTTATAAAAAAAACTACAGTATCTTGAGCATAAATCTTAAGATTTTTTGGAATGGTAGTCTAGTCCCCTGAATTTTAACTTTGTATAAACATATAATAGCTGGCTTATCCAATATAAATACTAGTACTAGTTTCTTTGGCCTGAATCCAAAAAAGAAAAATTAGTTTAATTGCATTAAAATTGAAAAAGATGTCAAAGAAATATATACATCCATTAAAAAGGTCTTTACTTATTAGATTTTAAATTTAAATAAAAGTAAAACATCTTGTGTTTTTATAACTACTTTTACTAAGATTTTCGAATATTTAAATATCATTAGAATAAAAATAAAATTTTAAACTTTTTTCATTTACAATAATAATAATAATAATAATAATAATAATAAATGATCGAACATTACCTTAATTTGGGTAAATCATTTTAGGAACGTTAACCTCACGAAAGTCATACTAATGTAGTCATAACTCATGACCAAAATGAAAAACTGAATGGTAATATGATTCTTTCACAACATTATTTACACAAATAGAAATTTAATTGAGCTTATAAAAAAATTTTAATTGAATTTTTTATTAAGCATTATTAAATTAACATGATCTATGGTAATAGTAAATTAAAATAAAAGCAATATCAGATTCTCATTGGACCACCATCCCATCAAAACGGTACGACACATATTTCCATATTTACCCCTACCATATTCCCCAAATACCAACCAAAACCCTGTGTCACCCAATTTGTTTCGCATACAAAACCCAACCGACGACAATTTCACAGAAACTCTCTCTTGCCCCCTTCTTCCCCGGTTCCCCCCTCCCCAAATCATGAAACCCTAATTTCCTACCGGTCAACCCAAATCAGCACCTCTGTTTCACTATCGCTACATATGAACCCTAATTAGCTAATACCCTTTTCTCCTTTTCACCCCCTAGTTCTTCTAGGGTAAGATTTTTCCTTCAATTTTTTCACCTTCAATTCGATCTTTGCCTGTTTTCTTTTTTTTTTTTTTCCTCAAATTCAAACATGGATGGCAACAAAGATGACGCCTTGAAATGCTTGAAAATCGGGAAAGAAGCGTTGGACGCTGGAGATCGAGCGCGTGCCTTCAAATTCCTCAACAAAGCGCGTCGCCTGGACCCAACACTTCCCATCGACAATCTCTTATCAGCAGCAGCCGAAAAAGAATCCGACGATCGACCCGCCCCGGAATCTCCCGGGTCCACCAAAGATCCGTCCGGGGCTTCTCATTCTAAGCCGTCCGATCAACCGTCGATTCGCCAAAGGAATCCATCAACTGGTTCAGCTGCCTCTTCTTCTTCGGCTTCTTACACCGAAGAGCAAATCACAATCGTGAAGCAAATCAAGAAAAAGAAGGATTATTATGATATTTTGGGGTTAGAGAAAACGTGTTCCGTTGAAGATGTTCGTAAAGCTTATCGGAAACTATCCTTAAAAGTTCATCCTGATAAGAACAAAGCTCCCGGGGCTGAGGAAGCGTTTAAGTTGGTTTCAAAAGCGTTTCAGTGCCTAAGCAATGAAGAAAGTAGGAAAAAATATGATCTTGTCGGATCGGATGAACCTGTTTATGAAAGGAGAGCTTCAGCATATCGTGGCGGAGGAGGCAACGGGTTTAATGGTTTTTATGATACTGATTTTGATGCGGATGAGATATTTAGGAACTTTTTCTTCGGTGGAATGCCTCCTGCAACTACGCAATTTCGAAGTTTCAATTTTGGGCCTGGTATGGGAGCTAGAATGGGGGATCATGGCTCTACCGGATTCAATATTCGGATGCTGATTCAGTTGTTACCGGTTCTGGTAATTCTTTTGTTGAACTTTTTACCGTCCTCTGAGCCTGTTTATTCACTGTCCAGGTCGTATCCTTATGAGTACAAGTTCACAACACAGAAGGGTGTGAATTATTATGTGAGGTCAACGAAATTTGAGCAAGATTATCCTCTTAATAGTCCTGAGCGTATAAAGATCGAGGAGCGTGTTGAGAGAGATTATTATTCAGTTTTGACCCAGAATTGTAGGTTTGAGCTGCAGCGGCAGCAGTGGGGGTTTATTCGTGAGACGCCACATTGTGATTTGTTGCAGAAGTTTCAGTCGGCAGCTTAATGGCTTCCATTAAGGTCTTTTCCGTGTTCCTGTATTTTTTTTCCTTTTAGGCTAGTAGTATTCTTTTAGTTTTAAGGGTTTAAAGGATTTGTGGTTGTTTGTTTGTTTGGATATTAGTTTAAGTGCAACAATTGTGACCTTAGGCATGCATCGTCAATGGATATTGATTTAACTAAAGAATAATAAAGTGATTCTGATAGTGTCTATTTGCTATAAAAATGTAGATATTGAAGGATCTGGGTTTATATAGTTTGATACTTTGGTACTTAGTCATGCATATTTATATTGGTTTTCTAAAGTAACCTTATTGATAACAAGAGTATATGTTGTTAACTTTCATGAAGGTAAAAATGTAAATGTGATTAACTTAGAGCTGAAGCAATTTCTGTTCTGTTTCTAAAATCTGCACAAGTTCTTTCAAACTTCCTTCTGCTGCACGGTGAAATTAGGGCATTCTTCTTTCTTAAAGCAGTTTTTCGCAGCACTACATGCTACGTATGTTTTAGAATCATGTTTGTTGCTACTAGGGGTGAGTATTGGGACTTTTCCAACCATTGGAAATAATGCCTCATCTTTTTGTTTTGTTGCAAAGCTAGCCTTTTGTTTACCCTAGTTAAAAAAAGGGAAAAAGAAGAAGAATAAGGTAGAGAAAACTAATACATATAAAATAAACTACTTACCCCAAGAAATTGAGTCAAGCTGACTGATTTGACCTCGGAACAAAAACAGCCTAGGACATACATTAAGCAGCTAGGAAACATATTCACAGCTAAATACCCACCTATCAATGATACTCCTTATCTTGTGTGTCCCTAATCAAGCCTACACCCTGCTTTATTTTTCCTTAAAAGAACTCTTGATTGCTGCTACTCCATTCCAACCAAACTGCAATGAGCAGATGATATATGAACCAAGACTTATTACCTTGCTCTGATATTTGACAAATTAAGGAAAGCTATGACTCTTTGTAATATCAGTACCTGGTATTCTTATAATCATTGGCACTAAGAGACAGCTTTTCCTATGAATGTTAAATGAGCAGAAACTTTTCTGTTAACAATACTTACATATAATCCTATGATTCTTTTTTTTTTGAAGGGCCATATAATCCTATGATTTAATGTACCACAAACAAATCAATTCTTATTTCACTGCATGGTTATCTATATGACTCAAACATACGTGACTCAAACATGACAACAAGTTGGCCTTTTTCAAACTTTCAAATTTGAAACATCAACAAGTGCATTTTTTTATTTGAAATGCACGGATAGTTACATTATCTACAAAGATGGAACTTAGCTGTTGTGGTTGCATGATCCTATGGTATGCTCCTGGAGCAATTTGTGTATGGACCTCCTCTGCTTTTAGCATATCTAATCTCTTGATTAGTTTTGTTTGATTTTAGAACTAGGCTGCTGTTTCATCATGCAACACCAGTATGGCATTATTGGTCCATTTGTAGCATACTGATTTTTTTATTGCATTTGGTCCCATTAAATAAGAATCTTTACTGTCTTAGCCACAATTTTGAGCTGTCATTGCTTCTCAAAAGAAAAAAAAATTTGAGTGTCATTAGTTACCTAGGGGATACCCATCCAGTGTCAATTTCTGGAGTAGGTGAGGTGGAATTTTTCTTTTTTGGTTAGCCTAATGAAGGAAGCGGATATCATCTGCAAGTGGGCAGATATATGTATAACATATTTATCAATCATCTGGAGATGAGATCAATACCTGTTGTCAATGCATGCACTGGTGTGGATATTTGATGCTAATGAAAGTGGTGACAGGGATAACTTTTCCTTCATCTTAATATTAGCTGACAATTTACATTTGTGATGCAGGTGGGATGATAAACTAAGAGGGCCACAGTTTTCACCTTGCACTCTCTGCTTGGTGTGCTACTCAAAGACCGGCAACTGCACCGTGTATTGGATAATACTCATGGCAAAATCTTTTTCAATTTCATAGTTAAGGTTCATTGATCCTGTATCTAGAGTTCTCAGGCTTGCTAGTAGAGCATTAAGACCACATACTAAATTTTTCGGGGTATTGTTTGACGGTAGATGCTATATGCCGAGACTGATGTATGTCCAGAATATTGTCTGGACTGTTTATAGGATACGCACCAAGCATTTTGATGTTAATGAAGTTATTTCCCCTATCCAAAAAATTAAAGAAAGGAAAATGCAGTCTTTAATTTGAAAAGTTAGCATATCTTAAGGTCATCTATCCTCAAATTTCGTTTTCTACCATAAAATGTTAATCTTGGTTGTAGCCGTGCCTTGATGAGAACGAGCATTGGATTGTATCCAGTAGCATTTTTAGTTTGTGATATTCTGTTAGCACAAAGTTTTCGGAGGTTTGGTGAATGCTGTCATGATGTTTCAAGCGAGTCGATGGTCTCTATAATAACCCCTCGCTCCTAGCAAATGCTGGGCATGTATGATAATATGCAATCGAAAGACATCCTAATCCTATTATGACGGCAACATCAGGCTAGAAAAGTTTGTGGTGGATGTAGGCCTCGTGTGTCATTACCAGGGATATCAATGCCATCATGGTTAGAGTTTGTGAAACCCACAGCAAACTCTGTTTTAAGCATAGACCACATTTGGCCAACAATGAATCCACTTAAATATTGTGAGAGAAGAGAAATGGATGTTGAAGTTCCTGTTATGTATTAACCAACCCTTACAATAATAGGCTTTTCAGTCAAGCAGTAGAGGGATCCACGAGGGGTTAAGAGTAGATTCATTTGCAATATACCAGGCTTAAAATATTTATACGAAAATCAGTTCTGTACGAATACAACTAATTCACTTGTGGATACTCCGCAATTTTTTTATTTAAAAACAAAAAGAGTGCATGTCAAGTGGTCTATTCACCGGGCTGCACACAACACAATCTAGAGAAATGAAATCAAAACAATTTTCTTCTTTGTGTAAACAAATTCCATAGACCGCATCAGCCTCGCAACAGTTGTAGCTTCTCGTCATGACATTTAATGCTTGTAGCTTCATTTCGTGTACCTCTGTAAAACAAAATTTCCACACTAAAGATTAAAGTGCTTAATAGGACATCCTACAACCTCTGGTTTAGCTCTTCTTCTTCTATCTTTTCCTTGGGGAAGGGTGATTAGAATCAGGTGGTAGTTGCATGCTTGCAGCTATGAGATTTTGATTCAGACAAGAATGTTTAATCTATTTTCTTACTGGAAGATAATGATCACTCAACTTCTATGTTGCATCAAAGGATGCTGGAGTTCGTTGCAGCTATATCCTTTTATAAATTAGTCGGACTAAAATGCCATCTTCAATCTTACATTTCAGAAAATGGTGTCTGCAATCATATGGATGCAGCTAATTTCCCGCAAGATACAACCATTCACATATATCAGTCCTGTCTGACGTGCTTGATCTTGTACAGGTAGCTGTTGCTTGAAGCCATTGTTCTGAGTTAACCATTCTTGGTTGTTTTCTGATCCACCTTCAACAAATTAGGGAAATGATTCTCCCTGAAAATTGAAAAAGAAGGGGGAAAAAAATTATGTGCTAAGATCAAAAGACGTGAAAATATATTGGTAAACGGTAATAATGTCCTCTTGCAACAAGAGAAAGAAAAGAAAGTGAGTAAAGGAAACAGACCATGGCTAATTATAGCCAGGGAAGGAAATTGTCCAGCCTGAATAGGCCTGATGGGAGTCAATGGTGTCTGGAATCTCCTCTCTATGGTTTTAGCAGTTATATAGACAGTGTCTTTGGCTTATTCTTAAGACTAAAGACGGATCAACTGCTTAGTACTCGCATACTTGAGTTGGGTGGGTGAAAAGTGACGTGTAGAGAGCTGAATTGAGAAGCTGTAGTTAGTGACACACTCCCATACATCACAATTCAGGGCCGGCTTTAATATAAAGTCACCAAAGCCCTTTGCTTACAAGTATATAAGTGTCATAATTTTATATAATATAATTAATTATATGAAATATATAAAAAATAAAATAATTAATAAAATATTTTTTAAATTAAATATCTATTAAATATTAATTTTTTTACTTTTTATTTTTTATTAATTCTCAACTATTTATCTTATTTTCTCATTTATATAAAAATCAAAATAATTAAAAAAATTATATATTGTCACTTTTTTAATTATATATTTAATAAATTTATATTTTTTATCATTTTTCAATTCTCATAATATTAATAATTCTTAATAAACATAATATATTTTTAATGATTTTCAATTAATGGTAATTTTTTTAATTTTAATAAAAATAATTTTATTCAAATATTTAACCGTTTTAAACCTTTGAAAGTATAAAGACACTCTTAGATTGCATCAAAAGAAGATTATTTCGGAGTGAGGCAAGGGCCTAGGAAATAAACCTTTGTAATCGTATCTAAGGTCGGCTTCCATGCATCATGAGTTATGGTAATTAATATTTGGAAAGCTGATTTTTCTTTCAAGAAGATGTCTCTTGATACTTCCAGATTTCTCAGTTTCAGCATTTGCGTGCTCATCCAGTGGCTTCTAGGGCTGTTAATTCTGATTTTGTTGTTGAACTTTTTGCCATCGTCTGAGCCTCTCTACTCGCTGTCCAGGTCCTACCCTTACGAGTACAAAGTGAAAACCCAGAAGGGCGTGATTTATTATGTTAAGTCAACAAAATTTGAGCAGAAATATCCTGTTAATAATCCTGATCGTGTGAGGTTTGAAGAGCGTGTTGAGGGGGATTATGTCTCTGTGTTAAGACAAAACTGTCGTATTGAGCTGCAGCCGCAGCAGCGGGATTTGATTCCTGGGACACCTCATTGTGATTTGTTGCACGAGTTTATGGCTGCTTGAGACGGCTTGAGTTGAGGTACTTTCCATACTCATGTAGTACTTTGTTCTCTATGTTTTTATATCATGTATGGTTGGAGATGACATATTAATTCAAGAATAGCAAATAAGACCCTTATGAGCATATGCCTATTTTTCGTTCTAACATGGATGTTGAAATATCTGGTTTTGGGTGTATATGTTTGTGGTGTTTTGTGCATATTGAGTTCTGCATTTGGCTATTCCTAGGACTAAACTCTGATCAATTGCTTTCATATACTTGGATGGGCCCTCTGCTAAGTAGAGGTAATAATACAAGTACGCAAGGCTATGACAAAAACGAACAATTTCACAAATAATTATCATATTATTATTCCACCAAAAAGATATACGTATCTTTTTAATAAATTGATAGACAATCATGCACATAGTGCCTGAAATCTTTTTTTTCCTTTCTTTAAAAAAATAATTGAAGAACCTTATATTGTGCATGTCTGGATTTTGCTTTCCCCACTGTTCGGAGTTCTGAGACGTGAAAAGGAAATCTGGTAATTTCTTACACCAAGTCTCAAATCTTGTAAGCTTGTCATTATTCCTTTGACATTATGACCAGCAATCCCAACGCGCTTAAAAGTATGTACTGCAAGAAGATGAAGGAAAAAATGGAGAAGTTAAAATAGGTGTACAAGCTTAGGCTTAATAAATGCTCAGGCTGCAAAAACCTTGCAATTTTGTTAATTGTTTGCACCACTGTAAACAGTACAAGATTATAAGGGCTATAACTGATAACTTAAAAAAATTTAAAGCAAAAAAAGAAAAACTCTACTTAATCAACATGAAAACTTTAAATTTCCAACAATTCCAAACCTTTATCACAGGCTTTTCTGTCATGATAATTGTCACATAGCCAACATAAGGCAAGAACCTGTATTGTAAAGACACATGGTTTAGCATCGTAGATAAAGTGGTGCTTTTGGCATACCTAAGTAGTAAAAAAATTTGATGAATGTCACTCTTTGACCCAAGTTCATAATTATTAGGTAGAGACAATCACCAACTGACAACTAACATTGAAATCATATGTTTTGAAAAAGATTATTCAAAGAGCCAGACATGCTTTGACAGTTCCAACTATTTTATATGCTTCCTGAATCAGGAATGATTACTTAGAGAAAAGACATTTCTATTAATGCTACTTCTAATAATGTGTGCTAAGCCTGTGAACTGAAAATTCGCAACACTGAACATAATGTTTAAAGTTATAATTGACAAATAAGTCTAGAGAGACCCCAAAAGAAGAACAGTCATGCTAATTCCTGGTCAAACCTGCCCTTCAAGGATAATTTGACAAGTGCCAAACAATGACAGGGATTTATGATGACATAAATAGGCATGAACAATCCACAGTTGCCAACTTACAAGGAAATAATTCCTTTCAATAAATTCTTTTTTTGAGGAATTTCACATGCTTGGTCAATTTCATATATTTAATCCTTATCCATTATGCCAAAAAGGAAAAAGAAAAACATATTCCAATTTCTGATAAGCTTATGAACTGGTAATTCATAACTCAAAACACAAAAGACTGAAAGCAAGAAATTCCTAATCGGTGTGTTGGAAATGTCTTCACTTCTAAAACTTGCTAATATCTTAGGAAATTATAGGTGTTAATTTACCCAACAGCTCTTCCCACGATGTATTTCTGTTGCAACCAATGTTGACTGGATGTATACAAAACTCTGTCATCCATGTCGTTAGCATCCCCTGAAGAAAGTGGCCATCCAAGAGACAAGATTAGCAGACTAAGGCAGTGGCTGCACATGTGAACATGTTAAAAGAAAAACAAATGAAATGAAAAATGAAAAATAGAAGAACTTGGAATGTATTTAAGACCATTTCCAATGTAAATAAACAACATTGCATGCAAGTGTCCACACTCAGATTGATTGAGAGGGAAAAAGATTTTCATGTTCACAAAATATTTTAGTACCGATACAGCTTGTATTGACTCACATTTAACTACATTGACATCAAGAACATAGTACCTTTTGTGAGTATATCAGCTTCTCTGGTATCTCGCCGCTCATGAACCTGACAAAGCACAACCAAACATGAATGAAATCAATCCAATCTACCATGCCTATTAACCTGGTGAGAAGTATGCAATTCATATAATCTATTGCCACAGCACATATACAAGTGCTAGGATGTTGAAATAGGCAATCTTCAATCATGGGCATAGTTTGTTGTACACAAAGTTCACAAATAAGACTCCAATAAATGAATATGGTGTTAAAACTATGAAAAACATTAGATTCTAGATGATACTTTTGATTTCAGGATATGATACGCATCTCTTTCACACTTAACATTCAAGTATTCAATCTTTTATCACCAAGTGTGGGTGAGTATAGACTCCTTTCTTCAGCCCAATAATAGCATCCTTGACAGAAACATCAAATGCCAAAATGTACTTTAAAACTAAAGAAGAAAACAAAGACCATCAGACTGATCACTCAGGGGTGTACATGGCATGTATGGTCGACAGTTTTTTATCACACGGCTGAGTGACTAGAAGCTAAAAGTAGATGAGCCTGGGATGCCTGTATGTCCCTTCCTCTCTAGAAACTAGATTCCTAGGTTTTTACTATATCTTTTGATTATTCTTAGCTTACCAAGCAAATTAAGTAATTATCAGACAGACATCCACATACCAGAAATGTACATGAGAAACCTTCCAAATTCCAAACATTGAACTGTTTTCTTTAAAAAATAAAAACAAAGTTTACATATTTAGGCAGTTATTTGTTTAATGTATTTATGTAAATAAACAGGCGCAGAGAGATATAGGAAACATAAAACCTCAACAAGATCTTACCTCAATCACCCGATGCACAATGGGAACTTTACGTCCCTATACAGTAGAGAAAAGATAAATTAGCAAAAACCAGTAAACAAACATCAAAGAAGTTGAAATGCACTCAGCTGGCCGCAGCTCGAAGGCCAAAAAAGGGAAATGCAAAGGAAACTATACAAAATTAGTAACACTTGTCTTGAGATAGCAAGTACTTGATGATATAAATTGAAACTAAGGCTCAATTTTGTTGTTAATTTTGCAACTTGTTCTTTACTATTTGCTTTTTACTGCTATTCACAAATTCTTTTAATTTCCAAAATATTTATTTATTTTGGTATCTTTTTTTTTTTTTTTGAAAAGCATTTGGGTACCCTAATTAACAAAAGAAACAACACAGCCTGAATTAGTTAGAGATGTTGACGTAAATAAATGAAGATAACTAAGAAAAATCAAATGCAATTAAGAAAAAACAAAGCAGAATAAAGAACATTATTACTATTATACATCATTAAAGACGACGATTTCTCCCGCACGAATTGGATCCTTATTCATATACAGAAACAATATATCTCCCTGAATAACAAAAAATTATAATTTAATTAAATTCTTCAACTTTAAGAAATCAAAACTGAGAATTGAAAGAAAAGAAAAGAAAATATGGATTCCGGGAAAAAAAAAAAACTACTCACTCGTTTGAAGCCAGGTTCCATGCTCCCAGTAAGCACGACCACCACCGGCGACTCGCTTCCAGTAATGCAAATCAGTCCTTTCCATACCATCAGAGCCGATGCTATGATCATTCCTAAACAACATTTTTAAAACAATATATCTATATATCAAATTTTATTAAATCGAAAATTCGATCATGAAGCTTTCAGAAAACTGAGAGAGCCAGGGAATGTGGAACGAACCAAGGCTAACGGCCTGATAGAGAAATTGTCTAATCTGAGTTGATTTCATCTTTTCTTCAATCCACCCCGTTCAAAACGCTCTGCGAGTTCGTATGAAAAAATAAAAATAAAAAGAAGAATTGAAATGAGTTCGGTCATCGGTGTTCCCATTTTGACTTTCAATGTTTTACGACTGGAAATGAGTTTCAGTGATGTGGCAGTTTCAATTCTGTAGCGCCACGTCAGACTTAGATAAAACTAAGGCGGCTTTTTTTTTATAGGCGGAATTCATAAGGCGTTTTTGAGAATGGACTTCTCTATAATTTTAAGTATTTTTAGACACAAAAAGTTACTTTGGATCAAAATATCCTTAATGAAAGCGACCCATTTATTTAGCTCTGCGTCTTAACCCAAAACCTATTAACGGGTCAAGTATGTTTAGTTATGTGCTTCAAACAAACTTATATTCTTTGAGCTTTTCTCGTTAGATTATTCATTTTTTGAGTATTACGTGACTAGTTTTTAGACATTGCATGACTATTTTGTCAAAGGAAAGAAAGATGAGCCCAAGAGCATCACATCTTAGATCGACGAAGGGCAAAAGCAAGACCATTATCAAAGAAAATAACATCAGATACAGATTTCTCTCGCTATCAAGGTAGAGGCAGATCGTCACGTGAAAAAAATTTTTAACTCAGAGGTAAGGAAAAATACGTAAATCAGTAACCGAAGTCAAAAGAGTAGGGGAAGCCCTCAAAACTCACAACGAGAAATACAAGACGCTAACACAAACAAGAACTCTAAAAGAACAAAATATAGCCAAAAAAGAAGACTCCTAAGACCCAACCAGAAATCAAAGTCACGCAATGCCTTACTAGCAAGTCATGCAATGCCTTATTAACAAGTCACGCAATGCCTATCCACTAGTCACGCAATGTTTTACTAAAAATTAGTCATATAATGCTTAAACACTAGTCACGCAATGCCCAAAGTCAGTCACGCGGGTTGCGTGAGACATTAACACAAACAAGAATTCTGAAAGAACAAAACATAATCAGAAAAAAAAAACTCCTAAGACCCAACCAGAAACCAAAGTCACGCAATGCCTATCCACTAGTCACGCAATGCTTTACTAAAAATTAGTGATATAATGCTTAAACACTAGTCACGCAACTCAAAGTCAGTCACGCTTACGTAAAAATAGTTTGTCTGAAATTGTTTAAAGGGTATTCTTGTCAAGTCTGTCAAAAATTATGTAAAAATAGTTAAAATTATAAAGACGATCATTTTTTAAATGCCCTTACTACGGAGGATATTTCTCACAATTTTGTCTAAAACTAACCAAGTCGGATTTTTAAGGCTGAAACGGAGCTAACACGATCGAACAACTCGAGTCCCTCTGTTTTTTTGCATGATATTAAACGAAGTCGTACAGGAATGCTACTTCTATATTAATGGGCCTCGGCTTGGGTTCTGATACTCTGTAATATAAATTGGCCTTGTCTGACATGTGACGGATGGCTACTGTCTTGTCTTTGATTCTACGGTAATGGCACTGTGGATCAAGTGAATCTTGGGTCCAATCCACGAATAACGTGATCTAATTTAATTTATTATTACTTAGAATTATTAACATTCCGGGGAATTTGAATGAAAAAATAAGTTCAAATATTTGATGTAAAATCCTTTAATAGAAATGATAATCATTATATTAAAATTGTACTGTTCACTTAATTAGTATTAGTGTCATTATATATAAACCTCCTTATAGAATATAAGAATAGGTTTTGCTTTGTTGTTTCCAATATTTAATTTGGCTAAATATGCTACATATAGATCTCTTCTTAATTAAATCCATTTCAACCCCACAAAAAATAATTTCTTTGACCCTCTTGGCTAAGGGTTTAAGTGCATACAATATAACCTCTATAAATTAATACTCGATAAATGAATAATTTTAATTAAATAATATTTTTTATTATTTTCTATTTTGGATCAATGTGATAAATTAATAATTCACTAAATTTATAAGATAATACATTTAAAAAAAACACACATAAGTTTTACTTTATATATAAATTAATAATTTCCTTGTGTATCAAACTTATATATATAAAAGACTCAATTATGAAGTCTTTGCAAAATATAACTCCAATATTACTTGTTTTCTCTTGAAATTGATGTCTCCTTAGATTTCATCTCTCACTTTTCTTAGTGCATTAAGAAGCTCTAGTGCAGTGTTTTCATATTACAAGAAAAATTTATACATAATACATGTATTAAGTTCAATGTTTTGAAAAAAATAAAAAATACCTTGATAAATTAATTTTTTATTAATTGATGTATAAATTAATAAATTATTAATGTATGGATTCAACAATATCTCAATTAATTAATAAATTTTCATAGTTCTAAGGGTATTAATTTAGAGATGTTCAACTACATTTAAATTTGAGTCAAAGTGTTATCTTTTTATTTAAAAAAAATAATATCCAAAAAAGTTCTTAAACTATTCAAGAAAATTTAAATAAATCCTTATACTTTTATTGTATTTAATTAAGTCATTATACTTTTATTTTAAACCAAATAAGCCTTGTATTTTTATTTTAAGTCAAATAAGCTCTTATAACTAATGATTGACTAATTGACATTAATAAAAATATTATTTATCATTCTATATTACATGATGCTGATATGATATTAATATGAAAGATGAAAAATACATATTATATCATTGTCAATTATAATATGTTAACATGTCCCGTTAGTACTATCTAATGTAGAATAACAAATAACTATTTGATTAAGTCAATTATTAGTCATAAGAGCTTATTTGACACAAAATAAAAATATATAGACTTGATTGAATGCAATAAAAGAATAAAGATTTATTTGAATTTTCTTAAATAATTTAGAAATTTATTTGAGAATTATGTCTAAAAAACAATATTTGTTGAAAATATTACTATAAAAGTAAAATTTATCACTTTAGTTCTAATGGAATAGGGTCATGGTTATTAATTGCTTGGAGAATTTTTTGAATGGGACAAAATAGATTAAAAAAAAAATGAGAATCCAATAATCGAGTAGTTAGCTTCACTTTCGTTGTAGGAGATTTGAAGTTGCTTTAGGGGTGAAACTTATTCATTTTCTTCTTCTCAAGAGGATAAAACATTTTCATTTCATAACTAAAGCCACTAACAAACTTATTTCTTCCTTTTTAAAAAAAATAAATCTTCCCAATTTGTTGTTATCATTGTTATGATAATGATAATAAAAAAATGTATTTATAATCTTTTAACTTTTTCATTTTCACTACATATGATAGTAGGTTATACAAGAGAGGGTAATCTTTTTCCATCTATTAATTTTACATTGTCCAAAAAAAAAATTTACTTTGCCCATCTCGAAATCAAACTTGACCACTTAATAATAGAATTTTTAATTTTAATCATTGGAGTCTCTTCTTAAAAATGTTAATATTAATATAAGCTTTAACCTTTTTATCATGTTTTCTAGCAATTATTACTATATTTTTTTGTATGCTTATGAAAATAATTACATGACAACTTTAATTATATGACAATTATAAAAGATTTTTCTGTTTTTTTGTTTTCTACAATTGATATGTTGGGCTTTTACCATTTATGTTTTCTATTTATTTGAAGTTGTTGTTATTTACATTTTACAGACATTTCTTTTTTTTTTTAAACAGCTTTACAAACATTTTTTATGGTAAAAATGAGAAAATAAAACCAATTTAGATGGACAAAATCTATAAAACGTGTGTTAATTGAGATCTTTGCCGATAAAACTCCAAAAGACATATAAGTAACGTCTTTAATTCATCCTCATATACCGGAATGGTAAAAGTTATAATTAAAATATTCAACTGAACAACAAATCATTTGACATTTTTAACGACATTTCACTAGTTAATTACAAAAACAAGTGTAAGCCCCAATTGTAACAGCAATTGAATTGGCCAAAATGTACTGTTTGTCATCAAGAAGGTCACACCAATCCAATCGGCCAAAATGCACGGCTGCTACAATTAGGTCTTACACTTGCTTTTGTAACTAGCTAGTGAAATGTTGTTAAAAATGTCAAATGTTATGTTGTTCACCTGTTTTTTTGTAACTGATGTTGATAATAGGCAATGTTGGTAGTAGGAATGCAAGAGAGATGTTGTAAAATTTTTTACTCAATTTAGTTCATTTATGTAATTTTGAAAGTATGAGTATGTTTTGTTCATATGCATATGCTTGAAAATTATAACTCAATATTTTTGTATAATGATATAGAGGTGAACCATTGGATCTTTCCATTATTGAATTTTTTTCATAACTAGACTTGTTTTTTTCGGTAATTAAGCAATGTAATTAGTTTGTATATTTTTTTTACACATGCAAGGTTAATACAATAATATTATTTTATTATTTATTTTTTCTTGAATTGCATAAGTAAATCAACCAAACAAAAGATTTCCATACACTTTATGTTTTAAGTAAAAATTACAATCAATTTAGTCCCTAACTTATAGAGTTTGTTCAATTTAATCTTTGTGCTACATAATTTTTTTTTAATTTAATCTATATATTATGTAATTTTGTATAATTTAGTTTTTACGACTTGGCACAAAGAAATAAATCGCAAAAAAAAAATTTTTACAAATTTTTTTTTATTTGGCAAGTCATCATTTGACATGTCAGCATCACATTAGTACTACTACTAGTTAATTTAGACGAAATTAAGCTAAAGGATTCAATTGCAAAAAATTTAAAATATGGACTAAATTGATTAGTTTTGATTGGAGGGACTAAATTGACATAATGCTAGGGTACAGGGACATGTGGGTACTTTGCCAGAAAAAGAAACCTCCTGGCCCTTACCATAAACCCGATCCGAGTTATTCGCTATAAATTATCTTCGCTAAACCCTAAATTAGGTGGCTCACAAAAACCCTAGCCACTCTTCTCCTCTGCGTAACCCTCCTTCTCATCCAAAATGGTACTCTTTCTTATTCTGTTCATCTAATATTTGCTAAACCGAAGTGATTTTATGTTTGCATTATATTTACAAATTGGCTGATATTTTCTGCAGACAGGAGAACCGGTCAACCCAAAAGCATACCCACTAGCAGATGCTCAGTTAACAACGACGATTTTGGATCTTGTTCAACAAGCTGCCAACTACAAGCAGCTTAAAAAAGGAGCTAATGAAGGTTAGGAAAAATACCCATTTCCGTAATTTGGTTGTGTATTGTTAATATTTCTGGTGTGGTTTTGCCATTTTCGTTTTTTAATTGGGTTGTTGGGTTTTAGCTACTAAGACCCTTAACAGAGGTATCTCGGAGTTCGTTGTCATGGCTGCGGATACCGAGCCCCTTGAGATTCTGCTGCATCTTCCTTTACTTGCTGAAGATAAGGTAATTGCTTTATGGAATTTTCTTTTCTGATATAGCCGTTTATTTCCTTAATTCTATTGGGTTGGTTCAACGTTGAATAATTAAGGAATTAAAACGGGCAAAGTAATCTTTAAGTGTTATGTTAATTGTTCCTTGTATTTTTGTTGTGAATAAAATTAGGCAGGGTGAAAATTGCTTGTTTAAATTGGATTGAATATCGTGTTATGCTCACTGCACTATGGGAAATGTGTTTGTATGTAATGTGGTATATCAGATAATATTATATCATGTTCAGATTCCCGCTTTTAATTGCCTGACTCAATGGGAACTTGCTGGTTGTGTGGCAAATGGCTTGTGCTTTTTTGTGCATAAACCAATATGAAAACATAGAATTTTGAGCAGTTTTAGAGCTTTCTCCCTCTCCCTTTTTTTTGCTAGTTCCATTTGTTTGTTATGCATTTGTGGATGATATGCTAGTTGCTGTCTTATGTATTGTTCCTCTCAACAGTTTTTCTGTGTTAGTACATGTTGTAAATATTTAGCTTTGAGAGTCTTTTGACATATTGTCCTGATTTGAGGGCATATAGAGTTTTATTGTTATCAATATGTCTGTAGATTTGAATTTTGATACATCTGATTTTACTCCAAAGATATCAGCCGAGATAGGCTCACTGAGTCAAAAAAAAAAAAAATTAAGATTATGCACTTTTTGTTTTATATAAATGTTTCCACTCTTCAGCTATGTAGCATGCCTATCATGCATGTTGATGGTTCATAGCTCAACATAAAGGTCACCGTGGAAGAAAAATCTTAACAACCGCACCTTGATATCTTGTGATGGAGCAAAATCTCTAGGATCAGTTGCTAAGTTTTTTTATTTTCCTGTGCCCTTTTTTGAAAGATTACACTGAGTGCAGAATCTTAATAATAACATTTGTATTCAAATTTTGCAGAATGTCCCCTATGTATTTGTCCCTTCAAAGCAAGCACTTGGTCGAGCATGTGGGGTTACAAGACCTGTAATTGCATGTTCGGTCACGACTAATGAAGGAAGCCAATTGAAATCCCAAATACAACAACTCAAGGTGTTTTTCTTTCTAACATGCTACATTATAATTTTTATTTATTTTTGCATTCATTGTGGTTGAATATGATCTTGTATCTTATGTATTTTCATTTGTGAAATGCAGGATGCTATTGAGAAGCTCTTGATCTAGAATAGTATGAAACTCATATTTTCGGTGTGATGGGCCTCTTGGATTGTTGTGGTCGCTCCTTTGGAGGCTTTGACTGATGAAGTTGTGCCACTAGCGAGCCAGTCTTTTAGTATTTGACCTCAAATATGATTGTTGTGTCGTATTCTGTTTTCTTATGAATTGAGAAAGAGGATAATATTGAATTCATGTTTACTAGAACTTGGTATGGATGATGCCATTAATTAATGTAGCTTGTTTAATATGTTTTGTTTGCCCTGTTATAGTTTCATGATAATTGTCTTCTCTTTAAAAACCACTTTTGCAACTCTTGCAACTCTTTGAATCGTGAAAAGTTTGAGGTGAAATGTGGCGCAGCAGCATGCGGGGATGGTTAATTGGCTTTGTGGTGCCTGTTCTTGTAAATTATAAGGACTGCCGTTTTCTGCTAAAGTTTGCATTTCTGAGAGGTGAGTCAAAAACGAAACTGAAACCCGAAAGAAGAAAGGGAAAAGGTCGTTGAAACTTTCTACATTATTCTATGGAAAAATTTCTCCATTTTCTGCTAAAGAAATTGATTTTCATGGAAAAAGTTAGGCGTATAAATTTTTTATTAAGATAGTGTTTGATATGAAGAGAGTGGGAGTACATTTTTGGTAATGTGTTTAATTAAATTAAATTATAATATTTGTTTAGCAATAAATTACATTAATATAAAATTTCAATACAATTACGTTTCAACTAATAAATGTAATGTACCAATGCGATTAGATTACATTGTATTATGTAATGTTATTAAATATATTTTTACATTTCAATTTTGTTATTTTGTTAAAAATATTTTGTAATGTTATAATTTATTTTTTTATATATAGATTTTGAGGGATGTCTTTTTATTATTTTTAGTAGTCGTGGTAACTACCAGTAAAATTTAATATAAAATACTCTCATTTTTAAAATTTGATCGAAATTACACAGAGGTTCAATAGTTTTCAAAATAAACACTTCGTTTCAAAAAAATATTTTTCATTAAACTCGTAGAAAATTTAATATAAAATACCTTCATTTTTAAAATTTGATCAAAATTACGCAGAGGTTCAATAATTTTCAAAATAAACACTTCGTCTTAAAAAAATATGTTTCATTAAACTCGTAAGTCCAATTGTTAGTGTTTTTATCAATTTGATAAGGCGACAGGAATAAAAAAATAATTTTATCATTGATTAATTTTTAAAATTATTATTATATGATTTTATTAACTCTTTTATTAATTAAAAAAAATGCTCCCCATCTGGGGAACACCATAGCTCCCTTGGCCCCTTAAGGGAGCGCTAGTGCTCCCCTTTCTCGGGGAGCTGAGGAGCACTGATCCATGTTTTTTTTTCTTTTAAACATAATAATAATTTTTTAAATTAGTAAAGAAAAAGTAGTATTTTAATTTTTTCATAATTTTTATTAATGGTGTTTGCACTTTAGGGGTAACATGTTTATTTTGAAAATTAATTGACTGGTTTGAAATTTCGATTAAAACTTAAAGAGGTAGGAGTATTTTATTATAAAATTTATATTATTTTTTAAACAAAAAAGAAATTAAAATAAAATATATAATATAAAATATTATATTAAAAAATAAAAATAAAAATTACAAGATTATAATAAGAAATAAAAATAAAATATATGATATTAAAAATATATTTAAAAGATGATATTATATAAAAATTAATAATAAAAAATACAAATATATTAAACTTGTATTTTTTACATTTTAATAAATAAGAATAATTTTAAAAATTGATATTATATTTTTAACAAAGTATTTATAAATTAAATACTACATTATTATTTTTTTATATTTTAATAATTACTTTACTTATATATTAAATATTATAATATTATTTTTTTTATAATTATATTACTTATAATTATATTATATTATAAAATATCAAACATCTTGTTAATTTTCATGGAATAATTTTTACATCAAATCGAACAGACCCTTACCCGTGAGTCTGCAGTTGCTGGATTCTCTTTGACCCGACATTGTTGGACTTCAGGCTGACGGTGTTTATGCGCCGTCCTGGTTGAGCATGGGCCTCGGCTTATTTTGTGCCTAAACCTTGCAGAGCTACTCTACGACCACCTGTTAAAATAGACATCCATAATTAAAAGATTAATAATATTTTAATTGTTTTAAATGTATATATTTGAATTAATTTTTTATAAAAATATATTATTTATGCGTATAGACACGTCTATTAGTACAAATTCGGTTGTTATGATACTTTTGTATATCGTGTACTGAAAGTACAATGCAAACAAACTTTATACTACTAAACTGCAAAACATTAGTATAAAAAAGATTCTACTAATCAGTAAATTTATTATCAATGGTTTAAATGTGATTAGCTATATGGACGTACCAAAACAGTTGTTAATGTTTGTTTTTTCTGGAGAGGACTGGAAATCGAGATTCAGTGGGAAGTCAAGAATCGTCTTGCGTCAATATATTCATTTAATAATATTATTTATAATGCAAAAATATAAATTTAGTGTATAAAATTTTTTAATAATTACATCATTACGAAATGTAAGATAAAATAACAAAACTTTAATATTCAATATAAAGATATAATTCTAAACTTTGAATAATTAAACTATAAGGTAACAACGACAAAGTATATTTTTTTACTATTTTTGAAAGATTATATGAAAAAAGTAATTAAATTACTAAATTAGTAATGATGAAACAATTTTTAAATAACATTTTTTTAAATTAAAAAAAAAAATTTAAACTCTAGTTTTTAATTAAGAGATTATATATAAATCGATGAATTAAATATTCAAGTATAATTTTTAAATAATATTTGATTTCAATTTATTTTAAAAAAATTTAACTACATTTAAATTATTTAATTTAACAAAGTCATATATTAAATAATAAAATTTAACAAAAAAAAACTTTAACAATAATGATAAAAAATCTAACATTCTAATCTATACCTCAAGCGTTGCAGATATAAAACAAATTATTATAAATAAGAAGTTTTATATATTGCATAATGTCTTGAATTCAATCACCCAGTTTATAACCAAAAAGTTATAAGTATTTAGCAGCATTAGACATTAGTCATATCGTTTTTTTTTTGGTTAAAAATAATGTGCTACTATTACCAAAAAAAAAAAAAAAAAAAATAATGTGCTACTACTGCGAAAGACAAGAAAATAGAAAATGAAAGAAAATTTGTGTCTGTACGTACATTATCACAAAATAATGTGAAGAGTGACGGCTAAATCCATTGGCTACATGAAAATCCCACGGATTGCTAGCCGCTTTTCTCCTGTTTTGCTAGATTATAACCGTCGATGATCCATTCGATGGACGGCCTAGATCCTGTCTCACAATCCCCTCCACAAAATGATATGGAGCCAAAGCTTGAAACCAACGCCGCTTTTTCATCAAAAAGTGAAAGGCAATGCCATTTAAAAGAACGAATCCTATTGGTCAGTTCTCATTGCACACGGATTGCGACTTCAACAACTTAAGAGCCGTTGATAACTTCTTCACTCTACGGTTAAGGTTTGTCCATTTAAAATCTTTCGTAACAAGCACGAAATTTTCACTTCTTCCCGCTTCTGCCAAAGTCCCCCTATACATCCCCCCAAATCCTGCACATTCCATCATCGCACTTATCTCTCCGATTATTACTTTTTTTCTTGCAAACTAAACACTCTTGTTCACTATCAACTTTCCTACCAAATGGCTCGTACCAAGCAAACAGCTAGAAAGTCAACCGGCGGCAAAGCTCCACGTAAGCAGCTAGCCACAAAGGCAGCTCGCAAATCGGCTCCGGCGACCGGAGGAGTGAAGAAGCCTCACCGTTTCAGGCCAGGAACTGTGGCTCTGAGAGAAATCAGAAAGTACCAGAAGAGTACCGAACTCTTGATCAGGAAGCTTCCTTTCCAGAGGCTGGTGAGAGAAATTGCTCAAGATTTCAAGACCGATTTGAGGTTCCAAAGCAGCGCTGTCGCCGCTCTTCAAGAGGCCGCTGAGGCTTATCTCGTTGGGCTGTTTGAGGATACTAATCTCTGTGCCATTCATGCTAAGAGGGTTACAATTATGCCCAAGGATATCCAGCTTGCTAGGAGGATCAGAGGAGAGCGAGCTTAGGTTGTTTGATTTCGGCTGATTAGTGGTTAACATTAGAGGAATCTAAGTTTCCGGCTTTATTTGTGGAATTTGCTTTCTGAGCAAATGGTGATGTAAATCGGTGGAATTTTAATGAATTTTCTATATTTTTCGTTACTTAAAGTGGACTTTATTTGGCTTTAATTATTCATTTTTGTTAGGAACTTTGCTGTTTGGGAATGCCTCTTGCTGTTTGGAAGTAGTTGCAATGAATCTTTTGTGATTGACAAGTGCTTATGTGAATCTTTTGCCTCATTTCATTTTTAAATAGGATAAATGAAGGTTTTTCTAAGTGTCCAATCCACCTGAAAAGAGCAAATTTTTGGATCAATACATAAAAGAAAAAATTATTAATTCAAGAGATATCTGAACAAATCTGGCACAAGATTTTCAGATCAGCTCCTCTTCTATTTGGTTACTGGCTGATTCCAGTGCCCCGTCTTTGATTTCAGTTCATACGTTTGTTTGTTTATCTCCTTAAATAAGGGATTTGATTGGAATTTGCATTACAAAAGAGAAGGAATCTTGGTGAGGTCTGGTATTTTCTTTATCAATTTTTTTTTTATGGTAATAGAATTTTAAGAACACTGGGGAAATGATTCATGAGATAGAGCTTGAAGCCACGGAATTCGATTCCTACGTCAATACTAGATAGAAAAAATTTCGGGTAAACGACCACAAAGTGGGCGTGCCGGAGTGGTTATCGGGCATGACTAGAAATCATGTGGGCTCAGCCCGCGCAGGTTCGAATCCTGCCGCTCACGTCTTTTAGAATTTACCGTATCTGCTTTTAAAGCAACAAGAATTAACACTTGGAGCTTTGAGAGATCCTTGCTGCCAAAATTTTGTTCTACGAAGAACGTAAATATCTCTTGGGATGTCTAAGCCTAAGCCAAGCATATTTTTCCCCATTTTTAGTTTTTATTCAGTCGTAAGGTCTCGGTGGAAGAGAAAAAGTGAAACGAAGCAGAAGCGAATCACAAGAATCCACGTAAAGAACTGTTACACTTTCTGTATTCTGTTTTCTTGCTAGAGCTGGAAAACATGAAGTTTGGCCACTTGGGCCTCCTCTAACGCTACTTAACATCTAAACCCTCCCAAATGATCTCTTAAAAAAGGGAAAAAAAACAGTAGAAACAATATTTTGAACTACGACGAGTACAAAAGAATTCCCAATGGCTCATGTGTTATACTGTAATTGCCATATCTTTCTGTCTGTCTTTCTCTCTCAAAAGTTTCATTTCCAATCCCAGGCATTCTGCCATTTTGCAGATCTCCTCAGACTGTGGGTGGGACTTGTCACCTGATGAGAACCCATGCAAAGACAATGAACTGTTGATGTCACCAACATCCACCCAACTAAACCCCACTTCCTTCCTCACTCCCCTCTCCCTCATCCTTTTCCTCAGTTTCGCTACCTTTTCCCACTTTCCCTTCTCAGCATATAAGTTTGACATCAACACATACGGACCTGACTCACTGGGCTCCATCTCCATCAAAGCATCAGCTACCCTCTCACCCATCTCTACATTTCCATGTATCGTGCAAGCCCCCAGCAAGCTTTGCAGCATAGACAACCCTGGCCCTCCTGGACTGCGACCCATCAGCTTCTCGGCCTCCTTCAATCTACCTGCACGGCCCAACATATCCACCATGCAAGAATAATGCTCTAAGGATGCTTCAATCTGATATTCTGCCAGCATTGAGTCAAAGAGTTTTCGACCCATATCAACCATTCCATTTCTGCCACACGCTGTTAGTATAGAAAGAAAAGTGATTGAGTCAGGTTTGACTTTTTCCCTTTCCATCTCTTTGAATGAAATCATCACTGAATCATAGTCTCCATGCCTTGCATGGGAGGATATAATTGATGTCCAAGCAAATTGGCTCTTTTGAGGAGTCTCACTGAAAACTTTTTCAGACTCAGAAATGCTCCCACGCTTCGAATACATATCGAGGAGAGCATTGGACACTATTGGATCGGTATTAAATCCAACCTTTATTAAATGAGAGTGGCACCGCTGACCATGCTTAAGAGATATATCTTCACCAGAACCAATTGCATTCAAGACACTACCAAATGTGTATTGATTTGGCTTACATTCTGTGACTGCTGATAAAAATGTCCTCAAAGCTTCCACGCACATTCCATTTTTAGCATAGCAAGAAATTAAAGCATTCCATGAGACAATCTCTCTGTATTCAAGTTCCTCAAAAACCTTAATAGAGTCTTGTACCAACATAAACCTAGCATACATGGTGATAAGGCTATTGCAAACATTTGATTCTGACAAAAAGTTACCCTTTACACAACACCCATGTACCATTTGGCCTTCTTCCACTAATTCCCTAGTGGTTATGGCATGGATCAATCCAACAAATGTAACATCATTTGGATAAACACCATCTAATCTCATTTCATTAAAGAGGCGTAAAGCATCCTCTTCATCAATAGAAATCATTGTGGTCCATGAGATCACGTTACGCTCATTCATTCTTTCAAATACCAATGTTGCATCTTCAACAACCTCACACTTCGCATACATTGACATCAAAATATTACAAACAGATACATGAGTCCCATACCCCCTTTTTATACACAAACCATGAATCTGTCTACCAACCTCTAAGTTCCTCTGATGACCACAAGCTGAAACCGCGCCAGTAAATGATACATTATCAAGCTTCATCCCTCGTCCCACCATTTCAATAAACGATAAAATCGCTTCTAACCCATAACTACTCTCCTGGCTGTACCCTGAAAGCATTGAATTCCACGAAACCAAATCTCTGTTCGGCATCTCATCAAACACCCTCCGAGCTTCCTCTAATCGCTTCCACCTTGAATACATTGTTATAAGCGCATTTCCCACAAAGGCTTCACAATCTAATCCGGACTTCGTGACAAGAGTATGCAACTGCAAGCCGAGAACAAAGCCTTCAAGGTCACAACAGAAAGGAAGAGCTGTGGTACAAGTTACAGCATCAAAAACAACCCCACTCAAATTCATCCTTAAAACAAAATTCAAAGCTTCGTCACTTTTTTGAAACCCCGAAAGCAGAGTATTCCATGAAACGATATCCGGATCATTTAAGCCCTCAAAAATGCACAACGCCTTATCAAACTGCCCAGATTTAGAATACATATTCATTAATGAATTTGGAACCGTAATAAAGGACGTGAGCCCAGAGGTTATTGCAAATTTGTGAACCTGGGTCCCCTGTTCTGAATTCCCACAAGAATCCTTGACAGCGAGAGCCACGGTAACTTCATCAATGGCGTTAACGTTGCCTAATTTAAGCAGTACTTTGAGCTTGCTGAAGGCGCTAAAGGGGAGATTAACGTGCAAAGAAGAGCGCGGAAAGTGATTAACAGGGTAAAGGGAGGCTGGTTTTGAGTAAGGACTTTCGTCGAATAACTGGTGAACATGTTTAGATGAGTGCAAGTTCCTTGAGGTTATGGACCGTTGCTTGATGATTTTACGGAGTTGGCGGGTAATCATGAGAGTTTCATAACAGGCAGTGGTTGAAATGTAAAGAAGAAAAAATAAGTTAAACCTTAAACCCTTGTAAAACCCTCCGTAATGGTTTTTGTAATGTAGTTTCAACGGAAAAAGAACTCATATGGGCTCGCCAATAGCCCAATGAAATGTCTTGCCGTACTAAGGTTTTTAATTTATGGAGTATTTATTTGAAGGGTCTATTTGTGAGTTTACACTTTGAAGAGATTTATGTTTAAAATGTAAACCTTGATTCTCTAAACATATCGAAGATTAATTCATTATGAGTAGTGTTGTGAAAGAACAAAATTGTTCATTTACTTGCTTCAAATTCATATTTATATGAAAGCCTTTTAATTTTTTCATTTACTTGTTAATAAAAACTAATGAAACTTTTTCTTTTTTTTTGGTTTTGGAAGAAAAAGACAAGGAAGGTCATCCAAGATTCTATGTTGTGAACCTTTGAGCAAGTAATCGATGAGCATGTACCGGTAATTGGGCTCACTTTCGGCTTGATAGTTGGCAACTCGATCACGTGGGAGGCCAGCCTCAAGTCTTAAGGCTTTAGCTTCCTGATGAGCCTCACTCATGGTTTCCACTTACCAAATTTCAGGTTCTTCCCACTTTCTCCATCACAAAATAGAAAACAAGAAAGCATGTCAAGTATAAACAAACAAAGGCTCCAACCCACCAATGACTTGGTTTTCATTCTCTCTTCTTTTTCCACATTTTCAATTTTTTGATAGAAAATTCCCTACCTTTTTCAGGGGAAGAGATGATTGATATTTTGGCAACTAAGGTTGAAAGTATGGACCATACAGTTGATCTGGTGAAATGTGGGTGGGACAATTTCCATATACAATCTCCTGCATGTTTCGGCAGCAGGCCTTCATGCTCTAAAACACAAAACCATTAAATTGATGATGGTAGGCATTCATTCATGTTGACTCTTTTTGAACCATCTTCTTAAAAATTTATCACTGCTACAGAATTTGGCGGCAACCACCAGCTGGGATAAGCTTTACATTTATTTTATTTTATTTATTAAGTGGGATAGAGACCGGAGAGATAAGCTCTCTGTCACTGCCGCAAAGCCCCCAGATCTCCATGAAGTGCCATTGTGATACGCACATTCATACACAAACAAAACAGGAAAGGAACAAATGCCGTGGTGGCAACAAATATCAAAGCACTATATTTTGAACCTTTGATTTATAATCAAACATCAGCATTCCTAAGTAATCTATATCAGTGTAGCTTGGTGAGAAAAAGGCTAATGTAGAATTGAATTTGAGTTAATTATATTAAAAATAATAAGATTCGAATTTATTGCTTTATTTATAATGAAGGATAAAAATTTACATCTGAAAATATTATGAGCAGTCAGACCCCTTTCATGTTACAGAGTAGGGCCAGCTCTGCTCCACCTATATTTTGCATGATTTTTGCAAGTAATTGGGATTGACTTGGTCCTTATCTTTAGCAAGAAAACTTTGGCTAATATCAAAATGTTAGTACAGAGTTACAAAGGGTTTGCCTTTGGTTTGTAAGTAATGGTGGAATTATGAAAAATCAGATCCATCGTTTCTCTGTCACAAACAGGCTCTGGAGTTTAGTATGTAATCAAGTACGCGGTAGAAAAAGAATTGTGTTTGTGCTTACAAGTTGCAGGCATGAGAATATAAAATACAAACATGAATGTCTGCATTTCACGCGGCTGAGGAAGCAATCAGGTTAAACACAACATGACCCTGATTGCCGATTAATTATCTAATCATCAATGCTGAAAGGATATAATAATAAAACAGCTAAAATTATCCTGGAAAGCAACACACTTTAAGGAGCAAATCTCATTAATAAATTCTGATCCACAGCTTTGGGGAATACATTTTGTCTATAACAAAAAAGGGGGAAGCTTCTAATCAGCATTAAAGGGGTTTTGATATTCTTGTTTATTTTGCAATGCTTTACACATGTAGAATGAAAAGGAAGTGAGGTGATTTGGGATATGGCTTTTATAAATAAAACCAAGCATATTCCTCATTTTAGCCTTGTAGGTTCTTTTAGTTTCTCCATGCAATGCAATCTTGTGGGTTTGCTATACTTTATTGGAATTGAAGGTTGAAACAATGTTGGTAACAAACCAGTCATAAAAACATGTACATCAGTTGATAATGTCGAATGATAATGTTAATATCAGTGTTTACAACTTTTCAAAAAAAAAAAAAAATCAGTGTTTGCATGTTGTAAGGAAGATTACGAGACAAGCTTTTGATTACAGCATGGTTCTGTCTTCGGAAAATGCTGTAAGATGGAGAAGTTGTGGCTCTGATTGGCCCAAACAAGATCGACATTGGCAGATGATAAATGCTTGACATATACAACACAGCTAATAAAATGTGCCACTATCAGCCTGAGCAAGAAATAACTACTGCCACGAAATTTATATCTCATGTGATTAGAGGTGCAGCTAAAATGTAACATGAGGCTTATGCAAGCCAGAGAGATGCCATAGGTTAAAAGGAGGTCAAGAAAATAAAAGAAGGCAACTTCTTGGAGGTTGGCTGGCTAGTACTGTTGATAGGAAAAATGTAATGGAAGACATGATCCAACATACTGAATCTGCACAACGGAACATTGAAATCAATTTAAAGTTCCACTGTCATGTATGGGTGATATCTTACCTACACATCATATGACTGATATGCATGCAGAAAAGTACTAGAACATTGAAGATCAGAGGGGGAAGGGGGGAGACAAGAATAAAAGAAAGACCGACTTTGATTGAAACTGCCATTTTACACTTGTTAATGAATCAAAACTGGTCTGTTAAAGAAAATAGCAGTCATCTTTATTGAAAATCTTTTAGTTGAGAATGACATGTAGATTTTCTATTATCAATTTTATTACCATAGCATGGTACCAAACATTAAAAAAGTTCCCAACAGAGACATCCTTGATTACATTAACGGTTAACCCCCTCTGGACATTATCAAAAAGCTCTACTTGTGATAGAACTGATTAAAATATTCAAAAGTGAATTGCATTTGGATTCAAGGGTGAATTAAATGGCCATGCTTTAACATAAGTGGGGAACTATGCAATGCCCCCATGCCATGGTGGAACAAGTTTAATAGTAGTTCCTAAGGCCAACAACTTGAACAAGTCATTCCATGTTATCTTTCCTTTACACTTGGAGCATTCCAAAAGAGACACAGGTGTGCAAAAGAGGGAGGGGTAGGCCACAAGGAAGCCAAGCAGATAGACAATATGGAGGTGGTTGTAGATTCTGTGCTATATGCCTGATAGAAGTCAAAAGAGATTAAACAAATTCTTTGAATTGATAGTGGAAGGAAGGGAGAGAGAAAGAGAATGACACCAAGGAGGGATTGTCTGGTTATGGGTCACATTTGGCCTCAAATATTTGTGTGAAGTGGAAACTCTCTTTTTCATAACCATGTGGCGGAAATGGGCGGTGGTGTTTGATCAGTTTAGATTGCTGTCTGTTGGTACGTGTGCACGTGCATTGCATAATTCAATCACACGTGCGAAGCCGATTACCCTTTGGCACGTGCAGAGTACATGGTGGATATGTTGGGGGTTGCTCCATTCTGCGGGCATTTGTATATTAACGCATGTGTGAGAGATAGAGATGAGTTCTTTGTCAACTTTCTTGACCCTACTCAACAATCATTATTATTCTTGTCAACTTCCATTTTGAGAATTTCCCCAATGTATTTGAGTCCACAATAATGTCTTCATATAGTGGTAGGACTGATAGGATATTTTAATGTTGATTGAGAGAGATCTCAGCTAGCTAGGTTCAACTTTTAGTATGACCAAACATGACGAAGAAAACAGAGGGTTTAACCTGTTCAATCTCATATACAGATCGACTTGTCCGTCAAATCTATCTGTGACTTTACAAGCTCCTTGCCTAATTGAACAAAATTAAACCTTATTAAGGGGCTGTTTGGCTTAACTTTTTTCTAGTTTAAAAGTTATTATGAAGCTTTTATGAAAAATAATAACTTTTAAAATTAAGCTAAAGTAGTTTGGTAAATTTTTTTTATAAATTTTTATTTATATAAGTTATAATTTTGATCAAAATTATTGTAGAGAGTATTTTTTTTAAAGGATAATATTGTAATTATTTTTAATACATAAAGATATTTTTGAAACAAAAATAAAAAATTTTCTTATATTTTTAAAAGAAGAGAAGAAAAAGCTCCTTATAGCAGTTTTTTTTAAGCTTTTTTTTTTTAAAATTTTACTCTTTAAAAAAAAGTTGTTTTTCTTTTAAGAGTTTTTCAAAATTTATGTTTGACCTGACTTTTACTTTTAAGAGGTAAATAAGCTGAAAAAAAACTAGATCAAACAAGCACTAAATTAATTGCATCAGAGCATTGACACATATGATGATCCCACAAAACTTAAAAAGAGTTAAATATTTTTTATCTTCAAAGACTTGAGAGAGAGTTAAAGAACTCCAGGGGAAACAAATGTCAGAGAAGATCGTTTTAAGTTCCATGAGAGACTAGGTACTGACAAATTTTTCAAGGGGTCCCAAGAATGATAAACTGGTAGATTGGAGTTGAATTGAGTATATCCCTACAGTTGCGTGTGATTTCAGGTTAGTTTCTGCTCCTGACAGATTGCTTAATTTTCTTTGTTTGATAGCTACTTTGAGTATTTTATCTGAACTAATTGAATGCAGCAGTTGGAATTTTTGTATATTGCAATGGCAAGCAACATCTATATCACACGTAATACATGTGTATTAATCAGCTGATCAGGATGGACCTTTCTTTGGTAATTGAGCTGATTCGAAATGTGAAAAAGAAGAAACTCATTAAGCTTACCAAAGGAATTTTCTGGGGTCTACTGTATATCTCACAGCTGTTACTTTCCTTGATTGATACATTCGTGATATTCTTCTGACTATAAAGGAAGTCGGCTACACCCTTTTCTTTCATCAAAATTGACAGTTAAAAAGCATAAAGAAGTATCACTTTGCTGTGAAAACGAAAATCATTCTCTATGAGCTTTTTGCAACATTTTTTTCATGTTAAAGATCCAAAGGTCACACTGTAATTCAGTGCGAAACGTTTCTCAACCCCATTCTCTTTTGGCTCTGTTTCAGTGAAACGTTCGTTTTTCTTTTTTGTCTCTGTTGTAACATTAATGTGATATTGCTTTCATGTCAATATGGGTCCTATTCTATTTTCAGTGAAACTTTTTTTCAACCCACTGGTTTCTGGTTCTCAATACATAAACAAAAGGTAAGGGTGAGTGGGGGAGCCTCTTTTGGCATGTGGGGCATCAAAGGCACTAAGAAAGCCTAGGTTGCTGTGGTTCACAACCTTCACAAACTCAAAACCAATCTGTATATCCTACCAAAGAGAAGAGGAGAGATTGAAGGTGATACATTGGTTTTGCATGTTCCAGATTCCATTTTTCTTCTTAACCATCCTCAATCAACATCACCTTTAAAATTCCCTGTATTTTCTAAAAATATCTACTTAAAAAAAAAAAACGACAACGGTTTTAATCAATGCTAGAACCTTCCACTCAAAAATGGGATAAACCTAATCCCCTACCTTTGTATCAAGAACAATAGCAGTGATCTGTCTCAATTACTTAGTGGAGAGTCACTTTAACTTCAACATTATTTGTTAGACTTCTTGCCTATAAAGTGGGAGGCTAGTTCCAAGACATCCAAGTTGTGAGTTGAAGCTAGCATAGAAGACAAAGGCATTCTTACGCCTTAGTTCTCTCCTATCTTTCTCTTTCAGCATTGTTGTCATCTTTTTCCTGTTGAATTTCAGAAAATGGTCAGTCTGAGTTTCCATGACACAATGAGACAACTATCCTGTATATCAATATTGGCTGTTGAACCATTTGATTCTTTTGTTCTTAGCATTACCAAAGCTTCTGAAATATTCTGTTCATGGCTTTCAGGAAGGGAAGATGAGTTGGACAGTGGCGGATGCGGTGGACTACAAGGGTTTCCCTGCTGACAGGTCAAAAACTGGTGGTTGGATTCCTGCCGCCCTCATTCTCGGTATGATTGTTACATCATCGCCATACATTTCTTCCAACATCATTTATCGAGTTGTTTGGGTTGAGATTAGCTATTATTAACTTTGTTTAATAAGTGAACATTGTTTCAAAAAAAATCATGCAGACGATCAAGACTTGACAGGTTTCGACTAGATCCAGAGTTTGTGCTCATAACTTATAATCATGCTAGTTTTACACATTTTTCCTCTGAGCTGTTTGCTGGAAAAGCATTTAACATTCCATGTGATATCATTTATTATCATCTAGCACAAGCAAAATTTGCTGTTAAAGAAGAATACCTTTTGTAGAAAAATAAAAAGAAGATAGGAGAAGGGGGAAGATGATATTCCCACAGAGCAACAAGCAGTTAGTTCATGCAAAGGTAATGGGCTTTCAAGTATAAATAAAGTTTTAATCAGGAAATTAAACAGAAAGTTTATTAGTAGGTTCAGCACTAGTACATGACACCCTTGCACAAATCTAAAAACATTTTGCTAGTGGTCAAGCCAAGTTCTTATATTATTCCCTTTGATTCACTTTTACTTATCGAGTGGAGTGGAGGAGAAGGGAGGTGAATGAGGACGGACAAAGCACATGGGACCCATCAGAACTCCTATTCATATGTACTTCTGATGATGATAAATTTCATGTCATTTTCTGTTTGGAGTATGATGGGATAAGGGAGATATTCTCTCTGGGGCCATTCATGCATGTAAGTTCTGAATTATGGAGATATTCTCAAGCGAATCTGCTTTCCACCATAATGCTTTATGCTATCATAACTCCACTTTTACAACATTATTATATAGGCTTCACTTTCTGCTAACATTCCTTATCTACCCAAAAACAGTAAAAGGTTTAACTGCCTTCTTTTGTTTAATTAATTTAATTGAAGTGCTTAATAACCCCTGCTTGTTAGTCATCAAACTTTAACATGGCATCCTGACTTTGCTTCCCTTTCCATTTTCTGAGGGTTTCTGGTATAAAACTTCTAATAATTTCCCCCCACTAGAGAAGATGAAATTAATTTTCTTTTGTTTCTGAGTTCTCACAGGAGGCCCAGAAAAAAGTTAAAGTTGGAAAAGTATTGGATTTTTTTTAATTCTTATTTGTTTTCATTTATTAAGAAAAAAGAGATAACCAACTACTATCTGGCATACAAAAAAATATGCTGATTTGTTGAAATCATTTCCTAGGGATTGAGATCTGTGAGAGGCTTTCAACAATGGGAATTGCAGTCAACCTTGTGACATACTTGGTTAGCACAATGCATCTGCCAAGTGCAAGTTCAGCCAACGTAGTAACAGATTTCATGGGCACATCTTTTCTTTTGTGTCTGCTTGGAGGCTTCCTGGCTGATTCATTCCTTGGCAGATACAAGACAATTGCAATATTTGCCATCATACAAACACTGGTGGGTGTTTTAAACAGTTCCTTCCTACCCTAATAAACATAAACAAAAAATAGGAAGAAAAACTAGAGTTCAAGTGTTGATTAAGAAAATGTTTATTCTAAACTTCTGCTGTTCAGTTTTTGATTGTGATGATCATGGTGATTTAGGGGACTGGCACATTGGCAATAGCCACAAAACTGCCACAGCTACGCCCACCACCATGCCATGCATCTGCTTCCCTTACATGCAAACCAGCCAATGGATTTCAGATGGGAGTTTTATACATGGCTCTATATCTAATTGCACTAGGCACTGGTGGCCTAAAATCAAGTGTCTCAGGATTTGGAACTGATCAGTTTGACGAGAAAGATGAAAAGGAGAAAGCCCAAATGGCCTATTTCTTCAACAGGTTCTTCTTCTTCATTAGTACTGGAACCCTGACAGCGGTTACAGTGCTTGTCTACTTGCAAGATGAAGTGGATCGAAGCTGGGCTTATGGAATTTGCTCTGTCTCCATGTTTGTAGCCATCTTGATATTTTTATCAGGGACTAAAAGATACAGATACAAGAAAAGCTTGGGAAGTCCAATAGTTCACATTTTCCAAGTTATTGTAGCTGCAATAAAGAAAAGGAAGATGGACCTCCCTTACAATGTTGAATTATTATACGAGGATACTCCCGAGGCTACAAGAATTCGTCACACAGATCAATTCCAGTGAGTTTCCTTTAGTCTATTTAGCTCGTTAGAATTTGCATGGGAATAAAAAATACTTAATCATTTCCTTTGTTTTGTGCCATAACTCAATTCATTTATGCTTGACGCCTTTGCTTCTCTTATCCTAGCTTCTTGGACAAGGCTGCTATTGTTGCGGAAGGAGATTTTGAAAGAAATGTTGTGTCTGCTCAAAACCCTTGGAAACTTTGCTCGGTCACAAGGGTGGAGGAAGCGAAAATGATGGTGGGGCTTCTGCCAATATGGGCCACAACCATCATATTTTGGACCACTTATGCACAGATGATTACCTTTTCAGTGGAGCAAGCCTCCACCATGGAAAGATCAATTGGAGGTTTCCAAATTCCCGCAGGTTCCCTCACCGTCTTCTTTGTGGCAGCTATATTGATCACTCTGGCTGTTTATGACCGTCTCATTATGCCATTTTGGAAGAAATGGAAAGGAAAACCAGGTATGTGCAGGAAAATAAATGACATAAAATTCTGCCATAATCAGTGATGTATTTACCACTTTCATTTTTGCGACAGGTTTTACCAACCTACAGAGAATTGCCATAGGCCTAGTCCTGTCAACTTTTGGAATGGCAGCTGCAGCACTAGCTGAGAAGAAAAGATTGGCAGTAGCTAGAGCTGCGGGTGCCACCACAGCAACCCTGCCTACAAGCGTGTTCTTACTGATTCCACAATTCTTTCTAGTGGGTGCTGGTGAGGCCTTCATATACACTGGCCAGCTGGATTTCTTCATTACTCAATCCCCCAAAGGAATGAAAACCATGAGCACTGGTCTCTTCCTCACAACTCTATCGCTTGGTTTCTTCGTCAGTAGTTTCTTGGTATCAGTGGTGAAAAGGTTGACAGGAAGCAACGATGGGCAAGGATGGCTGGCTGACAACATAAACCACGGGAGACTCGACTGCTTCTATGGACTTCTAGCCGTTTTAGACATCATAAATTTTGTACTATATCTTGTTTGTGCGGCGTGGTACAAGCCACGGAAACCAAAACCTGCTCTGCAGATGGAGACCATTGTTAATGGCTCCCCTGCTGAGGACAAGTGCTAGGCTTCTTTAGGGCTGCAAATTATGGTGTGTTTTTCTAACTTTTCTCGCCTTTGTGCATTAAGAATTGGTTTGTGTTTAGCTTCATTTCTCTTCTGTCTTTTACAAGCAGTAGAGAAGTAAGATTTCAGTCCATATGAATGATTGCTTTTCACCTTCATCTCGGCAAGTATATAAACCAACGACCAGCATCATTCACCATCCATAATCTCACCATTCTCTACCTCCACTGCACAAGTAAATTCAAATGTTTATGGTTAATTCGAGAATTGCAGATATGCTAAATGAAGGAGAATGATTACAATTTCTCTCATTTGATTAGTAAATTAGAGAGAGTTGACAAGAAAAGAAACCTCGGCAAGTGACTTGGGTTATCAATAGTTTTCCTTGACTTCGCACACAATCAGTGGCGGAGCCAGGGGGTGCTGTCAGGGGCCCGCGCCCCGCTTGCCTCGGCTCTTGAAAACTTGGCTAAACTATAGCTTTATTCTCAGACAAAAAGGGTTAATTTTGACTTTGGCCCTCCAAGAGTTTATAAAATGCTCACCCGCCCCCATATGAAAATTTCTAATTTGCTTCATAATTTGCATTTTTTTTAAAGCTCTAAACCTAATTATTAATTTGATTTCTTTTACCATTCTTAGTGTGGGCATTATTATATTTGATTTTTAGCTCCTTGAATTATGAATTTACTTTTTCAATTGACCAATAAGTATGTTGCCACTAATTATTGCATGACTTATGAAAGAAGATATAGTTGCTATATTTTATATAATAAGGTTTGAAGTTTATATATTTTTTACTTAAAAAAAGAAATTTAAGTTATTTTTTTACATTGCAATTACAGTAATATTTCTTTGAATTTAGTACACCTCTTATGATTTTTTTAAGCAAAAAGCTTTTTTAAATTAATTTTATTCTCATTTTAATTATAATTGAGTATATATTATTTTGTATCCCAAAGAAAAATGTGCTTTGCCCCTGCAGGCAATCATTCACTTATGGGTCCCATTTTCCATCTATCCTCATTTTTGTTAGAAATATTGGTTTCACCATTGCCATTATATATATATGTTCCTAATGACCTAAATGGCTTTCTTTCAATTGGCAGCATTACATCAATAGATTCAAACATGAAATATACCATCATTTCCCTGTTAGAATCTTTTAATTTTCTCTCCCAATCTAACTTATGCCATGTATCTCCAGCCATTTGTACATACACCTTCGTTCCCAATTAATAGTTGACTTGAAACCACAGGCAGCCACTAAGCCAATTGCACTTGGTTTACTCTTAATTAATTTCAAAAACATTGGAGAATGAAAACAATGCAAAATAGACGTATATGGCATGGAGTCCGAGATCTGGTCATCTATATGTGCCTATTGCTGAACAGGCCCCTTTCGATTCTGTACCCCATGTTTCGAATCTTACAAATTGGACTAGCCTTCATTTTTGTCGCAGAGAGATCATATGTTTCCACCATCAACTCAAAAAGGCATATTCATCCAAGTTTCATTTAAAGATTGCATGTGGCTGGATCTGGATATAGCCCAAGAAATTAGATGCCTAGCCTTTCGTACGAGCCTATAGTCCTCTTTTGCTCCATTCATTCATCGTTTTGTTGCCTTTTGGTGTCAAATCTTAATGAAAAGAAAAGCGACTGAGAAATAGGCAGTTCGATTTGCTTTCTTTTGCTGATTGATGATGTATTATTCTCTTGTAATGGGCTCTCTCACTTGCTCTGATGGCCTGCAGCCATTGATACAAGTATAGTGGGTGGCCATCTCTTGGAATTCGATGTGACGTGTGGCCACAAATGGTACAGAGTTATATCATAACGCTCCTGCTGAACAGCTTGGGACAGCTGAGTTGATTAGTAGTTTTGAAAGAAATTTCCAATAGTAGTTTCAGCGAGTGAACAAGTCTAGCATTCTAGTTTTAGTTTTAGATTGAACCTCATAACACTTACAGCACTTAATCACAACTTGTAAGAGATTCTTGATCAGGATCAACTTATTAATTTTAAAACAAATAAAATTGATAATTTATATTCAGATTTGGATATTATCATGTTTTTTTATAAAATAATTATGTAAATATATGCAACTATAAAGCTAATTATAGAAACTTGGACTTAAATTTGAATGTCAGCTATGTCTCAATAAATGTTCACATGGTAGAGAATAGGATAAAGCTGATTAGCTTAGATAGAAGATGCCAGTGTCATCTGTCAAATTCAGACAAAGGAAAATATCTCCAGCTTATTGCTTGAAGCTATTGCTAGCCGAAAAAACTTAGTAAGAGGGGGAAAGCTCTATATGTGTTTTGATATAGTTAAGTCATGCATGCACATGGCTGCCAGATGAGCATTATCTTCTTGTTAGTGCTAGTTCTCAGCAGGTAGCACTAATTTGGTTTCTTGATCAATCTGGCTTGCAATGTACATTAGAAAATTAGCCGTTGATGAGTGCCTTTGTTGTTAGGAAACAAGTGTCTCCACTCTCCAGCTGGTTGAGATGGGTACTAGATACCATCTTTGACTAAATGTGAACGATGAACCTGGAAGTGGTACCCAAAGAGATTTCAATTGCAAAATTTCAGCCATATACCCGAAAAACCACAATCAGATTGTGCCATTATTTCTCCGGCCAGTTTCTACTGGTGTGATCGGGGTTTAGTTTGTATTCAAAAAATTGGTAAAATTAATTTTAAAATGTGAATTTTTAATAAATATTATCTTTTAAAACTTCTTTCGTCTCGTTACTTAATATATAAAGAAGAATTATACGAATAACTTTAAGATATAATTAAATCAATATTTAATTTTATTTTACATTTTACGAGAGTAGATCATTAGATATATTCGAGAGTTTGTAAAATTGTTCGGCTTTAAAGCTACCTTTTGTAGCAATTAAATTATAAGCAGAGGTGGAGACAGGGTCTAATAGGAGCTTGGCCTCCAAAGATTTAAAATCTTATAAATTTCTCTTTAAAAAAAAAATTATAATTTTGTTTATACTTTTTAAAAAAATTTTATAGTTTCACCTTTACAAACATTAATTTTTTTTTTGTTTTCATCTCTCTAAATATGAAATCCTTCTTCCATTACTGATTATAAGGAATTTAGACTTTTTTAGTATTTGATGGAAATTCAAGTGTTTATGTTAATTTTCAAAATATAATAGTTCTCTTACTCTTGATTATTCTGCTCTTGTCTTACTTGTTTTTTTTTTTTTTTTGTGTCTCAAAATGGTTGGTAACAAATCATTTATATAGACTTGTAACAATTTTTTTTAAAAGACATAATCTTTTCATTAAAGTACCTTGTTGTCTTAAAATACTTTTGCATTTTATAAAACATAATCCTTAAATAAATATATTATTTTAATAATCAAAGATAACCATTCATTTTATTAGACATAAGCTTTGAGTTACAATATGCAAAAGATAACTTTTCGTATATAAGTTTTTTAAGTTAGTGTTTTTCTTGTTGTCTCATAATTTTTGGATTTAGAAGTGTTATTCATAAATGTCACTTTATTAAAAAAACATAACTATTCATATGAAAAACTTATCTACAATCTAATAATCACATTATGTTAGAATAAATTATGGGAAACAAAAGAATATAACATAAAACAAGTAAAAACAGTAAAAGTCTGAAGCATGATATCATTGCCCTTAAGGCTAATTTTTACCCTTTCGGAGTGTAAAACTTTGTGCAAAAGGACTGTAGCGGTTATCTTTAAGGATTTAACAGACACTTCCTTATAGTTTGCACAAATTAATAAGGGATGACAGAAACAACAGAAAGAAAGAACCCAACAAGGAAAGAAAGGAAGCAGAGAAGACTTAAAATATAAGAAGCTTTAGTGTGTGTTGTGAGTGAGGGTGTGAGGCTGTATTTATAGATAGGGAATGAAGTGAACGTTGCACCAGATCAGGGAGTTGAGAAAAAGCCTTAAAGAGTTAGAGAAAAACCTGGTTAGCATGTATATTGAGTCAGGTATACGTTGTAGCTAGTCAGATAGACATTAGAGCAAAACTAGGAGAGCTAGTTAAGCACGGTAGAGTTTAAGTCTAATTCAATCGGACTTAAGCGGTAGAGTTTAAGTCTAATTCAATCAAAGTTTAAGTCATGTATATTGAGTTAGGTATATGTTGTAGCTAGTCAGATAGACATTAGAGCAAAACTAGGAGAGCTAGTTAAGCACGGTAGAGTTTAAGTCTAATTCAATCAGACTTAAACGGTAGAGTTTAAGTCTAATTCAGTCAAAGTTTAAGTCTAATTTGATCAAAGGCTGAAAAAGCTTTAAAAAAAATTAAAGCCAAGGTACGCGTGGTAGAGTTTAAATCTAAATTTCTCAAGGTTTGACCCAATCTTGTGTGCGTGCGAGCCCACTTTGTTTTCCTTACTTGCAACAAGCCCATAGTGAGTTTTGATATATAAGGCATTCACCTTTCATGTATCTTGACAATGTGGGATGTTTGAACCTTATGAAAAACAGTATTTTCCAACAATCCCCCACATATTTTGTAAGGTTTTATAAAAAGTTTTACTGGGTTAAATTTCATTTGAGTGTAATGCATCATGGCTGGTGCTTTTTAAGCTATGAACCACTTTGAGAAAGAATGAAACATAATTCATAGAATTTTGATGAAATTTGTAACTTATATAAATCAAAATTCTTTATGTGAAATATAGTTTTCATCAATCACATTACACCTCCACAATTTCTGCTGTTCAACGCGGTGTTGTGCGAATAGATCATGCGCAAGCTTGGTTATTTATAAATACTCTAGAGAATTTGCCACAATTCTCATAGAAGCGACTTCACTCCACACTTATCTAGGTTGATTGTATCAAGTGTATACTGCAGTATAATACACTACCTATAAAGGATATGGAATTCATTAAGAGTTTAACTCAACCTCTCTTGCATTGCAGTTTTACACTATTCACACACCATAACAAGGACAATAATTTTAATAGTGTATCAATTTATCAATAAATAACTTGTTATTACCCATATGAACTTAATTCATGAGATCTCCAATCACATAGGTTAGGTTACCATTATTTGTTGATTTTCTCATTTGGCTTAAGTCCTATTCCCCTCGATGTAACATTAATTAATTTTCTTCCCAGGGGTTTAGTCAAAGGATTGGCTAAATTCAACTCTGACTTCACATAATTATTAGATATAATTCCATCTCTAAGTAGTTGTTTTACTTCATCATGTCTTAAACGAATGTGTTTATTTTTACAACTGAAAGTTTTATTCTTTATAATGGCTATTATCTATTGGCAATCACAATGCATAGACACAGAAAGTGTTGGTTTCATACCCAACGGAATATCTGCTAAGAGGTTTCTCAACCACTCAGTCTCATTGCCAGTCAACTTTAAAACTACAAATTCTAACTCCATTGTAGATTTAACAATTATTGTTTGTTTGGCTGATTTCCAAGTTTTAGCACCCCTACCAAAGGTTACTACATAACCACTTGTGGATTTCGTCTCATCTGAATCTTAAATCTAGTTAGCATCACTGTATCTTTTTAATACAATAAGAAATCCATTATATAAAATATCATAATTTATGATACCTTTCAAATATTTCATCATCCTGCTCAAGGCAGTTCAGTGATCTCGATTGGGACTTTGCATATATCTGCTCAGTCTACACATAGCATAAGCTAATAATCTGTGCATACTCAGACTGAGCTACACTATCACATCTATTTTTTTTTAATTGGATATTACTATCATAAGGAGTACTTACAGGTGTGACATCAAAAAGCCCAAATCTTTTAAGTAACATTTTAACATAATGCTTTTGTGTCAGCATTAGGCCACTATCACATCTTATGATTTTAATACCCAAAATAACATTGGCTTTTTTTAAATCTTTCATATCAAATTTAAAAGCTAATAAACATTTTGTTTTATTGACAACATCAACGCATGTACCAAAAATAAACATATCATCAACATATAAGCTAATAATCACACATTCATTGTTAATAATTTTTGTGTACGCACATTTATCAACTCTAATAGTAAAAAATCCATTACTAACAAGAACTTGATCAAATTTCTCATACTATTGTTTTGGTGCTTGTTTCAAGCCATATAATGATTTAATCAATTTACAAACTTTATTTTCTTAACCAGGAATAACACATCCCTCGGGTTGTGCCATATAAGTTTCTTCTTTTAAATCACCATTTAAAAAAATGATTTTTACATCTATTTGATAAATAACAAGTTTGTAAATTGAAACTAAGGCAAATAAAACACGAATTGATGCCATTCTTGATACTAGAGCAAAAATATCAAAATAGTCAATATTTTGTTTTTTAGTAAAACCTTTTGCAACAAATCTAGTTTTGTTTTTATCAATAAAACCATTAGGATTAAATTTTCTTTTAAAAATCCATTTCCAACCAATTGGTTTGGCTTCAGGTGGTAAATCAACTAATTTTCAAGTTTGATTTTGTAAAATTGAATCAATCCAATTTTGTATGGCTTCTTTCCAAAATAAACTTTCTTTAAAAGAAATTGCATCAACATAAGTTAAAGGATCATTATCTACAAGATAAGTATAAAAATCATTACCAAAAGAAATTTCTTTTCTTAGTCTTTTACTCCTTCTCAAATCATCATTTTGTATTTCAAAATCATTTTAATTAAAGGGTGCATGAGAAATTATATCAGTTCTTAATGGAAAAATATGCTAAAAAAATTTAGCATTCTTTGTTTCAACAATTGTATTATAATCAAGAACATTACTTTTTAATACAAGAAATCTATATGCAGTACTATGTTTGACCTAACTAATAAACATGCGCAATCAGATGTCTTAGAACTAATTTTTCTTTTCTTAAATTCAGAAAGCATTACCTTAGTTAGATACCTCCACATTTTCAAATATCTTAAATTAAGAGAATAATCTTTTCAGAATTCATAAGGTGTCTTACTAGTTTTCTTATAAGGTATTCTATTTTGAACATGACATGCAGATAATAAAGCTTCACCTCACAAATTTTCATGTGCATTAGAACTAACAAGCATAGAGTTCATCATTTCTTTTAATGCTCTATTTTTTTTATGCTACACCATTTGATTTAGGAGAATATGGATGAGTAATTTCACGAATTATTCTTTCTTTTTCACAAATATCATTAATCGGTATATATTCACTCCCTTTATCTGATCTAACTCCTTTTAGCTTTTTATTCAGTTGATTTTCTATCTTAGCTTTATATTTAATGAACATGTCAAAAGCTTCATATTTATGCCTAAGTAAATAAACTTTAGTAAATCTAGAATAATCGTCAATAAATGTAATGTAGTATTGCTTATCACCTCTATTCATAGTTTATTTTAGATCTCCTAAGTTAGTATGTATTAAACTTAATAATTCAGATTCTCTATTTACTGAAATACAAGTTTTCTTAGTTGATTTTGTTTCAGCACATATCTCGCACTTATTAAAGCATCCATTTTTAATACTAGAAATTAAACCAAGTGATTGCATTTTCTTAATGTAAGGAATGCTAACATATCCTAATCTACCATGCCATAAATCAATAGAATCAATCATGTAAGCGAAAAAACTAGCATTTTCATTCAAAACATTGAAAATGTTAAGTACAAAGAGTCATTGATTGCAATAACCCTTACTCATAAATACGTTATTTTTTATCATCACGATCTTATCAGATTCAAATGACACTTTCACCCCAACCTTACCTAATAAAGCCACAGATACCAAGTTTGCCCTTATATTGGGAGCATGAAGAACATCATTCAGAGCTAGAGTCTTGCCATATGTGAGCTTGAAAAGGACTTTCTCTTTACCAAGAACTTGAGCAGTTCGAGAATCACGAAGGTATATTATCTCTTCTCCTTCCTTTATTGGAGTATAGGAAGTAAATACATTTTTGTTTGCATAAATATGCCTAGTAGCACTTGAGTCTACCACCCATTCCTTCACACTGGCCATCATATTTGCTTGTGAAATGACCGCAACAATTACATCATTAGATTCAATTTCTTTGACCAAGTTGACTCTTGGATTAGTAGGTTGGTCATTTCTTTTTGCTCTTTTCGTGTATTGTGCTGCATGATGCCTTGACTTTCCACAAACAAAACAACTACCTTTCTTTTTGAAGGTGGGATGAGGAGCTTTGGGTTTATGATCAGGTTTATAAAGGTACATTTGTTGATGCTGGGTTTTGCCTTATAGCAGATTGACTTTAGTTGCAACTTCTTTAGCTTTGGAGGCCTTAATCTCCTTTCGAGTTATGTCTTCAATGACGATGTGCACAATTAAGTTTGCAAAGGACAACTGTTTTTCCTTGTGCTTCAGTTGTTGCTTGTATCCATTCCAAAATTCTGGCAACTTCTCAATTAGCAACCCAGTAACGAAATCTTCTTGCAAGTTGATTTTTTTAGCATTCAAATCATCCACCAATTTGTGTTATTCATTGATCTGACTCTTGATGTAACGACCACTCCCCGATCGCTACCGGCGTCCGAAACTTTCGGGAAAGACTCGCCAAGTCCCGAACAAGCCTGACCAAAATTTTTCGATGATTCATCACATTTAATAATCATATAATATTTATAATTTCATATATCAAATTAATTCATAAATATAAAAATCAATAATAACTTTTTCCTTATTTATCTACAATTATATATACGTCAAAATCTATAATTTTTCAAACTAATGTTTATATACAAATTTAAAATTTATTTATAGCTTAATAAGTAGAATACTACGACTTGACTTCAAACATAACAGGTACAGGACACAGCGGAGCAACTCATAATAGTGTGCTAGGAGATGCCTTTACCTATTCACGGTAGACCACACGCGAACGCGTCAATGACTTCACACTAAAACGATCCCTGTTTGTAAAAAGGAAAATAAAATGGGAGGTGAGTCTCATAGACTCAGTGAATATCATCGACCCAGTGTGATACAGGAGTATATTATTAGATTATTATTATTTAGGAATTATAGACATAATAGAATTTTCTTTCCTTAAATGAATCCACACTAAATCTCCTTTTTTTAAAAATAACTGACCTTTTGTGCTTATTGGCTTGCTTTTGGTATCTGTTAGTCTGACGAATAGTCTTCTCTCGAACTTCTTCATGAAGCCTCTTGATTTGCTTAGCACGTTCTTCAGCATCAGCACTGAATTCATGAGTAGTTGGTAATACAGGAAGGTCCAATGGACTAAGAGGGCGTTTTCCATACACTACTTCAAATGGACACCTTCTAGTGGTTTGGCTCACAGAATTATTATAAGAAAATTCTGCTTGTGCTAATACAAGATCCCATTGACGAATGTGTTTACCCACAAAGCTTCGTAACAAGTTTCCCAAACTTTTGTTAACTACTTCTGTTTGACCATCCGTTTGAGGGTGACTTGCTGAACTAAACTGTAAGTGAGTCCCCATTTTCCGCCATAGAGTTCGCCAGAAATGACTCATGAACTTCACATCTCGATCTGAAGTGATGGTTTTTGGAATTCCATGAAGACGCACAATTTCTTTAAAGTATAAATCAGCTATGTGAGAAGCATCATCGGTTACTGGCCAATTGACAATAGCATCAACTTTGCTTTGGTCTACTTCAATCCCTTGGTTTGAAACAACATATCCCAGGAAGGTTCCCAACATCCTTATCGACAATTTCATCAGCAAGAAGGATATCTTTTCAAAGGTAACCAACTATGCATTCCTCAATGTTCTTTACGTCAATCTATTATTTGGGAAGCTCATAACGGAGGATTAGCTGGACATTTTGGGAGAGACAAAACTTTGGCTCTTGTGAAAGAAAAGTTTTATTGGCCCAAGTTGGAACGAGATATCATCCGACATATTCAGAGGTGTCGTATTTGCCATATTGCCAAACTTGGAAATCAAAACACTGGTATGTATAAACCATTACCCATTCCTGAAGCTCCTTGGGTAGATGTAAGTATGGATTTTATTTTGGGTTTACCAAGAACTCAAAGGCAAAAGGATTGCAAAATGGTGGTCGTCGATAGATTTTCCAAAATGGCTCATTTTGTGCCATGTCACAAAACCGATGATGCTTCTCACATAGCTGATTTATACTTTAAAGAAATTATAACTAAAAATAGAGTTTTATTAGGATTTGGGCCTATAATAGTATAAATAGGACCCTTAGGCTTGGTTATTATTCACATTCAAGTTGAGAGTTAATAAATTATATTTTCTTAAGCAGGAGTGCTTATTTCTCTAGGCTCTTTTAAAGAGTAAGAGGTTTTAGTATCTTTGGTCTAGCCAACCAAAGTGGGATTTTGGCTATTTTTCACCTTAGTGGGGTTTTCAACCTTGCCAAGATTGGTGATTCACCTTAGTGGGGTTTTCAACCTCGCCACGATTGGTGTCGTTCACAACGTCTAGGTGTCTTCACAACGCCCCGGCGTCACAGTGAGTAGGGCGTAGATAGGAAACAAGCAAGCGGAAGATCAGTTGAATATAAAACATAGGATCATAAAAGTAATTTATTTCAAACAGGGATTTTTGTGCCTTATAACCATTTTTCGTATCAAATCAATAAAATCGAGCCAGCTCTCGTGAAACCAAATATTATTCAAAATTATATACAAATTATAGCTAGTATTTCCATGAGGAATTTCAAATCTGTTTCATAGAAAACAAATAAAGGAGCTGCCAAAATCCGTTTAAATCAAATTTCACCATGCAAGGAAATATAACTCATAATATTAAAACTTATTTCAATCCATATAAAATGATTACATTTTATCAAAAATAATTAGTAAGGCTTATGATATTCTTAAAAACATGGCTCATGCCATAAAACTCATATTCGGTGATACCTTGCGCTGGGGTATCCAACCGAAACTGCCAAGGCTGTTAAAAATCTCATATACTCATAAAACGTATTTTCATTTTGAAAAGTAGTCGTTCCTTGGCGTTAGCGGAGTTCACCATCACGTGGTGGTTCGGCGTGATGTGAACTCTAACCATACCTCAGGAATTACCTTCCGCGCCTCTCATACCGAGGCATAATATAACGGGGTTACCGTGCCCCTCAATAGGCTGGTCCACGGAACCCGTCACTGCAGTGACTATCCTATAACCCACCAATTCATAAAAATTTAAATAGCATGATATGGCAATCAAATTATTACCGGGCCAATCCAGGCAAAACAATCAGTTTAAAAAATTTTAATACAAATGCCAATCAGCCAATCATGCCATCACACCGTCATAAGCCATAAATTTCAAAGCATAATTTATATAACACAAATATGTATTCTCAAATTATTCAAATTTTCTAAAATCATCATTCGATTTCAAAATGATTTTTAAAGGGATATTTTAAATCTTTTTTTTTATCAATCCCCGTGTCACGTTGAAATTCTTGTTTCACGAAATGTTCGTTGTAAACATTTGCATGATATTTTCTATCAAACTAGCATGGTGAATATTTAAATATTTCATGAAATGCACATCACACAAACATTAAGGCATATTTTTCATTTTGATGCAAATCATTTCAAAACGCTTGTTTCCCGGTTTAAAATACTTTACGTATAATATATATATTTTTTTGAAATGATTTCTAAAATAGTTTGCATTCACAATTCTTTAAAATTTATTCGACACATGTTTTTCATAAAAATTGCATTGCACGTAAAATACACGTAGAAGCATATCTATATACGGAATATTTAGAAATTGACTCCCTCTACTCACCTCGTAATAGTGAGATTTTTTCTCACTATTTATTCGTTTGCGTATCGATAATTGTTCCTATTTATCGATCACGTACTTCACTCGGTACGCCTTCATGATAATTTTCCAATGGGCTTTTGTCATTTCTTTGTGACCTTGGGCCTCTCCATGGCTTCTCTATTTTTCTCCTATTGGGCCAAGTCTATTTTTATTTTTCTATTGGTCCTTGCTCATCTAATTGTCATTAGGCCATGCCCATGTTAATTTTTTTCATGGGTCATGCCTAACTATTTTTTTTCTTTTTCTTTTTCTCTTTTTTTTTTCTTCTTCTCTTCTACGTTGCTTTCTTCTATCTTTTTCTAGCCCATTTCTCTTTCTTCTTCCTCCTCCCTTCACCACCGTGGTCTCCTCCCTTCACCACCGTGGCCTCCTCCTTTCTTTCCTCTCAAAATTGGTCACCACTAGCTCAACTTTTCCATGGCATGAAACTTGGAAATTTCCAGCAACTATGCTGTCTTCTTTAACTCCAATTTGCAGCAGCCAAACATCACCATTTTCAGCCACCAAAACTCTCAAAATTTCAGCAACTTAAAGCTCAATTTCTAGCATCAATAACCTGGAATTTTCAGCACCTAAAACCCCCTCAAAAGGCATCAAAACAGCCCCCAAACAAAGTGTAGAATTTTCAGATTTCATACCTCTCTCAAGAACCGAATTTTCTTCTCTTTTCTCTCTTCTTTTGCTGCCAATTTTCTGCACTTGAAACCAACCTCTTTCTTCTCCAAACGTGCAGCAAGGATCAGCTTCTACCTCCCACAAAATTGTCAAATTTTTCTGGCTTTTTTCTCCCCCCATTCACGCCACTTTCTTCTCTCCCATTCTCTCGGTTTTGTCTAGCTTTTCATCTTCTTTTCCTTTCCCAATTCTTCTTTTATTTTCTTCTTCTTTGACCAACTTTGCTTCTAGACCTTTCCTTCTTCTTTTATTCTTCTTGTCTTTTCTTCTCTCATTCTTATCTCATTTTCTTTCCTTGACTTTTTGACCGAGCTTTGTTTTGCTTCTTTCCTTCCTTTATTTGTTTTTCATTTCTTTATTTCCTTCATTTCATTTATTTTATTTGTTTTGTCTTTATCCTTACCTTGTCCCCATAATTTGTTGACTAGTTCAACCAACTAAAAAAATTTTGGTTGCTTGTCTTTAATTCCTAACCAACCTTACCTTCTTGTCTTCATGTCCATAATATTTAAATATTTTCTCACCGCGTTAACTCGAATAAAATGCGCGTCCTACGATTTTCGCCGTTTTCGTCCAAAATTCTTTTTTACTACTCCTCCCCCACTTAAATTAGTCATATTTCATTTTTCATGACTAATTTTGACCTTCAATAAAATATTAATATTTTAATATTATTTTATTAATAAAATATTATTTTATTTTAAAAATTTTCACTTGCCTTCTTTGGTCTCGAAACACATTATTATGTGTCGGTTTACCTCCGAATCATCCTTTAACTCACTAATTTGTCTCCGATAAAAATATTATTATTTAATTGTAAGTTCTGCGCGTACGATACATTTTATTCTTAAGCATTCCTTAGCACGCTGATTCGCATTAAATAATCATTCCTTTGATCAATAAAGTCTTATTTGTGTCTAACGAGGGTACGGAATATTACACTTGATGTCTTTGTCATCTGTCATATTCCAGCGATAGAAGTTGCCAATCATGAACTTTTGTTTCCCAACATCTTCAGCAGTGTATTTAGCTATCATTGACTCTCATATTTGCTTTTTTTCTTTGTAAAGACTGTATACATCAAACAACTCATTAGAAAGTGTGTTAATGATTGTATGCCTGCATACCTTATTTGCATGCATCCATGGTTCCAGCATCTTGACGTCATCTAGCTTGGAATCAATTAGCGCAAAAGCCACCCCATGAACATCAAGGATTGAAAAAATCCTTTCTTGCCATCTTTTGAAGTTTCTGCCATCAAATACTTCTATTTTGGAAATATTTGGAAATGGTTTGGCATATGAAACTGAAGACATAAGAGGAACGATCAACGAAGTGGGAGCTATGGTGGAACCATTAACAGTGGTGGCGGCAGTAGGGACAGAAGCAACAGTAGGAACAATGGCAGCAACATTATCGATGTGGGAATCCATTATCCTTAAGATTGTTAGAAAAAACTATGGGAAACAAAAGAATATAAAATAAAACAAGGAAAAACAGTAAAAGTCTGGGGTGTGGTATTATTATCTTTAAGGATAATTTCTACCTTTTCAGAGTGTAAAACTTGATACAAAAGGACTATAGCGGTTATCTTCAAGGATTCAACAGACCCTTCCTTATAGTTTGCACAAATTAATAAAGGATGACAGAAACAATAGAGAGAAAAAACCTAGCAAGGAAAGAAAAGAAGCAGAGAAAATAAGTAGAGAAGACTTAGAATATGAAAAGCTTTGGTGTGTGTTGTGAGTGAGGGTGTGAGGCTGTATTTATAGGCAAGGAATGGAGTGAACGTTGCACCAGATCAATGAGTTGAGAAAAAGCCTGAAGGAGTTAGAGAAAAAACCTGGTCAGCATGTATATTGAGTCAGGCATACGTTGTAGCCAGTCAAATAGACGTTGGAGCAAACCAGGAGAGCTAGGTAAGCATGATAGAGTTTAAGTCTAATTCAATCAAAAGCTTAAAAAGTTTTAAAAAAAATTAAGGCTAAGGTACGTATGGTAGAGTTTAAGTCTAATTCAATCAAAGGTTGAAAAAATTTTAAAAAAAATTAAAGTCAAGGTACAAAAATTTACTTAGGCACAACCCACGTGTATATTCACACATAAGGGTGAAAATCTGAAATTTCTCAAAATCTAACTCAATTTTGTGTGCGAACGAGCCTATTTCATTTTTCTTGCTTGCAATAAGCCCAAATTAGGTTTTTATACATAAAGCATTCACCTTTCATATATCTTGATAATGCGTGATGTTTAAATTTTATGAAATACACCAATTTCCAATAATTATGCCATATTATATGATAAAACTTTTGAGTTAAGGTATTATCTAATAAAACTTTTGAATTAAGATAATTTTTTTATTTTAAAAGTACACCGACAGTTTCTTTTCTTTGTTTACGCTTGATGCAAGTTTTAGAGGACAAAAAATCTCTTAATAGGTCCCTAACTTGCTAAATGAGATCTGTGTGAAGACTGACGAGTGACCCTTCCTGTTCTAGAAACCAGGCGATCATCTTCCAAGAAAGCTTTTGTATCGAAACTGTAATATATAGAATCATGTATTTTGGTTTTGGGCTGGCCAAGGAGATCGTGGCATTGAATTTTTTCCTTTGGTAGTTGAGTTATTTCTTCAAATGGACGAAGAAATTTAGAAATTTCAAATCCCCCTAACTTGAAAAAAGAAAAAAATCATTATCCTGACAGATAAGCTCCAGGTATATGGTAGTACATTAATTGCAAAGAGCCAATTGGGGCCTCTAACTTTGCCAGTTTCCTTTCTGGTACATTTTAACTTTAACAATTTTAAGGAATTTAATTTATTTACCTTTCTTAAAACTCAATGTATTTGGTCACATCTATTACATGTCTGGACTGATACTGGAATAATATAAACAACTATATGGTCAATGCTCGTTTTCTTCTTAGATTAATCTTCCTATAAGTTCTTTTGTTACTCTTTTCACTATTTGATTAAGCCTGTCATGGAGGAAAATCAAATGCAACTTGTTTCGGATGCTGTTGACTACAAGGGAAATTCTGCTTATAGGAACACATCTGGTGGTTGGGTGGCTGCGGTTCTAATCCTGGGTGAATTTCTTTTTCCTCTGCATAGTCTATAATCTTAGTACTTTAGAGTTTATGGGAATCGACTTCCAACTGTTTTAAATCTGTAGTTGTGCATTTTTTTTATTAATTTAATGGTTTTTACAATTTTAACTAAATTTACATATTTAAAAAATAGTATAAAATAAAAATATATCAGGAACAGAAATCTTTTCGTATATTTGTCTTATAACATTGTTGATATGTTATACACGTTAGTTAAACAAATTCATCGAATTTTCCCTCGAGATTTGTATATGCAGCAGTTGTTTTTAAGGATATCCTGTTAATTTAACGTTTCAGCTTTCATTTGGAATGCCGGCATGGTTTTTTTTTTTTTTTTAACTTTAGATATTGAAATTTTTCATTTTCTGGTAGTCCAATGACTTCAGATCTTTGTTCAATGATCTGGGTCTCAGGAGAAGTATAGATTTATTTTCTACACACGAATTGATTATTATTATTGCTATTATTACTCTTCCTAGGAGTTGAGATATGCGAGAGACTTTCAACAATGGCAATTGTGGTGAACCTGGTGACATATTTAGTGGGCACAATGCATCTGCCTAGTGCAACTTCTTCAAATGTCGGTACAAATTTCGGAGGTACATCATATATGCTATGCTTGTTGGGAGGGATTCTTGCAGATACTTTCTTAACCCGATATTGGACGATTGCCATTTTTGCTGTGATCAATGCAATGGTAAGCACTTAAAGCTTCTTTCTTTTCTCTTCCAGAGTTGCATTAATGGTTCACTTGATTATCACATTTACAATCCTGGCCATCTGTTGATGAACTAGGGCACTTGCTTGTTAGCAATCTCAACAGGATTGCCACAGCTGCGCCCACCTCCTTGCAACCCTGCTCAATCCAATGAATGTGTAGAGGCCAACAGCCTGCAAATGGGTGTCTTCTCTTGTGCTCTATATTTATATGGACTAGGACTGGGCGGGATTAAGTCAAGCGTCTCAGGATTTGGAACAGACCAATTTGACAAAAATGATAAGAAGGAAAAGCAGCAAATGGCAAGTTTCTTCGACATCTTTTACTTGATTATCAACATAGGTACCTTGCTAGCGGTCACTGTCCTTGTTTATATACAAGACAAAGTAGGTCGAAGCTGGGGATATGGCATTTGCTCGGTTACTATGCTTCTTGCCGCTTTTATATTTCTATCAGGAACTAAAAAGTATAGGTACAAGGAAAGTCCGGGAAGCCCTGTGGTTCAAATACTTCAAGTTCTTGTGGCTGCTATAAGGAAAAGGAATGTCGACTTTCCATCTAATATTAGCCATTTATATGACGACCCCGCACAGGAACTGAGACTGTCACACACAAATAAGTTAAGGTATGCCGTCAACAATGAAGATTTCGTTGGCAACTTGTTTGAAATTCTTTTCTCTTGAAAGTTACGACAGTGTTTTAATATTTGTCATTTGAACTTCAATTACAAAAAAGGAGACATTATTTTTATTTGAAAAAAGAAAAACCTGGCTGTAATTTCCTGTAATTCAAAAGTTTGGAGTCTACATCTTGGTCTTGTAAAGCTTAATCTGAATGGATCTTGTGTTTCCCCTAAGCTAATGGAGTCTTAGATATATTGCAAAAATGTATTGACATGCAAAATTTGTGTGGCAGGTGCTTGGACAAGGCAGCAGTCATTACCAGCAAGGACGCTGGAATAAGTGAATCAACAACTCCAAATCCATGGAGTCTTTGCTCAGTAACAAGGGTAGAGGAAGTTAAGATGTTGACTGGATTACTGCCAATTTGGGCAACAACGATCATGTTTTGGACGGTATATGCACAGATGGCCAGCTTCTCAGTCCAGCAAGCTTTGACAATGGAGAGATCCATAGGAAACTTTGAAATCCCTCCAGCCTCTTTCAATGTTTTCATGATTGGATCCATAATGCTCACTCTTGCTATCTATGACCGCCTGGCCATGCCACTCCTCAGGAAAACAAGAAAACCGCAAGGTACTAAACTAATTGCGAAATGTTTAGAGGAAAAAACTATACTCTTATCATCATCCTGTTTTTGGTTGTTCTATTAATCACCTAAGTCAATTCAAAAAACCTCTTTCAGGTTTGACAAATTTGCAAAAAATAGGGTTAGGCCTCTTCTTCTCCATTATAGCTATGGCGGCTGCAGCTTTTGCAGAAATGAAACGATTGTCAGTCGCTAAAACCAAGGGAACCACCACCTTAACCCTACCAGTGAGCGGATTCTTGTTGCTACCACAATTCATCTTGGTTGGCATAGGAGATGCGTTCATCTATGCCGGCCAGCTTGATTTCTTTATAACAGAGTCACCGAGAGGGATGAAAGCAATAGGCACTGGCCTCTTCCTCACAACCATCGCGCTTGGTTTGTTTGGAAGCAGTATTCTAGTTGAAATCGTGAGGAATGTTACTGGAAAAAATGGTGGGCATGATTGGCTGGCTCATAGGATCAATGATGGCAGACTGGACTACTTTTATGGGCTTCTAGCTGTTCTAAGCCTCATCAACTTGGGATTATTTGTTGTTTGTGCCAAAAGGTATAAGCCAAATCCTGGAGAAGTTGCTCTAAGGACAAATGATAAAGTCAATGTTGATGTTCCTCCTAAAGAAGAAAGCGCATAGAAATTTCTTGCTCTTTCTTTTTTATTCTACCCTAGAGGGCTTATAGTCCAACTGTTCACCCCCTTCTACCTTCCAAAAAATGTGTACTAGTTGCATAACAATAGACTGTCTATTATTCAGGATTGATGGAATGGTTCTAAAATCTAAGAGACAAATGCAACCTTATACTGGTTTACTGTTGGTGTTTGCTCCATAAGATTGATTAATTTTTTTTCTTCAACAAAAGAAATGTTCTGGATTAGCCTAACTAATTAAGAAGGCATGGAAGAATCAGATAATGTTGCTTACATTTTGAAAATTTGTCCAAGAACTCAAAAAAGTAGACCCTCTTAAACAAGATTTTTAAGTAGTCTGTCTGCAACTAATGCACCCTCACAAGTGCACAAGGTTATCATTTGAAATGAAGAGCTAAATAAGCTCTTCTTTGGAGTGATGTCGTGCGACTAATGGCAACCAAAAGTGCTAAACCAGGTGAAATAGATGAACATGTACATAGAATGAAAATCACATTTTATTGGACTAATTGTCAGCTATTCATTGAGCACCATGAGGAAATGACCAACATATTTCCTTGCTTTATACACGCGTATGTTAACTTGTTTAGGCTTCTACTTTGCTTCTTGCTCTTTTAGCAGCTTCTGAGCAACTTATGAGCAATGTAAACTCCTTGGACCACTTATCCCAACCTTTTGGCGCAGAATGATGACATTGGTCATCCAATAATGTGAAGAATGCTTGGGTTTGGGTCTCCTCGAAGGTGCATAACTCTTGGCTCTTGCATTTCTTCTCCAAGTCCAACACAGCATCTTTAATGTTTAGGGTGGTTAAGGGAGAAGGGGGACTTGGATGCCACAAAAACTACAAGAGATGAGATTAAAAAAGGATACCCTTAATTACAGCGGAATGCTCCCAAAAAAGAAATCAGTACACTGGTTATAACTGAGAAAATGAGATCCTGGGAATCTGCTATTAATTAAGGCTCTCCACAAATGGACCATATCATAATGCCTGTTATTTTTTCTCCAGATAATGTACCAGAAGTTGCTACATCTCTGATGAAGCAACAAGTGCCAATTAGTAAAACAGTAAAAGATGCATGTATTGATAGTTACGGCAGCCAAAGCTTGGGTGGTATTTCAATGAACTACCAGGTTTTCCAGTTACCTCCCAGTGGGACTCCATTCAATAGCGAGTGTTTGAAGTGCATAAGCAAGATCAATTAATTAACACAAACGATAACTTATCCTCAAGCTCCAATTCCACAATCATGAATTACCCAATTTGGCTTGCTTAGCAATGAAATGCATTAGAATGTAACCCGACTTTTAGATTGAGTTCTTCTGATTAATGGATGTATTGGGTGTGGCGATCCCTCTACTCCCTCTTTTTGGACACAGATGATCTCCAAAGTTCAACTTAGTTTTTAAAGGAAATTTCCATCATTTTACAGTATTTTATTTTTTCAAAAACCAAACCAAATGCTTTTTAAAATCAATTCCATTCTGTCCGGTTCCTCAATTTTTAAAATTTAAATATTTTTACTTTTTTATATTATTTTTAGTTTCTTTTCTTAAAGAAATTTAAAGATAAAATAATTTTTTTTATTTTATAAAAATAAAAATATAATTTGATTCTATTCAAATAACTTCAATCATTTTAATATATGTTCTAAAAATTGAATTGGTCAAGTATTTTATTATCTAAACCAAATATTACGATTTCAATAAATATTTTATTTTATTTTTTAAAAAATCTTTCACTCAATCTTAATTTCAACCTTTTTAACCAACTTGACAATTGTCAGGCTAAAACAGTACAAGCAATCCAAAAAATATGAAAGAGGATAGATACTAGGTTCTTTTTTACTATTTAAATTGATTATTAATTTTAATTTTAAAAAAATTTAATTCAAATTTAACACTTTAAGTAAAAACTTGATACATCAATTATTGAGTCAAATACTTATAAAATGATAAATATAAAATACTAAAACAATACTTGGTTGCGATGGAAGGATTACAAGATTCCTTGATTAATGTAACAGACATGTACGAAAGGACACTCTTTTTCCTTTTCTTGAGTTTTATCCTACTGAGTTTGATCACGAAAAGGTTTTTTAACGGGATTCTTTTTGTATGACCATAGAGGGTTAGAATTTAAGCTGTTTATGTCTAGTAAAAATACGTCTCATTGTACAAATGTTTCTGGTGAGTAATTAAGTTTTGCTCATTCATTCTTCAAATTCAAGTGACATTGGCAGCCGCTTTCTCCTCTTAATGTTCCAACTTGCTATCATAAAATCTGCCCGACCTTCTTTCTAAAGTCTAACCCATGAATTTAACATTCAATCCAGATTCAGATCAATGCAAATTGCAGTCAACAAAAGCCAATACCATTTACAAAATACAAGACCACGAATTTGAAAGTGGACGTGTGTGACTGAGTTGAACATTTGATCACTCAGAGAAATGCAATCACCTTATCGATGTTGTGCACCGAATAGAAGACTATAATCCAACAAATGAAAATACTACTTCTCTGCCTCCACAAAGCATAAGTAATTGGCAATGTTAATACAGAGCAAATTTTTTTGTCTAAGTCATGATCAGTATAAATGCCCATAGCTACGAGCCTACAACATGAATTGGCACCACTGAGAAGATAAATCATCCAACAAAATGGCCCCAATAACATGAGTGCGCAGCCAAGAATAAGAATAATACACATAAACAGAGCAAGCACAGAAAAGAAACTAAACACCTCTATGATCTCTGACCAGTTTAACTTTCATTATCTAGAAGTTCAAAGAAAAGACAGGAATTTTCTTAAAATCAAGTGTAGGAAATCAAAATTAACCCTGTGATTCATTTCTTCTCGCCGTCCCATCCCCTTCTCTCTGACCCAACAGTCTGCCACTTTCCTCATCATCAGCCTCCTCAGCTCTCCTCTGTGCTTCCTTCTCTCTAAGCCCTTGCAACTTGGAATGATTATAATATGCAACCCCCAAAAAAGCAAGTCCGTAACCAAACAAATTAACTGGAGTCACCGTATCTTTAATCACCGACCAGGAAAAGGCTATCAGCAACCAGTCTTTGACCACGCCAGCCACGTTCATTGTCAACGCTGATGTCTTCCCAACTAACAAAAACACCGCCAGGTTCAAAGCGAAAGCGCAAAAAGAGTTGGTCCCGAAGATGAAGTAATCAAAATGGAAACTTGAGTTTTCTTTGAGTGAAGGAAGCTCAACTGTAACCCAGGGAATAAGCAAGAAAAGGAAACAACTAGGAGCAACGTAGTAAAGGGAAGTAATTGGGTTAAGATTGATTCCTTTTGAAGTAAGGAGTATTTGGATTAAAACCAATCTTGTAGCTTCAAAAGCAACGGCCCCAAGCTGTAAAAAAACACCCCAAGTATCGAATTTGGCTTCACCATAAGCAGCAATGGCGACCCCGAAGGAAATAGAGAGCATGTTAGCCATGGTGGAAGATTTAAATGAATCTTTTCGAAAGAGAACTCCGATGGAGTAAACAGCAACCGGCATAAGGGCCTTAAGCATTTGGATGAAGGAAACGGAGAGATAGATGTAGGTGGAGTTAGAGAGCCAAAGAGAAAGGGAGTAAAGTGCACCAATGGGGACTACAGAGGATAGGTAGAGACGGGGTGACATCGAGGAAGGGAGGTCTACGACTTGGAAGATGCGGACGAGGAGGATAGCTATGGAGGAACAGAAGCCCATGTGGATGAGAGTTAGGGAGATTGGGTAAGGCCAATTGTACATTTTTCGGTCGAGGATGTATTTGTTGTAGACTATTACGGTGAAGGAAAGGAAGATCCATATGGCTACGTAGGTGTAGGAGAGGAGGATTCTTTTGAGGATGGAGGGGGAAAGGGTGGTGGATGGGGTGGTCGTGGTGGCGGTGCTGGAGGCTCCCATGGTTGTTGCTGCTGGGCTGAGGCCCCGGACAGACTGGGGCTAAGGGAGGAGAACTATTTTGGGTGTGGGAGGGTTGTGATTTAGGTGTTGTTAGGGGCTGGGGTCGGGAGTTAAAATATTGGGGATGGTGGAGTTGAGTGGGACTCGGGGGTTTGAACGTGTTAATTTGGGAAATTTGAGTTTGGATTTCGCTTTCGCCAAGTTAGGTATTGTTCCAAGATTAATTAACACAAACGCAACTGGTTATTGACTTCTTTTGTTTGTTTGGGCCAGAATTTAGTCCTTGGGCAATCATCTTGGTATTTGCTCTGCTTTTTGTATACAAAATTACTTCATACAGATAACTTGATGCTCTTTAATTAATAATAAAGTAAATGAAAAGTGAATAAACGATAATTTCAATCTTATTGTTTTTATTTACATAGTTTTGTTTTTCAAGTTATAAAAGTCACCATAATAGTATAGTATACAGTATTGAAAAGTCAATATGCTACCATAAAAGGCTATTAATGGCATAATCATTCAACCGTAACAGTCAGAACAAGCGGCCTAATATCAGGCAAAAGGACTAGTATTATACAATGAAGAGTGCTTAAATGCCTATCAGCATCCTATCATCTTTGTAAATTTCATGGAGGAAACCAACTAAATCCATCTTTTCCATCCCAAAATTAAGGAAACCAACGAGCCATTTCGAACTGAATTGAAAACAAACAAAATAAAAATGGCAAAGAGTTCAGTTTCCATGCATTAATTAACAATGGTAAGAATGATATCTTGAAACGAAACAATGCCAAGAACGATAGCAACTAATGACAGCCTGGGTGCTAGTAAGGGTTAAGGTTCCATTGTTGATTCGTTGTTCCTCTAGGCTCTTGCCGGCTAACAAAAGATACAAAGAGGTGAGAATTGAGAACTTTTGGATGCCGGGCGTCCTCTTTAGCTAAAGAATCGAAGCTAGAAAACAAGGGAATTGAGACAAAAAAAAAACAACCAACCCAAAGTCATGTGGACGGTAGTTCTTGAAGTTGACAGTCATTGCGTGTTTGAAGGATATTTGGCAAGGAAAACTGGAATCTTAACATCGAGGGTCTCCTATTTTCCCAAACTTAAAGACTCCGTCCGTCGGCCACGGTAAACTTCACTCGTCAAATGGATCAACAAAAAAGTCTACATCTTGAACTAATACTATTATTTTACACAAGATTGACAAATGTTCCTTCCTGGGTCTGTAAGGTTAGAATCTGGAGTCTGAACCCCGCAATTGTTGGGGTAAAGAAACATGCTAAGCCCTAAGCAATGCCACGTAGATGAAAATTAGGCCCAAATGTGGAATCTTAAACCCTCAGTTTCGGACTGCAATAGCCTGTAACAGGAGAGGTGTGGGTAAGCACCAACAAGGACAAGAAGCAAGAAGGAAAAAAAAAAGAATTGTTATACTATTTTATCCGATTTTTAACCCTTTGATTACTCTAAGGCAGTGCTCTCAATAGTCAATAGGTGGACCCTCTGTGAGCCTGACAAATGAAAAGTCTAGTTGAAGCACTCCCGAGAAATGTGTAGGTCTGAAGCCCAGTACGAAAGTAAATAGTGGAGGGCCTTCCATGGGCTGGAACGTGGCAAGTCTAAGAAGCTGCTGTAACGCTGCCTCAGTGTAGTTCAACAACTCCAGCAAATTATTTAAGATTATGTACTTTAAGCTCATTACTCAAATTCTGCGGCCATTCCATTTTTGTTTACGCTTGGCAATTTACAAATTAACAAACATAGAAAAACAAAACTAATGTATGTTTAATTAGAGGAGGTTCCTCTTTTGTACTAAAGTTCTGAATTTAGGCCTTTTTTGAATTCAGCTTAAACTTTATTAGCATTAATTGTCCTCGACACTTTCTCTCTTTGGACTTTTTAAGTTTCTTTCAGCAAAGATTTCTATGCTTTCACTCCTCCTTTCATAGAAAAGGGTACAATCACACGTCTTATCCTATTTTTTAATTAATTGATAACTGCAATCTCCTTTTATTATCAGGTTACAGTAGACAGGCTGAAGATCTAATATTAGGGAATGAGAAATTATTTAGCTTCTCCATTTGTTTAATTCCTTCGTTTTTATTTTTTGTCTCAAAAGTTTAATCTATAAATCCTAAACACATAATATAGTTTTAAACTCAAAATACAAAAATAAAATAAAAATTTCTTTTCATCTTACAAAAAAAACAAAGAAAGAATTTCAACTCAAATTCTTTGAAGTAAGAAACGCATGCAACTATTGTTACATTGAATGTCAGACTAGTCTAGTTAACAGGGACATTAATTAATGACTTAATAATCATGTAAGGATGCACTCAAACTTGAAACGCAGACTAAACAAAGTTATTACTACAAATAAGATATGGGGGGACTTGGCTTGGTTTTGTTAAGGATGGGGCAACCATTAAAAGGGAGGCATATCCACATTTCCCATTTGGGGAAAAGGAGGAGGAAACTAGAAAAATGCTCTATATCTCTAGTACTTGTTACCAAGAGCAAATTGCAGTGGAAGACGGGAAGAAAAGGCAAAGATAGGTAGCAACACAGAGAAGGTGCAGTCGACCTAACAAGAAAGCCACACCCACAATTAAATGGAAAAGCCAGCTTTGCTTGATGGCTTCCAACTTTCTCTCTCTCTCTCTCTCGTTTCCGTCTCATTGAATTGAAGTGGTGGAAAAAAGACAGCATGGCATCAAATACAGTGCCACCGCAACTTTACCTTCATTATGCGTTTTATCACCCTGCCAGGGCCTATTGCACGCCTCCGAACTTTTTCTCCTATCAGCCTCTTATCTCTTACGCTCTTTCTCTTGACACGCGCCCTAGCCAGTCGGTTGCTGCGGCTGTGCACACTTCATTCCTATTTGTCTCACTACATTTTTCCTTTAAATTTTGAATTAAGAAAACAGTTGAAGCAATTTGGACGTACAAGAGTTCTCTTCCCTTGCTTTGGGTTTTTTTATATAATGTCTTGGTTTATTTTTATTAGTCAAATTTTATCTATTTTTAACTTTATTTTATTTTCAAATAATTATTTATTAAAATTTTTAAATAAAGTAACTTCAAAATATATATATAAACTCCATTTATTAAAATTTAATTTGTTATAATATTTAGAATAATTTAAATCAAGATTTAAATAAAAAAGTTAAAGAAAAAAATCAAATCAAACATTATTATATATTCGAAAAGAATAGTGAAGGATCAAAACAACCCAACCGCCATTCCTTGTCGTACGAAAAAGACCATTAATAAATGTAATGATCATGTAACACCTAATGGCCCCACCTGACAGCAAAAAAACAACCCAAGTAAGAAAAAGTTACTCTCATTAATCAGCGCGTGCCTCCCACAACAAATCAATTCAGGCCTCGTTGGACGCTCTCTCCATGACTTTTCCATGCCTTTCCTTTCTCTCATAAAAGGGCAAAAAAAAAAAAAAGAATTTCATTTTCATGTCTGTGTCCGTCTCCGTTGCAGAAGAGTCGCACTCAGCAAAGTTATACTCACTCAACTCAGCCACTCACTCATCCACGGGCCGCAAAACCAAAGAAATAAAATCATTAATTTCACAAGACCTTTGATTACGGTGTTTCTGCAAGGAAAGAAAAAGGAAAGAAGTGATGGATTCTGGCTCTGCAAACAAGCCGCAGCAACACAAGAAAAAAAGTTGGTTCCTTCTCTTAACATTTTCTCTTCTCCTTTCAACTCTTCTCATCATCATCTCCATAACCTCCACTTCTTTCACTTCCTCCCTTTTTTACTACACCCGTACGCGCACCACCAAAACCCAACTTCCACAATTTGTGGAATCCAAGCTCCACTTGGTGCCTACATCTGCAAACCCCGTTCCCAAACTGGCTTATCTCATATCTGGCTCAGCCGGCGATGGGGAGAGCTTGAAGAGAACGTTGAAAGCTTTATACCATCCCAGGAACCAATATGCCGTGCATTTGGATTTGGAGGCTTCTACTGAGGAGAGGTTGGAGGTAGCTAAGTTTGTGAAAACTGAGTCGCTTTTTAAGAAAGTTGGGAATGTGAGGATGGTTACTAAAGCCAATCTGGTGACTTATAGAGGGCCTACCATGGTTACCAATACCCTTCATGCTGTTGCCATTTTGTTTAAGGAAGGTGGGGACTGGGATTGGTTCATCAACTTGAGTGCTTCTGATTACCCTTTGGTTACTCAAGATGGTATGTTAAGGATGGATCATCTCTGGGTTTTAGATTCGAAGCTTTTTTTTTTTTTTTTGAGCAATTCATTGGCTGGTGTTATTTGTCGTTTTGAGCTGAGAAATGAGGGAAATGTTTTGAAAAGTTTCCAATTCTAGAGTTACCTGGGTTTGATTGGTTAGTTCTTTTTTTTTCTTTATTGAAATAAGGTTTGTTGGTTCTAGTTTTAAATTTAAAGTCTTGGGTAGTATTGTTTGACCTCCATGATGTTTATAGTTGAATTGCTGTTAATTTTTAATAATATCTAATGTATTTATATGCATTTCTGCATTAGCTGCTAAGAATTAGATATCCGACTTTCTAATTAGAAATGACCATTTATAGGGCTATTTCATTTTTGCTAAATCTTTAACTAACTATTATTTGTTATTAGTGATCAACAACCATCTAATCATGCTCCATTAAGCCTGTAATATTGTTCTTGTTTCTAGTTATTTCTGTTTACCACTACAAAAGTGTTTCTGCATTAGTTCCCCACGCCATTAATTTGTATAGTATTTTCTTTTTTTGTGCGACAGATCTGCTTCACACATTATCTGATATCCCAAGAGATCTTAATTTTATCGAGCATACCAGTGACATTGGATGGAAGGAGTAGGTGGTTCATCCCTTATGCTTTTGTTAGTATCTGTTTCAACTGTTGTTTATCTTTCTGGGATTTAAGAGATCAATTTAAAGGTAGTAATGAATTATAACTCTTCAAAGTTTGTGTGTAAATCTGCTTAAGGAGTGTGCTTTTGCTTAATGCCAGGTATCAGAGAGCCAAGCCTGTTATAATTGATCCAGGGCTTTATAGCCGGCAAAAATCAGATGTATTCTGGGTTTCAGAGAAAAGGAGTGTTCCAACTGCATATAGGCTGTTTACAGGTGAGAATTTGCATTTCTCTACTTTTCTGTGTACTGTGTAGTCTATAAAACTAATTATTACCAATCACTGGGAGGCTGCTTTGTTTGTATATATTTCCTTGAAAAGAATATTTGCAGAATATCTTATCTTTTTCATGTAAAAAATTTGAGGCACATTGTGAAGGTCCATCTCCCAATATTAAATGGGAGGAGGAGGAAAGTCATCATGCTATTTCTTGTAGAACCTGATTGTGGCTGAAGGCATATCACCCACTCACCCTGTTCTAATGTGCTGCTATGATGCTTTGACTACATAATTTTGTTGAAATAGAAGAATTAGATAGGTTTAGGGACAACTTACGTTATTATTTGGAATGTTCTGCATTTTGAATTTTATAGGTTATTAAATGAAGACATTCTAATGGATCTATAGACTCTATTGTTGTTGATATGTTATTTTTACCCCCTCTTAAAAATTTTTATTCTTAAACACGCTATATTTTTATTAATTATTGTTTGTAGATCACCCTGTTGTTGTATAGGCAGCATTTAACTTGCCCTACCTCTTTTTTAGCTAGCCCTTTGCTTATGTAGTTGAATTTGTATGATATATTAGGGTAACACCTATGTTAGCATCCTCCAACTCAAGCAAAATCATTCTTACTATAATCCTTTTGGCATAATTTACAAAAATTACTGGGGAAGTTGCTTGAGCACATGGATAAACATGTAATCTAAGTTTCAGTCAAATAGAAGAGGTTTTGTGAAGTCCCAGAATTGGGCATTTAATTTTTTTGTAGGCATCTCCCAGCCTTTCAGCTACAATGAGACTTGCTTTTCACTTCATATGTTTAGCATAGGTGTCACATTGATTTCCAGTAGTGGATCACCTTTAAATGAAGAAAAGAGGCCTGCATCTAACCCTTCAGCCCCCAACTATTTCTTTCTTCTGCTTCTGCTTTCATCACCCCATGCCACTTTTCTAGATTATTTGATATATTTTGTGAACCTTGGCAGCATAAACTTAGATATACTTGCTTATACATGTATCTGATTGTAGATTCCGCTCAAATCCATTAGGTTCTGCATGGATGATGCTCTCTCGTCCTTTCATCGAGTATTGTTTATGGGGGTGGGACAACCTCCCAAGGATAGTCCTTATGTACTATGCAAACTTTCTTTCTTCCCCTGAAGGGTACTTCCATACTGTTATCTGCAATGCCAAAGAATTTCGGAACACCACTGTAAATCATGACCTCCATTTCATATCGTGGGACAACCCTCCAAAACAACATCCACATTTCCTTGCTGTTAATGACTACCAAAAGATGGTTGACAGCAATGCTCCCTTTGCGAGGAAATTTGGCAAGAATGAACCAGTTCTCGACAAGATTGATTCTGAGCTTTTGGGCTGCAATGCTGATGGATTTGTGCCTGGTGGATGGTTAAATAATGAAGGAAATTCTAACATAACTCTTCTACATCATGTCAGAACAAATACCACAGAGCTTAGGCCAGGTACTGGTGCTGAGAGACTCAAACGTCTCGTCAGTGGTCTGTTATCAGCAGACGATTTTCATACAAAGCAGTGCAGTTGAGACCGTTAGTTCAAGAAACAACACTCTTCTAGTAACTGGCCAGATGAATGCTCCTCTGTTAAATTAATAACGGAACACTGCTGATGGGTCAGCTAACAATGCATAGGAAACCAAAAAGGGAAGGAAAATATTCCCAACCCAGATTATATGCTATACCATTAATACAAATTTTTTTTTAGCTCGATTAGTAATATGTAGTTCAATGTATTATTTTTTTTGGTTTAGATAAGACTGCATTGTGCTCTATCTATCCATGTATTATGCATCTTGTATCCTCTGCTTTCAGAGAATTTTCAAACGGCAAAATGATGATGCATTCAAACATTTGAACAAGGGGCAGAAATGATGAGATGAAGAATCCTAATACCTTATGTAGAAAGATTAAACCTAAAAGGGAAATGGTACTTTTCCAAATGAATGCTCTATTTGCAAGAATGTGTTGCTTTTATGTATCAACTATTGATGTAGTGTATATCTGATTTCTTTTTCCTGCCCGAAAGATTAAGCCTAAAAGCTTGATTAAATTTTGGAGTGAGTGACCAAAATAGGTTTTTTGCATAAAAGGAATGTGGTATAGTTTGTTTGAGCATAAAAAGGTAGATGGTGAAGTGGCAAGCACAAGTTGTAGCCAGGAAGGGGGAGGAAAAAAATGTCACACTATATCTTAATTTGAGGCTGGCCGTTAAGTAAATCCTCCTTTTTGTTTTATGGGTTTTCTCTCCAATGTATCAGAAAATAACTAGACACAAACGCTCAATCACAAAGCATGGAGAGAGTACTATTTCTAAAAGCATAATATTGAGTTGTTGAAAGCTGAAACCATGGTTACGTCAGAATCATCATTAAGACAGCTCAATGTGTCGAATAAAGAAGAGAAAAGAATGGCCCCATCTGGAAAACTGCTTAGTTTAATGTGAAGGATGACAAGGTGTTTCGCTTTTGTATACATCTGCAAGTTAATTCTGTATCGCTATCATCATATGATGCATGACATATCAGAAAAAAAAACCATCAAGGTTCATTCTTCACTGCAATTATTAGTGCTATTCTTTCCCAACAAAAGTACCACAATGGATATGAATCTGGAGTGAAGGTCATTCTCCGTGCTCATTAGGCAACTTGATTAAGAGTGTTAACCAAATCGCGCAGGATGTATTTCGAAAGCAATTTCCAGTGCCAACTTGCCCACTAATACTCAATCCATCATAAAACCTATACTAGAACTAGATTTCCTTTTACACTTTTAGGTTATGAAATTGCACATAATCACAGACCACTATGCCAACTAAAACAATTACACATGTTCGCCAGGAGATTTTCTAGTATCTGTTCCAATGTGTCAAAATCTGAAGAATTTACATCCAAATCCATATCAAAATAAATTATTTTGTTTAGCAAAATGTTTGTGATTTTTTAAAAACATGCATAGATGAATCAAAGAATGGAGAGCCTATAGCATTCAAGAAATAAGAAACTTAGTAGTTCACCAAATAAATCAGCATTCCACATTAAATTTCCTCCAAAATCCACTATTTTAAGAAGAAACTCAGGTGTCCTGTCTACTTCCAGCGCATATGGATGAGAAAGATCACCTGCAAGGAACTTTTTAACCAAGCCATCAACTTCTAGCACGGCGCAACCAGGTTTCTTCTTCATTCCAGCTTCTGAGATCGATTTTCTCACTCGCTTTGATTTAAACCAGCCTCTCTATACATGTTATACGAAACAATATGAACACTACAATCAGATATTCCTATTTCTGCAAGCTTCTTCCAGACTCTATTTCCAATTTCCACATTGACATTGGTTCTACAACAACCTAGTAGAGCTCCCCAAATGTTTGCATCTCCACCTCCCTACCCTCCCATCTTCTCCTCTATAAAATTCTCAGCTTCCTCTACCATACATGCTCTGGCCAAAAGGTCAACAATACACACACTCTGCTCAAGCTGAGGTTCAACCCCATAGACACTACTCATTTGTTCAATCCGTTGAGCCCCCTCCTTACCCATCTTCACATGCATACAGCCAGACAGGAAAACAACAAATGTAGTCTGTGTAGGTTGAATACCACTTATAACCATTTGATCAAATAGTTCAAGTGATTTCCTTACATCTCCACAAATTGCAAATCCTTGAAATCATTGTGGCCAAGATTGTGCTCCCTTCCGGGTAGTGAATCCAATAGCCTTGCATCACAGCACCAAGATGAGGACAAGCAGTGAGAATACCAACAAGAGTAGATTCATTAGGCTCAATGCCCACTTCTTGCATTCTCCTAAACAAAGAAATCACCTCTTTGAAATCATTAACCTGAGAAAAAGCTGCCATTATTGCATTCTCTCAGGCATTTCTTCAAAAAAATAAAAAAAACAAAAAGGCTCTTGAATCCTCAATATCCACCGTCTTTTCATGCCCATCAATCATCACCGTCCACATAACCGCATCTCTCTCAGGACTTATATCAAACAAAAACAAGGCCTAACCATTTCATGAATTGATGCATAAAACTCAACTAACGCGCTAAGAACAAAAGGGTCTACCTAAATCTGAATTTAATCACGGGGGCATTAACTAAACGTCCTAAATTCTTATAAGAAACAGCAAGATCTATACGAGGGTGGAAAGATATAGATATTAGCCTCTAGCCCTTATTCCAACATGTTTAAAAAGCTCAAAACAACGAGTATTGGTGAATTTGCTTGCATATACCCTCTGGTCATGGTATTACAGATGAAAGCATTGCGGGGATAAATATGCTTGAAAATTATCCGAGCTTCGGAGAAGTAAGAGGGAGGCTTTGAGATTGGCACAACTGAAAGGAGAGGGCGGATCGTTGAGCTGGATCAGAGTTTTCCATTTCTGTAAAAGGGAGACGAGGGAGGTTGCAACTGTTCTTTAATCATTAGAAATGGTGGGACAGTTTTTAGTGACATTATAATTTTGTAATGACTTGCTTGATAACAAATGAAGGTAACCATTTCATGCATACACAAAGCATGTCAATGTAACTCGGATTGGACTGGTAACTTGATTCTCCACCTCGACGGGACAGGTTTGAGGATTAAAAATCCAGAAATGGAATTCCCTTTTAAGGGACCATAACAGGGAGAGAAATATAATCAATTGTAATTAGTTTGAAATATATATAGAGACGATTAAATTTGATTTTTATAGCTTATGACCTTTTTTGTTTTCATAATGTATTTATTTTGTTATAAAAACTAGCAGTATATCAAATCGGTTTCTTCCTTGTAGTTGAAGGTATCATTAAAACCAAGCTTTTTTTTTCTTAAGCAATTCTACCTGCAATTCATATTGACATGAACTTGTTAAATCTTAGCCTTCAATGAAGAAATTTCATACTTCATATATTTATTTGAAATCTTGAATAAGGAAGATCACTCGCTAAATTCATTTTAAAGAATAATTTGTTATATATATAATTAAGAGAAAAAAGATTTAAATCTTATTTTTTAGATAAAGAATCATTTATCAATCAATATCTTTATCAAAAATAGTTCATATAAAAATTTTTGAATTGTGTACATTCCATCTACCCTCTATCCAGCTGCCCAAAAAAAAAAAAGGCAACATTTCAAATTTTGCTACATTCCACAACTCTTCAAAGCTCCCTCAATGTTCTCTTTTCTTTTTCTTTATTCTTTAAGGTTAGCCCAAAGAATTCCAAATATTTATACAAATTTCTGTAACACTAAGCTAACCTGCTAATCAGTAACGTTCTTTAACCAACTTAGTCAAGATTCCTTGCGTTTTTATGCAGATATAACACAACAGCTAAGCCAACAACTATCACGAGATTTTGTGCTACCATTGTGAATATAACATGCCAAAAGTAAATGTCGAAAAATTTGCAAAATGTTAAATTAAAATATTATTCATGGACAAACTAGTTTTCCTCCCAATTTACTCTTCTGCAATTTTAACAATTTTCTTTCCAATGTTTTGACCGCGATAGAGACTGATAAAAGCACAGGGGATGCTCTCGACCCCATCCGAGATGTCTTCCAATGGCTTAATTTTACCAGTGCGAAGGTGATCACGAGTTGTTGAAAGGAAATCAGTAAAGATGTTCAAGTAATCACCAGCTAGAAACCCCTGGATTTTGATTCTCTTGTATATAACGTCAATCATACTTGGTGCAGCTCGCTTCCCAGCATCAGTATACTCTGAAATTACCCCACAAACAGCTATCCTACCATGGATCTTCATGTTAACGATCGCTGCTTCTTGCATTTCGGCTCCCACGTTGTCAAAATATATGTCAATTCCATCAGGGAAGTACCTGCAGCATTCAATGCAAGTCCACTTTATTTGGCTTACTTTTAGCATTGCATATGGACCTATTTTTGTTACTCCTACTATGAATTATATATAGGTAGATATATGATGTACGGGTGCTTAAACCCCATAAACCCAACCTTTTGAGAGTCGACTTCAGATCAGTTTCTTCCTTGTAGTTGAAGGCCTCATCAAAACCGAGCTTTTCTTTAAGCAATGCTACCTGCAACAAAATATGGTATAAACTTCTTATATCATAGCTTCCAATTAAAATTCTTCAAACCAATTAAATCATGAATAAAGAATGATCAAAATTCCTAAAAAGTCTCTGTACTAGAGTATTTTTTTCAATTTAATCCTTCCATTCAAAATCGTAATATTTTAATTTTTTAATTTTAAAAATTATTTCAATTTAATCTTTTTAATATTTTTCGTCCAAATTGATAGTTATGATGTTGACGTTATCGCTGACGTATCATATAAAGGGGTTTTGGTTGCTAATGTAGCACTGCCACGTCATCCCATGGATATGAAATGTTGATGTGGCATGTCAAGAGATTGCCACATGGCACGTCAAGAGGTTGCCACGTGACACTCTCTAGATGCTGCCACATGACACTTTATTCTTCAAAAGAAAGACTTGTTGAGATTTGAACTAGGTCCTCTAACAAATAAATAAATATTTTTACTATCACACTTAAACTCTTACATTTAATAATATCTTACTTGAATTTTTTTTCTTTTTTTTATCTCTTTTTTACTTTGTTTTTTATAAAATTGCATTGTTTTGAAACTTTTTTTTTTATTTTTTTCTATAAAACTATGTCGTTTGAGAGGAAGGTTCAAAGGGTTTTGATGGTTATGGTTTTTGAGAGTATAAGAAAATTCCTAAACGACGTAGTTTATGAAATAAAGATAAAAATAAAAAAGAAAATAAAATTTAAATAAAATATTATTAAATGTAAGAGTTTAGGTATGATAGTAAAGACATTGATTTATTTATTAGAAGTCTTGGTTTAAATCTCAATATCTTAATACACGGACTTTTCAAGTATTTTGATTAATAGAGAACATGGAATTAGTTTAAACTGACCTTATCCTTGCCTCCAGCACAGCCAACTACATAACAACCAATCAATTTTGCATATTGTCCAACCAAATTTCCAACTGATCCGGAGGCAGCAGAAACAAACACTTGCTCCCCCTTTTTGGGCTTACATACTTCGAAGAATCCGGCATAGGCCGTCAGTCCACTGAACCCTGAAAGAAGCATGATGGTAGTTTCTTATTTTATGGTAGTGGCTTTGAGATAAAAACTCATTTGATTCAAAAGTTTCCACTGCTGTATGATCGTTAACAACAAAAGCACATAACAGAAGATAATAGCAGCAGCAATTATTTTCATGTCATCTTCTTGATGTCACTACAAGAGAAAAAAGTATTTATATACTACTGCTGCAAAAGTATTAACAATAACATTTCTATAGTGTTGATGCTATAAATGAAATGATGACAATGATTACCCAAAATTCCAACATGGTAAGACAACGGAAATCCCATGGGGTTAAGCTTGTTTAACGTGCCACCGGGTTTTATCATGGTGTACTCTCCCCAACTAAGAAGCCCCGCAACAATGTCATCCTTCTCAAATTCTGAATTTTTGGAAATCACGACTTTGCCCACACCATAGGTATCAATAGCCTGCAAAAGAAAACAAAAAAAGGCATAAAGTCTCTCATCTCAAGCTCCTTAGCGCTCTACAAAATTCTTAGCGGTGAAATGTTGACTTACCTCACCGGGGATGATGCCAACTGCAAACTCGGAACTCTTCTGTGATGAGCTGTAGCTTTTCATGCGGTTTAACTGGTAAGGATCAATTGAAACGTAGAGATTTTTCACAATAACTTCATTCGATCCAGGCTCCAGAGACAAAGCGACAGCTGAAGCCTTGAGCTCGAAATCAGACTCTTCCGGAGCACCATCTACGTGGGTCTTGATTGTAACGTATCTGTTGATAACTTCCATGCTAGAGCTTTATCCTGTTGTGCTTCGGTTCGGAAGCTCAATGGCTCAGACTTATATACAGAAGCTGGCAGCTGACCTACTGCCATTGGTTAAATAAGAACAGCAGCATCTGTTGGCTGTCAGGTCGCAGTACACATGGATATAAAAAATGGAAGAGCCAAAACATATGAAAAAAAATGGTATCCCCTTGCTCGGAAGACGCAAAGATTCTTGTGTAAGTTGTGACAAGAGTCCATGCCGTTCTCAGGATTGAGCAATTAGTCGGTTTAGTTTGACCCATTCGTTATTGGATTAAATTTTTTTGAAAAATCAATCCTACTTATCCAAATTAAAGAAAAGATCAAATTCCTTTTGTTTTTTACAAATTAAAATATTGGAATTTATAAATTTTATTTATAATTATAAAATATATAAATAATTTAAATATAAAAAACAAAATTTTTATATTTTCACTCATATATAAATTATATTTTATATATTTTATAAATAAGAAGTAGAAAATAAATAAAAAGATCAAATAGATCAAACTTAATACATAATAAATAGGATATATATACTTTATATATAAATATAATATATAATATAAAAAATATTAAATTTGACTTTTTAATTGATTTAGTTTAAAAATTTGAAGATAAAAAACTAATCAAATAAATCGATTTGATCAAACTTTTTAAAATGATGAACCAAATACATTAATTGAACAAAACTATTTTACTCAAATTGCGTTCAATTCAATCAAATCATTGATTCAGTCCAATTTCATTTACCTTTAGTCTAGTTGTCCTAATGCTAAAACACATCCCTATGAATATAGTGCTTGGCCTCTTGCCAAAGATACCAATGGGTATATGCTGTCAAACGCCAAATTCACTCCATTGGTAAACATTATTGTCTTGTTTTGTTGACATGTCTTGTCTACAACCACATGATAAACCATCATGACCTAAATCGAAGAAATATGATTGGCACGCACGAGCCTAACAGGCAAGTCAATGAGACCTAAGGAAGCCTCCATACATTAGTCCTGATTTAACACATTTCATTCATAACAAAGCACATCATACTCATTATGCTTAAACTTAAAATTTCATAATTCCAAATACAGTCTCGTGGCTCACAATTACATAAGTCTTAACATCACTATTTACATAGCCATACATGAGCTAACTCATTAATTCATTTAATCATTCCATTACATAAACATAGGAAAATACAGTGCCCACATAATCCGTTAAGGACATAACCTGGCAACACAGTGCAAAAGCATAAAACTCAACTATGACTTAGCGGAGTGGACTCATTAGAGGAAAACCTATCGGATGCTAAAATGTGTTTGTCTAGATGACAACGTTATGCCACCTAAACCTAAGTGTTTATTTATCTGCATAAAAAAATCGAATGGGCGAGTCATACAAATACTTAATAAGTGGGAGCATATAATTAAAAGTAAAGTGTAGTGATATTTGCTACACATATCCGTTAAAATGTATACATTACAATAAGCTATACATGTACATAATGGGACAAGCCGGTCATCACTTGTCATATGTACTTAATCGGTATCATGGTAGCTGTAATATGCTACTCACACATAAACATTGAACATATAAGAGTAGGGTAATCTATCCTCATTATACTTACCAAACTCATCATCATAGTCGTCTATCGACTTCATCTATCGTATGGACTAGCCTACCATATAGACATCTGCATATGTGATTAACATACTTGCCTCATAAGCGTTTACATTAACATCAATCCTTAAACTCCATAAGCTTACATTGCATCATTTGGCATTTAACGTACAAGTACGACTTTAACCTCAAGCCTCTTTGTCATCATATATCATAAGCATAACATAGCATGATTCACATTTTCACATCCTAAGGCATGCCATTATGTAATCACAACATCATATCATAGAGTGGTCCTCCTTGGACATAACATAGTTACGTGCGGTGGTCTACTGACGGATAATATATCATATCATCACCCGGTATTGTAGTCACTAGCAAAAATCATATCACACCCAATGCCGAAGCAAGTGACAAAGTATCATAGTCATCGTCCGAAACATCTCAACGGATGACATCATAACATTGTAGGTGGGAATCATAAATAGGACAAAACCACCATCTCTACAAGCGAAACATAACATCAATGTACAGTAGGTGGGAATTACAGATGAGACAATACGACCATTCTTGATTAATACCATCCCTGCCGGCAACATACATAGTCACATGGATACAGACTCACTCAACTTCATATCATTTTATCATCCTGAATAATCCATGAAACGATTACACCTTACTCATATCATAACGAACATAACTCCTTATAATTTCACATAGTACGAACATATACTTGGTGTTCTCTATAACCATCTACAATTCATAGCAACTCATTTATTCAATTGCATATAGGGCATCATCAAATCTCAAGTACTAGGATCCATCATAATCACATTAACATCATACTATCATACATTCATTTCCTAAGGTCATCATTAGTCATACATCATTTCTCATAGCATAAGTTCATACACACATGAACAACATCTAGCTTAGGCAAAGCACCTCTAGGCAATGTACACAGCTCATAGTCATTTACTAGTTTTTTTTTTTTATGCTGAAAATTCTTGCAGGGCCCAGTTACTCTATTGTCGTTTTATTAATGATCGAAAAAATTAAGTACATCAAGGAAGGGGACATAAACCTTACCTCCAGAATTACAAGTGATCGAGAGATAATTTGAAAAGTACCTAACAGGAAAATTTTCAATTTATGTGCAAAATTGTGATTGCTATCATAAACTTGAAACTTTTCCCGAATACAGAAGTTTGAATCAATCTCTAAATAAACAGAGCAAAAATAGTAAATTAGGAGTACTACTCCTTTACATTTATTTGAAACGCACATAAGGTAATTTTGTTTTATCTAGTCTAATAATTCCCTTGAGCTGACCTTTTGTTTATGAAAATACTTATAGGTTTTGATGCAAATGTCTCTGGTTTGAGAGATAATTAGCTGTCTGATTCCCTTCCCGATAAATGTGCGTGATACGAAAATTAATGCTACTCAAACATTTATGGATGGAAGCTAATAAGTATCAAGTCTTGGAAGAACCCCGATGACCCTCCTGTATCATTTGAACTACTATTTTCGCATCCATTTCTATCCAAAGTGTACTTACATTATATTCAATACATAAAAGCAACCATTTATGTAATGCAAGTAACTCTGCTTGTAATGAATTATACTATCCAAAATTTTTTGAAAAACCAAATATCATGTTACCTTTATCATCCTGAAGAAGTCCACCTCCCGCAGCATTTTGAAAGTTGTCTTTGGAACTACCATCAATGTTCAACTTATATTCTCCTGTTAATGGTTTATTCCAAAAAAAAATCTTAGGCGGATCATGTTTCTTTGGTGCAAAATGAAATCCCCAATGTGCAGCTATCTCCAAATCTCCCTTCCATTGCCATTTACAAAGTAAATTACCCTGAAATAGCTGATATAACATTTTCTTGATCCTCCATATCACACGATCAGAATACATTCCAAGCCCCCTGTGTTTCGCATCATTTCTTTCAATGCACAAAAACCAAAAAATCAGCACTGGTAATAGAACTCTAATATGGCCTGGTTTAGTATAATCTCCAGAATAATACCAAGAATGTAACACATGCATAGCATTTGAAGGATTATGGACATGAATGTGAAACAAGTTTGAAAAAAAATTCCAAACCTGTTGTGCCACTGACCCTCCCCAAACAACATGTAATAATGTTTCTTTTGACTAACAACACAAACACTTAGATGCTAAATGGATGCCCTTAGTTTTCATTCTCACCTCTACTGGGACCCAATTATGCAACATACGCCATAAAAAGAAGGAAATTGTGAGAGGAATACTCCTATGCCAAAGTAGCTGCCCTAGTAGGTTCGTTGGTTGTATTTGTCTTATAAGCTCCCAAGCACTCTTAGTAGAGAACTCACCATCTGAAGACTCAACCCAATATCTCATATCTTCTTTTTCTCTGTTAATAAGGATCTTTAAAATTTCTGCCACAATAGATTCTGGAACAACAACTTTTAATTTATCTACATCCCAATCATTGTCATGAAAAAAATAGTTAACTCTAACCATAGAATGATTATAAAGGGGAAAAAATGTTACCAACGGCTCCTCTCTTAGCCAAACATCATGCCAAAAGAACACATCACCTTTGCCTATCTTCCAATGAATTTGTTGTCCCGCAATATTTCGACCATGAAGCATCCATTTCCATATTGTGGAATCATGCAATTTTGCAGCTATTGTATGGTAGAGTTGACCTGAACAATATTTAGTCCTCAAATAACAAGTCCAAATCCTCCTGCAAGTCACAAACCTCCACCAAAGCTTGGCAATAAAAGCATCAAAAACATCTCTGAGGCTTCGAATGTCTAGACCCCCTTCCGAATAAAGGAAGGCAATTTTATGCCATGAAGCCCAATGAATCTTTTTGCTGTCCAAAGAACCTCCCCATAAGAAACTATTAAAGAGTCTCTCTATTTTTTCTATAACACATCTCGGGGGCTTTAATACTTGTAGTAGATAAATTGGTAATGAGGAAAGCACACTCCACAATAGCATGATCCAACCTCCAGGAGATAAAATCTTATTTTCCCAACCTGTAATACAATCACGAATTTTGTTAATAAGGGAATCAAAAATCAATACCTTTTGCAGACCTTGATGGAGTAGGGCACCCAAATACATGATTGGCAGTAGCTTGTGAACAAAGCCGGTTGTTTGGGATATAATATGCTTTCTGGAGCTAGCCATATTACAGGCTGTGATGAAACAACTCTTTTGATGATTGAGTTTTTGTAATGAAATTTGCTCATACTCTTGTATAAACCCAAGAATTCTTGCCAAGGCTAATTTGCTCCCATTCGTAAATATCATAATGTCGTCTGCAAAAGCAAGATGACTAATGTTCATAGAACAACCTGAAAGGAAATGTAAGGACCCATACCGAGAAAATAAAAAGTTGAGACCTCTTGATAAATATTCTGCAGCCAGTATGAATAGAAGAGGCGAAATAGAGTCGCCTTACCGTAAACCTCTCTCCGATTTAAAATATCCTACCAAGCTCCCATTAATTAGCAAAGAAAACCAACAATTATCAATGGACCGTTTGACATATCAATCCATTGCTGATTAAAACCAAATCTGTTCAGCATCACATATAAAAAATTCCAACTCAATCTATCATAAGCTTTCATCATGTGGAGTTTCAAAACCACATTCCCACCTCTAGCTTTGTAATTAATCTTACTTATCAGTTCTTGATCAAGCAAAATATTATCACTGATTAACCTTCCTCCCACGAAACCACTTTGGTTATCAGATATTAAATCAAGTAAAACTTTAGCTAACCTGCTTGCTAGAACCTTAGTAATGATCTTGTTCAAAACAGTACACAAAGATGATTAAGCGGTAATCTCCCCAAGTAGCTGTATCCAATTTTTTTGGTAACAACACCAGTGTGGTAAAAGTTACGCCCCTAGGAAAAGATGCTCCTGCAAAAAAATCTTTCACTGCTGCATAGAGGTCTTGTGCAATAATGTGCCAGCATTTCTGATAGAAAAAAAAAAAAGAAACCATTAGGCCCTGCTACACTATCTTTGTCCATCCCAAAAACTGCTTCTTTCACCTCTACTAAGGTCGGTTCTACACATAAGAATAGATTATCATTATCTGAAATTAATTTGGGAACTAACTCACCATTAAATCTACTCATATCACAATCCCCAACTTTCAACAGATTTTGAAAAAATCCACTGCAGATAATTCTATTTGCTCGGGTTCTTCAATCCATGCCCCCACATCATTTTGGATTTTGAAAATAAAGTCTCTAATCCTTTTTTTCTGCACCCTCATGTGAAAAAACCGTGTATTCCTTTCTCCTTCAACTAGTCATTTACTAGTTTAGACACAATGTTTCTAGAAACACATAGTACATACACATCACACATAGCATCATAATTGTCATGGGGAGCATACATGCACACCTAGTCATCATGTTCTTAATTCATAGGAATTCTCACTCACCTTGATAATCCAAGTGGTCCTCTATCAACACTTGCACATGCAGCTCACTAATGCCTTGGCTTTAATCTATACAATCTTAGCATTTGGGCAGCATTCTTACTCCTACAGAGATCTAATATTCAATAAATGCATAATCATCATTATTTATACAATTATTTTCTACTTCATAGCTAAACTTTAGCGTTCAAATTATTTCTAGCTTTCAAAAATAGCTTAATCTCTAGCTAATCAAATTTAAGCTCAAATTTCTTTAAATTCTTCAACAATGGGCTACCTTATTAACTTAGTTGCTGATTTTGGTTCACTTAAATTCCAAATCTCCAGTAACACTTAAACACCTTTAATCACCATAATTGAAACATATGGTTTTCAATTAATAACTGTTCAAATTGAAAATGAATAGGTCAAAGGTTTTAATCTTACCTTTAAATTGATTTTCTAGCCTCAAAATGCCTTTTCCAAGCTTCAAATTTCCACTTGTGAGGCATGGCTTCAAAGGGCAGTAAGAAGGTTAGTTTCTTCCTTTTGTTTTTTAAATAGGTGGACTACCTAAAGCTTTTTTATTTTTGCAAATTTATGTGCATATATTGATACATCCTTCACGGATCTTAACATTTTGCCTTTCATCTATTAATAGATTTTTTAAGTCTATTGATAGATGGCATTCTGTGCACTTCATCTCAATCTCATAATGCAATGTATCAATAGTTTCCATGCATCTATTGATAGATTGTCCCTTAGCCTTTTCATCATCATTCATGAGCATTCATCTATCAATAGTTTCCACGAATTTATCGATAGATCATGTCCTTGTTACTTTCAAGTCATTCTCGAGAAGCTATCTATTGATAGTTACCGTGAATCTATCTATAGATATCCTTTAACTACCTCCCTTTTATTCTCGTATAGACATGTATTGATAGTTATTATCAATCTATAGATAGATGTTCTTCGTTTGTTGCTATATTCTGCATTTAACTTTCATCTATTGATAAACCATGAACATTTATCGATAAATTATACTTAAACTTTTAATTCTTCATGAGTTTAACCTTTCAAATTCATTTTTCGAAGTTCTCAATGCCTTCATTTTCTAGTAATCATTTTAACCCATCACACTTTCTCATAATCGAGGCATGTATTTAACATATAACTTCAAATTCTCATTCATGCTCTATGTCACATAGTATATCCATTATACTTAGCATAATTTACTCACATGTTATACTCATCTAAGTACCAAACATTGCATTATATTATTTACGCATCAAACATATGCATAATATTATTTTGGGCCTTTACATACCCGTATATTTCATAATCATTTCTCCATAGACATAGACATATCTTTAAGCTCATATGCATAAACATCAAAATTTAATTTAGCTCATCCGAGTAGCTTAGCTTACATTAAATATGTTCAACATAAAAAATCGGGGATGTTTATGTGTTACATAAACGTTTATTTCAAAGTTGTGCATTGAAATCATTTGGCCAAAGCAAAATAAAATATGTAATTGTATTCACAGCCATGCGAGTGCTGTGGCTCATTTAGTTAGGTCTACTGGGCTACTAGCATACGATTTTACCCTTGTCCACTTGCTCAATTAATTGGGTCTCAGATGGAGTTATTAACGTCACCAAAAAGCTGGTTCTACTTCTTTTATTTCTTTGGCAAGTTTATCGCAGAAAAGAAAAACATTAAAAGTAATAGTTAAAATATTTGGCTTCAAATCTTTCTAAATAAGGTTGTACTATCTGTTTTAATTAGATAGTTGGAATCTATAGTCATTCCAAATTTATGGGTTAATTTGTTTCAAACAAATATAAATGTATATATGGAGTTGATGGGCCTAGGTATGTTATACAGGTACTGTGGAATATGGGTGAATAACATGGCCTTTAAAAGAGATAAATGGAGTATTAATAATCCAACCCATTCACACAGAGCCCAGACCCACATGTACCGACTTTCTGTCCTTCTCTTTTCTTATTTCTCGTTCCTTCTTGTTTAAATTCGCTGCCACTTTCAACACCAGAACATTTCATTGTTAGCAAATGTAAAACAGCCATTATCTTCAAAATCCCAATGACTTCTAATTTTATAACTAGGAATCTCGTAAAGATTTAACTTTTTATTCAAATTTATGTCTTAAATCTTGATCACTACTAGTATTTGTAAAAGGAATTATCTAATTATCTTTAGGTTAAACCTTAATCCACATCATATCTAATTTTATAATAACTTTGCTAATTTTAATCTATAAATGCCATTGTAAAATATAGATAATTGATTTTGGTTACAAACTTATTATTTTTTTTAAGAATTGTTTTACAACAACGTAATACTATACAAAGAATAGTAAGAATAAATAAAACAAGTTAAATACTACTTCACGTTGAATAATTAGAATAAACGGAACACTGCTTCACGTGAACTTGAAATAAATAATAAGGTTTTTAGGTTATTTTCGCTTTAAGATGTTATGGAGAATTTGATTGACTTAGATATAGAGATAATTAAGAAACTCACTTAATCATTACCCATTACATGCATTAAAGATCTTTTTAATAATATTATTCATTATGTGTATTAATATCTATTCTTGAGTAACAATCTTTTATGGCAATATATATAGTTTTCACAATTTATTTCAGAGAGAGATTTTTAGAGCTAATACAAACACATTTTTAGTTAAAGTTTCTCTTTCTAATTATACTCACTAATTCTTTACCTATTATTTTTCACATGCTACAACATTCGATATTTCAATGACTATTTCAATCTTCCTCTTCATCGTTTTTGATATATCTTTTGCGTATTTACAATGCTTCTTCTCTTCCTATCACAAAGAATCCTTCTACACCACCAATTGTGCAATGCCAATTGAAGATTATTTAACAAATACATGCATATATTATTAACCTTAACATAAAATGTCAAACTGAACTATATCAAAGTATTGAATTCAATTATTGGTACATGATTTTTTATTTTAATTCTTTTTTCTCGAATTGAAAAAAAATAAAACTAAGCTCCTAATTCTTAAACTTAAATTGTACAATGTATAGCATATGTATAATTAATTAAATTCATTCCATCTACACCTTTTAATTTCTTTATTGTTGATTTTACCTTTAACTAGTGGATTTCATCTTCTAAAAATTTGTTTTGATGGTACTTAGATGGGATAATATATGCGGAACACATTGGAATTGTGTTATGCTAATATTAACATGATGTAAAAAGTTGAACAATTTGATGAATTGAAAATAATAAAAACATAACAACTTAAATAAAAGAAATTTTCTTAGGGAAAAAAATCATACTCTAATTAAAGAAAATATCATCAAATAACAAGCAAAATATGAAAGTGTGTATTTTAAAAAAGGAATATTTAAATTATTAGATTACATTACTTGGTTTTTCTAAATATAAAATTTTAGACTTTGTAAATTTCTTTTTGGGATAATTGATTTTTATTACCCAAGAAAAAAGGGGTAAGCGAACCTGTTACAAAGTCAACATCGACCTTGATAGTTACACTAAGGAAACCCATAACATCAACGAAGTAATTACATAGCAAAAATTTTATTACTTAAAGGTTTGGAGGAAAATAAATTTATTTTGGTCATAACCATAATTGTGTTTAAGTGGTTGACCGTCGATGTTTGCTTTTAAGAATAAGAAGAGAAAACAAAACGACGTGTCGTTTCAGTGCCGGTCCCTCTTTACTAATTTTGTAAACTTTCTTTTCGCCCCTTTTGATTAAACCGACTGAAAATATAAAATTTGACCCGTTGTAATTTTTAGGGCTTAGAGAGGGTTTTTAAGTTTAACAGTATTTCTCCTTCTTCTTCTTCTTCTTCTTCTCTTCGGTCGTACTATTTCTCCTTAGTCTCCCACATCCACATCCATTTCCCGCCTAGTTTTTGTTTTTTTGTTTCCTTTCTTTTTTTTTTATTCTCTTTATGCTACTCATTTCCAAGATCTCCCTCTCTCTCTCCTAGGGTTTCACTAGAAAAAATGGTATCGCCAAAGCAACTTCTTTCCACCATCGAATCCTCCCTCCTCGGCCCTTCCCCTCCTACGCCAGCGCAGCGAGTCGAGCTCCTTCACGCCATTCGCAGCTCTCTTTCCTCTCTCCAATCTCTCCTCTCCTATCCGGTATCTCTTTCTCTCCTTCGCTTCTTCGACAGTTTATGCAAATGCTTTTTGTTACTACTATTGTTTATTGATGTATGAACTTTTTACCATTTTGCGTTTTTGTAGCCACCGAAACTCTCTGACAGGGCGCAGGTTCAGTCTAGAGAAGTTCGGCTTCCGGATTCTCCACCAATTTCGCTCGATGATCAAGATGTCCAGATTGTGAGTTGAATTTCGCTTTGATAATTCGCCTTTTGTTTTGTGCAAATGTTTTGATTGCCTTTTCTTTTTATTCTTTTTCCTTTTTTTTGCTAAGAAAATGAGGTGTTGATTTAGTGTTTTATTGACATTTTATTAGAAATTGACTGTAATAGTAGGTGAAATACTTCTAAGTCATTATGGTTTAACCTGGGTGGAGAGGGACTTAGGATGTGCAGCATTCAGGTTTGTTTGTTTTTATGAGTCTGTTTGTCAACCTTGATATGGTCCCATTTCGTTCAGTTTTACTAATTGCTTCTCTACTGAATAACTTTGGCCCCAATTTGACGTCATTGTTAGACCTTAGAACCAAGAACCAATTTGATTATGCTATTGTTTCTTTATCATCTGCAATGTTAGTCTTCTTTGGTCATATGTGGATGACTTTAGTTGTAACTTTTTTGATTCACTTCCTCTGGGACATATTTGTTCCTTCTTTTTTGACATCTTGTGCTATGTTGGATTATAGGCATTAAAATTGAGTGATGACCTCCATCTAAATGAAATAGATTGTGTTCGTTTGCTTGTTTCTGCCAACCAAGAGGTAAATTTCTGTCCGGTTTGCTTGTGTCAATTTTTAATTTCTGTTTTTTCATGTTTATACACAAACGTTTTTTTCTGGTATATATGTTTTCTTATGATTTTCCTTTTCCAGTGGGGTTTAATGGGACGGGGACCAATGGAAATTTTGCGCCTTGCGGCAGGACTTTGGTATACTGAGAGACGAGATCTAATAATGGCTTTCTATACACTTTTGAGGGTAGTTCCCTCTCTAGTGCACATTCAGCGTCTGGCATCATTTGGTTGCAACTTTATTCTTACAGTTTTTTTATGTTCTAAAGAACTGTTAATTGCTTTTTTTAGGCTGTTGTGCTTGATCAGGGACTGGAAGCTGATCTTGTTGCTGATATTCAGAAGTATCTGGAAGATCTTATCAGTGCTGGACTTAGACAGCGATTGATTTCTCTGATAAAGGTGTGAAACTGTGTAAATTGTTTATTTTCATATTATGCCTTCTTAGAGTGGGTCAATCATTTTGCAATAATCTTGTACTTGTTCTTCTAAGAGTCATGGGCACATTCAAACTCTTTTTGATTGTTAAATTTTGTTCACTTGTGGGAGAACTGATGAATCATTAGAATGCAAATGTTTAGATGTCCACTAAACTTCACTATTTTTCCAAATCGTTCAACTTTTGATCTGATCTTCATTTGAGTAGTTCATCACAATATTTTTTAATAAGATTGGAACAACTGACCAAATATCTATGTCTAGCAAATACATGGTTTATTTGTGAATCTTATAGCTTTATAGGCAATCTGTAATTTGTGTTTTTCTTTCATTTTAACTGCTAAACCCTACTTGTTAACTGCTTGAGGTAGAGCAGTGAAACTGTATAGAGCATGCACTTTGATGGATATGATTTGTTTGTAAGTGGATTTGATGGACTGATCTCTTTTCTACCCTGAATCTAAATTTACTTTTTTTCAGTGAGCATTTAAATGGTGGTGCACCAATTGCATTATATTGAAATGTTTCCTAAGTGGAGTTCTTTGTAAACAAGTTGTGGAGAAACATAAAGTGACCAACTGGTTTGGTTTAACGTACTTTAAACACATTGCTTTGAATGGATTAGCCTTAATTGTTGAAGTTAATCTTATTAAGAATTAGTAGCCTGATTGTTGATCTATCAACTTTAATTTTAATTTCAGGAAGAGAATTGAACTTGAATCCAACCTTTACTTTCTATTTCTTGTTACATTTTGATTTACTTGTGAAGTAGTAGCAAGTAGTATCAGCTTTTATCAGCTTTTATGTTATGACATTGGGAGAACGTCAGTGATTTCTTCAAGATGCATTAGTTTTTGCTTTAGTTAGAATCCTGTGCAATTGATTTTTAGGATGAGAATCTGCCTTTGCTTTTTGGCCTTATGTGTTCACTTTTTCTGATCTTTTCTGTATGTTCTTTTGAATGCAATTGATGTCTTTTCCACTTTAGGAACTCAATCGGGAAGAATCAGCTGGTTTAGGTGGGCCTCTCTCTGAACGCTATCTTCTTGATTCTAGAGGTGCTCTTGTTGAGCGGCGAGCTGTGGTCTGTAGGGAACGTCTTATACTTGGACATTGCTTAGTCCTTTCTGTTCTAGTTGTGCGGACAAGTAAGCAGACAATATATTGTGCTTTTCTTTCCTTTATGATGAAAAGCTATCATGTAGTTCTTTTTAATGAAAGAGGTGGACAATTCTGCATTTGAAAATGTGGAAGATGGCAATAACCCATATTTGATTGAAAGGAAGAATGTGCATTTGGTATTTTTTTTTTCTGATTTCTGAATTTCAACATCATAGCTCATATTTGATTAAATTTTAGCATATTTCTCAGCTTTTAATGCAATATTATTCCAGTTTGTTGGCTAAAAAACTAATATTATCAAATAGTGTTTCGGCATGTAATGAGGGGACCTCTAAATGCCATCAGGAGAAGATATGATTTGATATAGCATTCACGTCAAGGGGAGTGAAGGAGCAAAGATGTAGAAAAGGATCTTATGTTTATTGATCATACAGAGCATATGGTTTTGAATAGAGCATGCAATGGTGCAACATGATCCATAAAATCTCCTACAGTGGGAAATGTTGGTTTATTGTAGTTGATTTATCTACCTTATAGAGGTTTATTGCTTTGATGATTAAATTTAGCCTGGTTCAATTATCAAAAACTGAGAAAAACTGGTAAGCAGGTTAAGCTTTATAGACTTAACAAGTTTTGTATCCAATTCTTGTTGAAGTTGATTTCCTCATATATTACTATTTTATGCAAACAGCAGTTTATTGTCTAGGGTTTACACTATCCTGCAATATTTGTTGTCAAAATGGGTAATGCACAATATAGGAGGAATTGGGCAACTCTTTAAGATGGAAGTAGGTATCAATCAAGATATATGACGTTCTTTTTGAAGGAGTTGAAGTCTGCTGATCTTGAATAGAAAACTTTTTCGTTAGAAACCTTTCGTGTGAGATGTTATTTTTGAGGGTATCTGTTGGCCTTTGCTACGCGCAATTGTTCTTGGGTTGAAGATTTGAAACTTTAAATCCCGAAGGGTCTAGGTATTTTAGATATATGTGCTGTTCTTTCAAGGGATTTGAATGTTGTGGTTGAAGCATTCTCTGAAAAGATCTGAAAGTCATATATATTGACTCTTGAGAGTTCTGACATTAATATTCTCTTGTGAGGAAACTGAACTTCAAGATCGTTTAACTTCAATTCTCAAATGTTATGATACTTTGAACTAGGAAGTAACGCAATGGTGGTTGCTAAACATGGTGTTTTTGAGGTTAAATACATTTGCTAAAATTAGACATGAATCATGTCTGCTAGGCTTATGTTTTTTTTTTCAGTAGAACTGTGATGGGCAACCTAAACCAGAAGTAAAAGTTCTCTATGAACCTATATGCTAAGCTTGTCATGGTAATAACGACATAGAGAATAGGGATAATGAACTAATTATTAGGAAATGCTATGCCCCATCCACCATATTCTCATTTTGACTCAGGTTTCTTTAAGTTCAGTCTTCTGATTCACTTGCTATCGTGGACTTCCATTCAGGCTTCAGTTGTATCACCAAAATCTTTGATTCTTCAAAACATTTTCTTTTTGGGTGGTTATTTAAAGGTTTTTGAAATGGGAAGATTGACAACATAAACTATCTCTTGCTTACGAACATTCTTGCTTAGTAAAATGTAGAAGTAACAGTGAGATTCACTTTGATCTCATTGTAGAAGACTATACCTAGCCCTTCTGCTGTTAAGCATCCTTTCTTGTCACAAAGTTCTTGCATAAACTTTGAAACCTTGATTTGTAACTGTGATGGTAGAAAAAAACTAAGCTATGTTGAATAGAAATGTTGTAGGTTTCTGAACACTCATAATTCATGTAGAGGTTTAGTTGCCACTTTTAAAACTACACTGCATGAAGTAAGAAAAGTTTCCCATGGTTGCGTGAGGTTCTATGTTTCATTTAGTGACCCCTTTCCTGTCATAGTTCAGATTATGAAGCTGATTTGAGTTTGTTTGATGAAATTTTGGCCATTTATGGGGTCATCTATAACGCTTGTTTTTGATAGAAAAGGAGTAAGATTAATTGTAGTCATACTTTAACAATGTTTTATGCAGGTCCAAAAGATGTTAAAGATGTTTTTTCTGCTTTAAAAGATAGTGCTGCTGAGCTTAGTGAGAGCAATGACACCTTAAAACATCAGGCATGTCTTTTTTGTTATAATTCTGTGCAAAAGATTTTCCTTTTATGTGTCTTGGCATGTCACAGTGACATGCAGACAGATGATATATGTATAAGCTTTCATGTATGCTCCCTGCACTTATTATTTTATTTTATTTTTCATCCCTGTGTGCAGATTACATATAGTCTTCTTTTTTCTCTCATCATTGCTTTCATATCAGATGCTCTTAGTGCAGTATCTGATAAATCATCCATCCTCTCTCATGATGCTTCTTTTAGAAAGGAATTCCATGAAATTGTAAGATGACCAACAATCTCTCTCTCTCTGGTTTTTTTCCTAGTCTACTTTTCTTGAAATTCTGGTGATAGTCTTTGAATTACTGAACAGTTCTGAAACACTTGGAACACTTTAGGTGATGGCTGTGGCAAATGATCCAATTGTTGAGGGCTTTGTTGGTGGTGTAAGGCTTGCTTGGGTTGTACATTTGATGTTAATACATGATGAGATTGGCCTTAGTGAGGCAGTTTCAACTGCTTCTGCAAATGAATTGGGTTACATGAATTTGTGCTTGGAATCCGTTTTTGCACACAATGTGTTCCACTTTTTGCTGGATAAAGTTCTTCGAGGTGCAGCATACCAGGTGGATAAAGCTCTTTCAGAAAGATGTTTCTCTATTTCTTGGTTCTTGCATTTATTGTTTTGGCATACCCCTCCCCCCCCTCCCCCATTTACTTGGTGGAATGCCATATTGATTTTCCTTTTTTTAATTGTTCTGATCATTCTGAAAGATTTTTTGACATTGGTCATATACATTATGTTGATCGAGTAATTGATTTTTTCTTTTTCTTGATGTTGAGATATGCTTTTATGTTTTTGTTGCTTATAGCATATTCTTAAGGCAGTTGGCCCTGTTGTTTGTAACTTTTCGCAGAATGATGATGAGGATATGGTGTATATGTATAATGCTTATCTGCACAAGTTAATTACTTGCCTTCTATCTCACCCAGTTGCCAGAGACAAGGTTGGTTGAGTTCTTCAATTTCCTAATTTTATTAACAATTTACATGTTGGAAGAAACTTGTACGGAGCACAATGGACCTTTGATAGATTCTGTTATGAGTTCTTTTTGATATTAAATTAAGCTAATTTAAATATTCTTGTCAGCATGGCATCTTTATTCCTTTCTTTTCCTTCTTGTACTTTCTCTTTAGGGCAGGGGTGGAGGGCTTATAACTCTGTTTTTACTTACATGCAATTGTTTTGCATCCATTTTTTTTATCAAGGTTTGTGTTTAGTAGCACGAGGTTTATTTTCATCATTGGCATGCAACATGTTGCTTTGCTGTGAACTGTGTGTATGCAAAATGTCATATTTATAAGAAACATTTGCCTGTCTTATGTCATGTGTTCTAGGCCAGATGTGATGATCCTTAACTCTTTTAATGATGGTGAATTTTATGCATGCATGATAAATCGTCAGTACTCTTTTTATTTGAGTTTCCTTGGACCTAATTTATATAACACAAATCCTTGGGTTTTGTCATCTGCCTCATTCCTCTCTGCCCATCTGTACAGCTCCATCACTCTGTGTCGTTTGTGATATATTTGAGGAGATACTTTGGAAATTCTAAGTGGAGAATATTGCGTAACACTTAGCATCTCATATAATTAATTGCTGTAGAGCATTTAGGAAACAGCCCATTTGTTTCAAGCCATCTTTGTCTTTTACAATATATTTGTCTTAGATGTATTCTCATTTTACATTGAAAACTTCATATTACTCTCATCGGTGCCACCTTGAACTTTGAATTGAAACACTTTGTTGTAGGTGAAAGAATCGAAGGAGAAGGCTATGATCACCCTTAATACATATCGCACTGCAGGAGATTTTGTGCATGATAGCAGCTTGCAAGGTGAACAAGCTGCTGAAGGTGTCCCTTTACCTTTTGTGTCTCTCTTGGAGTTTGTGAGTGAAATTTATCAGGTTGGTTCATCAGTTTTTGAATGACCTAGTGAATTCAAATACAAAAAAACTTTGTATGTATACTAGGTGATGCATTAACAGTTCAGTGTAATGTTTAGAAACCTGAAAGTTAAAGAATTTTGTTCTTTATTGAAAACTAACCAATTGAGAGTTATTTCTTTTGGTAAATCTGATTTTAAAATTATTAATCGGATTAAGCTATTACTTTCTTTTGCTTGTATAAGAAAAGCCATTTCCATTTAATGAATGGATATACTTTTCTTTCCTTTGTACTGCTGTTCTGCACCTCCCTATAATGAGAATGAGTCATTCTGTTGATGTGCAAAACATAAAATATGCTCTCTTTTTTTTTTAACAAAAAGATCTGTTGTTGTTAGTTGAGACATTCATTGTATCAGAATCTGAAAATGTTGCCTAACATCTCATTTATTGTGGAATATATTCTGCACATCCAGTAGTCTTTCTCCTTTAACATGTTGTTTCACGTGTTTGTTTTATTTTGTCGATTATTTTAGCGCACATTGACATTTGCTATATCTTTCAGAAGGAACCGGAGCTCTTGTCTGGCAATGATGTCTTGTGGACATTTGTGAATTTTGCTGGAGAGGACCACACTAATTTTCAAACTCTTGTGGCTTTCTTAAACATGCTGAGTACCCTGGTATGCAAGTGTATTATTTGCTTTATAAAGCAAGCTTTGTTCTATTTTGGTGGTTTATGACACTATGGTTTTTCTTGATTGGATGTTCTTTGCAGGCTTCTAGTCCAGAAGGTGCTTCAAAGGTTTATGAGTTACTCCAGGGTAAAGCATTTCGCTCTATTGGGTGGAGTACATTGTTTGATTGCCTTTCAATTTATGATGAGAAGTTTAAACAGTCTCTTCAAACTGCTGGGGCCATTTTACCTGAGTTTCAGGAGGGGGATGCAAAAGCACTTGTTGCATATTTGAATGTTCTTCAGAAGGTTTTGACCTTTTCTTGTTTTAGCAGTATTTATGACTATAATCCCCTTTTTTCCCTGGACATTTGATGTTTTCACGGAATGCTTTATTCTAGTTATTTACAAAGAATGTGGTGATCTTTCCTGTTTCATGTGATTTTCACAAATTGTAAACTACTTTAGGCATCACAAAATGGGGAGCATGATTTTGAGACCTTAGTTATTGAATGTAGCATGTCTCCTTTTCATGTATCTTTATCATCCTTGTTAACTGCCTTAAGTGCCATATGGTGATAAGTATGTTGATTAATGATTGTTGGTTCCTTTTTTCTTGTGGAATTTCAGTTTTGGTTGGCAGTTGCTCCCTCTATTATTTGCTGCTACTTGCTGCCATTCTTTTCATCTTCTTTCTTTTATATCATTTCTTCTCCTAGCCTCCTTCCCTCTGCCCTCTTTTCTCCGACTTATCTCAAGGACCTTCTTTAGGATATTGTTGCAAACACTTGAGCATCGAGAAATAAAAGCATCTGATCTCAATAAGATTCCATCCACACATAATTTTCCAATAGCAAAGTTGCTCTTGGGGTAAAGTTTTCTACATGACCTATGGTTTCTTCCTCTCTCTCTCTCTCTATATATATAAATATATATATATGCATATACTTTTTTTCATGAAAATTCATTAAATTGCATGTCTTGGAAATTTGCACTTGTTTATCTCTTTTAAGATTTTGCAAATGATCAATGTTCATGGAGAAAATGTCAAAACAAATGCAATCCAAATTCTTGGGGTTGGCTGCATGAATTCTCTTTAGAAATCGTTCAGTCCTATGTGCAAATTTGTTGGATTTTATTTCTTTGGTTACTGGCATGCTAAAAGTATACAATTCAAATTTTGTTTTAGCAGCTTCAAATGTATGAGAAATGGTTTCTCCCTTGATTTGATTTCTAGACCTTCTCTATGGAAGATGTATGGAAAAGGAGGTGCAGAACTCATCTTACACATTTATTTTTTATAATCTCCATCTTCCTTCATCAAACTATGAAACAAGGAGAATCAATATATCTGGAAGCAAAAGCTGCTTATGTCAGTTGCAAACTTTTTTCATGTTAATATAGGTGAATTTGGATTGTAAATATCTAATCACTGTGTTTGTTGTGTATTTCCATTTTCAATTGTTTGTAGCCTAAAATTGCAAACTTTTGAGGTTTTTATTTTAATTTTCTATGTATATCCCTGTTTGTGTATGCATGTCCATATATCTATGTATGTTTATAATTGTAAAGGCATGTGCATGTTTGTATTACTTATTCTAGGTTGGATATCTTTGTCCTTTTATTTACTAAATTGTACATTCTCTTTTTCTTTGTCCTTCCTGTTGATGAAATCGTGGTTTTCACTCTTTGTTTGTCATCTGCTACAGGTTGTGCTAAATGGAAATCCTACTGAAAGAAAGAACTGGTTTCCAGATATTGAACCATTATTTAAGCTCCTTAGTTATGAGAATGTGCCACCATATCTCAAGGTTGATTGTTCTCTCTCACTCTGTTCCTTGTCTTTTCTTCTCCCAATTTAACTCTTTTATAGTGTCTCTCTCTGAAGTGATTGATGGCATTATGGCTTCTAGATGAAAATCTTCTGATGAGCTTAACTTCTTCAAGAATTTCTTTTAAAAATTTAGTTTTATGCTTTCACAGGGTGCTTTGCGGCACACAATTGCTACTTTTGTGCGTGTCTCTCCAGTCCTCAAAGATACTATTTGGACTTATCTTGAGCAGTATGATCTACCAGTAGTTGTTGGCTCACATATTGGGATTGGTGGCCAGCCAATGGCAGCCCAGGTTAATTTTTCTATTCAGTATCAAATCTATTGATGGTTGATGTGAAGGTGTAAGTTATGGGTACCTCTTGCCATATGGTTTTCAAGCTTTGGTTTTATTGATTAGGTTATTGATGAATTGCATCAGATATGGATATCTACGACTTATTTACTATATTACAGACAAAATCAGTATTAGAAGGGAAACTGCTGATTTAAACCAGACTTTTAGGAGGAAGAGGCTGATTCAGAGGAGTCTAAGTTTCAGAATTGGAAGCTTGTCAAACTGAAGGATTCTTTTAGCAAATATCTGTTAATGATTTTCTTGTTATTATTATTTTAGAGTGTTTCAGGTGATATATAAGACTATATTGGGGAAATCTTTAGATGTTGAATCTGAAATGGAGAAAATTAGCTGTGTTAAATAAACTGGATGGACTGGATAAATGAGCTCCAACTGAGATTGTACCGTGCAATCTCATTTTGGTGAAGGAGATAAAAAATTTGTTAAGACTGTAAATGGATTATGTGTACAATGAGGGTGAACCAAACAAAGAATTTCCAGAAGCAACTTGCTTGTTATACATGGGGATTGATTGCATTTTCTTTTACAGGAAGTCAGGCAAATAAATTTGATAATGACCATTAGTTTTTGGTAAGAAAAGTGTGTTGTGCTTATTCAAAAATATAGTGTTCATGTTGGGTTTTGTGTTGACAGGTTTATGATATGCAATTTGAGTTGAATGAGATTGAAGCAAGAAGAGAACAATATCCTTCGACTATATCTTTCCTTAATCTGCTAAATGCTCTTATTGCTGAAGAAAAAGATGTAAGCGATAGAGGGCGTAGGTATGGATCAATCCTTTGCAATTTCAGTTTCATTTTTCCTTCTGTGGTTATTCTGAGTAGAGTGTCTTTCTTGCAGATTTTTTGGCATCTTCAGGTTTGTGTATGATCACGTGTTTGGGCCATTCCCTCAAAGAGCCTATGCTGATCCTTGTGAGAAATGGCAATTGGTTGTTGCTTGTCTTCAACATTTTCATATGTAAGTATATATTATAGTTTTAATCTGTAAATCTTTTGTAGTGATTTTGGTACTTTTTTGCAGGGTGAATTATACCAGTTATTGTTTTGTTCAAATTTATGATTATTTAATTGACACTTGCTCTCCTTTTTTTCTTTCTTTTACAAGCTGCATTACGTTGTTATTTATAATTACCCTGAAGCTCGATATATATTTTTTTGTTTAGACTGTTATTTTTGTGTAATTTATGTTTGATTAACCCTATACCATTAACAATTGCATTACCTACAATCTATCTTGCAGGATTCTGAGCATGTATGATATTCAACAGGAGGATATTGATGGTGTTGTTGATCAATCACAACTTACAGCAGTAACACAACCACCTTCACTTCAGATGCAGATGCCTGTCTTAGAGTTGCTGAAAGTATGTTGTATGGTTTTTGCTTGTTTTTTACTTCCTATATGGCGGACAATCATTTTTGAAGCAAGTTTAAGCATGTTAAATATGCACAGTTTTTTGTCCATTGGCATAAGTTTCTTGCGTTCTTATTACCTAATGCCACCGTTAATTACTTTGTGGTCAAGCAATAATTTTCTGCATGGAAATTATACTTTAGAATTAGATTATTCTAATTATTCATTATTGCTTTGACCCTGATATGTTGTAATTTTGTTTCTTCCTAAGACACCATCCTTTGAGTAGTGCTTGTAACATCAATGTTGTAAACAAACTGCATTTAAAGTAGTGGTTCAACAATTTGAGCTTTTTCTGAGTTTGATGTCGAAATGTTTTTTCCTATACCTTGTTGAGACTTGGTTAGAACTTTCATGAATAAATAAATTTTGTTTCTGGCTGACCTCTGTGCCTCTTGGAATCTTGAACAAATACAAAAATAAATGCTATGGGCGTGAATATTGATGTAGATTTTTTGTTCCAAGTTTTTGACAATATAAGTTGCACTGAACTTTAAGAAATATTTTCCTTACATTAAAGAATTGCAACATTTTCCCTCCTTTTTCTTAATATGAAAAAACAGATATTTGACACCTGCTTAATGTTAAATAATTTATAGCTCACTCAGAATTGCATCATCAATCTTGCTTTCATATTAATGACTGTTTCTCTTGGCAGGATTTTATGAGTGGTAAAACTGTTTTCCGGAATGTTATGAGTATCCTTCTGCCAGGGGTGAATTCAATCATTACTGCAAGGAATAGTCAAGTATATGGACCACTTTTAGAGAAGGTTGTCCAGCTCTCATTGGAGATTGTAATCCTTGTTTTGGAAAAGGATATGCTTTTAGCTGATTTCTGGCGTCCTCTATACCAGGTAATTGTTTCAACTGTGCAGCATCTTTTTATATTTTTTCTCTACAGACTGATAAACTTCGAAGCAACCTTGGTGATTGCCAAAAGAATAGGTTGGGATCTGAAATTTCTTTTTTTACTTTTTAAGCGAAGTTTGGATGCTAGGCAAGTTTTCTGATGATAATCAAGTTAGTCTGAAATGAAAATCTGACTCAGGTTTTTAATCCATATATTTGTTGATGAGCCATAGTCATGTTCACAGTTTGTTTGGGAAACAATGAGGTGCTTTGCTGCATGCAAGGGTGCATGTGTGCTAGAGGAAATTTGCAACAAGACTGATTACCACATTTGATACTGGTGTTTCAAGTAATTTTTTTTTTTTTATATTTTTCTATGAGGATTGGCTTTTACCATATCTTGGGCTATTGGTTCATGAGCTTCAGTTGTCTTTGTACTCTCTCTCTCTCTCTCTCACGTGTGCTTGCCTGTACTAAACATTTGCATAGACATTCAAACATGTGCTAGCCTGCAGAAAACATGCATGGAGAAGTTTTTGAAGAGTATAATTATGAAATGATGTGACAACAGTTTTTCTTGTGCGAATATCTAGGTACATGTAAATGTAAAATCCATCTTGCATATATTTCAATTTGGCTGATGAACTTATATCTCATCCCTGATCATGTTGCATGCAGCTAATGCTCAGCCAAGTTATGTTCCATGACTTGTACGGTAACATTGAACCCTATGTAGTATATTTTTTGTTGTATGTACTGGATTTGTGATGTCAACAGATAATTCCTGATAAAAGCTTCCGTGTTTTAATTTTTATGTGCATGACTAGATTGAGGAGAGGAAAAGAATCTTAGTTTTTGCTTGTTTTCCTCGCAGCCTCTGGATGTTATACTCTCCCAAGATCATAATCAAATTGTTGCTTTATTGGAGTATGTTAGATATGATTTTCTACCACAAATTCAGCAATGCTCTATCAAAATCATGAGCATTCTAAGGTTGCCTCTTTTGGACTACTTTGGTTTTATATTTCTTTCTGGTTATCTGGAATCTGATTTAGTTTCTAATATTACCTTGGATGAAGTTCTCGCATGGTTGGGCTGGTGCAGCTGCTGCTGAAATCCAATGCTGCAACTTCATTGGTTGAGGACTATGCAGCCGGCCTTGAGTTGCGATCACAAGAATGCCAGGTTATAGAGAACAGTGGTGATGATCCAGGGGTTCTAATAATGCAGGTTAATCTGAGTTTGTTGTGTGTGCATGTGTGTGTGTTTTGGCCTCCAAATAATTCAAATGCTTTGAGCAATGTCTAGAACTTTCCAGTAATTTCTCTCTACTTTCAGCTTCTGGTGGATAATGTTAGTCGGCCTGCACCAAATATTACACATCTACTGCTTAAGTTTGACCTTGATACCTCTATCGAGCAGACGCTTTTACAGCCAAAGTTCCATTACAGGTTTGTTGCTAGTTTTTCAAATATATTCATGTTTATTTGTGCCAATGTTTGCTTCGACCCTCTTACTGTACACATGATTATTATACAGCTGTTTGAAGGTTATTCTTGAAATTTTGGAGAACCTTTCAAAGCCAGATGTAAATGCATTGCTTCATGAATTTGGTTTTCAGGTTGGCGCTACTCTATCTGGCTACTAGCATTTAAATCTGTTTCTTTTCTCTATCATAGTTTCCCGAGTTTCTATTGGAGTGGGACTATTTCTTAGAAAAATTTCAATTGTTCACTGTATGCAGCTTCTTTACGAGTTGTGTTTGGATCCATTAACATGTGGACCTACTATGGATCTTTTGAGTAACAAAAAGTATCATTTCTTTCTAAAGGTATAACATGATTTGATGAATTAAGGATTTAATGATCTTAATTAGTCTCTTTCTTTTGTTATGTGGTTTGCATTGTTTGAAGGAACAAAATCTTATGACACTGTTTTGTGGCAGCATCTTGATACTATTGGTGTTGCTCCACTCCCTAAACGTAACAACAACCAGGCACTTCGCATCAGTTCTCTGCATCAGGTTTTTTTTTTAATAAATTTTCCTTTTTTATTTGGTTCTAAGTTTTTGCTGTTGCATCATTTAACCAAGTTGGTTGCTTCACATAGTTCTTTACTTAACAGTGTCCATTTCTTTTTAGTTGTAAGACATATCAGGGGCAAATTTGAAGATGCTTTGTTTTCTGGATTACAATTGGGTTGGCAACTTCCCTCAAATTTGGCTATCTTCTCATTTGCATTTCTAGTTATACTGAGCTTGACACTTCATCGATAGTTGATTATACTCATTTCAGAAAAAACCATGTTATGTTTTACTCCAAACGAGTCTGGATAAGTTTTCTCCATTTATCTATTTTGCTTAAAGCACCCTACTCTTATGCCAGAACTTTTTGATTCAGTATTTAATCAATTTTTTATTGTCTTGTTTGTGAAGTCTTGATACCTCAGTGATGTATCTCTGTACAGAAATGTAGTCTAAAACCAATTGCATGGTTTAGTTTACCTAAATTAATTGTCATCATGGTGCATGCTTCCTCCCTAAGGAATTCAGAATTAAGTTCTATTCTTTGAGAATGTCTTGTAAGTTGTAAAGTTCTATCTTGTGGAACTTTCACTCATGCTGATTTCTTGCTCCTTGTCTTCTGCAGAGAGCATGGCTATTGAAACTTTTAGCTATTGAGTTACATGCTGCTTATGTGAGTAGTCCCCATCATAGTGAGGCTTGTCAGAGTATCCTAGCTCATCTTTTTGGGCAGGGTGTTGTTGAAACTGGCACTGACATTATTTCGCAGTCCTTAATTCTTCAAATTAGCAAGGAACATACTGCAACCAGAACCATCAGTAAGACCAAGGTATTACAAATTACTTACATCTATTATAATTTGAAATAACAATTTTATCACATGGTTGCTGATTTGTAAATAATAAGTATGTGGATGGTTATTGGAAAGTGAATTTAATTTCAATTTCTAAAATTTCTTTCCACTGCTGTTGCTACCAAGGTATTTTTTTCCTCTTCGCCAATTTTTTTCTGATATACAGGTTTCTGTATTGAGGCAAAGTGGTGGTTCCCTGGCTTTTCTGCTTATTGTTTTTAGGTTGTATTGACAGTTGTAAGCCACTTGGACAAGAATTTTGAAAACTTTTGGAAAGTTTAAGATATGTTTTATGCTTGTTATATACGTGCTGAGGCATGTTGCATTGTTCCTTTTCTTCTTTCATTGGTGGTGGGGTCCTTAGTTCTTTTTAGTGCATCAAATCCTATTGACAATTGTTTCCATGCTATATAGTCCTAATGTTATAATTTGCATTGAATGTATTTTCTGGCGTGTATTAAGAGTGCTGTTTTCCTTTATGAAGATAATGAAGTGGATCTGCTGTCTCATTTGTGGCTCTTTGCATTTGATCAATTTCAGGTGTTAGAGTTGCTTGAAGTTGTCCAATTTAGATCACCAGACACCACTATGAAGTTTTCTCAAATTATTTCTAATGTGAAATATGATTTGCTGGTAAGCTTCTAGCTACAGACAGTAGCTCTCATACTGTTAACTGTCATCTGGACTAGCTCATTTCTGCTTTACAGGCAGAGGACATACTCGGAAATCCAACAACTTCTGGAAAGGGTGGCATCTATTACTACTCTGAACGTGGAGATCGTCTAATTGATCTTGCTTCACTTCGTGATAAACTTTGGGAGGTCATTTCCATTTTCTTTAAAAAACATTGCCTGAGAATGATAGTTTTTGTTTCTGTAGTGTTGTATATACAAGGCTGATGTTGATCTGGCTTTTCTTTGCAGAAGTTCAACTCTGTTTATCCTCAGTTGAGTAACTTTGGCAGTGAACCTGAGCTGAATGAGGTTAGAGAGACAATTCAGCAGTTGTTGAGATGGGGATGGAGGTATAACAAAAACCTTGAGGAACAGGCTGCCCAACTTCATATGTTAACTGGCTGGTCGCATATTGTTGAGGTCTAACCACTTTTTAATTGGGCTTGTCTGAACTTGATTTTTTTTCTTTAAAAAAAATTTTCAATTTTCTTATGCCCTTTACCTGTGCTACATGCTCTGGCAGGTTTCTGTATCAAGAAGAATCTCATCGCTTGAAAATCGATCTGAAATTTTATATCAGTAGGCTTCCCTATTATCACTAGCATGTTTCTTTCTTGTTCTTGGGTTGCTTTATCACTGATATCTCTGGTAATTGTCAGGATTCTGGATGCCTCTCTTAGTGCTTCTGCCTCTCCAGACTGCTCATTGAAAATGGCATTTATATTGAGCCAGGTAACCCAGCTGCACTTGTCAACTTACTTCTTAGCTTTCCATTTCATGGCATTGGTTTTTGATAACTTGCCTTTTGCATGAAATGTTGCTAGGTTGCTCTTACGTGCATGGCGAAACTACGAGATGATATATTCTTATGCCCTGTTGGTTTAAGTTCAGATAGTATTACATGTCTTGATATTATCATGGTGAAACAATTATCAAATGGTGCGTGTCACTCAATAGTGTTTAAGCTTATCATGGCAATTTTGAGAAATGAATCATCAGAGGCTTTGAGGAGGCGGTATGGTCCTAACTAGAATGCTTTTCTTTGCTTGTTAAACTTTGTCAGTTGTTATCTGACCTTTTTATATGTATCGATCTTCAGTCAGTATGCGTTGCTTCTGAGCTATTTCCAGTATTGTCAACATATGCTTGCTCCTAATGTGCCAACAACAGTTCTTCAGCAGTTGCTGCTTGATGAGCAAGATGGCGAAGAGTTAGATCTCCAAAAGGCATGTAACTCTCTGAAACGTTTTCGAGTTATTTTTTGACTATGTTGCAATTTTTATATGTTAATTGAAGAAAAGCTTCATTACCTGATCCATTGCAGATTGACAAAGAACAGGCAGAACTAGCTCGTGCCAACTTTTCCATCTTAAGGAAAGAGGCTCATGCCATCTTGGATTTGGTGGGTGCACTCTCCCCTCCCCCCCTTTCGACCTCCTTTTTTCTTCAGTCGGTATACTGTATAAAGACTGGTGTTAACTTTGAAGTTTATGACTATATTTTCTTCAATATGGAACTGGAATTGAGATTGTTTTTCTTATCTAGCATTTTCCTTCAAATAGGTGTTTTCTTGCAGAGTTTGGACATGTAAGGTTTTGACTGGATTGGACTACTATAGATGCTTGTATGTATCTATGTGCAATCCTGTGAATTCATATAGACATACAATGAAATCTTGTCCGCAAATCTCTCCAGTTTTTGAACTGCAATGAGCCTGAAAAATTGGTGATGTATTTTTCAATGTATTGCATAGACTATACTTCTTTTATGGGGCAATCAGAATTCCTTTTTTCTGGTCAATCTTCTTATTTTGAAAAGTTTGCTTGACTGTCTAAGTTTATTTTGTGCAAGATACTCTTAACTGCTGCATAGATTGTTGTTTGATTCTGGTCAATGTGCATCATAAGATAGACTTTTTGTAGTTTTGATGCTGCTTTCTTTCTCATTCTGTTCAATTTCAATCTGCAGGTAATAAAGGATGCTACTCAAGGCAGTGAGCCTGGCAAGACAATATCTCTTTATGTTCTGGATGCAATAGTTTGTATTGATCATGAGAGATATTTTTTAAATCAACTTCAAAGTAGAGGGTTTTTAAGGTCTTGCTTAATGAGCATCCATAACTTTTCATGTCAGGTTTGTCTATCCTTCATATATTAGCTGCTGAATCATGTAAAATATTGTACTATATCATGTTTAATAGCAAGCAAAATGTTATTGTTCTAGAATTATGTATACTAATTTGGGAAATCTGGTTATATAGATGATGAAGTTGGAAATAAAGATGCATTTTGTACTAGCTGGCTAAAATGCACTGGACATGCCGCATGCTGCTTTTCATCCATAATTAATATTAATCAATTGTTGAAACCTCCAAAACCTCTTTATCGTTTTCTTCACCAAGGGCTGTTTACTCAGTTATGTCCTCTGGAGCTAGGGTCATTAATATGTTCAAACTTTTGTAATGCCTTCCATCCCATTATCTTCTGGGATTGTTTGACTTGCGCATGTGTAAAACTTTTTGTATGTGATATATATTTATCCCTACCTCCTCAAACTGTCTTCCAACTGCTCAACGCTTCCCCTTCCTGAACCCTTCCCACCAACCCAATAAAAAAAAAGGAAAGAAAAACCTAAGAGGAAGTATTATAGGAGATTTAATACCTCTAGAACCCTTCTTTTGTTTATGGAATCTGGCACATATCATTGCTTATAAAACTGTATAATTGATTCAGGATGGTGGCCATTCACTTGACTCATTGCAACGTGCTTGTACTCTTGAAGCTGAACTTGCTTTGCTTCTGAGAATTAGTCACAAATATGGGAAGTCTGGGGCTCAGGTTTTATTTTCCATGGGTGCTTTGGAGCATATTGCTTCATGTAGGGCAGTTAATTTGCAGGTGAAATTGCAATCTTTGTGCCCATTATCCTATTTGTATTGCCATGTTTCTGATTTGATTGAAATTAAACTATCCACCAGGGAAGTTTGAGAAGGGTTGACACAAAGCTAAGAAGAGATGTGGCTGTGGACATTGACAAACAGCGGATGATCGTGACTCCTATGTTGAGATTGGTGTTTTCTTTGACATTGTTGGTTGATACGTCTGAGTGTTTTGAGGTCAGTTGTTTCTCTTACATTTTTCCTATGATAGTCTGGTCATTTCATGCTTGTAATGGAAGGAAGAGAAAGAAATTAACTACCATCTATGCTTTGAGTCAGGTTTAGCTGCAGAACTCAAGAAAATGTTCCATCTCTTCCTAACCTATCTTCCTTGGACTTGTTATTTTTTCTCCCTTACATACGCATGTTTGACTCATGTCAGACACTTCTAAGTAGATGTGAGTATGAGGCTATGCCTCTGTAAATATAAGCCGAAACTCGCAAAGTTGAACATGCTAATGTTTGGCAGTGCAACCCAAGTTTGAGCAACATAGCTACAAACCATTACCAATAGCATCTTCCCACTAACTACTTAACAATTTTGAGATTGTTCAAATTGAAAAATGAACTGAGCTCAAGCTTGGTATTCTATTTATTGAAGGCTCCATTTGGTTGTTACTTTTGATATTCGCCTTTTGCTTTCAAAAACCTAAAGTTAGAGAAGTGCATTTGGTTACAAAGGTAACAAATAGTTTTGAAGGATTGAAAGTTAATAGTTTGACTAAAATGGATAGCAAGAACCATAATTTTGCTTCTATGTTGAATCGTGATGATGGAATTGGTGTTACTTTTAGCAATTTGCTCATTTTTAACCAAATATGGTTTTGCTTTTGGAGGTAGCAAAGATCAAGTGGTAAAAGTAATAACCAAACCGAACCAAACTAATTAAACATGTTGAGCTCATTTCAGGTTCTTTCCATTTTTTTCATCATCATAATTGTATTAAGTTGTTATTTTTAGTTTTATTATAATCATGTTGCATGCTCAAGTTGATTTCAAAGCTTGAGCTTAAGAGATGAGATCAACCTTCAACTTTTCTCTTATGCTGAGCCATGCTTGTTGCTGCTGTTTTTTTTTATGATTACCATTTGTAATAATAGGTGTTATTGTTGTTGTTCTCAAGCTTGAGTTGGTTGCAAACTAAGAGCTCAAGTTGAACTTGAAACTTGAGCTCAAGCTTTTTTAATGTTTGGATTGAGTTGGACTGATAGCTTCTCTGTGACTTACCCTTGTTTGACTTCTGGAATGATTTATATTCACCAGAACATAAAGCAAATAGATGAGACATATGGCAGACCAGAACATATCCTGCTGCTAAGTACTTATCTGGTTATCCTTGTGTTTTAATTCTTGAATCTTTTTGCCATCTTTCAATTCTTCAGGTCATGTTAGTTTTTATCTAGTTCAGATAGGCATATTGCAAGCTATTACAGTGGGTATCCTTACCTGAAAGTCCTGATTCTGTTTGGAACCTACTGACTAATGTCTAATCAGAGGGACAATGGGTTCGGCCAACCAGTCTTGATGAGAAGACTCAGTTGGGCTTTACAAGTAGAAGTATCAACTACTTTTTTTTTTTTTTTCAATATTGGAGAAACTACATTCTTTTATATACTTCTCAATCTTCTTCTCTTTCAACCATACTCGAGCAAGCTTGTTTTGACATGATTCATAATAAACCACTATTTTTTTAATTTGAAGTAGTGGGCATTGTTTCTTAGGTTCTATGTCAGTCCTTTCCTGCCTTTCCTTAACTCAATTCATCTTCTTCGATTTTTGTGCCTGATGCAAATTTCCTCCTTTTCCATGTACTTTGTTTTATAGGTTAAGAATAAAATTGTCCGTGAAGTCATAGATTTTGTGAAAGGACATCAATTGCTCTTTGATCAAGTTCTTCGGGAAGATGTTTCTGGAGCTGATGAATGGATGATGGAGCAGATCAATCTTGTTGTTGGTATACTTAGCAAGGTGAGAACCTTTTAAGATGTGTTCTGGCTTAATACTATCTGGCTCCAAATTGACTTGATACTTGCAATCAGGCAGTGGCATCATCTGTTTGATTGGTGCTTTGACACTTCGAGAAATAGAATATGGTTGGAAAAGATTCAAAACTTAACTATTTTCTTTTTGAGGGGTTTCCCAGTGGTTCTCTTCATAATGTCGTAGATTATCTTTGTTATCTTTGTTGTTAGGTAGTCTTTTTCTTTCGTATAAATTAAACAACGTTTGATTTGATTACACGGAGACACTTATGTCTTTTTTTTTGTTTTAATTTATAGGTTTGGCCTTATGAAGAAAGTGACAAGTATGGTTTTGTTCAAGGGCTTTTTAGTATGATGCATATTCTTTTCTCTAGTGATTCAGAGACAGCTACTTTTTCACACTCAGTGCGATCTCCCAAGGTGTGGCAATGTTTCTTTTGAATGTTGCTGCAGAAGCTATCAGCTTTTTCACGCTCATTTATTGTTCATTTGTTTTTTTTTTTCTGAATGATCATAATTCGAGTTAGTCAGAACTCAATGCTTTTCAATTATGCTATCACACTCATGTGTTGTTCATCTTTCTTTTTCCTTTTTTCTTTCCAATGAATGATCAGAATCAGAGGAGATCAGAACTCAATGCTTTTCGATTATGTTTTAGTCTGAGTTCTTATCTATACTTTTTGGTCACAAAGAAATCCCTTAGGCTGCAGGTATGTGTTCAAACTTCAAAGGTTGAGGCTTGCACACTCTTCCATTTATTTATATCGTTTGGTTTGGTGATAGACAAAGAAATGCGTATCATCGATCAACTTGTCACAGGTGTCAGACGACTCTCCTGACTATCATTCTCCTGCTGGCCCGCTGCAGCCAACACTTAATTTACTTTGTTCTCTTTTGAATGCTGTGACAAATTCTCTTGAAAGAGCATCTGAGGAAAAATCAATACTGCTTAATAAGGTATTATGGGATTGTATAAACGTAGTGAAAGATCATAATGTTTTATGTTTTTGCCTTTCTGCTGTCATTTGTTCTTTGCATTTGCATTGCCTTTTATCTGTCCTTTCATCATTTGTATTGCTTTTATTTTTTCCTTGGAGGTAAAAGTTTGTGTGTGGCATGCGCACTAATTACATTTTGGAGTTTGCAGATTCAAGACATAAATGAACTATCAAGACAGGAGGTGGATGAAGTTATTAATTTATGTGTTAGGCAAGATTTGGTTTCAGCCTCGGATGACATACAGAAAAGGTATGTTTCAGTTTTGCATTGCTTTTCTGTTTGGTTTAATTTGAAAGTACACGTGCAAGAAGTTTTTCTTGTAGTCATACTTTATTAATATAATGTTTGAAATTAAAGAAACTTCTGTCAATTGAAGCTAAAATATCTATTATGGGTTTGAAAAATTTTTCCCAGTTTGCACTCTTCATGTATCTGTGGTATTGATGGATTGTTGGTGCATTCTTGTATTTTTAACAGTATGGCTTTCCTGTTTTACAGGCGGTATATAGCAATGGTTGAAATGTGCCAAGTAGCTGGTAATAGGGATCAGCTAATATCTTTATTACTTCCTCTTGCGGAGCACATGTTGAATGTCATCCTAATCCATTTTCAGGATAGGTGCTTCGTTTTTTGCCCTATGGTTTTGAAGTAATTCTTAACTTGGTGCATTGCTCATGGGTGAAATTAGTTACTATGATACTCCTTGATTCTTGGTGTGTGTGTGTGTGTACATGTTTCTGGTCCTTCAAGGATTAATGAACCCATGTAGATTAGTTCTCTAGTTCTGAATTTATCTTTTTTTTGTTAACGGTTCGGGCATTGAAAATTAATGAGCAGAAAATTTATTTGGGCTATTTCTTTTGATGCTTAGTTTGATAAGCCATAAGAAATGAGAGGTTTAAGACTATTGGATATAAGAGGAGCAGATTGGATAGGGTGGAGATTTTAAGGTCTCTAGCTGGCTGTCGTTTATGCTAGTGAATGTTAAGCAGTTCTAGGAAATGCTAGTATATTTTTAAATGAATGTGATCTAGATTGGAATGTATTAAGGTTTAGCTGTAAATCATTTGCCCGTGCCCCCCACATATTCCCCCTCTTTTTATTTTTAATTGGATTTTAGGGTGATTTGTCCTCATTGGCCAGCTGATATCAGAATGTCAAACATAAAGTAGATTGAATTTTATGCTTTTTCATTTTTAGAATCCTTTTCCAATATTTGTGTTGTATGTATATGAAGTTACCTTATTCTTAATTCCTGGCTTTTATGGCAGCTCTGGTGTATTTGATACCAGTGGAAGTATGAAAACCATTACATATGGTGCCAAACCTGACTCAGGGCAAGAAATTTCTTTGTTGTGTGGAAAGTTAATTCCACTCTTAGAGCGACTTGAGCTACTAAGTGAGGTATGCTGCTTCTCTGATCTCTGTTTAAACCTTTTGGGATATGATCATTCCAACTCTAGCATGCCCAATTGTTCTCCTGGGAGCTCAAGCTCTGTTTTTAATCAGAAAATATCCGCAAGTCATGGGAGAATTAGAGTATCAGACATGGTACAATGTGTTCTTAGTTTATCTACTCTAGTGGTGGTTGAAATTCTGAAAAAACAGCATCACAAATGACAGATCAGTTTTATTCGATACCAAGTATGCTACTGACAAACTGTCAATTCTTTGCATACAAAATATTTGTTAAAGAAGTTATGACTTACGTCATATAGATTTACTCCCACATTCAGCCCTTGTGCAGAGTAGGCTTGTCGCTTTAGTTGTTTGGAATGATAACGGTGTTTTTTAATTCTCTCAATTTTGGGTTTGGTATAAGCTTTTAACAAACTCAAAAATTGTGCTGGGTTTGGAAATCAGAAATAAATTGAAAATACACTTATTTTTGACATTTGTGGCCTTGAAATTCTCCAAGGTAAGGATGTCTTGGTTCCATTGTCAACTGCTTTGAGTCTGCCTTCGTTTTCTTTGTTGGAATATATATTGATATTTTTTTTGGTTGGTACTTGTCTTCTCAGGATAAAGTAGGCCACAACCTTAAAGTGTTCCGCAGATTAGTAACTTCGCTTAAAGAAATGGTAATCCAAAAATTGGCTTTATGATGTTGGTTTAAGGAGTGAGAATTTTTTTTATATTGATGTCAAAAATATTTGTGCATTAATGTGTTTTTTTTTTTTTTTTGGTTTCTGAAATCCTGTAATTGCTGTCATGTCTGTAAATCTAGAATGTATTAAATGTAATGTAATTATCCATAGATTTTGTTCAATCAATATCAATTTAGCTGTTTAATATTGTTAGAAAGTTTTTTATTTTCTAATTTTATGCGTCGATTTCTCCTTTTATTAGGGTACCATGATCAATACAATTTGAATATGATATCTCTACTCAAATCCTGTTTCACCTAAGCCCCAAGTTGCCATTTAGTTTGCTTGGTTTTTTCGGAATTTTGATGAGATTTACTTGTCCAGTTTCCATACATTTATAAGGGCGTGCGGTAACCCTCGAACTTCCTGCAAACACACGATGCATCTCTCTGCTTATGTTGCCCATCCAGATGAATTGGCATAATTCAATTCGTGAATGTAGCCTATAATAATAAATATATATATATATATATATATATTTTTAACAGAAGTGTTGCATGAGGTACTCTAGCGTTGGAACATAACAATCTTCCTACTCGCTAGCATAAATGCTTTAATGTTTGGTCGGATGGAAAGGAAAGTGAGGTTCTTGGAAAATTGTCCCATCCATTACTAGCCTATAATGTACCAAATCTGTAGTTGTAACTTCATCAGATCAAGATGTATTTCAATTCCCATCAAATGCAATGCTGATGATTGGTTTATATTTGTCTTGTGATTTCACTTGTCGTCATCCCAATGAATGTTTGAAGGAGCATTTGGCTCATGCACCTTTTTACTTAAAAAATAAGATTTGAATCTCCTTCGCTTTAAAAAAAAAAAGCTTTCTACATCGCTTGCAGACAAGTAGAAACACTCCCTAATGCTAAGATGTGTATTTAATTTAAAATTCATTTGTACGATTAGAATCACGTGAATGTAATGAGAGGAAAGATAAGCCATTAGGATTACGTAAGACGTACAATATCCTGGAACCAGAATGTACAACAAAAAAAAAAAAAAAAGCTTCTCAAGTTTCTTTGAATGCAGAAACCGGCTTCAATAATCAATCTTGGAAACAGGGAGCAGGTTGAACAACTCCAATAGCTGCACCATGAGCATTAATGCAACTAGAAATAACCTTCTTCCCAGCCATGGCAGACTTAAGCCGTATGGCTTGCAGTAATAATCCCGTGCATGCAACTGACTGGCTGCAGTTTATAGTAATGGCCACATGGGTGCTTGATGTTCCCCATAGATTTCTGTAAGTCACGTCCCTTATGTGAACTCCAGTTGGCTATACCCAACAAAGTAACAAAAATGTTCTTTCTGGTTAGTTTTCCACTTTTAATTATTCAACACAATGCAATTCTAAAAACCAAGGGCTCGTTCGGATTACCAATTCCTTGCAAGCACCCCTAACATTGCAGTAATTTTGATCTATGATTATTGGGTTTTTCACTGAATTGAAGAATAGATTCTCAAATATTACTCCTCGAACATAACCTCTCCCTACCTTCATTTAGTTAGAAAAAGAAAAAAGGACAAAATGAGAAAAGAAGAGGCAACATTGCGGTCAAATATGAACTTGGAAGGATTGCAAAACATGTTAAGTAATTTTCACCTGCCAAGTCTTGATTCGAGCTCCATTGGTAGTTCCCTTGAAGGCAACTCTACTTACACGAATGTTCTGCACTTGTACAAAGTTTCCTGCCCTTCCCAAGCTTCCAACGCTGTCTCGAACCAAGAGAAAGAGACAAGTGTATATCAGTAGACAGTACACACAAGTGCTTTAAAACTACATTGCCTGCATGAGTCCCGTGACCAAAGGAAAAGCTGCAAAGATTGATCATAAGCTTTAGAAAGAGAGGACGAGCTAAAGCCAGTAGATAGGTAGGCACGTGGCTTGGAGGTTGGAACCAGGACAAATACTCATATCGCAAGAAGAAAAACAAGAGAGCTTTGCCTAGCATTCAAGGACATTGATTAAAGACTTTGTCATTTTCTTCTTTCATAGAATTAACCATGAAAGCCAGAGTCATTAGGGAATCTTTTACGGGGTGAATTTGGAGGACCTTGTCAATCCACTTTTTCTTTTAATAGTAAAAAGCCTTTATTTGCACAGATGAGCAGAAAAGCAGATGTTTTCTCAGGTCTTTTCTAGTAGTAGAATAAAAAAAAAGTGAAAAAAAAAAAAAACCCTAACCTTATTCCATGACCAGGTCCACACTTAACACGAGAGATGTCAATATTAGTAGTGTGATCTCCAATGGAAACACAATCATCACCTGTTTCATTCACAAGCTCAGAAAGGGTATTCAACTTTATCTAACATAAATTACTGAAAGGAAATGGAAAGAAAAACTATACCAGTTCCAATTCTACTGTTTCTAATAACTATATTGCTAGCTGAACTGATATGAATTCCATCTGTATTTGGGCTGGTTTCAGGAGCTGTTATCATCACACCCTTAACGATGAAATGGTCACTCCCCTTTATTAGCACATGTGTCTGGGAGCTGTTTATTATTCGAAGCTCGCTGAGACTGCTGCTTTTACAGGATTGAAAAGTGATAGCCTGCAGTTCACGCAATCACCAAACGCATTAAAATAAGAATTCCAGCAACAAATCGGGGAGGGTAATCATTTCATTGCTTCAATGATATCAAGCAGCGCATGGAAATCGAAAATACTCAACTGTTGGTGCCAATGAAGTGCATCCTTCCTAGCGAAGTTGAAGGTCAAAAAGATATATAGATAATGTAAGAAAATTGAAATTATAAAGCTTTTTGAGGAGAGCAGACAATTTTTAGTAGTTGCTAATAGTACCAGGCCTGGATGATTCCTGCATGATTGGTTCCACCAACCCCAGCCCCGTCCATTAATTTCGCCGGTGCCTTTGACTTTGAGCCCAGAAACCCCGAAAAACGTTAGCCATTTGCCCTGGTCGAGTCCCTCCCATGTTTTAGTTGAAACCGGTGACACTATTCTCCCATGTATCTGTTGAATATCGAAGGAACAACCATGATAAGAAACAGGTTGCCTCGTACCGGAAAAAAAAAGAAGAAATTCCCATACCAGAAATTCTTCCAGGGTTCCCAGGTTTTCCTCATACCAGAAATTTGATCTCTTTGGCCTTGCATTGGCCGCTAAAAGTGACTGGATGCAACAAAAACGTATGGTTTCCTGGAACAATCAACCTAACACTTTCGGTTTCTCTGCTACATACGAAATTCCAAGCCTGCAAAAAGGCCTGCAAGATTGAATATGTTGTTGGTTTTTCACTTGAAGGAAAAGGATAAAAAAGAACACATAAAATTGAATCAGAATGAATTAAATGTACCTCAGAACTATCTGCTTTGCCATTACCAACAGCACCAAAATCTAAGACATCAACAAGCTCTGATTTCATGCCGACGGCATTGCAAAACATATTAGAACAAAATAACCACAACACTAGACTAATGCAGGCAAAGATATCCTGCACAGAGAGAAGAACATCAGAGCATTTTATTGCAGTACCAAACATATATGCAGCATAAATAAATGAATGTAAACTATACTTCATTACGGTTATACTAATTAGAAAGCTGATGTTCTCTGCTCTCAGCGTTATATTTTAAGTTACTAAAGATGAAAAACAAAAACCCCCACGGCATTAAATGACCTTGGAATGATCTAAATACACTGTAAAGTGCAGTTTAATCACATGATGACAAGAGAAACAGAATTTAAACAAGTTGATTCTAGGTTGCTTTAAGGAAGTCTTAAAGGCAGGGGACCTCGCCCTTGATTTGCTGCTAAACATAATCAAAGAATTACTCTTGTCTGCCCCTTAATATAAGTAACAAATCATGAGAGAAATAGAGCTTTTGGGCATCAAATCAAGGGATAATAGAATGTGTAGTGTAATGTAATGCAGAAAGGCAAGTAGCGTTCAACTCTCTCCCTCTCTTCTTCCCTTATCTTTTGAGCATAAACACCAACTCTTTGGCTTCCAATGTACCTGATGTCAGCGCGCATTGGTCCAGTCACTATACCGACGCATCAATTAACAAGTTTCTTTGCTTGGCCAATACTCTTTACGTTTTACTTTAATTTGATTTCATTGTCCTTATTTTGTAGTTATGAGTGTATCCCTATGAATTTAAATTTCAATTTAATAAAAAAATTATCTCAAATTCGTTTAACTCGAACTCAAAATTAATTTATATTTGAATTGACTTTAATTTATATCAATTCAAATTCAAAATGATTTAAGCATGAAATCATTTAAATTCAAATTGATCTTAATTTCAAATGGTTTAAATTTAAAATTAGTGTAATTATATATATTTTTTTAAACTAATTATTACTCTATTAGTAACTTTAAGAGAAAATATAAAAATTTCTTTCATATTTAGCTTTATAAATGTTAATTTAATTAAAAATAGTAAATATAACATTAGATTCATATCAGTTTACTAGTAAGTTAAATAGGTAATAGTCAATACAAAATCTCTTTTTTTTTTTTTTACTCTTGTATATTAATTTTTATATAATTTAATTTATTTAGATATCTTAGTTATGATTACAAAAGATTAAAAAAATAAATTTATTTTGTAAATTTATACATCAGACATAAAATATTTTATTTCTATTTATCCTTTATTTTTCAGTCTTGCTAAATGATAAAAAGATAATTAAAACATATTTTAAAAAAGAAAATCCATAAATTAGAGAAATAAGTAACCATAAACCTAATTAGGTACTTACATATTATTTTATTTCATCGAAGTGGATGTTAATATATGACTTTGTAAATTGTAATCGTAATTCATGATAAATCACTAATAATTTTTAATATAAAAAAATAAAAATTAAATATCAATTAATCATTATCATTAAAGGTTTCTTAAAATTAGTAAATAATTGTTATTTAACATATTTTTGTATTTTTTTGGAAGATAATTTTGTCTTTTTATATCAATTGGTTTTTTAAGGCATCATTTTTATGATATTAAAAATCAAAATTGATAATATATCACAATGTGAATATATAACCTTAAATAATTTAATAATCGAAGCCATGGAACTCAACACGACATAAACCATAGCATGAAACGACGCGATCCAACCCGCCCATAATCGGCGACAGCCAAAATACAGAGTCCCAGAGCCCTCCAGGACACCAACTCATTCCACTCAAAAAGCTCACGGAGAGATCCAATCTATCGAGCTGCACATCTTTCCCGGAAAACATCTGTTCTTCCCCAAAAAACCATTTCAAAAGTAAAAGAAAAAAGGCCCTCTTATTTCCATGGCAAATGCATGGAAAAGAGATAACAGCAAAACCCAAAAGCTCCTCTCACCCAAATCCCTCCTCTCCCTCCTCCTCCTCTCCCTCCTCCTATACCTCTCCTTCTCTTTTCTTTCCCCTAAAAGCCCCACCTTTATTCCCACAACTCCCTCTTATAAGACCCAAAGAACAGTCCAAAATTTCCCACTTTCTCCTTATAACTGCCACAACTCCCCACAATCCCACCCCATTGTTGCAAACAAAGTAGAACATCTCAAATACCCTTTCATTTACTCCCTAGCTGACTTAGGTTCCCTCCCAGACAAGCCTCACAAGAACATTGTGAGACTTCTTAAAGGTAAGCCCTTTCGTCGGCCTGACATCTCGGCTACCATTCAGGATGTCCTAGAAGGCAAAAGCAAAGATGGGTTTGTCGTGGATGTCGGTGCCAATGTCGGGATGGCGAGTTTCGCGGCGGCGGTTATGGGGTTCAAGGTGTTGGCTTTTGAGCCGGTTTTGGAGAATTTGCAAAGGATTTGTGATGGGGTTTGGTTTAATAGGATTGAGGAGTTGATCACTGTTTTTGAAGCCGCTGCATCTGATCGGAATGGAAATATTACTTTCCATAAGGTATGGCTCTTTTCATTTAGGGTTATTTTGGCTGATTTTGATTTGTTATAATCTTAGTAGTTTTAACATTTTGTGAAGTTAGGGAGTTAATATTTTTAGTAGTTGTATTTGCTAAATTTATGTTTGATAACTAAGCCCAGATTTAGCTTAAAATAGAAGCATATAGGCTTACCATGTATGCGGTTTATGAGATGTTAAAAATTTTGGTGGAACTGTGGATTTTGCTCCCTTTGTTTTGTACGTTCGTGCATCAGCGGTTGAGTGACTTTTTCAAAGGTTTATAATTGTGGAAACATTTTTATTTACTGCTGTTTTTAGGTTCTGAAGGCTCTGTGAGTATGGAGGCAGCTCCGTTTTGTTCCTTGTGATATTTGGGATGGAGAACAGGTCCATTTTGGTTATTTAATAATGCAGTCATCAGATTCATTTATAAAACAGCCCTTCCCTCCTTTGTCTTAGGTGTATCAGTTGCATCAAGGAATCCAGTCTGACCAATAAAACTTGTATGTGTTTAATTAATGGCAAATTTAATGTCAACTAGATCCAATAGGAGCACTAGTAACTATATACATGATCAGAAGGCCTGGTAGGACCTGTTGAACTCTCTTGTGTTGGCTGTCAATAACCAATGTTCATGAATTTAATTTAGATGGAGTTTTGGGAAGCTCGAAGCTGGATTTTTCTTGGAGTAGAGGGCCGTGACTTTCATTTATGTAGATGTTACTCTGCTCTCTGCTTGAACCAGTTTGAGAATGTGATACTAATTTTGCAAGTCCACATGACAAGAGATCTTGGTTTATGCTATTTGGAAGAAGGAGAGAGCCGATAACTTTTGTGAATCACATGATAGGCTGTGGGGAGTTTGGGTCGCAGAGAATTATATAACTAATATGATTTTTCTGTATATATTATCTGTGGTCTTCTATTTTTGACATTCACATTTCTATCTTGTGCGTTTTTCCTATTGAGGTCTTACTAGCTTATGTTATTAGTTGATGTACAATAGTTCTCATTAAGAGAAGCCTGCAGTTTTGTTTATCCATTTTTATAGATTCCTTTCCATCCATTACAATATTATTCCATTTTGTGCGTCTCATGTAAAATCCTTCCATGTTTTCACCAGTTGGTTGGCCGGCTGGACAACAGTGCTGTTTCTGCCGTTGGTGCAAAGTTGGCATTCAAATCCAATGAAGAAATAGCTGTTCAAGTGAGGTCTATCCCTCTTGATGAAGTTATCCCGGAGTTGGAGCCAGTGCTTCTGCTTAAAATAGATGTTCAGGGATGGGAATATCATGTATTGAAGGGAGCCAAAAAGTTATTATCCAGGCAAAAAGGTGAAGCCCCATATCTAATCTATGAGGAAGATGAACGACTGTTGCAAGCAAGTAACAGTACTGCCCAAGAGATACGGGACTTTCTAAGTAGTCTGGGTTATACTCATTGCACCCAGCATGGTACAGATGCCCATTGCACCAAGAATTAGTGCAACTACCATGAATTTGCCACAGATGAGAACCTAACTGTAACTCTGTTGTTTACATACCATTTCTCTCAGCCCTCAGACAGTGCACGCAGTTATCCCAATACAAATTTCTTGATTTTTTTTATAGAGAAGATACCGCAATCCTTTGAGTTGGTAATTGGATGGTTAAGGTTAATGGAAGCTTTTTAATGCTCAACGCAGTAAATGGTGACGGGTAGGATGAAACGGTCACTGAGCTCTCATCTCGTGGTGCTAGATTTTTACTTTCTGGTTTTTGTCCGATGGATGAAACTGTTGTTGAGCTCGCATCTCATGCTGATAGGTTTTTGCTTTCTGGTTATTGTCAGATGTGTACTCGGTGGCTTTTAAATGTATATTTCTTCTTTTTTCAATTCCCCTTTACAAATCTATTTTTTTTATTAAATTTGTAAAGAACAAATTGCAGCAAAAGTTACAATATTTGAGCTAGCAAAGGACTGTTTTACTTGTTTCTGACTTCCCTGAAGTTTTTGGATACAGGCCAAGTTGGCTCTCGGCCTCCCGGCAAAACTGTTTCAGACTGATCAGAATAATGTATTACAATTGGCCAAATATAGACCAGTGAAAAAAACCTAAAGCTATAACATATAAAGCATTAACCCTCGAATCTTCCATCTTGCATAGTTGAATGTCTGCAATTGCAGGGCAGTTGAGTCTTACATCTTGCATAGTTGAATGTCTGCAATTGCAGGACAGTACAAATTTTGAACCAGAGATAATTGGTCTGATGAAGATAGGGTGCAGTCTAGAGTAAGATATGTACTTCACGAAGCTTCAAATAAAATGATAGGCAACAAGTCTTAAGCCTGTACAGCAAGAGTTTAAGACATGACAAAAGTCCAAAGCTCATTTATAAATTTCGTGTAGGAGTTGGAGCTATTTCATACCTTATGCTTTTAAAGTTTGATATTGAGAATATGTCATCGTGAAAGTCCAAGTCTTCAGGATTATTTTGGACCACTAGTTTTCGAAGGACCAGCTCTTTCTACCATAACATCGTAGAGTTGCTTTCCATTCTATTTGTAAAAAAAAAAAAAAAGAAATCATAAATCAGGGATTCAATTGGCACTGAGGTATTTCATACCTGAAGTTTAAATATGAACCAATGGCCAAGTAGGATAGATAGCTATAATATTCAAATATGTGAAGGGTTTTCCTATAACCTTCAATTTTTGTCAAAACCAAATACGCTAATCCAGTAAACCTGGTTAAGTCAGGTAAGATGCCAGTAGCACTCTAAGAGATTATCTGTTTAATAAACAGAAAAGGAGCCAGAGAAACAATTACAAAAGTAGAAAACACAAAACAGTCTATTTTTGCTCCTAACGTAGACTTACAAAAATTACTGGGAAGAAGTGAACTTGTCCTTCAGGCTTTGTTTGTGTCTCCTTAAAATACACCAGAATGGGGAAACTTGGCCACCAAAGTTCCCAATTCACAAATGTTGAGTATCTGTTGTTAAGTAACTAGGTCAGCCGCTTACTCTTTTGAAATTTGGATAGAAGTTCAAAAGAACACTTACTTCCAACGGTTTTTTCCACCCACAAAGACATTTTCACCTGAATCATCAAGCTGGTCCCCTACTTTCACCTCCTAAAACCACAAATGTCACATATGTATCAGTGAAGAATACAAGTGCCTTATCTGCAATAATTGAAAAAGTATATAAAACTCCAAAATTATTATTCTCTAATGCTCTTGAAGTTCAGAATTAAACTTTATGAGGACCACTTGTGGAAACTAACTCAAAATGATGTTTTGGCACCAATAATTGTTAGCTGAGAAAGAAATTAGGAAGCATATCTAAGGAATGGAACTAGATATCATATTAGCAACATGAATTGCATAAGATGTCGCTATATTATGTTTGCAAGCACCTCACTTAAGAAATAGCACAGTCGAGAGAAAAATTGACTAACCAGTGCCTCCTCATCAAACACAAATCTCACTCTGGTTGTCTGGAAGAAGAACAAACTGTCAGCTGATTTCAGCTGAAAAAGTGAAAATAAAAAACAAACCACATGATAGGAAATAGAAACTAAAAATAAGGTCAGTCTTGACAAAGGAGGAGGGAATTCGTATTGAAGATCTCATCAGAACGGTATCATATGAACTGTTTCACATTTGATAAAGGGAACAAAGCTCTTTAGATGGTGGCAATTTGGATTCTTCTCTATTGCTACTTATTGGTACCTGGAACAATAGGAGCAATCCAAGTAGACCAACAGGAGCAGCTGGTAATAGGTTATTTGAATAAGCCAATCCACCAGCTAGACCTGTTTCAATTTACAATTTATAAAACATATATTACGAAATGCAGTCTTGTTTAGAAAGAAAGAAAGAGAATTGACTGATAACAGTAAGACAATGCTGCCCATTCAGTTTTATAAAGATCAAAATCAATCAAAAGATTATTATAAGGCTAGTCATCACAAGATTAATACACTAAATATGCATGTTCTAAAGAACCAAACACAGATATAGGTAGCAATAAGAGATTGCTCGCAGACCAGTGCAAAACCATATCTAAGCTGATGCAACTCAAAACCCAACCTTGCTCACACCGGAATGCAGCTTGGATCTAGATATTTGGAAAGGGCCTAGCCTCAGACCATCAACATCAACAGGTAGACATAAACTACCGATTATCGAAGAACTATTATGGTCCTAGTTTTGACCATAAATTCATCCTTTAGACAACATAGGCAAATTTGCTTAAGCAAGCTAATAAGTTCATTTGAATACACCATTCAGGACCACCAAACGGCAAGTTCTTCATCACTCAAAAGGGCCAAGATACCAGAAAAATAAGGGATGTATTAAGTATAGAAAATACAGGGTACCCACCAAGTAGGACAATTGGTATGCGATAATCTGGGTCAGGAATCACAGTTTCTTTCTTCTGGACCTTCCTTCCAAGCTGCCAAGCATCAAATTAGAATTTCAAACCCGGAGTGACAACTAATGAAACTGGAATCATAACCCAAAATCATTAGAATTAAAATTCATACTTCCTGACACCAAACTGAGTATAATTCAAACTTTCAAAGTCTTGTACCTTTATCTACCATTTACTTTTAAGAATTCAAAGGCGGAAACAAATTTAAAAAATGAGCAACAAATGTCAAAGTTTATTCAGGAGAAACGACACAAACCACGGATGCAACAACAATTCTGCCTCCTCGAGGACTATTCAATTCTCTTCTTAGAAAACTTTGTTTATATCTTACTTTGCCATGGACTGAGCTCCTCAACTGTCCCAAAAGACCACTCACGTCATTCTCTGTTTGAAATAAGCATCTAATTAGTTATTTTAAATCTTACTTCTACTCAACGAAAACATAAAAAGTTATACTCCATATTTCACTACCCACAAATTCTTTTCACAGAATTCTCAAACTTTCTTTACGTATAAAACACTGAATTTTATTCCAAAAGAAAAGTAAAATAAAGCATATTAAATAACAGCCAGAGAATGCTTACTTTGGGAAGGCAGAAATGGAGCAGCAGTCAACAGGAAAGCGCTAGCCATTTTAGCTCACTGTTTTTGCCAACACAATCTTTTGTTTTTGACAAAAAAAAAAAAAAAAAGAACAACCTGCAGGTTCTGGCTTGTTCGTAGAAGAAATTGACCTCATTGCCCCTGTTTCCAGATCGCAAGTGACTGCCATGCCATGCCTGTATGCCAAGGGCATTAAAGTAATTGAATTAACTAAATGTCTTCGCTTCCGTTTTGCCTTATCCAGTAGTAGCACAGCAACCGATAGACACACACTTTTCCTCTGTTTCTAACCTGAAGTTCAAAGCCTTATAACACAAAAAGTGCTTCAAAAAAGTGAAGAAGTCTCTTAAAAATAAAAAAGAATGGCAAACTCTCTTTGTTTCACTTCTGTTTGTTCCTTCAACTCTCCCAGTAAACCAGGTACTCTAGAAGTGGATGTTTCTTTGATATTAGTTTAATCCTAGGTGACAGAATTTTGACTTTATTGTTTATTGCATTGGTTTTAGGGATAATTATCGATAATTCCTATCCGAGGAAGGTTCTTCGGGTAAGTGAAGTGTTTAAGAGCTCCAGGAGTGCCAGAATTCAATCTTTAGAGGCTAAGGTGAGAGGGTTTTTTTTTTAACTATCCCATTTGATAGATAGTCTTAGTTTTGCATTTTATTAGTGAAGTTGGGGAACTTTAAGTTTGGTAATTTGAACAATTCTTGCCAATGGGCTCATGCCCATTGGTAAATTCGCAAGGTGGGAATTGTGAAGGAATGATTTGGATGCTAATGGTTTGTATGTTGGATTTTAAGATTGTAATTTATATTTATTTTGTGGGGGAACATATAGTAAAAGGAAGGAAATTGTGGTCAAGACTCAAGGCATGACTTAGAATGATTGTTTTTGTTATCTAAGTTAGAATGATTTCTGGAAATGGCTAAGGAATTTGCCCATTCTTGAGAAGGATGAATAAAATGGAGAACTGGGAAAACCAATGCAGCATTCCATTTTATGATTCCTAGACCAGAAAGTGTACAGTTAAGTACCTAGATTGTCAATGTATTAGTATTCAGCTATGAGCTACTTTAAAGAATCAATTCGTGGGATAGTGAGAGTAAGCAGGTTATGAATTCATACAGTAGAACCCATGATTCTGATGGTAAGGATAGGCATTTTCATGTTTAAAGGCTGAATAATACAGGCTGAGCCTATGTGAAAGAATTGTTGTGGCTGATGGCATGAACATAAACTTAAAACATGAGGCACAGATCTTTGTATAGAAATGAAAATGGGAAAGGTGGAACACGGTTAAGGGGGAAGGTCAGTTTTGTTAAAATATCTTTTCTTAATTTCTTCTTATCCTTCTGTAATTTTCTGCCTGCATATTTACATAGCTTTTTTTAACAGGTTGCAAATAACAATCAAAGCACTAAACCAAATAGTATTGTCTGTGCTGATTGTGATGGAAATGGTAAGCAAAATTGTGGCCACTTACATTATCGTTGGTCTGGTCTTTTTTTCAGAGATTGGGTTTCTTCTTTCTTGTTTCATATAACTAAAAATTTTGGTGCAGTCTCAGGCTTGAAATGAAGCAGTATTGTTCTCCTGAAATATACCGATATTAATTTAAGTGTTGAACTTAAGACTTTCTGCTGTTGATATATATGGTATTGTAAACATTGACCTAGAAGGATGCCTTAAACTGCCAATCGTAACAGTTTTTAGCGATAAAATTCCATTTTATGTATATTCCATCTGAAGAAATATGTATGATTAGTTGATTGTTATATGTGAAGAGCAAGCAAATAAAAGCATCCAGCACTTTTTTGTCTCTATGTAGCCAATGTGACAACAACTATTCAATGCTATATAAGCATCACGAAGTTGATTAAACGTAGAAAAGCTTAGATTCTGTGTACTTCATAACGGTTCATTACATGGAGCAGATAACAGCAGAGCTATATGTTTTCCTTTTTCATTTCTTTTTTAATTCACTGCCCTTCATCCTTTCCTACTTAGTATTTTGTTTTTTTTTTTTTTGACAATTTCAACTTTAAAATTGATGAAAATGGATAACAGTTTTATTTCTTCTCAAGTGTGTAAGAAGGCTTCTTAGCTAAATGGTGACCTTAACACTTGCTTGTTTAGCTTGACCAACTCTCGAATGAAACTCTTCCTATTGGCTAACTTGTTTCTTCCACATAATAAGTATGTTTGTCAGGTGTGAAGGTTTTGTACTGACTGTCTTCTTTGAGCTGATCGTTCACTCTTCCAGACGACTTCCTTTATTAACCAATGTTCGAGTCACTATTTAGGCATTTTAAGTTTTTATTTGTCTTTTGTTATGGTACTTGAGCTTTTCATATGCATCACTTCCAAGATCCTTGTTTGAGTTTTCGTATTCTAATACAACCAACAAACAATTATAACTTGCATAATTTCCGTATCCAACTACCAGGTGCCAAACAGTGTACTCAATGCAAAGGTACTGGAGTTAATTCTGTTGATCACTTCAATGGACAATTTAAAGCTGGTGGGCTGTGTTGGCTTTGCAGGTGCTCATTTCCTCTCCGTCCTCCTCCTCCTTCCCCACTCCCCCACCCCAGTTGTTATAGCTTGCATTAATATCATATCTGTCATTATCAGTTTTTGATCACCTTCAGGTTAATTATTCACCCTTCCTTATCTTCGTTATTCTGATGTCCCCGTTAGAGGATAAATCAAGGATTAAATGTTTTATTTTTTATTCTGGTTATTATTGAGAGCAAGATGGAATCATGAATGTTGCACTTCTTGTTGGAAAAGAAAATGAACTCTTATCTATGAGCAGGACAACTGGCCAATATTCATAGAATTCTTCTGTGAGTTTTATGTTTAGGACTGACCAGATTCTATAAGTGTCTTAAAAGAACTGACTTTACCTTTTTTTATTGACAAAAAAAGGTAATTGATATTGATAGTTAGTATTGGGACTTCACTACCAAAAAATTCATCATTTCTAATTGTAGAAATTGACACATTCTTGATTCGAAAGCCAGGAGTTCATTACATACCTTCTTTCCTCACATGAGGAATTCTAAATTTGATGAATAAGGAACAATAGATTCCGAAGTAGAGGCACAGGTGATGCTCTAATCTTCCTTAAACCTCGTATTTTACTGCATGGCATCACAATTCTTGGAAGCGTTTTTTTCAGTGCATCAGTAGCATTCTATTCCACAATTCCGTGGTTAGATTAAACACTACAATTGTTGGCAAGCAGTGTTTGATCCTATTGATGTATGTTTTGTTGCAGGGGGAAAAGGGAGATTTTATGTGGGAATTGCAATGGAGCTGGCTTTATTGGGGGATTTATGAGCACATTTGATGACTGATGTAAAAGCCCAATTTTGGTTTGTGTTTGTCTTTAAGGATATGTACTATAGACCATCTTTTGTAATTTCGTTCTGTTTCTTAGATAAAAGAAATACCTTTGTTTCAGTCATAAGGTCGTTCTTCTGGAAATGGTTCAAGTACCTGTGGCCATGCCCAAAGTGTAGCACCTGCTGTATGGCATGCCGAACTTTAATATTTTCCTTACCAAAAGTTTTCTGTTACTTGTCACTCTCGGTATAGTTTGTTCTGTTTCCAGTCAGTAAATGATTCAAGCAAAAACAGAAGTCACTAAAAAATTCAAGGATTCTGGTTTCATACTTGTTTGAAAATTGAAAGCCATCAGCAACGTGGGTCTTCATCACCTAAATGCAAGGATAAATTTGAACATATCTGATATAGTGGCAAAAAAAAAAAAATAATACCACAACGTGCCAGGAAGGGGTCGAAACGACGACTTTCTGCTTAAAGACGCAGACGCTTTCTCCAGTGAGCAGCCAGCGTAATGACATCATTAAAATCTAACTTGTAAATTCTTCTGAACAGAATCAGATTGGCAACAAATTTTGAATTCCAAACTTCGATCTAATGTTCAGTAACAGGGATGAACAATCAAAAAAATTACAACGCGATAGCCAAGAAATTGGTTCGGTACATGTTGCCTGTTATGGCAATGACGTTTTGAAGAATGTTGCCATTAAATTAAATTAAACTATCATCTTTCTTGATCTCCACCGAAGGTCCAGTACTCGTCTCACCATTTACAAAGACTTCATAACCTAAAATAGGGACAGAAAAAAAATGGGAGAATGAGATAATATTGTTGCTGTCTGAAGTTATTAATATTGTATTGTTAACCCTATCAAAATTTGTAAAATATTGTAATGTCTTTACTTATATTTATAATATAAACAAATTTTGCAAATAGTTTAATATTAAACAAAAAATACTCGAGAATTACTTTGATTTTAACAAAACCATTGGGAGGTTATTTTGAGAAATATTTTGGAAGTCCATCACTGCCATTGCCATCAATTATTTGACGCGAATCCACATAAACCCCTTTGAGAACATAGCCAGAATAGTTCCAAAGGGTCTCCTCTTATAGTTGATCCTAGAAAATTGGTTATCTCTAAGAGCACAAACAAGACACATTGCTTAAATTAATTACCAATGCTTAGCACCTCGAATTTGAATATTTAACAAGTGTGCAACATGTACACTTGATTATAACACAACAAAGCTAAATTATCGACAAGTATAATGAACCCCATTCAATCAGGTCAAGAATATCAAACACTTCCATCAGATGATTTGCACAAATTTCATACTTCTTTGTTTATTCAAATTGTGACATGGACAATGAAGGTAATTTCATACCTTAGGAAAATAGTTGCTCCATATAAAAAGAAAAAAAAAATATAAGACAGGTTCTGATACATGTCACAGAAATCTTTTGGCTTGCGCCATTACTTGCACAAGATCACAACAACAACACCACCACCACCACCAAAGCATGCTATGCACACTATGACAATATTAGTCGAAGGATCGCCCCGGAATGCTTGAATGATTTCTCAGTTTCTTCCAAACAATGGTTCTTCTCATCTCTACTCCAGCTCTGAATTACCAGATAATTACATGTATGTTAGTCATAAATTTACCGTTAACTTATAGATTAGCATCTTAAGGGGAAAAATAGCAAAATAAGGTCAGAAAGAACCATGGGTAAGTTACAGGAGAATTCTGCATTAATACAAAGAAAATTTACCTCAGCAACTTTATTCAGCTTATCCCTCATATTTTGTAACAGCTGGGAAAGGTCACCATCCCATTTATAAAATTCCAACTCCTTCTTGTCAAGTATCTTCTCAGCTACCTAATAAAAAGGAAAAATGGAGCTTGATTACTGGACATAGGTCAAGATAAATGGATTTACCCAAGGACTTTCCCGGTAAAGAGGGAAGAAGGGGGAGGAAGGACCACATGGATCATGGCGAGTGCATGCATTTAACATGTTGCAAGATAAGTATGCCTACGGAGTATCCACTAGATAGAAACTTAACAGATATATGAGCTGACCCAATTGGAAATGAGAGAGACAGGGAGACAAAGAGAGACAGAGAGAGAGAGCAAAACACCACGTGTTTGCTTATACACAGTGTAGATCAGGACTGAGTAACATAGTCTTGAACACACACTTGAAGCTAGTATTTCTTATACCTTCTTTCCAATCATGCGACCACCAGCAGAGTGGGCAAAATATATATTGTAGAAGTGGCATATGAATGCTTGAGGATCCTTCTCTGATATTTCTTTAAGATACTCAGCATAGGTAACACCAGGAGAAGATGGTTCTGGAATGGCATAGCCTTGCTCTTTGAACCACTGTAAATCCTTTGACAATTTTTCAGACCTTTCCAATCCAGTGTTTCTGAATTCAGCATCTGCAGCAGACCCAGGAATATCACTTTAGTTTTCTAGCAGTATCCTAGAAACAATAAAAAAACCACCTCAAGAAAGATTGCAAGCACATACATGACATGAGTAAACTATGAATAGATTGGTGCATGGTAAACCATCTAAAACTTCAGATATAACCCAAAGTTAGCACCACTGATGCTTTTAAAGGCATTCATTTCAAGGATTAAACAGTTATAATTCAATCATCCAGGTGAGAAGGTAAAAGTCCTTTGGTGGTTCTGTGAAAAACCATCAAATCTGCCTTCATCAAGGATGGAGGTTTAGAGGAAGAGAGAAGGCAATCCCATTTTGTATCCAAATCATTGGACCAAAAAAACAAATGTAGAAAAATGAAAAATAAAAATAAAAAAAGAGCAGTAGGCAGAAAAATAAAGATGTATCGAGTATCAATTCCTCTTCTTGGTACAGTATAATTGGTACATTACACAACTCAATACACTACTTCTGCCCTGTTATAGCAAAGTGTTGCCTGGGAATTTAACCTCCCCACTGGCCATTCTGGTCAGTCAAGACTCTCCAAGCCAGTTGACACCATGAAACCATCAATTCATAATAAAAAATTATTATAAATATTTATAATTCTTAAAATTCCCCAGTACATGGGGTAATTTATCAACAAGTTTCAAATATGCATAATTTCATCCAACATGACCATGAAATAAAGTGCAAGGGAAGTCAAGAGTTTGAGCTACACACACACATCAGAAGCAGTATATAATAGACTTCATAGGGGTGACTGTCAAAACATGCGAAAGATATCACAGCATGATGCCCACCATTTCCAAGATTCTTAACAAAATTTAAGGTGTATATTAGTGATCATCATTGCTTGGGCTAAACATGCCAAGAAATTTATCATGGAAAACTGATCTACATGATCATGGGAAAAAATGAAAAACACTAAACATAGAACCTGTTAGAAGAAAGAATAGAATGAAACTAACCCAAAAAGTTGTTCAAGCGGGTAAAATCCAGAAGCCTAGACAAACTAAACTACTTATCAAGTTCCTTTAACAATTTGAAAAATACTATCACCCTTAAAGCCTTATACTTCCTATTTGAAGGCTCGCAGACATATAGAATCCTTGCTCAGCAATGACTAGTATTAGAAACTAATTATCAATCTTCAAACTCAAGTACACACTACACAGTAAAGTCTCAATACCCATACAGAAGAAGAGATTACTGATTTCACGAAAAAGGACACATTCCACTTGTAGTCAAAATTAAGCTATGTTACTCCAAGTTCACTCTTTGGTGCCATCTAACAACACCTAACTACCATCATGAAAAACACCTTCGACTCCCTTCTTCTCTTACTTTCTCTTTCTAACCCCCTCTTTTCGTGCATATTCCAATTCTGAAAATCAATCACGATACTACTAATAACATAGCATTGATGAAACTCCATGACATTAAATCCACTCCGATAGATAATGTATTGACGTTGACCCCCACCTTAAATCAAATAAGCAACCCTTCCCCTAAACAAAAATACTACTTTTAAGAGGTAGGTTCACAATAGTAAAAAATAAACAACTACAGTAAAATAAATTAAACAAACACATATAAGAAACAGAAACATTAACCAAGTCTAGAAAAAAAAGCTCTTCATATCACAAGAAAAATCCAAAAAAAAAAAAAACTGACGAAAATAACTAAAAGAGCAAAAGGGTACCCAGAAAAAAAAAACTTACAGCTAGGAAAAGCAGCCTTATCAATAATCCCTTCAAGCGTATCATACACCAACTTGCTATCCACAAGGAACTTCAAGTAACCGTCAACGCTGGGCTCCCATTTCACCACGGACCTTTCTTCGGGCTCGTTCACTTCCTTTTCTCCTTCCTTTGCTTGCTCTCTCGTATGCAACTTCATAGCCACAAACCTCATCTCCTCCACGAACCCTTTAGCCTCGCCAGGGTACCTCTTCCTGGGCTTCTCTGTCGTAGTGGCCGATACGACGCCATTTCTAGTAGCCATCCTTAGGGGCAGTTTAAAAGACTGAGTTTTGAAATATGGGTAATCCTTGGGAATAAAACTGGAAGAGAAATTGGGAGGCGGAGGGGTTAAAGTTAAGTTTGGTTTTTTAAAAAGGGAGTGCGATTGAGAAATTGGGGTCAGAGACGCCATTGAAAGAGAGGTTTCTTGCTGGGTTATATATGGGATTTTTTTTTTTTTTTGGTTGTTGTTAAGAAGAAGAAAACGAGAGAGTTTTCAACAGAAAAGAAGAGATTGAAGGCTTGAATTGGCGGTTCAAGTACTCTTGAAGCTAAAGCGATAGAAACAAATTGTCTCTAAATTAAAGGGTAAATAATTTTAAAGGAAAAAGAAATTTTGGGGGTTGCTTAAAAAATGGTGAGTGTGATGGGCAAGGGTTTGAGTTGCTTCTGGGTTGTGTCTATTATCTGGGAGGCATCTGCCATTGCTGTGTTATTGGACCATGCTTTTGTTCTTTAAATAATTAGCACTTGAGAGATAAAGAAAGGACGTGGCTAAAAACAGAATTGTTTTTTCCTGCTATGGAAATAAAATAAATATCAAAGCTGTGTTATTTTAAAATACTATACCATTTTTGGAATATTGTTTTATTTCAATCATAAATTACTAATATTATTTTTTTTATAATATCTATGAGTAGATATTTTAGCTATAATTATTTTAACAACAAAAAGTTAAATTATTGGGGGATCTGAATAAAAAAAAGCTTCACCAATATTTAATTGTTAAAGCACTACTTGGTACCAGTGATAACTGCTCCATAGACCACAATCGAGTACTATTGTTTAGCATGCCAAAATTCCTACCTACTTTGGTAGATCCTTTTCTCTCTAGCTAATAATTATTTTTGAGTAAATAACAAAAAAAGTCTACGATTTAAAACTAAATAAATTTACTCATTTGAGATTTAAAATTAGCTTATTTTTACTCAATTTTCATCCATTCCAACCAACTCGTATAATGAATAAAACTGTTATTGTAAAAAAGTAGGAATTACAAATATGCAAATTAGCTTTCTAAAATAACAAAAAAAAATATCAATATATATATATATATAAAAGTGGAGCAATGATTACACAAGCAGCATTTGAGCAGAATTAGCTGGTTCAACACGTGAGCGGACTGCCAGTTATGTGGGTGGCTGGGCCAAAAAAAAATAAAGCAAGGTATTTAATGGATTTCTTTGTGGTCTTGGTTAATTGTGTGCCGTGCAGAATAGAGAAGTGGAATAAATTTTTGGGGATTCGTTTTTTGTTGGCTTTCTTTCTCCAAGTACTTGACGTGTCTTCATGAAAAACATAGAAAGTTACGTAAAATCCAACGATTGAGTTCCGATAAATGATTTCAGGATTTTGTTCGCGGGTATTTATAAAATTATGTATATAAATATTTATTTTAATTTATAAAGTAAAATATTTTTATTTTTTAAAATTTTAATCAAAATTTTAATCGACCCTATTAAGTTTCGAAATATATACTCCATCACAAAAAAAATATTTTTCAATCCAAACATTAGTGTTTTCATTAATTTAATAATATAATAATATTAAAAAGATAATTTTATTTTTTATTAATTTTAAAAATTATTATTATATAATTTTTAAAAAAAATTAAGAGGTGAGTTGAATTTTTTTTAAATTTTTAAAAAGTTAATAAAGAAGAAAAAGTATTTTAATTCTTTCATATTTTCTATTAACGATTTTCACGCTTTTAAAATATACTATCTATTTCTAATACTAATAGACTCACATAAAATTATATGTAAAAGTTAAGAAATAAGAATATTTTATCATAATTTATATCTATAAGCACGAATAACTTTATATCCTTGAGTACTATTTTTCAAGTCTAAATTTATTTATATATTTTTATTCAATATAAATATTAAATGCTTTCAAACATAGTTGATTAATTCACATTATATAATTATACATACAAATATCAAATAACAAATTTGTTCACGTGTTAATAAAATAGCAAGCATTATTGATTATTAACATCTTAATTTGTATTGAAAAAAAATTCTCATCATTATTGTATAAATAGGGACAACATAATTTGTTTTGTAATTTTATTAATATAAAATAGATGGAGTTAAATCTTAATATGCGATAAGAATTAAGAAAGTACAGCATAAAGAAGAAAATTTCTATTATTTTCCAATTAAAACTGTTTAATCTTGCATTCTCCTCTCCATAAATTTGCTTCTTTTTTTATTTTTTAACTCTCCATTGAGGGCTTTGTTTCATGGTATTTTTTTGGGCTTTCTTGGGGAATTGGTTGATGGCAAATTGTTGAAAGCTGGTTACTCTTGATGTTAGGGCTGGTGGGTTGCCACTGACTTGCTGGGCTTTGCTTTAGAAGGAATAGTTAGTTAGTGAGTTAGTAAGTTCCAATAGCCATGGAAGAATAAAAGAATACATAATATAATTGTTTAATACATATATATATATATAAATTATAAATTTTAACAATTAAAATGTTCCCCAAAAACCCATATGAAATTTAAAAGAACAAAACATAATTCATAATTATGCTTAATGGACCATTTTTTTTTTTGGCATGGCTTGCTTATATTTGCAAAATAGTTTTACTTATGGCAAAGTTAAGGTGGATGTAAAGGAAAAGGAATGCATTGTAAAAAATTTTAAATGAGAATATGCTCCTAATATTCTCTTTTTCTGCTTATGATTCATTAACGAAGTCGCTTTGGCCGAGTGGTTAAGGCGTGTGCCTGCTAAGTACATGGGTTCATCCCGCGAGAGTTCGAATCTCTCAGGCGACGACTGTTTTCCTTTTTCCTTTTTTAATTTTTTGGCAACTTGATGCAAAAATACAACTCTTCAATCAGATTTGAGAGTGAACAAAACAAATCTTTATAATTTTTTCCCTTAATTTAATATAGATTGATTCATGATGATTCTGTTGCTGTTACACTTTCTATCGGCAATCAGTTAATCTTAGAACATATCTTCCTAATCTCTCCTTCTGAACCAGTTTTGACCTCAATGCTGCTCATCTTGATCATTGCTTTCCGAAACTCAAAATCAAACCTTAACCCCAACAATCCTCTTATGTTCCCAGCATAGTTGTCTACTATGCTACGTGTAGTAGCATCCCCCCAAAGCCTCTGATCCGATTCCAAGACTCCTTTACCATCACGTACATTTTTGAAGAAGCTCACATCAAATTTAGTCTGGCTATCTATATCTAATGCAACCCTTTTCGAGCCATCACCATTTTTGGGACAAAGAGTTTGAAGTTGAGCTAAGAAAGACTGGTTAATGGTCGGGTCTGCACTTCCAGTTGTTGTGAAGTTGTATAGGCGGTATCTGAAGAATAAGCAATCCGTTTGGCCGAGGGTATGTGCCCCTGCCATAGAAACATGTATACGGTTGGAAAGTTGTTGCTTTAGTTATTGTTTTCTGGCAAAGAAATTAAAGGGAGACAGGTATATACCGACTAAAGTTACAAGATCACGATCGTCGAGGCCTTTAGCAGCAAATTTTTGCCTTTGAGCAGCGATGGACTCAAGTGGAGAAGGTAAACTTGAGGTTTGAGATGATGAAGACACCCTGCCATCTCTTCTTCCGGTTGGTACTGTCCAACTTGGACCATCACTCTGACATATGGAAACAAATGAAACCCCTTGAGTTGTACTTTGAACTAAAATAATGTCTATTTACATATATATATATATATGTATATATATATATACACGTGTATGTATGTATCTATACGTGTGAGTGCACGTATAGGTTACAAGGCGAAAAAGATTACTACCAAGTCAACAGCATCACGAGCTGCCAGCGCTAGTATATCAGCACATGAGACCACTCCAGGGCATAGAGCTTCTAGCTGTGCTTTTGCATCATCAATTACTTCGAATCCTCTTAGACCAAGGTTTGGCAATGCACTTCTCTCAGCAGAAGAGCCAGAGATCAGCACCGAACCGTCACAGCCCTGAAAAAAGTCATGTCAGTTTGGCAAATTAGATTTTAATTGAACTGGTTTGATTTTATTTATGCAAAATAGAAGAACATAGCAAAGCAATACCAGCAGCATGTACAAAGCAAATGAGTAAGCAAAGCAACCTGTACAAAGCAGTCATGGAAATGAAGCCTGAGCAAGCCAGCGGCAATTGTAGAATCTTTATTGAAGTGCGATTCAACTGTAGACCTTACTGTTGCCTCAGCCATTGGACATGAAGAAGAATAGAATCCATTCCGCAAACCTCCCTGTCCCTGAACTAACAAGACCATCATCAAGTTCACTATAGAAACTAACCAAACAGCTCCCATTTTCACGAATGGTAAACAATACCAAATCATAATTAGGCAACCAGGTTCTGTATTTTACCACCAGGGCAGGGCAGCAGCATTTATATATGAATTTGCTTAAGTTGCTTTATTGGACTGTCTTTTCGTTAAATTTTGGAGCTGCTCTTGAGCTTCTTTTAGTGGAACGCGTGGGACCATTTAAAATAGTGCTTTCTCTTTTAAAGATTTCTCTTGTTAAAGTGAAAGGTTTTGAAGGTGGAATCACTGTGCATAACTGCACATTATCATGGTTCAAGAAAAGGCCATTGATAACGTAAGACGCCTCTTTACTAATTATCTTCTGATTCTTTACCTTTATTCCTCAACGCGTTTTTCTTCTTTTCCATGTTGAATTAACAATATGTCTCTTTCGTTTTCCTTCTTTTGAAATGTTTTTCTTCGCGTTCATATTGATCAGATTCAGTACACTTTCGGATTTGAGTTATGCACGTATAATTGTCTTGGCAAGGCAGGCTTGAGTTACCGTAATTAACATGCAAAGCATAACAACTCCAAAGTGGGATGCATGGTGTACATGTTTCGGTACGTGGCAGCCTTGATTCTTTCATTTTGTTAATGAAAAAGGACAAGGCATTATAGCAACTCTTGCTGAACTTAACAAAAAAAAAAGGTTAAATTAATGGACGGTTTCAGATAGAGATGGTGAATCAAAGGAGCCAGCTACCATTATGGAATGGGACGGATAAGATGAGAAAATCATTGAAGAGTGACAAGTGGTTCGTGCAAAAACAGTTTCACCCACATAATTTGGTAGGATCCCCTCCATTCCTTCTCTGTTTTTTGTCATATTGGGAATGTGGCGGTGTGAAAATATCAGTAAGTAATCCTATCTCAAATATTCATTCATTCTTGTGGCAGATCTTAAGCAACTGATTTGTCTTCCATTAATTGTTGTTTTGGTGAACGATCAGGATAGTGGATGGAGCTGGTTATAGACCAACGATCGACCAACAATTGAATATAGTGTTTCCCTTTTAACATGTCATTGCCAGTTTGGTTTATATAATCGGATCATTCCCATTTTCTTTTTGCATTCATGCACCGAGCGAGGTTTTGTTACTGATATACTTGTAAACAATCACATGTCCTCCATGAAAAGTGTGGTGTAGCAGACATTGGAACCTGATATCAGCATAGCGCTGTTTCTGGTGTCCGGGTGATGTGGTTCTCACATCAGGGGTCAACAGAAAAAACCATATATTTTTTTAAATAATAGAGATAATTTAATTATATATGGGGCAAAAACTAAATAGATCAGTCACCCTGTAGATGTATTACCACGTGCATTATCTGCCAGGGCTGTTAATTAAATCTATAGGCTGGTTTCGCATGTTTCATGTAAATTCAGGAAAAAGGAATGGTTCTCTAATGATTAAGTATTCTTTGTCAAGAGGTAGCTTAAGTAATAATTAGTCCTTGGAACAACTGTTAGTTGAGGGAAGTAATAAATAATTATATTATTGAAAAATATTTTAAAAAAGTACAATTATTTGAAAATACTAATATTTATAATTTATTGCACATGAACGTTTATTTTTTATTTTTAAATAATTAAACATGTTAAATCTAAGGAAAAGAAATATGTGTGTATATATCCATGAAAAGGATTTGGGCCATAACAAGACTTATATAGCTCTACCTTGGATCGCAATTACCAACCCAGTGCACCGACATATACTCAAAATATTATTAGGTACGATTACAAACCACAAAGTTTCCCTTTCACCACAAAGCTTCTCCTTTACCATTAAATACTTAGGTATCGAGATCGGATTGCATATTTATGCTTTCTACTAAGACATAAATAGCCTCTCAACCAATCCGTTGTAGTCTAGTTGGTTAGGATACTCGGCTCTCACCCGAGAGACCCGGGTTCAAGTCCCGGCAACGGAAGATTTCTTTTTCCTAAATAATTTTTCGATCATGTATTTCTGATAAGTAAATTCCAAATCTAATTACACCCTAGATACGTTTAAATAAATGATTTTCTATTAGCCAAACCTGGAAACTGAACCTTGCCATCAAAATTAGAAAATGGTTCTCTTCTTTCGAGAAAGTATTATGCCAATAGCATCCTTTTGCCTCCAACCTCCATTGTGTTCATCATTTAATTATTTCTCAACAAAATAATAATAATAATAATAATAACAATAAATCGCTTTTGATTTAATTATTAAGCAAAGGGACTAGGGAAGCCACACAAAAGAAGCAAAATGAGGGAATATTTTCTTTTGGCAACTTGATTAAAAATGCACAAGTATTTGGAGTGTACCACAAGATTCCTTGAAAACGATACAAAAATATGCAATTATTGCATTACCTGTCTGTTAGGAAACTTCGTATGAATCGTATTGTTTTCTGTTGTTTCCTTGGAGCTGATTCCTTAGAAAGAACCTTTATTTTCAAGATAAATAAAAAAAAAAAAAAGAATCATTGCTCTCTCTCTCTCTCTCTCTCTCTCTCTCTCTCTCTCTCTCTCTCTCATTTCCCCTTTCCCTTTTCTTAGTAGGTTCTCTATGTATCTCTTGCAAGAAACCATCTCCATCACAAGCTTAATATCGAAGTAGCATGAATGAAAACAGAGGTGTCAGTCTTAGGGCTTAGGAGATTTGTCTTTCTTGTTTTTTTTCTTAAAAAAACTAAAGATTAATTTTTATTTACGCTAAAAACGAGTAAAAGTTACAACTTATAAACAGTGAAATTTCAGTCTCCATATTACAAGTTGATTAGTTGTTTTTTTTTTTTTTTTATGCTGGAAGTTCTCGCAGGACCCAGCTATCCTGTATATATTTTATTAATAAACGTGAAAATGAGGAACAAAAAGGAGGGGGCATAAACCGTACCTCCAGAGTTACAAGAGATAGAGAAATATCGTGAAAAGTACCTAGGATGGAGTGTTTCATTTTATGACAAATTTTTTTACTATCGTCATAAAATTGAAACACTTCCATATTACAGGATTCCACTATTAAAGGAAAAAAGAAAAAGCAGAAATAAATAAGGAGTACTACTCCCTTACAAAGATTTAAAGCGAACATAAGGTAAATTAGCTCTGTCTAATCTCAGGATACCTTTGAGGAGACCTTCAGCTTGTGTATAAGTCTGCAAGTTTTGGTGTGTATGGCCTTGGTTGGAGAGATGATCTGCTGCCTGGTTGCCTTCTCTATAGATATGCGTGATCCGAAAAGAGAGTCCCCTCAAACATCTGCGAATAGAGGCGAGCAGGTACCTCATTCTAGAAGAACCCTGATATCCTTCTTCAATCATCTGTACAACCACTTTTGCATCCATCTCTATCCAAAGTTGAGTAACATTAAACTCAATACACATGAGTAACCCTCTATGAAGTGCCATGAGTTCTGCCTGTAGTGAGTTTTGCTGTCCAAGGTTTTCAGAAAAGCCAAAGATCATAGTACCTGTGTGGTCTCGAAGAAGTCCCCCTCCAGCAGCATTTTGGAAGTTATGCTTGGAACTGCCATCGACATTCAACTTAAACTCACCTGCCGATGGTTTATGCCAAAAGAAAAATTCTGGTGGTTTAGAGGATGTCATTTGAAATTTTAACCCCCATACTTGGCCGATCTGTAGGTCTCCCCTCCATTGCCAGTGTCGGAATTGCCTCCCATGAAATAGTTGATGGATGAGATTTAGAACTTTCCACACCACTCTGTTAGGATGCATGCCAAGGTTTCTGTGTTTTGCATCGTTTCTTTCAACCCATAAGAACCAGAATATAAAAAGAGGGCGTATGTGCCCTTTTTTTGAATAGTTGATTAGTTGTTTGATAAGTAGAAAAAATAGGAGTTCAATTAGGAGTAGAGACATTGTACGAGGACATGAATTTGAGCATTCCATATTTATAGAAGATTATGTGTATTACGTTAAAGAAGTTCATATAGTTTGAGGTCAATTAATTATGATAATAATGAGCCTGATCCAAAAAGACCCATCCATTGAGAGATTACTCACATCGATCATGGATAGAAATCTTGTGGCCTTGATTTCACCCCTTGACAATTTCGTTGTGAGATGTGACAGGATTTGATACTCACAATACTCATATACTTCGTATTGTTGTACAAGAACCAATCATTCCTTGATCTCAACACAACTACTACACCGACATGTGAAGAAAAAGCTCCCATTGATATAAATAAACAAAAATTTATGCTTATACTAATTCGCTGTATCATCAATATAGCATTTACAGGTGTTAGTATCTAAGATTTGCATTAGCGTACCATGAAATGTAAATGTGAAAAGAAGAAAACAAAATAACAAGGGGCAGACTAGCTCAATTCCTCTATTACAAAATTCAATCTATTTAGCTGCTTGTTCAAGAACAGGAATCTTTTTCCACGTCTTGTCCAACCCGCTTATTTGCAATGGAGGCAATGAAAAAACGCTAACAGTTGAGCTTCTGCTCCGAATTTCCTTCAAAACACGCAATGCTGATATAGTGCTTTTCATATATAGGCTCTCCATGTACTCGATCTCTGCCAGCTCTTTGGGCATTCTGAGCAGATCTTCACTCTTAGAGGTAGAAGACGTTGAAGGATCACACCCATCATCCTCTCCATCCCCGCTAGCATCCCCTTTCTTTGCTTCAGTTGAAGCTGGCTTTTCATTCTTGGGGAAGAGATGATCTAGCATTGCCTCACACTCCTTTACAAGCTTATAAAGCAAGTCTGTAGTGAAGAAGGGCTGTTGCAAGACCCTTTGGATGAATGGCAAGCGGATCAAAGCACCAGTTCTTTTGTCATACTTCTTCAGTATTTTTACCAATCCTGTTCAGAGCATTGTGTTAATGATTTATCCACTTGACACAGTAGGCACTCTTGTTAAACTATTGTTAATTCCAAAACACCAGGAAAAATTTCCCTTAATTTCTATTAGTTACTACAACTTAAATAATAAACCACTGGCATAAGCAAATTTGTTCCATACAGAATGATCTTCCCAATAAGCCAAGTGTGAACCATTGGATCCCCCTATATGTGTTCTTCTTTTCTCAAAATTATCTCCTCAGCTTTTCAGTTCTCAAAGTAGGGAGGTAAAAGCTCTACAGATAATGGACCAATTTCCAAGGAAAATAAAGTGCAGGCTTGCTCTACACTAGGAGGATAAGAGGTCCATTTAGGACAAACTCATACTATTATCTTAGGGAAGAACAAAGAAATAATTCATATGCAGCCCACATATCATCCTAATAGTTTATAGAGAGAATTATACGTCAGACAAGACTCGCATAAAATTCATAATACACTAATTGTCTAACGTTATGATGCCTGTACCATAAGTACTCAATATAATGGCTGCTGCATATGCTGAAGCAAATGCGCTGAACACATTCCTATGGGGCCATCTAAAGAAAGATTGAATATTTAATGTCTAATTCAAGAATGGATGTGGATAAGTTGTCTGGGAGAATATTTATGTCAAAAGGAAGCATGCCGCAGATAAAGGAATAAAGTAATTCTGACTTCAAGTGAAATGAATCTAGCAGGCTGTTCTACAGGAATCGCAAGTTGCTGCAAACCTAACCATTCCCTAAACAAGTCATTCGGCTGGCTAAAACATAGCAAGTGGCAATAACATAGATTAAACAAACAGAAGATAGGAATAAGAAAAGCTGAACTACCTGTGTAGTTAAGGGCGCTATAATTCTCTAACAAAACCATCTCTCCATGGAAGTCCACTATCTCTTTCCTAATGTTGGTCAACTCTTCATTAGAAGCCTTCGCCTCAGCCACACTATCCTGTAATTCCTGCATCCCAACCCAAAATAACTCACCAAATGAGCATAAAATTTACAGAAACGAAAAACCCACATAACTAAACTTTAAGCATTACGAACTAAGAATCTTTACCCACCAATTCACATAATCAAAACTTTTCTACATATAATAAATTTTTACCATAACCATTTTAATAATAATTCCTGAAATCTTCTATTCATTAATCCAAGCTTACTCTTATGTTTTCAATTTAAACTTTCAAGCATGTAATTTCTTTTCTTTTTAATCGAACGCCCATTGCGTTGAAGGTAAGAAAAAGTTACTTGGCCGCAACATGAACATGCAAACTCAAGATTGTGACTCAAGGACAACCCTTTACTTTATGTGCGCCAGTAATCTAAAGGAATTTTCCCGTAAGTTGCCGAAAAAGTTTTAACAATTTAACGGAACCGTTACGGACAAACAAAAAATTTTCAAAAACTAAAAAAACAAAAACAAAAAATGCTTTCTTTAATTAAACTAAACGACAACGTTAATGGCTTGCTAATTAAGTTTACATCCATGTTTGTTCACCGGGAAAGCAGGAGAAAGAAACGAAACGAAAAATAAAAAATTTACTCCCCGACCATACAGATCGAAATCAAACCGGAGTTGGAATTACCTTCAATCTAATGATGTATTCTTCCTCTTTCTCAACAAAAAACGTGTTGAACTTCTCGAGCTCATCTTCCAAAAGCTTAATGAAATCGCTCTCCTCTCTCGACATGCCGTCACGGACCTTATCTCCGGCATCGACAACATCACCAAAATTTTCATCCAATCTAGGCCGTTTATTCTGCTTCTCACCGGACTTCGGCTCAATAAGCTTCAGTTTCTTTTTAAGCTCCTTGTAAGAAAGAAACTTGTCCCGCCATTCAGGCAACGTCTCCTCGATCTGGTTACTGAGGCTCTTTCCAAATTTCATGGCAAAACTCTTTGTTTTTTTTTTTTTATGTAAGGGGTGTGTTTGGTTGGTCAGAATATGAGAAAGAAAGCAAGGCAAAAAGAGAGAAACGGAGGGGGTTATGTGTGAGAGTGGCGAGGAGGGAGGTGGGTGAGGGAGAAGGGGAGAATATAACGGGAAGCGGAGAATATTCGGAGGGCAGGGGTGAGAATATCCGTTGGCTTTCATAAGGGCAGTATATCTTGGGTTTTATTCCTTTCGGAAGAGAGAGGTGTAATTTTTTTATTTGTTTGTTTAATTGTTTATTTATTTTATTATTATTTCTTTTTGGGGCTATTTTATTTTTTGGGGAGTTAAGATTGGGCACGTGGCAATGGTATTTTCTTTTTGGACTGCGGGTGTTTTCGTAGCGGCTCGAAGGCGGGGTCCAGCGGGACGTCTGTTTGGGTCGGAATTGTTGAGTCGAGTAAGCTGACGGTGATCGTGATTGTGATCGTGATTGTGATTGTGATTGTGATTAGCAAAGATAATTTAAGTTAATGTATTTGGTCAAATGACCAATGTTTGACTATTCAAATTCAATTTGATGTTTACACCAAATTTATTATTTATTCCTGCTTCCATCATTTCTTCACTTTTGCGAGTAAAAATAGATGGCTTAAATTTAATTTTTTTCATATTTTAATGTGTTAATTTATATATAATTCTCTAAACGTAATTTATTTGATTTCTCTACGTACTTGTAAAAATTATTAATTCAACATTTTATTCAATAATATGCATATGTAATTTTTTTTTTAAAAAAAGTTAAGCTATGTTATTCAAATGATAAAAATATATATCAACATTATATGAATTGTTAATAAGTACTCACAATGTTATTATTTTATTGAGAAACTTAGTTTCATAAATAAAATTTTAAAAAATTCATAAAATTGAAAGAATATGTTGATGTACAAAAAAGAAGAGATTTTGTCTCACATTATTGAGTCATTTACTTTGATGTGGTTGCATCAAACAATAATATTAAATAAAATAATCCAAAACCAAGACAATTTATAACACGGCATCTTCTATTACTATATTTAAAGGACGTCTTAAAAGGCTTCTTTGCTTGACACTTGGCTTACTACCATCTCTGCTCTAACAGGTTAGTGGCAAGTTTCGCAAAGCAATGGAGTTTTACCGATCAAATCTTCACATTTTATGCTCAAAATAGAAAATCAAACATTAATATTTTTTTTATTTAATTAGTTATGATTTTCAACATCAATAACTATATTTAAAGGATGCTTGACACTTGGCAATGATATTGCCTAAAAGAGAAAATTAATTATAAAGCCTAAATCCAACATTCAATTATTTTGTAAGAGATTCAGTTATAAGTGAAATGACATTTATACTAATTTAACTATTTGACCAGGCCAGTTACTATATTAATCTCATTTCATAAATTTATTAATAATCTAAAAAGAAAATTCTTGACAACTAAGTAAATGAAATCCAATTAAATTCAAAACATTAGCTTGCTTACTTAGATGTTAGGATTTTTTTTATGATAGTCATATAAAGGTACATGAATTTCATAAAATTTTCAAATTGAGTGTTTTTAAATTTTTTTACTTCATTCAATAGCTAAAAAATATGTTTTCTCTTAAACACACATAAAATTTGACATTAAAAGAATATTCCATTTCAAGTTTATTTTATCATTTAAAATTTATGAACATAAACAATAAAAAAAAGTTAAGAGAAAAATGAATAGTAAAAAGGAGTACTTTGTACAATTTTACCTTTTTGCTTCATCATTAGTAAACAAGTACATAACTGATTATACAACTTCATATCATTCAATCAACTTAAATATGAAAAAAAACTTACATACATTTTAGATCATTAAATCAACTTGATTATGAAAAAAAAAAGAAAACACTTACATGCATATGGGAAGCTAATAAATAATCTTATGTAAGCTTTTTCTAGCATATTGGGTTTTGAAAATTATGAATAATTAAAAAGAGTTTGACTTGACACTTGACAGAGTTTTTGCTTTGACGCGTAGTTGTTAGATTTTTTTCTCTCATGATTGATGTTATAGATTTTTCTTTAATCTTTTATATGTGAGTATTTATAAAAAATAATTTTTCTTTATTCTATTATTTATTGTTGCCATATCATTTTTTTGTATTAAATGTAACTAATGTAAAAAGTACATATACACCAACCAAAGATAGGGTTTTAAGAAAGATTGAGTTACTACATATTTTATTTTTCAAGTGTTAAATGTAACTAAGGTAAAGTGTGTTAGCTAAAGATAGCGTATTGAAAAAGATTAAGTTACTATATATTCTATTTTTGAATGTTAAATGTAATTAATAAAAAGTAGTGCAAATCAACTAATTAAATATATAATTTTAAAAGAGATTGAATTAGTACATATTCTACTATAATTTTGAAGATTTTATTTAATATTTTATTTTTCCATGAAGTTGTTTATAAATGTATTTTTGTATGAAAGTATCACAACAAAATCATAATGATGGTTATAATAACAACAGTTTATATGTTTTCTAAAATAATACTTATGATAATATAATTACTCTTATATAATAATTTCATAAAATATTCTCAATTCAATTAAAAAAGTTTTATCATTTCAAACGTATCGCACGAACAGTAAACTAGTAAAAGATAATAAAAAGCCCTAAATATTGACTAAATTGTTCCATCTTATCTCAAAACTATTTTCTCAAAAAAGGAAAGGACTGTCTTCTAATCCTCTCTTATCCAAAAGCTTCCACGTAGGAGACAGAGCCAAGAAAGTTGGCTAAGCCAAGCTTCAAAAGGCACAGCCATGAAGCCGGGCCAAAGTGGGGACAGTTGCACATTTATGACGCTTGGTATAATTCGAAAGCATTTGGAATATCCATATCTCTTTCACCTACGAAAACTTTATATGTAAAATTTATTATTAAATAAATAGTACTACTCTATAGATTACTAAAGCAAATTATTCGTGGCCCTTTCACCGCCACCCTGTCACCTCTCTTTCCTCCAATCTGGCACAGGGGTGGGGAAAGGTCAAACAAAAGGGTAAAATTCGGAATTTAGCCCTTGATTTCAAGGTTAAAGGTGGAATTTCATTTCCAAAATTTGGTGTTTCTTTGTTTCTTTTTATTATCGTTGTTTTAATAATTTTTGTTAGGGGAAGATTCGGATCTATGGCTTGGATATTCTTGGCTTATACTTGGAATCTTCCCTTAATAATTAATAATATATATATATATCCTGTCGATATCTCCTCCACTTCCCTCTCTAATCTTTTTTATTATTATTATTATTATGTACCTTTCTTCCCCTTTGAATTAAGATCAAGGTCTCTTGCTATCTATATTTATTACTCATTTTATTAATGAGTTTTCTTTGCTAAATTAATAAGTTTTAAGATCAACTTTTATTAGTTATTGTAAAATTAAAATGCACGGTCTTGAATTTTTTTTTTTCAGAAAAGAGATGGGAAAACTCTTATTATAAGTGTTCAAAGTTAGTTAGCTTGCTTTAAGTAAATAGTTTATTTATAAATTTGAAGAAATAATGTAAAAAATTCCCATGTATAATATTCTATTTTTGAGTCTATTTGATTCGTATACACAATCATTGGGAATAATAAAAGATGGTATCGAAAATACATGTCAGTACAAAAATAAAATTTTAACTATCAAATTTAAACATTGAATATGTTTGAATGCGTATGCGATGTCAACTTATAAATAAGTCCTTTTTAAGTTAAAATATATTTTAAAAAAAAGAAATTGAAATAGACTTTAGGATTCGAACTATTCATAAGTCCTAATATTTTAACTCCATCTTAGGAAATTGAGTTCATTCAAGAATTTATAGGATGCGATTTTAGTTCTATATTAGTAAATTGCTCCATTTTGAATTGATTATTCAAACTAATTTATACTTTTAAAAGCATGCAGTAAAGAGTAAAGAGTAAATTAAGATTGTGTAATATTGGAGATAGAATTTTGAATTTTGTAAAGAATTTAAGAAAAGATATTATCCTATACCTATAGTTTCTATGCAGTTGTTGATCAAGTAGTATAAATGCTTAATGTTGAATACTTAGGTGAACTTGTTTATGAGCTATTTATATATCTTATATTTATGCGAAGAAAAGCGTTTAGAGATCAATTTTGGTATGGAAGTTATATAGACGGCCTTTACATATCCAAATTAATTGAATTTGAAGATATTCTAACTTAATTATGCCTTTTGACTCAAGGTATACGTGGAACGTATATCACACACATTTTACTCAACTTTTTTGTTCTTACTCTACTCTCGTTTCCAAGACAGTAAGATTTCTTACCCCTTCTATAATACTCTTTTGTGTTTCTTTTCCCACCAGTTAACTTCACTTTGACTTTCCTAAAAACCTATATTGTCAAAAGAGTACTTTTTTTAAATAGGCCCCATACATAAGGTGTTTCTGAGAATGGATCTCTCCATAATTTTAAGTGCGCGATAAAATCTGGAAAGTTACGATGTTTGTTATTACTTGGACTATTTGGATAGGTAGGAATGAGGTTGTTTTCAACAACAAGATATGGGATAAGGAGTTAATCTGGGAGCTCATAAAACTAAGAGTTGCTATATGGGTTAATGCTAGATGGCAGAATAGTCCAGGCACTGTCCTTGACATCTACAGGTACCTAGCAGAGGGTTGCATTCAACCAAGAGAAATGGGCTAAAGACAATAAACAACATGGGAGAAACCCGGTGAAGGCATGGTTAAATTGAATGTCGATGAAGCTGCGACGGGATGTTCGGGAGACGTGGGTATTGGTGGGATACTTAGGAACGAAAAGGGGGAAGTCCTAATCAAGTTTTCCAAAGCCATTGGCAGAGGAGACTCAAATCTGGCCGAATATTTAGGCATCAGGGAAGCTTTCATTCTCTTTTCCAACTATATATGGGCCAACAATTACTATCTTGTAATTGAAAGTGATTCAAAGAATGCCATAAAATGGATTAACAACCTTTCGAAAACTTCTTGGAGGCTAAGGAAATGGATGCTGCATATCGAAGTTCTCAAGAAAAGAGTGATGGGATGGGAGGCAAGACACACGAGGAGAAAAGGAAACTGTGATGCAGATGAACTGGTAAAAGAAGGAGTGGGTAGAGAAGTTGACCTGATTGAATTTTATAATCCATTGTGAGGTTTTCTCTATGTAGGGGTGTTGATTGTTATATGTGTCCCTATTTGAGTTCTATCTCTTGAAATTTGTATACTCTGTTTTTGAGAGTTAGGGTTTTTAGGTTGTCTGTCGTTGGCTTTATGTTCTTTTGAAGACCCTCTCTAGATAAAAGTCTGTACTTTGTTTCCAACCGAAATTTGCCTGGTCCCAATAGTTTTTGTCCCATCAAATATCTCTTGTGAAGTGTCAGTAGGCTATGATCTTAAATGGAAAGACTCTTTTTTTTCTACTGGAAGCCAGCTTTTGGTTTGTTTCCAAGTGTCTCTTGATTTTGCTCACTGTCTCGAGAAGTTGATGAATATTGAACGGTGACTTTCTCTTACTCTCCAAGTGTAGGATCTCAACTGTAAAGGACAGGCTTGAGGGGGTTTCTAAAGACTTTTTGTAATATGTTTTCTGTGATGATGAAGTGTCATTATTTTGTTTCATTTTTCTGAACAGCAGTATTGGGATTGTGCTCTTGTGAAGGGTCAATAGGCTGTGATCTTAAGTGAAAACACTATTTTTTCTGTCGGAAGCCAACTTTTGTTTTGGTTCCAGTTGTATCGTGATTTTGCTCATTGACTCGGGAAGTTGATGTTTACTGAACGGTGACTTAGTCTTAGTCTCCAAGTGCAGGATCTCTACTGTAAAGGACAAGTTTGATGGGGCTTCTAATGACTACTTGTGATATGTTTTCTGTGATGATGATAAGTCAATTTTTGTTTCATTTTTTGAACAGCAGTATTGGGACTGTATGTTTTCAAAGTTTCAGTGCATACCAACCAATATTCCTGTTGTTTAGCCTAGTCGCCAGCCAAGGCTCTTGTAAAGGGGAAAACCAAATTCCCAGATCATTTATGAATAAATTCTTATACCTTTCAAAAAAAAATTTCACAATATATCGATTTTTAGGGTTATTACTATTATTATTAGTATTATAATATTTTTGACACTTTACCTGTTGAAACGTTTCAGGTTGAAGCGCGGACCCAAACGGATGGGTTGGTTTCATTAAGGACATTTTTATCCAAAGGTGACTTCTTTTGTTTAAATTCTCATGCATGAGTTGCTAGACAAGCGCTTCCGTTTTGTGTGGAGCTATGCCCCCCCAAACCCATTTCCATTCCCTTTGATTCCCCTCTCTTGGTGCTCCATACTCTTGACAAAATGATTTAACTATGAATTGGCCACTAGTAGTTTTCTTCCACACGAGCTTGTCCTTCATATCTTCACACAAGAAGAACTCACTAATAGTATTAATGAATGAATTGTATTGCTGCTGTTTCCACCCAAAGGTATCCCTTCTAAGCTTAACTCTCGACTTCCGAATCCTATTTTCCCATAAGCCAAATTGTTTGACAATGCCGCATTTGTTGTCAGCCAAAGCCTAAATTCTAGGGAAGTGCACCTTTAAACAGACATTTTCAATCCACTCGTCGGATCAAAAACTGATGTTTTCCCCATTACTTAGAGCAAATCCAAAAAAAGGTTGAACTTGCATGAAAAAAGAGTTAGTAGGGATCTGGGGTTGATGATGTTTTTCCACACCGATGAGACTCTTTTGCCAATAAGCACTTTAGGAAGGAAACTGTTGGCATTATCCTTATTTTTTTCACTCACCACTCTCCTCCGTAAACTCTCTCTCTCTACCGTACCTCTAGACCCACTTACTCAACAAAGCCCTATTTCTTGTTTGAAGATCAACCATACTCAACCCACCTTCATTTTTCGATTTACATACCTTATCCCACCTTATATAATGGATTTTTTTCCTATTCTCACTTCCTTCCCATAAGAATCTACGCTGAATCTTTTCAATATCATTGCACACTCCGATAGGCATGAGAAAGATAAACATCCGAAAGATAAGTAAATTGGACAACACTAACCTCATCAAGGTAATTCGTCCACCCATAAACAGTAATTTGGACTGGCAGCCAATAAGTCTATTTTGAAATTTTTGGACAACTGGTCTCCATACTTGTTTAGATTTTTGATTTGCCCCAAGCGGCAATCCTAAGTAAGAATATGGAAGCGAGTCCTTTTTACACCCGATCACGTTCGCCGAATCCTCAACGATCTTGGATTCCACGTCCATCCCCATAAGACTACTTTTGATGAAGTTTATCTTGAGACTCGACATAGATTGGAAAATTCTTAGTGCCCTTTTGATGTTCCTTATTTCTTCAAGGTTGGGGTAACAAAAGATCATGGTGTCGTCCGCAAACTGGAGATGCGATACTGAAAGTTCGTTCCTGCCTACTTGAATACCCCTACAGAGACCTTTATTTTTTGCTGTTTTCATTAGACAGCTAAGACCTTCAGCCACCAAAATGAACAAGAAAGGGGACAGCGGACACCCTTACCGAAGACCTTGTTGCATGCTGAAATTCTTTGTCGGTGATCTGTTCATAAGAATTGACAAACGAGCAGTGGATATGCACTCATGAATCCAACTCCGTCATTTTTCATGAAACCTCATCTTTGACATAATGAAGTCGAGAAATCCCCAATCAATGTAGTTATACGTTTTCTCAAAATCGACTTTCGTAATCAACCCACCAATTCCATCCTTCTTGATCAAGTCAATTAGCTCATTGGAGACAAGAACGGCATCAGCTAGCTGCCTACCTTTGACGAAAGCAAACTAATTATTCCCTACAACTTCCCCAATCACCCATTTAATTCTGTTAGCCAAGATCTTCACCACAATTTTATAAAGGCTTCCGACCAGGTTAATGGGTCTGTAATCTTTCATTTCCACTAGGTTTTTTACCTTTGGGATAAGTGTGATAAAGGAATTATTGACCCCCGCATCGAGTTTGCCTGTTGAGAATAGCGAGTTGACAAACTCCATTACTTTCCATTTGATGACCTTCCACTGTCTCTTAAAAAAATTCATATTGAACTTATCAAGACCTGAGGCTTTACCCCATTCGCAGTTATTCATTGTCTCCCATACTTCTTCTTCAGTCACTGGTCTTATCATCTCATCTGCTGCTCTCTGGTTTATCTACCTTAACCCACAATTAAAATTAGTAACCTCAAGCACCCCATTCGACTTGAACAGGTTTTCAAAATGGGTAGCAATAATAGTCTTGACTTCTTCAAGATTCTCAATATACCCCTCACCAACCTTAACTCTATCGATGCAATTACTCTTCTTCCTTGTTGATGCCATATTGTGGAAATATTTGGTGTTCTTGTCTCCTTCATTGACCCATTTCACTATGGATTTCTGTTTCCATTCCCTTTCCTGAATCCTATAAAGGTTCCAGAACTCTGCTTTCTTTGCCATAATATTTTTCCAAAAATTCTCTTCGTTGTGATTGTCCAAGAAACCCTGATTAAGGTTGGTTAACTCTTTTTCAAGCTAACATATCCGTTCAGAAGTATTTCCAAATTTCTGCTTCTATCATTCCCTAATTTTTGGTTTTAGGTTCTTGAGCTTTTCCTAAACCCACATCTTTCTTTCAGCATCATCCTCAGATCGGTTCTAAAAATCGTTTACAAGCTCCTGGAAACTTCTTTCATCCAACCAATAGTCAAAACACTTAAAAGGTTTAGGACCCCAATTTATTTCTTTCGCGCCTATTCTCATTGGGCAGTGATAAGAAATTGAGCAGGAAAGACATGTTTGAAGGACATTATCAAAGCGTTCAACAAAATTGACGTCTAAGAGAAAGCAATCTAACTTGCTGAAAGTTACTTCCTACCAATTGTTACACCAGGTAAATTTTACCGCTGTTAGAGGTAAGTCGACTAACCTAGTGCTGTTGATGAACTCATCAAAATGAGTTACCGATCGGCTGACATCACCCATCCCAATCCTTTTCTCCTCGAATCTCACTGTACTGAAGGCTCCTCTTATGATCCACCAAACCTCCACATTGTTCATTTGTTCATTCAATTCTGCCCATAACTCTCCTCTTTTGCCTTCTTCATTTGGTGCATAGATGTTGATGAACCCACATTTAAAATCGATTCCTTCAATTCTCTCAATCATCATTAAGAAAATTTTCTCCATTTTGCATTCTTCCAGCTCAAAGAAACTCTTCTGCTGCAGAGTTATGATGCCCCCCGATCTACCTTCAGCTTCTACTGCTTTCCTCATTATCTCATCCTCACTCCATAGTCTACCAAAAAGACTCCCTATAATCGTCTCAATCTTTGACTCTTGGATGAATACCATGCTTGGTTTTTCAGCTTTGATCAATTTTCTTAGTGCTCTCTTTTTTTTCGCACTCCCCAAACCTCTGATGTTCCATGTCAAGAGAATCATAAAGAAAAACTAACCTCACATTCACCTTATCTGAGATCTTCATCCTCTACTCTCTATTCGTCTCCCCTCTCTCCAACTCATGGAGAAAATTGATCACCTTGGATTTACTCGCTTTGAACTGTAATCCTAGTTCTCTACTAAGGTTCCAAGTTGTTATTGCTTATTCCATCACCTGCAGAGTCTGTCTCACACTACCACACCTAGATTCAACATTGGGCTTTTCTTTATTTTTCTCTGTGAACTCTTTTTTTCCCATAATTTCTCTAATTTCTTCTCTTACAATTTTTCACTGATAACTTGAAATGTAATTTGATGCCCAATTGTTTCCCCTTGAACGGCTGATACCTTCCTTGACTTCCTCACTCATCTTTGCGATCTCCTTCCAATCATACCAAAATTCATTTGAAAAATTACCCATTTCTCGCTCACCCTTTTTGAAACCTCTTTCAATAATTTCGCATATTAGAGGTCGTTTTCCTTTGTCTTTTTTGAATCTAACCTCACCAGACTGTTTCACCTCTTCTACGCTTCAGTAAACCTGACTCCTTTCACCCTCATAGCTTTCATCTTCCATTTTCTCTTTCCTAAGCTTTGTTTCTCTACTGATCTCGGTAGGTCATCCTTTAACGTTGTTCTTTCTTCCTTCCCGTTAATGTTGTCAGCATCTTTATTCTGCTCCCTCATCTTGCATGTTGTTTCTCCACTATCTGATTGGTGCCCTAGAAAACCTGTGTCTTCTCCATTTTTATTCTAGGCTAACCCGCTACTTTCTTTTGGTCCCTCAGATAAACTGTTTCGGGCCTGCTCATTTCTATCATCTTCTTGGCCCAATGTTATATAATTTTGGCCCTTTACCACAACCTCTTTCATAATCTCTTCATCTCCCCTTAAGGTAGGCTTTGAGTTACCCTAGCCCTCTTTAGATCTGACTTGCCTTATCAAACTTTTCCTTTCCACCTTACTGAGTCTATGTATTTTACGTGGCTCATTCTGACCCTTAAAATCCGCCCCGTCACTTCCCTGTGGGTTGTCTCCATTCACCCTCATGTTTTTCAAATTTGAAAATTTCTCACCATCATTAGCACTCCTGAACTTGTCCACATTATTCACCTGAGCTCTTGTCCAGTCTGACTCCCAGTTGAATACTATCGTCCTTTCCCTGCTTCTAACTCTTGACAAATCCCATGTGTCAACCTGCTCATTTCCCTATTTTTCTTCTTACTTTGACTTTCACTTTCCTTCCAATTGATGTTTCAGCTGTCGGAGACCGCCCCAACTCCCTCCGCTTAATACGGCATTGATTGCTCGGATGAACCATTTTTCTGACTCTCCGCTATGCTCTTTCTAGATTTTGTGTCGATGCAGATGATCCCCACTGTTCCAATAATGAGTGCCCTTATCTAGTAATTAACCCCCTGGATGTTGACTCTGTCCATTGTTGTGATCTTTAGCTTGCTAGGTACCTTCACCAGTATTGTTGCAAAATCTAATCTGGTTTTCTCCTCAGTATCCCTATCAATTTTAACAAACCTTCCCTAGTTGTTTCCAATTACTTCGAATAGAGGTTTCTGCCATAAAGGAAGCGGGATGTCTTCCAACCTAACCCACACCAACACCTTTCTCTCTTCCAACCATTCATAGTAGGGTCTGAAGTCTTCAAACCAAGTATAGAAGATTACCCCATACATGCTCAAAAAACATTGCATATCCTTAAATCATCAAAGGAAACGACATACAGTCCTCCACCCATAGTTCTGACTCTAACCCATGCACCTTTAAGCTGGAGTGACCTTTGGATTGCTTCAGGGCTGAGTCCAACTCTTGGCTTGCCAACAGCGCTGCTTTTCAACCATTCATTTTCAGAATCTTCAATCTGAACTTAACAATTAGCCCAGGGTTTGAAAGGAACTGCAATATTTTCTTCCTTTTGCTGACCCACTCCATAGACAAGTTCTTTATTTCTTTGGTAATCCTTCTCACACTCTTTGGGGCCAACAACAGCTGTTGATTTGTTCTCCCCCTTTGTCACCACTTTATTTGAAGTGATTTCACTATTATGAAATCCATCGGCCCTTCTTTTTAGGACATCACTGAACGATCTGGGCCCTACCCTCTCCTTCATAACCCCCAATCCTTTTCATGCCTTATCAGCTACCTTTACCACTAAAGCCCTGCCTTTAATTGTAACTCTCTTTCCTGCATTGAGGGCTCTCCATAACTCCCATTCCATTCCTGTATCTAACAAAGGCACATTTTGCAGTAACCCTGTTCTTTGTTTTTGGGATGTAAATGTCAATAACTACCCCAAATTTGTCGAACCATTCTTTTATCTCCTGTCAGGAGATGGATGGGAACAAATTTCCAACGAAAACTGTATGGCGTTTATTTCTCCATCTTTCCATCTCCTCCCTGCTCCATCTGTTGTTGATTCTACCTTTGCCGGACCCACTGTAGGGTTTTCCATCCTCACGCCTCCTTCGATTCTCTTTGCCGACCCAACTGATATCTCTTTCGTCCTCGACTATCTCTTGAAAATGAGGTTTGCAAACAGGCCCAGTCACCATCCTCGGGGGGATCGTGGGGGCGATCTTCGACTGGATCATGGGGGCCACCATTGCGAGACATCCAAAAACTGCACTCCTGTCTTCTTTTTCTCTCAACTTTCTCGGCAGTTTGAAGGTGTTGGTAGGGAGGTGAAAGGGAAGTGACTCCGTTGATATATTGTGAAATTAACCTAGTACTGTATCCAGAAGGTAATTTCCTTTTTTAAGTTACGTGATAAGAGTAATTTTTTTCTCGACATTCATCTAAAAAAATTGTGTTTCATTAAAAAATAATTTTATTTTTATTGTTACTTTAGTTTGATTTTTACATAATTTTGTTAACTAAGTTAATATCATGTGACTCATGACACTAAACTCAATTAGAAGTTTTAATTATAGTAAGTATAGACAATAAGGATTACTGTTATTGAATATATATATATATATATATATATGATCTTATTTAAAAGCTAGGGACACCAATATATGGATGTCTACATCTTAATTATGCGATAAAAAGATAGTGAATTAATTTCTATTTCATACCAACTTTTCATTTTTTTTAATAAATATATGTAAAAGAACAAATATTGATAAATTTTTTTATTTTATAAAAATGGACATCTTTGTTCATTATATCTAAATTGTCATCTTAAATATTTTTTATTATACATATTAATAAAATTTATCCAATTTTAAAAAATTTAATTAGATGAAAAAATTTTCATTAAATAGATTTTTCAATAAATAAAAAAGAATTAAAATTTACATTGAATTGCTTTATTTTTGGAATTTTAATTAATTTTACATTAATGGGAAAAGTAATAAACTCTATGTTAATTGTGATATTTCTTGCACATTGGACAAACTTTACATGTTAATGAAAATTAAGAATGGCAATGAGTATCTTTTAATAGGTTATAAGGTATGGGTACTCTATATTTAGGTTTGGAATGAGTTCGGATAACAAGTTTAATGAAAATTTTGGATAATATGCGCTATATTAGTTTCAGTTATTTGTGCAAATGTAACTCTATATTAAAGATATTATTATTATTATTATTATTATTATTATAAAAATAGATTAAAAAAGCAATGTAACTTTATGTTCCACATATAATTATTATTTAATTTTTATATAAAAAAATAAATATATTTGTCACGGAAGAAATGAGGTGTATGTTGAGTTTTTAAATAAGGACTTTCCTCTAGCTATCAAACATGTTATTTGGACTAAAAACATATAGCAGTAAGATTAATTTATAGAATAGAGAAAGTGATTGCTAGATTTCTAAAGATTAATACAATAACACATATAAGTAATTTGTTGCAAGCTCAAGTTTGATAGGTTTGTCCTCACACGTGACACGCATAATTAAGTAAAAAATTAATAATTTTTTTTAAAGGAGAATTTGAATTTTTAGATATTGATCTTTCATCAGAATGGCATTATGGCATACGAGTTGTTGCATATTAACTTCTGTTCATCTGTCAATGGGAATATCCTCTAGAAAAGAAAAGAGGCATATGTATATTTATCTCATAACAGAAGATCTTATCCCAAAAAAAAAATTATTTATAGAACTACCAAACATCTGAACTTGTTTTCGATAAGACACAGACGAGGAAAATGAGGAAACAACAAAAATGCAGCATATTCGGTTTTGGGTTCCTTTCTGCTTACAACCAGGAGCTTTTTCCCTGTTCGAGAACTCACCATCCATCCTTTTCACAATCTTAATTTGTCTTAACCACAAAGTTATAACATATTAATCGCCAAGTAATTTCTATGATCTCTTTCATTCACGAATACGCTGCTCTGGCTGATGGATACCTCAATCAAATTCAAAGCTTATATAAATTAGGACAATGAAATCAGTTTTTGTTTTGTTAGATGTGATATGGGGCTAATGCTTTCGCAATGTCGGTGCAATGCCAAGCATCTAACTTAAAAGAATGTTAAATTGACAAATCCGTGGTGTTTCAAGTATTTGTTTCCATTCTCTTCTTTGGTGGCATGCGAATCTGGGTCACCAGATGACTCACAGTGATCTATTTAACATTCATAAACAGACAAATCATTTATAGTTAAAGCAATATGAAATTCGAGAAAAGAAGAAGCGTATGCTTTAGCCTTTACCTACAGATAATATTATTTGATCAGTAGATGTGGATGGTTTTGATTGTTTGGACTTTTGGAAGTCGAGAAATTATGTCTTTGGTGTTTGCTTGCTCATGCATGAATATGCATATGCCTTGTCCAAATGCAAAAACCTAGAAAATACATCTTTCATTGGGAGGGGGGATTACAATATTGGTGTTTTACCTATAATATATGAACAAAGAACTCCCTCATTTTCTAAAACAATACTCCCATCTCTTTCGAGAAGAAAAAATTTTGAGTTTAAATTCTTCAAAAGAAAAGTTCTTGCCAGGATTATTGCTCAAGTTGTTTACATGCAAAGAAGGGTTGCAGACCATCTTGTTTGGTTGGTCACTGCCACTGGGCAGGGGCTTGGGCCAAGCAATTAAGTTGAGAGGGTGAGGAATGTATCATTGGGTTAGACATCAACAGAGAAATAAGGCTCTTGCAATCATATATTGGGGGTTCCATACTAAGCTAAAGTCCATTGGAATAAATAAAGAGAAAAAGGCCGGATCGGAGTCCATGCACTAGCCTAGCCCATTGTTTATCGAGTAAGGAATGGCATATTCAACTTGCTAACGTTGCTGCCAATTGCCCTTTGAAATAAGCAAAAGGTTTATATAAACAATATAGGCATACTACATTTTCTTAAATAAAATTTAGGATGAGCAAAGCTTCGGATTTTGATGCATGTGACATGTATTGATTTTACCATTTGTCAAAATTCCTCACTCTGGCATAACCTTATTAGATACTTTTTTTTTTAAATAACCTTATTAGATACTTTTTTTTTTTACCTTATTAGATACTTGAGTTATTATATTTCCAATTATGTCACCAAATACATTTGTTGCATATTAAAGATATCAATTTTAAACATATAAGATTTTAGTTATTAAGTTATATTCTATAAATTTACTCTAAGTATAAATAAAATATATAAATATCTAAAGAGACTATGTTTTATCATTAAACTAAAAAATATACATATTATTTTTCTATTACACATTTTCAGGAAATACCTCATCAAAATATCAAAATAATCAATTAAACGTACAAAACAAATAAATAAAAACTAAACATGCCCAAATTTTTTTTTTAAAAAAAATAGCACAAATAGGTCTCATAAAGAGAGGCGGAGAAAATTACTGAAATAAAAAAATTGAAAAACTCGACACGTGAGCTGGACACTCTGCACGTGTGCGTGGGATTGACCCACGTGCATTGTTCATCTTCCATTTTCCCAGCTCGTGAACAGTTTGAACCGCCGTTGGAGCCCCGATTTGAGCTCTGAAATGCTTTTGGCCTGTATTAACATCATATAATCAATCCCAAACGATTTTTGCCATTTTATTTTATGTTAATTCAAATCAAAACACATAAATTGAGTCGATTTCAAGCCTAATTTAAAGGCAAACACGTGAGTTATGAACCTTAGAATTGCAGCACCTAATTTGATGAAATTGTTGGGTTTAAACAAGTTTTTTTCGTCCCAATAACAATCTTTAATCATCAAGAAATATAACTTTAAGGTAATTTTACAAAAATTACATAAATGTTTCTAATTTCAAATTCTTAAAACCTATGACTCTTAGAAAGCCCAAGCTTTTAAACACTTTCAACCAATTGCACATATATAATTTGACCAAGCTACTATATTATTGGTAGTAAATCATCAATTAAGCATGCTTAAAATTCAAATTGCACTATACATAAAAGGTTTACGAATTTCAATGATATAATTACACAAATTTGAAAATCACACAAAACCTTCCACGTAGTTACAACTAATTCATGTAATCAACATATATTAGTAGTTAATTAGTATAATAGTGATTTACTCCCTCTCCAAAGCCATATATTCATGTTTTGCACATAAAACTAGAGATTGAAGCTAGAGTTTTTAAGGTTTTTAATCCAAACTAGGGTAACTTTGATATCTATTGATAACGTTATGTATAATAAATTATACTTAATTTAAAATACACCATAGTAGAAATTTAGAACACACAAAATGTATTTAATTTTTGATACATGACTTGGTTACAGAAACAACACAAGAACCAAAATAATTGTTGGTACTCAATACATTAGAATCTTTGTTATCTTTTTTTTACAACTTTTTAATGAGTGAGAAATTGAACGTGCAGCAAGAAATAAGACTTAATCTTTTTCTTATATAGTGAATCAATCTCATCCATTATAAGATTTAAGGTTTTCTTACACAAGTTTATTCCATTAAAATGACATAAAATAATACAGCTTAACCAACTCTATTAGATTGTATTTTGAATTATAATATTATCTCATTATCTAGACTTAATTATTTTGAATTTAATTTTTATAAAATATAAAAATTAAATAATATAAGTTTATACTTTAATTATTTGGAAAATCTAAAAACAAATGGTTATAAATGATATTAAGTGAACAATAAATAAATTAAGTAGCCAATAGCAATTGTACTAAATTTTACGACATATTATCTTTTCCTTTCCTTTTCGTTATTAACTTTTGCATTTTGTCATGTATGCATGGGCACACTCAAAGACTCTGTTATAGCAAAAATGAGAAGTTTGTTTCTCCTAACGACTCTGTTATAGCAAGTTGTTAATAACGGTACGGAAATGTTGTCATACTAATAATAATAATAATTATTATATTGAATTTTAATTTTGAAACCTAGAAAGTGTAAGAAGCATTCTTGGTAACTGTCGCTTTTGTTTAGGTTGGACATGTATTAGTATAAAGGGGTCAGTTGTTATGAGAGATCGGGGACCCTTTCTTTGTTGCCTTAGCACTTAATTTTGAATGTCAAATCAAGGTACAAGAGTTGGGTGATAGGTCCAGGACCATTTGCAAAAGGTCCAACACAGACAACTGACTGCATATCCAACAAAACAAGACAACATTGAAGACCAACCAACCACCTTGTCAGGACCCCAATTTTCACGTTTATTACAAACTGGTTTTCTCGCAAATCAGACCGTTTTTGGCCTCATTTTCTTCTCCTTCATACTGTCCGCTAACCTAGGATGCTTTACTGGGACATTGGGATTGACGACATCAATTAAGAGATACTTTTTTCTTTCTTTCTGTATTTCATTTTCATTTTTTTTCTTTTGAGAATATATATGTATATATATCATATGTTTCTATGTCTTGGTACGTAGGAGCTACCTATATACCAAAATTTTCTGTGTTAAAATACCTAAAACTAATTTCAAGTGGATATTGATATGCACTGATGAATAATGGTTGATGCAGTTGTCAAGGAAGCATTCCCGATGTGATATAACATTAATAAACTTGATGTGAAGCTTTTCTTCACAGAAAATATAGATACAAGTATATTAATTCTACATACCTAAGGTTTCTACTCAGAACACTAAATAATGATAATAATAAATAAATAATATAAGATGTAAGATTATTATGAAATGCCAAAAAAAAAAAACACCAATCCTTTCATGTAATCCACCGGATAGTAGAATTTTATATGCACACACAAAAAAGAAGGGATGGGTTCATGAATACAAGAATCATATGTTTCATTTTCGTATATACCTGTACATGAAAATTCTTATTTCGGCCCCTTAGGTCAAAATGTCATGACCTGAAACAGCATATACTTTTTTTTTTTTGAAAATTCTGAAACAGTATATGCTTAATTGGCTTTCTTATAATGTATTTCAGTTTATAGTTGATGTGCCAATACTCCTAACTTTTAATTAGAGGGATTGGTAATGATGTGTGGATGTCGTAATTTTGATATTACCTATCAAACCCATTGCTTTCTTATAATCACATTCATTAGTCCGTAGAAAAACCCCCTGTTACATTAATTGATGTTAATCAAACCTTGGACCTCGACATGTTAGACATCAAGCTTTAATGAACAAAGTACAATGCTAGGAACCTGGAATTATGGCTTAATTTGGCTGGTTTGTGGTTTTATATCAATCACATCTTTTTCTTTGAAAATTGTGTTAAGGGAAAATGATATATATCAAGAAAATTATAGACTTGTTTCCATATAATCCTTCATTATCTAACCTGAATTCATTATCACGTGGAAAATATAGATATAGACTTATTAATGCTATTTCTTTTATTTTAATAATCTTTTCTAATTGAGAGAAGAGGCCTTCAAACTTTATTCTTTTAAATAAGAGATCATGTATCAACCATTAAACTAAATGTTTAGATGTTATTTTTATTTTAATTAATTTGTACGTTCATTCAATCTATTATTGATCTTTCAATTTTATTGATAATAGAGGTTTACACCTAAGGCTAAGGTAGTTATCAACTTAATTGTTGCCTTCCTTAAGCTTATAAATTGATGTGTGATCTAGAAAGGGTAGAAAAAGACTATCATCAACTTAAAAAAAAAAAGTTGAAGGAATCATTTTTATTGAGATCATATCCTCAACATTAGACTTATTAGTTGGTATATATTTTTCTCTACTCAGAAAACTTGATTGGAATATTTTCATCACAATATAAAAAGGAAAAATCAAATTCGGATGTTAGTACACAAGGCCTTTTCTTTAAGGACAAATAATCAAATATTTTCTTCATTGAGAGGATCAAATACTCATTCATATCTCAAATGAAACGATTGAATGATTCTATAGGTTAGAAACAAAATAGTTTTGCTCCTGCTTTCTTATTGTCAACTTTTTAGTGTAATCCCTTTCCTTTTCTATTGCTACTACTCTTGGAAAGGCATATTATCATGTATCTTGGTCTTCTTTTGTCCTTTCATCTAACACAATACTCAAGTATACCAAAGAAAAGATTTTCCAATCGTGTTCTCTTTCATGTCTACTTTCTGCTTACTCAATTGCAATATTGCCTCAACTTTCACTAGAGCCACCTTCTTTACAACATCCATACATGTTTCTATATCCTTATTAGTCTCTTGCATTAGTCAAAATAATAATAATGAATTGCCTCTTAGCTTGGCTCAGGTCATATACGTCATCAAAGTTAAGTAAGTAATAATAAGATTATTTAAGTTTTTTTCTTTTTTTTTTGAGAAGCAGGTAATGTATTGGTTATATTTCATGAAAAAGTGTTTCGATGGGAAGTCAAACATATCTTTAGGAAGCTAACCAACAAGCCCACAACTTGGCGAAAACAGGGATAAGAAGAGTTGAAAATCTGCTCATTGTTTTGGGGGCAGGTATCTAATAATAACGCTAAGTGCCTGAGGAGGGTTATATCACGGTCCCTCTTGTTTCTCCAGGAGTAGATGCAGAGGATCTATTTATAGGGGTGATATGATATTATCTTTTTGGTCTGCCGGTGTTCGTTGGTTGAATTGGATTTTTGGCTTTACAGGGGAATGGCTCTTATGTTTCCTAAGCCTTAGGACTTTAATGAGGTTTTTGGGTTTAGGCAGGTTGTTTTCTCTTTTGGTCAAATATGGCAGCTGTACAGGGTCTTTTTGCTAGTTTGTTTTTGATCACCTGGTTGGTGAAGAGGATTTTGTGTGGGTACACCTTTTTATTTTATACAGGGGATAACTTGACAAAATCTTTTGTAAATAGGCAAATTATAGTTCCCGCTTTATAAATACATTGATATTTCAAAAAAAATATTCCATGAAAAAGAAGGGATGAATTATCCCATAACAACCAAGTCAAAAAACCGCAGCAACACCAAAAAACGACCTGCGGTGGAAGAACCATACGGGTAGACCTAAAGGCGAGCAGACGACATATACCTTACCCTGAAGATAAACAAAAGAGACCTTACAAAGAGCCTATTCATCATTCCTATACATGAGAGAACCCTGTACAAGAAAATACCCCCGCAGGACACAGGAGGCAACGGCCTTCAACGACTTCAACAAGGACCTTGGCATGTCAGCAGCCTCAAAAAGGCCTCAAGATTTAAGTTTTTCTTAATTGTGAAAAAAAAAGAATCATTCTCTGTTAATGTGCAGCAAAAATCCGAACAAGTAATTAATTTCTGTAAGAATATATATATATATATATATATAAAATAAAAATCAACCAGCTTGGAGAGCAATATACGGCTCCCTAGAAAGAAAAAGGCTAGAAAGGAAAGATCAGCTGATTAGCCATCCGGTGAAGCATGCATGTCTTGATCTCCTCTAGTCACGAGGAACTGAAGGAAAAGGGTAATGGAGGACTAACCTAACAAGAGGAGATATCCCCTCCCATAAAGCCCCCAACAATTTGCCAGGTTGTGCCTTATGGGGAGCCCTAGTGGCAAATTATTTTATCTACCCTTTTAACTTTAATCCCATGGTGGAAGCAATGAATGTATAGAAACAGAACATATGGGTTGTCGGGAGTTGGATGCAGACCTCTGAAGTTAAGTACTTTTATCACCTAAAAACTAACAAGACGTATATACATGGATATATAGTACATATTTCATGGTGAGAACTGAGAATTACATACCCATTTTGGAATTTTCCATAATTCCATCTTCCTCAGTCAGATGTAATTAATGATCAATCTAGCTAGCTAGCCATGGAATAATTCCATATGCATGCCATTAAATGGACTTGAGAGATTAACAAGGAAGAAGAAGAAAAAAATAATTCCATACTGTTTGGATCAGTCGTTGCTTAAAAAAAAAGAAAAAAAAAATGCAACACCAAAACTAACTGATAGTATATATATAATGATAAATTACAAAAAGAATCCATTTTTATGAGAAATTATAATCACTTCATTCTTTCTCACGAAACCACAATAATTGCTTGTAATTATACTAGACGCCTTTTATAGCTTTAACTATAATTATGATACGTCATAGAATTCAAATGCTTAATATAAAGTATCCTTCCGCTTTCTGCGCATATATATACATATACACAGATAATATATGCATATGCATATATATTCCCCAATGAATGGACATGACATATATAATCCTATACTACACACGTGACTTTTCAAATCACACGGTACAAGAAATTAAAGATTACAGGAACAAGTTACCCTCCCCTTCTTGCACACCAATGGAAGAACAGTTCCTATGAAGCAGCTCCTCTATCATTTGCAGTGCAATTCTCTCCTCTTCATCCATCTCCCCTCTCAGATCAGGCCCTGCTAACCCTGGGGACTTGGAAGGCAATGTATTGGCAGACACTTCAGCATTTCCTTTTTCAAGTTGGACAGTCATGACCCAATTGGCATCTGAGCTCTGGCCTGCCCGCTTTTGCCACACTCCTATATGAGAATTCTCAGTGTCAAGCCTCAGACAAGTCATGGAAGGAGAAGGTGCCTTGCTACATTTTCTAAGCTTGGCATGGAGGAGTTCAGACAACTCATTTGGAGGAGATGAATGGGAATTTTCAGTGCCTGCTTTTGGGTCTCCACTTGGTGTTTGTGAGATGGGGAAGTTCGTTTTCGCATTCCTGCCACTCATTAAGATGGCTGCTTGATCATAAGCTCGAGCAGCCTCTTCAGCTGTTTCAAATGTACCTAGCCACACCCTTCTCTTTCTGCAACAAAAATACATCAAAGTTAAAGAAAACAAAAAGGATTCAATAAGAGAATTTTGAACATTTAATTGTATGTTTTTGCCACTGCTGTTTCTTCTTTCCAATAATCTTCCCCAAACAAAAAGAAAAAAAAACTGAGAAAAGCTTGTAGGTTTTGACTTACAGTAATGGGTGGCGAATTTCAGATACCCAGGAGCCCCAGTGTCGCTGCCTGACACCTCTAAACTTCTTTGATTGCACCATGATTAGGAAACAGATGGAGGTTTTTTTTGTTCTTTCTTTTTTCGGCTAACTCAAACAGATGGAGAGTTGGAAATTGGAATACGTACGGAAAAAGGGTCAGAGAAGATGCATCATATATGGAGACGGATGAAGTACATAAGAGCTCAGAGAATTAGATATATGGGGAAGATGGATAATCAGTGGAAGGTCTAACTGAAAAGATGCTTTGTCGGCGAACAAAAAGGCATGTACTAAGAAACTTTCATTTAACATCGTCACCTACGCCTTCATTAAAATTATATTAACCTACCAAATAAATGACTGGGGCTTACCTTGCAGAATACTCTGTCATCAGCTGCTTCTCATGCAATATAATTCCATGTGATTGAAAATAATGTAAAAGTGACACTGATGGGACAATTTTTTCATCAATTATGCTCAACCTATGACTCCTTGTTTAAGACCATCAGTAATATGCAGAATCAAGTGTAAAGACAGGTTATTGTCGAACAAAATCAATGGCTTGGACAATGATAAATGGTATATGCTTTTAGCTAATTAATCTTGTTTGGTTCTTTTTGGAGAAGTTTATGAACTTCACATGGAGGAACTATTCATGTAGGCCCAGGGATTAAAAGGAAGTTCCAAGGAACTAATGAGCTGATTGGAAGATGTTGCTAGACTACCAGATAAGGCTGGGGGATTTGGCTTATGGATCGTCAGCATCAACTGCTAGGACGAATGCCGACTGATCAGCTTTGTTCCACTAGGGACTCTGAGTTTCTCAGCTCAGATCAAAATGCAACCTCTTTGCAAATATGATGACCTAAGTCATATCTCTTTTAAGAGAAACTGACTACTCACCAGGCAAGAGAAAAATAATAATCCTTGCACACGAGTGTAGGAACGATGGGGTACAACATCAGATCTTATGACTCTCACCAAATTCTATAGTAGTCTCCCACATCTGCTTTGAATTGGCAACTCTTTATATAGATTTTTTGAACTCACTGTTCTGTCCATTCATTTAATCAATTTATCAGTTGAATCAATCAGCATGGTTTTTGTTCAGTCAAGCAACTTTTTTAATTTCCCCTACAAACCTATATATAATTGTATGCTTAATGCTATAATTCAGAGTTTTTTTTTTCATACAAGTAAAGACTATAACCTATAAAAATTAAATTTGCGGTTCAAGGAGCTATGGATAACATAGAGAGACTTAACTGGAAGCACTTGGATCTGCAACCAGTTAATTAACTCTCACAAACAAATCACATGCTTGATGATTTTTGGACAGCTTTTAAACTTTTTCCTTAGAAAGAGCCGATGGAACTTATATGGGAAGGCTAGAGTGTCCTACCATGATGAAGTCTAATGTGTTGAGCTTTTGATATATGAGTCAAAGTATTATAACCAATGCATGCCAGTACATAAGGTTATTGCAGTTGTCGTGGCTGAATCAGAATCACTCAATTACACCCAAATTAAAGCACATAGAAAGATGTTAGCAATTAATCTTTGATTTTAGCTGAACTGCCATCTGAGATCAGTAATGTTCTAACACGACTCCATATCTCGACGCAAGTTCATTTGATCTGCATATTCTACAAGTTGCTTATAGATTAGTTTAAACTACCAAATTAAGCCAGGTCTAACAGATAAGTTTCTCAACACCCCCCTCCCTCCAAAATATAAAAAAAAAAAAAAAAGAAAGAGAGAAGAATAAGTGCTCATTTCTGTGTCGTGATGCTGACTCCTGAATTTCAGATTTTTACATACAATCCAGTGGAAAATCTGTTCGATCAAAATTAAAGAAACGCTTCTGTTTAACCGAAATGAGAAGGTTTGGCAGAGGAAGTATCTACTGAATATAGATTTGATCTTTCCTCGCAGTTAGAGAAACGCCCTGCCGCTACATCACTCACCATCAGCTCATAATTCCTGTGAACAGTCCAACAAAGCTCACCCAGGAAGGTGAGAAGATAACAATGTACTACCTTGCTTTGCGTGGCTAACAACGAAACAGGACTTGATGCTCCTAATTACTATATTGACCATGAGGAAACAATTGGACCCCATTACAGCTGGATGGTGAAATGTCAAAGAATAGAGCAGGACCATCAACCTCAGCTTCCATACGCCAAGGAACTGAAAGATCCCTTCCAAATAAATTGTAACCAGCATATCGCATGTGCAACCTCTAGTCCTTTTTCTCTTTTTTTTTTTTCCTGGTTGGCGCCTTGTGATTGACCAACCATTTCTGTCATCGAGTCATCGCTCTAGTTAGCATTTCCCATTGTATGGCTGGTGAGTGGTGAGACTCATGTGATCTAACTTTAGTTACTTGGTATAAACTACATAATAATTACCCAGGACTTGGAATTCAGTTAAATTTTATGATGTACCAGTATTACATTCATGAAATTTTGCAACCTCCCTGGGTAGGAAAGTGAGAAGAGAAGTAAAAGCTCTTGTTCCATAAAGAAGTCATTTAATAATGGAAAACATTATTGTCTTCAAGAATTTCCAAGAGTGCTAGAAACAGGAGGTACAGTTAAGGCCACAGCCAATAATGACTTTCACTGCATCTCCATTTAATGGTAGCCAACATGTCTCTCTTCGGATGGGAAATCCCCACCGTTACTGAAGAGATCTCTTTCTCTTGCCACTTTTGTGACCCCTTCTTTTGCAACTTTCTGATCTACAAAAGTTGAATGTTAAAATACGAAGTCATTCTGCTGTTTCCGTATGATCTGTCACACGATTGAAATTAGCTTTAAATTGCATGGCTGCATCTCCTATGGCTGCGTTGAACCCTGGGCTAGTGGGGATGCGTAGGTGGTGAACCACTAGGCACGTGGCTTGGCTCTGATCTAGAGTTACAGCTTCACTCTCCATTCATCATCATCTAACTGGTTAAGACAAACCATGTAGGCTGTAGCCATGCTTTTTTTTTTTTTTGAAAAGCGATTTTATTAGCCCCACCATCGGTATGCCATTACAAGTTTGTAGCCATGCTTAATGGCTTGCTTAAACAAAGAAAATAATATCTAGCCATCTTGGCCTGTGTACTTACTAGGTTTGTGAATTTAACATATGCCACGAATCCGAAAGCAAAATCCACATGCATGACATGGATGTGTAGCCATTGAATGAATTTTTTTCGCAAATGGGATCCCCATTCTTTGATCGTTCAAAACACAAACTGGTGGATGAACAATGTGGTCCAAAGGACCCAGGAATAGTTTTCAGCATTATTATAGCACCGATCTCCAAATGTGAATGGTCCTTTTCTCCTTCTTCCCTTTCTCTTTCTTAAAGAGTTAAGTCCCCTGCAAAGGGAATCAACCGCATCCAGGTCCTCAGAAAAATGCCTGCTTCTTTTTCCTTTGGGCTTTGGCTTGTCATAATGTCACGTCCCTCATTTGGTTCAGTATACTTTCGGAAAAAAACTTTCAGAAAGATTGAACTACTGTTACAATGTTTTGTAAGCCATCTAAATATAGGAAGACTTGAATAAATTGTGTAAAAGGAAAATGTTGAGTTTTAGGTTGACTATTGTTTGTATACAACATTAAGTAGCTGTATGATTTTAAACTTCTTATTTCACATCGGATACTAATCACATTCTACTTTAGACTTTTAAATTATAAAAGTGAATCTCTAAGCTTTAGAATTGTAAGTAGTGCTTTGAGAACTCTGGAGAGGAGACATCTTGTAACTTTGTCTTTTGCTCTAGATGGAGCTAAAGTGGTTTGGGTGAGTGTTCTTGGGAGGTTATTGAGAAAGAGTGTGCAAGGGATTTTGGGTTGATTTGAAAAACTATAGAGGTCAATTTATTGTACTTTAATTTTTAAATAATAGAAGAACAGTTTCACTTTGTGGATGTAGGTAAGAGGCCAAATCAAGTAAATTCTTGTGTTTTTCTATTTGTTCAATTTTTTTGGGTTTTATCTTTGTTATTTCTTAGGCAATTTTCATAACAAATTGGTATCAGAGTTATGAGTTTGGTAAATTCAAGATTCAATAAGGATGTCAAAAGTTACTAATTCTACGAATTTTTCAATTGAGAAGTTAGATGGGAAGACTAGTTTCATACAGTGGCAGAGAAGGATGAAAGATTTCCTTGTGCAGCAAGGTTTAATACGCCCCTTATTAGGAAAGGAGGAAGGACAACCAGATGACATAAAGGATGTTGAATGGGTAGAGTTGGAGCAAAGGTGTATGAGCACTATTCGGCTTTGCGTCGGAGATAATGTGTTTAACCATGTTATTGATGAGAATTTTGCTCCAAGGTTGTGCGTAAAGTTAGAGAAGGTTTACTCGGTAAAAAGTCTTTCCAACAAGTTGCAATTTAGGCGAAAGTTGTATCGCTTAAAAATTGAAGAGAATGGAGACCTCATGAAACATATGAATGAATTTGATGGGATCATTGATCAGTTGAAGAAGGTTGATATGAAAGTAGAAGAAAAGGAAAAAGCACTATTGTTCCTGGCTTCGTTTCTAGACTCTTTTGAGGTATTTGTGAAATTTCTGATATGTAGGATAGATACAATAACATTAGAACAAGCATAAGCAACATTAATGTCTTGTGAAGCTTGAAATTAAAGTAAGGAAGGTGATAGAGATCCAAGTGGCTTAGAATTGGTAATTGAGGTTCATAGAAGGAAGTCAGTTGATATGGGATCTAAGGGTGGCAAGTCTAGATCCAACAAAGTTTAATGCTTTCAATTTAAAGGGTATGAGCATATTAAAAGGGATTGTCCTACACAATGGGATAAAAGTAACGAGAAAAAAGGCAAGTGTGCTTTCGTTACTAAAGGTGATGATTATAATGTCTTTGCAATCTTAGAAAATATGGATGCAAATTCTGATTGGTAATTAGATTCTATTTCTGCCACTCACGTATGTTATCAAAAAGATTGTGTTGATTTACTTCAAGAAGGGGTGGGTGGGAATTTGACTTTGGGTAATAAGTCAATAATGAAAATCATGAGTTTTGGAAGGGTGAAAATCAAAATGTTTGATGGGGTTGTGCACTCTTTGGGTTGTGTGGCCTTTGTCTCAAAGATGCGTAAGAATCTAATATCATTGAGCTTGTTAGACTTCAAAGGGTATAGATATTCTGCTTGTGATGGAGTGGTAAAAGTCACACAAGACGACATATCTTGATAAGAGAGAATTTGTATAATGACTTATATCGTCTAGAATGTGAGGCCACAAAGGGATGGGAACAATGCACAAGGGATGGTAGCTACCAAAAAGAGATTTCATTTGCTGATGAGGTGATGAAAGGTTCCCATGGTATAGACAATGGTGAAATGACGAAAAATCTTGTTCGTAGTAAATTATAAAAGTCATCGAGGTCCCTTTCCAAAGTTAATTAGTGTCATTGACTTGATGGCTACACAAGTGCGTTGGCTATTTTGTGGAATCGAGTGTTGGACTATGCTTGATTCGGTATGTGTAGTCATGGTAATTATAAAGGCCAATGATTTGGAAAGTCTTATGCTTGGGGAGTTGTTCAAGGTGTTAGAAAGTAAGTGGAGTTAGAAAGTTGCAATTAGGTGCTACTGGTGGAAGAGGTTTAAGGAGTTTGAATCAAGTCAAAGGTGGAGATTTGTTGAGTTTTAGGTTGATTAGAATTCTAGATCTTATTTGATTAGGATTCTTGTTTGTGTACAACATTGAGTAGTTGTATGGTTTTAAACTTCTCATTCCATATCGAGTCTTAATTACATTTTACTTTAAACTTTTATATTATAAATGTGGATCTCTAAACTTTAGAATTGCAAATAGTGTTTTGAGAGCTCTAGAGAGGGGATACCTTGTAATTCTGTCTTTTGTTTTATGTAGAACTAGAGTGGTTTGGGTGAGTGTTATTGAGAGGTTATTGAGAAAAAGTGTGAAAGGGATCTTGGATTAGTTTGGAGAACTATAGAAGTTAATTTATTATATTTTAAATTCTCAATAATAGAAGAATACTTTTACTCTGTGGACATAGGCAAGAGGCTGAACCACATAAATTCTTATGTTTTTCTATTTGCTTGATTTCTTTGAATTTTATCTTTATTATTTTTTGGGTAATTTTCATAACAGAAAAGAACCACAAAAAAAAAAAAAAAAAACTAAAGAAGAAAACAGTGAATAAGATAAATGAAAATCTCTACCTCAAAATTTTTGAAGCTAAAATTGCTACTTGCAATATTAACAGCAGCTATGACGGAACTACTAGAGAAACCATGCTAGCATATTTTTAGAACTTAAAATTAATACTCAGAAGCTAACAACTTTATATAGGAATGGAAGCCATGCGTTAAGCAAAAAAAAAAAATTATAGCCATGCAGTGGAAGTGCAAAAGTGAGGAGAAATATCCTGTATGATACAACAAATCTATAATGCGATGTATCCATTTCTTTGGCCTAATAAGCTATGAAGCATGACAATATGTAAAAGCAAATGAGTTCATACAAGACAAAAATGTGTTGATGTAGTACACCCCAAAAATATTTTCCTACACCCCGTGAAATGTAACATGACTGACGATAATCTGGTGCTATTACAAAAACATAAGCTTGAGGCACAAAAGGACCATGAATTGAGAGTTGAAGAAAACAATTAAAACCTCAAGAAATTACCTCTATCAAAACAAGGACCTTGGATACAATTCATGTCATTATTATAGTTTTACATCCAAGAGCAACCTGCATCACGATGGATTCTTTCTTGCGTCGATTCTCTTTTGGGGATACTCCCTGACCTAATGGTGGAAGATGCGAATCCCTAATCGTTTCGAGTTTTTGATTCATGGTGGGCACAAGGTAACTTACTTGAAGTCCGAGATTATGCTTGTTTTTCCTTTATGTTGGGTCATACGAAACAAAAGTAAGCATGTAAGCAATTAAATGGTGCAGTATAAACAGAGTCCTAAACCTCTCATAGACCAATAAAAGAAGAATAGAAGACGATAGGCGGTTCATTGCATAGAAAGGGTTTAGGTGGCGTTTGGTATTTTACAATGTAATGTGATTGCAAGTAATGTGATTGCAAGTAATGTAATTGCAAGTAATGTGATTGTAAACAATGTAATTGTAGGGAAAATAACATTACAGTGTTTGATATATAAGTAAAATAATGATTAAAATGCATGGAAGATAACATTACAGCGTTTGGTTTACAAGTATTTTGCTGAGAATGTAATGTTAATTTTCAAAATTACTCCTATTTATTAAAATGTAAGTTTAATAACTTTTATTTTTTATTGTTAATTTATATATAATATCATCTCTTAAATATATTTTTAATGTCATATATTTTATTTTTATTTCTTATTATAATTTTATATATTTTATTTTTATTTTTTAAAAATAATTTTTTATATTATATATTTTATTTTAATTTCTTTTACTTATATTATATAAATTTTAATTTGTTATATTTTATTTTATTTTTAAAATTTTTATATTATATATTTTATTTTAATGTTTTTTATTTTAATTATAACATTACAAAATGTTTTTAACAAAGTAATAAAGTTGAAAGGAAAAAATATCTTTAATAATATTATAGAGTGGAATGTACTGTGATTACATTGATTATGAATTATCTTAAATCAAGAGAGAAGTAGACAACTCAGCTGTTGAACGCAGCTGATAGCCTTTTTCACATGCCTTACTCAGTTACTCCTTTAGCTTGGAACCTGCTTGAGGAGAGCTCTGGAATATCAACAAAGGGTAGTAGAAATTATTACTTTGGAGACGAAGTGAAAATGCAAAATACAAACAGGCATTTGCATGTGGCCTATCTGGCATGGTAAGAGACATTATAAATACCAACAGATAACAATTTCTTGGTACGGACAAAATCACTATCCTAATTTAAAAGCCTCTTCTCATTCATGCTGGTCTTCAAAGGCAAATTATAATTCTTGAATTAATCAGTCAGAAAATTAACATGGTGATAACCAGAGAGCTTTATTCTCAATGATGCGACAAATCTTCTGTTACAATAACAACAGAAGAAGTGTGTGTTCCTCACGGCTAAGAGTCCAAAGTAACAATAAATGTCGACAACAGTGTGTGGGTGAAAAGTTCTGATTGCTGGGCTCCATGGTCATCATAGTTTGAACCTAGTACAACTACCATGAACATGAAGCATAGAGAATAAGAAACAAGGTGAGTGAAGTTCAAAGAAGTTTGCATGGACATCCACATGATCAAGCTGGTTTCACTGCAATGGAATCTGACAGATAAGAGGAGCACCACGACTGATACCTGCATGTGCACCATGCGATCAAACCATCTCCTGGTTGCCAAATAAGTTAGCAAACAAGTCGCATTTCAACCAAACAATTAAAATCCAAACTAACTACTTACATACATCAAATAAGGTCAAATTAAACTGCATATTTTTCTACGAAAGTTTCAACTACCCCCAACCCTAAATTGCTGATAAAATAACTCGTGACTAGGACCCCCCAATTTGCTTAATCCTCGATTGCAGTCTGTCTCCCTTGACTGGAACCTCTTAAAACTTGGAAGACTTCAATTATAAGGAAATATTAAGAACTAGGCTTCTTTTCAACAAAGAAAGCAACTGACTTGTCGCAAATATAATCACTACTAATAATTAAAAGCATCAAATTGTAAAATATTATTGAAGTGATGATAAAAAAATTTTATGTATGTTAAGTTAGGGTATTTTAAATATATAAATATAACAAAAAACTCTTTATTTTCTATCAATTGACTTTTTATTAAATATCTGTCTTAAAATTTAAACATATTATCTGAACAGATGTTATACTCCTCCTGCTATATATGTTTCTTTTGTGATAAATTCATTATCTTTATACTTAAGAGTATTAAAATGATAACAAAAGCATATCTCATTCGGACATAGTACCGGCAATGAGGCCTAAATCACCGCTCCCATTATTTACGGCACCAAAGCATCAGCCCACCTCCAACTGATTATATATAGATATATATTTAGATTAGAAGATAAAAAGTACTCCAAAATGAAGACATTGTTTGTACGAACGGAGGGTCTTCGTCTTCGAAGACTGACGTTTCGCTTTGTTCAGTACCCGTGTCCAAAGACTGACGTTTCGCTTATGTCGGCATCCGTATGCATGCTTCTTTTTTTTATTCTCTATTTTTTGTTTTTGACCAAATCTTTCTTCTTCTTCTTCTGCAAGAGCGTGGAAACGGGTGCTAAAAGAAATACCGGAAAAAGATTCCTTTTTTGTGTTTTCTGATATTCTCCTCTGTCAAGCGACGTCGTTTATTTCTTCTTCACGATTCCGCGGAAATTAGAAAGTTCTCCTTTTACCCTTTTCTTTTATCTGATCCTTCAAAAGTCGCTTTTCTTTTATATCTTTGAATTTCAATTTATGTTTTGGGTGACTTTTAAAATGGGCAAAATGAAATTTATGAAAAAAAAAAATAGCTGTCTCTTATTGTGTGTTTCAAAGTGTCAAAAGAAAATTAAAACCTGACAGTATAAAAAATGAAAAAAAAAAAAAAAATTTCAATATATAGTTTTCAAAAGACAGAGAAAAAGTATAAAAATGTGTTTAAAAAAACCTATGGAGTGTCAAACTTATTTATTGTCAAGAAAAACTAAAACATTAATATACTCTTATTGATACATTTTTTATTGCATATGATTTGACCTTTTATTTAATTTTACCAATTGAATTAGTATTTCTTGACTCATAACACCATTTTAACTATTGAAATTAGTATTATTACTAGTATAAGTATCTGAAAATTTTACTACTTAGTAATGTGACCAAAATAAAGGCAATAAATATTTAAAAAATTAACAAAATGGAAAAGAGAAAATATTATTAAGAGTCTTATTCAGTAAAGTAGGAGTACGGCGGAATGGAGCTGTGGTGACAGAATTCCTCCTGTCGTCAAATCTATTACAGGGATTATTAATCATTTATAAGATTTAAGATCAATTTTAAAATTTAGTGAATCAATTTTAAGATTTTGTGAATTGATTTTAAGGTTTTGTTAATTGATTTTAAAATTTGATGAATCGATTTTAAAATTTAATACATTCAAACTCCAAGATAACAAGTAATAACATTTACACCAAAGCTCTATCTTGACAATCCTTCAAAACAATTTTGCAACAAACTTGGTCTATGTACCTCACCCATGCTCAGTTTCAGTTCTAGGGAGTATAAAAGCAGCACCCACACACATAAGCACACCAGAAGCTGCGACACCAAGAAGTACAACACAGAAAACAAACGGCAACAAAACAGGAGCTGCGTTACCAGCTAGGATAGCAGAACACAACCAGATGACTTTAACAGCAAACCAAGGGTCGCAATAGAAGAAACACGACATGTCCATGAAAGCATCGAAACACAAATTGAGAATACCAGAAGTCTGAGAGTAGCAGAGCCTATAGACAGTAACATTAACAATAAGCAACAGGTCACAGGTGCAACAGTTCAGGAGTAAGTCAAGCCAAGTACCATTAGAAGCTTTAGTTTAGAGATTGGATTGTAATTATATTACCTTTATTACATATTGTACCATTAGGAGAGTTCCCTTATACAGAACTCTTCATCAAATGTACTGCCTACAGATACAAAAGAGAAGAACTCACTCTTCACTCAATCCTCAATAAGGTACATTACTTTCATATCTCTTGTTTCTTCTTCCTCTCTTCTCTTTCTCATATTTTCATCAATTAATTGGTGACATGAACAGAGGTGGTTGTCAAGGTCTTCTTCCATGGATGGATTACAAATATGTCATTACAAGTCAATCGATTCCTTTTTATTCTTTACTTCATTTCAAATCTAATCTATTTTCTTTTTGGGTTTAACTCATGAAGAATAGGAGGATTCCCAAGGGAAAGAAGAAGTTATGAGTATTTTTGTTTAAATATAATCTCATATGTGGATTTTTTTATTATTTTTAAACATAAAATATTACTAAATCTCTCAATTATTTTATGATAGTAAGGAGTTTGAACTTCTTTGTGCTTCGTTTTTCTTTTATTAATTTATTATAATTAAGTTTAATTCATTTTTATAGTTTTTTATTTAAAAATTATCACAACATTACATTCAAACATTTAACATTTAACTTATTTAACATTTGTATAATTTTTTATTTAAAAAGTAAAATTTGAATTTTCTTTTTCAAATTTTTTAAAAAAATGATCACATCGTCTATTTTGTGCATGCAAGCACTACCTTGTTATAAAAAATTACCACAGCAGGTTGGCGTAATTGAGTTAACCGAGTCATTAATAATGTCAATATTTTTCATTTATTTTTTTTTTAAAAACTTATTTAACTCAAATTAAAAATATAGGAACTTAAATGAATATTTTGGTATAGTTTGATGGATTTTTTCAACATTATGCCTTGCATAATTGTAGACCTCCATTTTAAAATCAATAAAAAAAATAGTAAGTAATAAAACAAAAAATAATATAATATAATTAAAATAAATAAAACCAAAACAAAAAACTAAAAAAAAAAATTTAAAAAAAAAGAGAAGAAAGCTGGTGGCACAGTCGGCTTCCATCGTCAACAAAAACGGAGTATTAAATGCTCCTCCGGAGGCCAGATTTGAAGATCATTTCCGGCGGACATCTTTTGACTTGAAGGATCCCATCCGGGATTCATGCTGAACAAGGCAGGATTGCCTCCTCCGGACAACCGGGTTCTATAAGAACCCAAAAATTTTACACCGGAGGGGAGAGTTTTTGAAGAAAGCCAGGGAAAACAATTAAAAAAAAAAAAAGCCAATCTCTCAAATCCAGAAAAACCAGATCCACCAAAAGACCCCATTTTTAGCAACAACCTGCAAATCAAAAGTCCTAAATCTAGCAGCCAAAACCACAATCAAACAACCATCAAAAAATCAAAATACATATATAAATATATATATATATATATAAAATAAATGGCAGAGGTAAGAGGGTAGTCTTAGAATCTTCGGTTTGGGTATTTTCTGGGGGGAAGTTTTGATCTTTTGGGGGCACCGGTTTTTGGGTAGCCGGAAAAGAGGGAGAGAAAGGAAGATTTTAGGGAAATAGGTAGAGAGAGAGATGGCCGCCCGGCCAGATCTGGTGGGGTGAGGTCCGACCGGCGGTGGGGTTTGAAAGGGGGCCGCGGTTGAGGCTAGAGAGAAGAGAGAGCCCGATCGGCGGTAGAGAGAGGGAGAGAGACCGACCGGGGAAGGAGAGGGAAGAGACAAAGAAGAAGAAGGAGAGAGAGAAGGGGAGAAAGGAAAAAGAAAGAGAGAGTAGCGGGGAAAGAGGATAAGAAAGAGGGAGAAGAGAAGAAATAGAAAAAAGAGAGGGGAGCGGGGATAGAGAAAAAGAAAGGGGAAGAAGAAGAAAGAAAAAAAAAGGAGAAAGAGTTCAAAACGGCGCCGCATCATCTGGAGAGGAGGAGAATTTTTCTTTTGGGCCTCCAATAGCCGGATCGATTGAAGGGTCTGGTGGGCCGCATCATCATCAAATTTTTTGGGCTATTGTCCAAGCCCAAGTAAAGTAAAAAGTTTATTTTTGTTTTGTGGGTTTATTATGGTATTTGTTGTTTGGGCCTAAACTTTTTTTATTGGGTTGGATATATTGTTTGGTGAGATATAGTGAGATTAAATAGTTTTAGCATAATGCTTTAAAATTTTTGGATGATATTTAAAAATATGAAGATTAGTATAAGCAAGAAATACAAAGGTGAATGTTAATGGTGAAAATAATAAAAAAAAATTTTAAATATTTTGTTAGTCATAAAAATTAGGATTTAGAAGAACACACACACATATATATATATATATGTAAAATAAGTAAATAAATAGCAAGAAAACCAATAATAGATTTAGTTTAGTTTAAAAAAATAAAAATAAGTGAGTGAGAAGGATGAGAGAAAAAATAAGAAAAAGAAAGAAAGAAGGAAATATTTATATTATAAATATATTTAGATATTTGTAAATATATGAAAAAAATTAATATAATGAATCATGATACAAATATAAAAATTATAAGAAAAAACAAAATGATTATTTACGTAATTTCACCTAAAAAGGGAAAAGAGTTGCCTCTTTAGGGTGGGTTACTTAGGTGTGGAGTTTGAGATGAATTTTCATTAAAATGTTGGAATAAATTCGAATTTTATACTTAAATACTCATTAATTCAAATAATCGTTTCTAAAAAATAAATTTACATAATGTTACATTTGAACTTAGATTAATATAATTAGTTAATTAGCTTAAATAAATATTACTAAATAAAATTAATTTAACTATTAAAAAATAAAATAAAAATTATTAATTGTTTATTTGATAAATTATATAATTAAGTAAAATATTAAACAATAACTTTAATTAAATGATATAGATTTAAATAGAAAACAAGAAAATGAAAAAGAAACAATAATATAAAATAATAAAAAAAATAAATAATTCATAAAAAAATAAATAATAATAAACATATAAACAAAGTGATAAATTATCTTAAATTATTAAACACATAGTTAAATGAATTACAAATCATCTAAGTCAATAAATACGTGCATGTAGATATCATCATTTTATCTTGTAAATGAAACGAAAATTCGAATGATGGGACTTTTTTGAGGAGCTTGTAGAAACAAGTTCTTCTAACCAAAGCTTTGAGATAGTCTTCAAATGATTTTTCAATAAAAGATTACCGACTCTATTATTTAAAATAAACAAATCATGACATTATTTTATACTTACATCATGTGCATATATAAAACTGAATAAAAGACTCAATTAGCTAACTCAATAAAAATTAGTTAATAAGTAAAGATTAAAGAAATATAAGAATAAAATCAAAACTAAACCATAAAAGGATAACTTAAGATTAAATGGTACCATTCGTAGAACAGAAGTGTTAATATTTCTCCATGCATAACCATACTTCAGAACCTATCTTTAAAAAACATGGATTAATTCTCGCTTTTCCGATGAACCTAAAATTAATTCAAAATTTCGTCGATTAGAACTGAATTTATAAGTGACCAATCATATCTAAAAAAAAATGATTAGTAGTAACTCTTAATTCCTTTATTTTTGCCTCCGTCTAACCGTTGGGTTTTCGGACTCAGGCACTTTACGACAATAATTAACATGGCATTTTTCTATTGGTTGAAAAAATAGTGATGGACCCACCTACCATTCAAACCGTTTATAACTACCAGTCTTCCGCTTGGAGGGAAATCCCCTGAATCACGACCCAAGCTGAGTTTTTTGCTTTCCGAGTCATGAGATCTCCTCCAAAACCACTCAAAGAAAACCTTCCATGGAACCAAACCACAACCCAACTTGCCCCTGACTCAGTCCCATCTCGCCCACCACCACCAAAGCTCGCCACGCCACCATGCTCAAAGGCAAAAAGCTCAAGCTACCAGATCGGCTTGGCAGCTTAGTCGTCGGATTTGACGACAAGGATGAAGATAGCGGAGGTTCCGGTTCGGTTTTCGAGTCTGGAGAAGAGCTCGAGATCATTCAACCAAACGGATTCGGGTCGGGTCGTGAAAGTGAGACTGATGATGGTGGTGAAATTGAAGAGGACACAATGGTGAAGAGGAAGATGAAAGTGGATGGAGAATGGGAGCAAAAAGGGAGGCAGAGACACGAAAAAGAAGGGTCGGGTCATGTTTTGGTAATGAAAATTATTGAAACGGATGAGAAAAGGTCTGATATTGAGTATGAGGTGAGAGATTTAATATGTTATAAATAATTTGCTTCGTTTAATTTCAGTTTTTGTTCTTAATACTTTAATCCAATATTTTCTTATAATTCAGATATCTCAGAAGGAGGTAAATTTGGAAAAATTGCAAAGAATCGCTAGCACAGGGCTTCCTGATGGAGGAGGTCTGCGTGCAACAGTTTGGAGGGTAATTTTTTCAGTCATTACCTAATTATTTTCTCCATATGAAAGTAAAACTAGTCTGCTTTTGATATTTTAAATTAACAGAGACATCACATTAGTATTCAGAGAGCTTGCATTGCATCGATTTCATTGATCTATTTGATGTTTGAACGGTTGGGAAATAGAAGTGCAAAGCATATGGATAAGTATTCAAGTAGGGCATTTTAATTAACATCGAAGAGAACACAACCAATTTTTGCCTGAATCATCCCCTTTTCGCACTGTGTGATTAATTTAACAATGGAACCGTCGTTGCATTGGCTAGCAAAACGCTCTGCAGAGTTTCAAAACCGAAGGACTATATGCATAACTAGAACCTAACTTGTAGGCTCTATAATTTATGGTTTGTACTGTTACTTGAATGTTTCACAGGCATAATGACAGAGTTTGAATTGTTCATGCTTTATATTCAGCACAAGTATTTATTGTCTTTCAGTGTTTAATTCTCGCAGCTGCTCCTGGGTTACTTACCTCCATCTCGGGACTTATGGGAAAAAGAGCTGACTGAAAATCGACAAAAATATTCTAAGCTGAAAGAGGAGCTTCTGTTAACTCCTGTAAGATACTGATTACCGTGCAGTATATGCCTAGTCAAAGACATCTTTTAATATACTTTGCGCAGAATTCCTTACATGTTAATATCAGTACCTGTCGTTAGTACCTTAGAAGTTCCCCTCGCACTAATCGTGATATTGAATCTAGTCAGAGCTTGCAAGGATTAAAGAAGAAGCTTTGCACTCTACTGAGTATAATGCTGATATTGATACTGATGGCCCACTTACACGACAAAAAATTTCTCATGAAGATCACCCTTTGAGCCTTGGTAAGGCTAGTGTCTGGCATCAATACTTCGAGGTAAATCTCTTCTCATAAAGAATCACTTGATTTTTATACGCCATGCTTTAGCTGATGTTTATTATAATGGATACATTGGTTTCCAGCATACAGAGATTGCAGAACAGATTGACCGTGATTTGCAGCGCACACATCCTGAAATGAAATTCTTCTCCGGAGAGTCATCATTCAGCAGGAAACACAGGGTACATGACTTCTCACCTTTTCCTCCCTCCCTGCACGGTGTTTTTTCCTTGTCATGACACTTTGTTCAATCTATAAGCACACCAAATTTCGAGAATATAGGGTATTGCTTTTCTAACAAATAGATTATCTAGCATCTATTGTAGCAGTCCTTGGGGTTTAAGCTCTCACTCAGTGCTGTGATGCGTTTCCATTGACAGGAAGCAATGAGGAATATTCTTCTCCTATTTTCAAAACTCAATCCTGCTATTCGTTATGTCCAAGGCATGAATGAGGTCTTGGCACCATTATACTACGTATTTAGCACTGATATAGATGAGCAGAATGCAGTAAGAATCATACTTTATTCTTTTTTACTTTGACTTAAGAACATTTATGGATCCTCTTGTCTTATGATCCTTCGTCATTGGTGGTACTATAATCGTATGATTCTCTGTAGACCAACATCTGAGTTGTAAAATATTTTGCTAAGTTGGATCAAATCTATGACAACAAATCTCTTACCTGAGTTTACTTGTGACTACTTTTTAAAAGCAGGCATAAGTTCTATAAAAGTTAGTTCCTCTTAAAGTATCTAAAGTTACTCAATCAACAGTTTTCTTACCTGGCATGGTTTTAATTGACTGAAGAAAGGTGTTAAGTTAGAATTTCTGAACATTAGAAAGGGTTCTCTATTTTTGCAGGAGTTTAAAAACATATTCTCTCAGTTACAACGCCTCACTCATATCTTCACTCCCACTTCATCCATGAACATTTCCCTTTTCTGTTACTCTCTTATTTTGTTTACCTGAACTTTACGTTTATTTTTCCTTAAGGAACAAAAACAAGGGCTGGGGATTGTTTAATAGTCAAATTTTCTTTTATTTGGCCAAAGTTTTTTTTCCGTCAGGGGTTGAACATCATGAGAAATTAGTAGAGCAAAAGAAAATGCAGTGTCTGAAAATTCAAGCAAATAATTAGGAGCTTGGTTGCTAATGATAATTAGTTTTATGTGCTCATTCAATTCCATTGTGCAGTCTAATGCAGAAGCAGATAGTTTTTCTTGTTTTGTCCGCCTCATGAGCGACTCAGTGGACCACTTCTGTCAGCAATTGGATAATAGTTCTGTGGGCATACTTTCTACTCTTTCCCGCTTGGCAGAGTTATTGAAAGCCAATGATGAGGAGCTGTGGCGGCATCTTGAATTGACATCTAAGGCAAGTTTAATGGAATTTTAAGATGTGTTTTATTGGGCGTTCAAATGTTCAACACATGCCATATATATCAATTGTTGATAAGATGCGTAACATGTTTCTTTATTTCTTAATCCGCGTTCATTTTAATTTCTGCTTGGTGTCAAGCTGCATGAAGCTATCCCTCACAAGTTACTATTATTAACTATGTAATCTTGTTCTACTCTGCGGACTCTCCGTACAACGTCCATGTATCTCAATGAGCAGGTTAAGCCTCAGTACTATGCATTCAGGTGGATCACTTTGCTACTTACTCAAGAATTCAATCTCCAATCTATCTTAAGAATCTGGGATTCTCTTCTGAGTAACCCTTTTGGTGTGCAGGTCTCTCTCTGTCCAGCTGCCTTTGCTAATAGTCCTTCTACTGAGTTTTCTAGGGGTTGATTCCTCTTTCTATATCATCTTCGTAAATTTAAACAAGAACTTAACAGCGAACTGTCCCTTTTGTAGGATATGCTTCTACGTGTTTGCTGTGCCATGCTGTTGTGTGTGAAAAGCAGGCTTTTGAGTGGTGATTTCGCAGCTAACTTAAAGCTATTACAACACTACCCTGATATTAATATAGAACACCTTCTACAAGTAGCCCGAGATCTTAGTCCGGACACCTCTTCCTATCGTTTGTCTCTGTAAATTCACATTACATGCACTTTTGTAGCCAAAAGGCATCTCTTTACATGATTTGCAATCCTGAACATTTTCATCATATTTTTTAACGATGGAAATTATTTAGCACTAATTAGACTGAATTTACCGCCAATTCTCTTCTTCTTCTCTCTCTGCCCTTTTCCTTTTTTTTTTTGTGGTAAATGAATAAAAACGCGATTGATCAATTAAAAAAAAAATTAAAAAAAATTAAAAAAAAAAGAAAAAAAATCTAAAATCAAATCAAAAATAAAAAAAATGAAAAAAAAAAAAAAAACCCCGCAGGACCCTTGAACCCGTGGGGTCCTCGCTGCAGCAAGCGATCAAGCTCGCTGCAGCGGAATCCCTGCTGGGTTAGAAGGCCCCTGCCAGAGAGTAGGGCGCTACAGCGAGCTCCCATGCTCGCTGCAGCAGACCCCCACCCTACCCGAGAGAAACAGGCTGCAGCGAGCCTCCCATGCTCGCTGCAGCGGGATTCTTGCAGAACCTCCCCAGCCCGAGAGAAAGGTGCTGCAGCGAGCTCCCCTGCTCGCTGCAGCGGGAACTTGCTGGGGAGCAGACTCCCCAGCCCGAGAGAACCAGGCTGCAGCGAGAATTTCTGCTCGCTGCAGTAGCATTCTGCTGGGTTGGCCCCCCCCCAAATGCCCTTTCTGCCCGAGAGTCCTCGGCTGCAGCGAGCACCCCTGCTCGCTGCAGCATATCATAGCCCGCGCCCCCCCCCCCCCCCCCCCCCCCCACCACCCAATGCCCTTTCTGCCCGAGAGTCCTGGGCTGCAGCGAGCACCCCTGCTTGCTGCAGCATATCATAGGTCCCCCCCCCACCCCATTCCCTTTTTACCCGAGACAATGGGGCTGCAGCGAGCTATCAAGCTTGCTGCAGCGACCTTCTACTGGGGTGAGCCCCCTTTGACCGAAAGCAACAGGCTGCAGCGAGCCCCCTTACTCGCTGCAGCAAAGCTGTCCCCTTCCCACTATAAAACAGACCTTCTTCTCTCTCTCCCTCTAATTTCTTCTACATTTCAAACCCTCTCTCTCTCCCTCTAATTTTTTCTACATTTCAAACCCTCATCAGCCCCTCCCCCCCCTCTCTCTCTCAGCCCCTCCCTCTCTCTCTCTCTCTTCAATTTCTTTAAATTTCCAACACTCACCCATTCTCTCTCTAAAAATCTTCCCTCCTAACTTTCAAACACCCTCATACCCATTACCAAAAAATCTTCACAAAACCATCAAAAGTTTGCCACCAAAATCAGAGTTCAAAGATTGTAATCCAAATTTCTCTATTCGAGTGTAGGTTTGAGACTGTTGAACGAAAATCACATGAGAATGGATGTGGTTGAATTTCCATAATCAACAGAGGATACAACTGATGATGAGGATGAAGAGGAGGAAAGTGAATTTTCTTGTTGAAGGGGAGTATTCTTTCCTTAATTTTTTTTAACATTGAGGTCAATGTTCGATTTAAGTTTGGGAGGGGGGGGGAGTTTTAAAAGTTTTAAAACTTTGTTTTTATATGTCTAGTTCTTAAGTATTTGTGATAGTTTTTACTTTGAAATTTCACGTTAGTAAGTTAGCTTAGTTAATTTCTGAAAATGATATATTGAATAATTCATTGCATCAATTGTTTAGGCTGCTTATACAATGAAGAAACATAGTAGCCTTTTATTCTTCTACTCTTAGTGAATAGGAATATTATGCAAGTGCGGTATTGAACTCTGTTGATAAGCATCATTGTAAATTGTGATTTTCCATCTTATTGTGCACTTGTTTCTTGCTTTAACTAGTTGTGATCACTTAGAGAAAGGTTATGCAAATGTGAATCTTTAAATCAAATCTTGAGTTTTAGAATTTGTTCTAGTTTCTCTCGAGGCGAAATCCTAGGCTACACTTAGTTAGGGAAATGACTTAGGCCATCTTTGGATCGATTGAGCTTTTTGAGCCTACCTTATATAATTATATCCTTAGTCTCCCTTATTTGAGCTAAATTTTCTCCTTTATTTCATTACACACTTAGCAAAAACCTTAACCCATAAATAAAATGTCCACTTTAACACCCATCACTCCTAAGTGCATAGGTTATTTTTAGGAGATGTCTTAAGCTAAGCATTGGTGAAAAAGGTAAAGAAGTGGAATTTACTTAAAAAAAAAAAGTATAGAAATACACCCTAGGACTTATCATAAAATGACATAAGTTTGGGGGTGTCAATTCAAAAATAAATAAATAAATAAAGTGTTTGATGAAATTAAAGGATGATGAAAAAAAAAAAGGATGATTAGGAGCAGTGCAAAGCAAAGCTCATTAGAGATTTCAGAATAATCATGTGCTTAGGGTGATTTGAGCTACATCTTATCTTTTATCATACCTTAACCCAAGCCCTTCATTACAAGCTAGACAAGTCCTAAAGATCCTTGATTGAGTGCTAGCCTACATTAGTGGAGAGAGAACCAAAAGAACAAACATATGAAACTTTTGATTAATTTAAATTCTTGCATGAGCATAACCTGATCCGAGTGACGTGATGAGTATTGCAAGAAATTTTACACACACTCACGAGAAACCAATTGAAAATGAGCCTGCAATTTTGTTGATACATGAACTTGCATAATATTGGTGATTTGCTGTGAGCTGGGATATTAGGCAACTTACGAGGAATTTAAAAGCAACCTTTGAGTTGGTGCAATGAATTTGCCAACTAATGTTTTCAGTTCTTAGGTATCTTTTAGCATTTTATATTTTGCTCGAGGACTAGTAAAATTTAAGTTTGGGGGTGTGATAACTCTATTATATAGAGTTATCATAAACTATTTTGGGGTATGAAATGTGCTAAGTCTTTGAGTTTTTAGTGCAAACTTTAGGAAATTTTTATGCTTTTTAGTGGTAATTAACTTAAATGTCATCAATTTCAATTTATGCACTTTTAGCTTAATTTCTTGTCAAGCTCCTTATCTCAGCCTCTGATCATTTAATCCTTGAATATTGAAGGTAATGCAAGAGAGTGGACCACAATTCCAAAGGATGATGCAAGTGAGTTTAAATGGTAACTAAACATGCTGAAAGTTTTAAGGTGTAAATTGAGTTGTGGAAGTCCGAACGAGGTGAAGCTTGAATCAATGGAAAGCTGAGACAATGAGCTTCAACTTTGGTGTTCAACACTTCGCCCAAATCTGAATGGATCATGATCAATTATAGAGCTAAAGATTGAGGACTGCAGTAACTTACATAGAGCAAGCAGAAAGTTTCTGGCTGCAGCCAGAATGCAAGTTGGTTGCAGCGAGAAATAGGGGCAGAGTTCAGCTGCCAAGTTAGAAAGCTTCTGGCTGCAGTGAGAACCAATTCTCGCTGCAGCCAAAATGCTGCTGTTAATAAAGCCCAAACAGAAAGTTTCTAGCTGCAGCCAGAACTTAATCTCGCTGCAGCCAGAACATGTCAGACAGAAATTTTTGACACGGGATTTTAGGTTAAGCTGAGATAGGAGGGGGTATAAATAGATAATTTTGCACTGAAAAAAAGGAGATTTTGGAAAGGCTACTTTGGGCAAGCTGAGGCAAGAACAAAAAGGGAAAAAGGGAAGAAGAATCAAAAGCTGGAAATCAACAAAAAGGCTGCTTCAGAACATTTTCTCTCTTTTCAGATTTGATTCTCTCTCTATCTCATCTTGTAAAACAATGCTTTTGCTTGCTGAAATGTGTACTCTCTTACTTAGTATGTTGAGCTAAATCTTCTACACTAGGATTATGTTTGATTTTAATATGTAACTGGGATATTTGGTTGGTTTATTGCTTATTTTTAATGAAAAAACTGATGTTTACTCAAATTAGTACTTATTGCCCATTTATTTGCTTGATCACCATTTAAATGTGTTTAGGTATTTAAATGACACTTGAAAGAGTTAGTCTAAATTAGGCCTTGATTTGGGTAATGTGTGTTTAATACACTTAGAAAGAAATATCAGTGTGTTGATTTGCAATTAGAGTAGACATACATTTAATTGCCATACATAGTCAATTTGTAGAACCTTGACTTAAAGAACTTAAGCTAGTTGTCTCCTATAAACATATAGTGATTCAATTAGACTAAGTAAGTGTGTAATATCTCGACAGAGAATTACACATATTTTAGGATTATAGACTAACATCAATTTTCATTGAAATTAAGTAATTGAGCCAACCAAACTCCAAGTGAAATATTAAAGGATACCATAATCCTAGCTTATTATATTATAGTTCCCACCTCAATTTATTGATTGCATCATTTAGGTTAACATTAGATAATTAGGTTACATTTTAATTATTATTCAAAAATTGGTACTTGGATAAAACTAATTTGTGTTAATTTTGGTACTTATCAACAATTAATAGATCAACTCCTGGAGGAACGATACTCAACTCACTGCTTTACTACTTGTTGCGATCGCGTTCACTTGCGCGTGATCTTTACTTATACTTTGCATTAAATTTTGAACATATCTCATATTGCTCAAGCCAAAGATAGTTGTTGCTTGAATTTTATGAAAATTTTATCTTTGGCTTGAGCAATATGAGATATGTTCAAAATTTAATGTAAAGTGCAAGCAAAGATTACGCGCAAGTGAACGCGATCGCAACAAGTAGTAAAGTAGTGAGTTGAGTATTGTTCCTCCAGGAGTTGATCTATTAATTGTTGCTAAGTACCAAAATTAACACAAACTAATTTTATCCAAGTACCAATTTTTGAATAATAATTAAAATGTAACCTAATTATCTAATTCTAACCTAAATGATGCAATCAATAAATTGAGGTGGGAACTATAATATAATAATCTAGGATTATGGTATCCTTTAATATTTCACTTGGACTTTGGTTGGCTCAATTACTTAAGTTCAATGAAAATTGATGTTAGTCTAGAATCCAAAAGCATGTGTAACGCTCCGTCGAGATATTACACATTTACTTAGTCTAATTAAATCACTATATATCTATAGGAGACAACTAGCTTAAGTTCTTTAAGCTAAGGTTCTACAAAGTGACTATGTATGGCAATTAAATATATGTTTACTCTAATTGCAAATCAACACACTGAAATTTCTTTCTAAGTGTATTAAACACACATTACCCAAATCAAGACCTAATTTAGACTAACTCTTTCAAGTGTCATTTAAATACCTAAACACATTTAAATAGTGATTAAGCAAATAAATTGACAATAAACACTAATTTGAGTAAACATCAGTCTTTCCATTGAAAATAAGCAATAAACCAACCAAATATCCCAGTTACATATTAAAATCAACCATAATCCTAATGTAAAAAGTTTAGCTCAACATTCTAAGAAAGAGAATACACATTTCAGCAAACAAAAGCATTATTTCACAAGATGAGATAAAGAGAGAATCAAATCTGAAAAGAGAGAAAATGTTCTGAAGCAGTCTTTTTGTTGATTTCCAGCCTTTGATTCTTCTTCCTTTTTCTTTTTTGTTCTTGGCTCAGCTTGCCCAAAGTAGTCTCTCCAAAATCCCCTTTTTTTCAGTGCAAAATTATCTATTTATACCCCCTCATATCTCAGCTTAACCTAAAATCTCATGTCAAAAATTTCTGTCTGACGTGTTCTAGCTGCAGCGAGATTAAGTTTTGGCTGCAGCCAGAAACTTTCTGTTTGGGCTTTGTTAACAGCAGCATTTTGGCTGCAGCGAGAATTGGTTCTCGCTGCAGCCAGAAGCTTTCTGACTTGGCAGCTGAACTCTGCCCCTATTTCTCGCTGTAGCCAACTTGCATTCTGGCTGCAGCCAGAAACTTTCTACTTGCTCTGTGTAAGCTGCTGCAGTCCTCAATTTTTAGCCCCATAATTGATCATGATCCATTCAAATTTGGGTGAAGTGTTGAACACCAAAGTTGAAGCTCATTGTCTCGGCTTTCCATTGATTCAAGCTTCACCTCGTTCGGACTTCCATAGCTCAATTTACGCCTTAAAACTTTCAGCATGTTCAGTTGCCATTTAAACTCACTTGCATCATCCTTTGGAATTGTGGTCCACTCTCTTGCATTACCTTCAATATTCAAGGATTAAATGATCAGAGGCTGAGATAAAGAGCTTGACAAGAAATTAAGCTAAAAGTGCATAAATTGAAATTGATGACATCTAAGTTAATTACCACTAAAAAGCATAAAAATTTCCTAAGGTTTGCACTAAAAACTCAAAGACTTAACACATTTCATACCCCAAAATAGTTTATGATAACTCTATATAATAGAGTTATCAGGCATCTCTTTACATGATTTGCAATCCTGAACATTTTCATCATATTTTTGAAGGATGGAAATTATTTAGCACTAATTAAACTGAATTTACCGCCAATTCTCTTTTTCTTCTCTCTCTGCCCTTTAAATTTTTTTTTTTTGTGGTAAATGAATAAAAACACCATTGATCAAGAAGTAAAAGATACCGCTCTAAACAACTCTTTTGATGATCTCATCTGGTCTTGAAGTTTCCTTCGAGCATCATCATAGACTCCATTAAATACAGATTTGCCTATCCTACTTTTAATTCTTAAAACTATAATGCTTGTTCCATTCTTGTTAGCTTTGTACTATTTAGTGAGTTGACCAGCTGAATAACTAAGGAGGTTAGTTAACTAAATCAAGTTTCACTAATCACTGCAATCAAAATATAGCTCTTCCTCATGCAGGTTGAAAAATAAAATGTCTCAAAATAATAAAATCAAAAAAATTAATAGTTGAACTAAGGAAAGTCTTATTCGGTTTTACAATGAAATATAAAAGGATTATTTGTAAAGATAGTGTATTTTAAACCTACTAATAAAGCAAGTAAATTAAATAAAAAAAATTCTAATCTTAGATTTTTTTGGAGTGTAAGTAAAATAAATGACATAAAAATAAATATCCTAAGCTTACTTATTATGCAAGCAAAGCAATCAACAAGTAAAGAAAACTTAAATCAAAAAAGTATTTTAATTGCTTTAGAATACTTTATTTGACTATTACTTTTTTTTACAATTATAGGATAACGCAGTGAGTTAACGTGGGAATAAAAGTTAGGTCCTGATTATGCCTTTAAAATTAATAACCAAGTTTCAAATATTGAAACTTTAAACTTAAGTTTTGAGAAAAAAACTTAGAATATTATTCGATGATTTAAAAACCAAGACAAAGGCCCTATTTATAATATTATAGGCTCAAGTCCTAATAAAATTCTACCTCTGGTTGTCTAGTACAATTATAATAATTAATAAAAAATTAAATAAAATAAATATTTTATTCTTAATTAAAACATGACTATCCTTAAGTCCTAATATAAATAAAATAAAAAAAATTCTATTATACATATAATTCTTATATAAGATTCTTAATTAAATAAAAAAATTAAAATTATAAATATATCCATTTATAATTTTTGAGATTTTATCTTGCTTTTGACATCTAACCTGTTTTAAAAAATTATTTGCTAGGCATTCTACGTCATAAGACTATTTTCATGTGCGCTGTCTTGTGCAAAGTGTGTACGTACGGCTCTCTTACGTGTGTGGTCCATGTCTTAAATTAATTTTGCTTTGGCCTGTCCGGAAACGTGGAAAAGGTTTCCATGTCACCAAAAAAGAAGATAAGAAGCTCATCGGAAAAATAATAAATGGCTACTCTTGTTAGCTGCTATTGCATCGAGGATGAAATTTGAAATTTTTATCTGAAGCAGCATGTTTAGGCCCTGGATCCTAGACTCTAGAACCAGAATTCAACTCAAAAGATAGGCTTAGAAAGATGCATCCTCTGGGGATGGTCCTTGTTGCAACCTTGCAAATGGTTACGATTAAAATTAGCAAGGGCCGTTGCACTTGGATTTCTGAGTATTTATGCTCACAACTGAAAATACTTGCCAGTAGTCAGACTCGTTGGAAAAGAAAATTCTTGCTGCCACGTCATCCGTTCAAGTCGTATGCTGGATGCTATTAAAAACTCAATTAAGAAAAGAACAGCAGGGAAAAAACCGCAAAGACTTTTCACTTGAAGTATCATCTGCATTGTCAAATTAGTGCGTTAGTGGTGCAGAGATTGACTGGCCGTTAGGCACTGAAACGCGGTTGCTTCTACGTGTGACGCAATTTTGAATTTTCAAGCATGAGTTGTTTATGCTGTCCCTGTTTTGTTGACACTAATTAATGGATTCGGTTAAGGATATGACGCAAGTTGTAACATGTCTAGACAAGGACAAGGAGTTAAAATAATTTCGAGTGCTCTCGTTTCAGCCATTTCCTCCTCCCTTTCTTAGCGGCCGCAAATAAGCAAAATGTAGGAAGAAAACAGAGACATTTAACCTTGGATGCACATTTCTATTGCAAGTTGAATTGAATAAACACAGAAGGAAAAGAAAATTGGGAGAAAAATAACTCACCTTAGCAGTTGTAGAAATACATGAAAAGAATGGAGAAGGATGCAAATTGTTGAGGTTGAGACCTTGCATGCAAGATGGACCCACCACACTTGCAGGTGCTGGTAGCTTGTGAAGATGGTTCTGCTGAAATGTCAGTGCCATGCAATGCAGCCAATGCATACATGGGTCAGACTTCCACCCTCCGCACCTTGTTAGTGTATATAGCAGAAGGGATTTGATGCGTTTGGCAGTGTAATAAGTTCATTCGAATGAATGAAGATGAAGAAGCTCTCTTAGTTCCGTCTTTTCAGATTAAGCTTTAGTCCTTTAATGCTCTTACTCTCCCTTTTGAAATTGCATGTTGTCATGTTTTGTTTGCTTAATTACAACACAAATAAAGAAAACTACAATAATGCATGTTGACCTATCATCTCATAGCCAAAACAGCCAGCATTGTTTCGCATCCAAACGAACAAGTTTGCAGGGAATAAGAAGTATATGAACCAGTCTACTCTCTCTCTTGGAAAGCCAGAGAGTTATTCATGGCTCTGTTCCTTGTAACTTCCCAGAACTAAGACCAATTTATCTTTTTCATCTCTCTTGGTCTGTTCTTTCAAAATTCAGCATGGGACAAAATACTGTTTGTCCCAATCACCGCCTTCACCCCAAAAGAAAAATCACCGCCTAGTTGTTAAGAAGGGTATTATTTCCATTCTATACAACTAAGCCACCACCACCGTTGCTGTCGTGCTAACTTCAGCAGAAATATAATAAAATCAATTTTGCTGGTATAACTAGCTAGAATCCATCCCATATAAGTTTTACCTGCTAAAGCTTAGCGGCCAATATTTTAAACCTGTTCAACTCATTCTACGTGCTTGCATTGCTCTATGCAAATTTTTAAGCAATTTCTACGAAACACAACTGTCTCTGACCCGTGATTTCTTCATCCAGTCTGGAATCTTGTTGTAGGGCTTTTATTACTTTACCCTGTTTTTCTGACTTGGTTTGTACGTTCAAGTTTTCTTAAAGTCTTACGCTTACGGTTCATTTAGCAGCGGTGTTTGTGTTTGTCTATGCCTTCTCTTCTCAAGGATTGATTGCTATATAGGTCCTTAAGTTTTTGGCAAGAGATAGGGAAAAGCAATGGCACCTTTTCTGCTCCATGGGACACTTAATGTGACTATTTACGAGGTTGATGGGCTTTTTGGAGCAAGTTGCTGCAATGTTTTCTGCAAGGTATACTCCTTTTGAATGGTTGATTAATATTATCAGTTGGTGAATCTGTTGTACAAACTACAAAAAATGAATGGTTGCCAGCTTGTTTAGTACAGCAATTTAGTATGTTTTCCTTATTAATTTCCTTTTCTGATATATACATATATATATTTAGTGTAAACTTTTTGAGAAGTGCAAAATGTCGTTTCTTCTGTTCTTTTTTGGTACATAAATAGACTTCTTGAGTTTTACTTACACGATCTGATTAAGATGCCCTTTTCCATCCTTTAAATCCACTCCTCCTCTAAGTTTGAACTTGAGGCTTTCATAACTATAGTCTCAAGTTCAAACCGTTAAGAGTTCTCCCACAGGACCAAAACATCAACTTATCAGTATACAGGCAAAGCCTATCACCAATATGGCATCCTGCTCAAGAAGATTGTACAAGCTAAGAACTGTATAACATTCACGTTTACATGTAAAGACCAGAAGTTATTGTCTAAGAAGGGGCCTGATATCTACTAGATTAATGAGCTGCTATCATACTTCAGTTATACCAACTACCAAGTACTTAGAAATAAATTTCCTCTTCACTAGGCATTTAGAGGCTTAAAAGGTGGGAGAGTAACTGCTGTTGGAAGAAATTCTCTCATCCTGCCCAAGGAGCAAAAACAAGTCGAGAGAAAATACCTAGCTATTTATCATATCTTACATACAAAGCTTAATTATGTTTGAATACAAAAAAAAAAAAAAAATGCTATAGGCAGATCAGTACAGTATGTTTCATTACTCTACAAAAGCCTTCTGTCAATAACTTGTGGCAGAGTAAAGGAGAAAACACTATCTCGCAAGAGCACTCAAGTCCTTCTTCCTCCCAAGGGACATTTCTCTACAACTCTCCCCAGTTGTCTAGCCAGCAACTAGACCTAGAAAAAGGTTTATTGTCCAAGAATTAAGACAATATTTTATTCATCAATTTTTAAAACCAAAAAGAATAATGAATTGTCTAAATTTGGTCTTTCCTCTTCCTGATATTACTGATACGATTTCAGAATTTCAGTCGCTTCCAGAATAACAAACACTGGTTTTCCCAAGTTTTTGGACATGTAGGAATCTCTATATTATATATGTTCTGATAAAACGCAGTTGTCGCTCTGTTTCTTCAACATGTCCCTAGATTTTTGGTCATCTTTCTACTCTTTAATTTTTCGTTTTTCTTCTTATGGACTTGTGAAGAAAGTGAATGCAAAAATTTGGACAAATTCGGCACCGACTTGAACCTAGGACTATATTTTATATTTTTTCAGCTGTTTAACTTGAAGTGCAAGTTTTGATGCGAAGTCAACTAATCATTTAAAAGTTCTCTATTTATCTGACTTTTAAAAGCTAATATTAAAGAATGTTGTTCTTCCTTACAGCTACTGCAAAACATTGAAGAAAGTGTAGGAGTTGGGAAAGCATTTTCCAAACTGTATGTGACCATTGATTTAGAAGAAACAAGAGTTGGTCGGTCCAGGCTATTAGAAAAGGAAGGCTCTAATCTACAATGGCATGAGTCGTTTCACATATATTGTGCCCATAAAGCTTCCAATGTTGTTTTTTCTATCAAAGAAAATAATCCTATAGGGGCATCCCTGATTGGAAGAGCTTACCTGCCTGTTGAAGAACTACTAAATGGAGAAGAAGTAGATAGATGGCTTAAAGTTGTGGATAAGGAGTACAAACCTCTTTATAGAGGGTCCCGGATCCATGTCAAATTGCAGTTTTTTGATATAACTCGGCACCCTAATTGGTCTCAGGGAATTAAAAGTCCTAAATTTCCAGGAGTTCCATATACATTCTTCAGTCAAAGAAAAGGTTGCAGGGTTACCCTTTACCAAGATGCTCATGTTCCTGACAAATTCATTTCTGGAATCATCCCTCTTGCTGGGGGCAAGTATTATGAACCACACCGATGCTGGGAGGACATATTTACTGCAATTTCTAACGCAAAACATTTTATTTACATAGCCGGATGGTCTGTGTATGCCAAAATAACCATGATAAGAGACTTGAAGAGGCCAAAACCAGATGGAGATTTGACACTTGGTGAGCTTCTTAGAAAGAAAGCCAATGAAGGCGTCAGTGTTTTGATGCTTGTTTGGGATGACAGAACTTCTGTTCCGTTACTTAAGCAAGATGGAGTGATGGCTACTCACGATGAGGATACCAGACATTATTTCCATAATACTAAAGTCCATTGTGTTTTATGTCCACGCAATCCCGATAATTTGCATAGCATTGTTCAAGACATAGAGGTTTCTACCATGTTCACTCATCACCAGAAGATTGTGGTCGTGGATAGTGAATTGCCCAATGAAGAATCAAAAAGGAGGGTTGTGAGCTTCATTGGTGGCATTGACCTTTGTGATGGGAGATATGACACTCCCTCTCATCCCATTTTCCGGACATTAGGCACTGTCCATCGAAATGATTTTCATCAACCTTGTTTCCATGATGCCTCAATTGCTAAAGGAGGGCCAAGGGAGCCTTGGCATGATATGCACTGCCGATTGGAAGGGCCTGTTGCCTGGGATGTATTGTTCAATTTTGAGCAAAGGTGGAGGAAGCAAGGAGAAAAGGACTTGCTGGTTCATTTACGAGAATATGATGACATATTCATACCTCCATCTCCAGTGACATTCCCTGAAGATCACGAAACATGGAACGTTCAACTGTTCCGGTCCATTGATGGTGGAGCTGCCTTCGGCTTTCCTCACAACCCTGAGGATGCAGCTAGATTGGGTCTTGTCAGTGGGAAGGATCATGTTATTGACCGAAGCATTCAGGATGCATATATTAATGCCATTCGTCGAGCAAAGAATTTTATTTACATTGAAAATCAATATTTTCTTGGAAGCTCTTTCAGCTGGGATTCAAAAGATCTTAAGGTTCAGGAGATTGGTGCTTTGCATCTTATTCCGAAGGAACTGTCTCTAAAGATCGTTAGTAAGATTGAAGCTGGTGAGAGGTTTACTGTCTACATTGTCATTCCAATGTGGCCAGAGGGTGTCCCACACAGCCAATCTGTTCAGGTAATATTGAGTTGGCAGAAGAGAACCATGGAGATGATGTACAAAGATGTAGTTCAGGCCCTGCAAGCCAAGGGACTCGAGGCAAACCCCAAGGACTACTTGACATTTTTTTGCCTTGGCAGCCGAGAGAGAATAACTTCTGGGGAATATGAACCTTCGGAAAGACCAGAACATGATACTGATTACAGTAGATCTCAGCAATCTAGGCGTTTCATGATCTATGTCCATGCCAAGATGATGATTGGTTAGTTAATTCGACACATTTTTGCTTTGATCGATGAAGTATCTTCAATTTTTTATACCCTTTGCCAGCTGTATCTTTTGTTTTCTCCATTAGCTAGAGTTGCACATGGTAAACTTGGGACCATATGCCTTTTGCAGTTGATGATGAATACATTATAATTGGATCTGCCAACATCAATCAAAGATCAATGGATGGTGCCAGGGATACTGAAATCGCCATGGGGGCCTACCAACCGTATCACCTAGCGACCAGAGAGCCAGCCAGGGGCCAGATTCATGGGTTGCGTATGGCATTGTGGTATGAGCACCTAGGCAAGCTTGATAACTCCTTTCTCCAACCAGAGAGCTTGGAATGCGTCCGGAAGGTGAACCAGATTGCTGACAACTACTGGGATCTCTACTCATGTGACACGTCAGATCTTGACTTGCCAGGCCATTTGTTAAGTTATCCTATTCGAGTTACCCATAATGGAGAGGTGACAGAGCTTCCAGGGTTGGAACATTTCCCAGACACCAAGGCTCGAGTTCTTGGATCCAACAATGAGATGCTTCCTTCCATTCTAACTACTTAAACTCGGTTGTCTAATAGTCAAAATGATGTATGTTCTTTCATTCTGTCATTTAAGCAGCAGTGATATTCTGTTTGGTGGAAGAAAATATAGTAAATATTAGTACTTTACATTTCCTCTAGCTCAAAGCCAAAGCAACTGAATAGAAAGGAATAATGCAGCAATGACACTAAGCCATTTGGCCAACAGAAAATGATGGGTTGATATGAATGATCCGAGCATCAAAATTGTTTTCCTCAGCAAACTTCCCAGTGAACCCTTTGGTGGTCAATTATATATGATTCAGAAAAGAACAGAAAATGAAAGTGACCTATTACAGGATGAGTTAAAGAAATTCACAAATTTTGGAAGGGCCAGGTCCTCTTCCAACCATGAACTTACCTATGCCCCTTATTGCCTTATCCAAAATTCCCTATTCATGCATTGCAAATTTGGTGCACTCATGAAACCAAGAGCTACAATTTCAGTTTCTCTTTTTGGGAACAGACCAAAAAGCTCCAATATGCTGGTAGATTTTCAAGGCTGGTTCAATATTGACAAACAAGTGTGGAAAACATCCCAATCGCAACTTCTTCCATGTATAGCACAGTTGAAGATATTTTAACAATATGCTTTTGGATATTCTTTCAGCATACCAAATTAATGCTAATATTTAATTTCCGATAGCTATATGATAATCTGCCTAGCCATTATTACTCCTAAGCTGTTGGCATCCAAGTTGCAATAGCATTTATTCCAAGACCAAATCATTTTTCAAAGGACCATTTTCTACATCCACAGAACCTCATTATCTTAATGTAATATTGTTGCTCTGCAGGCTACTTCTAATACCAAATTTTCGTTGTGTAGGCTTCTTAACTTTTGATTTCATTGGTAGACATCTTTAGCCTTTGCAGACAATTCTAGCTAGTGGATTTCATCAGTAAGACAGTAACCTTTGTCTACCAAACTTTGTTTTCTTCTAGAAAATTTTGAATTTGGTCTGTATAGGCTGAGCGTTTTTCGTCCATACGGTCTAAAAAATTAATTACTTTGTGGAAAAACTTTCCTCTTTCTTCAGTCTGTTTCCTTCCTTTCTTGCCTTTAGATCAATCCACCCACCCACAGTTTTCCAACATAGCATTCATTGCAGTCTCAAAGAATAGAAATGTGCAAGCACACTTAAGTCGTTGGCTACAATTTAAGTTTCAGAACCAGGAAAGAAGTTCACATCACAACTATTTCTTGACTTTGTGTTTGGAATTAGTAGGTGTATGGGAAAATTGTTAAAAATGACATGATTCACGTTTTGTGATAAGAAGTTTGATATCACCACATAAACCAATTTTTCCATGTAGATTTCACCAGTTAATGATTTGATTTAATGCAAATGTGCTTTTACGTATATGAAAATTGTGCCAAAAGTAAGGGCTGTAATTAGTAAAAGTTTGAGAGAGGCTGGATGACTTTAATGGCTAAATTCATGTGTGTTTGAGATCATCACTGGATGCAGGTAGCCCTACTTAGTTTTTAAAGCCAAAGAGAAACTGAGAAAAAACCTTCCCTTATCCGATTTCAGTCTCATCCTAGTTAGTTTCTGACAAGAAAAGAATCTTCTCCAAATGATGCTCAAAAGCGCATCACACGGACTTCTCCGAACGCTGTTCATCATTTTCCTGTTTCCTCTAAACCATACGCAACATCGCATGATGTTGATTTTATGTCTCCTCAATTAGGCAGTACTTATCTATAGAATTCACTCATTTTATGGTTTTAAAATCAGGAGTTGATATCTAAAACAGAAATGATCTCAAGCGTCGAAACGTTTCTTGGTACCATTGGATTTGGTCTGATTAAAAAAAATGTAACAACAGCCATATTTATCTGCATTCTTGGACCGTGACCCTTTGGTACAAAACAAAGCAATCTGGTGGCTTACTGCTAAAGGACATTAAACACAACCATGTGCCCAAGAGCAGTTTATTTATTTCGTCTCTCTGGTGATCAATTCAAGCTCTTAGCCCATTGGTGGCACTGTCATTTTCCTATCTTGAGCCAGATCTAAGCATCTACAAACTCCATTCTTTGGGCACGCGAGAGTCTGCCACATCATGGATGATACAGAACACCGTATATTCAAAGGTAAATTAACCAAAATTATTGAGCAAAAAATGTATTCTAGGTACGCTCTTTTCCAAAGCGTGAAACCCACTCTCCATATCTTCGCATAGCATATATAGTATTTTCATTTTTCCTTTTGGATGCTTAGCAAAACAAATTTGCGGAGTTCGTAAGAGTTCTGCAGACAAAAAGCTAGCACATCTTTTTCTGTCTTCTGCATACTCTTTTGTCTGCTTATTACAAGTCTTTATCCTCTGTCTTGTCTTTGGTCATTCCCTCAATTAGAGTGAGCTTCTCGTGAGATCCTATCGAAAACAGAAATAGATTTTGCTGGTGAAGTCTCAATGCCCTGCCCCATACACAGAAAATATCATCCCTGTCTCAGGGTTTTGATTGAAATCAAGAAAACAGATGAAAATGAAGTAAGGAAGAAAAAAATTCCTCCTGGAAATGATTTCTGTGCAGATAAAGAAGGATCCAAACAATGTAAGAAAAGGTTAAGAGAAAAACTAGAAGCATGAAAGCACCCTTATCCTCAACATCTTATCACTTCCTAAATTCTGCGAAAAAAAATCAGACAACTAAGGAAATTAACAATAGCAACCAATGACATGAGGCGGCAGTTTTTCCAAAGAATCTGGAAATTATAAAAAAAAGAAGGAAAAAAGAAAAAACCGCCACCTAAAAGTGAAGCGCCCTGATCGTCACGCGCTGCCAAAATGCTGTACAAAACTTGGAGCAGACAATAAGATATTGCCCATCTAGTCCCTTCCTAAGAAGCAATTGACGTCACCCAGAAGGTTTCTCTCCTCCGCCTTGCCGTGAAGTGCACGATCATAGCCTATTTGCCTAACCATACAGTCCCCTCCAAATGCCAAAACACATGCCTTTCAGCCTTTCCTTAGTTTTTACAGAAAAATTCTCTAGCATTCAAATAACAGTGCAAAAGACAACAGAGTCACCAATCAGGCTATCCTCTCCTTTCTACATATTATAATACTAATATTTTATAAAAATATTGCCCATTTGATTCCAATATTTTATTCAGCATTCAGACTTGTTTATGCACCACCATCATATTATTTATATTCTGTAAAGACCAAAACTAACCCCCTCCTTCCTCCCCTTCCCCTGGCAAAACCAGAACCAAAGCATAATTTTTTTTCACCCATTTCAGCGACAATTTTGGGTTTGAGATTTTGTTCTTGTTCTGACAAAAACATGGCTTCAATATTGAGCTCGCAAGGAGTGGTCTTGGCCACAGCTATGGCAGTCTCTGGCACTGTAATTCTCCTTGCTTTTCGTCTGCAGAAATCTTTACCGCTTGATCAAATCCCCCAGCCTTCTCAACAAGTCCTCCGCTCTTGCATATCTTCTGGTAAATATACATAAACAACTAGCCGTCTAGCTCTACTTGCATGCATATATATTAACTGCTAATTAACTTTCTTTTTCGTGGGTTTATTTTTGTTTAAAGAAGGGAAGAAGAGGGAGAAGAAAAAGAAGAAGAAAGTGCACTTTGCGGAAGATGTGATGGATCCGAGAGGAGATGGGGAAGAGTTCAGGAGTCAGCTGATGAAGAATCCTGTTAGAATAGGTAGCAACAATAATTCTCCGGCAGCTTTAAACTCATCACCAAAGTTCAAGAAAACTGGTGGTGGTAAAGATAGAGGAATGCCCGCTAACAGAGTGGCTCTTTACAATGGAATTCTAAGGGATCGTGTTGTTCAACGACTGGCTTATTCTTACTGAGAACTAGGAAAACAGATTTTTATTTTTATTTTATTTTTATTTTTGTACAATCAAATTTGTGCGTATTTTTCGCTACCGTTTGTGTAGTTTGTAATTATGTAAATACTATATAGTATATATTAGTTTTTTTTTTTAAATTTCAATTCTCATTTTTTGTAAGAAGTTTTACACTTGTACTGGTTGGGTGTGACTGGCTAGAGAGACCCATTTGGTAGTTTTTTTTTTTCTTAATTTTCCCTTTATATTCATTTTTTCTTAATATTTTGGTTTTATTATTTCTATATGACAATCTTCTTGTTCGATTTTTATCTCAATAAAAATAAACGAGTGTTACGTTTAATCTTATATCGGTAACTTTTGCATGGCAACGGATGTGCGTTGTTAATTTGACAAAAGTACCTTTTGAAAGTAAGATATATGTATATGTATATACATTTTTTGAAAGTGAATTTGCAAATCAAACGATTATTTATTTCTCAATTGTCAACGTAACATTTCATATATGTGACGACATTTTAAATAGCACCGTGGCACATTAATGAATAAATTAGAGTAAGATGAAGGGTTGCAGTTGGATTAAGTTTTAAGCGTAAACACAATCCAAACAAAAAAGGAAATTAGGTTCTACTTTTTTTTGTTTTGAAACCAAGCCTAATTTGATTTTGTTTGGTTTCTTATTCAGTTTGAACAATTTAACAAACCAAAAAAATTTCTACAATTTAATGCTGCTCCAATCCTTAAATATTAATTTCCTTTTAATTTTTACTAAAATTAAAACAAAAATTTTGATTTTAATGTATTTTATATTAATATTCTAAATTAGAGATTTGAAATATAAAAAAAAATTATCTACCTCTTATGTCCCCTCCCCTGCTCAAAGGGCAAAGCCGACAGGAAAGGTTAGGCTTCGTAGTGTGTAAGCATGAAGGCTAGCACAGACAACTTTTCTCCCTTGTCAAGATCGTGGCGATGGCAAACAATTTGTTTACCGAAATGACAATGTGGCCTTACCTTCGATTTTTTGTAGTTCCTTTCCGACATGGAAGCCCCTTTCACATGGACATGTAAACATCTTAATCTGACGTTCACGCTCACGCGTGAACGCAGCCATGTGCTAGGATGCTTCCTTTCTCACATCTCAGCCAACAGCCATGTATATATGATCTCCTCAAATTTATTATACTTACAACTAAATATCAAATGACCAATTCATCGACTTGACGTCACCTTTTTTTTTCCTTTCTCTTCTGCGAGTGATGTGCGTCGAATTCATGCCGTCCTTCAATTGAACGACTGACTGCAATTATTGGTGTTGTTGATAAAGAAAAAAGGAATATATAAGAGTTTAATTCTCAATTTGTCCAAGTAATTAAATGCAAAAAAAAAAAAAAAAAAAGAACACCACAAAACCAAGGTTAGGCCGAAGTGATATCATCTAACCAAACCAAGTCTAACATACAAATATCTATCACCTAGTTAATAGAAAGCAAATGTTGGATACCGTTTGGGGTTCACAACATTCCTGAAGCCCTAAAATTAGATAATTGAAGTATGAGGTTACTCACATCATTTTTTTTATTACTTGAAATTTTGAAAATTTAATAAATTAATTAAATATTTATTAATGTTCCACCAGAAACACAATGACTATTTTCTATTTGATACATTTTGAATTGGTTACACGGCTTTTTCTATATTCAATTCATTAAAATTGTGAGACTTTTTTGATATATTTATGTAAACATTTTTTTTTTAATTTGATGGCCCCTTTGTCTCACTGTGTTTTTCTTTTTTTTTCCTTTTGGCAGTTTTGGGGGACCTATAGAAGAAAATGCTTGTAGGAGACACTTGGCAGGTAGGTGTGGGAGACAAGGAAGGAAAGCCTCGAAAGAGCAGCATGGGGCATGGGCAACTGAATATTGAGTTGGAGTTGCATTGAAGTTGGAACAGAATCTTTATACTCATCACTCACCTTGTCTTTTTATATAATTTTATATTTTTTTTTTCTTTTGATTTTGGAAGTGCTAGTGTGTTTCTTGTGAGGGCTGTTTGTGCCTCTCACATTTCTTCCCCCTTTTTTTAATAATTTAATTGCATCCCATTTAATTGAATAATATACTTGTCATTGAATTTTCCCAATGTCGAAATTCTGCACCCAAAATGCACCAAGGCCGAAGGCCATGTTCTAAATATTCCAGAAGGTTTTTCAGTGTTTGACCAATCAGCCTAACCAATAGAAAAGAGGGGGGGTTGTAAAGGTGATAACATTGTTATCCCCGCAGCCCACTGCACCCAACATGTTTGAGCTTTGATTGGACAAGCCATGTGTACATTTTCAAGCATGGACCAATCACATTTCTCCTCGCTGTAGCCTTCCTTGTAGGAAAAGATTTGTATACAGAGATAGAACATAGTCCTTTTTTTTTTTTTTTTTTAAAAAAATGGTGGCCGGCATTTTTCTTTATTTTTTTGAGCCATTCATGGATTGCGTTGACATTGCAAACATAAATTTGCAGTCACATAGAATGGCAATTTGATGCTTGAGCACGATCAAGCTAAACTATGACTTTTGTCTTTTTTATCAAAAATTTTCTCGGAAATAAGTAGTAATACGAGAGTTAACATGTAAAATAACCAAATGAGAAATGTCATTGGCAATGGCCAATGGCAAATAGTCACATGTGCAATGATTTAGCTCTCCCATCCATGGAGTAGTGACGAATTTCAATGTTAAATGAAGTAAATTAATACTCCCTATTAATTTGTCTTCGATCTTCACCCTTTATCAAATGAATAAATCTCCTGAGGGCCCTAGGATTGTGAGCAATCAGTAGTAAAAGCAACTCAAAAGCATGGAAGAAACATTAGGCAATCACCCAAGCAGGCGAGAAGGTGAAATATGCTGCCTGCTAGGATTCTCCAACTAAAATCTTTAGAATTCACCAATAAATCTTGAAAAAAAGATATGCAAAGATACCCTTTAAGTCACCTTGCTGGAGATTGATGTGTAATAGATGGTTACTGTAGGGCAGCGTCATATGTCCCAGCCTCTGCGGCTCTGCAGAAAGTTCACGAGAAAGCAGTTCAGGCCTACAAGTTGATGAATGATTGGGCAGGATTTAATCGAAAGAAAAGTCGGTGAATGATTAACAAAAATTCAAAAGAAAAGTAGCTCATTGGCTGTCAAATTACTAAAAAAAAAAGTTGTATATTTTTTTTGCAATTACTGTTTTGCATGTCTTTCTTTCAAGGTATCAAATCATTTTGTGGATAAGGTAGTGATGGAAAACGTTATTTCGGTTGCTTTCGATCATCATCACTTAACGATCAATTAAATGGACAATCAGACAATGACCATTATTATCTGTAAGAGAGGGAGATCTGACAAAGGCATGTAATTGGGGAAAAGAAGAACTACTCAATGTCATAGTTTGAGTTTTCATGTTTAATAAAAGGTTGCTTTCATGCTTTTTTTTTTTTTTTTTGAAAAACTGGATAATTTCATTAACAGGAAATATCAACATAATCCGGGTAAGAGCAGCCTCTTACTCCAAAAAATCATTCTGCAGAGAACATCAAAAATAGTCTGCAGATCCCAGAAACCTCTAGATGTCCCAAATCCTGACCCAACAGCAGGTTGCTTTCATGTTTATGCGAACAGGGCAATGCCGATTTTATCATACAAGGACAAAAGAAGAAGAAAATTGACATTTCCCTAACTTCATTTCTCAAAAGAAATGTACTTTTATTTAGGCATTTTTTGAGTGCCTTCATGTCGAGTTACTACTTACTATATATATATATATATATATAAGAAAAACTGATGTTTTTTCATATACATGACTGTGTATTTATTCACAAATACTTCAATTTCGCTTGTAAATTCATGGGTTAAGACTCAAGACTATAATTGATTATTTACGGTCTCATTACATGTTTTTCTGTTAGTATCAAGTAGATTAATCGTTATTTAATTCAAATTATAAGAGTAGATAACGAGTGACATATAATTATCATGTAGCGGTAAATATAAATGGAATGGTAATAGACCCATCTTAAAAGACAGACTGTTGATGCAAGGAAAGGAAAGAAGTATGGTCAAATTCCCAAATGGCAGCTGCCAGAACAAGGCAGTGGAACATGACGCATCCCCATTCAAATGCTTCCATCAAGGATCACCACATCAATAAAAATTATAAAGGCACATGACATACGCAAAATCTCATGGTTAGATCCATTTTCCCCCATTACCTCACCAACCTTTTTGAACATTTCACTTTGTGTATCAAAACAAAAGGCAATGGCTTTCACGAAACATAGGGTTCTTTTGCTTTTGGGTTTCCTTTTATTATTATTATTATTATTTTTTAATTCCAAAGTGGTCCATGGCCCCCTCTCCCATTTAGTCAAAAAAAGAGCCAATGCTTTTGCTTAAGTCGGCCCCTCTCAGCAAACTTAGTACACAATTAAGATAGATTCACCCAATAATTTGATGAATTCCATTTCCCTTCCCTCTTACCTCAATCTCCTTTTGGCTTTATGTCTGTATTATTGAGAGAAAAAGGCATTTGGGTTTCTTGAAGAAAAAAAAAAAAAAAAGCTAATAGCGACTTCCTTTAGGGCATTTAGGAATTAGGTGGGTGAGGTAGATGTTGAGTGGCCTCTGTCTCGCCCCAAACAAGGTAAGCTCTCATTGCTTTACTAATAAAATGGTGAGACAGGCGGTTTGAAGATAAGGATTGCCCGCCTTAATTACTAAACAAGCTAATTATTTTTTTGGGGTGCTTGATTAGTGGTAATGACGTAGGGTTTGATGTTGCCATCGTCAAATGTTTGGAACAATTCAAACATCACTATTTTTTACATTATTAAAGTAATGAATTTAACCATTCAGAGATTGGTGAAGTGTAACGTACGCATTTGTTTCTGGTTCGCCAACAATATTTTGGAATCTGTACTTCATTATAGTGCAGATTAATTCCCAATTTAACGGGGGATGGGTCCATTATGCCGTCTTCTACAGTACCAAATTTAAGATTAAAGAAACATTCAGGCAAACCCGAGTACGTCGCTCATTACGCAGTGCTTATGTAGCTACATGTAATGTTGCATCATTGCATGGTATATTATATTAACAATATGAAAACCTATTGGACTTCACCTTACTAAAGAAAAGATTATTGAGTTTTACAATTTAAATTAATCTTTTCTGTTACGAATTTCACATTAATAAATAATAAATAAATCTTAGATATATAAATGTGTACTTTTTATTTTTTTATCAAATATGCCTTTTTAAATTAAAAACATAAACCTATGACAAGTGATTTTAGTACAAACTCAAATTTTTATTATTATAGAATCTCATGAAAAATACAAAAATTGAAATAGATTTGAATTAGAATAAGAATCTCTCTCTTCAATGAGTAGAGAGCAAGTACAATAAGTCTCTTTTTATGGGTGAAGAGAGTGTTGCACAATTGGGTGCATTGGATTGTGCTGTTTTATTCATGTGGAATATGTAGTTTACTCTTCTGTCCTTAGAATATGACGATGAAAAGGACGGGATTGAGTAACATGGCTACAAATGGTGACTTCACACAATGTGGTGAAAGTATTAAGTATTACTAATTGGTTTGTTAATCAAAAGTGAAGATTACTCGCTGCTATTTTATATTTAAAACATAATTAAAGTGACAAAAGGAGAAAAGAGAGGTCAGATGAGACATGACTTGAAAAAGTAAAATAAAAAAAGGAGCTATAAGTACTTAGCTTGCTCAGCCTGTTTAGGCCTGACCTGAGAGAATAATGGGCTTTCCTTTATTATTTATGTATATATGTATATATAAGATATATAAACGGATATTAAATTTTTTCTTATATTCTATTTATAGTTCACAATTGAGTCTATATATTGTCACTATCCAAACCCAAGACAATTTAAGTAGGTAACACTTTAAGGAAACACCATACTTGCAAAAGATAATCCGATAACTGGGAAGATAAAAAATAATGAGATTACATGTAAATAATACAAATTTTAAAAAACAAAAAAATTTAATATTTTTTCAAACTCTTTAACACTTCATAAAGAAACGTTAGGGTTTGTCCCGTCAAGGATGAAGGACCAAACCCAATAAAATTGGGCCCAAGTTCATGCCCTTGGAATCAAGCGTTTCAATCGCGACTGGACCGGATCAGCTCACATCGCACCTCAAAACCCCGAGGCCGAACGAGAAAAGCCACGTTGCATTTGCCCAGCAGAGGAAAAAAAAACCCCAGAAAGACTGAGAGAGGTTTAGCCAGCATTTCAGCCGATACCTCTCCGTTCCCAATCGGTATTGTTCTTCACTCCTTGCACGGAACTCCGCGTTCTACTATAAATTTTCCGGTGCTTATTTTATAAGATTAAATTTCATTTCATGTAAAAGTTCTTTGCTTGGTCACTGTTCCTTTGACAATTTTAATCTGGTCCAATCCTTCTTGGGTTTTCATTTTTTTTTATTTAGCAATAACATACTGTACAATTTTTGCTTGAGAATGGAATTTAATTGCTTGAAAAAAAAAAAAGTTAGTTGTAATTGCAAATTTATGACTTGACGTGTTTCTTTTCTTTAGTTATAACCTAAGTGGTTATGTTAGGGTTAAACATGATTCGGGGAGTTTGATGATATCTTAACTATGATTAAACATGTTGGTAATCTCTATAGTCATAACCTAATTTATTATGTTGTGGTTAAGTATGATTCGGAGAATTTGATGATATCTTAAATTTGGGTATTGCAGTAGTAAGTATGAAGGTGCGAGCGTCAGTGAAAAAGATGTGTGAATTCTGCAGAACTGTTAAGCGTCGTGGACGTGTGTATGTACTATGCACTTCCAACCCTAAGCATAAGCAACGACAAGGCATTTCCACATTTGCGTCTGAATGCACATTGCCTCCTACGTATGGCCCTCTCCTTTCATTTGCTTTTGTTTATTTTTGGTGTCTTCATTTGTTTCCTCACTCTTAGTTCCATGCGTTACAATTTAGGAACCTTAATGGCTTGAACTATTTAAACATGGTTTATTTTCTGAAGTGGGACGCTACTAGTTTGTTTTTTTTTCAATTGTCTTTATATTGTTGCTTATTAGGGAAAGGCACCTTCATTTGATTTAGAAAATAAAAGAGTTGTTTTGATAAAATTACACATGGAACAAATATGCACAATTAGCCTGTTTTTTAAAATATGGGCTGATAACTTTGTTTTAATTAGTTTTGGAAAATTATTTTGAATATGATTCTGTATTCTTTAATTAGGTATGGAGACATGCTTTTGCAAGGAATTGTTTTTCCATACAAAAAATTAGTAAAGCTTCTGCATGCTGAGAGGCATGCGTTTCCTTAGCCATCCTGTTCCTGATATTGGCTGAGTGCTCTGTGATAAAATTGCTATCTCGCTGATTTGTGCAATACCTAGGGGAAGTGGGACCATTATTATTGGAAGAAGAGGATAGGCTAACTATTTTTATTGGTACACTTGATCTGGAGCCCTTTAGCTTCTTGTCAAGTTGATTGGGGCCTGATATTCAAAGAAATTCTTCCTGGTCACACCCACTGATTTATTGGTGCAAATGGGTTATTTCCGTTTTTTCAGGTTTAGGGTTTTTGTTTCACTTATCCGAGTATCCAATCATAAACCTCAAACTGAACAAGTTATATGATGAAAATAACAATTATAATTATGTTACAAGCAAAATGTTAGTGGATTTTTGTGGTTTTGGATTTCTGATTCTCTGTGTACATGTACTTAGAGGAAGTTGTTTAAGAATTTCTGTGTAAGTATTTCAATCTAATGAAAATAGAACTCCATAACCGTAAGGCTTTGTCTTTACCCACTTCTCCATTTCCAAAATTCAATATCATTAATGGAATTGAAATGAATTGCTCTGTCACTACTTTTCTAAGCTCTTAGGTAATCAATTGTATAGTCCACCTTTCAATTGGAAGCAATCTTTTCACTGATAATGTTTTTTAGTGATATCATTGATGAAGCTGCTTGATCAAAGTCTCTGTAAATCAATGTGGAAGATTTTTGTCTGAATTCTTTTAACTTTGAATCTTTTATATGTTTATAGATTATAGATTTGTAAAACTAAAAGGGGTCAGCCATGCAGACCCACACAATCAGCAGTTATTTGTCTAACAAGTTATCTGCTAAGACTTGAATCATGGATTACCTAATGATAGTACTATCCTTTCTGTTTGAAGAAATAATGGACTTGCATCAAACATGCAATTTACTGAAAATGCCAGGTGAAGGGGCAAAAGACAAGGAGATAACAGAGAAAAGTTTTGCATTTCTTACTTTCTTTACATTTAAAAAGATTTCTACTGAAGGTTCTACCAGATTGAATCTTTAATTGCATTGGAGGATTTTGGGTACTGGAGGAATTTGATAACATGCTAATTTGGGCCCCCATTGTTCAAGCTGATAGTATTGCTTGTTGCTTTGCCTATATAAAGCCCAAACTTTCTGCAGTTAAGAGCTTGTTGCTTCTGATAGACTTAGCTCTGAAATGAATTCTTAATGAATGCCTCAAAAAGTAGTCTGATTGCTGGGAGTCCATCTTAACAGTTGAGAACATGCACCAGTGTATCTATCGCTTTTACACACCTGATTAGTGCAATAAAGTGCACCAAAACTTTTAAAAGCTTTTGGATTCATCTTGATCTTTTAGACAGATATTACCTTACTCTATTTTATGATTAACCATGATTAGACAGCACATGCTTGCATCTCTGATGTTCTCCCTCAAGTATTGGTATTGATCTGATTTTGTTGTGTTTTACCAGCTGGATGGTTTAATACAATTAGGCATTTGCTAATATCTTAGCCTTTGTTAAAGTGTTGAATCTTTATTGGGAGATTATTGGACCTTTCCAATTAAGCAGAGCTTCTGAGATTTGGTAATATGCTTGTTGAATATTTTCCAGGTCAACAGAAACAAATGTCAAGCATGCAATTGTGCCTAGTCACAGCATGCAGCCAGGACTAGCATCCCTTCTTCCCAAAAGGCAAGAACCGTCATTGATGCTTGGATGGAGGGCTAACCTGGCATCTCTCATATTCAAATCAGGATCTTAGGGGGAACCAAAAAAAGAGATATTACTGTTGTGAACTAGATATTCAATTGATACTGCTGAATCTAGGATTCTCTGAATTTTGTTTTCAGTTGCGATTTATTTAGTGAATAGTGATGGTATATTTGGAACTTTGTTTCATCATGATGCTGTACTTATTGTTGCTGCCCTAAAACATCTGTTGGAATACAGATAGAGTTGAAATGGCAGTGCCTTTGACTCTGTGGTGCTTGGGCTTGCATTTATGTTCGCAATGTGGGGTGCGTGGAGGTAAGAACCAAGAGCTGCTTTGGATTATGGAGAAATTGGTAAGAGTGTTCTGTAACCGTTTCTTGCGGTAGAGATCTTGGAGCTTGTTCTCCTTCGCTATGTTCATCTGTTTAAGGAAAGTTAAAGCTCTAATCCTGCTTTTTCTTTCCCCCAATATTTATTTATTTGGTTTTGGATTTGAGAATGGGGATTGGGAGATGGTTAATGTTAAGAATCTCATATTAATAAGAAATGGGGTAGGTCTTGAGTTTATACATAAGTTTTTTTAAACTTAATGGGTATGTTTTTATGAGTTGAAAACATAAGCTCATGACATTCAAGCCCTAGCCTTGGTTTGAGCATGGAAGAAGAAGTGCACTTTGATGGAAAGCATTAAGAATAAAGTCATGCGTAAAACGTTGAGTTTCGATTTACCTTTTGAAAGGCAAAGGGGAGCCCATTTGATTTCTTCCGGATTCGATGGGCGGCATTGTTGTAGCGATCGATTTGACATACAGGCACTTTGTTCTTACTCTTGACTCCCATGCTTGGGATTGGGGCCTTGGGGTTTACCAATGATATCTTTAAAATAAATCAATTTTTCTTTCCCTCTTACTATCTTTATTCCTTTTTTTTTTGTTGGGTTTTCTTGTGGACTTCTTTGTTAAATAAATTTAATTTTGATAGTTATTTTTAACAAAATTATAAAGTTATAAAATTTTTAAAAATAAAATTTGTAAATTTTGAATTACAAAAAATTTAAAACATGGTTTGAATTTTTAATTTTATATAATATTTGTAAAAAAAAATGGTCAAATCGAATTTGATTAACTTAAAAGAAAATGACAAACAGAGCCAAGTAAAATGGAATAGAAGAAATAATACGTTATTTTGGTTATGGGAGATAGTAAAATGGTTTGAATATGGGAACAGGGAGATAGAAATATTATAACAGAATGTATGGTGATGCTAATTTCTGAGAGAAAGAGTTGATGTCTTCCATTCATATAATTGCTGCTGTTATATTATAAAGATTTTTTAAAGCAATAAGTAGCATAATACAATACAGAAAAAGAGATTTTATTATTTTATTTTTACAAACATGAATAGATGCATGCATGAGGGTTGCCATGACTTTATAATCAAATGAGTTGAGTTGATGATACATTCTATGATTTGAGTATGTATTATTAGGACTTAGGACGATCTGTATCCACAAAACATCAATGATTAATATAAGAAGCTTTGAAGCTTGAGATTATCAGGATCATATGGCATCCAATTTTAATACTGGTAAGTAGTATTACTATTCTTTTTCTTTTTTGAAAGTACTTTTTTAATTTATTTTTAATTATAGTATTTGAGAATCATTATCTTTGTTGTTCTGCTACCCTTTTTTAGACGAATAATATTTTATATATATATATTCTAGTCCATAAGTTTTACAACGCAGCTTTTGTGAAAGACAGAGAAAATCATTTCAAGAATTAATTAAATAATAATAATAATAATAATAATAAAAAACACCAAAACAAGATAAGGAAAGGAAAAGCCATAATTGACCTTTACTTTGGATTCATCTTTTTCTTTTCCTTCATTTGGCAAAACCCATGGCGCGTGCTTTCCAATGCCCTTATATTCCTCTTTATTAGTTAAAAAAAAACACACAGAGTTCCCCCCACTCACCCAGCAAGCATAATTTACTTTCTCAGCTTTTCACTAGTCTCTTTCTTCTTTAACTGCCCATGCAAGTTGCAGCAACAACCGCCATCCCCTACTATAGAACTACCCCCACCACCATCCCTAATAGTAAATATTGAAAAAACAAGGGGCACACTTTCAAGTAGCCAATAATTCATTTTCTGATTTCTTTGCTTTCTTTCTTCTTCTTTTGTAGTTGGATTTTGAAATTTGATTTAGATTGTGTTGGTTGTTGGTGGTGGTGTTTGTGATGATGATTGGTGTTGTATGATAGTTTCGCCGGAAAAAAAAGAAAAGAACATGGTGACTGTTAATAGTTTGATTAGTACTTGGATCGGTGACCTTCTCGCTTGCATGGGGTAAGTATTTGATTCCTTTTTCTTAATGATTTGATTGTTTATTTCTTTTTCGATAATTTTTTTTTGATGTGTCTTTTGCTGTTCTTTGACTGTAATACTAAAAGCGCGTTTTAAGGAAAGACAAAGTTGACTTGTTTGACTGTTGAAGCCCCATTACCGTCCCCCTGCCCTTTTTCATACAGATTAAGAATACGCAGATTGAATGTTTTTCCTCCTTTGTTAATACAAGTGAGACTTATATTTTCAACTAGTATATAATTGCTTATCAAAAATGGTACTTGTATTTGTTTGCTGATTATAGTAAAGTAGTAATTTTATCGTTTTAGCACCAGCTTTTTACTCACCGTTAGCAATTTGATAGAATATGAGTTTGTTAGGGTCATGAACATGGTTAAAGGGAGGGTCTTTATTTGGGCAAAACCCAGTTTTTTGAGGAAAAGCTTCAAGCAAAAAACATTAATGACTTAGAAGTAACAAATTCTTAAACATAAGTAAGCAACTACTAAAATTTTTCCTGTATTGGAATCCTCTTGTTTGGGCGCAACCATCATCACATAGGCATTACATACAATTACATAGCTGTTTATGCACAACGCGTTGCAACTGTACAACTGTTTGATTAAATAGAACAAAATCATGAGTTAACAGACATTTGAGTCTCATATGTGGTGGAGAACAAGGGTTTTTTGTGTGAAACTGGATATGCTCGTATAGTTTTCTTGGTTTTACTGTTATCATATTTTTAGGGATGGAGCTTTAGTACCGTGAGAAGATGGTAAGACTAAAGAGACTTTTAGAGGAAAAACGTAGAAAATAGACATAAGCCCTACAGGTTGAGTTGCCTATTATTGAAGCTAGTCATAGCTTTCCTCTTCACAAGAAAGCTGCCTCTACTTGGTCAGTCTAGGAATCCTTGAAAGGGCCTTAATCTCTTTGGCCAAATGAAAATCTCCTATAGGTGGGAAAATTCATGTTCTATCAAATCAATCTCCTTTTTCTCAAGGGCTACCTTGAGAAAGTACCCCTGCTGAATTAAAGTGCAATTGCTGCACTACATGGTCTTTTCAAACTGCCATGCATGACGATTTAGCTTCATACATTTACCAAGGGACAAGTTTTATAAACAGTTGGGAAAGGATTCTAGTCCGCCTAGATTAAAAGGGAAAAGATCGATGCAAGTGGAATATGAACCTCTTGAACATAGTGTTGCTTAGTTACAAAATTGCAAAATAATCTGTTGTCAACTCTATGCCTCTTTCACTCTCCTCATAAGAGAATGACTAAGAAATCATCAGGCAGAATATAACCTTGGTGTCCCTTATTTTTTTGTGCCAAATTGTCTTTTAACTCCTTATAGTTCCTTCATGACTTGTTTTCAGAAAAATAAGCATATAATAATTACTAATAAGGTACTATGTGAATTAAGCTAAGTATTTGTTTTATGCCATGCCCTTACTTTTGTATAATTGTACTTAAAAGAAAATCATTATGTAGTGCACTTTGTGTCTGTGGCAAAGTTTCCTTTTTTAGCTGCTAGGAAAACCAATTTAATACTATGTCTTTATGAAAACTACTAGTCTTGCTGCTCAAGCTGTCCAAGGGAAGTAGTTTTATTCATTTGTTGTCTTTCCAACTACGATATCATTCTTCTTGGAGATATAGTTGGCAAATTGCTTCAGGATGTCCTTTACGGAATGTTTCCTTGAAGTTAGAGTGGTCCTATGGTGACATTGTTGATGCACTCTGGCCTGTGTAACTACTGAATTTCAGTGATATATTCCTATTCCTGAAAGATGAAAACGAAGAAGGGAGCATGTAGCTTTCCACTGAATTGTTTCGTTGAAACCATTAAAATCTTTTGCGATGGGCTAAGTTCTGCCGTAGCTTCTTGGTAGATGTTTTATATCAATTTGTATGGTTTAACTTGGTTTTAAACAGAGCAGTGGTTGTTTTGGATGCTGCACTAAACCTACACCGATTATTGCTGTGGATGAGCCATCCAAAGGATTGAGAATTCAAGGGCGTATAGTGAGGAAGCCCGGCATTTCAGATGATTTTTGGAGCACCAGCACGTATGATTTGGAAAACAGTGCTATTCAATCTCAAAGAAGCTTGTCGTCGATCAGCACATCAAATCCAACTCTAAGTCAATGCAGTAGCACTGGTGGCATAGCCAACCAGTCTGATTTCGTAAATCAGGGCAAGTTTTATTTTATTATATTCTCTGTCATGTCCACAAAATATAAGAAACCATGGATAATTGAAATTTTAGTCATGATATTATTGTAAAGTTTAAGATTCTTAAATTAAATTAGGCAATTATATGTTTTGTTAATTGCAGGTTTAATTGTCTGGAACCAGAGCAGACTCCAGTGGATTGGAAGTAGCAGGCCTAGGAATCATACTCAACAAAGTAGGGAGACCGGATTAAGGTGCGTCACTAATTATTTTGACACTTTGTCTTTCAACTTTGGAAGCAGTCATCCAGGAAATTTATGGAGTGCAGTGCTATCCATCTGCTAAGTAGTTGCCAATTTATTAGACAGTTTCCTTTACCAACACAAAATTTTTTGTCTCAATTTGAGTGACATTCAGTGAGAAAAAAATTGGTAAGCAAATAATAATCAAGTCTTGCTAGCTTGTACCATTGTCTCTTGTAATCAACCAGGCAATCCTATGCATTGACTGGTATTGTATGCTGGGCCATTTGTTGAAAGATGAAAGTACATTGAATCCAGGTGAACCTTTTTTTTTTTTGAAAAGCATTCGTGAACTTTCATTGATAATCAGGAATGAAGCATTCTTTTCCAGGGAAATATCAACAAAACACAGTCAGAAATCAAAAAATATTGGAAGATGTACCCCTAATAGATGCTAGTGTATTTTTCCAATATTCCCTCATAAGACTTCCCTCATTCGAATACACAAAATTTACTACCTATCTTTACAGCAAAAATCAAAAGAGGATTGCCCACTAAACTATACAATTCCTTGGGACATCAACCAGCAGAACCAATTCTATCCGAGGGCCATTCAAACATCCTTTGAACCCAATTTCCAGTGAACAAAGGAATCAAACACAAAGCAAACTATACACTTAGTGATCCCCTCAGCAGAGACCTCCACATCCCATAGCTCAGCAAAACATCAAGAAGTTCACTTCCAGCATTAATTAGAAGCAGAAATAAGCAAAAACTGACTTACTAGAAAAGATGTAGAATATCAGACTGAAGCCGCAACCCTTCCTTTGCCAGATTATCTGTTCTTTCATTTGCTTCATGTGTGATATGTCTAATTGTCCAACCATTCAGGTTTTTCTTCATCCTTTTCATTTGAATCAACCACTTCCTCAGTCTCCACTGGGTAAATCGTGTCCATTGGGCAATTTAGGTGTTATTAAGTTTTACTTCTTCAGAGTGCCTAAAGCAAGCTTGATTGTTTATGGGCATTTTAAAGAATGGAAACTGAAAGAGGCTAGCCCAACCTATGTTGGACATGACAGCTTCTTTATGACTATGTTCCCCATTCCATTCCAGATTGTGCTTGAAAAAATTATAGCTGTGTGGGCAAAAGCTTTTTGCATGATGAATTTGGTGATGGGTATATAGGCATAGCACATCAAGAGTAGTAAAGTTTTATGCAATGAACACATAAGGTAAAGAGTAAATGTGTTGAGGTAAGAAGGAACCTTAAAGAAGCTGGCGCAAGGCCTTATTGAAAATGAAAAGTAATTTTGTAGTAGTTGGTGTTCATTCCTATTTATGCTTAATTTCCCCTAATTTTACACATTGTTACAGTTGGAATGCAACATATGAAAGTTTACTTGGGACCAGGAATCCATTTCCCCAGCCCATTCCTCTTGCTGTAAGTTAACTTTGCATGTTGGTTTCTTTTACCCTGCATTCATATTTGCTTTTGCTGTCTCCTAATTGTGAGTTTGTGACTTAACTGGCAGGAAATGATTGATTTTCTGGTGGAAGTATGGGAGCAGGAGGGATTGTATGATTGGAGTTAATATCAGAAAAAAAAAAAAAAGGTTTTGTTTTTTTCACATATTAACAATTGTTCATCTTTGTAGTTTTGAACATTTAAGAGAAGTTGTATATAGCTGTGGGGAAAGGGTGAAAACAAAAGGAAAAAGATACAGTATCTTTTTCATTTGTATAATTTTAAAATCCACAGCCCACACGATTTCTCTTCTTTCCCTTTTATCTTTTCCCTCTCCCTGTTTTTCATTTTCTTCTTCCTTGCCATGTTAAAGCTTTGTTGAACCTCTTGCATTAGATTTGAAGTGAATCGAGAAGCAAATGTTTGGCATATGCACATGCAGGGAAAAGTAAACGTAACGTAACAATGTCTAAAACGGGGTTGTGGATTCATTAAATCTGGTGAAAATTCTGTGAAGAACCTGTAACAATCTCAATTCACCAATGTAGAAAACAGAGTTGGAAAATGATACACAAGCATGTTTTGTTAAGAAAACAAAACAATCTACAATTGTCGAGTTAGAAGATCTTAGATGCGTCTTGTTGTAACGTAGGGAAGTTGAACTCACTTAGGGCCAACACGAAGAGATGGTAGTTGGATTGGTTTTGTATTTGATTAAGTAGACAAAAAGAATAGAAAGACTAGTTTAGCCCTGTGGCTCCGAATATGAAGCTAGCTGCAGAAGCGTCTTTAATAACACGATGATCCAATTCTGTTCCGTGAAGCAAAAGATGAGGCGGTGCTGCTGCCGAATCATTCACCCGGCTGACGATGGATATAAGCATTTCAGCACACCATCTCGCGTGTCTGCCTACGAGTCAGATGACAACGTCTGCCGTCTTCTTACAACTTAGAATATTACTACCATTCACGATTCCAAAAGGTACAGCTTCACCTAATGAATCTTGAGTTGTTCATCATATAGAATTCACATTTGATTGTGACCACAATTTATCAAAACCACAAATGCACGCATACAAGGAAATGACATCTGAATCCTGAGAATTCATCACGACACTCACAACAACAGTCATCGTTCATTGTTTTCTCTTCTCCTCATCTATCCTTTCTTCCAAAGGAATGATATGCTTTTGGCTCATTGGGATATATTTATGCATTCATTCATTTGTTTATACCTGCCGCTTTCTTCTTATTCGCTTAAACAACATGTCAAAAAGAGTTACATACATTGTACGACTGCCACCATGCTTATAAATCTGTATTAGCATTGATTTTTAGGATTTATTTTTTATATATATATATATTGTAAATAAAAAAATAAAGATAGATAAGAATATATAGATGTGGTTGAAATACAAGGGAGGAATTTTCAAAAAATCCCAACTTTAGAGGTGCATGAACACAACAGGTAAACATCAGAAGAGCAATGACCTGGTACCCAACTTTCCGCAGTACTTGCCAAGGACAGCAATCTCTCAAATCCTCATCACCACAAAAGGGTGGGTCATTCTCTAATTTTAGAAGCACTTCAATTTTCTTTGCCCTCTACCATTGTTGTCATCTTTTTCCCTCTCATGACATTAACATTTTTCCACGACTACACTAGCATTTATTCTTACCTACGTTGCACATCAATTATTCAATATTATTAATATTAAGAATACAAATTTTTTAATTTATGAAAGTCTGGAATAATCTTAATAATATTTATGATAAAAAAATATTTTTAAGTGAAAGTTATTTGCTACAATTAATTTTTTATTTATAAATTGGATGAATTAAGGAAATATGCTTTTTAATGAAAGTTATTCAATATAAATAAAATTTTTATTTATAAATTAAATAAAACTTATGAATATTCATACTAAAAAATTATATAAAATGGCCATTTTAGAATGATTCGTCATTCCAAAAGTTCTTTAGCAAATTTTTTTATTGACGTAAATGATCATATTGTAAATTTCTACAATATATTTACAAAAATTAACATTTTAAATATCTTTATTATTTATCTTAATAAGATTGATCTAGTCTATAAATAAAAATTGTAGTTGCATTAGATGATTTTCATTAGAAATATTTTTAATTATAAAATTTTTAAATTTTATCTTATCTGTAAATAAAAATTTTAATTTCATTAAATGATTTTCATTAAGAAATGTTTTATACGTGGTGATAGAGTTGTTAGAGGTTCAAACATATTTCATTATGATATATTTATAAAAATTAATAAATTAATTAATTATTAAATAGATATATGACATTCACCTAACTCTTACTTGTGCAATTTAAAAACTCTATTGTTGATGTATTTGTAATATAATATTAATGATAAACTTCACCTATGTTTCTTGTGATTTTAACTTTTCTCACGTAATATCTCGTGATTTTTTTTTATATTTTTAATTAAAATCATGTGGATATCTTTTGTCCAATTAGCACCATCAAAATAACTTCTTATTCTCACCAAAAATCATATCGTTAATTTTTTAATAAAATTACTAAAATATCTTAATTCAAAGTTAATATATTTATTCACGCTTAAAAGTATTTTTGTATATTCCAAAAAAAAAAAAAGTATTTTTGTAACTTTATTAAGCCAAATCAACTATAATCTCTTGTGGAATCAAAAGTTGCCCAAAATGTGTTAATTACAAAAAAAAAAAATTCATAGAATATTAATTGAAAAAAAAAATCACATGGTGCCGTGTGAAAAAAAAAATTGAAATCACTAGAAGTTGAGGTGTAATTTGCTCTAAAATTAAGTGTTCATAGGCAGAGAAGTCAAGTCTTAAAAATTTTTAGGAGGCCACAATTTCGTGAAAGAAGGGGTGTAACTACTAATCAGCCAGCCTATAGCGTAGATTTCATAAATCTTGAATGTGACCCGAGTAGGATACATCAAGCTTAGGCCACAGGTGACGGAAGAGAATTTGAGAAAAATATTTGGAGGACAAAGATTGTCTTTGAAAAAATCAAGCCCTCCATGAGGGAAATCCTTTTGCATGATCTTCTCGTACAAGATAATATTGGATATATTTATGCACATTAGACATTCCTGCATACAGTGAACATAACCAAACCCCAAAAATTAATTAAAAACAACACGTTCAAAATAAAATAAACTAAAACAACAATATTTTTACGTCTCAAAGGGTATTGGGATTGCATGAATATGTGTGCCTTCGACAGATTCATTTGACCGAACCCATGCCTTGTCTCTCCCATGTCACATGCTTAGGATATTTGGTTGGGAATTGGGATACGATTGCTTAGAGCCCTATACCTAATTAGTTGAACATCAATTAATTTATTTGTAACACTTAATATTGTGTGCATGTCGACACAGATACATGCCTTTCTACCCAACCCAAAAATAAAAAAAAGAAAACAGGTAAAAACCGTGCCTACTTTACCATTAAGCATTACTTAATTCCATATGCAATGTTTTTATTGGGTTTGGTATGAAAGGGAAAGGTTGTAAATTAAGCGGAAAGAAGAAGCAACATTCAAAAAATAAATAAATAAAAGTAAAAGTAAGGAATAAAATTGTTAGTGTCTACAAATTTAAACTTCTAAACTTAAGGATCCCATCTTCCTCGAAGCCAATCAAGAGAATACTTGATTTATATTCTTCCCACTTGGCAACTAACTCACGCCCCTACTCCATAGAAAACCCGATGGATTTGGCGTAATTCCTAGTACCAGGACAGTCGTCTTCTTTCCTGCCAATTTCTTTTTCAAAAATTGCGTGTTCTTCCATCATTACTTTTTCTTGAAGGAATCTTTCTCCAGTGCCTAAGCCTCTAGTATATATCGGTTAAAATAACTCATACATTTTGGATGTACATGCACTACTTGATGTGTATAAAATAGCGTTTTGCACCACTAGACTGAAAATCCTAGATGGAAATGATTAGTTATATATTCCTTGAATCATCTCCGCAGGCAATGGTATACACCATTGATCCACTGAAAATATTTTTGATTATCTCACTTTGGGGATGAAATGAACTGGCGTGATTGTCTCTGACATTTAGATTGTATTAGAGATAAAGGCAATGACTGACAGCCACTTGCTATGCTGTCAAAACAAAATCATTAACTCTTTCTTAGCCAACAAGATGGGTGGTACTGGCAATTAGAAAGTGAAGATGATGTATTCATTTATTTTATTATTACAGTAGTTCAAGCCGATCACATTGTTCCTACAGGGAGGGACCAATGTCTAGAAGCAGGCATTGGGACAAGTCAACATGATCCCATAAGCAGCATATGAACAACAGAAAGCTGATGAGAAAGATTTCGATGGACCATCACACGAGGATTGCATCAAAAATAATATATATTAAATATGGATCTCATCAGAATAAATGTTCTAATAATAATAACTACTAATTTAGACGATTAATAGTTTTTAATATACAGTATAAAATAAGAAGTAATTATATTTTCTCTCATCGCATAAATTTCACCTCTCACATTATAAGATTCACATTCAAAGCTCAGTGTTATGGCTTCAAATTCATATAGATGCCAATAATAGCTATGTTTTTGAAGTAGTTTCAGGGTATATATATCGTTAAATAGTGGAACAATGATGATGACTATGAATGTTGCTCTTGCAGCAGTGCAAGTTGAAAGCCTTGTTGCAATATATATTTCCCTGTCAAAATTAATGTGATATTTTTTTGAATGTTTCGCATTTCCAAGAAATTGATAGTGTGTTGAAATATTGGAAGACTCATCATTTCGATTGCCATATTTACCAAGTCTTAGAGAGTTGGGAGATGGCAACAGAAAAAGAGAGGATGTGCAAATTGAAGAGAGATTGAATGATTCAGCCTTGCTTTCCCTTTTACAACATAAATTGCTCACCCTTGTTCCTGAGTCACATTTGCAATTTTCTTTCCCCTTTTAATTTCAGCCCATACCAACTTATGGGACCAACATATAATCCCATATGCCAACTCATGAATTCAATGCATTTTTCCTTTACTTCCAAGGCAATTAGACACCAGAAAAATCCCATTCATGCATCTTTCTTTTTCTAGCTTTTGAAGTTGATTTCTCAAATTTGAACTGATCAAGATTTTACAGCCCAAACTGAAATTTTGTATCTTTTTGCCATGTCAAAGAAGGACTATAAAACTCTGAAAAAGAGAAGATTTGGCAGGGCACAAAGCTATCTGGGGGGGAAAGGGGACCATAACTCTACTTATGGATGTCAACATAATTTTCTTTCACCTAAAACCGTATCCATTGTGATTATGATGAGCCACTAAAATCTGATCGAACAAAATAATATAGATGGCCACGTGTAATTATCCACATATAAATGCAAAAAGATTTTGTAAAGTTGGTGTCATTGAATTTAATACACTAAGACTAGGAGTTGGAGTTTGGACCACAAAATTCTATCAAAATACATGCATACATCTAAACTTATAAGGAACGACTTTTAGCAAGGATGGACCACTCTGAGAATTGTGCGTTGCCAGCCAAACAAACAATGCTATCACTTGACAGAAATATCGAATGACTTGAATCTCGTGGGTAGGCTTTTTATTTGGTCTATCCCACGGTGTTTGAAATCAGTTAAACTTGTACCTAATGTTGCATAATAGACTAAGTTAATTTAATGAGAAAATTAGTAGATCCATGTATCTTTGAATTTCTTTTAATCCAACAATGATATTTCTCAAACATATGGTAAGGCAGAAGGGTTAGCAAAAGGTGGCAAGTTGATGAATAGGGTTACATAGACTGACAATTGATGCAAATTTGCTACGTTGTCAATAAAGAAAATGTAGTTGCCAATTAAAGCGTCTTTATAAATATGGCTCTCTTCAAGTGGAGCATACTCTTTTTAGCTAAACAAAATATCTCCAACAGTTCACCTTTCCAATCCAGTTTCTTCTTTTTTTGGCCAAACACAGACATATATACATAGAAGAACAATATTTTTTTGTCACGATTTTATTGTGAAAAGTACAAAAAACAAAAATATTTGAGTATTTAATTCATTAATTAATACATAATCTCTTATCTAAAAAACAAAATTCGAATTTTCTTTCTCTAATTAAAAAAATTCAAAAAAAAAAAGAGTGTTACCCAATCAAAAGTAATAAGCGCGGTGTTTATCCATTTCTGCAGAGAAAAAACGAGGAAAATTGAGTAGATAAAAAGGTTGTTAAATTGACAAAGTCTATCCTGTGATATAAAAAAAGACTAGTAGTATAAAAAAAAAAAAATAGAAATATGAAAGGAAGCCGAAATTTCATATGTCCAGAGCCTTCAATTCAATGATTCTAACCCATCTCTTTTAAAGAAAACAAAGACCCATTTTGTCAAATCTCATCTTCGTTTCCAACCATTCATTGGACCTACATGAATTCGCATTATGTAAAAGCTAATCAAATTCATTGCACATCATTTTCCTTCGTTTAAGACAAGAGAACCCAAAAAAAATGCTCAATGCATTTGCCTCTGGGGCCCCTCTTTCACCGTTTACTATTTAATTTTGTTATTGCCAATTCCAAATCTCTTTTCTTCTTTTCTATATTTGTTTTGCCCCAAGTCAACCCAACACCGATGACTCTCTCTTCTTCCTTTTGTTGTACTATTTCCTTTCTTCTGGTGAGATAGATACAACAATTTTGGCTGTTGCTGAATGACCTCGAAGGTCGGCCTCCTTTGACTGCTGTTGTGCAATTTTGAGGCAGCTTCGTCCAAAGTTCAACTTGCTTGTGACTCTGTTCTAATTCTTGGGTTATCTCTCGTTTTAATTTAGAGAAAAGAAATTTAATTGCCAAGCTGATTTCATTATTGGTATAATAAAACTTAATTAACCAGTTGATACTATTCCTTTTAATGGTTCTTATATATAGGAGGAAAAATTCACTGCACTCCATAGGTGAACGTGTGAAATTGTAGAGAGGAAATCAAAATTATTTGAAAGCATCAATGATTTTAAAATAAAAAAAAAAAGATAATATTATTATCTTGTACATGAATGTAAAGTTTAAAATTTTACAAACGAATTTAAATACATACAAGGTATAAATTAAATAATTTTATTATTTATAGTTATATCAATACATGACATAATTAACTTTAATTTTTGTTATATAAAATAATAATTACTTTTTGAGATTCCAAATCTGGATTAACATAACTTATTCGTAATTATTAAAGAAGTGCATTTCGATTTTTCTCACTCTCACTCCTTCCTTTTCTTCTCTTCTCTTAATAATTCAACTGGGATGGCTTAAAAATCAATGAAAGTGAAGTGTAAAGATGTGGAATAGAAATCAAAGCATCAGACTTGTAAATTCGAATTAGTCGTTAACCTGCTCTTATAGAGGTCAAATTAATCAACGAAATGACTAGTTTAAGCTATGCTTGATCAATTATTGGTGAGTTGTTCCTAAATATCTAAATCCCATTACAAAAATTAAATGAAAGATATTGCGTTTAACCATGAGTCATGCGGTGCTGCTTTTATCATCCAAGGCAAAGTGATTAGACAGACAATAATCCATCAGTTTATTACGTGTCAAAAATCTGATGGTTCATATAAAAGCTGCCAAACAGTAACTATTTTTTTTTTAACTTTTTTGGCCTATTCTTGAGTGCATTCCAAAAGTAATTCCAGTAATCTAAAATCATGAATTACTTGACAGATATAACTTCTTTTTCTTTTGTACTAACAATGAAACAAACTCTCTTTTTTCCTTTTTATTTCCTTAAGTACTTTCTTATTTAAAAAGATTACGGATTTATGAAAGAAATTTCAAGGTATAAGTTGACCGAATGAACACGATGAGAGAGAATGGTTCTTAGCGTTGATGTAAATCCATGGATGCATGTATGTACTTGTTAAGAGCTTGATGAACAGAAGCCATTGACAATACCTTTTTAATTAATTCAATTTGCCAATTCTAATTTCCCTAATTCTCCTTAATTGGCCTTGATTAGTGCCCAAAAAATGAAAAAGAGACCTTAATCTCCCCACAACATCCCTAGTTTATTCTTATACCAAGAGCTAATCCACGGTCCAGACATCCTAAGCAAATTGCTAAATCATTTCTCCTTTGATAAAGTATCATTAGCTTTTTCTTGCTTGTCATATGACGAATCCAATGGGACAAGGCAATCCTTTCAACCCCTTGTTTTTTAAATATCAAATTGGTTTTTCATCAACAGATAATGAAGCCTAAAAAAAAAAAAAAGAGGATGCAGCTGGATTTCGAAATTCCCAAGCTACCTTAGTTTGAAACCTTGGAGCATGCACGGCCTTTGAGACTAAATACAATTAACCAACATACTAAAAGCACACACTTGTCCAACTTGTTCTTTAACCATCAAACTGTCATTTGCCCCCCCCCCCCCCCCCACCCTTCTTTTTCTTTGGGTACTAACCCATTTCCCTACTCATTTAATAAACTAAGAAAATTTAGGATAACACTTTGCTCAATAAATATTTCCATTAATCCAACTAATAAATAAGAGTAATGATGATGTAATTATGTTTATGTAGTCGAGAGCAATCATGAAAAATGTTGACGTGCATTATCATAATTACAAGACTGATTTCAATTTCAAATATAAAACCACAGATAATATTAGACTAAATTAGACTAATTCAATCTTTAATTCAATGAACCAAAAACAGAAAAGACTAGTAGAATATTGCATGCAGAATCCCCAAAATAATAACTTACACACCGCCCAGAATTCAATTGAATGTTAAACTAAACCACCATTAGGAATTTCTTTATTTCAAAGGCAAGTAAAGTTGAAAATTTTAAAGAAATGTGAAGATATGAAATGGGTAGTAGGCGGTTGCCGGCTGTTTGGTTGGACTAAAGAAAGAGAGAGAAAAGAGAAAACAGGTTCTAAGGAAAGATACATTGCATGTAGCAGATGTTGTCAGTTAATGTATCTGCAACAAAAGATAAAAATTAAAATAATAAAATAAAATGGAAAATTCTCAGCACGACTCGACATGTTTTTTTTTTTTTTTTCTTTTCTCCAACCAAATAAATAGAACTCTTATGTTCTGTTTCAGCTAACGCAAATAACTCTCTTCTTTTTTTTTCCCTCTTCCTTCTTTCAATCTTTTTTTTGCCCTACGTAGTGGGGTTTAAGAATTCTTTCTTCTAAACAAGTTCTGATGCATTCAAGCTTTCAAGGGTTATACTTGGTCTGCCTTTTTCTAGCGTTTTGTGCTGTTGGATTTTGCTTTTTGGGGTTGGAGGCTTCTCAGAAAGGTTTCTTCTTTGAGATTCAACCATGCCTGCCCTTGTTAATTACGGTGGTAAGCTCTTTTTTCTTTTCTGTTTTTCTTTTTAGTGGGTGTAGGTTGGCTTTGAATTTATAGATCTGTTTACAATTCTTAGATTGATATTGTTTGAAATTCATATGAAGATCACTTGTAAGAATAGTCTATCTTGATTAGGATATTTGATAGATTTCTCTTGTTGGGTTTTTATGCTTGATCTTTTAAGGCCTCCAAGTGAGAATTTGATTTTAAGTCATGGTTCTGTTTGTTTTAGTTAGGCTTAGATTTCTTTTCGTTTTTTAAATAAAGAAAAAGAATTTAGGAGATATTACTTACATGAAATTTGTGTTGTGAGGATTGGATCCTTGAAATTTTACATCAAAGTTGGAAGCTTTTTCCATATGATTTATAAATTTTGTATAATTGTTCTGGGAAGGAATAAAATTGTTGTGTGAATATGTCTATTTTCTGCTAGCTCTTTTTGGAAATATTCTTTGGGTAGTTTTAGCTTATTGCAGTTTTTCTTTATTGGAATTTCAGGTGATGATGATTTCTATTCTGGGGGTTCATTTTATACAAATTCCACAGACTTGGGTAGATTGTGTTCAATCAGTTCCCAAGTGGATGTGTACTGCCCTCCTCGTAAAAGAGCTCGTATTAGTGCCCCATTTCTCTTTGGAGAAACTGAGTTTGAGCAGAATAAGCAACCATCAATTGATGTTCTTCCTGAGGAATGCCTTTTTGAGATCTTCAAACGTCTTCCTGGGGGCAGAGAAAGGAGCTCCTGTGCTTGCGTCTCAAAGCATTGGCTTATGCTTCTGACCAGTATTCGTAAGAGTGAATATGAGTCATCAAAGGTGGTCAAGGAGAATACTGATTTGGTTTCTGAGGATGTTGAGATGATCTCATCTGATGAAGATGATGGGTATCTTACAAGGTGCTTGGAGGGGAAGAAAGCAACTGACATGAGGCTTGCTGCAGTGGCTGTTGGAACAAGTGGTCATGGTGGGCTGGGAAAGCTTTCTATAAGGGGAAGCGGCTCCTCATGTGGAGTAACCAATTTCGGGCTATCTGCCATAGCTCGTGGTTGCCCTTCTCTCAAGGCACTGTCTTTGTGGAACATCCCTCACGTTGGGGATGAAGGTCTGTCAGAGATAGCTAAAGAATGCCATTTGTTGGAGAAGCTTGACCTTTGCCAGTGCCCCTCAGTTTCCAACAAGGGTTTGATTGCAATTGCAGAGAACTGCCCTAATTTGACCTCTTTGAGCATTGAATCTTGCCCAAAGATTGGTAATGAGGGCCTACAAGCCATCGGAAAGCTTTGCCCCAAGCTGCAGTCCATCTCTATCAAGGACTGCCCGCTTGTTGGGGATCATGGAGTTTCAAGCCTGGTGGCATCAGCATCATCTGTCCTTTCAAAGGTTAAGCTTCAGGGATTGAACATCACAGATTTTTCTCTTGCTGTGATTGGGCACTATGGCAAGTCTGTGACAAATCTAATGCTCAGTGGTCTACAAAATGTGAGTGAGAAGGGATTTTGGGTCATGGGTAATGCTCAGGGTTTGCAAAAATTGGCATCTTTGATGATTACTTCTTGCTGGGGGGTAACAGATGTCAGTCTTGAAGCCATGGGAAAGGGATGCACAAACCTAAAGCTTATGTGCCTTCGCAGGTGTTGCTTTCTTTCTGATGATGGATTGGTGGCTTTTGCCAAGTCTGCAGGTTCTCTTGAGTGCCTACAGTTGGAGGAGTGTAACAGGGTCACACAATCTGGGATTATTGGTGTCGTCTCAAACTGTGGATTAAAATCACTTACCCTAGTAAAGTGCTTGGGAATTAAGGATATGTCCTTGGGAGCTCCTTTGTCCTCCACTTGCAATTCCCTTAAATCCTTGTCTGTAAGGAACTGCCCAGGATTTGGGACTGCCAGCTTGGCTATGGTGGGCAAACTGTGCCCTCAGCTTCAGCATGTAGATCTGAGTGGGCTTTATGGCATCACAGATGCAGGTCTTCTGCCTCTTCTTGAGAGTTGTGAGGCAGGGCTTGTGAAGGTGAACCTGAGCGGCTGCTTAAATTTGACTGATGAGGTAGTTTTGGCCTTGACCAGACTACATGGTGGAACCCTTGAGTTGCTCAATCTCGATGGTTGCAGGAGGATCACTGATGCAAGTTTGGTGGCAGTTGCAGACAATTGTGTTTTTCTTAGCGATCTGGATGTATCAAGGTGTGCGGTCACCGATTCTGGTGTTGCTGCCTTGTCTCATGCTGAGCAACTCAATTTGCAAGTCCTTTCTTTTTCAGGTTGTTCTGGAGTGTCAAACAAAAGCATGCCTTTCCTGAAAAAATTGGGCAAGACCTTGGTGGGGTTGAATCTCCAGCACTGCAATTCAATCAGCACTCGAACTGTTGAGATGCTTGTAGAGAGCTTGTGGAGATGTGACATCCTTTTCTAATCAAGGATAGAAGGCTGTTGAGCCAGATCTGAACAACTACACTTATGGCATAAAGATGGTAGAAATATCAAACTCATATAATCAGCTCACACGGGTAGCAACATTCAGAACAGTTTTTTGGTCCGACAAAGTGGTCATGCTGGTTGCTCAATGGCTTGGTGTTTTCCTCAGGACTTTGGCTGTTTTGCAGATGGCCTATCCATCCGTTTTTTGCTGGCTTTCTTGACATGGGAAAGCCTGTTGTTAAATATCAAGGCCCCATTTACGGGGGGGGGGGGGGGGGGGGGGGGCGCAGTTTCATAGCCATGGTTCCTGGAGAACTCTGTCATCAAGTCATGGATATAGTTTTCCACTCATGATCACCAGAGCTTTTGGTTCTATTTTGCTGGATGTGGTCTACTTAGTGTTTTAGCTTTTGTCATACATTTCTTTATGGGAGTGCTTGACTAAGCTTTCTTTGTTTTCAGTCCTATGAAGTCTGTTGTTTGGATCAGTCCATCTTAGTTTTAAGCGTCTGTTTTTCAAAGGTCTTCCGGTGTTTGAATCTCCTGTCGGGGTTCTTCTGTGTTTCCTTTTGTCGCGTCTCTATAGTGGTTGCTTTGAGCAGTTCTATGTTTGGGTGCCGCAGATTGTTGGGCTTTGGCAATGGCAGTGGATTCATCTGATCTGCCATAACAACCTTCTTTGGTTGTTTTTTTATTTTTTCCATAAGTCCTAGTCTTGCAGGCTTTTCCTTGTGTATGAATTGAACTACTGCAACTACTCTGTTATTAGCAATAAAGCTTAATATTTCTTTGTATCTTATTTGTGCAAGGCTTGGCGTATGATTTAATGATTATAGAACCATGCTGCAACTATGGAACAAATTAAGAGCCTGAACGTGCTGATGAAGATCTGAATTTTCTTGAAACCACTGATATGAACTCTCTTTTGTTTTCAGAAGCTAATGTTACAAACCAGCAATTTCACCAAAGAGTAATCACAGCTAAAGATTTTGGCGCTGCAAATAAACGTTCTGATTGTTCTGCATTAAGACATCTGCTTCTGCCCTCTTGAGGTTTCAACCACATAAACATTGTTAAACTGTGTCCGTTACTCAGACAATCCATTTGTTTAAGCAATATCCAGGCTTTGGCCTTACTACTCCCTTATCGGGGTTCAATTCCTCCCTACCTTGTCCAAACTGTGTAGTGATAGGAATGTAGTTCCTCGGTTTTCATATAGTATACAACTACAAGTGCACTAATGATTTTAGAGTTAATTAAGTGCCAGTATATGTATCTTTTTGTTGGAATCAAAATCCAGCGGTAGTTGAGACTTTATTGGGAGTCGATTTGCTTTGAGATTTGAGACACATCCTGCTACCTACAAACAATCAATTATATCTATATATATCTTTCACTCTCGGATGGGAAGTTGGACAGTATAATATATACTTGTATATAGACTTCTTCCATATTTGTATATGTTCAATATTCTTTCGGTTACTAGTCTGAATTATACAAGACAAGTTCTATTTGGACAATTGTGATAAGATGACTGAAAGAAAGGTGGGGTAGAAATTTATAAAGGAGATGAAACAGTGACTCCCTTGAAATTTCTAATATCTCCACTTCCCAGCAGCCGGTCCAAAGAAACATAATAAGAAATTCAATAAAACGTTTGTTGACTCTACTATTTAATAGTATTGTGTTTTGCTTCTTCGGGAGGTTGAACATTGATTGAGCTTGGAGGAGCAGACTGAGTCATAGAGGTATTGCGAAACGTGTCTTCAATGGTTGTATGTGGTGGAGATAATGGATGCAGTCTTCTCATAATTCCCATGTTGCTAGCTGGCGGCTGGATGCTGCATGCCAGCATCAAGAGCATGCTTGGACCAAAAAATTAAAGTAGAAGAGTTTTTCTCTTTTTGATTAATTTCTTCCTTTGTTGAAGCCACAGGAAATGAACAAAGAAGGAAATCAAAGAGAGAAATGGAAAATTAAGTCACAGGTATTTACTTGTAATGTTCAATTGGATCTTCGATGCAATCTTTTATCCATATTATATATATACTAAAAAACTGATATAACTGTTTTAAACCTTTGTTCTCGAGACTTGTAAACAGTATGATGAGCTCTCTCATCTGAAATTTGGCTCTTTTTACGCCGGAAAGGAAGAAGTTTCGATCAAAACAGTACAAAAAATGCACCAAGAATAATCATTGCATGCACTGTTTGAAAGGAAAAAGCAGAGTGGAACATTTAGGCATTTGCTTCTTACCAAAGATTTTTTTGTGCTTTGGTTAATTAATTTTAATGCATAAGCTACCTTATCAGTAGGAAACATAGAAAAGGAATATGTTACTACTAGCTTTCCTCTTTAATAACGAGAGACAGCGAAAGAGGCAATGCATTAGAATTTAGAGCTAAATTAATGTTTATGGCACTAGAAGTAGAATAAATAGCAGATACAACATCACCATTGGACAGACAAAGGGAGAGGGAGAAGAGAGAGGGAGGATTGCCATGGAAGAGCTTCCTAGTTTATAATATAAGGCTGCTAATAGCAATAGGGCGATCGAGATTTCCTCTCAAGTTCTATAATGAAAGCTACAGAGGGTTTTAATATAGTTACTGGCTAGTCTAAAACTATATATACGTTAATCTTTGCTCAAGGTTGAAAGAACTTATCTCCACATTTGCATTTCCATGCCAGCAGATAATAGCTTTCGTCACCTTGATATGAAGAACTTCGACCATTTCTATGGTGGGGAGAAGCAACTAAAGCAGCCATGCATGGTCTGCAACTGAAGCACCTGTTGACACACTTGGGTGGCCTTGAACCCAGAACCATTTTCATCACTTGCTTGGAACTGTCATTAGCTGCTACAGATACTGACCCAACTGCCAAAAAAAAAAAATCCAGGAATAAACGTTACACCGAGTAAAACAAAATATAGAATCTTGCAGTGTGTGCATATATATATCAGCTTGAATAAGTTTTATGTTGTGCCCTGTTTTACCTGATTTGGAGGGGGAAAATGTGAGGTAAAAGATGAGCACAACACTGACTGCAATCTTTAGCTCAACTGGGTGGTTTCTGAATGAAGCCATCAGTCTTGTCTAGGAGTTAAAAAGAGAATACACGAATTACTGCATAGAGTTTGGGGAGCTTGTTTGTTTCTCGAGAGAGGAATTAGGAAGATGTTATTGTTTGCAAAGAGGGATGATGGTTTGCCTGTGAAAGAGAAGCATCTCTCACACACACAAAAGAAGAAAATACAATGCATCTATCTCAGTATTTGGGGGGTCCCATAGAATAACTTTAAAATTTTGTAGTCTCTCCGTCAAGAAATAGTTCCTCTTGTCTTCATGTTTCAGGGTGAATTGACTGAAGTTACATCTCCTTTCATCTTTTGCAAGCTGACTTGACTCCCCCTTTGCTACCTTCCATTTTTGTTTTTATTTTTTATTTTTTCAAATTGTTGGTGCTAAACCCTCTCTCTGAAGAATATAAAGAGATGAGGTACCAAAACCCCTCTTTTTGTGTCAGCATACAAGGTATGGCTCAACTTGCTTCTATGGTCACATTTGCTTCTGCTTTCATCGATCGATTATTTAATTCATGGTAAATTTTAAAGCCGTACGTAGCATGTTCTGCTCTTTATCTATTTCTACTTTAATCTGTCACCCGCAGGCCCTAAGGGGCATGAAGATATTAGGGGATAGCCCCTCCAACTCCAACCTATTAGTTTTTTAATTTATAATTACATTGAAATCGAGCTTAAGTACTTCAAAATTAGGAGATACTCAACCCACTCACATTCCTATCTTGGAAGCAATAAGAGATCTCATAATTAAAACTTGAAATTTCTTGCCTATTCAAATTAGGAAAAGAGAAAGAGAAATGATTTTTGAGATAGAATAACTTTTTCTTTTCATAAAATTTAAGCTCAATGAACTTTCATGAGTAAAAAAACAAAAAAAAAAATCATGTACGGAACTTATCAGCTAAAGAAATTGTACTCAAGATTAATTAAAGTTTGGTTTGATCAATGTTTTTATTATTTATTATATATATATATATTATTACTGATTATTTTTATTTTTTAATAGTTTTATAAATAAGTATTTAAACAAAACAGTCCATGCAAAGCTGAGGTTTTAGAACAACAAAGGGGTTGCAAGAAGAATTGTAGGGTGTAAATGTGTGGTTTGTTGTACAAAGTTACATTGGATCAAAGTTATAGTCCAATTTATTTCACATTGGTTTTCGGGAAAGGATAGGAAAATACATCAAAATCTGACTCTTGGCACTGCCAACGTGACTTAACTTGTCTTTTTAGGGAACAATATACTAATAAAGTAGACAACACCAAGTCCAAGTGACAAATACAAAATCAAATTTTGGTCCTTAGTCAATGACACTGTTTTCCTTCCATATAGTCTGATGGTTTTAGATACAATGTCTGGGAGTTTCGAAATATAAATATATTATTGCTAAAATAAGAGATATTATCATATTGATTTGTTACAATTTTCTAAAAGCGAGAAAAACTTGATTGTGTCGTATTGAATGTAAGTTTTATATATATATATATATATATGTATTACATATTTCTGTTCTTTAAAGCGTTGGATACCTATTCTTTTCCTTGACTTTTCGAATTCAACCTACTCCTTCCCTAGTTTTTGTAGGTAAATTAGGGAAGAAACTTGAATACAACACTTACTATCTCAGTCATTGTTTCCGATGATTTATTTATTTTATTTTTCCTTTCAGGTTAAATGCCAGAACGCCAGAAAAGGTCAGAAGAGGCATGTGTTTCCCCCAAATGCTAAAGAATTCACAAATTTCAGAGGGCTATTTAATGTGAGGCATAGGTAAAATGCAGACCACATGGCTGATGAACAAGGGTACTCTACAGGGTTAGCCCTGTTGGCGAATAGTAGCCCTGTACACAAACTGCAACCTTTGCTTGTTTTGACACCTGTTTGGCCTCGCTTTATTCAACAAGGCAAATGGCGATTTTGCAGCTGCAGGAAAAACAAATGCAACCGACTTCCAAAGCTTTTTAATATTCTCTTAACTATGCCTGCCGGCTGCTGCAACAGCCAATATGGTAAATCTATTATTTCCAATTAAGTATAGATTACTACTCCCCGGAGATGTTTTAAAGCAACTCGGGAACATATAACAATGATTGCAGCGGTATTTACGGTTACGAAAGTCGGTATTGATGGTGGCGGGAGCAGAAACCTGGGAATAGTAGCCTCTATCTACGAATATGTTTTGGGTGGTCATAAACTTACGATTATGGTTGTGTTCAAGTGCAGGAACAGCGTTTGACAGCAGAAGCAAACAGTGCTGAGGATGTCACTGCTCCGCTGCTAGTCTAAGTGAACAACCTGCCAATGATTAGCAAATAAATGTGTAAACTGAAATCCCCATTTGCTGCATGGGGATGGAGCTTAATCTGTATTATTATCACAGTTATACCATATCACATCATTGAATACAGCCAAGACATTAACACGTGTTTTTCTTTTTGCTAAAAAAATATGTAAAATACAAGGGTAATGGGCCTGCGTCGCCTCGAGTAGGAAGTGGAGGAAGAGAAAACCTACATATCAACCTGGAGTCATAAATTCTTCGACTTTGCATCTGGCAAGTGATCCATAAACCCGGAAACTGAAATGTACGCAGCAGACATAATTTTACAGCAAGACGGCGGGTTGGTGAAGCACAGCAGAGTAATAGCTTCCTTGGGCCCATCTGCTCGCTCATTTGCATCACATCCACAGAAAGAGGATCAGCAAGTCATTGTTCCAAGAAGACTGGAATTCGGACGACCCTCCGTCGGTTTCCAGATTATATTTTCAAGTTTCGTACAAAAATTCTTGTAGAACTGCAAAAAGGGAAACGAAACTAGTATATTAGTAATTGCTGGTAGGAATTCATAAAGTTTTTACCATCAGATATCAAAACATGTTGCATGAACAAGCTGGCAGCATTAGATTATATTATTCGTCAATAAAACAAACTCTTAAGAACAGTCCATGAGCAATCAATTGCCTGATTGTTAAATCCTGATCCAAGTCCCAAAAAGTTTTTCAAGGCCAGGTTTGCCATAGCCTGGAGGTAGCAGCTAAGAAACAAGGCTAGCATTTAGTCCTAGCCACAAGGATTATCTATCATGATAGAAAACATTGCAGAGACTACTAGAATCTAATATGAATCCGCCATAAGAAGTTCACCCTTAGTGCATAAAACAACAAAAAAAGAGGTTAGAAAGCTATGTTTTAGTCTCCTGCCAAAAAAGAATAATAACAGTGGCACAAAAGACAGAAATTGACCGCATAAAAGACAAGTACGTGAGAAAAGATATTAGCAGCATTTAGCCTTTTACTAGAGCATAATGAAAATTTAATTCCTGCAACAAGCCAAAATATGGTTAAATTGTAGCTTTTGAGGACCACTTTTTTAGAATCGACTACACTGCACAATAGATTTTGTACATACTCGTTAGAACAGATATCTTTTTAACCCATTTTAAATTAATTTAATTCGGATTGCATGTAACTGACAACCCATTTAAAGGTTATAGAAAACTAAGAGTAACACAAGGATGATACATGTGTTGCATAATATATCTAAAATATGAGGACCAAGACAGATACAACCAACCTTGTGATATTCAAGAGTGTCTCCAGCAGCTTTTCGAACATCTACCATGAACAGTGATGGTGCAACTTCAAAAACCTATATAACAGAAATAAAACTAACTGTAAAACAAAAGTCATATTAAGATTCACCTGCCAATGTAAGAACTGCATTGATTACCAAATTAGAAAGAATTCTAGGTCTAGGAATCTACCTCCAGGACAACTGCAAATTGCCCAACCTTATTTGCAGATATTCCCTCAAGTCTTGCCTGTGGTTAGAAGGATAGAACAAATTTTGAGGAAAAGAAAATAATATGAATATAGTACACTCATACACTGATGTCCTTTTGCAATATGTAAAACATGATCACCAAATAAAACAATAGGGTGACCCCAACACCACTTATGTTGCTAGGAATAGAAAGAAGCTAAATTAACCTAGACAGTATATTTCCTCAATAAACCTTTTCCATTCATATTATTATTGGCAAAATAAATAAGTTCATTACGCATGAACACACATCTTAAGCCCCTGGTATTAGATCAACATAATTGTTACCAAGAGTGTCTTTGAGAAATATTCTAGGTCGAAATTAGCTTAGTACCTACTACATAGGAGTTCTTACAACGCTTCTCTACTAGCACATTATCATGCCTATGCTGTTTATATTTTCTTTAGAAGAAAAGAAAATGATAAAACAGGAAAGAAAAATCTGTTTGGGTCAAAGATGAAATTGCTGCATTTTGTAGAAAAGCCTCCAAATCAAACCACTAATGAAGAGCCACCCCTGTTTAGTGAATGAAGATATTTTTACAAGTCATACCTTGTAATTGCGTTTATGAACCTTGAGACCCATTGATTCTGCGACAGCTTCAACATTTGAGATTATAACTCTTGCTGGTTTGCGTGATACAAAACGAGTTTGTCGTTTTACATAATCCTGCCAAAGAAAAACCATGGAGGAAAGGTTCAAGCAGGAGAAGGTTGTATTAGAACTCTATTTCCAATTTACAAACCGATGCCCTCAATCGAACTGTTTACATAACAATACACTTATCAAACATGAATACGAGAAAGCAAGACTTTAGAGTCTAGCAGAATATTAATGATACTGTTAGCCAAATGGAATATTGCCCCTTCCTATGAAGCTGATGTACTTTTGCTTAGAAGGCTCCACACCTAGGACTCTGCTACCAAAGCTAATATTCATCAAATTTACAGCTTATACACAATCTACAACCATAAAGCATCATCTCAATGGCCAAAAAATATAATTTTAGCTGGCACACTAGTGCGCCCCACCACAAAACCCTTTCTTATTGACTAAGTACTATCCAAGCTAATAGCAACACAATACATTTTTCATATTTTAAGCAAACATAATTTACAATACAAAAAAAAAAAAAAAAAAATCCAGCAGGTTCAGCAAGAAATGAAAGTATCAGCTATAACCAACCAATAACCATGATGCAAAAGAGAAAGAGGATTCATCATGTTTTGAGGTGAAGCTAAATAACATTAAATCACATGTTAGCTACGCTAACTTATGAAACCAGAACAATATGACCAATTGATTGATAAAATTAAGAAACTGTCAACAATTTCATTTGGCAGCAGAAAATACTGACTTATGCCACTCTACCTGTTGCCTGTCAAACAGTGCTGACAGATTCAAGCCTTGGGATAGTGTAATCATCTCAAATGCATTCATTATCAGGGGACCCCCTTCATCAACTACAGACTGCTCAGATACATACTGGTCCTGCAAAAAACCAGCGGGTAGTCAACAAAGGGAAATTTAGCTTACAATAGAGATCCAGAGAAAAGGTTTCTCAAGGCAATCAGGTTGCATTTAGCATCCTTAACTTTGATAACAACCATTAATATTGACACGTCAAAGATGAAAAATCCGTCCTCTAGCATCAGAAGATCTCTTAGGCCAACAAGAGGAACTACAAATACAAATAACAAAAGAAAGAATTCCCCACCTCAATGTCATCAAAAACTGCACGGACATCATCCAAATTCACTTCTTCTTCCCTAGGTCTCACAGGCACATAATGCTTCTGAAACCATGGATCGTTTTTAATTCCCTCAATTTTAACACGCTGCAGTAATAAAGGAACCAGTTATAGACAGAGGTGGAGAAACAAGCATCAATACATTTATTAACTTTGCATTATTCATCTTGCTCCATCTAACTAATGCCTACCATCATATATTTTGAAGGGTTTGGCCAAAATAGTTTGAAATTCTAGTGTCTTAGAAATAAAATAAAACCTTACTAAGACCAGATGTAATGAAATTTATTCTACAATTCTCAAGCCTAAATTACCACTTCTTATAAAATGCAAGCAACATTTCATGTCAAAGAAGTTCTTGGTTTATTTATTTGATCTTTGCAAGGGCAATGCCATGTCTTGGGGGTGCTGATCTTTCGATTCTCAATCTACTCAACATCCACCAAATCCCAGAGTAGTAGACATCATAGAATTATTGAGCTATGTATTAGCATCTAATGGGATGTAAAAGCCAATGCATTGAGTAGTTGATAACTCTCTGATATAGAGTAATTTAAACTTAATTTTGATAGTAATTTACTTAGTTCTTATAGTAATGTATATAAATTGGTAAATTTTATTTAAATAAATTTAAATTAGTTAATTTAGATGAATCAATCTAATTTTAGTTAATTTTATGCTTAATTTGATGTTAATGTGATTAAGATATATTGTTATTGATTTATTTGTACTTTTGTAGGTATTTAATAAAGGAAAAATTTTAATGAAAGAAGCAGAGCAATTTAGAGATGCAGACTTCCACTGCACATGTTTCTGTATTTCCGCCATAACTCTCTACAAAACTCCAAATGATATGATTCTTGGACCATTGGAAAGCTAAGAGAAAAAGTTACAAACTTTCATGCTTATCACTTCGCCTAATTCAACCAGGAAGATGGTAAAAAATTATGTCAAAGTTGAAGCACTATAATAATCCTAAAGCAATTATGATTTCTACTAATTAATGGATCAGGATCGCGACTCATATAGTCTAATGAGGAAATCCTAAATGAAATTGAATTGTTTCTTCACCCAACTTGATCTAACTTCAAAACCCTATAAAAACAACCTTTTAGAAGACTTTTAAAAGGAGAGAACAAGACACCAGATTAAGAGTTGAGATTCAAGCCACAAAATCATTGAAAAAGTCATTAGAGTTGAAAAAAAAAAATGAAGGATTCAAGAAGATTTAGAGATCAAGAGTTTTACTCTTGGAGTTTCTTTATTCTTTATTTTTTTGATTCAATTTTAATGTTTAAACTTTGTTTGATAATGATATGTGATTTGATGGGGAACTAATTTATTTATCTAAGATTATGATTAAACTCAATACGTAGTCTAATTCATTTATCTCTCTTTTGCTTATATTTTATGGATTTAAGTTGTTTATTTATTCTATTTTTAATACTTCTAGTTGACTAACCACCAATTAGATTGAATTGGAAACCTAAATTAAACCTTGGTAAAGGAAATTTAAGTACACCTCAAATAGAATAACGTATGATTAAATACACTTAGTTGATTAGATGATTTGATTTGCATATAAGGTAGACATAAACTATAAACCATACGTAGCCAAGATTAAAGCACGAACTTAATAAATCTTTTTTCAATTTAATTTGTATAGACATATAGTAAATTAATTGAGGAAAGCATTTTTATGAAAAACTCGATAAAGACTTGTAAATAATTTAGGACTCTAAGTAAACAACTTAACCTATTAAACGAAGTTAAAAGAGAGACAATAATCAAAAGAAGTATTGAGGGATATTATAATCTTAAGCTAGGTAGTCACTCGAATTTAATAAAATAATTTTGCTAATAGATTTTAGATTAGTTTTTGTTATTAGTTTCAATTTTTCTTTTTAATAATTAGATTGTTTGGATAAGATTAGAGTGTTATAATTTCAGTAGCTAGCAATTAGGAATTAATTTCATTCTCCGTGGGAACAAATTCTACTTTCTATTATATTACTTGTTAACGATACATACACTTGTGTGAGAAATCAACAATAGTAGTCCAAGCTGTTACAAAATATTTGGCATTCTTGGACATACAGCATAATGCAAATCATATGATGTACTCATAACAGCATTCAAATAAATAAAACCTAGAGCTCAATAGTAAGCAAAATATACTCACAGTTTTAGGATTGGGATCAAGGATTTTCTGTACTAATGATTTTGCACCAGGCGAAAACCAAAATGGAAAAGAAAATTGGGCAGCATTAACCTGCACATTGACCAAAGGAAGAGTTAGAAGCTTCACAGTTACCACTGCACTTACTAGATGCTTAAATAAAACAAATTAAGTTCAATTAAGGTGGTTCCTCTTAGCAAGACATATCCTAAATGGTAGGACTTTACAAGAGTGACAAAATATAATATTAGGGTTCCCAGCCTCCTTTCTATATGCAAAGGCACATAGGGATTTCAGTTTCAGCACAGGATACAAGTCTGACAAAGAAATTCCAAGAACAAAATATGATACAAAATGGGAACATAAATAAGTTGGCAAGCACTCATTACAACTCAAAAGAAGGGAGGAAAGAACTGCAGCTGCATTGCAACATAACCGTACACAAATAGCTATATAGCAGTCAGAGTCTGCAGATGTTGGAAAAGTTTTTCGCTCATATGGAAGAAACATGATGCAAATTAACAATGTATAAATTTTCTAGCCATGCAAAAATGACAGCATCAAACCTTTTTGTACAAAGTTGGAAGGTCTATCTCATCGAATGGGAGATGTCCAGCCATTATAACAAAGAGAACAACTCCACATGACCACACATCTGCAGCTGCACCGTCATAACCCTGGTTGCTGAGCACCTGATGGGCAATGATTTACTGTGAGAAATTCAACTACATAACAGACACCTAAAACATATGCAGGACTTTAAATGTATTGATGCACATTTAAACACATCCTTATGCTTTACAGGCATGACTAGCTATGAGCAACTAAGAAACCACAGAAATTAGTGAACAGTCACAGCGACAAACAAAAAGTCAAATAACAATAAAGCTAAAGCTTTATAACAATTAATAATGAAGATAAAATACCAAAAGGCATAAACTGAATAAAAGTTAATAGACAAGCACTTATCAAGACTAAGCCTGATAAAGCCTTAAGAAATTATCCTTGGTTTGCCATTCTTCAATTTAATTCAGCAGTAACATCCCTGGTACCCTTTGCTTTCCCCCCTTACCGAAAAAAAGATATAATTCCTAGCAAACATCATAAACTAATAATAAGAGTATTTTAGGGATCTTATAGTTCTGCTCCATTTCACATTGTAGCACATCTAGCATAACACTGATTAATATGTACTATTGACTCAATACTTGTAATAGTTAATAAAAGTTTATTGTGCCAATGAGTGGATAATTATTTGATGGAGAAGTAGAAAAAAAGCGACAAAGTGTTAGGTCACTTGTAACAATACCTGTAGACATCTTTTAGAATCAAATCTAAGGAGACACATATGAGGGTAAATTGGGCTCAACTTGTCTGGTTTATATTGGCAATCGGGTTGGAATTTGATTGCAAATTTTAACATCATTAGTCGAATTGACATACAGAATCCTATTATAGGAAAAAATTAATGTAAGCAATTTCAAATGTCCAGCAGTCCAAAATGTAAGAGGCTGGAATAGACAACAATTAATTTGACCAAAGTCAGAAGGACAAAAATGCGTTATATATGGAAGTCAAACACAGTAGCAAAGCATAGCAGGCAGTAAGGCAATTTGCTGCAAAATGCTTAAGTTGCTTGAAGGAATATACCTCTGGTGCAACATAATTTGGGGTTCCACATGTCGTGTGCAGAATTCCGACCCCCTGCTCATGGGCATACCGAATTATGAGACAGATGCAGAAAAATTATAAGGGAACACTTGCTTCTGTATAGAACCTGAAAAGAAGTCAATATGCTTACTTGTTGGGGCAACGCACTCAGTCCAAAGTCTGAAACCTTCAAGTTGCCATAAGAGTCGAGAAGAAGATTTTCAGGCTAGACATTACAGAGGAAAAGAAGAGTTAGTCAGGGTTAAAAGATGGAATCATGAAATCAGAGCTTTTCCAAAGAGGTTGAATTCAAAATATTGCACCTTTAGATCTCTGTGGTATACACCCTTACTGTGACAATGAGAAACAGCATCAATAAGCTGTTGAAAGTATCGTCTACTTTCATTCTCAGGAAGTCTTCCACGATGAACCTACACCAAGAGTTAAAGAGGAGATTAATGCTTTTCTCAATAAAAAATATATATGAAAAAAAGAAGATAGGAAAGAGACAAACAATGAGAATAAGTAAAGATCAATAAGCTGGGAATACTTAGGGGATAGGAGATGCCTTACAATTTTATCAAAGAGTTCTCCTCCACTTACAAACTCAAGAACAATATATATCTTGGTCTTACTTGCCAAGACCTATATTTCAAGCAAAAAAAGGATGAGGTAAAGAAACAGTATAAGCTAGAAAATAAATGTATGAGCTATGAGGTACATTATCAAAAGTGTACACATACCTCATGCAGCCTAACTATGTTAGGATGTCTAACAATCTTCATGATGGATATCTCTCTTTTAATCTGAAAACAATCAGAAAAAAGAAACCAAAAACACCATTAAAAATTCATGCCAACTAATTTGCACAGTGCAAGAGCGACAATCAAGCTGGTACACAACATGCTGCGACAATTTATAGAAGCTCTCAAATATCATGCAGTTAAAAATTCAAAAGCCTTAGGCTTAGATTTGAATGACCAAGGAAGCACTATCATGCATACGTACGCTCTACATGTGCTGCAGGCAGCAGGTCCTCTCTTGTCCCAAATGCTTACAGCATATGAACAGTTGTGAACTGTACCGTATCCATAGGGATGATAACTGCATGTCATCGCCTCGTTGGGAAAAGAAAAGGAATCTAACAATATGACTTTGGATTTATAATAGACTAACATATTCTTAAGGAAAAAATAATCTCCAAAAACCTTGGATGTTTAATTTCTGGAAAGTGATGTGATCTAGTTTTTACTAAATAAATTCAAAAGCCAAGACAAAAAATAGCCATTTAGCTTATCAGAGTTTTAGCAAAAAAAGCTTTATCGGAAAGATTTTTTCTACTTAACTAGCATGCTCCTCATCCAGAGAATCTCATAAAGAATCCAGTATCAAAACAGCGTTACTAGAACAGGTCCAAGGGGGAACAAATGGAAGTTATATTGAGAAATAGCAAGGACTATAACAGATACCAGAGTAAAAGAGAGTATGAACAATAAAAGTAATTGGAAGAATATAAAGATATTTCTCTGGATACTGAAAAATATAAACTGCATAAATATAATGATATTTTCCACATCAAGAATAGAGTAGTGTAAATACTCATTCCAAGTAACAGCAAATTACTACCATTCTACCAGTGCAGAAGCAACATGAAGTGAAACTTTAACAGAAGATATTCCTCCAGCAATGCATGTCTAAGAATCAGACAGGCTCATACTAACTTGAAAATCAACCTAATCAACATTCTTTTTTTTTTTTTGGAGGATTTGCCACGTACATTCTTGTTGGTCAATTTGCTCCTTACATTCTTTACAACACTGCTGATGCATGGATTAATTATCATAGCATGTGACATGGCCAAAATCTTACCAATTACCAGTTATGATTCAAGCATAACACATAAAACAGGTCAAACACGATTTCCACCAAACAATCAAAAGGCAAAACTAATTTAGGCTTTGTTTGATTGATACTTTTACTATTTGAATTTTGCTTTTCTTTTTTTTTTTTCCAAAAACGAATTGAAATCAAAAGTCAAAAATAAAAGACAAATAACAAAGAACAAATAGTAAAAGTATCAACTAAACCAAGCCTTATTTTAGCAGTAAATTTCTGTAACATTTAACAAAATTGGTAGAACATGCTATCTATTAGTTTTCAACTAATTTACTAAACAAAGTATTAGCAGTTCAATAAAATGCATTCAACAAGAATTACAAAATCAAACGCTAAAGGCTTTTACAGGTCTTTTGAAGAGTTAATACATACCTGATCAACCATTTTGTGCTTAAGAATGGTGGTTTTGGCCAAAACTTTTAGTGCCACGCTCTCGCCGGTTTCTGTATTCTGCGCAAACTTAACCTTGGCGAATGTTCCTTCGCCAATCGTTCGCCCAACCTCATACTTCCCTACTTTCCTAGTTCCTTTCTTCATGATTCTTCAACGTTCATTTCACACCCAAAAAAAAAAAAACTAAAACTAAACAAAGAAAAAGGTAAAAATACTAAAAAAGAAAAAAAAAAGGAATAGGAATTAAGTATAATTAAAGAAAATGAAATTTTGCAAATTTACAGCTCATGCTGCGTTGGCTACTAATTGAGACAAATGAATTAATAAAAATAAAAATAAAAAAAAAACAAGTAGGCAATCTTAAAATGCTCTGTTTGGCTACTAAGAAACTGATGAAAAAAATAAGCCCAGGATCATAAGTTTCCTAACCAGATAGGAATTTTAAGAGAGAAGGAAAAAAATCAAAATATCACAATTACACAAGAGAAAATGCCAATAATTCGAAGAATATTCCCGCGAAAAACTTACCCCCGAAAAAATAGTAAAGTTTTAACTGAAAATTTTTGTGTCGGAAAACAAAAAGAAAAAATTGGTGTTTCCTCCGTCGGGAAATTGGTCGTTGATGGAAGCAGGTAAAGCAAAGAGATAACGAAGGCTGATATCTTTTTTTAACAGCTAGAAATTATCTTTACTTTTTTTGTTATTGCACGAGTTTCTTTTATATAAAATGAAAATGAAGTTGTAGCTGATCTCTCCCCTTATTTTCCATACTTTTTACTGTGCCTTGTTTTCGTGTAAATTTACGTTTTATACGAATTTCGAAGGTCGAATAATTGTTGCTTTTCCTTTTGTTGGAATGTCGTCCCCCTTTTTATTTTTTTTTTCTTTTGCTGTCCCTTTTTTTGGCCAAAAATCTATATTTAAGTCGTAATTAATTAAGACGATTTCTGTTTCCTCCTACTGAAAGTCTTTGCTTTGACTAATACTCGCTTCTTACTAGAAAATGATATTTCTATCAAATTATCAATTTTGATATTTTAATTTAATTAAATTAAGAACTTTATAAAATTGGCTCTATGAATTTAACTTGAATGAATCTTATTTTTCAAGTTAAAATTAAATTTCCACCATTTCTCATTTTTCATCATTTTTCTTAAAGAAATCATTTTGACCAGCAAATTAAGAAGAAGCCAAATAAGGAAAAAATATATATAAAAAGTCTAAATGAGGCTTGGAATAATCATAATTACTATTTTTGTTATTCTAAACTACATTTTAATTTATTATCTATGTTTTATTTTATGCTAATCTTGTTTAGGGGAATAACATGACAAAGCTGATGTCCTTTTAGTATGTTAAGTAAAATTTAAGTTGTATAGTAAATATTTTTAATTTTTACTTTCTTTTTCTATTATTTTTATAAAAAAATAAAAAAAAACCTATCAATCAGAAAAATGTAAAAAATTAAAACTCATAAAGTTATGGAAAGAAAAAATTAGAAGTGGTTAAAAATTATGCAATTCATAGGCAGACAAATTATTATCCTATATCATCATTTTTCATACTACAAAGACCATTGAATCTTGGGAGATTTTTTTTTTTAGCCATTAAAAATAAGGTGTGTTTAAAAATAGCCAACAAGATAACTTTAACTATTTTTAGCCAATAAAGTACATTTTCGGACAAAAATACCTTTAATGAGACATCTTTGTTGTGGGCACTCTGAAACACCCGAACGGCGAAAAATTATGCAAAGAAACAGGAAATTGTGAGAAATAACCATCCGTATAAGGTGATTTCAAAAGTAACCACCAAAATAAAGTTATCTGTTTCTACCCAAAAAGAAGCATGAGCAGACGGAAATACCTTTAAAAAACACTGTAGCAAATTAAGCTGCCGATATCTGCCTCCCGCCATCTTCCAAAAATTAAAAATTAATGCTCAGTTGTTTGTGCTCGCTCATCTTTCTCTCTCAGCTCTCTGAATTGTATCAACTCTGTGTTCAGCACCATCGTCATCAGCTATCTCAGCTCTCTAAACCGTGTGAGCTCTGTCAACTCTCTGTTGAACACCATCGTCTTCGTGTCGTGGTCTATCTCTCGTCATTTGGCTATTTTGTCCTCGAAAAATAAACCCCATTGCGGAGATGACATCAAGGTATGTTTTTGGGTTCATTGCTGCAACACATAAATTTGTGAAACTTTTTTTGTAAATCAGAAGACGGATTAGAAACATAAAGGCGTGTCACCAGCATGTCTGCATGCACTTGTCGTGTCACCAGCATGTCTGCATGCATTTGGAGTGTCACCAGCATGTCTGAATGCACTTGTCGTGTCACCAGCATGTCTATGTGCACTTAGCGTGTCACCAGCATGCATGCATGCACTTGTCGTGTCACCAGCATGTCTGCCTGCAATTGGCGTGTCACCAGCATGCATGCATGCACTTGGACTGTCACCACCATGTAATTAAGTAAAATAAATAATTATTTTTGTTTTCAAAATTTCAGTGGGGTTCCAATTCTGCGACTTGTGATAAGACACGGTGGTCAGTGGGTGGATGGCATGTACAAGGGTGGTGAGTCACGAATGCGGGGGGTTATGAGTGATTTGTCGTTTGCGGGCTTGATGAAGCTGGTTGAAGATGTTGTTGGGGTAAACTTAGAAATTGACGACATTGAGTTGCATGCATTGATCAGTACACCCGGGGAGCTATCACGGTCAACTATCGAGGATGATGAGGATGTTGCATTAATTCTGCTAGAACAGAGGAATGTTCCAGCTGTGTACGTCAGCATTAAAAGACCCGAAACAAATGTTATGTCACATGGAGAAGCTGAAAAACATGGTAATCAGCTCAATCAGAATCAGATTTACAATGCTTCACATATGCCAGAGCATTCGGTCCGTAACCCGCAGTTGGGGTATCCTCAGGAGTTTGTACAGCCCGGTAACCAGAGGACATTGATAGAAGAGTTGGGTGAACAATTCCGATCGGGATGTGCATCAAACCAATTAGGGTCTGCTGCTAAAGGAATGCATCGATCGGGTGAAACGGTAGAGTGTGTAATTCCATTTTCAAATGAGAATATGACACGTGAGTACAACACTGTGACGTTGGATGTTAACACTGCGACGCTGGAGGATAATGCTGCATGTTATGAGGGAAATGAGGATTTGTTTGCTGGCAGTGAAGATAGATTTGATGACAGTTCGAGTGATGGGCTTGACGAATGGGATCATGACATTTCAGACAATGACTGCCTTTATGACAGTGACATTCCAATTTGCAATAATGTTGAAGGTGAAACAGAACCTGTTGAAGGTTTTGATGTAGGAAATGTTCAGTGTGATGATCCCATATACAATAACCCCATCGCTGGTGAGGACGGGAATCGTTCCGTTGATGCAATGGTCGATGATAGTTATCAAGAAAGGCGAAATGAAGGGATATCTTCTACGTGGCGAATTGCAGGTGCAGAAAGGTTCGCCTTCCAAACAATTAGCACTGAGGAGTCGACATGTCCCAATGATCGCTTATACAAAGGAAGAATGTTTTCCTCGAAGGCGGAGTTGAAACGAGCTCTGAACATGTTGGCTCTAAAAGAGCAATTTGGGATAAGAGTGAAAAGGTCATGCAAAAGTGGTTACGAGGTTAGTTGCAAAGACAAGGCATGCAAGTTCAGTGTCCGTTCAAGGAAGTTACTTGACGGAGGAGGGTATTGGGAAGTTCAGAAGTTCCACAAAGTACACACATGTACTGTTGATGGTTTGCAAGGGCGATTTGCATCTGCGAGTGCCAAGATAATTGGTGAACTTATGGCACCCAAGCTTCAGGCTAATGGAGTAGCGTTGAGACCTAAGGACATAATTGGTGAGATGAGGGTTCAGTGGGGATTGAAATGCTTGTATGGTAAGGCTTGGCAAGCAAAGGAGTATGCGGAGACGCTTGTTTTCGGTCCCCCGGAGGAGTCATTTCAACTACTACCCTCATATTTTTATATGTTGGAACAAGAAAATCCTGGCACAGTCACAGCAGTGGCTACTGACGAGGCTGAAAGATTCAAATATTGTTTCTGGTCATACGGGGCTTGTATTCGGGGGTTTAGGGATGTATTGCGTCCTACGGTCGCAATTGATGCAACACATCTGAAAGGCAGATTCAAGGGTGTTCTGTTTGTTGCTGTATGCAAAGACGCGAACGAGTGTGTATATCCAGTTGCGTTTGGCATCGGCCATGTTGAGGACGAAGACTCATGGACGTGGTTTCTCATCAAGCTACGTGATGCGGTTGGTTGTCCTGAAAACACCATGTTCATTTCTGATCAGCATCTCGGCATTAAGAAAGCAATCCAAAATGCATACCCAGAAGCGCACCACGGTTTATGCGGTTACCATTTGAAGAAAAACTTAAAAAATAAGTTCAAGCGTGATGACGTTTCTATGATTTTCACCCTTGCTCGAGATTGCTATAAGGTTTCCGAATTCAACAGACATATGAACCAGCTCAAGCAGATTCATGCGGGAGCCTATGCTGATCTTTTGAGAATAGGCCCTGAGAGATGGGCACGTGCATGTTCACCGACAAGGCGATACCAAATGATGACCTCGAACATTGCCGAATGTGTTAACTCCTGCTTAAAGCATGCCAGACAAATGCCAATCACTGTTTTGATCGAGTTCATACGAGACATGTTCCAGCGTTGGTTCCATGATCGGTACGAGGAGGCTGTCAAGGTGACCACACCCCTCAGCCCTTGGGTTGCTAGGCAATTGAGCAAACGCTTCAATCATGCACATCGCTTTGTAGTGAAGCCTATCAATCGAGTGGAGTTTGAAGTTAAAGACGGGAAGATGGACGGACTTGTTAACCTGTCCACGAAGACGTGTTCATGCTGTGAGTTCCAAAAAGATTTGCTGCCATGCAGCCATGCCATTGCAGCAATAAGGTCAGATTATATTTTCTTTATTTCTTATTTGATCCTTATTTTGACATAACATAGCATTATATTCTGCTTGAATATTGGGTTTATTGTATTTTTCAGTAAATGCAAACGTGAAGCCTTTGATTTCTGCGCCGACTACTACAAGACAACCGTTTGGGTGGAAGGTTATGTGGGGTCCATTCGCCCAGTAGGGCATCCTAGTGAATGGGACATCCCCCCGCATGTGAAACAAATTGTCGTCTTGCCACCACCTTGGCGAGGCCAAGCAGGAAGACCTAGGAGGAGAAGGATTCCATCCGCTGGTGAAGGCAGTCGAGCACGGAGATATTTGCAATGCAAGATGTACGGGCACAACAGACAGAATTGCCCATCTCCATTTGCAAATCCATCTACAAATCCGGCACCATCTCCAAGTCAATTAGCACCCCAACGAGTGTGCCGACCGAAAGCATGTTCAATTTGCAGAGAAACTGGTCACACACACGACAGCTGTCCAATCCGAATGACAATGTCTGAAAACGTAGTGTGTGGTGTGGAGGATGACATATTATCGGGGCCTAACTAATTGCAATTTATCTGTTGCTTTGTTAGGGTTTGATTCGAACTGTTTCGATCTTGGCCATTGACATTTGCATTGAATAATGATATTTGCTATAAACCAGTGTATAATAATAGCATTGCCTAGGCATAGAAGTTGTCAATAATTGACTTTAGCCACACCATGCATGGTGGTATAGTATGGAATGTAAATTGTCTAATCTTTGGACAGCATATATAAATAAAAAATCAACAATGTTACTCTACATTTCGACAATTGTAAAGCCAATACATTCATTATGTTATTTAGGGTTGCAAGCAAATCGCTTCAATATACATAAGGGAATTTTACTCATTTTACAAACGACGTTGCAAAACTATATCAATTGTCCACTTTGGTTTAGAGTTTGTGATAGGGTAAAATTACTACCCTAAACCCTAACCCTAATACATTCCCGCTACCCTATAATTATCTTAACCCGTTTAAATACCCGATTAAATAAAAAAATTATTAAAATTTTCTTCGTGAGAACCCAATTACCCAATTAACTTTTCTAATCTCATAACTTACCTTTAGATTTATATGTTATATGTTTATATAAATAAACATATATATACACTGTAATTAATAATTTTATGAGTTATAATTTTTACAATGTTAAAACAAAATAAAAAGTAAATATATTTATATTTAAAATACATAATATATACACACACGCATTCATAAAAGTATTAATGTCATCATATTAATAATTAGAGTAATCATACTTAAACATAAATAACAATATAATAATTTTTTAATTTAAATATATTAATGTCATCACATTAATAATTAAAGTAATCATACTTTTCATATATTTGTTAGTTTTTAATAAAAAAATTTAGGGTAAAGTTTGTAAAAATTATAAATTTTTACTTTAATTATTAAAGTGCATGCAGACGTGCATGCACACGTGCTGTTGACACTCCAAGTGCATGCAGATATTGGTTGTGACACGCCACCTGCATGCATACTGGGGGTGACACGCCACCTGCATGCATACTGGGGGTGACACGTCAGGCGCATGCAGACATAGTGGTGACACGCCACCTGCATTCGGGTATATTGGTGGTGACACGCCACCTGCATGCATACTGGTTGTGACACGCCAGGAGCATGCAGACATGGTTGTGACACGCCCAGTGCAGCTAGTGCGGATACTGGGGGTGACACGCCAGACGCATGCAGACATAGTGGTGACACGCCACCTGCATTCGGGTATATTGGTGGTGACACGCCACCTGCATGCATACTGGCTGTGACACGCCAGACGCATGCAGACATGGTGGTGACACGCCACCTGCATATTGTCAATGTTGTCAGACGCTGACTTATTACTAAATTGCGATACAAAAAAATATGTTCACTGGATACAACACTGGATACAAAATTACATAAAGATAATGTATTCCTGTATAAAATTGTCTATACAAAAAAATTTTATTCTGTATAAAAATATAATGAAGTGATTAATAAAAAAATGATTTTATTTCCTATGATTGTGTATACAACAAAAAATTTATCTCTAAATTGTATTGTGCAGAAAAAAAATTATACAACTAACTGCCGATATGTTCATGGTTCGCTCGCACAGCTGTTGAAAAAAATTTCGTGTGCGTATTGGATACGCAATTTTGCAATCATTTTCTGCTTAACTCTTATCGGCTTCGATTGCAACATTGCGTCAATGTAGCTTACCATGAACATGCCGCAGCTGAGACTATCCTCCTGCCGATGCACTAAAGGGCTGGGCAAAGAAATTTTCAATGGCATCGGCGTCAAATCCCGTCTCTTCCGACGGGTTTTATTGAAATACCCGGCTTGGTGACAGATGAATGGAAAAATTATTGTAAGTGGCTTCATCTGCTCCGCACGAACTCCGTTATCCTTCGCTGCCGAAGTTGTTGCGGAGTCGATCACCTTGATCTTCCACTTACCCAAATCGATCTTTGCCATCACCCAATGCCCATCGACATTGCAAGGAGCGAGGATGAAATCGACCGCTTCCCATTTCTTGCCGTATGTCAGCCTTTCACCCTCCACATACCCCCGTAAATCAATCAGAATTTGCATGCTTGACAGGGCATCTTCGGTTTTATATGTCAAGTGTAGCATACGGATGGTGTCCTGGAAAAAAAATTTGCATTGGTTTAGACTTAATGCACTGAAAAGCTTCGAAAAAAATAAAATTTTTTGCAGAAAACTTACAAAGAATATCGTGTCAACCACGCATGCACGGGCAGTGTAATGCTTCGATTTTGGGCCTGTCGCCCGTTTACAGATAACGCTGAGGCATGCGTCGATGTGTTCACTTGTCATTTCTTCTCGGGGATCCTCTAACGATGTGAAGAAGTCAAGACCTTGATCCCCTAAGATTCCGACGTTACGCCTGCATATGTCACAAAATGAATTTGATAAGCGATGGTGGATTAATGTTTCTATAGAAAACAACAATGAATTGATATTTAGAAGCTGACCTCGCGGACTGGTTCTTCTTGAAGGCTTCGTATGCTTCCATCATCGTGTCTTTCACGGCCCGACGAGTCAATGAGGGGTCGACATACGGGCTTGCAAGGTATTTGCTCGTCATAATCACTCGTGCCCGCTCAGTAGGGTCGGCAATTGCTGCTGCAAGATGATGGTAATCAGAGGATAGTGGTGACCTGGTGGCTTCAGGAGTGGTCAGAGCAAGCTCGCCCGATCCTGCTGCTGGAAGCGCGACGATCGCCTCGGATGGAGGAAGATGCTCTATGGCTGACTCAAATAACTGAAGGGTTCCCTCCTGTCTGGCGAAAGTATGCTCAGTAGGATCGGCTTCACCAACCTCCGCTCCTTCAGCATCTTCTGATTGAAGGTTGGCACCATGCTCCTCACGCTGCCCATCATCAGGATCATCGTGACCCGCAGCAGCATTATCGGATGAAGGACCGGCCTACAGAACAAGACAACTATGAAAATTCGATAGCGAATTGACCTAAAATAACAAAATACAAGTGCAGAAAGATTAACGTACTTGTGATTTCAGCCCAGCTAGAACCCGTGAAACGATGCGGTCCTCTAGCGTTTCAACCGCAAAAGTCAAGGACTTAATTGATGCCTTCAGCTTCGACATTTCCCGCATGATATGTCGGAGCTGACGTTTTGTGCCTATGCCGTCATTGACTCTTGTCGACTGGGTCAACTGCAATAACATATATATTAGTGGTGTTAAAATAAAATCATATAGGAAACGTGTGGAAAACCAATATAACAACTTTAATATCCTTACCGGCGGCTCATGGGCAGTATGCGGTTGAATCGGAGTCGGAGCCATTGCTGGTTGCGGACTGGACATGGCCTCCGTGAACTGCAATGACATAAGTTACTTTGTTACTAGCTCAACATATGTGGAAACTTTGAACAAAAATCGTTATAACCAAACTTACCGACGGCTCAATACGAATGTGTGACTGAGGAGGACCGGTGGGTGGTTGTGAAGCTGCCGTAGGTTGATCCAACTGCACGCACATAAATGTTAGTAGATAATCACATATCAAAATGGATGTAAAAAAAATGTTAGAACCGTAAATACCGGCTGTTCACTTCCTGCACCATGGTCGTCTCCTTGTTCCATCAACTCTGGGGCCAACGGCTCATCAACACTGGGAGAGTCGGTGCGCATCCGCTTACTTGAAGCGGTGGATCTTTTCTCCTTCAGGCTTCTCCTCTTCGACCTGGCAGCGACACCAATGTGATCACCCCGATCCTCCGTCTGCCCGATTGGCACGTACTGGTGGCCCTCCGATAACGGCACATCGAGGTCCACCAAATACTCCCGGTTGGCCTCCTCCGGGGTGATCTCCAACGTCTCCAGGGCCCATAACTACAAAAGAAAAATATTTATCAAACGTTTAAATTTGAGGCAAATTTCTTATACAAATATGAAGGATCGATCAATTTGTAGCTGTTCACTCACTTGCTTAGATGACTCGAACTTCTCAACCGCCTTGTGCAGGTCTTTTGGCTTCTGATTACATTGCCATCTGCACATTCGCGGGTACACGTTATCCTTCGGAGCAGAGGGGGCTACTATTTTCCGCAAGACCGGAATTGCCTCCAATGCCCAGAACTGCAAGTCAATTGTAAACATTATCAAACGTAAATTATTAAATAGTGCAACAATAAATTATTTTCTCGAAACCAAACAAAAGCAGTAAATGTGACAATACCTGTATCACCCATACGAAGCCGTAGATGTTGTACCGTAAACGACTTTCCTTTGCTTCGCTTGAGGTAGGCACCTCGAACCCTTTCAATAGGTAGTCCAAGGTGAGCCTCCAAACATAGTGGCCACACGGAAATACGTTCCAAGCGTCAAGGTCCTCAACCAATGATAGCAACCAAGGTGTCACCCGTCTACGGTAGTCTTGCCCAAATAAAATGTTATTTGCGATCAAGACGAGTGCCATCTTGGTCGCGTCTCCTTCCCGCTGGAAGTTTCCTCCGCGGAACGTGTCAAGCAAAGCCTGCAGCTTTATGCTATCCTGGCCGCTCCAGTATCTCGCATGAATTCCGTCCGCAACCATCTCGTACGAACGTGTGAACACATCGGGCATTGGACCGAACTTCAGCCCGGTTATAAGGCAGAACTCCTGCTTCGATATCCGCGCCTTGCTCTTGCCGATAGCAAACCAGAGCTCCTCCTCCGTTGCCTCCCTTTCATTGATTCGACGAATCATTATGTTATGAAGGAGACCAGCGCTGAAGTAGCCTTGCGGATAGACATCCAGGAGCATTCCGAAGCATGTACGCTTCACTGCATCCAACCCCCCCTTCTCTTGGAGAGTCTTGTTGATGTAATGGAGCTGGGACCACTTACAGTGGGTGTTTATTGAGACATTGAAGGCCCACTTCTCCCTCGGCACAATGAGGACATTGTCAAGATCCTCATATTCTCTACGATGCATCTGCATCACATGGCACACGTGCAGGAGTCAGTTAACCAATAATGTGCCCAAAAGGTATACTAACTATATAAATAATTGTTCTGACACGCCATGCATATGAGGTGAAATGATGTCACACGACGCCATGCATATGGAGTGAAATTCTGTCACACGCCTGTCACACGCCATGCATATGAGGTGAAATGTTGTCACACGACGCCATGCATATGGAGTGAAATTCTGTCACATGCCTGTCACACGCCATGCATATGAGGTGAAATGCTCTGACACGCCATGCATATGAGGTGAAATGCTGTCACACGCCTGTCACACGCCATGCATATGAGGTGAAATGCTGTCACACGACGCCATGCATATGGAGTGAAATTCTGTCACACGCCTGTCACACGCCATGCATATGAGGTGAAATGCTCTGACACGCCATGCATATGAGGTGAAATGCTGTCACACGCCTGTCACACGCCATGCATATGAGGTGAAATGATGTCACACGACACCATGCATATGGAGTGAAATTCTGTCACACGCCAGTCACACGCCATGCATATGAGGTGAAATGCTGTCACACGACGCCATGCATATGGAGTGAAATTCTGTCACACGCCTGTCACACGCCATGCATATGAGGTGAAATGCTGTCACACGCCATGCATATGAGGTGAAATGCTGTCACACGACGCCATGCATATGGGATGAAATTCAGTCACACGCCTGTCACACGCCATGCATACCAGGTGAAATGCTGTGACACGCCATGCATATCAGGTGAAGATGTTGTCACACACTAAACCCCAAAGTCCAGTCAACACAGCACCAAACCAGGACTCAAACAGTTTAAAACTTAACATTTGCAAAAAAGACAACCATATGTATCACCCTAAACCCTTAAAATCAATTACCGAAATCAATGAAGGTTTTTTTTGTGGTTTTTTTTTCCAGTCTCACGTACCTCTTCACCGATATCCGACATTCTTCTTCTTGTTGCAGTGGTGTCGTTAACCTTCTAAACAGCGAAGTTGAACTCCCTTCGACCTTTCGCAATGAGAAATGAATCGAACAGCCCTTGGTTCACACACACAGACTTTTACGAATGAGGAAAAGGGAATATGAACGGTTTACTGTGAAAAATGAATAAATAAAATTTAAAATTAAGGGATATTCATGAAACTGCCCGCTTTTCAATCCGCCGTGTCAGCCTTTCTATTAATGCCGTGTCACATATTTCAAAGCAAACCATGGCCTGTCAGATGTTAAAGCAATGCCGTGTCACACACTCAAAACCGTGTCACCATGGCGTGTCACAAACTCAGCATATGCCGTGTCACCAACTCAGCTCCATGCCGTGTCACCACCAATATCTGCATGCACTTGGCGTGTCACGACCAGGTCCGCAGTGGTACCCGAAACGTTTAAACTGGTAAAGTCGGTTTAGGTCGGTTTATATTCCTCTACTATATATAGTCCAAAACTCCTCAGTTCTCATAGACAGACCGTACGTTGCCTCTAAAGCAGACTTTGTCGATGCTTCATCGGCAGTTCTTCCGAGCATTTTTTACAGTTGTTTCCATCCCGCCCTTGATGTATTCAACTTTAGAATTGTCCACTAGTCGAATAATGAATCTATTTCTCTTCACCTCCGACCTGTAAGCAATTGTCCAACCCTGGCTATTTGAAATCCAGAGACTCTGGATTTCAAATAGCCTGGGTTGGACATTGCAAATAGGTCGGAGGCCAAGAGAAACAGATTTATTTATTATTAGGCTAGTGACAATTCTAAAGTTTACTATATCAAGGGGGGGATGTCACCAACTCTGCACCCTGCCGTGTCACCAACTCTGCACCTTGCTGTGTCACATTTTCCCTTTCACAAACCCTAAACCCAATGGCCTGTCCCTATTGCTGTAGCACGACCATTTCGTGCTTTGCATTCACGTCTTTCTCCTTTCGATTCACCTCCTTAAGTAGGATTTCCGGTTTCACATCGTGCTCCAAGCTTTCGATTCATCACGACCACCTCCCCTCATCGTTCGGTTTATCTGAATGCCATGTCCGAACATTCAGAAAAACCATCTCATGCAACATTATTTTCTTTTGCACAAGCTTCTCCAAAAAAAAAAAAAGGATGTTTTGCGCAAAAAATAGATGTTCGCTAATTTCTTTGCATAATTTTTCGCCGTTCGGGTGTTTCAGAGTGCCTAGAACAAAGATGTCTCATTAAGGGCATTTTTGTCCGAAAATGTACTTTTTTGGCTAAAAACAGTTAAAGTTATCTTGCTGGCTATTTTTAAACACGCCTTATTTTTAATGGCTAAAAAAAAAAATCTCCCGCAAAGAAATTAGCGAACATATATTTTTTGCGCAAAACATCTTTTTTTTTTGGAGAAGCTTGTGCAAAAGAAAATAATGTTGCATGAGATGGTTTTTCTGAATGTTCGGACATGGCATTCAGATAAACCGAACGAGGAGGGGGAGGTGGTCGTGATGAATCGAAAGCTTGGAGCACAATGTGAAACCGGAAATCCTGCTTAAGGAGGTGAATCGAAAGGAGAAAGACGTGAATGCAAAGCACGAAATGGTCGTGCTACAGCAATCGGGACAGGCCATTGGGTTTAGGGTTTGTGAAAGGGAAAATATGACACGGCAGGGTGCAGAGTTGGTGACACAGCAGGGTGCAGAGTTGGTGACACGCCAAGGTGCAGAGTTGGTGACATCCCCCCATTGATATAGTAAACTTTAGAATTGTCACTAGCCTAATAATAAATAAATCTGTTTCTCTTGGCCTCCGACCTGTTTGCAATGTCCAACCCAGGCTATTTGAAATCCAGAGTCTGGATTTCAAATAGCCTGGGTTGGACAATTGCTTACAGGTCGGAGGTGAAGAGAAATAGATTCATTATTCGACTAGTGGACAATTCTAAAGTTGAATACATCAAGGGCGGGATGGAAACAATTGCAAAAAATGCTCGGAAGAACTGTCGATGAAGCATCGACAAAGTCTGCTTTAGAGGCAACAAACGGTCTGTCTTTGAGAACTGAGGAGTTTTGGACTATATATAGTAGATGAATATAAACCGACCTAAACCGACTTTACCAGTTTAAATGTTTCGGCTACCACTGCGGACCTGGTCGTGACACGCCAAGTGCATGCAGATATTGGTGGTGACACGGCATGGAGCTGAGTTGGTGACACGGCATGGAGCTGACTTTGTGACACGCCATGGTGACATTGTTTTGAGTGTGTGACACGGCATTGCTTTAACATCTGACAGGCCATGGTTTGCTTTGAAATATGTGACACGGCATTAATAGAAAGGCTGACACGGCGGATTGAAAAGCGGGCAGTTTCATGAATATCCCTTAATTTTAAATTTTATTTATTCATTTTTCACAGTAAACAGTTCATTTTCCCTTTTCCTCATTCGTAAACGTCTGTGTGTGTGAACTAAGGGCTGTTCGATTCATTTCTCATTGTGAAAGGTCGAAGGGAGTTCAACTTCGTTGTTTAGAAGGTTAACGACACCACTGCAACAAGAAGAAGAATATCGGATATCGGTGAAGAGGTACGTGAGACTGGAAAAAAAAAACCACAAAAAAAACCTTCATTGATTTCGGTAATTTTTTTTAAGGGTTTAGGGTGATACATATGGTCGTCTTTTTTGCAAATGTTAAGTTTTAAACTGTTTGAGTCCTGGTTTGGTGCTGTGTTGACTGGACTTTGGGGTTTAGTGTGTGACAACATCTTCACCTGATATGCATGGCGTGTCACAGTATTTCCACCTAGTATGCATGGCGTGTGACAGGCGTGTGACAGAATTTCACCCCATATGCATGGCGTCGTGTGACAGCATTTCACCTCATATGCATGGCGTGTGACAGCATTTCACCTCATATGCATGGCGCGTGACTGGCGTGTGACAGGCGTGTGACAGAATTTCACACCATATGCATGGCGTCGTGTAACAGCATTTCACCTCATATGCATGGCGTGTGACAGGCGTGTGACAGAATTTCACTCCATATGCATGGCGTCGTGTGACATGATTTCACCTCATATGCATGGCGTGTGACAGCATTTCACCTCATATGCATGGCGTGTGACAGGCATGTGACAGAATTTCACTCCATATGCATGGCGTCATGTGACATCATTTCACCTCATATGCATGGCGTGTCACAGCATTTCACCTCATATGCATGGCGTGTGACAGGCGTGTGACAAGCGTGTGACAGAATTTCACTTCATATGCATGGCGTCGTGTGACATCATTTCACCTCATATGCATGGCGTGTCACAGCATTTCACCTCATATGCATGGCGTGTCAGAACAATTATTTATATAGTTAGTATACCTTTTGGGCACATTATTGGTTAACTGACTCCTGCACGTGTGCCATATGATGCAGATGCATCGTAGAGAATATGAGGATCTTGACAATATCCTCATTGTGCCGAGGGAGAAGTGGGCCTTCAATGTCTCAATAAACACCCACTGTAAGTGGTCCCAGCTCCATTACATCAACAAGACTCTCCAAGAGAAGGGGGAGTTGGATGCAGTGAAGCGTACATGCTTCGGAATGCTCCTGGATGTCTATCCGCAAGGCTACTTCAGCGCTGGTCTCCTTCATAACATAATGATTCGTCGAATCAATGAAAGGGAGGCAACGGAGGAAGAGCTCTGGTTTGCTATCGGCAAGAGCAAGGTGCGGATATCAAAGCAGGAGTTCTGCCTTATAACCGAGCTGATGTTCGGTCCAATGCCCGATGTGTTCACAAGTTCGTACGAGATGGTTGCGGACGGAATTCATGCGAGATACTGGAGCGGCCAGGATAGCATAAAGCTGCAGGCTTTGCTTGACACGTTCCGCGGAGGAAACTTCCAGCGGGAAGAAGACGCGACCAAGATGGCACTCGTCTTGATCGCAAATAACATTTTATTTGGGCAAGACTACCGTAGACGGGTGACACCTTGGTTGCTGTCATTGGTTGAGGACCTTGACGCTTGGAACGTATTTCCGTGGGGCCACTATGTTTGGAGGCTCACCTTGGACTACCTATTGAAAGGGTTCGAGGTGCCTACCTCAAGCGAAGCAAAGGAAAGCCGTTTACGGTACAACATCTACGGCTTCGTATGGGTGATACAAGTATTGTCACATTTACCGCTTTTGTTTGGTTTTGAGAAAATAATTTATTGTTGCACTGTTTAATAATTTACGTTTGATAATGTTTACAATTGACTTGCAGTTCTAGGCATTGGAGGCAATTCCGGTCTTGCGAAAAATAGTAGCCCCCTCTGCTCCGAAGGATAACGTGTACCCGCGAATGTGCAGATGGCAATGTAATCAGAAGCCAAAAGACCTGCACAAGGCGGTTGAGAAGTTCGAGTCATCTAAGCAAGTGAGTGAACAGCTACAAATTGATCGATCCTTCATATTTGTATAAGAAATTTACCTCAAATTTAAACGTTTGATAAATATTTTTCTTTTGTAGTTATGGGCCCTGAAGACGTTGGAGATCACCCCGGAGGAGGCCAACCGGGAGTATTTGGTGGACCTCGATGTGCCGTTATCGGAGGGCCACCAGTACGTGCCAATCAGGCAGACAGAGGATCAGGGTGAGCACATTGGTGTTGCTGCCAGGTCGAAGAGGAGAAGCTTGAAGGAGAAAAGATCCACCGCTTCAACTAAGCGGATGCGCACCGACTCTCCCAGTGTTGATGAGCCGTTGGCCCCAGAGTTGATGGAACAAGGAGACGACCATGGTGCAGGAAGTGAACAGCCGGTATTTATGGTTTTAACATTTTTTTTACATCCATTTTGATATGTGATTATCTACTAACATTTATGTGCGTGCAGTTGGATCAACCTACGGCAGCTCCATAACCACCCACCGGTCCTCTTCAGACACACATTCGTATTGAGTCGTCGGTAAGTTTGGTTATAACGATTTCTGTTCAAAGTTTCCACATATGTTGAGCTAGTAACAAAGTAACTTATGTCATTGCAGTTCACGGAGGCCACGTCCAGTCCGCAACCAGCGATGGCTCCGACTCCGATTCAACCGCATACTGCCCATGAGCCGCCGGTAAGGATATTAAAGTTGTTATATTGGTTTTCCACACGTTTCCTATATGATTTTATTTTAACACCACTAATATATATGTTATTGCAGTTGACCCAGTCGACAAGAGTCAATGACGACATAGGCACAAAACGTCAGCTCCGACATATCATGCGGGAAATGTCGAAGCTGAAGGCATCAATTAAGTCCTTGACTTTTGCGGTTGAAACGCTAGAGGACCGCATCGTTTCACGGGTTCTAGCTGGGCTGAAATCACAAGTACGTTAATCTTTCTGCACTTGTATTTTGCTATTTTAGGTCAATTCGCTATCGAATTTTCACAGTTGTCTCGTTCTGTAGGTCGGTCCTTCATCCGACAATGCTGCTGCGAGTCACGATGATCCTGATGATGGGCAGCATAAGGAGCATGGTGCCAGCCTTCAATCAGAAGATGCTGAAGGAGCGGAGATTGGTGAGGCCGATCCTACTGAGCATACTTTCGCCAGACAGGAGGGAACCCTTCAGTTATTTGAGTCAGCCATAGAGCATCTTCCTCCATCCGAGGCGATCGTCGCGCTTCCAGCAGCAGGATCGGGCGAGCTTGCTCTGACCACTCCTGAAGCCACCAGGTCACCACTATCCTCTGATTACCATCATCTTGCAGCAGCAATTGCCGACCCTACTGAGCGGGCACGGGTGATTATGGCGAGCAAATACCTTGCAAGCCCGTATGTCGACCCCTCATTGACTCGTCGGGCGGTGAAGGACACGATGATGGAAGCATACGAAGCCTTCAAGAAGAACCAGTCCGCGAGGTCAGCTTCTAAATATCAATTCATTGTTGTTTTCTATAGAAACATTAATCCACCATCGCTTATCAAATTCATTTTGTGACATATGCAGGCGTAACGTCTGAATCTTAGGGGATCAAGGTGTTGACTTCTTCACATCGTTAGAGGATCCCCGAGAAGAAATGACAAGTGAGCATATCGACGCATGCCTCAGCGTTATCTGTAAACGGGCGACAGGCCCAAAATCGAAGTATTACACTGCCCGTGCATGCGTGGTTGACATGATATTCTTTGTAAGTTTTTTGTAAAAAATTTTATTTTTTTCGAAGCTTTTCAGTGCATTAAGTCTAAACCAATGCAAACTTTTTTTTCCAGGACACCATCCGTATGCTACACTTGACATATAAAACCGAAGATGCCCTGTCAAGCATGCAAATTTCGAATGATTTACGGGGGTATGTGGAGGGTGAAAGGCCGACATACGGCAAGAAATGGGAAGATGTCGATTTCATCCTCGCTCCTTGCAATGTTGATGGGCATTGGGTGGTGGCAAAGATCGATTTGGGAAAGTGGAAGATTAAGGTGATCGACTCCGCAACAACTTCGGCAGCGAAGGATAACGGAGTTTGTGCGGAGCAGATGAAGCCACTTACAACAATTTTTCCATTCATCTGTCACCAAGCCGGGTATTTCAATAAAACCAGTCGGAAGAGACGGGATTTGACGCCGATGCCATTGTAAATATCTTTGCCCAGCCCTTCAGTGCATCGAGAGGAGGATAGTCTCAGCTGCGGCATGTTCATGGTAAGCTACATTGACGCAATGTTGCAATCGGAGCCGATAAGAGTTAAGCAGAATATGATTGCAAAATTACGTATCCAATACGCACACGAAATTTTTTCCAATAGCTGTGCGAGCGAACCATGAACATATCGGCAGTTAGTTATATAATTTTTTTCTACAGAATACAATTTAGAGATAAATTTTTTGTTGTATACACAATCATAGGAAATAGAATCATTTTTTTATTAATCACTTCATTATATTTTTATACAGAATAAAATTTTTTTGTATAGACAATTTTATACAGGAATACATTATCTTTGTTAAGTAATTTTGTATCCAGTGAACATATTTTTTTGTATCGTAATTTAGTAATAAGTCAGCGTCTGACAACATTGACAATATGCAGGTGACGTGTCACCACCATGTCTGCATGCGTCTGGCGTGTCACAGCCAGTATGCTTGCAGGTGGCGTGTCACCACCAATATACCCGAATGCAGGTGGCGTGTCACCACTATGTCTGCATGTGCCTGGCGTGTCACCCCCAGTATCCGCACTAACTGCACTAGGCGTGTCACAACTATGTCTGCATGCTCCTGGCGTGTGACCCTCAGTATGCATGCAGGTGGCGTGTCACCACCATGTTTGCATGCGTTTGGTGTGTCACAGCCAGTATTCATGCATGTGGCGTGTCACCACCAATATACCTGAATGCAAGTGGCGTGTCACCACTATGTCTGCATGCGTCTGGCGTGTCACCCCCAGTATCTGCACTAGGCGTGTCACAACCATGTCTGCATGCTCCTGGCGTGTCACCCCCAGTATGCATGCAGGTGGCATGTCACAACCAATATCTGCATGCACTTGGCGTGTCAACAGCACGTCTGCATGCACTTAGGGTGTCACTACCATATCTGCATGCACTTGGCATGTCACCAGCAAGTCTATGTGCACTAGGCGTGTCACAAAAATGTCTGCATAGAGTCGGCGTCTCAGTTCCAACAATGTCAACGGGTACCCTATTATAGGGTACCCGTGGGTAATCCAACCCGTTTATACAGGATTAGGGTACTTATAAACGGGTTCGGGTAGGGTTAGGGTAGTGATTTCTAAACCCGATTTTTAATAGGGTAGGGTTAGGATGCCACCCCTTGGGTACCCGTTACCCGAACTCGATGACTATTTATAAATATTTTATTATTATTTTAATAATTAAAGTAAAATTTTATAATTTTTACAAACTTTACCCTAAATTTTTTTTGTTAAAAACTAACAAATATATGAAAAGTATGATTACTTTAATTATTAATGTGATGACATTAATATATTTAAATTAAAAAATTATTATATTGTTATTTATGTTTAAGTATGATTACTCTAATTATTAATATGATGACATTAATACTTTTATAAATGCATGTGTGTATATATTATGTATTTTAAATATAAATATATTTACTTTTTATTTTGTTTTAACATTGTAAAAATTATAACTCATAAAATTATTAATTACAGTGTATATATATGTTTATTTATATAAACATATAATATATAAATCTAAAGGTAAGTTATGAGATTAGAAAAGTTAATTGGGTAATTGGGTTCTCATGAAGAAAATTTTAATAATTTTTTTATTTAATCGGGTATTTAAACGGGTTAAGATAATTATAGGGTAGCGGAAATGTATTAGGGTTAGGGTTTAGGGTAGTAATTTTACCCTATCACAAACTCTAAACCAAAGTGGACAATTGATATAGTTTTGCAACGTCGTTTGTAAAATGAGTAAAATTCCCTTATGTATATTGAAGCGATTTGCTTGCAACCCTAAATAACATAATGAATGTATTGGCTTTACAATTGTCGAAATGTAGAATAACATTGTTGATTTTTTATTTATATATGCTGTCCAAAGATTAGACAATTTACATTCCATACTATACCACCATGCATGGTGTGGCTAAAGTCAATTATTGACAACTTCTATGCCTAGGCAATGCTATTATTATACACTGGTTTATAGCAAATATCATTATTCAATGCAAATGTCAATGGCCAAGATCGAAACAGTTCGAATCAAACCCTAACAAAGCAACAGATAAATTGCAATTAGTTAGGCCCCGATAATATGTCATCCTCCACACCACACACTACGTTTTCAGACATTGTCCTTCGGATTGGACAGCTGTCATGTGTGTGACCAGTTTCTCTGCAAATTGAACATGTTTTCGGTCGGCGCACTCGTTGGGGTGCTAATTGACTTGGAGATGATGCCAGATTTGTAGATGGATTTACAAATGGAGATGGGCAATTCTGTCTGTTGTGCCCGTACATCTTGCATTGCGAACATCTCCGTGCTCGACTGCCTTCACCAGCGGATGGAATCCTTCTCCTCCCAGGTCTTCCTGCTTGGCCTCGCCAAGGTGGTGGCAAGACGACAATTTGTTTCACATGCGGGGGGATGTCCCATTCACTAGGATGCCCTACTGGGCGAATGGACCCCACATAACCTTCCACCCAAACGGTTGTCTTGTAGTAGTCGGCGCAGAAATCAAAGGCTTCACGTTTGCATTTACTGAAAAATACAATGAACCCAATATTCAAGCAGAATATAATGCTATGTTATGTCAAATTAAGGATCAAATAAGAAATAAAGAAAATATAATCTGACCTTATTGCTGCAATGGCATGGCTGCATGGCAGCAAATCTTTTTGGAACTCACAGCATGAACACATCTTCGTGGACAGGTTAACAAGTCCGTCCATCTTCCCGTCTTTAACTTCAAACTCCACTCGATTGATAGGCTTCACTACAAAACGATGTGCATCATTGAAGCGTTTGCTCAATTGCCTAGCAACCCAAGGGCTGAGGGGTGTGGTCACCTTGACAGCCTCCTCGTACCGATCATGGAACCAACGCTGGAACATGTCTCGTATGAACTCGATCAAAACAGTGATTGGCATTTGTCTGGCATGCTTTAAGCAGGAGTTAACACATTCGGTAATGTTCGAGGTCATCATTTGGTATCACCTTGTCGGTGAACATGCACGTGCCCATCTCTCAGGGCCTATTCTTAAAAGATTAGCATAGGCTCCCGCATGAATCTGCTTGAGCTGGTTCATATGTCTATTGAATTCGAAAACCTTATAGCAATCTCGAGCAAGGGTGAAAATCATAGAAACGTCATCACGCTTGAACTTATTTTTTAAGTTTTTCTTCAAATGGTAACCGCATAAACCGTGGTGCTCTTCTGGGTATGCATTTTGGATTGCTTTCTTAATGCCGAGATGCTGATTAGAAATGAACATGGTGTTTTCAGGACAACCAACCGCATCACGTAGCTTGATGAGAAACCACGTCCATGAGTCTTCGTCCTCAACATGGCCGATGCCAAACGCAACTGGATATACACACTCGTTCGCGTCTTTGCATACAGCAACAAACAGAACACCCTTGAACCTGCCTTTCAGATGTGTTGCATCAATTGCGACCGTAGGATGCATTACATCCCTAAACCCCTGAATACAAGCCCTGTATGACCAGAAACAATATTTGAATCTTTCAGCCTCGTCAGTAGCCACTGTTGTGACTGTGCCAGGATTTTCTTGTTCCAACATATAAAAATATGAGGGTAGTAGTTGAAATGACTCCTCCGGGGGACTGAAAACAAGCGTCTTCGCATACTCCTTTACTTGCCAAGCCTTGCCATACAAGCATTCCAATCCCCACTGAACCCTCATCTCACCAATTATGTCCTTAGGTCTCAACGCTACTCCATTAGCCTGAAGCTTGGGTGCCATAAGTTCACCAATTATCTTGGCACTCGCAGATGCAAATCGCCCTTGCAAACCATCAACAGTACATGTGTGTATTTTGTGAAACTTCTGAACTTCCCAATACCCTCCTCCGTCAAGTAACTTCCTTGAACGGACACTGAACTTGCATGCCTTGTCTTTGCAACTAACCTCGTAACGACTTTTGCATGACCTTTTCACTCTTATCCCAAATTGCTCTTTTAGAGCCAACATGTTCAGAGCTCGTTTCAACTCCGCCTTCGAGGAAAACATTCTTCCTTTGTATAAGCGATCATTGGGACATGTCAACTCCTCAGTGCTAATTGTTTGGAAGGCGAACCTTTCTGCACCTGCAATTCGCCACATAGAAGATATCCCTTCATTTTGCCTTTCTTGATAACTATCATCGACCATTGTATCAACGGAACGATTCTCGTCCTCACCAGCGATGGGGTTATTGTATATGGGATCATCACACTGAACATTTCCTACATCAAAACCTTCAACAGGTTCTGTTTCACCTTCAACATTATTGCAAATTGGAATGTCACTGTCATAAAGGCAGTCATTGTCTGAAATGTCATGATCCCATTCGTCAAGCCCATCACTTGAACTGTCATCAAATCTATCTTCACTGCCAGCAAACAAATCCTCATTTCCCTCATAACATGCAGCATTATCCTCCAGCGTCGCAGTGTTAACATCCAACGTCACAGTGTTGTACTTACGTGTCGTATTCTCATTTGAAATTGGAATTACACACTCTACCGTTTCACCCGATCGATGCATTCTTTTAGCAGCAGACCCTAATTGGTTTGATGCACATCCCGATCGAAATTGTTCACCCAACTCTTCTATCAATGTCCTCTGGTTACTGGGCTGTACAAACTCCTGAGGATACCCCAACTGCGGGTTATGGACCGAATGCTCTGGCATATGTGAAGCATTGTAAATCTGATTCTGATTGAGCTGATTACCATGTTTTTCAGCTTCTTCATGTGACATAACATTTGTTTCGGGTCTTTTAATGCTGACGTACACAGTCGGAACATTCCTCTGTTCTAGCAGAATTAATGCAACATCCTCATCATCCTTGATAATTGGCCGTGATAGCTCCCCGGGTGTACTGATCAATGCATGCAACTCAATGTCGTCAATTTCTGAGTTTACCCCAACAACATCTTCAACCAGCTTCATCAAGCCCGCAAACGACAAATCACTCCTAACCCCCCGCATTCGTGACTCACCACCCTTGTACATGCCATCCACCCACTGACCACCGTGTCTTATCACAAGTCGCAGAATTGAAACCCCACTGAAATTTTGAAAACAAAAATAATTATTTATTTTACTTAATTACATGGTGGTGACAGTCCAAGTACATGCATGCATGCTGGTGACACGCCAATTGCAAGCAGACATGCCGGTGACACGACAAGTGCATGCATGCATGCTGGTGACACGCCAAGTGCACATAGACATGCTCGTGACACGACAAGTGCACATAGACATGCTGGTGACACGACAAGTGCATGCAGACATGCTGGTGACACGCCAAGTGCACATAGACATGCTGGTGACACGACAAGTGCATTCAGACATGCTGGTGACACGCCAAATGCATGCAGACATGCTGGTGACACGACAAGTGCATGCAGACATGCTGGTGACACGCCTTTATGTTTCTAATCCGTCTTCTGATTTACAAAAAAAGTTTCACAAATTTATGTGTTGCAGCAATGAACCCAAAAACATACCTTGATGTCATCTCCGCAATGGGGTTTATTTTTTGAGGACAATATGGCCAAATGGCGAGAGATAGACCACGGCACGAAGACGATGGTGCTCAACAGAGAGTTGACAGAGCTCACACAGTTCAGATAGCTGAGAGAGCTGATGACGATGGTGCTGAACACAGAGTTGATACAGTTCAGAGAGCTGAGAGAGAAAGATGAACGAGCACAAATAACTGAGCATTAATTTCTAATTTTTGGAAGATGGCGAGAGGCAGATATCGACAGCTTAATTTGCTACAGTGTTTTTTAAGGGCATTTCCGTCTGCTCATGCTTCTTTTTGGGTAGAAACAGATAACTTTATTTTGGTGGTTACTTTTGAAATCACCTTATACGGATGGTTATTTCTCATAATTTCCTCTTGAATCTTTTTGTTATTTGCTTCATTGTTGGCGTGAGCAATTGGACGATTTAGTCTGTCATATCTAAAGAACAAATAAATCAAATATTTTAAAAAATCGATCAGAACCAATTAAACATAAAAGAGGACCAAACCGATTAAATATCATCGAATTGGTTCAATCAGTTTAGTTTTGGACCAAAAGAACTAAAATTTTCTCTTTTTTAATTACAAAATTAAAATTTATAAACTTCATTCATAATTACAAAATGTATGAAATAAAAATTAATTATGAAAATATAAAAAATTGACATTATGAAGAAATAGGGCTAACTTGATTGTGAAAGTTAAGGGTGAGTCTAGCGAGGCAGAAAACCTCAAGAAATTAGAGAAAAGATTGTGGAATTTTTTAAAAAGTAATACAATAGCAGAGAGGTGCTGGAAGTTAGGAATATTGGATGCGATTTCAAAATGTTGGAGGCAGAATCAGTTAAAAGCCTTAAGAGACCTTTTTCGAAGGAAAAACTGTGATGGTGACAACATTCCCAAACCAAACAGTTTCAACATGAACTTTTTTAGAAGGTAGTGGAGAGTGGTCAAGAAAGATGTGATAAGGTTCATGGCAGTTTTTGACAGTAGTGGGAAGCTTGGAAAAGCAATTAATGCATCATTTATTACTTTGATCCTGAAAATGGAAAATCCTGTAAGATTAAATAAGTACAGATTGATAAGTCTAGTAGAGTGTCTTTATAAGATTATGGTTAAAATTTTGACAGATAGGATAAAGCTGGTGATGGATGAAATTATTGGGAGAATCAATTTGCACTCATCTAAGGAAAACCACTTATGGATTGCGCACTTATTGTAAATGAGGTAGCGAATGTTTTAAAGAAAAACAATGGAGGAGATATTCTGTTCAAAATAGACTTTGAAAAGGCTTATGTTTGTGTCTGCTGGAATTTCCTCAATCTTATGATGAAGAAAATGGGTTTCAAGGATAGATGGCAATTGTGGATTAAATAGTGCATCAACACAGCTATGATCTCCATCCTTTTGAACGATTCACCGACAAAGTAAATCAAAAAACAAAGGGGTCTTCGGTAAGGATGTCTTTTGTCCTTGTTATTGTTCAAGATTTCTGTTGAGGCTTTAAGTTATATGGTTCAAAGGGTGGAAATGACTAGAATTTGTGACAAAATGGAAATTGGAAGACAAAGGCTATGGATCTCCCATTAACAATTTGCGGATGACATAATAATGGTTTGTAACCCTAGTCTAGAGAATATTTTGGTGTTAAAAAGGATTTTGAAGTGCTTTCAAAGTGTGTTGGGTCTCAAAATTAATTACCAGAAAAGCCATCTCATTGGTATAGGTGTTGAGATAAGGACAGTGGAAAGGTGGGCTAGTCGGATTGATTGTCAAGTAAGAAAACTTCTAATTATTTATTTGGGACTACAATTGGGGGGTAAGCACAATTCTTTGGCATTTTGGAATCCAATCATTGTTAAGGTTGAAAAGAAACTAGCAAGGTGAAAATCTATTTTACTATTTTTGGGTGGTAAGATTACCTTGCTTAGATTTGTCTTGATGAGCCTTCCTATGTTTTACATGTCACTGTCTCAAATGCCCAGAGGAGTTAAAGATAGGTTGGAAAGAATGCAGAAAAGGTGCTTATGGGGGGATATGCATGATAAGAAGAAACTTCACTAAATGGGAAATTATGAGCAATTATCGAAAGTGTGGTGAGATTGGAATTACTGATCTAAAAGTTAAGAATAGGACATTGTTAGATAAGTATATATGGAGATATAAGAGAGAGAATGTAAGCTTGTGGAGGGATGCTATTTGTCGCAACGTGCGGGTCCGGGAACCCGACCGCCAGAAGCGGGGCAAAAATAAAAGAAAATTAGGAGTCGCCACCAATCGTTTCTTATAGGTGCGATTGGTCACCTATTGACTCGGCTCTAATCGATGAAGTCCTAAATTGATTTCAGGTCCATCGAAAGAACAAAAACTGGTCTACGTTTTTTTTCAAAGATGGGTTCGGGAGTGCGGTTACGCATGGAGAAGGATTAGCACCTCCGTGACGCCCGTTCCACGAACGGTACCATTTAATCTTAAGTCATTCTGTTACGGCCTGATTTCGATTTTATGGTTATGTTTCCTTAATCTTCACTTATTAACCAATTTTTATTGAGTTGATCTTTTATTCGGCTTTACGTATGCACATGATGCAAGTATAAAATGATGTTATGATTTATTTATTTTAAATGATGATGTCGGTAATCTTTTATTGGAAAATCATTCGAAGACCATCCCAACGCTTTGGTGAATTCTCGACATTTTCCTCACCTAGAGATATCTCCGAAGGAACTCTTCTCTACAAGCTCATCGAAGAAATCCCATCATCGAAATTCTGGTCTCATTTACAAGATAAGTGTGGCATGCCATGACAGGATAAGATGATGATGTCTATATGCACGCGTTTATTGACTTAGGAGAGGTTCGTAATTCATCCGATTATGTGGTTAATAATTTAAGATGATTTATCACATTATTTGTAGTTATTATCATTCGTTACGGTTTTTTTTGAATTATTTTTTTTTCATTTTTTTCATCATTTTTTTATTTTTTATTTTTATTTTTTTACTTACTTTTTTTCTTTTGTTTTCTATTTAAATCTTTATTCTTTAATTAACACTATTGGAAAGTAATTCACTTAATTATATAGCTTTTCAAATGAACCATTAAAATTTTTTGGTTAAATTAGCTTTATTCGGTGATATTCATTTAAACTAATTAACTAATTATATTAATTTGAGTTTTTATGTAAATTATGAAATTTTATTTTTTTTTAATTTTTCATGTATATTTTCAACAATGACTTATTTGAGTAATAAATATTGGAGTATAGAGTTCGGATTTATCCCGACGTTTCGGTGAAAATCCGTCTCGATCTCCTCACCTAAAAAATCAACTTGAAAAAGGCAACTCTTTACCTCTTTTTAAGTTGAATTCCATCATCGGATACTCAAAATAATTATTTATATATATATGTTATGTACATTTTATATTATATTGTTTATTATTTTTTAATTATTATTTATCCATTGCATTTTTTTATTATTTTTTGCATTTTTTCTATTTTTTATTTGTTTATTTTATTTTTTTTGCTAGACTTGAAATTCTTGTTAACATAAAATATAAAGTGACTTAAACTATAAATTTTAACATTAGTATTGCTATTCCTATACTTTTTTAATAAAAATATCTTTTCTTTTTATTTGTTTTTTTTTATTTTTTTTATTAATTTTTCTTATCTAGGTTTATATTATACTTTATTATCCTATTTTTTTTATGTGCTTATTACTAAAATTTTATGTATTTTCATTTTTCCTAATAAAACTTAAACTAAAATAAAATACATTGAAATAAGAATAAAATAAATACAAAGCAAAGGCCAAAGCAATATACCTATCTGGGCTTGGATTAGCCCAGATCCACGGCCCAACAGGAGGCCCGCAATTGCCCCAGACGATCCGCTCAGCAGGCCTGCGATGGGGAGGTCCAAAACGCACCGTTTTGGTGTTGGATGCTCCTCAGAACGGCGTCGTTTTGCCCAAGACTTTTCAGCTTCCTCCCGTCTTCGAAACGGCGTCGTTTTGGGCCCTTTCTTCCTACTATAAAAGGCCCTTTTTTTTTTCTTATTTTCCCCTTCTCCTTTCTCTCTTTAGCCCCCAAAAGCTCCCTCCTCTCTCTAAAAACCCAATCGGTCCACCCTACCTCTCCGGTGGCCTCTCCTTTCTGATCTGCTTCCTCCATTTCTGTCGTCGACCAAAACCCAAACAGATCTGGGTTTCCTCACCTTCGGTCGGCCTCCTTTTCTGGTGCAGATCCACAACCCAAATAGCCTTTCCCTCTCCCTTTCTCTCACCCACAACCTTTCCTCTCTCCAAACGCAGCCCCAAACAACCCCCTTTTCGAACCACAGCCCGGTCAGACCTCTCTTTTTTTTTTGTTTTTTCGATTGTGGATTTTTGGCTGTTAGGCTTAGGTTTTTTGTTTTGTTTTTTTTTTTTGCTTGGGTATTTGACTGGCTGTTAGAGAACTAGGATTTTTTTTTTTGGGTTTTTTGGTTGTTTGATTTCTTGGTTGTTTGCTCTTTTTTTTTTTTCGAAATTGCTTCTTTTTCTGGTTTTTGAATGCCTTCTTCAAAAGAAAAAAAAATTGTTGCTCCTTTTAAGCTGGGTTGTCCAATTTCTTGGACAATCCAGAGAAGGGAGCTCTAGCACCATGGAGTTGGTAGCCGGAGCTCCCTTTCTCCTATTTTCCCGATGCTGCAGGGGATTCGATAGCAGAGAGCCATACTTCCCTACTTCTCTCTTTTTTTTAATTTTATTTATTTATTTTTATTCAAAATGGGTGTCTACAGTTGCCCCTCTTTATATATTCTTGAGAATCAAGAATATACAAAGACGTAGACACCATATGCAATTCATCCAATGGCAAGTTTAATCTCACCTATTTAAAAATTGAAACTCTTAGACTTGATCTAGGCTCGATCTATCTCCAAGCAGGTTCAATCTAAAAGCTTGAAATTCCTAGACTTTATCTATGCTTGACCTACAGGTTTGATTTAAAAATTGAAATTCCTAGACTTGATCTAGGCTCGACCTAAACAGGTTCGACTTTAAAAAAATTAACATTCCTAGACTTGATCTAGGCACAACCTAAACAGGTTCGATTTGACAAAGTTAAAATTCCTAGACTTGATCTAGGCTTGACCTAAACAGGTTCGATTTGAAATTGAAATTCCTAGACTTAATCTAGGCTCGACCTATCTCCAAACAGGTTCGATTTGACAAAATTAAAATTTCTAGACTTGATCTAGGCTCGACCTAAACAGGTTTGATTTGAAATTGAAATTCTTAGACTTGATCTAGGTTCGACCTAAACAGGTTCGATTTGAAATTGAAACTCCTAGACTTGATCTAGGCTCGACCTAAACAGGTTCGACTTTGAATTTGAAATTCCTAGACTTGATCTAGGCTCGACCTAAACAGGTTCGATTTAAGAATTGAAATTCCTAGACTTGATCTAGGCTCGACCTAAACAGGTTCGATTTAAAAATTGAAATTCCTAGACTTGACCTAAGCTCGACCTAAACAGGTTCGATTTAAAAGAATGAAGTTCCTAGACTTTATCTAGGCTCGACCTAAACAGGTTCGATTTAAAAGAAATTCCTAGACTTTATCTAGGCTCGACCTAAACAGGTTCGACTTGACAAAGTTAAAATTCCTAGACTTGATCTAGACTCGACCTAAACAGGTTCGATTTGAAATTGAAATTTCTAGACTTAATCTAGGCTCGACCTATCTCCAGACAGGTTTGATTTGACAAAGTTAAAATTCTTAGACTTGATCTAGGCTCGACCTAAACAGGTTCGATTTGAAATTGAAATTCCTAGACTTAATCTAGGCTCGACCTATCTCCAGACAGGTTCGATTTGACAAAGTTAAAATTCCTAGACTTGATCTATGCTCGACCTAAACAGGTTCGATTTGAAATCGAAATTCCTAGACTTAATCCAGGCTCGACCTATTTCCAGACAAATTCGATTTGACAAAGTTAAAATTCCTAGACTTGATCTAGGCTCGACCTAAACAGGTTCGATTTTAAATTGAAATTCCTAGACTTAATCTAAGCTCGACCTATCTCCAGACAGGTTCGATTTGACAAAGTTAAAATTCCTAGACTTGATCTAGGCTCGACCTAAACAGGTTCGATTTGAAATTGAAATTCCTAGACTTAATCCAGGTTCGACCTATCTCCAAACAGGTTCGATTTGACAAAATTAAAATTTCTAGACTTGATCTAGGCTCGACCTAAACAGGTTTGATTTGAAATTGAAATTCCTAGACTTAATCTAGGATCGACCTATCTCCAAACAAGTTCGATTTGACAAAATTAAAATTCCTAGACTTGATCTAGGCTCGACCTAAACAGGTTCGATTTGAAATTGAAATTCCTAGACTTAATCCAGGCTCGACTTATCTCCAAACAAGTTTGATTTGACAAAATTAAAATTTTTAGACTTGATCTAGGCTCGACCTAAACAGGTTTGATTTAAAAATTGAAATTCTCATCTTAGGTTGGGTGAATTTCTATTCTCGAAACTTGGAACATGAATCCTTTCTGGTTCTTGTTCTGAACATGATCATATGCATGGCCAAGCATGTATGCATGATTGAAACAATAGACAAATTATGCATTGCTTTTTTTTGTTTTGCACCACATATTCCTTGCTTGCAAGATTGTTTTCTTCAACTTCTTGTTCTTTGACAGTGTTATTGTGCAACTGTCAATTTCTTTGTCAACCAAAGACCACCAATTCAAATTAGGTTTCAATCCATTGATGTCGTTGATCATGAAAGCTCTTATTCACATTGCTTTTTCTCACTTTTCTGGAGAAATGAATTTGTCTTTTTCAAAAGTGCTTGTCTTATCTCTCTGTGATTAAAGAATTTTTCTCACAAAGATCATAAAAACTTTCATTTTTTCTTTTTCTTTTGTTTTCAAGAACATCTAGATTTTGATAAAATCACAGCAAAATTGCCCCACACCATTATTTTCATGATCAAAGACAGTTGAATCTTGGAGCAAAAATGTATCTATTCCACACTTTTCTTGTTAAAGTGATAAAACATCCAAGTTAGAAAAAACATGTGATATTTGAATCTCTTGAAAATTGATGATTACTGTTTGAAATGATTTTGGATGAGCTAAATGACAATCTGGCCTTTCAAATAGATAGGATAGTTTAACTCATCAAGGTCTTGGTCAACAATAAAGGTTTCTTACCATTTCATGGGAAAAGAAAGAGTTGAAATTTCTTTGTCTAAGCTCACAAATGTATGGTGATTTAAGATCAAATTTTGCAAAATGATTTCTTTTCAAGTTATAATCAAACTCGACATTCTCTAAGCCTCATGATGTGTGGCAAGATGATAAATGTTAAGACCAGCCATTACAGGTTTTGCATTGCAGAAGGCAATTTTAAAAGATATAGGCTCAAAATTTAATATGGATTTTTTTGATAGATCTTGAATCTTTAAGGTGCTTGAGAGTCTTATGCACTTGAAAAGTGTCTAATGAACTCTAGTTACCTTGAAATGGTCTCTCTCTGGTGCTTCTTGTTATCACTTTAGTTAAAATCATGAGTGGCTTCATAAGTTTCCATCTTCGCTCTAGACTGCCCTTTTGGGTTTTCACCCTACAACTTCATCTTTTTCACTCACTTTTTCCTTTTCTTTTTTCTTCTTTTTTTTTATTGATCATTCCACCATGCACTTAAGAAAATTCAAACTCCATCCAAAATGGATTGAGGGATTCAAAAAGATAATTTGGCAAAGAAAAGAGATCAAAGTCTCATTCTCTATATGATGATCTTCCTCTATAAGATAGCTCTTCAATTTAAGTATCCACACTTGATCAAAATGGACTTTTTAAGCACGTAATGTAGGCTATAGTTAAGGGTTCTAAAAAAATGGATACAAAGGCCCAAACGTATATTTAAAGTTGATTAAACCAAGGATCCTTTATTACCACGCAAAAGACTCTTTGAAGACATTTGTCTTTTTCAAAGCTTGCTTTTTTTTCACCATTTCCCTTCTTTGCTTTTTCTTTTTTCTTTTCTTTTTCTTCTTTTTTTTTTCAATTTTCATATTGATGGATTGAGTTCAAAATTTTTCAAGAACTCAAATTTGCATCTGCCCCCATGGTATATAAGATGTTTATTTATCCTTTGCAATGGATCTTCCATCATTATGCTTTTGACGAAAATTTTCCTTCATAATTACCCCCAATGTGGGAGGTGATCCTTGGTTGAGGTGTATTTAGGAAAAATATTCGATAAGCTCAAAGGGGTAGCAAGTGGATAATTTTTCATTTGTGAAAGGAAAGCGAAACATGGTCATTTATCCTCTCAATTATGGTTACTTATATTTGAAGAGTAATCCCTAAAAAAGAATAATTTAAGATCAAAGGTTGACTTTTCTTTATTTTTCCACTTTTAGCATCATTGGAATATCTCAAGTGCATAATGTCACTTTCTTATTTCTTCTTTTTTTTCTTTTTTTTTCTTTTCTTCACAACTTAAGATTAGAAGCCTTCAAAGATCAGAATATCTTGTCATGATTAACTCTTTATAACAAGAAATGAGAGAGGAAAAAGGGTTATTTTGAAGCCAATGTGTCTTGGAGGAATTGGGCAATCTTGCTTTTTTTCTTGGTCATCATGCCCCAGAATATGGGTGAAGATAAGTTTTAGATAATGGGTTCAAGGTTCACATTTGGTATCCAAATTGAAAGAATTTGAGAGGTATTGGGGTATTTGAGACTTCAGCATAGTCTTGACATTTATTAACCTACCCCATTCAGAGTCTTTATAAGAATGTTTAATTTGCTTGCTTTCTAAAGGAAGAATTTTGCAAAACAATCAACTAACATCAATCATTGCCTAGACAAAGATCATTGTCCTTTGGTATCACAAGATAGGGTTAATGCATTTTCAAAACTTTGCTTCTGTTTGGATTTCAAGTTCTTGAACAACCTTTATTCGAGTGATTATGGGTTCCCAAGTATTTGGAGAAATGGTTAAAGGATGTTTACAAGGATCAGTTCATTCCAAATAGTAACCATCAATTTTTTCGAGAACGTGTGTCCACTTTATTGCCTGAACTCTTTTTTTTTTGAAAACATGTTATAGAAACCTTGGCCAAATCAATTGTGTCACGTTCTTTTGCAAAGTAAACACAAAGTTGCAAAAATTTCAATCCAACAAAAACATTAAAGCTTCAATTACAGGTTCTGAAGTTTATATTCCTTAACAAAATCTTACTCCTGCCATGCCCCTGAAAGACAAAAACTCCAAATCAACCACTTTTCTTGCAAGCAATTTATTCGAGACTTAAGGCATTTCTAAGAGCCCAATCTATGACAAAGTCGATTTTCAATGTTCCATAAGCTCAAGAGTCAAAGTGCTATCCTTGATGAGATTTTCAATTTTCTCTTTCAATTGCCTACAGTTCTCCGTTGAGTGTCCGATTACCCTCATGTGATAGTCACATTTAGCATTAGGGTCATAATTCCTTACCGATGGGTTTGGAATTGTTTTCATTGGCACAAGACTGAGGTATTGATTCTCAATTAATAGATGCAAAAGCTTAGAGATTGGCATGGGCAGTTGGTAAATGTTGAGTTTTCGCCATGATTGAGGCGTAAGTGGAAGTGTGGTTGCTCTCGAATGGGAAATTGGTTGTGAAACCAATTGATGAGGATATAAGTTATGGGAAATATGATTCAGAGTGGGGTAAGAAGGTTGGTATGTGAGATAAAAATGGTATGGATTGAAATTATGGGTTTGTGGACCAACATAAGCAACTGCCTATACATCCCCTTCTTCTCTCTTAGGCATACTCCCTTTCTCTGAGCTAATAACTTCATGTCCTTCAATCTTCCCACTTTTGATAGCTCCTTCTATTATTTCTCCAAATAAGACCAAATCCACAAAGTTTTTCGTGGCATTGCCAATTAAGCGCTTATAGAATGGAGCTTGGAGTGTGTTTACAAACAACACAATCATTTTCTTGTCAATGAGAGGTGGCTGCACCTGCGCTGCTGTATCCCTCCATCTCTGAGCGTACTTTTTGAAGCTCTCGCTAACCCTTTTTTCCATAGTTTGAAGGGATAGGCAATCAGGGGTCAAATCGACAACATGTTTGTATTACGTCATAAAGGCTCTAGCCAAATCTTTCCACGTTTTGATATGACTTCGGTCGCGTTGCACGTACCATCTAGTTGCCGATCCAGTTAGGCTGTCCTGAAAGAAGTGGATTAGCAATTTGTCATCATGTGACTGGGCGGCCATCTTTCGACAATACATGGTGATGTGTGCCATCGGGCACTTTGTCCCGTCATACTTTTCAAATTCGGGTACCTTAAATTTTGGAGGGATAACCACATCGGGAACCAAACATAACTCAGCTGCATCCATAGTCCTGAACCTATCAACTCATTCGATAGCACGAAGGCGCTCTTCCAACAAATCATATCTTTTCTCAACTTTTTCATTTTCCCCCGTTTGAGATGAACTTTTCCTTAGTTTCTCCTGTTTTCTCGGGTCATCTAAATCCGGAACATGTATCGGCTCAGCGGGATTTGCTCCGAGATTTGACCCCAATTGTCCGTGGACCGATTGATGACCGGTTGGGGGTGGCATATTGTAATAAATAGGCCATGCCACTTGCGGGTAAGCCCTTTCAAATGCATGAGGTGGAGTGAATCTTGGGGGATAAGGCGAATCATCCTTTGGGTTGCCAGTTTCATGTGTTGGCGGGTTTTTTGACGGAGCTGACTCTTCAACCACTCTTTTTCCTTTGTTAAAACTCGTCATCAATTCCATCATCCTTGCTAACTGTTCTCTCATTTCTTCTTAAGCTCTTTCCATTCTATCCATTCGTTCCTTTTATTCCTCTTCCATGATCCTTGCCCGTCGACGAGTATTATGAACACGTTAGTCACCGACTTTGGGTTGTGGAGCTATCTAGGAATCTTTTTTTTTAAATGATAAACATGAATTAGATGCAATTTTGGTGCATGAATGAAAATGAACACATTATTTTTATTTTCAGATAAAAAAACTTATTGCCATGAAATGCATGTATGAATGATCATGTACTAAAAGTATTTGTCACATAACACCCATCAACAAAGTAGTTCGTTACATAAGATATTCTCCTTGATTACATCTACTCCGTCAATGGCTATTAGGTGACAAATAATTTTCCTATATGCAAAATTATAATGCAAATGTGCATATGCAAAATAAAAATGACCAAAAATTCAAATCAGTAAAAAAAATGAATGAAAATAATTAGTAAGATGGGTATACATGATACCTTCATTATTTTGTGAGAAAAATTTAGAGTAGGCGGATGTGAAGAAATTCCTTCATGTGTACCTAGTCAAAGGGTATTCTCTCATGGGTGAAGCTCTACTTAGGCAAAGGCTACTCACGGTGTTTTATATGCTGAGTTCGGGTTAAAAGTGGAGCTAAAGGTTCCCAAATCGTTCCTCACTGTCGTCCACAAGAACTAGCAAGGCACCCCGATCCTCGCCCATTATAGGCTTCAATTGGACTAAGTTCGATTTGAGTGGGCGTCTTCACTAGCCCATGCGGAGGTTATCACCTCACGAGAGCGTAGCTACTTAACCCCCTCCTAATTAAGGACTAAGCCCGGGTAGAAGGCTTATGCATGAATGCAAAACGTGTCATGTGTGTGAAGAAAAATATCGACTTTCTGCCAACAATCTCACATCCCTCTGTCCTAAATTCTCCACAATTAAATAATAATAAGAGTTAAAATAATAAATGCAACAAAGGCAGTAAAAGCAAATGCACAAAATTAAGGGAAACATTAAATTATTTAAAGCCGTGAATGACTTATGATTATTTAATGGCTTGACTCTCTTCATCCCCAGTGGAGTCGCCAAGCTGTCGCAACGTGTGAGTTTGGGAACCCGACCGCCAGACGCGGGGCAAAAATAAAAGAAAATTAGGAGTCGCCACCAATCGTTTCTTATAAGTGCGATTGGTCACCTATTGACTCGGTTCTAATCGATGAAGTCCTAAATCGATTTCAGGTCCATCGAAAGAACAAAAACTGTTCTACGTTTTTTTTCAAAGATGGGTTCGGGAGTGCGGTTACGCACGGAGAAGGATTAGCACCTCTGTGACGCCCGTTCCACGAATGGTACCATTTAATCTTAAGTCATTCTGTTATGGCCTGATTTCGATTTTATGGTTATGTTTCCTTAATCTTCGCTTATTAATCAATTTTTATTGAGTTGATCTTTTATTCGGCTTTACGTATGCACATGATGCAAGTATAAAATGATGTTATGATTTATTTATTTTAAATGATGAGGTCGGTAATCTTTTATTGAAAAATCATTCGAAGACCATCCCAACGATTTGGTGAAGTCTCGACGTTTTCCTCACCTAGAGATATCTCCGAAAGAACTCGTCTCTACAAGCTCCTCGGAGAAATCCCATCATCAGAATTCCCGCCTCATTTACAGGATAAGTGTGGCATGCCATGACAGGATAAGATGATGATGTCTATATGCACGCGTTTATTGACTTAAGGGAGGTTCGTAATTCATCCGATTATGTGGTTAATAATTTAAGATGATTTATCACATTATTTGTAGTTATTATCATTCGTTACGTTTTTTTTTTGAATTATTTTTTTTATTTTTTATTTTTATTTTTTTTACTTACTTTTTTTTCTTTTGTTTTCTATTTAAATCTTTATTCTTTAATTAACACTATTGGTAAGTAATTCACTTAATTATATAGCTTTTCAAATGAACCATTAAAATTTTTTGGTTAAATTAGCTTTATTAGGTGATATTCATTTAAACTAATTAACTAATTATATTAATTTGAGTTTTTTATGTAAATTATGAAATTTTTTTTTAAAATTTTTCATGTATATTTTCAACAATGACTTATTTAAGTAATGAATATTGGAGTATAGAGTTCGGATTTATCTCGACGCTTCAGTGAAAATCCGTCTCGATCTCCTCACCTAGAAAATCAACTTGAAAAAGGTAACTCTTTACCTCTTTTTAAGTTGAATTCCATCATCGGATACTCAAAATAATTATTATATATATATGTTTATGTATATTTTATATTATATTGTTTATTATTTTTTTAATTATTATTTATCCATTGTATTTTTTTTATTATTTTTTGCATTTTTTTTATTTTTTATTTGTTTATTTTATTTTTTTTGCTAGACTTGAAATTCTTGTTAACATAAAATATAAATTGACTTAGACTATAAATTTTAACATTAGTATTGCTATTCCTATACTTTTTTAATAAAAATATATTTTCTTTTTATTTGTTTTTTTATTTTTTTATTTTTTTATTAATTTTTCTTATCTAGGTTTATATTATACTTTATTATCCTATTTTTTTTATGTGCTTATTACTAAAATTTTATGTATTTTCATTTTTTCTAATAAAACTTAAACTAAAATAAAATACATTGAAATAAGAATAAAATAAATACAAAGCAAAGCCCAAAGCAATATACCTATCTGGGCTTGGATTAGCCTAGATCCACGGCCCAACAAGAGGCCCGCAATTGCCCCAGATGATTCGCTCAACGGGCCTGCGATGGAGATGTCTAAAACGCACCGTTTTGGTGTTGGATGCTCCTCAGAACAGCGTCGTTTTGCCCAAAACTCTTCAGCTTCCTCCCGTCTCCAAAACGGCGTCGTTTTGGGCCCTTTCTTCCTACTATAAAAGGCCTTTTTTTTTTTGTTTTTCCCTTCTCCCTTCTCTCTCTAGCCCCCAAAAGCTCCCTCTCTCTCTAAAAACCTAATCGGTTCGCCCCGCCTCTCCGGTGGCCTCTCCTTTCTGATCTGCTTCCTCCCTTTCTGTCGCCGACCAAAACCTAAACAGATCTGGGTTTCCTCACCTCCGGTCGGCCTCTTTTTTCGGTGCCTATCCACAACCCAAACAGCCTTTCCCTCTCCTTTTCTCTCACCCATAACCTCTCCTCTCTCCAAACGCTGCCCCAAACAACCCCCTTTCCGAACCACAGCCCGGTCAGACCTCTTTTTTTTTTTTTTTTCGATTGTGGCTTTTTGACTGTTAGGCTTAAGTTTTTTGTTTTGTTTTGTTTTTTTGCTTGGGTATTTGACTGGCTGTTAGAGAACTAGGATTTTTTTTTTTTTAGTTTTTTGGTTGTTTGATTTCTTGGTTGTTTGCTCTTTTTTTTTTTCGAAATTGCTTCTTTTTCTGTTTTTTGAATGCCTTTTTCAAAAGAAAAAAAAATTGTTGCTCCTTTTAAGCTGAGTTGTCCAATTTCTTGGACAATCCAGAGAAGGGAGCTCTGGCACCAGGGAGTTGGTAGCCGGAGCTCCCTCTTTCCTCTTTTCCCGATGCTGCAAGGGGTTCGGTAGCAGGGAGCCATACCTCCCTACTTCTCTTTTTTTTTTAATTTTATTTATTTATTTTTATTCAAAATGGGTGTCTACATTATTATAGAAAAGACCAAAACTAGCTCGTCCATTAGGGGTGTACGTTGGTTGATTTCAGTTTCTGGAAAATTCAAAATCGTCGAAATCGATATTTCCTTAGGATCAATCGAAACTAATCGGTCATAAGAAAAAATCTATCAACAGAAATCGACCTCAGTTTCTATCAATTAGAGGTTGCATTGGGTTTGGCTTGGGCTTAAATGGTCCAAAAATGATAAAATCATGAAAAAATTTATGTTTAGTTTGGGCTTAAATTTGTGTCAAGTCCATTTTTGTAATTGAAATCAAACCCATATTGTTTAAAAAAATAATCCAACTCATATGATTTATTTTTAATTATATAATTAAACCTTATATAAATTTTTTAATAAAAACAATAACCACCATATTATTTATTTATAAGAATACAAAATCAATAATTTATTTTTTGAAAAAGCAATAAATACCATATATTAAATTGATAACAAAAATATTAAATAAAATTGAGAAGATAAGGAAAAAATATTTTCATAAATTGTACATAATATGCAATACAATTGAGTAATTTATACAATGCAATTAATCTAAACGCGAGAAGTGTAATATAAATTAATAAATTGTACATGTTACAAATCCATAAAAATTAGAAGTTACATAACCAAAAGTGATACAACATAAATTTATAAAATTCAAAACATTGACTTGATGGAACTCAGACCTCTAACTCTAATTTAGCAATTTTTCAAAACATGTTTCTAAAAATATTAAAATATAAAATAATTAGTATAAATGATTGTGTTAAGATAATCTTAATAAATTATAAATGTAAATATACATAATACTTATGGATAATATTACTTGAAAAAGTGAAAGTACTCGACAAGAGTAACACGTTACTCAGAATTAGAGTCAAACTTAGCCTTAATCTTACCTATGGACTTCAAGGTAATCTTTGATAAATTTAAAAAATAAAATAACAAATATGGAAAAATCTTTAAACAAAGAACTAAAGAAACAAAGAAATAAATTGAGAAAAAAAAAAGATACTATACAGAATGATACTATATTATGGCAAATTAAACAAAGAACTAAAAAAATAAAGAAATAATTATTGAAATCAAGTTTATCAATCTCATCCAAATCATCCTCATGTTGCTTTAGATCACCACGTGCTTTTCCATATAGTCAATCTTGAGCACAAATAAGTGCTTGCACGATCTTGAGAGTTAAAGAACTCTTATATACATCAAGCACATGTCTATCGGTACTAAAAATGGATTCTAAAGCAACTATTGATACTAGAACCGCCAATACATCACGAGCAATAATAACAAGTATAGAAAACCTATACTAATTAAGTTTCCACCACATGAGAACATCAAAACCAATATCCTCGCTAGCATCATCATTTACTGGCTCAGATAAATATTTATCCAATTCCAATTTCTACTCCTCTAAACAACTATTTAACCGATGCCTCTTAAAAGCGCTCAATCTTTTCTTAGCAGTTTTTGGGTCCTTGCCACTCGAAATAATAGCACTGCCATGCCCACTTTCATCGCTAGTGACTTGTTTCATTAATGTTTGAGACTATTGACCACTTTCATCAACATGAGATTGAGGTTAGGGTTGCAACATAATCTTATAATATTGAAACAACTCATCCATTGTTTTTTTCACCAAAGAAAACATCAACAAAACTTGCTTGGGAGAATATATATCTTGCAAAGTAAATTCAACATAAGCAAGTTTTTTCCTCGGATCAAGAATCAAGGCAATGTATAACACAAAATTAATTTTTTCTACATTCTTCCAATACTTGTCAAATTTAGCTTTCATTCTCATTACCATAGACTTCAAATCAACATTATCAAAGTGCCATACATGTCAGAAATAGAATCAAGAAAAGAATTGGTAGTAACATAAGATGTATCTAAAACATTCACAGTTATATTATAAAACTTTTTCAAGAAAAGAGAAATCCTCCTAATAGTTTTCAAATTGTTATCATCAGGCACCCCATCTCCATTCCTCACTAGTTCACTTCTGTAACTACTACCATAATACTCAAATGATGCAAAAACCCTATCAAATTTCATAGTTGTATCTAACATAAAAAAAGTAGAATTCCATCTGATGCACTTATTCAAACACAATAAACACTTACTATCAACTCCTACACTAGTAACACACTTCTTAAACTTGGCTAATCTAGAAGAAGATTGTTTAACATATCTCACTATTTCTTTAACACAAGCATTAAGTTATTGATATCCTTTAATCAATCAGTCACAATAAGATTAACAATATATGCAATGCATCTCATATGAAAAAATTTACCTCTTAAAATACTAGTTCCGGCAACATTAAGTTTTTTCTTCAAATGTCTTATTGCAACATTATTGGAACTAGCATTATCAATAGTAATAGAAAAAAACTTTTGAATTCCCTAATCAACCAAACATCTATCAATTGTCTTTCCAATAGCTTGACCTTTGTGACTAGTAATGAGACAAAAGTTCAAAATCTTTTGCTGCAACTTCTAATATTTATCGATAAAATGAGCAGTCAAACACAATTAATTAATTTTTTGTACCGAAGTCCATATGTTTGTGATGAGGCATATTCTACCAAGATATCATCTCACAAATTTTCTCATACAAGTTTTTTTATTAGTATAAACCTTTCAACAATCCTTAACAATGGTATATCGTGACAATATACGAAATCCAAGACATGCTTCTTTCATGTGTTTCCTATACCCTTTACCTTCCATAAATCTTAAAAGCAACTCATTTATAATGATTATCTCAGCTAAACTCCTTTTAATTACATCTTGGTCAAACTTTCAACTACCCAAAGACCCATTTTCTCCTGATGAAAAAAATAATTCCATTTGATTACTCTCCTCACTAGCATGGAGTATTTTCAATTTCAAACAAACCTTAACATGATTATTTAAAGAAAAAGTCTCATTTTATTTGTATCAGCATATAAAACTTTATCACAATGACTACATCTAACTTTATGATAACCTTTGTCATCAACAAATTTTGTGAAGTGATCCCACACAAGCAATGATATCTTTGATGGTTTCTTTTGCTTATGCAATTTAGAGTTTACTGCTTTACTTCTTGCATTGCCTTTAATAGCACTTGCATTAACGTGAGGTGTAGATGTTGAGTCATTAGTTGCTAAATTTATATTTTCCTCAATTTCATTTGGTGTCTATAAAAAAAAAATAATCGTCATATAAGTAAATTTAGTACACTAAAGTGAAGAAGAATAATAGTACCAAGCATAAACAAAACAAAACAAGAAAAAAATTGAAAAAAATATATTTCTTTATTTAAAAATTAGATTCATTTTTTTCTAATATTAATATTGCAAGTATTAATTTAAAAAATCACTTACTAAAGAAAATAAATAACTTATAAGTTGAAAATGAATTGATGGGTCGATATAATACTATTTCTAATAATTCCTATACCTTTTGTCATTTTTTAATTGGTCATACTTTAATAGAGCATAATATTATATTGGTTTAAACAGCTGGGTATTTTACTTACATCACATCAATTATACATTGAGCTTTTAAGGGTTTTTCATCTTTGTTTACTCTAAATCCAAATTTCATTTGATAATTGATAACAATTGCTACCTAAATTAATTTTAATTTATGAATATGGAAAATAGAAAAATTAATGTATTGGTTGATATCTTTTTTTTGTTTTTGGATTAATACTTTGAATTTATTCTTTGATTGATGTGCCCTTGATATGACTCATGTCTCCTTTTCATTATGAGAGGTTGAACATGTGATTTTTAAGTCAAATTAATTAGTAAAAAAAATTGACTCTTATACACATTTTAATTTTTTAACACAGAATATAACTTAACTTAATGAGGATATGACATGAATTTATTTGTCAAAATCCAAACATTTCTATAATTTATTGATTAAGTTTTTTAAGAACTTGCAAATAAAATAAATTTTCTTGGAGGAAAAAAAACATCAATGCAAACATCAATTTGGCCAATGATAGTATGTTATGAATTATATAGAGACATAGACATAAAAATTTGCATTGACATAAAAGTTGTTTCATTTAGACGAAAGATAATAGTGAAAGGAAGAACGAACAATAAATTGATGAAAGATGCAATTTTGAAATTGAATTACAACAATAAATTGATAATGAAAGAAAAAATGAATTTTTTTCAAAAACCAAATACTCAATTGAGCTTACATTTATCAAATATTAATAATGACATTAAACTTCATAATAAGCAAAACATGCAAATTCGTATATCAATCATAGCACAAAACTTTATTTATGGAAGAAATAATGGTGCTTTGCATATTAGTGAATGAATTGATTTTTCCAAAAGAAAATTGTTATTAAAAACGAAATATATTTCTTTAAGCTAACAATATAAATTATTACGCAATATCTAATTTGAATTTGTATTAAAAGTGCAAAATGTACAAATGGAAAATGGAAATAATTAAATACAACAAATCTACAAAAGAATCAAATCAGCACCCCACAACCTTGAACCACAATAGCAAATAGCAGCACTATAATCCAAAGAAAGCACTCCAAAGTTATAACTTAGCATCAACAAGACATGAAACTTGAGAGTGAAGAGAAATTGTGAGAAAACAAAGAAATATACTTTGAAGATGAGATGACAACAACTCAACAAGAAATGACTAGTGGCTAAAAGGACGACGACGAGAGGAGAGTCAGTGGAGACAGTAGCAAGGGGTCAGCAATGGAAGGATCAAGGAAAAAGGTTTTTAGGGTTTCAAAGGGGGTTGATTTGATGAGAAAATGTTGAAATCAAGGAAGGGAAAAAAGAAAATGGGGGGATTAATGAGGGTACAAATGGTATTTCATCTGATGCCTCAATTTTCCAGTCGGCTCTGGTGGGGAGGAAGTGTCCCTAGCGACCGAGCCAACTAAATCCCTTAACAGTCGATTAAAACCAATATCACAACCGGCACTGAAAAATTGAGCCAGCTGTGGTCGTCAACGTTGGTTCTGGTTGGTTGCACTGTTGCAACCGACCGGCTGCTCACTCCTACCGTCCATCATCTTGCCAAACACAAGTGTGAATAGGAACTTTTCTACAGTGTGGAAAAAGATCATTAGCCTTCTTTTTTTCTACTAACAAGTTTTACTCGCAAGTTTCTTCTAATCTCGGTTATGCGATTAGTAACGGAGAAAGCCTTCGGTTTTGGAATGATGTATGGATTGAGGGAGTTCTTTTATCTTAAAAATTCCCTAGGATTGTCGTGCTATCCAATAACAAAAAATGGAAAAGTAGCTGATTCTGGGAAGTGGAACGACAGTTTTTGGGTTTGGGATAGTAGTTACGGAGGAACCTCTTTGATTGAGAAAAAGAGCAGTGGTATTCTTTAGGTGATGTCTTGAAAATGGTACAATTGAGCAAAGCATTAAAGGACATTTTGATTTGGAAAAGTGAAGCCATTAGCAAATACAGCGCTAATTCTTTTTGTAGGAGTGTGTTGTCTTCTTCAGTTAATTGTGACAGGCTATCGAAAGGTGTCTAGAGTGGACTTGCACCCAAAAAATTGAGGCATTTGTCTAGCAACTTCTTTATGATAAAATTGGGGTAAAAGTGGAGCTGGCAGCTAGAGGTATGCTACAAGATAACTCTGACATTTGTGTTCTTTGTAATAAAGATAAGGAATCTTGTAGTCATCTGTTTATCATGTGTGGTGAAACCTGGAAAATTTGGAGTTGGAAGTGCGGGCTATTTGGGTATCATTGGACTTTCCAAAATAATATTAGGGATTTTTTTTGTCTTGGAATGAATGTTTGTCGAACGGTAAGGATATTACAATATGGAAAATGGGTTTCTTTGCGATAATGTGGACAGTGTGGAAGTGTAAGAACGATATTATATTTTGGAATAAAATCTGAGATGTCAGGCAATGTTGCGAGCTGGTTAAATACAGGTGTGCATCTTGGGCCAATGCAAAATGGTCAAATGAGTATGGTGTCTATTTTGGAAACTTTCGTACACCCTGCAGCTGGCAGCTTTACTAAAAAGAGAGCCAAGGTTAGGGTAAGAGTCAAATGGGAAGCTTCGAGGCAAAGCTAAATGAAGTTTAATGTTGATGGTGCTACTAAAAGTTGTCCAAGACTCGTGGGTCGAGAAAGGTTATTGAGAAATGCAGCTGGTGAAGTGAAGATCTCCTTCTTAAAACAGATCGGTGTTGCGGACTTCTCAATGGCTGAGATCTTTGCTGAGAAGGAAGCTATTCTAGTGTTCATTATTTCTAAATGGAAAGACAATCACTCTCTGTTAATTGAAAGTGATGCTAGCAATGTAGTAAAGTAGGTTTAGAATCCGGAGCTGGTGCCATGGAGATTGCGTAAGTGGATGGTGCAAATTAAAAGGTTGAAAGAGCAGCTGTGGTCATGGGAGATTAAACATGTGATGAGAGAAGCGAACAAAGAGGCAGATACCTTCTCTAAAAATGCTAAGCGATTGCAATGTGAGTCCCTCCGTGTATTTTAAGTTCGCTGTGTTGTTATCCTTTTTGTCTTCCTATGTGAATGTTGAATGTTTTGATTTTGTATGGGGCTGGCTTGCTAATGTATATGGTTGGGACAAGTGTATATTTTGGTTTATGGGACCAAAGGGGACAAGGCTGAACGGCTCTCAAACCATATAGGTTTCTATGAGAGTCGGGATTTTGTTTCTTCTATTCTGTATTGATGACCTGCCCCAAATGTTTTTAGTCTGGGGGAGTTGTGCTTTTGTACAGAGTCTTCAGTTTATTTTGGTTAGAAGAGAGGTTTGGCAGGGTACATCTTTCAATTTACCAACCGAACCTTTGGTCCCCTAAGCTTTTGTTACTTGATTTAAGGAGGTGAAATATTAGTTTATTTTTTTTATCGATTCAGTCTCAAAATTTTAAAATAAAAAACCCATTAAATAAATTAATTAAATTAAATTTTTTAAATCAATAAATATAATAAATTAATTAAACCGAACTATTATACTCAAATCACATTCGATTCTTGTTGGAGTTGAGGGGTTTATATAGATATTCAAGAATGGGCAAAATTGGCTTCAAGGCGAGTCTTTGAATAGGCGTCTATCTTTAAGACTTAATTCGCCCCCACCACTAGGTATGCAAAGGGGAATGATGCGACTAGTCTCAAGGATACAATGAAGCCAACGTCTAACTTTCGTATTGCACTTTACGAAACTAGACCGCTAGATACACCCGAGGGTTTGCAAAGTCGTTTGGCCTTAAAACCAACTTTCTGCAGCAAGATGATAATAAGGAATTCGGAATCTTTTGTAGATGGTGGAAACTTTAGTGTTTTGTTATTCTAACACAAACACTTTCTCTTGCTCTCTTGCACTTGCTTGTTGTGTCTAAATTTTGGTGTGTCAAAATGGATGACAACAAGCCCTTTATATAGGCTTCAAAGTGTCTCTTCTTCAAGGACACTTCCTTTTCATAAAGATATCTTTTATGTCTAATAAGTATCTTTATGTTCCAAGGTCACAACCCTTTCATAAAGATCTCTTTCATCCAAAAAGTGTCTCTACACTTTTTACCAACACAACTTTTGAGCAAAAGATATTGTTTCAATAAACATCTAATGAATAGATAACTATTCATTCCATAAGTCATACTCTTTGATTTATACCTTGAAACAATATCTATTCACATATAACCTTTTACATGTTACTTTACAATTGTAACTTTTCACATGTAGCTTTTCACATGTTACTTTACAATGGTAACTTTTCACATGTAACTTTTCGTTTGTCTTTTCAACATGTATTTTCAATAAACATAATTATTCACATGAAAACTTATCTATATTCCAATAGACATATTGTGTTACTTTTGTGACATAACTATTGAGCTAATGATAGCTCTCCATCATGTGAACTATTCTTTAATTTTGAAAATACACCAACAATCCCCCACCATTTTCAAAATTTCCAAATACCAACAACTTTGGGAAATCCTGTGCATCAATGAAGGTATCCCGCAGATTTGAACCTTCACCTAGTGAGTGTGGTTGGTTCTAGTCTGAATAAAGTGGTTGACCAAGCATTGAACCACCGATTCTGCATTTGACTAGTCGGGCCACTAAACACGCACAAGCTTCCTTTCTCATATTGTATCTAGTTTTGCCAACACGATTTATGGCCTTGTGTTGTGCATCCATTCATGAGTGCTGTCAGAGTCAAGCCTTTAGCTCCTAGAAGCGGCCGCACTTCCACTCATATAGGTAGCCCCCATCGGAAGTACCCCGTAATTATTGTACTTCAACATTTACATGTTATGGGTCTATTAAGAACTTTTCGTTCATCCTTGCTTAACACATTACGGGAACCAAGCACTATACACCTTGGGATGGAATTTTAATTTAGTGCTTGCAACCTCCATGCGTTGGAATGGTCAGTACCCAAGACTTACAGGTCAGCCGTAAGCGTCGGGGTGAGCTCCCACCATTGGAGATTTAGTTGATAGGCTTGAGCCCCATCCCTCTTGAGGTCTTTAACACAAGATCTCTTTTTAGACCTTTAGTAAACGGATCCGCTAAATTTTCACCAGACCTCACATAACTTATAGTGATTATACCATCACTAATCCTTTGTCTTACAATACTATGTCGAAGTCCAATATATCGACTCTTTCCATTGTAAGCTTGATTATAAGCCTTTGATACAGTTGCTTCATTATCACAATGTATCAAGATTGGTGCCATTGGTTTTGACCACAACGGAATTTCATAGAGCAAGTCTCTCAACCATTCCGCTTCTTGGGTAGCAGATGCTAAGGCTATAAATTCAGCCGCCATGGTGGAATCCGCTTGACAAGATTGTTTCTTGGAACCCCAAGAAACAGCACCCCCACCAATTGTAAAAATCCATCCAGTCGTGGATGTGTAATCCGATCTATTTGAGTTCCAACTTGCATCCGTATATCCTTCTAAGATCGAAGGAAAACCGGAATAGCAAATGCCATAATTCTTGGTACTCTTTAGATACCTTAGAACTCTATGAACAGCATACCAATGCTTTTTATTCGGATTACTTGTAAAACGGCTTAGCATCCCAACCGCAAATGCAATATCCGGTCTTGTACAAACCATTGCATACATAAGGCAACCAATCACCTTTGCATATTCATGTTGTGCTATTGGCTTGTCTAAATTGGGTATGAGCCTTTGATTAGAATCATAAGGCGTTGTCATCGGCTTGCAATCCGACTTGCCATACTTCATTACGATCTTTTCGATGTAATGAGATTGAGACAATGTTAAGCTATTATTGTCTCTTATTATTCTTATGCCAAGAATAACATCTGCCATACCCATATCTTTCATGTCAAAATTCTTTGACAAGAACCTTTTTGTGTCTTCCACTTGTTCCAAGTCCGTTCCAAAGATTAACATGCCATCTACATATAAGCAAATGATGACACCTTTCCCATTTTGGAACTTACTATAGACACACTTGTCAGCTTGATTTATCTTGTAGCCATTAGCTAGCACAACCTCATCAAACTTTTGATGCCATTGTTTAGGTGCTTGTTTTAATCCGTACAAGGACTTTACAAGCTTGCACACTTTATTTTCTTTACCCAGAATGACAAACCCTTCCGGTTGTTCCATATACACCTCTTCATCCAATTCACCATTTAGGAATGCCGTTTTAACATCCATTTGGTGAATTACCATCTTATAAATAGATGCAAGTGCTATAAGCACTCTAATTGTAGCTATTCTTGCTACCGGTGCATATGTATCAAAATAATCAATGCCTTCCTTTTGTTTAAAGCCTTTTGCCACTAGCCTTGCTTTAAACTTTTCTATGGTTCCATCAACTTTCATTTTCTTTTTGAAAATCCATTTACAGCCTATTGGCTTGGAACCCGGTGGAAGGTCTACCAATTTCCATGTTTTATTTTCCATTATTGAGTCCATCTCATCTTGTATTGCTTCTCTCCAAAAAGAAACATCTCGAGACTTCATTGCTTCCTCATAAGTTTGAGGATCACCCTCACCTTCTACATTAAAGCAGTAAGGTAGGTATTCACATATTTCTTTTCTTGTACCTTCAACTAAGTACATGAGAAAATCCGATCCATATGTCTTTGCTTTTCTAACTCTTTTACTTCTCCGACGCTCGATAGTTTTCTCATCGTTTTCCGATGAACTATCAGTTTTTATTATTTGTTCCTTGGGTCTAGGAATTGAGTTGAACCTTGTTTCATCAAAGATAGCGTCCCTTGATTCTATGACCGTGTTAACGGAATATGAATCATTAGGCTCTATCACCATGAAACGATATGCCTTACTATGTTCAGCATATCCTATAAATATGCATTCAATTCCTTTTTCACCCAATTTCCTTTTCTTTGGCTCCGGCAACCTTACTATGGCTCGGCAACCCCAAACTCTTAAATAATTAAGGTTTGGCTTCCGTCCTTTCCATAGTTCATAAGGAGTAATTTTACTCCTTTTGTTTGGGATTCTATTTAATATATGGCAAGCCGTTAATAAGGCTTCGCCCCAAAATCCTTTTCCCAAACCCGAATTAGAAAGCAAAGCATTCACCATTTCCGTAAGAACTCGATTCTTACGTTCCGCTACACCATTTTGTTCCGGTGTGTATGGAGCGGTAGTCTCGTGAATAATACCCGTGGACTCAAAATATTTGGGATCATAATATTCACCTCCTCTATCACTTCGTAAACATTTAATAAATAATTCACAATGCAATTCAACTTCTCTTTTATATATTCCAAACTTTTCTATAACTTCATTTTTAGCATGCAACAAGTAAACATAGCAATATCTAGAGAAGTCATCAATGAATGTTACGAAGTATTTCTTTCCACTAATTGAAGGAGTACTATGTATGTCACAAACATCAGAATGTATCAAAGCAAGCAATTTTGTATTTCTTTCTACCTTAGGAAATGATTTCCTAGTGATTTTAGTAACCATGCATGTCTTGCACATAACATCATTTTCATCAATGCTAGGTATCAATTCTAACTTAGCCATATCATGCATTCTTCTATAATGAACATGTCCTAATCTGTTATGCCATAGATTAGATAACATTGCTTTACTATCATGAACATTAAGCAAGGCATCAATATAAGTAGAACTATCATTTTTCTTATTAATATTAAGCTTGAACATGTTTTCACAATAGTAACCATTTCCCACATATAGTCCACCTTTTGTAAGGATGAACTTATTTGCTTCAAATGTTAATTTAAAGCCATGCTTATTCAACAAGCCTCCCGACACAAGGTTCCTCCTAACTTCCGGTACATAATACACATTGTTTAGTACAAGTGTTTTTCCGGATGTAAACATGAATTCCACGGTGCCTTTTCCTTTTACTTGTGTTGTGGAGGAATTTCCCATGTATAGCACGTTTCCTTCGTCAACTTCTTCCAAAGTCTTGAAGAAACTTTTGTCATTGCATACATGATTCGTTGCACCAGTGTCAATCCACCATGCTCCATCATTTTGGAGAAGATTGACCTCGGAAACCATTGCCACAAACTTGTGGTGGTTCACGCCTTGTGTCTTGCTTCTCAAAAGTCTACATTCCGCTTTAAAGTGACCAAGTTTGTTACAATGAAAACATGGCCCCTTTTTGTTCTTTTTGAACTTATGACTTTTGTCATACTTGCCCACAGAATGTTTTCTTTTGCTTGGCTTGTTTGATGGTTTGTGTTCCATCACATGGACCTTCGAAGTCTCAAGATTCTTTTCTCTAGAATCTTCCTCATGCTTGACTTCTTCTTGCTTGCGATAATCTTCTTCTATTCGAAGATGATTGCCAAGGTCCTCGAGAGACATATCTTCTTTCTTATGTTTAAGAGCTTTCTTAGTGTCTCTCCAAGAAGGGGGAAGTTTATCAATTATTGAGGAAACCACAATAGCTTCATCCATTTTAAGATCATATTGCTTGAAACTATTGAGAATACGTTCAAGCTCATGCAATTGCTCCATAACAGAACGATTATCAACCATTTTAAAGTTATTGAAGCGACTAACCAGGAATTTCTTGCTACTTGCATCTTTGGCCATGTATCTTGCCTCCAACTTGTCCCATAGTTGTTTTGCACTAGCCTCGGTTTGATAAGCATCGAACAATGCATCCGACATTCCATTAAGTATGTGTCCCATGCAAATGTAGTCATCATTATCCCACTTTTGCCTTTGACGAGTTCTATCCACGGTTTCTTCATCATCTTCCTCACTTGGTCGTGGTGTATCCAACACGTACGCCACTTTGAGAGTTGTGAGAAGGAAGCGCATCTTTTTCTGCCATCGTATGAAATTTCCTCCTTCGAAGCGATCTAACTTTACAATGTTGGTAGCCATCTCTTTGAGTGAAGCCATAATGAATACCACGAAATTAAGTCTTAAAATTGTTGGAGTTGAGGGGTTTATATAGATATTCAAGAATGGGCAAAATTGGCTTCAAGGCGAGTCTTTGAATAGGCGTCTATCTTTAAGACTTAATTCGCCCCCACCACTAGGTATGCAAAGGGGAATGATGCGACTAGTCTCAAGGATACAATGAAGCCAACGTCTAACTTTCGTATTGCACTTTACGAAACTAGACCGCTAGATACACCCGAGGGTTTGCAAAGTCGTTTGGCCTTAAAACCAACTTTCTGCAGCAAGATGATAATAAGGAATTCGGAATCTTTTGTAGATGGTGGAAACTTTAGTGTTTTGTTATTCTAACACAAACACTTTCTCTTGCTCTCTTGCACTTGCTTGTTGTGTCTAAATTTTGGTGTGTCAAAATGGATGACAACAAGCCCTTTATATAGGCTTCAAAGTGTCTCTTCTTCAAGGACACTTCCTTTTCATAAAGACATCTTTTATGTCTAATAAGTATCTTTATGTTCCAAGGTCACAACCCTTTCATAAAGATCTCTTTCATCCAAAAAGTGTCTCTACACTTTTTACCAACACAACTTTTGAGCAAAAGATATTGTTTCAATAAACATCTAATGAATAGATAACTATTCATTCCATAAGTCATACTCTTTGATTTATACCTTGAAACAATATCTATTCACATATAACCTTTTACATGTTACTTTACAATTGTAACTTTTCACATGTAGCTTTTCACATGTTACTTTACAATGGTAACTTTTCACATGTAACTTTTCGTTTGTCTTTTCAACATGTATTTTCAATAAACATAATTATTCACATGAAAACTTATCTATATTCCAATAGACATATTGTGTTACTTTTGTGACATAACTATTGAGCTAATGATAGCTCTCCATCATGTGAACTATTCTTTAATTTTGAAAATACACCAACAATTCTCATCTCTACTTCACTGTTCTTTCTCCTCCGCAACATGCCGTTTCAATATTTTAAAGCGTATCAACACTAAAGAAGAAAGCACGAAAACAAAATTGTTTGTCTGATTAGGCAATGCCACCTGCTTCAAAATTGATGGATGTTTTTTTAACGTTGTTGCCATCGAAAAGATCACGTCATGTCATGGCTAAGGAGGAGAAATTCAAGACACGAAAAAAGCATGCAATCCAAGCATCGGACGGAACTGATACTAATAATGACAAAATCGATTAGTAAAGATGTTATCTTCGCATTTTATAAGCAATCAAGGAACCTTCGTGAGTAAATCAAAATTATAATTTTAAGCTATACAATAGAAAAACCATGTCTATTCTCATATTAAGAATTCATCCTTTTCATCTCTTATCCAAGTATGATCGTATTCAAGCTGTTGTTTTCCTTAATGGGGGAACACCAGCTTCAAACCGCCGCTCCCATAAATCAACGGAAAGCTACAAGTGTGGTTGTTTGCTACTTGATGAAACTTCTGAATTCAAAATCATCTACAGAATAACATACATTTTCGTGTTATTCATTAATTTTTCTCATGGACTGCACTTGACAATGACATCAACAATTGAATTGAATATATTCATCACAAGATTATGCTGATCAAATATAAATTACCAAGAAATATCTAGCGCACTAGTCTTGATTTTACAACTGTAAAAGGATGCTTATACAGGTTGGACTTTTGACTCACTGGTTTAATTATTAGTACAAGTTATAAGAAAATAATGTTCGACAAGTAATCCTAATTAAGTAGCTGCCAAGCCATAGCTTAGGGTTTTCTGACCTAATCCAAGTTACCGAAGCTGGCAGCCACGAGATAACCAAAAAATGCGAAAACATATCAACTTCAAAATCTTCAGCGCAGCCCTTGTGTCCAGAAGGCCGTACAATGTAAGCGAAAATCTTTATCCAACAAAAATGAGCTGTGGGTGCTATAGGGTTCAAATGGAGGCAGTAGTATTCTTTCTTGTATGTCAAGGTTTTTTCGGTCATTTGATAAACAAAGAAACTGCAGCTGTTAAGGCGACTTTAAATTATATTATCTGTAAACAAAATAGCTTCGGATGATGAAATACAAGTGACGTTTGATCGATGCGAATCCGTGTGGAAATATATACTCCAATTGTGTAATCATTATTTGTTGCCTTTATTATATTGTTGACTAATTCATTAAATTGTCGCCTGAAATTGATTACTTTACCAAGCAAACTGGTTGGTCTACCATTGTTCCCTCTTAGAAGACAAGATTTAAGATTTGATTTTGAATTCATTTGCTTGTCTCTCGTGTAGAATTTGATTTTGAATTCGTCGATCTATTACATGGATTTTATAATTTCATGTATAATTAATATTTTGATAAATTACTTATTGAATCTACTTTCACTTATCGTGTACGTAATGTTTCGAATCTATCTCTATTTCATCAAATATAAAAATTGCCTTGTAATATATATTTAATTGATCAAAATTTTATTATATCAAATAAATAGTTAAATATTTTTAATTAATTTAAAATTTAATATGCATGATTTACGTAAGTAGAATATGAAATATTCACAATTAAATTAACTAAATATAAATTATATAAAAAATATAAATAAATATAAAAGTAAATTAAGTTTACACACATGCGCACGCTAAATAAAGAGAGATGCTTGAACAATTTGATAGACACCTTGCAACATTGTTATGTTGATTTCTTTAGGTTGATCTCTAGTTGGGTTTGTCTCATACGCATGTTGTACTAATATATCTTAACTGTGGAATTATGATCTCTACAGCCCTATGGTTTATGGTTTGGAAATTGGAATTATGAATCTTGGAATTGATTTAAAGGATAAAAAAGAAGTATAAATTAAAATATTTTTTTGTAAAGTTAATGCTATTTTTAGATGTCAATTTATCTAGAAGCAAAAAACCCCATAAATTAGTCAACACTGATCCGAAGTTGATTAAGCAATTCACATATTTGTAATGATTTTTTAAAATTGAAGATAAGATTTAATTAGGTAAGACGAAGGCATAACATGTTATACTTTTTATCATGAAAAGAAAATTAGAAATTAATAGTCAAATTTGATATGAATGAACATGTTTATAATTAGGTAGATGTGAATGTGACATCCTATAATTTATAAATCATTAATTTGTGGTTCATCTGACTTTTGAACTCACTAGAACTAGAATTCAAATACATTAAATTAGTTTTCAAGAAATGGTAGGTTTAACTCATCCATGACGCAAAGCTATTTCTCAATGGCCTTAATTTAACACTTTCGACAAACCCAAGCAAAAAGATTGAGAAGAATAAAATAGGCTCAGACCCAAAAGATATCACCTGTAATTGCAGCCCAGCCTCCGGTCAATCTAGGCGTACTAAAACACTTGGTAAAGCTGAAGGTAAGCCCAACATGGCTTTAAGATGTCGTTGTAGAGTTTTGTAAAAGCTCAAACTTGAGGGTATATCCAGGCAGAATCCCGAGTATGGTATAGAGCTTATTTGTATAGTGTCATAGATGTTTAAACTGGCTTAACCTTTTCCACTGAGTGCTTTCTCAAAAGGGATTAATAGCAATCACTTATTGGTGCTGATAAACAAATACGATGGCACATAACTTCCTCAGTCAGTTTTCCCTTTCCTCTCCTGGATTTGACTTTCCAATTGATCGGCACTAAACTATTAAGTATAGACATAGAAAATGTATAGAATATAAGAATAGTATACCATGCATATTAATGAAAATAGAGACTTCTTATTATAGTTTGGCAATCTTTATGTACAAATGAGATTTGCTTGCTTTTGCATGTGTTTCAGAATCCAAATTTATATAATGAAGGGTTTTTTTTTCCCTTGTTTTGAAGTATTTTAAAATGAAGTTTTAAATAGGAATGTACTTTTAGGACAAAACTTAATACAAAATATTATAAACCACTTAATTAATTATTCAAACAAAAATACTATTCCTCTTATTCCCTTTGTTTCAATATTTTTATTCTACCCAACGCGGTAATAATTAATTGATTTAATATATCTCATTTATGAATTAATTAACCTATTCATGAATTGATAAATCTTACTTTTAAATTTATCCAATAAATAATATTAACTATCATGTCAAGAAATATAAATATAAATAGTATTTAAAAATACAAATATTTGAAATAAAAGTATTGTAGAAACCATGACTCTTACTCCAACATGCTAATAATCATGTTAATTGATTGTTTGAGATTCACTTCTCGTTTTGGAACTTACAATCAAGCAATGGATAAAAAAATTGTGCCATTTCTATATATATATATATTCAAGATCTCAAGAATAGGTCAAAGATTTTTCTTGGATCTAGAACAAGTATCCCAGATCGACCTTAATCGTCCATCATGCATACGGCACCAATAAACTATTGTGAGGTCTCTGTTATCAAAACAATTTTTTTTTTTTTTTTAAAAAAAAGAGCAAAGGAAGAAGAGAATTGCTTTCATTATACCTCACTATTTTGGACAAAACATCACTATTTATAAGCTAATTATTTTTGCAAGTAACGACATTGTAAAAAAGGCATGACAAGCAACTAGATGGTTTTCTCAGTCTGATTGGAGGTTTCAAGAGGGAAGAAACAAAGTTGATATTTCGAACTTGAAAAAGAAGGTAGGCTGATAAATATATATATATATATATATATATATATATCATGAAAATGCTTCCTGAGGCTTAAATTTGACAACGAAAGCCTGTGGAATCTCCTTCACACAAACTGGTTCAATTGGACTTCATCTCTCTCTCTCTCTTTCTCTTTCTTGGCTTGCATGGTGCTCCAAGCAATATAAGAAAGACTTTATAGATCTCTTATAATCTTTGGTGCTTCTCAACAGCTTTTATATCGAACGCAAATGTATATGCATGTAGTGATCGAGACTTGTTTCCTAATTTGTCAGGAGTTTTGGACATTCTTCCATTTGGGAGTTCTTTTAACAGGGCTTTGTTGGGTTATCTAATTTCAGTTGGTTTCGCGGCTGTATATATAAAAATTCCTTTCCTTTCCTTTTTCAACAAAAAAATTGGTATAGTTTATTGTTTTCCTTTTGAGTTTTGAGGTTATAATCATTGTGTTAAAATAGAGCATGAATATCTAATGGTGTATTTTTAAAATCAAATATTATGTCACATAATGAAATGCCACATAAAGTGACATAGTGTGACTATTAGATTATAGGTAGGTTTTCATGTGAATGCTTATATCTCTTAGTAAAATGACATCCAAAAGATATGAGACAAATTGAAAAAATACCATAATTCAAAAGTTTAAATATGAAAAATTATTGTTTTAAATTATAACTTAAAGATTATATTTTGTAGAACGAATAATTGTCTTTTCATGAAGTAATTATTGAAACAATACGTTTATCCTAAAATTGTATCTTGTAAAATGTAAAGATGTTTTTTAGATAAAATGATGCCTTAATAAAATGTTTGTGTCCTTGAAGAAGAGACACTTGCAAACCTATACAAAAGGATTTGTTGCCAATCATTTTGACACATCAAATTAAAAACAAAACAAGAGCATAAAAATCAAAAGTAAGAAAAGTGTTATGTTCTATTAACATAGACACTTAAGTTCCCATCAACCACAAAAGTGTCTAAATTCCTTATAATCTATTTGCTGCAGAAAGTAAGCTCTAAGGCAGAACAACTTTGTAAACCCTCTAGTGTATCTAGCACTCTACTTTTGTAAAATGCAAGACGAAGTTAGATGTTAGCTTCATTGTATTCCTTAGGCTATCCGCATTATTTCCCTTTACATACCTAGTGGTAAGAGCCAAATAAGTCTTAAAAATAACGTCTATTAAGAAGCTCACTTTGAAATAAATTTTACTGATTCCTTAAATTCCATTTGAACCCCATTTGCACTAACAGTTTTAAGATTATTTTTATTGTATTCAAAATGCCTTCACTTAAAGAGATGGTTATCAACATTGTCAAGTTAGATCACTTTGAAGGAGTAAACTTTATTTGGTGGCAGAAAAAGATGTGTTTCCTCTTTACAACTCTCAATGTTGCTTATGTTCTAGATACACTAAGATCAAATGAAAAAGGTGGTGAAGAATCCATAGATCAAACTCATTTAAGGTAAAAATGGGATAATGATGACTACATATGCATGTGACACATTTTTAATGGAATGTCAGATACATTGTTTGATACATACCAGAATGAAGCTAGTGCAAAACAACTTTGGGACAAATTGGAAGTAGGACACATGGTTGAAGATGCAAGTAGTAAGAAATTTCTGATTAGTTGTTTCAATAACTACAAAATGGTTGATAATAGTTTTGTAATGGAGCAATTGCATGAGCTTGAAAACATTCTAAATAGCTTTAAGTAATATGGTTTTAAAATGGACAAAGCTATTATGGTTACTTCAATAATTGATAAGCTTCCCCCCTAATGGAAAGATACTAAGAAAACTCTAAAACATAAAAATGAAAAAATGTCTCTGAGGACCTTGGTAATCATTTTCGAATAGAAGAAAATTATTACAAACAAGAAGAAGTCAAGCAAGATGAAAAAGAAAAGGATTCTAATGAAAAGAATCTTGAGACTTTGAAGGTCTATGTGATGGAACACAAACCATCAAACAAGCCAGTCTAAGCAACAAAAAAAAAACATTTCGTGGGTATAAATGACAAAGTTATAAGATCAAAAGGAACAAAAAAGGGCCATGGTTCCATTGTAACAAACTTGGGCACTTTAAGGTAGAATGTAAACTTTTGAAAAACAAGACATAAGGTCTAAACAACAACAAAATTTGTGACTATAGTTTCTGAAGTCAATCATCTCCAAAATGATGAAGCATGGTGGATTGACATTGGTGTAACTAATCATGTATGTAACAACAAGAGTTTCTTCAAGACTTTGAAAAAAGTTAAAGATGGAACCGTGCTGTACATGGAAAATTCCTCACCACACAGGTGAAAGGAAAAGGCACTGTGGAACTTATATTTACTTCTGAAAAAATACTTATACTAAACAATGTTTATTATGTACTGTAAGTTAGAAAGAATCTTATGTTGGGTCATTTGTTGAATAAGTATGGCTTTAAATTAGTATTCAAAGTAGATAAATTCATCCTTATAAAAGGTGGACAATATGTGGGAAGTGGATATTTTTGTGAAAACATGTTCAAACTTAATATTAATAAAAATATTACTAGTTTTACTTATATTGATGCTTCATGTAATGTTCATCATAGTAAAGCAACTTTGTCCAATTTATGGTATATTAGATTAGGTCATGTTCATTATAGAAGAATGCATGATATGGCTAAATTAGAGTTAATATCCAATATTGATGTAAATAATGATATGTGCAAGACATGCATGGTTACTTAAATCACAAGAAGCTCATTTGTTAAGGTAAAAAGAAACTCTAAATTACTTGCATTAATACATTTTGATGTTTGTGACATGCAAAGTACTCTATCTATTGGTGAAAAGAAATACTTCTTAACATTTATAGATGACTTTTTTAGATATTGCTATATTTACTTATTACATAGTAAAAATGAAGTAATGGAGAAATTTAGAATTCATAAAAATGAAATTGAATTACATTGTGAATTGGTTATCAAATGTTTACAAAGTGATAGAGGAAGTGAATATTATGATCTTAAGTATTTTGAGTTCGCTGGTATTATTCATGAGATTACTGCTCCATATGTACTAGAATAAAATGGTGTAACGGAATGTAAGAATCGAGTTTTTATAGAAATAGTCAACGCTTTGCTTTCTAATTTAGGTTTGGGGAAAGGATCTTGGGGCAAAGCTTTATTAACGGCTTGCCATACACTAAATAGAATCCCAAACAAAAGGAGTAAAACCAATCTTTATGAGTTATGGAAAAGAAGAAAGCCAAACTTTAATTATTTAAGAGTTTGATGATCTCGAGCCATAGTAAGAGTTCCAGAACCAAAGAAAAGGAAATTAGGTGAAATAGGAATTGAATGTATACTTATAGGATATGCTGAACATAGTAAAGCATATTGTTTCATAGTGATAGAGCCCAATGATTCATATTCCATTAATACAATCATAGAATCAAGAGACACTATTTTTGATGAAACAAGATTCAATTCAATTCTAAGACCTAAAAAACTAGTAACAGAAAGTGATAAACTTTTAGAAAATAATGAGGGAACTATTGAGATTCAAAAAAGTAAAAGAATTAAGAAAGCAAAGACATATGGATTCGATTTTCTTATGTACTTAGTAGAAGGTACAAGAGAAGAAACATGTGAATACTTATCTTACTACTTTAATGTAGAAGGTGAAGGTAATCCTCAAACTTATGAAAAGGCAATAAAGTCTCGAGATGTTTTATTTTGGAAAGAAGCAATACAAGATGAGATGGACTCGATAATGAGAAACAAAACGTGGAAATTGGTAAACCTTTTACCAGGTTCCAAGCTAATAGGCTGTAAGTGAACTTTCAAAAAGAATATGAAAATTGGTGGAACCGTAGATAAGTTTAAAGTAAGGTTAGTGGCAAAAGGCTTTAAACAAAAAGAAGGTGTTGATTATTTTGATACATATGCACCGGTAGTAAAAATAGCTACAATTGGAGTGCTTATAGCACTTGCATCTATACATAAGATGGTAATTCACTGGATGGATGTTAAAATAACATTCCTAAATCGTGAGTTAGATGAAGAGGTGTATATAAAACAATTTGAAAGATTTGTCTTTCTTGATGAAGAAAGGAAAGTATGTAAGCTTGTAAAGTCCTTGTCTTAATTAAAATAAGCATTTAAATAATGGCATCAAAAGTTTGATGAAGTTGTACTAGTTAACGGTTACAAAATCAATCAATCTGACAAATGTGTCTATAGTAAGTTTCATAATGGTAAATGTGTCATCATTTGTTTAAATGTAGATAACATGTTAATTTTTGGTATTAATTTGGAACAAGTGGAGGACACAAAAAGGTTCTTGGTCATGAATTTTGACATGAAAGATATGGGTGTGATGAATATTATTCTTGGTATAAGAATAATGAGAAACAATAATGGCTTGACATTATCACAATCTCATCACATTGAAAAGATTGTAATGAAGTATGGTAAGTCAAATTATATGGCAATGTTTACGCCTTATGATTCTAATATAAAGCTAGTACCTAACAAAGACAAGCTAATACCACAAAATGAATATGCAAAGGTGATTGGATGCATAATGTATGCTATGGTTTGTACAAGGTTGGATATTGTTTTTGTGATTGGAATGCTAAGTCGATTTACAAGTAATCCAAGTAAAGAACAGTGGTATGTTGTTCATAAAGTTCTAAGATACTTAAAAAGTATAAAGAATTATGGCATTTATTATTCAGGTTTTTCTTTAGTTTTAAAAGGATATACATATGTTAGTTGGAATTTAAATAGGACTGATTATACTTCTACAATTGGTTGGATTTTTACGATTGGTGGGGGTGTTGTATTTTAGGGTTCTAAGAAACAATCTTATCAAGTGAACTCTACTATAGCGGTTGAATTTATAACTTTAGCATTTGCCACTTAAAAAGCGAAATGATTAAGGGATTTACTTTATGAAATTTCGTTGTGGCCTTAACCAATAGCAACAATCTTAATATATTGTGACAATGAAGCAACGGTATCAAAGGCACATAATCAAGCATACAATGGAAATAGTCAATATATTGGACTTTGACATAACACTATAAAACAAAAAATTAGTGATGGTATAGTCATTATAAGTTATATGAGATTTTGTAAAAATTTAGAGGATCTATTTACCAAAGATCTGAAAAAGGACTTGATAATAAAAACTTGAAGAGGGATGGGTCTCAAGTCTATCAACTAAATCTCCAATGGTAGGGGCTCACCTTAACGCTTATGGTTGACCTGCAAGTCTTGGGTACTGACCATTCTACCACATGAATGATTGCAAGCACTAATTTTTATTTTCATTCCAAGGTATATAATGCTTAGTTCCCATAATGCATAAGGTAAGGTTAAACAAAAATTTTTAATAGACCCATAACACGTATATGTTAAATTATTATAATTACGAGGTATTTTTGATGGGGGTTACCTATGTGAGTTGAACTGTGGCATCTTCTAGGAGCTAAAAACTCGACTTTGACAGCATTTATGAATGAATGCTAAACACAAGGTTATAAAACATGTTGGCAAAACTATATATAAGTGAATGAGGAAGCTTGTGTGTGTTTAATGGCTCGACTAATCAAATGAAGAATCGATGGTTCAATGCTTGATCAACCACTCAATTCAAACTAAAACTAACCATACTCACTAAGTAAATGTTCAAATTTACGAGATACCTTTATTTGTACACAAGGTTCCTAAACTTGTTGGTATATGAAATTTATGAAAATAGTGAGAGATTATTGGTGTATTTTCAAAATCAAAGGTTATGTCACATAATGAAAAGTTATTTTAGCTCAAAAGTTATGTCACATAAAATGACATAGTATGAATATTAAATTGTAGGTACGTTTTCATATGAATGGTTATGTCTTTTAGTAAAATAACATCCAAAGGACAAAAGACAAATTGAAAAAATACTATAACTTAAAAGTTTAAACATAAAAAGTTATTGTTTTAAATTATACCTCAAAGATTATGTTTTATGGAATTGATAGTTGTCATTTCATAAGGTGATTATTGAAACAATATCTTTATACAAATGTTGTGTTTTGCAAAATATAAAGATGTCTTTTAGACAAAGTAGTACCTTAATGAAAGAGTTATGTCTTTGGAGAAAAGACACTTGCAAGCCTATATAAAGAGCTTGCTACTAACTATTTTGACACATCAAATCAAAAACAAAATAAAAGCAGAAAAATCAAGAATAAAAAAAGTATTGTGTTATATTAACATAAACACTTAGGTTCCTATTAATTACAAAAGCGTTTATATTCTTTATAATCTACTTGCTGCAGAAAAGAAAGTAAATTCTAAAGCTGAATAACTTTACAAACTTTTTGATATATTTAACGGTCTACTCTCATAAAGTGTAAGGTTAAGTTAGACATTGATTTTTTTATATCTTTAAGATTATTCATATTATTTTTCATTATATACTGAACAGTGAAAATGATAAGTTTTAAAACTAATATCTATTAAAAAACTTACTTTAAAATCAATTTTATCGATTACTTAAATTTCATATAAACCCTATTTACACTAATAATACTAAATCCTAATTGGCTACTTGACACGAGAGTTTTGGGAAAGTTTTCACCGGACCACGAAAAATGATTTGAAACAACCGTACTGAACTTGTCTAAAGTACTTCAATAGTATTATTTACGAAGTACAGTCAGAAAACGAGGTTTGTCCGGTGGTTGCCCGGAAAGATAGACTCCACTTCGAGCTCTGATTGGTGAACTCGTCACCATGGTGGCCCCGGGCAACCGCAATTTGAGTTTGCTAATGAAATGTTTATCGAGTTCGCATCATGCCTACTTCTAGCCTAGTTGTAATCGCATGCCATCACAATGAATACTGTAGCTGAGGGGCGCTCTTTGATTGGAGTCATGGTGGAATAATTTCAGTCGGCAAATACTTTACCGGGCTACTTTCTACTTCTCACGCTGCAATTTCCTAGTAATAAAATATTTCACGATTCAGAAAAGTAAAAAATATCTAGGCAGAAATAATTGGGACCGTAATGACGATATTACCTTTAGATATGCAAGTTGCTAGGCAAGAGACGAAACAACTTCGGGTGGGACCCACAAAAATCTGGGACGGGGAGCTGCATCCGTCCACATAGCCAATGAAATATGAATAGCCACCCAACCCACCCCGACTACTCTCTTTGACGTGATGCTTTTGACTTGACGGCTCTAACTCACCACCGTTGAGCCCAGACCCCCCGGCTCCACCACTTTGCCGGGGTCACTTACTTCAATTTGCACCATGGTCCCACCTAGGTTAAGACCAGCCACTCAAGTGCACCCGTTGTGGTCCCATTAATCAAGTACAAAACCGAGGGCTTTTTTGTCGTGGGAGTTGTACTACGAATACCATTGGAAAATAACATTTGGGTGTAATGAAACGTATATAAATTAATCATCAGCGGTTTATTGAAAAAAAATGATGTCCTGTGTAATTATAAAATTGTTAATAAATTAAGTGTGATAAAAATAATAATTGGAGTACCAAAAATACGGTTTCCAGCCTGCGTATGCCACATTCGTCTGCCCCGCGAACAGCTTCTCCAAGTTGCTACTTTTTTTTCTTCCTTAAAACTAATTTGAAAGGCATTTTCGTCTTCACAATAAAATATCTGATTAAACTTGAAATATATAAATTCACTCGTTACATCAAGCAATATTTATTTTGAGAAAAATCACTAACTATTTATATATGTTGCATTCCAATACGCCCTCCCTTTTCCAAGGGGAAATGCCAGTGGTTTTCTCTGTGTCACGTGGAGAGATTGAATCGGAACCGCTCAAGTGCGCCAGGAGGAGAATCGGACGGCGAACCAGGTCCCAGCTCATTTGATATTATTTGGGTGGGGTCAACTGTTGTCGAATGTGAACCGTTTACTAATCTCCGTCCAGCGCGCGTTGGAGAAAGCCCGATTTGGTTCGTAGTGCCTAGTGGCAGAGGCCGACTAATAGTTTCTTAGGGGCGTGTTTGGTTTTGATTATTTTTAAGCAAAAAGGGTTTTAGTACAATTCAAATCAATTTGTTGGTTTCTTGCTTTTTTCTTAAGTATCTGGAAGATCAAGATCAAGATCAAGCTCAAGCTCAAATCAAATTTAATTATTTTTTAAGACTTAACTTAAATTATTGCTTCTCTCTCAATTTGTTTAAACTATAAAGAGAAGTCTAAGTATGACAACAATCCCTATAAACATATTCATTGAGAAGCTACTGACTAAGTGTTACGATCAATTTCCCTTTCTATAATGAGAAATGTTAAATGTAGTATTAACTATTTTCCTTTAGAGATGTCAACGGATACTTTATTATAGGGTACCCGCGGGTATCCGACCTATTTATATAGAGTTAGGGTACTCATAAACGGGTTCGGATAGGGTTAGGGTAGTGATTTCACTATCCGAATTTTAATAGGGTAGGGTTAGGGTACCACCTCTTGGGTACCCGTTACCCGAACTCAATTACTATTTATAAATATTTTATTATTATTTTAATAATTAAATTAAAAATTTATAATGTTTACCAACTTTACAAGTAAATTTTTTTGTTAAAAACTAACAAATATATGAAAAGTATAATTACTTTAATTATTAATGTGATGCCATTAATATATTTAAATTAAAAAATTATTATATTGTTATTTATGTTTAAGTATGATTACTTTAATTATTAATATGATGACATTAATACTTTTATGAATGCGTGTGTGTATATATTATGTATTTTAAATATAAATATATTTACTTTTTATTTTATTTTAATATTGTAAAAATTATAACTCATAAAATTATTAATTACAATATATATATGTTTATTTATATAAACATATAACATATAAATCTAAAGATAAGTTATGAGATTAGAAAAATTAATTAGGTAATTAGATTCCCATGAAAAAAATTTTAATAATTTTTTTATTTAATCAGGTATTTAAACGGGTTAAGGTAATTATAGAGTAGTGGGAATGTATTAAGGTTAGGGTTATGATAGTAATTTTAAAATTAAATGGATAGTTAATAAAGTTAAAGTAATTAATTTTTTATAAAATTAAGATTCAGATATCTCGAAATTATAGGGTACCTGACCCGTTGACATCTTTATTTTCCTTTTATCATTTCTCGCATAACAGACAGCTCTTTAATAACCCAGCTCAGCAAAAACCCACGTGCACATTACCGTGTCAGATCCAATCACTCAAATCAACGGCCAAGATCTTTTCCGTACATCCACATAATCTTCCTATAAAAAAGTCCACTGCCTCTTTTCTGTTTCCCAACCTCTCTCTCATAGGCGCTGCAGCTGCTGCAGGGAAGTGAGGGCAAAAGTAGAACACGGACGGTTTGCTTCTTTATAAAATTCACCCTTTAATTTCTTAACTGTCATTTTGGTACAAAATGCTTTTAAGAAGCGCATCAACGCCGGTACTTAACTCATGGGTCCCACACTCGAAGGAACCATCGCCGGAGCCCGAGTTTTCCCACCAGATTTCCCGAACCCGATCCGTTTCCTTCACAGTTTCGTGTTCGAGCTCGATTTCCGTGGGGTCGAGCGACGATTCGAGTTGGAGGATGACCAGAGCATTGTCGGAGACAGATCTGAGGGACGTGGTGGTTCCTAAAATGAAAACTGTGAAGAACAATAGCGGGATCTTGAACGGGATCTGTGTTGAGGAAGAAGAGGAGGTGGAGAAAGAAGAAGCTGGATTTGAGTGGTTGAGAACGGCGTCTTTTGGAGTGGAGGAAGGGTGTGGGATCGGCGGTGGCGGAGGAAAGATCTGCGGAGGAGGCGGAGGCGGTGGTGGTGGAGGATCCGATGGTGGAAGAAACGAATGGGTTTATTCGGATTCGAATAACGAAAATGGTAGTACCGATTTGTATTATCAGAAAATGATCGAGGCGAATCCTGGAAATTCACTTCTCCTCAGCAATTACGCTAGATTCTTAAAAGAGGTAACTCTATTTTCTTACAAAAAAAGAAAAGGGTTAAAATGAGTTTCCAGTTTGAGTTCGATCTAATGTTGGAATTTCGGAACAGGTTCGTGGGGATTTCGTGAAAGCCGAGGAATATTGCGGGAGGGCAATCTTGGCAAATCCAAATGACGGGCATGTTTTGTCTATGTACGCTGATTTAATCTGGCAAACTCACAAAGATTGCTCGAGAGCTGAAACTTACTTCGATCAAGCTGTTAAAGCTGCCCCTGATGACTGGTAAGTGTTTTTTTTTTTTGTTCTTTTTTTTTTTTACTTGAATCCCCCCAAAATTAATACTTTTAAACAATGGGTTTTGTCATTTGTGGTTTGACTACACCATGATTAACGGAAATGGATCTTTCTTTTTTTAATGAAATTTGCAGTTTTGTGCTGGCATCATATGCAAGATTTCTTTGGGATGCTGAAGAAGAAGAGGAGGAGGAGGAAGAAGCGCGGGAAAGTTTGAGTAAAGTATCAGTACAAAGCTCTTTTCATGGAGCTGCTGCAACGCCTCCTCCTTTCGCTACTGCTTCTTAAGGCTCTTGTGACATAGCTTGTATTTAGCTTTTCTGACATTTGTTAATATATCTTTATATGTTTTGTTTTTTCTTTTAAGCTTTTTTTAATTTGATATTTTTTTGCCCCTTTAGAGAAGAGTGAGAGTTGTAGTTATTGAGAACTCTGTTTTGCTTTGTCATTCTTAGAGCCGTATCATGTACAAGGGAAAATAAGATATGGAAATGAATTTTTCATTGGAATCGCCCTCTCTCTTTTGCCTATGTGAAAATTTTCAGGTTAGTGTTCATCTTTGATCAATTATTAATGTCTTTAAGAAGTTAACACAAATAGCCAACCTAAAGTTAATTGTAATCGAAATCACCATTTTTGTGCCGTCCATACTAATAAGCATGAAGGGTACTGAAGGAATTGATTCCTAGTTGTTGATCTTATCAAGTTTGCCAATTGCCTGTGCCACCGAAATTGATTCCTAACTGATCAAGATCAAAAGAAAAAAGCCACTGTTTTTATCCTAACGTTTTTGGAGCTTTCTAATTATTCATTGCTTTTAGCCGGTGTAAAGTTTGAGGAAGACAAAATATTCAATCCTATTTACATAATCTTTTTGACTTAATTAATCAAAGACGGTGGGTGCTTAATCCAACTTTAGAGTTCTTGATTTTCGTTAGAGAAATAAAGTAAGGCATAGAGGTGAGTAAAAGAGATCAAATTACACATATGTGGGATTACTAAATAACATAAACTCCAAAGCTTTTCTAGATTTTGCTTAGCACCCTTGTTGCCAACTAATAACACTACAGAGGCTCTTTTTATTTTGGTGTTTTCACAGACTCTGCAGGGAGCTTCAGATTTCATCTTTGCTTTGAGTACATAAAGAGTTGACTTTAGGTCTGCGAAATCAGCACACAGTGGAACTAACCTTTTCTTTTTCCAAGGAAAACTAGCTACATGAGTCGGAGACAAGGGGAGCTCAGGAAGAGGATCAAATGATCCAAAACCAACCAAGAAGTGAACCACTGACCAAACCAATTCCCAGGAACACGATCAATACAATTGCTGATAGTTCTGCTTCCAAAACTGGGACGGTCTTGGGGCCTAGGATCATCAACACACTTGTTAGGTATCCATTAGTCAATCCGAGCATAAATGTAAGGACCACTACTGGCGCTTCACCCTTGAGCCACTTTGGTCCATGGAGGCAAGCCGTGAAAAGTGGATAGAATAAAAGCCTAGCTATGGCAGCCCATGTAGTTTTCTTAATGCTTTGTAGAACATATATTGCAGTCAGAGACTTTCCCATGAAATCTGCGACGTTATACATTGTGATGAGCAAAATAGGATACCAGTCCTGAAGAAGCTTGGATTCAAGATTCTCGCCTATAAATCCGGGGAAAATAGAGAGGGTCACTATGTATATCATTAGAATCCCGAGAGCTGGCCACCAGACCTTTTTTGCTACGGTCCAAAATTGAGGCCTGGAGCAAAATGGGTCATCTCGAAGAAGTCTGTAATGCTGTTGCATAACTGGTAACTTATATAGCAAATTGCAGCAGAGAATGCAGCAAAGCAGGATAGTGGTGCTGACTATAAAGTAGAAATGAGCACTTGCTCGGAGGCCCTGCGGGGTTTGTGGAAGTGACGCCTTTGTTATTATTCTCAGGATGGAAACCAGCACACCTGTTATCAGATTTCTGATTTAGTTAGATAACTGAGAATCACATTGCAGATCAGACAGCAACTGTTTTAGTCTATTATAGGAAACAAGGGGAATTGGAGCTAAAATATATCTCATAGGAGGTGATTGGAAGAATAAAGGATGCACTTGCATGGAATGAGTGCCATATTCTGAGGGATCTTTTTTGGACATAGCGTGAAGATAAGATATAGCTCACAGGATTTCTACATTCTAGGTTAGGACATATGTTACCTCAGGCTGGCGTGCACTTTTGAGCTTCTTCAAAAGGAAAAAAAAAGTACTACAACTTAATAGAAACGATTATTCCTCAATTTGTGTCGAACAACAATTTGCTTTACCTTTTACCATAACTAAAATGAGAAACAAGTTGCTCTTTTTCCTATCTTGACCAACTTAAAAGCATTAATTCACAAGGACACGCTTTCTCATATGATTTCTGAAAGCCACTTCTTTTTTTGTCATCAATATACTTTAAATCCCAGATTGTTAATTCAGAAAAGCAATAGGAAAATCAGGGTAGGAATTGAATAGTGAAGTGTTAGCAAGGTACCTGAAGAGGCAGTTCCAGAAAAAATAGCTTGCATGTACTGTTTTGGAAGCTTTCCAGCTGATCCTATTAAGCTTCCTGCTATCAAGCCATCTGCTAAACCACATATTACAACTGCTGCAACTGTCATGAAATAGGCTGCATTCTGTCTTTCTTTCGACCAACTGCTATGCCATGCCCAGTCTATAGTTGGAGCAACCAATAGGGAGAAAATAAACATGGAAAATCCCATGTTCATTCTAAATCTATGAGTCAACTTTCGGCTGCAGCAACCCGAACTCATCATAACAACTAAAACTAGCATAGAGGAGCTCATATAACCTACAGAGAAAACCTTTTCAACATGCTTGGCAGGGTAGAGATAACCGAAGTAATCAACAGCTGTGATAAAAGCATTCCATGGAAGCAAATTGCCTGCACCAAGCAAGAAATGGATTATGTAAGCAATTTTGTAAGTGTCCCTTGGCTCAGGCTGATTTGCTGGCGCCTTTGGGTTTTCCATTTCTTTGCATTTCCTGCAGGCTTCAAGGTTCTCTTCTAAGTATAACAGTCTTCGGTTGGAATTTAAGCTTCACAATAAGTGGCGTAGAACATGATGAATTGACTTGTTGATTAGAAAGGCATAAACAAGCTAAGCTGACAGAGCAAGAATCTGCCTAACTAGGGAGCTTAGCTAGTCAAAAGAAAGAGCTTTATATAGTATTTGTATAAAAAACTTAGTAGCCTTCCGAAACTGGTCACTAACATTAGACCAGCTTGACTAACCATGGAGGGTAAGCTGGAGCCACTTGGTTAGCTGACAGCTCTACTAATTTTGATCATGGATTTGATTGATGGGTTGGGATTTGGAATCGATGGGGCTCATGCTTGGAGAAAATATGCGCTGTGTGGGGACCGTAATGGATGGGCGGAGTTAGAAGTACCTTTTTCATTGCTGTACTGCTTCTACACATGGGTTATGGCATGCTGGTATTGTCAAGTTAATAATCAGAATCTTAGCAGAACTACTAGGCGCTGGCAAATATCTCTAACCTCGTGACACAATCATTTCACGACTTGCAAATAATCATTCAGTCAGAAAGGAAATAAAAGACTCAATTGTCACAAAATTATATTTGCTATAGTACATCTTTTCATTATTCCAGAATTCAACAATTCTATTTACCTAAAGATTTCCTTCTCAACCGCCCCTTTCTAAAGATTTTCTTAATTTTGACAATGCGAGACATCAATGGCTGCTGAGTGTCCTGATAGGCTGATATGAGTTTCTTTGCAGAAGAACCAAGAGAGGCTCCTGTCAAGAGTCACGAAGTGAAAGAAGAGGTCCTTTCGGCATGTTGAGCAGGTCCTCTTTTGATCAGCCATCCATCTGCAGAACTTGATTCCGTCTTCCAATGTCCAAAAATCTTCACAAGAGAGAGCTTGATCAACCCCTCTTTTGACATGTGTCGTTTCAACTAGTAATAGCTCCTACTTTTATTCCCCTCTTCTCCACCCCTTAATTTCCTCCTCTACTTTTTCTTACTTTAAGGAAGCTGATAACTGACAGAACATGAAGGAGTCACCCATCATTGTGACGGCAGCAGCAGCCACGTATGAGGAAGGACATAAGATTTTTACAACATTTTCTTTTGGAAATGAAAACTAGGAAACAGTTTCTGTTCCCACTGATTGAAAAATAATGCTATCCTGATGAGCACAACTTTGATTGGTCGATATTCATGATTGTTTCCTTCAAGAATTCACACTCACGAGCGTGACATAGACACTATAACAGGTAAGCAAATGGCTTTACTATTTAGCTTTATATGACACTCTCAAAAATAGGCCTTCGCTACACAAATTCCAAAATTGTCTCCCTTTCTAAAGAGTCGAGGACAAAAACTCTTGATCTACTAGAACGTCCTCTTTTTCTGCATCTAAGCAGAAGCCAAATATACATGGCCTTATGAAATAGTGGAATAATGGTTAAGCTTTTTATTTAATAGTTTTCATAGCAATCCAAGATAGCAAGCTGTTGGTAATAAGTGGTTACTTTTTGACTTTCGAACTTTCTTCTCCAATTTGCACAAAATGCATGCCATAGGTATATCTGGTATGCAAGTATGATGACTAAAGTGATATTTCTAGGCCTAACTCAATGAATGATCTTTAGCTATATTCTCCATTAATTGATTATGTGACATCTGATTTTTTTGGATGAGAAAATCAAATTCATAGGTACCAGCATTTTAGGTACGTGCTGTATTGCTGGCCACATGAATTACTTGGCAATTTGTTTCCTAGAACTTGTAATTTTTTGCAATAATGGAGCCAACTGATCTTCAAATACAGTTTCTTGACAAAACATTAATGTGGCTATTATTAATCTTCATCTATAGCAAATTATACTTAATTCAAGATCAACCAAGCTGAAATTAAAAGCATCATAGAAACATCATTTTTGACCCATGACTTAGCGAAACTAATACTAACCTAATTAAATGTTGGGATTTAGTATATTAGGATTTTCCTCCTCCTTAATCTACATCTCTCTAATAAGTGAGATTTTTAATGTTTTTGACAAAAGAAGAGCCTTACCTATACATAGTGAATCCCTAGCCTTACTCATCATAGGATTTAGAATTTTTTACACATACCTACACTATTAAGCCTACATATAATATTGGAGCTTAACCCATTTTATTAGATTATATTATGAACTATAACATTGTCTCTTTATTAAAACCAAATTAACTTAATCTAATTTTGGTAAAAGGTATAAAATAAATAATGTAAGTTCACACTTTGATTTTTTTTTAAAAATTTAATAATCTCTCACTTGGATTACATTGTTTAAATTCAAATTAAAAAAAATTCTTACAACCAACTTACAAGCTAAGATAACTAAGAACTTTATGAGTTTAATTGGTCTTAAGACTACTCTAAATATCATTATATCCAATAAAACTTGTGATATAAGAAAATAGTAGTAACTACTTCTATACATCACTCAATCCTATCGATATAATTTTAGTATGGTAAGCAGTAGCAATGAACAACAATAATATCTTGATGATCAATTTCATGTGTTGTGGTTATTCTTTTTAAGACTAGAAATTCGCACAGGCCCGTTACCTTGTTAAAATTTTATTAATACAATAAGTAAAATGTACAAAATGGCGGGATACATAAACTTTACCTTCGATTTTACATGAACAATGAAATAAATTTCACCTAATAAAGGCATTACTTCACTTACATATTTTCCACAAATGCAGAGGTAAAGTAATAACACTTTTGTTACAAAATTCTATGGAAATACGAAAATAAATTAGCAGTACCACTCCATTATAATTATTTGAACCTAACAAAAAGTAAATTTAATTTATCTAAATTTTAAATACCATGTAACTCACCTTAAGCATGAGAATAGACCTAAAGATTCTGGTGAAAGTAGCCTCGATTAAATAAAAAATCTACAACCTAGTTGACTTCACAATAAATATGAGATATTCTATAAGAAATATGCAAAATAAGCCTTGAGCATGTATTTTATTTATTTATTAGTTATTTATTCTATACTTTAAACACTTTATGATTTAGTTAATAAACCTCTTTGTACTTTGAATATCTTGAGGTATACTTTATGTGTCAAAAACATACCTCTAAGGTTATTCATTTACACCTTAACCTATGCTTAAGACCGACACACATCTCAAGTCTTTATATATGATGAATATACCTTACAAAAGAATTATAATCTGTTATAATTATGAAATCCCATTGCATCAAAACAAAATTTGTAAATAGTTTCTAGTCAATGCTTTATCAAGGAAAAGGATATTGATAGAAGCTAAGAGATTAGTACATGTTGTTTTTTACTTGTGAAATGGGCAATTAATTTCATATATTGAAATGTGAAAATACTTCAAACTAACATGTGGATTTGTTAGTAGAACAGGTTCGTTGAACCGTATACTTGAAACTAATATTTCATTGCTTCTTAGCATATTTTAACTCATGTAAATTATTAGCCAAGGTAGAATGAATATTTGAAAAAAGAAAGTTTTTTCTGAATTTCATTAAGGAGTAAAGAACAAGCTTCAAGAGCTAAAAGGATAAAGATAATTATAGAATAGACATTGAACCATACTTTATGTCTTATTGAGATATTGGATGATGAAAGATCAAATTACACTAATACATTGACATTGAAAGATTGAGTCAAATCTCTTTGACTCTTCTTAACATTTGGAATGTCATGACACATTTCTAAATGGCAATCTTGACTTATAAATATGAACTAATCAATTTGGGAATTAATAATGAATGCAAATGAGTTTGATTCATCTAATTTGAAATTTGACAACATGTTAGAAATTTAATAAGTCATACACATTTAAAACATGCCAATTTAAGAATGTAAAATTGGAGATTAAGTTGGGCTTAATTGAAAGAAGTGATGAACTTCAAAGATTTAATTGAATGTGTTCAATTAAGTTGAGGTAATTTTTTGTAATTGATATAAAAGTTATATTAAACCTAATTACCTCTACATGAACTATGCTATGCTTCCCTAAAAGGTGATTCTAAGTGTGTGTGACAACATTTGCATAGAAAAGAGAGATGGAAAGGTTTGGCCAAGAAAGAGAGAAACCCTGAAATCATTTCACCTCCCTCTTCCTTGTGCCATCGATTGATCTTCCCTCCTCCTCATCCACCTTGGTTTTTCATTTTTCTTTGAGTGAAGAGTGAGAAAATAACACCTTTTATACCTAGCCAGCACTAACCTTGGCAATAAGCAAGTTCCATAACCACCTTTGGTGTTTTTCTAGATATCTTGTATAGATCACCGTTAGAGATTGCACACTTGGGCAGCTTGAGGTTTGCAACAATCGAAGCTTGATTATAGGTTCTTTGAAGCACACATTGTTGTGGGGCTTTTAATATAGACATACACATAGATAAAACTAGAGTTGTCAACAGATAAGGTATTTATTAATTTTGAGGTATCCGAACCCTAATCCTATAAGCAATAAAGTACATGAGCCCTATTAACTACTTGAATAATTTTGAAAATTATTACCATAACCTTAATACATCCTCACTACTCTATAATTACGTTAACTCGTTTAAAAACTTGATTATATAAAAAAAATATTAAAATGCTATTCATGGGTACCCAATTACTCGACCTCGAATCCACACTCGTATCCCTGTACAATAATATTTCTCTTACATATTTCATATAATTTACTAATAAATAAATTAATAAAAACACACAAATAATAAAATTTAAATTTAAATAATTAAAAACAAATATCGCAAACATAATTGATAATTTTATAAGTTATAATTTTTATAATGTTAACACAAAATAGAAAGGAAATGTATTTATATTTGAAGTATCCATCCTAAAAGTATTTTAGTATGTATATGATAGTAATTATATTTCTTATAAATGAACCCAATGTATATAAAATATATATATTAAAAGACATTACAAATGAATCAATAATCATAGTTTCATTAATTAATTTAATTAACTATATGAGTTTGTCCTTAATTACATGAAATTAAAAAAAATAAGTAAGTTTCAAATCTCACAAGTTTCTTTTAGATTTACATATTTTAAGTTCATATAAATAAAGGTATATATATTGTAATTAACAATTTTATAAGTTATAATTTTTGTAATGTTAACACAAAATAGAAAATAAATATGTTTATATTTAAAGTACACACACATATATATATACTAAAAGTATTTTACTATATATATATATAATAGTAACCTAATATATATAAAGTATATATATTAAAAGACATTACAAGTTAATTAATAATTATAATTTCATGAATTAATTTAATTAACTATATAGGTTTGCCCTTAATTCCTTGAAATTAAAAAAAATAACTAGGTTTCAAAACTATTGCAATCTCATAACTTCTCTTTAGGTTTATATATTATAAGTTTATATAACTAAAGGTATATATATTATAAGTAATAATTATAATTTTGGTAATGTTAACACAAAATAGTAAGTAAATATGTTTGTATTTAAAGTATATATACTAAAAATATTTTAGTAAATATATAATTGTAATTATATTTCTTATAAATTAATACAATATATATAAACTATATATATTAAAAGACATTACAAGTTAATTAATAATAATAATTTCATGAATTAATTTAATTAACTATATGGATTTATCCTTAATTTCATGACATTAAAAAAATAGTTAGATTCCAAAACTATTGTAATCTCAAAAACTTTCTTTAAGTATATATATTATAAGTTTATATAAACAATTGTATATATATTATAATTAATAATTTTATAAGTCATAATTTTTAAAATGTTAACACAAATTAGAAACTAAATATATTTATATTAAAAGTATATATATATAATACTTATTATCATTATATTCCATTATAATATGATATGATAGTTATAATATTTAAATATAACTAATAATCTAATAATTTTTTAATTTAAATATATTAATATCATCACATTAATAATTAGAGTAACTATACTTTTCATATATTTGTTAGTTTTTAACAAAAAGAATTGCTTATAAAGTTGGTAAAAATTATATATTTTTGATTTAATTATTAAAATAATAATAAAATATTTATAAATGGTAATCGGGTTTGGGTAACAAGTATCTAAGGTGTGGTACCCAAATCCTATCTGAACTCAATACAAGTAGTAAAATTATTACCTAAATCCGTCATAAACTCAATTATAAAGTACTCTAATCTTATATAACTGGGTTGAGTATTTGTGGCTACCCTGTAACAGGGCCTCCATTGTCATTCTTAAAGAAAATAAACTTCTACCAAATAGCTAAGATTAAATCTATATTAAACAAATAAAGATGATCTTGCTTGATGGAAAAATTTTAAATTCCCATTGCGTTTTTTTAATTATTTTCATGGTTTTTTCCAACAATTCCATGGTCTTTGAAGCCATTAATTATGAAATAATTTCATATTTTTATATGCTGTTCAAAAATTCCAAAATTCTACCAAAATAATTTTCAATAAGGGTACTTAAACTTTTGGAATATCAAAGAACAAACATAATCAACCAAATTTAATCCTAATCTTCCTTGATGTTTTGCCAATACAATTATGTACCAATACTTTAATTTGGTGGTCAATAAAATAAGGAAACTATTAAAACTTTAAAGGATAAAAAGTTGTCTATATTTGAAAATAGTTTTTTAAAACAATTTTGAAAATTCTTTTTCAAAATCTTTTGCTCCAAATCAACCTATAGTCAACCTCTATTGACACTAATGACAATTAAATGTCAAATTTATGTTAAATAAACCAAAGGAGGCTTTGATACCAAAGTTGGTAAGAGTCATGCAATCATATTACACTATGCAACAAAAATTTAAAACTTTCCTCTTAGGTAGAATCAATCTTTAAATATTTATCATAGATTAACCTTAATTAAAAGATAAAGGTCATAATACCTTAAAACCTTGGAGTTGAAATCACAAGGTTACAACTGTAATACCACTCATAAAGTATTTAATATAAAAAAAACATATAAATTCATTAAGATATAGTTTTATATAGACAATAAGTAGATATTGTTTTAGCATTTTATTTATTTGCAGATATGACCCTGGGTGCCTAAATAATAAGAGAATAGAAGAAGGGGTTTTTAAGTAAATAAATGTCAGTTTTATTATCACATTTAAGTTAGTGGAGGTTAAAGTCTGTTTATCTGTTACATTTAAGATAGTGGGGTTAGGCAGTTTACACATTTTAAAAGAACAGACAGAAACTTACACTAGTGTATTGAACAAACTCAATCAGTAGTCAGTCAGAAGGGCTAAATACCAGGGAAAAAGAAAGGCAGAGGAAAGGGAAAGAGATTGGTGATTAAGGTATGTTGGAATTATATTTTCATAGTTTTGGGTACAAAAATCCTAAATTAGTTATATTTTCTTATCTTTTTATTTAAATCCGATACTTTTTCGATGACTTTCCAGCAGTATGATGGGTACAATGGAAAGGTCTTAAAAAAATCTTTCTAATGGTTTTTGTAGTATCTCGTTTGGTCTCGTGGTTAGGAAGATATGAATTTTTGAAGATAATTAGAAACCTGATTTCAACAGTTTTGGCAGCCCAAATTTGGGTTGCCGAAACTCCATATTCTAGTAATATTTTTGATTGTTTCTTTGAGGGTTTTTGTAGTATGAAATGAGATGTTTAATTTGGCATCAATGGCTCGATTAGAGACTTCTTCAGCACGTTTGGTTGGGGGAATGGCATACTATTCCCCATCAATTCTTGTCCCCTCATTTGGTATCAAAGTGCAGCACGGAATAGGAATTCCTCAATCATTCCTATTCCGTGCTGTAGGGTAATAAGGTTGGCTTAATTATTCCCGATGTCTCCCTCGGTAATGGCTATTCCATGTCTCATGGAATAGCTGTAATATTATTAATGACAAAAATACCCTCATTCCTACTACAAAATTTCAACTCTGGTCATATAAAAGATTTTTGTTTCTCTCTCTTCCTCCTTCCCCTCTCTCTCTATTAGTTGATCTGCCTCTTTCCCTTTTCCGATCTTCCCCTCTGCCGCTGATCTGCCTTTTCCCCTCTTCCGATCTGCCCATTTTTCGTCGTTCTTCGTCTTTCTCTCGGTCGATCTGGCACTCAACAGCCAGATCTGGCTGTGGGAAGCACCGAATTTGGTGCTTCCCGACCAGATCCCGCGGTTGGATTTGACACTCCATGGCCAGATCCAACCACAGGGGACACCGATCTAGCATCCTAATGGCCAGATCCGACCACATGGTGCGCCAGATCGGTGTTACATGACACCGGCCGCCTTTCCGGCGATCGGATTACGGGGAAAAAGAAAAGACAAATAAAAAAATAAAAAAGAAAAAATTATTTATAAATATTAAAATATTAATGTTTTATTTATTACATTATTAATACATTAAATGTTTAATGAATATAAATAAAAAATAAAAAATTATTAATATTTTAATCATAATAATATTAAATTATAAATAAAATATTAATATTTAATGTATTAATAATTAAATTATACTAAAATATTAATATTTAAATTATTAATTATTAATATTTTAATCAAATTATAAATTATTATTACCTTAAAAAATAAAATAAAAAATAAATAATCATATATAATAAAGGGTATTTTTATCTTTTTATTTTCTATTCCTTTCTTATTCCAAAGTTATTGTTACCAACCAAACACTGCATTAAGTAGTAATAGTCATTCTTGCTCTATTCCATTCACTGAACCAAACAAAGTAATAATTATTCTTTTTTATTCCCACAGAATACCTATTCTATTATATTCCTGTCTATTCTGTGAATCAAACGTGTTGCTTGTGTTAAGAGAATTAAAGCGTCAAATTAGGTTCGTTGATACTGAAAACTCAAAAATCTGGGTATTTCTGTGATGATTTCAAGAATTTTGACTTTCGAAACATGGGAATTTTGTATTCTTTTTAATCGAAACAAACTTTGGTGTTGTAGTATGATACGAATACTTCATATTAGTGTTGATTTTACCATTGGAAGTAATTCGGGTTGAAAGTTACAAGGGCTTGAAGTAAGCCAAATGACCATTAGATTCTGAAAATTTCAAAAAATAAAAAATTCTTTTTAAATTTATTTTAAAATTTAATTTTAATTAAAGAGTGATAAATCCTGTTGTAAACTTCTTAAATGTTGGATATGTGATTTCTACTGTATTTTTATATCAAAAAGTATGTATTTTTATATTTTATAAATTTATTTATTAAATTAGTAGATTTTATTAAAATATCAAAAATTTATGAAAAATTATAAATATGATTTTTATGAGTGAAATTAGTGTTATTTCTCTACCTAAAATTAAAATCCTTACTGATTTTATGATTTAAGTTTAATTCTCAACCTTATTGAAAATTTTGTTTGATTCAAAAATATATAATAATAATATATTACATTATTAATCGAAAATGTTCCTAAATTGTAATTGAAGTCGCTACACACTAAGTGCTTAGGATGGTCAACGGAAAGTCGCCTTGTAGGATCTGTTTGCAAATCCAGTTCTGATTTTTGTATGTGTTTCTTGAAATATTAGGCTACTAGGAGGATTTTCGGATTTATTACTTGAAAGTGAAAATAACAAGATCAGGCAAGTGATTGATATCCCTTTGGTGTTTTCACACCTAAAATTAGCTTCAAATTAGCCTCAATGTGAATTTTTATAAGAGATACGATACTTTGTCATATAATTTATTAAAATCGGATTGAGCATGCAAATGTATATGTATATATATATGTATGTATATGAGTTTTATATGTTGGATTTAGAATGAGGTCTATGCAAAGCATGATTTTTGATTTTTGAAATTTGTATATGACTTTGTATAATGTATACATATATGTTTTCGTGAATATAAACATAAATATTTAGTCTGAAATGAATATGCTTTTTGAGGTGTGAGATATGCTTGAGAAAATTTGATATACTGTTTTATGAAATTCGGGTAACCTAAAAATATATATTTCTGTTTTGTCTCCTAGTATGGCTATGCTCTGACCCTACCAATGGGGGTTAAATGTTGGCCGTGTCGACATGTATTCTGTGATTAGAGATCGATCTCCCAACCTCACCACCGGTTATAGAATAGTGGTATTTGTTATATCTGTTCAGTGTAGCCAATGGTTGCTTTTGATATATTTCTGATTCGTGCCACCAGGGTTAATTGTGGATTTATTTCTGACTCGTGCCACTGAGGTTAATTGTGGTTCTATTTTTGACCTATGCCACAGGGATTAAGTGTGATCGTAGCATATTACAAGAGATCATCAAAATCTAAATATTTATGAAATATATTTGTTCAGTTATCTGAAAGTAGAAATTTTAAAGCATATGATTCTGAACAAGATTACCCAATATTTGTTTTGATATTTATATTGATGACATTTTAGCCTAAATGTTTTAAGCATGCTTAATCCAGCTGAAGGGATGTTAGTTACTTGCTGAGTAGTTGCTGAGTAGTTGGACTCATTTCTTCTTTCATTTTTTTTCAGGTTGTGATTTGCTGAGTAGCATTTAGATTGTCTAGGCTTTATTTAAATATTATAAATATCGAACTATCTAAATTAGTATTCAGACTTTTATCTTGACATAGTAACTTTATGGATTTTAGAGATTTAATTCTGAATGATGTTGAATTATGATCTTTGAAATTTTTATCGACAGATATAGTTTTATGAATTATAATATTCTTCAAGTATATCAGTCTCTTTTAGTAATTTGTATAAAATATATGTTTTAGAGTCTTGTATGTCTGTAGGATTATATCTTACAGGTATGCGGCGTCTGTCATGTCTCGGGTTTGGGGTGTGACAACAACATCATTTAATCCTCTTACACCAGCCTAAATTGTACAAAATCACAAGTTGTCCAAATGTCCAATATCCAATGTGATTTGCACGAAAGATCATTGTGAATAAATCCAACGAAGAATGGGGTTACTTATGCTTGCGAAGCCTAGTTCTAGTTAGGAAAGAGGCAATCAATACTTTCTTTTAACCAAATGAAACCAAAAAACAAGCAAGATACACCAATCAATGATAATGACAATATGTTTTCGGGTGAAGTGCAATCCATACAATTTCTGCTCTCCATATAGGATTTCAAATAACCATTGTCTAAACCTTGATCAGTGGGTAAAATAGCATGAGTTGCACTCAAGATTGACAAGAAAACAATGATCGAATGGTTGAGAGTGATATCGATGACAAGTCTACAGGGATAGTTAGGCCAATTATTAAGGTTTGGAACTTTTTCTAATTTTTCCCTCACAACTGCTAGTCGTAACCCTTAAATGCAACATAAGCCTCATATTTATATACAATTAATTAATCTTAAACTTTATAGAATGCATAATCATTATGCTTAATTGCATAATTTCCTTAGGAATAATTGAAGCATTCAATTAAGTCTTCTTGTAGTTAAGTCTAAGTTATTACTTATCAAGTTACAATGGAATATTTCCCTTATTATTCACTTAAAGGTAATGAATCCTTTATTGATCATTGACTTACCTTCAAATGTCTCATGTATATCTATCCCTCTTTGTTTATCCTTGGTTAAGACCATTTTAGACAACATCAAAGTATAGCACTCCTTAACTAATCACATGCTCTCAAATCTAAGCATCATTAACACAACTGTAATATAAGAAATTGTTTTATAGACACTAGAGCGATAAACTGAATAAAATTCCCATGATTAATCATGTTTAGTAAATTTATTATTGTAACAAGTATCCACATGTTAGTAAATGTTTAAATATAATAAGTATCTTTGTACAACCAATCTTTGATCGGCTTGCAGGCAAAACTAACACTATCAATATCATTGCGTTCTTGAATAAAGTTATTTGGGCCAATGAAACGATGGTGAGTTCTCAACTAGTCAAGTTATGGAGGGAACCTAGCTATTAAACTGATGAACCAAAGATAAAGATAATAGTCTCAATTAGTCAGTACCTTCAACGGTGGGCATGTTCACTACTTTACCTTGCTAAATTTTCCTTTCTTCTCCTCCTTCTCCTCTAATTCTAAGGCCAATAGATGGATGTTGTGGTGCCTGTTTCAACAAAGAAGAAAAACTATGGGTTTCTGTGGATATTTTGGCATTAAATCAATTAATTCTCCCCAATTGCTAAAAGGATTGCATTGAAGCACTTGCATCTTCTTCATTTAGACAAGATTTTTTTAAGTCAAGTTGGTGATGTTTTCCTTTAAAATCGATTAAGTAAAAATTAAAAATATTGAAAATCCAAAGTATAGATAGATAGAACTTGATGAGTTGAATGGTACAAATTTGTTCCAAAATTCTTAATAAAAATACTTATCTCAACAAAAAAATCAGAATATATTGAAACTATTTCAAACTTTTTATACTTAATCTATCTAAGAAAATCTTTTAATTTATTGATTTAGGTTTTCAAATTTAATTTTTATTTGATAATTTTTGTAAAAAAAAAATCTTACTATCTTAACCTAAAAAATTTTACCTAATTTGTGCTCAAAAAGACTTATATTAATATATTTATAGAAATAAACATGCGAACAAGAAAGCACGGTATTTTTGTTAACCCTTCTTACTTATATGGCCCATTATAAAACCTATTTTATACTACTTACAAAATTCATTCCCTTCGTAAATAGAAAGAAAATGACAAAAAAACCAACTACATTGAAATAAAAAAAAAAAAGAAACACTTTACCTTGGTAATTAATAAATTAGATTAGATGCGTTTTTATATTTTAATACAATTTCATAGTAATTAAAATTTTCATTCTTTTTTTTTTCTGAAGTTTTCCTTTCTTTTTATCAAAACAATTACTGCATGTGGCATATACCCATTGGTTAATGGGCCCAAATTAAGTCAGAAAAAACCAAATATAGATAAAAAGGAACAAAAAGAATAAAAAAATGTCAAAAAAGCGCGCTTCGCAGTAGGCACAGTGAGTCGGGGCGTGAATGTGCGTACTGGACGGAGAGAGTGAAACAGAGAAGAGACTCAAATGGAAAGAACCACAGAAACGACGCCGTCTTTCTCAATGCGAGACCCCGGAACGACGGAGCGCGGTGCCGGTGGTAAACTAAGGAGACAACCGCCTCGTCGACCACCGGCAACCCCCTACACCCGCCCGCAGCAGAACCAGTTCCTCCGCAGCCGCTTTCTCTCCAAACTCGTCGATCCCGCTTGCCGTCTCATAACCAGCGGCGCCACTAGAATCTTCCCCTCTCTCTTCTCCAAACCACTCACCAATGATTCCCTCCCGCCGCCAGAACCTCAAACTCACGGTTAGTTAAAATTTTTTGAAAGAAAGCCTCTTTTTTAAGCCTTTTCTCTTCTCCGTGATTTATTAGGGTTTTTAGGGATTGAAATTAAGTAACTTTGTAGGTGAAAAGGATTGGAGCGTTTTAAATGGTTTCTTTTTGTTTCTGCTGTGTTGTTAATTAGTAAATGTTTAACTACTGTTGATTAGTTGTTGAAGAAATTTTTTTCTCTGTTGGAAACAGTTAACTTGGATGCTGATGTAGAAGAACGTGGTAACGGCAAAGATCGAACTTGTTCTTCAATTGTAAGGACTTTTGTTCACGAAATGCTTGTATTCATGTTATCACTTTGAATCTCCTTAAATCATGTTGTAGATTAACCGAAAAATTGTTAATTTGAGCTTTTCTTGATGGCTTAGCATGAGTGAATATATTTGCATTCTTTTTCCAGTTTGGAGTGTCCAAAACAACTGGTACTAGTGGAACCACTGATGGATCAAAGGCTGGTTCTGACTTTGCTGAACATAGAAAACTCGATAAGGGTGACGTTACTGATGATGGGCTTTCAGAAATTGAGAAGCTAATGAAGGGGAAAACATTTTCTAGGTGGCTTGTTTATAATTATACATTTTCTCTGTTTCTTGTAAATTGTAATCACTTGTCTGTTTCTGCCAAGATTAAATTTTGTCAAGAACATCAATTATAGTTGTACTGCAGCCATTATGAATTATCTTGGTTTTGATGCTATTAATTAATGATCTGTTCTTTCATACCTGTCTGTGCACATAATCACATCTGTGTTTGTCTCTGTATCTTTTGGGGTGATCATTTAGTCAGTGCAAAGAGTTAATTATCAAATATGTGATTTAACATTTATAATCTATATCCAGGGATGAAATCAATCGTCTGATAGAGATTATAAATTCAAGAGCTGTTGATGTTCCTCAAGTTGATCAAGAAAGTAAGGATTTAATCCTGTCTGCTGGAGGTGACAAGGGAGCTATAGTTGCTCAAAACCCGAGAAGGTCAACTAAAGAAAAACAGGATGATTTAAATAAAGCTGTATTGGGGTTGGCAACCCCAATTCCCAAGCCCACTGTGAGTGAAAATCTTTATAATGAACTTGTATTTTGGATTAGTGGTATGTGCATGAAATGCTATTCTGGGGTTTTAATAGAATTTTAAGGGCTGGTTGTTAATCTGAAACAATGCTGGAAAAGAAAGAAGATAAAAGATCTAGCCTTCACACAAGGCTCAAAAGTCTTCACACAAGGTTCAAAAGTCGTCACACTTCGAGCTAGGAATTGCTTAACATAAACTCGAAAGAGAGAATAACAGCTGTAAAATTCTCATAATTTTGTTCATGAACTTTAAGAGTTTAGATGCTTAGATATTGAGATCTAATAATCGTAGTCCCTGAAGGAGTAAAAGATGCATTGGAGTGTACGCTATAATTAGAAGTAGTTATGAAATACTTGTCAAGTTAATAATTTGATCAAAGATATTTGTGATGGATAAAAAAGTTTATCTGATGTATTTTGGGAAGCTTTTGACATATTGAAAGGAGATATAAATAAGGGTTGGGCTCTTGACAGTAAAACTAAGATGAGTTACTACAGCTATTGTGCTGGTTGGAATGGGGAAGGTTGGTTTGGATGAGCCTTTTGAGAGCTGCCAACATAAAAGAGAAGTCTCTTTCCTCCCATGGATAGTTGTTTATTAGTATATTATCTTCCTTATGTCATCCCTCTCTGTCTCTCTCTCTAAAATACACACTTGGGCGCATGCTCAGAGTTGCATCTTTTTGCATGCCCAACATATATCGTGTATTGTTAGGTACATTAAACTTTGATGTGCTTGTAACCCTCATATCTTTTCCTTTTTTTTTTTTTCAATATTTAAATTCTATGAAACTTAGCTCCGAGATGAAATTGGACCTTCACCAATTGAAATTGCAAAAGCATATATGGGGAGCCGGACATCAGAGTTAAACCTAGGTTCTAAAAGTATTATATCAAATGATGAAAGACCATCAATGCTTAGTGATGAGTTTGCATCAGAACCGCTTGTTTCATTGCCTTCTCCAAAGCCATCTACATGTTGGCCAGGTTCCATGGTACAGGATCAGCGTGGTTATCTAAGTCCTCAAATTCAAAGAGGCAGATTTGGGCTTCATAATTTTCCAAGAACCCCTTACTCCAGAACTATCTATTCAAAATCTAAATCCAAGGTGTGGAATCTTAAAATGTTGTATTTATTCCATTATGATTACATTTGATGCATTGCATGAGAGATGTTTTTTTGTGTTCTTTCCTTGCATGTAATCAGTTGGCTCACGTACAAGTCGAGGGTAATGGTTTCCTGAAAAGTTCATTCTCTCCCTTGCTGCAATCACGAACTCCTGTATATGGGCAGGTAATTTTTTGACGATTTATATTCCTGATTATACTTCCAATATTGTGTTAAGTTCAAATATATGCATGCATTCATGCACACAGACATACATGTTTTTCTATTTCTCGGTATGCCTGTTTCGTTTTAAGGTCATACCATTTTCAATTTGCAATAGTGACATTGACCACTGATTGGTAATTTTAGGTGCATAATACTTAATTAAGGCTGTTACATATTGAGCAATGTACCCTCAGTGCTTCTAAGACTGATATCTTGATTAGCTTCAAAGGGCAAATGGAAGGAGATGGTTGAGGACAATTATATGACATATGGTAGTTTCTATGGAAGGATGAAGAATTTATGGCTTGGGCTTCAGTACATTTTACATTGAAATGTTGTGCTGAAAATTTTACTTGCAGGCTCTTTGTTGTCTCTTTTCTTGTTATAAAGCAAAAATTTCTTGTTCTTTATATGGCTCGTATGGTGCCTGCAGAAAGAAGTTTTATGGTAGGGCTTAAGCTTACATTTACTAGTTTTCTGAACAAGGATTCGGGAGGAGAACAATATTTGTATAACTTAGATGTTAGCTCATGCAGAAATGCATAACTAGGATTGCGATTTTATTTGGGAAATGACCCTTTTCTATACAGTAAGCTCTCTTTGGGTGATTAAACTAAATTTGAACATATAGCTTTACTTTTTTGCACTAATGAAAAAGAAGTAGCTTTACTGTTAGTAAATCATAAGGCTGGTTGGAGCTTCTCTTTTAATGTGATACTTAAGCAAAGCTGCATCATGAATGAAACTACTTACAGGTGAGTTGGGACTCGTTTAAGATTTTGGAATCAACTTCCTTTCTCTTTAAAAGAAATTTATTTTGGCTACATTTGGATAAGGTTAGGAGAGATGAGAGGGGGGAAAATGAACCTTGAACCTTGACCTTTTATTAGAAGGGTAATACTAGTAGTTCAAGCTTGAATTATATGCTCTCTATTTTTGTATTTATCATGCTTCATCAATATGAGTTCCTGGTTACTTCTGATGCGAGGATAAGCACGTATTATGTTTTCTGATGTCGTGTTTATGTCATTTTTTTTAATTAAAGTGTTATGTCATAATTAGTTATCAAAATTTTATTCTTGAACATTTAGGGAAAAAGATGTGCATTTAGGTTGGACAGTCTATAATCTGTGTTTTGTTTTTCCAAAGCTGACTTATACCAAAAGCTGAATAAGAGAATATTTGTCATGGTTTAGCTATTGCCTATTTGCAACTTGCTTTTTGATAAATTGAACTCTTATGATCAGTACATCTATTTGACTTGACATCTTTGCTTCTTGTTTGAACACATAATTGAAGTTGAGGAGCAACATAGTGGAAGATGGCCATAGATCTGTGGGACCCATTCGCAGGAATCGAAATAAGGGCACGGAAACTCCATCCAGAGGATCTGTTTATTCTCATTCATTGTTAAATGCTCCTTCCCCGGTGGAAAATTCTAATGTTTCCACCAAGGGTCTATTTCCTTCTATCAAGAAGACTTTGGAACCAGGAGGCACCAGTAGCTCTTCAGTTTTTCAGTCAGTGGATAGCAAGTCTGGAAGCTCTGAAATGGGTATCCCACCTGTTCATCCGCATTCCAGTCAGATGGCTAGGACAATATTGGAGCACCTTGATCGAAATCTAGCCACTCCTAAGGAGAAGTCTGATGAGTTAAAGATAGCCACTTCGTGGAATAGATCTCAATCTTCAGATGCTAATACTGCCATTTCAAACGGGCACAACAGTTTGCCCTATTTAGGACTTGATTCTTCCAAAAGGAAGGATCAAATCATCAATAGAAGTCATGCTCTGTGGAATGAGGACAGGGGGAACTTATTTTCTGTGGCTTCTCCAGAGAGTACCATTGAGGCTAAGAATGTGAACAAAACCACTTCTGCTTCAGGTTTAAAAGTTGGTAGCACTGTTACAATGTTTGGCAATATTGCAGGATCTTCACTAGATTTTGGGAAAACTCAGGATTCTCAAATCAAGACTACGCACAAGGTATTTCATTCATCCTTGTATTATTGTTCTGTGAGCATGCATGCTCTCGTTAGGTCTGCATTCTCTATTAGCGTATCATTCTCATGCCTTAATGCCGATCATTTTGCTAAGTACTTTCCAAGTAAGTATTAGGTGTAATGTTACTAGAATATGTCTTAACATTTAAATTACAGGCTCTCAGGATCTTTTAAAAGGAAATTTAACCTATTTCCCCCTAGTTTTTCAGAGATATTATAAAGAAGATAATAAATTTTTTATCGCAAAGTGCACTATGGTAAATATATTGATACCCAATTTCTTTTGTTCTGTTATCCCAACTCGGAAATTGAAAGAAACATGAATTTTTTCTATCTTTTTTTTTCTCATGCTAAGGAATTAACTTCAAATTGATTGGGGTCATTGATCTTGTGATCATGATGCACGAGTAATGTTAATCATTACTTTGTGTCTCATCTGGCAATTTTCCTTGGTTTATCAATTACTTAAATTTTAGTTCCACCTGTCATGTATTCTGTTTTTTCCCATAAATTCATTAATGTACTTAAAAGAATGCCAAACTAATCAATTTAGTGGACAGGATCTCTTGAAGGTTACTGATGCTGCTGTGTCTGAGGGTCTGCAAAAGCCTTCATCTAACTCTTTTGGAAATAAACCAGTTTTGGCTTCTATTTCTGTCAGCAAGCCTGAGCGAAGGTGGATGTTCACTTCAGATAACAGCTCCGGGTTCACTTTCCCTGTTTCTACATCTTCTGGCGTGTGTTCTGAGCCTCCAACACCATCCATCATGCCATCACTATCAGGAAGCAGTCCGCATCAGCCGAAAGAGGGACATGCAGTACCTTCATATAGTTTTGGCTCAAGCAGATCTACTTCTGCCCTTGTTTTTTCTTTCCCTTCGACAAGCAGTGCCCCTAACCATGTTGATGCTTTGGGTATTGAGTTCAACTTCAGATCTGATAGGTCATCAAGAATATCTTTCGGTTCAATAGGATCACATACCATATGCTACTGACACAGAAATGATATGTTTCTTTTCCTTTCCTTTTTCATTAGTTAGAGTCAAGATTTCATCAATGGGAATCTCAATTGGTCGTATCATTGCCTTAATATAGGAGAAAGAATTGTCGTAAACTAAAACCTGGATTCACTTGTAGCATTTAGCATTCGTTGTTTCTTGGTTACAGCGAAGTGTATTGTTATTAGTTTTTCATGAGGTTAAGGCTACCTACAAATCATCAGGTGGTAATCCTCCTTTTTAGGATAAACTGAAAGTAGTAACTGGAATTATCCGGGACCTGTAAAATTACAGAACCATGATGCTTTGCAACGAAATTTGTGATTGGTTCTTTGTGAATATGCGGTTCTCTCTTTTTGGATAGAGGACTACAAGTTTGCTTTGTTCCCATTTTTGGCTTTTGGATCTTCCTGTCCGCTCTCTGGATAAGAAAGGAAGATCACCCTGGATGATTGGAGCTGTACGTGGCACATTTCCTGTTCACACATCGCAGAATTTATGTCCGAAAACCCAAAAGCAAAAAAATTACCGAACAGGAATCACATGGTGTTGGGGTGTTGCTCCTATTTTCGTAACAAAGAACTTATCCCAGTTGGACCCCACCTTCAAAGATGATGCAAATTTGCAAGAGAAAGCAGGTGCCCCCACCTTCAATTTTTTATTTAAAAAAAAAAGTGTAGGAACACCAACATTCGTCGTAGAAGAGAGAGAGAGTCCCTCAAAACTCCAAAGAGAGTGAGTTGGGTGCGCGGGGTGTGTGCCTGTGCCTGTGCCTGTGCCTGTGCCCTGTTTGTGTGGGGAAGATAGAACAGGTCAGACTTGAGAAGTGAAATGACAATGAAATGAAAATAAATGCGTTTACCAGACATGAATTTGACATTTCAGATTCTTATGTCAGAACTGCTGCAACTCTTTCCCTTTTCTAGTTTTTTACTCCCCACTACCACCACCACCACCAACCAAGAAGCAAGAAAATCCATTTGCCAGCATGTGATCTTACTACGATCCAATTGCTGATCCCTAGGACATTCAATCATTATTACCCATAGTTACATTTTACAATTTACATGCACTTCTTCTCTCTAGCTAGTTGAATTTCATATTAATTCAATACTAGTTTCTTCTCTTCTGAAATAACATGTATTCTACTCCATTTTTTTTTCTTCTTTTCTTTCCCTTTACTCGTAAAAGAAACCAAACTCCCACTCCAGGTAACACTGATGGAAGTGAAAATGGAGGAAAAACAAACCACTGATTATCCCTTCCACGCATCTTTTAGTATTGTTACATACATACATACATATATATATATATATATAGTTCGATTTCTTTGATTATTTTAAACAAGCCTCCTCTTCTTAGTTTAGTTCTCTATCTCTCCTTGGTGTTTGCTTGTTCTTTCCATACAAATCTTATCTAGGTAACATGAAATATATATATATATATATATATATATATTGGTCAACAGGATTCAAGTTAGCTTGTAAATGTCATATATTTATCGACAAGTATTATGGTTTTGAATAGACATTTTAATCATGTTCAATTCTTTCAAAACCTGTACTTTTTCCCTTTTCTTTTACACACACATACATGATTCACAAGCCTGCAAGTACCATTTAAAGAGTAACGTCTTTTGGTGATTTTATCAGGAGAAATCCTTGCCCTCAATAATGATGGAGAGGATTTATAAGAACAAGAAGCTAAGGAGGATTACTTTTGTCATGAATCCAGCTATTCATGGATTTATATATACAAGAAAAACATTCATAAGCCTACCATTTCTGGTGTATACTCATGTTATGTCTAGATTTTTTTTTTTACCTTTTACTAATCAACAAATTGGATTCGTTAAGGTTTCTTGCGCAATCAAAGAGAAAAGGTGGGTGTGTTTATAGCTGCTAATTGAACGTTTAACTTTCTCTTGAGAATAGAGCAGTGGAGACCACATTTCCACTTCACCAGCTGCTCTGATATTACATATATCAAAGAGAGACAGAGAGAGAGATGCCCTAGTTGCTGTCTCTGCCACCTCCATTTCATAACGATAATGATATTGTTCACGAAAAAAGGAAATTTAATGATTCTGATATGAAAGTAGGTTGAGCATATATCATTACACGTAAAAATTCAGTCAACAGTTTGAATGCAAAAATCAGAGAGGCTGGAGCAAGAGCAATAAATTTGCAAAAGCGTTTGGTCTATACCTTTAGTGCTTTTTGTTGGAGATTCTTTGGATGTTGAGATGAAATGCCATGGAGCAAAATGGTGGTCCAAATTCTACTTTTCACAGGGGTTATGGCTTGTGAGTTGTACTCTATGCTTGGACAGACAAAGACTTTTCTTAGATATTTACTTTTAAAAGAAAAATAAATAAATAAATAAAAACAAAGGAAGAGTAGCTTTTCTCCATTCACTCTCTCAATAATTCAAAGCAAAAACGGAACTGGCCAGGTTTCTATAGAATCATGTAAGTTTCTATGTGACAGCTTGAAGGAAGTAGCAAGTACTTGCCGGTAATACTTCATGCAACTTACCTTTCCCCTTCCATTCCCTTCAACTTTTTACCTGGAGGAGCTTGTTTTAATGGAATCACAATTAATTTTCTAATTCTTAGCTAGGTTTTCTTAAGAAATGGTTTGCTTGCAAATCCCTAAGTTTTCTAACAACATTTATTAGTTGGAAGGAAACAAATTAGTTGTGTTACAAGAAGTACAACCATAGCTCAACATTTACGTAAGGCAAGAAAATCAGTATTTACTTTAATTATAATTAGAATTAGCTGAAGGAATTAATTACGAAAATACAGTGCATGACTTACAAAAAAATATGAAGGTTTTGCCAAATATAACAGCTAGATTACTTTAGTTCCTACAGTGTTGAAGAAAAATTTATAGAAATAAATTAAATTGTCATACACTAGCTATTATAAATTTCCAAAAATGTGCTTCCCACTGGGGTACTAAAGATCGTGAAACAGTGACAGATTACTGCTCCATTGTCCAATTTGTCTATGCTTTGTGATGGCCTATGGCTACTGTCATAGCATGCAAACCTAGCTAGCTAAGCACATTTTACGTTGAAAATCGTGACATCCTCAGCCCCCTCTTTTAATTTTTCTTTCCACATTCGCTGGAAAAAAAAGGATAATTCTAATGGATTTTGTTTACTAATGCTCTTAAACACTCTTTAAAATTAATTAATATATTATTAATAGTAATATTATTGTATTAAATATAATAGTTAATAGTTAATGTTATTGTTTTCAATGAATTAAAAGAAGATAGTACTTAATATAGTAATCTTAAAAAGAGTGTCTTTAGGACACTCATTATAGCAAAATCTCATGTAATTTTTTAAATAATTAAATATAAAAATTTTATGTTTGTGAATAATAAATTATAACACTCCAATATATGATTTAGTGGTTGGCACATGATCTCTACTCAAAGAGCATGTTTCGTATCTCACTTCTTCAAATAAAAAAAAAAAACCAAATTATGTGATTTCAACTTTTATGTGAAACAATGCATATTAATTACTCATTTTAACCAAATATAATATATATATATATCAAAGTAATTTATGAGAAAATAAGTAATAAATAATATTAAAAATAAGAGAAAAAAATAAAAAATCAAATAGAATCTTGTATTTTATTTTAAATCATATCAGAGGTTAATTAAACATTTTCACATTTCTTTTCCCCACGGTCCATTAATTTCAATAAGCACAACTAGGGAGTTATATCACTTTGTTTTATTATTTTTATTTAATTTTTTAATAATGTTGAGAAAGCAAAAAGCAAAAGGTAAAAACAACAAATTAACACATAGATTTAATTTATTTTAATATTATTTTTAATCATATATAATAGAGGTCGATTAAACTTTCAAAGTTATTTTCCTCACAAAGAACTAATCTTAGGATGAACAATTATTTTTCTTATAGAGCATTAATCTTAGGGTTCACTTCTAGTACATAAGTTTTATATACTATTAGTGAACCAAATGTTACCACTTTGTTAACAAATAAATTTAAAAGTTATAAGAACCCTCAAAAACAAATATTCATAATTTGAAAAATATTTATTTTGAAATATTTTTGAATATTTATCTTTACATATTTAAAAAGTGACACTGTGGCTAAATGATAGTGTACAAATACTATACCCTGACAATACATCAAATAAAACCCTTAATCTCAGTAAGTACAGCTAAGGAGTTTGACATTGCGAAGTAATTTACTAATTATATTATAACTGAGCCAAATGCAAGTATGTTAGCTTCTAAGGAGTATCTTATGATTAACATATTTTTTTAATTGTATTCAACTTGATGAGAAAAGAGTGTATATATATAATTGGCACATATATGGATGTAAAACAGTCATGCATGAAGAACATTATTGAATAAAAATAACCATGCAAGATTTCAAGTACTCTGATTACCAATGCTCTGATTTCAGGAAGAAGATAAATGAGTGCCACTGCAGGCTAATTAATAAACAGCAAAGTGGAATTTATTTTTAGTGATTATATATATAAATATGTTCACTTAAAAGGTGGATCGTGAGACGAAGACAACAAAGCAAGTAGCTCAGTTCAAGTGAAAAACATATTCTAAACAACAGAAGACAAAATAAAACTAAGGATATAAATTCATGTCCTTGAAAACACATTGGATCAATACTTTCTTTACTTCAACCATAGCCTTCACTCCAGAAGGTCTTCAACCTTAAACATAATCACTTGTTCAGCAGTGCAGTCCTTGACATGAGATGTTTCTCAGAGGCCTATGCAAAATGGAGTTCAATTCAATAAATGAATTTAATTAAGCAGGAATTAAAAAGAATTGTAAATAAGCACGTTAATCAGAGTTCTCCATTGCTAATCTCAAATCATTCCCATTTATTGGCTGTTGAATTTAATTACTCAGTATGCCTTCACTAAAACAAAATAAGAAAAGGGTTCTTCAATTGGCTAAAAGAGAGAAGCTTGACAGTTATTAAGGCCCAAACGAGACAACTTGACATTTTATGCTTGATTATAATTCTTTTCTGATTATATGCTAATCTTTCTCAAATTCCCATTAGGAAGGTGTTGAAGGATCATTTTGAAGTATTATTTTCAAATTTATACAAATAGAGAAGGTGTGTAGTGTAATGTGTGGAGCAGCTGTTTTACAAAAGAAGTCATCTCTACCTTAAGCAAGAAAAACGAAAGCTAGATTTTGTTTTAAACTTTCCTTGTTTGTGAAGAGAAACTATACTATATATATACTTACATCATCCAGCTTATTTTGATTGTTGGTTTCCAGCATCAGCCCAAAATGGATATGAGGGAAGTGCGCCCACTAGGAACAAAAAGAGGTGGTCAATAACCAAAAGATTTGATATGAAATCTTAAAAGTCTGCCTTCTGATCAATTGTTTGCAGCCTTGGTGAACTTACATTCTTAGCAGCAGTGCTGAATGCTTCCCTGTGGCTGATATCAGGGTTGTTGGCCTTGATCCTTTGAATCTCCTCTCTGCATTAATTTCACAGTTTTTAGTATAATTCGTAATAAAATGGTAAAGCTGCAATCATAGAAATGATGTCCAGATGTTAAAGAAATTCATTACGGTTTTCTTACTTTATGAACTGATTGTATGCAGAAGGTACTCGCTGCCTCTTCTCTGGAGCTGAAAATGAGAATAACAATAATTTAATAATGAACTTATATATGAACTTAAAATTAATTTCGAAAGAACTATAATAAATATACAGGAGCGTACACGCACACAAATACAGAGAATAGAAAAGAGAAAGTGATGAGGAAGGAATAATGTATAAATGCTCATTATCTAAGAAAGATGTGATCAACTTACGTCGATTCACTGCCCTTTCCTCAGTGACATTGGTTGCAGGAGCTCGCATTGACAACTTGTTGCATTTGGAAGAGGAACCCAACTCAGTCCTGTAATCCTGTGTTGCATAATTGGGTGCCTATTAAAAATTCAAAAATTGTAAAGAAAAAATATATGAAATTCACATCGTAAGACAAGTTTGAATATTAAAATCAATTCTTAAGGAAATTCTCCATCAATCAAGAAAGAGATAGTCTTGTTTTCCTTCTTGGGTCCTTTTATTTTATGCTTTCGTCTTTAGTATTTTTGTACAACTAGATAGTTGAGGCAAGAAAAAAAGAAAAAGAAAAGAAAAGCAAGAAATAGAAGAGGTACACGTTAGAGGTAATAATGGGAGAGGAGAGAACAAAAAAAAAAGAAACAAGAGAGAGAAAGAGAAAGAGATAAAGCTGAGTAGATTGAAATGGTGTTTTGTGAGAGAGAAAAGGAGCAAAACCAGTATTGAAGTGACTGAATCAGTTAGAATTGTAGCATCATTTATGATAGATAGTGCACATAACCCACATAGCCAATTCGTTGAAACAAGGAAAGGAAGGGCCCCTAATTAAGTTTTTAACCAAAAGATATCTCAGAAACCCCTCTTCTGTTTGCTTTCCTTAATTTGTTTCCACAGTAGAAGACAAAGTTCTTGAAAAGAAATCATTAAACCTAAGAACCCTAACTTACATGTCAATCAAATCAGGTACCTAAAGCAGACCTTAGAATACAAAACAACAAATAATAATAAAAAAAAAAAGCGGCTCAGAAAGTGTTCGAAAAACAAAAGAAAAATCTTTAAAAAATACCGAAGCTTTTAATGGTCACGATACTACTATAGTTTATAATTATAGGTCCCCTGACGCAGTGCCGCAAAATCCAGCTCTACAGAAAGCCAATTAAATAGGTTTTGGTCATGGCGGCTGCTAGGGTTTCAAGTGACTGCAACCATTTCATAGAGCAAAATGTTTTGAAATTCTCCATCTAAGGTCTTGGAAAAGCTTTGATTTCTGTTTAAAAAATAAAGATGTTTCACTACCCCGAGAAACCCTAGGTTTCAAAGGCTTTAAAGAGCCTCAAAATAGACAATATTATTAGTATAAATTATTCGAGCAGGGATATCACCTGAACATCTTGCCATGACAGTGACTGGAATGCAGCTGCCATGTTCACGGACCATAGATTGGTGCAGTGTCCGCATCGGACGGTCACAATATCAAACAGGCTGCTGCATGGAACGCTCACCTGCGCAATCCAATTCTCTAATATTATTAACATTACTGCAAAGTAAATTTAATTGTAAGTTGTAACATAAATTGAAAGAAAATCCCAGATCAGCTAAGATTATAAAAATTGGGTTATCTTTCTGATATTGATGATCAGCTAGCTTCTGTTTTCTCTTTACATCAACAATTGAATCAGCTTTAAGAAAAAAAGGGAAAAAAAGAGACAGGAAACAGGCAGAAGGAGACCGCTAAGAAGGTGATGAGTAGAATATTGGTCAAGGAAGAAGCATAGCTTTATGAATTCTTGGGGAGAAGTAGAACAAGAAGAAGAGAAATGGGTTTGGTTTTTTTTTTTTTTTGGTTTCCTTTGATGGATAGAAGATGGTAATTCTAAAATTATCTGTGCATGGTGGGTTTCTTAATGTGTTTGAGTTGGGCATTTTCTGGGAAATGACCAAAGCTAATGAGATCTTCATTTTCTTTTCCCCATTAGCTAAAGAAGCTGAGTGAGCAGAGGAGGCAGGTTGTGGCAGTATTTTTAGCAAGGGAAAGGTATGTAACAACAGTAGTAAACCAAGGGAGTTGAGGAGTTGTCCTCATCAGATTATCAACAAAATGCTTGTGTTTGGACTTCGGACGTTAAGAAAATCCTCTTTTATTTACCAAAAATAACATAATAAAAGATGAGTAATTATCTCCAAGCCCTTCCTCCCCTCTCTCTTTCTCTCTTTCTCTGGTCTTTGCATTATGACTTTTCTTTGACTGCAAAAGAAAGAAGAAAAGGAAAAGTCTAACGATGGAGACCTGACTGGTAAGAAAAACAAGAAACCCAGAAAAGAAAATCAATAGATTTCAGTAAAAAGAACACGGGAGCTCTGATCACCGAAGCAAAGACAGCTTTTATCAGGATCTAAAATGTTCTTTCTTGTAAGATATACATGGAGAAAGAAAAAACCAAACACGTAACCGAAACGATATACAATATATTGCATAAATAATATGTTAGTGGACTGTGGATAAGAACTGTGAATGAAAAAGAAAGGGCAGATCCCCCCATTAAAAAGAAGCGATATATCAGATCAGATACCGCAAGAACTATGTTGCAAAAGTTGCAGGGGATATAGCAGAGTTGCTCAGGCGCAACATCGATGCAGCTCGACATGTCTTTCAAGCAAAAATTAAATATCAAAGCTTAGAGCTACCACTCCTCAACCCCGAGAAGAAAGCAACAAAGAAAACCAAAGAAAGAAAAGATAAAGAAAAGAGAACCAAGCTCCTCCGGCAACAAGTAGCAAAAATCACAAGAAGAAGGCAACAATTGGAGGCCAAAAAACCAAAAGAGCTTTTATTCCCTCTACTCGTTGCTTTAAAGCCGGGCTATGTATCACAACAGTAAACTAAATGTCCTTCATATATAGAAAAATTTATTCGGAGAGAGAGAGAAAGGCAAAAAGAAAGAGAGAGAGAGAGAGAGATAGGATCCAAAGAGGTAATATAAAAGAGAGAGAGGAAGCCAAGCCGATATTGGAAAAAAAAAAAGTGGGTTTAGTAGTTCCCAGGGCTGGCAGCAAATGCTGGGACCTAGAAGGGAAAATAAGGGTGGTTTCTTATGGGAAACCGGGTTTAGTTAGAGATCAAAAGCGGTTCAGTTACTTGCTATTGGTCAGTTAAAGAGGTTAGGGTTTGAAGAAAAAATAAGAGGAAAAAAAAAAAGGAAAGTTTGGCAGCATTACCAACCCTGTCGAGATTATGCTTGTTGCTATTATGATGAAATGAGTGTGACCCTGACCCCTGCTACACCGCAGCGGACGAGGGGGGCGACAATTTTTTCTCATTCCTTCTTTTCTTCAAATATACATATACTAATTCATATCTATACATGTATTTGTAAATAAATGATAATACTAATCCTGTACTTAGTATTTAATTTTTTTTTCCTTTATTCCAATGATTTGGTTGCACAATGAAGGTAGATATAATCTTTCTTCCTTAATCCTGGTTCCATAGATAATTTAATGAGGGGAATTTAATAATAATAGGTCAGGTAACTGTCAGAAGTTAAATATTTGCTTTGGTCCGAAAAGAGTGATACTGTGGAGGGTATTTGATTATCTACGACGAGGGGAGTCATGGACCCTATTCCAGTTAGATTCCAAAGGTTTTTAATTTTTCGGGCAGGCCCCGTATTTTGAAGCAATGACCGCTCATGAGGCAAGTTGTCTTTGCAGTAAATATATAGAAAGAGAAAATTTATGGATCTGATCTTTATAAACAGATATATGTGTTAGATGAGATGAGATCGTGCATGATTCTTTTCTTGCTTCTAGTACTTGGACTATTTGTGCAGTGAAACATGTAGTAGTATTAATTTCATGTTGGATGAGGTTGAATTAAGTTGTGTGAAAGAGAAAGTAACGTGAAGTTAAATTTGGACATATGTCTGTGGTCGGTGCGCCTCTCTCTCTCTGCAATATTTGCATTGCTTTGTAGTTTGAACCACGAACTTCAGGCAGGAAAAGTAATGGTGTCCGGATCTGAATCACTGTGTAACCTATTGTTTGTTGCACATAATTTGAAGAAAGGTTGCTATTAGCCCACAAGATCCTCAATTTTCAAACCATTTGATATTTTCATTTTTGGACCTTGTTTTTAACCCAAATTAAAAAATGATTTTTTTCTTTAAACAATTAATTTCATTTAACGATATATATTTATATGTACACAACGGCAGTAGAATCATTATTTCCCAAAGATCAACATTATAAAGAATTTATTGGGCATTTCAAAAAATAAAAGGAATTTATTGAGAGTTTAGGCCAAAATACAAGTGTTCCGCATGTTTAAAATGACTGTACCTTCATGATACCTTAATACTAACTAATTAGCAAATTTCTGGCTACTGTGTTGAGTCAACATGTAATAACTCAATTTATCTTAATTGCTACACACTTTAAAATTCTATATTTAAAGCCGGGTATGTGTGGCAATTGAAGTCCATGATTCATGTTTGTATTTAGAGTCATTTCATTTTCTACCATAACTTATATTAAATGTGTATTATATATTGTCAAGAACTAATTTGTTTCTAAAACAGGTTATATTAGTTGTGTCATTATGTTAGACATATGTCATATTCGTTATTGGATTCAGATTTCACTCCTTAAACTCGTTTTGATTTCAACTTTTGTGCTAAAAGTAGTGCCACCTGATCTCAAATAGGGTGCTTGGCCATCAAGAAAGTGCTCGCTTGAAATCTATTCATTTCTAGTACCTCTGGTTTAATTTGTAGTTTTCAATTTCAAAAACCAAATAATTTTGAACGATCTAAGATGGGTCCCGGTATTGAACATTTGGATCTTGGGTTCGAATTTCTTTTAAACTCTCCTTAATGGGATCAAATTCAAGCGGTTTATTTCTCAATAAATTAATTGGAGTGGGATGCCTTTATTTGGTTTGTTACTTGATAATTTCTTAGTAGCTTCCTTTGTATTAAACGAAATTTACACAGCTTTGGAAGGGTAATGGTGTAGAAAGAAGAGAGAAAGAATGTGAGTAGTGTTTCTTATATATTAGAGTTTATATTATTGAGCACAACGACAAAGAAGGATGAAAGATTTCCTTATACAATTAGGTTTAATGTGCCCCTTACTAGGAAAAGAGGAAGGACAACATGATGGCATGAAGATTGTTGATTGGGTAGAGTTACAGCAAAGGTGTGTCAACACTATTTGGCATCGGAGATAACGTGTTTTAACTATGTTATTAATGAGGATTCTGCTCCAAGGTTGTAGGCAATGTTGGAAAAGATTTACTTGGAGTAAAGCGTTTCTAACAAGTTATAGCTTAGGCGAAAGTTGTATTACTTAAAGATGGAAGAAGCACCCAAGCATTTGGCTTATTAGTTAGTGCATAACCATCTTGATCCTGTCTGAAAAACAAGATTTGAATCCCCTTCCCCCAATTATATATATATATAAAAGAAGAGAATGGAGACCTCATAAAGCATATGAATGTATTTGACAGGATCATTTATCAGTTGAAGAAGGTTGATGTAAAGGTGAAGGAAGAGAAAAGTGCATTATTGTTCCTTGCATCACTTTCAAAGTCCAATAAGGTATTCATGGAATCTCTGATTTGTGATATGGATACAAGAACGTAAGAGCAAGCACAAGTAGTGTTAATGTCTCGTGAAACCTAAAAGAAAAGTAAAGAAAGGGATAGAAATTCAACCAGCTTGGTATTAGTAGCTGAGGTTTATAAGAAGAAGTCAAGCGACATTAGATTTAAGGGTGACAAGTCTAGATCTGATAGTATTCAATGTTTTCGATGCAAAAGCTATGGACATTTTCAGAAGTATTGTTCAACAAAAATGGCTAAAAGTAATGAAAAAAAAAGTGAGTGTGTTTTCGTTACTGACAATGATAATTGTGATGTCATTGGAATTTTAGAACATATGGATGCAAATTCTTTTTGGTATTTAAATTTTGCTTTGTCACTTACATATGCTATCAAAGGATTATTTTGATTTACTTTAAGAAAAGTGGCCAAGAATTTGACTTTGGGTGATAAGCGAATAGTGAAGGTTATGGGTCTTAGAGTGGTGAGAATCAAAATGTATGATGGGGTTGTGCGCTATTTGGGTGGTATGACTTATGTCCCAGAGATGTGTAAGAATCTAATACTGTTGAGCTTGTAAGACTCTAAAGGATATGCATATTCTATATGTGATTGAGTGATAAAAGTCACATAAGGTGACATGCTCCAGATGAGGGGAAATTTACATGATGGTTTGTATCATTTAGAATCTGAGACCTTGAAGCAATAGGAATAATGCGCAGGAGATGGTAACTACTAAAATGAGATTTCGTTTGTTGAGGAGCTGATAAAAGGTTCCCATGGTGTAGACGATTGTGAAAGGGTGAAAATCTTGCCAGTGAACTAGAAAAGTTGTCGAGGTCCCTTTCCAAAGTCAATGGCTGCATATTCTATATGTGATAGAGTGATAAAAGTCACACAAGGTGACATGGTCCAGATGAGGGGAAATTTACATAATGGTTTGTATCGTCTAGAATGTGAGGCCTTGACATGATGGGAACAATGCACAAAAGATGGTAATTACTAAAATGAGATTTCATTTATCGAGGAGCTGATAAAAGGTTCCCATGGTGTAGACGATCGTGAAAGGATGAAAAATCTTGCCAATGAATTAGAAAAGTTGTCGAGGCGCCTTTCCAAAGTCAATTGGTGCCATTGACTTGACGATTACACATGTGCATTGGCCGATTGTGGAATCGAGAATTAGACTATGCTTGATTCGATTATGTGTAGTCAGGGTAATTTTGAAGGCCAATGGTTCATAAAGTCATGGGCTTGGAGAGTTATTCAAAGTGTTGGAAAACATTTTGAGTCAAGGAGTTACAATTGGGTGCAAATGGTGGAAAAAGTTTAAGGAGTTTGAATTCTAGTCAAAGGTGGAGATTCAAACTAAAATTTTAAATCTTATTTGATTAGGATTCATGTTTGTGTATAACATTGAGGAGTCATATGGTTTTAAACTTCTTGTTTCATGTTGACTCTTAATCCCATTCTATTTTGGACTTTTATATTATAAAAGTAGATCTTTATGTTTTTGAAGAGTGAATAGTGCTTTAAGAGCCCTAGAGAGAATACCTTTAACTCTGTCTTTTGCTCTAAGTGGAGCTAGAATAGTTTGGGTGAGTGTGTGTTATTAGCAGGCTATTAAGAGAGAATATACAAAGGACCTTGAGTTGGTTTGAAAATCATAGAGGTCATTGTATTTTAATTTTTTAATAGTAGTAGAACGGTTTCACATGTAGGCAAGAGGTCAAACTACATAAATTCTTGAATTTTCTATTTACTTAATTTTTCTAAGTTTTATTTGTGTTATTTCTTAGGCGGTTTTCATAACAGTTTCTAAAGGTCAACTTTCATCTTGAAGAGCTTTTTTCAGGTTGTATTCAATATGCTTACCTGCTTTAGATTTTGAGTTGTGGACAAGGTACTTTTGGGGGATTTTCTATTCTTAGCTGATTTTTCAGAGTTTTCCACTTCCTAGACTTTACCAATTGTCTTGTACATGCACATAGTCTAATATAATCCTTTTTTTTTTAGCTCAGTAAATATAATCCCTTTTGTCTTTAAAAATAAATAGCATACCATATCACGAGAACAGCATCCACTACCAATTTCAAAGCACTGGAAACAATATAAAAGAAGATCGCATCCCCAAGTAAGAATCGAAAAATCACTTTAGCAAACAAGCCTCTTCTTACAAACAAGAAATCACATTACTGAAATTCCCTTCAAAAGGCTAGACCAGTCGCAAGATTGACATTGCATTAATTTTAATGAATAGTTTGACAAAAGGATTAAAAATGAAAACATATTAAAAGGTTAGAAACCCAAATATAACAACTCAAAGTTAAAATTAAAGTGAAAACGAAATAAAAGATAAGAACAATAGATGAAAATTTACCCCTATAATCATTAAATTAACATAATTAATTATTAAATATAACACTACAAATATATATAAACACAAATGTTGCAGTCAATATTTTAAAAACAGAGAGCATAATACTTAAAAAAGATCTTAAACTATTTAAAAAAATTCAAAAAAGTCTTTATTTTTTTATTATATTCAATCAAACTCTTATATTTTTTATTTTGATAATGGTTGACTAACTCTGACATGGCATATTGACAAGTAATAATGGATGATGACATATCATGTTGATGTAGCATGATGACATTTTTATATGGCATTTTCACCATTCACATCAGCATTAGATAAATATAAAATGACAAGTGACATTTTAACTAATAATAATTAATTAAGTTTTAGTCAAAAGAGTGTATTTAACTCAAAATAAAAATGCAAGATTTGATTAAATATAATAAAATAATAAAAATTTACTTAAATTTTTTTAAATAATTTCAAAATTTTTTCAAGTTTTATGTCAAAATAGAAATTGTCCAGTACAAGAAATTTTTATACAAGCACAAGCCCAAAAAGGGCCTGTATATTTTAGAATAGAACTTCTTTCCACAAGAATTTAATTACTTAATTTTAGTTAAAAAGAAATAGAAGAGACAAGCACAATGAAAGCCCTCAAAATATATAGGCCAAAAAAAAAAATGAGAAAGCTGAAAATTATTAGGATCTCTTCTTTGTCCACCTAGGCAACTTGATAATATAGGCTGAGCAATGCTGGTTAGGCTTGGGTCCCTTTCTATGTCTGCTGCAATAAATAATCATCAAGCATAGCATCTGTATAATATTATAGTCATTACAATCCTTTTGTTTTCCTACTGTTTGGTGGGGTTAGATTTTTCCAAACTCATATTATTTCAAATATATGGGCATACGCTTAACAAAAATATTCTTTTTATCCACACAAATAAAGTACTAGTAGCTGAATTATTGAAGTCTCTATATTATAGCATGTAGAGCTACAAATTTTGTCTGGATTTTCTAACTGGTGTTTCGGTGGATTACGTAAAATAAGCTGTTACGTTCAAGGAGCTAGAGTTCTGAAAAAAAAAAAAAAGGCTGAAATTGACCAAACTGAATTGGGTCGTAAGCCTTTTTTATTAAAACTGAATTCATACTTAACGTATATGTAAACAAAATAGACGTAAAATTAACGTAACATATACCTTCAATACTTCTATAGTACACAAAAATTATGTGAACTAACCTACAAGAAGAATAATTAATTAGTGAGTTGATCTTGAGATGATTTGCTTGGCAAAAGAGCGACCTCTCAACCTTCCAAGTTTGCCTGTCTTCATTTGGTTTAATATGACAATAACACATGCACCTTTTTTTTCTCCCCAAAATTATTTAATCTTTATTTTGTGGTCCTATCTAGTTTTTACTCTTTGGTTTTCATTAGAAATTAAAGCGAGAAAGGGATGAAAGGAAATGGTGGATGAAAATATTATATGCTTGTTTGATTTTTTTTTTTTCAACTATCTATATCTTAAAAGCAGAAGTCAGGTCAAACAGAGATTTTAAAAAATTTTTAAAAAAAATATAATTTTTTTTACAAAGAAAATAATTTAAAATAAAAGAGTTTTAGGAAAAGATTTAGAAATGAGCTTTTTCTTTTTTTAAAAAAAAAACACCTTTTTTTTCAGGAAAATTTTTTCTTTTTGTATCAAAAATGTCCTTATAATGTACTTTTCTTCATCTAACAAAATCAAGGACTATTCGATGTTAATTGTCAAATTGATTATTTATTTTCAATTATGTGTTTTTGCTAATTTGTTATGTCATCTTTATGAATTAAGGTTCCTCCTTTGGTGGCTAGCTGTAGCAATAAATTTGTCCCAGCTCTGTTTGTCAACCGCCCTAATAGCTGCCACCAGAAGCTTGACCGAATTTCTCTTGAAGAGTCAGCTCAATCACCATTTTTAATAACTCATGGTTTTCCAAGTCAGAATTTATGATCTTATAGAAAATTTCATGAAAATTACTCAAAAAAATAAAAATAAAAATTAAAGAAATCAAACAAATAAAAAAATACAAAAATTAAAATAAGTCGACCTCTTATCTACTTTTATGAAATGAAACAATTTTTCTACTATTAATAAAATAAAATAAAATAAAATCTCTCACAATGATTTCTTAAACTAACCTAAACATACTTTGTGCACTTAATCTCAATAGCCACACAAGAACACTCACTCACATCTACTCAAGCTCCACCTAAAGCAAAAGACAAAGCAATAAGGTGTTCTTTCTCTAGGGCTCCTAAAGCATTATATACTCTTTTCAAGTTTAGAGATTTACTTTTAAAATATAAAAGTTGAATGTATAATATGATTAGAACTCAATATAGAAAAGGAAGTTTAAAACAATACAAACTACTCAATGTTGGAACAAACAAGAATCCTAGTGAAATAAGATTTTGAATTCGAATCAACCCAAACCCAAACAAGTCTCCACCTTAAACTTGAATTCAAACCCCTTAAACTTCTTCCACTAGTTCAACTTAATCACAACTTTCCAACTCCATCTATGTCACGACCCGGAACCACCATCGAGTCCGTGACAACCGTCGCGATGTCCCGATATGCGCTCATCCCCCGAGTACCATATCGAAACCTCGCAAGGCTCTCGTACCAGTTTTTCCAGTTTTCCTGTGAGTTTCTATTTATTTATTCCATACTTTAAATCATTTTGTTCCTTTTCGGACCAAAATAGGGAAAAAGACGAAAATTACTACACAGGGACGTTTCGGTCATTTTTCGTCAAAAATTTCAAAATTTGAAAAAAATATTACTTACGCATAAAGATTTCATAAATTGAAGTCGGAATTGAAATCGGATATCTAAAACGTGAAATTTGAGTAAAATTACATTTAATAGAATAAAATAATAATATTTCATAAAATAAAATACTTTCTTACAAAACAATTTTTATATAGATATCCGGATATAATTTTTACAGCGTAAAAATAAAATATATTATTACATATAGTAATACAGATAACTGAAGTATAAAATTTAATTTACAATGTTAAGTGTGCCCACAACAGAGAAAAACATGAAAATAGGAGTAAACCTTTGGTAACCAAGGTCATCACTTCGACCGTCTCCTCGACAAAATGCTGATATCTACAGATGTCTGTGAGCCTGAAAGGAGAAAATTGAGGTGGTGAGTTTGACAACTCAGTGAGTAAATAAATACCATCCCCGACATCTAAAGTCGAGTAGATGGAGAGAATATAAAAATATAATACCATAAGGTAGTTCATAACATCATTTTAGTACATTCATACAAAACAAATATTGATACATAAAAATAATAAGGCTTATGATTGTTTTCTTAAAAACTAGGCTTAGCCAAATCTCATACTCGCGGACACTTGATCAGAGTGTCCAATCGAGCCTGCCAAGGCTGTTAAAACCATGTACAAATAAAACACGTTTTTCGTTTAGAAAACAGCCATTCCTTGGCATTGGCTAAGTTCAACTTCACGTGGTGGTTCGGCGTGAAGTGAACTCGATCTTTACTTCAGGAGTTACCCTCCTCGCCTCTCATATCGAGGTAAAATGAAACTGGGTTACCGTGCCCCTCTAGTAGGCTGGTCCACGGAAACCCGCCACTACAGCGACTAAATGACCCACCAATTAATAAATAAAAATTTTGGCAGCATGACATAGCAATTAAAACATTACCCAGCTTATTAGACAAAGAAAGCAATTTACACATTTCATACAAAATAATTCTAGCCATCATGCATCTCAAGATTCATAAGCCATAAACATTAATTTAAACACATAACATAGGTTGAAAACCCGTCTCCATACACTTAGTGTTAAAAAATCAGTTTTTCAATTTTTAAACCATTTACAAAAATTCAATTCTTTAAAGATACAAAAATAGATAAAATCACTCTAGATCTTGAGGAAGATAGTTTATTCACTCATTGTTTTTAGAAGTCAGATATACTCCTAGTCCTGCTGGTCCGACGTGATTTGTTTACCTTTGTCGGACGATTCACCACCTACACGACACACGTGGCACGAATTTCAATGATTGATACCAATTTATCAAAATTGATTTCAGGCTCTAAATTCTATATGAATGCATGAAATGTGATGCAAAAATTGTCCGAATAACCTTTGAAATGCGGTATTCGGCCTAATACGCACGAGACGCGATTTAATTCGCTAAAACCTCCGATTTAAGTCCGAATCGAGTTCTTTCAATTTCTATGCCTTAATTATACCCAAATTGATTTAATGCCACTGAATGTGGTGCAAATTTCCGGTCCAAACGATAATTTACGAAAATGCCCCTATTAGGCAAAAAGTCATATTTTTGCACCGAAAATTCCTATAATTTTCCTAGCACCATAATTAATAATAATTCATATAAATGCCTCTAAATAACACTAAAATCAGTAGCATTTCACACCCAAAAATATTCAGCTAGGGTGGGTTCAATGTGGGAAAAATGGGTTTTCATGCTAACTTGTTATCTAACAACATAACCTAGCTAAACTATATTAAATCAACCTAAATTCATCATTTAAATTGCTCAAACTCCTCCCATGGTGGTTCAGCCAGCATGTGGGTGTCATACCTACTTCTCATTTTTGCAAGAAAATGGAAAAAGAATGGTGGGAAAGTGAAAAACACAAAGAAAAACTAAGAATTTTACCTTTTTCCAAGACTTTTCCTTATTTTCTCTTGATTTTCCCTTCAATTTCCAGCAAGCTTTTAGGGTTTTGCTTTCTCTTCTTCCCCTTTTGAGTGGCCGGCCATGTGAGGAAGAAGGGCTGAAAATTTAAGGCTTTTTATAGCCAAACAAAATATTATATTTTAATGACACTTGTCCACTTTTCATTGGTTCATTTTTAAATCCTTTTCTTTTTGACTTTTAATCTCCACCATTCAATTTTCTCACTTATCCATGGTCCACATGAAGTTTCTAGACTCATCCAAATTTTTAGTGGAGTAAATTTTTCAAAATTACGTTTTTGCCCCCCGAACTTTTCAAAAATTACATTTTTGTCCCAAAATCTAAAAATTTGCCAAAATGCATAATTTTTACTCCTTATACTCATATCACACTCCAAATATTAAATTTGATCAAAATTCTCTCAAAAATTCAATTTTTATCCCCGGATGGTAAAATGACCATTTTGCCCTTAAGACCCGAAATTGTCCAATTGACTCCAAATTCACCCTCGAACTCCTAATCACCATTATAAGGCATTCTAGGGTTCTAAAATCTTCAATTTCATTCTCAAATCTCTATTTAAACTAATTCGAGGTTCGATCTGCTTAATTGTACAGCTCGGTATACTATCATCTTTTATTACGTTTCCAGGGCATTTCAATATACCAACATGCTATCCAATGCATGTAAATGTCATGTCAATCATAAGTTAGGGTCGGGCTTTACAATCTACTTTAAAGTGCCAAACTTTGTAATCCATTGGCCATTAAAGTTACCTCGATTACTCAAAATGAATCAAGTATGGTCTAACACTCGATTCCACAACATCAATGCAAATGTGTAGCCATCAAGTCAACGGCACTACTTGACTTCGAAAAGGGACCTCGGTAATCCTTCAAATTCATCAACATTGGCAAGATTTTTTGTCTTTTGACAGTCATATACACCATTGAAACCTTTCAAAACCTCTTTGATAAATGAAATCTCACTTTTTTAACTACCATCCCTTATGCACAGTTCCCATTCTTTTGAGACCTTATCTTTTAAACAACACAAACCATTATACAAATTTCCCTTCACCAAAATCATGTCACATTGTGTGACTTTTACCACTCTTTTAGTGGCAAAAAATCTATACTTGTTGGAGTCAAATAGGCTCAATGATATTAGATTCTTACACATCCTTAGGACATATGTCACCTTACCCAAAAAGCAAACAAGCCCATCAAACATTTTAATTCTCACAACCTTAAGACTTATGATCATCACAATTAACTTGTCACCCAAAGTCATATTCTCAAATACCTCTTCTTGAAGTAAATCAAAATAATCCTCATGGGAGCATATGTGAGTGACACAAGCAAAATCTAAATGGGTAAACTTCAACAAGACCCTTGTGGTTTGATGTTTTTCCACTTAGGACCCTATGCTTTTATTTATTCCACTTAACACCTTTAGGTCTTTTTTTGTTTCCATATGGGGTAACGATGTTAATTTACTTGGAAAATAACACAAAAACCCTATTCTTTAACTTAAATGTTCAAAGTTTAGCTATTTAACCTATGAAAATTGAAAACTTGAAGTAGACACACATAAAAATATTTAAAGGACCTTCCTCGCAATATTATGCGTAACTTCATCGAAATAAGACTATTAATGCAATTGAGTGGTGAAACTCCAGTCATCCTTGCATCTGTTTCAAATCTGTTTGGGCAATCAAAGCACACAATAAACACATCACAGTAGAAAAATATAATAGTAGACATGTAGCAAGTTGTCACAATGTAATCTCGGGGCCATGAATGGCACAAAGTACTATAGGTTAAGCCTACTCAACCCAAGCAAACCTCAAATAGCAATAGACAGATTCAAATAATCATAATAAGATACATACAAATATATATATATATATATTGAAGCTCCAATCATCCCTGCATCTCTTTCAAATCTATATGGGCAATCAGAGCACATAGTAGGCACATCACATTAAAGAAATATAACAATAAACATATAACAACAAACTATCATGATCCAATCTCCAGGCCATGACCGGTGCAAGGTTCTTGTAGGCTAAGCCCACTCAACTTAAGCAAGCCTTAAATAATAACAAGCAGAATCAAACTAAAATATTGTCTTGTAAGACATGAAGATCTATCAAAATATGTGAAAACATTCACATAGTAAATACTTATTTACAATTCAGATAGTATATATCATACAATGGCTAAACATAAAGTGTAGCCAACATCCATAAACACAAAAAAAAGTTTGATTTTTATCAATGGAGTGGATTCAAAAAAGATAAGGTCAACTAAGATATAATTAAGGTCGACTAAGATGCCATGGACCTACCAACACGATGTATAGTGACCTCCCCACTGAATAGCGACCCAACAAGTTATGGATTTGAAAAATAAATAGAGCTTTTCGTGTGTGCATTATAAAACCCAATGAGTAGATACAGGGAAAGGGAACAAGCTAATCGGTGGAATGTTTACATAAATACAATTTCAGCAAAATATGAAGTCTAGGAACCATAATCAAAATCATAAGAATCATGTAGTTAAAGAGGTTTTCAAAACAATCCAGATAGTCTCAAAGGCATACAAGACCTCTTCGAAGTTTGATCTAGAGTGGTATAGCCAAAAATATACATAAACGCTTCAAAAAACTTGAAATTCTCAGATTTATGCTTTTAAGTATCTATACCTTTCAAGCAGTATGCTTACTAACTTATAATTTGCTTTAAACTCTTGTGGCTCTGCTTGTTTAAGCAAGAACTGTGTTAGGGGTGTGGTCTGTTAACACAAACCAGTGTTATGTATCTACGTAAGGGTGAGGCTGTAAAAGGGACTGATTAGCAGGGGGAGGCAATGGGTAAAATGTGATAAATGTTTGCATGCGTTGCAGCACCCGGGTACTCAAGTTTTTTCGAATTATCAAGTATTTGGCTTAACATAAAAAAAAAAAAAAGTAAAGTGGTATATGCTAGACTTTTCTTGATTTAGGGAAGAAGGGATTCAAACCTTATTTTTTAAATAAGAAAAACATGCAACAACCACTAAATTAAATGCTTAAGTGCAGAATATGATAACTGGATAACTTCTTTAAGTCCCACTACCTAATATCACTAACAAACATTTAAATGTTCAATTTAGATTAGAAACAACTGAAAAATTTTGATGAGAAAGTTGAAAGTATCGGTTGTGAGACATTAAAATTTTTGCCTCTAAAATTTGTAATATTTACAAATCATATCATTATTTTTGTCACTACCTTTGGCCCGACAGGAAAAGAGAAGGAAAAATTAGATGATTTGAAAAAGTTCTGAAAATCAAATTCTGAAATTTAGCTTCAAGGAAAGATCGATTAGTTCCTGAAAGCCAATCTAAAGTTCCTTGTGACTACTAGATCTTTCAATAAATGCTATTGTTGTCTACCAAAATCATGAAAAGAAGCAAAAAACCAAAAAAAACATTGCCCTTGGCAATCTTTGGATCTTTGGCCAAAACCAGAAGTTTCTTAGAAAAGTTATTGGAAAATTTTCCTAGAAGGAGAGGTAGTGCTCCCTGAGAGATAATTGAGATTTAAGTGCACCGAATAAAATACTGGTCCTATATGAATAGGCTTTATCCTTGCACAAAAGAAATGAGCAAGAACCAGCCAACCTATATAGTGCCTAGTGGAGCCTCATGTCTCTCTAGCAGCACTTATTGAATGGTATGGAGCAAAATTACAAAAGAAAAAAGAGAGTAGGCATTTTTTTTTATTATTTTTTGTGTTCATTGAAGGAAATAGTTTGCAGCTGGAGCACTTTTTGTTGGGTTGAGGGAAAGAGAAAAAGATACCAAAGACTATAGGGCAGGAAAAGTACTATTGTTTTAAGTAGCTAATTGGTTGAAGAAACAAGACATGGAAATGGAATTTTCTTCATGCTAGATATGCATAGCTGTCAATTAGGTTATGCTGTGAACAATATGACATAAAAGCAATAAAACTATTTGATACCCAAAAAACTAAAAACAATAAAACTATCAGTATGAAATTTTATATGTATATGTACCGATAATCTCTTTTAAACAAGGGAATGTTTGGGGCGAGGAATACCTAGAATTGAATCTAGCTAGGTGATGGACCACAATGTTTAGTCAGAACTCACAAGGTTCCTTTTATATACATAAGGAATCAAGATGGTGATTTTTAAGGCGCCTTTAAAATAAATCAAAAAAGAAAGTGGAGATTCGAACTTTAATCGGGATTAACTCTCATGAGGAGAGTTAATGGCCAACAAATCAAGCTTAAATTGTTTACAAAGTTTGTTTGTTTCACCATTTAAGTGTCATGGATATAAAGCATGTCTATATGGACTTTTTTGAGACATATTGCTGCTGGAATACAGGACCCGTGGCTTGCAGGAGGTGATTTTAATGTAATTCTCAACAGAGAAGAAAGGCTTCTAGGTGCAGAACCACTTGCTGGGTCCATGGAGGATTTTGCATTGACTTTCTTAAAAAAAAAAGCATGTCTATATATAGATTCTAGAAATTATTTCGTACCATATTATTAATTGACAACCAAAATAGCATCCATATAGACTATGATGTCTGTCAATGTTGTTAAATCCTTACTTATTAGCTTAGACTTTAGTCTTAAGTTGTTTATTATATGATGTCCAACCTTTTCTAGGTTATTAGTTAGTGATATACGTAAAACCAACATTAACTAAGGTTGTAAAGGTTATAGGTGGTACATATACAATATTATTTTATTCTAAATTAGGAAAAGTTTTACTTGTGTTTCATTTGTTACTTTTAAAATTTTTATTTTATTTACAACTTTTTAATGGTTACATTTTATTTTTTAACTTTAGGTAAATGAGTTTATATACTCTATCATCAATCAAGCAATTAAAATTTAATTTCGTAATTTTTTGTACACATGTAACTGGTGATATGTGGCATAGCATGTGGCAAATATGAGACACCCCACTATATACTTGACATATGGCATGCTGCATTTGTAGCAAACATGTACATTTTCGTCAAGCTCAAAATACTTAAGCCATGGAAAATGATGGATGAATCATATTAACAAATTTATGAAACATTTCAATATAAAAGGTTGCAATTGAAAGATTGTTAATGAAAATGAGAACTTTTTAAAAGGTACGACAGAATTTTACTCTTTAGTTAGACTATAAGCTTTTCGCATACCATACCTTTTTAACAAATGTAACTTTTAAAATCCCTACTACATAATCCATAAAGAGAAATGTGAATTTAAGCATTGAAGGGTAGAAATCAGAAATGTGGCAACCTAGAGGAAAATGGAAGACACAGAGTTCAAAAGAAAGAGAAATTACATTTTTATGTCAAACTCTATTGCATCTCGAACTTAAGTGATGGGTATTTAATTTGATAGGAGCTATATATATGTATATGTATTTCCTTCATTTCACAGTTTCCTTCTTAAAGAAACCCACCCTTAACAATGCTTTTATTATTCCTCGGTTTTTTTATAAAGGATTAGTAAAGAAAGGACTAGGGAGTTACGTAATCCCTAGTTGTTCTTTTGATCATATACCCATTTAAGTTTAACATCTACACGAACAGAAGTTATCAAAATAAAAGTTTAAAAACAGGAAAAAGAAAATCACCGCCTCCTTCACTACAACAAAACATAAATTGCATCTTGAAAAGTGTGCGGGTTTTTGACTTTAACCAAGCCGCTGGGGGCTGGCTGCTGCATGTACTACGTACAACTTTGAAGGAAGTGAAAAAGCCAAAACAAATACAGAATCTCATGTGTCCAATATTATGAAATGAATGAAAAAAAAAAAATTTAAACTGTCATTTAGTGGGAAGGACTCTGCAGCTCTCTGCCTACTTTGTTGGCCGTGGGTAGGACTTTCTCCATTCCATTTCATAGGTCTGAAAAGTTTTTCTTCTTTTCTTTTGGAGCAATTTACTAGTTAGCTTTACTGTGTAATTAATGCGTAATTTGCCTACTTGGTAGTAGTTTTTCATCGCATGCTGGAAGCACATTTAACATTCTCTCTTGCAAAGAATTTTTGCCGGTGGGGGGTGACCTAGTTTCTGCTTCTTTTCTCTCTTTCTCTGTCTGCTGTCACTGGCTAAATAAATCTTGTGGAGGGAGCTGATCAGTTTTCTTCTTTTTATGAGGCCTATAAGGCAGTAGCTCTCTTTATCCCAAGTGGTGTGGAACATCAATATAGTGCCACGTTACCAATAAGAATTCAACGTCTTGATCCTTCTATCCCTTGAATTCCTCTCCATTTTTCTATTCAATGATTTTCAATTGCAATTTGCAGTGGCAAATTACATACATACGAAATCCAGTCACTCGGTCAGTCTGAGAAGAGATTCATCCCATCATGTGGAGTGTAGTGTTCCTGAGGGTCAAATCTCATGTGACTATCTTGATTTAGATAGTTCCTCAAAAGAAAAGAGCGGTTGCTTTAAGCTTCACCAGCCAATCAATACAAGGGCAAAATAATATTATATACATATATGTCTGAATCATAATTGAAAGCATTCAATATAGTACAACAAAACGACAAAATTTTTAAATAGTGCTATATATTATCAGAATCAATTAAGTTGCACGAGCTCTAGATTTTGCCAGCATCTGATCTTTCATAACTTCATACTCCCCCCTTTTCTTTTTCGTCATTTCTCCTCTGTTCCTTCTTTTTAGTTGCATCTGGATGTTAAGTAACCAGCAATGAGAACATTGAATCTTGATCGATAAGGGTGTCTTTTTCTTCTTCTTCTTTTTTTCATAGATACTTCCTTTATTAAAGGAAATGTATATCCTCTTTGACATTTACAAAATATAGGAAGTTTTTTTTTTATTATTATTATTACCTTAGTGTATTTGAGACATTAAAATTAAAATTTTTTTTTTATAAAATTGATGTTCAATTACAAAAAGTTTTAAAAAAATCATGAAAAATAATTTTAAATATAAAAAGGGAAAAAAATTGGGTGTTTAAAAAAAAAAAGAGGGCATGATTTTAAGACATTCACAAAAAAAAAGATGGATAAAGAAAATAGAATTTTACAAGATGTTATTCACATTTATGGAATATGAAATTTTTTAATTTGAAACTTCTTAAAGTCTCATGAACTCTATATACCTTGGATCAATATGGTTGAATTAAACACTTCAAATATATATATTTTTAGAGAAACTATCATTACACTTTTAATGCTAATTACCACAAATAAAACATTCACAGGAGTGTATCATCATGCTACAACCTTGAAGTTTGGAAATCAAAAACTAATAAGAGATTTCTCTAACCTGTTATAACTATAGCAGATTAGTGCAAGGTATACATAAAATTTGCGAAAATTGATGTCTCCAGGAAGCAACCTCATGGCAGATGTTGCGTTATCAACGTTGCCATCTTCGTACCAATGATGTAAGCAACTCAAATGGTTCGAACGGACTGCGACGTCCGTATACATCATTCGTCTTCTTTGTTTCATCAGGGAAAATGCTTATCAATAGTGCTCTCCACCCAATAAGCAACACAGAAGTGCTTCCCATTGTTACAAAGACAAAGGTATACGGTGGAATATGTCCTCATGCTGCAGCTCGTACAAACACTTCAAATATGATCATAACTTTTCCTTCATCATCAACTTTTGGAAAGCTAAATTGGAGAGTTAGAAATTAACCCATACCCATGTGATTTCAGGATTATAAACATTTTATATAATTGCATTTCTGGGAATAATGTAAAGAACAAATCAGACGTATGTAAAGGAAGAAGTATATCTGCATATTGGAGCCAAATTATTACATTAAATTTATGCATATATATATATATATATAACACGGTGTCTTAAAAGAATCAATCCTCAATTTCTTCATAGGTTCATTTGTCTCTTTCTCAACTAATTTTATGCGCGATATGTGGCCGTTGAGACATTTGATTCAGCATGAAGTTTTATGAACGTTCCAAGCAATGCAAGGATGGATCTAGCATTACATGTGTTTATAATTCAACGTTTGTCAGTGCATGCTAGCTGCATGTGATCAGAAGCCTCCATTAACAATGGCATGTATACGGGACCCAGATATAAATTTTCTTAGCCTCCATCATTGACTCTGTTAATCCCAATTCAAGACTAACCTAAAAATCACCACTTCAACTTAAAAACATCTGCATCAGACAAGGCAAGCTTAATATGGGAGGATGACAAACTACCAACAGGGTTACCAAAGACATTGAAACATTGACTAATTGAAAAAGAAAACCCATTGCTTCTTATACATAAAGAGGGCATCTTAGAGTTTACAAGTTTGGTAAATAAAGAGGTTTATCGGACAATATCTGATCAGCACCCTTTTTGTTGACATGTTCAATCAGTAGCATGGAACTTTGAGATGTTTATGATGTCTTTCATTACAAGAAACTTGGTTTAACCCGAATTTAAGTCATTCCTTGACGAATATACATAGTTTTTGAAACGGAAAATGAGTCCATCCCACACACTGCGGCTATAGAATCAAGTTGCCAAAAGAAACTCCCATATATGAGAATGCTACGTAGTCTTCTCTCTCAATGCCATTTCTCAAATCCGTAGTAGAGGATCTCGGCGAATTTTATAAAAGTGAATTTCAATTACAATTTCGTTAATATAAATAAAAGAAAATTGGAAAGTTGAGAATAGGATAAGAATTCAATTCCTTGTACATATAATTCTCGTGTCTTCTGGAGGCAACTTGGCATATGCGTATGGGACCACCACCTACCAATTTAATGGAGCATATCAAACCCCTTCGCAAAGTATAGAAATGCCCATTAAGAACAAAGGCAAACTTTGCTTATGAATTATTTTAATTAATTTGGATTAAAATTAAGAATAGAAATTAAAACGGACAAAATCAATAAGGATGTTTCTTAAAACATTTAACTACATGTCTGTAATTTTAAAAAAATTTCATCTTATCACTTTTTTATTATAACTATAAAAAACTAAATATTCATTAATTGTGTAAGATATTCAAAACCTATACTTATAAATATGAATTCATTAAAGCACGATTATTGAAATACTTTTAATTATAGTTATTAGTAAAATTTAAACTTATTATAAATATGTATTTATCAAAGGATGATCATTGAAAATTTTTTTATTATAATTATTAGTAAGATTTATTTCATTTATAAATAAAAAATTTAATTGTATTGAATGGTTTCATTAAAAAATATTTTTTAAATTTTAATAGTGTTGTATAATTTCAATATTAATATTTTAATTAATTTTTTAAAGTTAAATATTATTTTTTTATTTTTTAATATTTTAAGTTAAATATTAATATTCATAAAACTTATACTCATACACTTAATATAAAAATGTTTTTGTTGTTCTCTGAAAAATGTCTTACATCCTTCAATGGTGTAAAATATTTTTCATAGTTAACCCTGTTGACCGGTAAAATGTTTTACATTTGAAATAAATTTTTCAGTCTTCCAGACAAATATAAGTCCTAAAAATATTTTTTAAAAAATATTTTACTGCGAAACAAACAGACCTTAAGAAGAAAGGCAAACTTTACTTAAGAACACCAATTAGATTGGAAACAGATGATGAGCACATTTTACATGTTTCACAAATGATAAAAACTGGTCCTTAAGCATTCATACCAAGTAAGTTGTTGGTATATTTTGGTTTGGTCCCAACTGGGTAGAGCCAAAGTTTAAAACTGCTTGTGCCCAAAAAAAAAAATAAAAATTGCGTTTAAAACTAGTGCTTTGAAAAGCTCTTTCTACCCTTTCAAAAGCTCTCTGATAAAAGTGATAGGCCAGCTAATAAATACAAGAGCAGGAGGATTTTGGGTTTTGTAATTATTTTCTCCTTGATTGAAATAGAAATTAAATTGAATAATTGCTCCACCTACATCGGTTGTGATTTTATAAAAAATCAAGGCAGATGTAATGCTTTGATAAAACAAATCACTGATAAAAGTTGCAACGGTCCATTTCAGATACTATAATATTTCACCCAGTCTGCACTCTGGAGTCTGGACCGGCTACATTGGCTATTGCCTGTTGTAACTTTCTCATGTATTCTTCTGAATTGTAGCCTTGTAAGCTGAACCTGATCAATCAAATAACTGAGACCCCTCGAAAGCCACCCTTAACTTTCCAGCGTTTGTGTTAGCAAAACACACACAATTCAAACTTTATACTCTCTAAAGATACTGACAGGAACATAACATTTGGTTTCTCTTGGAAGGTCAAAATCATTCACCGTGATAATGCATGTGCATCATGTGATTTGTGTTTCATTATGATATTGAATTAGGCTTTGTCGTCAATGATCGATTGCCGGACCCGTCCTACTGATCAATAATTTTTATTCTTTTTATTTTTAAATTTTTATCAATCTTTGATTTTTATGAGAATTAAAATAAAAACTTTAACTTTAATATATTTTATGTTAAAATTTAAAATTTTTTGTAATACAGATGTTCAATATACTTTTTAATGTGAAAAAATTTAAAAAAATAATGAAAAATTAAATTATAATATAAAAAAAATAATAATATTATTAAGTATCTAAGAATAGAAAAAAACATCGTATATACTAACATTCTCTTCTCTCTTTTTTTTTTTTTGTCATTGATAATATCAATCCTTTTATTATCTGATGAAATTTGATAATGCATCTTAACTATTTTTATTCTCCTGCCCGTAATAAGAATGAATTTAACATTCAAAGTTAATTTAAAACCCAATTAGGTAGTTGTTAATTATCTAGTTGCTTCAACTAAGAAGCATGTCTAAAACTCTAAATATTAATTTTTCTTTAATGCCTTTCACCAAGGCTCAAGGATCCTTCGAGGCCTATATAAATAAAATTATGTAGCCTACTTAATTGTATGAAGTACTATATTGTACTATATTGGACCTCATTTGGTTGACTCCATTAATGTGATAAAAATCCCATGTCTTGCAACCAATAATTAAAAAAAGGCGAGTGCATTAATAATAATTAACTTTTTCTCTCTTTTTTTTCCCCAAAATCATAATTTGCGTCCCACATCAAATTATGATCCAATTGCAAAACTAAGTCTTAAAGTTATCAAAGTGGGACAGCTAACACTTTTGGGTAGGAAAAAAAAATATAAAGAAGAAAAAGATGAGAAGCAATGAAGGTAGCAATGCTAAGATTCAATCATTACATTTAACTAGAGGTTTCTTTCAGCCCAATGGAGTTGTTATGTAGCCCAGGGTGTTGGGCCTGCGGCAACGGCTTCTGGCTCTAGGTCTTAGGCCTCACCAAAATAAAAAAAAAAAACAAAAAGTGTGTAGCCAAGTCTTTTAGTCGTCAACATAATGCAATCTGCTTCCAACTCGTCACGTGGCTTCCCCACTACCCTTCAAAGAAGAAAAACATTCAATCATTAACGCCGATGAGGGCCACAGAAGGGCACAATTTGTGGTTCCATTTGCGTTTCTTTGTTCCTTTAAAAATTTCTTTTGGAGGTGAAATATTCCAATAAAATTGAAGGATATTTCAATCGATGTTATATATCATTTTCAAAGACCCCAATATATATATTATCATGTGAACTGATAGATAATTTGTTGGTCTGGACCACTTCTTCGTGGATGCCTTATAGTTTTGGGCACTTCACAGTCCTCATAAAGCAATTCTTCCTATATATCATTAATGACATCGAATTTAAAAAAGTGAACTGCTTTATAAATCATTATTGCTAAATTTCTTTTATAAAAAAAAAACAGAGAAATGATTGTTACAATTTAATTCACACAAGCTAAACCGAGATAGAGCGTAATAACAGCTTCGTAAATGATCCCCTAACTTTTATGGGCATTTGCCTGAGTCCAAAAAACAGGCCCCATGAAAACGAAAGCACAAATTAAATGGGTGATATGACCTATCCAACACGAATCCTGGGCTGCTACAACAGAATTTCCTTGCTTTTGGCCCAACGGTTCATGTCATTCTAGACTAGTTAATTTTTCTTTTCGTTGAATTACATTTGTTTGTCCTGAAAATTTCATAGAAAATCAAACCTAGTTATTTATGCTTAATTTATTAGGGAACAAGATTTGGATAAAGCAAATAACAACAGATTATATGAACACAACTAAGAAAAACAATTCTAACCTTATCTATTTATTAAACAAGTTACATGACATGGTATAAAGAAATCAGTCTAAACAAATGAGTTATGTCTAAATTTTAATTCAAATTATATATTTAATCTATTTAGACATGATCTATATATCATTGAAATTATTTTAGTAAAATAATTCAATTAGAAGTTTTCAAAAAGTGTTATATAAGTTGAGTTACATGAATTAGTTATTGTAAATGTTGGTTAATTTTGATCAAATAGATGCACTCGTAGTAGACAAATATATTTCTTTCATATCGAGTTGATTCATTTAAATTAAAATGCAACTCAAATTATGCATAACCACAATAGAGGTGATCACAAATCCAACCATTCTCAATTAACACTTTAAAATTTCAAATTGGGTTGATTTTACCTTTTGAACTAAATGTATTATTTAAATAATTTAAAATTAAATTTTAATTAAAAATATTTTTAATTAATATAATATACTTTCAAGTTGAGTAGAGGAGAATCTCAACTTTAAAATCTTGTGCAAAACTTGATCTTAGTTTTTTTAGGCTTGCAAGCTTGATAGAAGGTTTGTTTCGTGTGTCACATATTCCCAATGGCAAAGGCAGAGAAGTGGTGGCTGTCACCCCTCACTTTTTTTTTTTATGGGTATAAAATTGTAAATATATAAGTTTACCACCCTTAGTTAAATCAAATGATTTGGTTTGGTGGTAAGTTATTTAAGTTAAAATTTAGAGCCTTGAGTTTAATTCTTTTTAGATCTAAAATTTGAAATTATTTTTCTTTTTACCTTCTAGAATAAACTCAAATTTTCTTATAAAGTAAAAGATGCATTATTTAACTGCTTAAATTTAAAATTATTTTTCTTTTTTCCTTATAGAGTAAACCCATTTTCCTTATTGAGTAAACTCAAAATTTGAAATTATTTTTCTTTTTTCCATTACTTAATTGCCTAAAGAGTATAATTATTTACTTTGATTTTTCTTAAAATTTATTGATTCAATTTAAGCATTTATGCAATATGTACTTTTCCTAAAAACCTTTTATTTTTTTTAGTGTAACATTACTAAAACCATTTGTATTATCGTATATATATGTTATGGTCCTGTAAAGTAAAAGATGTATTGCTTAACTGCTTAAAGAGTATAATTTTTTACTTTGATTTTTCATACAATCTGTTGACTCGATTTGAGCACTTATGCAATGTATCATATGTTAACATGAAAAAGTAAACAAGAATGTGTTAAAATATTTAAAAATTTCAATAAGCTTATCTTACATTTTCAAATTAAATAGATACAAAATGATTGCTTGAAGCATTGACATGAATTTTTTTTTTGGCAGGGTGCGCTAGGCCCGAGCTATAGTGCAACACTTGGGCGACGCACGAGAGCCCCACTAGCAAGCTACTGTGGTGGGCTATCCCCCTTCAAAAATTAATTTAATATCATGTGGACCAATGGCCCACGTATCCGATATTAAACTGATAAGAACAGATACTACACTTGATCTTAGCCAAAAAGTCGAGAAAGGTATTGATGAATTTAATTATTAATGAATTTGAAAATATGAAAGGACATTGAGCACAATATACAATGCCTAATATGAATATCTAATATTAATTTGTCTTTCTACTTTATGTCTATTTATATTAATAAATTTGAAAACTTATATTCAAATTGTAAATAAAATTTTATGTTATAATCTAATTTTATTTTAAAAGTGATTAATTTTTTACTCTAAATCAAATTATTGACCTAATCCATAATCTTGTATATTTAGCCACCCCTAATACAAAATCCTAGATCTGTCATTGTGTATTCCATATCAGTAAGAGATTGAATAGGTCTTAGGATTATAAGTAAAAGTATTTGTTCACATAATAAACATGTATTTTAGGCTAAAAATATGAACCTATGACAAGTTGTCTTCGAATCTATTTAACTTTTCACCAATGTGGGACCCCCATATGAGATATTAAGTTCAAGTAGACTTGGATCAAGGTGAGTCTTTCTTTTTTATGGGTGTAAGAGCTAATGCAACTAAGGCATTACACACTTAGATAGAGTAGAATGTCACAAATTTAAAATTAGTAATAAATGAGATAGGTCTTAAGCTTATAAGCAAGGGTTTTCCTCCACCTCTTAGGCATATCTTATGAGTTGAAAATATAGACCTATGACAAGTGGTATAAGAATTTGTTCAACTTTTCACTGATATGAGACCCTTCATGAGAGATACTAAGGTTGAGGTAAGCTCAGACCAAGGTGGACCCCTTTTTTTATAGATGGAAAAGCCCTTACAAAAAAGGGCGTTGTACAATTGGGTAGGCTTGATTCACATCAATAAGAGATGAAATAGGTTTTGGGCTTATAAGTAAAGACATTCATGAAAGTGGTGGGGCTCTTATGAGAGATATTAAGGTCGAAGTAAGCTTGAACCAAGGTAAGATCATGCAAATAGTTAAAACAATTAGTTCAGTTCTGAATTTCACAAAATCAATAAGTCAAATTTCTTTTAAAAAAAACCAAAATCAAATAAAAAAATATTGATAATCAGAAAAAGAAAATCAAACCACTTTGGTTAGCTCGATTTGGTTATCGAAAATCGAACTTATGAAAAATATACTAAAATTATATATAAATATTAAACAATGTTTGGTTTACTTGCTTGAGCTCAAATCTGCATGATTTGAAGCATAATTTCTTCGCACTTTAACTTAGCTATAATAAAAGTTAGAATTCTTTTGAAAAAAACCTTGTGTAATCAATTAAAATTACCCTTTTAATATAAGCATTTTCCATTTCGGTTAGTTTGGTTAAGAATTTTCTCAACTGAAAATCGAACCAATTAAAATGTTTTAACCAAACATATTTATCTAAAATAACTAAACACCGAACTAAAAAATCAAACTTACTTCGATTTAGTTTTTCAGTTTAGTTTGAATTTGCACACTCTTAAATCAAGGTAAATCCTTCTCCTCTATGGGTGAAAGAACTAATGCAATGAAGGCAAGCGTTTATTCACCAAATAAACATGTCTTTTAAATTGAAAATATGTGCCCATGACAAGTGATATCAAAATCTACTAACTCTTCACTGATGTATGACTCATTTAAGATATTTCAAGGTCAAGGTAAACCCTAAGATATGTTATGGATCCCACATCATTAAGAGATAAGATGGTTTTGGACATATTAGAAAAGCCCTCCCTCTATCTAATACACATATCTTTTGAGTTGAAAGTGTAGGTCCTTGATAAGTAGACAAATCTAAGCCATAGTCACTTAATTTAAATTGTTGCCAACTATCACAATCCACACCAACACCAACTTGCAAGGTATTGTCCACTTTAGCCTTCGACCCCACGATTTTGTCCCATAAAAATGCATCACAAGTTGAAAGTGATGTGAACCCTTAAATATTCAGCCTTAATCTAGTACATAGTTAATATGGGATTCATAACTCCTTTTTGGGATCATGACACCTTCCTTTAGCTCCCTATTGAGAGTTTCTCTTCGATGTGGGATTTATGGCTCCTTGTTGGGACCATGTATTCTCTCTGATGTGAGATTCTAGGCTGCTCGCTGAGACCATGACATCTTTTCCCATTCTAGCAAGGACCCATTTTCCTCGATGGCACATCGCTAGTAGCTTCAAAATCCACTTCTTTATCAATTGTCATGATCCACATCAACTTGCAATTATAATAATAATAATAATAAATTATTACCTTAGGATCACTTTTGGAGATGGTTTTCTTTGATTAACTTTTTTTAATGGCAACTATTGTAACTTCTATTTCATATTTTTGAAAAACTTAATTACAATTTTTTATTTAATTTAGAGAAGAGTTCACTTTGTATTGCTAGTCCATTGTGTTGTAACGTGCGGGTTCGGGAACCTGAGCGCTAGACGTGAATAACTTGGGGAGTCGCCACCAATCTTTTTTGCCTATGTGTGATTGGCCACCTAATAAATTTGTTCTATTCAACAAAGTACTAAATTAAATTTAGGTCCATTGAAAGAACAATATATTGGTCTGCGTGTTTTTTAGAGTTGGGTTCGGGAGTGCGGTTACGCGCGAGGAAGGATTAGCACCCCCGTGACGCCCGTTCCACGAACGGTACCATTTAATCATTTATTATCTTAACCCCTTTATTTTGTTCTTGTGTTTCCTTTATTATTATTTGTTTGATCCACTTTTTATTCTGTCGGTCAAGTTAAAGTTTTTCGAGGATTTGACTTACATATGATGCAATCATGAAATGCATGACATAAAATCAAAACAATAGCAAACAAAAACCTTTTATTGAGCGCACTTTTTGAATCCGCCCATCACTCTGGTGGGATCCGAGAGTATTCTCTCACCTAGAGAAATACTTAAGAAACTCGCCTTCGGAAGCTTTTTAGGTAAATCCCATCATCGGGATAATCGTTTGTGACAGAAAATGGTGTTTTCGTGAATGCAAAATCCTAATACGAGTAAAAACCTTTTATTAAAGATACCTCTCCGAACCCTCCCATCATACTGGTGGAGTTCGGAGGTATCTTTTCACCTAAAGAGTTTACCAATGAAACTCGCTTTCGCAAGCTTTCTCGGAAAGTCCCATCATCGGGGTTTAAACTCGTAGACAGAATAATTCTATATGCCATGACATTTAATAATGCAAACATGATACATAATGCATTCGTAAATTTAATGTTTATTTTTTTTATTTACTATGTCTTTTTTTTTGTTTTATTATGATTAACAAATTTATTGTTATTATTAATTCTTTGTTTCTTTTACTTGTATATTTTGATTAATTGGAGATTGAATATACATAGTTTTTTTTATTTATCAAAATTATGAACATCAAAATTCTAAATTAAGACCCTCCCATTATTCTGGTGGAGTCCTAATCAAAATTTTTGACCTAGAGAAATTCACTCGGAATTGCGACTTCTCGCGTTTCGAGTGGATATCTCATCATCGGTCTTGGTCCCTAAAACAATCATTATATTTCATACGTTTATAATTTTCACTATACTATGTCATTTTATTTTCTACATGTACCTATGTGTATATAAATTTGCATAATTAAAGATTTTATTGCCAAATATTTATTTTCATTTTATTTATTTTTTGTTTTCTTATATACATTATTATACATTTTACATACATTTCATATATATACTTATCCTAAATCTATTATTTTACAATTAAATGTTTATTTATTTAAAATTTTATCTATTTTTATTTCTATTATTCTACCTTAAAACATTATGTATTTTTTTATTTTCTTTATAATATATTTTAATTTAAACCAAACAAAATGCTAAACATTAAAGTTTTTTTATTATAAGTGGACAAGCCCAATAAACACAATCAAGCCCAGCAATTAGAATAAGGCTTTACCTGATTTGGGCTTAGACTTGCCCAAAACGCCTTGGCCCGAAGAAAAAGGCAAGCTTACTGCAACAGCCCACCAAATCTCCTTCAAAGTGTACCGTTTTTGACTTCTTTGATCCCTTTAAACAGCGTCGTTTTGCCCCTTTCTGCCAAGTATAAAAACGCATTTTTCTTCTTCTCCTTTTATTTTTCCCCTAACGTTTCTCTCTCTAGGCAAATCTCTCTGCTTTCTCTCTAAAGCACAGCCTTCACCTTCTCTCCTTCAGTCGTCGTATTCTCACTGTCGACCCCTTTGCCGACCTTTCACCACCGATTTCAAACCCCACAACCTTTTCTCTCTTTTTTTGGATTTTTTATTCGATTTTTTTTTGTGGTTTCTGGTTGCTAGATTTTAGGGCATTTTTTGTTGATTGGGTATCATACCAGTTGCTAGAAGAGATTAGGGTTTTTTGTTCTTTTTGGTTGGTTTTTGGTTGTTGTTTTTTGGCTTTGATTTTTTATTTCTTTGAATGCCGGGTTTTTGTTTGAAGAAAGTTTTTGGTTTTTTGGTTTGAAAAAATTTTTTTTGTTAGGTTTGAATTTGAGAAAATTTTTGGTTGCCTGCTTCTCCCCCCCCCCCCCCCCCCGGTCCCCTCTGCTTTACCTGAATGCCCCCTTTTAGCAATTGGATTGTCCAAAATTTTGGACAATCCAGAAGTGAAATCACGCTCTTCTGAGCATGATTTCACTAAACATTGCCAATTAGGGGTCAGTCACCGGATTTGGGTAATCCCCCAAAATTCGGTGACTTTGCAGGGATTTGATGATTGTTCTTTTTTTTATTTTTGATTTTTTGATTTAGTTTATTTATTATTATTATTATTATTATTATTATTATTATTATTATTATTTTAGTTGTCTACAGTTGCCCCTCTTTGCACATTCTTGAGGATCAAGAGTAGTGCAAAGACGTAGACACCGTATTCGATTTCATTTTGAGGAAATTCCTAGACTTGATCTAGGCTCGACCTAAACAAATTCTATTTAAAAGAATTTAATTCCTATACTTGATCTAGGCTCGACCTAAACAGGTTCGATTTAAAAGAATTTAAATTCCTAGACTTGATCTAGGCTCGACCTAAATAGGTTCGATTTAAAATTTGAAATTCCTAGACTCGATCTAGGCTCGACCAAAACAGGTTCGATTTAAAAAATTAAAATTCCTAAACTTGACCTAGGCTCGACCTAAACAGGTTCGATTTAAAAAATTTCTAGACTTGATCTAAGGTTGACCTAAACAGGTTCGATTTAAAAAATTAAAATTCCTAGACTTGATTTAGGCTCGACCTAAACAGGTTCGATTTTTTTTTAAATGAAATTTCTAGACTTGATCTAGGCTCGACCTATCTCCGAACAGGTTCGATTTAAAAAATTGAAATTCCTAAACTTGATCTAGGCTCGACCTAAACATGTTCGATTTTTTTTTTAACTGAAATTTCTAGACTTGATCTAGGCTCGACCTATCTTCGAACAGGTTCGATTTAAAAAATTGAAATTCCTAAACTTGATCTAGGTTCGACCTAAACAGGTTCGATTTTTTTTTATTTAAATGAAATTCTTAGGATTGATCTAGGCTCGACCTATCTCCGAACATGTTCGATTTAAAAAATTAAAATTCCTAGACTTGATCTAGGTTTGACCTAAACAAGTTCGATTTTTTTTAAATGAAATTCCTAGACTTGATCTAGGCTCAACCTATCTCCGAATAGGTTCGATTTAAAAAATTGAACTTCCTATCTTAGGTTGGGTGAATTTCTACTCTCGAAACTTGGAACATGAATCACTTCTGGTTCTTGTTCTGAACATGATCATGTGCATGGTTAGGCATGTATGCATGATAGAATGCTTTCATGTTTATGATTTATTAAGGTTCCTTGACCTTCCTCTTACTTCATCCAATTCTTCGCTGCAGCTTTCAATCATCTTTGTTTGTGCTTTTCTCTGACATTCTTAACTTTCCTTAGGCACATCTTCATTCGACACTTGACTGCCTTTTTCTTTCTGCTTTTCATGTTAAGGCCCCCTTTTCTTTTTACCTCATCTTTAAGTCTTTCTTTAAACAACAAATGTAATTTCTTGCTTAACTAGTTCATTTCTTTACCAGTCATCATTCATTTCCATGAAAAGCATCATGTTGGATTATGCAATGATGGAAAGCAAGGCTTGAAATAGAGAAGTGAAAGGGAATTTCATTTATATAAAACTGTAAAAAGGATCAAAGAAAAAGAAATTTACAAAGCAAAAATTAGATCATCCAAATAATGAACACTCAAAGTATTCAGAGTAAACAATCTGATCCTCTGATTTTGAAAATTTTCTTTCATTGACATCCTGGGTAAATCTGAAGATTTTGAATTCCATGACTTATCCCAGTTTTGCAAGGTCAACGGACTCCTTTTTTCAGCGTACATTCCAGTTTGTGCTTCATTTGAGCCAACAGCTTTGGATTCTCACCCCAAATTTCCCCTTTTGGTCTCAAGTCGCCTTTTGTGGATTTTCAACATGAGCCACCTCCTTTGGGTTCGAGTCATCCTTTTCAGATTTTCAACACGAACCATCTCATTTGGATTCGAGTCGTCCTTTTCGGATTTTCAACACGAATCTTTTTTTTTTTGCTTTTTTTCTCTTCTCTCTTTTTTTTTTCTCTTCTTTTTTTTATTCCTTTTTTTGTTCTTCTTTTCTTTTTTTTCTTTAGGCATAGTATTTCTTTACTGCATCCGCATTTATCAAATTAGGCATGTCTCTTCCATCCATGTTGGTTAAAATCAAGGCTCTTCCCGAAAAAGCCTTCTTCACCATATATGGGCCTTCCTAATTTGGTGCCCATTTTCCATGAGAATCATTTTGACTTGGGAGTATTCTTTTGAGGACCAATTCCCCTTCTCAGAAAAGTCTAGGATGAACTTTCTTCTCGTATGCTCGCATCATCCTTCCTTGGTACATTTGGCCATTACAAAAAGCCGCGAGCCTCTTCTCCTCAATCAAATTCAACTACTCATAGCGAGAGCGAACACATTCAGCGTCTTCCAGTTGTGTCTCCATTAACACTCTCAGGGATGGAATTTCTACTTCAATGGGTAACATCGCCTCCATTCCATATACTAATGAATATGGGGTTGCCCATGTCAAACCCTGATCTATAAAATAATTATGATGTCAATTACATGCTCAGTAGAATGTTTGCATATTTGGGAAGTTCGAGAAAATTGTTAAAAGACGATATTGTCTCTGATGGTACCATTAAGTCGATTAAGTCTCAAATGAGTTCAAATAAGGATTTTAAGAGTGAAATCGAGAATTTCATAGTCTAGGGATTACTTAAAACAGTGATTCGGAGTTCAAGGTCCGATTTGGAGTCAATCGGGAAAATTGACCAATTAGGGACAAAACGGTCATTATGATATTTAAGGACAAAATGGAGATTTCTATAAAATATTTTGATCACATTGGACCAAGAATAATTATATGGAATATAATATGATTATTGGAACATAATATGAAGTTTAGCATTGGAAAATTTTAATTCTCGATATTTTTGGGACACAAGGGCAAAACGGTAATTTTGTCACTAAATGTCAAAATGAAAATTTTTAGAAAAGATTTTCTTAGCCCTATGTAATATGTTTGAGTATGGTATGAGTATTAAAGTACAATTGGAAGATTTAGCAGTGAAAAATATGAGTTTTCGATATTTTTGGAGTATAAGGGCAAAATGATAATTTTACCATCCGAAATCGAAAATTGAATTTTCGAAAAGATTTTGATCAAATTTAATTATTTGGAGTGTGATATGAGTATGAGGAGTGAAAATTATACATTATGGCAAATTTTCAATTTTTGGGGCAAAAATGTAATTTTTGAAAAGTTCGAGAGTAAAAGTGTAATTTTGAAAAATTTACTCCACCAAAACTTTGGAAAAATCTGGAAATTTCATCTAAGACTTGGATGAGTCAGAGGGAATGCATGGTGGAAAAAGTAGGACAAGTGGATGGCTAGAAAAAAATAAATTAACAAAATATTCAAAATATGAATAAAATAATATTATTTCATTAAACTAATAAAAAGGCATAAAAAATCAGCTCATAACCCATTCTTCTTCTTCAACATTTGGCCAAGCAAGAAACAAGAGAGAGAAAGGAGAAAATAAAACCCTAGCCAAGAAATTTAAAGGGAAAATTGGTGGAAATTCAAAAATCAAGTGGAAAAAATGTAACATTTCTTAAATTTGTCTTGTGCTTTACCTTTCCCATGCATTTCCCATCACTTTTCATGGTTGAATCATGTGATTTGAGGATGATTTCAATTCTGGTCATATGGGTTTAGAGAGAGAAAGTTGATAGAAATAATTGATTTTAATATATGTTATTGTTTTTAGCTAGTTTAGCATGTATATAAGCAAAATTAGAAGAAATAAATTTGTTTGCCATAGTAACCATCCATGGCCAAACCTAGTGTCGTGTGTGTAGTGATGGAATTGATTTTATTTTGAGAGAATTGGATAGCAAAATAGTGATTTATGGTGTAGAAATCAAGTAGGAAAAAAATAACGGAATGAAAAATTTAACTAGAAATGAAATGTTTTTCATTTTATCTATTTAGGTTGAATTTTCTGGGGTGAATTTGACTGCTGAAAATTGAGCAAATTGTTGAGATTTGGTGGCATTTGGTAATATTTGATGAATTATGGGTGTAGGAATTAATTGAGAATTTTTTTGTGCAAAAATTAAAATTTTTACCCACTAAGGGTAAAATCATAATTTTGCATTCTCAGACTGGTAAATTGACCCGTAGTTGCTACCATTGGGTAATTGGAATATAATCGAATAATTAGAAACTGAAACCGGTCAAATCGGAGTTAAAATGGAGATTTTTGCAATTTAGACGCGTGTAGGTGAGTCGGTCGGACACCGTAAGAAAACGACTGTCCGGACCATTTTTACCCCATTTCATGTATCACAAAGAGCCTGAAATTGATTATGGTAAATTGACACAATTTATTAAAATTGGTGTCATAGGGAACACATAGGTGGTGGGTCCCCAGACACGAGAAAGATGCAATGTAGTGGAAAATTGAAAACAAGAGTATCGTGCACTCCTGTGACGAGGTGAGTGAACAATTTATCGTCTTAATTATCTGGAGTAGATTTATTAAATTTAATGATTTTATGAAAAATTATTGTATTGAGTGAATTATTGATTTTACGAGAAAAATGTAAAATTTATAAAATAAATTTGATTTACTAAATAAATTGAATTTTTACAAATTGATTTGAAAAATGGAATAATTGGTTTTGAAATTAGAGTAATTGGAGACGGTTTAATTGTGTTATAAATTGTATTGTAAATTATATGGCTTATAGCATTATATGAGCATGAATGGCTAGACTAATTTATGCAAAAATTATATATACTGTGTTTTCAGCCTTAAAAGGCTAGACTATGATAAATTGCCATATCATGCTAGTTAAGATTTTATAAATGAGATGGTAGATAAAATAATCACTGCAGTGACACCAGTTCTGTGGGACAGCCTAAGAGAGGAGGCACAAAATTAGACTTATCTTACCTCTATTGGAGAACCAGATGTGGGGGGGAGGAGTTTCTCTGAAAGTAAAGTTTGAGTGCACTTCACGTGGACCACCACGAGAGAGTGAGATTCAGTCAACATCAAGGCATGGCTAGATATTATTTTTAATGTAAAAATATGTTCAGTTGTATACTACACTGAACAGCCTTGGCGGTCTCGGTCAGATGTTTCGACCGGGGCATCCCTGAGAATGATTTTTGCATAAGCCAAGTTGAGATTTTGAGAAATATATAAGCCATACTAAATATTAATTTAATCGAGTAAAATAATTCTATTTTGCTCGATAGAATATTTTATTTGTCTCTACTCAATTGAAATGAGTTGAGATAAGACGAATGGTAGTACAAAGAAAGAAAATTTTAAATTTTGTCTCCTTTTACTCGACTTTAGATAATTTAGTTGGTATTTGTTTATTCACTGAGATTTTATAATCTTACCACCCTCTCTTCCACCTATTTCAGGCTCGAGAAAAGCACTAAATAGCTGTGGCATCAAGAACTAGGCGGAGTCGGAATCTAATGCATTTAAGGTACATAGTTGTACATAGTGGGCCCACGTGTCATTGTAAAAAAATTTTTATACTTTGATTACTTGCATCTTAGTATGTATAAATATATTCAATTTTTACATTATAAAAATTATGTACTGACGTTTCTATAAATATTATTTTATAAAAATATATATATAATGTTATTTTATTGAATATTTTTATTATATTCATATATTCAAAATTTGCTTCAAACTAATGTTTTAAATGTTTAAATTTATTTTCAAACTATGAAAATTGTGTCTTCTACGCATTTATTATGTTTTTGGCTGGGTTTTGAGATTTTCAAGAAAGATGATGAAAATGCCCCTGTGAGCCGAAAAATAATATTTTATTATTTTAATTTGAAAACGACTTATAATTCTTTTGAAATGTGGTATTTAATAATCGTAGTTCACGGGGGAAGTGCGAGAGCTGATATGAAAGTTTTGCGGGGTTTCGATCGGCATTCGGGGTAGGAATGCTTTGTCGAGACGTCGCGGCGGGTGTCATGGGCCCGATGGGGAGTTCCGAGGCGTGACAGCCCCCGTAGAGGTATGCACGGAAGTTCGATACGCATGTAAGGCAAAAAGGAGCTTTTCATGCCAGTCTTTATAAACTTCAGTCATCTTTTCAATGATTCTTTTGATATTTTTGTTGGTTGCCTCTACCGCTTAATTCATTTTTAGACGGTAAGTTGTCGAGTTATGATGCTTGATCTTGAACTTAGCACAAACCTCTTTTACCATTGCGCCATTCAAATTGCTTGCATTATCGGTAATGATCCTTTCTAGAAGTCCATATCAACATATTATTTCCTTCTTAATGAACTTACACACGATCTTTTGTGTTACATTGGCATAGGAAGCTGCTTCTACCCATTTTGTGAAATAATCAATGGCCACCAATATGAACCGATGTCCATTAGACGCCTTTGGAGTAATAAGCCCAATCACATCCATTCCCTACATTGAAAAAGGCCAAAGTGCCGTAAAAACATGTAATGGGGCTGGTGGAGCATGGATTCTATCTGCATAAATCTGACACTTGTGGCATCTTCGAGCAAAGTTTATGCAGTTTGATTCTAAAGTCAACCAATAATATCTTGCTCTCATGATTTGTCTAGCCAACATATGTCCATTAGCATGAGCTCCACAAGTCCCTTCATGGACTTCTTCTATTATTCTGTTGGCTTTAGCAGCATCCACACACCTCAAGAGCACTTGGTCCCGACTTCTTTTGTAAAACACATCTCCACCGAGGAAGAAGCCCATTGTTAACTTCCTAAGGATTCGTTTGTCATTTTCCATGGCACTCTCAAGATACGCCTGGTGTCTGATGTATTGCACGATATCATGATACCATGGTTTACTATCGACCTCTTCTTCAACATTCAGGCAGTGCACGGGGACTTCACGAATTCCCAAATTAAAAAGGTGTACATCGACTGCTTCGTTTATTCTGAACATTGCTCCGATGGTGGCCAAAGCATCAGCAATCTGGTTCTCCTCTCAAGGCAAATGATTGAAGCTAATTTTCTTGAACTGCTTACCCAATTCTACAATCAACTTTTGATAAGGGATTAGCTTGGAATCACTAGTTTCCCATTCACCTCGCATTTGACATATTACCAAAGCTGAATCTCCGTAGACATCTATTGTGTCGGCTTTCATGTCGATTGCTGTTTGTAACCCCAATACCAATGCCTCAAACTCTGCCATATTATTAGTACAATTGAAATTCAACCTCATCGTGGCTGGGTAATGCTTTCCTTTTGGAGAAATTAACACTACTCCAATTCCATGCCCCGAAGCGTTTGAAGCTCTATCAAAGAATAGCTTCCAATTTCCATCCCTTTCAGATTCTTCCTTGCTTGTTTGGCATACTAACATCAAGTCTTCATCCGGGAACTCAAACTTCACTGGTTCATAATCATCCTCCACCCTTTCTACTAAAAAATCAACAATTGCACTTCCTTTAATGGCTTTTTGAGACACATATACAATATCATATTCAGAAAGCAACACTTGCCATCTTGCCACTCTCCCTGATAAGGATGGTTTTTCAAAGATGTACTTAATGGGATCTAACTTTGCTATGAGCCAAGTGGTATTATACAGCATGTACTACCTAAGTCGATGTGCTGTCCAGGCTAATGCACAACACATCTTTTCCAATAAGGAATACTTAGACTTGTAATTAGTGAACTTTTTGCTCAAATAATAGACAGCTCTTTCTTTCCTGCCAATTTCATTATGTTGTCCCAACACACATCCCATGGACCTTTCAATTATTGTCAGATACAAAAGAAGAGGCCTTCCAACTATAAGTGGTACCAATACCAGTGGGCTTAGAAGATAATCCTTGATTTTGTCGAAAACAATCTAGCATTCCTCATTCCATGCCCCCAGGTCATGCTTACGAAAGAACTTGAAAATTGGGTCACATTTAGAGGTGAGTTGCGATATAAATCGAGCAATAAAATTCAACCTCCCTAAAAATCCCCTCACTTCTTTTTGTGTTTTGGGAGGTGACAGTTCACGAATGGCTTGTATTTTATCTGGGTCCACCTTAATTCCTTTTTCACTTACCACGAACCCTAACAATTTCCTAGAAGTAACACCGAATGTGCACTTTGCAAGATTCAACTTGAACCAAAACCTTCGTAATCTCTCGAATAACTTCTTGAGGTTAACAGTATGGTCTTCCTTCGTAAGAGATTTTGCGATCATATCATCCACATACACTTCTATTTCCTTGTGCATCATATCATAAAATAAAGTCACCATGGCCCTTTGATAAGTGGCACCTGTATTTTTCAGTCCAAATGGCATCACTTTGTAACAAACGTTCCCCACATGGTCACGAACGTTATTTTCTCCATGTCCTCAAGTGCCATCTTAATCTGATTATACCTCGAAAAGCCATCCATAAATGAGAATAAAGCGTTCTTTGTTGTATTGTCCATGATAGTGTCAATATGCGGCAAATAAAAGTTATCCTTCGGGCTTGCTCTGTTCAAATCCCTACAATCCACACACATTCGAACTTTTCCATCCTTTTTAAGAACTAGGACTACATTAGCTACCTATTCAGGATACTTGGCCACCTCCAAGAATCCAGCATCGAATTGTTTTTTTATTTCTTCTTTAATCTTCAGCAACATCTCTGGCTTCATCCTCCTTAACTTTTGCTTAACTAGCTTACAATCTGGCTTCAAAGGCAACTTATGGACAACCATATCAGTATTAAGACCTGGCATGTCTTGATATGACCAAGCAAACACATCCACATATTCAAGAAGCAACTCTTCTAGCTTCTGTCGTTCATGAGATGATAATGAGGTACCAATCTTAACCTCTTTCTTTTCTTCTTCATTTCCTAAATTAATCGTCTCTGTGAGCTCTTGATGAGGCAAAATCTCATTTTCCTCATATTCCAACAACCTTGACAATTTCGAGAGTAGATCATAGTCATCCAATTTTTCTTCATTTTCCAGTTCATCAATGTTTGGTATTTTTTCAAAATCAATAATCTGATTGCGCTCAAAATTTTCTTCGTGTTCATTATTTAAAGACCTGCAAATAGATGCAATTGGACATGGATACAAGCAATCATTTATTGGTTTAAAGGGAGAAATATGGAAATGGTATGCACAAGAAAAGATGATAACAAATGAGATGATAAACATCATGCTTGTCATTTATTTGAAAGATTAAAGAAAAAGAAAGCCCTATTTAAACAAGAAATTGACCTTAATGCCTTTGGGCATAGGCATTAGGTGAAGCTGTTCATTACATTTTCAAAGACTCAAAGATGATTGGTAGCTCCATGGCTGTCTAATTGGTCAGCTCTTCCCCAAGCAAAATTGGATATACCTCGGGGACCTTTTCATCAACTCCCTAATCCTTATGGATTGATGGCTCATCAAACGCCTCTTGAAAAGTCCCAACAACTTCTTTTGGTGTTTTATGCAAAAAGGGAATCATCTTTTCCTCAAATTCCTCCTCTTCGACGTAAAATTCGATCATTGACAAATCCATCAACTCTTGTAACTTACGTCGAAAACCATCATAATTTTGGATGGAATGCCCAACAGCCCCCATATGGAACTTGCAAAGAATAAGTAAGGTCATGCCTTGATTCTTTCTTGTCCATGGGCTCTGGAGTGATGGCATTTACTTTGAACAGCGCCTCGAACACTTTATCCATAGGTGTCCGAACCTCATCGACACTTCTTTTCACTTTCTGAGTTGTCTCCTCATGGATGAGGTTCACTGCTAGTCTTCCATCATCAAGCAAGGGATCCTTATCTACATTTGAGTTGTCTCGTTTGGCAAAGTTTAAGAGTCCTGCCTTAACGAGTGTTTGGACTTTATGCTTAAGTGCAGTGCAATTTTCAGTGGAATGTCCCTGGATCCCAAAATGGTAATCACAATGTGCATTTTGGTCATACCATTTTGGAAAAGGGGATTTGAATGGTTCTAAAGGGGTACGGGCTAACAGTCGATTTTCAATTAGTTGTGGTAACAAGGCGATGTAAGAGATTAGGATGAGATCGAATTGGGGCCTTTCTTGAGCAGTCATGGATCCTCTTTGAGCATTTCTGGAGTTATTGGTTGAAGATGTGGGTCTTGCTGTTGGTGACAGTGGGAAGGTATTGGGTCGAAACACTGGTTGTTGGGCAGACAGGCATATATAAGGGTTCTAGGTAATGTTGCCTATACTAGGATAGAATGGTAAATATGGGTGATATGAGTGGTAAGGGTTAAGATCATGGCTTTGAGAGCTAGTATAAGTGACTGCCTGCACATCTCCCTCTTTTTTCTTAAGTAGGGCCCCCTTTCTAGAACTAGTGGCCTCATTTGTCTCAATTTTTCCATTTTTTATTATCCTTTCAATTATTTCCCCTGAAAGGACTAGATTTGCAAAGTTTTCGGTGGCATTGCCGATTACTCATTCATAAAAAGAAGCATTGAGCATATTTATGAATAACACTGTCATCTTCTTGTCTGTTAATGGCGGCTGCACCTGTGCTGCTGTATCTCTCCATCTTTGAGTATACTCTTTGAAGCTCTCGCTAGCTTTTTTTTCCATAGTCTAAAGTGATAGGTGATCAGGGGCCAAGTCGACAACATGCTTGTATTGTGCCATAAAGGCTCTAGCCAAATACTTCCAAGCTTTGATATGACTTCAGTTAAGTTGCACGTACCATCTAGCTACCGATCCGTTAGGCTGTCCTGAAAGAAGTGAATTAACAATTTGTCATCATGTGACTGGGCAACCATTTTTCGATAATACATGGTAATGTATGCCATCGGGCATTTTGTCCCGTCATATTTCTCAAATTCTGGCACTTTAAATTTCGGAGGGATCATGACATTGGGAACCAAACATAACTCAACCGCATCCATAGTCCCGAACCTAGTGACTCATTCGATAGCACGAAGGCGTTCTTCCAACAAATCATACCTTTTCTCAACTTCTTCATTATCCCCCGTTTGAGATGAACTCTTCCTTAATTTTTCTTGTTATTTTGGATCATCTAAATCCGGAACATGTATTGGTTCGGCGAGATTTGTTTTGAAATTTGACCCTGATTGTCCGTGGATCGATTGATGACCTGTTGGGAGTGGCACATTGTAATAAACAGGTGGTGCCATTTACGGGTGAGCCCTTTCAAAAGTTTGGGCATGGGGTGGGGTGAATCTCGGGGAATAAGGCGGATCATCTCTTGGGTTGCTAGTGTCTTGTGTTAGTGGGTTTTTTGGCAAAGCTGACTCTTCAACCACTATTTTTCCTTTGCTTAAAGTCATCACCAATTCCATCATCTTTGCTAATTGTTCTCTCATTTCTTCTTGAGCTTGTTCCATTCTTTCCATTTGTTCCCTTTATTCTTCTTCTATGATCCTTACTCGTCGACGAGTATTATGAACACATTGGTCACCGACTTTAAGTTGTAGAGTTACCTTGGAATCCTTATTTTTTAATTCATAAACATGAATTAGATGCAATTTTGGTGCATGAATGAAAATGAACACATTATTTTTATTTTCAGATGAAAAAACTTATTCATGAAATGCATGCATGAATGATATACTAAAAGTATTTATCACATAACACCCATCAACAAAGTGATCTATTGCATAAGATATTGTCTTTGACTGCAATTTCAAGAGTCATCTTTTACATTTACTCCGTTAATGGCTGTCAAGTGACAAATACTATTACTATATGCAAAATTATAATGCAAATGTGCATATGCAAAATAAAAATGACAAAAGGTTCAAATTAGTACAAAGAAAAAGAATTAAGAGTAATTTTTATTAAAAGAAAAGAATGAAAATGATTAATAACATGGGTATGCATGATACCTTCATTATTTTGCGGGGAGAATTTAGAGTTGAGGGAGTATGAAAAATTCCTTCATGTGTACTTAGTCAAAGGTATATTTCATGGGTAAAGTTCTACCTGGGCAAAGTTGACTCGGTATTCTACATGCCAAGTTAGGTTTCAAAAGTGGCGCTAAAGGTTCCCAAATTGTTCCTTACTATCATCCACTCGGACTAGTAAGGCATCCTGATCCTCACCCATTACAGGCTTCAAACGGACTAGGTTCAATTTGAGTGGGAGTGTTCATTAGCCCATGCGAAGGTTATCACCTTACAAGAGCGTAGCTACTTAACCCCCTCCTAATTAAGGACAAAGCCTGGGTAGAAGGCTTATGCATGAATGCAAAATGTGTTGTGTGTGTGAAGGAATATACCATCATTTGATGGACACTGTCACATCCCTCTATCCTAAATTCCCCGTAATTCAAATGCAATAAATAAATGATTATAAGATAATTAATGCACAAACTTATAATGCACAAAACAAATGCTCAAATTTGAGGGAAACACTAAATTATTTAGGGCTTAAGACAATCTATGATTAATCATGGCTGGACTTTCTTTTTGTCCCCAGTGAAGTCGCCAAGCTGTCGTAACGTGCGGGTCCGGAAACCCGAGCGCTAGACGTGAAAAACTTAGGGAGTCGTCACCAATCTTTTTTGCGGAGGTGTGATTGGCCACCTAATAAATTTGTTCTATTCAACAAAGTACTAAATTAAATTTAGGTCCATTGAAAGAACGATATACTGGTCTGCGTGTTTTTTAGAGTTGGGTTCGGGAGTGTGGTTAGCACGGGGAAGGATTAGCACTCCCGTGACGCCCGTTCCACGAACAGTACCATTTAATCATTTATTATCTTAACCCCTTTTATTTTGTTCTTGTGTTTCCTTTATTATTATTTGTTTGATCCACCTTTTATTCTGTCAGTCAAGTTAAAGTTTTTCGAGGGTTTGACTTACATATGATGTAATCATGAAATATATGACATAAAATCGAAACAATATCAAACGAAAACCTTTTATTGAGCGCACTTTCAGAATCTGCCTATTATTCTGGTGGGATCCAGGAGTATTCTCTCACATAGAGAAGTACCTAAGAAACTTGCCTTCGCAAGCTTATTAGGTAAATCCCATCATCGGGATAATCGTTTGTGACAGAAAACGGTGTTTTCGTGAATGCAAAATCCTAATACGGGTAAAAACTTTTTATTAAAGATACATATCCGAACCCTCTCATCATACTAGTGGAGCTCGAAGGTATCTTTTCACCTAGGGAGTTTACCAATGAAACTCGCCTTCACAAGCTTTCTCAGAAAGTCCCATAATCGAGGTTTAAACCCGTATATAGAATAATTCTATATGCCATAACATTTAATAATGCAAACATGATACATAATGCATTCGTAAATTTAATGTTTATTTTTTTTATTTACTATGTCTTTCTTTCTTTCTTTCTTTCTTTCTTTCTTTTTTTGTTTTATTATGATTAACAAATTTATTGTTATTATTAATTCTTTGTTTTTTTTACTTGTATATTTTGATTAGTTGGAGATTGAATACACATAGTTTTTTTTATTTATCAAAATTATGAACATCAAAATTCTAAATTAAGACCCTCCCATCATTCTGGTGGAATCCTAATCAAAATTTTTGACCTAGAGAAATTCACTCGAAATTGCGACTTCTCGCGTTTCGAGTGGATATCTCATCATCGGTCTTGGTCCCTAAAACAATCATTATATTTCATACGTTTATAATTTTCACTATATTATGTTATTTTATTTTCTACATGTACCTATGTGTATATAAATTTGCGTAATTAAAGATTTTATTGCCAAATATTTATTTTCATTTTATTTATTTTTTTTTTCTTATATACATTATTATACATTTTACATACATTTCATATATATACTTATGTTAAATCTATTATTTTACAATTAAATGTTTATTTATTTATTTATTGAAAATTTTATCTATTTTTATTTCTATTATTCTACCTTAAAACATCATGTATTTTTTTATTTTCTTTATAATATATTTTAATTTAAACCAAACAAAATGTTAAACACTAAAGTTTTTTGATTATAAGTGGACACGCCCAATAAACACAATCAAGCCCAGCAATTAGAATAAGACTTTACCTGATTTGGGCTTAGACTTGCCCAAAACGCCTTGGCCCGAAAAGAAAGGCAAGCTTGCTGCAACAGCCCACCAAATCTCCTTCAAAGTGCACCGTTTTTTACTTCTTTGATCCCTTTAAACGGCGTCGTTTTGCCCATTTTCTGCTAAGTATAAAAGCTCATTTGTCCTCTTCTCCCTTTATTTTTCCCCTTTCGTTTCTCTCTCTAGGGTAGATCTCTCTACCTTCTCTCTAAACCGCAGCCTTCAGATCAGCCTTTACCCTCTCTCCTTCAATCGTCGGACTCTCACCGCCTACCCCTTTGTCGACCTTTCACCACCGATTTCAAACCCCGTAACCTTTTCTCTCTTTTTTTGGATTTTTGATTCGATTTTTTTTTGTGGTTTCTGGTTGCTAGATTTTAGGGCATTTTTGGTTGATTGGGTATCATACCAGCTGCTAGAAGAGATTAAGGTTTTTTGTTCTTTTTGGTTGGTTTTGGTTGTTGTTTTTTGGCTTTGATTTTTGATTTCTTTGAATACTGGGTTTTTGTTTGAAGAAGGTTTTTGGTTTTTTGGTTTGAATTTTTTTTTTGTTGGGTTTGAATCTGAGAAAATTTTTGGTTGCCTGCTTCCCCCCCCCCCCCCCCCCTGGTCCCCTCTACTTTGCTTGAATACCCTTTTTTAGCAACTGGATTGTCCAAATTTTAGACAATCCAGAAGTAAAATCATGCTTTTCTGAGCATGATTTCACTAAACACAACCAATTAGGGGTCAGTCACTGGATTTGGGTAATCCCCCAAAATCCAGTGACTTTGCAGGGATTTGATGATTTCTCTTTTTTTTTTATTTTTTTTTAATTTTAGGTGTCTACACATTGGTTATAAAAATCACTTTTTTAATGAAACTTAATCTAGTGGATAACATATTACATTTGTTTAAGAAATGAAATGTCAATCTTTAATTATATTTTTTTCATTTTCGATTAGAGTAACATTTTTTCAAATTTATATTCCCTTAATTGGTTAATTTGATAACAAACTAAAGCCCATATTACCACGAAAAGCATTGACACTTTGTACTAATTAAGAAAATTAATCATGTCATATTCGTATTTACCCAAATAAGCATTAATACCTTATGTTTATACGACACGAATAAGACATGGATACACGAATTGCCAAGTCTACACACCATCTTCAATTTGGGATGTGTTTTTTGTAGGACAAAATTGAGTATAGTGGGCCAAAGTGAACAATATTTTGCAGGTTAGTTTGGATTGTGAGAATTGGTATTAGAGTGGACTCTAGGGGTATTAACCATATGCCACTAAGGATAATAGGCTCTTGTTGAAGTGAGGAGGATGTCATGCTTCCAGCGAAAAACTGTGAATCCCACATTGAAAAGGTTGTATGCTTTTAGTGGGGAATCCTGACGATATTACATTCTTAACGAGGAGCCATGAAGATATAACACTCTTCATAAGGAGTCAAGAATCCTATATCAGTTATGCACTAAAGTAAGAGACTAGGCATTTAAGGTTCATATTAGATAGTTTGTAATATTAGAAGTCTTATTCAGATGTGACTATTCAAGTTTAAATATAACTCTTAAAATAAGAAAAAATGTTTTCAACAAATACAACTATTGAAAATTGTTTAGTAGACACCTATTTTGAAACACAACAAACACATCAACAGACACATCTATTGAAATAACAATAGATCCAACTTTTCAGTGTCTATAAAAGGAACATACTTTTAAGACAGACTTCATCTTTCAAAAAGCATTCTGCAACAGGCTTGTTATATCTTGGAAAGTCTTTTTTTGCAAATCCCCATAGTAGGCAACAACTCTTTAAAGACAATGTGTTACAACATGCCTCAAGCCTTTCTTATCTTTTCTTTTACTATTTTTCTAATAATTTTAAAGAGCTATTCTCAATGGAGTCTAATCCAAATTCAAGATTTCACTTCAAGAATCAAGAATTCATCAAACTTAACCAATTAATAGAACCAATTTCACCCACTGAAGGGATAAGATGGTGTTTTTGCTCAAAGCCTTGAAGATTTATTATGTTCTAGATCTGAATCTTACTGCACTTTCAAAACCAACTAATGAAGATTTTAATGTGTAAAAGGAAAAAACATGAAAAAAAATGAATTGATATGTTATGGACATATCCTAAACACTTTGATAAATCATCTATATGACCTTTACTTTAATTTGAAGACTCTAAAGGAAATTTAGGAAGCTTGGAAAACTACCTACAAGAATGAAAAATAAGGTACTGACAAATTTTTGTCCTTAAAATATTTTGAATTTAAAATACATGACAATCTGCCTATCATGGATTAAGTACATGAACTACAAGTTTTAGTTTCAAAACTAAAGGACCTTGAGGTTAAGGTTTTTGATGCACTACAAATAGGTGCAATTCTTTCTAAACTGCCTCAATCTTGGAATAATTACAGAAAGAAGGTTCTACATTTTGTTGATTCTATATCAATCAAACAATTAATGACTTAAATGCAAATAGAATGTGAATGTAAAACCCGAACCTATAAATACATGTCATGACATACATGCAATGAATAACGTGTTTGTATGTTAGGAAAGTCTCAAAGAATAGCTAAAACCCGGTATTGTACCAAATGGTACACTTAAGTTGATTTAACCTCGAATTAGTTCAAATAGGAATTTTAAGATGAAATTTAATATTTCACAGTCTAGGAATAACTTAAAATGATGTTTTGGAATTCGAGGGTTAATTTGGGATGAATTTGAAAATTTTGATGTCTAGGGGCAAAATCGTCATTTTGCCACCCAAGATAATAAATTGACCATGGAGTGAAATTTTTTATCAATATTGACTATTTGGAGTATAATTTGATGATAGGAAGTGAAAAATTTCAATTCCGACAGTTTTCGGAACATAGGGGCAAAACGGTAATTTTGTCGCCTCAGGGGTAAAACTGTAATTTTCACTACTCAAAACTTGTCAAAATCTTAAGATTTATTCATTTTTGGTATGCATGAGTATGGTGTTTGAAGTGGTGAAAATTTAAAATTTTCATAATGAAATTTTAAAAACGGGTCCCACGGGAAAGTGACATATGGCATTTTTAAATAAAATAATATTATTTTAATCAAATAAGCCCATTTAAGCTTCAGCTGATGAGGGGTTCGGCCATAAGTGGAAAAAGAAAGGAAAGAATAGGGAAAAAAGGAAGAAAGGAGAAAAACCAAAGAAAAGCTTGAAATTTGACAAAAGATTCGCGGTTTTCGTCCGTTTTCACGTCTAACGGTAAGATTTTTCGATTTTGGCTTGGTTTCTACCTTTCCCATGCTTTTGTTTTCATTTTCCATGCTTCAAGAGAGAGATCACAGAATAGATCTGAGAGCTGGATGAAATTCAAGGGGGGAGATTTTGAATTTTTCAAGTTTCAATTCTTAGCTAAATCAGTAGTTTCGGTTAGTTAGAGATGTTTAGAAATTAAATTGGACTCGAAAGCATGGAATTTTCACAATACCCACTCTAGGCTGAATGTTCAATGCTGTCCAATGGTGATGAATTGATTTTTATTCAAATGAATTGAAGGGAAAATGATGAAAAATGATTAATTGTGCTAGAAAAACAAAATAGAAAATTTACCGGGTGAATGTCCCATTTTAACCGAATTTTTCAAGGAAGAAAGTGACCTGAATTTAGTGATTCCAAAGGGTTATAAGCTGGTATTTGATGATTAAAAATGTTGGAGAGAGAATGGGACGATTTAGAGCAAAAATGGAACGCGTTAGCAATTTATCGGGTAAAGTACCGAAAATAGGCTAGTACCGCGTTTAAGCCGTTTTAGGCCGTTGCATTTCATACTATACATTAATATAGGATTTAAATCAATTATATAGTGATTTAGCATAAATGTATTGAATTGTGTGATTTTTGTAATTTATTAAGGAGGTGAGACATCTGGAAAAGGCAAGAAGGTCATACCTGAGGAAACGTGATTAAGACGCTTTTTCTTCAAGAGAATTGGATTTATATATCCTGTGAGTAAACCTACTATTATTGTAAACTATCTAGAGTTTATTTTTAAATGTTAATTATAGATTTTATGCAAAGAAAATGGTTATAAAAAGAGAAATTTTGCTGTATGCAAGTAAATAGATTTAAATGAAAATATTGTTGGATTATTAAATAATTGATCTTTGTTAAAAAAATTGAGTAGTTTGGAGGCCGTAAATTGTGTTACAAATTATGTTTTCATTCAATAGGCTTATGAGTATGTGTATATATGTGGCTATATTTGAAATGTTATTAAGAATAAATGTAAGTTGGATTTTTACTATGTAGGCTGGGTAAATAAATAAAAGCCACGTTATACTGTCGAAATTTTATTAAATTGGTGAGTTTAGTCACTGCAGTGGCCGGTTTCTGTGGACTGCCTATTAGAAGGGCACGGTAAACCCGATTATATAGTTACTCCGGTTGTAGAGACGATGAGGGTAACTCCCGGGGTAGTGTTAGAGTTCACTTCACGTAGAACCCACACGTGAATGTGTATCTCGGCCAATGCCAAGGAACGGCTTGTTTTAAAAACTAAAACGTGTTTAATGTATAATTGTTTTGACAACCTTGGTGGACTCGGTTAGATGCCTCAGCCAAGGTATCCCCGAGGACTAGTTTTGGCTTGAGCCATGATTTTAATAAAAGTCATAAGCCTTAACCATTGTTTTGATAAATTATAAATATTTCTTGATTTAAGAAATAAAATGAAACTTTATGAAATGGTTTGTAATAGCTATTTAAATTTGCCTCCATTTTACTTACCTTTAGATGTTTATGATAATGTTTGTTTACTCATTGGGATTGCAAAATCTCACTCACCTCCTGTCCAAACATTTCAGGCCTGTGGTAGCTTGTAGATACCAGATTTTGTCGAGGACTACCGTAGATCGTCTTCCCACGACAGAAGTAGGTTTACTGCCATTGTCGTATTTATATAGTTATGGGCCCACCGATCATTGTAATTATTATTGTACATTATGACTTTGTAACTTAATGTATGTATAAATTTATGACTTTCACGCTATAAAAATTACTTATATGCGTGTCTATAAAAATTATTTTATAAGAAAATGAAATATTTTTATCAATATTTTTGAATAGTAAAATGTTACTTTAAACCCTTGAAAAAGAAGGTTTTGGACTTCCGATTTCAGATTATGTATTCTGGATGCATAAACTATATTTTTACCAGATTTTAATATTTTCATCGAAAAATGACCAAAATACCCCTATGAGTCAAATTTTATATTTTGATTTATTTAAACCAGAAATGAGTTGTAAACCCTCAAAAGGGGATGTTTGAAAAGAATTACTCACAGGGAAGGCTAGAAACTGGTACGTAAGCCTTACGGGATTTCGGTTGGCATTCCGGATAATGAGTGTCAATTGGGACGTCGTGGCGGTTGTCAAGGGCCCGAGGGAAGCTCTGGGTCCTGACAGTGAAGCACATGCACGTGATGCATTATTTTAGCCTTCTGATTCTAATGTAAATCTTGTGAGTCAAAATCTAAATAATTTTGGAAAGAATCAAAACTCTAACAATTTTACGAAATCCAAGTTATTTGCATGAAAAGTTTCAAGACAAGCCTTTAAGAAAAAAGATAAGAAAAATATAAATTGTTTCCACTGTGGAAAGAAATGCCATATGATTAGTAAGTGTAGATCAAGTAGGAAAAAATTTTGGTTCTAAAAATCCTAAAAAAGCAAACATTGTAAAAGCTATCAAGGAATTGGTTGCTATGGTTTCTACAATGATTATTGGAATGGTAACGGAATATAATATGATTGTTGGTTCCAATAAAAGTAATGATTGATGGCTGGATTTTAGTGCTACAATTCATGTATGCAATGATAGAAACTTGCTTAAGACTTACATGAAAGTTAATAAACCAAAAGATATTATGATGAGAAATCACATTATAGGAAAAGGAATTGTTAAGTTGAATTTCACTTCTAGACAGAAGTTGACATTACTCAATATATTCCATATTCTTGAAATTCAAAAAAATTTAATTTCTACTAGTTTACTTGCAAAGAAAAGATTTAAAATTGTAATAGAAACTAACAATGTAATGGTATCCAAGGGTGGCCTATTTGTAGGAAAAAGATACTTTTGTGATGGCATGTACAAGTTCAACATTAATGAAATAAATATGATTTCTACTTATATTGTTGAGTCTAATTCTTTATTATGGCATGCTAGACTAAAACATTTAAATTTTGGTTCCATGAGATTTATGTTTAAAAATGGTTATATTGCATGTAAACATGATATAGAAAAATGTGAAATATGTATATAAGCAAAAATGACAAAGAAACCTTTTCGTAGTGTAGAAAAAAACTCAAAATTATTAGATCTTATGTGTTCTGATATATATGAATTAAATGAAAAATTAACTAGAGGAGGAAAAAGATAGTTTATAACTTTCATATATGATTATTTTAGATTCACTTGTGTCTATTTAAATAAAACAAAAAATAAAATTTTTTCAGAAATTTAAAGAATATAAATCTGTTATGGAAGATAAAAAAAGTAGGAAAACCAAATTCTAAAAAGTGATAGAGAAAGAGAATTTTTTTCTACAGAATTTTATAATTTCTATGAAGAACATGATTTGGTACATAAAAAAAGTGCTCATTATTCACCATAACAAAATAGATTGGCTGAAAGAAAAATTAGAACTTTGGTTGACAAGACCAATGCTATGTTATTAAATGCATATTTATCGCATGATTTATGGGGTGAGGCTTTATTAACAATATGTTGTATACTAAATAGAGTTCCTTCAAAGGTATTATTAAGTTTTTACCTTATGAATTTTGAAATAGAAAAAAACCAAACTTGGAATATCTAAAAGTGTGGGGGTGCTTAGTCTTTTATAAAGTTCATGAACCATAGAGAACAAAGCTTGGACCTATAGAAATTAAAGGTGTTTTTGTTAGCTATGCCCAACATTCTAAAGTATATAGAATTTTAGATTTACAATCAAATATTATTGTAGAATGTATACATGTTGAGTTGATTGAAAATAAATTTCTGTATAACTCGAATAATAAATTTAATTGTAAACAAAATGTCTTTATTCTAAATTGTGACCAAAGTGATATGACTTCTCATGGTACATCCAGTAAAAGGAAAAAATGATGATATTCAAATTGAACTTAGAAGAATTCAAAGAACCAAAAAAAAAAAAGCATTTAGATCCAGATTTCATTGATTTGCAAGTATTAGTATTCCTTGTGGAAGGAAGTAGAACCAAAGTGTATAAAAAGATACATATTTTATTAAATGTTGAAAATGATCCAAAAATATTCAAAGAAGTTATGTCTTCAAGGGATGTAGAGTTTTGGAAAAAAGTAATAAATGATGAAATGGATTTAATCTTGTCAAACAGAACATGGGTTTTGGTTGATCTTCCTCTTGGATCAAAACTCATAAACTATAAATGGATATTTAGAAGGAAATATAACACAGATGGTTTGATACAAACCTTTAAGGCTAAACTAGTTGCTAAAGGTTTCATGCAAAAAAAAAAAAAAACAAGCATTGATTATGTTGATACTGATGCTCAAGTAACAAGAATAACATTCATAAAAACATTTTTGACTTTGACATCTATTCATAAATTACATGTACATTAAATGGATGTTAAAACAACCTTCTTAAATGGAGATTTTAATAAAAAATATATATATAAAGAAACTTGAAAGTTTTATATTTCCTAGAAATGAGAGAAAGATTTGTAAATTAATCAAATCTTTTTATGGACAAAAATAAGCTCCAAAGCAATGGCATGAAAAGTTTGATAGTATTATATTTTCAAATGGATTTATACATAATAATGCAAATAAATGCATTTATTCTAAATTTACAAAAGATTATGGTGTAATCATATGTCTTTATTTAGATGATTTGTTGATTTTTGGTTAAATATACTTGAAATTGTTGAAACAAAAAAATATTTGACTTTAGTTTTCAAAATGAAAGATCTCAATAAAGTTGATACAATTTTGGGAATTAAAGTCAAAAGAGATAAAAATGTGATTTCATTGAATTAATCACATTCCATAGAGAAAATACTTCACAGAATTTGTCATTAAGAAATCAAAGGGTTTAATACTCTTTATGGTTCTAGTATAAAATTGACTAAAAAATTGTGAAAGAGTTATGACACAATTAGAAATGCAAGTGTCATAAGCAACATAATGTATGTTGCACATTGTACCAGACAAGATATAGGCTTTGCCATTTGCAAACTTTCAAGGTTTACTATTAAACTTAACAAAGATCATTGGAAGGTTATTACTAGAGTACTTGGATATTTAAAGAAAACAAAAACTTTAGAAATTTTGTAACAATAGTTTATGTCTTGTATTACACATTCCACAATGAAATCTGAATTTTAGCATTAGCAGCTATTGGAAAGGAAGAAATATGACTGAGAAATTTGTTATTAGATATAAAGTTGTGTGGCCATAATTAAAACCAGTCATTTCCATATATTGTGATAGTTAGGCTACAATATATATAGCCCACCATAATAATTGAAAGTCTAGACACATAAGTTTGTGACATACCTACATAAGAGAATTAATCTTGAATGGTGTTGTAACAATAGTTTATGTTAAATCTTACAAAAATTAAGTTGATCCACTTACCAAAGCTTTGCCAAGAAAGGCTGTAAAATCAACACTTAGTGAAGTGAGGCTAAAACCCTTGATTTAAAGGTGTTAATCGTGGAAACCCAACTTTGAGTTAGAAAAACTAATAACAAAAATTTAATAGGTAATAACAAGTTACTATATGCTGTTGTTATGCACTAAATTTTAATATTAAATAGTCTCATTCTTAAATATTTAATGTGATTATTATAAAGAGAGAATGAGTAAAAGGCTCTTAATAGAAATGTTAGATGCTTGTAGTAATAGGGGCATAATGATAAATTCCACCTATATGAATATTGAAGTAGTGTCGCTTCAAATAAGAGTTAAAAAGGTTTACTCTTGTAAATATTAATGAAATCAAGATTAGCACAAGGCTATATAAGTGCTAAAACAATTGGTAGAATCTTAAAGTGATTAAATAATGCTATGTGTGTGATATTTTTGGTTATGACATAAAGAGTTGTAGTTCGATCTTTGTGATACTAATAACTTCATTTTAACTTTAAAAGTTCTACATTAGTAGAAAGTTTAATTTTCAAGATACTTTCTATCATGCATAGTATTATTAATATTATAAATTAGTGAGAGATTGTTAAATAGTTTGTAATATTAAAAGTCTTTTTTAGATGTGACTGTTCAAGATTAAATATAATGCTTAAAATAAAAAAAGTGTTTTCAACCAACACAATTATTGAAAATTGTTCAATAAACACGTCTATTGAAACACAACAGACATATCAACAAATGCATTTGTTGAAATAACAACAAACACAACTTTTCAATGTCTATAAAAAGAACGTACTTCTAAGACATACTTCATCTTTCAAAAAGTATTTTGTAATAAACTTGTTGTATCGTTGCAAGTCCTTGTCTACAAATCCCCATAGTAGACAACAACTCTTTAAAGACAATGTGTTATAGCATATCTCAAGCCTTTCTCTTCTTTTCTTTTACTATTTTTCTAACAGTTCACATCATCTTTTATTTGAAAGGTCATTTTTGTGGGACAAAACGTGAAGCTAATAAGTCAAAACGGATAATACTTTGTAGGTTAATGTGGACCGTGACACTAAGCTTGCAACTTTTGTTGCATTTCAACAACCTTTTTATAGTAAGTAGACCCAAGATAGAAAGAAAAAAGGGGCGTAAGGTGGGTGAGGGGGTAAATGGAAAGAAATTTGTTGCTAATTCTTTCTAAACAAAAATGCTTGCCTTTTAATCTTGCTTCCAAACTTAAAAAGAATAAAATCCAAAAAGAAAGGGAAAAAAAAGGAAAATAGGCGAAAGCAAGTTGTTTTCTTTCTATTTTTGCATACATGAGTTTATTGAAGGCATAAAATGCTATTTTGTAGACAATATACTTATTGCAAATAAAACAACCTTACCCACACCAATTAGTAGACTATTTTGTACAAATACAAAACAAACTCAATTCATTCAATTCCGAATCTTGATAAAGATTCAAAATTTTGAAAAATTTTATGTAATTGAGCAAAACCCATCAAATTTGAACAAAAAATTTGAAAAGTAATTCCCTCGATCAATTCATGGATGACTTTCTGTTTATCATTGTATGGAGAGATTTGGAAAGATGTTCGTGTTTGGGTTCAACAAGCATCAAATTAAAGAGCTTGTCCTACAACTCGCTTTTCCATTTTTAAGAACAAAATGGTGGTGAAGGGCTAAGGTTAATTTTCAAAAATTAGACATGTGAAATGATTTTTTTGGTTAAAAGCTTGTAAAAGGAAAACAAAGAAATGAAAGAAAGAATTTTTTTATTTTTTATTTTGACATAATACTTTAAAAAAATTTTGAACTATTTAAAAAATTTTAAATATGTCTTTATTCTTTTATCGTGTTCAATTAAGTTTTTATATTTTTATTTTAAATCAAATAGGCTCTTATAACTAATGGCTGACTATTTATTATTAGTTAAAATATAATTTATCATTCTATACTACGTGACGCTGATATATCATAATAAATAATGACATGACATATTGATATGGTATAATGACAAGATCATGTGACATTTTTATCCTTGACGTTATCGCCATGTGAGCATAAAAATGACAAGTGATATTTTGACAAATGATAATTAGTTAACCATTAATTATATGTACATATTTGACTCAAACTAGAATACAAGACTTCATTGAGTATAATAAAAAAATAAAGAGTAAAATACCCCCATCTCCTTAAGTTTTAATCGAAATTCCAAACGAGTCCATTAGTTTTCAAAATAGGCACCCTACCATAAAAAAAATCTTCTGTTGGACACATACTTTCAACTGTTAGTGTTTCCATTAGTTTGATGGCTTGACAATATTAAAAAAATAATTTTACTCTTTATTAATTTTAAAAATTACTATTATATAATTTTATTAATTTTTTTATTAATTTTTTTTTAAAAAAGCTCTAGTTCTGGTGCTCCCTTCGGGGAGCCCAAATTGGGGCTCTCTAAGGGAGTATTGGTCTAGTGCTCTTTAGGGGAGTGCTGGGTGGTCAGTTGATGCAAGGGACACCACCGACCAGCTTGAGAGTAAAAAAATAATGGAAAAAAGAAATAGGACATTTTAGATATTCATATATAACATTATAGCCGTTTAGTTGTTTGGAGCAAAATGTCTATTTTGAAAATTAATGGACCTCTATGTAATTTCAATCAAACCTTAAAAGGTTGGGAGTATTTCATCCAAAAATAAAAATTTATTTAAAAATGTTTGAATTGTTTAGTAATTTTTTCAAACATTATGCTTTTCATTTTTCTCTTCAATTTTTAGTTGTTTTTTTATTTCTTCTTTTATCTAAGCCTCAAATCAAAAGGTAAGGTTTTGTTATTTTCCAAGGGAATTTGAGGTCGTTGTTTCGGTGCCATTTTCTCATGAAACAAGTGTTTAGTTGTTGTCAAGGGAAGAGAAGGGAAAAGATTATGACGATGTCATCAACTCCATAATTAGAAATTATACAAAAGAATGGTTTTGGTGTTTTTTATCTCATAGATAGTTTAGTCATTTTCTAGCATATGTTAATAATGTTTGGATTTTAAGACAAAGCATCCATTTTAAATATTAATGGATTTGAAATGAATTAACATGAATTAAGGTGAAACCTAAAGAGGTGAGAGAAATTTACACTAATTTTATATAAGTACAATATTTAGAATGGAAATAAAATTAAATAAAATCTATAAATTTGGTTTTTATTCAACATCTTCAATCATAGTTGTTAAATCAAGAAATGTATCGTGTATCGAAATTTTATTTTTTAACATCAAGTATCATATTGTATCAAAAAATACAATAAAAAATTTTAAAATTAATTATAAATAACATTTATATATGTATAATAAAAAAATTAAAAAATATTATATTTTTTATCCGAAATGAAGATTATAGGGCCTAAATTGAAAAGATAATTATTTTTTTAATTTAAACTTTCAATATATTCTTTAATAATATAGATTTTTAAATAAAATGTACATTTATCATATTAATTTATTAATTAAAAATTAAAAAATTATTATGTTAAAATTAAAAGGGAATTCATTTTTTAGTATTTTTTTATTTAAAATCTAAAAATGAAAACTCATAAAATATAATTTTTCGTATTTCAATTCAAAAAATAATAAAAAATTAAAATTTTTAATAATTAATTAAATATAAATTTATAAAAAGTGTATTGAGTGTATCGTATGATATGCCTCTCATATCATAAGATACGTATCGTGTATGATACACTTCGATACTTGATCAAATACAACTCAATTATAAATACATATAATTTTTTATTAATATCATATCGTATGATACATATCATATATCGTACGATAATAATAACTATATCTTAATAAAAATAAGTCATATGTTTCAAAATGCTAACTTACTATGAGCTTTAAATTAGTTTGGTTTTATCCCATCAATTATTTCGAACAAAATTTTTACATTTTTGTTGGATAATGTGAAATGAATATTAAAAGGTTCAGCGAAAAATATCAAGAAAAGAATGTAAGAAGACATTATTTAAGTTTACCTATTTTGCAAATTATTAGAACACTATTTAGGAGGAGGACAGGTGTCAGAAAGAGAAAAAACCGTCACGTTTGAAGAATACTCATTTGGAGCACGGAAAACTCTTCTCCTATCCAAGGCGTTTCTTTTGGAGATAGATAAAACAGTAAAAAAATAATAAAAGAAAAAAAAGCGAAAGAATCGTGTCTATTCATCTGCTATTTGGTTGTCCTATTTGTGACATCACCATTTCTATATAAAAATCCAAAATTTTTCAACAGATAAACCCCTTTTTTTTTTGTAAAATAAAATTTTCAACTTTCTAGAGAGAGAAAAACGGGTCAGCTCAGCATTTTCTTTCTCTCTCTAGCAAACCTCGTGTTGGTTTATAAATTAATAAATAAAAAACAATTCTTGATAAAATTTGTGCGGGGAATTGGTAGGTGGAAATGGCGAGCTCAGTGGAGAAGAAGGAAACAGAGGGTGCCAAAGAGGATGTTGTTTGCTTAGAACTCCCTGCTCCTCCTGGTTGGAAGAAAAAGGTTCTTCTTCTTTTTGTAGATTTTAATTGCTTCAAATTTAACATGGGTTCTAATAATTTTATCTATATTTGTTTTGAGTGGTTAAATTCTGTTAATTAGAGTGTATTGCTTGTGGTTTCGTTTGGTTTTGATTGTTTTTATTTGGGAATTAGAGGTAGAATTTTGGGAACTAATGACAATTTTTAATTTTTTGTTTCGTGCTTCTAGCATTAATGGTGAATCATGAGTAGTTTTTCGATTTTGGGTTATTTTGTGAAGATTTTTGGGTTTCCCAATTTATGGGAAGCCAAGCATAGCTAGGGTTCTGCAGATGGCCTTTCTCTGGAATTTCGGGTTTTCTGTTTTAAAATAATTTTCGGGGAGAAATAAGCAAAAGTGGGGCATCCCATTTGAAATTCTAGTACTAGTAGTTGGAATACGTAACGTTCAATTGAGAAATGCTCTGATAACTACTATAGCGTTGAAATTCTAGTACTAGTAGTTGGAATACGTAATGTTCAATTGAGAAATGCTATGATAACTACTATAGCGTTGAAATAATGTAGAAGAATGCTAGTCGATTACACATTGTTTTGAAGTTGTTCTGCCATATTTTAAAGTTTATATAAGATTCAATGTTCATTTGTTGTGTTTGATAAATTTACTTAAGTTTGATTGTATGCATTTTGATCTAATCTAACGGAGGGCTTAGTGTTATTCTGCCTATTTGTGTGTACAATTTCTTTGCTCAAGTTCACAATGGTCTCTAACTTGTGGCTGATATCCTTAAGCTCTCTCAGGGCCGTAATCTCTTATTTAAGAATTTCCTAATCATTTTAGGTCCTGCTGAATGTTGTTGTACTTATGTTCTCTCTGAACCATTTCTGTGGAAGTACCCTTTAGAAGTTTTCCTGGCCATGTATGGACTATGGAGCTTTGTTTGGTATCAATTTGGATACCTTGATAGTATAACAATTTTGGCGCCCTTACAGGATCACAAAGCTTTGGATGGTGTATCAAGTTCATGCCGCTTCAATTAATGGGCATATTGACACATTTTGAGTTACCATCTTTAATTTTATTTATTCATGTTGGGCTTTTGTAGATCTTTTATGAAGAGAATGAACCTTGCTTAACAGTATGTAGGATGGATATGCTTTTCCAAATAATTTCTTACTCCCTCATGTGAAACACTGTTTTCGAGTGAGAAGGTGATTTCAGTGGAACTTCAAAGTACCTCTTTAGAAATGAGCTTATTGCGTTTTTCCTTTTGTGAAGTTTTTTCGTGCTTCTTTTTTTTTAAATTAAAATTGGTTTTTTTTGTTATTCTTAAAATACTATAAGAAAAAAGTGCTGTGTACTCTTGGGACCAAAAACATTGAGGAGTGCCCAGAAGGTATTTTTTTGGTGTTTATGTTTGTTACCCTTTTACAAGATCAGCTAAGACTACAATATTTTCAACTGATTTCTGCAAACTCCTGATGCATGGATCTACAACAGTATGTTAGTTACATACTCCTGATGCATGGATCTACAACAGTATGTTAGTTACATACTCCTGATGCACGGATCTACAACAGTATGTTAGTTACATATACTTTTGGTAGGCAGTGCCTACTAGTGGCAGACTTATGCTTTAACTGATACAGCCTGAAAATTGTGGTTCTGTTTTTGGAAATGAGTCATATCTGTCCCAGGGTTTTTCTTCCATGGAATAAAATTATCACCAATGTATTAGAAATGGAGTATCAGTTGGATTGTTTTATCTTGAGTCTTGACAATTGATAATGGTCTACACTGCCATGCCAGTAGGATTGTTTTAGCTTGAGTCTTGACTATTGATCACGGTCTACGCTGCTATGCCTTGTTGTCTATCTTACTCGATTGGAAATTTTAATCATGTTATTGCTTGTATAAACTAATTGGGTCTTTTAGCGAAGGTGCAGTTAACTTTTTTGAACCTGCATTCCTTTTTTTGTGATTCAATGGTACTATTAGCAAGTTACAGAACTTGGCAATTACACATGTTTCTGGGCTTTGCATCTTAAAGGTCCTTCAAACAAGTTTAGTTAGTTTACCAACCAGTCAGGATTTATGTGTTTTTATGCCCTCCAAATTAATAACACCTGTCTAGATTTTTGGAGTTGGCTACACAAGTTTTGTCATGCCATGTTGACTCATCTAGGTCTGTCACTGCTTCTGGTCTTGTGCACATTCTTTTCTTTTTCTGTTTTAACCTTATTAACTGGGTGGGGTTAGGTATGGATGCCACAGAGGGGGGATAATGGCTTCTGTTCTGCATCCTGACGAAGATTGCGCCAAATGGAAAATATTCAAGCATGTTGTTGGGTCTCACTTCTCAACTGCCATCCAATAAGTTAAAAGGAAATTTAAACAGCATGTTTAAGTTGCCTTCCAGTAAATTAGTATTTTTAGTTTGGTGCAGTACAAGTATTATGTTTATTGTGTGGTTAGTGAAGAAACTATGATTTTCTTTAGGCCAAGAAGAATTATGATTTATGCTGTGCTTTTCTTTTCTTCATAACTTTCTTAAATTAGATGCCTGGTCATCAACCTGCCATAGATTTTTGCATGTTTCTTCAGTAGATGAATTTTCTATGGATTGTTTTAGTTTACATGATGCTTTTCTGCTGTGGCAGGGTTGTTCTGTCAAAATTTTTTTCTTTGTTTAAGTTCACCGGCATGCCTGTTTCATATGTTGGAACTTTAAATTTGATTGACTATGATGTGCCCAAATGCAACATTTGAGCTCGATTTTAGCTTACGTTTTCTGTAGGCATTTATATAGCTGGAGACCTTCATATAGTCTTGAATTTCTTGATATTGAATTTATATCATTATATATGTTTCCCTATCAAAAAGCCAGTGCAATTTCAGGGTTTCTTTTTGTTGCAGTTCATGCCTAAGAAAGGGGGAACTCCTAAGAAAAATGAGATCATCTTCAGTGCTCCCACAGGAGAGGAAATTAGCAACAGAAAACAATTGGAACAGTACCTTAAAGCACACCCTGGTGGTCCAGCAGTATCAGTATTCGATTGGGGCACTGGCGAGACCCCAAGGAGATCAGCAAGGATTAGTGAGAAGGTAAAAGCAATGCCAACACCAGAAAGTGAACCTCCAAAAAAACGTGGCAGAAAATTATCAGCTTCAAAGAAGGATAACAAAGGAACAGAGACAGGCCCTGAAGGAACTGAGGAGACTAAAGACGATCATATGCAAGAGGCTGAAAAATCTGAGAAAGATAATGTGGAGGGAGAGGCTGGAAAGGTTGCTGTGCAGGAAAATGAAAATGAGAATAAAAATAAAGCACAAGATGGTGATGGCAAAACTGAATCCACTCCTCAAGAAGTGAAACTTGGAGAAGATGCTAATGTATCTACTAATGTTGAAGATGATCAGGAAAGTGCTGAAGCAGCATCTAAAAAGTTGAAGGACCCCCAGGATGGAGTTGAAGCTGATGCTTCTGGAGTTGCTGAAAAGGAAAAAGAAGGTTCAGAGGGTACAACGTCTCAGGGAAAGGTTGAACAACCAGTGGCTGAAGCAGAGAAAGGGCTTCGATCTGGGGAGCAGGAAAAATCAGACATAGGAATTACTAGGGAAATAAAAAATAAGCTGGAAGTAGAAGAAAAAGGGAAACATGATATTAGCGCTACTGAATCTGAAGGTGCAATCAAGGAGAAAGAATCAGCAAATTGCAATGAGGGGCAAAATACTTCTGGTGTCAATGAAATTAACAAGAAAGCAGAAGAAGCAGTTCAGAATGGTAGTAATGGAAGTAACCCAGGCCAGATCAAGCCTTGAGTTACTATATATATGCAATAGATTAACTTGATGCAGGCTTCTCTCTCATCTCTTTGTGACCCTTTTAGATTTTTGGGGCTCCTTCAAATGACTCTAGCTTTGATGCTTGTCAAGGATAGTAACTGATTGTTCATTGAGACATCTTTCTATATAAAGGTAGATAGCTTTATAATATAGCTGCTTCAAATGTATTGGTCAGACCTGTAGCTTGCAGTAATTTATGTAACATTATGGCATCTGATACGCAAATGGTTGTAATATGCAGTGTTAAGTAATAAGTTACAATAGTGGATGAAACTCCTAACGCTCTTCTGATATGTTGCTTTTATTATTTTCTTGATTAATTTGGTAAACTTTTCATGAGAAGCTGTAGATTCTGTGGAAACAACACAAGGTAAGCATTCTTCCACAATAGGTATTTTTCCTGGATTGGTGCTTTTCTCTCTCTCTTCCCCACATGTGAAGTTGGGGAAGGGACCATGAAATGCCCAACCACCATTGGGGACCGTGAAGTCTAATTGCCTCAGCATCCGTTACAATCGAAACGAGAGCAAAATGTTGAATAAACATCTTCATACCCGTCTTGTAGGGAGATAACATGCAGCATTTATCATCTAGTCTTGAACCCTAAATAACCTCTGCCCACAGAAAGTAGTCAATTATTTGCACAATGAGAATGCTGATTTTTTGAGATTATTGAATAAAGCCGCAGGTTTCTTAACTCTTGCGGTCCTTCAAACTAACTGGCTAGTCTATTGATAAAAGAAGATCCCTGGCAGCTGATTGCATCAGAATTTGTGGTGCTTATTGAGAAATCTTACAAAAAACCGAAGCTCAAACAAATTGAGCAAGGAATAAACAGCTCTAACGAAAGAAACAGTCTGTTGATCTCAACTTTTGGACCCAGCTGAATCGTGAAAAAGAAAAGAAAAGCTAATAGAGGATTTCAGTAAGCTTCCCCAATGGAGGATAAATGAAACCTTAATTGTACTTTTTCTCAACAGATGCTAAAAAGAAGAAAAAGAAAATCCATCATCCTTTTCCTCAAAGACCTTTAAGTTGTCCAAAGAGCCCTGTCAAGGTCGTCCATTTCTCAAATGCACTTGCCGATGCCACAAATGCTACTTTGGATGATTCAACATCATTTTTTGTAACTACAAAGTGCAATGCAAACAAGAGAAGGGCATAATCAAAACATTGGACTCATAAGTAAGTTATGATCTTTAGGCAAACTACTGCTTTCCGTCATTCTGTCACCTGGATGATCGCCAACCGTGCAGTACAGAAATGCGAGACATATCTAAGATAAAACTTTAATGTTGGAATATCAAATTTTACTTGCAAGAGTGACCCACCTGATGAGATCAGTGAAGCTAATGAAGCATTAAACGTATCCACCTGAGTCTTTTCTTCAGGACTAGAGCTCAGCTGTTAAGAAAGCAAACAGAAAAAAGCTTACGACATCTTTATAACATAAGCCACTACATGAGAAAGTCATATGCTCCTCCATGAAAACCCATATTGCAGAAGTCAGATTCTAGTATGACAGCAAAATTAAAAATTTTGCAAAGTAACAATCCGAAATCCAAGATCTTTAAAATGTCTTCTATAAGTGGGGCTGTCTGCAGGGCATAAGATTGCTCAAAATTAATTTATAGACAATTGTGTGAAGATATATTATCATCAAGAGTGACCTTGTTGAAGGCTTTATTGGCATTCTTGACCCAATCTATATCAGTGGTTCGCCCAAGAACTGAGCTGGCTGCAGGCAGATCATTGTTGTCTATGGCTTGACCTATTTTGCTTAACTTGTATACCAGATCCTGCAAATATCCTGCAACATTCCATTTCATTGCATAATGTTAGAGGCAGCACCGCAGACAAGAATATTTGCCGCTAAGCTTGAGAAAATAGCATGGAAAACGTTATACGCTACGTCTCTTATATCAATAGCCATCATTTATTCATTTTGTGATGGTAAGAAGGAAGATAACACTGTTGAATGTATCGGAGCCTATGAAGATATCATCATCCGGTTGCTACTTGATAGCTGTTTTAAGATAAATGGCACTTGCCTATCACAACTTCAATCTCAGCCTAGTTCAGGTCAATTAAGCCTTAAAATCTCAGGCTTTGGCTCAACTCCTCCACCAATCCGCTTAATCTACAGGCATGTTTTCAAAAATGTCCTCATCGTAAAATGCAACCCAAGACAACACACAAGGACCATTTTCCAAGCTTATGTCCAATCGCCAACGTTAAAAGAGCGCATGTTAGTAGCCTACCTAGAGTGAAGTTCTTGAAACCCCAATTGCTACCCGGAAATAGGAATAATCAATTAATCAAACATAGCTACTACTAAGCTTAGAAATAAAACCTCATGCAAAAGTTTAGACACAAGAACAACAAAATTTTTTTTTTTCAGTAGGAATCACTATCTTGAAATGCTCAAACCAATTGTCAAAGCAAAGTTTAAAGAAGCACATGACTATGTGATTATATCATCAGAAGGAAGAATTCCAAATAGGTCCAATAGTTTGGACACAAACAAGATTCATTGCACTTCGATTAAACACAGAAAAGGAGGAACTGACAGAAATTTATGGTGTAAGAGCATTTGGGTCCATTCAAATTATGCACAGTAATTCTTTACTTTAAGGAAACATATAAGAAAAGCACCAATCAACCTTTCTCTTGGTCTGATGAACTGATCACTCCTTGTCTTTCAAGCCTTTTCTTCCTATCTTTCTTGACTTTCTCCAAAAGTTCTTCATCATCATCAGCCTCTAGAATTGCTGCATTGGCACCGAAGCAACCATTACCAGTCAAGACTAAGCTGGTGATGAAGCAGAGAGAGAAGCCTCTTTTCGTTAAAGCTGGAGAGGGTGGTGGTGATTCGTTGAACGCTTTATAAAGAGTTTGTCTTCTTTTGAATTTTTGGTTGTTGAGGTAAATTAATGCTGGTGTTAATGAAGAAGAAGAAGATGAACAGGAAGAAGATGTGGAAGGTGAGAGAGTTGAGGAGAGGAAGGAGTTAGCAGTTGAGAGAAATGCAGTTGCCATTTTTTTTTTGTTCTCTTTGCTTTAATTTTTCTTTGTTTTTCTGGTAAATTTGGTGGGAAAAATTAGAGGTATTGGCACTTTCAGAAGATAAGGTTGCTGGATTCTGTTTTCTGGTCCAGTCATTTTGCCAATGCTTAAGGGGCTTCCTGTCATTTGAACACCTACTTAATACAGGATCTAAATCTACTTTTATCAACACAACCATAGTCTGAATACTAAAATTCAAAGACAAATAACAGCAAAATCTCGATTCAGACATGTCGAAGGGTTCTGATTATAACTTATTACCTTGTATCATGACGTAACCTTAGAAATACCAATAATAATCTTGCTAGGTGATTGGGAAAGAAAATTCTGTATTGTTCCTTCCTTGCCCCTTTCAGACAAATTAAAACGTAAGCTGTAAGCCAAGAGGCTTTTATACGGAGGTACTCATTCATCTTGGCATAGCTATCCACCTAATAAATTAAATTCCTGATAAATTTGTTCAGTATGGCATTGGCATCCAATTTGTCTCAATACGACTGAATGAAACCAATGATCGTCAAAATGACCTTATGTTTTGGAGGGTGTTGTGATAGTTTTGATTTCTACTTAGATAAGAATATTTTAATTTTAGTTAGACTAACATGCCTTGGTGAGATAGATTTTCTTTCTAGCAACACTAAGATATCAGATTTCAATCAAACTAAGGTAAGACTCTTGTACTTGACCAATCATATATAAAGTTAAAGCATATCATTAAACTAAAACAGAATTTGGGAATATCTAAATACAAAATGAGTGATTTGAGTGTAAATGAAACAAGGTTGTGAACATTTTGAATGATTTTTTTTAATTATTATGCTATTTTTACAATAAATGATTTGAATTTCTAGATGAAAATAGAAGTTAAAGCATTTGAAACAAAAAAAAAGTCAAATCTAGAGTTTTTTAATGCATTTTTTGTTTCTCAGTTGGTAAAGATTGTTTCTGGCAATGTCACACACTGAGTTGTATGGAAAAATAACTAATGAGTTGCTCCGTTCAATACAAAGAAGTACACATGCAAATCTTAAAGCAACCCAAAGGCCTGTGACCTAGCAGATGGAAACGCAGTGAAAACACGGACAGCATTTTTCTAGATACAAGGACAGAGGAAAATGCAGGGAAAACACGGCCCACTAAAGAAATAGGAAGGAAATCCTGAAGCTTTCCGAATGATGAACCTCACCGCTTTCCTTACCTTTACCCACTCATCAAACGAGACAAGGAAAAGTGGATTCCCTTACGTGGATCATTTCATTTGGCTTGACAAAAGCTATCAGTTCCTCCATAACCAAATGCTATATCCCTTCAAAGCCAGCTCTAAAGACAAGTCTTTTTTTGTCAGATTTGTTTTTCTTTTTTCTTTTTTAAAGCCATGTACGAACTATTAAATCATACACACCCAACATTTATTTAGCTTCTAAACAAAGTAATTAACTTAAACTTCAATAAAGGTCCCCCAACAGTTTTCGCTTTCTAAACTTCAGTGCTTTTCCTATTGCTACACCCAAAAGTACTTCCACCTTCGTTGCCTTTGTCTTGTCCATACCCATTTTTTTCTTGTAAATTATAATTACTTTTCAGTTCACAATAACAAAAAAAATTGTAATTAAAGTTTCATTGAACTCCAGCAGGTACCTTCCTAAAATTTCTTTTTGGATTCAACTTGCTTTTAATTACGGAATCAAATTGACTTCTAATTCGGTTTGCACCTAATTAAAGAGTAAGGCACCCTTAATTAGATCTTTAATCATTTGAAAGGCTTCACTTTTCTTTCTTAAGTTACAAACAAAATGTTAGTTTAAGCTTGGAAGACAAGACTTATTTCTCTTAAGTTATGATCACCATTTGCTTCCTTCGTCAAAGCATTGATTGGCACTCTCTGCTCAGCTGCATTATCAAGTGAAGTAGCAGAACATAAAATAATTCGAAGAAAAGTAGTCATAGACAAATATCTTGTTTCTTGCTAGTTAAGGTAATGATGGAAAGTGGACAAGGTTACAATAACTTTCAGCTCTTTTTCGAAACGTAAGCATCAAACTTTTTTTTACTGGGGATTAAGCCAGTGACAGTACAGTGTGCCCTATTGCCTCCTTTGCGCAGGAATTAAATTAAACGTAATTAAGGATGGTAATGGATATCTGATTATAGAGTACTCATGAATATTCAATTCGATTATATAAGATTAAATATCCTATAATCAAATTTGGAATAGATTTGAGTAGTGATTTCATTATCCATATTGGATTCGGGTATCACTTTTTGGATATCCATTATTCGAATTCGATTACTATTTATAAATATTTTATTATTATTTTAATAATTAAATTAAAAATTTACAATTTTTATCAACTTTACAAGTAATTTTTTTTGTTAAAAACTAACAAATATATAAAAACTATGATTACTCTAATTATTAATATGATAACATTAATATATTTTAATTAAAAAATTATTAGATTGTTAATTATGTTTAAATAATCTGAATATTATATCATATTATAAAAGAATATAATTATTAATATATATACTTTTAATATAAATATATTTATTTTCTGTTTTATGTTAACATTACAAAAATTATGATTTATACAATTATTAATTATAATATATATTATTTTTTATATAATCTTATAATATATATATTTAAAGAAAGCTTTTATGATTAGAATAATTTCAGAACCTAAATGTTTTTTTTAATATCATGAAATTAAGAACAAATCTTTATAATTAATTTAATTAATTAATAAAATTATTATTAATTAACTTGTAATGTCTTTTAATATATATAATTTATTTATTGTGTTAATTTATAAGAAAATAATTGCTATTATATATATACTACTATATTTTTAATATATATACTTTAAATATAAACATATTTACTTTCTATTTTACGCTAATATTATAAAATTGTAACTTATAAAATTATTAATTATAATATTTATAACTTTATTTATATACACTATATAAACCTAAAGAGAAATTGTGATATTAGAATAGTTCTAAAACTTAATTTTTTTTTAATTTTATGTAATTAAGGACAAACTCGTATAGTTAATTAAATTAATTTATGAAACTATAATTATTAATTAACTTATAATGTCTTTTAATATATATACTTTATATATATATATTAGATTTTTTTATAAAAAATATAATTACTATTTTATATATATTAAAATATTTTTTATGTATGCGTGTGTATGTATATATATATGTACTTTAAATATAAACATATTTACTTTCTATTTTGTATTAACATTATAAAAATTATAACTCATAAAATTATTAATTACAATATATATACTTTTATTTATATAAACTTATAATATATAGATGTAAAGGGAAGTTATGAAATTAGAATAGTTAATTGGGTACTCATGAAGAAGATTTTAATAATTTTTTTAATCTAATCGGATATTTAAACAAGTTAAAGTAATTAGAAGGTAGTGGGAATGTATTAGGATTAGGATTAAGATAATAATTTTTAAAATTATTTAATAAAGTTAAGATATTTGATTTTAATAAAATTAAAATTTAGATATCTCAAAATTAACAAATACCTTATCCGTTAATATCTCTAAACGTAATTAAAAAATAGCTAAAATTTTCAAACTTTTTTTTTTGAATGGCAGAATTTTCAAACTTAACCATTACTTGATCTTCTTTAATTTCAAATGCGAAATATAATTAAAACTCATCGATTATATAATTATTTTAAATCAGACATAGATTCCAAAGTGAGCCTAGTGTGTAAGCTTAGTAATTGAACAAACAAAATGGTGGCTGCCAGTTACTGTCAAGCGGGATCGCCGAGCAGCCGCCCCAACCGCCCAACTTGGTCTATATTTGTCAGCCACTGCAACGTGTGCTCTTTGACCCCACTCATTCAAGTTCAACAATCCACACGTGAAAAAAAAAAGTTGAAAAAAAAGAATTTGAATTTTATTTTTTTAGAAAAATTATATATTAATTAATGAATTAAATATTTAAGTGTTTAAAAATAATTTTATTTTTTTATTTTTTTACAAATTTTGTTTGGACATTATATTATTTAATAGATATTTAATGCGTCAAATATTTGCAAAGATTCATTATCAAAAAGCGAAAAGTGTCTGCTGTTAATGTATGAACCTTCTTTAGGTGCTCTGATTTACCCCATTTTGATAACCCAAATTAACAAGTGGTGGGTTGTTCCTTTTGGAGTTGTTAACTTAGTTAAGCAACTCCAATAAGGACTAAAGGGAACGTGCTAAAATATTCGATAATCAAAATGAAAAATAAAATGTTCATAAAATTATTATTTATTAATTTTGTATCATTTATGAATAAATAATTGTGACAAAATAATATTTCTCCAAAAAAAAGTGAATTGCTCCATTAAAAGAAAATAGATAAAGAAAAAATTACAAATTTTTCATAATCTAATTATTCACGAGAAGGTTTTTCCTTTGGGAGGGGGCCGGGGTGGGGAGGAGGTTGAGAGGACGGAGGCCAATTTGATGACAGCACTTTCTAGTTACCACTTGGCTTTCAGATTAGCTAGGAAATCATGATAAAAGGGCATTTCATAGCCACCTTTTCTCAAATTAGGACCAAACATTTTTCTCATTAATCATATCACTCTTATTTTCTTTTCCATTCCAGTGATTTAGTGGTAGTTATTCAACATTTAAAAGAAGTGTAAATTAATGAAATAATTAATTTCCTTCTATTTGACATCTCCACGTACTAAGAGAGAAGTATATATATATATATATATGTGATTAAAAGATAAAATTCGAAGCTACCCTCCTCATTAAAAAATTATATATTAACAATCCAGCTAAATTGGTTATTCTCTCTTAAATACTGACCAACAGGTGATAAAATATAGGAAGAGTAGGGAAGTTGAGTTCGCTTGAACATTGCCAATCAAATGATGGATTAGGTGGCATTGGCCCACACACATTTTAAAATTGGAATCTTTGAGGGAATTGAATGGAATTTGCAAAAATTTGAAGCCACTTTTGTACGGCTCCCATCTCTTCTCGCGTTAGCCAAGACAAATACCAAAGAAGGTGGTCTATGGCTCTATGCGCTTCAAAACACAATAAAAGGATTCTCCTTCGCGCACGCGCTCCCACGGTCGCTTGGCAGGAAATTCCCTGAGGATTCAAAACCTTAAAATTCTTTTATGCGTTTGCGCTATCGTAACAACAGTATTGTCAACGGATCGAGTATTTTATAATTTGAGATATTTAAATTTTAATTTTATTAAAAATTAATTATTTTAATTCTATTAATTACTCATATAATTTTAAAATCACTACTCTAACTCTAATCTTATTATTTTTTATTACCCTATAATTACTCTAATCCGTTTAAAACCTGATTAAATTAAAAAATTATTAAAATTTATTTCATGATTTTCTAATTTCTTGAACCCGTATACATATACAATAATATTTCTCTACGTATTTCATAAAATTAACTATTAATTAAATTAATAAAAACAAAAATAATAAAATTTAAATTTAAATAATCAAAAATAAAATTCTAAAACATAAACTTAAATAACTAAAAATAAATATCCATACAACGATATAAACTTAAATAACTAAACACAAATATCCAAACAAATAACATAAACTTAAATAACCAAACACATATTCAAACAACAACAACATAAACTTAAATAACTAAAATAAATATCCAAACAACTAGTTAAACAACGTTACAAATTGACAATAAGACAAGCTCATGAACAATTCAATCATCTTCTTCCATGTCAGGGTCACACACATTTGGCAATTGAATCATCAATTGCTATACATGATCCTACACAAATAAAAAAATAAAAATATATAACATTTAGGATAATAGATAGTTTTTTAAAGAAAACAAATGAAATAAAAGTATAATGAGTTTATTTACCTTTCATTTCATTCCTCAACCAATTTTGAGTACACATCAATGCTTCCAAAGTAGATGGTTTAAGCCTACTTCGATGGTCAGTCACCACTCTCCCACCACTGCTAAAGGCTAACTCAGATGCAACTGTAGAAATAGGAATAGCAAGAAAATCTCTGGCAATCATTTGCAAAGTGGGATACTTTAGCTTATTTGCTTTCCACCAATTCAAAATATCAAAAGTTTTACTGAATGGTAAAACTTTCTCTTCCAAATAATGATCTAATTCTGACTTCACATGCCCATCAGTAGAAGCATTAAGAAATGCATACATCCCAGCATCCTCTGGTTCAAGTAAGTCATCAACTGTTGTTGCTAATGAACTCTGAGAAGACTCTAATTTTAGATTGACGGATCTACTCTGGTATTCTTGAAGTAAATCATAACAAGTTTTCCTAACTTCTTCAATCTCATAATTTGCAGCACCACCATAAATTTGAGGACAAAAAATACTCAACAATTTTCATTTTATACCTAGGGTCCAAGATAATTGCCACAGCCAACACAATATGAATATCCTTCCAATATTTTTCAAACTTATCAAACATTTTCTTTGCCATTGCACTAATTGTCACATCATCAGAACACATCCAAGTCACAATTGCAATTCGAAGTTTACAAACTTTGACAAAAAATCAATTTGCAATAAGATATTCTGTACCAGAAAACAAATTAGTGAGATCATAAAACATTTCCAACTTGTCAGCAATATTTTTTGCTTTTTCTCAATCTTCCTCACTAAGCACACAAGAGTAACCTTTGTCTCTAAGTTTCAACTTAGGGAAAAGATCTTTGTATCTTATAGCAGTCCGAAGCATCACATAAGTTGAATTCCATCTAGTTCTACAATCTAGACTCAACTTTTTGGAATATGACACTTTAACTTGACGAGCCACTTCTTCATATTTTTCCAATCTAGATGGACTAGCTGACCAATATACTACACTATCACGAACATTTTCAATCATATCTTCAATCACAGATAATCCATCTCTAGCAACAAGATTCAATATATGTGCAGTACATCTCATTTGCAGAATTTTTCCACCAAGTAAAAGTTCAGAACCCAAGTTATTCGCTAAGATAGAAATCACACCATCATTGGAGTTGCAATTATCTACAGTGATAGTAGAGAGTTTGCTCTCTATATACCATCCAGTCAAAACATTCATCATTTCTTGAGCAAGAGCATCCATCGTGTGAGGTGCTAGGACATATAAAAATTTACATATTTACAAAATAATATTAATGAATTTGGTTAAATTTTTTTTCATAAAACCATTAATCTATAACATAACACAATTTAAAGAATTAGAATAAAAATTGCTTACCTCAAGATATAACTTTGCAACTCCCAAGATTCATCAATATAATGAGCAGTGACGGACATGTAACTTTTCTTTTGATTTGAAGTCCAAATATCCGTCGTAATTGCTATTCCACTTTTCAACTTCTCAAACCCTTGTTGTAGCTTGGATTTCTTTGAGCAATAAATCTTGTGAATGTCCTCTTTAATTGTATTGCGAGAAACCATCTTAAACAAAAGGTTGAAGATTACCAACAAACTTCTTAAAACCAACATGAGAAAAAATAGAAAGCGGATACTTATGCAAGACTATAGCACAAGCCAAATCATTTCTTGAATTGTCTTGATCAAATACGAAATTTTTAACCTGAACCGTCTCATCAGCTTGTGTATCTATGCTAAGCTGCTTTTGCTTTTCAAAGCATTGTTCAATGCTTGAATTTTTTCTCCTTATACAAGTGTTTATGTGATTTTTCAAAGCTATTGTTCCATTCTTGCTATTGGCCTTAAGAATAGATCCACAATAATGACAGCTTGCCACATCTTCCCCATCGATATTTATCTTTTCAAAATGATTCCAAACCTCCAAAGTTAACTTGCGACGATGTTTGGTACTTGAACTACACAATGGAGGTTTAGTTCTAGTAGACGAGATCAAAGCTTGACTACGACTAGTAGGAGTTCCAGAAGGCTCAGTTATAAGCACTTGTTGTGAACTTGACCCTACATATGCTGGTGAATGAGAGGGCGTCCTATTGCAATCATAATTAACACTATCATCACATTTATCAGTTGCATCCATTTTTTAAAAACCCTACAAACATAAAAATAACAAAATATGAGAAGCAACTATGCAAATATATTAGCAACAATTTAATCAGTGAAGTTTTGTACAGAACTCTCATATCATATGACTGTGGCAGGATGTCAAGGACTAGCAACATTTCTCACTACTACCTTATTTATATTACCCCACTCAATAAAACACCAAAACCTAACAGATCATCAACAAGCATATATTCTCTCAAAAAATTAAGAATTCCTAGCATTGTTCTTTTTTTGCAATATGTCTGTCCATTTTTTTTTTGAGAGGTAAATTTGGAACATTTAGTTATTGTGATTCTGAGGCTCTTACACTATATTTTATTGGCCTGCGTAATCTTTCCACAAGATTAAATTGCACGTGATTTAATCAGCAATAGAGAACTTTGCAGGATTCGTTGCTGCAGTCAAAGATTTCGATTTCCATGACCAAGAGACAAGAACATCAGAGTAGTTTTCTCGAACTAAGTTGAACTGGTAGTCCTTTAGTAAGAGCAGACATGGGGTTCCTGTTGAAAAAGTTGTCTGAACATAGTAACTTCCAGGTGAACCGAGTAACCAGATAGTGAATTGAAACAAGGGTTTCAATCCTTGCAAACTCGTATCTCGGACATATCCTAGGTCCCCCTCCAAATGGAATGAAGCAGTAGGGTGGGATTGAAGTTGGATTTTCGAATCTAGTGGGATCAAATATTGATGGTTCTGAAAATATGTCTGTCCATTTTGACAATACTGAATCCAGCTTTTACTCACATTGACAGAGTACAAATTCAATAGATCAAAAAATTGTTATAAAGAAAATCACCTTCTGGCAACTAGCAAGCTTGGAGAAGAACAAGGGCCGAAGGACGTGCGACCTAGGGTGACACCGCTGCAGCCGGCAAGGCGTGGAGCTTGGGGCGACACCGCTATAGCAAGCAGGGCGTGGGGCTTGAGGCGGCACCGCGACAGTAGGCAGGGCGTGGGGCTAGCTGGGCTGATGGGAAGAAAAGAAAGATGAAAGAGTCGACTATGGCGTGGTAGGTTGGCAGTTGGGGTCTTGGGGAAGAAGATTGATTCGAATGAAGTTTGAAGGAGGCAAAGAGCAGCAGCCATCGACAATAAGAGAAGAATGAGTGAAAAAGAAATAGTGGCTAGGTTTTTTTTTTTTTATCTTTTTGTTTTTTTTAACATCAATTATGTAAACAATTATGAAGTACATAAATAGTTTGTTTCTAAATTCTAATAAGCACAAAAAAATAAATTTTGCTATATGAATTTTATAAAATTATAAATTATAATTTTTATAATGTAAATATAAAATAAAAAATTAATATATATTAAAAGTATTATAGTGTATCTACAAAATAGTATTTATATTTTTTATACATGAATCTAATTTATATAAAGTATAGATATTAAAAGATATTACAATTTAATTAATAATCATAATTTTATTAATTATATAAATTTGTTCTTAGTTACATGAAATTTTATAAAACATAATTAAATTTTAAAATTATTCTAATCTCATAACTTCTTTTTAGATAATTAACTTTATATATTATAAATTTATATAAATAAAGATATATATATTGTTTAGCTATATATATTGTTAAATTGAATTTTTTCCCTTATGCTCTAATTTTTATTAATTCTATATTATGGTATAGAATTAATACTATTTTCTTATAGTGAAATATTGCATGTCATTATTTTATAGGAGGTTGATATCATTTTATGGTATCATTGGCTTCAATTATTAATACTTATAGTTGTTGCACATTAATTCTTCAATATAGAATTTAGTACTCAATGTGATGAGTTAAAAATTGTTTTTAAACAATTTAATTAATAATCATAATTTTATGTTTTTCAATTAACATGAAGCACAAGCACATTATTTTAGAGGAGGTTGATATCATTTAATATCATTTTATGGTATCATTGGCTTCAATCATTAATACTTGTAGTTGTTGCACATTAATTCTTCAATATAGAATTTAGTACTCAATGCGATGAGTTAAAAATTATTTTTAAACAATTTAATTAATAATCATAATTTTATGATATGATATTTATATTAATATATAAAATATAATTAATAATTTAATAATTTTTTTTATTTATATATATTCATATAATTGTATTAGTTATTTAACTAATTATATTTTAAATATAATATTTTATCTATATATATCAGATGGAACAACTTGGTTGGACGATGGAGGCTTGGGGTGTCTTCATGGAGGGCCTGGGTTTGAGTCACCACGTTTTCATTTTACTCTATTATTAAATGGGTAATTAAACGGGTTTTAATGCAGGTACTCGCAAAACCCGGTAAAGAATTAAATGGGTAATTAAATGGATAATTAAACGGGTATCTAAACGGGTTTAGGTGCGGGTACCCGCGGAACCAAATAAATAAATAATCAAGTTCGGGTAACACGTATCCGTAGTGTAATACCCAAACTCGAGTCGGGTAGTAAAATTACTACCCGAACCCGTCCCTAATTCGGTTATACGATACTCTAACCCGATATAACCAGATTGGGTACTCGCGAATACCCTGTAATAGGGTACCCGTTGACATCCCTACATAGCAATGCATATGAGCTGTGGTAGTTGAAAAGAAGGGCACCCACAAAAGGATTGTAATAACTAGAAAAAAGACATTCCCTTAATAGGTTGCCTTTGTAATAAGGGAAACCCATTTTTAGTCTCATTATATCTTTAGTAAAACATGTCTTGGTGGTTAGCAATTAACGATTTTTTATTACAATCGCTTCTATATTTCTTTTGTCCATAACATTTTAGCATAAAATATATTTTGCACTTTCTAATATGGTTCTAGGAAGCTGGAACTAACCAAAAGCAATAACAGAAATATATATAATACAAACAAAAAAAAAAGAGAAGCTATAAAGTTTCATCTCAACTTTTTAAATGATGAGAAAAGTGGTTGGAATTTTTAAAATTCTTTTTAATTGATATTTTTATTTTATTTTATTATTTATCTATTATATTTTACTAAAAAATAAAATAACAAATATCACTCCAATAGAGTTTAATTTATTAAAACCATTTTTTTATGATATTATTAGAATAAGTAAAAAAATAAATGCATTACACTATTTTTCATTAAGCTAACAAATGAGACTTTCACATTTTGATACAATTAAGGACGGAAAAAATAGGTCTTAGTTGTTCTCGACTTGCGCTAGTAGATACATGAGTGTATTAATACTTCACTTGATAATCAAATCATTAACTAATAACTAGATATAGTAAATGGTCAAGTTTAGATGGAATTATTTTGGATTCAAGTCACAGCAAGTTCAAGTCATTTTAAATTTGAATTGTTTAAGTTTAAATTATTTTGAATTTTAGATTATAATGAAATTAATAATTAATTTTATATTTTTAGTATTAAATGTAAATTATTATAATTTTAATTTAAATTGATCTTGAATTTTTAATCAATTCGAGTTTGATCACATTCAAATCAAATTTTTTCAAATAATTTTTTCAATTTGGATTCATTTTACCACTTCTATTAATAACTAGGATGATACCCATAGCTACGCTACAAAAAATGCTAAAAAAAATATAAATTATATTGTATTAGATTTCAATTTGATATTTTTAAAAGATAAATTATTTGTAGAGAAAAAGATAAATTAATTTTAATTACAAAATTAAATATATAGGGAGGAATTCTAATTGAATGACAGACACTCAATTGGAATTCAATTGGACTTCTGTCATTCAATTGGACACTCAATTGAAAGAAATTGAGAAATCAAATTATAAGAAAAAGATAAATTGATTTTAATTACAAAATTAAATATATAGGGAGGGATTCTAATTGAATGACATTTGTCATTCAATTAGATATTCAATTGAAATTCAATTAGACACTCAATTAAAAAAAATTAAAAAATCAAATTATACTACTTTTATATATAGTAGATATAACAATAACAATAACAACAACAATAATAATAATAAAAGCTTTTAATTCACGCACCTCTGGCGCGTGGAAGCAGTTTTAGAGATAGCGAGTGGGTAAAAACCCATGTCAACACTTCCAAATTGGCAAGTTAGCATTGACCGAATCAAAGCAAGCCAACAAATTTAATACTAAAACCCAAGGTTTTTTTTTTTATTAAAAAAAAAAAACAACCACACGACTAAGTTTTAAAGGAAGCAGTACTAGGACTTCATTAGTTCAATACAATCAAAAGCCCAAGGCCGAAACTCCTCTCTCAGCAGAGTCCCACAGAAAACGACCGCCAAAAACAAACCTTTTGTTCTGTGTCTTAGAATCACTTCAGTGTTTTCATTCCCAGATTTACCCAGATTATAGTTGAAGAAAACAAAGAAGCTAAGATTATAAGAGTCAAAAGCAAAGGCATGGAGAGAGTGTGATATAAAGAGAGAAAGTGAAGTATAAAGGGAGAATCTTTGGTGTGTTATGGCATGCCAGAGTTACAAGGAGCGCTGCATTGAAGAAGTTAGTTCAATTTTCCGTTTTGGTTTTGTTCCTCTGTCTTCCCCTTGTAAGGATCGTTTCCAAAAGTCGGATCCTTTGATTCTTCCTTGAAGAAAAAAAAAGCCAATGAAAATTTTTGGGGTTCATCTATTCTTCTTGGTCTTTCTTGCTCCAATTGGTACTTTCTCCTTTGCTTTTGTTTTTGAAGGTTTATAATTGAATTTCTTTGCTCGGTTTTTTTTTATGTTGTCTAAATTGGGTTGATCTCAGAATTTGTTGAGTTTAATCATTTGGAACAGTGTATATTGCCTTTTCTACTGAAAGTTCACCTTGTTTTAAAATTTGGGTCTTGGTTGCTTACTGATGAATTTTGTTGGGATGTTCCTTTTATATTGATAATTGTAAGCTATGGTGAATGTTTCATAATAAAAAGATGTAGACAACTGAGAAACTACTCTTTTGTGTGAAAATTCGTCCTTTTTTTTTAAAAAAAAAAATTCATTAAATTTAATGTTTCTTTTATATCATGATTAATTTAGTACTTTTTTTTTCTTGAATGAAAGAAAGGTTGTTTTCCGCTGCTGCACTTGTACTTCAATTGCTATGTTTTTTAGTTGGATTTGGGATTTGAATCCTATTATTCTCTTGTAAGGCTTGGTGGATTATATAAGAACTCAGTTTGGTGGATATGTTTGATTAAAGTTTCGTCAAAGTATGAGAGTTCTTTTTTAGTATAGCTTCATCCATAAGGATGGTTTTACTAATGTATAACCTTTCTTTTATGTGTTAGTGTTCAATTGTTAATGGCATTCGTTTGCTTTCCGTGCTAAAATTATTTTGTTTGATTTTTGGGATGATTTCTGTTTGTGTGTGTATAGAGATGTATATATCTTTGATTAGTTAAACAAACCTTAAGTTCTTTTGATGGTTGAAATTTGCTCACTTTATGCCACAAAAGTCCTTTCACAGTTTTGATTACAAACCATACAATATAATTCTATAAAAAATGACGTAATAGTAATTAAAGAAATAAAAATAACATAAAAACCATATCTGATAACCACCCTCAAGTGAACTTTCCCCAACTTTGTCTCCATACCAGCCTTTCTCGCTCTTTTTCTTATTAATAACTACTGATTCACTCATACCGTATCAGAACACATTTGAAAAAAATTTCTTTTTTATTTTAATGCTCATTTCTTTTTGGCTTTTGGTTTGTGCAATGTGTGTATGCGTGTGTATATAGTTTTTTTCTTTTAACCCTCTTTCTATTATTTTGAGAACTTGCTTATATATTATTTAGTGCAATTGGTGCTTATTATTGTTTCTTACGATTTATAATGGACATTTTAATGCCGGAGATCGTACCAATAAAACATAAAGAATTCGATTCGTTTTAGTGATCCACAAAAGATGTACTATATTATTGTAGAATTCATAGGAAGTGAGATGCGTTTGCCAAAAATCAGGGAAAAAACAGCCTTAGTTTTCTTTCCCTGCCAAAATGTTGACCATAATAGTTATCCAAGTCTAGAAAATTTAAATTGTGCACTCTCTTCTGTCTGGGTTGACAAGTGAATATCATTGTTATTATAATTGTCTTCCTGTTTATTACATGGTGCTTAAAAATAAACTGACAGTAATCGAAATATATTTTTGTCTCTTTTCCTCAGCATCTGTGACTGTGGAAGCATTCACTGGAACATATGGCATTAATTATGGAAGAATTGCAAATAACATCCCTTCACCTGATGAAGTTGCCACACTTCTTAGGGCAGCAAAAATAAAGAATGTTCGAATTTATGATGCTGATCACAGTGTCCTCAAAGCATTTAGTGGAACAGGGCTGGAAATTGTGGTTGGACTTCCAAATGATAATCTGAGAGACATTAGTGCCAATGCAGATCATGCAATGAATTGGGTCAAGGACAATGTGCTGGCATATCTTCCTGATACACATATTCGTGGGATTGCTATTGGGAATGAAGTCTTAGGAGGGAGTGATGAATTTTCTGGATTTCTTCTGGGTGCTGTTAAGAATGTTTACAATGCAGTAAATAAGCTTAAGTTAAGTGATGTCGTTCAGATTACCACGGCGCATTCACAGGCTGTTTTTGCTGATTCCTTCCCTCCCTCATCATGTGTATTCCAAGATAATGTTGTTCAGTACATGAAGCCACTCTTAGAGTTTTTCTCACAAATTGGCTCCCCTTTCTGTTTAAATGCTTACCCTTTTCTCGCCTACATGTATAATCCAGAGAATATTGATATTAATTATGCTCTCTTCCAACCAACTCAGGGAGCAGATGATCCGAAAACTAAGTTGCATTATGATAACCTGCTTGATGCTCAGATTGATGCAGCCTATGCTGCATTAGAAGATGCTGGGTTTAAAAAGATGGAAGTTATCATCACAGAGACAGGGTGGGCTTCACATGGAGATGAGAATGAATCTGCGGCAACAACAAGTAATGCAAGGACATACAATTACAATTTGCGAAAAAGGCTTGCAAAGAAGAAAGGAACTCCGCTCAGGCCAAAAAATGTGGTTAAGGCATATGTTTTTGCGATCTTTAATGAAAATTTGAAGCCTGGGCCAACCTCCGAGAGGAATTTTGGACTGTTTAAACCTGATGGGAGCATCTCGTATGATATCGGGTTTCATGGACTTAAATCTTCATCTGCAGATTCATCACTTTCATCTTTGAAGGTATGAGGCTTCCGTCCACCCTTGACATATGTCATCTCAGATATGTTAACTTTTTGCAGATCAGATTTGAGTATTCTCTGACAGAAGAAGCATATTCATATAACATTGTCAATTTGTCATGTTCTCGGTGTGCTAATTATTTTGTTTTCTCTTCTTTGATTTCCACTTGATGAAATTACATTGGAGCAAAAATGGGTGGGTACATAGCAGTGGTATCTAGACAATTCTAATTTTACAATTTAAATATAGTGAAAGCATTAGGATTTTAATGTCTATTAATAAAAAGAAAGACAGACTGCAATAACAATTTCATCATGTTAATGGAAGAGGCTTAGAATTGTCATATAGTTTATCAATATCACAATATGTGATGCTGCTGACCCAACTGCTTTACGAGTCTTATTTATCTTCTCATTAACAATCTGCTTCGTTTACAAGTCTGTACTTAATAACTTGCCCCAAATACTATTTCACTCATTCCCAACATGTCTATACTTTCTTGATTGCATTGCATAGATTCATAATGCCTTTTTAAGCACCCCTTTGATGGTCTTCTCATCATGTTCTTGAACCATTAATTAGTGATTGCTGTAGAATTTTTTATGTAAATGCCTTATCTCTGTCTGAAAGCACCCGAGTCCACTTATTTATTAGTTTGAATGACAAATTTCCTTCAACTTCCTAATGCAGCTTGAAGAGAAAGAACATAGAGAGGATAGAGGAGAGAACAGAGAGAAAGTAAAGAGAGATAGATGAACAAGAATGAAAGTAGATAGATTTTCTGATTTCATATTCCAATAACCAAGTCTACTGTCAAAAACCACAGTAATAAGTTTTTATAGTTGCAAGTCATAAACAAATAAAAAAGCCTTGCACCTGAGCATTTAGTTTATGGGTTGGTGCATGAACCCCTTACCTAAAGAGTAAGGTTTGAATCCCCCTTCCCTCAATTATTAAAAAAAAAAAAAAACAAATAAAGAAGCTGATAAATAAAACCCTAATTTCTATGTCTAAAATTCTTAGGTAGTGATTCTCTGTATTGTTTCTTCTCTGCATCCTGCATGAAAGGAAGTCTCTCTAACATATATGAACTATTGAGTAAGGAATCATAAAAAGGGACAGGAATGCAGTTGGAAGATTGGATAAGGTCCTCCAAGTAAAGTTTAGCCTCCTGCCATGCGATGCAAAGCTTCTACAATTTGCCAGTTTTCATTCTGACTACCTGCTAGTGGATTAAAAATATGTACATATGATCCTGGAAGGATCCCAAGTAAGCACAAAAGGCAATATGGCAGCAGGAACGCTAGTATCCCCAGCCAAACCAGTGCAGCCTAACTGTTTCTAAAACCAGAAAAGCTGAATGTGCTCCTATATGCCTTGCAAAAGGTTAATCCATCATCATGCACAACTTATTAATCATTTACAATGCACAAGGACTTTAATCAAGTACAACGAAAAGATCATCCCAGATCTACACATCATTTTTGCACCAATGCTACATGGGAAGCACTTCTTTCAATAAGAAGAATCCTGTTTGGATGCCATATGTTCAACAGAATCTCTAACTTACTAATTCTGTATTCATACTTGTTACCTTGTGGGATCAGTTTCTTAATAGCACGAAAAACAATCCCCAATTGGTGAGTAAAATAAATTATTGGAAACAGCTCGAGGGACGATGCTGGTTTGAGTTTGGTTGTACACGAAGAGGATGGGTACCAATTGGTATCATAAGCTACTATTGGTTAGCTTATTTGTCCTATTGTAGACATAGAATTGGGAGTTGGAAGGTTGAAATTAATAGGCAAGCTCATTCCCAACTCCTCAGATGATACAGTTGGAAGGCTGAAATGCGAACTCAGCCTATGGGAAACCTCTTAATTTAGAATTGACCTTATTGCCAAATCATGGCCCTTCCCAACTCACCTCATCCCCAGTGCAGCAAGTTGAATAATAGTTCCAAGGGAAGGAAAAATAAGATGAAAAAGAATTAAAATGATGAAGATAAAATTTCTTCCATTGAATGCCCATATTTGTTCGTTCCCAGAACCTAGATATACTATTTGATTAAAAGGCAAAAAAGGTTGTCTTTTGGTGGCTTTATTTGGTAGGTTATTTAGTTTGTAACAAGATCTCCCTTCAATTGGTTATGCATATATCTGTTTTCTTTGTTAATGAAGGGAATGCAAAGGTGTTGTTTTGGCTTAACTTGACAAAATGGAGTTCTGAACGTGGCAAAATATGTGGTTTTGGTGACTCACTTGTTTGTGGTAACTTGCAATTTTAATTTGACTTAAACAACACAGGAAAAGTGAAAGATGCTGGAGATTGTATTTTGTACTTATGCATATCATCTGAGGAGTTTGCCTATTGATTGATATTATAGTTTCTTTGTCCTATTTAATCTTATTTTTATATGCACTTTTGCAGAATATTCGAGCTGGCGGCTGGTATGGATTTTATCCCATGATATTAGCAATCTCTACTACAATACTGCTTGTGTTCTCAAGATAGTGATTAAACATGTGTTGGGGCTCATTCTGTTTTGCATTTGATGCCAAGCCAGCACCCAGAAATTCTATAGTTATAACTTTATTACTTATTTTCATGTCATACTTTAGAGAGCAAACAACTACACCTGATTTTTGTACCTTCAGAAATACTTGTTGGAAAGTGCTAATTAGTTCTTTCCAAAGCTCAAAAAATGTATATTTCTTGCCCTTGAATAAATTTCTCATATAATTTTAGTTAGTATATATACATTAATACACACGTAGGGGTTTTAAGCTTTTTTTAATGAAATCATTTGTTCTTAATTTCTTATTGTTTATGCATCAAATTTAAGGAAGCAACAGAGTACAGTTAAAGGGTTTTAAACATATATTTTCATGATTATTTTCTTTTAAAAGACTGCAGGCTTTGTTCGGTATTTATCTGGAAAAACACAGAACTCTCTCACGAGTCTTCCATTTTTGGCTCTTGACAGCATAGAGAATGAATAAATAAATAAATAATTGCATTATATAATTTCAATCAAACTCAATGTAATAAAAACTGTAAAAATAAAAACCAACAAAATATAGTTGGAAAGACTTGGGAAATCAACAAAAACAGAAGAGAAGTATATATTGATCTTAACTTTAGCTAGCCTTATGGCAGCAATGGAAGATTAATGAACTAGCATGCCTTTAGCTAAAATGTAATATTGATCGTAACTTTCATTTTCACCGACATCTTTTAATATTTTAGATCAATGACACTAAGATTTCGATAAATTTATTTATAAAATTGTAAAGATTAAAAATCTACAAAAAGAAGAGAGAAAAGGGTATGTCCCCAACCTACTGAAGTTCTATACAGAAAAATAAAAGAGAAAAAACAATTCTAATCTAACCTATTGAATTAGACTTCAAACAGCAATGGAGGCTAATCTTTGGGGTAGTAGGCTTTATTTATAGACTTTCTTTTCCTTTGCCACCAGATGCCGAAGGGTCCATATGAACTGTAAGCCCCTCGTTAGCTAAAAAGTTACAACTATATTCACGTCTTTTTCCTTTTAGTCTGACCTCGATGTTTTGCTCTTTAATTTTTTACCAAAAAAATACATATACTTATTAAATCAAATGATTAAATAATTTTACTTGCAGACATAACTTAATAACAACAAGAAAAACAAAACCTTATCAATGAAGCAAGCCTTAATGTCAAACAGGTTTAGATTTTGCTACATTTCAAGGTGACATGCCAATGATGTCATATAATTCAGAAAGAAACTGCATCATGTTCAAAGCTTTCCAGTTCCTATCATATAAGTACAAAATTAAATTTAATACTATTAAAAATAATAAAAGCGAGATACGCGTCGATGCATAATGTAATGGGACAGCATAGCGACCCTTGAAAGGACAGTGTCAGTGTGGATGGAACCCTCCATCCGGGCATGAACTTGCATTTCGCAGGTGTTGTAATATAAATTCAGACAAAATAAAAAATAAGTCGCAGGCGCAGCTGCAGCCAAAGGATTGGTTAGAAGAAAAAACAGAAAAGCTGAAATAGAAGCTTAGGCAATTGACTATATTGGCCATAGAAAGTCGTCCATGTCACTTTCCCAGCAACTTGTAAAAGAAGAAATTGCCAATATTTCAAACCATTCATTCATTAAATATCTTCAGATACGAATGAAAATATACTAATAAACATCATCATAGTTTTGACAATCTTTTAATGTTGTACGAGTATTTTATAATGGACTGCTTTTGTTTACTAATGTTGCATGCCTACTAGTCTACAAAAAGCTAAAGCAGATAGTAACTTTAATTTTATTTTATTTCAGAAGGGAGGTGGAAGATTTTCTAAAATTAGTTTGATAGTTGATAGCTTTTCAATAAATTAAAATATTGCAATTATGATGAAAAGAGTGGGAGAGAGTGGGAAGCCCTTGAAATAGTAGTAAGAGTCTAATTAGATCAATAATTCTGAATTGCAAGGCCGACTGCCACCGATTCAAAGGAATTTGACAACGTTTAAATTCAGCATACTCAATTGTTATTAAATTCAATATAAAAGGATACCCGGCAATCTCTAAAATAATTGTACTAAAAATTTGGGTCTCATTTCATCAGCATGATTAAGTACATAATAAGTAATTGATCAGAGCTTAAGGGTTTGTTTTCTTCTTTTCTTTTCTTTTTCCACATTTTTAAGTCATTTTGGAGGATTTGTCTTCGGAGAAATCTCTATTCTGTTTACATAAGCGACGTCTCTTAATATAAAATATAACGAAATTCGTCATTCCATGGCTTATTAAATATTAATTAGTAATTTTTTTAAGTGGAATGATTTAAAAATAAATAATGGAAAACGAGAGAAGCAATTGGAAGTAAAAATCGTAAAGCAGAGGACAGCTTGCAAACATATGTCCTAAAAATCAATATCAAAAGAACAAATGTCCTTGAGGCCCCATTGACATATTCTCGGCAGTGCAATGGAGTTGATACTTTGATTTCTGTTTCTTCAAGGAATATTAGAGCTCCAACCAATCCATGGAGCCAAGCATTTGCGGCACTTTAAGATTGCTGGAAATGAGAAGATGGGGAAAACTACTGATAAGATTGAATTAGAATCTCATAAGGCTTTGTTGATCGGCTTTAACCGCATGTTTGGTTGGTGGAATGGCTATGCCATTCCCTGTCTATTCCCATGGCATAGCCATTCCCACGTTTGGTTGGTGGAATGCATAAGGAATAGGAATTCCTGAGGAATTCCTATTCCTTGCCTCAAGGGAAAAGGCAGTAATAGCTATTACTGCCTCTCCCCCCGGTAATAGCCATTCCGCGTCTCAAAGGAATAGCTATTACCGGTGTAATGACTAAAATACCCTCTGCCTTTTTTGAAAATTACAAAGGTGCTCATATAAAATCAAAATTTTCTCTCTCTTCGCGGTTTCTCTCTCTTCGCAGTTTCTCTCTCTTCGGGTTTCCAGATCTCCTCCGTCTGTCTCTCACGAATAGCTTCATCGGACCTCCCTCCCTTTTCCTCCCTCTTCCTCCCTCTTTCCTGACGGAATGTGGTCGGAAAGGGTCCACAAAATCCCTTTCCGACCAGATTCCACCGAGATCTGGCCTCAATGGCCAGATCTCGCCACGGGAAGCACCGGATCTGGTGCTTCCCCCTCCAGATCCCGCGGTTGGATCTGGCGCTCCATGGCCAGATCCAACGCCGGGAAACGCCGATCTGGCGTCCTAGTGGCCAGATCCGGCCACATGGTGCGCCAGATCGGCGTATAATGACTTTCCGGCGACCGGACGATGAAGAACAAAGAAAAAAAGTAAAAAAAAGTAAAAAAGAAAAAAAAGTAAAAATAATTTATAAATATTAAAATATTTATGTTTTAAATATTAATATTTTATATATAATTTAAATATTATTAATTTTAAAATATTAATCATAATAATATTTTATAAATAAAATTAAATTATAATCATAATTATTAATAATTAATATTTAAATATTTTATAAATAATCATAATATTTAAATGTTATAATCATAATTATAAATAATATTTAAATATTATAATCATAATATTTTATAAATAAAATAAAATTATTAATTATTAATATTTTATATATAATTTAAATAGTTTAATCATAATAATATTAAATTATAAATAAAATATTAATAATTAAATAATATTAAGATAATAATATTTAAAGTATTATTTATTAATATTTTAATTAAATTATAAATTATCAATATTTAAAAAATAAAAATAAATAAATAATTATATATATAAGGGTATTTTTATCTTTTTATCATTTATTCCTTTCTTATTCCAATCTTATTTCTACCAACCAAACATTACATTAAGTAGTAATAGCCATTCCTACTCTATTCCATTCACTGAACCAAAAAAAGTGATAATTATTCTTTTCTATTCCCACTCTATTCTATTCCCACAGAATACCTATTCCATTCTATTCCTGTCTATTCCGCGAACCAAACGTGCTGTAAAGGTTAAGGAAACTGATGAAACTCAAAGTTCTTCTTTAACCCCTAAGAAAATGTTAATTGGAAAGAAATGGGAATCCAATCTATTGATAGACTTGGTTTTCGCCAATTGTAAAGCGATAAAGCAAATGTGTAGGAAACAGTCAGCGGTCAAGATTGTTCAACCTCATCCAATTCGCTTCCCGTGTTGAAAGTTCAAACATCAAAGGACGGTGGCGATGTTTCCACACTTTAGCAGATCCTTTTCTTTTTCTTAAAAAAGAATATTGTAGTGGTCAAGCATGTGAATATGGACCACTTCGCTGCATTGACTCGGTTTGTGGATGTGGATGGCATTCAACAACTGCCCCCCACAACGGTAAATCAGTAAACAATGTAGCGATTCTTCACACATGGGTCCTAATTAATTCACTCAAAGCTTCTTCAACAACTGCCAAGAAAGTTTTCACTCTCCACTATATATACTCTTACAGAGGGAAGAGAAGGATATACAAAGCACACACTACAGAAGCAGAAAGAGACAGAGATCTAGGGACGACTGTGAGTAGAGAACACATCAAATACGGAAAGAAAAATGGCTAGGAAAATCAGCATCGCAGCACTTTTTGTAGTTTTGGCTGCAGTCGTGTTGCAGAGCACGTATGCTGCAACTTACACAGTTGGAAACTCCACGGGTTGGACTGTCCCATCGAATACTGACTTTTATGATAACTGGACTGACAATACAAACTTCATGGTTGGTGATACTCTAGGTGAGTTTCTTAGCTCAAAATCCACCTTAATTAAGTCTTTGAATTGAACTAGGAACTTGATCAGCTACATAGATGCTTCTGCTTTGGTTTTTTTGGAGAATTATGCCCGGACAGAGACGTTCCGGAGTTTGTATATGCATAAGTTTTTGTGACGAATTGACTGTTCCATTTTTTGCAGTGTTCAACTTTACTACCGGGCAACATGATGTTGCCAGGGTGACAGAAACTGCTTACGACGCCTGCACCACTACCAATACCATCTTCACTGAGACTACCGGACCGGCGAGAATTAGACTTAACGCGACTGGTGAGCACTACTTCATCTGCACCATAGCTAATCACTGTTCTAGGGGCCAAAAACTCAAGGTCGAAGTCCAAAATAGCACCACTGCTCCCACACCTGGATCAAGCCCCACCACCCCCTCCGGCACTTCCAGTCCTCCCAGCTCAGCTTCATCCCTTGTTGCCGCCCTCTCTCTTGTCTTGATGTCCATTGCTCTAGTGTTCTTATGCTAAATACGTTAACCCCTTTGCCTATTTCTATGTGATATTATATATGTCAGGTCAGACTTTGTAGTGTATTCCAGAGAGACTTCATTCATTTTATTATATAGATATTGATCTCATGGAGTGATATTTTGTGCTTGAATAAAACTTGATTCATTTTATAGATTGATCTAATCAGTGCCTTGCTCAGAACTATAGTGTCTTATTATCTGTTACTGTTGTTTCACAACCACTGGATTTCGCTATTGTTTTACTTTAGTTTGCAAATAAACGGCATGATCTTTTTTTTTGGTTTCAACAAAAGATAAAGACAAAAATAGGATGGTTCCGGTGTTTGGGTGACAAGTGACAAACCCAGCTTTTCCAAAATCTACATTATCATTAAGATTTTAATAATTTATTTTCAGTTTTATATTGACCAATGACACACATGGCCTAATTGAAGAAATGGAGATGGCCACCGGCTAATAACCTAACCTTATCTTGATTGTGCATAAATTTTCCAATTTTAAACTGAAATCCTTCGCTACGCCTATCTAGACTTTGAACCTTGAGCTATATCATCCACTCCCTATAAATGACTTGGCTAGAAGTTGCAGGAGGTACTTGCCTAGAGTTCTCCACTTTTTTCAACACCGTAATTAAGGGCGCATGGCGCATGTAGAATAGGATGTTAATTTGAACCATGATGAATGAATAGCAATTAGGTATTTGACTTTGCAATGGCAAAAGCAAACTTGGCCTCTTCATCCCTGTACAACTTCCAAATATATCCTATCCGATATTTACGTTCTTAGTCTTGCTTTTCCGTTGACATAGGGGAGTTCCCTGTTATGCCCTTAGGCTGAAATGGCCGTCGTGGGGAAGGTGCTTTCAAGCTTCCTTTGATTTATATTTTATCAGTGGCAAAATAGCTTTACAAAAGTTGTCCGACAGGATATGAGAATCACAAGGCAATGTCTATTCTTTTAAAACAAAATAATTTAAAGGGGGTAGAGAAATTACAGAGTCCACTTCCAGCACGCCAGGTTAATTGATTAATGATAACAGCACTGGTGTAGGCTTCATCGAAATGGCGAGCAGGCAAAAACTCAAACTTAAAGTTGCTTTGCTAGTTTAGTTGTTGTTCTTTATGCTACCAAAATCCAACCCAATGAGAGCTACATACCCAAAGGAAGAAATCAGGTGAAGGTGCCAAGGTGGCTAAAGTCAGTTTCCAGCAAAAACAGTGGATAGTTGTTAACTCAAAACATACTGTGAAAAATGAGGAATAAAAAGGGCAGCAACAGACTAATTACAGTAGAAGATCGATAATGCAAAGTCTTTCTAATCACGTATCTACCCTCTTTTTTCTTTTCTACTAGAAGATTCATTACACACAAAGTAAAAGAATTATTTGTCAAAATTCTTGTATATATTTTGAGTTGAAAACGCGGATTCTTATGTAAGGTCCGCAAGATGTTCTTCCCTCCTTTTAAAGGAGAAATTAAAGCAAACAGCAAATCGTCACAATGATGTCAACAGAACGTCACTCTAGCTTTTTTGGCCCTAGGGATCAATTTACAAATAAAGAAGTTTATGGACCTGAAGGCCCATTCCAACCCTCAAGTCCACCCGACATTTTTAGATAAATTAGTTTTTTAAGCTTGCTTTCTAGGTGGATGATTTAATACGCATCATAATTATAATAAAAATAAAAATAATGAGTTTGTGGGTCATAATTTGATCCATTTCTTATTAATTAGCCTATGTAAGTAAAAAAAAATATTTATTTTCATAGAAAACACTAAAATTAAATAAATAAATTTCTCTTATAAAAACAATATACCGATAACCAATTAAAATTTAATTAATAAAGTTTGAGATCATGAAAATAAAAAGGAGAAAACTCACAAGAGTCTTGACATGTATCCTTTTAGCAACCAATAAATACTCAGTTAGTTATGTATTTAGAATGCAAGTCAAAATTTTATAATTCATTAACACACACAATCAATTATTTAAAATATATACAGTATGGACCTTAATTTTCTAACCACTAATTAGGAATATTAATTTATAGGTGCATTCTGAAAAAAAGATACGAAGCAATTAAGAAATAAGAAGGAATGAAGTTTGTTTCAACTTAATTTTAGATATTGAAGCACAATTACATGCGTAGAATATTATTTTACTCACCAAAAAATTACAATATTAAAAATCATTGCGTCAATATAACAATCAATCAAGTTTTTTTATGTATTTATAAGTAATTTTTAAATAATAAAAAGACATTTAGTTCCATAATTAATGACAAATCACTTATAAATAACAAAACGAATTACAAGTCTCATATAAAAAAAAATCAATCCAAATTACTTATAAATGTAATTATGAGTCATAAGTTTCATATGAAAAAATTACATATTTATTATTACTTACTATATATTTACTAATATTACTATCAATTATATAGAATAGAAGTTTCAATGAAGAAAGTATTACTGATTGATGATTTTATTAGTAATATACCAAAACTTCAAAAAAAAAAAAAACGTTACATTTGACTTGTTGGCTCTCTTGACAAAAAAAAAAAACTTGTTGGCTCTCTTTTCAAAATTTTATTTTTTATCAGTTTATGAAAATTACAATCTCTATATATGTTACTTCTAATCATATATAATATAAATCTTAGATATTAAGATATACTATGAATTTAATAAAAATTTAATCATTCATTAAGAATAATCTCTCTTTCTCTAAAATGATCCCTGGTCTAAACTCTAAATCTAATCTTCTTGAATTAAAAAATGCATTTACTGCTAGGCATAGAGATGCAACTCTGTAATCTGCTTAAGGTGTGGAGCTTGGTCCAGATTAGCCATCCTAGCTATAACATAATGTTGAGTAGAGCTGACGAAGTTAATTTGAATCGAGAATTTTGACTGATTCATTCAAATCCAAAATCGATATAATTTGATTTGAATAGAAAAAATCAAATCAAACATGTTTGATCTATTAGAGCATGGAATTAGAAAATAGTGAAAAAAGTTTCAAGGCGTGAATTAATGTTTTTGATTTTAAGATTTTAAGAAACTTCAAAGATACAATAAAGTTCAACAATCATAATTATTGATTGTACAAATATTTTTATTGACAATTAAATAATAATTATTTTTAAATATAATTTTATTATTTAATTATTTGTATATATCAAAAGTCAAGTATCTTTATAATATATTAATTAAAAATTATTAATTTAATTAATTTTAAAATCTATCAAAGATTGAAAAGCCTACTCATGGTCCATCTTGCATTTTAACCCACCTTAGTTCAACTATTATGAATTTATTTTACTTTTTATTTAAGTGATTCTTGTATCTTCTCTATTTTCAATGTGAAATTATGTCTCACATTTATTATTGTTGAAAATGTTCAACATGATTTAAATTTAAATTGAATTAAAAAATTAATATAAAATTATTTGAATTCGAAATGATCCAAATAATCAAAATTAAAATGATTCAAAATTCTTTTGATCCAAAATGACTCGACTTGCCTAATTGCCATCTCTATCTCTAGACTGTTGAGGCACATGAAGCTCAAATCAAATGAGCCTGTGCCTATCCACTTTAGGTTGTTAATGTCCAAGTTTCAAAGGTGCTTAATTTTTTATATTTTTGAAGAAATGCAACCTACTTTACTATGAATAGTTACAAAATCAGTTGATCTTGTTAGTGGCAAATAGCAGACTCCCATCTTAGATTACATCTGCTGCTTTTTGCATTTTCATTAAGGCCTTGATCCAATAAATTTCTTTTGTTGAACGTAGAGAGAAGTGACCCATTTTGATGACACTTATCCCACGGTAGGAAAGCATTCCTTCTATCCCCAATTTGATGGTGTATGAAACTGTCTTCCCCTAAGCTGTAATTATTTTATCCAGGTCCAGCTGCTGCTATGAGGGGTGGGGACCTGCCAAAAAAATTTTCTTTGTTTAGGAGGTGAGCTTTCACTACGCAATTGAAGTAGACTGCGTAAAGAGTGTCCAAAACTCCAAATGTTCTTTAAATTGCAGGCTTGAACATAATGAAATTGACCGAAGAAAATATGTTCCTCTGTCTTCAAATTCTACTGTCCAGTCTGGCTACTCTACACCTCCATCATTTCAATTCATTCCTGCTTTAAACCTGAACACACCATTCTTTGCCTTTCCTTGTCAGGTATGTTCATATCTAAAATCATATGACATCCTTAAAGAACACCGAGGAAAATAATAGAGAGCTTTTCAATTTTAGTTCAGCTTCTAAACATAATTTTTCAACCAAACTTCACTATTTAGATAAGCACAGACAACCTAACAATCTGATTAAATAAAAAAGGGGTAAGAGGCTGTTGCAGTTGAACTAGCTAGTACAAAAGTAGATAAGCTTAATTGACATCTGTTAAGCCTATATTCAGTAGATCCTGAACAAATTATTGGGATATTATTTTAGTTTTGTCCCTTAACTCTCATTGACTCTGCCTATCTTCGCGGGATAGTGATTACATTTCACCTAAGATATTAAACTTTTTCATGGACGTTAAGCATTTGACTTAGCCAGTGACACTGCAGATCGACACGGTTACTATTTCAAAAACTCTTTCTTAGCTACCCCGCCATTGCATGTGAACTTAACAGTTTCTGTTGTGAAAATTATAAAATTATTTTTAAAAAGTTGTTCAAGATTTTACACAATCAATAAAAAAAAAAAAAAAAGAAATCAAGCACACCCACAAGAATACAAAAATATATATGATTCGGTTTTTTGATAACCTACGTCCACAGACATAGTAATAGAGAAAAATCTACTAAGAGAAAAATCAAAAGATTACAAGAACAGCCTCAAACTTACAACTCTTATTTCATGTACACTCAAATCATTCTCTCTAAATTTAAGTGATGACTATTCTTTAACCTCATAGAATCCTTTTAGGAGCTAAGTACAATAATCTTATTCTGATATAATTAGGATATGTTATTTTATTCTAACTAGATTTAAAGACTATTTTAATAAGGGATACTAGTTTAATTAGAATTAAACAATCCAAATCATGCTATAATTCAAGACTATCCTAACAAATCTCCACCTTAGGCTTGAATTCACCAAGCTCCACCTGACAAACCAATCTCTATCGACACGGCCAATGCCCTAAAAGGTCTCAAGCACTACGAACACTGATCAAGTCCAAGTAATGCTTGAACTTTATCCCAGAAGCTGACTTAGTCAACATGTTTGCCAGGTTTTCAACTGTAATTATTTTCTTTACTACAATCTCACATCTAGATTCTTGTCCAAAACGAAGATCACTAACCAAGTCGCGAAGCCATAAAGCCTCCTTCACTGCCTCGGTCAGTCATATATTCAGCTTCAGTTGTAGACAAAGCAACTACTACTTTCCAACTAATTGCAGACCTTAAGAAAGTGAACACATACCTTGTTTGAGATCTTCTACTATCTAAATCACTAGCAAAATCTGAATTGGAGAAGCTAACCACATTACAACTATTGTTTGCACTTCATTCACACACTAAGCCAACATCAATAATACTTTTAGGTGTTTTCACAAGCTCTCATGTTTGATCCCATTGTAGAGACCCAATCTTCTTAGAAGACTCGACATATGTAATTGCCTCACAATAAAAGTAAGGCTCATCAATCTCTACTTCCAAAGATAAAACATAAGAATCAAAACCACCATTGATACAAATAATGCTTCGTTGAGATACCAATTCTTGTACCTTTTGCGATTCATTCTGGATTTCATTATCATCCCACACTATCACAAGCACATTGATTTCAAGCTTTACTTGCTTGCCAACTTCCTGGTTTGATGTGTTTGCAATTCTAGACTTTATCTCACAAAGTAATGCAGACTTGTCAAAGGTAACATCCCGACTCACCATAAACTTGGAGAACTTACAATCAGTACACCACAATCGATAACCCTTCACCCTAAATGCATAGCCTAGGAATATGCACTTTGTTGCCCTTAACTCAAGTTTATCATCACTCACAAGAGTATAAATAAGACAACCAAATACTTTCAATTTAGAGTAATCAGTAGGCTTACCAGACCAAAATTTCGTAAGAGTCTTAAATTCAATTGTAGTTGATGGAAACCGATTTACCAAGTAGCAAGCCATGTTGATAGTTTCTGTCCAGAATACTTTAGGTAGGCCAACATTACAAAGCACGCATCTTACTCTTTCCAAAAATGTTCTCTTCATCCATTCTACAATACCGTTTTGATGTGGTGTTTTGATAATAGTGCAATGTCTAACGATTTCCTCATTCTTGCAGAACAGACCAAACTCACCTTTGCAAAATTCCAAACCTTTGTTTATTTGAAAGCTTTCAATCCTTTTCTTAGTTTGCTTCTCGATCAATGCCTTATAATGCAAAAAGGTGGTTAACACTTCACCATAGCCTTCAGAAAATACATCCACACCTTTCTTGAAAAATTATCAATAAAGCTCCACATGTATAATAATCCATCTTTTGATGCCACCGGAGAAGGATCCCATAAATCGAAATGGATGTAGTTTATTATACTCTTGATTTGATGAGTTGTAATGCTATATTTCACTGTATGTTATTCACCAAAATCTAGTATCCCAGTCTTTTGACTACACAGCAAACTACGCTTACTCAGTTTTCTAATCCCTCTCTCGCTCATATGACCCAATCTCATATGCCATAAATGTGTTACATCATTATCAAGATCATTAGATGAGATCACGGAAACAGTTTCAATGACCGTGTTTCCCATTAGACTATAAAGGTCACTAGATAACTAGTCCTTTATGATACTTAAGGCTCCTTTAGATACATTCAAGATACCATCTTGGCCACCATATTAGTAGCCTTTTTTATCTAATAGACTCAAAGATATCAAATTCTTTTTCATGTCAGGAACATGTTTCACTTCAAGTGTCCTTATCATATTATCAAACATCTTGATTCGAATTGTGCCAATCCCAACAACTGAGATAGAGAAATAATCCCCTAATTGTACAGTGCCCATATCAACGGTTGGTAAGTTGTAAACTAATCACGCTTAAGACATATATGAAAGCAACAAGCCCAATCCAAGATCCATGTATCCATCAGGTTATTGTTGGTAACTACAAGAACATTATCAGTTTCTTCAAAAGTATCAAAGTCATCTCCAACCACGTTTGCAGTACTTTCAAACTTATTGATCTCTTCATCATCCTTGAATTTGGTACAATCTTGATGGAAGTGCCCTTTCTAAGCACAATTCTAGCAAGTTTTCCCTTTTGCTTTATATTTACTTTTTCTATCTATACCCTTTTCTCTAACTTTTCCTTAATTCATAACCAAACCTTCTACTTGATTTTCATTTTGAATACTACCAACTTTCTTCTTCAATTCCTTGGAGTTTAAAGATGCCTTTACATCCTCGCAAGTGAGAGTATCTCGATCATATAACATAGTATCCATGAAGTTTTCATACGATGGAAGCCAAGAACATAAAAGAATTAAGGCTAGGTCTTCATCCTCAATTTTAACATCGATATTCTTTAAATCAAGAATAACTCTATTAAATTCATTAGTGTGAGTATTAACGGACGTACCTTCACTCATCTTGAGAGTACACAATCGTTGCTTCATATAAAGCTGATTCATCAAGGATTTGCTCATATAAATACACTTGAGTTTAAGCCACATTGCAGTTAAGGGTGTGCAAGTGTCAGTTTCGATTGGTTTCAGATCGATTTTCCTAAAAATCAACCAAAATTTTTCTCCATTTTAACTGACCGAACCGCACCCACCACTCGTTGGCTTCAGTCGATTTTTACAATAGGCGGTTTCAGTTGGTTTTGGTTGGAGTGGAGCCTGGAGAGGCAGAATAACTCAAAGAAAGGGAAGGAGAAGATTTAGGGGGGGACGGCTCGCGGTTTCCAGCAGAAAAGCCAAAAGGGGGGTGAGGGGGGGGAATTACCCTTATGGGTTTATGGCTGGCAGTGAAGGGGGGTTTAATGAGGGGCATTTAAGTATTTCTCCCCTATTGAAAAAAAAAAAAGAAACTGACGTCGGTTGTTAGGTCGGTTCAAGGGGGAAAGAGTTCCCCTCGAGGGCCGAGCCGATCGACCGACGAGGCCGATTGGAGCAATCGACAGTTGCTGTTGCAACCATCAGTTACATTAACCAACGATTTCGGTCGGTTGCCCAGTTGCAACCGACTGGAGCACACTCCTAACTGCAGTAGCAGATTTTTCATCCATGACTTCTCTTAACACCTCATCAGACAAAGCTAGAAGAATAGCATTATGTGTTTTTTCCGTAAGGTCATCTTTCTCACCAGCAAATAAATTCGAGAGAAGATTGTCTTTTCCCTTCAATGCCTTCAACAATCCTTGTTGCACTAGCAATGCGCGCATCTTAACATACCATAGGCTAAAATCGTTTCTTTCATTAAACTTTTCAATCTCATACTTGATCGACTAGATTTAAAGACTATTTTAATAAGGTATACTAGTTTAATTAAAATTAAACAATCCTAATCATACTATAATTCAAGACTATACTAACAATTTCATTCTCAAAGACTCTCTCACGTTGGCTTACAAAAGCTTATCATCCTAGAAACCTCTATTTCATATGAAGCTTACCCATTTTCATGGTTAATGCAATCCATGGGGAAGCAATAAAACTGCTACAGTTAATTTTTCTGCGAAGATATATAGGAACCTTCGTTAAAAGTGTGGAAGAAATTAGTCCAAATATGTTTGACAACCACCATTAACTTGAGAGCTGAAGGAATTTTAAAGGCATCTCATTTCAGCATGTGGTAATCTTGGATGATTACTATCAATCCTTTTTCTTTTCACTGGCTCGAATAAATCCAAGTATGAATTAACAAGTCAGATGCAACTAGTACTACTGTTCAAATCTTTAATGGGGAAACTATATAAAATAGCCCATCTTTACTGACAACCGGTCGGGCAAAACAAATTTATACTAATTTTGAAGCCGAAAATGGATGTCCATGGTCCACTTAGTAAGGCTATTACTTTGTTGGTGTCGTCGTCGTGTTTTCCTATTCTAAATTTCACTTGTAATTTTATACACTTTATAAAATTTTAAAATACAAATTAATCTGTATCTAAATATTTGATATATAATTTTTTTATTTAAAAACACAAAAGAAAAATACAAATTAATTTAACTAAATGACAAATCATTCGCGTACTAATTTAAATTAATATATAGTTAACAAGAAGATCATCAAAAGATCAAATTGCTATAGTATGGGACATTAATATAGCCCATGTGGGTTATGCTTGCTTAAAAGGTACGTAGTAGAAAGCAAGTATTCAGGGGAATCTTGAGGAACCAATATGAGATATGAAGAGAGGTCTACCTAGACAGATAGATTGCATTTGCAACACCATTACTGAATATACAATGGTGAAAAACAGATGTGTCACTGGAACAAATCTCTGGCATTGGCAATTATTTGCCAGACTCAAATCTTGTGACTACTTGTCTATCATGCCGCCTGAAATTAAGTTTTGAAGCACTAAAGCACACCTACCAAACCTCTTGAACATCAGCCTTGAGCTTCGATCTAAGCCTTAATTTTCAACAATGAACAATAGCATACTGCACGGTCATGCATGTTAAATAGCTAGTGGAACCAAGATTTCAAGTTTGAAGAGATAAAAATAAAAAATTCAATATTTAAAAGAACAAAATTAAAAATTTTTTAAAAAAACAAAGATAAAATTTTAAAATTTTAAAACAAATACAAGATCATAAATTTTTGAAATTTTGGGGGGCAAGGTCCCGACTAGCTCCCCCTCTCTCTGCCTCTGGTCTACACAAATGAATAGTTAAAAAGAAAAGTAACTGAAGAGAAAACAAAACAATAGTAGTTACTTGAAATTACACTGATTGTTTTTATTATGCTTCAGAGAAAACGTTAAAAAGAGTAAGTCTCGTGACTAATAAATTTGATCAAGGTGTAACTTTCAATCTTACTTTATTATTTTTGTGAATTGAAAGTGAATACCTATTAAAACTCTCCAATTTTATATATATTAGATATCTAGATCGAGAATACACATCATAAATAAAATATTTGAGGTTTAACCTTCTATAGCGGGAAGATTCGAATCATGAAACACATGCACTACCAAATAAAAATAATGAAATCATGATCTTATACGAGAAAGAACAAGGATTGAAACTTCATGTTTATAAACAATTGTATTTCAAGCTGGAAGTTGCATGTTGGTTTAATCGGAAAAAGTTTAACAGAACTTTTGACTACTAGGAATAGAATTGGACTAACATTAAAAAAAAAGTTCTCGAAAGTCTATAACTTATGTTCACGGCAATAACTCAAAAGAATTATATTTCCCTTTTTTTCCCCACTGAGTCCGTCAAGAATTAGACAAGTATAATAAAAAAACGAAGACTTCTGACTAATTAATCTCAAGTCTTAAAAATTACCCCATATACGGGGGCAAATGGATAATACTCTAAGCATGGTGAAATACTGAAATGTAGAAATTATCCAAACACGTAAAAATAATTATCGAAAAATCAATCTTCTAGAAATGGAAATCCAAAATTCGCAGAAAAAAATAGAAGAAGAAAACTAACGAGATTTGTGCCAATCTTGATCTTTGGTGCTTTGGGTTTGTGTTTCTGTATCTGTCCCCATCACCCAAGGTGCTGAATTCATTATAGAAGTAATCGTCTATTTTTCTTTGGTTCTAGAATCCAATTCAGCTGACCGATGATACTAAATTAAGAGTAGAAAGAAAATTTGGTAGAGATCAAAATTTTCAACCAATCACATACCAAAATTTGGTTAAACTATTTTCGTGACCTCTATAAATAGTCATAAAGACAAAAATCAATCACTCGGATCTCAAATTCTCAGAAGGTACAAAACCCAAAACAACTCCTTGACAAAAGACATGGCTAGGAGTTCCAGCTTAGCGATTTGGGTCATAGCTTTATCGGCTATATTGCAAGCCACCGCTGCACAGACAACGCATGTGGTCGGTGACGAGTTGGGTTGGCTGGTCCCTCCTGGTGGGCCCATTGCTTACTCTACTTGGGCTGCCATGCAACCGTTCACTGTTGGCGATGTCCTTGGTATGTAAACCAGTCTTGCTCTTTTTTGTTTTCTGTTTGAATGAAGAGAAAGAATATCAGAAATGCCAAAAAAGATGGCGTTTCATTTTAAGAGATTTCAAGCTTTTTTAACCTGAACTTGGGTCTTATGAAGCAAGTTGTGCTTGTATTTTCAGTTTTCAACTTCACTTCTGGAGAGCAAGATGTGGCCATGGTCACCAGGGAAGCCTATGAAACCTGCAACTCAACTAATCCCATTTCCCTTCAAACAACTGGTCCAGCGAACTTCACCCTTGACTCAATTCGCGAGTACTATTTCATGGGTACTATGGACCAACACTGCTCCTTAGGGCAGAAGTTAGCCATCAATGTCTCTGCCCCTGGACCTCGGCCTAGCCCTGTTCCTCCTCCTCCACGAGGGCCAATTACCTACACCGTTGGTGATGACTTGGGTTGGCTTGTCCCTCCTGCTGGTCCCCTTGCGTATGAGACTTGGGCTTTCAACAAGACTTTCCTTCTGGGAGATACTTTAGGTAATTCTTGGAACTTCATAACCATAATCCATAGAACTAGCAGTCTAAAGTATTGATATGAAAAAGTAAGGTTTCGGTTGATGTTTTAGCTATTTACAGTTTTGTTTCTTTAAAAAAAAAAAGGAATAAAAATTTAAATAGCAAATGTCAAAAGAGTAATACTCATCTAATATTATCTTTAAAATTTAATGATTTTTTTTTTTTACAGTATTCAATTTCATCAATGGAACACAAGACGTGGCTGTTGTGACCAAAGAAGCCTATGAAACCTGTGATACTAACAACACCATCACGGTTTTAACCACTAGTCCTGCTAATATCACCCTCACCACCACCGGTGAGCATTTCTTCACTAGCACTTACGCACGCCACTGCGACTTGGGTCAGAAGCTAGCCATTAATGTCACAGCCAGTACTAGCACTTCAAATCCACCATCTAGCTCCACAGAGCCTCCATCCAGTGGCTCAAATCCTGTTTCTGAAGGTCCCTCCGCTGCGCCGCCGCCTTCTCTAGTTAGCTCAGCCCCGTCTCCTCTCATAGGCGGCTTCTTCATCACCCTCTTTTCTCTGGCCATGGCATTCTTTTAGCATACATTAGCACGTAAATATGTCACTACATTTATTGTTTATATTTAGGACAATGTTATCATTACATTGCATACTTGTACTCTGAGGTGACATTCATTTTATTTGGTTTTCGCTTCGTATTTGGATGTTCGGGGAGAGGAATTGAGTGCCTTTCTCCTTGTCATTGTTTTATACTTTTATATAATAATATATGTCATTAATTTATCAAGATGTCGATTTAATTTTTTTATCTTTTAAGAACTTAAAATTATATTATAATTATCTTAAAAAGTTAATTTTTTTTATATCCCTTAAAATAAAATGGTCTCGTAATTTTTCAAAAACATATGGTTAGTAATATATACTCATCCATACCAAATCAACCTTCAGTAACTCTAATTAACTTAGAAAATTAATATATAAGTTAAACAAAAAAGAAAAAGAAAATTAACTTATATAACATGGGCGGAGCTTAATTTTGAATTTTCATTAAGCCCAATTTCTTTCCCCAATTGGACTTTACAAACTGGGTGTAACAAATAAATGGGCTTAAGAAAGACTTGTAACATGTGGCTTAAACATGGACTAACCTAAAACAGTAAGTGCTTGATCATGTACGTATAGCTATATCTGCGATCATAAATTTTATAATTTTACGATGAAATAAGAAAGAGCTTAAGCCCTTTTTTAGTTTAAATTTATCATTGTTTTCTTAATTTTGCTTTTCCTTACTTTCAAAGGAATATTTGCTTGTATATGTATAAAACGAATATGTACCAACTTCAAATTTCAATATTTATCGAATCAAATAACATCTTATTTTTTCATTAAGTTTCAATAATAAATTATGACAACATAAGTGAATTAAAATCTTATGAGTGATTAAGTTCAATGGTAAAAGCACAGGCTTTATTTAACCCCACATTGGCATATTTCAGTTTTTTGATGATAAGTTTTTGCATTTGGTGTGTAGGAAAATGGAAATATAAAATGATCGCATATAGTATTTTTTTTTATTTAAGTAACATTTTTAATTGTTAGGTAAATTTGGGTACAAAATCCTTGGATTTGCTAGAACTTGAGTTCTGCGCAATATTATATTAATACTCTATGTGGAAGCTTATGGACAAACTTGATCATCTTTTCTCATTTCATACTAATTGAGTTATGCAATCTCTTTTGACTCCATTTATCTCAACCATTGGATAATGAAAGTATTTATTATTTCTAATTATGATGTTATCACATGTGTCAGTGCCACAACCACAACCTATTCTAGCATTATTTATAGTCAGCCATGCACATTGACCAGTCCTTTGTTTGAAGCTTTTCAAAGTTCTAACTTTTCTAGAAAGTAAAAATTGCACGATAAGAGATGACCTTCCTCCCAAATTTCATAACCATCTTCTGTAGCACTTCCTTGCAAAGTTTTTGTTCTTATTTTTTATAATTTTTAATCATCAATTTAATTGCATAATGAAAGGTAACATAACTTTCCCCATATCTACAATCATACCAAAACTACCATATCATTTTGTAAACAAAACAAAGTTCTCTCATAGAGTCATGGGTATGAAAATAAGATCATTAATGTTATTTTCAAGTTCGTTAACATTCCAATTTGAACAGAATTTTGAATAATTTCATCAGATATGACTTTAAACCTTTATAATATTATAGCTTACTATAAAAAAGTATTTCTGTTCACATCTTTCCAGCTTCCTTCTTTTTTTGTTATAATTTTTATGTGGAAATTATACAGAACCATCCTCAGTCCGTCTATGGTCCACCCCTATTCTTTACTAGTTCTTTTCCGCGTAATTTAACTTTATAGGCTCTTTTACTTTAAAATGAATTTAAATACTTATAATTAATTGGCTCTGAAAGCCTTTCATAGACTTTACAAATCAAACAAAGACTTGACAACTGAACCTTAGAAAGTCGTCGGATTTGGTAGAAATTTCACGCGGCAAAAGTCCCAAAACTCGGCAAAATTGCACCACCACTCTCACTCTGCAATTAAAATCGGTGCATTCATGAAGTTGACCAACAGATACACGTGTCCTCCATCAAACGAATAGCATTCCATCATAATAGCAAAGCATTTTGCCTATAAATAAATTGGAGGCAAACAAAATGGTACGTCTCTCACCCAAGTTCTCTGTCTCCGTTGGAAAGCAGAAGCAGAGTAAGAGAGAAAAGGGGCGACCTGAATCTTAAGAACATAAGAAAATGGGAAGAAGATTGAACATTGTATTTCTTGCAACAATTGCCATATCGGCTATGCTGCAGAGCTCGTCGGCACAGACAGCTTATGTTGTTGGGGATGCGTTAGGTTGGGTCATTCCTCCTGGCGGCTCGGTGGCTTACAGCACATGGGCAGCAAACAAGACTTTCAGTGTTGGTGACACTCTTGGTAAGTAAAAGAACGGAAAACGTTTCAGATACTCGTTTATTCTTTTGGTTTACCCTTTTTTACAATCGAATCGGAGTGATTTAACATGTTATTATGAATTTTTATGCAGTTTTTAATTTTTCTAACGGAGCACACGACGTGGCTAGAGTAACAAGGGAGAATTTCAATGCTTGCAACTCTACAAATCCTCTTCTTTTACTATCAAATGGTCCTGCAAATTTTACCCTCAATGAAACTGGTGATCACTATTTCCTCTGCGCCTTTCCTGGCCACTGCAGTGCTGGTCAAAGATTGGCGATGAACGTTAGTGCTGCAGCCTCATCTCCTGCCCCGCAGCCTTCAACTCCACCCCCTCAACCTTCTTCTCCTGCTCCTCAACCCGCTACTTCTCCACCAGCTTCTACCCCTCAGCCTTCTGCCCCTGTTCCAGCTCCCCAAGCTAGCTCCCCTTCACCCATCTCTGAGCCAACGTCCCCGGCGACCCCACCATCCTCTTCCTCAACCCCACCTCCAACGGCGACACCACCCTCCTCTTCCTCACCCTCACCATCAACGGCAACACCACCATCCTCCACCACCTCTCCCCCTCCTCCCGCCGGAGATAACGGTGCCACCCCACCGCCGCCAGGCAACTCGGCAACATCTCTAGGTGTTGCTGGGCTGTCCGCTACTTTCCTGTCCTTTATTATAGCTTTGTTCATGTGTTAATTAAACATAGTAGTAAAATAGAATTAATGTGAGAGAGAGCATTCATTTTTCTTCGATGTCTTATTGTCATACAGATTGAGATTTTGATTGCAATAAAGAGATATTTTTGACATATGAGTCGAGAATCATGAAGATCTTGAATACTTGTGATTGAATTGTTAACGCGATTACAAAATTTTCAACCTCTGCAATTAGTAAGCTACTTTGCTTTTGTCTGGTCCTCAATCGTCATGGCCGGTTACAAATGAGACGTTTGGATTTGACACGGTTCCCGAAGACTTCCAGCACAGTTTATACGAAAAGAAAGCAGATTCTTTGAACGTATTTGGGAAGGTGATATTGTTTTTCCAAAACAAACGGGAAAAGAGAAGGAGATCAATTGGGTCAAGATTAGGTTACCAAAAAATTTGTATGTTTGTTGGTATCTTCGTAAATCAAACATTTGAAAAAGAGTATACGATCTATATATGCATATCCACGAGAAAGCTCTTTATTTTTTTGGTTTGCAAAAATTTAATGTGGCTTGATAGAGTAAATATTTTAGGAATATATTCTCAATAGGTAAGATTTAATACTTGGTACTCGAATTCTAGCTAGGTTTAATTTTAAGACTTAAACACACATGAATAAACTAACAATAAAATGAAAATATGCTAAATAATTTAAAACAAGGAAAAGGACAATATTCAAAGAATCAAAATAGAAAATGACAACTACGTAAAGTTGCTAAGACTTAAAAACCAAACACGAATGAATGAGCTTATAAATTGGAAATATTGGAGGATCAAAGGTCTCAAAGCTATCAAATACCATAGCATGCCCGTCGCTTTTTATCGCTACCCTGTTTCAAATTAACCCCAGGTATTGAGAATTATTCCCTCAAGACAGATGACCTTCAAGGTTCAGATTTAAAATTACTGTTTTTTTTTAAACAGAAAAACATGAAATTACTTTTGCCTAAAATTGGATTAGAGATGGCTTTGGACGGATTTAAATTAATCGGGTATTTGATCCGATTAAACTAAATTAATGCAGTTTTAAATATTTATAAATAGATACAAATATATTTTCTATAGTAAAACTAGTACTTGATAGAGTTTGGAGTATAGTTTGGGTTGAAGGGTTGAGATATTTAGGGATGTCAACGGATACCTTATTATAGGGTACTTGACTCGGTTACACCGAGTTAGGGTTCTCCACAAACGAGTTTGAGTAGGGATAGGGTAGTGATTTCCCTATTCAGATTTTAATAGGGTAGGGTTCGGATACCACCTATTGGGTACTCGTTATCCGAATTCGATTACTATTTATAAATATTTTATTATTATTTTAGTAATTAAATTAAAAATTTACAATTTTTACCAACTTTATAAGTAATTTTTTTTATTAAAAACTAACAAATATATGAAAAGTATGATTACTCTAATTATTAATATGATAACATTAATATATTTAAACTAAAAAATTATTAGATTGTTAATTATATTTAAATAATATGAATGTCACGACCTGGTACTCCCATTCGAGCCCGTGATAACCGCCGCGAAGCCTCGATAGACATTCACTACCCTGAATGTCGACCGAAACCTTGCAAGGCTTTCGTACTAGTTTTCCACTTCCCCCGTGAGTGTTAATTATAAAACTTCATATTAGAATGAATTTAAACTAAATTCGATTTAAAATAATTAAAAATTTAAATCCACCACTCAAGGGTGAATGCGTTTTTTTTTTGTCAAAATGTTCAAAAAAAAAACAATTAAGAATGAAAAATATGAACGAAAAACACATATTCCATAATCAGAAATAGGTTTTGATATTGAAAACGTTCGTTTAAAAACAAATTGTTGACAAATAATACTATTCAAAAATAATAAATAAAATATTCTAATTTCTCATGAAACAAATTTTTTTATAGAAATATTCGTAAATAATTTTTCGCACATGAAAGTAAAGTAAAATCGTTTGAATAGAAATACAGATAACCAAAATATAAGATTCGATTTACAATGACACATGGGCCCCAATTAACCAAGAGGATGTAAGATTGTGAACTCTTACTTTCTATGATGCAGTTCCGAGCTTAGTTCTCGTTTTACTCGACTATCTACAAACTGTCCTAAGCCTGAAAAATGTATAGGAAGAAAGGGTAAGATTTTATAATCTCAGTGAGTAGACAGACATTATCAAAATAATCTAAAGCCGAGTAATATGAGACAATAAAAATATCCCTTCGTAAATCACATTTCACAACTTGGAAATTCATCCCAACCCATATAAACAATTATTTTTCAATTAATTTCTCAATATGGCTTATGCGCTTTTCAAACACTTGGCTTATCAGAATACTCGGCTAGAGGTGCATCTCGCCTCATCTTGCGAAGGCTCTTTGCTTTCCTCTTCCAAGTTCCTGCCACTTGGCTCATGCCAAAACCTATTCTCGGGGATACCTCGCGGAGGCATCTTTACCGAGACCGCCAAGGTAGTTTATTATCACACACACACAAACATATTTTACCTCTGATAGCACAGTCGTTCCTTGGTGTTGGTTGAGTCTCACTTTCACGTGGTGGCTAGCGTGAAGTGTACTCAAATCCTACCTCAGGAGTTATCATACGCTCCTCTCCAATCGAGGTAAGCTCAATAAATGAGAACCGTGCCCTTCCAATAGGCGGCCCACGGAACTCCCATTCACTGCAGTGCCCACTTTAATTATCCACCAATCAATAAAAATCACAATAGCATGACAAGGCGTATATAACACATTCAAGACAAATCAAAGCAGTTCACATATTCTTCAAATCATAAAAACAACCAGTCATGCTCACATTTATCATAAGCCATTTAATTTAAAATTAGGGATAAACAACTCAAATCACAGAGTGGGTATCCAATTACTCTATTTTTGAAATCATTATTCAATTTTCAGAAATTTATAAAATTATTTTATAAAATCATATTTTTCCCATAAAACACAATAATTTTCCAATTAAATCATTTTTCATAAAATCACACAATTAAATAAAACTACTCTAGATAATTAAGATGATAGGAAGTTTACTCATTGTATTAGGAGTAGAAATACTCCTATCCTCCGCCCTCGGGTGCAGTCTCTTACCCGAAACAATTGACTCACCACCTATCCATAATCCATGACACAAAATTCAATAAATTGTGTCAATTTATCATAAATTATTTCAAGCTCTTATCCATGCGTATGCACTAGATAGGGTTTGAAATGTCTGGACAATTGCTTAATTACGGCGTCCGACCTAACTCGCCTATACACAGTGTAAATTCCTAAAATCCCCAATTCAACTCCAATTCTATCCATTTCAATTTCAATTATCCAATTATATCCACAATACCTCAATGATTGTGAATTTGGTCCAATTTATCAGTCCGGACCAAAAATTATGCTTTTACCCCTAGTGGGTAAAAATTCTAATTTTTACGTTGAAAATTCTCATTTAATTTTCAACCTCATAATTCATCATTTTTCCATCCAATTCTCTTAAAATAAAGTCAACATTATCCTCACACACTATTGACTAGATTCGGATTAGAGAAATTCATGGAGAAAATGAATATTTTTCTTATTGTTTTACTCATAAACATGCTAAACTAACACTAAACACTAACATAGTTCAAAATTAAATTAATCTAACAACTTTCTCTCTCTAAACCCATATGATCAGATTTGAATCCATCATCAAAACACATAATTTAACCATGAAAAATAAGGAAAAATGCATGAAAATGATAGATCTTAAGCTAAGCTTGAAAAATCATACCTTTAAATACTTGATTCCTTGAAAAATCACACGTTTTCTTGATTTTTTCTCACTCTAGGGTTTATTTTTGTTTTCTCTCTCTCTCTTCTGGTCTTAGCCGAATTTTGGGGAAGATGGGCTGATTTTTTTATGCCTTTTTAAGCCATTAAAATAATATTATTTTATTTTAACACATTTTAATTTTTTATTAATTTTTTATTCAATAGTCATCATTTTGACTTTCTTTCTCCACCATTCATTTCTCTTGACTTATCCAAGTCTTAGATGAAATTTCTAGATTTTTCCAAAGTTTTGGTGGAACAATTTTTCTAAAATTACACTTTTGCCTCTGAACTTTTTAAAAATTACATTTTTGCTCCAAAAATTGAAGATTTACTATAGTGCATAATTTTCACTCCTCATACTCATATCACACTCCAAGTAATTAAATTTGATAAAAATCCTTTCTAAAATTCAATTTTCGATTTCGAGTGGTAAAATTATCATTTTGCCCCTATACTCCAAAAATACCGAAAACTCATATTTTTCACTGCTAAATTTTCCAATTGTACTTCAATACTCATATCATACTCAAACATGTCAAATGGGGCTAAGAAAATCTTTTCTAAAAATTCTTATTTTGTCCTCAAATTGAAAAATGATCATTTTGCCCTTAATCGGTCAATTTTTCGGATTGACTCCAAATCGGACCTCGAACTTCGAATTACCATTTTGAGTCATCCCTGGACTGTGAAATCTTAAATTTCACCTTAAAATTCCTATTTTAACTTGTTCGAGGTTTAAATCGGCTTAACTGCACTTTTAGGAGCAATATCATCTTTTAACGATTTCTCAAGACTTCCTCAATATACAAACATTCTATCGAGCATGTAAATGATATTGCAATCACTTTATAGGGCAGGGTTTGACAATGAATATTATATCATTGAATATTATGTTTACAAAATTATTAGATTGTTAATTATGTTTAAGTATGGTTACTCTAATTATTAATATGATGACATTAATACTTTTATGTATGCGTGTGTGTATATATAAATATACTTTAAATATAAATAAATTTACTTTTTATTTTGCATTAACATTACAAAAATTATAACTCATAAAATTATTAATAACAATATATATACATTTGTTTATATAAACTTATAACATATAAATCTAAAGGGAAGTTATGAGATAAAAAAAGTTAATTGAATAATCGGGTACCCATGAAGAAGATTTTAATAATTTTTTTATTTAATCGGGTATTTAAATGGGTTAGAGTAATTATAGGGTAGTGGGAATGTATTAGAGTTAGGGTTAAGGTTAGGGTAATAATTTTTAAATTATTCGGGTAGTTAATAGGGTTAGAGTATTTGATATTTAATAGAGTTAGGGTTCGGGCACCTTAAAATTAACGAGTACCTTACCCGTTGACATCCCTAGAGATATCTTGTAACTCAAATCATTTTACATATTAGATAGGTTTTTTTTTTTTTTGAAAAATGATAATATTATTGATCCAAAAGCAAGAATGCCATAGTAAGTCTTGATCCGAATTGGAAAAAGACCCTTTTTGACATAAAAAGATTAACTTTGGTAAAGATGTAACCCAGTACACAAACAAAAGTGAGCAGGATGCTCAAAAAGTAATTACAACATAGATATAGTACGAGGGAAGTGAGAGCACATTTTTTATAATGTATCTAATTAAATTATATTACAGTATTTGTTTTGCAACAGATCACTGCAATGTAAGATTGCAATGCGATTACATTACAGCAAAGGGATATAATGTGATTACAGTCTAAAACTAATGCAATCACATTACATTGCACTTTTTAATATTATTAAAGATATTTTTACTCTTCAACTTTATTACTTTGTTAAAAACATTTTGTAATGTTATAATTAAAATAAAATATATAATATAAGAATTAAAAATTAAAATAAAATAAAATTTATATAATATAGATAAAAAATTAAAATAAAATATATAATTAAAAAATTATATTAAAGAAATGAAAATAAAATATATAAGATCATAATAAGAAATAAAAAAATATATGAAGTTAAATATATATTTAAGAAATGATATTATATAAAATTGACAATTAAAAATACAAGTATATTAAACTTACATTTTAATAAATAGAGGTAATTTTGAAAATTAACATTACATTCCCAGCAAAGTACTTATAAACTAAATGTTGCAATATTATCTTCTCTGCATTTTAATCATTAGTTTGCTTGTATACCAAACACTATTATTTTCTCTATAATCACATTACTTGCAATCACATTACCAATAATCACATTACATTGTAAAGTACTAAATGCCACCCTAAACCCATAAAGCACCTAAGTTAATGCATCATAAACAAAAAGAGTTCAGTCCCTCAAAACCACGAGGACGAACAAACCCAAAACTAACAAAAACAAGCATTTAAAACCCATTTAATGAATGAAAAATAAATAAATTCTTGCAAATGTGACCTTAACTAATGAGACTAAGTTATGGTTTTGTTATAACTTGACAAAGTTGTTAGTGTATTTTCAAAATCGGAGGTTATTTCACATGATGAAAAGCTATTTTAGCTCAATGGTCATGTCACAAAAAGTGATATAATGTGTCTATTGGAATATAGGTAGGTTTTCAAGTGAATAGTTATGTCTATTAAAAAAATGACATCCAAAAGTTATGACACATATTGAAAAGACACCATGGATTAAAAGTTAAATATAAAAAGATATTGTTTCAAGTTATAAATCAAATATTATGATTTATGATATGAATAGTTATCTATTCATAAGATGATTATTAAAACAATACTTTTATCCAAAAGCTATGTCTAGCAAAATGAAAAGATGCTTTTTAGACAAAAAGGTGTCTTAATGAAAAAAGTTGTGTCCTTGAAGAAGAGATGCTTGTAAGCCTATATAAAGGGCTTGTTGCCAATTATTTTGACAAACAAATCAAAGACAAAACAAGAGCAGAAAAGTCAAGAGCAAGAAAAGTGTTGTGTTCTTTCAACATAAACACTTAAGTTCCCATCATTTATAAAAGCTTCCAAATTCCTTATAATTTACTTGCTGCAGAAAGTATACTCTGAGGCCAAACAACTTTGCAAACCCTCAAGTGTATCTAGCGGTTTACTCTCGTTAAGTGCAAGACAGAAGTTAGACGTTGGCTTCATTGTATCCCTAAGACTATTCTCATTATTCCCCTTTGCATACTAAGTGGTGGAGGCGAAATAAGTCTTAAAGATAGCATTTATTGAAAAGGCTCGCCTTGAAGTCAATTTTGCTAATTTATTGAATACCATATAAACCCCATTCACACCAACTTATTTTCATGGTATTCAAAATGACTTCACTTAAGGAAATGGATACCAACTTTGTCAAGCTAGACCACTTTGAAGGAGGAAACTTTAGTCATTGGCAAAAAATGGATTGATTTGATGGTGACAAAAAATGTGACAAAATGATTCCTTATCGAATTACAAGACAAGTATTCTTTCCTTACTTGATATGCATGGAAATCATATATTGGTTGGAAAAAAGGATCTTGTTATATTCATGTATGATCTTGATGTGGATAAGGTTATTGTTGTGTCTTTTATAATTCACATACTTCTTCTATCATGGAGAGACACTAAGAAAACTCTAAAGTATAAGAACAAAAAGATGTCTCTCGAGGACCGTGGTAATCATCTTTGAAAAGAAAAAGATTATCGCAAACAAGAAAAAGTCAAGCAAGATGGAAAAAGAGAAAAAGATTCTAATGAAAAGAATCTTAAAACTTCGAAAGTCCATATGATGGAGCACAAACCATCAAACAAGCTGGTCTCACGTAACCAAAGAAAACATTTTGTGGGTATGAATGACAAAAGTCATAACTTCAAAAGGAACAAAAAGGGTCCATGTTTCCATTGTAACAAACTTGGACACTTTAAGGTAGAATGTAAACTTTTGAAAAATAAGACACAAGGTGTGAATAGCAACAAATTTGTGGCTATGGTTTCTGAGGTCAATCTTCTCCAAGATAATGGAGCATGGTGGATTGACACTGGTGCAACTAATAATGTATGTAATAAGAAAAGTTTCTTCAAGACTTTGGAAGAAGTTAATAATGAAAATGTGTAATACATGGAAAATTCCTCCACTACACAAGTGAAAGGAAAAGGCACTGTGGAACTTATGTTTACTTCTGAAAATATACTTGTACTAAACAATGTATATTATGTACCAAAAGTTAGAAAGAATCTTGTGTTTGGTGGCTTGTTGAATAAGTATGGCTTCAAATTAATATTTAAAACAGATGAATTCATCTTTACAAAAAGTGGACAATATGTGATAAGTGGACATATGGCATTTCTATTATACATTAAGGTATAATGGTGCTAATCTATAAATACCATCAAGATCCATGTGATAAGTGAGCATATGGCATTCTTATTATACGTTAAGGTATAATGATGCCAATATGTAAATACCATCAAAGTCCACATGATAAGTGGGCAGCATGTGACATTCTTATTATACATGTAGGTATAATAGTGCCAATATGTACATTTAACATCTTAATATATGGTGCATTCCCATCGAAGGCATAATAATGTAATATAAATATTCAATATCATTGATATGGCATTCCTATTATGCAATAAAGGTACAATGAAGCTTGTGTGAACATATGCCTTGATGTGTTAATTTGACATTCTGATTGTACATTAAGGTACTATGATGTCAATTGAGAAAAAAGAGAATATGTGTAAGCTTGTAAAGTCTTTATATGGATTAGAACAAGCACTGAAACAATGGCATCAAAGTTTGATAAGGTTGTGCTAGCTAATGGCTACAAGATCAATCAATCTAATAAATGTGTTTATAGTAAGTTCCAAGTGTCATCATTTATAACTATGTGGATGACATGTTAATCTTTGATACCAATTTTGGAACTAATGGAAAGACACAAAAAGGTTCTTGCCAAAGAATTTTGATATGAAAGATATGGGTATGACGAATGTTATTCTTGGTATAAGAATAATGAGAGACAATAATGGCCTAACATTGTCTCAAACTCATTACATCGAAAAGATTGTAATGAAGTATGGCAAATCAAATTGCATGCCAATGACTACACCTTATGATTTTAATCTAAAGCTAATACCCAACAAAGATAAGCCAATAGCATAAAATGAATATGCAAAGGTGATTGAATGCCTAGTGTATGCAATGATCTGTACAAGGTCGAATATTGATTTTGCGGTTGGGATGCTAAGTCGATTTACAAGTAATCCAAGTAAAAATCATTGGCATGTTGTTCATAGAGTTTTAAGGTACTTAAGAGTACAAAAAATTATGGCATCTATTATTTAGGTTTTCCTTCAGTTTTAGAAGGGTATATAGATGCTAGTTGGAATCAAATAGAATGGATTACACATCCACAACTAGTTGGAGTTTTATAATTGGTAAGGGTGTTGTTTCTTGAGGTTCTAATAAACAATCTTGTCAAGTAAACTCCACCATGGCGGCTGAATTTATAGCTTTCGCATCTGCCACCCAAGAAGCAGAATGGTTGAGGGATTTACTCTATGAAATTCTATTATGGCCTAAATTGATGACACCAATCTTGATACATTGTGTAAAGCCCGACCCTAACTTATGCTTGACATGACATTTACATGCATTGGATAGCATGTTTGTATAGTGAAATGCCCTAGAAACGTAATAAAAGACGATAGTATACCGAGCTATATAATTAAGCAGATCGAACCTCAAACTAGTTTAAATAGAGATTTGAGGATGAAATTGAAGATTTTAGAACCCTAGAATGCTTTATAATGGTGATTAGGAGTTCGATGGTGAATTTGGAGTCAATTGGACAATTTCGGATCTTAGGGGTAAAATGATCATTTTGCCACCCGAGGACAAAAATTGAATTTTTGAGAGAATTTTGATCAAATTTAAATATTTGGAGTGTGATATGAGTATAAGGAGTGAAAATTATGCATTTTGACAAATTTTTAGATTTTGAGACAAAAATGTAATTTTTGAAAAGTTTAGGGGCAAAAACATAATTTTTAAAAATTTACTCCACCAAAAATTTGGATGAGTCGAGAAACTTCATGTGGACCATGGATAAGTGAGAAAAATTGAATGGTGGAGATTAAAAGTCAAAAAGAAAAGGATTTAAAAATGAACCAATGAAAAGTGGACAAGTGTCATTAAAATATAATATTTTATTTGGCTATAAAAAGCCTTAAATTTTCAGCTCTTCTTCCTCACATGGCCGACCACTCAAAAGGGAAAGAAGAGAAAGAAAAACCCTAAGACCTTGCTGAAAATTGAAGGGAAAATCAAAGGGAAACAAGGAAAAGTTTTGGAAAAAGGTAAAATTCTTAGTTTTTCTTAGTGATTTTCACTTTCCCACCATTCTGTTTCCATTTTCTTGCAAAAATGAGAAATGGGTATGACACCCACATGCTGGCTGAACCACCATGGGAGGAATTTGAGCAATTTAAATGATGAATTTAGGTTGATTTAATATAGTTTAGCTAGGTTATGTTGTTAGATAACAAGTTAGCATGAAAATCCATTTTTCCCACATTGAACCCACCCTAGCTGAATATTTTTGGGTGTGAAATGCTGCTGATTTTAGTGTTATCTAGAGGCATTTAGATGAATTATTATTAATTATGATGCTAGGAAAATTATAAGAATTTTCGGTGCAAAAATACGACTTTTTGCCTAATAGGGGCATTTTCGTAAATTATCGTTTGGATCGGAAATTTACACCACATTCAGTGGCATTAAATCAATTTGGGTATAATTAAGGCATAGAAATTGAAAGAACTCGATTCGGACTTAAATCAGAGTTTTTAGCGAATTAAATCGCGTCCCGTGCGTATTAAGCCGAATACCGCATTTCAAAGGTTATTCGGACAATTTTTGCATCACATTTCATGCATTCATATAGAATTTAGAGCCTGAAATCAATTTTGATAAATTGACATCAATCATTGAAATTTGTGCCACGTGCGTCGTGTAGGTGGTGAATCGTCCGACAAAGGTAAACAAATCGCGTCGGACCAGCAGGACTAGGAGTATATTTGACTTCTAAAAACGGTGAGTGGATAAACTATCTTCCTCAAGATCTAGAGTGATTTTATCTATTTTTGTATCTTTAAAGAATTGAATTTTTGTAAATGGTTTATAAATTGAAAAACTGATTTTTTAACACTAAGTGTATGGAGACGGGTTTTTAACCTATGTTATGTGTTTAAATTAATGTTTATGGCTTATGAATCTTGGGATGCATGATGGCTGGAATTATTTTGTATGAAATGTGTAAATTGCTTTCTTTGTCTAACAAGCTGTGTAATGTTTTAATTGCCATGTCATGCTGCCAAAATTTTTATTTATTAATTGGTGGGTCATTTAGTCGCTGTAGTTGCGGGTTTCCGTGGACCAGCCTACTAGAGGGGCACGATAACCCAGTTTCATTTTACCTCGGTATGAGAGGCGAGGAAGGTAGCTCCTGAGGTAAAGATCGAGTTCACTTCACGTCGAACCACCACGTGAAGTTGAACTTAGCCAACGCCAAGGAATGGTTGTTTTCTAAACGAAAAACGTTTTTTATTTGTACAGGGTTTTTAACAGCCTTGGCGGGTTCGATTGGACACTCTGATCAAGTGTCCACGAGTATGAGATTTGGCTAAGCCTAGTTTTTAAGAAAACAATCATAAGCCTTATTATTTTGATGTATCAATATTTGTTTTGTATGAATGTACTAAAATGATGTTATGAACTACCTTATGGTATCAAATTTTTATATTGTCTCCATCTACTCGACTTTAGATGTCGGGGATGGTATTTATTTACTCACTGAGTTGTCAAACTCACCACCTCAATTTTCCCTTTTCAGGCTCACAGACATCTGTAGATATCAGCATTTTGTCGAGGAGACAGTTGGAGTGACGACATTGGTTATCAAAAGTTTACTCCTATTTTCATGTTTTTCTCTATTGTGGGCACACTTAGCATTGTAAATTAAATTTCATACTCCAATCAGTTGTATTGCAGTATGTAATAATATATTTTGCTTTTACGCTATAAAAAATTATTTCCCGAGTTGTCTAAAAATATTGTACAAAAGAAAAATAGAATATTTTTATTGAATATTTTTGAATAGTAAAATAAATCTTCAAATCCTTTAAAATGCATGTTTCAGACTTCCGATTTCAATTTTGACTGCAAATCATGTATTCTCTACACGTGTGCTATGTTTTTACCAAATTTCAGGATTTTAGTCAAAAATGACCAAAATGCCCTTGTGTAGCAAATTTCACTTTATGACGGTTTTCAACTCAAAATCAATTTATATTCGTTTGAATATGATATTTAATAATCAATACTCACAGGGAAAGTGAAAAATTGGTACGAGATGCCTTGCGGAGTCTCGATTTGTGCTCGTGGGATGAGTGCCTATCGAGACCTCACGGCAGTTGTCACAGGCTCGATGGGAGTTTCGGGTCGTGACACATTGTGACAATGAAACAACTATATTAAAGGCATATAATCAAGCATACAATGGAAAAAGTCGATATATTGGACTTCGACATAGCATTGTAAGACAAAGAATTAGTGATGGCATAGTCACTATAAGTTATGTGAGGTCTAGTGAAAATTTAGCGAATCCATTACCAAAGGTCTAAAAAAGGACCTGGTAGTAAAGACCTCAAGAGGAATGGGTCTCAAGCTTATTAACTAAATCTCCAATGGTGGGAGCTCACCTCGACGCTTGCGACCGACCTACAAGTCTTGGGTACTGACCATTTTACCACATGGAGATTGCAAGCACTAATTATAGTTTCCATCCTAAGGTGTATAGTGCTTGATTTCGTAATATGTAAGAAAAGGTTGAACAAAAGTTCTTAATAGAACCATAACATGTATATGTTGAAGTACTATAATTACGGGATACTTCCGATAGGGGCTACCTATATGAGTGAAAGTGTGGCCGCTTTTAGGAGTTAAAAGCTTGACTCTGACATTACTCATAAATGGATGCAAAACACAAGGCCATAGAACGTGTTGGCAAAACAATATACAAAGTGAGCAAGGAAACTTGTGTGTGTTTAGTGGCCCAACTAGTCAAATGAAGAATCGATGATTCAATGCTTGGTCAACCACTCAATTCAGACTAAAACCAACCACACTCACTAAGTGAAGGTTCAAATCTATGGGATACCTTCATTTATGCACAAGATTCCCAAAGTTGTTGGTATTTAGAAATTTTGAAAATGATGGGAGATTGTTGGTGTATGTTCAAAATCAGAGGTTTTTTCACATGATGGAAAGCTATTCTAGCTCAATGGTTATGTCACAAAAAGTGACATAATGTGTCTATTAGAATATAGGTAGGTTTTCATGTGAATAGTTATGTCTCTTGAAAAAATGACATCCAAAAGTTATGAGACATATTGAAAAGACACCACGGATCAAAAGTTAAATATGAAAAGATATTGTTTCAAGTTATAAATCAAAGATTATGATTTATGGAATGAATAGTTATCTATTCATAAGATGATTATTAAAACAATACCTTTATCCAAAAATTGTGTCTAGCAAAATGAAAAGATGCCTTTTAGACCAAAAGGTGTCTTAATGAAAGGGTTATATCCTTGAAAAAGAGACACTTGTAAGCCTATATAAAGAGCTTGTTGTCAACCATTTCGACACAATAAATCAGAGACAAAACAAGAGCAGAAAAGTCAAGAGCAAGAAAAGTGTTGTGTTCTTTCAACATAAATACTTAAGTTTCCATCATCTACAAAAGCTTCCAAATTCCTTATAATTTACCTGCTGCAGAAAGTAGGCTCTAAGGCCAAACAACTTTACAAACCTTCGGGTGTATACTCTCGTTAAATGTAAGATGAAAGTTAGACGTTGGCTTCATTGTATCCTTAAGACTATTCACATTATTCCTCTTTACATACCGAGTGGTGGGAGTGAAATAAGTGTTAAAAATAGCGTTTATTGAAAAGACTCGTCTTGAAGTCAATTTTGCCAGTTTATTGAATACCGTTTAAACCCCATTCGCACCAACAAAAGTAATGCATATGATTTCTCTTTAAGTATTGAAAACAAATTTTTATATATGATTTCATAATTGATATTTTATTTCATATTTAATTGTTATTTTTGGTTGAATTTAGAAGCAAGTTACTAATGTTGAGCTTACTTTGTAAAATTGATTAGGTTACTTACCTTTTTAATACATTTGTTATATTATATTGAATTTTTGAGTCAGGGTCATATTTGCATTTTTAATTGAATATTCATCAAATAAATAGTTTGGAATAATTAATGAATATTACTAATCGATTTAGGTAAGATAATGGATAGTTGGGAGTGATAACACAATTTGGGCGCCTGATACAAATATTTCAAGAAATTCATAGAGTTAACAAACTAAAGATTTTCATTTATGCCTGAGAAAAGAATTGGAAATTGCGTCATTTTATACGTATTAGATCATCAAGGTACTACAATCAAATATTACTGTGTATTTTAATACACACACTCAAAATCTGTCTTTTCATAACTTGAATCCAAGCATGTTCTAGTATATACTCACATTCACGCAAAGAAACAGATCACTAAGGTGGCCAGAATCGCAAATATGGTGGCACCAATTGTTAGAGAAGGAGCAGAGCCTCTGTCCAAATCATCAAACTCTCCATCTCTGACCACGAAAGCTATCTTCATGCCTTGTTGACAGGGCGTTCCAACCGAGCAGATGAAGTAATAGGTACTGTTTACATCCAAACGTACATGCACTCCGCTAGTTACTAGAATTGTTCCTCCTGTAGTATTGCAGGCATCGTAGTCTTCTTTTGACACTCTTGACGCAGTATGTGTCCCGTTCCAGTCAAATACTGAGATTATGGATCGCAACCAAATTTCAGGAAAAGAAACAAAGATAAGAATTCAGAAGTTTAGAGAAAATTTTGTGGAATCCGTAATCACCTACTGAGTCTCCAGCCTGAAAAGTTTTGTTGCTAACCCAGTTAGCATAGAAGTCGGTGGAGGGTGGAAAAGCCCAGCCAAAGCTGTCTCCAACCTGATATTCTGCTGCATTTGCAAGCTCTAGCAATGTCAGTGCAACAATCAAAAACCCAACCAACCTCACACGGCTAGCCATTTTCCTCTCTGATTCTGCTGCTTTCCTTTTCTCTCTCTATTAGCAAAAGTAATTGTGAAAACTGATTAATCGAGAAAGTATGAGTAGATTGTATGACAGTATGTATGGTTAATTGCTTTTATATTGAGAAGAAAGGCGCATGAAAAGTCCGGTTCGATGACTTGTTCCCCAAGGAATTACAGGTTTTTATTTTACTTTGGTCGACCTTGGTTGCAAAGTAGAATGCGTACCTTCAGCAGGCCAATTTGAATTAATCTTACAAAGTTACAAATTGAAATTATCAAAATGATTTAGTATATATTTTCCCCTTTAGTTATATATGGCAGTAGTAATCTTTGGTTTTTTTGTGTTACATATTGTTTGCGTTGCTTAATTATTGTTACTTATGAGAAGATCACAAGGATGAATAATATGTCTGCTTCATCTAGACATAAATTACATTAAGCCGAATGGTTCAATTAACGTGTCTCAACATGTAGCCGCTTTGTCTTGAATTTTGGAAAGATTGAAACTGAGGTTCAAATCACTGTTTCAGAATTGTAGCCTGGTTTAAGCGAAAGTATCCCTTCCCAAACCCAGTTCTGGGCTTATCAGGAGTAGAATCTTCTAAGTTGAACCTCGCTTACTGTAACAAGTTTTTTGGCAACAATTAGATAAGCCTCCATTTTAGAAGATTAAATGCAGTTTCATTTCATTAATTGATTAATCTACTTCAATGCCTGTAGCCACCTTTTGCCTTCTCTGCTTTCCGCCTTTTGATCCATGCTGCTCCTGCCGCATCTTTATATTCATTGTGTTAGTGTTGACAGGGTCTAATTATTTACATGCAAAATTGAAAATATGCTCAATAGTCCAAGACCAAACACCAGGAAAAGTAAACACCATGTGAAACATCAAACGTATAAGCGTATATTGATCTCTTTCAAAGGTTGGTCAAGGTCCATTTTCCGCAGGATGAACAGTTTTTCCCCACATTTCTTATTCCATTCCCTTCTCTACTATACAAGTTTATATGCCCATATAGCTCTCAATCATATCCATTTCACAAAGGAAAGAAAAAGAGAGTAATTCCAGGGTCGAGCTGAATATAAAACACCCCAAAAATGTTGTACCTTCTTGTTGCAATAGCAAAGGTTTCTTCTTAACTGGGGATGAATTCCCCGTCGGTTATGCTTCGAAACTGACTGTAGCCTCCAACAAAAGGTTGATCTCGTCACTAGTTTATGACTTTATTAAAAGATAATGCTTCTAATTTTAATTATAAAGAGTTACCAATATCATAACATGAAAGAACTAGTTCTTGCCAGAGAACAACTAGTTACTGAAATGGAACTTAATATTCTTGAGTCCATTCAGATGTACAATCCATGCCTTTTTCCTTAACTTTTTTAAAATACTTTTTACTACTTGCAATGAAAATGATATTGTTTCTTGTTGGAAAAATAAGTGTATTTTATAAAGTTTCAAACATCTCACGTTGCCAAGATACATGAATGATGAATGCCTTATATATGAAAACTCACTATAAACTTGTTGCAATTAAGGAAAATAGAGTAGGCTAGCGCGCACATAAGATTGGGTTAAACTTTTAGAAAGTTTAAATTCCTCCCTCCCTTGCACGCGAATATACACGTGGGTTGAGCTCAATTGAATTTTTGTACCTTGGCTTTATTTTTTTTAAGTTTTTCAGCCATTGATTAAATCAAATTCAAACACTTCCATGCTTATCTGTTTCTCCTGGTTTTGCTCCACGTTTATCTTGGTTTTGCTCCAACATCCACCTAACTTAGCATACATGCTGACCAGATTTTTTCTCAACTCCCTGATCTGGTGCAACTTTCACCTTATTTGGTGCAACGTTCATTTAACTCATGCCTATAAATACAGCCTCACACCATCACTCTCAATACACCGAAGAAAGTCTTTCATCTCTTCTTAAATCTTCTCTGCTTTCTTTCTTTCTTCGTTAAGTTCTTTCATTCTTTGCTGGGTTCTTACTTTTAGTTGTTCCTGTTATCCCCTTATAGTTTGTGCAAACTATAAAGAAGGGTTTGTTAAATCTTGGAGAATAACCGCAATAGTCCTTTGCACCGAGTTTAATACTCTGAAGGGGCAAAAATTATCCTTAAGGACAGTGTTACCATGCTTTAGATCATTTACTGTTTCTTACTTATTTTATTGTTTTATTTTCATTTGTTTCTCATAATTCTATTTTTCTAACATTTCTCAGAATATTCTTTTTCTATTCTTACTTCCACATCTATTATTATATATTTCCATATGGCCTAAGGATGGAAAATATAGAACAACTGATGAAGTGTGGATGAAGATACTCAATTTGAATGGTAATGCTGTCTCTCTCATAAATAGATGGGGAAAAGAGAGAAATTGTATAACCATATCAATCCTCTACTTGTGAACTTATAATGCTCAAAATTTTATAAACTGTTACATAAATCTCGATATGCAAAATAGGGGAATGCAAGTCACGATCATTGAAATTCGAGACAATCTCAATCACTACAACATGCAAGAAAGAGAATAAGATATTAAACTTGAGTGAATTGGTTTTTTTTTTTTTTTGAAAATTGACAATATGTTCATAATAGAAAGAGACAATCCATTCACCTTTATTTAAAAATTATATAAAGACTTTGTCTCTGACTTTCACGAATGGACAGTTACAAATCAGAATCATTGCAAAAAAGTCATTTACCCAACCCTTGTACATAAAAACATGATCCCTAGTTTGCCATTCAGAAACAGTAGCTTACCAAAATAACAACCACAAAAACCCCCCCTTATGTTTTAACAAATTCCTTTCAAAGCTTGACTAACACTCGACCCCAAAATGAAAAGGACACATCAACAAAGTTAACCATCACTATCTGCACAAACATAACAAAACAAACAAAAAAAGCAACACAACAACACATCCTTTTACTGCATCAAGTCCATCAACTGTTCACACAAAATTATTATGCCAACATCCATGGTCACTCAATTAATGCATCGCAAATAGATTTTACTCAACCCTCTTGAATTCTTCACTTTTCAATTCCAAGTCAATCAACCATCATATCAATCAAAAAGAAGCACATACCAAAATTATTCCCAGATGTTGATAAGCTCCTCAGCATGTTGAACCCTTACTTTTGCTAGTTGATCAGCCAATTGGTTCTTTTCCCTGAAAATGTGCTTGACCTCTTAGCTCCTAACATCCTTCTTTAATCTCTCAACATGCAACATCCACTTTCTCAATCTCCATGGCCTCTCACTTGGCTGATTAAACCATTTAACCGCATTACTGGAATCACTTTCAATGATTAACCTATGAGTTTCGCACCATTTTGAGGCAATGAAAAAGATAAAAGCCTTTCTAATAGCTCTAACTTCAGCCAAACTCGCATCCCCCACCTCGATGGATTTTGAGAACATAATTTTAATGCTTACTTTCTTATCCTTCATAACTCTCCAAATCCCTACCTACCCGAGGCTCCCTCTCATAGCACCATCGACATTAAACTTCATTTCTCCCGACATTGGTTTAATCTAACCCTTAACAACCTTGTTCTTCTTAGCCTAAGTCAAAGTCCCACCAAGTTAAGGATTCCGATACGTGTCAAAAACTACCCCATATGTATTCAGCCATTTTGCTTTGGCTTATACGACTACCCTAAGCTTACTTGATTCCCATACATGATTAAAATCCCAAGTTGCTTCTCTAAACAACCTCATTTCTTTGAAGCCATATTGACCATGTAACAACATAAAAGGCCATTTTCCAAATTTGACTTTCACCTTCCTTGACCATCACTCCATTCCACATTGTAAAAAACCCTCTTGCCCTTTTTGGCACTACCCAACTTACTCCCTACTCCTAACACCATTTCATCCAAACTTTCCACACCTTCTCGCAATGTAGAAATAAATGGTTAACTGTTTCCAAGTCCTTATTGCATAAAACACAACATGTTGTTTCATTATTTAAACCCTCTTCTCATAAGTTTGAACTTGACAGCCACTTTTTCGTGTAAGATTTGCCAACAAAAGACCTCAATTCGATGGGGTACAAGATTAGACCATGTTTTTTTTTCACACATTCTCCCCATTGCCTTCTTGATGCAGGCTTTATTGACAAAACAAATAAATATTGTACTACCATGTAGTCGACTCTTTCCATGCAAAGGTGTTTCCTATTTTTTATTCAAGTGATATTCTTTAATGGTTTTTCTTAATTGGTTCCATTGTTTTTCCTTCCACTCGAAAACGATTGTCTTCTCAAACTTATTTCCTAAATTCACACCTCTCCTTCCCATCTTTCATATTCCCAAATAACCCCTCCCTTATTTCTTGTAAGTGCAAAATTCTCGAGAACTGTTCCTTCAAGATTTGGCTTTTTGTCCACTTGTCATACCAAAAGAAAATTCAGCTTCCATCCTCTACCACTAGCTGCACTTTGGAATTATCCTACAAGGAGAAATCATTAGTAACATTGTGTTTACCTCAGGAAAAAGATTTGTAGGATTTTCTCCTGTTTTCTCAACTATAACATCTCTCCACAAACTGTCACTTGTTCTCCTGTATCTCCATAACCATGTATTAAGTAAAGCTTTATTTTTTAGTTTTAAACTCACAATTCCAACCCCCGATTTTCTTTGTAATTGCACACTTCATTCCATCCAACATAGTGTATCTTTTTTTTTATTCTCCCTTCCACACTATAGAAACTTCTCTTAATTTTCTCAAGTTCCCTTACTACTCCTTTTAACATCTAGAAAATTGACATATAAAAAATAGAAAGGGTCCCCAAGACCAACCTTAATAAGGTCACCTTACCCTCAATCAATAATGTTTTAGTTTTCCATCCCACCAATTGGTTCTCAAAATTTTCAATGATAGGCCTCCACATTTGCATTGAGCTTTGATTCCCTCTTAACGACATGCCCAAATAGATCGTAGGATGTTCACTTATTCTACAACCGATTCTCTCAGCCCCTTTTTTCACTACTTGTTCTTCCACTTTAACTCCTATAAGGTTGCTTTTATAGAAGTTGATTTTCAATTTCAAAATGGCTTAGAAACACCTCAAAATCCTTTTAACATTAATGATTCTCCTAAGCTTTGGTTTGTAAAAAATCAAAGTGTCGTCAGCAAACTACAAGTGTGATATCTCTAACCCATTACTATCAATAAGTATCTTGTTACACAAACCTAACTCCACCCCTCTATCCATCAGCAAGCTAAATGCCTCAACAACCATGTTAAATAAAAACGACAATAAGAGGCATCTTTGTCGTAACACTCTTTCCATCCTAAAAGGTTCTATGGCAACCCCATTAACAAAAACTGAGACTTTGGCATTGGTAACACACCTCATACACCATCTCTTCTAATTTTTCCTAAAGCTTATGTTAGTCATCACAAAGTTTAAGAAGTCCCAATTAACATTATCATAAGCTTTTCCAAAGTCCACTTTTAACATAGAACCCCTATTTTCTCTTTTTTTTAATAAATCCATCACCTCATTAGCCACTAGCACATAATCCGTGAGTTGTCTTCCCTTCATAAAAGCAAATTGCTTTCTTCCAATAACCTCACCAATGACTTGTTTAAGCCTATTTGCATGAAGTTTTACAACAATATTGTATAAACTCCCAACTAGGCTAATTGGCCTATAATCTGAAATACCTGTCAAATTTGTAACCTTTAGTATAAGGGTGACAAAAAAGTAGTTTGCTCATTCCACCTATTTTTCCTCTTTGAAAAACTCCCAAACACATCGCATGACTTCCTCTTTAACCACCCCTACTGATTCTTGAAGAATCCAAAATTGTACCCATCGAGTCTTGGGGCCTTACTTCCCACATAACTACAAATCATATCCTAAACTTTCCTTTCTGTTATTTCATTTTTCAAAAAAAATTGCTACATCATTGCTTACTTGTTTGAATGGACTACCAAACCTCCATAATTGCAAGACACACCTCCTCTTGTAATAGTTAGCATAATGGTTTGCAATGGTTTCCTTAATCTCCTACAATTCCATAATAACTATCTCTTCTATCTCCAATTGGTTTATAAAGTTATTCCTCTTCCTAGCACTAGCCACCGCATGAGAATATTTAGTTTTCCCATCCCCATCAACCATCTATATTGTTCTTAATTTCTACTACCATACCCTTTCCACCACTCTATACATTTTCCAAAATTCAACTTCTTTGCAGATTGCTTTTTGTCTCATGTCCGTAACTTCTTTTTTCTCTTGAATTTTTTCATTGATGTCATGGATCTGCATCTCCAAATTATTAATTTTGTCTTGGACATTGCCATAAACTATTTTCTACCATCCCTTTAGCACAATTTTTAGATCCTTCAATTTAGTCCATAATCCTCCATCTCTCTAGTTCCCATTCCCATCACCCTTTCAATACTCCTTAACAATTTGAGTTAAAGTTTTTTTCCTCCATCCAATAATCAAAGAACTTGAAAGGCCTAGGACCCCAATGTACATGCCTTGATCCCAAAAAGATTGGGTTGTGATATGAAATTGACTCAACCGAGCACTTTTAGATCATATCTTTCTCGACTTTCAAGATTTTTGCATCAACAAGAAATCTATCAAGACAACCAATCATTGGTTCCTCCTAATTATTGCTCCAAGTGAACTTCCCACATATTATCGGCAAGTCAACAAGCCCCACTTCATTAATAAATTCATCACAATTTGCAGCGGTTCTCCTGACATCACTTTTCCCAATCCTCTCTTTCTCCCGCTTTACCACATTAAAGTCCCCTTATTATCCATCTCACCTCTGATCCCTTAATAATATGCTTGATTTCTTCAAAGATTGTATTTCTCTTTTCTTCAGTATTCAATGCATAGATGTTACCAAAACCACACTTGACATTATCCCTTTTCATCTTCCTTATCAACATTATAAACTTCTTGAGGATAATACTTTCCTCTGGTTGAAAAAAAAAACTGTATTGCCAGATGCTATTCAATCCCCCTGACCTCTTTTCAGACCTAATTGTCTTGTCATCACACAATCTCTAGGCCACAATCTTTCAAATATCCCATTATGAACATTTTTTAACTTTGTATTTTGAATAAAAACCATGCCCAACTTATTCTTCCTTATATGTCGTCGCAGTGCTTTTTTTTATCCCCTCTACCCAGCCCCCTTATGATCTAAATTAATATAATCATAAAAAATGAAACAAACTCACCTCACATACCCTTGTCGTGGTCCTCCTCCTTAACCTTACCGCATAACTCTTTCAACTTCCTAACTCATGAGTATCTTGATAGCTTCCTCTCTTTTTACCCTAAATTCTAACCCTAGGCTGCTACTTGTATCCATCATAGCTAGCGCCTTCAACCACCATGACTTCTTCTTTAGTTTAGTTTCAGAGTCGATCTCACCCTACCCTTTTTTCTTGTATCACTCAGTGTTACTAAATTTGCTTTCTTTGGAAACTTTTCTTACTTTCCTTTTTTTTTTCTCTCTTCTGTTTTCTCTCTCTTAATGCATCTACTTCTTACTTTAATTGCTTTCTGATTTTCTCCATCTCACTTTCTTTGTTTGTGTAATATCACAACCTAAATTATAAGTACATTAGTATATTTATAAAATCATAAATTTGACAAATAAGTCTCTTATTCAAATTACTTATAAAATATGTCGATTTATATTGGAATTGCTTTTGTGATAGGGACTTTTTTGCGAATATAGTAGTTTTGTTAGTGTCAGTTTATATTATTACACATTTAAAAAAAATGTTTACATTATCACGTTTAAGAAAAGAAGTTAAAAGTATTTTTATATTATTATGTTTAAGCAAAAGTTTAAGTCAGTTTAAAAAAAAAAAGACAATAAGACACTTTTAAGAAAAAAAACACACAGTCAAAAGAAAAAAAATATTTTGGAGTAACAAATCCTAGAAAAGAATAAGAAGGTATAAAAAAAAAAGAATCTATTCAAGAAAGTAGTGATTAAGATACAATTAGGTTTTAACTTATGAAAATTGTATTTTTGTATTGTTCGAAATAAAAATCCCTAAAATTAATTTATATTTCTTTAACTTCCATTCAAATCTAGTAATATTCCAGTGACTTTCAGGTGGCATGATGGGTACTAATGAAAGGTCTTGAAAAGATCTTTTCAATGATTTTTGTAGCATCTCGTTTAGCTTTAGGGTTAGGAAGATGTGAATTTTTGAAATTGATCGGAACCTGTTTTTAACAATTTTGACTACCCAACTTTAGGTCACCGGAACTCTATGTTTTGGTAACATTTTGGGTTGTTTCTTTAAGGGCTTTTGTATTATGAAATGAGGTGTTTAATTTGGCATCAATGGCCCAGTTAAAAGCTTCTTGTGTTAAAAGAATTAAAACCTCAAAATGGGTTCGTTAATACTAAAAACCTAGAAATCTGAGTAAGTCTGTGATCATTTCTAAAATTTTAGCTTTTGAAACTTGAGAATTTTGTGTGCTTTTTAATCGAAACAAACATTGTTGTTATTGTATGATATGAATATTTCAAATTGGTGTTGATTTTATCACCGGAAACAACTTGGGTTAAGAGTTATAAGTGTTTAAAGTAAACTAAATGACCATGAAAATATGAAATTTCAGAATTTGAGAATTCATTTTTAATTATTTAAAAAAATTATTCTTAACCTATATTTGACCTATTTTGATAGAAACTTCATAAATTTAAACTATTTGAATTTAGTAAATTTTTTTTATGAATAAATATTTAGCTGATAAATTAATTTGAATTGACATATTCTGAAAACATTTATTAGAAATCTTCAAATCTAAATTTTGATTTGTATTTAAAATATTTTCACCCAACCTCATTTTGTTACTGATTTTGTACTATAATCTATCAGTTTCTAAGTTTTGAATATTTAAAGGAATTAATAATTAATTTTCGATCAGCGAAAGAGGTGTTACACCTTAAATGCCTTAGAATGAGTAGTATATAGTCATGGTTCGTTTTGATAAGTTAGCAACGTTGGTTTCTAATTTTGAGTATTTTGAATTAATAAGTTTCAAGAGGATTATAATTCTTTATCTTTTGGTTTTGGTTTCAGCGAATCAAGCAAATGACTGATATCCAGTGTTTTCACACTCTAAAAATTAGCCTCAATGTGAATTTGTACTTAGTATATGATATTTTGTTCTATGGTTTATTAAATCGAGTGAGCTTGCTAATAAATATAAGTAAATATAATCTCTATGCTGATTTTTGAAATATGATTTCAATTTTGTTTTGAAATGTGATTTTTATCAGTGTATGAATATATAACTATCTTCGTGAATACTTAGTTTGAAACGATTACATTTTTTATATACATAAAATATGTTTTAAGAAAATAGATATACTATTTTGTGAAATTTGGGTACTCAAAAAAAATATGTTTCAATTTTGTCTCCTAGTATGGCTATGCTCTGATCTTGCCAATAAAGGTTAAATGTTGATCATGACGACATGTATTCTGTTATTAGAAATCGATCTCCCAACCGCACCACTGGTTACAGAATAGTGGTATTGGCGATACGTGTTCAGTGCAACCAATGGTCGCTTCTAATGTATTTCTGACTCATTCCACTGAGGTTAATTATGGTTCTAATTCTAACTCGTGCCATTGAGGTTAATTGTAGTTTTATTTTTGACATATGCTATAAGGGTTAAATGTGGTCGTAGCATGCTATAAGAGACCAATACAAATATGAAATCAATGTGAAATTATGTTCTGTTCTATTATCAGAAAGTTTCAAAATTTTATTAGCTATGTCATCTGAAGCGAAACTATATTGACTTTTTATAATTTGAAAATGAAATTTTGAAATATATATTTCTGAATGAGATTACTCAAAATTCTATTTTGATACCTATATGTGTATTAGTAATTTTGGACCTAAATGTTTTGAGTATGCTTAACTCAACTAAAGGGATGTCAATTACTTACTGAGTGGTTGTACTCATTCCTATAATCTCATCATTTTATAGATTTCAACATTTTGTATGTTTGGGAGTTAGACTTGCTTGGTAAGAGTTTTGGTTACCAAGATTAATGTATGCCCTTGAATAATTATAAGTTTTGATATGAGTAATCAGTTTTTAGTTTATGAAGTAGATATTAGTTAGATCAGAAATTTATATATTTAGAAGGATTGTATTTTAATATTATATTTTAAGACATCAACTTTTGTAAAGTGTAAATTGTGGAGATGTTATATTGATTAAGTATGATATTGTTGCTTTACATGATTATAAAATTCATCACATAAATATATGATGTCTGTTATGTCCTAAAATCTTGGGATGGAGGCATGACTGTTTGACTCTGCATTTCTTTGGTCCCAGTCCCGTGCCGCCTCCATTAATTCCCTACCCCTCCTAAGTTTTCTAATCGTAGCCTCTTTTTGGCCTTCACTTTGCTCTTCCTGATTTGTTAATCGCTTTTTTATTACCGGTTTCTTTATCTGCACTTTCGAATTGCTTTTCTTCTTTCTTTATATGCTATTCTATGAACATTGTGCTCTACTCTCCACATCATATTTCCACAATTAGATAAAACGTGAAGATTCCTGAACTCTTAATTTAGTTGGCATTCATATCTGTAATATTTTCTTTTTGTCTACCTAATCAACCAGAGCAACATCAGCGTTCCAAAAGTATATAAACCTCTTTTTGTTAAAACCATCCATAAAATTCCGAAAAAGAATACCAATTTGACAACCAATCCCTCCATTTCTAGGTGATATAGCTGCCTGAAGTAGCCTTTGGAGGAGGATAAACACGGATCCTCTTGCAGGTCATATATAGTCATATATCACATGTCTTGTTTATCAACACTCAACTCCCAACTGGCGATTACACTCACCTAAGCTACATTTAGAGTCTCTTAAAATTTCATATTCTAAGTTTAACCTCTTTGATTTAATTTTCAGCTATATATAGTTACTTTTAACATTGTGATTCCAAATTCAGAGCTTGCTCTGCAATAATTTGTGTATATATCAATATATGTGTGTGTGGTTATGATATAACAAGCTCCTGCTATTGGTTTTCATAGGCATTCGGCTGTTAATGTTTACAGGATCTATCAGTCACATAAATCCAATCAAATTGTTAAAACCCCGTGTTTACATAAATCGATAATCTTGTGACTTGTAGAAACACGAAGTGCAAAATGATCAAAAATCAAGGAATAGAACATGCGAAACAAAAAAATAACAGAAGAAAATTAAACCGTGAACCATGTCCATTTTGAAGGTAGAAGAGTATTAGTATAGTCCTTTTCTGGCGCTAGCTACCAAAGCTAGGAACGTATTCCACTTCTACTTTCTAAGTAAGGTTAGTCCATGGCCATGCTGCAAGACCAACAATTTCCCTCCACGTTTCTTATGCAGTTACTGTCTTCTAATGGACTTGCTTTTGTTGTGTGTATATATATATGCAAGACATAGACACCATGGTTATCGAATTACTCATTCCCATTTTCTTTCTAATTCATAATATTTCTTCAGGGCAAACAAGACGAGCGTATTCTCCCTAGGGGTGACCTGAGTAACACGGAAAAAATGACTAACCACCGCGTGGGCCTGAGCTTGATCGGGTTATTGATAGTGGCAATGACACTTCAAGAGGGTGCAATTGCTGCTGATTACACTGTGGGAGACAACTATGGTTGGGATGTTCCCCCCAATAACTCCAGTGACTTTTATGCTAGCTGGGCAAACAGATTTGAATTTAAGATTGGAGATGTAGCAGGTTAGTATCCCTTAAATATATCTTTTTGGACATCAACTATCTATCATTTCTTTGTTCAGAGCAAAAGGAAAAAAGAAGTTGATTACGGGTCTATTGATTGCTTGATAGTATTATCTAACCCTTAATTCTTAATTTCTTCATTCAGTATTCAACTGGACTGGGAATCACACAGCAGCTCAAGTGACAAATAAGGCTGATTTCGATAGCTGCAATAAAAGCGGTGCAGGAATAAGGCTCATCGGAGAAGCTGGGGTAAGGGTACCTATCACTTCCGAGGGCTTCCACTATTTCATCTGCACCGTTGATACTCACTGTGAGCAAGGCCAGAAGGTGGCTCTCAATGTTACAGCTGATGTATCATCTGCTCCGGCCCCACATCCCACTGTGTTCGCCTTTTCCATGGTTCTCTCTGCCTTGGCCATCTTTTTGTCGATTCATTGAAATGTTCAAGCTCAGTCCATTGCTGCAACCTGCTGTTAAGTAGAGCTAGGAGACGATTAGCATTGATTTACTTTACAGGGATGATTGGAGTATAATTAATAAAGTTGTTATCTCCAGATTTCATATCCTTTTCTCCAAATCAAAAAAAAAATGAATAAATAAAACTGTTATCCTACATCAATTACTATGTTTGGGCTTGCTATACATACATACATACATTCTTTTTTTCTCTGTCTCCCTTTTATAAGTAAAAGTTGTATATATCCAAAGAAGCATCCTGCTACAAGTAAAACAAGCAAAGATGAAAAACACTACACGTACCAAAACCAAGCCGCCTCATTATCTTAAATAGTTTAATTATGACCTCACCAGCGCCACCACTCCACCATGGTCAAATAAAACCTTTCAATCCCCACAACTTTATATTATCATAGAATCTATTTTAATTCGCTCTCAAATTTTATTTCAACACTTAATATGCTCTTATATTATTATTGTATTCAATAAGTTTTTCAATGTCTCAATTTGATGCAATTAGATCAAAGGATCGTAATACATAACTCTTGATTCAAATTTACGGTCCTGATATTGGCAAATGTCCTAAACCAATAGAAATTAAACCCACTTTTTGGTTCTGCCCGAAAACAAAAACTCCCGCTTAGGTAGATTGAGGTAGGATCACAAAAACCACCCTACATGGGCCTCTAGTCTGCCAGTTATAGTATTGGTTAGGAGTACGTTTTTGGGCTTATTTTAGTTTGAACCCAAATAGTGTTAAGCAGTTCATCTAATCCTTAAAAAAGCCCAACTTAAAAGGAAAAAAGCTCCCTTTTTTCATAAAGGAAAAATTATACTATTGTATATAAAATATTAATGATTCAATTTGATTGAACTCATACTAATTTTCACTAGTATTAATTAATTGACAGAACATTGCAATCTTACTTTTCGATTGTACGATCTGATATAATGATCACGATCCTGAGAATCTAGTATTACATACACTACTAAAGGGACAGTTTCGCATAAACATAGATTTGCTAGTTGACGGACATATTAATTTGCTTGCTATGTCTTCCCCGAACCTGTTCAAACCTCAAAAATGGACTTTGATCATAATTTCCTGGGATTCACACTCTAAATTCATTCATTAAACTGAGTGCGCAGAAATCACGATGTTGTGCTACATTTATTTCCTATGTTCACACTCGACCATTATGGAAAATACAAAATAAAACAAAAATCTCTTCTCAAAGGTCAAAAAATTTACTAGTATTTTGTGCTGAAAAAGACCGCGATAGCTTTCCTGGGACTCATGTATCCCACATTTACTGTCAAAAACTAATAATTCAAGCAGCGAAAAAGACCCTTAATTTCCAGGAAAACTACCTAGTCTCTGCTTCCAGAAGTAGAAATAGTTATCAAGAAGAAAAAAAACCACCGTCTCCCTAACACCCTTCGTCAAGACTTGCAGGTTCTAGATGGGAGACGCCAATGTTGAAACAAAAAGAATATCTTGGGCACGTTTTTTTTTCAAATGTTAACTACGCAAGGGTGACTTCGTGTGCTATAAAAGTACCCCAAAACTGCATTCCTAGGCAGAGATATTTTCCTGTGAGGAAAGAGATAGAGAACTGCACCGGTGACGACCTGAGAACACGTTAGAAAATGGCTAATCGCTTGGGGTTGGTTACTAGCTTGATTGTCTTGGTAGTGGCTTTGTTTAAGACTACCGCTGCAGACACTTACACTGTGGGAGATGAGCTGCGCTGGACCATCCCTCCTGGTGGCCCTATCGCTTATTCAACTTGGGCTAGGTCGAAGAACTTTCAGATCAATGACACAATAGGTAAATTATTCCTCAAACCTTCTTCTGATTGAAATTCAATAGCTTTGATAGCGGGGTAGTCGAGTTCATTAGTGGGGTATATGCTTTCCGAACTTCATGTTACTAATGTTACTAATAGCTTTTAAGGTAAAAAAAAACCAGGTCAAATATACTCTAAATCTATACCTCATATATCTAAAGTCATGTACCCAAAGTTTTCCTCTATATATGCAGATAAACAAAATAGGCCCAACCCAAATTCAATCATTTTTATTTTTAAATTTTCTACTTATTGATGAAGATAATAATTTTGATTGTTATTCAGTATTCAACTGGAGTGATACACACGATGTGGCTGAAGTATCCGAGGCTGATTATGACAACTGCACAAAGACAAATCCTATTGGCACCATCCAGCAGACCAGCCCTGCAAATTTCACTTTGGATTCGAACAGAACCCGCTACTTCATCTGCACCATCAACACCCATTGTGAGCTTGGCCAGAAGGTTACTATCAACATCGGAGAGTGGAATTCTGCATCTTCTCTGACGGTCGGCGCCTTGTCTCTACTTCTCTCCACCATAGTTATCTCCCTGTTGAGTTACCAGATTTAAATATCGCCCGTCTGTCATGACAGATTTCCTTCATTGATCATACTTCCATTGCTTTGGTTGAGTAGAATTTTATTTCATTATTTTGGGAATCAATAAAAAAAAAAAGACATGAGTTGATATATTATTATGGCTTTAATACTCAATTCGACCTTCCATCAGATCAAATTTCAGCAAGTGCAAATTAAATTAATAGAAAGGCTTGTCACGCTTTCTTCTCAACATTGCTTTCAACAGCTTTGGGATTTTGTTGACATTTTACCATGAAATGAATAAATCCAGCTTTTCAAAAAAAAAAAAAATCTTTGCCTTGGGTTTAAAACATTGGAAAGTCCAGTTGGGAATTAGCTACGAAAGGACAGAAATACGGTTCTTGATCCAAGGGGCAGACATTTTCTTTCCAACATGTGATCTTTTATAAGTTATGGCTGGAACCCACAAGTTAGATACATTGCGGCTGGGGAATCGCTGCCCAAACTAAAAAGCGAAAGACCTCTGGCAGGAAACTCAACTCATTCAGCTGATGTTTACTGTGCGGGGGGTGACAGGGTAATAATAGAGGGTAAAGCAAAAAGTGCACTGAGATAAGAAAGAAAAGAAATATGAATATCCTCAAAAATGGGAGATAAATCCGTCAGCCATTGTCTTTTTCATCCTAGGGAATAGGAGGACTTACCAACCACAAATTTAAAGCTTGGTAGAGTTACCCAACCACACACCACAAGGGAGGAGTTAGACTCTGCCCAGGTTTGAGAGGTATCTCCAAAAGCTTTAAGCTTAAAAGGTCCAGAATGGGCTGAAAATGGAAAAGGAGAACATACCTTATCTGGATACCAATTACAACTTCAGATTCAATGGGTTTTACAATCACGCATGAAGGGCGCTCAACCTCAGTAAAACATTTGCCTTATTCCAGAAATCAGAACACAAAATGAAGTAATCCTCAAACCAAGCATTCACCTTTGAGGCCTAACGGAATACCCATCTGCCTCACTCCCCCATCCGAAGGAAAATAACAAAGCCATTCTTGTCGCAATCCACTTCATAATAAATAGGTTCTTGAAATAGGCAAGCATAAACCCAACTCATCAATCATACAGCTAATACATAAAGGCTCATTCTATAAAACACCAAACACAAGTCCTCAACCAAAGAGTCCTTTTATCGTGCATCTGTACCACCTGAAAACCTAATAAGGTAGATACTAACCAGGATTATTCCCACGGACCACCTTCTGCTCGAGTGCATCCAATTACTGAAGACTATCACACCACAAAGATATGCATGAGACCCTTGCTCCCATCCTGTCCCATATCCCCTCCACCTGCAGTAATCTAGTCCCCTTCCCACAAACTAACTTCTTTTCTAAGAACACTCAGATGCCTCCTGCAATCCTGATCTCCAAAACAAGTGATTTAGCAGAGACTTATTTACACCACAGAAGTGACAAAAAATAATGGGTAATTCCTGAGCCGGCAGTGACAGGCAGCAAACTGCACTAGAAATTGGGCTCAACCAAACCTAATGCCAAGAACTAAAAGTACCCTCATGTGGCTAACTCAAGAAACAGTCATATCAACAAGAAATGTATTACTGTGCTACAAACATGCAAAAACCAATCCTTGCCCATTCTTCTAGGCCAATACGGAAAATGAATTCTGGATGTTGGATACAGCCTCCATAATCAACCTTAATTCAGTTCACTCTGTGTAAGCTCAGGTCTATATTTTACTCCACTCTATAGTTTCAAATAGCTCTGATTAACTTGTCCACAGTTCATAACTTTTTCCTCTTTCTCTTTGCTCTAGCTATTTGTACAAGTAGAATTCTATATATCACTCAGTTTGATGGTGAGAAGGTAAATATTCCTTCTATGGCCCTCAACTGATCTAAATTTATTTATTAAAAGATTATAAGTAATTAGATGAGTAATGAGAATTAAATCATCCAACTATTAGATATCAATCATGCTCAGATTTTATTTACAATTCACTCTCCGCTGCATCCCAACAATGCAACTCTTGGTCAGCATTTAAATTTTACAATCAGATCTGCTTAGAAAACAAAGATTGCAAAAGGGATTAACTAAAACGATCAAGAGATCTTTAATCTTGAAGGACAAACTACAACAAAAAAACTTTTGTCTACAAACCTGGCCCATTTTTTCAATTATTAGATGAGGGCCCTGGTTGCCAGCAAAATTGTTCATCTTCCGAATTGCCTCCAAATGTTCCCTTACGTTTTCTCATTGTTGCCCCCAAATTGTGACCTTCAATGTCTATAATCCACTTTCTTGAAAATGATTCATAATGATCATTCACATTCCTTTCCGGAAAAAAACAGAACTCTTTACTCTTTTGTTGAAAAGTCTCATTAACTTTGCCCCCTTCTTGAGAGCTGCTTGGACCAACATCTTCAGTTTCACAAATTGAATTCTTTTCTACTTGCATACAAGGGTCAGAAAATAGACCTAACCGCAAGGACAAATCACATTCTGTCACAAATGACTTCTTATTGGTGTGCCTGATATCTTGCTGTCCAATCCTTTTACCACCAACATCAAAATCAGAAGATGAAAAGAGATTCTGCAAGGAACCCATTTCAACTGGCTCTGCAATCGATGTACCAATAGGTCTCCCAACAATTATAGTATCAGATGCTATATTTTCCTGAACTGGAGAACCTGTCTGAGACTCTGCATTTTGATAGTGAATTCCATAATACAGGGGATAAACTTGACCCAAGTTCAGCCGGGTGTTAGTTTCCATCCTCGTCAACTGGTCATGGCCAGGTGGACAATTGTCAGACAGGAAAGGATAACTATGACGGTTAGTTTGTGAAACCGAAATGTTAGAATTCACATTGGTGGCTATTCTTGCGAATTGACTGCCACAGTGAACTGGCGATAACTGAGGACACCTTTCCTCACCACCTTTATCCAAAACCCTAGGAGCTGCAGAAACAGGTTCTTGTGCTCTTGGTGTTAGGTAAGTCCTAGGATTACAGTGCCGTTGGCTCCTCGAAGCTCTCACTGGATGGCACCCCAGATTTAGGGCCGCTAAAACAACATATATGTACTATAATTTTTTAGTCCAAATTGTTCTTGAAACTACTTTCAAATTGAAAACTTCATAAAGTTTAAGCTAATGTACATCCAAAATGAGAAAAAACAGTAACAAAATAATAAATTTGGATCCAAAATACCCAAAAAAAAAATATGAAAAAGAAATCAACAGTACCTTCAACACAAGGTGGCAAAAGCTCTCCTGTTTCAGTGCTCTCATCTCTACGGATAATCGTGTTGATGGCATCATTAACACGGTCCCATAAGGTTTCTGGGTTCATATATTCAGACTAAAAAACAATAATAATGAAATGAGTCCAAAAAAGTAAATACAATAATAAAAGATCCACAAAATTGAACGCAGAAAAGAACCTCAGAATTGGCTTTGGAATACATAATCTCCTCAGCTTTGAAGATGACAGTAAGTATTTTATCTTGCCATTCCTTGTTTTTTTTAGTAGCTGTGCTATGACTATCAATAGCGAGCCTAGAATCAAACATGTGGCGGGCAAGGTATTAAACCCCAGAAAAAAAATGCTGCTTAAAATGTATAACAAAATTGATGGTAATAAAGAAGACCCAGAACCTTAAAATCTGCTGAATGATGGAACCTCGCATGGGTTGGTGTCTTTCGCTATGCCAAGCTCTTCTTACACACTCGTAAGGTCTAGGGCCTGGCCTTGGCATCCTTCTTCTTCAATGGAAAAGGAAACAAAGAAAGTCTTGTGCGGTAAAATAAAGAGACAGAGAGGAAAGGGCAGCTATGTGTGCTTTACCGAGAAGAAAGGAGAAAATGGTAGTAAGACAGTACTGTTGACATGGGTTTGCTGGATTAGTCAATTTCTTTATGATGTCTTTTGCTCTTTCTTCTTTTTCCAATTCCCAGTTTGCAATGGAAGAGAAGAAAGAGAGAGAGAGAGAGATATGGGGGGCTTGGCTTTTCTTTTTTCTTTTTATTTTCTTTATTTTTTTTTCTCTCTTTCTTTGGCTGGGGAGTAGTACAACAGGAGAGAGAGAAAGGGTTGCTGTCTCCTCTCATGCCTTTGTTTTTTCCCCAATAATTTTAAAGAGAGTTTACCATTGTTTACAGTCGGTTTTTGGGTCATTTTGTGATGGGGAAAGAGAGAGAAAGGGCGAGCTGGGGTTGGGTATCAAAAAGACAAAGTGTTTGGGTTTTATAATATTAAAGAAGTCACCATTAAAATCTCCCTGGCCATGCCCCCTGCCTGAGCAATTGGCACATCAATTTTCCCCAGCATGGGCACTTCACAAATTGACATCCTATCCTCTTCTTTTGATCCCCAATCCCCTGCTGAAAGGCTAATAGTATCACGATAATGATGCAGATAGGAATATATAAATATATGATCTTGCTTTTTTATTCTGAAACTTGTGGCTCTTTATCTCTTCCTTTTCTACCTTTTACTGCATCGCTTTTTGCATTTCAATGATGTGAAAAATTAACCCTTTAATATGTACTTGTTTTTCCATTTGCCATAAACAAAATTACAACTATCCAATAAGCAGAAAATATGCTCTGAACAGAGTTGAGATTTAAAAGTGGAACGAAACTACTCTGTTGTTTTCAGTTGCATTAATTCCCATTAAATCATTGGCTGCACAAGGGGAACACAGTGAAAATTGATTGGTAGATAAAAAGATCATTGGAACATTCTTTTCATGTCATAGATTGTCGGATCCACTCTATTAATTGGAGTTAAGCTACCCTGAACATAGACTTTCCAAAAAAAAGCTACTCTGAACATTGCTACTCAAGCTTAACTTCTGATGAGTGGTAAGATGAAGAATTCCTCTCCTCCTGCTTCATCTAAAAGCAAACATCCAATCAATGTCTACCGTTCAGACTATTGGACTTAATATTTTCTTAGATAGTTTAACATATTCTGAGAAGGTTAATCACATTTGTAAGCTTGGCCACCAATGAAAGCGAGTGGTTGAGTGCATTCACAAAAGCAGAACCTCAGTGGTGATGTAAAAGTGCCGTAAATTGTCCATTTATTTTTGAGAATGGCCTATCGCAGCTTTTATCATGTCCCTGACAATGCATGGGTTATCCCCAGTCCCCACTCAAATGCAGTTATGTCCACAGTCCACGCTGTGCAGTGGAAATTAGTGAGAGACACCTGACCCTTCTCTGTACTTTTGGGACAATCCATCTTTCCTCTTCAAATGAACAAATAAACCCGGCACGCTCACTTCTGCTGTTTACTGTAATCACAATTGATGTAAATCTTACTTTTTGGTTCAGGTGTGGGAAGTTGTCAATACTATTGCATAACATTTTACCTTACCTTTTTTCTAGTAAGAGCTATCACCAAAATAATTAGAAATAAATTGTTTGGTTGTGTACTCTCTCTTCCAATATACAAGTAAGCTGGACCAAATGTGGTTTTTGACAAAAACAAAAAAAAAAAGATTTAGTTTATGTAAAAAGTTGAAAATGAGCTTTTAGAAGCTAAAAGCTGCAATTTCAATTGGAGATTCTGAAAAAAAAAAATTTATTATTATAGTACTAAAAGGTTTTTTTTCCTTTTTATTAAAAAAAGAAAAAAACATTTTAGTACTATAATAATAATAATAATAATTTTTTTAGTACTAAAAGGTTGATAAAGAAGCTTAACAAAATTTATAAATATATAAAATAAAATATAAACATTTTAAAAAATTCTTAAGCTATTAAATACAACATAGTAAAACAAATAACATAAACGTGTGATAATTTCACACTCTATAATAACTTTACGTGAATATAAATATAATAAATGGTGTTTTGATTAATGTAAATTAGTCAACTATTATGACATTAGTCATAAAAATTTAATTGATTTAAAATAAAAATATATAATTTTAATTAAATATAATAAAAAAATAAAAATTTATTTAAATTTGTCACAAAATAATTTTCAATTATTTGAACTAATTCAATTTAACAAAATTTCTTTCTGAAAATTTGTACTTCAAAAGCAAGTTCAAGTCACTGAGAAAAAAAAAACACGTTGAAGTCGAGTTAAACATGCTCTACATTTAATTATTTTATGGATAAAAAAAGGGAAAAGTTGGCAATCCTATGGTCTTAGGTTAAACTTTTATTAGCACAAGAGAAATTTGTTCTGACATTTAAAATAAAGTTTTCTTTTTTTTTTTAATTCTTTCCTCCACCATGGAGTACCTAACAATTAAAATGTAGTACCTTCTTTTTCCCCTTTCTCTTTTCCTTATTAGTTAGTACTCGATTCCGAATAGGGGAGAATACATTGGGTGGGAAGTGGGAAGGAAGGACGAGAATTAAAATTCATCTGCGAGTAAGGAGAGAGGCCAAAGTTGGGTCCATATCGTTGTAATAAATTTTGAAACCGAAATGGATTTCTACAAGTTTTTGCTTTGTTCCCTTTGTGTATACTGAACAAAATTGCTTTCTTCATGTAAAATCATGGGAAGCCAAAGATTGTTGTACCAAAGGAAAGCAGTGTTCACTCACATCAGCGTCAAATCAACTAACCTTAATGTTAGGGAATGGAAGATTCTCTTGCCAAATCAGAGCTATCAAAGTCCTCATGACTTGGATAAATCGCCCCCCCACCCCACCCCTATTCCCCTACTTTACTTTTGTTTTAACGAGCCCATGTTACTATACTAGAAAGGTAAATGCAATTCAACTTTTGTTTAAAGCAATGTAAAATTTGATGGATGGTCGGTCAGTTATAATTCAATGACAGATGGGTCTAGTCCAATGTCTGCATCCTCGTGTCTCTCTTTCTATTTTTATTCATACTTCTGACTCTTTTTTCCCTTCTTTGCACTTTCTTTTTACCCCTTGATTTGTTGCCTTCCTTCCAACCCTTTTGGAAACTTCTTCACTAACTTTATTGCTTGCTGTTATGTTCCTTGTTTCATAGCTGGGTTAGGGGCCAGCCCTATTTGAGTGGGAGTCTAAGCCTTTATTCTTGTAATTCTTGATCAAATATTTTGAAAAATATTATATTAACGGTAAAAAAATTATAGCAGTTTAAAAATGAATGATAAATTTGATTAATTATTTAAAATAAAATAATAAATATAGATATTATCCAGAAGTTTAGAGAGGTGGATATGAAAATTTTGCTAACAAAAATGTCACATGCAATATCTAATTGAGTGTACATAAAAAAAAAAAAAATGTCCCTTCGCCTCGAAACAGAACAGTACAAGAAACAAAATATGGTAACTGTACCAACCGGCACAAATCACTAAAACGCATATAATTTCCTTCTTCTAAAGTGGAATAAAACAAAACATAAAAAAACAAAAACAGTCAATGAGAAAATGAATTGACTAAAATTAAAAACTATTAAAAAAAGCTTTGGTTAAGAGGAAGAATCCTCTGCAACCAGATCCATCTTTCCATCATCATCGTCAGTGTCAGCAAACATTTGATCAAGAATTAGCACCAATCCCATTGCAAATGCACTGTCAAACCCTGGCCGAAGACAAAGCAAAAACACATCTTTGCCCAACAGTAACGCTGTTGTAGGGTCCACTTTTCTTTTGATCTCAGCCATCGGTTCCTTCGCTGAGCTCTCCAAACAAGTGCTGTAGATTGTACAGCAACGCTGGGGAAAAGAACCCTCTATCTGGTACTCCTCGCCTGGGTCACCGTATACGCCCACCACCACGCTCGACCGTCCGATGATGGATGATCGACGAACGCAAAAAATAGGGTTTTCGTTTTCCGGTTTCTCGCCTAATAAGCCTTCCCACCTTTGATGGAGACTTGGCTTCTGATTTACCAAGCATTAACTCTTTAAACGGGCACTAAGCTATTCCTTACTCTTCAAATTTTCTTCAAATTGGCTTAACAATAGTCAATGCTTAATTTTTAATAGAAGAAAAATGAGGGGCAATTGGAATTAATAATTCTAGCTCTAATCTTTTTAAAACATTTAAAGAAGACAAAAACATAGTATATAAAATTCCTATACGCATGAAACTTTTTTAAATAATTCTGCCTTGATAGTTTTAACAAAGCATAGAGGGCATTCCATTTTTTTCTTTTTTGGATAAAGTAGTTCAATATAGCATGCTCAATTTTCTGCAGGAAATATGTATGAAACTTGAACCACAATCTTATAAGATTAAATAATTTTGAAATTTTCCTGCTAATTCTTTTTTTTTTTACCACATCAGATGATGTAACAAAACATGAACATACTAGGGTTAAAAAATTTCTACCAATAATTTTGTCTTAAAAAAATATTATATATACGGAACTTTCTATTGATCGGAAAAGAATCAAACTCGTCTAGGTTTGACATGGAAAACTGATTGTGAAGCTATAAATTATTACTATGTTCTCTACATGAACCCACAAATTGAGAAATGCTTTGTGATTGTGAAGTTATTGGTTTTGACATGGCAAGCAACAGCTTTTTATTTTATTAACACAGTTGCATGATTGAAAGGATACCTAATATTTCATGTCATTGAAGCAGTTTCCAACAGACAGACAGACAAACTGACCTTTCGAATAAGGTTGAGGAGGCACTTGCCGGTTGCGTCCATGAGAACTAGCTCATCTTTGGCTTGTGAATCAGGGCCATAGTAAGAATCGAACCTGAAGATCAATTCTCCTTTAGGGTTGTATACAACGAAGCCATCTCCCGGAAAAAACACAGAGGTTTTGTGGACTGTTAGGTGGGTTTCCTCTTCAAAACAGAACCTGTCATCCACGAGGACGGCTCTTGCCATGGTTATCACCTGAAAAAAAGAGATATATCTTGCTATATAACAAAGCAGATATAGGAAAAAAAGAGAGAGAAATTGGTAGAGGAAAGCAGGTAGAAGTAGGTTGACGTTTGTGGCTTGGAGCTTTATGGCCTTGTTTCCTAATTTAGTATTTAATTTAAGTTGATTGTGGAGGTCTTTCTTTGTCTGTGACGTACAGTAGACCTGTAGATGGTGCAACAGTTGAATGATCCATAAATATCTAGATCAGAGAATAAATAAACAAACTAGTAATGGTATGTTTTTATTTGTGGTTTTAAGCTTACCTTTTGGTGCATGGCAGTTATCATGGATGGGCCTTATAACAGGGCAATTCACCCATTAAAGTCATGGTAGAGTCTGTCAATGTTTGATGGCAGCCACATAAGGATGAGAATTGAAACCATAAATGGTGGTATCTCAAACTCAAATGGGACCCTCTTGCCAGCTTAACAAGAATGATGTTTGATCATCAAGCATTCAATCCAAAAACTCTTTGATTGGACATATTCTTTTACCAAGTTAATTTGATGGTTACTTGTATTTGTTTCTGTTATTATCACTCTTTAACTGGAAACGTTTTTGCTTTCCGTCTGTCCAGGCTCTCAAGTGATTGCGGCCTAAAGGAGCTGGATAGGTTCCACACTTGCCGGATAGCCGCAGCCGCCGGCGGTTTGTTAAAGCTTGTGGGGATCATCCCCTGCTGCCAACGAGCTTGGTCCCTGGTTCATAACTAAACGCTATATCACTACAAGAAATTTAGCAATTAGTGGCGCAAGCATTAACGACGCAAAATATAAATTTTACGTCGCGGATAGAAGCATCTTTGTATCCTAGCCGCTTAGCCTTAATCTTCTCTAGGACCTAATAAACTCTAATTCTATCAAAGTATATTAACTGTATACTTTTGGAAATACTAATTACTAAGAAAAATTACAGGGACTTTATATTTCACTTTTGTATTTGGTAGACCTTAAGCTTTAAAGCCTACGGATTTGATATAATGAATGATAAAAATGAGAAAACTCCAAACCGAAGAAAACTGAGCGTTTAGTCTTTCTTTTTATAGTGATAGTAGCTTGACCTTATAGCATTTAAAATGAGAAAGGGGAGATTAAGAGCTTGTTTGGTTTGATTTTTTTTTAATTTAAAAATTATTATAAAGTTTTTATGAATAAAAATAATTTTGAAAATTAAATTAAAATTATTTAATAAATTTATTTTTATAAGTTTTTTTTATAAATAAGTTATTTAGCAAAATAATTTATATAATTTTTAATTTTGGTTAAAATTATTAACTTTCTATTAATTAAGAATTTTTTTTTTCACAATTAAAAAGTTAACTTTATTTTTTACCTATTTAAAAAAAATTAGAACATAAAAAATATAACATAAAGTTTATAATTAACAATAAATCGTAAAAAAGAGTTCTGCAAATAACTTTAAGAATATTTTTAATAGATGAAGACATTTTTGAAACAAAAAAAATTCTCTTGAAAAACTAGTGTATTTTGTTTTAAAAAAAAGCTACTTTTGAAGTTTTTTTTATTTTATGTTTTAAAAATATATTTTTTTTAAAAAAAATTTAACTCAACTTCTGTTTTAAAGATATAAATAAGTAGAAAAAATTGAGACCAAACAAATACTAAGTATAATTCTAAAGTGTTAAAATATTTCTTAAATATGTTGCAATATTTACCAATTAAAACTAGGAATGGCAATGGGTACCCTATTACAGGATACCCACAGATACCTTATTATAAGATACTAGCAATTATCGGACTCTGTTATATAAAGTAAGGGTATCCTATAATCGGGTTTAAGTAGTGATTTCACTACCTGAATTAGGTTCGGATAGGGTTCGGGTATCACCTTTTAAATACCTGTTACTCAAACTCAATTACTATTTATAAATATTTTTTATTATTTTAATAATTAAATTAAAAATATACAATTTTTATCAACTTTACAAGCAATTCTTTTTGTTAAAAATTAATAAATATATGAAAAGTATATTTACTTTAATTATTAATATGATAACATTAATATATTTAAATTAAAAAATTATTAGATTATTAATCATGTTTAAATAATATGAATATCATATCATATTATAAAAAAATATAATTACTATTTTATACTTTTAACATAAATATATTTACTTTCTATTTTGTGTTTTAATATTACAAAGATTATGACTTATAAAATTATTAATTATAATATATATACCATTATTTATATAAACGTACAACACATATATTTAAAGAGAGCTATTGAGATTAGAATAGTTTTAGAACCTAACTATTTTTTTAATTTCATGAAATTAAGGACAAATTTATATAGTTAATTAAATTAATTCATGAAACTATTATTATTAATTAACTTGTAATGTCTTTCAATATATATAGTTTATATATTGTGTTAATTTATAAAAAATATAATTACTATTATATATATATACTAAAATATTTTTAGTATATATATACTTTAAATATAAACATATTTACATTTTATTTTGTGTTAACATTACAAAATTATAACTTATAAAATTATTAATTATAATATATATAACTTTATTTATATAAACTTATAATATATAAACTTAAAGAGAAGTCATGAGATTAAAATAGTTCTGAAATGTAGTTATTTTTTTTAATTTCATGTAATTAAGGACAAACTCGTATAATTAATTAAATTAATTCATGTGTCACGACCCGATACTAACTTCGAGCCCGTGACAACCGTCGCGACACCCCAATAGACATCTATTTCTTGGGATACCAATTGAGACCCCGCAAGACTTATGTATCAGTTTTTCTACTTCCCCTGTGAGTATTAATCACTAAAATCATGTTTTAAAGAAGTATGAACCATTTCTGATTCGAAAACAATCAAAAAGAAATTTTTACCACACAGGGGTATTTTGATCATTTTAGCAAAAATTTCGAAATCAATTAGAAATGTAATATATATTTAGAAAACACATATTCCATGATCAAAAATAAAATTTGGTGTCTAAAACGTTCGTTTGAAGGGAAATTACAACTATCTGAATAAAATAAAAATATTCGTTAAAATATTCTAGTTTCTTGTAAAACAATTTTTATAGGAATATCTATAGGCAATTTTTACAGCGTAAAAGCAAAATAAATTACTTCATACATTGTTATAGATAACCAGGATATAAACTTTCATTTACAGCGACACGTAGGCCCCCAAATGACAAAAGTACTCAAAGGCAGTGAACCTACGGGTTTTTGAAGTAGTATGGCCAACTGTAATCCTCGACGATTTTCGACTATCTACAAGCTACGCTGAGCCTGAAATGGATAGGAAAAGAGGGTGAGATTATATATAATCCCAGTGAGTAAACAAACATTACCTAAAATATCTAAAGTCGAGTAATTGGAGACATTTAAAATAAATTATTGTACCATGGTTCACAACATTTCAACCAAATAAAATAAATCCATTTCATTCAAATAATTAGCATGGCTCATGAATCTTATAAAACTAGGCTAGTGCCATAAACCCATTCTCGGGGATACCTTGGCTGAGGCATCCTACCAAGACCACCAAGGCTGTTTAAAAATTGTATATAAGTATAAAACAGGTTTTCATTTTGAAAACGCAACCTTTTCTTGGCGTTAGCAGAGTTCACCCTCACGTGGTGGTTGGGCGTGATGTGAACTCTAACCATACCTCAGGAGTTACCCTCCGCGCCTCTCATACCGAGGTATAATATAACGGGGTTACCGTGCCCCTCTAATAGGCTGGTCCACGGAACCCGCCCACTGCAGTAAGCTAATTAACTCACCATAATTAATAAAATTTCGTCAGCATAACATGGCTTAAACAATATTATCCAGCCTGCATGGGTAACTAAAACAGTTTGTATATTTCTCAACAACACAATTATCAATCAGCCATTTATGCTAGCAATTCCATGAGCCATTCGATTTCAAGTCACAGTTTATAATACAAATACAGCAAGTAATAGTCTCCAAGTACTCTATTTAAAAATCATTGTTTATTTTTCAAACAATTTATAAAATTATATTATTTATGCATATTTGTTTATAAAACATAAAATGTACCTTTCAAGACCCATTTTTCATAGAATTCATTAAATCAAATAAAACTACCTTAGATAATTAAGGTAATGATAAGCTTACTCACTATGTCCAAAGTTTGGATTTCTTTGAAGCTCACAGTCTAACGATCCTCTGGTGATATCTTCTTGCCTTTATCGGATGTCCCTCCACTTAGACATAGAGTAAAATCAATGAATTGACCACATTGGTTGTCACGACCCGGTACTAACTTCGAGCCCGTGACAACCACCGCGACGCCCCAATAGACATCCATTTCTTGGGATACCAATTGAGACCCCGCAAGGCTTATGTATCAGTTTTTCTACTTCCCCTGTGAGTATTAGTCACTAAAATCATGTTTTAAAGAAGTATGAACCATTTCTGATTCGAAAACAGTCAAAAAGAAATTTTTACCACACAAGGGTATTTTGGTTATTTTTCAGTAAAAATTTCAAAATCAATTAGAAATGTAATATATATTTAGAAAACACATATTCCATGATCAAAAATAAAAGTTGGTGTCTAAAACGTTCATTTGAAGGGAAATTACAACTATCTGAATAAAATAAAAATATTCGTTAAAATATTCTATTTTCTTGTAAAATAATTTTTATAGGAATATCCATAGACAATTTTTACAGTGTAAAAGCAAAATAAATTACTTCATACATTGTTATAGATAACCAGGATATAAACTTTCATTTACAGCGACACATGGGCCCCCATATGACAAAAGTACTCAAAGGCAGTGAACCTACAGGTTTTTGAAGTAGTATGGCCAACTGTAATCCTCGATGATTTTCGACTATCTACAAGCTACGCTGAGCCTGAAATGGATAGGAAGAGAGGGTGAGATTATATATAATCCCAGTGAGTAAACAAACATTACCTAAAATATCTAAAGTCGAGTAATTGGAGACATTTAAAATAAATTATTGTACCATGGTTCACAACATTTCAACCAAATAAAATAAATCCAGTTCACTCAAATAATTAGCATGGCTCATGAATCTCATAAAACTAGGCTCGTGCCATAAACCCATTCTCGGGGATACCTTGGCCGAGGCATCCTACCAAGACCGCCAAGGCTGTTTAAAAATTGTATATAAGTATAAAACAGGTTTTCGTTTTGAAAACGCAGCCGTTCCTTGGCGTTAGCGGAGTTCACCCTCACGTGGTGGTTGGGCGTGATGTGAACTCTAACCGTACCTCAGGAGTTACCCTCCGCGCCTCTCATACCGAGGTATAATATAACGGGGTTACCGTGCCCCTCTAATAGGCTGGTCCACGGAACCCGCCCACTGCAGTAAGCTAATTAACCCACCATAATTAATAAAATTTCGTCAGCATAACATGGCTTAAACAATATTATCCAACCTGCATGGGTAACCAAAACAATTTGTATATTTCTCAACAACACAATTATCAATCAGCCATTTATGCCAGCAATTCCATGAGCCATTCGATTTCAAGTCACAGTTTACAATACAAATATAGCAAATAATAGTCTCCAAATACTCTATTTAAAAATCATCGTTTATTTTCCAAACAATTTATAAAATTATATCATTTATGCATATTTGGTTATAAAACATAAAATATACCTTTCAAGACTCATTTTCCATAGAATTCATTAAATCAGATAAAACTACCTTAGATAATTAAGGTAATGATAAGCTTACTCACTATGTCCAAAGTTTGGATTTCTTTGAAGCTCACAGTCTAACGATCCTTTGGTGCTATCTCCTTGCCTTTATCGGATGTCCCTCCACCTAGACATAGAGTAAAATCGAGGAATTGACCACATTGGTACTAGACCATAATAAACTAACCTATATTTTATACTTAATGCATGATATGCAAATGCAAAACGCGTCCGAATTTCGCTAAAACGTGGTATTGACTAATTTCGACCGATTACCCGATTAATTGACAATTATGTCCAAATCACTTCCAAATTGATCCGTTTCTCTTTTAAACCTTAATTCATCACACACACTTCTAAATAATTAAAATTTCAGCCTTGAAATCCTTGAAATCCTTCACATAAAAAATCAGACATTATGGTGTACTAGCACTGTAATTTTTTCTAGTCACATTTTCACTTAATTCTTTATTTTTTCAATCCATTTTCCTTGTAATTCAAACAATTCCCCTTGATATTCAACCCACATGGTTCAGCCAACAAAGAACCCTAGGGGAATTAAATGTTTTTCCTAAAACTTTGTTCATAACTATGCTTAACCATCATCAAACAACAACATAGTTCAATTTCAAACAATTCTCATATAAAATCCTCATCCATACCCATTTGACCTTAAGAAATTCAGCATGAAAACTCATCATTTAACCATGGAAAGCAAGAACTAAAGCATAGGTAAGCTAGGGTTAGAGTAAATCTAAAGAAAAAGTACCTTGGTTTAGCTTGAATCTTGAAAAAACTTGATTTTCCTTGAATTTTTGGCTTGTTTTTCTTGTTTTTCTTTTTTTTTCTCTTTGTTTTTCCTTTGCTGCAGGTGTGTGCCGATTTTGAGAAGAAATGTGAGGGTTAAAGGCTGATTTTGGTAGTTTAATAATAAAATAAAATGGGTTGCCATGTGTCAAAATCTTATTTGCCCATTTTTCTTTTTATGCTTTGAAAATTGACTTTTATCCTCCACCATTAGATTAGTCAAAAGTCAACATATTGATAAGGGAAGACCATGGCTGGAAAAGTGTCTTGGTGGTGAAAAATTACCATTTTGCCCCTGAAGTGGTAAAATTACGATTTTGCCCCTATGTTCCGTAAAATACCGAAAAAATGTCAGAATTTAAAATTTTTACTTCTAAACCTCAAATTATGCTCCAAATAATCATTCTTGGTCAAAAATTTCATCAAATATCCAAATTAAATTTTTAGGTGGCAAAATGACCATTTTGCCCCTAGAGAGCGAAAATTTCGGTTTGACTCCAAATTGATCATCGAACTCCAAATCATCATTTTAACTCATTCCTGGACTGTAAAATTCTCAATTTCGTCTTAGATTTCCTATTTGAACTAGTTCGAGGCTTAAATCGGTTTAGTTATACCATAAGGGCAATATCGTCTTTTAACGATTTCTCGGGGCTTTCTAAATATGCGGATATATTACTATGCACATGAATGACGTGGCAAACATATTATAAGACAGGGCTTGACATTGGTACTAGACCATAATAAACTAACCTATATTCTATACTTAATGCATGATATGCAAATGTAAAACACGTCCGAATTTTGCTAAAACGCGGTATTGACTAATTTTGACCGATTACCCGATTAATTAATAATTATGTCCAAATCACTTCTAAATTGATCCGTTTCTTTTTTAAACCTTAATTCATCACACACACTTCTAAATAATTAAAATTTCAGCCTTGAAATCCTTCACATAAAAATTCGGACATTACGGTGTACTAACACCGTAATTTTTCCTAGTCACATTTTCACTTAATTCTTTATTTTTCCAATCCATTTTCCTTGTAATTCAAACAATTCCCCTTGATATTCAACCCACATGGTTTAGCCAACAAAGAACCCTAGGAGAATTAAATGTTTTTCCTAAAACTTTGTTCATAACTATGCTTAACCATCATCAAACGACAATATAGTTCAAATTCAAGCAATTCTCATATAAAATCCTCATCCATACCCATTTGACCTCAAGAAATTCAGCATGATAACTCATCATTTAACCATGGAAAATGAAAGCTAAAGCATGCTTAAGCTAGGGTTAGAGTAAATCTAAAGAAATATTACCTTGGTTTGGCTTGAATCTTGAAAAAACTTGATTTTTCTTGAATTTTTGGCTTGTTTTTCTTGTTTTTCTCTTTTTTTCTCTTTGTTTTTCCTTTGCTGCAGGTGTGTGCTGAATTTTAAGAGGAAATGTGAGGGTTAAGGCTGATTTTATTAGTTTAATAATAAATTATAATGGCTTGCCACATGGCATAATGCCATTGGCCCTTTTTTAAACTTTTTGACTTTTTCTTTTCAATTTTCTATCAAAATCAATTCCATATTTATCCATTCCAGAGTTAAACAAAATCCCTTGGTCTTGACCAGTGCCGGGGCAAAAAATTTACCGATTTGCCCCCGGGGCGAAAAAATTACGATTTTACCTCTATACTCTGAAATACACCGAAATTACATTATTTCCACTTTTTAACCTCAAATAACACTTTAATTGATCAATCTTAATCATATGAGGCCAAAATCTTTTCTAAAAATTCTCGTTTTGTCTTTTAATGGTAAAATTACCATTTTGTCCTTGTGTTCTAAAAATATCGAGAATCACAATTTTTCACTTCTAAACCTCAAATTATGCTCCAAATAATCATTCTTGGTCAAAAATTTCATCAAATATCCAAATTAAATTTTTAAGTGACAAAATGACCATTTTACCCCTAGAGAGCGAAAATGTTGGTTTGACTTCAAATTGATACTCGAACTCCAAATCATCATTTTAACTCATTCCTGGACTATAAAATTCTCAATTTCGTCTTAGATTTTCTATTTGAACTAGTTCGAGGCTTAAATCGGTTTAGTTATACCATAAGGGCAATATCGTCTTTTAACGATTTCTCGGAGCTTTCTAAATATGCGGATATATTACTATGCACATGAATGACGTGACAAACATATTATAAGACAGGGCTTGACAACATGAAACTATAATTATTAATTAACTTATAATGTCTTTTAATACATATACTTTATATATATTAAGTTCATTTATAAGAAATATAATTACTATTATATATATATGAGTGTGTGTATATATATTTGTACTTTAAATATAAACATATTTACTCTCTATTTTGTGTTAATATTACAAAAATTATAACTTACAAAATTAATAATTACAATATATATACTTTTGTTTATATAAATTTATAGCATATAAATATAAAGGGAAGTTGCGATAGTATAATAGTTTAAAAACATAGTTTTTTTTTTAATTTTTTATAATTAAAGATAAATCTATATAGTTAATTAAATTAATTAATGAAACTATGATTATTAATTGACATGTAATGTCTTTTAATATATATACTTTATATACATTAAGTTCATTTATAAAAAAATATAATTACTATTATATATATTAAAATACTTTTAGTATATATACACTTTAAATATAAATACATTATTTTTTATTTTGTATTAAGATTACAAAAATTATAACTAATAAATTTATTAATTATATTTGAGATATTTGTTTTTGATTATTTAAATTTAAAATTTATTATTTGTGTGTTTTAATTAATTTAATTATTAGTAAATTATATAAAATATGTAAGAGAAATATTATTGTATATGAATACGGATTCAAACTTAGGTAATTGAGTACCTATAAATAATATTTTAATATTTTTTTATATAATCAAGTTTTTAAACAAATTAATGTAATTATAAAATAATAGAGATGTATTAAGGTTATGATTATGATAATAATTTTAAAAATATTTAGATTGTTAATAAATTTTGAATAATTTATTTTTTATAATATTTAAATTAATAGATATATTAGCCGTTGACATCTTTAATTAAAACGAAGGGACAACATTATTGTGCAGTGCGCACAGCTCTTTTATTGCTGCACCATCTGGTCAGCTACACTCACAGCACGTTTGGTTCGCGGAATAGACAGGAATAGAATAGAATAGGTATTCTGTGGGAATAGAATAGAGTGGGAATAGAAAAGAATAATTATCACTTTGTTTGGTTCAGTGAATGGAATAGAGTAGGAATGGCTATTACTACTTAATGTAATGTTTGGTTGGTAGATATAAGATTGGAATAAGAAAGGAATAAATGATAAAAAGACAAAAATACCCTTATATATATAATTATTTATTTATTTTTATTTTTTAAATATTGATAATTTATAATTTAATTAAAATATTAATAATTAATACTTTAAATATTATTATCTTAATATTATTTAATTATTAATATTTTATTTATAATTTAATATTATTATGATTAAAATATTTAAATTATATATAAAATATTAATAAATAATAATTTAATTTTATTTATAAAATATTATGATTATAATATTTAAATATTATTTATAATTATGATTATAATATTTAAATATTATGATTATTTATAAAATATTTAAATATTAATTATTAATAATTATGATTATAATTTAATTTTATTTATAAAATATTATTATGATTAATATTTTAAAATTAATAATATTTAAATTATATATAAAATATTAATATTTAAAACATAAATATTTTAATATTTATAAATTATTATTTTTTTTTACTTTTTTACTTTTTTTTACTTTTTTCTTTGTTCTTCATCAGAGTCCGGTCGCCTTTCCGGCGACCGGTGTCATTATACGCCGATCTGGCGCACCTAGTGGCCGGATCTGGCCATTAGGACGCCAGATCGGCGTTTCCCGGCGTTGGATCTGGCCATGGAGTGCCAGATCCAACCGCGGGATCTAGAGGGGGAAGCACTAGATCCGGTGCTTCCCGTGGCGAGATCTGGCCATTGAGGCCAGATCTCGGCGGAATCTGGTCGGAAAGGTATTTTGTGGACCCTTTCCGACCACATTCGGTCATGAAAGAAGGAGGAAGAGGGAGGAAAAGGGAAGAAGGCCCGATGAAGCTATTCTTGAGAGACAGACGGAGGAGATAGAAAACCCGAAGAGAGAGAAACTGCGAAGAGAGAGAAACCGCAAAGAGAGAGAAAATTTTGATTTTATATGAGCACTCTTGTAATTTTCAAAAAAGGCTGAGGGTATTTTAGTCATTACACCTCATTTAGCTATTCCTTTGAGACGCGGAATGGCTATTACCGGGGGGAGAGGCAGTAATAGCTATTACTGCCTTTTCACTTGAGGCAAGGAATAGGAATTCCTCAGGAATTCCTATTCCCTGCCAACTTTTGAACTAAACGAAGGGGATGGCATAGAAGGGGAATAGAAAGGGAATGGCATAGCCATTCCCTGAACCAAACGAGCCATCAGTACCTTGGACTTGCTATTAAACCAATTGAACACCTCTGTCGCAACTCCCAACCTTTTCTTCAAAGGGCCTACTCAATTGCAAGTACATCTGTGTCGCCAGTGCAGTTTAATTAATTGGGCCATTAGTTTTTTTTAGGTGTGATTAATTGATTGGTTCGATTTATCATGCTTAAAATTAAACAGATAAAATATTTTTAAAAAATTGTTCAAACTTAAAAGAAGATTAAATCAATTGAACATCAATTTGATTCGATCAATTTAATTTTGGATCAAAAGAATCAAAGTTTAATCATTTTTATCTTTTGTAAATTACAACATTAAAATATATAAATTTCATTCATAATCATAAAATATACAAAATAATCTAAATAGATAAAAAATGCCATTTGTAATTTCATTTAAATAATTATGTCCTCTCACATAAATCATCAAATTCATCAAATTAACATTCAAGAATTTTAATTTATAAATTTTAATATTCAGGATTCAACATAACAAGATAATAAAATTAATATCCACAAAATAAACCATCTAACATATAGTAACCAACCATCGCACATCATCAATTTTATAATAAAAAAAATATTTTATATAAATTAATTTGATATATTGATCTATTTGATAAAAAAATTTTAAAATCAAAAACCAACTAAATAAACTAATTGAATCAAACTTTCTGAAGATCTAATAAACCAATTGAATTGAACCATTTTACGTAAATTATGTTCGATTCAATTAGATTATTGGTTCGGTCTAATTTTAACTTGTTTTTTAAATTTTTTCAAAAAGGCATTGCCCAAGGATGTTTTCCACACTTCTTTTTTTCTTTTTTTAAATTTTCCACCTAGCATTCTTGCATCTTTCTTAGATTTTTTCTTCCTTTAATCATATTAAAATGCATTATATTAACAATTAAAAATAACATTTAATATAAAAAAGGATTATTGTGAAAATGGCCTAAATCATCTTTTTTTAATTCTTTGAGCAAACTACTAGGAGAATAAAATGTTTATTGGTATTCATTTTTATTTTACATAGATAAAAAATTACAATGAGTATTCGTTATAGTAAAATAAGTTACTATCCCAATTTTGAGAATGTATAATTACCTAATTGCAATCCAACATTATGGTTGTGAAAGCAAGTTCATTGACATCAAAACTGATTACCTTTAGGTAACGTTTGGTACTTTATAATGCAATGTGATTGCAGGTAATATGATTGCAAGTAATGTGATTGTAAGCAATGTGATTGTAGAGAAAATAACATTGTAGTGTTTGGTATATAAATAAAATTATGATTAAAATGCAAGGAAGATAATATTGTAACTTTTAGTTTATAAGTACTTTGTTGAGAATGTAATATTAATTTACAGAATTACCTTTATTTATTAAAATGTAAGTTTAATATACTTATATTCTTTATTGTTAATTTTATATAATATTATCTCTTAAATATATTTTATATTAATTTCTTATTATAATTTTGTATATTTTATTTTTATTTATTTAATATAATTTTTATATTATATATAAATTTTAATTTTTTTATTTATATTATATAAATTTTAATTTTTTATATTTTATATTTTTAATTTTTATATTATATATTTTATTTTAATTATAATATTATAAAATATTTTTAATAAAGTAATAAAGTTGAAAGGTAAAAATGTTTTTAATAACATTACATAGTGCAATGTAATGTGATTGCATTGATTTTGAACTATAATTATATTACAACTATTGACTGTAATATAATTATTTTACAATCTTATATTACAGTAATTTGTTATAAAATAAATATTATAATATAATTTAATTAAATGTATTTTAAAAAATATAATTTTACATCCTCTGAGCATGACCAGAGTGATGGAGCGTGGATATGTCTTCAACAAAATTAGTAAAATTTTCGCCATAATATTTTATAATATTTTATAAAAAATAGTAATGAAAATGCTACCCACGTTGGCGTGCTGCTTAATGCTCATTTGATTGAAAAAAAGAAAAAAGCCCACCATTTTTCCATGAACCTCCAAAAAAGGGGGAAGAGAGAGACCACTGTTGTGGAACGAGTTTTTAGAGTGTGGAGTCTCAGGCAAGCTTCAACGGTGCTTACTTTCTCTCCGTACCCAAACGAGAGGAAATCAGCATTTCTCCTTGAAACAAGTTCAATGTACCTTTTGCCTTCTCTCCTTTTCCCTTCGCCCTCGCATTAGGGAGTGAAATTCACCGTCCAACCCGACCCAAAAATAAAAACCGAATTTTCAAATTTCACTTTCCATTTCAGAAAATGTCGATCCCGATCCCTAGACCGTTGCCCAATGAGTCATGGGACTGTATGCTCCCAGGCCCACCAAGCCGCAACAACTTCGGATCCGCCGACCTAAGCCCCTCTGGCCTCCTCGCCTTCGCCTGCGGCTCCTCCGTTTGCGTAATCGATTCCCGCTCTCTCCAGCTCGTAACTACCATCCCTCTCCCTCCTCCTTCCGCCTCTCTCTCCGGTTCTTCTTCCTCCAATTCCTCTACTTCTCTTTCCCCCTTCGTCACTTCCGTACGGTGGACCCCACTCCCTCTCCGCCGCGACCTTCTCTCCACTGAACCTTCCTCTTCTCACCTCATCCTCGCCGCCGCCGACCGCCATGGCCGCATCTCTCTCCTTGACTTCCGTCTCCGTTCTCTCATCCTTTCCATTGATCCTCCCGATCCTTCTTCGAAATCCGGTATCCAGGACCTTTGTTGGGCCCAGGTCCGGGCTGATTCTTTCCTCCTTGCTTCCCTCTCTGGCCCTTCCTACCTCTCCCTTTACAACACTTCCTCTTCTCGTTGCATCTTCAAATACGACGCTTCACCGGAATATCTCTCCTGTATCCGCCGCGATCCTTTTGATTCCCGCCATTTATGCATCATCGGGCTCAAAGGATTCCTTCTTTCGATCAAAGTCTTGGGAGAAACAGAAGACAGTATTGCCCTTAAGGAACTTCAGATTCGAACCGATTGTACCGAGTTACTTAAGCTAGAAAAGGATGCTGCTGCTGGAGGAAGTTCCTCTTCTTCTCCTGCTTCTGCTGTTTTCCCGCTTTATGCGGTGCGTTTGGCGTTTTCGCCGCTTTGGAAAAACGTCATTTACGTGACGTTTCCGAGGGAGTTGGTGGTTTTCGATTTGAAGTACGAAACGACGCTTTTCTCTGCCGCATTGCCGCGTGGGTGTGCCAAGTTTCTTGATGTGTTGCCTGATCCGAATCAGGAGTTGGTTTATTGCGCTCACCTTGATGGGAAGCTCAGCATCTGGCGAAGGAAAGAGTAAGGAAGTTTATGTTCCCATCTTATTGGTGCAATATCTGGCCCCCTTAAAATTTACACTTGACGCAATGAAATAGCCACTATAATGCACAGTACTATGGGTTATTAAGGCATCAGAAATGTTGTAACTAAATTAGGAAAAAGGGGTATGGTATGTTTTGATGAGATAAAGATAAGTCAATATGAAATAGTTGGAAACCTTGAAATTTCATTTTAATTTAGATTAAATTAGGGGCTCCCGGCTTCCTTCACATAGAGATCATTTTAGTCTATGAATGTTATTTTAAATCTATTTCATACGGTGGACTATGATATGGTTTTTATCAACATGTCAACTGTATATGCATTGGTGCAATAATATAAATTTGCATTGACGGGAATTCTTTTTTCTATGGAAAAAATGACAGAATAAAAGATTGTTAGTACCCTCATTTTACGGTTTAGACTTTGATTTTTAAAATTTGTAGCTATTTATTAGTTGATATCTGGTTGAGCTAGAATCATATTAGCAACCAATTAAAGTTGTTGAATTCTTTTTCGTGCTGATATGCTTTGATATCACAGTAAGTGGAAGCTTAAGATGTTTTTTCACATTTGATCACTTATCATCTATAAACATTTTTGTTTCCTGAAGTTAGTTGTTAATGATACTTAAAAAATTACAAAACTTTCTGCCCTCAAGGGAATTTACTCATTTGGATATTATCACAGAGGAGAACAGATACATATAATGTGCACAATGGAAGAGTTGATGCCATCAATCGGCTCATCTGTCCCTTCACCCTCAGTACTTGCGGTCCTTATCAGCCAATCAGAGTCAACGCTACAAAATATTAGCAAGCTTTATTCTGATTTATCAAATGGTGCATCTGATGAGGATTTTGATAATCCCTTTGATTTTTGTGATGATACTCTTCTTGTTTCTAAGGCACGTTTGATGTCCATTTCTGATGATGGCAAACTGTGGAGCTGGATCTTGACTGCTGAAGGGACTGGAGATATGCAGAAGGATCTTATAAATTCTGGAAAGATTGCTGATGTCTCTGAAGAGTCAACTAATACAAACATCGCAGTTTCTTCTTACAGTGGACTCACGGCAGAAGGCAGCAAGCAGCTGGACAACATAAATGGTAGCAGAATTCAGCTGCCAAACTCTACTTTTGGCCTGGCAGATGTGACGTTTAAGGTTTGCAAACAAAAGTCTCACTTTCTAGTAGGCATGTCGTAGTAAGTTTTTTTTTCCTGTTGAACTTCTCACAATTCTTGCTGAAGACTGTAGTTTAATCAATTGAAAAAAGGGAAACTTTGAAAATTTTACTTCTCTTTTCCTCTTAATTTGCTTCTTTGCCCTGCCCCCAAATTTATGAACATGCATTAATGCATTTTCTGTCTCTACACACACGCACACATACAAGTTTTGCACATTGTATATTTTCCTTGTCCTATCATACATGTATCTGTAGACTAATTCCCCTTTTAACCATAATCTGTGCTGCCCCAAATAAAAGGAAAACGAGCTAGGAAAGTCTGTTGCTTGGTTATAAAACTGCTGGATAGGGAAGAGTTAATGCTTTCCAAACTAGTTTTCTTCTTACCTTTCTGATACCCGAAATCTCTTCCATTAGATGATGCAATTTACGATTTACAAATAGCTAACAATTGTTAAATGGAAGATTGGGGAAGTTGTCAAGCTAAAAGGCATTTTTAGCTGAAGGATTCTTGTTAAAAATATAAACCCTTCTTGGGCCCTGTGTCTGGTGTAGTTGGGGTGGTAAGAAATCAAGTGGCCTGCTCAATGCCAAAAGGAGATGGATAGCTGCATGGATAGGCCTCGCACAATGGAAGTTCAGGCATGAACTTGACATGTATAGGCTTGGCTGACTCTTACTGGGCCTAAGAGTTATTAGCTTATATTGTTTGTCTCCTTAATCCTCAGGAGATATAGATTCATGAGTTAGGTGGAATTGACAGCAAGTGTGATAAAATGAAATAGTCGTAACATAAATTAATTGGCCAGGGTGTTCACAAATTTGGTCAGATGTGGCATTGGACTAGTATCGGGCAAGAACTTAAAGTTAAAATATGGTGCTCTTCTGGCTTAACCCAGCGCATGACCAGCCTTATGTGCTTGCTGCTGTGGTGCTGAGAGTTATCTAGTTTAACATTTAATTTATTCTATATCTAACTGCTTATCCACTTGCTGCTGCATCTTGCTCTATACCGATCTGTCAAGCTGAGAGGAAAATGACATGCCTACTTTTTATGCGTGGTGAAAAGTTAAGCTGGGAAATGATGACACGAGATCACAATGACTGTTGCATTGTAAATGTGAAACGTGTTTGAACTGGATGGAAGCCATGTACTGATATCCGTGGGAAATGGAAGAAGTGGTGTTTGACTGGCAAGTTTATTGCTTACCAAATTTTAACATGATCTGAACTGTAAATCATGGATTGCTTTCTCTGGTGAAACTTTGCTGACATAACTGCATTATGTTATAGTAGTATAATATTCATTGAGTTTCTCTTCTTTATCAAGGATGGGTTAGGTGCTCTGATAGAACCTTTTGATTTTCTCCTTGTTATTAAGAATGAAATGAAAAACAATTATTATTGGTAAACAACTTCCTTATCGTTTAGCCTCCCTACAAATTCTTTGGGTTATTCATGATACTTATGTGCCAAATCGCTAGTGCAGATTAGCTTAGTTGGACAGCTTCAGCTTCTTTCTTCGACAGTGACCATGCTGGCAGTGCCATCCCCTTCTTTAACAGCTACTTTGGCTCGTTAGTTCCACCTCCTCACTCTTTGTCCTGAATTTCCATTTCCGTTAAACTTCTGAACTCCCTCAGTGTAAACTTTTACAAGTTGATTAATCAGATTATATTATGCAAAGGTGGGGGAAACAATCCTGCAGTAGCTGTTCCACTGGTTGCTTTGGGGACTCAAAGCGGGACAATTGATGTCATTGATGTCTCTGCCAATGCTGTTGCAGCAAGTTTTTCAGTTCATAATAGTACAGTGAGGGGTTTACGATGGCTTGGTAATTCAAGACTGGTTTCGTTTTCTTACACGCAGGTAAAATATCAAGTTTTGAAGAATCATATATGTCTAAGGCATCATAGTTAGCTTCATTTCTTCCTTACTCCCTAGGCTTTCCTTTCCTTCTGTTCAACATTGTTGCTTTCTGGTGATAATTGATTACTTAAAATTACTTGTATGGACTCAGGTAAGTGAGAAAACTGGAGGCTACATTAACAGGCTTGTTGTGACTTGTCTTAGAAGTGGGCTTAATAGAACTTTTCGGGCCTTACAAAAGCCAGAACGTGCACCTATAAGAGCTTTAAGGGCTTCTTCATCTGGAAGGTTTCTTTTTATCCCTAAGTTCTCATATTGATTACTCGATGCATCAATTTAGCAGCATCCTTTTTTTATTCACTCATACTTTTCCTTCATGCCAAATTGCTCCTTCAATATTACAAATTTTTATTTGTCTCCACATCATACAAAATGCATGATGGGTGAGAAGTGTGCCACATTAACTTACATGTGTAAACATAAATTATCCAATACAAGGGGGCTATAGCATGGATACCGAACCCTAAATTACATGTTTCTATTATGCATTGCAATTTGATTATGATTGTTGTTTAATATTTAATATTTATCGTTATCTTGCAAATAGTTAATGCAGCCAACATTAACTGGTATGGTATAAATATATTTTGGTTGGAAACTCTATAACTGTTAATTTGCTCTCACATCTGTGATCAGAACTTGGGTCTTGCAATGCATGATAAAGTTGGGGAATTCACTAAGATGTGCAAGGCAAATGAAACTGAAGTTGTACAAAAGGCTTGGTCATGAAGGCCGAGAATAGAAAACTTTAGCATACACTTCATAACATTAAACTTTGATGATAGAGAATAGGGCCCTTGGTTCATGTGGGTGGTTTAGCATTGGAGGTAGCCAAGGGATCTCAGAAAGTATGTGACATATATTCTTGTCTATTAGATGGTGGACCATCTCTCCCTGCTAGTTGCACTTTTTGTTATGAAATATGTAATAATCTTAGATTTTGGAAAATTCGATTTTCATTTATAGTTAGAGAAGGACAGAACTTGGGAAGTGGCATACTTTGTTGTAAAAGATAAGCAAATTAATTCATGGAAATATTTACTAGGATAAAAAATATATTGTATCAGGAATGAGCTTTTACAAAAAGAAATGGAAAACATTTACTGAGAGGATGAAAATATTGTAAGTTTTAGGGAATGAATTAGCTGCTTTAACAGTTTATGCAGCAATTTAAGTGCATCAGCTTTTCTCAAATAGGTTCGAGATTTTTTTTAGGCTGTCGAATATGTGATGATCATAATCCTTTATATGTTCAGACTTCAGACCCATATGGCTGACTTGTGGTGTTGATGTTTTTCAAATACTGCTCGGTTCTTTGTGTAACCTACTCTTCCCTTTCAGGAATATGTGGTAATATCTTGTCATTTTTTAACCTTTTCAGGTATCTTCTGATTTTATTTCGTGATGCACCTGTTGAGGTTTGGGCAATGACAAAAAATCCAATTATGGTAAGCGTGATTGATACTTCAGATTCTCTTAATCTGGTTTGTATTATTTCTAATAATTTGACTTTTTATTTGGTTGTTGCTGGCAACCGAGCTTGTTCATTTCAGTATATACCCATCTGTATGAGGATATTTTGACTTGATGACTGGCTTTCTGATACTTTATTGTAGTGAAGGGTTAAACATATTGTCATTTGATGTTCACAACTCCTATTTTTGTGTTTAGTATTTCATTAGGCTTCTCAAATTACCGGAATTGCTGCTGTTGCACAGAAATAAAGTAGTAAGAGCGAAGATAGAAGGATTATTATGGTTCTTGTAGACTTATTGAGGGAGAATCACCTTAAGGTTTTAGTTTAGGATTATTGTTAATATGTGGAATATTAAGTTTATGTTAGTGTTTTATGGCTGATGCCTATAATACCTTGATGGATTATTTTTTTGACTGCCTTGACTTTCTTATTTATTGAGATTCCTATTTTTAACTCTGATCTATGTTTTTGGCCTCCCTAACTGAGACATCATTTATAAACCTTAAAGGATGTAGTCACTGTGAAGGAGATGGTAACCAAATTTGTGAATGAGAGTGATTCAATTTTCAGAACGTTTTCCTCATCTTAAACATAAAATGGATCATAGGCGATGTTTTTTGAATCCTTTCACTGACCATCACTTCATCAAAAAACACGGCTTTGCTTTAGAGATGCAGGATGTTCTGATGTAAAAGAGAAACCTGATGATATTTGTCAGGATTTTGTCATTGAGGATGTTTATATATTAGCCTAGAAGGAAGAAGGATGATGTCTTTTGGCTTGCTTTATGCATCTCAACTAGTGGATTTTGGACAGAGCACATTGTTTGATCTTACATAAGGAAGGGAAAAAAGATGGAATTTGTTTCATTTGCATAACATGTGTCTTAGTTTTGAGAAAGCAAAACATCATTTATATATTTTTCTGTTCATGTGAAAATCAAGTGCTATAAATGAAAAGTAGAATGTTCAGATATTGTTTGGAATTGCACCTCCCATTTTGTTTTCCTTTGTATTTGAATATATTCCTTGTTAATTGAGGTGGTACACGACACGAAGGTCATAATTGACTATTGGAATTAGTGCCTCCTGAAATCTTGGAAGTCATTGAAGAACAAAATGGATTCGTTTTTGCAGCCTCAAAGAAGCATATTAAACTCAATAATAAGTTTAAAATTTCATGGCTTCATGACCATTTCATCAGTTCTACAGGTTCCTATTGTTCTGCATGTTTTTTTTGGAAAATTTTGTTCTGCATGTTAGTAGCTCCTTTTGCTTAATGAGACTTTATTTTGTCTGAAATTATTTCTTGGATTAGTTCCTTTTGCATTTCCCTTATGATTTCCTAAGAAGCTATGATTTTTGTCCTTGATTTTTTTGTTGTGGAAGGTTTTTGTATCTTCATATTTAACTTGAAATAATATATTGCCAATAGGTAAATTCAGTTCTTGTTTTTTTTTTTTATTGATTTTGTGTTTCTTCTGATTTTTCTTTTCAAACATGTATAAATCAACATGACAGCTATACTAGATTTCTTCTTGGTTGACAGTGTCTAATTTTTAATTTAGATAATTATTATGCTTTGTACTTCCATGTAGCTTAGATCATTAGCTCTTCCGTTCACGGTATTGGAATGGACTCTTCCAACAGTTCCCCGACCAGTTCAAAATGGTCCCTCTAGGCAATCTTCCCTTAAAGATAGTACAGCTGCGGCTCCAGCAGAGGCAGCCTCATCCACAACAGCATCTTCCTCAGATTCTAGTGGGATTCTTTACTTGCCATCATTTATTATGTAGACCTCTGTCTGGCCCAAATGATTATCTAATTATACTGTAACTTCTATATGCAGGGGCAGGGAACTCAGATGGCTCGCAAGATGACACTTCTGAGAGTTTTACATTTGCACTAGTTAATGGTGCACTTGGAGTCTTTGAGGTTCATGGCCGCAGGATCCGAGATTTTAGGTATAATTTATCGTACATGCTAAGTACAGTGTTATGACATCAGGTTGCACCACATGCTTTTAAGGAAGTATATTGTCCTTTATTTTAGTTTATATATTGCCACTTGTTATGCAGTTTTTCTTTCCATCTGTAGTACAGTTTTGTCCTGCTAGCAGGCTTGAAGTTCTATGATTCAGTTTTAATGTGTTAGCTATTGCGGACATTGGTATTTGTTTGGGCCAACTTGACTTGAGCTGTGAAGTGATCATATTTTGGTGATCGGACGACAATCCACTGCTGTAATGGAGCTTGGACAAATTTGTCTGTTCATGGCTATTGATTTCACACTCTAACATGCACAAGCACATGCATCCTTGTTGCCACAGTTGTAGTGGCAAGTCAGGTTCTTAAAGATGTTGTCTTGGAACCTAAACATGTTGACAAGTAACCTTGTCATGTGTGATTTTTCCAAACATGGAAGTAAAGATCCAATATTATATGGAATGAAAATGATTACCATTTTAATCAAGTTTTTTTTCAATGTAAACAAGAAAAAAATAGAAAGGCTTTATGTTTTAGTCAGTTAGCTACTTGTGCTATAGATTCTTTCTGCTTAAGTTTTCCTAATTTTTCTTTATTTTCTACAGAACATACCTAAGTTTTAATCCAAAAACATTATGATTTATTGCTGATTACATTTTACTTGTGTTCTCTTTGCTCTATTCTAAATTTTTCATAAAATATAATCACAGTATCTCTCCCTTTTTTCTTGCACTAAAAAGGATCCTTTGGTTGTCTACAGACCAAAATGGCCTTCTTCTTCATTTGTTTCATCTGATGGATTGATTACAGCCATGGCCTACCGCTTGCCTCATGTTGTACGTATCCTATTTTAAATTATTCCATCCAATTTGTAGTTTATATTATTATCTTGTTTCTTTGGAGATTTCTGTAGTCACTGACATCATTAATCTCTCAGGTCATGGGGGACAGGTCAGGTAACATAAGGTGGTGGGATGTCACTACTGGCCATTCTTCCTCATTCAACACTCACAGAGAAGGAATCCGAAGAATCAAATTCTCACCTGTTGTTGCTGGAGACCGTAGTCGAGGGCGTATCGCTGTACTATTTTATGACAATACATTTTCTGTGTTTGATCTTGTAAGTGTGAAAATGCATTATCAATTCTTCTTCCCTTCCATTGATCTATCTTTTGCAATTATCTTGCAATACTTAACAGTTGGTACATATTATGTGTTTTATGGTAGCTGGTGTGTTGTCTTAGCTGTACGAAATTGGATTCTGTTTTCTCATAAGAACTGAGAAGTGACGACCGCCTTTTATTTTCTATATTTATGTGTTTTATTTGTGAACTTTCTTTGTTCTCTGCTCTTGTAAATTTGGATGAAAAATTAAAAAAGTTTAAGTTTATTTTGCGTGCCTGCTCAGTAAGCTTTTCTTCCTTTCTAAATTTGTATTTAATATGATGCACTAAGAGGGTTAGAAGCCTCATTTTGGGTTGTTGTTGCTAGACATGTTTCTCATTGGGACCTTGCACGGTACATATTCTGTGAAATTATAGAAGTTGACTTTGTCAACTTAAATGGTGCCTATTGGGTGCAGTACACCTTTTGAAGGATATTTCTACATTTTTGTCTAATGTTTAATATTTGTTATTTGCAGGATTCACCAGACCCATTAGCCAATTCTCTTTTACAACCTCAATTTCCTGGAACCCTTGTATTGGAATTGGATTGGTTGCCTTTGAGGACTGACAAGAATGATCCACTGGTTTTGTGCATTGCAGGAGCTGATAGTAGCTTCCGTCTTGTTGAGGTTAACACGTATGTGCCACACTCTGTTTTCAGTTCTCTAACTTTTCTTCACCGTAGTTAGTCTCTATATGACAGGATGCCAAGAGGACCTATTGGTTGTTATAAATTAGTGTACTCAAATATTTTTGATGAAATTTGGTTGGAGCGGTAGATGGGACTTTTTCATTGCTTTATTAGAATGAAAGGTATTATAGGTTTGGAGCGACTATCAAAGAGACGGGGATAGATTAGGTCAGTGATAAAATGATGGGTGGATTAGTTTTGGGTGATGTGAGTAATGCTATGCTAGTAGAGATATGATTCATATGAAGTTGATTACTTTGTACTTTAGTAACCTCACTCGTTTTCATGCAGAAATGACAAGAAAATGGGCCCTGGGCCACTGCTGCATAATATAAAAGAAAGATTTCGGCCGATGCCTTTATGTTGTCCCATATTACTTCCTACACCCCATGCCCTGGTAACAATCATTCTGCCATTTTATTTTTGGTTTAGTAATTGATATTACTAGTATTTTTTACTTTTATAAGCTGCCAACCACCAAGGGTTCTGTTAACAGATGATGGTATGTTACATCATTTGTAATTAGCAGAGACATGTGCAACACTAAAACACTTGTTGCCTTTTAAATAATCGTAAAAATGCTCCACTGGTCTGTATACATTGATGAAATGTGCAGTGTACTCTTAATTCTCTGATTTCTAGCAAGTTCTGTTAGATATGATTTGGATATCACATCAACAAAATACCAAGTCAGCACCCTAATGGCTAATGAGCAACTGAATTAGTAGTTTCCTTGATTGTAGAAAAGGTTGAGTATGAGGATTAAACTGTTAGAAGTTAGACTAAAGGGGACTACATTACATGTTTCTTCAAAAGTATAGGGACTGATGGAGCAGTTTTACCGTAAATATTAAATAAAAAAGAAGCCATTAACAGAATTGTTAATGTTGACACATTGGAGGTGCCTACACAATCCAGAATAGGCTGTGGGATGGCTATTGAAATGGGGCTACTGGACATGTTCTGCTTACCATGAAGCTTCAGTTTCTCTGTTTATTGTCTCAAAGGTAAAATGGGCATTCAAAGAATTACTTATGACTGACCATCTATTTTCATGTCTTTTTCTTTTATTACAGGCTTTGCGTATGATCTTACAATTGGGTGTAAAACCCTCTTGGTTTAATACTTCTGGTACAACTATAGATAAGAGGCCCCATTTCATTCCAGGAACTGCTTCATCCTCAGGGGATCTTCGCAGTTACATGATTGAATTACCACCTGTTGGTGATTCTGTAGTGCCAGAATTGCTCCTAAAAGTATTAGAACCTTACCGAAAGGAAGGTATGTTTTTGTAAGCTATTTAGTGTACCTAATTCTTCTATTTAAACATTAGTTTTCCTTATCCTTTTCCATTATTGCATTGCTCAAGGCTGCATACTCGATGATGAAAGGGCTAGATTGTATGCTACCATAGTCAATAAGGGTTTTGCTGCAAGGTTTGCCTTTGCGGCTGCTACATTTGGTGAGGTCTCAGAAGCACTTTTCTGGTTGCAGTTGCCTCGTGCTATTAACCACTTGATGAGTAAGTTAGTAAATAAGTCTCCACAGAAAGCACCTATTTCAGCATCAAATTCAGAGCTTGATGACACATCTCTACTTAGTAGAATTACATCAAAGGGGAAATCAACACCTGAAAATGGGCGGAGGGATGCATTGGTAAGTCTTTAATGGTTTTGACTGTCCTATGTTTAAATAGTTTAAAGGGTGAGAGTTTCATTAGGTTGGCTTTCTATATCTATTATGTCTTGTGATTTTAAAACTTTTGCTAGCAATACATATTTTCTGATTCGCAGAGTCAAGGTCAGTTTAGATTAATGGCTTTTGAGCAAGAAGACTTGTGGGAAAGTGCTAATGAGCGTATCCCTTGGCATGAGAAATTGGAGGGAGAAGAGGCAATTCAGAACCGTGTACATGAGTGAGTTCACCATCTTAATTTTTTTTTTTTTGCTCAATCTTTATGTTATTTTATTGCTATGTTAACAGTTGAACAATGAAGTTACTGCAATGTCCTTGTAGAAGTGGATGCAAGATGTTCCAAATTTATTTAATGACCATGCACAACTAGGGATGTCAACGGGTCGGGTATCCTATAATTTCGAGGTACCCGAACCCTAATCCTATAAAAAATCAATTACCCTAACTCTATTAACAACCCGTTTAATTTTAAAATTACTACCCTAACCCTAACCCTAACCCTAATACATTCCCACTACCCTATAATTACCCTAATCCGTTTAAATACCCGATTAAATAAAAAAATTATTAAAATTTTCTTCATGGGAACCCAATTATCCAATTAACTTTTTTAATCTCATAAATAAACATATATATACTGTAATTAATAATTTTATGAATTATAATTTTTATAATGTTAATACAAAATAAAAAGTAAATATATTTATATTTAAAATACATAATATATACACACACGCATTCATAAAAGTGTTAATGTTTTCATTTTAATAATTAGAATAATTATACTTAAACATAAATAACAATCTAATAATTTTTTAATTTAAATATAATAATGTCAACATATTAATAATAAAAGTAACCATACTTTTTATATATTTGTTAGTTTTTAACAAAAAAATTTACTTGTAAAGTTGGTAAAAATTATAAATTTTTAATTTAATTATTAAAATAATAATAAAATATTTATAAATAGTAATCAAGTTCGGGTAACGGGTACCCGGTACCCAATAGGTGGTACCCTAACCCTACCCTATTAATATTCGGATAGTAAAATCACTACCCTAACCCTATCCGAACCCGTTTATGAGTACCCTAACCCTGTATAATCGGATCGGATACCCGCAGGTACCCTATAATAGGGTACCCGTTGACATCCCTATGCACAACCTGTTACTTTTGCTGCTTCTTTTTGCTTCCAAAAGAGAAAAGCAAGAAAATGTTTTTGGATACAAAAGCAAATATTTTTTTTTATTAAAATTTTAATTTTTGTGAATAACAAAATGCATGATTTTACTTTTATATGGAATAGTTATGTTAGAACTTGTGTTGCATTTTAGTTATTTGTTCATTTTTAATCTATTATTACTGTTTTTTTGCTTATATGCTTTTGCATCTTAGCATCTTCTGAAAAATATAAAATGCAAATATTCAAAGAAAGTAGCAAAAGTTCCAACAAAATGGAATCTTATTTTCTCATAAGATAATTGAGATAGTGATTTTAATGTTTCTTTTTTTTTTCAATAATACTTTTTATCTAATGAATACATTAGATGTTTTATGTTCGTAATTCTTTTAGATATATGGTACACTACTGGGAGTTTACAAACTTTGTGGATGCAATGTTGCCTAGAGTTTCTAGCTTGATTTCCTAGTATTCTCTCTTTAACTCCTTGTCGTCTTTTTCTGCAGTTATTATATTTTCTTCATAATTTCTTCCAAAATAGAACTGAGTTAGTTTAATTCTAGACCAGGTTGAAATCAGCCTAATTAACCTGAAAGTGAGCTGTCCGATCGTTTTCAATGCTCCCCATAGTACACATTAATTCTGATTTATAATTATGGTGCTGTAGTTTGAAGATTTTAAGCCTTATCTACATCAGACAGTACAGGGACACTTTACTAGACATAAGAGCTACTGATCTAGTTTGAGCTTGGTATGACCTAAAGTTTCTTGTTTTAGGAACTGCTACCTTTTCCCAACTAGTTAAAACCATCTGCTTCTTAAACTGCAACATCGGAATTGGCAGTGCTACGTCATTATCAAGGACCTGCATCCAAGCAGAGATTAGAAGTGCACTATGGTAACTTTTTCAATTTAGTTAGGAGGTCAATTTGTTTAAATTGAAGTGTATAGAAGTTCAACTCCACTCAATATGCACTGTGGTAATTTTCTCATGTTTTAATCTGATTGTGTGCAAGTCCTAGTATTCATGATGACATTACAAGGACCCAAGGGGAGGGGGGAGGGGGCAGTTGAGCAATAAACTAATCCTTCATTTAAAGAGTGACATTCACTAGGCCAAGTCTGTGTTATTCAGTGCCTGCCACACTAGTAATTGTACTTTGTGTTTTATGAGCAGGCTTATCTCAGTTGGGAACTTGGAAGGTGCTGTCAGTTTATTGCTTTCCACTTCACCAGAGAGCCCTTACTTCTATCCAAATGCTCTCCGTGCAGTTGCTCTTTCTTCTGCAGTTTCAAAATCTCTTCTTGAGCTGGCAGTTAAGGTGAGGATTAACTTTGATTCAGTTTCTAGATTAGAGAAATGTGATTTTTTAGGTTTTGCAATCTTGCATGTCTATTTTGGTATTCTTTTAAACTGTCCTAGTTTTGGCCGCTATTTTACTTCTGTGATCATAGGTGGTTGCTGCTAACATGGTAAGAACTGATCGGTCACTATCTGGCACTCATCTTCTCTGTGCTGTTGGAAGGTATCAAGAAGCTTGTTCACAGGTTAGGTTCTGTTTGTTGAAAGAAATCTGTGTTTTTCAGTTTTCTGGAAGATAATCATCGAAATTCAACCCAATGCTTGTTACTTTTCTTATTTTGTGTGTAATAGAATCCCCAGGATTTTTTTTGTTGTATTTTAACCTTTACTTACATATGCTTTGTGCATGTTGGTACGCATTCACCTATCTATCTCTACATTGGACATTCGTAATGGCTAGGGATGTAAATAAACCAGTGTGTTGAAGAGCTCATGGATGAGCTTGAGTAGAGCTGGTTTGTGTTAGGTTATCAGGCTAAATAGACATACATAAAGGACAAATTCAAGCTCATTTAATGAATGAGTTTGAATATTGGTGAACTTGGCTCATTTATTTTCACTTGAACGCTTGATAAGCAGTTTATAAGCAAGCTCAAGGAGAGCATGTTTATCTTTTTGAAGTTGACCGGTTTGAGTGTCAATATCAATATCTTTTAGTACAAACCAAATAAAAAAATCTGTCATATCTTTTAAAAGTTAGTGTGACCTAGGAAGAGCTTGAGCTTGGCAAGTTTTATACAAGCCAACTTCCAACAGCCATTCTTGAGCTTGAGATGAGCTCAGTTTCTCTTTGAGCTTAGTAATATCTAGTTGAGTGGTGCCTAAGCAAGAGAGAGCTTTGCTTGTTTACGCACCAATGATAGCAATGCTACTATTAAACCTAGTGGCTCACCACTAGTTGTTTACCTACTTTATCCTTGATTCTGTTTTCCTTATCCATCAATTTGAATAAGTTTATAATAATGTCAATATGGGAATATGATTTGACAATTGGATGCTATTCTACTGTATATAACTGCAGATAAACCTCTATAATGCAAATAAACACAGTTTACTTGGAGAAAGATTTGAACAAAGTATGTGCTAATGAACTCAAATGAAAACATGTTGGATTCTTCTGTTCTATGTATTCTACAAATGAGTTGCATAATCGAATAGATAAATTACATGTAAAAGAGAGCCAACTTGTTGAATGATAAGAGCTGGTTGATAGACGCTGCCTTTAGTTATGGATGTTTACTCTCAGAATTTGGCCTCTTTCATGGCACTGGGTACTTGAGTTGGGAAGAGAATGATATTATTTCTCAACATTGCATAGATCAGCTAAGCATTACGCTTTCTTGTTGTGAGTCTCTTGATTGATGGTTTTTTAACATTTATGCAGCTACAAGATGCTGGATGCTGGACTGATGCTGCTACTTTAGCTGCGACACATTTAAAGGGATCTGATTATGCCAGGTTTCTGATTTATTTCTTCAGATAAAACATCTTAGGTTTTTTTAGCAGTTAAATTCGTAGCATTAGCTTTACTCCATGTGATGGCTTAGCCTTGTGCTTTGTATTCTATGTAACATACACATTTGCTTTCTTCATTTTAAGCCAATGGAGATTGGATCCCCTGGTGCAAAGCAGTCAATTTGATTTATTCTTTAAGATATTTAGCAACTTTGGCTCTGCGTGGTTAGGATACCTTCATTTCAAATTGTTCTTTTTGCAGGGTGTTACAAAGATGGGCTGAGCATGTCCTTCATGCTGAACACAACATTTGGAGGTACTAGTTTTTCTTATAGTTTTTGTAGTACTTGGTATCCATTGCATAATTGGCATTCTAAAGCTTAAGATGGTTGGATGCAGGGCGCTTATTTTATTTGTTGCAGCTGGTGCAATCCAGGAGGCATTGACAGCCCTACGTGAGGTGCAGCAACCGGACACAGCTGCCATGTTTGTACTGGCTTGCCGTGAAATTCATGCAGAAATCGTCACTAATTTAGTAGGCTCAGATGATGAATCAGGGTCAACAGTCAAGGATACACTGGTTAACTTGCCTGGTTTAAACCCAGAGAATGAAGATGTGGTTGCAGTGGGTGAATATTTTGGGCAGTACCAAAGGAAATTGGTGCACCTATGCATGGACTCTCAACCATTTTCAGATTGACTGGGCTAAGGGAAAAGCCGTTTCATTTATTTACGGTGAAGCAATATGGATATTTTGTTGGAAGAACGTATAACACCGGAGGGCTAGCAGAATGGTCCATCTCAGCCTCATATGCCCAAGTAAATGGCAAGATTTTTCCTTGTATTCCAGTCCGGATGAAAGAACCAAGTACTGAAGCAACTTTACGGAGTAGGCAAACCTATGTGTTTTGGAACAGACTCATCGTCCGATTTAGCCTGATGAGACTGATGGCAAAGCTGGCTGCTGAAGAAAACGTCAAAGATGTAGCTCGGTGTACAAAATTTTGGATGCTACTAACCTTCACCCGACATAATATCGTTTTCAGGAGTGCGAGGTGCAGTTGCTGCTCTCACGAAGAGGAATTTATTTCTATAGAAGGCATTGGTTGAGTCATATTATTTATTGATAGTTGCACATCGTGGCATTTTCATAAATATAAACTCCAATGCTGATCAGTCTCATTGATTGCTTTTTTAACAGTTTTGAGCGATGTAAATTGTTCCATACGGTTACCCTTATCCGTATTATATTTTGATACCCATTTGAATGGCATATAGAAGATTCCATTCTATTTAATTTAGTAAGAAGTATTTGGAGCAATTGAAATGCCTTGACAAATGAACGGGAGATTCCTTTTATTCATGACAGCTATAAGCAGAGTGAAATGCATAGCATTCTTTGTGAATGTAACTGTTCATTAAAAAAAACATGATCGTTGTCAAACCAACAAGAAGATTGTATGAGGTATGTTTCCAGGGTTTGCTCCTTGTTTGTCATTCATCATAAAGCTAAATCATCTACCCACCAAGCTAAAAATGGGCACTTGGAATACATGAATATTAAGTAACATCCCGCAACTGAAGACAGGAATCATCATCTCTTGGATGCAACCATATCAAACATGTCATTTCTTTCACATATTTAGCTTCCAAATAACATCTTTGATTAATTGGAGTAAGAGTTTGTCAGCTAGCTTCTGTGTCAGAGTAATGGAGGCTCATTTCATCTCCAACATACTCCTTTCACAGGAAAACACATCAAGAGGCCATATTGTAGCAATTTATCGAATCAAGTTGATGAGCATGACAAATTTGCTCAAGTGTCTGGGTATATGTGTAAGCCATCTAACAGCAGTTGATATCCAGCAACATTTTCCCCCATATGACCTGAAATTTTCTCAGGTTTCTATGTACAAATTTGCTCAAATTTGTCAAAAGAGTGCTGTTCACCATAGAAGAGAAGCTCATACCTCATAACAGCAGTTGATTTCCAGCAACATCTTTCCCTCATGTACAGTTGCATCAAGAAACTCTAGAAAAATTAAATGCCTTATAAATTTCACCAAACACCACAACCTAAATGCCAGATACAGATGCATTAATATTCAGTAGAAATAACATACCTTCAAGATCTCGAGTACTCAATGAAAGAATCTCCTCCGACATCGAGCAGATCCAAGCTCCTCATATTCAGCCTTGGTGACACACATTGATTCATATTCAGGACTGGATGCCAAAAGTGAACCCCCTCGCCACACACCTAGTATTGGACTGACAAGCATCCCAAAGATTTTACCCAATGGGAAGAAATAGCATTTCAAAGAAATAGCATATTAATACTCTATTGAAGGTGGGATTTTACTCTTCTTGAGTTGTTATCTTCACTTGATAGTCATCTGGAACAAGAGGGCGCAGATCCTTTTCCCTGAATTTAGCATAAAATTATGAGTGTAAATCAAAGTGGCACTGCAAATTGATACTAACACAGTCAAAATGTTAGAGGGATCAAGCTTACAGTCTTTCAGCAAATCGAGGAAACAATGTGCTTCCGCCAGTCAATATTATGCTGTTCAGGCACAACATTTAAATTGTAAGTGGAATAAGCATATTAAATTTGACAAAATCAGATACTTTATAAGATTGTACTTGAAGAATATAAAACCACCTTTGAAAAAGTACAGGATGAAGACAAGGATGGCATGAATTGACAGCACGAACGATGCATTCTGCTAGTCCAGCCTCATTCATTCCTGAAAAAGAGAGGGGCTTTAAGTTGGCACTTTATCATTGTTGAAGTACTAAGAGAAAATGAAACAGTATTCCCATTTCTTACATTATTAGTCATTACACAACACATCATTTTCTCAAATGCTTTCCTCCCTATCCCATGCTTTGACAAATTAGATGCTGATTTTAGTGAAAAATTCCAAAACTCACTGCTTCAAACAAATTAGATAGTGACTCTAGTGACAAATAACTACTTGAAAATGTTCTACATTGATTCCCACCCTTCAATTAGCGAAAAAGCATATGATACACACCCAAATCTGCAGGTTGGAAGATCATTTCTGGGACAAGAAACCGTTCATTTGTTAAGTCAAACTCCTGTAACAGGCAGCCAAGGCACTAGTTTGAGGATCATTGAAAATGGATAGGCAATCACCCACTCAATAAGAAAGACGAACACTACATTTTTAGTTAAATCTACTCTCTTCCTCTCCTCACTCTTCTCCATAACTTCCAAGTGATTTGTCTCTTTCTTTGTTTCCACAGCTCGTGAAGGAGTGGCTCCATCTGTCAAAATACGATGCCTCTGCGCTGCTTCCGGGTCTTTAACATAACCCTTTGTGTGAGTAACACCATCAGGCAAGACATAAGTACATCTAAAAAGATTGTCGTTGCCACGTTTCCTGTAAAGATTATCAACACCATTTTAAAATAGCAGAAAAAATTGCTTAGTGCTTTCACAGTATTTAAAGAACACATTGCAAGCAATAATAATATTTCAAGAAAATAAGTCTCATCTTCACACATGTTCTTAAAACATATTTGCAGGCAACAATTAAAAGGGTTTAAAGAAAATAAAATAATTCACTGGAATTTCAATCTCGCCATCAAAATAAAATCTTTTTGTTTTTGGTTGTATTTACCGGGCAACCTGGAGATCTCTTTCAATATCAACAGAAACAAAGCAAAGCTTCTCTTTAACATCATCCATTATAAATGTCTCATCCATTACATTAACCGACCGATACGAAACCAATTCTTTCAAATAATTAGTCAAAGCTTTCCCTCCCAAATCGATCCTCTTCACCCCATAATTCACCGTAAAGTTCTGGAAGACCGGAGCCGCATGCGTAAACGAGAACCCACAGTCCACCACCAAACTACACTGTGCCTCGGAAACCAGCCCGTACGGACGGCGGCTGGCCTCGTAGAGGTGGACGAGGGAAGGCGAATCGGCGACGTAGAGGGAGTTGAAGCCGAAGTCTTCGAAAACGATCTCGTCGGTGGAGCGTTGGATGGAAGGGAGGGAAAAGAGGGCTTCGGTTAAGAGGAGAGAGGAAGAGCAAGGGGTGACGTGGAGGAGGGAGGTGAAGAGGTGGGACCATATGTCGCGTTGCAGGTCTGGGTTGATTAGGTAGCCTCGGTCAATGGGGCGACGTATGGCAGCAGAGGTTAGGTCTTCGGTTGTGGAGGATAGGGTGGTAGTGGGGTGGAGGAATTTTTTGGATGTAAGAGGGCGGTAGAGGCAGTTTGGGATTACGACGGCGGGGTTGCGCTCGCCTCCTTGGCCGGCTTTTATCTGGCCTCCGCCGTTGTCGAGAACGACGACGTTTGACATTGGGGAATTGGAGATCGGTTCCTCGAAAGGGGTTGGGGTTGTTTTTCAGGATTTATGAGAGGTTTAAGGGGACGCTGGGCTTGAACATGTTAAAACATCGGAGCACGTATTAATAAAATTCATTTATATTTACTGACACTTACTGTTCGGATAAAATAAAAGGAAAAGAAGTTTATTGGTCTATCTAAAGGAGGTAAGGTACTCTATCAATAATTTTTTCCATGAGTTATGCATTGTAATTACGATCACTTAAGATGTTGAATGACAGTTGATGCTCAATTTATATAAATTTATTAATCACTTTTTTAAGTCCTTGTCTAAAGGAACAATGGGAATTGCCATGGATATCCAAATTTAGATCGGTGCAAACTGCAAAGGGAACAACTCCTTCCTTGAAGTAAAATTTAGATGGCGGCGTATGTTGTTGGAGCTTCGAGTTGTGTATCCGCTGCATGATAATTCTATTTTATAGAATTATTTTATTCCAATTTTGTTATTAAATTTTAGCTAAGTCCTTAGTTTTTAATTGTAATTTACTTAATTTTTAGTTATTTTTATATTTAGTTTATTTTTAAGTAAGTTATTTAATTTTATGTTATTTCTTTTAATTTGGTTAATATTTATTAGTTTTTATATTTTTGGTAGGACCTAAAGTCATTGGGTTTAATTTTGGAAAGTAAGGTGCTGAAAGATCCAGAAATCTGCTTGCATATACTTCAGTGTTTTAGCCATATCTCGAGCTACAGAACTCCAATTGCTGCGATTCTTAGACCATTGGAAAGATAAGAGATAGAGCTACAACTTTCATGAAGATCACTTTGCCCAGTTCTGCTTCGAAGATGGAGAAAATCGCATTGCAAAGTTGCTAGACGTACTGTGCCGGGAATAGAAATTTGTAAAGACTGTTAAGTGATTTTTGGGCCTCTCATTATGTTTTAAGCCCAATTAAACCCTAGGTCAACTTGGAGAAATTTAGGTTAAGTTTGTAGTATAAATAGGATGTTTTGGAAGAACTTAGAGAAGGGGGGGAAGAACTGAAGGAGAAACCCTTGGAGATTCAAGAGGCTAGAAGTTGAAGCAGAAAACCGGGAGATCAAAGCTGCAATTATTTTGTTTTCTTCTTTAGCTTTTATTCTTCTTGTTATTTTCAATGGTTGAATTTTATATAATGTTATTTGATTTTGCAATATTGAGTAGCTAATTTTCGTTTTCTAGGATTGCAATTGAACTCACATGTAGTTTAAGTTTTTAATCTTTTTCTTACTTACTTTCAATGGGAATTGAATTGTTTATTCCAATTTGTTCTTAATGCTTTTAATTGCCTGATCACCAATTAAATTGATTTAGGAACCTAAACAAACTTGGGAGAGGGAGTTTAGAGTAGACTAAAATTGGGATAGCATATGATCAATTTAATTGATTTGCGTATAGGATAGGGATATACCTATAGGCCATATATAGCCAGATTAGAGCCTGAACTTAATGAGTCTGTTTTAATTTCAAATCACATAGGGATATGATGTTTTGGTTAAAATAGATATTTTTATAGGACGAGTCGGGAGACCCTTATAAATAATTTAGGACTCTAGGATAGCAATTCAACCCATTGAAATAAGTTAAGGAGGAGAGGTAAAATTTAGATGAAGTGTGAGGGATATTGTAATCCTAGGCTTGTTTAATTTGATATTTACTCCAGTTGTTATTGTTTTGATTTTTCTTATTATTTTAAATTCTAGTTTATTAGTTTTAATTAATTAATTAATTTAGATTATTTGGATAAAATTAAATTGTTTTAATTTTAGTAATTAGTAAAGTTTTAGATTAATTCTCCATGGGAACGATACTCTACTTGCTAATATACTGTCTATTCGATACGTATATTTGCGTAGTGAATTTTTAACTGACACTGCAGCCGCTCTTGGGCGGCAATCAAAGCTCCCCAGTAACCCAAAGCTTGCTGAAAATTATGCAAAGAATAAACTGCTTCCTAGCAAAACGAGTAGAACCGGTCGAGGTGGTCATGGTCAGCGCATGCCATCTGATGTATGGACCAGCTCATTGTTTCTAGAATTCAGCCCATGAGATGTCGGACGTGTTCAAAACCAATTCCATAGTTCAAAGAAACGTTTTGTTAAGGCTGTCTTCAACCAGCAAGCATTTCTTATATTCTGTAACGTTTTGAATAAGAATGTACGCCATTGAAAGAGGGCCAAAATATCTTCCTGTTGCATAACAGTAAGAATATTGCAGAAAACACAGATATCATCATAGCAATCCATCATATACTTATACTGTATACTTTATCAAACCTTTTTATGTTCATTGCACCCTCTGAGGCAGGTAAGTGCATGTAAACAAAATGATAACAGGAAAATGTAGGTGGAAAAAATCTTCCAAATGTGTTGGCAACGAAGCTCTCATGTGATAGTAATAATGTGCACCATGGGAAGATATACCCATTCATAAACAAGTTAATTCAGTAGGGTGGATAGTAGTACCCTCCAGGCTGCCCCATGCCATTGACTTGTGGCATCCCGTAAGGCATCATCATTGGTTGTGCAACAGGGGCATAGTAGCCAGGACTAGCAGTGATCTTGGCCAGACTCGCTTGGCCTTGCATTCCATCCCTTCCATATTGCTGCCACAGCTGCTGTTCCTGTACAAGCAAATGCTGCTTCTGCTCCATGTCTGCTATCTGCACGTATGAAGGAGGTGGCACTGCAAGGGATGCAGCAAAAGGGTCCTGCTGTCCTACTGGTTGTACTGTCCCATCTGGGGCAGGCAAAGCTAGCACTTGAGTATTAGTCTTGCCAGGGCCAGGCAACGCAACACTACTTGCACTCCCAACGCTTAGCTGAGTAGTGCTCACATGCTGCCTCACTGCCCCCTGATCATACATACCATTCAACAGCAACGGATCAAAACCACCTGCCAATGCAGCTTTCTGCTTTGATAAATTACTAGCTGACTCAACCAATGCCAATTCCCAATCAGCTTTACCAGCCTCAGCAGCTGGTGTTTGCCATGCAGAAGTCACCTCTGGCTGTCCATTTGAAGGGAATGCTTCCCACGAGCCATTAGCATTTGAGGTGGGTGGTCCAGAGAATAAAGCTAAAGCTAATCTGCTCCCTTGCTCATCAGCTGAAACCGCATCATCCTTTAAATTTACCAAATCCTCTGTCACCTGTTGAGGCTGCGTCTTAGGTTGTTCAGGTTCGGGTGGTGGCGGAGGTGGGGTATAACTCTCTGGTGCAGGAAGAGCCTTTATTTCATTCATATTTGCTTCTGGCTCCTCCTTAACCGGTGGCTTCTCTTCCCTATTTCTCTCTGGACTCTTTGGCCCGTTAGTCATTTCCTTCAAAAATCCTTCAAGTGTTCCCAAAAGCTTATCAGTAATTCTCTGCACTTCCGGATACTCAGAAGATCTAGCGATTCCCATGTCCTTACACCAACCATAAAACCCCACAAGCTCATCAATCATCTTTGCCGCGCTAACATAAGTATCAAAACCCTTAACACAATCCGCATACTCCATCTCAGAAAACCTATCGAACAAAATCCCTAATGCCTCACATACCTCTACATAAAGCCCAAAACTCTCCTTCAAAATCTGATAAAGTGCAACAAGTACCAACCTGCTATTTTTGGCCATACCAGCTGGCCTACAACCCAACACTCTATCAAGAATCCTCAACAACTGATTCAGCCTCCCCAAAACTCTCTGTGGCCTCATTTCCCTCATTGGTGTCACCTCTCTCCTCTGCTCTCTCCTGACAGAATCACTCAAATCACCGTAAGACCTCGATCTCCTACCCATTCCATGATCATAATCATCTCTAAAGTCTCCATACTCAGGCCTATTCCTCTCATCTCTCTCCTCAAACTTCCCTTCCCCACCTCCCTTCTTCTTCTCAAACACCGAAAACTCCACCTTCTCATCAAGATACATAGCATAAAACCTAACAAAACCAGCATGATCCCACGAATTGGAATGCGCCTCATCCCTAAAATCTGACAAATTCAAAATCCTCATCCCTCTCCTAGTTGCATACACAATCTCCTCTTCAAAACAAGGGTTCCCATCAACCAAAAGCCTATGAACAAGCATCAAAGACTTAAGCGCCACAATCCAATCATGGGTTTTATTCAACCTTTTTGACACTGTAGCGATACAAGCACTAACATAACCTCTAGAATAAGATGTATGGCTTATGATCTCCCTAAAGTACTTCTCATCAGCTGGATCTTCATCGTGGCTTGTGGCTTTCACCACCAAAACTTCCAGTTCCGGCGCTATGTTTCCTGCCACTTTGGCAATGCTTATACTCGTTTGATCCTTCACGGCCCCGATCGCTTTACGGATCGTGCTAGGCGCCATTTAAAAAGGACTCTGCTTTCCCTTTTTTTTTCTCGAAAATTTTTGTAATCTCTAAAAAAAAAAAAAAAAAGAATATCTAATCTTTATGCTCCAAAATCTAAACGTAAAAGATCAAAAAACTAAAACTGGGTTCTTTCTTATGTATATTATAAACTTTTTATTGTTGAAAAATTCAGATTCCTTTTTTTTTCTTCCATAAAAGAAACGTAGTAGTACTTACCAAACATTTATCCTCCAAAATCAAAACTTTTACCAAAAACTAAGTTTTTTCTGATGAAGAATTTTGATCTCAAAGAAAAAAACGACAATTAAAATTGGGGTTTATCTGTGTTTACCTCTAAGGACTCCTTTTGATCCCGACGGTGAAGAAAAGCGAAGATCTATGAAGCTTGGACGCCGTAAATGGTGTCCGTACGGTGGATAAAATCGGATCCAAGAAAAGTAACAGTGATTCTTTCCTTTTCTCCTGTGTCAGTGTATGTGAATTGTAAGAGTGAAGAATACAAGTTTCGTGATTGTCTCCATTTCTATCGCTGCGTGAGTAGTAAAAAGGGCGAGAGAGAGAGAGAGAGAGAAGGAGCGGGCAAAGATTTACAAAAGCGCGTGACAGACGGGGCGACGGCAGACTAACGATGTGGTTTAGTAAATTATGCTTTATCTTCTCCTGTGGATTAACATCTTTTTTTATCTTTCTATTATTATTCCTATTCTAATTTCCACCCCCATATTTACGAATATTCCAATCAAGTCCTATTTCTTCCTCTGAGGCAAACAGGCCTAATTTGTTTTTCTACTAATGCCATTTTTCTAGTCAAACACTTCCATTATGTTCACTCTTGACCATGTTCTTTTTTCATTTTTACATTATTTTATGCATTGTAAAAAGTAGTATAAACAAAGGACGCTTAAAACAGTATAAGAACATCTTCAAATTGCCATTAGATAAAAACCAAAAAATTAGGGGATAAAAAATCCCATGTTGATTTGGTCTATAATGATAGATTGATAACGAAGAGGCTTATCGACCCTTTTAGAATGGGAAAAGAATATATATATATATATATATATAAAACATGGTTAGATAATTGGTTGAAATGATCAAATCATAAACTACTTTGGTCTGATGTCGCTTAGATAATTGTCAACGTAAACTATTCAAAAACAAAATCGGTCTATCATTCTAGAATTTTGCATTCAAACATAAATGTTCCATTGTGTCCACTCAAATCAATCCACTTCTTTATTCGTTGACTTGTTCTAAAGGCAAACATCGATCCTGAAAAAGCAAAATTTTAAATTTTTGTTTTTTTATATAATATTTAAAAAAAGTTTTGAACTGTTTAACAAAATTTTAAATAAATTATTATTTGTTTATTGTATTTAATTAAATTTTTATATTTTTATTTTTAATTAAATAAATTTTTATAATTAATGATGGATTAATTATTATTAGTTAAAATAGTACTTATTATTCTATACCACCATGACATTGAGGATGACTTGTTAACCTGTCATGATGAATGATTATACAACATGTTGAAGTGACGTGATGACATTGGTTATATAATATTTTCACTTTCCACGTCAACATTATGTCAATATAAAATGATAAAAGATATTTTAATTAAAGGTAATTAATCACTTATTAGTTATGAAAGTCAATAAAAATAAAAGAGCTTGATTGAATTAATAAAAAAATAAATATTTGTTTGAATTTTTTTGAATAATTAATATTTATTTTAAAAAAACAAGATATTAATATATAATATATAATAACAAACATCATGAAAAGTGAAAATAAAAGAGTTAGATTGGTTGAAGTAAGAATAGATCGAACACTTGTAATAAAGTAGTTCATAATTCTAAGTAATTTTTTTATACATATTTCAATATGTTTGGATGTATATTTTTTTTTTGACTCATTTAGCACAATTCAACAAAAAGATTAACTCATTCGTGTGCTTGTGTCACGTATTCATACTTTTTAATTTAAAAATATACATTTTAGATAGAAGAAAACTTTTGCTTACAAGTTTGAAACTTATCCTTATCTCTCATTGATATGTGATATAAAGACATGTTGAATTAAGTTTCAAAACTCATTACTCATTTCATGTGGAATATGTATAGAAGGCAGTCTCACATTTATGAAGAGTTGGGCAAACTTTAATATTAATTATCACAAATATACAATTTTAACTTAAATGACATACCTATTAAGTAGAAAAAGACTTTTATTTATATGCCTAAAAGGCTAAGATCTAATTTAAAGTGGGATTCATGGGACTTATATTAACCTATATAGATTTCTTAGAATGAATATATATTAAAATAAGATAAACTCTACATGGATCTGCATTTTCTCACATAGCACTTTGGGGTTTTTTTTTTTTCCATATAAAATCTTATATTTTATTTCTATTTGCAACATAGATAACAGTGTAAAAATTTCATTTAATTTTTTTTGTAAAAAGATAATAAGAATTTTTTTATAATTTTATTTATTTATTTATTTAGTTAATTAAAAAATTTTGAACCTTTTTTTTTTAGATTTTTTTTATGACTTTTCTGTCATTTTCTCATTCGTATCCAACAAATCAATTGAATAGTTTATGTAAGAAGGAAATATAAGTTTTCCTTTTATTTCGAATCAAACAATATTACTCCCAAATACTAGAAGCTACCCAAAGCTTCAAGAAATCATTCGAAGTGAATTTGGGAGACAAAACTTTGACATAAAGCAAAGGGGGTGCCGACCATTCATTAATGGACAATATTCACGAGGGTTAACGAAAAGTAACACGTCAAAACGTAAAGCATAGTTTTTTATCTTTTTTATTTTATAAAGGACAATGCAATTTTTTCAAAAAAAAAAAATATATATGTATTTTTGCATCTTGATAACTAGGCCTGTCAATATGAGCCAGCCCGACCCCAGCCCTTGTGGGTTGATAAAATTTGAGGTGAGTTGGGTTAGTCCATTTTTTATATGGGCCATCAAAATCTCAACCCAGTCCACCCCTTGCTAACCCATGGGCTGAGTTGGGCTAGTCTATTTTTTTTAAAAAATTATTTTTATAATTTTTACTTAATAAATTTTATATTAATAAAATTATTTTAAGATTTAATTTATAAATTAAAATTATTAATTTGATAAATCAAGATTAAACATATTAAAATATATAATATAAGTAATATTATTGATAATTAAATTATTAATTTTATATAATTAAACATATAAAATTATTAAATTAATTAAAATAATTAATTTTGTTGACCCATGGGCTGGCTCGTCCAACCCACCCCAACCCACTGATTTGGTGGGTTGGCCCATCTAGGCCCAGTTTTAATATGGGCCATTAAAACCTCAACCCAAGCCACCCCATATTCAATACAAAATGGGCTGACCCGATGGGTCAAGCCCATTTTGACAGGTATATTGATAACGCAGGCGTAAAATACTGATACTGCTAAAATATTATTAAATAAAAAATAAAATAAGTGTGACATGAAAATATGCATTTATTTAAATAAAATAGATATATGATTAAACAATATATTTAAAATATTTTATCATTATATAATTGAATAAAATCAAATATAAATTATTTAACAAAAAGTTTATTAATTAATTATTAATTTCATGACGATAAAGAGTCAAAATATATAATTAATGTTAGTTAATTATAATAATATAAATTAATTGTAAGTATTAGATGTTCAAATTGATTTTAGATTTTTTTTATTTTCTTCTAAAGAAATGTAATTATTTTATTTTTATATGGTGTTGTAATATGCTTACATGTTAATTTAGAAGGTAAGTAGGTAACCATATTATGTTTATACATTTACTTAAATAAATTAAAAAATAATTTATTTCATACTATTATTTTTATAATTTTCAAAAAAGAAAGAAATGAAAATAGAAAATTGCAAAATAAAAGTTATATGCTTGGTGTCCATTTGGCCTAACTTATTTTTAGTTTATTTACTGTTTAAAAGTAGAAGTTAGTTCAAACAAGATTTCATAAAAAAATTATTAAAAAAAGTAACTTTTTTTAAAAAATAAAATCTAAAAAAAAAAACTTAAAAAGAAGCTTCAGCTAAGAGCTTTTTCTTTTTTTTTTTTTCAAAAAAGACATCAACTTATTAGGAGAGCTATTTTTTTTCAAAAGATCCTCCCTCTCAAAAAATACTTTTTCCTTTTCTCCCTATCAATCTTCTTCTCCTCCTCTCTTCCTTTATGTAAATAATCATTCTAGAGTTTTTTTTTTGTTCTTACAAAAATTAAGCAAAAAGAAAATCCAAAATTCAAAACTGCATTCAAGTATTTTTTTTCTTTCTATTTTGTTTTTCATTTTATTTTCTATTTTTTTTTGTATTTTGAAAACTCTCTTTATTAGTTAATATTTCTCAATTTATTGTTTAATATGACAATTATGTGATATTTCTTTATTCTTAATTTCTCTATGGTGTATATAATATTTGATGATTATGATTGAAGTAATTAATTAAATAGATCAATGGTTGTTAAGATAAATTAGATGAAAATTGAGATAATATTTGTTGATTGTGGTTGTTAAGATAATATTGTTCATGGAGCTAAACTTTGTTAGTAAGGATATCAATAGCTAAACGTGATTTTCCTAAATTATTATTACCACTTTAGACTTCTCTTTTTTTTTTTTGGATTCTCCTTCATTGTTAGGGTTAAGAGTTTCAATAGTCAACTCACTGCTTTTTTTCATTTCTCAATTTTTTTATTTAATTCAATTTTTTTCTCTTGATTTTATTAATTTATTATTATTCAATAAAAAATTATTTATGAATTATGTGTTATTTATAAATTATTTGTGAAATTTTTTTATGATTTATTATCAATTATAAACTTTATGTTATATAAAAATCCTTTTAATATTTTCAAAAATTTATTTTAAATAGATAAAAATTAAAATTAATTTTTTTTATTTTGAATAAAAAATTCATAATTAATAAAAATTTATTTATTAAATACCTTTTATGGCAATATTAACTAAAATTAGAGTTTATATAAGTTGTTTTACCAAACAACTTATCTATAAAAAAAAGTTTACAAAAAGTAAATTTACCAAACAATTTTAACTTAATTTTAAAAGTTATTGTTTTTCATAAAAGCTTTATAATAGCTTTCAAGTTGAAAAAAAGTCAAGCCAAACATGCTATTGATTACATAAAACAAAATAAAATAAAATAATACATTTGAAATGTTTACTTATTTTATATGTAATATATTTATAATTATTTTGGGAGAAGTCATATGATGCATAAAATCACATCTAGATTTATAATTAAACAAAATATTTAAATGCCAATTTCATATTTTACATTATATTCAATTCCATTGCCCATATATAAAAATAAATTCATAGAAAACTTAATTGATCATATCAACAATAGTATGATTAATATGATAAATAATTTAATTAATATTAATTATTAATATATAAATGTTGTGAATGACTTTATGATATATTAATATTAGCATATATAGGAAAATATGTAAAAATATATATTAACATTTTAAACTAAAACTTATTTAAATTAAAAAAATTACCCCAAAACAACATGTAAGTAAAATTCTAGTATCAAATAAAAATTGATCAAAATATCCACCAAGTCTTTATACTTACGCATTTTGTTCAATTCAAAATCAAAATAATTTAATCTCTTAATTTTGAAAATTACTCAAATTTAGTTATTCCGCTTAATAGTATCCAATTTTGCAATTAAATGAGAAGACGTTAATATTGACATGGCATTGATGTGCTATATTTTGATGACGTGACACTGACATGATACATTACAGTATCACATGACACTGTATATGCTATGACATGACAATGCCATGTGTCATTGATATAATGATGTGGTAATACTAACATGTTAGTACCATGTGGTAATGATGATAAGAAAGATAGAGAAAAGAATTTTAAAAAAATCTGTGTCACATTATAGATACTAAATTAATCAAAACTCTGTAGTACATGAACTAAATTAAACAAAATTAAGGTGTTAAGGGACTAAATTGTGTAAAATATAAATATTTAAGTAAATGATACATATATTTATTAATAAATTAAATATTTAAATATAAAAGATTTATAGTGTTATAAAATACAAATAAATATTTTCTTATTGAATCACTTTATTCCATAATAGGTACATTAGTTTATCTATTTTTGTAAAATTAAGTTTGAATTCCCCTTGTACAAAAAAATTTTCAATAATTTATCTTGGATATGTACTTATAGAAAGATAACATCGTCATTTACACAAACCATTAAAACACTTAAAATTAAAATTTCTTTTTCGCAGTTATAAAAAACAATAGCTATTCTTCTCCTTGGCCACCCCACAATCTTGTTCTCCGTTTTTATTTTTTTCATTAGAAGTTTAATTCATCAATTAATTGTTACAAAATTAGGGCAATGATGATAGATTTATGTTTTTTGTTTCTTATTTGGATTTTTTTCTTAAATTCTTTTACTTTAAAAACCAAACAGCTCTATGATGACAGTGTTTGTGCGTGTCTAAGCCTCTTTATTTTTTGTTTTAGTTTTTTCTTTTTCAAAAATGAAAAAGGGAAATATGAAGTTACTGATAAATAAAAAAATAATTCCTCATTCTAACTTACTCAATTTGCGCATAATAGATCTCTTATTACCTCCATAAAATCTGAGCTATTATACTTTTTCAATTTTTTGTTTATTTTTTATATTTTTTGTTTAATATTGCAAGTTATATTTTTTATACTAGAATTTCCTGAATTAAAGACTACATATATGACTGATAGAGTTAAATATAATTGTAAAATATTTTGTATCATTTTATTTTGTATTTACTAATTTTTTGTAAATCTAAATTAATAATTTAAATTTAAATTTAGCAAAATTTGATTGTAGTTTTTGAACATAAATAAAATAGTTTTATAAGAAACTTTAAGTAAATTTAAATAAAAGGTAAATTGGGTAAAGATTGAATAATTTCAAAGAAATGGGTATTTGTAAATTTTAAAAGTTGTAACTAAATCATATTTTATACAATTATAAATAAAAAAGAATTTATTTAATTTTTTATATTATTTTTTTCAATATAATGCAAGTTATTTATCCAAATTTGGTTTTAGATATAAAATTTTTTTCTGAATTTTTTTATAAAAAAAAATTTCAAACTTAATTTTTATTAAAAAAAATTAATATACTTATTTTGAAATCAAATAATAAACTAAAATAATATATATATTTTTTAACATAAAAAATCTTGTATGCTTACTAATAAGAATATGTATCATCTACTTAAAAATTTATATTTTTTAAATATTTTTTTGATTTAGTCTCTGAATACCTCAATTTTGTTCAATTTAATTCTTATACTATATATTTTTATTCAATTTAATCTCTATAACATGACACAAATTTAAAATTTTTTTTTTCAATCTACCACCTCAGCATTATCACGTGGTACTAATATGTCAACATGTCAATGCCATCTTAATATTACTATGTCATCATATTATATCACGTGACACTACCACATCATCAAAGTTTCACGTCAATATTATGCTAGCCTGCTATCATTTATTTTAACAGTTAAATTGAATGTCATTAGATAAAAGACTAAATTAAAGAAATTCATAAAATAAAAAGATTAAATTACTTTGATTTGAATATAAAAATTAAATTAAATAAAATTCATAAATACATAAATTTGATGGGTGTTTCAAACGATAAAATTAGTGACAAAAGCTAAAGTAAATAAAAGAAAAAAGTGAGAGAGAGAGAGAGAGAGAGAGAGAGAGAATTCATGGAGCAACTCTTTTAACGGCGTCAGTCTTTCCCGCGAATAGCCCAACTCCCAAACCGAGAAAACTCAGCCATCATGTCCATCCTCCGAGTCCACTCAGTGGACACCGAGCAACCCATCACCGCCAACGAAGAAATCGAGTTCTATACAGTCACTTCCCCATCAAACCCTAGCCCTATATTCAGCGAAAGGAGAGGCGTTGTTCACCTCTATCGAAAGGCCTCCCAAAGCTCCCTCCCAAACCCTAGCTCTCGCTCCACTTCCCTCTTCGTTGTCGCCGTCCCCAACTACCTCTCCGCTGCCGATTTCATTCGATTCTCTGGACCCCACCTCGAAAATATCACCCACCTTCTCTTCATCAGGTACCTTCATCACGCTTGCTTTTGATCATTGTTGACTCCAATTTCATGAATTCAAAAGAAGTGGAAAAAAAATTCATCTTCAATGTAGAAGAAAAAAAGTCAACTTTTTGATTACTTGGTCGTCAATTTGTAATAAAAAAAAAGGGAGGGGGGAAAGGAAAAAAAAGTCTTCTTTTTAATGTTTTTTGTTATTTTGTAAAATTAGGAATGATGGAATTGAGGATAGGTATAGCGTGTTAATAAAGCTAGTTGATCAGTTGGCGGCGGATGGATTTTATAGTAGCTTGAATGGGAAGAGGTTTTCACCTGCTGAGGTTGGTAACCTTTGCCTCAAGTTACTACATTTTGATTTTTTGAGTAACTAGTTTGATTATTGGGTTGAATTTTGTTAGGCTGAGTTATGCCATATCCTTTTTACGCATTCCGTAGAATATACAGAATCGGGGGAGACTGCTAGCACACCTCCGGTAGGATTCACTGAGTTGCCCACTTGCCCCATTTGTCTTGGTTAGTAGAGTTGTTTATATCCAATTTATCTTGTATATTCTTGTTGATATGCTTTTTACTTTAAGCATTTTTGTTTTGGTGACAGAGAGATTGGACCCGGATACTAGTGGGATACTTAGTACGTTTTGTGACCATTCGTTTCAATGTTCTTGCACTTCAAAATGGACTTATTTGTCCTGCACGGTAAGCTAGTTCTTGGTTCCCTACAACATTTTTGCTCTTGGTGTTGTATTAGTGCCTGGTCATGTTGTTATCTTCATCCAAGAGGACCTTCCCTTTTGTTTCTATTGTACCATTGCATCTGCATTTATTATGTTTAAGACACTGGTTCTCTGAAGTTAGTGTTTAGCAATTTTTGTCATATGAAGTTATGTTTTTGATTAATATCATATGTGTTGTTAGGTCTGCCGATTTTGCCAGCAGCAGGATGAGAAACCAGTCTGTTCTATTTGTGGATCACTGGAGAATCTTTGGGTCTGCTTGATATGTGGTTTTATGGGGTGTGGAAGGTAATGTATTGTCAGCTGCTCTTCTATTATGGTGTTCAAAAACTTCATCATTATCTAGGTGTGGGGTTAACTTCATTTAAGGATTGAATTTATATAAATTCATGGTTTTTTTTATGGGCACTGCAGATATAAAGAAGGTCATGCGGTTAGACATTGGAAAGATACTCAGCATTGCTTTTCCCTTGAGTTAATATCACAGCAAATATGGGATTATGTTGGTGATGGTTATGTTCATCGATTAAATCAGTCAAAAGCTGATGGCAAGTCAGTTGAAATGAATTCTCGTTGTAAGTCACATGAAGGAAATTGCGGTTCCTGTGGATATGGTGATGATTCTGGAATTAGGGAAGCCATCTATAGCAGCAAAGTTGAAGCGGTACATTTTCCTTATAAATAACTTCTGGGGCAGGTCAATTTTTTTTGATAAAGTGTGGACGTTTTAAACTAGCTGATAAGAAATATTGGATGTGTCAATCTTTTAAGTTTGACAGGTTCCCTTAAAAGAGTAAAACAATTTTGTTACTTTTAACCCACATGTATATGTCTTGGGCACCAATGGTTCAAATTTATTGGAACAAGCTTTATGATGAAGAGTTTCAAATCAACTCATACTTTGTGCTTTATTTTGAAACTTTGTGCCTTTAGTTTTTGATCTATAACTGCTGCACTTCACATGTACCTGTGCTGATTTTGACATGGCATAACAGATTTTTGATGAGTACAGCCGTCTTCTGGCCACGGAGATGGAGAAACAAAGACAAGTAAGAGTACCACTCCTGATGCTATTTTAAATCTGCACTATTACGAATCTCATGAGAATTTCTTTCTCTGTTCTTCTACTACTGATGCTATCGTAATTTGCATTATTAAAAATTTTAATTATTGTTTTCTGTATTCGCTCTTCCTCCCCCAGAATTATGAATCTCTACTTGCAGAATCCAAAAGCAAAAGAGATAGTTCCATTGCTGAAGCAGTGGAGAAGGCTGTGACTTTGGAGATGCTGGACATCCAAAATAAACTGGATAAGTGCACAGAGGAAAAAAATGCTCTTGCTGAGGTGAATGTTTAACACATTCCTATATACAATTTTGTATGCATTTACTTCATGCAGAGCATATTCATAGTATGTTCTTTGATAACATCGTTATCAGTCACACAATTTGTTGCATTTGTTACGATTAAAGTTTTTTGGTTACAGATCAATTGCAATCTTATAAAAAACCAGCAAGTATGGCGAGAAAATGTCAAGGAAATTGAAGAAAGGTACTCTCTTTTCCACCCTGGCTATATAGGCCTGATTTGTTCTCTTGCTTTCTTGTCCCAAAAGGGGAAATTTTACATTTTCTGTATGCATACATGCATTCGCATATTCTTTTTGAAATAGTTATTTCCTCTGTTGGTTGTTTTTGTCTCATGTGCATTAACTTTTCCCTTTTTTGGCTTCCAGATCTTACATGGTGTCTTATGTTTGTTTTCCTTTTAGGGAAGCTTCTCAGTTGAGGTTGAAGGATGAGAAGATACTTGATCTGGAAGAGCAGGTATCTTAATTACCTAAATTTATGTCTCTATGCAGTTGATTGAGATTACTGGCTTTGACAGTAGTTTATCAATTACAGATACGAGACCTTAAAGTCTATATTGAAGCTCAGAAGACACTTATTGACATGACCGATTCAGCTGGCATCAGGGGAGGGACACTGTTACCTGTTCCTCAAGCGCAATCGTCCTCTGCTAACACCAGGAAGCACAAGAAGTCAGGTCGAAGGAGGAATTAGGAAATTACAATTATCCTGCGAAGAAGCAGAACCATGTTTTGTGTAAAGTTGAATAATTCTTAGTTTATATTAAAGATACAGCAAAAGTTTCCGAAGATTCAGAACAGGAAGCATTTTCCTTCCAGTAAAAAGCAATTGCCTATGTTTTGAAATTATACCAAAATTTTGGCAGCCTCGGAAAGTATTTTCTTACCAAAAATTAGTTTAGGTTTCTGAATTGTTCTTTGTTCACTGTGAAACAAATACATGAAAAGGAATCTTGGCATTATTGATGCCCTTCAGCAATACCGGTCTAAGCAATTCCAATCGAAGGAATTATTGATGATTCCCAGCCATGAATATTACCATTATTTCTCTACTTATTTTTGTCTTTCTTAGTTCCTACCTGTTTGTAGGGTGGAACATAGAAACTATAAGGGGTCATTCTTGATGAGAGTTAATGTATGTTTTTGAATCATCATGTGGAAGCAATACAATGTATTTTGCTTCATTGTACGGTAAAATTTACAGTAAAGTCATTATTTTTTATCTTATTGTAAGGTTAAGTAACAAATACCGTTCAATTTAAAAGATTAAATTATAACTATTGATTTAAAATTGATAAAGAAACTTGTAAACCAATTCAACCGGTTAATAAAAAATTAAAAAGTCAAGAGAGATGAAAACTCTCTCTGATAAAGGAATCAAGCGAGATGAGGACTCTCTTTAAAATACTGTGTTTTCTCTTAATGGAAGAATTTTTTTTGAATTATTTTATTGTGAGTTTCTTGGCCAACTTTTTTTTCCTTCACCCTCAATTAACGAGGCAATTTTGTTGCAGCAAGTTTACAATAGCAGGCCATCCTCGGTCTGAAAGTTTCCAAGACAAGAGACTCTACCAAGGGCTACTTCTAAGGCAACGCCTACAGGTATGATATATTGCTTGTTGTGCCTCATGAACTGCCTTTTGTTTTTTCTGTTAAAAGAGTGTAAATTTGCATAGAGAAAAGACTTCCTGCAAATGCATCTAATTTAATGTTTGGGAACACGTTAGATACGCCTTTGCACGTACCTGCACGAAATCACTGAGCAGAGCAGAGTATTGAGGCTCATTGGGACCATAGTTGTAGAAGTCATAGAGAAGAGGAGTGCTAACCAGCAAGTAGGCACCCTATGTCGAAAGAAAGGACAATTAAATGAGACATAAAAATAAAACCAGAAGAAACTGCTAGATGCAGTTTCAAATGTAAACTTCCTTTGCTGTTCAAATATAATCAAAACAATCACCCAAAAGAAACAAAATTCTAACCAGGAGGAAGGCTCCAAAGCCGTGGCCAAATACAAATAGAATGCCACCAAGTCCTTTCAAAGCAATGGCAGCTGCTACTAATTGTCTAACCTGTGTAAAAAAGTTTGCATGTCAGAAAACAATGTACATCTATAGCAATGTGAAAAAGATAAATCATATTAACACAAACTTAATATATCAAAATAAGAAAGAACTTTATTACAAGTTATTAAGAGAGAAGAAGAATAACTTACTTCAATATCTGGAAAATTTACATGGAGTTGAGAATATATATGTTTCTTAGCAAGATCAACCTTTGGTATCAACTCCTTTGCTGCAGGCCCGCCATCAACCCCAAATTCAGTGAACCTGCCAACATATTGAATATGTCACTATATCTACAAGATATCATTGGCTTTTACAGAGAGTCCTAGCTGAGCTCTTTATGCAGTCTATCTTCTCTTATCATTATAGGTGCAATAACTGGCAAAAATATAGTAGCAGCAGTGCAGTACAACTTAGTATAGGGCCAATCACTGAAATTACACCAACCAAACCAGAATGGTGATTATGGGATTTTTATCTAGAAATTCAGGACATTGAATCAACTGCCACATTAGATAACATTAACAATCCATCACATCTTTCGTATTATCACATTCGTATTTTACTTTCCTTTTAAGTCCTCATTCTAGACTCAATAGAAGCATTTAATATTTAGTTATACATTGTCCACCAAGGCACCGACAAAATTAGTTGAGAGTAGCTCTCTGAATTGTGGATAATTTTTTTCTCTAGCAAGAAAAGATTCAGGAGAAAGTTTATAGTTGCAGTATAATTGGTTTGTGGACTGCGAACTGCTCGTGGCAATTCACTTAGCTTAAACTTTCCTTTTTGGACAGAAAATCTGAATTTGTTGTCCTGGGTTTTATTTTCCCCTTCTTCTAAAAGCTAAGTTGCAAAAGTATGTCAGCAGTCATGTTTGGGTGTTGGAATAATATAATCTCTGTAAGACTTGGTTAAAGTTAAATTTATGAAGGCAAATTAACAGGATATCATTAACTATGATAGGAAACCTTACATGTTAGTGATGATTTGCTCTATGCACTAATGAGAAACATCTGAAGCAGTACATTGTCTGCAGGAAGCTTGCAGATTTTACGTGTGACAACAATAATGAGAGATGTTGAGACTATGACAAAAACTTCTTGCATGGATTTCGTTTTGGAAAAAGGTGAAAACCATGAAAACATAGATGGCAACAAAGGCCAAGTCATTAAAAAATCTTGTCGTCCAAAGCGACCTAAGAATGCCTTTATTTTTTATTAGTAAGTGTGTACATATGTTGCTTTTTTTTTTATTTGACATAAGTGTAAGTATTATTGTTCATTACATTGTGAAATTTATTATATATTGACATTTATGTTGACGATTAAATTTAGTTTATAATAATAATTTTTTTTCTTGACAGTAAATCTATTTGTGGTGAAAACAAAAAAGATAAAAAGATGAAATTGACAAATAAGGTGTATAAATATGCCCTTTTGAAATATATAATTTTAATATAGTTTCAAACTTGAATGAATGATTGTGAATAATTCTTTTATCTTAATTATCTTTTAATAGGTTAGGGGAGATATTGCAAAAACTTTTACATCTCTTCTTGACGAGAGGAAGTTAGTTTTTAAAAATTTAGCAACAGCAGACCGTTTGCGATATCTGGAGGAAAAAAAAGAATTCAATGCAAAGGTTAATAAAGTAAGTGTTATGTTGATTATTTTATTATAATTTAAATATTTGAATAATACACATTTGAATTGATATATATTTTTAATGATTTATTTAATTTATAGGTATGTCTAAATAAAGTTATTGTTTTCTTCTCAATTTTTTGAATGAATTCATTTTTACTTGATTGTTTAATTTTTATCAATTTTATTAAAAATTTATAATTATAAAATTAATAATGTTAGTCGAAAAGGTAAATGGTGAATGCTACAATATATTTTGTTTATTTATGACACTAATACTATTATATTATAATTTTTAATATAATGTAGGATTGTTGGGATACACGTTGTAGTCTTTTTCGGTTCTACAAGTTATTGCAAAATATTGGTTCTGAATATAATGATTCAATTCGAGGTATTGGACTTGGAGGCTTGATTCATTTACAAGAGTATAAACTAAACAGGGATCTTTGTTTATGGTTGATTGAAATGGTTGACTTAAACAAGTGGTGTTTGAAATTATATGATTATGAGATTCCATTGACATTTGAAGCAGTGTCAATTATTATTGGTTTGTCAGCTGAGGGGACCCTTATTACTTTTGTGGAAGATGGTAGTACAATTACAAGTTTATGCAATCAATTTAAAATTATTAATAATGGATTGATAAAATTTAGTGATTTAGAAAAGGAATTGTCAATGTTACATAAAGATTCGGATGAGTTCAAAGGTAAATTTTTTTTGTATGCATGGGTTGTTTGCTTTGCCCATCAGCATCTACCTATACAGAAAAAAAATACATATCTTGTCTACATAATATAGGTTGTAACACAACTATGAACTTGTCGAAGCATGTGTGTAAAATACTGTTATCGGGAATATCAAATTTTCATAATAGGATGAAGAAGAAGGATGGAAAAACAACATGGTTGAGTGGATGTGTTTTGATTCTTCAGGTTAAGTGCTAAAATAATTTTTTTTTACATCGTGTTATGATATTGTATTTTTCGTGAAAAATTTATTTTAGATATTGTATTTTTTTCCTTCTATGATATTTATATAGATAGTTTTTTTGGATCATATATCTGGTGCACGATTTGACAATAAATATGGTCAATATTTTTTACCTCGGATCGCTGCCTGGAACCAAGAAAAGATTGATGGATGGTTGACCCGTATCAAAGATTTTAAAAATCCAAAAAATGTTTAGGTGATGTGATTAATCTTTTTTTACAATAAAAGTTAATATAATTTGGTTTAAATATTCTCTCATGTTGTGAAATATATATATTGGTTGAATCTATAGGCATATATCATCACACCAACTATGGACATAAAGTCAGAGGGAAAGTTGTCATTTGATACTCATTTATCCTCTCAAATCAAAGTATGTATTTATAACTTTAATTTGCATTGTTATAATTGTCATTTACTATAGTAAAAATTTTATATTTCATTTTTGTAGGATATATGTAAATGTGTTGATAACACAAAGAAATTAAAAAGTGAAATTAAGAGTTTGAAGTATGAAATTGAAAAGTTGAAAGGATTGTTGGAGTATGATAAAAATAATCAAAAGCTGAAAGAAAAAGAGAAGCGACAGGAGTATGAGAGTTCGAATTGTGAAATAGAAAAGTTGAAAGGATTATTGGAGTACGAAAAAAATAGTCAGATCTTGAAAGAAAAAGAGAAACAACAGGAGTATGAGAGTTTGAAGTGTGAAATTGAAAAGTTGAAGGAATTATTAGAGTATGAAAAAAATAATAAAAAACTGAAAGAAAAAGAGAAGCAACAAGAGTATGAAAGTTTAAAGTGTGAAATTAAAAAGTTGAAGGAATTATTGGAGTATGAAAAAAATAATCAAAAGCTGAAAGAAAAAGAGAAGCAACGAGAGTATGAGGTTTTCATTAGCTTAAAAAATGATATAGCGACAATAAAGGCTGATATTGAAGCTATTCGATTTAAAGAGTTTTGTGTGCCCAAATTTGTTTGCACTACATCATATGGTGGTAATCCTATGAGGAATGAACATGCAAGAGAAGAATCTTTATGTAAAGAAAATGGTTCAAATTATGGTCAATCCAATGCACCAACAACCAATGAAAGAGGGTCTAATATTATTTTTTCTTATAATAACTTACGAAACTATAATATTATTTAGGATTTTCCCAATGAATCACTTAAAGAGTTTCCAAAGGAATTGACTTTGTATTATGAGTCAATAGTAAATGATAAATGTTTTTTATCTCCATGCCCTTCTTTGAAGGAAAAGATGTCATCTCCAACCGCTCCTATGAAAGACAAAATAAAGAGATACATAGCTAGAAAGGAAAATATAAAGGTATGAATATAAATTACTAATTATATATTTCAGTTGAATGATATGCATGAATTATTTGCTAACAAAGTGTTCTGCAAAGAATATTTGTTTTTAAATGGCTTTTTCAAATTTCGCTACATTGTGCTGATAATTCTTATAGGCCTTAAAGAACGTTGCAATAGTTTCGATTTGTTCGAGTGAAGCTGATAAAGTGTATCTACCGGATGCAGCATCCTTTGCTCCTACATTGGTGAATAAAGAACATTTGCCATATCAAATCCCTAATGTTAAGGAGAAAGTGCATAAAAATACAATTAAGAAGTCTAGGTCTAAAGTATTGATATAATAACATTTTTTCTATTTTGTTGAATTTTTTTGTATACTAATGCTGTAATGAAATTTATATTATTATAAAGGTTTGTCCACGGAGTCCAAGTGTTTCATCACCCTATAAACTACCTAATGATTTAAACGATATATGTAACTATGTGTGGAATAAACATTCAAACATGTAGTTTTATAGTTTTTGCATATTTTATTTTATTTTAATAAAAACTACTGATTAATTATTTTTTAACGTAGTGAGGAGAAAATTGTTGATTTCATTGATATAAGTAATTTAAAGTTGTCATTAAAAAGCCTAAACGTTACGATTAAAAATCATTACCGTAAAGTAATAAGCATTTATGAAAAACTTATAAAGGAGAAATAATTAAATTTTAAATCTTAACGTAAATGTGTGAAAGTAAACGTAGCAAAAGAATTAAGTAAAAACAATTTTAGTTTGATAAAAAATAAATATTTAAATTTATATTCTCAGATTAAAAGTGTTTAATGATGTACAAATTTTAATTTTTAATTAAAAAATAATAAGGATAAAAATAATTCTGATTCAAAGTTAGCATGCAAAAGTCTTGATGTAAAACTGTAAGAATTGACGTAAAAACTTGTAAAGGTGTAATAACTAAAATTTATATATTAACGTCAATGTGTGAGAGTTAACGTAACAAGTCAATTAAGTAAAAATAATTTCAATTTGATAAAAAATAAATATTTAAATTTATATTCTCAGATTAAAAGTGTTTAACGATGTACAAATTTTAATTTTTAATTAAAGAATAATAAGGATAAAAATAATTCTAATTTAAAATTGACATGGAAAAGTCTTGACGTAAAACTGTAAGAATTGACGTAAAAACTTGTAAAGGTGTAATAACTAAATTTTAAATATTAATGTAAATATGTAAGAGTTAACGTAACAAGTAAATTAAGTAAAAATAATTTCAATTTGATGAAAAATAAATATTTAAATTTATATTCTCGGATTAAAAGTGTTTAAGGATGTACAAATTTTAATTTTTGAATAATGAATAATAAGGATAAAAATAATTATAATTCAAAGTTAACATAGAAAAGCCTTGACGTAAAATTGTAATAATTGACGTAAAAACTTGTAAAAGCGGAATAATTAAATTTTAAATCTTAACATAAATGTGTGAGAGTTAACGTAACAAGTCAATTAAGTAAAAATAATCTCAATTTAATGAAAAATAAATATTTAAATTTATATTTTTGTATTAGAAGTGTTTAATGATGTTCAAATTTTATATTTTAAATAAAAAATAATAAGGATAAAAATAATTATAATTCAAAGTTGATATAGAAAAACCTTGATGTAAAATTGTAAGAATTGACGTAAGAACTTGTAAAAGCGGAATAATTAAATTTTAAATCTTAACGTAAATGTGTAAGAGTTAACGTAACAAGTCAATTAAGTAAAAATAATTTTAATTTAATGAAAAATGAATATTTAAATTTATATTCTCTGATTAAAAGTGTTTAATGATGTACAAATTTTAATTTTTAATTAAAGAATAATAAGGATAAAAATAATTATAATTCAAAGTTGGCATGGAAAAGTCTTAACGTAAAATTGTAAGAATTGACGTAAAAACTTGTAAAGGTGGAATAACTAAATTTTAAATCTTAACGTAAATGTGTGAGAGTTAACGTAACAAGTCAATTAAGTAAAAACAATTTCAATTTAATGAAAAATAAATATTTAAATGTATATTCTCAGATTAAAAGTGTTTAACGATGTACAAATTTTAATTTTTAATTAAAGAATAATAAGGATAAAACTAATTCTAATTCAAAGTTGGTATGGAAAAGTCTTAACGTAAAACTGTAAGAATTGACGTAAAAACTTATAAAGGTGTAATAACTAAATTTTAAATATTAACGTAAATGTGTGAGATTTAACGTAACAAGTCAAGTAAGTAAAAATAATTTCAATTTAATGAAAAATGAATATTTAAATTTATATTCTCAGATTAAAAGTGTTTAACGATGTACAAATTTTAAATTTTAAATAAAGAATAATAAGGATCAAAATAGTTATAATTCAAAGTTGATATGGAAAAACCTTGACGTGAAACTGTAAGAATTAACGTATAAACTTATAAAGATGGAATAACTAAATTTTAAATCTTAACATAAGTGTGTAAAAGTTAGCGTAACAAATCAATTAAGTAAAAATAATCTCAATTTAATGAAAAATAAATATTTAAATTTATATTCTCAGATTAAAAGTGTTTAACGATGTACAAATTTTAAATTTTAAATAAAGACTAATAAGGATAAAAATAATTCTAATTCAAAGTTGGTATAGAAAAGCCTTCACGTAAAATGATAAGAATTGACATAAAAATTTATAATGGCGGAATAATTAAATTTTAAATCTTAACGTAAATGTGTAAGAGTTAACATAATAAATCAATTAAATAAAATAATGTCACAACCCGAAACTTCCATCTAGCCCGTGACAACCGCCGCGAAGCCTCGATAGACATTCTTCCCCCGAATGCCCCTCGTGACCTCGCAAGGCTTTTGTACCAGTTTTTCCACTCCTCTCTTTTTTTTTAAATAATAAAATAAAATAAAAATATTAATTAACATAATCTATTTTAATGTAAAACAATATATATATTTTTGAAACATCAAAAATTAATTTTCCACACATAAAAACAAAATAAATTTATACATACTGTAATATAGAAAACTAGAGTACGCAATTTAAATTACAATGAAACGTGAGCCCCCAAATAATTGAGAAGGTTTAAGTCTATAATCTTGCTTTCTAGGATGCGACTCCAAAATTTTCTTCTCGATGCAATTGACAATCTACTGCCTATTTTGAGCCTGAAAAATATTTAAGAAGAAGGGGTGAGATTATATAATCACAGTGAGTAGACAGATACCATCTAAAGTATCTAAAGCCGAGTAAAAGGAGACAATGAAAATATCCCTTCGCAAAACATATTTCACCACTTGGAAATCCATCCCAACCCATATAAACAATTGTATTTAAATCAATTTCTCAATATGGTTTATGCACTTTTCAACACTTGGCTTATCAGAGTACTCGACAAGAGGCGTACCAAGAAACCTCAACTAGAGGCTCTCTGCTTGCCCTCTTCCAAGCTCCTGCCACTTGGCCTATGCCAAAAATCCATTCTCGGGGATACTCCGGCCGAGGCATCTAACCGAGACCACCAAGGCTGTTTATTGTCACACACACACAAACATATTTTACCTCTAAAAATACAACCGTTCCTTGGCGTTGGCTGAGTCTCACTTTCACGTGGTGGCTAGCGTGAAGTGTACTCAAATCCTACCTCGGGAGTTATCCTACGTGCCTCTCCAATCGAGGTAAGCTCAATAAATGAGAACCGTACCACTCCAATAGGCAGCCCACAGAACCCCCGTCACTGCAGTGCCCTCTATATATATATATATGTATACACATATATATATATCCCACCAGTCAATAAAATCACAATAGTATGACATAGCCCACATAACTCATTCAAAGTAAATCAAAGTAGTTCATATATTCAACACATTATAAAAACAGCCAGTCATACCCACATTTATCATAAGTCATCCAATTTAAACAATTCCATTTGCAATTATAACTAGTCAGTCTCCAATTACTCCCTTTTTCCAAAATCATCATTTAATTTCTAGAAAATTTATAAAATCATTTTATAAAATCACATTTTCCTATAAATACAAAAATTTTCCATTTAAACCATTTTTTATAAAATCACAGAGTTTAATAAATCTATTCTAGATAATTAAGACGATATATGAATACTCACAGTATTAGGAGTAGAAATACTCCTATCCTCCGCCCTTGGGTGCAGTCTCTTACTCGAAACAATTGACTCACCACCTATCCATAATCCATGACACAAAATTCAATAAAATGTGTCAATTTATCATAAATTATTTCAGGCTCTTATCCATGCGTATGCCCTAAATAGGGTTTGAAATGTCTGAACAATCGCTTAATTGCGGTGTCCGACCTAACTCACCTATACACGGTGTAAATTCCTAAAATCTCCAATTCAACTTCAATTCCATCCATTTCAATTTCAATTATCCAATTATATCCACAATACCTCAATGACTGTGAATTTGGTCCAATTTATCAGTCCGGACCAAAAATTACGCTTTTACCTCTAGTGGGTAAAAATTCTAATTTTTGCACCAAAAATTCTCATTTAATTTTCTAACTCCATAATTTATCAAATATCACCAAATACATGCCAAATAACCTAAACTTCAACTTAATTACCTTCAAAATTATTCATGAAAATTTCAACTATACTAGGTGGAATTTCACTAAAATTTTTCCTATTTGATTTCTACACCATAAATCACCATTTTGCCATCCAATTCTCTCAAAATAAAATCAATTCCATCACCACACACACAACACTAGGTTCAGTCATGGATGGTTACTATGACAAACAAATTTATTTATTCTAGTTTTGCTTATATACATGCTAAACGAGCTAAAAACACTAACATATATCAAAATCAATTATTTCCATCAACTTTCTCTCTCTAAACCCATTGGACCAGCCATGAAATCACCATGAGAATATGCAATTTAACCATGAAAAATAATGAAAAATACATGGAAATGATAGATCATAAACTAAACTTGAAAAATCATACCTTTAAACACTTGAATCCTTGAAAAATCACACTTTTTCTTTGATTTTCTTCCACCTAGGGTTTATTTTTGTGTTTTCTCTCTCTTCCTTCAAGTTAGGATGAAATTTTTGGAGAAGAAGGCTGAAATTTAGCCTTTTTTATCATTTAAATAAAATAATATTATTTTATTATACTTTTTAATTTTTTTATTAATTTTTTTTTGTTTTTTTTCTTTGACTTTTATCCACCATTCATTTCCCTTGACTTATCCAAGTCTTCCATAAAATTTCTAGACTTATCCAAATTTTTGGCGGAGTAAATTTTTCAAAATTACACTTTTACTCTCGAACTTTTCAAAAATTACATTTTTACCCTAAAAATTAAAAATTTACCAGAATGCATAATTTTCACTCTTCATACTCATATCACACTCCAAATAATTAAATTTGATCAAAATCCTTTCAAAAATTTAATTTTCTGTTCTGGACGGTAAAATTACCATTTTGCCCTTATACTCCAAAAATATCGAAAACTCATATTTTTCACTGCTAGATCTTCCAATTGTACTTCAATACTCATATCATACTGAAACATGTCAAATGGGGCTAAGAAAATCTTTTCTGAAAATTCTCCTTTTGTCCTCAAATTGCAAAATGACCATTTTGCCCATAACCGGTCAATTTTCAGAATTGATTCCAAATCGGACCTCGAATTCTGAATTACCATTTTGAGTTATCCCTGAACTGTGAAATCTTTAATTTCATCTTTAAGATCTTGATTTTATCTTGTTTGAGGTTTAATCGACTTAACTGCATTTCTAGGGGCAATATCGTCTTTTGTCGATTTCTCGAGCTTCCTCAATATACAAACATTCTATCAAGCCTGTGAATGTCATCATAATTATTTTACAAAGCTGGGTTTGACAAATAATCTCAATTTAATGAAAATAAATATTTAAATTTATATTTTCATATTAGAAGTGTTTAACGATGTACAAATTTTAATTTTTAAATAAAAAATAATAAGGATAAAAATAATTATAATTTAAAGTTGACATGGAAAAGCCTTGATGTAAAATTGTAAAAATTGATGTAAAAACTTGTAAAGGTTTAATAATTAAATTTTAAATCTTAACGTAAATGTGTGAGAGTTAACATAACAAGTCAATTAAGTAAAAACAATTTCAATTTGATGAAAAATAAATATTTAAATTTATATTCTCGGAATAAAAATGTTTAAAGATGTATAAATTTTAATTTTTAAATAAGGAATAAGAAGGATAAAAATAATTATAATTCAAAGTTGACATGAAAAAGCCTTGATGTAAAATTCTAAAAATTGACGTAAAAACTTATAAATGTGCAATAAGTAAATTTTAAATCTTAACGTAAATGTGTGAGATTTAACGTAACAAGTCAATTAAGTAAAAATAATTTCAATTTGATGAAAAATAAATATTTAAATTTATATTCTCGAATTAAACACATTTAACATAACAAGTCAATTAAGTAAAAATAATTTCAATTTAATGAAAAATAAATATTTAAATTTATATTCTCGAGTTAAAAGTGTTTAACGATGTGCAAATTGTAATTTTAAAATAAAAAATAATAAGGATAAAAATAATTCTAATTCAAAGTTGACATGGAAAAGCCTTGACATAAAATGATAAGAATTAACGTAAAAACTTGTAAAAGTTGAATAACTAAATTTTAAATCTTAACAGAAGTGTGTAAGAGTTAACGTAACAAGTCAATTAATTAAAAATAATTTAAATTTAATAAAAATTAAATATTTAAATTTATATTCTCATATTAAAAGTGTTTAACGATATACAAATTTTAATTTTTAAATAAAAAATAATAAGAAAAAAAATAATTATAGTTTAAAGTTACTATTAGAAAAGTTTGTCGTAAAGTTGTAAGTATTGATGTAAAATCTTATGAAGATATAATAATCAGATTTAAAATCTAAACATAAATGTGTAAGAATTAACGAAAATAAATTTTATTGTATTAAATTAATTAAATATAATATTAATATTAAAAAAATAATATTTTTATAATTAATAACAAAAATAAAATTAAATTAAAAGTTTAATAACTTAAAATAAACTAAATAAGTTTAAAAAATATCTACGTTATTATCTATAATACCCGACCCTAATTTATCTGTGATAGGTCATTCACATGCATTGGATAGCATGTTTGTATATTGAATTACCCCGGGAAACAAGTTAAATGACTATATTGCCCTTAGTAATACCATTGAGTTGATTAAACCTCGAACAAGTTCAAACAAGGATTTTAAGAGTGAAATCCTCAATTTCATAGTCCAGGGACTACTTAAAACAGTGATTCAGAGTTCGAGGTTCAGTTTGGAGTTAATCGAAAAAATTGACCGATTAGGGACAAAACGGTTATTTTTCAATTTCAAGACAAAATGGGGATTTTTAATAAAGATTTTGATTTTTAATGATCAAGAATAATTATATGAAATATAATATGATTATTGGAGTATAAAATGAAGTTTAGTAGTGAAAAAGTGTAATTCTCGGTATTTTTGAGACATAAGGGTAAAATAGTAATTTTGTCACTAAAAGTCAAAACGAGAAATTTTAAAGAAAATTTTGACCCCATTTGATTTAGATTGATTATTTAGACTAGTTAAAATATAATTTAAGGTTGAAAAGTGGAAAGGAAATGCAATTCCGGTACATTTTTGAGTATAGAGGTAAATAGTAATTTTACCATCGGAGGATCAAATTTAATTTTTTGAGGGAATTTTGATCAAATTTGACAAATTGGAGTGTGGTATGAGTTTGAGGAGTGAAAAATATGCCTTGTGGTAATTTTTCAATTTTTGAGGTAAAAATGTAATTTTACACTTTTTCGAGAGTAAAAGTGTAATTTTATAAAATTATACTGTAAAAATCTTTGAGAATTGTCTAGAAGCTTCATGAAATTAAAGGATAAGGGAAGGAAATTATTGTGACTGAAAAGAAAGTCAAAAGAAAATAAATAAATAATAAAATAATAAAAAAGTAAATAAACGTGTGAATAAATTAAATATTTAATTATTTAAGTGATAAAAAGCTACAAAAATCAGCCAAGAGCATTGAGGGGTTTGGCCTTAACCAGCAAGGAGAGGGAAAGGAAGAAAACACAAAACCCTAGCCTTGAATCAAGGGGAAAACAAGGAAAAATAAAAAATTCAACCGATTAAAAGGTAAAATTTTTAAATTTTCCTATTTATCTCTATTACTCATGCGTTCTTTTCTTTCTTTCATGCATGAAACCCTAGTGGGTATGATGAAATCATGCTGGCTGAATATTTAAGGGGGAGATTTGAACAATTTTTAGGTTGATTTTAAGTTGATTTAATGTTATTTAGTTAGGTTATAATTAAATATATAAAAACCTAGCTAGAAAAATGATTTTCTCCCATTTAAACCCATTATGCCGAATTTTCCAGGAGAATATTGGCTGCTTATTTTGATGCAAAATTGTGGTATTTAAGTGTAAATTGATGAATTAAGAGTGTAGAAAAATTATGAGAAATTTTGATGCAAAAATCTAAAATTTTTGCCTAAAGTGCAGACTGGTGCACTAGGTGTTTCGGACTCCAAATTGGCATCGTATTCACAGTCACTAAGGTCAATTAAGTGTAATTAGAATATAAAAATTGAAAGAAATCAATTCGGAGTTAAATTGGAGACTATAGCCAATTTAATCGCGTGTAGGTGAATTAGACCGGATACCGTGTTTAGACGATTATTCGGACAGCTTATATTGCATTTCATGTATTCATATAGAAATTATAGAGCTTGAAATCAATTATAATTATTTGATTTGATTTATTGAAATTCTTGCCACGCATAACGCGTAGGTGGTGAACCGTCCGATAAAGATAAGGAAATAGTATCGGACGAGCGAGACTAGGAACATTCTGGACTCCTGAAACCTGTGAGTGGATAATTTACCATTTTCAATATCTGAAGTAGCTTTATTTGGTTATGTGCTATTAAAATAAATTAAATTTTATAAACGATTTTTAAATCGAAAAATCGATTTAATAACACTAAGTATGTGGAGACCGGGTTAAATTTGCATTCATATATTAAAATTGAAATTATGGCTTATGATTTTGGTGAGCATGCTTGGCTGGTTTATTGTGTTAAAATTACATAAATTGCTGTTTGCCGTGTAAACTAGTTAGTATAAAAATTACCTTGTTATGTCGCGAAATTTTTAGTAATATGGTGGGTTAATTAGTCGCTGTAGTGACGGGTTTTCATGGACTGCCTTTAGGAGGAGCACAATAAACTCAAGAATTATATAGTCTCGGTTAGAGAGGCGCATAGGATAACTTTCGAGATACCCAGAGAATTCACTCCATGTCTAATCCCACGTAAGAGTGAATTATGCCAACGCCAAGGAACGGCTGTATTTTCCAATCATGATATAAATTGTAACAGCCTTGGCGGACTCGATGGGACACTCTGATCAAGTGGTCACGAGTATAAGATTTGGTTAAAGTCTAGTTTTACGAAATAAATCATAAGCTTTGTGTTTGAATTAATGAAATTATTTGACATGATTATACTAAACTGAGTGTTATAAATTATTTGGTAATATGATATTTTTATATATATTGTCTCCATCTACTCGTGTCACGACCCGGTACTAACTTCGGTACTAACTTCGAGCCCGTGACAACCGCCGCGACGCCCCAATAGACATCCATTTCTCAGGATACCAATTGAGACCCCGCAAGGCTTACGTATCAGTTTTTCTACTTCCCCTATGAGTATTAGTTACTAAAATCATGTTTTAAAGAAGTATGAACCATTTCTGATTCGAAAACAGTCAAAAAGAAATTTTTACCATACAGGGGTATTTTGGTCATTTTTAAGCAAAAATTTTAAAATCAATTAGAAATGTAATATATATTTAGAAAACACATATTCCATGATCAAAAATAAAATTCGGTGTCTAAAATGTTCGTTTGAAGGAAAATTACAACTATTTGAATAAAATAAAAATATTCGTTAAAATATTCTATTTTCTTGTAGAACAATTTTTATAAGAATATCCATAGATAATTTTTACAGCGTAAAAGCAAAATAAATTACTTCATATATTGTTATAGATAACCATGATATAAACTTTCATTTACAGCGACACGTGGAACCCAAATGACAAAAGTACTCAAAGGCAGTGAACCTACGGGTTTTTGAAGTAGTATGGCCAACTGTAATTCTCGACGATTTTCGACTATCTACAAGCTACTCTGAGCCTGAAATAGATAGGAAGAGGGGGTGAGATTATATATAATCCCAGTGAGTAAACAAACATTATCTAAAATATCTAAAGTCGAGTAATTGGAGACATTTAAAATAAATTATTATACCATGGTTCACAACATCTCAACCAAATAAAATAAATCCATTTCATTCAAATAATTAGCATGGCTCATGAATCATAAAACTAGGCTTATGCCATAAACCCATTCTCGGGGATACCTTGGCCGAGGCATCCTACCAAGACCGCCAAGGCTGTTTAAATATTGTATATAAGTATAAAACAGGTTTTCGTTTTGAAAACGCTGCCGTTCCTTGGCGTTAGTGGAGTTCACCCTCATGTGGTGGTTGGGCGTGATGTGAACTCTAACCATACCTCAGGAGTTACCCTCCGCGCCTCTCATACCGAGGTATAATATAACGGGGTTACCGTACCCCTCTAATAGGCTGGTCCACAGAACCCACCCACTGCAGTAAGCTAATTAACCCACTATAATTAATAAAATTTCGTCAGCATAACATGGCTTAAACAATATTATCCAGCCTGCATGGTAACCAAAACAATTTGTATATTTCTCAATAACACAATTATCAATCAGCCATTTATGCCAGCAATTCCATGAGCCATTCAATTTCAAGTCACAGTTTACAATACAAATATATCAAGCAATAGTCTCCAAGTACTCTATTTAAAAATCGTTGTTTATTTTCTAAATAATTTATAAAATTATATCATTTATGTATATTTGTTTATAAAACATAAAATGTACCTTTCAAGACCCATTTTCCATAGAATTCATTAAATCAAATAAAACTACCTTAGATAATTAAGGTAATGATAAGCTTACTCACTATGTCCAAAGTTTGGATTTCTTTGAAGCTCACAGTCTAACGATCCTCTGGTGCTATCTCCTTACCTTTATCGGATGTCTCTCCACCTAGACATAGAGTAAAATCAAGGAATTGACCACATTGGTACTAGACCATAATAAACTAACTTATATTCTATACTTAATGCATGATATGAAATGCAAAATAACCTAAATTTTGCCTAAACACCATTTTTTGCCTATTTCGGTTTTTCACTCGATAAATTGGTAAACACATCCGATTTAACTCCAAATCGTCTCATTCCTTTTCTAACAATTCAAATCACCAAGATCCAGCCAAATAACCCAAAAATCAGCAGAGCCACATTCATATTCCTTCTTGGAAAAATTCAACCAAAATGGTGCATCATTGTCACAATTTTTCCTACTTGATTTTCTTTCCATAATTCATTAATTTTCATCTCAAAAACCATGATTTCATAATCAAATAACCTAAAATAACATCACATTCTTCCTCACCATTAACTTAAAAATTCAGCTAGGGCTAGGTAATGGGGAAGATGAATATTTTTCTACATGTTTTGTTTACTAACATGTTAAACTAACATTAAACACTAACATATATTAAAATCAATTTAATCCAAAAATTTTCTCTCTCTAAACCCATTGAACCAGCCAAGAATTAATCATGATTTGATGCATTTCAAGCATGGAAAAGCATGGAGAAATACCTAAGAATAAGAGAACTCAAGCTTAATAGAAAAAATATTACCTTTTTCCCTTAATTTCCTTGAAATTTCAACACTTTCTCTTAGGTTTTCTCACCTAGGGTTTTGTTTTTTTTCTCTCTCTCTATTTCTGGTCTTGGCCGAATATTGGGATGGATATGGAAGAGAATGGGCAGATTTTAATAAGGAAATATTAAAATATTTAAAGCTTGCCATGTGTCACAAGCTTATTTGCCCAAATTTTCTTTTTATGCTTTAAAAATTGACTTTTATCCTCCACCATTAGATTAGTCAAAAGTCAACATATTGATAAGGGAAGACCATGGCTGGAAAAGTGTCTTGGTGGTGAAAAATTACCATTTTGCTCATGAAGTGACAAAATTACGATTTTACCCCTATGTTCTGAAAAATACCGAAAAAATGTCAGAATTTAAATTTTTCACTTCTAAACCCCAAATTATGCTCCAAATAATCATTCTTGGTCAAAAATTTCATCAAATATCCAAATTAAATTTTTAGGTGGCAAAATGACCATTTTGCCCCTAGAGAGCGAAAATTTCGGTTTGACTCCAAATTGATCCTCGAACTCCAAATCATCATTTTAACTCATTCCTGGATTGTAAAATTCTCAATTTCATCTTAGATTTCCTATTTGAACTAGTTTTAGGCTTAAATCGGTTTAGTTATACCATAAGGGCAATATCGTCTTTTAACGATTTCTCGGGGCTTTCTAAATATGCAAATATATTACTATGCACATGAATGACGTGACAAACATATTATAAGACAGGGCTTGACAACTCGACTTTAGATGTCGTAGATGGTAATTATCTAACTCACTGGGTTGTAAAACTCACCCCCTCAATTTTTCCATTTCAGGCTCACAAACAATTGTAGATAGAGAATTTTGTTGAGGAGAAGGTTTAGAGTGATAACCTTCAGTACACAGGTTCATCCCTTAGATTGTATTTTTCTATTTTGGGCCCACTTAGCATTGTAAATCAAATCTTATGCTTCAGTTAACTAGGTTACATTATGTAGTAATATATTTTACTTTTACGCTGTAAAAATTATTTCTGGATATCTATATAAAAATTGTTTTATAAGAAAATATATTATCTTATGGAATATTATTATTTTATTTCATTAAATGTAATTTTACTCAAATTTCATATTTTAGATATCCGATTTCAATTCCGACTGCGAATTATGAAATCTTTACGAGTAAGTAACATTTTTTCCAAATTTCAAAATTTTCGACAAAAAATAATCGAAACGCCCATATGTAGTAAATTTCGTTTTTTTTTCTGTTTTGGTCCGAAATTGAACAAAATGCTTAAAAACATGAGATTTGTACATAGAAACTCACAGGAGAGTTGGAAAAACTGGTACGAGAGCCTTGCGAGGTCTTGATATGGTACCGGGGGATAAGTGCCTATCGGGACGTCGCGGCAGTTGTCATGGGCCCGATGGGTGTTCCGGGTCGTGATATTATCTTAAAATAGATAAGTTTAAAAATTAAATATGTTGTTTAGGGTTTTACAATATATAAATTTTAATTTTTAAACAAAGAATAATAATAATAAAAATAATTATAGTTCAAAATTGGCATAGATAAATCTTGACGTAAAACTGTAACATTTGACGTAAAAACTTATAAAGGTAGAGTAACTATATTTTAAATTTTAACATAAATGTGTGAGAGTTAACGTAACAAGTCAATTAAGTAAAAAAAAATTCTAATTTTAGTGAAAAATAAATATTTAAATATATATTTTCAGCCTAAAAGTGTTTAACGGCATATAAATTTTAATTTTTAAATATAGGATAACAATAATAAAAATAATTATATTTCAAAATTGGCATAAATAAATCTTGACGTAAAACTGTAACAATTGATGTAAAAACTTATAAATGTGGAATAAATAATTTTTAAATCTTAACGTAAATATGTGAGAGTTAACGTAATAAGTTAATTAAGCAAAAAAATCTAATTTTAATGAAAAATAAGCATTTATAATTATATTATCAGGTTAAAAGTATGTAACGATGTTCAAATTTTTATTTTAAATAAAGAATAATAAAGATAAAAATAATTATAGTTAAAAGTTAGTATTGAAAAGGTTTGGCGTAAAGTTGTAAGAATTAACGTAAAATTTTATAAAAATGGAATAAGCAAATTTAAAATCTTAACGTAAATATGTGAGAGTTAATATAATAAGTGATAATAATAATCTTTATTAAATTAATTAATTAAATATAATTTTAATATTAAAAAAATAATATTCTTATAGTTTAAAGTAAAAAATAAAATAAAATTAAAAGTTAAATAACTTTTAAAATTAACAAAATAAATTTAAAGATTATCTATATTGTTATCCTAAAATAAAAAAATTTAAAAATTATATATATTATTTACCCGTTAACTTGTTAAGCAGGTTTTTATTAATTTTTAAAAATATTATTTATTGACCTTACTGTAGCATTCACCTCATTGTACTAGTTTTATCAAAGCTTCCTCTTATGTCTTAGGTGTCAGCTTGCACGTGATACCAAAACTCAAGATTAACACTTATTTTGTACTACATTACATGTGTAATCCATGCATAATGTATATTCAACCTATGACTATGTTTAATGAAGTATGTTTTACAGCTTGTAACCCTATTGTTATTGTCTTTGTTCATTCTCTGTTCTTTGGTTCATCAACAAAGGCAGGGATGTCAACGGGTACCCTATTATAAGGTACCCGCTGGTACTCAACTTAGTTAAACTGGATTAAGGTACCTTATAAACGGATTAGGAGCGAGTTCGAGTAGTGGTTTCACTACCCTATCCGGGTTCGGGTATCACATGATGGATGCTCGCTACCCGAATCCGATTATTCATTATCCAAATTTCGCGGGTACTCGCTCTAAATCCGTTAAGATTACCCCTTTACGAACTCGTTAACATTATCCGTTTACGAACCCGTTAAGATTACCCGTTTACCGTTAAAAATACTTGTTTATTTTTTTTTATTTAAATAGTTCAATAAAATAAATACATTAGGATTCGAACCCAGGCCATGAAGGAAAAGTGTCAACGTCTCCACCATCTAGACAAACTAATCCATTGTTTTATACGGACAAAATATAATTTTTAAAATATAATTAATTAAATAACTAATGTTGTAAAGCCCGACCCTGTGTTATCTTTAACATGCCATTTACATGCATTAGAAAGCATGTTAGCATATTGTATTGCCCGAAAAGTTAGTTAAATGACGATATTGTCCTAGAGGTACTAATAAGTCAATTAAGCCTCGAACTAGTTCAAATAGAAATTTTAGGGTGAAATTGAGAATTTCACAGTCCAGGGATTACTTAAAACAGTGATTTGGAGTTTGAGGTTCAGTTTGAAGTTAATCGGAAAAATTGACCGATTAGGGACAAAACAGTCATTTTTCAATTTTAGGACAGAATGAGGATTTTAATAAAGATTTTGATTTTTAATGACCAAGAATGATTATACGAAATATAATATGATGTTTGGGAACATAAAATGAAGTTTAGCAGTGAAAAGTACAATTCTCGGTATTTTTGGGACACAAGGGCAAAATAGTAATTTTGCCATTAAAGGATGAATTTGGAATTTTTGAAAAAGATTTTTTGATTCCATTTGATTTAGATTGACCATATTAATCAATTGAAGTGTTATTTGAAGTTGAAAAGTGGAAAAAGAAGAAGTTTCGGTGATTTTTGGAATGTAGGGGCAAAATCGTAATTTTGCCATCGGAAGGCCAAATTTAATTTTTCGAGAGAATTTAGATCAAATTTGACAATTTGGAGTATGGTATGAGTTTGAGGACTGAAAAATATGCCTTGTGACAATTTTTCAAATTTTGGGGCAAAAATGTAATTTTGCACTTTTCGGGGGGCAAAAGTGTAATTTCATAAAATTACCTTATAAAAATCATTGGAAATTCTTCTAGAAGGTCCTGGAAAATTCAAGAGATAAGGTCTGAAATTTTGCTGAAATAAAGTCAAAAAAGAAAAATAAAGAAATAATAAAATAAGGAATAGTACCTAACATGTGTAAAAAAATAGATTATTTTATTATTTAAGTGATAAAGCCATGAAAATTCAGCCAATGAACCCTAGTATGGCCGGCCAAGCAAAGAGAAAAGAGGAAAGGAGAAAAGCCATGAAACCTTACTCATTTTGAAGGAGAAATTAAGAGAAATTAAGGAAACAAGCTTGAAAAAGGTGAATTTCTTGATTTTTCCTAGTGATTTTCATTTCCTTAGCTTTCTTTTCCCACTTTCATGCACAAATAAGATATGGGTATTGCTGCACCTTGATGGCTGGATTTTGGGTGAATTTGATGCTTGAATATGGTGATTTTTAGGTTAAATAAGTATTATTAGTTAGGTAATAGTGAATTATAGTGATAGATTTCAAGAAATCACATTTTTTCATGTTAGAAAACCAATTTAGCTGAATTTTTGGAGACTTTTTGGCTGCTGGAAATACAGCAAATTGATATGGTTGAATGGCATTTTAGGTAAATTTGATGAATAGTAAAAGTAGGAATTAATTAGGAATTTTCAAAAATAAAATTTGAAATTTTTACCCACTAGGGGTAAAATTGTAATTTTGCATTCTCAGACTAGTAAATTGACCCGTAGTTGCTACCACTAGATAATTGGAATATAATTGAATAATCAGAAACTGAAACGGGTCCAATCGGAGTTAAATTGGAGATTTTAGCAATTTAATCGCGTGTAGGCGAATTAGGCCGAAAACCGTGTTTAAACGGTTATTCGGACAGCTTAAGGTGCATTTCATGCATTCATGTAGAAATTATAGAGCCTGAAATCAATTATAATTAATTGATTGGATTTATTGAAATTCGTGCCACGCGTAACGCGTAGGGGGTGAACCGTCCGAAAAAGGCAAGGAAGTAGCTACGGACGAGCGAGACTAGGGGTATTCGGGACTTCTGAAACCTGTGAGTGGATAATTTACCGTTTTCAATATCTGAAGTAATTTTACTTGATTATGTGCTTTTAAAATAAATTGAATTTTATAAATAATTTTTAAATCGAAAAATCGATTTAATAACACTGAGTATGTGGAGACCGGTTTATATTTGTGTTCTTCTATTAAAATTTAAATTATGGCTTATGATTTTGGTGAGCATGCTTGGCTGATTTATTGTGTTAAAAATTGGCATGAATTGCTGTTTGCTGTGTAGACTGGTTATTATTAAAATGGCCTTGTCATGCTGTTGGATTATTCTATAAAATTGGTGGTTCATAATTAATGAAACACTGCAGTGAGGGTTGCCGTGGACTGCCTTTAGGAGGAGCACGGGAAACCCTATGATCGGTTACCTCGGTCGTAGAGGCGAGTAGGGTAACTCCCGAGGTAATGAAACGATTCACTTCACGTTAAACCACCGCGTGAAAGTGAGTTTAGCCAACGCCAAGGATCGGCTGTATTTTGAAAAAAATTATGAAATTCTAATAGCCTTGGCGGACTCGATTAGACACTCTGATCAAGTGTCCACGAGTATGAGATTTGGCTTAAGCCTGATTTTGTATAAATAAAACATAAGCCTTGTATTTTGTTAAACAAGATTGGTTTGTACAACTGTATTAAATTGATGCTATTAACTATATGATAGCATTGTGTGTATTTATATTGTCTCCATCTACTCGACTTTAGATGTCGTGGATGGTATTTATCTGACTCACTGGGTTGTAAAACTCACCCCTCAATTTCCCCCATTTCAGGCTCACAGACAGTTGTAGATAAAGGATTTTGTCGAGGAAAAGGTTAAAAGAGATAACCTTCTGTGCACAGGTTCATCTCCTAGTCTATATTTCTCTATTTTGGGCCGACGTAGCATTGTAAATTAAATTTTATACTTCAGTTATCTGTATTACCATATGTAATAATATATTTTGCTTTTACGCTGTAAAAATTATATTCGGATATCTATATAAAAAATTGTTTTATAAGAAAATATTATATTTTATGAAATATTATTATTTTATTTCATTAAATGCAATTTCACTCAAATTTCATGTTTTAGATATCCGATTTCAATTCCGGCTTCAATTTATGAATTCTTTACGCGTAAGTAACAATTTTTCCAAATTTTGAAATTTTCGACGAAAAATGACCGAAACGCCCCTGTGTAGAAATTTTTGTCTTTTTCCCTGTTTTGGTCCGAAAAGGGACGAAATGTTTTAAAGTATGAAATTAATAAATAGAAACTCACAGGGGGGTTGGAAAGACTGGTACGAGAGCCTTGCGAGGTCTTGATATGGTACTCGGGGGATGAGTGCATATCGGGACATCGCGGCGGTTGTCACGGACTCGAGGGTGGTTCCGGATCGTGACAAATGTAATGATATGAATATATATAAATAAAAAAATTATTAAATTATTAATTATGTTTTGTATAATATAAATATCATATCATATTACAAATGAATATAATTACTATTATATACAAATAATATATAAAAATATATTTACTTTTTATTATGGGTTAAGATTACAAAAATTATAACTTATAATTTATAATATATATACTTAAAGAGAGTATTTGAATTTAAAATAATTTTGAAATTTAACTATTTTTTTAATTTCATGTAATTAAAGGTAAACTCATATAATTAATTAAATTAATTCATTGAATTATGATTATTATATATACTAACTTGAAATGTTTTTAAATATATATATTTTATATATATATTGAGTAATATTATAAGAAATATAATTACTATAATACTTTTAGTATATATATATATACTTTAAATATAAATATTTATTATTTATTTTGTGTTAACATTATAAAAATTATAACTTATAAAATTATTAATTGTAATATATACATATGATTATACAGTTTATAGTTACTATAAGTTGTAATGTCTTTTAACACATATACTTTATATTATATATTATGTTTGTTTATAAAGAATATAATTACTATTATATAAATTAATTACTAAATAATATATATGCATTTGTTTATATAAATTTACAATATATAAAGTTAATATCTAAAAAGAAGTTGTGAGATTAAAATAGTTTTGAAACTTAGCTTTTTTCTTTAAATTTCATATAACTAAAGGTAAATTCATATAATTAATTTAATTAATTAATAAAATTATAATTATTAATTAAATTGTAATGTCTTTTAATATATATACTTTATATACATTGGGTTCATCTATAAAGAATATAATTAATATTTTGTATATACACTATAATACTTTTAATATATATACTTTATAATATAAAACTTGTAATGTCTTTTAACACATATACTTTACATTATATATTATGTTCATTTATAAAGAAAATAATTACTATTGTATAAATTAATTACTAAATAATATATATACTTTTGTTTATATAAATTTATAATATATAAAGTTAATTATCTAAAAAGAAGTTATGGGATTAGCATAATTTTGATTTGAAATTTAGTTATTTTTTTTAAATTTCATATAATTAAGGACAAATTCATATAATTAATAAAATTATGATTATTAATTAAATTGTAAGATCTTTTAATAACTATATTTTATATGAATTAAATTTATTTATAAAACTTATAATTACTATTTTTTATATATACTATAATACCTTTAATATATATTTATTATTTACTTTATATTAATATTATAAAAATTATAATTTATAAAATTATAAAATTTATATAATAAAATTTATTTTTTGGTGCTTATTAAAAAAAAAATGTTAACTTACTTCACAATTTTCTAATACAAATGTGAAACGTTAAAAAAAATACGAAAGATTAAAAAATAAAAACCCTAGCCAAAGCCAATCCCATTTTGTCTTTCCTTTTTCTCTTCTAGGCGGCAGCCGCAGAGCCCCTCCCCTCCTTGTCCTTCAGTCGAATCAAACCCCAGCTGCCGGCCTACCACTACGCTCGGCTCCTTCATCTTTCTTTTCTCCCCTGCCGCATGCGGCGGTGTCGCCCCAGGCCCCACGCCCTTCGGCCCTTATTCTTCCCCAGCTGCTAGCTGGACACGCCACGCTCAGCTCCTTCATCTTTCTTTTCTCCCCTGCCGCCTGTCGCGGTGTCACCCCAGGCCCCACGGCCTTCAGCCCTTGTTCTTCCCCAGCTGCTAGCCTGCCAAGCCACGCTCGGCTCCTTCTTCTTTCTTTTCTCCCCAGCCGCTCAGCCACAGCCACGCCTTGCTGCCTGCTGCGGTGTCGCCCCAGGCCCCAGGCCCTTGTTCTTCCCCAGCCTTGCCAGAAGGTGATTTATTGCACAGTGCTATTAATTTGTTTGCTGATAGCATTCTAGCAATATTAAATTCATATCTGATGTCTTTATAGCTGCTATTGATGTTTGGTCTTTGTGAGGTGAAAAAGATATGGTTTAGAACATTATCTTTCTTCATTTGAACGTTTCTGCAGATTAGAAGTTCAATAGGATATTTGAACTTTTGCATTGATTATTGCACAGTGCAATTTGTTTCTCAGACAAAACTTCACTGATTAAATTGTTGCTAATATTTTTGCATAGTTGCTTCTCATATGTTGTTATTTTTATGTTTCTAGGTCTGTTGAAAAATGGATGCAGCTGACAAATGTGATGATAGTGTTAATTATAATTGCAATAATACACTGTCTCATTCATCAACATTTGTAGGGTCAAGTTCACAACAAGTACCTATAAGTGAGCCTACTAGAACTCCTGCTAGTGGTAGTCAAGCTTTGATCTCGCCTCCCAATTAGATTAAATTTTATTATTTCTGTTTTTATTAATTTAGGATTCTCCTTGGTCATTTCTTCTGGCTCTTGATTTGGGGGTGCTTCCATTGCTCCGGCTTGGGGTGCTTCTCCCTCCAATTAAGGTTCTGCTTGTGTGCTTCCAGAGTTTGGACTCTCGTGCACGGTTGTCTGATTCCTTCTCCACAGCTTTTGTTGGCTCTTTGGAGGTCCTTCTGTGTATTTTGGTTATGTTGGCTTGCTGGCTGTTGCTTCTGTGACTGCATTTTGGGCTCTCTCACTTTTCTTGTCTCGCTGGTCTGCTCTCAGAGTAAACCTGTTGTGGCTCCTACTTGACGTTGATGTGCGATCTTTGTCTTCATGGATAGGAATTGTGCTTTAAGGTCCTTTTTTTCTTTGTTCTCCTGTTCCAAGTCCATCTTCGGCAACAAGGCCTTCTTACTTAGCTTAGGTTCTGAGCATTGTGCAAGCTGCCAAAGTCTCCCTGAGCAGTCATATTTTGTCAATTGTACAGTCTCTTCACTGCCCGAGCCATTTAACAGAATGCCGTGGGAGGCTTTGGCTACTAGCCTCAGACTTCTAATGGCATCCGTGGGCTTACAAGGCATAATAAGACTCGCTTTTCAAAAAAAAAATTAATAGCTAATTTTATGAAATACGTAGAGAAATATTATTATTATATATATATATACGGATTCAGCTAATGGGGTAGCCATGAAATAGATTTTAATAATTTTTTAACCTAATCAAGTTTTTAAACGGGTTAGGGTAATTATAGGGTAGTAAAAAACTAATAGAGTTAGGGTTAGAGTAGTAATTTTAAAATTATACGGGTAATTAATAGGGTTAGCGTAGTTGATTTTTAATAGGGTTAGGGTAGTTGATTTTTAATAGGGTTAGGTCTCGGGTACCTCAAAATTATAAGGTATCCGACCCGTTGACATCCCTAAACAAAGGTTTCTACTTTGCCATTATGTTCATCCTTTAGCTTGATTATAACATGGTATCAGAGTTTATATTCGAGCCTTGAAGGACCTTGTAATTAAGCCAAAAACCTTAGAGTAATCTCCTAAACAGAATGCCTTCATAACCTCTTTTGTAAAATGACAACACCTACCATTACCCATCAGCCATCACCACTGTTCGATGGCTCAAATTATTCAGTATGGGCTGTCAAAATGAAGGCCTATTTGAAAGGCTACAATCTTTAGGGTGTGGTTGAAAATGAAACTGAAGTGCTGCCATTAAGAGAAAGGCTACAATCTTTAGAGTGTGGTTGAAAATGAAACTGAAGTGTCGCCATTAAGAGAGATGTGTCCGAGACGATCTTCAGTCGAATTATGGGCTGTGAGACAGCGACTCAAGCCTGGAACAAGCTTCAGGAGGAGTTTCTTGGCACTAACAGAACGAGACAAATGAAGGGCTCTACTGTGAGAAGAGAGTTTGATCTCATGAAGCTGAAGGAGACGCAAACTGTCAAGGAATACATTAACCATGTGATGCGTATGGTAAATCAAATCAGAATGCTTGGTGAAAATCTACCTGAGGTTCGGGTTGTAGAGAAGATTCTGATCAGCATTCCAGAGAAGTTTAAAGCTACCATTGCTTCTCTGGAACAAGCCAAGGATGTCTCTGACATCACTGTCACTGAATTAGTAGGTGCCCTTGAAGCAGCAGAGCAAAGAAGATCTGCTCGATCGAATTCAAGGACTGAGGTTGCCATGGTTTCTTAACTTAAAGGCAAAGCCGGTGCACACAGTGGAGCCAGGAAGAATTTGAGAGAGAAAGACGAAAGCTCTCTAATGCATGTCACTCATCTAATAGAAAGGGTAAGTTTAAAGTCTGCTCTTTTTGTAGGAAATGCAATCACTGGGAAGAAAACTGCTGGTTCAGATCTCATGCAAAGTGTAAATTATGTAATGGTGTTGGTCATGTAGACTAAGTTTGCAAAACTAAGTTTGCACCATCTGATAAAACTCCTCAATCTACAGAGAAAGCTAAAGTTGCAAAAGAGACATTATTTATGGCTTCAACTGACTCACTTTATGACATTGACAACCTTGAATGGCTTATTGATAGTGGCTGTTCGAACCATATGACTCCATCGGAGGATGTGTTGGTAAGTCTTGATAAGGGCTACAAATTGAGGGTTAAAGTTGGCAATGGTGTGTATCTTGATGCGTTTGGTAAAGGCACAGTTCGAGTGAGTTCACTCTCGGGATTCCAGATATATTTCAGAAGTGCCATTGGTTCCCACTATAACTCAGAACCTACTGAGTGTTGGACAAATGTTGGAGCACTCCTATATTCTGCTCTTCAAGGATTTGGCATATGCACCATATATGAACCAATTGGAAACTATCCTATGACTGTTCCAATGAAGAACAGAAGCTTTTCTCTAAACTGGAAAGAAACCTTCATGCAAGCCACTCAATCTCCTGGAAATGATACAGAACTTTGGCACAAGAGATTGGAACACTGCAACTATATCTCTCTTAAACAAGTAAGTTCCGCTCATTTGCTTAAAAATTTGCCAATATTAGCTGATAAAGGTCAAGTTTGCAGTGTTTGTCAGCTTGGAAAGATGTCCAGGAAGCCTTTTCCATCTGCATCTATGCACAGAGCCAAAGCAAGCTAGAATTGATTCATACAGAACTTGCAGGCCCCATGAGCGCTGAATCTTTGTCTGGTGACAAGTTCTACTTCATTTTCATTGATGATATGAGTCGGTTCTGCGGGATATACTTTCTTAAGTCCAAGTCTCAAGTGTTTGAACTGTTCCTGCAATTCAAGGCAAAAGTTGAAATTGAAACAGGGCATAAATTAAGACTCTAAGGTCTGACAATGGAGGTGAATATACCTCTAATGAGTTCACTGATTATTTGAAGAATGCTGCCATCAATGATCAGTTAACTGCCCCACATACACCTCAACAGAATGGCATGAGTGAAAGAAAGAACAGAACCATCTTTGAGATGTCCAGGTGTCTGCTGTTTCAATCTAATTTGCCCAAGAAATTCTAGCCAGAAGTTGATAATACATCAGTATATTTGCTCAACTTGCTTCCCACTTGAGCCTTGACAAACAAGACACCATTTGAAGCTTGGTATGGCTATAGGCCATCAGTTGACCATTTCTGAATATTTGGTTGTCTGTGCTATCTGCATGTGCCTGAAGTTCAACGTGACAACTTTCAACAGAAGGCAATCAGAGGTATATTTATAGGGTATAGTGATCAATCTAAAGCTTATCCTGTTTACTTACCTAAAAACTGATAGAATTACTGTCAGTGGAAATGTTACTTCGATGAGCATTCATACTGGAATAGGAATACTATTTCCAATGCAAATGAAAGTACCTCAGCTGCATTACAGTTAATGTTGATCTGGGAACAAGTGAATTGAGCAATGATCTTGAAGAAACTGGTGATGATATTGATGATGTACCAGTTCGGGGCACAACATCAATCACTGATGTGTATCATAGAAGTATGCTAGCTGTTGATGAGCCTAGTTCTTTTGCTGGGGCTTGTGGCTTTCTTGAATGGTATGAAGCAATGCGTGAAGAACTGGCAACGATTAACAAGAACCAGACATGGAGCTTTGTTGACAGACCTGCCTATCATCATGTGATTGGAGTTAAGTGGGTGTTTAAGAAGAAACTTAACCCTGATGGGAGTGTGAATAAACACAAGGCATGTCTGGTGGACAAGGGCTTCAGGACATATGCCCCTGTGTCCTGATATGATACCATACGCCTGTTGATTGCTTTATCTGCAGCATTAGGATGCAAAGTCCATCATCTGGACATTAAATCTGCCTTTCTAAACGGCTCTCTTAATGAATAAAACTTTGTAGAGCAGCCAGAAGGCTTGAACTACTGACTGGTCAGAATAAGGTATACAAGCTCCACAAAGCACTGTATGGGTTAAAACAGGATCCTCAAGCCTGGTCTAGCAGAATTGACGAGTTTCTGTTGAAAGATAACTTCACTAGAAGCTGCAGTGAGGCAACTTTAATAACTTTATAGACATACAGGGGCACTGGTTCAGCACATCTGATCATTTCCATTTATGTTGATGATTTGTTGTTAACTGGAAATGATGACACTTTAGTGTTGAAGTTCAAAGAGAAACTCCAGAAAGAGTTTGAAATGTCAGATCTTGGTCCTATGAATTACTTCTTGGGGCTGGAAATTAATCAAGGTAGTGATGGAATTCGACTTTTATGAATGAGTTATATCAGTCAAGTTTTGATAAGGTTTCACATGGAAAATTGTAAACCTTCCCCAACTCCTCTTCCTGTTAATGAGAAGTTCTCCAGTAGCAAGGGAAATAAGCTCAAAGATCCTTCTGAATATCAAAGTATAATTGGATGCTTGCTTTATATCTGCACATCTCGACCAGACATTATGTTCTCTGTCAGTCTTATGTCGAGATTTATGCAAGAGCCTTCCAACCTGCACCTTGCTGGTGCCAAACTCATCCTCAAGTATTTGAAGGGCACTCGAGACTTTGAGTTATTCTTTGCTCATAAACCAGATATCAATCTACATGGTTATTCTGACAGCGATTGGACAGTTAATGTTGATGATTCTAGAAGCACATCCGGGTATATTTTCTCTCTTGGAAATGGGAAATTCTCCTGGAATTCTCACAAACAAACTCTAGTGGCTCAATCCACTGCTGAGGCAGGGTATATCTCAGCAGCAGAGGCGTCAAATCATGCTGTATGGGTTAGTAAAGTTCTTGCAGACCTGAACTTAACTCAAGGCAAGCCTACTGCTTTGTTTGTGGATAACAAGTCAGCAATTGCACTGACCAAGAACCCTGGGTTCCATGGCAAGACCAACCATATTCATGTTAAATACCATGCCATTAGGGATGCAGGAAAGAGAGGAGATATTTCTGTCCAATATTGCTCTTCAGATCGGCAGCTGGCAGATTCAATGACCAAGATTTTGCCCAAGCCAAGGTTTGAATACCTTAGAAGGAAATTAAATGTTCAGCGTGCAAACATTAAGGAGGAGTGTTGAGAGTTAATGCTTGTTTTTGAATCAGCACGTGGAAGCAATACAATGTATTTTGCTTCATTGTACTGGTTTTATCAAAGCTTCCTCTTATGCCTTTGGTGTCAGCTTGCATGAAATACCAAAACTCAAGATTTACACTTGTTTTGTACTACATTACAAGTGTAATCCTTGCATAATGTATATTTAGCCTATGACTATGTTTAATGAAGTAGGTTTTACAGTTTGTAACCTTGTTATTGTCTTTGTTCATTCTCTGTTCTTCTGTTCATCAACAGAGGTTTCTGGCTTGCCATCATGTTCATCCTTTAGCTTGATTATAACAATTACGGCCTGAGAATCCATACAAATGGTACTGTAGACAAAAATAAAAGATAAGAAGTAGCTATAAATACGACGGTAAATGATTTGAGCTATATATGAACCGTTCAAACAGCTTGATTGATGAGTTCTCAAAAAAACATAAAGCTTGGGTTAAGTTGGTTATAAACGAACTAGTTCAAGCCTACTGAATGTCGTTGAAGTTCTCTCAGGCTTGAGGCTGGTAATGAACAATACTTATCGTACAAACGTTACGGGTGCATGCCCAATATATGAAATAAGTAAGTTTTTCACTTTCAAGTTTATTTAAACTTTAAATTTGCTATCGAACTCACACGACCCGAGCTCAAGCCTCTTGTTTTCAAGTTCAGTTAAAGATGTAGCAACCCATCCGGATTCCTCCACTTTGCGAGAATCTAGTCTATTTGTCGAACCCATGATTGAGATTCTAAAATGGCTGAGGGAAGGACACGTATGCAAGACTACAGAGATACGATGAATTGTTGTGCTGTCTTGTGTCCCTCAAAATCAAACCCTGCTCAGGAGTAGGGCGGGCAATCTCCGTAAAGTCTACTCTAAACCGATTCCCTTGAAATAATAGACTCCCCCTAGACGAGGGAGGGACCTCCACAGTCCACGCCACCTGGCGGAAATATGCGCTGATTATTACCATGATAACATCCCACTGAAAATATTGGGGGTTTGTTTGATAAGTCCTAAAAAGTTTAATAACTTTCTAAACACCAATAGTAAAAAAGCATAAGCAAGAACCAAAAAAAACAAAAATTGTGCTCGACTTAAAAAATGGTGATATTAACTAATTAAAAGTTTCTGAAAAGCTGAATAACAATGAGAAAACAGCCAGGGCTCCTAGCTTAACCAACACATAATTTGTCCCTGATTTCCTTTTATGTGTTTTTTCAAGTCTACAGTCAGACCACCTCTAATGTACCAACTCCTAAATTTACACCAATCCTATAACAATGTAACCAATGAACACTATGCCTTGGCTGCAAAGCGGATGTCATGCCGTTTTATGTGAACCTATTATAATTGTGCAGTTTCCCAGGGAGAAATACTCGGTATCCTCTCTAAAAGACTAGTCACCGCTGCGGTGGTTCTGATCCATTTGCACCAGAAGCATTACTCGGCCCAGCACCATTTTCAACTGGTGGAGAGGTGCCCCATTTTCCTTCAGACTCCAAAGGCTCAAGTATGTGGACTCCACCGTCTGTTAGGCCCAAAGCAAATTGATTTGGGTCGGATGGATGTGCCGCAATGACGAGAGGACAAACTCTCAGGCTGTTCAAGGTGCATTGTTAGATTTAGATACATCACACCTATTGCCTTGATTCAATACCTGATTTTAACAATTAAATCAATTTGTAATAAAGTACATAGTAAAGGAAAAGGCACCTTGGATTGGGAGGTAAATATGCCGCAGGACCTATCCGACATCTCAATCTCAGCGTTGAAGCAGTAAGAACACCCACACTTCCATCTTCAAAGCTCACATATATTGATTGGCTATCACAGGAATATGTTGCATGCGTGATGGGGCCACTTGCTTCTCGCGGGACAAACTATTTGAGAAAATAATTCCAAAACTAATATTAATAAACGTAAATCCAAATCACATAGGTACTATTGTTAACTAGCAAACCACACAGCCAACACTGCAATTTCTAGAAAGTCAAATTTGGCATTGCTGCCACACTTCTTACTATATGCTCCGAAGTGCACTTGATTTCAACATAGATTTTATAACTAATAAATTTTTTTTAAAAAAAAATTATATTACAGAAAATGAGCTCACACACCTGCTTTAGGCATTCTAGGTTTGGAGCTTCATATATAGCGATCTGTGTTTCATGAACTGCCAGCAAATGTATCTGATCTAGGTGAAATTGAACACGAGTATCTGCATGAGGAGATGCTGCTCGCCCATTTGGAATTTGCAAGTACTTACTAGCTTGCTTCTCCCAGCCATCTGTGCTCCAGACACACAGCTGCAGGGAAAAAAAAGATGTGGAAATAGAAGCAATTACATAAATGGAGAGTTAATTCCATAACAAGAAATATTGAATCATTTTATAAGACGTGAAAAAAACTCTAATGAAATTCTATATAATTTTTAATAGGATAACCAAACAACAAAACATGTGGGAAATACCCAATATAAAGCACAATAAATAAATATGTTATCAGCAATCATGAATTCTAGAGAATCATTCCCTAGACAAGCTTTTTCCTAAGATACTTAACAAAATTAATTCAAAATCAGCCAATTACTTGAAACTTGAGCTTTAAACATATCTAAGTTCCCATCTCAGACTATTAATTTATTTTTGCTTTCTCATAGTGGGTTGTTGAACTGCTTTAGCATTACAAAACGTGCATGGGACAAACACCGATATTTCTTACCTGACTATCGGCTCCTGAAGATACAAGCACGTTCAGAGTATGAGAGAAGGCAAGACCTGTTATTCTTTTCTGATGACCCTTTAACTTTGTTTTTACCTGTGAAAATAGAGCACACAGTTAATCAAACAATTTCCACTTATTTATCAACAGCTATCAAAGTTTTAAGTCAATTAAAAGGACCTCATCCACCCGAACGTTGTAAATTTGGATTGATGAATCATCCATGCCTATGGCAATGATATTATTGTCCTGAGGATGAAATGCAAGAAAGGTAGCTGCTGGTGGTGGGGGCATAAATGTTGTCATTGTCTGCATATTAAGAAAGCACAAAGAAACAAAATAAATGAAATTAACTTTATCCTTTTATGTAAGGCCTATTGACCTGAAATCCAGAGCTTCCCTGAAACTGTAGTCACGTGCAAAGAAAGAAATGAATGGAGAAAGGACCTACCTTAAATGTCATCATATTGAATAGTGAGATTTTACCCCCTGAAGCTGACATGACGTAAGAATCATTCTTTGAAAGCGCAAAGCATGGAACGGCATCTTCAGGGTTTATATCACTTATATCATTAGTCATTAATATTCCACTTGAAGGCTGCCATAATTGTGGTGCTACACTAGTTGTGGCCTACAACAGAAAAGATCATTGTTAATACCTAGCTTATAATAACATTAAGAAAATAAATATGAAACCAAAGACATTAGGATACTAAGTATAGACCTAGAAAAGAGATTTGAAGAAATTTCCATACCTTCCCTGTTAAGTTTCGATCATTCCTCTGCCATTTCCAGAGCCTGTGTACAGCATTAGATGCTAATGCCAATATGGCAAGTCCAGAATTTGTATATATTAGTCTAGACACCTACATCAAACACAAAAAATAAATGACTGTCCTTAAGGTATTCTATAATCTGAACGGCAATTGCACGCGTGTGTGTGTGTACTGAATGAGAAATTTTTATAAACTAAAATAACCTCTCAGGGTATTTTACACATCACATTCATCAAGTCACTGAAAATTATCATATGAAATATAGAATTTCTTTGTGTTGGTTATCATACTCTAGTCATAGAATAAAATCAAAGCCCTAAATAATGCAAAATGCAAACATTTCTAATGATAATTTTGGTCCCTAATTGTTAATATAACCTAAAAAATAAAAGATCTGCATACAACAGAGCAGAGAGATAACATCTTGTTCAATTATTCATAAGCAGATGACTTTAGAGGGACCACAAAAAATGGTATACGGGCACAATTATTACTAAGTTATATAAAGTTACACAAAGTAGAGACTGAGACTTACCCTCATTGCTGTCAAATCATCAGAAAGCCTCAAGGAGCGGCACTGCGTTCGTTCATTAATTTCTGTAAGTTTCCAGATCCTAGATTTTTCAACAGACTCATCTGCAATTCGGGGCTTTACATCAGCCAAACTTCGACCATCGCTGCTCTGCAGAGACTCAAAAGGAAAAGGTTAGATCATAATAGATCATAAGTTCTTTCATGCATAAATGAAAACTCATAAAAAATTAACATTCACAAGATCAGTACATGTCTGTAAAATTCTGGCAAAAGCACTTAGATTATGATGATTAGAGATAACTCACCATTCCAACCATAGCAGCTACTGGTGCAGCCCGATCGCCGATGGTTGTTCCAATAGTTGCATTGTTAGAGCCAAATGCACCCATATTTGGAGCCTGTTACATGAACCAGACACTTAAAAAGCATATTCTCAAAAACATGTACATGCATTAATGAATATACGTATGTATATATACAAAAAGCTTTACTTTTACCATAGCAGCAGGAGCAACTCTTGAAGCATCAAATGAACGATTCTCCACCGTCCGTAGGAACCTAATCCCATCTGAATTTGCTAGAATTTTAACTCCATTGTCTTCAGTCGAAACAGCTAACAGTGTTCCTTCCTTGTTAAATCTGATGCAAGGCGCATGCTGCATTTGTTGTAAAAATACAATTAGTAAGTACAAGTAAGCATTAGATTGCCTAACATGGAGCAATGCATATGCTATAATTACCGGTAATCCACCATCTGCTGGAGTACTTGTTAATAGATTAAGATTGTCCATGTCCCAAAATTTGACGGTGAACTCATCACCAGCAGCCAAGAAACGATTCTTTGTGGTATCAAATTGAACAACTCCTACAGATCGCTTCCCAAGACCAAAATATGTCCGCTTTACAGCTCCTTCACTTTCATTCCATTCCACTAAGTACGATTCCCCATCTTTGTTTGTCCCACATGAGAACAACCTATAAGTGGCCAATAAATCCAAAGATAAGTATTACTGTTAAAAAATAGAAAGAAAGCAAAAGAACAACCACCAGTCAATAGAAGAAGAAAGATCAGAATCACAGAGTGCAAATAAGATATATGAACCTTGTTCCATCAGCACTGTATGCCATTGTCGTGGATGACTGGCCTGGTGCATTGTAGTCAACTCTTGAGCCCATATTATCATACAACCATGCCTTTATTTTCCCATCAGTTGCTGTTGAGAAAATGAACTGAAAAAAGAGAATAAGACAAAGAAGAAAATAGAAGTCTTTAATTATAACAGCCATATAAACATGAGACTCAAAGGATACCAATGGCTAAAACGTATACTTCAAAAAATAACACCACCAAAAGAAAAGGTAAAGAACTTCTTAAGGAATGGGAGAAAATCCAGAATGGAGTTGTGGACTCTATGGTTGAGAGGAAGAATGCAATAAAAGCTCAAACAGATTGTTCTATGACAAGCTCAATAGCCCAAATTTTAAATCTTTTACCCTATCATGGGTTGATCTCCACAGAAGATTTATACTTAAAATATTTTTTAACCCTGCTACAATTATTTAAATAGGAAGCAGAAAGAGGTGATCATTGGAGGTGAAACTAGCTGAATTTACAAAGTCACAAAGTTTTTATGCTAGTAGTCAAACAAGAAAGTTTGCAGCACAAAAGAGTTCGAGGAACACTGTATGACAATCCACTTCAAAACAAGCAATAAGATATTAATCACCATGAAAAAGCAATAAGCAGACAGCTTATTTGGAACAAATATAAATTACATGTCTATGGTCTCAGTTTGACGTTACATGAATAATTATTTAATGCTATAAATTCCATCCGTTAAGAATTGTCTGAATAGACTGGTCAGAACTTTTGAACCTAGTTTCCTAACTGCAATATTAGCTCATTTTGTAAACTAAAGGAAAAATAACTAATATAACTGTCTTTTACTCACTGTTGAAATGGAGAAATCTAAACAGAGGAACAAATGAGCATGAATCCGCATGCTATTGTCTGTTACCTGAATATTTTCCTTGTGATGAGGGCATATAGAATAGACAGGTGCTTCATGACCCTCAAAAGTATACTGTTTAGCCCCACTAACTGCATCCCAAACCTACAAAATTTGAGACTGTTAAGAGCAGTATCAAACAGATGCACTAAGATAAAAAAGATAAGAAGAAGACAAGCAACCTTAATAATCCTGTCCTCGCCACAAGTGACAATGCACAATTGTTTGTTTGGGTAAGAGAACGCAAGATCATTAACACTCCCGACATGAGCATCAATCTAAAAAAGAAAAAAGCACCAAGTGAATATATTTAGGAGAAAGAAAGGCAGAAAATCAGCTTAAAACTTGTTGGATCTAATGGACTTGACGAATCACACACACCTCTAGGTGGTTACGTATATCATCACCACCATGGTAGGAGTATACATGCACGATATGCTTGGAGTATGCAACACCTGAAATAGGGAGAAAATATCAAATCTAGTGTTTAATTTATACGAATTTACTTCCTATGCACAGCAGTAGGCTATCAGAAATCCAATTGCTAAAGCTCAGAGCATTACCAAAAAGATTTGATTCAGGAGGGCTCCACATAACACGGTTGATCGATACTGTATAATCATTAGCCAGAGATGCCTGAATGAGAATCAGAAGGTTAACATTAACTCAATTTTAAGTAGCATTTAGTACCTACTTCATGCTCAATAAATCTCACTAGAGGTGAAAGAAGGCTAAACCTGCAGAGGCATCGAACATGCTGAAAGGTCCCAGACCTTAAAAGTTTTATGAGCTATCCTTTCACCACTACCTACTTCCCACACCATGATATCACCGGTGTTTGTTCCCACTGAAATCATAAAACCAAATATGGATAAAACACAATTAGAACACAACAGGAGGCAGGGGAAGTTAATACCAGAATGTGAAAACCTACTCAATTTACAAAAAGATGGATTCTGAGCAGGCACTAAAATTTTTGTTCTTTGTGCCAGTTTGAGGGCTCACCAAGAAGTAGAATTTGTTGCTTTGGATGGAAATCCATGCTCTTGACAGCAGAACCCTGGCTTAGGGTCATAACAACAGTCTTGGGCAAGTCATCAGGAGAATAAGAACTCTGACCATGGCTCTGGCCGGCATATGGAACAGGCAAAATATTTACTGGCAGATTATTGAGCTGGTGGAGTATCAGCTGATTAGGTACCCATCATTTAAAAATATTGTTCCAACTGGAAAAATGATGCTATGCTACATGATAGAGCAGATCTCATGCTTCCCATTTAAGAAACTAGTAGCAGAAAAACCCTTAAGGTGATAAAACAAGACAACTAAAACTCACAAAGTTTTCATAACTATATAAGCTGTACATTACCATTTTTTTTTTTTCAAATAATAAAGAGAAACCAAAGACGAGGTTTAAATGAGAGGAAGCCAAAACCAACCAAGAATGCACTCAAAAACCAAGAAAAGCAAATAAAATCTCATTCTGCCTAATCACCCATGCTCTATTACATTTCCTTGATTACCTATCTTTAACGTGACAAGGAGCAACCAGCAAAACTTTAATTAATTCTCATTAGAAAAAAAAAAAGAAGTCATAATACAAACAAATTTTTGAAAATTTTTTATCTAAATCACATTTATCACATGAATTACTTAATATCCTCTAAACCTCAATAAATATGCATCACATCATCTCAAAGCCATACTACATTAATCCATATTAAAATAGATATGCATATGTTACAAAGCAGTTCATGAGGTAAATCTAAATACAAACAAGAGAAGATATTACTGGCAACTGATACCTCATCTGGCATTCCAAAGGGCCTTGATCTCTTCAAAACATGTTCAGAGTCTGCTGACTGATAATCCATGGCTGGGTTATTGGTTGGAGGAGTTCTAGGGCGTTTTAAGATTGCAGCTACCATGAGAAACAAAGACAGAAGATAAAATAATAGTCTCACTAGTAAAACAACCTGACTGATATCGTAAAATCTTCATCGTTTGGTGAATTCTCAATTTCTTCATCTTACATCTTAATTATATATCAGCAACAAATATACCTTTTCCTAACAGGTTTCATGCATCATGTATCTTGTCTGAGGCAACATAAGTAATTGTAACATACAAATATAGCTTCATAACATGGCCATGCATACCCACATGATAAATGTGGAACTTAGTAAAGCAAAAGCACTTTGAACACAACGAAAAGATCCTATAAATAATTACCTGCATTGTTTGGTGCAGTCAACCCTATTGGTCCTGCAGAAGCCGCAGGGTGAGGCACAGTTGGGTTAGCCATCCATCCAGCAAGAGAGGTTGGAAGAGCAGGAGGTGTGGGCTGAAAGGGCTGTAAAAATATATATGGATATGAAGTCAAAAGAAATACACACTCTAGAAACAGCTTGATTACTAATGACTTCTACTTACACCATGAGCGCCCAGTGGAGGAAAACCCCCTGCCTTTGGAACAGCACTCATTAAAGGATTAGTGACAGGGGATGGAGCTCGTGCACCATTTGGTTGTCCACAACTATGGTCTACAAATAGGGTTTTTATGTCTGGATTAGGCCTTGGATTCTTACAAAGCTGGTGCTGCCAATTCAAACTGCATTATAGTGCCAATAATAATAACTATCAGAAAGCTCACAAAGGATAGGAATGGCTCAAGTATAGAATCTAGAACCAAGAATCTGAGACCTTTGATTTATTAGTGTCCGCAGTCTTGAATTCTTCAAGGTAGGAAACTGAAGCTTATCGCGGAAAAGGGGGTTAGCCTCTATCAACTTCTTTAATTCAGCAAGCATTATACTCCTAGCAGATTTGGTATCTCCATATTTCGATAGCTGTTCATTCTCTCTGCATATTGTCATAAGCCATAAGAACCCATGAATTAACGAAATATGGACATGCAAAAGGTAAAATTCTGCCACATAAAGAATCATAAACCAAGCACCAATATCTCATTCATACCTAAAGTTGTCCAATGTCAAGAGATGGGTAATTTCCTTAAAAAGTTCCTCATTAAATGCCGAAAAAACTTTCAGGTCCTTAACTAAAATATCAACGGCTTTAGCGCGATCCCGCCTGCATTTATTTCAGTAAAAATCAGATGAGCATATAATCATTTCCCTTTTTTGGTAACTAAATTAACTCATGAGTATGATAAAAAAAAAAAATCATGTGAAGGCCAACCAATTAACGGCACAACACACTTAGAAGATGCACCGAACATAACGAACTTTTAAAAAACAAAAACAACAAAGAAGATGCACCTAACATAACGAACACAACGAACATAACGAACACAACGAACATAAGAAACACAAGGAATATAATGAACATAATGAACACAACAAACATAACGAACTTTTAAAAGATGAAAAAAAAAACTTACTTATCAAGAGCTTCAAGGTACTTCTGTTTTCGAATCTCGAAAAAAATCTTCATGGAATATCTGTTATCATCAACCTTGGTAAAACCTGAAAGATACTTCTCTACCTCATCCCATTCCCCACTTGTCACCATTTCCTCAAAATATCTCAAATTGAAGAAAAACCCTGACTCTTGCTCCAATCTGTTAAATTTAAATTCATTCATCAATAGATAGAGCCCCACAAAAAACAAAACAAAACAAAAAGAAAACATCAACAAATTCATATATAAACTTTTATTGAAAAAAAGTAAACAGAGAGCAAAGATTAAAGCATACTTGTGAACAGTGTCTTTAAATTTCTCTTCATCAAGGAATTGAAGTATAAGAAACACGAGTTCTCTGCTAAGCGAGGACATGATTGTAATTCTGCAACAAGAAATCAACGAAAAGAAAAAGTAAAGAGATCTGACCTTCTCACAGATCAATTATACTTCCAAAACCAACCAAAAAACCCTAAAGAAATTACAGTCTCCGCTCAAAATATTCATCAACTCAAAATAATTATACAAAAAAATTATAAAAAAATAGAAATGAGAACAGAAATTACCAGACCGGTTGCACAGATCGGGGGAATTTTTGGAGAAAGCGAAGAGAACGACAGGTCGTTTCACTGTTTTCTCTTTGGTTTTCTTTTTTTTTCCCCAACTTTTTTTTTGGTGTTCTTTGTTCCGTCTGTCTCTCTCTTCTGCTTATTGCTCTTTCTGATGAAGTATTTATAGAGAGGAGAAAAGGGTTAGGGATTTGATGATGAGAGAGAAAAAAAAACAAACAAACAAACAAAAGAAATTTGCCAGTATCAGACAAATTAAAAACCGTGATGTGCGAGACGAGATGAGATGAAATTGATGTGAGAATTATAACTCATCTGATAAGCAGCCGACCGTATAAAGTGATAAGATCACTATAAGTGCACTTACTTATAGGCGTTATTAATACGATGGACTAGGCTCTGTATCCGGCTGGATTTGCTGTCTTCCCTAGTGAGTAATTGCTCTATTTATCTGTCTCCGGGGTCAGCTTAGGCTTTCTTGCCTTATATAAAATTTTCAATTGTCTAGTCAAAATTTGCTTTCTTTTATAAGGAAAGTTTAGTAAAAAATTTAGTTACTTACTCAAATCACAAAATTTCCACCTGACTTCCTTAAAAAAGAGTTGGTGCCTCATTTTCTTTTAATTTTTTTTCTTTAAGTATTCAAAAACAAATCTGACAAAAATAGAATATTTTAATACACACCATATACAATTACACTACCATGTTTAGCTTTAGAAAGATAAAATTTCTTCCAATTTGCATTAATGATATCAAAATCATCATATTGAGCTGTATTTGTTGATAAGCTTAACACATCATATTGAGCTGTATTTGGCTGAGGGTAATTTATGTTTCCATATGAGTGTGTCTATTAAAGTTAAATTTTAATTTAAGAGATTTCAATTTAAATTTTAATGTAAAGTGATAAAATTCCAATTAAATACTTAATTTAAACATGAATAAACATTTAAGTTAATGATTTTAAAAAAGAATTTCCTAAAAATAATCATTATTGACATCTTGAATTTTGGTTGTATGTGATTTCCCCAAGTTTACACTTCTATAATTACTTAGGTATATAGTAGCAAGCTATGATAGTAGACAATTTTTAATTTGAAAAAAAAGCATTTAAGAGTTCTGTTTTGTTGTTAAGAGGTTACTATAATCAGACACATGTACTTCAATTCTCTCCATGCCTAAAATTTAATTCAAAAACAAATTTCCTTACCAGGGCCAGGAGCACAACTTTTATAGAGCGTTTTTCTTTTCTTTCTTTTCTTCAGAAAACTGTCCTCACTTGCGTGAACGCACGCGCTGAAAAAGATAAGGTTGGACAACAACCAAGAACGTGGACCTGTCGTTTATTTCTGGAGGGAGACAGGTTCTTAACTCAATGTGCCCCGCGCAACACGTAAACATGCACACGTGTTCAGTGAAACCACCTTTCTTCACACGTGTCTCGTCTCTATTGGAGATTGTTTTGCACGCGAATTATCTGAGCGTTTGTAACAGAACTTTTATTTTATTAATTTATTGTAAAGGAGGACTGGAGGAGCCCATGGCATGCACAAATCACAATTTACTGGCAAAAGTTGTCTAAGAAAAGAATAAAAATAGTCGTAGCAGTAGTAGTGTAGTACAATTTCCTTTGCTAAGGACAAGAATGGCAGTATCACTATTTCTTTATAATAATCTATTTGAATCAAGTGAAAAACCAACATTAAATTGTATAAGTTTAAGGTTAATTAATCAAAAATAAATAAAACCACCTACCTTATAATAGTAATGCTTTTGCAACTTGTGCACAATATGCAGAGTTATACTTAAAAAAAAAATAGAAAGGAGGCAATCAATTTTAAAGCAATTCTATATATATATATATATAATTCAGTCTTCATCCAACTTATAGTAATGAATGGTCTAAGCATGACATTCGTGTTTTATAAATTTAGGTGAGTTAGAGTTGTTAAGACATTTTTTCCCTTTTCTTATATAGAAGAAAGCTTAAGCATGTGACATAGAAATCTTCAAATACTATATTTGTGACAACATAGTGAGTCATATAACTCAAAAGTTCAACTTACGAGGTCTTAGGTGTGATTAATCATTTAAATGAATTTATTTTTATTAAAAATATGAATAAATAAGGTATTTGTTAATTTTGAGGTGCTTAAATCTGAACTCAATTAATGAATGAGATATCTGAATCTTACAACTACTCGAATATTTTTTAAATTTACAATCTTAAATTAAACCCTTATACATATCCACTACCTAATAATTATCCAAACTTATTTAAAAACCCAATTATGTAAAAAAATTATTAAAATGCTTTTCATGGATACTCAATTACGAGAACCTAACATCTGTATCCTTATCAATGTACAATAATATTTCCAATCCATATTCCATATAATTTACTAATAATTAAATTTATAAAAACACACAAATAATAAATTTTAAATTTAAATAATCAAAAATAAATATCTCAAATATTAACTTAAATAACTAAAAATAAATATTCAAACAACAACTTAAATAATATTACAAGTTTACACCAAGGCAATAACATTACAATTTTAATTAACTATATTGGTTTGTCATTAATTAAATGAAATTTAAAAAATTGTTAGGTTCCAAAATTATTTTAATCTCACAACTTCACTTCAGATATATATATTATAAATTTATATAAACAAATATATATATATTATAATTAATAATTTTACAAGTTATAATTTTTGTAACCTTAATGCAAAATAAAAAGTAAATATGTTTATATTTAAAATACATATACTAAAAGTATATATATAATAATAATTTTATTCCTTATAAATTAATACAATATATAGAGTATATATATTAAAAGACATTATAAGTTGATTAATAATAATAGTTTTCATGAATTAATTTACTTAACAATATAGGTTTGTCTTTAATTATATGAAATTAAAAAAACATATAATCGAGTTCAAGTAACGAGTACTCAAGAGGTTGTACCCAAACTCGACGCGGGTAATGAAATTACTACCTGAACCCATCCCAAACTTGATTATAGGTTATTTTAACCCTATTTAACCAGATTGAGTACCTACGAGTACCCTGTTGTAGGATACCCATTGCCGTCCCTAATTTTTCTTAATAAGATCCTAAGTTTGACTTAGATTCGTTTAAAAAATACTTAACTCATTTAAAAATAGATTCGGGTCTACAAGTCATTTAAAAAATACTTAGATTCATTTAAAAAAAGATTCTGGTCTACAAAACATATTTAAGTTTAGAAGCACAGTTACGTGTAAGGCGGAAGGTATTAACACCCTCACAACGACCACTTAATTTACCTAATTAATTATTGTACTTTTAACCTTATTAAATTCAGTGATCAATTTTATTTTTATTTTCCCAAAGCAAAAAAAAAAATTTGTTGATATTAAAATATTCCTTGAAAACTCCAACACTTGAAAGAATTTAAAGAAAATTTCATAACTTTCTTGAAATTTTATCATTGAAAATTTTTTACTTATTTACATTTATGATTGAAATAAAACAAAAACTCTTTGATATTAAAATATTCCTTGAAAACTCCAACACTTATGACAACTTAGTGAAGTCATACTTCTTGTATTGTAGTCTGTATCCTGAAGATTATCCTATTTCCAACGCAACATTAATAGTTTATTAGTTTTGTAAAGGGCTCTTGGATAAATTTGATAGCATAGGTAGTGCTCGAATGCAAGGATACAACATTATTAGTGTTCTTGTTGATGCTTGCTTATTAAATGAAGATGGAGAAAAAAATATAAACATGCATGATGTCATTCGTGACATGGCATTATGGATTGCTTACCATTATGAAGCAAGCGAAAAGAGATTTTTGTTAAAGCAAGTGTTAGATTAGAGGTTGTGCAAGAGGTTGAAACATGAAAAGGTGTAAGAAGTATTTCCTTGATGCAAAATGGAATTAAAGAACTATCATCAACACCTACATACTCGACTCTTCAAATTTTATTTCTCAACAAAAGAGCGAAGAACCCAAGATCGGGGACAAGGACAATAAAAGTAAAATTGTGGCAAGAGTTCCCAATAAGAGACTGATATTGCTCATGATAAGGTGATATGAGTTGTTGATGGTTCCAAGTTTAGCTTCGTTTGCCCAAGCTGCGGCATACACAAGCATAGTGCGGATGATTTGCAACAAAAATGATTTACAGGTAATTGGGGATGACTTCTTCTAATTTATGTCTACTCTCAAAGTTCTAAACTTATCAGACAATAGGGGTAAAAGAAAATTGCCAATGGAAATTTTCAAGTAACCTTCTTGAAATTTTATCATTGAAGAATTTTTATCTATTTAATGTCAACTCTAATTTTTAAATGTCTCAAAAAATAAATAAAATAAAGATAAAATAAAATTAGAATGATAAAATCTAATAATGAAAATAAAAAAGAAACTCACTTAATCGAGTAGAAAAACTAAAAAAAAACTAATGGGTCAAGATTATCTAGACGGACTCATGTAGATCTAGATACCAAGCGTGTATTGTAAAAAATGAGAAACTCCCTCTAAACTGTATTCAAAAAACTGGAAAACTTTTTTAACTTTTTCTTTTCCTTATTTCTCCCTTTGGTAAAAATAATTTCTTTATAAACTAATTCGATACTTTTAAATTTAAAAAGAATCTTAACCCAAGGCCTCAAAAACTATTTTCTCCTTCTACCAATTGTTTTTTTTTTAGTTTTTCTTTTCGTGTATTTTCTGACCTTGGCTATATTTATAGCCAATGAGTTATATTTAATTTCTTGAGTTTTAATTCAATTTAACTTAATCTTTGTTCATCTTTTCAATTTTATCTAAGATTAGAATTTGTGCAAACACATTTTTATCTTTTTCATATTTATCTCTCCCTTTTCATATATTTTCCTAATTTTTATTTTTTTTATATTTTCAAAATTTTATATATATCTCGAACGAGATGGAGTGTCTACAATTCTAATGACATGTGTGTTTTCATTTTGTAAACATTGTACTTTATTAAAGAAAAAAATAATAAGAAAATTAACAAGTTTCACATTAAGTTTGCGATTTAATTGCTATTGAGTAGAATTTGATAAAAATTAAATCGACATGACACAATAACAATAAATAATTAATGATCTTAAACTAAAATCACATCTCATATACTAATCATGCTAGCAAAAATTCAGTTACTAACTCTGAAAAGTTATATCTTTTCATATGAAAAGTTATAATTATCGAAAAGACATATTAATTGAAAGGTTATATCATATAATGTGATTATTAAATTATTGTGGTTTTTTATATCAAAAGTTATGTCTTTTGATAAAAGTGATATTTGGAAAAAATAAACACCTCTAGATCTAAAATTTACAAGATATTGAAAAACATCACTACTAAAAAATTATGATATGAAAAGTTATTTTTTCATATTGTGATTCAAAGGTTATATTTTATGGTACAAATGATTATTTTTTCATAAAATAATTATTGAAATAATATTATTATCCAAATGTCATATCTTATCATATGTAAAAATGTGTTTTGTATTAATGAAAGGATTGTGCCTTTAAAAAAAAGACACGTGCAAGTTTGGTAATTATTTTGACACATAAAACAAACAAGAGAAAAATAGGAGCAAGATAAGTGTTATAAATTAAATCAAAATTTTGAAAATGACGTAAACATTTTGAGTTCTTATCGTTTATCAAAATTGTCAAAATCCCTTGTAATTTACTTAGTGTAGAATGTAGGCTTTAAGGCCAAACAACTTAACAACCCTCAAGTATGTCTAGTGATTATCCCGTAAGTGCAAGACAAAGTTAAACATAAATTTTATTGTATCTTTAAAACTATTTGTATAATTCTCTTTTTACATATCAAGTTATGAGAGCAAAATAAATTTTAAAGATATTGTTTATAAATTTACGCCTTTAAGTAAATTTTATTGATTCCTTTAAATTCCATAAACCCCATTTACAACAACAAAATCTATCAACAAGCCAAATTAAATACCGAATTAATTTATAATTTACGTGCAAAGCTCATTGATTAATTAATATTTATACATGTGCGTAACATTATAGGAGTTTTAACCGTCACTCTTTATTTTTATAATACTTATAAAACACTCACAGATGTCCAATACATGCATATCCACATGCTCGTATGCATACATGTAAAACGTACCAAATTGTAAAAAGCATATATAATTTAATCATGCCTTCTAATGATGTCCTATGTTATGCCTTTCGGTAATGCTTTTTGGTAAAGTAATCACCTTAATTGTTGGATATATGTATATATATATATATATATATATAACTCAATACTAATCGCATTGCATGCATGAAATCATTCTGTCGAGCAACAAAAATTATTACTCATTTACTTTCAAATTCAATATCTATAATATTTTTAAGATATAATATCTAAAAAATCTTTTAAATTATTCAATAAAATTTTAATAATTTTTTATTACTTTATTGTATTCAATAAAATTTTTATATTTTTATTTTGAAATAAATAGATTTTTATAATTAACAATGGACTACTTGTCATTAGTTAATTATTTATTATTTTATATTATGTGGTGTGGACATGGGATGATTTCATGCCACATAATATGTTCACTTTACACGTTAATGTTATGTGGATATAAAAATGACAAATGTACTTTAATTGATACGATTTAGTAATTAATCAATTATTAATCATCAGAATTTATTTGATTAAAATAAAAATATGATAAGTTGATTTAATACGATGGAAGAATAAAAATTTATTTAAAAATTTTAAAATAGTATTTTTTTAATTATCTCAAAATTAGACCTATTTTTCATTCTAAATCAAATGTGAATATTTGAAATTGAAAGGGAAATACTATTATTTTGTCAATTTTAAAGCACATGGTTGATAAAACTTCTGGCAAGATAACAAAAAAGAAAAGGCATACCCTTGGAATAAGAAAAGTATCCATCGTGTGCCAACTTTGATCAACCTCTTTTTCATGTGCCATTGAAATGACACGTTATCATATGTTTTTTTATTAAAATTTTAATCAAAGAAAAAAAAAATGTTGTTTATGGCTGACTACATGCTTCTTGCTAGTCAAACTCTGAAAAAGTTAGCATAGTGACACGCAGCGCACATGACAAGCGAGTACGAAAAACCTTAAATACTCGAGAGCGTTAAGGACCCTGAAGAGCGCTTTCGCCGAGCAGTACTTTAGACGTGTGACAAAGGAATTGAATGGAAAAAAAAAAGGGAAAGACTAAAAATATCGTTTTATTCAATTTATCGCGATTTATACAGCGGGAAGAGAGATTTTGTCTGATCTTTCTCTCTTTCTCTCTCTCTTTCTCAAAATCACATCATTTTTCTCGTTTTACAAAAACAACCGCACGTCAATTCACTGTGACGCAAGACATTTTAAACGGTTCTAATCAGATGAGTTTTTGTATTTATCTGGACAATAAAAAATAAAAAAGTGGGGTTTTCTTTCCCTGATTTTTTTCTTCTTTTTATTATTTAAATAAAAAGGAGGAACGCTCCTCTTCATAAATTTGATGTGGGCTCCCACACATGACACTATAACATCTATTTTTCCATTTCTCCCCTAATTTAACCCCCACTCGCCCCCCCCCCCCCCCCCCAAAAAAAAAGAGTTCTCATGAAAATTTTAGCTAAATACTAAAAAGCCATAAAATAAATTAATACTTCTTTAAACAATTATGATGTAATTGTGTAAGTGAAAAAATTATTACATAAGTTTTCTTTAATCACACTAGTCGTAATTATGACATGGGAATAATGATATATGCAATATATATTATTTTTTATGTAAGTGAGTAAGTCGTCCTTTTTATATCCATCCACAAACAAGTCAAACGCTGCCTTTCATGTTAAAGCAGCTGAAACTAAAATATTTATTAGAAAGTGGTGGATTTGCTTTAAGGTTTAGCAAGCTCGTAGTACAATCCAAACCTCTGCATCGAATGAGAAAGAAAACAAGAGAGAGAGAGAGAGAGAGAGAGTAGCATCGTGTAATAATTTCTCTATTGGTTTTTAATTTTAGACATCATTTAATGACGTACGCGCCTGCGCCTTGTTAGAAATTTGAACGAAAACTTTCTCACCAACTAATTTTTTTATTTCATCCTTTTACATTTAATAATTGGTAGTAAAATTTTAATGAAATAATAATGTTAGGCTCTCGGGTTCTTTTTAGCCTATATAAAAGAAAACGTGGAGAAATTAAAATGATCACAGTGTGGAGGAATTATTATAAATTATGTTTTCAATAAAAAAATTTGAAATTTATATTATTTCTATGGTTCGCTTCAAAATTAAACTAATAATCACAAATTAAAAAAAAATTATAGATTTAGTAGTATGAGAGTAGGCAGTGGGGCCGGCTTAGCTTTAGCCATTGACTTTTCTCTTTTTACTAGTAAACGATACCATATTCGCTAACGCTGCACTTTAGCATCGGAAAGACAAAATTCCCTCTTCGACAACGCATTTGCTCAAATGGGAAACACCAAGTTTATAAATAAACGAATATATAAATATAAAAAGAAACGAATTTGGGTAGCACATGTCACTTTCAAATGGATGCAATAAATAATCAAGATTCAAAATTTATTTCAATTTGCTTCAAAGTTTATTCTTCAAACTCCAATATCCTACTTTTCATTTAAAATTTCTTTCTACTAAGTCGGATAAATCTTATTTGGAATTGGACGTAAATTTTTTTTGTTCTTTTTTTAACTTTTAAAAGTTAATATTGTTGTATTTTCTGCACTCGAATATTTGGTTAATTGGTTAATACATAATGCTTTTACTTAAAGAGTAGAGTTTGAATGTCCCATCTCTTAATTATAAAAAAAATATATATTATTGCATTTTTCGATGGAACCTATTTGCATTCAAAGTTCGAACTATATATCAAAAATAATCCTAAAAAAGAAAAAGGAAAAGAAAAATCATTGAAATAATCTTAAAATTTTTATTTTTTTCTTTTGATATAATTTTTTTTTTAAATTTTTTTCTTCAAATCAAATATGTCAAATTATTAGATAACATTAATCAATTAGGTTAGACTCGTGCACAATTAAAAGAAACTCGAGTCGATGAAATGTGGTAACTCTTATTAGAAAAATTATTATATAGATAATTTGTTTTGTTAATTATATACCCAATAAAATTGGGGTTGACATGTTAGTTATATTTAGGTATAATATATTAAATAATTTTAAATTATTTAAAAAAAATTAAATAAAAATTTTTTGATTCAAATAAATTTTTATAACTAATAGTCAATTAATTATTGTTAATCAAAATATTACTTTATCATTTTGTATCACATAACATATTAATGTTTTATAATACATGATAACATGACATGTTGATGAGATATAATAATATGATTATGTGACATTTTTCACATTTTACATTAACGTCACATGAGAATAAAATAATATGCAACGTTTTGATTAAGTGCTAATTAATCAAATATTAATTATAATAGCTTATTAGGTTGCGAATCTATTTATGTTAATATGTCAAATTTTAATTATGTTAATTTATTGAATTTACGATTAATATATCTAATGTATATTTAAATATTTAATTTAATAATAAATACATGATTATCATTTGATAAAAGAGCAAGATTTGAATACTCATTTCTCACAAATATAAATATATAAGAAAGAGACGTATGTAATAATTTATGGTATGGGAAGCAAAGGTATATGAGACCAAAAATGATGAAAAAGACAAGCATGAATTGGCAGGAGTAGTGAGTATGTGAAAACGGCATGAGGAAGTTGCCTAGAACATTAAGCTTTGTTGGCCACTGATGTACCAAAATTGGAGGTTTGTGCTGTTAAAAAACTACTATATCAATCACAAATGCGCACTTGATTATAAAGTCTATGGTCGGTGCAAAAATATACGACCCTTATTTCACAGCTATCCTTTTGTTGCTGCAAAACAGTAGATTCAATCAATAGTTTACAAGCTTTCCACATATGGCCTGTCGCATTTCTATCAGCACCATTTTTCCTTTGGGACTAGATTTCTCATTTCCCCTTCCCGAACTCCTCTCGTTTGAAAAAAAAAAAAAAAAAGAGAACCCAAATGGGATAACTGTACTTGTTGCTTGTAGGACCATAATTGGCGGCTCTCGAGATTGAAAAATTGACTATTGAACTGTTCTGGGCAGATGTTTTAAGTTAAAAATTTTGTTTAGAAATATGAAAATTTTATATAAACTGCGGAGGACTTTCTCGTGTGCAACAAACAAAATTGGGGTTGATAGCAGGGGAAGTTTCTAGCTATCTTGCTGATGGCAAAGAAAGGATTGGACTCAATGATTGCACGTCAAAGTCCTTAGTACCAACCAATTCAGATAGCTTGGCTTTGTCAATTGGGACATGAAATCTGAGCCGAGATTCGTGGATACCCCTAAAAGGCCAAAAACCCATTATTAGACCCAAGTCAAATGAAGTTTATGTCATGTTATGGACTGCCCATACAAACCCGCAAAGCCCAGCCCGTTTTCCAATCTTGAAATGCTCCTTTCAATGTTTTCATTTCGGATTCATTTTAATCCACAAAGTCAAGACACTGCCAGGCTTTTGATTAAAATCATTGAAATTTCTGATACTTGACACATTATCTAAACAAGAAAGTGTACATGCCATCGCAACATCGTTGACATAGCAGCACAGTTAATGGTTTAATCTAATGGTATTATAAATTTGACTTTGACTAATCACAGTTTTCCTTCCAAAAATAAATTACTCAAAATTCAATATTTTGAGTATTGACCTACTTCAATTAAATTGTTTCTAGTATTTGATGCCAACTGCTCCCATGTAAATGCTAGACCTTCACATCCTCGGGAAGAAAAAGGGGAACGGATTAAGCAGAAAGATGTCTAATGTAAATGGTTTCCCTGTCACCTTCAGGGGCTGATTGTAAAATCTTTACTTCTTATACAGCCCCCTGGGAGAAGAAACCTAAACCTATCTGCATTTTCTATCAAATACGCAGGGAGATGAACTGCTGAAGCTGAATGCGGGATAGAACCCATCTTTTTGATCAACTCTTGGAAGGAGTACTCTTCAGGGAGCATATCAAAAAGATCATCTCCCCTGCAAATGATTTTCTGTATTCTAGAATAATTTAGAAAGTCCATCCTTTTCACCCTGTCGGCATGGCTGTATCCAGTCATCTTAAACACAAATTCTTCAAGACTCCGAAAGCAAAAGCTGCAATGCCATCCTGCATCAGAAAAGATTACATCAGTTTGGCGTGAGTGGCGGTACCGAGTCCGAGGGCTATACAAGTGAACTGTGGCTCGCCAACTGCTATAATCCACGGGAAACTCAAAGGAATACATGTAATGCTTCAACTCAAGGTGCAATACAGGTGGCACTCCATCACACCATTGTAGTAGTTTCAGAGTGTGCGGGCTTGGGACCTCATCTGTGTCTGACATTATTAGCAAATCTCCATTGGATATCCCCGCACTGAGAAGCAATCCATTCATAGCTCCACGTTGGAGTGATTCCAGAACAAATGGGTCTTTATGTGAACCAAGGGATGCGATTTGGCCTGGAAATACACCATGGACAACCTTCTCCTCAGCAAAGGCAAACCTGGCACGGTTTGATGCAAAGAATAGGGGTTTGGGGATGCCAGTGAAAGTTGTATTTGACTCAAGGATTACGAATTTTGAAATATAGGGATCAAGCTCGTGCCACCTGATCTCAAGCAAGTCTAATTCATTGCTGAAGATGATGCTGTCAAAAATACGACGTGGTTGTGAACGTATGGACCAACCATGGAGATGGCAAAGGTGTTCCATTGAAACATTTTCAGCATAATAGTGAGGTAGGCGTTTGAATGGGGCAGGGGGCTTGTCCCAAAGTGGCCGGAAGAAATAGGATATTTTCTGGCCATTGGTAATTATTCCAATCACACAAACTGGCACAAGTATCAAGAGGGCAATAGAAAGAAGCTTAGGTGGTGATCTTCGGTTGGGGAGGCGGAGGAGTCTTGTTGCCATGGCTTAAAGTAGAAAGCTTAAGATAGATAGCAACTGGCATGAATTGATAGTTTAATTAGCCAAAGAATCATGGCTCTAATAAACTTGATCACCTGCAAAAAATTCACCAAAAAATTAAGGTCTAAAACTACAACTAAAAATGTAATTTTCACGCAACTGTTCTTCATGAAAGTTAAGACAAACATCAGAACTCAAGTGGGAGCATGAAGGCAATTTTTGCCCCAGTAATAAGCAAATAATGAAGAGAGGGCTGAAAGGCAAACAAACAATGTCTTATATCAAGTTAATATTCATAAATGAATATAAAATTAGCAACAGCTAAAAGTTTCTAGGTCCAATCTTCCTGGTGAATCCAAATTGTCATATTCCAACATTACATCTGTATCAGACTTGATGCAATTATAATTTTCAGTGTACTACGTAGCAGAAAAGCTTGATTCACAGGCTCAGATCGCACTTCTGCTGAAGGGTCAAGTATGATCTCTAGCTGCTACAAGGGGCCTACAGTCCAATAATAATCACATGCACGATGCATATGCCAACTTAAAGCATAAGTTGAGACCATATATAAATTTTACATGAATAATAATAAAAAATACACAGAGAAACTTCGGTAATCACATACAAGGGCATGACATCAGATGACATAAAAGTGTATGACGGTGGCAGTAACAACAGTACTGTTTAAATGTCTTTGTACTTAACTGAATATGCTCTTAGTCTTTAATTTTATGTGTCTGCAAGAAAAATTGATCATACAAAGACTGTGCTCTGGAGTAACTGAAACTAGACCATGCATGGTAGAAGACTGAGAAAGAGTAATGAGCTTTGAGCTTTAATCAGGTGCAAGGCACAAATATATTAGAAGATTAAAGAATCAGAATTCAAGCAATCTTAGCATAAATGAATTAATGAACTAGAAACTTAACGATAACTGAAAACATTCATCCCTAAAGTTTCATGTAAAAGCAAATAAATGAATATAAATAATAAGGTTGTATGCTCTTCTATACAAATTTAAAAAAGCTCAGTCATGTCAAACAGTTTGGACATTTCCAATCTGATAAAAACTCTATGGAAGCACATTAATAGACTGGTAAAAGGGAAAAAGGTTTCTAAATTCCAACAATAACCATTGGTCCACCGCCTCCTAATGCTTTTCTTCATCTAAAGTGGCTCAGTGGTAGACTAGTATGCATGTTTCTCAATAATACATGATGTAATATGATTACATGTAACTTTATGATGCCTTCAATAAGGTTTTCATAGCAACATGAAATTTTACAGAGAAGATGGGACTGAAAAAAATAATGAGATTTAACAGCTCTGTACTAACACTTGGAATAAACCGACTAAAATTTCTTGCAATTATAAAAACTGCAAAATGAAATTGTTATTATCAATCACAGAAAATAGGCCAAGCAATAATAACACTAATGTGCACAACATGAAACGAAAGAATAATATGATATGTGTTTGCAAATCTATTGCTAGCTATGCATCTCTAGGCAACTTAGAATTCATATAGCAAAAAACACCTACCGCGAAAGATGCTGGAGAAACATTCCAGTCCTAGACACAGTCAAGGTAACCAAAGTGGCAAGATAATCTTTCGCAATGCTTTAAGACAATCAAATATGACCTCATTGAGTAAAAAAAAAAAAAGAAAGAAAAAGAATAATTTTCAAGGTTCACCTCATCCTGACACCATATTTATGAAACTAAAATGAACATAACATTAAGAGTAGTGGAGGAGAGGGGGGGGGGGGAGGCGCGGCGGTGTTTCTAAGAGTGTTGTTTTAAGGAATATTCATCTCAATTTGTTTTGTGTGGGGTAGAGGTAGAGTAGTGGAGGGGGGGGGGGGGGGGGGGGTGCGGTGTTTCTAAGAGTGTTGTTTTAAGGAATATTCATCTCAATTTGTTTTGTGTGGGGTAGAGGTAGGTAGAGTAGTGGAGGAGAGAGGGGCGGGGGGGCGGGGGGGGGGGGGGGGGGGCGCGGGTGTTTCTAAGAGTGTTGTTTTAAGGAATATTCATCTCAATTTGTTTTGTGTGGGGTAGAGGTAGAGTAGTGGAGGAGAAGGGGGGGGGGGGGTGTGCGGGTATTTCTAAGAGTGTTGTTTTAAGGAATATTCATCTCAATTTGTTTTGTGTGCGGTAGAGGTAGGAATGTTAGGGAATTTTGGTTCTGGGTCTCAGACAAAAGTGAGGGGGGCGGGGGTTGAATTGTGAGAGTAGGATGAAAGATATAAATTATCTAATGTTGCTGTTTAGGAGGTGAGAAAAGGTAGGTAGAATTTTTCATGATGCTAAGGAACCTATTGATATGGTTGTAGGTAGTTCTCATATATCTACTTTACTTATAAAAGTATTTTGAGAAAAAAAAAAGAAGAAAATAGATGTGAAAAAGAAAAAACGAAAGAAAATAATAAACAAAAAAAAAGAAGGGAAAAGTAAGACATACAACCCATCCCTATGGGTGTGTGTCTTGCTTAGGTCTGGTCGGTTTGTGGGGAGATTAAGAGGATGTAGAAAGGTATTTTGGATGTTGATGAGGACTGAATGACCTGAGGATGCTTGCGGGGTTCATTGCAAAGTAGGGAGCTGCTTCGATGTGAAACTGGTATGATGGATGCTGCTATAAGGTTTGGCTAATGGAAAAAGGGTGAATGGTTGAGCCTGATAAAATTTGAAGGTAGGCAGAGATGGAATGAAAAATTCGGTTGCAATGGGATGATTTTGTAATGCTGTCAGAAGCATACCAAATGCAACCTGGTTTGCTTCAAGGCTGAGTCTGGCGGATGAGGAATTCGAATGGAGCAGAATGCTTTTTCTCTCGGTAGGAATGCAATGAGGAGAAGAAGACGGGTTTTGTAAAGATATTTTGTAAGTTGATGCTGATGGTATGACTTTAAGATGCTCTCTGGGATTTTTGTTACATTAGGGAGCTGCTTCTAAGTGTAACATATGTAGATTGAAGCTGATTAATGCCCTGGGATATTCGATACACTAGGGTGATGGCTCTACTGTTTGTCTGATTTTATGGGTACACTGATTGTTTTAATTAGTTTGTTTTTTCTTGTACGCAGCTCTAATCATGTTAAAAAATATATCCTGCATGGAATGGCTGCATGACTAGCACATAGAGGTAGTTTTTTGTACTCATCTTTAAAGAAATGAAATCATCTTAAACACCTTATCACATGCCGATGAATAAGCTTACTGGCTCAGCAAGAAAAGGACATTTCCTGATAATGCGCAACACCATCCTAAGATACTGAACAAAACTACGTCCTCAATCAAGCATTCTCCCCAAATTTTAGTACATGACATTCATTTATGGGGTTATGTGAAACAAGCAGAGACTAAGTCGATAACCATGTTTCACTCAATGAACAAAACTCTCACACATTTCAAATCATCATATATCATTGCAAGCAAACAAGAAAGCCCAAACGTTTATTAAAAGACAAAGAAAAAGCCATAGAAAAGTCCCATTCCACCTCAATTCTGCACGAACCACTCTGTATTTATATACATTTTCGCGAATACCCAAGTAAATAAAATCATCTAAAAACTTAAAAATGAGGGAAATTTGAGCAGCAGACTGAAAAACAATAACCATAAAAACACAAGAAAATCCTCCCAAACATCGGCCTTTCGACAATCCTTATAAACCAAAAATAGGCAGTTTTTTTCTAATATCTGAAATCATGTTCCTAATTAAGAATTAGCCAAAAGAGTATTAAAAAACAAAATTAAAGGTGAAAACTTGTTGCACGAAGCTTAGATTTTTCACAACAATGCCCCAAAGCAACGTTAAGACATTAACAAAATTCACTTTCACGATCAAATAGCTATTACTTTAACGATAAACAGATAAACAAAAAGAAAAGAGAAAAGCAAATTGACGGTAAAAGATATATTTATTTAAAAAAAATCTAAAAAGCCTCCGAAACAGAAGTTAATGACAGAACTGTAAGAGAAAGGAAACATGAAAAAGCCGAATTCAATGTAGAGAGAAAAGAAAAAAAGAAAAAAGTTTACCCCTTTTCTCTTTGAAGGTTGCAGAGGACGGAGGGATTTGACGTCCGATCAAACTGCCTCCAGAATATACGAAATTACAGTTTAATCCCTTCCACCATTTTTTATTTTGTTAATTAAAAGATTAAAAAAACTGGGGACATGCAGAGATAGAGAGGGACAAAGCAAAAAGATATTCGGAAAAAAAGATATATATTTATTTGGAAAAGGAAAATCTTGAATGAGAGAGACAGGAAGAAGAGTGCGGCCCACTTGAGAATGACGGAGGAAACCCCGGATGGGGAGAGAACCTAGGACTGCGAGGCTCGAGAGGAAGGAGGGATTTTTCTCATCTGCAGTTGTGTTTAACTCTCTATTTTAACTCAGCCGATTAGTTAACTACACGTGTAATTTTGTGACGTGGCAAGTTTCTTATTTGGGAGATTGGGGGAACGAGGGTGGACGGGGATGTAGAAGAATTCCGACAGGGGAGTTACGTCATGCGAAACACACTTGTCATGGAGTTTGAGAGACTACGTGATGACGTGCATGCGGTTCTTGGGAGCAAAATTAGCCGGTAGTAGGAAATGACTGATATGCCCTTTCGTATTTTTAGCACTATTTGTAGCAACTTGTTTTTTTTTTGGGTCTCGCTGACGCGTCATCCGCGGGATCTTTTTAATTAATGTGACTCGTCACGTCTTATTATGGTTAAATAATTAAAATTAGCAACTAATATAGGAATAATATACCTTAAAGTTTTCGAGCTTGGAAAAGGCATTGTAAAATATTGACTTGCAAAATGTCTACCACTTGACAACCGTGTTAACCCAAGTTTCCTTTTTTGGGCAATGTGTATGTATTTACTCAAGTTGGATAGTAGAAAATGACGTTAATTGGGATATGATGGTTTAAGAAACAAGAGCCCTTTTGTCGTTTATCTAATAAATAAAAAAAACCCTTTTCAAATTATTATTTTTGAAAATATTCGCGTAATAATTAATGTGTTTACTTAATATATATTTATCTATCTATCTATATATATGCGTAAACTTATATAAAATGAAAGATGAATATAATGCCTCGATCTTTGTTGTTGGTGCAACTGAAACGACCAGTAGGAGAAAGAATTGGTGCTACTGACCATGCCGATAGTGAGGCTGCGACAATGAAATAAAACTCATCACTTCCCTTTGGTTTTCCTATATATAATTACGTTTCCTCAGCTGCATTTGGCAAGGCTAGCTTGGACGTTATTGAAGGGAAGAAAATTCAAAAAGAGAATTTTTCTTCAAAGAGTTTTGCATAGACAGCAGAGTGAAGGAAGAGGAAAGAAAAGATGGGCTGGAAATATAAGGGAGGTTTACTTCTAATTATTGGTGTCGTAATCATGTGGGTTACCTCTGCAGAGGTCACTCAGGTTAGTTCTGATCAGATTCTTCTCTTCCTTCTCACATGGTTCCTTGTTTTCTTCTTTTACTTGTGCAATCGTTTTTGTCGAGTTGTCGATCGAATTTCTTGGACTTTTCATGTTTTTATGCTGTCGAGTACGGTTGATGAATCTTCCATCATTCTGGGACAACTTGGTTTTCGACACTCACTTTGTAGTTTCGTGGTTATCATTTGTTGCAAAGATCTGAGAGATGATCTTTGACAATTTGTCGTAATGAGAACTTTTGTGGGGTAGGTGTAATCCACCCATCATGTCAATTTCTTAGCCATCACCAGGCTGAAATTAAGAACAATGGTTTTGGTTTTTGACATAAGGAATTTTAAAATTATTCCCAGATAGGTTGGAATTTGTTAATGTTATCTTGACTCTATCTCTGTTGCTTAAATTCTGCAGTTTAATGATTAATCTGTAGAATCTTGGATGGTTGGTGATTGTATTCGTTCTTATTTCTAGCTTACCATAATTGTCTTTAGCGTGCACACCAACCATAATTGAAATTAATGTGAAAACAGGGAAGAACTTCGCCCATAAAAAAGTGTGTTCATGTTATTTAAAGTGGTTCTAAAGCCAGAAAATTTTCAACGCTTAATTTGATGATAATCAAGAATTTTCTTGATTATCTGTTCATATCTTCTTCTATGTTTGACAGTTTGCCACTATGGTTTTCTTCCTATATTTTTGATTCAGTTTTTATTTTTCTGGTCATGTTTTTTACTTCCCGTTGTTGAAACTGATGATTTCGTTTCATCTGCTTTGTTTGCTAATGGAATCGGGAGGTCTCCTGGTTGCTCCTGGGATGTTCGTTCTGGGCATCAGGTTTTCACCCACTTGCCTTTTTACCTTCAAATCTGTTTTTTTTTTTCTTTTTGTTTCTTTCTGAATGGTTTGGTCTTCTCATTCAAGCTCATTTGTCACATTTTCCTATGGTTAGCTTTTATCTTCTGATATAAATATCATTACCAATAATTTGCATTCACTTTTAATTTTTATTAAGTTATTAGACATGCTTATGCTACGATGTTATTCTATGCCAGTTCAGTGGTGCATGGTGAAGATCATTTTCTTCTTACTAAAATTATATAGTCCATCGTTTTCTTTTGTTGGAACTTGACTGCTAGGGTTCTGTTCTAATGCCATTACATTCTCATTTTTACTTTGGAGTTTTGACATCACTGTTATGTTTCGACAGGGTGTGTTTGAAGACTATAGGTATCCATTTGTCGTGACATATCTTGGAACCTCTCTTTTGGCACTTTATCTGCCAATAGCATTCTTTAAGGACTGGTTAGTAAAGCATCTGAGAGGTTGCTCTTGTAATAGTACCAAAGGCCCAAAAGGGGTTGACAAGTCCTCTGTGGAACTAAATTCTCCTGTAAAACATGATGACAAGCATGGCAATTTTCAAATTGAACATCAAGTACCAGTGCCTAAGGAGTGTGTCATAGACCTTTGTATCAAGGAGGAGGAAAATCCCCTGGTTTCTAAACACAAAGATATTGTGGAAGCACAAAAGCGAGACCGAATGCTTAGCACCAAGGATATTGCTGCATTTGGCTTTTGCATGGCCCCTATCTGGTTTGCAACAGAGGTGTGAACAAAAAAGTTGTTTATTTAATTTGTTTTTTTAGCTGGTTTTCAAGTCAAGCATTTGTCTTTAAGCATCTACCATCAAATTCGTTGAAAGGAATGCCATATATTTTCTCTTCCAGATTCCAACATCTCTTTGTTTACATTTCAAACTATGCTTCCGAAATGTATATATGCATCTGTGCATGCCCCTTTTGCCTGATTATGCCGCCCATCTCTTTTAAATCTTCATATGCATAGATGTGCTCATTTCATGTAAATCCTCAGGCCTTTGCTGTATGAGAAACATAATCCCACCGAAATACAGTTGATCCACTACAGGAAAATCTGGGATTTACATATTTCCTAGAAAGACATTATTGTAGTTCTTTCTAATATTGTTCATTGTCTCCAGTATCTTACGAACGCTGCTCTTGCAAGAACAAGTGTTGCTAGTACAACATTGTTGTCCTCAACTTCAGGATTTTTCACTTTATTAATTGGGGCACTTTTGGGTCAAGACTCCATTAGTACAGTGAAAGTTGTTTCAGTTGTCATTAGCATTGCTGGTGTTGCTATGACTACACTTGGAAAGACATGGGCTGCAAATGAACCAAAATCAGGCGTTAACAGGTATTGTTTTCCTCCACCTCATTTGGACTGTTACATGCTACCATAATTTGGCTTGGACTATTACTTGTGTTAAGGTTATAAATGGACTAATTATACACTTCTATAACTTCTTTTTGCCCCTTTTTTGAGGTGAGGTGGTGGGTTGCAATTGTTTTAATGGTTTTATTTACTTGATATATGTGAAGCATGTTTTCTGAGAAGCTACTTACAGTTTTACACCTGCATTTAGAAGTGGGAATCATTCTCTTCTAGGAGATCTTTTTGCTATCTTCTCAGCTATGAGTTATGGACTGTTTACAGGTTTTATACCTTCTCTTTTATTTGAACCATATTAGAGTTTTTTTTTGATAAATTACCAACAGAATACTAAAATCATCTGTTGCAGTTTTGCTTAAAAAGTTTTCTGGAGAAGAAGGAGAAAGGGTAGACATGCAGAAGTTGTTTGGCTCTATTGGATTGTTTGCACTTGTTGCCCTTTGGTGGCTTGGTAAGAGCATGTTGTTAGTTGGTTTTCCATAATTTTTCTGCTCTAGGTCAAAATGAAAAATTTTGAGATAGTTATCATATTCTGTTTTTTTCAGATTTACACCATGGAATAAATTTATACTTTGACCGCTAGGTTTCTTCTCCCCTGTTCTGATAAGCTTGTTAAGATATGTGAAATAAAAAATAGACATTACTGTTTCTTCTTCTTCCTGATAGCTCGAAACTGGATATAGTTTAGCAAGACATTCTAGGAACTAGTTTAGACAACGCAAAGCAAAATGATGGAATCAATTGATGGTGGTAAGCCACTACTGGAATGATCTGATGTAAACCACTACTGGAATGATCAGGCTGTGGAGCTGTTTTCGAACTTTTTAAGCATTTCATAGCCACTGTTTCGATGAATTGCTTTATGTGGAAAGTAGCCAATATGCTTCTAACAGCTTTCAGTAAATGGTCTTTTAAAAAATTGGACACAACATCTGCATTGTGTATGACTTGATGTTTCTGAATTCTTTCCAGCATGGCCTCTGACTGCCATTGGTGTTGAACCAAAGTTCACATTTCCTCAATCAGCTAAAGTGCAAGAGACAATCCTTATAAACAGTTTTGTTGGGTGTTTTCTATCTGACTATTTCTGGTATGCGAATACAACAGTCTAACTAAATTTTCTGACTTATGGATCTACATGTTTTTAGTTCCTCCAAGTCAACATCTATCATACTTTACAGGGCATTGTGTGTTGTCTGGACCTCTCCGCTGGTAGCTGCACTAGGCGTTTCACTTACCATACCTATTGCAATGTTGGAAGACGTGCTAATTCATGGTCAACGGTATTCAATAATCTATATGATTGGATCAGCTCAGGTAAATGGTTAAGTAGTAATCTTGATAAATTCAAAAACTTGTCAGCCCCATCATCCTTCAATTTCTTTGATACATAAGCATCTGACCAGATAAATATTCAGTTAATTTCTACTACATAACTTAATCAAATTGCTCAACTAGATATTAGTTTTGATCCTCCAGCTTATGTACATTGCTGCATGGAAGTCCCTTGCTTATGAAGGATCATATTGTGATGAATTTCAGGTATTCCTGGGATTTCTAATAGCTAATATTTCAGACTGGATATCAGAGAAGTTGAGATGGTAAAGCTGTCATTCTCCACCAAAGACTATATAATTGGCCCAACCTTAATGATGCATGGCCCCCCTGTAGACTACATATGCAGTAGTTTTATCATCTGGTTTTGCTGGAAAGGATACTATTATATTATAGTAATGTACTAATGTTATGATGTTTCCTAACTAGTGGCAAGCCGAATGAAAGTTTACCTGTTTTGAGTTTCCACATTGACAAATTGCAGCACTTTATGATTTAGGTTTTTGGGATAACTATATACAAATCAGTACAATTTAATTTTCCCTCCTTTCAACTCTCCATGTCGAGAATTCTTTTCCATGATTTGTTGCCACAACCGTCATTATCAAATCTAATTTTCTCTGCTTTTTCTATTAAGATATCGTTTGTTTGTTATCATTATCAAGATGATTATGATGTTTTGTTCGTTATGTCATGGTTTTCTTATTATTACAGGTGACTAAAAAAATTATATTTCTTAACAATTGTTAAACACGAGGATAAGATCCTTGTGTTTCATATCATATAAGATCAAAATAAAAATTTTTAATTGTAAAATTTTAATATGAAAAAATATATTTATCTATAGGTAAATACGTTAATATCTTTAAATGAATTAGAAAAATGAAACTAAATCTATTAAAATGATATATAGTGGATTTGTTGAGAAAACAAAAATTATATGCAACATAAGAAAAAAGCATGTGGTATGCATTTGAGTTTGGTAAAAAAAAAAAACTATTATTTTGGAAAGGCAAATATTTATTATTCAAATATAATTACAATATGGTGAGAAAGTAAGTCTTTTATTCAGGAAATATCATCTAAAATTAATAATATAAATCATTTACTTCGATGGAAAAAGTTGTCCACATTTATTATGGAAATTAAGATTTAATCATTATTGACGATCTTAGTTTAATATATTGTCATAGATTATTGGGTTACATCATAAGTTATATTATAGGTGTATGTGCCAATGCCATTCATTACAAAAAATTGCGGTATTTCCAACGGAAAAAATTCCATTGGAAATTTTCAATGGAATTTAACTAAAATTTGTAAATACTTGTTCCGATGGATTTTCAACGGAAAAATTCCGTAAGAAAATTTACATTTGAATCACAGTGCGTTAACTGTTTAACATTTCCAACAAAAAATTTTGTTGAAAATTCCCGTTGGAACCCAAATCTACTTCAAAAATTCGAACATAATCTTGATATTTCCCACAGAATTTCCAACGAAATTTTTCGTTGGAAATTCAGTTGGAACCCTTAACTCATCAAACCCACCGTGTGAAGCTATAAATTTTCCAACGGATTTTTTCGTTGAAAATTTCAAGATTAAATGTTGAAAACAAAAATAATTTAATGTTTTTACTTAATTATTTACTTAATTACGTGATGGTGACATGCCAAGTGCATGCAGACATGTTGGTGACACCCCAAGTACATGCAGACACTGGTGGTCACAGGCCAAGGCAGGCAGACCTTGGTGGTCACACGCTAAGTGCAAGCAGACATGGTGGTGACACGCTAAGTGCATGCAGACATGCTGGTGACAAGCCAATTGCATGTAGACATGCTGGTGACACACCATGTGCAACCAGACGTGCTGGTCAAACGCCAAGTTAAGACAGTCATGCTGGTGACACGCCATGTGCAGGCAGACATGTTGGTGACACGCCAACTGCACGCAGACATGCTGATGACACTCCAAGTTCATGCATATTCAACTTTAGAATGCATAAGAATAAAAGAAATCGGATCGAACAACATCCAATAGAAAAAAGTATTCTGTTGCTTTAACAGCTCAAAACAAACTTAAAACCACTAACAGTGAGGACTTTCTCTCCCCTTGATTTATTCAATGTATTTTAGAATTCTCCAACCTTGGGTATTTGAAATCCAGAGTCTCTTCATCAAAATTTGCTCTTGCGTAATGAATATTTACAACAAAACATGGGATAAATATCATTACACGAGCAAATTTCTATGAATTAGACTCTGAATTTCAAATAGCCAGGGTTAGACATTCTCATGCTCAGAAGAACTGCCGAGGAAGCATCCACAAAACTGCTTTTGAGGAGATGTACGATCTGTCGCTGATAACTGATCATTTCTCATGAGAAGTTGTGGACCATATATAGTAGAGGAATATAAACCGACGTAGGCAATTTAAATGTTTCGGGTATCGGCGCGGACTTGGTGGTTTCACGCCAAGTGCATGCATACTGGTGGAGACACGCCAAGCATATGTTGACATGGTGGTGACACTTCAACTGCATGCAGACATGATGATTACACGCCAAGTGCAGGCAGACATGCTTGTGACATGTCAAGTGCATGCATGCATGCTGGTGACACGCAAAGTGCATGCAGACATGATTGAATGACACGCCAAGTGCATGCAGACATGCTGGTGACACGCCAATTGCACACAGACATACTGGTGACCAGCCAAGTGCACGCAAACATGATGGTGGCACGCCAAGTGCACGCAAACATGATGGTGGCACGCCAAGTTCATGAAGTGTCACGACCCGGAACTTCCTATCGGGCTTGCGACAACCGCCGCGATGTCTCGATAGACATTCATACCTAGAATATCGACCGAAACCCCGCAAGGCTATCGTATCAGTTTTCCTACCCCTCCTGTGAGCGTCAATTTCCGAAAGTCATAATTTAAATAATTACTAGCCACTTTCAAACCAAAATGACCAGAAAACGATTCTCGACTCATAAGGGCATTTTTGTTATTTTATAAAAAATTTCAAATTTCAGTAATTTCATTGCAAATACTTGGAAAACACATGTTTTAGATGAAATAGAAATCATCAGATATAAATACAATAAAAATATTTAATAAAAAACTGTAATTTCTTATAAAATAATATTTACAAAATATTTAGTAAATAGGTTTTATACCGTAAATACAAAATAAAATTTTACATGCTGAAATACAAATAGGCAAAGTACATAAGTATATTTACAGTGACTCGTGGGCCCAAAATGAATATAAATAAGAAGATCAGAAACCTACTGCGGAATGAGGTTGCAAAAACCAACTGTGGTCCTCCGTAAATACAGCTATCTACAACTAGTCCGATCCTGAAATGTTGGAAGGGAGAGTGGTGAGTTTACACAACTCAGTGAGTAAATAAATACATCCTAAAATATCTAAAGGCGAGTAATAGGAGACAAAGAAAATCTTTTTATCTCAAGGGTTTCATAACATGAAACCATATTTAAATCAGTGTGAGTAATTTTAATTTACTCACATAGTAATGAATATGATAATAATTATAATAATAATGCTTATGATTTATCAAAATCGTGGCTCGTGCCATGAAATACATACTCGGGGATACCTTAGCCGAGGCATTTAACCGAGTCCTCCAAGGATATTCAAATTTATAATTTTACCAAAAATATGGCCAATCCTTGGCATTGGCTGAGTTCACCTTCACGTGGTGGTTTGCGTGAAATGACTCTATCATATCTCAGAAAAATCAAATAACCCTGTACGCCTCTACAATTGAGATATCGGTATATAGGGGTTTTACCGTGCCACCTCTAATTAGGTCGGTCCACAAAAACCCATCTACTGCAGCAAATTAATTAATAAAATTTTAACAATATGACTAGGCTATTTTATTACTAACCAGCCTGCATAGCAAACAGCAGTTCATATAAATTTCAACACAATAAACCAACAACCAGTCATACCACATTTTCATAAGCCATGATAATTTAAGAGATACCATTTATCAGGCAATAAACAACAGGGTCTCCAATTACTCAATTTTTTTTTCAAATAATTCATAAAATCTTCAATTCAATTTATAAAAATCAATCTTATTGTAAAAATTCAATTTATTTAGAAAATTTATATTTTTCTCATAAAATTGGCATTTCACCAATTCAATTAATTTTCATCATAAAATCATCGAATTTAATAAAATTACTTTAGATAAATAAGGTGATAAATAATTTACTCACTGTTTTCGAAAATCTGAATTTTTCAGATGCACTCGCGCTAGTGGTCCTCAGGCGCGATTTCCTTACTTTTTCCGGACGTCTCACCACCTTGACAAATAATAAAATCGAGAAATTTACTAATTTGTCCCTAAATTGATATAAACTAAATTTAATGACTAATGCATGATGTGCAAATGCAAAACGCGTCCGAATAGCGCTAAAATGCAGTATTGACTAATTTCGTCCGATTACCCGATTAATTGACAATTATGCTCAAATCACTTCCAAATTGATCCATTTCTCTTTTAAAACCTTGATTCATCACACACACTTCTAAATAACTAAAATTTTAGCCTTGAAATCCTTAAAATCCTTCACATAAAAATTCGAACATTACGGTGTACTAACACTGTAATTTTTCCTAGTCACATTTTTCACTTAATTTCTCATTTTTCCAAGCCATTTTCCTTGTAATTCAAACAATTCCTCCTTGACATACAACATACCCAATTTGGCTAACAAAGAACCCTAGGGGATTTGAATGTTTTTCCTAAAACTTTGTTCATAATTATGCTTAGCCATCATCAAACAACAACATAGTTCAAATTCAAGCAATTCCAATTACTAAATCTCACTCATACCCATTTGGCCTCAATAAATTCAGCATGATTCCTCTTCATTTAGCCATGAAAAATGAAAGCTAAAGCATGGGTAAGCTAGGGTTAGAGTAGATCTAAAGATATCTCACCTCGATTTTGCTTGAATCTTGAAAAAACTTGAATTTTCCTTGATTTTTGGCTTGTTTTTCTTGTTTTTCTCCTTTTGCTCTTTTGTTTTCCTTTGCTGCAGGTTTGTGCCGAGTTTGATGAAGGAATGTGAGGGTTAAGGCTGATTTTATTAGTTTAATAATAAATTATAATGGGTTGCCACATGGCAAAATGCCATTAGCTCATTTTTTTAACTTTTTGACTTTTTTTTTTCAATTTTCCACCAAAATAAATTCCATATTTATCCATTCCATAGTTAAACAAAATCCCTTCGTCTTGACCAGTGTCGAGGTGAAAAATTTACCGATTTGCCACCGGGGTGAAAAATTACAATTTTGCCCCTATACTCTAAAATGTACCGAAATTACATTATTTCCACTTTTCAACCTCAAATAACACTTTAATTGATCAATCTTAATCATATGGGGCTAAAATCTTCTCTAAAAATTCTCGTTTCGTCCTTTAATGATAAAATTACCATTTTACCCTTATATTCTAAAAATATCGAGAATTACAATTTTTCACTGCTAAAATTCCTTCTATACTCCAATAATCATATTATATTTCATATAATTATTCTTGATCATTTTAAATCAAAATCTTTATTAAAAATCCTCATTTTGTCCTGAAATTGAAAAATGACCGTTTTATCCATAATTGGTCAATTTTCCCGATTAACTCCAAATTTACCTTTGAACTCCGAATTACTATTTCGAGTAATCCCTAGACTATGAAATTCCTTATTTCATTTTAAAATCCTTATTTTATTAGCTCGAGACATAATTCAACTTATTTGTACTTCTAAGTACAATATCGGCTCTTTACCAACTTTACCGGGCTATTCAGATATATAGACATGATGTCACACACACACACACATATATATATATATATATATATAAATGCCATGTTAGATAATTTAGGGTCGTGCTTGACATGAAGACATGCTGGTGACATGCCAAGTGCATGCAGACTTGATGGTGACATGTCTGGTGCATGCAACGATTCTAGTGACACGTCTGGTGCATGCAACAATTCTGATGACACGCCAACTGCGGGCAGACATGCTGGTGACACGCCACGTGCATGAGGTCTTATGTGGTCACACGTTGAGGAGATGCAGGATTTTGTGTTGACACGCCACAAATACTTATATGGTGACACGCCAAGATGCATGCCCTCTTCTGTGTCCACATGCTGAGTTTATGTAGAATTTTGGTGACATGCCATGCATACTTATACTATAATTATACAAATTCTCCGAACGTGTCATCCACATATTCTTTGAAAGATATCAGTACTGATATTTGAACAAAATCATTATACAACTTTAAATTTACATACTATATCAAAATAGAGAGAAAATATAGAAACGTAATGTAATTTATGCAAAAGTAATGAGAAAGTAATGTATAAACTGATGAAGTTAAAATCAATAAAATGAATTGGTTATACAAAAAAAAAAGAATCAAGTACAGAGTGGTTGAAGCTGTTATGTTCAAGGTTCGCTCTCACAACTGTTGGAAAAAATTTCAAGAACGTATTGGCAACGCAAATTTCCAATCATATTCTGTTTAACTCTGATTTTGTCCGAATGCAAAAGATCGTCAATGTACCTAACCATGAACATACCGCAGCTGACAATATCATTCTGCCGATGCACTGTAGCTTTTGGCATTTGAATTTCCAATGCCATCAACTTCAGATCTCATTTCTTCCGGCGTGTTTCTTCTGGGGGTTATTTGAGCCGCACGAACTCCATTATCCTTAGCAGCCGAAGTTATAGCAGAGTCCACCACCTTGATCGTCCACCTCACCAAGTCGATCTTCGCCACCACCCAATGGCCACCCACATTGCAAGGTGCGAGGATGAAATTGACATCTTCTTATTTTTTCCCGTAAGTTGGCCTCTCACCTTGCACGTATCCCCGCAACTCATCTATAATTTCCATGTTGGCACGGGCATCTTCATTAGGGAACGCCTGGTGTAGCATATGAAGGGTGTCTTGTGAAGCATGTATACATTAGCTTACAATTATTGCAATAAATAACTTTATTGCAATAAATAATACAAGCATGAATTTCGTCAGCAACAACCTCGTACAGTCATGTGAACACATTGGGCATTGGACCAAACTTCAGTCCTGTGATAAGGCAGAACTCTTGCTTAGATATATGCGCTTTGTTCTTGCCAATGGCAAACCACAGCTCGTGCTCCACTGATTCTGTCGCCTTGATTCGACGAATCATGATGTTATGCAGGAGATCAATGCTAAAGTAGCCTTATGGATATACGTCCAGAAGCAGTCCGAAACACGTACTCTTCACTGCATTGTACTCCCTTATCTCTTGGAGAGTCTTGTTGATATAATGCAGCTGCGACCACTTGTAGTGGGTGTTGATGCCGACATTGAATGCCCACTTCTCCCTGTGCACAAGCAACAAGCTATCAAGGTCCTCATGCTGTCCGGACTGCATCTGCAAAACATGGGACACATGCACAATTGAGTTAGCCGATAATGTGGAAACAAGGTTCAATGAAGAAAGAAAAAACAAGGAAGAAATAAGTACTGTGACACGCCATGCATTAGTGTCGTGACACGCCATGCGTTAGTTTCGTGACACGTCAGGTTTGGGATATATGACGTGACACGTCATGCGTAAGTGTCATGACACGCAATGCATATGTGTCCTAACACGCCAGGCGTAAGTGTGGTGACACGCCATACGTTAGTGTTGTGACACGAAATGCATAAGTGTCGTGACACGCCATGCATAAGTGTCGTATGGTGCCATGCATTTAAAACTGTGACATGCTAAAAAACCCAAAACACCATTTATCCCACAACACGATACCCTAAACCGTGACATGCCAAAAAACCCAAAAAACTAGTGAACCCACAAGACGCAATTTGCAAACTCGGACCCCATTCTTCAACAATTTTCCTAAACCCTAACCCACGAATATAACAATTACGCCATGTATAACATATGGAAAAAAAAAATCAATACCAATTTATCAAACCAAACCTAATCGAAAAAACAACGAATAGAAGAAAGTTTTAATTTAAATTTTAGACTCACTGACCTGTACACTGATAACAGACATTGTTGCTGTGATACTGGTGAGGTTGGCAAGAGTGAAGTCGAATTCTCTGCTACATTTCAAGATGATGATCGATTCAAAATCTCTAACTTCCTTCACACACAAGGTTGCAATTTCAAAAAAATATTTACTTAAAATTTAATGGCCTTTTATATTCATTTCATAAATTCGATGGAAGTCCAACGGGTTTCGTCATTATTTACGCCTCGTTATTTGTCCGCCTTCTTTCAAATTATGGCCTATCAGGTCTTCACCCCATGACGTGTCACAAGTGGAGACCATGGCCTATCACACATATTATAACCATGCCGTGTCAGACACACTAAACCTGCCGTGTCAGACGTCCAAGCATGGCGTGTCACACACCTGAATCCATGCCGTGTCACAGCCGTGTCACACATTCTCCTGTGCCGTTCCACAGTTTATAACCTTGCCGTATCACACGGCAGTCCATGGCGTGTCACACACTATATACCCAGCCGTGTCACACATTTTTTCGTGTCGTTTCACACATTATAAGCTTGTTGTGTCACACGTTTGACCATGGTGTGTCAGGCAATTTAAACCCAGCCGTGTCACATTGGCTACCGTGCCGTTTCACAGATTATAACCCTGCCATGTCAAACACCTGACCTTGGCGTGTCAGACAATCTAAACCTAGCCGTGTCACATTGGCTACCGTGCCGTTGCACAGATTATAATCCTGCCGTGTCAAACGTCTGACCCTGGAGTGTCACACACCATTTGGACCCAATCATGTCACACATTCACCCATGCCGTTTCACAAATTATAACCATGTCGTGTCACACGTCTAAAAATGACGAGTCACAAGTCTTATCATGGTTTTATAAAAAACCATGATAAGTTATAAAAATCATTTAAATAAAATTATATAACTTTATTTACGTTTTAATTATAATGAGCAAATATATACAATCTAGATTGAAGTTTTATAATAAACTTATTAATATTTATGCTTAAAAAAAGTTAATTTTATTATATCTATGTATTCATGCAAATTTGATCGAGAGTTTTAGAAATATATATATATAGATAAACTTGAATATCTATAAGAAAAAAATCAATATATAATTGTACTAAAATTAAAGTTCAAGTTATATTTTTTATTTGATATAACTTTATAACTTAATATTTATATATATAACAGATATTAAAGAAGGGTCTATATATATATATATTAATATATCATTTAAGTGTTGAATATAATAAATTTCATTTAGATGATTATATTTATCTCTCCAACTTAATTTATTATTAAACCAAACTGAATATATATACCCTTACTCAAAACGTCGCATTTCCACAACAAGTCTGGTTTCCTTATCCCTATTTCAAAACGACGTAGTTTTGACTCCTCAAACCATAAGTACAAATTCCAACTTTTCCCCCCCAACCTTTTCTTTTCCCTTACCATTTTCTCTCTCTACTTGTGCCCGATTGAATCGAAGATCCCTCGTGCTGTCCCCTTACCGGTGGCTTCTTTCCATTCCACGGTGTTGTCCTATTCAACTCTTTTCGTTGTCTCTCGTTTGCCTTTTGACCCATCGTCATCCTTACAACTACTCCCGTTTTGATCCTTCCCCGTCGTGACCCAAAGCTTCGTGCTTCGAAAATTTCTGTCCCTGTCGCCTTAGTCCCCCTAGTCCTTCAAACTTCGCCATCCGATCTCAACTTTAAATCCAACGATAGGTTTAATTTTTTATATGTTCGTTATATTATTTTTATTAATACTTGTTTAGGGAATGGTGCGGCCTAGGTTAATTTATCGATTTTATATTGTGTTTTAATTATTTGATTTAGGGTTTGAATCTTCGACGATTCGACTATTTGTATTTCAGTCAAAGTCAAACATTGGCTCTGGAAGTATCAAATGGAAGTATAGTGTCTGCTGCAAAATGATATTTTGCCAAATTCTTGAAATTTACAAGTGACTAAGACAACCTTTGTGTCAAGTAAATGTTGGTATTTGAGAACTGACCACCCATGTTTTGGATTATTTGATTTGCTATTACAAGGCTAAATGTTTGATTGATTTAATTTCAGTAATTGGCAATTGGTTGGCTGTGTAATTGAGTAATAGTGTGCACTCTGCTTCTAAACGAGATTGTGTTTAAGTCTTATTTTGGAGGTGAGTAACACAAACACATAAGCTTTTAAATGTTGGTATTTGAGAAAACAAATCCCATGTTTTAATTCAATTTTATAAATACTAGTACTAAAATTAGACCAACAGATAATAATACATACATTTTTACCGATCCACACTACTCATGATGTTCTATCTGATTTTAATTTGTACAATTTGAATGTGTCACCCAATATTTCATCGTTAAAGCAATTAAATTACGTAGCATTTAATTTTTTGTAGTTCGAATATATGGAAATTTGATGATATGTATACAAGTTTAGATTTTAAAAACATATACGGACAATGTCTAAAATAATACTCCAATGAAAATTTATATGAAAATATTAGACTTATTTGTATGTTAAGGCCTTTAATTTGTCACCTACTACATGTAAGTTTGAATGGATAATTAATAATTCGACAAAATATATTGTATGACACTTAGGAGTACAAAATGTCGAGAGATCGCTCTTGGATGAATCGTCGATTACAGAATGAATTCATTACATCTGATTTTGTAAATGGAGTTACTGAATTCATTAATTTTGCATGTTCAAAGACTACATTTATGTGGAAGAATAAAATTAGATGCCCTTGCACACGCTGTAGTAACAACAAGTTCTTAGATAAAGATCGAGTCACAGAACACATCCTAAACTGGGGTTTTACTGGGGCTTACACAATTTGGAGTTTACATGGGGAAGCTGATGTTGGAGAATCATCAAGAAGTAGATCGATTGTTGAACCATCCCTTAGATTTGAGGGAGATGTTGCTTTTCGAGAACTTACATATGATGATGAAATAGAAAATCCATATACTAGAATGGTTAAGGATGCTATGGTCTTGAATTTGCCTTCAACAATGGCGCTTCAAATGAGTCGAGTTTTGTCAAGGAAGATCCCAATCCAAATGCATCAACCTTCTACTCTTTGTTAAGCAATGCAAAGGAACCTTTGTGGGTAGGTTGCACAAAGCACACAACGCTTTCAGCCGTGTTGCAACTTTTAAATGTTAAGGCAGAGTACAATTTGAGTGAATCATGTTTTGATCGACTGTTGGAAATAATAAAGAACATGTTGCCATCTGATGAGAATTTACCTGGTGATTTTTATAAGGTGAAGAGGAAGGTAGCAAAGCTTGGTTTGGGATATATCAAAATTCATGCATGCAAGAACAATTGTATGTTATTTTATGAGGAAACTGCTACATTTGAGAATTATATGGTTTGTGGACATCTTCGATTTAAACAGATGAATTCAAGTGTGAGAAGCCAGAAAAAAATTCCTTACAAGATTTTGCGTTACTTGCCACTTATATCGAGGCTTTAAAAGCTTTATATGTCATGCAAAACGACTGAACATATGACGTGGCATGCGCAACACCAAAGTGATGATGGACTCCTTAGACACCCTGTTGATGATGAGGCTTGGCAACACTTTAATAGCACACATGAATTCTTTGCAATGGAACCTCGAAATGTAAGACTCGGGTTATGTGCTGACGGTTTCAACCCTTTTGAATCGACTATCAAACCGTATTCTGTTTGGCCAATAATGATTTGTGCGTATAATTAACCCCCATGGATGTGTATGAAACAACAATATATATTTCTTAACATGATTATTCCGGGCAAGAAAAGTTCAAGTCAAAATATAGATGTTTTCTTGAGGCCGTTGATAAATGAGTTGACATTATTGTGGACATAAGGTGTTGTGACATTTGATGCATATAGGAAATAAAATTTTCAAATAAAGGCAGCATTATTGTGGACAATTAATGATTTTCTTGCTTATGGTATGTTGTCAGGGTGGAGTACACATGGACGATTATCATGTCCATATTGCATGAAACATTCGAAAGCTTTCATATTGGAACATGGTAGGAAACCTTGTTTCTTTGATTGTCATCGACAATTCTTACGAGCTAATACTCCTTTTAGGAGGCAGAGAGACAAATTTAGAAAAAAAAAGAGTTGAACATGATGTACCGTTTCGGCGATTATCAAGCGAGGAAATATTGACAAGATTGAATTCTATTCCTCATCTCCCATTCGGAAAAAAATATGGTGGGCAAAAGAGTTCAGGATATGTTTTTTGTCATAATTGGGTGAAGAAGAGTATATTTTGGTCTCTGCCTTATTGGCATATGCTTTTTATTCATCACAATCTAGATGTTATGCATATTGAACGTAATTTTTTCGAGAATATACTCAACACAGTGATGGATGTTAAAAGAAGGACAAAAGACAACATAAAAGCACGACAAGATTTGAAAGTGTATTACAAGCGGCCAAAATTGGAATTGGTGGAACATAATGGAAAGTTGTACAAGCCTAAGGTTGCGTACACATTAAATAAGAAGGAAATAAGAACTGTCTGTGCTTGGGTTAAATAGTTGACATTACTAGATGGTTTTGCGTCGAACATTTCTTGGTCTGTTAATGAGGATGATGGAAAATTTAATGGGATGAAAAGCCATGATTGTCATGTTTTTATGCAACGATTGCTTCCAATTGCCTTCCGTGATATGCTACCTCACCAAATTTGGGTTGCAGTTACTGAGATATCGCAGTTTTTTCGAGATTTGTGTGCAACTGAAATTCCTGTTGATCATATGGAAACGTTGCAAGGAAAAATATATGAAACAATATGCAAACTTAAGAAGGTATTTCCGTCAGGGTTCTTTGATTGTATGGAGCATTTGCCGATTCATTTACCTTATGAGGCTAAGGTTGGTGGACCCGTCCAGTATCGATGGGTGTATCCATTTGAGAGGTAATATAATTGTTATTTGTTGTAATATATTTCGTTTGAAAAGTTTAAAGTACATCACACGATTAATGAATATTGTTATCAATAGGTTTTTATAACAGTTGAAGAAGAAAGTTAAAAATCGTGCTTCTGTTGAAGGATCTATATGTGAGGCATATATTATCGAGGAAGTATCGTCGTTTTGCTCATGGTATTTTGAACCTGCAGTGTGAACAAGAGTAAATAGAGTGCCACGTAATGATGATGGGGGAGAGGTTGAGTCTATGGGTCGTTTATCAATTTTCACTCACCCAGGGTGAGCTTTTGATCCATTAGATAAATCTCGATATTTAAATGAGGATTAGTTTTATGCTGCTGAGTTATATGTTTTAATGAATTGTGAAGAGATGCTCTCATATATAAAGTAAGTACTTGCAAGTTTTTTTTAACTTGTTAAAACCCGACAATAAGATTGAACTTAATCCCGTACTTGTGGATATGATGTTAAGAAATTTGATGAAATCGTGAAGGGAGATGTTGTGGACCTTTCGAAAGAGGAATTGGAGAAAGTACGTGATGCGCGATTCGTTAAATGGTTTAAAAATTATGTAAGTTTTCAACGCATCAGAAGTGAACTTTTAATAGCATTGACGAATAAATTATGAAATTTATTATTTAAATGTTGGTATCTCATGTTCGTAGGTTGCAAAGCATAATGATGAAATAGACCTACGTATAATTGAAATCTCTTATGGTCCCAGACGTATGATAAGGTGTTACAATGGATATTTTGTAAATGGTTTCAAGTTTCACACCTTAGATTACGGCCAAAATCATAAGACAATGAATAGTGGGGTTTGCATAAAAGGGAGTTTTTACAATGATCATTCGCGGGACTTTTATGGCATTTTAGTGGATGTAATTGAGTTGGAGTATTTTGGTATTGGAAACAGAGTTGTTATATTCAAGTGTCATTGGTTTGATATTGACAAAGGAATAAAAGTAGATCGATTGCATGGTCTTGTTGATGTGAAATACAACTCAATACTGGCCAGTAATGAACCATTTGTTTTAGCTACCCAAGCTCACCAAGTTTATTATAGTAGTTATCCATCAAGACGAAGAGATCGACGTGATTGGTGGGCAGTGTTTAAAACAAAAGCTAGGAGTAGATTTCAATTTCCTATTAGAAGCGATTTGGAAAATGAAAGTGATTTGAATTAAGGAGTATACCAAGAAGATGTGTCCAATTCAATTACTAGTATACAATCAGAAGAAATGGATTTAACTGAGTTAACGAGTGGTGCTTATGAAGAGGTTAATTTATCGATTAAGGATGAAGAAGATGATATCGATAAAGATGAAGATGAAGTAGATGACATGGAAGGAAAAGATAATGAAGATGATGATAAAGATGAAGATCATGTGGAGCATGATGATTGTGATAATTATAATGATGATAGTGATAATAATGCAAAACATTAGAAAATTATTTAGGAAGTGAATGATGACGGTAGGCACGTACGATATTGGTTGCATATTGTCTTTTTACGGAATTGTTTTACTTTATTACCATAATATTAAAGTATTTTGACATGTTGTAATATAATAACGTTGGCGTTAATATGTAGGGATAAATGATGCAATTACTTAATATATAATTGCTTCTTTGCTTAATATAATTAAGAATTATATTAACATTAATTTTTGTGAATTGATGTTTTTTATTAAATTATAATTCGAATATATTTACGTAAAATGGGTAATGGGATTTTAACAATACAATATTGTAAGAACGATGGTTAAAGGGAAGCAATCAAAACCGATACCTAGGTCTTCATATGCATCGGTCAGTATGGATGTGCCGCCAAGTCCCAAAGCGTGTGATGGTATAGCAATTCCAAGACAAGTCTAGCAGGAGAACTATGATGCGCCATTTGAGACATAATCTTTGTACGATGCATTTGCATAGCACGTAGAAAATGAGACATCTACACATGATATTACAAGATCCCCATCTATTAAGTTAGGTGGAAATGCAAATGAGACATCGTCAAGATCAAGAGGTAGGGGCCTAAGTGTAGGATTACAAACTCCTGTAGATCCATCGGACATATTACGTATAATGCCTATTGGGGATAGGTATGGTATCTTGTTAAACTTGTTACATTTTTCAACGAAATTTGTGATTTTTTAAAGTTAAACTTGTTGCATTTTTCAACGAAATTTGTGATTTTTTAAATTTTAATATATACAATTATTTGGGATATTTTACAAGCACGTTTTTCGAAAGAGGGGTCACATCTACAATAACAAGGATAATCAAAAATCACTTTCATGGTCCATGGGTTACATGGAGGAAAGTCCATGATGATATCAAAGACTTAATGTTTCGAAAATTTCAAGTACAATTACTTATTCTGCTATTAAGTGTTTTCTTTTCCATTAATTTGTATAACTTTGCTAAATTACGATATTACATTATGTTGTAGGAAAAATGTGTTTGGGATTCACATCAAGACATTGTAGTTCGACGTATATGGGAAAAAATTTATTCCGATCGATTAAGAGACATTTTTTCAGAAAAAAGGCATAAAGCAATGACTGAAGCGAAAACTAACAACATTACAGAATGCAGAGGCATGTCGAGGGAATGGATCACAAATGAGATATGGGACACCCTGATCGATATCGTATAAGGTACAGAAGAGTGGCAAAACAAATTGCGAAAAGCAAGGCAAAATCGTTTAACGCCAAAACAAGGAAGCATTCCAAAGCACACTGGCAGTTCAATTCCATTTATGGTTCATGCAAAAAGAATGGTATGAATTACTGTTACAACAGAATTTATATGTATGTTTTCCCATCAATTTCATTAAAATTGTAAGTTTAGTAGTTGGATTTCGATTGTGCTTTACATGTTATATATATCATGATATATATATATATACCGATTATGATTGATTATATATAATTGTTAATAAATTCAGCGAATTGAGCTGAAACGAGATGTTACGTTCTTGGAAGTGTTCAACCGTACTCATAAACGCTCTGAGGGTCATGGTGATTTCCTTGATAACAAGTCCAAGTCAACAAGTGTAAGTAAAAATTGATTAATTTTTACTATTTTTTTTATGGATTTATACTTCAATATTAATCATTAAGTATGGTTTTTATGTAGGAAATGTATAACTCTGTACTGTCGTAGAAGTATGGCGATGATTCATCTTCTCAACCAGAGTTCGATCTGCATGCTTGGACTGAAGCTATTGGAGGGAAGGAGACTACACGCACTCACGTGTATGGCTTTGGCACTCATGTCCCTGCTACAACGTTACTTACGGGAACACAATACAATGTATCAACATTTAAGTTTGCGTGTGGCCCTATCAATTCAAATGTTAACAATCCCGTAAATACATTGGAAGAAAAAGTGGAAAATCTTGCACAAAACTTGAATAAGATACGTGACAAAATACGCATGGAAATACGTGAAGAAATGAGAAATGTAATGGTGGAAGGCATGAGTGAATTTATGGCACACATGGAAACCATGTTCATGCGTAATGCGCGTTCAGTGTTTGACGATGCGGGACCATCAAGATTTGACAAGTAAAAACGTTAAAATTCCCTCATATTTGATAATTTTCAGATGAACACTTGGATACTTTTTAATATAGTTATGTTTAATATTCATATGTATCCAACTATTTTATATATTGTGTGTTTAGGAGAATTTGTAATTATTGTGTTTAGAATTGAAAAGCACTTTTGTAACGTCATTATATTATATATTTTACAATTCGAATGCGGAATTAAATTTAGTATCGAAATGAAAATTGTTAATTTTTCCTAAAAATTTATTATAAAAAAATTAGGTCATTATATTACCAATAGAAAATTCCGTTGAAAATATTTTTCCAATGAAATTTTTCGTTGGAAATGATAATGGTTTTTCCGTTAGAAATAATTGTTCCAACGAAAAATATTTTAATTGCTTTTTTCGTTGGGAATAGGATTTCCAACGGAAATTCCGTTGGGAATAGGATTTTCAACAAAAAATCCGTTGAAAAAGGCAATTCCAACCGAAATTTTTCAACAAATTTTTCCGTCAGAAATAAGATTTCCAACAGAATAATCCGTTGAAAAATTTCCATTGAAATTGCTTTTTGCAACGAAATTGTTTCCAACGGAAATTCTGTTGGAAATCCGTTGGAAATTTTCAACGAAATGCTAAAAAACAATTGGTATTTTACAAATTTTCAACAGATTTTCAACGGAATTTTTAGTTGAAAATTTTCAACGGATTTCCAACAGAAAGTATTAGCCACAAGGCTTGTACCGACGGAGTTTCCAACGAAATTTTCCTTTAGAAATCCGTTAGAAATAAACATTTCCAATAAAAAAATACCTATTTCCAACAAAAAATTTCATTAGAAATAGGCAAAAATTTTGTAGTAATTTAGCATTTCTAGCTTAAATGGCAAAGGTAGTGACAACATTTTAACTTTAAAATTGCGTTGCTTTAATTGCTTCAATGTCATTTTAATTAAAGAAGAGACATTCAAATTCAAATCAATTAGCTAAATGGAGAGATGCAGGTATAGCATAGGAGGGAGCCCATAGTTACATCAAATATACAGATCAATATCCCATTTGATAACTTCAATGGTACTGTTTATTAATTTGTAAATAGAATTTACAAAGGAGAGGGTGCCGACATTACTCGAGTAAGCAATTATTTATGATTGTTACATTTTAGGCAAATCTAATCAAATTTGTGATGATTAATTTAATTGAATGTCACTTGTCCCCAAATAGTTATGTTTCCATCACCACATCAGAGTTTTTTTTTTTTATAATTAATAGAAGAAAATTTGAACCCTACTTCCTAATCAAAGAATCATGCATCAACTAATTAGTAATGGTCAAGTCCTTAACTTAGCACTGATGCCCAGATTCAAACCTAAAATTTCTAATTAAGGGATCATGCACCAATTAATTATTAACGGATCAAGCATTTAATCAAGAGATCATACACTAATTAATTAATAAAAACCAAGTCCTTAACTTAGCACTGATGCCTAGGTTCAAACCTAAGATGTTCTCATTATTTTACCTTTTAACACCAGGGGCAATGCAAACTGGAACGCTTAAAAAGCTAAAATCTTCAGTAAAATTGACAATGTCTCATTCTGAAAAAGGATAGCCAGAAACATTCCACTGAAGAAAGAAATCAAAGCCCCTCTTTGATGGGGCCGGAATTGTTTCATGCTCAGGAATACCTAAAAGTTGAGTGGTATCGTGAAAATGCTTGAGATCAATTGAAGCAGAGAATTAAAAGTTTTTGCACTTAAACATGGTGTCAAGTGCTTGTGCTTAAAAGGAAGAGGCGGCTCAAGCAGATTGAAAATATAAGCAACAAGTCATTAATTTTCTTCTACTAGGGAAAAAATAGTCTTTTTCCAATTGTCAAGAAGCTGATTGCTGTTTTAAGATTTTACACAAAAGGAGTTAAATTACACTATTATATTACATACAGTCATTCAAAATTCCTAGCAAAAAAAGGGCCACCACGATTCGTTTTAAGATCAAAAGGAAGCTGAGAACATGGCCGACGATTTTGATAGTTTGATGTGTTGGTGCAGGAGAAACCCACCACCTAGCCTCTGATTCTAATTAATTTGAGGCATTTCAAGGAGCGAATGAAGGTCCTGAAATAACCAAGTTCATTTCCATCAGAGTCTACCTATAAAGAAAACAAAAATAACCCAGAAAATTAAGGCCAAAATAAGTACCTCCAGGGCACATCTTCAGCGAGCAACCAGTCTCCTTCGCGGTCCAGATAAGTGAGTTTAAAGCACTTCCAATTCTCATCAGCTGTTTCCAAACATGAAGGGAAAGTAACAGTTAACTCATGCTTTTGTTAATCAAAATTTAATGTTTGAAATTAGGATTATATTTAAGCAAGGATTGGGGTTACTTACAAATACCAAACATTCTCATCAGGGTGCTTGTGAGCGTTTCAAAGGAATGATGGACGCTAAGGTCAATTTTCCTAGCAATTGCAACTCCTTCCATCTTTACCTTAACGAACGTGGAATTTGAAGCTCTAACACCACAGCCATTGTTCGCCACCGCCGCTACCCTATTGTTCTGTGCTCCACCATCAGGAATTTGGCGGCGCAGCTTCTTCCTCCAGGTTTTAACTGGTGGCCACCCCACTAAACCCTCTCCATCATTCCTATCAAACCAAAGATTTAAACCCCATAAATGAAAAATTCCCAAAGATTCAAGTCATCAAGAAAATTGCTAACCCAGGAAAAAAAACCTAATAACAAAAGTTTTTGCACCTTTTTGTTCTGAAAAACTGAAAAGCACGCATAAAAGAAACACGACAGAGTTCATGTGCAAACAAAGAAACAAGACAGGCGCACGAAACAAACGTAGAAGAAACAAAAAGAAAAGAGAGAGAGAGAGAAAGAAAAAGTACTTGAAAATGGCAGAAGAAGAGTTGTCCTCGAGATCTTTAGGGTCATCTTCGTCATTCGGTTGGTTACTCCAAAGCAAAAGAGGCAGCGTTTTGGGAACAGCTCTGTTCTCATCAAACAGTACTTCATCAAAGCCGCGTTTTCTGCTGCCACCGCTGCTGCTAGAGCTACTGCTGCTGCCACTGTTAATATTGTTAATGTCGCATGGACCCAGTTTTAGCAAAGGCCAGCTCAAAATGTTGGAACCCAAAGCCTCCCTAGGTTCATAACCGTAGCTGTTTAGGTCGAACATCTTGGTGGGAATAGGAGGAGTACTTGGAAGAGCAAGTCCCAGTTGGAGCTCCATGCACATCAATATAAATTGAAAATAGTCCCTGATCCAAATTGTCCAACACTACCAAAACAAAGATTGCCAAAAATAAAATAGTATACTTTAAAAGAAGCAAAGTGCAATTGCTCTTATGCTGCGGCGTAAGAGAAGCAAAGCAACGGGAAAAAAAAAATGAAGAGTCAGGAAATCTGGGTTTCTTGGTAGCAAAGATGGGGGATTTTAATATAAGATGAAATGTGAGACGGTGAGATGGGGACATCTAGCAGACAGAGGGTAACATTTGGTGAAGTGGGGTCCAAGCTTTGCTTCACTTTTAGCCGACCTATTTGCCCCCCTTCTGCGTCCATTGTTGCTGCCCATTGTTTTCTGCATCTTTGTTAACTACACTGCCTGTGTCTTTTGTAAGGATTTCACGCGCACCTAAACTGGGTCTTCCTTCTTTTTTTCTTTTCAACTCTTGCGTTGGTTGGTGCATTTTCTCACTTTGACGGCATTTCCACAGTGAGAGGGGGAAACACATGAACCAGCGGAGCAGTCCTGATTTTTTTGCAAGGCGTCTATTTATGAATCACTGGGCTATTAATTGAGTTGGGATTTTCGTACTCAAGAAATTAAATACTCTAGTACCATAAAACCAAAAATTAATTTGGTCTTTACTAGTACCTTTCTTTTTCCCTTTCTATTTTTGCTATTACAGAAAATGCACATTTAAAAATTTGTTTAAACTACACAACTTTGTTGGTAACAGTTTTTATAGGTATTTCAAATTCACCAACAATTGAAAATTCATGAATTTAAAAATAATTATGGAAGTTATACTAACAATTTATACTAGATTTGAAATTTAATTTTCTTCTTCCAAAGACAACCTTACTAAATTCCACAAAATCATGGTTTTGGAATAAGATGTTTTACATCAACTTGGTTAAATTGATGGATCAAAAGCTTTTCTTGTACATCTCTCAAAGACATGCACAAGGGGAATATGTACTCCCAACAATGTGAAACACACAACTTGAGTTCTTGACCATATAAACTTTTTAGGCTCTGAAAGTAAGGGAATGTGGTCACTTCATGCTGGACAAATGAATTTACTTTGTGAAAGCAATTCAAAGTGATGGCTTCACCCTCTTTGTAACCCTAAACCAACCCTAAAACCACCAAGACTAAACCCCACACTATATGAACACACACATGTAACAACTAGCTCGAAATCCCAGGCAAGACTTTCGTGGTTGCCTTGCTTCCGCTCATCTTTTAACCTCAAATCAGGACGCAGATAGAAAGTGAAAAAAGGTCGAACCAGCCTGTGCTGCCGACACGCTCCTGTAGGGAGAGTGGGAGGGTTGGAAAGTAGGGTTGAGTTTCGAGGGAAGGGGCCCCATGAGATTGAAAGCAAAGCTTAGAGAGAGCAGCAGAGTTTAATTCCCGTTTAGGTTACAGATTTGATAGTCAAACATACGGTGGGGGGGGCCACCTCTCCATTTCCCCTTGCATTCAAAATCAGTGCCACGTCTTCGGTTTCTGTCTTTCGGAACACTTGCCCAATCTGGCACGTTTCATTAGCTTCGCTCTCTTGCTGATGAGATGTTCAAACCACACAATCAATCTAAACAATTCAATTTCTCTACCTGTTGCTTTCAAATTCCACAATTTCCATTTTTTTCTTTCCATTTGTAGAAACTATATCTGTAAATAATATTTGAATTTGAAACTTTCAAGCCATGAAGGAAAGGTGTGAGACTCTGATGCACTAAAGCTCTTAAAAAATATTTTTTAAAAAAATAAAATTTAAAAAAAATTAAAGAAAAGCTTCATAAAAATTTTTTTTCTTCTCTTATTTTAAAAACTTACTAATTTTTTAAAAAATACCCATTTCTCAATCAATCTCCCTCTCCTCTCCTATGCATATTATCATTCTTCAACGTAAATTACAATTTTCCTCTTCCCTACCTCTTTCTACAAAAATTAATAAAAAAAATAAAAAATTAACAACAAAATATTAAAATTTAGAATTTTTTTTATCTTACAAAGATTAAGAGAAAAAAAATCTAAAATTCAAAACTACATTCAAATACTATTTGAAGAGTTTCACTTTTTTTTATTGAAAAAAATTTTAATATTAAATACATCGTTTTCTCTTTTCTCTTCTTTTTTGAAAATTGAAATATCATGGTCCGATTACTTATTACATCAACAAAAATCTAATACTATTATTACTATATAAATTTATGAGTAGTTTTTTTTATTGATTTCTTTGATTATAACATTTTAAATTATACATAAATTTAAAGTATTACATTATAGCTTATTAAGTGATTGAAGATGGCATGAATACTCTTTATAGTAATTTTAACTAAAAATATAACTTATATAATTTATTTTGTTAAATAGTTTATCAAACAATTTTAACTTAATTCTAAAAGTTATTATTTTTTATAAAAGCATAATAATAGCTTTTAAGTTAAAAAAAAAATTAACTCGAACAGACTTTAAGGTCTTGGCACCCTAATATTGAATATGATTGTTTGCATTTATATTTACATAACAAATTAACAATTAAATAATTTGTAGAAAACATATAATTATTGCTTTGTTTTTTCATTAAAATAAAAAACATGAACTTGTACGGAACAAAAGTAGCCACCTAGCAAGGATCTCCTAATTGATAGGTATATAAAATATAAAATAATAGCAAGAATTAATTAATCCACATGTAGAGTATAATATGCAAAATATTTTTATATATGCTTAAATTGCACTCACAAACATTGAAGAACTCCTTAAAGAATAATTGTTCAAAGGGGGCAGACCACATCTTTTGTTGTCAATAATTAAAAAAAAATGGCTCTTTTTCTTTTCTGTCTTTATCTTAGTCTGGGAATGGAGAGAGAGAAAGAAGGGGGGAAAGAAAGCATTGTGGAGAATGCAACCCACAGCAAAATTGTCCCAATGGTCTTCCCAAAAAGATAACTTGTCAGGCTTAAACAAAACATATGTTCCCTATGTGCTTTGTTTGTGTTATGTTTGGTGCTGAATAATAAACATAATTTAATAGCACAAATTTTGATTAAATATTTTATTCTGGATTTTTGTCTCACTTTTGCCTGATGCTAGCAAAAGGATCTGGTTCCAATGAATGAAGTTGGGCAACAGTGCCCCCCTTCAAAGTTCAAACCCAAAAAAACAGATTTCACTCACATTCGTCCATTGCTGCTTTGCTAGCAACAGAATGGACAAGATTGAACGGGAGCCATGCGGGGTTCACGTGATGGAGGCCCCCCCACCCCCCACCCCGAGGCAGTGGCAAAGCCCACGAGACAGACGGTCAAGGCGGGGCAACCCGCACGCGGCGGTGCATGATGCACCCTACATTCGAACAAGCGATAAGACTGGCTCCATCCTTTGGATGGAGCTGGATCGAAACACACACAATCCACGAGTTCCCCCTCCCTTCCCCCCACCCCGTGGTCCAGCACCTAAAATGAGTTAATTGCTAGGGAGGCAATGTGGACCAAAAACTTGTGAATTTGGCGTAGTGCCTAAGTGAGTGCAAGGGCTTTTATCACTCTGTCTGGGAGGGGGACTGCTTTGTTTAGTCAATTTAATCTATGTGCATGCGCAATTCAATGAGCGAGTGAATCCAATTCAATTGGGCAATTTGAATGGTGAAGAATTGGATGAAATTCTCTGCCACTCGCTCATGGCTCCTGTTTGTGGGGGATTGATGAGTGCGTTGTTTTTTTTAGGCTATTTTCAACTAGTCTAGAAATGTAGGTGAGGGGCAGTCTAGTAACCAGGCTGTTTGGGAGCTTGATTTTGTATCTCGAAGGAGGTCCCCCTCTTTTGGGGTTATTCATTTTATACAACCCTACTCTAAGAAAAGAAATAATTTGCATGTTGGAGCTATCTTCCAAGTTCAAAGTCAATCATTGTCACTGATAAATTGTGAATAATAATTATAAGGTAATTAATTTTCAAGACCATAGTCATAAGACTTAAATGAACATCAATTCCTTAAAAGATAACCAAAAAGCAATTAAAAGGACACGAGTTCATTCAACAAGGCAAATCTCAATACAGATTTCCTTCAATCTATTCTGTTTTAGCATGCTTTATAATCCTTTGCAAGAACTTTTCCTAATCTCAGATTTTTGAACTTCATCTTTGTTAAGTTAATTTAAAACTTAATTGTAATATCAGGGTGAAATTTGACTTTGGGTATGTCCTTAATTTCAGAATAATAGATAATTCTCAATTGCAAGTTTATATACAAATTAGTACTATATCATATGATTAGTTCATATAACAAATCTTGAATTTCAAAAATTTCAGATGTTTTGAGAGCCATTGAACTTATAGTTCAAGTAACCATAGTAAAAATGGTAAAGTTGGGATTTTAATGTTAAAAAGGACAATATATTTCAAAAAATTCATATATATATATATATATATATATATATATAACTGTGAGAGGAGGGGATAACCGGCTGTAATTGCAGTGACATTGTCGGTTTGGATTTTCCCAAGATTTGCATTTACAAGTTGAGCAGCCTGTGAGATGGACACTGTCCGAGCTGTCTCATTCATTTTAGTCAATGTTCTCACTAACTTCCATTTCCAAACTCAAGAAATAACTATCTGCTTCTTTGGATTCGGGGGGGGGGGGGGGGGGGGGGGCGCGGGGCGGTGGGGGCGAATGGGATGGCATTGGCAGCACATTCACACGTGGGGGGAGAAATAGATGACAGGTTGAAGTCTTCTTGTCCTTTTTCGTCAGCCTGGCTTTGCTATGAAGAGCCATGGACAAACCCAGCCTTGATCCACCTAAAGGCCTAGAATTAATTTGCTCCTACTGTTTATTACACTCCATGGGAATTATTGGGACCCAAGTAGAATTATGAATCCAACCCATTTGTCATTTTTACACGTCTTTCGACTCTCATGGGTCGTTTTCCAACCAACCATATCTTGTTGGTCCACTAGTATCAAAATTCTCATCTTAAATGGTTTTGCATATTTGTTTCTACTAAGAGGAAATTTTAATCGGAATAATATTTTACACCAATTTTCTCTTTAAAGGATGAATTGTACTCCAAAATTTATCAGTTCGTTTAGTACATTAACAACATGGTTGACCCATTAGGGGTTCATGTTTAAGTAATGTTAGGTTACGAAAAGATAGGAAAGAGAAAATACTAAGGCATTAATGAAAGATGAAAAAGGACTCTCCTTCGAAAGTTTTTTAAAAGGTTTCAAAACTTGTTCAGCCTATTAATGACAATGGTTGGTCTGTCATTAGATATTATAGCTTTTTCTGGTGTTGGGTCAATAAAAGGCATGGAAGAAAAGAAAAAGAAATGCACTAGTGGGAAAAGCATCCCAGTATCTATTCCTTTGATATTCGTTTCCTCTCTCTCTCTCTCTCTCTCTCTCTCTCTCTCTCTCGTCCTTTTTCTCACCAATGAAGAAACAAGGAAACAAAACGGGGTTTTCGTTGCTGGTTCGGTTAGTGCACCCAAAAGCGTGGAATGTTATGTTTTGGTTTATATCCACTTAGGTTTCTTCTTCTTCTTCTTCTTATTTTTCCCCCCAAAAAGTGTTTTAAATTCATAAATTAATGTCAAGTGATGGTTGATGCAAGTAGATTGGGCTGGGCACTGCTTGGGCCTATTGCTTATATAACTTCCACAGTTTATTTTGCATTGGCTACTATGGATTTACATCATACCCAATTTTCCAGTTGAGATTTGAGTCTAGACAATGTTTAGGCCACTGCCTTAGTCATAACCATGATGAACTCGGCCGGATAGAAAGCAAACATAAAGCAAAACTGTTGACCATTTATATTTTCTGACACATGTTTTACCAGCTCAGCTCCTCCAATGGAAAAACATGTTAGATCTGGTTCCACAGCCTCCTTGTCTCTATTGAATATGCAAATTCTGTTCATTACAGTCTTAATTTTCCCTTAATTTGTAGGTATCATTTGGCAATGCGGTGGGGGCTTTGGTGTTTACAATCAAACCCGGGCATTGCACAAACTTCAGCATTTGATTTGGTAATGTCTATTAAACAGTATAATATCTACAATTTAGTGTGCCTTATTGGTGATGTTAACTTGTTTCCATCTTTTCTGCTAAATCCAAATTGGTAGGATATAAAAGTTTAGGAAATCATTAGCCTTTGTATGTGAGGGGTAGAGGGTTCGAAATTTCCACCGACATAGAATTGCTTTAGGAGACAGAGAGAGAGCCATGCATTGACATCCAATATATGTCCTAATCAAAATTTAAATTGACCCACAATTTCAGTGATTAACGACAATGTTAATGGGATCCACCGACGCAAATCAAAGTGGAAAATTAATATTGTAGACCAAAACATCACATCTAAGAGGCAGAATCCCTATTAGGTTTTTCATATATGCGTTTGGAATACTCGTTAACCTTCATATGCCCTAGAAAACAACAAAACTAAATGTGGCTCTATACCATTTAGGAGTTAATCAAAATTTACTTGTTAGTACAAAAGGATGAAGGAACACCCCCACTTTGGACATGCAAGGGCACTTTTTGTTGACAGCTAAAATGGTTGGTTTTTTTCTTCCTAGTAATACAGGGACAAAGCCTGTAGACTTCCCATTTTTTTTTTTTTTTGAATAAGTAAGAATTTTCATTGAGACTTCCGATTTTAGAATCATAAGAGTTGTTCTTTCTTAATATAGGATATAGGATTCACAATAAGTATACTAATAGGACAAAGGAATGGACCAAAGCATTTCTTTTCCCCTAAGTTTGCTAGTTGTGGTCCCTACTATGGACTTGCTCTCAAACAAATGTGTGCACGTGAATCTTGTCATCATGTCTTATGACTGAAATTCAGAATCTCGGCATGAGAGAAGAGTCCTAAACTTAACTTTGGTTATAGTGTTTTGCTTGCTAGAGACAAAGGATTTTTACAGGAATATGTGCTTATCATGATCATGGGATGCAAAATGGGAAAACTAACACCCATTTTCCAAACAAGAGAGAGGTAAGGGGGAATTAATCTGGAGCTTGAGGATGACTGGAGCTGGTCGCTTTCACTTGTGAAGTGGAGAGATTTTATATGAATTGGCAGGCGAAAAAAGTGAAGTATCATTGTGGAAATGATGGGAAAGTGAAGGGAATCGTGATCTAAAGCCTACCCCACGTTCCAGCTTAAAAGTAGACTAATGCTCAAACTTCGTAATATGTGCACACATTGTAACATCACATTCTTATCCCAAGAAATTGGCTACATATGATTATATTTGCCAATCCCATTGTTGGTTTTTGCTTATAGGCATTTCATACTTTCCTGGTCTGGTGAATTCCAACGCTATTGAGACCATGGAATGAAGTGAACTGAACAATAATTTCATGTGAATCAAGAGCGAAACCTCGGGAGAAAAACTACACGAGGCATTAGTTACGAATATGCATGTATCCTTTTGCTAACTAAACTGATCCTATATGAGATGAAACAACAGAAAAGAAATGGAACAGAATGGAATGGGTACATCCTGGATCCAATCGCTAAAGCCTTTTTCTTTAGGATTGGGGTGTGAGAGAGGGGGTGGGATTTGATTGCAGCTTTGATCCGCTCTGTAAAGGGGAAATCCCCACTAACCATCTATTGAGGAATGAACACAAATATCTAGATTGCAGTCCACGTAAAGTTGTCATTTTTCTCTACCTCTCAAAATATAAAGTTTTTGTAAACAGGTAGTAAAAGGATGTGAAATGTTGGAAAGACCTTTACATTGTGATAATGACATGAAAGAAAAGCAAAGCAGGATAGAAGAGAATAATGCTACAGTAGTATTCTGACAAGCTTCAAGGACACAGAGTTTCCAATTTTCAAATGGGTTTAAGTTGGCAACCAACTTTCTTGCTCCTCTTATCTTTTATCTTTAACTGGAAATGCTTCTGCTTAACTGCTGTATTCCCTTCCTAGCTAGCAATTTGCATGGTTTTTGTGGTTTTTTTTTCTTTTTAAATTTCTTATTTGGGATATCTGATGATAAGGAGGACTTGAGTTGAACATAAAACAATAAAGAGAAAAATGAATACCATGCAACATGAAGAGCTATATAATCCGACAACTTTAAGAAATAATGAGTGCCCATTTTAATTGGAGTCAAATGAAGATATTTAAAAATGGAACAAAATCCGCACGATTATCAACATGATCAGACTCCTCAAGTAAATTGTCAACCCAATGCCCAAGGGTAAGGGCTAAGGCTCCATGGTTTTGTTACACATTCCCAGGTAACCGCCAGTCAAAAATGTTTGCATTTAATTTGGTGTCTTGATATATGTTTTGGGAGTTTCAGAAAAAGAAAAGAAATCAATCTGCAATCCATGTTGTTTATATATAATATACGTTATCCATGTAAGATGGGTAGTAGTAGCCATGAAATGACTAGTAAAATGGTGCAACCTGGAAACATTCGAGTAAATTGGGTAGTAGCGACTACTGTAACCTCCTGCATCATAGTAAAATCTCTTCCAGCCTTCAAAAAAAATAAAATAAAATTGAGTAGTAGTGACTTCAAATGACTGGTTCAAAGTTGGAAATATTCAAGTAGGAATGACTGGTAAAATGCTAGAACTATTCAGCTGGAATGGGCAGTAGTAATTTGAAATGACTGCCCGAATAAGACAAGATTGGCAATCAATTCAGAGAAGCTTATATGTATGTAGCTTCAACCTTTGTTGAAACGTTTCTCGTGAATACATGGAAATTGTCCAACAGGAAGAGGCTTTGGATTGGAATTGAGCCCCATTGCTTTCTCAATGATAAGGGGCATGATTGTTGATACCACGTTGTTTTTATCTTGGCAAAGATTTTGGGACAAACTGCTGAACCTTAGGAGCTGAAAAAAGTTAAAATCATAGCAATCAAAAGCAAAATTCCTCTTGAGCTGACACAGACGACTGAAAACTGAAAAGCAATTCATTTATACCTCGCCTTGTTCCCTCCACATCTTCAAGTTTTTTTAAGTTTTATTTTTATTTAAAAAAAAAAAAAACTGATCACATTCTCTCCACCAAATAATTAAAATGGTACAAAAGCAATATACCCCTCCCCTCCCCCAACACAAAAAAAGAACACTCATGATAATGCATGTCATTTCATGGGGCTCCCAAAAGCTGCATTGGGGAGATAGTGGTGTCTCAGATCATTTACATATCCCAACATCATTTCAATTGTATTTCTTGTCTGTATTTTCCATCATTAGTAGCATCGAAGTCAAACAAAGTGCTCGGTGCATCCATTATTGGGATTTTAATTCATAAATTTGGTAGAATTCTGGGTTTGCTTCATTTAGAACTTCTGCATTTTTCTTAACAATGTAAGTTTGCATCTGCATGCTTTAGGCTCAACTAACCTTCCATTATGTCCTCCTTCATTCTGCACCAAGTCAGTGAAACATTTTAAGGATCAGAAAGGGTGGAGAATAACCCTAGCTAATTCTCAAATTTTTATTACCCTATATTCCATATAGTACTTGGTGTGCAACATGTGCACATTTTCCTTTTACTAATAGTTAGGAGATAGAGACTTAAATTGATTTTGAATTTCAATTTTAGAGTTAATGAAAATAGGATTATAATTTTGTTTCATACTTGCGAAAAATTTATCAAAAATTAAGATATTCGAATTCTCATAATTTTTTTATTGAACAAATGTTGAACCTTTTAGTAAAAGATAACAATCACTACAATAAACTCAATACATCAAAATATAATATTTTTTCATTACTGTAACATTTGTGATGATACATCACAATAATTAAAATAATATTAATAACATATTAAGAGAGGGAATGAGTAATCAATTAAAATAACTTAAAATTTTTAGATTCTAGCAAGCTATCAACATACATCTTTTTATCTTTATATGATTTCTCCAAAACCGTACATTAATTGATATCTTAAACATAGGCAAAATCATGTCAAAAAGTTTCCATTTACAACAGGATGAATAGGAAGCATATATGATAGTACTTGTACAAGTTCCTTTTAGAGTAGCTAGTACGTATAATATTATAATTTGGTGATGATGCATGTTCCAGGTTTTGTCTCTCTCTCTCTCGTGACTCTCGGGAAAAAGTGGAAGAGGTAACTCAAATTTGCTTTGCTTTTTCAGAGAGATGGTGTGAAGCAAAGATAAAGCAAACCAAAATAGGGGGGGTCCCCATACGTCAATCAATTCACCACTGTTCCAGTATTGTTAACGCACGAATGTTTAGCTAGTTGATGAAAGATATGACATCGCAGTTTGCTAGACTTTTCTCTTGCCCTATATATAATCTCCTTCTCATTTGAACCATGTAATAATAACCTTCACCCCACTCCCACATCCTTGTCGTGCGCCTGTTGAGGAAGAGAACAAGAGAATGGAGAATAAAGAAATGAAGCCACAGCCAAAAAGAGGTCTATGGAAACCTGAGGAAGACTTGATCTTAAAAAATTATATAGAGACTCATGGAGAAGGCAACTGGGCAACCGTGTCAAAGAGATCAGGTATATTACTGTTGCTCATCCTGAACCTCGATGACTAAGTTTTATAAGCAAGAGCTCTTAGCCTTCGCTTGGCTATAAGCAGGTTAAGCTTATATATATATATATATATATATATATATTTATATATTTATATATTTATATTTTCAGGGTTGATGAGAGGAGGGAAAAGTTGTAGACTAAGATGGAAGAATTACCTCAGACCAAACATAAAACGTGGTGGAATGTCTAAGGAGGAAGAAGACCTTATTATCCGAATGCACAAGCTTCTTGGTAACCGGTTAGTACTTTCGTTTTCACCATTTGATCTCGAACCATGTTTATTTAAAAGAATTAACCAAGTTGTTACTATTAGATTATACTTTCATAGTTTTATTATCCTATTAGAACTTCATCATCAGATATACATGCATTCCAACATTGCTGTTGTCGGTGTATTTGACGGTTTTGGTTTTTGATTGCAAGTGCAGATGGTCTCTAATTGCTGGTAGACTTCCTGGTCGAACTGACAATGAGGTGAAGAACTACTGGAATACCCATTTGAACAAGAAAAGCGTTTTAGGAAAAAGAAAAACTATTGACTCAAACAACCGACATAGTGACAACGAATTAGACAAGGAGACCCTGCAGCAGGTGCAGGATAGCAAGACACCAAGCCAATTCGTGAATAATTCTGAGCCCGTTTTCGGCATAAGTCCAGAAAGGACAACAGCAGGGAGATTGGATTTGGATGAGAAGAAGGAAATGAAAGAAGTGAAGGAAGAGAGTAGCATTACGGATAGTACATGGATGGAACGTGCGGCTCAGTGCTTCAACTATGAGTATGCCTATGACATTGTAGAAACTCCACTGATGATGCACCCTAATTATTCAAATTTTGTGTTTGATGAAGAGCCTTTCACAGCCTACTTGGATTCTTTTGTTCTGTTTGAAGCATTCGGGACAGATTCAGACCAGTTTGGAATCTAATCATTAATTCTTGCCTTAGATACAGCAGAGCATACGTGGACCACCACCACCTGGGACGAGCACTTTTGCTGGCTGGCTGGCCTGCTGGGAGTTTTGAGTTTTCCAAGGGGCAAAGAGCTTTTGGCTTTAGCAGGAGATGAGTGCATGGTACTACTGCTTTTTTGTGAAAGCAGTGTTGAGCGCTGTTGAGTGTAAGCAAGTCAGGATTATAATTTTAACTTATTAGTATTTTTGGTCCTAATGCTTAAGTTAAAATTATAATTCTTTCCATGTCGAGAGACAAAAAAAATAAAGTATTCTGGAGTGAATTAATTTGAGCAAATGTGTGTAATACTAGTGTCACCATTCAAGCAGTCTCACAGTTCAGTCGGAATCCACGTCCCAAAAAAGGCTGAAAAGGAAACAAGTACCTCCACGATGAAAAGGTGAGAGCATAGCATCAAGGAAACTGGCAAGCACCCTACCATTGAACATTTTCTCGGTGAATGACGATTGCCGTTTATATTATCATGAGATTAGCGTCTCAAAAGGACAACAGCAACACAAAAAAAAAGTTTATGCAGAAAACAAAAAAGCTTTACTAGAAAAGCTTAAAAAGCTTAAAAAAAAAAAGAAAAAGCTGCATAATAAATGCCATTAAATTGGAAATTTCCAAAAGAATCAAAATGGAAAAAGCTCATTCCCCTCCCGAGAGCACATATGACAACTTATGCACGCAAAAAGAGCACATTGTCCATCATGGAACATAACCCTTTCAATTCAGGTAACTGCCTCGCCCCAAATGGCAAAAAGAGAAAAATAAAAACAAAACAAACGAACCTTACCATCTCTCAAATTCGTCCTTGTTTGCCAAAAGCAAGGCAAAAACGGCTAAGAAAAAGTCACCATAAAAATATGGAGGAGTCAAGAATTAGAAGATTTTAGGAGATTGTAGAAAACAACAAATCGAATCATCAGGAGCATGTTGCCGTTACAAGGAAAGCATACTGAATTGACTTCATCAGAATAAGATCCATTCACTAGCATTGTTTTGGAAAAATCGGCTAATTACAAGAGCAAGAAAGTGTTGCCAAAATATAAGACTATGAATATTAATTTGACATATGCTCCCCAGAAAGGGATAACATTTACAATACTACATCTTGTTGAGAGTAAAATAAACCATTGTCAACAGGCAATGAGGGTGGAGTTCCAGGAGGGATGCAAGCTGCTCCATTCTCGCCCGCACATATGCATAAGGCCTCTGCATCCCTGAGAGTTCCATCAAGGTCAATCTGACCACTCAGCTCATTGATGAACTTCAAGAGGGTGTCAAAGTCCATTTGCTCTCCCATTATCTTGCCACGATAGCGCTTCAAGATAGCAACACACACATACAGATGAAGGTGCTCCGACAAATAATGTGTCCACAATACTTCCCACAATCGCATTGTTTTCTCATATTCAAATTCCCTGATAAATATGTTGAGACCACTGATATAAAATACAGTAATTCTATCTCCATGTTCCAGTGCATGCATCAGCAATCTTAAGATGAAATTTAAGGCGGAAATTTTTTTTTTTTGAAATCTCAACATGGTGCCAAGTCCAAGATCATGAAATGCCACACTTTCTTTTTCTCACAACATTTTTTCAGCAACTACACAAAGTTCACAAACCCGCATAACACAAACAAGTCTTCTCCCAGCCTTCCTCTGCCTTTCCCCACCAGGTTCCAATGCAAATAAATTTATGTTGGATTTTGAGGGTGGGGAGAAAGGTACACACACATGGAGAAAAGTACAAGCTAAAAGAGATTAATGGTTTGTTTGAAAATAGGGATGAAAAATGGATCAGCAGAAGGGGGTATTTCATCTATGTGAACGAGATAACAGGAAAATTTGCAAACTTGCTAAGATTCTCATCTTCTCTCCCATTCCTCTTTGTACCCCTCCCAAATTAGGTAAACTAAAATCGACAGGCTTGAGATAAAAAAAAAAAGGCAACCATCTAACACTTTCAATTCCTTTTACACCCTCCTTACGAAGCCTTTATCTTCATCCTCTCACTTTCCTCTTCCTTGGAGCACATTGTAAGAGTTATAACACAATCTACTCTACTTTAGATGCAGCAGTTTGATATGTTTCATTGAAAATAAGGAATGCAACAGCAGGAACATAAGTGTGTTACATAATTAAGGGAACATGCACCCTAAATAAATGTTGGCATAGAGGGAAATGAATGAACTAGTAATTCCAAGAGCCTAACCTTTTAAACTGTATCAAAATCCAGCGGAAACAGAAGAAATAATTCAAGCAATCATTCTGCTTGAAATAGTTATGCAATGGGATGTCTAACAACTCCACCAGCTGCGAAAAAGTAGAGGTACAGTTCAAAGTCAGAGACCAAAAATCTGTTCATGAACTATTAATTTACTTTTGTTAGAAAAATAAAGTCATGATACCCTTTTAATCTTCTTTAGGTTGTTTCCTTCCCAGGAACACAACCAAGGACTGAACCCCAAAAATCTCCAAGAAAATACATAAGTTATATGACATTGCATATAGATGCTACAACATTTAACTTTTTTCAAGGACACGAGAGACCAACAGTGACAATGTTATATCTTGTTTCAAAGTTATAGTTGGTAACTGAAGCAAAGAATTGGGAATCATGATACTCTAATCCTTGTAAGAATGATCTATGAAACGTAGCTTTTGAGGCCTGCTATCTCATCATGTAAAGTCTCCTAAGAAGCTATACCACAAACCTTGGTTCACAGTTCAAAGTTTGACAAACTTGACTAATACTGTTGCTTTTTAATGCACATTAACAGAGGCTGAAATTTCAAGGAGTGATACAAAGTGAAGAAGAATGAATAAATTGATCACAAAAAAAGATCTTAAATGAAGACATGACAGAGTTCTCTGACTATTTTACACATGAAGTTTAGTCCTAATTATAGAGAACTCAATGTCCGAAGAATGCAACAAAAATACTACTGCCCTTTTCTCACTACAGAGAGAAAAAAATAACCCCACACCAAAGAAAAATAGGGCAGGAGGAGGGAGAACAGAATATGAGATTACCTTTAAGTCTTGATCATCCACATTTTAACAAAAGAATAAAACCAAAAGACATCTGCCATTTTAATGAATAACATGACTCCAGGAATTTGCGAGAGACAGAGAGAGAGAGAGAGGAAGCAAAACCTTAGATAATGCAAAGAGCTGAGTGTGCATGCCGTTTTGGTCACGATTAAAATTGGGCCCAAGGCGTTCCATCAGTGCCACAAAACACCAAAATGATTCTGACTCCTCCTCCATTACAAACAAAATAGGGGAGAGCAGATCGCTCATACCCTATAAGAAGGGAAAAAAAAAAGAGATTAAGCACACAGCCATATATAACATTAGTGCCACAAGAGATAGAAGCTTTGGGGAAACTCATAACATAGACACATTAAATTATGCTCAACTTTCAACGTAGTTTTTGAAAATAATGCCTGCTTGAATGCACTAAAACTATATTCATACAAGAAAAGCTGTTCCCAAATTATTCATTTATTAATGCTCTCAAAGTATGTGACATATGATATCATGTGTACCACCTTCTTGGTTGCTTATGAGATTTTTTATGTCATATTTGTACACTGCATGTCACCTGCATGCTGGCAGCTCATTGCCAGATGGTATGACAAATATTGTATGAAATGATAAAATGAATCGTATTGCCACCAATCCAGTCATTTATTAAGCAGGCATTACCATTTAGACCAGACTGATTCCAGCATTTCTACATACTCCCATGCATATCCAATATAAGCACTTCATTCTTGTTGCATTTCCAAAACACTTGAGATTTTTTTTCATATTTAACTAAAAGAACAACATCACAACTGTAACTCAGCATAACTATAAAATTAACTTTTTTTGCTACACAACCAACAGATCAAAAACTACGCCATATCAGAAGTCATTACCTGACAGTAACCAAGATCAAAGTTGTAGAAAGAGTAGGTCAACAGAATATCACGTAAAAGATTCACATTTGGATTGTCATCCCCCTCATAGAAAGAGAGCGATCTGTCAGTCCTTACCTTAAACCAACAACAACAACATGGGTTGCAATGAACTCAGAATGGTGCCATCACACTTTTCAAGAATAAGAAAATATATGAAACTCCAAGTGAAACATGTGATGGTTTCATACATACCACATCTTTCTCTATAAGGCCCTTCCTCTCTCTGAACTTCGTAAATCTTTTTGCCTGTTCAGGAGAAATACTCTGCCATAAAAATTCATCGAACAAGTGTTAAGCTTCATGTAAAAACTAAGCTTTGCCAGCATTAAATAATACTTCTCTTAACAGTACAAACAGAATGACAATAGTTACAAGATGTCTAAGAACATTATTTATCCAAACACTCAATGGTTACAAGACTGCACTGCATCGTCTTTTTGACTTTACATTAGTCTGCATGTAAACCAGAATATGCATAAGATCAACAACATTATGCATTTGGGCTTTGAAAATCTGCATAGAGATGCCATCACTAAGGTGGATTCATTTTGAAGCCATTGCTTTGCTTAAGCTCCCAATAAGCCATGAAAGCTGGCCTTACAAAGGTAATTAGGTTTGTCTTCTCAATTTGAAATATGAAAAAAGAAAAAAACTCACTTTACTGGTTGTCTTACTAGACTACAGAAAATCTTGAAGTATGTTAAATAAAACCAAATACATAGCTTATTAAAAAAAAAAACAAATACGCACACTAACACACAGGCAGATCAAGACAAGCCCAAAGTAAACCGATGACTGGCTCACAGAAATCAAAAGTGTAAGTGGCTGAATTGATCCAATTCTAGTGACAATGGTTAATGGTGCAAGGCAAAATAGTGAAAATTTTCTATCAAATAAGGCCATCGTTATCAAGGACCTGCAAGGTATTTCTACACCATTACAAACACAAAACATTTTTTAACAGTTTTGTTCCAACATCGAAATTTGCTAGCCCAAATTTCCACCCTAAAGCTTTGCATCATTCAGAGGCACATCTTGGAGGCATGCAAGTTGTGCAACATGCCACATACCTCAAAGGCAACCAGCAATCTTAACACAAATGGCTTGTGAAAGAAACCTCCAAGCAAAACAAAATTCTTAGCTCCCCCTTCCCCACCTCCCATTCCCCGATAAAGAACATGTGATGCACTATAAAGGCACCACAAAAAGGGGACAAACCTGCTTCCCAAAGAGGCCAAAACAACTCATGTCGTAGTTACATAAAAGGAAAAAGCAAGTATCTTGTCGACAACAAACATCCAAACATGTCTCTGGTTTGAAAAAAAAACTTTACTCTTCTGAACCTCAAAATTTTGAGCTGCTGCTAAAGACTAAAGACCACTGAAACTAAAATTCGACACACTCTCATATATAATGTTGGGAAGGTGAGAGCACTACTTAACAAAATAGATAACGATTTACTGCAAACCTGCCACTGGTTTTTTATAGTCTCGTATTCTGTCTTTTTGATAGACCTTAGATATTCCCTCTCTGCATAGGTTGATTCATATGTATGATATCCCAGCAATATTGCCCAGACCTAAAAATCACAACCAAGATCTCTAGGAATAAGATGCATTTTTAATTAAAAAAGAATCAATCCACTCAAAATTCCTTGCATGATACAAATACAAACCTCTCTTCGTAATTTGTGTTCAATTCCTCCATAAAATATTCTTTTTCTTAAAGCTTTTGAATCCACCACGCGTCCTTTGGAATCCAAGAATGTGGCCCACTGAAAAAAAAATTTAAATTTCAAAAGAGCAATATAACACCAGTCACATAATGAATTTGTAGTCCTTGGAAGAAAGTGTGTACAGCATGTAACAACTTCAAAGACATTTATGGAAAGCTTTAACATAAAAATTAGGAAATTTTATTACTAATCTATTTCTTTTCTCATAGTAAGAGACTAGTGATGGAGACTGCCTAATCTAGAGAAGCAAGGACATAAGGCAACGGGGGCCCATCAAGGAAGGATAGTTAAATAGATAAGGAAATAAATACAACACAGTAACCAAGTTTGAATCTGGCTCCTTACCTCTTCCAACCCCAATGGTGGCTGTCGGGGCTTTCCCCACACTAGTGATAGTTTGTCAAACTGCCAGAAAATGAAGAAAAAAACATATATCAATAGATATGTAAAATCTATCCCCAAGATATGAAACAATAATATGCCACTGTTATGGAATTTAGTGTTCAACCAAACCAAGTATTGGGTCCTCCTGTTATCATAATCAAATACACCAAAATAATGCATGTTTAGCATTAAGAGAGGAATCGATTTTTAAAACACACAGACTAGTGACAAAAAATTACATTTCTGTTACATTCATAACAACTAGTCACCGGAGGGATGCATACAAATAGACAGACTAGCAGAATAAAATTTTTTTCAGCTTTCAGTTTTTTAATTTTATAAAAGTATCATCGCTTCTTGGCTAATTCATAAATATAATAAATTAACGTTTTTAATTTCCTTTGCAGCCCTGTAACACTTTTAAGATTGTCCAGCTTGGTCTACAAAAGATTAAAAAAAAGACTCCTATCACAATAATTACATTGCAGATTTGTTTAACACAAAAATCACAAGATTATAAGTACAGATACCTCAACTTGCATTTGTAAACCTTAGATTGGCACGAGGCCTTCTAATATCGACATCCTAATTTATGACTACTTTTCTGCAACTTATCAACAGGTCAATGCTGAAGGAAGATAAAGAACTCAAAACAAATACCCGAGTCAATCCCATCAATCGAAAGGGGGGAAAGCCCAATACCAACACCAGCCATATTCCCAATGTTAACAACTATAGTCTATAGACTACACAGGGTTTCTCTATGTGGCCAGACCAAGACAAAAACCAAAATTCTCAACTAGTCAGTGAGTTTTTCCTGGCTAAACTGAGAACCTAATGTTCTTTTATCCATCATCTAAGGCCATATAAAAATTTTTGTAATTCCATCCATTAAAAGATTATTTATTGAAGCATCACATTGCAACACATTCTTCATCTGCTAATGCTTCATAAGGCAACCTACCAATGCTTCTGGCCACTTTTTCGACTTCCAACTTTATGTATCAAACAATAAAAATAATTGAATTTATGCAGTCTCATTCAGCAATCATAAGCCAGAAGATATATTGGAACCTTAGCAGGTTGTGGCAGCAATCTAAAAGGATTATAAAGGAATGTGTTGCTAAATATCTATATTGAACTCATGATCACACTTGGAAATGTCAACAGAAAAGGAAACAAACCCAGAAACTATAAAGAACTAAGGCTCCTTTCTATACCTCCTTAAAATCGATTAGCTCAAATGTCCCCACATTGGTGGCAGCTTCATCATCATGATTGTGTTTCCTATATGGGGCTTTCTGTTTAACAAGGGTAGAGGTTGGCATCAGGTGGTCCTGGTATTGAACTTGAAATCTTTCCAGCTAAAATAATGCAAGTAGCATGAATTGAATAAAGAACATAAAACTCTAAACTACGCTTAAATTAACAATAATACTTAATCTCTCCAAGTAATGTGGAAAGATGTAGAGACATTCAAACCATCAAATTAACGTTCCAAGAGCGCTCCACCACCTCAAGAATACACTCCATTCATCTCATTCTTTGTTTTTCATCATCAAATGGACCACTCCAGGTATCTTATTTACATTGCAAGAAAAAAGAGAGAATCTCTCCACTATCTCCAGAAAACTAATCCCTAGCATAAATCCTATAGAGTAAGTAGTTGAATTGTTATCATTAAACACTTGCAAGACTAAAAAGTATGAAAGAGGACACCATCCTATATTATGAATATGGGTTTTTTTTCCTGACCCACTATGTTCAGCCATGACCCCCAAAAAGTGATGTTGATATTGGGTTTGAATTGATCCATGTAGGATAAGACCTTCTACAAAAAGATATGTATTTGTATTTTTTACCTTCCAATAAGAATGCATGAGCATCAAAAGTGTGTGGAAGAGTATCTAGAGTGTAAATTCCCATCCAAAAACACAAACCTTTTGAAAATTTCACAAAATAGACAGCAATATTTCTTGTGAAAACATTAACTGTGCGAATAATTGACAAAGCGTGCAGACAGCTACCTCAAGAGGATCTGGAGCAACAGGGCTTTTAAGAGGAAGTTCCTCATCTTCGTCAACTTTGTGATTATAATCAAGGACAGACTGGTTAGTGTTTCTCCTCTCAAAAGCATCAAAACCATTACTATGTGTCTCCCGGAACAGCTGCGATGTTGTTTCTCGGGCAAACTTGGTTACAAGAGAAAACTTCTCCAAAACATGAATTGATAAGTCTCGAGCAGGATCATGAACCTTTTGCCTCTGCCTTCCATTGTACCGAGATGTACTAGCATTTTCACCATGGACATCTACATCAGTCCTCTCTTCATTTTCACATGAAGTAGACTCCCTAACTGAAACAGGTGTTGATGGCACACTTGCAATGGAAACTGCCCTGGGAAGCTCCAATGAAGACAAAGTTCTCTGTCACAAGCAATTGGAAAATTCAGAATATATTAGCAACTCACTGAACATGTATGGTCAACAAAGTCGTACAAAACCAGACAACTCAAAGTAAATAAAATGACATTTAGTTCAACAAATCTAGTTAACCATTGAAAACAATAAAATTTACAGTTTGCGTTTTGAAAAAAAATACAAAAAGCAGATAAGACAATGTTAGTTAGCACAATTACACTTAAGACTTGCATTTAAAATAATTAACCTCTGTAAATGTAAGATATTTTGCAATTAAAGAATTCCTTATTTCCCCACTTTGGACATATGATATAGGAAGCAGTTAATGAAAGAAATTTCTGTAAAAAAAATAAACCAAACAAGTAAACTAGCAGTACACAAACCTGCAGAGGATTTTCGAAGTCGTTCACAAGAAATACATTGGCATCTTCCGCTGACCTGATAATAGATGAAAAACAAGGACCTTAAAGAAATCTATATCAATATTGTCAAAGGCACAAGGCACATTCTAGGCTCTAGGACCCTTACCTCACCTGAGGCACAAGGCTCAAAAAAGTGCTTGCCTGAGTAAAGTAAGGAGCTAATTTCTAAAAGGTATTTACAGGACAAAGAAAACTCTACATATCATGTCTAATAAGCTTAAAATATATGATTTTGCTAATAAACATTAAAGAGTTTACACTATTACATTGCCTAATGTGTTCCAAAGATCAAGAATATAATAACAAATGTCATTAAACAAAGCTCCAAGTCCTTCATTTCCATCCTCAACAAAAAGTTGTGTATCAATTCTATTATTTAATTTTTTAGGGCCTGATGAAAGGTGCCTCGCCTGAAGGGGTGCAAGCCTGCAAGGTGCTTTGCTTGATTTGCGCTGTACCTTAGCGCCTAGACATGTGCCTTGACAACACTGAACGATATACCTTTGTACTAAATTGTAAGCTCAAGACAGATGTAATACTAAAATATTGGAAAATAAGAATATAATTGCAGTATAATACTAATTTTTTCCAAAGAATACTCCTGAATTAAGAAGATTTAGAAGTGGAAGAAGTAAGAAAATAGAAATATTTTATATCACTAGAATTCTTTCCATTAAAAACTCTTCTCTTGTATACATGCAAGAATTTTTTCAATTTAAAAATGAGGCAAAGGCTTCATGGCACAAGTATTAATTAACTATGGCACATTTGACAAAAAAAAAATCATCATTATAGCAAATTCTTTATTAAAAATAATCAAGACTTATGGTGTAAAATGAAATAATACAAATGTCATATTTTGTTTTCCCAAATCTAGGAAAAATCCCACATGATGGGTTCCAAAAATCTATCAAAATCTCCTGAGATTTCTAAATGTGTCAATAGAAACACAACAGTTAATCATACCAACACAGAAACAAATTCTAAATGAATAAATCAACAAAACTCCATAACCTCCCAAAAGATTTTTTTGCTTGATTCTGTATGACAAAAAACATTTATGGAAACTTTTACAATCTATATATTGTTTGCCCTAGTATATATATTCCTTTACAGGTCTTACTCTACTCCCACTTGTTTTAATAGGTCAGCATATGGTTGGCAACATCAGGTTAATTCCAAGATTTTATTCTTGATCAAAATACTGTAGCAAGTAACTGTTTAACTCAAATTATTAATTACACAAACTTAAAATGAACACAAACCAACCTCACAAGAAAAACGTGTTGTTTTATTGTAGCAAGGAACTCTCGAACTCCTCCATTATAGAAATAAAGGGGAGGAAATGCAAGTCCTGCAAAACAATATTTTTTTCATAGAATGTAAGGCCAAGCATAGATACAAAGTAGGACTGAAACAAAATGTAGAGATAAAAAATTTAGTCGAATAATTCAAATAAATCCACAAGATTAACCCATTCACACCATATTCTAAAAATCATCAAAACGATTGCAGATACTTACAAGTTGAACAAGTCAATTATTAAGTAGTTAAATGACACATTCCACAAGTGGCCTTAAATGTATAAATTAGTTAATTTTTTGTCCCACAGAGCCATGAAAGTGTTGATGAAGATCAACTGAACATCATATGTAGAAGATACAACTTCAAAAATCAAAAGCCATCATGCTCAACCTCTTATAGCACAAGCAATAAAAGCAGTACAGTTTGTGGTTCCTTACCAGATGACAAAACAACAATTATGTACTGCCACCCAAGAGCTGGAGTGTGTCTTCGGATGGACCTCACATCAGCAAACGGCACTGCCCTGATGGTATAAAGATTCCTATCTGCATAATAAAGCCATGCAACAACAACTTCAGCAAATCATCTATGCCCAATTGATAAGTGCATAATAATACATTCAAATCACAAGTCTAAAGCTTAAAAACCTTTCTCAGACAGCCTCGCATTTGTTCTCTGCCCTTTGTATGGAACCCATGTCTATGATCAAATACCACAATCAAACATATAAATTATACATAGATAAAACATACAAAAATGATATTCATGCCAACACCATTTCACATCCTATTTGCGTCCCTTAAGGCGTATCCTATCCATGAATTGATAGGGCACACTAGGTTCTCGTCCAATAACTATTGGCTACATCAGATGGTACAAATAATTGGTATAAATGAGGTACGGTAAGTAGCATGATTAAAACAATATACGGCAAGTTGTTTAATGTTAAACATAATTAACAAAATTATCCATATGTAAACATAAGTAAATACAAGCGCTTAAGAATTAATCAATTACCATGAAGATAGAAGAGCCTTGCTTGATTAACTTTAATCTTCCACTAATCCGCTCAGAGGCAAACTGAGTAGGATGAATTGTAACATTATCTTTCTGATAAACAATTTCGGCTCCCTCCGGTTCACTCGACGAGCTTCTTTTCCCACTGTCGCACCGCATCATACTCGCTGATCCCTACACCCCCAAAAAATGAAAAAAAAAAAAACTAAATTAAAACAACAAAACCATAATTAAATTCAAGAAATCCGATACATATAACAACTAATTACGAGATCGATTCACACAAAAAAGAAAGATTAAAAAAGCAATTCAATTAAATAAATATATAACGGAATAAAAAGAAAATGAAAAGAGTTAAGTTGAATGTGATTTTTTTTTTGGCTTACTTGATGTTGAGACGCGGCGTAATCGGCGTCGTCTGATAAATCGTGAAGCTCTGGTTCCTGCATGTTTAAGGATTTTTCCTTCTTTTTTTTTTCTTTTTGGTTTTCGTTTTGAGTAGAGATTTTTAAGAGGGGAGAGAGCTGATTTTTGGTTTGATTTATCTTTTTACCTTCGCGGCGAAGAAAAGAGAAAGGAGAGGAACCGAGCCGAGAGAGAAGGCGTAGTGGGACCCGCGTGAACGAGATTTCTATACCTTGTAAACGGTTTCAGGGGAAAGCAATTGGAGCCGTAGCGTTTTACATTTCATCATATGTACAAAGAATCAAATTTCCTTTTCTCATAGTAGTAATTTTTATTATCTTGATAAAAAAATTATCCTTTTCTTGAGAATTGAATTAAATTAAATTATTTTCTCATAAAAATAGTAATTTCTACCTCAAAAACAAGTTAAAACATTTTTAACTAGTGATGTGTTATGCACTAATTAAGGTCATTTATTGCTTAAGTGAAGGATAAAACAATCAAATTAGAGTGCATAATGTTGTTCTTGTAATTAAAAAAATTGCCAATAGAAAATCAAGGATTAGAATTTAGATGTGCACAAGTGGTATTTGAGATAAATTCAAAACACTTTCCTAGTAATTAGAATTAGACCAGACAGAGAGAGAAAGAGAGATGAATAGAAATTTGGATATCCCTCTACTTCAAGTAATGATTAAGAGAAACCGCAAACTTTAGGCAAAGTATTTATTTAGCGTGCCTAACTTTAGCTTTTTTAGCCAATAGATTTATTTGGTACATTTTTTAGCCAATAATTTGCGATTACTAATGGACACATCCTACAAAGGGTTTTAAAGAAAAAGATTCGGTCAAAATATCCATCAAGTCTTATATTCATATATGTTGTTCAATTTAGTCTTTATATTAAAAATTAAAGCTATTTAATCTCTTAATTTTAAAAATTATTTCAAATTAGTCCATCCTCTTAATAACATCCAATTTTTCTATTAAAGGAAATGATATCAATGTTGACGTAACACATTTTGATGATATAGAGCTCATATGAGGTAGTGGCACTAACATGACGACATGGTATGTCACGTGGCATCAACGTGATGACTTGACATGTCACATGGCAGTAATATGATGACGTGGTAATGCTAATATGACACTGACATGTAATTATATCTGTACCACGTGACAAATAAAAAAAAATTTTAAAAATTTGTGCTATGTTATAGAAATTAAATTGAATAAAAATATATAGCATAAGGATTAAATTGAATAAAATTAAGATACTAAGGGATTAAATTAAAAGGATAAATATTTAAGTAGATGATAGATATACTTATTAATAAGTCAAATATTTAAATGTAAAAGATATATGCTGTTAAAAAATATATATAAATATTTTCTACTTGATCATTTAATTTTAGAATACGTACAGTAATTTATCTTCTTTTGTAAAATTAAGTTTGAATTCTCCTTACATAAAAAAATTTAAACAAATTTTCATATTTAAAACCAAATTTAGATGAATAACTTACATTATATTGAAATAAAATAATATAAAAAGACTAAATAAATTCTTTTTTATTCTATTTATAATAGTATAAATATTTAAAATTTATTTGACTTAGTTTTTAATTTGAGCTGAATTCAAATTAGCAAAATAAGTTGATTTATTTTTTTCTATTGAAAAAATGAAAAAGGGAGATATTATGTTAACGATTATTATAAAACTAATCCTTCATTCTACCTTACTGAATTTGGGCATAACAAACCTCTTATTACTCCACCCCTTCAATTTTTTATTTAGTTTTTATGTTTTAATTTTGTTTAATATTTTAGGTTATATTTTTTAGGTTAAAATTTTCTTAATTAAAAATTACATTTATCGTTGATAGAGTTAAATATAATTGTAAAATTTTGTACTATTTTATTTTGTATTTACAATTTTTCTATAGATCCAAATTAATAATTTAAATTTAAATTTAGCATAATTTAATTGTGATATTTTAATTTAAATAAAATCATTTTATAAGAAACTTTAAATAAATTTAAATCAAAAGTAAATAGGGTAAGAATTGAATAATTTTAAAAAAATGAGTATTTGTAAATTGTGAAAGTTCTAAGTAAATCAACCTATTTTGCTAATTTGAGTTTAGCTCATGTTAAAAATTAAGTCAAATAAATTTTAAATTTTTATACTATTATAAATAGAAAAAAAAGAATTTATTTAATATTTTTATATTATTTATTCTAACATAATGTAAGTTATTCATCTAAAGTTGGCTTTAAGTATAATTTTTTTTCAAAGTTTTGTGTATAGAAGAAGAATTCAAATTTAATTTTTGCAAAGAAAATAAATTAATGTACATATTCTAAAATCAAATAATCAAGTAAGAAAATATTTATATATATTTTTAGCACTGTAAATCTTTTACACTTAAGTACTTAGTTTATTAATAAGTATATCTATCATCTACTTAAATATTTATATTTTTCAAATATTTTTTCAATTTAGTCTTTATATTATATATTTTTGTTCAATTTAGTCTCTATGGTGTGACACAATTTGTTTGAAATTTTTTTGATTTGCCACGTGGTATCGGCACGTCGGCATGTTAATGTCACATCAATATTACCACGTCATTATATTAGTGTCACGTTACACTGTCACACCGTCACGTCGATGCCATGTGACACACTACATCATCATGTTGGTGTCACATCATCAAAATGTGTTATGTCAACCTCTTTAAGGATAAAATTAAATACTGTTAAAAAAATAAACTAAATTGAAATAATTTTTAAAATTAAAAAATTAAATTATTTTGATTTTGAATACTGTAATTAAATTGAACAAAATGCATAAATGTAGGGACTTGATAGATATTTTGACAAAAAAATTCTTGATTATAGAACAGTAAGAAATACTTTATTTAATTAAAATGAATAAATCTATATAATCTATACGCTTTCAGCTCCTATTTGATATTAATAAGGGTAGTTTGGATATTTTTAGAGAAAGTTAATTGAAGTAATCTCCCGACCTCGTTGTCATTGCAATACAGGTCAATTTACTCTCATTTTCTCCACTCTCTTGATTTTTTTAAGTGTGGGCCTTGTTGATTTCTTTTTTTATCAATATGTTTGGCAAGAGTTAGGTATTTTAGGTCTGAGTTTTTAAGAGGGTTTGTATAATGAATTAGGAGAATGAAATAATTATTTGTTTAGAATAGAATATAATAATAAAAGAATAGATTAGTTATTATATATTTTAGTTCATGGAATGGAATTATCATTCTCACATTATTTCAATATTTAGTTAACAAGCGATAAAGCAATAGGTAATAAAATGATAAAAATACTTTTTATTATAATTTAATAAATTTGTTGAGGTTTTTAAAATTTATAATTTTTTAACAATATGTTTTTATTAAATTATGATTTAATAATGATTTAATATTTTATCTTTAAAATATTAAAGTTTATTATTAAAATATTAATTTAATTTTTTATCTTAAATTCTTTTTATTTTTAATCTTTTAATTTATTTTATAACATTTAATTAAAATATTAATAATTTATTATTACAATATTATTAATAATTTAATTTTTACTAATTAATATTTCAACAATAAGTTATTAATAATATTAATTATTACAATATTACTTAAGGTTAGTAATTTATTATTAATAATTTAATAATTTATGTCACTTAAGGTTGCTGAGTAATTTCTTAAAATGAGTAGGATATTTTTGTTTAAAAATATTTGGATTCTATTTTGTAGGGAGAATAATAGTCAATATCAAGGAAGTTTCCGTGACATAATATATCTTTTTTCAACTCTAATTAAAATTTGTTATTTTTAAAAATATTTTACATGCTTGATCAGTCCTGTGCTTGTCTATTATAATTAAAATTTTTTATAAATGGTTTTTTTCAAATTAGTTTACAATTTTACACGCTTGATCATGATTATATTTGTCTAATCAGCTTTGTTTTTTTTCTTGATTCTTATGTTATAGGTTTTAACCTTTGCAACTAAGCTATTAGCCTAGCAGAGCAGTTGAGTTTGGCTGTTGACATAAAGATGATCCTATTCCTAGAAGGACAGGGACTCATCATCAGACATGGATGGAGGTAAAGAGAGAAAGGGATGGGGAAGCCGACGAGGCAACCCATTTACTTTCTTGGACTGAAGATAGACAGATAGGTACCGGGTCGTGGAATGTCCCACCCATACTGCATCTTTAGATAGTGCTGAATGCAATAACTTTTGCTTCATTAATAAAATCTCTTTTCTTTGTTTTTTTCCCAAAAACAAAAGCGTTTTTCGTTGTAAATTTATGTCCAGGGTCATTTGGCCGATGGTCTGTTAGATCTATGAAGTTCTTTAGTTATATTCACATCGTGTTTATCTCATACGGTTTGTAAGTTTTATCTCCTAAGGAAATTTTTACAGTTAATAATTTTTCAATTTGATGGAATTTGAATATTTTGATAAGCAAACAACCGTTAAAACTATATGATCAAATCATGCAATTAATTCATATATTTTGTCAAAATAATAAATTTAATTTTTATATAATAATTTATAAAAATTAAATTTTTACATTTTTAGAAATTATTAATATCAATCCACCATTAATAGTATTAAATTTTTTTATTATCTATATTAAAATGATATTCGATTGTACTTACTTAACATTAAGTATTGTACTTACTTAACATTAAGTATGATAACATTGATTATATTTTTTAAAAATAATCATTATATCATTTTTAAATTTAATGATACGTCATCATAGTCAATATCCCGTCAATATAATCAAATACTATATCAATATAAAAAACGAAAAAAATTAACAACATTAATGATTAAATTGATATTATTAATTTAAAAAATAAAAAAAATAATTTTTATAAATTATTATAAAAAATTAAATCAACCATTTTAATGGAGTACAGAAATGAATTTTATAATAATAACCCAAACTGCATCTTTGTCTTCAAGTTAATTGAAAGTACACCAAGGGAGTTATAATTTCAGCCTTTTGGCTGTAGAGGTGGTTTCGTAGTAAGAAAGTGAGTCACTTTTAGGGAATGTAGTCTTATCATGGCCATCGTATTACAACAAATCTTTGCGAGTGTCATTTTATAGGGAGAAGTGATAAGCTGACTTTCTCATAATGAGAGAAAGTACAAATTTATGGTGCAGACTCTTTTACTCTTCCAGCCACGGATGGAGTCAAATTTAGATATTATGTTAGTTATTTCAATCTTAATTGTATTAATGATTGAATAAATGTAAAAATCAATAAAACTTATCAATGAATGTGTTTAAAAATTTTATTTTAGCCTAACCTTATGTTAGGCTAAGTGCAAATGAGTGGTTAAAGAGGATTCTTTTTAGAGAAAAAAAAAACAAAGACCTTACATAATACTAAAATATGGTAATTCCAATAAATAAGATTAAGAAAGTTACATGTCTCCTCATTTAAAAAAAATAAATACATAAATCATTAAATTAAATACTCGACCACAAAATTATAACAAAATTAATCGATGGAATCAAATTTGAAAATTAATTTTTCACCTCCAAAGGGCATCTTATTGTTAAAACTTGAGACTCTAATTTTCAAATCTTGAATTCAAGTTTTAAAAATGGAAATATGGGGCTCATGGATTCAATTATGCTATTCTTATTTCTTATTTTTGTAGTCAAAAGGCTAATTAGGTAAAGAAATACAAATTTAAAATAAATAACTATCACTGTTCATGTTTGGAATTGGAAAAGAGATCATGTTGTCGATATTTAAAGATAAAATGTCATATGAAAGTATTGAATATTCGGTTCATAATCACCCCTTTAAATCCACCCTCCATATTCGAGGCTTTTGGCGAATATGCTTTCCCCATGGCCAACCGACCATTAGGAAAGAATGCTCCTAGTCAACAAAATTGTCATTTTTTAATAATTGTTGATTACGAATTATTTTTAGTACACGCGTCACTTCTAATTATTCCTTTATGTATCATAAACTTATTGGTCGAGTTTTATTAATTTATCAATTTCGATTATTAAATTTAATTTTATTTATTCTGTAATTTAAGAAAAGAGGATTTCAATATAATTTTTTAAAGTGAGAGATGTACCATACCAAATATCCAAATGCAATTTTTATGCAATCTTTTTGTAATTTAATTTTTTTTTTCAAACCTTATAATAGGAAATCCAACTATGCACATCCTTAACAATTAATTACATAAACATTACCTTTCAACTTTACACTTTGTTTTGGTAAGTGTTCTAATTTAGGTAGGACAGTAGGACTTGACAATTTCAAAAACAATAATAACAAAAATTTCCACATATTTGTCCACAGATCATCTTTCCTAAATTATGAATGTATTTATTATATTACCATATTTATACTTATGAAAAAAATAATTTTATGTCACGTTCTTTTGGCTCTAATTAGAAGAAAAGCATTTATTATAAAATTATATACTATGCTTATTTTGCACAAAAAAAGATGTTTAAAAGATCAGAAATTTAATATTGCATTTAATGTTCAACAGTGTACCAAACAAATTTCAAAATACTAACTGAATACTTATCTTTTCAGTATGAAAACCATTTTATTAAATACAATAGAACTCAAGTTGAAGCAGTGAATGAGTGTGATCCCGAGCTGCCCAATGAACATCTAAAGACATGAAAAGTTGAACTGTAAGCACACTAACAGATTTATACAAACTTTGCGACATCAATCATCACACTCCATTTTGTTTTTCTTTTTTTGGGGTTAAATATATACTTTCCCACATTAGATTAGACTATATTCAGTCATACTAATTAAATAAAAAGGGCAGATAATCCTAAAAGAAGGAAGGAAGACTGGGGTAAAGAACGATAAAGTTATTAATTATTAATATCTTTGGCTGGGACCTAACTTGAATGTGGACCCTCACTTTGCCAATGTCATGCCACCTGTCCACTCCAACTCATTCTTGGTCTCTGCCCACTCAAATATTCCCTTCCCTCTCTCTCACTCGCTCTTGCTTTCCACAATAAAAGGACACTTCTTTGTTGACTGCTTGCTATCTCTGAATCTTCTTCCCTCATTCCATTCTCAAAAAGCAAAGCGAATTCTGGAAATTCGGCATGGATTCCACAAAGAAGGAAGGTTTGCCACTAATCGATCCCTCCAAAACCGAACTCCGCCATGAAACAGCCGTTGCCTCAGCCATGTCCAACAAAGGAGCGCACGCTGCTCTTGGCTACATGGTCAGTGCAGGTCTGTAAAATTTGAAACTCGTTTTTTCTTTTCTCTTCTGTTTGTTTCTCCGCATTCTCACCTGTAAACCTTCCTTTTTGCCAGATGTTTTTCAGTGGACTAATTCTTTATTCGTTTTACTTTGAAAAAGCAGTGGCATGACGTCAGAATTTGTTACTATTTTATTTGTTTTTTGGTAAATTTTTTTAGCTGATTTGATTGTTCATTTTCTTATGAGTTGTTTGGTTTGGTTTCAGAGTTTTGGAGTACAAAAAAGAAATTGCTATTATATATATATATATATATATATATATGTCACTGCGGAATATAGATACTACTTGGTCGCAATTTGAAATGTTTGCAGTGTGTCCATTTCGAAAAATATGGAATTATGAATTGCACATATTAAATCAAACGGATACGTGGCAAACCGTTCGTGAAGCTTTTAAAAATTCATCTACAGTGCAAAAAACAATAAACTAAACTATATGACTAATGTAAAACCTTCGTGTATGATTATGACATTGTTAAATGATATATCTAACGAAATCAAATGTTAATGAAATGAAGTTGTACTGCCTGTTTGATGTGATTGGAAGAATCGTGAGCTTTCCTCTGGAAATTTTGTAAATAAGCTATCTAGATTGGTGGAAATTATTCAGAGGAAATAACTTTTTTTTTTAATTTTCTTTTTCTGTTACATAATTAATCAACCTGTCGTGTTTCGAGTCACAATGTAGTAAAGTATGCATTGTCAATGTAACAGTGTTTACTTGACTTATTCACAGTGGGGGAAGAAGTTAGGTTTTGGAGGCTTCTATTTTAATTTTAGTTTTTTTTTTTTTGTATGAGAGAGACTACATTTTTATTATTCAAAGATCAATTGGCAAACAAAATGGCTTTGAGTCAACTCATTAAGGAGTTACTGAGGTTGCAAAAACCAGACTGAAGTTTTGTCATGGACATTTTGTCTTAGAATTGAAAAAGTCTTGCCATGTTGTGTGTGTTTTTTTTGAACAATGGTAGTGGAAATTACTTTTTAGTGGAAGAGGTAACATTATTTAATTATCTTTTCAGAAATCGGATCATCATTTCATGTAATTTTTCTCTTAATTAGTCATTATGTAACTGAAGAGGATTCCTTCATGAATTGGGAAAAAATGAGGGAGAATAATTGCCACTGCATTTATCATCATTTCTGAAAAGCTAACTGCATAACTGTTTTGGTTTGTTGTAACCTTCAGACTTTTCAGCTATGCTCTTTGTATAGTTTTAATACAAGAATGATAAAACGCTGGTTCTAATTATTTGTCAAGAAACAGCTCTAACCACTTTGTTTGCCATATGTTGGTTAATTAACTTTTCTCCATTAACACTACTAGTTTCTCTTATGTGATCACGCCTTTTTTTTTTTTTTTTCTTTCTGCAGTTCTCTTGATTTTGTTCAACAAAGCAGCCCTTTCTTCTTACAGCTTTCCATATGCAAATGTGATCACACTTTTTCAGGTAAATTACTTGCTAAGTTGGTTTCCTGAGCTAGCCTAAGTATGTTTGCTTAATAGAATAGTTACAATTCTCAGTGGAAGGACTCAACAGAATATCTTATTTTTTAATATTCCCAATGACAATTTCTGCATAAATGTTTGCTAGCAGCACATCTTTCCTTCCTTGATAGTTGAATAAAACCTCAAAAAGTATCATGAACAGAGTAAGATATAGAAAAGTGAAAGAAACAAGTGGTAAAGATTAAAGAATGATAATCACAATCCCACTGAAGTTGAAGCTCTCTCACTTATAATATACTTATGAATTTGCTTATTTTTACACCCTCGCTCCCTTCTCACCACACACCACAAACCACCCCCCCCCCCCCCCCACCCCCCCCAAAAAAAAAAAGAAGGAAAGAAGTAGAGAGGGAAGGATTTATTATTTCCGAGTAACTAATGTAACCAACATAACAGTACTCTCTGTTATTCAAGTGTTCAATTTGAAGATATCTTCAGATATATAATTTAAAAATCCTAATCCTTCCCACTGGACATGATGAGGCTAGCTTCAGTGTGAAGTCCAAATGAAAATTTCTGTGTTCTATCTATATCTGGATGTTCTCATCCAGTTTGACATTTCCCCTCAACACTGTCTCGGTCATGTCAAAGTCATTTTCTGTCCTCTTTTCAGGTTCATGGGCACTGTTTACTGCATTTTTGTCACTTTTAAATTTCAGTTTGTCTCCATGGTATGCTGCCATTGTCATGTGGCCTTTGAAGTGCATAGCCCACTATGATATCTAGAGAACTCTTCATTTGGGTTAACAACATAAAGGTTCAAGTTCCCATGGTATTTTCTTGAAAAATTATAAAAGGAAGAGAAATTTTTGCTGCTTGAAGTAACTTTGCCAAATAATTGATAACTATCCTCCATTAAAACATACTAGATCAACCATCAGCAAACTGCTGTAACTGTTGAATTTTTTGAAAAGCCACTGATTATATATATTGAGGTAAAGGATCATGGATTTCTGGTATAGCGTGTTTTCCTTAGAATTTTTGCATGATTGAAAGAGTGCATGAAAAAGATCCAAAATCACCTTCCTCTACTCAAATAGGCCCTCTCCCATTTTTTCTTTTCCCCTACAGAGAAAAGCTAGGCATACTTTTGACTGCAATAGCTAGGTTTTGCATGTATTTTTGGTGTTTTCTTATCTTTTGACAGTTCATAAATCATGTGTGTGTATTACATGCTATATCTTGGGATCATTACAATTTTTAGAATTTCAGTTTGACAATTTTCTATTTCGTTCTGTCAAAATCATGTTATTTAGAGTTCAGTTTTTACCACCCTGTCTGACGTTTGGAGTTTGACAATTGAATCACAATGCATTAAATTTGAGCTTCTATCATTAGTTTACTAAATTAATTTAACTCTAACGTACATTTAGATGCTATGTTCATGTGCATTTCTCTATGCCATGAAACGCTGGAAGATCATCTCTTTCACAGAGGGGGAGCCACAGAGCATTGCTGGTAACCCAATAACCTTAGTACCATTGAACACACTGTTTCATACCCTCCCTCTGGCAGTTTCATATTTGCTATACATGGTATGTATTAAAGGCTTGATATTGGTTTCTATGTATGCTTGGTGAAACTTTAAAATCGTTCTTCTAATTCTTCCCTTTTACTTGCTTGTCTGGTGGAAGTTAATCACCATGGAATCTGTCCGTGGCATAAATGTTCCTATGTACACCACCCTAAGGCGGACTACTGTGGCTTTTACTTTGATTATGGAGTATCTTTTGACAGGGAGGAAACACTCATCATATGTTGTTGGCAGGTTGGAGCCTTTTTATATGCTATTTTCGTCTAACAATTGGGTCATTTATTGTACTGAAGGCATGTGCATGCATGTGGATCTGGGCTGTTTGGTGCATCCACCCTAAGGGATTTCTTAAGAGTTCTGCATCATAAATAAGAATGCCTTGCCTTTATATTTACGAAGTTCAGCGAATTCCTGCCATTTTGAGCTCTCCTTTGTTGCACACATACGAAGATTCACTTCTGAATACTGCGGTTGACAGCAAGAATTAAGTTTAGACAGCTAGGCATAGTGGTATGCATATCATTTTAAAAATAGTAAATAGGGGTGAAACTAGATGAAAGGTAAAACTGCCTTGGAGAACAGTTACACTTTGTTGTCTTCATTAAGTTTATCTCAGAATTTAGCGTTCCATTTGAATGCAAGCTTATGACTTTTACTGAAGTTCTCTGTTGAATTTCAACAGAGAGACCCTTGTTGGCTTCTGCATGCCATTTTGAGCAGGTTTGAATTAAATCTACAAGTTTTATCATGAGATTGCACAAGGAGGTAGCTGAGTGTGGATGAAAATGTAGACAAGGATGAAACAAATTCTTTTGATTGCACATGGAAGATTAAACAAAAAATTGATTTCTGGAAGATTAAGTGCTGATGAAGGATCATGAATAAGAATTATAAATTAAATGTATCTGCGTGAAGCTAAAGTGAATTTTTCCTTGTTTAGTGTATTTTTGCTTCCTTTTTTAACATCACAATGGATGTAAGGTTGAAACTCTTGATCTGTTAGTGCACAACATTGATCTGACAAGTGTGAATTTGAGTTATTCAAAGGTACATTTTTCCGGTTATTCTAGGCATTTTTGAGTTATTCTAAAGAATTAAGTTTGCGTGAGGTGCAACAATCATTGAATATATTAGGTTCATATTCTCTTTCAAAATTCCGCAAGCTGTTTTGAGTAAACAAGGTATCATTTTTTAGAAAAAGTTTGATTGCTATAGTTTTCATGTTCTTGTAATTTTATATATGATATCTAGTGTTTTAAAATATGACTGATAACTTTCTTAATGGACTAATCCAAGGATTTCATCAGTGTGGGGATAATTATATTTGGGGCGTTTGTTGCTGGAGCTCGTGACTTGTCATTTGATGCCTATAGCTATTCCATTGTATTTATAGCAAACATCTGCACAGCAGTATATCTTGCTTCCATTGCTCGTATCGGTATTATCCCCTTTTAGCCTCTTCTTTATCTTTCATGGAATTTTGTAATTTCTTTCTAGTTCGTGATATATTCTCAAACTTTTCAGGCAAGTCCAGTGGCCTCAATAGCTTTGGCCTTATGTGGTGCAATGGTAAGATTAAAGGACAAAAAGAATTGTTTTTTATCCTTGTGGTCCATCTAAAAATTAACAATTTAGGCTTATCTGAACTCTCTACAACATTTTTGTTTATTCTTGAAGGAATAATATGTGCACCAATCTTGTTGTTTTGGACATCATTCAGTGGCGACCTTGAAGCGATGATGAGCTTCCCTTATCTATATTCGAAAGGATTCCAGGTGCTTCCTTTTCACAAAATAATTCCTCTCTTGCTACGTATTCTTTTCCTCATGATGCTGTTCAGAAAGTAAGTGCATTTATTGTTAGCTATTTTTTCAAATCCATCTATTATTACTCCTGCTTAGGTCTCAGCTGTACCTATTACATTTGGATAAATTTGATGGTTTATTTTAACTTAATGATTTTCCTGAAAGGAACATACAGCCGATAGAATCATCCTTGTTTAAAGCTGCAACATGTCATCAAGATACATTGTTACTATCTGTTGTTTGTTTCACTTTGTGCCCATTCCCTTCTTTTGTGCTGTGATTGCTATTTATTTAAGTCTTACTGGTCTTACTGGTTTGGTCTTCACTACTTTTTCATGTCTATTTCAAATTTAAAAAGAAAAATTTCAATCAAGTTTCCTACCTTAATTTCATTTCCCCTCTATTTTATCATATTTGGAGGTTACTTGATTTGGTTTTGTTAGTTCAGTCACTTCTGTTTTTTGTTGTTAATGTTACCCATCTAGTGTGTCATGCAAACTTGGTTTTATTGCTTTCCCTGGCTACAGAGCTTTTCTTTAACTGCTTTTCCTTGGACTCTTTCTTTTGTTAACTCATTTTGGCAATCATTGCTTCTGTAAAGTTACATCAGGATTGTAGTAACCCTAATGAATAACTTTCATGGCAGGAGAGCATTTAAACTCTTCTACACTTTGACCATTTGAATGTTTTTCAGGTTGTGATGTTTCTTTCTTGTATCATGGCTTTCCTGATAAATTATTTTGTATTCTTGAATACAACACTCAATTCAGCTCTGACGCAGACAATATGTGGCAATTTGAAGGTGTGATAGCTTATTCTAGCTTTGTGTTAATCTAACATATTTGTCTGTTACATGTTAATATTGCATAATGCAGTCAGTGGCTTTCATACTTTAATACTGAACAGAGTGATTTTTTTTGTTAAATATGTGGGACAGAAGAAATTTTATGGGAGAGGGGTTGAAGGCTCCTATGGGGTGACCCTTTTTGTAGACCATTAGAACATCATGCCTGATATTTTTAATTGTCTGTCTGAGCTAATTATAAGCTGCAGTAATGAAGATCCAATGTGATCCAGATGCATATGAAGAGAATCTGTCAGTTACACTCAGATCCATTAAAAAGTTTTAACCTCTAAGCAAATCCCACTAAGTGATAAGATCCTGTATTTTACATGATATCTTCTTTTAGATTTGCACATTTAAGTCAGTAGCTGTTTTGCTTGGCATCTTCTAGACTGTGTTTCACTTTAGGTTCACCATGTTTCTGTAAATGCCAAAAGGAAATATTGCAAATTATATCAGCACTAAAAAGGCACTTGGCGTGTATTTTTTTAGTTTTGTTTTTGCGCTGAAGGCTCTTGGCCTGTGACTCAAGATGATAGACGGTAGGGTGAAACAGTATAGGTTCAAGTCTTATAGATATGCATGGGAACAATTCTGTTTCTCTTGTGAACTTAACAGTCTTTAGTGGGTTTCTACTTTCTACTTGGCTTGCAAAATGTGTTACTGGTCCAATAGATGCTTGCCTTTGCTCTGCCTTTCATGTATCTTATCCCCTTGAATATTGGTGACGCCTACTTTGTGTTGTGTAGGATCTTTTTACTATTGGACTGGGATGGCTACTGTTTGGCGGGCTTCCATTTGATTTGGTGAGTATAGGCTCCTACTAGGCCCGTTACCTGTAAGCCTCAGTTAAGCTGGCATAGTTATGTCATTAACTTTCCTGTTGTTTCCAGATGAACGTTGTTGGCCAATCCCTTGGGTTTTTGGGGTCAGGTTTGTATGCGTACTGTAAAATCAGAGGGAAATAAACCCATGGCCGCTGCGTGAGAGCCTCATTCTGGAGGTAAATAACCTAATGGCTCGATTACTTCTACATTATCTTCTGCAAAATTTTGATTCAAAGATCCTTCTATGCTCAAAGTTCTCAACACAAAGGTCAAAGAGGCAAGCAGTTAGGTGTATGAGAGGAACAGGTGCTCTTCAGTGTCTTCAACACAGGAAATTTGTGGACTCTAGTAATCATCAGTTTCTTCTTCTAGCTGATCTTAGACTAATTAATATTGAACTAGTAAAAAAAAATTTTGGAGTTGATAAATTTTGATTTCACCAAATTTCAGAATCTTGATTCGCTCCTTATGGACCTAGTCATATTTTTTCCGCCGATCTTTTCATAGTTTTCAATCCCGCATACAACTTTCATCAGTCAGTTGTTTGCTGTAACTGCTACATATTCTCCGTAATTTTGGCTGGCTAGGGAATATACCTCACATAGCACTTATATTCCTTGGTGCAACAGCTAAGTTGCTCCACTTTGTCTTGGAGGTCACAGTTTCAAGTCATGGTCACTGCTTCTTTGCACAACAAGGATAAGGTGCATACATCTGACCCTTCTCAGACCCCACAATGCGAGAGCCTCGTGCATTGGGCTACCCTTTAGCATATATCTATCTCATCACGGCTGTCCTGTGTGGCCGTGAACCATATATAAACATGGCAATTGCGCTTGATTTCGATTCTTCTGCTACAGGTCTAATCTGATAAATAACAGTAGAACCAAGAATGTTCCGAATAAAAAAGAATACAGGCATATATATAGATATCAGAAAAGGTGTTTGCGTGTTTATAACTTTCCAGGGACAACACCTGATGCCTGATTACTTCTTCAGTTTTGTTCGTTTGCAAGATTAGTTCCTAGAGATTAAGCTTGGACACAATTCATTTTCATTAACCGCAAACGATTACAAATCTCTTTTCATGTGTTGCAACAGTGACCAACTTTCCTTGTAATACAAGAACTTATTGGTTCCATTGCCTGTTGATGTTTCTGTTCAAAGTAGAATATATGGCTGCCATTGCCCTGACACTTGAGACATGACTATCACGTATCGACAATTCATGTATAATTTCTATTTTTCTTTTCCCTGGTGTGCCCACTGACTTGCGACAGTTCAGGTGTCCCTTAAGTCCCCATAAAAGGTGAAACTGTGTCCATTTGTGCCTGAATCTTTACAAAAGCAAAAGGCTTCTGCCATCCACTTATTGCGGAGCAAATATTTTTTTGGGGGATTCTAGGAGGTAACCCTGCTCCCATGTGTGGTGTGGACAGAGAGAAATCTCAATCTAACGCCACAGCGTTACTACTAGTGGCAATTAAGTTAAAGAGAGAGAGAGAGAGGTGTGGCAACTCGAGTTCCTGAAGGGGGAGGCGTGTCTTTCTTGTCTCCACAAACTGACAACCGAGTTTGACCTAGTTGCCTTGCATGATTGAAACATACCCGTCACCCACATTCGCTAAAGCCTAAAGCTTGCTCCAATGTTCTCGAACCCTTACGACGTGCTCAATATCAGAGAGGGAGAAGGGTACCAAACCTCCCAACAATTTCTTATGTTTGACTATGATTCAGAATGCCATGATCTTGACGTTCAACTTCCGATCTAATTTTTGGTCAAGGAAAGTTCCTTTTTATATTTTATTTTTTTCGAATGGGTACATTAAGCCGGAAAAAGCGTGCTAATCTCTACATTGATTTTCTTTTTCTTTTTTTTTTTAATTTCCTTTGAAAAATCATTGATAAAAATAAAGGAGGAAAAAAAATAGAGGAAGCTTGAAAAATCAAAAGTCATTCAACTACTCTGTTCATTGGAGAGACGCTAAGAAAGTATGTTTGCTTTCGTGATAAAAGAATAAAGCCAACATGGACCATACAACTTTAGGAAATCTCTGTAAGAGTAGAACATGGGTGTCTCTTTGTCCCACCCCTTTAATCAAGACTTTGAGTATCATCAATCAGTTCAAGTCCAACCTTGTAAAATCCATGTTCCCACTCTACTTTTTGCAGCTTCTGTACATCAAAAATGAGAATCCACAAAATAAAACTGCTTGATTCCAAAGTTGCATTTTTGAGAAAGAAGAAACCCAAAGCTGTAATTTTAATTACGTTATTTCTGGTTATACCATTTGGTTTATTTTATCGCTCAACTTGAAATTGAAATTTCCGTCACACAGGTAAAGCATGTGCTTGTTCAACAGGATAAAAAATAATGAGAAATGAAAGAAAGAAAAAAGCCAAAGTTTGTGGTATAGAATACCTTTTGACCTCTCCCCCTCGTCCTCCAGAGTGGTTAGAGTAAGAAGTAAGGAGGAGGTAGAGAGGAAAAAAGTCCCCTAGGATCTGGTGATGAAAGCAGAATGAGGAGGAATGGTTTAAGGCGTGGGAAGGGAATCTGTTTTGGTAGTGGCACGCGAACTTATCGCCCAAAATCATGAGTGTGTGAGAAGGGCTTTTTATAATTGAAAGGGTCCATTTTGCAGTTCCCAAAACCTTCAAAGAGAAGAAGGGAGTGAGTGACCCCCCCCTCTCCCTCTCCCTCCCTTTGAAAAATTAAAAGAAAGGAAGGGTAAGCAAAACCCAAGGAGTGTGTTCCCTAATGCAGGCCCAAGGCAGGGCTCCTTTAGCGCCGGTGTCTCCGCTTTGGGTTGTTGGCAATTGCCAAATCTTGCCTATTCGCTAATTGCTATGTGCTTATGTGTGTTGAAATTAAAAAGATTTTTTTTTCTGCAAACAACTTTGTACGTAGTACACCCTTGGAAACTTCTTTCTAGACAATCCCTTCGCTGACATTCTGCACTCCTGTTCCCAAGATTCCCCCCCTATCTCTCTCTCCCCAATATTAGTGACAATAATCCTTAATTTCTTTCATCAAAATGTGAACATCTTTAATTAGTTTCTAGTCCACTATGGAGTATGGCATCATGGATACCAACAAATGCCATTTTTTAGGGCTATAGCCAAGTGGATGGTACTCGTTGGGATAGCCTAAGGGGACTGAAAACTTCCAATGTTTCTTGTGCTAGCTTGCCAGTTTTCTGCAGCTTGTAAAAATTTAATTGTGATCCATAATCAAGCTGATTAGATCGATGGCATTAGTGCAGGAATAATAAAAGGGAGATTTCGTCAGACAAAATTCCATCCTAGATCATTAGTTGTTCAATTTGCTTGACATATCCATAGGCAAGATATATATTAAAACTAACAGCAGGGACGTACAAGATCGTTTGCAAACAAGCAAAGCCGGTTACAATATTGTAGTTTGAAGCTGAATAGATATATATTTGAATCAACAGTAGGCATTGTACATAAATATATATATATATATATATAGCTTGATTTTACGGAGTACATATAAGCCAACCATCTTATTCTCTCTTTAGCAAAATCTGTTGTTCACTTGATTAATCAAATGCGAGCATGATACAGAAAGGTCGGGTGTTAAATTAATTATTATAGAAAAAGAAGGTACAGTCAAAAGGGGTGTTTTTTCTTTGGAGGGGGGGTTTTTTTTGGAGGAGAATATTTCAGGTGCATGCGCAAGAGGAGGAGTTTGATTTGATTTTATTTGAGTACAAACTAAGCATGGCAAACCCTAAAAGTAAGTTGCTCCCCTTGACATCATTCCACTCACCTTCTTCACCTCCCCATCCCGAGGCAAAACCTCTCAGTATAACATTCTCTGCCTCCCCACACCTTCCTTCTTCACTCAAACTCTAATCTGTCTTTTCTCTCTCTCTCTCTCTCTCTCTCTCTCTCAGCTATAGTTTCTTGTCGCCCTGTAGCACTCTCTTAATTCTTCTCTCGTGCATTACATAAAGTTATAGTGGTTTCTTTTATTGACATATTGATCATTATGGATAATCTTATCGTCGCGAGTATCATTTATAGTGTCACTTTTTCTTTTTTTTCTTCTTCATAATCTTCGTTCTCAATCCTAATAATTGAGTTAGCATCTTTGAAAAATTCCTTGTTTTTGATTGATTTGAGTGGTTCTCCATGATGAACACCCGCGATCATTAATGCTTTAGACATATATAGCTGCTGAAAACTTTAAGGTTTACCATGGTCTTTGAATCAATTACTAAACAGAAGAATGTCCCTTTCGTTTGTCTTTTGTTTTTCTTTCACATTGCTTTTCTGAAAGATATTTTGTTTCCTCATGTTCCTAATAGCGACATACTATGTCTTAGTGCACCCAAAAACATCATTTTACTGTTCCCCTGTCTTGTTCTTGGATATAACTGGTTTAAGCTGTTTTTCCTCTGCTGTAATTTGTTTTATCCCATTCATAATTCCATTGACTAGACGCTGTAATAGTGTTGCATCAAATTGCCTTGATTTTGACTCAACTCAAGGAATACAAATCATGATTTTGAGATCCCACTTTGTCATTATCATTCCCAACCACCAACAAAACCACCATCTCCACCTTCCACCTTCTACTCCATGAAGGTAGGCATCTTTTGCCCTACCCAGGGACACTGAAAAAAGATCAATTTTATTGTCATGGGGCCATATCTTAACCTTCTTTATTCAAGTACTTTTTTCCCTTCTTTTGGGTTGGTAAGTGGTACCGGGCATGCAAGTATATAAAAGCTCCAAACCAGTACAAACTCTTTAACATCGTGGTGTGTTTCTCGTCGCATTCGTGGGTTGATCAGGAGCTAGCTTTATTTGATCTTTCTCTGCTTTCTTTTTTCCCCATGAGAGAACTTTGCTGGTTGCTTGGGAAGCAAAAAGAAAGCGATGTTGGTGAGGTTCAATCCGAAGACGTATTTACGCATGCATTCAGTCGTAAAATACGATCTCAGATTGAGCCGCGCCAATATCACTTTCCAAAAGTATATGCCAACTTGCTCTCCCAACTCACCTTCATCTTCTCTTTTGCCTGTATTCTCAGTTTCAGCTTTCATGCTCACTATAATATTACTGTATCTTTTGCATGCGCTAGAGCTATAAATGTGTTATGCCATTGCCATTGTTTTATCATTCCTAACTAGTTTCTTGTTTGCTTTTATTTGTTTTATCGGTAATAACTTCATCTTCAACTTGTTATTACAGCTCTCTCTACTAGCGCGCTCTATTTCTCACGTACGATAAGTATACATTTCTTCACCCTTGCCTGCCCTTGCAGCAGAAACTATGTTTTACTGTTTTTCAGGTTTCTTCTTCTTGCACTGACGCAGGTATGGTCACAAATGCACAGCTTTTTCCGTTATTTCCTTATTTTCAATGACGGCCCAATTATAATTACTGCAAATAAAGGTTATGGCATTGCACCATCTTGGCATACATAATACAGATATTGCTTGAGAGTTGAGACCAGCTTGCTTAGATAGGGAGTTTAATCTTTGAATCTGTGAGATTATAGTTGGCCATCATCATCATAATTGATCATACATATAATCTGCCATTGTCTCTATCATTTGCGCAATTATCTGTTTGGAATCATAATGAAGTGTTAGTTATCAATGCAACACCTACTTTTGGGGACATATGTAGATTAAAAACTCCATAGCAAATCAAAGAATAGCATGCGTTTTTGCAGTAATTTGTAATACTGTAGCAAAAGATAATTATTACTGTTTCATTATCCAACAAAAGTAACTTTTTCCCCATATATATATATATATATACACACTACACTAGTACTTGATGATCATATTCGATGCTACAGTAGGACCATCTGATGGGTTTAATTCATGGTTTTTCAAGAGTCTTCGCAAGGTCTTGCATATTCCATCATGATACATTGATGATATTGCAGAATAAAGATGTTTTGTGCAGTGTGATTTATTTATTTTTGTAAGCCAAAATATAATGACTTGAGCTTTAAGATATATGTATCCAAACTTTTTATATTAAGTATCACTTGAGTAACTGGGTTCAAGTAGCAAAGTTGTTGTGTTTTCTCTTCAAGTTTATATATTAATGATGTTTTTTAGAACCTTTACCGTGATTGGGGGCCTGGGTCCATTAATTTCTTATTCAATTATACTCTTGGTTCCTAAATATATATATTGCCCCTGTAAACATAAATGAATAAGAGATCAACTGGTAGAAGAAAAGAAAGCAGACATTTGAATTTTGGTTCTGAAAACAATTTCTTGTACAAACTAGAAGCAAGCAAGCTTCTTACGTAAGCAATTAACTATTTGCTCCTTGAAACTGATCGTCTGCTTTACCCCTCATTCTCAATATATAGACAAGACAAAATCATGGCTCTACAGAGTAGTATTCCTTAATTAGTGTTTAATTACTGTCGTTGTGGCAAAGCAGGGATGTATAGCAGTTGCATTTTAATGGAAGTTTTAAAGGTAAACCATGGCTAGCTTTGGCAAAGAAGCGTTCATAAATAAATTAACTATAAGAAATTTTCCTTTCTTTCTTTTTTTGTTTAGGTTTTGGGTACATATCCACTGTGTATGACTGTTGAGATCTTTTCTATTGTTTCGTTCCCTAATTTGTTTTAGATAGTTAGCTTGTTTGGCCAAATATGTGATCAGTTAACCCTTAGCCCAGTGTATCAAAGAAGGGCTAAGGGTTTAGTATTATCAAATCGGATATCAACCATGTTTAGTACACGTCCTCATTACCATATATATATAGCACTTCGCTTCAACTTCCCCTCAAAGCTAAAGCTTCTCAAGCTAGCGATTGTCTCCATAAATCTCACCCCTATTTGGTTTATATTTCTAAAAAATGAATAAAAATAAACAACAAAAGTATCAACCAAAACAACACCTTAATTATATTACATATTAAACTAAGTTATAATAATTGTGAATTGGAAGATAATCAAGGGGCCTTTAAACCTAGTAAAGTCCAGAAATATATATGTATATATATATATATATATATATTGCAGGTCCAAAGAAGTAAGTATCTATATTGGAGTTAATTAATTTTGCCATAAATGACAGATTAGGATGGTGATATGGGCTCAACAATGCTCTCTAATTGCATTATTCATATTCTATGTATTTCGAAAAACTAACTGATAGATTCTAATTCTTTATAATTCAATATATCTATAATTAATTTTTTTTAATTAAAAAGTAGACATTATAAAATTAGTCTACTACGGGGTTGTACAGCATTCCTTAATTGTAATTTCTACAACCCTTAACTCTTCAAGATTGTATTGCCACAATGCCAGGATATGCTTCATCTAGCATGCCCATTCTTTTACCCCCCTCCCTCCCTATGCTTGATACAAGTTGAAACCTGAAGGAAAGATGCGGAGTAAAGAACAAAGATTTCGATTTGATGGTTAAATTATGCCACAGATTCCTTTTCTCTTATTGCAAGCTAGCTAGCTAGCTAGTCATACGGATGAAGTAATACACTTTATCCAGAAAACAACTACTTCTTTTTCTTCTGTTTTCCTGGTACAACTGTACCTGTATTGATGCTACAGGCAGGGAAATTTCAGCTTTAAATCATCGTTGATGTATATTAGAATTCATTAAAATGGTAACAAGCTTAAGATATAAACATAACTTGTTGTGTAAAGTGCTAAATGATGAGATAACACCTTGAGAACCATTAACATGTATTGTTAACCCGTAACTACAGTTTGGGAAAAAGAGGAATATTGAAGCACAAAAAGTGCAGCGTTTGATGAATAGTACGTGGTTAAAAGTTCTCAACTTGGAAAATTTCCCTTTATCACGTCCTTTTTACATTGCTGTTGGAATTAATCAATCAAATCTGGCGGTTGCACATGGATGCCTGGCCTTCTAGATATGTAAAAGTGGCTACTTTGCCTAGCCTGTCATGAATGCTTCCTTCCAACATCAGCAAGCAATGCGTCCAAAAAGTGTCCTTTCACCAGCTGATGCTGTTCATTTCCTAGGTTTGCTATATCACTTCCTCTGTCCATTTTACTTTGCTTAACCCATTTGAAGGACGTCTACGTGAGCAAGTCAGTTCAACTGAAGTAAATTTAGAACTTCATTGAAGTGTATTATTGTTATACTCTCTACTGCAAGTTGGATAAAGTAGGACGGTCCACCATCTTGGGGGCTTCTAAAAATAATTTATGTTGAGACAAAACGATTTTACCAATTGAGTCAATCTATCGTTGGTATATACAAAGCTTAAATTATCACAAAGTTATACTCAATTATGAGTGGCCTTTACCCTATCTCTTGGTTTATAAATATATATTGCTAACTATTGAAATGTGAGTATATATATATATATATATATATGTACATTGCATTAAGCTGTATGTAATTTGGATGCCTCTGATTGGTATCTGACTCACACCAGCATTAAAAAATGACGGTGCTATCAATTCCAGGATTTCTAACATGGCATAGTGAAGGGAAATCCTGTCGTTCACCATCTGACAGCTAAAAAAGATTACTCAATGTCTTTTGAATTTTGATGCTTATGCTGACTAGCTATAGATTCTCATAGGAAAGCTTCCAGTTGGCCTAATTATAGTTGTCGTGAAAAAAACATTACACTTAAGTTTGATTTTTGATTTCATTAGCAAAGAGAGGGAGGGCCAGATTGCTCTTTATTGAGGTAAACCACACAATGCAAGGTGGACCTCCCAACTCTTTCTCTAGCTAGCTCTCACTGTTGATGGGTTAGCATATATTCTCTAGAGCTGCTGCTGTTAGGGCTCCAAAGTCCAAAGATAAAATTCCCATTTTTGCCTTAAACTTTGACTATACTCTTTCTGCAAATCGTTTTCAGAATAAGTTAAAGCAAGATGAGCCTTTTATCTGATGTAGTCGATGATCAGATGCATATGTAACTACACCATTTTTATTTGTAAACAACGAGCGAATTTTACTGTAGCCCTTGTGGAAATGATTTGCAGAATAAGTAAAGCTTACAAAGATTCCGGATTGAAGGTGAATACAAAAGACAAGTGATGTCAAGATGCATTTGGAGCTATAAATTTTGCACTGTACTCTTTTTCGAAGTGATTTTCAGAATAAGTTTAAAGCAGGATTCGATTCTAGTTTGAAGAGCACAGCTGACGGAAATTCATGGATTTTATTTGTTCTGGTAAAAATAATAATACTATGCCTTTTTATACCTGTAGAAAGTTGATGTGCTGATTTTGGTGCAAAATAAGCCAGTGGCTTATCTTGGACAGAATGGTTAGATGCTCTTGTTTTAAGGGGAAGCAGGCTGAGCTTGTGGAGGCGCAACTGCGCATTTGTAGCCAATGGCTTTTTGAGTTTAGACACAGCGTACATGCAGTCAGGTAAGTACTTAATGAACCCATCTTGTTCACTAAAACAAAAGTTTTCCATCTTTAACATTCACATTTACAGATACAGAATACAACAGAGAGTTGCAGTTGCAGAATCCAACAAGGTTTTCAAATTGAAGAAACTCTCAGCTTAACAACTTTTAATTCTAAGAGAAGAAATGTAGATTTGAAGCAAAGCATTCTGCAAATTCCAAAACTCAAAGAAATTGACATTCAGGTAGCTGCAAATACCAATCTTGGAAATGGGAAGTTTGATCTAATTACAAGAGATATCTCAATTACAACACCGGGAAATGGCGAGGAATGGTCCCACATTCAAGGTTAGCTCTCTAGTGTAAGGTTTTAAAGAAAAGGAAATTGATTTACCTCTTCCAATCCTTCCACCTCTAGCAAATTTCAAACTCCCCAAAATTATACAACAAGCTTGAAATATTGTCTTCACACAATCGAAGTTACAAATGTGGCATCATAACCTCTGATTTGATAGTTGAGCCAATAATGAGAGGAATTGACTACTCATCATCTACACCGTTGTTTGCCAGTATTCAAGGGAGAATCTCTGATGCTTTTGGATTGAGCATTGGAGAGTTGCTGAGATCCCTCTGGTTTCTTCTTACGTCTCCCTTGTTGAGATAGACGAGAGTGATAAGATAAGATGGCAAGATCATTAAGATCTTGCAATGGAGTGAGAACTTTCACTACTTCATCCATTGTAGGACGGGATTTCGGGTCCCTATGGAGGCAGTTGTAAGCTAATTGAGAAACTTTCTGCACCCCTTTAAGAGAATAATGCAGCTCCAAGCGGGGATCCACAAGTTGGTAAAGTTTTCTCTTGTCAGCTAAATATGATCGAGCCCATGCAACAAGATTCTGCTCCCCACTAGGGCGCTTCTTGTCCATTGATCTTCGGCCAGTCAAAATCTCAAGTAATACAACACCAAAGCTGTAGACATCACTCTTAGATGTCAAGTGTCCTGGGAAAAAGATCCAAAGTTGTACATATAATCAATTCTCAGATTTTTGCATGGAGCAGAAAACTTGAGGAACAAACAGAGACCTAAAGGCACAGAAGCATACAGTTCGCAAATCAGGAACTCTCAGTGTCAAATAACACCATAACAATCAATCAACATGAGCTATTAAGTTTGATGAATGCTTTCCATATCATTGAAATGTTCCACTAACTAACAGAGTCAAATCAGATAGCTCAAGATCACTTGTTAAAAAATCTTTGCTTAAAGCAGTACAGGGTACAAAAGCACATGCACAAAAATATTGTGCATTTGGAAGTCTGGCTACTGATATTCAAAATTCCACTCAACTTGGGAAGGGTAATGCTCTTGCAGATATGTAACATATTTAGCATACTTTACCTACTCTAGTCTCTAGAATTTTTGTGATTCTATATTCCATTTACTTTCTGGTACTTAAAATCAAGTTCTATGGCAATTTGATAATGAAAGTCAATTTCATTATAGAATGTCAGTTTAGTGATTTCAGCAATGCCTTGGTTGTTTTATGACCATCTACATTGTTTTTAATTCTGCCACTGATGTTTTGCATAACAGGTAGTTTTAATGGTAATTGAAATAAGAGTAGCATATCTGACCTGCTCTTCTAACAACCAGTGACATTAATGGTTCAAGAAAAAACCAGATACACACTTGTCCGAGTAGTTTGATGTCATTCCTACTGCTGTGTTCCTTAGCATTTAAATTTGTTTTAATGTTGAGTCAAATTTCCTTAGAGAAGGCATGTACTAGAGCTTCAAGCTTTCAATTAGTTCAGATTGCCTTGCATACATTTAATACCTGTCATAACATACTCTGGTGCAGCATAGCCATAGGTTCCAACAACCCTAGTAGAAACATGTGTTTTGTCTCCTCGAGGACCAGCTTTTGCTAGACCAAAATCTGAAAGCTTTGCGTTGTATTCCTGCAAAAGAAATTCCATATTAATGATTCCATAAAACAAATGATATATTGGATAGGTTGATGTAATCACCTAAATTAACATCAACAACCCACATACCGAATCAAGTAAAATGTTGGATGTCTTAAAATCTCTATAAATGACCGGCTCTGGACCACCATGGAGAAAGGCCAATCCTTTTGCTGCCCCAAGTGCAATCTTAATCCTATTGGACCATGGAAGAGGTATCGTCCCTTTGCAAAATTAGCAACAAGGCAACATCAGTATTTCTTTCATGTGAACTTCTATAACCATGCAAGAATGCAAATTCTTGAAACTGTTTATCAGAAGTTACATAAGATGCATCAGATATTCAGGTGCGTCCAGAAAAATCATTGGTGTAAAACACCAAGATAAAAAATTATCAGCAGTACAGCGTTCATGTTCAGTCTCTTAAAAGTTTGCAGATAAAAAAGAATCGGTGATTTAGTAGCCATAAAAAAGATCTGATATTGTCAAACCCATTTTTTTCGTTTCTAGTCTTTTTTTTAGGGTATTATAAGCATCATCTTATGCATATTGAGCATTTCATGAAGTCCATTGAAAAATGTAGACTAGCTGCATCTCTAGTAAATTAACTACATTACATTTCTGGGTGTTTTTTTTTTAATTGATGAGGTCTATTTTAAGACAGCAAAACATTTCATGAGGGTTCTAAGTCGGAAATAAGAAACAAATTTAAAAATTCCAAAGACTTTTTATACAAAATCAATTTATACTGTAACAATGCTGTTACAAGAATAAGAAAGAACATGGAAGGATGCTTATTTAGGATAATGAAAGCAATGTTTTTGGCTAATAAATGAAACTTATTGTGATGCCTGTACCAAGTTCCCACAAGGGAGAGCCCCATCGATAAGAAGGTACGATAATAATAACAGAGGAACCGTCCAAGAGGACCACTCCAACAGAGGATTTTAACTTAAAATACCAAATTGGAGATAAAACAAATAAGAAGAACAAAAAACTAAACTGAGTTGGAAGGATAGAAGGAAAGAAAATAGTGAGACTCACTTCTAAAAAGATGGTTTTCAAGACTTCCTCGAGTCATAAATTCATATACAAGCAGCCGTTGATCGTCTTCAATGCAGTAACCAATAAGTTTAACAAGATTAGGATGATGAAGCTGTCCAAGGACATCAACCTCAGCCTGCATAAAAAGAATCATCCAATGTTACACTCCCAAAATTCAGTAACTTACCAATAGTCTCTTCAACATTAAATCTACTAACCCAAAGCACATATTTTTCTACTAACCACCCATTCTCTATGGCCTTGAAGACCATCTGGCTTTAAACTCTTGACAGCGACTGTGATCCCTGAACCTGGTTTCGCTGGTGCTGTCCCATTTTCCTCTATCCACCCTTTGAAGACATAGCCAAAACCACCTTCCCCAAGAATGCTGTCAGGTCTAAAGTTTCCTGTCGCAGATTTTAGCTCCTGAAAAGAAAATTGGAGAAGCTGGCATGGAGATTTGTTATTCGATGGTGGTGGATCAGGATTATCAGATGAAAGTTGAGCTTCGTTTGGAGGGCACAGCTCTCTATTACTAGCATTTAGGTATCTTGTCTCTGTAGCTGCAAACAGAGATTGAGAATTAGTTGTCTTCCTTTGATCATAATTCCATAACAGCTAAAAGAACAATATGAATTCCATTTCATTTAAGGTTGTGACTTAATAATAAGGAAAAGAGTGAATACTGCAATTCCTTTGTCAGTAGAGAATCTTTCAACGAGGATCTTAATTAAAATGGATTATGCAAGCTAAAATCTTGATTGGAATAAGGCAAATTGTCAGAAATCAAGTAGAATAAATCAATTCCCTTTCTTCTCCTGTAAAAAGACAGTGCCATGATTTGTAACGACCCAGTGAAAATGATATGAGCTGAGAATAGATAAAAGAAACCCAGTCTCACATTCACTGCCCACTTTCAAAATCCCATTATGAAACTCATATGACTAAAAAGAAAAATCATCTTTTTTCGAGAATCAGAAGAAAGTTGCCCGTGAAGAACAGTAGCCTAACTGTATTCCATCCTGATATTGTATATTGAACTCAAAATTTTGAAGCTTTCAAGAAAAAACAGATCAGAAATAAGAAAAGCGACGTTAGATTAGTATCAGAAATCAGCTGCCAAGAAAGAAACAGAAAAAGGAAGAAAACAAGCATTGCGAAACATTAGAAACAGAGGAGACCAACAAGAAGAAACAAATGGCCAGAAGAAAAAAAAACCATTAGTATTTTCCAAAACAAAAGGGCAAAAAAAAAAAAGCTAGAGAGAAAGAGACATATTAAAACACAGAAACGAGAAAAGAAGATTACCAGCATCATAAACAAGACTAGTACGAGGAATTGTGTTAGCAGAGTCACGAGAAACAGAGGACTTGCAAACGCCGCGTTTTAAGGCAGCCCAACAGCCACAGTTGTTGTCATCCATGGAGAACAAGGATGGGTTCAGAGAGAGAGTCTTAGTCAGTTAAACTAAAGTATATGATTTATCGGATGTTACTATAATTGCATAAGAAGAAGAAGAAGAAGAGGAAGAGATTGGCCATGGGTAGTAAAGAAAGAGAGAAGAAGAGTGAGTTGATTTGAGTTACAGAGGGGAGGGAGAGAAAGAGAAAGGGTTGTTGTTATTAGTGTTGGTGTTGTTGTTGCTGTTGGAGATTGCAGGCATCATCATCACCATCATCGCAGTAGTGTGTACAAAAAGAACTTTTTTCCCACCACCTTTTTTTGTGGGGATGGCATTTGCCTCCCTCCCCCCTTTCTCTCTCTCTTTTCATTCTTATTTTACTTCCTTTTTCTTAAAAAAAAAAGAAATTATTTACACGTGGCAAGATTACCAAAAGAATGGTAAATATATTTATTTATAAAATATAACAAATTTGTGGCAAATAAGAAGATTAACACACAAAAGAAAAAGTTTATGGAAAAACTTGGGAGAATATCTAATTGAGCTTTGTGTTTTTTCTTGGTTTGAGAGAATAGTTGCTCTGGCTTTCATGTGTAAGCTGATTGCTTTGCAAATAAAATAAAAAAAAGAGGAAGAAAATTTTGATAAATAGAAAGTGATAGGAACAATTTGGTTGGCTTATTGGTGTTATGCTGATTAATAGAAAGTTGTTAATGCTCATGAATCATGACATTAACACATGAGGAAAAGGGCTGAGAGGGATGTTTTTGTATTTGGAGGTTGAAGAAAGGAACCAAACCAAATAAAGCCCTTTGTTATTTTCATTTTTGTGTTAGTATCAATCATAATCTTGACCTTGAAAAATACCAAACAAGCAAGATTTTGCAAACAATTGACATAGACTAGTAGTAGGCCAGCAACTCATTTGTTTTTCCTTTTATTAGAACTGATTTGGAAACAAATATCTCCCTCACTCCCTTCACCGCTTACATGATCCAATTCCCCAATGCATAACACCCACATTGGAATTATATCTCAGCCTACTATTTACTTGATTGCGAAATGGAAGGAAAATGATAGTCCAAAAAGAATCATTTTGATGGGAAAAAAAAAACCCTTAATTAAATTTAAACTTATTGAATAAAACAATGGAGGTTTTTAAACATAGTAGAACATATTCTTTTATATCTTAGAATATAAGTGCAAAATTTAATCAAATATCTTAGGTAATATGGATATATATATATATATAAATCATATGTTTTAATAGATAAACTCATTGAAACCTAATCTTTAATGGGTGTGACTTAAAAATTTTAGTTTGCATAAAGTCAAATATCTTATTGTGTTTTGAATTAAGTCAAATATAGCTTTAATGGGTTTTAATATGTTATATCTAAGTAGGTTTATCACTATTCAAGAAAAATATTTAAGTATGTTTATCAGAACTTGATATATATTATGACAACTTTCATATTGTTTAATATATGTATATAATATAAACATTGGATAAATGATCAAAAGAAAACTATAGCAAATGTTTGATAAGTAATATGTTAAAATATTGATTCCTTATATACCGAGGCTGTATTCAATGACATTGATCCATCAACAAACTTTGAATGTTCAGTCTTAATTTTTAACATTATAATAAGTTTCTTAAAAGGAATCTAATCTACTTGAATAATTTCACCTAATTTTTATCTTAAAGAGGCTAAATAACTTATCTTTCACTTTCCAATATATGACAAAAAATATATATTTACAATAAAATAATATTCTTGGTTAAATTCTGGAAGCAGTGGCCATGATATTAGGTTTGGTTATGGGACAATAAAAAGTTTCGATTGACTCCATTTTCTAAATGGTTTCTAAGTAATATATAGGATGTAATTTGTACTCAAATGCAAATGTAGTTGTCCCCAACATGCCTTACTAAGAAAATAAAAGAAGTTTCTTTTATTCTCATTGTGTTAAGTAAATTCAATAGAATGCCATCGTATAATACTATGAATCTGCTCAACGGAGTAATAAGGTTAGCAACAATGAGATTTTTTTTTTTTAATTCAGAAAACAAGGATTCGAACTTTATTATTTAAATAAAAAATCATATATTAATTAATTAATTAAATGTTCAAATACGAGTTATAGCAATGAGATTGAAATTACGGAGTGAGAGAATATTTGTTTAGTAAAAATAACAGTTACAAATGTGATGAAAAATGAAAATGAACACTAAAGATATTAAGTAAATGTTAGGTATAATTATAATTTTATAAATATGTGATATTAGAAATTTAAAGGGTAGTTAATATGCAAGCTTTTAGAGGGAAATGATGTAGGTGGAAACAGTAGATAACCAAATATCCATTTCCCCAGTATAAATGAGTCTTGCTTTAGGTAATGGAGTTTTTCACTTTCTTCATTGTCTGTCTCTTTCTTACTCACATCTAAGTTAATCTAGCACCTTGGCACCTAATCTTTAGCTGCCTAAAGAAAAAAATCTTTTGCCCAAATGGAGGTTTGTAACATGTAAGATCTTGTGCCCAAAAAGGTTTCCCAATCAGGGGGGGGTCAAAATTAAGTTTTTTCCACTAATTAAACAATTCTTGGTCTGTATTATTGTCTGGTCAAAACTAATGGAAAGATAGTCAAGAGCATATTTGAGTGCAATCCCATCAGCCACTCTCTCTTTCTATGGGCAAAATGGATATATTCCTATACGTAGAGAGGGGAAATGGGATGGGAGGTTCCTTATAGGTGCCCTTCCTTCTATTGAAAATAGCTTTGGGTGTTTTTTTTTTTTTTTTCTTTTTTGAAAGGGGGATTTGATAGGAAGAGAAGGGGGAGAGGAGGGTTATTGGTGAGAGGTCATTTCATCAACAACCAATACAAACAAAATGGTATTCTATGATGCTTTGGGTGAAGAAAAGCAAATGTGAGATAATATGCAATGAAATGAGATCCCTATTCCTTTTTTTTTTTTTTTTTGTTTTCCTCTCTTAGACTGTGCTTTGCAACTTGATAAGGTCCCCCTTGTTGGAAAGGGGGTGATGCCCATTGCCCCCACTCAGCCTGTGGGTCCACCCCCCTTCCCCCAAATCTTATACCCCACGACCACACCTAGGCTGAGAATAGTTTTGAAAGACTGGCCAGTGTTAGCCCACTCAAGGTCATCATATTGGGCAAACAAGATATCCTATTTTGGGAGGTATAAAGTTGCAGAGTCATATAATTGGTGTAAGAGAAAGCTCGCAGATGTGTAAGATTTTATGAGAGATTCTGCAATTAATTCGGATTGACGTTTTCTCCAACTCTTTTAAGACACCAGGATTTCATCATAAGTATAGCATGCACTTGTATCAAAATGTTTTTTGAGGATCAACCTGCTAACTTGCCAGATTACTAAGTTTTGGGCATCATCTTCCAGGGCCCAACAAATCATCAGGCTCCGCACATTGATCAATATCACAAGTAACAATTGGAGGGATCGAGTTGGATTGAATATGATCAAATTATTCGGGATCAATTTTGAGATTTCATTTATTATGAGTTGAGTCACTTCACATCGAAGTTATTATTATTTTTTAAAATTAAATTAAATTAAATTTAAAATAAGTTATTAAAATTCGAGTCATTTTAAATTTAAATTTTAATGAATTAAATTGTTGACCATTTTTTTAAGTTGAATCAAATTTAAACGAGTTCACTCGAATCTTGTAATCGGTGAATCAAAATATCTAAGCTTACAAATTGAAGCTGCAACTGCTTGGCATACAAAAAGAATACTGTGTGTTTTTTCTTTTGTTTTCTGATAAATAATACAACAGGTGAACCACTTGTGCAGCATGGTTCCTTGTTAGGTGTCATCATCATGATGGTTTGAACAATTTATCTTATGAGCTCTCATTGGTGGGAAGATTGGTTGAACGAAGGGAGGAAAGGAAAATCCCATTGATTGATGTGAAGATGCTTCTTGACCAGGTTTCACATATCGTTGAAACTTGGTTTCAGCTTTGAACTGTAGCCAACTCAATCAAGTAGATCCTGGAAAGTATCTTTCCTCCTGTTTTTAGCTGCTACCATATCAGTATATGACTTTAAAATCATGTAATTGGTGAAGAAAAGATTGGAAATTAGAGCGCTGGCAAGCAATGGACAAAAGCATGGGAATGAAAATTTTTAAGACAGAAAACAGAATGACCAACATTCCATGCTTTCTTACCAAGAAATCCAGGCATCATTGCCTATATTTATCAAGTACAATTATTTTCAATAAAAAAATTATGTTAAAATTTAAATCAGGTTCACTACAGATTATTTCTCAAGAAAAAAAACACTGAAAATTAATTATATGATGATTTATTGTATAGGTTATTTACGTTAGTATTTTCTTCTCCCTTTGCTCCTTTTCTGGGGAAGGCCTAAGGTATTCTAAGCTTGGGCCAGTAAACTTCAGATTAAAATGGCCTGCACTTGTTTCTGGACCCAATCTAGGCCTATAGTGTAATTTGGGCTTTCTATTCCATGAATAATGGAAAAAGAGAAAAATAAAAAAGAAAATACATTATATTGTTTTTTAATACGGTGAATGCTACAGTAAGTCTAACCTTACTGTAAGATCAATATTCTCTTAAATTAAACGGTATTTATTACTTGAACTTACAGTAAAGTAAAAAATAATAACTTTACTGCAGAATTTGCCATTTAATACCGCTATGACTCTATTTTAACTAGGAATATACTTTTAACTAGAAAAAAGAAAAGAATAATACGGTGGCCCTTAGGAAAAGCTCACGGTGAAATACTGAATGCGAGGCTTCAAGTTAAATATGTCGAAACCCAATGGTAATAAACCACGTGTCCAGCTCCAAATACGTAACTTCTTACGTGTGCACTTTTAAGTGGTGCGTTCTCCAACCATCGGTGTTACCGGATCCTCATCCCCCCATCCAACCAAAATTTTCCAATTTTCTGATTTTCCTCCTGGCTGCTGCCCTGCCTCCTCCTCCAGCCATGATAACCAACAACAAATACAAAAATAAGAAACAAAAAGAGAACAAGATTCAACCTCTACCTCAAATGCTGCAGCAACAAAAGCAATTCCTCTCTATCCAATTTCTATCGATAGAGAGAAATCATAAATCCTAGTTTTATGAATTCCTTGTTTTGAGAAATTCCGAGATCGACCGTCGGATCGGAGTTGTTGAGATTGAATTTCGATATAATTTAAAAAGGGTGGGGGGATTGGGAAGGAAAAAAAAAAGAAGGCCAAAACAGCAGGCAATTTGGCTGAAACATGTCTGCCATAGTTTCAGGGAAGAGATCTTTCTTTGAGGAATTAAGTGCAACACCTCCCGTTTCCAAGAGAATCCGTTGCTCTTCTCGTTTTGCTTCTTCTTCTTTCTCTCCTTCTTCTTCTTCGCCGCCGTCGTCGCCTTCCTCCTCGTTTCTGATCGATCAATTGATTGCTATTTTCCCTGAAATGGACAAGCAGGTAACATTTTTTATAAATAAATATTATTTTTTGTTTAATTTTTTATTTCTGGAAAATTATTTTTATTAATTATTTATTACATGAATTCTTCATTTTTTTTTTCTTTTGCTGTTTTTAATTTAATTTTTAGTGGCTTTATTTCATTAGAATGGAATATTTGAAGCGATAAATTGTTTCTTTTATGGTCAAAGAGTTTGGAGCTGAATGTTAGTAACATTAGAATTGGAATTTGAGTAACCTTTTGAGATGTTTTCCGTGAATATTCTGAATTAATTTCATTTTAATCCAATTCCAGATTTTAAGATCAAATTCCATGTTATGAATGTAACGTGACATTATATCGATCAAAAAATGGAATCATATGATATAAATGAAGTTGACTTAAGGATTACATTTTTATTTTATTTTAGGTTCTTGAGAGAGCACTTGAAGAATGTGGAGATGATTTGGATTCAGCTATTAGAAGTTTGAATGAGCTTCGTTTAGGATCTGCTGATAGAAATGCAGCTCCTGCTGCGGATAAACCTGGTGTAGCATTAGAAGGAAATGTTCAACATCAAGCGCAAGGTATGATAAGAAAATCCTTTTGGTTCAATGTTGATTAGTCAAGATTGATGATGTCCCTCACAATTGGCCCAGATCTTCACTTTTTGTTGTGCATCTCTCTCTGGGTTCACATGTGAGATTTTAGATTGTAAGACCGTATCTGCTTCATGTTTTAACTTTTAGAAGTTTGTAGTTGATTTTTTGTGACTATGAAGCAAAGAAGGTTTAGCTTACCCTTTTTCTTGGGAATAGTTCAGAAGACCAAATGAAAAATTGGTAGTCATCCAATAACCCAAAAGTTTGTTGTTTGATCTAATGTAACTTGTTTTAAATGAGTGGTTGCTTTTGATGGTGTCCATGACCATGAGAGTGCTGCAAGGATACTCTGACCTTGAGAAAGGGTAATGTGCAAGGTCTAAATCAGCATGAAACCCCAAGGGTTGGGGTCAGTTATCAGTAGATGTTCCTCCCATGCCCCTCTCTCTTTTCTCAAAATCAACAAACAAGTTGACGAAACCAGAAACTGACACAAATACACCTGACTCAAAAAGCAAAGCTTTCTTGGCAATTTGATCTGTGAATATTGCTATTAACATTACAGTTTATGTTATTGCTTGCACCTTTTATGTTATTTAGCTAGCCTAACAGTTTCCATGGATGAGATGCAATTAAAACTAGAATTATGAGTTACATACATTTACTGAATTACCTTTTAGATATTTGGCATCTGTAGTTGCTTAGTGAGAAGAGCACTGTTCTGTTCTAGGTGTTGCAACAGCTAATGGAGATGTTCCAACTAAGGAACAGACAGCCCCAGAAGTCTTATCACTGGATGGTTCAGATTGGGTGGAGCTTTTTGTTAGAGAGATGCTGAATGCTTCTAACATTGATGATGCCAGAGCTCGTGCCTCTAGAGCATTGGAGGGTTTGGAGAAGTCCATTCGTGTACGCGCTGGAGCAGAGGTGGCCCAAAATTTTCACCAGGTTGGTTATCATGGTTGCTACAGTTACTAATGCTTATCTACTGTCCATTCCTACTACACACCACATCCACATTTTTTGTTGGGTTTCAGAGGGTTAAACAAGGAAAGGGTTGTTTTGAGGATGCTGAAATTGTTACTTGGGTTTTTATAGGAAAATAGGATGCTGAAAGAACAACTGGAAGCACTTATTCAGGAAAATACTATTCTCAAGCGAGCTGTTGCTGTTCAGCATGAGCGTCAGAAAGAGTATGAAGATCAGAGCCAGGAGTTGCAGCATCTAAAGCAACTAGTATCTCAATATCAGGAACAGCTAAGAACCCTTGAGGTTGGCCTCATGAACTCAACTTTTGATGCACACAGGGGAGACATAAACAGACTGTGCTTTTGCATATATGACCTTTGTGGCTACATCCATCCTATATTTTATTGCTACGTGTTTAATTGCACTGCTTTCAATTTTCCAGAATCTGATGAAAATTGTTTGATTATCTGATGCCCCGACAGGTAAACAACTATGCATTGACAATGCACTTAAAGCAAGCACAACAAAGCAGCTCTATCCCAGGTCGTTTCAACCCTGATGTTTTCTAGTAATTCTTGGATATAGCTAACGATCTTTAGCCACTTAAAGTTTGTAATCTGCTTCAATTAGTGTGCTGCCACGCGGTGGTGTTCTTTTTTTCTCTCGCTTTAGAGAAGAGTCGGCTGCAGTCAAAACCTATGCCTCGATTTTTTAACGAAGACATGCATGGTAGTTTGTCTTCCTAAGTATTTACTTGAAGTGAATATTTGATAGTCAAAAAATGTTGTAAGGTTTTACATCCACAGACATGAACCTTTTATTTGTATCCACTTGTATGCTATAGAAGAAGATTGAAGTCTGCATTTCATCCTCATGGCCATGCTTATTAAGCCACAAGAACCGTGCCTCTGTACAATGACTTGGAGACTACGTTTTCTTACTGTCATTAACAAGAAGGGAAGAAGAGAAGAAACTTTGCTTCCAAAAATGCCATCAGGTGCCTCTATGTTGTTTTGACTCTCCATGGCATACTTAAGTTGCAATATAATGATGAATGCCATATGCAAATCACGGATAGCGAGTGTCCTTGCTATATGTTTCCCTTACAAACTAGGGTTAGCTCGCAAATCGGCAGCCTTCAGTTTTCAAATCCTGTTTAGGGTGGTAGAATTACAGAATTTTTATGATTTCTATAATGTTTCTCACCTTCCACTAAACTGGAGTTCGCTTTTACATGGCGGACTTACTTAATTAGAGATAAAAGCTGAAAAGCATAGTCAAAAGGCAGCAACTTTTTGTTGTTGAGGCATATTTTTCTGTTCCAGTATCCAAATTTAGATAATTTTGTACGAAAAAGAAAAGAAATCAAGAAATTCCCAAGGCATGAGGTCCCAGCTGGGACGCTTTCCAACCCTCCCTGCGGGGAAGGACGACGCAGGCGAGCGCCCGGATAAAAATCACTTGTTTATTTCCGCAGCCAGCCAATGGTTGCATCCACATGTGGGGCTGCTCAGACTTGTGTTTCCAGACACGCGAGGTCTTTATTCGGCCCACCAACTCATACTGCTTTTGCTTTGCTTCGCATCATGAACGCCAGCCTTTGGCCTTCGATTAATTTTCTCCGATGCAAACTGGGAAATGATTACGTTCAGTTGCATTCAGGGGCGTTGCTAGTTAATTTTTATTTGAGGGGCTAAAGGTTAAAAAAAATAAAAGTTAAAAATTTTTAAAATTAATATATTGAACTTAATTATTAATAATTAAATAATTTATAATAAATAATAATTTTATATAACATGTAAATTAAAAGAAATAAAAAAAAATTTATAATAGTGTTTTAAGAAAATTTTATTCGACGATAGTAATATTTTTTTATTATAAACAATTAAATTATTTATAATAAACTTATTATTCATTTTGTTTTGAAATTTTATTTTTCTCAATACAAACGACTAAAAAATTAATGTAGTCAACATCCAATATTTTTATTTTGTTATATTTAAATTTATAATATTAAATATTAAATTATAATATATAAATAGTTAAATATGATATACAAAATTAATATTATTTTCTTATACTCAAGATAGTTTTCTTTCAACTAAATATAAAACAAAAAGTATATTAAAAACATATGCTCAAGATAATTTTTTCCTATATAATTAAGATTAATAAAAAATAATATATTAGTGAAGTTTTAAACAACAACTAGCAATGCAACACTAGAACTTATATTTGAGAATTAAATATACAATAATTTTTTAATTTTTAAAAATTAAAATTATTAAAAATAAAATCCATATAACAAGAAAAAAACATGATAAGTAGGAGATATAACTTATATAACAAAAAAAAATATGATTGATGATTCGTAAAAATTTAAAAAAGAAAATCTATAGATACTTAAAATATATGAGAAAATAGAATATAATTGAAAAAAATATAATAATAATATAAGTAGAAAAAATTAAATAAAAACTTTATTTCTTTATAATTTCACAGTATAAAGACAGAAAAGAAAAAAAGAAAAGATGGGTGGAGAAATTTAAAAATTTAAAAAAAATTAAGAATTTGAGTAAAATTAAATAAATTTTGTAAGATCATTTAATTATTTTTAATTATATTAATTATTTAATAAAATTTATTTTAAAAATTATTAAAAAATTATAATATATAAAATATTTTAAAATGTGGGGGGGGATCACAAAGGGACGCTCCGCCCCTGGTTGCATTCATCCAAAATTTCCATAACACCAAGGTGAAACATTTGGAAAAGAGAAACAGATTATGAGGGATTTCGAGATTCATTCACTACAAGACGTTTCAAATTTTTAGACCAAATTAAAAGAAAAACATCAAATTTTCTTGCCTCTTATGGTGTAAGAATCGGCAAAATGTTAAATGTTGAGTGTTGCAGAAATTAAGCAACATCAAGTGGTAATAATCCACCTATTTTCTAGAGTCACAGCTGCATATGTTTGGGGGGCCTTTGCAAATATAAATTTCGCCTAAAAAATATATGTACAGTACATTAAAACAAACAGACCCAAAATCTGAACTAGTACGGAAGTCCTTCAACGTACGGTTACAAATAGAAGATGGTAGTTTAAAGTTGTTGGTGAAAGCGTGTGAAGATTGTACAGTGTTCAAAAAAGATTAAATGACAAACAAATGAGAAAAGGTCCAACATAGATACAACGACTGTAGATAGTCGTCCGCCAGGTTAGGTTGAAATGGATCCAGAGCTGTACCGTTTGGTAAGAGCAGGCTAGAGAGGAACAAGCACGTCAGGTTCTAAGTCGTCGCTGTCTCTACATAAATTGTGAGTTGGAGCAGGAGAAAGAGAGATCAGAAGTGAGCAGGAGAAAGAGAGATCAGAAGCCTTACTTCTAGCTTTAAGCTTGAAGCTTGGAGTAGTTAATTAATTAGCAGAGGAGTTTACAAGGCTGATACTGAGACTAGCCCTCCTCCACTTTTCATCATCCTCTTGAATTCGTCGAAACTAACCATGCCATCTCCATCCATGTCAACTTTCCTGATCATTGCTTTGCAATCCTCCATCTTGTTCCCTTCCTTCAACCCCAAAGAACTCAGCACAGAACCCAATTCTTCAACTGAAATCAACCCATCTTTATCTTTGTCAAACACATCGAAAGCCTCCTTCAATTCTCCTTCTCCATCGCCTTCCTCATAAACTCCATTCCCATCTTCTCCTCTTCTCGCACCTTCCTGATGACCATGACCACCCATGGCCTGACATAAGATGCAAAACTCATCGAAATCGATCAACCCATCTCCATTCGCATCCACTTTCATTACCATTTCTTCCACCTCTTTCTCTGTAATGAACAGCCTCATGTTCTTGAGTGATTCCCCTAGTTCTTGCTTTGTTATGAACCCATCACCATTCTTGTCAAAGGTGGCGAAAACCCTTTTCAGCTCTACCTTCTCTGAATCACTTCTTTCCTTGACTGAAGTCACCTGAGGAGCAGCAGCAGTCTTAGAGGAGACGGCTGATGAAGAGCTGTTGGGGAAGAAAGAGAGAAGCCACGCATAAAACTTCTTGGAAGAAAAATAAAAGTAAAGATTAACAAAGCCAGCTATAAAAAGAACCGCTAGTAACAGTATGGATGTCACCATATTTTTTGTTGTCAATAAAATAGAACCACGAAGAAGAAGATAAAACAGCAGCTATCTAGCTACGAAGACGATGAAACAGAGACTTGGGCTCATCTTTATTTGAGGATTCGGAGTGCTCGAGAAACAAGACCACTTTTTCTCTTTTTTAGGCTGGAAAAAAAGAAAAGGTATAAGATTACAAGGAACAAGAAATGAGAAAACGCGGAGTTTGGTGCACCTTCGATCCCACAAACCGCGTGAAGTGTAATAACTGAAGAGAAAGTGCGAGGGATGTGACAAAGTGACTAAAGAAATCCATGCACTTGACATTAATTACTGAAAGGACACTTGTCGAACTCGTAGTATTTACTCTGACCCAAATATCTTTTGCATTTTGTTCTTTTCTCGCTACAATTAGTAGTAATTATATATATATATATATATATCCCCATGATTTGAGTACAAACAACTGTACTTCTTCTACAAGGAGAGATGCTTGACTATTTTGATTAAATTTTTGTTATTTTTTAGGACTAAACATTGCTTAAAAGATACTTTTTCTATCCCTATTCCAAACTTATATTCTTCTTTGGTTTTTTTAACATCTAAAACTCTCTATTTTTTTCATTTATTAAATTTTAATGTTAAAGATGCACTAAAATTATTTTTTTTTCTTCTTAAATTACGTGGAAAAAAAATTGAGAAGGAATGAATATTTATAGTGGAAAATAATATTTCACATTTGATTAGACTCGTAGCATTATTTACAAAAAAAAAAACACTTTTGATAATGTGTTCTCTGTGTATAAAATTTTGAAAACTACACTCTAGTAAAAAAGTACTTTAATAATCTAATTATGTGCAAATAAATAGTATCATAAATTCGATCTAAAAGTTAAGAATGCTTTGACTTACCTCTTAGCTGGATTTTCCTATTTATTTATTATAATTAATTTGTACATAGACTTTTGACTTATACAACAAGAGGTAATTTTTTATAATTTCTCTCATTTCAAAATTCTAATATAAAGTCTCTAATTTCTAGGATCATTTATTTTAAGGAAGCTTATTAATTATTCTTTGTTGTGCGATTAATGAAGTGTTATGTTACCATAATAGCCCACCATATCAATTATGAGGGCAGTTATCCGCCCACATTTCATTTCTCTCTTTGATTCTTTGTTACTAATTAACATTTCCAATATTTTAGTGAATAGTAACACTTAATTATTTTTATGAAATTATAAATATGAATAAAAATTATAATTATAATTAAGTATTACATCTTATATGACAATTACTAAACTGGCAAATCAACTTGAAAACTATATGCGTAAATCATCAATAAATTCAACGTAAAATTATATCAAATTCACATTTAATGAAATTTGAACTTAAATTTTTGAATATCCCAAATTAAAAAAAAAAAGGTTCTGAATTTTTATTTTTGTGTAGCAATTTATTTATTATTAATGAGTTTGTGTGGACTTCGTTTAAGAATAAAGGGGAAGAGGCTTTAAGGCCACCAAATCCATATCCTAAAGGAAAGATGTTTTCGAAGGATAATAGAATTTTCCTTGGTATTTTTGTTTTCGAAGAAACCGAGACCTCTCTCCATATATGCTCCGCTCTCCCTTGGCAGGGTGGGAATCTCCACGGACTTCCACATCAAACTTCAATTACCAATAATTTTGGAGATATGAACAACAATAATAACTAGAAGCAACGGCAATCACCTCTGAACAAAACGACAAAAACGAACAACTCCAATTGAGGACCACTTTTGTTTTGTTTATTATAATCTGTGTCTTTATTGCATATTGGATTTTCTAAAGCTTTGGCTTCGAGAAATGTTAAATGTAATTTACTTTTAATTTGGTATGATAATGAAGCATTTTTCCCTATTATATTATGCATCGTACGTAACCAAACACTGTTGACTTTTTCCCAACATTTTCTAAGGCGGTTATATGCACTGGACGAATCGACGTTTGTCTTTTGCAGCATCGGATGCCTTGCTTTGGTTGGCTAAGTGCCTAAAGATTCTGTGTGTGTGTGTGTGGGTGTCTCTCTCTCTCTCTCTCTCTCTCTCTCTCTCCTTGTCTCTTACTCGACAATTAATATTAGTTGTAAATACCTTAAGCATATAGTAGATTATAAAAAGAGAATACGTAAGTGATCATTCTAATAAAGTACTGTAATCTTAACAATTCTTGTAGGTTCTAATTTTTCTTTAATGCGTTCTTTTTACGATTAATAATCTTCATTTCATCAATTATATAAATTGGTTATTCATATCTTGATGTGCAATAATAATTAAGCTCTAAACATGGTCCCAATACCCTTTTACTAGCTAGTTGTCAATTTTCATTCTTAGATATTTAGTGGTTAAGGGTTGAAACATCAAAATTGAAGATGTGATTTTGCTTTGAAAGGAGAAGAACGTGACGTTGCTCATAACTTTTTTTTGTTGAAATATATATATATATATATATAGTAGCATGAAATTAACGTTATTAATTGAAATATGATATTTTCAATGTATACGAGAGATCCAGATTACCAATAACATCAAATTTAGTGCGAAAATAAATGATTGTTATCTTGTATGGAGTTTACAAGTCTAATTGTCCGTGTATGTATCACAATCTGCCGATGTTGGCCCTACAACTTGGCTAGTTACCTTGAAATCTAAGGGAAGAAACTATAAGAAGAAGAAGAATTGAAAAGCATGTCAAGGATGTTAACATGCTATGAGCTTCAATTGAATATCCAGGCGGCTAAAGCACACGACGGAGACTTGTTGGCCCAAAGGAAACCACAAGGCAATAAAAAGTAAACTCCGATGATGAGTGGATACGTACAGCTTCGTTGATGTTGAGCAGTTTGGGCCAAATTTGGGCCTCGACAAAGCTTCCTGCTTCAAAAGTCATAACCCAAATCCGAAATGTAAACAAACCACCACGTACTTTTCCATCTTTTGGCATTGTATTAATGGAGGTTCTTTTTCTTCTATTCTCTTTTGAAATTTTGAATGCTTCTCAAAATATATCAGTAAAAAAATCTTTCCACGTAATAATTATGCAACTGAAGAGTGTATATTTATATATACGAGTAACCCTCTCTATATTTTTTTGTTTAACTCTTCGTCTCCATTCTGATATATTTTGCCTCTTTTTACTAATACCTGACTAGCCTTCTTTTACTCCATTCACCCTTTTCTCTACATTTCATTTACTCGGCTCAAAGAAAATAGACTACTTTAAACTTTAGAGTTTTAGTAGCAGCAGTAATACCTTACTGGTGTGTGCTTATGTTTTTGTAAATTTTAAGTCGCTTTTGTACTCAAATTTCATTTGTCCCCCTTTTCAATCAAGCTTCAGTTTATGTATTTAATTATTTAATGGAGTATTAGAATTAACTGTATGCTTTGACTCCATCAGCAACTTTGCATCTCACTTATCTAATACAGCGATTTAAAAAAAAAAAGGAAAAAGGAAAAGGTATTTCCAAGATATATGATACTTGCCAAAGTGACTATGAACCACTTTTTCCTCAAGCGTAGATCTGGCTAAAAGGAAAGCTCTAGGGAAAAGTTTAGTGAAGTACTTGGCTTAGTTTTGAATGGGGCAAGAGCATATCTGTCTTCCTTGTTTCCAAGATTTGGAAGGAGACATCATCTCTTTGAATGCCCACATTTTTTTCTGAAATGTTACATATCCACTTAGGCTAGACAGGATTTTTTGCCATATTAGCCCAATGGAAAAGTTCAATCTTCCCTTTCCCTTCATCCTTACCTTTTTCCTCCTCTTGAGCCATAAGAAGGCCATAGTCCAAAGACAATGTATACATAGTATGGAGAAAGTCCAAACTCCATTAAGATCAAGGCAGTATTCAAACATGAGGCAATTGATAAACAATTTAACAAAGCCGAAAGAGGAAAAAGAAAAAAATAGCTAAACATATGAGACATTTCATCCACTGTTGATAGACGTGAACATATCACTTTAGATCAGACAAAAAAGATTGATTCATTTCTTAAAATATTTATAATCTTGTTTTTATGTTTCACAGGGTGACAAAATTGTGAATCACATGTAGTGTTTTTTTGGAATTTGCCTAGGACCATCATCGTGAACATTGCTTCTTTGACTTGAAATACCTAATTTTTCAGCTGCTTAGCTTCACTTTGCATTCGGCCTTATCCGTAGTGAGCTTAGCACGTTGAGGCCCGGATACAGAAACCAAAGAAGCTCCAAATCAGCTGTCAGTAAAATCAGCCTCAGCATGGTTGGAAACCTAATGGCCAATCACACCCAAGTTTCAAACTATGTGTTGTCTTACAGCTTCCACTTGATAAGTGGGTATATATTTCTTATTTTGATTAAAATTTTTATAAGTTAATATTTTTGAGATTATAAAAATTTATTAATTAATTGAGATATTATTTAATTAATAAATTATTAATTTATATATTAATTAATAAAAATTAATTTATTAAGGTATTTTTTAAAAAAATATTGAATTTAATATATGTATATATTGTGTATTATGAATTTATGATTATGCAAATGTTATCTAATAACTAAATTACAAACTATCATTATTTGTGACAAATATATTATTGAGAATGACATAAAAAATAACAAAAAAGATGAAGTTGAAAATAATAGTTTTATATTAGAATCTATCTTATGTAAATATGCACTTAAAGCAACAATCACAGTACATAATTTTTTCTTATAATATAAAAACACTATATCAAAACTTCTTTAATTTATAAAAGTTTTACTGTAAAATTAATTTTTTTATTTTTTTTTATTTTTACTTAAGTAATAATAGTTTGAATATGTGTGGTTAAGTCTATGCAATTAGAATGATTTCCTTTCACATTGCAGGCAGAAAGAAATGGGAGAATATGGGAGAATCTTTGGAAATCTTAACAAGAACCCAATCATGCAAAATTTTACAACGTTGGACAAAATTTCATGTGGTGCTCCATTTGTCTAGGATAAAAAAAAAATAAAAGAAAAGAAAATAGAGATCCAAATTTTCTTGCTAGACCCACGAAGACCAAAATATTTTAGTATAAAGACAACAATTAGAGGGAAAGGAAAGTCATAACAGAGCTGGATGCATGTGATGGATCATAAATTCATAATTGAGGATTGGGCCCGTTTTGCAAGAAGTACTGTTGATAGGGGGCCCATGTTTTATATTTTCTTTTTATTTATTTTTTGAACTTTTGCAAAATGATCCAGCAGCCGTAAGAGGGAAGAGGCCCATCATTGTAAGAAATGAACAGGCTGTTAAATGAGAGGACAGTGACCCACTAAAACGGATGAGGACAAGCTTCGCTATCCCTGTCAAACCTCCGTCCCGTTTCTACGTACGCCTTTATTCCGTCTTGGTTTCACATGCCCGATGCCCCCCCTATTAACATTGCATTAGGATGGTCCCATTCGTGCTTTGTCTTTTATCCATGAAATTAAAATACACTTTGCCCTTTTCTTTTATGCTCTTTTTTCAATTATTGGGAAAACTACTGAAAGATATGCCAATATTGAATTATTGACATTTAAACGTGAAAATTAGAACCAATATTATAACGATTTTGAAATATATATATATATATATTTGAAGAATTGGTCTAATTTTATCTTTATTTGTTCTTGTTGTGAGATATTTTCCGACCTCCTAACCACGAACCGACCAATATACAATCTCCCGGATGCCGGATGTCGAAGAGAAGCCTATCAAGGGTTGGCAAGGGCTCAATAGGTGTCCCTCCTTCCCCATTTCAATACGGCGTTCCGGCATCGATTCTTAATAACCATTAGAGAAAAGTCTTTTTAATCCCTTATAAAAATGAAATTTCATTGAAACAATCTCTAATTGATGAGAAGATCCTTTCAATTGTTAGAACTACGGTTTGGATTTTGCACCTAACTTAAAAGGGTCCAATTGTCGGAACTTAAGAGGGTCGAAAGGCGAGTGATGAAAGAGTTGGAAGAAAGGTTGAATAATTAAGGTATTTTTTGTTTCTGTAGGTCAAAATTGTTGGTGTACTTTTACGTTGTCTTCAAAAAAAAAAAGTCCTTCCCCAATGCCTAATGATTTGATTTTGAGCAAGTCTAGTACCAATCTTTATACAAGTATATTTCCATGGGGGAACCTATAGATGGAAAGGGCGGAAGAAGAGCACCAACAAAGGGGACCCAGAGAGGAAAAGGTATGTTTAGTGATCTGTGCAAACATGATCAGATTCAGATGACGTGATTCCGTCCGGCGGTTGGCTTGCTAGCCCCCTGCCTGGTTTGTGTGCTGTGCATGATCATGTGATGAGATAGAAATACCAGACATCAAGGGTGGGTGATGTGGGTCCCCTTTAATTATCACAACAGTTACAATGATAACAGAAACGTCTAACCCTTTTTCCCTCCCTCCCTCCCTCCCTCCCTCCCTCCTATTATTGAGTTTTGTCCTTCCTTCCTCTGCTCTCTGCTGCCACACGCTTGGGTGGATGGTTTCACCGCCTTCTCTTCTCTCCCCTGTTTCCCATACCTTTTACTGTAGAAAACACTACTTTTCTTGTACATGGATGTGCATGATGCAACTTACAACATATACCAAAAACTTATCAAAATTTCACCCTTTTTTTTTTTTTTTTGGTTTCAAGTTATTGGTTAAATCTAATGGAATAGTTTAATTTCAAATACAGGAACCCTAAATTAATTATAAGCATGTTAATTACCTGAAAGTAGTTTTTCAATTATGCTATTGGTATGTTATAGTAAAAAGATTCTTTTCTTTTTCTACTTTAATATTCAAATTTAATAGTATTTTTATCAAACTATTTTCTTTTTTAGACACACACATACACATTCTTTTCATAAATTAACAAAAGTTTATGTATAAACTCAATTTATTTAATTATGTTAATTATTTTGCTTATTTATAAATGCTCAAATATAATTTAGTTACACAAAATAAATGTAATCAACCAATTTTATCATATGTTTTATGATAGAAGCTTGTAATCTACATCAACATTACTGTACTAGTTGCAAAGATATCTATATATATATATATATATATTCAATATATGGTTTAAGAAGGGTGTGATCTAAAATTCGAACTCTCCCACTCCTGGAATTTTATATTAGGGATGAAAAAAATGCGATCCATAGTCGCACTTTTATCTTTGTCAGCCATAACTGCACGAGCTATGCAAGTCTAGCTCTGAATTTTCGAAAATTTTAATGCCCCCACTTGGGTCACAGGCTCTGGTCATGGAGCATGCAGGTCTAGCTAGCTATACAAAGGTGAAAAAGGACGTTCAATTCCCAAAAAAATTTTGAAGAAGAAAAGAAACGCATATACCCTATTCATTCAAGCTGCTCGATCGTACATCAAAATTAACTATTTTTCCTTTATCTTCCATTCGGACAAGTCATTCCAACCTGTCTATTATTTTTGTTTTTGCTGCAAAGGGAAGCATTCCAGCTCCACGCCTCAACCTAGGGTTTCTGTTCAAATCTCCTATCATCCTTATAACTAGAGTTACATCCGAGTGGTCCAAATTAACTATCCCTTTTATAGATTTGATCCATATCACATTGACTCATGCATCATGAACAACAGATTAGATTTTTACAAGGATTTAATATAGCTCTAATTTCCATATTATGAACCTATGGATGCTAAGGATTTAAAAAAGAACCTTGGAACAATAAACCAAAAACAAACATTATACAAATATATATATATATATATATATATACACACACACATACACGCAACATACACATACACACACACTCAGAGTCTTTTTCTGAAGCATAAAACTCCTAGCTAACATGTGAGAAAAGAGCAGCTTACACTGACTTCCTCAAGAAGTCCGTGAGGAATCAATGGTAGATGAATATGGCCCCCATTTTTGTAAGCATGGAAGGGCATAGTACAATTCAATGACCCGAAATGGCAGTCAAGAACAGTTTCGTAATAGAGACATGGCATAGCGAGGGTTACATTTTTTCTGAGTAATTTTTCACCACCTTATCGATTCGTTCTTTAATGAGAAGTTGAAGTACCAGAATAGAAATCAGGCTTTAGAGACTTTTTATTTAACCAGCAAATTCAAATAAATTTGCGGACCAGATGCTGACAATATACTTCAAACAATGGACAAGATCGTAATGCAGCGCTGATCAAATCCACATGCATGTTCTGAACACCACGTATCACTTGGTTTAGACTTCCAAATAGTTGTCAATGCCTCTTATGATTGATCTTAGAAAGACCAAAAATATTTGGAGAGAGTTTTTCAATTTTCCAATGTCTGTGAATTGGCTACAGGTACGTCTGGAGTTCCTTTTTCTTTTCTTTTCGTTTTTTGCTTCTATTTTTGCATTCTGAAGCATCTTGTTAAGTACCATGAGAGAAGAAGAAGAAGAAGAAGAAGAAGAAGAAGAAGAAGAAGAAGAAGAAGAAGAAGAAGAAGAGAAAATTAATTCATTAAACATAACATCGTTCTGTCATATATTGGTCATCATCAGTCAAAGATTTTGATATGTTGCTTTCGTGTTTAACCTGGAATTATTATCTTGAATTGACTGTATCATGTCAGGATCCTAAGCAAAAAGTTGGTTTAACCTTAATGATTTGCAGAATAGTAAGCTTGAATGATTTGAAACAGATCAAAAAATTGATGATGAGTGAAAGGTGACAATGAAAATCAGCATATTGTCCTCTGAATTTTTGCTTTCGGCATAATCGGTGAGAGAGACCAAAGATAGAGTCGGGCCTAAGATAATACGGCCAAAAAAAAGTCTAAAATTGCGCCGACGGGTAGCATGCAACGCTGCCACAGCCAACAGGAATTCCATTGAGGGTTGCTCTGTTAAAGCGGTACATTTCGCTGTAATGTCACGTGATCGATTCCCTTCCGTCCTAGACTATCTACTAGTATTCACATTTTATTTTGCATACAAAATTCAGTCCATTTGTTTTTATTTTTCATCCTCCTCTCCATTTTTCTTTTTTTAGTTTTTCCTTTACGTTGAACAAGTAAGGAGGGTTAAAGCAATTAAAGTCAGGCCCAGGAATCTGGTGGTTGTAGGCTGGGCTAGCACAATGCTGGCCCATAACGTTGACACTGAAAAACTTAGGCTTCCAATTGTCAACAGTCAGCAGGAAAGGATGAACAAAAAATAAAAAAGGAAGAAGCATGAGTTGGCGTCTCTTCACTAGGAAATTAAAAGTGTTTCTCATTGCCTTTTCTGTGGGTATATATTCACACAACAGTTGTATTTTTTCTTCCATTGGTCAGGACTTGAATTGCATAATTGTTATCAAGCCTGGAAACTATGTGCACCCATGACGTACAAAAAGACATTTATTCATGCCATAATTTCTCTTTTTTATCGTGTTCACTTTGTGCCAAATTTAATTTCATACAACAACTTCATCGGGGCCTTAATTCGAATGGTTGGGGTAGGTGAGAATTTCGGTCAAGATTTTAGATTCAATTTTTTAATTTTATTCTTTTATAAAATATAAAACGTGGAATAATTTAGCTTAAAACAGTAACGGCTGTCACGTGTGGAATTTCCAAACTTTCATTTTAAAACATCAATTTATGTATTGTTTTGTCTTACATTTGAATTTTGGTTCTTTGGGTCAAATTTATTTAGTTTTTTACACATCACACGCCTATTGTAAATTTTATATAATGGGATACTAATTTATATTGAATTTTGCAATGGATTGGAGGAAAGTAAAAATAAACTATACTAATTTATATATATATATATATGAGGGTATTTATCATAATATTTTCTTAATAAAATACGATCACAACATTAGTTTGTTGATTTTGGTATAATATGTTTAAAAATCCCCTGAATTATTAAAAAAATTCAAATAAATCATTATATTTCTATTATGTTTAATTAAGTTATTATATTTTTATTGGTAGTCAAATTAACTAAAATATCACTTATAATTTTATACCAATGAGACATTTACATAATTAACAAGTTAAAAAGGTCAAATGGATATGTTATCATGTTATGTCACGTTATCATCCATTATAACATATCAACATATTACATCAACGTCATACAATATAAAAACTGACAAGTGACATTTTGATTAATAATAGTTAATAAATTATTAATTATAAATTAATTAAAAATAAAAATATATAATCTTTATCCAACATAATAAAAAAATAGAAATTTATTTAAATAATTTATGAATTATTTTAAGTATTATGTTATTGATTTTTAAATTTTAACTAATTTAATTATCCAAGTTTCTGCAAGATAAAATTCCAAATAAGCTCTTGAAATGTTTTGAAATTTTCAATCAAGTACTCATCACTTATATTTAAAAAACATATTCAACTCTTCAACTGCTACCAATTACATAAAAGCCTATATTTAATTCAGTCAGGAGCATAAGCATGCTAAAGCCTTTAGGCCTTGATGTATCTACATATTCTAATTACAAGTGAAAATATGAAATTGTGATCATCCAATAAACGAAACATGCTCATTTGTCTTTCTTGGAGTATTCAATTTTTTATTGTGTTTTAATAGTTATTTATAAAAATCATTTGAGTTTTAACTCAAGTGATAACGGTAAATTGAAATTAGGGTAAAGACTCTAATTTTAAGTATTTTTTTTTTTTACAAATCAAAGTGTTACTTTTTTTTTTTACTTTAAAAAGAAAAAAAAATACTTCTTGTTAAGGAGAGGACAATGTACCAATGAGAGGATTGAATTCAAAATAACAAAATCGTCAAGGGTGTCGAAATAAAAATTTAACTCATAAATCAGTGACGAATTCTAGATTTTGCATGAAAGTTGATTAAAAAGTAATCATATAAAGTTTTGGCTGAGTCCATGATTTGATTCAAAGCAAAAATTAATTTTATACAAATAATAATAGCAAAAATTAAAAACTGAGGGGTGGCGACTATCACCCCACCACCACCTTTGGTCTGTCGCTACCATTAATACTCCATCCTTTAATTGAAGGCGGTAATTGCTAGGTTTTTTCGTCTGATTTCGATTTAAGGTTATTTTGAGATTATTGCATGTTATGGGTTTTGGCCATCTTCAATTAATTTCTTAATTCATTATTTTTAGGCATAATGGTCAAATAAACTCCTAAACTATCCAAGAAAATTTGAATAAGTCTTTATTATTTATTACATTCAATCAAATTCTTATACTTTTATTTCATGTCTATAAGCTCTATGACTAATGATTGATTAATTATTATTAATTAAAATACTACTTGTCATTTGTATTCACATTATATTGACATAACGTTGATTCGAAGGGTGAAATATGTCATATGGTTATATTATTATACGATATTAGCATATCACGTTATTATTAATTATGATATGACAATATACTACATAATCATCAATTATGATATGTTAGTATATTACATCAATACCCTGTGATAGAGGTGTCAATATGGGCTGGCCAGGCCCAAAACCTTGTGGGTTGAGAAAATATGGGTTAGGTCGAGCCAACCCATTTTTTACATCGATCATCAAAACCTTAACCCAGCCCATGGGCCGAGTTAGCCCAACCCATTTCTTTTTTTTCAAAAAAAATCATTTTTATAATTCTACTTAATAAACTCTTTATCAATAAAATTGATTCATGATTTAATCCATAAATTGAATAATAAAAACATGTTACAAATAAATAAATTACACTAAATATAATTAAGCAAATAAATTACATCAAATATAAATAAAGTTTCAATCTTTAATACAAATTATGATCGCATCAACATAAATATATGACCAAATAAATAGAAACTTCAAGACTCATTTATGTCTTCCTTGATCCTCATCCTCAAGTAAAACATTTAAATCTTATTTGGGCAGTAGTGATGTCTCATGGTTTGAATCATGATCAATTTATTATCTAATATTCATTACCATAAAAGAAAAGGAGATAATGAGTTTTGATATTAACTAAAATTATTAATTTGATAAGTAAAGATTAAAGATATTAAAATATATAAAATAAGCAATAATATTGGTAACTAAATTATTAATTTTGTATAACTAAATATATAAAATTATTAATTTATTTTTTTCTTCTAGCTCGCAAGGCTAGCTCACCTTAACTTGGGACAGTCCATTAATTAGATGGGTTAGCGCATGTACACTCAATTTTAATATGAATTTAAATTTTCAAACCCAACCCATCTACTTTCAATAAAAATGAACCGATCCAATGGGTCATGTCCATTCTGATAGATCTACCTATGATATAAAATAATAAATGATATTTCAACTAAGTGAATCATTAGTTATAATAGTTTATTTGATTCAAAATAAAAAAAATAAAGATTTATTTAGTTTAAAATAAAAGTATAAGAGTTTAATGTAAAAAAAGTATAAAGGTTTATTTAAATTTTTCTACAAAATATAAAGACCTTTTTGAATATTATACCTTATTTATATAATTGTCTATCAATTACAAATAATAATATTTTTTAAAATTTTAAAATTTTATTTTAAAATATATCACTTGTTCATTTATTCAATTCAAATAAATTTATTTAATTATAAATTGAGTGTTTTCATATTATAAATTCAAACTTTTATAAGTTATAGATTGTTATGGGATTGGGTTACTTTAAATTTGAGTCCAGTTGTTTTATATTTAGGTCATTTTAAATTGAGATAATTGGATTCAGATTTTTGTTTTTTTCTAATCAATTCAAGTCACATCGTGTTTGAATTCAACAAGTTTGTACAAATATTTGGATTCAATAAGATTTTATGACTTTTTAACTTAAATATTAAATTGTTGAAACCCCAAATGCATTAATAGTACATTAAACATGCACAAATCAATCTCAGTTACCTCAATGATAAAGAAATATTAAATTCAATAATTGTTGTCCAAATTTTTACCAAAAAAAAGTAGATTGGAATCTCCTTTTTCACAACAGAAAAATTAAAATTTCCTCTTATCCCAATAAAAAAGGAAAAATGATAAAAAGGCCAATGATAAGAGCTAGTGATTGATGGGGGGGGCGGGTGGATCAGATCAGATGGCTGACGATGAAGGGTCATCTGATGCGGCCAATGTACGTAGTAAGCTTATAACTCTTGTATACGGCGGGCCACTTGCGCCGTACTTACCCCTATCCAAATACATAACAAAAACAAAACTGAATATCAAAAACTGATTCATGATACAACAACAGGTGGTTGACGAGGTGGACCTGACTGTTACTGTAACGGGTCTTGCTCAATATTACATTTATATTTTCCTAAACCCACCCCCCCCACCCCCCAAAAAAAAAGGAAAAAAAAATTTTATTACAAAGGGTTTTGGCCCACAGCCCCAACACCACCCACCGCCACCCCCTTCAAAGGGTCCACTCCCGGCACCACATGCATTTATATAGATATGCATATACATATACCAACATTACCGCATATATCATCATGTGATCATAATATCTTATGTTATCTTGTCTCTAAATATTTATTTAATATATGAATTATGTTAATATATATATTTTTCTTGTTTTCAAAAATAAAAAAAATATGAAATAATTATATCATTTTACATGATTTTTTTCTTTAAAATAAATTAAAAAAGTTGTGTTTATATGACGTGTGCGTTGATATATATTGATAAACGAAACTAAGCTCATGAATTTCATGTCACACATACCGTCCATGTTTACAAACAAGTTGGCTGCATGGGTCTTGTATGTATGTTTCGTACACTTTGTCGTCTCAAATTACATGTATTTCTTATTTAAAAATTAATATATTAATCAAAGAAGCTATTTGAATTAAACAAAGTATGGGAAAGTAGAAACACAAAAGAAATTATGAATTTTTTGTTGCCCTTAATACTGTTAAATTCACTTGTCTTTATAAAAAAAAGAAAGAGAGAGAGAGAGAGAGAGAGAGATAAAGATGGAAACCCAAAAGTTGAAAACGGGGAATCTAAAATTCCAACCCAAATTCATGAACAAATGAAAATGGAAGATATTTGCTAATCATTCTTTCATGGCTTTTGGTTCAAAATGGTCACGCTTATCATTTAGCAGTCCCATCCCATCAACATCAAATTTTGTCCAAAGGAGTCACATCGTGGCAGAGAATTTTTTAAAATTTTTAAAACGCTATAAGGACACCAAGTAAAAAGAAAAAAAAGATAAAAATAAATAAATAAATAAAACTCATATTTCTTTTACACTCATATTACATCATTTCCCTTCCTTAATTGATCCCAAAATACACCTTATTTTAATTTGCATTACCCAAAATTACTCATAATTGATTCACTTTATTCTCTAGAACAATCAAAGATTAACAAGGCAGCAACATTTAACAACATCCTGATTGATGATTCACTTATGTCATATACAGGTTTGTGTTAAAAAGAAAGAAAAAACAGCAAGATTGGGGGACCATAAACAACCCATACCTTTAGTTTCCAACAAATTTTTTAAAAAAAGAGATCATAATCACATGGTTGCATGTGATGGGAATGGGATTTGTTTTTTTTTTTTTTTTTTGGGGGGGGGGGGGGGGGGGGGGTGTTGGATTTTCCCTTCTTTTTATTTTTCTTCTTGTTTAATTATTCTTTCTCCATAATTTTACAATTTCTGGTTGAGTTTAATTTGTTTTCCTTTACCTATCAAACAGGCTGTGTTTTGTAACTGTACCCCACTGCGCACTCACCAGTAAAGCAGGCTGCCTTTTTTTTTTTTCTTCTGTGAGTAAAATGCATCCTTGTGAGTGAAATAAACCCTACCCCCACACCCCAACACACCCCTTCTCTTCCCCTCCGCCCAGGCTCTCTTCTTTCCCCCATCCCTTTTTCTTTCTCTATAAAGCTGGTAGACAGATTATATGTTGGTAGAGTGGTCCATGAAACTCTGTATGGGCATGCTTTTTCTCCTTCTTCTCTCTGTCTCTCTTCCTTCTCATCACTACCCTGTGTTTTAGGTCAAGAAAAAGGCTTTGCAGATTTGAGTTTTAAGATCTGAGGCCAAGCATTTTCAGTGGATGGTTCATGGGTTTTTTTTTTCTTTTTACTTTAAGTCTTGGCCATGCTTTTCCACAGCTTTCTTGAACTTTTTTTGTGAACGACTGGATCTCAAAAATATTAGCTTATGCTAGCTAATAGCTATATAGCACACCAAGGAAGCTCAAGAAAGCCGTGGGAAAACATGGCAATTCAGGACTTTTTTTCCCTCGTTTCAGCACATTCAACCAAGATTTATTTCTGCAGAAAATGAAGAAATATACTCCACAGCTTTTTATCCGCATACAGAGCATGGTAAGGTGTAAGCCCTCATTTTCATCATAGCCATTATATTTTCCTTCTGAATTATGATCCAAAAATTTTGCAGCTTTTTCTCATAGAAAAGGTTTCTGATGCTGGATTACAAGGTGGGTTTTTAATCCTTTATCAATCCTTTCTTTTTCTTGAAAAGATAGCTTCTTCGGATAAATTAAGGAGTAGTGGAATATGGTGATTGCATTTATTTTAACTCATTTTGACTGCAACACGTTTCTTGCCATGCATGGACATGGAGAGAATAGCAGGAATTTTGTATATATTATATTTATATATATGTATATTTATATAACATTAGAGTTTATATGAAATTGATGTAAATCATTCTTTTTTTTTTTTTACTTTAACTAATAGTATTTCTGACTATTGTTCAATCAAAATGGTGAAAAAGGGAGTTACATTTGCTGCAGAGAAGATTCCCTACCTTTAATTCCTTTTTATCATCAATGATGATAGTTCTCCCTGTTGGCCTTTCTGGTTTTGCCCCTCTACATGATCTCCTACATTTCTGTGGAAAAAGGTTAATCTTTGTCCCTTTTGTGACATCATTTTTTAACCACTCCCCCACTCTCTCCCAATCTGACTGATCAATTTTTCGTTCCTTTCTCTTTCTTTTTTTTTCTTTTTATTTTCATTTTCTTCTTCTACTTTTTTTTTTTTTCAATCTGTCTTATCCCCACACTGAGGTAGTCGAGCTCTTATGGAAATAATCCAATGTTGTATAATATATCATAATTGGGTTGGATAGCTAGGCTGCACATAGCCAACCTGTCTAAGTGATCTTAACTTTCCAACCTACTCGATTATTTTTTTTCCCTAACTCCTATTGTAAGATCCCTTTAACCCTAGCTCCTTCATGCATTAACTTATTGACTGCATTCCATCAATTAATCCAAAATCCCTACTCAAACTGTGAAATTGTACATAGACAACATCCTGTTTCCTTTGATGCTACCTTCTCCTGCTAAGATAGTAAACAAATATTTTGGTTTTCTTATTATATCTTTGGAATGGTGGCTGAGTTTTATAATTGTTGTTGACCAGCCTTATTCAGGGATTTCAGACAGCATAAATTCTGTTTATAAATTCAGTTGAGTTTTGATTTCCGGCCTTTTTTTCGAAGACGGGTCGGGACTATATCCTAATTGATGGTTATAGAATTGAATTCAAGTTTGGTATAGAGTCAAATATTGTTGAATTGAGGAAGCAATTTTGCTAGCTATAGTCTGATTTATTTGACACTGTATGGCTGGAAGGGGTAAACCGATACATGACAGAAGAAGTTTCATACGTGCGAAGACAGCATTGGCGGACAGCAGAAGAACAGCTAAGGAACATAAAGTATATCTACCTTCACAAGCACCTCTCATTCCAACTACCCTTTTTTTTGTTTGCCTTTCCCCTTTTTCCCTTCCTTTCCTTTTCTGTTTCTTTTTGGTTTTTATAGATTTCATCCAATTATGTTCTAGCAAGTAGCAAGAATATTACAGCAGAGACATTTTAACATATACTCACTCAGTCACCGGTTCCAGGCAATGTAGTTTTCATTTGTCTTGATAATTACATTTAGTTTATTATTAGTAAGGGCAGTAGTAATATAGTATTTTTTTTTCTTTTTTTTTACAGCTATACTTGAGGTCTGTAGGAAATAAAAAAGCAGGAAGCATAATTAAAGTGAGGGAAGATAAAGATGTGTAAGAAGAATCTCACCTAATAGAAAACCCCAAAAGAAAAGGCTATAATTAAGGGTGTAATCGAGATGGGGAGAAAAAGGGACCATTAGAGCAAAGCAGTGATGGGGAATCTTTCCCTAATACAAAGAAAGCTTTGGAGCATACATCATTTTGAATGTTTAGCCAAGGGAATGCTACGGGTAGAGGAAGGTCCACCAAAGAAACCAAGTTTTTGTAACAGGCCAGACAAAGGGTCATGGCAGCTTCTGTAATCTCACACCGTAGCAAACAATAATAATGTGATAATAACAATAATGTTAAACTATAGGAAATATAATTTGCTAATATTAGACCCCTTATATTTTTTGTAGCTTTTCATGTATTGCGGCCTATTTTCATCAGAGTGATTTTCAATTATTGGCAAAGCATGGGGAAAAGGTGACAATAATTCAAAGCCTTTTATGCATCAGTAATATACAAATTGAAAGCTGTTACCATGGTTACTTTTGCGGTCAAATCTTGAAGCTTGCTGCAATTTGTTTTTTTCTTTCTTATCTCAAAATGCAGGAGTGTATATATATATATATATTACAGTATGATTTTTCTGAATTGCAGAGCTGTCATCTGATGCTAATCGCCATGCATTTATATTGAGATGAAAATTGAAATCAGCATAAGCTGGTCATAACTAATCTTCAAGTTGTAAAAGGGTCTGCAGAATTTACATATATATGCAGATGGTTGAAAAGAGAGAAATGAACAGCTAACTAAGGTAGATCAGAATTGTTGTAGTGGGCTTGGATAGCACCACGCCGACACATATATACTCTAAATCACCAGACAATGGTATGCGCATTTTAAAATGATATGAGATTTCTACTTAGCTATCACCCCTGAGTGTGTGTGCCTGGGCGAAATCGCCAATCATTATTATAAGTTGAAGCTTTTGGTCAAATTTTTGTTGTTTAAAGTGGCAAGGACAAGCGACTAGTGGTGGCACGTCTCGTCTTTCCCCGAGAAAGAATGTCTCAAACTCAAATTATAACCTTTTCCAAACTTAATTATAGGAAAACAATGATTGGAAATTTCCTTTAAGCCTGTTTCCTGATAAACTATTCTATTTAAGCAAACATTGCAAGTACTGAATCAACAAATTAGTGAGATTTTGTGGGGGAGGGAAGTGGGAGCCGTCCATGTCTTTGTACGGATTTTAGTAAAGATGTAGTCTCATACAGGTGCTGACCCATGGTTTTGTTTCATGCTCTCAGCGTTTACTTAAGCTGAGAGATTATTAACTTGGATGAATAAATAAAATCTATACAAGATCAATGAGACAACTCAGGCGCGCCAATGGAATTAGGAAAAAACTAGTGAAAGATATTAGAGCTGAGAATTTGAACCTTTGGGGGAGCCATGGTGACAACTGAAAGGGAAATGGGCAAAGGCAAAGCAATAATTCCGCCCCCATGTGTTGGGAAAATTGCCCAGTCACGTCGCTTTTGAGGCATAGCACTTGTTCATAACCATTGGAGCAATAGGACACCAAGTGAAACTGCAAGGGGCAGGGGCCTGCCCTTTAATCTGATGTGAAAGTGCGCAACAACGATAAATGGCAACTTTGTTGACCACCAAAGGAATATATAGAGGAATTTTTGTACAAAGCCAAAGTGAGCCATCATCATGAAAGTATCTTAGCCTTCAAGCCCTTGGCCGCAAGAGACGAGCTGCGGACTTCGACTTCACTACTTATGACACTTCTCTAAGGATTTTCACATAATTAAGATGGAACTAGCTAGGAGTCAAATTTTTGTAAAAAAAGAAGGGAAAATGACTAAAATTGTAGAAATTATGACATCAATCCACTAGCTTATCAAAGAAATTTAGAAGCATTTTAACAAATTTGTCATGATTTCTCAGAAGAATTCACTACCCCGCTTCACTTTTTTAAAAATGAAAAGAACAGCCTAACTTGCCTACATATAAACAGCAAAACATTCAATGAATATCGCAGCAGTGTGCGACGCTGGCATTACAGGCGCAAGAAAATGTATGCTTTTGCATGTGTTGCAAGAGTGAACATGCACATGCCAAGTGAGAGTATGTATATATATATATATATATATATATATATGAATACTTTAATCTATTGACATTCTGCAGAGATAAATTAGTAAAATAGTATCACCTTTGTTGGTGGTGTTCTTTAAAGAGAGAAAGAGATGGAAAAGTCCTGAAAAGAGTTGAGATTATTGTTATTATTATTACCGCATTACAGCAAATAATACAAGCAATAAGACAAAGAGTTGCAGCAGTTACAGTAGTCTTAAGATACCAAGATTCAAGTAGACATTCACCAAACACAAGGTAATCACAGCTTTTTCTTTTTTTTTCTCCATCTCTCTCTATCTTTCCCTTCCTAAAGGAAAGGGCTTATATTATAATTATTAATGGGACAAACAAACCCATCCTTTTTGACCTGAATATAAGTGGTAGCTAGGTTGTCCAACAGCATATACATTAGTTTAATCACAAAATTTGATCCCACTCTTTTCTTTAAACACTTTCTTTTTGGAATAATTAATTACTTATGAACAAAGTGAAGGTAATTACAAAAGTTGAGATTAAAGTGTCAGTTAACACTCATAAGTCCAAAGAATTTAAAGGAGCAATGCTCCACGTTCCATCAATCATATATAAAGTAATGTTATTGAAAACATTATACACCAACAAAAGGAGCAATGATTAAAATATGAGCTACATTAGTTGGCGGTATTAAGACATGCTTGTATGGTCATATGATTAAAGTAGATAGCTAGATCAGATGATCTGTGCATCTTCAACAAACGTGCAAAAGAGTTGGCCTCTTAACTGGATGAATTCAATTTTCTCGTGAACATCTCCGAATACAGCTATGTTAAACATATAAAGAAGCAGGCAACTGTAAGTTAGTTAGGCTGCATATTCTACTTTCTCATCGGATTTGTTTTATGGCTGTAAAAAATTAGTAAAAACACGAAATCCATATATCCCTGCATTTTAAAAAACGAATCACTAGCTAGTTTTGTCTATGGTAGATCCACTTGTCTAATGAATAAAGCTTCATTGTTTCTACTGCCTTAGAGTAAGGCACGAACATTAATTCAGATCTGATTTTGAAACGCCCAAGTACTATATATCAAGACAAGACAGCATGTTTTTGGGATAATCTAGAAGCCCTTTTCTTGCAGTTAAGTTGCCCTGGACACTGTTGAAAAGAATATGTATATATAAAGGAAAAAAAGGGAAAAAACCCTAATCTTAGCAAAATAAAAAAGTGGGGCACTCTTAACTTGATGCATCAAGGTTTCTTATGTTATACAGATTCTGTTTTGATAAAAGTTTCATTCACCTAAAAGCCGCACATTCAAATTCAATTGGATGAACTTAAAGTATGGTAAACTTGAGTTGGGTGGGGATCTCAAATGAGGCAGGCTAGGCTAGCTAAAGCATCATTCCTGTGGTCCATCTAGCATTCAATAACTGGAACTTTAATGCTTCTCATTTGAGTGGTAACCCTATTATTGTTAAAAAAAATTTCCTCATTATAGGTAGTTTTAAGCAGTCAAAAGCAGAATAGTTTTACACTAAAAACAGATTCAAAAAGCATGGATGCCAATTTATCAGAGTGCAGTGAATCTATATAGTCACTCACAAAAATGAAAAATTGACTGCAATGGAATCTTTGGGGGGTTTGGAAACGTTTAAAAATTGACAGAAGTCAATATTTATCGATGGAAATATAACTGCAGATCAGCTGATCTGTTGCAATTTTATCTACAAATATCAACTAAGAGCTTTTGAACCTCAAGTCCAGTGTTATGTGGAACCTACACATGGTGGCACACTATAAAACAAAGTCAAAACAATTAAGATAAAAAGATCCAAAACAAACTCTGAGAAGTATTCAGCAAAGACAAGAATCTAGACCTATAGAAAATTCCAAGTACCAAAACAACAGTTTTCATTGTCTCTCTCTCCCTCTGTCTTTCTTCTCTTACAGTGTTACTGCAAAGTTGTATACCCTTACCCTTCTAGTTTTCTTTGATGTACGTACAACAAGCAGCTTAGTTGCAGCAGAAACAGAATGGAAGAAAACAACTTGCCCTTAATTTCATCTAAACCATGAGAAACAAAGAACAGATACAGAATGTTATTATGCAATCCTTATAATGATTGCTTGGACTCTTAGTACCAGAAAGAACAGAATGTAAGTAAAACAATATAACAATTCAAGAAAATCTAGATAAAGAGATTGACAATTTCAAGCTTGGACATCTCTATTCATCACATAACTCACCAGAAGAAAAGAACATATTTAGGGCTAAGAAAAATTTTGTTCTTTAAAGCAAAGAACCATGAAGATTTTGACCTATAAAATATAAATTCCATGGCTGAGCAAAAAATAAAAATAAAAATTCCATTCATAGTCAAATCATGTAAGGAAAAACTTATTAGGGCATCAAAAAATCCTTGCAAGCTGATCATAATTGAAAAACAAACCATAAGAAGAAGTCAAAAGAAAAACGAAAAGAATTGTTAGACCAAAAGGAAAAATCAAGCAACCAAAGTAGCATTTCGAAGCATTTCAAAATCGCCGGATCTTGAACTTTTTTCCTTTGACCCTGTCCGTATCTTCCCACAGCTTTATTGAACCGCAACAACATACCCGTATACAGCCCTCATGCAACATCACCACCAACAAGAAGGAACGATCTGAGAAGTAGCAGTTCAAGAAAGCTGTGGAAGAATACAAAGAGGGCCATGTATGTTAAATCTTTTTTCCTCTCACCACCATTTTTGTAAAACCCTAAAGCCTCAGAAACAACCTTTCGCTGAGCAAAGCAAAGAAGAGATAAAGAGAGGTGGGAGTTCATAGGGTGTAGGGGAAGAGGAAAGAGGTGGGTATTTATAGCGGAAACGAGGGGGTTTCTTTTTACCACCAATCCCGAGAAGAATATTGGGAGGGAAGGGAGGGCCTCTTTAAGATTTACTGAACCCTAGCTTTTACTATTGTTTTATAATTTTATTATAATAATATATAAAATTTGATAATAAATAATTAATTCTTTTTTATTGTTATTTTCAACCCTTTTGTGATATTAAAAAGCTGACCATGTTTGATCCCATTAACCCTAACAGAAGAATTATCTTAACATTATATTTTCATAAATTAACGTGCGGCTCGGATGCAATTTTCCGGATCTGACGGTGGCTGTTACCATAGTGGGGGCACACACGTGGGCCCCACCTCGGATCTGTCCATATTTGAAACTAATTAACCCCCACGCGCTTTTCGGCATCTGGTTGCTAATCCAATCTTTACTTTTTTTTTCTTCTTTTTTTTGTTGGCTTTTTACATCCTAAAATCATAGTTAAAAAAAAAAAAAAACACTCAAGGATGCAACTAAAAAAATTAAGCTAAATCAAGAATGAGCAATTTTTTATAATTAAAAATAAAATCAAATTTTAAAAAAATCAAAATCAATTTAAAGATAAATTCAAATAATCATTTATATATAGAAAAGCAAAATTACATCAATTATTTTCATTTGATGCAAAACATTTATTATGATCTCATTTGATTTTTTTTTTGTAATTTTTTCAACTAAAATTGATATCACTTTACTTGTAATACCAAATTCAGTAATTGATATTAATTATATATTAGTATGAATGCAATAAGAATAAAATTCGACCTTGTAAAGTTAATACTTGTCAAAATAGTTAGAACAGTTCTTTTGCTTAATATATAACCAAGCTTGGGAGATGTCAATATTGATACTTTCATTCCAAAAATGCATATGGCCACATTAATCCAAGTTAATTGCCCTCAGCCACAAGTCAAAAAAGTTAGTCGAGGTATTCAATTTAGTCATTATTTTCCAAGTAATTGTCACATCTCTTGTTGCTATATGCATAATTCAAACATTTCTTTAAGAAGCATAAAGCATTATCCATCTTTGAAGCCTAAACAGACGCGAAAAACAGACAAAGAAAAATACAAGTAAAAGGTATCATCTTCTGATCAATTTCTTTTCTCTTAAAAGAATTTTCATTTACAGGGAGACATTTAATTTAGTACATTTGGTTTATTTTAACAATTATAGTATACTATGCTTCTCGTATTAGCATTATAGTTGAATTTTCAATTTAAATGAACGTATGCTTTAGAGGAAAAACCTACCTTATAAGAGTTAATATGGCAATCAAGTTTAGTTTTTAACTGTTAATATGTAGACTGAAGCTTAGGAGGACAATCTTCCTAGCGCTTACTAGGTCTCTCGGTTGCATTATCTAAATCTTCAAATAACTTTTCAAGCAGAGAAGAGATCTTCTAGTCACTTTAACCATTCCCTTGAAATTAAAATTTAGCTTGTTTTGTTCAATTTTTGAAATGAGTTCTCTAATTTAAAACCTTAAAGCTAACTCAAATATGAAACAGTTTTTGTAGCTTTAATAATAAGTTGAAAATGGGTTCCTGGAGACTAATTAAATTTCAAATTTTTAGTTCTTTAATTAGGATAAACATAATCTAACAATTTATTGGAAAAAAAAACCTCTACTTAATTTTAATGATACCTCAAGATTAGATTGGCCAATTAAGCAGTCTTAATTAAAATACTCTAAGGTTTGTTATGATTCAATGGTTCATACTTTGCGGATGAGCTATGACATATTCTATAAACTTGATGCAATCCCCTTATAATTTGTTCAAAGGAAGCCTGCTAACATATAGACCTAGGGTTACAGTTCATGAGATATTTGGAGACAGTCAATTTGCTTTTATCTGAGATAGACAATTTTTGGTTTGTGCGTTGATTGCCAAAAAGATGATTCATTTATTGAAAAAGGATAACCAAGGTGGACCGTTATTTAAAGTAGATCTTGAAAAAGCCTACAAGAGCGTAAATTGGCAAATTCTAGAGATGATCATGGGGAAGATGAGTTTTGGGTGCAAATGGCGAGGATGGATATGAGAATGTATATCCTTCATGCCAAATGTTGGTTCTAGTCAATGAGCCCCCACGAGATTGTTTAGGACATGTAGAGGCTTGAGGCAAGGTTGTTTATTGTCACTATTATTGTTCAACATGGTTGTTTAGGACAAAATAGTTATAGACTTATTTAGATACCTTAAGGTTGCCTTAGTCTTTAAAAAAAAAAGTTAAGAAGATTTGAGCTGTGTGGGAATGCCTATTCTTGTCTTTCTCAAATTTATTGTTAATTCAATGACAAAGGATAGTCCGGAAACCATCGAAATAGGTGAAGTGCTACAAGATGAAGTAGATTTTAATAAATGTGCATTCTCTAATTGTATTGGTGGAGGAGATTAGAACCTTGTTGAGTTGCTTGCAATTAGAGAAGTGTTCATTGTGTTTGTTGCATCTAAATAGGCAAATTCTTGGTTTAATCATTGAAAATGATCATATTAATGTGGTTAACTAGGTTTTACATGATCACTCCTCTTTTTGAAGACTAAGGAAGTGGATTCTTCTTATTGAAAATATCATAACAAAGTTTGCAATTAAAACATTAAGCATATATTCCTAAGGTTGCCAATGATCTAGTAGATGCTTTCAGCAAAGTTAGGGTACAAAGATAATAGGACTTTTTGCAGGTTATTAATTAGTGAATAGGTATTTTCTTGTTTGTATCAATCTTGTTTTGGCTGTATGCAAGAAAGAAAGCCAAGGCTCATAAAGAGGCAACTAAGTGGGAAAAACCTAAGGAAGGATGGTTGAAATTTAACATGGACAGTACAACTAAAGGTAACCTTGAAAACATGGGCATCAAAGGAGTGCTTAGGGATGACAGGGGGACAGTGAAAGTTGTTTTTTCCTAGCATGTGTAAGTTAAGGATTCTAACAAGGTTGAGTTGCTTGCAATCAAGGAAGCCTTTGCTATCTATACATCCTCTAAATGGGTCTAATCTCATAATTTAGAAATTGAAAGTGACTTAGCTAATGTGGTGAAATGGGTCACCAATCTTGACATTGTCTCGTGGAGACTGAAGATGGCAATTGGTTGAGCATTAAAGGCATGAAAAAGAAAATAGGACAATAAGAGATTTTACAAATTTATCAAGAAACAAATTATACAGTAGATGGGCTTGCAAAAGTAGGAACACAGCAAGGCCAGGACTTGTTGACAATAAGAAATTAGTGGAGTAAGATGAGAGTTGTTGGTTAGGTGCCCCACAATGGAGGTGGTTCCCATGTCTTTTATTTATGTTTTCTGTTGATAAAATTGACTTGTTGTGTAGTGCTTCATTGGTTTAAGGATGTTAAGCGATGATGGCAACTAGGATAACACATAGCAAGGTGATGAAATACACAAAAAAATAAAATAAATAAAATAAATAAATAAGGAAGAAAAAAAAGAAAAACAATAATTTTTTTTAAAAGAATTTGCAATGGATTTATTATTAATCAATGGCTTACAAAATGCTAACCTAGGTAGCATTTTTAAAGAAATATATTTTTTTAAGGCTAGTTTCTCATTCTCTTACCTATTTCAATGTAAAATACAGTAAAGATAAGGGGAAGGATAAGGCATTCACAAACCCAAAGATCTTAAAAAGGTAGGTAGGTAGGTAAGGAGGGAAAAACAGTTCTCAATGGATAGCAAGTGAAGGGTGGTACATGAATTCCCTACTCGTGGAAGGGTTGGATTGGTTGATTGAATGACATTGAGTGGATGCATGTTCAAGCCTAAGTTAACGGTTGAAAAGGATTTAAATCTCAAAAGGAGGTAAAGTAGTGAATATGTGGTGGAGGTTACCATCACCATAAAAAGGGAGTGAAAAGGAATGGTATGATGAGGAAGTGTACCACCCGACCCTAATTTATCTGTGATATGTCATTCACATACATTGGATAGCATGTTTGTATATTGAATTGCCCCCTAAACAAGTTAAATGACTATATTGCCTTTAGTAATACTATTGAGTCGATTAAACCTCGAACAAGTTTAAATAAGGATTTTAAGAGTGAAATCCTCAATTTCACAGTCCAGAAATTACTCAAAACAGTGATTCGGAGTTCAAGGTTCAGTTTGGAGTCAATCGAAAAAATTAACCGATTAGGGACAAAACGGTCATTTTGTCATTTAAGGACAAAATGGAGATTTTCATAAAAGATTTTGATCACATTTGACTAAGATCAATTATTTGGAGTATAATGTGATTTATTGGAGTATAAAATGAAATTTGCAGTGATAAATTTAATTTTTCGGTAGTTTTGGAGCACAAGGGTAAAATAATAATTTTACGAGTAGGACGAATTTGGAATTTTTGAAAAAGATTTTTTTGATCTCATTTGATTGAGATTGATCATATTAAACTTATTGGAGTGTAATTTGAGGGTATGACAGTGAAAAAGTTTAATTCCAGTGATTTCTAGAGTGTGAGGGTAAAATTGAAATTTTACCACTGGAAGACCAAATTTAATTTTTCGAGAGAATTTTGATCAAATTTGACAAATTGGAGAATGGTATGAGTATGAGGGGTAAAAAATATGTCTATGGGCAATTTTTCAATTTTTGGGGCAAAAATGTAATTTTGAGGATAAAAATGTAATTTTGTACTTTTTCGGAGATAAAAGTGTAATTTTGTAAAATTACACCACCAAAACTTTAGAATGGTCCAGAAATTTCAAGAAAGCTATGGATATGTAAGACAAACATATGGTGAAAATTTGAAATAAAATGGATGGCTAGAAATTAATAGATTAATTAAATATTAAAAAAATAAATAAAATAATGTTATTTTATTTTGCCTTTAGAAAGGCCAAATTTTTCAATTTGCTGGGCATGTGAGGGTTGGGTAGAACAAGGCAAAAGAGGGAAAGAAGGAAATCAAGAACCTTAGGGGAAAATCAAAGGGGAAAAGTGTAGAAATCCAAAATTTATTAAGTTAAAGGTAAAATTTCTTTAATTTCTTTTGATTTCTTCATTACCCACCCATTTTTCTTTAATTTCCATGCAAATTTAGAAAGTGGGTATGCTCCCCACATGCTGGCCGAATTTCTTGGAGTGATTTTGGGTCTTGATTTGGTTGAATTTTAGCTTGATTTAATGTTTTTAGTGAGTTTAGTAAGTGTAAAAATGAGAAATAGCAAAAATAAGCAAGAAATAGAATTTTTCCATATTGAAACCCATTTATGCTGAATTTTAGAGAGAGAAATTGGTTGCTGAAATGATGTTTATTTGAGGTATTTTGGTGAATTATGATGAATTATGGCTAGAGAAAAATTATGGGAATTTTGAGAGTAAAAATCAAAATTTTTACCCGTTAGGGGTAAAATCGTAATTTTCAATCTAAGATTGGTAAATTGACCCGTAGTTGCTGTCATTGGGTATTTGGAATATAATCGAACAATTAAAAATTGAAACGGGTCAAATTGGAGTTAAAATGAAAGTTTTAGCAATTTAGATGCGTATAGGCGAGTCGGTCGGACATCGTGAGAAAACTACTGTTCGGACCATTTTACCCTATTTTCATGTATCACATAAAGCCTGAAATTAATTATGGTTAATTGACACAATTTATTAAAATTAGTGTCATACAGAACACATAGGTGGTGGGTCCCCAGACACGAGAAAAATGCAGTGTAGTGGGAAATTAAAAACAGGAGTATCGGGCACTCCTGTGACGAGGTGAGTGGATTAATTATCATCTGTAATATCTTGAGTGGTTTTATTATGGCTGTATGCTTTTGAAAGCATGATGAAATTGAAAATAAAAATATTATGATTTTCGATTAAAACGTATTTGATGAAATACTGTTTTTGAAATTAAATGTCAATTTTACGAAATAGAGTACATGGAGACCAAATTAGTGAATTGTGCTATTTATGAAACAAATGAAATCTGTGGTTTATGACATTGGAAAGCATGCTGGCGGAATTGTATATTTTTATGAGTGATATAAATTGTCTATTGATTTGACAATTGAACATAATTTATTGGCCATGCTATGCTGCTAAATTTGTATGAAATTTGGTGGACTACGATAAAGAAAACACTGTAGTGAGAGTTTGCCGTAGATTGCCTTTAGGAGAAGCACGGTAAAACTTGATAAATTGTTACTTCGGTCGGAGAGGCGCGTAGGGGAACTCCCGAGATAATGTTAAAATTTTCTTCACGCTAAACCACAACGTGAAGATGAATTCGGTCAACGCCAAGGAACGGCTATATATCTAAATGAAATATGTTTATAATAGCCTTGACGGACTCGGTTAAGGTGCCTCAGGCCAAGGCATCACCGAGTAAAGATTTGGCATAAGCCGGGTTTTAAGGAAAATCATAAGCCTTGTGTTTTAAGAAAATGAAATTGCTTTGCATGATTGCCCTAAATTGGGTGAATAAGTTATATTATGATATCATGTTTATGTATTGTCTCAATCTACTCGACTTTAGATGTCGTAGATGGTAATTATCCAACTCACTGGGTTGTAAAACTCATCGCCCTCTCTTTTCCCTTTCAGGCTCGAGATTACAGGTAAGCACTGGGAGTGCATATAGAGGCTCGATTAAAGCCGTGACTCTAGTATACAAAGGTACAAAGTTAAACGTAGTAGGGCCCACGTGTCTTTGTAATTTGCATACATACTTTATTTGTCTGTTTTACAGTACGTATGAATTTATTATACTTTTATGTTTCGAAAATGGGTTTTCGGTATTTCTCAAAATATTGTTCTACAATAAAATGTAATATTTTGTTAAATATTATTACTTTATTTTATTATCTGAAAACTTTATTTTTATAAGGGTTTTAAACATCAAAAATTATTTTTGACTGTGAATTATGCACATTCTACATGTATACTACATTTTTATTAATTCTGAAATTTTCGAGAGAAAAAATGATAAAAATGCCCCTGCGTGGTTAATGGTGCGATTTGATTGTTTTGATTCAACACACGAACTTTATTCATTGACAAATGTTTATTAGAAATTATTAACCATAGGATAGGTGGAAAACTGGTACGAGATGCCTTGCGAGGTCTCGATAGAGTACTTGGGGATTGAGTATTTATCGAGACATCGCGGTAGTTGTCACGGACCCGATGGGTGGTTCCGGGGCGTGACAGGAAGATTGATTGTAAAGAATGACCGTGAGAGGAAGTGTGAAGGGGAGTGGTTTTTAGGGGAGGCGTTGTGATCAAATGCTTTTAATTAGGGTTAAGGACAAGAAAGAAAAAAGAAAAGGAATCAATGAGGAAAGGGATGAGTGGCGTCGTGAGATGCATGGGATTTGGCCAAGGTTAGGATATGCTTGGGTAACCCTTTAACATCTAGGTAGGAAAAATTTTAGTAGAAAATAAATGGTGACAAAGAGAAAGTGAAGAAGGATATAAAGGAAAAAAAAGAGAAAAAAATAGAAAAGAAATAGAATAATAAAAAGAGAGAGAATAAGGGAAAAAAAAAAAGTAAACTAGCTTCAATGAGACTCTCCTCAAAAAATGCTATCAAAATAAGCAAAGAAAGTTAGTCAAGGAAAGGTAATGAGAGGGACATAATCAAGAGTTTGAAGGTATAGAAAGACATGAAAAGATGGAGTTAAACAATTAAGCAAAACCTCTCAGGGGAAGAAAGAAAAAAGGTGTAAAAGGGGTGTTACTGTAGTAAGATTAATATAATAAGGACCAAAAATGGGTGAATTGGACTTTATGAAAATTTCTTTGAAACCTTAGTAAAAATCAAGCCTTTTTCAAAAATAAATTTTTGACTTGTGTTAAAACCAAAGCAAATGATTTTCTCAAGTAATTTCCAACAATAAACCACTAAGCTAAAATGGAAAACAAGACACAAGTATTTTGATAGAGGTTCATTTTCTCAAATACCTATATCCTCTCCTATAGTGCCTAAGGTGTTTCAAATCCATCAAAAAAATGTGTTTTTTTATATGGCATTAAGCACAAACCTTTACAAATGCTTTTAATAGGATTAAGTAATAACCCTTATAAACACCTTTTAATGGGATCAACCAAAAACCCACACAATGATTTTTAACAAGTTTAACCACAAACCCTCACTAACTTTTTAAGACTAAGTTAGAACTTTTACAAGTTTGTATATAAAGGAACAACAATGAGTGTGTCTTAAAAGCTGATGAGATAAGTGTTTAAGCTTTAAATGAAGTGGGTACAAGAATATCGACTCAATGAATAGCAATAAATGGGTTTGAATGCTTGAAGGAAGACTAAGATTTAAGTGTAAGTGTGTCTTTTCTTTCTTCTAAATGAGTGCAAAGCTTCTTTTTATGCACACAAATGAAGATAGAGCTGTTAGATACAAGATTGAAACAAATCTAGTCGTTGTTGTGTCTTTAGGATTGACTATAGAGTTTCTAAGATTGACTATAGAGCTTCTAGGGTTGACTATGTTTTTTCAAAATTTCAAATTAGGGTTTTTATAGTTGAATACAAGTGTCCTTTACTAAATTTTTTACCCAAGAACTCATCATTTTGAATTTTGAACTACTAAGGTCAAGTGGGGGTGCTCAAGGGTCAACTAGAATTTCTCAAATCTTGAAATTTTTTGTGCAATTTGTCTTGAGATCGACTATCGGAATAAGCCCTGCAACTAATTGAAATTGGTCAAGGTTTAGTTTTAGACTTGTAATCATATATTCACATTGAATATTTAAAGGTTTTCAGTCATTCATAAGACATCAATTATAAAAGTTATAAGTATCTTGGATGAAATTCATGAGATTAATATACTTGCAAGGAAATTATAATTGTTACAATTATGAAAACCCTATGTATCAAAGTATAATTTTTAAATATTCTTGATCAATGTATCATTGAGATTAAATATCAATGATGCCTAGGATGCTTTAAGACTGATACATCCTATGTTCTTTACTTGAGAAGTAAGTAACCGGTCTCATAGGTTAAAGTATAGAGATATTTGAAATTAGAATATAAGTGCCTATTCTTAGAATAAGTTCACTGAACATAACCCGACATTAGAAATGCATTTGATATCTCACTTTAAGGTCTATGCAAATATTTCTCATATGCCAATCATGTAAATATTCGTTAGATTTAAAACACCAAGTTGTTTTATATGTGGAGTGCTATATATTTGATTATATTCTTACAGGTCCTACCAAGGATGTTAAATCAAGATGTGGTTAGTTATAGCATGAATTATGTAAAAACAAATGAGTGGCTAAAATAGAAATCTTCATCCCAAGAGATTTAGAAAACATATTCTAACAGTTCTTAATTAATATTAACTTATTCAAATCTTTGGCCAAAACAAAAGTATTGATCGTCTAGCAAAAAAAAGTAATTTTAGATCAAAATGGGTCCAGCCATAGACTTTTATATACATAAATGATACAAATATTTTGATTTTAAATTATTTTCTTTATCTTAAGATAGCATATATATGACAAATACTATCAACATTGCCATTGAATTGATATTTTAATGCAAAACTAGTGGCAGAGCGTTTTATCACCATGACCCCTAAATTTTAAAATTTTTTATATATTATATATATTGTCAATGGGCCCTTTAAAATGATTTTTGAATATTATATATATTTTCAATGGGCCCCCTAAAATAATTTTTATTAAAGAATTAATACAAATAAAAAATAATAAAATGACCCTACAATATCTTTTTTTTTCTAATTATATTATTATCATTATTTATATATTTTTTATTTTTTTAATTCTATTCTATTTAATTATATATTCTAAGTTTCTATAAATTTTCTTCTTCAAATTTCTACAGCCATAAACCATATTCTTCTTTCTCCTTTTGTGTTGTGTGATTCTATCTTCTATTTGTCATATTTTTTTTCTATTATGTGAATTTTATTTTTAATTATCTTGATTTTTAAAAATATTATGTAATTCTCAAATATAAGTTGTAGCATTATATTATTGGTTGTTGTTTAGAATTTCAATATATCATTTTTAATTAATCATGATTATATAAAATATTTTTTATGTGCTTTATATTTTATATTTAATTGAAAGAAAATTATCTTTAAGTATTTAATCTTCAAAGAATTCTAACTATATAAGAAAAAATTATTAATCTTATATATCGTATTTAACTATTTATATTTTATACATTATTCTTTTTTATCTTTGATCTTCTTAACAAAAATTGGTTAGCGTGAGCATAACAAAATTAGAATGGAAAACAAAAAGTAACTAATGTTAACTACCAACACTTAATAGGAAAAGAGTTCCATTGAGAAAGTTGTCTTTGTCCTTTAAAAGTACTAGCATGGCGTGCAATTGTGATGTTTACTTTGTTTGGATTCGACGTTAAAATCATGATATTTGAATAAGGTTTCTAAAAATGTTATTTGTATTTGGATTTTTTTTTTTTTTTTGGTCTTTGGTTAAGTACAAGTAGAAGCTCCAAGCAATAATATAATCGAGACACTTTCAATACGTAATAATCGATAAAGAAGAAAAGTGAATAGAATGTTGTGGAAAGACATAAACATATTTACGTAGTACTACTTTACATATATCTTAGTGCATTTTTGGGCTTCAAAAGTTGTATTATTATTGATAATGACCATACCAAAAGCTTCGCTAAGAAATCACATAAATCCAAAAGGGAGCGTGAGATGCACTGGATCAAGCATGCAAGTGGGGTATTGGGGATGAAGCAAGATGAACCCTAAATCAAATCAAAATTAAAGAGAAATTAAGCCCAAATTGAAGAAAAGAGGAAAATAAAAAAAATTTCATGTTCACATCGAGGCATGTGGGAATGACCCCACCCGTAGGAACGTTTGTGTGGGTAATGACAGTACAGCCCGTTTTTCCCGGACGGAGGTCGCTCTGTCGGGAGGTGGTGTTTGCGGACACTTCTATTTGTAGCCATTTGCCAACTTCATGGAACATACAACAGCCACGACAACAGAGGAAATTAAGGGGTGCGCACGTTAAGGCCGCTTCACATATACTTTAGCACCGCTATGCGTAGGTCAGTAGAAAACAAGACATGTCAATTTTTATTTATTGATGTTAAAAAAATAATTAATTAATGTGATTGTTTATTTATGAATGAAAACAATGCATTGAAAAACCTTTTTTAAAATGGTATTTTAATTATCCTTAACCTGTATTTACAGACAATTTTTTTATAATAAATGTGATATTTATAAAATGATTATAATTAATGTACTGTTTTTTTTAAAAAAAAATTATATGCAAAGTGTATAAATGAAAACTTATTTTTTAAAATAATAATTTAATTAATTTTAACATGTATTTATAAACATTCATTAATCGGATTCAAAAAGGAAAACTTTTTTAAAAATTAGAGTTAATTATGGGGCGTAAAAGACAAAAGCATTTACGAACCCCTTTAGATTGGAGAGTTGGTGGGTTGATTTTTAAATTAGGTGTCAATCCCCAATTATTTAGTTAGCCCTTCCATCTTTTCATTAAGCATATGCCTTTTTATTATCTGTGTTTTGATTTGATATTTGACCAATATAATCACCTGCTTTAGTTTCTTATTATTAGAGTTGTGAGAATTGTGTGTCGGTGTGTGGAAATTTTTTGTGCTGAGTGCGAGAGAGGATATGCAGCTTTCGGTGAGTGGATGGTTACTTAAAAAAGGGTGAAAAAGATGGTCGATGAAGTTAGTGGGAAAAATAGTAGAAAAATGTGATAGTAGTTAATTGTAATTAACGGATTTTTTTTTTTTAAAAAAAAAGTGGATTTGTAAAGGATATTAGATGATATAAAAGGACCGAGCTTCATTTGTCAAAACTTTTTCTTTATTACTTTCACTCTCACAATCTAATAGTGAAACCTACAATTTTTTACCTTTTAAATTCTAGGATTTATCATATTTTATGAGGCTTATGATTTCTTCTTTTAAAATTATAGCTTTTTGTTATATTTCTTGATGCGAATTTAATAGCAAATTAAATATTAAAATGGATTTTTTTTGTATAAAACTATATATAGGTGTAAAATTTACAATTATGATCAAACAATCCAATAAGAAAATAATTAATAAATTTAATATAGACAGTGTGAAGAATGAAGATATCCACTTTTCCTTATTTAAGCTTCTTAAAATATTAATTAAGTATACCATTAAATTTTTCTCATTTTAATTTAATATAGTACTAACTTTTGTGTTCTTTACTCTTTTTTTTCCCTTTTATGTTAATGTCACATATAGATAATGTTAAGATCCAGGAATTGACACCACCCAAATCTCTCCACATTGTCGGTGGTGTATGGGAAATATGATTTCCAACTTTTGCATTCATTATATATATATATATATATATAAAGTAGTGATGATTAATTGTTCTAATTAATTGCTTTTCAAAAAAAAATCTAATTACCTATTGGAATTTGTTTCATAGCATCATTATTTCACATGTTTTAGTACATGAAATATTTGTCATTATTTTGACCTAATAAGAGTGTTAAACTAGGTTTCAGATATATATATCTATAAGGATTTAGGACTTCGTTGTCTTTATCCCCCATTTGGTCTCACATCATATCATCCAATAAATGAAGATTGTAGAATGGTTTAAATTTTGGCGAGGCCCCACTATAATCCCCCTTGGTCTTCTCTCAAGGATTGGCCATAATTATTGGTTTCTTTCTTAAGAACTAATTAAACTCCTATATCTTAGGCTTGAAAGCATTTGTTCCTATTTTTTTTATGTTGTTTATATGTTGGTTATTACTTTTCGTTCCTTCAAAAAAAAGCTAAGAAAACGCAAAAACAAAAAGTAAAATGCATAATCATGTTTGAATATAAACAGACAAATATAACTAAAATATATCACAAACTCAAACTTAATTGTTCCATTAGAAATAGAACATCAACGTTTTCTTATTGGAAAATTGCTTAATTTTTTATTTACAAAATTATTCACTTTTAAAAATAAAATGTAAATATAGTTATGTGCACATCTCTTTTTATTAATTTAAAGAGTTATATTTAAATTTATTTTTTAAAATAAAAAATAAAATACAAATAATAAAAATAACCCAATATTGTGTAAATCTCTCAAATACAACATTTCTTCATGACTCTTTAAAGTCCCAAAATTTATCAAAATTAATAAAAATTAATAAAGTGTGTCACGATTAGTTATGAAAGTTATGAAGCCATTAATTATATGATGAACTTGCATTCTAGACCTGTTCACAGGTCGGGTTGTTTGCCAAGTTTGTAGGCTCAGTCAATTCGGGTTTTTAACAGAATTTTTAGACTCAAACCTATCTCGAGATTTGATTATATTGAAACATTTTTATTTTTATTTAATTTAAATTTTATATATTTGAAATATAATTGTTTTAATATTTTAATAATAAATATAATTTAAATGAACAAACAATAAACCTAAACGTAGGTTTTGGAGGTTCCAATCAGACTTGCTTGATCCATGAATAGTTGCATTCTAAGTTATTTATATGTGTAATTCTTTTAGGAATAATGCATAGCTGTTAGTGTTGGTAAAAAGGGCATTCACGCTCTTGCATTTAAGTAATTAAAGCTACAATATAGAAGCTATCAATTGCGAATATAAGGATTTATGTTATAATTTCTTTTACTTCTTTTTTGACACAAATGTGAAATTTATAATATGACATATGTCGTTTGCTTTTTTCTTTTTTTTTTTTATAATTTTGAAGAATAAAATAGTAAGTAATTTTTATAATACTTTAAATTAAAATCTTAAATTTTGACTGTTAAAATATTTTTTTGTCCTATTTACTAAACATGTTTTTAATTTTTAATTAATTTTTATAATACTTTAAATTAAAATCTTAAATTTTAACTGTTAAAATATTTTTTTGTCCTATTTACTAAACATGTGTTTAATCGTTAATAAAATTATTAAAAAATGAGAGTAAAATATTGTATAATGTGGTGTTGTTCAACGGCCTAAACTATCTCTACTTCCCCAACAAGCACAGGCAGACTGATGAAGACTTTAGGAAGAACAGGAGCTGGCTCGCACGTGTAAGAGCAAGGCGACAATTGCATGGAAATGCATGTACTCTTTTGTCAGTATATCACTGACGTTATCTACTTGTTCCAACAAGCAAATCACACATGCCCGACACGACTGAAGGCCCTTTGTCCGTTCGATTTAACCCACGACTTTGTCTTTCCCCTTTCCCAATTAGTTGTCCACCTTCTGTTTTTTCTTCTCCATTGTCCAGTTCCTTCAAATTTCAAAATCTTTTGTATCTTTATTCAAGATAATTCTCTCACACATTTTATTTGAAATTTTTGAACTCCCAAACGAATTTACAAAATTATAATTAAATTTTTTAAAATAAATTATAATATAAATTATTAAGTAAATAAATATGTGACAACTTATGAATTCCTTTATAAAATTGAAAATTTTTATCATCATATAAAATAATAGTGACCGTTTTTATTTGTCTCTCGGTCCTTTTTTTTTTTTTTTTATAATTTGCACCGATCAAGGAACTTGATGGGATGTCTTATAACAATGAATGTATGCTCATGACAACGTGGCACATACAACTTTTTGATTTATTTATTGAGATGACTTACAGCACTAACACCAATTAAAAAAAATATTTAATATGTGGCGACAACAAATAGTCATATTAGAATAGAATAAAAAGACAGCAATCTAAAAACCATTTTGATCATTTCTTTATTATAAATCTTTGGGTTCAGATCTTGCCTCCCACGTAGGATTCAAACTGTCTTGATAATCGTTATAGACTTGTAGCCATATAATCAGACTTGAGTCTGTTTGATTCAATTTTTTTAATTTAAAAATTATTATGAAATTTTATAAAACATAATAATTTTTAAAATTAAATTAAAATTATTTGATAAATTCATTTTTATAAATTTTAATTTTGATTAAAATTACTATAAAGAATATTTTTTTTGAAAAAGTAATATTGTGATTATTTTTAACAAATAAAGATATTTTTGAAATAAAAATAAAAATTTTTCTGTATTTTTCAAAGAAGAAAAGAAAAAGCTTTGTCTTAGAATTTTTTTCAAAAAAATTTGTTTAAAAAATTTTTATTTTTTAAAAATTTTTAAAAATTTTTGTTTAACTTGATTTTTACTTTTAAAAAATAGATATGTTGAAGAAAAGCCAAACTTAACAGACACTAAAGTATAGTCATTAAACAAAAATATAAAAACAGAATGAGAAGTGCCATTTTTATTGCCAAACCACCATTAATATTTTGTATGGTATTATAGTAAAAAATAAAATATTGAATTGTGCTAAATGATCTCAACTCTAAAAGTAAATAAATAATAACAACATGTATAAAAAATTATTTTCTTCAAAAAAAAGTTTTTATGTTTTATTTGAATTATTTCAAATCATTAATTTTTTTGCACTTGATTTATTAATATTTCTCTAAAACAAGTGTCAAAATAAATAACCCAACAATCTTTTTGAGACTCACTCAAAAAGTTTAACCATCAACACCAATCCTCATTAGTTCACTGGAAGCCAATTAGGATTTGTTATGTTAAGTGCATATTTTACATTAGGTTTTGTGATGTAAGTCGGAGGGATATTTTTGTAGGTTGCATTTTTTTTTATTAGAATATGATGAGAAGTAATTTTCCTTGTTTTAATTTTAAAGAATGTTGTTAAAAATGTTACTGAAAATTGTTGTAATGTTTATAATCGGTCGAATTGATCAACATAATTCAATATTGAGTATTTCAAATTTTAAAATATATTTTGATCGATTCAATTATTATTTTATAAAATATTCAATTAATTCTGTTTTCCACGATGAGCAAGAACCCAAGCCTGGCTGCCACATTGGCACACAACTCTTTGAACTGCATGCACATGTAGAATGAAGCTAGTTTTTGCCACTTTTGGTGCAGAGAAAAATTTTGCCTTCTGAAAACATCAAAACGTTGCTAAATAAAGCATGAGTCCTTGCTTCAAGGTACAAGGAACATCGCTATTCTCAAATTCAGACAAGTTTTGACAAAGGAGCACCCACTTCTAATCTGGAAAGGAACAAGGAGAAAAAAAATAAAAAAACAAGATCGAGCAGAACTCGTTTGTATTTACATATCCAGACTTTGAGGGAGCCCTTTGGTAGCTAATGCTTTCATCAAAATCAACTAACTTTCCCTCAGTTCTTCATTCAAAACTGTCTCTTGAACTTAAAATCTTTGGGTTGGCAGTAGCCAATTTCAGTTTGCAATCTTCTATCTCAACAAGTTCTGTAACAGAAGAATGCCAGTAGCCTCATTCTGAAAGTGTCAGACAGAAGAAAAAAAATTTTAAAATGGTTGAAGTCCACTAAACCAAATACATGTTCAAGGTAAAAACAACCAATAGGAATAATCCAAAAACACCCATCTACACCAATCCAACATCCCATGCATTTTTGTGGATATCAATCACTTCAAACCTCTTCATTTGTGGAGCACAAACAAGTCAATCTTTTGTCTATTCTTATTTATCTTGGATAGAAAAAGAGTGGAAAGGAACAGGATAGAATGGATAGTTCTTGATGTTATTACAACTCCATTATAGGATGATAAGCAAATGGCCGAAAACATCAGGTCTCATCGGTCATAGATAGATGCAAAATGTAAGCCAACTTTTAGGGTCCAGAATGTTAGCAAAACTGGTTTCAAAGAAATTCATTGTCCACACACTTACCAGGCAGCAAACATGAAGAATTTGCCTCTTTGAGTAGCGCAAAAGGCAATAATTAGACCCACCCAGAAGTTGTTAGTCTTTTCTGAAACTCTACAGCTTGGATCTTTGGTTCGAGTCTATTCTACCCAAAGTAAATAAGGGTGAATTTCACCGCTGGTGTGCTTTTTTGGGCCCAACAGCAACTGCCCCGGGCCAACCCCTCTGATAGATCTATGGTTTTTTGGTACGAACCATTGCCAGTAAGCCTAGTATTCTGTATTCCAAATGAATGTTAAGGAGGGTGGGCCAAGTGCAGCAGGGAACTAACCTCAGTCGACAGCTAATGCCCCCATAGTCCATCCCACCTGCATTGATTATGTGCAATTTCCATCACTCATTTTGGATATTGGATGCAACCAGCACTTTGACTTGGGGCCATTTCACCATTCTGGTTTTTACTTGAAAAGGGGTGCAAACTTTAATTTTTTTTTTTGAAACAATTATTGAATTCAAGTATATTAGTCTATAGCTTTTGTTTTGCAGTGAAAGTAGAAGAAATCTAGATATAATTAGAGTCGTTGGAAATGATCAAGATTTAAATTTGGAAATAAACTTGATAATTACTAAATTAATTATGAATACGTGTAAAGCTTAATTAGACACAGTATTTATAATGCAAAGCACAACTTTTAGAGCGAAACAAAAAAAATTAGGGTTTAAATTCTATAAAGAGTATAAAATGAGTTTTTGAAAATTAAAAATATGAAGTAACAACAATATTGAAGATATAAGAAATGTATCTAATGAAATTGCTGAATGAACGGATATAGTTTAAACCTACCGGTTCTAGGCAGCATTAAGAATTTGTGAACTCAAATAAATATAAGGTCAGTTAAATTACCAATGGTGTGACTAAAAACAATGGGTTCCTAACTTGAAAATTAAGCAGAAAGGTTTCTTTTGTGACTTGAATTTTGACTGTCTGAAGAACCTAACTTGGACTGTGCTTCATTTTATTCAATTTATGTAGTTGGAGCACTGAAATTTTCTTCTCTTGTTATGATCAAGTCTAAGGGAAAGAAACGAGATCTCACCTAACTATAACTGGAATTATGACTGAATTAAAGATATTTAGTTGATAATTCTCTTCAAATCACGTACTCAAAAAGCAAAAGTTCATTAGCCATGCCCCTTTCTCTGTACCCTTTTAATAACACTCAATTAATTTCCCAAAAGTAATTGCAATTTCTAAGAGTTATTGCCTTTTGGAGGTGCAATATTTCTAATAAAAATGGACCTTATATTTAAGGGGGGAAAAGGAGATAGAAGGAAGGAAAGAGATTATAGGTAGATTAAGTTCTACTATTGGACTAAAATCTTTTCATGATAATAATCTATTTACTTAGATTTTGTTTGGTTCTTTGTAGTTTGGAGGTGGCTTATAATTGTAACTATCCATAGAATAACAAAAGTCAATAGGAACATGGAAAACTTGCTAAAAAGATACTAGCAGCCATGGCCTGCCTGCCTATAATAGTAAATGGGTTTTGAAACTTGATAGGAAAGCACAAACAAAACCACCCCAAACCTTCAAAAAAACTGGACTGAACTCAGGGGGAAGGGGGGAGAGGCTTATCAATGGATTCATGGATGGGATGCCGTTGGGCTAACCATCCCCAAAAGCAAACACAAAAAATTCGCAAATTCCGGCCTCCATGTGGACCCTCACCAATAAAAATGTCTCATTATTATTCGGTGGGCTACGGTCTCCACGCCCTACACGTTTCTTCAACTTACCCTAAGACTACGACTAGCAAATAGAAAATAAAAAAAAAAAAAAAAGTGGTTTTGGGGTTGGGGATGGGGTGGGGTGGGCTGGCTTTGTGGTCCGTTTCGTGCATAGATCGAAGTCATAGAGTTGGTTTTTTGTGGTGCAAACCATGAAGAGCCAATAAGGAACCGGAGAATATGGTTTCAAGTATTTGAGTAGGAAAGCCGGATGGGATTGGAGTAATGGACCTCCTCTCCCCCACTACCCTCTCTCCTCTTTAAAAGTCCAATACCCAAAAATAAAAATAATGACCCTATCCCTTTTTTAATTTTAATCTCAATCTCACCCCACATTACCTTATCCCCAAAAGTCCCATCCCAACAACTACGCCTCTCCTTTCAGGTCCAATTAGCCCTTTCGGGTCTGTTCGAAGCCCAAATCCTCCTTCTCTCTCTCTCCATCCCTCTCCTCCCTTCCCCCCGCCCTCTCTCTCTCCTCCCCTTCTTTCTCCCTGCAAAACCCTAGATCTCTCGGCCTTCCAAGCGCTTTCCAGGCTTCAAACGGCTCCCAGATCGCTTCTCTTTCGGTTTTTGAGAGGTAAAAATCATATGCGCTACCTAATTTTTCTCTTGCTTTCTTTGACCCTAATTTCGTTTTTTTTTCCCCTTCTGTTTTTGAGGTTTGCGTTTTTTTTTTTTCATTGTTATTTTGGGTTTCTTTGTGTTGATTTGGGTTTGATTTTTGAGGTTTCATGTTCCAGTGTTTGAGAATTACGATGACTGCTGCTTCGATTATGTGACAAACATGAGAGATTGTTGGTTTCTTGTCTTTATAGTTATGGAAGTTAAAGAGTTTGTTTTAAATGAAATGAATTGCTTGCTATATGGCTTAGTTTTCCTTGTTTCAGGCTCGATGGGTCTGTCCTTTTTGAGTTTTGATGATCTGGGTGGGCACTGCAAGTGTATTCCTGTTTTCCTCTGTACGTTAATGGGTTTTTGTTTGTGTTGTTGATCTGGGCAAACATGGGTTTTCTCTTTAGTTTTTTCTTTTTTGATCCGGGCAGATATGTTTGATCTTGAAACTGAATTGGGTTTCGGTTTGATTGATCTGGGCTTTTCTTTTTGTTTGTTTTTTTTTTCTATAATTATTTTTGAAACCCTAGATCTACTTTTTTTCCATTGTAAACTTTGTCAGATGTTATCAGTGAAGCCCATTTAGATGTATAATGCCTATTTTAACCCTGGTCCGGGAGGTGGGCCCGTTTGACTTGTATCTAGTCATGTTAATTTTTATCATATGATTTGGTTTTGAAATGGACCCACCGGATAGTTGGCCCAGGCCCAATTCTTCCTTGACCCAGTCGCCCAACGTCTATCTTGTGAGTTAGACGGACTGTAAGCTGGCGCGCCTTTTACAACCAAGCTTTGAGAAAAAGGGGAAAAACAGCAATAAGCTAGTTTCAATTCTCATATATTAACAGCCAAGTTTATGGAACCTAAAAACAATCAAACTGTTGACAGTGTTTCTTGAATCTAATTTGGCCCACGAGCCAATGGAGACATTGGTAAGAAAGAAAAACGTATGATTCTAAATGTTCAAGTGCAAATTAAGGATAGTACATTAGTTGTTAACTTAATTAGACCATATCCACACAAAGTTTTAATGTCTTTATTGTGGATCATATCACAAAGGCAACAACAATTCTTGTGGTTTCAACAACTAGAAAAAAATTTTTGTTGCATATGTTAAATAGGTGTTGCTGATAATAGGGTCTCGGTTGGTTCTCTTTTTCTTTTCTTCCCAATAATAGGGTCTCAGTTGGTTCTCTTTTTCTTTTCTTCCCAATAAAAGCGGCTCTTGTTTGTAATCCTGGATTGCAAACACATGGGTATAGGATGTTTAGCATGCACATCCTGTGTAATAGTAAAACGTTATAGTTTATGAAGAGTACCGTTTTACACAAATATACCTATGGCAACTGCAATGTGATTTGTTATCCTTACAACAGTGAGGGTATATCCAGCAGCCTTCACTCCAATCCTGATCGTCTTGCAGTTTAAAGTTGAAATAAATAAAGGCTCATTTTCTTTTCCCTAGAAGCTCTTGGCATATAATATGCCACTGTGTAATGGACTTTATGCCCCGCATCCTCCTCCTTCTTGCTGTGTATGTATGAAATGAGATAGATTGCTTTGGCAAAACCTCATCATTTACTGTATTTTATTGCATCCAATTTATGCTACTCATAATGTTACTTTGAACTACTTTTTTATTAATATATTATAGATAGGTACTTTGGATTCTTGTGTAAAGTTTCTTTTGCTGTCAGCGGCAGGGTTTACTTCATGACAGAAATGGCAGAGATGGCACTAATGGAAAGAACCCCGGAGGAGAATAACAATCAGCTGGCCACTCCTGAAACGCAGCCTAACAAGCGAAGGAAAAAGAAGTCTATAGTTTGGGAGTACTTTACCATTGAAACCGTGAGTGCTGGATGTAGAAGAGCATGCTGTAAGCGTTGCAAGCAAAGTTTTGCTTATAGCACTGGTTCCAAGGTAGCAGGTACCAGCCACCTCAAACGTCACATTGCCAAAGGAACCTGTCCAGCACTCTTACGTGACCAAGATAACAATCAATTGACTCCATATAATGCAAGGATGGGTGGAAGTGAACCACCAAAGCGACGCTATAGATCTCCCAGTTCACCTTACATTCCATTTGATCAGGACCGTTGCCGCCATGAAATCGCAAAGATGATTATCATGCATGATTACCCTCTTCACATGGTTGAGCATCCTGGGTTCATAGCTTTTGTTCAAAATCTTCAGCCTCGGTTTGACAAGGTGAGTTTTAACACTGTCCAAGGGGACTGTGTTGCAACTTACCTGAGGGAAAAGCAAAGCCTCATGAAGTTTATTGAGGGTATTCCTGGACGCTTTTGTCTTACACTGGACATGTGGACTTCAAATCAAACACTGGGTTATGTGTTTATATGTGGACACTTCATTGATAGTGACTGGAAGTTGAATAGACGGATTCTTAATGTCATAATGGAACCATATCCTGATTCCGATTCTGCCCTAAGTCATGCTGTTGCTGCTTGCCTGTCAGACTGGAGTTTGGAGGGCAAGTTATTTTCCCTCACCTTCAATCATCCACCAAGTGAAGCTGGGCTGGAAAATCTTAGGCCTTTACTCTGCATTAAGAATCCCCTTATTTTTAATGGTCAGCTTTTACTTGGAAATTGCATTGCTCGTACTCTTAGCAGCATGGCAAAGGATGTGCTTGGAGCTGGACAAGAGATCATCAAGAAAATTCGTGATAGTGTAAAGTACGTGAAGACATCAGAATCCCATGATGATAAGTTTGTTCAAGTTAAAAACCAGCTTCAAGTGCCAAGTGAAAAAAGCCTATTTCTTGATAATCAAACTCAATGGAACACGACATACCAAATGCTTGTGGCTGCTTCTGAATTGAAGGAAGTGTTTAGCTGTTTGGATACTTCTGATCCTGATTATAAGCTAGCCCCATCAATGGAAGACTGGAAGGTGGTCGAGACTTTATGCACTTTCTTGAAACCTCTCTTTGATGCTGCCAACATCCTTACAACTACAACTAACCCTACTGCAATTACATTCTTTCATGAGGCGTGGAAAATACATGCAGACTTAGGTCGTTCAATGACAGGTGAGGACCCCTTCATCAGCAACCTTGCTAAATCAATGCAAGAAAAGATTGATAAGTACTGGAAGGATTGTAGCCTGGTTTTGGCAATTGCAGTAGTCATGGATCCTCGATTCAAAATGAAACTTGTTGAGTTCAGTTTCACAAAAATCTATGGTGATGATGCTCCCACGTATATCAAAATTGTTGATGATGGAATTCACGAGCTCTTTCTTGAATATGTGGCACTTCCACTGCCTCTGACACCAACTTATGCAGAAGAAGGAAATGCTGGAAACAATGGAAAGACTGAAGATTCTCATCAAGGGAATCTTCTTTCAGACCATGGACTTACTGATTTTGATGTCTACATTATGGAGACCACTAGCCAACAGATGAAATCCGAGCTGGATCAGTATCTGGAAGAGTCCTTGCTGCCTCGTGTCCAAGAGTTTGATGTGTTAGGTTGGTGGAAGCTGAACAAGCTGAAGTATCCTACTCTTTCAAAGATGGCTCGTGACATTTTGTCGATTCCAGTATCAGCTGCTGCTCCTGAGTTAGTCTTTGATATCGTAGACAAGCAACTGGACCAGTACCGTAGCTCCTTGCGACCAGAGACAGTGGAAGCCTTAATCTGTGCTAAGGATTGGCTTCATTATGGATCAACTGAAGTTTCAAATGCACTTGTTAAAATGGAATTTTAGATGTAGGTCTTACATCCATCAGAGTATCATGTTTATGATGGTAGGTTGCCGTGTTGGACATATTTAGTCTTCTACTATTTGTACAATTAGAAAGAATTGTATGGATGCTTAAGACATCAAAACTTAATTGCTAGAGTAGTTTTTCCTATTGCATGCTTCTTTGAAGGTTGTACAGGGCACGAAAAGTCTCAAGTCCAACACCAAGTAGGCTTTTGGCAGGGTTATAGACTAGTGACTAGTCTTTAAGCTCCTGTACATCTATTTGGTTGTAGGGTATCCTGTCTTTCGCCTCTTGCCATTCAGTAATAATTTTCTCAACAATTTACGGTTGTGCAGTGCAGATTTGCGTATTTGCATTTTGCTCCGAGCCAAGCCGAGCCGTTGGAACATCACAATCTCAAGTCATTGTGACTTGCATCTCCCCATTCAGTTGTCCTCATCAAGTTTGAGCTCAGTATATCAAAGACAGCATGAAAATATAAATGAAATACAATCTGTACAACTATAACTTTTTTGAGTTGTTATGTTAGCACTAAGTCATGCCAAGCTAATCTTCTGATGCTATTACTACTGGCGTTTGCCATCCATTTATTTAGTTTCGTTTTCGGCCCAAAAGCAATCTATTGTTCATCTAATTATAAACTTTGCCGCAAATGATGCCCAAGTCGTTAGGCCCAGAACCGGCCTTTCTTTCAGTTCTTCTACCCTTTTTCCGTAGTATATTTTTGGCTTTCTTCTTCACGACACCGTGAATCGTCGTTCCTGTGTCTCTCCCGCCTCCGTTGAGCTCGCCGCCGGTTTTGCTTCGGCACACCACGCATAACCCAGTAATATTCTTTTTTTCCTTTCTTCCTTTCTCCACCCCTTTCTTTCAATTCTCTCTCTCTTTCTCTCTCTCTCTCTCTGTAACTGAAATTGCCTTCTTCTCTGTTTTTTTTTTTTATAACAAAATTCGCCGGATGATTAAATAAGAGGATTAGCTAAAGAGAAGTGGAGGGTCAGAGCTGAAGATGGATCTTTCAACGTTCAAGCTAGACATTGACGAGCTTATTCATGAATTCGTTCAGGTTTTTTTTTTCCTTCTCAATTTTATCATAATCTTGGTTCTGGGTGTTAGTTTTAAATTTTATATAGTAATTGTTTGATTTCAAAATGACAGAGTGAATCAACAACGTTAAATGATATGAAGAGAGTATGGTTATCGAGGAAATTCTCATACATTTATGAGGCCAGTCCTTCTACGAACTTGGCTTTTTTTATGCAGTCACTCTATGCCCATACTATTAGTATGTCAAAGCCTCTCTCTCTCTTTTAAAAGCTCTGTTTGGTTGTTATTTTTGCCACTTTCTTTTTGCTTCCAGAAACAGAAATAAAATTTTCTGCATGATCTTTTGCCTTTGGTGACTATCATGTACTCTTATGCAGGTCACATGGTCAATTTTGATTCTTTATGTTGCAGACTAGGAGGGCTTTATTGCCTCTATTGCCTCTATGAAACTCAACCATTCAAACCTCCTTTCAAGATTTATCTCTCACTCGGTATATTTCCACATTCTCTTAAATTAATTTTCGCTGAATGGTATTTAAAGTGATACTTCTACTTCAAAACTCGGTTTATTACCACAACTAATGATTAGAATGCTAATAATACAATTATTTTGTTGACTGGGCATCCCACTGTTTATCTGACTTTGTGTGTTTTCTTCTTCTTCTTCTTCTTCTTCTTTTTGTTCTTTTCGGCTTGCTATTGAATCCTTGACTCACAGGAGAGCTGAAGAAACTTAAAAGCCTTGTTGCTGAGGCAAAAGAAAAGGGTATAAGAGTAGTGCCTACTTTGGTCAAAAGGATGCTGGAAAAAAATATGTTTCTGTTTGGTTTTGTAGACTTTAAGGAGGGCTCGGTTAGTGAGACAATTAACAGTCTGACTAAGTTACAAGATGCACGTATACAAGTTGCTTATGAGAAGTAGGTTCAGATAACTATTTTTTAGTTTGTTTTGTTATATTCATTACATTTTTCACTTTAACTTTACTTTAGTATTTGCTGGGTTCCTTTTGACTAACAGGTTATTTATTGATACTGAGATTGAGCAATACCTCCACATGAACTTGGTAAGTTACACAACTCATCAGATAAAATTATGAGAGGAAGCATATGGCACCTTTGAGGCAGATGTTAATGTTCCTATATACTGCAATGACTGCTATCAGAAGGGACACAATACAATTAGGAAATGTATGATCCTCCTTATTTGTAAGTGGTGCTAAGAACGTTGTTTAAAATTAAAGCTGAGACCCATCATGAAGTCGTTGCAGTTCATGAATACTGCAGAAGACATTTGTGCATAAAGTTAAGAGATGCAATTTTCTTTTCTTCTTGAATAATGTATGTTATCATCACGACCATATTATTTTTTCTGTACTAAACTAAGCACTCATTTCTTGATTAATTTTGTTTTTCATCATGTCTCAGCTTATTTTATGATGGTACATATTTGCTTCAGATATGGCCGTCTTGCCTAAAAGATATTGCTTAGAAATATATGTTCAAATTTTCTTCTCCAATGGTTAGGCTGAGAGTTTCACTTGCATGTTGCCAGTCAGTAGATAACAATGGTTTTAGAATGTATGCAATGGGTGCCACTAATTTCCTCTTAAAATCCTTATCAGATTAGCTCTTGTTTTAAACTACTTCTGATTATGTGATTTCTGTTCAAACTTTCAAACTGCTTAATGTTCTAGGGTATGGAAGTTGACCTCAATATGCTAAAGAAACTGTCTACAGAATATGCAGTGGCCAAGAAACAAGCCATTGAGGGTACATTTTTTGCTATTTCTCTGGCAGTCTATCAGCCATTACAATATGCCTTAACAGGACTGTATATATTTTTTAACTGACCATCTTAATACCTTGATGTGGTGTCATGCTTATCATTTTCGGAACCTTGATTGAAGTGCATTTGACCTTTTGGCTGTCCTTAGTAAATGAGCACATTTATGTATCTAATATTTTATGCAGCTTCATTTTGTATTATATGTTGCATGTGTGAGTTACAATTTCCTTTTCCCATAATTCATAAACCTATTGATGAATATCATGAATTCTATGAGTTTTTTCCAAATAATAATTATAATAATAATGAATCTAAATGCCAATATAATTGATCTCAAAAGTATCCTGAAAGTGATAAAACCTCCATGTTCATGATTTCATCATTTCATTTTGCTTTTAATTATTTCTCCATGAATATCTATAACTTTTTGCTTTCCCTTTTTGAATATCTCATTTTCCCTCTACGTTGGTATTTCAATACTGCATTACCTCTAGTGCCAAATTACTCTCTGAAACTGAAACTGAAACTACAGAGCTTGTGTAAGCTAGTTTTCCTGTTTGCCTGGTTTTACCATTTAATGATTTCTTTTATTTCTCAAGTATCTAATCGTTTTCTTATTCTGATTTCAATTTAATTTCTTCTTCAAGAGGCCAGTGAGGTGGTGGATGTCCAGAACATAAAGCACATATCAGAAAATAAGGAATCTCTTAGTGAAATAGTGGGGAAGATAGATGAGAATTGGAACAACCAAAGAGAAGTTTTTTATCAACGCACAAGATTGAACCCACAGCCTGCTGAAGAGGAACAGCCACAGCAATTACAACTGCAAGAAAATGAGCAGGAAGACGATGTTGCTGATGAAATCTTTCAACTACTATATCAAAACGAGTGAATTCTGCCCCTATTTTTTGTCCAATTAATGGTGTCAGTGGTGGTGTTGGGATTGGTATCCTTTGTGATTATGTCGGTATATTGAGATTTGAAATATTTCTGTATATATGGAAAGGGGCATCCGAACTTAGAAGACAGGAGAAATGTTTCTTATGAAAATGCTGAATGAAATTTCGGTTGCCATTAATTTGTACTTTAATTAAATATTCAACAGTTTGGTTGTGTCCCCCAAAAATTTCCAAGGAAGAAGGATGAAGGATCTACGTCGGAGGCTGTGGAGAGATGAGTAGAAGGGAAATGAGATGAAACCGGTGGATCCTTGGTAGGGGTATGGAAACCCCACTTCTCTCCCTTTGGCTGGAAAGAACCTTTCATTATGTGGCTGGGGACACCAATAGCATTGTGAATTGGTGATAGGCTGTGTGTCAGCAGTCATTTATCCTTTGATGGTCTAGAGGTAAATGGATTTTTATTAGATCTCACATATCTGGTGGATCATTTTGCAAAACCACTCTTTTTTTCTTTTTTTGAAAAACAAAAACAAAATTTCTTCAAATTTTAGGTTCACTAAGTTCTCGAACTGCTTGATTCTGGGATTTCTTTCCTGCTGTAAATGTGATTCATAGGGGAAAAAAGAACATAATCAAGACACCAGCTTTAATAGCAATAAGAAACTTTATTCAATTTCTTTCCTCCATCTCATAATACATAGGACTAATAAATGGGTAAAAAAATATGAGGGAACAATGAAAAAGCACCTCAACCACAGCGAAACCTACTCCCCAACATTTCCCTCACTCAATCTGACACCCTACTCTAACAGGCTGCATCTAACTCATAACTCAACTTCAAGAACATGGACTTTCTGCCCTCCCTCAGGCAATTTTTCCAAGCTGAACTTCACCAATCCTGACGATGAATCGTAATCAAATTCAACTTTACTATATCCAACAGTGCACTTTCTCGGCTTTGCTGATGAATAAGCACCAAAGTTGCCGCAACCTTTAATTTCAATGCGAACTTTCCCCACCAATTCATTGCTGCAATTCTCCGCTCTCACACCACCAAGACCACTGCTTTCACCTTCATATCCATCATCAAGCTCGGAAAACTTGGCACCATCTTTAACTTCATATTTTAGCCCCTCAACGGCACCACCAGAATTGTACATGTTGATGAGTCCCAATGGTGCAAAACTGAACCCTGGAGCCAAAACCTTGATGGGTGTTACTGTGAAGATTTCATGCTCAAGGACCTTGAGGGACACTGGCATGGCTGCATTGTATGGAAGGGTGATTAGTTCACCAGTCCGGTGAGAGTAGACTGCACAGTCACCAGACCAGTCAGGGTCCACGGAGGCCTCCGCAATGAGGTGGACATCACGGCCCTTTACATGGCCCGTTATAGACTCGTCCCTGGTTTGGTGGAAAGTATTTTTACGCGCAGCGCTGTTCCATGCTGCACCTTGGCAGTTGTATACGCCAAGCACTCCGGTGTACTTGTTCATGTTCCATATCTTCAACAAGCTGCAATCAAAGAAAGAGTATTATAAGGAATTGCCAACAAGTAGACATCTCAAACTCCAACAACTTCAATTTTAATATTTGAGACTTGTTCATTGATGGAGCTGTTTTTTAAGCTTCAAGATTTTTCATATCAACATTAACAATCATATTAAATTATTAAAAATAACGAATTAAGGATATACAAATTGATATTAGAAATAGTTGGTAATATTAATATATAAGAAATTATAAAATATTATAAATAACTAACCAAACCCGTTTTTTTCTATCCATTCTACCCAAAGGGGGAGAGAGAGAGAGAGAGAGAGAGAGCCAAGCTTACCTAACACCATCACGGGCTGGATCCGTAAACAAGCAATCACGAGTGGGCCGTCCAGGCAAACGAGCCCGGAGGATCGACCCATCAGGCAACACCAGTTTCTTCAAGACCTCAAAGTTGTGCCTCCCAGGCGCATCACTGTTCCAAACAAAAAGCCCAATACTTAGCCACCAACAATAACCATAACTAAATAGTGAAAACCAAAACAATATGATCACAAATCAAAAAGCGCCGAGACTGCTGCCTGCGAATTCTTACCTAACATAGAGGGGACCACCACTGATAGCACGTGCTGAAGCGTGGTACTCGGCGGCCGGATGAAGAGAGTGAAACATGTCCCAATCCGGCAGCATAAATTCCCCAAGGAACACGCTATTGTACGCCACCGCCGCAATGTGGATGGTGTGTGACACAGGATCTCGCGGGTAGAAATCATCCGATGCTCTCACCACCGCCGTCTGTTTTGAACTGTTCCACACCAACCCACCACATCAGAACAAAACCCCCCAAAAAATTCACCAAACTAACAATGAGAGAGAGAGAGAGAGAGAAATGCTTACCAGTAGAGTGCATCAGTGTTATGGCTCATGCAAGCGATGATCCCATTATCTGGAAAATTCTTCCCCACCGATGCATCAAGCGCCTGATGATATTGCGTCGTCAACTCCACCCTTCCACCCAGCCCAGCTCCAAGTGTTTCCAAAATGCACTGCACGTCCACCTTCACTCCGTCTATACCCGCAGACGCCAGATAACTGTGCAACTCATTGTAAAACTTGTACACATTTTTCGGGTTCACCAAACCCAACCCTTGAACCGCTATCGCGTCGGTTTTCCATCCCGGTTCATTATCCACCACTCCCTTCGAAACCATCGGGTACCGGATTTTCGACCCGTATTCTTCCATTTCCTCAACTCCAGGGCGGACCCCACCCCAATACCCAGTTATCGCGTGCCACACGTACACATAATTTAACCCGTGTTTTTCTTTCGCAATATTGACGATGTTTTTAATTCCCACCGTTGGATCATCCTTCTTTTGGAATTTCTCGTTTTCTTTTATCCCGGTCAACCGAAGCAACGGCTGTTGTTGAGTATCGGTCTGATCGGACGACGACGATGGGTTGTTTTCTTCTCGGGGATCGCCACCGACGGATTGCCATCCGTCGTCGATGATCACGAACTTCGGAGGGGTCCCACCGGAAGCTAAAGACTCGAGCCCAGTTTCGACTCCTTCTTGAGTAACGTCTTGGTAAAACGCGTCCCAGGTACACCACCCGAAATAATCAACGATTCCAGGTAATTTTTTCTCGTGCCGTTGACGGAACGTTTTGAGGTGTAATTTGACGGCCCTGATTGCTTCCGTGATAGTACTAAAAGGATCGGTGCCAGCGTGGATGAAAACGGCATGCGTAAACGACGACGCTTTTGTGTCCGCGTCTCCACTCTCTAAACACAGCTCGAGCTGGTCGTTTTGGTTTCCTTGTAAGACGGCTCGAAACAAGCCTTCGACCAAAGGGAGGAATACGGTGTAGACGATTTTATTTTCTTGGGTTGAGTCGAGGTGGGACCCTTCTTTGGTTTCGACCAATAGGAATTGAGTCTCGAGAGGAATGTCTTTCCCTTGATCTCCCATTTTCTGGGCCATCCACCATAACTTGAACCTAAAGCAGGACAAGAACCGGACGTCGCGTAAAGTACCGATGGGGACCACATGCCTGCTGTTCTCTTCATCAAAAACCGCTCCGAGGAAAACTCCCTCGACAGGACCGGATTCTGAACCGGACGTCGAGATCACATTTTCGGGAACTCCCGTCAAAATTGTCCGGTCCTTTACGATTAATTTCCTCTCGGCGATCCTAACTGCGGGTTTAATCGTCATTTCCTCTACTTTTCCTTGTTCTTCTTTGTATAGCTTCTTCAAAGGCGGCCTTAAATCACTTCTCTGAAAATTCCAAAATTCCCATTCAGAAACCATAAAATTAAAAAAATAAAAACTTAAAGAAAGAAAATGCGAGCTCCTAATTACCTTAAAAGACAACACGGATAACGCTGGATTTGGAGAAACTCCGACACCCGAAATACTAGAACTGAAACGTTTCTGAAAATTTTGCTTTGAAATGTTTCGAGGGAACTGTGGACTTAAAATTAGATTCGATTTTGAGTGAAGGTAAACAAAAGAAAATCTCCTATTTATAGCTAAGAATCGTGAGCTGTAACATGTATTTGACATCATTTTTTCCCTTTACTTCTCTCTCTCAATCTCTATCTTTCTCTAATTTTTTTTCTTTTTTGTAAGTTTCTTCTTATTGCCCCACTTTCTTGCCGGGTTTAAATTACTGCTTGCTCGCTACGTATCGAACGGCAGAGAACTCCTTTACCTCGGTTAAGCTGTAAAACTTAACGGTGGATTAGATTGCCACGTCCGATCCACGTTGCACCAATCCGAGTCCTCGGTTTTTTTATGCCGACCCGAAAGCTTTGTTCACTTTCAGGCTACGTTTTTCGTCCTGATGTGGATAATTTTTAATGCGAGCTGATTAGTGTCCACGTAAGCACTGTACGATGCCTCTCACGCGCCAGAAAAGTAAAAAACCAAACGCGTAGCTTCCAAATTTACATTTCCACGTGGCACACGTCATCGAACGGCTGCGTTTTTTTAATTCCATGAAACATTTTTACAAGGCAAAGGAACGTTTTACATTTTTGACTGTTGAAAATTTGGGAAAACAAGTGGCAGAAAAATCTTCCCTTGCGTATGGCGATTGTGCAGCAGGGGAAAAAGACACCACCATGATCAATCATTGATAATATGGACTGATGAAATAGCTGGTTTTTTGGGGACTTGGGAGCCGTCAGCTGGACCAGTGGGAGCTACGGGACAAAGAGCCAAACAGGGCAAGTAGGCTGCCCCTTTCTGTGAAAACTAGGAGAGATCTTGAATTACGAATTTCATCAGTTTTTTTCCTTATGTGATTGATTTTTTTGCTTTGAAGTTGATAGAGTAATAATATAACAATATCCATGATCAATTATTGGATTGAATTATTCATCATTGTAGATCAATTAATGAATTCAATCCATGATCCTCCTATGAACTGGAGTTAGCTAGCTGCCGTATTACTTGTTCGCCGGTTTTTATGCTCTGACTTTTCCAGCATCGTAAGAGGGGCATTATCAATAAAATATTACTGCCTTTTTCTTATGCTATAAAGTCATAAGCAGATGAATATTGTATAACCTATATAGTATTAAGGAAGGTTATAATTGGTTGAGGTGATTGTATGTATCTTCCATTTCACAAGGGAAACACAAGATCATGTCTTCCTTAACGTTGATGTTTATTTAGGAGAGAACCGAAGCACCTCCAACATTTAATTGAATCTGGACAAATTCAAAAGCAAATGGATGATTCTCGCCGAGAAACAAACCATACCATAGCCAAACTCAGAATTCAATGCTTAAGACTTGGTCCCCTGGACGATGAGATTTATTTGACTGAACCTGTGGCTTGGTCCCGTTAGTTCACCAACCGGTTTTAAGGACTAATGATAGCTACATAGCTAGGGCTGCAGCTAACTTCAAGGTTTTCTTTTCCTTTCTTGGATAATAGGGCTAAATTCTAGGTCCAATGCTAGAACCAAAGATTGTGCAGGATAATCGTGAACATTAAGCCAAGTTAACCCATGGCTCAATAAAAGAAAATTGTATTTGTCTCCAAAAAAGCAAATTAATAATAAATAATAATATGCCTTCCAAAGGATAGGGAAAATGCATCTAATCGAAATTATTAAATTTAAAAAAATTTAATCTTTACAATAAGTTACTTTTATAAATTAATTATTTATATTTATTTCAATGATAACTTAAGCACAAAAAAGCCTATCAATGACTAAAACCAATCATAAATTTATAATACAAAAAAAAAAATTGAGTAGTTAATCTCATAAATCGTTAATTGAACTCATAATTAGATAGTTATTACTTATTAGTTTTTGTTTAGTTGAGTAATTAATAGCTCAATTTTGATTATTATTATTATTATTATTATAATCAATTATTTTCACTTAATCATTTATATAAAGTAGTAATTTATTGTATCAAAAGTTTATGTGAATAAATGATGTAGAATAAAAAAATAAACTGAGTATACATGTTTGCGAGAAGTGTTTTATGTATGATTTTTTAAGTTTGAAATATTATTATATTAAAATATATTTTAAATATTAAAATATTAACATAATTTAATTTAAATGAACAAGTCTTAGCAATTTGAACTTGGCTTAATTTAGATGTTAAAGAGATCAATCAGAGTTAATCCAACCATAGATACTACCACAACTAGTCTTTAGAATTGGTTCAATTATTGATATGATTAGGTCAAATTTCAACTTGATTTTTTGTTTCCATCTGATAAGATTTGTGATTTGGATTCGACCGATTTCAGCGCCACATATGATGGTATTTGGAGCGAAAAGCAAGAACCAAAAAATCCAGAATTCCACATCAGTCTTAATCCAAGTTTACTTGGTAATATCACCAATTGAGTAGTATCATTATTGGCATTGTGATTAACATTTTCCTCGTTTTAGCAAAGCTCATCCTCCACGTCATCGGTGTCACTGATTAAACCAGATCTGTTGCTTAATGCGCCATGGACTTCGCTCTTCACCCTTCATTTCTTGGGCGTTTACGTTAAGACAAGCGCTTAAGAAAGCTGAACTCCTTTACCCATTTTAACCCTCTTTTCTTATTCTAATTGACTATATCCTTTAAGAGAAATATTGCAAAAATGAGGAAGAAAGACATTTTCAAATTTGACCTCTTATTATTTTATTTATATCATTAATAAGATAAAAATATATATGAAAAACTTTGAATTAAGTAGCTTTTGTATATATTTTTTATAAAATTTAATTGATAAAATATTTAAAATAATAAAATCATAATTAAAATTATTTTATTATAACTAAATTAATTGTAACAAATTAATTGAGAGAGAAGAAGATTTTTTTTTCCCCCTCCCCTCGATTTGGATCTTTCTCCTTTGGTGTAGGAAAAGATATGACTAGATTAACATAATCGAATCTGCACCTTTCACTTGTCCAGTTGATCGTACATCACGTGGGGAACTGTGCTTCGGCTAACTAGGGATTAGTGCAGACTAAAACACGTGGCGGTTAAAACTGTTCGGACATAAATTTCTTGCAGACACACGCATCTCCGACATAAAAAGCATCAGCATCGTAACTTGTCTTTTGGTTATCTTCGCGTGTTTTTAGCCGTACGATACGCATTGAACTTTGAAATTCTTTACAGTTACATGTAATCGGCCCCATAGATTAGGAAGGATACACACTGTCCATACCTATGCGACACCTGTCCATTTTGCCTGATAGGACACGTGTCATCAGGTGACGTTTTGAGGAAATGAGACGGAAGATTCGGTGCATCGCGGAGTTTGATTGCCGAATGGAGCTTAGGGGAAACAGGAGACGATGAAGGGTGCAGATAGCATGGGTCCGGAAGTGGAGGCAGGAAGGTGGATGATGGGCGGATTACTGGAGATTGGGAAATATTCTTTTGCTGATCAGACTCGGATGGGATGGGAGAGAGAAGTTTTGTCATTAACTTTTGAGACAAGACGTGGGAAGTCTTGCATGGGGATGTTGATTGGGCAGGATTTATATGTGGGGTCCAGTTTGATGGGTGAAATACTGCTGTAAATTAGATGCCCTTTTTGGTATATCCAACGCCGGGATTGTGACTAGGGTGAATGCCCCAAAAAATATCTCACTATTATTCTTTCTGGGATCTATATCCAATGATTAGTACTTTAGCAACTTAACATCATTTATGGTCTATCGTAAGGTAATAACCAAGGCTTGATTAACTATCGTTATCTTTTCTTTAGAAGATATGGTTTAACATTCCATTTCATTCCTAAAATTTACTATTTCATATTATATAATATATAAAATTAGAGAAGGATCCATACTATTAGCGAGTGTGAACAATTTTATAAATAATTATATAAGAAATTGAATAGAAAAATTAAAGTTAGTGATATTTTTGTATATTGTTTAAAGAAATTAAAATGAAGTTATTTATTTCTAAGAATGCTGTTATTCAATTTACAAAATGAAGTTATTTGAAATAATTTAGAAATAACAGTATCTACTTTATTTTTAATATTGTCACTTTTGTAGATAAATAATAAATTCATGTTTGTCTACGATGTGGGGAAAATAGGAAATGAAACAATAAAAGATATCTTGAAAAGTAGTGTTTATAATAAAAATATACAAAAAATGAAATGAGAGGAAACACAAAAAATAATGCTGGCATCAAAGCATTGTACATAACCATGTATCTGATTTTGCGTTACATATATAATCTTGCACAATAGTTAAGAATGGTACATTATAAACCACAAGTTTATCCAAGAACGAACAAACCCAATCAATTATGTTAATTAACTTAATTACATTGATAATGTTAAGATATTTTTGACTCGAAAATTATGGCTCATTTTATCTTCATCTATCAACTTTTCCTCTCATTCTACAATATGAGAATTATCTTCTTCAATATAGAATTTTTCTTTTTCAATATTGAAATTTTCTTTTTTGAACCACTTTTCCACACCATCTACCCTTTGAGCATTATAACATTCAAACCACATTTCCACCTTTTCCATTTAGGCATCATTAACATCTTCTGACCACTTTTCATTAGAACAATAAGTTTTATAGTGAATTTTGTATAAATACCAATATAAATTCGATTTTACTAATCTCGTAATAGAGAAAAAATGGTAAGTCGGTGATCTGCTTAATAAAAATAGAAAATGAATGGTTAATGTAGGGGAATCACTAAAGAATAAGCAAAAGAAAATAAAACAAAAGGGAAAGAAAATATGATTGCAGGAAATTTCAAACTTATAACAAAGAAAAAAAAGAAGATAATTGCAAAAGCTAATACAAAATGATTTGTAATAGAATTTGGGAATTAACTTATCTTAGAAAATAATATAAAATGGAATAGTGAACCAAATTATAAAAATAATACTTATCAAGAATTTCTAAATAGAAATAAATAAGATTGATTATCAACCTTTTGAATATGGTACCTTTAGCATTGATGATAAACATTTGGTGATGAGTCTGCAAAAATTAAAAGGCCATAACATAGATAACATATAATTTAAGCTCAACATAAAAAGTAATATAGAAGCATTCATCTAATAACAAACACTCAAACTTTGAAAATTTTATCCGAAAATACAAAACAAAAAGAGCTTACCTTCACAATGTATATTGTGATCAAAATACAAAAGTAGATCAAGGAACAAACTTTAATTTGGGGTTTAAGAGCTAAAAAATTAAAAATGGGTTTATCTCAAAAAGAAAGAATCATAATATAAAACTTTAAAAAGGCACAAAAATGAGTTTTTCTTCTTTCTTTTCTCCTTTGGCTTCATCGATTCAAAATACGAAAGACCAAAGCCCTTCAGTTTTAAAACTGAGAAGCTTGAAAAAAACACCAATAGTGCACCACAATATAACAGATGGCAATATAAAAAGAAAAAAAGCCTTTTTCTGTTTCTCTTCCTTTCTTTCTCTTTCTACACTCTTCCATGTCAGTGTATATGTCATGTAAACTCATCGGTTTAACTTAGCACAACCATTTTCAGAATCCTAAAGTTAAAAAACTGGGTAAGGTTAGTCATGCATGTAAAATTAGAACTAATAAAAGAAAATTTAAAGAAGTCAGAAAAGAAGATCTTAAGTCGTCAATAGAAATAAGACCATTGAGGATGCATTCCTTGAAAGTAGTTTTCAGCACTATGGCATCATACTCTTTATCCATGGCTTTTGGCTGCTTTTATTTTTATTTCAAAATGATAAAAAAAATAGTAAGGAGTTTGTGTTTCTTAGGTACACACCTTCTGTCACGACCCAATTCCCAAGCCATGACCGGCGCAAGGACCTAATAAGCATAGTTCATTAAGCCCAAGCAAGCCTATTTTCATTTACTTTATTCCACGTATGATCGTGTGAGGCATCCACACACAATGCACTCAGTGCACACAAAGCCAATTCCTAATGACATTATAAATAAAATATGTACATACATACCAGTCAAACATAAACTTTGACAATGTACATTACATGTACATAACCACAATACAAAAGACCCATGACTTTCAGCGGAGACATTTACAATAAAAGAAATTGGATGCTACTGAATGCCAACCTTCTAATCAAGAGATGTACTATAGGTATTCCTAGATCTAGGGTCCAACAGTCTCCTGATTTGAAAACATAAATTTTTAAAAACGTGAGTACGAAACTCAGTAAGTGAATATTAGAAGGGAACAAGTGATAACAGCCAAGAGATTTAATAACCATGATGCACTGGTTGAAAACGAGACAATTTTGATCTAGCTAATATTTAAACCCTTCCCCCTTTTTGACTTAGAATTGATTCTACATTCAAGGCTAAGCTAACCATGAAGGTACACCGATCATTCTAGCAAGAAAGCAATATCAACGGTTTATCACAAACCATCGTCGAACAAGGGTTTCACATACCATATAAACACAATTTCATCATTTCATACTATAGCAAGCATATACATGTATGTAAAGAAATCACGTGCAATTTCATATGCCGCCTCAATAAGACCATGTGTGTACCCTCTACCTATCAGAGTACTTGCAAGCGTTACATCTCGCTGTCCCTACAAGCTTCTGGACCTCATGGGTACATTTCCCACTAAACATAGCAATATGACCATGGGGGCACTCTTACTCGCACACCCTTAGTCATTATTACATATTGCAGTTTCATTCATATAATTATCAACATATTAAACGAGCATACATCCATTTTCTTTTCACACAGTACATAATCACAGCATAAAATATTTCCAAAAGCTTGTTCCCAGGACTATCCATCCTCTGTGAGTCTCTTTATCATCGTACACACGTACGGTTATAATCATTACACAATATTATCTATCAATGCACAACATATATACATATATGTATAGATATATACCCATATAATGTAATAACACCCAAATTCACAACAGTCGCATTTCACAACATAAAGACAATTTATCAAGGGCTTGTTCTCGAGACTTATTTATATTTAACCGAAAATTGCATGCAAATCATTCAAACCATTTATTCAACTATATTCATCTTCCCAAAATAATTTTTGAAATGCAGATTCACTCACAGTTGTCGAAAATCTAGATTTCGGGTGCACTCGGATTAATAGTCCTCAAGCGCGATTCCCTTACCTTTTTCGGACGTCTCACCACCTTGACACAGAATAAAATTAGGGAATTTATTATGTTGGGTTTAATTAGGTATAAAATTAACCTAATTTCTATACAGATGCAAAAAATACTCGGTCATTCATATAATTATCAACATATTAAACGAGCATACATCCATTTTCTTTTCACACAGTACATAATCACAGCATAAAATATTTCCAAAAGCTTGTTCCCAGGACTATCCCATCCTCTGTGAGCCTTTTTATCATCGTACACACGTACGGTTATAATCATTACACAATATTATCTATCAATGCACAACATATATACATATATGTATAGATATATACCCATATAATGTAATAACACCCAAATTCACAACAGTCGCATTTCACAACATAAAGACAATTTATCAAGGGCTTGTTCTCGAGACTTATTTATATTTAACCGAAAATTGCATGCAAATCATTCAAACCATTTATTCAACTATATTCATCTTCCCAAAATAATTTTTGAAATGCAGATTCACTCACAGTTGTCGAAAATTTAGATTCCGGGTGCACTCGGATTAATAGTCCTCAAGCGCGATTCCCTTACCTTTTTCGGACGTCTCACCACCTTGACACAGAATAAAATTAGAGAATTTATTATGTTGGGTTTAATTAGGTATAAAATTAACCTAATTTCTATGCAGATGCAAAAAATACTCGGTCAATCGCTTAAACGCGGTGTTGACCTAATTTGGTCGATTACCCGATAAATTGGCCAATGCGTCCGATTTGATTCCAAATTGCACCATTCTTTTTCTAATACCTTAATTCACCACATACCATTTAAATAGTGCCAATTTCAGCATTAAAACTTTTCTATTTCTTCATGAAAAAATTCAACCATTACAGTGCATTAGCACTGTAATTTTTCCTACTTAACTTTTTCACCTTAAATTGTCATTTTTCAGTTCATTTCATTTCAAATGAAATCATTTCATTTGAAATGAAACCATTTCATTTTCCAAACATAACCTATGATATTCGGCTTTAAAAGATTCATGGGGAAAATCAAGTTTTTTCTTACGGTTTTGCTTACTAACATACTAACTTATCTCTAAACACTAACATAGTCTAGAATCAAGCCAATCCAACATTAATTCCTCTTCCATACTCATTTTTCAGAATTGAATTCATCATTATAACTCAATATTCATCCATGGAAATCAAGAACAAAAGCATGGATAAGCTAGGTTTGAAGTAAATCTAAAGAAATCTCACCTTTGTTTGGCTTGAATCTTGAAAAACCTTGAAATTCTTTAAATTTTTGGCTTGTTTTTCTTGTTTTTCTCCTTTTTCTCTTTTGTTTTCCTCTGCTGCAAGTTTGTGCTGAATTTGATGAGAGAAAGTGAGGGTTATGTGCTGATTTTATTAGTTTAATCATAAAATAAATGGCTTGCCACATGGCAAAATGTCATTAATCTATTGTTTTTAACTTTTTTTTTCTTCCAATTCTTTTCCACTACATGATTAGTCTAAGTCAAGATATGATTAAAAGATGACCATGGCTGGAAAAATATGTTCTGGTGGTGGAAAATTACCGTTTTACCTTTGAGATGGTAAAATTACGATTTTACCCCTATACCCCGAAATGTATCGGAATCACATTATTTCTACTTTTCAGCCTAAAATAACACTAATATTGATCAATATTAATCAAATAGGGTAAAAATATTTTTAAAAAAATTCCCGTTTAGTCCTCTAGTGGTAAAATTATCATTTTACCCTTGTTCTCCAAAAATACCGAGAATCACAAATTTTCACTACTAAACTTTATTTTATACTCTAATAATCATAATTGTATTTCATATAATTATTCTTAGTCAACTATGATCAAATCTTGGTTAAAAATCTCCATTTTATCATTAAACAGTAAAATGAACATTTTATCTTTAACCGGTCAATTTTTCTGATTGACTCCAAACTTGACCTTGAACTCTGAATCACTATTCTAAGTCATTTTGTGGGTTTCAGAATTTTCAAATTCCTCTTAGAATTTCTATTTGATTTAGTTCAAGGCTCGATTTAACTTAATTTTACTACTAGGTATAATACTGGCTTTTAACAAATTTGACAGGGTCTCACACCTTCCAAAACCCAAGCAATATGTCAAAGGACAAAATTGCAAAGTACATCAATGAGAGGGGAAAGAAAATTAGGAAGAAAGCAAAATAATGTTCAAGAAATTTCTAGAGAATAGCAAAATAGAAAAGGGAAAATGAAAAGAAAAATGATCTGGAAGAAAATAGAGAAAAGAGAATGAAAGCTCCTAGAAAAAGGATCAGAGCAAAACCACAAAAACACCCTTGTGTTTAAAAAAAATTGAAACGCCCATACTTTTTATCTAAATTATCAAACTATACCGAGTTCATGTCTAAAATCTCGAAATACCCTCCAAACATGTTAAAATACCAATGATAGATGTCATGTATAGAAGGGATATGTAGGTAGGATTCATTATACTTAGATAAGAAAAATTAGTGAATATCTATTTTTTCCAAAGTTAGGGTCTTGTTAAAGGTGTTTACAAACATTCATCAAGGTTAATTATTATGTAACTTTAAGAAACATTTTTCCATTTAATACATTGTTTTGATTCAATTTAAATAAACATTATATATTAAGTATAAGAATATCTGTTTGATACATTGACAACATATGATTTCAATATACTGTTCAGTTACCATAAAATGTTGAAAGTGCAAATATATGCCCTATAAACAAATAGATTGGTTGTAAATATACATTAAGTTATTTTAACATTTGATTTTAGTATAAGGTTTTCTTTATCTTTATGTTTGTCATTATTATTATTATTATTATTATTATTAACTAACAAGATAAAATCCATGAAATAAGATATGTTTGCAAAGGGAATTATAAAGTGTTACAATTGTGAGATTCCTATAAGATCAAAATATTATTTCCAAAATGTCCATAGTCAATACTTTATCAACATTGGACATTAAGCACAAGGTTATATTCTTCACTGTTGAAGTGAGGAAATGATCTCATAAAATACAACATAGGGATAGTTGAACTATCATGTGAATACTTGTTAATAAAAAGGATAAAGTACAAAGAGCCAAATAAAATAGAGAACAAACAAGAAATTGGAAGAAAACATAACAGCATATATAAAGAATGAATGAGCTTTGAATTAAAAAATTAAGAAATAGTACAAAATTGAAGAGTGGATGAAGATCACCAATTGTGATAATTAAAAACAGAAAGCTTAACTTTATTTATAGAAAAAAGTCAAGTCTGCTTCCTAATTTTGTACTAAAATCGTGGCTTTTTAAATTATTGGAATATGTTACTTTGACTCTCACTTTATTAGGATTCTATTAGCAGATTTTGACTCAATCTTCAATAATTTTCCCACTTGAAGACATGATTCCATCACTTGAAATTGAATAATGAACTACTTCAAGACCTAGAGAATTCTTGAACCGATTAAACTTTTCTTTTGTTACAAACCTAGTAACATGTTTGCAAGATTCAAGTCTATATGAATTCCCTTCAAGATAATCTTGCCATCTTCAACCACATCTTGAACAAAGTGATAATAAACATCAATGTGCTTCGTACGTGAGTGGAAAGCTGGGTTTCTAGCCAAATGAAGAGCACTTTGGCTATCACTATTAACACAAATAATCTTATATTATCTCATCATCAATTCCTTAAGAAGCCTTTACAGCCATATAACTTCATTGCAAGCATGTGTTGTTGCCATGTATTCTGCCTCCATGTATTTTGCCTCCGTTGTTGAGAATGCTATAATTAATTGTAGTTTTAATTTCTAATTGATTACACTTTCTGACATGGTAAAAATATAACCTGTAGCAGACCTCATTCTATCTTTATCACTAGCAAAATCTTTATTAACAAAATTAATGCACTGCTGCTTTATGTGTTTGAAACACAATGACACATTCTGAGTGCCTCCTAGATATCTAAGGATTCACTTGACAGCCATCCAATGATCACAACCAAGATTTGCTTTATACTTACTAACTACTCCCATTGCTTGTGAAACATCTAATCTTGTACATACCATGGAAAACATAAGGCACCTTACTGTTAATGAATATGGTACTCGAGACATTGTTGCCTCACTTCAATGTTGGGAGATAATTCTGAAGACAATTTAATATGAACTGTAAATGGGGTACTCACTGGTTTTGCATTTTGCATATTGAAGCGTGACAAAATTCTTTCTATATAACCCTTTAGAGATAACTAGATTTTTTTGTCCATTCTTTCTCTAAGTATCTTTATCCCAAGATTCTGATTCATAGCTCTCAAATCCTTCATTTCAAATTCCCCAGCCAATTGAGCTTTTAGTGTAGGCATTTGTTCTAAACTATTTCCTACAATAATCATATCGTCCACATATAATACCATGATACAAAAGCAGGAATTACCTAAATTACAAACGTAAGCACAATGGCCAACCTCACATCTTTTAAAACACAAGCTCACAATGAAGGAATCAAATTGCTTATATCAACACCTAGGCATCTGCTTGAGATTGTAAAGTGATTTGTTCAGCTGACAAACAAGATTTCTCTTCCTTTCTTCAACAAAGCCTTCCAGTTGTGTCATATAGATTTCTTCATTAAAATCACCATGTAATAAAAGCTATTTTTACATCTAATTATTCTCACTCAAAGTCAAAAGTAGCAACAAGAGCCAAAACAACTCTAATAGTAGTTAAACAACAACCAAAGAAAATACCTTATTAAAATCAATATTGAGTTTTTAAGCATACTTTCTTACCATAAGCCTAGCCTTATGTCTTTCCACATTCCCATATGAGTCATTTTTCAGCTTGTAAATCCATCAACAGCTAATAGCCTTTCAACCTTTAGGTAATTAAATAAGGTTCCAAGTCTCATTATTATGGAAGGACCCTAGTCCTCCATCAAGGCAAATCTTTAATTGTCTGAATAAATGGAGTCACAAGCCTCTTTACATGATGTAGGCTCGTGTTCTTCTACTAATGCAACATAAGCATGAAAACAATTAATTTGAGGCTTTAAAGGTGTGATATAGTCATCGTACCTAGTTGGAGGCTTAATTGTCCTTCGAAAATGTGTTGGCATTTCATGAAGATCTACAAGAAAAGGCTCTTCACTGGACAATTTTGACTCAAGTTCACTTAAAGACATTTTCTCTTGAACAGTGACATCAACACTTGCTTCTTGCTCAATTATAATTTTCCTTGCTTCTTACTTTTCAATTGTGCCTTGAAAAGCATTTTCATTGAAAGTAACATCTCTGCTAAAAATGATCTTGCGAGCAGTAGGATCCCACAAGCTGTACCTCTCTTTATCGGTCTCATAGCTAAGAAAAATACATCTTTTCGAATTCTTATCAATTTTAGTTCTCTGTTCCTTTGGAACCCAAACATAAGTGTCATATCCAAACACATGTAGGAAAGAATAATTTACAAGTTTTCCTATCCAAACTTTTTCTAGAGTTTTCGAATTAAGAGACACTATAGGAGAATGAGTCATTAAGTAAAAAGTAATACTTACAGTTTCTATTTAGAATTCTTTCCCTAGCTTCACAATGCTCATCATACATCTAGCACGTTCCAAGAAAGTGTGGTTCATCCTCTCTGCAACACCGTTTTGCTATGGTGTTCCTGACACTTAATTTTCTTTTAGTATTATGTTTATTGCAAAAAACATCAAACTCTTTTGAGCAAAATTCTCTTCCATGATCAATTTAGGGACATTTAATTTTCAAAACTTTTGATTCTTAACTAGTGCTTTGAACATCTTAAATTTCTAAAAAATGTTTGACCTTTTTTTTTAGCATAAAGATCCATACCTTGCAGGAAATATCGTAAACAAAAGTCACAAAGTAAGAATATCCACCAGTAGAAATAACAAGTACTTCTCAAGTGTTAGCATGCATTAAATTAAGAAAATTTTGATTTTTGTTTATAGATAAAGAGGAAACCAATCTGTATTGCTTTCTGTATATATATTCTTTACAAAACTTACAGAAGGAGATTTGAAACTAGGACAAAGCTTTCGGTTTGTAAGTACCTGAAGTCCAAAATCACTCATATGCCTCAATTGCCTATGTTAAATCATAGAGAGGTCTAACTTGTCCCCAACAATAACAGCTTTTCCAACTAAAATTTTACTAATCAATTTGTACAGATTGCTCTTCAATTCTCTTTTAGCTATCACCATGATGCCTTACATCACCTTCAAATGATGATTTTCCCCAATGAATTTCATACTAAGCTTGTTAAACATCCCTAGGGATAGAAAACTTTTTCTAAGGTAGGTATATGTTAAACATCATAAATGATACAAATACATCCATCAAATATCATGATTCTCATCTCTCTAACTCCCATTATTTGATTTTCCCTATTGTCACCCTTGTAAACAATGCCACCTTCAAATGGTTTATAAGAGTGAAGCCATTCGTTGTGTGGAGTCATATGAAAAGATGTTTCAGAATCAAGAATCCATTGATTTAGGACTTCTGTTTTTTTTTTATGTTCTTACTAATGCATCCCCATATTTTGCTATTAAAATGTCTTTTACTATGTTACTATGAGAATTACCTGTCCAAAGATTCTCACTTATCTAATGTTTGCAATCCTTCTTCACATGTTCTGACTTTCTGCAATTCTAACACTTTGTCAATTTCTTTTGGCTCTTAGAATTAGATCTTGATTTATCTTTGTCACCAAAATTTATGTTAGTAGATTTATAGCTTATTTTCTTTATTAGTAGTGATGCTACAATAGAATCCACATCAAGAACCTTTACATGGCTCAGATTCATAATCAAATTATCCCAAGAATCAAGCATAAAACAAAGTAAGATACTTGTCTTCTCTTCATCATCAATTTTAACATTAAGGGCCTAAAGCTTCTGACTAGTGAATTGAATTAGTTAAGATGTTTTTGCATAGAATCTCCATATCTCATCTTCAAATTATATAATTGACGCCTCAAGAAGATTTTGTTCATAAAAACCTTGCCTTCATAAATACTTTTGAGCTTATCCTGTAGTCCCTTCGTGGATGTCTTTGTCTTTATATTGAACAAAACATTATCTTCCAAGGCAATTGCAAATTTGCCAAGGCCATTTTGTTTTTTTCAACAAATTGCTTGTCGATCATGCCTTTAAGTTTGTCTTCTTTTGTCAAGAAAACAACAACACAACCATATTTCATAGATACTGCATGCATTTTCAATTTCCATGGTGCAAAATTTGTTCCATCAAAACATTGAATCTCAAATTTTGTTCTAAACTTCCTTGCCATCTTGATAAGTATGAACAAGAAAATCCCTTGAAACCTTGCTCTGATACCAAATTGATGAAAATGATCAAGTACAGAGGGTCAAATAAAGTAAAGAATAAACATGAATTGAAAGAAAACAAAAAAAATATATAAGGAATGAATGACCTTTGTATTCAATAATTAAGAAATAGTACAAAATTGAAAGGTGGATGAAACTTAGTAATTATGATAATCAAAACAAAAAGCTTGACTTTATTTATAGAGGAGAGTCAAGTCTGTTTCCTAATTTTATGCTAAAATCATGGCTTCACAAATTATAGAAATTTGATAATTTGACTCCCACTTTATTAGGATTCTATTAACAGGAAATTTTGACTCAATTTTCAATGCTTTTAATATTAACAAGTTCATTGAATATGATCCACAATCAATCTCTGGTACTTTTCTTCTTTCAAGTTGATTTTGCTTTTCTTTAGAGATTACTTAAAAATGGTTCATTTTCCAAACAAACCTTTATGGTTTGGCTTTAATTACCTTATAAGTGGTTGCCTGCTTGTAACTTACCTCTGTAGGATTCGATACAATGGCAGGGCTAAGATTTTGCATTTGGTGGGGTGATACTAGAAATTCAATATTTGTCGAAAAATAAAATTGTGTGTTAAGTACAAAATAAATGCATTTTTTTATTAACTATTACATACTAAGATTGGGTATTTTTAGAGTTGAAGGAATCTATCACTGGATTAAAGCCAAACCTCAAATGATTTTCTTTTCAATGAGAATGATCAATGAATTTCTTAAAAAATATCTAACATTTTATTACGAGTTTCATTTTAACGAGTTTCATAGTAAAAATGCACGCTTTAATGTTGCAGTGGAAATTAATAGAGTTAAGATAAGTCAAATCAATTTGTCAATAAGAAAGTAAACTTTTGATATTTTCATCTTCTTCAATACTTGACATAGTTCAAAAAGTATAGATACATTTTTCAAAAGATTATAAAGAATATCAAGCTTGAATAAATCCAATTGATAGTTTAAATGCATTTTATTATACTTTATAAAGTCATCAAGGTAATATTTATTTGCAAGGTTACAAATACTTTCAACATCAAACGATTCGAAATTACTCAAAAGGTCTAAAAATGTGTCAAAAGTGAACAACTCCATTTCAGCCTCGTTAAATTTGAAATAAGAGTGAGATAATAGCAACTAAAAACAAGTTAACTCGACAATGATGCTCAAATGTGCCATATGATAAAATTATTGTAGAGGCAAAATTATAAAATTTTTAAAAAATAAAAATTTATTATAAAAATTTTAAAATTTTTGTAAAGACAAAATTATAAAATTCTAAAAAAATTAAAAGTATGTTATAAAAAATTTAAAATTTTTGTAAAGACATGCTGGTTACAAGCCAAGTGCAGGCAGTCTTATGTGGTCACACGTTGAATAGATGCATGGCGTGTAACAACTATGTGCAATGTTTCTAATCCGTCTTCTAATTTATAAAAAAGGTTTCGCAAATTTATGTGTTGCAGCAATAAACCCAAAAACATACCTTGATGTCATCTCCGCTATGAGGTTTATTTTTCGAGGACAATATGACCAAATTACGAGAGATAGACCATGGCACGAAGACGATGGTGCTCAACGGAGAGTTGACAGAGCTCACACAGTTCAGAGAGCTGAGAGAGCTGATGACCATGGTGCTAAACACAGAGTTGATACAGTTCAGAGAGCTGAGAGAGAAAGATGAGCGAGCCCAAACCCTTAAAATTAATTTCTAATTTTTGAAAAATGGCGAGAGGCAGATATCGACAGCTTAATTTGCCACAGTATTTTTTAAGGGCATTTTCATCTACTCATGCTTTTTTTAGGATAGAAACAGATAACTTTATTTGTGTAGTTACTTTTGAAATCACCTTATAAATAGGGTTATTTCTCACAATTTCCTCAATGCATTTTATTATACTCTATAAAGTCATCAAGGTAATATTTATTTGCAAGGTTACAAATACTTTCAATGTCAAACGATTCGAAATTACTCAAAAGGTCTAAAGATGTGTCAAAAGTGAACAACTCCACTTCAACCTCGTTAAATTTGAAATAAGAGTGAGACAATAGCAACTAAAAACAAGTTAACTTGACAATGATGCTCAAATGTTGTGTGATAAAATTATTGTAGAGGTAAAATTATAAAATTTTTAAAAAATAAAAGTTTGTTATAAAAATTTTAAAATTTTTGTAAAGACAAAATTCTAAAATTCTAAAAAAATTAAAAATATGTTATAAAAATTTTAAAATTTTTGTAAAGGCAAAAGTATAAAATTCTAAACAAAATAAAATTATGTTATAAAAATTTTAAAATTTTTGTAGAGGTAAAATTATAAAATTTTAAAAAAGTAAAGGTATGTTTTAAAATTTTGGAGGGTGGAGGCCGCTATTGGCCCTAGAGATGTCAACGGGTACCCTATTATAAGGAACCCGCGGGTATCCGACCCGTTTATATAAAGTTAGGGTACTCATAAACAGATTCGAGTAGGGTTAGGGTAGTGATTTCACTACCCGAATTTTAATAGGGTAGGGTTAGGGTACCACCCCTTGGGTACCCGTTACCTAAACCCGATTACTATTTATAAATATTTTATTGTTATTTTAATAATTAAATTAAAAATTTATAATTTTTACCAACTTTACAAGTAAATTTTTTTATTAAAAACTAACAAATATGTGAAAAGTATGATTACTTTAATTATTAATGTGATGATATTAATATATTTAAATTAAAAAATTATTATATTGTTATTTATGTTTAAGTATGATTACTCTAATTATTAATATGATGACATTAATACTTTTATGAATGCGTGTGTGTATATATTATGTATTTTAAATATAAATATATTTACTTTTTATTTTGTTTTAACATTGTAAAAATTATAACTCATAAAGTTATTAATTACAGTATATATATGTTTATTTATATAAACATATAGCTTATAAATCTAAGGTAAGTTATGAGATTAGAAAAGTTAATTGGGTAATTGGGTTCCCATAAAGAAAATTTTAATAATTTTTTTATTTAATCGGGTATTTAAACAGGTTAGGGTAATTATAGGGTAGTGGGAATGTATTAAGGTTAGGGTTAAGGTAGTAATTTTAAAATTAAACGGGTAGTTAATAGGGTTAGGGTAATTGATTTTTTATAGGGTTAGGGTTCGGGTACCTCGAAATTATAAGGTACTCGACCTGTTGACATCCCTACCTGGCCCTTTTTCCCCTCCGCCTCTAATTTGGTACCTATAATACCCAATGTTTCAAGGTGCCATGATTTTGTCTTTGATTTTATTTTTTTACCAAGGTTTCAACGTTATTTATTTCTTCTTTGTGGGCAAAAAACTCAATTTGTAATTTTGCAGTTATTGCTTGATTGAAGTGTTTGTTTATTTTCTTTTTTGCTTGAATTTCAATTTGAAACCTTTTTAGTCACTAATTTTAACATAATAATTGTCTATAGGTACTCCATTTAGATAACATATTATATGCAAAAAAATCATTAATCTTTCCTAACATCACCCCGTTATAATTTTTTTTTGTAAGTATTATAAGTCACCATCATTTCACAAAATGTTCAACTCATCTATCAAATTACTAAAGAAAATATCTATGTTTGATTTGGAGTAATCCTTTGCGAAATGACTATATTAAGAAAAATTAAATAACTGCTTCATACCCATTTACTAGCCAAATAGAATAAAGTTTTACAACCAGTTTAAGAGGACTGAAACCATTTGCACATAGTTCGAGTCTCATATTTCGACATTCCATTGTAAAAGATTGACGAGTCTTATTGAAGTGCTACCATACTAAAATAGTTGCAGTCCTTATAGATTTTTCCTTTTGTTGTTTCTGTTGCTTCAATTTATTTTTATTTTCGACTTACATTAGAAATTATTAATTAATTATTGTTGGTTGGTTTTCTTTGACAATGTTCTATTTTCTGTTAAGAGAAATTGAGCAGGATGAGTTTTTAGAACAAATACTGTGATATGGAACATGCTCTATTGCATCAAATTGTCTCATACTACTGGATTATAATAGCAAGGTCAATTGCATTGCTTGATATAATGCAATTTCAAAACTTTTTATTTGCAACTAATTTTATTAAGATTGGTTTTTTTGGAAAGAACAGTGTAATTTATTTTGGGAATTCAAATTCACGTCCGAGACAAACAGTCCCTTAGGTAGCCGCGCGAACTGATTGGCGCGAAAAGTAAAGCGAAAGCAAAAGCCCTAAGTTGCTAACATTTAGGGTTTTTCGTCTCCTTCGATATCTCAATCGAAAATAGTTTCGACAATGTCGAATGTCACCGACAAGACGGAAGAAATCAAAACTTTGATATCATCAAATTCCAAAACAAACAAATCGTTCGGTTACTCAACTCTCTTACACTTCCAAGAACAGTCCAGTGACAGTCCTCCTTCAATCCAAGCCCTAGCTCAATGTTCCCGCGGCCTTATCGCTTTAATCATCGCTGATATCCACGATGAAGATGAAGAAATGTACATTTTCATCTCAAGTTTTTGTTTAATTTGAAAAAAAAAAATTGATTTTGTATTTTTTTGTTTGGTTGATTGCAGAGCTGCTCAAGCTTTAAAGTGTTTGGGATTTATGATCTATCATCCTTCCCTTGTTGCTACAATTCCAGGTAATTTTTTTATTTATTTTTCAAGTAAGATTTGCAAAATGTTACCGTAATTTATTGTTGATTTATTTTATTGCCTTGGTTTTGTAGCTGAAGATGCTAAGCTGGTTTTAGAGTCGGTGGCTAAACTCGTTTCTGTCACAAAAATGAAGGTAAATATTTTACTATCATAGTACAATGGTAGGGTTCCTTTCTTTTTTCTATAATTCTTTTCACTTTCTTTTTTTCATAAATTTTAAATTGTTCATCTTTTAATTGCAGTCCGTTTGCAATTTAGGCGTGTGGTGTATATCAATTCAACAATTTGATGTCGCAGTTTTGGCTGCCTGCTTCAATACATTGTTGAGGGCAGTTGTTCATGCCCTTGATAATCCTATTGGCTCATTGTCAACTACATTTGAGGCCATGCAGGTATAGTTACTTGTTTGGACGTTTCATAGTCAAGTTAGGGTGTCCAATTGTTCATCAAGGAATCACTGCAATGGTCTTTGTATTACATTAATTCATTAGCAAAGTTGATTAAAAGAGTCATTTACTTATTTATTCTTCCAATAACATCCTGGATTTGTTGGTAACCTCTCCTTCATAGAATGTGTTGAAAAGGTCTACATGGGAAACGGTTAGGGGCCATGCATGCTGCTTGATTTCTAATTTTGAATTCCATTTATTATGGAAAATTTGTGGTCTCTTGAACTTTAAAATTTGAGTTGTATTACTGCAGGACTTTTCCTGCCCTGTCATATGTACTAAACTCTTCAATGCCAACTGTGTTAGGCTGTGACAAAGTTAACTGCCCAATTGAGTGAAATGATGAGAGAATCATCACACCTATGGGCACCTCCACTTTATAGAAGATTTCTCTGCTGTGATAAGAGAGAACGGGATAATATGACCAAATTGCGAGAGATAGACCACGGCACGAAGACGATGGTGCTCAACAGAGAGTTGACAAAGCTCACACAGTTCAGAGAGCTGATGACCATGGTGCTGAACATAGAGTTGATACAATTCAGAGAGCTAAGAGAGAAAGATGAGCGAGCCCAAACCCCTAAAATTAATTTTTAATTTTTGAAAAATGACGGGAGGCAGATATCGACAGCTTAATTTGTCACAGTGTTTTTTAAGGGCATTTTCGTCTACTAATGCTTCTTTTAGGATAGAAACAGATAACTTTATTTGGGTAGTTACTTTTGAAATCACCTTATAAAGAGGGTTATTTCTCACAATTTCCTCAATGCATTTTATTATACTCTATAAAGTCATCAAGGTAATATTTATTTGCAAGGTTACAAATACTTTCAACGTCAAACGATTCGAAATTACTCAAAAGGTCTAAAGATGTGTCAAAAGTGAACAACTCCACTTCAACCTCGTTAAATTTGAAATAAGAGTGAGACAATAGCAACTAAAAACAAGTTAACTTGACAATGATGCTCAAATGTGGCATGTGATAAAATTATTGTAGAGGTAAAATTATAAAATTTTTAAAAAATAAAAGTTTGTTATAAAAATTTTAAAATTTTTGTAAAGACAAAATTATAAAATTCTAAAAAAATTAAAAATATGTTATAAAAATTTTAAAATTTTTGTAAAGGCAAAAGTATAAAATTCTAAACAAAATAAAATTATGTTATAAAAATTTTAAAATTTTTATAGAGGTAAAATTATAAAATTTAAAAAAAGTAAAGGTATGTTTTAAAATTTTGGAGGGTGGAGGCCGCTGCTGGCCCCTTTTCCCCTCCGCCTCTAATTTGGTACCTATAATACCCAATGTTTCAAGGTGCCATGATTTTGTCTTTGATTTTATTTTTTTACCAAGGTTTCAACGTTATTTATTTCTTCTTTGTGGGCAAAAAACTCAATTTGTAATTTTGCAGTTATTGCTTGATTGAAGTGTTTGTTTATTTTCTTTTTTGCTTGAATTTCAATTTGGAACCCTTTTAGTCACTAATTTTAACATAATAATTGTCTATAGGTACTCCATTTAGATAACATATTATATGAAAAAAAATCATTAATCTTTCATAACATCACCCCATTGGAATTTTTTTTTGTAAGTATTATAAGTCACCATCATTTCACAAAATGTTCAACTCATCTATCAAATTACTCAAGAAAATATCTATGTTTGATTCGGAGTAATCCTTTGCGAAATGACTATATTACGAAAAAATAAATAGCTGCTTCATACCCATTTACTAGCCAAATAGAATAAAGTTTTACAACCAGTTTAAGAAAACTAAAACCATTTGCACATAACTCGAGTCTCATATTTCGACATTCCATTGTAAAAGATTGACGAGTCTTATTGAAGTGCTACCATACTAAAATAGTTGTAGTCCTTATAGATTTTTCCTTTTGTTGTTTCTGTTGCTTCAATTTATTTTTATTTTCGACTTGCATTAGAAATTATTAATTAATTATTGTTAGTTGGTTTTCTTTGACAATGTTCTATTTTCTGTTAAGAGAAATTGAGCAGGATGAGTTTTTAGAACAAATACTGTGATATGGAACATGCTCTATTGCATCAAATTGTCTCATACTACTGGATTATAATAGCAAGGTCAATTGCATTGCTTGATATAATGCAATTTCAAAACTTTTTATTTGCAACTAATTTTATTAAGATTGGTTTTTTTGGAAAGAACAGTGTAATTTATTTTGGGAATTTAAATTCACGTCCAAGACAAACAAGCCCTTAGGTAGCCGCGCGAACTGATTGGCGCGAAAAGTAAAGCGAAAGCAAAAGCCCCAAGTTGCTAACATTTAGGGTTTTTCGTCTCCTTCGATTTCACAATCGAAAATAGTTTCGACAATGTCGAATGCCACCGACAAGACGGAAGAAATCAAAACTTTGATATCATCAAATTCCAAAACAAACAAATCGTTCGGTTACTCAACTCTCTTACACTTCCAAGAACAGTCCAGTGACAGTCCTCCTTCAATCCAAGCCCTAGCTCAATGTTCTCGCGGCCTTATCGCTTTAATCGTCGCTGATATCCACGATGAAGATGAAGAAATGTACATTTTCATCTCAAGTTTTTGTTTAATTTGAAAAAAAAAATTGATTTTGTATTTTTTTGTTTGGTTGATTGCAGAGCTGCTCAAGCTTTGAAGTGTTTGGGATTTATGATCTATCATCCTTCCCTTGTTGCTACAATTCCAGGTAATTTTTTTATTTATTTTTCAAGTAAGATTTGCAAAATGTTACCGTAATTTATTGTTGATTTATTTTATTGCCTTGGTTTTGTAGCTGAAGATGCTAAGCTGGTTTTAGAGTCGGTGGCTAAACTCGTTTCTGTCACAAAAATGAAGGTAAATATTTTACTATCATAGTACAATGGTAGGGTTCCTTTCTTTTTTCTATAATTCTTTTCACTTTCTTTTTTTCACAAATTTTAAATTGTTCATCTCTTAATTGTAGTCCGTTTGCAATTTAGGCGTGTGGTGTATATCAATTCAACAATTTGATGTCGCAGTTTTGGCTGCCTGCTTCAATACATTGTTGAGGGCAGTTGTTCATGCCCTTGATAATCCTATTGGCTCATTGTCAACTACATTTGAGGCCATGCAGGTATAGTTACTTGTTTGGACGTTTCATAGTCATGTTAGGGTGTCCAATTGTTCATCAAGGAATCACTGCAGGGGTCTTTGTATTACATTAATTCATTAGCAAAGTTGATTAAAAGAGTCATTTACTTATTTATTCTTCCAATAACATCCTGGATTTGTTGGTAACCTCTCCTTCATAGAATGTGTTGAAAAGGTCTACATGGGAAACGGTTAGGGGCCATGCATGCTGCTTGATTTCTAATTTTGAATTCCATTTATTATGGAAAATTTGTGATCTCTTGAACTTTAAAATTTGAGTTGTATTACTGCAGGACTTTTCCTGCCCTGTCATATGTACTAAACTCTTCAATGCCAACTGTGTTAGGCTGTGACAAAGTTAACTGCCCAATTGAGTGAAATGATGAGAGAATCATCACACCTATGGGCACCTCCACTTTATAGAAGATTTCTCTGCTGTGATAAGAGAGAGCGGGATATGTCAGAGAGGTGTTTTTTGAAGATTAGGTCCACAATATTTCCTCCTCCAATAAATCTTTCCAAGGTACTTCTAGCTGGCATTTGTTCTCGCCATTTTTTAATTGCACTCTTTCCTTACATGTTCCCTATTTATTAAAAGAGGTGCATATGACATGCTTTACATATTGACATGGCAGAGGTTAGACTAATTGCATGCTTTAGTTGTTTATTATTTTAAAGAGAACATATCACTAGCTTGCAATAATACATTAAAGCTCAAGATGTTATTCCAAATTAAATTCCCTTAAAGTTATTACCAGCAGTATTTGTTAGAGTGGGAATGCAGCTTGTGCTTTGGAAGGCCTTCGGACCAATTATTAACAGTCTTCTTTACCACCATCCATTCTCTATTTACTACAGTAAATAGGTGGAGTGTGCTTTTGTGATAAAAAGTAAAAACTGCACTTTAACAATTAACATGCACTTGAACTCTAATAATTTCTTAACACTACACACAAATACTAACACATTCACTTATTCTTCTATGAACATGCGTTTATGTTATGCTTCAAGAAGATTTAATTTCAGAAAACTTACTAGAACAACATGTGTAAGTCAAATATCATCAATTCCCTTTGTTTCCGAACAGAACAAGTGCAACTAGAAAATTTGGTACACAGGAGAGGCCAATGATGAAAAATTGAAATTCAGAATTTTACGGTATAATTTGAAATCCAAACTATTTCTTGGAGAGAGATTGGTTGAAAGTTTATTTGGTCCAACCAGTTGGAATCTAAAGCTTGCAACCAGTCTGGTCTATCATTCTGACTACTCATCTCAGCCCTTCATAATCAAGAAGATGAGCTTTCAACATCAAACAGCAAGACATCTACTTTAATGGTAAAAATAAAGCTTCAAATGGCTATGAAATTTTGTATAGGTTAGAGGCATGTATGAGCCGAATAACATGAAAATCTGTTTGGTAAGTTCCTTTATTCAACTCATCTAAATGCAGAAACCTAACCATTTTCCTCAATACTGTTTCAACATATAAAATTATAAAACTTGGTTCAAGGTGTTTTGCAACATTGCTTGATTACTATTCTATAATCTTAGATCAGTTGCACTCCATATTTCTTAAGCAGGCTATCATTCAGGACATGAAGCAAAAATTGCTGACAGGGATGAAGGACCAGTTAGACAAGGGCATGAAGGTTCAAACTGTCCAGGCGTGGGGATGGTTTATCTGCTTCCTAGGATCTGATGCCTTGAAGAACAGACATCTAGTAAATGAGATGTTGAAAGTCCCTGAGCAGACATTTCAAGATCACAATCCACAAGTCCAGATTGCTTCACTGGTATTACTGATAAAATTTTATTTTAAAACTTTTTTTGAAAGGCTAAAAATATTTTATTCTGTTAAACGGGGGAGTAGAAAGCAGAACAAGAAAAACAGTTCAGCTAAAAATATTTAAACTTAGTTATATATCCTCTCTTTTTGTCGATCTCTTGTGCAACTCTTTGACAATCTCTTGCACAAGCACAGTTCTGATTATAACTCAAATAAGAACGTTTTCTGTTTCTTGGTTAGTTGTTCCACAGTTAGCTGTGCTTTCATATGATATAGAAAGATATTTCTTCCTTCGAGAATACTTATGAGAAATTTTGTACAGAATTCATCTTGAGATCTGGAAGGTCTAAGGTCCAACAACTAAACAATATATGCACAGATAATTATTTAGTTCAATCCAAATATGCTGGCTCTTGTGCTGGGCCCATCCCAAGTTCCCAGATGTAAATGGGGCTAATTGTATAATTTAAGTCTGGACTGTGCCCTTAAGCCTACTGACTTGGGATGGTTCAGGGTCAAACACTTGGTTTATTATCTTTACTGTTGGCTTTAAACGAATTTATTTTGGAAGTATTTATGGCTTGTTGAACATCTTTCTGCCATTGGTCATGTCTTCATTTTGCAGGTTGCCTGGGAAGGTCTTATTGATGCCCTTGTTCATCCTCCAATACTGGCTTGCAAGAAAAATGTAACCTTACAGAATGGAACTCAATGCTTACAAACATCCCCAGGGAAAAGCAGTAAAATGCAGTTAAATGGATTTTCAAAATGCTTAAAGCTCATTATGACACCTCTAATAGGCATCATTTCAAGCACATGTGATGTATCTGTTCATGTCTCCTGCTTGAACACATGGTGTTATCTTCTACATAAACTTGATACCTCCATCAACTCTCCATTGGTAATTAAACTGGTATTGGATCCTATATTTGAAGCAATTTTTAAAATAGGACCAGGTAGTAAAAGTATCTGGCTGTGGAATTTGTGCCTGGATTTGCTTGATGATTGTATATCAGTGAACTGTGCAGATTTGAACTCTAATCCAAAGGACCAGGTAAACCTTTCTTTATCAGCTAGAACCTTCTTTCCTGTTCCTTGTATGTCTGGCAGATATTCATGGAAGCAATATCCTATTAAATGGTTGCCATGGGAGCTTAGTCAGTTGGATTTCTACTTAAAGCTGATTGCTATTATTATTACTCACGTGGCTACAGCAACAGCTCCCCCTGAAAGCAGAAAATCAGCTTGTGATGCTTCTGTGAGGATATTTAGATCTGTTTTAAAGGGAGTCCACATCGAGTTTAGAAATCCATCAAATAATTATGATAATATCATGTTCTGTTTGAGCACAATATTAAAGTTCATTAAGAAAATAGGCGAAGATGCTAGTTCAGAAGGTGGTGGATTTAATGACTTGTTTAATACTTCCGTTCATTTTATAGAGGTAGTTGCCGAGGAGTTAGAACCTTCTATTGTTGGATCCCCTCTTTATAAAGTGGCTTTAGACATCAAGTACATTGGCAGTCTGGATTCAGTTGATATTAAACATGCAAAAATACTGGATCAGCGTTCTATTGCTTATATGGATATGGTTTCACCTATGGTTTATCTAACTGTACTGTACTTCAGTTTGGTGGTTCAATTAACTATAAATACACCTGAGATGGAATTGATTCTACAAAGGTTTCAAAGTTTTTCTAAATGTGGACTGTCTTCATATGATCCCCTGGAAAGTTTTCTAGCTTCTGTTGGTTTACTGTACAGGCACATGGGCTTTAACTACATAGAGATATGGATGGCAATAGCGAAAGGTCTGAATGACTATATTGATGGTATGAAGGATCTCTCGGCATTCCAAACAGATTCTGACAATTCTTTTTATGGGGCCATATGCCATCTCTTATCATATCCATTCATTTTGTTCTCTTGTTGTCAGAAAGATTTAAACCCATTGAAATCTAGTGACTCCTTGAAAGAATGTTTTGTTTTATCAGAGAGAAAACTTGAACAGGTCATTGAGGTTTGGAAGTCATTATATGGTTCTGTTATTGTTGCAGACTTTAAGTCTTCTGCTACCAACACTTTTAGTGGTGATCTGTGTGCAATGTTAAATAGGTGTTTTGATGAATATGGTAGCCTGTTTGAGCATAAGAGTGATCTTGGTTTATATTACAAGGATCTGGAGCCTGCTTGCCTTTCTTTCTCAGGAAAGGTTGTGGTATGTATTCTGAAACAGAAGCTGACTTCAGATACAAGTTCGTATGGAAGTGGAAAAGAATGTGTTGGTGACTGCAATATATCCAGTGACATTAATAATATTTTAAAATTTGCTTCCAGGTAAATGGAAACATTTATAACTACTCATGTTGCTCGAGCCTTCTTTACCTGCATTTGTGTAAAATTGTATCCTCTTTTGCAGTTGAATTGCTGGGCACTAGTGCTTGATCTTCAGAAATCCCTTTGGGGAATTACTGTGTTTCATCTGAATCTGGTTCATTTCCTGGCTTGCTTCCCAATTCACAACCCCCTTTGCCTTTTCAAATTAAAAAGTGCATTACTTTTATGGATGAAATGTTCAAACATTTAGTACAGCTACTTACAAAGCCATCCTAAACATAGAAGTAAATCTGTTGGGTAACGAAAAGTTAAAGTTATAATAATCCAGTTGAACCATGATCTAGATGAGAACTTAGCCAAGTAGTTCATCTGATTCTTGTGGCAACAAAAATCAGAATAGTGCATGTTGCTTATTGTATTATCAAGGAGGCACATGTTCTCATAACTTGTTACCAACAAACAGGCTTTAATTTGAGTTCAAATAATTAGATAGAGAAAATCTTCCCTAGTGTTTTTTTTTTTTTGGTGTGTGTTTATTAGGGTGCTTAAATATCCCCCAATCCCAAAGCTGTTGTTCATTTGTTGCTTAATATGCTGCAGAGTCATGAAGTACATAAATATAGGAACAGAACCACTGGCAGGTCTTGTGAGTTCAAGGTAAATCATTCCTCTTTCCTATTTATGCTTCATGTTGAGGTTTTTCTTTCATAAATCTTTACATGTTTATGTTTCTCTGATGTGTGTGGGTTTCAGGGTATGTTCTGCATTGGCATGCTGCATTAGTTGCCTTCACTTGAAGCAAGATATTCTTTCATCTTTTGAGGTTTGTATTTTTTGCTGTGTTTATCATGTTACCACTAGCATGCTGAGAAAAAACTTCTCTTAAGCTCTTGCATCTCATTTATGCCATCAATGTATGGCTGATCAATTACAAAGCCCCAACATACACACAAACACATTAGTCAAATCAATAGAAGCCTTTTAAATTTGTGAAGTTGAAACAGGTTTCCTTTTTTTTTTCTTTTGACAAATTGAAATGGATGAAGTAAGAGATGAAAGTTCATTTCACAATGAAAAAGGATGGTTTTCAAGTTCTATATTTACTTCGGAACTCTTTTAGTAGGACTAGAAATTAACGTGTCTTATTGGAGGGAAGTTTTACTTTTTCTCATTCTCTCTCCTTCCCCTCCTTTACAGGATTTTGATTTCTGCAAGTTCTTTATCCAAGGGAATTGGCATTTAGTTGTTTTAACATTGGCTGATGCTTTTACTGCAGATAATATCCGGTCAACTGCTTCAATGGCTGTCACATCAAGAGATACAGGATGAACCTGCCGAAGATCAACTTGGAATTCTATGGGCTGAGATCCTTAATTGTTTACAGAGGAGCCAGCCACCACTAATTTTTGATTCTTGTTTCCTCAAACTTCAAGCATGCCTCCTTGAGAAAACACTTGGTCATCCAAATGTCTTGATTTCAGATCCTACCATCATCTTTTGGAACTCCACATATGGCAAGCAAATCAACTTGGAGTATCCTCAAAATCTGCTTCATGTTTTAGACAAGCTGTCAAGAAATGGAAGAATACACCTCCACAATAAAAGCAAATCAGTTCTGGAAAGATGGTCTACCTTAGAAAACAATACTGCTCTACGGAGTTGCAAGGTCACTGCAACACAGAACAGGGGCTCAAAGAGAGTAGAGTTGGAGGATACGACTGCTCAATCTAACCAAAAGCATAAACCACCCTTGTGTTCAAAACGGAAAAGTCTAGAACTAACTGAGCATCAAGAGGAAGTGAGACGAGCACAGCAGGGAAGGGAGAGGGACTGCAGTGGACATGGTCCTGGGATCAGAACTTATACCGATCTTGATTTTTCACAAGGAAACGAGGACTTGCAGGAGAGTCAGGACATTCGGAATTCAGAAGCCTTCTTGGAGATATTGAGAAAAGTTGCATGACTGCCTATCTCTGAAGCCTGGTTTGACATGGTATAATATGTAATTATCCCCTCTAATTCATTTGCACACATTCATTTGCTCCTTTATACATATGATAGTACCATTGGATGAACAATCATGTTAATTTTCTTAATTACGGTAAAACAGACATTGATAAAAGGGCCAAATGGTGTTTTTGGAATCATTTTATAACCTTGTTTTAGTCTTAGTTGGTCCCTTTTAAGATCAAAAACATGCAATCTTTGGTAACCCCGTGTGTTGTAAGAGTGTAAACTTGCAAAGGTTTAAACTCCGTGAGTGGATGAAATGGTAATCCTTTTTCCTGTGGACATAATTTGATCAAGATATAATTGGATGAACAATTAATGTTTCGGTTATATATAATTGAAATTTAGTTTCTGAAGTGTAATGTTAATTGGTATATAAATAAAAATTAAATTTTATATAAAAGAATATATAATTGAAATTTTGCAATATCAATTTATAAATTATTTGATACCATTATAATTAAAAAATATTTGTTTAAAAAACTATTAAATGTAATTAAAATGTTTATTTATAAATTATACAAATTTTGTTAATATTTATAATAAAAAATATTTTTAATGAAAATTATTCGTTTCAATTAAAACTCTTTTATGTTTATAAATCTAGTAAATCTTATTAATATTAATAATAAAAAAATTAAAAATATAAAACACAAATATAACTATCTTCATCAATAAAATTTTTTTAATATTTGTATATATTATAAATTATGATCATAATATATAAGTCTCCAGACAAATAACTCATTAGAAATGATGGGACAAACAACCTTACTTAAGACGACTGGATATGTAATGAAACTTTGTTTAAAATGTTCAATTTCACTTACTATATTAAAAAAATAAAAAATAAAAAAAGATTAGAAATGATCCCCATGAGTCAATGAGTCATCCTCCAACACAAAAATGAAAAATCATTGGAAAAAAAGGAAAAAAACCCTAAAAAATCATTATCAATAATTATCATGTTCTTCTTGCAATCGCTTGTTCCTCCACCTCCCAAAATTAAAACAAACTGTTTGATTTGAAATTTGAACCTTCACTTTCCAAAGGGCAGTCAGTCCCAACTCCAGAACCGAAGCTCAAAAAGAAAATATCAACTCCCAAAGCAACGAACACCGCCCCTCTTTAAAAAAAAAAAAAAATCCCATTAAATTAATTAAAAACCTAATTAGAAAATCTAATGGAATCAGATGAAAGCAAACAACTTCATCATCTTTGATACTCCACCAAACCACGCTATCACTGCCCACTCCGCACTTTAACACATTTCATTTTGGATTTTTAAAAAAAAAAGAAAAAAGGAAACCCCTTTCGCTCTCTCTATCCGTATCTCTCCGACTCTCCCCCAAATCGGTCGCGTAGGTTTTTATTTATTTATTTTTCTTTCTCATTTCTTTTTCATTTCTCTTTCTGCAAATCAGACACCCCAGCGGCGGAAGAACGCAGGCCGACTGCCCCCTCTTTTGCAATTTCTCCAAACTTTTTAAGGACTCCCAACGATAAATCCCCCAAATGGAAATTTAAAGACTATATACGACATTTTCTTATTAATAAAGAAGCTAGGGTTTTTCCTTTTTTTTTATTCTCTCCGCCTGAGATTTTTTTTTCTTCGATTTTCCTTAGCCCTTCCGATTGGTCTGATCTGGTCATGGATTCGCGAGATTCATCATCGTCGTCGGCTCCGAATCGAGATGGTGCCGCCGGCGACGAGGACGGCGTTCTGTCCGTCACTGCTGCAGTTGCTAAAGACGCCGCCCTTTACTTCCAGTCTAGAAAGTTTGTCGAGTGCGTCGATGTCTTGAATCAGCTCAAGCCGAAGAAAGAAGACGATCCGAAGGTAAATTATTTCAAATAATTATGCATATGCATGCATTGGTTTCGATAATGGATGCGATTGACTCGATTCATTTTTTAGCTCTTTTCTGTTTTTTTTTTTAAGTTCGAATTTGAGGTTTATTTTTTTAGTGTTTTCTTCTGTATTTTTCTGGCTCACTGGTACTTTATTATCAGCTGATTTCGATCGCACAAGTTTCTTAGAACAATTAACTTAGTAATCCAATGTTGACTCCTTATTTATAGATAATGATTATTAATCTATACATTTTCCGTGGATTATAGAAACCCCATAATTAGGTTTAATTATGGTCATATGGTGATTTTACTATTTATTTTAACTTAATAATTCCATTATTAATTTCCTTATTTATGCTTATGTGGACACCTGGTAATCTATTAACCCGCTTATGGAATTTTTGAACTCCATCTTTAGTGTATGGGGTAACAAACTTTTAGTTAATCAACATGTGACTAATGTATAAAGTTGATTGTGGAATTTTTTGCTTCACCAGTGGTATATTAGGTGATAGTCATGTTCTTGGTGATGATGTATTCTTTTATGTCACTGTGTCACCAAAAATTCTATTCTATTGTAATGGCCGCCTATTGTATTATCGACACGTGACAAACGTATAAAGTTGATTGTGGAGTTTTTTGCTTCACAAGTGGTGTATGGGGTGATAGTCATTTTATTGGTGATGAGAGATTCTTTTATGTTAATGCATTACCAAAAGGACTATTCTTTGCAATGGCCTCCTACGCTCCTGCTAATGAATGTAGGGTGGCTGAATTTTGGGTTTATTTTAATGAAAGTACAATATCAATGTATCTACTGTGCTTAATTGAATAACAGCTAATTACTATATGATAGAGTTAGACTGGAGTATGCTCATTAAAGATAGAATTTCTAGTTGGTTGAAAGTGCTGTCATTGGTTTGTTACTACGAGGATATGCCGGAGAACTGTACGTGTTACATTTGTGTCCTGTGCAATGATATGTTGATATGGGCTATCTCTTTCAGAATGGAATTGGTTATCTGATGGTTTTAGTCAATACTAGCACGAGATATGGATATTTGTTGGAATGCATAATAAAAACCAATGTTAAGGTGGAGTGATATCTAGACTAGAGAAGTTGCATTTCCTTTTGCTTTCAACTAATTGTGGAGGACAACGCTGACTTTGTAAACTGCTTAAAATTAAAAATTTCAATGTTTGGTTATTTATATTGAGGATTACTTAAAATAAAGTTTTTAAATGAAAAAGTGTTGAAAATGTTAGTTAGGAACTAGTTTTTGCTAAATTTAGATTCTATTAAATCAAGACGGTTTTAAAAACTTTATAGGCTACATTGCCTACCTATATAAATTTAATTTTTTTTCTATACTATTTTAAATTACAAATGCATTATTTGCTAACTAAGAAAAAGCATTATTTGCAAAACAGATCATTTATTTTAAATTATCGTTAAACTATTTTTCATTTTAGTCTGTTTCAGAGGTACATCTAAATTTAATTGAAAAGTTGAATCAGCTAAAAAGAATGGATAATAATACGATACAGAAAACACGTGCAAGTTGTTGTATACTGTAAGATGTGATGGCTGTAAGGCCAAAATGACAGTCATACAACTTTCAAACTTTAGTCTATATAGTAATCAGACATATTGAAATATAGTCAGCATGAAAATTTTGGATAGCATACCGAAATACTTCTTGTAGTGCAAATCAGTAGTTATAACATGCAGTAGTAAAATTCAGCATTTAATTTATCAGCAGGAATTGTGTCACCATGAAGAAGTTCAGCGGCTGGATGAATTTTAACTTGAACTCCTCACTAACATTGATCTGTGTTATTCTTTTTTTGAGAACCTTTATTTTGGTTGTAAGTTTTTTAGGCCTTAAAATCACTGATTGCTGTGTTATATGAGTTAGTTATCTCTGGAGACATTCAAACTGATTTTAATATCTAATGATTGTGATGGTATCATCTCAATCAAATGCTGTTTATAACAAGTTCTGGTTATGTTCTTAATGTGGATTACATAGTTGATCTTCCTAGAATCCTGTTTGTAGGTGTTCTATTTTATTGTTAGAGTACAATTACTGCCCTCACATTGAAATTGTGCTAACTACCAATAGCTTCAGTTTAGTGGCTTTTGGCATCTATTATAATTTTGCTCTTTCTGTTGGCTCAGTCTCAGTTGTTTGAATAAATGGATTATTCAACAGGTTCTTCATAATATTGCAATTGCGGAGTTTTTTCGGGATGGTTGCTCAGATCCCAAGAAATTGCTTGAAGTCCTCAACAATGTCAAGGTATTATTTTTTTTTTCCTTTTTCACTCTGGTTTATGCGGCTGTGCACTCCCAGCAATATTTCTCAGTATTAATCTAGTCATATACCTTCTGGAAAGAATTGCCAGTGGCAAAGAATAATAGTCCTGGCCAGTTCGTCAATTTCGTAACTTTGAGGTCTTATTTTCTCGAATTGAGAATAGATGGTGAGTGGAGGGTGATATTATGGAAAAAACTTTAGCAAATAAAGAAAACCAAAAATATGTAGTATTTTCTTTTACTCAAGTGAAATCTTTTTGGCGAAGCAACTCTGCTCAGCTTAAATCAAGGTTGTTTGTGTGTTTTTTCTTTTTGTTTAATTGCTGTCTAGATGATGTCAATTGTGTTAGGCATTTGGCAGTTTGAACTATGATTAGCTTTACATGAAACCACTGCTAGTTATGGTATTTACTCTGGGAAATGCTTAGTGGTGAAAAGGATTATGAATCTGACCCCAATTAATTTGGACCTGTGACTTTTTGAGCCTGAATTTGTGTCATGTATATGTATTTCATCTCTAATAGCAGGGTGCCTGTGATGAATTCATTTTTCTTCTCCCAGTTGCTCTAACTAGGAAATAGTAATCTTTGAGTAGGACATTGGTTGCTTTCTGGAGAAAGTTTTGTTGTATTGCTATGTTCAGGACTTATTTTGACTTACATTGGAATTATATATTTTTTTTGTTTTTGTTGTTCAGAAGAGAAGCGAGGAGCTTGCCCATGCTTCTGGAGAACAGGTGGAGTCTGGTAGCAATGTTGGCAATAAATGTAGTTCAGGTTCAAAAGGAAGCGGTACAATCACGCAACAGTTTTCTGGTTCAAATAGTGCCAGTATTATTTACACAGATGAGTTTGATACCTCTGTGGCTTCCCTAAACATAGTATGTCTCCTTTCTATAATTTCAAGAGTTGAAGAGCAGTAATCTTTTCACCGGTGGCTTGGAGTAACTTGTTTGTTCTGAATTGATCTACTATAGGCAGTCATTTGGTTCCATCTTCATGAATATGCAAAGGCATTATCAGTTCTTGAACCTCTGTATCAAAGCATTGAGCCCATAGATGAGGTATTTTATCTTTATTTTGGTGTCATTTTTGTTTCTACGCTTGTTGGTTTGTATTAACTGCTTCCCTTTTTATTTATATGCAGACAACAGCTCTTCATATCTGCCTTTTGTTGCTGGATGTTGTGCTAGCCTGCCATGATGCTTCAAAATCTGCTGTAAGTTCTAAATAATTTGTGGCTTGAATATTTGGAATTCCCGAATTGAAAAATTCCTCGCTAATTGCCCAGTTCAATCACTTTAGAGATCACAGTAGGATGGATATTTCCAACTGTTAGCCTTGTACTTGGATGGGGCTGTTTGTAGAGATTAGAGCGTGTCTGCCTTACAATTCTGATAAGCATGTTGTTAGAGGACATTGAAGCTGCTTGCCAGTTAAGAATGTTTAAATAAAGGAACTAATTTCTTTAAAGGTTCTTCAGTTCCTTTGGATTAGGGAGTGACACACCCATCAAAGGGTACCCATCTTTGTTATGTGCAGTCTGGATTGGATGATTTGAAATGTGTTATTGAGAATGTCCAACCATTCAATTATATTATTCCTAATGATATTTTTAAAATGATTTTTTTGTGGAGTGCCAATCTATTAAAGGTAATGTGTACTCCAATCAAATTAAAACTTTGAAACATACTGAAGACACTCTAGCAAGAGTGTAGGACACCATTTTTTTCCTCAGTTTTTGGTATTCCCATTTCTCTTTTCTGTAATACAGTAATAGTTAAATCATGAAGACTGGTTTTGGTCCAACATAATCAAATATTTACAAGTCCTATATTCTAAATGCATTTGTTTTTGTTAATCATATGTAGGTAAATTTACTAGATGTAAACTGTGGTTGCCTCCTATATGTAAACTATCTTATTAATTTAAGTAACCTCTATGACATTACTGATGTTTGTTGTTTGTACAAGTAATGCATGTATTACAAGGTTCTTTCTCTCTTTATATTTAAAAGAGGATAGCATTTGTATTTCCTGGTATTTCCACCCACTGAAGAAGAATGAACCACATCTGTTTTCCATTTTGTTAAAGAATTTTTATAATTTGCTTGGTGGTTGGTCCATTGTCTGCTTTTCTTGCAATCGTCTAAATTATGTCCCTTTACTACTGTAATTGTTTGTAAAGATAGTAAATGAAGATTCTATATTTACCATATGTTGCAATTCAGATTCAAATTCACCTCTGATTGCAGCATTAGAAGGAGCATATTCATTCAAACTTCTGTCCTTGCCATGCTGTGCTCCCTGTTCCCATATCATCTTGCATTTTATGTATAGGAAACCACTTCAGCGTTTTCTTGTTAAACACCCTGAAACTTTCTGCTAATGCCTCTTTAGTTATTATATTTCAAAGTGCTTGGTGATGAGGCAAGCATACAAAGTGTCACAATACATTGGAAAAAAAATAACTGGTAACCTCTATTTTTCTGCATTATGTATTTATGTTTGTACTAGCATGTCTTAAATGTAACTCGGAAGGCTCTTGTTTTTTATTGATTTACATTTGATACTACTTTTAGCCCTCACTTTTCCAAATCATCACATTTATATCTTAACTTAGCAAAATACTGTTTATGCTTACCTTGTCTTTCTTTTTCCTGTTGTCGTACTTAAAATGTCCATGGAAATTGATGGAATGAATCAGTTTGGGTTGAAACTTCTGCACCCTATGGAAAATGCTGAAAGCCTTTCCTGGTCCAGAGTTTCCGATTTTGGAGCAGTGCTGCTTTTCATGGGTTGTTTAATTTGATATTTAGTAGCTAAAATAAACTTTATTATATAATATTGGTTTTTGTATTTCTTTCACAACCTTTTTTGGATAATTCACACTTTAGGTTTTCATTTTTGTAAAGGTTAGATAATTGTTTTATGATTTTCAAATTGGAACCAAAGGGACTAGTTGCTTCCATATTTGTGGTCTGTTTGCTACTTCAATTTGTAGCATTGCCAATTAGACCTTTTCTTGTTGCTGTATCAAATTTTTGCTTATGAGATTGGTGCCTTCATTTTGCACTGATAAGCATGGTTGGTGTGACGATTCTTTTAGACAGTCAGACCTGGATACCTGGATTTGAGTCTTGGGCAGTGAGGCCTGCCTGTTGGATTCTGGTTGGATTCATGCCCTCAGTATGGGCAGTTATACACTGTTCAGAATTCAGACATTTTAAACCCAGTTCATACTCTGATCAAACTCCAATGCTTTTGTAATACACTTTATACTGCTTATTGTAATGAACTGGTGAGAAGCTGTTTTAACATCTTGTGGGTCACACTTGGTTTGAAATGCATATAGGGAGATAATTCCTAGCATCTTCTTTTTTGGGCATTATCATCGTGGGTGTACATGTTTTGTTAATGGCAGGCTTTAAGATGTTATGTTTAATTTAAAATTTGGGTTTGTATCTTATAGCTTTGATACTAAAACGGCTTTAATTATGTTCAGGATGTATTGAATTATTTGGAAAAGGCATTTGGCGTTGGCAATGTGAGTCAGGGAGACAATGGTAACATGGTTGCCCAACAATCCACGAGTCTAGTAGGAAAATCATCCTCTGTTCCAAGCAGCTCATTGGTCTCAGATACTTCTAGTTCAGACTTAGCTGCTAGTGTAAATGCCTCTGAGAATCCTCTATCAAGAACTCTATCAGAGGACCCACTGGATGAAATGTTTTCGACACTGGATATTGGTGGACAAAACTTAGCAAGGTCTGCTGGTCTTACATCTGCAAATGATCTTCCCAGGAGCACAGTTGATAGATCTATCTCCGGTGTTGATCTGAAGCTCAAGTTGCAACTTTACAAGGTTCAGTTTTTGCTTCTCACTAGAAATGTAAAGATGGCAAAGCGTGAAGTCAAGCTTGCTATGAACATTGCTCGAGGGAGAGATTCATCTATGGCTCTCCTCTTGAAGGCCCAGCTTGAGTATGCTCGTGGAAACCATCGAAAAGCCATCAAGTTGTTGATGGCATCGAGTAATCGGGCAGATGCAGCAATTTCAAGCATGTTTAACAACAATCTAGGCTGCATATACTATCAACTTGGGAAGTATCATACATCTGCAGTGTTGTTTTCCAAGGCACTGAGTAGTTGTTCATCTCTGCAGAAGGAGAAGCCTCTAAAGCTATTAACATTCTCACAGGATAAATCTCTTGTCATAACATATAACTGTGGGTTGCAGTACTTGGCCTGTGGGAAACCAATACTTGCTGCTCGTTGTTTCCAGAAGGCAAGTTTAATTTTCTACAAAAGACCCCTCTTGTGGCTTCGGCTTGCTGAATGTTGTCTAATGGCTGTAGAGAAAGGACTTGTAAAAGGAAGTCATGCTTCATCAGACAGATCAGAAATTAGAGTAAGTGTTATTGGAAAGGGTAGGTGGAGGCAACTTCTAATTGAAGACGGAATTTCAAGGAATGGACTTGTTGATTCGTCTGAAAAGGATGACTGGGCTTTAGGTATTGATGGGCAGCCTAAGCTTTCATTGTCACTTGCTAGGCAGTGTCTCTATAATGCACTGCACTTGTTGAACTGTTCTGAGTGGAGTAATTCAAAGTCTGCTTTACCCTCCAATGCATCCTTGGAGGAAAATGACGATGGAGCATCTTCCAAGAACTCAAACCATAAGAACTTACCTGGAATTGATTCCAAGGCTTCAATTATGTCAGTAGGTCTAGTTAACTCAAATGGGGATGTAAAAGAGCCAAAGGGGGGAACTAATCAGGAGATTATTCAGAACTCCATCTGCTATTATGAAGGTATTTGCAGAAGAGAAAATCAGATGATTAAGCAAGCTCTTCTTGCTAATTTGGCATATTTAGAGTTAGAACTGGAAAATCCTTTGAAGGCCCTCTCTGCAGCACGATCTCTCTTAGAACTACCAGGTTGTTCAAGAATTTACATCTTTCTAGGTCATGTCTATGTGGCAGAGGCTCTCTGCTTGCTGAACAAGCCTAAGGAAGCTGCAGAGCATTTATCCTTTTATTTGTCTGAGGGAAATAATGTTGAATTGCCGTTTGGCCAAGAGGACTGTGAACAGTGGCGAGTGGAAAAGCCTGTTGATTGTGAAGAATCAACTGGAGCAGCAGCAGCCAAGAATCCTTCCCCTGAGGGCTTGGTGGATTTCATGTTTCTTAATCCAGAGGAGGCACGTGGAACCCTTTATGCAAATCTTGCTGCTGTGTCTGCAATACAAGGTGAACTTGAGCGGGCACACCATTTTGTGATGCAAGCATTGTCCCTGGTACCCAACAGTAGCGAAGCCACTATGACTGCAATATATGTTGATCTCATGCTTGGTAAGTCGCAAGAAGCTCTGTCCAAGTTAAAACATTGTAGTCATGTCAGGTTCCTTCCCAGCAGCCTACAGCTGAATAAATCCTCGTAATGGTTGTGTGGGTGGTTCTAATTCAATCCTTTTGTGGCCCACCATTCAGTTGCTAGTTAGCAGGTAGATCAGCAATCCTTTTAGAGGATTTGTATCATATATATAGTTCAATTCAGATAATAAGTTTTCTGTTTTGTTTTTTTTTTCTTTCATCTTCCTCTCATTTTTCCCATATCTAGGGTTCATTTTTCAGTGGTGTGGCTGATTGTTTTGGTAAGAGCTGATGCCCACCTGTGAATTTGAGATGTAGTTCTAATTCAGGTTATTGTGTTTTAGTGGCTAATCCATGTGGTATTGAAGAATAGAGAGATAATGCGCTCCTCTCGAGATTGAAACGGAATAGATTTTATTCATTTTGGATTTAAATGCCAGAGTCAATTCATTCCAATGGGTTGTCGCCTTGCCGTACAATTTACTTAATCTGTTCAATTTCTCTTTGATTCCAATGCTTTTACCCTCTGTCTCTTTGGCAAATCGTGGTTTACCTCAATGGTGGATGCTTTCGGAGCTTACCCAAGTTGTTGTTCATTCGCTCTCAAAGTTCTGTATTGGCAAGAAGTACTTTGACATTATCAGCTATCAATTCAAGCAAGGAGTAGTTGGACTTATGAGATTTGGATGGTTGGAGACTGAATGGTGGCCTCTGAACGTTCAAGCCTTGGAACGGCCAGCCACGCCCAAGCCAAGCGTTTTCTGATAGTTGAAGGACCATTATTTTAAAATGTTAAAAAGTGATAATGGAAAAGAGCACTGGATACATGTTTATGCAAGATATTTCACTCACAATCAAAACACAGAGTTTAGATCTAACTTCTGTATATTTAGGTCTTAATAATTCTATCTTGGTTTAACTGTCTGGGTTATGCCCCTTTTAGGTTAAAAGGGCCCATAAATGGTTGTTGACACAGAGCGTCACCGCACTGATACTAACAGAAACAACTTAAGTGGTAATGCTGCTCAACTCTTTCTTCTTTTAATATTTACTCACTCAACAACTATCATGGCTACATTTGGCTGGATTCTTTTACTATTATATAAATGACTACATTATTGAGCATTACAAAGTCTGAATTCTGAAGTAGGAAAAGCAATTTTGTCATGGAATTACATCACAAATCTGGATCGTTAATTTATAACTGACTTATTTTCTTTTGTCATTTGATGAACACCCGAAGCATATTCACTAGAATATTTGCGTACTATCTTATGTTTAATTTTTTTCATGAAGTGGTGATAAAATAAATTTGAATAAATTAAAATTAAATGTTTCTTAATACTTGACTTGGTTTATTATATTTAAAAGTCTTTTAACTTATTATCAATAAATTTTACGTTAAATATTTTCTTATGAACAAGAGATAGAGTAAGCTATTTTTTGATTAAGTAAAAATTAGAGGATGGGAGCTTTAAACCAAATGCTCACGTGCTTGAAGCTCTTATTGGTTGTACGTATATTAATTGGTATATTTTCTTCAGTGACCAAAACAATTGGCTAGGAATACTAGACTGAAAAGCAAAGTATTTCTTGATTGATTGTTCATTATTAAAGAGCCCCTTCATAGATCAATCTCCCTGTGGCTAAGACTAGAAGAATGAACTAAAGAATCTCCTGAATTCTAACAAAAACCTTATCTAGAGACACCACATGTTATTATGGAAGACAGAGACAAACAAGGTTCATGTGCTATAGCTCAAAATTGGTCCCCTCTTCCTTTAATCTTAGCCAGGGTCATGCTGGCCATTTCTATTGAAACTGTATGTGATGGATTCCTAGCTAATTCCTTGAGATCATCTCGATAGAAGAAAGAGGGAAGCCAAAAAAGGATAAAGGATAAAGTTATCTAGACTTCTTGGACTGTCCTTACCCGGTTCTCTCCCATAGTTTTACATTACAACACAACCCTACCGTGGAGCGGAATTGCAATATTGTGGTTGAAAGTGAGGAGAGAAAAAGTTAAAGAGAAACATGGTTCATCAAAATGTATGTCGTAAGATTGTGCAGTCACTTCCTGATTGCTACATTTGAAAAACGCCAAAAACAAAAAACAGATTGCAGACAGAACGTCCATGATTGACAACGAAGCTGTAAAGCAATCAAACATATTTCTTCACTATCAAAATGTTCCATAATTAACTACATTGACTAGCTCCTTGGTATTTTTCTTTCTCTTTTTCTTTTTCGGGAATAATTTTCATCCAAATTAAAGGAACTATTATTAACGAGTCCTCAATATACCTTGCAATCAAGCTTGTACCGCACATTAGCTTTAGTATTAACTTGTGTTAAATTATTGTAATGCAAGTTGATAATAGTTGTTTCCATAGTAATATTAGGAAATTAGAACCGAATTAATTATCCTTATAATCTCGTCGGGATTGATTTGAGCTACGAGAAAGTGGAAACCATACATAGAAACACAAGAAAAAGGGGATTCAGAGCAATGAAGAATGGGTTTGGAACTACTTGTATATATAAAGGCTGCTCTAAATAAGGGTACTGGTTTCAAGACTACCTGTATGCTGAAAGCCTTCTTCAGTCTTCATGCGTGGAATAAAAAGAAGAGCATACTTATTCACATGTCTCTGTCGTCTTTCTAAAAGTAATGAACTCTCCCAGAAGGGACTTCCACTCTCTCTAGTTTCTGAAAGTAACCTCTTACGTACCATGCACAGCACAGGGCCAAAAAAATTATCAAAGAGGCTCCAACGACTCAAAAAAACACCAGAATATTTCATGATGACACTGAGTTTGGTATTGAAAGGTGGATTTCTCAAAGCCCATTGGATCTCCAAAAACTAACATTCTCTCTCTCTCTGACGGTATCAGTATTTGTATATATATGATTATGACCTAAAGTAGAAGCTCAGATTGAATGGTGGATTTTCACATCAGGTACTTATCATCATGTTTCAAAGTGGGATCCAGAGTCATAGAGGCATACCCTTAAACTGGGACCCCAACAGGCTTCCTGAATTACTATCATATGATATGACTCGGGAGGTCAAAATTTGTAGTTTCTTAAGGAGGCTTTAAACGTTTTTAAGTCCTTCACATGCAATTTACTGTAGCAAGTGATTAAAGATTGAATAGGAAGAAATAATAGTAGAAAAGGTTATTGTATACGGAGCAAAATGAAAATCCCGGAAAATCATAAACAGGAAGAAGGTCATTCTTGATTGCTTCCTTTGGTCCAAGGCAAAAACACACTTGCAACAATCTTTAAGAAAAGAAAAAACAAATGGTGTACAATAAGAGTCCAATCCAATTGAGAGAGAGAAGAGGGGGGGGGGGGGGGGGGGGGGGGGAGGGGAGGGTAGGGGAGAAAGAGAAAGGAAAAGAGAAAGAGAAAGATCGACATCCTCTCATGTCGATATCAGAAGAGCGTCCATGAAATTAACAACCTGCAAATCGGTGCACCGTGGAATCAAATGAGGAAAAAATATTCCTGGAATATATAGACATAGTGCAGAAAAGAAAAAAAGACTTTTATTGAACAAGCAACAAGTCATTTACTCACTAGCCTTTTTTAATTAGAGTGCAAACTGCCACACTTTCCTTATTCTTTTTGATGAATCACTTCTGAGGTTTATTTGGTTTCAATTGTTCCTTATGATTTGAATTAGGTTAAAATAATACTCGAGCTTTGTATTTTTGTGTTAGGCATCTTGAAAATACTTTGATTATTATTGTGAAAAAAATTGACTAAGTTTTTTGCTTTAAAATTAATGTAATACCCTATACTATCTTATCGTTGAGGTCAGCTACAGTTTTCATGTGTACAAAACGGTTTGCATTGCCACAATTTTTCCCAAAAAGTATTGGAAATGAAATCAAAGAAAAGAAAGCATTCTCTTTCAACAAATACTGTATAATCCCTTTTACCCTAAACAGTTAAGAAAATTGTAATCAGAGACAAACAGTGGAAGCTTCGGACCTAAAGAAAGCGTTGGAATGAAAGGGAAATAATAAAATACTTACCTTGGATGATCTAGAGAGAGCAAGTGTAACCAGGAGGGGGTGTCTTCCCACAAGTGACAAGGAGCTGAAGAGCAAGTGGCACATAAATGTTAAGGTTGAGAAGCTTGAGCTTGAGAGTGGTGCACAGGCAGACTGCAGCTTCAAGCGCAACAAGCCCTGAAAGAATCGGACAGCATTCATTCACAACCGGGTCACCAAGACCAATGTGCACCAACCCTCCAAGAAGATCCACACAAGCACCCAGTTTCAGTGTGTCAATAGGGCAAGTGGCGCTGGCCGGTGGTGGCGGGCAGGATTTTCCACTTGGTGGCTTAGTAATTGGAGGCACCGTCACCGGAGGGAGGTTAATGGGTGGCGTCACAATTGGAGGGATCAATGGAGGGAGGTTGATTGGCGGCTCTACAACGGGAGGGAGCGTCACCGGAGGGAGGTTAATGGGTGGCTTCACAATTGGAGGAACAGTCACCGGAGGGACTGTGACTGGTGGTTTTACAATTGGAGGGACTGTAACTGGTGGCAGGTTGATTGGAGGTTTAACGATGGGAGGGATGGTAATGGGACCCTTAGGGGACTTTCCCTTGGGCTTTCTGTGCTTCGGGGGTGGCTTGCCGCAGGTTCCACAGCCAAGAATTGGAGTGGCTGCGGAAATGAAAAGCATGCAAATGAGGAGTAGAGCTGAGATTTTGATGGAGTCCATTTTGATAGTGGAGTGGAGTGGAGTGGAATGGAATGGGTAAACTTTTCGTAGAGAAGAAGATGTTATATAGGAATAGTAAGGAATGCAAGAAAACAAAAAATTGCCATGGAAGAAGCAGATCACGTGAACTCGGGCTAAGTTCTAAAGGCAGCTGCCAAACTTTGCTAGTTGGCAATCTATTATTACCATGCCTTTACAATTACATGAATCTACCAAAATTTAACCGCTGCTATTTTCATCTTTTATGAACACTGCTTTGGTCATTAGTTCCAACTTTGATTTAGAAAGACAATATATTTTGGTGATGGGAGAGAGCGACAGAGATTGTCAGAGTTGGGAAGTTAGCAAATTTGCCTTCTACCCAATTTCTTAATCAATTTTAATTCCACTCATACCTTTTTTTTTTTTTTTAATTTGAGAAGGAAATTTAAATTTTATTTTTTAAATAGAGAAATCATGCACCAATCAATAAATTAAATGTTTCAGATATTTTTCTTTTTTTTTATTTTTTCTTTTTGGGTATTAAGGAGTAGGCAAGCTTATTGACACATACAAACCCAAATTATATTGTTTATCCCATTCAAAAGCTCCTTAATCGCATGAAAATCCAAATTCAATCAATTAGTACAAAAATAAACTTTTTTGTAAACACCATAAATTTAACATTTTTAGTTTTCTACTCGTAAAATCCTTGATGAGCTTAAATCGGGAAACACGTGGTCTTTTAAAAGAATGTTATGAAATTTAACCTAAGCTTCTTATATGCCCTAACTACTTGATTGTTGTATCGTTCGATAATCCAAAAATAGCACTAAATTATTGATTGATCCCATGTGTTACTCTTCAATGCGTGTGATATATAATAATAAAACCCTAATTAAGAGCTAGTATATGCATATGATATTTCTCTTCCAGCTGGCTATTATTAATCCATATTCAGTTCACACTTGACACAGCTTCACCTTATACCGTCGAATCTAGGTTGGGCAGTTCATTGAAGACAAAGATAGGCTGTTGGGCTTAGGTGAGTACATGGTACGGTTGTTTGCTCGATGTTTGTTCTAAGCCAATCAATTCCGACCTTCCATTTATTAAATTGGACTGTTTTAATCCGCGTTACATATATTTAATTAAGCCTATATATTATAAAGTAATGCGTTAATTTTTGGAATACTACAATACTTCCAATTAATTAAAAGAATAGAGTGATTAACCGATTATTAACATCAAGTCAAGCCTCAATGTGAATTGCATATATAATTGATCTTAAACTTTTAATAAAATTCATTTTTTGGTCTTGAATTACGTCTCAATTAATGAAAATTATTATAATCATTCCTTTAAAAAAATCGTTAACATAAGTCAAATTGAGACTTCAATAAAAAAAAGTTAAAAACTAAACTAACAATGCAATGTGCATATCTCTACCCTTAGCAAATTAATTATTTAATTAGAATAATTGGTAAAAAAGTAAATATTGAAAAAATAAAAAAGGGGGTATGAGATTGGATGCTATAAGAATCTGACCCCACCATAGCATGCGCCGTGGAAGTCCTAGTTACTTGGTTGACCTACGTACCATTGTTACAAGAAATCTATGAGACAAAGGCTCAGAAACTAAGATATGGCTGATTCATTTCCCCATAAAATAATTTGACGTCCGAGAAAGCTTTGGGTAAAAGTTAATTGTTTCTGTATCCAATTTTTGTTTATTGCTATAAAAAGAAAGAGAAATAACAAAGGAAATAAATTAATTAATGAAGATATTATAAATGTGATTTACATGTAAAATCATATTACATGGTCTGCTTTATAAGCATGGTGTTAGCATGACATGTGCCAAAAAAAAATGTAGTATTGCTAGTATTATTGAAAGAGAGGAAAAGCTAGAAATAATTTTTATCATTAAAGTCAATTATTTTTCCATATGGGACATCTTCGATAAAGAAGATATTGATATTTTATTGTGCTGCAAATGACATTTACGATATTAAATAATTGTATTATGGAATAAGAAAGGCTGTTTAGGAATTAGGGCCACAAAGGCATTTTAGATTGTGGAATCTATGGGCCTTTTTGTGTAAGTCACCGCCAAGATTCACAGCTATACTCTGCTAGATTGCCAACTTGCCTCGTTCTGGATAAGACTCTGAAGGAGGAATCGTTCGCTTAATGACTTTCTTTAGCAATATATAGGGGCCACATGGAAGGAGACCGATCGAGATGAACAGATCCTCCTGCCTGTATAATCACGTGTTGATGAAAGGCTTCAGCAAAGAATTTTGATGCCCCAATATATATGCCGTTGGTTTAAATCCGGAGACCTTAATATATCTATATTTCTTGTATATTCATCCATAATATATGGTTAAGTACAACTAAATGCATTTTTTTTTCTAGGATGAGAAAAAAAATTAAAAATTGATTCCAATCATAATAGTACGCAATTCAGTTCAGATTTTTATTGTATTATATTTGAATTTTTTTTTTTAAATCAAGTGGAACCAAGTTGTGTTCTGTTCTAATTGTTTGAGTTTTATCAACAAAAAAAATTTAATGTCTCGAAGAAATCAATTTATGGGTAAAACTTAAAATTTTGTATTAAAAATGTCAAATTTCAATATTGAAACGAAAGAGATGATATTTATGAGTGAAAAAAGATGGATTTGATTAATGGATGTCTATCGTATGAAACAATATTCCATTTAATGTATTTTTTTTTTACCAAAATCAATAAGAAATAATGCATTAATTACAATTTTTTCTAATAATATATAATCTTAACAAGTGTTCAAATATATATTTTTTAACTTTTTTTTTAAAGTGTATGCAATTAAAACCACATATTAACTCAAAGATAACGAAGAAGCTCTAAAACTTTAAAATATTTAAGATTCGAACTTCATCTATGCGGGATTGATCTAATTTTATGTTTAAATGTTCATTTATATGTGGCATATGCTATAGAGAAATGCTGTTTGATCCTACCATACGAATTTGTCCGAATTCTCACATGATAATTTCGTTAGGCAAAAATTACTTCCCTTGTCATTTGTATATATCTCAATTTGGGTCCCCAAATTTTCAGATTTTATAGCACAAAAGCATATATGCTTTCTCTCTCTGTTTTAACCCCAATTTTCATTTTTCTGAAATGTCCACATTGGTTCCTCATAAATCATGCATGTAAGTTAATTACTCACTCCACCTCTAGGCTCTAGCAATAGCATATGATGAATATAGATATTTCCAAGTTATCATGATCTGAAATTTTCTTAAAACAAACATATATATATATATATATATATATATATATACACACACACACCCCATTAAGCTATATTACAATGTCATTGCCAAAGGAATGTCACTTTCTTGCTAGAATAGCATGTAGAGAAATTGAACTTTAACTTAAAGCAGAGTGGAAGTTTTTTTGTCCAAAATAATAAGACGAAACTTCCCATTCATTTGATCTTATTCATCGAAACCAAATTAAGGTGATCACATTACTTGCATTTATCCTTTTTCTGCTTACAAGCCAGCTTAACCAGAACCGCTAATGAAATTTCGTCTAATGATAGTATTATGCAATGCAGACCGAAACTTCACTGCTGACTGACTCCTTTTCCCAATTTCTGGTCACAGTATTGGATTCTGCAAAACAAAAGAAATACTCTTTAATTTGTTAAGAAAGAGAGAGAGAGAGAGAGAGCTGTAGGAAATTGCATGGAAAAAAGAGTACAGCGAGGCAACCATGTGAAATGGTGGTTGGTGGTGAAAGAGAAGAGAATGGTGGTGGGGGAAGGGGCATGGTCTCATCAAAAGAAAAACATGGCTGTGTTTGAGAGAGCGTCCGTGAAAGCATGGTTATAGATATCTTTGAGAGGCTGGCCTTTTTTGTATTCTTCTCCATCCGTGATTCTGCTTTCCTCACTCTGATGTGATCGGTCGGCCTTTTCTCTGTCCCTGTCTCTCTGTCTCTCCTGTCTTTCTCTCTCTCTCTCTCTCATGAGTAGTGCTTTTCTCCTTGAACACATTTTGAGGGTTTTGTGGTGACAACTTGATACTTACGCTATTGCTGCCACTCTAGCAAGGATTAGAATGTGTTAATCGTTAGGAATGCCTAGATGAAGGTTTGGGGTTTGTCATAGAGGACATACATAATGTATGATAGTATCAAACTATATATACGAACATTGCTAATTAATAAACAAATGAATTTAACTTAGCGATTAGCAGGAATTTGTTCGAAATGCTGATGATCTACATAATAATTTGGTGATACATCACATGTTCATGCCTTCCCCTGTAAGAAACTTTAAGATGTTGTTTCAAGTTATAAGTTCATGAGATGATTTATGGGATAAGAAACGTTAATTTCCTATTGTATAACTCACTCAATAGCGCTTTTCCTTTTCTTTCCAGTGGGCAATAATTCATGTGGTACTTCAATGATTCACATCCATTTATGTACATATGATTGCCTGATCTTATCATGGAATTTAATATATTAGCTGATCCAGGAACATGACTCAATGTCTCATGCTCAATAGTACTTGTTTTTATGTAAACAAAATCTTTTAGTTCACTCTTATTGGTGTCGATCTAGAGGGAAAAGCATTCAATAGATATACATATAATGAGCAAACAAGTTGAAAAACATATCCTACCAGCAATTACTCTAACGTGCATATTTTTAACTGTATTCAAAGTTAATGCCTTCTGTCTCTGTGCGAATCCAGCCACAAGTAACCGATACAAGTTGATGTCTATGTTTCATTGCTCTGAAGCAGAGAATGTGATGAGCTTTTAACTTCAATCTTGTTGCGTAAATGAAACTTAGCATCTCGAGAAAGAGATGAAATTAATTACTAAAAGGAACAAAATCTATGAGAAACACCCCAATATCCATGCGGCACCTAATTTCCAATATTCCGCTGTAACCCTGGAAAATCTTCAAAATGCAATATGACATGCAGGCTTATTAACTGGATTTTGTCGTGTGTAATGTCTACGTTATTAGAATTTGTTTAAGTAAAAATCCAATGGCTGAGATTTGCACTGTGAAATGAATGGCCCTGAATGCATACTCCTTTCTTCATGGATTTATCTGGGTTATGATCTGGTGGCTCTGCTTTGTGATGAGGATCTGCATAGATTACATTTGCAGAGCTCGACAGAGTATTCTTTCATTTATCTTTTTTTGGTACATTTTCGTTTCTTTTGTTCGAGATATAAGAGATATATATAGTCATGAGAACAAAAACTTAAAATTATTTTGTCACAGAATCAGCAAATGCACGTGGATGTGTAAGAATTATAAGCTCAAATTTTTTTTTATTTAAAAGAGAGATCTGATATACAAGAGATATTGTTCTTTTTTATGCAATTTTTTTTATTTAAATTCAATCCTTATTTTTTTTAATTTTTATGATTTTCAATTATATAATAAAAATTATTATTTTTATATATTTCATAAATCTTACCGTTCATTCTAACATTCAAACTCTAAAATTTTGAGTTCGAGTTCGTTTGAAACACATATATTCCTTGCATGATAAATTGGTTTAAAATGATAAACATTAAAATGTTGTGATAATTTATTGACCATTGATTTTAAGGTTGAACACGTGGCGAAATCTAAGAATGCACTAGCCTCTCCAGAATTTCCTAATACCACAAGCTTTGTTACGTTAACATTTTGGATAATCCTAGGCATATTAATATCCAAAAACTTAGCAAATTTTAACTAAAAATATTATTAATTTACTACAACTACATTTTCTATTCCATAAATAAAACATTCTAAAAAAAATGCCTTTGGGCCAAGATATCAGTTGTAGGAGCTGAACATCCCGGCCCAAAATTTAATGAAAACTGAAAAAAGTAATAATCGAGGGCCCAATGATTGAAGGATGGGCCAACGGGTCGAATGTGGTAAAGGCTACTGAACATTTTAATTTCTTCTTCTTTAATTTTATAAAGCGATTTATAGTTTTTTATGAAAAATTAGCATTTTTTAAAAAAGGATTTTCTTCTTATTCTTTTTATTTTAAATAATGTGTGAAAGTAAATTTAATTATTCTATTTTGAAAAAAAAATTGTATTATTATGTCCTGTTCCAATTGTACATACAAACCTTTTATTTTTGCCTTTTCAACTCATTTCAACTAAGCTAAACCTCAATCCTAGTTAGATGGTAGATGCTAGATGGGTTAGTTACATCAATACGGTTTCTTTAACTTTACTTTCTCAGAGGTACTTAACATAAGCTAAATCATATTTCAAGAGATTTAAGTAAGTTAATTTTGGATCTACCCTCTATTATCTTAGATCCCCTTGGGTTGAATTACTCTTGCATCTTAGTGCTGGTTAGATATATAATGCAAATTAGTATACATATCCAGTGAAATTTTAGTTATTTAGTTTAAAACAAGTTCAACAATTGTTCTTTAATACAAGTATCCTAACTACTTGATAGAAAATTTTATACCTTAAAGCTTTTTATATCGAAATTAAGAAGCAATTCCATAAGGATGCCGAAATCTTCTCCCACGAAGCTTAGGCTGTAGCAAATCTAAAATTGTCCAAGTGTCTAGCTTTAATGATGGTCTACATAGACTTCACCTAAAATAACACAAATGGTGGTTAGGAATTTGCTGGTACTGTTAACCTAGTGCTAGATAGAGGAGGACTAACTAGGTTTCTCATTTCTCAGTAAAAGTCGAAAACCAAAAGAGGAGGAAGAAAAAGAGAAACCACCGATCCCTACGGATACACCACCAAAATTGTTCCCTAGGATTTCACATTAAGAGTTGCCAATAATCAAGGATAGGGAATTGCTTCCAGGTACAGAGTTAGTCAATTTTTACCGAAAATTAAAAATAAAAAAAATATTTTTTTTTTAAAAAATCATTAAGAGAAAAAATATATAATATATATAAGATTTTAAAAAATTTGAAAGGCTGTACACAAGGCTTTGCCCTTGACTACTTGGCTACTATAATTTCATTTCTCAATTCTCAATAGGATATCTCCCTTAGGGTGATGTATCATTTATTTATTATTCACTTATTGTTATGTAATTTACATTATACCCAACATATACTCCATTATCAAAGTATAACAATTTTTATAAAAGATAACTAGATGATATTAAGTTTAAGAATTACTTACATGATTGGAATATGAAAATAATTTTATAGACACTTAAATGATATACTCAATAAAATTCTCATGGTGAGTCATTTTCAATGAATTTATTTTTATAACAAGCATTCATATATTAGTTTTCAACATCATAATATTTCAATTTATGGAATCAATTGTTCATTTTATAAGTAAAAAACATATGTTAATCTCGATTTATATCAACGGTCAGGCTTGATAAAATCATAATTAGAAAATGTTTAAGATGATTTGATGTAGTGGGGATTTCATAACTGTATCACATTATAATTTTTATACAAAATATATTTACTCTAACAACGTTACATTACAAGTAATAAACATACGAAAACTCATAAAAAAAAAAACCCTTTCATTATTACAATGTACTAAATCAAGATCAATGTGTTTTACAATGTTATTTTACAAACTATATTGATTGGCATGCATGACAAACGTGGATTCTATCAAAAGCATGAAAACTTGGGTCCTCTTTTTATTTATTTATGGATTTTTGTGTTAATAAGTGTTTTAAAAGCATACTTTAAGATTAATTAAAATATGATTTATGAGATTATTTTTATATTTAATTTAAATGTAGTATGTAATTGTTAATTTCTTGAGTTTCAATGCAACGAAGAAAATAATATTTACTATAATAAACTTAAAAAATATTTTTGAATACCTTTTATTAAAATTATTAATTATCATACCCAATTTCTTGATGACGTCAAATTGACAAGCAAAAAAGGAAAATGTTAGAAAATGGAGGTTACGAAACCCAGCTGTCATGCATACAAAAGATAACCACTGTGGCTCCTGTTGCCTGTATCTTTTATTGTTTTGGCTGTTACTGCTTGGGCCCACTTTTCTATTTTTGGACGGTTAGATTTTCTTCCTCAAAATTCACCTTCTGGATTTTTTTCCCTATTTCCATATGATTATGCATCTTTATATGACAGTAATATTGTCTTACCAAAATAAAAATCAATTAAAAAGAAATAAAAAAGGGTTATCCAATAATTTTTGGTTCATAAAAGTAACTGTTTTTAAAAGAAAATGCAGTGATTAATTGGAGTCCATTAATGATTGGAAGCAATGTTGCAGTTGGTGTGTGCCCAGGCCAGACTGTACGCTTTTCTTTTCTTCATTGACCTTTACTCCATCGCATTCACGTCTGACGTCCCCACCACCAAACTCATTTGATTGGTCCACGTGTCTTTTTCCCGCCAAACTCGGACGAAAACTATTAACAAATTCAAAATTCAGAGTCCTCCTATATCCACCCTGTCTTTGACATCCCACCTCCACCGGGACTGCTTCTCTTCCACTTTCACCTCCTCCTTGGTTCCATTTTTGCTATATTTTTCCCTTAAATTTCCCCAATCTCTGCCAAAATAAACCAGCCTCCCAGCTCCAATCCCAGATCCCCCATCTTCAATTGTAATAAAAGGAAAAAGAACGATCGTCGTTCCGCGTAAACGGGGGAAACAGAGTGTTGCAGAGAAATGGGGATATTTTATGGAATGGTGGCGAGGGGGCAGGTGGTGTTGGCGGAGTTTAGTGCGACGCAGACGAATGCGAGCACGATCGCGAGGCAGATATTGGAGAAGATGAAAGAAGGAAAGAACGATAGCAATTCTTCGTTTTCGCATGATCGGTATATTTTTCATGTCAAGAGAACCGATGGCCTCACCGTTCTTTGCATGGCCGATGATGCCTCTGGAAGTAAGTACTTTTTAAATATACATGGAAATTTCATTGCTTTATCTCTTGTTGGCATTCAAATTACGATTCATCTTCAATTCCTAATAGGTTTAAAGGAGATTATCTATAATGTTAGTAAATATTGTCTCAATTAAATGTATGATAAATTTTAAAAGGTGAATGTAACAAATTAATCTCGTTGATGATTTTATGTAGGGAGAATCCCTTTTGCTTTCCTTGAAGATATCCATCAAAAATTTGTTAAGACCTATGGTCGTGCCATTCATTCAGCATCAGCTTATGCAATGAATGATGAATTCTCGAGGATCCTCAGTCAGCAGATGGACCATTTCTCAAATGATCCGAATGCCGACAGATTAAACCGTTTGAAAGGGGAAATGAGCCAGGTACAATTTCCAATTGTAAAATGTGTTCACTCATGATTGTTTCTTTCCAATTTTGTTGATCCTTGAAGTTTCAGGTGTCAAGATTCCTTAATACATTTAATCTTCATAACTATGTACATATAGGTACGGAGTGTAATGATTGACAACATCGAGAAAGTTTTGGAGAGAGGCGACCGCTTGGCGTTGCTCGTTGAAAAGACGAGTGCAATGCACGGGAATACACTTCGTTTCAAAAGGCAAGCTCGTCGTTACAAAAATGCTTTGTGGTGGAGAGATTGTAAGTTCACGTAAGTAAGCCAAATACATTCCAGTGTTAACAGTACGTATAGGGGCGGAGTAATTCCGTTTCGGTTCCACTAAATTCAAGTAGGAATTGCTGTTGTCTTGCAGGGCGACATTGATACTACTGCTTCTGTTGGTCATCCTTTATGTTCTGCTCACATTTCTTTGTCATGGACTCTTTTTGTCGTCATGCTTGAACTAACACGGTAGCGGCTTCCATGGTTTGTCAAATTTAATGGTATAATGGTAATGCTGTTCATGGAAAATTTGGCCATAACATTTTCACATGTTTAGCAGAGCTGTCAGCCATGTTTTCTGTAAATGCCTGTAATGATTTTGGCTGTACAAGTTTAGAAATGTTGGCATAATATAATACATACTCAAGCCCTACTGCCAAATTTTGCCAATTTTGAAGCCTAAACCTTGGGTTGACGAAACCATCATGCATACTCCGAGCTTCAACCAACATAGAAAGATGGGGAAAGAGTGTGATTTATGCTTACCAGGTCTCTATAACGAGTGTGATTAGTAGTTTTTAAGGGTTGAATGTCGCCCGCTAGGCAAAAGCACAGCATCCTCCCCAGATCACTAAAATCTTGAGTTAACCTCCTTTTAAGAATTGACTAGAATTAACATTTCTGCTAAACCATTGCCAATCTTGAGGTGAACTCCTTTTTTCCCCCCTGCTAGCACACTCCCTCGAAGCATGATGGGGGAATAATAGGATAAAAAACTAGATGGAATCAGAAATGAAGTGTGTGATCACAATAGTTTCCCCGATCTCCATGCTGCAAGCATTGCCAGTCGGTTGTCAGATGAGTTAATTTTCAATTGGGCGCGGGTGCTTGAATGAGAAAGTTTCATAAAATTGCCTCTATTAAGGTATTTAATTATTTTTTCTTTAGCAAGATAATTGGATCCAAATAATACCTGACTGTAATTGCTTGATAATCACAATCAAGTCCGTGTCTCTCTTTTGGGTTCCTATTTCAAACACCTTATTTGTTCTTTTGATTAAACAAGTTTTATGCAAATTAAAAAAACTTTTTTTTTGATTTGGAAAGGATATATGATTTGTTTTTTACTGTCCAAGCTATTAACCAATAAGTTGCCAAAGGAAATGCATTATTGACAAAAGAAAAATTATTTTGTCACCCTTCATATTGTTGAGATTGCAGTCAAACATAGATATAGGCTACTGATATTAGCCTCTATTTTAGTTCATGAAACAGAGATTGCATAAAAAACCATCAGAAACCAACTCACATTTCATTAACTACAAAAAATCTTTGTATTTCCAACGGATTTTCAACGAAATTTAACTAAAATTTTTAAATACTTGTTTCGATGGATTTCCAACGGATTTCTAACGGAAAAATTCCGTTGGAAATCCGTTGCAAATTGAAATTTTCAACGAAAAATTCTGTTGGAAAATTTACTTTTCAAACCCAGTCTTTTTATTGTTTAACATTTCCAATAGATTTTCAACAGAATTTTTCGTTGGAACTCAAAACTGTTTCAAAAATTCGGACGTAATCTTGATATTTCCAACGGAAAATCCCATTGGAAATGTCAAGATTACGTCCGAATTTTTGAAGTAGTTTTGGGTTCCAACGGAATTTTGAAAATAAAAATAATTATTTAATTTACTTAATTATTTACTTAATTACATGCTGGTGACACGTCAAGTGCATGCAGACATGGTGGTGACATGCCAAGTACAGGTAGACATTGGTGGTTACAAGCCAAGTGCATGCAGACACTGGTTTTACACGTCAAGTGCAGGTAGACATGCTGGTGACATGCCAAGTGCATGCAAACATGCTGGTGACACTCTAAGTACATGCAGACATACTGGTGACATGCCAAGTGCAGGCAGACACTGGTTTGACACGCCAAGTGCAAGCAGAAATGGTGGTGACACGCCAAGTGCATGCAGACATGCTAGTGATAGGCCAAGTGCAGGCAGACATGTTGGTGACATGCCAAGTGCAATCAGACATGCTGGTGACATGCCAAGAGCAGGCAAACATGCTAGTGACACGTCAAGTGCATGCAGACATGTTGATGAAACGCCAAGTGCAGGCATATTCAACTTTAGAATACATAAGAACAAAAGAAATCGGATTGAACAACATCCAACAGGAGAAAGTTTTCTGTTGCTTTAACATTTCAAAACAAACTTAAAACCACTAACAATGAGCACTTTCTCCCCCTTGATATATTCAACTTTAGAATTCTCCAACCTTGGGTATTTGAAATCCAAAGCCTCTTCATTGAAATTTGCTCTTGCGTAATGGATATTTACAACAAAATATGGGATAAATATCATAACGTAAGAGCAAATTTCTATGAATGAGACTCTGGATTCAAATAGCCAGGGTTCGACATTCTCATGCTCGGAAGAACTGCCGAGGAAGCATCGACAAAACTGCTTTTGAGTAGATGTACAGTTTGTCACTGAGAACTGAGGAGTTGTGGACCATATATAGTAAAGGAATATAAACCGACGTAGGCAGTTTAAACGTTTCAGGTAGAGGCGCAGACCTGGTGGTGTCACGTCAAGTGCTTGCATACTGGTGGAGACACGCCAACTGCATGTAAACATGATGGTGACACGCCAAGTGCATGCAGACATGCTAGTGACACGTCAAGTGCATGCAGACATGATGGTGACACGCCAACTGCAGGTAGACATGCTGGTGACACGCCAAGTGCATGCAGTCTTATGTGGTCACACGTTGAGTAGATGCAAGATTTTGGGTTGACACGCCACAAATACTTCTGTGGTGACACGCCAAGGTGCATGCTGTCTTCTGTGGCCACACGCTGAGTTGATGCAGAATTGTGGTGACACACCATGCATACTTATAATATAATTATACAAATTATAATTATACAAATTCTCTGAACATGTCACCCACATATTCTTCAAAAGATATTAGTACTGATAATTGAACAAAATAATTATACAACTTTAAATTTACATACTATATCAAAACAATTAGAAAATATAGAAACGTAATGTAATTTCTGCAAAAGTAATGGGAAAGTAATATATAAACTATATGAATATTATTAAAATTAATAAAATTTATTGTATATACAAAAAAAAGAATCAAGTACAGACATTAGCGAAGTTGTTATGTTCAAGGTTCGCTCTCACAACTGTTGGAAAAAATTTCGAGAGCGTATTGGTGACGTAAATTTACAATCATATTCTGTTTAACTCTGATTTTTTCTGATTGCAAAATATCGTCAATGTACGCAACCATGAACATATCGCAGCTGACACTATCATTCTACCGATGCACTGTAGCTTTGGGCATATGAATTTTCAATGGCATCGGCCTCAGATCACGTGTCTTCCGGCGTGCTCTATTGAAATAACCGGCTTGGTGATAAATGATTGGCAGCAATGTCGTCAGGGGGGCCATTTGAGCCGCACGAACTCCATTATCCTTAGCAGCCAAAGTTATTGCGGACTCCACCACCTTGATCATCCACCTCACCAAGTCGATCTTCGCCACCACCCAATGGCCACCCATATTTCAAGGTGCAAGGATGAAATCGACATCTTCCCATTTTTTTGCGTATATTGACCTCTCACCCTGCACGTATCCCCACAACTCATCTATAATTTCCATGCTGGCACGGGCATCTTCAGTGGGGAACGCCTAGTGTAGCATATGGAGGGTATCTTGTGAAGCATGTATACATTAGCTTACAACTAATGCCATAAATAACTTACTATTTTCATAATTGAAAATAATGAAAAATAAACTTACGAAGAATATCGTGTCAACCACGTATGCACGGGTATTGTACAACTTCCACTTCGGACTTGCCATCTGCTTATAGAGTACGTTGAGGCATGCATCGACATGTTCACTTGTTATTTCTTTTTCGGGATCCTTTAATGACACAAAAAATTTCGCACCTTGGTCTCCTAAGATCTTGACGTTACGCCTGCATATATAACATAATGAATTAATTAATTAGCCTTGGTGAATAGATGTTTAATTAAACAACAAGATTTGCAATGTTATTTATGAGCTGACCTCATGTACTCATCTTTCTTGAAAGCATCGTACGTTTCCACCATTGAGCTCTTTTGATCCCGACGGCTCAATGAGGGGTCGACGTACGGGCTTGCAATGTATTTGCTTGCCATTCTCACCCGTGCCTGCTCAGTAGGATCTGAAATGAATGCTGCCTGATCATGGACATAAGACGCCTCTGTTGGCGACAATCGAGAGCTGCTGGGCTCAAGAATGCTGTGCAGAAGATGGTCCCCTTCATAGACTATTGCAAGGTTCCCATCCCCTCCCGTAGGTGCATCGATCACCGAATCAGCATCCGCTGCAACAGTATCATCTCCGTTGGCACCAACAACATCATCATCGTCAATGCCAACACCAGGTTCATCATGGTCTAATGGATTAGCGACATCCTCGTGGTCCTCATCGGTATCGTGAGATGAAAGACCGCCCTACAAAACAAGGCAAATGAGAAAATCATTAGCATAAACTGATGCCTCAAATTAGAACTTACCGTAATAAACATAAACAACCAATATTATACGCAAAGATTGAATATCGCACTTGTGATTTCAGTCCATTTAGAATCTGAGCGATGACGCGGTCCTCAAATGTCTGTAGAGACAGAGTCAATGACTGGATTGAAGCCTTCAATTCTGACATCTCCTTTTTATGTCGGTTCTCTAACCATCGCAGCTGACACTTCAGTTGACGATTCATCACTAGTCTGTCATTGACTCTTGTGGATAAGGTCAACTGCAATAACATATATGCTATAAATTAGTGTGTAATTATATATGGAATTGTTGAACATTAATCGTTAGAACTCTAAAATCCTTATCGGTGGCTCATTATCGGTACTGTGTGGTTGAGCATTACAGATCGACTCTTGAGGTGCTTGTGTCACCTCCCTTAACTGCAATGACAGAAATTACTGTGTTAATCGAAAAACATATGCAGAAATGTTTAACACAAACCGTTACAACCGATTTTATCGTTGGCTCGTTATCATTGTGCATATGAGGAGGAGCTATTGGTGGTTGAGGAGCTGTCGTAGCATGGTCACCACCTTCCTCCAACTCAGGGACTGATTGCTCATCCTCATCCTCTAAAGCAGCGGTGGTGCGCCTCCGCTTAATGGCACCATTGGCTCTTCTATCCTTTAGCTGCCTCCTTTTTTCCCTTGCACCTAAGCCTTAGTCCGCACGATCTTCCATGTGCCCTATAGGCATGTACTGGTGGCCCTCCGAAAGTGGGACATCAATGTCCACGAAGTAATCCTGCTTGGCCTCATCCGGGGTGAGTTCCAATGTCTCGATTACCTACAATTGTAAAATAAGGACTGTGATTAAATATAATTTTATGGAAAATTATTATAGAAATGCACATCAGAAATTGGCCAAGCTGTTCACTCACCTACTGAGATGACTCTAACTTCTCAACTGCTTTGTAGAAGATTGTCGGCTTCTGATTGCATTCCCATTTCAGCATACGTGGGTAGACGTCCTTTGGAGCAGAATGACCAACTAGTTTTTGTGTCACGACCCAAAATCTCTCATCGAGCCCGTGACAACTGTCGCGACGTCCCGATAAGCACTCAATCCCCGAGTACTCTATCCAGACCTCGCAAGGTATCTTGTACCAGTTTTTCATCTCTCTCGTGATTAATAATTTTTGAGAAATATGTTTTTTTAGAGAATAAAATTTATATTTTAGATTAAAACAGTTGAAATGCGTAATTAACCACGTAGGAGTATTTTCGTCTTTTGTTTTGTTCAAAAATTTCAAAATCCAATTTTCTGAACGTAAAGGTAGAATAAATTTATACATAATAACATGTAAATAACTCAAATATACAAATCAGTTTATAATGACACGTGGGTCCTACTATGTACAACTATGTACCTTTGAATACTAAGGACGCGGCTTCAATCAAACCTCTATATGCACTCCGAGTGTTTACCAATGATCTCGAACTTGAAAGGGGGAAGAGAGGGTGGTGAGTTTTACAACCTAGTAAGTTAGATAATTACCATCTATGACATCTAAAGTCGAGTAGATGGAGACAAGTGCAAATATTGAGTAATAACACATTTTATAGCACACACTTGAATTCTATTCAAGCAATTTATTTCAAGTTCATGAATTATGATCAAAATTATAAAATCATTAGGGCTTATGGTTTTCTTAGAATCGAGCTTAAGCCAAAATCCTTACTCGGTGATGCCTTGGCCTAAGGCACCCTAACCGAGTCCCCCAAGGTTGTTATAAACATATTTCATTTAGAGATATAGTCGTTCCTTGGCTTTGACCGAATTCATCTTCACGTGGTGGTTTAGCGTGAAGAGAATTTTAACATTACCTCAAGAGTTCCCCTACGCGCCTCTCCGACTGAGGTAACAATTTATCAGGTTTTACCATGCCCCTCCTAAAGGTAGTCCACGGCAAACCCTCACTGCAGTGTTTTATTAATCGTAGCCCACCAAATTTATAAAGTCTAGTAGCATAGCATGGCCAATATAATTATATCCAGTCATCAAAATCAATAGATAATTTATGTCATTCACAATAATATTGAATTCAACCAGCATGCTTTCCAATGTCATAAGCCACAGATTTCAATTCGTGTATACATAATACAATTCATCAAATAAGACTCCATATACTCAATTTCATCAAATTGACATTTAATTTCAAAAACAATATTTCATCGAAATACCTTTTCATTAAAAATTGTAATATTTATACTTTCAAATTCATCATGCTTTAAAAAGTATAAATTCATAACAAATCCACTCTAGATATTAAAGATGATAATTTATCCACTCACCTCGTCAAGAGTGCACGATACTCCTATTTTTAATTTCCACTACACCGTATTTTTCCCTCGTCCAGGAGCCCACCACCTATACATGATTCACAACACAAAATTCCATTATTTGTGTCCAACCATTATGGTTCAGACAGTCGTTAAATTGCAGTGTTTGACCAACTCGCCTATACGCGTCTAAATTGCTAAAATCCTCACTTAAATTTTGATTTGACCTATTTCAGTTTCTAATAGTTCAATTATATCCATAATGTTCAATTACAGTGAATATGGGTCAATGTATCAATCCTAGACTATAAATTACGATTTTACCCCTAGTGGGTAAAAATTTTGATTTTTACTCTAAAAATTTTGATTTTTACTCTAAAAATTTTCATAATTTTCCTATACCCATAGTTCATCATAATTCATCAAAATACCCCAAATAAGCATCAAAATCAGCAGCAATTTTTTTCCTGAAAAATTCGGCATAAATGGGTTTCAAATGAATAATCAATTTTTTCTTGAAATTTTGTTCATAACCATGCTTAACTACCACTAAACCTTAACATAGTTCAAATTCAAGCAATTCCAACATCAAATCATCCTCCATACCCATTCGGCCTCAAGGTTTTCAGCATGATAACTCATCATTCAATCATGAAAAATAAGAACTAAAGCATGGGTAAGCTAGGGTTAGGGTAAAACTAAAGAAATCTTACCTTGGTTTGGCTTGAATCTTGAAAAACAACTTGAAATCCCTTGATTTTTGGCTAGTTTTCTTGTTTTTTCCCTTTGTTTCCTTTCCTTTCCTTTGAATCTGGTTTGTGCTGAATTTGGAGAGGAAAAGTGAGGGTTTTAAGCTGATTTTATTAGTTTAATATTAAATTAAAATGGCTTGCCGCATGGCATAATGCTATTGGCTCATTTTTTTAACTTTTTGACTTTTTCTTCTTGATTTTACACCAAAACTATTTCAATATTTATCCATTCCATTGTTAAATAAAATCCTTGGTCTTGACAAGTGCTGGGATGAAAAATTTACCGATTTGCCCTCGAGGTGAAAAAATTACGATTTTGCCCTTATACTCAGAAATGTACTGGAATTACATTTTTTTCACTTTTCAACCTCAAATAACACTTCAATTAACCATTATTAATCAAACGGGGTCAAAACCTTTCCTAAAAATTCTCGTTTTGTCCTTTAATAATAAAATTATTGTTTTGCCCTTGTGTCCCAAAAATACCGAGAATTAAAATTTCTCACTGCTGAACTTCATATTATATTCTAATAATCATATTATATTTCAGATAGTTGATCTTGGTCGAATGTGATCAAAATTTTTTATAGAAATCTCCATTTTGTCCTTAAATGACAAAATGACTGTTTTGTCTCTAATCGGTTAATTTTTCCGATTGACTCCAAACTGGGCCTTGAACTCCGAATCATTGTTTCGAGTAATTTCATGGGTTTTAGTTTTCTCAAATTCATTTTCAGTTCTCTGTTTAGATCAGTTCGAGGTTTAAATCATCTCAATTGTATTTCTAGGTATAATACCGTGTTTTAAATTCTTTCCCAGCTATTCAAATTTTCAATCACTCTATCAGCCACATACATGACCTGACAAGTATTGTTTAGGGCTGGGCTTGACATTTTGGAAGCTTGGAATTGCCTCCATTGCCCAGAACTACAAGTCATATATAACATCGTTAGACCATAAATGATAAACGAGTGCAACAATAAAATTTTAAGTTAAAAGGAAACTCATCAATGTTAAGTGCCCGTACTTGAATCACTCACGCGAATCCGTAAATGTTGTAGTGTAAATGAGTTGCCGGACTCAAGTTTGAGGCAAGCACTTCGAACCCCTTCAAAAGGTAGTCCTCGGTCAGCCTCCATACATAATGACCCCATGGGAAGGCATTCCAGGAGTTGATGTCCTCCACCAATGACAATAGCCAAGGCATCACCCGTCTACGGTAGTCTTGACCGAATAAAATGTTATTCGCGATCAAGACAAGCGCCATCTTTGTCACGTTACCTGGTCGCTGCAAGCTGCCTCCGCAAAATGTATTCAGCAACTCCTACATCTTAATGCTCTGCTGCCCGTTCCAGTATCGTGCATGAATTCCGTCAGCAACAACTTCATACGGTCGTGTGAACACATCGGGCATTAGACCAAACTTTAGTCCGGTGATAAGGCATAACTCTTGCTTAGATATCTGCGCCTTACTCTTGCCAATGGCAAACCACAGCTCGTTCTCCACTGATTTTGTCACCTTGATTCGACGAATCATGATGTTATGCAGGAGACCGACGCTGAAGTAACCTTGGGGATATACGTCCAAAAGCTGTCCAAAACACGTACTCTTCACTACATCGTACTCCCCTTTCTCTTGGAGAGTCTTGTTGATATAATGCAACTGCGATTACTTACAATGGGTGTTGATGCAGACATTGAGCGCCCACTTCTCCCTCGGCACAAACAGCAAGCTATCAAGGTCCTTATGCTGTCCGGACTACATATGCAAAACATGGAACACATGCACAATTGAGTTAGTCCATAACGTGGAAACAAGGTACAATGAAGAAAGAAAAAGAAAGAAAGAAATAAATACTATGACACGCCATCCATAAGTGTCGTGACAAGCAATGCGTAAGTGCCGTGACAAGCCATGCGTAAGTTTCGTGACACGCCATGCATTACAGTGTTGTGACACACCATACATTACAGTGTTATGACAGGCCATGCATAAGTGTCATGACACGCCATGCTCTGCAACTACTGACTCCTGTACACCTAAAGCCATGACATGCTAAAACCCAAAAAACCAATTATCCCACAACACGCTACCCTAAGCCGTGACACACCAAAAAATTCAAAAAACTAGTAAACCCACAAGACGCCATATGTAGACGCGGATCCTCTTTTTCAACACTTTGCTTAAACCCTAAACCATGAAGATAACAGTTACGTCATGCATAACAAATGGAAAAAAAAGCACTAACTTATCAAACCAACCCTAATCGAAAAAAAAACAAACAAAAGAAAGTTTTAATTTGAATTTTAGACTCACTGACTTATACACTGATAACCAACATTGTTGCTGTGATACTGGTGAGCTTGGCAAGAACGAGATCGAACTCTCTGCTACGTTTCGGGATGATGATCGATTCAAAATCTCTAACTTCCTTCACACAGGAGTTTGCGATTTCAAAAAAATATTTACTTATAATTAAATGGCCTTTTATATTCATTTCATAAATTCGGTGGAAGTCTAAAAGGTTTTGTCATTATTACGCCTCGTTATTTTCTCACTTTCTTTCAAATTATGGCATGTCAGGTCTTCAACCCATGACGTGTCACACGTGGAGACCATGGCCTGTCACACACATTATAACCATGCCGTGTCACACACTCTAAACCTATCGTGTCACACATTCTCACCCTGTTGTTTTATACATTATAACCTTACCGTGTGACACGTCTAACCATGCCGTGTCACACACTCTAAACCCTGCCGTGTCACAGCCGTGTCACACATTCTCCCATGCCGTTTCACATATTATAACCTTGCCGTGTCACATGTGCAACCATGGCATGTCACACACTCTAAACCCAGTCGTGTCACACATTCTCCTGTGTCGTTTCACAGATTATAACCCTGTCGTGTCACACGTTGGACCATGGCGTGTCACACGTTTGACCATGGTTTTATAAAAAAACCATGGAAAGTTATAAAAATCATATAAAAAAACTATATTACTTTATTTACGTTTTAATTGTAACGAGCAAATGTATGTAAATTAAGATGGAAGTTTTATAATAAACTTATTAATATTTGTGCTTAAAAAAGGTTAATTTTATTATATCTATGTATTCATGCAAATTTGACCGAGAGCTTTAGAATATATATATATATATATATAGATAAACATGTATGATTTAAGAAAAAAATCAATATATAATTGTATTAAAATTAAAGTTCAAGTTATATTTTTTATTTGATATAACTTTATAACTTAATATTAAATAAGGGTCTATATATATATTAATATATCATTTGAGTGTTGAATATAGTAAATTTCATTTAGTTGATTATATTTATCTCCCCAACTTAATTTATTATTAAACCAAACTGAATATATATACCCTTACTCAAAACGTCGTCATTCCACAGCAAGTCTGGTGTCCTTATCCCTACGTCAAAACGAAGTAGTTTTGACTCCCCAAACCCTAAGTATAAAATCCAACTTTTCCCCCCAACTCGACTTTTCCCCTGCCATTTTCTCTCTCTACTCCCGACGCTCTCCCCTATCTCTCTACCCGTGCCCGACTGAATCAAAGATCCCCGGTGCTATCCCCTTTCCGGTGGCCTCTCTTCGTTCCACGGCGTTGTCCTATTCAACTCTTTTCTTTGTCTCTCCGTCGCCTTTTGCCCCGTCGTCCTCCTTACAACTACTCCTGGTTTGATCTTTCCTCGTCATGACTCAAAGCTGGGTGATTCGAAAATTTCTGTCCTCGTCGCCTTAGTCCCCCTAGTCCTTCAAACTTCACTGTCCGATCCCTTCCACAAATCTAACCTAGGGTTAATTTTTTATATGTTCTTTATATTATTTTTATCAATACTTGTTTATCAATTGATGCGGCCTAGGTTAATTTATCGATTTTATATTGTGTTTTAATTATTTGATTTAGGGTTTAAAGCCTAAACGTTTCGGCTCATTGTATTTCAGGCAAAGTTAAAGATTAGCTCTGGAAGCATCAAATGGAAGTTTAGTGTCTGCTGCAAAACGAGATTTAGCCTTCATGTTGAAATTTGCAAGTGACTAAGACAAACCTTGTATCAATTACTTGTTGGTATTTGAGGACTGACCACCCATGTTTGGGCTTATTTGATTTGCTATTACAAGGCTAAACGTTTGATTGATTTAATTTCAGTCATTGGCAATTGGTTGGCTATGTAAGCATCAAAGCAGTGTGCACTCTGCTTAAAAACAAATCTTGTGTTTAGGTCTAATTTTGCAATGACTGAGACAAACAGACAAACAATTAAATGTTCGTATTTGATAACTGACCACCCATGTTTTAATTATTTGATTTGCTATTACAAGCCTAAACGTTTAATTGATTTAATTTCAGTCGTTGCCTAAGGTTGGCTGTGTGAGCATTTTGCACTCTGCTTCAAAACGAGATTGTGTTTACGTGTAATTTTGCAAGTGAACAATACTAACACACAAGCAATTAAATGTTGGTATTTGAGAACTGACCACCCTCGTTTTAATTATTTGATTTGCTATTACAAGCCTAAACGTTTCATTGCTTTAATTTCAGTCAAACGCTAAGGGTGGCTGTGTATGCATCAAAGCAGTGTACACTCTGCTTCCAAACGAGATTGTGTTTAGGTCTAAGTTTGGAGGTGAGTAAGACAAACACACAAGCAATTAAATACGTGTGGAAATACGTGAAGAAAAGAGAAATGTAATGGCGGAAGGCATGAGTGAATTTATGGCACATATGGAAACCATGTTCATGCGTAATGCGCGTTCAACGGTTGGCGATGCGGGTCCTTTAAGACTTGACAAGTAAGAACAAAAAATTCCCTCATATGATGTATAATTTTCAGTTGAACACTTGGATACTTTTTAATATAGTTATGTTTAATATTCATATGTATCCAACTATTTTATATATTGTGTGTTTAGGATAATTTGTAATTATTGTGTTTAGAATTGAAAAGCAATTTTGTAATGTGTATTTCTTTTATATATTTTACAATTCGAATGCGAAATTAAATTTAGTATCGAAATGAAAACTGTTAATTTTTCCTAAAAATTTATTATAAAAAAAAGGTCATTATATTACCAACGGAAAATTCTGTTGGAAATATTTTTCCAACGAAAATTTCTATTGGAAATGATAATGGTTTTTCCGTTGGAACAACGATTTCCAACGAAAATTTAGTTGAAATTTTCCATTTTCCAACGAAATTTCCGTTAGAAATAATTGTTCCAATGGAAAAAATTCTAATTGATTTTTCTATTGGAAATAGTCTTTCCAACGAAATTTCTGTTGGAAAGACTATTTCCAACGGGAAATGTTCCAACAGATTTTTCTGTTGGAAATAGGGTTTTCAACGAAATTATTTCCAATGGAATTTCTATTGGAAATTTCCAACGGATTTCTAAAAAATAATCGGTATTTTACAAATTTTCAACGGATTTCCAACGGAATATTCGTTGGAAATTTACAACGGATTTCTAACAGAATTTTCCGTTGAAAATTTTCAACGGATTACTAATGGATTTCCAACGAAAAGTATTGGCCATAAGGCTTGTACCGACGAAATTTTTAATAGAAAAAGGTCTATTTCCAACAAAAAAATTCGTTGGAAATAGGTAAATTTTTTGTAGTGATTGTTTTCACTATAAATATTTACAAGACAGTTTACATGCATATAGAAACATCATTAACACTTGTTAAACTAAACAAACAAGTGTAAAGCATCATTTACAAGGTACATGCATAACACCGCGTATGGTGTTCTTTGTACAGCACAACAAGACAGCTTCCAACATAGCATTTAAGTAATGAAAAACGTGTTTCACTCTTTTTAGTTAAACCCTGCAAGCATTACATTCAACACATATGAAAGCATAAAAAGACTTAAGAATTTTCAATAGTACATAGAATTGCAATATTCTCTAACAAGGCTGCTTTAAAACACAAGATTGGCACACATTAAACTCCGTCACTGTGTGGAGATGGGATTCTTCAATCTGACCACTAATTTTAGAAGATACTTTATAAATCTGATTATCAGTCGAATTGTGTGTGCAAGAAGAAGCAGCAGCATCATGCCAGTCCAAACCCACACTGCAGTAATTAGAACATTGATTAGCCGAGAGTAATCGTGATCGGGTGTAATAGCTAAGACAGACAGCATATATGTGAATGCCATCGCAGTAATGGCAACCCACATAACGACCATTAAAATCCACATGAAGAACCTACGCCTCAATGGTAATCCACTTATAAGCAACAGGATGATGCTAAGAGAAGCCATGAAACCAGTTGTGTTAGCAATGAGGAAATAGGTATATGTTGCTGGAGAATTATCTGCCATTATGGAAAAACCTGCCCTGTGATTTGGTTCCTTTGATGCCGTTGATGAAGAATCATTTGGGGAAGTGTCTTGCCAAGCGCCACCAGGAGGATTGACGCCCACTTGGAAAGCCATGGTAGCTAACAGGGAAGCCACCAGCATTATGGTATTGCGTTTTTTTTCCAGCCAATCAGCATAGCTGTTAATCTTCAACCTCTTGCGAACTTTACTTTTCTTAGGTTTCGATGCATTTGTTTGATCAGATATAGATGACGAGGATAAGATCTTGATCCTTATGGCTTTAAGTTGACGATCTGACAAAGGCTCGTCTTTTGCATGCACAGCTCCAATACGTCGAAGGGACTCAACAATCTCCTTCTCTTTCAGATTCCTTTCATTTTGAGATAAAAGATCAAGTGGAGTGAAGCCATCTGCATTCTCACAGTTCACTTCTATTGTAGTGCTAGAAATCAAGTAGTGTACGGTCTGCACATATACATATTCGATCCTTCAATTCAGTATAATAATATGAGGAAGAAATTGTTGTGTGTGTGCATCAATTCCACAAGATATAGCTTAGGAAATTTAAAGTAAGAAAACAGGCCCAAAGCCATTGACCAGAGAGAGGCCTCTTACCAAAGTCAGCTAGCATAAACAGAAAAAAAAGATCCACCTGGATTTGAGTTAACTGGGTGTTCATGGGTTGGGCTTTAGGGTTTAGGTCATTAACTTGTTTCCTTATTATGGAGTTTGAATTAAGATTTAAGATTAGGTCATTAACTACGTAAATCAAGTATAGTGCATAATATAAATTTCACAAACTCTAGTCTAGCTAGAATCAATAGATTGCTTTGTTTGAAAGGGGGAATTAATTAAAAAGGGAGTTGTTATAGAACATGCCTCTGTTTGCTTGTCAGCTATTGCTAGATGCAAGATGGTGTTGCCATCATAATTCTTACAATTCACAAACTCATGATCGGCAATTTCCACCAATAACTTCATTGCTTCCAACTGATTGTACCTCACGCACGCATGTAAAATGGTCTCCCCTTCGTCCATCAGCAACCAAGCTGCCCAGGGTCTGGCACGAATCAACTCTCTCAACACATTGATATGACCCTCGATGGCTGCAATATGCAGAGGGTTCCTCCCATCAAAGTCACAAACATGGCACATATCAGGGTTGACCTGAAGTAATCTTTTTGCAATATCCAGGTACCCTTTTGCTGCTGCTAAGTGAAGCGGTGATGACTTTTGGGAATCAACTTCTTTGGCAAGCTCAGGCTTACGACTAAGAATTTCGTCAACGAATTCTAGGTGTCCAAGCATGGAAGCTACGTGCAAAGGGGTTTCAGGGTAACGACCAGTGATAAATCGGTCAAGAAGCAATGCATCCTCTTGAAGCAAACGACGAAAGGAAATCACACTGCCTTCCACAGCCGCTTCATAGAGCTTCCTCTCCATTTTCTTTGCACCAGCATTCTCATAACTAGTCAAGGCAAAGATAGAAGGCCTATTGTTATATTAGATATAATTGTAAATGGAACTATCCAGGAAACAACTACCTTCCACGTTGACCTCAAGGAATGAAAGGAACATATCTCTTGTATCTCCTATTAAAAAATTTTTAAAAAATAAATTAAGGCTGAGAAATAAGTTTGGGGAAGTTATGGAAAAAATTGAAGTTGACCTCTCTCCGATTGGTTCTTACATTGCCCAAAGAAAAGGAAAGATAACAACCTTTTAATTTTGCCCCGTTGAACACGCAAGGTGAAAAAGAAATGATCTAGCCTACCCTGACCTAGCTAAACATCGTTTGCATGTCCAGGAAGACATTTATTTATCTGGCAAGGGGAATGTCCTGCTCTACTTTTGTTCTCTATAACTTCTTATTGTGAGCCTCTTCTTTAATGAATGAAGTTGCTTTCCCTCGAAAAAAGAAAAACAAAAGAATTTGCTGTCTTAATTTCTTTTGGATTCACATCTATTTAGAACACCCTTTTCTGTTATTTTAATTAAACAAATTAATTTTGAATTGGGAAGGATATACTAAGATTTCTTTTCCCTCTCCAAGCTATAAATGAGAAAGGTGAAACTAAAAGCCAATGCATTACTAGTGGTGAAACTTAATTTCCTCGCCAAAATTTAAGATTCACAACATTGAAATAATATAAAAAATTATCTTTTTAGGAATCTCCAATCTATTTCCAAAAACACTCAATTACAGGGGTAGATTGTAACCACACAACTTACTTTCAAGTCATCCACTAGCTTGTGATATTCATTAATTTGACTTTTGATGTCCTTGTCATCAGTTATAGCCTAACAATAAAAATTTTCATTCACAAATTTTTGTTTTTCAACATTTTTAGAAGTATATTTGGCAACTATTGAATCTCATGTTTGCTTTGCTTCTTTGTAAGAACTGTAAACATCAAATAGCTCATTAGAAGGCATGTTAATAATCGTATGCCTGCATACCTTATTTGCATGCATCTACTATTTCAGTTTGTTGACATCATCTGGCTTGGAATCGATTAATGCAAAAGCCACTCCATGAACATCAAGGATGGAAAAGATCTTTTCTTGCTACCTTTGAAACTATTTCCATTAAACACTTTGATTTTGGATATGTCAAGAAATGATTTTGCATATGACGCTAAGGGCATGGCAGGAACAGACAAGGCAACAGGAATGATAGCAACGATTGCTAGGGTAGCACCATTGGCATCGGTGGTGGAAGCAACGACAACAATAGTAACATCATCATTGTGAGGATCCATTATCCTTAAGATTGTTGGCTAAAGATCAAAGCATATGATAAGTCAAACTAGTTTAAAGCGTGATGCATTATTCTTAAGGATAATTTTTGCTCTTTCAAAGTAGGAAACTTGGTGCAAAAGGACTAAATAGGTTATCCTCTAAGATTCAACAAATTTTTCCTGATTAGTTTGTATAAACTATCGGGGATACAAAATCATTAGAAAATAAAAAAGAAAAAACGTAGCAAGGCTAAGAAGAAAAGAGGAAGCAATGAGAATTGAGGTGTGTAGAGAATGAATATGAAGGCTAGTATTTATAGGGAGGAACACTGAGAAAAAATAAAAAAATTTAACATTATAAAGAATGTTCTAAAGGATATTTTAACATTATTGAAAAACCAAAGACTAGATTTTTATAACATTGGCATACAAAATCAAAGTTAAACACTAAATCAAATTATGTTAAAAAGGCTTAGTCAAGGAAATAAAAAAACATAGCTAAGGTATAAAAATATCACTTAGGCCTAACCCACGTGTATGTTCGCGAGTAGGGGAAAAATCTGTATTTTCTCAAGGTTTGGTTTAATTTCATGTGCACGCAAGCCCACTTTCTTTTTTGTTTGCAACAAGCCTATAATCAGTTTGCTCATGTAAAGTACTAATATCTTTTGTACCTAGACCATGTGAGATAGAAACCTTATAAGATATCACTATGTATCCAACAAGTTCTTGGTAAGTTAAAGGTTGATTTTTCAATTTGTCTTATGGTAAACGATACATGTATTCAATAAACCTTGAAAAAGAAACTCTTGTCCAAGAAGGGTTTAAACCAACTCTATCCATTAAGATTGATTTTGATAGATGAGACCAATGTGGAAACTGATGCTAAATTTCTTCTTGCACGTATTTTCTTTCAATGGGATCATGGTCTTTCCCTACTTCTAGTTTTCTACCTTTGAATGGTTTCTAATGTTTAGAGCACTTGTCCATGCCATACCAACTCCATTCTTTAACATCAATTTGTTTTGTTTGTCTCAATTTCTTGTTTCAATCTATTAATTATGTTAAGTTATAATAAAAAAAAAAAGAAAATTTCTTTTTCCCTAGAGAGAGTAATGGAGAGATAAACTTATTTAACAATTGAGTAGGGTTGAGTGTCAGCCAATTTCGATTTTAAGGGAGACCAAAACAAACCAAATTAATTTTCCTTAAAAACCAATCAAGGAAGATTGAAAATTGGTCAAATCGAAACCAATCAAGGTTCGGTCAGTTTCAATCAGTTATTGAGTTTAAATTGCTCGAGCTTAAATGGCCCAAGCTGAAAAAAACCACTTAACCTATACTTTAATTTATATAAGGGTTTGGGCTTAATTAGACCAATATCACAACATTAATACCTACCCATTACATATTTGAGCATTAATGGTCAATCATCACAACAACTATTAATATCCATCACAACCAATTGCCATTAATGCTCACTCACAAAGTCAAAACAAAGTCATAGCTCACTCACAAAGTCATTGACAGCAATAGCATTAATACTCACAACGGTGACTTAATAACCCCAAAAGCTCAAAACAAAATATTCAAATGAGGTCTTTTTTATTGAAATAAAAAAAATTTATTAAAATTTTATTCTTCTAGCATTTTGAGATGTAAAATTTTGACTTAAACTTTTATAATCAAGTTCTTCTAATATTTCTTTAATAATTTTTTATTCATTGAACAGTAAAAATTATGGGGGTGTAATGTAATTGGTGAAAATCATAGTTCACATAAAGAATTTTTGGTTTATATAAGTTATAAATTTCACCAAAATTCTGTGATTTGTATTTCATTATTTATAGGCTTGGTTTATGGTTCAAAAAGCACCAGTCTTGATGCATTACACTTAAGTGATATTGACTCAGCAAAACTTCCTATTATGAAACCTTATTAAATAAGTGGGAGATTGTTGAATATATAGTGATATCTCATAAGGTTTTTATCTCACATTACCTAAGTACAAAAAAAGTTAGTAGTTTATAAAGGCAAACTCATCATGGGCTCGTTAGCAAGAAAAGAAAATGGGCTTGTGCACATACGAGATCGAGCCAAGCCTTGAGACAATGTGAATTCCCCCCCTTACGCATTAGTATACATGTTAAGTTCTTTTTTTTTTTTGTACAAACTAATTAGGAAAAGTCTATTGAGTTGTCATCTGTTTCGATCTTTAGCTCATAGAACCTTTTATATTTAATTGTTATGACCTTTAGGTAAGTTCTCTTCAAAACATATGTGTGCTTTATAAACCCAATTTTTAATGATAATTAGACTTTTGATGGGTGCCAAAGATTTTTTTTCCCTAATGGGGTTAGTTGAACCTTTTATATTTAGTGATGTCGCATTCGCTTCAAGAAATGAACGAATTTATAATTTTTTTTATCAGTAGCTTGTTTGTCACATACACTTTAGGGAATTGACATTCATAATTTTTTATTAATTGTTATATAATAGTAACTTCACTTTCGAATCAAGGAACAAAATATAATATATACTACATGATAGCAAAATTTATATTAATGTTGATTTTTAGGAAATGAAAATATTAAAGAGATATCAAGTCACTTACCTAATTTGTTATAATCAGAAATTAAAAACCAACCACTGAAATCCTTTTAAAGCTTGGAGATGATGAAAAATAATTTAAAAACTTCAGAGATTAGAAGATCGTGCTGATAACGTGTTATGAAATAAAACTGAAAGAACAATTATAAAAGAAAGTATTTAGAGGGAAAGAGTATATCTTATTCAAGTGCGTATCTACAAATGAATTGAAGGGACCTATTTATAAGCTAATAACTTCTTATTTAGATTAAATTTTCAAGATGAAGATAATACTAAGAGATTAGACAGATAGATTAAATCTTAATCTTCATCCAATCTAATTTACATCTAATTTAGATATACATAGTATAAATGCATATTCACAAAAATATTTATAACGCTCCCCTTGAATATCCATTGTATTAAGAATATGTCTCGTTAAAACCTTACAAGGAAATAACCTCATGAAAAAGTTCCAAGTGAAGGAAAAAGAGTACATAATTCTTTTCAAGAAAACGCCTTTAAAACACTGCTTCATTAAAAACTTTATCAAGAAAAACCCAGTGGGAAAACCCTTGATGAAGAAAAAGAGTACAATGCGTATTTTACTGCCTTTGATGACTGTATTATAGAAATATTTAAAACGACATATTTCGATCTTTTATACAAACTTTTCAAATGTTATAGTAAGAAGGGCTTTAGTGAACAAATCTGCTAGATAGTCACTTAACTGAATTTATTGAACACTAATATCACATTTTTCTTGAAAATCATGAGTGAAGAAAAATTTTAACGAAATATGTGTTGTCCTATCGCCTTTAATGTATTATTTTATAACTGTGCTATGCAAGCGGTATTGTCTTTATATAACGTTGCTGGAATTTTTTTCTTGGTTGACAAGCCACACATTTCTTGAATATATTGAGTTACAGTTCTTAACCAGATATATTTACGATTTGCCTCATAAATTACTAAAATTTTTGCATGGTTAGAAGAAGTAACAACTATAGTTTGTTTTACAAAACACTATGAAATAGTCATATCTCCACATATGAATAAGCAACCTGTTTGGGATTAAGCTTTGTGTGGATCAGATAAATATCTTACATCTGCATAACCATGTAAATTTTATTTTGATGCATTTAAGTAATATAAGTCTATGTCCATTGTTCCTCGAAGTTATGGAAGTATATGTTTAATTCCATTCTAATATCTTTGAGTTGGAGAAGAATTATATCTTGCAAATAAATTTACAATAAATGATACATCAAGTTATGTATTGCTAGCAAGATACATTAGTGCTTCAATTGCAATAAGATACGGTACTTCAAGACTAAGAAGTTTTTCATTATCTCATGAGGTCTGAAAGAGTCTTTTTTTTTTCACATCTAGTGACCTTAGAACTATTGGTGAACTTAGTAGATGTGTTTTGTTCATATAAAATTATTTTAGCACTTTTGATATATAATTTAATTGATGGACGAAAATTTCATTTGCTAAGTGCTCAATCTGAAGACTCAAACAACATTTTGTTTTTCTTAGATCTTTCATTTCAAATTCTCTCTTCAAGTAATCCATGGCTTTTAATAACTCTCCAGAAATTTCAATAATGTTTAAGTCATTAACATAAACAACAATTATGATAAATTCACATCTAAATCCTTTCATAAAATATATGAGCATATAAGATTATTTCTATAGCCTTCTTTTAACAAATATTTACTAAGGCGATTATACCTCATGTGTTTGGTTTGCTTTAATCCATGTAAATATTTATTTAATTTAATCAAATAAATTTATTAAAAATTCAAATTTGTGCTTCAAGCAACTTAAATCCTTCAAGGATTTTCATATAGATATCATTATTAAGTGAGCTATATAAATAGGCTGTACCTATATTTATTAAACGCATTTTAATTTTTTCATTTATTGCTAGACTAGTTAATATAAAATTGTTGTATCCACCACAAAAAATATATCTCTTCATACTCAATACTAGGTCTTTAAGTAAAACCTTGTGTGATAAGGCACGCTTTATATCTCATAATCTTAATTTTCTAATTCCATGTTCGCACAAATACCGATTTATGTCCCACTGGTTTTACATCATTTAATTTATGAACTAGAAGTCCAAAAACTTCATATTTTACAAGTAAATTCCACCTTGATTGTTTCTTTCCATATTGGCCAATCATTTTTATGTCTACATTATTTAATAAATATAAGTTCAAGATCTTCGTTTTTTTTATAATATTGAGTGTTATATTATATACAAAAATATCGTCGACGTCTATTTCATTCTAGTTTCATCTTTTCCTGTCATGATATAATCGATTGAGATCTCTTCATTTTCAATGATTTTATGTACTTGAATTTCTTTTGGAATTTTTATCAATTATGTCAGAGATCTCTTCTAGAGTTTCTATTTCCTCTTTCTGACCATATTGAATTTTTGCTCTTTTTCTTTTTTGTGGATTTTATCTTCAGAATTGATTAGTCTCTACTCTTCTGGCGTGCCTTATCCTACAGGGACATCAATGCTAATAGGAGCATTTGCAGCTTACTATATTTTACAAAAGAATTATCTTTGAAACTTTATGTTCATATTGATTTGTGCAAGAATCAAAACTAGATAATAATAATTCATTTTAAGAAATTTTCTTTTTTGGTTGCTTATTTTCTCCTTCTAATGTAGGAAAAACTGTTTCATCAAAATGACAATCGATAAACTTTGTCATGAATAAATCTCCTATTGATAATTTTAATTACAAATGGAGATTCACATCCAACATATATTTTTAACCTCCTTTGAGGACTCATCTTTGTGTATTGTGGTGGAGCAATTGAAACATATACCACACACTTAAAAATTCTTAGATGAGAAATATTTGATTCCTGACCTTAACCCAATTGTATAAAGGAGAATATATAATAACTCGTTTGGCTTGATACATATAAATGCTACTCAATCCAAAATGACACACCCCTAGATAGAAATTAAGAGTTTAAATTTCATAAGTAATGGTATTGCAATTAGTTGAAAATGTTTAATAAATAATTCTGTTAGATTATTTTGTGTATAAACATAAGTAATAGGTTCTTCAACAATTATTCCAACTAATATGCAATATTAAAAGCTTGAGATGAAAATTTATCAGCATTGTCAAAACAAATTGTCTTGATTACATAATCAGAAAAATGTGCTTCTAAACAAATGATTTGGACGATTAGCCTTGCAAATGTCAAATTGCAAGTTGATAATAAACGCATATATAACCATCTAGTCGATGCATCTATTAAAATTGTAAAATATATAAATTGTTCACATGGTGGATGTATGAATCCACATATAACCTTGAATATGTTTAAAAAACGTAAAGAATTCAATCCCAACTTTAGCTGGTGATAACCTTATAATTTATTTTCCTTGAGAGCAAGTAGCATAGGAGGATTTTATTAGATTGAAAAATTTTTTGGTTTTTCAATGAATGATCATATTAATTTTCAATAATTTTTCACATCATTATTAATTCAGGATGGGCTAATCGGTCATACCAAACATTAAAATCATTAGTAAACTTCTGGTTTATTATGAATATCAATTATTCTAATATTTGTGTAGTTTAATCTAGATAGCAAAACGAGTAATAATTTTTTTTAACACACATTTTCTACTTGAGATAATAGATATAATATAAAGGTATTAAGTGTCTCTTTCATTCATTGTCTCAATATAATATTTATTCAGATGAATATCTTTAAAATTTAATGAACTTCTTTGAAACTTGATAGAAAATAATACATCCTCTATTATAAACTTTGTTTTTTAAGGTAGTGAAATTTTAGTTGTTCTAAAAACTTCAATTAATCTTGTACTACCAAATATTATATTGATATTGATTTTTTCCGTTATCAAGTGAGAAAAATATTTCTTGTCTTTAAATATAGTATGCATTGTAGCAATATCTGTTAGACAAATATTTACATCATAGATTTTGAATCCAACAAGATGAATGCCCATATTTTTTTTCAATAAAATAAGATATATACAATAAGAAATTTTCAAGTTAACAAAAAAGAACATTAAATACATAATTAAAATACATAATAAGAACATATCATTTAAATATAATAAAAACATATTTAAGTTTATTTATAATATAGTTATACTAAAATATACCAATTACTATTAAGTTCATTCTCGAATATTTCCTATTGGGATGAGCCCTAAAGCCAATTGGGATTGGTTAAGGCTTGATTCCAAGCATGCAACAATATGATTAATGTTGAATGATTAAATTTTTTTCTTCATTAATAAGACATCAATTATAACAAGTTATAAGTCTAATTGGATGAAGTCTATGAGATTAATATGCCTTGCAAGGGAATTGTAATGGGTTGTAATTATGAGATCCTTATGCATCAAAGAGTAATCTCAAAATATTCATGGTCAATGTATCATTGAGATTAGACATCAATGATATTTAGAAACTGGTACATTCTATGTTCCTTACTTGAAAAGTAAGCAACCGATCTCATAAGTTGAAGTATAGAGATACTTGGAACTAAAATGTAGGTGCTTGCCTAGGAGAACAAGTTCACTGAACATGACCAACTATGAAAAGTGCATTTGGTATTTCACTCAAGTGTCTATGCAATACTTCTCATTTGTTAGTTGTGTAAATACTCTCTAGACTTGAGACACCAAGTTGTCTTATGTGTAGAGTGCTTTGCTTTGATTTGATTTCATCCCTACAGGCGCCTCACCAAAAATAACAAAACAAGATGCTTATGGGTATAACATGAAGTATGTGAATGACAAATAAGTGGTCAAGCTAGGAATCATCACCACAAATGATGCAAGTGATATATTTTAATTGTTATGGTTGATATTAGCTTATTGAAGTCCTTGGCCAATGCGGCTTGAAAATTATGAAAGGAGTTTCATAAGTCTTTATAAAGCTGATGATCAAACTTTTAGAACAAACATAGAGATCAATAAGAGTAGACACTATACCATGCTTTTATTATCTCCGAGATATATGATGAGAGAATAAATTACACTGAAAGGTTGATCACTGAAATGTTAAGTCAAACCATATTGACTCTTCTAACATTTAAGTGGCCATAATGGATTGCTAGATCCCATCTTGGTCTATGAACTCTAAGTAGTTAACTTGATTAATGATAAATTTAAAATAGTTTAAATTTATTTAATTCTAAGTTTAACTTAAAAATTATATATTGAGTTCATTGTTAACATATTAGAAGCCTAATGGGTTACACACATAAAATGAATGTTGACAATTAAATGGGAGAGGTGATTAAGTTAGACTTAATCAAATTAGAAGTTATGAGCTTCTTAAGCACTTGATTAAAATTGTTTAATTAAGTTGTGTCTAATTAATTAAATTGTTTAATTAAATCATTAGGCCTAATTAATTAAATTGTTTAATTAAGTCATTAGGCTAAATTAATTAAATTAAACAATTAAGTTATTGGGCCTAATTGATTAAATTTGTTTAATTAAGTCATTGGGCCTAATTGATTGAAATTGTTTAATTAAATTGTTGGACTTAATTAATTAAATTGTTTAATTAAGTTATTGAGCCTAATTGATTAAATTAAATAATTAAGTTAATTGGGCTTCGCAAGGACTTAATTAAATTGTTTATTCAAATTATTATATTAATTGGTAATTACAAAATAGCTTTGTAATTAGGGTTGAAAATTAATCCAAGGTACAAATGCCTTGCTATAGCCTCCAAACAAAATGAGAGAAAATGGCTGAAAAAAAAAGAACGGTATATTAGAAATTCTTTTTGTCTTGCCGTTTCTTGTGAGAAGAAAAATAGTTTTGTATTTACTTGATTTCTTTTGTGTATTCAGCCTCATAATTTTGTGTGGATTATGAGTTTATGAAACTCATTTTTACCAGCACATTGTCAAGGCATAACACTCACAATCCTTAAAGAAAGATTTTCTAATTCATTAGTGTGGATCACTATTAGAGGTTGTACAAGGATTCCTTGGACATATTTGATTTGCAATAATTGGGCTAAGATGGTTGAGCTTTTTGAAGGCTGATTTAGTGGTTTAACAAAGGATTCATCAACCTTTGTTATTTTGTAAAACTTGATATGATCATATATTTTTTATTTTTAATTTAATTCTATCCTCAATTTAGCATAAAAGAGATCCTAGGAAGGTGAGGCGTAATTTAATTTTAAATTTATTTCTGTTACATTTTATTTGTATTTGACGCATGATCAACCCTCACCCAACATTTTCATTATCAATCAAATGATCAATTCCTTTTTCAAGATAAGAAAATCAACAATGGATATTTCCATTACCAATCATATAATCAATTCCTCTTTTAGGGTAGACAAACATCTTGATGTGCTATATCAACTTGGCTATGGTTAAAATTATCACAAAGTTTTCGATGATGCTTGATAAAAATCAAGATGTATAATAGGCACGTGACCAATGGGCTTTCATGCCATATTAATGACAATACATTTTTTATATTTTTTTTATTCTTTCCAATTTTGTCTTTTCATTATTTATCCTTTCTGGTGGTTAAAAGTAATCATTCACTTTTGGTGGGTTACAAGTATTCATCCACTTCTGGTGGGTTAGTGGGTTAAGATATTCATTTACTTCTAATGGTAAAATTATCCATAATGATAGTATAAATTATTATAACGATCATAATTCTTAAATGATTTGGCATTCATTTCAAGGAATAGATAGATTCATGACCATGATCATAATTATCAAATAATGTCACATTCACTTCAGGAAATAGACAGATTTATAATTTTTTTTATTAGTAGCTTGTTTGTCACATTCACTTTAGGGAATGAATATTCATGATTTTTCATTAATTGTTATCTAATAGTAAATTCACTTTCCAATCAAGAAACAATATATAATATATATTGCATGATAGCAAATTCATATTAAGGTTGATTTTTAGGGAATGAAAATATTAAAAAGATATCAAGTTACTTACTTGATTTGTTACAACTAGAAATTAAAGACCAACTACTGAAATCTTTTTAAAGCTTGGAGATAATGAAAAATAATTCCGAAACTTAAAAAATCAGATGATTGTGTTGATAACATATTATGAGATATAACTGAAAGAATAACTATAAGAGAAATATAAGAGAAAGTATTTAGAGAGAGAGATAAGATCTTATATATTCACGTGTGTATCTACAAATGAATTAAAATGACCTATTTATAGGCTAATAACTCCTTATCTAGATTGAATTTACAAGATGAAAATAATACTAAAAGATTAGATGGATGTATTAAATCATAATCTTTATCTAATCTAATTTACATCCAAATCTAGATATACATAGTGTAAATATATATTTACAAAAATATTCAAAACATGTCTGCTTTATAAACTCAATTTTTAATGAGAATTAGACTTTTGATGCTACCAAAGATTTTTTTTTCTAATGGGGTCAACTAAACCTTTTATATTTAATTGTCTTGACTTTTAGGTAAGTTTTCTTGAAAGCATATGTATGCTTTATAAACCTAATTTTTAATGAGAATTATACTTTTGATGGGTACAAGAAATTTTTTTTTCCCTAATGGGGTCATAAATTAGCTCTTTCTAATTTTGATCATTTGAATTTTTCATCTTGTTGATTTAAAAAATTTAAATTTTTTATTTATGATCTTTGAATTTATTTTAAATCCATTCATATGTCAATTTATCATTAGAATTTATATGAAATATGGATGAAATTTGTCAAATGGCACTCTGATAGATATACATCGGATAAATTTTATCAAAAATTTACTAACATATTGATGGATAGTTGAATTTGAGATAAACTTAAAAAATTGTAAATGAAAAAAAATAAATTCTTTAAATCACAAATAAAACTAAAATGTTACTAAAAAAACGAACCAATGATAAAATGTATTCCATTAACAGTTCTAAAACTTTATTCCAATATTAAATTAAGTCCAAATCCTTGATTGACCAAACAAATGCTTACATATTTATTAGTGCTAAAAAAGGTGTTAGTCTTTGGACGAAGAGTATTGGGCCCAGATGTTTTCAGTTTTCTTAGATAAAGAGTATTGGTTATAAGCCTAAATGTTTTCAGTTTTCTCTGGTTGATCTCTTCGATGTTAATAGATGGAGACGAAGTCCTTGTTTCGAACTTTAAATTTTACTAGCATAACACACAAGTTTTTGATAGGAGTGTGCAAAGTCAGTTTGGGTTAGTTTTCTAAAAAATCGATCAAAAATTTTAGCCATTTTAATTGATTGAACTGCACCCCCCACAAAATCAGTTTCGGTAGGTTTTTAAGGTGGTCGGTTTGGTTGATTTTGGGTTAGTTTTTATAAACTATGGGCTTAGTTTGATTTGGGTTTAGGGTTTAGTGAGAGGGAGAGTTGGAGCGATGGAAAGTAAGGGAAGGAGAATTAGGAAAGGTCGAAGGAAAGGGAGTAATAGCAGCAGAAGTTGCTATTATTTCTTTACCCTTGTGGCTGGTGGGGATGGGGGGTTTAATCGGGGGTATTTCTATATTCCTCCCCCCCCCCCCCCCCCCCCTTGAAAAAAAACATGATCGATGGTTATTTGGTCGGTTCAGGAGGGAAGGAGTCCCCCCCGAGGGTCGAGCCGATCGGTCGACGATTGCTATTGCAACCGTCGGTTACATTAATTGACGGTTTTGGTCGGTTGCCCAGTTGTAACCGACTGTCGCCCACCCTTAGTTTTTGATACTATTAACTTGAAACAAATTGCTTATATGTAAATAAAGAGAATTAGGTCTTGAAAGATGTTACAAGGATAGATGTCAAGTAATGTTGTCTCCAGATTTAGTGTGTTTGTGGGGTAAGAGTTTTTCAAATTTTAAAGGATTTAAACTCTTGTAATTTTGATTTTTTTATCAATATATTATGGAAATCTCTTCGTCACCTATATCCATGAAAGTAGGCTACAAATTAAACTAAATGACATAATCATAAACTTTTGAATTTTTGTTAAATGCATACTTTAATTCCTTGATTTACTGAGAGAAAAAAAATTCCTTGATTTGATTTGCATCATATTGGTAACACTAGCCAAGTTATAACATATGCAGATTACCTTACCTAAACATTTAGCAAGCACAAATGAACTTTGCTTTCAAGTTTACTTGGAAGAATTGTACATTTATATCACATTTTCTTGTTTAGAACATATCTACACAAGATTGTCCGCATAAAACTTTGGATTGTGCATGACCATTAATGAATCTGAAGATTGTCTCACTTGCATTGATTTTCTCTAGCATCTGATCATCCTGATTAACAGTCGAATAGAATAACCAAGAAAAAATGGCAACATCAAACTGCCCTAATTTAATATCCCGATCACTAATACCCTGAAACAAACACCGGATACATGAGAAGGTGTGAAAGCTAATATTGACAACATATATGTCATTGCCATAGCAGTAATTGCAATCCATATGATCACTATCAAAATCCAAGCAAAAATTCTCTGCCTAAAGGGTAATCCACTGATGAGCAACATGATGATGCTGAGAAATGCAATGAAACCGGTTGAGTTATATGTTAGGAAACATTGATATCTTTTTGGATTGTTTTAAGCCATTATGAATGTTTGATGCGAAACCATTATTATTGCTTTCTTGCCAAACGACGCAAGGAGGATTGATACCAGCTTGGAAAGCCATGGTAGCAATTAGTGAGGCCACTACTATTAGGGCATTTTGTTTTTTCTCCAGCCAATCAGAATGCCTTTTAATAGGCTTTTTGCCATATAAATTGTTGGGAGGGACGAGTGGATGAATTCTATTAGATGCAGGTGAGGATAAAATCCTAGTCCTCATAGCTTCAAGTTCATGCTTTGACAAAGTACCTTTTGCACTTACAGCTCCAGCACTTTGAAACGATGCAACAATCTCTAATCTCTTCCATTTGGGGATTGTAGAGGGTTCTTTTGATTAGGGAGCGATGACGTGTTGCAATGAGTGAATTAAGATGCACTAGAGGTGGTAGAGAGGAAGACTGGAGCAGTCCTTGAAGCGTAAGTGCTTTGGGTGGCGGTGGTGAAGGAGGAGAAAAGATGAAGGAAGCAGCAGATAATGATGAATGAGAAAGGCTAAAGATAAAGAATACTTGGAGGAATTTAGAGAGGGAACTTTTTAGAGTAATCTTTGCCAAGTTATCTAATCTCTTTTCTTACTTCTCAGACTCTCATATTTATACTAAGCAAGAACGGTTTCTTAGGAGTTGTTAGGAGAGCACGTTCAATCATGGGAGAACGTGCTTGTTATAGAAAGATAATTAAGTAACGGTTTATGAGATCATAAAAGAATGACCATGTAATTGATAGTGGGCGTAGATTGTGGATAAATGGAGCAATGGCATTTAATAGTTCATTTTTTTAAGAAGTAAAGAAAGATAGAAGGGTAAAGCACATGTACTTCAAAGAAAGGTTAAGAGGAAGTCCTCCTAACTATCTTCATATCTGAGCCACCAAGCCAAACTCTCTAGAACATTCCAAACGTGAAGGTAATTCATGAACCCTACCACTTATTCTGAGTTACTTTCACTTCCTCATATAAACAGCTATTCCATGCTTGTTTTTAGGCGTTTCTGCGCTTGTAACACTATTGGGTGCTTCCTTGTCGTCTTGGAGCACTTCTAGGCACTTCCATGCTTGGAACACCCTTAGGCGTTTCCATGCTTGGAACACCCCTGGGTGCTTCCACGCTTGGAACACCCTTGGTGCTTCCTTGCCTGGAACACCCCTAAGTGCTTCGCTGCTTGGAACACCTCTGAGCGCTTCGTTGCTTGGAACACCCTGGGCGCTTCCTAGCTTGGAACACCTTGGGCGCTTCCTCGCTTGGAACACCTTGGGCGCTTTCCTACTTGGAACACCCCCGGGCGCTTTCATGCATGGAACACCCCCGGGCGCTTCCTTGCTTGGAATACCCCCGGGCGCTTCCCTGCTTGGAACACCCCTGATGTAATTTTCCTATAAACAGTAAAATAATAGTTAACCAAAATTGGGCATCTACATTTTGCTCCCTAAATAAAAATTCTTATAAGAAGTTTTATGCATAAGGAGATATGCATAGTAATAGGAAAGATCATACTTATATATATATATTTCCTCTTCTTTTTTTTTGTATTTTTATTTTTTTTGGGTTGGTAATGATTGAGCATAGTATAATTATTATTATTATTTTATTGAATATATATGTATAGTTTTATAGTCAAAGAAAGACTTTAAGGGAGCAGAAAAGTGTTACTCTCAAACTATTCCAGTAAATCCCAAATTGGTGAAGCTTGCAATTTTGGAGAAGCAATTAAAGGTAGAAAATGATTTGAAAAGATAATTTAAAAGAGTTAGATTCCTATTAGGAAAATAATTTCTAAAATCTATAAATACAAAAGAATAGCTCTATAGAAATTAACAATCAATTCTCAAAGGCTTTTCTTAATTCTCAGAGGTTTTTCCTTAAAACAAGTAAGTTTTCTTTTTCTCTTTCTTTTTTTTTTTAGGGTGCTTTTCTTCTCTTTTTTTTTTTCTTTAGGGTGCTTTTGTATTTAGAATAACTTTAGATGCTTCCCTATTTAGAAGGCCGAAATCATTTAAAATAGTTTGCCCCCTGCAGGAAAATTTTATTATTAAAAATTTTATGCACAATGAAAATATTTAAATAAATAACTAACTTTAAAGATTTTATAAATTTCTTCAGAGAGATTAGTTCCAAGGCTTTGTTTTAAAATTTCTTTAAGTAAGTGGATTTTATTTAAATGATTTTTCTTAGTCTTTTTTTTTTTGGGTTTTAATAGGAAAAGAAAAGAAGGAATAAAAATTTGTTTGTGACGTTAATCCATTCAGTAGTTACTTGGTGCATTTAAAATAATTTTATAATAAGTATTAAGCACCCACGTCACAATAATCAATTTCCAAGGTATAATAGTAAGGCTGAAGCATATAAAAGAATGAAAGAAAAATAAATAAATAAAATAAAAGGACTTTGGCTTCGAAACTGTACCAAGAGTTTTCAGAAAAACTGTAGATTTTTTTTTTTACTTCAAAAAGCTATCCATCTCTTTAACTTGCTTATATGACATCCATCTCTTACGTCATGTATGATGTACTTTATATTTTATTATTTTATTATTTTTTTTATTTCAAGTACTTTTATTGATAAAAAATAATTTTTTTTTAAAAGACATGACGCAAGCGTTTTCTTTTTTTTTACACCTTAAGCAAGCACTCCTCTCACCAATGTCAGGAGGCTCTCGGTGGTTGTCGACTTTTTATTTATTTTATTGTATTATTGTATTATTTTATTATTTTAAATACATTTGTTGACAGAAATTAGTTTTTTTTATTAAAGATGTAGGATAGTGAACGTCCTTTCATCGTTAACTATAAAAAATAGAAAAGTTGAATATTTTATTTTTTTAATTAATTTCTATTGTCATTTTGAGTAATTTAAATATTCTTTTCATTAACGTTGAAAGTATAACTCTGAGCCAGTTCTGACAGCTTATTTAAACAAAAGTGTAATTCACTTTATTTTCATCGAAATTAAATGTTTTTCTTAAACCCTATTCTAAATGCCATCTTCTAAACTTATTATATTCTAGAAAGTAAGAATCGAAACTGTGGTAAAATTTTTTATTTATTTATTTATTTTTTGAATGTCACGTCAGGGAGAACACTTTGTTTTCTAATAGATGAATGAGAATTGAAATTAAATGCCTAAAACATGAACACTTTCAATGTTAAGGAAGACTTGGAAATTAAGATGAATACTATCTTGCTATTTTATTTATTTATTTATTTATTTGTTGCTTGTTTCTTTGTAGAATTTTTTTTTTTAGTGATTCACATACGTATATCTTTATTCGTTCTGTTTAGCATAAGGGAATAATTAAAATATATAGATGCACAAATAAAAACAAATAAACATGGGATATTAATGCATAAGTATGATGGTAGTGAATACTTATCTAGTTGTTTTTATGTCGTTTATGCTTGTAGGATTTTTTTTTTTTTTTACCTCTCCTCATGGCCAGAACTCGTTTTACCCCAAAAGTTCGCTATGGTGAGCATAGTAGAGCTGTTCTGAAGAACAGGAAGAATACTGCTGCAACTTCTCTTTCTAAGAAAATGCGAGTAGGGAAATCTGGTGAAGTACCTCCTATGCCAAAAAATTGGGATGACAGTATCATTAGGGAAAGAGGAGAGGATTGCTTTTGGGAAGCAGTGCGTGCGAAACAGGTAGATACGCATCCATGTGCATCTGCTGCCTATCATTGGAATCGTATTTGTAACGAAGCTACTCTAGATAGAAGGTGTTCCATCCTAAGAATGTCAATATTGAAGTTCAGATTTGAACGTGGTGAATTCCCTCTTTCATTTACTAAATTTGGCTCTAATTTATTATGGGTTCAAGGTTGGGATGAATGGGTAGAAAAAGTTTTGAAGAATTCCACTTATATGACTACTTTCAACAATGCTGGAGTCCTTAGCGCAGTAAGAGTCACCACAAAACTTCACATTCACAGGGAATCCCGAATTGAAGTATGGCGTGCTATCCTTACGCGATGGAGTACCTTTTCACATACCATGGTTATTGCTTGGTGAGAATTTACTTTCACTCTTGAAGATGTGTGCATTCTTTTGGAACTTCCTTGTGTTGGTAGAAACGACCTTCGTTCTGTTACACTTTCTAGAGAGGAAGAAAAAATCAAGGAGTTCTTTATCAATTTGTTTAGGAGCCAAGTTAAGGCTTCCAAAGTAGTGCGCTTCTCCAATTAGGTAGGGTTCTTCTATAAGAAGTTCAATATTAAAGGCAAAAGTAGTCCTCCTAAGTATCCAGATCGCATTCATGAGTTAGTGACGATGTTGATCATGTGGTTGGCTCGGTATGTCTTCCCAAGTTGTCCAAACGATGGAATCTCCTCTTCAGTTATTCCTTATGCAATCAAAATGGCTAAAGGTATGAGCTTTCCTCTTGCTCCATTATATTTGGGATCCTTATATAGGAGATTGGACTTGTATCATTCTAAGACTGTTGAATCAGTTGGCCGCTACAGAGTCTTGATTTATGTGGATGTCTATTTTATTCATATGTGTTTATGGGAGAGGTTCAGTAGTTGTGCGCCCACTTCTAATGTATATCAGCCTCTTGTGTCTTCTTCTGCAAGAACAATTTTACAAGATAATTATAGAGCTTGGGCATAGTGTGACCAAGTTTCCAAGGATAACGTTCTTAAGGTGTTAGATAAGGCAGACCAATTTGTTGCAAGGCCTTATGTGAGATCAAACCATGGTTTTGGTGACCCAACTATTTATTATGATAGACGACCATTTGTGACTGGGAAACTAAGCTCGCATGGATTGAACTTCTTAGTATGGGTTCATTCTTCCCAACTGCCTTCCATGATTGAGACAACTAGTTTAGGCACTGATAGGGATTCATTGACTGTTGAAGTGTATTTTCCTTACAGAGTGGCATGTCAATTTGGATATGATCAACCAGCTCCACCTAGTCCCCCTTTTCTTGAAAACTTCCCCTTTTGCACTTCCATGTTCCTTATTGATATGCTTGATCGTACTATGAATAAATTCAAAAATTGTGTTGTTCCAGCCTTTGACAGAATAGGTGCTTGTACCGCTGGTTAGTATGCTTATTGGGGAGATTGTCTTCAAGAATGGACTTCATTCATCATACCTGATCCTGAGGCGCAATTGCATGTTCCTTTTATCAGTAATAATGACATGTCACTTCATTTGATTTGCTCTAAGAGGAACAAAACTTCTCGTCAAGTAAGCTTATTTCTTGCTCTTCTTTATCTCCATTTTTACTTCATTTTCACGAAACTATTTGAACTCTCTTTTTTTTTTTGTTAGGAGGAATCAATTCAAAGTGCAGAAGTGGAAGGACAAGGTGTCTTAGAGTCTAAAAGCGAAGAAAAATAAAATGACCACACAATTAACCATGAGTCTAGTGATGAGTCAGTTGAGGAGAGGTTTCCTAGACATGAACATTAGAGTTTAGGAAGAGAGGTAGATGGTAATGCTGTACAAGGAGGTCTGATAGATATGACTGATTTCTTACCTTCTACTATACAAAATGTTGGTGAAGATGGGGTGAATGACATCACGAGAGTTAGTGACGATGAGGTGGATGCAGCTACTAGAGTTGGTGATAATGATGTGAATGCCATTAACCAAAATGATCAAAGTGCTCTTGGGTTTGGCTTTGGAATATTTCAACATAACAATGCCAATATCATTGCTAGGGGAACCTTTGGAGTTACTCACAATACTCAGAATAATTTCAAAATCGATGCTACTCGTAACATTTCTTCTTTTGAGGGTATTCCGAATGTTCATCACGATGCTTCTTCTCTTGAGGGTGTTCTGAATACTACTTCCAATGGTTTTTCTTCTAGGGTGTTCTGGATTCTACTCGCAATTCTTCATTTTCTCTTAGAGGTATGTAGAATAACCCAAATATCATTTCTTTGAATATTGTTATGCCCCTTCCTACTACTCACTGCACACCATCTTTTTTTTTTCAGTAGTAGAACATAAAAATGATGCTTCTGACACTTATTTGAAAGATTTTCATGACGTTCCAGTCATGCCACAACACTTGCAGCTATTAGAGCATGTCTATAAGGTAGAAGGTGAATTTTGACATTTTAAGCACAAATTCTTAAATAGAGGCATCATGGTTAGCTTGGGCACTGCTTTAGAGATTGCTTCCTCCCCATGGGCAGACATTTCTCTTGAAGATTTACAGAAGATGGTGGGTCTTATGGAAGATGTTCTCCTCTCTGGTTGTCACATTAAATGCTTGGATGCTTTCATGGCTAAAGCTAAAGAATACATTACGACAAAGGCTGACAGGTCTAACATAAAGGCTGAGATAAAAGAACTTGATGCAAGGAAGATGGAGTTGTAAGAAAGATTAGATAGTCTCTCTGATTTTGAGAATGATAGATCCTCATGCCTTCTGAAATTCATACTTGACTAGCTTTTCCTTGTTCCTCTTTTTTTGGTATTGTAAACTTATTTTTTCAAAGTGAACCTTTATTTTGCTTATTTCTTATTCTTCCAAAGTGAACTTTTACTTTGCTTGCTTCATGATCGTATTGAGCTGCTTTGTTCCGTGTTTCATCATCATTTTGTTTTTTGAACATATGAATGTTTCACAAATATTGCTATGTGTGGCCAAAATGGATTTTCAACTTCTTATTAGGGAGAATAATCCTCAACCTAATAGGAAGGAAAATGCCACATTACATGAGTGTTTAAAGTTGTGGCCTTTTTATGAATAGTGTACTATGGCCAAGAAGTGAGAGATAAAGCTTGCAGCTAATAATATAAAGCCAAATTACGAGTGTTAAAGCTTGCGACTAAAATATGAGTCATATGGTGAAAGTTTCAAGGATAAAACTTTTGACCAAGTGAAACAATAATATTACAACCAAGATAAGAGCGATAAAGCTTGCGACTGAAAATGAGTTTACTTTGAATGAATTTGCTTTAACACATCACAAAACAGCTAGAATAAAAGCGATAAAGCTGCGGCTGGTAATGCATTCAAAGTAAAAGAAATACAAGGTTATTGGCAAAGGCTAATTATAAGAAATCATTCATAAGGAAGGTAGATAGTGGATAATGTTGTCATACATGATACCTTTTGATGTATTGAAAATTGACTGGTGCTGTAATAACATTGGTCTTTGGATTCAGTAGCGTGCAATATCCACTTTCGTTCACCTCATGGACAATGTATGGTCCTTCCCACTTTGGGCTAAACTTAGTCGCTGGTGTGCCTTTTCTAATATATTCTGCTGCACGGAGTACTAAGTCACCTTCTTCAAAGTTTTTTTTCCTTACCAGCTTATCGTATGGTCTACTTAATCTTCTTTGATACGTGGAGAAGTTCTTCTTTGCTTTATCCCTTCTTTCCTCCAAGCTTCCAATTCTATATTTCGTAAAGCATCATTGTCCATCTTAACATCCAAGGCCAATCTTGCTGATGGGACTATGATTTCTACAAGTAGAATAGTTTCTGTCCCATATACTAAAGAGAAAGGAGTAGCGTTAGTGGGTGCTCTTTTGGAAGTTCTGTATGCCCATAATGTCATAGGAACAGCATCATGCCACATCTTAGGATCATCATGTACCATCCTACTCAATACTTTGAGTAGAGTTTTGTTGGTGGCCTCAACTTGACCATTCCCTTTAAGGTAATATGGGGTTGACTTCACATGATCCACATCATAAAGGGATAAGAGTTCCCTTATGCTAGAGTTAACAAATGGAGTACCATTCTCTGACAAGATATGCTTGGGTATTCCAAATCTGTATATGATGTTTTCTTTAATGAAGTTGGCCACAGCTGGTCCTGTTGCTTTCTTCAAGGGAATAACGTCTACCCATTTAGTAAAACATTCTGTTGCTACAAGTATCCATGCATGTCCTCTAGAAGGGGGGTTGATAGACCCAATCAAATCAAATGCCCAAGTGTGGAAAGGCCAAAGTGTGATAATGCTATGAAGTGCTACAACTGGAGCATGTATGGCATTTCCATGGACTTGACACTCATGGCACTTCCTTGCACAATTCATTGCATCTGTTTCCATGGTAAGCCAATAACATCCAAGATCCAACAATTTCTGATAAAGCTTTCTTCCTTCTTTATGCTCTTCACTACTTCCAGTGTGAACTTCTTTCATTAAAGGATTTATATCAGCAAGAGAAATGCACTTCAGAGGACATCTTGCTAATGATACTTAGAATAACTGATTTCCTTTCAAGACAAAGCGTTGGGCTCTTCTCTTTACTTGTCTTGCATCTTGTAAATTTGTTAGAAGGATTCCATTTTGAAAGAAGTCAATGTAAGGCCTTCGCCAATCACTCGCACTTCCTACAAAATGACATTCATGCATATCTGGAGGCTCTGAACACTTAGGACAAGACTATTGAAGTTGAAGTGCATCTTTAAACATAGTCGGCCAGAAATACCCTACTTGTTGGAGTAAGCGATGCAACGGTGGTCTTTCCTCTCCGTACCATTGTTCATGAACTGCTTTCAATCTTTCCTCTGCTTCACGCTTAGAAATACGTCTAGCCAACACTCCATTACTTCTTTTATGGTATAATACTCCATGAATAAGAGCAAAGTGCTTTAAACGTGAGATAGCAGTGGAACTTGGATTGAGTAGGTCTCTTATTATAAATGTACGCCAGTCCTCTTCTTTATAAGTGGAAGGTTGTAACAGCTCACTAGATGGACATGAAAGTCTTCTCTTTAATACTGCAATAGTATTTTGATCTTCCCCTTGCATCTGTATTTTGGAAGCTAGAGTAACAAGTGCATTTGCATGTCTATTTGTGGATCTTGAGCTATGTTCGCATCTCACTTTTTGGAATTGCTATAATAGTGACTGAACAATAGTTCTGTAGGACACAAGCATAGGTTCTTTAAGAGAGAACTCACAATTCGTTTGTCTTACAATCAAATTGGAGTCTTCATGAATGCACAAGTTATTAACTCCTATGACGGTGGCAGCATGTAGCTCCAAAATCAACGCCTTATTCTCTACTTGGTTATGGGTGCAGGGAAAATCCAATTTGAAAGATAAAGAAAGAATATCTTCTTTGCTAAGTACATCCACCTTGTTCATTCTCTTTGATTGAGCTTGATTATAATGAGAATCAGAGGACAACTCATTTTCTGTGTGAACTTCTCTTGGGGGAATCAAAACTATCCCAACACCTCCACCAGACATAGTGGAGGAACCATCAAAGTACAACTCTCATTCTCCATCTTCTGTGCTGATAGAGTATGCTTCATGAAGCTCTCCTGGAACAGAATCAAGGATTACTTCTTCAAATTGAGATGGGAAGTGTGCTAGTAAATCTGAGAGAGCTTGAGACTTGATCGCCTTAGGTTGCACAACTGAAATGTCAAACTCTCCAAGTAAGAGAAGCCACCTTGCTATTCTTCCAGATAAAGCTGGCTTAGACAATAAAAACTTGATTGGATTTGACTTAGTCACTATTTTAAGTTTGTAAGCCAAAAAGTAATAACGAAGTTTCTGAATTGCATACACCAGTGCAAGACAGTATTTCTCCATTGATGGGTAGTTCAATTCACTCCCATGCAAACATCTACTCAGGTAATACACAGGTCATTCTTGTCCTTCCACTTCTTGAACAAGTAAAGCACTAATTGAATGTGGAGTTGAGGTGAGATATAGCATCATTAGTTCCCCTTGGATTGGCATAGTCATTGTCTTAGGGGAAGTAAGAATACCTTTGATCTGCTTAAAAGCTTGCTGTTGTTGTTCATTCCATGAAAATGGAACCCTTTTCTTGAGAAAAGCTTGGAAGGGCATAATAATATCTCCTAAGGCTGGAATGAACCTCCGAATGTAAGAAACCTTTCCCAACAGGCTTTTGAGTTGCTTCTAGTTTGATGGAGGTGGCATAGACTGAATAGTTTTTATCTTTGCAAGGTCCACGTCTATACCTTTTTGATGCACCACAAAACCTAAAAACTTACCAATTGTAACTCTAAAAGCACACTTCAAGGGATTCATGCGTAGCTTGTATTTTTGACATCTTTCAAACACTCTTCTTAAATCTCCAAGATGATCTGGGGCTTTTTTGGACTTCACTACTATGTCATCCATGTAATCTTCCAAGCAATCATGCATCATGTCATGAAAAATTATTGTCATGGCACGCTGATAAGTCGTACCTGCATTCTTTAACCCAAATGGCATAACTGTATAATAAAAATTACCAAATAGGGTTCTGAAAATTGTCTTCTCTGTATCACCGAGTGCCATCTTTTTTTGTTTATATCCACTAAATCCATCCATGAAGGAAAACATTTCATGATCTGCTGTAGCATTAACAAAAGTATCAATGTTTGGAAGAGGAAATTATCCTTGGGACAAGCTTTGTTCAAATCTCTAAAATCCACGCACACTCGGATTGCTCCATTCTTTTTCTTTACAGGTACCACATTGGCTAGCCAAGTTGGGTGATGAATTGGCTTGATGAACCCAGCTTTGAGAAGTTTGTTAATTTCTTCTTTTATCTAGATTTCTATTTCATGGCGAAATACACGTGCATGCTGCTTCACTAGCTTGGTTCCAGGTGAGATGTACAACTCATGAGTAACAAGTTTTTCATCTAAATCGAGCATCTGCTCATACGTCCAGGTGAATACATCTTGGAATTCTTTCAATAATTGAACCATTGCTATTTTTTGTTCCTCCAAAAGGTTCTTACTTATGAAGAGTGGCTTGGGAGTCTCTTCTTCTCCAGCTAGGTTGAGCTCTTCCAATTCATTACCTTGCGGCTTTGGTTGTTCTTGAAGCTGTTCTGTTATAAGTGATTTTTCAAGTTCCCCTTTTACTTTTTCCACTTGAAAGAAAGGTTGTGGTATATCAGGTGGTTCACGTGATATGGGGTCAAGAGAAGATGTTTCCCTAGACCTCGCACCCCATCATAAACAGTAAACTATCTTTCCATTTTCATGAGCATAAGAGCTTATCCTAATGGAGTTTTCTTTCTGTCTTTCGAAGCTCTTTCTCTTTCCTCCTCGTTTCTTTTTCTTTGAGATGTTTTCTTCTTTTTTCTGAGAGTATTCTTCCTATCGTGGAAGTGGAACGCTTATAGGTCTAGCTTTGGCAGTTTCACATTCCTTTACTAGTTCTTCAAAGAAAGAAACATCAATGTAGCTTACCTCATGGCGTTCAAATGGAGCCTTAATTGCTGGAATGAAAATTTCCTTCCCTTTCCAGTAACCTTTGATATATTGGTGGCGTGTGGAAGGAATGATATTGTGAGTGTGGAGAAACTTTCTTCCAACGAGAAGGTGGTAGGCCACATCGGCTTCAATAACATGGAAGTAAGTCTGGTCTTGAATAGGTCCCATCTTGAAACTCACCGTGACTTATCCCAGAGTCTTAATTTCTTTGTTGTCAAAGGAAGTGATAGTCATAGGATGGCATAAACTCCTCAAGTCTATATCCATAGCCTTTAGAGTAAACAAAGGCATGAGGTTTACTAAGGAACCATCATCAATGCACGTTCTTCGCACTGGGTATCCATTGACATTGCTCTCTACATAAAATGGCTTATTATGATAGGGATGTGGTGTGCACATATTTGTTTCTGTGAATACTGTGGCATTCTCATACCCACTTGTTATTTTTTTCATAGGTTGTCCCACCAAGCTACATTCCCCATTCTGTAAACCAGCGATCTCTACTAACATTATGGCTACCTTCCTCTTTGATTATTCTGAAAAGCCAAGTTGATAAAAAAAGTGCCTACAGCCAGGTGTTTTCATGAGTGAGTTAGCAATGGATAAGGTAACCATAGCAGCTGTACAAGCATCTTCTTCTTGATTAGAAGATAGGGTACGCTCTTCTTGAGTACCGATCACTGTATTTACATGTCCTCTACATTTTGATGATCAGGAAATGGATTATTTTGAATCTTGTTATTTCCAATTAGGACTTCTCCTGCTTGTGTCCTTCTGTGAAATATCTTGCGCATGTTTCTACATTCTGCAAATAGATGACCTACCATACGATGGTAATCGCAATAACGCGGGTTGAACTTTTCTTCTGCTGTTGGAGGTCTAGATGCATAAGGCAAATTTATTTGCCCATCTCTAATCCATTTTTGAAGAAATACTCTTACTCTATCAAGAGGTGCTGAAAATGGAGAAGGTGCATCAATCTCTTCATCTTGTCTTCTCTTAAAGTTGTCACGCCTTGGCCTCAAATTTACTTGAGGTCCTCTTCTTTCCTTGCCTCTTCCTTGAATTGCATTCACAGTCAAAGTGTTCCTTCTATTGAAACGATTAGCTCCCTTTTGCCTAAAGACCGTATTATTGGTCCTCTGTGCAGCTTCAACTAAAGTGGCAAAAGTAGGAAGAGGTAAGTTTTCCAATTGCACCCTGTATTCATCAAACATACCTTGGATGCATACTTTGACTAGCTCCTTCTTATTATGAAAATCTTGTATATCCAGTACACATTCCCTGAATCGCTGGATATACTCTATAAGATCCTCTCTTGCCTTTTGATGTTCTCTCCCCAAGTCGATAAGGGTCACCTTCTCTTGGTTAGAAAAGAACTTTTCACCGAACATTCGACACATTTGGCTCCAAGAGTCAACTGACCCAAGAGTGAGATTAACATACCAAGTGTAAGCTTTCTCAGTAAGCGACTTAGAAAACTCCTTTAATTTTAAATCGTCATCAAAGCCTGCAACTCCCAAAGTTTCTATAAACTTCATGACATGTTCTCGAGCATCTCCAGTCTTACTGTTGAATTGTTTGAATTTTGGGTTGGTGTAATCCTTAGGGTATGGTTTAGCAGCTAATTTAGCAGGATACAGTAATTTCATATCAAACTCTGAGAAGTTGAGACTTTTATTCTTTTGGTCGAGCAGTTTCTCCAATTCTTCCTTCGTGACAAAACTTTGAGTGCTAGTGGCAAGAGTTACGGTGATGGGATTGCCTACAATAGAGGGATGAGTGGTATTGAGAAGTGGGTCAGAACTACTTTCTCCATTTCCTCCGCTTCCATTATTATTAACCGCATTAGCGACCTTTTTTACTGGCAAAGGCGGAAGTTGAGAGGTTGTGGCTGTTGACGATGTAAAATGGTTAATGGTCTCCATTATCCTTTTGTTGTTTTCTTCTAAGGCTTGCATCATTTCTTGGGAGGCTTGGAGCATCTTCATAAGCTCTTGGACATAAGGAGGGGCAAATATTTCTTGGTTATTGAGAGAACTCTCCATATCTTCAGATAAAAAAATTTTAGCTAGTTTTCACTTACTGCAATCACTCATCCCCAACGGAGTCGCCAAAATGTAAAGGGTTCTTTTGATTAGGGAGCGAGGACGTGTTGCAATGAGTGAATTAAGATGCACTAGAGGCGGCAGAGAGGAAGACTGGAGCAGTCCTTGAAGCGTAAGTGCTTTGGGTGGCAGGTGGTGAAGGAGGAGAAAAGATGGAGGAAGCAGCGGATATGACGAACGAGAAAGGCTAAAGATAAAGAATACTTGGAGGAATTTAGAGAGAGAGCTTTTTAGAGTAATCTTTGCCAAGGTATCTGATCTCCTTTCTTACTTCTCAGACTCTCATATTTATACTAAACAAGAACGGTTCCTTAGGAGTTGTTAGGAGAGCACGTTCAATCATGGGAAAACGTGCTTGTTATAGAAGGACAGTTAAGTAACGGTTTATGAGATCATAAAAGAATGACCATGTAATTGATAATGGGCATAGATTGTGGATAAATGGAGCAATGGCATTTAATAGTTCATTTTTTTAAGAAGTAAAGAAAGATAGAAGGGTAAAGCACATGTACTTCAAGGAAAGGTTAAGAAGAAGTCCTCCTAACTATCTCCATATCTGAACCACCAAGCCAAACTCTCTAAAACATCCCAAATGTGAAGGTAACTCATGAACCTTGCCACTTATTCTGAGTTACTTTCACTTCTCCATATAAACAGTTGTTCCATGCTTGTTCTTGGGTGTTTCTACGCTTGTAACGCTATTGGGTGCTTCCCTGTCACTAACGTCTTGGAGCACCTCTAGGCACTTCCATGCTTGGAACACCCCTGGGCGTTTCCACGCTTGGAACACCCCTGGGTGCTTCCCTGCTTGGAACACCCCTGAGCGCTTCTCTGCTTGGAACACCCCTGAGCGCTTCCTAGCTTGGAACACCCCTAGGCGCTTCCTTGCTTAGAACACCCTTGGGCGCTTCCTCGCTTGGAACACCCTGGGCACTTTCTTGCTTGGAGCACCCCCGGGTGCTTCCGTGCATGGAACACCCCTGGGCGCTTCTGTGCTTGGAACACCCCTGGGCGCTTCCCTACTTGGAACACCCCTGATGTAATTTTCCTATAAACAGTAAAATAATAGTTAACCAAAATTAGGCATCTATATTTTATCCCAAAAGATCGAGCGGTGTATATCTATTTGCATTTAGAGAATTCACTTCCACTGAAGTGTTAGCAACCAAGAAATGTACAGCCTGCATATTTGAGTCCTAGACTTAGTATGTGTTGGAGAAATAAGAGTATTTCATAAAATGTCAAACATCCTACATTGCCAAGACACATGAAAGGTGAATGCCTTATATATGTAAACCCACTATGAGCTTATTGCAAGCAAGGAAAACATAGTGGACTCGCGCACACACAAAATTAAGCCAAACCTTTAGAAAGTTCCAATTTCCCCCTTTGCATGCAAATATACACGTGGGTTGAGCCCGAAGTTTCCTTAACTACCCCATGGAGACAAACAAGAACAACAAAATATGAAGGATGATAAAGATGATTATACTAAACACGTTCAAATAATTCCCTTCATGAATTTATCTTATTTCAATAATTATTAAATAAATAATATAATGATAACGAGATGATCTGTTTTATTTCATAAACCATTAATATTACTTTAATTCCTTCTTTTCTTCTCCTGCAAAAAAGAAAGTATGTATGACTCGCAACTTGGCGGTGCCAGAATTTGTTGATCGGCCACAGCTAGATGCAAGATAGTATTGCCATCATTATTCTTAGAATTCACAAACTCATCATCACCAACGGCCTCCACCAAGGACTTCATTGCCTCCAACTGGTCTCACCCCTGTTCATCATCATTCGAGCCGCTCAAGGGCCTGGCTTGAACCAACTCTTTCAAGACAATAATGTGACCCTTGATGGCTGCAATATGCAGGGGGGTTTCTCCCATCTCTGTTGCAAGCAAGGCGCATGTCAGGGTCAACCTGTAGCAACCTTCTCACTATATCCAGGTAACCGTTTGAAGTTGCTAAATGAATTGGTGATGCCTTTCGGAAATCAAGTTTATTCGCAAGCTCGGGCTTCAGAATAAGACTTGTTCAACAAATTCAACATGTTTTAGCATGGAAGCTACGTGTCAAGGTGTTTCAGCATAACAGCCAGCTGTAAATCTGTCGAGAACTAACGCATCCTCTTGAAGCAAGGAAATTACAGACCCGTCCACCGCTGCTTCGAAAAGCCTCCTCTCCATTTTCTTTCCACAGTGTTCAGTCATGAGATGGATTCCAAATTACACACGTATATATAGCTTGGGGTTGATCTTCACTCATCAAGTCAAACTCCAAACGCATGCATCCTGTTTTATTTTCTTTTCGTTGCCATTTATGATATTATACTCTTAAAAGAAGACTTTTGCTGGCACGCTTTGAAACATTCTAGAACATGACATGCAATTCAACAATGTTAATTAAGCACAGGAAAGCAGCCAAGATAAATTAATCCCTTGAATTTGGATTAACGGTAACATCGATATTCTCTTGTCCAAGGTCAAAAATGACCCAAAGCCGGTAAACTGCTCTTTGGATTTTTCCTTTGGTCCTTTTCATCGTGCACCATTCTCATGGTTAAGAAGCATTCCGCCGGCATGATGAAGAAATTTCAGGTATTTTGGTTCTAACAAATCTGTTTTTTTCTTTGAAAATTACATAGATTGGTTACATTAATTGAAATTTATGTAAGGTTTCACTTGAGCCCATAATTTTTTAGAATAATCAAATTATCTTTCACATTACTTAAATGGTAAGATTGAGTTTATCAACTTCTCTTACTTTCTTTCTTACTCATAATGAATAAATCTTACTGTTATATAATTTTTGACGTTTAAACACGTATCATGAACATAATTTTTAATTATTTTCATTCCTTTTTTTTCATCTTGCTTCAAATTTTACCTTTATATTTTATTATGAATAAAAAGAATGAATTAGAAGTTAATAAGATACCAATATATAAATAAGATTATATTATTCTTACATCGCAAATAGTATTATCAAACTATATAACATATAAAATGAAAATATGAAAATATATCTTTTCATTTATCATGTTAATGTATTAATTTTTTAAATATATCTTAATAAAATATATGATAACTTTAAAAACTCCCCTAATTAACATACATAACAATAATTTTCCGAAAATATAGTTCTTTAGCTGATATAAAATGTACCAAGAAAAATTATTAGCTAATTTCAAATTATTAACATCTTTATTTGTATCTAAAATATTAATCAAATGAATAAAACAAAGTGCCCGCAGAGAAAAGAATTAAACCATTACAAAGTATTTTAAGTACGTACATTGATCGTACCCGATCCTACTGAGAAAGTCGGAAAATGGTGCATCTCTATCTTACGTGTTTGCAGTAGGTTACCGTGCTCTGACATTTGGTGAGTGTGACGGTAACGTTAATATTCCTTTCTCAAACCCTACTCCGAAGGGGAAAAGAAAAATCATTGATCAAATCCAATTCGAACCGCACTGTCCCACACTACACTCTGTACACTAGACTCCCCCTCGATCGTACGGTCCTCCTTTCTTGATTTGTCAAGTAAAAGAATTTCCCCTTTCATTTCACGAGTATGATATTTCCTGGTTTTTTTTTTTAGTAAAAATTCCTTTCTTTGTTTGTTTGACAGAGATATAGTAAAAATTTTGGTTTGTGGATTTTGGAAATTCTGGGATTTTCGCCAATATATGGGCTGGAGGGATAAATCAGCCCAAGAAGCTTGGAGGAGTATGAAATCAAGTGCAAATGCAATCATCACTTCCCGCTATGAGACGAACGAGTCAGGTAACCTGAATCCTGGTTTGCGGTGAAGATGGCATAGATGTAATAATAATAACGATGGGGAAAAGAGAAGGGTCAGGTTCTGGGAATTTGAAGTTGGCTCGTCCAACAGTTGCTGAGAAGCTCTGGGATGGGTCCCTTCAGCTTAATTCTTCTGTAACTGTGTCGGTTGTTGCCTTCTTCAAAAGGTTATTCAGCTACTCTTTTTTTAAAAAAAAAAAAAACAGCTTTGTTGCAGATTAGAGATTTTCAATTCATTTGTTTGCTAATGTTTTGGCTCATGAAGATGAAATGATCTGGGTTTTGCTTTGCGTGTAGTTGTTTTTAAATCAGTTAAATTACTATCAACTGTTCTGTTCTAAGAAGCATTTCAAAAAGATATTAATTTTCTGAATTTGCAAGCTCTCAGACTCACTGCAAATAAAAGCTTTGTAGTGTTTTATATTATGCAGAAAGTTATACGTATCAAAGGAAAGACAACTCTTGTTGGGAAAATTCACAATAGCTCAAAAAAGAGAGCAATTTGAACCAAATAAACAAGGCAAAATCACAAGTTAAACAGTTTATTGTCTTTAGATTTTCGTTTCGCTAAAAAGGCATAAAATACACCAGAGAACTTTATATCAATACTTTATAATTGATGCTTAAAGTAGAAATTAATAATCAAATTGATCAGACGTTTGTTCATGCAAACTATGCTACATTTGGCATGATATAGGATCAGCAAATTTTTTTCCATGAGAGAAAGAATCATCTAATGAGAGGTGGACATGGAACTGAAACCATTTGACATTTTAATTGATATAACTTAATTTGAATTTGCATTGGCAACCTTGTATTAATGGTCTAAGATCCACCTGGATATAGTATGAAACTGAAATGGATATTCAGGGAATTGTCCTTTCAGTTTGGTCCAACAACCAAATCCAATATAGCCATTTGTTTATAAGAGGCGAGAGATGATGAAATGTATAATCACCAAATCTATTCAGTGTAGAATATAAATTGAATGAGCAAATAGTTGACATTGATTAAATGACAAATTGCCCTTCCCTTATGTGTTAAGATCTACAACAGACCCAGGAATTGTGATCTATACTTTGGAGTTATGACTGATCAATGCCTCCCTATCTCCTGCAACTATCCTCTGTGAAGAGAGTTCACAGTTACTCCTTGTGGAACTCTGAGAAAGTTGAGTCTTATAAAAGATGCCACTCTATGAGGGAAGGCCTCTGCGGCATAGAATTTTTGTGTTGCTTGATATTATCATCCTTGTATTCCTTCATTTTTTTATTATTATTTTTGCTATATTGTAAACAACATAATGTCATTTCTGTTCACTTGAATCTCTCAAAAGTAACCTTTTATTTTCATTGCTCTGATTCTTTCTTAACAATTTTACCTTCATGCCAATAATCAGTAATTTCAGATACACAAATCCTTTTATTTTATTGACTATTTCTGGTGTATGTTCACTTCTATACCCATATATCGGTGTACTAGTTGGACACCTGGTTTATGATCTCTTGGCTTACTAGGACGGTTTTTTCACTGAATGCGTCATTGATCGTTTTGGTATAAGATAGCCATCACAACATATAAGGCTTGAGTAGTAAATCTTTTATAGTTAATCTTATTTACAATGGATTTGTTGTGTAGCGGTGAAAGGATGCCTTATGTGCAGTGGTCTGAACTTGTAGAAGTCAAAGGAAAAGTTAGACTAGAGGCTTTTGAGAAATATATTCAAGATCTTGCTCGCTCACGCAATAGAGGGTTGATGGTAAGATCTATTTTCCTGAGTTATTGTCATCAAACTCAGATTATGTAGTGTGTGATTTACCTCTATAAATTATATCAGGATCTTCCTTGTGTTATATAACCAGGTTTGAAAGTGATAAACAGTTAAAAACTTTAAGTTAGCACAAAGAGTTTCAATTGCATGCAAAAGCTAAGTCAGTGTGTGCAATACCTTGAAGTCATCTTTTCAAATCTCTTTTGGTGAAGAAATGCTGTTTTGGAACCCCACTGCAGAGGGGGGAGGGAGGGGAGGACAGAGGGAGAGAGGTTTTTTCAAAATTAAGAACAGTTACTTTTTGTAGCATACTGTTTCATGCATAAGTGAAAAGGCCCAAAGCCAGGTTAAACTGGAGGTAGCCCTACAGATGTCTTCGTAGCATTTTGAATATCTCAAGTCTCAACTCTCAGGTATATGTTCCCTTTTAATGAATAATGTGAGCATAGTGATTTTGGAATCAAATTCACAAATCTTTGTATTGAATCTTCTTCCATAAAAAGTACAAACTGTAATGGGTAATATGCTACTTTTTAGTTTTTTAGTTTAGGATTAGCACGTTGCTAGTTAGATGTACTTTTCTTTAAATCAAATTTCTGACTGATAATGCACTCATATTCAGGTAGTGTCACTTTGCTGGAAAGAAGGGTCTTCTGAATCAGGACTGGCAGGCTTGAAAGAGGTAGGTGGATTGAAAAATGAATATGAATATAGTCATGCAGTGCGTGGAGTGCCTCTTGAGGATTTCTGATCAATATATCAATTCATATTTTCTTGTAATTCTATCAGGTTGCAAAAGGGTACAAGAAAGGGGAAAGAGTTGGGTTTGCTAAACTCTCACCTGGTATTGATCTTTACATATGTCCTCGCAGTGATGCCATAATCACCATACTTGCAAAACATGGATTCTTCAAGGGCATGGCTGCTGTTGAAGATAAGCAGAACTCATTAATTGGTTGTGTTGTTTGGCGAAGAAATCATGGACCTTCTAATTCTGTTCAAAAGGAGCTTGAAAGAAAGCATTCTTCCTCGACAGAGCAGCCTCTGAGCTCCCACTCTGAACAAAAGGTTCTGGGAAAAAAAAATGACATGCCATGCACGCGGCCAGCTCAGGAATCCCTCCCACTCAAATCAGTAGCAGACTGCATAGGCATTGGGAGTGCTATAATCTATAGAAATGAAGGTGAGAATGTAGAGAGTAGTGACATCCAACTTGCACTGCATAACTCTCCTTCCAGTGCTAATCTCTTGTTTGCAACATCTGCATTGAGCAACTTAGTAGGACTTAAAACATCTTCATGTTCTGACTCTGTCTGTCACTTCGGACCCAAGGGGCAGTCTTCTGAAAGGGAAATGTCTCTTATAGCTAACTCAGAATCAGAGAAACCTAAATCTAGTTTGGGACTTCAAAATCCTGTCTTGTCTCTGCCATCAGTTATAACAAAAGAATACATTCCTGCTGTTGATGATGATGATCTTCCAGAATTTGATTTTGGGACTGCGTGTGATACATCTCAAACTCCAAGAAATAAGGTTTTAGATAATGCAGAATTTCACAAGAATGTTCTGGTTGAAGGATTAAAGAAAATTGTTGGGTCATTGCCGCTGACGTCAACTATACAGTCACTACCTTCTCCAAATAAAAGACGAGCAGAAAATTTCCCTCTTCCTGAGTTTTCTTTTGACACTATTCTGAACTTGCCTCCACGAAAGAAAGTTTATGAACATGATCAGACCCCAGCATTACCAATTTTAGAACCAAAACAGACCACCAAAAGCAGCACAACCTTTACACCTATTATCACTACCATAGTTGCACCACAGAAGAATATCTTTGATGATGATGATGATGACATGCCTGAATGGTGTCCACCAAATGTAGAGCTTTGGAAGCAGACAGTTCTTGAATCAGCAAAGGTAGTGACGGCTTCTATCCATCCTACTCTATCAAACTCGGAGTTTGGAAGTCCATCTCTAGGCCATCCAAGTCCCCTGTACTCATCTTTAGCTGCCCAGTTGCCTATTTCCACCCAAAGATCCAATTATTCAAGTCTTTGTCCAATAACTGCCTCTGTGAAACCAGCACAACCAAGACAAACTGATAGATATATACAGAAGGCTCCAAGTTCTTTGACGGGGTCCAATTCTATCCCTCTTTTGAGGCCACCCGTCCACCCTCCTGGATGGAGGGGCAGGGAGTGATGAAACCGGCTTTCTGAGGTAAGTGTTAGATAGTTAAAGTTCTGTGTAAAGCCTGTTCCAAAGGGGGTTGAGACTTCATAAAAGCTAAGGAAAAGGGAAATATCAAATTGTAAATAAGCAGTTAGTTGATGGGCAGGTTCATAAGTGGACATTACAGTTTTTCAACTTCTGTCGTCAGTTTTTTCTGAATTTCAGATGTAAATGTTGTTTTTGTTTTTGTTTTCCCATACGTGTCATAAGTGTCTCTTCGGGTGAAGCAAATGCTTCTCATATCGATGGTGTTACTGTCTAAGATGGTGCTTTGAGCTTTATAAAGCAGCCACACGTAGTGCAGCTGGAAATCTGTTAATAATTATGTAGTAATGTTTTCGATTTTCTTTCTCCATCAGAAATCATTGTCCCAAAGAGGAGCAGCTACTAAGAATATGTCTTCAATCTTTCTCTACTTTTCTATTTAATTCGCTCGCATAAGCCTTTTTTTAGCTGCCGGTTAATTACACAACATTATCATTGTGTTTGGTAGGAGGGAAAGTAAGGAGCATTAAGTTTAACATGGTAGAAGGGAGAAAAGAACATTAATATGCTATGTTATACAAAAAAACTATATTAAAAACAAAAGTAAAATATTCACTTCTTTAACCTTTAGTTATAATTTTACGTGGGTTTGTTAGTTTTTGAAATAAACAGTTATTTTAAAAATGTAAACACAGTTAATAAAAATTATTAAAAAATTAAAATATTTTTTATTTATTTTTAAAAATATTGTTATATAATTCTTTTTGAAAAAAAAATTCAGGGAGCCATGCCCTCCAAGGAAGGCAACAGCTGTCGGTTTTCCTTTGATTTTTTTTATAAAAAAAATTATATAATAGTAATTTTTAAAATTAATAAAAAATAAAATTATTTTTTAATATTATGTCATTAAATTAACTGTTGATTAACTGTTCGGTCTATGTATTCAGTAAAAAATATTTTTTTTTACAAAGTTTTTATTTTGAAAATTAATAAACCTATTTGAAATTTAGATTAAAATTTACAAAGATATAAGTATTTTACCTTAAAAAAATAAAATAAAATTTTTTTATTTATTTTTATTTTTCATCTTCTAAAAGAGATATTCAATTTAAAATTTAGACAAAAATCAATAAAAAAATCAAAATTTAGCTATCATTATTCACTTCATCAAATGATTTTGGAAATACCAACTGTGACCTCTTTAGCAATTTAAAATCAACCTTGAAAATATGATAACCTAATCAGCATTTTAAAAAATTCACTTTATAACAATTATTACTTTATTGATTTTTTAAATTTTAATTTTAATATATGGAAGGCCATACAACATATCATAAAATTATTTTTTAATATTATTATGTCATTAAATTAATTGTTGATTAACTGTTCGGTCTATGTGTCCAGTAAAAAATATTTTTTTTACGAAGTTTTTATTTTGAAAATTAATAAGCCTATTTGAAATTTGAATTAAAATTTAAAAAGATCTAAGTATTTTACCTTAAAAAAATAAAATTAAAATTTTTTATTTATTTTTATTTTTCATCTTTTAAAAGAGATATTTAATTTAAAATTAAGACAAAAATCAATAAAAAAATCAAAATTTAGCTATCATTATTCACTTCATCAAATGATTTTGGAAATACCAACTGTGACCTCTTTGGCAATTTAAAATTAACTTTGAAAATATGGTAACCTAATCAACATTTTAAAAAATTCACTTTATAACAATTATTACTTTATTGATTTTTTAAATTTAAATTTTAATATATGGAAGCCCATACAACATATCATAAAATTATTTTTTAATATTATTATGTCATTAAATTAACTGTTCGTTTTATGTGTCCAGTAAAAAATATTTTGTTTAAGAAGTTTTTATTTTGAAAATTAATAAACCTATTTGAAATTTGAATTAAAATTTAAAAAGATCTAAGTATTTTACCTTAAAAAAATAAAATAAATTTTTTTTATTTTTATTTTTCATTTTCTAAAAGAGATATTCAATTTAAAATTGAGACAAAAATCAATAAAAAAATCAAAATTTAACTATTATTATTCACTTCATCAAATGATTTTGGAAAATACCAACTGTGACCTCTTTGACTTTCTAAAATCAACCTTGAAAATATGATAACCTAATCAATATTTAAAAAATTCATTTTATAGCAATTATTACTTTATTGATTTTGTAAATTTAAATTTTAATATATGGAAGCCCATACAACATATCATAAAGTTCTTATGGCAAATCTCAATTTCATTGGATTTGGTAGAATGATAATATAAAAATTATATAGATATAGAAAACTTACTTGACCAAAAATATTTATTATTTGACCTAAAATGAAAAAAAATAATTATAATAATTTAATTTGAGTTATATTGATTTTTAAATAATTAGATTTAAATAATTAAATTTAATTATCAACTTAAATTTTTGTTTAATGTCGATGTTTATTATTTGAAAATCATTAAAACCTTTAAAAATAAAAAAAAATCTAAATATAAATTTTCTTTAGTTTCTTGCGGACCACTCAACCCGAAGTCCATGAAATTCCCTTCCTCGTGAAGGAGTCACTAGACCCAACGAAGTTTTCCCTCTCATTTTTTTACTTTCTCTCCCAAATCTCTCTATTTTCTTAGCAAACAAACAGAGTCTAGAGAGAAGGGAATCAACATAGTATACCCAACAAAAACCCAAAAAGGATACCTTGAAACCCCATTTCTCATCGAATCCAAGAAGACAACAAAAGAAAACCCGTATTTTTACACATCCCAAAATAACAACCTAAACCCAAAACCCCACCAAAACCCATAAACAGGACAAAGAAAACCCAAAGCAAACAAGACCCCGCCGTGTCATCATCTTCAACCTCGTACATGTCAGATCCTTCTTCCCATTCCCCGCCGCCGGAATCTCCGGTCACTGTAGACCGCCGTACTGACCATTCGTGTCTCACCAAATGGACAGTCCGTTACAACTCAAAACTCAAAACCAAGAAAACCGTTTACAGCCCATATTTTGAAGTGGGTGGCTTTGATTTCCGCCTCTTGTTATACCCAAGAGGTGATTCTTTGGCCCCTCCCAGTTACCTTTCTTTATACATTCAAATCAATGACCCACGCTGCTCTTCCAAATTTGATTGCTTTGCTAGCTATAAACTAAGCATTTTGAACCATGAAGACAAGTCAAAGTCTTTGACCAGAGAGTCTTATTATAGATTCTGTAGCAAGAAAAAAACTATTGGTTGGGGTGACTTTGGAGTTGCTACTTCAGTTTTTGATCCAAAATCAGGGTTTCTCAACAATGGTTCTTTGCTTGTTTCTGTTGAAATTTCCATTTTGGATGAGTCAGTTTCATTCTCCAGAGATAATAATAATAATAATAACAATGAGGGGGAATATTCTATATCTTCTTTAGGTTGTGACACTGTTGTCTTGAACGGGAAATTTACTTGGAAGGTTAAAAACTTTAGTTTGTTCAAGGAAATGATCAGGACCCAGAAGATGGTTAGCTCTGGTTTTCAAGTTGGTCAAGTTGTTGTCCATATTAATGTGTATAAAACCAAGGTTGACGGAGTTGAGTGTTTGTCTTTATTTTTGGAGGCTAATGAGGCACACAAATGCCGTAAATGTGTGGCCCGTGATATGAGTAGTTGGTGTTTGTTTCAAATATCGGTTTTAAATCAAAGGTCAGGGCTTAATCATATGCATAGGGACTCATATGGGAGGCTTAGTTGGGATCATTCTAATGGAGATGATACAACTCTAGGTTGGACTGATTATATGAAGATGTTTGATTTTATTGGGTCTGATAAAGGGTTTGTTGTGGATGATACTGTGGTTTTCACGGTATCTTTCAATGCGATCAAAGAGTCTAATATTACTCTAAGTGCTGGTTTAAGGAATTCTAGTGTCACCAAAAAAGGTGACACATATATGGGAAAGTATAGCTGGAAGATTGAAAATTTTACGAGGTTGAAGGATATTCTGAAGAAGAAGAAGATGAAAGGAGTGTTTGCTAGGAGCAAAAAGTTTCAGATTGGGAATCATGAATTTTGCCTGGTTGTTTATCCTAGAGGTAACTAATATAAAGCATGACTTAAAATTCTTATTATTTCAAACCTATTGTGCTTTCTGAATAGTTAATAGATTGTGAAAATAATTACTTATCACTTGTTAACATTTTGGCAACATCTAGATGGTTATGCAATTGTGAAGAATGAGCGAAAAAGTTGTGAATGCTTAACAAAGAATTTGATGCTAACAAGGGTTTTATCTCTAGAGAATTTTAAGCCAAATGTCCAGTCATTCAGCAAGTGAAACATGTATAGTTGTACTATTTAAACAGCATACTTGTAACTGATAGACTAATGGCTTGATATAAGTATGAAAGCCAGAACTGATAGGATTGTTTGCAAATACCTGATGACACCAGGGCTATCTCAGAAACCGTCCCACCTTTCGATGTTTCTTGAAGTTTCAGATCCTCGAAATGCTACCACGGATTGGAGTTGTTTTGCCAGTTATCAGCTAGCCATTATGAACCAGAAGATGAGAGACAATTCTATTGTGAAGGAATCACAGGAACGTTGCTCAAAAGCTACCAAAGAATTGGGATGGTCTGAATTTGTGACTCTTACAAGTCTGTTTGATAAGGATTATGGGTATCTGGTTCAAGATACTGTTATCTTCGGTGCAGATGTTCTTATTTTGAAGGAGACCTTCAAAATGCAGGATATCCCAGAGTCAAGCAATAAACCTGCCCATAAAGATGGAGATAAGAAACGGTGGTTGATCACTTGGAAGGTGGAAAACTTCTTATCCTTCAAGAGAATATTGGCAACCCAGAACATATATAGCAAATATTTCCAGGTTGATCAATTAGAACTTCGAATGGGTAAGGCAGTATGTATCATTTGTTGGTTTTCTCTTCTCTTTTTTTTTTTTTTTGGCCACCTGGTTTCAGTAGACACTTGGTAATTTATTATCCAGTTTGCTCTTCCCTTATTCTAATATTATAATGCAGGGGTACATGTATTGTCTGACACCATATATGCATACTTGGAGTGTGATCCATCGGTTGTGAATGATCCTGATAAGGATTTTTGGGTTAGTTACAGGATGACTGTGTTAAATCAAAAGCACCCGGCCAAAAGTTTCTGGAAGGAGTCTTCTCTATGTACAAAGACTTCTACTAATTGTGATCTACAGTTAATGAAACTATCCAATATGCTGGAAGCAGATGCTGGGTTTGTTATTGGTGAGATGGTTACTTTTGTTTGTGAGATCCTTGATTATTGCCCATGGTTCGATTTCTCAGAACTGGAGGTTAGCATGCTTTTGTGTGTTTTTCCTGAGCAATTAAGATGATTTTCTGTATGTTATTCTATAGCTTCTACCAGTTATTTAGTGCTAAATTATATCCCCCTGTTTTTGTCCATTTCTAGCTTAATACTTCATTAGGGTGATCAAATTATCTATCCGAGATTAGTATTTATGTATGCTGATTAACATTTTCTTCATATCCCAGTGAACACAAAAAAATATCCGTGGAAAGTTTTTTTTTTCAATTTTTCATGGCATTACCTATTGAAAGGTTCTTTTTCTTTCATAGAAAAAGGAAATAAAAAGAAGAGTAATTGCTTCACACATTTGTTCTCTATATCTTTATATTTCTTTTAATTGGCTGCAGGATTCTATCACTTGTCATGGACTGCAGTTTCAACTGAGTTTTACAATATTTAGTACACAATGCTGATATAACTCTGTTCCAAATGCCTGAGGGTCTTTTATTATTATTATTTTATTTTGCCCTTGATGCTACAGTATTCATAAATGTTTTACCATTCAGAATATTATGTGCAGGTTCTGGGTGATGTCACACCAACTAAGCTTCATAAAACTACTAGTTCTGAAACTTGTACAGTAATGAACGGATGTAATGTAGACATCTCCAGACAGCTTCTTGAAACCGCAAGAGATCACCTTAATGTTGAACATGATACTTCTCTGATACTTGTTATTCTGAAAGAGGAACTTAAAATGGATCTTGGCACACTCGCTGGAGTTTTGGTCGGAATGCGGCTTTACCTTGACAATCCTGTTAAACTGAACTATTTTTTTCGCCAATTGTCCAGTAGCATTGATACAGGGCAGGTAAATGTTAATGCAGATAAATTTCCGTCCAAACTAGCTGCATCAATCATGGATGCTGATTTCTTGCGTCAGAAAATTGACAATGCACTTTTAGATGTAATGGTTGAGTGTTGCCAGAGATTAAATAGTAAATCTGGAGAGGATCCATATGATCCAAGTTCAAAACCATGCCTAGATACCAATGAAGCCAGCTCTCAATCTAAATTTCATTGGAAAAGTACACTAGCACATTTTCTTCGATCTTTGATATACGAGAGATTCTTTGGGATTGGTGATTGTATGGACAATGGAAGCAATACATCTGGGAAAGCTAATCTTGGACAGCACGATTCTTCTTCTGAGTCATCTGAGGAGATCTTAGTGTTTGTTGTTAATTCACTGAAGGATCTAGATGATGATGTTACACAAGATCCCTCAGAGCCAAGCCGAGGGTGTCAATTTGTGGGGAAGATTTTAATATTACTTGATGAAGCTCCTAAGCATCTGCTACCAGATCTAGTTTCTTTGTTGCCCAAGTTAGCATATTGGTTTGAGCATAAAGTTGTTGCTTCTGCTCTTTTAGATCAGCTCCAAAAGCCAGGTGCAGAATCTTCAATGCGACTACCTGTGAGACATTTTCATCTATTTTCACCTAATGTTCCTTATGAAATATATTAAAGTTTTTTGAAAAGGCTTTAACCATTTAACCATTTAATTAAAATTAAATAATTAATTTTAGAAGGGTTATTTTGCTCATATGTTCTGGTTTAGAGTTTAGAATCAGATATTCATATTAGTCATTATGAAATTCAGGTCTAAAATTCTGTGGGTGGCATGTTCATGATACACTTAAGAGCATGCTAGATAGGAGCTTGACACTAATTTTAGTTGGATGGTAGCCGTTTAGCATAGTCTATTGAGGTTTCAATGCGCATCGTGCAGTTCTTTTAATCACATGTTTTTTACCTTTGAGTGTGGTCTGTTTTTAAAATCATACAAATTGTAGTGAACTTTCTAAAACTGGCTATTAACCCTTTGGTAAATCTTATGAAGTGATGAAATTGTTCTTCAAACTTTATTTACTAGTGAGGGCTATATTTTTCTCAAAAAAAGTTGCTACCAGATGCCAATGAATTCTTGAAGAATTCACTTCCCATTATGGGAAATTTCAACTAGAGTTTAAAAAATATCTGTATTGTGGAATCTTATTACTCCCCAACCTTATCCATTTTGGCTCTTAAATTTCGTCCCATAAATCCAATTGAAATTAGAATGCAGTTGGTATTCATAGTTGAAACTAAATCTAACAGTTAATATTTATGATTTATTCTTTTTTTTAATTGTTCATCTCCGTTGATACCTTTTGTTCATATTATTCTTAGGCTCTAAGCTCATCTTATAAGCCTCCATTTAGTTGTGAGATTTCCTCGTAAATTATCCTGCTGGTTTGAGTTGGTATCAAATCAATATTTTTGTCACCATTTATAGCATGTAAAGCAAGATTTTGCAGAAACAAGTCTGCTGTGTATTTCTTATGTAATGTTGAAAGTTATGAATGTACAAAAAGCATTGCAATTTGTGATTCTTTATGTCTTTCATGTCATTACCTGATGCATAATGAAAAGCTTTCTGTTCGGTTTGTGAGAGCCAACTGGCAGACCAAGAGAGTCAAAGTAAATAAGAGTGCATTAAACAAGATGGCAAATAAACACTACCGTTATGGAGCCTGCAATAGCTTTTGTTCCTTCTTTTCCCTTTAATAACTAAATATTTTTGTTCTTCAGGTTCTTGAGGCCATATGTAAATTGCACTTTGGCACTGATGTTTGGGAATGTGCATTCTCTCTAGCTTCTGAAGTTGTGGGTGATTTAAATGGTGAAGCACTTGGAGCTGCCATCTGCTTATTATTTAAAGCTGCATCTCAGTGCCAGCAAATCCCTCAAGCAGTGAGCATTAGAACATTGATATATGGGAATTTAATAGCTGTGTGAATCATAGTTTTTATTTATTTTCCCAACAAAACCCTCTTTTGATGTGTTTACCTTTATTTTCTTTGTAGGTAAGTATCATTTGTCAAAGGTTAGAGAGTCTGGGAACTGAGGTTTCACTTTATGTGCTGGATCTTCTTGGAAAAACTTTGAATAGTTCTGGTGACCTTGCAGTAACTATGTTACGAGAAATCGATTCTGTCTTTTCACTTGATCAAAAACACTTGACACATTGTATTAGTCCCTCATCATCTGGTGAAAATGGACTTGCATCCAGGAGTTTGCATGCAGGAGATCGCCATTTTTCTGATATCTTTATGTTGTTAGAGATGCTGGCCATGCCTGCCATTGCTATGGAAACTACCCAGGCTTTTGAGAAAGGTATTGCAAATGGATTTATTATGGATCATTCGGTGGAAATGGTGTTGGAAAAATGTGCTTCAATGTTGAGCGTCAATGTAGTTTCTTCTGAAAAACATCAGTTTGAAGACACTGAGATGGCAGGAAAAGGAAGGATGGATTTTTTGTACCCAGAAGTTTTTACATTGCTTTCTGATCTTGCTGATAAATTGTTCCTTTCTAGACACTCTCAAGTGCAGAGGTTTCTGAGAAAGTTTTGTTCATTAATATTGACAATGTTTGCGGATGAGAATTATCAAAGGAAGGTGTTGAGAAAATTGGTTGATCATGCCACAAGTGCTGCTAATAATTGCTGTGAAACTAGTCTGGATGTATTGGTTTTCTTGGTTCACAAGGAGTGTAAAGTTGCCAGACTAGTTCTAAACATGATCAGCGATGATTTTGAACTTGCCAATTCTGACCGTTCTGCACTTCAGAGCCAATTATGTGCTAGAGAGGATGAAAATATCCGTGCTGAGGAAGAATTGCGAACTGAACTTTCAAAGATGAGGATAGAGAAAGTAACTTTGTTAGAAAGGCTGCATGAGTCTGAGGCTACTATTCTTCATTATAAGGTGTACTTAATATCTTTTCTTACCAATTTTGATGGTGAAACTTATGTACTTGCTTTTTGACAGACTTTTTTTGTGACAGTCTGAAATGAGGCTTGAAATGGATCGTTCTGCTCAGGAAAAGAAGGAACTTTCTGAACAGGTACAAGCAGTTCATCGTCAGTTTCAACATATTTGCTCCAAACAGAATGATAAATTAATGAAGCTCTCCAACGAGAAAAAGTTTTATCAAGATCATCTTCGTGGCCTGGAGATGCAGCTTTCTCAGTTGAAGACCCAAAAAGATCGAGAATTGAAGGTATATCTCGTTTGCAAGTTGTTTTTACTCTCTTTTTTTTTTCTTTTAAAGAGCAAGAAAAGCCCATTGTTTTTTCTCTTTTAGCTTGTTATCTGAGATAAAATTTAAATAGATGATTTTGGCTGGAATCCTTTTTTTGTTTTTTTTCAAGGGGAAGCAGGCTGGAACCTGTTAACAAAATGTTTTTTGTTATGTTGGTCTGATTATTATTATGTGCTGTACTGATCATTACTTGTGCTGATCTTGCTAATATAGCTCACTGGCAGTCTGAACTGATGTTTGAACTTTGAAGTCGACTTCATTTGCAAGTTACCAAATGGTGTAGTGAGAGTGAAATATAATTGAAATAATAAGTGTGGCAAAAAAGCATGACTTAACTAATATTCTTTGACATGGGTTGAGTGATAGTTGAGGAGCTATTGTCTACCCTGGAGAGTCAGCAAAACTAATGCAGAAGAATAAACTGTGATTTCAGTTATGATAACATTTCACTATTAGAAATTTTAGTTTAATTTTTGCATCTAACCCTGTTGTCCTTGCTTAATTATCTTGGTTTTTTTTAACAAAAGCCTGTATTTCCTGTAAAAGGCTTCCTTGTGTCTTTGCATTTGAAGAGTCATTGGTGCTGAGTTGAATCTAAATGATGCAGAAAATAGTTAAAGAGAAAAATGTTCTTGCTGAAAGGCTGAGGAATGCAGAAGCTGAGAGGAAAAGATTTGATGAAGAACGGAGAAGATGTGCTTTGCAGGTTGTTGCTCAAGAAGCGGTACAACAGTCACTTTTAGATGAAGTGCAGCAGTTGAAACAGAAACTTGGGCAGATTAAAAGAGAGAAGCAAGAGAAGGAAGAGGAGGTTGAACACTGTAAGACATACAATGATGAGCTGAAAGTGGCGTTGAATACTTGTCAGGTTTGTTTCTTCTTGCTTTCTCTTCACGAAACCTTTTCAGGTTCCATCATCTATGTGTAGAACAGTTTTCTGCAGTTTCATGCTTAAACGTATTAGCTCAGAATGTGATTCTTTTAATGCCAATATGTTAGGTTAGAAATTTTGGTACCTGAGACTTTGCATAGCTTTTTTGTTCAAGATTGCCACAAACATCATCCTGTTCTAATATTTAGTTAGATTGAGTCATACATAATTGGAATTATGGCTTGGTGCTCATTAAAAACCAAAATAATTAACATACTGGACCTAATTGACCTCATGGTTCAGTTTCATATTGATTTGGATAATTCAAAAAATCAATATGAATCAAGTTCAAGTTTAATTTAGGTTCTCAAAAGAAAATCCCCAAACTAGAACCAAACTAAATTATATGTAAATTTTTTATATATTTTGATGTACATCACATAAATCAAGTCATATTTGTCAATTTCTAGACATTAATTATCCCCTTTGGTTAAAGACAAAACTTATTCTTGTTCCCTGTGTAAAAGCTGAAGATTTTTGTTGAGAAATTCCTGAATAAGTTTTCAAGACTAATCCTTTATTTGAATCTTAGAGTTAATTCTTTAACCAATATGTTATCGATATCTGGCTTTTTTTGCAGTTCCAATTAATCTTCCTTTGGCTTGCACCTCTATTATGCACTTGGGTTTTGCTTGAATTCTTTGTGGACATAGGAGAAAATTGAATGAAGAAAAAGAGTTGATAGAGGTGCATAAAACCCATAGCGCTAAGAATTAATTGGCAGAATAAGTTGTAAATTAAACTTCATTCAATTTTCTGTGTGTTCATAAGAATTCAGAGTTTAAATCAGTTTACATTGCTACCATGAAACTCCTAGCACCTGTCTTTCATCCCAATCACAACTACCTCAATGAACTCTGCTTAACCCTAAGCCTAACATAGTATTTGCAAGTAGTGTTCACAAAACAGAACTGCTTCTACACAGCTTTTTACATTTTTAATTTCTTCTAACCTCGTACAAAGCCTAATTACTTATAAATTTTGAATCTCAATTAACCTCAAAATTCAAACTCAAACCCACTTTTCTTGTTTCCCTACAACAGTAATACCAATTCATGCCAATTTGATGCAATCTCTCATTTGTCTCCTACATCAGTAAAATATTTATTTTTAATCCTGAATATTTTTAAATTGACAATCTGAATCCAAGAAAATGGATTTTAATGAGTTGAGTTAGACTTTTTCTCTGTCATGCCTGGTTTGGTTTTGTATGATTTCGTTAAAGTCACTCCGGTTAGTTTGGTTTAGGTTTTCTTCAAAAATTAACTGAATACCCTTACAATCGAAATTTGATCATCAGATGCATTCTTCCTGTAGTTTAATGCTCCTTCAATCGGGGACACTACGGGCTGCCATTTGCCTTGCTGGTAACTTTGTCCTGCTGTTTGAGTAGCTGTCTTCTTTGGAGATTTGACATAATATCATGTTTCACAATGACGAGGAGAATATGGCTATGTTCTCTCCGTCTTCCCACACCCTTCCTATGTTTTAGATTAATGTTTTTGTTGTTCACATGCTTCCAGCTTAGGCTGGGATATTTACAATAGCTGCCCTCCCTTAATTTTTTGTCCATTACTTTCAATATGCTTTTAATCGCCATTCATATGCGTGGAGTCCACATTTCATCACAAGGTCCCACACTTGAATTTATTGGTGATTAAGGCTGTATTGGAAAGTAGTGAACAACCTCCCGACATGGTGCTCATATAGACTTGTATTGTTCTGATCCTTACTGTTCTAACTTCTTCTTACTGAGATTAATTGGTTCCTGAAACTTAGTGTCTACAATTTTTCTGCAGCGATATATCCAGTCCCTTCGGGCTTCACTTCAGGAGGAGATGCTACAACATGCTCCTCTCTATGGATATGGCCTGGAAAATCTGTCGATGAAGGAACTAGAGACATTATCAGGCATCCATGAAGATGGCCTAAGAGAGATCCGTGCCATCCAACATCGTGTAAGAAGTAATAGTGAAAGCCTTCCCCCTTCCATGACTGCAGATACCCTTCAAAATTTTGACGGTGATGTACCTTCCAGCCCTACGTCCTGTTGCTTCAGTCAACCCAAGTGATTTTCAGATGAACAACAAATAGGCTTAATTATGTACATTTAACTTTGCATCGGGAATCATATAGTTATCAGAAAGACTTCTTTTCTCTCATCTGGTTAGCCTTGATTTGTTTCACCGGCCAAGCTCACAAATGCTCCAAGTTTCTTTTTCTCTCATGTTGGTGCATCTTTATAGTGCACGGGTGTAACTGAAAAGCAGAACATTTTGATGTCTGTCCAGAGAAGGAAAGAGAATTAAATCAAAAGTTGCATTTGCTAACAGCTTTCTCATCAACAGTGCAAGCAATACTATCGTTCTCGAGTTGTATCACAAGTTGCATGCTTGCTTTCATTTCTTCGTCATTTTCACTAATCGAATCTTGTTCTTTGGCGGATTTCTTTTGACTCATAATTAGTTGCAATTACTGTTACTAATATTTCTCAGATCGGAAAGAAGTACAAGACTGGATACACAATTCCAACACTGATTTTTCTATTTACAGGTCTTTTGCAAACTTAGCAGCACAAAGAGGGAGGCAGAACGCATAAAGTCGGAAATTTACAAACCAATGTTTCAATTTATGTACATATATTAACAGTAACAGCATTGAAAGTTGTCTACTTCAGAGGTGATATTGAATTATTAATTTAAACACAATTGTGTGGTAGGTTGAGATCCACAAGTACAGTGGGGAAGGAAACGGTTTGTGAAACTTTACAGTAAATCAGAAAATCAGTTGCCACTAGCCACATCGACGAAATCATCGTCAGTGAGCCACTCGTTTGACTCCTCACCTTCAGACTCTTTATCTCGAGAATTTGATTGGCCTGCTTTCTGTAAGCCACCCCGAGTTTCTGGACTCTTGTTCAGCTGAACCCAGTCATTGGAACCACTAGGTGAAGAAGCTTTGATGTCCTGTTTCGATTTAGGCACTGATACTTTATTAGAAAGATAATTATCATCATCTTCCAGATCACTGAACGAAACATCCTCTTCGTCTTCAAGGTTTTTTTTCACACTCACACAACTTCCACTAGAAATATCTGCTTCTTCCAGCCACTGCCCAGCATTCTCTTCATCAGTAATCTCTAATCCTTCTGCTGTGTTTACGATTTCACTGACCTTTTCCTCAGAGGAGACATTCTCTCGCTTTGTCTCACTAACCTTGCTGCTCTCTTCAGAGGCATCAAGACTACTATTCGCAACCTGTGCATTGTTATTGTTTTGCAACTTCTGCAGAAGTGCGTCTCTAGTTTTAACAACCTGCATCGTAAGTAAACCTTCAATGAAAATGGTTTTGATGGCATAAACCAAAAAGTTACTCTCACACTAGTAGAGCATGCTTTTTTATTCAAAGCCAGAGAGTGAACACAAAACATGCAGAGCAATTAGTTACAATGGAGCAGAAAAACACACACACAAGCACTTCAGAGATAAAAGAGAATCTAGTACTGGAGAAACTGTAGTCACAGTTGAAACCTTCACTCTATATATATATTTTCCAAAGTGCCCATAATGAAATTTGATTATATTCTTTTTTCTAGATTTTGGTGAATTGGTAACTGCGACAACTTGGTAAAGACCAACTTAATCATTGCTTTATGTGTTGATATCGATTAAAGAGAGCAGAACATCTGTTCTTGAGCTTTACAACATTTGTATATCAGAAAAGAAGGGAATTCCATTCTACATTTAAAATCCAAAGCTCAACGCTCCCCCCGTTAGAAAAAGTTCTGCAAGCTAGAACCACTGATTTTTTCACCACTAAGGTTCAGCCAAGAATACCTATTCCTCGTTTCCCATCTTTCTACCAATTCAAAGGCCCTTCAGCTCTGATTGCTGATGCCCCAAACATTATAGATTTTTCTGTGATAGAGCAACACACAGGAGAATCACTTCTTAGAGAAATGAAGAGGAGAATGGAGTGAGGGTGGATTTGCTGCAGAAGAGGCAGATCATAGATTCACCAGATAGTGGGCCCATTTTATTGGGTTTTCAGCAGGGCACTCTAGGAGTTGCTAAGTTCACCATGAAGCTTCAAAGTTGTAGCAAGCAATACATATAGACATTATTGACAAATATACACAGAAATAATTAGAGCAAAAGGAACCCAGTATTTGCTGCATTTGACTATGTACACAGGAATATGTCATTGACAAATACGATATCAGGCTATTTGCTTATCTGGCTACAAGAATAACCAATATGTTTCTGAAACATAAAGTATACATGTCGGGAAAAGTTAAGTTGACTAATTAATAATACACGGGAATAAAATATGTTTATAGTATTATTCCTACGTCTTTTTTTGGCCAAATTTATGCCTACATCTAATGCATGTGATTTGTGGTAGAAAGGATACATAAATGGCAAATGAGTACATTTCCAGATGAATTAAGGAAAGCAGTTGATGATATGGTCATTCTTGATCAGAATATATTATTTCTACACTCTACCATGCATGCAAGTAAAATTCAATATAACAAAATAAAGATATTAAAAGTCTTGCCTCAGGAGTTGATAGAAGCTCAAAATCATGCTCATTCAGCCTTGGAAGCAACAATATGAAATATATCATCCAAAATCTTTCATCTCCCATGTGACTGTGAAGGTTAACTTTAAGATCTTCAAAACTCGGGACTAAGTGTTCAATATTTTCAGCATGCTCTCTTTGCGCCTCTGACATTTTGAAATCTGCAATAATAAACCAATATCTCAAAACCAATTTTTCCAACATTTTGTTAGCTATCCTATACATTTCCAATAATGGAGAAGAGGCACAGCGAAAAGAAGCTCAAGGGTAAGTTCTCTCCTAGTGTCCTCATATAATATGCTCCTGTTACACTAAGTCTATGGTCCAAAGTAGTGAGCCTTAATCTCATCTCTGCCCATGAATCAGTAATTTGCATTTAAATGCAAGCCATAAGCAAGTCAACTCCACCAAACAATAAAAGCCAATATCATTTGTCCACCCAAAACAACTTAGCCAGATTCATACACTCACCACATACACAGATAAAGTTCCCTCAATAACAACGCACATTAATGCAAAAGTCATTTCTTGACTAAGCACACCCACTATAATGGCATAATAAGTTACCAAACCTACAGGATTAGCATAACAGAATTCGCAGTATCATCATTGTCTCCAGTTAAGCAAAACCATAAAGAGTGCATAAAAATCCCCCTTAATAATGAAAGCCTCTAGGTCTAGGGTTCCAACATCAACAAAGAGTTACATATTGCACAGAGCGTAGGCATCACATAAAAGCAAACATTTTATTTTCCTTGCTACTATAACAGAAAATAGATATCATTTTGGTAATACTTTGAAGAACTATTAAAATCCTACACTTATAATCAAAATTAGAGTTTATACTTTGTACCAATTCAGAAGTAAAATGCAACAAAAATTAAATTAAGTTTGAAGCAAAATTTATTAAAAAAAAAGAAAGAAAGAAAGAAATACATACCGTTATGCAGTGGGAGAGGAAAATCTGTCCAGAACTCTGGGCGGTTGGAAATTTCTTTAACAAATTCAACCACATCTTCCGTAATTCCCGGAACTCCGTCGTCGTCGTCGTCGCCGTCATCATCATCGTCATCATTTTGACCATGATCATCTTGACTTGGGAACTGCAAGAAACTGGAAGCGAATTTGGAGATCTCCGTCACCGCTTTGTTGCTCGATAACAACGAAAGCCGGCTCTTGAAGCTTCCACCGATCTCCGCCAGATCGTTGCGGATCCCCACGAGCTTATCCGACGGCTGCTCTTGTTCTTCTTCTTCCTGAGGCTGTTGTTCTCGCTCGGCGGCGGTGACGGAAGGCGGCGAAGATGGAGGCGGTGCTAAGAAGGCAGCGACACCACGTAGTTGGCGACCGATAGTCTCTCCGAGCACCGAAAGGTCCTCCTTGACGCAGGAGTTTCGGTTGGTGGGACTGTGATCGGGTGACGACGTGGGCGAATCAGGAACGTCGGATTGCAGAGACTTCAACAGCCAAGACATTATTATGTACTATTATGAATTTAGTTTGGTTTTGTTTGCTAGGTGAAAAATGGAGAGAGAAAAGAACATGGAGTTGTCCTTTCTCTTTTCCGCAAATAAAAATATAGTTGAACCCCTTTTCCTTTTTGGTATTGAAATAGAAAATACAAGAGCCGGTGGCGGTGTTATAGTTCGTTGGCAGAGGGCCTTTATTTTTCTATCCGTTGTCGTTGGTGAAGCTTCTTCTTGGTGTTCGGATTTTAACTAGCGTCCCGTCTACTTCCTTGCTGTGTGTACTTATAGCCTTCTTTGTGGCAGTTGACATATGCTCCACACCTCACCATTTCTCTCCGTTTTAGTTTCATCAGCAGTCGGCACTCTTTTTTTTTTTCTTCTTTTTCTTTTTCTTTTATTTATTTATTTATTTATTGACATTTATGTTAACTGTTAAGTGTATTTTATGAAATTAAATTAAATTAAATTAAATTTGGTGCTTTTTTTTCTCAAATACATCAAGACCATGATTGAGCTTAAAGAGGCATTAATGTAGTCTATTTTGGAATTGAATTTGATTTCCCATCAAATAGGGTGGGGATCAAGATTTGAAGCAATCATTCCAATCAACATAAATGACTCAATCCGTCGTGTATGTTTCGTCTCCGTTTATTCAATAATTAGTAGCCACATTTTAAATACAAGTCTCCATCAAACTTTCCATTTCCTTTTTCCTCTTTCACATTTAATTAGCATTTTAATACATGCTCTGCTCAGTCTTGACATTTCATCTCGATCTCAATACAATTCCTACAATCTCATTTCCATGTAAAACACCAAAGATCACTGATTACGGGTTTTAAAGCACTAGTTAAAATGATGAAATAAGGGATGGTGATGTTCTCCGTAATTCACACTCGAATTATCAAAAAAAAATGGTCCAAAATGATACAAGACGAGATCTTAGGTTGACTTTGAAATTGACACTCTTGGAGCTAAGGTCCTTAGCTCTTTCCTACGTCTTGAATTCAAGACACAAAAACCAAGAGAGGACCACATTTTGGCAGAATGGATTGTCTAATCGTGTACCTGCCCTTACAATTGGCTCCAGGATATGCAATCACAGCCGGTGGATATCATGTTGCAGGTGCGATTTCTATTTATGTCGGCCATCTTCGGTTGACCTTAACTGGCTTAATATATAAGCAAATCCATGTTTTCTTACCTCGCAAGTTACAGCTACTAGTAAAGGGTACTACCCTAAATTAACTAAGCTAACTTCTTTTATTACAAGCCAGCAAGCAGGGGAAAACCCAATTAGTTTGTGACCTAGTCCCAACTAATAAGAACCAAGCGCCAGAAATTTAAAACTCATGCCTCCTCATCATATAAGTGCGTAGGAACAGTTCAAAATATTACAAATCATTTCTATCATCTACAACCTTAAAAGACCCAAAATGAAAAAGAAGAGGGAAAAATCCTGAAACAAAACAGGAACAAAGCTCCGGCTTCAGCATCAACACTTTAGCAGGTTTAAGAAAAATTGAAAAACTTAACCAAGTCTACAAGCATTATTACCAACCTTCATCAATGAAAATAATCAATAACAAAATGCTCTCTCTCTCTCTCTCTCTCTCTCACTAATTATTTAACAAAGAATCTTAATCTAGCTAACTACTGCACATTCACAACATATGGTACACAATTTCCTACTCTTTCAAGCTTTTTCCATGCTCCGAATTCACAGCTGACAATTGGCATATTTCTTCTTTCCTGTGCTTCAAGATATATTAACATGTTCTTTGCACAAAGCATCTATAGAAGGCCTGTATATGGATTGTGTGCTTGAACTGGCATACCTGAGCCGTAAGGGTGGACACTGGCTCCATAAGGATTGCCAAAAGGATTTGAAGGCTGCTGTTGCGGGCCCATCATCATCATCTGCTGCTGCAACATAAAAGCCTGCTGCTGATTGGCCATTGCTGCCATCTGGACTGAAGGTGGAACAGCAACCATGTTGGAAGCATAAAAGGGGTCATGCGCTGGTTGTTGCATCATGGCACCAGACATAGGAGCTGGTTCCCAGGGATTATAGGTCACGCTCTGGTTGCTTCTTCTGATTGCATCATCATACAGGCTGTCTAATGTAAGCTTGTCAAGTCCTCCCGCCTTTCAATTAAAATAGCATCAGTGAGACATACATGTATATTTTTTGTATGAGTGAACACACATGCTTAAAATCCTGGACAAAACCATTACATTGTACCATGCAACAGCCTTGTGATATGGCATATATATTGAAAGGTTCACAGAGGAGAAACAATGTTAAGTAAAAGTACCAGTTTGCTAGCAGCAGTGGCACTCTCATTTGAACTTGGAGCAGTGACAAGTGCCAATTCCCAGCCTGCAGTGCCATTGGTTTGAACAGAAGCAGTAGCAGAAGTCATTTGCTCTGCAAGAACACCACCACGAAAACATATAATATCACAGTTCTCCAACAAGAAATAAACCATTGAAGCAGAGTTGATCCAACTTAAACAACCAAGAGAATTTGCTTAGGAGCCTGTAAATTCAAAGATGTAAGACAAATTTTAAAATATTCAAGTTCAAATATGTGGTTAAAACCAGTAGATGAGTGAGTTGTTGAAGTTTCATGCTGTGTATCATTGAATTACTGAAAAGGGACTCAGACTCACCAACAGGAACAATAGCCAATGCCAAGGCATTCTTCTCATCTAATTCTGAAGCAACTGGGACAGGATCATTTAAACCCTAGAACAAAAGGAAGAGCTTGTAATGAAACTAGAAAAAATTCAGATGAACGGCTAATTTCTCTTATAACAGTACAGTTAATAACAAGAACAAAAAGAGACTACGAAGTTACCAACAAATCAGGTGGTTCAACAATAGGCTCTTCCACTTTCTCCACTTTTTCTGGTTCAGGAGGAGGAGGTGATGGTGAACGTTTACGTTCCTCCTGCACCTCCGTGGTTTTCTTGTACTCAATGGCCAACACCTCCTTGGGTTTGTCAACCTGCTTGTTCAAAAATAAAACGTGTAAGAATAATCATTGCAGACTTTTGTTAGATTAAAAGAAAGTAGTAAAATTTCAAGACAGGACTTTTATAAACAATTAAAAAGAAAATATAGCATAGAGATGGTAAGATAATGTTATATATGAATAATAACTCAACGGAAAAAACAACAATGAAAATTGGGTTGATCCTTATACTTTATAGAAATCTGATTTCAAAGTATGTGAAATTGTCTAGAATTGCACAATGGGTGAATCATCGCTCATTTAAAGAAAAGGAGCAAAAACCATTCTCTCCAATTACTTTGTTAACAAAAAACTCTAAATCACATTACTCTATTCCACAAGCCAATCTAATAAAGCTATTCTTACAAAATTCATAAGCTAAATAGGATGAAGTTTTCAAATATAAATACATACATATGTTATATTGAGTTGCATGTATGCAAAGGCATAAAAAAGTATATAAATTAAAATATCTTCCAGTTCAAACCAAAATCAATTTCACAGAGATATTATCTAGACCTGATCTTTGCGAACTGTTGAAGCACGTGGAGCTTCTCTTACATACTCTTCCATGGCTTGTAGAAATGATGCCGGTGGCTTCAACACAAACACCAAAAAAATTAGTTTTTAATGAAAATTCATGAGGATTCATGGACAAAAAACTCTGTTTCAGAAGGCACCAAAGGTGGAGATTCCTAACCTGCTCTATCTTAATAAACCTTTCTCCGCGCCCAACATCAAGACTTTTACATACTTCGTAAAATTCCGAAAGTCTCTCTGCCTGCAAGTACAAAGTGTTAATTCCCCCAAAGTTTGGAATCCTCTTAATATACGCTAGGACATAATCTTAAAAATACTGGAACAGCCATTTTACCTGTTGCCCCGATCTCCTGTATATATCCAAAGCCCTCATAGCATCTGGACGTTGCATCTCAAAGAACTGTCATAGTTCAGAGCATCATATATACATGATTCAATGAATACAAAAGCATCTTATTTAGAAATCTAATACCACAGCTTACCTTGTCCACAAGATTGACTGTACCATCACTTATAGCTTGATAAACTTTGACACTTTCAGAAGCAACCTGTTTGAAATGACAAAATGACAAAGACAAGAGAATGTAATTTCCAAATTAACTCTACAAACATGGGGAGTGTAGACAGATAGTATATCTCTTAAAAACAATACATACCATTGAAAGCGCCAACTGGATCACAAAATTATGAACAGCTGCACCTTGTGGCTGCATAGAAATTCCATTAATTTCCTCACCAAAAATAAGGGGAACAAAAAACAGAAGATTTTGTAGAACATGACATATAAAGAGATACGCAACTATAACAACCAGACCATTTTGCATGCCACATCCATGTATAGCCAAAAAAGAGGCATTAAATACTCACCTGACAGCCAAGAACGCGGAAAAGGAGCTGTTGCAAAGCTGGCAACTGCTCAAGCAACTCTGCAGTGTCCAAATCTTTCGTTCTCTGCAAGAAAATTTAAATTCTATGAATTCTCCAGATAGTTCAGTTTCAACAAAATGAAAGTGGTTATAAGAGACATAGTTACAAGTCTAACAAGAGAGAGACAAAAATAAGGTCCTCACAGGGTAATTTTATCCAATTAAATTAAAATCCCACAGTTATAGATGTGCATGCATGCTTCCAGGCACTAAAACTAGAGCACAGAAAAGTGACGGCAGGAAGGGAGGTTAGAAAACTGGAGTAGTTTTTTATAATAATAGTTTAAAACAATATGTGGTGCCATAAAATGAAGTGTTATAAAAGTAGATTATTCAAGAGCTAACTCGAAGAGGCATGACTAATTTATTTGAAGGAAAAATAGAGTTCTAATTCTGAATTCTGAACCACGCAAATATTGGAACACTATGCAAGTGCGATAAAAAATACTAGCTATGATGTTGCAGAAAATCCGTAAAAAAAAAAAAGGATAGCAATTTGCCTTCCAATTAACAAGTGACAGAAATTAAAACAAAAATTACAGAATCAAGAATAAAGATCATATTAAAATCATAAGCTTCTTACTGGGCGGTCCATCTCAATATCATACTTCAAGACACGAAAACATTCCAGCCTCTCCTCCAAGAATAAGGCATAAGTGCGAACCCAGGCAGAATAATCCCATGCTGTGTAGCACATGATTAAGAATTTTCAAACAAGAAATGTAATTCTTGAGAAAATTAATAACACAGATTCATCGAAGATACGATATGATACCATTTGGGCTGGAATCGTCCTTGAAATGAGACATGTTAAGCATATGGCTTCTACTTCTGCCATAGTTAATGACTTCTTCATGAAATGTAGGGTCCACCTCCCTCAGAGCACGATGAATGACTATTAAAGTTTTCAATGCAACCTAAATTCCAAACAACGGTCAGTCCACCAAATTTCAGCAACAGCCATCAAACACAATACGATCGTTAATGTTTGCAAAGATCAGGTTTCCAATTAAACTAATAAATGAGCATTCGAGCCAACAAATATTATCGACATCAAAGTCACCATCAAGTAAACACACAATCCACAATTCCATTAATAAATCATTGCTCTGAAGTTCTCAGCATTCACAATGATAACCTGTCATAAGTTTCCAGTTTGAATGTATAATTCCGATGATAAAAGATGTAACTGAAACTTGCAAATCAGACAATCTTAATTACAGTATATTTTAAACCAGACATACTATGGAATCAAAATTTTCACTTGTCAGAGTTTTGTCCTTTAAAATAATAAAGGCATAGAGAAGCATGGCATAGAGCAAGGAAACAGATATAAAAGGAATCAAACAGAATGAAGTGTCCAGCAAGGAACTATTCAAACTTAAATTTCATCTTATTATAGCTTCTATCAGAATTAGACTTTATAGTCTAGAAGTTAGGAAACAAGCAACAAATCATATACGTCTATTCAAAGCACAAAATCTTGCTCAACTTCTTTAAAAATAGAAGCTTTAATTGTCTTCAATTTCTTTTCATTATAAAACATTTCACATCCCAGTCCAACATTCTCTCCTTGATCATGAATCAGACACAGAGTCTCGATTTCTATCATTTGTTCAACAGTGATGGCCTTATATATTTTATAAGAGTTTAAAACTTATAGATAACATTATTATAATATATTAAACAACAGGGATCTAATTATTTAATCACTAATTTCTCTCTCAAAGTAAGGCCAGAATTTTGCATCTTTATGGTAACACATGCTAACTCATATCGGCACATCCCTATCCTCAGTTATCCCATTACAATACATTATTAATAATGTTAGCATACCGCCCAATTATGCGTCCTTGATAAACGCCTTGCAAGAGCCTGGATGCAATAGGCAACATCAGCCCGAGGCCTAGTAGCTGAAATGGCAGCAAAAATAGCTGTCGAAAGGAAAAACAAGTATTATCTATAGATCATCCATAAGGTGCTCTCTTTATGGGCAGATAAAGACTCAAACTAAATAATTATATCACCATCTACTTTGGGAAGGAATAAAAAATTAGAAAAGAAAACCCAGTACCAACCTCTTATATGTTTTTCCTTTGCAGGACGTTCATAATGATTTGTGGCCTTAACTATAGCAATATCCAATTCCTGCAAAACACAAAATGCATAACCAAAAAGGATCAACAACATCCATAGTTGAAATACCATCAACAAGATTATTGCTATATTCAGCTAAACCACCTTATAATCACTATTGACTTTAGCCAATGAAACAGTGGTGGTATCCTTGATGGCTCCAAGTGCTTTCCTCAAGCTCTTCTGAGTACCCCCGCCAGACATTCTCTCCCCCTCTCAATCACAAAATTCTAAAAAATAAAAAATAAAACCATCATTTATACAACATTACTCTCCTTCATAAAGACTTCAATTTTCCTCAAACTATGCAATAAAATTCATCTTTGAACACGAAAAATAAATAGTAATTCCTTGAACTCGTTAAAAACATAATCTTTAGCCTCAACTCTTGAAGTTCGCAAAACACCAAATACGATCTATTATGACATAATTATTAATTGTCTATATGATCGAATAAGCACTTTTAACTCTCATCAGCAAATTTGGACAAATTCCCATCACCGAAAAAAAAAAAAAAAAACACACACACACACACACACAGCATAGAAGAAGAAGAAAGCGAGACTAATCAATATGAAAATTAAGAAATTTACACAAATCCCTTACAAAGTTTCCCTTTCGACGCCAAGAAATGAAACCATTGCACAATCTAAAACAGCCAATCAAAACCAAACTAAAGATGGAAAAGAAAAACAAAACAAACAAAACAAAATCCAACTAGCAAAACAAAATGAAACTGAAAATTTTCAAAATTCAATCAAACAAAAAGTACCTATCTTTGACTTATCAGCCAAAAGGAAAAAAAAAAAGATCTACCCAAATAAAAATGAAAAAGAAAATCAATCAACAATTCTAGAATTATGTTAATCTTCAATATATATTGAAGAAATAAGAGATCAAACAGCTTAAAAAGGATTTACCTGAGGCTGAGTCAGAGAGAGAGAGAGGAATTGGTCGGTGGAGTTATGGTCTTTTAGAGAGAGCAAAGAAAAGTCGAACAAATAATGAGCATTTGAGTTCTGGTTCGTTTTGTTGGGTCGTCGGCGTCGATATTCTTTTCTATTGTTTATTTATTTACTCTTATTATTATTTTATTATATTTGTGTAAATTGCATATATTTAAATCTATTTTAGATTTTTTTTATTTTTATTTTTTCCTCTATATCTTATCTCTTTTTTTTTTTTGTGTCAGAATACGGCGTTGTAAGACCTGTACTGTCGAATTGATGAGTCAAATAATGTGGAGGTTTTGTTACTCTGCGTTCGTTCCCTTTCTGACGTGCTGGGCCTGTTCCCTATTTATTGTTTTGTCCTACTAGTTTTTGCGTCATTTGCGTCATATGTGATTTAACATGCTATTTATTTTCTATTTTTTAAAATTTTGACTATAAAATTGAAAAAAAATTGATTTTGAATATAGCAGTAATAATAAATATAATTAATTAATTTTATTTATTTTAGTTAAATTACTTTTTTATTATATTTGAAATTAATTTTCTTATTTTTATATGACTAAAATTTTGTAATATAATTAACAAGGAAGTCTAAGCCAAGTAAATCTTTTGTTATAAATTGTGCTTCAATAAAATTAAAATTCTTATTTATATAGCAAATAAATCTTATTATTATAATTGTAATTAAAAATTATAATCAATAAGAATTATTCAAAATAATAATTTAAAAATATGATAAACAAAACGTAGAAGTGATAATAAATATAAAAAATTTATTTTTTTATTATTGTAGTTAAATTTGCTTATTATATTCAAAATTAATTTTGAATTTATTTAACTTAATATAACTAAAATTAAGAAATATAATCAATAGGGAATTCTAAATCAAGTAAATCATATTATAATAAAAAATTTTATTAAATCGACTTAGAATTCTTATCTATATATTGGATAAATCTTATTGTCATTAATTTATAATTATACCTAACAAAAATTATTCAAAATAATAATTTAAAAATATAATAAATATTTTTTTATTAAAATTTTTATCTATCAATGTGGTGTCATAAATCCTACATCAATAAGAAATGAAGTAAGCATTAAGCATATAAACATGAACCTTCAATCACCTATCAAGCATGTTTTTGTGCTTTAAGAACATAAACTTATGATTCATAGATTTACTTAATTTCTACTTTTAGAATTTAAAGTCCCACGAGGGCTACTTAAATTATCAAGCAAACTTGAAATTTCACTGATGTGGGACCCTCATAAGATATACAAGGGTCGAGAAAGGTTCGAACTATAGTAAAAGTCCTCTTTTATAAATAAAGAACTAGTGCAATGGAGTATTGGATAATTGGGTGGAATAGAATGTTACGAATTTATTAGATATAAGATATATAAGGATTGAGGTAGATCCGAATTAGTGTAAGAGTTTATTTTTTTTATGGGTAAAGAACCAGTGCAATGAGGGTATTGCACAATTAGGTACGATATAATGTTTTGAATCTAAAAAATATAAGACACACAAGGGTCAAGGTAGATCTACACTAGTGTAAGAGTCTTTCCCTTCTATGAATAAAGAACTAGTGCAACGAGGGTGTTGTATAATTGGGTAAGGTAAAATATTACAAATCTAAGGGATGAAGTGGGTTTTAAGTATGTAAATATAAATTTTCCACCACCTATAAGTATACCTTTTGAATTAAAAACATAAATTTATAATATATACTTATTTAAATTCTATTTTCAAACTTTAAAGTCATACAAAGTTGACTTTAAAATCCTATTCATAACACAGTCTTATATATATAATAGATAGATTATAGATAATTGCAAAATTATTAATAGTTTAAAATTTTATTATGACTTTGAATTGGATTTATAATTCCAACTTAAATTCTTTCCTTTCTTATTGTTTGAGTTAAGCCAAGGTACAAGTTTTTTGAAATACACAATATATTTATTGAAACACATTATGAAAATATTAATTTGATTTCCCACAAAAATTATAGATATCATACTTAAAAATTATCAAAAATTATTTTGAGATTCTTTGCTTGGCTGGTGGATCGTGTGAAGGATGATGAGTGTAAGGATACAAGTTACAAAGTAACTGGTACGTAGTGGATTATTTATCCTTTTGATTTGATTTTTCTAAATTGGGTTCCAAAAACAGGAAGTGGGTTTTCAAGACCAAAGAAAGGTGTGGTGAACCGTAGTTGTCTTTTTAGAGCAGGAAGTCGCTTAGAAACAAGAACACCTAATGCTGCCAGCTAGGTGAAAGACTCTACTTTTGAATTTTCTTTAGTGTAACGTTACCCTTGCTCTTTGGCATTATTTGCAAAACTGACCTTGCTACTTTCAGCAACATTTTAAGGCTGGAATCAACTTCGAAGAAGAGGCTTTGGGCCCACTCTAGTCTCTAGTCATGCACCTTTTTTGAAAATCAAAGATCAAAATTTAAACTTTCAACCTTTGAAGCTAATGATATTTGTCTTTCATTTCAACCTTTTGGGTCTTAAATGAGGGGCTTTTTTCTTTTTTTTTCTTTTCTATTTATTTCTTTGAAATTTAAAGAACTTTCTTTAATTTAGAGTTTTATGTTCTTGTTTAAATATATAAAGCAAGGAAATTAAAATTACGAAAAGTGGTATTTGTAAGGAGAAATAGCGAAAAAGAAAATTTATTAAGACTTTTTTATGTTCAATTAGATTTTAGAGTGAGAGGTTACTTTTTCATATTTTTATTTATTTTTAAAAAATAAAAAATGTAAAATAACTTGTTAAACATTTTAATAATTGATTATTTACCTTAACTAAACTTCAAGCGCATATTGAATTTGTCACAATCGTAAAGTGACAACTCACATTGTCACAATTAATCAAAAATAAAATCATGAAAAAAACATTTATTAAAATGTAATACACATTTCTTCAACAATAAATTACCCTCTAAAGTTGCCTAACAAACCTAGCAAATATGTCAATTTAACCCTTTGTGAATACTAAAACGACAATTACATCTTCACAAAAAGGAAAAAAAAAACAGGAGTTTAGTAAAAAAGCCTTGAAAATGCTTGATTTAGACAATTCATCCAATCCATAATGAAACTATTGGATTAAAGTTTTCCAACTATAAAGAACAAGTTTTATATTTAAAAGGTCTTGATTTTTTTTATAAGGTTTTCATTAAAACATGCTTCAATTGCAACCTACTTATAGTTAAAGCAACATTTCTTTGAGGAAAGGGTGAAATGAAAAATATATATATTTTTTCTTTCAAAATATGATATGAAAATATTTGTAAAACTAATTTTAAAATTCACTATAACTGAGAAAATTGAATTACTCATTCCATTTGAAATTGAATATTCATTCTTCAAATGATATAAAATTTTAAAAATTAGGCATTTTGTTTCTCTTGAAATAAAATAAAAATTAAAAGATTTCACTTAAAATTAATATTTCAATGAAAGATAATCAAGAAAAAGTATTTTACATTTTAAAGAGTTAATATTATTTTTAAAAAATAATATATTGGGGTAATTATTAATTGGCGCGAGCCGGCAATATGTTAGAGATCCAAGGGTATTTTTTGTCTATGCAACCAAGTAGGTGCCACGTGGAAACCACGGAAATGCTTGGACAAAACTATGATGGAAAAAGACGATCACACCCTCCACTTTCAAAACTAGAAGAAAACAAAGGAATAAACTGGAAAAGGATCTATCAAATGGGCAGTGTTGAAGGGCAAGATTTGTCTTTTAGAAAATTGTCATGATTCTAAAGTAAAAAATAGAAGGTAGACCCCACCAACAACCTGGGTCCAGTTTTTAGTTCGACCTTTCACTTCTTACTGTACCATGTTAGATCGGGTGCTGGTGGGTGGGCTCCACCAAAGCTCTTCCCTTTTTTCCTGATTTGTCCTTTGTGATTTTTATTTGATCCACTGTTTGAAAGTATGTTTCTAAATTTTCTAAACCGTCAGATTACCTGTTCTTGACGTACAAGATTTGTACATATGAAAATTACTAAATCAAGGATTAATAATATATTCGTAAGCTTACAAAATGAATTACCAAACATCTGAATTAATATTTAGTTCGATATCAATAATTTATTAAAGAATTAATAATCTAAGGACAACTGCAGTCCACTATATATTTAGGCATAGACAGTCTCCACCCTCCAGCTCCAGGTAGCAGGGGGGAGTTATGCAGACCAGCTTTCCAAGTATGTTTTTTATTCCAGTGTTCTGTCAACTGTCATAAATCCCCTGTATTTTTGTACCAAAGGAGCAATGAAATAGCAATCTGCCGACAACAGTATAATAATATTATTAGGAATCCTGATCATCCAGCAATATATATATATATATATATATATGAACTAACTTTCTCTGTCAAATTATCGCCTGTTTGGTCAATAGGTACTTCAATATGCAACCTTTCTGATGCATTGTGTTTACCAGAAAGAAGAATAGCAAGTACTTCGGAAGGGAAAACAAAATGAAAAGTAAGACAAACCAAAGAGTGTGGAAACCATCTTTGATATTAAGCTACAGGAAGTCAATGACTTTGCATGGAAGAAACCATTAGCTCTAAATTTGGCAGATTCAGTCATCAGAGAGCAGAAAACAATTAAAATGTTGGTTGAGTTGACAACACCCAAAATTTTTATCTTTATTTTTTAGCATTACAACGATCAAATCTCATTTGGATTTAGTTGTGAGATTTGCCCTATGCATAATATAGAGGATGGCCCTTTTAGCATCCCAACTTTCAGACTACATGCATGTATCTACCTTGCAGTGCACTGCACAATCCTCATTTTATTTCGAGATACATCTCTTACTCATTTAGAAAGACAAAAATAGAAAGATGGGTCTATTTGGGGGGAAGGGGGCAGAAGAATATGAAAATTAACATAAAGAATGTGTTTATTTTCATGCTATTATTTTCCAATTACAATATTCATATATTATAAATAATTAAGAAAATTGATTAAAAACATACTAATATTACAATTGCTACACAAGACTCAAAAGCCTCTTAAACCTGTATATGTGCTTCAAAATTGGTAGAGATCATCAAAACAAACCTTCAAGATCTCCTGACAACGGCGGTGGCGAAAAATGGATGATGGCTGAACTCAAAAGAAACCTTTAGTGATGGGTCAGGAGCTCCTAACCGACAAATCAGATTAAGGGCAACACTGTTGTGCTCTGCAACTTGCTCTAGTCTTCGGAGTTCAGCCAATCTGTCTGGATCATTGGCAAAACTACTCTTGACCTCCTTAGCTATCCTCTGAGCATCCTTGAAGTAATTATACATAACTAGCGTCTGGATAGAAAGTAACTCAGTTATGTTTCAAGTGAGAGAAGATGTGAAATCCATACATGTGAAAAGAAAACAAAAAGAGTAAAAAAAAGGAAAAAAGAGAACCCAGGGGTGGAGATCTTATCAAATACTCACAGAAAAGCGAGCTTGAGTTGTTGATTCCTTAAATGATGGGTACGAAACATGATCAGGAATGCAGGCTCTTTGTAAAAGCTCAAAATGCTGAACAAATTTCTGGATAGGAGTAAACATGGGTGAGAACATAAGATGATGCAGTTAATAAAATAGCTCAACCAGTACAACTGAACACATTCTCAAGGTATTAAGGTGAACTTCCGATTTGAAGTCTTCTAGTCAAATATATGCACTTACACAGGAAAAAGAACTGAAATTATTCATCAGTAGAAAACTGAAATATTAGGTAATGCCACCATGGCAACACCTTGTAAACTATTTACATATGTGTGTGTGTGTGTGTGTGTGTGTGTGGGTGTAAGGAGGAAACTTGACACTTCACCTCCTGCTCGGTATTAAAGGGGCTTGGACTCTGCAAGACCATGATTTCATTCCTCAAAGCAGCAAGCATCTGGAAAGAGACTGAACAGATTAATAGAGAGCATGAGTTGACAATATTGAAGCAAAACACTGAAATGAGAGATGAGCAGCATATGCTGGTTATATATATATACATATCGAAGACAATTTTAAAATCAATCAACTTCTTTTCAGAAATCTACAGTTTAGACCAAAATGAAAACAATAAAACACAGGCTTAGATTAGAAGACTGTTTCCACTCACAATCCGGATAAAACATGGCAATTTACAAATAAAACAATCACCGGTACCATTGTAAGCCCTTCTGCAAGACATATATAGCATTGAAGGAACAAAACAGCTGGTGGGATCCGAGATTCCCTAGCCAAATCTTTAGGAGAATCCCTTTTCTTCTTTCCCTTCCGTTTAGCTGATCAATATAGGAAAAGGAACACATAAAATCAATTCATAAGCTTGGTCATTGTTCACAAACACAGAAACAAAATGCAGATCATTGAAAGGAAAAAAAACCCTTGTATAATCAGATTTATCCATCAATTCTTTTTTTTTTGTTGCGTGGGGTGGGGTGGGGTGGGGTGGGGGAGGTATGTGGTTTTAAGCGACTTGTACCTTAGCGTGAGAAAATTGAACAAATCTACATGGACCTTATAGACAATCTCATAACACAAAAAGAGCACCAAGGAATGGTTACCAGTGTCATAGCTAAAAGCCGTCTTAAGATGAGTTTTCTCTGCAAGCTTGATCAAGACAGCATACAAATACCAATATACCATGCAGTATTCACTTGCAGAATAGAGATCCAATTCAAAACCCAATATGAGAAATCGACAAGCTATCCAGTATGTTTGCTCTTCCACCCAAATAAGGATATGTTGGAATATTTTCATACATATATTCTGCAAACCCAAGGAAATTTTTGTCAAGCATCAAACAGAAAAAAGAACTTAGCTTTTGATGCTAGATGGAAAATAGAAACTTGAGGAGGTGACAAAAGTAAATTGATAAAAGGTGTCCCACTAAATAATCCAATGGCAACATGGTACAATGTAATGAATTTACTGAAACTTAAAAAGATTTATGTCATGTTCCCATTGGTTGCAAAGTTTATGCAGTGTTATCCTGGAAGTCCCAATTTTATTAAAACAAGTATTGCATCAGAAGTCATATGCCAAATCTGTGAGACAACTCAGGGTAACACTTTTAGCCAAATTTCACATATAATTATAAATTTTTAGAGATTATCTCCAACATATTTCAAGATATAATCTTGCAGTTTTACCATGGAGGTCCCAATTTTTTGAAAAAGGTATTGCATCAGAAGTCATATACCAAATCTGTGAGACAACTCAAAGTAACACTTGTAGACAATTTTCACACATAATTATAAATTTTTAGAGATTATCTCCAGCTCAGGTCTTTCAAGGTTTTCAAGTTTAATGAGCAGAAAGAGGACTTGACACAAAAGTGGCAAGTAAACCACAAGAAAAATACAAAAAAAGGAAAAAAAAAAAAAAAAGAAGAAGAAGAAGAAGAGAAAGAGCAACACACCTCCTCATTTGAACTGCTTGAGACTTCTCCAAACTCGTTTCTAAAAGCAAGCTCTAGCTGTTAAATGAAAGACAGAACAAAATAACAGAAGTCCAGTTTAGAAGCAATTGAGCCATGTGACCCATCAATTCAACAAAACAGCTACATTGACTCAATAAGTTGCTGAAGTGTGCAAGCATAGGACAGGGTAAGATACCACAGAAGAAAAAGAATTTCCTGCTTTCCTGTTTTCTCATTTCCTGAGTGGAAGAGGAGGCAAGGGAGTGCTTTGAAGATGCATTCACTAATTTTAAAAATATTCAACAGTAAGAAAGCAAAAATTCGAGCAAATATAACATTCAGAACTACTTAGTCCTCCATTATGTCACAAGAAATACAAATAGCAAAGGAAATTAGGTTCAAGAAAATTTAAAACAGAATCAAACAGATGGGCAAAAATGCACCAAGGAAGATTAGATGAGTTAAAGAAGACAGAGCAACGATGCAATGATTTGCATTTGGAACTCAGACATGGTACAAACCTGTACATAGATAACACGCCAATCTTGTAAAATTTTCCCGAGCTTACGCCTTTGCCAGGCAGCATTTGTACAAAGTATTTTGAGCAAATTCACTACCAACTGCAACAAATAATAGCATTGTACATATATTAGATGAAAGCACCTTGAGCAAGAGCAGAAGAATGCTAAATGCTGCTATCAAGGCTTTACTGCAGTACACAAAAAGAAATTTATCTGGCATGAAAATTAATCCAGGTTGAGATAACTAGAACCACATTTTCCAAAGCTTGGCAGAATATTCTCATATTTTAACAAACTTAGCATTGTGATCAAGACAATAGCCTGATGGTTCTAAGTTCTAACTTAACTACAAAAAGGAGAGATACACATATGCATATACCATCTAAAAAAGATTTGACTTGATTGAGAACATTATATGAAAATGCACCAGAAAACAACGGTGAAATGTATAGCATAAATTATACTTGTCATTACCTGTCCTAGTTGCACAATATATTCATTCTTCTGAATATCATGGTTTTTGGTGGCTTCCGGCAATGCAGCAGCTTTAGTTATCACTGCAAAGATAGGATCACGTCCATAGAGTTTCCCATCTTGAACCAGTAGAAGCTGTTCACAACAATATTCACAAGGCTAAGCATCTTAAAAGTATCATGTTAAAAAACGAGTAACTTGAATAGAGAAAGAAACAAGATTGACCCAACAACATTAAATTCCAAACTGTGTATTCTCAATTTTCAGCTGCTCACCAGTAATCTTCTACAGGATATCATTTTGTAAGGTGTAGTAAACATCTATCGCACAGTGTTCTTCAAAAGGTGGGGGATAAGACAATGCAGTATAATAGTCAAATTAATGTCTTTATACGCTGGACTTATGTCATAGCCTTTGTTCAGCTATCTACCTCCTCTCAAGTGCAGAGACAATGCTTTATGACTGGAACTTGCCATGTTTGGACGAGAGATGCCTTATGTTAAAATATTTACAGAGACATCCTCATAACATGAAGTAAAAAGGGAAATATTGAGACGCCAAGAAGGTAACTAACTCCACAAACAAGAACCATCATATCTACATCAGAATATTGATACGTATATTTGACCAAGGGAACTTAAGGGATAAACAATGCTGCATGCCCTGAAGAACATATCTTTCTTTTCAGTCTGTTTCGCTAGAACTAAATAAGTTCATTAAGACAGATGAAGAAAAGATTACATGAAACTTCTCCCAATAAAATGGTAGAAGCCTAACTGTCCAAACAAAGGGTTCAATAATGAGTAGACTAAAAAAGACAATGACAGTTGTCCAATCACAAAAAGAATGAAGATGAGCAAGTCTGACCTGCAGACGAGCTCTTGCTACCAAATCAGGTTGAGACTTCTGGAACTGAACCACAAAGCGCAGAAGACTTTCTAAATGAGGATTCAATGAGTAAGTGCACATAACATCAAGATCACGAAGAAGTTTTACAAAATATTCAACAGCCTGCCAAACCACCAAAAGAAAGAAAATATTACGATAAGGAAAGTAATTCAAGCACATCAAAATTAAGTTACACAAATTCTAACCTTTTTCCAACTAAGAATTTTAATTGCACGTGGTGGTGTGGGGGCAGATAATCTACTGTTTAATGTAGCATCAAACCCAATTGGTTCACGACCAGAAGCAGTTGTTTTGTCCTCGATGTCATCTTCACAAAATTCATCAGAACAAAATCTTAGAAACTCTGCTGATTTAAGAATGGATTCTAGCTCCAATATGCAAGAAGCTATATGTTTTCTTGCCAACTCCAAACCTCTCCCTTGGGGTCGCTTCATACATGTAAGAACATGGAAAAAATGCTGAAAGCAAAAGAAAAGCAAGAAGAAATTATAGTCCAGACATGAATATGTTTGTCAGAAAGGGTAAGATAGATAAGAATGCCACAGAGTAAATAAAAGTTGCTAGAAGAAAACATCAAATAGATTGTTAACAATCTATGTTTGAAAAACAATGTAAATAACATATTCTTAAAATACTGCCCCATACTAATAATTGTCATCTTAAAATTAGGAAAAAGAAACATAATATGCTGAAATTTGCAGATCATATGCAATAAACAATCTAAAGCTTTGACTGTCAAGCAAACAAAAGTTTACTGGAAAGGAGATCCATTCAAGAAATATGCTGAGGTCCTAAAAATCTTCTAAACAAACTATGGACAGACAGATGTCCTCTTATTGACAGAAATTATAAAAGAGTAACACAGCTTAAGACCTTACGAAAACGTAAGCGACACAACAAAGCTTTGCAGAGTCCTTCTTCCAGATTGGTATTGGACTGTAATGGCTCTAAATCTGCATCCATATAGCAACTTAATAAAAAATCAAAACGAGTAATTTGAATGATATTTAAGAAATAATTGATAATAGAAGTTGAAAGTGAATGAAGGTCAGAAACAAGTGAATTGCACAATTGAGAAGAACCAGTTACAAGGCAATTCCTTATTTCTTCTTTTAAAGTAGTCCATAAATTCCAGAATGACTAGGTAATGAAAAAATCTTTCTATTTTAAATCCAAAAGAAAAAAGCTCAAATCCAGTTCAGTCTTTGGATTATACAACCTACCTTTAAGATGACATCTTAACCTGCAACATATTATACTATTTTTCTTGTGAATCTTTTCATCAGTTCCCCTCAATAGAATATGAGGGCTACATTAGTAAACTGGTAAATCACAAGTAAATTTGTCTCAGCAGAGACCAAATGTTAAAGCAGTTGCAATTATGAGATTTGACCCAAAAGCTTTAGATTATCAACTTGTGCCCTAAATTATGAAGATTTCATTGCAATAATTCACATCTAGCTATCTTCTCTAAGAAAGAATCATGCTGCCTCTAAGCAGATGCATACCAATTGCAAGAAAGAGTCAAGAGTACAAGAGAGCATGGTGACCAATGCAAATCAGGACTAAGGTGATGATAATTTACAATGTAAGCTATAAAACCTTTCCAGATATGAGGCATCCCTCAGTAAAGAAATAAAGAAAAGCTTAGGCAAGTGACGAGATAACTACCCTCCGATACCCTTCTTTTTGATGATGTAGCTTTACATGCACGCAACTGGCGGGATACTGTCTCTTCAACAGCATTCAACATTGACAAGCACCTCTCATCACCATCCCCGTTCAAAGGAAGACCATATGTCATTGTAAAAAGATCCTCCTCCTGTCAAATGAAAGAATGTGTTCAAAACTGACCTTGTAGTTTTAATAACAATATCAAGAACTATAACCAATGAACAATGACTGTGAATGCAATACAAGCTCTTCTGCCACTGAAATATGAGATAAAATTTTGAAATGGAGAGCAATCACACAAGAAGTACACTGAAAAATTCTCATCTACCCAGCCCCACCATTTTCTACACAACCCAAAATTCTTTTATTTTTTACAAGGACCAACTATTTTGTTATTTTGTTTGTATATATCTGATACCTTCAATATCAGAACTAGAGGAGAACTTCAAAATACTTTTTAATCTTAATCTTAAAAAACAGATTATGAATAATGTCATCCATAATAATTTTGCTTAAGAATATTGTGAAAAACTGAAACCTATGACTTTTTTCCCTTCAAATGAAAAGAGGCAAAAGGAGTTGTTGGAATACTTTACTTCATGTGTACGTGCATCTGAAACAACTGACACAACTGCCTTGCAGGTTGCGCGTATAACTCTGCAATAAGAATGCAGTAAGGCATGCGAAGTTGTCCTATCAAGCCTCAAAAGATAGATGCATGAAAAGACAGTTTGTGCCAAGGAATGACCCTTATGCCATGCTGCCTGCCATGAAAGATTACAATTTAGATAATAGAAGAGAAACAGAACATAGGGGGCTATCTAGCATAGAGGGAGACATGTATACTGACAGAACAAGTAAAAGTACGAAATCGTTATTCAGTGAAGCAGATAACTTTTCATCCATTATCTCCCTTTCCAGAGAAGCCTTGAATACACATAAAATGAGGAAAAAATCTCATCCCATGTGCGTCATGCTTATTTTGGAAGCATCTAGCACATTTTGACATGTGTGAGATAAATCCAAGACAAACCAAAACAGCCATATATGCGCCATATAGTGCAACAACAAATTGAACTGAGAATGACGAAGTTAATACCTCACAAGCTAGAAGATGGTCCATAATATCAATAGTGCATTGGACATCAATAGTGCTGTCAAAGCTAATAGGAATTGGGGCAGCACCATTTTCAATGGCCTCATCGATAGAATAGTATCTACAAACAATACCTGAATCCATCTTTGGATCCATTATCTAATAACAATAAACAAAACTTGTCAATAAAGGCCAAAAGAGCATATATTTTAAATAGACAAAAATAGATAGGAAACATAAAACTGGAAAAGCTTAGCACATCTAAGCAATAAAAAGAATATCAATAAAAAACGTATTAAAAGGGAGTACTTCTTACTTATGTCAAATTTATAGAAGTAACGACATCACTTGAGGTTTGAGAATAAATTCAAGCATGTATAAGACCATTGCCACACACCCTCAAGCGGAAATATGTTAATTGCATTTATTCCCAGAAGGTACACTAAGTTGTCAAAGCAGAAATGGCAACAAAAGATCGCAAAGTATCATCTTAAGTAAGAAAGTGGCAACTTCCAACCCACTAACAAAATTAGAAAAGAAATCACATTAAGATTGATCAATAATCAAGATGTAGCAATACCTCTAAAGCAGACATGGCAGCAAAAAGATTGAAATTATCCCCGTGAATGAGCTCTCCATCTCTAAGACCTGTGATCACCAAACATTGCTGAAGAGCTAAGTGGCAATGCCAAACCCAGAAAATAAAATTACAGCAATAAGGTAGTTATCATTTGAAAACACCCACATTTGCACTCCATATTTTGCATAGCTCGACAACAGCAATAATAGCAGATTTAGTTGAAAAAAAACTTTGAAAATACAAAGTTCGCTTATTAATAATTTTCTTGCTTTATGTGATCACCCAAAATATGAATATATTCTTCAAGGAGAAAGCCTTAAATCTCATAATGCCAATACCTTCTCTTTTCCCTACCTATGCTCTCCTACCAAAACCATAACTTTCTAACCTTCAGTTACTAAAGAAACTTAAAAAAAAAAAAAACAAATTTTTTACGAATATAAATAAACCACAGTGTTTAGCAATTCACTGTTAGATCTCCAATTAAAAAGCTTACCAGAAAAGAAAAAACACAAAAAAAAAAAATTCCTCTCTTTCTTTTTTACTTCTTTTTTTTTCTCAGCAACCAAACAGAGGTTTAAGAGGGAGGGGGGACAACGAGAGATATGTGGGAAGAGATTGAACCTCTACAGGCGGCTTCAAGGAGAGGCGAAGCGTCGGCCCAGACAGTGTTGTCGCTGGCAGGAATGGAGGTAAGCTTCGGAGCGTGGCCGGCCATGGAGGCTTCTTCTGAAACTGCCCTATCAGCCATTTGTTTTGTGTTTTCACTTCCTTTTTCCGAATTTGCGAATATTTGTTCTGCTGTGGAACTGGAGGACTTTTGGATTTGGTTGATGATGCTCTTTACAGTCTTCGCCTGGCTTTGAGACAAGAGCAAGAATCCTAGTAACCAGCACAACACAACTGAGAGGGTTTAGGGCATCTTATTGGGTCGGGCCGGGTCCACGTTTCGAGCAGCTTGGTCCATCTCAATAATTTTTTGGAGTCTAATATCTTAACATGCTTTTTTTTTTTAAATATAAAACTATATATAGAAATAAAAACAATAATTATAATTAAATAATAGTATAATTATTATATCTAGTGTAATACATCAAGCCTCGTGATTATCGGTTTTTTTTGTCAAAAGATATCATTTTATGAATATAATTATGTGAAAATTTGAAAAGAAAAGACACTATTTATCTATATCTACTATATATAAAAGTAGCATAATTTGATTTCTCAATTTCTTTCAATTGAGTGTCTAATTGAATTCCAATTGAATGTTTAATTGAATGACAAGTGTCATTCAATTAGAATCCCTCCCTATATATTTAATTTTGTAATTAAAATCAATTTATCTTTTTCTCTACTATATATAAAAATAGCATAATTTGATTTCTCAATTTCTTTTAATTGAGTGTCTAATTGAATTCCAATTGAGTATCTAATTGAATGACAAGTGTCATTTAATTAAAATCTCTTCCTATATATTTAATTTTGTAATTAAAATCAATTTATTTTTTTCTCTATAAACAATTTATCTTTTAAAAATATCAAATTGAAATCTAATACAATATATAAAAGTAACATAATTTGATTTCTCAATTTCTTTCAATTGAGTGTCTAATTGAATTCCAATTGAATATCTAATTGAATGACAAGCATCATTCAATTAGAATCCCTCCCTATATATTTAATTTTGTAATTAAAATCAATTTATCTTTTTCTCTACTATATATAAAAATAGCATAATTTGATTTCTCAATTTCTTTCAATTGAGTGTCTAATTGAATTCCAATTGAGTATCTAATTGAATGACATGTGTCATTCAATTAGAATCCCTCCCTATATATTTAATTTTGTAATTAAAATCAATTTATTTTTTTCTCTATAAACAATTTATCTTTTAAAAATATCAAATTGAAATTGAATACAATATAATTTATATTTTTTTTAACATTTTCCGTAGCGTAGCTACGAGTATCATTCTAGTTAAAATAATTTTAGCATATATATACATATATATATATTTTTTGAAATTAGAAGAAAGGAGATTCGAATTCTACCTTTTAAGTAGGCGATCATGCACCAACTAATGAGCCACATACTTGAGTGCTAGTATATATATACTTTAAATATAAACATATTTACTTTCTATTTTGTATTAACATTACTTAAGTTATAACTTATAAAATTATTAATTACATTATATATACCTTTGTTTATATCTTAAGAGAAGTTGTGAGATTAGAATAGTTTTGAAACCTAATTATTTTTTTTTAATTTCATGTAGTTGAGGATAAACTCATATAGTGAATTAAATTAATTAGTGAAATTATTAATATTAATTAATACATCAAATTAAATTCACTCTCCATATTTACAAACATAGTATAAATTACATTTGTGAGATTTTTTTTTCAAAAAAATTGAGTAAAATCTAACCTTTTGATCACTAAAAATTTTCATGAATTTTTTTTATGATATAATACTTTTAAAAGCTCCTAAACTATTTAAAACAAATAATTAAGTTATTATTTTTTATTAAGTTCAATCAAGTTTGTTTTTTAATTGAGGGAAAGAGGATTTGAATCTTACTCTTTAGACGAGAGATAATGCACTAATCAATGAGCCAAAAGTTCATTCAAGTTTTTGTATTTTTATTTTGGATAAACTAAATTTTTATTATTAATAGTTAACTAATTGTTATTAATTAAAACGTCATTAGTCAATTTATATCTACTACCTTGATCATATGACGGGTGAAAAATGTCAAATGATCATATTATCATGTCACATCACCATCTACAATATATTAACATGTCACGTCAATATTATATGGTATAAAATGATAATACTTAGTAAATTATTAGTTATAATAATTTATTTGATTTAAAACAAAAGTATAATGATTTAATTGAATATAATAAAAGTATAAAAATTTATTTAAATTTTCTTAAATAATTCAAAAAATTTTTTAAATACAATTTGATCACTATCTTAAACACTAACTAAATAGCTTGATGACATTTTACATAACTCTTTTATTTTTATATGGCCGATGACTGATGAAGCATTCTAATAGTGGCTAACAGCAACCAACAAGCAACCAACAATTGAAAAAAATAATATTCATTTTGTTTTAATTTAATTGTCACGATTGACTCTGATAAAAAATTTGAATTTCAAATCTTTATTGTTTTTACTGTTTTAACTAATTAAATTTAATAAAATATAATAAATTACTTCATTAAGAGTTTTTTAAAAATATACTTTTCCATATTTTTATTAATGACAAATACAAAATAATAAGAGGCCAAAGTTTTCAATTTAATTTGTCCAACAAAAATAAAAATGCAGACAAATATTTTGGGACAAATTAAGGAAGTTTTAGTGATTAAATTGTATTTTTTTAAAAGAAAATGTAGTTGAGCAAAAAAGAAAGCACGAATATTTTTAATATTGACTGTGCTAACTAAACATTAAAGTTTTCCATTGTGATTGCTTCAGCATATAAGCTTATTGGATTCTACGAAAAATAATGCATTAATTACCTTTTCTTTTAAACGTGATCTTGTGCACAACAGCATGCAGATAAACCTTAATCCTCTTAGGATCGGCATACTCAAGCAAATCAGCTGCAGTGTGTCTATTTCCATTTCTATCCAAAATACTTCCAACAGTTTTGGTCCCATTAATGTGATCATAGGTAAACCCATTATATGGCAAAACCCCAGCTTCAAGCAACCCATCTCTCACTGCAGATTGCAATTGCAACACAATTGGCTTGTACACCAACTTCCTTTCAACCCACTCGTAAGAATCATTTGCTAATGCTTCATCCATCCCATTTTGCTTTAGGAAGAATGTTTCTGCATGCGAGTAAACCCCTGCATTAATCACTGTTCCACCGCCAAGCACGCGTGGTCGGTTGTTAGGAACTCCATCCTCGGAGATGAATGCTTCAGAGAATGATTCGGGAGAGTTGTCTATAAGAGTAGACAAAAAGTTCTCTGTCCTTATCTTGGTCGTGTTTACATATGGAGATGCCCCTCTTTCCAAGACTATAACGTTTGCATTTCGAGACAGGGTTGCAGCCAATGGACAGCCAGCGGTTCCTCCACCAATGATTATATAGTCGTAGTATGAGACTGCTGGAGCAGAGGTTGCTTCTTGGATAAAGCTGAAATTAGGAGCTGCAAATAAGATTTTGAGTTAACATATATCTTTACTTGCTCTTCTCATAAGGGAAAAAAATCTTCTAATTTATCCTGCCTAAATACATGTAAATTATTATCAAAAAGACATTTGAGTGTTAGAATGGAGTAAATTGTCCTGATATCTATAAATTTTATGTAATATTTAATTTTTATTAACCTTTAAAATTCAAATTTTGTATTATAATTTTTAAAAATGTTTCAAATTCATCCATTTTAACTATTGTAATTTAAATTCGATGAAATTTGTCATATCAATATCACATGGATGTCTATGTGAATTTTTAGATAGTAAAAATATGTGGATTTAGATGCTTGGATGTTCCTGTGGTAAAAAGTGGATCCATTTGACTTTTTAAATTAAGATTTATGTTACATGTACCTTGCATGATGTTGAGGTAACATATTTCATTGATTGTAAATGTATTTCAAACTATATATAAAAGTAGTATAATTTGATTTCTCAATTTCTTTCAATTGAGTGTCTAATTGAATTCCAATTGAATGTCTAATTGAATGGCAAGTGTCATTCAATTAGAATTCCTCCCTATATATTTAATTTTGTAATTAAAATTAATTTATCTTTTTCTCTACAAACAATTTATCTTTTAAAAATATCAAATTGAAATCTAATACAATATAATTTATATTTCTTTTAACATTTTCCGTAGCGTAGCTACGGGTATCATCCTAGTTATATATGAAAAGAGGATCGAGTTTTACTGTTTCAATTCCCTTCAATTGTATGCTCAATTGAATGACAAGTGTCATTCAATTGGATGGTTTGCTATTTTTTTTCCTTTTTGTTCCTTGAAACGATGTCGTTTTCTTTCTTTTTTCCTTGCTCGGCTTCTGTTGTTTGTTTCATCGAAGCGACAGCGTTTTGCTCTTTGTTGTGGTTATATTGTTTTTGCTTTTTTTTGTTCTAAGCCGCCGATCGTTTTAGGGATTTTTTTCCACTTTGTGTTTCTGTTGAAACAAAGTACAAGAACAATGCGCACATTCAAATTGTGGGGAGCTATTCACAAATTAAATAGGCAAGAGAAAAAAAATTTTATAGCAGAAGATGAACAGAGCCAGTGATTGAAAGTTTTAACAACAAGAAAGGCGAGGGAAATAGCAATTAAAGAATAGATGGTTCAACAAACATTGGTTTTGTTGTTTTGAAGCGGATTCGATGAGTTTGATTGTTGGTTTGTTGTTAGGTTATAACAAATTGAGACAGTAACTAATTAAAGGGTTTAGTGGGTGCAAAGGCAAAAATGAAAGCAGTTAAAGAGTGGTTCAACAAACATAAGGTTTGTTGTTTTGGGCTTGGTCAGTTGTTTTTTGTTTGATGATGAGCAAGGCCAACTGAATGGATCGTTCTTTGTTAATTGGGATGGTTACTGTAACTAGCATATGGGTTTCATTAGGTTGTTAGGGTTTTCCTTGTTTTTGAAACTGTGTCGTTTTGATCATTGGAAAGAACAAAAACAAAAAATATATGCAGATTTTTTGCTTCTTATTCAGTCATGTCAATTGTTAGTTGGCTTGACTTTTGTGTCTAATTCTTATCTTGATGCAGACACTACTATTAATCGATTACTTCTGTTTGTGAGATCTTTTTACAATTCTTGTAGTAGTTTTGGCTTATTGTATTATACATATCATACTTATTTGTTTTTATTTGTAAAAGTGACGTTTGCCTTTTGGAATACTCTTTGTTGTTTTTGTTTCTCTACATTCTGCTCTTTGATGTTTCTCTATTCCATCAGTTTCGAAAGGTCTTAATCTTTGCTTATTATTGTTTTTTTGCCTTGATTGATTATCAATGGTTCTTTTTTTTTTGTTTTGAGATTATAGTTAATTGTTTTTATTTGTAAGAGAGACTTTTACCTTTTGCAATAGTATTCGCTATTTTTTTTTGTGTAGATTGTGCTGTTTGGTTTTGCTGTTTTCTATTGGTTTAAAAAGACTCTATCTTTTTGTTATTACTCTTTTATGTTTCTAATTGATTATCATTCATTAATTTTTTGCTTTGAATAGTATGATTTTAGTTTATGTTTCATTGATTTTGTAACCATATAACATTTAGATTTACAATAGACATAGACTGTAGGAATAGTTTGTTTTGTTTGACTTAGTTTTTGTGTCATCCTTTCATTCTCATTTAAGTAATAACAATACCTGTGTTTCCTTTAGTAGTTTATTGGTTTTATTATTTAATATGATACTAATTTTCATCAGTTTCCATGATCAAATATTTCAATATCAAGTGTTTAAGTTTTTTTCTTCTTTTTGGATTTTTCTATTGTTTGAGTTTTCAAATATTTATTTGTATATTTTGTACGTATGAACTGTGTGGTTAATGGATTGTACTCTTTGTTTGACTTTTAATTATGATGAAATTCATGTAGAAGTTAGTGTCAACATATTGAAGTTTTCATTAGCTTATTTTCATGTAGGCTTTCATTGTGGCACTTTCTTACAGTTATTGTTCGTATATATTGTTCAGATATTTCACAAGCTTCTTTTACAGAAAATCTTTTGACAGTAAGTTTGGATTATTTATTTATTGCTTACTGCTTATTTTGTTTCTTTTAATTAATAACAATTAAATGTTTCATTTTGTTGCTATTCTATAAGTTCATTGGTAAGTATTTGACGATTATTTCTATGTACCATTCCCTTTATTGGTCAATCATTTTCTGTATGATTTTTCTTATACAATTGTCACTACATACAAAATTTGTCATGTACTTAACTCTTTGTTCTATTGTTGCCATACAAACATAGATATTAAGTATTGGCTAAACATTAATCATAACTGTATAGTTTTTGAGATGATTTTCTCTTACATGACTATTGTATAATGTTCCTTACATATGTTTTGTGTCTTTACTGTAAATACATTCAAAAACATATATGATATAGGTTAATTTATTTAATAAGTATTTAATAAATATTGTATATTTTACAGATATAATGTCAAATGAACGTGTGAGAAAAAGAGCAAGATATAAAGAAGTTAGTCAGTCTGTGAAATTTGCTGTTAGTTCATCAAATAATGTTTTTGATGTACCTTTTGTTGAAAAGTCAATTTTACCATTTAGTATGTAAGAATATCCCATTAGAAGTAATAGTCATGTGATCAAAATTGTTAACAAACTAGGTGCTGATAATGATTTAGACAATAGTAATTTAGGCGATCATGAACATAATGTTGAGACATTTGATTTTTATTCTGAAAATCTATGTGATGTTCAAATCATTGGTCATGAAGCTTTACAGTCTTTAGGAACATGTAACTTTAATTTTGAAAATCTATATGATGTACCTATTATGGATGATCAATTGATGACAACTGTTATGTCGAGGACAATTCAACAAGGAAAACTTCATGTTGAAGGTGTATGCATAACTTTAATGATTCTTAGGTCATGGTATAGTTTTTTTGTACGATTACCCAACTAATTTTTAGTTCAGATATTCTTTATGAATCTATATTTTTTGGTCCTTTCGAAAAGATCAAATGTGTGATAGGATTGTTTCTTCTAGAGTTGTACGACATGAATAAATAAATGAAAGGTCAAACCAATTAATGTTTACTGGACATACAAGTAAGTAACTTTAGAGTTATGATATATTTTTCCTACTTTTTAAATATTAAGCTTGTAATTTTTGTAACATATTATCTACTGGTACTCAAATAATAAGAAAAGAATTTTCAACATTTGACTTTGGTAGACTAACGTGCGTTTGTTCCTTTTATGGTGCTATAATGTGGTATGAAGAAATAGTTGATACAACTCAAGCCACGACTTTTTGTACATTTACATTATGTTATCAGCAAGGTACAGTTCAATTACCTTCATTTAAGTATATATCATACTTTTTAGATGTTTTGTTAGATTACAAAGAAAATAGTAAAAGTATGAAATTTAGAGAGAACATTAGTATTTACAATTCTATATTTCAATTTACCTCTATTGGTGGTAGGATAAATAATAGCATAAATAATAATGTTGGACCATATATATTTAGAATTAACGGACAAAATCATCATCGTATTGGTTCTTTACTTCCTACAATAGGACACAAACCAAAATTTACACAATTATATATATATATATATATGATACTGAAAATGAGATATCAAATAGAATGTCTATCTTTACATATGAAAATTCCAGTAATATGATAGATAAGTTTATAGTCGAAGGTTTAATCAAGATGTTTGATGAGACTAATGAGATAGTTAAGGTATTCAGACAAGCTAGAGATTGGTGTAAAGAGTTAAATAATGTTACAATTCAACTTAAATTACTTGGAGGCCGAAATAATCAAGACAAAAATTATGCAACTCTTACTGGATCAAAACTTGCAGGATTGATTGTTGGAGATATAGGAGAATTTGACAGTTATCGTGACATTATAATTGAACATAAAACTAATGGACTTAAACGAATAAGTGAGCTTTACTCGTCTTTTATGGCAATGCAGTATCCTATATTGTTTCCATATGGAGAAGATGGATATAGATTGGATATTAGTTATTTTGACTCTCCTATCAAGAAAAAACCAAAAAGAAAACAGATTTTAATGAGGGAATATTATGCTTATGTTATTTAGTAACGAAATCCTAGCAAAAATACATTGTTTAGATGTGGTAGGCTATTTCAACAGTTTATCGTTGATGCCTTATGTGCAGTTGAAGAAATGAGATTACAGTTTGTAAGAAATAATAAAAAAACTTTAAGGACTGAAATGTATCAAGAATTGAAAGATGTTGTATCAAGAGGTGATTTACAAGGTAACGCAATTGGAAAACATATAATATTACCTGCAACATTTATTGGAAGTGCACAGTACATATTTCAGAATTATCAAGATGCAATGGCAATCTGTCGACATTATGGCTGTCCAGATTTGTTTATAACATTTACTTGTAACGTAAAATGGTTAGAAATCAATGAAGCTTTGTCTATGATTCATGGCCAACAAGCACAAGACAGATCTGATATAGTTTCAAGAGTATTTAAATTAAAACTTCGGTATTTCATGAATGACCTCATCAAAAACAAACATTTTGGACCAGTTTCATCAGGTGAGGTTTTTTTATATATTCTACTGTTCAATTATATTTATTTAATTGTTAATTTTCATTTTTATTTTTAATTGTATCATACTTATCATCTTAATGTTTTTGTTTCTTTTTGTGTATGTTGATGTTTTGCAGTTACATATACAATAGAATTTCAAAAACGTGGTCTACCGGATGTTCACATATTGCTTTGGAGAGAATCTATTGCAAAGTGTATGAATGAACAAGATGTAAATAGAATAATATCAGCTGAAATTCCAAACAAAGACCATAATCCAGTTGGCCATGAAGCTGTTTCAAATTTTATAATGCATGGACCATGTGGTATGTACAATCCTTCTTCTCCATGTATGACTAGAGCTAAATGTTCAAAATTCTTTCCAAAAACAGTATCAGTCAAAAACCATACTCAATGAAGATAGGTTTGTTCTCTATAGAAGAAGGCAAATAATTGATAAATCATATATTGTTGTCAAGAATAACGTTCAATTGGATAACAGATTTGTTGTGCCCTATAATGTTGATTTGATTGTTAAATGTCAAGCTCATATTAATGTCGAACTTTGCAGTAGATCAAAAGCTATTAAATACTTATTTAAATATATCAATAAAGGTCCAGACAAAGTTAGAGCAATCATTCTCAATAATAGTTCAAATAACAGTATAAAACAACAAGATATAGCAAATTGTTTTAATGAAATCAAACTTTGTTTGGACCGTAGATATTTGTCAGCTTATGAATCATGCTGGAGAATGTTTGCATTTGATATATATTATCATCAACTAGCAGTTGAAAGATTAGTAGTTCATTTACCAGATCAGCAAAATATATACTTTAATGATTCTAATAATTTGTTTGGAGTGATCCACAGGCCTGACATAACAAAAACAATGTTCACAGAATGGATGAAAGCAAACTAGTTGCATGAAGATGCAAGAGAATTAATTTATGTTGAGTTTCCAACAAAATGGGTTTGGTCAAAATCTGAAACAGTTAAGAAGAAGCGACAAAAAGGAAAATCTATTGGAAGAATTACATATGTTCATCCAACAGCAGGGGAATGCTACTTTCTTCGATTACTGTTGAATGTTATCAAAAGTCCAAGAAGTTTTCAAAAACTAAGAACAGTACAAGGCATAGTACATTCTACATATCAAGCAGCATGTCAAGCATTAAGATTACTTGGAAATGACCAAGAATGGACAGAAGCAATGATACAGGCTTCAGAATGGGCAAGCAGTGAACGATTACGACAACTTTTTGTGTCCATTGTAATGTTCTAGTGAAGTAGTTGATTCTACATCACTTTGGGAAAATAGCTAGAGATTCATTAGTGAAGACATAGAACATAAACTAAGAGAAGCTTTTGGTATTGCTGATTACAAAGTTCCAGAAAATGAGATAAAGAATCTTATTTCGATAGTTTTAGAAAAATTTTCAACAAAAATTCCAGTTCCCTATCATAATTTAACTTGCCACTACCGACAGAAGGTTCTTTATACACATTGCAAAACAAATTAATTCAGGAAAAGATGAATTACAATTTGATGAACTTTTCAACAAACACTTACAGTGTTTGTCAAACCTGAATTGTGAGCAATTGAATGTCTATCAGGCTGATAAAAAATCTGTTGAAAACAATAAAGGTAAGATGCTGTTTGTTTATGGACATGGTGGTACAAGAAAAACATATCTATGGAAGACAATAATATCAGCAATTTAATCAATAGGAAAAATTGTTCTTCCTGTAACTTTATCTGGAATTGCATCTTTACTATTACCAAGAAGAAGAACAACACATTCAAGATTCAAAATTCCACTAAATATTGGTGAATGTTCAACATGTCAGATCAAAAGAGGTACACAACTTGCTTCATTAATTGAAAATACCAGTTTTATTGTTTGGGATGAAGCTCCAATGATTCACAGATTTTGCTTTGAAGCTTTAAATAAAAGCTTATAAGATCTATTAGCTGATAGTTGTGTAGAAACTGCAAACAAACCTTTTGGCTAAAAACCAGTACTATTATGAGGGGATTTCAGACAAATACTGCCTATTGTTGAAACCGGAGGAAGGTCAAACATTGTAAATGCATCAATAAACCAATCACAATTTTGCAAAAATTGTTATATATATGAATTGAAGACGAACATGAGACTTTTGCAGTTTAATTTTGATGAACATATTAGACTTGAAATTTCAAGTTTTGCTGAATGGCTATTGGACATAGGAAATGGAAATATTCCAGCTTTTAATCATGAAGATGAAGATGAACCATGTTGGATTCATATACTTGAGGATTTATTGCTACCATGTATTAAAGATCCGATAGAACCTATTATCTCAATTGTGTATGACAAACTACAAGAAAACTTTGCAAACTTAGATTACTTGAAACAAAGATCAATTGTCACTTCTTACAATGAAATTGTTGATGTTATAAACTTATATGTGCTTAATTTGATTCCAGGTACATTGAGGTCGTATTTCAGCATTGACCAAATATCAAAATCTGCAGACCATTCGATGGAGCATGAACTGTTATATTTGGTGGAATTTTTAAACTCACTTAACTTTCTTGGAATTCCTAATCATCAGCTTGATTTGAAGGTTAGTACAATTGTTATGTTATTAAGAAACATAAATCAAAGTTTTGGACTTTGCAACAGAACGAGAATTCTCATTACTCAGCTAGTTCTTAATGTCATAGAAGGCAAAATAATCTCAAGATGTTTTGCAGGTAACATAATATTTATACCGAGGATAGTAATAACAATCAAACAACAAAAACGACCTTTTGTATTCCAAAGAAAGCAATTTCCAGTTAAGCTATGTTATAGTATGATAATAAATAAAAGTTAAAGACAAACTCTTGATACTGTAGGTTTGTGCTTGCCAAAACCTATTTTCACACATGGCTAATTGTATGTAGCATTGTCAAGAGTTACATCACGAAAATGATTGAAAATCTTGATTGTCAATAAGGATAAACAACAATCAAATCAAACAAAAAATATAGTGTACAAAGAAATTTTTGATAACCTACAACCAGGTTATGTTAATTTCCTCTCTTTTAACACAGTTTTCCATGTTTTCTTTGTTCTGTCATACTTTCTTGATTACATACTTACTGCTTTTGATGTTTATGATATTGTACTTTCTACACTATTTCCTTTGCAAATTGTTGTTTTGATTAACATTTATTCATGTATTCCATTCTAGCATTATGATTTATTTTAACCATAAAACAAATTCTTACATTCCATACTTCTACAGCCTAATATCTATAATCTCTAACTGCATTAATCATAGTTTTTACAAATTATTATTATTGTCTCAATCTAGCTAAAACTATCTTTTTCCATGCTGCTTTTCCAGGAACAAATGGACTCTTAATATCTGACTGATTTGCAGTTGTTCAAACCCTCATCAACAATCAAAGTGAAGATTCTTAGGATTTGAAAATCTACAACTCTTAACAATCCAGAAAATCTATTAAGTCTTGACTTCTTAATAGCTAATGTCAAGGTAAACTTACAATATTGTTTTTTCTCTTTTATTGCAAACCCCAGTCAATTCAACAATAATGGAAGTTCTCAACTTACTTATTTTCCTTACGCACAGAAAAATGTCATACAAGCAATGGTTAGAGGTTATGATGCACCTTTGTTTATACCAATTCTCAAAGAATGTTCTATTTATCTCATTGATAAGTATTGAGTGATGAAATCAAAGCACAACTTCAATGTTCTCACTGAAAATCTCATGATAGCTCTATCAAGAATGTCAGAAGTCAAAGAAATTGTGAAGACAACACTCAATATCCAAACTATCACTTTAACTTTATCCACTTCAAAGATCTTCCTCACAAGATATATAAAAAAAAAGTGTTGACAAGTAATCTTAACAATAGACTTCAGAATCAAAGTTTATTTGACAACAACTATTCTCACCTTATCCTAACTGTTTTTGTGTTAAATAACAATAGATGTTATTGATGTTATCACAACACTAACACCTGTAACAAAAGTCCAATTGAACAATAAAGATATCCCTATACAAAAACGAGATATCTACATTCAAGATGCAAGGTAAATGAAAAACATTATTTATTATCAAATATGTAGAATCATATTGTCAAAACTTTATAACTAACAACTTTCACCTTTTCATGTTTTGATATAGTTGTGACAGCTTAAAGGTAGTGTTGTATGGAGATATAACATTATCCATATAAGAACAACAAATACTACAAAGAAACACAAATGTTGTGCTTGCATTCACTGGATTGATGATTAAGACTTACATGTGTGAGTACATACCACATAACTATTGTGCTAACAACATTAAATATTCTACACACAAAATATACTAACAAATAAGTGCTGCCAATTTATAGGATTATTATATGCATCATCCTATTCAGCAACAAAAGTATACATTGATCCGAAAATTCCAGAAGTTGATGAACTCAAACAGAGGTAATGTAACCAACACTTTTACCATTATATTTAACAATAGAAATTGACTTTAGCAGAAAAAAATAACTAACAGTACATTGCTAATTATTAGATACCAAAATAAACCCATACAAACAGACCTTCAACTATTGGAAGCATCCACTCAGTACCACTCTTAGCAACAATCCACGGTCTCAGATATTCATGTAGCTGATTTGCTGGCAATAGAACAAAAAAAGACATTGGTAAAATATACTTTTACTTCTTTGTATACAAAACACAAGAAATAGCTGTTTACTATCCTTCATAAACAATAAATCATATTGTTTTTCACATGTATACAATGTTCTTCTTCTAAATAACAGAATACCAAGTTCCAGCTTACTACAACCATTATTGATATTCAAGCACCAAACGGATGGTACTATAACGCCTGCAATCAATGTGCAGTAGGTTTACGATTCTATGCAGGCAAGTTTTGGTGCCCAATCTATGATGAGAAAACACCAATCCTAACGTAAGTATCTTTGAAACTTCTTTCAACTGACTATAGTAAATAATATCTCTTTATCAACTACACAAATCATACAGGTTTTTTCACCATTACTGCAAAATGATTATGAAACTAATGATTGAAGACATTACTGGAAAAATCAATTGCTCGCTTTTGGTCAACAAGTTGAAAAATTGATTGGCGCTACTATTGGTGAGTTGGCTGCAATCAAAACAATAGATAAAATGATCCTCCATGCTCTTGTGAAAGCATTGATAAATACAACAAGAACATTCAAAGTAGGACTTACAAGCAAGGCAATCGAAGATGGACTCACAATTTTCAAGATATTCGATTCTACCAACTCCACAGAATCTGCAACTAACATATCCAAAATTTACAAGAGAACCAACTCACTAAATGAACAACCTACATCTTCCCAACCAACACTACCAACAATCCAAGACATCCACTCAGAAATACCACCATCACCAACAAATCTACAAGTAACAAATGAACTTTTTCCATAAGAGTCTCTAGGAAAGAAGATGAAAATTGAATAGAGAAGCTGTTTCAATTACCCTACTTTCTCTCAAAATAATCATATTGTAAAAACAACCAAAACAAAAATTACTTACTTCTCTCATTTTAACAACAGATGCCAAGCACAAGCAGCATGATGAGAATCAGATTTTTTGGACAAGAATGTAACTTTAATGATATGCAGAACAACTTTTTCATATCTGTATGCTACAATGATCCAAATGGCAAAAATCAACAGATAATATCACAATGCCATGATTTTGTATGCCACTATTTTGCACCTCTTGTCAATATATCTACAAAATTTTGCATGCCACTATTTTGCAGCTCCTATTAATATATCTACAATACTTGTGTATGCATATTTTAACAATTATATAAAGACTTCTTATTCTACAAATATGTAATATACATTTAGTCTTACTTCTGTTTTTCCATAGCTTTAATTCTCCACAAATGCACAAACATGTTTACTTCTCTATATGCAATAAAGTAGTATTTAACAAAATAACAGTTTCACTAACAGTTTAATTATCTGTTCAACCAAACAAAATAATGTTTATCAATCAACTTAATAAATATTTCTCTATTATTCAAAAAATTTTCATGTAATTAACAACCCGTAGCACCGCTCAGGTGTCTTCCTAGTACAATTTAATATAGCAACTGAAATTTCATTTTCTTTTGTCTCTTTCAAATTTCTTTCCCAGTATATAGTAATGCAGCCACACCTTAGTTGATGATACAATCATATAATTAACATGTAATAATGACAATCCAATTAAAGAAAAAAAAAAGAAAAGGAAAAAAATTTGAGCTGCCTACAAGCTTTATAGCAATATGAAAATTTGGCCATGTGTGGGTTTTGCTAAGCTACGAACAATGGGGATCAAGGTGCCGGCAGCCTAAAATTCAGCCTCCTTAACCACACTGAGTGAAGCAGCATGTGAATTACATCAAATGGCAGCGCTGGCCGGTTCAAAACAAAGTGCCTTTGAACTTGCCTCACTCTCTTCTGCATTTTCAGATACTTCTTATCTGATATCCTTTTCAAGATAGTTTTGATTTCGGGTATCCTCTTCGATGGGATATAAACTGAAAACTTGATCCAATCAAGCACATCGCTAAATGGCAATGCATAATAATCCGAAATTATAACAGGAACACACCCCACGGATATTGCCGTGGCCACTCTTGGACTGGCCACCTCGTACCCACTTGGGCACAAGCAAAACTTGCTTTCACCCATTAATTTGAAGTAATCTGTGTTCTGTGGAAGGTACTCATGGACTCGCACTTCATTGTCCTAGTCTTTCCAGTGCTCCAACAAGACTTTCCTTATGGAACCATGGGCTCCGCCCGCGAAGAATGCCAGGATTGAACGTTTCCTTGGGGACAGGTTTAGGAGCGGGGGACCAAGCTCGCCTTTGGGAATGATGATTTCTGGCATTGAGACATCTCTTTGAGGCCTGTACTTTTCTGATGTATTGGCGTTGCAGAGGACTCTGATGAAGTTCTTGAAGAGTTCTGGATTGCCATCTCCAATATCCGGTGCCTGCATTAGGATATAAAATGTTAATGATACTAATATTAGGAGGATCAGTCACTTGACATTAGTGATAAGATCAGTAAAGTTTATGCCTCTTTTTTAGCTTTGAAGATAAAATACATGTTTATATTGTCACTGAACCAAAGTTAATAGTAAAAGTCATCTTAATAATTTAAATTTTAAGATTGACAGATTCTTTACATTTTATTAAAATTTCAAATTAAAATGATATAAATATAATTAAATAAAAAATTATTTTTAAATTCTTATATAATATTTTAATCTTTCATGTTAAGTATTTTCTTACATACATTTCATTTTTGAATAATTTTTTGTTTTTCATTAGATTAAGTTAGTGGAGGATGAAGTTATAACTGTGTATGAGACACGAAGTTGTCCACCATTTCTTTGGGAACATGAAGATAATGTACATACCCAATCATGACAAGAAACCAAGAAATGGTCAGCTCCATTGCTTCTATTCCAATAAGGGTACTTGTCGGCTATGACGCCAACATAATCGGTCACCACCCGTTGTAGCTGATCACGAGAGTAGGTGATGAGAGGCATGTAGAGGAGTTTGACGATTTTGGCCACGCTCACGGGGATCAAGAATGCATGCGCCTCGTCAGGATGGCGAGCCAAGAAGTGGTTCTTCTCACTCTCCATCTCCTCGATGAACTGCCCTTCAATGCCGTAGATGTTGTTCACCGGCCCGCCATGGACTAAGGGTGGCTCTCCTTCCCTATAGACCCAGACCTTGAATCTCTTCTCCATTTCAATGTGACTCCTAACATATAAACATATAGTTTTGGTAAATAATGTGTTGCAACATAGGAGTGTAAGTGTGGGAACTACACAAAAGTAATAGGGACAATTATTTTACTTTTTTTTTTAATTTTTAATTTTAAGATACATGATTCTTTTCAATTTAAATAATGATCTTTATTGAATTAATAATTTTTGATTTAATAATTTAATCGTAAAACTTTAGACACTAAACATTTTGCTTAAGGATGTCAATGAGTACCCTATTATAGGGTACTCGTGGGTACCCGATTCGGTTATACAGGATTTGGGTATTCATAAACGGATTTAGGTAGGGTTAGGGTAGTAATTTCACTACCCGAATTTTAATAGGATAGAATTAGGGTACCACCCCTTGAGTACCCGTTACCCGAACCCGATTACTATTTATAAATATATTATTATTATTTTAATAATTAAATAAAAAATTTATAATTTTTATCAACTTTACAAGTAAATTTTTTTGTTAAAAACTAACAAATATATGAAAAGTATGGTTATTTTAGTTATTAATATGATGACATTAATATATTAAATTAAAAAATTATTAGATTGTTATTTATGTTTAAGTATGATTACTCTAATTATTAATATGATGATATTAATACTTTTATGAATGCGTGTGTGTATATATTATGTATTTTAAATATAAATATATTTACTTTTTATTTTGTATTAATATTGTAAAAATTATAACTCATAAAATTATTAATTACAGTATATATATGTTTATTTATATAAACATATAACATATAAATCTAAAGGTAAGTTATGAGATTAGAAAAGTTAATTGGGTAATTGGGTTCTCATGAAGAAAATTTTAATAATTTTTCTATTTAATCGGGTATTTAAACTGGTTAGGGTAATTATAGGGTAGTGAGAATGTATTAGGGTTAGGGTTAGGGTTAAGGTAGTAATTTTAAAATTAAACGGGTAGTTAATAAGGTTAGGATAATTGATTTTTTATAGGATTAGGGTTCGGGTACCTCGAAATTATAAAGTATCTGACCCGTTGACATCCCTAATTTTGCTTGAGATGATGAACACTAAAGTTGTATACATAACATATTGTAATTACAAGCAACGTTTTGCTTAGTAAACAAAATAAAGTGACCAAAGAAATGGCTTTCAAAAAAGTTATAATATATATTTGTTCTAATTGTAGATAAGAGAGAGGATATGGCGTCCACTTTCTTACGTTGTAATGAAGGGGATTAATTATGGTACTCTAATGGAAATTACTCCAAAAACAGCAGGTTATCCTCAAGATTTTCCTTCCGACAAAGTCATTTGACCGCTAATGTCCACATTCATGCTCAAATCAATGGAATCACGCCTTGTCCTAAACACATGCAACTTTTCACTGAAGAGTCATATTAAACAGGGATGCTATAGTATCCTTAGCAATTAACCATAAGTGACTCATATGCGCTTGCAAACCAGCCAGCCTCAGCCATAAGAAAGCTCAAGAATTCCAAGACGGGATTGCAGTAAACGTGCAATGCATATTTTCAATGTTTCGCATGAAATCAAGGCATGAGAATGAGCACAAATTGTAGAAAGCAAAGAAAATTGCATTAACTTATATGGTAAGGGGTGCCCGAGTTTACTGTGGAAAATGGTTGCTTCACCATCCTATCTTGCCCTGCCACCTCTTAATTATTAACTCTCATCCGAGGGATGCACCCCCGTTTCTCAAATCATTCGACGGTATGAACACTATGAACCGTGAATTACACCGCTAATACTTAAGGAACATAATTAATCAACACTTAAAAAAGTTTTTTTTTGTTTTTTGGAGAAGTAATCAACACACCTAATAATTGTTATTAACATTAAAAACAGGATTTGAATGTGAGATAAAATAGGATATATGACATGAAAAAGGAAAAAAATCTTAACTGATGAAAAGCATATGGATTTCTGTAAATGGTTCCTCTGGGAATGTAAGTTTCCTCCTTGTATGATGTATAGTTTTGTGAACGAATCGCTTCACGTATAGCCTCTCGTGCTTTGGTCAAACCATCTTCAACTCTCTCTAAACTGCTCTTTTTCTAACCAAATGATGAAAAGAAAAAAACCAATGATGGAAGAACCAAAGAGCAAACAATAAGCACTAACAAAGAAAAGGTTTCTACCCATTTAACAAAGAAAATTGAAAAACAATAATAAATAGTGAGAAATCGATATATAAAGCACTTAAACAGGTGAGTTATCATCAAAGGAATCAATATTGCGTACTTTCTTAGGCCTTGAAACGACATCCCCACCAGTAGTAGTACCATTAAGGGATAGCAGCGGAGCTGCTGGTGCAAGCGGTGAAGCAGCTGATGACAGTGGAGCCGTTAATGGAGAGACTTGTTGGACTTCTTGATTGGTTTTAGTACGGGAATTAGGAGTGAAAATGGAGAAGGAGATGGTAAAGTTTCTTTGGTTCAAAGGGGATAAAAAGAAGGTAACGAGTAAAAAGAGAAGCGAAGCTGGCAATAGCAGAAAATGAATGTGGCAGCCAACTTCTGCCATCGCCTCTCAGTCCGCTGTAGAGTATTTGACTGAGAGAAGAGTAGAAAGCATGGTATATCAAACATAATACCTGTTTATGGCATGTGAGCGATTCCTTTGCAAACGTTCGCTTCTATTTTGTAGGATGCAAATGGTTTTGGAAATATCATTTTTTTCCAAACCAAACATCATATATGATTAAGGCTATGATGCTGATTATATATATATTTGGCAGTTTGCTTAAGGACCTTGACTGACTTCATTGCAGATTTTGACTGATTTTGGAAGAAAAAAAATGCGGTAATTGAAAGAAAGAAATGCAGTTAAAACATAGCCTTGCAAAGCGGGGCAATATAACGTGGACATGTTTTCAGCAATTTGGTTGTAATCCTTCCGAGACTTGTGTTGGAATTTTGGTTAATGCCATTAAAAGTTAGAATAAGACATATTATCTTATAGTATTACAGAATAGAAGAAATTTTACGCAATGAATATTTGGAATCTTAATTCCGCCCAAAAAAAAGTCTTTGAGGGGGAATGAAAGGTGAAGGAAAAAAAAAATGAAGCACTACAGAAATAGGATGTATTGTCTATCATTTTCAAATGGTTGAAGAAGAAGATAGAAGAAATCAACTGTTGAACCTTTTCATGCGCCTGGGCCGTCGTAGTCGTTGAAGGAGAAGTAGGGAACGGGGCAAAGGAAAAAACGTTCCACGAGGTAGTTTCATTCTAATGTTCTCATATGATTTAATTTAGTAATGATCAGGAGAGCAAACATCATCCTTCCAATGCATTTCGTCGTTGACGGAGCAGAACACAAAGCTCAGACAGCAGGGTCTTGATTGTAAAAAGTGAAGCTACCATTCCATTTTTCTCCCTATTTGTCAGTAGCTTGTTGTTAGACTGAAGTTTTCTCCATTCAAGCATGACCTAATTAAAACCGAGAGGGCAAAGGGTCAAGTATAAAGACCCGCTCCTTTTTTCCAGGTGCTCCGGATATTAAGAATAAGAGATCAAAACAACCACGGACTAGGAATATGAACCCTCTGAGTGAACAGTCTATAGGCTGATCATTTGTGTTTCTTGCTTAATTTTCCACAGTTTCAGACTTGATTTCAATGGAATTTTTCCGTTTGGAAAACATGAAAAGGGAGGGAGAGAACGATTTGTGGGGACGAGGGTTTACACTCATAAAGAAAATGTTACTCTTGGAAAGCAAGGCATAAGGTGCACCTTTTTCCAGGATTTGTTATAATATGTATGAGCCATTAAAATAGAGTTAAAAGCATGTAGAAAATAAAGGTGTTCCTTGAATTGTATTGTTTATATATCTTGATTGGAGCACAAAACTTGATCTCTAACTTGAACAAAGTAAAAGATAAAGACTGAAAAGTTGTGTGTGTGTGTGTGTGTGTGTGTGTGTATACAGAAATGTCAGAAATCAATCTTGTAGCCTAAGGTTAAGCCTTCTAAGCCATATTGAGTGAAGCACCATATGAATAATATCAAAAGGCTTAGCTGGTCTGTTAAGCTCAAAATGCCTTCTCAATTTCAACACCCTCCTCTGCATTTCCAGGTATTCGTTTCCCGGAATACTTTGCAGGATCGTCTTAATTTCCGGAGTCTTCTCCACTGGAATCTGGACTGAGAACTTGCTCCAGTCAAGAACATCACTGAATGGCAGTACATAGTTGTCAGAAATGATCACAGGAACACACCCTGCATGAAATGACTCAACCACTCTAGGACTAGCCACTTCAAACCCACTTGGGCACAAGCAAAACTTGCTTCGTCCCATTAATTTACTGTAATCTTGGCCTTTAGAGAGGTACTCATGGACTTGAACTTCGTTATCTTTGTCCTTCCAATGCTGGAGCAAGATTTTACGAATGTTTCCATGGGCACCGCCCGCAAAGAAGGCGAGAATGGTGCGCTTATCAGGAGGTTGGGCGAACCTCCTTGGGCTAAATCCTCGTGGAGGCAAGTTTAATTCTGGCAATGCAACGTCTCTCTTGGGATGAAACCCTTCGGAGCTGTTAGCATTGCATAGCACTCTTATCAAATTCTTGTAAAGTTCAGGGTCCTGCCCCGATACTTCTGGTGCCTAAAACGTTGCGACTGAAACAAAGTCAGAATCAAGTTTGAAACCTGTGAACTATGTTTATTTAACAATCAGTCAATTAATTAGAATAAGAGATTATGCAGGTTAAGAGAGGTTAAGAGATGGCTATGGTACTCGGATTAACATAAAGGGCAATGCTATTTGCGCCCAAATTCAGTCCGATCATTCACTATGATAGGCAACATAAATAAGTCAAAAGACACTGACAGTTTTTTATTAATATATTAATATCCGAACGAACCCAAATTTGTCAAAAAAAATGCCAAAGCTTGATACTGGTCAGGCTAGACCAACGAGCTTGGCGAGCAACGAAACTATACAGATAAAAAATGTAGGTGGGCTTGATGATGGAGTTAAAATGAACATACCCAATCATGGCAAGAGACCATAAAGTGATCAGCTCCTCTGGTTCTATTCCAATGTGGGTGCTTGTTGGCCACAACTTTGATGTAATCAGTGAAGATCCTCACCAAACGATCACGAGCGTAAGTGGTGATTGGCAAGTAGACGTAGTTAACAATGTATGCTACGCTAACTGGTAGGAAGAATACATGGGCCTCATCAGGATGCTGTGCCTTGAATGGGCTTTTACCACCCTCCATTTCGTCGATGAACTGGCCCTCAATCGCATAGATGTGTTTCATGGGCCCACTGTGGACCAGGGGTCTCTCACCTTCCTTGTAGGTCCATATCTTGAATCTTTCCACCATTTCTATGTGACTCCTGATTCAATCCAAACCAAAAGGTGTAAAACAAGAACTGCAATTATTTGTTAGCTTTGACAATGTTTGTTACAGAGAAGAAATTTTAACGATGTCAAAGCTAAATGGCTTTCTGCTATTGGTTTGGATTGAAGCAAAATGGAAACTTTGGGTTAAAATCATACTTGGAAGAAAAGGAAATTCAGAAAAAAGACAAAAAACGAGATCATGATCTCTGCTATTGCCATGTAAGGATAGCCTAGACATGTGTACAAAGAAAAAGGTGGGGGGGGGGGGGGGGGGGGGGGGGTGTGTGGGCGGGGGCGGGGGGCATGGGCAAGCCCCATTACTACTTATTGTACTGTTAAAAATGGCTTTCTGTTTTCACTTTTACATGCCGCATGCATGCTTCACCACGTCTGAAACATTCTGACCCCCAAAAGTAATTTAAGCATATCAATCTCTTAGAATATTGGTAATCTCCATTTACCTAAATTCATCTTAATTCTGTTTGATTAATGCACCACAAGGAAAATTAACTAAAATCCTAGAAATTCTTTGAGCCTGTTTGGTGGCACGAACTGTGAAACATGTAGAATAGGAAAAAACCAAGCCCTGAAAATGATGGTAGGATATTAAACTTTTGAGAATAAAAAAAGCCAGCATTTTCTGCCATTTCCAAAGTATAAAGCCAGCTTTACAACTGAATAACCCACAAATTATACCATTCCAAGAAAGTGCAAACATTTTCCTTAATTGGAAAAAAACAAGGAAAATATTGCATACCAAATAAAAAACCTCGTACCTTATATAGGCTTATACTATTATTTGATTAGTACCTTAAAATTATGAGCATTAAAAAGTTGATAAACAAAGCTTTAAAAGTTACAGAGTTTGCTTCAGAACTTAACTGATGAAAAGCGTATTCGTTTCTGTACATGCAACCTCTGGGGATGAATTTTTCCTCCTTATATGATGTATAATTCCTTGTGCGGATCGCTTCACGTATTGCCGCTCGTGCTCTAGCTAGGTCTGCTTCAACCCTCTCCGACCTACTCTTCTTCTACTCAAACAATGAACGAACTGGGAATCAAATGATCGTGAACTTTCAAAACAAACATAAAAAACAATGTTCAGAAAAACTCATTGATTGTATATAATAGCCTACCCTGATATAGCTAACAGCGTTGTAACTTGGTGTAGAAGGAGAGGGTAAGGGAGATATGTCAAATGAAAGTTCTGCAAGAAGTTGTTTGGTGCTGTGGTTGGAATCTTGATCGGTGAATGTGGTGGAAAATGAAGGGAAAAAGATGAAGAGATTCTTCTGGTACACGGGAGATAAGCAGAGGAGAATAAGAAGAAGGAAAGCTGGAAAAAGCAGAAGTGTTGGGGAGCAGCTAAAGGTTTCCATGGCTGCCGCTTCTTTCAGTTTTCCTGCACTGATGCTTAATATATCCTTCGGTTTAAATGTTTTATGAAGAGAGACAGAGAGAGGGAAGGGGGGATTTATCTGGGGTATGTAAGAAGTTGTCCAACTAAGCATTGCCAGCTCTTTAATTAATGGAATAATTTTCTTATGGCAAGAACAGGTTTCTCAATGCTTTTCTTTTCGAGTACAGATCATTTAATTCAAAGCTTAATTGAATCTACCATTTTAATCAAATCAAAAGGTTCTGGAGATTAATGAGATTAAGTTTAAATTGTAGTTTTCAATGATAAAAGGGTGGGTTATGTAAACGTTTGATGCTATATTGAAAACAATTGGTGCAGTACTCTTCTCTCTTTCTTCATTACATCATTTCTTTAATTTGGACTGCACGTTTCCAATATGACTAGTTTTAGCCAATGATGTATTTTTAATTGAAAAGCACCAATGCTTTCAATTTTATGGATCACAAATTGTGTCTATTGACATTGAACCTTTTTTTTTTTTCTCTCTTTCCTCAAACCCAATGTCTTGATCTGAAGCTTTCCAGCAACATATATGGAATTTAATAGCAAATTTTATTGTTTTAAACTTTTAATTATTAATCAATATTATTTACCATATTCTTTAATAAAACATCACATGAGACAATCCATGATAGCACTATAAAAATGATACGATTCAAAATACGTCTTAATAAACTATTAAATATTGAATTTATCTTATATTAAGATCATCTTAATTAAAAAGTGAGATTTTAAATATTTATTAAAATAATAAGTCTTCACAATTTTTTGAAAAGGATCTAATTATTATTTTATAGGATTATTTATCCAAATCAAACGTCATTAATTCAAGGATAATTTATCTAAAAATCTGTAATTAACTATAAAAATAACCAACTCTAAAGGAAACAGGACTAAAAACAAAATGACTGAGCCTGACTGCCTGAGGGTCTATCAATTCTTCTTGCCGGACTGCCACTTTAACTAGGTTTTGTTAACTCAAGTCTTCAGAATTGTTCAAAGGCCAACATCCAGAGTACATTAGGGGTTCAAGTCCAGAGAGAGGTGCTGTCGTGATGATGATAAACAACGAGGACATGCCTGAAGGCTTTAGGGGTTCATCCAAGTGGTTGGACTTTTGTGTTCCTGCTAGATGAATATATGTTGTTTCATATGCATGCAATTCCGAAACAAAAAAGAAGATCGAGACTAAAACCTTTCTCATCTAGTATGCCTTTTCACTTGAATTCCAACACTGCCACGTGGGGGATTACAGTAAGATTAATATCTAGTTTTAGCTTGTTGCAATCCTCTTAGTTTAATCTTTTTTGAGTTAATTACATTAATTTTTTGATAAATTAACCAAAATGTGAGTAAATGAGAATTGATCTGGTATGAGTGAGTTACGAGTTCAATGTTTATGGAAAATTATGTGGGTGTGGCAGGATTAGTGGGGTTGAAAATACATTTTCAATATAATTTAAATTCCTTAAACATTATACAATTCTTCATATATATATATATATATATATAAAATGACAGCTAAAGTTTTATGAGGATTCTTTTTGAGAAAATGTAAGTCTCTGAAAGCTTAATTAGAAAGGGATGGGCAAGAGAGGAGGGTGTTATTGAAGAGACCTAGCTATAACCAGGCACGTTGTTACTTCCTCATAATCCACAAGACTTGAAGGGAAAAAAAATCATATGGGTTGTTTTCCTGGTTTTCTTTGGTTCATTAATTAGCTTCAAGAATTTCCTTCGAACTGTGGAGCAAGTGATGACTTATCTATGTTCTCCATTCGGATATAAAGGAGGGTTTCATATGATGGGGTTCTATTTAGTATGGTATTTGAAACAAAGTGTCATTTACAGCTCCCCCTCTTCATAGCTACGGAAATAGGTATTTACTTTGGTTAGTACCCAACTGGGGTAAAGGTATACCTGATGATCCATCCCGTATACTGATGTTTCATATCAAATATATATATATATATATATATAAGGTGAGTTCTATATAATTTCTAACATGTTTTAAAATTTTGAGACAAATAATTGTTTTTTTTTGTTCGGACCATTTTTAAATATACATATATATCTCTATCGGTTTATATTTAGTTCTTTAATTTTTAAGGATGATGTTAAACGAGTTTATTTGACTAGCTAGGCCTTGACAATTTGGTGAATAAAGGAAGATACATAGGATAATAATTCCTTATATTTCTAGTTCTTAGATCAAAGTAATTATAATTATAGAAGGTGAAGAAATTTTAGATGAGGGGTTTGAATAATTTAAATGAGCAAAAGACAAGACCCTTAGGTATCTATATACGATCGCTAGCCAGGTTGAGCCAAGGCGTTATCTTATGTACGAGGAGCATGCTTGCAACTTAGAAAGAGCCACTTGATCTGAACTAATGTCTCAAGTTTAGAGTACTCTCAGCCTTGGATCCCAAACTTCTCGAGCCTGCTTCCTTTTTAATTAAATGCATGCCATCATGAGTTTGAAATGAATGTTAGCTAAGATTTTTTAACGTGAAAACGTGACTTGTCGAGTTGTTGTTAGTTACTTAGTCCCAAGAAGATCACTTTAATAAACTAAAATGAACATTAGAAATGAAAAATGTGTTATAGTATTCATATGTTTCGTGATCAAAGAGTGCCGTTATAGTACATTTTTCTTTGCAAATTTCCTTAATGGCACAAACTTGAGGTTGGCCTTTGCCTTTCTGGCCCCAAATGTGGTCCAAAATTGTATCTCACTTAACATCAAAAAAGAAACAATCAAATCAACCATGTTCTTCACAAAGGGTTCCCTGTTAGATCAAGAAGACAACCTGAAGTTGAGCCTCCTTAGCCACACGGAGTGAAGCACCATGTGAATTACATCGAATGGCTTAGATGGCCGGTCCAACTCAAAATGCCGGCGTACTCTCTTCACCCTCTCATGCATCTTCAAGTACTTACTATTCGGTATCCCTTGCAGGATGGTCTTAATTTCTGGTATTTTCTCCACGGGGATTTATACTGAGAATTGGCTCCACTTAGGACGTCACTAAAGGGTAATGTATAATTGTCTGAGATTATGATTGGGATGCACCCTGCATGGATTGCTTCAATCTCTCTTGGGCTGGCCACTTCAAACCCACTTGGGCACAAGCAAAACTTGCTCTGCCCCATCATTTTGGTGTAATTTACAACCTTAGGTAGGCGAGCATGGACTTGGACTTCATTGTCTTTGTCTTTCCATTGCTCGAGTAAGATTTTCCTGATGTATCCATGAGCTGAACCCGCAAAGAATGCCAAGATAGGCCGGTTATTAGGACCCTGGCTCAGATTGGGTGGACCAAGTTTTCCGAAAGGTAGGTAAATTTCAGGCAACAAGATGTCTATTTTGGGCCTGAACCCCTAAGAAGTATTAGCATTGCAAAGGACCCTGATGAAGTTCTTGAAGAGTTCAGGATTGGCTTGTGAAACTTTCGGTGCCTGAAATATCAAACAGAGAAAAGTAGCACTAAATATTCTTCATATAAGTTCATCAATTTATACCAATAGATTAAAAACTAATGTAAGTTTGGAAAGTGCATGGTGACTAGAATATTCTAGTGTTTGTCATCATTCCTTTCGAGGACTTATGTGCTGTACTCACAATTGTTTGTATAAAATCAACCCTTGGTTTTTTTGACCCATCGTTTGGAGGAGAGGAGATGGGGTATTTAAAATGCCACTTGCAGTATAAATAAAGTTTGCACACTGTTAGATTCTTGCTTTTGAATGCACTTTATAATGTCAAAAAAATGGGCCATTTAGTTAGAACCTTGCTCCATGGGAAGATTGTTGAATGATTGTCAGTTTTCATTTCAGTCTACCATGTGAGACCTGAAGTGAGGAAGACAAATATGAAACTCCATATTTTTTTTGCATTACCAAAATCCTTGGTTGATCACATGTTATAACTTATAATTTAAGTGACTAAACAAATAAAGAATTTACTACTTGCTCTTAAGGCCCCTTGCCTTCCCAAATATCCCAATCACTAGCCTTATTTCTATCATGAACCTAAACGTGATCAGGCACAGCAGGACTTTAGACGCTTCTGATGAATCAGGAAATCTGTAAATTTTCAATAAAAAATTAAGCAAACTCATCTCTGGATATAAACATCAACTGAAAACACCCAGAAACTGTGAAGAATCTGTAAATTCATTGAGCAGAAGAACAAGAATTTGGAGAAATATTTGCTTATATTCGGTTGAAAAATGAAGAGTCTAGAAATCAGCTATTTATATGGCTAGTTAAGTCTGTAATACTAAACAATATGCAGGGCTAAAACTGTAAAATAACATTAAATAAACTATTTTCAATTAAAACAAAATAAATTTATACTCTTCACTCCCCCTCAAGAGGAGTATTATGAATATTAATAATACTCATCTTGTGCAAGAGTGAATGAAATGGTCCAGGTTGTAAGGCTTTGGTGAAGAGATCTGCAAGCTGGGACTTTGTTGGAATGTATGATGGATCAATCTGTCCTGCAACTACCTTCTCTCGTATGAAATGACAGTCCATCTCAATGTGTTTGGTGCGCTCATGAAGTGTAGGATTCCAAAAAATATGAAGAACTGACTGATTATCACAAAACAGTTTTACTGCATGTGAATGTTCAACATTAAAATCCTTAAGTAAATATAGTAACCAAATCACTTCACAACAAGTTGCTGCCATTGCTCGATACTCAACTTCAATAGAACTCCTTGCTACCACATTTTGCTTTTTAGCTTTCCAACTTATTAATGAATTTCCCAGCAATACACCAAAACCAGTAACTAATTTTCTAGTATCTGGACAACCAGCCCAATCATTATCACTGTATGCTTGTAAACACAAATCAGAATCACTAGGGAATAATATACCTTGACCAGGATTTGTTTTGAGATATCATAATACTCTGAAAGCTGCTTGCAAATGAGCTTCACTTGGCTTGTCCATATATTGGGAGAGTATGTGAACAGCATATGAAATATCTGGTTTTGTAAATGTAAGATATAATAGTCCCCCAACTAGCTGTCTATACATAGTACTATCTTTCAACTATTCTTCATCTGTTGCCTTTGTCATCTTATGATGATATTCAATCGCTGTAGACACTGGTTTGGACCCCAATAAGTCATATTCTGTTAAGATGTCAAGAGTATATTTTCTTTGACAAAGAAATATTCCCTTGCTTGATCTTGCTACTTCTAAGCCAAGAAAATACTTAAGCTTCCCCAATCCTTAAGCTTGAAATTAGAACTCAAGTAATCTTTAACCTCATTATTAAGATCTATTGAAGTGCTCCCAATTACAATATCATCCACATAAACCAATAAGGCAATGAATTCCCCGACTTGAGTAGTCTTAGTAAACAAAGAATAATCAACTTTAGACTGTTGAAAACCATATGCTAGTAAACAAGTGGTAAATTTTGAATTCCACTGCCGTGATGCTTGTTTAAATCCATACAGCGACTTATTCAATTTACATACCATTTTACCATTGGTAGAACACTCCCCCTTAAAATGATACCCTTGTGGTAGTTCCATAAAAATAGTCACATTCAAGTCCCCATCCAAGAAAGCATTATTGATATCAAGTTGAGTAAGAAACCAACCTTTAATTGCTGCCAATGCTAAAAACAGTCGAACAATGGTATGTTTTACCACGGGACTGAATGTTTCTTGATAGTCAAAGCCTGCCCTTTGATTATAACCCTTGGCCATTAAACATGCCTTGTATCTCTCAACAGAACCATCAACATTCAATTTGACTTTGTAGACCCATTTACATCCAATAGCATGAGAATTAGGGGGTAAAGGCACTACTGTCCAAGTCCCATTAACCTCTAAAGCATCTAACTCAGACTTCATGGCCTCCCTCCATTGAACATGTTTTACAGCTTGATGATAGTAGGAAGGTTCAGGTATGTGAGATAAGGCCACTATAAAAACTTTATGATCAAGTGAGAGTTGGTTACTAGACGAGTATTTGGTGATGGGATATTTAGTAACAAAATTGGTTTGTGAAGGAAAGGAACAATGATAGGCTTCAAGGTATTTTGGTGGGTGTTTTTGTCTAGTACTCTTTCTAAGATTGGAAAGTGAATTACAAGAGTGTGGTTCATCAGTAGGTATAACTGTCTGTTCACTCAAATCAAACAGGTCTATGGCAGAACTAGAATCAGAATTATCAACAACAAGATAAGGAGAATTATCAACAGTAGGATCAGGATTATTGTCAGAGACTTGTGGAGTATTAAGATCGACAAAATTTGTATCTTGAACAACTAAAGGGTGAATAGGTAAATGATCATTATGAGAAGAAAATGATTCAGAAGCAAATTTTGAGGTTGACTGATGCTGCTGAGGAGGAAAGATTGATTCATGAAATATTACATTCTTAGAAACAAATACACTATGTGTAACTAAGTCATAAAGCTTGTAACCTTTAATACCCACAAGATATCTTATAAAAATGCATTTTCGAGCCCTAGGCTCAAATTTTTTTCTGTTGTGTGATAAAGTTGAAGCAAAACACAGTGAACCAAACACCTTAAGATGTGAATATGATGGTGATTTATGAAAAAGCTTTTCAAAAGGAGTTTGGTCATTCAAAACTGGTGTGGGTATTCTATTTATGATATGGGCAGCAACCAAAATAGCATCACCTCAGAATTTTAAAGGAAGATTAGCTTGAAATAAAAGTGATCTAGCCACACCTAGCAAATGCTGATGTTTTCTTTCAACAATACCATTTTGTTAGGGGTCTCAACACAAGAAAGTTGGTGCACAATTCCCTTAGAGCTAAAAAATCAGTAAGGTTAAATTCAAAACCATTATCTGACCTTATTTGTTTAATAGAAACATTGAATTAATTCAAAACCAGATTATAAAATGCAGGTAAAATCATAGAGACTTCTGATTTATGTTTCATTAAAAAAAATCCATGTAAACCTAGTATATTCATCAACAATGGTAAAAAAGAATCTATATCCAAAAATTGTAGATATTTCATATGGCCCTAAAATATCAACATTTATTAGCTCAAAGACAAATGTAACAGAAGGTACATGAATTGGAAAAAGAAGCCTTTTCTGTTTTGCAAGTGGACATACATCATAAAGAAAGTTTTCTGTTCATGAGACATTAGGAAAATGTTGATGAATCTGTTTTATTTTCTTGAATGGAGTGTGCCCTAATCTAAAGTGCCACAAATAAAAAATAGTTGACAAATTATTACAAGTATTAACAAAATGAAAAACAACATTTCTGTCCTTTTGAAATTGTGCAACTATTTGTGCATCCAACTCCTTTTGTAAGAGATATAAGCCATCCCTCACTCTAGCACCCCCAATCACTTTCCAAGAAACTAGATCCTGTATAATACAGTATGAATCAGTAAAAAACAGATGTTGTTTTTGACATTTTACAAGTTTATTAACAGAAATCAGGTTGAATTTAAAACTTGGCACACACAAAACATTTTCTAAAACCAAATTTCCTAACTTTACAGTGCTTATATGAGATACCAAAACATTGACTTTATTTGGTAATTAAACAAAATTATTATGAACCTTCCTAAAAGCAGTAAAATATTTCAGATTACAAGCTATATGATCAGTAGCACCAGTATCAAGTATCCAGGCATCACTATTCAAGAAAGGACTCATTGAAATAGCAATATTATTCACAAAGGAATGTGAACAACAATCATTAATGAAATAATGAGAATGGTTAGAAGACTTACCTGCCAAAGTTGAGTTCACCAAAGCAGTTTTACCCTGCTGACTAGATGATGTAGATGAATCATGAAAATTTGTTGGTGGCTGTTCATTGATGAGAGACATGAGCTTATGAATTTGATCCTTTGAAAGGCTGATCTGAGACATTAGAGTAGTAATGCCCTCATCCCCAGCTTCATCATTTGAACCAGATAAACCATATTATTAGCAGAATGAGATTGACTTCTTTTAGTGTTAACACTAGATTTGTTTTTACTGAACTTGTAATTTGCAGGAAATCCTATCAATCGGTAACATTTCTCCTTTAAGTGCCCCTTCTTTCCACAATGTGAACATAAAAGATCATATTTTCCTTTTGACTTTTCACCAGTCACAACTTACATAGCCGCAGTCTCATTTAATGGCTGAACCATGACATGAAAACTCTTTTGATTTTGTCGCAACGTGCGAGTCCGAGAACCCGACCGCCAGACGCGGGGCGAAAATAAAAGAAAATTAGGAGTCGCCACCAATCGTTTCTTTTAGGTGCGATTGGTCACCTATTGACTCGGTTCTAATCAATGAAATTCTAAATCAATTTTAGATCCATCGAAAGAACAAAAACTGGTCTACGTTGTTCAAAGATGGGTTCGGGAGTACGGTTACGCACAGAGAAGGATTAGCACCTCCGTGACGCCCGTTCCACGAACGGTACCATTTAATCTTAAGTCATTTTTTTACGGCCTGATTTTGATTTTCATTGTTATATTTCCTTAATCTTTGTTTATTAACTAATTTTTATTGAGTTGGTCTTTTATTCAGCTTTACGTATGCACATGATGCAAGTATAAAATGATGTTATGATTTATTTATTTTAAATGATGAGGTCGGTAATCTTTTATTAGAAAATCATTCGAAGACCATCCCAACGCTTTAGTGAAGTCTCGACGTTTTCCTCACCTAGAGATATCTCCGAAGAAACTCATCTCTACAAGCTCCTCGGAGAAATCCCATCATCTGAATTCCCGCCTCATTTACAAGATAAACGTGGCATGCAATGACAGAAAAAATGATGATATCTATATGCACGCGTTTTTTTGACTTAAGTGATTCGTAATTCATCCAATTATGTGGTTAGTAGTTTAAGATGATTTATCACATTATTTGTGTCTATTATCATTCGTTACGTTTTTTAATTATTTTTCATTTTTCTTATTTTTGTATTTTTATTTTCTTTTATTATTATTTTTTTATTTTTCCTTTTTCTTACCTCTTGTTTTCTATTTAAATCTTTATTCTTTAATTATTGTTATCGATTAATATTTTATATAGTTAATCAAACAAACAATTTAAAATTTTCTATGGTTAAATTAATTTTATTTAGTAATATTCATCTAAATCAATTAACTAATTATACTAACTTGAGTTTATTGTGAAAATTTATTTTTTAATGCCTATCTTCTATATTGACTATTTGAATAATGAATATCGGAATATAGAGTTCGAATTTATCCCGATGCTTCGGTGAAAATCCGTCTCGTATTCCTCACCTAGAAAATCGACCCGAAAGAAGTAACTCTTTATCTCTTTTTAGATCGAATTCCATCATCGGATACTCAAAGTAATTATTATTTATATATATATATATGTTTATGTACATTTTATATTATTTTTTTATTCATTGCATTTTTTTTTATTATTTTTTTATTTTTTGTTTTTTTTATTTTTATTTTTTTTATTTTTATTTTTTTTATGTTTATTGCTAAAATAGATATCCTATTTTATATTTATTTTTTTTATTTTCTTTAACAACATTTAAACTAAATTAAAATACCTTGAAATTAAAAATAAACACAAACAAATTCAAAACAAGGCCCAAATAAGGAAATGTACCTATCTGGGCTTGGGTTGGCCTAGATCCGCGGCCCACAGGAAGCCCAAAGCTGCCTTGGACAGTCCGTTCAGCAGGCCCGCAGTGTGGAAGTCCAAAACGCACCGTTTTGGTGCTGGTATAGTATCTCAAAACGGCACCATTTTGGGCAAAATGCTTCAACTTCCTCCTGTCCTTGAAACGGCGTCGTTTTGCTTTTCCCCCACTGCTATAAAAGCCTCTTTTTTTTCCTTTTTCTCTATTTCTCCCTACCCCTTTCTCTCTCTAGCTCAGAATCTCTCTGCCTTCTCTCTAAAAATTTCATCCTTCCCCTACCGGTGCCGCCTGGTCGATCGACAGATCTGGGTCCCTCACCCCCGATCTGCTGGTTGCCGATCGACAGATCTAGGTCCCTCACCCTCGATCTGCTGGTTGTCGATCAGCAGATCTGGGTCCTTCACCCTCGATCTGCTGGTTGCCGATCGACAGATCTAGCCTTGATGATTTTTTTTTTTTGGGTATCCTACTGGCTGTTAGAGAGAACTAGGGCTTTTTGGTTTTTTTGGTTGCCTGCTTTTGTTTTTTGTTTTTTTTTTTTTTTTGAAATTGCTCTCCCTTCTTTTCTTTTTGGTTTTCGAATGCCTTCCTTTTAGCAGCTGCGATTGTCCAAATTTTTGGACAATCCAGAATGGAGCTCTGGCACCAAGGAGTTGGTAGCCAGAGCCCCATTCCTCCTTGTTTCTTCATTTTTTTATTTTGTTTGTTGTTGTTTTTTTTATTATTATTATTTTTAAAATTTTTATTTTATTTAAAAAAAAAAGTGTCTATAGATTTTCTTCTCTGAGAACAAGATTGTATGTCGCATCTAAAGATGGAAAAGGTTTCATCATAATGATTTGTGATCGTAATACAGAAGAACTATCATTCAATCCATTTAAGAATCGAAAAACATTGTCCTTAGACATCTGATCAACAAATTCCTGAAAACCTCCACAAGTACATTTAGGTAAAGGATTAAAACTACACAACTCTTCCCTGATAGTATTCAATTCAGTAAAATACACATCAACTGATTTACTTCCTTGAGTAATACCATTAAGTGTCTGTTGCAGATTCCAAATTCTAACATCATCTGGTAATGAAAAACTTCGTTTTAGGGTTTCCCAGATTTGAGTCACATTACTCATATAGAAAACAGTGGAAGCAATCGATGGAGTTAAAGATTCAAGTAACCAAGCAATTATCAAATTATTGCATCTCACCCACGGCATATACATTTTATCAATAACTAAAGGTTGAAAGATCGTACCATCAATAAACCCTAGTTTATTACGAATGGACAAAGCAAGATAGAATGACCTACTCCATGTTGAGTAATTGGTCGAAGTAAGCTTCGGAGTGACTGATATCGAACCGTGGTGGTCTGAATGATGCATAAAATAGGCTGAGTGTGGATCATCCAAAGGAGAAATCACATGTGCTGAATCGGCCATGATGAATCACAAAAGAAATCAAAACACAAATCTGAACACAAAAAAAAAACAAACCCTAACAGTAGTTGATTGACAAGAGCCAAACCCTAGTAGTAATCGATTCACAAATGTATCGATTCACAAATGGATCTACAAGAAAAAGGGAAAATTAGACCAAGAAAATCCGAAATGGTTGATCTAACAAATGGATCTACAAACGAAATCCCAAATAAACGAAGATCGTGGCGCCTTTAGTCACGAAATCGACAATAGTAAGTCAATCTCAACATGAGAAATGGACACCGCGATTGTACGACAAGGAAGAAAAATGGATGGGTCTCCGAAAGATCAAGTAAAACAACTTAAGAACCCCATATCTTTGGCTCTGATACCATGTGAAGAATCTGTAAATTCATTGAGCAAAGAATAAGAATTTGGGGAAATATTTGCTTATATTCGGTTGAAAAATGAAGAGTCCAAAAACCAGCTATTTATATGGCTGGTTAAGTCTATAATACTAAACAATATGCAGGGCTAAAACTGTAAAAGAACATTAAATAAACTATTTACAATTAAAACAAAATAAATTTATACTCTTCAGAAACTGAGAAAATAAAGGGAAAAAAAAGTTGAAACATACCCAGTCGTGACATGAAACCATAAAATGATCCGCACCATTGCTTCTGTTCCAGTATGGATATTTACTTGCCACGGTGTTGATATAGTCCAGCACTAATCGTTGCAATCGATCAAGAGAATACTCTTTAACTGAGGTGATAGGCTTGTAAACATAGTGAATCACTCCTGTTACAGTAAAGGGCAAGAAAAATACATGCGCTTCATCAGGATGGCGAGCCCTGAAAGGGTTGTTATTGCTCTCCATTTCATCAATGAACTGCCCCTCTATGGCATATATATCGTTCAATGGCCCGTTGTGGACTAGAGGTAGCTCTCCTTCCCTGTATGTCCACACCTTGAACCTTTTTATCATCTCTGTATGGCTCCTGATTATATACAAAGAACAGAAAGAACATGTTAATCGATCGGAATCAGTACTAGTGCTCTCAAATATAATCTATAGTGCCAGGTTCACATAAAAGTACTTAACTGATAAAAAGCATTTGCATTTCTATAAATGGACCCTCTTGGAACAAAAATGTCTTCCTTCTCTGATGTAAAGTTTTGCAATTGAACTGCCTTGAGAATGGCTGCTCGTGCTCTAGCTAAATCTTCTTCAATCCTCTCAGAGTTGCTCTTTTTCTGCCAATAAAGAAACATTTACGAAGTTGATGGATTAAAACAGGGCCAAAAACAGTCATCATTTAGTGAGGCATTAAAACAAAACTTGCAAAAATCTATATAATGCTCACTTTGGTGATAGCAGCCTTATGTTTACTGCTTTTAGACATGGAAGCTGATAAAAACCCATCAAGGGAAACGTGCGGTGTTGTTGTATGATTGATCTCTCCTAGACTGAAAGGTAAGAAAGAAGTTACAAATTGAGCGAAATGGTTGCTATTAAAGGGAGAGAAACAGAGGAGGACCAGAAGAAGAAGTAAAAAAGCTGGAAGAAGCAAAGATGAATGGCAGCTTGAGTTTCCCATGGCTTCATGAAAACTCTCTGTGTCTCACTTTTCCTATGGCGTTTCTTTCATTGGATAGAAAGGTAGGAAGATATTGTCGGCTATATGTGAAAGTTGCAGAACTAAGTTGAGCTAACCTTTTAGCTTGCATGCATATATATATCATACGAAAGTAAAAAGGCCTTTGACTGCAACCTCTGAATATTAAAATGATGGGCAAGAAAAGAAGATTATTGCTAGCTATTCTTCATAGATATTCACTTGTTTAATTAGTTCAATAATAAGATATAATGACTAATCACATGGCAATTGAGGAAGGCTTATGATGTTTAATTATGTCAGCAATGATCTTAATTTCATTATTTCATATCTAAAATAACAAAACCTCCGTTTTTTACAGAAATTAGTATAGGTTTCAGTACTGTTTTAACTATTTTTCTGTTCTACACTGAACTGTATAACTTTTTTTCTTTAGCATTTTCCTTAGTTGGTAGCTAAGAAAATAATGCATTGACTACTAGTTGTATGGATGTTGCTTCTTATAGCTTTTTGTCATTGACATCCTCCTAATTAAATACCAGTCATCATTAGTTAAAGATGATGGTTGTTGATACTTAATCTTTGATTATGACCATTGGTCGCAGCTGCCACATTTTTTTTATTGCTGCTGATGACTGGTAATTGTCCTTGGCGGAGACAGCTCTAGATGGCCACTGGTAAAAGCAAAGTGATGATCAATCGCTATTAAAAATATCATATATATTGACAGAGGATAGCCTAGACTTTTCTAAGCTCGGAAATGATTCTTGTACTCCAGTGTCGGTCCGTTTCTAAGCTTGAACCCAATCAGATCAGAGATATTAAAAATTTACAAATTCATTTTCCCATTCAAATTTTAATTCTGGGTTGATTACAGAGTAATTGCTTTTGCAGACCGATGTTGCTCTCCTGTTGAATATACACTATTCTTTTCAGCTCCATTAGGCTTTTCACGTGTGAAGGCCCTGGAAAGTCACCTATCTTTATGGTGATGCTTGTAGTGTAGAGATTCTGGAGAATAGTCTGAGCTCTAAGGCCGGGCGCTTACTGATTTACTCAACCACAAGATCTCGCTGGCTACGACGGTGTTCAAATGACTACACATCAATTTCAGCAATTGTAGTAAGTCTCGGATCACAAAATTCTAGAGCCCTGTGCCCTTTAAGTGAAGTTGAAGGCACAAAGTACTAAAAGTCCAACGAGCTAGGCAATGGATCCTGTAATTGTTTACAGATATTTATGCAAACTCTCATACATGCGTTGAAAGTAGTTCCAAATATTAATTGAAAGGTAAGAATCGATCTTCTCTAATCACCGATCTGGTAGGTCCAAGTTTCAGGTGATAAGTAGGCATTAGAGTTTAGATCATTTTTTAAGTAATGGCTTCATAGCCAGTTTGGAGAATGGTGAGCGGTTCCCGTTTTCCTTTACTCTCTTTTTCTTGCTTAGTCTTTAGACCCTGCTTTTCTAACTCAGTTAATGGCTTAATGCTGCTCTGTTTAAAGAGTTAATGCACTCTAATAAGCTTTAACTGATCCATAATGTGCTTTGTTTTAATTTTAAAGCTCCAATTCATGTCATTTTTCTGGAGTCTAGATCAGAGATTTGACAGAATTGATAACCATTCGCTGGTTAATTCTCTGGACTTTCCAAACCTTGCGGCGTGAGCATTCGGACTTATGATATTCCACACTAAAAGCCACCAGATTGGGGGAAACTGGTACCTACTGACTGAGGATACTCTCCTGAAGCATGCAGTTGCTAGAATTTTCAAACATCGATCAGATACTATCAGTTCAATAAAGGAAGTACAACATTGTTCATAGAAGAACACTCTCGCTTAATAAGTTAATGATACAGTCAAAAAAATGATTAATTAATAGGCTACATATATATGAATGAAGAAGCTGTTCTTAACTCTCTTCAATCCCCAACAAGTGAAACAAGAAAGGAAAAAATAAAAAACATAAATTTCAAGTATGATTCTTTGTATATTGCTGCTCTACTGATAGCCCTCCCTTCATGAAGATGCTACCTATCATGCATGTACATTTAGAGAAAAATACCTGAACGTCATACATATAAATCCCAAGACCTCCAACCTCACAAAAGAGAAAAAGAAAACTTCAATTAATGAATATTACTCACAGTTACATGACTAAATTAAACAAACATAAACCCACCTTTTGATGAGACAGAATAACTTTTTTTTTTTGTGATGCATAAACTATTGACAGCCATTACGGTCACGCCACTCCAAAAATACAAGAGAAGCACCATAATGAGCCAATGCACCCATCACGACAAGAATGTGAAATATTTGATGACTATGCCCTGCTAAGTCAAACCATCCAGGCTTAAACCTCTCTGGAATCCGACTAACATAGAACATGGTCCCGGTCAAATAGAATATGGCCATGGCGGCCTCATAGGCCAGAGTGATATTGCGACGCGGATTAGACCAGTTGACAATTGCAGCATGGATTCCGGGGACAATGCCAAAGAGCCCCATGGAAGAAAAGAGTAAAGCTCGAAATGCACGAAATTTGCTCGTTGACAGTGATGGTGATAGCAGTGTAACGATGGTGAACAAGCCTAGAGCTGTGATCCCACCAAGGTAGACAAAGTGCCACTGCGGATCACATTGAAAAATGTAGTAGATTGGAGGAAAAAATGATGTGATGATCATGGTAGTGATCCCGGCATAGTCTATTCGCAACAATGTAAGGTTTAGATGGTGTGAATGGCAAGAAAAGAGGTGGCAGATGCTGCTTGATAGGAGGCAGAACATGGAGCCGCCTAAGAATACATAGAATGGCCATCGTGTAACCGGCGTCACCGGAGGGGTAATATCCAATTCTGGGGTTGTTATCCGCTTCAAATCAATGAGATTTGTTGCTCCCTGCAATTCCCAAACTATCAGCTTTATGGCATAACCAAAATTAAAGAAAAAAAATGGGGTGAAAAGTAGGCATAACATTGTTCTAATCATATGAATAACTGCCACAGGGTCATACTCACCAGAACGAGTTCTTTAGAATCATGAGATACATTGGCGTCGGCACTAATAGGAAAAGACCTGCACCAATTATGAATGATTTAGGACAAGGAAAATCTATGCTCAGCGATTTATTATCCGTCATCAATAAGGCACATAACTGGCAGGCTGGCATAAATATATATTGGAAAATATTCTGTAAATTAGTGCACAGTTACCACAAATATAATGTGAAAATAGACCATCAAATTCCAGCCACAATTATATTGGTGGGCCTTTCTTGGAAATAAGAGTTGACAGCGTATTTTGACTCTTATGAGTAATCAGCGTGCTAGTACGAAGCATTCATTACGTTTGGTTGAATCATCAAATTCAAATACCTGTCCGAGCGTTAGGGCCACTGCATCAGTCAAAGCTTTTATTGTGAGAACATCCATTTTATCTTTTTTTTTTTTTTCTGAATCATTCACAATAAATATAAATAAATAAACTCTCTTGTTTTATTTTGTCACTTCCTATTTCCTAGTGAGGAATGGCATGGCAACTAGTTGATTAAAACTTGCCCCACTCTGCCTTGAGTAACAGTCCTCCAGCTGGTCAGTTTGTAAGTTCCCTTCCCTTCCGTTCCCTTTGCCCTTTCTTTCACCAGTTCACTTTCCAGTCGTCTGGACTCAGATTAATCCAAAATTTTAACTAACAGTCCTCTTTTTGACTCTGACACATGCAGGCTTACTTGCAAGTTGTAAGCCACTGGTAAAATGTCATTGGATCCCATCTCATATACATACATACATACATACATACATACATACATATCATAAAATAATTGATGGAGCTTATTTTAGTATTTGCAAGACACCTGAACAATACTCATAGAGCATGATCATGTCAATTTTGTTACTGTTATAATAAAGTGAAAAGCGAAGAGAACACCAAAAGATTTTGCAATTTTTTCTTAAGAACTACAAAAAATTAAGAAAACATAGGAATATACCACCATTTCTACCGAACTATATGAATGAAATTGCCGAGAAAATAATGTTAAAATTCATTAAAATTAAGAACGAAAACCTCAAACGAACCTGGCTAAGAAGGTAATGAGATCCGCTACTTGTGGCACTTCCACCAAATTCGCCATGGTCAATCCCAAAAATAGAACAAACCCAAGTAAATGCCTAGAGAGTGCAACAGAAAACCAGAATAAAATTAGAAAAAAAAGACCGAAAAAAATCATGAGAAGAAACAAATGAAGAAACTCCTCAGAAAACAAAACTGAAGACCATCAGACAAATAACGAAACTTTGTTTTCTTTTGCAACTTACGTCCAAACATTAAGGGTTTCGTTATGCCAACGAAAGACGCTAAAGAGAGCTTCCTTGATAGACCAATTAGCCCTGTAATAATTCAGGATAAACTCATTGTCCTTCATGTAGTCCGGCAGCTCCTTGTACGACACCAAAGCACACCGCCTTCTAGCCTTGTTCAAGCTCTGATCATCATCATCACCTTTCTTCCTGTTTTCCACTTGAACTGGTTGAGAAACGAGCTTGGAATCGAGGGTCTGATCCATCTTTGTGTTTTTTCTCTTCAAAACAACAACGGCTTGGTCTTCGATGAAAGTCATGACCTGGAACCTTGAGAGATTTATAAACAGAGTTGGGGTCCTGCAGGAAATGAAAAAGAAAGCTAGCTAGAGTTATCCTTCCTTTTTCTTTTCTTTTTGGAAGGTTTTTTAAGTGTTGTTTGGAGGATGGCAGATAGCTAACTACACCAACTGCAACATTTAAAGGGGAGGGAAGACCCTGTCTATAGCTTAGCTATAAGTTAATCTGTTGTTGTTACTAGTATGGGGCTGTGCTTTGCATGCAACCAAAGCGTGTGGAAGGGGAGGAGTTGTTGTTAGGTAATCAATAAATACTGTAAGCTTTGATAGGATAATGGGATGGGATACTCAAAAACCGCCCAAATAAATTTATTCGAGTTTTCAACTTTGAACAAGCAAAAAGTAGTCATTTGATTGTGTTTCCTTTCAACAATTAAATTAAGTAGTGAAATTTTCAACATGTGGGTAGATACATAGATAAAGGATATATGGTATCTCATCTCTAATTGAAATGGAATATGTTTTTCTTTTTTGAGGATTATTCTTCTAGGCGCGGTCAACATTATCGTGTTCAGATTTTTTATAATTACAATTAATTACGTGTACGGAAATTTTGATATTAAAATATTCATTTCATTAATTCTAAATTTATATTTTAAAAAAAATTCAACTTAATTTACACTCATCCTTAAATCAAATACTTATATGTTAATAAGTTCATACAATTATTTGTATTTTTTTAATACAACTTTTGACATTACAAAATGATATTTATATTATGTTAAAGATATAACAATTAAGATATGATTGTATTCCCTAATTAACCAATATTTTGTGCATGAATAAGCACCTCATCATCATGAACAATATCTTGTTTGTGTAAATTAAGCAATATTGACAACTAATATCAAGAAAGTCTCTTTAGAAACTTAATCTTTCAGGAAATTAGTTGGGATTGAGTAAATTCTATGTATATTCTTAAATTACAAAAAAAAAAAAATAGAATAATCCTTGTTGAGAAGTCTGGCTATATCTTGGATCAATTTCTTGCCGAGACTCAAAGAAAAAACCCTCGGCATTTTCCTTAAGCTTTACCTTTGTGGAAGTTGAATTTTACAAAAAGATTCCCAACCTTATGGGATATACAAGTAGATCATAGTGATCTCTTCCTATCTTTTTCTTTTAATATATGCAAACGTGTTTATTTAATTGTAAATCTAAAGATTAGATAGATAATTAGGCAACCTTCTTTGTCAGAGCTGGACAGGTGGCCTACCACAAGACCATTGATTTCTTTTTGTTGTTCTCAATTTCTCGTTTGCCCTTAAGACACTTCAACCTAACTGGCCAAAAAAACAGATCGCTTGTCTGTGCAATAACTTGTTCAGCTAAGTACGCCCCTGGTTTATTAATTACTAATTACTGGTTCATAATCATAGCACCAATATTTTCTTTCTTTTATATGTATTTATGGGTCTTACTTCTTGCCAAAAGATAATTAATTTTCTCAAGTCAATATCAACTACACAACTTAATATTTAAATTTCTCTATTTGGCTTATTATTAATCAAATACAAATTCTACTATTTATTTTTATGCTATAAAATTTCTTTAAAATGTAAAAAAAAAAATAAATAACATAAGAAAACCTAATAAAAAGAATAATTAATTCAATGACCCTAATTAATTAAACTGTAAGCACAATTAAGGTCCAGCTTCAAGAGTTATATATTTTGTGTCATTCTTTTTGGTGTCAAATTGAATTCAAGTGAAATTTTAACTTGAAGTATTAAATCATGTATGGGCCATGAATTGCTTGAATATTTAATGAATTGTTTTTCTAGGGCTTTCCATGAATAAATTTCATAATTCCAAATATCAATATGTATTCTTTTGACTTATCAGCAACAAACAGTGTTGAACGACATGTGATAAATTAGTCAAACACAATGAAAGCAAATAGATTATGTAATCGATCTAAATTGGAATTAAAGCTCCAACTGAATTGTTTGTTAAATTGCTATTTTAGCTTGTATGATACTGAATGTTATTAATGATTTGTAATAACTTGCTCAGCAACCAGCATGCAAAGGAAACCAACAAATCATTGAATTTCAGTACTATAACTTAGCTACTACGTACTCTTCGTTTATTGTATAGTCCAAATTTATGAAATAATTTCATATTTGAAGTAACTAATTAACGCCTAATTTTTCTAATTAAGCCTGAAAGGATATTCTACCTAGACAGGATGATGATATACTAACATTTTTCCAATAAGAACTGAATGACGAGAATTAAAATCTATTTAATGATGATAGATCAACTGTTTAATCATTTTTACAAATGGTGCTTGCTAAAAATAAGAGAAAAAAAGAGAATAAACATAATTTTTCATTACTGATATATAAACAGAAGGAGTATAATTTTTTTTCTTTATTTAAGTGCCTGTTTGGCTTAACTTATTTTTAGTTTATTTACTGTTTAAAAATAGAATTTGGACTAAAAAAAGCTTAAAAAAAGGTAACTTTTTTTAAAGAATAAAATCTTAATAAAAAGCTCCAATTAAAAGTTTTCTCTTTCTTTTTTTTTTAAAAAAAAACAAGCCAACTTATTAGGAAAGTTATTTTTTTCCAAAAAAATCCTTTCTCAAAAAATACTCCCTCCCTCTCTCCCTATTGATCTCCCTCTACTCTCTCCCTTTCTGTAAATCAGGGTTTTTTTTTTGTTTTTACAAAAATTAAAAAGAACGAAAACTAAAAAACTAAAACTGCATTCAAATATTATTTTTTACTATTTTGGTTTATTTTTTTATTATTTTTTTGAGTTTTGGAAACCTTGGATGATATATTTTTTTTATTCTTTTTTGTCATGAAGTGGATACTGTTAGACATGATCATATAGCTTGATCCAAATCTCTAATCTCTTTCAAATTATTTTATATTTATTTTTTTATTTCAGTTTTAAATCAAGTTTTAGTATTCTATAAAAAATTGCTACGGAATCAATATGTAAGAGAAAAATTATTATAATTAAATTGTTTTCATTTATTTTTCATAATAAAAAATATAAAAAGAATGAATTTTAGTATATCAATTATTTAGGTTGAATGTAATATCATACCGATTTGTTTTGGGTTGACATTGCAAGCATTGCTCCTACAAGTTATAACGTGTGTTGTTGATTTGCGAAACTCTTTTTTATTATTTATTATTAATTATAAACTTTATGTTATATTAAAATATTTTTTATATTTTTAAAAATTTATTTTAAATAGATAAAAAAATAAAGTCAATTTTTTCTATTTTTAACAAAGAAATTCGTTATTAATAGAAAATTATTTATTAAATACCCTTTATGATAATTTTAACCAAAATTAGATTTTATATAAACTGTTTTGCCAAACAGCTTATCTATAAAAAAAAACTTATAAAAAGTAAATTTACCAAACAGTTTTAACTTAATTTTAAAAGTTATTATTTTTCATAAGAACTTTATAATAGCTTTTAAGTTAAAAAAAAAGTTAGGCCAAACATGCTCTCAATATTTGTAAAGCTATAATTAATTATAGAACAGAATGAAACATATTTCTCACCAAAAATTGAGGTTTTAACAGAAATCAAAAACCTACTCGTAGACTAGATTAGGGGTTAACAAATGAGTGGATTAGATGATTTGGTCTACCATACTTAAGGACAAAATGAACTACTCATTTTTAAAAAATCGATCAAATATAAAAAAAAACCAAACCGACCAAACATAGGATTAGTTTGATTGATCTGATTTTAGACCAATGGACCAAAATTTTATCACTTTTTTTTTACAAATTATGATATTAAAATTTATAAACTTCATCTATAATTATATATATATATGAAATTAATGATATAATTTATATGTTTTAATGTTTTATATCAAAATTTGTATAAATAATAACTACTTAAAAACAATATGCTATAAAATCTAAAGTGATAGCTAATAAACTTATTAAGTGTAATTATATAAATAAAGTTTATTATAAGTTATAGTAATGTTTATGTATAAATTAAATATATGTATATATAATATATTACTTTTATATATATAATTAATGGTACAAATTATATGTTAAAATGTTTTATATCAAAGTTTGTATAAATAATAATTAATTATAAACAATATGTTATAAAATCTAAGGTGATAACTAATAAAGTTATTAATTGTAATCATATGAATAAATTCTATTATAAATTATAATAATGCTTATGTATAAATTAAATATATATATAATATATGATTTTGTTATAAATATATATATATATATAATTAATGAGATAACTTATACGTTGTAATGTTTTATATTAAAGTTTGTATAAATAATAACTAATTATTAACAATATATTATAAAATTTAAAGTAATAACTAATAAAGTTACTAAATGTAATCATATAAATAAAGTTTATTATAAATTATAGTAATGCTTATGTATAAATTAAATATATGTATGTATAATATATTTATACAATTATATGTATATATATCCATAACATTTTATATTACGAAATATTATTAAAACGTAATAATTATAATATATTAATATGTAGGATATTTACTATCATATATTATAATATTAACATATAAGTTATATCATTTAAAATATATAACTTGTAATTTCATATTAATTCAAATTTATAAATAAATATATATAACTAATATTAAATTGCTATGATTATGATTTGTATATGTACATATAATACTTTAATATATTTTAAGTAAATTATTAATTAAGTTTACTATCAATTTTTCTTAATATATATATAAGAGGAAATTGTGAGAAATAGCCTTCGTAGTAAGGGTATTTTAAAAATAACCGTCTTTATAATTTTAATTATTTTTAAACAATTTTTGACAAAACTTGACAAGAATACCCTTTAAACAATTTCAGACAAATTAAAATAGTTTCAGTTTTCTCTATCTCGCCATCTAGACAAAAATTTCAAAATGAAATCTGGCTTTCTTTCTCTGCTCAAACACCATAAGACACAGAAAAACAACTCTAGAAATAACTAGCCAAAACTCCCTGAATGATTAAGTAGAGAAGTCAAGCATAAAGGAATTCAAACACCATAAACTAGCGCAAAGAAAAAGAAAAATTCAATAATTTGACTCGTTGTCAAGGGAAAGAAAGACGAGTCCAAGAGCATCACATCTCAGATCGGTGAAAGGCAGAAGCAAGATCATTACCGAAGAAAACAACATCAGATACAAATTTCTCCCACCACCAAGGCAGAGGTAGATCGTCACATGGGAGGAATTTTCGACTCAGAGGTAAGGAAAAACACGTAAATCAGTAACCAAAGACAAAGGAGTAGGGGAAGCTCTCAAAACTCGCAACGGGAAAAACAAGACAGTAACACAACTAAGAACTCTGAGGGAATAAAACATAGTCAGAAAAGAATACTCCTAAGACTCAACTAGAAACCAAAGTCACACAATACTTATCCACTAGTCACGCAATGCTTTACTAAAAATTAGTCATATAATGCTTAAACACTAGTCACGTAACCCAAAGTCAGTCACGCTTGCGTGACTTTGGGTATTGCGTGACTAGTGTTTAAGCATTATATGTCTAATTTTTAGTAAAGCATTGCGTGACTAGTGGATAGGCATTGCGTGACTTATTGTAAGGCATTGCGTGACTTTGGTTTCTAGTTGGGTCTTAAGAGTCTTTTTTTTTTTTTTTTGCTATGTTTTGTTCTTTCAGAGTTCTTGTTTGTGTTAGTGTCTTGTATTTCTCGTTATGAGTTTTGAGGGTTTCCCCTACTGCTTTGTCTTCGATTACTAATTTACGTGTTTTTTCTTACCTCTGAGTCAAAAATTCCTCCCACGTGACTATCTGCCTCTGCCTTGGTGGCGGGAGAAATCTGTATCTGATGTTGTTTTCTTCGATGATGGTCTTACTCCTACCCTTCGTCGATCTGGGATGTGATGCTCTTGGGCTCGTCTTTCTTTCCCTTGACAAAATCAGTCACGCAATGTTTAAAAACTAGTCACGTAATATCTAAAAACTAGTCACGTAATACTCCAGAGATGAATAGTCTAGCAAGAAAAGCTCAAAGAATATAAGTTTGTTTGAAGCACAGAACTAAACATACTTGACCTGTTAATAGGTTTCGGATTAAGACGCGGAGTTAAATAAATAGGTCAATTTCATTAAGGGTAATTTTGTCTAAATTTTAATTCTCTTGACTAAAAACAGTTAAAATTATAAAGATGTCTATTGTCAAAAACGTCTTATGCATGTGGCCTATAAAAAAAGTCGTCTATATATAAATTTATAAAAAATTAGTTTGGTCTCTTGAGTGAATTGGTCCAAAAATTTATAAATCGAGAACTGATTAAAAAACTAATTGAGTCAAAATTTTAGACTGATTAATTTCATGAACCAATTAAACTAAACCATTTTACTCAAATCATATTTGATTGAAATGAATAATTAGTCTGAATTGATTTTACTCACCCCTAAACTAGATACCAACCAGTCTTTAATAATAGCTTTGATGCCCAAAATTGTACTATTAAGAAAATAAACTATACTCGGACAAAAAGGTTCCATTTTCTTTGCTAAAGTCTATGCCAATAATACATAGTATATTAAATGATATATGCAACGTGTATAGTTATTTTGGAACAGCTCATTAACAAATGGAAAATAATGTTAAAGTGGGTGACATTTATTGTCTTTAATAGATAAAAAATAATTATTCTTGACAAATTATATTAATGTATTTCTTGGATACATTATTGGAATAATAAATGTGAGACAAATTAAAAATGGTAGATATGCAAAGCCGTGCATGTGTGGTTGAAGAAAACTTCCAATTATAAATTTAAAACACATATTATCTCTTTTTAATGTGAAACCTTTGACATTGATTTTTTCATTCATAGTTTGTTTGGAATTATCTCGACTCTTATATCTTATTATATTTATAAAAAATTAAGTAAACTTTGATACAACTTTATCACAAACTCACACTTTTAATCCCGAAAAACATATCAAGATTTATTTCATATCTTTTCAGTTTGAGATCTGTGACATTTATACAAAAGACCGACCATATACAAAATCATGTGAGAGAAAGAAAATAAATGGTGTTATAAACAGTATTGAAAAATTTTGGAATTTTAAGGTAAAAAATTCTCCCAACTAAAATTATGTACAACACTCGTCAATTAAATTTGTTGTGGGGGTAGCAATTACTAAAGTACGTCAAGCTAGGTGACAGTAGCCCGCATTGTGAGTTAAATGTTGGAGCATTTGATTTTAGAAATATCCTAACCAAATTCAAAGGAATTTGGATACGTTTCATTCGAGAAATTGAAGATAGCTTGAAATTTGTCCTTCGAATATTCTTTCTTTTTGAATTTGTCTCACATTTATGTAATGATTTCTTATTTAAACATTTATAGCTATCAATTTTATTTTTTACATTTACATATAGTTCATATATATATACATTGTTTTTTAAAATTAAAAATTATTACATATCGAATATTATAAAAAAATTTAGTATATATAAAAAATGCTTAATTTATTTGTTTTTTAAAAAATTTTCATGTTATGTTCAATATAAATATTCAATAGAAATGAAGTGAATAATAATATAAAAAACCATACAATTAAAAAATATTTTTTATCTTTTAATTTTCATGTTATGTTGAATATAGATATTCAACATAAAATAAAGCAAATATCGGCCTCATCTTGAGTAAGGTCAAATTTTACAATGATATTTATAAATGTGAATGAAGGATATCAATGTAATCAATTTAAAAGATACCTTGTTATGTTATATTTACAAGTTAAATAATAAAAAAATTAATTAATATTTTATTTAATTAATCTAATATATATGTGTAGAGGTGAGTAAAACTAAACCAAATTAATTACTCATCCAAATTAAATGCGATTTGGGTAAAACGGTTCGATTAAATTGATTCAAAATATTTGGTCCAATTGATTTTTTGATCTGTTCTCAATTTTAAAATTTTCAAACCAATCCACTCAAAAAATCAAATGAATTTTTTATAATATATATTAATATATCTTTTGGGACGTTTTAAAAAATAACCTTTAAAGATAAGACGTTTTCAAAAATAGCCCTCTTTATAATTTTAACTATTTTTAACTAAGTTGGACAAAAATACCTTTAATGAAATTACACGCTATGATGTGACACGTCATGGTTAGGTTGTGACATGTCATGTACAAAAACCTGTGACACACCATAGTTAGGCTGTGACATGCCATGTACAAAAACCTGTGACCAGCCATAATTAGGTTGTGACACGTCATGTACAAAAATCTGTGACACACCATGTACAAAAACTTGTGACACGCCATGGTTAAGTTGTGACACGTTATGGTTAGGCTGTTATACGTCATGTATAAAAACCTGTGACAAGCCATGGTTAGGTTGTGACACGTCATGTACAAAAATCTATAACACGTCATGGTTAAGTTATGACACGCCATGTATAAAAACCTGTGACAAGCCATGATTAGGTTGTGACACGCCATGTACAAAAATCTGTGACACACCATGTACAAAAACCTGTGACACGCCATGGTTAAGTTGTGACACACCATGATTAGGCTGTGACACGCCATGTACAAAAACCTGTGACAAGCCATGGTTAGGTTGTACCACACCATGTACAAAAATCTGTGACACACCATGGTTAAGTTGTGACACGCCATGTACAAAAACCTGTGACAAGCCATGGTTAGGTTGTGACACGCCATGTACAAAAATCTGTGACACACCACTGCTTAAAGTGTTTCCAACATGTTTTCATAAATCAAAATACAATTTTTTTATCTAAAATACCTACTTTGACTAAAAATTAAAAAAAAAATTCTTTTGAAAACCTAGGTTTATAAATTTCAAAATTTTGAATTTATTGGTGTCTAGATTCCGAATTGATTCAATTAAAAACTATTTCATACATCTGTGATTATTTCTACCATTTTAATTTTCTCCAAAATACTAAAAATCGAAATTTTCAAATATTCACCCACCCAAACACTTCGAAACGATTGCTTAGTGTCTTAAAAGCGCAAGAAAAATAAATCTGAAAACGCGAGAGAGAGAAATCGAAAGCATAGCAGACGAATGCCAAAGAGAGAAATCGAAAGAATAACAGACGAATGTCGAAGAAAGAAATCGATAAAATTTGAGAGAGTGGGATGGTGAGAGAGAGAAATCCGAAACAGAAATGGAGAGAAATTATGATGAATGGTTTAATTTATTTAAAATAGTTTAAAGGGTATTTTTGTCAAGTCATGGTTAAATATGACTAAAAATAATTAAATTTATTATGATGGTTATTTTTAAAATGTCTTTATCAAGAAAGGACATTCCTCACAATTTTCTTTTATATATATATATATATATATATATATTAAGAAGAATTGATAGTAAACTTAATTAATAATATACTTAAAATATATTAGTTTATTATATGTATATATACAAATCATAATCGAAGTAATTTAATTTTAATTTTATTTATTTATAAATATATATTAATATGAAATTATAAGTTATGTATTTTAAATGATATAACTTATATGTTAATATTATAATATATGATAGTAAATATCCTACATATTAATATGTTATAATTATTACACTTTAGTAATGTTTCATAATATAAAATGTTATGACTATATATATATATAATTGTAAAAACAATATATATATTTAATTTATACATAAGAATTATTATAACTTATAATAAATTTTATTTATATGATTACATTTAATAACTTTATTAATTATCACCTTAGTTTTTATAACATATTGTTTATAATTAGCGATTATTTATATAAACGTTGATATAAAACATTATAACATATAAATTTGTCATTAATTTCATATATACATAATAAAGTAATATATTAGATATATATACATATATTTAATTTATACATAAGTATTACTATAATTTATGATAGACTTTATTTATATGATTACACTTAATAAATTTTTTAGTTAGTTGCTTTCATTTTTATAAAATATTGTTTATAATTAGTTATTATTTATACAAATTTTGATATAAAAATTAAAATATTATAATATATAAATTGTATCATTAATTATATATATATAATAAAGTAATATATTCCATATATCTATATTTAATTTATACATAATTTGTATATATTATAATTATGGATGAAGTTTATAAATTTTAATATTATAATTTATTATAAAAACTAAAATCAAACTAACCAAACTAATTTTATGTTTAGTGGGTTTGATTGTAGTGTATGTTTGATCGATTTACTAAAAATGTTTAATTCATTTAGTCTTTAGGTATAACGATCTAAACCACTTAATCCACACATTTATTCACTCTTATATATTATAACCAAAAATTTAAAAAAAAAATATTATCAAATTTCCCTTTCAATGTCTTTAGCTGTAATTAGCCTGAAGCCGCCTTGCCAGGCAAAGTTGGCTTGCGACTTGTTGGGGTAAAAAAGTGTCAACAAAAAGGCGAAAATGGGCTCTATCGCTTGTTCTTGTACATGATGATCCCTAGAAAAAGATGGAAAGCGATTCGGAGGGTCCCAAGGCCCAGCACATATCTGTATCAGCAACTTGCATTATCACATTTCCGTTGGACAATTATGATAGCAAGACAGGTAGGCACCCACATTTTAAATGATACAACACCCATACAATTTAGCTGGTGATCAAACTTATTTGCTATATCAGCAATCCGCAAATGGACGTTTTGGAGGAATGTACAAATATGAGGGAAACATATTTAGATTGGTTTTGATGTTTCAGGGGAGAAAAACTACAAACTGTAGGAGAATGCTTATGACTTCTGAGCAGGAGCCGGAGAAAGAAAGAAGCTCTGGTTGTGACTTTTCTAGGCCTTGAGCAGATTCTCCAAGGAATCACGGACATCAGAGCTGGTGCAGTCTTGAGATGTCTGAACAATGTTGGGGCTGTCAACGGGCATGACATCAGAGAGCGGATAATTTCTGTTGGCATGCACTTGATTGCTTGCACTGCTGCAAATTCCCTTCAATATTACACTTTTATGCATCCCACCAAGCAACCCTTCATAATCTGTATCCCCAGAGTCTCCAACGAAAACCACCATCTTTGACAGTTCAACACCCCACCGAAGGTACAAATACCTGACGTGTTTTGGGGTCATTGAATTCAAACATTATTCAACAGATCAAAATGTTTAAAAGCTAGAATGTCACTGATCAAAGAAGAAAACAACTGTTTTGAGTACTGATAAAGATAATTGAAACTATGTTCTATTGAGAGGGCTCTTGGATTTGGCTAATAACAGCTTCCTTCCTTGCTGGATGACTATTCAGTACCAAAAGTCATCCAAAAATCTTAAAGTATGGGAGAAATGCGAGAAGTTCAGGCCTCTGCAACTAAAACATTCAAAAAAATGCTGCATCTTGACTTAACAGATCATATTGATCAGGTCAATCATCCAATTCAAACAAAATGTTCAAAACCCAATAAATTTCCCTTTAGTTTTGCAAATTTGGATACCACGCAGACTGTTTCTCGCATAAAAAGGAAAAAGAAAAGGAAAGGAAAAAATTGCATTGCTTTATTGACTACTACTACACTGAAAAAATTGATGGACCCAAGCCAATTCCTTTAATTACAAATTAATAGAAAGCATGAGAACTTATGGGACAATAATTTTTTTTCTTCAGCCATAAATGAGGGAAGGCACCTAATCAACTTTAAGTTATGAAGATTGGATAGCCAGAGTTTCACAATGAATAAAAAGGTTAACCATGGAAATCAACGCAACATAAAAGAAAAAAAACATTATCGCATTAATAAAGGGAACATAAAAAACTCCACCTGAGGGCTTGGGAACGAGATGCCAACACTGGAATTACATTTATCCTGGTTCCATTTTGACAATAAATAGCATTACAACGAAGAGCTTGAATTCTCAGCAACTTCCGAAGCTCCTTAACAGGGGGTACCTGAGAAGAGCCAAAACATAAATACATGTTCCCATGGTATTGTTAAAAAAATATCATAAACATATGTTAATATATAATCACATGCTAGACATGTTAGAAATGTAAACTCAAATTCATCCTTATTTGGTGAGAAAATATCAATCTGTTGCATGAGAAAGTAATTTACCAGTAGTTAGTAGTATAATAAAAAGAAAATTTACCATTCCCGCATTTTTTGCTCTAAAAGCGTAACAGTAATCGGTTGAAAGCTGTTCAGCAGCAGTAACAATCTGCTCCTCATTCCCTGCCTTCTTATCAGTAATTGATCCTGCCCAACGAACCAAAGTCTTTCTCAATCCTTCCCCACCCCAACGATACTCAATGTGCGAGTGGTAATAAAAGTCAATTACAAAGGGACCATCTTCAGGATTAATATTTGAATGGTAGAGGTCACTGCCACTATTGCAGATGAAAGCATCAAAATCATTAGGGTTCAAGCCTCCAGATGTCAGAAAAGAGTGTATCTCAGATATTGTCATGAATGTTGACAATATAAAACCTATAGAGCCTTCAGTTCTTTCTTTTTCCACAGCTTCAAAAATCTTTCTGATGGCATCAAGAAGATCTTCATCGGAATCACAGTCCACAGCAATAACAAAGATATGTTTCCTCCTCCTCAATGCTGGAAACTTTCCTGAGCTGGAACTATGGTCTGTTCTGTCTGCAGATCCAGTCTTCCTTTGATCTTTTAAAACACCCCTTGACCACGATAAAACAGCATTCTCTGGCTTACTCTTTCTGTCAGCAGCACTTCCTTCTGAGTCTAAAGAATTATCATTTCCACTAGCTCCACTCCTATCCCCATCCAAAGAAAACTTCAGGTTCAAAGAAATATCCTGTATATCTCTCAAGGAATCACTTGGTGAATCTGATTCTGAAGTTTCACCTCCATCATCACTCCTTTGCCACTGTGGATGCCTTGGTTTACAACTAGCAATTCGAGATAAGTAAGTTTTACAGTGCTCTGGCCATGAAAATAGGTGAATGTTCTTCAAACCATTTTGGCGACATCTAGCCCAGAGCTGCTTGTCTGCAACAAGCTTTAGAAGGGCATCAGCAATAGATTGCTGATCATGAGGATCGATAAGAAGACCATTGTCAAGCACCTGCATAACATCTCATATTAAATATCAAAACCATGATTTAAACTAAGCAGCCTAATGTATGCTTGTCATTCTCTAATGTCTAATAAACACATTCTAACTGATGAGTCATACCCGAAGTATATCAACAGGACCTCCATTTTTGGTGGCAACAAGAGGCAAACCATGAGCTGCTGCCTGGAACAAAAGAGCCACGGTCATATATGGTTCTAAACTAAGATGAAATTAATGAACTATTTGTAGCTATTTTATAGAGCACCTCGATTAAAGTAAGGCCAAATGGTTCAATAAAAGCTGGATTGATGAAAACACCCTGCACAAGAAAATTGGATCAGAAAAAGAAATATTTAGACAATCTTAAGAGAGAGAGAGAGAGAGAGAGAGAGAGATGTGAGATTACAACAATTTTAGAAGACAGTGTGGCTGAGAAATAACAACCAAAGACTCAACAAGAACTATTAAAAACTCAAAGCAAGAGTCTCAATAATAGCATAACAAAACTACGCTGAGTTACATCCCTCCTCAACATAAGGGAAAAAAAAATAGAAGTTCCATAATCTAAAAATCAAGCTGTATACAAAAACATATATATGTACGTATGTATGTATGTATGTGTGTGTGTAATACTAATTGAACATAGACAACAACTGCAATAACATATTCTTTCACAAATAAGATTTAGGGTACAAGTAGAATGCAGTCAATGCAGCACCCTTGGCACTTGGCAAGAGCTTTGAAACAAGGAAGAGACCATAGAGAAAAAGTAAGTTCAAAGCATGTGCAGTTGTGCACTGCAATGGAAGTAGACCAAAACATCAAACTGTAAAACATACACTACAAAAATCACCTTTGTCTTCGCTGCTAGACGATAAATGTCAGGAACCTCAAACTGTTTATGGTGTTTAGGATATGCCACTTGTCCATAAAGGTCATATTTGTCAATAAGCTTAAGTACTGAGAGAAGAACAGAAGAATTTGTGCTTGACATTTCATCAATTCCATCTCTGTTCCCCATGATTAATGTCTGTGAAGCACCAGAGAAAGAAAAATATAGAATTAAATAAAAGATCCAGCAGAATCATTTCAGCTGTTCAGCACAAGCAAGAAAAGCTTATAACAAAAGAACTGTCCGTAGGAATGAAAAAAGCTGTCTTCATCAACCAAGTCTCATTAGATTATTCAAACATACAAGGTTTGCAAGCTCTCTTAGAGGACGACATTCTCCAAAGGCTTTGACCAAAGTTGTGATGTTCTTTTTGGGATCTGGCCTAGCAAGGGCAAGTATCATAGGCTTGCGAGGATTGGTGAAGAAGCGCATTATCTACAAGTACCAATTTCAAAACTAGTATCAAAATTAAGGGCAGCAAGAGACATGGTAGCATATCTTTGGCTTTGGGCACATAAATGTGAAGCACTATGTAGAAATGCATAAGGAATAATTAGAACCTCGGACCAGATGGGCAGATCTGGGGAAGACGGATGTTCTTCATTTCCTTCTGTTTCACCATCCATATCACCGTCTTGTGAAACAATATGATGGAACTCCATTCCAGGAGGAATTATCTGCACAAAAAAACAGATTCACAAAGAACATTCTATGACCTAGCAAGAGATTCAACATGCCTGCATGTTTATTCTGAGTGAAGCAAGAATCAAGCGCCATGCCTCGCCCAGCCAAGCTCATGAAATATAACACACTAGACATGCAATACTATCCATAAGCCAAGCTCCAAAGCTGGGTAGGTGCACCTGGGTTTCAACAGCACTCTTTGACACCAATAAAAGCACCTTGCAAAGTACATAATGTTTCAGAACTTACAACCATGCGAGGCATGAACCTTCCATAGCAGCTGACATTACGCCTGATCCTTGCACGCAGTTTACGCTCCAGGACTGGATCAAAACCATCATATAAACGCCACTGCTCATCTATCTCCTGTCTAGTACTGGTTATGACTATTTCAGAGGCATCAAGAGATAATTCTTCAGCCTCTATTCGGCGCATAATTTTGTATGTTGTATTTATTTCATCTCTTGATAAGCGGCCCTGCTTTAAGAGTTGTTCTAACTTATCCCGGCCAAGCGAGTGGCCAGTAAAAAGCATCGGTACATTTAATGCTCCAGACAGAAGAGCAGCAGAGTCACCTGCATCTGCATAATGACCATGGATGGCTACAGGCCAGACTGGTTTCCCGCTACCAATTTGCTCACCCAGAACATTGGACATCTGTATTATGTGATTGAGTGCACCGTCAACAAATTCGGGGATGTGAGGCCACAGAAGTTCTTTGGGAATATATTTATCCCTAGGGCCAAATGGTATTCGGACAATATAAGCACCACTGCTCTCTCCCATCTCATCCAGGAAATCTTCCGAATTTCTTGGTGTAAGCATTTCTGTGGGTTCACCATAGCTCGAATCTACATCTGGTGATGCTACCTGCCTAGTCAGCAAATCAACCCGATAAACTCCTGGCATTGAGCCCAAAGCCCTAGCAAGTTCCACAACATACTTAACCTATACACAACAAAAGTTCAAGATTTTGTCAGTTATCAGCATATGCCATAGAACAAGTTTTCTATGACCAGAAACAGAGCGAGAAAGATTCCACAACCAAATTACCTGACCACCAGTATCAGAATCCCGACCAAGCTCCATATTTTCACCCCGAATTAGACCATGAATGCTGCATAGACACTAGTCGTTAAAAATTACTATTAAAAACCATCATGCATGCCAGATATATCCTAACATCTAGGGTTACATTTACATCAATTATTGTCAACAAATTTTCATTTTCTTTTTATTAAGTTAACCTTCAGTGGCTACCTGATCAATTTCAGACCAATGTTTAGTGCTAAATAAGATGCCAGAGGCACAACTCTGTTAACATTTTTGTTTAACTAAAATGCTATAACTACTGCAACAGAAACTTAACTATGCATAATCCTTTTCACATCTATGTTAAGAAAATAAAGCACAAGAGTTAAGTCCATGCCTTAACTATGCATAATCCTTTTCACATCTATGTTAAGAAAATAAAGCACTAGAGTTAAGTCCATGCCTTATTAATACAATGTATAACTTTTTTCCCTTCTGTTGACTAGCCCAAGTCTCCATTGCATCAACAGAATTTATTCGAGGCAGTCTGCCTTTGTTGCTCTCACCATGAGCTGATATGTCGCTGACAATATCTCCTTTCTCCCCTTCTGATAAGTCTTCAGACATATCAGCAGTTGCTTCTCTGCGGCCTCTTTCACGTTCAAGACGGCGTTTAGCCTTTCGCTGGGCCAACTCTCCCTCAAGCTACAAAAGAAAGAAACATCAAATAACTTAAGATTTAATTACAGGCAGCTCAATATATCTCTTAGTATATTAAGATAATGAAAAATAAAAAATTTGAATTTACCAATTAATTTTAATTATGCCAAACCACACCCTTTCAAGGAGGGAACAAAATCATACTTTGAACTCTGAAGTCAGAAGAAGTCTCATAAATTTCTTCATTGGTTACGAAATGAGCAGCAAACATACATATTCTTACAAAAAGCAAAATAAATCCAACTCAAGATTATCACCTTAATGTTGAGATAAAAAAAACAAATCAGTCAGTATCTCATCCACATTGCATATGAAGAACACTGAAAGGTTATTTTATGGGTAAAGACAAGCCAAGAGTTTTTTTCTTTTTTCTCATTAACCTTATACCTCCCACTCTAAGCAACCAAATCAGTCATTAGCATTCTATTCTCTCCAATACACATTAAGTTGAATTAAAAAAACAAGGACATTATATTTAGGAATTAGACATGAGGAAGGATCAAACTTAGGAAGCAAAAAAACAGAATTAGACATGAAAAATGTAACACAAGAAAAAGTAACATTTTTAAATTTTGATTACGCAAAAAAAAAAAAAAACTATTTGTGCCTGTAAACGAACTTTTTTTACTTTTTCAGTGTGGAAGCAAAAGCAAGCAGGAAAAACAACTATCAAACCTATTCTTCTTTGGACAAGATATTAGTAGCATTTGTTAAAGTTCTGAAAATCCATTAACACCCATCAACCCCCTTAAGAAACCAACCAGACTCACATTTTCTTCAGACATTTCAAATACTTCACTAACTTTATTAACCATTTCAACCACTTTAACAACGCAAAAAAAAAAAAAAACCCCTAACGTATTATGCTTCACATTACATTCTCACCATCATCAACATCATCATCAGTACACAATTCAACATCTAAAATACATTCTTTAAAAAAAAAAAAGCCAAAAAGAAAGAAAGAAAGAGAAAGAACCTGTTTCTTTTGACGAGCCAAATTCCAAATCCGCCAACACATATTCTCCAATCTCGTGTTCCTCTCCTGGGGACTCCTTGTTGCTTGAGCCTATACCATCCACAACCCCCACAAAAAATAAAAATAAGAAAAGAAAGAAAATAGAAGAACAACAATCATTCAGCTAAAAACTATTGAAACATAATTTAAAAAAAAAAAGTAGTGTATTCTAACGGATTGTAAAGAAACAAGAGTACCTTAACCCAGGAACGGTGGAGATCAGTTTCATCGAATCCAGTGATGACCTCCTCCACGAAATACCTCGTTGGGCTGAACCTCCCTCGTTCCCGGAGCAACAGCGACGCTTTGGCGTCGTCTAAGTTTGGACCCACATCCAATATCGCCTCCAAGTAACTGTTTATCCAGTCGTTACCCGCCATTTTCTTTACGGAGGCAGAAAGCTCAGAGATGGTATGAAACAGAAGAGAAGGGAAAAAAAATAAAGGTGATGATATGAAAATTTTGGTTTTGTTCTTTTGATGGTGGTTATTGGTATTTGTTTATTGCTTACACGATGAGGGCACTGTTGCCACTGTAACAGTAATACAGTGAATCCAGAAAGAGCAAAATGAAAATTTTTTGTTAGAGAAACCACAGTGCTTGCAATGATTTGTATGCCAGTGAAATTCTTACGACAATAAAATTAATACTAACATTTGCTAGTATTTTTTTTTTTTTAGTATTAACAGATGTAGTATTTTGATACCTTAAATAATATCAAAATACTAATGTTATATATTGATATAATATAATAATATAATTATATGGTATTTTTATGTTTTACATTAATATTATGATATTATTTTATAAATATAAAATAATAATAATATTTTAATTAATAATAATTAATTAATTATTAATTATAAAAATTTATTTAAATTTATTTAATAATTTAAATTTTTTTAAAATATTATATCAAAAATAGGTAATAGAATAACTGGTCTAACTGCTTTCATAATTTCATTTAATCTTGATAGGATATATTGAACAGATTGACTGAGGAATCATTCTGGTAATATGCTTTTGGAAGGCTTAACCGCCACTTGTACGTCACAAATAAGGCCCTTTCACTTTTGACTTTTTAACATCTCAAGTTTTCGTGGTAATATAACTTTGACATTTTTCTCTATTGGCAGATGATTGATGATATTGCATTCACTACAGTACAGACTATCTCATGACAACCTTTCACTTTTTTTTTCTTTGTATTGTTTAAAGCAAAAAAGTAAAAAGTGTTAATTAAAATTGTTATTTTTTACTATCCTTGTTGACATTTTTTTTTTTAACTTTACACAAAGTTAAAAAGTAATTTTATTTTATATTTAGAGAAAATAACGTAAAATCAATACATCAGTCCAGGGCAGGCAACATTCAAAGGGTCTGAAATTAAAATTGACCTAATACTATGTGGCAGATGATTATAAACATATAAATTCACAGAAAAATTCTCATTGTGAGTGGTCAAACAATCGATACATTAATTTGTTTCACGATACACGTGATAAATGTTGTAGTCCCGTGATTGGTGAAGTAGCTCCTTAATATTCTTGATTATGTTGGCATTTGGGTCTAGTTGAGAATGGCTCGATCATTTTTGTATTACAAAGTTAAAAGTAATTAAACATTTACATTTCAGCACAGACAAAACCTTTAATTTTAGATCCTGTGACAGATAAGCAAAAACAAATATAAATATTTTAACTTATTTTTTTATTAGAAATATAAATAAGGTCCAAATTTATTTGAATTTTCAATTTCATTTAAAATGTTCTTTTTTTAGATTATGCCGTATTTTCATTTTACTTTCCCCCCATATTTAAGTTTGTTATCCTTAATCACATTCATTTGATTACTAATTTGGTTACTAAATTATTGAGATAAAAGAAAAACACGCCTCTCATCAGGACAAACAAGACAAAGACTTGTATGGTTTTCTGGAAAGTTCCAGGACATACCATATGCTTATGCATCTGTCCAATTAAAATAAGAGTTGAATTTTATTTTATGTGTACGCGTTACTGTGATTATCTTTCCATTACATGCTTAAAAACAAGCCTCAAAAGAGATTCCTTATTTTGCCACAGCTCAACTTAGAAAATTACCACGTTTCAAGTTGGCTTTTGCATGTTTTACTTCTCCATGTTTTGACAGGTGCAGTCTTAAGGAGGGAGTTGGGGAATAGGTTGGAAGCTGACATGTGATCGGTTGGAGTCAGAGGAGTTTTATAGTTGAGGTGTAGATGTTAGAGAAGAGTAGGGATAAAGTAAAAAGAAAAAGAAGACTAAGAAAAAAAATTTTGAAAAAAAAAATTAGGTGAAAAAATCAGATTTGATAAAAAATGAATGGGTAAAAAAAATGGTAAAAGAAAGGGATGGAGATCCATACGTATATAAGAGAAAGGTAAGGCTGAGTTAAAAGGGCGATGTGGGAGGAAAAAATTTTAAAAAAATTGAGAAAAAATATTAGGCGTATGTTTTAATTTAATTTTTAATTGAAAAAAATTAAGATTTAATTTTTTATAATTTTTTCTCTTTTTTTATTTTTTGTTATTATTTTTTAGTATTAATTTTTTTCCTGATTATATTTATAATTTTATCTTTTGTATAATTTTTTTTAATTACAATGCAAGAAATAACAAAAAAAAAATCCTAACAATGCATTATATAGACCTGTTAGGAATAGTATTACTTATGCATGATAGCATCGTGAAAGATCAAACAAGTTCTAATTTAATAAATAAGTTTATATTAAATAAATTTAATACATCATCACAATATCTTTTAGCTTTTAAAAATTTATCTTTACATATTATAATGTAATTTATAAATAATATTTTAATTATTTTCATTATTATAAATTAATTTTAAATTTTATTTGTATATAAAAAAATTGTACCCTACGCGTAGGGCGTAGCATGCCCAACAATCTAGGTTATATAATAATGGCATTGCCATTTACACGTCCGATGATTGGAACACATGACCCTTAGGATGGTCCCACTAAACTATTTATTTATCTATTCCCACTGTTGACGTGTCTGTTAATTATGCGTTCATATTAAGCCTTTTCTTAAATTAATTTCAATTAATTATATTGTTGATGGTGATTAGCTGGAGCGACCGCATGCTTGTAAAACTTTTTGACCAGAGTCGTTTGGAATAAATGAATACATATGGACGGTTAAGATTTAATATTAGAAATTTTACATCGAGTCATGTGATAAATGGAATAAAATTTATAAAATAAAAAGATATTTATATAAATATAATATCATGAATCTCATATAAATAAAATATAAAATGAGTCTTATACGTATAAGTAAGAATATTTTTTCTATTTAATTATTATATTTTATAAATTAAAATTATAGACCCATGACATGATTTGTCATTAATTTTTACTGAGATTCTCATGATTACATTCTTAAATTGAAGTTTCCTTATACAGGTACCAAATTTCTTCCCAAAGCAAGACTTAAATTGATGGTATTTGAATGTATATATATATTTTCCGGAATTAGAGAACCCACTAATGATGAAAAGAGAGGATTGACCCCTAAGCATAGTTGATGCTTTGATATGCACATATCTTTATTCACATTCCTGTATTTTATACCAAATTTCATCGGATTCTATTAGGAACAATTTCTTATTTAACTATTCTTTGAATTGGAAACCTATAAATGTGCAGTAGTTGCAGTTGATCCATTGAGGTGGAAACTTTTTATTCCTTTCCAAAATTTGATTTGATATAAAGGCTAAGCATATTTCAAGGGGATTCATTTTCCTATAACATTGGGTGAACTCTAAAATACTTGAATTTGCTTTGGAATCGTCTGACAATTTGCATAGCCCTTTGCTTACGGTGGCATAGTATTATCTCCCTTATTCTATGGGGGAATATATTAACCAATAATGGAATCGAACTTACTTAAAAAAATGACAAGTTAATAATTTTTTTTTTCTGTTTTTCTTTAATTTTGTTGTGAAACTCAAAATGCAATGAATTTCATGGTATATATGTCAAACAAATAAAAGTCTTTTTTTATCTTGAAATTCAAAATGTAATAAATTTTCATGCTATATATGTAAAAAAAAACAAAAACTTCTTTCGTTACTCGACAACCGTAATAATTCTAAAATTAATATGTGCAACAAACCCGACTTTTATGAAAAGATACATTTATTAGGTAAAAGGAGCAACACCATAGGTGAGAACGTATTATATTGAAATATATGTGCAGCCTGGAGGCTTAATGGTTATCCAATTATGCACCAAGAATCAAATTTCATTTTCAAGGGCTGCACTCTGAAATGATATCTGTCACTTTGATTTGATATGACAAGCATACAATTCAATATGAGAATTATTATATATGAGAGATTTAAATAGACTATGACAAATTAATACATCAAATAACTATATATAATTTTGCTTTTTTTTTTTTGGGGGGGTGGGGGGGAGAGCGGCCGAGCCATCTATGTTATAAACCCAGAGACATGGAATGCAGGACTAGAAACCTGGAATTGGTCTTAAAAGAAAATAAATGAAGGATGAACATTTGCTCTTCTAATAATTTAAAAAACAAAAAGAAAATATATGTGAATTGAGAAAGAAAAAAACCACTCACATTTTATTGCCTTGAAAATGGCCTAAAAAGCAAAGTCGGTAGACATTAGATTAGACAATCGACAGTAGACAATGTAATTAAAGGGCTAATGGACGAGATAAGCTAGGCATGGGTTATGTCTCGCCTAATTGTAGTAGTAAAATTTGTCCAATTATTATCCACTTCATCACTATTTGATTTGAAGTTCTTATTTCAAAAACATTTCAATTGGCTAGTTAAGAATATGAACAAGATTGAAGAGAAAAACTTTTTGTCAGGATTACAGATTCTTGGTCCCTATGTTACGTTGTAGCAATATCCATGTGCATGAACAAAAGAAGCTTGCTCTTTCTTCTTATCCATTCCAGGAACAAGCCAAAAACATCTCAAGTATATAGTGTGTCGGGCCATGAGGCTTTGAGGTCCAGAAGGCCATGCAAAAATTGGACTCTTACTACATAAAAATCAAAGATATGATCCATGTCTGAAACTGATTAATTGGACTGGTTCACATAGATAAGCGCAAGCACAGTGAGCAAAAACAGCTTTGCGGCCCATTAAACCATATTACTTATCGAGCCATCGCTGTAAAGTAACTTTCGAGTTAATTGCAAAACATATTGAAGACGTGGTCATTGGTACCGAGGGGTTATCACGGTGAACATAAAGTTTTATGTGGTAGACTTTTTTTCTAAGTGTATGTTTGGTCTGTTTATTTTTTAAAAATAAAAATTAAATTAAATATAAATTTTAAAAAATTTTTTAAAAAAAGTAATTTTTTTAAAAAAGTAAATTTTTTATTTTTATTTTAAAAATATTTTTATTTATTAAAAATAATTACAATATTATTTTTTAAAAAAAATACCTTTTAAGATAATTTCAACTAAAATTATAACTTATATAAAAAAACTTATAAAAAAAATTTACCAAACAATTTTAACTTAATTTTAAAAATTATTATTTTTCATAAAAATTCTATAATAACTTTTAAATTAAGAAAAAACTAAACCAAACAGCCAATAAGCAGTGGTTCTGAGAGGTGTACTTGTTCTCTGCCGTATCAGAGACTCAGCAACATCCTTATGTTCTTTATCTTTTTTTTCCTCGAAAGTTTTGACATTTTGTTTCATCTGGCTGGCAGATTTTCTTAGATATGAAGAAAAGCTTGAACATGGGTGAACGAAAGTGATGTTGAATTGATATCCGAAGCTTCTGTGATTTTTCCTTTTCCTCTGGTTTGCCTCAGGCATATCTGGTGCTTGCATGTGATGGACTTCACTTTCGCCATGACCCATGGGAGGAGCAGAGCACAGCCAAAATTTCGGCTTTATCTCCTGAAAACGCAAAGGAACGATTAATTTGTTAAATGACATCAACATTTGCAAAAAGCTGGGCTTAGGCTCAGCTGAGGTAGCAACAGGTGCATGGACTCAACCCATGAAAATGGTCCAAGCAAACTCTGGTTTTATCTGAAAATGGGCCTAGTCTAAATTACGTAATTGACTGGTCAGTCTAGTCTTTTTCTTTTATTTACTTTTCAAATGAAAAGGATATTAGGAACACTTACTTGCACATAATACTCAGTCCACTAAACCCAAAATAAGGTGAAGAGAAAAAAACACAAACAGATTGAAATAAAACGTTACATCATTCCATAGATGCCCACTTAAATAGTTATCATTTCACACAGTGAATTTCTTTCCACTTTCCCACCTTATTCAACACTGAACACAAAGTGAACAAAAAGTTTTAATCCTTCAATTAGTTTTGGGAGTTTAGACCCCCCCAATTACTCTGGGGGCCCAAAGATGTCATACTGTGCAAAATAGATTTGGGAAAGAGAGAGAGAGGTGACAATGGATATGGTATGGTTTGTGGTGGATTATTGTATTTACCTACTAATCAAAGCCACCTTCTTTTAGCCTGTACCCATCAAACCCTAATTCCTGGTGGTTTCTCTTTGCTTTTCGTTTTCTGCTTCCCACTTAGGCCCACACCAACATCAAATGATTGTCCAAGCAGGATGCATCCCCCATAGGCCATATCATTTGTGTTCTTCATCATAAAATAATAATAATAATTGAACTGATTCTTGTGCAAGAAAACATTTAATAAGTAGTATCTTCATTCAATTATCTAATTCTTAATGTGTTTTTTTTTTAAGTCATAATAAATTCAAGTATTTTATTTATTGCTGTTTAGTTTAGTACAAGGAGGTCAGATTATTCAACCTCACGTGCAATCGGTTTTACACTGGCATTGAAGAGATCATGATCATGGCTTCACACCTCAAAATTTTTCTTCATTGCTCATTTATCTTCATCCTTACACGTGGCGCAAACCCAAAGAATCATTCCATTGAGTTTTAGTTTAGTACGGGATTGAATGTACATTCATCCTGAATTCATCATCATAATTAAAAATTTAAAGGACAAATTTTAATATATTGTTTGACATTACGCTTCCAATTACAAGGAATTCTAAATCTTTGTAATAAAAACTAAGATATGAAAGAATTCCAATATATTAAAACAGAAGAGGAAAGCGTAAATTATGAGTAAGAAAAAATTGCCAACTTGCATAAAAAAATTGCCAACTTGCATAAAATCTCAAATCAAACCGTTGATCATTATTAAGAGGACCAACAAATGACCTAAATGACCCTGAGGACAAGCCATCAATGGAGGAAGTTCTCAGAGGTCAACGTTGTCCAACGAGTAAGTTTTTTTTTTTGTTGGGTTTTAAGCTTTATTGTTTGTACAAAATTATTTCCAAGTGAAGTACATGGAGAGAGCCGTGCGTTACGTCAAAACCCCACACCGTGTTCTTCCTTCTTTCTGCATTCTTCTTTCAAACAAAAGGCCGGTTAGGTCTTTCCTCGATATTTCACTCGCTAAAACAAGAACCACAACTACAGCAACAACGACCTTAGCTCTTTGCGCTTCACCTTTAGCTAGCCGCCCTCTGTCACTTTTGAGGTTGGTATTTCTGTCAAGTTCTTGGATGCTGTTCGATTCTTTTGAGGTTTTTTTTTTATATGTTTTTGCTATCTGGGTTTGTTTCATTTCATGATTTGGTGAATTGGGTCGTTGGAATTTAGTTTATCTGTTGTGGTTTTTTGGGGTTCTGAAGGGTTTCAACATGTCTCTTAGTACTGTGCCAACTGTGTTTTTTGATTACTTTGTCAGCTAAATGTGCTTGGTCATACAGTTTAAAGCTTTGATTGGATTTTGCAGGGGTTGCTAGATGTTGGAGTTAACTGTTTGAAACACTTTTTGGTACGCTTTAAATAAAGGGCTCAGCTGTATTATCTATCAGGGATTCAGGAATCATGTTGATTCAGGCAACTCAGCCGTGAAGACTTTGGTCAAATTTTGCAGTGGCGTTGAAGAAATAGAACTTAGCAATTAGAAAGTCTCTTGGAGTCATCTCCTTTATTGCCTGGATATGCACCTGCTTCGTTAATTTTTTGTTTGGATAAAGAGAGTTCGATTTGCGGTTTTTTTTTCTATGATTCTTGAGTACTAGATTGTTCTGTTGAGACCAATTCACACCTTTGAATCAAGTTTATTGGGGTTTATCTTGGTAACCATGCATCATTGGTTTGCTGTGTTGAGTATGGACAACATTGATTGAAGTAATTAAGGCTTCTGGAGTTGATTTTGCATATTTCTCTCTTTTGGCACTTGGAAGTGATTCGCAGAATAAGTGCTGCTTCATTTATAATTTAGTTTTTATGGAAGTTGAGTGCGTTAATTCACTGAGAATGGCTGCTTCTGTGTTTAGTCTACTGCTGTTTATGCAATTATCAAGATTCTTTGCCTTTGGGCTTGAAGTAAAGTCAAAGATTTGTGGTGCAGATCACATTGCTTATTCAAATTTGTATGGTCATGAATTGTTTTATTTGAACGGAAATTTAGTAGATAAAGTTTTGTTCTGTAAGGCCCTACAGTTGCACTATGCAGATGATTGTGTGTTTGAAGGCTATACTGGAACTGATTACTGTGGTTTGGACCTCTCATTAGGTATGCACTGTAACACATCAGGTGTCAGGTTTCTAATTTAGACGATTTATTTTATTATTTTAGTTATGAAGTTTACTGCATGATAGAAGTAAATTTCGTAGAACCTTTATCAATGTGTAATGGTTTTGGCAGCTGATTTGTCCTTAGGAGGAGGAAGAGAGTTATTGCAGGAGCCACCGAAAGTAGATGATAAATCTTCTCAGAAGCCAAAGGATAAGAATAAAAAAGGGTATTCGGTCCAAACCAAAGTAGGGATTGTAGCAGCTGGAGTTTTTTTGACATGTTGCGTTTTTACCTGCCCCTGTTTTTACAGGAAAAAGAGAGCAACTGCCCACACTGTTCTTGAAAAGGATCCAAATTCAAGTAAGTCTTAACTTACGTAAGCTGTATCTGGTCAATTTTGTAATTTATCAAAATTTGAGAATTTCTGAACAAGTTTTGCTGTAGATAAGATTCAACAATTAGATGCGAGTTTCAAATGAGTAGTTAGGAATAATAGTTCAGTTCTCAAGTGTACTCTTTATAATCTATAAACAGCATAGTAATTGTGTATGTCCTCTTTGTTATCACATATTCGTCAGTTTAGCTTTTTCATTAATGCAGCATAATTTGCTGATTGTTTTTTGGATTCTAGTTACAAATGGATGGTTTTGTTCTTGCAGTGGATTCAGCTTCCACTTTGGAAATGAGTGTTCATTCTCCTCCTGCAAAGTTTCCAGCCAGCCCATTCAGGGTACCACCTAGTCCTTCCAGATTCTCGATGTCTCCAAAACTTAGTAGAATTGGGTCAGTGCATCTTAATATGACAGAGGTGGCCAGAGCTACCTGTAATTTCTCATCAGCACTACAGATAGGTGAAGGAGGGTTTGGAACTGTCTACAAGGCCCAGCTAGATTCTGGCCAGGTGGTTGCCATTAAACGAGCAAAGAAAGTAAGTAAATATGATCATGGAGATACTATTTCTGCAACATTGCCCCTGTTGGTACAGTAATTCTTGAAACTGGTTTTCTGCTTGATTAGTGAAATTTATGTTATATATGGACTGAACAAGTGTGAATCATTGCTCTGATCATTAAACTTACAAGATAGAACTTTCAGATCATTAACTAAGTTAACTATCTGCATATTAGAGATACAGAGGATTCTCCTATTGCCTGTGTTCCGGAGTGCCACATGTAAAAGCACAAGGGAAGAAAATATATTTCGAAGTATCAGAGTCCAGTGACTGGATCTCTTTTGACATGCTCTTTTGTTTTTTTTTTTTTTTCAAACATTAGATTAAAACAGAATTATGGAATCATCAGGGCTTTCATTGTCTAATAATTTGTAGGGAAGATAACAGTGACCTGCAAATATACTATCCTGGCTTCCCAAATTGTTTAAAAATATAGACTCTGTAAAAGTTTGAACAATTTGTATGGCTGGCCGTATTTTTCCCTGGTCTAAAACTATGATGGCATGTTTGGTTGGAGGAATGGCTAAGCCATTCCCCCTCTATTCCTAAGGAACATATGTTCCTTTGTTTGGTTCCTGCATGCTTCAAGGAATAGCCATTCCTCTAGAGTGGCTATTCCTCAAAATAGATTAAAACTAAGGAATAACTAATACCAACACCCCCCATGGTATTAACTATTCCTTAGTTAAGGAATAGCCTAAAAAAATTATAAAGACTAAAATGTCTTTTATAAGTTTAAAAAATTACATATTATATATTATAAAAAATAATATTTAAATTTTAAAAATTAATTAAAATTATTAATATTTGAACCATAATAACATTTAAATTATAAATAAAATATTAATATTTTAAAATATCAATGATTAAATTATATATAAAATATTAATATTTAAATTATCAATTATTAATATTATTATAAAAAGAAAAAAGTTTAAATTTTTAATTACATATTATAAAAATAACATTTTAATTTTAAAAATTAATTAATATTATTTATATTTTAGTCATAATAAATAAAATATTAATATTTGCAAATGTTAATGATTAAATTATAAAAAAATATTAATATTTAAATGATTAATTATTAATATTATTATGAAAAGAAAAAAGTTTAAATTTATAATAATATATTTCAAAAATATATTTTAAAATTAAAAATTGATTAAAACTATTAATATTTTAATCAAAATATCATTTAAATTATAAATAAAATATTAATATTTAAATGATCAATTACTAATATTTCAAATTAATTATAAATTATTAATGTTATAAAATAAAATAAAATAAAAATATATAATCATAATAAAATATTTAATAAAATAAATAATCATAATAAAAATAAATTATTAATATTTTAAATATTAATGATTAAATTATAAATAAACTATTAATATTTAAATTATCAATTATTAATATTTTAACAAATAAAATAAAATAAAAATTAATCATAATAATATTTAAATAAAATAAAATATTAATATTTTTAAATGTGAATAATTAAATTATAAATAAAATATTAATATTTTAATTAAATTCTAGATTATTAATATTTAAAAAATCTAATAAAAATAAATAATAATATAAATAATAAAGAATGTTTTTGTCTTTTTATTTTCTATTTCTTTCTTATTATTGTTACCAATCAAATGCTACAATAAGTTATAATAATTATTCTTATCCTATTCCATTTGTCATACCAAACAAAGTAATAACTATTCTATTCTATTCCCACCTCATTCTATTCCTACATAATAACTATTCTATTCTATTCCTGTCTATTCTGCTAACCAAACGTAACCTGAATCTTTCCTTTGAAGAGTAAATATAGTAAACCTCTGCATTCTGGAGGCATCTCAGTTTTGTATGTTAAACACATCTTATATGGCTCATGGTAAAGATATGCCAGTTAGGTTATACAAGGAATTACCATATTATTCACTTATTAGGCAGTAAACTTGTGGAGTGGTTTAATTGTATTATTGGGGGGTGGGGGAGGTTTGCCTTATATTGTTAACAGTTGGGGCTAAGGGCACACATAGGAAAATGTGCAAATAGGATCAAATGTGGCAAATACTAGAGGTATAGTTCATAACACAGTTGAAAATTATTTCTTCTTTTTTCCATTTGGATTCTTAGATATCGATGTGGTAAGTCTCTAAGCAAAGGGCTTTATGTTGGCTTTATTGGTGACAGATATGGAACTGGCTTAAGAATTTAAGTTGATCTTTCTTTAGAGTGCTTGTTTTATGATTCAAACCATATTATTACTTGGGCATGTTATTTTGGTTGACATAAGAATATTGTCTAGGAACATTTTGAGAATTTGCGAACTGAGTTCAGCAGTGAAGTAGAACTTCTAGCCAAGATTGACCACAGGAGCCTTGTGAAGCTACTTGGTTATGTCGATAAAGGAAATGAACGGCTTATTATTACAGAATATGTACCGAATGGTACTCTGAGAGATCATTTGGATGGTATGTTCTCTTGAGTGTAATAACTGCCAAAGTTTTTGGTCAACAATATTGTTAAAGGCTTAACAATGATTTTGCCCCTATTCCTGGCAGGTCAGCGTGGCAAAATCCTGGATTTCAATCAGCGGCTTGAAATTGCCATTGATGTTGCTCATGGCCTTACTTATCTCCATCTCTATGCAGGTGAGAAAAACCCTCTGAAATATCTTGGTTTTGGCTCATATCATGGCACCAGTAAAACACACTCATTCATAATCTTTGTTTCACATTTCAGTTAATGCCTAATCACTCCCAGCCCATTCTATCCCCTTGATTAATTTCAGCTATAGATGGCTTTACTCTCCTCATTTCTAAGCAATTTCAGCCTGTGCTTTTTCCATATAAAAATGTAAGTGAAATAATGCCTAATTTTCTTTTCATCTTGAAACAGAGAAGCCAATTATTCACCGAGACGTGAAGTCATCCAACATTCTTCTGACAGAAAGCATGAGAGCTAAAGTGGCTGATTTTGGATTTGCAAGACTTGGCCCAATGGACTCGGACCAAACACATATTTCAACCAAAGTGAAAGGAACAGTCGGTTACCTTGACCCTGAGTACATGAAAACCTATCAACTCACTCCCAAGAGTGATGTGTACTCATTCGGGATTTTACTTATAGAAATTTTAACTGGCCGCCGTCCTGTGGAGTTAAGGAGACCTGTTGAAGAGCGTGTGACACTTAGATGGGTAAGTTTGCCCTTCATTCCCTTGTTAAATTTTTTCTTCATGGCTATTGTGTTTATTTCAGTACAGGGCACATAGAATAGTTGTCAGAAAGAGAGGGAACCGCATCTAATTTTAGAATCCTTTTTTTTGGGCCGTATAATTTATTTTTATTAGGAATCTCATGTCTTAATTAAAAAGAAGTAGATCTATTGCAGAGTCCGGCAAGCAAAACCTTTTATGAGCATGGCCTTAACTTTCCTTGGTTCTGCCACATGGAGATATGGACCAAGGATATAAGAACTATTCTGTAGTTTCCTTAGATGCAGGGAAAAAGTCTAGTTGAGTTATGAGAACTAACTCCAGACTTCAACCTGTTAGGCTTGGAATGATAAACTCACAACCTCAATCTTTATTGTTAATATTCTCAAGTCACTTCCATTTATCAATAAGGTAGTGCAACTTCTGATGACGGCAGCTACACAGTTACAATCGACTAGCCTTGAAGGGAATTCTCAAAAATTTGATACATCTTACTAAGGCCCTATGCTACTGGACTTGGGAATAGTGTTGGATGTGGTGTTTGTGTCCAACATGAGTACACTCAATTCACAGGTTTTCTTTATATTTTTAGCAGATCATGTTCAAATAGACTTTTCCATTTTAAAGATGTATGTCTAACATGGGGTACATTAGGAAAAAATAACAGGGGTAAAGAAGCAACGTGGTTAAGTTGCCTTTAAGTTACCCAAGACCCAAGTTGTTGAGTCTTCAAAATAACAACTTCTTGTTTGCTTCCAACTAAGTGTACTCAGAATTTATGGTGTTAATGTCATACAGGCATTCCGTAAGTATAATGACGGACATGTAGTGGAATTGGTGGATCCTGCAATGGGAGAAGTTGTAGATGCAGAGATACTAGTGAAGATATTTGCTTTGGCATTTCAATGTGCAGCACCCGTAAGAAATGACCGACCGGACATGAAATCCGTGGCTGAACAGTTATGGGCGATAAGGGCTGACTACCTTAAGGGTTCAAGGCAAAGGTAGCACAAGAGATTGAAGAGTAGTCTCCTCTTCCCTTCAATTTTTTTCCTTCCTTTCTTGTTTGTTTTGTGTTTTTCCTTGCTGCTTCTTGCTGTTCACTTTCTTTTCTTTTGTTTTCAACCCTCTTTTCAAGCTTACTGTAAAAACCGAAACTGGTGTGAACCAAAAGATATTGTGCGCTTTTGCCTTGTTCTATTGCTTCAAGTTTCTGACAGTGTCATTTTGGCAAAGCGTCAAGAGTAAATATGAAGAGCATATATACTTCAATTATATTTGATTTCATTTTGTTTCAGTGATCAATTTTACTGGCCTAGGTTTGGAGGCTTACCTTTCCATTTTAATTGGCTTGATCTCCTATGGTATGGCAACCTATTACAGCGCCCCAAATACAGATTGTTATGTTGAGGCGATTGTAGACGCCTTTGTAATACTTTTACATGTTATTCTTTTCTGTCATTAGAGAATTAGGGTAGCCAAAGCTACAAGAATGTAGCCCTAATTCTTATATTATGGAATAAACGGGTGAAACTTTCTAGTGTATTTGGATAATTTCAGAGGGAAGCTGAACCATAATCCTCAACCCTCCGATCGGGGAGTAACACTAGACCAAGCTTGAATTGTTACCAATGGTTACATTTGCTTCTCACTTACTATGATATAATAATAACTAATAACAAATATATTCATCATTCTTTACCATTACACTACCGCTTTGGGATATAAGATTCCATTGCGTAATATGTTGAAACGTGTTGCTAATCGTTATCCCCAAGTTATACAAGTTGTCTGGGCAAATGAGTTATGATAGGCGTTGCTCCAGCTTTAACAACATATTTTCTCCATAGATGGTATCAAAACATGAGCCTCAGTTTGCGGCCGAAAGCCCAAAACCACGCTATCTGCTTTTGATGAGAACAATGTTATCTTGGAAGGGGCACGAACTTGCATACACAGATTTCACCTGACCAAATTTTGTGAAGGTTGAATCATTCGGACTTGCCTCCTTGCAACTCATACAGTAAATGAAAAATACAGCTGGACAGAGTACAGTGTGATTCCCCCGTCCGGTTGCCTTCGGCTGAGTAACAAGGGGCTAGAATGATCCTACAAACTTGTGCAGTTCAACTAAGAGTACAAGACTATTTGCAAAATTTATTTTCTAAGGGTAAGCAAACCCCCCACCCAATCTAGGATGAGTGAATGAGATCCCCTAAAACAGTTTCAATAAACTGGGCAATCGAAGTCTTAATCTTTTCCACCTACTCCTTATCAATAAGGGGTGCAGACCTAATATGTGTTCCGGCATGAAGTCATGCCTTGTTAATATGCCCACCACAGGTGCTCTCTGCAATCCCAACATCAGCATTGGAATAATATAGTTAGTAGACAAGCATAAAACTAATATCTATAATAAAAACATCACTGTTTTGTGTGTGAGTAAGAGAGTGAGAAAATCAATGGATGCAAGGATTAAAAAAATTTTAAATAAAAAAAAACAAAAGGGAAAAAGAAAGACTGATCGCTATGTTGGAGTTAACTAGCACTGCCAAAGCAGAGTAGGCTTTGGTTTTGGAATGAAAAAAACAAAATGCAGTAAAAACTTTAAATCAGAAGGTAGAAACATGAAGAAGCAGACAAAGAATGAGAAATCAAGCTTTAAGCAAATGACTATGACAAAGCCTCTTACGCTAGAGATCTTAGGTATGACAAGTAGGTGCCTCAAACCAACTTGACGGAAAAGTATGAGAGCCTTAGCCAGCAACATTGTCTCCACAACTGTATATGGTGAAGCATTGGTAAAAGGGTGTAAATCCAAGAACATGTCCATCTCTTCGTCAGTTAATTCTATGTCTTCTATCTTGTCAACATTACCTAAGCCCTTCTTTGCGAAATCCTCTGCTGAGAAATGCCTAAAAGAATCAACACCTATCCGCACAGGGGTGCACAAGAAAACTCTCTTCTTTAGCAGTGCAATAAGATGAGCACGGAGGATTAAACCATACAAAATTGGGGATTCAGAATGCGGAGGCTCGTCAATAACGGGAAACCCATGATGCCTTGTGGTTTTGAGGATATGTACTATATTACCAACCTTCTCAATTCCATGAAAGAGCTGAAGAGGGCCAGAGACAACATCACCAACTGTCAGCTGTCTCATATAAGGTTCAGCATGAGTTTCTAGGTAAGGAAAACCCTTTGCTTTCATAATGAGGTCATAAATGTTGCCGTCAAAAGCATCAGCTACAGTCTTGGAAATGAGGAGAACCATCATTATCAATGGCAATAATAATAGGTTATTGGTCAATTCCAGGATAATAACACACAAAGAGACTGTCATCCTCATAGAGCCACCAAGAAATGAAGCAGCACCAAGCACAGCATAAAGACCATGATTAAGATTTGTGTGTGGACCAAGTAGCATACCAATGAAGCGCCCATAAGATGCACCAATAACTATGACAGGTACAAAAAGACCTGCTGGAGCAACAATCCCATAGCTAACAATACTTAGAAAGAAGCAGGTGACAAAAAATATGATCATGGTCGACTTCTGAAACTCAGAGTCAGTATTCTTGCTGAAAAGATTTCTGATAGCATCATCATTTGTGTTGAAAATGAGGCTTGCAAGATCATTGTAGTGACCAGGAGGACATTGAAATTTCTTGTAGTTACCAGATCGGCCTATTGTGGGACAGGCTTCGGATGCATCCAATGGGCATGGTTGGCAAGATGCAAGCCATGGTAATCCGAAAAGTAGACAGGATGTAAAAATGGAGATTGAGCAGGCAAGAAATATTTTATAAACAACGCTTTTCCTGAGAGGAGAAAAAAGGGTGGAACAAGCAATGAGAATGACTCCTGAAAATTATATTATGCCAGATATTGAAATAGTAATTGGTGCAAACAACACAAAGATGAAAACAGAACTTACTCATTAATGAGGTTGTAAACTCGCAGGACCTTATCCAAAAGGTAATTATATAAACTTCCCAATATGCCCCCTATAACTCCAAGAACAAGTACAGGAGGCACATCAGCTAGGTGATACGAAACATTTGCTGAATAGGCATCGAACATTATCAAACCCCCTTTACCAAACAGCCCACACTTGCCACTTAAACAAATATCGATTAGAGCTCGAAGTATAATTGCAACTACAGCAGTTGTAAAGAAAGCTCTCCAAAGAAGGGCACTTCTCCACCTGCAGAACCAAACCATGATATTATCATTAGGTACCAATTTTTGGCCGTTTCGTCTTGTCAAACAGACATCATGAAAACCTGTAGATGATGAATGAAAGAAAGGAAGGTGATTCTCAAAGTAAAATATGTTATGTCAAGGGCATAAAGGAAGCCTAATTTGCCTTTCAATCCAGTTATGATTATGAATGAACTGGCTAGACATATTTAGAAGAGCCATTTCCTGAGCATATTATTGGCTATACTGGCCCCAAAGCTGTTCTGCCTTTCATCTATGAAGTAAAGAACATCCATAAAGACAATTTAACAAACCAGCAATACAAACAAGAGAAGATATGTTTCATGAATCAGCAAATGCAGATGTAACAATTTGAAGATCGGCAGGCTATAGAAATAGATAGCATGGATGTAAAATGTAATAAATTATTACCTATCAAGCATGGAAACAATCTTAATAAAGTATTGAAAAAGCATGCTTTATGGTATTACAAAGTCTTAGAGTGTCAAGGAACAACAAGCAAAAAATGTGTGTAGCTAACATGAAAGGCTGAGCTATTCTATTGCCTAATATGATTTCATTTTTGGTTAAACAATGGGGGGAGAAAAAGAAAATAAGATAAGTGTAAAAACTTGAAAAGAATACCAACAATGAATGATATGCCGAAAGGAAGGTAAATAATATATCAACATGGCACTGCAAATCCATAAATATTGGGTGGAATATATTCTAGGTCCTTACAGAACCCTCTCATTCAACACAATTTTATATGTGCTAAAAAGACCATGACCCACAAAAGAAGCAAATGCATCTGATCTACATACCAAGATGCCATTTCTTCAAGAGCAAACAGCACACCTCCAACTGGGGCACGGAAAGCAGCTGCAATTCCAGCTGCTGACCCACACGTTACAAGATCTCGTCGGTCTCGGTCATTCTTAAAGAAACGAAGCCACTTCCACGTTAAACCATATCTTCTAGACCCACCCTGTCCCAGCAATGATGCAATACATGCACCAGTATGCACCATAGGCCCTGCCTTTCCAACAAGCAGAGATGAAGACACAGCAGAAATGCTTCCCACAATCTGCACATGTAACAAAATTATGAAATTTCTAGGCCGAAATGAAAGAAAAGGAAAAGAAAGAACCAAAAATGGTTTCTCTCAATTCATAAGAAATCTAAGGTATAGATCATACTTCACACAGTAGGTGAAAAAATACAATTTTTAATAAATAATATGAAATTACAAATCTCATAACTTGATTACTAATTATATATTAACTCAATTTATTAGCGATTTAGAATTAAGAAATTCAAATAGATTAAAAAACTTAGGAAAAAAGAAGCTCTCCAGCTAAAGGATTTTCCATAAGACTAACAACAATTTATCGACTGCAATTTAAGTTAAAAACAACTTAAAAAAAAACATTATAAGAAAGAAAAAAAAAACAACCTTAACAATTAAAGTTCGCAGTGAAAATATTCCCGGAGCATCTACACCGTTCAAGTAAGCCTTCACTTCCGGTATACCTGAACCAGCCGCTGCCGGCGAAATAAGTGCCGTAATGATGGCGGCAAATAGAGTTAGAACCAAATTAGATAGAGAAAACACTAGAAATGCCATCCCGTATCTGCACCAAAAGAATACAACGAGATTTTCCTTAATACAACGAGATTTTCCTTAAAATATAGTGAGACAAAAAGAGAAGTATTTAAGAATTTCTCAACAATCAAACAAATTTTCGGGAGAGAACTTTTCAAATAATTTGGTGCAAATTACTTTCCGTTAAGAAAAAAAGAATACTAAATGAAATTTAACCAATCAGTCAAAATGAAAAAAGGAGACCTGCGAGCCAACATCATGTTAGAGGTAACGACGAACTTAACGCCGGCGATATTCTCAACAGCAAGATTGTTACAGAAACCAACGAGACTGACGATAGCGCCAATCAAGAAGCAGAGAAGCCATTTCATGAAAATATACTGAAAAATCTGGATCTTGCCACGTGTCCTCCAGTCTTGTTTGAAAAAATCATTCTCCGCAATTCTTCAAAAAAACAAAAAACCAAACCCATAAACGAATCCATAGAAAAACTTTTTTAAAAATTGAAAAACCCGTAGAGCCCGGCTTACTCGTAGTCGAGGCTTTCGATAGGGCAGACGTTAGCGCCGACGATGGCGACCTGAGAGGTGGAATTAAGGGATCGTTCGTGAGAGAGCAAAGGAATGGTTAGCGACTCATGGTCTTGGTTTTGGTCCGGTGGCGCATTGTCTGACATGGCGTCACGTGGCGTGGCGCGGGGTTTTGGATTTGGTGGAGCTCAGGCTGAAGCGAGGAGCATTCGAGACACAGAGAGAGAGAGACCGAAGAGTTAAAGGCGTGGAAGGGAAGATAGGAGAATTTCGGTTATGAATAAAATAAAGAATCACTTAGAAAATGAGGGGAGGAAGAGTTTGTGACACAATGGAACACTCCTAATTAGGGTGTCAACGGCTACCGTATTATAGGGTAGCTGTGGGTGTTCGACTCATTTATGCAGAGTTAAGTTACTTATAAATCGGTTCAGGTGGAGTTAGGATAGTGATTTTATTATTTGAATTTTAATAAGTTAAGATTAGAGTATCATTTTTTAGGTATTCGTTACTCGAATTCGATTATTATTTATAAATATTTTATTATTATTTTAATAATTAAATTAAAAATTTATAATTGTAAATTTTTTTATTAAAAATTAATAAATATATGAAAAGTATGATTATTTTAATTATTAATGTAATAATATTAATATATTTAAATTAAAAAATTATTATGTTGTTATTTATGTTTAAGTATGATTACTCTAATTATTAATATGATGACATTAATATTTTTATAAATGCGTGTGTGTATATATTATGTATTTTAAATATAAATATATTTATTTTTTATTTTGTTTTAGCATTGTAAAAATTATAACTAATAAAATTATTAATTACAATATATATATATGTTTATTTATATAAACATATAATATATAAATCTAAAGGTAAGTTATGAGATTAGAAAAGTTAATTGAGTAATTGGGTTCCCATAAAGAAAATTTTAATAATTTTTTTATTTAATCGGATATTTAAACAGGTTATGATAATTATAGGGTAGTGGGAATGTATTAGGGTTAGGGTTAGAGTAGTAATTTTAAAATTAAACGGGTAGTTAATAAGGTTAGGGTAATTGATTTTTTATAAAGTTAGGGTTCGGGTATTTCGAAATTATAGGATATCCGATCCGTTGACATTGCTACTCCTAATCTCTCCTAGTCTAGACGCCAAGAGACGATCTGCTTCTGTTCACCTTTGAATTTGAGTTGGTGGTGCTGTTTTATTTGCCCTTTTTTTCCCTTCAAGTTTCGTTTTTTATAGCATGATTTAAAGATTTAGTACATTTCTTACAAGTACTTCTTATTTTCTCTTCTTATTATTGCGTCGGAGAAATTGCTTTTTTTTTGTCTGATTATCCAAATGGCAAATCACTGTATTACTATCAATATATATATACTAATATTATAATATTTTTTAAAGTAGAATACCAAAGGTTTTTTAGTAATTAACCAAATCAATTATTCAAGAGTGAATAGAGAAAGCTTCTTTTGCATTGTCCAACTATAATAAACAATTTTAATAAAATCATGATCTGAGTAAAAAGTACCATCTCAACTACCTCTTTTACACTCAAACACAACACCAAATAACCATGCTTGGCCGGTTTTAGAATACAATTTATAATTTTAATCAATTATTATATTACTATTTGATTGAGAAAATAAAGTGAATATGAATTTTCTTCCAAAAATTTCCACTAGTTTGTGTTATCCGATCCAGGAATGCGTAACAAATTTCCTAAAGACAGTAGGACGTAATGGATAGCTTTCCCCTTCGTCCTAAATCTTCCCAACATAATAAAGAAATCTGTGTTTTTGTCTTCTTCTTTTTTTCCTCGATTGAACTCTTTAGTGGTAAAAATAATAGCCTTGGCTTTGTGTTTCGGTAACCGGAAATTTTACGAATTTGTTTTTTTTCGAGATTCAGAACTGAAACCACCAGAGTAATTTAATGATGTCCAAGAAAAACGTGATCCTCCTAAAACCGAATATGGTACAAAAAAAGGTAGTGACAAGTCAATTAGTGGGACAAAAGGGGACCACAGCGATGCTGTTCGATTTACAAACTGGAAGATGACGAAAGTGGAAATGCGCATCAGGCAGGAAGTCCGTATCGAGATGTCCCGACTCCTCAAATCCTCAAGGGCGTCCACGTCCGGAAGTTGGAAACTTCGCGTTTAGAGACTTTTTTGATGCCCTTCGCCTGAATCCTAGCATTGGCCGTGGTAGCCTCTCTCTTTCCCAAAACGCAAATCTCTGTTATTGTGTGGACAGCCTCGTCCCTTCTTGCCGTCTCTTCTCTTTCAGTTCTACACCAGTCTGCATCATTTTCACTGTCTCCGACGTCAGTTTGCAGTCTCTTTGCTTTTACATCATATTCAATTATAAATTAATAAGTATTCGTATATCTCATTAATTGATATATAATTTTTTTACATAAAAAGTAGTGTTCGAATTTTTTTAAAATCTAAAATTAATGTAATTGACAAAAATCGTTGATTTTTTATGTCATTTAATGCGTTATTTTTAAAATTATTTTGTTCCTTCCACAGTGAAGCGTCCTTAAATATTTTGGACATTAAGTCCCTCCTATAATAAAATTTCCTGAATTTAAACCCATATATACAAGTTTTGAGATCGTATGGCAGGATATTTTTATATGTTCCTTTCCTCACTTAAAATGGAGATTGAGGACACAACAAACTTTGTAAGAAAAAACCTTGAAATTATTACAATTTAGATGGCCTGATAGACTCACAGTTCAGGTTATATGAAATTTCTGTTACTTTGTTGCATAAAAACAAAATGCATTTTAACGCAAAGATTGGAATGAGCACATTTGATTTACGTTCATGATAAGGAATAAGACGGAAATTTGACAATAATCAGAAATACATTCGACTTTATGCTTTGCTGAATTATATAAAAATGGAAAATGACTTATGCTTTGTCCATTTCACAACATGATGATAACGTCCCATTAAAAAGAAAAAAAATGACATGGCAACGTATGTACTAGCGCCATTTAAGCATCTTAGAATGATTAAAAAGTAACTCCTTGATTTAACGGATGGATAAGTATTTTATATTTATAATAAATTGGATGATATAAAAATTTAATGTTTAAATACAAAAAGAACCCTAAACTTAATTAAATTTATTATCTAAGCCTGTGTATTTTTATTGTACTCAATTAAATCCTCAAAATACTTTTTTTACCTTTTTAAGCCCTTATTTTCGTTTTATAATGTATATCACATTTATAAAACTAATAAAATTTATAAACAAAAATCAATAAAAATTATTCTTATATTAAATAATAAACTATTGTTAAAAAAATAATAATATACTACACATATTTGAAAGTGATAAAGTAATGTTATTTATATGTATGTTTATTTATGTATTTATCTATTTACAAAATGAATTGCTTCTATATTTTATAATTACTTAATCATTATTTATTCACTTCTTTACAAGTTTATTTGTATAATTATTTACTTTTATATGTATATATTTATTTATTTTTATTTTTTAGCTAGTTGTTTATTACAAAGAAAATAAAAAATATGAAATAACATAAAGGAAATAAATTATTATATAGAAAAAAGTATTATAGAGAAAAATTTTAAATAAACTATACTAATAACAACGTTAAAAAAGAAAAAAGAAAAACGAGAGGAAAAAAACAAAGGGGAGAGGAGCTCCAGTTGAGTGGGAAAGGTCTAGTGGCTATGGGGGCTCCCGTACGATTAAAATGGCCCCAAGTCCCCAACCATGCCGAACCCTAGTTGCCGAGCGGGGTCCGATGGCAGTTGGACATCCCAGATGCACCGCACCGAAGATAAAACGTCGAAACAAAATGGGCCAAGTATATTATAATAGACAAGAGAGATAACATCGTATAAAAAATGTAGTAGTAACGAAAATAACTACAGCTTTTTTTTTGGGTTGGGGGGGTGGGGGGAGAAATAAACTACAGCTTTTGATGACATTTAACCTACCATTATATTTTTTTTTCTTTTAGATATATGTTTGAAAATAATTGATAAAAAGTGAACAGACCCAACTTAAATACAAGATCTTAACAAATTTAACACTTAGCTAATTGAAGAAGCGCTGTGAAATTCATTTTAATCAATTTTGTCCTTTCCAATCAGATGGGCTTTTTTCGAAGTTTGAATAACAAATATTGTACAAACTAACTTCACATGCACATGCAGATGTGCATCTACCATTCTGCCTTATTGGACTTAGAGGAAAATAGTGATAGGTGCTATATAATTTGGTTTGCAGTCTTATCCCAATTCAGTGGCTTATGGTTATCGACTCGTTGACAACATTGACTCTGGATCCGTGTGGTCCATTTCTTTATTCTCCAGCTCACATTGAAGATTAAAAAATTACTCATATAAACTAGGTGTAGTGTTTGATTAGATCTAATTAATCCAAAAGGACCTAACATGCTACACAATAAAGCTGCTACCCCACAAAGTAGATAACTAGGAATTTGTCTTTAAATGAATCATAACCCTTTTTTAATTTATTATGAATGTGCCTTTTCAATTGTAATCAGTTGGATCTGAGCAGCCCAACAAATATTGATAGAATGTTTGCAGGCTCTTTATTCTTTGCCTGTCAGTCAATCCATTGTTGCTGGTTTACTAATTCCTTCTCAAAAGTTAACAGCATCATTACCAGACGAAAGGTTTGGATGCCTGCAGTTAGAGGTGAGTAAAATTAAATTAGATTAATTATTTATTTAAATTAAATATAATTTAAATAAAATGATTTAAATCAATTGATTTATTGAAATAATTGATTCAAAATATTTGATTTAATTGATTTTTGATTGATTCTCGATTTTACAATTTTTAGATCAATTTATCTAAAAAATTAAATTTATTTTTTATATATATTTTTATGTATATTAATATATAAAATATTATATATATATATATTATAAGAAGAATCGATAATAAAATTAATTAATAATATACTTAAAGTATATTAGTTTATTATATGTACATATACAAATCATAATTATAGTAATTTAATTTTAGTTATATATATATTTATAAATCTGTATTAATATGAAATTATAAATTACATATTTTAAATTATATAACTTATATATTAATATTATAATATATGATAGTTAATAGTTTACATATTAATATGTTATAATTATTACATTTTAATAATATTTCGTAATATAAAATGTTATGAATATATATATAATTGTATAAATGTTATATATATATATATATTTAATTCATAAATAAACATTATTATAACTTATAATAAACCTTATTTATATGATTACACTTAATCACCTTATGAATTATCACTTTAATTTTTATAACACATTGTTTATAATTAATTATTATTTATACAAACTTTAACATAAAATATTATAACAAATAAGTTGTGTCATTAATTTTTATATACATAATAAAGTAGTATATTATAGATATACATATATTTAATTTATATATAAGTACTACTATAACTTATAATAGATTTTATTTATATGATTTCACTTAATAATTTTTTTAGTTATCGTCTTAATTTTTATAACATATTGTTTGCAATTAGTTATTATTTGCACAAACTTCGATATAAAAATTAAGTTATTATAACATATAAGTTGTGTAATTAATTTCATATATATAATAAAGTAATATATTATATATACTTATATTTAATTTATACATAATTTATATATATTATAATTATGGATGAAATTTATAAGTTTTAATATTATAATTTATTAAAAAAGTGATAAAATTTTGATTCACTTATCAAAAACAAAATCACAATTAAATAATATTATAATCATGAAATTTATACATGATTAAATAAATTCACAATTAATTTATCCACCACATAAATTGGCATAAAAGTCTCCAAAGGAGGCTCTAGAAGCATGAGTTTACTAAAATAATAATAATAATGTTGAGAGTGATTATATTTCATATATTACTAATTTATGTACACACTTATGTTAAGACGAGATAAAAGTATTGAATATTTATAAAAGATATATCAAGATAATGTATATTTGCCAGTAATCTTTCTCTAAGGGTGGATAGTCGTGGTGACAATTAATGCCAACTATTTTCTCCAATTACAATAGTGAGGCAATAATGTCTAGAACATATGACGATATGTATATAGAAAGTTAAGCATATTAGTCTAAAAAGTGATTATGTTAAAAATTTAATTTCAAATGAGATAATTACCGTAAAATAAAATTGAGAATTTTGCAAATTCTCTTACCAAAGAATTTCGAGAGATTTATTTAGTAAAACTATGAATGGAGTAGGTTTAACCCTTAGACATTAATAGAACCCAACTTTGAATTAATAACCTCGCCATTTTGGGTAGCTCGAAAAGGGCAAATCAAGGATTTTGAATGACTCAAAAAATGAGGACCTTTTTATGACAAAATTACAAGCAAGGCAGCTTCTCACTTGATTACATTGCCCGGTGTGTGTTGACCTAACAATGCACTTTCAATTTTAGTTGTTGTAATAAAAAGGACAACTGAGGAGAAAGGAAATTTTAACGTTACTGTCAATGTGTCTCCAACCATATTGTCCACGAATTCAATTATTGTCATGAGCTTTAGGAAGTGGCCATGTGGGGATCCGCTAATATGACCTGGCAGAGTTATGGGCCTTGCGTCACGAGTATCTCACTGACATCGAACTTTGAGAACATAAATACAGCAACTACTTTTATATTTGACGTGTTGTTCAAGAGTTATAACGTGCATCTTTGCTGTGATTTCGACATAGAATACAATATCCTTTCGCTGTGCCACTTTGCCCCAGATTGTTAATGATGATATTTCACTTGCTGCTTTCGTCCCAAAAAGTAAAGCAGAAAAAGGATGATGGGAGGATCGATGAATGACATCCCTGTAACTGTTGTCCCAATGATGGATGCTGGATTCTACTTGGAAAGGCATGGGGTGAAAGGCACTAACAAATTGGTTAAGAAAATAAATTAAAAACTAAGGAAACCAAACGCAAACTTAACTCCATAGGATGATGGGCTGAGGTGAAGTGATGATTTTGGGCTAATTCCATAGGATATCTGACGACAAACAATAGCTTGCCCCATGACTAGATTCACCCAAAATTACAACCCCGCAGCTGGGCTTCAACAGCAAATAGGAAAGGAAACCTTCGAAAAGAAAAGGCCGGAAATCTAATTTGCTCCACATCCCTTCTACACATCGAATGTCCAGGAACAGGGAACGTATCATTTTTTAGGTATCTTAATCCGCACCCTAATATTTGATAACATAATCAAATTTTATAAATATTCAATTAATTTTTTAGATTACTATCCAAATATCCTATCATAAAATTATTACTCAAACTCTTCTTAACCTTGTGATTGTTAGTAACTTTACTATTTGATTTTAATTATAAGAAGCTTTAATTTTATTTAATCAAATCAAATAATATAAAGTCTTAATTATAGGATATCTATTAAGTACACTGTTGACGCAGACTAATCTTTATTATTCATAGTCATCGTAACAATATGTAAATATATAAAAACTTTTAGGTTTCCTTTTAATAAATCAGAAGAGAAAAGTAATATTTTTAGTAGTCTAAGATAACACATTCAACTCCGTATAAAAATAAAATTAGTGGAAGCAAAAGAATACACGGATTATTATCGCCACATGCCAGATTCACCCAGTTTAAAAGAAAAAAACAAAGGGGACAATAAACAACAAAACCAACCTGGGAGACCCCATAAAAAATACAAAGCCGACGTGTCGCAGTCTCATTGGTAAACATGGGCTAATAAGCCAAAGTACTGCACACCCAAAAGGATCGCCTTTGTGTCGGCAACGACCTTTCACTTACTTTCTTGCATCCATCCCACCCGATTTCTCCGCCCCCCGAATCTTATTAAAGTCTTAATCTTTCATTTGTTGACTTAGAGGCTGTTTGTCATGATTTTTTTTTAACTTAAAAATTATTATGAAGTTTTTATAAAAAATATTAATTTTTAAAATTAAATTAAAATTATTTGATAAAATTTTTTTATAAATTTTTTTATATAAATTATAATTTTAATTAAAATTATCTTAAAGTATTTATTTTTTTAAAAAAGTAATATTATAATTATTTTTAATAAATAAATATATTTTTAAAATAAATTTTTTTTTATATTTTTAAAAAAAGAAAAAAAAATCCTCACATTAGTTTTTTTTTAAATTCTTTTTTATTAAATTTTACACTTTAAAAAAAATTACTTATTTTTAAAAATTTTTTAAAATTTATATTTTACTTAATTTTTAGATAAACTGAAAACAAATCAAGACAACCGTACACTTAATTTCTCAATTTTGCCACTTAAGCCCCCGCTAAATCCTCCACTATTAACCTTTTACTCTTTTTTTTTTTGGGAACTTTTGAAGTTTCTCCATTATTGCACTCTCAGACGAAAAAAAGAAAAATAGTAGTAATTATTTCTCGTTCTCTGCAATTCCAATCTTACAGTAACTTCTCTCTCTCTGTGAAATGGGCTTCATTGTCGGACTCCTGATTGGTCTCGTCGTCGGCCTTGGTATTATCGTACTCTTTGTTCGGTCCGAGAACTCCCGATCCAAGCTTCGAAATGAGCTCGTTAGTTCTTCTACTTCCTTCTTCTTCGAATTTCATTTTTACTTTTTCTTTCTATTTTTAAAATTTTTTTGCTGGGGTTGCAGGCAAGGACGGTGGCTGCTTTTGCAAGAATGACAGTGGAAGATTCTAGAAAGATCTTGCCGGCACAATTCTACCCTTCTTGGGTGGTGTTCTCGCAGCGCCAGAAGCTGAATTGGCTTAATCAGCATCTTACGAAGATCTGGCCTTACGTTGATGAGGTAAAGCTTTTGTTAATGAATAAAACAGAGGAAAAAGGAAAAAGAAGATATTGACTTTTTTCTTTTTCTGAAAAAATAAAAGTCCTCTAAATTTGGTGTTATTATAGGCAGCATCTGATCTGATAAAGGCTTCGGTGGAGCCGGTGCTTGAACAATATAGGCCGATTATATTGTCATCACTAAAGTTTTCCAAGTTTACTCTTGGCACTGTTGCACCACAGTTTACTGGTTAGTTCATGGAAATGATTTCTACATTTTGAAAATTTTAATTCTTATATTTTCTTATTGGGTTACCGTTATTTTTGGGTTTTGAATTGTTAACGGTCTTTCTTAATTCTGTTCGTTGTTGCCATTTGAATTTTATGGATGGTGATTAATTCTAGCATATGGCTAAAATAAAGCATCAATTTAAACATAATTGTTCTACATGAAAGTAAAATCATGTATTTTGTTATTCATGAAGATTATTTTTTATAAATTTCAAATATATTGTTTGCTTTTGTTTTTTGTTTAAATCAAAGCATACTTTTTGTTCTTTTTCTTCTGGAAGCGAAGGAAAATAGTAAAAACTAAGCGGAGCCTTAATATATCCGTCTTAGGTATGAACAAATTTAGATTTTTCTTCCTCTTTTTTTTTTCTTTTTTTTTGGGGGGGGGTTGGGGGGAGATGGGAAGTGGGAGTTGGCCTCAAAATGATACTTTTCTGGGTGAATAGTCGGATGAAGATTCTAGAAATTGGTTGGGTCTGTAGAATTTTGATTATCTTCAACTTCTTATGAAGCAATGTTATTCTTTAGGAGTAAGTATTGTTGAAGATGGAGCTGATAGTGTTACAATGGAGATGGAAATGCAGTGGGATGCAAATTCAAGTATAATACTCGATATCAAGACTTATCTTGGTGTATCACTACCTGTGCAGGTAATGTCTGGCTTAGTTTGCTTATTTGCTATGGTTTCTCGCATGGATTCCCATTAAATGTGCCATTTAGATTTATGTATCGTTGCTTCTAGAATAAAGAACTACAATATTCTTCATCCTTAATGTCAGAAAATTGTTCTATGTGCTCTGCTGCCAAATTTCTGGTTTGCCATTCTTAATCTTATTGAAGGGTTGTAAAACATGTGCCTTATATCCTTGCTTTATTTTTATATAATGTGATTGGAAGTATAACTTTATTGAATGGTGATCCTAAAAACTTTAGTGTTTTTGGGCATTTGTTGGGTTGTAATCCAAGAGTTTGATCACTAAGAGAAATACAAACCAAGTATGTGTAGTATTTTGGGATCTTTTTAATATGCCTACAATCTAGCAGACATTGGTTTGTATGCATCAATCAATGTCCACTTACATTCTTAGAACTATTTGATAGTAAATATTTTGTTGTTGGGAAATGTTCCACCCCTCTCTTCCTGTTTGGTATTGCATGAACAACTATGCTCGTAAACAGCTCAAATCTTGTGATATGGTGAACAAATTGTATTCTTTTTTATTGAGGGTTTACTTATCGTTGGCACTGGATTTAAGCGTACATAACAGCATCATGTCAAGTTGTTAAGCTTTTTCTCCAGAATGACATCACTTGATTTTAATTCCATTTTCCTTTGACTTAGGTGAAAGATATTGGATTCACTGGAGTTTTCAGGTTTATATTTAAGCCACTGGTGAATGAGTTTCCTTGTTTTGGAGCTGTTTGTTTTTCTCTGAGAAAAAAGGTGCACTATTTCTTTCCAATATTACTAGTCAGTGCATGTCGAGCACACATGTTTATGCATAGAGAATGAGCTTCAATTGTAGGTGTAGAAAGAAATGTGATTGAGATGCAAATTTACTTATATACTTTGGGTTATAGACTTATAGTGTATCAGGGAGGTATGTGATGCATATAGTATTTACCTGAATGCAATTTATGTTGTAGTCCTGAATGTGATGCTCAAAGAATCTGATGGAATTTTCTTACTGGTTTGCTATTCAATTAATCGTTGAAGTAGGTTTATAACACTGAACAATACAATTGTCCTCACTCAAGGCATAAGCAGATCTTAATTTTGTTGGTTCCCTTATATTACTTGTAATTGGCAGATTGACTCATGTTTCCGGTCCCTGTGTTTTTTTGGCAGCGCCCCACCCCCCATCCCCCCGGGACTCTTTCCAAGGTGGAAAGTTTGCAATAATGCTTAATATGATTGCCAAATAGCAATCATAAGATTGCTGAGTATAAAATTCTTCGTTGAAACTGATGTATACCCATAGCTTCTGTTGAAGTTTGTATTCATGATATTTAGAAGTGTATTTGTAAATAACAGCAGTGGTTCAAGTGGAAGAAAAATTTATTATTTACCTAGACTACTGAAGGTGTAATATTTCGCCCTTGCATGCTTGGTTTAATTACACATGCATTGCACGCTGGCACCAAAGATATGCAAGCAATCAATATAACTAGGTGAATATGCATCTTTGGCCTTGCAGAAAAAGTTGGATTTTACCCTGAAAGTTATTGGTGGTGACATATCAACTATTCCTGGACTTTCTGATGCTATTGAGGTATGTCTGACTTTTGACACTCAACTATTTTACTACATTCAATAAATATTTTTTCTGTTGTATCAATCACCTTCACAGTTTCTTCAATGATCTTAAGTTTTGCATTAATGTTGCCACAGACAGAAACTTTTTGCTTCTGGAGAGAATTTTAAATTTCAGTTCGAGATTTTCACTTTTGGTTTTCATCTGCTCAATGTAACACACTATCTTAGAAATTTAGTTTGTAAAACTTCTTTACATGCTAAGAAATATGACACACCTTGATACAAGGATGACTCCAGAAAGTTATAATTGTGCTGAGATTCAGGCCAAAGCTCCCATGTGCAGGGATTAGGTTTTAGATGCATCAGCTGAACTAAATTACAGCAAAAGGTGAAATTGGTGGCAGGTGGAAAGGAGAAAGCAATCATAATACTGACTTGTGAGTTCTTAATCTGTTGGTACATTACAGGATGGTCTCTGGCACGAAGGAAAGAGATCTTAGTGCCATGATCATCGAGTCTGAATGGACCGATGAAAAAGTTAGGTAGTTGTTTTATTAGGCTTTTTATCATGTAAGTGGTACTTGTTACTCAGCATGGTATGGTGTAACTTTCTTTCCTCTAAGTGGGAATTTTTTGAGAATTTCCCACCAAGATTACCATCTCTTTGTGCTGTCAAGGATTACGTTACTAGTGATGATTATATTATGGATGGTGTATGGCTTCTCTTAAATTATTAGGTGTGCATACTCCTGGTGTACAAGTTAGTGATTGGTCTATGACATAGGTGTCCATTATTCGCATGGCAATGTACACTAAGTTTTTATTTTTCAATGCTGTGAGATGAAAGGTGTTATTAATATGTCAAACAGATTTAAGTTATGTGCTTATTATATTGTCTCCCATACAGAGCACAATACGGGATGCTATTGAAGATTCTATCATGTGGCCTGTCAGAAAAATTATTCCCATTTTGCCTGGTGACTATAGGTATCTCTCTCTCTCTCTCTTTCTCTCTCTCTCTCTCTCTCTCTCTCTCTCTCTCTCACTTTTCCCCCAACATCTAAGGAGTGGAAGGGCTGATGGTTGAAGAAGCTAATATCTTTCTATTTGCAGTGATTTGGAGTTAAAGCCACTTGGAATGTTAGAGGTGAAGCTTGTCCAGGCACGTGACTTAACAAACAAAGATATCATTGGAAAATCGGATCCCTATGCTGTATTACATGTACGCCCTTTACCTAGCAGAACAAAAAAAAGTAAAACTATTGTAAGTCATCCCTCTCCTCTTTGCTTGCTCCTTGTTCTTTCCTTGGAAAAGAAAATTTGTTTCAAATATTTTCCAGTAGGTTTTGAAGAAATGTTTTGTTTTTTTTCCCCCAGAACAATGAGTTGAATCCTATTTGGAATGAACACTATGAGTTTATCATTGAGGATGCAACAACTCAGCACTTGGTGGTAAAAATTTATGATGATGAAGGGTTTCAGGCAGCGGAGCTCATTGGATGTGCTCAAGTACAGCTAAAGGAACTTGAACCTGGTAAAGTGAAGGATGTCTGGTTGAATCTGGTTAAAGACTTGGAGATCCAGAGAGATACTAAGTACCGGGGACAGGTGAGGACATTGATTACCCTACTTTAGTAGAATGAGATTCTTGCATTTGTGTGCTTGCATATATGTTTCCAGCTAAATTGAATTCAGTGAAGGGAAACTATTTTTTAGAGTAGCTTTTAATTCTTTCAAAGTGTAATGCCTGCATTGCAGGTTCAAAGTGCTATTCATGCAAGTGCTTGGCCTGGTCTTTTCATGATCAAACCTCTTTAATAAGAATACTTTATTGGAATTCAAATCTGATTTCCTTTTATCTTTCTTCCCAATTTACATCAACACGTGTTCCTTCCATGATGGTTAATAAAGATATTTCAAACTTTTAGGAAGTATTTTCTTTGGTACTCTGTATCTGCCTGTTGTGGTTATAGCTCACTTGTTTGAAAATCAATATTTACTCTCTCACATAAACTCATTCATTCAGTTATAAGTTATAATTTTCTTAGGTTGTTTATCCTTCAAAGAAATTCTGTACTTGTATAAAATTATGGTATTTATGTTTGCTTGAAATTGTTATTTTGGTTTTTAGGTGCACTTGGAGCTCTTGTACTGTCCGTTTGGTACGGAGAACAGTTTTACAAACCCCTTTTCCTCTGACTTTTCAATGACTTCTTTGGAGAAGGCTCTTAAAAGTGGAGTGAATGGAACAGAAGTTATTGAAAATGAAAAAACAGTCACACAGAAGAAAAAGGAGGTTATTATTAGAGGAGTACTGTCTGTGTCTGTGATATCTGCTGATGATTTGCCTGTTGTAGATTTAATGGGGAAGGCTGATCCCTATGTTGTACTCACTATGAAAAAATCAGAGGCGAGAAACAAAACTAGGGTAAGATTTGATTGCCCAAAGGTGGAAGTTGTTATCCTTCTTTATTTATTTGTTGATTTGGTGTTTAAGTTGATTACCATTTAGCCAACACCTACATCTTTGTTATGTTTTGAGTGTTTTAAAGGATTCTTTTAGTTATGATTTCCTTAAAAAGGTCACCGTTTCTTGTACTTCATTTTTGTTTTTATCCTTTTGCTCTGCATAATATTATAGCAAATTGCGAGTTTTAGCGAACCATTCTAGGCTCTTCTATGCATCGATTAATTTTTATCTTCAGGAATGGGGGTATAAAGGTTCTTTGGTGCTTATTGTTGCTTTCTTTGTCAGGTTGTGAATGACAGCTTGAATCCCGTTTGGAATCAAACTTTTGACTTTGTTGTTGAGGATGGATTACATGATATGCTTATCCTTGAAGTCTGGGACCATGACACTTTTGGGAAGGTAAATTATTTGCTTTTACTGTTAAATTGTTCTCTTTAACTGTCATAAATTTACTAATCACGCAATGTAGTAGTAAATTTTAAGCTACTTCCTTCAGTTAAATGGGTTTGAAGGTTGGGGTGTTGGGATTCATCTTCCTTGGTGGCCTTTGGATGCTAGATTGCATCATTTTCAATGCTTGACTGGTAGTTATGAAATTAGATTATTTGATTTTGAGTTTCTATGACCAATCAACTGTTCCTCTTTTCTTTCCTTTTGCTTTTAGTTTTGAAAATGAATCACTTGATGATTTCTTTGACACTGTATACTTTGCCATTTGGGTTTGGCTGATGTGGTTGGGGTGAGAGTGTTAGTGAATTTGGGTGTAAACTTTACATTTGAGCTAGCGTGTGCAGGCACCAATTTCAAATTTTGGTTGTATATGCTGACAGTTTTTGTTTTTCAATCTTGCAGGACTACATGGGGAGGTGCATTTTGACATTGACTAGGGTTATACTGGAAGGGGAATACAAAGATAGCCTCCAGCTAGAGGGAGCTAAATCTGGAAAATTGAATCTGTACCTCAAGTGGATGCCACAGCCAATTTTCCGTGATTCCTAAGTGATCCAAGGCAAGTTCGGAGTTCTAATCGGAGAGAGCCAGGTCTGCATATTTGAGATTGCAACTCAAGTCAATGCCAAAGCCGGTTTATTCTGATTCCTGATTCAGTATCATAGATAGTGAAACATGGCTCTGAGAGGATGTTGTACCCACCCTGCCGAGGTAATGTATTTATGCGATCTAACACTTAAAAACTCTGTACATAAATTATTTGGCGGCTCTAGGCTTTGTGTAAAGTTTTGAGTTTTGGGATACCATACCAATATTTACATTAGAAACTGGGATTTGCCCAAGGCTTTAGCATGCAGAGTGGGATACCGTCACTCAACTTGTTCCTTTGCCCTTGTTTTTCTATCAAAGTAACGTTTTCTTTTGATCTTACTGTTGCTTATCATTGTCCTCCGAATGTCTGACGCAATCCATGGGTAATCCACCGAGTATTTTGCGACAAATCTTTACTCGATGTCTCAAAATGTCTCATGTATAACTCATGTAGAGCAAGCAAGCTTCTCACAATCCTATTTATTTTCAATGGAAATGTGAGCAAAGGCAAAACAAAAGTTTACCCTTCTCGAATGTTACATAGAATCAAAGTAAACCACCCCAATTCTTGAACAGTGATAATTCTAGAGATTTTACTGCAGTTTCTCAACTTATTAACCATTTCAACGTTACATATTCGAGCATGAAGTAAAAGTCGATCACTCCATGCATCTCCAGTAAGGTGTTTGCATTTGCTAATTGTTGGCATTTTCATCTTCTTACTGAAATCACATCGAAGCAATCATGGCACAGGTGCATGTTATCTTCTCAATAAGAAGCAATCCGCCCAAGCACACTCCTCAAAGAATGCTTCTTCAGTTTTCTCCGTCTCAGATTGCTTGACCTGCAAGAAAAACCTCATCTTGTAAATTCAATAACATACCTGCACCTCAAAATTTCGTAATTGTTTAATATTTTCCCAGTTTTCTGTCTGGCTTAGGTTTCTATGTAACCATGGTGCTAAGAAAGCCTGAGAGCCTAAATGTATTGATACTTTTCCTACTGTAAATTTTTTCCCAGATGCAAATATCTCAATAAGCTAATAAGTCCATGCAAATGCTCTAAAAATATTTAAATATTCAGTTCTAAGAGTGCTTCATGTGATTGTTAAACTTGAGCAAAGTCAATTGATTTTGATCATTAGTTCTGGGTTTTGCCGCAGACTATGATGCTCCCTCATCTAACATACAGCCATACACAATTAATATCTCTGTGACTGATAAATCAAAATGATGTGCATATTTTTTTTTTCAAATGGACTACAAGGTCTCACTATAGGTGGTGTCAATAACAATGATCAAAACCCCACAATGTGTGAACAGAAGTATTGATAAAAGACTAGACTTTTGTCCATGATTTTGTACTTTTGTACACTCTCTCTGTTGCAAATTGAAAAATCCATTTATATCAGAAAAAGGTGGTTGTTGCATTCTTCATGTCCCAAATAACAGATAAGATGGGAACCTAGCTTGTGAATCCATGTAACTAATGAGGTTGACAGGTCAAATACCATAAACTTGCATGTTGCACCACCGGCTAACTAGAGCAACAAATGGTTAATTGTACTTACCAGTACTGATTGTGTAATACAAACGAATCAGTTGCCACTTTTTTCCCATCATCATTGCAGTTCCAGTGGTAGAATGCATGTGTCCTATTTCTGATCTCCAGAGTTGAATGGCCATAACTGGCTTCTCGGAACGCAGAATACTCTGGTTGGGGATCTCTAAATCTACAGAACCAAAAAAAATGTGCTAAAAACGAAGAGGAATGTTGTTACTTACGGATTAATAGTAAACAAACTGAGAATCATCATTGCCTGTTATTACTATTGTTGCTTTATGCAGGGAGAAATTTTCAAATATGCCATCTGACTAACCTTGCTGCTAGACCTTCTTGATTTCCACCATCTCCAACAGTGATGTAAACAGGAGCTGATTTGTCTGGCACAGGGTGACGTTCTCCACTTGATACATTGTACCTTATATTTGAGATTCGATACTGAAAGTTCAGCAGGAAAAAGTATGAGCACTCCTTCCAGAAAATAAACCACCAATTATAATAAAATATAACCATACCATGTGAGAACATAGTATGTATCACTCTAGAGTTCAGTATCAGTATAATTATAAGGGTTCAATGTCGCTATTTCAGAATTATTAATGTTTCAATCATGACAATCAGAATGGATTCCTCTCATGATCCAGACTTCAATGAAATAGCCAATTTTTACTTTTTGAAAGAAAAATACTGGAACTTGTGGTTTTTAGTTCCAAATTTCCAATAGAGAAAAGAGCTCTCATTCATTATTAACAAAATGGAATTTGTAAAGGCTTTTATCCTTCTTATCATTTTAAAATATACATATTAATAAAAGAAATATCTTAAACAAAAGGAGTCCCTGATTGGCTTACTTTACCATTGGAAGGAAATTTTGAATTATTTCATGTAACAGCTTGCCTGAATTGAGCCGTTTTATGACAGAGGAAAATATTCCAAAAACTTAATTTTACTACTTTGACAAAATTATCTTCAGATAAACATCAAATTAACCATTTAAAAAAATTACCTTGAAAGAGTTGGATAATGCAAAATAAAAGTAATGATAACAAAGAAAAATGAAAAATGAAATTATAAGGAAAGAACCATACAGATCTTTCATAAGCATGAACGTGACCAGCAAAGACTACATCAACTTTGTGATGGATGAACCATTCTTCAAAGACTGCTCGCATGCTTTCACCCTCCATGAAATGTGCTTCATTACTGTTGTAGATTGGAACGTGCATAAGGACAATGAGCCAAGGGGTCTTCTCCCTGTCAACCCTCTTTAATTCTTTGCTGAGCCACACCCACTGAGGTGTGTATTTCACTGTTATGAAAAGGATAAATCAGGTTTGATGTAAGATGTAAAAAAGACAAGAAAGAAGCAACTGCCCTCTCAGAGGAGAAAATCATAACTGAGCACTAGGGTAATAGAAGGCTAAGCCAATTAATCTTGAGGAGAGGACCAGAAAGGTCAGGATGCTGAATAGCTTATGAATATAAACAATTGAAGAGGACAAGAAAAGGTACCAAATGGAGAGTAGCTGGATAGCACAATTATATGAGCAGATGCACGTCTAATAGCATACCACATAGGGCTGCTGCTTTTACAAGCCAAATAAGGTGTAGGGAAGCGATGGAGATAGGATTTAAAAGGAACAACTTCATCCTGCACATGTTTTCAGAATTCTAAAAGTTAAGCACCAAACAAGAATGATTATAAATGTTCTGCTGCAAAGAGTGAGAACTTGCATATAGTGTCGTAGCTTTATTAGACTTCACTAACATATTATAAATAGTGTCACTATGCCATAACTTTAAACATCAAGTCAAGTGCATCTCAAATGGAATAAACAAGAAAGAGAAGACCTTAAATATCTTCTTCTGGTTAGCTAGCACAGAGAAAATCAGCGGTCAGACTTTTAATTGATAAGTATGAGATGAGATCTAACAATAATAAAACCAAAATGTTGATCTAGGGAAATCAAAGAATAACCTAGAATCTTCTTCAGGAATACTCTAGGCTTATAAGTTGAGAACAATGGACACCAAAACAATTTTGGCCCACACAGTAGCTGAAGAAAAATGCTTCAGGTGGCGTGCAAATACTATTAAGCATTGCATATCAGAAGCAGCATGCATAGTTGGGTGAAGTTCATAGTAGCAGAAAACAACTTATGATTTTTAGGAATAATATGTTACAAGATAAACCTCAATAGTAATGCCTGTTCAATGCTTTACCATGTAAGGCATGTATTCTATTTCATGATTCCCAGCAGACCAGATCCAAGGCTGATATGCAGTACTTCTCTCAACAAAGCGACCCCATGAATCCCACCGTATACCAACATCATTATACTGATATCTATCAGCATATGAAAGATCTCCTACAAACAAGACAGTCTGTGCTCCACTCTGCATGAAATGCTCTAGGGTGGACAATGAATTATACGTCTGACCCAAATCACCTGCAACATATTAAAAGCATTTTAATCAACATAAATTCAAGAAAATGAAATGGTATAGAAGAAACACATCAATATGAGTTCATAAATGACTTGGCATCAAGAAAGTATGAAATTATCTCATCTAATTAATGTGAATTGAGTTGAATTTCCACAAAGGATGAGAGAGAGACCAGAAAACATCTGCAGGTATCGCTGATTAAGAAGTTGAATATGATTAAATGGTCAATAAGGATTTGTGTAGCCAATTTAACTAGTTGGGATTTTAAGCTTCAAGGAGCTGACTTCAATTTTCCTATTGTCTTGCAATGTGCTTTTTTTACCTGTTTTCCAGCATAAAAGATAATATTTGTCTTATCTTCGACAAATTACCAGCATTGTCCTTGTCACCAGAAGGTTTACAAGCAGTAATAAGAGTTCATACGTAGTTGAGCACTTTGTTTTTTTAATCAATTAATGGATTCTAATACACTAAAAGCACTATTTCTTTCAAAAGTGGTAATGGGCACTTTGCTAATTCTTTTCTGGTCATGATTCAAGAATAACTCTTGGTATAAGCTTGGGTGTGTTGTACGTGCATGCATAAATGATCTTTGTGTTCTCATCCATCTTCATTAGTGCATGTATGTATAAGTATCCAATTTCTATTCATTTGAAACCAGGAACTTGCCTAACATCAAAACAGCCTGATTCAAGTAAGTGACAGGACAAAATAAAGGAAAGACTGCAGCTATAATTTTAAGAGGGGCAGCAGGAGTGGGAGTCCTTGTCATTTTGTTGAAGTTTGGCAGGGGTGTGATGAAGAAACGTGATGATTCTTGAAAGGGTCAGAGTTCATTTAAAGGTGGATTCTTTCTAGTAGAAAATTTCTTTCCTTCTTTTGAAATTTAATATGGGTTTTCTGGTGAATATAATTGGTGAAGAAAGAGAGGCAGATAAAGCAAGTGGAAGTGGGATTTTACTGTTAGAGTTAAGTAAGAATTTGACGGTCAGAGAAAGCATTAGCCATTAGGGGGGGCATTAAACGTAAACATGAATTTTTTCACAAAGGTGAAAAAGAGGATATTGTAAGGAACCATAAAAGAATTAATGTTTCGTCATCTTGAATGGATGAAAGAGAAGGAGAGTTTGAGCAATGGCTTTTGGCAATTTGGCCCTTTTTTTCCCTGGCCATGTGGGTGTTTGTCTTTTTTCTCCCTTCTCCAGACTACTGCTTCTCAAAAAAAAAAAAAAATAGTAACTGAAAGTACCCATATTGCTTTAGATTACAGAGGAAACAACTCACCGATGATTCCAAATTTGTAAGGAACATCTGGACCAATCTCTGGAGGTGTTTGAAACCAAAATTCTCGTGCGGAATCACCAGTCCCAATCTTGTAATAGTACTTGGTGTCATACTGAAAACAATAAACAAATGTTTAAGCAACCAATTTCTTCCTATCATATTCAGTTAACGACACCAACTATAAGTTCAAATCCAAACCCATTCTTGTAAGTTTGGAGGAAAACAAGAGCTAAAGAATTAATTCCTCAGTAGAAAAAATCCACACATACACTGGTTGTAGAATAAGCTGCTAATAATAACTGGCAACTAAGAATTTCTTTCCATGTTGAAGAAGTTAAACTCTTAGTGAAAGTATTACTTCCCCAATAATGATTATTACCTCAAGGCCATCAACAAAAACATGATGAATGTAGCCAGAATTGTATTTGTAAAAGGTGTAGTTTGTCATCTTCCCTTCTGCAGTAAATTCATAATTTTTCTCTGATGTGCCATATTGTACTTTGCTGGGCCCTGGTTCATCAGCTGTGACCCATGAGATAATCACAGCTTTTCCATCATAGTCCCCTTGCGTTATATGCACCTTCAGTTGAAATAACATGCATGTTATAAATAGATGCACAAAGGGATTGGAATAGAAACCAGCATGACGAGATAAATGGTATAATGCCCTTGTGTAATTGGGAAAGCATGCATCATCAGGACAAATTTTGTTGAGTCATTATCAGTGAACAACACAATCTGACAGAAATAATGCATAGATTCGTAACGAAGCCCGCATGTTCCATAGATACAATATGTTTCTGCCTAAACAATTATTCTTAATGATGGTTCCCTTAATTATCTCAGAAAAAAGGGTAATCTGAAAACTACTTGATACCTAGAAAGAAAACAGTCAGTAACAGCAAATGACATGCCTCACAAAGTGGGAGAGCATGGTATATCCAATGCTGTAAGTAGTGAGATAGAGAATATGAAAGAGGAAAACAATCTTCAGTCTTTATTTTTTATTTGAAAAAAAAAAGTTGTTCATTTTTGCACTGCCTGATTCTTTATACAAGCCCAGGTAATGATGATTGATAAAACAAATAGGACTGATGAAGACATATGTTGATAAACTATGTCTAGCAGCACATATATGAAAATAATCCAAAAAAAAAAAAAAATCTTACTTGTTGTGGTGCATTATGTCCATTGGGAACTGCAAATACTTCATTATCAAGAGGGATGTCAACCGATGGCCACTCATTCCGAATGAAAACACTTGTGATACCAGCATTCACATTGTTCACAGAGTTCAAGAAAACGAAGGATGTGAATAAGAGTAGAAACAGCAAAGACTGCATCTTAGTGACCCCTGACATGATGCTTGATCAATCAAACAATAACCATATGGTTTACAGCATCCAAGAATAAACACCAATGTACCAAAAATACAAGAAGCAACACCTGCAATTAACAGATACTATTATAAAAAAATTTGACTACATGTGCCAGTCAAGAAGGTTTAAAAATGCATAATACATTAAAAACAAACCACCCTGTATATGCTCTAATCCATACTTTTAGAACAAAAAAAATAAACTTTTTTTTTCACTTTTGGAAATTGTTGAAGTAATGAAACAAGATATTATTGAAATATAGGAATAATCATCAAAGGAGGAGAAGTTTGTGAAAATAGTTGCTTCTGTTTAAGACTTGCTTGTTAGGTTGTGTGGAAAATCCAGTAAAATCATGACACGACTTAAAAACATAGTGGCAAATACTCTTCAATCAATCTCCATTCTCTACAAAGGAAAACTGCCAAACCACCCTACAAAGGAGTTAGAGTCCAACCCATCAAAAGGGCCTTGTTACCTCACTACTCCCCTTCTTGCATCAGTAACAGATAACTGATGTTCAAAGTTCAGACCCTTAAGCTAAGTATTATAGGAGGAGATAATATGGAGCCAGAAACTGAAGCATCTGCTAATAGTCCTCATCCTCAAAATTTTTGTCTTGGCTACAAACTAGTTGTTGGCTGTCATGGTTGCCATTGCTTTATATAATTTGCAGGTGGCACTAAACCCACTAGGGAACAACTACCTTGATTGGACTATATCAACACCCATCTTCATTTCACACCAACTGTCTAACCCAACAAAGTTCAGCAAAACTGCTACATACCCTTTTTCAAAAAAAACATCATCTCCTCATTTTAAAACACAATTAAAGTCAAACCATCCCAACATGCAGAAACAGATAATTGCTGAAAACTATACTCATAGCATCGTTGATAAATGGAAAAAAAAATCCATTAATAAACATAGGAAACTATCTACAGATCATTATCACATCAATGTAATAGAAAAGGGGGGAAAATAAAAGACTCCGCTAATTTGCTTAAACTGAAAAAGACAGTTACTTTTTAATTCAAACAACAACCCCAGAAAAGATCACCAATAAGAAAAAGTAAAGATTAGAAGCAAAAAGAGCGCACAAATCAACATTTCATTGAAAACAAGAGAAATGAGAGTACCTTTAGGAAATCGGCTGAAGAGGAAAGTTTGAAAGGCAACGATTGGAAATTCGTGATCATCAGCTATTCAGCTTAATAATGGCCATGGCTATGGTTAAGGAGGAGGGGATGGCGTGGGTTAGTAGGAGACAGCATGGGATGGGCGCGGTGGCGTACGTTAGAGACGACAGTTTGTCGTGTTGCTTTGTCGATTGCGTGAGCTTTAGGAATATTCTTCTGATCGACTAAGAGTGAGCACGTGGCGGTAAGATATTGGTGAATGTGTCGGTTGGTCCCACATTGGGCACGTGCCGGTCAGATTAAAATTGATTGATTCATTGTCATTTTTGGTGAGAATATAATATTTGGCATCACTTTTATAGTATGTCTTTAGTGTTCTTAAACTGTTAAAAGAAAATAATAATAACAACTCGAACAAAATATGGAAAAAAAAAAATCAAATTCATTCATAATCTTAGGTTGTTTTTAATTTTTTATAATTATAAAATACTTTTTGGTACCATTATGTATAATGTTTAATTATATTTTTTATAATAATTCTGTTAGATTTATTTTTAATTTGGTAAAAATATAAATCAATCCAATTTGAAATAATTCATATTATCATTAATTTTTTATTTGAATTGCACAGAAAAATTGTATTTCAAGACAGTTTTTTCTTTTATTTAAACAAAAAATAAAAAGGTCAAAAATCAAGTAATTGAATTGAAATTGAGCAGCTAAATTTTGGTTTAATTTAACTTTTAATTTTTACTAAAGTCTTTTGCAATAGAAGCATTTTACTTGGTGACGTGGTCGCCTACCCAAGCCAATCCTTGGTCGAGGATAAAGCATAAATTAAAAAAAAATAATGCTTGACATTATTTGGATGATATTATTTGAAAAAAAAAATCATTTATATGCAATTAGGAATGAGAGTGATTAATTGAGTGGTTTAATTGGTAAGATTTATCATATCTAAAACTAAATTAATTAAAAAATTGATTAAATCAATTAAATATATAAAAAATGAACTAATCAAATATTGAATTGGTTAGGTTAGTTTGATTTTAGATAAAAAAATCAAAAGTTTATTATATTTTTGTAAATTACAATATTAAAATTCATAAAATTTATTTATAATTATAAAAAATATGGTATGAAAATTAGTAATGAAAATATATATTTTATATAAATTTAAAAATAATATATAATTAGTTTCTTTTTTGGTTAGTTTGGTTAAAAAATTTTAAAGTTGAGAATCAATCAAATAAATCAATTGGATTAATTTTTTGAATCAATTGAATCAAACTATTTTACTCAAATCACATTCGATTTAATTAAATCATTGATTTGATTCAATTCATTAGATTTGGTTTGTATTGAAATTTTCAGTTATTAAAACTCACGAATGTTTAACAACTTAATAGAGTATTTTGAAAACTCGGTTTTAATTATTCATATTTATATTTTCTTTTTTTTAAAAAAAATTGGATTTCAATTTTTTAAATAAAAAAAATGAAAAAGAAACCAAAACCAGTTTGTAATGGGCTTCGTTCGGCTCGATCTAAAATTTGTTGGGCTGAATTCGAAACCCCTAATCTATCCCAAGTGAATCTTCTATACAGTTCGCTTCACCCAAATAATGGCAAGAGCCTTCCAGTTTAACTCTTTAAAATGTAGGGATATGAGCAATTATTATTGGATCAAATGTTTATAATTATTTGATCATTTAAACGATATTTTTTGTCAATAAAATGTTGTTTCAATGGTAAAAAGAAAGATTTGGAATTTGTAGATTTCAGATTCAAATCTTATTATATATTAATTAATTCAACTTTATATTGATTTTTATATAATTTGTTTATTAACTAATTTTTTTATGAATATACTACTTTTTAACTGTGAATGAAATATCTTCTTGTAATATATATAAATTCATAAATAAATATATATATATATATATTTTTTTTGGGAAAAGAAATACTTGAACCTTCCTATCAAAATTCCAAATTTCTTTTTGAATCATTTTATTGCTCTCATGAGCAGTACTCCAGATGTCTAAATTGAAAGAAGTAGAGACAACTTTATTCACATCAAAGGAACCTTGTTTCAATTCAGACAACTGGGGAACCTTGTATTCCTATGGTGAAATTCACCTTTCGTCTAGTCTTATAATGAATAATATGTACCCAACAAAAAAAGCAAGTCTCATAATGAACAATGAACACCCATTTTCCTATATGTTTGGCAACAGCAGCACAGTGGGTTGGTCTTATTGTTTGGCATGCTAAATTTCAGCCAGAGAAGCGAAAGACCAAAACCTAGCAGCCACAGATTTGGGCTCTTGCCTTTGTATAATGTCCACTGGACAAAATTAATAAATTCATCAGTCAAACCCCACATATACAGAACAAATTATTAAATTTGGAGTTTGGTCCCCATGGAAATTGATAACAAAGAAGAACCATTTTCTATGCTAAAAACAAAGTAGTTTATTGACTTATTCCTGCTCCAGGATGCTTAGATTCGGATATGCTAAAATAGCTTCATAAAATAATATTATATTATATGTCAATTTCCTTTGGTTAAGTCATCAACGGGTTTGCATGAGATGAAGGAGGAATTATTTATTGGAATCAATTGGTCAAATGATTAGTGATTTAAACACTCTCACATTTCTTAGTTGAAGATGACTAAGCATGGAACGAAACTTAGTTTTTCATATATTAACATTTGGCTTATTGACAAATATACATATATTTTATTGAAACTGTCATATTTGGATTTTTATTGTAAAAAGAAAATTCATAATAGTACTTATGGAGATCATTTTCTCCTAATAAATTAGGTTATAAAAGATAATATGAACTTCGTTTGATGCTAAAGACATGTATTTTTCCGTTCAAAAGAGTAAGTTTAAATTTCTTCTTCTTCAAATAAAAAAAATAAAAAAGATAAAAAAAGAAAGGTAAAAATGGGCATTCATATTTCTGAATCAGAATTCCCTAATAAATGTTAATCAAAACATCCAACTATTCAATGGATTTTGACTGATGACTTTCCAAATGTTGTATAGGCTTTGACCCAAAAAATCCAAACACTTCCTTCTTTAATAGGAAAATAAAGAAGCACCAAGATCTTATCTTATCTTTTATTTTTTTTCTCTTTTTCCAAATATAAAACAAAATTAAACAGGAAATGAAGAAAAAGAGATAAAGAAAGAAAAAATAGCGGCCACAATCATAGTCCACATTTTCCACACGTATTCATCATTCGTGAAGGCATCGAAATCCCAGTTTGCTTGCATAACCATAAATGACCAACCCATTTGGACCCACTGATCAATCAAACGGTTACGCACTTCCCGACCACGTACCATATTTAAGTCTGTTAATCTCGTTTTAAAAATATTTTTTTTATTTATAAATATTGATATTAAACTATATAATAATAGGAGGTAATCTCTTTTTGTCTCATAAATATTACTCATTTATTTCAAGATTTTAATTTTTCAAAATGATGATTCTAGTTCTAATCATTCATATCTATATTATACTTTGCTTTTTTTTTTTTTACAAATAAAAAATTATGCCTTTCTAATATATATGAGAGAAAGTTAAATCTTTAACTCTCTTAAAAAGATATAATAAGTGTTAAATTTAGTTTGAATTATTACATTATGACACTAGTTTGTTGAACAAAAATCTTCTTTTTTTGTTAATATCATTTTTATAATTGTATGTCATATATTTAATAAATTTTTTATATTAACAATTTTTGCTGTTAAATTATTAATTTTTATCGTTAAATTTTAAGATTTAAGAGTTTAAAAATTAAGATTTTTTCAAAATCTCAATTTGCTTGCATAACCATAAATCACCAAGCCATTTGGACCCATTGATCAATCAAAGGGTTAGGCACTCCCCGACCACATACCATATTCTAGTCAATTAATCTCGTTTTAAATATACTAGGATGGAACCCGTAGCTACGCTACGGGAAAAATCACAAAAAATAGATATTATGTTGTATTGGATTTCAATTTGACACTTACAAAAGACAAATTATTGATAGAGAAAAAAGTAAACTGGCATTAATTGTAGATAATTATTTGATTTTGTTTCAATCACGGGAAAATTGGTAAAAGATGAATTTATGTCAATAGCATATCTAACAGCAATAGTCCCCTGAGTAAAAGAGACAATAAAATAATAGAAAGGAAACCCCAAATTCAAATCGAAATAATCTGACATTTACTTGAAACCTCCATTAAGGTAAATAATCTGTAAGTAATCATATAGTAATTGCGAATATACAATTTTATTAAGTAATAGAAAAGACAATCTAACCTTAATGTAAACAAATAATAAACGATACCCAATTGTAAATATTTAAATAATTTATGAACACAATTGAAGAATCCTTAACAGTAGCTTGAACAACCTGTAAAAATAAAAAAAACAGTATAAAAAAAACATAAATTTCAAGATATTTACAGTAGCTTTAAGAATAAAAAAAAAGCATATAAAATCAAAAAAGAATGCCACATATTAAACATAGAAATGCTAAAAACTGTAAAAAAATTATGAAACAAATAATATCATATCTTTTAAAAAAAAATTATCATACAAATAATAAACTGAAAATCCTAAACAAAACAATATCAGAATGAGCCTCATTTACAACATATGAAAACAAAACATATGAGAACATAAAGAAATCAAATCAAACAAATCCTAAATCCAAAATCATAAACAAATAAATGCCAACTCAAACCCAAAAAAATAAAATAAAAAAATAAAAATAAAAAACTATAAACATATCAACACAGATTGTAAACTCAAAACACTAAACCAAGAATAATAAAATAAATAAAAAACAAAAAGATTGATTTTAACAGTGGTGATTAAAGGGCGTTTACCTTGAAGGAGATCCAAGCAAAGGTCCAGTGCCTTTTGGAACAACCAGGGTTTGCATTTATCGAATTCGGATATGAATTCGCAATACTCGATGGGCAATCAGTAGACTTGACAGTAAGCCAAGGGTTTTCCCCTTCCAATATTTTTTTAAGGATAAAGGCGGAACTCTGAAAAAGATATTTGAAGGAGAAGCTTGCGAGAAAGAGAGAATTGACTTGAGCAAATAAGCCAGATAATGGAAAAAGAGAGAGAAAAGAGGTACCAGCTGAGGAGAGAGAGTTCGACACGACAGGAGAGGAAACGGAATATGACCGACGGGCAGAAGAGAGGCTAATGACAATTGGGAGACTAATCGTCGAAAACAAAGATAACAAAACAACAAAATGAGAAGCTCAACAATAATAAAGCAACCAGGGTTAAAAAAAAACCCTTAATCAAGAATGTAAAAAGTCTAATATCAATACCACGTCGTTTTGAATAACAAAAGTTAAAAAAATATATATAGAGAAGGGCTCTAATTGAATGACACTTGTCATTCAACTAGAGACTCAATTAAAAGAAATTGAAATCCAATCAGTTATCCTACTTTTATATATATTATGTTGGTGTTGAGGGGTTTATATAGATATTCAAGAATAGACAAAATTGGCTTCAATGCGAGTATTTAAATAGGCGTCTATCTTTAAGACTTAATTCACCCCCACCACTTGGTATGCAAAGGGGAATTATGCAGCTAGTCTCAAGGATACAATGAAGCCAACGTCTAACTTTCGTATTGCACTTTACGACACTAGACCGCTAGATACACCCGAGGGTTTACAAAGTCGTTTGACCTTAAAACCAACTTTCTGCAGCAAGATGATAATAAGGAATTCGGAATCTTTTGTAGATGGTGGAAACTTTAGTATTTTGTTTTTCTACCACAAACACTTTCTCTTGCTCTTTTATACTTGCTTGTTGTGTCTAAATTTTGGTGTGTCAAAATGAATGACAACAAGCCCTTTATATAGGCTTCAAAGTGTCTCTTATTCAAGGACACTTCCTTTTCATAAAGACATCTTTTATGTCTAATAAGTATCTTTATGTTTCAAGGTTACAACCTTTTCATAAAGATCTCTTTCATCCAAAAAGTATCTCTACACTTTTTGCCAACATAACTTTTGAGCAAAAGATATTGTTTCAATAAACATCTAATGAATAGATAACTATTCATTCCATAAATCATACTCTTTGATTTATACCTTGAAACAATATCTATTCACATATAACCTTTCATATGTTACTTTATAATTGTAACTTTTCACATGTAGCTTTTCACATCTTACTTTACAATGGTAACTTTTCACATGTAACTTTTCGTTGGTGTCTTTTTAACATGTATTTTCAATAAATATAATTATTCACATGAAAACTTATCGATATTCCAATAGACATATTGTGTCACTTTTTGTGACATAACTATTGAGTTAATGATAGCTCTCCTTCATGTGAACTATTCTTTAATTTTAAAAATACACCAACATATTATAGATATTTTTTATTTATAAATACTGATATTAAACTATATAATAATAAAAGGTAATCTCTTTTTGTCTCATACAAATATATCTGGCCTTTTTTTATTATACCTTTTCAAGATTCTAATTTTCAAAATGATGATTCTAGTTCTAATCATTCATAACTTTACTATACCTTGCATTATTTTTTTCTTTTTTACAAATAGGAAATTATGCCTTTTTAATATAATGAGAAAGTTAAATCTTTAACTCTCTTAAAAAGATGTAATAACGGTTAAATTTTGTTTGTATTATTACATTATGACATTAGTTTGTTGAACAAAAGTCATCTTTTTTTGTTAATATCACTTTTATAACTTTACGTTATGTATTTAATAAATTTTTTATATTAACAGTTTTTATTGTTAAATTATTAGTTTTTACCGTTAAGATTTAAGATTTAGAATTTTCAAATTAAGATTTTTTTTATTGATAATATAAAACTGATAACATGATGTAAAATTATAAAAAAAGTATCAAAGGGGTATTAAAATAAAGATATAAAATTTTTATTCTAATTTGTGAGGGCCTTTTTCATCTTCAGTCTAAGTGTTCTCAAGCATTGATCAAGTTTAAAATTAAACCCAAATTTCACCAAACCTTTTTTTCTAGTCCAAACTTTGAGTAGGAATTAAATTAGTACTTAAAAATTACTTAAGAAAATTAAGATTTTCCAATATTTTTTTTGAATATTCAAGAAATGCTGACTAATTATACAAGTTATATTAGGTAGGTGAATACATTAATTTCAAATGTATATAATTTGATAATTTTAAAAGATAACAATGGTAATACAGAATTTATTTCCATATATATCGATTTAATTTAATATTATTTTATAATAATCAAGAAAAACAAAAGAAAATCACAAAGCGCACAAAGCGGCTCAAATTCGGAGGCGGTGTTGTTGGTATTTACCATATAAATAGAGCAAACCAGGACCGGTCGTTGGGCTCGTTTCTCAGCGCTCTTTCTGCTACTTCCAAGAAACTCAACACTTCGTCTCTCTAGATATAAAACATAAAAAACCATCCCTTTCTCGAGTAGCCATGGAAGACCCATCATCCAAGGAAGATAACCCAAGAGTTCTAAAGGTTCTCGAAGCTCTCAAACAAGCTTCTCACGAGTTACAAGCTCACCCAACTCACAAATCGGCTGACTCCAACTCATCCGCTATTAAAGCTCTCCTCGAGCTTGAAACCGAGTCCGATTCAATCCTCTCCAAGGACCCGCATCTCTCTACTCTTTCCCAACACCTCGCGGACCTCAAAACCCACGTCGAAACCCTGAAACGAACCCGTGGTTACGGACTCAGGAGCTTTTTGACTCGCCGTGTCTCGACTCACTCCATCTCCCGAGTCGCCGGTTCGATTGAGTCCGAGATTCAAGCCTGGATTGACCGTGAGAGCATCGAGAGCTTGATAAAGGGTTTGAAAGAGCCGGGGAAGAACGAGGACGAGTTGGTTCGGTTACTGACCCAGTTCGAAGACCGAGTCTCACAAGGATTTAATCGTGAGTTACAGAATTTAGTCCTAAAATCGAAAGCTTTTTCTGTTTTACAATCGGTCCTTTGCGACCCGAATTGTACGAAACGGATACGGGAAAGCGCAGCGTTTTGTGTCGCCGCTTTGATTCGATTTAACAAGGATGTTTTTGTCGGGCAAGTGAATATGGGAGGTACAATTCACGCGCTTCTGGACATGAGATCAACCCATTGTCTGAAGGTTTTGTGTGAGTTGATTAAATTTACTAAATCACCATTTGTGGATGAGATCGTGTGCAATGGGGAAATTCCTGAGATTTTAACTTTGTTGGAAACCAAGGATTTGGACATGAAAGTTTTGGCCTTTGATTGCATTCTTGAAATTGGCTACTTTGGACGCAAGGAAGCAGTTGAAGCACTGCTTAAAGGAGGGTTGATAAAGAAACTTGTGGAGTTGCAAAGGTCAGAGCTTGGCGGGGATTTGATTGAGATGGGGAAGTTTGATGCTGAGAACAAGGAGACCGAGGAGAAGAAAAGAGAGAAGAGAGAAAAGAGGTTCTTAGAGAATCATCCATTTGCAAGCTGTGTGGCAAGGTTTGCTGTGCAGTTAGAGGTTGGGGAAGGGTTGAGGCAAAGAGAGAAAAGGGCTTTTAAGCTAGAGATTTTGGAGAGAGTTAGGGGAGCATCTATTAGTGATGCTGAGGCTGCTACAATTATTGCTGAGGTTTTGTGGGGGTCTTCACCTTGATCATGTTTTGTTAGTAGAATTCAGAGATGAAAAGGAAAAAAGTCATTATTTCGTTTTTTTTTTTTCAGTGATTACCAGTAAATTTTTTGGTTTGGTTTATAGAGAATTGTGTTATGTCTGTAGTGGTGTAAATCAATTGTTTATACAAATTGAATTCTATTTCTCTGTCATATTGTCTTCCCTTTCTTTTCCCAACATTATTTGGTTTGGTCTGGGCTGAGAAAGAAAGTTTTAGTTCCAAAACTGGGATTGGGGAAGCATTTTCTTTTTGATTCTGATTTTGGGGTATGTCGAGTTGAAACTGCAGTCTTTTGAGCTAGAATTGTGGAGCATCCATTGCCATCACCTAAGCAAATCAAATGCGGGTGAGCTTTGGTGGTTGAGGGTATTTGAGTTAATTTCAATCAAAGAATGGTTTTTTAATTTGTTATTGGAATACCAGTTTCTACTTTTCAGATGAAAATTGTGTGTTTGGTGCCTCCAAAAGGGGGTGTAAGAATCATTGCTTGATATATGCTTTTGGGTAAAAAAGTGAACCTTTGGTTATTACATGTTGGTGCAAGAAAATAGCATAATGATGGGGACAAAGAAATGTTTCAAGTTTATGCTATGAACGTCATATTGAAGTCAGATTCCTTGTGGAATAGTGATATTTTGAGCTGAATTCTGATGTCCTCAGCACTTACGTTTTCAAATACATCTTTTTCTCATTCTTGTACAAGCAAGCATTTGTTTTATACGTAGGCTGCCAAAATCGTGTGTCGACTGTCGATTCCTTGCATAGCCGAATCACATATATTGTTAGTCAATTTCTTTAATTTAACTTAACCCTTCCTTCCCTTTCGCATTGACTAATTTCAACTTTCTTATTATTAATCAAGATCTTTCTCGACAAGGTGGTTCTGGTTGTTAGGGAAGACAATAAAGTAAGAGATAGATTCACTAAGTTTTACAGATGGGAAAAGATAAATCTTTGTAAAGCACACCATTTTTTCTTATGGGGTGGTTTAAGGTTAAACAATGCAAAAGCGGTTGAATTTCAATAGTACTATATTGGTTCGGCTCACTCCCATTAAAAACTCAAATTCCTTAAAAGAGAGAATTGTAAGATATCAAAGTATGCATTTTAAGTTTTTGGGTTTATTGGTTTATTTATAGAATTTCAAAATTAAGGAGTTAAAATTGATTAGACATATCTATAAATTTGAACATTGTATGACTATGGCAACTCAAATTTAACTGTGAGCAGGCAAATCAATTAGTTATTAGATATTGTATTTTTGGTTTTTAAGCATTGTATCATTGGTTTTTAGATATTGCGATACTGATTTTTAAGTATTGTATAACTTAATTATTACAATTCTAGTTTTTAGACATTACGTAAATGGTTTTAGACATTGCGTGATTGATTTTTAGGCATTACGTGATTGATTTTTAAGCATTGTCTAAGTCACGTAATGCCTTACTAACCAGTCAGGCAATATCTAAAAATAGGTCACGTAATGCCTAAAAATTAGTAACGCAATACCTAAAAACTAATCACAAGTCATGTAATATCTAAAAATTAATAATGCAATGCTTAAATACTAGTCACATAATACTTAAAAATCAGTTATGTAATATTTAAAAACCACTAAAACTACTGAATTTCATTTAACAAAATCAACAACTTCAAACAATACACTGTATTTCATTTAACAACATAATCAATGAATATGTTTACTCAGCAAAGAATACTCAAAATGCTCAAAAGTTTTTTTTTTATGTATCAAAAACTACTCAAAACTGCTTAAAAATACTCAAAACCATTAAGATGACATTTGCCACTTTATAATGCAATGTGATTACAAACAATGTGATTGTAGGGAAAATAACATCACGGTGTTTAGTATATAAGTAAAATAATAATTAAAATGTAGGGAAGATAATATTGCAGTGTTTAGTTTATAAATATTTTGCTGGAAATATAATGTTAATTTTCAAAATTACCTTTATTTATTAAAATGAAATTTTAATATACTTATATTTTTATTATTAATTTTTATATAATATCATCTTTTAAATATATTTTTAATGTCGAATATTTTATTTTCAATTCTTATTATAATCTTATATATTTTATTTTCATTTCTTTAATATATTTTTTATATTATATATTTTATTTTAATTTTTTTACATTAAAATTATTTTATTCCAAGTTTGTTATTAAATATTAACTAAGTCCTCAGTTTTTAATTATAATTTACTTAATTTTTAGTTATTTTTATATTTAGTTTATTTTTAAGTGAGTTATTTAATTTTATGTTATTTCTTTTAATTTGGTTAATATTTATTAGATTTTATATTTTTGGTAGGAACTAAAGTAATTGGGATTAATTTTAAAAAGAATGATATTAAAAGACCCAAAAGTCTACTTGCATATACTTTAGTATTTTGATTATATCTCGAGCTACAGAACTCCAATTGCTGCAATTCTTGACCATTAGAAAGTTAAGAGATAGACCTACAACTTTGATGAAGATCACTTTGCCCAGTTCTGCCTCAAAGATAGAGAAAATTACATCGAAAAGTTGCTAGATGTATTGTGTCGAGAATAGCAATTTGCAAAGATTGACAAGTGATTTTTTGGGCTCTCATTATGTTTTTAAACCCGATTAAACCCTAGGTCAACTTGAGGAAGTTAAGGTTAAGTTTGTTAGTATAAATAGGATATTTTTTAAGAACACTAATAGATAGCTTTTGGAGATTCAAGAAGTCAAAAGTCGAGGTTGAAGTTTGGAAATCAAAACAGCTATCATTATTTTGTTCCTTGGCTTTTATTCTTCTTGTTATTTTCAATGGTTAATTTTAATACAATGTTATTTGATTTTGCAATCATGAGTAGCTAATTTTCTTTTTCTAGGATTGCAATTGAACTCACATGTAGTCTAAGTTTTTAATCTATTTCTTACTTATTTTCAATGAGAATTGAATTGTTTATTCCAATTTGTTCTTAATGTTTTTAATTATCTGGCAACCAATTAAATTGATTTAGGAACCTAAACAAACTTGGAAAAGGGAGTTTAGAGTAGACTAAAATTGGGATAGCATATGATCAATTTAATTGATTTGCGTATAGGATAGGGATATACCTGTAGGCTATATGCAGCTAAATTAGAGCCTGAACTTAATGAGTCTGTTTTAATTTCAAATCACATAGAGATATAGTATTTTGGTTAAAATAGATATTTTTATAAGATGAGTCGAGAGACCTTTATAAATAATTTAGGACTCTAGGTTAGTAATTCAATCCATTGAAATAAGTTAAGGAGGAGAGGTAAAATTTAGATGAAGTATGAGGGATATTGTAATCCTAGGCTTATTTTATTTGATTTTTTCTCAACTTATTTTTTTGATTTTTCTTGTTAGTTTAAATTTTAGTTTATTAGTTTTATTTAATTACTCAATTTGGATTGTTTGGATAAGATTAAATTGTTTTAATTTTAGTATTTAGTAAAGTTTTAGATTAATTCTCTATGGGATCGACACTCTACTTGCTTATATACTATCTGTTCGATACGTATACTTGCGTAGTATAATTTCAATTGACAAGTTTTTGATATATTATATAAATTTTAATTTCTTATATTTTATTTATTTTAAATTCTAATTCTTATATTATATATTTATTTTAATATTTTTTATTTTAATTATAATATTACAAAATATTTTTAACAAAGTAGTAAAATTGAAGGGTAAAAATATTTTTAATAACATTAAAGAATGCAATGTAATGTGATTGTAATTGCAATGTGATTGCATTAATTTTGCATTGCAATCACATTATATACCTTATCTATAATATGATTGGATTACAATTTTATATTGTAATAGTCTGTTGCAAAACAAATATTACAATATAATTTAATTGGACACATTACAATAAATATACTTTTACTTTTCTTATACCAAACGCTATCTAAAAATTTTTCTTCGTGTATCAAAAATTATTTTAAAATGTTTAAAGGTTTTTCTTTTCGATAAGAAATACTTTAAAAATAATAATATAAAGAGAAAAACTAAAAAGATATGAGTTGGTTTGAAGAACTATTCTAAATATATAAATTAGTTTAATTAAAAATAATTTTATTTAAAATTAATTTTTTAATTAAAAGTAATTAAAATTATATAACAAACTATTTTCAAAAAACACCTTATCGGTATTTTGGAAAAGAACCATTCTTAAAATCGTGGTTCACGATGATGTTCATTGTTCAATGAACGTGGCGGGTGCACAAAATTCCTTGGGAAGATGGCCTCTGAGCCGCAGGTTTGTCATGGGTTGTTCTTGATTCAGAAAAAGTAAAAAAAGCGAACACGTTGCAATTTCTGGAAAAGTGAGATGACAGGGCTAAGGACGAAGATTACATCGGGAATGTTGAATGCTGCTGGTGTTCATTCGGTCTGAAACTCATTCAGGTTCTGTCAACCTACGGATGAGATCCCACCTGCACAAACGACTAGAAATGCCAAATTGCCAATGTCACACAAGGGCCTAATAACAAAGTTACTGAGGTAATAGTAAATTGGAAGAAGAATTGAAACTTAATACGTCTTTCCACTTGGCAATGCCTGACATACGGATTTAATTATTCTTACTAATCATCACAAATTGGAAAGAATGAAAACATGACAGAAATAAGAAAACAAGCTGGAGTGACAACGAAAGTGGATTAGGATTCTATGAAGATCATCACTCTCTCCTCACCTTGACAGATGGGAAAATTCAAGGGCCCAGGCTTTTGAGTGAAGGGATGCATGCTGATATTTGCGTGCTGTGGAGACTAGTTTGTCCGTTATGTGGCAAAGTGGAGTTGTTTCCAGAAGAAGCATGCGCTCAATTATTGCAAGTAATGAACAAAACGACATTGTCTCCTGTTTGTTCTATCTTCTCTACTGGCTCCAACTCTTCCCCAACGTCGCTGTACTGAGAGTTATGGCTGCACAAGTATTTGTCTTTACTCTCTTGTTCTTTCTTTCCAATATCCTTTTTGTTACTATGATTTTCTATTTCTTGTGGTAATGATCTCTGTAATTGCTCAACCCTTAGGAGGTCCGTTTTGCCTTTCTTCTTCCATAAGAAATAAAGGATTGCAGGTGGTAAACGTTAGGTGCCAGCTAGTTAACGTTAGGTGCCAGCTAGTTAACAAAAGATTAGAATCAAAGCCTACAAAGAACATTTCAACTGGAGAATAATAGCTCATAAAAAAATCTAAAACTGGAGACTAAATTAACCTAAAGGAGTCAAGTATCAAATTTCAGGCTGGCGCATTAACCATTGCACGTTTAGATAATGGAAATCTAAGGTTCCCAAATTCAGGAAGAACTGAGCTTAGTAGCAATATCACAATTTACTAAGTAAATTAAACATGAAAAGGTCCACTAGTTTAGAGAGACCACTAAGAAAAATTATGTATTGCCATTTAATACAACAAAATCTAGCTCAACAACAATTTCAACTCTTTAGACCAAAACAAATAAAAAAGAAGAATTTTGGTCACCCTATTACAACTATTTAGCGTTTTCCCATGAATCACAAAAATTTCTTCTCTGGTGAATCCCTGTACAATTATTGCCTCGATTGACACTAGCCTCTGCTGCTCAGCCTGGCAGCTCAACCGGGTACACAAATGCTATGGACTCCTTGAGGTAGCGGAGAGACCGATGTCTACTCACTTTCTCCCACATTTCTGAATTAAGGCATCCAACAAAGTGAGACAATATCCAGAATGACCTAAAAAAATCCTGCATACTATATCATCTGTTTGGATGGAAAGACAATATCCTCGAGCTTGAAACCGAGTCCGATTCAATCCTCTCCAAGGACCCGCATCTCTCTACTCTTTCCCAACACCTCGCGGACCTCAAAACCCACGTCGAAACCCTGAAACGAACCCGTGGTTACGGACTCAGGAGCTTTTTGACTCGCCGTGTCTCGACTCACTCCATCTCCCGAGTCGCCGGTTCGATTGAGTCCGAGATTCAAGCCTGGATTGACCGTGAGAGCATCGAGAGCTTGATAAAGGGTTTGAAAGAGCCGGGGAAGAACGAGGACGAGTTGGTTCGGTTACTGACCCAGTTCGAAGACCGAGTCTCACAAGGATTTAATCGTGAGTTACAGAATTTAGTCCTAAAATCGAAAGCTTTTTCTGTTTTACAATCGGTCCTTTGCGACCCGAATTGTACGAAACGGATACGGGAAAGCGCAGCGTTTTGTGTCGCCGCTTTGATTCGATTTAACAAGGATGTTTTTGTCGGGCAAGTGAATATGGGAGGTACAATTCACGCGCTTCTGGACATGAGATCAACCCATTGTCTGAAGGTTTTGTGTGAGTTGATTAAATTTACTAAATCACCATTTGTGGATGAGATCGTGTGCAATGGGGAAATTCCTGAGATTTTAACTTTGTTGGAAACCAAGGATTTGGACATGAAAGTTTTGGCCTTTGATTGCATTCTTGAAATTGGCTACTTTGGACGCAAGGAAGCAGTTGAAGCACTGCTTAAAGGAGGGTTGATAAAGAAACTTGTGGAGTTGCAAAGGTCAGAGCTTGGCGGGGATTTGATTGAGATGGGGAAGTTTGATGCTGAGAACAAGGAGACCGAGGAGAAGAAAAGAGAGAAGAGAGAAAAGAGGTTCTTAGAGAATCATCCATTTGCAAGCTGTGTGGCAAGGTTTGCTGTGCAGTTAGAGGTTGGGGAAGGGTTGAGGCAAAGAGAGAAAAGGGCTTTTAAGCTAGAGATTTTGGAGAGAGTTAGGGGAGCATCTATTAGTGATGCTGAGGCTGCTACAATTATTGCTGAGGTTTTGTGGGGGTCTTCACCTTGATCATGTTTTGTTAGTAGAATTCAGAGATGAAAAGGAAAAAAGTCATTATTTCGTTTTTTTTTTTTCAGTGATTACCAGTAAATTTTTTGGTTTGGTTTATAGAGAATTGTGTTATGTCTGTAGTGGTGTAAATCAATTGTTTATACAAATTGAATTCTATTTCTCTGTCATATTGTCTTCCCTTTCTTTTCCCAACATTATTTGGTTTGGTCTGGGCTGAGAAAGAAAGTTTTAGTTCCAAAACTGGGATTGGGGAAGCATTTTCTTTTTGATTCTGATTTTGGGGTATGTCGAGTTGAAACTGCAGTCTTTTGAGCTAGAATTGTGGAGCATCCATTGCCATCACCTAAGCAAATCAAATGCGGGTGAGCTTTGGTGGTTGAGGGTATTTGAGTTAATTTCAATCAAAGAATGGTTTTTTAATTTGTTATTGGAATACCAGTTTCTACTTTTCAGATGAAAATTGTGTGTTTGGTGCCTCCAAAAGGGGGTGTAAGAATCATTGCTTGATATATGCTTTTGGGTAAAAAAGTGAACCTTTGGTTATTACATGTTGGTGCAAGAAAATAGCATAATGATGGGGACAAAGAAATGTTTCAAGTTTATGCTATGAACGTCATATTGAAGTCAGATTCCTTGTGGAATAGTGATATTTTGAGCTGAATTCTGATGTCCTCAGCACTTACGTTTTCAAATACATCTTTTTCTCATTCTTGTACAAGCAAGCATTTGTTTTATACGTAGGCTGCCAAAATCGTGTGTCGACTGTCGATTCCTTGCATAGCCGAATCACATATATTGTTAGTCAATTTCTTTAATTTAACTTAACCCTTCCTTCCCTTTCGCATTGACTAATTTCAACTTTCTTATTATTAATCAAGATCTTTCTCGACAAGGTGGTTCTGGTTGTTAGGGAAGACAATAAAGTAAGAGATAGATTCACTAAGTTTTACAGATGGGAAAAGATAAATCTTTGTAAAGCACACCATTTTTTCTTATGGGGTGGTTTAAGGTTAAACAATGCAAAAGCGGTTGAATTTCAATAGTACTATATTGGTTCGGCTCACTCCCATTAAAAACTCAAATTCCTTAAAAGAGAGAATTGTAAGATATCAAAGTATGCATTTTAAGTTTTTGGGTTTATTGGTTTATTTATAGAATTTCAAAATTAAGGAGTTAAAATTGATTAGACATATCTATAAATTTGAACATTGTATGACTATGGCAACTCAAATTTAACTGTGAGCAGGCAAATCAATTAGTTATTAGATATTGTATTTTTGGTTTTTAAGCATTGTATCATTGGTTTTTAGATATTGCGATACTGATTTTTAAGTATTGTATAACTTAATTATTACAATTCTAGTTTTTAGACATTACGTAAATGGTTTTAGACATTGCGTGATTGATTTTTAGGCATTACGTGATTGATTTTTAAGCATTGTCTAAGTCACGTAATGCCTTACTAACCAGTCAGGCAATATCTAAAAATAGGTCACGTAATGCCTAAAAATTAGTAACGCAATACCTAAAAACTAATCACAAGTCATGTAATATCTAAAAATTAATAATGCAATGCTTAAATACTAGTCACATAATACTTAAAAATCAGTTATGTAATATTTAAAAACCACTAAAACTACTGAATTTCATTTAACAAAATCAACAACTTCAAACAATACACTGTATTTCATTTAACAACATAATCAATGAATATGTTTACTCAGCAAAGAATACTCAAAATGCTCAAAAGTTTTTTTTTTATGTATCAAAAACTACTCAAAACTGCTTAAAAATACTCAAAACCATTAAGATGACATTTGCCACTTTATAATGCAATGTGATTACAAACAATGTGATTGTAGGGAAAATAACATCACGGTGTTTAGTATATAAGTAAAATAATAATTAAAATGTAGGGAAGATAATATTGCAGTGTTTAGTTTATAAATATTTTGCTGGAAATATAATGTTAATTTTCAAAATTACCTTTATTTATTAAAATGAAATTTTAATATACTTATATTTTTATTATTAATTTTTATATAATATCATCTTTTAAATATATTTTTAATGTCGAATATTTTATTTTCAATTCTTATTATAATCTTATATATTTTATTTTCATTTCTTTAATATATTTTTTATATTATATATTTTATTTTAATTTTTTTACATTAAAATTATTTTATTCCAAGTTTGTTATTAAATATTAACTAAGTCCTCAGTTTTTAATTATAATTTACTTAATTTTTAGTTATTTTTATATTTAGTTTATTTTTAAGTGAGTTATTTAATTTTATGTTATTTCTTTTAATTTGGTTAATATTTATTAGATTTTATATTTTTGGTAGGAACTAAAGTAATTGGGATTAATTTTAAAAAGAATGATATTAAAAGACCCAAAAGTCTACTTGCATATACTTTAGTATTTTGATTATATCTCGAGCTACAGAACTCCAATTGCTGCAATTCTTGACCATTAGAAAGTTAAGAGATAGACCTACAACTTTGATGAAGATCACTTTGCCCAGTTCTGCCTCAAAGATAGAGAAAATTACATCGAAAAGTTGCTAGATGTATTGTGTCGAGAATAGCAATTTGCAAAGATTGACAAGTGATTTTTTGGGCTCTCATTATGTTTTTAAACCCGATTAAACCCTAGGTCAACTTGAGGAAGTTAAGGTTAAGTTTGTTAGTATAAATAGGATATTTTTTAAGAACACTAATAGATAGCTTTTGGAGATTCAAGAAGTCAAAAGTCGAGGTTGAAGTTTGGAAATCAAAACAGCTATCATTATTTTGTTCCTTGGCTTTTATTCTTCTTGTTATTTTCAATGGTTAATTTTAATACAATGTTATTTGATTTTGCAATCATGAGTAGCTAATTTTCTTTTTCTAGGATTGCAATTGAACTCACATGTAGTCTAAGTTTTTAATCTATTTCTTACTTATTTTCAATGAGAATTGAATTGTTTATTCCAATTTGTTCTTAATGTTTTTAATTATCTGGCAACCAATTAAATTGATTTAGGAACCTAAACAAACTTGGAAAAGGGAGTTTAGAGTAGACTAAAATTGGGATAGCATATGATCAATTTAATTGATTTGCGTATAGGATAGGGATATACCTGTAGGCTATATGCAGCTAAATTAGAGCCTGAACTTAATGAGTCTGTTTTAATTTCAAATCACATAGAGATATAGTATTTTGGTTAAAATAGATATTTTTATAAGATGAGTCGAGAGACCTTTATAAATAATTTAGGACTCTAGGTTAGTAATTCAATCCATTGAAATAAGTTAAGGAGGAGAGGTAAAATTTAGATGAAGTATGAGGGATATTGTAATCCTAGGCTTATTTTATTTGATTTTTTCTCAACTTATTTTTTTGATTTTTCTTGTTAGTTTAAATTTTAGTTTATTAGTTTTATTTAATTACTCAATTTGGATTGTTTGGATAAGATTAAATTGTTTTAATTTTAGTATTTAGTAAAGTTTTAGATTAATTCTCTATGGGATCGACACTCTACTTGCTTATATACTATCTGTTCGATACGTATACTTGCGTAGTATAATTTCAATTGACAAGTTTTTGATATATTATATAAATTTTAATTTCTTATATTTTATTTATTTTAAATTCTAATTCTTATATTATATATTTATTTTAATATTTTTTATTTTAATTATAATATTACAAAATATTTTTAACAAAGTAGTAAAATTGAAGGGTAAAAATATTTTTAATAACATTAAAGAATGCAATGTAATGTGATTGTAATTGCAATGTGATTGCATTAATTTTGCATTGCAATCACATTATATACCTTATCTATAATATGATTGGATTACAATTTTATATTGTAATAGTCTGTTGCAAAACAAATATTACAATATAATTTAATTGGACACATTACAATAAATATACTTTTACTTTTCTTATACCAAACGCTATCTAAAAATTTTTCTTCGTGTATCAAAAATTATTTTAAAATGTTTAAAGGTTTTTCTTTTCGATAAGAAATACTTTAAAAATAATAATATAAAGAGAAAAACTAAAAAGATATGAGTTGGTTTGAAGAACTATTCTAAATATATAAATTAGTTTAATTAAAAATAATTTTATTTAAAATTAATTTTTTAATTAAAAGTAATTAAAATTATATAACAAACTATTTTCAAAAAACACCTTATCGGTATTTTGGAAAAGAACCATTCTTAAAATCGTGGTTCACGATGATGTTCATTGTTCAATGAACGTGGCGGGTGCACAAAATTCCTTGGGAAGATGGCCTCTGAGCCGCAGGTTTGTCATGGGTTGTTCTTGATTCAGAAAAAGTAAAAAAAGCGAACACGTTGCAATTTCTGGAAAAGTGAGATGACAGGGCTAAGGACGAAGATTACATCGGGAATGTTGAATGCTGCTGGTGTTCATTCGGTCTGAAACTCATTCAGGTTCTGTCAACCTACGGATGAGATCCCACCTGCACAAACGACTAGAAATGCCAAATTGCCAATGTCACACAAGGGCCTAATAACAAAGTTACTGAGGTAATAGTAAATTGGAAGAAGAATTGAAACTTAATACGTCTTTCCACTTGGCAATGCCTGACATACGGATTTAATTATTCTTACTAATCATCACAAATTGGAAAGAATGAAAACATGACAGAAATAAGAAAACAAGCTGGAGTGACAACGAAAGTGGATTAGGATTCTATGAAGATCATCACTCTCTCCTCACCTTGACAGATGGGAAAATTCAAGGGCCCAGGCTTTTGAGTGAAGGGATGCATGCTGATATTTGCGTGCTGTGGAGACTAGTTTGTCCGTTATGTGGCAAAGTGGAGTTGTTTCCAGAAGAAGCATGCGCTCAATTATTGCAAGTAATGAACAAAACGACATTGTCTCCTGTTTGTTCTATCTTCTCTACTGGCTCCAACTCTTCCCCAACGTCGCTGTACTGAGAGTTATGGCTGCACAAGTATTTGTCTTTACTCTCTTGTTCTTTCTTTCCAATATCCTTTTTGTTACTATGATTTTCTATTTCTTGTGGTAATGATCTCTGTAATTGCTCAACCCTTAGGAGGTCCGTTTTGCCTTTCTTCTTCCATAAGAAATAAAGGATTGCAGGTGGTAAACGTTAGGTGCCAGCTAGTTAACGTTAGGTGCCAGCTAGTTAACAAAAGATTAGAATCAAAGCCTACAAAGAACATTTCAACTGGAGAATAATAGCTCATAAAAAAATCTAAAACTGGAGACTAAATTAACCTAAAGGAGTCAAGTATCAAATTTCAGGCTGGCGCATTAACCATTGCACGTTTAGATAATGGAAATCTAAGGTTCCCAAATTCAGGAAGAACTGAGCTTAGTAGCAATATCACAATTTACTAAGTAAATTAAACATGAAAAGGTCCACTAGTTTAGAGAGACCACTAAGAAAAATTATGTATTGCCATTTAATACAACAAAATCTAGCTCAACAACAATTTCAACTCTTTAGACCAAAACAAATAAAAAAGAAGAATTTTGGTCACCCTATTACAACTATTTAGCGTTTTCCCATGAATCACAAAAATTTCTTCTCTGGTGAATCCCTGTACAATTATTGCCTCGATTGACACTAGCCTCTGCTGCTCAGCCTGGCAGCTCAACCGGGTACACAAATGCTATGGACTCCTTGAGGTAGCGGAGAGACCGATGTCTACTCACTTTCTCCCACATTTCTGAATTAAGGCATCCAACAAAGTGAGACAATATCCAGAATGACCTAAAAAAATCCTGCATACTATATCATCTGTTTGGATGGAAAGACTATTCCAGATATAAACTGCTTTCTTGAACAGGCTCTCTCTCAACAAGGAAAATCTAGTGCTTAACCACCCTCCAGTGCTTCAATGTCTCTATTTTCCTTTCTACAAAAAAGGGCCTTAAAAATTGAAAAGACAGCAACCAATGCAATCTCAACATGCTCAGAGCTACCCATCTTCACACAAACTTGCCCCATTTTCTGGCTATTTATGTTGCCACTGACAGACAGCCTCATGCCTCGCATTGGCCTGAACTCAGACTGGAAACCACCACCAAGTACTGTCTCTTTATTAAAGGAGAGAGCTGTCGTAGTGAGGCTAACACTGTCATTTCTCACAGGGTAGTCCCTCCCTCTAAACGTAGCTTCAAAACTCCCACCATATGCCACTTGTCCGGAACCCTCCATTCTTCCAGCATTCAAAACATACTTCATTCTCTTCCCCACCAATATGGTATCCTCAAGCTTAGCACCAACATAATATTTGTTCCCAAATGATGTGAGAGAGACACCACATTCAGTGACATTGTGCTTGAGGCTCCTCAGCTTTGCATTGCTTTGAACAGTATACATCAGATCTTTACCAGTAGACTGAAGATCAAGTCCTACAGAATAAGTAGGCCCCACAGGATCTACATACGCAGCAGCACATTCAGATTGAATACTGAAATCATGCTTGTCCTTACTCATCTGTCCTGTAATTGAAGCAAAAACATTCTTCTTCACTTCCAAAGCTGTCTCCAAGTTTATACCATCAAAGCCAACATCATGATCCCATCCATGGGGATCAAGAACAGGTCTCGCAAGCCATTGGTCATTTGTGACAAGGCAGCGATATCTGTGTACCGGGCAATCTGAGTCAAAACTTGGAGGGACTGCCATATCTGGTAATGGGACAGCCTCTGGAGATACCTTGTCATTAGCATCATCATCACCTGCAAAGCTTTTGTCTTTGGAGAGCTTGCTCTCCTTCCGTCTTAGGCACTCTTCCTTCAACTGCTTTTTCAAATACAGAGTCTCTCTGTATTCCAGTTCATCAAGATAGGCTTTTTTCTGTGATTTAGTCAATTTTTTAAATTGAGACTTTGTCAGGATTCGAATTGAAGGCAATTTATCGTACTCCTCTTCTTCTTCCGCATCCGAGAGCAGAATCTCATCAACTTCGTTTTCTGGTTCAGCTGGATGTGAGACTGACCGATGACGTAGAAAAGATGAGAGAAGATGAGGCAGAGAAGGCAACCGACTGTTACTTGATGGTCCTAGTTCAATGCTGTCTCGAAATTCCAAGAGGGTGTTGGCATCACCAAGAACCTTGGTACATATGCATAATAACAAGAATTGGGATTTCCAAGCCTGTCCATTTGGAAGTATATTTTGCCCCATGATATTTCTTTTGCACTGAGGGTCATTCTCCACTAAAAGTACAGGGTTCTCAAGCCTTGAATCAGATATTGCCTGGTGTATATATTGCTGCACCAAATCTGTGCAATGGTTCACATATGATTCATAACTGACAGAATACCCATTGGGTCCTTCGGGAAGAGTAGGAGAAGAATGTGTCATGACAAGAACGGTGTTAAACCAAATGGCACTACCAAAAACTTTGGTCATAAGCTTCAAAAGGGGGAAATCACTATAACCCATGTTGATGAGGTCAAGCCGCTCAAAATATAGAACAACGTCTGGAGGGGATCTTCTAATGTATCTCTTCACGGATAGCATAATCTTCCTATTTCTTCTCACATTACTTGTAGATGAAGGTAAAAAACCAGGGGTATCAATGAATGTTATCTTAATCCCATTAACAGTTCCCACAACCTCTCTAATGCAATCAGTGGCAGGCTGAAACGCATTGGTCTCAGTTTTTGGTTGATCAAAGATAGAATTTATGGTTGCACTCTTGCCAACGCCTGTTTTGCCAAGGACAAGTATTTTAATAGAGAAATCTAATTCTGGCAGCCCAGATGCCTCCTGTTCTCTTGCAATTCCTTTAGCTCTTTCATTTCTTAAGTTCACTCTTTTCAAATCTGATTCTCCTGCTCGTATCAAAGTTGCTAGGTGCATCCTATATAAAACTTTGGCCACCAGAAGATTGTCATGAAATTGCCCCAACCGTTGGAGAAGACGCAAGAATTTTATCTGGAGATCTTCAACTTTTGCCAATGGATCCATCTTTTTTCTATAAGGACCGTCATCTGACAGATTAGAATCTTCAACTAGGATTTGCTGCTGCAAGGTATAAGGGTCATTATCATGAATACAACCAGAAGAGCATGATGTATCAGGACGCACTGACAATGCCATGGAACTGGTGGTGTGAGATGAACCTAGTGAAAAACAAGACAATATGCCGAATCAGTTACAGAATTTATATAATCTACTGTGGCCATATTTTCATCAACATGAACCAGCTTCAGAATAATAACTGGTTAAAAGACAAACTTAATGAGAGATCCATGGTACATCTCTAGTCATAGAGGTTGTCAATTTCCACATCAAAAGATTACCCAAAGCATTATAAATTAAGCTTTACTAAAGAGTTGATCTAAGTAGAGAAACTCCTAACTATCAATCTGCCTAGTAGTCTGTAAAATAGCTATATCATATCACATTTTTGCTTTTGTCCCTTTTTTTTTTAATTTTAGTTTGCCAATTTCACTGAAGATAACAAAGCTTCCATTTCCTTTTCATTCTTTGTCTCTATGTTACATTTATTTCAATATGCTTCTGATTTCGTTAATTTACTAGTTCTTGTGTTTCAGCAAACTGCTAAATGTCAATAAGACAGCTACTAGTAAGCACCTTTCTGTCTAGATAAGATCACTCTATCTCGTACTAAGTTCAAGTATTTAGTAATTTACTTTAGAGTTTAGACAATCCCTTGAAACAAGCATATATGCCACAGTGATTATATCACAAAACTACGTATACCCACTTTCCCAAATTTTACTTCATGAATTTTGGTGTATGAAAATAGCCTTTTGACTAAGAGGATCAAAGTTACTAAGCATACATAGAAAAAGGGAGAAGCCGATACCTTGATCATCATATTGTTCCTCTCGAGACGAAGGAGCCTCGGGAAAGAAACCACCACTGCCGGACAGTGGTCTAGACGAGTCCAACGACTTGGATAGTATTTGAGAGAAAACCCAGTCTCTAATTCCCTTCATCCTTCCTGAAATTTAACCAAAAACGGCTCAGCTTATCGCTTATGCCTCATGCTAATACAATTCATTCAAGCTGGCAATGGTATGAAAAATCCTCACCATAAATCATAAGCTTAAATCAATATATCAATAACTCAAGTATATTTATATTAGTAAGAATTAAGGAATAAATTCAATTGGTATAAAAATGAGAGTATAAACAAGAAATAAAACAACTATTGAATCACAGCAACAAAGTCTCACAGAACTATAAAAAAAAAAAAAAAGCGAGGCAACTTCATACCTTAAATAAACCCAAATTGAACCTTAATAAATCCAAATAAAACAAAATCTCCTGCTAGCATTAAATGGAAAAGCAACTAATTCCGATTGGCAGGGGCAGCTCCGAGATGGTGGTATCGGGCTTCAATCATTCCAATTTATCTTTTTCTTTCTAAAATTAAAATAAAAAGTTTTTCTCTAAAAACGAGAAGAGAAAAGAAAGAAGAGGCTGAGGAGGAACAAAACTCAGATAAGACAGACGGAGATGAAAGATTGCCACTTTTTGGTTTCTCTCTTCTATCGATGCTTTGTGAATCTCATGTTTCTCGCCAATTTTCGCCCTAGGCCCGCTTCCCCCTCAAAAAAATATGTTTTTTCTGGTTTGGGGCGTTTTGCTAATCCAGTACGACCGGGACTATCGTGGTCCACGAGACTGACTTTGTGAGAAGTGTAGGTTGATCGTTAAATTGACACGTTGTTCAGGGGAACGGAGATGGATTTTTGAAAAGAAAGTTAAATATGCAAATAAATTTTTAAATTATATAAAAAAATTAATCTAATTTTATTTTTTTATTACATTCAAATAAATCTTTAAATTTTTATAAAATAAATCATTTTCAATACTATTGATTAATTTTTGTTAATTAATGATACAAGTAGTGATTTTTTATACTAAATCAATTATCACGTGGCATGTTAATATGTTATCGCAATAATATCAATATCATAAGACAGATGACATGATATTAAAAATTATTGATTTAGAATTAAGTTTTTTCCTTTTTCAATATCTAAAATTTGTTATTAAGGATTTAAAATTAAAAATTAAAAAAAATCTAATTGTTTCAAATTAATAATTGTTTCAAAACTAATTATTATATTATTAATTGAAGCTATCTTTCCTAACAAAAAAAAAAACCCCTAATCCCACTTTTCCAATTCAATTGAAGCCATTGTTGCTCAACTGAAAATTAATGTAAAGAAATTTGAGAATACTCAAAAACTATTTTGAAAAGAGGAAGAGAAAATGTATGACACACAAAGTTTATAATACTGAAACTAATAAAGACACATAATGTTGTTTAATAATAAAAGAAAGTCAGATAAAAAGATGACATTATAAGTATAAGATATATTGAGTTTAGGGAATGTTGAAGAAATTAAAAGTTTTTTTTTACATAATTATATAAATTAATGTATTTATATATTTTATTTTACATAATTAATTTGTATGTAATTTTCAAGTGTTTATTAATTTATTGCACATTTTATGGTTTTTTTTTTTATAATTGGAAAAGGAGGGATTCGAACTCTGCTCTTTAAGTAAGGAGATTATGCACCAACCAATGAGCTAAATGCTTGGATGCCATTTCACATTGCATATTTTATGGTTATTTATTTAACTATTTATATATTAATTTATATAATTATATATGCTTTTATTATTTATTATTTATTATAATATTGAAACTACTTATTATTTATATAATCAATTATATACAATCATTTATTATATTAAAAAACAAAGAAAAAGAATATTTTAAAGGACAGAGGAAAAGGAAATATGAAAGAAAAGTAAAGAAGTGTGGCTATTGTGTATTGTGTAAGGATATTTTTGTCACTAAACTATAATATAGAGGAGAAAAAAAAAACAAAATTGAGGACAAAATTGAAAAAAAAAGAAGAAGAATTGAAATTGAGGTCATTAAACGGAAGACCTATCCGCCATAGTGCGATTGGACACTCCACCGTAGGTACGAGCCAATCGTGCCACACCAAGCTTTGCCAGCATGGCGTTGGCACACTTGGCCCCAAAAGGTGCCGATCGCACCAAAAGGAACGCGTCAAACGAAGCTTAAGTTCAATTATTTTTTGATAACTAAGTTATTTTCTACATGAATTTGAGTTTTTAGTTTAGTTTCAATTTAAATAATTGGGATTTGTTTCATTAATACATGTGTAATTATTTTGAATAGGACTGAATGGTGTTATCAACTTATCATCATCTTTAGTTTATAATTTTAGTTATTATTAGCATTTTTTTTTACTTTTTTTTTCTCTTTGGCTAAAAGATTAGCAACATTTTGAGTTTTTAAAATTACAATTCTTTTTATTTTAAAGTGATTTTTTGAGTGAAGGTGTATGATGATGAGCTTATAGTGTCAAAACTACACGAAACAAAATATGGAAATAGACGTATATGATTTTGTTATAAATTAAATAAAATTTAGATGTATCCAAAATAGGTGTATTAATCTCAATTAATAATCCCAGATTTTATTTTTCTCCCTTAATTATCTTGGTTAAAGTGAAGGACGACTATATTTTTGAACTTTGAATCAAATCACGTTTTAAAATATTTGATGTATTTATGTCTAACTTGCTGATATAATTTCAAGAAAAAAAGGAATCCAATAAAAATATTTTTAAATACAATAATAATATTCCTTTTCTCCTTTCAACTTTCGAGCTCAAACTACTGGATCGAAACTACTCGAATTGGATCTCTTCCCGTCTGTGTGCATGCGACCATTCCTCTTGTCTTTATATTAACTTGCACAATTTATAAGTCTTCTTTCTCTTACGACAAGGCTTTCATCTGTTGGCTTTCCCACAATTTGTAAGTATTCTTTCTCTTACGATAAGGGTTTGATTTGTTGGATTTCCCTAGTTGCAGAAAATTTTTGTTTTGCTGTGTTTTTTCCCCTAGGATCCGAAACCTTCAATTTACTATTGTCCGGGATTGAAGAATTTGGTTCTGGCATAAACGTCGAAGAGTAGTTATTGGTTTGTTTGGGACAGACAGATTTGTTTTAGTATGGACTTGGATCCTTCTGGTGAAGAAAGCCGAAAGGGATCACTGAAAAAGGAAAAATCAGAAGATCATAGGCCAATGCCATACATGATCATCAGTTCTATCAAAGTGCGAATTTCCCCAGAATTTATGATAACAATTAATGGAATTCCTCCTGGTTGGTCGGATTGTCTTCACTTGGTCCAGAAACTTTAGGCTGCATTATTGCTTCCAATGTCCGACTTGCATTGAATCCTACCAAGATGTTGGAAGGTAACTCTCAATCTGGAAATCCAAGTGTTTGAAGAACTGGCGGGAAACAACAGATTGGAAGTTTGAAGAAAGAGTCGTTGAGCAAAAACGATGGCGTTTGTTAGTTGAAGGATCCTGGTTGTTTAAAACGTTAGTCTATACTGTTGTTCTATTTTTAAGTTTGTTGAGTCAAAATGGTTATAGTCAAGTCGTTTCATTTTTTTTCTGTTTGTTGCGCTTGTACGCACAATTATGGTGCCGTTTTGGTCCTCTTTTAAGTTTCTATTACAAGGCTTAACAGCCATGGTGGTTCTGGTTTAATTTTCTATTAAGCTCTGTATTGAGAAGTGTGAAAGTTTTTCTCTTGATTTGTTTTATTAGGAAACGTTGGTTTTGTGAGCTTTATAATACTGAAATGAAAAATGAATTGATGCTTCTTTGCCAATTATTTTTTTTTTTCATTCATCTGATTGAAATGTCCTTGTATTTCTTCTTCTCTGGTTTCTCTCTTTACTACTTCCTGTGATTTTCCAAATTAGTTTAGCTTCTTTTCTTCAATTATTGAATGTTCTTGGGACTCCAACAAACTGGTTTGGGTCCATAGGTGGAAGAGGACAGATAAATCAACTCCCAATGATCTCAACACCCACAAGAAGGTGATGCAAAGCATAAGGCATAACATCACCGAGGAAACTGTATCAGAGGAGATCGATCAGGTCATTTGCTTGCCTATGTATATATATCCCGATACTCACCTGCATAGTTAAAAATATTTCATGTGCTAGAAATTAAGGTAATCTGATGCCTATTGTGCTACTCATTTCAAGATTTCAATTGTCAGAAGTTGGCCATAAACCTATCTTTAGTCCTCCCATTTTCTTTTCCCTGTTGACAACTAGCTGTTGCTAAATTGTTAAATTTTCCCAAAAAATACAGAGCATGCATTAAAAACTAGCCTGATGTTCTCAAAAGTTTAAATCTAGACAAAGCAACAGTAGTGTATTACTTCTTTAGAGGAGCAAACCTTCATAGTCCCGTCCGGCGCCAGGCCAATGCTTGCTTGTAATGAGACAAAATATAATATTTTCGTTCAAATTCGAAGCAGCCTCTTTCAAATTCAAATAAAAGCCGAACAGCCCAAAAGAACTAAGCCCATGACAGGAAAATCTAAAACAGGCGAGCCCAGCAGAAGCAACAAGCCTGAGAGGAAAGCAAGGAGCACAACAAATTAATCGACTACTGTTGCATGGTCCATGACAGGACAGCTGACTATGTGTAGATAACTAGACCTAGGTATTGCCCTCGACAGATTTTCACATGAATTCTTGATTTTTATCAATTATACTAGTTGAGCGAGACACGACATCAGTACCTATCATCCCTTAAGGTATTTATTTTCGAAAACCAAACTTTATCTCTTCGTGAAAGTGGAACAACCTCGCACTTCAACATTTTCTAATTTTACATCTTTGTCTCTTTAACTTAGTTTCTCACTCATGTTGACTGCTAGCTATTTCTGGCTAAGATTAATCAATAATCATCAATTATTGATAGTATTAATTAGGGATGTCAACAGGTATCCTATTATAGAGTATTCGTGAATACTCTATTCGGTTACATACTCCGCAAAAGGATTTGAGTAGGGTTAGGGTAGCAATTTTACTATCCGAATTTTAATAAGATAGGGTTCGGGTATCACCCCTTGAGTACCTATTACCCGAACTCAATTACTATTTATAAATATTTTATTATTTTAATAATTAAATTAGAAAATTTACAATTTGTACTAACTTTACATGCAATTTTTTTAAAAAACTAACAAATATATGAAAAGTATGGTTACTTTAATGATTAATATAATGACATTAATATATTTAAATTAAAAAATTATAACTTATAAAAATTATATTTGTTGTTATTTAAGTTTATGTTATTTGTTTGAATCTTTGTGTTTAGTTATTTAAGTTTTTGTTATTATTTGGATATTTATATATAATTATTTAAGTTTATATCATTGTATGAATTTTTTTTTTATTATTTAAGTTTATGTTTAAGATCTTTTTTTTATTATTTAAATTTAAATTTTATTATTTTTGTTTTTATTAATTTAATTAATAGTTAATTTTATGAAATACGTAGAGAAATATTATTGTATATGTATACAAGTTTAGGTAATTGGATATCTATGAAGAAAATTTTAATAATTTTTTAATCTAATGATTAAGATAATTATAAGGTAGTAAAAATATAATAAGATTAGAGTTAGGGTAATAAATTTAAAATTAAACGGATAGTTAATAGAGTTAGAGTAATTGATTTATTATAAGATTAAGATTCGGATACCTTAAAATTATAGAATATCCAACCCGTTGACATCCATAATATTAATTTTAATGTAATCTTATCTATACATTGTGTCTTCGAAACCTGTCTTAAATAGGAAAAACTTAAAAAAAACAGCAGCCATTCGAACATGGTCATGCTTTCATATAAAAATTATTATTTATATACATAATGGAAAAGGAAATGGTGGTTGGAATATTTCCATTTCATTCTAACATTCTCCATCAATGAGTGCTGAAATATTAAAGGCAAGAAAGCGTAATCGAATTTTAACACGCAAAAAAAAAATGATGTTGATGTCTACTGGACGAAGATCCACGAAACATGAGTTTGACACTTGCTGTCAACATGACACAGTTGATATGTTGACCAAATCTTTGGCATTTGTCTTGTCCTGGACCCAACATGACAAAAGGTGGTGGATGACATGGAGGGCTTTGGTTGGATGTCCTTACATAGTTTCCAAAATCTATAATAAATGCTCAAACAATTAAAATATCGATTCCAGCGCGATATAAAAACAGGGCTTTTCACGATCTTTGGCAATCCTTCTTTATTGCACAACGGATGTATTAACAATTAGTAAAGGCCAAGCACTTATATTGTGTAACATGAATTTCTACTTTCTCGATGTATTTCTTCATTTTTTTTTTTTCCTGAATGTAAAGATATGTAGGTATGGCTTATATTTTTAGGTAAGCTCAATAAGAATGTAAAGATTTCTTTTTTCTTTTTGTTTTCACTCTCTATCTTTCCTCTGTCTTAGTAGTAATTAATATATACAGATGAAAAGGACAAAATGACTTGCTATTCTATTGACTATAAACAAATTAAAATTCCAAGTCTCTTTCAATATTGGACAAATTAGAAAATATGGTAATTTTTTTTTTATAATTTAAAGAGAGAGGATTAAAATTTTACTTTTTAAGTAGGAGATCATGTACCAATTAATAAGTCAAATATACAAGTACCTTATTACCATTGCCTCATTAGCTAAGTTGATTCCACATGAATTGTGAATCAATTTTTGTCTAAAAACCAACTCAACACATCAATATACAAATTTATTACATTATATAATTATTAATTATAATTATAAGTGGAACCTAAGTGGGGTCGATTCAAACTTGGAATAGATTCTCCGATGATATGCAATTAAAAGTTTAGCTTAAAAATCTTGGGGTTTAGTGCTAACGTATAATTATTAAAGACCTAAAACTTTCCTTTTCAAAGATTGAAGTGGGTGCAATTAGTCCCCCACTGAAATAAAAAGTGGCCCTTCCATTGAGAAAACATAGTACTAATGGCCACTATCCAAATAGTAAAATACCCTTTTTACCATATTATTGATATTGTTCTTGTCATTATTAAAATTAAAACGAAAATTGAATATAATGCCACGATCTTTGCTGTTGGTGCAACTGAAGCGACCAGTTGCAGAAAGAATCGGTGCCACTGCCCACGCCGATAGCGAGACTGTGACAATGAAGTAAAACTCATCGCTTCCCTTTGGTTTTCCTATATATAATTACGTTTCCTCAGCCGCATTTGCCTAGGCTAGCTTGGACGTTAATGTAGGGAAGAAAATAAAAAACGAGGTTTTTTATTTTTTTTTTCCAAAGAGTTTTGCATAGACAGGAGTGAAGGGAGAAGAAAGAAACGATGGGTTGGAAATACAGGGGAGGTCTGCTTTTAATTATTGGTGTTGTAATCATGTGGGTTACCTCTGCAGAGGTCACTCAGGTTAGTTCTGATCAGATTCTTCTCTTGCTTCTAACATGCTTCTTTGTTTTCTTCTCTTTTTACTTTTGCAATAGTTTTATGTCGAGTTGTCGACAGAATTTCTCGGACTTCTCATGTTTTTATATGCTGTCTTTGTTTTTGGGAGTTTTGACGTCGAGTGGTTGATGAATCTTCCATCTTTTTGGGACTTGGTTTTCGACACTGGCAGTTTGTAGTTTCACGGTTATCTTTTGTTGCAAAGATCTGAGAGATGATCATTGATAATTTATTATAATGAGAACTTTTGTGGGGTAGGTGTAATCCACCCATCATGTCATCTTCTTAGCCATCACCAGGCTGAAATTAAGAACAATGATTTTGGTTTTTGACACAAAGAGTTTCAAAATTATTCGTTGATAGGTTGGAATTTGTTAATGTTATCTTGACGCTATCTCTGTTGCTTATATGCTAGGAAGTTGCAGTTTAATGATTAATCTGTAGAATCTTTGGATCAATATCATCATGTTGTATTATATATTCGTTCTTATTTCTGGCTTAGCGCAATTGTCTTTAGCGTACACACCAACCATCATTGAAATGAATGTGAAAACAGTGAAGAACTTTGCCCATAAAGTTGTGTTCATTTTGTTTAAACTGGTTCTAAAGTCAGAAAATTTTTAATGCTTAATTTGATGATAACCAAGAATTTTCTTGATTATCTAATTCATATCTTCTACTGTGTTTAACAGTTGATCACTATGGTTTTCTTCCTATATTTTTGGATTCAGTTTTTTTTTTCTGGTCATATTTTTAACTTCCCCATTGTTGAAGCTGATGATTTCATTTCATCTGCTTTGTTTGCTAATGGAATTGGGAGGTCTCCTGGTTGCTCCTGGGATCTTCGTTCTGGGCATCAGGTTTTCACCCACTTGCCTTTTTGCCTTCAAATCTTTTTTTTTTCTTTCTGAATGGTTTGGTCTTCTTATTCAAGCTCATTTGCCACATTGTCCTATGCTTAGCTTTTATCTTCTGATATAAATATCATTATCAATAATTTGCATTCACTTTTAATTTGTATTAAGTTATTAGACATTTTTATGCTAAGATGTTATTCTATTCCAGTTCAGGGGTACAAGTTGAAGATCATTTTCTTCTTACTAAATTTGTATAGTCCATTTTTTTTTTCTCATGGAACTTGAGTACTAAGATTCAGTTCTAATGCCATTACATTTGCATTTTTGCTTTGGAGTTTTGACATTACTGGTATGTTTCAACAGGGTGTGTTTGAAGACTATAGGCACCCGTTTGCTGTGACATATCTCGGAACCTCCCTTTTGGCACTTTATCTGCCGATAGCATTCTTTAAGGACTGGTTAGTAAAGCATCTTAGAGGTTGCTCTTGTAATAGTACCAAAGGCCCGAAAGGGGTTGACAAGTCCTCTGTAGAACTAAATTCTCCTGTAAAACCTGATGACAAGCATGGCGATTTTCGAATTGAACATCAACAATCGGTGCCTAATCAGTGTGTCATAGACCTTTGTATTAAGGAGGAGGTAAATCCCCTGGTTTCTAGACACAAAGATATTTTGGAAGCACCAAAGAGAGACAGAGTGCTTAGCGCAAAGGAGATTGCTGCATTTGGCTTTTGCATGGCTCCTATCTGGTTTGCAACAGAGGTGTGAATGAAAAAGTTGTTTACCTAATATTTCTTTAGCTGGTTTTCAATTCAAGCGTTTGTCTTTAAGCATTGAGCATCAAATTTGTTGAAGCCAAAATTTTAATTAGTAAGGATTGCCGTATATTTTCTCTTCCAGATTCCAACATCTCTTTGTTAACATTTCCAACTATGCTTCCACCATTTATATATGCATCTGTGCATGCCCCTTTCGCCTGATTCTGCCACCCATCTCTTTTAAACTTTCACATGCATAGATGTGCTCATTTCATGTAAGTCAGCAGGCCTTTGCTGTATGAGAAACATAATCCACTGAAATTCAGGAAAATCTGGGACTTACATATTTGGTAGAAATACATTATTGAAGTTCTTTCTAATATTATTCATTGTCTCCAGTATCTTACGAATGCTGCACTCGCAAGAACAAGTGTTGCTAGTACAACATTGTTGTCCTCAACTTCAGGACTTTTCACTTTATTAATTGGGGCAATTTTGGGTCAAGACTCTATTAGTACAGTGAAAGTTGTTTCAGTCATCATTAGCATTGCCGGTGTTGCTATGACTACACTTGGAAAGACATGGGCTGCAGATGAACCAAAATCAGGCATTAACAAGTATTGTTTTCCTCCACCTCATTTAACTGTTACATGCTTCCATAATTTAGCTTGGACTATTAGCTATGTTAAGGTTATAAATGGGCTAATTATACGCTTCTATAACTTCCTTTTGCCCCTTTTCTGAGGTGGGGGGTGGGGGTGGAGAACTGGGTTGCAATTGTTTTCATGGTTTTATTTACTTGATATATGTGTAGCATGTTTTCTTAGAAGCTACTTACAGTTTTCCTCCTTTATTTAGAAGTGGGAATCAAGCTCTTCTAGGAGATCTTTTTGCCATCCTCTCAGCTATTTGTTATGGACTGTTTACAGGTTTATACCTTCACTTTTATTTGAATCATATTAGAGTTTTTTTAGATAAATTACCAGCAGAATACTAAAATCATAAGTTGCAGTTTTGCTTAAAAAGTTTTCTGGAGAAGAAGGAGAAAGGGTAGACATGCAGAAGTTCTTTGGCTGTATTGGATTGTTTGCACTTGTTGCCCTTTGGTGGCTTGGTAAGAGCATATTGCTAGTTAGTTTATCATAATTTTTCTGCTCTGTCATATATGTGTTTATACGTTCATAGTGGGACTGGAGCATATGCCTTTCAGCAGGCTTAACTTGAACAAACCAGCGCCACCACCAAAACCCGAACAAATGAAAAATTTTGGCATAGTCATTTTATTCTGTTTTTTCAGATTGACACTGTGGAATAAATTTATAACTTGACTGCTAGGTTTCTTCTCCCCTGTTTCGAGAAGCTTGTTAAGAGATGTGAAATAAACAATAGACATTACTGTTTCATCTTGCTTCTGATAGCTTGAAACTGGATATAGTCAGCAAGGCATTCTAGGAACAAGTTTAGGCTATGCAAAGCAAAATGATGGAATCAATTGCCAGTGGTAAACCACTATTGGAATGATCTGATGTAACATATGAGATTTGTGACCTTGTTGTATGGGATCACTCCAAAATGGAAAAAAAAGGTTGTAAGGAGTCATATGTCCATGGGACATTTGGAGGCCTAATACACTAGTAGCTTTGTGGACATTCATTGTTCATTGCACTGATTTCAGAACAAGAAATTTTTCTCTTTGGATTTGAAAAAAAAAGGCAAATTGGTAGCTAGTGTACTGAGACGTGCATTTCTCTCTTTGAATGATACTTGAGATGATGGGCATTATAGGCATATCTTACCTTGGACACAGGTCCTTATATTGCATGCTTGGGATGCTTAAGTCAAAACTTCTCTTGTACTACATTCATTGGCATCGAAAGAAACATAGAGAAATTCAGCATTAGGGCATTTATGAGCAGTGCTTCATATACTCTCATTATTCAAGAAGAAATGAAGTAGATTCTATGTTTCTTTACTTCATTTTTTAAAAGCATGATGTATCACAGGTTGGCCGTTCAAGCTTTTTGTTTGCAACTAGGAGAAACTAAGGATCCTCCACAAGTTGCCTAGTTTTTTGAACAATAGTCTCACTTAGAAGCTGTTAGTAGATCCTCAATATGCAACAAACTAGAATTGCTTAAGGGACATATAGCAGTTAATATCTATGTATATATCTTTTCATGCTCTTTTTTCTTCTTCAGGCTATGGACCTGTTTAGGTAACTTTTTAAGCATTTCATAGCCACTAGTTCGATGAATTGCTTTATATTGAAAGTAGCCAATATTCTTCCAACAGCTTCAGTAAATGCTCCCTTAAAGTTGTTAGATAAAAATTGGACACAACATCTGCATTGTGTATGACTTGATGTTTCTGAATTCTTTCCAGCATGGCCTCTGACTGCCATTGGTGTTGAACCAAAGTTCACATTTCCTCAATCAGCTAAAGTGCAAGAGATAATCCTTGTAAACAGTTTTGTTGGGAGTTTTCTATCTGACTATTTCTGGTATGCGAATCCAACGGTCTAACTAAATTTTCTGAGTTATGAATCTGCATGTTTTTTAATTCCTTCAAGTCAACATCTATCATACTTACAGGGCATTAGGTGTTGTCTGGACCTCTCCGCTGGTAGCTGCACTAGGCGTTTCACTTACCATACCTATTGCAATGTTGGAAGACATGCTAATTCATGGTCGACAGTATTCAATAATTTATATGATTGGATCAGCTCAGGTAAATGGTTAAGTAGTAATCTTGATAAATTCAAAAACTTGTCAGCCCATCATCCTTCAATTTCTTTGATACACATAAGCATCTGACCAGGTAAATTTTTAGTTAATTACTACTCCATAGCATAATAAAATTGATCAACTATATATTAGTTTTGATCCTCCAGCTTATGTACATTGCTGCATGGAAGTCCCTTGCTTATGAAGGATCATATTGTCATGAATTTCAGGTATTCCTGGGATTTCTAATAGCTAATATTTCAGACTGGGTATCGGAGAAGTTGAGATGGTAAAGCTGTAATTCTCCGCCAAAGACTATACAATTGGCCCAACCTTAATGATGCATGGCCCCCTGTAGAATACGTATGCAGTAGTTCTATCATCTGATTCTGCTGGGCCTGCAGAAAGGAAGTCTATTAAATTATAGTATGTACTAATGTTATGATGTTTCCTCACTTGTTGGCCTTTGACTCTCTTTTTCGTGTGGCAAGCTGAATGAAAGTTTACTTGTTACACAACGACAAATTGCGCAACTTTATGTTTGGGTTTTGGGATAATTATATACAAATCAGTATATCAAATATTGTTGATGAAGTCAAATGGATGTTGTTTAGTGAATATTATGGGCCTTTTTTATTGCAACTTGTTCCTTCCCTTTTGGTATGTCGATTGGCCAACCAGAAATTGGTGCAAACTCGTAATAAAGGCGAAGAAATGAAGCCCTTGGATTATTGAAAATTGTCTTCACTGACATCAAAGGGAATCAAAATAAAGTAATTTCAGCAGGAGCAATTTTCCGAGCATGGAAGGCTCTTTGATCTCCTTGTGTTTGTATATGACGATAGAGTAATAAACAAGATTTATTTCCTCCCACATCTTTGCCAGAATCTTAACCTTCTTCCTTGCCCATTTTCCCTCTGTCCTATTTTGATTTCTTTCTTTACCTCTTTACCTTTCTATAACGAAATCTGTCTCTTCCCTTTTTTCACCATTTTACCCATCTCTCAGCTGAACTTACTCCCCTTTAGTAGCTTTAGCTTTAATTTTTATTGCACTTGCTTCGTAGTTACTGGTCATTTAATCTTTTACCGTGGGATGGCCATAGATGTAAGATGTGTTTTTTTTTTTTATTTTGACCTTTCCACAGAGAGAGATAAGGATGGCTTTTACACAAACGATTACACAATAGCATTGGTAACACTTTTAAAACTCGATATGCCACTTCTCTAATTGCCAAACATATGAAACGTTTAACCTGGTTGATGGTTACAAATACAATTAGGGATCGGGAATTGCATGAGGATACCATGATCCATGCAGGTAAATCACACCCTTAGGCTTAGCTTCATTGATCATTTAAAAAAAAGAAATTGGTCAAAGACAAAGTGACCCTAGAACTTGAAAACAAGGGAATTACCAGTTCAACCTTACTGCTCTCGTAAAACCCAATGTACATTTTGGTATTTAGAATTGTCAATATGTTTGAAGTGCCTGGTTTATCACTTATCAACTCTCCATATGCCATAGATGATCCTGCAATGAAAAGGTTTTTAGATTTAACTTTACTCTTTTCTTTCCTGCTTTGTCATGACACAAGACAAAAATTAAACCAACAGTCAGGGTCATGTTAAAGATGGGCGAGTGCCTTCCAATTCAGAAAATGAACCTTAGCCTTATGAAAAAAGATAACTATAAATCCGTCCGTTGGCAAGGATATGTCATGTGTGAAACAATTAGTAAACGATTTCAGATAGGTTTAAAAAGGAAAAAAAATAATAAATCAAAAGGCCAACACTTGAATGAAAAGGAAAAAGAAATTCAGAAATCATTTTATGGGACCCATACCTTATAAAATTGATTTTCCTGAATATTGGAGTGCCTCAAAAATTTAGGCTCACTTAAAACTCCAATCTGAGGGAAGAGCAGCCCAGTCTTTTACCAATGAGCAGAGCAGCTTGACTAAACTTGTTTTCATGGTATACAAAACTAGGCATGGCATCTGATGAGTGATTCCATATTAACCACCTTCAAATGATGCAGCCTATCTTCGGCCCTATATGATTTGAATTAAAAACCAAATTCTCATCTCTGAACGTCATACCCTGAGGCAGCTTGCTTTTCACTTGCTTTATAGTATAGCATCTTCTGTACATAAAACATCATATACCCTTGCGCGGCTCTCACAATGTTCTCATTAACTCTAGTAATCCAAGCATCATCACACTTGTACCATTGATTACTTAATCGCAAATAAGTCACATAATGGCCGGCATCTAATCTACCCGAGTGTGTGACGACAGCAAACAACTCAAATTCTGATGATAACTCATTCGATGCATCTTGTTCATCTGCATCAAAAGGGAAGATCCTGTTTCCAAATCGACTCCTCAAGATGGAAGAAGAAAGATATGGAGCCATGTCCAATGAAAATGGGAACTGCAGATACCGGTCAACCTTCCTCGACATCTTTCGTATTGAAGAATGTTCAAATCTTTTAATATGAAAGCACGATACCAATGGAAGCTTTCTTATGGACATCTGCTTAAGAGATTCTTGTCTCACCTGACACTTTTGGCAGAAAAATTTCTGATCAGAGCCCAACTTCTCAGCTCTTGTAAATCGTTCTAAGCAACCCTTTAAGGTAGATATTCCACAGTTTTGGCTGGAGCCAACAAAATCTGCCTCAACATTGCAAGAATTGTGGGATTTTGTGGATGAAGACTTCGCAGAACCTCCTTGGTTTGGTTCCAAGTCCAGGGAGATGTCTACACATGGATCATATGTTGTGGATGTGAAACCACAAGCCATACACATGACATCAGATCGCAGAATACCAGAAAATACTCTGTGTGCAATGCAACAATCTCCACTGCCTGCACCAGCAACAAATGGGGGTCATGAAAGTATCCAATATAGGAGATATGTTATCACTTAACATTCTCATTCCTTTATGAAGATTCATTCAAACAGTTTACTGACAAACAATCTAGTTATGCGGGCATTCATTCACATTTGAATAACTGAGGCTGATTATATCTTAGCGAGAATGACAGAAAAAGAATACAGCAACATGCTTCTATAAACATGGCATAAGGCTAACTTCGAATGGAAAGCAACTAGAGTCTCAGATGTTAACTTTCAAATACAGTTAAGAGATAGCAATGAATCAAAATCCCTTTCCACCTTACTTTACCAGAACTAGAACAGAGGGTGCTAGTTCTGCATTCAATTCGACCAGAAAAAAAGGGAAATATACACAGTCAATGCAAAAACCACTGCATTCCAACTAAAGCTCAACAACAACTTAAGCTTAGCATTTGATACTTATGTTTCCCACATTTAACTTGGATTTCCAATCCAAAGATCAAATTTCAATGCACAAGAAAACAAGAAGCTGCATATCATAACAAAGATGGTTTAAGTTGGGACAACCTTGCAGATAACTAGCTCAAACTTCATCAAGTTCAAAAGAATCCGGATCTCTTCACCCAACCAAGGCATTTGAAGAAAGTTTATGTAGAAACAAGATGACCCAAAAGACAGAAATGGCTTTGATGCAGGTTGTAAAACTAAATCAACTCTCTCCTTTATTTGAGATCAGGATCAACTTTGTCAGATGATAGAATCCTATACATGGCAAAGGGGCAGTAAAATGAGAATTAAGTGAGGCGAGAAATTCCTATGATGAAACCAAGAGGCTAAGGAAGGTTGACTTACTGAAGTAAAGCACTTGACATCATCAAGCCTGCAGTCCTAAATCTGAGAGCACTTGTCAACTCCTAGGGCAAGAAAGAAGAGACCTAAACTCATGCCCTGCAGTTAAATATTAGGGTTACTTCTTAATCTTTAGCAAAATCTTTGATGATGTTGATTCAAAAAATAAATACTAAAAACAGTAAAGCGAGGGACAGATGGATAGTAGCTGCTCATAAGAGAATCTTAGTTGGTTAATACAGCTGCATTAGTATAGCAGCAAGTTTTAGGCCAGGTGATTTGTGCATTTCACTAACTCTTCCCCAATGATTTATTCTAATTAGTTAAACAGACTGCTTCTAATCTAGATTCACGTCTGCCTCTTGGTAACTATAATTTGGCCACTTAAACACTAAAACAGCAGACAATCCCATCCTATGCAGACTTAAGGTTCCTAACCAAATTTATAAATCCTAATTAATCTCCTTGCTGTACAATGTTCCAAGCCGACTAATTCATACAAACTTTTCTTTTCCAGAACGTCAACCTAAAATCAACAACTCAGCAAAGTTTTACCATATAATTAGGAATTACAAACAACATGGATTCCTAGTGCATGCCAGCAGTGATACCATTAATACATGATCAAATTCAGAATTAACATAAATACCTTAGTGACTTTGTTGTTCTACACTACAAAAGAATTCACATCATTTGATCAACCATAAACATAAAATATCCTCCCACAACAAGAACCTTTTGAAGAAACTGACAAAAATGTAACCAACACTTACATTACCACTAGCAGAACAAATGTAGCAAATAGTTACATGTCATGATGTATTTCAGAAGACGTGGGCCCAGAATCAAACTCCTTAGATTTGGGAGATTCTTAATCTACCGGTTACCATATAAATAAAACAATCCACCAATATAAACTCCCAGTATAAACATACATGCTCACTATGCAATTTCAGCCAGGGACAACACACATCCTAGAAATGCAACTTAAAGTTACTAAGACAACCTCGCAACAACAAGAAAGCTAGTCACCTGGACTCTGGGACTTCCTTTTATCCTTCTCCACCTTTTCATGAATTCCATCAAGCATGGAAATGAAAAATTCATGGGCATCCTGCTGCTCATAACTAGCCAAATTTGCCGCATGTTGCCACCAACTGCAAAAACCTCACATCACATTAATCCCACAATTTCTTTTTTACCCAAAACCAAATACTAACAACTTATATCAATAGAGTAAAAAAAATACCAAAAAAAAGATAAAAGATTAACTGTTTCTTACCCTTCATATTCTCTGTCAAAATTATAAAATTCACATTTTGACCAAAAACTGACCTGTACAAGAACTTAGCTGGACTATAAGGAGTCCGATCCCCCGAAAACACAGCCGAAAACATCGCGTCCATATCACAAGCCAAACACAATCTTGAACTTTTAGTACCATTACGAGCACCATTCTTTTGCTGACAATAATATCTGTTATGCCGATCGCTTAAGAAGTAGTTTCGCAAAGGCGGCGTATGGAGCAATGCTTGTAAAACTGAATTCATAAAGCACGTATTCCCCAAATTATTCAATCCGCGTAATCCCCAAGGTAATTCTGTTGACGAAATCGATGAGGCATTGGTCGTATCGTTGAGAGGCATCGAATGGTTTCCGATGATGACGTGTTCTCTTGAATCCGGGGCCCACGGGCGGTAATCTACTCGACGGCGCTTTCGTAGGTTTTCCGGTTGAGATCCAGCGATGTTGCATTGCATTCCGGTGGATCCGGAGGTGGAGGTGGTGGCGGTGGCGGTGATGGTTTGAGCGAGGACTACGGCGGCGTCGAAGTCACGATCGTACACCTGGTCACGACACGCGCAGCAGAAGAGCTCAGCGCGGTCGACGTCAACTGCGATCTCGTGGCCGGGGATGGAAAGCGCGTGAGAGGACGCGTGGGAGTGAAGTGGAGGCGCGTGGCAGAAAACAGCGGCGCAGGCGACGCACGCGTAGAGCCTGGGACGGGAGGATTCCTCGCACGTACCGCACCGGGGGACCTCGGAGGGTTCCCTCCGAATGGCGGCCCGGCCGCCGGGCGGCTTCACTCGGATGCAGTCTTGGAGGGCGCGAAACGGCTTGGAGCCGTTGCGGGAGCGGAAGTCGAGGATGTGGGGACAGGGCTGAGGCGAAACCTGGCCGCTGATCTTGGAAGACATGGTGGCGGCGGGAGACGATGATCGTGTTGGAAATGGTAACCCTAGATATGAAGGACATAAGGATCATGGATCGGGGAAGGGGGAAGATCAACGGCTGAGATTAGTTGAATGAGAGTGCGGGAGCATTGAAGTTTATGAGGATGAGAATCACCTTGTTTACTTATGTTTATTCTGTGATGAGAGTGTTGGGAAGTCTGGTTTGCTTGTCTGTTTTGAGCTCTCCTTGGAATTCAGATCTTGTCCGTGCTTGGCTTTTTCTACATATTTTATTTCCATAAAAAAATCATTAAATGAATTTAGATCATACAATTTGTTTTCTATATATTATGTTTTTGATCCAAAAAAGGGGCATGATAGAAGAGTACAGAGAGTGCAGAGTGAAGAAGGAATTATTCAATTTTTTATTTTTTTTATTTTTTTTCTTTTCTGAAATGAGGAAAGAAGCGAAGAGCAGCGAACATTGGGCTTTCTTTCTTCGCCTTTGTGGGTGTCCCTTTATTTTTTTGTTTTTCCAAAGTGGGAGATGGTTGAGATGTGTTGTTTTCTAAACCGTTAGATTCTGAGGCTCATTTGCGGAAGATTAAATTCCGGGCCCAACCAGCTTGATTTAGTGGAGATTGGATGGCTGAGATCCTTTTTTTGTAACGAAGAAAGGTCCAAGTTACTGCATCCAAAAAGGCTGTCAAAGTATGCTGGTAAAATTTATTTGCCAAATTAGAAAAGCAAACAGTAAAAGGAATTTGATTCTCCTCTTTCATCCAGGGATTCATGGCATGTTTCATGGGGCAGACGCTTCAGCTAAAAAGTGTACTGACATGGACACAGGCCTTCTCCTTCTAGCCTTTCACTCAGTCGGCAAATTCTTTTATATTAATATATATATATATATTAATACCTTTTTAGGTATAATTAAGTAATTTTTTATTAATATAATAATCTCTCAAGCGGAGATGAGTCGAATCCAAGCTTAGATACCACGTGTATAGCTCGATCAAAGTTGAGCCTGGCCCTTGGACCTTGCAAGCCACCCGACCCATGGACGTGTCCACCAACAATGACTTCATTTCTCAAATTTCAATAAACAAAAAAAATTAAGATTAATTGAACTAATTTAAAAAATTAATTAATTTCGATTGACACATAAAATTTTAGATAAATAAGTCATTTATTATATATCAAAACTTACAGATTGAGCCAAAGCTTTTTGATTGGTATTGAACCATATTAATTCATTTGAATTCACAACCATTACGCATTTAATGTAAAGTATTAAGCATGGGTAAAGTCCAAAGATGACGCAAGTGATCGGTTAAACTCTACATCCAAACAGAGTTGTCAAACTTTGCTTGCACTTTAAAATAAAATAACTCATTAATTAGCATTAATGAAACTTGTTAATTTAATTATCAGTCGCTAAGAGCTTGATTTTGTCATTGATTTCGTTCTAGTACCACAATTTCAAAAGCGCAAAAAGCATATGCTTTAAGGAATTTCCCCTTTTCTTTCATGGGAAGTAAACTAAAACAAAAATTCAGGGGGGATTGCTCCTCTTCTCGTACTTTAGACGTCAAAACCTTTGCTACAAAGCTAGGCTTGGAGCTGGAACAATCTAGCAGCTTTGTCGCTAAGGAAAGAAAAAGTACATTGAACCACTGGAGCCCTTGCTTTAAATTAGACATTTCGTTGCTTGACTAAGCCGCACGTGTAGGCAACCTCTTATCGAGGAAATTGTCACTGCGACTTTCCAAACAAGTCCTTGAACTACGCAGAGGGAGTGGAGACCGCATTTTGCTTATACGGGGATCCCAAATTCGAAAAGAGTATTTATTAATTTTGTATTCGTATTAAAATTTAAAATTATGTAATATGATATTCAAATTTTACTTTCATTTATCAAATTATATATTTTACTGATTTCGTTAGCATAAATTGTGTGTGATCTTATTACCTTATCTACTAAGATTAGAAATGAAAGTATGTTACATTTTTTAAAATTTTATTAATAGAATATGTTATATAATAAACGTTATAATGTTTAAATTCCTTTAAGTTTTAATTATAATTTCACACGAGTTTATTAATTTTTTAAATGAATAATTTGCTTCAAAAAAATATCATTTACTAAACATAAAATCAATCGTTAGTCAACTATTTTCGTTAATTTGATAACGTGATAATATTAAAAAAATAATTTTATCTTTTATTAATTTTAAAATTTATTATTATATAAATTATATTTTTTTCATTTTTTAAATATTTTCTCTCTTTTACAAAAAAAAAAAAAAACTCTCAATCCTCTTCAAGGGAAGAGAGCACCAATTTAATACTCCTCAAAAGAAGGAAGCAACGAGATCGATGCTCTCCTAAGGGAAAGGAGCACTAAGTAGGCTTGACAATTCGTGTTTTTGTATCGTAAACATATCAGACATTATTAGACATAAAACACGTTAACGCTAAACACAAACACAACACATTTAATATTCATGTCTTAAATTTAAAACACGTACATGTATACGTTTAATAAACGTGTAACATGACACGACACGATTAACACGCTTAACATGATTAAATAAAAATATTTACAATTAAATATAATTTTATTATTTAAATTTAAAATCTATAATTATAAAAATAATTATAGCAAAAAATAATAATAATACCAACAAATATAAAAAAAATTTAATATAAATAACATACATAAAATTCATTATCATATAATATAATAAAATACATCATTAACATATAACTTTCAAATACTAATAATATAAAAAATTATTCATAATTTTTAACCGTAATAATTATATTATTACCTTTATAAAATTAAAAGAACTTATTAAAATAATTATTTAAAATTATTTATATAAGGTTAAAATAGTCTTTAATTATTAATTTTTAATAGGTTAATAAACGTGTCACGTATACACGTTTAAACACGATAACATGATTAAGTAAACGTGTTTAAACGTATTTGTCATGTTTGACACATTAAGATACGAAACACGTTAATACTAAACACAAAACATGTTTAATTAGTGTTTTCTCATATCGTGTTAACGTGTTATGTCTAAAATTACAATGTTTAGCACTAAGGGGAGGGAGGGGAGCACCGATTTAATGCTCTTTAAGAGAGAGGAGCACTAAGATCGATGCTCTCCCAAGGGAGGGGAGTAATAATAAAGGAGCACCAAATCAATGCTCCCCTCCTTTAGGAAGCACTTATCATAGAGTGGTCAATCGACGAATAGGAGTGTTGTTGATTGACCACATTATTTGAGAAGAAAAAAATAAGAGAGAAAGAATAAAGGGCATTTTAACTATGTTTGCACTTTTAAGTCTTATTGTTCATTTTGAAAACCAATAGATTCACATAAAATTGTAGTTAAAACTTAAAGAGGTTTAGGTATTTTACTCTATAATAAATGAAAGTAAATTTTGAGTACCATATTACATATTTTTAAATTTTAAATATTAAATTAAACATTTGATTATAATCCGAAATCAAATATCTATAACCTAATATAAAAAGAAGCCTCAAAGGAGCTCCCAAACAATGCCATGTGTTGACTTGGTCATTAGACACGTGGATGCAGGAGAAGCCTCTTATGAAATTTATTTTTCACGAGTCCCATACGATAGGGTGAATTATTATGGACGAGTTGTTATGAAATTTGGCTTTGGACAGACCACATTATTGGTGGCTTGTCTAGACGGTGGATCACAATTGACAAGATTTGTTAGGTGAAATTTTAATGTAATTAGTTCCATCAAAAAATGAGATGAAACTAATGACATCATGCGGACATAATGCAAATTTTGTATATCTTATTCTACAAATTATGAAACACTGTATTTGGAAGTCTTTAGTTTTTAATCTGCTGTGAGGTTTTCTATGTAAGGACTAAAGTTATTATGATTGATGGATAAGTACACGGATGAAAAGAAGAATGTAAGTGGGTCAAATCGGGTGAAATGGACCATCAATCATTTCTGCAAAACTTAGTTACTAAAATCTATGTATGTTATTGTTATTAAACAAGTAATCCTGCCAACCATCTGCAAATCACATGGCTCCAGTAATTTCTCCGGGCATGCGAGGATGCCCATTGCTCCTTTGTACTAGTCATTGTCATTGGGGGAAACCAGTGACATGCCTCGAAAAGTTAGCTAACCCACCAACCAGCCTCAATAATTCGGTTGTGCTGTAGGTAGGCCAGTTTTGCTGGAACCATCATCGTCATCAAATCATGCGCAACCACCCTTTAACAGACATTTCACCCAGAGCTGAGGGAAAACAAAACCTGTTACGTTCTTTTTCTCGGAAACCCACATGTTTTCATGTAATATCATTACTTGTTTTGGCAAATTCGGAAGATTGCATTCATTCATCCTTTCTGCTTCCCCCAGGATGTACCCCTCTACTGTTCAAATGAACTTTTGTCTCCAAGAACAGAGAGGATAATGTTTTTTTGACAGAAAGTGAAAAGCACACATCCCCTACCGGCCACTGATCACGCTCTGGTTGATATGAATTGGTTTGATGGTGGCTAAAAGCCTGTCTCCAATTAGAAATTTGAGAACAGAGCACAACCAAGATACTAGCTACGTTCCAAAGAGAGGAACTCGAAAGAAAAACAGCTCGACAGCTTCTTTGCTAATTGCAAAATTGTGATAGCTGCATAAAAGATGAAATTTAACCACTACTAGTGATTAAGAACCTCTTGCTTGGAATGCTGCAACTACAACAAAATAAGGGTGAGTATTGGCTTTTAAAAGTAGCAATGTTGGTCGAGCCTCACTGCTAGCAATGAATGAGAGTCGGTCAATATTTAATGTCATCAACAGAAAAGAATTAAGGAGTCAACTGCAAGAATGAATCCTGTTAAGAACTAGCACTTGCTGACATCACTGCCAAGATGGACATTGTTATAGCTAAAGGCAGCTTAAAGACCTGTTAAGAATTTTCACATGAAATGTCATAAAGTGCTGTGCTATGCAAGATGACAGAACAAACATTCACTTATGGCAAAAGCTAGAGCCAAAAATTGATTGCTTAAACAACATATAGACCAGCTTGGAGTCAGCTTTCATGAACTTTGAAGCCTCAAAGAAGGAAATACATGTGGTAATGGAAGATGACCTGAGAACTAAGGGTATGTTTTTACATGCCAGAGGAAGCACTTCCATAATCCTAAGCTCCCCTGTTAACTCATAACCAAGCTTTATACCAGCAAGCAGACTATGAAGCCAAAGTGATGCTTTTTCTGCCCGCTTGTCTCATGAAGCAATGAAGACAACAAAATACTAATTTCCATCAAAAGAATCTGACGAAATATACAAGTTAACTTCATTACAGACATTCAAAACATATCATCTTTTCACATCAAAATTCAGCATGCTTTTACAAGTTACTTTTTATTGGATATACAACAGTTATTTTTTCATGGAGCAATGATGTTCATGAATTTCCTTTTAGCAAATGCTAACCACCATTTATTTGGAGTTCCATTGGGCCTATAGGCGACACTCAACAGTCTCCCACTTGTTTCTTCTCTTATTTGCTTCAGATAATTCCTGAGCAGTTCTGCATTGAAGAAACTAACAAATTATACAATAGCAAATTATCAAAGCTTCAGTCATCAAAGCAGCAAATATCATCAGAAAGGATAAAGAGCTTTCATGTAGCAGACAGAAACCAATAGTTTTACGAAATATTATAAGCATTGCAAACTTCCTACAACATTTATTGTGTATTGATCAAAGCAATATTAGAAAACAAACTGAGTCAAAATTTTTTGTTGATCAAAACTGAGGCTTTAACAACTTGAAACAATCATGGCAAGGATACTCTTTAAACAACTTGATCCCCTCAAGTTAAATCAGCATAAATTCAAGAATGACTTCAAATTGTTAAGCCAAACTGTAATGGTAAAGAAGGAAGTGCGTTTTATTCTCATAATTCTCAATAGTTTATGGAAAAATAATTCAAGTTATCGTTGTGAGATAAGTAAAGACAAAAACAACAAAAAGATTACGTACAGAGAAGAAGCTGAGTGACTAAAAGGATATGGTACTGATACTTCGGACAAGTTTCACAAATAGCCAGCGTTTCAATATTCTATATGACATTTAATGCACCACAAAATGGAAAAGAAAATAGTAAGGAGATTTGCCTGCTTCCTTTTGAGACTGTGGTGGCGCAAAGAGCCCTGGGAAAGGAAAACCAGATTCTCCAGGCACCGGAACCTTTTCCAAGCCCAAGTTAATGATTGCCTTGGTCCCTTCAGCCAAGGTTCTACAGCCTTCAAGCCTCTTCAGAGCCACATTTATATAGAAAGTCAAATATATAAGAAGCTTATCTGCAGGGCTTTTAATATCAAAGTTTCTAAAGAACACGTTGGCGCGAAAGAATGTGATCGCCTCATCAACAATATCTGTTCTATCTGCACACAACCATCTTGAACGATCAACTAAAGAATAAGAAAAGAACATAATACCCAATGAAGCTGATAAAACATAAATCCAACCTTGATCTGAAACAGGAGCAGGACCCTTTATATGACTTTTTAAAGGAAGTAAAGGGCAGCCACAGGCTTTAGTAATTCCTTCCTCATCAACAAAACTAGAATGATAAACCTGCCATATAGCAACAATTTTTAAGCGAATAGGAACCATAAATATCATAATTAAAGCTATTAAGAAACATACATAACCCAGCAAAGGAAGGGAGAGGTAAGAAAAGAGATTTATTGCAATACCATTTTCGTTGAATTCCCTTTCCAAATAAACAAAATCAAGAAATTGGATTTCCCCAAGAAGGAGAGAGGGAAACCAAATATTTCTGCAGAGAACAACAGAAGAACACCTAATTACAATCAATGGTAATGATTTTTTCACAAAAGCAAGAAATTTCCCCATCAAAATTATAAAAAAGAAAAACAAAAACTATGAAAGTACTAAATTCATAGTTTTCTAACATGGCAGTAGGAAAGACCTGAAATCTTAAGAAAAAATTAGTACAACCAAATTACAGAAGCCATGAAATGCAAGATTAAGGCAAAGCATTATAGTAATGGGAAACCCGATTCGTTCTGTATAATGCACAAAAAGATATTAACATATATATATATATGTATATATCTTAGGGGTCAAAAAGGGAAAGAAATATACCAGCAAAATTCCTTACAAGTTTTCTGGTTGATATTGACAAACAAAGATGAACCAGGTTGGTGTTGTTTCATGCAATCATAGGGTGGAAATGGGGGAAAACCGAGAAAAGGCAAAAGATCGACCAACTTACTGCCAACGAACGCTTTCAAGTTTAACCGGGTCCTTGACGCCTTAACAACAGCAAGTCGGGACTCTCGTGCCTTTGCCTTGAGCTCAGATAGTTTGCTGGGCCGTATAGCTCGTGTCTGCCGAGACCAAGATTGAAATGACAACCCCAAAAACTAAGACCCGCAAGACAAAGGCCTTTCCTACGCAAGATTTCTAGCAGGCCCAGCACGGTTTTAAGTACATACCAGTTATTAAGTGTACATAGGTATCTCCTTTTTTAACTAAAGTATGTTGACTCTTAACTACGTATGATTTCTATGGGTTACACTTGTATTTGTTTTTGTATTTACATGAATTTTAGAGGATATTTGAAAATTTTTGAAACTTGAGAAAGATGGAATAGCGATAGTCAAATACCCTACTTGGGACTTTTTGAAACTACGGACAGAAGGGGAAAAGAAGAGAAAAGGACAGGGGAGGGGGCCACCATTGGAAAGGCCTAAGCCGACGACGGCTACAGTGTCAGGGACCAAGGAAGGGAAAGAAGGTTTAAAGAAAGGGTTTGGTTAGTGGTAGAAGATGAAGGAAGCTTAAATTAAAAAAAATAAAAAAAAACTTTTATAGTTAGGGTTAAGTTAGAATTTTACTATAGACCAACACTACGTCGTTTAATTGAGTAGAAAGAGGATAAAAACAGAAGAGTTGGGCCGGATCAGTTCTGGGCCAAATCCAACCACAATTGAAGTATTTCCTAGCCCATTGTTTGACCTTATAATTTTTTACCCATTAATTAAAATTTAAGAAATTACTTTAAAAAATATTAAGAATAAAAAATAAAATAATTAATTGAATAAATTTAAAAATCACTTACCAAAGTATTGGGGGATCCTAAGATTATTTTTCACAAAGTGAAATATTTCTAAATAATTAGAAAAGCATAGGATTATAAAGTAGTGATTAAAATTGAAAAAAATTTACAAAATTTCATCATTAAATTTAAAAATTTTTAATAAGTGTAATTAATATTTATTTCATTTTTAATAAGTTTATGATATAAATTATGCAGTTTATGAATAATTAATTTTAATTTATTGCATTTTCTCAATTTTAATTTTATTTCATTATTAATTTGAATGATCATAATTAAGATACACAAAAAATAAATCTTTTTGAAAATTAAAATTATTAAAATAATAAATTTTCTCTAACAACAAGACACAAGAAAATTTTTTTAAAATGTTAGTATTTTAAATAATTATCTTTAATTTATTATTACTACTATTATTTATAGTATTTCCAAATTTAAGATTACTCCTTTTACTATTATTACTATTATCTATAATATTATTTGAACATATTCAAAAACTTTTTGTACATTTTGTACCAAACTATTTCTTTACATTTACAAAACATTGATCAGTAAGATTAAGCTAAATATATATATATATATGGTATTTAGTTTTTTTTTTTTTTTTCTTATCATATGTTATATACTTTTGTTTTGATTGTTGTTACAATACATAATACTATTTACAATTATTAACATCAAATGTTGAAAAAATTTACAAAATTCACATCAATCAAACATTTAAAAAAATATGATATTAGTACAATAAATTTTTCACTCATTGAAAATCTAGTTGCAGCATAGATATGTTTCTAGTTACTACTTGAATCTTTTAGGCATTTGACAAAGGTTAATACTTCAAGTCTGATATCATAATTATTATGTCTCCAAGGAAAGTATAAGGTTTGATATTTAAGTAAAGTGAGTCTGTTATACAAAGTGAAATCCTGAGCTTGATTCAGCAACTACTGTTGCTCTCCTTAGGAGATCATGAAATGCTTACAAGCTTGGTCAATAATCAAGCAGTCGTTGTTGCCAGAAACACAAAGAACCTAACTGTCAAAACGAAACGAATGTAAGAATGGAAAAAGAGAGGGACTGTAGATTGACAATTTGACATTGAGGTTTATGGAAGTAATGAATTTTCGTCATATAGAGTCAAGAGAGTGGCTGGCTAGGGTTCATCGGGTCTACTTATGTCACTTGGCTTTGCATGGGTGACAAGTGTTTGTGCTCTGTGTTGGGTTATATCTATAGTACCATATACAGCACGAGGAGGGAATCGACCAAAATTCTGCCCGAGGCAGTTTATGAGCTGGCCTGGTGGTTACTTGGTCACGACAGTAGTACTTGTTGTGTATCTTTATTTCATACCCTCTTGAGTTATTAAGTATTATATTGCCTTCCCAAAGTAGTACTACACTACTAGTATGGCCAAAAAAAAAAAAAGAAGAAGAAGAAGACAGGGTGCTTCAAGAATTGGTCCCTCCATGACCAAAATGAAAAAGCATTGGTCCAGCGTCTAAGCAATCTGTTTGTTGGCGTTTCTCGGAAACAAGTTGTTTAACCCTTCTAAACACTCAGTTGGGTCAGCAAGTCTCAGGCGGAGTTACTCTGTTTGATATCTGTCTGTTTCTGGACTTAATTTAAAGAATTTTCCAATGTGACACGGGGTTCATTCACAACTGATTCCTGTAAAAAGAATTGGATCAAAATCAAACCTCTTTGGTGGACCTTTCCACATCCCTTCCTTCTCACATGGCTCCACCAAGGCAACGTTGATGAGTCAAAACAGTCTGGCATCACACCACCAACCAGACACAGCCACAGGCTCACAACTCGGTTTCTTTACGCTCTTTATCTCAACTAAGAAAATCTGAAAGACTATGCAGCTCATGCCAACTTGTAGGCCATCAAGCTTTTTAGGCACATCTCACACCATGATAGGCCTTTTTCAACATGATTTTCTTTCATCTTTTTTAACTTTTTAATAAAGAGTCAAAACAACCATTCCCTTTTGGTATCAGAGTCCAACAACCTCAAAAACATATTTCCTCTTCTTGGGTTTTCCTTATTATGTCACTATTTTCTCCGTAAGCTCCCTATTAATATTCAAGGATAGCTCAATAAGTTTAAAGACTTAAAAGTAAAATATTCAATAAGTCTTCTTTTATTAAAATTTATTTTTTTTACTTTTTAAGATATAAAATTTTTATATTTTTTAAATAGTTAATACAAAATCAACAATCAAAATTTTTAATTCAAATAAATCAACTATGACATAAAATAAAGGTAATATAACAATATAATATACATTCTAAATTAAAGTAAAAAAGCTTGTAAATATTAAAATAATGGTACTTAATTGTGAATGTTTATTGCAAATCACAAATAAGGGCTTTATGAAGATAATAATATCACAAACTTCTTGTTTATTTTTTGGAAGAAAATTGACGTTAAAGGAAGAAGGAAGAAAAAGCAAATAAGAAAAGAAGAATTCAAAAGTAGATATTATACATTGAAAAAGAAATAATTGATTTTATATAAAAAAAAAATAATTGTTGAAAATCATTAAATATATTGATTGGGAATAGGAGAAATAAATGAGAAAAAAATAATTGTTGGAGATGATTAAATATACATGATCATTAGTTGATTGAAAATAATACAGCATTTTAAAAATTATAGTGATAGAAAATTGAGATTTATTACGCATATAATTAAAGAAGTGAGAAAATAATTAATTTTATTAATTATTTTTTATTTTTAATATAATAAATTATATTATAAAATTATAAGACCTCTCTAAAATGGAGACTTAAAGCTCTTACTTGGATGGCTTCACACAAGGGCCGGCCCTGTTAATACTATGCTATTTACTTCAAAGATATATAGACAATTCCATTGATAGTTGATTCTTATTGGTTTAGACTCCTATTGATAGTCATGGAAGTTGACCTGGCAAGGCAGGGGATACACGGTTCTTGGCTTTTGAGAGTTGTCGAAAGAATAAAAGGGGAGTGATGCTGATTTATACCTCTAGCCAATCAATTCTTACAGGAAAGCTATCTTTTCATGAATAAGATTTTAATTTGCCTTAACTTAGAAGGAAGCTTACAACAAAAGTCATTCCAAGTCTAGCTGACATTTCATTTTACACTTAAACAAGAGTCCTTAGGTAAGACAAAAGTCCAAATATTAATAAGAAAACTAACGCCATCCAAGGGGGGAATAGAAACGAAAACCTTGACCATTGCTACATAATGAGTTTACAACAGCTTCAACTTCCACATACTCCTAACTTTTCCCATATGTACCCTAACTAATGCCAACCCTTCAAAACACACAGAGCTTTTTTTCTTTTCTTTTTTTCTTTTTGGATGAACTTGCAAAACTCAGAGCTTGTTTCAGCAGAATTTTGCAGCTCTTTTTTGGTGACAAAAACCTCTGAGGCCAAAGAATGATTTAATATTAAAGCTTAACCGTACAGGGCTTACTCGGGAACGAATCTTAGTTACATTAGTGGATGTAGATGCTATCTATTATATTAGGCTTGTGAATGATGATGTCAACACATAAGGAATATTGGCTAGGGGCCCTCTTTGGCAGGCAAGCTCGTGGATATCCTTTACAATATCGAATACGGCCTCGGGTTGTGCTAGTTTAAGAGCATTTTCTGACATTCTCTTGAGCTCGTCTGTCTTTGTGCTGAACCATTCAGCCACAATTCTAGCTGTTTCCTTTGGACTTCTGGTGAATACTCCTGCTCCATTGTCTACTACATAAGGTACATTGCCCCTTTCCTGCAACCCACAGATGAAGGGTAAATGCCAATAATATAGAGTTAAATTAGAAGCTATTAGAGCCATATCGTAACCGATGCAGCTACCAATAAACAAAGTTGGCTACTAACCTGTCCTGGAATGTAGTCATTGAGAACAATTGGAAGCCCCCTTATCAAGGCCTCTGCGATGGTACCTGGACCAGCCTGCAATCCATAGACAGATTAGTCTAAGCTATTTACATTAAGAAAGAAAATGTACAAATACCACAATCTAAATTGCAATTCATTTTCTTACTTTTGTAATTATGCAGTCACAAGCTCCCATCCATTTCTCCATCTGAGTCTCAAACCCTCTGACCTACAGTGAAGGGAAAATTTTGTTTAAGGAGTGTTTTCATTTTGCTTGTCTTTTTCTTATATGTAATAAGTTCAAGTAGTAAATTCAAATTACCTTTACTGGGATCTTCCATTCTTCTGACTCCAATGTAGAGACAAGGGATTTGTTTCGGCCACATATTATGATTAATTGCCCTATTGGTTTCTCTTGATTTTTATCATATAGTGATTCACCAAGAGCAATGGCCGTTTTCTTAACAGGGCCCATCCCTTCACCCCCTCCCATTAGCAGAACTGCAGGCAAATCAGGATCCATCTCAAGCTCTATCCTTAAGTCATCCTACAAAAACAAGAAAGAAAAAAGTATTACAAAAACCAGAACTCCCTCCAACTAAAGCAAGCATATAGATGGACTGTTTTGTGTCTACGATCGTCACCTTAGAAAGAACTGCACGGGCAAATGAAGGCCGAATAGGCAGACCAAAAACCTGAATTTGGGACTCCTCAAGTCCATCACACAATGCCCGCTTGGCAACCTCCTTTGACGGGCAGTAGCACCTATTAACCCCAGGGTGAAACCTGAACAGAATTCCAATTGTTAAGATATTCAGTGGCTTGCTACATAAGGCACATGGATATGACATAGAAATTCCAAACTTAAGGCTTTGTCAACTGACCATGTCGGGTGGCAGCTATTGAGGTCTGTAATTACAGTGACAAAAACTACTTTCTTTTGAAGGCCTTGCCATTTAAGAACCCAGAGAGGAATGTGTTGCATTAATGGATGCACACTAATGATAATGTCCGGCTTGTACTCCATGAGGCCAGCCTCCACCTCTCTTCAAAGACAAATAAAAAAAAAGTTAAAAGTAAGGCCTTGAATCCAGTCATATTTTTATCAGTAAATCCAAACCTACTTATGTCAACTTGTCAAGCTTCAATTTTAAGAAATGATTTCATTTTGCTAGTACAGAAAACAACAATGCCACCAATCATTTTAACTTCCATCAATTTGATTAAGCGCAAGTGGCCAAGTGGGTAACAAAGAATTCTCTTTGGTCATAGAATTCTCTAGAATAAAAGCAAAAGCATAATCATCAGCGAAAGTGAATAGAGAACCCTGAACACCTCAAAACATATAATACTAATTGATTATTGATATGATAACAAGACTCAAAATTTGATTACATCTTGGTGACCAAATCAGGGTACCAAGGCAACACTTCACTTTTTATTTTTTATTTTTATTTTTTGCAATCTTGACCTACTTGAATTCTTCAAGTAATGGTGGAAACTGGAAGATGAAAAAATAGTAAAGATGATTAACCTACTTGGCATAATAGGCAGCAAAGGCAGCAAGATAGCAGCTATGTATCCATTTAGGAGACGTGCTGTGAAAGGCGACTTTCCAGAGCTGTACGTGTTTCACCATGAACTTGTAGGACCTCTCCATGTCGTTCAATGGCCAGCCTGTATACTCTTTCCAAACATCTTTCACAATTATCTGAAGCAAAAGACGTTATTCGGAGGATCGTGAGAAAACCAATTCACAGGAAAGAATGCTTAATTTAAAATGCAAAAAATCATGAAACAAAATATTATATAGCTAAGGAATCAAATGTTATGTGTATATAAGATGCTGAAAACCAGACTTTTCCAGATTTGGGATTTGGAGCAGAATTCAGATATTAATATGGCTGGAGGAAAAGAGGAGAAATTTCCAAGAACATGAACAGGAAGAAGGAGAAAAGGGGATAATCAAATCAAGGGGAAAAAAGTTGGGAACATGAAGAGCATCTTATTTCTTTTTTGTTGCTGAAGAATTGATTGCAGAAGCCAAAATTCATTAACTGGGAATTAAATTGGAAGATCTAGATGAACAAAGGTTGGATATATATTGAAAAACTGGACTTATTATGATTATTATAAAGAAGTAGAGACAGGGGACAAAACACAGAAAAATCCAAGGAGAAGAAAATTGCTTGATATTGACAATTTTGCATTAGCTCTACATAAAACAAATTCACAAGGACACAACATATCATCAAAATCACTCATAAACATAACAAATAAAAAACCTGCAGACAAGAATTTTTTTTTCTTAGAAGCATTGGATCCTACAACCAAAAGAAAACCAAAACAGGAAAGAAACAAAACTAAACCAAAAACAATACAAAAACCATGAAAGAGCAATGACAGAATCAAGCAAATTACCCTGTATTCATCTCCAAACTCAATCCGGAAGGCATCACGGATGGCCTCAGCTGAAGCTCTATGGCCACCACCTGTATCACTCATGAGAATCAGCACATTCTTGGTTCTTTCAGCACCCATCTGCATCAACTGTATGGTCCCATCATCATCCTCGTATTCATCCTCACTCTCATAAGAACACCTCCTTTGATGACGATGATGCTGATGATGATGATAATGGCTGCTGTTGCTGCTACTGCTATAATTCCCATAAACTCTCTGCCATACCTTCTCTGTAATGGAAGCAACCTTCTTTGGCGACGATACTTTCATCACCATGGCTGCAAACGACAAAAAAAAAATGTTCCAAAAAAAGAAAGCAAGATATCAAGATACCAAAATGAACCCTTTTGGAGTTTTAACGGTTTTAACTGTCAACTACCCTTTTCCCGCCACCGAAAAATGGGAGTTTTCCGGTAGAGAGAGAGGGAGTGGAATGGAGGTTTTAGCGAGAAATTTTGTTGGCGGAGAGAGAAGGAGACAAGCAGAGGAGAAAAAATAATGATGCTGTTTAAGGATTATGTTGAGTACAAGTTGGCAAAACGTGGAGGGCTAATGAGGAGCGCGAGGAAGTTACAATTATTTTTGGGGAATTTTTTAGCTTCTGACGTTTGATAGGTGGGGTTTTAATCAATTTATAACCGTCAGATTCGCATTTTGTATGGGAATGTTCCGATGAGAAGATTCGAATCTTTACTATGTTTTATACTTTTTTTTCAAATAGTAGTTTTGAAAGGGGTTTTCTTTTTAATATTTTATTTTAATAGAGTAAAGCTTTGTTTTTTATTTGGTGTCCCTCTATCTTTGGGTATTTGAAATAAATGGCACCTGTAACTTGAAAGCCATCTATTTGGTCACTAGGATTAATGTATATTTTATTTTTATAATCTTTATCTAAATCACAATTATTATTACATTAAATTAAGCTCAAGTTTCACGTTAATTTAAGAGATTGAAGTTTTAAGATGAATATCTAACTTAGAACCAATTGATAATAGGCGGAGCACCAGAGCATTTAACTTATTGGTTGGTGAATTATCTTTCTACTTAAAGAGTAGAGAACAAGGTTTGAATCACACTCCCTTAATATAAAAAAATTAATAATAGGTAGAGATGTCATTTTTATATTTAAATTCTCAAAATATTCCTACTTAATTTATATAATTTTTTTATCATTATTTTAATATTCTTCTTTCATGTGTAGAAATGATAAACTTATCATGTGATAAACTATCATAGAAAAAATAACAACGAAAAAGACACTGCCTACTCTGATATTAAGTTGATTTTTAAAGATGATAATCTAATTTAAAACCAATTGGCAAAAGGTGAAGAGATTCTCTTTCGATATCATTGACTACAAGACAGGTTTCTTTTTTTTTTTTTTTGGTACATGTACATATAGTTTATATTTACTAAAAGATAAAGTAATCAATTATTTGAGATGTGATTTTCATTTTCTTAGCATATATGTGATATTCCTCTTTTGGGGCATTTTAAAAAATAACCATTAAAGATAAAATGTTTTCAAAAATAGTTATCTTTATAATTTTAATTATTTTTAACCAAGTTAAATAAAATTACCCTTAATGAAATTACACGCTATGATGTTATACACCATGTACAAAAACATATTACACGTCATGGTTAGGTTGTTACATACCATTTGCAAAAACATGTTACACGCCATGTACAAAAATATGTTACATGCCATGGTTAGATTGTTACACGCCAAGTACAAAAATATGTGATAAGCCATTGTTAGGTCGTTACACATCATGTTGAAAAAAATACTATTATTACACGTCATGATTAGGTTGTTACAAGCCGTGTTGAAAAAAAATACTGTTGTTACACGTCATGGTTAAAAAATATTGTTACACACCGTGTTGAAGAAAAACTTTAAATCCTCTCAACTCTCTTCATTTTTTTTAGGTTTTTTTTGACAAATTGGCACTGGTGAAAGTGTTTCTAACATATTTCGAACCAAAACTTTAAATCCTCTCAACTCTCTTCATTTTTTTTAGGTTTTTTTTTGACAAATTGGCACTGGTGAAAGTGTTTCTAACATATTTTCATAAATCAAAACACAAATTTTCTTATTTAAAACACCTACTTTAACTAAAAATAAAAAAAAATCCTTGGAAAACCTAGTTTTATAAATTTCAAATTTTTGAGTTTATTGGTATCTAGGTTCTGAATTCATTTAATTAAAAGCTATTTCAAACATTTATGATCATTTCTATTGTTTTCGTTTTATCCAAAATACTTAAAAATCGAATTCTCCAAATAATCACTCACCCAAGCACATAAAAAATATTACTTTGTGTCTTGAAAGCGCAAGAAAGAGAAATTTGAAAACAAGAGAGAGAGAGATCTCAAGCATAGTAGACAAATGCCGAAGAGAGAAATCAATAAAATTTGAAAGAGTGTGATGGTGAGAGAGAGAAATCTGAAGCACAAATAGAGAGAAATTATGTTGAATTGTTTAATTTATTTGAAATAGTTAAAAGGGTATTTTTATTAAGTAATAGCTAAATATGACTAAAAATAATTAAATTTATTTTGATAATTATTTTTAAAATATTTTTATCAAAAAATGTTATTCCTCACAATTTCTCCTTTTCTCTTTTCTTTTCGAGAACAATAGTTTTATTGTAAATGTATAATTTGTGGTCACTTACAAATAAGAAAATTTAACATTTCAAATTCAATTTTAAGCGTCACAAATAAAATGTTTTAATATTATACAACCCAATCATTAACCAAAAAAAAGTTAGATACAATCACGTAATTTTAAACTTTTTTATCCTATTTTATTTGTATAAATTCTCATGTTGGTTCTTGGGAATGGCTTAGTAAACATTTTAATTGATTAGATTACGTAGTCTCTCTAATTTTTCCCCTCCTTAGAATTGGTGTAAAGTAGGATATGCTTTGGAATTTAAATTGTCCGTCTACTTTTTCTTTTTGGTGCTTACACTTAATCCTTCAACTTTTGTCTAATTAGTTACATCATGTCACCGAGAAAACGTTTTTAGTGACGGCAAAGTACCAAATCAAACTGGGTCTAATGATTGCATTGAACCCTATGTCTATTTTCAGGTCTCTTTAACCCATACCTAACCCTCTTTTTTATATATACATTATTTTCTCTCTCTAATTGTAATTTTTTTCATCGACTTTCACGTATATTAAGGGAAAAAAAATTATTTTCGTATATTTCATATTGTAAATTCAAATTTTTTATAACATTAGTGTACAATATATTTTAATGTCAAAATTAAAAATAAAAAATTTAAAAAATCAATTTGAAATATATATATATGAAAAAAATAATAACTTTATTTTGAAACATTTAAAAAAATAAACAAAGAAAATGAAATTGGAAGAGTATAATTTTAAATATTTATTGCTGTTAAGGCTGATTGAGATGATTTAGGATAAGAGAATCCTTAATTTGATTCTACTTGCATGACAATGATGGCTTATAAAATCTTGAACCTCCTTCAAAGAAAAATTGCTCAGTTTATTTTAAGTTTATCTACTCAATTATTGTAAAGGGAATTATTTTATACATTGTAAGTGAAATTTTTAAATTTCACATGCGAAATTAAAAGATTAACATATATTTTATTAAAAATTAATAAATTAATACGATAAAAAATCAACAATATTATAACTTTACTTGCAACATATAAAAACTCAACAAAGATTTACAAAATAATAATTCAATAGGTTTTAGAATTAATATTTGTAAATTATACTTGCCTATGCAAGCTCATCAAAGACAAGATGAAGACGTTCAAACCTTTATGACTTAGGTGTAAAAGAAAGATGATGATTAACTTATGACTGGGATGGCCTTTACTTAGAATGAATTTGTAAAAGCAAGATATATACCTGCAGCACAATCCAAATAATTAGAATAGAAGCATTATTGTATTTAGATTACTTAGAGTATATGAATTCTGGGACACATAACTTTACTTTAGGATAAAATTTAAGTTCCAAGCTCCATACTCAACCTCAATTCCTTCCTGTATCTCGGCCTTTTGTGATGGTGAGACCACCTATGGCTATATATCACTCCCTGGGAAGGCTGCCGTGAGAATGATTTGTGGAAGATTGAGATGCACCAGAAAGAGACCTTTTTCTGATGGCTTTGAGAGCAAATGGTGGGAAAGAGTTAGAGACAGGTGGGGGGGAGAATTGATATTTTTTGAAATTCCCCAAGCCGTATAATTAAAGGGACAGTTTTATTCCAATATTGGAGTGAGGTCGAAGCAAGTTGAGGTGGCGGCCAGAGACCCAGTCAGCCTGTGATCGTGTGGAGAATTACTTTTGGGATTTAGCAGCACAAGTTTACAAGCATCTTCTTTTGTCATTATTTACTAAAATATGTGTATTTACTAAATCTTAGCATGATACTATGCAAAAGATAGTTTTGGCTTATATTAACTTGTAAACTTCACTTTTATATTTTCAATTCTGATTTTCATTTTTTTGTATAATTTGAAATAATTTTTTAATATAAAACATATATCACGATTTAAATTTAAATTTAATTCCACATTTATTATTTTGAGATAAATTTGAGTGATTTTTACTTTTAAATACTTTATATTGATTTTTTTCTTGTTTCGCCATTTCCACTCATACTTTAACAAGGTAATAATGGAAAGAAACATAACTAGAGTTTGTTTGAAGTGTTCAAATGTGATATGGAATCAAATATTATGAATCTAGGTCATAAAACCTTAGGTTGAAAAAACTTGGTGTGGCATAAAACAAATAGAATTGTGATTGAATATTCTATTATTCTAAAATAAAAGGGTGATTCTCTTCTGGGTTCTCTTTACTCACCATTTCTCACATGGCTACCCCATTATTGAACTCAAAGAATAGCAAATCAATTCATCATATAACTCATATCTGTTACTTCGTCCATCCTATGATTAAGCTCATTATGTTCGAATATTCTCTTACTTGAATAATAAAAAAAAAGACGAAAAATCCTATAACTTGAAAGGGTGAACGATATTTTTCTTTAGGTTTTTTTCCAACCACTATGACCCACAAATATCATTAATTACTAATTGAGAATAATTAAAGAAACGAAGGGTAGAAAGTTTTGGGCTTTAACTGGGCCTTAATTTTACGACACTGAAGCCAATAATAAAGCAGGAGTTTGCAAAGAATCGACCACAGTGGGAGTCGAACCCACGACTATGACCCACAAATATCATTAATTACTAATTGAGAATAATTAAAGAAACGATGGGTAGAAAGTTTTGGGCTTTAACTGGGCCTTAATTTTACGACACCGAAGCCAATAATAAAGCAGGAGTTTGAAAAGAATCGACCACAGTGGGAGTCGAACCCACGACCTTTTGATCCGAAGTCAAACGCGCTAATCCACTGCGCTATGCGGTCCTGGATGCTATATTTAGTGGCATTCCCTGATATAAGTATTTTTTTTCTCAACTACATTACATTGGTATTTATAACAGTAATTTATAAATTATTTAATACTATTAGATTTATTAACAAAACATTTTTTTAATAAAAATCATTCATGCATTGTAATTGTTATTTATAAGAATATTATTAATATTTATAATTAATGATACTATTGAAAGTCATTTCATGCAGTTAGAATTCTTATTTACATATTGGATAAAATTTATTAATATTTAAAATAAAAAAGATTTAAAATGATAATTCAAGAAATATAATGAACAAATATGTATGTTTTTGTCAACCAAAAATTTTATCAATATTCGTGCTTTTATATACACCAATATTTGTTGTTATGTTTAAAATTATATCTAAATACAAACATTTCTCAAGTGTAAAGTGTGAAATATAAATAATTAAATTTGTAATATTAATATATAAATTATTCATCACTATTAGAATTAAGAAAAACTATTTTTTAATAAAAATCATTCAATGCAATTAAAATTCATTTACAAATTTAATAAGTCTTATTAATATTTATAATAAAAATTTAATTTTCAATCTTTGTGTGATATTACTACTTAAAATTATAAATATTTTTTATATAATAATTAAATATTAAAAATTATTTTGAATGATAAATCAGCCTATTGGAAATATAATGAGTACCGGTCTTTGTGAGAGGATACCTCTTAAGCCACGATACTTTATGTAACTCGAGTTTTTGAATAGCGCAGGAAGAGTATAGAGTACAACCTTTTATTTTGAGTTATCTTTAACTAAATCGAAGAATTTGGTTTTAAATTTTGGATTTTAGTTTTATTTGTTTTTTATTTGAATAACATATCTTAATTTGTGTTTAATTTTTATTTAAAATATAAGATCATACAAGATTAATTTCAAATTTTGACATTTTTATTTGAGTTATAAAGTCTATTTTCAAATATTATAAAATTTAAGAGATGTTTATACTAGAAAAGTAAATAATATTTTTTATAGTGCGAATGATAAAATTAAGTTATAATGTTTGAAAATAAAAAATAAATATAACATAACATTATATTGATATCACATTATAAAATTAATTTTTTAATTAATTTTTTTAAAGAGAGAGATCATATATTAATCAATAAATTTAACGCTTAAGTGGTAAATTTTTTTAAAATTAATGTAATATAACTTTCTCATTATTTAAAAAATTAATTTTTTAAGATTAAAATGCCAAAATCTTTCTCTTCCACTCAAACTAATATAATTAATTAATTAATTAAATTATTACTTTAAATTAACTTAATTAACTAATTAAGCAGGGCATTTACCCACGTGTTACATGCTCGGGAAAGTCAAACACAGTACGTGCGTGCACAAGTACCACTTACTATAACATTTCCCAATATTATGTTTTCCTCAAATTCCAAACCAACCCCTACAAGTTTATCACTATTCCAGTTCCAACCCTAACCCCGAATTTCCCTATTTTATTTTCCATCACACCCTTCCTCCTTTACTTCGATAACTCACTCTTCTTTTTCCTAATTTCTCAAAAACCCCCAAACTTTAGGGTTTCTCCCCTCCCCCGACTCCAAGCCCAGCACTTGCTCAATCTGGTAAAATTTCCCGTTTAATCTCTCTTTAAATTTATCATTCAATTTTCTCTTTTTAAATCTAATTGTTATGGGTTTTTTTTTTCTTTTTGCATGCATTAATTAGTTTAAATTATTTTAATTCATTTGCATGCAATGGGAATTCTTGAAGCTCAGTGGAAAATGTAATTCAGTTTCTCGTTTAGATTGGTGGTTATTTGTTAAAGGTTCTTGCTTTTGATGCGTCTTTGCTGATTGGATGATCATGACCGTTGGTTTGGTTGACTTTGTTTAAAATTGTTTGTCTAGCTGCCTAGCAACGGAGGACATTGACCCATTTGGTTTTTGGCAGCTTTTTCATCTGAAATAAGCTTAGATTGAGAACGCATTTTGGCTGTTTATTTGTTTAACTTTTAGTACTTATTAAAAAATATTGTTTAACTATGGGATGCTACTTGTAAATTTAAGTTTTTAGTAAAAGACATTCTTTTAGTCATGTTGTGTATCATATGTTTGTCTTACCAATGGTAGAGATTGTTAAATTGGTCCAATGGGTTAATAGTTAAAGACAATGTGCTCTGCTATGCTTTTGAGGAATACTTTGATGATCAGTCACTTAAAACATGTGTCTTCAACTTAGTTAAGTGGAGAAGACTTAACTTTTTTGGACTCTTGGTTCTAGCTAAAATGCCAACTCTTGTGTATCTGTTGGATGATAGGGGAATCTGAAAATTTCTATCTATTCTATAATGTCTGGGTTGATATCTCCATAATCCATTGCTTGCCTTTCATGCGGTACTGATGGAATGATGGTTTTAGGACCTCTCTGTAATGATTTTAATATTTGGCTTGGTAAAACAAGTTGTATGGTTAAAAGCAGGTAATTTATCTTTTGAGTTTATGCAAAATATTTTTAAAATTTATTGCTCATTTGATTCTCAGAAGTGATTTGGAATGGTGAGGGGAAAGCTGATCTTGATTTGCCAGTCTGGTGGTGAATTTGTGACAAAAGATGATGGATCCTTGTCATATGCTGGAGGTGAGGCACATGCCTTAGATATCAGTCCTGAGACAGTATTTGATGATCTCAAGTACAAATTAGCTGAAACATGTAATTTGGAATATAAATCTTTGTCCATCAAGTATTTTCTCCCCGGAAACAGGAGAACTCTAATTACGTTGTCTAATGACAAAGACCTGAAAAGGATGTATGATTTTCACGGGGACTCAGTGACTGCAGATGTTTTCCTTACAGGGAAAGCAGGCTTTAATCGTCTATCTTTTGACATGCATGCGAACAGGTAATATCTCTCTACCTGCAATTATTATTACCTCCTAAAATTCGTTGTTTTTGCTACTTTTTAGTCATATTACAGTATAGGTGAATCGCGTTGTCATTGCATCAGCAAGCAAAATGAGCATGTGCTGAAAAAGTCCATGTTCTTTGATGAGTGTGAGTGTGCCTCAGTATTGTTGTGCATATTGATTAGTCGTGGATTTTGCAAAATCTAAGGTTGCCTTAAGATCAGTCATCACTTGCAGGCAAAGTGGCACAAAACCAGCCGAAACTGTGACTACGACGGCAGCTTTTCAAGCTGCTGCCACTAGTCCTGCTACTTACAAAGTTGCATCTGGCCTGAAGGATGTTCCTGTTGCTATAGCAACCCCTTCTGACTCTGCAAAAGCTGTCAACTCAATAATCCGAAGTCCCACCAGAGCAGCAATTACCTCAAAACGTACTGCCCATAGCATTGCTGATGGTCTTTTTGAGGTTAGCGTTGCTGATGGAACTGCCCATAGCACAGATATAATTGATATGAGTGCTTCTCCCGCTGATACTGTTAAGAAACGAAGGCGCACTACCTCCTGGAAAAATGGTGCAAATGGTCTTACCATTGTGACTGTTGCTGACAATCTTGAGGAGAAGGGAAATACTACATCCCGGAAAAAGAATGCCAGGAATCACAAGCTCACTGTGGTAGCTGATAATATGGAGCAGCATATTGAACCTTGGGTAGATAATGCTGATTTTGACTTTGCTCTCCAGGACTCTAGTAATGCTTCACCGGAGAAACTGGTTGCCTCGTGGAAAAATGGCATTACCGGTGAAGGCCAGGATTTCAAAAGTGTGGTGGAATTTCGTGATGCTCTACAGAAATATGCCATTGCACATCGCTTTGCATATAAATTAAGAAAGAATGATACTAACCGCGCTAGTGGCGTATGTGCAGCTGACGGCTGTCCTTGGAGGATTCATGCATCTTGGGTCCCATCTGCGCATGTGTTTAGGATTAAAAAATTGCACAGATCACATACATGTGGTGGGGAATCTTGGAAGACTGCTACGCCGGCTAAAAATTGGCTGGTGAATATCATAAAGGATAGGTTAAGAGATAGCCCACATCACAAACCAAAAGAAATTGCTAATGGCATTCTTCATGATTTTGGGCTTGAGCTGAACTATACTCAAGTATGGCGTGGAATTGAAGATGCTCGGCAGCAACTTCAGGGTTCATACAAAGAGGCATATGGTCAGTTGCCTTGGTACTGTGTTAAGATAGAGGAGGCAAATCCTGGTAGTTTTACGAAGCTTCTTATTGGAGATGATAGAAAATTTCAGCGTCTTTTTCTATCTTTTCATGCGACAATTTCTGGTTTTGAAAGTGGTTGTCGTCCCCTTCTTTTCCTTGAGGCTACCCCTTTGAAATCAAAATACCATGAAATTTTGCTCACAGCCACTGCACTTGATGGTGATGATGGGATTTTCCCTGTTGCATTTGCTATAGTAGATATTGAGAATGATGAGAGTTGGCATTGGTTTTTGGAGCAGTTGAAATATGCATTGTCAACTTCTCGTTCTATAACCTTTGTCTCTGATAGAGATAGGGGATTAATGAAGCACGTGCTAGAAATATTTGAGAATGCTCACCATGGTTACTCTATATACTACTTGATAGACAGCTTCATACAAAACTTGAAGGGTCCATTTCATGGAGAAGGGAGGGCTTCATTGCCTGGAAGTTTCTTAGCTGCAGCCAGAGCAGTCCGACCTGATGGATTTAGGATGTACACTGATCAAATAAAACGGGTTTCTTCCAATGCTTATGATTGGGTCTTGCAAAATGAGCCTGAGTACTGGGCAAATGCATTTTTCAAGGGTGAGCATTTTAATCACGTAACATTTGACATTGCAGAGTTATATGCTAACTGGATAGAGGAAGCACGAGAACTACCCATTATACCGAAGGTAGAAGTACTAAGATGTAAAATAATGCAGTTGATGAATGGTTGTCAAATGGAATCAAGTAACTGGTCTACAAAACTTACTCCATCTAAGCAGGGGAAGGTACAAGAAGAATGTGCAAAAGCATGTGGTCTAAAAGTATTATTTTCATCTGATACCCTTTTTGAAGTTCATGATAATTCCATTAACGTAGTGGATATTGATAAACAACACTGCAGTTGTGCGATGTGGAAACCAGCTGGGCTTCCTTGTCGTCATGCTATTGCTGTCTTTAACTGCACAAATAGGAGTCTATATGATTATTGTTCAAAATACTTTACAGCTGATAGCTTCCGATCAGCATACTCTGAGAGCATAAACCCTGCTTGCAGCATTGCTCAGCCCAGTGGAAATGAAAAAGATGCAATAGAAGATTATGAGCAGATAATTCCTCCATGCACCTCACGGCCATTGAGCCAGCAGAAGAAAATAAGGCGAACCAAAAGCCAGGGTATTATCAGAAGATCAGTCTGTTGCACTAGGTGCAAAGGAGTCGGGCATAATAAGGCTACATGCAAGGAAACCTTATAGGGGACATGTACTCCCTCTTGTATGTATCACGCTGTACAGCTTTCATGATTACGTTATATATTCCCACTTCCTTTGAATATCATCACGATGGGCTCTGCATTTGCATGGCTAACGTGTTGTGTTATTCAAAGTTGCATATATGTCTTTAGGCTAAATTAGTTAGAATTTGAACCAATCTTACCATTGTTTCTAAAACCCATTTTGAAGAGCAACTAGCCATATTTCTGAAATGCCTCCTGGGCATCTGGTTTCGAGTTATTAACAGTTTGAATAGGTTGTAGGGGTGGATAAGGTTCAGGCTCAAATGCCTCCAACCAAATGGGTATTTGACTATTTGTTCAATTTGAACTAGGCATTTCCTTTTAATTCCCCGCAGAAGATGATGGAAGCCAAGATTTTCATTAACCTCCTCTGCGCTAACTCAGCTTCATGCAAGGCTTGAAACCTAAGAACAAGTATAATGCTAGGAAATCTGGAAATGGTTGTAATCTTTAATCATCTATCCTCCATCTGCTAGATAAGGCAGTGAATGCCGTTTTGGTAGGTTCTTGCCATGGTTAATTGCGGTGGAAAATGTTATTTAGTAGCATGTAGCTGGGTTCGGTAACTAGTATTCCTTTCATTCATTAATGCCACTGTAACTCTTGCTAGTGGTAAAGGAACAGTCGCGGAGATTTTAGTAAGAGGCAAATGCCCAAACCCATTTCTAAAACCAGAAGCTGTATTCTCTAGTCAGGACCAGTCTCTACTTCCATGCAACCTCTACATATGAACGATGCTTCTTAAAAATGAGATTTGGACGGCTCTTTGTGCCTTATCTTTTACTTTCTAATAAAACTTTAATAGTGAGATTTAGATGGCTCTTGGTGCATTATCATTTTATGATTTTCAATAAAATGTAACGTCGAGCACTAAATTATTAAAAAAATATCATTATAATTATTGTTATATATTAAAAAATGACTTTCGTCTTTAAAGAGTTGTTTTGAATCAAAATGATCATAAATGGTAAAAGATTGTTTTCATAAATAATTTATTTAGATTATTAGATGGCAGAATTTGTTTTAGATTATTATTTTTTTTCTATGTAAGTTTTACTTTTAACTATTTTTGAACTGTATATATAATCTCCATGGGCAACTAGTGTTCATATATCAAATCATGTCAAGTATTGTGCTACATAGTTTTACTTAACCTAAGGACCATTGTTGATTTTAAAATCATGCATTGCCTCTGAATACAACAGTCACATGTCCTTGTTGTAATTTTGTTCTACTGGGACACACTATTTTGTTCTGTTGTCATAAACCATACAAACCTAGCCTTTGTAAGTATCTTTGATGGGGTTATATTTCTTTCTTTTAGATGGATAATAATTCTTTGCATGCAGCAGTTATATGTGCAGCTGCTTCAGTAATAGCTTTGGGAAGTCTTTTTATTGAAAGACAGAGATCTGGGAACAAAATATCTATTGATTCTAGTGTCAATCGAGATCAAGAAAGAGAGATGTAAATTGACAGTGTTTTTATACAGAGGTGATACCTTTTATATGAACCAAATAAGGATGAGATCAATTGCATTTTTAAGTCAGAATAATTTACTAAAAGCAAGTAGAAATGTGTTTGTGAGAGAGCAAGTGACTATATTTTTGCATCTAATTGGTCATAATGTAAGATTGCTAGTGATTAAATCAAGGTATTTTAGAATTATCTTAAAATTAATATTGAAATTGTATAAAGATATGATTAAGTTACTTTATGATTCCCCTCTGCTTGAAATAGGAAATAATCAAAGACTTTAGAGTACGGATTAATGATAAAAATGATCTAGGCAAACAAATTTCTAAAGCTTTATTCTAATATTTTCATATTATATGGTAGAATATTAAGCCTTTTTTTAATAAAATGAAACAAACAAATTCAAAGCATGAATTTTTTTTATCAATAAAGAGACTGACATGTACAACGAAATGACATTAATTGTTTGAGAAAAATGTACCAATTGATAGCTTCGTTAAATCGTTTGCTGATATATAAAGTTGAAAGAGAACAAATGGAACTGACTCAATGCTTGTACACTAGGAAAATGAGGTTGATGAAGAGGTCAGACGGGGACAACATCTTTATCAATTGGAGCTTCACTACCACGATCTCATCGCAAAAGGCATCACAGTTCCACTGTTGAAGATGACAAACTTGACAAAATGTCAAAAAGATTGAGAGATATTGCCTTTGATGTTGCGGTCTTTTATGAGCAAGTGATGAAGATGGAAGGGTTGGTTGAGGTATTTCTTGCCTTTGCTATTTAAGGTAAGAGGCATTCATGGTCGAGAGTGCCAACTTTAGAAGAGTTTGATCACAGAATTTCTTGTATCCTAGGGATAACAATTAAGTTTTATGGTTTATGTAAAGTTTATTGGATGGTTGTTAGATGATTTTAATTATGTAGAAGGATTATTTGTAGGTTACTTTTATTTATTTATATATAATATTTTAAATGTTGAAAAAAAATCTTTTCAATGTTGATTTATTTACGGTTTTATGGTGAAAACTTTTTTAAGATAATCCATGGTGACAGAATATTTTTTCAGGGTACTTCATACAGCAAAAAAATTATTATTTTTAGTTTATCTAAATAATAAATATTATTAAATTTTATAATAAAATATCTTTTATAAAAAAAATTAAGAAGTTAATTTTCGATTATCAAACATATTCACTATTGATTATTATTTAAGTTCACTTTATCTATGCTATATTTCTTGAACATATAAAACAAAAAGAAAAAGGAAAGAAATGCGTCCAAAAAAAAAAAGTGAAACCAAAAAATGTTTGGACCAGGCCTGAATCACATACGCCAAGCCCACATAGTTTAAAATCACTCTATTTCCTTATAAACTAGGCTTTGTTTGATAATCAGAAAATTGCAAAAAAATTTCTATGTAAAATATTTTATAAAAAAAATTTTAATATATTTTGTTGTTTGAATAAACTGTTAAAAACATTTCTATTATTTGCATTTTATGAAAAATATTTTTCATCATCACTGAAGGAGTTATTTGGATATTAAAATAATAAATAAAAATTGAATACAAAACAATTATGTCATGGATTTTCACATTAAAATTAAAAAAATTAATAATGATATTTTTCAAGGCATTTAACAAAATATTATAAGAAAGGTAAACTCCAATTTTCAAAAAAAATTTCATCTCATCACTTTTTTACCATAACACTATAAAAAAAATCAATATTCATTAATTGTGTAAAACATTCAAAACTTATATTTATAAATATGTATCCATTAAATGACAATCATTGAAAAATTTTTTACTATAATTATTAGTAAAATTTATTCAATTAATAAATAAAAATATTAATAACATTGAATGATTTTATTAAAAATATTTATTTAATTTTAAAAGTATTGAATAATTCAAATATTAATATTTTAAGTTAAAAATTTTTAAAACCAAATATTGATATACTTTAATTTTTTAATTTTTTAATATTTTAAATTAAATATTAATATTTATCAAATTTAGTATGCTAAGCTTAGTATAATCACAGTTTTTCTTTTCTCTAAAAAATATCTTCCGCTTCTCACAGGTCTATGAGTATTTTTCCTGTTGATTAATAAAATATTTTACATTTAACATTTTTCGAAAAATATTTTAATCAGAACAAACGAACTCTAAGCCTAAATAAGGCTAAATAGGGATGCTAAGGCATTGAAAATAATGCATAATTTTTATGAGAACCCAAACTAAGAATAGAGAGAAGTGCTGCTCCTTGCCTGCCAAGTAAAAATGGTTTAAGGTACAGGCAGAGCATTTTCGAGCCTTCATGGCTCTCAACTGGCTGTAATACTAGCAATATAATGCATGGTTAAGATCCTAACCTGTAAAACTTCAGCTTAGATCACAACAAACCGCCTGCATTTTATGCCCTAATTAAGTATGTCATATTTCTTCTAGAAAATTAGTATGATAAATGTGCCCACCTCTGTACAATCACTCCTTTCTACTAGAAGCATCAAACTTGTGACAGTGAACCCGAACATAAAGGACATGGCGGGTCACGCCTATCCTCAAGGCTTGTTCTCTCTTCCAAACAATCTGCATGATATACATGCCCACAAACTAGAACAGCCACGACAGAGAATTCACCAGAAGCCACTGCATTTCCAAGTAAATAAGGTTTCCGTCTCAAATTCTTCTGACATATGCCACAAACAATCTTCACCTTGTCAAGTGATACTGCATCCATCACCAACGAACTAGACGTTATTCGCTCTGGTCTGCTAAATGCTTTTTCCCTACCATCTGCAAAAGCCGGAAAACAGAAGTCAATATGTCAAAAAACCATAAGCAGAGGATGTTGAAAATTTTATGCTGCAAAAAATGCTGAGACAAAAAATGTAAGTTTAAACTAGCACCATTTCATTGCAGCTCAAATGGTTCAACTCTTAAGTTATCTAAACAGTGAAGGAGAAGAAAAAACATGACTTCCTGAAATTTAGCTTAGAGTTTGCTTCTATAAAGTTAAGTTTGGTATGAGTCCCAGTATCTTGTTTTACAATTTGTGCAATGATCTTGATGAGATAAAAAATTCATTTCCCAACTGTCACATTCTACAGAAACATAGAGATTCTGGGCATGAAAACCAATAAGAGTTGCATACAACCTCCATGCCGTCCAGACTCTGGGCTGTAGTGGGCAAACTTGAAGGGTAATCTCTCATCATGTAAAGGACTAAACTTGTCATGAGAAGTTGATGCATTAGCAAGGCTGCCAGAATTCCGGCGTGAGTAGTGATGGCCATAGTAATGGCGTGATCGTTTTAGAAATATGGAGCGCCCAAGATTGTACTGGCGATGAGCAATAGAAGAGTTGGAATTAAGCAGCTTCACAGAACTATCTCCAACATCCATGCCAGCATCCAAATTCGAAGAATGCTATAGAATAAGGAGAAAAAAAATAACGAAACAATGCAGACAATTCAGTTGACAACGAGATGATTAAAAAAAAAGCAAAAGCATAAAGATATCTAAGAACTATTCTGACCCACAGTTGAATCATCTCCAATTTTCCTTCATCAAGTAAAAGATGTATCAAGATATGTTAGAAATGTGGAGAAGAACTATTTTCAAAAATGAATAAAGAAAAGAACAAACCTTTTTGGATAATAATTCTGTTCCCGAAGAGCACGGCATGTCGTCTGCAACATTCAACATAAAGCACAATGAGTATTCACATTCTGATTGTTTACATCTAAATGGGAAGCTGTTCTTAGCAATTTTCACAGTATCAGATTATTAAACTGAAGATAACAACCAAGTCCTCCATTGCATGAAGATATTTCTTATTCCTTGATTTGAAAGCAACATGACCAAATCTCATCATGACAAATCAAGATAGCAATACTATGTTAAACCAAAAATAGGGATAACTATTCAGAAATAAATGTAGCAAATTGCAGAAGCTAATGCAAACATGGTACACTTAATGACAAGTAAAAATAGAAATAGAAAAAAAAAAGAAGAAGGTAATTTCCGTTTCCTTTCTAACACAAACAGGAGCAGATCAACTTAATAACATATACAGAAGGCCTAGAGGTTGAAGAAAATAAAATTGAGGTTCACTTGTTATGATTCAAATTTGATGAACCTGTAAGGAGGATGTTCAAGCACAATGGTTTTCTACATTCAAGGGTATGCAAATTGCTTAGATGCTACCATGTAAACACACTCAATCTAGAGGTCCTGCACTCAGTAATAAAATGTCAAACATCTTGAAAGGCATACATGAACCTACACGGTTTCCAATCCAATAAATCAGAGAACAAAATTGACAAAAGGAATATGTACATAAAAGTATATACCACATACAAAATAAGAAGAAGAAAAAAGGTAGGCTTCAAGACTGTTTAAGCTATTGTAACCTACATATTCCATTTGTTGTCCTTGCCAATAAAGGTCAAGATTAGTTATTCATAGCTATAATAAGGTGGCCTAACAAGGCTAGAGGAGTTCAAATGGCATAGGCATAAAGTGGTTTACTGACAGTAGAGAAGTTGCAATGTCATTCCTGAATATAACTAAAACTGAAAATTTGTCGGCCAAAGAAGTTTTAAAGAGACAGGCACAGAGAATATAATCTCACAAAAGCATATAACCACTTTACCATACAAACTTTGCAATATTTATCAAAAGAATTCTCTAAGTTTCACAACAGCAAGTAGGCTGGTACGATCAAAATACAATAAAATTAGGTCATGACATAAAAGGGGAAAGAAGCCAGACTGAGCTCTGTCCTTCAGAAGATTCGAGGCAACAGAACTGATCATTGCAAACAAAAAAGGAAAAGGTTGGATAGCAGAGCGCTAGAGAGCAATTAATTAAGTAGAAATCAGAACTACATCAACAAAACTAACCAAGCAAGGGACTGCATTATATCAAAATACAAGCGTTGATTGTCCAACCTATTTGCTAACAAAATGAACCTCCTTTCCTCTCCATATCTCACATTGCATAAAATCCCAGAAATTTACTCAGTACCCCCTATCAAATATTCACATCAACAACAAGCATTTCCATTATCAATGAACAGCAAGAGTAGCTTAAATTAGCAATTCAATAAATTAAAACCAAGAGGTATCAACAGAGAAAACAAGAAGCAAAACTTTAAATAATCCCACCTATTAACAAAGCGACACAGATCAAATATAGCGAAAAATAACTAAAAACAATAATAAAAAAAACACTTAGAAACAAACCTGAAAACCCCAATTCTTAATAAAGCAAGAATAGTCACAGTCAATAATTATTGCACCGAATTCTTACAAAATTGGCCAACATTATTCATGCACCCAAATATCTCTTTTTTCCAAAACTTTATAGAAACAATAAATAAAAAAAAAAAAAAGAAGGAAAGAAACGTACCCGAAGAAGAAGGAAGGTCGAGATTGTTAGGTTGGGAACTTCTCTTTCTCTTCCCCATAATATTAAGTTCAGACAAAGGAAAAAAAGAAAGAAACAAAATATAGTAAATTATCCAAAATTAAAATGGCAGAGAAAGTTTTTTGGGAAGTAACATTCAACGGCTGAGAAACAACAACCCCAAAATTAATTTAAAGTGGCTTTATTTTTTTATTTTTTTTAAAAGGATTTTTGGGTTATTTTTGGGTTTTGGAACTGTACGGTCAGTAAGATTTGTAGAGAAAACAGCAGTTCCGTTTGTGTTCTTTCATCTTTCCTAAGGTGAAAGGAAAATGTAAGACGAGGAATAAAAGAACACGTGGCAGTAATAGAGATCCAAGCCGGTAGTCTCTTAGGTGTCCCGTGAAAAAATTCTACCCTTAATAATTATAATAACAATTTATTTTGACAATAGAAAAAGGTTTTATATTCGAAATTTGCTACGCATGCTTTATTTCTATGATGAATTTGTTTTTGATTAAAAGATAATCTAACTTTAATTTGAATGTTAATTAAGTTTATATAACGAAATGTTTTTGGTTGTGCATTCGTTCAGGAATACATTGCTCGAGACAAGAGGTTAGGAGCAGCAACCGAAAGCTGCCCGTTGGGCCTCTAATCTTATTTGGGCTTTGCTTTGTTTCCAAAAGTAAAGGCCCATAAAAGCTAAGGACAAAAGACCGAATTTAATTAATACGGAAGCAAAACAACACATTGGACACTTTGATTTTTATGCTCTCTTTGAAAAGCAGATTCCGATAATTTTCTTTTTCAAAGCAAAAAATGCGAATAGGATAATTGCAAAGAAGTGGACAGAGTTCATCATTTTTCAAAACTCAAATCCCATTGCTTTTGCTTGGAGGCCTAAAAAAGAAGATGGCCCAAAGCAACTTTTCTGGCTCTATCCAAATAGAGTTTTGCGTACAGCGACAACTCCTTGTCTCAAGTGGGTGTTTGTCACACGTCTAATGCCTTATGGCTAATCAAAACTTTTATTACTTATCTCTTTCAATAGAAAATTCCAAAGTATGTATATGATTCAACTTAAAGTAGTCCAATATAATGAAATACCATAAAGTTAATCCCACCTAATCGCCACGATATCACAACATTTTTAATATCATTTATTTATTACTCTTTAAGCAAAGAATATATATGTATTTATCATAATGCTAGCTTGTCAACGTATTCATAATAGAATAAAGGGATTTATGAATGTAGTTGCCGACATATATGTTAAAAAAACCATTATAAAGAAACAACCAAACCCTCCCTCCTTTCATGTTTGCTCACTTTTAACATAAACAAGGCTGGCACCAAACAGTTTTGTCGTTTATTTTTAAACAACAAAATAATTTTTGCCTTTATGTTCAACGTCGTTCTCACTTGGTGCTACTGCTCCTACCTTAAATAATATTTGCGTGCAGGTTTTTCCAATTCTAAAAGAAGCACAACACGTTGGGCATTCCCGGAATTAATCTCGTATGGATGAAGCTGTCATTGGTCTATCTGGCATCGATTGGGACAACGTAAGAACGTTGTTTCAGAATATTAATCTTACAGTGAATGTGACGTATGCCTAAGGACTTTGTGCCATGGGCTGGCTTTGATAATGCTCGATCGAGAAAATGAATTGTCCGATAGTTATTGGGAATCATTCTATTCAATCATTATTTTAGGGTGATTACATAGGCTGGCTCATACTCATACTCGACTATCTTCCCAACATTACATTCGTATGACATGGAAATTAAAACCATTTGGATTTGTCAGAGCTTGATTCGGAAAACAGATTAATGATAAAGAAATAGGAAAGTGTTTATTGCTTGCAAGGCAATTATGTTAACCGCTGAATGACAGACAACACTATGCTTGCGGTGCGTTCTTCAGTCAATTAAGCCTTTGACGTTAACATTAATAAAAAGGACGGGTCAATGGGCAACTTGACACTTACTAAAAAGAAAGAGAAAAATCAGTCAAAAAAAGAAAAAAACAAAAACGATCTTATTTTCATTAATCTATATTATATATATTGGCAGTTACGCTAATATCTTATGGATTTAGCTTGACTTTCTACCAAATCCAGAAGGATTTTCCAAGTGCATAAAGGAATATTTTAAATTTTTTTATGAAAAAAAAAAAAATGAAAACTCCACGTTAACGACTTTGAAAATAAAGTACCTTTTACTTTTTTTGGAGCTAGAGAAAAAGAAGTTGTAACTGCTTGGAAACTATCAAGTATCGTACTTTTACTAAAGGACCCGCATGCTAGTGGCTAGTGGGCCTAAATTTTTACATCAAAAAACCGAATGTACCTTTTAATAATTCGCATTTATGTACATATAAGTTGAAAAGAAGCAACCAGCCATGAGTGTCATCAAGGAATAGAATCGTGAAGAAGGTGAAGGTCGTCTTTCAGCAAAGCTTTATTGCAAAATGACTATAGGCTATAAGTACATAATTGGGAGAAATAGAGAGAGGGAGAGAGGGTCCATAGATACCATATCATTTCAATAATAAGACAACCCTAAAATTTCATATTCAGACAAAAGCAATTGGATCCGACTGATTTTGGCTCGGTCTATGTAATTTACTCTTCTCTAGCTAAATGTCACTGATACTAAATCAAGGGTATTTATCTCTAAATTGTCGTTACCTTATTAGCAATTAAATTTGAGGTATACAAAACAAGATAACCCGTGTTGAAAAAATGGGATCATATCGATAAATCAGATTAGTTGATTGAGATGGAGAATACGTGGTTTATTGGGTCCAATTAATGGACGGACTAAATTGATTTCTGTGTTAAAGTTTTTTTTCTATTTTTGCAAGTGATAAGATTTGAACTCTTGCCCTTTTAATTATTAATTAAAACTCTTATTACGTATCAAAAGTAATTTTTATATCTATTTATCATATATTTAAAACAAAAATTCCTTTCTTAAGAAAAAAAGAGTTGAGATGGAATTAATTAGTTAAATCAAGAATCAATGACATAGTCAGTTCAATCTTGATACTATTTTTTTTTTATAAATCCTACATTCTCTTTTTAAATATTTGAATATGAGATTTTGAAAAATAAAATAAAATTTTAACCAAAAACCAATTACTAGAATTGAACTAAAATGATAATAATAGAATATGATTTTAGAAAAAAAATTAAGTTCAAGTTGTAAGCTTTTCTTGTAAATATTTTTTTTTGCTAATCCACTTTTTTTTAAGCATTTAGTTGGTGTATTAATTTAATTTTTAAATATAACCATTTTCGGCATCAATTCTGATAGTTAATGCAAAGATTCTTTAAAAATACCATTTGAATCAGTTCTTTAAAAACATTATAGTTATAATTTGCCTTTGTGGTTAAAAAAGAGATAAATTAATCATATGTTATGCTGGCAGTGCCAATAATTAGTTAATATAGTATTATTTCTAAAAGGGTTGGCAAAGGAATCACCAAACATTAGCTAAAAGCCAGGCTGGCCTTGGATCCCTGACCATGGATTGCTTTGTTTCATTAGCAGAACTAGCCGCCTAGACCCACCACCACCAGTTAATGATTTTACTTCCAGTCCTCGGTTAGAGTAGAGGCTTTGTTGAGGTACAAATATCCCAAAACAGAAGCCGAAATAAATAAAAAATTACAAGTACAACACTCTTGAACAGTGAGACTAGACATGCACCCAGGCAGAGGACAACAACAAAAAAGGTCAGATCTGGAAATGGGGTGAGGCCGTGACGGGTTAGGCACAGAGACATGGGGCTAGAGCCGATGGTCCCACACTGACCAGTGACCAGCCATGACAACACCGTCCCAACCAGCCAACCAGCCAAACCTCACTCTCCCCGACCAAAGCTTCCCCTTTTTCCTGTTTTGTTTTTTATTTATTTTTTATGCATTGTCACGCATTATTTTATTGGTGATGAGTAATGTCCAATAGGCACCCAACGGCTGCCTTCTCTCTTTCTCTCCGAAGATGGAACGACAAAATCCCTAATTTCAAGTTGTAAGTGTGAGTTTAATTTTAATTTTACTGAAAAGGAATGTTTAGCTTTTTTAACAAGACTATTTGAATGCCAATTCATTCAATACGAGGATATGAATCTTTACCTAAAACCTGATTAATATCTCTGACTATAAAATAATAGTAAACCAAAATATTTTAAGAGAGAATCCCATGTTTAGAACAAGTGTGAAGATCATGCTTCCCTGCATTTGTGGAGTTTATGCGACGTGTTTGTCAATACCTTTAGCATGGCTTTAAAAAGAGGTTGCGAATTTGGGAATCATGTGCTTTGTTTTGAGGTTAATGGGCGAATGTATTTAAAATGGGTTTTATCACTAACTTCAGTCTCATGTAATTGAAGCAAATCACACGGCTATAAAGGATATTTTAAAGCCTGCATGCCTAGTGCAAATTTGTTTCACTAACTATTGAATTTTTGTTCATTTTTCTTCGTTCAATTTTACTTTTACACGAGATTAAGGGATTGATTCTAATGATAGTGATATATTAACTTTTTATGTACTTTTCAACCTTATGTCCTTTCAAACATTTTAATCTTCCTCACAGCATTTTTACAATAATTTCAAAGGATATTATTCCATAAGAATTCCTCGCAACATTTGTAGAACATACTTTTCCTCAGCTTGTACTTTCGTTTGAACCGCAGCAGTAGTGGTTGGCCAAGGGCGGGAAGCGTTGCATTTGATGCGAAGAAAGTTCAGATTTCAAGAGTGGGCCCACCCGAGTTCTTCGTGTTGGCTTTGAGGCTGCCATCCATCTACTTTGGGTGAACGGTCCTGGTGTCCTCTTAAAGGTTTGGTGGGGCCTAAATTTTTTTACGTTACATGATTGATAGCATCATGCAAAAACAAAGCAATGAAAACTCCCATACCACAAATTTAACCTCCCTAAGAAAAACCCAAAAAAAAAAAAGAGTAATTTGTTTTTTAAAAGAAAAGAAAAGCCGATTGAGGCAGGCAATGCGTCTAAAATACGCCCTTCTTGGATTTATCCGAATCAACGCCACATCGTCAAATTCCAAAAAGAACAGAGGAAAAGTTTCTTCCCATTCAGGTTAAGGGCAAACCCTAGACAAAACAACGTAGTTTGCGTTCATTTACGGAGACGATGTCGTTTTCATTGCCTTGTGTTGTCCAAGTGAGAAATTTCCTTGCCTCAGGAAAGTTCTTGCCAAATATAAATATAAATTCGCTGCATTTGGTCCATAATCTATTGTAATTTTGACAATTAATTATTATTTAATTTTCAATTCAATGAGGCAATGACTAGATCAAGCCACTGTTTTCCCTTCATTTAAATACGCTTATTTTGTGTGCAATATTCTTTGCTAGCCAAGATAGACCAGCCTAATTATATTGCTGTGAAAGTGAACATTAATGTAATAGTCAATTGTATTGTAAATTGTTTCTTTTATTGAGAAAATAAATTTGATTCTTTAAATAAGAGATACATGTATATATTATTTAATTAAATACTCGAATGTGTGAATTAATTTTTTAAATATAAAATCAAATAATTAAAATTAAAATTTATTTATTTTCCTCTTTTGCACAAATATTTTACCATATTCTTTAACTAATATATATATATATATATATTGAATAGCCTTACATTTAAAGCTATGATATTCTTTTGACCATATCTTTGCAAACTTCAATATGTTTCTCACTTAATTTATTTTTTTTTGCAAATTTAATGCTGGCTTTTTTTTTAAATGATGTATGTTAATCTTATTTTCACACAAGTGGCAACCCTTGTTATCATCATTATATCCGAATTACCACACGCTAATAAGTTAAATCTAAGACAATTATTGAGAAATAATCATGAAAAATTTTTGGAGCAAGTAATTGCTACCAAGTATCAAACTTTACGTTCCAAATTTACAATAATTGCGACAACATTAAAACCATATGTATTTACGTTTTCTTTAAATTTGTTAACAAAATTTTAAAACAGGTTCGGTAATAATCATTAGTTTTAACTGATTTTATTTACCCTAAAGTTTACATTCTTTCTTAAAAAAATATTTGCAAAAATAATCAATTTTTAAGTAAAATATTGGAGGTGAACTACATAAATATTGACACGTTAATTAAGGCAAATAGTTTAAATAACAAAGTGGGAACTAATTAACATTTGTCAACAAATTTAATTACATTTCAAATAAAAAAATTGAACTGGTAAATTATTTTATTTCAAATTCCCATATATAGTCCAAAAAATAAGTCAAAAATGACAGTTATTTTAACTAGTTAAACATAGCAGTAAAACTTTTAGGCTCTCTATCTCTCTTACTCGCCACTTATCTGACCCTCCCAACTAAAGCGATCTGATTCTTCCATTTCTTATAATTAAAAAAAAAAAAGAGAAAAGAGAAGAAAATCTTTATTTTCACACTTATTTTTTTCTTGTTTTCCACCGCAAACTTTTTCCTGTATATAAACTCTCATTTCTCTCCCATTTTCCTATCACTGAAAAAAAAAGGGACGCTTCTTTTTCTTGTTCACATACACACACTCTCTCTCTCTCTCTCGTCACTTGCATTTCGTTTCTTTGGGAGGGTGGTAATTATGGGGGCTTCGATTTTGCCAGATCTCGGAGCCGAGATCCTGATCCCGGTCTGCGCCGTGATTGGAATTGCCTTTTCTCTCGTACAGTGGGTTCTCGTTTCCAAGGTGAAGCTCTCTCCGGGTCGAGACTCGGGTGCCCCCGGGAACAACGGTGCGGGTGCGAAAAATGGGTACGCGGATTACCTCATTGAAGAAGAAGAAGGTCTTAATGACCATAATGTTGTTCTTAAATGTGCTGAAATTCAAAACGCCATCTCTGAAGGTTGTTGCTTTTTTGCTTTCTTCTTTTAAAGGATTTTGCGATCTGTCTTTTTTTTTTTTTTGTGAAAAATTGATCCTTTTGGTCTTATTTTGATTTTTTTTTATGTTGGGTTTCCGTGATTTATTTTGGGGTTTTTTTTTGCTGTTTGCATGTCTGAAGTAACTAACTGAAATGGTTTTTTGAAGAACGAGGTTATCTTTATTTTTGTGAAACGCTTTTGTTTTATGTGTTTTGAGAGTTTAGATCTTTTGTTTCTCATTGTGTGTGTGTGTGTGTGTTTTTATGTTTGGTTGGTGGAGTTTTTGGCTTGTCTGCATAAATTTTGGTGTTGTGTGGTGAATTATTGCTGGGGAAGAAGAAACAATTTTGGAGCACGAGGTCTCTGTTTCTTCATGTATTCCTATGTTAAAGTATAAGTGTTTTTTTAAAATTTTCTGATATTTATTTTACTTTATATTGAAGCCATGAAAAGCTACAGCATGTGCAAGCTATCTTAATTTTATTTTATATTTATATATATGTATGTATGCATGTATGTTTTTATTTATATAATATGTGCTTCAATGAATGTTTTCTACAGATCGAGTGTAGGGGATGGGGGGAATCTGGAGTTTGGACCCACGTGTATTTATTAATTATATCTCACAATCAACATTGATTTAGGTCGTTGTGTTATTTTCTATATGCACATTGAGAATATAATTGAGATCTAGGCCTTTCTTTTTCGAGTTTTGAATTTTGCGTTTTGTAGCACTTGGATTATGCATAATGGCATTGAAAGACTTTGGACGGTTCCTCGTAATTGCATGCTTACTATATGAAATTTCTTTTCCTACTGATTGATAAGCGGATGGAAAGTTGAATGCTGATGCTTCCTGGATTTGATTGTCATTGTTTCTTTATTTGAGATCTTGTAGCCTTTGTGTTGAATTTGAACCAGATCTGGAAGTCTTACTTTTATATGGGGCCTGAATTAAGTTTCCAGCGGCCAGAACTTTTCAATTTGTTTACTCCGAAAGCCTTACTTAAAAAAGATATAAACGTTGGATGATTTAATTATTTTGTCTTAAATATATGCTTAGTTTCTTTTTTTTTTACTGTTTCCATAAATTGTAAGTTATATAATGCACGAAAGACTGTCATGGTAAAAGTTGATTTGAGCGAATGATGCACTGTTTTAAGATATGATATGCTTAACACTTTATTTCACTTTTGGAAAGCGAGATGCTTTTGAATCATTTCCAAGCTTCCAAGGCTGTAACATACTGGGTTTAATTTTTGGTGTACCATTTCCTTGTTTGTTTCTGCTTTATGGGAGATTTAATTATTTCTACTTTTTTTTTTTCGTAAATTAAATATTAGAGTTATCAAAATGCAAAAATATATTTAGATCTGATACTTTTTAATTTGCTGTCAACAAAATGTTGTACTACGAAGTGCAAATACTTTTCTTTTAGAGAGAAATTCTTTCAGTTCTATCTGTTATGTCATTGTTTCTGGTACTTTGCCCTGAATAATCAAGTCAGAAGAAAACAAGAAGACTAAAGCTTGTACTATAGACAGTGTTCATGACAATATGCTTGTGCAACAAAGGAGTACGGGTTTTTATTTAGTTGTGCTGTTTATTGCCTTTTCTCTTGGTAATTCGTGTAAAGACTTTCCCAGTTAGTTAATTTTGGGATTTATGAGTTTACAGGGGCAACTTCATTTCTTTTCACTGAGTACCAGTATGTCGGCATTTTCATGGTTGCATTTGCAATCTTGATTTTCCTTTTCCTTGGCTCGGTAGAGGGTTTCAGCACTAAGAGCCAACCTTGCATGTATGACCAATCTAAGATGTGCAAGCCTGCTCTTGCCACTGCTGCGTTCAGCACCATATCTTTCTTGCTTGGTGCTGTCACTTCAGTTGTTTCTGGCTTTCTTGGGATGAAAATTGCTACCTATGCAAATGCTAGAACCACTCTAGAGGCAAGAAAGGGAGTTGGAAAGGCATTTATCACTGCATTCAGATCTGGTGCTGTCATGGGTTTTCTTCTTGCTGCAAATGGTCTTTTGGTGCTTTACATTGCCATCAACTTATTCAAACTCTACTATGGTGATGACTGGGGTGGTCTTTTTGAGGCGATCACTGGTTATGGGCTTGGGGGATCATCTATGGCTCTTTTTGGCAGAGTTGGTGGAGGAATCTATACCAAAGCTGCTGATGTAGGTGCTGATCTTGTGGGCAAGGTGGAAAGGAACATTCCTGAGGATGACCCTAGAAACCCAGCTGTAAGTAACATGTCTCTATGAATATGTTTATCACAACTTTGAATTCAGAAAACTCAGTGGTTGTCCTCTTTGGTTGTCACTGAGTTGCTTCCTTGTTTTCAGGTGATTGCTGACAATGTTGGTGATAATGTTGGTGATATAGCTGGGATGGGATCTGATCTTTTTGGTTCTTATGCTGAATCATCTTGTGCTGCACTTGTTGTTGCTTCAATCTCTTCTTTTGGCATCAATCATGAGTTGACTCCAATGTTATATCCTCTAATCATCAGTTCCGTTGGTATCCTTGTTTGTTTAATCACCACTTTATTTGCAACTGATTTCTTTGAGATTAAGGCTGTAAAGGACATTGAGCCATCATTGAAGCGTCAGCTCATCATCTCCACTGTTCTCATGACTGTTGGAATTGGCATTGTTAGTTGGATAGCTCTTCCATCTTCCTTTACCATTTTCAATTTTGGAGACCAGAAAGCTGTGAAAAACTGGTGAGCTCTTATTGCATCTTTTTGAGAAATATCAAGAGTCATATGCTTGCATTAGGAGTGTCTAACATTGAATTTCTTTTGCAGGCAACTATTCTTATGTGTTGCTGTTGGTCTTTGGGCTGGCCTAATTATTGGATTTGTGACTGAGTACTATACTAGCAACGCATACAGGTATCCATTTTGGTAGCATTAATATCCTCTACTTGTCCTTTATTATTATTGATTTTGACATGTTCGTTACTTTCTGCTGCAGCCCTGTGCAAGATGTTGCTGATTCATGCCGGACTGGAGCTGCAACTAATGTTATTTTTGGCCTTGCATTGGGTTACAAGTCTTGCATTATTCCTATTTTTGCTATTGCAGTCAGTATTTTTGTTAGTTTTAGCTTTGCTGCTATGTATGGCATTGCTGTTGCTGCCCTCGGAATGTTGAGCACCATAGCTACTGGATTGGCTATTGATGCCTATGGTCCCATCAGTGATAATGCTGGAGGCATTGCTGAGATGGCTGGCATGAGCCACAGAATACGAGAGAGAACTGATGCTCTTGATGCTGCAGGAAATACCACTGCTGCTATTGGAAAGGTTTGAATTTTTTTTTTTAAAAAATTTGTTTACTTATGCACAAGGCTTTCTTTCTTATCCATTTTTAGTTGATATGGCCTAACAGTTGGGAAGAGGTTTTTTTGTTTGTTTGTTTGTTTTGGTTGGCACTGATGTCTTTGGTGATATTGAATATTCCATTGGTCCAATGAAGCAGCTCATTTTTGCTTTTTTTTTTTCCAATCTTTTTACTTTATTTAAAATTGAAATTTCTTTTTCTTAAGAGTTATTCAATTTCTATACTACTCACCTTTTTCAATGCATCCTGTCTCCTTTAAATTTAATTTACCATGAGTAATTTTTTACTCCTCGACCAGCTTTGATTTTTTCTGTAGTTTATAACTGAGAAGTAGTTTTCTCACTAAAGCCTTAGAATGTAGTTGCAATTTTTGCTTGATGTAGCATTTATGTGTTTGCTTGAGGAAAAACATAATCTTGTTGTTGTATTAGTGAGTTAAAGGTATTCATTCGAGCACTGCATTTCTTTCCAGGGTTTTGCCATTGGATCAGCAGCCCTTGTGTCTCTTGCCCTCTTTGGTGCCTTTGTGAGCCGTGCTGCTATTTCAACAGTTGATGTGTTGACCCCTAAAGTTTTTATTGGTTTGCTTGTGGGTGCAATGCTTCCTTACTGGTTCTCTGCTATGACCATGAAGAGTGTGGGAAGTGCTGCTTTGAAGATGGTTGAGGAAGTGCGCAGGCAATTCAATACGATCCCAGGTCTCATGGAGGGCAGTGCTAAGCCTGACTATGCTACCTGTGTTAAGATTTCTACCGATGCTTCCATCAAAGAAATGATCCCTCCCGGAGCCCTTGTTATGCTCACACCCCTTGTTGTTGGAATCTTTTTTGGTGTGGAAACTCTCTCTGGTGTCCTTGCTGGATCCCTTGTCTCTGGTGTGCAGGTAATGTTAACAAGTCCTAATATTGTGTATTAACAGCCTTATGATTTGGAATTGCATACTGCTCGAGGTGTTTCATACAGAAGGTTTGATCTTAATGTTGTTTCTGTTTTGGTAATGTTTGCAGATTGCTATCTCTGCATCCAACACAGGGGGTGCTTGGGATAATGCCAAGAAGTATATTGAGGTACCAATGATTTGATTGACTTCCTATGAGATACTCTTATGATTGACGTTTTGAAAGTAAAGGTGCTGTATTTATGCTCTGGATTTTGTTGTGGAATGCAGGCTGGTGCTTCAGAACATGCAAGAGCTCTTGGTCCCAAAGGATCAGATCCACATAAGGCAGCTGTTATTGGTGACACCATTGGGGACCCTCTAAAGGATACATCTGGGCCATCACTGAACATCCTCATCAAGCTAATGGCTGTTGAATCACTTGTCTTTGCTCCCTTCTTTGCTACACATGGTGGGCTGCTTTTTAAGATATTTTAAGAGAAGACAAAAGATGGGCTAATGGTCCACCGATTCCAGCTTCTACGGGTTCTTTCCTTCTAATTTTCCTTTTGAAGTAAATTTAGTTTGTAGCACATTTTGACTCTAGAGACCATATCCTCTTTAAGGTCAAATCGGCAGTGAGAATTTTCCCTTGCAAAGGGTTGACAATGACATTGATGATGATGATGATGATGATGATTCTGGTCAATCTAGAAAAGAGTTAAAACCCCATTGTTACTATTATTACTTTTTGTTTTTATGAAGAATGTTTTTGTTGCCCTTGCTCAACTTTGTTTTCTTGCGCTGATAACCTTTGTCATGCCTGGCTGTTGTTGGCATGAATCTTGGACTATAACTGATTCAAAGCATGGATTATTGACAATTGCATGACAAAAAATGGTGCTCTTTTGATTTGTTATCTTTTTGTTAGGCATTGGGGAAGTTGTCATGAAGCTCAAGCTTGGTAGAAAGTCGAGTAGAGCGATCGGTTAATTTGCAGCCTTGCATTTGAGCAATGCAAGGTAACAGAGTCTGGGCAATGAAGAATAAACAAGTAATGAGCAATCTTTACCTATAATTGCTAAGAAGGTATTCTTACTTGCACGATAGTTTGTCTCATGGATGAAACATTGACAGCCCAGATATAGGTGTAGCTAAAGTCTTTGTTATATTTGGTGCACGATTAAGTTGCAGTCATCTCCCTAGAAATAGTTGCCCCAGAATCTCAGTTATGGTCAACAAAAGACAACAGTATGACTTGTACAACTCGAATGAGTCATTCTGCATTTACTTAGGGCCAAGGACAACCTAAGTTAAGTTTGAAATCTAAAGGCCATAGTAATGACAGAAGGACAGGCCATGTAGGAGAGTGGATCATCATCTTCGTTACTGTTACGTTAATTTCAAGGATTAGGTTTTAATCCACCTTGCTTGACTTTCTTCCAAACTAATACTTATCATGAAGTTTATATCAAGAAGAGATGAGATGGATGTTGAGTTTTTTTATTTATTAAGTATATTTTTTGACTTGAAAATATAAATTCGTGATAAATGAAATGAGAGCATATTCAAATCTTAATTGATGCGAGACTTTCACGAGATATCAAGATCGAGATGAGTTGATGAGATAAAATATAAGATGGAATAGGTCTAAGTATTCACGTATCAAGTATGTGTTTTGAATTGTAAATATGTGCCAGTGATAATACCCACTTGTGTGGTTATAGAATTGATAATTATTTGCCCTTTTTTTCCACACCTATTTAATTTCATAAATATTTGAGCTATTCATGAAAAGTATCTTTTAAATGACATTAAATAAATGAGTTTTTTTTATTCTTTTTTTTTTTTTTGTTTTTTCTTGAAGCAATAAGCTAACCACCTTCAAAGAAAAAAACGGACAAACGGAAAAGGGAGGAAAGGGTAGTTGAAGTTTGGGGTTGCCATTTATCAAAGGTGGAGAACATGATATTCATGAATTAGAATATTTTTCTATTTAGTTTGAATTTATTTTTTATTCGGTTTTGAATATTATTATATATATATATATGTCTATAATTAATATGTTAAATTTCTTTAAAAAAAAAGGATGTCTGCAACTATTAAACAATTTCAAAACATTGTTAAATGATCTAGATATATTAAAAATAAACATATATTAAAATAAAAAATTTCAAATACAAACCAAGATTAAAATTTATGCAAGTTTAATTACATATAAAACAATACGAGATGGTATTATTATTTGTAGCTATCTAATTTTGACTAATCATTATTTTTTTAAATATTGTCTTACAATATAAAAACAATATGGAAAACAAGTCTGTAATGTCAAAAAACGAAGAACAAGAACAAGTTAGTTAAGAATGAAGTTCAAAAGGGTAGAGGATTCATTACTCTCAAAATCAGGAAAGTTGTCTAATTTCCTTTGCAACTTCGTCTTCCGATCTCTCAGTGAAGCCATCTGTGATTCAATCTCTTTTATCTCAACCTGCATGCCAGGTTTGTCAATCCTTGTCATAATGTATTCTTTGGTCTAAGTTATGCAAGCATTAAGACATTTAATCTAGTAACCGAATTTGAGGACATTTTCCATCGGCAATCTTACATTAATAAATGTGATGTCACATGACATCAGTTATTCAATGAAAGGTTAAAAATTTATATTTATTATACTACTTATGCTAGAGTTTTTATATGATACTAATGAACCTATTAATTTTTTTACAATTTTATAAAAAGTGAGATCAAAATCTCTAAGTTAAAGTAGATTTATTAAAATGTAATTTATATACTACTATTTAAATACTGAATTGAAAAGGTAAAAAAAAAAATCCTTATATAATTTAAAATTTTATTAAAAATGTCAAAACTTAAACTACTCTCTATCTCTCTTCAAAAATTCAAATCTTACTTTTGAGATTAGTAATGACGGTTTTTCTTCTCGGTCTTTGATTATGTTTTTCACTCTTTTAAAACAACTCATCTCTAGGTTACAATTGTAAATAATTTTCAACTCAAATTAAATTTTTAAATACTTCATTTCTAAATATTTTTGATTAATTTGATAGTTTGGGTTCATAATTATAATCTAGCTAATAAAAAATAATATTGCATGTCAAATAATATCTTGAAGTATTAAATGAATGTACTAAATTTATATTTTCTTTAATTTAATGTTAAAACTTCAAATTTATAAATTTTAATTATTATTATTTTAATTATGACACTACTCAAAAAGTTTTTGAGTCCGCCCTTATCATGTGGCGCACCATTTGCTTCAAATCCTAATAAGATATGTCTACCTATGAGGAAAAAGCAATCTTTAAGGCATTGCCCAAAATGTCCATAATGGCTTTGTTCAAGATTCTGCTATTAAAAAATCAAAATTTACCTTTTATTTTATAAATACGCTTTAAAAGCTCCAAATGTTATGATAAGATTAAAACACCATGAAAGTCTTCTAAATAAGTGTCAGAAGCATTATCTTTACATTCTATCACAAAAAAAGACGACACAATAAGTAGCAAGAGAAGACATAACAATACTTAAATAAATAATACTTGAGTTATTCGGAGTATCTCTAAGAGAAGAAAAAGCATTGCGAGTTTTATTTGAAACATCCATAAGAGAAAAAAAAAGCATTGCAAGTTATATGTAGAACCCCTTTAGGAGAAGAAAAAACATTGCAAGTTGCATTTGGAACACCTCTAAAAGAAGAAGAAGCATTGTGAGTAGTATTTGGAACACTTCTCGGAAAAGAACAAGGATTGTGAATAATATTTAGAACACAAAACGTTGTGAACAGGGGCGGAGCTAGCCAATTTTTGTTGGGGGGGCCAAAGATGAAAAAAAAATAAAAGCTAAAAATTTTTAAAATTAATATGTTGAATTTAACCAATGATAAAAAAATTCATAATAGACAATAATTTTATATAATATGTAAATAACAAAATAAAAAAAAACTTATAATAGTTATTTAAGAAAGTTGTGCTCGACGATGTTTCCTAAATTCAAATTCATCAATTATTGACTCAGTATTGAAAAGACTAGCAATATCTTTCTCAATATAAACAACTAAATTATCTGCAAGAAACTCATCATCCATTTTATTTCGGAGTCTTGTCTTCACAATTTTCATTGCTGAAAAGGCTCTCTCTGTAGTTGCTGTAGAAACTGGAAGAGTCAAAATAAGGCGAATTAATCTATCAATCAAGTGGTAATTCTTGGACTTTTCTGTTTCTGCTAATCTCTGGCACAATTCAGAAAGTGTCTTAACATCTTCAAAACTTTGATGATGAGGTATATCGAGCTCGTAATGCCTCAATTGTAACCTCAAAATAAGTCTTTCTTGTTCTGTGAAATCCTGAGAATAAAAATTCTCTGCTAACTTGCAAATATTATCAATATTGAATGACTTGTAATTGTTGTTAGGATCCAAAGCAGTGCTTAAAGTTAAAAGTTCCACAGATTGCTCACTGAATTTCAAATTCAATTCTTGTAACTGAGTATCTATCGTCACTAAGAATATATCAACTCGATAATGATGCTCCATAGTTACATCTGGTTGACGAGATCGACCTCTGCCCAAGATATATCGTGCACCCATGCCAGGAATTTCTATCTCATGTTTTTGACAAAATTTTTTCACATTCTCAAGTAAATTAGGCCACCCATCATCTCTCAACTTCTGAAGGAGTGATTTTGTAGTAAAAACAAGATGAATTGCATTTAAAATATCTTGAGAGCGTAATTGTAATGCTTGGCAAAGAACATTAGTGATTCCCATGATCTCATACATCAAGTGTAATATGAAAATAAATTCAAATGATGCTAATATTTTACTAGCAGCAGAAGCATCACCTCTTTGTGAATAACTGGCCCCTTCATCAATAATACTTTCCACAACAGTGCAAGTTGCATCAAACATTCTCATCAAGCTACAAATAGAATGAAAGTGTGAGCTCCATCGAGTATCTCCAGCTCTTTGTAAAGTTCCCACTTGATTTGCTCCTCTACCTGTTTCAAGTTCATCACTAGCAATCATGTTTGCAATGTCAATTGCTTGAGCAGCTTGTAATTGGTCATGTCTTTTGGAAGAAGCACTAACAATATTTACAATAGAAGTCAACTGTGTAAAAAATTCATGAATATGAACTACTTCTCTAGATGCTGCGACCAATGCTAATTGTAATCTATGAGCATAACAATGCACATAATATACATATGGACAATCCTTAAGTACCAAAGCTTGTAAACCATTCCATTCACCACGCATGTTACTAGCACCGTCATATCCTTGACCTCGAATACTTTCAACTTGAAGGTTATAATGAGAAAGGACAGACACTAACTCTTTCTTTAAAGTCACTGCACTGGTATCACTAACATGTACAAGATCAAAGAAACGTTCTTGAACAATACCATCACCATTAACAAATCTCAAAATAATAGCCATTTGCTCTTTTTTAGATTCATCTCGAGCTTCATCAATAATAATACAAAACTTAGCATTTCCCACTTCCTCTCTAATTGAATTTCTCACCATATTAGCCAAAATATGCAAAATCTCCTTTTGAACATCATTGGATGTGTACTTAGCAACCCGTGGAGCATTTTCCAAGACAAGCTTATGAACTTTATCATTGTAAGATCCTAATAATTTCAGCATTTCAATGAAATTTCCTCTATTTTTTGAGGATGGACTTTCATCATGACCTCTAAATGCACAAGCTTGAAAAGTTAGCCATCTAACACAATCTATAGAAGCTTTGAGCCTAAGTCGATTATTCAAGATCTCTTCTGATGCTTGTCTTTTGATAAGCCTATCAATATGTTGGGATTTTTTCAATAAACCCTCACAAGATTTTACAGCAACATTATGTGGGGAATTTGGATTTTTCCCAACATGATTCAAAAGTGGACAATTTTCTCCACTATTTACTTTCTTCCAACTTTTAAAACCCTTTTCAATAAATGTATTTGAACCTGGACGACTTGAGGTGTTCTTACCAAAAAGGTAGCATGGCAAACAAAATATAGCATCTTTGTCATAAGAATACTCCAACCAAGAAGGATATAATTCAAACCAAGAAGCTTGAAAACGACGAGGATGATCATCATCTGATAGAGGATACGTCTTAAGAATGGGTTGACATGGCCCACGTTTGAGATAAGCACGATGAATTTCATCCCTTTGATTGATAGGAAATTCCCATATCATTGGTCGTAATCCAGGGTCAGGTTCAACATGAAAAGCATCAATTTCTTCAGGATTGAGCCTTTGACGTTTCGATTCACACTGTTGTTGTTCATTAGTTGAAGTATTAAGGTTTGGTGGCTCAAGTGTAGGAGAATCATTTGAGTGATCTACCTCTTTTCTTTTAAAAAATTTGTCAATTGTTTTCAGCTTACTCATATTTTAATCAAACCTAAAAAAAAAAACAATATAGTCAACATTCAATATTCTTATTTATTTATATTTAAACTTAAAAAATAAAACATAAAACTATAATGAATAAAATACAAATAATTAAATACGAAATACAAGATTTCACATAATAGTTAAATAATATAAATAGAAAGAAGAAGGTAAAAGAAAACTTTACCTTCTCTTAATTTTATACAATGGCGGTGAGTGATCTCTATCTTTCTTTGTCTAAACTCACAAGCTCATAAATCTCTTTTGAGGAATAAGGTGTGTTTCAGTGGTGAGTTACGAAAAAAGAGAAATAAAAATAAAAAGAGGCAAAAGAGAAAAGAAAAAGAAAAAGAGAAAGAGGTGTAGAGAAACTTAAATTAGGGTAAAGTTAAGTAAGTTTGTAAAGTTGTTTAATTTTTTTATATTAATTATTAAATAAAAAATTTATTTTGAGTGGGTCATTAATAATATATAATAAATAAAAATTTTTAAATATTTTGAGGGGGCCATTGATAAAATATTTATAATAAATAAAAATTTTTAAAAATTTTGGGGGGGCCATTTATAAAATATATATAATAAATAAATATTTTTAAAAATTTTGGGGGGGCCGGGCCACGGCCCCCCCATTCTTTGCTTACCCTCCGCCCCTGGTTGTGAATAGTATTTGGAACACTTGCAAGAGAAGAAGTAGAAATATTCTGACTACCTTTGGGAGAAGAAGAAATGTTGTGAGCAACACCAAAGGTAGCATAAACTCTAAAGTTGTTTTGAATGCTTCAAGTAATTCCAAAGGTTCCACCAGAAATGGTACTTGCATTGTTATGTTGAGTTATTTCAAAGCCAAAATCAGAATTCATGTTACCTTGAGTAGCCCTAAAAACACTTTAATCAACTCTAGTAGTAGCGTTCATATCATCACAAACATTTTTCATAGTAGAAGGTAGAAAATTGGTCATATCTATTAGACTTTCTTGTATTCTATTACCTTTCACTTCTTTTCCTAAACTCAGATAACCATATTCGGGAAACTTTTCTTCAACTGACTCATTTTTCAACTCATAATCATTCATGTAATCACATGACTCTTCTTCGCCCTTAGACTTTGAGATATCTAGTCCTTTTACCTCTGCACTTGGAGTTGACTTTATTTAAAAAAAGAAAAGAGAAGTTCAGTAACAAAGTGAAAATGTAGTAAAAAGGGAAATAAAGAGAATAAGGAACAAGCTTACCTAACAAGAGGTTTTAATCCTTTTAGGAGGAATCAAGTGAAAAAACTCGTCATTATTACTGATGGAAGGAACGTGCAATTGCTTCTTAGAATTAACTACAACAAACTAGGTCTATTCTTGAAGATAGTATCCCTAATAAGCAAAACCACTAGTAGTGTGGGTGCATATTCTGTCAAAGACTAAGACAACATAGTTTTTGAACTTATTTACTTGATGATTAAGCATCCCAATAAAAAATAGAGGAGTACAAGTGGGTAATTTTTGAGTAAAGGGGTCCTGGTAGAGCTAGTTGATTGTATCAAAATTGACGTGCCACTCTATAAAAAGAATATACCTCAATAGACAATGAGTCCCTATCAGCACTTGAACTAGTCGCCTCAATCATAGAAGGCAATTGAAAACTATGAATCCATAATAAAAAGTTCAATCCACGCGAGTTTAGTTTTCTAGTCTCAAATAGTTACTTGTCATAATAAATAGTTGGATCACCAAAACCATTATTCGATTGCACATAAGGCCTTGGAGTAAATTGATTTGCCTCATTCAGCACATCAAGAATATTATCCTCGGAAGTCTGGTCATGCCACGCCCAAGCCCTATAATCGTCTCCTAAGGTTTTACTCGTAGAGTAATATATAGAAGGTTGATGCACATTAGATGTGGGGCATAACTATGAAATCTCTTCCACAAACACATTTGAATGAATGATACGTCTACATAAGTTAAGACTCTATAATGACTTTTAGAGTGATATAAGTATAACCTTTTATACGAAATCCCAAGTATAGTGAAGCAAAAGGAAAGCTTATATCCTCAGTAATCTTAATTGTATAAGGAATAATTGAAGATGAGATCCCATAATTTAGACAACTTGGGAGGACATATCGAACTAACCACATAATCAACAAAACCGCTAATTCATGAGCATGATCTCGATACTTAAGAGGATTTCTCTCACCTTGAATATTGAATTTCTTATAGAAGAGTCCTACCTAGTTAGAGAAGAGTCCTACCTAGTTAGAGAAGAGCTTCACCTTAGAAGCTTTAACTTGGCTCTTAAATAGGTCTATAAAGAACTCCTTAACACTTTTTTTTTTCTAGGAAATATGATGAAACGAAAGTTACCTCGCTTAGCATAAGGAAGTTCTAAAAGAATGTGCACATCTTCAAAAATAAACGTTCCAAGTGTGTAACATCGAGAGACATTCCCCAATGTGTAATGCCCAAGACATTCCAAATGCATGACATTTAGGGATGTTCTTAAGTGCATAACATGTTCCTAAATATGTTATGCATAAAGACATTCCAAGTGCGTAACGCTCAGGGACATTCCAATTGCGTAATGTCCAGGACGTTCCAAATACATAATGCTAGGACGTTCCAAATGTGTAAAGCCCAAGGATGTTACTTAATGCATAACACATAAGGACATTTCAAGTGGGCAATGCTCTAAGTGGATGTTCCTAACGGAAGCAAATTTTGTAGTAGTAGTAGTAGTAGTAGTAGTAATAATAATAATAATAATAAATGCATAAATTTACAAGCATAGTGCTTTTTCAAGTTTTCTAAAACCGTAAACAAGATTTTAAGTCTATTTGAAAAGCAGTAAAGGTACTAATTGAAAAAGATATTGCTTTGAAGGGAATAGGCACAAAACTGCTTCATTGGATACTCCTTCTTTTGAAGAAAAAAAAAAACATATAAAGTGTTGCCTTACATTACTTTTTTTATATGCATGACTCAAATCGTATCTTTTTATTTCATGTATAAAAAATTTTATACAAAATTCATATGCAAAGGGAAAAATGTAAATACCCAATTTGGCTAATCATTATTTCTTTAAGTATTGTTTTATAGTATGAGAACAACATGGAACAATTATATCTTATGAGGAAATGAAAGTAACTCAAAATAAGTGGTAGGTTCATTTAGTTATTTGTCACCAAATTACTTATGTTTCAAGGACTGTTCTAGTTTTCCTCTCTATCCCTTTTAGTGCATTCTATTTTACTTATTGCAACACATTTTTTCTCTTTAGCAAAAGAACCTTTTACATTATTTTTTGTAATTTCTCTTCAAAGTTGGTTTAATTTTAAAAAATTTTTAAAAAAATCAAACTGAACTATGTTACGATTAAAATTAAAAAATAATTACTGATTATAATTTTTTCCCTTGCATCACATAAGAGAAAGCTTTGGAAAAGTAAAAGGAGACTATAAATTGTGGTTTTTTTTTGTATTTGATTAGTTGTCATTTGAACTTTTTTTGTATTTATTATTTGTTTCACGTGGAGCATTGACAAACATCAGATGCCAGGCTGCTGGTCTCCACGTCTTTTATATGTTTTTCTTTTTCCATAGAAGAAGACAAATATACAGAGAGATAAATAAGCCTATGATGGTTGCATCATGCATGTGCTTATCAGAAATAATACTCGTAACTATATTATTTATACTTCCACGTGATTTTAAAGGCCTTTTATATATATATATTGTATATATTCCTAATGTCGGATTGTGTTTGATTTTCTTCTTATTTGTCATTGTAGAATTGAGATGTTATTAGAGTAATTAATTCATTCTTAAAAGTCTTTGTTTTAAGATTTTTTTTATTAATATTTACGTATTTTGATTGTGTCATATAAATTTAAAATAATAAATAAATATAAATACGAACATTACTCAATTAATTAAAAGTATTGAGATTTTAAATATGAATATGAATATATTTATTAAACGTGTAATATAACACAATACGTCTAATATGTTTATTAAATAAATTGAGTTAAATTTTATATAACATGATATAGTTTATAATCTTTTTAAATAATTTATACGATTTTATATTTTATATATGATTAACATGATTAAATCAAAATATATATAATTATAAATAAATTATAAATTTATTATTCAAATACAAAATTTTTGTATTCATATGAACATAATTAAGACGTGAAACAAAATTATCTTAAATTCAAACCAACTTAATTTCGTCGCTGGTCGGTGTTCTATTGTCCTTAAGTATATTCCTAGGAGTGTATAAATGCCCGTACTCTGCTACACGTGGATGGTTTTGGCCCGCTTGGGTACTATTATTGGATTCCAGTCCCAATTACCGAGAAGCTGAGAATTAGGACATGCGATATTTCTTTGCATTGACTAATAAATTAATCCACTCACGGAACCTTATATCATATTCTTAACAATAATATTGAAAAACAAATAAACACCAAAATGATCTTTGATCGGATGAAGGATTTATTTAAGACCCTAGCAGCTCTCTCTGCAGAGCAGTGCCCAATTTTCCATCTTCTCCATAACCAAACCCCCTCTATCTCTCTCTTTGAGTCACTCTGCTTAACCCAAAAATTACAATGGCTATGCTGTCGCTTTCCTTCCTCCACCAATCGCCTTCAAAACCTTCACATTTCTATTTCTCTCCCCCATCTCCTCCGCCACCTTTCCTCCAATTTCCTTTTGTTTACATAACGGCACCCCTCTCTCTACATTCCTCCAAAGCACTCCAAACAAGGTCGTCCTTCTCCTCAACATCGACTTGTGAACCTACCCAAGACCCTGTCAGGCTTGCTTTTTCTGTCAATTCAACCCTTAAAATTGCCATCATAGGCTTTGGAAACTACGGCCAACACCTGGCTAAAACCCTAGTAGCTCAAGGCCACACTGTTTTAGGCTACTCGAGATCCGACCATTCCCACGTTGCTCAAGAGCTTGGAGTCTCCTTCTTTCTAAACCCCAATGACCTTTGTGAACAACATCCTGATGTCATCCTCCTCTGTACTTCGATTATCTCCACCGAACAAGTCTTGAAATCTCTTCCTCTACAAAGACTGAAGCGGTCCACATTGTTTGTCGATGTCCTATCCGTCAAAGAGTTCGCCAAGAACCTCCTCCTCGACGTCTTGCCTCCTGATTTCGACATCATTTGTTGCCACCCCATGTTCGGACCACAAAGCGCCAAACAAAGCTGGGAAAACTTCTTCTTTATGTACGAAAAGGTTAGAATTGGGAACGAATCCTCCAGGGTCCAAAGATGCAACGATTTTCTCGCAATATTTGAAAGAGAGGGGTGTAAAATAGTGGAAATGAGCTGTAAAGAGCACGACAAGTTGGCAGCCGGGTCACAGTTTATGACGCACACGGTAGGCAGGGTTTTGGACATGTTGGGGCTGGAGTCAACGCCGATTAATACAAAGGGTTATGAAACTTTGTTGGAACTGGTGGAGAATACTCGAGGGGACAGCTTTGATCTCTACTACGGGCTTTTTTTGTATAATAAGAGTGCTTTGGAGATGCTTGAGAAGTTGGATTTGGGTTTTGATGAGTTGCGGAATGAGCTCTCAGGGAGATTGCACGATGTAGTGAAAAAGCAATTGTTCGAGAATGCAGTGAGGGGAAAGAGTCTGCAAGATAAAAGTTGCCAAAACAGTGCTGCAATGGCGTCGATCTTAAACTCCCTGAGGTAAATTTAAGTTGCAGTCCACTTTGTAGCCTTCTTTTTTAGTATAGATAAATTATTACTATATTACTATCGCTTTGTTTCTTGCTATTGATAATCAATATTAGTTCCCCTCCTCGGTCAGAGCTTAGTTCAATAAAATATGCCTGCCAAGCAATAATAAAGGGGGCAAAACAAGGCATCCCAACCACCCTATATATATATATATATATATATATATATATGTACAAAAATCAAACCCATCCCTCAGTGTCACTGGATCACTTTTATATATATATATATATATATATATTTATATATATCAATTATTACTCCTTTGTTTTTCTTTTGTCGTATTTGATTTTCACAAAGTATAGAAAAAAATTACTAGAAAATTAGTATATTTTTAAAAACTGGATGGCTGCTCTCCCTTACTTTTCAATTCATCCATTATCATGGTTTGATAAAAAATAATAACAGAGTGGATTTTACCTTCTAAAAACTGCTTGGAAAGAGCAAGGTTCGATACAATCCAATTTGACATATTTACAAACTTTTAATGCAATTTTCAGATCTCAAGATGCCATTCAACCTTATGAATACGAAGAGAAGATCTCTGAAAACATTGATGATAGTTCAAAGATGAAGATTGCAATTGTCGGGTTTGGAAACTTTGGTCAGTTCCTTGCAAAAGCCTTTGTTCGACAAGGGCACTCAGTTTTAGCCTATTCTAGAACGGACTACTCTGTTGTGGCTCAGAAATTGGGAGTTTCTTTCTTCTCTGATGCTGATGATCTCTGTGAAGAGCATCCAGATGTTATTCTTTTATGTACTTCGATTCTTTCCACTGAAAAAGTTCTCAACTCATTGCCGCTTCAGAGATTGAAGAGAAGCACCCTGTTTGTCGATGTACTATCAGTGAAAGAGTTTCCAAGGAACTTGTTTCTTCAAAATTTACCCTCAGATTTTGATATTCTATGCACACATCCCATGTTTGGACCCGAAAGTGGAAAAAATGGATGGAAAGGTCTTGCTTTCGTTTTTGATAAAGTGAGGGTCGGAAGTGATGAAAAAAGGGTAGCAAGGTGCAATAGGTTCCTCAACGTTTTTGCTCGAGAAGGATGCCGGATGGTGGAGATGTCCTGTGCAGAACATGATTGGCATGCAGCAGGGTCACAGTTTATTACACACACGATGGGAAGGGTTTTGGAGAAGTTAGAGTTGGAGTCCACACCAATTAACACTAAAGGGTATGAAACTTTGTTGAATTTGGTGGATAACACCGCTGGGGATAGCTTTGATCTTTATTATGGGCTTTTTATGTACAACGGAAACGCCATGGAACAACTAGAGAAGTTAGATTTGGCTTTTGAGTCATTGAAGAAGCAGCTCTTTGGTAGATTACATGGTCTCTTTCAGAGGCAATTGGTAGGAAATGCCGACGAGGAGCTTCAAGTACTTCAGAACGGAAAGGGTAAAGTTTTTCCTAAGAAATCAGTTGCGCCATATGGGGCCACAATGCCTGCATCTCCCAAAGAGAAATTCCACGTTTTATGGGAGAATTCAGTACTGCAGGCATCCCCTGAAAATAGGCTTGAAGTTGTGGAGGACAAGTCTGTTAGGAGAAATGGTGCTGCCCTTGCAACTTCTCCAGAAAGTGTCAGTTAGAATCAATTAAACTCTGTGTTGTTCTTCAATTCGTAAATAGTATGGTGGCTCCTTAAATCCTTAGCTGGAGACTAGCTTCACTGTTCAGAAATTTTAACCAACATGGAATGTATGTGGTCCTGAAGAACCCACAATCAGCATATTGCAATAAGTTTGAATCAAGGCTGATACCAATTGTAATAGGATCTGATAAGCACATCAAATTCATGAATAATAACTTCAACCACTCTCAAAAGTCAATAGGAAAAACTTAATTTTTTGGAACAAAGTTGCCTGTATTAAATATCCTTGTTTGAAAGGTCTCCTTTCCATGTCAATTAAGTCTGCTCTACCCTACCTCTACTTTTTCGCCGTGTGTAAACATTGATCATATCATATATTGAGCAGAGCTGATCGAGGTGGCTTGACCCACTGGGACCGTCGCTAAATTATTCCCCACAGCAGACATGTTTTTGTGTTCTTTCATTTCTTCTTTCCTTGAGAAACAGTGGAACCCTAAATTATCAAAAGTGACAGCAAATTTTAACATGTTTTCCATCTTGTGACAAAACTGAAATACGAAATAGTAAGATGTTGAACTTTAATTAGTGGGTCAGGATATATATATAAAGAATTGTGAGTGACTTTTAATAGCATGTTTGGTTGGAAGAATGACTTATTCTTCAAAAATTTTCTCCTTATGTTTGCTATATTTATGGAGGAAGGAATAGTCATTCTCCCTCTATTCCTTTAAAATTTTTCTCTTTATTTTGTTAATTTAAATTCAACTCAAATTAAAAACTAAATCAAATAAATTTTAAATTTTTGTACTATTATAAATAAAAGAAAAAAAATTATTTAATCTTTTTATATTATTTTATTTTAACATAATGTAAGTTATTTATCTAAATTTGACTTTATGTATGAAATTTTTTTCAAAATTTTTTTTTATAGAAGAAGAATTCAAACTTAATTTTTGTAAAAAAAAATAAATTAATGTACATATTGTACAATTAAATAATCAAGTAAGAAAATATTTATATATATTTTTTAACACAAAAAATCTTTTATACTTAAATATTTGACTTATTAATAAGTATATCTATCACCTACTTAAATATTTATATTTTTTAAATTTTTTTTAATTTAGTCTATTAACATCTCAATTTTATTCAATTTAATTCCTATGACATGACAAAAAAAAAATTATTTTAAATTTTTTTTTATCTATTACATCATCATATTAATGTCATGTGGCACTATCATGCCATTAATTGAAGCCACATGGCATGCCATTAAAATATGCAACATCAGCACTGATATCATCCTTTTAATAGCAAAATTGGATGCTCTTAATGGGAGAGACTAAATTGAAGTAATTTTCAAAATTAAATGATTAAATTATTTCAATTTTGAGTAAATGGACTAAATTGAATAAAATATATAAATATAGGAATTTGGTGAGTATTTCTACCATTTAATTATTGTCATATTTGGTTGGAAGAACAAAATAGACAAAGTAAAGAAGCAAAGATGATTTAGCTAATTCTTATGTTGGAGGGGCCAAGATTATAAAAAATTAAAAAGTCAGAATAAAAAAATTTCAATGTTAAACAATAAAAAATGATACATTGAAATAATTTGAATATAATAATAAGCAAGAATCAAAGGAAAAATCAATATCCCCATTTACCCTTTTTTTTTTCTATCAAATGTAGTGTAAGTGCATCACATATTGTAATTAAACAGTTTTAAGATCTTATCATAGATGTTTAAAATTTGATGTTTACATGATCCATTAGAAGAAATTGTAATTGAACAATTAATTAGGAAAGATAAAAGGGTAGAAACAATCATATGATTATCATTTTTTTTAGTAAAATACACTAATCATTCCACTTTTGATCATAATTATATATAAGTCTATTAGTTTTCAAAATGAACACTTTATTTAAAAAAATATTTTCATTAGACGTATAAATCTTGTATTAATCAATTGTTAATATTTTTATTAATTTGATAACGTGATAATATTTTTACGATAACTTTATTTTTTATTAATTTTAAAAATTATCACTATAATAAATAATTTTTTTAAAAAATTATATATATTTTTTTAAAACAAAAATTCTTTTTGCTAGTCACTTGCGGTCTGCAAAGGAACTTGATCTGGTACTTCCTAAGAGAACCCAAGGAGATTTGATAGTATTTAACATTTTAGGATTAGATCTAATCGTAGAGTGTCCAATCGGTGTAAAGGAATCAACATTGATTAGAAAAAGAGTAGAAAAAAAAGAAAAGTTTTTTAAATATTTTATATTTAAATATTAAAATTTATACGATTGGGTCGAAATGTTAATTTTAAAAATTAATAAATTAACAAATAATTATGATAAAAAATTGAGTAATCTTTGTATTTTTATTTTATAACGAGAGATGGAATCTGTTGACTGCTGAGCGTTTATCTGTTCTCCACTTTGTTTCCCTACATTAGAGTTTCATTTTCATTATGTGGAACTCCAGAAACGCCACATGTAACTTCCTTTCTCAATTACGTAGTGAGTATTCAAAGGGAAGAAAGTAGGAAAAAAACAAAAACAGTTCATGAAAAAAATTCCCTATTCCTTCATAGTTCTTGATGACCTTGAAGGCCAAACCCTTCCACCGTCTGACTGCCGATTGCCATTTTTGCCTCCATTACCAGAATTCTCTCTGCAAAACTAACAATGATTTCTCTTCCTTTTCTCCATCATTCTCTTTCAAAACCCTCTCTTTTCCTTCTTTCTTCTCCCTCCCCACCTTTCCTCCAATCTCTCTTTTTGCTCCCAACATCAACAAAACCCATTTCCCTCCATTCCTCCAAACCACTTGCCATCAAGTGTTGTTCCTCCTCTACCACCACCTCCGCTGAACCCGCCCAAAACCATGTCCGACCCGTTTTTACCCTCAAGATAGCTATTATAGGCTTTGGCAACTACGGCCAATTCCTAGCTAAAACTCTCGTCTCTCAAGGCCACAAAGTTTTAGCCCATTCGAGATCCGACTATTCCCATGTCGCTAAAAGTTTGGGAGTTTCCTTCTTTATAAACCCCCACGACTTATGTGAACAACACCCACAAGTTATCCTCCTTTGTACTTCAATTATCTCGACCGAACAAGTGTTGAAATCTCTTCCTTTACAAAGACTGAAACGGTCCACATTGTTTGTCGACGTTTTATCCGTCAAAGAGTTCGCCAAGAATCTCCTCCTTGATATCTTGCCCTCTGATTTCGACATTATTTGTTCCCATCCCATGTTTGGACCACAAAGCGCTAAACACAGCTGGAAAGACCTCTTCTTTGTCTACGAAAAGGTTAGAATTGGAAATGAATCTTCCAGGGTTCAAAGGTGTGAAGATTTTCTGGGAATATTTGACAGTGAAGGTTGTAAAATGGTGGAAATGAGCTGTCAAGAGCACGACAAGTTTGCAGCGGGGTCACAGTTTATGACTCACACGGTTGGGAGGGTGTTGGATATGTTAGGTTTGGAGTCAACGCCGATTAATACAAAGGGTTATGAGGCTTTGTTGGAATTGGTTGAGAATACTTGTGGGGATAGCTTTGATTTGTATTATGGCTTGTTTCTGTATAATAAGAGTGCTCTGGAGATGGTTGAGAGGTTGGATTTGGCTTTTGATGCTTTGAGGAATGAGCTTTTTGGGAGGTTGCATCATGTTGTGAGGAAACAGTTGTTTGAGAATGGAGAGAAGGGAACGAGTTTGGAAGGAATTAGATACAAAAATGGTGCTGCTTTGGCTTCAAGCTCAAATGCTTTGAGGTAAGTTTGTAATGGGTTGTATTATTCTGGTTTTAGTTCTTGCATTTTACTCTTTTATTTTTTATAATTGTTGATTCATTTCAACATGTATGGCATGTGATAGTAGTTGTCGTTTTAGCTTTAAAAGACTTAAGACTTTCTGTTTCAAGTGAAACTAAATAAGCAAAATGATCCAAATAAGAATTTAGAATCTTTCATGGTTTTACTGGACCACAGTTGTTGAATATTTTTGAAAGTAGAGAAAATTCCCCCCCCAATTTAGTTATTGTTTTGGTGTGACCTAGAAAGGTATGGAGTAAATTTGGCTTTAGGAATACTTATCAAGATCATGGACTGTGTTGTTAGGAAGAATGAATTTCAATATTCTTTTTCTTCCTTGACTTGTTCAATATCAGATTTAATTTGTAATCTTTGTGGAGTTTATCATTGATCTAGTATTAGCAGACCAGTAAAACTGCTTGGAAGAGAGTAAGTGGGGAAAACTGTGCTGCCAAATCTGTTTGCGTAATATATTTACAAACTTTTTCTGGAACTTTCAGATCTCAAGATGCTATTCTACCATATGAATTTAAAGGAAAGATATCTGAAAGTGTTGATGATAGTTCAAAACTCAAGATTGCAATTGTTGGATTTGGAAACTTTGGTCAGTTCCTTGCCAAAATGCTGGCTCGCCAGGGCCACTCTGTTTTAGCTTATTCAAGAACTGATTACAGAGATGCAGCTCAGAAATTGGGGGTTTCTTTCTTCTCTGACGCTAATGACCTTTGTGAAGAACATCCCGAAGTTATTCTTCTGTGTACCTCGATTCTTTCAACTGAAAAAGTTCTCAAGTCATTGCCACTTCAGAGATTGAAGAGAAGTACTCTGTTTGTTGATGTGCTGTCTGTGAAAGAGTTCCCAAGGAATTTGTTTCTTCAACATTTACCATCTGATTTTGATATTCTATGCACGCATCCCATGTTTGGACCAGAAAGTGGTAAAAATGGGTGGAATTCTCTTCCTTTTCTTTTTGATAAGGTGAGGGTTGGAAGTGATGAAATAAGAGTAGCTCGGTGTAATAGGTTCCTTGATATTTTTGCACGAGAAGGATGCCGAATGGTGGAGATGAGTTGTGCAGAACACGATTGGCATGCAGCAGGGTCACAGTTCATTACCCACACAATGGGCAGGGTTTTGGAGAAGTTAGAATTGGATTCTACGCCAATTAACACAAAAGGGTATGATACTTTGTTGAAGTTGGTGGAGAATACAGCTGGAGACAGCTTTGAACTTTATTATGGGCTGTTCATGTACAATGTGAATGCAATGGAACAGCTTGAGAGAATGGATTTTGCCTTTGAGTCATTGAAGAAGCAGCTCTTTGGTAGATTGCATGGTGTCCTTCGGAAGCAACTGTTTGGAAATTCAGAGAACTTTGAAGTTTTGAGGGAGAAATCTGTTGAACGAAATGGTGCTGCACTTTCATCTTCTCCAGAGAGTGTTAAAATCAGTTAGCTCTATATTCTTGTCTTACATGTAAGTTGTATTGGTAATTCTTTCTTTATCTTATAGTAGGTTGTTACTCTTTTTTGGGTCATTTTTAATAGTTATTTAATTGTCAAAAGCTCAAAAGCTTTTTAGGCCAAAAATTTTAAAATCAAGGCTTTAAAGTTGGCTCATAAAGATGGTGCTTTGCTGGAGGGTATGGTAGTTTTGCTCCTGGCAACCATTAGGGCTTGCAACTATTTCCTTCTCATATACATGTTCTGCTTCATGTATAACTTTGTCTGCTAGACTCAATTGCTTTATTTGGTTTGATAATTCATGGATCTTTACTAGGACACAGATATGTTATGCGCTTCAATCATATTTGTTTCATCTCAGCTACAATCTGTTTTGCTTAACAATAAATTTTACCCCATTAACATTACCTCTTTCTCTCTCTCCCCTTTATAATAGTATAATTCTGATTGATATTGTATATATACATATGTTTCTTGTATGCATATGTGTCTGTGTATTTGTTTATTTATTTATTGATCAGTGTATCATTCTGATATTGATTTGGCATTGTCTCTGACTCTTGTAAAGGATTTCACATTTTTTTGTCTACATTATGGTGACTGGGTCTCTGGTGGCTCATTGGAATCTGCAGTGAAGAAGACCTTATCGGTGGTGTGCCAACCTCATGCACATCGTCGTAGCTGCAAAAGTAAATTCTTTTTGTAAGTTTTTTACATACTGTGGGAACCAAATGATGCCAAGATGAAGTTCAATTTCTGAATAAATTACACGGACAGTGTAGACCGTAGACTAACAAAGAGCAATCAGCACTGAGATACAGAAGTTTAGGACGAGAGGAAAGGTCTGAGGTGGGCATGGGTCCTAGTCATAAGAAAGAAAGATATGTTGATGATCTGATTTCAGGTGAGTTATGGCCCCGGAAATGTGATGCTTCACTCCCAAGTTTTGCCGAATTTATTTAATTACCATATTCTGAGTTGTTCCCACGGTTTTCTGATATCATGACATGTTGGAGGATGTTGTAATATTTTTTGTTCATTTATTCTTGGAAGGGAGATGGGCGATTGTTGTATCATTTATTTTCTGTAGCAATTGTGGAACTCCATTTTGTTGATGGGAGGACCTCCACCAAATAATTGTCCACATCTCATTGTGGTGATTATCATGAATAAGAGAAAATGCATTGATTCATTATTAGTACTTTACTCTCCTGTCTGCTTTTCACTCATAATGGTTAAGCAGCGGATTGTTTCTCTGCAAAGACCAATCAACAATTCTTGTTAGAACCTTGAGATATCTGGTCTTAAACATCATTCTGTCAAGGTCTTTTAAAGTCAGTTATGTTTTTCTCTTTGTTCAACAAAGTTAGCTGTGCTGATGAACGACACACTGTCTTAACCATTGCCGTGGGCTTAAAGCATTCATATGGGCTACTGCACGGTGCAACTACAAGAACTTGTCCCAAATTATAATGACTATTTTTTTAAAAAAAAAAACAAATATACTGTACATACATAGGGTTTGAAGTCCTTTTCCTGGCAAAGTAGGCAATCAACATTATACACAAAGAGTAAATTAAGAAAATTTAAGAAATTAATATCAGAAGGTAAAGTTCTTTATTTCCTTAAAGTTTAACTGATAATTGGGTTCAATTCTCAATGCTTTGGGTGCCACTTCTGAATACAACCCAAGAAAAAAAAAAGTGTAAGGAACATCAAAGTAGTGCTGCTTCTATAGGTCTCCTTCCTTTCTGGTAGTATTGGAAGTAGATACTGACATAATCTTTAACTTTCTTGTATAATCTAGGCCTTGCCTCGGTGATGAGCTCTTCCACTGGTTCAAGCTCTTGATTTGGATGTGGAACGCAGAAAACAGCCAGAGTAATCCTCTCTCTTTCTGAGTTTGTCACAACTCTGTGTAATGGGCTTTTGAATATCCCATTACTCATTATCTATTGAAAGTAGCAAATTTATATATGCAACAGAAAATGATTACTCTTTTCAACAGAGAACTTCTAAAAGTTTTAAGAAGTAATGTTAAAAGTTTTAGCTTGATAAATCAACCAAGTGGTACTAATAGGTCTACTCGAATAGAAAGCTTATTAATTATGAAATCATCGGGGTCATTACCTCTACTTGATCACCTACATTGATCAGAAGGGCTTGAGGAATGATTGGAACGCTAAACCATTGATCATCTTTCAGGATTTGAAGACCTTCCACTTCTTTGTCTTGCAATAGCATGGTGATTGCTGATCCATCTGCATGAGGTTTGACCCCAAGAACTAGATCAGGCCTTGGACATATAGGATACAAGTTGAATCTTGCTTGCATCGTTGCTTGGTCTCCATATTGGTGCAAGAAGCGGTTCTCCTCCAAGTTCAGTGATCTTGCCATTGCCTTTAAGAGGACTTCAGCGACTACTTGTAATTTCATCGAATATTCATGTAAAATTCCCCTGTAAAAGGTATGAGAAGTATGATTAAGTTGTATAACTTCTAGAATTCATTCTCGTTGTTTGTTTTCATGTCGTTTTGGCAGCAAAAGTGGTGTGTAACTTTTGGAAGTTTTGGGTTACTGGGACATAATGGGCAAGAACAAGAATACCTAAGAGCTTCAGGATTTTCAGGCCAAAATTTGAGCGTTCGTTTGTCTTCTGGGCTCAGTATAAGATACAATCGATCAGTCCAATCAAGTGTTTGATGCTCAGACAGAATCATGTCATTCCCGTACCCTTCAATGCTGCCAATTTCTCTGGAGTATTTCTTCTTTTCTTCCATTGGAAGAGCAAAGAATTGCCGAGCAACTTCTCGCAATTCGTCCAGAAATGCACTTGTAATTCCATGATTGATTGCCTGAAACTCGTAAAATAATTCTCAGAATTGAAGTTAAAAGAGATTGAAATTGCTAACTAATTTTTGTCATTACTCCTGTACTCTGGGAATGCTAAATGGCTGATGCTATAAGGTACCTGATGATGGAATTTTAAAAGATGCCTTAACCAGCTCAAATCAGATGCTTAATCCTACTGATCCTCTCAATGCTTTATGTTCATGTAGAAGTCATAAATAAACTTTGACTGATGAGTAGTTGAATTCCCATCCCAAGGAATTGAGCTACTTATAGAATTGTATGTTTACGCACCGAAAGTTAAACTACAGTAAAATCGACTATGTTCTGTAATTTCATGGAGTTTTTAACAGGTAATTTTCTACAGAAAAGTGCTAAAAGGCCGACCTGGATGCAACCACAGGAGCTGAGAGCTGATCTAAGTTTCTCTAGTTCTTCTCCTCCGGCAGTTGAAGATGCAAGGAGACCAAAATCGATAGTCGGTACGTCCAACAGGGGAAAAGAATCATCTAGGACTCCACCATTATCGCCTTTACGGATGTATCTTTCCGGGACTTCGTTCCTGTTGGTAGCCGCCAGTTCCTGCACAGTTTTGGCTTGTGGTTGAAGCTCAACAGGAGGGGGAGGTTCAGCCATATTGCCTCAGAAAGTAACTGGGAATGGAACACACTTATCGGGTTGACTTGCTGTGATGATGATAGTGTTACCTAGAGGGGGTTTTGTCTTAAGACCTGAGGAATTTGCTAGTTCAAGCCTTCTGGAGCCTGCAGGTATATCCACTAGTTAATGAGCCAAGGCTAGAATTATGAGCCTCTAGACCAAACACACAAAAAAGGGATAGCATCCCAACATTTGACTCGTTGATTGATATATAATCCTTAAATCGAATCTCTCTTTTTAATTATAAAAAAAAAACACACACACACACACACAAAGGGGTAAACACTTCCCTTCCTGGTGAAGAGACGCACGTTGACCAAACTAATAGCCCCTTTCAAGTTGTTCTGTGTTTTCTATCTTCATTTTCTTCTTCTTTTAAGAATTTGTTTGCTTTTTTAGTTTTCTGCTTGTCGTCATTCATGACTTCTTTGCTTTAACAGTATCTGCCTGAGGATGAGGTCATTCATGACTCCGGCCACTGCTTTTTAAATTATTTTGTGCAAACTTTTTTTAAGACTAGAAATATGATTGTTAGTAAGGCTTTTCGAAACCTCATAGTATTGGAAGCTGGGTTTTCTCCGTTAGCTTTGACGACTCCAATTGCAGGGGAAAAAGAATTATAATCCAAATTGATGGTCCCTATTTACATCAACGTTGAAGGAGCCAACCATTGGACAGAACCACGAAAAACAGCGAGTCAACTCGCTTCTTTTTTGAAAATTTTTATAATTATTCTAAAATTAAACAGGGAGGTGGGCTGGAGATATCATAACTATCATATTCTAAGCTGTGACAACCGGTGAAGGTGCTGCCTTTGTTGACGGACAACCGTGTATTATTGTATAATTCAGCCTCGGCCAACCGGGCAGTTTGACAGTGTAAAAAGTAGTATTCAACTATGAATGAGGACAAGTTGGTGTTTAGGAAACCAACATTGCATCTTAAAAGTTCAGAAAGATCTGGGGGAGAGTGACAACTATACTCAGTTGGTCACTGTTAAGTTGGGGTAGGTAGGATTTAACCTTGAGTTACTACATTTGGGCAATTTCCTTGGTGACAACTCCGATGAATCCTCATTCATTCAGCCGGAAAGAGTGGAAGAAAATAAGAGAATAAATGGTATTTCTTGGTTTCTATGTTATTTAGAAGATGATCCAGTGCCTTATTTTCACCATCACAAAGAGGAAGAACAAGCAATAAACATCAACAAAACACATGCTTTGTTAATAGAGAAGAGTCTCAAAACCCAGTTATTGGATCAAACTAGTCGAAATGATTATGGCATTCTATATTCTGACAGTGTCAAGTGCTATCTTTCAACTTCCAAAGCATCACTCAAATCTCAGCGCCCTGTGCAATTGTAGCTTTTTCATCTATCACATTTTCAGCTAGATCTATCTCCACCTCTGGATCTGAAAAGTAGAACAATGTCCTTTTAGCCCTTTGAATTTGCCACCATCCTGTACAGTAAGCACTTAAAAATTCCATTGACTCATTAACTCATATGATTTGATATCAACTTCGATGTTTCAGCACCAATGCCCAAACCAAAAGACTGTTCTAATCCCAATTTAAATTTGGATCATAAAATTTATATAGTAAGATTCTCATATTTTCCCCTATTCATTCATTCTGTTACAACATCCTAGTGCTGGTGACAAGGTAAAAAGATTTGTTTTTTGACAGAATTCTATTTTGAGAATAAAATTGACTAACATGCATATTATGTGACCATTTCATGGGAATTTATGACATTTCTGGCATTGGTAAGAAGAGCCAGATTTTAAGTTTCATATGAATTCTTAGTACTTATAATCTGCTGCAGAGAAACTGATATCAAGTTCTATGCACGAAAGCTTGCTTCCACATTTAAACTAATCACATATTTTCATCAGTTATATCAGTACAGAGTGAGAAATCATTTTGCTAAACTTCATGCTTCAATATGCTTAAATTCTCAATACATCATAGTCTCAATTCATAGCTGCAATTATAATTCTTTCCCTTCCAGCTTCCGGATAATCACGTAAAGCACTAGTGAAAAATAAATAGCCTTAATGAAGTTACCTTCTAAGCATCACAACAATAACACTAACACTTGTTCTTACATTCTTGCTGATGAAGGACTCTGCTAAGCATGCATCAGAATCAGTTTCCACAAAAGAGCCATAATCCTTACATGATCAGTTGATCACATACTCTTATGCATGAAATTTTACTTCCTCAAGAGCTACTTTGCCTTTCTGAAAGCACTCATAGTTGAAAGAAGCATAATTTTTCACATTTCTATATAACCTTGGCCTGTTATCATCTATTAAGCCTTCCACGGGTCCTATCTCCTTATCTGGCTCTGCCTCATTAAACATTGCCACAGATATCCTCAACTTGTCTGTGTTTGTCACCACCCTGTGCATTGGGCTCTTGAAGATTCCATTACTAATTATCTGCACCAAATTAATGTAAATCAAACGAATTATGCACTGCTTTTCGCTTTGCAGGTGACTTCTATACTGTAGAATTATCAGATGCAATTATGATTGATGTTATAATTTCTATTTCTTCTGTTTTATTTTCTTGGCGGTCAATGCCATGGTTTCTGTTAAGAAATCTTACTAATTTCCAAGAACTTAAAAGTTAGATTACAGCAACTTTACCTCGTGTTTGGTTTCTCAGGAGTGAAATAAATAGGAGTTGCTCAAAGTCTCAAACAGTTTGTTATAGCATTCTCAATTGCCACAATATAAATGCCATGTTTTGTAGATGAGTAGTAAGAAAAGGGTAAAAGGTACAAAGTAAAAGACCAGCAACATGTTTGTCAGAGAGAATGTGTTATCTTCAGAGATAACAGTGTTCAAAATTCTGAATGCTAAATAGTAATTTAAAATTATACCTCCAAGTTTAAGACACACCTGCATTTGATCACCAAGATTGACAACAAGAGCATGAGGAACAACTGGAACTGTGCTCCATCTGTCATCTTTGACAATTTGAAGACCTTCCACTTCTTCATCTTGCAAAAGGACTGTCACACCCGATCTATCAGAATGAGGCTTGAGCCCAAGAACCTTGTCTGGTCTTGAACAAGGTGGATAGAAGTTAAACCTGACTTGCATCACTGGATTGTCTCCAAACTGGTCCGAAAAGCTATTCTCTTCTAAGTTCAGTGATTTCGCCATGGCGTGAAAGAGAAGATCCATCATTTGCTTTAGCTTGATGGAATATTCATGCAAGACCTCTCTGCAAGAATTCAACTCCTAGTTCAAGTTCTCCAAGAAAATGCAACTTCTCACAAAACACAAACTATTAGATTGCAACTACATCAGAAGTAAAGTTGGTCGAAACATGACAGCTCATTTACTTTGTTGAAGGGTAGCATTTTTTATTATTGCCTTTCTATTAGGAGCAATTTGAGCCCTAAGTGCACAATTTTATACCAAAAATTCATTTTCTTTTCTTAATTAAAAAATATTTGAGAAACATAGCAAAAAATAAAAATTATACCTGAAATTATTTGGGTTTTCTGGCCAGAGATTGAGCTTTCTTTGATGTTCAGGAAATACCCTTAGAAACAAGCGACTGTTCCAGTCAAGAACTTGCTTTTCTGAGACTATCAGATCGTGGCCATAACCCTCAACCTCATTAACTGCTCTGAAGTACTTCTGCTTCTCTTCCGGTGGAAGTCCAAAAAATTGTTTTGCAACTTCACGGACTTTGTCAATAAATGAATTGGAAACCCCATGGCCAATGGCCTGGCGCACAACACAATTTCAAGAGAAAATATGAATTCGTTAAGTTTCATGAGAGTCAATGGAAATACCTAAGCAAATTTGAGGGTTTACCATTCATGGAAGAGGAGGAGAGGAAAGGGAAGAATACGAAAATGAATACTATATCCTTTATCTAAGACATAACAATGCAATTTCCATGGACTTTTGAAGAGAACACAGAACCTGGAAACAACCCCCAGAGCTGAGAGCCTGTCTTAGTTTTTCCAGTTCATCTTTTGAGGAGAGCAGAAGACTAATATCAATGACCGGAACTGAAATTGATGCAGAAAGATCGGAGTAATCTGTGTATCTGAAACTGCTGTCTTTTACATAAAATTCTGGGGGTGGCTCATCACCGTTCATGGACATCCCTTGAATACTCTTGGCCAATGAAACCCCATCAGAAGAAAGCGGCATGCCGGCCATGTTTGATGTCCAGCAATGAGGATGCTTCGCAGCTTGAGAAATAGTACGACATGCAAAAGTGTTATGTCCTGTTGTGGTTTGGACTGCTGTCCTTGAATTTATAACAAGATGACGAGAAATTAAATTGCATTGTTATCATTTACTGATGTGGGTTCATGCATGGTTTCCTCTTGAAGAAAAAGATTAATCCAGGTTATTGATTCAAGGTTTTGGAAGAATAGCCTGTTGGTTTGGCCGTCCTTTCAACTTGAGTAATGTACCAAAAGGCTTGTGATTATGGAGCAAGAGGGTTTAGAGGAAAGGAACTTCTCGCCATTGCTTGTGCTAAACAACTCATCAAATAGTTTACTAGTTGCAAGATTGTTCAAATAAGGAATCATCTTGTAAAATTGACGGCTTCTTTGTCCAACCTCTTATGGTGAGAAACAGAACAATTTTGTCAATGTAATTTCTTTTGGTTACAAGCTGACTGCACAATGAGGTAGTCCTTCGATTCTATAAATCCAGTCTCATTCTTAATTCAAGATTCAAACTAAGAGAGTATTAAGCTTTAAACATTAAAGTATATCCTCAAAGATGTAAATATAATTGCATTACAATTTTTTTTAAACCAACAAAAATTAATGTATTCATTAATTAATGCATTCATATCAAATTTATTTGATGTTGAATTTAAAAATATGAATAATGATTACATATATGTGGATTGAATATTAGTTGAAATAGTGGAAATTTTAGCATGACTATAACACTAGAAATAATCATCACTTTGCCACATTGATTTGCAAGCTATGTAATGCTCGAAAATCCAAAGCAAACCAAAAGTAGATTAGTTTTTATAGACGCAGTGTATTTTGAACTGCTGCAAAAATGCCAAAGTGAATATTCGACATGAAAGATATGCTAGCTTTCCAAATTTTATGAAAACAAAGGAACACTTCTTGCAATGGTTGGAACATTCTTTGATGAAACTGTTTCATATTGTAGGAAAATGAAGTCATCGTTTTTCTATGATGATTACACACATATTGGACATTTCGGGGAAAATAAAGGTCTGAATAAGGATTTGTGACAACATAAAAAATAGAAGCTACATGACAAAGATCGCCACTAAAAGCTTGTCCAAATTATTTTGCATCAGTTCGGACAAGGAGCAGAATTGTGAATTGGACATTCAACGGTTGGGGTAAAAGAACTAAATTCTTACAGTGTCAAGTGCTATCATCCCTTTCTGATAGCATTCATAGTTGATTGCACCATAATTTTTCACATTTCTATATAACCTTGGCCTGTTCTCATCCACCAAGCCATCCACAGCTCCAATCTCGTTTTCTGGTTCTGGTTCATTAAACAACGCCACAGATATCCTCAACTTCTCCGAGTTTGTCACTACCCTGTGCATTGGGCTCTTGAATATTCCATTACTCATTATCTGCATGCATTCAAATAGCAGCTGATTCAAAGTTAGATTCAAATGGATTCATTATCTATCTCTATTTGGTGTTAAAGTGCATATTGATGTACCAAGAAATTAATTATAGAATGTTTTATTATCGATCTCTAGCTCTAAGGACTACTCCAAATGAGAATAATTTGACTAGTGGTTTACCTGCATTTGATCTCCAAGATTGATAACAAGAGCATGAGGAATCACAGGAACTTTGAACCATTTGTCATCTACTAAAACTTGAAGACCTTCCACTTCTCTATCTTGCAAGAGAACTGTAATTCCTGATCTATCTGTATGAGGTTTGACACCAAGAACCAGATCAGGTCTTGAGCAGCTTGGATAGAAATTAAACCTTGCTTGCATTAAGGCTCGGTCTCCAAACTGGTTCAAGAAGCTGTTTTCTTCCAAATTTAGTGACCTTGCCATTGCCTTAAATACAACTTCAGTCACAACCTTTATCTTCGAGGCATACTCGTCCATGATGTCCCTGCAAGGGGAATAAAGTTTAGTGTACTTCTGAATCATATCGTTTAACATTGTTGATGGGAAAAACTTCCCTGATTGACACATCGTCCATCTTAAGATCGTGAGCATTAACATGTAGCTGTTTCGGAAATGATTTTGTTCTTTTGAAGAAAAAGATTGATGATTATCTTTCAAAGGGAGAAGAAAATCTTTCGTCAGAGTTGCAATTTAGTGATAAATATATACCTGAAATCATTCGGTTTTTCTGGCCAAAGATTAAACCTTCTTTTATCTTCTGGGAACACCCTAAGAGTTAAGCGATGTGACCAATCAAGAACTTGCTCGTCTGAAACTATTCTGTCACTCCCATAACCTTCAGATTCATTAACTGCTCGGGGGTATTTCTGCTTCTCTGTCTCTGGGAGTGCAAAAAATTGCTTTGAAACATCACGGACTTTGTCAAGGAATGAGCTTGAGATCCCATGACCAATTGCCTGAAATGTTGAAATAACACCATGCCTAATTTTGAAAACCAGTGAAGCTTCATTCAAGTACAAGAAGAATCTAAATCTAAATTCTAGTATAAAATCAGAAATAGGCGGTTCTTCATTCTTATTTATCATGTGACATGAACTTCACGTACAGGAACAACAATCATATCATGCAGGGGTAACAAACAGAGATAGAGTCCGCCCTCCCTAGTAGGGTCAAGATCACCAAACAAAGCGTAGATCCTGTATCGAAAGGAAAATACTCTAGAGAGGAATACTAACATATCATATTTACAATATTTTCCTAATTAACAATAGCTCAACTCAATAAGGATGGAGAGATAATGTTAAAAACTGGAGATTTGTCTGTTGTGGATGCCTAGTCTAGCTGTGAAATGCATGTTTTTCCACTGTAATTTTAAGTAAAGGGTCAAAAACCTGGAAGCAACCCGAGGAGCTGAGGGCTGACTTGAGCTTCTCTAGTTCCTTGTCTACTTCTGTTTGAGGAAAGGAAGATGAAGGCGAGGAAAAGTGACTAATATCAAGGATTGGAAATGGACAAATGGATGGAGAAGGGTCATCTGCAGAACCAATAAAGGAACCCTTAACTATGTAATGGGATGGTGGTTCATCACCATCAACAGACATTTCTTGGACACTCTTGGACAGTGAAACCACCTCTTCAGCAAGGAGAGCCATCTCTCATCAACCTCAGGTGAGCGATGCCAGTGGAGTTGAGTATTGGATACTATAGTAGTGTATTACTCTAAACAAGATTATACTATTATATATATATATATATATATAATATACATATTATCTGCTATTCTCAATAAATATTTGAAGAGAAGTTCTCAAAGTCGGCCTTATGTCCTCGAAGACTGGTTTTGATGATAAGATCCACGTATAAGTTGTCGTGGATCAAATAAACAATAGCTTATTCCTGCGTCCCTGGCATTAAAGTTTATAATTGTATAGTTTAAATAAATTTTGATGGGGTTGGTTTCTCACAAAGACTGTTTTTTTTTATTTGTTTTTTTGATTTTTGATCATTTCACGTTTTTCAAGATCATTTTAATATTTAAAATGTCAGAATACGCACAACAACACACAAGATGGCAGGCCAACCAAAAGGATATGAAACTAAATTGCTCTCTTTGTTTTTTTCGTATATAAAATTGTGCTTTCACTTCACCTTTTAATAATTTATAAAATTATTCACATTCAACTTTTTTATTTAATCCTATCTTTTCTTTTGATTTCATTTATTCTATCACTTTAAAATTTGTCATTTAATTTCATAAGGTTGAATCTTTTATATTTTATTTAGTAAAATTATTATCAAATAGTTTCCATTATTCTATATATTCATATATACACAAACTATTCAAAGAAGCTAAAATTAATCATAAATCAACCGACATGCAAAAAACCAGGACATTGATAAATGAAATTGTCGCAAATGCATGCTTAAAGATCACAAATCCATGTGGTATAATCATAGTTAGCGAAGCAAGTTCACTAAATACTATTATTTTACTTGGAGTTGTTCTTATTTAATTATTTATTTTCTTAGAGGACAAGGCGGCATAAGTTGGAACAAACTGCAACATGTTGGCCTAAAATAATTCAGTTTTGGCTCCTTGCGGGGACACAAAATTCTTCCCTGATAGAGTAGTATACAAGGAATTGTGTGTATATTTTTTTGGAACTTCAAAATGTGTGCATTTTTAATTAAAACGAAAAATCAATTAAAATTAGCATTTTAATAATTTATAACATATATAATTTGAAGATTCAAACTCTATATTTAGCTACGTTTTCATTCCCGTAAGCTGCCATGTGGAAAGTTGTGACTTAACACTGGGGCTTGCAGACTTGACCAGGTGGACGGCAGAGAGAGTGAGAGAAAAGATATATTGGGTCTATTTATGGGGTCTCTTTCTTAATTGTCCATATTGACTTAACACAATACCAACTCTATTTATGGGGTCTCTTTCTTAATTGTCCATTTTTCTCTCTCTTCCTTCGAAATTTTGCTTCATTATATTGGGTTTTTCTATTGCCAATATTCACTGAGTGATTATACTACTGAATGGCAGAAAGTCGGATCATGCTTGAGAGGATTTGTTCTTCTAAATCATTTTTAAAGGCGTTGCCTTTATTCCTGTGTTTTTTTTTTGGTACTGAAGACCTTCAACAGAAATTAGTACCATCATAAAACACAGGGATAAAGGCATCACCTTTAAAAATGAGAAGTCCTGATTTAGGAGAACAAATTCTTTTAAAAAGATGTTTTGTGTTTCTGTATGTGTGTGACTGTTTCTTAATTAAGTAAAATTCTGTATTGTTCATACAATTCCCGGAGAGATCAATCTCCAGGTCAGGAGGGCAAAAATTATGCCAAGGGACTTTTTCTTTTCCATGTTTCATTTTAAAAGGAATTGGACCAGGATATCATAACCAGAAAATAATTTTTGTATTGGCAAACAAACACTAGTGGATAGCCATCAAATTGATTTTGCTCTTCTTATTGTAGCATCGACAAATTTGTTTATTAAATGCCGTCCACTTGGGTTAAATGAGTGCTCAAGTTCATTTTCTTTTGTCATCTTTTCTTTGTATGAAAATGTTGCAGGCTTCTTTTGGCTCCTCCGCTCATTCAAACTTTTGGTTGGGAATCCGTATTCTATATATTTGGCATTCTGGGGATAGGCTGGTATGTCACTAGCTCTAAAATTACATATTATTGTATGCTACTTCTGATTTAGAGGTGTTTATTCCATCTGTGCAACATGCGAAAATGTGTACATCTTTTCTTAAACATAAAAGATGATTATTCTTTGTCCACAAACTGCCTTCTAAGAGCGTTTGGGCAATCTAATATTGAGGGTTTTCTTTTCCTCTTTTTAAATATTTACGGGATAATTGAACTGAAATTTGACTTCAACCCTTTTTGTCACCAAAATGTTGAAGGTATTTGGGATTTCATTTTATTGGAGAAGGGCGGGCTTTAAATGCTGTAGAACATGCTGCATGTGAGCATCCAATCCCTTTTTATCTTCATTATTGTTTATTTGAAAAAGCGAATTGCTTATTTTGTCATATGGATAATGAAAGGTTGAGCATTTTCCTGAGTTATTTATAAGATAATGGTAGTTCTATTGTTGAATAAAACAAATAATTGGGTTTCTTCATTCATTTGTAACTAACAACTTCATTGGTTAGTAAGCTGATGATGGATGCTTAGAAGATATGTAATCTAATTTCTACCATTTAGCTCATTTTTAGCTCCTTACATTGTTTAGGTATCTGACCCTTGTTGAAAACATTACTCTTGCTGTCCCCTCCAACTTCTTTACTGTCCTGTAATCACCATAGATGCAACCTTCTCTTTACTGCTATTTTTGTGAATGATCCTATGGACAACAAAATTGCTGCTATCTACATCAACATTAGGGGTGTGCAAATTCAAACTAAACCAAAGAACCAAACCGAAGTGAGTTCAATTTTTTCAGTTCGGTTAGTTCAGTATTCGGTTATTTCAGTTAAATATGTTTGATTACAATGGTTCAATTGGTTCGATGTTCAGTTGGGAAAATTCTCAACCGAACTAACTGAAGTGGAAAATGCTTATCTAAAAAGGGGTAATTTTATTGATTACACAAGTCTTTTTCCAAAGGATTTTTAACTTTTATTATAGTTAAGGTGTGAAGAAATTATGCTTAGAATCATGTGGATTTGAACCCAAGTAAGTAAATCAAACATTGTCTGATATTTAACATATATTTAATTTTAATACATTTTTCCATAAGTTAGATTTTCGATAACCGAACAAAAATAACTTAAGTAGTTCGGTTTTCAGTTTTTTGATTATCAACATTTTTCCGGTTTAATTTTGATTTTTTTTAAAAGAATTTCATTTTTTTCGATTTTGAGAAATTTATAATCGAACTAACTGTTCTAACCATTTGCACACCTCTAATTCAACATCATTTTTGTTGCTGTCTTATCAATCACATTCATAATAGTGCACTGCATCCAACACCATTCGATCAAAATGCTGCTGACAATTATGAATCTTTTCCATCGCCATGGATGTTGGCACAATCGTTTCGACCATTTTTGCGTATTCATTATAGAGTTTAAATTCTATCAGGACTGCCTATAAAACCTCTATTTACACCCTCCAATTATCTATTGCCACATCATATTTTTGTACTCTTCAAATTAAGTTGTTCCAAATAGAATAATTTCTTCAATACCTCAGAATTTCACAATGTTGGTTTTTTTTCCTTCCTGCCACTGTTCCTCTCTCTTGCTTCACTTCTTCTTTTATTTATTGTAAATTAAGATTACACCACCCACACTCTTTGTCCCTATTTTAATTCCTTTCTTAAGATTCTTTTATTTTGACCTTAAAAAATGAAAATCTTAATGAATATTAGAATGCAAAAGGAACTGAGAAATAAAAATCAGGGAGGCGAGAACTAAAAAGTAGAAGAGAGAAATTATTGACAAAATAGAAAATAAAAGTTTAAAAGATTGATTATTAGGACTAGAAGCTGATAAAGAAGACTGTCTAGAGAATATTGAACAAAAGATAAATCAACCCCAACAAGAAAAAAAAAATTTACCAGAGTACACTAGGAAAGAAAAAAGTTATAGAAAATAAATACCGAGGAAGACAGGTATAGCTGGACATCAAGCTATGTAATGCTCGAAAATCGAAAGCAAACCAACAGTAGATTAGTTTCTATAGACGCAGTGTAACTTGAACTGCAACAAAAATGCCAAAGTGAATATTCGACATGAAAGATATGCTAGCTTTCCAAATTTTATGAAAACAAAGGAACACTTCTTGCGATGGTTGGAACATTCTTTGATGAAACTGTTTCATATTGTAGGAAAATGAAGTCATCGTTTTTCTATTTTGATTACACACATATTGAACATTTCGGGGAAAATAAAGGTCTGAATAAGGATTTGTGACAATATCAAAAATAGAAGCTACATGACAAAGATCGCCACTAAAAGCTTGTCCAAATTATTTTGCATCAGTTCGGACAAGTAGCAGAGTTTTGAATTGGACATTCAACAGTTGGGGTAAAAGAACTAAATTCTTACAGTGTCAAGTGCTATCATCCCTTTCTGATAGCATTCATAGTTGATTGGGCCATAATTTTTCACATTTCTATATAACCTTGGCCTGTTCTCATCCACCAAGCCATCCACAGCTCCAATCTCGTTTTCTGGTTCTGGTTCATTAAACAAGGCCACAGATATCCTTAACTTCTCCGAGTTTGTCACTACCCTGTGCATTGGGCTCTTGAATATTCCATTACTCATTATCTGCATGCATTCAAATAGCAGCAGATTCAAAGTTAGATTCAAATGCATTCATTATCTATCTCTATTTGGTGTTAAAGTGCATATTGATGTTCCAAGAAATTAATTATAGAATGTTTTTTTTATCGATCTCTAGCTCTAAGGACTACTCCAAATGAGAATAATTTGACTAGTGGTTTACCTGCATTTGATCTCCAAGATTGATAACAAGAGCATGAGGAATCACAGGAACTTTGACCCATTTGTCATCTACTAAAACTTGAAGACCTCCAACTTCTCTGTCTTGCAAGAGAACTGTGATTCCTGATCTATCTGTATGAGGTTTGACACCAAGAACCAGATCAGGTCTTGAGCAGCTTGGATAGAAACTAAACCTTGCTTGCATTAAGGCTCGGTCTCCAAACTGGTTCAAGAAGCTGTTTTCTTCCAAATTTAGCGACCTTGCCATTGCCTTAAATACAACTTCAGTCACAACCTTTATCTTCGAGGCATACTCGTCCATGATGTCCCTGCAAGGAGAATAAAGTTTAGTTTACTTCTGAATCATATCGTTTAACATTGTTGATGGGAAAAGCTTCCCTGACTGACACACCGTCCATCTTAAGATCGTGAGCATTAACATGTAGCTGTTTCGGAAATGATTTTGTTCTTTTGAAGAAAAAGATTGATGATTATCTTTCAGAGGGAGAAGAAAATCTTTTATCGGAGTTGCAATTTAGTGATAAATAGATACCTGAAATCATTCGGTTTTTCTGGCCAAAGATTAAACCTTCTTTTATCTTCTGGGAACACCCTAAGAAGTAAGCGATGTGACCAATCAAGAACTTGCTTGTCTGAAACTATTCTGTCACTCCCATAACCTTCAAATTCATTAACTGCTCGGGCGTATTTCTGCTTCTCTGTCTCTGGGAGTGCAAAAAATTGCTTTGAAACATCACGCACTTTGTCAAGGAATGAGCTTGAGATCCCATGACCAATTGCCTGAAACGTCGAAACAACACCATGCCTAATTTTGAAAACCAGTGAAGCTTCATTCAAATGCAAGAAGAATCTAAATCTAAATTCTAGTATAAAATCAGGATAGGCGGTTCTTCATTCTTATTTATCATGTGACTTGGACTTCACGTACAGGAACAACAATCATATCATGCAGGGGTAACAAACAGAGATAGAGTCTTCCCTCCCTAGTAGGGTCAAGATCACCAAACAAAGTGTAGATCCTGTATCGAAAGGAAAATACTCTAGAGAGAAATACTACTATATCATATTTACAATATTTTCCTAATTAACAATAGCTCAACTCAATAAGGATGGAGAGATAATATTAAAAACTGGAGATTCTGTTGTGGATGCCTAGTCTAGCTGTGAAATGCATGTTTTTCCACTGTAATTTTAAGTTAAAGGGTCAAAAACCTGGAAGCAACCCGAGGAGCTGAGGGCTGACTTGAGCTTCTCTAGTTCCTTGTCTACTTCTGTTCGAGGAAAGGAAGATGAAGGCGAGGAAAAGTGACTAATATCAAGGATTGGAAATGGACAAAGGGATGGAGAAGGGTCATCTGCAGAACCAATAAAGGAATCTTTAACTATGTAACGGGATGGTGGTTCATCACCATCAACAGACATTTCTTGGACACTCTTGGACAGTGAAACCGCCTCTTCAGCAAGGAGAGCCATCTCTCATCAACCTCAGGTGAGCGATGCCAATGGAGTTTAAGTATTGGATACTATAGCAGTGTATCGCTCTAAACAAGATTATACTATTATTTATATATATATATATATATATATATTATCTGCTGTTCTCAATAAAATATTTGGGGAGAATCTCAAAGTCGGCCTTATGTCCTCGAAGACTGGTTTTGATGATAAGATCCACATAAAAGTCGCCGTGGGTCAAATAAGATCCACGTATAAGTCGCCGTGGATCAAATAAACATTAGCTCATTCCTGTGTCCCTAGCATTAAAGTTTATAATTGTATAGTTTAAATAAATTTTGATGGGGTTGGTTTCTCCCAACGGCTGTTTTTTTTTTTATTTGTTTTTTTTACTTATGATCATTTCACTTTTTTCACGATCATTTTAATAATTAAAATGACAGAATACGCACAATAACATATAAGGATGTCAACGGGTTAAGTATCTTATAATTTCGAGATGCCCAAACCCTAATCTTATAAAAAATCAACTATCATAATCCTATTAACTACTTATTTAATTTTAAAATTAATATCCTAACCCTAATCTTATTACATTTTTACTACCTATAATTACCCTAACCCGTTTAAAAACCCAATTAGATTAAAAAATTATTAAAATCTTTTTCATAGATATCTAATTACTTAAATCCTTATACATATACAACAATATTTTTCTACATATTTCATAAAATTAATTACTAATTAAATTAATAAAAACAAAAATAATCAAATTTAAATTTAAATAATCAAAAAAAAGATCTTAAACATAAACTTAAATAATTAAAAATAAATATTCATACAACGATATAAACTTAAATAACTATATATAAATATCTAAATAACAATATAAACTTAAATAACTAAATACAAAGATCCAAACAAATAATATAAACTTAAATAACAAAAAATATAATTTTTTAATTTAAATATATTAATGTCATCATATTAATAATTAGAGTAGTCATACTTTTCATATATTTGTTAGTTTTTAAGAAAAAAAATTACTTGTAAAGTTAGTAAAAATTATAAATTTTTAATTTAATTATTAAAATAATAATAAAAATATTTATAAATAGTAATCGGGTTCGGGTAACGGGTACCTAAAAAGTGGTACCCGAATCCTATCTTATTAAAATTCGAATAGTGAAATTGCTACCATAACCTTACTTGAACCCTTTTACAAAGTATCATAATCCGGTATAACCGGATAGGATATTCGCGGGTATCTTATAATAAGGTATCTGTTGACATCCCTAGCAACATACAAGATTGGCAAGCCAACCAACAGTTGCTACTAATATAAGGCCAAATCTAGTTATCATATTCATATAGAACCAAAAGGATATAAAACCAAATTGCTCCCTTTGTTTTCTTTGTAAGTAAAATTGTGCTTTCACTTCACCCTTTAATAATTTATAAAATTATTCACATTCAACTTTTTTATTTAATCCTATCTTTTCTTTTGATTTTATTTATTTTTTATTTTCTTTTATTCTTTCACTTTAAAATTTGTCATCATTTAATTTCATAAAGTTGAATCTTTTATATTTTATTTAGTAAAATTATGATCAAATAGTTTCCAATATTCTATAAATACTTATATACATAAACTATTCAAAGAAGCTAAAAGTAATAATAAATCAACCAACAAGAAAAAAACCAGGACATTGATAAATGAAATTGTCGCAAATGCATGCTTAAAGATCACAAATCCATGTGGTATAATCATAGTTAACGAAGCAAGTGAACTAAATACTATTATTTTACTTTGAGTTGTTCTTATTTAATTATTTTATTTTCTTAGAGGACAAGGCAGCATAAGTGGGGACAAACTGCAACATGTTGGCCTAAACTAAAATAATTCAGTTTTGGCTCCTTGCGGGGACACACAATCCTTACCTGATATAGTATGAAAGGAATTGTGTGCATATTTTTTTGGAACTTCCAAATGTGTGCATTTTTAATTAAAACAAAAAATCAATTAAGATTAGCACTTTAATAATGATAATAATAGTAAAATAATAATCAGTGGAAGGCAAAGAACAAGGAAAATGCTATGCCATTAATTAATATGGGCTGGCTTCTTCTGTGGAGGGAGTTCTTGAAAGAACCGTATCGGTTTACATCAGCAGGAACTACCTATACATATTGGTGGAGGCCCAAAAGAATGGTGGCCTGCCTCTTTTTGGTTCATGACCCAGCCTCCCAGCCCAACTACATTTGATCCAAGTTTTGCCCAGTGAATGTTGGCTATCTGTACAAGAGCATATGCATATTGAATGAAGAAGACAAACCGTCTCCTGGTCCTTGAAGGTAAATTCTCCAGGCAATGGTCTTTCTGAGTCAATGGCTATCATTTCCTATGTCTTGGAATGCAAAAGAAAGTTATCAAGTTGTCTAGGAATTGATCTGTCGAATGCAGTTGCCTTGTCTTGAGATCGGAATTTCTCTATTCCTGTCGTTGTTTCTGCATACTTATACCTTGCATGAAAACATTTTAATTATCTAATGCTAATTTCGATGTGCTGATTTCTTTCGTTCCCCCTGTTTGTAGTCTCTCAGTTCCTAGTTTTCCAACGAGGTTTTGTCAGCCAAAAGTGCCCTCAACTCAGATGGTGACTCTGTTTAAACTCTCTTTATTTGCCTATAACAGCACACAATGTATGGGCAAAAATTGGTCACCGTGGCGACATTTGGCCTTCCCATGCTCCATCTTCAGCTGCCTAAAGCAAGGAGGAAGAGTTCCATACGTTTCTCAATTTCAACAGATTTTCAAGCTGACAACTTGCATCTCATTTTTGAGTAGCTTCGGTTGCTTACTTGACTTTCCGTTTTGTTTTTTCTGTTTCTCAATTAGGAAAATGCACGAGTAGCGTAGGTTTTACAAACTTAGCACCACCTCCAATCAGAATGAGCCAAGTCTACCAAGACCCAGATTTCGTGGGTCCCACGAACTGAACCCATGAACCAAATATTCAAGAAGATGCCCAAAAATCTAAGCAAATCCAAGCCACAAACCGTTTCCCTCGTGGCCTCCTCAAGTCCTCTCTCTCTCTCTGACCAACGCTTCCAACCAAGTTTCCGTCAACACTTTCACTTCTCTTCCCTCCTAATCACACGTTTAACTTTCATCATAAATCCTTACACTCAGCTGCCCTTCATTTCTTTTTGAACATTCTTAAACACAAGCTATCGAAATGGCAAAATTCACCTCGAGACTAGATTATAACTTATGTTTTCTTTCTCACAATACCTACACTTCCCAAGGCTCAATCTTTCTTAAAAACACTTCACGCAAGAATCTCCACTTTCAGTTAAGTCCTTCAAAGCATCGGTTGAATTTCAAAGTTCTATGCAGTATCAAGGAGAAAGAGAATGCTAAAGGCAAGAGAGACAGGGCTGGTGGGTTAGTCAATGGGATACGTGTCGAGGAGCTGGACAGCAAAGCGGGTTTGGGTCGGGAAAGTGGTTCAAGGGAAGTGGGTTTTGATTTGGATTGGCCTCCATGGAAGAATATTCCTAAGAGATATAAACTCATTGGCACCACTTCGCTTGCCTTTGTTATTTGTAACATGGATAAGGTTGGTTGTTGACTTTTTGCTTTAGTTTTTACTCTCTTAGGCAATTTAACGAACAGTTTGTGGTTCATAAGTATCAATTATGAAGTTTAAATTGTGTTGTGATGCCAAAGTAAATTGCCTTTCTGAAACATGTAACGTTATTGCAGTGGAAAAATTGGTGTTCGACACAGAACGCCATGTAAATCTTTTGTTACATGCAGAATTATGGGGTCATTTGTATTTTGAATGAACAAATTCCCGTGAAGGTTATACTGTGCAAGTTTCTTGTTAGGTTGCCTTTGGTTGTTACTTTGTTACTTTCTTTTTCTTTCTGGAAGTAAAAGCGATAGGAGTATTCGAATACAAAATTCAGATATAAGAATTAATAATGTTATATTTTTGGATAACAAAACTTGTGATTTTACTTTATATAGAACAATTGTTTGAATTTGTGTTACATTTTAGTCGTTTGTGCATTTTTAGTCAATTATGATTTTGCTTTAATGCAACCTTTTTTAAAGTAAAAAGCAAATAGCAAATTTAAGTAGTAGAAAAATGGAACCTTAGTTATTTGGTTTTTATATTTAGGGTTGAACTGATTTTGTTAAGCTTGTTAAATGTGATAGGTGAACTTGAGTGTTGCTATAATTCCAATGTCACATCAGTTTGGGTGGAATCCGTCAGTAGCTGGATTAGTGCAATCATCATTCTTCTGGGGTTATGCATTGAGTCAATTGCCAGGGGGTTGGCTTGCCAAGATTGTTGGTGGAAGGTTAGTATTTGAAGGCTCCAGCTATTTAGTGCAAATGTGCAATCTTTCATATTAATCCCTGCTTGCCATACAGAACAAAAAGTTGCCAAAAGTTATAAAGAGAAAATCGGTAATGTTATAATGATATTGAGAATTTAAGGCCTGCATTCAGGATTTGAGGAATATTTTATGCTATCCACGGGCATTGATGAGCCACTACCATTTCTAGCTAGGATGCTACCTCCTAGGGTTTGGACCACGTTTAAGACTACTCATTACTTTATTGTGTAAGCACATTAATTGATGCGTTGTTCGAGCTGGCCGATTGGACTTGATTGAGTTGGATTTGGAAAAAGCAGACTGAAACTAATTTCATAACAAGATTGACTTTGACAACTAATAATTTATACAAACTTTGAACTGAAGATACCTTAAATGAAATTCCTTGTTTATATATCATACTGAAAGTGTCTAGGAGGCCCAATTCTCGGCAATACTGCCAACTTTCTTCCAGTTTATCTTAAAGATTTATATTGATGCAGATGTTTCTTAGTTTAACTCATTTACTGAAAATGGATGAATGGCTCACCCTTCATATAAAATGTAGAAGTTATCTGTGGCTGTCATACTATTTACAATCTTGAGCAATAAAAATCTGTTGATATTACTGCCATGCAAGTTAATAATGCAATCACATTAAACTGGTAAGGTTCATAATTGTTTTAAACATTCTATTGTAATTTGTCGGTTCTCTCTCCACTCACTTTAACATTTGGTCCAAATGCAATATGTATTTTATTTGAGTGATTATCGCAACTCTTGATTAATGATAACTGCTCCTGTCAATGTATTTAATATACATATCTGCACTAAGTATACATGATTGATCCTGCTTCACCAACAACCTTTTGTCATCAAATTTCTGATGGGCTTAGAATTGACAAAGAACACAATACCAACTCTATTTATGGGGTCTCTTTCTTAATTGTCCATTTATCTCTCTCTTCCTTTGAAATTTTGCTTTATTATATTGGGTTTTTCTATTGCCAATATTCACTGAGTGATTACACTACTGAAGGGCAGAAAGTCGGATCATGCCTGTAAGCTAGAGATGTTGATGATCCTTTTCCTCCAAAGAGAAACAAAAAAGGGAAAAAGTGGTCGTGATTTATAACATCTTAGATGGCTATGGTGTAATAAACAGCATCCAAATAAATGTCATTTGTTTGATGCTAAAATGATAATTTCTAGAGATTAGTAAAGGACAACAAATTAATTTGTTTTTGGCATAGTGAGATTGTCTTGCATACGCATCATATTACCTACTATCTTCTTATTCATGCAGAAAAGTTCTTGAGATTGGAGTATTGGCTTGGTCGTTGGCTACGGCCCTTGTTCCGGTTCTTGCTGGATTCATGCCTGGACTACTGTTGTCAAGGATTTTGGTATGTAGGTCATATTTATTATCATTTCTTTAACTTGTATTATCTAGTCATGTTTGGATTGCTATTTTCATGTATTCAACTCTTTTAATTGTCTAACTGAAAGTGTTTAGGTTATCTCTCTTTCTTGGATTACATCATCATTGATAATAATGTCTCCCTGAAGCTGTTCAGCTTTTAATGTCCTGCTCATTGACATGTGTATGAGTGCATATACAATGTGCTACTTTGAGCTCCTTTTGTTCAATGGTAATCACTATCCCTCAACCATTTTTTCTTTTCCTTTTTTTTTAAATCCAGGTTGGGATAGGAGAAGGTGTTTCCCCATCAGCTGCAACAGACCTTATTGCCAGGCACTTATGACATCCATACTCTTAAGAGCATGTTTTTTATAACCTATCATACAAAATCAGTAATCTTGATGCATATTTGCCAAAAGTTTAAGCCTCCTATTTGTTGTATTCAGGGTGTCCACTTGAATTGCATTGTTGACTTGAAACTTTGTTCAGGGTTTCACTACCATGATAATTTAGCTCTTCTTTCCCCCTCATAAGTGTCGTTAAAAAAGCTTCTCATCAAAGCTTCCCTGGGAATCTTTTAGCATATTGCATGTTGAAACTGGAATTTAAAGACTGATAGGTAATAAAATCATATACATATATATTTCTGTTTATGTGTGTGTCAATTGGTTCTTCTAGACTATGGCTAATTAGGTATCTGTAGTTCATAATTCCCTTTAGACTCTAATTCCCCATTTCTATAAGAATTCTAAAATTCTTTCCAGTTTTAGATCTCTCAACATTTTTTCTTAACATCATTCGAAAGGATTTGTTCTTCTAAATCATTTTTAAAGGTGATGCCTTTATCCCTGTGTTTTTTTGTTGGTACTGAAGACCTTCAACAGAAATTAGTACCATCATAAAACACAGGAATAAAGGCATCACCTTTAAAAATGAGAAGTCCTGATTTAGGAGAACAAATTCTTTTAAAAAGATATTTTGTGTTTCTGTATGCGTGTGACTGTTTCTTAATTAAGAAAAATTCTGTATTGTTCATACAATTCCTGGAGAGATCAATCTCCAGGTCAGGAGGGCAAAAATTGGGTATTTGTTTTCAATGCCCTCCCCTGTCCTGTGGGAAGAAATTGCTTTCCTCAACTTATTGAACATTACACTTAGAGATGCAGATGAAGTTATATAGTTTCTCGAAAACAGAAAGCATTTTGTGGTCTGAATCTAATATTATCATCTGGCCTTGTTGCATTATTGATCTTTTGTGCTGCCAGTCTGGCACTTTTTGTGATATGGTTAATCTCCTAACAAATAACTAACACCATCTTGTCTCCTTTTGTTGGCATTGTCCAACACAACATGCAGGTCAATACCTTTGGAAGAGCGCTCCAGGGCTGTATCATTTGTCTTTGGTGGGTTGAGTGTAGGAAGTGTAACAGGGTATGTTTTGTCGGAGTCTTATCTTAAGTAGGTAAATACATATTAACATTCAACTAAATGGTTCATGTTTATTTCATGCATTCAAAAAATTAACTTCACAATTTGTCTATGGGGACATTTAGTCAACTGAGAAATGACATTCTCATTGAAATGAAAGTGCAAAAATAAAAGTTAAATTAAACAGAAAAAAGTAAAAGTTGTTGATTCCTTCTTTGGAGTGTTGTAAAGAACAAGAATCCACCCTGTTAAGCTGATGACCATTACATCCTTTTATGCCCAAATTTTTGGGATGTGTAGAATCTTTTTGCTGCCAAAGGCCCCACTTATTGATTCTTAAAATTATGCCAAGGGACTTTTTCTTTTCCATGTTTCATTTTAAAAGGAATTGGACCAAGATATCATAACCAGCAAATAATTTTTGTATCAGCGAACAAACACTAGTGGATAGCCATCAAATTGATTTTGCTCTTCTCATTGTAGCATCAACAAATTTGTTTATTAAATGCCGTCCACTTGGGTTGAATGAGTGCTCAAGTGCATTTTCTTTTGTCATCTTTTCTTTGTTTGAAAATGTTGCAGGCTTCTTCTGGCTCCTCCGCTCATTCAAAATTTTGGTTGGGAATCCGTATTCTATATATTTGGCATTCTGGGGATAGGCTGGTATGTCACTAGCTCTAAAATTACATATTATTGTATGTTACTTCTGATTTAGAGGTGTTGATTCCATCTGTGCAACATGCAAAAATGTGTACAACTTTTCTTAAACACAAAAGATGATTATTCTTTGTCCACAAACTGCCTTCTAAGAGTGTTTGGGCAATCTAATATTGAGGGTTTTCCTTTACTCTTTTTAAATATTTATGGGATAATTGAACTGAAATTTGACTTCAACCCTTTTTGTCACCAAAATGTTGAAGGTATTTGGGATTTCAATTTATTGGAGAAGGACGGGCTTTAAATGCTGTAGAACATGCTCCATGTGAGCATCCAATCCCTTTTTATCTTCATTATTGTTTATTTGAAAAAGTGAATTGCTTATTTTGTCATATGGATAATGAAAGGTTGAGCATTTTCCTGAGTTATTTATAAGATAATGGTAGTTCTATTGTTGAATAAAACAAATAATTGGGTTTCTTCATTCATTTGTAACTAACAACTTCATTGGTTAGTAAGCTGATGATGGATGCTTAGAAGATATGTAATCTAATTTCTACCATTTAGCTCATTTTTAGCTCCTTACATTGTTTAGGTATCTGACCCTTGTTGAAAACATTACTCTAGCTGTCCCCTCCAACTTCTTTACTGTCCTGTAATCACCATAGATGCAACCTGCTCTTTACTGCTATTTTTGTGAATGGTCCTATGGACAACAAAATTGCTACTATCTACATCAACATTAGGGGTGTGCAAATTCAAACTAAACCAAAGAACCAAACCGAAGTGAGTTCGATTTTTTCAGTTCGGTTAGTTCAATGTTCGGTTATTTCAGTTAAATATGTTTGATTACAACGGTTTAATTGGTTCCGTATTCAGTTGGGAAAATTCTCAACCGAACTAACCAAGGTGGAAAATGCTTATCTAAAAAGGGGTAATTTTTTTGATTACACAAGTCTTTTTCCAAAGGAATTCTAACTTTTATTATAGTTAAGGTGTGAAGAAATTATGCTCAGAACCATGTGGATTTGAGCTGAAGTAAGTAAATCAAACATTGTATGATATTTAACATATATCTAATTTTAGTATATTTTTCCATAAGTTCGGTTTTCGATAACCGAACCAAAATAACCTAAGTAGTTCGGTTTTTGGTTTTTGGGTTATCAACATTTTTCTGTTCAATTTCGGTTTTTTTTAGAGGAAATTCAGTTTTTTCGATTTTGGGAAATCTATAACCGAACTAACTGTTCTAACCATTTGCACACCCCTAATTCAACATCATTTTTGTTGCTGTCTCATCAATCACATTCATAATAGTGCACTGCATCCAACACCATTTCATCAAAATGCTGCTGACAATTAAGAATCTTTTCCATCACCATGGATGTTGGCACAATCGTTTTGACCATTTTTACGTATTCATTATAGAGTTTAAATTCTATCAGGACTGCCTTTAAAACCTCTATTTACGCCCTCCAATTATCTATTGCCACATCATACTTTTGTACTCTTCAAAATAAGTTGTTCCAAATCGAATAATTTCTTCAATACCTCAGAATTTCACAATGTTGGTTTTTTGTCCTTCCTGCAACTGTTCCTCTCTCTTGCTTCACTTCTTTTCTTTATTGTAAATTAAAATTACACCACCCACACTCTTTGTCCCTATTTTAATTTCTTTCTTAAGATTCTTTTATTTTGACCTTAAAAAATGAAAATCTTAATGAATATTGGAATGCGAAGGGAACTGAGAAATAAAAATCAGGGAGGCAAGAACTAAAATGTAGAAGAGAGAAATTATTGACAAAATAGAAAATAAAAGTTTAAAAGATTGATTATTAGGACTAGAAGCTGATAAAGAAGACTGTCAAGAGAATATTGAACAAAAGATAAATCAACCCCAACAAGAAAAAAAAATTTACCAGAGTACACTAGGAAAGAAAAAAGTTATAGAAAATAAATAACAAAGAAGACAGGTATAGCTGGACACCATGGAGGGGATCTTGAGAAGGTGAAAGCAATCGAAAGTATGTGTAGATTGTAAGCTAGTTATAAAGTTAAAGACTATGATGTGGCATTATGTAATTGGAGGGTGTAAGTAGAGGGTCTTATAGGTTGAGAAAATTTTAAACTCTTCATTGTATTACCACAATATCTATGTGTACTTTAACAAGGAAGCCTTCTTATTACATTGCCTGAAGACCACAAGCTATGCTAGGAATACCAGCTCATGATTGGTATGATTTTAGATTTTGTGTCCACTTTTACAGAAGTTATTTGAGATCATACCAGATGGATGGAGACATAATATAATGATTTCAAAATTGTTCACTGGCTACACTATCTTCACTCCGATTAGCAAACAGAATATAGAATGGAAGAAAGAAAGAACTGAACAGTTGCTTGACTTAAGGTTTTCCATGTTATGACATGTCTACTACATGTCATACTACTGTTTTTGATATAATATGTCAAATCTAAATGGCAAGGAGAGAATACTATGCTGCCTATCTATCATCATCAAGATGAACAGAAGAGAAATAAGAAATGACAACTAAATATATGTTTGTTGAAATTAGGCCTCTTGAAGGGAGTTTAATTTATTTTTGAGGGCTTCTTCATTATGAAAGAGATTTCGTCCTCTGCATTTCCATCTGAAGTTGTAGTGAAGAATTTGCACTCACTTCTAGTTTGCAAACTTTTCAGAGTAAGGAGAACAAAGTGCTGATAGATGTCTAAAGACTGCCATATATAAAATTTGATTTGTGCCCAACTTCTAAATGAAAGCTCTTTCAATCTTGAGGATTAATTTTACATGCATCTGCCTTCTCAAAGATCTTCAGCCTTGTACAGACAAGCTTCATGCAGTCTCTTTTCAACTTTTACACTAGGAGTGCCTTCTCCATGACTATTATGCTTCTATTAAATTTCCAAAGTCTCATAGTGGTTTTCTTTCAAGAGAAGAAGAGGAAGAGCAAAGGACATGGACTAAAACCAAATAAAATGGATTTGGTCTTGAATAGAGAACAGTGGCCCATATGATCAATATAGCTGATTTTATGTAGCGGAGAGACCCAAGTTGAATGTAAGGTCTTGACAAACCTGATGCTAGGTAGCATTGCTTCACAGATAAGCCAAGGTGCTCAAATACTTGAGCAGAATCATTTTGAGCATTTTGCATACTTAAATAACGAGTTAGAAGATTCTCAAAGCTTGGTAGTGCTGTAAAATTTAACCACATATTGCTAAAATGATTGTATTAAAGTATGTTACTACTTGTGTTAGCTCTTTTCCACTCTTTTGTTCTTGCCTTGAGTTCCTCTACAAGGTGTTAATGATCATGACTTTTGGTATATGACAGTATTGCAATCCGCTGATCAGAACAAGTCATGGAATAATTCTCCAGAAGAATCTGCTGATCTGAAGAATTCATGGAATAATTCTCTAGATGAGTTGCGTGCCTCTCTGCAGGTATGATGTCAATGTTTGATTTCCTGTTCTGAAAATGAAACTTGTTATCTTCCCCTGAGAAAAAAAAAGGGGAATTGTTACTTGAAGCTCTATTCTTTTTGTTGTCCTTAGATTTTGGCGGGTACTTTTATCAGCTAGGCCACACGCTCAGCTCATGTAAATACCTTTTTTGGTTGTGGTTATTCAATCATCTATGGTTTGGTTTACTTCAGCTGTATGTTAGTAGTTTCTTTGCCCTACATAAGATAGTTCTGACTTCTGATTTGTGGAACAAATGATGGTTGCATATCCAGCTTCTTAAGAGCGTTATCTTACTTGGTGCTTAACCTTATCATTTAGTGCTTAACACAACACCCTAAAATCATTTAGTGCTTAACTCAACACCATAAAATAATGATAATTGCGTGTATACTGTTTTGTCCCATGCCCAGAGATTCAACCATTCAGCAAACTGCAAGAGCCTATGTATTGCATGAATCTTGCATGATACTTGGTGGAGTTCAGTTAAATATCATGGAACAGATTCTGATCTGTGAATCCAGCGTTTAACGCAAAGAGCATTACAGTTGCACCCATACTGGCATATCATCATGGCAAGAAGCATTGCAAAATTTTCCACTCATATAACACATATCCATTCATATAATCGCTTTTTATCCAAAAGTAGGCATTATGGCATGTGTGATAATAATTAAAACTGACCTCGTATGGTTCCCGCATAACCATAATCACTGCTCTGACTTATTTTCCTTTTCCATACTGGGCCAAAATGTAACTGATTCTTGCATTTTCTTTCTTGCTTACACTCACTACCCTGGCCCAAGAGCATATAGATTTATTAAGTGATTCTACTGAACAATATAGGTTGTAACTTGTAGGGCATCTTAGAAATGATCTTGGATATATAATTCAAAGGTATCTTCAGTTAAATGGTAACCCTGTTGATAGGTGGATCTTCATTAACAGCCAGTTACTTTGTCTTGGCTACGTAGTCTAGCAAAACTGCCATAATTTATATAGCTGGGATTTGACATTATTTTATGATTATAAAATATTTTGACCTTTTTGATGAAGCATGAAACCCCTTTCTACTCGTACTTAAGCAGATGGGAATAAAATTATGTAGCATGTCCATGACCATGACCATGAACTACATTGTAGCTTACTAGATTTATCACATAACATGTTATTTGATGATTAAAATAAAGTCATCTGTGATCTGTATGTGCAGTATTTTGCCTCAGTTAGTTGAATGGTCCTATTGACTACTATTGTTATCATCACAAAACAAACTTCATAGTGGTCTCAATCAACAACTATTGTCAATTCTTTTTAAAGTTTGGAGTGTTCTAACGTTTCATTTTATTGGACTTGATCATATTTCCCTTGGTTTTCTTAATGGTTTCTGTCCTATAGGATGTACCATGGAAGGCATTTTTCCGAAGTCCAGCTGTATGGGCAATGATATATGCTCATTTTTGCGGAAGTTGGGGTCATTATACTTGTCTATCTTGGCTTCCTACCTTTTTTAGGTAAGTTCACAATTGATCAATATTTTAAAATTTTCAATTGGTTTGCTTTATGGAATTTGGAGCTTCCAAGAATTGTTACGATCTCACAGGGACTAACAGTTTGTTTTCAAGGGGCTTGTTATAATCCACCCTTTCTTTGCATGAACTGTCATGTTTCACAATTTTTATAATTGAGTATTTAGTTCTCATCAATTCTACTTCCTCCAAAATGTTCCCAATATAATTTGTATAAACATCGCAGCTGTACTGCAATGTTTTTTCTTGTTATTATTTCACTCATGTAGGAATTTAACTTCTGTTTTGCATGCCATGCAGTGAGGAACTGAATCTAAATTTGACAGAAGCTGCAGAGGTAAGGTTAAAAGATCTATATTCTAAACTCTGCTTCCTTGTCATGTATATTGTCAGAGTTTCAATGACAATGAATGAGCACAGTTTTTTTTTTAAAAAAAAAAGCAGATGAAGCCAATTCTTTACCTAACCGTTTTGTAGTTTATCATTATGAATGATGATAGCAAACTCAGAAATTGTGTGTGAATTTTACTTTAGGTGCACCTAATTTTTATAGCTGTTATATGTGCTGTCTCAGACTGAAAATGAATCATTTATAGTTTTACAAACTATAAGCTATGTAATCACAGGTTTCCATCCTTCCTCCTCTGGCTTCAGTTTTTGTAACAAGCATAGCTGCACAGTTTGCTGACAACTTAATTTCCAATGGAGTTGAGACAACTACGGTATGAAGACATCAAAGAATTATACCTTTCTATATCATTATTCTCACTCTGAGTGCATCGAAAAATGCCAAGTCTATTGAATCACTTGTTGCTTGTTCCAATGAATAATATGACATGTCCGTGATCTAATATATGGTGTACTCTTAGATTAACATTGTCAATTCAATTGTATGTGAATCTGTACAAGCTCATCTGTGATATTTTATCATTCCTTGCAAGTTGAAGCTTTAATTGTTTAAGGACCTCAACTTGCAATGTAACATAAATAAGCTTACCTATAGGAATCTAATCTTGTTTGGGGATTTGAACCTTTCTGATGGCCTTAATTTTGTGCATGCAGGTGCGAAAGATTTGCCAAACAATTTCCTTTTTATCTCCGGCAATCTGCATGATTCTATCTTCTCTTGATTTAGGACTGCAACCATGGGAAATTGTGGGAATCCTCTCCAGTGGACTGGCTCTCTCCAGCTTTGCCTTGTCTGGTAGTGACTAATCCAGCTAGCTACTTTGTCTCATTATAGCAAACGACAGTTGTTATGCATAGAGCTACTAATACAGTATTGGTACTAACTTTCCCACCCCCAACTGCAGGGCTTTATTGTACACATCAAGATATGTCACCGGAATATGCAAGTATACTTTTGGTATGTAAGTTTATAAATTCCAAATTGGTTGGTTATGTGCTTGAAGTTCATGTCAAAAGAATATGATTATCTCAGTCTTCTTATACTTATATTTTGATCAACATGTAATTTCATGCCATTATCAATAGATTATTCTGATTTAGTGGAATACTTCCTTGAAGGAGAACCAAAAGCATTTGTTCTGCTTCAACACACCAAGTGTTTTTTTTCTTAATCATGTTCATCAGACTTCTGCTTCTGACTGGAATATTTATTGTGATGGCAAGTATTAGAATTCAACCATTTAGTACTAAGATTTTGCTCCTTTTGTGAATGATTACTGACAAAGTGGTGACTTTTTTTGTTTTTTTCCCTGAACTCTGCTAATTTTTTCATGATAAATTATCTTCCAAATTTTAGTCTCTAGACTTGACTCCAAAGCCTAAGATTAAAGCATCTATCATTTGAAATCGAGCATCATTAACTGACTAGTGGCTAGCAATTTAGACGGTTGGATATGAATGAAAGGTGGATGCAGTTGGAGCAGACCCTTGACTTTCTTATATCTGCTGAATGTTGCAATCATACATAGAGAGTTACACTAAAGTGTGCTTTGCATGAATTAAATTGAACGGTTCTTTACTGAAATTTTCCTCATAGGGTATTACCAACACTGTCGGAGCAGTGCCTGGAATTGTAGGTGTTGCCCTTACTGGTTTTCTTCTTGATTCTACTCATTCATGGAGTGTAAGTTCTATTTTCTGATTGGAAATGATGCCTTCCATTCCTCCCCTCCCCCATCCTGTAAACAAAATAATTGGACTTCTGTACTAATGCAGATGTCATTGTTTGCACCGTCAATATTCTTCTACTTGACTGGTACCATTGTCTGGTTAACATTCGCTAGCAGTAAGCCTCAAAGCTTTTCGGAGAGTGACTGACCATGGTTCTGTGCTTTCTATCAGTGTTCTTGATTGAAGCATCCAAACTGAAAGACACAGTGTTTAAGGTATCCCTAATTTGACCCTTTCCACTGTGCCTAAGTGGAAAATGACCTTGTTCGGTAATAGTGGTTACTGGTTGTCCATATACCTGCATAGAAAATATACATGTATGATTCAAACTGTGATTTTCTTGATATCAATTGTATATTCAAGTAAAAGTGTTGGCCACAAAAATGTATTAACATATTTGCAGTTCAAAAATTTTTGCGGTTGTTTACTAGAACTTGCAATAAATAATATTCCTAGAAAGTGAAGTACATCCGTGCTGGATATCTTACCCTCTTCCTCTCTTCCACACAGACACATTCTACTTATGGACGAAAAGTTGGGCCAATCTGAGAGGTGGTTTGTTCTCCCACACCTTGTTATGTGACAAATGACAAATTTGTTGTACCAGAGATTGACTTAATGGTAGATATCTCCATTAACACACATTCAACCTACTGAAAGCTGTTAGGACAAAAATTAGGGTAATATCTATGCTATTGTGGTTCCTGTCGAAGGATGGGTTTTGCGGGTTAAATGCACCAGTATTTGGCTCATCGGTAGCTACAGAGCAGTAAGGTTGTTTTGTTTCTCATGCATCAATTCATCAATCTATGTATATACACTCGTGCTTATTGTAGAAACTGGAATGAAGAAAGGAATTATGAGTCTTGTTTAAAAAAGTATGTTGCATTATATTCTTCACTATGGAATGGGAAAAAAATGAAATATTTGCAATGTGTTCTATTTCTTATTTGAGCGATCACTAAAAGGAACCAATTTTAGTTCCCTCTAGTGCTATACCTTGCAAGCAGGGACGATAACATCTGGCATGTGAATGAACACGATAGACAAAGGAGCGACCATTATTGGCTTTGGTGAATTTACATGTAAAGGCTCCAGAGCAGGTATGATCCCAGATGAATTTACACTTAAAATGTTTCCATTAAGTAGCATGGTTTGGCTGTGTAAATTTCCGTCTTTTGCTGTTAGATGGTATTCCTCTCTTCTAATTTCAGCATCAGTGCCTTGAGGCAGCTGGATAATCAATTTCTTATGAGACCTGTGCTTATTGTGCAAAGTCTGAGACCTGTGCTTGTGTTGCAAGGTCATTGTACTGTTGAATGCAAGTTTTGCCTGGACAGTAGTGCTCTTGTCAAGGTTGATCAATAGTAGCGTGATGCCCTTCTGCAAGATAGGAAACTTAGGTCAAATACTAAGAACGGGAATATTACCTGCTTGATAATTGCAAAATGGGGCCAACTTACTGATTGTTTTGCACAGTGAGTGTAAGAGCGTATCTTTTTAGTCCCAGCAAAGCTTGTAGACAGAACATTTCTTCCCATTAATTGGTGCCAGAGAAGTGCACTGCAATGGAGAAAGCAGAGTATCATGCACATGAGGCTTAGATCACCTACTGTAGATTCTTCATTAGTAGAATTTATGAATATCTCAAGCTCAACCTTTGCTTCTTACGTGAAATGGCAAAATGGATAAGATGATCTAGTTCTTTGAGGGATAAATGAAGTCTCAATGGGCATCAATCTGTCTCAGGGCAATATATTCACACTGATTACTATGATCGGTCTCTATAGTGATGCATGTCCCTCTCTCTTACACAAATTATTAAAAGCTTATTTTAAATTATGTGGAAATAAATTGTTGCAGTAATAAGGGCTGAAAGAAATACCTACCCTTTCCTTTCTTTTTCTTTACAGGAAAACATACTGTAGTAATAAAATGTATTTCTGTGAGTCTCATAATAAAAGAGTTCCAACAAGGAATAACCTGTAGTAGTCTGGATTTGGTACAAAGGTGGCAGTGTTTAGTAAACCATAATTTCCGCCAATCAGTGATTGTCTGCAGTATGTTTTTGTATCATACTTCGATGCCATGCCAAGTTGATCTAAATACCTGCATTTCATGTCCAAGGCAAGTATCGCTTAGAAATCAATCATAGCGTAAGGCATAAGTTTTCTAATAGCAAGTTATTGACACTTTACCAGAAACTGAACACAAAAGCATTTGTAACAAGATTACGACCGCTGTTGTAAGCCCCTCCTGCCTCACCCACCCAGGCAGTTGCTGAAGTTGTAGAACTTCTGATGATGTTATGAAGGCCACTGAATGTTCCGGACTCACCATCAAGAACAGATGGATTAAGAATCTTTTCGACAAGGTGGTCATCAACTCCTATGCAAAAGAATATGATTGCCAATTTAGAATTCTTTCAAGTCAAAAGCTCCTAGAAGATTCAAATACTGGATTGTCCAAGATGAATCATACCTGGTCCAAGATTGTATATGTGGTGAGTGACCACATCTAAGGATTTGGTTGTTTTATCTATGAATTCTTTGAACCAATTTGAGTCATAGAACCCACCAGGTGCTATGATTAAGGGCTTGAAATCAACATCCTTGTATATGTTTTGCACTATACTTTGTAGAGCTGCTGTGTCAGCGGCATACTGATTTGCTGAGACCTTAGTTCCAACCCCACTCCCGCACAATTCATTTCCTGACAGGCAAGAGATAACAACCATAAGTTGTTCCATCAAACATGAGAACTATCTTCTACCTCATCAATCAATTAAAGAGAATTCCAAACATGTTATCCTTCTGATAGTTTTGCATAAACAGTTATCAAGAAACAGAGGAGGCTATTATTACCTAGCTCCCAACCATGGATGGTATAGTTCTTTTCAACCGTATACCGTATAAGAGATTCAGCATTGGTGTAGTTCCATGCTCCTACAGCTGAATCATCAGACTTTATAGATCGTCCAGAAAGAGCATTTAATCCAAAAATAATCTTCGCCCTGAATGGTGAAACTTGAGTTACAGTAGTGCTCTAACATTCGTAATGTGAAGCTCTTAAGGAATAAAAGGGCAAAGAAAGAAGGTGCCATTACCCTGCTTTTGCAAAGAAGGCATTGAGCTCATCCCATCTATTCATGGGTAAACATCCTTGAGTAAAACCAAACATCTCAGAGGTATTTTTAACAAATGGAGTGCAGGGTGCCCGATTGTCATCAGTATCATATATGACCTTATCTTGCAATGTGCCGCCCAATCTAATCTTCAATGGTGAAAAAGCTGAACAATACAGGGACTAAAAAATAATTAAGAAAAAAATATTGGGATTAAAAAAATGCACCGAATGAAAATATTAACTTACCTTTCACGGCATTCAAGAATATATTATTACTAAGATCCTGCAAAAGAAAAAGAAGGACGAAACACATTTCAGCAAGCACTTTTAAACTGGGAAATATGCTTTCCAGATTGAACAGAAATATCTTTTCCAAGTATGAAAAGACCAGTAAAGCATAAAATGTTCAAAATCATCATTAAGAATCTTATTATAATTAAAGTTACAAAATGCCAAAATTCTTAGCAGAAATCCCAGGTTGTCCACAAAAAAGCTGGAAAATCATTTCTCTGTACGAAACTTGGGGCAAAAAGATGGAAACGAGGACGGTGCTGAGTACATCATTTATACATATAAAGCAAAGATAGAAGATTGGAAGATTGAAAATGGTAAAAAAAAAAAAATTCATGGAAAACCCAATAACTATATCAAACAACAAAGAAAACATGCTGGTTGATTGTTCAAAAAGAAAAAGGAAAGTAATAAAAAGAAGAAATGCAACTGGAAAAATGAAAAAAAGGCATACCAGATTGAGCAGTCCGGCAAGACCCCAGCTGCATGTCCCATAATCACATTTCTCAGGAGGCCACCAGTCCAAAGTAGCACAAATAAAATCATCATCTATTGAACCAATGGGAGCTTTCCCATCAATGAAAACAGTTCCTCCAACAGTTGCATCCCCTTCAGCAGTATCAGCTTGTGAACTTACAGAACTCAAGCTGTGACTTAACAAACTAAAACACAGCCAAAAACAAAACCCCATTCGCCAAATCTGAAAACCCATCTTTGGATTCAATAAAAAAAAAAAAGCTCAGATCTTGAACCCCTTTAGTGTTACTCTATAAATGGGCTAGATAACCATGAAGCTGAAGATACGAACTTGTAACAGGTTTCGCCATTGGAGGCAAAATTAAAAGATAAAATAAAAGAAATGTATAGTAACAAAACCTTTGTTCAGAAAGTGAGATATAAATGCAAACAGAAGGGCATCTCTGTATTACTATATAATAAATATAATCTTTTATGAAGGTGGGGCAGAATCAAGTTAAGGTTGCCATCGTTGCCATCTTCGTTAATTAACTTAGCAGTTTAGAATAAAGTGAGGTTTGTTGCAGAGGCGGGACCATTTTCGGCTATGTTTCGGCCTTTGCTTTCCTTAAGGAAAACTGCAAGCTTTTTTTACCTTTCAAAATAAGCTGCGTCTCCCCGACGTGGGGCCCACTTTTTTGGCAAGAACCCTGGGAACTGGAACCCGGAAGTCACGAACTCCATTTTATGGCTAAGATTTATAGCCTAGGTTTAATTACATATAATAATTATAATAATACATAGTCCTCGAGACCCCATAACAAAAATTTTCATTTGCTCAATAATACTATGTTAATGCTATTGGATTGTGCATTAAACAAAAAGTATGCCTATTTTATTTTTTTTATTTTTCATATTATATTTTATATCTCGATGATTATTGTGCCGGCATTGAGTTTTGTTTATTATGCAGTAAAATTTATTTAACAATTGGTTCAATGTTGATATCATATCTTTTGGCTATTAACTATTAAAAGAGATGGAGGAGATTAGATTCTATTATTTAAAGAAAGATTAAGTTATGAAAAAATAATAAAATTTATAGATGATTAAAAGGGATGAAATAGATCAGATTTTATTGTTTAATGAAAGATTAAGTTATGAAAAAATGATAAAGTTTATAGATTGTGTTAAAGCGACGTCTATTGATGGAATAAATTTTTTGTATGAATTCAAGTTTATTAATAGTATGGGAGAATGGGACAAATTTTATCTATACTTGGGTGAAATCTATATGTAAATGCACTAACTAATTAATGATAAGTTAAATGGTGAAAACAATGATGAATAAATTGTAAAGAGAGCAAAGGATGTTTGTTAATCTTTGAAAATAATGATTAATTATAATGGAAGCAAAGTGCATGAAATGCGTTGGAAGGGGAATGTATGTGTAGTTGCAAGTTGCACGTGAACAAGCAGAGGTCAGTAGGTCACCATCGTGTACTCCTTAAGTATCCCACGGACCGCTCATTAAATCATACAATCATTTCATTTGTATGTATTCGTTTTACCATTGGATGACACCCAAAGCTTCCATTAAAAAATGAGAGAGAGAGAGAGAGAGAGAGAACCAAATCTAACCAAACTTCCGTCGGCACGGGTCAATGAACTTGGAATCAAAAGATCACAAATATACTTTAATTAGTACATTTAAAAGTAATCTTCTAATTATAATATAATAACAGGATTGAAAGAATATTTTTGTTAACAACTTGGCTTAAGGAGATTGATAAGATATCTAATCACCTTGATATTGATTTTTAAATAGTAAAAAATTTATAATTACATTTTAAAAGAATATTATTCATTCTTACACTCTTATCTTATCTGATATGACCAAAATTTATTAATTCATATATTTATGAGCGGCAGATTTCCATCGTTTAATAAATTTTTACCACATCATATGAGAGTAAAAGTTGAGACAAAAGGGTTGGAGTAAATTAATTGCTTTGTCTGCGTTTCTTTTCTTTGAGCACGCATCAAAAGCTCATGTGGCAAAGACAACCTATTAGGTTATTACATTAAGTTTGAGTGAAAACCAAGGGTTTGATTTATCTGTCACGCGTTGGTCCCTTTGATGCTTTCCAACTAGTTCGTTTGAGATTTTCAGCACCCTTGTCCTCCCCCTTATCCTGGTTTTTCCATGAGGATCTGGTGAGGCTCTCTACCCAAAAGGGAACCACCAAGACCTAATCCATTCAATGTTAGTTAAGGGGAACCATTTTTTTGTCGTTGCCCATCAACCTAACACTCTTTCTAATCCGGAAATTCTTCTTTAACCGAGCTGTCAAGCTCTGTCATCAACTACACCACCACCTACATTTGTCCACGTCCAATCCTTCAATGGGAGGAAATGCCCGCAAAATGATCACGTATTCTCAAAGAAAGCTTTGGCTTTCGACATGAAATGGAGAACATTCCAAAGGAAAAAGAGAGCTGCCTGATCTCTGGCTGGCTATGCAAGGAAAGTCCTTGTGGTATTCCTTTTGTATTTGCATGTATCTTGGCATGTAAGCTCACCTTTTCAGAAAATAGATTTTTTCGCATTGGAAAGTTGAAAATTTTCCTTCATTGGCAATACACTGCTAACCGAACCAAAAAGAAAATAATAAATAAAACAAAGTCAAATACTCTCTAAAATTTTAGCTGACAGAGAATTATACCGTTGAAATTGTATTAAGAATTAGTCATCGAATTTTGCCTTTGCTTTTCTCAGGAAATTAAGTGAGAAAAACGAAATGTTATGTTTTAAATAATAAAAAAAATTCAGACTAAATTGACCAAGTGAAAACATTTTATATATATATACTAGTCTAACTAATCGTATTGGAAAGTCGAGTTTGGTATTGAATATTAAGGGTAAGGCAAAAAATTATCAAGGCGAAAATAAATTAAAGTGAGAAAAATACATTGAAGTAGAACATGATGGCAACATATTACCTGAAACTGTTGGTATTCGCGAAGTGACAATTAGGCCAATAAGCATGAGTAAATTAGAGAGAAAAAATGCTACCATTATGTTCCTTTTATGATAACTCCACTCAACCTCTACATGAGTATGATATTTCCAGTTCTACTTCGAATATATCCAACGGACAGAACTTTTTCCTAAAGGAAAATTAATTTTCTAAAAAGTTGTAATTATCCTGGTCATTGTCAAGGACACTTATTATGCCAAGACTTTATCCCAAAAGTATCAAATAAAAGTTTCAATCCGCAATAAGTTCGATGGTATCTTTACGAGTGAAATCCCCTTAGGCAGGAACCAGCAAATAAAATTAAACGTTTCATTCGTGCAAGTCCCTATCAGTATTAATAGCCTTTTTAATCTGGGTTTGATTTTCCTCTTTGAATCATTAGGTACCACAAAATGGGGTCTCAATTGGAAAAAAATAGAATTTATTTTTTTTTTAATTTTTGGATAGATAATTGGTTTATGATTAGGTTGATTATTTTTAGTGTCTGTTGTGTTTAATGCCTAATATTTGTCTGTTCCCTTAACTTTTCTTTGTGGTGAGGACAGCCCCTGGTTTATCTTGTTTTGTTTGAGTGGCGGGAATCTGAAAAGAACAAAATCAATGGAGGGAAGAATTGAACAGGTACATGCATGGACTAATTAGTCTAGAGAAAGATGACAGAGCGGCGGAGCCTGTTGCTTTGTGGTTGGATTTCTTCCTACATCCAAGGCCCCCAACCCGAAGAGCTTCCTGGTAGATAACAGAATCAGATACAACGCCCAGCCAATGCAGACAAATAGAGGACATTCGGGTTTGGATTTAGGCGACATTTGATAGTTTATAATATAATATGATTACAGGTAATATAATTATAAGTAATGTAATTATAAATAATATGATTGTAAGAAAAATAATATTATATGTTTAATATAAACAAAATAATAATTAAAATAATGAGAAGATAACATTATAGCTTTTGTTTTATAAATACTTTATTGAAAATATAATGTTAATTTTTAAAATTATTTATATTTATTAAAATGTAAATTTAATATACTTGTATTTTTTGTTGTTAATTTTTATATAATATTTTCTCTTAAATATATTCTTAATATCATAATTTTATTTTTATTTTTTATTATAATCTTATATATTTTATTTTTATTTCTTTAATATAATTTTTATATTATATATTTTATTTTAATTTCTTTTACTTATATTATATAAATTTTAATTTCTTATATTTTATTTTATTTTAATTTATAATTCTTATATTATATATTTTATTTTAATATTTTTTATTTTAATTATAACATTACAAAATGTTTTTAATAACATATTATTAAAATTTAATAATAATATTAAAACTATTGAAATTTTATTTAATATTTAATTTTTATTTTCATGCAATGATTATTATTAGTGGTTCACCAGAATTACGATTACGGCTTATAATTTATAAAGTCAACGATAAATCAAGTTAGAAGTTGTGATAATTAGTCTTTTGAATAATATAATTTTATTGAGAGATAAAAATAAAAAAACTATTGGAAGGTTTGAATATAAAATGTTTAATTCTCTCTTTAGCTACTTTTAATAGTCCAAATTTATATTTTCAAATTAATTACTATATACTTAAAGTGAATTAAAAGTAAAACATTTAAAAGCAGGTGTCACAATTACCTATATTGAATTACTGTTGATTATTTTTATACTACATTAATTACTTTTTGTTTTTAAAGTTATTTTAACCTACATTTTAATTTTTTATTTTTTTATTTCGTAAGAGTAAAGAAAAGGAAAAAAAATTTTATATATGATGTAAAATTGTAGAAATTAAATTTAACTATAATTACAAAAAAAATTGGTTTTCTTACTTGTAATTAACAATAATAATATCTAAAGTTATAAATATGTAAGAGTAAATAAAAGAAATTTTAAAAGATAATTTAAAGTTTTTCAAATATTGATAAATTAATAGTTTGTGTTTTATATTTATTATTTCAATTAAATTAATATTTTTTTAAATAAAATCATACTCTACTGAAGTTCAAATTGTTTCGTTTTGGAGTTTTGGAACGATTAATTAATTTAAGTTTGAATCATTTTGAATTTGAGTTGGATAAATTTAAATTGTTAATTTAATTAATCTTGGTTGAGTTTGACTTCAAATCAATCAAACTAATTTTTAGAATTCAAACCAATTTTGCCAACTTGATTGCCTTTGGGCTCACCTCACAGTGGCCATATTGAGACTGGTGAACTAACAAATGGTGAAGTCGTTGTGTTTGTTTTAGGAATCAAAATGTGAGATAAAACAGACAAACACACGCAACTTGCTTTGATGAAAGAAAATATGTAGAGGAAAGTAAAAATACTATATTTATATTAGTACAATAACTTTTGGTGTATCTCAAATTATATTGTCAATGCTCTCAAAAGTCAAATGCTACGAAAAAGATTTTTGATTTTGCTAAACGTATAAAAGAAGCCAATTGCAGTGATACTCCACTCCTACGGTCCTATTCTACCTGGACGAACCCTTAGGTCGGTTGACACGTTATGCTCACTCAATTAATCCTCTCTTAAGAGAAAGCCTCTTGCCTATAGACTATTGTGTTCTAGAGGAAGAAAAAGAACTAAAGAAATATTTCAAAACATGCTGTATATTTTCTTCGCATATGCGACGTTGGCTTTAGCCTTTTGGAGTTTTGCACTCAATGCTAAAGGAAAGGCATTTAATTGGTTTGCTTGGTGTAATTTAGCTAATTACTTTGATTTGTAACTTGCTTTTGATAGGAAACTTATAGGGACAAATGTAAAATGAGCAATGTTAACAACACCAATCTTTGTTTACTACTTCAAAACTATTGAACACAGGTCTGAAATGTCCTGTACCTAAAACATCTTATTCGCTACGTGAACTAACAAAATTCTTAGTCCTTACTTCATACTAGATGTTTGAACCGTCTGTCATAGCAGCGGCAACATTCACTTAGGGGCCGGGGCAACCGCACCGAAGCGAGCACAACTATCCTTGAGCAAGGGTGGGAAGAAAGGGTTCGAGGGAAACATTTTAGGCCAACAATTTCCATTGACTGTGGCAAAAGCCTTGCAGCAATCAGGGCCAATGTTACCAAATTGGGCACTGAAAAAGGACCTATAAATTTCCCATACACATCCCTGTATGTTGATTAGAGCTGACCAGCATTGCTGTATATCCAGCGGAGTCCTCGGTGGGAGCAGGCCTGAAATTGTTGATGGTAGGATCCCTAAAGGTGGAGGCAGCTGGGCTAGCCCTGGCTGGATCAAAACTGCAGTGCATGTGGCCAACAGCAGCCAGCAAATGGTTGTTTCAGCTTTCTTTGACATGGTTATCTTTTATTAGCAAGATGGGACCTCTTTCAATAGACTACTGATAAAAGGCCTTGACGGTAAATTTGGTGGGTGAAGGAGTAAGTAAAGTGGGTGACAATTTATAGAAGAGAAACGAAGACAGAGCAAGTAATTGATTTTAGAAACTGTTTCCTGCGCACGTTTATCAGTGATGAAGTTACAAATTTTGGAAATAAATTGACAGTAAACGCCGAGCAATGTATCTCATTATACATGTTGGAGTTTATTGCATCACGGTATACTTTTGGCCTGAATATTTTGTCCGTTTCTTCAGTCAGGAGCGTTTGATTACAGGGATGATCAATGTCTATGGAGTTAATATATTACGGTTAAAAAGGGGAAAAGTCAAGGGGCCTTGACATTCAAGAAAATACCGGTCCACATACATTAGAAATTGTCCCTAAATAAGTTAATTGATTGATATCTGTATAATCTAATTATTTGACAAATAATAATTTGATTTGAGCTGAATTCAAATCGACGGGAAGTTTTAAGTTAATTTTAGACTTTTTAAATTTTTGTTTTTTAAAGACTTTAACCTTCACTATTTTTAAGTTATTTTTATATTTTTTTTGACTTTTTTTCGTTCTAAACTGATTAGGCTTGTAACATTGTGTGGATCATTCATCTAGTTTTCTTTTATAAGTCCATGTTAATTATGTTGGTGTTTGGGATTTTGGAGCAATAGGCAATTACTATATTATTGTCTTAGGATAGTCAATTATTTTTGAAATATTTGAACTCAAATTTTATTATTTGATAAAGTGCTCAAAATTTATAAATATTTTATTAAAATTTTAAATTATTATTCGAATTCGTATTTAGACATTATCTTTTAAATACTCATATCAATTAAATATTTAATTCAAATCAATTTTAAGTGTACATATTGCTAGTTATTACAAGAGACATATCCCAACATGTAACCAATTAAATTTAACTACGAGTCAACAAAAAGACTTTGGGGAAGGTTAAAAAAGAACCGTGGTAATGTAAGCATTTAAAATTAAAAAAAAAATCCTTTTGCACCAAAAAAATAAAATAAAACCTTTTAATCTAAATAAAAGTTTTGATATATATATATATATATTTAGTGTATCATATTAATTAACAAACTGATCCTTATATTAATTAGTAAATTGATTGTGTAATAGATATAATTTATTTTGTTGTTCCTTTTTACGAGGCCTATATTGAAATTAACTTAATTATCAGATAACTCAGATTCTATTGGTTGCTTTTTATTTTTGTTCATCATCATATTGAAGCTAAGTATCATTATAAAATTAATAAGATTGAAAATCCTTGTTGCCTTTTTGTTATTCAAGACGAGATATCAGCAGCCTACCCTGGTTTGCAGCTGGCAAGAGATGAGCACGAAATTGTGATATTAGGGAGATTTCTTTGCAGGGAATGCTTTAATACTACAAGTAATAATAATCATAATTATAATAATTTAAATAAACATTTGAAGATGAAATTTTTAAAATTCTTATAAGAGTATGTATATAGTTTCACTATTTGAATGATAATCATAGAAAGTCTCTTATCATAATGTTTGAGACTTACAATGACATGTCGGTTATGAGATAAATAAATTTATTTTTTTAAAAAAATTATTTTACTATTTGAATTTTTGGTTATAATATTTGATATTGATATGAATTTCCTTGTACACAAATATTTTCATGGGTTGTGGAGAAGTTAGATCTTAAATATGAAAATCGACAATTTTCAGGTAAGTTAACTTTCTCTTGGAATTATTGGGTCGCTTAATACATGCTAGTATCTATTGTGATTAGTTCCATATCATGTGCTTCATGCATCTAAAAAGAAAAAAACAAAAGTTCTTAGAACAAAAGGAAATCCAACAATCTCTTAATTGTTCATAGTTCTCAAAAGTTAAGGAAAGATAAATCATCAATCTGTATGGGTAGATCTAATCTACCTTTTATTTGCTATGAAGTATAAAACATAGGCCTAAAACCTTCATCAACTATAAACTAAACAAGTTATTAGTACCAGGAAAGCTACACAGCAGGAGGAGCAGCGCCCCCACTGTGGGAGCAGCTATCCTTGAGAGTTGGTGGGAAATTTGGACTTACAGGGAACATTTTAGGCCAACGTTTTCCTGCATGGACAGAATTGCCTGGCAACAAGCAGGGCCAGTGTTGCCAAATTGGCCGCTAAAAAGAGAACTGTAAATTTCCCATGCACATCCTAGGGTGCTCATTATAGATGACCAGCATTGCATTATATCGTTTGGAGTTCCAGGTGGGAATAGGCCTGGAATTTGTGGTATGGTTCCAGGTGGTGGTGGCTGCACCTGGGCTAGCCCTGGCTGCACAAAAACTGCAGTGGAAGTGGTCACCTACCAGGAGAAGGAAAGCTACAGCTTGAGCTGTTTTAGACATGGTTGAGACAAAAATATATTGCAACTTATTTTTCTTTGCTGCTACTGAAGTAGAAGGCTAGTTGGCGATTTCGTGGACCAAGGAAGAAATCGGGCCTGAATTTATAGACGGGAATTAAGGCCAATCAATTTATGGAATTTCCCACGGATTAATTACTCAGGTGAAAGAGTTACAAACTAATTTTGGAATGAAATTGATGATATATATATATATATATATCTATACTTTATATAAAAATGATAAAAGAAATATTAATTATTTAGACTCTGTCCCAAAAAATATACATTAATAAGTTAGACAGTTTTGGGCTAGTATAACATATTTACAAACATTTCATAGTAAATTTTACTTATTGAAATTTTAATTTAGATCAATAAGTATAAAAAATATTACTATTACTTTTAATAAAACCGATCTTGTTATTCATTATCATTCTCTAAAGATAAGATAGTACTAAATCAGACAACTAATAAACTCGTTCCCAACTGCTAACAATATTCTTGAAACAACAAATATCATCTAGAGACTACATCCTGGCTTTGGGTGTCCATGCTCATGAAAGAGATCGGTCAACTCTCTTACTGCATCCACCCAAGCCTAATTGTTTCGGTTTCCAATAACTTTGCGGGCAGCGGTTGCTGGCACTGTTTGTGCAGCTTGCAAAACCACAGTTGAGCAATGGTTCTCAAGCAATGTGACGAAGAAAGGGTCAAAGGGAAAAATTTTAGGCAAACACTTATCCTCAATTTCAATAATGGTCTTGCAACAGGCAGGGCCAACGAGTTGGAGCTGGAGGCTGAGGAAAGAGGTTATGACCTCTTGTAGACATCCCTGGACGGTTTGGAAAGTTGTTAGGCACATCTGGACATCTGGGTCTTGCCCGAACAATGGTGGCAATGGGATTGTTGTTGTTGGTGGCGGCGGCGGCGGTGTTGCTAGCGTCGAAACCTGCAACAGTAATCCATAAGCTATAATGAATGCAGCAATGTATGTAACTGTGCCAGGACCCATTTTGAGTGTAGACAGAGGCAAGTGATCACTGATGTCGGTGCTGCAGGTTTGAACTTGATTGTGAGGAAATTGGGAAGTGGAGGGTGCATTTTTATAGGCAGAGATAATAATCGACTCCCTTCAAGCTAGTCCCTGAACTGTATATTTACTTATCTTCAACTGATTCTGGCTTTTAATATTGCATTTTAGTCACAGTAAAAGCCTTAAACTGTAGAATTAGTGACGTTCATTGACTGTTAATTTACATTAAGTTGCTTTCCAACATAACTGTAGTATCAGTAATGTCTCTACAGGTGGTCTAATATACTAATACACGTTAAAATAAGAATAAATTTTCCAGCATAACCGATATACCAGAAGTGAAATTGAGAAGCAAAATAATAGTTTCTATATAAAAATTCTTGTACTCTTAAATCTATTGATGTCTACATAGAACAGAGTTTGATTATTTAACCATAACAGGTCTACCAAAGTTCTGCAGTTGGTTGAGGACTAACCATGCCAGTTCTGGATAATGGAAATGTCAAATGTGTAATATATGATTTCTTGTTGGCTGTGTCTGTCAGGAAGATTTCGTTAAATAATAATAAGCTTCAACCTTAAAGAAAACATAAAGAAGATTCAGGCACAGAATTGTTTGCACATGAGTCATAACCAAATCCATCGCAGAACAGATGAGAACTTAAAATTTCAAATAGCATGAGGCTTTTTGATTTGAAGAAATTCTGTTAAAGTTTTATTGCTTGAATAATTCAAAAGCGTGACCTATACCAAAGCCTGTTAATTTGCCACCTCTCATTTGTTCTGGCAAATTTTCAAATTCAGCTTCATTCTACTAAATTAATTTGCTGAAAGAAACTACTTAAAGAATTTGGGTAAATGGTGTGTCTAAGTAGTCCAGAATCATATTTAAAGAACAAAAAGTCATTCTGGTGCTAACACCAGACGGAAGTCAAACAAATAACGAGTATATGTTTGCACCTGGAAGCAGAAGCTTTCGGTTTAAGTACATTGGGGAATTCAGGCAATTTCAGATTAATGAACAGATGCCTAGAAATTTAGTTTAATAACACTCTGCCCTAGCCCTGGACCGGCTCACCGGGTGAGTTCATCTTTTAATTTGTTTCGAGCATACGTACACTTCAGCAAATGCAGGAAAGACCTTACGAGCATTGTGTTTTTAATGGAAACTTTGATTATTAAGAATCAAAAGACAACCCCTAAAACATCACAAGAATAAATATCTTCCTTATGGAACCTAGAATACCAAAGAAAATTTCTCTGAACAGGACCACTCCCTCGACAATTGCTAGCAATGTAATTCTATAAAGATGGAAGAAAACTTAATCTAATTTTTTCAGTTCAGGTTTGCTCTGTGTAAGGGCTTGACCAATTGAGCTTGTTTAGTTCACTTAGGTGCTGGTGCAGGCCCACCGATCTGAGCACAGGAGTTCTTGAGCAATGAAGGGAAGAATGGGTTAAAAGGGAACAACTTAGGCCAGCAATTGTCCTTGATTTCTTTGATGGCCTTGCAACAAGCAGGACCAATAGCACCAATTTGACCACTGGGAAGTGACTTAAAAATCTCCAATAAACAGCCATTACTGTTAGTAAGAGAAGACCAGCATTCTGCAACTTCGTTTCCGGGATGCACTGGCAATAACTCTGTCGCAGACAGCTTGATGATGTCATTCAACAAAGTTCCTGCAGGGGTGTAGCTGAACAAGAAGTCCTTAAAAATGGAGGGAAAAAAGGGTTGAAGGGGAACATTTTAGGCCAGCAATTATCCTTAATTTGAGTAATGGCCTGGCAACAAGCAGGGCGAATAATGCCCACTTGGCCACGGAAAAGTGAAGTATAAACCTCCATGATACAGCCTTGTATGCTGGTAAGAGATGACCAGCATTTTTGCACTTCTCCAGGTTGCCAAGGTGCCAGTCCTGGGCAGGGGCGGAGCGTCCCTTTGCAATGGCCCCCCCAAAAATTTTGAAAATTTTTATATAGTATATTTTTTTAATAATTTTTTTTAAATAATTAATATAATTAAAAAATAATTAAATGATTTTACAAATCCTATTCAATTTTATTCAAATTCTTAAATTTTTTTAATTTTTTAAGTTTCTCCACCCATCTTTCTTTTTTTTTTCTGTCATTGTATTATGAAATTATAAAAAGGTAAAGTTTTTATTTAATTTTTTTATTTATATTATTATTATTATTTATATTTATTTATTTTTTCAATTATATTCTATTTGCTCATATATTTTAAGTTTCTATAAATTTTCTTTTTAAAATTTCTATGAATCATCAACTATATATTTTTTTGTTATATAAGTTATATCTCTTACTTGTCATGGTTTTTTTTTTTGTTATGTGGATTTTATTTTTAATGATTATAATTTTTAAAACTTAAAAATTATTGTATATGTAGTTCTCAAATATAAGTTCAAGTGTTACATTATTGGTTGTTGTTTAAAATTTTACTAATATATTATTTTTTATTAATCCTAATTGTACAAGCAAAAATTATCTTGAGTATATGTTTTTAATGTGCTTTACATTTTATACTTAGTTGAAAGAAAATTATCTTGAGTATAAAAAGATGTTATTAATTTTGTATATTATATTTAACTATTTATATTATATGCATTATAGTTTAATATTTAATATTATAAACTTAAATATAATAAAATAAAAATATTGGATGTTGACTACATTAATTTTTTAGTCGTTTATATCGAGAAAAAAAAGACTTCGAAACAAAATGAATGATAAGTTGTTTACAAATAATTTAATTATTTATATTAAAAAATATATTGCCATTATCGAACAAAACTTTTCAAGAATAGTATTATAAGTTTTTTTTTTGTTTCTTTTGATTTACATATTGTATAAAATTATTATCTATTATAAATCTTTTGATTATTAATGATTAAGTTCAATATATTAATTTTAAAAATTTTTAATTTTTATTTTTTTTAACCTTTGGCCTCTCCAATAAATATTTGCTAGCTCCGCCCCTGGTCCTGGGACACCTGACGTTGGCAAAAAAGGAAATGGTGGCAGCAACAGCTGCGCCTTTCCTGCTGTTGCCAACATGGCCATGAATGCTAAATCTAAAAGAATAGACAATGGCTTTCTTGATACTGCCACCATACTGAATTTGACTGGGAAAATTCTGCAAGCTTTTTTAATGCCGGACTTGGAGGGGTGCTCGTGGATTGGTGGAAGGAGAAAGATCGGAATTTATAGTACTAGAGTTATTAATATTGAATCGTTTTGTTTGTAAATTGATGAGGCCGTTCTTGTTTGTAACTGTGAAATTTCTTCAGCTTGAAGGCAGCATTTAAATAGCTAACAAGTACACGGTTTTACTTTTCTGTCATGAACATCTTAATTTGTTGTTTTATCCTTTATTTTTTTAGTGTTCATCCTTTTTGTCATGTTACAAGTTTTGAGCATAGAACGAGTGGAAGCTTATTGGAGTAGCGGTTTCTCATATATGTGCCCCATTCTCCAAAGAAATAAAAACAACAACAACAACTACTAATACTTGTGCTATAACAGCAGAAACAAATATCAAGAATTGGTTATGTCGGCATTTTCCAGTTCAGCAAATGCCACTCAGGTGTGGATCATATTTTAATGAATAAAGATTTAATTTTTGTTGGTTCTCATAAATTGGAGGAAAGGGGGTTAGTTAAGAACAAAGTTCCAAGCACTATATATGTTGCACTAGCCTACAGTCTCTGACCAAAAAACGTGGCTATCTTTGGGGATCAGCTCGGACAGGTTTTAGCTGATTGGCTTAGTAAGAACATATTTTGTTTATTCAGATTGCAAAATGATTTTAGTTAAATAGATCCGTGCCCTTGCATGGGTTATTGTAAGAACAAAACTAAATTTGCTGCTTGCATATTCCCATAATAAACATTAAACCACAAAAAATGAGCAGTTCATATATGTAAATGAAACTTTTACTATTATCATTCCGACATTAAAACACCAGAAGAAAGAACGTCTTCCTTGTGAAAGCTACCAACCCTAAAGGCTTTAAATGCTAACAGTCCAATAGGAATTTTCTGGAGAAAACAACAATGAAAAGATCATCTAAATTTGTTTTATTTTAATTAAAAAAGCTTTGCAGTGTTTTCACAAGTGAACAATAGGCTGTAACGGTGGCTATAGGTGCACGAATTTGAGGCAAATATCCAGCAAAGGTCGTTGACAAGCAATCGTCAGCTACTCCAGTAAGGGCGTCACAACAATCACCGGTTAGACCTTGCAAGTCTCCAGTGGTGAATGCCTCCTGAACCTCAGCAACACAATCTTTCACATCGTCGTAATTTCCAAGGCACTCTGCTATCAGCCCTCCTATGTCAAGTGCATTTTTCTTTGTCTTACCCTTCTTATGGAAAAGATTTTTAATGAATTTCTCCGATACTAAAGTTTCTGGTGGTATGTTTCCATCTCTTGGTATGAAAAGTTGAGACTCTGGTGCCATTTGGGATTGTCCCGGTTGGACCATTGTGGCTACGCAAAGTGCCATCACCATCGCCATGATGCCATGGCAAATGTGTTTGTCCATTTTGTTGCTGTCATGGAAGAAGAAGGGAGGGATTATTTGTAGTGAGTCGGAAAAAGGGAAACGTTTGAAAACGTATCCTTGCAGGTCGGTTTTAACTATTACTTTGTATGTAGATGCATTGAATATTTCGAATTTGTTTTGCAGTTATTCTTTTCTTTAGAAGGATTAAAAATTTAAGGTTTAAATTTTTATAATTTTAAGTACATAATAAAAATGAATATTGTAAAGTGAGAGCTTGAAATACTATAATAAAAATGCATTTTTTATATAAAAATAGGCATTATATTAACCTTAAAGAATAATTGTAAGTTCTAGATCAGAAAACACTCTCAATATTAGAATTTGAAATTTTTCAAAATCTTTTTATTCAAATCTTGAAAATAAAAAGTTAAATTTGTGGGATTAGAGGAAAATCAGTTTCCTTCTTTTATATAACTTATAAGGATCAATTACATATACTGTACTCGAATTGTAGTGAAATTATTGATTTAGTATTTATCAAAATATAATTAAATATTTTAATTTTCATTTTGTTAAGTAAGTCGTGCATCTTATTAATTCTACTAATAAAAATCAATAGTATATTCAAAAACATTCATTTAAAGTGTATCATGTGTGATAATTTTATTATAAGTTTTGAATATATTATTTTGTAAGTGATGTTAATTTTGGTGTAAATTGATGAATTAAAGTAAATTTTATTATAAGTTTTGAAAATATTATTTTACTCGTAATATTCATGCGTGAAATTAAAGTTACTAATTATTTTTTTAGTAATGTACATGTTTTAGTTACAGTGTGAAATTGAAAAAAAAAAAAACCTTTATTCTCATCATATATTGGAATAAACCTATTCTCATTAGTCTCCCTCCTAACTCTGTTGTTTCCTCTCTTTTCTACGCCAAAAGAAATGCTGAGAAGAAAACCCACCAAAATTGAAGTCAAGCTCGAAGACAAACAGGAACTTGAAGATTCCCGCAAACCCTCTCCTCCTCCACCCACAGCCACTACCTCTTCCTCCACCTCCTCCTCCCTACTTCACCTCCTCGACCGCTCCCACCCTAACCCTACCGCCAAAGTCCAACGCATCGGCCTCTCCCCCTAATGGAAGTCGAAGTAAAACTCCGCCTCCGAGACGCCGCCGCACACCGTCAGCTAACCACCATCCTGTCTCCTTTCCTCTCCAAAACCCTTCACCAACAAAACCTTTTCTTCGACACCTCGACAAATACCCTTTCCTCTCAACTTTCGGTTCTACGCCTCCGCTTCCTCAACAATGATGCCCGCTGCATCGTTTCCCTCAAATCCAAACCCACTCTGGTAGACGGTGTCAGCCGCGTGGAGGAAGATGAGGAGGAACTAGACCCGTGTATCGCACGCGCTTGCGTGGAGGACCCGGTGAGGTTGGGGAAGATTGAGTCGAGGGTTTTGAAGAGGGTGAAAGATGAGTTTGGGGTTGGGGAAGAAATGGGGTTAGTTTGTTTAGGTGGGTTTGAGAATAAAAGAGAGGTTTTTGATTGGAAAAATTTGAAGCTTGAAGTGGACGAGACTAAGTATGAATTTGGGATTTGTTACGAGGTCGAATGTGAGAGTGGGGATCCTGATGGAGTTAAGAAATTGCTTGAGGAGTTCTTGAAGGAAAATGGGATTGGATATTCTTACTCTAAAATGACAAAGTTTGCTGTTTTTAGGTCTGGGAAGCTGCCTTAGCAAAGTGAGTTTGAGATTAATATCTTGCATAAACGGTTTCGAAAGTTGTCACTTTAAAGTTGGTTTTGGCGAAATCTTTGTTTCGTTTTTTTTTTTTTTTGATTTTGTGTGTGTGTGTTTTATAAGAGTTGTTTGGTTGGTTGTTTTAAATGGTTTTTGAAGTGATTATTGCCCTTGTTAATGCTGGATGAAATTATGGCTGCTTGTTATTGTAGGTTTTTGGTGATGTTAATTCGTTTCTTTTGCAGCTTTTCTTATTACATTTTGGTTTAAGTTGCTACAATACTGACCATTACATAGAAGTAGTAGCATGTTACTGCTTATTCTCTGGATTGAATCTATCAGCGATCATAAGATTGAAAAAAAAAAAGATAATTCCTTCGACTAGGAGAATTCTTGCATATTCTGCAATGTTTTGCCTTGGAACCACCTGACAGTGCCTTCATTCTTAATTTTTAAACAATGACAAAGAAAAAGAAGTCTGTTGTGATTGGATTATACCGATTGCCATATTTTTTTGTGGTATGAATTATTGCAACATAAATGAGTGTTGTATAATGTATAGATGACTGACATTGTATCATAAGTCACAACTAATTGGTAATGAAGTTGATAAACACAAATACTTCATATGCCCTCTGAATTCTTCAATGACGAAAGCTGGGTCCTTTGGTTTTAGTGTGACAAGGTGAACCTAAATGCTGCAAAAGGAAAATTAGAGATGAAGATGATAAATGCAAGATCAGTTAATTTTATTAGCTGCTTTTGTGGTTATAACTTGGAAGAAAGGTTCATTTTTGGTTCTTCAGTTGTTTTTATCAGTAGCCTTAATCTATGGACTCTTATATGCTGTAGCCATATTCCTTATTATAATCATCTTTGGATATTGTTGTTTATTTAATTGGTTTTAAATTATTTCTCTCTCACAAACGTATTTTACTGAAATTCTTAACTGATTGTTGAATCTTCTGTTCATGTTACTTATTAGTATTGGACTATTACTTATTACTTACTAAACTTTTTCAATTTTTATTGGTTTTTTACCTGCTTGGTACCACATTGATGTAGGTTTGTGGCACTTGATTCTCCCTTATATTTTTCTGATTTTCATGTATCCACTTGGGGACTTAAGTCTTGTGCATTATTCTGTTTATGTCCGTCTGCCAAAATGTTAAGATAACGTATTATGATGGCTGTATTCAGCATATGGTCACATGAGTCATCCAGATGGTAAATTCTGACTTATTTTACTTCTTCTTTGAGATATAGGAGTCCATTTGGCCATGCAAAGTTGCAAATTTGTAATTTTAGGAGCCATAAACTCATCTGTGATGGGACATGAAGAGCCAGCTTAAGCTCGTCAATGTTTAAGCAATGTCAAATCTGTTTAGGTATCTGCACCTCTGACATAGGTGCTTCTGAAGCTTCAATAATGTTTTCTAGGTCTCTCTCTCTGTCATTTTTGTTTTGTCTCATGCAGCCATTCAAACTTACCGTTCAGCATATCCTGGGACCTTAAAACTGAGCTTTGCCTATCTGGTTCCCTATGTTTATCCAACAAGGCATGAAGAAACTGACTGCGATGTTTCTAACAACTTTTTCTTATCAGGAAACTATGCTAGGGGTGCCTGAGATATGCTATTTTTTCTTTCTTTCTTTTCTTTCTCTAATTGTCTCTAGATTTGTGGAAAGGAAAAGTTATTTAGGTCATTATGGTGTTAACTACTTGATTGTTCATGATGAGAAGGGAGTTATCTTGAGTGGGTTTATGTTGGCAGTCTAAAACTGTATCAGGGCTGGAAGACAGAAATAAAAGAGCTTGTATGTTGTATTAATTGAAATATGATGTGTATCTTAGGTAACTTGCTAGTTTATAGCAGCAAAAGAGTTAAATTGCAAGTTTATTCTTCACTTAGCTGCATAGCCAATGCTAATTCTTGCAGTATTGATGTTCATTGACTTCACTGAGTTGATCTATTGATGAGCCACTTCTGTTGTAGGTTGTCACGCAGAATGATTATGAACGTTGATCCATGTCAAAGAGACCATGCAAGCAATGGCGGAGGAGCAAAATTTACCATCTTCCTTTTGAAGAGAACAAATAATTTTTCCTTTCATAGCATGATTCTGAGACCTTATATCATTGGCAAGGAACGTGATTATAATTGCATGTTAATACTCTTTGACAAGTTTGCGTAACTTATTTAAGAAGTTTGCTCTCTTCCTCTCTGGTTGTTTTCTCTGAACTTCTGTCATGTTCACAATTTTGTCCATGATGTGGCGCTTTTCTACCATCGTCCCAATTCATCCGTCGCTTGCACCTGTCTCCATCTTTACCAAGTCCCAAGCCCTTAGTCCCAACAAAGGGTGGTTTGAATGCAAGATGAGTTAGAATTTCACAATCACCTAAGATGAGGTATCATCGCCACCCAAAAAAAAAGAAAAAAAAGCCACCATCTCCCATCAAATAGCTGAAGGACAAATGGCTGTTCATGTACGTGCTGGGTTCTGCTCAACATCATTTACACCTTTTAAAATCCCAGTAAGTTTGGCCTTTAACTACACAAACCAATTAACACACTGTTCTTTCATACCGAAAGACAGGACCTATACCTGCGTATCGACTAGGTAGCATAGAATGACTTACGACAAGGAAAACAAATTGCATTATTTGGGGGGTAAGTATCGGAATTTTTTTCCCTCGAGCATAATTCTTAGGACCTGGAAACCTCAGTTCTGGCCTTTCAGAAAAGCCAGGTTTCATTCAAGATCAAGCGGTAATTGAACTTCAGTTTGATAGAATGATCATTACTCCAGTATTAATTGCTAAGTTGATATAATTAAATATACTCAAGTTTCCAGTTAGTTGTTTCATCAAACCTTACCAGGCTACCAAAAGCCCAAGACGTAATGAAACGAACCGAGTATTAGATGCATGTAGAAGTAACAAGTTCTACAGAACAAATAGGAATGACCATTAATCCACGATGGAATAATATGTATCATAACCACCTGTAACGTAACTACATGACAAATGCCATAAATTAAGGTTCCTTCAGAACTAAGGATAGCGAATGTTCTAATCTATGCAGACAAACATGCTGAATTCTCCCTCCCTACTAAAAGTTCCTCACCCAAAGGAAAAAAGGAAACAATAGAAAATCTAAAGGCCTATGATTAATTCACTTCCTCTTCTTGGAAGGTGGCTGTGGAACCTCATCATCTTCATCTTCTTCATCTTCGTCTTCCTCGTCCTCCCCATCCTCATCACCATCATCGTCATCCCCATCATCATCATCTTCTTCATCATCCTCTTCATCACTCCCTCCATCCCCATTGGCCTGAGGGTCATCCTCAGGATCCCCTTCCTCACCTTCCTCATTTGAGAAATCCTCATCAGCTGCATCATCATCTGGATCATCTGCGTTGTCATCATCTTCTTCTTCATCATCATCCTCTGTATCACTGGCATCTTTGTTTTCTGGATCAGCATGTTTCATTTTGAGAAGTTCATCAAATGGAAACCTAAAAAGGAAGTCAATCCTGCCAACCTGTTAGATTTCCTCTTACCAACCATTAATGATAAATTACGATGAAAAAGAAAAGGAAACACATTACCTCTCATCCACTGCAGTCAAACCATGTGATGCATTCATATCCTTCAGCACTGATTCTGTCTGCAACAATCTTAAATCATGTTAGAAAGGATCCTAAGCAAGATACATACAACAAAAATATGATGATGTATGCTATCCACAGACAACAGGATTCTATTTGCATTTTAAAAATTTTACAGATAAACAATAATAAAATTCCCTCATCAATTCAAAGTCCACCATATGATGAACGTACACTCTGAACATAAAGCTTTCTCAAAAATAGAAAAAAAAAAAACACTCCAAGCATAATCAAGATCACAGAATCAACTGTGAAGGAAAAGTGGAGTGTGGACATCGCTGCAGGCAAGAAGGAGCAACAGTTCTAGAGCTCAGTATTGTTACTTAATTGAAAGTTAGGCTTTTTATATATTGACATGCTAAAAACTTCTTTCAAATGATTAAAATAATCATGTTCATGAAAAGGAAAATAAAAAATGCAGACATTGAAAAACTAAGTCAGAAATTAACCCTGATGTCACTAATCAAACCCTGAAAAAGGGTCCTTAAATATCAATTTAGTGCCCAACAAGCTATAAAGGCAAACTAGACCCACGTTTCATGTCTAAGAACAGCAGCAAAAACTTTGACCCAGGGGCCCCAAATTTGTAGTTTTGCATTAAATGACAAATAGAAGGCGATCTACCCTTTCACATTGTTCCCTAATGTTCTGATAATTTGCAGTACAGATTGAAACTTGACATTATTGTTTTTGCATTGGTATAAATGGTAAGAGAAACAGCAAACATCCCAAGCACTAAAAATGCAGAGGAATATCCATTCAAGGTCAGAAACCAATAAAAGTGGCATAGAAAGATTCTCATATTCTATGCTGAATCCAACTAAAAACCAAAGCTGTAGGACCTCTCAGGCAGCAAGTTAAAGAATCTGTAGCCACCAGCATACGGTAGAAAAGAAGAAGGCATTGTTTGATTGCAGGCAGCATTACAACAAACAGCATATATTTTACTTGTAGTGAGAAGATTCTAATCATATTAGTTATCATACCAAAATGTAACTAAACTTATTATGGAAAAAAGATCTCAATTACTCCGACAACATTTCAGGTAAGTACAAGATTCAAACAAGAAAAAGCTAGCTTAAACATAACAAACTCAAATAAAAAAAAATTTAAAAAAAAAAGGTGAAAACAAGTGGAAATCCTCCACAAACCCCACTTCTTAAATCTTAATATGGGAAAAACTTATGACCCCGGACAGTCAGTCCACACTCCACACAATTTCAATCTCCAAAAGCAAACCTTGCCCTAAACAAGAACAAGCAATGTACAAATTCATAACAGAAAAAGGTAACAATTCTAACACTTCAACAGCTCACAATAACCTCAACCAAGACAAGAGAGGGTCAACCACCAAAATTCAGTAAAAAAAGGACAGGGGATAGGGGAGGAAGGGGGGTGGGGGGGGGGGGGGTGGAAGAAGAACACAACACAAGCAGCAAAAACCTTATAAACAAACAAATATAATGCTTTTGAGACAAAACCCAAAAAGCAGAAAACAGCATATGAAGCAAACAACACAACACAACTCCCAAACTAACAGAAAAAATAGCCATTACTAAAAAGAGAGTAAATATACCAGCATGAGAAGGCAAGCAAGAGAATTTCCAGCAAGAACCAACGTCTCAGCCACCAAAGCTTCCATTACAGAGCATACCCAGACGCTCTTTTCAACTGGGCTCAATCTACCCACCTCCATTGCTGCCTCAACTATGCTGAAAAAAGTTACACTTCCTATAGAAAAAAAAATGAGTTAACTAAAAGCAAAAGGCTTTGGAAAAAGAGTGAAGATAGAGAGAGAAAGAGAAAGACCTGAGAAGAGTGGTTCTGGGTCTGGGTCCGGTTAGGGTAAACCCTAGGGTGTGGTCCGGATTAGCGTTTTGGTTGCCAAAATTGATATTACCAGGTTAATTTTGTTGACTTGCACGAAAGATCAAAGGCATTTATTGGATGCAAAGAGGTAAAGTAGAGTGGAAGACAGATAAATGGGTTTGAAAACAATAATTTTAAATTTGCTTCTTCTTTTTTTGGGGTGAAATTGACTTTTCTAGTGAGTGCATTTATACATTATTTAAAAGATGTTCTTGACTTGACGCTTTGGATCCAGTGTCAAGACAATTTCACGTCAAATTGGGGGAGAAAATCACGTGGTACTGGGGCCACTATGACTTGGTGGAATTCTCCAATCAGGTTCCTGATCTGTGCGCAGTTCGGGGATTTTATTGGTGGAGCCTAGTATAATTAATGGGATTGGAAGTACAAAATTATAATTTTGTTTTTTGCACACTTGTCGCTCTATTAGGGGCAGAATAAAACCGGGGCCCCCTTAAAAGGTCTAGACTGGGCCTGATGGACTGGACCAATCCAGCCCAAGTGCTCTTTTGTAGACATCTTGGCCTGGCCCATGTGTCAGCTTCCAAGGGGAAAGTTGTCATTGACTGACCGATGACCAAGAATTAGTCTCGTCCATGCAGGCCCACCTTGACTTTGTCTATGCTAATTACTTTACTAAAAAAACTTTATACCAGAAATTTAAAAAATAAAACGATATAATTAGTATAATATTTAGGCGATTATATAATGTTTAACGTAATTAAAGAAATAAATAACCTCACTGTCATTGCCCTAATTAATTCCACCTTCTTTTTCCCTTGAATAAATGGTAACACGTCTATATGTCCATGAGACCAATGACAAGTAGGAGACTTTGACTTCTTTAGGTTTCACATTTGAGTCTTCAAATATGTGAGTTAAGTTAAATCATTTAGTTTGTTGATTTGTTCCATATATTGCATGCAATAATTATATTATAATATGGAAGGTTGACTAATTATTATTGCAATTTTATTTGTAAATTATGATTTAATTAAGAAAAAAAGTATATATATATTCGAAACAAAATGAGAAGAAAGTTGATAATTAATTGAGTAGTACCTTAAACTTGGAAAGGTAATACATATGTATATATGTGAATTGGAAGTCATAGCCCTATGCCAAATATAATAAACATTATTATATATCCTGGTACTCAAAAAAAAAAAAACATTAATACATATCTTCATATAAAAAATAATAAGGATTATTATACATCTTTCTGTATAATGAGCTTGTCTGGATGACTACATTAATTATTACAACACATTACGATAGTGGTAATAAATACAGCCAGCTCAATCAATGTTCATAAAGGAAAAGGCCATGTCCCATGACGTAAATAGGTAAATTTGACAGGGGTAATGTGAAAATATTTGGAAAATACGGCGAGCAATTGGATTCACAACGTCATCCATGTCAAAATCGAGTTCATTCTTACGGATAATCGCTTAGGCAAGTGGCTCTGGCTTCGGCTTCCGCCTCATCAGTCAACACGGCACGGACGCCAAAGCGCAACGACCCCTCAAACCCAGCCCTGCCCTTCTCTTTCACGAAAAACCCTAATCGCACCCATAAATTTTTATTGAAAAAAACAATTATGAAACAAAATTATTGAAAAACAAAGTCAACCCAGATCATTGAAAAGGAAAAAAAAAAATCTGTTTTACGTTTGTTTTAGTTTTGGGGTTTTTGAGAGATGTCATCGGAGATCGAGGTGGTGGAAGAGGTTCAACCCTCGAAGCAATCTGGTGGTGTTTTAGCGAATGGAAATGGAAATGGAGGAGGGAATAATGGGGTTGTTGGTGGTGTTGCTGATGATGAGAGCTTGAGGAACGATGTTTACACGGCCGCTGCTTATGGGGATTTGGAGAAGCTTCATAGGTTGGTTGAGTCCGAAGGCTGCTCTGTTTCCGAGCCTGATCACCTTGGTTATTATGCCCTGCAGTGGGCTGCTTTGAATAATAGAACCGCCGCTGCTCAGTACATTATCGAGGTTTTTCTCTTTTGTGGTTATTTTGATCGATTTGCTGAATTGGCTTTCTTGTTAGAGTTGGGAATTCTTTTCGAGTTTTGGATTTGGAGTCTATAGGATTTATTGAAATTGGTTTATTTGGTATCTAATTTATGGAAGTTGTTTTCTTCAAAAGGTTTCTTAAATGGGTTTTAATAGGTTTACTTCTGGACTTAGGGAATACATGCCTTTGAGGTTGGGAAATGCTTTCTGTAGTTGTTTGGATTTTACGGTTTAGTTGTTACGTGTTGATCTTGAGGTTTTTATTGGATTAAATTAGGTTTAATTGAGAAGTTTTTGCATTGTCTTGATTTGCCAGCATGGTGGAGATGTAAATGCCGCAGATCACACTGGGCAGACAGCCTTGCACTGGAGTGCGGTCCGGGGTGCAATACAAGTTGCTGAGCTTTTACTCCAAGAGGGTGCTCGGGTGGATGCCGCAGACATTTATGGCTACCAGGTTAGATTTTCTTCATTGTGGTGCCTTGTCTAATATTCTATCTCAGTCAAGAAATTAGTATGGTTTCACACAATATGGATTTGGGGACAGTGATCAGTAATGTAAAGTAATGTTTACTCAATGTTAGCTGTATTATACATTCCTGTTTGAAATTGGTTTATATCTGCATAGGCATTATGTATATATATATTTTTAGGAGCATTGGAACTCAGCAATATATGGTTTCCATAAAATGAGTAGATCATATTGATATTTTGAGGCTTAAAGAAGATATGTTTTTGCTATGCATTTTACTTGAGGCTGTCTACATAGCTGGAGATGATGTTCATTCCCTTTTTCTCTTGTCTAGGACCTGAAAGACGGCTGGAAAGCATAGCATTCCATGCTACACTTTCTTGTTGACTGTGACATTGCTCCATATATTTTCCTTCCCGGGTCTTTCTTTTCTTAATTTGTCTCATTTTGGTATCATCTCAATCAAATGCAATTTTATGCAGTTTTTCTTTGCCGATATTGCTGTTACACTCAATTGTTTTCTTTGTGGTGGAGTATTTTACTATCTAGAAGTCTAGAACATGAGGGTGGGTTTCTATATCTTAATTGAATTCTGAAACTTATGCTTATGGTTTGTGTTTTACAATTTAATTGCAGGATGATGATTGAATTATTATATTTCTTGTTTCTATTTCCACCTTAAGATGGATGCATGCTTATTAATTGTAATTTGATGCAGACAACTCATGTTGCTGCCCAATATGGTCAGACTGCTTTTCTCTATCACATTGTTTCAAAATGGAATGCTGACCCTGATGTTCCGGATAATGATGGGCGAAGCCCTTTGCATTGGTACATGAATTCAACTTACACGTTACTCTTATTCACTTGAATGTTCTAGCATAAGGCACTGTGGTGGTGATGATTTCTTTTGGATCTAAACATCTGTTTTTTTTAGTTTCTTATGTAAGGGTTGATTATTTTCCTTGTATGACAATGCTTTTCCTTTGACTAATTTGCTACTTCAAATTTATTTTAACTAACCGAGGAACCTTTTTTTTTCATACTGATAAAATTATTGTTTGAAGCATTTGCTGGTGAGTAAGACTACTTTTGAAAACCCAGTATTTGTGATTATAAAACAGTTTTCTTTCGTGATTTTATGATGCCTAGTGATGAGACTAATAAGCTCCTGCAAAGTGCTCGATTCTTGTAAACCTGGATTAAGAATTTTTTATGATCAGAATGTAACCTACTTGTGTAATTTTTACCATAGTTGTTTTCATTCTGAAAATGTTGAATAGTCTTTAGAGTGTTCTATTTTCCTTTTGTGAAATTTCTCAGAGTTATTTCTCTAAAATTAACAAGTTTGCTTGCATATTCTGACTACTTTGTTTTTCCTGCAAATTGCTTGATTCTGTGATGAAAGTTTACAATTGTCATGTCTATTATTGTGATTCTAACTTCTTTTTAATATGGAGAACACTAGGGCTGCTTATAAAGGTTTCGCTGATTGCATACGTCTTCTTTTATTCCTTGATGTGTATAGAGGGCGTCAGGACAAAGAGGGTAATTTTCTGATTCTCAGATTTAAATTGCCATTTCTAGGGATTTTCATCTGGTTAATCTAGTGTTAACAATTTGTATTTGTGAAAATTTTGATTGCATGTGTAGTTTTTCTCTGTTAACCATGTTTCATCTTTACATCAGGCTGCACTCCTCTCCATTGGGCGGCTATTAGGGGTAATCTAGAAGCTTGCACAGTCTTAGTACAGGCTGGCAAGAAGGAGGATTTGATGGTCACTGATAATACTGGCCTTACACCCGCACAGCTTGCTTCTGATAAAAATCACAGACAAGTTGCTTTTTTCCTTGTAGGTGCCATAGCATTGTAGCTTTTAATTAATGATTTTTTTGACGAATAGTAATTAAATATTTATTTGTTTTTGTTTTTAATCTGACACATTTCAAGCTGTTATTGTTAATGATGACTGATGAATGCTTTGGGCTGAATGAAAGACATTTTCTTGCTTCCTTCTACCCAACATAAAGAATGTTGGGTTAATTACTGATAAAAATGCAAGTGAAATGTACTTCGTAAACATTACATAAAGGTCCAAAATGTCTTTCTTATTCATTTTACTTTGTTGCTAACATCTTGAAGTGTTCCTTATGCAGGTGCAAACTCTAAATTTTGTTTCGCCATGTTTATGTTGCATTCAGGTTTATGAAGCGGAGATATGTCACATAACTAGTATTTTTGTTGTTGGATAGCCCAACCTTTGACCTTTCCTTGTCTAGGCGCAACACGATTGCACATTTGAAAATTTTTGACTTAACTATTAGAAATATTTAGGATGTAATTATTATTGATTTTGAATGGTCTTGTTAGTTGTCTCCTAAAAAGCTGTAAAATTTCCCTATAAGTAGCTTAATTTGTCTCCTAGCTGTTGTTCTCTTTTAATTTTTATGATGATGTGCTTATGAAATTAGCTGAAGTTTACCACCTCACCTATTTACGTTTCTTATCATCTTATACATCTGATTCTGCAGGGAAATGCTAGAAGGTTGCTTGAAAAACGGTGTGATGGGAATAGCCGTCTTGGACGACTTTCAAAATTAGGACTTGCACCAATTCTTTGGTGCATTATCTTGCTGCTACTGGTGACTTATACTCAATCTGTCATAATGGGTCTGTCTCTTGCTATCTTCTTGAAAGTTATCTAGGCCTCTTTATTGCCTACTTATTTGTGTTTTTGAACATTGGTTGCAGCTTCAAATCTGCCAAAGTTGACAGCTGGGTTTGGCCTTCTTGCATGGTTGGGTGTTTTCCTAGCATCTGCTGGTCTGGTTCTGTTTTATAGGTGTAGCAGGTATATTCTTTGACATGGACTTACTTCTTTTTAAAGTCTGTTAGGTCATTGTGCCACTGAATACATTTGTTTTGGACACTACCTAGCTGTCCGTTTATTTGGTAGCCCTAATTTTCCCCTTGGAAGAGTTTCAGAGTATAGCAGCTGTCAAAGGAGACAATTGTTTTTGAAATCATAGTATGGCTGGAGTTGGAATGAAGGGATTGTCTGTGCCATTTGATTCATTTCCCTTTTTAATTTCCAAAAACAATTTTCAGGACAGATATCTTTGGTACCTTTAATTTTTGGTTTTTCATGCAATGAGTTTCAAGTATGTAGCAATTTGATTCTTGATGTTTACTCATTTTTATTTGTGTTGGAAGGAGGGGAATCTTATTTTGAAGGGGTGGGAATGGGGTTTACAAAGACAGTGAGTTTATATTCTTCAGGAGATAGTATATTAACACGTAGTCAAAGGTTTATAAGATAATACAAGATATATTATTAAAATTGTAGTACTTTTTGTCATTCTTTCATTGTTTTCCGAGATTTAGTCAGGTAATTCTCTGTAATAGAAGCTGGGCTGGGTGTATATTACACCTAGCTGTGCTAGGCAGGATACTACTTCTATTGCATGTAATTTTTAGTCATCAGACTCATTGAAGGAGTGTACTTATCTAGTTTCTTTTTTCATTTTAAATTTCTTTGCAGCAAGGATCCCGGTTATATCAGGATGAATGTCCATGATCCACAAAATATGAAAGATGATGTGCGTTCAAATTTCCCTTATAGAGCCTATCTGGTTTTTGTTTGGTTTGTAAAATTTTGTCTTCTGGAAATTTAAAGTTTTAGTCCTATATAATTTGTTTCTCCAAATGTATATATCTTTTAAATAATTGATGTATATATAACATATTTATCCTGTTTGTTCTGCTAGGAACCCTTATTGAAGATTGAGATAAATAATCCTGCTTTGCTAGCTGGAAATTGGTCTCAGCTTTGTGCAACATGCAAGGTGCTCTCCTAATCTAGCCTCTGTTCCCTTTATGTTACTTATTTGATAATTTCCTTTTATTCTGATTGTTTTGCTATGTTATTATATACCATCACTAGATTGTCAGGCCTCTTCGTGCAAAACACTGCTCCACTTGTGATCGTTGTGTTGAGCAATTTGACCATCATTGCCCTTGGGTGTCAAATTGTGTTGGCAAGGTGCTTTCTTGCTGATGAGTTAAATGTTTTTCTTTCCTCTGTTATTATCATTTTGATGTTTTCATTTCTTGCATGTTTAACGTCCTGTGCTTCAACTTCTAGAATAGGTAGACTAATATGGGTTATGCATGATTGCTGGTTGGTTGCAATTGTTTATATATCAATTTGATAAGACATTTCGTATGTGGAAAGAGTATAACATTTAATTTAACATGATTCTTGCAAATAGTCATGGTATCTGTTGATTTAATTTTTTTATAATATCTTGTGATGCAGAAAAACAAATGGGATTTTTTTCTTTTCCTTGTTTTAGAAGTTTCGGCGATGTTAATTACTGGTGGGGTTACTATTACAAGTATGTCTCTTAATCAGTTCCAGGTTCAAACTATTTTCTGAAGTTAGTTTGGCAAAATTTTCCTCCTTGAATGTCCTACAAATGTGTACTTCTTGTATACAGGAATCTTGACAGATCCAATGGCTCCATCTTCATTCTTACCATGGATGAACCATGCTGGTACTCATCATATTGGTGCTATATCTTTTTTGATTGTGGATTTTTTCCTCTTCTTTGGTGTGGCAGTGTTAACTGTTGTACAGGCTTCTCAGGTATGCGTTCAGGTTTTCTGATCTCTAGTTGTCCTTTTTTTTTGGGAAACACTTTTTATGGTTGTGACCTGGGCCACAGTAGAGAATAAATGTCTGCTTCACCAATGCTCTTATTTTAGGTTTAGTCTTGATGCAGTGGTTGAGTTTTTGGGGTAAAGTTGTCATCCTAAACTAGATTTGGTCCACTGGCATCATAAATGCAAGTTTCATCTGCCTCATCATATATCTTAATCTAACTTTCATTGTAGTTTATTAGTGATTTTGGATTGAGTGAGCCTGTCCTTGCCTGGATTTTAACCCTGAGAGATAGTTTAAGGTGATCTTCTGCCTTCTCCATGCCAACTAATATCCAACCAGTTTTGAGTTTCACAAACACCGTGCATCAACCAGAATGATATTTACAACTAAGGCACGGCTCACCCAAGGAGTAAATCATCTTCAATAGATAGAGTCCTTTGCATATGATATTATCCTTGTCACACCATTCTTTTGGACTTAATCTTGATTGTGTCTTTACACATGCTTGCATAGTTTTGTGTCCATATGTGTGGTCTTCTAACCCCCACAACCTTCTCTCTTCTTTGGCTAAATTCCATGTTATTTCTGGCGTTTGTGGTGGTGCTTTAGTTTAGGTCCTAGGTAATGTTGCATATCTGAGGCATTTGTAAGGAATATGAATGATTTCAGAAACTTGGAAGCAAAAACTCAGTTTGTCTTTTTCTTTTCTCTTGTATGGAGATTCATTTTGTTCTTTTCTTGCTACAGATTTCTCGCAACATAACAACAAATGAAATGGCAAATGTCATGCGTTACAGCTACCTCAGGGGCCCTGGTGGTCGATTTAGAAACCCATATGATCATGGATGCCGGAAGAACTGCTCAGATTTCTTGATCAATGGCTACAATGAGGACCTGCAGGCTACTGAAGATTCAGTGCATTCTGAGGGAATAGGGATGGTACAAATGTCGAGGGATTCAAACTTGCAAAATGGTGATATGCATACTCAGGCAAACGGAAATGGCCATATTGCTATAAATGTCAATTCTAACAGCACCAATGCACATCATGGCCACATTCATTCTTCGCACTGCAGCCATAGTAACCATAGCAAGTCAAAAACTGAGAGCGTTCCCTTAGGTTTGGGTCTTGGTCTTGGACGGAGTAGCGCCCGTCCTGTTGCGACCTCATGATTTTCATGTTCAGTATAAGTTGAAACGAAATGTGCATTGTATCATAAGCATACACCCAATTTCAGCTTTTGTTGATCTATTGGTTGCTCCTTTTTGTTCCAAGGTATGGGTGCGCCAATTCTTCCAATTTGTCTCATTTCATAATGTGATTTTTGCTGCTGTTGTTAGATTTTTGTTTGCTTGAAACTCGAATGGAATCCCTTTGGGTTTAATTGCACAATGTAAATAGTTGTTGTCGATAACATGAATTAAAACAATTGAGTATGGATTAATTGAATTCATAAATATTTGTTGCTTCCTCCAAAAGAGACTATTGATTAGGACATCCTTTGAAGCACACATTAGCCAAATGGTTATTGACTATTGTTGATAGGTTTCTCCTTCTAAAGCAATCCCATTAATGAGTGAGCAGATCAAATTGCAAAGACTTTTGAAAAGGGCGGCAATTGGTAGAACAGGACTTTGGCATCAAAATCATCCAACCAAGCTGCAAATTCATTAGCAGTTATTTCTTGCAAGTATCTGTATTATGTATTTTCTTGTCTCCCAACGCAAGTATTCTCCAACCGTTACATACGATTGTCAATGTCGTGCAAGGTCGGTGGCTTTTTGACCCTTTCCTCATCAACTTTTTCTTTAGTGCTTTGAGTGTAAACATGAACCTTATGGCCTAAATAAGGAAGAAATTAAACGTGAGATAGCCTCCCTTTTCCAGACTTGAACTTGAAACAAAAGGAACTTGACTTGTATTGTTGCCCACTCGCTCAGGTCAGGCTTCAATGTTAGGTGGAATTATGTCCCTATTACACTATCTTAATATCATACTAAAACAAGCATGTACTATTTCTTTCTTTGTTTTCTTTTTATATATATAAAAAAAACAAACAAATATTGATATAAGATAATAATCCGTCAAATACAAGCAAACGCAAAAGAGGCATCAAAACGGCGGCGTCGTATTTTATATCATGACTAGAAAGGACTAAATAATGTTTAAAAAATAAAACTAAAATAGTATGTCTATCTCCCGCCGAACGGTCCTGCCGAATAAAGGAGAAAGGACGCAGACAAAGTGGACCCACCATTTCCTTATCTCATACATCACCACCTGTCCCAATCCCTCGTCCTTTCGCCGCGTGGCAATTATCGAACGGTTCAACCTCTCCCACACTCCCCTCGCTTGTTCTTCTTCTTCCCCTTGTTTTCCCCTGCTTTCTTGCTCTTTCAGTTTCAGTCTTCTCCTTTCTTTTCCATAAATGATTGCTATTTTCCACTATGATTCTGATCAGGTGATGATATCTTTGTTTTTAAGGTTTATATATATATTTGTTTGAATATGATCTATATTCGATAGTGTGATCACTATTTCAAGAATCTTTTTTCGTCCTCTCTTTGTTTGATTCCTTAGCAAAAAAGTGGACATGAAATTCCCGGTACCTTGTCCTTTACTTTGTTTTCTAAAAACATCAGAATTAACACTCCTTACCTCTCTTTAAGTAGGGAGTTTTTTTTTTTTTACAACTCGTTTTTGTTGATGTTAGAGTAGATAGGTATATATGTTTGTAAAAAGCTTACTGATCATCGTTTCATATGATATATATTTGCATTTATTAAAGTTTTATGCTTTAATGAAGTTTATGCGTTATCCTTTAAATGGGGTGTTGAATATTATTTCTGTTTCTTCTTTTCTTTTTCCTTTTTGTATGTTTGTATATTGGCTTGTTTAGGATGCAAGCCAAGAATTAGATGCTGCTTAGTCACCTAAACTCCGAATGTTTTGTTCCTGAAGCTCTGTATCCATCTGGGTTTAGTGAACTTATTCTAATTAATGCTTCTGGATGAAGTATTCATGGAACTGTTCTTCGATTGATTTCAGAGCTTCTTCTAACTGATGCTTTCAAAATTCAAGGGTTTTTTGGTAGAAATGAGGAGGATTGTGATTTTTGATGAATCCATGGCTCTGAATATGTTTACCAAATGAATTTTTAGGAGCCAATAAGAGTTTACGTGTTCATAATGCTCTGATTGAATACTGCTACCATTGATTTATATGAGTGCTATATCATTTCAGTGATAGAATGTTAGATGTGAACTTTTGTTAGCCTTTTGGTTTTTGCAATTATAGTACTCCTTAAAGAGCTAACTTTGTAAGGCTGCTACTTCTGTCCAGCTGTGTTGGAGGGTGAAGCAGAGTTTAGACTTCAGACCATGTTTTATGGTTCTAAAATGGGGAGTAAATTGATTGTTCTGCTCGCTTCATGATATTCATTGATAATCTATCAGACTTTTGATCAAATGGGGGGAGTGTGTTCACGGAAGAGAGGCCAACAGGTCGTTGAAGACGGAATGCGAAGAGGGGTGTCTGGAAGGTATGGTAAAAGTAATAGTTCAAAGTGGCTTGTAACCTCTTTTTCACGGCCCATGGTAGTTTACCAGCCTGGATTGACCATTTGCCCGTCTCTGATGGAATTATGCATCGATAAAATATGCGAGGTATGTCTATTCCTTTGGCATGTTTATTAGAGAATTGTTTTTCTTTGTTTTTTCTGACATCATATGCTGTGGTTGTCACAGAACATCAACCAATATAGCTCATTTTCAATGCTGCCAAAGGATATAAGTCAACAAATTTTCAACAAGTTGGTTTTATCCCATCTTCTTACTGATATTTCTCTTCAAAAGTTTCGAGATTGTGCTCTTGAGGTAATTTTTCTTTGAGTGGTTTAAATATGGTATGCCTTTTAAATTTTTTTTTAAGTCTTCATTGATGATGTTATTTACCAGATTTACATCTTATGTTGACAGGATGTTTGGTTGGGTGAATATCCTGGAGTGCAGGATAGTTGGATGGATGTGATCTCTTCACAAAGTACATCATTACTTTCTGTTGATCTTTCTGGTTCTGATGTGACAGATACTGGTTTGGCTCTCCTAAAAGAGTGCTCGAGCCTCGAAGCCTTAACTTTTAATCATTGTGAGAACATTTCCGAACTTGGGCTGAAGCATATTAGCGGTAATTTTCTATTACTTTCTTTTACACCTTGGTTACCATAGGGCTGAATCTATAGTTTTGTCATCTGATTCTGCTGACATTGACACCAGCTTTGCTAGAGCTGATGATTGCTTTATGCTTTTGTAAGCATTGTAGGACATGATCTTGAAATGCACTGTCAAAGTTTTTGTAGCCTACACTTAGGATGGATGGTCAGGAGTTGTAGTTTTAGCCTTCGTTGAGATTTACGACAATGTGCAATTAACAGATGAAATCATTTGTAACCATTTGCATTTTCTGGCATTATGCTCTTGTCAACCTTGATATATTTCTTCTTTCTTTGAAATGAAAACCTAAAATAAAAAGATGGAATGATTCCTGGATAGCATGTTGGAAACTGTTAGGTATCTATTTAATGTCTTGAAAATATTGAAAAGAATTTCTATAAGACTGTGCTAACTTTCATGGTTACAAACGATTTATTGCCATATAATCTTTATTATGATTGGTATAATCGAATCTTGTTTAGCAGCGCCTTTCTACCATTAGGATATCTGCAATAGTTCTTTGGATCAGCTCGCTGTTTGACATTGTTTCTATGCTGGTCACGGGCATTATTTCCCTTGATTGTTAGGTCTGATGAACTTGACATCCTTGAGTTTTAAAAAGAGCGACGCTATTACTGCTGAAGGAATGCGTGCCTTTTCCAGCTTAGTTAACTTGGAAAAGTTGGACCTGGAGAGGTGCTCAGGGATTCACGGGGGATTTGTGCATATTAAAGGTTTGTTATAAATGAATAAATTTCCTACTGCAAAGTTAGAATGCTTGTTTTCTCATGAGCTGTTAAACTTGCACTGTAAATTTGCCCATTATTGAAATGTGCAGTTTGTGAAAATTAGCATCTTCTGAACACTATTTCATGTATTTTTTTAATTGCTGGAATAAAATTAATCTTGTTTTGCATCAACAATTTAGTATATTGTGATCATGCACTCCTGCAAACAACTTGGGGAAATGGGAATACACCTTTTTTATGTTTATTTATAATATGTTGGGAGGAAAGAGGAACGAGGCTGGCAGATAAACTAAACCATGATTCAATCTCTTTATTGCATTACAATATGACCATTATGTTGACTACATGGGGTGTCAGTCAGATATATGAACTATGGAATTTTGAGTTGGAGTTCCTATATTAGCCAGTTAGTGCAACATCTTTTCCAATCCACTGTTGTTTCTTATTCTCAGAAGCCTTATCATTTTGCTCATTGTCTTTTTCAGGTTTATCTAAACTTGAGTCTCTTAATATCAGATGCTGTAAATGTATCACAGACTTGGACTTGAAGGCTATTTCAGGTGATTTTGACAAAACATGCTGTTTTTGTTTTGGCTAATTGAAGTTGTTTATATCCATCAAGTCGTTTTGCTTCCTTTTTTTTTTCCATGATCACAACAGTGGATCAAGCCAACATGAATGGCCATAATTGCATGCTGTCATCAGATGGTTGTCACTTTATTCACAATTATTATTGTTAATAATCAAGTGAAACATAGCATGTAAAACTGAAAACACACCAACCTGCAGGAAGGGCAATGTATTCCAGAACTTTTGTATGGGTTCTCATTTTTTTTTTTTTAATTTTAGGGCTTAATAATCTGAAGGAGTTGCAAATATCGAACAGTAGCATTACAGATTTTGGACTGTCTTGTTTGGGAGGTATTTATCTACCTGCACTTTGGCATGTTAGTATACTAACAGAATAAACTGTTGTCCTTTGTGCTATGTAAAAGGATAGGACTACTCTTTGTTAATATTTTATTGTTCTTGCTTTCAGTTCCTAATACATTGAATGTTACATGATTAATTCATATTAACTGTTCTATTTCTAGCTTTGTTTTCCATCATGGCACTTTAGGAGTAAATCTTTTCTTTTTTATGTCATCATTTTTGGGATCTCCTATTAATGGCATCTTAATCTTCTTTGTTGTTGTGTCATGTTACCTACTTAATAGAACTAATAATCTATCATCTGAATAAGAGCAGTTGACCTCAAGAATTTTAACAACTCCACCCTTCTATCAAGGAGTATGTGTTAACATTATGGTTTTTAAACTCGCCTAAGATTCCTTTGTAGGCAAATGTTTTGTGTTCCCCTACTTCTTTGAACTCTGTTTTTTGGTGCTTTATGAGATGAATTTCGCATGGACTAAATGCCCGTACAATTTGATGATTTGTCTTTCTTAGTTATCTTATGTAGTTTGGAAACAATTCGTTAAAAGGTAATGTCTTGTGTTCTCCATGGCAGGTTTGTGCAAGCTTATTGTGTTGAATCTGGAGGGATGTTATGTTACTGCTGCATGCTTGGATTCCATCTCAGGTGCATTTTCTCATTAGTAGCCTTTCCAATGATCCCTACAATAATAGCACAATTGCTAGCTGCTATATATTGACAATGCTTGTGCCTTCAAATGTAATCATACGTGATTTGTGTGGGAAATCAGTTAGTGGATGTAGTCAGGAGATTATGTGGATAAGGATAATCTCTCTATCATTATCATGTGGTAGAAGATCAAACTTTACCACATTGCACCAAACAATGAATTGTTAACAAGTTCATGGAGTTTGGGTGAAAGTCAATACATTGAGCAATTACTGGATTTCCTGGAATTATAATAATTTTCATATGTTATGTGATTATCTTAGTTTTTCCTCCCTTTGAAGTGGGGATTGGGATTGGAATAGGTTATACAATTAGGTACTAGAGAAAATATATTATGTTTAGTTCATTATAAAAGTTATTTGTTCTTTGTGCAGCTCTTGTTGCTTTGGCATACTTAAATCTTAGTAGATGTGGCCTAACTGATGATGGATGTGACAAGTTTTCTGGTGAGTTATATTTGATATCTTTTAGCCCTTTGGTGTTTTGAATCATGAAGAACATAGAACTATTGTGTGGCTGAACATAGCTAGTGATGTTTTCAGTGTTTACCACTCATTTGCAGGACTTAAGAATTTGAAGGTATTGAGCCTGGCATTTAACAATATAACGGATGCATGTTTAGCACACCTAAAAGGTTCTCTCTCCCCCTTGCTACTACATTGTGGTCATTAGTTCTTATTGGGATTGGACCATTTGTGCTCTTTCCTTTCCCTGTACAACTTTCAGAGGGCTGTGCAAGTTAATGAATTTTACTAGGTTAGCTCATTGAATTGCTTTATATAAAATATGGCAATTGTAAAGACCTTGCTATTGTTAAAGTTAGCGGCTATTGATTTGGCACTCAGATCTCATTCTGAAAAAAAGTTTTGATCTAAGTATAATGATGATATTTGCAATCTTATGCTTTCGATTTTGACAAATATTATGCTGATGATTTGTGACCACAACATGATAGTTACTAATTGTGGAATGGAGACTGTGTGTGAGGTGACCCTTCACTTAAAAATACTGCTTTGAAAGTTCCAGTGGTGAAGCTTGTAAAGTCAGAAAATGCAATGCTAGCTGATTTCTGGTTTATTTACTGTACGTGATTGATTGACTTTCATAAGAGATACTTGTCCTAAGATGTTTCTTGCTATCCTACGGTGAAATAGAAAACCTGTGGTCCAAAGAGGACAATTTTCATTCTGATCCCATATAGTTTTTATGCCTACCCTTGTGTACTCATGCTTGTATGCTTTTCGAATAATTATTATTGATAGAATTTTAATCCTTTGGTTCATTTTACATTTGATCCTGATGACTTGTTTGTTTGAAATGGCGATAAGTTTGTTTGATTTGGTATATCCTTTCTTTGCAGGATTAACAAATTTGGAGAGCCTGAATTTAGATTCATGTAAAATTGGCGATGAAGGCCTTGCTAATTTGACAGGTTTATGTATCATGTTCCATTTTTTCTGGTAGTTAAACTGTTATGTTGGGAGGATCTCCCTTTGCTTTGAACATTTTCTTGACTGAGTTTTTTATCTTGTGATTTTCTCTTCAGGCCTTTCACTCCTCAAAAGTCTGGAGTTGTCTGATACTGAAGTTGGAAGCAATGGGCTCCGACACCTCTCTGGTTAGTAATCAAGCTCTTATCATCTTATATCTGTTTGATATGATTAGTTTTGAACTCTTATATTAGCTATAAACATGACAGTTTCAGTGATACTTTTTGAAACATATCTTTCAGTTAGGTGCACTTTTACCTATAACATTGTTTGCAGATTTTATCAAGCTTCTTTTCTTTGGAGAATCATCCTTTTTATTGAATTAACAAGTTCTCTTAATTCAGTTTTATATACACTTTGAATGGTCATTTTACCTGTATATTTTTAACTTAAATTGCCCCATTGCTGTTATCTTTTGTATATGATGATTCTTTGAAGGAGAAAAGGGAAACATTTGATACTTTTAGTCATTTGTTTGTTCTGAAAGTGTATTTATGCCTTACACATTGACACTGAATGCTGGCTGAACTTATATCAATGACTAGAATGTATTACAGATATTGGGGCAATCATAAATATTTGTTATATTATTTGCTTTGTCAATGACCTGGCAAGGCAAAGCAACAAAGCTTTAATACTTTTGATCCTTGCCCTGTACTATATGGCCCTCTTTGTTAAACTATAAGTCTGTCTTGGTTTCAATATTTGTATTCTCTGAAATATTCAGTGCATTATAATGTTAAATGCATCATTCTGACTTGGTTCTGTTTTATTAGGATTGACTCGTCTGGAGACCTTGAATCTATCATTCACTTTAGTGACTGATAGTGGTCTAAAAAGGTTGTCTGGATTGGCTGCTCTTAAGTCACTTAATCTTGATGCTCGCCAAATTACAGATGCTGGACTGTCAGCTCTGACAAGTTAGTATTTTCACATATTTTTGTGTACCATTCTTCTAACTGCATGCTGCTGAGTTCGTGGCATTCTGGTGTGCCTTTCCTCCTATTTATGGGTTGTTGAATCATATGGTTGTATCTTTTGGTTGAAGGAAATGTCTTTTTGCTGGTCTTTTTGGAGTGAAGAAATATGGAGTCTTTTTTACCTTGATTTTTATGTTTTACTAGCAACCACTATGAAGTGTAGGATGTGTTCCCCAACCAACCCCCACCCCACCCCGCCCCCCCACTCTCTCTGTTTCCTTGCCTTAAACTGTTACAGTATAGCGAGGTTTGGAGTCATAAATTTTCCTGAGCTTTCAGCCATGAAAATATTCTATCTTTGAAAGTAAATAATCATATACCTCCAAAGGTTTTTGAACAGATCAGGCAAGTCTGATCATTCCTAATGTACTCTTCATTAACATTACTTGAACGTAAATAAATAATAACTTAAATTTCCCATGGACCAAGTCATTCTTTTCTAGTATTAAGACGGCAAATTTCTTACATTATTTTCATTTATGGCTCTTGGTGTATAGTTGTGCTATTATTTTGTAACCAGTTTCATAGTGTAATTAACCATTTAGGCCTAGTGTATTCTTCTGTTGTCCTTTTTTTTTTTTTGGTGAAAAGCCCTTCTGTTGTCCTTTAAGAATCTCATATCGATTATTGCTGCACCAAACTATGTCTGTATTGACCAAGTCATTTTTCTAAAGCTCAGTCAAAGTGGCACCAAATTGCTGATCTGTTGTCAGTTCTTTATCACCCCTTCTCTCTCTCTCTCTCTCTCTCTCTTCTTTCTTCCCATCATCTAATATTTTAAGGATGTATATGAGTCATCACATTTTTTGGTTTTGCTGTTGCAGGTTTGACTGGACTGATGCATCTGGATCTTTTTGGGGCTAGGATTTCAGACATTGGAACAAATTATTTGCGATGTATGTCGTAAGATATTGCCTTTGCTTAAGTAATTAATAATTTCAAGTTGCCTGATGATTGTGGCTATTAACCTTTGTTTTCCTAGATGCTCTAATTTTTATTGTTTGAAAAACTTTATTGTTTTGGTTTGCTCTTTGCCTTAAAGATTTGATATAGTTTGGATGTACATACTTGAGAAAGTTCATGACTAACTTTGAGAAATATAAGGTCTCTTTAGTTGATCTAGTGAGGTGTATCAGTACCATAGTTATCAGAATAAGAATTAGAAATATTTATTAGCATTTAAGAAATTACAAAGAAGGTTAAGCTTACAAAGATTTTTTTTACTTTTCAGTTTTGTATAATGTTTTTTTATTTTTTATTTTTTAATCTCTTTAAGAAATAATTTTTTAGTTGAAAGAATGAAAGAATCACTAATTAGTATGTAAAAGTTAAGTTAGGTATGACTTTATAATCATTTTAAAAAGTCATATTTAATTGATCTGGGTCAATAAAAAACCTGATGGGTCACTGGTTTTTTCATTAACCTGGCGAGTCAAATAGGTTTTTCGAGGTCAAATTGCACAAACAGTCCAATTAAAGAATTGGCCCAGGTCAAGGGCTTAGTTACCAGGTTGATCAACGCGATCATCGAGTCAGTCTGGGTATGATAACTATGATCGGTACAATCTTGTGAACTTCTACTATCATGTTTATTAAAAAGTTTCTTATGGTTTTCATCAATAGGCCTAATATTGAGTTCAGCAAAATCTCAATTTCAATGTAAAATTTTCTCAAGAATTTTGTTTTACCTGTTCTCTTTTTGTGTTAAATGGTCTTACTCTGCTTGTTTTCATGCCAAACAGGCTTCGGGAATCTCCAATCCCTTGAAATATGTGGAGGGGGTTTAACTGATGCTGGGGTGAAAAATATCAAGGATCTTGCCTCTTTAACGGTATTGAACCTTTCACAAAACTGCAACCTGACAAACAAATCCTTGGAATTGATTTCAGGTATTTTATGCTTCTCATTGCTCAGGCTTTTACTTATATGCTGTTGTTTAGCTTTATTCTTTCCCATTTTTTGGCCATTGTTAGAGCTATTCTTGAATATAACAAACCTTGCCATGCTTGTACAGAAAATGATCAGGAGACCTATATGAGACAGCTAGTTGGATCTCTAGTGTTAGCTTATCTCATCTGGCAATAGTCCAACTTGTCATTCTGCGTGATCATTGATTTGCAGCATTATTGCTGCAGATATTTAACATTGTCATCTGACTAGTTGGTCTAGAAATATGTCTAAACATTCAAGATGAATAGGCAGTCAGGAAATTTGGTAAATTGAGAGCTTAGTTGGATCCTGCTAATACTGGATCCCAAATGTGAAAATAATCTAGTCCATAGCTTCCATTTGTCTTAGTGTTTTGATGAACTCACTGAGATATTCTAAACACAGATTTTCATTTTCTGGTGTAAATACAGGACTGACTGCATTAGTGTCATTAAATGTCTCCAATTCTCACATAACTAATGACGGTTTGCCGTATTTAAAGCCTCTAAAGAATTTGCGCTCCCTATCTTTGGAGTCCTGCAAGGTAACTGCCTCTGAAATCAAGAAGCTTCAATCAACTGCACTTCCCGATCTTATCAGCTTTCGACCAGAATAATGCTGAAGCAACTGTAACATATGCTGTAAATAGCTGCTATCAGCTGGAGATAGCTCTCTCTACAAGTCAATAAGTATATTATGTCAAAGCGTGAAGGGCTGCCTTTCTGCTGGGGTCAGGGGAATTGTGGTAAATTATTGGACAGTCAGTGTAAGGATATGGTTGTAAATATGTTTGGCTGCTGAATTTGACATTTCCTCTCTTGTTTTATAAAAACAAATAAAAAATTGTGCATAGAGTTTTTATGCTTGTTCAAACTATTTTCTGCACATTGTCTTCTATATTTTCGTTCTGGAGATTCAAAATAATAGGCAAAAACAAGAAGGGCAGAGGTTTGAACAGAACAGGCGATGTGACTGAGCCTGGGTAATTTTTTAAGAGCCTAATCAGACAAGCTTGTCCTGGCTGTTTGTTTCAAATAACTGAAATCAATTTTAGTATAAAAAGAAATTAGAGAAGCTGAGTTAAGGGATCCTTTCAGTGGAGCTGAAGCCAGCTTGTTCAGAATAAGATTCGGTTGCAAGCATACAATGAGAAGTACATGTGTGAATGTCTGATAATATAGAAGCAAAAGCTGAAAACAAATCCCCAATCCTCAAATTACATATAGTACAACAAGCCAATCTATGATCATCAATCCATTAGAAATATCTGTCTCCCAAAATTCTTGATAAGCATGCCTAAGCTAGAAATCAGAACTGAGAAACTTACAGCTAGAAATAACTAATCAATCAGGTAAGCAATCTGTGAATTATTGCAACTAAATAATGAATTCAGCGTGTATATTCTGCTTCTTTGAGGGGGAAGCTGATGAAGGCAAGAGCAGAAACCAACCAAAAAAAAAATGGAAATCCCTGACTGCAGCTTCAAGTCGTCCCCAAACATGTAAGGATTGATTAATTGCATCTATTTTCTGGGAAAAGAAAATATAAAACCAAACAAAACTTTCAGACGACAACGGTCTCTCCTTTGATCTGAAAGTACCAGGCTGAAGCTTGATCTCAAAAGAAAATAGCAAGAAAACCTGCAGAATAGACGATCCAAGGTTATTCCTGGTAATGAATGCTTTAAATAAATTGTATTTTCTGACAAATAATCAGAAGTCACAGCCCGGTGAAAGTTAATTGGTATTTCAAATTTAGGGCCACAACATGCCACATGAACCCAACAAAAAAGGAACTTCATTTTAAAGAAGCAAGAAACAAGGGAAGGTGCATGCAGTGCAGAGCTTCACTCAAGGAAGAGCTAAATCGGTCCTCCCACCAACAAGGAAGCAAGAAAAATAAAGCATTTCAGCTACCATATGTAAAGTGAATTTGAGATTGCAGACTTCAAAGTTTAAGCTAAAACTAGAGCAAGATAACTTCTTGCAATATTTTTCTGAGGGAAGCCTGACTTATGCAGATTTTTGGATCATATGCTTGCAACAGATTTCATCACACGGTTGATTGCTATTTATATTTTAAAAATCAACTTACCTAACTCAAATGCAGGACTATATGTACCACTTCCAAATAATATTAAGGACTTAAGCATGCCTTTTGAACACCTGTTTTTCTGGAAATCCCACTCAAACAACACGCGACTCATGCATGCTCTAATGCATGGTATATTTTTGAAACTCGCCGCCGAAGTAATGGTTCTAGTCGGAATGATGGAATCTTGCTCTGCCACTTTTTGGCTTCATACATCTCATTCCATGCCTGTATTATCTCATCAATCTTAAACCCTAAACCTGCAATGACAAACATATACATTATGTTTCTAAGGTTTATGCAGATGTTAGTTGCTGATGCAGAGTTATGAATTCCCAACAGTATGTTACCTTTCAGTGCGTTGTTATTTGAACAGTGGTTCTTTACCATAACAGCTATATCTGTGGGAGAAGCTCCTGCATGCTCAAATTTCTCAACAGCCACCTCCAAACATTCTTGCCAGACAGGTAGCCCTAGTTTGAATTCCATAATGGATCGTTCATAAAGAATGGTACCCCATAAAAGGTTTATCTGAGCACTCATGTTGACAGCCTGCTCTGCAGCTTCATCTGCTGATATATCTTTGAATAAACCATCCAATGCCCTTTTCTGCAACTGGGTTTGTTCCTTCTTTGGTCTGGATAGCTCATGCAGGCGTTGCCCTTTTAACTCCTCCCACATCTGCATGCCCCTGTCCATATTTTCCTCAGCATTGTTATAAAGGTGCAGGACCTCCTCAAAAGGCCATGTTTCCAGATCAACATTGTTGCCAATAGCATAATACCAAGAAAGTTTTGCCTGCTCAAACTGTTGTTGCCCAAGAGCTAGAAGGGCTTCATAGAAATCTGGTTTGATTCTCAATGCTTCTTCATATCTCTTGCCTGCTTTGCTATATTCTTCTTGTGCCCATTCGTAAGTAGCTTTGATCTGCACAAGTATGGATTCTCTTGAACCATCTTCTGTGACATACACCCTCTTCCTTGCCCTGGACATGTGAACATTTCCCCAGTTGAATAATGCTAATGCTGTCATCTCTTGGAACTTCTCAGCTGCCCTTCTGAAAAGGTCCTGGGCCTCTTCACTCGTAACTGTGTCCTCCATGGCCTCAGAATATTCCTTCATACCAAGTTCATGAAGATTCAAGTATGCATCTGAATCAAAGCCAACATAGTTCTTGAACAGTTGAGCAAACTCAATTATCCAGTCATCAATGCAACATGAATCTTTTCCTGTTTCCATACCCTTTCTGACATCCCCATTTTCAGCTGCCTTACCTTGTTTTATGTCAAGATTGTGAACCTCCTCACACTTAAATCTCTCAAAGAATAGATCCTGCTCAGGGTCGACTTCTACAATATACAGCCTCACAGAACCCTGTGATTCTGCTGATAGTTCAGCCAATCTCAATTCTTCATCACTGGTGATTGTGACTAAATCACCTTCTTCATCCTTGTATTTCATAAGAACTGCTCTTGAGCTAGGAAATCGATCATGAATAACTTCCCTTAATTGCAGAAGGCTGCAATTAAGTGGCAACTGAGCCCATCTTATATCTTGATCAAAAACCAACTTCACAATCTTCTTCGGTTCTTCTTCCATTTTACTGCTAATTTTCTCTTCTACAACCTGTTTATCCTCAGCCTTCTTTTCATCTATGTTTTCATCAACCTTCTTTTCCTCAATTTGGTCCACAGCCTTGTTCTCTTCAGCTTTATTGCTTTTCTTCTTGTTCTTCTTCTTGGTTTTCTCTTTGACAACTTTTAGACTTTGTGAAGCACTTGGAGGCTCAACATATTCGGGAGGCAATTCAATCACAGTATCATTCACCCGTAACCCTTTCTTCTCAAGTGTACTTCTTACCCTTTCCGAAATCTCTAATGCCATGATATTATTTGGCTCCACGTTCAGAACTGTATGAACATCTCTGACAGCTAATTCCAACCTATTTAAAGCCTCGTAACACCTTGCTCTTTTTAGCAGTGCTTTACTATACTTGGGTGTTACCTCTAGTGCCAAATTACACTCGTGGATTGCCCTGGGGTACTCACTCAATCCCATCTGCATATAACATGCAGCCATGTTACTCCTAAGATGGCATGCATCTATGTGATTCTTTGGAAGCAATTTGAGGGCCTTCTCATATTTCAACATTGCTCCTTCATGGTCTCTCTTCTGAAACAGTTTGTTCCCCTCTTCCTTCAATTCTTGAGACATGGCAATGAAAATTGCCGTGTCCTTGTCATAGGCTTTCGCACTACTATCGCCAACTTTGCTTTGCTTCACATTACTATCACCTGCTTGCCCTGTTTGCTTCTTATTCTTTCCATTATGCTTCCCCATTGCAAATCCAACAATTTCTAACAACAAAAAAACCCAACCCAAAATACTACCACCAACTATATAACTTGGCTCAAACTAGAAACCCCACAAACAAATCAAACGAAACACAGCAAGAAAAAAAAGATCACTACCCTCTTTGTCTAACTTCTCGCACAAGTTAAAAATCCAAACCCAACGACTATGAACACAGATCCACAAACCAATTCAAATACACCAAATAAGACAAGAACTCCAAAACAAAAGCTCTTAGGCAGCTAAAACCATCAAAACCCAGAAATCTTGTCCAAACAAAACCTCCAATTTGGGTGTCAACCTACCAAAACAACTCCAAAAACTTAAATCTCTCCCTCTAAGCTAAAATGGGATCTTCCCTTAGCACACCAACATATACATGATATAAATCACCAGAAAATGAAAACACAAAAAGAAAAGTATCGTCTTTACCCCCTCCAAACCAGGAGTTGTCACTCCTTAAAAAAGAAATAACAAATCCCAATTCAGAGAGAAACAAATCAATCCACAATCCTTCAACTTCGACTAAAAAGATAAGACCTTCACGCAAAACCAAAAATAAAGAAGAAAACTTTTAAGGCAGGGGACTTATCTGGGAAATGAAATCTCAAGAATGAGCTATGGAAAGTTTCCTGGAAAACTCACAAAAGAGAATGCTTTTATGAGAAAATGGGATAACGTATTGTGTTACAGAGAGAACATGGAAGAAAAGAAAACAGACCAACGTTTTCCGGTTTTTCGTTTTAATTTTATATTATTGGGTGTTGTTTTTTGTATTATATTGTAATGTCTTTAAGATTTTCCCAGCTTAACGTAAACGCCACAAAAAGCTATAGCCAAACCAAAATCTTTCTTTACATTTCTCATATGCAAACCGCTTTATTAGTTGAAGGATATTAATCTTATTTTTGGGTTGTACTTAAATTATTTTATTAATTTGAGGAAAATACAGTGGGGTCCATTTTCCGCGGCATTCCAAATTTCTCGGGGACGTTTGATAAAAGCCAAAGGCGCAGATCTGTTTGACTACTGCCACTTCCATTCGTCATGAGATTTGTCAGCTTCCTTGAACTTTTTGCTACTTCCAATCCGATCATGCCCCATGATAGCTTCCTAGAAATACTAAACTTGTTGACATTTTGGGTCAACACATGAGGTTCATTCAATTCGAAGGACATTAATACTATTTGAGATTAAAGAATTTAAGGCAATTTGTGTTCCAGTGATATACTGTATTAATTCAAAGTAATAAAAGAGCATGGGTGATTATTCATTATTAGCACCTTTTTATCTCAACTTATGATGCCAAAAACTTTATTTAAGTTAATAAATGTTGTAATATTTGAGTTACTTTTAATCCCAAAACTAAGTGAATCCAATGATTTATCAAGCCGAGAACATGATAACTTAGAAAGAAATTAGTTTGTGAATTAATTGCTGTCCTCAAACAAGATATATTGAGTGGGTTGAGATTGGAAAGAGAAAAATATACAACAAACATTGAAATCATTTGCTTTGATTATCTTTTTGGTGCTAATGCATCTTTTTTATTAGCATTATACTTAAGAATAAAAGATTATCACGATTAGTATCTTTTTAATATGAACAGTAATGATTAAGCACTTAATGTTGATTTTAGATAGCATCATCAAAGTGTTATGGTAACCATAAAAATAAATAGGAGCTAATAAACAAATACTAAATAAAAAAGAGTTAAACCAAGTGAAAAGAAAACTTAAAAAAAAAAAAAACCTGGCAATAGCCATTCATTCCTTAGTGTCGAAGGCAGGTTGGAAAGTCATGTCAAAGAAGACAATTGAAAATTCTTATAGGTCCAAATTACAGCAATATGATGACAAAAATATTTTATTTTTCCTATCAGAAAAAGAACAAGAAAATAGAGATGAGTTGAATGGGAAAATTTTGGTTTCTACCTTTTGCAGATTATGATAACAAAAAATATAATTATATAATGTTGTCTGCCACAAAAAGCCTAAAAGGGAGAGTACCCACTCTAACCCCATGTGGTGATAAAGTAAGGAACCTATGGACTATGGTGGGTCCAAAACAACTGCCAATCACATAAAAAAAAAAAAACTAGGAGTTTTCTGCTATTGCAAGGCAATAATAAGTGGGAAAAGTGCAAACTGTAAACGGCAAGACAGCTGTTCTTGGGAACTCAGATGGAAAGCTTTCCTTGGGTTTTGGTGGGTGACTTGGTTTGGACATGTTGTTGGAAAAGTTGTGAGAAAAGATTCCTACAGAAACGTGACATTAACTACAGTTGCAAGTCACCGCCACCCCCCAATGTCCTGCCACTCCGTTGACCGTCCAAATTCTGACGCCTCCTAAAATTTTTTACTTGAAAATACAATTCTTTCATCTCCTCCTCTTGGGCTTTTGACCAAATGCCCCAACAAGAACAGAGAATTGTTCTTGCAATTCCTTTTACCTAATCTTTTCGGCCTTTCATTCATCTTTTGGCATACATCTTAGACACTCGCGCCTTCACCTCACATGGCAAAACCTTAGGCATATTCCTATTTTTTGTTCTTAATTAACATCTCTCACTCTTACCTTTTCTTCAATATGCATTTATTTTTAATCTTATCTTTTTTTTTTTCTTCTGTTATATCTAATTGTCTATCTTTTAACTGTTTCATTGTTCTTCTATTTTGGGTAAAAAGAAGATGAAAGACACAGGACATATAGACCAAAAGGAAGCTTATAAAGTCGTTTGAAAAGTAAATGTTCTGTTTAAGTGGTTAACAACTCAAATCTTTAGGGTTTTATATAAATTAAAAGGTCTTATTGATAATCTCTAGGTTTTCTCTTGAATCAGAAAGTATTTTAGAGTTACACAAAGTGCCTAGTACTCTTCTCCATTTCATCCAATATTCTCTTCATCTTTTTCATTTTCACTCTTAACTCTTACTTTTGGTCTAAAAGGATAGGCTAATCGATGAACCTTTTGCTTCAATGATGTTATGAGAAAGATGCATTAGCACCAAAAGATTAATTTGTCAAAACAAGGGTTATGCTTTTTCTCTTGCTAATCTTAATCCATTACTTGAGGAAAACAATCAATGCACAAACAAACTCCTCAAAAGTTGACACTTTCCGTATTAGTCTTTTCAAATTAAGTGATTATTTATAATTAATCAAGCATCAAATAATTAAAAAGGAACTTAATCTCCATGTTGCTGGCCTGGTTTCTTAATTATCCACCCAAATATTTCACTAGCAAAAAGCATGTAGTCTCAAATATGTCCAGTAAGTTTAATAATTACTGTAGACTATGGAATACAAAAAGTAAAAAACTCAATACGGACTCCTGGTAGATGCTAGTAAATATCCAGTACTATATCTAAGGAATCTTAATGCAAGTAATGTTTTTTTATGAAAATATGCAAGTAATAATTCTATCAATAATAATAATTTTAAAATTGTGAATATGGTAACTTCATCAGGAAAAAAAAATTTTGTCCATATCAGTGTTGATTAGCCGGTCACCAAATCATTGGTTCTATCAGTAAGACCATTTGGGCCCAATTCTAATTAATTATTTAAATTATAGAAATGTTAAGCATATAAAATATAACTATGAACATAGATTCCACATTAAATACATTGATTAAAACTCTTGTAAAGCAAATAAATGAAACTAATTCACATCGTTGCGTGGATTATCAATGTCCATTGTTACAAAAGATGCAGCCAAAAAAAGAAGAAACTAATTATACTTTGTAACGATTATTAGCTCTAACTATGTTTTGACATCAAACTAAATCAATGAAAAGTTTCCTATCATTTCCCAATTGAGGACAAAATCTCCTATTCTGCCATTGGGCTTTGCTCCTCACATCTACACTAGGCACTAGTAGAATGGGCTGTTTTTGGGCCTTTGGTCCAGAACATGATAAATTAAATGTCCCTTAAGCGTTGGGTCAAATTCCGGTGTCACTGCTTTGCATTACGTGGCGAGATATGATTGGGTAGCGTTCGTAGAGTTGTGTCATCTTCAACGGCAATGGATACAGGCTTCGACCACACCTTCTTTTTCTTCTGCTGCTTTGGGTGTTTTTTCTTCTTTTTAATATTTTTATTTCTTAGCAGGGTTCGTATTTACTTAAGATTTAAACTAACTTTTCTCAAAATAAAAGAAATAAGAATATGAGATTATTTATCAGCTCGGTAGCAGTATTATGCATCTTATGCTGCAATGTTTTAGCCGATCAGATTTTCCCATCTCATGTAGGTAAGCCCATACATATTTCTTTTTAATCTCAAAATTCAACTTTTTAATGTAAATTCCATAGTTTTATTTTTTTGGTCTAATTCATCTTAATTTTGTTATTTTGTATCTGGGTTTTTCTTTAATTTACTTTAATTTTTTCTTTTCATGTGTGAAACATAGAAGAGTTGAGCTCATGAGGCTTATTACAGAACTTAAAATATTTATGCTTAATGATTTTCTTGTTTGCCTTTTTTTTTTTTTTTTTGTAGATAAATGAATTTTCCTGGGTTATAAGACATGCTACTTGTTATTATTGTTAATGGGTATAATGTACTTGTTTCAAGCTCCTTGTCTATTTACAAATGAGAGTGATTTATATGAACAGAAATAGATGACTGAGTTATTTTTGTGCTTGAGTAGTAAAATGAGTACCAAAGACAGGAAAGAGCTTCTTAGAGCTAAAGCCCTTCATGGTAAGAAAAGGGGATGTTGTGGTTTTTGATTTTAATTCAGCTGAGTGTTGTAATAAAATGGGGTGAACATTAGATATAAGATTGTTCTTCAGTGGCCCGAGATTGATGCCTACATCAGTTCTCAGGGTTTTTACCTGGCAGCATGGTAAATATTTGTTATTATCTAAGTAAAAAGATTTCCGCATCAAAGTGTTGTTTCCCTTTCCCCCCAATTAGAAAGAGTTTGCAATTGTATTTTGTTTTTTAATTGTGAATGCTGACTACTTTAGGCAAATGTCTGTTGCAGAGTCGCTATTAGGTTTAAGTTGACTATTGATTTGTTGAGGGAAAATTTATGCTAAGAGCTTGTGTATCTGTGGGCTAATGAAAGGCTATTGGTACTTAAAATACAGAACGAGAAAATTGAGAAACAAAATAATCTGGAGACTGAATGAAAGCAAAGTAGAATACACTGTCTTCTCAAACAACAAGGGCCATTAGAAAGAGCTATTAATGGTTATGGAGTAGTTAAGCTATATTCAGGCCATATTAGGTGACAATAATGATGATTGTCTTACACAAATAAGTCTTCATGGGTGATGTTATCATATGCAGAGTTTCCATCCGACTGTATTGAAATTGATTATTGGCTGTGGTCGTAGTTTTCTGATTTTAGTATTTTAGACTATTGGTTCTACTGCTTTCAAGTTTGTCATGCTTGCTGATGCTTCTCTGATACTTTACTGATCAACAGCTGGCACATTTGGCCGGAGCTCCCGTGAACCAAAATACAAGATTGAGTTCCATACAGAAGATTCCCCCTACCATCCTGTAAGTAAGCTTAGGATTTTAAACATATGTTTGCTCTTCAGTGCTACCTTTGATAGAATGTGGATGAACACTTTCCAGTCTCTTCTTTCCTACTTTTCGCTTCATATTTGATCTTAGTTGTAGATTTCACAATCATGTCCCTATATTTACAATATGAGTACATCAATCTTTACCATTGATAAGGCAAGTTTCCTTTCTTGCCTGTCCTTTTTTACCAATCATTCTCTTAGGCTCATTCTTTGTGTACCATCCATATCTATCTCATTAAAAATTCCGTTAAACATGAAAATGGAGTTTAAGTTTAGTAAGTAATGCCTTTTTAGTGCCACTGTGACCCTTTTAGGATCTTATTGCATGATGGAATTTATATAATGAATTGGCATAGAAACAACATTCTATATTAAGTTATAGTATCATCTGCATATTCATTGGGGCTTTACCTTTTATTCATGGCATATTAGAGTATCTTTTTCTACTACTGTTTTTTTTTTTTTTTTTTGAGCAAGTAAAATTTGTAAATGGTGACATGTAAAAATCCTGAAACCACTGACCCTACATCTTAAAATAAGCTGGAAGTTTTTAATTTTAAGGTTTTCTAAATAACATACTCTTAATATTTGCAGCTTGTAGTTGTTTTTCCTACTAACCAATTCAAATACATTAGCAACATTAATCTTCTGTACATCCTCATGATTGACTCAATATAATGATCTTATGTCCTATGTTGGAATGCTTAAAAAATTTCTTATTTTGAAATTGGAGAGAATGTGTTGAATTTTTTATTAGAGTGCGGCATAGTTCTGCTTCTCTGTGAGATGGTTATTAGGGATATAAGAATAATGAAATCTTGGCTTCTTAGTCTTGTCATAAATTGGCCAAGTGCTTGTAGCTTCAATGGGCTGGTTTTTTCTTTCATGTAAACCTATCAAGCTCCATGTGGATTTTTGCTTTTCTGGAACTTTGTTAATATTATAATGCCTGTAATATTTTGCAGGATGATGATCAGGAGTCTGTTGTTATGCCTAATAAAGATGGAAAGAATTTTTTATGTTTCTTGCCTAAGGTGGAGAAAGCTAAGACTGGAAAGCCAGTTACTCAGCAGAACACAAGCAGCATGATTGTGGAAAGTGAGAAACGGGTTAAACTGAAGACACCAGATGAACTACTGGAAGTACTGAAAGATCAATGCTTTCTCAGAGTGAGCATTTGGTTCCTACAAACTGTTTGTTTGGCGTTTTTAATATTGAATGATGTTTCTATCATCCAAAATTAAAACAAAATAAATTGAGAAAGTTTTTGTTCTTCCTTGGAATTACTTGCTGTGTATCTTGATATCTGCTTACTCTACCATAAACATTTTGTGCTTATGTTATCAACTCTTTCATGCAGCAAGAGGGTTGGTGGTCCTATGAATTTTGCTACCAAAAGCAGTTACGGCAACTACATTTGGAAGAGGATAAGGTAGTCTTTTAAGTGAACTTAAGGTTCTTGTATTTTATATTAGACCAGGCTTTTTTCACTGGTTTAAGGGTCATGTGTCTGATGTATCCTTTAGTGATGTAGAATATCATGCTTTTTGAAATGAACTGCAGTAAAAGGTACCAAATGTATTTGATTAACAGAACCTGTTATGGATACTCAACTGATGGTTTTGGACACTGAATATGATGTTGGCACCATCTATTTGATCTGAAGTAGTAATTTGTATGATAGGTGGTAGTAGTAATGGTTATTAAAGCAGAAGCAGTAGCTTTTGCTATCATAAAAATAATTTTGAGGATTCCTATGTATTCTCTAATACCTAATGAACATAGTAAGACCACAATAGCAGTTTTTATTAATTTTCTATTGGACATTTTCTTTTCATTTTGGAATTTGAAGATCTGATAGGTTATACAAGCATGAAAATAATGATATTTGTTAGATAACCATTGCAGGTGGTTCAGGAGTTTGTTTTGGGTGTATATGATGAAGAGGGTACTGCTGCATTCAACCAGAATCTCTCTGATATCTCCACATTAAAAGATCCTCGCTCAAAAGATGCATCACAAAGGTATGACTTCAGTATGGTTTAAAAATTTAAGTTGAGCTGACTATTTGGTGTATTCAATTTATTTTTTTCTCCAAAAAAAGGTTTCAAGTGTGGAAAAGTAAAAGATAATATTTAATTAAAAAGAAGGAAAAAAAATAATAATCATATTGTCTCATACAGGTATCATGCTCATCAGTATACAAATGGAACCATATGTGATCTTACTAATCAGCCACGAGAAACGGAGGTATGAAGCAAAAAAGTTACATAATTTTTATATTGCTTTTAGATTTTCTTTGGACGGAAAAGGACCTAGTTTTTTGCTTTTAGATTTCTTTCTCATTTCTTTCAATGCTTTGTTATTTTTATTTGCAGGTGAGATTTGTGTGCTCGGAGCCCAGAGCAATGATTAGTTCAATTACAGAGTTATCCACCTGCAAGTATGCACTTACTATTCAATGCCCCATGCTATGCAAACACCCGTGAGTCTCTCTCTCTCTACTCTAAGTGTGCTAAGATTAGAACTATGGATGCTAGTTTTTGTGTATCTGATTGTGCCTGTTGGAAAGATCAAAGATTTGCTATTCAAGTGCTGAATAGGGAAGGGTTTGTAGAACATGAGTGAATACTCCTTGTTATCCTTTCTTCTCAATATATACACTGTCTGGTCACCTCAAAAAACCAAGCATTGGGCCATTAATTGAATGTTCAATGAGCAAGTGTTCTGAGATGCTGCCAAAAGTGCTGGATAGGTATAATGCAGGGAGAAAAGAAAACTGTCTCAAGAATACTGTGTCACGATTTATATAACAGAAACAAAGGGTAGAGTTTACCAGCTGCCATGAATCTTGTAACTTTTCTCACTTGGGTCGGCGAACTTTAACTTTTACCAATTGGTCACATAACTGTTGATGTATACCAATTAGTCATACTAACAAACAACAACATTATAAATACAGATGAATTGTTGACACCTTTCAAATTGGCATCTATGACTATCTAGTTAGCACATTTTGTTGCAGTCAAGGAACTCTCTCTCTCTGACTCACATGGGCACATGAGACAAAAAAAAGGGGGCAGGGGGTGTATAATGTTTCTAATGCCACCATTTAATTTTGTTTTTTCTGGTGTTTATTATTTATTTATTGATTATCAAAGAAAAAAAAAGAACTGATTGCTGTACTTGATTTTGCAGATTATTCCAAGAGGAGAGACCAGTGTGGCACACTATTAACTGCAATGTGCTTCCAAAGGATTACAAGGATAGCAAGGTTGAGGATGCACATATTACTATGATCATGGACTCGGAAGATCAATCCAGTTATGATTCGAGAGAATGAATGCTGTAAATCTTTATACACTTTTTGGTCATTTATACAGATAAGCCTTGTCAAAGTAAAAGTGGTGCAGTATCAAATTAAAGAAGGAGTGTTGATATCCATCTATTTTCCTCTCCTTCCTTTTAAGATTACATTCTTTACTTTAAAAGATTATAATTCAAGAACTTAAAGCTCCACCATACATCTTTCATACGATTAGAATTTGGATTGGATGAATTATCAAATAATAAGAAAGACAGAAACAGATTGGAATTTGGATAATGCAGACGTTTGAAACTTTCCTGCATTGAAATGCAGAACTTACGGTACTTCTAGCGAAAACATGCTGACTAAGCTCAACTCAATAGTTACTGTCTTATTTTTACGTACAAAAACTGTTTTTCTCTTCATTTTCAAGATAGTTGCTGGTATTTGCACATCACCAATCTTCTGCCTTCTTCCATCCGGTGTTGGGTTTTATTTTATCTTTTGTTATTTATTACTTCTTCTGAGTGATGAGATGCACTCATGCAAACTGTTTAGGGCTAGATGGGACAGAACTGGAAAGTCGACATGCAATAATTCTAGCCAGGTGGAATGCAGCATAGGTACAGACATTTATGCACATAAAAGATCATGCATGCAAAACATACTTCATGTATGTATCCACATGTCGGTATTTACTTGCTGACATTAATAAGGCTGAGGATTCGAATGTGAAATGACAAGCTCTTTGTGTTGATAGACAGAGTTCATAAAACCCCAGAAATTAATGACATTTACCATCTAAGCTGAGGCATGTATCAGTGGATACATCCTATTCACAAAGTAACTGTTTAGAATTGTTTTCTCGTCATGAAGATAAAGCTTTGTTGCCATTATCTGTTGAAGCCAAAAGAGTCAAGTACTCATTTATGGCTTCACCTTCTTTCGTAATTTCAATGTCATAGTCTGATAAAGCATCTGCAATTTCTATTTCCTTCGCAAGTTCATCTTCCATCTCCACATCCCGCTCTTCCTCTCCAGCAGTTGATGGACCTTCATCAATATCATTGTTGTTCAAACTATCAGGGTTCACATTGTTAGGCTCTGAAGCAAGATTTCCATCGCTGTTAGCATCAACAGCGGGGAGTTGTTCAGATTCAGACAGCAGTCGACTAATAGTTTGCTCCATTGTTTCACTGTCCTGAACAGCAGCAACCACTGAACCCAGGAAAAGTATCAGGATGCTAATCCATGTTAAGTTCATAAGGATAAATGAACAGTTTTTGAGATGGTTCATCAAATTCGCATCCTCTTGTGCGCTAAAAAGTTCTCATTATATATATATATTTTATCACAACACACTAACATCCATGAATTTTTGGCAGTGTGGTACTTTATTTTGAGTACATTTTCCAGTAAAATGAACAGATTGCAACTGTCTTTACCATATGAAAGATATAATGTCTGTTATAAGAATTTTTAGTTTGCTCCAATCATTCTTTTTGAGTGCTAACTATTTGTTATTTAAAAGTTCTCTCCCAATATGAATGATTAGAATGTTAAAACAGTTGGCAGATAATATTTAGAAGATATTTATGAGCCAATTCATTATATTATTTTTCTAAAAAGAGCTGCTTGCCTAATTGTTGAGAATAATAACAAAAACACCCTTTCTTTTTCTTGTGTGTATCATTGCTCTTTTTTCTTGCTTTGACCATTAGGAAGCTTCATAGAGTTTAACATGAGAGCTTACATTACACAAATTTAAAATTTGTTTCTAATTTTAGAATTGTTATGAGACATTAAAAATTATTTTTGATTGAAAATTTAAATTTGCCTATAATAATACTTCAATTTGTAGAATTCCCTCCACACCCCTCCTCCCCCCAACACATAATATATGCTGGTTACAAAAATATCTCTGACAATAGTGGAGTCTATATGATAGAAAAAATAATTATAAAAACCCAGTACAGCAGTTTGGAACAGTTTCCTCTTACCTCTTGATCTGTCAAATCCCATGGATACAAGCTCTTCAATTCTAGCATTGGCAGTTCGTTGCTTTCTTTTCCTTTTCCTTGATTCAATATCAAGCTGCATACCAAACATAAGAAGTGATAGCCAATAAAGTTGAAAAAGAGGAAAGTTTCTTGCAAAAAGCAGCCAACCTGTATTGCAGAATTAGTTTCTGGACTTGTTAAATCATCTAATGCCTTCTGAAAGTCATTCTCATTCCTCCGAAGGGCTTCTGCAGCAAGATTCTTTTCAAATCTGCCAAATCAAGAAAGTCCTAGCTTTCAGGAGAAAAGCTTTTGCTATGTATTGATAGTTATGGATGGTACAATAGAAGCTTCAAAATAACCTTAACACATTGTCCTTGTTTTCATTTTACTTTCATGACCATGAAGCTATGATTGGAAAACTTTCAACCAAAACTTCCAGCCCACAAGCATACACCGAGATTGTAGTCACCATATCATATTAATATGAAAATTAAAAAAAGGCAAACAAGAAGATAGGAGTGCCCTTCTCACCCAATGGCGACTAATTCTTTCAATTTCTCAAGATTCACAGCCTTCTTCAATGGTGTCACTCCAAATTGTTTTTGCTCCCTGAAAATTTGTTGGGTTATTTATTTGTATATAAAGAGAATATGCCAGTTATAAATGAAACTTATGTTAAGTATATTTACACCCACATGATTTCCATTCTATAACGGATATCATCCTCCCGCTTTTGTGCTCTCTTTGCCTTTTCGTCAAAAAGAAAATCAACAGCACTCCCAATATCTTGATTGTTCAATCGCAATGCCCTCCTTGCATCATGTTCCTTGAAGCCCATGCTCATAACATGAGATAAGGCTTCATCAGGCACTTGTAACTGAAATCAGCAGCAAAAAATTGGGCTTCATGTTGGGCAAGGATGTAAAGATATAATGTTCATTAAGGTGGCAAAAACAAAAAAAATGGCAAGGGAAAAAAAAGAACTGAAAGTGGCAGAAGGAAGCAAAAGATGAGCAACAATAAATTTGGGATAACCACAACTAATTGCTGATAAATTTTACCAGTTAATAATATCTGAATGTATTTTAACCTTTTTAAACTATTGATATATGTTATTTCCATTATATTTAACCAATATCTTTCAGTAAATAAACGTTGCAATAATACAGCAAAGTAATTGCAAATCCAGTCTACTAATTCTTTATCTGTGAGATATGTCATTAGGTACTCCATTTTATTTTCCCATTGAAGGCAAATCTAAACCTGTGCTCAAGAGGATGCTGTCCATACACTGATAAGGGAATCCATATAGGATATTGAGAAGAGAGGAGCAGTGGTGGTCTCCCTGGACTGACCAGATCAACTCCGCCAAAAAAAAAAAAGTGACAAAATTCTCCCCTTTCTTTACATTAGAAGAAAGATGGAACAACTGGAACCAGATATCTGAAAAGAGCTAGCTGCTTTGGGTTATAATTAAACTAACCTGTGAGAATTTTGCTTGTGCAGAGGTCAATGCCTTCCTAGACTCATCAAACTGACCATTATGATATGCCACTACCCCTTCCAACAACTCCAATCTCATATGTCTACAAAGAAAGCATGCAAAAGAGATTAGCTTCACATTGCAACTAACAGCATTTTGACTACTGGCCAGAAATGTAGAAATTGAGTCTCTGAAACAATTTTTTGAAATACTGACAGTGCAAGCTCTGGCTGGCAACCAGCTTGAAGGAGTCTAACACGGGAGAGATCCTTTCCGTGACAACGTTCGAGCCCTTCTCTGGCTTTTTCAATACGTATTCCTGCAACTGAAAGCCAACTGATATCTCGAAGCAAGAAATAGCACCAAACCATGTCTATTTGCAGCATTGGTACATTGTCAACAAGCTGCAAGCAAACACATACAGCCAAATGTGTAGGCTATTAAGAAAACATTCTTGACAAATAAAGTCTAATCCAGAGAAAATTTTACGTAGAGATGAAATAGATCTTTCACTTTAAATCCAAATTAACGTGCAAGCAATTATTCAATACCCAATACATGTTTAAAATTTTGAAAAGATTACCTAAAAGCAAACTTTAGCTATTTCCAAAAAATATAAACTGAACAACAGCATGACTTAAAAGTTATTCTGAAAATGAATCTTTTTTAATTCTAAGAAAGAATGTCTCACCTCAAGGACCTTGGGATCACAAAGAGAGAAGGCCTCCTACAAGAAAGAAACAAGGCACTTAATTTAATTAGTTCTCAGACTCACTGGAAAAACATTTTACTGTATAACCTTATTATCAGCTTTGCTGACAAGAAATGTTCAATGAAAACTATTCCAACAATCTGGTTGCAAGCAAGAAAAAAAATTAAAAAATGTAGAGTGCTGAAGCAAATGTGGGTGGATGCTAGTAACTGACCTCCCCCATGGTGAGCACTTCCAGTGCGTCTTTATACAGTTGTCTCCTAATTAGATTCTTTGCATTTGCATGAAGCATCAGACCCATCATCACTGCCCTATTTAAACACAATTCAAATCTTATTCTAGTCGTAAAAACGAGGCCAAAGGTTTAAAGCATAAGAATAAATTCTATACCGCTGATCAGTCTCAGTTCCTAATTGTACTTTTTGCCCTCCCTGGTCTTCAAGTTCAATATTAAAGTCTTCAATTGGCAACGAGCCATCCACATGCCTCTTGGAAAGTGCAATGGCAGCCGCCCTGTCAGTAGAGATAGCTATGAGTTAGAAACTGGTGAATTTGCACAACAATATGCAATGGTACAGAAAAACTACACAGAAATGAATTATTTTCCCAGCCTACCAAATCCTGAAAAGACGATCACTTCAGAATGCAGGAAAACTATAAAATAAACACATCCAGTAAATAAAATCCTCTATCATTTTGACAAACTTGCCAAGCAGGTCCTTGTACTATTTGCAAAGGTAAGTCCTTGGTTCATCTGAAAAGTTCAAAGAGTGGAAGAGGCATTTTTGAAGGTGTTTCCCCCTCTTCAAATAACAACACTGAAATTTGTAGTTAATACAATCAATTCTCCAATTAGAGACTTTATATCATCTCAACTTAGGGTAAACCGTCAAGGACTAACATCTCTCTACACGGAAACATAGTAGTATTTCATTATCAATTCAATCATAGACTTCAGACTACATTACACCACTTTGATTTTATGACATGAAACATTGTATCAATTCCATAAAAAATAAGAAAAAAGTAAAATCAAAATACCTTGTGGAATTAACTACGCTGAAAACAAAAGAGGAAAAAAGAGAATTCCATCTCTTTATGTACAAACCCAAAACAGTCACAGTTCAATTATAATATACAAGCCAAGAAAACATAAGGAGAAATAACCCATAAATATTCCATGAACGCAGTTCCCCTTTTGGCATATTTGATTTACAAGCCGAATACCAAAAATACATGAAAATCATCATAAATATCAAAACTTTTTTTCATATAACAATAAATTTGCCAACTTTGATTAAATCCAGAATTCCAATGAAACCAAAAACCCAATAAGCAGTCAGTTACTTTTCTATTAAAATCAATACTAATTAATCATTAAAAGAAACACAGAGACAGAGAGAGTTGACGAAAAGACTCACTTGACTCGAGCAAGTCTACAAGCGCGTTCTTCCTCAGCCATCAACTCATGTTTCAAGGACTTGCCTTCATCAACAGAGACACGACTGGCCAAAATCTTAGCGTTGTTTTTGATACCCAATTGGCTTAACTTTTCAGCGCCGTCACCATCTTTCAATACTTTACCTGCACATATAAGGTTGATAGAGTCAGGACCTTCCACGTTTGATCGCTTGGCTACCTCTTCCCTCAACATGGCCACCGTCCAATTCTCCAATTCTAACTCTATCACTCCTGCCCATGTTCCCCCGATCCTTAATTTCGCCATGGCAGCAAAGATGTTCGTTTTTCTTTTCGCAAGAGAGTGAAAAGTAGAGTGCGAGAGATAAAAAGGGCGAAAGCAAGGATGATGTCGAGTATAGGTTGAGAAAAAAAAAAGGTTGTTGGGGTTACTTCGGGAGCAAGGTTATGTTGTTTTATTGCTACTACTTAGTGCAAATATGAGTCTGTACTTTTAACTTTTGCTAATAAAAAAAAACATTTGGAATAATTAAAATTTTGATCGGTTAAAGTCTGGAATCAAATTTATATAGAGATGCCACCATTGAAGTTTTTGAATTTTATCATTTACCGAGTAATTGACTTATTTTCCCTCTAAGTTATTATTTAAAAAATAATATTTTATTAGTAAATCAAATAAAATACCATTATTTTTCCCAAAAAAAAAGTTACTATCTTGAATATTCTTCTCTTCTTTTGGATTTTCTTTTCATCGTTATATATCACCTTTTTTTTAGTTTGCAACATACTAATATTTGTTTACATCATTTTTAACACATTTTTCTCCTTATAGCAAATAAATTGCAGAAAGAAAAAAGATTTTCTTTTTCTAATAAAAAGCCTTTTCATAATAAGTGTATTAAAATTTTTAACTTATAATTTGTGTTATAGTTAGATCGAGTGAAAACTAACAAAAAAATCTGCTAAGATTTTCAGTAACTAGTATAAAAATGTGAACATGGGTATGATTTTTTTTTCTTATGATTATTAATATATGAAATTAATGTGGTAGGACTAAGTTGTAGTGATAAGCCTTGGACTTGGGAAAGTGTTTTAGCAACCAATAAACCAACAACAGTAAATGAAAAGATCAAAAATAAAAAAGCCTTAGTAGTCTTTCATTGCACTTCCACAGCCATGGCTGTTGGCGCCGTTCGCGGCAAAGCCACCCAAAAAACGGCAACCAATGCCACCAAGCGCAAATTCAAAAAATGCAAACCCCAAAATCAACTATTAACCCCACTACTAGTCTCCTTCCTCTTCTCTGCCACTTTCGCCGCCCATTTCTTCCTCCTTCGCCACGATCTCTTTCTCCTCCCGTCCTAGTGTCTCCCCCTTGAATCCCTTCTCTCTTCCTTCTCCCTTCCCCTCATCCCCCTTCCATTTGCTCATTCTCCTTACCCTCGGTTCAACCGCTTCCTCTTTCTTCCCTTTTCTATCTTCGACCCCTTCTGGCCCTGCTTTTTCTGGATGTCTAAACACATTTTCTCTTAGCTCCTTTCAACCCTTTCCCTTTCCTTTCCTCTCGATTCCTCTCTTCCCGCCGCTCTCATCCGCCTCGCCCATGGCGCCTCTTACAAATTCCTCACTCGTCGCTTCAGTTTTTCCTCCGTCAACGCCCCCGTGCCTTCTACACCGTTTGCAAGCTGGTTAACTATAAATTAGGCAATTCCCTAGATTTTCAAGCTGATATCAGCCATATTGTGGTGGGTTTTGGGTGCATTTCACTTCCCAATTGTTGTGGCATTTTGGGTTTTGGGCGTTTCGAGGTTGACGGTAGCTTATGGGTTCAAATGAGTAGGTTAGTTCAGGCATTGGTAGATTTTTGGATATCTCAGCTGGTTGGCCTTATTCAGTGAAACCCGAATCAATTTTGCATCAAGCGAAGCTTTTCTCGCGTGTAGAGGAATCAAGAGAGTTATTAAACGGGCTTTGTTACAAGCATAGTGACGGCAATTCTGTTCCTCAATACATATTGGGCGATTCTTGTTTCCTTCTCTTCCCATGGCCTTGTTCAGTAAAACCCCCTATGTGAGGTTCAATGAGGAAGGAGATAGTTTCGGTTCACCGGAGAAACAGTTCAATGCACCCCAGTCGAGCAATGGGGTTGGTTGAGATGGCGTTTTGGAGAGTTAAAGTTAAGTGGCAGCCCATTATTGCTCAGCATTTGAATCGGGTGAGTTTGAGAAAATGAATGCCATAATTATGTGCTCGTAGAATCATTTCTGTAGTTTATTATCTCTTGGTAAATTGTATGTGAATACTTCAATTTTATATAGAAATTGCTTTTAATCTAGTTTGCTGGGTGAAATATGTTTATATATTTGGATCCAAGACAGTTTTGAATGCACATGGTGTAGGAATCTAACGTAGGATTACTAGTTCAAAGGTTATCTCTTAAATGTTGTAAACTTGCTCACCCATAGCAGAAAGCTGCTAGTTAGAGAATTTTAGTTTAATATATTCATGTTTTAGTCACACGCGAACACAAGCTTCTGTCTAATTTCTTAACAATAAGTTGGCGCAAAAAGTCGAAGTTCCACAATTGCAATTCTTCCTCTCATTTAAGTAAGGAGAAAAAGATCATAGAAACAGAGGCATTATATGAACAGAGTGTGATTGCTGGAATAAAAATTGACACCTTCATTTGGAAGCCAATCCATTTTTTGATTAGCACTCCAGAGAACACCATTTAGAAGACATTACAAAGAATACATGGGAAACAACCATGTCTTTGATGCCACTTACTTTCTCCTACCATCAAATAAATTTGAACTAAGTGACCTTAAATCTGTCACAAATGAAGTCCTTGTACGTGGGTAGGTTCACAAAGAAGAGTCATATATCGAAGGAAATAGTTAGTAACATGCACATAACCAGTTGGTAGATTGTGTTATCAAAGGTCACCAATTTTGTAGTTGGGACTTCATCAATAAATTATTTTACCTCAGATTGAAAACAATAGGAGAGTTGTTTTATCTCTTGACTCTTGCAAACCTGCCCACCCATGGTAAAAAGCTGCTACATTAGTGAACTTCAGTTTACACATTGTTCTTATTTTAGTCAGACATTATCACAAGTTTTTTTCGATCTGAATAATCCTTTAAGGGAATGGAGAAAAAGAAACATAGAAAATAAAGAGACTCTATGTGGATCGTAACCCAGACTACCCAAAATAAAGTTGACACTCTTATTTCAATGCCTCCAAATTCTAGTTTGCATTCCTAACAAAATTATTAGAGAAGACATTGCTATATTTCTACGCACTATGTGAGCAATTTGAATTAGTAATCGTTGCAACAATTCCTATGTAAAAGAGGTTGACAATGAAAGTTTCATTGAGCAGAGGAAATTGGTTAGTAACAGAAATTGGTGACAATGAAAGATTCATTGAGCCAAGGAAAATGGTTAGTAACACAAATTGGTAACATGCACAACAAAAATTAGTAAAGGAGTTACATATGTCATGATCAATACTGTCATCTGCATTGTTGAGGAGCGAATTTTGCCACTCATATTGTTCTAGAAACGATCCAAGCTTGCTATTTGCAAAATGATTAATTGGTCAAGAAACATATTATAATAGAATTTCCAGAGATAGAAATCAAAAGGGTCTTCATTCAAATTCTTAACAGGAAAGGTAAAAGGCTGAAGCTTTTTGGTGGAAATGAAAATCTATTGGCTACATATTTCAACAACGGAATCCTCTAGGGAGATTGTCTACAACAAAATAGTAGCTAGAAGTAATGCCCATTTCGATGTGATAGAACCATACTCGTCTCCAATAAGGATTTATGTAAAGAACAGCAGCAATACCCAATACCATTATTATGTAAGACACGATGAAACTCACATAAAAGATATCCATGTCAATTGAACTATCGTCTTCACTATTGTCAATTGATGTTCGTTCAATTGCAGAGCAGTTATTTCGCAACAATGCGCCACAAAGAAAAAGATTTCCCAGGTAGCTGTTTTCATCAAATGTTGCAAATTGTCCGGTCTCAGGTGTCTTTCCAAACAAGTTGTTGTATGACACATTGAAATATGCCAAGAAATGTAACTCCGCAAGTTGAGGAGGGATATTCCCGATCAAGTTGTTGTAAGAAAGATCCAAACTCTCAATTTGTCTGAGATTAGAAAACTCTGATGGGATTGATCCTGTCAAATTGTTGTGAGCTAGGTTCAACACAATGATGTTTAGGAAGTTTTTGACATCGTGGGGAATCTCACCAGTCAACTTGTTGTAAGAGAGATCAATTCCAGACAGGTATGTAAGGATTCTTCCCTTGTATGGGTAGGATATGTTTTTTGTTGTGAACTCTATTGGCTCTTCAGCGGAGAAAGAAGAGCTAGGAGCTGGAGCGTCAACAGCACCGACATAGCGGACGTGATCTTCGGATATATTGTTCAGTGTTGTAATCTTCAGGCAAGGGGGAATAATCCCAAAAAGATTATTATGAGACAGATCAATCAAGCTCAATTGACTCAACTTGCACAACTGAAGTGGAATCCCACCTTCAAAATGGTTGTTATTTAGGAGAAGATAACTCAACTGAGAAAGCTTGCCAATCCAATTCGGAATGTTTCCACTTAAGTGGTTATTGCTGAGATCTAATGTCACCAAATTAGAGCTGTTACGAAATGCATTTGCTAGCGGCCCTTGTAGCTTGTTTTTAGATAAATGAACATGATTGATCCATAAAGGGTTGAAGCAAGATGGCAGACTCCCTGAGATATTGTTCGCTGAAAGGTCGAGAAATTTAAGATTAAGATTGAGCTGGCAAAATTCCATGGGGATTGGACCTTCAAGATGATCATTTGCCATGACAATTGTTTCCAAACTTGACATATTCCCCATCCACTTCGGTATCCCACCAAAAATTGTGTTATTGCTTAAATCTAATATTGACAATCTGGACAAATTCTCCATCCATCTTGGTATCTCATCAAAGAGTTGATTATTGCTGACATCCAATATTGACAAATATGAACAATTAGACAAACAATCTGGGATGCTTCCAGAGAAGTGATTCCCATCCACTTGCAACTCTATCAAGTTTGTCAGGTTAAAATTTGCAGAGAAAATCTGACCTTGCAGTCTGTTGTTTGATAATATAAGGACACTTAATAAGGAGCAGCCCATGGCCAAGTGTTCGGGTAATCCACCCGAGACTTGATTGTTAGACAAGTCCAAGGATTGTAGGGAACTCATACCACCGATGGAAGCCGGAATGCTACCGCCAAAAAATTTTTTTGACATGTTCAGAAACGTTAACGATGGTAGTTTTGCTCCAATTTCTGTTGGAATGCTGCCATTGAAGAAATTGTTGGAGACGTCTAAAACTGATAAATCCAAATGTGAAGCGAATGGTAGCCCAAAAAGTCCCGATAGAGAGTTGTTGATGAGCAATAATCTATCTAATTTCTCGTTGTTTCCCAACAACCAACTTGGGAACTGCTCTCCCTTGAAATGGATGTTAGAGAGATCAACATACCTCAAGTCATGTTGATGATAGAGGAATTGAGGAAATGATCCAACATCTCCACAACAGGATAAACTGATATGATTCAGTTGGAATCCTGGGGCAAAAGAATGCATTTCGGTTTCAGCATATATGGAATTGTTGTCTGCAGAGATATCCTTGAGTTTTGAAAGGTTGAAGAAGGGTCTTAATGAGCTCGGGATCTGAAAGTAATTGTTTGAAAGATCTAAACTTTCAAGGGACGTGAGGTTGGAGAAGCACTCGGGCAAGTTACCGTTTAGATTATTGTAGCTGATATCAAGTTCTCGAAGGTGCGTCAATTCACAAAATCCTGTAAATAAATAATTAAATAATTAAAGACGTCTGCTACTGATAAAAAACAAATAAATGAAAGAAAAAAACATAAGCAAACGAGGTCAATTGTTGACTCTCCATAATATTAATGGAGTTCAAAAGAAAAAAGGATAATATATATAGGAATTTTATGTGAAGGTGTTTTGTGTTTGTTTAGTAGGTTTCATTACTTTTTAAATGGTTATGATTGAAGAGTGATGTTTTGATTTGGATAATGTTCAAATGCAAAAGTGATAACACAAATAGGACAGAGGAATAATGTTCAAATGCAAAAAAGTGACAACATGAATAAGACAGAAAAAGTACTTAAAATAAAATAACTTAGAAACAGAATAGAATAGTAAAAACAAAAATCAAGAGAGGGTAATATCAATCTCAACCTTGGGTAGCTAAGGTGCCATTGAGTCCACAATCCCTTAACATTAGAGACTCGAGAGAAGGCATTGCTCCAATTGTTTGAAGAAAGTTGGTTTCCAGGGGAGTGGAGCCTATGCTGATAGATTCCAAATTCTTCAAATGAAGTGGGCCTACATAGCAAGAATAAAAAAAAAAAGTACAGAAATGTATAAAGATATATTTTCAGGTGCAAATAATAATAATAATATGTAGGTAGATAATAGATATGCAGTCAATAATATACATATATATATTATTTCATTAGGTTGATTATATTGTTTTGCCTTTTTATTCTTTGAGCAGTGAAGGGTTTATTAGACATACCCTAATCTATTAAAAGAATTAAAAATATATATCAACAAAGTGAAAGGACTACAAATAAAAATTGGTAATGACAATTTTAAACAAAATCAACAACTTTGCATACATTTTTAAGCTAATATGTTTTTCATTAATTATATTAATTTTTATATCACTTATTATTTTTTTACATTAATATTAAAAATTATTGTAATATTTATCTTTGCAGCCCAAGAAGAATCACCTACTAATATTTATGTTATGAGTATGCAATTTAAAACCTTAATATATGATGGCATGAGTTAATTAACGGATGGTTGACCAAGTTGTCTATATATTCTTCAAAAGAAGAAAACTTATATAAATGTAAATAGGAAGATCCACTAAATATCATAGTTTGACAAGGTTTACTAAACTGTTTTACTTTATTTTTCTTTTTTATATGATACGAAGAATGCTCTATTACAAATAAACTTATAAGGAGTGATATACATTATTGAAAATTTATGAAAAATTCTTTAAAAGGAGTTCTTTTAATTTTGAATAAATGATTATTTGAATGATTAGTGCTAAGAAATATGTAATCAATCCAAAGAATGAAATAAATAAAATGGATTAATAACTGAAAATTTTAAAAATCTCACTTACCATGCATAGAGAGGTTGCCATTCACCTCACAGCTATCAATGAGCAACTTTTTAAGGGAAGTCAGTGTTCCAATATCTTGAAGAAAGTTGGAAGGGAGAGATGAATATTCCACGGTCAACTCTTTCAAACTCGTCAAATTTTGCCAAACTATTCAATAAAAAAGTTATGAATTATGTTTCCAAAGACATAGTTGCAAAATTACTAAAAGTTTATAACAAAAAATTAGTATCTAGGCTTTGTTTGGTTGATATTTTGTTTTGTTTTGTTTTTTTGAAACATAAATAGAAAGAAAAATTTTAAAAACAATAGAAATAAAAGACCAATAACAAAAAGCATAAAGTAAAAATAAAAAAAATAAAAGTAAATATCAATCAAATCAAATTTTAACAATTATGTAAAAATAAATATTTATTTCATAATATTAGGTTACTTAATCAAGGTTTTTTTGAATTTGGTAAAAGAATTGAAAAATATATCAATGAAAGTGAAGGGAATTCAAATAAAAATTGTTAATGACAATTTTAAACAAAATTCAACAACTTTCAAGTCAATTTTAACCCACTGTGCTTTTCATTAATTATATTAATTTTTATATCACTTACTATGTTTTTCTTTGATGATTAAAGATTATTGTAATATTTATCTTTGCGCTTAAGAAAAATCACCTACTAATATTTATGTTATGAGTATGCAATTTAAAACCTTAATATATGATGGCATGAGCTAATTGATGGATGGTTGACCAAGTTGTCTATATATTCTTCAAAAGAAGAAAACTTATATAAATGTAAATAGGAAGATTCACCAAATATCATAGCTTCACAAAGTTTACTAAACTGTTTTACTTTATTTTGCATTTTTATTTGATGCGGGGAAGGGTTTATTACAAATAGACTTATAAGGAGTGATAAACATTATTGAAAATTTTATGGAACATTCAGTAAAAAGAGTTCTTTTAATTTTGAATAAATGATTATTTGAATGATCAGTGGTAAACAATATGTATTCAATCTAAAAACTGAAATAAATAAAATGGATTAATAATTGAAAAATTGAAAGATCTAACTTACCATTTATAGAGAGGTTGCCATTCACCTCACAACTATCAATGTCCAACTTTCTAAGAGAAGTCAGTGTTCCAATATCTTGAATAAAGTTGGAAGGGAGAGATGAATATACCACGGTGTTCCAAACTTGTCAAATTTTGCCAAACTATTCAGTAAAAAGTAAAATGTAAATATCAATCAAATCAAATCTTAATAAATAAGTCTAAAATGTAGTATACATGTATAGTTTGTGTAATCTCATTTAACTGGGATGGAGTCCAGATTTTTAATAAAAGGTATTTAATTTAATATAATGTTAATTATTATTTTTATAACATTTTACATGAATTAAATTTATTTACCTAGAAATGAATATATTAATTGTATTTACCACTAAAAAAATATATTTAGAAAAATCATTTGACAAAAGATAAAAGATTACATAAGACAAAAGAATTTTACGGCAAAAGTTAACTATTAATTATATGAAAATTTGACAATATATATTGGAATAATCAAAGAAATTATGTTAAAACAAAAAGGACTATGGGGAAATAAAAATAGTTTTAAAAAGTACAATAATGCAAATATTTGTGGAAAAAATGGTAGAATTTATAAGAATAAATATATGAAACAAAATAATTTAATAAAATTAATAGAGAGAGGGTAGGGCGGGGGCAAATAAGAATGATATCAAAAAACTGTTTACACATTTTAAATTTGATAATGAATAGTTTTAGATCGATCTATGCTCACTGTTTTTTTTTAATTTAATATGCATAGACAAGATGCCATTATATTCACCTCAACCAGACAATGACATACACGTTTAAGAGGGTTAGTTTTCCAAAGCCTTGAAGAAACTTTTAGGAGGGAGAAGAGTTTGATCCCACCTCTTACAAGTTGGACAAATTATGCAAAAATGATGAATCAATCAAAGCTGTATATGAAAGACAAAATAAAAACAAAAAGAAGAAGTGATAATGTCAACTGAAATTATATGTTTATCTTTACTTTTTCAAATGTTTCAGAATTATATATATATTTTTAAAAAATTTGTAAGTTATATATATTATTAATTTTTTTCTATAAGCATATATATTATAACTTTTTATAGTAAAAAAACATAAAATGTAGATATAATTTAAATAATAAGTCACAAAAAATTTTAGATGACTAAATTAGATGAATACATAAATTAAAGTGATTAATAGTTGAGATCTAATAATATGTTTTTTTTGTGGCATAATCATTATAACTAACTTCAAATAGCTTAATTTACTGGATTGTTTAAAGTATTTTATTTTAATTTTATGCTTCGCATTGGGATTGGTTATTGAAGAGGTAATTACAAGTTATTTGAGCAGAAATTTTAGATTTAAGCCATAATACTTATATTTGAAGAAAAAAAAAAGCCATGATATGTTAAGATTCTAAAATAATAAAAACAATAAAATTATCACACATTCTTAGAAGTTCGAATAGATGATTTGAGTGGCTTGGCGATAGCAGTTATTAGAATCAAATATGAAACTAATAAATCAACGTTTTAGTATCAGGAAATTGTAAGATCCTATTGTCGCAACGTGCGGGTCCGGGAACCCGTCTGCCAGACACGGGCGAAAATAAATGGTTAAGGAGTCGCCACCAATCGTTTCTTGTAGGTGCGATTGGTCATCTATTGACTCTGTTCTAATCGATGAAATCCTAAATCAATTTTAGGTCCATCGAAAGAATAAAAACTGAGCTACGATTTTTTTTCAAAGATGGGTTCGGGAGTGCGGTTACGCACGGAGAAGGATTAACACCTTCGTGACGTCCGTTCCACGAACGGTACCATTTAATCTTAAGTCATTCTATTACGGCCTTATTTCGATTTTATGGTTATGTTTCCTTAATCTTCGCTTATTAACCAATTTTTATTGAGTTGGATCTTTTATTCGGCTTTACGTATGCAGATGATGCAAGTATAAAATAGTGTTATGATTTATTTATTTTAAATGATGAGGTCGGTAATCTTTTATTGAAAAATCATTCGAAGACCATCCCAACGCTTTGGTGAAGTCTCGACGTTTTCCTCACCTAGAGATATCTCCGAAGGAACTCGTCTCTACAAGCTCCTCGGAGAAATCCCATCATCGGAATTCTCGCCTCATTTACAAGATAAACGTGGCATGCAATGACAGAAAAAATGATGATATCTATATGCACGCGTTTTTTTTTTTACTTAAGTGATTCGTAATTCATCCAATGATGTGGTTAGTAGTTTAAGATGATTTATCACATTATTTGTGTTTATTATCATTCGTTACATTTTTTAATTATTTTTCATTTTTCTTATTTTTGTATTTTTATTTTCTTTTATTATTATTTTTTTTATTTTTCCTTTTTTTGCCTCTTGTTTTCTATTTAAATCTTTATTCTTTAATTATTGTTATCGATTAATATTTTATATAGTTAATCAAACAAACAATTTAAAATTTTCTATGGTTAAATTAATTTTATTCGGTAATATTCATCTAAATCAATTAACTAATTATACTAACTTGAGTTTATTGTGAAAATTTATTTTTTAATGCCTATCTTCTATATTGACTATTCGAATAATGAATATCGGAATATAGAGTTAGAATTTATCCTGATGCTTCGGTGAAAATCCGTCTCGTATTCCTCACCTAGAAAATCAATCCAAAAGAAGTAACTTTTTACCTCTTTTTAAGTCGAATTCCATCATCGGATACTCAAAGTAATTATTATTTATATATATTTATTTATGCACATTTTATATTTATTTATTATTTATTATTTATTATTATAATTATTTATTTATTATATTTTTTATTATTTTTTTGTTAATTTTACTTATCTAGGTTTAAATTATTATTTATTATCCTACTAAAATAAATGCACACATTTTATATTTATTTTTTTATTTTTTCTAACAACATTTAAACTAAATTAAAATACCTTGAAATTAAAAATAAACACAAACAAATTCAAAACAAGGCCCAAATAAGGGAATGTACCTATCTAGGCTTGGGTTAGCCCAGATCCGCGGCCCACAGGAGGCCCGATGCTGCCTTGGACGGTCCGTTCAGCAGGCCTACAGTATGGAAGTCCAAAACGCACCGTTTTGGTGCTGGTTTAGTATCTCAAAACGGCGCCGTTTTGGGCAAAACGCTTCAGCTTCCTCTACTCCCTTAAACGGCGTCGTTTGGGTTTTTGGTGGGTATAAAAACCCTTTTTTTTTCACTTTCAGCCTTCCTTTTCTCTCTCTACCCGAATGCTCTCTACCCTTTCTCTAAAAAACCGCAGCCTCTCCTTACCAGTGTCGCCTTACCCCTTTCTCTCTGGTGACCTCCGTCGTCACTCAGCCACCATCGATAGGACTCTCTCTCTAAACGATCTGCTTCCTTACCTTTTCACCGATCAGACCATTCCCTCTCTTCTCCTGCCACCGATCCGAATCTAGATCTTCCGATTACCCTACCCCTTCACCCAAACAGCCTCTCTCTCTCACCCAAACAGCCACCGATCTAGCCTCTCTTCTCCTCCAATCTAGCCCAAGCCCAACTTCTTCCGACGACCCCCCCCCTTTTTTGATTTTTGATTTTTTTTGGTGGTTTGTGGTTTTCGATTGCTAGATTTTAGGGTATGTTTTTGTTTTTTTTTTATTTGGGTATCCTATTGGCTGGTAGAGAGATTAAGGATTTTTCGTTCCTGGTTTTTTTGATCTTTGATCTTTTTTTTTTTTTGGTTTTTGAATATTCTCTCTTTTCTGGTTTTCGAATGCCCCTAAAAGAAAACTTTTTTGCTCCTTTTAAACTGGGTTGTCCAATTACTTGGACAATCCAGAGAGGGGAGCTCTGGCACCAGGGAGTTGGTAGCCGGAGCTCCTTCTCTCCCCTTTTCCCAATGCTGCAGGGGGTTCGGTAGCAGGGAGCCATACCTCCCTGCTTCTTTTTTTTTTATTTTTTGATTATTATTATTATTTATTTTTATTATTATTTTTTTATTTGTTTATTATTATCATTTTTTGGATGGGTGTCTACAGTTGCCCCTCTTTGTATATTCTTGAGAATCAAGAATACTACAAAGACATAGACACTGTATGCAACACATCTAAAAGCAAGTTTAGTCTCGACTCTTTAAAAAATCGAAACTCTCAGACTTGATCTAGGCTCGACCTATCTTTAAATAGGTTCGATTTAAAATTGGAATTCTTAAACTTGATCTAGGCTAGACCTATCTCCAAACAGATTTGATTTTAAAAATTTGAAATTCCTAGACTTGATATAGGCTCGACCTATCTCCAAACAAGTTCGATTTTAAAATTTGAAATTCCTAGACTTGATCTAGGCTCGACCTATCTCTAAACAAGTTCGATTTGACAAAATTAAAATTCCTAGACTTAATCTAGGTTCGACCTATCTCCAAATAGGTTCGATTAGAACAAAATTAAAATTCCTAGACTTGATATAGGCTCGACCTGAACAGGTTCGATTTGAAATTGGAATTCCTAGACTTAATCCAGGCTCGACCTATCTCTAGACAGGTTCGATTTGACAAAGTTAAAATTCCTAGACTTGATCTAGGCTCGACCTAAACAGGTTCGATTTGAAATTGAAATTCCTCGACTTTATCTAGGCTCGACCTATCTCCAGACAGGTTCGATTTGACAAAGTTAAAATTCCTAGACTTGATCTAGGCTCGACCTAAACAGGTTTGATTTGAAATTGAAATTTCTAGACTTAATCTAGGCTCGACCTATCTCCAGACAGGTTCGATTTGACAAAGTTAAAATTCCTAGACTTGATCTAGGCTCGACCTAAACAGGTTCAATTTGAAATTGAAATTCCTAGACTTAATCTAGGCTCAACCTATCTCTAGACAGGTTCGATTTGACAAAGTTAAAATTCCTAGACTTGATCTAGGCTCGACCTAAACAGGTTTGATTTGAAATTGAAATTCTTAAACTTAATCTAGGCTCGACCTATCTCCAGACAGGTTCGATTTGACAAAGTTAAAATTCCTAGACTTGATCTAGGCTCGACCTAAACAGGTTCGATTTGAAATTGAAATTCCTAGACTTAATCTAGACTCGACTTATCTCTAAACAGGTTCGATTTGACAAAGTTAAAATTCCTAGACTTGATTTAGGCTCGACCTAAACAGGTTCGATTTGAAATTGAAATTCTTAGACTTAATCTAGGCTCGACCTATTTCCAGACAGGTTCGATTTGACAAAGTTAAAATTCCTAGCCTTGATTTAGGCTCGACCTAAACAGGTTCGATTTGAAATTGAAATTCCTAAACTTAATCCAGGCTCAACTTATCTCCAAACAGGTTCGATTTGATAAAATTAAAATTTCTAGACTTGATCTAGGCTCGACCTAAACAGGTTCAATTTGAAATTGAAATTCCTAGACTTGATCTAGGCTCGACCTAAACAGGTTCGATTTGAAAGAAATTGAAATTCCTAGACTTGATCTAGGCTCGACCTAAACAGGTTCGACTTTGAAATTGAAATTCCTAGACTTGATCTAGGCTTTTACAGTTTAAAACTAATTACCCGGAGGTTTTGCAAATGTACCCGGAGGTTTTAGAAGAAAAAGATTGTTCCTCATCTAAAAATGAGGCTACATTACCCGAAGGTTTTTAAATGAAAAAGATTCCTCATCTCAAAACGAGGATGTGTAGCTTAAATTCTCTCGTGTCAAGATAACTGGGGTAGACATCTTGGATGCCAAATTGGGCTCGATTGTTTTTGTGCTAATATGACTGGGCTTAAACATCTTGGATGCCAGCTAAATTGGGCTTAATCATCTTTTGTGCCAAAACATCTTGGATGCCAGCTAAATTAGGCTTAGTCATCTTTTGTGCCAACGTAACTGGGCTTAAACATCTTGGATGCCAGCGTAATTGGGCTTAAATCTTTTTGTGCCAACGTAACTAGGCTTAAACATCTTGGATGCCAGCTAAATTGGGCTTAAACATCTCGATGCCAATGTAACTGGGCTTAAACATCTCGGATGCCAGCTAAATTGGGCTTAAACATCTCGGTGCCAACGTAACTGGGCTTAAACATCTTGGATGCCAGCGTAATTGGGCTTAAATCATTTTGTGCCAACGTAACTGGGCTTAAACATCTTGGATGCCAGCTAAATTGGGCTTAAACATCTCGGTGCCAATGTAACTGGGCTTAAACATCTTGGATGCCAACTATGGATGCCAACTAAATTGGGCTTAAACATCTCGGTGCCAACGTAACTAGGCTTAAACATCTTGGATGCCAGCTAAATTGGGCTTCATCATCTTTTGTTTTCTTTTTTTCCAATGAAAGATTCAAATCTTTCTTCACTTGATTGTCTGAAAACTGCAGTAGTTTTGACATTTATTTGAAAACTTTCAATGTTGATGATGCATGGTCATGTGCATAAGGACATGTATGCATGATTGAATGATGGACAAATGATGCATTGTTTCTTTTTGTTTTGCACCACATATTCCTTGCTTGCAAAAATCCTTTTTCTCAGCTTTGCATTTTTTTTGACGATGTTCTTGTGCAGTTGCCAATTTCCTTGTCAACAAAAGATCACCAATTCAAATTGGGTTTCAATGCATTGATGCCTTTGATCTTGAAAGCTCTTCTTCGCATTGCTTTTTCTCACATTTTCTTGAGAAATGAATTTGTCTTTTTCAAAAGTGCTTGTCTTATCTCTCAGTGATTAAAGAATTTTCCTCACAAAAATCGTAAAAACTTTCATTTTTTTCTTTTTCTTTTTGTTTTCAAAAACATCTAGATTTTGATAAAATCACAGCAAAACTACCCCACACCATTATTTTCATAATCAAAGACAGTTGAATCTTGGAGCAAAAATGTATCTATTCCACACTTTTCTTGTTAAAGTGATAAAACATCCAAGTTAGAAAAACATGTGATATTTGAATCTCTTGAAAATTGATGATTACTGTTTGAAATGATTTTGGATGAGCTAAATGACAATCTGGCCTTTCAAATAGATAAGATAGTTTAACTCATCAAGGTCTTGGTCAACAATAAAGATTTCTCACCATTTCATGGGAAAAGAAAGAGTTGAAATTTCTTTGTCTAAGCTCACAAATGTATGGTGATTTAAAATCAACTTTTGCAAAATGATTTCTTTTAAATCACAATCAAATTTGACATTCTCTAAGCCTCATGACATGTGGCAAGATGATAAATGTTAAGACTAGCCATTACAAGTTTTGCATTGCAGAAGGCTATTTTAAAAGAGATAGGCTCAAAATTTAATATGAATTTTTCTGATAGATCTTGAATCTTTAAGGTGCTTGAGAGTCTTATGCACTTGAAAAGTGTCTAATGAACTCTAGCTACCTTGAAATAGTCTCTCTCTGGTGCTTTTTGTTATCACCTTAGTTAAAATCATGAGTGGCTTCATGAGTTTCCATCTTCGCTCTAGATTGCCCTTTTGGGTTTTCACCTTAGAACTTCATCTTTTTCACTCACTTTTTTCTTCTCTTTTTTTTTTCTTCTTTTTTCATTGATCATTCCACCATGCACTTGAGAAAATTCAAACTCCATCCAAAATGGCTTGAGGGATTCAAAAAGGTAATTTTGGCAAAGAAAAGAGGTCAAAGTCTCATTCTCTATGTGATGATCTTTCTCTATAAGATAGCTCTTCAATTTAAGTATCCACACTTGATCAAAATGGACTTTTTAAGCACGTAATGTAGGCTATGGTTAAGGGTTCTGAAAAAAATAGATATAAAGGCCCAAACGTATATTTAAAGGTGATTAAACCAAGGATCCTTTATTAAGGCGCAAAAGTCTCTTTGAAGACATTTGTCTTTTTCAAAGCTTGGTTTTTTTCAACATTTCCCTTCTTTGCTTTTTCTTTCTTCCCTTTTTTTTTTTTTTTTTACATATCGATGGATTGAGTTTGAAATTTTCAAGAACTCAAATTTACATCTGCCCCCATGGTATATAAGATGTTTATTGGTCCTTTGCAATGAATATTCCAGTATCTATGCTTTTGACGAAAATTTTCCTTCATAATTGCCCCCTAATGTGGGAAGTGATCCTTAGTTGAGGTGCATCTAGAAAAAATATTCGATAGGCTCAAAGGGATAGCAAGTGAATAATTTCTCATTTGTGAAGGAAAAATGAAACATGGCCACTTATCCTCTCGACTATGGTTACTTATATTGAAGAGCAATCCCTAGAAATGAAGAATTTAAGATCAAAGATTGACTTTTCTTTGTTTTTCCACTTTTAGCATCATTGGAATATCTCAAGTGCATAATGTCACTTTCTTATTTCTTCTCTTTTTTTTTCTTTTCTTTTTCTTTTTTTTTTTCAACTCAAGATTGAACCAACCTTTCAAAGGTGAGAAGATTCATCAAGAATGTTTTTTTTTTGTCCTTAATCAACAACTCAAATGAAGGTTCAGGGGACTACCCTCAACAACAAGAAATACTTTTGCTAGATGAGAGATAAAAAAAATTTTATTTTTCAAGACAAGGGTCTTGGAGGTATTAGGCAATCTTATTCTTTGTCATCATGCCCCAGAATAAAGGTGCAGAAAAGCTTTAAACAATAGATTCAAGGTTCACATTTGATATCCAAATTGAAAGAATTTGAGAGGTATTGGGGTATTTGAGACTTCTGCATAGTCTTGACATTTATTAACCTACCATATTCAGAGTCTTTATGAGAGTGTCTGATTTACTTGCTTTCTAAAGAAAAAAAAATTTTTGCAAAACAATTAATTATAACATCGATCATTGCTTAGACAAAGATCATTGGCCTTTAGTATCATCAGGTGGGGTTGATGCATTTGCAAAATTTTGCTTTTTTTGGATTTTAAGTTCTTAAATACCCTTTATTTGAGTGATTTTGGGTTCCCAAGTGTTTGGAGAAATGGTTGGAGAATGTTTGCAAGGACAAGTTCATTCCAAACAGTAACCATCAATTCTTTCGAGAACATATGTGCACTTTATTGCCTAAACCTCTTTTTTTTTTTATCTTGAAAACATGTTATAGAAACCTTGACTAAATCAATTGTATCACATCTTTTTCCAAATTAAACATAAAGTTTCAGAGATTTTCAACCAACAAAACATTAAGGCTCAATTACAGCTTCTGAAGTTTATGTTTTTTAGCAAAATCCTATTTCTGCCATGCCCCTTAAAGATAAAAATTTCAGATCAACCACTTTTCTTGCAAGCAATTTGTTCGAGGCTCAAGGTTCTTCTTCAATTTCCTAACAAGAGCTCAATCTATGACAAAGTCGATTTCCAACATTCCATAAGCTCAAGAGTCAAAGTGCCATCCTTGATGAGATTTTCAATTTTCTCTTTCAATTACCTACAGTTCTCCATTGAGTGTTCGATTGTCCCCATGTGATAGCCAAATTTAGCATTAGGGTCATAATTCCTTGTCGATGAGTTTGGAATTGTTTTCATTGGCATAAGACTGAGGTATTGATTCTTAATTAGTAGAGGTAAAAGCTCAAAGATTGGCATAGGCCTTTGGTAAAGGTAGGGTTTTCTGACGGAGCTGACTCTTCAACCATCCTTTTTCCTTTACTTCAACTTGCTATCAATTCCATCATCTTTGCTAGCTATTCTCTCATTTCCTCTTGAGCTCTTTCCATTATATCCATTCATTCCCTTTGTTCCTCTTCCATGATCCTTGCCCGTCGACGAGTATTATGAACATGTTAGTCACCGACTTTGGGTTGTGGAGCTATCTTGGAATCTCTTTTTTTTTTAAATCATAAACATGAATCAGATGCAATTTTTGACGCATGAATGAACACATTTTTTTTATTTTTAGATGAAAAATTTATTGCAAGTGAAATGCATATATGAATGATATACTATGAGTATTTGCCACATAACACCTATCAACAAAATAATCTATTACAAAAGATATTGTCTTTCATTACAATCCAGGAGCCATCTTTTCGTTCGAAAATATTCACCAATTTTATTGTAATGGCTATACACTTCATCATAATATTTGATCAGTTGTTACTCTTGTTTCCCAATCGGAAAGACTTAGCTCCTTAGTATGTCCGTCTTCCTAGCCATGCTTCTCGCCTTGTAAGCCACTTCCCTCATTTGCCTCAATACATAACCCATCTGATCATATTTCTCTAGGTAGGCTTGTTTGTAGGACTCTCCCCACTCTCGAACTCGGAGGCTCTCTTGCTTGAAGCGTTCATATTCCTGTCGGTAAGTCCCCATAGCCACTTCGAGCTCTTCGTACTCCTATCGTAGCAATTTGATGGACTCTTGTTAGAATCGCACTTGATTTCTCAGTCCATTGTTGTATGCTTGAAGCTCGTTACCTCGACTTTCTCTTGCTTGTATTCCTCTTTGGAGTTCACTTGTCTCGATAGAAAATTTGTCGTTCAGAGCTTCGTACTTCTTTTCCCATTCATCTTCTATTTTTCGGGCTTTCTTTTTTTGTTCAATACTTCCTTTTCACCTTCTCACATTCTCTTTGGAGTTTTTCATATCGTTTCTTCCAGTTGGCGCTTTCAGCTTTAGACTTTTTCCGACCCAATTCACTTTCGAGTAAGGTATCATGGGGTTCCGGATCAATCGAGCCCTTGAGTGCATCCTCTCTCGGGTACATAACGTCTTTAACTCGTTTGTCGTGCCATGCTTCATACCCAGCAGTAATTTCATCGGCGTACCTCCCTTGGTTGACTCGGCTCGTCTTCTTCCAAGCTCGCGCAATCTCTTCAATCTTTTTCAAGAAACCCGACTCTCCATAAGCAAATTCCAAAGTGTTGAGTCCGTGCGTCATCGGCACAAATTGCTTTGACCCGAACTGCTTTCTCACCATAATTGGGGGGTAACTGATTGCCCCCCACAGTCCCATCAGTGGTACCCACGGTTTATCTCCACATTTGTACATGACTGGACTACGAGGCATCCACGGAGCTCTCCACGTTACTTCCACACTTATGAGTTTATGAAGCCTAGAGATCCACTGTTCTTTAGTCTTACCTTCCGGCCATTCACTCTCACAAAATTCTCTAATAGAGGCACTTAGCAGATGAAATGGCTTCCTGAATCTCATGACATTGCATTCGAAGTGGCTTACTATCCAAACAGAAAGCAGCTATGCACATCCCACAAAACGTCTTTCTCCTTTTCTTCGACAATAGTTCAATGATTTGAGAGTTTCGGCTAGAATTGAGGGTGGAGCATTGGCCTTATTGACGACTTGTTCGAAGAAGTCTATAATTCCAACCTCTACATGCCCCAGAACTTTAGGAAAAATCACCAACCCGTAAATTCCTAAAGCCATCACAAGTTGTCCTTGCTCGGTATCTTGATGCTTCATGACATAATTGAGTAAAAAACTCCACGGGATACACTCATTGTCTCCTTTTCTCTTCAAGTTTTGGTCGACTTCGCCGGGGGTGATACCCATCATCTTGGCTAGTTTTCGCCTATGCCCAGTCTTCTGTCCCCTCTAATATATTTTGTCCGGATTGTCGAGATCAATTTGTAGGAGAGCTGTGTATTCTTCGATTGTGGGAACCATATCCACCTTGTTGAACACAAAACACCTATATGATGGATCCCAGAATTGCACGATGGCTTTCAACAACTGTTCATCAATTTGGACCTTAAAGAGTTGAGCTATGCGGCCATGCTTCTTATCGAAACTCGCTCGAGTTGAGGGTCCCCACCTTTCCCATATGTCAAGCAGGTCAGTAAGGTCATTCTGTGTCAGATCAAGGTAGACCCTTTTTGACAATGATGGCACATGGTCTTGCGGCAAACAATCTCCTTCGCTTTGTTGGACATTCGCCATGTGTTGGGTCACCTCATATATTTCGTCGTAGCTTGAGAGCGGCCATGATGACTCCATGAATATAATTGGATCTACTCTGTCGATGGTTGTCAAGTGACAAATACTCTTCCTATATGCAAAATTATGATGCAAACGTGCATATGCAAAATAAAAATGACAAAAAAGGTTCAAATTAGTACCAAAAAATATTTAAGAACAATTTCTTATTAAAATGATGAAAATGATGAATAACATGGGTATGCATGATACCTTCTTTATTTTGCTTGGAAAATTTAGAGTAAAGAGAATGTGAAAAGTTCCTTCATGTGTACCTAGTCAGAAGTATATTCTCACGGGTAAAGTTCTACCTAGGTCGAGGTGACTCTCGGTATTCTACATGCTAAGTTCGGGTTGAAAGTGGAGCTAAAGGTTCTCAAATTGTTCCTCACTGTCATCCACTCGGACTAGTAAGGCACCCCGGTCCTCACCCATTATAGGCTTCAAACGGACTAGGTTCAATTTGAGTGGGGGTCTTCACTAGCCTATGTGGAGGTTATCACCTCAAGAGAGCGTAGCTACTTAACCCCCTCCTAATTAAGGACAAAGCCCGGGTAGAAGGCTTATGCATGAATGCAAAATGTGTCGTGTGTGTGAAGGAACAGATCAACTTTCTGCCAACAATCTCACATCCCTCTATCTTAAATTTCACACAATTAAATAATAATTAAAACAATAAATGCAACAAAAAGTAGTAAAAGCAAATGCACAAAATTAAGAGAAACATTAAATTATTTAAAGCCTTGAATGACTTATGATTATTTAATGGCTTGACTTGCTTTGTCCCCAACGGAGTCGCCAAGCTGTCACAACCTGCGAGTCCGGGAACCCGCCCGCCAGACGCGGGTGAAAATAAATGGTTTAGGAGTCGCCACCAATCGTTTCTTGTAGGTGCGATTGGTCACCTATTGACTCGGTTCTAATCGATGAAATCTTAAATCAATTTTAGGTCCATCGAAAGAATAAAAACTGATCTACCTTTTTTTACAAAGATGGGTTCGGGAGTGCGGTTACGCACGGAGAAGGATTAGCACCTCCGTGATGCCCGTTCCACGAACGGTACCATTTTATCTTAAGTCATTCTTTACGGCCTGATTTCGATTTTATGGTTATGTTTCCTTAATCTTCGCTTATTAACCAATTTTTATTGAGTTGGATCTTTTATTCGGCTTTACGTATGCAGATGATGCAAGTATAAAATGATGTTATGATTTATTTATTTTAAATGATGAGGTCGGTAATCTTTTATTAGAAAATCATTCGAAGACCATCCCAACGCTATGGTGAAGTCTCGACGTTTTCCTCACCTAGAGATATCTCCGAAGGAACTCGTCTCTACAAGCTCCTCGGAGAAATCCCATCATCGGAATTCCCGCCTCATTTACAAGATAAACGTGGCATGCAATGACAAAAAAAATGATGATATCTATATGCACGCGTTTTTTTTTTTACTTAAGTGATTCGTAATTCATCCAATTATGTGGTTAGTAGTTTAAGATGATTTATCACATTATTTGTGTTTATTATCATTCGTTACGTTTTTTAATTATTTTTCATTTTTCTTATTTTTGTATTTTTATTTTTTTATTATTTTTTTTATTTTTCTTTTTTTTGCCTCTTGTTTTCTATTTAAATCTTTATTCTTTAATTATTGTTATCGATTAATATTTTATATAGTTAATCAAACAAACAATTTAAAATTTTCTATGGTTAAATTAATTTTATTCGGTAATATTCATCTAAATCAATTAACTAATTATACTAACTTGAGTTTATTGTGAAAATTTATTTTTTAATGCCTATCTTCTATATTGATTATTTGAATAATGAATATCGGAATATAGAGTTAGAATTTATCCCGACGCTTCGGTGAAAATCCGTCTCGTATTCCTCACCTAGAAAATCGACCCAAAAGAAGTAACTCTTTACCTCTTTTTAGGTCGAATTCCATCATCAGATACTCAAAGTAATTATTATTTATATATATTTATTTATGAACATTTTATATTTATTTATTATTTATTATTTTTTATTATAATTATTTATTTATTACATTTTTTATTATTTTTTTGTTAATTTTACTTATCTAGGTTTATATTATTATTTATTATCCTACTAAAATAAATGCACACATTTTATATTTATTTTTTTATTTTTTCTAACAACATTTAAACTAAATTAAAATACCTTGAAATTAAAATAAACACAAACAAATTAAAAACAAGGCCCAAATAAGAGAATGTACCTATCTGGGCTTGGGTTAGCCCAGATCCGCGGCCCACAGGAGGCCCAATGCTGCCTTGGACGGTCCGTTCAGCAGGCTCGCAGTATGGAAGTCCAAAACGCACCGTTTTGGTGCTGGAATAGTATCTCAAAATGGCACCGTTTTGGGCAAAACGCTTCAGCTTCCTCTACTCCCTTAAACAGTGTCGTTTGGGTTTTTGGTGGGTATAAAAACCTTTTTTTTTCACTTTCAGCCTTCCTTTTCTCTCTCTACCCGAATGCTCTCTGCCCTTTCTCTAAAAAACCGCAGCCTCCCCTTACCGATGTCGCCTTGCCCCTTTCTCTCCGAAAACCTTCGTCGTCGCTCAGCCACCACCGATAAGGCTCTCTCTCTAAACGATCTGCTTCCTCACCTTCTCACCGATCGGACCATTCCCTCTCTTCTCCTGTCGCCGATCTGAATCTGGATCTTCCGATCAGCCTACCCCTTACCCAAACAGCCACCGATCTAGCCTCCTTTCTCCTCCGATCTAGCCCAACCCTAGCTTCCTCCGACGACCCCCCCCTTTTTTGATTTTTGATTTTTGTTGGTGGTTTGTGGTTTTCGATTGCTAGATTTTAGGGTATGTTTTTGTTTTTGTTTTGTTTGGGTATCCTATTGGCTGGTAGAGAGATTAGGGATTTTACGTTCCTGGTTTTTGTGATCTTTGATCTTTTTTTGTTTTGGTTTTTGAATAGTCTCTCTTTTCTGGTTTTCGAATGCCCCTAAAAGAAAATTTTTTTGCTCCTTTTAAGCTGGGTTGTCCAATTTCTTGGACAATCCAGAGAGGGGAGCTCTGGCACCAGGGAGTTGGTAGCCGGAGCTCCTTCTCTCCCCTTTTTCCGATGCTGCAAGGGGTTCGGTAGCAGGGAGCCATACCTCCTTGCTTTTCTTTTTTTTATTTTATTATTATTATTATTATTATTTTATTTGTTTATTATTATCATTTCTTGGATGGGTGTCTACACCTATTTACCTTGAAGAGTTTGGCTTCCATTATTGATCCCACACTCCAACAATTCCAAACTCTTTAGAGAAGTAAATTCTCTGATGGTTCGAAGCAAGTTGGTTTGGAGAAAAGAGCCATGCAAGAACAAGTTTTCCAAGTTTGTAAAATTGTGCAAATTATCTATTCAACAAAAACAATGAATATATCAATGTGAAGGCAAGAAAGAGTTTTGGTCATACAAAAATTATAGGAGCAAAGCATATTTTGCACATGGAGTGAAGCAGTGACACGACATGGAGTGAAGCAGTGACATGGCATGGTGCAGAGTTTTGTGACACGACATGGAGGGAAGCAGTGACACGACATTGAGTGAAGCAGTGAGACGACATGGAGTGAAGCAGTGACACGGCATGGTGTAGAGTTTTGTGACACGACATGGAGGGAAGCAGTGACACGACATTGAGTGAAGCAGTGAGACGACATGGAGTGAAGCAGTGACACGGCATGGTGCAAAGTTTTGTGACACGACATGGAGGGAAGCAGTGACACGACATTGAGTGAAACAGTGAGACGACATGGAGTAAAGCAGTGACACGGCATGGTGCAGAGTTTTGTGACACGACATGGAGGGAAGCAATGACACGACATTGAGTGAAGCAGTGAGACGACATGGAGTGAAGCAGTGACACGACATTGAGTGAAGCAGTGACACGGCATGGTGCAGAGTTTGTGACACGACATGGAGTGAAGCAGTGACACGGCATGGTTTTGAGTGTGTGACATGGCATTGCTTTAACATATGACAGGCCATGGTTTGCTTTGAAATATGTGACACGGCATTAATAGAATGGCTGACACGGCGGATTGAAAAGCGGGCAGTTTTGGAGGCAATCGTTTGGATTTGCCTTAAATTTTATGAATATTAATTTTAAATTTTATTTATTCATTTTTTACAGTAAACAGTTCATTTTCCCTTTTCCTCATTCGTAAACGTCTGTGTGTGTGAACCAAGGGTTGTTCGATTCATTTCTCATTGCGAAAGGTAAAAGGGAGTTCAACTTCGTTGTTTAGAAGGTTAACGACACCACTGCAACAGGAAGAAGAATGTCGGATATGGGTGAAGAGGTAAGTGAGCCTGGAAAAAAAAATCACAAAAAAAACTTTCATTGATTTCGGTAATTTTTTTTAAGGGTTTAGGGTGATACATATGGTCGTGTTTTTTGCAAATGTTAAGTTTTAAACTATTTAAGTCCTGGTTTGATGATTTTGGGTGTTAAAGTGGTGTTGGGTTGACTGGACTTTGGGGTTTAGTGTGTGACAACATCTTCACCTGATATGCATGGTGTGTTACAACTTTTCACCTGGTATGCATGGCGTGTGACAGCATTTCACCTGGTATGCATGGCTTGTGACAGGCGTGTTACAGAATTTCATCCCATATGCATGGCGTGTGACATCATTTCACTTCATATGCATGGCGTGTTACAGCATTTCACTTGGTATGCAGGGCGTGTGACATCATTTCATCTCATATGCATGGCGTGTTACAGCATTTCACCTGGTATGTATGGCATGAGACAACATTTTCGCATGATATCCATGGCGTGTGACAACATTTTACTTGATATGCATGGCATGTCAAAACAATTATTTATATAGTTAGTATACCTTTTGGGCACATTATTGGTTAACTGACTCTTGCACGTGTGCCATGTGATGCAGATGCATCGGCGAGAATATGAAGATCTTGACAATGTCCTCATTGTGCCGAGGGAGAAGTGGGCCTTCAATGTCGCAATAAACACCCACTGTAAGTGGTCCCAACTTCATTACATCAACAAGACTCTCCAAGAGAAGGGGGAGTTGGATGCAGTGAAGCGTACATACTTCGGAATGCTCCTTGATGTCTATCCGCGGGGCTACTTCAGCGCTGGTCTCCTTCATAACATAATGATTCGTCGAATCAATGAAAGGGAGGCAACGGAAGAGGAGCTATGGTTTGCTATCGGCAAGAGCAAGGCGCGGATATCGAAGCAAGAGTTTTGCCTTATAACCGAGCTGAAGTTCGGTCCAATGCCCGATATGTTCACAAGTCCGTATGAGGTGATTGCGGACGGAATTCATGCGAGATATTGGAGCGGCCAGGAAAGCATAAAGCTGCAGGCTTTGCTTGACACGTTTCGCGGAGGAAACTTCCAGCGGGAAGGAGACGCGACCAAGATGGCACTCGTCTTGATTGCAAATAACATCCTATTTGGGCAAGACTACCGTAGACGGGTGACACCTTGGTTGCTGTCATTGGTTAAGGACCTTGACGCTTGGAACGGATTTTCGTGAGGCCATTATGTTTGGAGGCTCACCTTGGACTACCTATTGAAAGGGTTCGAGGTGCCTACCTCAAGCGCAGCAAAGGAAAACCGTTTACGGTGAAACATCTACAGCTTCGTATGCGTGATACAGGTATTGTCACATTTACCGCTTTTGTTTGGTTTCGAGAAAATAATTTATTGTTGCACTATTGAATAATTTACGTTTGATAATGTTTACAATTGACTTGCAGTTCTGGGAATTTGAGGCAATTTTGATCTTACGAAAATAGTAGCCCTTTCTGTTCCGAAGGAAAACATCTACCCGCGAATGTGCAGATGGCAATGCAATCAGAAGCCAAAAGACCTGCACAAGGCGTTGAGAAGTTCGAGTCATCTAAGCAAGTGAGTGAACAGCTACAAATTGATCGATCCTTCATATTTGTATAAGAAATTTACCTCAAATTTAAACGTTTGATAAATTTTTTTTTTTTTTGCAGTTATGGGCCCTGGAGACGTTGGAGATCACCCCGGAGGAGGCCAGGCTGGAGTATTTGGTGGACCTCGATGTGCCGTTATCGGAGGGCCACCATTATGTGCCAATCGGGCAGACGGAGGATTGGGGTGATCAGATTGGCGTCGCTGCCAGGTCGAAAAGGAGAAGCTTGAAGGAGAAAAGATCCACGCTTCAACTAAGCGGATGCGCACCGACTCTCCCAGTGTTGATGAGCCGTTGGCCCCTGAGTTGATGGAACAAGGAGACGACCATGGTGTAGGAAGTGAACAACCGGTATTTACGGTTCTAACATTTTTTTCCATCCATTTTGATATGTGATTATCTACTAACATTTATGTGCTTGCAGTTGGATCAACCTACGGCAGCTCCACAACCACCCACCGGTCCTCCTTAGACACACATTCGTATTGAGCCGTCGGTAAGTTTGGTTATAACGATTTATGTTCAAAGTTTCCACATATGTTGATCTAGTAACAAAGTAACTTATGTCATTGCAGTTCACGGAGGCAACGTCCAATCCGCAACCAGCGATGGCTCCGGCTCTGATTCAACCGCATACTGCCAATGAGCCACCGGTAAGGATATTAAAGTTGTTATATTGGTTTTCCACACGTTTCCTATATGATTATTGAATAACACCACTAATATATATGTTATTGTAGTTGACCCAGTCGACAAGAGTCAATGACGACATAGGCACAAAACGTTAGCTCCGACGGATCATGCGAGAAATATCAGAGCTGAAGGTATCAATTAAGTCCTTGACTTTTGCGATTGAAACGCTAAAGGACCGCATCGTTTCACGGGTTCTAGATGGGCTGAAATCACAAGTACGTTAATCTTTCTACGCTTGTATTTTGCTATTTTAGGTCAATTCGCTATCGAATTTTCACAGTTGTCTCGTTCTGTAGGCCGGTCCTTCATCCGACAATGCAGTTGTGGGTCACGATGATCCTGATGATGGGTAGCATGAGGAGCATGGTGTCAGCATTCAATCAGAAGATGCTGAAGGAGCCGAGGTTGGTGAGGCCGATCTGATTGTGGATACTTTCGCCGGACATGAGGGAGACCTTCAGTTAGTTGTGTCAGCCATAGAGCATCTTCCTCCGTCCTAGGCGATCGTCGTGCTTCCAGTAGCAAGATCGGGCCAGCTTGCTTAGAACACCTCCGAAGCCACCAGGTCACTACTATCTTCCGATTACCATCATCGTGTAGCAGCAATTGCCGACCCTACTGAGTGAGCACGGGTGATAATGGCGAGCAAATACCTTGCAAGCCCGTATGTCGACCCCTCATTGACCCGTCGGGCGGTGAAGGACACGATGATGGAAGCGTACGAAGCCTTCAAGAAGAACCAGTCTACGAGGTCAGCTTGTAAATATCAATTCATTGTTGTTTTCTATAGAAACATTCATCCACCATCGCTTATCAAATTCATTTTGTGACATATGCAGACATAACGTCGGAATCTTAGGTGATCAAGGTGTTGACTTTTTCACATCGTTAGAGGATCCACAAGCAGAAATGACAAGTGAACATATCGACGCATGCCTCAGTGTTATGTGTAAGCGTGCGACAGGCCCAAAATCGAAGCATTACACTGCCCGTGCATGCGTGGTTGACACGATATTCTTTGTAAGTTTTTTGTAAAAAATTTTAATTTTTTCTAAACTTTTCAGTGCATTAGGTCTAAACCAATACAAATTTTTTTTTTTCAGGACACCATCCATATGCTACACTTGGCATATCAAACCGAAGATGCTTGATCGGGCATGCAAATTTTGAATGATTTACAGGGGTATGTGGAGGGTGAAAGGTCGACATACGACAAGAAATGGGAAGAGGTCGATTTCATCCTCGCTCCTTGTAATGTGGGTGGGCATTGGGTGGTGGCAAAGATCGATTTGGGAAAGTGGAAGATCAAGGTGATGGACTTCGTAACAACTTCGGCAGCGAAGGATAACGGAGTTTATGCGGAGCAGATGAAGCCACTTACGATAATTTTTCCAATCATCTGCCACCAAGCCGGGAATTTCAATAAAACACGTCGGAAGAGATGGGATTTGACGCCGATGCCATTGAAAATTTCTTTGCCCAGCCCTTCAGTGCATCGGCAGGAGGATAGTATTAGCTGCGGCATGTTCATGGTAAGCTACATTGACGCAATGTTGTAATCAGAGCCAATAAGAGTTAAGCAGAATATGATTGCAAAATTGCGTATCCAATATGTGCATGAAATTTTTTCCAATAGCTGTGCAAGCGAACCATGAACATATCAGCAGTTAGTTGTATAATTTTTTTTTCTACAAAATACAATTTAGAGATAAATTTTTTGTTGTATACATAATCATAGGAAATAGAATCATTTTTTTATTACTCACTTCATTATATTTTTATACAGAATAAAATTTTTTTGTATAGACAATTAATTTTATACAGGAATACATTATCTTTGTTAAGTAATTTTGTATCCTTATATTATATTTTTTTGTATCGCAATTTAGTAATAAGTCAGCGTCTGACAACATTGCCAATATGCACTCGGCGTGTCACCACCATGTTTGCATGCGTCTGGCGTGTCACACCCAGTATGCATGCAGGTGGCGTGTCACCACCAATATCTGCATGCAGGTGGCGTGTCACCACCATGTCTGCATGCGCTTGGCGTGTCACTCCCAGTATGCATGCAGGTGGCGTGTCACCACCAATATCTGCACTAGGCGTGTCACCACCAATATCTGCACTAGGCGTGTCACCACCATGTTTGCATGCGCCTGACGTGTCACCCCCAGTATGCATGCAGGTGGTGTGTCACAACCAATATCTGCATGCATTTGGCGTGTCAACAGCACGTTTGCATGCACTTGGGGTGTCACTACCATATCTGCATACACATGGCGTGTCATCAGCAAGTCTATGTGCATTAGGCGTGTCACAAAAATGTCTGCATAGAGTCGGCATGTTACCAACATGTCTGCATGCACTTGGGGTGTCACTACCATATCTACATGCACTTGACGTGTCACCAGCAAGTCTATGTGCACCTGGCGTGTCACAAAAATGTCTGCATAGAGTCGACGTGTCACCAACATGTCTGCATGCACTTGGCGTGTCAGCAGCACGAAAAGGATGCCGTGTCACTGCTTCCCTCAATGGCGTGTCACCGACTCTGCAGCCTGACTTCTCACATTTTTACCCTATCACAAACTCTAAACCAAAGTGGACAATTGATATAGTTTTGCAACGTCGTTTGTAAAATGAGTAAAATTTCCTTATATATATTGAAGCAATTTGCTTTAAGCAATAATGTAATGAATGTATTGGCTTTACAATTGTCGAAATGTAGAGTAACATTATTGATTTTTTATTTATATATGCTGTCCAAATATTAGACAATTTACATTCCATACTATACCACCATGCATGGTGTGGTTAAAGTCAATTATTGACAACTTCTATGCATAGGCAATGCTATTATTATACACTGGTTTATAGCAAATATCATTATTCAATGCAAATGTCAATGGCCAAGATCGAAACAATTCGAATCAAACCCTAACAAAGCAACAGATAAATTGCAGTTAGTTAGGCCTCGATAATATGTCTTCGTCCACAACACACACTACGTTTTCAAACATTGTCCTTCGGATTAGACAGTTGTTGTGTATGTGATCGATTTCTCTGCAAATTAAATACACTTTCGGTCGGCGCACTCGTCGGGCGGCTGATTGACTTCGAGATGGTGTCGGATTTGTTGATGGATTTGCAAATGGAGATGGGCAATTCTGTCTGTTGTGCCTGTACATCTTGCATTGCGAACATCTCCGTGCTCGACAGCCTTCACCGGCAGATGGAATCCTTCTCCTCCTAGGTCTTCCTGCTTGGCCTCGCCAAGGTGGTGGCAAGACGACAATTTGTTTCACATGCGGGGGGATGTCCCATTCACTAGGATGCCCTACTGGGCGAATGGACCCTGCATAACCCTCCACCCAAACGGTTGTCTTGTAGTAGTTGGCACAGAAATCAAAGGCTTCACGTTTGCATTTACTGAAAAATACAATGAACCCAATATTCAAGCAGAATATAATGCTATGTTATGTCAAATTAAGGATCAAATAAGAAATAAAGAAAATATAATCTGACCTTATTGCTGCAATGGCATGGCTGCATGGCAGCAAATCTTTTTGGAACTCACAGCATGAACACGTCTTCGTGGACAGGTTAACAAGTCCGTCCATCTTCCCGTCTTTAACTTCAAACTCCACTCGATTGATAGGTTTCACTACAAAGCGATGTGCATCATTGAAGCGTTTGCTCAATTGCCTAGCAACCCAAGGGCTGAGGGGTGTGGTCACCTTGACAGCCTCCTCGTACCGATCATGGAACCAACGCTGGAACATGTCTCGTATGAACTCGATCAAAACAGTGATTGACATTTGTCTGGCATGCTTTAAGCAGGAGTTAACACATTCGGCAATGTTCGAGGTCATCATTTGGTATCGCCTTGTCAGTGAACATGCACGTGCCCATCTCTCAGGGCCTATTCTAAAAAGATCAGCATAGGCTCCCGCATGAATCTGCTTGAGCTGGTTCATATGTCTGTTAAATTCGGAAACCTTATAGCAATCTCGAGCAAGGGTGAAAATCATAGAAACGTCATCACGCTTGAACTTGTTTTTAAAGTTTTTCTTCAAATGGTAACCGCATAAACCGTGGTGCGCTTCTGGGTATGCATTTTGGATTGCTTTCTTAATGCCGAGATGCTGATCAGAAATGAACATAGTGTTTTCAGGACAACCAACCGCATCACGTAGCTTGATGAGAAACCACGTCCATGAGTCTTCGTCCTCAACATGGCCAATGCCAAACGCAACTGGATATACACACTCGTTCGCGTCTTTGCATACAGCAACAAACAGAACACCCTTGAACCTGTCTTTCAGATGTGTTGCATCAATTGCAACCGTAGGACGCATTACATCCCTAAAACCCCGAATACAAGCCCCGTATGACCAGAAACAATATTTGAATCTTTCAGCCTCGTCAGTAGCCACTGTTGTGACTGTGCTAGGATTTTCTTGTTTCAACATATAAAAATATGAGGGTAGTAGTTGAAATGACTCCTCCGAGGGACCGAAAACAAGCGTCTCCGTATACTCCTTTGCTTGCCAAGCCTTACCATACAAGCATTCCAATCCCCACTAAACCCTCATCTCACCAATTATTTCCTTAGGTCTCAACGCTACTCCATTAGCCCGAAGCTTGGGTGTCATAAGTTCACCAATTATCTTGGCACTCGCAGATGGAAATCGCCTTTGCAACCCATCAACAGTACATATGTGTACTTTGTGGAACTTTCGAACTTCCCAACACCCTCCTCCGTCAGGTAACTTCCTTGAACGGACACTGAACTTGCATGCCTTGTCTTTGCAACCAACCTCATAATGACTTTTGCATGACCTTTTCACTCTTATCCCAAACTGCTCTTTTAGAGCCAACATGTTCAGAGCTCGTTTCAATTCCGCCTTCGAGGAAAACATTCTTCCTTTGTATAAGCGATCATTGGGACATGTCAACTCCTCAGTGCTAATTGTTTGGAAGGAGAACCTTTCTGCACTTGCAATTCGCCACGTAGAAGATATCCCTTCATTTCGCCTTTCTTGATAACTATCATCGAGCATTGTATCAACGGAACGATTCTCGTCCTCACCAGCGATGAGGTTATTGTATATGGGATCATCACACTGAACATTTCCTACATCAAAACCTTCAACAGGTTCCGTTTCACCTTCAACATTAGTACAAATTGGAATGTCACTGTCATAAAGGCAGTCATTGTCTGAAATGTCATGATCCCATTCGTCAAGCCCATCACTCGAACTGTCATCAAATCTATCTTCAATGCCAGCAAACAAATCCTTATTTCCCTCATAACATGCAGCATTATCCTCCAGCGTCGCAGTGTTAACATCCAACGTCAGAGTGTTGTACTCACATGTCGTATTCTCATTTGAAATTGGAATTACACACTCTACCGTTTCACCCGATCGATGCATTCCTTTAGCAACAGACCCTAATTGGTTTGATGCACATCCTGATCAGAATTGTGCACCCAACTCTTCTATCAATGTCCTCTGGTTACCGGGCTGTACAAACTCTTGAGGATACCTCAACTGCGGGTTACGGACCGAATGCTCTGGCATATGTGAAGCATTGTAAATCTGATTCTGATTGAGCTGATTACCATGTTTTTCAGCTTCTTCATGTGACATAACATTTGTTTCGAGTCTCTTAATGCTGACATACACAGCCGAAAAATTCCTCTGTTCTAGCAGAATTAATACAACATCCTCATCATCCTTGATAATTAGCAGTGATAGCTCCCCGGGTGTACTGATCAATGCATGCAACTCAATATCGTCAATTTCTGAGTTTACCCCAACAACATCTTCAACCAGCTTCATGAAGCCCGCAAACGACAAATCACTCCTAACCCCCTGCATTCGTGACTCACCACCCTTATACATGCCATCCACCCACTGACCACCGTGTCTTATCACAAGTCGCAGAATTGAAACCCCACTGAAATTTTGAAAACAAAAATAATTATTTAATTTACTTAATTATTTAATTATTTACTTAATTACATGGTGGTGACAGGCCAAGTGCATGCATGCATGCTGGTGACACGCCAAGTGCAGGCAGACATGCTGGTGACACGACAAGTGCATGCATGCATGCTGGTGACACGATAAGTGCATGCATGCATGCTGGTGACACGCCAAGTGCATATAGACATGCTGGTGACACGACAAGTGCACATAAACATGCTGGTGACACGACAAGTGCATGCAGACATGCTGGTGACACGCCAAGTGCACATAGACATGCTGGTGACACGACAAGTGCATGCAGATATGCTGATGACACGACAAGTGCACATAGACATGCTGGTAACAACTCTGTGCAATGTTTCTAATCAGTCTTCTGATTTACAAAAAAAGTTTCACAAATTTATGTGTTGCAACAACGAACCCAAAAACATACCTTGATGTCATCTCCGTAATGGGGTTTATTTTTCGAAGACAATATGGCCAAATGGCAAGAGATAGACCACGGCACGAAGACGATAGTGTTTAACAGAGAGTTGATAGAGCTCACACAGTTCAGAGAGCTGAGAGAGCTGATGACGATGGTGCTAAACACAGAGTTGATACAGTTCAGAGAGCTGAGAGAGAAAGATGAGCGAGCATAAACAACTGAGCATTAATTTTTAATTTTTGGAAGATGGCGGGAGGCAGATATCGACAGCTTAATTTGCCACAGTGTTTTTTAAGGGCATTTTCGTCTGCTCATGCTTCTTTTTGGGTAGAAACAGATAACTTTATTTTGGTGGTTACTTTTGAAATCACCTTATAAGGAGGGTTATTTCTCACAATCTCCTCTTTGCACATTCATTATTACTTACTTTCTATAGTAATTTTTCCGTCAAAACTAAATCCTTCCAAGGAAAGAATCTTCAACGACAGGAATAAACTCAGTGATTGCAGTGGAAGGCTACAACTAGTGCTTATTACACTTGTGAAGGAAGCAATTAACCAAATGCAATGTATCTTTAAATACATAAAAGACTTCTTCTCATTGTGTTCCAGTACCCTTATAAAGTACAAATTTTCAATAGTAAATTGGCAAATCAAGTTAAATCAAGTAGTCTTCCCTGTAGAAGCAAATGCAATGTTCTAATCTCATGACAAATGATGGTCACAAGAAGTGCACAACCCTTGTAAGTTGTATAGTATTTTAATCTTTGAACAGCTAAAATTTCTTTGAGAGTAAAAGTTAGAGAAGTACAATGTCTCTTGATACGTTTTGATACGAGATATTAATTACTACTTAAATAAGTGCATAGTTTAATATTTCATGTACAAATTGACGGAGACACAACTTAGCAATACCTCTAAAGTTCGACGAGTTAAAACTGCAGCCTATGTACATCTCCTCCAATTTGCTAAAAGTATCTAATTCTGAGGAGAACAAATAGAATTAATTAAATTAAAATAAAACAGAATAATCTAAGCATTGAATCCTTGATTTGAAATCCTTTCAAATTGTCACCTCCAAAATAAATAGACTTTAGATTTGAAAACCTACCAAGGGACGACAATATGCTATTGGTGAAGAGATTATCACTTAAATCAAGCAGCTCAAGTTTGGTCAACCTTAACTCTGTTTCATTATCTGTAAAAAATTTTAAAAATTTCATCATGAATAATATCTTAATATTTTAAAATTTTTATATTAAACATAATTGCATGTTTCCTTTCATAAGTGTATACCTTGGGGTGGAGCAAAGTTATTCACTTCGTTATTCCACATGTACAATTCCTTTAAGTTGCTCAAAGCATTTAATTCTAAAGTGAGTCACAAATAAAATTAATAAATCATATTAAACGTACATGATATGATTTAAACCATATATGTAATAACTCATATTTAATAATTTTAGGAGAATAAAAAAAATAAAATAAGGTAGTTTACCTTTAATATTTATCACTCCTTTCAATTTATTTCCTTCTATATGCAAAGACTTTAGATTTGAAAGCCTACCAAGGGACGACAATATGCTATTGGTGAAGAGATTATCACTTAAATCAAGCACCTCAAGTTTGGTCAACCTTAACTCTGTTTCATTATCTGTAAAAAATTTTAAAATTTTCATCATGAATAATATCTTAATATTTCAAAATTTTTATATTAAACATAATTACGTGTTTCCTTTCATAAGTGTATACCTTGGGGTGGAGCAAAGTCATTCACTTCGTTATTCCACATGTACAATTCCTTTAGGTTACTCGAAGCATTTAATTCTGAAGTGAGTCACAAATAAAATTAATAAATCATATGAAACGTATATGATATGATTTAAACCATATATGAAATAACTCATATTTAATAATTTTAGGAGAATAAAAAAAATAAAATAAGGTAGTTTACCTTTAATATTTATCGCTCCTTTCAATTTGTTTCTTGCTATATGCAAAGACTTTAAATTTGAAAGCCTACCAAGGGATGACAATATGCTATTGGTGAAGAGATTAGCGCTTAAATCAAGCACCTCAAGTTTGGTTAACTTTAATTCTGTTTCATTATCTGTAAAAGATTTTAAAAATTTCATCATTAATAATATCTTAATATTTTAAAATTTTCATATTAAACATAATTACTGTTGGTGTATTTTCAAAATTAAAAAATAGTTCACATGATGGAGAGCTATCATTAGCTCAATAGTTATGTCACAAAAAGTGACACAATATGTCTATTGGAATATAGACAAGTTTTCATGTGAATAATTATGTTTATTGAAAATACATGTTGAAAAGACACCAACGAAAAGTTACGTGTGAAAAGTTACATTTGTAAAGTAACATGTGAAAAGCTACATGTGAAAAGTTATAATTGTAAAGTAACATGTGAAATGTTACATATGAATAGATATTGTTTCAAAGTATAAATCAAAGAATATGATTTATGGAATGAATAGTTATCTATTCATTAGATGTTTATTGAAACAATATCTTTTGCTCAAAAGTTGTGTTGGTAAAAAGTGTAGAGACACTTTTTGGATGAAAGAGATCTTTATGAAAAGGTTGTGACCTTGGAACATAAAGATACTTATTAGACATAAAAGATGTCTTTATAAAAGGAAGTGTTCTTGAAGAAGAGACACTTTGAAGCCTATATAAAGGGCTTGTTGTCATACATTTTGACACACCAAATTTTAGACACAACAAGCAAGTGCAAAGGAGCAAGAGAAAGTGTTTGTGTTAGAAAAACAAAACACTAAAGTTTCCACCATCTACAAAAGATTCCGAATTCCTTATTATCATCTTGCTGCAGAAAGTTGGTTTTAAGGCCAAACGACTTTGCAAACCCTCGGGTGTATCTAGCGGTCTAGTTTCGTAAAGTGCAATACGAAAGTTAGACGTTGGCTTCATTGTATCCTTGAGACTAGTCGCATAATACCCCTTTGCATACCTAGTGGTGGGGGCGAATTAAGTCTTAAAGATAGACGCCTATTTAAAGACTCGCCTTGAAGCCAATTTTGCCATTCTTGAATATCTATATAAACCCCTCAACACCAACAATTACATGTTTCCTTTCATAAGTGTATACCTTGGGGTGGAGCAAAGTCATTCACTTTGTTATTCTGCATGTACAATTCCTCTAAGTTGCTCAAAGCATTTAATTCTGAAAAGAGTATTAAAATAAAATAAATAAATCATATGAAACCACAAAATGTGGTTTAAACCATATATAATGACTCATAATTTTTAACACCTTTTAGGAGAGTAAAAGAAAACAAGATTAAAATATAGTAGTTTTACCTTTAATATTTATGAACTCTTTCAATTTGTTACTTCCTATATGCAAAGACTTTAAATTTGAAAGCACCCCAAGAAATGAGAACATGCTATTGTTGAAGAAATTTTCACTTAAACCAAGCACCTCAAGTTTGATGAACCTCAATTGTCCGTTTTTTGTAAAAGAGTTACGTAATTTCATCTTCAAAAAAATATTTAATAAATTTACATTCAATAAATATTTCAAGAACAAATAATTAATTAGTGAATAATGTCAACTCAAACCTTGAAAAGATCCAAAACTCTCAATTTCATCGTTATATATCAGCTTTTTTTTTTAAGTTTGCAACATACTAGTATTTGTTTACATCATTTTTAACATATTGTTCTCCTTATAGCAAATAAATTGCAGAAAGAAAAAAGATTTTCTTTTCATAATAAAAAGCCTTTTCATAATAAGTATATTAAAATTTTTAACTTATGATTTGATGTTATAGTTAATCATTTAACATTTCAGTAACTAGTGTAAAAATGTGAATATGGATATGATTTTTTTTCTTATGATTATTAATAAATTAATAACTACTATATAAATTATCATTTAACATTTCAGTAACTACTATATAAATTAATTTGGTAGGACTAAGTTGTAGTGATAAGCCTTGAAGTTGGGAAAAGTGGTTCAGCAACCAATAAACCAATAACAGTAAATGAAAAAATCAAAAATAAAAAAGTGTTACTAGTCTTTCATTGCACTTCCACAGCCGTGGCCGGTGGCGCCGGTCGTGGCAAAGCCACCCAAAAAACTGCAACCAATGCCCCCAAGCGCAAATTCAAAAAATGCAAACCCCAAAATCAACTATTAACCCCACAACTAGTCTCCCTCCTCTTCTCCGTCACTTTCGCCGCCCATTTCTTCCTTCTTCGCCACGATCTCTTTCTCCCCCCGTCCTAGTGCCTCTCCCTTGAATCCCTTCTTTCTTCCTTCTCCTTTCCCCTCGTCCCCCTTCTATTTCCTCATTCTTCTTACCCTCTGTTCAACCGCGTCCTCTTTCTTCCCTTTTCTATCTTCGACCCCTTCTGGCCCTGCTTTTTCTGGATGTCTAAACACACTTTCTCTCAGCTCCTTTCAACACTTTCCCCTTCTTTTCCTCCCGATTCCTCTCTTGCTGACGCTCTCTTCTTCCTCGCCCATGGCACCTCTTACAAATTCCTCGCTCGTCGCTTCAGCTTTTCCTCCGTCGACGCCCCCGTGCCTTCTACATCGTTTGCAAGCTGGTCAACTATAAATTAGGCAATTCCCTTGATTTTCAAGCTAATATCAGCCATATTGTGGTGGGTTTTGGGTGCATTTCACTTCTCAATTGTTGTGGCATTTTGGGTTTTGGGCGTTTTGAGGTTGATGGTAGCTTATGGGTTCAAATGAGTCGGTTTTAGTTCCGGCATTGGTGGACTCTGAAGGTAGATTTTTGGATATCTCAGCGGTTGGCCTTGTTCAGTAAAACTCGAATTAATTTGGCATCAAGCGAAGCTGTTCTCGCGTGTGGAGGAATCAAGAGAGTTGTTAAACGGGCTTTGTTACAAGCATAGTGACGGCAATTCTGTTCCTCAATACATATTGGGCGATTCTTGTTTCCCTCTCTTCCCATGGCCTTGTTCAGTAAAACCCCCTATGTGAGGTCTAATGAGGAAGGAGATAGTTTCGGTTCACTAGAGAAAAAGTTCAATGCACCCCAGTCGAGCAATGGGGCTGGTTGAGATGGCGTTTTGGAGAGTTAAAGTTAAGTGGCAGGCCATTATTGCTCAGCATTTGAATCGGGTGAGTTTGAGAAAATGAATGCCATAATTATGTGCTCGTAGAATCATTTCTGTAGTTTATTATCTCTTGGTAAATTGTATGTGAATACTTCAATTTTATATAGAAATTGCTTTTAATCTAGTTTGCTGGGTGATATATGTTTATATATTTGGATCCAAGACAGTTTTGAATACACATGGTGTAGGAATCTAACGTAATCTAACGTAGGATTACTAGTTCAAAGGTTATCTCTTAAATGTTGGAAACTTGCTCACCCATAGCAGAAAGCTGCTAGTTAGAGAATTTTAGTTTAAAATACTTCATGTTTTAGTCACACGCGAACACAAGCTTCTGTCTAATTTCTTAACAATAAGTTGGCGCAAAAAGTTGAAGTTCCACAATTGCAATTCTTCCTCTCATTTAAGTAAGGAGAAAAAGAACATAGAAACAAAGGCATTATATGAACAGAGTGTGATTGCTGGAATAAAAATTGACACCTTCATTTGGAAGCGAATCCATTTTTTGATTAGCACTCCAGAGAACACCATTTAGAAGACATTACAAAGAATACATGGGAAACAACCATGTCTTTGATGCCACTTACTTTCTTCTACCATCAGATAAATTTGAACTGAGTAACCTTAAATCTGTCACAAATGAAGTGCTTGTACGTGGGTAGGTTCACAAAGAAGAGTCATATATCAAAGGAAATAGTTAGTAACATGCACATAACCAGTTGGTAGATTGTGTTATCAAAGGTCACCAACTTTGTAGTTGGGACTTCATCAATAAATTATTTTACCTCAGATTGAAGACAATAAGAGAGTTGTTTTATCTCTTGACTCTTGCAAACTTGCCCACCTATAGTAAAAAACTGCTACATTAGTGAACTTCAATTTACACATTGTTCTTATTTTAGTCAGACATTATCACAAGTTTCTTTCGATCTGAATAATCCTTTAAGGGAATGGAGAAAAAGAAACATAGAAAATAAACAGAGACTCTATGTGGATCGTAACCCAGACTACCCAAAATAAAGTTGACACTCTCATTTCAATGCCTCTAAATTCTAGTTTGCATTCCTAACAAAATTATTAGAGAAGACATTGCTATATTTCTACACACTATGTGAGCAATTTGAATTAGTAATCATTGCAACAATTCCTATGTAAAAGAGGTTGACAATGAAAGTTTCATTGAGCACAGGAAATTGGTGACAATGAAAGATTCATTGAGCCAAGGAAAATGGTTAGTAACACAAATTGGTAACATGTACAACAAAACTTAGTAAAGGAGTTACATATGTCATGATCAATACTGTCATTTGTATTGTTGAGCGAATTTTGCCACTCATATTGTTCTAGAAAGGATCCAAGCTTGCTATTTGCAAAATGATTAATTGGTCAAGAAACATATTATAATAGAATTTCCAGAAATAGAAATCAAAAGGGTCTTCGTTCAAATTCTTAACAGGAAAGGTAAAAGGCTGAAGCTTTTTGGTGGAAATGAAAATCTATTGGCTACATATTTCAACAACGGAATCCTCTAGGGAGATTGTCTACAACAAAATAGTAGCTAGAAGTAATGCCCATTTCGATGTGATAGAACCATACTCGTCTCCAATAAGGATTTATGTAAAGAACAGCGGCAATACCCAATAGCACTATTATGTAAGACACGATGAAACTCACATAAAAAACATCCATGTCAATTGAACCATCGTCTTCACTATTGTCAATTGATGTTTGTTCAATTGCAGAGCAGTTATTTCGCAACAATGCGCCACAAAGAAAAAGATTTCCCAGGTAGCTGTTTTCATCAAATGTTGCAAATTGTCCGGTCTCAGGTGTCTTTCCAGACAAGTTGTTGTATGACACATTGAAATATGCCAAGAAATTTAACTCTGCAAGTTGAGGAGGGATATTCCCGATCAAGTTGTTGTAAGAAAGATCCAAACTCTCAATTTGTCTGAGATTAGAAAACTCTAATGGGATTGATCCTGTCAAATTGTTGTGAGCTAGGTTCAACACAATGATGTTTAGGAAGTTTTTGACGTCGTGGGGAATCTCACCAGTCAACTTGTTGTAAGAGAGATCAATTCCAGACAGGTATGTAAGGATTCTTCCCTTGTATGGGTAGGATATGTTTTTTGTTGTGAACTCTATTGGCTCTTCAGCGGAGAAAGAAGAGCTGGGAGCTTGAGCGTCAACAGCACTGACATAACGGACGTAATCTTCGGATATATTGTTCAGTCTTGTAATCTTCAGGCAAGGGGGAATAATCCCAAAAAGATTATTATGAGAAAGATCAATCAAGCTTAATTGACTCAACTTGCACAACTGAAGTGGAATCCTACCTTCAAAATGGTTGTTATTTAGGAGAAGATAACTCAACTGAGAAAGCTTGCCAATCCAATTCGGAATGTTTCCACTTAAGTGGTTATTGCTGAGATCTAATGTCACCAAATTAGAGCTGTTACGAAATGCATTTGCTAGCGGCCCTTGTAGCTTGTTTTTAGATAAATGAACATGATTGATCCATAAAGGGTTGAAGCAAGATGGCAGACTCCCTGAGATATTGTTCGCTGAAAGGTCGAGAAATTTAAGATTAAGATTGAGCTGGCAAAATTCCATGGGGATTGGACCTTCAAGATGATCATTTGCCATGACAATTGTTTCCAAACTTGACATATTCCCCATCCACTTCGGTATCCCACCAAAAATTGTGTTATTGCTTAAATCTAATATTGACAATCTGGACAAATTCTCCATCCATCTTGGTATCTCATCAAAGAGTTGATTATTGCTGACATCCAATATTGACAAATATGAACAATTAGACAAACAATCTGGGATGCTTCCAGAGAAGTGATTCCCATCCACTTGCAACTCTATCAAGTTTGTCAGGTTAAAATTTGCAGAGAAAATCTGACCTTGCAGTCTGTTGTTTGATAATATAAGGACACTTAATAAGGAGCAGCCCATGGCCAAGTGTTCGGGTAATCCACCCGAGACTTGATTGTTAGACAAGTCCAAGGATTGTAGGGAACTCATACCACCGATGGAAGCCGGAATGCTACCGCCAAAAAATTTTTTTGACATGTTCAGAAACGTTAACGATGGTAGTTTTGCTCCAATTTCTGTTGGAATGCTGCCATTGAAGAAATTGTTGGAGACGTCTAAAACTGATAAATCCAAATGTGAAGCGAATGGTAGCCCAAAAAGTCCCGATAGAGAGTTGTTGATGAGCAATAATCTATCTAATTTCTCGTTGTTTCCCAACAACCAACTTGGGAACTGCTCTCCCTTGAAATGGATGTTAGAGAGATCAACATACCTCAAGTCATGTTGATGATAGAGGAATTGAGGAAATGATCCAACATCTCCACAACAGGATAAACTGATATGATTCAGTTGGAATCCTGGGGCAAAAGAATGCATTTCGGTTTCAGCATATATGGAATTGTTGTCTGCAGAGATATCCTTGAGTTTTGAAAGGTTGAAGAAGGGTCTTAATGAGCTCGGGATCTGAAAGTAATTGTTTGAAAGATCTAAACTTTCAAGGGACGTGAGGTTGGAGAAGCACTCGGGCAAGTTACCGTTTAGATTATTGTAGCTGATATCAAGTTCTCGAAGGTGCGTCAATTCACAAAATCCTGTAAATAAATAATTAAATAATTAAAGACGTCTGCTACTGATAAAAAACAAATAAATGAAAGAAAAAAACATAAGCAAACGAGGTCAATTGTTGACTCTCCATAATATTAATGGAGTTCAAAAGAAAAAAGGATAATATATATAGGAATTTTATGTGAAGGTGTTTTGTGTTTGTTTAGTAGGTTTCATTACTTTTTAAATGGTTATGATTGAAGAGTGATGTTTTGATTTGGATAATGTTCAAATGCAAAAGTGATAACACAAATAGGACAGAGGAATAATGTTCAAATGCAAAAAAGTGACAACATGAATAAGACAGAAAAAGTACTTAAAATAAAATAACTTAGAAACAGAATAGAATAGTAAAAACAAAAATCAAGAGAGGGTAATATCAATCTCAACCTTGGGTAGCTAAGGTGCCATTGAGTCCACAATCCCTTAACATTAGAGACTCGAGAGAAGGCATTGCTCCAATTGTTTGAAGAAAGTTGGTTTCCAGGGGAGTGGAGCCTATGCTGATAGATTCCAAATTCTTCAAATGAAGTGGGCCTACATAGCAAGAATAAAAAAAAAAAGTACAGAAATGTATAAAGATATATTTTCAGGTGCAAATAATAATAATAATATGTAGGTAGATAATAGATATGCAGTCAATAATATACATATATATATTATTTCATTAGGTTGATTATATTGTTTTGCCTTTTTATTCTTTGAGCAGTGAAGGGTTTATTAGACATACCCTAATCTATTAAAAGAATTAAAAATATATATCAACAAAGTGAAAGGACTACAAATAAAAATTGGTAATGACAATTTTAAACAAAATCAACAACTTTGCATACATTTTTAAGCTAATATGTTTTTCATTAATTATATTAATTTTTATATCACTTATTATTTTTTTACATTAATATTAAAAATTATTGTAATATTTATCTTTGCAGCCCAAGAAGAATCACCTACTAATATTTATGTTATGAGTATGCAATTTAAAACCTTAATATATGATGGCATGAGTTAATTAACGGATGGTTGACCAAGTTGTCTATATATTCTTCAAAAGAAGAAAACTTATATAAATGTAAATAGGAAGATCCACTAAATATCATAGTTTGACAAGGTTTACTAAACTGTTTTACTTTATTTTTCTTTTTTATATGATACGAAGAATGCTCTATTACAAATAAACTTATAAGGAGTGATATACATTATTGAAAATTTATGAAAAATTCTTTAAAAGGAGTTCTTTTAATTTTGAATAAATGATTATTTGAATGATTAGTGCTAAGAAATATGTAATCAATCCAAAGAATGAAATAAATAAAATGGATTAATAACTGAAAATTTTAAAAATCTCACTTACCATGCATAGAGAGGTTGCCATTCACCTCACAGCTATCAATGAGCAACTTTTTAAGGGAAGTCAGTGTTCCAATATCTTGAAGAAAGTTGGAAGGGAGAGATGAATATTCCACGGTCAACTCTTTCAAACTCGTCAAATTTTGCCAAACTATTCAATAAAAAAGTTATGAATTATGTTTCCAAAGACATAGTTGCAAAATTACTAAAAGTTTATAACAAAAAATTAGTATCTAGACTTTGTTTGGTTGATATTTTGTTTTGTTTTGTTTTTTTTAAACATGAACAGAAAGAAAATTTTAAAAATAATAGAAAATAAAAGACCAATAACAAAAAGCATAAAGTAAAATTTAAAAAAAAAACTAAAAGTAAATATCAATCAAATCAAATTTTAAAAATTATTTAAAAATAAATATTTATATCATAATATTAAGTTACTTAATCAAGATTTTTTGAATTTGGTAAAAGAATTAAAAAATATATCAATAAAAGTGAAGGGAATTCAAATAAAAATTGTTAATGACAATTTTAAACAAATTTCAACAACTTTCAAGTCAATTTTAACCCATTGTGCTTTTCATTAATTATCTTAATTTTTATATCACTTACTATGTTTTTCTTTGATGATTAAAGATTATTGTAATATTTATCTTCGCGCTTAAAAAAAATCACCTACTAATATTTATGTTATGAGTATGCAATTTAAAACCTTAATATATGATGGCATGAGCTAATTAATGAATGGTTGTCCAAGTTGTCTTTATATTCTTTAAAAGAAGCCGGTCTATAAAATCAAACAAGAAGAAAAATTATATAAACCTAAATGGGAAGATCCATTAAATATCATAGCTTCACGAGATTCACTAAACTGTTGTACTTTCTTTTTTTTTTATTTGGTCTGGGGAAGGGTCTATTACAATTTACAAATAGACTTATAATGAGTCACATTTATTATTGAAAATTTGAAATGTTCATTAAAAAGAGTTCTTTTAATTTTGAATAAATGATTATATGAATGGTCAATGGTAAGAGATATGTATTCAATCCAAAAAATGAAATAAATACAATGAATTAATAACTGGAAATTTGAAAGATCTAACTTACCATTCATAGAGAGACTGCCGTTCACCTCACAGCTATGAATGGCCAACTTTTTAAGAGAAGTCAGTGTTCCAATATCTTGAATAAAGTTGGAAGGGAGAGATGAATATGCCAACATCAACTCTTCCAAACTTGTCAAATTTTGCCATTCTGTTCAGCAAAAAAGTTACCAATTATGTTTCGAAAGACATAGTTGCAAATTACTACAAGTTTATAGCTACAAAAAATGTAGTATTTAGATTTTATTTGGTTGATATTTTTGTTTTGATTTTTTTTTGTAAAATATGAATAGAAAAGAAAAAAATAACAATGAATAGAAAATAAAAGATAAATAACAAAAAGCATAAAGTCAAAAGCAAAAAACAAAAAGTAAATATCGACCAAATCATATCTTAATAAATAAGTCTCAAACGTAGCATACGTATAAAGTTTGTGTAATCTCATTTAATTGGGATAGAGTCAAGATTTTTATGTTATGAGTATGCAATTTAAAACCTTAGTATATGATGGCATGAGCTAATTGATGGATGGTTGACCAAGTTGTCTATATATTCTTCAAAAGAAGAAAACTTATATAAATGTAAATAGGAAGATCCACCAAATATCATAGTTTCACGAAGTTTACTAAACTGTTTTACTTTATTTTGCATTTTTATTTGATACGGGGAAGGGTCTATTACAAATAGACTTATAAGGAGTGATAAACATTATTGAAAATTTTATGAAACATTCATTAAAAAGAGTTCTTTTAATTTTGAATAAATGATTATTTGAATGGTCAATGGTAAGAGATATGTATTCAATCCAAAAAATGAAATAAATACAATGAATTAATAACTGGAAATTTGAAAGATCTAACTTACCATTCATAGAGAGGCTGCCGTTCACCTCACAGCTAAAAATCTCCAACTTTTTAAGAGAAGTTAGTGTTCCAATATCTTGAATAAAGTTGGAAGGGAGAGATGAATGTGCCCAGGTCAACTCTTCCAAACTTGTCAAATTTTGCCATTCTGTTCAGCGAAAAAGTTACCAATTATGTTTCGAAAGACATAGTTGCAAATTACTACAAGTGTATAACTACAAAAAAAGTAGTATTTAGATTTTATTTGGTTCATATTCTAGTTTTGATTTTTTTTTTTTTTGTAAAATATGAATAGAAAAAAAATAACAAATGAATAGAAAATAAAGGACCAATAACAAAAAGCATAAAGCTAAAAGCAAAAACCGAAAAGTAAATATCGACCAAATCAAATCTTAATAAATAAGTCCCAAATGTAGTATTCGTATAAACTGTTGTACTTTCTTTTTTTTTTTTATTTGGTCTGAGGAAGGGTTTATTACAATTTACAAATAGACTTATAATGAGTCATATTTATTATTGAAAATTTGAAATGTTCATTAAAAAGAATTCTTTTAATTTTGAATAAATGATTATTTGAATGGTCAATGGTAAGAGATATGTATTCAATCCAAAAAATGAAATAAATACAATGAATTAATAACTGGAAATTTGAAAGATCTAACTTACCATTCATAGAGAGACTGTCGTTCACCTCACAGCTATGAATGGCCAACTTTTTAAGAGAAGTCAGTGTTCCAATATCTTGAATAAAGTTGGAAGGGAGAGATGAATATACCAACATCAACTCTTCCAAACTTGTCAAATTTTGCCATTCTGTTCAGCAAAAAAGTTACCAATTATGTTTCGAAAGACATAGTTGCAAATTACTACAAGTTTATAAGTACAAAAGAAGTAGTATTTAGATTTTATTTGGTTGATATTTTTGTTCTGATTTTTTTTGTTAAATATGAATAGAAAAGAAAAAAACAAAAAATAAATAGAAAATTAATAAAAGACCAATAACACAAAGCATAAAGCATAAAGCAAAAAGCAAAAAACAAAAAGTAAATATTGATCAAATCAAATCTTAATAAATAAGTCCCAAACGTAGCATACGTATAAAGTTTGTGTAATCTCATTTAATTGGGATAGAGTCAAGATTTTTAATAAAAGGATCAATATTAAATTTAATATAATGTTAATGATTATTTTTATAATATTTTATATTAATTAAATTCATTTACCTAAAAATGAATATATTAATTTTATTTACCACTAGAAAAATATATTTGAAAAAATCATTTGACAAAAGAAAAAAGATCACATAAGACAAAAGAATTTTATGGCAAAAGTTAACTATTAATTCTATGAAAATTTGAGTATATATATGGGAATAATCAAAGAAATTATGTTAAAACAAAAAGAACTCTGGGGAAATAAAAATAGTTTAAAAAAGTACAATAATGTAAATATTTCAGGAAAAAATAGTAGAATTTATAAGAATAAATATATGAAACAAAATAATTCAATAAAATTAATAGAGAGGGGTGGGGTGGGGTGGGGGCAAATAAGAATGATATCAAAAAACTATTTACACATTTTAAATTTGATAATGAATAATTTTAGATCGATCTATGCTCACTGTCTTTTTTAATTTAATATGCATAGACAAGATGCCATTATATTCACCTCAACCAGACAATGACATACGTTTAAGAGGGTTAGTTTTCCAAAGCCTTGAAGAACCTTTTAGGAGGGAAGAGAGTTTGATCCCACCTCTTACAAGTTGGATAAATTATGCAAAAATGATGAATCAATCAAAGCTGTATATGAAAGACAAAATAAAAACAAAAAGACGAAGTGATAATGTCAACTGAAATTATATGTTTATCTTTACTTTTTCAAATGTTTCAGAATTATATTTTTTTTAAAAAAAATTGTAAGCTATATATATTATTATTATTATTTTCAATACGCATATATATTATAACTTTTTATAATAAAAAAACATAAAATGTCGATATAATTTAAATAATAAGTCAAAAAAAATTTAGATGACTAAATTAGATGAATACATAAAAAGTGATTAATAGTTGAGATCTAATAATATGTTTTTCTTGGCATAATCATTATAACTAACTTCAAGTAGCTTAATTTACTGGATTGTTTAAAGTATTTTATTTTAATTTTATGCTTCGCATTGGGATTGGTTATTGAAGAAGTAATTACAAGTTATTTGAGCAGAAATTTCAGATTTAAGTCATAATACTTATTTTTGAAGAAAAAAACAAAGGCATGATATGTTACGATCCTAAAATAATAAAAACAATAAAATTATCGCACACTCTTAGAAGTTCAAATAGATGATTTGAGTGGCTTGGTGGTAGCAGTTATTAGATTCAAATATGAAACTAATAAATCAACGTTTTAGTATCAGGAAATTGTAAGATCCTATTTACCTCGAGGAGTTTGGCTTCCATTATTGATCGCACACTCCCACAATTCCAAACGCTTTAGAGAAGTAAATTCTCCGATGGTTCGAAGCAAGTTGCTTTGGAGAAAAGAGCCAACCAAGACCAAGTTTTCCAAGTTTGTAAAATTGTGCAAATTATCTATTCAACAAAAACGATGAATATATCAATGTGAAGGCAAGAAAGAGTTCTGGTCATACAAAAATTAAAGGAGCAAAGCATATTTTGCACATTCATTATTACTTACTTTCTGTAGTAATTTTTCCGTTAAAACTAAAGCCTTCCAAGGAAAGAATCTTCAACGACGAGAATAAACTCAGTGATTGCAGTGGAAGGCTACAACTGGTGCTTATTACACCTGTGAAGGAAGCAATTAACCAAATGCAATGTATCTTTAAATACATAAAAGACTTCTTCTCATTGTGTTCCAGTACCCTTATAAAGTATAAATTTTCAATAGTAAATTGGCAAATCAAGTTAAATCAAGTAGTCTTCCCTGTAGAAGCAAATGCAATGTTCTAATCTCATGACAAATGACGGTCACAAGAAGTGCACAACCCTTGTAAGTTGTATAGTATTTTAATCTTTGAACAGCTAAAATTTCTTTGAGAGTAAAAGTTAGAGAAGTACAATGTCTCTCAAAAGTTTTGATACGAGATATTAATTACTACTTAAATGAGTGCATAGTTTAATATTTCATGCACAAATTGACGGAGACACAACTTATTAATACCTCTAAAGTTCGACAAGTTAAAACCGCAGCCTATACACATCTCCTCCAATTTGCTGAAAGTATCTAATTCTGAGGAGAACAAATAGAATTAATTAAATTAAAATAAAACAGAATAATCTGAGCATTGAATCCTTGATTAACTGTAATATGGAATCCTTTCAAATTGTCACCTCCGAAATGAATAGACTTCAGATTCGAAAGCCTACCAAGCAGAGGCGGAGGGGAGGGGGGATCGTGGGGCCCTCGATTTACTTTTATTTTTAAAAATTTAACAATTTTACCTTTATAGAAAATTTAAAATTTTTTTAACATATTTGGAGTTTTTTAAAATTTTAAAATTTTATCTTTATAATAATTTTTTATAAATTAATAAATCATATGAAACGTACATGATATGATTTAAAACATATATGTAATAACTCATATTTAATCATTTTAGGAGAATAAAAAAAATAAAATAAGGTAGTTTTACCTTCAATATTTATTGCTCCTTTTAATTTGTTTCCTTCTATATGCAAAGACTTTAGATTTGAAAGCCTACCAAGGGATGAGAATATGCTATTGGTGAAGAGATTACCACTTAAATCAAGCACCTCAAGTTTGGTTAATCTTAATTCTGTTTCATTATCTGTAAAAAATTTTAAAAATTTCATCATTAATAATATCTTAATATTTTAAAATTTTCATATTAAACATAATTACATGTTTCCTTTCATAAATGTATACCTTGGGGTGGAGCAAAGTCATTCACGTTGTTATTCTGCATGTACAATTCCTCTAAGTTGCTCAAAGCATTTAATTCTGAAAAGAATATTAAAATAAAATAAATAAATCATAAGAAACCATAAAATGTGGTTTAAACCATATATATATAATAATGACTCATAATATTTAACACCTTTAGAAGAGTAAAAGAAAACAAGATTAAAATATAGTAGTTTTACCTTTAATATTTATGGACCCTTTCAATTGGTTACTTCCTATATGTAAAGACTTTAAATTTGAGAGCGCCCCAAGAAATGAGAATATGCTGTTGTTGAAGAAATTTTCACTTAAACCGAGCACCTCAAGTTTGACGAACCTCAATTGTCCGTTATCTGTGAAAGAGTTACGTAATTTCATCTCCAAAAGAATATTTAATAAATTTACATTCAATAAATGTTTGAAGAACAAATAATTAATTAGTGAATAATATCAACTTAAACCTTGAAAAGATCCGAAACTCTCAATTTCATTTTGGCCTAGATACAATTCCTTTAAGTTCATCAAATGATTGAATTCTGTTCAAAACCAACAAAATATATCAGCCCACTTATACGGAAGCATGCAGCCAATAAGCGCTTTCACAATGAGATTTTAAGAGGAAAAAGAAAAAACTTAAAAGCAAGCCTGCATACCTAGCATATGAATATTTCCTTGTAATCCACAATTCTGCAAACGCAATGATTTTAAAGATGAAAAACCGTTTAGATGTGACAGGATGTCATTTCCTAATATGTTACCACGTAAATCCAGAGTCTCCAGATTCTTCAACTTTGATAACATATTAATACCTGCTACCAATAATATTAAAAAATTATCAATATTATATATTAGTTGCAAAAGTTTATTTTTTTCATGCTCATGTGTATATATACTACTCTTTGTTACACATGTTGCATGGATTTATTTAACATGTAAATTTTAAATTTTTATGTTAAATTTTATTTTTTTAATAATAAAAATAATATTTTAATGAATAAGTAATAATAATAAATAATTTATAATGTAAAACATTATATACTATAGATAATTACTTTAATTTTTCCATTAAGTTTCTTTGGTCATTATATATAAATATATATATATATATATATTTGCCTTTAACTTTAGCTCTAGTGATCTTAACTAATACTAAAAACAAAAATGAAAAAAACTCCTTTTATCAAAACAAATTAATAGTTGAACAAATGATAAAGAGTAATCTGATTTGTATGTTTAACTTATTGTTAATAAGTAACATGATGATCAAGTTTGTATATCATGATTTTCAATTCTTATTCAATCAACATTTAATGATTATATTTTCATGTAAACCCCTTAATTTTACAAAACTTTCTATAAAAAATCAATGAATTACCCTTAAAAGTTTAATAAGTAAATGATGAGTTGCATAAATAACTTAATTAAACATCAATTAAAAATAAATGTAAGGAAAAATAGGGTAATGAAAAACATGAATTATCATACATAGGTCCTTCCATCAAGCAATTATTGCTCAATACCAATGAGGCATTTTTTTTAGGAAGGAGAGGAGAAGGCTCCTAAAACCTTTAGGTCCTAGGTTCAAATTTCAATATGTAAGGGTTTCATCTAATTTAAAGTCAAATTATTTCCTGTTATATGCTAGTTTGTTTGTTGGTTTGGTTATTAACTGGTTAGTTTACTTCATTTTAATTTCTTATATCAAATGTAATTATTTATGTCATACATGTTAAGAGTTATTTGGTTGTAATTGCAATTTCTACCTATATCTAACTTCATAAATTAAAAAAAAAACAACAATTGCTTGATTAGTTACATAATAAAAAAAGTGAATAAGTCAAAATTTTAATAATCTATTTAGGCATAGCACGCAACAATTAATTATTGAAATATTATATGGTTTAAGTCCGAATTTTCTAACCACTAACTACCAATATTAATTTGCAAGCACATCTTAAATAAGATACCAGCAACTGAGAAGCATATGAAATTCCTTTAAAAATTGAATCATAATTAATTGTTAATGTTAAAACATTATTTTACTTGTAATAACCAATCCAAAAAGTTATGTACGAAAAAGATCTTGTAAATGTGATTTTTATGTGATTTAGCATTACGATCTATTAGACTGACTTTCTAAATATTAGAGAACCACACACTCTAAGGTTTAGTTTCTATATATAATCTCCATCCATATTTGTCAATAAAAAAACAGATTATTACCTTATTAGTGTTGGTTCATGTGATCGTCGCTTGAACAAAAATACTTTCATATAGAATATACTCACTAAATAGTTTTTCTAGTAATAATCTCAAAAACATTAATTAGATGTTTTAAATATGTATTTGATGACTTTGTGATATATTATTTTAAAACTATAAGGATTATTCTGTGATGGATTCTTAAATAAGCATAGTAACATATTTTTTAATTTAGAAGCAAGTAAATTAAATAACATTAAGAATAGACTATTTAAACGTCAACACCTAACTCATAATCAAACCTTAGGACATGCCTTATAATTAGATAAAGATGGTGGTGGGATGCATTATGTTAATCATAGTTTAAATGTCAAAGTTTTAAAATTGACTGTTTAAAACTAAGAAATAAGAATACCAACGTATCAAAAAGTAGAGAAGACCAAAAGAAGGGAAATTTATTTGGATAATGGTCCAATGACTTTCATATAGTCTTATATTAAAGAAATCTTATAAATTATTATATTATTAAAGAATTTACATATACTTGTTGTAGACATTTCATTTTGTCTGGGTTTTTTTGTAAATTTCTGTAATAAGTTAGACTAAGATCAATTTTTTTAATGATTAACAAAATTTTTAGTTTTCAGCTTTTTATGCTTGTTATTATTCAGTCTTTGATTGGATCGATTATGAGATTAATGGGCCTTGGGCTGGATGGTCCAAATTGCAAAAAAAAAAAAAAAAGCAAAATGATAAAATTAAAAGATAAAAAAAAATCAGAAAAAGAAAAAAGGAATTAGAATTTGATAAAACTACAATTTTTGTTTGGGTTTATCAGATTTACAAAGATTGCTATTAATCTGATAAATCCCATCCCTATTGTTTAGGAATTAAAAATACAAAAAACCTCCAGTAGGAAAAAAACCACACAACAACATTCAGCAAACCAGTAGTAAAGAATCACACAAGAACATTACGTAATTACACAAAAAACACAACATAAAAAAGGGGAGGCTTTCGGATTTTTGAGTTTTTCTTTTAGGGTTTGGTTTCGGCTTTTTGGTCTTTTGGAAGAAGAGTGGTGCTGGTGAGCAAACCATCGCTGGAAAGGAAGAAATGATGGAGACTGGCTGACGCAAAATCCGCTCATCGACGGCCAGATCTAGGTTTGTAGAGCTTTCGATTTTTTATTCTAGGAAAATAAAAGGCTTTTGTTTTTGTGAAATCCATTTCAATTAGACGAAAGAGGAGGCTGATAGGAAGAGAAAAAAACTGATGAGTCACTGCTGGCGGTAGTGAAGGTGGCGGACTATTGCCGGAATCTGGGACAAGAACGACAAAAGAGGGAAAGGGAAAACCTAGAGACTAAAAGGGTAGAGTCACGGAGAGAGCGGTAGAAGAAGAAAATAAAGGATAAAAGCGCTGACGGTTTGCTTTTATGTTGGCACAAATGATGTCGTTTTGGTAGTGGGAGAGGGGCACAAAATGACGTTTCTTTAAAGAATAAGGGAGGAGGAAAAACCGTTTTGGGCCAGATCTGACCCATGTCTATTAGGCCAAGCCCAAAAGTGTTGGGGAAAATTCAAAAATTATTTTTACAAGATTATTTGTAAATAAATACAAAAAAATTGTATAAAATAAATATATAATAAATAAAATATTTAATAAATTACAAATTGTATCATGATATTTATTTTCTTGCATAATTGGGGCATTTAATTTTTATCATGAAAATAAATTAAAATCAACCAATGATGAAATTTTAAGAAAGTTCTAAATGACAATTTTCTTGAAAATTTCTAAGTGAGAAAATATTTTAAAATTCTATCAAAATTGTTGGAAAATTTAGAAAAAATTTCAACATGAGGGATTTTCATTTTTTTGAAAAAATTAAAATGAAAAAAAATAAAGAAACAAAATAAAAGGTATAAAAAATGTAAATAGATGAAAATCCTCCAATAATGAAATTTTAAAAAATTTGTGATTGATAATTTCTTGAAAATTTCTAGATAAGTAAATTTTCTAAACTTCTACCAAAAGCTTTGGAATATATCTCAAATTATTATCAGTAAAAAATAGAATCAATAAAAAATTACTGAAAAATAAGACAAAAGATTTTATTTATGTGATACCCTACATATAGACTCGTGTTATGACTTATGATATAAAAGGTTTAAAGGGAAAATACTGACTCTCATTGTCTTAGGTCTACGCAATCAAGGACATAAAACTGACCCCCAATATGGCAAAAAGCAATTTTATGCAAGTTGGTTGATTATGCTTATCGAATATTATAGATGATGTTATTATTATTATACCATTATATGCTTAGTTAGATACTTAAATAGACTCAGGTGCCATGAATAATATTTTAAAAATATTGCTAGTTAAGAACAATTTACTTTAAGAAAGACTTCAATATATATATATATAAGAAAACAGATAGATAAAAATTAGTTAATATTTAATTTAAAAGGAATTATTGATTTTTATATAATAATTATTATTACAATAATTTAGTTGATATTTAGTATAATAAAAAATTATCAATTAAGGAAAGTTTATTTTAATAGGGACCTTTTTGAGTGTTAATAAAAAAATAAATAATAATTAGTTAATATTTTAATTTAATAAAACGTCAATAATAAAGGATAAAATAAATAATTTAATAAATTATCAAGAATATATGTATCATTTACTTTTTATACTTTTAGAATTTTACTTTTATATATAATTATGATATAAAATATTACGGTGAAATAAGAGAATAATAACTTTACCAGTAATAGAATTTGATGCTGTGAATTGATTGTTGGCTAGATATAAAGACTTGACAGATGAAAGTTCACTCAATGATGATAAAATACTATCATTGAGATTATTGTTGCTCAAGTCAAGAATCTCTAGTTTGTCCAATTTCAATGACAACCTTTCAAAACCTACAAGAAAAAAGTTTTTTAATATGCCAGTTAGAGAGAGAAATAAAAAAAATTTTAATTAAGCTAAACAAGCAATAATAAATGATTTTTCAAATGGAAACAAATTTGTTGAGGTTGCAGTTAGTAAGGAGAAAGTGAAAGAACCTCCATTGTGAACACAACCAGCTATGGAATTTCCACTCAAATGAAGACTCTTCAATTCCTCGAAGGGAAGAAACAAAGAAGTGTCGAGATACCAATGATCCCTCTCAGTACTCCCACTGTTCCATTCATCAATGTAAATTTCATAACCGTCATCCGAATAAGATCCAACATAAGCTAAATCAGAAAGGGTTATAGTTGTTGTAAGATTAAGGAAGAGTCGTGTCACTCGTCCAGTGGTGGGATTGCACTCAACCCTTTCCCATTCACAACAATCGGAAATACCCTCTTTTCCCTCTGCCCAGTTATGTATATTATAGAAGAACGGTTTGAGTTGCAAGAGAGCAATTTTTTCTTGCTCCCAGCAACCATCGCACCACCCTCCAAACAAGATTAACGCTACTAGAAACATCCACAACCATTTGGACTCCATCTCACACACTCTGATTACTTAATATAATTCAGCCTCTATGCATTTGGTAGTGCTGCACCCTTGTGCTTTATATACTACAAGAAAAGGAGGCAGCCCTGTTTCCAAGAAATTCATTAAGCAAGGCCCACCCATCGGTAATTGATTTTTTCTTTTTCATAAAATTGAAAAGCCAATTCTTCTCGGTATTAATCTATTATTACTTCTTCCTTGGTTTGGCGTGGGTTAATTAGGAACCTTAAAGGTTTAACTTTCGTTTTTGTTTTGTTCGTCTTTGGATTAGTTTTTTAAATATAAAGATAATTTAATAAATTTTGTCAAAATAAAAAGATTTTTTTGAAAATTAACACTTAATGAGTTGTTTGTATTAATTTCATTTCATGTTTCTTTGTAGAAAAGTAGGAATTTTATATATATATATATTTGAAGAGGGAAATTCAATCTTTACTTTTTTTAAGTGAAAAATCATATACTAATCAATAAGTTAAATGTTCAATGCAAAAAATATGAGATTTTAATTGCAAAGATTCATCCATATTAATTATAATATCATAAATTCGAATACTATATAATAATGATTAAAAGTGATGTTAAATGTAAATCTCACATATATCTTGCACATAAATATAATAATAATTATTTTATTTAATTTTAAATTTTTTTGAAAAAATATTTAATTTTAAATTGAATGTTAATAATAACTGTACCAACAAAAACGCTTAATCTTTTCCTTTTCCTAATCAAAGCTTTTTGTTTTGTTTTTAGCCACCTCTTTTTTCACACAATATGGATGAGTATTTCTATTATTGTTATTTTTGATTTAGCAGCCATGCTAGGGTTATTTTCAAATTCCATGCCAATACTCCACAACTAAATAAGGGAGAAATTAGGCCCCCTTGTAGCTTTCCTATTGAGTATAAAGTTTTAGACGAAGGTGTGAAATATAAATATATATGTTTCTTTTAAAGCATTCATGAACTTTCATTGATAATTAAAAACACTTTCATAAATATATGTTATTGTTACAATCAATTGATGTCTAGACTTTTGTTTGAGAGAATGTATTAAGCAAGAGATCTTGACTTAGGCGTCAATAATGAAATCAGCCCTCTCATGTATATATAAAGAAAACTAAAATTCGGTTTAGTTGATACATTTGCTAATTACACTTTTGTTTTCAAAAAGCCAAAACTGTATTTAGATAAGAAGAGTAATAAAATTTTTTGAAGAATATTATATTGAAAATATAAAATATATGATATTTTGAAAAAAAAAGGGATTGATTTGAAAATTAACACCTAATGAGTTGTTTGGCCTCAGAATTGGAGTTTGGATAAATTTCATTCCACTTGCGCACTTGTCAAATTCCATATCATTTCACAATTCAACTAGGAAAGTACTCTTCAGTCCTCATGCAAGGCTTCTTTGTTGAAAAGTGTGCACGGACTTTGCCTGCAAAGACCAGTTCATATCAACTACAATATCATAACGCACTATATAATAATTATTAAAATATAATAAAAATAAATTTCATTTTGTATAAAAATATAATAATAATAATATATTTATTTATTTATTATTAAATATTTATTTTAAATTAAATCTCATATTAAAATTTTAAAATTTACCAAGAGTAACAATATCAACAAAAATATTTATTTATTTTCTCTTTTCCTAATCAAAATTTTGTTTGTTGTTAACCACCTCAATTTTCATAAGAACGGGATGAGTATTTCCTTTATTATTATTTTTGTTTTAGCAGCCATGCTAGGGTTGTTTTTAAATTCCATACTAATATTCCACAATTAATTAAGAGAGAAATTAGGCCCCATTATAGCTTTTATATGAAGTGTCAATGTTTGGAGGAAATTGTGGAATATAAATATATGTTATTTTCATGATCAATTGATGTCTACACTTTTGTGAAATAGACTATATTATTGAGGAGACCTTGACTTAGGCGTCGTGTAATAGACTATATTATTGAGAAGACCTCGACTTTGAGGAGACCTTGACTTAAGCGTCGTGTAATAGATTATACTAGAGTATGACCCGTGTGAAACACACGGGCCTCTTTGCAGCCACCTCTCTTTGCTTCAACATCTTTTCTCTTTCTCTCTATCTGCCCTGCACGTGGTTTACTCTGAGCTCTTTGCAGCCCTCTCTTTCTCTCTCTTTGCTTCAACATCTTTTCTCTTGCATTTTCTTTGCCCTCCACTTGGTTAACTCTAGAAGCTTCTTTAGGTCTTCCTTTTATATTATTTTATGTTACAGAGGTTATAGATTATTGAGGAGACCTTGACTGAGGCTTCAACCATGAAATCGACTCTCTTTAATTTTTTCACATTTTATTTTGCTGTGTTGGTGAGCATTTAATCCCCTTTAGATTTCAATAGTTATCCCTTTATTAATTTTTTTCTTTAAAACTTCGAGATCCACTTCCTGGCCAGTTGATGAACCGGTATACGTGTCTTTATATTTTTATATCCCCTTTACTCTGAGTCCAAATACTAAGTTTTGAAACTATTTGTAATTTGCTTTTTCAAAAATTGGTCTAAGTAAAAGTAAATTATAAAAATGTATATATCATATTTCATTAAAAATGGATAAATATTTTTGATATGACATATTCGAAAACATCTCTTTCATATACAACTTAAACCCTCTTTTATATGTATACATATATATATATATATTTCTTAATACCTACTGTCAATTAATTATAAGAAAGTTTTAGTGTTATGGTTTATTTTATATCTTTATGATAATTTATTTACTTTAACTTAATCTTATGATACAAGATATTACATAGATAACATATCAATTTTACCATTGATAGTAAGATTGTTGTCTTGAATATATTTACAATCTATTTTTAAAGATGGAAATTCAAATGAAGATCATGTAATGTAAATATTAAAATAATTATTATTTAACTCAAAAAATTTGTCTAATTTTAATGACAGCCTTCCAAAATCTATATAATTATTAGTGATCTTATCAAAAGAAATCACAAAACTTCGAAGATGAACGATAAAATAACTAAATGGATTTAGAAATGACAAAAATATTTATTGGAATGTTTTCCCTCCCGTTATCAAACCAATTTTTTAATAAAAAATAAAAATAAAAATAAAAAAATTCCAAAAAAACAAATGCCAAGCGACGCGCCTGATTGACAGAAAATGCTAACCTGACTTCTTTTATCAACTGCGATTGCGTGTGGGGACCTTACAGTTGTATTATTAGCTTTCATTATTATTGTGGTCTTCGAAAACAAATCGACTTGACCTTTTTGACCAAGAAAAATTGAGCAGAAACCTTGACAAAATTGGCATCCATATTCCATTCTAACCCTGTACATAAGTTTGGACGAATCTGATAGTGCCACATATGGAGATTTACACTATATTTGAGGGAAAATAAAAGAAGAGGAAGAAAGTCATTTTTCTTTCCTTGTATTTACTACGAAGAACGAAAAATAAAACAAAAAAAAGTTATGTGTAAAATTATAAATAAGATGTTTGATTTAAAAGAAAGAGTTATTTTCTCTAATTTTTGAAAGATTTAGAGTTGAAGAGAAGAGAAATGTGCAAATTTATTTATTTTCTTTTCTTCTATTTTCCTCTCACTAAATAAAAGAAAGAATGAAAACAATATTTTTTTGCTTTCACTCTCTTCCTTCCATCTTCTTTCCCTCATACCAAACATACTTAATGATAGTATTAAGTAGAGTTTGTGAAGTTTTCAATTAAAAATTTCGAATAAAAATTAGAATTAGAATTAAAACCAATGAGTTGATGCCATCTAATTATATGGAAAATTGTCAATTTATGAGGGGTTTCTATGGTAGAGTTTTTTTTTTTTTTTTGAGATTGTGTTTATTAACAAGGAAATTAAAATTATATCAATATTGAGGTTGTCTTTTTAAAGAATTATACTAAAGAAACTCTACTAAAGAAACTCCTCACAAATTTATATGGAAAATCTTACTAATATAGCTATGAACAATTGAAAATTTTATTATAATTTTTATGAAGGAATTCATTAAAAGACATTAAAACTTATTATTAATATTCTTTGTTTTTTATATGTATAATACATTACATAAGTTTTTTTTTTAATTTATCAATTTTATTTTCAATTTTTTTAATTAATCATTTTTAATTGAGAATTTCTTGAATTTCTTAAGATGAATTCCAACTGGTTTTGCCTTGAATGTACATGATAAGCATTTTTAAGATTAATTAGTTTTATTTAATTGACAATTACCTATCAATATATACCTTCAATTTCCTTTTTAGTTTTTCTGTCGAGAGCGAGTTTCAAAACAAGGACCTTTTGGAAGTTGTTACCTATCTTTTATTAATTTTTTTTCTTCTTTAAAAGTTTGAGATCCATTTAATTGTTTGTTGGTAAACCGGTATATGTGCCTTTATATTTCTATATTGCCCTTACTCCGAGTCCAGATACCAAATTTCGAAACTATTTGTACTTTACTTCTTCAAAAGGTTTAAGTAAAAGTAAATTATAAAAATGTAAGGTAACTATCATATTTCATTAAAAATGGGTGAATATTTTTGACATAACACATTCAAATACATTTCATATGTAACTTAAACCCTCTTATATATATAGATATAATATTATGGTTTATTTTATATCTTCACAACAATTTATTTAATTCAACCTAATCTTATGATATAGGATATTAGATAGAAAAAATATCAACCTTACCATTGGTAACAAGATTGTTGTCCTGAATATATTTACAATCTACTTTAAAAATGAAAGTTCAAAATAATTAGTGATCTTATAAAAGGAAATCACAAACCTTTAAGATGAACGATAAAATAACTAAATGGATTTAAGAATGACAAAAATATTTATTGGAATATTTCTACTTCCGTTATCAAACCAATTTTTTAATAGAAAATTATAATTAAAAAAAGTTCCCAAGAAAAAAAGCGATGCCAAGCTGATTGATGGAAAATGTAACCTGACTTCTTTTCTGGACTGCGAATGCCCGTGTGGACCTTAAAGTTGCATTATTAACTTTCATTATTAATATTGGAAAACAAAAGGACAAGACCTTTTTGACCCAGAAAATTGATCAGAGACCTTGACAAAATGATGGCATCCATATTCCATTCTAACCCTATATATAAGTTTGGACGTATATGAATACATGATAGTGCCGCATTTAGAGATTTAGACTATATTTGAAGGAAAATACAGAAAGAAAAAGGTGAAGAAAAAAAATAAAAGAAGGGGAAGAAAATTTTATTTTTTTTTGTGTTTCGTATGAAGAATGAAAAATAAAATAAAGAAAGAGTTAAATTATAAATAATATATTTATTTAAAAAAAAGAGTTATTTTCTCCAACTTTTGAAAAGTTTAGAGTTGAAGAGAAGAGAAATGTGCAAATTTATTTATGTTTTTCTTTTCTATTTTTTTCTCACTAAACAAAGGAAGGAACGGAAAACAATATCATTTTTCTTTCACTCTCTTCCTTCCTTCCTCTTTCCCTCATACCAAACATACTTAATGAAAGTATTGAGTAAAGTTTGTGAAGTTTTCAATTAAAAATTTTAAATAAAAATTAGAATCAGAATTAAAGTCAACAAATTGATGCCATCTAATAATATGGAAAATCAGTCAATTTGTGAGGAGTTTTTTTGATAGTGTTCTTTTTTATCGAGGTTGTGCTTATTAACAATAAAATCAAAATTATATCAGTAATGAGGATATCTTTTTAAAAAATTATACTAAAGAAACTCTATCAAATAAACTCCTTACAAACTTATATAAAAAATCTTACTGATATAGCTATGAACAACTGAAAATTTTATTATAATTTTGATTAAGGAATTCAATAAAAGAGATTAAAACTTATTATTAATATTCTTTGTTTTTTATATGTATAATACATTATATAAGTTTCATTAATTCATCGGTTTTTATTTTCAATTTTTTTAGTTAATCATTTTTAATTGAGAATTTCATGAATTTCTTAAAATGAATTCCAACTGGTTTTGCCTTACATGTACATGATAAGCATTTTTAAGATTAATTAGTTTTACTTACTTAACAATTAACTATCAAAATATGCCCTCAATTTCTTTTATAGTTTTTGTGTTGAGCACTAGGTTCGAAACAAGGATCTACAGGAAGTTTTTGACTTTGTGGGGAATCTCATCAGTCAACTTGCTGTAAGAGAGATATATTCCAGACAGATAAGCAAGGGCTCTTCCCTTGTAAGAGTAGATACGTTTTTGGTGGCGAACTCTGTTGGCTCTTCAATGCAGAAAGAACGGACATAATCTTGGGATATATCGTTCAGTGTTGTAATCTTCAGGCAAGGGGGAATAATACCAGAAAGATTATATGAGAAAGATCAATCAAGCTTAAGTGATCCAGATTGCAGATGCAACTATGGAGTATATGATAAAGAGAAAAATAACTACGAAAACCCATTACAGCAATTTTGAACAGTTTCCTCAACAAACAATCCTTGTTCTCATTTTACTTCCGTGACCATGAAGCCATGATTGGAAAATTCTGAACTTTCAACCCAAACTTCCAGCCCAAAAGCATACACCAAAATTAAAGTTATCATAACATATTAATATGAAGATTTAAAAAGACAAACAAGAAGACGGGAGTGCCCTTCTCTTCCAATCGTAACTAATTCTTCCAATTTCTCAGCCTTCTTCAGCAGCGTCACTCCATATTGTTTTTGCTCCCTGAAAATTTGTTGGGTTATTTATTTGTACATAACAGGAACATGGCAGTTATAAATAGAACTTAAGTTAAGTATATTATACCCACACGATTTCCACTCTATGCCTCTACTGCTCTCTTTGCCTTTTCCTCAAAAGGAAAATCAACAGCACTCTCAATATCTTGATTGTTCAATCGCAATGCCCTCCTTGCATCACCTTTGTTGAAGCCCAAGCTCATAACATTGAGAAGGATGCCAAGGCATAATGTTAATAGAGGTGGCAAAAACAAAAAAAAATGGCATGAAAAAAGAAAAGGAACAGAATGTGGCCGAAGGAAGCAAAGATGAGCAAGAATAAATTTGGGGTAACCACAATTAATTGCTAGTAAGTTTTAGTAATATCTCAATGTATTTGAACTGTTTTAACCTATTGATATATTTTATTTCTATTAAATTTAACCAATATGTTTTCAGTCAATAAAAGTTGCAATAATACAGCAATGTAATTGCAAATCCAGTCTCATAATTTTCGGTCTGTTAGATAAGCCATTAGGTGCTCCATTTATCATCCCATTGAAGCCAAACCTAAACCTGTGTTCAAGAGATAGCTGTCCTATGCTGATAAGGGTATCTATAGGTTATTGAGAAAGAGAAGCAGCGGTGGTCTCCCAAGACTGACCAGATCAACTCAGGAAAATAAGTGACAAATTCTCCCCTTTCTTTAGAATAGAAGAAAGATGGAACAACTGGAACCAGATATCTGAAAAGAGCTAACTGCTTTGGACTATAATTGAACTAAGCAGTGAGAATTTTCTAGATTCATCAAACTGACCATTATGATATGCCACTACCCCTTCCAACAACTCCAATCTCATATGTGATATGCCTACAAAGAAAGCATGCAAGAGAGATTAGCTTCACATTGCAACCAACAGCATTCTGACTACCGGCCAGAAACATAGAAGCTCTGGCCAGAGATTAGATTCATCAAATTGTATCACAGAAGCAATTTTGCGAAATACTCACAGTGCAAGCTCTGGCAGCCTACCAGCTTGAAGGAGTTTAACACAGGAGAGATCCTTTCCATGACAATGTTCAAGTCCTTTGCTGGCTTTTTCAAGGTGTATTCCTGCAACTGAAAGCCAACTGATATTTCGGAGCAAGAAATAGCACCAAACCATGTCTATTTGCAGCATTGGTACATTGTCAACAAGCTGCAAGCAAACGCATACAGCCAAATGTGTAGGATATAAGAAAACATTCTTGACAAATAGACTCTAATCCAGAGAAACTTTTACGTAGAGATAAAATAGATCTTTCACTTTAAATCCAAATTAACATGCAAGCAATTATTCAATACCCAATGCATATTTAAAATTTTGAAAAGATTACCTAAAAGCAACCCTTAGTTATTTCCAAAAAATATAAACTGAACAACAGCATGGCTTAAAAGTTATTCTGAAAATGAATCTTCTTTAATTCTAAGAAAGAATGTCTCACCTCAAGGGCCTTGGGATCACAAAGAGAGAAGGCCTCCTACAAGAAAGAAACAAGGCACTTAATTTAATTAGTTCTCAAACTCACCGGAAACATTTTGCTGTATAACCTTATTATCAGCTTTGCTAACAAGAAATGTTCAATGAAAGCTATTCCAACAATCTGGTTGCAAGCAAGAAAAAAATTTTAAAAAAGTAGAGTGTTGAAGCAAATGTGGGGGGATGCTAGAAACGGAACACCCCCCCCCCCCCCCCCCCCTCCCCCCATGGTGAGCACTTCCAGTGCGTCTTTATACAGTTGTCTCCTAATTAGATTCTTAGCATTTGCATGAAACATCAGATCCATCATCACTGCCCTATTTAAAGACAATTCAAATCTTATTCTAAATGTAAAAACGAGGCCAAAGGTTTAAAGCATAAGAATAAATTCCAAACCGCTGATCAGTCTCAGTTCCTAATTGTACTTTTTGCCCTCCCTGGACTTCAACTTCAATATTAAAGTCTTCAATTGGCAACGAGCCATCTACATGCCTCTTGGAAAGTGCAGTGGCAGCCGCCCTGTCAATAGAGATAGCTATGAGTTAGTAACTGGTGAATTTCACAACAATATGCAATGGTACAGAAAAAATACACAGAAATGAATTATTTTCCCAGCCTACCAAATCCTGAAAAGACTATCACTTCAGAAAGCAGGAAAACTATAAAATAGTCACAGCCAGTAAAAAAAATCCTCTATCAGTTTGACAAACTAGCCAAGCAGGTTCTTGTTCTATTTGCAAAGGTAAGTCCTTGGTTCATGTGAAAAGTTCAAAGAGTGGAAGAGACATTTTTGAAGGTATTTCCCCCTCTTCAAATAACAACACTGAAATTTGCAGTTAAGACAATCGATTCTCCAATTAGACACTTTATATCATCTCAACTTAGGGTAAACCGTAAAGGACTAACATCTCTCTACACGGAAACATAGTAGTATTTCATTATCAATTCAATCATAGACTTCAGACTACATTACACCACTTTGATTTTATGACATGAAACATTGTACCAATTCCATAAAAAATAAGAAAAAGGCAAAATCAAAATACCTCGTGGAATTAACTACGCTGAAAACAAAAGAGGAAAAAAGAGAGTTCCATCTCTTTATGTACAAACCCAAAACAGTCACAATTCAATTATAATATACAAGCCAAGAAAACATAAGGGGAAATAACCAATAAATATTCCATGAGCTGATGAGCACAATTCCCCTTTTGGCATATTTGATTGACAAGCCGAATACCAAAAATACATGAAAATCATCATAAATATCAAAACTTTTTTCATATAACAATAGATTTGCCAACTTTGATTAAACCCAGAATTCCAATAAAACCAAAAACCCAATAAGCAGTCGATTACTTTTCTATTAAATTCAATACTAATTAATCATTAAAAGAAACACAGAGAGAGAGAGAGAGTTAGACGAAAAGACTCACTGGACTCGAGCAAGTATACGAGAACGTTCTTCCTCAGCCATCAACTCATGTTTCAAGGACTTGCCTTCATCAACAGAGACACGACTGGCCAAAATCTTAGCGTTGTTTTTGATACCCAAGTGGCTTAACATTTCAGTGCCGTCACCATCTTTCAATACTTTACCTGCACATATAAGGTTAATACAGTCAGGACTTTCCACGTTTGATCGCTTGGCTACCTCTTCCCTGAACATGGCCACCGTCCAATTCTCCAATTCTAACTCTATTACTCCTGCCCATGCCCCCCCGATCCTTAATTTCGCCATGGCAGCAAAGATGTTCTTTTTTCTTTTCGCAAGAGAGTGAAAAGTAGAGTGCAAGAGATAAAAATGGGAAATCTAAATGGTGTCCTGTATATTTATAGGTTGAGGGAAAAAAAGAAAAAAGATGTTAGGTAACTTCGGGAGCAAGGTTACGTTGTTTTGTTGGGTTTTTTCAACGTCATAGTGCGGTTATGAGTCTGTACTTTTAACTTTTGCTAATAAAAAAATAACATTTGGAATAATTAAAATTTTGATTGGATATAATATCCCCTAAAGTCTAGTATCAAATTTATATGTAGATGCCACAATTGAAGTTTTCGAATTTTATCATTTACAGAGTAATTGACGTATTGTCCCCTTAAATTATTATTTAAAAAATAGTGCTTTAATAGTAAATCAAATAAAATATCATTTTTTCCCTAGAAAAACGTTACTCTTTTAAATATTCTTCTTTTCTTTCGTATTCTCTTTTCATCATTATATATCAAGTTTTTTTAGTTTGCAACATACTGGTATTTGTTTACATCATTTTTAACATATTTTTCTCCTTATTACAAATAAATTGTTGATGGAAAAATGTTTTTCTTTTTATAATAACAAGCCTTTTCATAATATCTATATTAAAAATTTAAACTTATAATTTAATATCTATAGTTAGATTGAGTGAAAACTAAACAAAAAAAAATCTGATAAGATAACTATATAGAATTGTCATTTGATATTCCAATTACTAGTGTAAAAATGTGAACATGGGTGTGAATTTATTTTCTTATAATTATTAATATATGAAATTAATTTGGTATGACTCAGTTGCAGCGATAAGTCTTGGATCTCGAAAAGTTTTTCAGCGACCAATAAACCAACAACAGTAAATGGAAAGATAAAAAATAACAAAGAAAACGAGACGCTTTACACAAAGCCCTTGTCAAAGGCTTGGAGCTTGCTTTCTTAGTAGTCTTCCACTGCACTTCAACAACCATCGGTGCCGGCGTCAGTCGCAGCAAAGCCATCCCAAAAAACGCAACTGCTGCCAGCAAGCGCAAATTCAAAAAATACAAACCACAAAATCAAGTATTAACCCCACAACTAGTCTCCCTCCTCCCCTCTGCGACTCTCGCCGCCCATTTCTTCATCCTCCACCACGGTCTCTTTCTCCTCCCTTCCCAACTCCTCTCCCTTGAATCCCTCCGCTCTTCCCTCTCCCCTCTCCTCCTTTCCCCTTGTTCCCCTCCATTTCCTCCCTCTCCTTCCCCTTGGATCAACCGCTTCCTTTCTATTCCCTCTTCCATCTCCAAACCCTTCTGGCTTTGCTTTTTCCGAATGTCTAAACCGCTTTCTCTCAGCTCCTTTTAACCCTTTCCTTTGCTTCCTCTTTCTCTGCCGATTCCTCCCTTGCCGCTGCTCTCTTCCGCCTCGCTCACGGTGCCTCTTACAGATTCCTCGCCTGTCGCTTCGGTTTTCCCTCTTCCGCTGATGCCTACTATGCCTTATACACCGTTTGCAAGCTAGTCAACGACAAATTAGGCAATTCCCTCAATTTTCAAGCTGATATCAGTTGTATTCTGGTGGGTTTTGGGTGGATTTCACTTTCCAATTATTATGGCGTTTCGAGATTGATGGGCAGCTGACGAGTTTAATTGGGTCGGTTTTGGTTCAGGCATTGGTGAACTCTGAAGGTAGATTTTCAGATATCTCAGTTGGTTGGCCTTGTTGAAGAAAACTTGAATCAATTTTGCATCAAGGGAAGCTTTTCTCGCGAGTAGAGGAATCAAGAGAGTTGATAATATACCTTTTTATCAACTTAGTGATGGAAATTCAGTTCCTCAATACATATTGGACGATTCTTGTTTCCCTCTCTTGCCATGGCTTGTAACCCCTTATTTGAGGTCCAATGAGGAAGGGGATAGTTTGAATTCATCAGAGAAAGAGTTCAATGCGATGCATGGTTAGGCAATGTGGTTGGTTGAGATGGCGTTTGGGAGAGTTGGAGCTAGGTGGCAGCTTCTTTCTAAGAGTTGGAAAAAGAGATGTGTTGAATATTTGCCGTTTGTGATTGTGATGGGTTTTGTTGCATAATTTTTTAATATAGTGTAGTTGAGTCATTGCCAGAAGAAAATGTGGAGGTCTCAAGAGAGGACGAAAAGGAGCTGAGGCCTATCTCCGAAGAAGAGGTGAATGAGATCCGGCGAGGGATCCGGGATGCCATTGCTCAGCATTTGAATCAGGTGAATTTGAGAAAATGAATGCCATAATTATATGCTCGTCAAATGATAGTTGTAGTTAATTATCACCTTGGTAAATTGTATGTGAATACTTCATTGTTATATAGGAATTGCTTTTAATCCAGTTTGCTGAGGGAAATACGTTGATATCTTTGGATCCTAGACAGTTTTGAATACGCATGGTGTAGAAATCTAATGTAGAATTACTAGTTCAAAGATTATTCTCTTCAATGTTGCAAACTTGCCTACCCATAGCAGAAAGCTACTAGTTAGAGAACATCAGTTTAAAATACTTCATGTTTTAGTCAAACAGGAACACAAGCTTCTTCTGTCTAATTCCTGAACAATAAGTTGGCACAAAAAGTTGAAGTTCTAAAATTACAATTCTTCCTTTCATTTAAGTAAGGGTAAAAAGAACATCGAAATAGAGGCATTATATGAACAGAGTGTGATTGCTGGAAGCCAATCAATTTTTGATTAGCACTCTAAAGAACACCATTTTAGAAGACATTACAAAGTATACATGGGAAACAACCGTGTCCTGATGCCACTAACTTTCTCCTACCATCATATGAATTTGAATTGAGTAACCTTAAATCTGTCACAATGAAGTCCTAGTATGTAGGTAGGTTCTCAAAGAAGAGTCATTTGCCAAAAGGAAATAGTTAGTAACATGCGCATAACCAGTTGGTAGACTGTATTGTCCAAGGTCACCAGCCGATAATTTGCGGTTGGGACTTCATTGATAAATTATTTTACCCCACATTGAAGAGAATCTAAGAGTTGTTTTATCTCTTGACTCTTGCAAACCTACCCACCCATGATATAGAAAGTTGCTACATTAGTGAACTTCAATTTATACGTTGTTCTTGTTTTAATTGCACATTATCACAAGCTTTTTTCGATCTGAACAATAAGTTAAAGCAAAAGGTTGAAATTTGACAACATATTTTTCTTTTTCCTATTCTTTAAAGGGATGGAGAAAAAGGAACATAGAAAATAAAGCAAGATTATGTGGATCATAACCCAGAGTACCCTAATTAAAGTTAAGGCTTTCATTTCAATGCCTCCAAATTCTGTTTTGCATTCCTAACAAAATTATCAAAGAAGACACTGCTAAATGTACAAAGGAAAGCTGCTATATTTCTACTCACCATGTGAGCAGTTTGAATTAATAATGGTGGATCTGCAACAACTCCTACATAAATGAGGTAGCCAATGAAAGTTTCATTTAGCAGAGAAAAATGGTTAGTAACACAAATTAGTAACATGCACAACAAAAACTAGTAAAGGAGTTATAAATGTCATGATCAATACTGTCATTTGTATTGTTGAGGAGTGAATTTTGCCGCTCATATTGTTATAGAAATGATCCAAGCTTGCTACTTGCAAAATGATTAATTGGTCAAGAAACATATTGTAGTAGAATTTCCATAGACAGAATCAAGAGGCTCTTTATTCAAATTCTTGATAGGAAAGGTAAAAGTTTGAAGCTTTTTGGTGGAAATGAAAATCTATTGGCTACATATTCAACAACGGAATTCTCTGGGGAGATTGTCTACCACAAAATAATAGCATGAAGTAATGCCCATTTCAATATGATAGAACCATGCTCGTCTCCAATAAGGATTTATCTAAAGCACAACAGCAAAACCCAATAGCACTATTATGTAAGACACGATGAAACTCACAAAAAAGACATCCATGTCAATTGAACCAGCTTCTTCTCTAGCCTTTTGAGTCGATGATGGTTCAATTGCAGAGCAGTTCTTCTGCAACGGTGCACCACAAAGAAAAGGATTTCCCAGGTAGCTGCTTTCTTCAAATGTTGCAAATTGTGCGGTCCTTACAGGTGTACTTCCAGATAAATTATTGTATGCCACACTGAAAAAAGACAAGAAAGATAACCCAACAAGTTGAGGAGGGATTTTCCCGCTCAAGTTGTTGTAAGAAAGATCTAGACTCTCAATTTGCCTAAGCTTAGAAAGTGCTGATGGGATTGGTCCTGTTAAATCGTTGTGAGATAAGTTCAAAGCAAAAGTCTTCAGGAAGTTTTCGACTTTGTGGGGTATCTCACCAGTCAACTTGTTGCAAGAGAGATCAATTCCGGACAGCATTGCAAGGATTTTTCCCTTGTAAGAGTATGATATGTTTTTGGTTGTGAACTCTATTGGCTCTTCAGTGGAGAAAGAACTAGGAGCTTGAGCAACAGCAGCGACATAACGGACATAATCTTGGGATATATCGTTCAGTGTTGTAATCTTCAGGCAAGAGGGAATAATACCAGAAAGATTATTATGAGAAAGGTCAATCAAGCTTAAGTGACCCAGCTTGCATAACTGAACTGGAATCCCACCTTCAAAATGGTTGTTATTTAGGAGAAGATAACTCAACTGAGAAAGCCTGCCAATCCAATATGGAATGTTTCCACTTAAGTGGTTATTGCTGAGATCTAATGTCACCAAAATAGTGCTATTACAAAATGCATTTGTTAGAGGCCCTTGTAGCTTGTTTTTAGATAAATGAACTTGACTAATCCATAAAGGGCTGAAGCAAGATGGTAGACTCCCAGAGATGTTGTTCGCTGAAAGGTCCAGAAGTTTAAGATTAAGATTTAGCTGGCAAAACTCCTTGGGGATTGGTCCTTCAAGATGATTATTTGCCATGACAATTTCTTCCAAACTTGACATATGTCCCATCCCCTTTGGTATCTCACCAAAAAGTTTGTTATTGCTTAAATCCAATGTTGACAAACTTGACATATTCTCCATCCACCTCGGTATCCCACCATGGAGTTGGTTATTGCTAACATCCAATGTTGACAAAAACGAGCAATTAGACAAACAATTTGGGATCCTTCCAAAAAAGTGATTCCCATCCACTTGCAACTCTCTCAAGTTTGTCAAGGTAAAATTTGCAGAGAAAATCTGGCCTTGCAAACTGTTGTTTGATAATACGAGGACACTCAATGAGGAGCAACCCATGGCCAAGTGTTGGGGTAATCCACCGGACAATTTATTGTTAGACAAATCCAAGTATTCTAGGAAATTCATATCACCAATGCAAGCCGGAATGCTACCGCCAAAATAATTTTTTGACATGTTGAGAAACGTCAACGATGGTAGTTTTGCACCAATGTCAATTGAAATGTTGCCATAGAAGGAATTTTTGGAGATATCAAGATGTGATAAATACAAATGTGAAAGGAAAGGTAGCTGAAAATGTCCTAGAAGAGAGTTGTTGGCTAGAACAAATGTTTCTAATTTTGTGTTGTTTTCCAACAACCAATTTGGGAATTCTCCAGTCAGCTTGATGTTAGAGAGATCAACATACCTCAAGTCATGTTGATGATAGAGGAATTGAGGAAATGATCCCCCATCTCCACAACAAGATAAACTGATCTCATTCAGTTGGAATCTTGGGCTCAAATGATGCATCTCGGTTTCAGCATATATGGAATTATTGTCTGCTGAGATATACTTGAGTTTTGAAAGGTTGAAGAAGGGCCTTAATGAGCTTGGGATCTGAAAGTAATTGTTTGAAAGATCTAACCATTCAAGGGATGTTAGACTTTCAAGGACAGATATATTTCCAAAAAACTGATTGGAAGAAAGATCTAATCTTTCAAGTGACGTGAGGTTGGAGAAGCACTTGGGCAAGTTGCCGTTTAGATTATTGTAGCCGATATCAAGTTCTCGAAGATGTGTCAATTCACAAAATCCTGTAAATAAATAATTAAATAAATAAAGAGGTTTGCTACTGATAAAAACAAATAAATGAAAGAAAAAAAAACATAAGCAAACGAGGTTACTTATTGATTCTCCATAATATTAATGGAGCTCAAAAGGAAAAAGGATAATATATATAGGGATTTTATGTTAAGGTGTTTTGTGTTTGTTTAGTAGGTTTCATTACTTTTTAAATGGTTATGATTGAAGAGTGATGTTTTGATTTGGATAATGTTCAAATGCAAAAGTGATAACACAAATAGGACAGAGGAATAATGTTCAAATGCAAAAAAGTGACAACATGAATAAGACAGAAAAAGTACTTAAAATAAGATAACTTAGAAACAGAATAGAATAGCAAAAACAGAAATCAAGAGAAGGTAATATCAATCTCAACCTCGGGTAGGTAAGGTGCCATTGAGTCCACAATCCCATAACGATAAAGATTTGAGAGAAGGCATTGCTCCAATTGTTTGAAGAAAGTTGCTTTCCAGGGGAGTGGAATCTATGTAGAAAGATTCCAAATTCTTCAAATGAAGTGGGCCTATATAGCAAGAATAAAAAAAAGAGAAAAGTACAGAAACGTATAAGATACATTTTCAGGTGCAAATAATAATAATAATAATAATATGTAGGTAGATAATAGATATGCGGTCACCAATATACATATATTATTTCATTAGGTTGATTATATTGTTTTGCCTTTTTATTCTTTGAGCAGTGAAGGGTTTATTAGACATACCCTAATCTATTAAAAGAATTAAAAAAGTATATCAACAAAGTGAAAGGACTACAAATAAAAATTGGTAATGACAATTTAAACAAAATCAACAACTTTGCATACATTTTTAAGACAATATGTTTTTCATTAATTATATTAATTTTTATATCACTTACTATTTTTTTCATTAATGATTAAAAATTATTGTAATATTTATCTTTGCGGCCCAAGAAGAATCACCTACTCATATTTATGTTATGAGTTTGCAATTTAAAACCTTAATATATGATGGCATGAGCTAATTAATGGATGGTTGACCAAATTGTCTATATATTCTTCAAAAGAAGAAAACTTACATAAATGTAAATAGGAAGATTCACTAAATATCATAGCTTCACAAAGTTTACTAAACTGTTTTACTTTATTTTGCATTTTTATTTGATGCAGGGAAGGGTCTATTACAAATAGACTTATAAGGAGTGATAAACATTATTGAAAATTTCATGGAACATTCATTAAAAAGAGTTATTTTAATTTTGAATAAATGATTATTTGAATGATCAGTGGTAAAAAATATGTATTCAATCTAAAAACTGAAATAAATAAAATGGATTAATAATTGAAAATTTGAAAGATCTAACTTACCATTTCTAGAGAGGTTGCCATTCACCTCACAGCTACCAATGTCCAACTTTCTAAGAGAAGTCAATGTTCCAATATCTTGAATAAAGTTGGAAGGGAGAGATGAATATACCATGGTCAGGTCTTCCAAACTTGTCAAATTTTGCCAAACTATTCAGCAAAAAGTAAAATGTAAATATCGAGCAAATCAAATCTTAATAAATAAGTCCCAAATGTAGTATACATGTATAGTTTGTGTAATCTCATTTAATTGGGATGGAGTCGAGTTTTTTAATAAAAGGATCAACATTAAATTTAATAAAATGTTAAGTATTATTTTTATAACATTTTATATGAATTAAATTTATTCACCTAGAAATGAATATATTAATTGTATTTACCACTAGAAAAATATATTTGGAAAAATCATTTGACAAAAGATAAAAAATTGCATAAGACGAAAGAATTTTATGGCAAAAGTTAACTATTAATTATATGAAAATTTGACAATATATATTGGAATAATCAAAGAAATTATGTTAAAACAAAAAGGACTCTGGGGAAATAAAAATAGTTTTAAAAAGTAAAATAATGTAAATATTTGAGGAAAAAATTGTAGAATTTATAAGAATAAATATATGAAACAAAATAATTTAATAAAATTATAGGGAGAGGGCGGGGCGGGGACAAATAAGAATGATATCAAAATACTGTTTACACATTTTAAATTTGATAATGAATTGTTTTAGATCGGTCTATTCTCACTGTCTCTTTTGAAGATATAAAAAAATTTAAAATGAAATCATAATAATAAAAAAGATAATCAAATTGTAAATTATTCACAAAAGGAGGATCCGTTAATTCCGTCACTATTTTACATTTTATTGTTTTGGTGCGGACAAGATCTATTTTAAAACACGTAATGATTGACATGCTCTTGAAACTTTCAAAGAAAATTTACTAGTACGGAATTCTTAAAATTTTGAATAAGATAATTTTTTCAATGGCCAGCGGGAAGAGATATTCATCCAAAAATGAAACGAATAAAATAGATTGGTTACAAAATTGTAAACTCGATGGATTTAATTTAATTTAATTTAATATGCATAGACAAGGTGCCATTATATTCACCTTAACCAGACAATGACATACTTTTAGGAGGGAGAAGAGTTTGATGCCACCTCTTACAAGTTGGACGAATTATGCAAAAATGATGAATCAATCAAAGCTGTATATGAAAGACAAAATAAAAACAAAAAGAAGAAGTGATAATGTCAACTGAAATTATATGTTTATCTTTACTTTTTCAAATGTTTCAGAATTCTATTTTTTTAAAAAAATTTGTAAGTTATATATATTATTAATTTTTTTCTATACGCATATATATTATAACTTTTTATAACAAAAAAATATAAAATATCGATATAATTTAAATAATAAGTCACAAAAAAATTAGATGACTGAATTAGATGAATACATAAAAAGTGATTAATAGTTGAGATCTAATAATATGTTTTTTTTGACATAATCATTATAACGAACTTCAAGTAACTTAATTTTCTGGATTGTTTAAAGTATTTTATTTTAATTTTATGCTTCGCATTGGGATTGGTTATTGAAGAAGTAATTACAAGTTATTTGAGCAGAAATTTTAGATTTAAGTCATAATACTTATTTGAAGAAAAAAAAAAGGCATAATATGTTAAGATCCTAAAATAATAAAAACAATAAAATTATCACACACTCTTAGAAGTTCGAATAGATGATTTGAGTGGCTTGGTGGTAGCAGTTACTAGATTCAAATATGAAACTAATAAATCAATGTTTTAGTATCAGGGAATTGTAAGATCCTATTTACCTTGAGGAGTTTGGCTGCCATTATTGATCTCACAGTCCCACAATTCCAAACGCTTTAGAGAAGTAAATTCTGCGATCGTTCGAAGCAAGTTGGTTTGAAGAAAAGAGCCAAACAAGATCAAGTTTTCCAAGTTTGTAAAATTGTGCAAATTATCTATTCAACAAAAACAATGAATATATCAATGTGAAGGCAAGAAAGGGTTTCGGTCATACAAAAATTATAGGAGCAAAGCATGTTTTGCACTTTCATTATTACTTACTTTCTGTAGTTATTTTTCCGTTAAAACTAAATCCTTCTAAGAAAAGAATCTTCAACGACGAGAATAAACTCAGTGATTGCAGTGGAAGGCTACAACCGGCACTTGTTACACCTGTAAATGAAGCAATTAACCAAATGCAATGTATCTTTAAATACAGAAAAGACTTCTTCGCATTATGTTCCAGTACCCTTCTAAAGTATAAACTTTCAATATTAAATTAGCAAATCAAGTAGTCTTCCCTGTAGAAGCAAAGGCAATGTTCTAATCTCATGACAAATGACGGTCACAAGAAGTGCACAACCCTTGTAAGTTGTATAGTATTTTAATCTTTGAACAGCTAAAATTTCTTTGAGAGTAAAAGTTAGAGAAGTACAATGTCTCTCAAAAGTTTTGATACGAGATATTAATTACTACTTAAATGAGTGCATAGTTTAATATTTCATGCACAAATTGACGGAGACACAACTTATTAATACCTCTAAAGTTCGACAAGTTAAAACCGCAGCCTATACACATCTCCTCCGATTTGCTGAAAGTATCTAATTCTGAGGAGAACAAATAGAATTAATTAAATTAAAATAAAACAGAATAATCTGAGCATTGAATCCTTGATTAACTGTAATATGGAATCCTTTCAAATTGTCACCTCCGAAATGAATAGACTTCAGATTCGAAAGCCTACCAAGCAGAGGCGGAGGGGAGGGGGGATCGTGGGGCCCTCGATTTACTTTTATTTTTAAAAATTTAACAATTTTACCTTTATAGAAAATTTAAAATTTTTTTAACATATTTGGAGTTTTTTAAAATTTTAAATTTTTATCTTTATAATAATTTTTTATAAATTAATAAATCATATGAAACGTACATGATATGATTTAAAACATATATGTAATAACTCATATTTAATAATTTTAGGAGAATAAAAAAAAATAAAATAAGGTAGTTTTACCTTTAATATTTATTGCTCCTTTTAATTTGTTTCCTTGTATATGCAAAGACTTTAGATTTGAAAGCCTACCAAGGGATGAGAATATGCTATTGGTGAAGAGATTACCACTTAAATCAAGCACCTCAAGTTTGGTTAATCTTAATTCTGTTTCATTATCTGTAAAAAATTTTAAAAATTTCATCATTAATAATATCTTAATATTTTAAAATTTTCATATTAAACATAATTACATGTTTCCTTTCATAAATGTATACCTTGGGGTGGAGCAAAGTCATTCACGTTGTTATTCTGCATGTACAATTCCTCTAAGTTGCTCAAAGCATTTAATTCTGAAAAGAATATTAAAATAAAATAAATAAATCATAAGAAACCATAAAATGTGGTTTAAACCATATATATATAATAATGACTCATAATATTTAACACCTTTAGAAGAGTAAAAGAAAACAAGATTAAAATATAGTAGTTTTACCTTTAATATTTATGGACCCTTTCAATTGGTTACTTCCTATATGTAAAGACTTTAAATTTGAGAGCGCCCCAAGAAATGAGAATATGCTGTTGTTGAAGAAATTTTCACTTAAACCGAGCACCTCAAGTTTGACGAACCTCAATTGTCCGTTATCTGTGAAAGAGTTACGTAATTTCATCTCCAATTCGGGTCTGTAGAGCTTTCGATTTTTTATTCTAGGAAAATAAAAGGTTTTTGTTTTTGTGAAATCCATTTCAATTAGACGAAAGAGGCGGCTGAGAGGAAGAGACAAAAACTGACGAGTCATTGCTGGCTGTAGTGAAGGTGGCGGACTATCGCCAGAATCTGGGACAAGAACGACAAAAGAGGGAGAGGGAGAACCTACAGAGTAAAAGGATTAAGCTAGTGAGAGAGGGGTAGAAGAAGAAAATACAGGAGAAAAGCGCTGACGTTTTGGTTTTATGTTGGCACAAATGCTGTCGTTTTGGTAGTAGGAGAGAGGCACAAAATGACGTTGCTTTAAAGAATAAGGGAGGAGAAAGAAACGTTTTGGGCCAGATCTGACCCATGTCTATAGGTCAAGCCCAAAAGTGCTGGGGAAAATTCAAAAATTATTTTACAAGGAAGATTATTTCTAAATAAATACCAAAAAATTGTATAAAATAAATATATAATAAGTAAAATATTTAATAAATTACAAAATTTATCATGATATTTATTTGCTTGCATAACTGGGGCATTTAATTTCAATCATGCAAATACATTGAAATTAACTAATGATGAAATTTTAAGAAAGTTGTAAATGATAATTTTCTTAAAAATTTTTAGGTGAGAAAATATTTTAAAATTCTATCCAAGTTATTTGAGAATTTAGAAAAAATTTCAACATGAGGGGTTTTCATTTTTTTTTGAAAAAATTAAAATGAAAAAAATAAAGAAACAAAATAAAAGGTATAAAAAATGTAACGAGATGAAAATCCTCTAATAATGAAATTTTAAAAAATTTGTGAGTGATAATTTCTTGAAAATTTCTAGATAAGTAAATTTTCTAAACTTCTACCAAAAGCTTTGGAATATATCTCAAATTATTATTAATAAAAAATGGAATCAATAAAAAAGTACTGAAAAATTAAAAAAAAAAAGATTTGAAATATGTGATGCCCTATATATAGACTCGTGTTATGACTTATGATATAAAAGGTTTAAAGGGAAAATACTGTCTCTCATTGTCTTAGGTCTGCGCAATCAAGGACATAAAACTGACCCCCAATATGGCAAAAAGCAATTTTATGCAAGTTGGTTGATTATGCTTATCGAATATTATAGATGATGTTATTATTATTATACCATTATATGCTTAGTTAGATACTTAAATAGACTCAGGTGCCATGAATAATATTTTAAAAATATTGCTAGTTAAGAAGAAAGACTTCAATATATATATAAGAAAACAAATAGATAAAAATTAGTTAATATTTAATTTAATAGGAATTATTTATTTTTATATAATAATTATTATTACAATAATTTAGTTGATATTTAATATAATAAAAAATTATCAATTAAGGAAAGTTTATTTTAATAGGGACCTTTTTGAGTGTTAACAAGAAAATAAATAATAATTAGTTAATATTTTAATTTAATAAAACATCAATAATAAAGGATAAAATAAATAATTTAATAAATTATCAAGAATATATGTATCATTTACTTTTTATACTTTTGGAATTATACTGTTATATATAATTATGATATAAAAAAATTATGGTAAAATAAGAGAGTAATAACTTTACCATTGATAGAATTTGATTCTGTGAATTGATTGTTGGCCAAATATAAAGATTTTGTTGGTGTTGAGGGGTTTATGTAGATATTCAAGAATAGGCAAAATTGACTTCAAGGCGAGTCTTTAAATAGGCGTCTATCTTTAAGACTTAATTCGCCCCCACCACTAGGTATGCAAAGGGGAATGATGCGACTAGTCTCAAGGATATGTAGACACCATAAAAAAATAAATAATAATTAAAAATAATAAACAAAAAATAATTAAAAAAAAAAGGGGAAGCAGGGAGGCATGGCTCCCTGCTACCAACCCCCCTGTAACCTGGGGAAGGGGAGAGAGGGGGCTCCAGCCACCCACTCCCTGGTGCCAGAGCCCCCCTCTCCGGGTTGTCCAAGAAATTGGACAACCCAACTTAAAAGGGAAGTTTCAATTCAGAAACAAGGGGGGGCAGTTTGAATTCGAAAGAAATCAAGCAGAGAGCATAGGGGAAAACCAAAAAAGAAACAAAAAAATCCAGCAACCAAAAAACACAAAAAAAATCTTTCAAACCAAAAAAAAACCTAGATCTAACAGCCAACTACCCTAACCACAATCAACCAAAAAATAAATCGAAAAAAAAGAGAGGGAGGAAAAAAGGGGACGTTTGGGAGTGCGCCTGGTCACCGGAGAAAGGGAGGCCGACCAGAGAAAGAAGGAAGGCCGATCAGAGAGAGGACGACCAGATCGGACGGGAGAGGGCACCGGTGCTGGAGGCCGAACGACGGTGAGAGGGAAGGTCGCCGGCGAGGGGAAGAGGGCGGCACCGGTGGGGGCTCTGTTTTAGAGAGAGGTCAGAGCATTTGAGGTTTAGAGAGAGAGGGAAAGGCTAAAAGTGAAAAAAAAAGAAAAAAAAAAGGGCTTTTTATACCCACCCAAAAAAGGGCTAAACGACGCCGTTTTGGAGCTGGGAGGAGCTGAAGGGTCTGAAGCAAAACGACGCCGTTTTGAAGAGCATATCAGGGCCACACCTTGCGGGCCTGCTGAGCCGATCTGGACTGCCTGCAATTTTGGGCCTCCTGTTGGACCGCGGATCTGGGCCAATCCAAGCCCAGATAGGTATGTTTCTTGGACCTTTTTGTTTTTTAATTTGTTTTATTTCTTTTTACGTTATTTTTAATGCGTTTTAATTTAGTTTAAATTTTAGGAAAAAATAAAATATATATATACATATGTCATAGGAGTATCTATTTTAGCAATAGACACAAAAAAAATAATAAAAATAAAAATACAAAAAAATAAAAAAAATAAAAATAAAATGAAAAAACAATAAATAATAAATAAATAAATTTAAAACATGTATAATAATTATTTTGAGTAATCCGATGATGGAATTCGATCTAAAAAGAGGTAAAGAGTTACTTTTTTTCGGATCGATTTTCTAGGTGAGGAGTTTGAGACGGATTTTCACCGAAGCGTCGGGATAAATCCGAACTCTATACTCCCATACTCAATAACTCAAATGATCACTATAAAAAAATAATATATATTAAATACTAATAATAAAATAATAAATAATAAATAAATAATTTATGAAAAATAAGAAATAAATAAAGTGACAAATTATTTAAATTATTAAGCACATAATTGGATAAATTACAAGGCAGTTAAGTTAATAAACGCGTGCATGTAGACATCATTATTCTTTCTTGTCATAGCATGCGACATTTATCGTGTAAATGAGGCGGGAATCCCGATGATGGGATTTCTCCGAAGAGCTTGTAGAGACGAGTTTCTTCGGGCATATCCCTAGGTGAGGAAAACGTCAAGACTTCACCAAAGCGTTGGGATGGTCTTCGAATGATTTTCCAATAAAAGATTTTCGACCTCATTATTTAAAATAAATAAATCATGACATCATTTTATGTTTGCATCATGTGCATACGTAAAATCGAATAAAAGACAATCTCAATAAAAAATTGGCTAATAAGCGAAGATTAAGGAAACATAACCGTAAAATCAAAATCAGGCCGTAACAGAATGATTTAAGATTAAATGGTACCGTTCATGGAACGGGCGTCACGGAGGTGCTAATCCTTCTCCGTGCGTAACCGCACTCCCGAACCCAATTTTGAAAAAACGTAGACCAGTTTTCGTTCTTTCGATGGACCTAAAATTAATTTAAGATTCCATCGATTAGAACCGAGTCAATAGGTGACCAATCGCACCTACAAGGAACGATTGGTGGCGACTCCCAAGTTTTCTTTCTTGTATTTTCGCCCACGTCTGGTGGTCGGGTTCCACGGATCCGCACGTCGCGACAGTTTGGCGACTCCACTGGGGACATCGAGAGTCGAGCCATTAAATAATCATAAGTCATTCATGGCCTTAAATAATTTAATGTTTCCTTTAATTTTGTGCATTTGCTTTTACCGCTTTTCGCTGCATTTGCTTTTTGTCATTGTTATTTAATTGTGGGGAATTTAGGATAGAGGGATGTGAGATTGTTGGTCGAAAGTCAATATATTCCTTCACACACACAACACGTTTTTGCATTCATGCATAAGCCTTCTACCCGGGCTTAGTCCTTAATTAGGAGGGGGTCAAGTAGCTACGCTCTCGTGAGGTGATAACCTCCGCACGGGCTAATGAAGACTCCCACTCAAATTGAACCTAGTCCGTTTGAAGCCTGTAATGGGTGAGGACCGGGGTGCCTTACTAGTCCGAGTGGACGACAGTGAGGAACAATTTGAGAACCTTGAGCTCTACTGTCAACCCGAACTCAACATGTAGAATACCGAGAGTCACCTCTGCCTAGGTAGAACCTTACCCGTGAGAATACACCTTTGATTAGGTACACATGAAGGAATTTTTCACACACCCTCTACTCTAAATTCTCCTAGCAAAATAAAGAAGGTATCATGCATACCCATGTCATTATTCATTTTAGTCTTTTCTTTTAATAAGAATCGCTCTTAAATATTTTCTTGTACTAATTTAAACTTTTCTGTCATTTTTATTTTGCATATGTCCGTTTGCATCATAATTTTGCATATAGGAATAGTATTTGTCACTTGACAGCCATTGACGGAGTAGATGTAAAAGATGACTCTCGAAATTGCAATCAAAGACAATATCTTATGCAATAGATCACTTTTGTTGATGGGTGTTATGTGACAAATACTCTTAGTACACCATTCATACATGCATTTCACTCGCAACAAATTTTTCATCTGAAAATAAAAATAATGTGTTCATTTTCATTCATGCATACATCTAATTCATGTTTATGATTTTAAAAAATAAAGATTCCAAGATAGCTCCACAACCTAAAGTCGGTAACCAACGTGTTCACAACACTCGTCGACGGGTGAGGATCATGGAAGAGGAACAACGAGAACGAATGGAAAGAATGGAGAAAGCGCAAGAAGAAATGAGGGAGCAATTAGCAAAGATGATGGAATTGGTGGTAACTTTAAGTAAAGGGAAAAGAGTGGCCGAAGAGCCAGCTCCACTAGAAAACCCACCAACCCAAGGCGCAAGCGACCTAAGAGATGATCCGCTTTGTCCCCCGGGGTCCACTCCACCCCATGCCCAAACTTTTCAAAAGGTCTACCCGTAAGTGACACCACCTGTTTATTACAACGTGTCACCTCGAAAAGGCCATCAATCGATCCAGGGGCAATTTGGGTCAAATTCCAGAACAAATCCTGTTGAGCCAATTCGTGTTCCAGATCTGGATGATCCAAAAGAGCAAGAGAAATTAAGAAAGGATTCACTTCAAACGAGAGAGAATGAAGAAGTGGAGAAAAAGTGCGATTTGTTGGAAGAACGCCTACGTGCTATCGAAGGAGTCGATAGGTTCGGTACCATGGATGCAACCGAACTATGCTTAGTGCCTGATGTGATTATCCCTCCGAAATTCAAGGTGCCAGATTTTGAGAAGTATGACGGTACAAAGTGCCCGATGGCACATATTACCATGTATTGCCGGAAGATGGCCGCCCAATCGCATGATGACAAATTGCTAATCCACTTCTTTCAAGATAGCTTAACTGGATCGGCAGCTAGATGGTACGTGCAACTTGACCGAAGCCATATCAACACTTGGAAGGATTTGGCTAGAGCTTTTATGGCACAATACAAGCACGTTGCCGATTTGGCCCCTGATCGCCTATCCCTTCAGACCATGGAGAAAAGAGCTAGCGAAAGTTTCAAAGAGTACGCCCAACGATGGAGGGATACAGCAGCACAAGTTCAACCACCTCTCACTGATAAGGAAATGATTGTGTTGTTTGTAAACACACTCCAAGCTCCATTCTATGAGCGCTTAATTGGCAATGCCACGAAAAACTTTGCAGATTTGGTCTTATCTGGAGAAATGATAGAAGGAGCTATCAAAAGTGGGAAGATTGAAGGACATGAGGTTATTAGCTCAGAGAAAGGGAGTATGCTTAAGAGAGAAGAAGGGGATGTACAGGCAATTGCTTATGTTGGTCCACAAACCCATAATTTCAATCCATACCATTTTTATCCCACATACCAACCTTCTTACCCCACTCTGAATCATATTTCCCATAACTTATATCCCCATCAATTGGTTTCACAACCAATTTCCCATTCGAGAGCAACCACACTTCCACTTACGCCTCACTCATGGCAAAGACTCAACCTTTACCAACTGCCCATGCCAATCTCTAAGCTTTTGCCTCTATTAATTGAGAATCAATACCTCAGTCTTGTGCTAATGAAAACAATTCCAAACCCATCAGCAAGGAATTATGACCCTAATGCTAAATGTGACTATCACATGGGGGCAATCGGACACTCAACGGAGAACTGCAGGCAATTGAAAGAGAAAATTGAAAATCTCATCAAGGATGGCACTTTGACTTTTGAGCTTATGGAACATTGGAAATCGACTTTGTCATAGATTGGGCTCTTAGAAATGCCTTGAGTCTCGAACAAATTGCTTGCAAGAAAAATGGTTGATTTGGAGCCTTTCAGGGGCATGGCAAGAGTAGAATTTTGTTAAAGAACATAAACTTCAAAACCTGTAATTGAAGCTTTAATGTTTTTGTTGGATTGAAATTTTTTGCAACTTTGTGTTTACTTTGCGAAAGGACATGACACAATTGGTTTGGCCAAGGTTTCTATAACATGGTTTCAAAAACAATAAAAAACAAAAAAAAAAAATAAAAAAAAAAGAGGAATTTAGGCAATAAAGTGCACACACGTTCTCGAAAGAATTGATGGTTACTATTTGGAATGAACTTGTCCTTGTAAACATTTTCTAACCATTTCTCCAAACACTTGGGAACCCATAATCACTCGAACAGAAACAAAGTTTTGAAAATACATTAACCCCACTTGATGATACCAAAAGTCAATGATCTTTGTCCAGGCAATGATCGACGTTGTAATTAATTGTTTTGCAAAATTTTTTTTCTTTAGAAAGCAAGCAAATCAGACACTCTCATAAAGACTCTGAATGTGGTAGGTTAATAAATGTCAAGACTATGTTGAAGTCTCAAATCCCCCAATACCTTTCAAATTCTCTCACTTTGGATACCAAATTTGAACCTTAAACCCATTGTCTAAAGCTTTTCTTTACCCATATTATGGGGCATGATGACCAAGGAAAAAAACAAGATTGCCCAATTCCTCCAAGACACATTGGTTTCAAAATAGCTTTTTTTTTCCTCTCTCGTTTCTTGTTATAAAGAGTTAATCATGACAAGATATTCTGATCTTTGAAGGCTTCTAATATTGAGTTGTGAAGAAAAGAAAAAAGAAAAGAAGAAGAAAAAAAGGAAAAAAAAGAGAAAAGAAAAAACAAAAAAAGAAAAAAAGAGAAGAAATAAGAAAGTGACATTATGCACTTGAGATATTCCAATAATACTAAAAGTGGAAAAACAAAGGAAAGTCAATCTTTGATCTTAAATTCTTCCTTTCTAGGGATTGCTCTTCAAATATAAGTAACCATAGTTGAGAGGATAAATGGCCATGTTTCGCTTTCCTTTCGCAAATAAAAAATTATCCACTTGCTACCCCTTTGAGCCTATCGAGTATTTTTTCTAAATGCACCTCAACCAAGGATCACCTCCCACATTGGGGGGGCAATTATGAAGAAAAATTTTCGTCAAAAGCACAGAGGATGGAAGATTCATTCCAAATGACAAGTGAACATCTGATATACTATGGGGGTAGATGCAAATTTGAGTTCTTGAAGATTTCGAACTCAATCGATCAATATGAAAATTTGAAAAAAAAAAAAGAAGAAAAAAGAAAAAGCAAAGAAGAGAAATGGTAAAAAAAAAAAAAAAAAAACAAGCTTTGAAAAAGGCAAATGTCTTTAAAGAGTCTTTTAGGCGGCAATAAATGATCCTTGGTTTAATCACCTTTAAATACATGTTTTGGGCCTTTGTATCCATTTTTTCAGAACCCTTAACCATAGCCTACATTACATGCTTAAAAAGTCCATTTTGATCAAGTGTGGATACTTATATTGAAGAGCTATCTTATAGAGGAAGATCATCACATAGAGAATGAGACTTTGACCTTTTTTCTTTGCCAAAATTACCTTTTTGAATCCCTCAATCCATTTTGGATGGAGTTTGAATTTTCTCAAGTGCATGGTGGAATGATCAAAAAAAAGAAGAAGAAAAGAAAAAGAAAAAGTGAGTGAAAAAGATGAAGCTCTAGGGTGAAAACCCGAAAGGGCAGTCTAGAGCGAAGTTGAGGACTTATGAAGCCACTCATGATTTTAACTAAGGTGATAACGAGAAGCACCAGAGAGAGAGGCCATTTCAAGGCAACTAGAATTCGTTGGACATTTTTTAAGAGTATAAGACTCTCAAGCACTTTAAAGATTCAAGATCTATTGGAAAAATTCATGTTGAATTTTGAGCCTATCTCTTTTAAAATAGCCTTCTGCAATGCAAAACCTGTAATGGTTGGTCTTGACATTTATCATCTTGCCACACGTCATGAGGCTTAGAGAATGTCAAATTTGATTGTGATTTAAAAGAAATCATTTTGCAAAATTAGATTTTAAATCACCATAAATTTGTGAGCTTAGACAAGGAAATTTCAACTCTTTCTTTTCCCATGAAATGGTAAGAAACCTTTATTGTTGACCAAAACCTTGATGAGTTAGACTATCCTACCTATTTGAAAGGCCAGATTATCATGTAGCTCATCCAAAATCATTTCAAACAGTAATCATCAATTTTCAAGAGATTCAAATGTCACATGTTTTTCTAACTTGGATGTTTTATCACTTTAACAAGAAAAGTGTAGGATAGATACATTTTTGCTCCAAGATTCAACTGTCTTTGATCATGAAAATAATGGTGTGGGGCAATTTTGCTGTGATTTTATCAAAATCTAGATGCTTTTGAAAACAAAAAGAAAGAGAAAAAACGAAAGTTTTTACGATTTTTGTGAGAAAAATTCTTTAATCATTGAGAGATAAGACAAACACTTTTGAAAAAGACAAATTCATTTTTCAAGAATAAGTGAGAAAAAGTAATGTGAAGAAGAGCTTTCAGGATCAAAGGCATTAATGCATTGAAACCCAATTTGAATTGGTGGTCTTTAGTTGACAAAGAAATTGACAGTTGCAGAAGAACCCTGTCAAAGAATGAGAAGTTGAAGAAAACGATCTTGCAAGCAAGGAATATGTGGTGCAAAACAAAAAGAAGCAATGCATCATTTGTCCATCATTCAATCATGCATACATGTCCAATCATGCTCATGATCATGCATCATCAAAATTTTGAAAGTTTTCAAAAAAATGTTAAAACTAATGCAGTTTTCAGACAATCAAGTGAAGAAAGATTTGAGTCTTTCATCAAAAAAAAAAAAAAAACCCTCCGGGTACATTTTTAAAACCTCCGGGTAGTGAAACCTCATTTTGAGATGAGGAACACTCTTTTTATTTTCTCAAATCCTCCGGGTACATCTTTAAAACCTCCGGGTACATTTTAAAAAACCTTCGGGTACATTTTCAAAACCTCAGGGTAGTGTAACCTCATTTTGAGATGAGGAACACTCTTTTTATTTTCTCAAATCCTCCGGGTACATCTTTAAAACCTCCGGGTACATTTTAAAAAACCTCCGGGTACATTTTCAAAACCTCAGGATAGTGTAACCTCATTTTGAGATGAGAAACACTCTTTTTCTTTATAAAACCTCCGGGTACATCTTTAAAACCTCCGGGTACATTTTAAAAACCTCCGGGCACATCTTTTTAAAACCTCCGGGTACATTTTCAAAACCTCAGGGTAGTGTAACCTCATTTTGAGATGAGAAACACTCTTTTTCTTTATTAAACCTCCGGGTACATTCTCAAATCCTCCGGGTACATCTTTAAAACCTCCGGGTACATCTTTTTAAAACCTCCGGGTACATTGTCAAAACCTCCGGGTAGTATAGCCTCATTTTGAGATGAGGAACACTCTTTTTCTTTATAAAACCTCCGGGTACATTCTCAAAACCTCCGGGTACATTTTCAAAACCTCCGGGTAGTGTAACCTCATTTTGAGATGAGGAACACTCTTTTTCTTTATAAAACCTCCGGGTACATTTTCAAAACCTCCGGGTAGTGTAGCCTCATTTTGAGATGAGGAACACTCTTTTTCTTTATAAAACCTCCGGGTACATTCTCAAATCCTCCGGGTACATTTTCTAAAACCTCCGGGTACATTTTCAAAACCTCCGGGTACATTGTCAAAACCTCCGGGTAGTGTAGCCTCATTTTGAGATGAGGAACACTCTTTTTCTTTATAAAACCTCCGGGTACATTCTCAAAACCTCCGGGTACATTTTCAAAACCTCCGAGTAGTGTAGCCTCATTTTGAGATGAGGAACACTCTCTTTCTTTATAAAACCTCCGGGTACATTCTCAAATCCTCCGGGTACATTCTCAAAACTTTCGGGTACATTCCTTATTTTGAGATAAGGAACAATTTTTTTTTTTCTTTAAAAAAAAAAAAAAAAAAAAACCTTCGGGTACATCTTTAAAACCTCTGGGTACATTCCTCATTTTGAGATGAGGAACAAACTTTTTCCTCTAAAACCTCCGGGTAATTAGTTTCAAACCGTAGAAGCCTAGATCAAATCTAGGAATTTCAATTTTTGAAATCAAACCTGTTTGGAGATAGGTCGAGCCTAGATCGAGTCTAGGAGTTTCAATTTTTAAATAGGTGAGATTAAACTTACCATCGGATGAATTGCAGATGGTGTCTACGTCTTTGTACTATTCTTGATCCTCAAGAATATACAAAGAGGGGCAACTGTAGACACCATAAAAAAATAAATAATAATTAAAAATAATAAACAAAAAATAATTAAAAAAAAAAGGGGAAGCAGGGAGGCATGGCTCCCTGCTACCAACCCCCCTGTAACCTGGGGAAGGGGAGAGAGGGGGCTCCAGCCACCCACTCCCTGGTGCCAGAGCCCCCCTCTCCGGGTTGTCCAAGAAATTGGACAACCCAACTTAAAAGGGAAGTTTCAATTCAGAAACAAGGGGGGGCAGTTTGAATTCGAAAGAAATCAAGCAGAGAGCATAGGGGAAAACCAAAAAAGAAACAAAAAAATCCAGCAACCAAAAAACACAAAAAAAATCTTTCAAACCAAAAAAAAACCTAGATCTAACAGCCAACTACCCTAACCACAATCAACCAAAAAATAAATCGAAAAAAAAGAGAGGGAGGAAAAAAGGGGACGTTTGGGAGTGCGCCTGGTCACCGGAGAAAGGGAGGCCGACCAGAGAAAGAAGGAAGGCCGATCAGAGAGAGGACGACCAGATCGGACGGGAGAGGGCACCGGTGCTGGAGGCCGAACGACGGTGAGAGGGAAGGTCGCCGGCGAGGGGAAGAGGGCGGCACCGGTGGGGGCTCTGTTTTAGAGAGAGGTCAGAGCATTTGAGGTTTAGAGAGAGAGGGAAAGGCTAAAAGTGAAAAAAAAAGAAAAAAAAAAGGGCTTTTTATACCCACCCAAAAAAGGGCTAAACGACGCCGTTTTGGAGCTGGGAGGAGCTGAAGGGTCTGAAGCAAAACGACGCCGTTTTGAAGAGCATATCAGGGCCACACCTTGCGGGCCTGCTGAGCCGATCTGGACTGCCTGCAATTTTGGGCCTCCTGTTGGACCGCGGATCTGGGCCAATCCAAGCCCAGATAGGTATGTTTCTTGGACCTTTTTGTTTTTTAATTTGTTTTATTTCTTTTTACGTTATTTTTAATGCGTTTTAATTTAGTTTAAATTTTAGGAAAAAATAAAATATATATATACATATGTCATAGGAGTATCTATTTTAGCAATAGACACAAAAAAAATAATAAAAATAAAAATACAAAAAAATAAAAAAAATAAAAATAAAATGAAAAAACAATAAATAATAAATAAATAAATTTAAAACATGTATAATAATTATTTTGAGTAATCCGATGATGGAATTCGATCTAAAAAGAGGTAAAGAGTTACTTTTTTTCGGATCGATTTTCTAGGTGAGGAGTTTGAGACGGATTTTCACCGAAGCGTCGGGATAAATCCGAACTCTATACTCCCATACTCAATAACTCAAATGATCACTATAAAAAAATAATATATATTAAATACTAATAATAAAATAATAAATAATAAATAAATAATTTATGAAAAATAAGAAATAAATAAAGTGACAAATTATTTAAATTATTAAGCACATAATTGGATAAATTACAAGGCAGTTAAGTTAATAAACGCGTGCATGTAGACATCATTATTCTTTCTTGTCATAGCATGCGACATTTATCGTGTAAATGAGGCGGGAATCCCGATGATGGGATTTCTCCGAAGAGCTTGTAGAGACGAGTTTCTTCGGGCATATCCCTAGGTGAGGAAAACGTCAAGACTTCACCAAAGCGTTGGGATGGTCTTCGAATGATTTTCCAATAAAAGATTTTCGACCTCATTATTTAAAATAAATAAATCATGACATCATTTTATGTTTGCATCATGTGCATACGTAAAATCGAATAAAAGACAATCTCAATAAAAAATTGGCTAATAAGCGAAGATTAAGGAAACATAACCGTAAAATCAAAATCAGGCCGTAACAGAATGATTTAAGATTAAATGGTACCGTTCATGGAACGGGCGTCACGGAGGTGCTAATCCTTCTCCGTGCGTAACCGCACTCCCGAACCCAATTTTGAAAAAACGTAGACCAGTTTTCGTTTTTTCGATGGACCTAAAATTAATTTAAGATTCCATCGATTAGAACCGAGTCAATAGGTGACCAATCGCACCTACAAGGAACGATTGGTGGCGACTCCCAAGTTTTCTTTCTTGTATTTTCGCCCACGTCTGGTGGTCGGGTTCCACGGATCCGCACGTCGCGACAGGATACAATGAAGCCAACGTCTAACTTTCGTATTGCACTTTACGAAACTAGACCGCTAGATACACCCGAGGGTTTGCAAAGTCGTTTGGCCTTAAAACCAACTTTCTGCAGCAAGATGATAATAAGGAATTTGAAATCTTTTGTAGATGGTGGAAACTTTAGTGTTTTGTTATTCTAACACAAACACTTTCTCTTTCTCCTTTGCTCGTTGTGTCTAAATTTTGGTGTGTCAAAATGGATGACAACAAGCCCTTTATATAGGCTTCAAAGTGTCTCTTCTTCAAGGACACTTCCTTTTCATATAGACACCTTTTATGTCTAATAAGTATCTTTATGTTCCAAGGTCACAACCTTTTCATAAAGATCTCTTTCATCCAAAAAATATCTCTATACTTTTTGCCAACACAACTTTTGAGCAAAAGATATTGTTTCAATAAATATCTAATGAATAGATAACTATTCATTCCATAAATCATACTCTTTGATTTATACTTTGAAACAATATCTATTCATATGTAACCTTTCACATGTTACTTTACAATTATAACTTTTCACATGTAGCTTTTCACATGTTACTTTACAAATGTAACTTTTCACACGTGACTTTTCGTTAGTGTCTTTTCAACATGTATTTTCAATAAACATAATTATTCACACGAAAACTTGTCTATATTCCAATAGACATATTGTGTCACTTTTTGTGACATAACTATTGAGCTAATGATAGCTCTCCATCATGTGAACTATTCTTTAATTTTGAAAATACACCAACAATCCCCCACCATTTTCAAAATTTCCAAATACCAACAACTTTGGGAAATCCTGTGCATCAATGAAGGTATCCCGCAGATTTGAACCTTCACCTAGTGAGTGTGGTTGGTTCTAGTCTGAATAAAGTGGTTGACCAAGCATTGAACCACCGATTCTGCATTTGACTAGTCGGGCCACTAAACACGCACAAGCTTCCTTGCTCATATTGTATCTAGTTTTGCCAACACGGTTTATGACCTTGTGTTATGCATCCATTCATGAGTGCTGTCAGAGTCAAGCCTTTAGCTCCTAGAAGCGGTCGCACTTCCACTCATATAGGTAGCCCCCATCGGAAGTACCCCGTAATTATTGTACTTCAACATTTACATGTTATAGGTCTATTAAGAACTTTTTCGTTCATCCTTACTTAACACATTACGGGAACCAAGCACTATATACCTTGGGATGGAATTTTAATTTAGTGCTTGCAACCTCCATGTGTTGGAATGGTCAGTACCCAAGACTTACAGGTCAGCCATAAGCGTCGGGGTGAGCTCCCACCATTGGAGATTTAGTTGATAGGCTTGAGCCCCATCCCTCTTGAGGTCTTTAACACAAGGTCTCTTTTTAGACCTTTAGTAAACGGATCCGCTAAATTTTCACCAGACCTCACATAACTTATAGTGATTATACCATCACTAATCCTTTGTCTTACAATGCTATGTCGAAGTCCAATATATCGACTCTTTCCATTGTAAGCTTGATTATAAGCCTTTGATACAGTTGCTTCATTATCACAATGTATCAAGATCGGTGCCATCAGTTTTGACCACAACGAAATTTCATACAGTAAGTCTCTCAACCATTCCGCTTCTTGAGTTGCAGATGCTAAGGCTATAAATTCAGCCGCCATGGTGGAATTCGCTTGACAAGATTGTTTCTTGGAACCCCAAGAAACAGCACCCCCACCAATTGTAAAAATCCATCCAGTCGTGGATGTGTAATCCGATATATTTGAGTTCCAACTTGCATCCGTATATCCTTCTAAGATCGAAGGAAAACCGGAATAGCAAATGCCATAATTCTTGGTATTCTTTAGATACCTTATAACTCTATGAACAGCATACCAATGCTTTTTACTCGGATTACTTGTAAATCGGCTTAGCATCCCAACCGCAAATGCAATATCCGGTCTTGTACAGACCATTGCATACATAAGGCAACCAATCACCTTTGCATATTCATGTTGTGCTATTGGCTTGTCTTCATTGGGTATGAGCCTTTGATTAGAATCATAAGGCGTTGTCATTGGCTTACAATCTGACTTGCCAAACTTCATTACGATCTTTTCGATATAATGAGATTGAGACAATGTTAGGCCATTATTGTCTCTTATTATTCTTATGCCAAGAATAACATCCGCCATACCCATATCTTTCATGTCAAAATTCTTTGACAAGAACCTCTTTGTGTCTTCCACTTGTTCTAAGTCCGTTCCAAAGATTAACATGTCATCCACATATAAACAAATGATGACACCTTTCTCATTTTGGAACTTACTATAGACACACTTGTCCGCTTGATTTATCTTGTAGCCATTAGCTAGCATAACCTCATCAAACTTTTGATGCCATTGTTTAGGCGCTTGTTTTAATCCGTACAAGGACTTTACAAGCTTGCACACTTTATTTTCTTGACCCGGAATGACAAACCCTTCCGGTTGTTCCATATACACTTCTTCATCCAATTCACCATTTAGGAATGTCGTTTTAACATCCATTTGGTGAATTACCATCTTATAAATAGATGTAAGTGCTATAAGCACTCTAATTGTAGCTATTCTCGCTACCGGTGCATATGTATCAAAATAATCAATACCTTCCTTTTGTTTAAAGCCTTTTGCCACTAGCCTTGCTTTAAACTTTTCTACGGTTCCATCAACTTTCATTTTCTTTTTGAAAATCCATTTACAGCCTATTGGCTTGGAACCCGGTGGAAGGTCTACCAATTTCCATGTTTTGTTTCCCATTATTGAGTCCATCTCATCTTCTATTGCTTCTCTCCAAAAAGAAACATCTCTAGACTTCATTGCTTCCTCATAAGTTTGAGGATCACCCTCACCTTCTACATTAAAGCAGTAAGGTAGGTATTCACATATTTTTTCTCTTGTACCTTCAACTAAGTACATGAGAAAATCCGATCCATATGTCTTTACTTTTCTAACTCTTTTACTTCTCCGAAGCTCGATAGTTTTCTCATCGTTTTCCGATGAACTATCGCTTTTTATTATTTGTTCCTTGGGTCTAGGAATTGAGTTGAATCTTGTTTCATCAAAGATAGCGTCCCTTGATTCTATGACCGTATTAATGGAATATGAATCATTAGGCTCTATCACCATGAAACGATATGCCTTACTATGTTCAGCATATCCTATAAATATGCATTCAATTCCTTTTTCACCCAATTTCCTTTTCTTTGGCTCTGGTAAACTTACTATGGCTCGGCAACCCCAAACTCTTAAATAATTAAGGTTTGGCTTCCTTCCTTTCCATAGTTCATAAGGAGTAATTTTACTCCTTTTGTTTGGGATTCTATTTAATATATGGCAAGCCGTTAACAAGGCTTCGCCCCAAAATCCTTTTCCCAAACCCGAATTAGAAAGCAAAGCATTGATCATTTCCGTAAGAACTCGATTCTTACGTTCCGCTACACCATTTTGTTCCGGTGTGTATGGCGGTAGTCTCGTGAATAATACCCGTGGACTCAAAATATTTGGGATCATAATATTCACCTCCTTTATCACTTCGTAAACATTTAATAGGCATATCACAAAACAATTCAACTTCTCTTTTATATATTCCAAACTTTTCTATAACTTCATTTTTAGCATGCAACAAGTAAACATAGCAATATCTAGAGAAGTCATCAATGAATGTTACGAAGTATTTCTTTCCACTAATTGAAGGAGTACTATGTATGTCACAAACATCAGAATGTATCAAAGCAAGCAATTTTGTATTTCTTTCTACCTTAGGAAATGATTTCCTAGTGATTTTAGTGACCATGCATGTCTTGCACATAACCTCATTTTCATAAATGCTAGGTATCAATTCTAACTTAGCCATATCATACATTCTTCTATAATGAACATGTCCTAATCTATTATGCCATAGATTAGATAACATTGCTTTATTATCATGAACATTAAGCAAGGCATCAATATAAGCAGAACTATCACTTTTCTTATTAATATTAAGCTTGAACATGTTTTCACAATTGTATCCATTTCCCACATATAGTCCACCTTTTGTAAGGATGAACTTATTCGCTTCAAATGTTAATTTAAAGCCATGCTTATTCAATAAGCCACCCGACACAAGGTTCCTTCTAACTTCCGGTACATAATACACATTGTTTAGTACAAGTGTTTTTCCGGATGTAAACATGAATTCCACGGTGCCTTTTCCTTTTACTTGTGTTGTGGAGGAATTTCCCATGTATAGCACGTTTCCTTCGTCAACTTCTTCCAAAGTTTTGAAGAAACTTTTGTTATTGCATACATGATTCGTTGCGCCAGTGTCAATCCACCATGCTCCATCATTTTGGAGAAGATTGACCTCGAAAACCATTGCCATAAACTTGTGGTGGTTCACACCTTGTGTCTTGCTTCTCAAAAGTCTACATTCCGCCTTAAAGTGACCAAGTTTGTTACAATGAAAACATGGCCCCTTTTTGTTCTTTTTGAACTTATGACTTTTGTCATACTTGCCCACGGAATGTTTTCTTTTGCTTGGCTTGTTTGATGGTTTGTGTTCCATCACATGGACCTTTGAAGTCTCAAGATTCTTTTCTTTAGAATCTTCCTTATGCTTGACTTCTTCTTGTTTGCGATAATCTTCTTCTATTCGAAGATGATTGTTAAGGTCCTCGAGAAACATATCCTCCTTTTTATGTTTAAGAGTTTTCTTAGTGTCTCTCCAAGAAGTGGGAAGCTTATTAATTATTAATGAGATCACTATAGCTTCATCCATTTTAAGATCATATTGCCTAAAGCTATCTAGAATACGTTCAAGCTTATGCATGAATATTTCAAGACATTTATTTCCAACCAATAAATATTATCCATGCATATCAAGCATCATATCATGCATATTCATATCAAGTAAGGAAAGAATACTTATCTTATGATCCGATGCAGAATCATTTTGCCAACTTTCCTTGTCACCATCAAATCGTTCCATCTTTTGCCATTGACGAGTTCTATCCACGATTTCTTCATCATCTTCCGCACTTGGTCGTGGTGTATCCAACACGTACGCCACTTTGAGAGTTGTGAGGAGAATGCGCATCTTTTTCTGCCATCGTATGAAATTTTCTCCTTCGAAGCGGTCTAACTTTACAATGTTAGTAGCCATCTCTTTTAGTGAAGCCATCTTGAATACCACGGATTTAAGTCTTAAAATTGTTGGTGTTGAGGGGTTTATGTAGATATTCAAGAATAGGCAAAATTAGCTTCAAGACGAGTCTTTAAATAGGCGTCTATCTTTAAGACTTAATTCGCCCCCACCACTAGGTATGCAAAGGGGAATGATGCGACTAGTCTCAAGGATAAAATGAAGCCAACGTCTAACTTTCGTATTGCACTTTACGAAACTAGACCGCTAGATACACCCGAGGGTTTGCAAAGTCGTTTGGCCTTAAAACCAACTTTCTGCAGCAAGATGATAATAAGGAATTTGAAATCTTTTGTAGATGGTGGAAACTTTAGTGTTTTGTTATTTTAACACAAACACTTTCTCTTTCTCCTTTGCTCGTTGTGTCTAAATTTTGGTGTGTCAAAATGGATGACAACAAGCCCTTTATATAGGCTTCAAAGTGTCTCTTCTTCAAGGACACTTCCTTTTCATATAGACACCTTTTATGTCTAATAAGTATCTTTATGTTCCAAGGTCACAACCTTTTCATAAAGATCTCTTTCATCCAAAAAGTATCTCTATACTTTTTGCCAACACAACTTTTGAGCAAAAGATATTGTTTCAATAAACATCTAATGAATAGATAACTATTCATTCCATAAATCATACTCTTTGATTTATACTTTGAAACAATATCTATTCATATGTAACCTTTCACATGTTACTTTACAATTATAACTTTTCACATGTAGCTTTTCACATGTTACTTTACAAATGTAACTTTTCACACGTGACTTTTCGTTAGTGTCTTTTCAACATGTATTTTCAATAAACATAATTATTCACACGAAAACTTGTCTATATTCCAATAGACATATTGTGTCACTTTTTGTGACATAACTATTGAGCTAATGATAGCTCTCCATCATGTGAACTATTCTTTAATTTTGAAAATACACCAACAGATTTGAGAGACGAAAGTCCACTTAAAGATGGTAAAATACTATCATTGAGATTATTGTTGCTCAAGTCAAGAATCTCTAGTTTGTCCAATTTCAATGACAACCTTTCAAAACCTACAAGAAAAAAGTTTTTTAATATGGCAGTTAGAGAGAGAAATAAAAAAATTTTTAATTAAGCTAAACAAGTAATAATAAATTAATTTTCAAATGGAAACAAATTTGTTGAGGTTGCAGTTAGTAAGGAGAAAGTGAAATAACCTCCATTGTGAACACAACCAGCTATGGAATTTCCACTCAAATGAAGACTCTTCAATTCCTCGAAGGGAAGAAACAAAGAAGTGTCGAGATACCAATAATCCCTCTCAGTACTCCCACTGTTCCATTCATCAAAGTAAATTTCATAACCGTCATCCGAATAATATCCATCATAAGCTAAATCAGAAAGGGTTATAGTTGTTGTAAGATTAAGGAAGAGTCGTCTCACTCGTCCAGTGGTGGGATTGCACTCAACCCTTTCCCATTCACAACAATCGGAAATACCCTCTTTTCCCTCTGCCCAGTTATGTATATTATAGAAGAACGGTTTGAGTTGCAAGAGAGCAATTTTTTCTTGCTCCCAGCAACCATCGCACCACCCTCCAAACAAGATTAACGCTACTAGAAACATCCACAACCATTTGGACTCCATCTCACACACTCTGATTACTTAATATAATTCTGCCTCTATGCATTTGGTAGTGCTGCACCCTTGTGCTTTATATACTACAAGACAAGGAGGCAGCCCTGTTTCCAAGAAATTCATTAAACAAGGCCCACCCATCGGTAATTGATTTTTTCTTTTTCATAAAATTGAAAAGCCAATTCTTCTCGGTATTAATCTATTATTACTACTTCCTTGGTTTGGCGCAGGTTAATTGGGAACCTTAAAGGTTTAACTTTTTTTTTTGTTTTTTTCGTCTTTGGATTAGTTTTTAAAATATATAGATAATTTAATAAATTTTGTGAAAATAAAAAGATTCATTTGAAAATTAACACTTAATGAGTTGTTTGTATTAATTTCATTTCATGTTTCTTTGTAGAAAAGTATGAATTTTTTTATATATAAATTTGAAGAGAAAAATTCAATCTTTACTTTTTTTAAAAGAAAAATCATATATTAATCAATAAGTCAAATGTTCAATACAAAAAAATATGAGATTTTAATTGCAAAGATCCATCCATATTAATTATAATATCATAAATTCAAATACTATATAATAATGATTCAAAGTGATGATAAATGTAAATCTCACATATATCTCGCATATAAATATAATAATAATTATTTTATTTAATTTTAAATTTTTTTGGAAAAATATTTAATTTTAAATTAAATGTTAATAATAACCGTACCAACAAAAATGCTTAATCTTTTCCTTTTCCTAATCAAAGCTTTTTGTTTTGTTTTTAGCCACCTCTTTTTTCACACAATATGGATGAGTATTTCTATTATTGTTATTTTTTATTTAGCAGCCATGCTAGGGTTATTTTCAAATTCCATACTAATACTCCACAACTAAATAAGGGAGAAATTAGGCCCCTTTGTAGCTTTCCTATAGAGTATAAAGGTTTAGACGAAGGTGTGAAATATAAATATATATGTTTCTTTTAAAGCATTCATGAGCTTTCATTGATAATCAAAAACACTTTCATAAATATATGTTATTGTTACAATCAATTGATGTCTAGACTTTTGTATGAGAGAATGTATTAAGCAAGAGACCTTGACTTAGGCATCAATCATGAAATCAGCCCTCTCATGTCTATATAAAAAAAACTAAGATTCGGTTTAGTTGATACATTTGATAATTACACTTTTGTTTTCAGAAAGCCAAAAATGTATTTAGATAAGAAGAGTAATAAAAATTTTTGAAGAATATGATATTGAAAATATAAAAATATATGATATTTTGAAAAAAAAAAGGGATTGATTTGAAAATTAACACCTAATGAGTTGTTTGGCCTCAAAATTGTAGTTTGGGTAAATTTCATTCCACTTGCGCACTTGTCAAATTCCATATCATTTCACAATTCTACTAGGAAAGTACTCTTCAGTCTTCATGCAACGCTTCTTTGTGGAAAAGTGTGCAGGGACTTTGCCTGCAAAGATCAGTCCATATCAACTATAATATCATAACTTCGAGTAATATATAATAATTATTAAAATATAATAAAAATAAATTTCATTTTGTATAAAATAATAATAATAATTTCTTTATTTATTATTAAATATTTATTTTAAATTAAATCTCATATTAAAATTTTAAAATTTAACAATGGTAACAATATCAACAGAAATATTTATTTATTTTTTCTCTTTTCCGAATCAAAGCTGTTGTTTTTGTTGTTAACCACCTCAATTTTCATAAGAACGGTATGAGTATTTCCATTATTATTATTTTTGTTTTATTGGTCATGCTAGGGTTATTTTAAATTCCATACCAATATTCCACAATTAATTAAGGGAGAAATTAAGCTCCATTGTAGCTTTCATATGGAGTATCAAGTTTTGGAGGAAAGTGTAGAATATAAATATATGTTATTTTCATGATTAATTGATGTCTAGACTTTTGTGTAATAGATTGCATTATTGAAGAGATCTTGACTTAGGCGTCAACTATGAAATCAACTCTCATTAATCTTTTTTTTTTTTTTTGTGGGGTTGGTATGTATTTAGTGTTCATTTGTTTTGTAGTAAAATATTTTTCAAAAAAGTTTTCAGAACTTATACTTATTTAGAAGACGAAAAAGTAATTCTAAATATAAAACATTTTATGAGTCTATAGGGTTAATTACGAAAAATATCTTACGTCCTTGAGGGGCGTAAGATATTTTTAAGAACAACAAAAACACTTTTATACCAAGTTTATGAGCATAAGTTTGATCAATATTAATATTTAATTTAAAATATTTAATATTTAACTTTAAAAAATTAATTTAAAATATTAATATTTAAATTATACAATACTATTAAAATTAAAAAATATTTTTTTAATAAAACCATTCAATAAAATTAAAATTTTTATTTATAAATGAAATAAATCTTTCTAATAATTATAATAAAAAATTTTCAATGATCTTCATTTGATGAATACACAGTTATAATAAGTTTAAATTTTACTAATAATTATAATAAAAAATATTTCAATAATCGTCATTTAATGAATACATATTTATAAGTATAGGTTTTGGATACTTCATATAATTGATGAATATTTATATTTTTATAGTTATGATAAACAAGTGATAAGATGAAATTTTTTAAAAAAATTAGAGTTTATTTTTATTACAAATATGTAGTTAAATACTTTGAAAAATATCATTATTTATTTTGTGTATTTTCATTTTCATTTTTAATTTTGATCCAAAATTAGTGAAAATCAAATATTAATATTGTTTTGTAATCAACTCCTATTTATTATTTTAACACCTAAATAACTTCACTATGATGAAAAATATTTTTCATAAAATGATCCAAATAACAGAGATTGTTATCGACAATTTATCCAAACAACAAAAGCATTAAATTTTCTCGTAAAGCATTTTACATAGAAAAAATTTCTTCCAGCAAGTCATTTTCCAATTACCAAATAGACCTTTAATTCCTTTTAAATTTCAATAGCTATCCTTCATTAATTTTTTTTAAAGTTCGAGATCTATATAATTGTTAGTTGGTGAACCGCTATACGTGCCTTTATATTTTTATATTCCATTTACTCCAAGCCCAAATACTAATTTTTTAAATTATTTGTAATTTGGTTAAAATTCGAAAATTGGTCTAAGTAGAAGTAAATTATAAAAATGGAACTATCATATTTCATTAAAAATGGGTGAATATTTTTGTTGTGACATATTTAAATACATCTGTTTCATATGTAACTTAAACCCTCTTTTATATATATAGATAACTATTAATACCTACTACCAATTAATTATAAGAAAGTTTTAGTATTATGTTCAGTTTATATTTTTAGAATAATTTATTTAATTCAATCTAATCGTATGATACAGTATATGACATAGATAAAATATCAACTTTACCATTGGTAGTAGGATTGTTGTCTAGATACGTCTACAATCTACTTTTAAAAATGAAAGTTCAAATGAAGATGATGCAATGTAAAGGTGGAAATAATCGTCACTTAAGTCAAAGGATTTGTCCAATTTTAATGAAAGCCTTTCAAAATATACAGAATTATTAGTGATCGTATAAAAGGAAATCACAAACTTTTAAGATGAAGGATAAAGTAACTAAATGGATTTAGAAATGACAAAAACATTTACTGGAATGCTTTTCCTTCCGTTATCAAACCAATTTTTTAATAGAAAATTAAAATTAAAAAAATTCCTGAAAAAAAACCGATGTCAAGAAAATGCTAACCTGACTTCTCTTCTCAACTCCGAATGCGTGTGGGGACCTTAAACTTGTATTATTAGTTTTCATTATTAATATGGTCATGGAAAACAAAAGGCTTACATTTGACAACACCTTTTTGACCAAGAAAAATTGAACAGAGACCTTGACAAAATTAGCATCCATATTCCATTCTAACCCTATATATAAGTTTGGACGAATATGAATACATGATAGTGCCACATTTAGAGATTTACTCTCAATAAAGGAAAGAACGAAATTTTTTTTTTTTTCACTCTCTTCCTTCCTTCCTCTTTCCCTCATACCAAACACACTTAATGAAAGTATTAAGTAAAGTTTGTGAAGTTTTCAATTCAAAATGTTAAATAAAAATTAGAATTAAAATTAAAGTCAATAAATTGATTGTCATAACATACCGGGTCCAGGAACCGACTGTTGGATGTGAGTGAAAATAAAATAATTAGGAGTTACCACTAATTGTCTTTTCTAAGTGCAATTGGTCATTTGTTAGCTCGGTTCTAATCAACGTAATCCTAAATTAATTTTAAATCTGTCGAAAGAATAAGAATTGGTTCACGGTTTTTAGAGGTGGGTTCAAAAGTGCGATTACGCACGAAGAAAAATTAGCACCCTGGTAGCGCCCGTTCCACGAACAGTATCATTTAATCTTAACTTATCCTATTGTAGCCTACCTTTGATTTTATTCCTATATTTCTTGAATCCTTACTTATTAACTAACTTTTTATTAAATTAGCTGATTGAGTCTTTTATTCGATTTCACAGATGCACATGATGTAATCGTAAAATGATGTTGTGATTTGTTCAATTTTAAATAATGAGGTTGACAATTTTTTATTGAAAAATCGTTTGTAGATTATGCCAATGCGTTGATGAAGTCTGTTTTCCTCACTTAGGGATGTCTTGGGAAGAACTCGTCTCTAGGAGCTCTTCAAGAAAATCCCATCGTTAGAATTCTCATCCTATTAACAAAGTAAACGTGACATGCTATGATAGGATAAAATAATGATATCTATATGAACGCATTTATTAATTTAGTTGGTTTATTATTCATTTAATAATTTAAGGTGCCTTATTACCTTGTTCATATATTTATTATTTTTAGAGTTTCTATTTAAATCTATATTCTCTGATTAACTTTATGGATTAATATCTTTTACTTAATTATATATTCTATCAAATAAACAATTAATTAATTTTTTAATGGTTGAATTAACTTTATTTAGAGATGTTTATTTAAGCTAATAACTAAATGCATTAATTTAGATTTAAATGCAACATTACGTAAATTTATTTTTAATATATATATATATTATTTTTTACAATGATTATTTGAGTTAATGGTTATTAGAATATAGAGTTCGGATTTATCACGACGTTTCGGTGAAAATTCGTCTCGAACTGCACATTTAAGAAATTCACCCTAAAAAAATAACTCTTTGCCATTTTTAAGTGGAATTCTATCATTGGATCACTCCAAATAATCGTTTCATTTTTTATAATAATTATATTTACATCATGTATTTTTTATTTATTATATTACAAGTATCTAAATATTATTGTAATATAAATACTTCTTCCTTTTTTTTTATCCTATCATTCTCATTCACTTATTATTATTATTTTTGGTTTTTTTTTTGTTTATTTTGATTTCCTTACACTAAAATGGACCTACATGTTTAAATATATAATCTTTCCCTAGATTAAAATTAAACTAAAAAATATATTTTATCTAAGCAAAATAGTATAGACCCAAAACTAATTAAAACAAACCCAAATTAAGGAAAAAGGTAATACCTTGCTGGGTTGAAATTGGCCCAGCTCCAAGACCCACAGAAAACCCAAATCTGTTGCACCTGATCTCCCTTCCGAGGCCCATGCTGCTTGTCTCAAAACGCACCGTTTTGGTGCTTGAGTGGCCACTTATGAACCTCCAACGGCGTCGTTTTGAGGACTCCAAACCAAAGTATTTAAACTTTCTTTTTCCCTTCCCTTATCATTTTCTACTCTCTTTTTCTCTCTCTGGCCGCAAGTTTCTCTGCTTTTTCTCTAAAAAATTTTCCTCCCCTCTTTCTCTCTTTTTTTCGGGCCGGTAGAAGCTTTTCTTCTTCTCTTTTTCCCGTTAGCGTCTCTCCTTTCCTTTTCCCTTTTTTTTTTTTCCTTTCCTTCTCTTTTTTTTTCTCTTTTCCCCATCAACTAGCGTCTTTTTCCTCTGCCTCTCTTCTTTTTTGCTTTCTTTTTTCTCTCTCTTACCTTAGTCGTCTGCACCGCTTTTCTCTTTTTTCGTCGTAGATCAATAGATCTGGCCCCCAAAATCTCCCTTTCTCTGCCTGGATCGGACCTCCCCTTCTGTGTCGTCGACCACCAAACCCTCAAAACCCACTAAAACCCTCACAAATCTCCCTCACTTTAGCACATCCAAACCTGAAATCCTAAGCCACCGCTGTCCCTCCCATTTTTTTTTGTATATTTTTTGTATTTTTTGTTTTTTATTTTGATTGTTGTTGATTGTGATGAGGGTAGTTTGGTAGTTTAGGATTTTTGGGTGGTTGATTTTGTGGTTTTTTTGTTGTTTTAATCTGGCTTTTGTTTTTGAAAGATTGAGTTTTTTGAATCGTTTTCTAGTCTCCAAAAATCCCCTTGTTGTTTGTTTGAGACCCCTTTTAAGAGTTGGATTGTCCAAATTTTTGAACAATCCAAAGGTGAAATCATGCTTTCTGAGCATGATTTCACAAGGCTTTCGTATAAAGGGGTTGGTAGCTAGAGGTGACCATTCCTCTCCAAATTTGGTTGAGCAGACACTCAGTCTGTCTCTCTCTTTTTTTATTGAAATTTATTTCTTATTTTTTAGTTTTTATTATATTACATTATTATTTATTTTTATTTTTTTGGTGAATAGGTGTCTACATTGATGCCATCTAATTTTATGAAAAATCAGTCAGTTTGTCAGTAGTGTAAAGCCCGACCCTGTGTTATCTTTAACATGTCATTTACATGCATTGGAAAGCATGTTAGCATATTGTATTGCCCTAAAAGTTAGTTAAATGACGATATTGCCTTAGAGGTACTAATAAGTGAATTAAGCCTCAAACTAGTTCAAATAGAAATTTTATGGTGAAATTGAGAATTTCACAGTCTAGGGATTACTTAAAACAATGATTCGGAGTTCGAGGTTCAATTTGGAGTTAATTGAGAAAATTGACCGATCAGGACAAAGTAGGGATTTGTAATAAAGATTTTGATTTTTAATGACCAAGAATAATTATATGCAAAAGAATAAGATTATTGGAACATAAAATGAAGTTTAGCAGTGAAAAAGTACAATTTTCGATATTTTTGAGACACAATGGCAAAATAGTAATTTTACCACTAAAGGTCAAAACGAAAATTTTTAAAGAGGATTTTAGCCCCATTTGATATATATTGATTATTTAGACTAATTAAAACATAATTTGAGGTTGAAAAGTGGAAAGAAAATGCAATTCCGCTATATTTTAGAGAATAAGGGCAAAAGGGTAATTTTACCATCGGAAGGCCAAATTTAATTTTTTGAGAGAATTTTGATCAAATTTGATAAATTGGAGTGTGGTATGAGTTTGAGGAGTGAAAAATATACCTTGTGGTAATTTTTCAATTTTTGAGACAAAAATGTAATTTTGTACTTTTTCGGGGGCAAAAGTGTAATTTCATAAAATTATACTATAAAAATCATTGGAATTTTTTCTAGAAGCTCCTGGAAAAATCAGGAGATAAGGGCTGAAATTTGACTGAAAGAAAGTCAAAAAGAAAATAAAGAAATAATAAAATAAGGAATAGTAAATTAACATGTGCAAATATTGAATATTTAATTAATTAAGTAATATAAAGCCATGAAAATTCAGCCAAATAACCCCAAATTGGCCGGTCATCAAAGGAGAAAAAGAAAGAAGAAGAACCAAGAAACCTAGGCTGAAAATTTGGGGAAAACAAGGAAAAATCAAGTGTCCAAGCAATTAAAAGGTAAAATTCATTAATTTTCTATGTGATTTCCATTACCCATCCATTCTTTTTTCATTTCCATGCAAAATTAACATATGGGTATGATGATCCCTTGCTGAACTAGCATCCTTAGGTGGGTTTTGATTCATTTTGTTGGTAGATTTTATGGTGATTTAATGTTATTAAGTGGGTAGAAATGGAAAGTAACAAAAACTAGTGAGAAAAATGATTTTTCTCCATTGACACCCTTAATACCGAAATTTCCAGGAGAGAAATGACTATTGAAAATGATAAGATTTCATGGAAATTAAATGAGTTATGATGAATTAAGAGTGTAGAAAAATTATGGAAATTTTTAGAACAAAAATCGAAATTTTTACCCACTAGGGGTATTTTCGTAATTTCAGTCCGAGACTGAAAATTAGCATCACACTGAGGGACATTAAGTCCAATTGGATATAATTGAGGTATAGAAAGTGAAAAAAAATCAATTCGGAATTAAAATGAAGATTTTAGCAATTTAATCCCGTGTAGGCGAATTAGGCTGAAAACCGTGTTTAAACGGTTATTCGGACAGCTTAAGGCGCATTTCATGCATTCATATAGAAATTATAGAGCCTGAAATCAATTATAATTAATTGATTTGATATATTGAAATTCGTGCCATGCGTAACGCGTAGGGGATGAACCGTCCGAAAAAGGCAAGGAAATAGCTACGGACGAGCGAGACTAGGGGTATTCGGGACTTCTGAAACCTGTGAGTGGATGATTTACCGTTTTCAATATCTGAAGTAATTTTATCTGGTTATATGCTATAAAAATAAATTGAATTTTATAAATAATTTTTAAATCAAAAAATCGATTTAATAACACTGAGTATGTGGAGACCGGTTTAGATTTGTGTTCTTCTATTAAAATTTAAATTATGGCTTATGATTTTGGTGAGCATGCTTGGCTGATTTATTGTGTTAAAAATTGACATGAATTGCTGTTTGCTGTGTAGACTGATTATTATTAAAATGGCCTTGTCATGCTATTGAATTTTTCTATAAATTGGGTGGTCTAATAAAACACTGCCGTGAGGGTTGCCGTGGATTGCCTTTAGGAGGAGCACGGAAAAACCCGATAATTGTTACCTCGGTCGTAAAGGCGAGTAGGGTAACTCCTGAGGTAATGTTACAATTCACTTCACGTTAAACCACCACGTGAAGATGAGTTTAGCCAACGCTAAGGATCGGCTGTATTTGAAAAATTATGAAATTCTAACAGCCTTGACGGACTAGATTAGACACTCTTATCAAGTGTCCACGAGTATGAGATTTAGCTTAAGCCTGATTTTGTATAAATAAAACATAAGCCTTGGATTTTGATAAATAAGATTGATTTGTATAATTGTATTAAATTGATGCTATAGACTACATGATAGCATTGTGTTTTACTTATATTGTCTCCATCTACTCGACTTTAGATGTCGTAGATGGTATTTATCTAACTCACTGGGTTGTAAAACTCACCCCTCAATTCTCTCATTTCAGGCTCACAGACAGTTGTAGATAAAGGATTTTGTCGAGGAAAAGGTTTAGAGAGATAACCTTTTGTGCACAGGTTCATCTCCTAGTCTATATTTCTCTATTTTGGGCCCACTTAACCTTTTGTAAATTAAATTTTATACTTCAGTTATCTGTATTACTATATGTAATAATATATTTTGTTTTTACGCTGTAAAAATTATATCCGGATATCTATATAAAAATTGTTTTATAAGAAAATATTTTATTTTATGAAATATTATTATTTTATTCCATTAAATGTAATTTTACTCAAATTTCACGTTTTAGATATCCGATTTCAATTCCGACTTCAATTTATGAAATCTTTACGCGTAAGTAACATTTTTTCCAAATTTTAAAATTTTTGACGAAAAATGACCGAAACGCCCCTGTGTAGTAATTTTCGTCTTTTCCCTATTTTGGTTCGAAAAGGGACAAGATGATTTAAAGTATGAAAGAAATAAATAAAAACTCACAGGGGAACTGGAAAGACTGGCACGAGAGCCTTGTGAGGTTTCGATATGGTACTCGGGGGATGAGTGCATATCGGGACATCGCGACGGTTGTCACGGACTCGAGGGTGGTTCCGGGTCATGACAAGTAGTTTCTTTAGTGGAGTTTTTTTTTTATAGAGGTTGTGTTTATTAACAATAAAATCAAAATTATATCAATAATGAGGTTGTCTTTTTATAGAACTCTACGAAAAAAATTCCTCACGAACTTATTTGGAAAATCTTATTGATATATATAGCTATGAACAATGATAATTTTATTATAATTTTGATTAAGGAATTCATTAAAAGACATTAAAACTTACTATTAATATTCTTTTTTTTATTTGTATAATACATTATATAGGTTTTATTAATTTATCAAATTTTATTTTCAAATATTTTAATTAATCTTTATTAGTTGCGGATTTCATGAATTTCTTAAAGTGAATTCCAACTGGTTTTGCCTTACATGTACATGGTAAGCATTTTTAATAGGGGTGTGCATTTTCGGTTTCGGTCGATTTCGGGTCGATTTTTCCAAAAATCGATCAAAAATTTTTACTCTTCTAATCGATCGAACCGCACCCGTCACTAAATCGGTTTCGGTTGATTTTTACGGTAAGCGGGTTCGATCGGTTTTGGTTGGTTATTAATAAAATAAAAAAAAAACTTTTGTTTACCTTGCAAAATGGAACGCGTGAGACCGTGAGTGTGAGTGGCTGCTAGATGGATTGTGGGACTGGCAGCGACGGAAAGAGGGAAACAATTTAAGGGAGTCAAGTGAAGCTTGTTTGAGGAAAACCAAAAAGTTATTTCCTTTCGAAATTACACTTAAGGTCATTGGCTGGCAATGAGGGAGGAGGGTTTAATGAGGGACATTTATGTCTTCTTTCCCCTCCTTAAAAAAAAAAAAGATAACAACTCGGTTATTCGATCGGTTCGAGGGGGAAAGAGTCCCTTCCGAGGACTGCGCCGATCGGTCGACAAGGCCAATTGGAGCAACCGACGGTTGCTATTGTAACCGTCGAGTGTAATCGTCGGTTAGATTAACCGACGGTTTCAGTCGATTGCCCGGTTGTAACCGACCGGTGCTCCCTCCTAATTTTTAAGATTAATTAGTTTTACTTAATTGATAATTAACTATCAAAATATACCTTCAATTTCTTTTTTAGTTTTTCTGTTGAGAGCTAGGTTGAAAACTTGTTTTTGACTGTGGGAATCTCATCGATCAACTTGTTGCAAGAGAGATATATTCCAGACAGATATTTAAGGGTTCTTCTTTTGTAAGAGTAGTATGTTTTTCACCATTGGCTCTTCAATGCAGAAGAGCTAAGAGCTTGAGCAACAGCAGCGACATAACGGACATAATCTTGGCATTTATCTTTCAGTGTTGTAATCTTCAGGCAAGGGGGAATAATACCAGAAGATTATTATGAGAAAGATTGCAGTGGCAACAATGGAGTCGATATGATAAAGAGAAAAATAACTATGAAAACCCATTACAGCAGTTTGGAACAGTATCCTTAACAAACGGTCTTTGTTTTCATTTTACTTCCATGACCATGAAGCTATGATTGGAAAAGTCTGAACTTTCAACCCAAACTTCCAGCCCAAAAGCAAACCCCAAAATTATAGTTATCATAACATATTAATATGAAGATTTAAAAAGACAAGAAAGAAGACGGGAGTGCCCTTCTCATCTAATCGTGACTAATTCTTCCAATGTCTCAGCCTTCTTCAGCAGCGTCACTCCATACTGTTTTTGCTCCCTGAAAATTTGTTTGGTTATTTATTTGTACATAACAGGAATATGGCAGTTATAAATAGACCTTAAGTTAAGTATATTATACCTACACGATTTCCATTCTATGCCGGATATCATCCTCCCGCTTTACTGCTCTCTTTGCCTTTTCCTCAAAAGGAAAATCAACAGCACTCTCAATATCTTGATTGTTCAATCGCAAAGCCGTTCTTGCATCACCTTCCTTGAAGCCCAAGCTCATAACATTGAGCTTAACATTGGAGAAGGATGCCAATGCATAATGTTAATAGAGGTGGCAAAGACAAAAAAAAAAAAAATTGGCATGAAAAAAGAAAAGGAACTGAATGTGGCAGAAGGAAGCAAAAGATTAGCAACAATAAAATTGGGGTAACCACAATTAATTGCTAACAAGTTTTAGTAATATCTCAAAGTATTTGAACCTTTTTAACCTATTGACATATTTTATTTCTATTAAATTTAACCAATATCTTTTCGGTAAATAAAAGTTGCAATAATACAGCAATGTAATTGTAAATCTAGTCTCATAATTCTTGGTCTGTTAGATAAGTCATTAGGTGCTCCATTTATCATCCCATTGAAGCCAAACCTAAACCTGTGTTCAAGAGATATCTGTCCTATGCTGATAAGGGCATCTATAGGTTATTGAGAAAGAGAAGCAGCGGTGGTCTCCCAAGACTGACTAGATCAACTCAGGAAAATAAGTGACAAATTCTCCCCTTTCTTTAGAATAGAAGAAAGATGGAACAACTGGAACCAGATATCTGAAAAGAGCTAACTGCTTTGGACTATAATTGAACTAACCTGTGAGAGTTTTTCTAGATTCATCAAACTGACCATTATGATATGCCAGTACCCTTTCCGACAACTCCAATCTCATATGTGATATGTCTACAAAGAAAGCATGCAAGAGAGACCAGCTTCACATTGCAACCAACAGCATTCTGACTATTGGCCAGAAACATAGAAGCTCTGGCCAGAGATTAGATTCATAAAATTGTATCACAGAAGCAATTTTGTGAAATACTCACAGTGCAAGCTCTGGCAGCCTACCAGCTTGAAGGAGTTTAACACAGGAGAGATCCTTTCCATGACAATGTTCAAGTCCTTCGCTGGCTTTTTCAAGGTGTATTCCTGCCACTGAAAGCCAACTGATATTTCAGAGCAAGAAAAAGCACCAAACCATGTTTATTTGCAGTATTGGTACATTGTCAACAAATTGCAAGCAAACACATACATCCAAAATGTGTAGCATATATTCTTTTGGAAAGGTAAAAATCTAAATTTCATTAAGCAAAGATTACAATGCTGCTTCAAGTCTACTCCAAGATGGTTAGACTTCTAGCAATAGACAACACCTTGCCAGTCACAACCGCACCTCAAAAATCAAAATCAACCACAGGGCTCTTTAGAATACTTGACAACCACAGCATTTACACTAAAACCAACTCCCCTGTACACAACAAACTATTCAGAACTGGTGGAGACTAACAAAATATCTGCAACTCAACCTCAACAGAAAGTGAACATTAAGAAAATGAAAACTGTCGTAATGTGCGGGTCCGGAAACCCGTCTACCAGACGCGGGCGAAAATAAAAGAAATGAAAATTAGGAGTAGCCACCAATCGTTTCTTATAGGTGCGATTGGTCACATATTGACTCGGTTCTAATCGATGAAGTCCTAAATTGATTTCAGGTCCATCGAAAGAACAAAAACTGGTCTACGTTTTTTTTTTCAAAATTGGGTTCGGGAGTACGGTTACGCACGGAGAAGGGTTAGCACCTCCGTGACGCCCGTTCCACGAACGGTATCATTTAATCTTAAGTCATTCTGTTACGGCTTGATTTCGATTCTACGGTTATGTTTCCTTAATCTTCGCTTATTAACCAATTTTTATTGATTTGGTCTTTTATTCGATTTTACGTATGCACATGATGCACACATAAAATGATGTCATGATTTATTTATTTTAAATGATGAGGTCGGTAATCTTTTATTGGAAAATCATTCGAAGACCATCCCAACGCTTTGGTGAAGTCTCGACGTTTTCCTCACCTAGAGATATCCCCGAAGCAACTCGTCTTTTCAAGTTCCTCGGAGAAATCCCATCATCGGAATTCCCGCCTCATTTACAGGATAAATGTCGCATGCTATGACAGGAAAGAATGATTATGCCTATATGCACGCGTTTATTAACTTAGGTGATTTATAATTCGTTCGATTATATGGTTAATAGTTTAAGATCTCATTATTTGTTATGTTTTTGAATTTATTTTTTTATTGTTATTTATTTTTTCTATTTTTTTATTATTTCCATTCTTATTTCTTTTATTTTTTTATTTTTATTTTTTATTGTTTACTTTTTCCTCTTTTTTTTTTTCGCCTTTTGTTTTCTGTTTAAATCTTTACTCTTTAATTAGCATTATTAATTAATACGTGGTTTAGTCACATGGTTTATCCAATCAAATAATTTTTATTGGTTAGATTAACTTCTTTTGATAATATTTATTTAAACTAAATTAAGTTTTAATGTGACATTGTGTAAATTTATTTTCTAATGTATTATTCTCAATAATGACTATTTGAGTAATGAATATTGGAGTATAGAATTCGGATTTATCCCGACGCTTCGGTGAAAATTCGTCTCAAACCCCTCACCTAGAAAATCGACCCGAAAGAAATAACTCTTTACCTCTTTTTAGATCGAATTCCATCATCGGATTACTCAAAATAATCATTTTATTATTATTTTATATTATATATATTTATTATATATTTTTTATTTATTTATTTTTATTTTTTATTATTATTTATTATTTATTTTGTTTTTTATTATTTTTATTTTTTATATTTTCTTTTATAGTCATTTTTACATTTATTTCTTTCTTTTCTGTTTTTTATTCATTTTTATTTTTTTATATATTTTTCTCATTATTATTATTATTTATTTTATTCATATATTTATTTCATTTTTTTATTTTTTAATGGGTTAAATAGACCTATATATAACCTATTCCTATTTAAATTAAACTAAGATTAACATTAATTAAGCAAAATAATTGAACCCAAAACTAATTAAAGAAAGCCTAAATAAATAAAAAGGGTTTATACTTTTTTTGGGCTGATATTGGCCCAGTTTCACAGGCCCAGGAGCTCGCAGGATGTCCAAGCCCGCAGCACCAAGTCCTAGTAGCAGGCCCGCACTTTTCTGGGCTGAGATTGGCCCAGCTTGACAGGCCCAGGAGCCCGCAGGAGGTCCAAGCCCGCAGCACCACGGTCCGATCCGGCAGGCCCGCAGTGGGGGGGTCCAAAGCGCACAGTTTGGGGCCTGTGGAGTCACTCAAAACGGCACCGTTTTGGCTCTGGAAGCCTTAGCTTCCCCTGTCTCCCAAACGACGTCGTTTTGGGCCTTTTCTTCCCCCTATAAAATCTCTTTTTTTTCTTTTTCCCTTATTTTCTTCTTTGCCTCTCTCTCTCTAGCCTCAGACTCTCTCCCTTCTCTCTAGAAAACCCAGCCTCCACCGGTGCCGCCCTCTTCCCCTCGCCGGCGACCCTTCCTTTTCGTCGTTGGGCTACACCGGTGCCGACCACCGGTGTCGCTTCTCCTCTCCCACAGCCCCAAACTCCCTCTTCCCGAACCAAACAGCTCCCTTTTTTTTTTTATTTATTGTTTTCTGTTTTGATTTTTGGCTGATCTTTTGTGGTTTTTGGTTGCTGTTTTGCTTGATTTTGGGTATCCTATTGGCTGGTAGGAGGATTAGGTTTTTTTGTTTTTGCTTTGTGTTGTTTTTTTTTTTTTGGTTTTTCGAATGCTCCCTGTCTGATTTCTGAATTGAAACTCCCCTCCCTGATTTCTGAAAATGCCTCCTTTTAGCAGTGGGATTGTCCAATTTCTTGGACAATCCGGAATGGAGGGGGGCTGAATACCGGACTTGGGCAATCCCCCAAAATCCGGTGATCTGCAGGGGGTTTGGTAGCAGGGCCATACCTCCTGCTTCCTGCTTTTTTTTTTATTTGATTTTTTATTTATTATTTATTTATTTTATTATTTTTTATTTTATTTTATTTTAGATGTCTACAAAAACCAAGAGGAACCATCATGCCAAAGCAGTGATCCAATCTTTCCAACAATCTCAAGCCCAGGTCACACTACAAATCACAAAAAGCTTTCATCAAAACAAACTGCAGCCAGCTCATAGGAGCTCCAAAGACCAGTAACCATAACAAGAATAGCACCAGTTCAGCAAGCCCAGAATGAAAGAAATCACTCCCATAGACAGCATCTGGTCGTTAGGCAATCAAGGCACCCCATTTCATTCACAAAGAAAAGTGTAGCATATTAAGAAAACATTCTTGAAAAATAGAGTCAAATCCAAAGCAAATTTTAAGTAGGGAGAGAATAGTTCTTTCACTTTAAAGCAAAATGAACAAGCATGCGATTATTCAATACCAAATGCATTTTTAAAATTTTGAAAGGATTACCTAATAGCAACCTTTAGTTATTTCCAAAATATAAAAATTGAACCACAGGATGGCATAAAAGTTAATCTGAAAATGAACCTTCTTTAATTCTATGAAAGAATGTCTCACTTTAAGGACCCTGGGATCACAAAGAGAGAAAGCCTCCTACAAGAAAGAAATAAAGCACTTAATTAACTAGTTCTCAAACTCACATAAAAATATTTTACTGTATAACCTTATTATCAGCTTTGCTGACAAGAAATGATCAACAACAGCTATTCCAACAATCTGGATGCAAGTCAAAAAAAAAATTGAAAAAAGTAGAGTGCTGAAGCAAATGTTGGAGGACGCTAGTGACTAACCTCCCCCCTGGTGAGCACTTCCAATGCATCTTTATGCAGTTGTCTCATTATTAGATTCTTTGCAATTGCATGAAGCATAAGACCCATCATCATTGCCCTGTTTAAGGACAATTCAAATCTTACTCTAGTTGTAAAAATGGCCCAAATACCATAAAACCATAGGAATAAATCTTAGTTCCTAATTACACTTGAAAAAAATTCTCTTTCATTTGGACAAACTTGCCAAGGAAGGTAAGTCCTTGCTTCATCTGAAAAGTTCAAAGAGAGGAAAAGACATTTTTGAAAGTATTCCCCCTCTTCAAATATCAACAGTGACATTTGTGCGGTTAAGGCAATGGGTTCTCCAATTAGACGCTCGATATCATCTAAAGTTAAAGGTAAAATGTAAAGGACAAATATCTATTCACGGGAACATTCTAGTATTTCACTCTAATTCAATCATAGAATTTAGACTATATTGCAACACTTTAATTTTAAGACATAGAAGATTATACCGATTCCATCAAATATAAGAAAACAGTAAAAAAAAAGCTATATATTTTTATAAACAAATCCAAAACAGGCTCAATTGAATTACAATGTAAAAGTCAAGAAAACATAAGGAGAATAACCCATAATATTCCTTTTGGCATAAATATATTAAAAAGAATGAAACTCATCGTAAATATCAAAACCTCTTCTCATATAACAATCAATTTGCTAAACCCAGAATTCCAATAAAATAAAAAACCAAAAACCACTCACTTACTTTTCTATTAAATTCAATACAATTAATCAATAAAAGAAACGCAGAGAGCGAGTAGACCAAAAGACTCGCTTGACTCGAGCAAATCTTAGCGTTGTTTTTGATACATAATTGGCTTAACTTTTCAGTGCCGTCACCATCTTTCAATGCTTTACCTGCACATGGAGGGTGCAAGAGTCAGGACCTTCCACGTTTGATCGCTTGGCTACCTCTTCCCTCAACATGGCCACCGTCCAATTCTCCAATTCTAACGCCATCAACCTTGTTCATGTCCCTCCGATCCTCAATTTTGCCATGGCAGCAAAGATGTTTTGTTTTTGTCCTTTTTTGCAAGAGTGAAAAGTAGAGTGGAAAGAAAAGCGTCGTATATTCTTATAGGTTGAATAAAAAAAGTAAAAAAAGGACACAAGGCAATACAGGACACTTTACACAACTCAAGTCCCCATCAAAGGCTCAGAGCTTGCTTTCTTCCTAGTCTTCCACTGCACTTCCACAGCCATGGATGCCAGCGCCGGCCGCGGCAAAGCCACCACAAAAAGATTTTGGCAAGAAAAACAGTTATTTCGCAACGGTGAGCCACAAAGAAAAAGATTTCCCAGATAGCTGTTTTCATCAAATGTTCCAAATTGTGCAATTCTTTCAGGTGTCTTTCCAAATAAGTTGTTGTTTGACACATTAAAAAATGCCAAGAAATGTTACTTCACAATTTCAGGAGGGATATTCCCACTCAAGTTGTTGTAAGAAAGATCTAGACTTTTTATTTGCATGAGGTAAGAGAGCGCTTGTGGGATTGGTCCTGTCAAAGTGTTGTGAGAAAGGTTCAATGCAAAGACCATGCTAAAGTTCTCCGTTTCATGAGGAATCTCACTAGTTAACTTGTTGCAGGAGAGATCAATTCCAGACATGTATGCAACGTTTCTTCTCTTGTAAGAGTAGGATATGCTCTTTATTGTGTATTCTATTGGTTCTTCAATCAAGGGCTTTGTGCTGTTAGAAGTTGTAAAAAGAGAATGAACATATTGGTTGGATAAATCGTTCAAGGCAGTAACTTTTAGAGAATACCACCAGACAGATTATTATGAGAAAGATCAATCAAGCTTAATTGAGCGAACTTGCATAACTGAATTGGAATCTCACCTCCAAAGTGGTTTCTCTTCAAAAGAAGATATAACTCAAAGCACAAAGCCTGCTAATCCAATTTGGAATTTTACCAGTCAAGTGGTTATAGTTGAGATCTAATGTCACCAATAAAACGCTGCCACGAAAAGCATCTGGTGCTGGCCCTTGTAGCCTATTTTTAGATAAATGAACTTCACTTATCCATAAGGGTTTGAAGCAAGATGGTAGACTCCCAGATATGTTGTTCACTGAAAGGTCGAAAAATTGAAGTACATGATTGAGTTTGCAAAATTCCCATGGGATTGGACCTTCAAGATGATTATCTGCCATGGCAATTTGTTCCAATATTGAAGTACTTCCCATCCACCGTGGTATCCTGCCCAAGAGATGGCTTTTACTACGATCCAATGTTGACAAACTTGACATGTTCCCCATTTAACTAGGTATCCTACCAAAGATATGGTTATTGCTTAGATCAAATGTGTGCAAAGTAGAGCAGTTAGACAACATTTGGGATCTTTCCAGAGAAGTTATTTCCATCCAATTGTAACTCGCTCAAGTTTGTTAAGTTAAAACCTCTAAAGAAAAGTTGACCCTGCAATGTGCTTTTTGATAATGCAAGGAGTCCTAACGAGGAGCAACCCATGGCCAGGTGTTCAGGTATCCCACCAGACAATTGATTGTTGGATAAGTCCAAAGATTCCAATGAGCTCATATCACCAAAAGATGAGGGAATGCTACCTTTAAAATAATTTTTTGACATGTTCAGAAACGTTAACAATGGTAATTTTGCTCCAATTTCTGTTGGGATGCTGCCACTGAAGAAATTGTTGGAGACATAAAAAATGGATAAATCCAAATGTGAAGCGAATGGTAGCCGAAAAGGTCCCAATAGAGAGTTGTTGATGAGAATTAGATTATCTAATTTCTTGTTGTTTCCCAACAACCAACTTGGGAACTGATCTACCTTGAAATAGATGTTAGAGATCAACAGATTGCAAGTCTTGTTGATGATAGAGGAATTGAGGAAATAATCCTTCATCTCCACAACAAGATAAACTGATCTCATTCAGTTGGAATCTTGGGGCCAAATGATGCATCTCGGTTTCAGTATATATGGAATTATTGTCTGCATAGATGTACTTGAGTTTTGAAAGGTTGAAGAAGGGTCCTAATGAGCTTGCTTTCCTCGTCACCGTTTCTCTTGGGCTGTCTCTGTCTTGGGCCATCCCTAGGCCAGAAAGGTAAGGCTTTTTCCCCCTTCTACTTGTTGATTTGTTGTTGGCTTGTGTGTTGGGGCTTGCCCACTTATCTAATCCAAATGTGTTGTTTAGAAATTTATTTAGTTTAGGTAAAAATATATTATGTGAGGTTTTAAAGTAAAAAAAAAAAAAATATATGAGGCAGTAGATAAAAAAAAAAGATGGGTAAATATTTGATTAAAAAATATATTGAGCAGGTTAAATAGAAGAGGAAATTGTGAGAAATAACTTTCGTAGTAAGGGCATTTCAAAAATGACCGTCTTTATAATTTTAATTATTTTTAAACAATTTTTTACAGGACTTGACAAGAATACCCTTTAAACAATTTTAGACAAATTTAAATAGTTTCAGTTTTCTCTATCCTGCCATTTAGACAAAAATTTCAAAATTAAATCTGGCTTTCTTTCTCTACTCAAACACCATAAGGCACAAAAAAATAACTCCAAAAATGACCAGCCAAAACTCTCCAAATGATCAAGTAGAGAAGCCAAGCATAAAAGAATCCAAACACCATAAACCAGCACAAAAAAGAAGAAAAACTTAATAATTTGACTCATTGTCAAGGGAAAGAAAGACGAGCCCAAAAGCATCACATCCCATATCGGTGAAAGGCATAAGCAAGATCATCACCGAAGAAAACAACATCAGATATAAATTTCTCCCACCACCAAGGCAGAGACAGATCGTCACGTGGGAGGAATTTTCGACTCAGAGGTAAGGAAAAACACGTAAATCAGTAACCAAAGACAAAAGAGTAGGGGAAGCCCTCAAAACTCACAACGGGAAAAACAAGACATTAACACAAACAAGAACTCTGAGGGAACAAAACATAGCCAGAAAAAAAAACTCCTAAGACTCAACCAGAAACCAAAGTCACGTAATGCCTATCCACTAGTCACGCAATGCTTTACTAAAAATTAGTCATATAATGCTTAAACACTAGTCACGCAACCCAAAGTCAGTCACGCTGAGTTCTTGTTTGTGTTAATGTCTCACGCAACCTAAAGTCAGTCACGCTTGCGTGACTGACTTTGGGCATTGCGTGACTAGTGTTTAAGCATTATATGACTAATTTTTAGTAAAGCATTGCGTGACTAGTGGATAGGCATTGTGTGACTTGTTAGTAAGGCATTGCGTGACTTGTTAGTAAGGCATTGCGTGACTTTGGTTTCTGATTGGGTCTTAGGAGTCTTCTTTTTTGGCTATGTTTTGTTTTTTCAGAGTTCTTGTTTGTGTTAGTGTCTTGTATTTCCTGTTGTGAGTTTTGAGGGCTTCCCCTACTCTTTTGTCTTCGGTTACTGATTTACGTGTTTTTCCTTACCTTTGAGTCAAAAATTCCTCCCACGTGATGATCTGCCTCTGCCTGGGTGGTGAGAGAAATCTGTATCCGATGTTGTTTTCTTCGATGATGGTCTTGCTCTTGTCCTTCGTCGATCTAGGATGTGATGCTCTTGGGCTCGTTTTTATTTCCCTTGACAAAATCAGTCATGCAATGTCTAAAAACTAGTCATGCAATATCTAAAAACTAGTCAGGCAATACTTCAAAGATGAATAGTCTGGCGAGAAAAGCTCAAAGAATATAAGTTTGTTTGAACTATAGAACTAAACATACTTGACCCATTAATAGGTTTCGGATTGAGACACAGAGCTAAATAAATGGGTCGATTTTATTAAGGGTAATTTTGTCTAAATTTTAATTCTCTTGGCTAAAAACAGTTAAAATTATAAAGAGGTCTATTGTCAAAAACGCCTTATGTATGAGGCCCATTAAAAAAATGAGGCATAAATAGAATATAGATATATATATATATAATATAACAAAAAAAAATAAAAAATAAATGTTTGATCTAAAAATAGTAATAGTAGATCTAGGTTAAAAATAAAAATATATGAGAGAAATAAATAAACATTTAGTAGTAAAAATATAGAATTAAGCAAATAAGATAATATCTAGTTATGAAAAAATCAATTTAGCTAAAGGGAAGAAAATATATGAAGATGCAAAAATATATGTCCAAAAAATAGACTAAATAAGGCGTAAAATAGTATTAAAATAGATAACTATGTGAGAGTGAGTTACATAAAAAGATAGATAAAATGAAAGGATAAGTTAGGCACGTGAATGGAAATGAAATATTTAATTGTATAAACTTATATTTGTATAGATACATATATGAATAAAATAAAATAAAATAAAAAATGAGACATATTATGAAATTATTAAATGTAAACCCATAATGATTGTCTTGGAATCCGTATCGATGATGAGATGCTTACTCGAAACGCGAGAAATCACAATTTCGAATAAATTTCCTTAGGTTAGGGATTTTGATTAAGAACCCACCAGTGCGATGGAAGAGTCTTAATTTGAAATTCCAATGTTCTTAATTTTAAATAAATACAAATCATATATATTTAATTACCAATTAGTCAAATATAAAAATAAAGGAAATGGGCAAGCGATGATGATGATAATAATAATAATAATAATAATAATAATAATAATAATAATAATAATAATAATACAAAAAGAAATGGATAAAGTGCATATACATAAATAATAATAATTATGAAATAAAATACTTGGTTCAAATATATGATTTTAGAGAAGTTCATAAGTAAGTACTTATATGGTAGAAGTACATGGTGAAATAAAAATAGTTATATAAAAATAAATAAATATCAAATATTTATTCACGGTATATATGCATACAAAGAAAATTAATTGGATTTTAAAAGATAAGAATAAACATTAGAATTTACGAGTACATCATGTATCATTATTGCATTGTTAAATGTCATGGCATATAGATATATTCTGTATACGAGTATAAGCCCCGATGATGAGACTTTTTGGGGAGCTTGTGAAGTGAGTTTTTTTAAAAAATTTTCTAGGTGAAGAGATACTTGAGAATCCCACAAGTATGATGGGAAGGCTTAGAGAATGCCTTTAATAAAAGGCTTCTGCTCGTAGAATGTTCGTATTCACGAAAAAATATCATTTTTTTACTTGCCAACAACTGCTTGATGATGAGATTTACTCGTTAAACTTGCGAAGGCAAGTTTTCCTAATAATTCCCTAGGTGAGAGGATATTCTTGAGTCCCATTAGTATGATGGGCGGGTTCGAGAAATATCCTTAATAAAAGGTTTCGTTTGGCATTACTTGGATTTTTTTTGTAATGTATTTCATAATCGCATCATGCGCTTGTTACACTCGTAAAATTAAATAAAATATTCTAATTTATTAATAAGATAAAAGATAAAATAAACAAAAATAATTAAGAAAACATAAGAATAAAATAAATGGGTTAAGATAACGTATTATTAAATGGTACTGTTCGTGAAACGAGCATCATAGGGGTGCTAATCTTTCTCTGTGCATAATCGCACTTTCGAACCCAATTTTAAATAAAATACATAGACTAGTTTGTTATTCTTTAGACAGACTTAAAGTTGATTTAGAATTTTGCCAAATAGAAAAAATTTAATAAAGAGCCAATCACATTTCAATAAAAAAGATTGATGGTGATTTCTTAAGTAACTCAAGTCCAATGGTCGGGTTCCCGCACTCGACACGATATGACATAACTAAAAGGATAAATTAGGTCATATTGTAGCTTTCCTATCGAGTATCAAGTTTTGGAGGAAAGTGTGGAATATAAATATATATCGGTCGTGTTAGTCTAGCTTTGCGTTATTAAAAAAGACTTTGACTTGGCATATCTGTTGATCTAACTTTGCATTATCATAGAAGACTTTGACCAAGCATATCCATTGATTTCTCTAGAACTACTGTTACTACTGATTTTCACAAACGTGAACAAATATAATAAAGTAATTTTTAGGCTAAATGTTTATTTTAGGGTTTGATTATTGTCAAAATTTCATTTCAGGATTTAAACTAGTATTACATTTAAATTAAGATGCAACTTTTTTGATTTTAATTATATAAAAATTGATGATAAAAGTTAGTAAATTACACTAGAATTAAGAGCTTCAGATTTATATTTATTGCGATTACCTTCACATAACAACCATTAGTTCTTTTAGCTATTTATTAAATTTTGTTATCGATTTTTCTTAAATGGATAAAACATAAACGTTTACATTTTAGTTTGAAAAAAATAATAACTTGAATTCTGAAATGAATCTAAAATTGGCATTTAACCATTTTCATTACAATATGCATGATAAGTAGTTTTTAATATTTAATTAGTGTTTTTTTATTATTAAAATAAAATTATCTAATAATATATAATTAGATAATTTTATGAGAGTTATGGCTTGATAATAGTTTAAGTTGAAAATTTTTATCAATTAAATAATTATCTAATTTCTCATTTCTTTTTAAGAAAATAAATTAATTTGGTATGGTAGTCAAATAGAAACAAAGGGTTATCTGTTCTAGGCTTTAGCAATGGTCGGTGGTAACCAACCAATTGATCAATGACGAAGGTTTTCAGTTATAAATAGCTTGAGTGATTGTTGTTGATTAACTTCTTGAATTAGATAATTGATTTACTAAGTGGATCCACTTGGTCGTCGATGGGGAAACCTTTCTCTCAAAATTGACCGAAAAACCAAAAATTATTTTTTTATATTATGTACATAAAATGAAAGGAAAATGGCAAATTTAACCTTCATTAACCCCATATTTTCCAATTACAAAGTTGAAACCCTAACCACATGTTTGGTTGCCATTCCCCCTCTATTCCCAGTCAATTGATAGTTCCGGCATTTGGTTGAAATATAGCACAAGGAATAGGAATTCCTCAAGAATTCCTATTTCGCGTAATCGATAAAAAGGCTGTAATAGATATTACCAACTCCCCCCGGTATTACCTATTCTGCTGCTCAAGGAATAACTGAAGAAAGTATAATGACTAAAATGCCCTCATTACTTTTAAAAAATTACAAGTGTGTTCATATAAAACATAATTTTCTCTCTATTCGTCCTGTCCCTCTTCCTCTCTCTTTCTTTCAGTCGAGCTTCCTCCTCTGGGTCTCAGCCGATCCTCCTCCCTCTTGCTCTGCCAGTAGCAACGCCTATTTGATTCACGATCGAATATGGTTGGAAAGCGTCGTTGTAGTCCTTTTCAACCAGATTCAACCGAGATCTGGCCTCAACGGCCAAATTTGGCCGTGGGAAGCACCGAATCTAGTGCTTCCTGACTAGATCCCACGGTTGGATCTGACACTCCATGGCCAGATCCAACTGCGAGAAACGCCGATCTGGTGTCCTAGTAGCTAGATTCAGCCACATGGTGCTCTAGATTAGCGTAAAATGACACCGATCGCCTTTTCGGAGGCCAGACCATGGAGAAGAAAAAAGAAGAAAGGAAAAAAATAAAAAAGAAAAAATTATTTATAAATATTAAAATATTAATGGTTTAAATATTAATATTTTATATATAATTTAAACATTATTAATTTTAATATGATTAAAATATTAAAATATTAATGTTTTATTTATTAAATTATTAATATATTAAATTTTTAATAAATATAAATAAAAAATTATTAATATTTTAATCATAATAATATTAAATTATAAATAAAATATTAATATTTTAATATATTAATAATTAAATTATGCTAAAATATTAAAATTTAAATTATTAATTATTAATATTTAAAAATAAAAAAATAAATAATTATATATATAATAAAAGGTATTTTTTTTATTTTTAATTCATTCCTTATTCCATAGTTATTGTTACCAATCAAACACTGTAATAAATCATAATAATTATTTTTACTCTATTCCATTCGTCATACCAAACTACATAGAACGCGTTTGGTATGAGGAATAGCTATGCTATTCCCCCTCTATTCCCCCTCATATTTTATTCCTTTGTTTGGTTTAAACGAGGCATGAGGAATAGGAATTCCTGAGGAATTCTTATTCCGTTAAATGGGGAAAACATCAGGTTTAATCATTCCTGACTACCCCCCTGGTATTTCATATTCCGTGAAGCAAGAAATAGCTTTGAAACAAAAATTGACTAAAGTAGACCTCTACAGCTCTTCCCCTTTGTTGAAGCCTTTCTCAAACGATCTTCTGGTATTTGTCGAAGCTTGTTGGTTCCTCCCTTTCCCTCATTTTCTCAGCCTCTCTCAACCGATCTACTAGTGTTTGTCGAAGCCTCTTGGTGCCGCGATCTACTGCTCTGTCTCGAAGCCTCTTAGTGTCGCAATCTACTGCTCTCTCCCGAAGCCTCTTGGTGTTGCTCTCTACTGGTTTGTCTCGAAGCCTCTTGGTGGCCTTCGATGTCGCGATCTATTTGTCTGTCTCAAAGCCTCTCGGTTCCGTGATCTATTGCTCTGTCTCAAAGCCTCTCGGTGGGTTTGGCTTTGAAAACTCATTTTTTGCTATACTGTGATTTTGCTTGTTGATTTTGGGTTTGGCTTTGAAAACCCATTTTTTGTTATGCTGTGATTTTGCCTGTTGATTTTGGGTTTGCTGTGAAAACAATTTTTTGCAATGCTGTGAAAACATTTACGTAGTTAATTGTGCTATTATTATGTTGTTAGTTTTTTGGTTTGCAATGAAAACAGTTTTTGCTTTGCTTTGATTTTGTGTTCTGTTATTTGGGTTTTTCTGTTAGCATTGATATTTTGTTGCTTTGGCTTTGTTTATTGCCTTGCCTTTGATTTCTTGCTACTGCTGCGTTATGTTCGCTACTGATAAAGGACTTAATTTCTTTTGCTGCTTCCAGTTGGTTGTGCCGTTGGGTTATATTTTTGCGGGCTTGAGCTCTCATGTTTTTTAGTTCTTGAGCTTTGGGGATTTATTGCTCTTATTGTGGTTCGGATTTCTGTTTGTTAATCCTTATGTACAAATGTTGATGGTTCTCTACTTAGATAACTGAATGCCATTATTATATATATATATATATAAAAAAAACCTTAGATGACATTAACTCATGAGAAAGAATAAGGTAACAATTTTTCCAACTCAACTGATCAGGAAGCAGAGACATCCATTCAACTAAATTTTTTAGCCAAAGCTATAAGTGAACACAAATACTATCAATTCAAAAACCATTTATAAGTCTGCAAACCTACCGGGCAGCACCAAAACATCGAAGCCCACCAGGCTTTCCTTGCAAGTCCCTGACAAGAGTGAGTGCAGCCCTCTCATCCCCTTTGTTGAGCTCTTTATCCACTTTTTCCAATACTTGTCTTTTGAACACCCCAATTTCTGATGAACCTACAATCCTAAAAATGGATAATCTCAACCTTGGTCATGAACTTAAGTTACAGTAATAAACCAAAGTGCCCATATCTCTAAAAAGAAAAGGAATTTCATCCCAAATACAATGCTTTTGTTATTCTAAGGCAATCAAAGGAAAAAAACATAATGTTTTTCTAAAATTCACTTGTTATTGCAAGGAAAAAACAAAGCCTTTTTTTTTTTGTTAAATTTTTGAAAAAAAATTAATAAAGTAGGATAATTTCTTAAAAAGCTCAAAACATGTAATTGAAACACAACATAATTTTAAAAAAAAGATAAAAAATGTGAGAAATTGAATCATTTTATTATCATAAATGAAGTTAATATTACTAGAAGCCAACATATATTTTTTTAATTCATGAACTACAACTCACCAATTATAGAAGGCCACATCATTATCGGCTTGACTAACTTCACTAAGTAGAAATGAATTAAAAATATTTTAATTAAATTGAGATTATATTTGATAATACAATATTACAATATATCATTCTACTCATTCTCATAAAATTTTTTTTATATTACAATATTACAATATTACAATAAAGTTAGGTATAATCACAAAAATATTACATTATTGTATTTTGAAGGTTTATTTTTTGATGGCTTATCCTTGTTTATTGGCAATATGCTTTAATATTTTTGGTACAGAATAAAATATATTATAATATTTATTTTTTGCAGTCATGGTTCGTATGTATTTGAGAAGAGATGCTGAACGACGAAAAATGCAACTAGCTACGTATAAATTTTATATGGAGATTTGTCATGCTGTTAGTTTATTCTTGACTTTATTGTCTGCAGCGTCGACTTTATGTACTTATAGACCAAGAGTAAGATCTTATGCATTAGATTTCACTGTAAATAGAGAGTATGTGAGGCGACTTGTGTAGAATAATGATATTTCATGAATTTCACAAATTAGGATGAATAGAGTAGCCTTTTTTAAGTTATGTGGAATGTTAGAAAGTATTTGAGGGTTGAAGTCAACAAAAAACATACTTGTAGATGAGCAAGTAGCAATATTCTTGCATTTTGTTGCTCATCATGTTAAGAATCGAGTAATTAATTTTAATTTTAATAGGTCAGGTGAGACAATTAGTAGGCATTTTCATAATGTTTTAAATGCAGTGCTAAAATTATAAGAACATTTGTTTAAAAAACTTGAGCCCATTCCAACAAACTCAACAGACAATCGGTGGAAATGGTTTAAGGTAGATTATTGATCTTATTACCTTTTGTAACTATATATATACAACACATTAATAGGTTTACTTACAAGTAATTCATTACGTTGGATTTGTAGAATTGTTTAGGTGCTTTAGATGGGACATACATCAGGGTTAAGATGCCAAGTGCAGATAAATCTAGATATCGCACTCGTAAAGGAGATATTGCAACAAATATGTTAGGTGTATGTACACTTGACATGCAATTTGTCTTTGTTCTACCTAGTTGGGAAGGGTCTGTAGTTGATGACAGAGTTCTTCGTGATGCACTAAGGAGAAGAAATGGACTTAAAGTGCCTCATGGTAAGCTTTCCTATGATAATGGGAAGGTATTTCAAATTATGTAGTACATGATTATTCTAATTAAATAAATAAATAACTTATTTAGTTTATTTTATATAGGTTGTTACTATCTAGTTGATGCAGGCTACACAAATTGTGAGGGCTTTCTTGCACCTTTTAGGGGTCAACGCTTTCATTTGAATGAATGGCGTCAAGGCCATGAACCAAGCAGTCCTGAGGAATTTTTTAATATGAAATATGCCACTGCTTGCAGTGTTATAGAGATGCGTTTTGGGTTATTGAAAATGCGGTGGGGTATCCTTAGGAGTCCTTCATTTTATCCGATTAAGATACATAATCGGATTATTATAGCTTGTTGTTTGCTTCATAATTTTATTAGGATGAAGATGAGTTTTAATCCTATTGAAATGGATTTAGGAGAATATTTTGAAACAAACTCAGCAGTTGATGAGGATTTTATAAGTACTGTTGATCCTATTGATGTTTGGGGTAATTTGAGAAAGGAATTAGCAAATCAAATGTTCAATGAATGGTAAGCATCTAGGCACACTGATGATTGACATTTGTTATTTTTTTTGTTAATTGAAGGACTTTATCTGTATTGTAATTTGTTCTTAGTGAATTACTGTTTGTCAATCATTATTGTTAATTCTTGAAGCAATATTGTAGTTTTTATCATGTGAATAAGGTTTGACAACTTTTAATATATAACATTGGATATATCGCTTTTATTTTTTTATTTATTAATTTATTATAATTAATTTTTGATAATAATTTTTTTAGAATTCTTTATTTGCTGTATGGTAGAAAACAATGTCCACATCTTCAGCCCATGCTTCTCAAAGTTCGAAGGGAACCAAAAGAAAGTGGAATTATCATGAGATGTTGCACTTATTTCAGCTTTGACTGATTTGCACAATATAGGAAAATACAATGCTGACACTGGTTTTAGAGGGGGTTATTTATTGGAACTTGAAAATATGCTTGCATCAAAATTACCGAATGCAAACTTGAAGGCGAAGCCCCATATAGAGTCTAGGATAAAGACTTTGAAAAAAGAATGGGCTATTATATATGATATGGTGCAAGGGACATATGCTAGTGGATTTGGATGGGATGAAACAAGGAACATGGTTGTTGATGATCCTGTATGGGAATCTTACATACAGGTAAGTTTTTATGTTAAACTTATTTCTGTATGTTCATATTAGTTTCTTAATAATAATATAACTAATAGTCAATTAATTTTTTTAGAGTCACAAGGAGGCTGCCTCTTTTAGAAGAAGGAGTTTTCCTTTCTTCAATGAGCTGAGTTTATTTATGGAAGAGACCGTGCAACAGGGAGAGATGCACAAACTATAACAGATATCCTCGAAGAAATGCATGATTGTAATGATGCAATAAATGAAGAACTTAAAAGTGAAAACGTAGATGCATATAGTTTGGATGATGAAGATTTCTCAAATATTCAACCTCAGACATCAGCTCCTAAAAGTGACACAACTTCATCAAGGAAGAGGAAAAGGCTAAATGAGACGGGTGATCCTATTACATCCGAATCAATTATTGCTACTGTAATGATATTAGATGAAAACATAAAAAAGACTAGAATTGAGTTTAGCAAGAGTGTTGGGGCAAAGGTGAACATCCAGCAAAAGGCACAAGAGTTGGACGGGATTTTAAGTGAAGTAGAGGGATTGACATCGAGGGAAAGGGTTCTAGCTTCAATTAAACTTCCTGAATCTCCAACTCTTATGTTTGTGTTTTTTAGTATTGCTCCAAATCGAAGACTAGAATGGTTGAGGACATTTCTTGCTGATCGTTGATTGTGGATGGCTCTAAACTCTTTGTGAAGGTAAGTTACTGATATTGTAACTTTTTGGATCTTATGGTTGATGTTTTATTAATTATGACTTTTATTAACATGTCTTAAAGTCTGTTGAGTTCACCGTTGTGTTGTTGGTTGTATAATGGTGATGTTATTGTAGCTACTAAATTAGTTTATCACTTGTGTAAGTTAGTGTAAAATGCATTGCGTTATGCTTGTAATTTGTCATTTTCTTCCCAAATATGGAATGCTTATCTATATTGAAAGATACGTTATTTATAAATTTGGCATTTATTAAGGAATAAGGGAGGCAATGGGAGAGTTACGGAAAAAAAAAACTTGAAAAAATAAAAAATATATGCGTCCGGAGGAACCAACGAAATCGGCTATACGGTGGAAAGTAGTGGGAAAAATAGAATACAAGAAGAAAATAAAAAAATGAGAAAGAAAAAGAAGAATAGAAGACTATTTACATTTTTATTTATAAAAAAATAAAAGCCTATTTCTCTACTAGCAAAGATATGATTTTTTATTTAATATATCAAAAACCTGATTTTTGACTTCTACTTGTTTTGTCGTTTTTTTTCCCAAATATTTATTCTTAAATATTTTGTCTATGGAATATTTGAAAATGATTCATAATATGTGAGGAATTTACTATAAATAAAAATTTATACACAAATTTTAAATGATTATGATGGATAAAATAAAATATAATTAAATTATATTTTAAAATAATTATCTATTTATAAAAATATGTTATTAAATTAAAATTATTTTTAAATAATGAAATAAAATATAATTATAATGGATAATTTCTTTTTTTAATGCAAATTACTAAGTAATATGATCAATGGTATTTTTGTCTTTTTGTCACCTATTCCTGTCTTATTTCAATCTTATTTCTATCAACCAAACACTGCAATTAAGTAATAATAGCAATTCCTGCTCTATTCCATTCACTATACCAAACAAAGTAATAATTATTCTGTTCTATTCCCATCATATTCTATTCCCACAGAATAGCTATTCTATTATATTCCTATCTATTTCGCAAACCAAATGTACTAATAATATTTATTCTATTCTATTCCCATCTCATTCTATTCTCACGTAATAACTATTCTATTCTATTCATGTCTAGTCCATGAACCAAACGTGAGGTAAATCATAACCTTCCCTTCTCTTTGAAAACCAAGCTCCCTTGTTTCTTTTCTCTACTATTATTGTCGTCGTCCATCACCATTTCGTTTTTTAAGACCCAACCGATCAACTGGTCGTAATCGGCCAAATATGGTTGGTTACAGTTTTTTCAGTTTCTCCCAATATGATTGATCAATGCTGGTCAGTGAGCTTACGTCTTTGGTTGCTCTCTAATCCGTAACCGAAGTTGACCGAACCCGACCGTTGCTTCCCTTAATCTGTTCTGAGGCATTTTGGATGGACAAACACATGCATACCTTCCTGTACTACGACATTCTAGAATTCCTTAAAGTATATTCCCCTTCATGAGTTTCCCCAGAACACTCTTTTCCAGCCAACTTAGTTCTTCCTCTCATATCTTACCATTAAACACATACTATGGTTCCTCATGTTTAGTCCTTTGTCCAGTTACAATTTTCTCTTTTGCATATTCCTGTGATTTGCCCTCGCATTTCATATTTTCATATTGCTTTTGTTGTGCTCGAGAGCACTGCTTTGCGCCACCCTCATTTACTACACTATGTTGATGATCAGTTGTCCTTTCCAACATCTCATTGTGAGTCCAGTGATCCCGACTGCTTGTGGGTGCTCTCCCAATTCCTAACCTTCCATTTTGTTGCACACTCACGATTTGTGAACCTATCGGTCCAGCCAAAGCTTGCCTTCTTCAACCTTATTTTCCTCCCATCAATACTACTGTCATTTCCTTGCATGTTGGCTTTATTTATTCTGCTTCCTCCTTAAATCTGATAACAGCAAAGATTGTCCCTAAACCTCTTTCTACCACATTGGTTATGGATATATACATCCATCACACAACCATACAAGTTAAAGACCTCTCTTATTGCATTCTAAGGGACCCCAACACTCAAATTATCCACAAAAACCGTAAATAGTTTATCTTTCCAACTCCAATTGTTGTCCATCCCTCTCTTTCTCTCTCTCTCTCTCTACTTTAATCCTTGATCAAGATGCATACAATAACCAAGTGTCAACTAAAAAACAAAAAATTGAGAGTATTGCTTTGGCTACAATTCTTTTTACTACAATATTACAATTCCTTTCAATATAATATTACAATTATCCAACCACAACAAAAAATTATCTGAGAGTCAATCATTTAGGGATTTCTTGAACACATAAAAATGGTAAGGCCACTCCATCTAACTAAGTGATTTTAAGTTGAATATATATTTTAAAAATTAAACATGGTCTCAGAGCAAGAGTTACCCTAATTCATTATAATTAGCCTCTATATGCCAAGTTCGTATGCTCCAAAGTAGACCCCTCTTCCCTACCCATGAAGTCATGCCAAATATGTTAGATCCATTGCTCTACACATAAAGAAGAGTATTAAAGTAGTGATTGCTTTTATTTTATTTGGTTATCCTAAAAATTGAACATAACATTAAAGAAAGAATTGTTTCTATTTATTGTTCCCTTAGTGATAGGTTTGTTATGCTTACATGTGATATCTAAGTCATGTGATAAGTTCGTTGTGCTTCCATATAAAAAAGAATATTAAAATGGTGATAAAAAATGCATGCTTTTCAAAAAAAAAATTAATGATAAGAAAATTTCACATTGATTAAGTTTAGGATATTGTGGACACATAAAAATAATCAAGATCACTCAATCTAATACCAATTGATTTTAAATTGGACGGATCGTTTTATAAATTTGATAAGTACTGTGTGGTAATGACAATGCAAACAAATGCTTACGCTTATGCCATTTTTTTTTCATCAAAGCTTTTGTTTTGTTTTCAACCATCTGAATTTGTTTGTATTGTGTAATAATAAAGATCAGTATTGTAAATTTGTAATGTTTGTAGGGTAGTAGTTGTCACGACCCGGAACTTCCCTCGGGCCTATGACAACCGTCACGACGTCCCAATTGACACTCATTATCCGGAATGCCAACTGGAACCCCGTAAGGCTTACGTACCAGTTTCTAGCCTTCCCTGTGAGTAATTCTTTCTAAACATACCCTTTTGAGGGTTTACCACTCATTTCTGGCTTAAATAAATCAAACTATAAAATCTGACTCACAGGGGTATTTTGGTCATTTTTCGACAAAATATTAAAATCTGGTAAAAATATAGTTTATGCATCCAGAAAACATAATTTGAAATCGGATTTGAAATCGGAAGTCCGAAACCTTCTTTTTCAAGGGTTTAAAGTCATTATTTACTATTCAAAAATATTGATAAAAATATTCCATTTTCTTATAAAATAATTTTTATAGACACGCATATAAGTAATTTTTATAGCGTGAAAGTAAAATAAATTCATACATACATTAAGTTACAAAGTCATAATGTACAATAATAATTACAATGACCGGTGGGCCCATAACTATACAAATACGACAATGGTAGTACACCTATTATCTGTCGTGGGAAGACGATCTACGGTAGTCCTCGACAAAATCTGGTATCTACGAGCTACCACAGGCCTGAAATGTTTGGACAGGAGGTGGGTGAGATTTTGCAATCCCAATGAGTAAACAAACATTATTACAAACATCTAAAGGTAAGTAAAATGGAGGCAAATTTAAATAGCTATTTCAAACCATTTCATAAAGTTTCATTTTATTTCTTAAATCAAGAAATATTTATGATTTATCAAAACAATTGTTAAGGCTTATGACTTTTATTAAAATCATGGCTCAAGCCAAAACTAGTTCTCGAGGATACCTTGACCGAGGTATCTAACCGAGTCCACCAAGGTTGTCAAAACAGTTACACATTAAACACGTTTTAATTTTTAAAACGAGCCGTTCCTTGGCGTTGGCCGAGATACACATTCACGTGTGGGTTCTACGTGAAGTGAACTCTAACACTACCCCAGGAGTTACCCTCCTCGCCTCTACAACCGTAGTAACTATATAACCGGGTTTACTGTGCCCCTCTAATAAGCGGTCCACAGAAACCTGTCACTGCAGTGACTAAACCCACCAATTTAATAAAATTTCGACAGTATAACGTGGCTTTTATTTATTTACCCAACCTGCATAGTAAAAACTCAACTTACATTTATTCCCAATAACATTTCAAACATAGCCACATATATACACATACTCATAAGCCTATTAAATTAAAACATCATTTGTAATACAATTTACGGCCTCCAAACTACTCAATTTTTGACTAAAATCACATATTCACATTTAAATCTATTTATTTGTATACAACAAAATTTTTCTTTTAAAGTCATTTTTGCATAAAATTCACAAGTAACAATTAAAATAGACTTTAGATAATTTACAATAATAATAAGTTTACTCACCGTTTGCACAAATTAATGCTTTTTAGGTGCCCCGATTACTGTTCGTCGGGCACGACTTCCTTGCCTTTACTGGAAGGCTCTCCTCCAAGACACATTGTAAAAATTACACAATTCAACACATTTATGCTAAATCACTATATGATTGATATAAATCCTATATTAATGCATGGCATGAAATGCAACGGCCTAAAACTGCTTAAACACGGTACTAGCCTATTTTCGGTACTTTACCCGATAAATCGCTAATGCGCTCCATTGTTGCTTTAAATCGTCCCATTCTCTCTCCAACATTTTTAACCATCAAATACCTGCTTATAACCCTCTGGAATCACTAAATTCAGGTCACTTTCTTCCCTGAAAAATTTGGTTAAAATGGGACATTCACCTGGTAAATTTTCTACTTTGTTATTCTAGCACAATTAATAATTTTTCATCATTTTCCCTCAATCCATTTGAATAAAAATCAATTCATCACCATTGGACAGCATTGAAGGTTCAGCCTAGAGTGGGTATTGTGAAAATTCTATGCTTTCGAGTCCAATTTAATTTCTAAACAACTCTAACTAACCGAAACTACCGATTTAGCTAAGAATCGAAACTTGAAAAATCCAAAATCTCTCCCCTCAAATTCGGTCCAGCACTTAGATCTATTCTGTGATCTCTCTCTTGAAGCATGGAAAATAAAAACAAAAGCATGGGAAATGTAGAAACCAAGCCAAAGTCGAAAAATCTTACCGTTAGACCCGAAAACGGGCGAAAACCGTGAATCTTCCGTCAAATTTCAAGCTTTTCTTTGGTTTTTCTCTTTTCTTCCTTTTTTTTCTCTATTTTCTCTCTTATTTCCTCCTTTGGGTCGTGCCCCTCATCAGCTGAAGCTTAAATGGGCCTATTTTGGATTAAAATATTATTATTTCATTAAAACTATGCCACATGTCACTTTCCCGTGGGACCCGTTTTTAAAATTTCGTCTTTTAAACTTCAAATTTTCACCACATGAAATACCATGATTATTCATACCAAAAATGTATAAATCCTAAGATTTTGACAAGTTTTGATTGGTGAAAATTACGATTTTACCCCTGGGACGGCAAAATTACCGTTTTGCCCCTATGTTCTGAAAACTGTCGGAATTGAAATTTTTCACTTCCTATCATCAAATTATACTCCAAATAGTCAATATTGATCAAAAATTTCACTCCACGGTCAATTTATCATCTTGGGTGGCAAAATGACGATTTTACCCCTAAACATCAAAATTTTCAATTTCATCCCAAATTAACCCTCGAACTCCAAAACATCATTTTAAGTCATTCTTGGATTGTGAAATATTAAATTTCATCTTAAAATTCCTATTTGAACTAATTCGATGTTAAATCAACTTAAGTGTACCATTTGGTACAATACCGGGTTTTAGCTATTCTTTGAGACTTTCCTAACATACAAACACGTTATTCATTGCATGTACGTCATGACATGTATTTATAGGGTCGGGTTTTACAACTCTACCCCCCTTAAAATAAAATTTTGACCTCAAAATTTCACTTACCAGATTCGACGAACAAATGTGGGTATTGGTTCCTCATTTGGTGTTCTACTTCCCATGTCATTTCCTCCATTCGAGCATTCCTCCACAATACTTTGACCATTGGAATGCTCTTGTTCCTTAGTACGTGATCCTTTCGATCCAAAATACTCACAGGTTGCACTTCAAACTTCAAGTCGTCATGCAACTCGATCGGAGGTGATTCGAGGATGTGAGAAGGATCTGGTACATATTTCTTAAGCATGGAGACATGGAAAACGTTGTGGATCCGATCTAACTCCGGAGGTAGTTCCAACCGATATGCCACTGGTCCAATTCTCTCAATGATTCGGAATGGTCCAATATACCTCGGGTTAAGCTTCCCTTGTTTGGCAAATCGAATCACACCTTTAAATATCCATTAAAATACCACAATTTATTATCATAGCATCAGTAAGAAGAACTTAATATTCCAAAGTATTCAAATTATTACCTTTCCACGGAGAAACTTTAAGAAAAACCCTATCACTGATCTCAAACTCCAAGTCTTTTCTCCGTTTATCCGCATAGCTCTTCTGCCTATCCTGGGCTACCTTTAGCCGCTCCCGTATAACCTTAATCTTGTTATTAGTTAGATCGATCAACTCCACACTAACTAACTTTCTTTCACCCACTTCATCCCAACAAAGAGGAGTACGACATTTCCTTCCATATAAAGCTTCGTACGGTGCCATACCGATGCTAGACTGGAAGCTGTTGTTGTAAGCAAATTCCACTAATGGCAAGTGTCTATCCCAACTCCCACGAAAATCCATGACACAAGCCCTCAACATGTCCTCCATAGTCTGAATAGTCATCTCTGACTGACCATCCGTCTGTGGGTGAAAAGCAATGCTGAATCTCAATCTGGTTCCGAGAGCTTCTTGAAACTTAGGCCAGAATCGAGAAGTAAATCGAGGATCTCGGTCTGACACTATAGAAACAGAAACTCCATGTAGCCTCACGATCTCATCTATATAAAGCTGAGCTAGCTTCTCAATAGAGTATGTACTATGGACAGCTAAAAAGTAAGCGGACTTAGTCAACCGATCTACGATCACCCAAATTGCATCATTTCCCCTCTGTGTCCGCGGCAGTCCCAAAACAAAATCCATAGTTACATGCTCCCATTTCCACTCTGGAATAGGTAAAGACTGGAGTGTACCTGCTGGCCTTTGATGCTCCGCCTTAACTTGCTGACATACAAGACACTTTGCTACAAATTCTGCTATGTCTCGCTTCATACCCGGCCACCAATAACTGTCCCGTATAGTCCGATACATCTTGGTGCTTTCGGGATGCAATGCATAGGCGGATGAATGAGCTTCTTCCATAATCGCCTGCCTCAACTGGTTTCCCTCAGGAACACAGACTCGGTCTTTAAACATTAAAATATCATCATCCCCGAGCCTGAAATCACTAACACCCCCATCTGTCAATTTCTGCACTTCCTTCTTTAACTCGTTATCAGACCTCTGAATGTCCTTGATCTGATTGAGCAATGTAGGTCGCACAATAAAGCTTGCTAGTAGGGATCCATCCTCACCATTTCCCAATTAGACCCCGAGAGATTTCACCTCTAGTAAAACTGGAAAATAACAACTCTGAAGTGTAGCTAAAGACGATGAAGACTTACAACTTAAGGCATCAGCAACAACGTTCGCCTTACCTGGATGATATTCTATCACCAAGTCATAATCTTTTATCAATTCCAACCATCGCCTTTGCCTCAAATTCAGCTCTTTCTGAGTGAGCAAATATTTTAAACTCTTGTGATCTGTAAAGATACGACAATGCTCACCGTACAAGTAATGCCTCCAAATTTTCAGTGCGAACACTACCGCTGCTAACTCCAAATCGTGGGTAGGGTAATTTACCTCATGCTTTTTCAGTTGTCGAGAAGCATAGGCTATCACGTTCTCATCTTGCATCAATACACACCCTAATCCCATCTTAGAGGCATCACTATATACTACAAATTCCTTACCACTTACAAGAAGTGTCAACACGGGAGCGGATGTCAACCGGTTCTTCAGCTCCTGAAATCGACTCTCACAAAGATCATCCCACACAAATTTAACTCCCTTACGAGTCAAACGGGTCAAAGGAGCTACTATCAAGGAAAATCACTGAACAAACCTCCGATAGTAACCGGCTAATCCGAGGAAACTACGGATCTCCGTCACTGTCCGTGGTTGCTCCCATTGCACAATCGCCTCTATTTTCTTGGGATCAACATAAATTCCAGCTCCCGATACTACGTGTCCCAAGAATACTACTTCCTGTAACCAAAACTCACACTTTGAAAACTTTGCATACAACTGTTTTTCCCGCAAAGTCTGCAATACTGTACGTAAGTGGGCAGCATGCTCATCATTATCTCTCGAGTAAATCAAGATATCATCAATGAACACAATAACAAATTTGTCCAAATAAGGATGGAACACCCTGTTCATGAGATCCATAAAAGCTGCCGGGGCATTAGTCAAACCAAATGGCATCACCAAAAACTCATAATGCCCATATCTCGTCCTAAATGCAGTCTTGGGTACATCCTGCTCCTTAATCTTCAACTGATAATACCCAGACCTCAAATCAATCTTGGAGAACACCATAGCACCTCTCAACTGATCAAATAAATCATCAATCCTAGGCAGAGGATACTTGTTCTTGATGGTCACTCGGTTAAGCTGACGATAGTCGATGCACAATCGAAAAGTGCCATCCTTTTTCTTAACAAATAAAACCGGTGCTCCCCAAGGTGAAATACTAGGACGAATGAAACCTTTATCTACTAGGTCTTGCAACTGAACTTTCAGCTCCTTTAGTTCTACCGGAGCCATTCTGTACGGGAGAATAGAAATAGGTGCGGTACCCGGAAGTAAGTCAATAGGGAACTCAAGCTCTCTATCTGGAGGTAGTCCCGGTAACTCATCAGGAAACACGTTCGGGAACTCATTCACTATAGGGACATCTTCTAGCTTAGGTTCCCCTCTTGTACCATCAACCACATAAGCCAAGTAAGCTGGATACCCTTTATGCACCATTTTCAATGCTTTAATTGCTGAGATTACACAAAACGGTAAAACTTGACGTTCCCCTACAAATATCACCTCTGCTCCCTCAGAATTCCGAAGCACTACTTCTTTCCTGAAACAATCTACGTTCGCCCGATGTGCACTCAACCAATCCATGCCCAAAATCAAATCAAAGTCCCGGATCTCTAAAAGAATTAAGTCACCCCTAAACTCTTCTTCACCTACCCTAACTCCACAATCCCTATAACACACATTTCTGACCAACCGCTCTCCCAAAGGGGTGTGCACTACAATCTCCTCCTTTAGTGGTGACAAGTTCCTATCTGAGAATGAGGCGAATGATACACTCACATATGATCTATCAGAACCCGAATCTATCAAAACATGTGCATCTCTATCAAACACAATCATAGTACCTGTCACAGTGCTAGGTCGAACTTGGGCTTCATCCTCAGTCACTGCGAAGACCTTGGTCGAAATCTAGGGCTACGGTCTAGAAGATGGCTGCTCTGGGGTATTACTCCTCATGCCTGACCGTATCACTGGGCCCTGTCTGGACTGTGATCCCGAAGCGTCTCTCCGCGGTATACTAGGACGAGTCGAAGGAGTAGAAGTAGTCATCGTACCTCGTCTCAACTGAGGACAATCTCTCCTCATATGCCCTTGTTGACCGCATTGAAAACACTTTACAGCCTCTCTACAAGACCCAACATGAAATCCTCCGCAATTACGGCACTTGTCTAATCCTCCTGAAGTCCTCCCCTGACTACTCATCACCGGTCGACCGAATCTAGCAGATCTCGACTGTGACTGCTGAGATGGAGGTCTCGTCGATGCCACAGATGCTGAGGTAGTACTTCCCGTAGTAGATGTCGAATCTCGACCTCTCTTTGAAGACTGACCCGGGAACGTAGGTGGATTCCTTCTCTTTGCGAACTCAGCTCGGATCCGTCTATTCTCAGTGGCGAGCTTCTCAGCCCGTAAAGCCATCTGCACAACCTCCTTGTATGGCTCCTTACCAGTCACTATCATACGCTCCCGTATCTCATTACGAAGTCCCTCCTCAAAGTAGTTTACCTGGTCTTGTTCCAATCTCACCAACTCAGGTACATAAGACATCAGCTCGTTAAAACGAGTCTCATACTCCTTAATGGTCATATTCCCTTGTTTCAAGCTCAGAAACTCTCTCTTTTTCCTCTTCTGATGAAAATAAGTGTAGTACTGACCATCGAACTCTCGGAGGAAATCTGTCCAAGTCAGTGGTGTAGGAGAGCGGGACTTCACTGAACTCCACCAAGTACGGGCTCTCTTCTCAAGTAACCGTGTAGCCACCTTTAACTTCATCTCATCATCTAATTCCAAATCCGCCATAGTCTCCGATACATGAATAATCCAATCCCTAGCTGTGGTCGCATCCAACTCACCAGTAAACGAGACACAACCAAGCTGCCTAGCCTTCTTCAGTTTCTTGGAGATAGACACATCCTGTGCCTGCTGAACTGTAGAAGCAACTGGAGGCGCTACCGGTGGAACCTGACTAGCTTGAGCCTGACCAGCCATCGCGGTAAGAAATGCTGCTAGTGCCTGGGCTGCCTCAGGTGACATGACGGGTACACCAGGAATAGCAACATGTGGTGGAGGAGGTATAGGATGTGGGGGACTGTCATGCTGCTCTGTAGCAGATGCTACTCTATAAGAAGACGCAGCCGATTCCTCTTCCACAGGATCCTGCAGATTCCGTCTAGGGCGACCTCTCCCCCTACCGGTACGTCTAGGAATAGGTGTTAGCTCACGTCGAGGAGGCATAATGATCTACAAAAAGAACGGAATTGGTTTAGACAACTTAAAACTCTATATGCAACAAACTAATCTTAACTGGGCCACACTGACATTGTAATTTATTTTAAATAACTTTAAATCCAAAATCCTTAAAAATCAAAATTTCTTTCAAAACCATAAGCTTTTAAACCAAAAGCTCTGATACCAATCGAATTGTCACGACCCGGAACTTCCCTCGGGCCCATGACAACCGCCACGACGTCCCAATTGACACTCATTATCCGGAATGCCAACTGGAACCCCGTAAGGCTTACGTACCAGTTTCTAGCCTTCCCTGTGAGTAATTCTTTCTAAACATACCCTTTTGAGGGTTTACCACTCATTTCTGGCTTAAATAAATCAAACTATAAAATCTAACTCACAGAGGTATTTTGGTCATTTTTCGACAAAATATTAAAATCTGGTAAAAATATAGTTTATGCATCCAGAAAACATAATTTGAAATCGGAAGTCCGAAACCTTCTTTTTCAAGGGTTTAAAGTCAGTATTTACTATTCAAAAATATTGATAAAAATATTCCATTTTCTTATAAAATAATTTTTATAGACACGCATATAAGTAATTTTTATAGCGTGAAAGTAAAATAAATTTATACATACATTAAGTTACAAAGTCATAATGTACAATAATAATTACAATGACCGGTGGGCCCATAACTATACAAATACGACAATGGTAGTACATCTACTATCTGTCGTGGGAAGACGATCTACGGTAGTCCTCGACAAAATCTGGTATCTACGAGCTACCACAGGCCTGAAATGTTTGGACAGGAGGTGGGTGAGATTTTGCAATCCCAATGAGTAAACAAACATTATTACAAACATCTAAAGGTAAGTAAAATGGAGGCAAATTTAAATAGCTATTTTAAACCATTTCATAAAGTTTCATTTTATTTCTTAAATCAAGAAATATTTATGATTTATCAAAACAATTGTTAAGGCTTATGACTTTTATTAAAATCATGGCTCAAGCCAAAACTAGTTCTCGGGGATACCTTGGCCGAGGTATCTAACCGAGTCCGCCAAGGTTGTCAAAACAGTTACACATTAAACACGTTTTAATTTTTAAAACGAGCCGTTCCTTGGCGTTGACCGAGATACACATTCACGTGTGGGTTCTACGTGAAGTGAACTCTAACACTACCCCGGGAGTTACCCTCCTCGCCTCTACAACCGGAGTAACTATATAACCGGGTTTACTGTACCCCTCTAATAGGCGGTCCACAGAAACCTGTCACTGCAGTGACTAAACCCACCAATTTAATAAAATTTCGACAGTATAACGTGGCTTTTATTTATTTACCCAGCCTGCATAGTAAAAACTCAACTTACATTTATTCCCAATAACATTTCAAACATAGCCACATATATACACATACTCATAAGCCTATTAAATTAAAACATCATTTGTAATACAATTTACGGCCTCCAAACTACTCAATTTTTGACTAAAATCACATATTCACATTTAAATCTATTTATTTGTATACAGCAAAATTTTTCTTTTAAAGTCATTTTTGCATAAAATTCACAAGTAACAATTAAAATAGACTTTAGATAATTTACAATAATAATAAGTTTACTCACCGTTTGCACAAATTAATGCTTTTTAGGTGCCCCGATTACTGTTCGTCGGGCACGACTTCCTTACCTTTACCGGAAGGCTCTCCTCCAAGACACATTGTAAAAATTACACAATTCAACACATTTATGCTAAATCACTATATGATTGATATAAATCCTATATTAATGCATGGCATGAAATGCAACGGCCTAAAACGGCTTAAACACGGTACTAGCCTATTTTCGGTACTTTACTCGATAAATCGCTAATGCGCTCTATTGTTGCTCTATATTGTCCCATTCTCTCTCCAACATTTTTAACCATCAAATACCTGCTTATAACCCTCTGGAATCACTAAATTCAGGTCACTTTCTTCCCTGAAAAATTCAGTTAAAATGGGACATTCACCCGGTAAATTTTCTACTTTGTTATTCTAGCACAATTAATCATTTTTCATCATTTTCCCTTCAATCCATTTGAATAAAAATCAATTCATCACCATTGGACAGCATTGAAGGTTCAGCCTAGAGTGGGTATTGTGAAAATTCTATGCTTTCGAGTCCAATTTAATTTCTAAACAACTCTAACTAACCGAAACTACCGATTTAACTAAGAATCGAAACTTGAAAAATCCAAAATCTCTCCCCTCAAATTCGGTCCAGCACTTAGATCTATTCTGTGATCTCTCTCTTGAAGCATGGAAAATGAAAACAAAAGAATGGGAAATGTAGAAACCAAGCCAAAGTCGAAAAATCTTACCGTTAGACCCGAAAACGGGCGAAAACCGCGAATCTTCCGTCAAATTTCAAGCTTTTCTTTGGTTTTTCTCTTTTCTTCCTTTTTTTTCTCTATTTTCTCTCTTATTTCCTCCTTTGGGTCGTGCCCCTCATCAGCTGAAGCTTAAATGGGCCTATTTTGGATTAAAATATTATTATTTCATTAAAACTATGCCACGTGTCACTTTCTTTTAAACTTCAAATTTTCACCACATGAAATACCATGATTATTCATACAAAAAATGTATAAATCCTAAGATTTTGACAAGTTTTGATTGGTGAAAATTACGATTTTACCCCTGGGACGGCAAAATTACCGTTTTGCCCCTATGTTCTGAAAACTGCCGGAATTGAAAATTTTCACTTCCTATCATCAAATTATACTCCAAATAGTCAATATTGATCAAAAATTTCACTCCACAGTCAATTTATCATCTTGGGTGGCAAAATGACGATTTTGCCCCTAAACATCAAAATTTTCAGTTTCATCCCAAATTAACCCTCGAACTCCAAAACATCATTTTAAGTCATTCTTGGACTGTGAAATATTAAATTTCATCTTAAAATTCCTATTTGAACTAATTCGAGGTTAAATCAACTTAAGTGTACCATTTGGTACAATACCAGGTTTTAGCTATTCTTTGAGACTTTCCTAACATACAAACACGTTATTCATTGCATGTACGTCATGACATGTATTTATAGGGTCGGGTTTTACAGTAGTAGTAATTAGTTATAACAATGTCATTTTTGTAAATACTTATATTTCTGGTACTAGTGTATAAATACCAAAATAGTGTAAAATATTGTGATGAGAGAGAAAATGAAATAATCTCTTCAGCTTCTCATTCCCGATTGTTTCATCACCATGCTACTCCTCTTTTTGCTCACTTCACCTTTACAATTCATCATGGTATCAAAGCCGAAATCTGATCCATAGAAATTTTCCAGTTATTCTTTGTTAAACCTTTCATCATACCCATTTTTTCCTTGGTTCATTGTTTATTTCTTCATCAAAAATTCTTCCCCATTTTTCAACCAATTCTTTAGATTATTCTTGTGATTTCTCATGGCTAGATCAAGTATGAATCTGAGAGCCTTGCTTCTTTCATCCGAAGACCCACAATCCCCATATTTCCTTAATCATTTAGACTATCATGGATCCGTGGCCATTAACCCCAAACTCACGTCCACCAACTATGTTACTTGGAGTCGCCAATTCTTGCTTGCACTCTCGATCCGAAACAAGGTTGGGTTCGTGGATGGGACGATTAACGAACCAGAAATTACCGATGATTTGCATGTTCCATGGATGCGTTGTAACAATCTTATTGTTGCATGGCTGATTGAGTCGATTTCCCCTCTAATCGCTTCCACCATTTTTTACATGAACTCAACTTACCAAATCTGGTAGACCTTAAAACGAGGGTTTTCTCAGCCTGATGATGCTAGGATCTGCCATCTACAGTTCACCATGTCAAATACAAATCAAGGTAACAAAACTATTGATGCTTATTTTACTGAATTGAATACTGTATGGGAAGAGTTGAGAATATTCATACCTTTGCCCAGTTGTACTTGTGGAACCTGCAATGAAAGATGTTTTGAGAAATATATTAGCTAGTATGAAAAGGATATGGTATTCAAATTTCTTAATGGTCTTAATGAGTCTTATGCTATGTTGCGATCACAATTGATGTTAATGAAACCTTTCCTTTCTCTAGATGAGGCCTATAATCTCGTTCTTAAGGAAGAAAGTCAATGGTCCATCAATCTCACACAAGTTTTTCATGATTTTTCTGCCATGGCTACTATTTCTGATGCAAGGAAGAAAGAATGCAAGGAAGAAAGAGAAATCTGCATCTGCAGTTGTTTGTACCTATTATGGTAAATCTGGACATAATAGGGAAAAATGTTATAAGTTGGTGGGCTTTCCACCTGATTTCAAGTTTACAAAGGGCAAAGGGAATCCCAAATCTCCAAGAACAATCCCTAGAGCTAATAGTTTTGTGGCTAATTTACAATCAAATCAGTGTGAGGAAATTGCAGATTCATTGTCCAACATATCTTTCACCAATAATCAAATTCAGAAACTCATGGTGTTGCTCAGTGATCAGGAGACAAACTTGGTTCATAATCCACCCTCAAATAACAACTGTGAGATAGATTCTCTTCAACAAAATCCTTCAATTGTGAATTCTGCAATGGCAGGTATAATCTTAGCCTCAAATCTTTCTTCATCACAACATTTATCTTCAGTTAATCTTGTTAATATGTTTGATCATCATACTTGGATTGTTGACTCTGGTGCGATAGATCATATAGCATGTTGTATAAGATCATTCACGCATTCAAATGCTGTCAAAAATGTTTATGTTCAGATGCCTAATGATGCAAAAGCTATTGTGTCTCATATAAGATCAGTTAAGTTGTCATCATCCCTAATCCTACATGATGTGTTATGTGTGCCAGATTTTAGATTCAACCTAATCTCAATGAGTAAACTTACAAAGTCTAAGACATATCATTTGAAATTACTGATAGTGATTGTCAAATTCAGGACACAAGCTCATTGAGAATGACTGGTCTTGCTAAGACTCGAGCAGGCCTATATATATTGCAAAGTCAGTTTCCTGCCACTACATTTGAGCATTATGCCCCTGAAGATTCTGTTTTCAACCCCTCTCACTCCTCTCCTTAGAAGATTTCAAAAATTATCTCAAATAGTTTGGTTAATAGTAATTTGAATATTTTCAATGTCAATTGTAACAAGGTTCCAAAAACCTTTGATATTTGGCATTTCTGTTTGGGACATCCTTCATCAAACAAGTTATCTACTATTAAATAGTTTTGTTCTGATGTAAACACTTCTGGTGATGCAATTTGTGAAATTTGTCCACTTGCAAAACAAAAAAGACTTCAATTTTCTTTACATGAAAAATCAACTCTTTGCTGTTTTGAGTTAATTCATTTGGATATTTGGGGCTCATACCATGTTGCAGCCCTTAAAGGTTACAAATTTTTTCTCACCATTGTGGATGACTACAGCAGATTCACTTGGACTTTTCTCATGAAAAATAAATCAGAAGCTGTCACTTTAATACCAAGTTTTTATAATATGGTTGGAACACAATTCAACCATAAAATAAAACAGATTCGATCAGATAATGCTCCTGAATTTAACCTTTTTGAATTCTTTTCTTCAAGAGGCATAATACATCAACTATCATGTGTGGATACACCCCAACAAAATGGGGTTGTTGAAAGGAAACATCAACATTTGCTAAATGTGGCTAGATCATTAATGTTTCAAGCTTACATGCCTATACAATTTTGAGGGGATTCAATATTAGTTGCATCTCATTTTATAAATAGGATATCATCCCCAATTCTCAAAAATAAGACCCCATATGAACTTTTATTCAATAAACCCCCTTCATATAGTCATTTAAGAGTATTTGGTTCATTATGCTTTGCCTCCACATTAGCACAACATAGAAGAAAGTTTAACCCAAGAGCTAAAAAATGTGCGTTTATTAGATACCCTATTGGGATAAAAGGATATAAGCTGTATGATTTGAATACACATCAGATCTTCAATTCCAGGGATGTTGTTTTTTATAAACATATTTTTTCCTTTTAGAACAGAAAAACCTTTTACTGATCTTGAAAATTTATTCTTAGAAGACAATATTTTTTCATTCTTTCCAAAGGATAAAACTGATTAGCACACTTATCAATCAGATTCATACCCAAATTCTTCTCATCCGAGAACCACTTGTCCAAATTCACCCATACATCATATTTTTCCCATTGACACAACTGCCATTAACAGTAATTCACAAAGGGATAATGTTGATGATAGTCTGTCCTCTTCACCGACTTCAATTGTTCTTGATACTGATCATAATTTTTCATTTCAACCTAGGAGAAGTACAAGAATGAGACAAAAACCAAAGTATCTAGACATTTATCATTGTGATTTTCCAAATCATAATAATAATGTCTCTTGTTACCCTATTGCTAACCATATCTCTTCAAAAATACTTTCTCCTTCCTTCAAGGCTTTCACCACTTCACTTAGCCACATACCAAAACCATATAGCTATCGATAAGCTGTCTTACATGATCAATGGAAAAATGGTATAAAATCTGAACTTGAGGCCTTGGAAGAGAATGAGACTTGGTCTGTTGTTCCTTTGCTTGATAATGCTCATAATGTGGGTTATAAATGGGTATACAAGGTGAAATTAAATGTAAATGGGACTATTGAAAGATATAAGGCACGGTTGGTTGTAAAAGGGTACAGCCAAGTGGAAGGTTTTGATTATACTGAGACTTTTAGTCCAGTAGCCAAGCAAACAATAGTACGTATGTTCTTTGCATTAGCAGCAGGTAAAGCTTGGCATTTATGTCAATTAGACATTAACAATGCCTTCTTAAATGGAGAGTTAGATGAAATAGTGTATATGGATCTGCCTCAAGGATATGAAGTGAAAGGTGATTATCCAAATAATTGCAAGCTTATATGTAAATTGAAAAAGTCATTATATAGGCTTAAACAAGCTTCAAGGCAATGGAATGCAAAATTTACAGATTCCTTGACTAGTTTTGGTTTTAAGCAGTCCAAGAGTGATTATTCATTGTTTACTAAAATTACTGACAAAGGGGACTTCATTGCTCTATTGGTATATGTGGATGATATTGTGATAGGAAGTACATCATTAACTGCTTCAGCCACTGTTAAGAATTTTCTCAAGTCTAAATTCAAGTTAAAAGATCTTGGAACACCATGATATTTCCTAGGGATGGAAATTTCAAGATCAGAAAGAGGAATTTTTCTATGTCAACAGAAATATACTTTAGACTTGGTTAATGAATGTGGCTTCCTTGGTGCAAAACCCATCAGCACTCCCATGGATTACAACAGCAAGTTAACAAAGGATGATGAAGCAGAATTATTACAAGATGTCACAAGCTATAGAAAACTGGTTGGTAGACTTCTTTACTTAACCTTCACTAGACTTGATATATGCTTTGCTGTACAATGTCTTTCTCAATTTATGGATAAGCCTACAATTACACATTTGCAAGCTACATATAGAGTTTTGAGATACTTGAAGACAGCTCCAAGTCAAGGAATTTTATTGTCAGCTAAATCCAATTTGCAATTACAAGTGTATACAGATAGTGATTAAGCAGGTTGTAGAGATACAAGAAGGTCTGTATCTGGCTTTGGAGTATTTCTTGGAAGCTCTATCATCAGTTGGAAATCGAAGAAACAATCTATAGTTGCTTGGAGCTCCACAGAGGCAGAATATCGAGCAATGGCTTCAGCATGTTGTGAAGTACTGTGGATTTTATACTTGCTGCATGATTTTGGCATTGAACATAAACATTCTGTGGTTATGAACTGTGATAATTTGTCAACTATCTATATATGCAAGAATCCAACCTTTCATGAAAAGACTAAGCATATTGAGATCGACTGTCATTTTATACGAGACAAGGTGCTGAATGGGACCATCAATCCACAACACATTGGTACTAAAGATCAAATTGCAGACTTTTTTACCAAGGCATTGCATCCTTCTCAGTTTCATTTTTTGAAGAACAAGCTGAGCATAGATGACATCCATGCTCCCCTTGAGGGGGGGTAATAGAGATTAGTATTGTAAATTTGTAATGTTTCTAGGGTAGTTGTAGTAATTAGTTATAACAATGTCATTTTTGTAAATACTTATATTTCTGGTACCGGTATATAAATACCAAAATAGTGTAAAATATTCTGATGAGAGAGAAAATAAAATAATCTCTTTAGCTCCTCATTCCCGATTGTTTCATCACCATGCTCCTCCTCCCTTTGCTCATTTCACCTCTACAATTCATCATATAATTTACCTAATATTAGGGCTGCAATTCGTTGTAGTTTTATTTTTCACTTTTTATAGTACTTTGAGCAATTGAGACATAAATGCTAATTACAATTACAAATAAAATTGACAAACACAATCTAATTTTATAATTTATCTCAAATTAAAATTTAATTAATATCAAACCAACTTAAAAAAATTTTACCAATGATGAATTAAAGAAGCATAATAAAGAGATAAATAAAATTATAAAAAAATTAAATTAACACATCAAATAAACAAAAAAATATAAAGCGTAAACTTGTATTCAAAAAAGAAAAAAGAAAACCATAATAAGAGCCCAAACAAAAACTCAACCCAAAATTCGTCCAACGTCCTTTAACGGGTCCAAAAAAATTCAACTTCCAATCTTTTCTACGAAATGTCAAGACTATCCTTAACATTGAGTAAATTCCCTTGGTATCCTTTGTGGACATGTATTCCCAGCTAAATTTCATTTTGGGATAGGAAGACGACCACGATGACAAATTATTTTATCACTTTTTTTATTTTATGAAATTGCAATAGTAACCCTTGAAAGTTGAAATCAAAGCCTACTCAATTAACAATGCCATCTATTATTTTAATTATTTATTGTTACTTTTAACCATTGTTAATTGCTGATCAAGAATAATGTGATGTTCTAATGTGCCCAATAATTCGAAGAGATTTTTTTAGGAGAAATTGAAAGAGTATATCTATCAACATTATTGTGTGTTTCCCCTCACTCCATGATTGTTGTCAAATTACATAATAGTATTCCACAACTAAAGTGAGAATTATGCGCCATTAATGTAGCTTTCAACCAAGTTACAAGGAAGTGGAAAATAATAATTAACATTATCATGTTCGGAGTTTGGTCCAACACCAACAGCTTCTTTTTCTGAATTGCTAATGCATGGGACCTAATTTTATTACCATTGTTTTCCTCTAGCTTTGCACGCTTAGAGATGACTTTGACTTGACACATCCATCAATCTTTTTACTTCTATTATTATTATTATTATTATTATTATTATTATTATTGATTTTTGTAAATATAAAAGTATTTTTTTACAGGATAATTAGTTAAGTATTTTATCAAAATTTATTTAGTGGTTACGTAGTAAAACATTTTAAGATATAATTATGGGCAGTTCGTTACTAGCTAGCAGATGTTATCGAATAGTATTAATTACATAATTTTATGAGGGGTTAGAGCTTGATAATAGTTTATGTTGGTAATTTGCACTCTGTTTTTTTTTTTCCCAAGGAAACAAGAAAGATTTTAATACTTCTTCTTTGTTTATAAAAATAAATGATTTGGTGTTGTAATCATATAAAAACAAAGAGTTAGCTTAGGCTGGTTGCCGTATTTCTTGGTTCGGATGTGATGAATGATTCATCAAGAGACCTTTGATTTGGCGTCAACTTGATAAATAAATCATTTCCAAGTGAGGGAAATTCTAATTGTATTATCACCGGTATGCACTTGCCTATTGATGGGAATAGGTCTTGATTTTTTTTCTTTAGTATATTTAATATAGAGTTCTTTTTTTAAATAGACTCCATACATAAGGCGTTTTTTTACAATAGACCTCTTTATAATTTTAACTGTTTTTAGTCAAGAGAATTAAAATTTAAACAAAATTACCCTTAATGAAATCGACCCATTTATTTAGCTTCGCATCTTAACCCGAAACTTATTAACCGGTCAAGTATATTTAGTTATGTGCTTCAAACAAACTTATATTCTTTGAGCTTTTCTCGTCAGACTATTTATCTCTGGAATATTACGTGACTAATTTTTAGACATTGCGTGACTGATTTTGAACATTGCGTGACAAACTTTGGGTATTTCGTGACTAGTGGATAGATATTATGTGACTAGTAGATAAGCATTGCGTGACTTTGGTTTCTGGGTGGGTCTTCGGAGTTTACTTTTCTGGCTATGTTTTGTTTAAAAATAGTAATTTTTTGGAAAAGATATGAACAATTACAGAGGAAAGAGAAGAAAGTAATCGGGAGAGATGTGAGAGAAAAATTGTTAGGCACTAAAAGACGAAAAACACCTACTTTCTCTTACCATTGAATCATTTGCTTTTTTGTTTACATACACAGAAGAGAGAGAAAATGACAGCCCACAAAAAACAAAAAAAATAAAGTGATATGAAATTATTTTTTTTAATTGAAGAACCATCTAGAAATATAAAAAACGACATTCCTAAAAAACTAAACAACATTGCATTTAAACAAGACAAATACAAATCACATGGTCTTCTTCTTCTTGAGTGTCTTTTTCTTCTTACGTGACCCTCAGCCACAAAACTAGTGATCTGCTAGTTCTTCATTGTTTTCTTGGTTCAGCTCTAGAAACGGAAGCCAATATTTCAACACACCCCCTATAATACCCAACCCTAATTTATCTGTGATATGTCATTCACATGCTTTAGATAGCATGTTTGTATATTGAATTGCCCTGGGAAACAAGTTAAATGATAATATTGCCCCTAATGGCATGGTTAAGTTAAATAAGTCTCGAATAAGTTTAAACAGAGAATTGAGGATGAATTTGAGAAAATTAAAACCCATGGAGTGATTTAAAACAGTGATTCAGAGTTCGAGGTTCAGTTTGGAGTTAATCGAGAAAATTGACCAATTAGGGACAAAACGGTCATTTTTCAATTTCAGGACAAAATGGAGAATTGTAATAAAGATTTTGATTTTTATGATCAAGAATGATTATATGAAATATAATATGATTTTTGGAACATAAAATGAAGTTTAGCAGTGAAAAAGTGCAATTCTCGGTAGTTTTGAAACACAAGGGTAAAATAGTAATTTTACCATTAAAGGATGAATTTGGAATTTTTGAAAAAGATTTTTTGATCCCATTTGATTGAGATTGATCATATTAAACTTATTGGAGTGTAATTTGAAGGTTTGGCAGTTAAAAAGTTTAATTCCGGTGATTTTTGGAGTGCAGGTGTAAAATTGTAATTTTACCACCGAAAGGTCAAATTTAATTTTTCGAGAGAATTTAGATCAAATTTGATAAATTGGAGTGTGGTATGAGTTTGACGACTGAAAAATATGTCTTGTGGTAATTTTTCAATTTTTGGGGTAAAAATGTAATTTTTTACTTTTTCGAAGGTAAAAGTGTAATTTCACAAAATTACACTATAAAAATCATTGAAATTTCTTCTAGAAGCTCCTGAAAAATCAGAGGATAAGGGCTGGAATTTTGGGCTGAAAAGAAATTCAAAAAGGAAATAAGTAAATAATAAAATAATGAAAAAAGGTAATTACCATGTGTTAAATTAAATATTTAATTATTTAACTTATAAAAAGTCAAAATTCAGCTTACTTCTTCTTCTCCAAACCGTGTAAGTGAGGGGAAAGGCTGAAAACTTGAAACCCTAGCTGAAAATTCAAAGAACAAGTGAGAGAAATCAAGGAAATTAGCTTGAAAAAGGTAAAATCACTTGATTTTCTTTGATTTTCTCATTACCCATGCATTTTATTTCAATTTTCATGCAAATTTAGAAAGTGGGTATGAACATCCATGCTGGTTGAATCTTGATGAGAGGATTTGGGGTGTGATTTGGTTGAATTTTAACTTGATTAAATGTTTGTAGGAAGTTTGGTTAAGTGTAGAAATGAAAACTAGCAAAAATAAGCAAGAAAAATAGAATTTTCTATATTTCACCAAGCTTGACCGAATTTTTAGAGAGAGAAATGCTGCTGATTTTTGGTTTATTTTGAGGTGTGATGATGAATAATGGTGAATTATAAGCCTAGGAAAATTATCGAAATTTTTCGAGTAAAAATCAAAATTTTTACCCACTAGGGGTATTTTCGTAATTTCAATTCGAGACTGATAATTTGATCACACTGAGGGACATTAAGTCAAATTTGATATAATTGAGGTATAGAAAGTGAAAAAAATCGATTCGGAATTAAAATGAAGATTTTAGCAATTTAGATGCGTGTAGGCGAGTCGGTCGGACAACGTGAATAAACGACTGTCCGGACCATTTTTAGCTCATTTCATGCATCATATAGAGCATGAAATTGATTATGAGAAATTGACATAATTTATTGAAATTCGTGTCATGCGTATCGCCTAGGTGGTGGGTCTCCCGGACACCGGAGAAAAACGGTGTAGTGGACTTAAAAACAGGAGTATCGGGCACTCCTGTGACGAGGTGAGTGGATAATTTACCGTTTTCAATATCTGAAGTAGTTTTACATGATTGTGTGCTTTTAAAATAAATTGAATTTCATAAATGATTTTTAAATCAAAAAACAGATTTTTAATATTGAGTATGTGGAGACTGGCATGAAATTACGTTTATGTACTAAAATTGAAATTATGGCTTATGAAATTTTAGAAGCATGACGTCATTATTGGATAAATTGTTTATGGTATTGGAAAATGTGAATTGACTGCTTTGTTCTGATAAATTGTTTAGAAATAAAAATTGTCAAATCATGTTAAATGAATTATTAACGATTGGTGGGTTGATGAGTCGCTGCCGTGGCGGGTTTCCGTGGACTACCTTTAGGAGGAGCACGGTAAACTCAAGAATTATATAATCTCGATTGGAGAGGTGCGTAGGATAACTCCCGAGATACACAGAGAATTCACTCCATGTCTAACCCAACGTGAGAGTGAATTAGGCCAACGCCAAGAAACGACTATATTTTTCAATTATGGTATAAATTGTAACAGCCTTGGCGTACTCGATGGGACACTCTGATCAAGTGTTCACGAGTATAAGATTTGGTCAAAGCCTAGTTTTTACAAAATAAATCATAAGCCTTGTGTTTGAATAAATGAAATTATTTGGCATGATTTTACTAAATTTGGTGTTATGAATTATTTGTTGATATGGTATTTTTATTATATTATCTCCATCTACTCGACTTTAGATGTCGTGGATGGTAGTTATCCTTCTCACTGGGTTGTAAAACTCACCCCCTCAATTTCCCCATTTCAGGCTCATAGACATTTGTAGATAGTAAATTTTGACACGAAGTACATTTGTGGTGACGACCTTAGCTCTCACAGGTTCATCTCGTAGACTGTATTTCTCTATTTTGGGTCCACTTAGCATTGTAAATTAAGTTTTATACTTCAGTTATCTGTATTATTATATGTAATAATATATTTTATTTTTACGCTGTAAAAATTATATCCGGATATCTATATAAAAATTGTTTTATAAGAAAATATTATATTTTATGGAATATTATTATTTTATTCCATTAAATGTAATTTTACTCAAATTTCATGTTTTAGATATCCGATTTCAATTCCGACTGCAATTTATGAGATCTTGACGCATGAGCAACATTTTTTCCAAATTTCAAAATTTTTGAAGGAAAAAGGCTGAAACGCCCATGCGTAGTAAATTTTGTCTTTTCCTCTGTTTTGGTCCGAAATTGGATGAAATGTTTTAAAGTATGAAATTAATAGATAGAAACTCACAAGGGGGTTGGAAGGACTGATATGAGAGCCTTGCGAGGTCTCGATATGGTACTCGGGGGATGAGTGCATATCAAGACATCGCGACGGTTGTCACGGACTCGATGGTAGTTCCGGGTTGTGACAATTCTATTGGTATTAGAGCTTTAGTTTTATTAAAGCTTTTGAGTTTAAAGCTGATGATTTTGGAAAAATTGTTTTAAAGGAAATTACAATGTTAGTGTGGCCCCAATTGAGATAAGTCAGTTGCATGTAGTTGCATATATAATATTAAGTCACTTGGACTTGTTCCGTTCTTTCTTGTAGATCACTATGTCTAGTGAGGGACTGTTGGAATCGACAGCTGGGAGTCTTAGACGTTCAGTACCCAGTAGCCCAGAGAGGTATCCTTTCAGAGTTCTTGAGAATTAGGATCCCTTAAGATTGAGAGCACAAGTTTGGACTCTTGAGAGCTCTAGTGCTACCAAGACCGATGAGAGTGTTAGTAGTAATGACACTAGTCTGTGCATTAGGAATTCTCTCTTGAGAGAGATTGAGAGAGATGAGGACGACTCTAGTGGTACCTAGGGTACTAGTTAGATTTCTCACAACTTCAAATTTTGATAGAAATCATGTAACCGGAAATAGCTATAGATAAACGTATAAAGGAACTGAGTGTTGACTTCTGCCTTGTATAATATGAATGTAAAATAAGAGGAAAAATAAGTTCTTTGTATAAAAGACTTAAATGTTGATTTTGGATCTTGTACAATATAAATGTACCTATGAGAGAATCTTTTGGTATAATAGAGGCAGATTTGTAATATAAGTATAAAAAAATGAATAAATATTTGCAGTAGTGGCATACTTGATCACCACTTAATGAGATTAAGATAAGAATTGTAAATTTGAGTATGGTGGAAATGAGGAGACGATATCATGGCAATATAAGATAATGACTAGACCCAAATATGGATCTATGGGAGATAAGTTATGTAAGTATTTAAATACTTTGATGGGCAAGTATATGCCTTTAGAGAAATGATATATTTGGAATATAAAGGAGCTATTTATCGATTAAATGAAAGGATTTTCGAGTTAAACATTAGAGTATTGGAGTCAACATAGTGACTTGTTTATAGTCAGTGACTGCAGCACTGATTATACACAGGGAATTGTGTAGACTTCCAATCTAAAATTTTAAGCCATAATTATTAATGAAAGAATTTGAGAAGGACAAATTGTCTTGTGATTTCTTTTGTACCAGAGGCAAATAAATTACCGGAGTAATCAGACAGAAAGAATAATTAAATGTGAATAATGAAAATAGTAGTGGGGTGCGATTATACCGGTATTGATGCACCGGATCACATAAGCACTCCGCAGTTAAACGTGCTTGGATGAGAAAAATATTAGGATGGGTGACCTTCTAGGAAGGATATTTTATAATAAATTGTGGAGTATGAGGAGATTTGAAAATATTTAATGATGGAAGTATAAATGGTAAAATATTTGATAAGAGTAAACAAGGACTGAATTATGATCTAAGTATTTAAAGATTGAAGGTGATATGAATTAATTATAGAATATTATCATTGTAAAGGAAATGGAAATATGTTATGAAATTTCAGAAATCCACTGAGAAAGGGTGAATTTGAAGTATTAAAATAGATAATATGGATAAGATGAAATTGATGTATTTATCATAAAATTGAGATGGGAGATCAATTGAATTAATTGAGATGTAAATTTAAAATGGAGTCATGTTACAATAATAGTTGTGGTAATAGCCTAAAGGCAAAAGATTTATCCTGATTAAATAGATTCCAAAAGTGACAAAACAATAACATTGAATTGTTCAATATTCCTATATTAACTATCTCTTGTGGCTGAATAGCACAAGTAAAAGTTTAAGTGATATGAAAGTAAATCTCATGAGATAAAGAATAGTCATTGGCTTAATACAGAGTTTTGTTAAATGGAATTTTAAATGCAACAGAAAAGTGTTGAAAAGGAAATGAAGAGTAAATTGAAAGATTCCTATATTGATTCACATGTATAGACATGTGAATGGAAAGAAAATTTAAAAGTTGCCAAAAAGGTCACATTGAAGTACATTATTCTGAAGAGTAGTAAGATCAATGATGAGTTGATTGAAGTCTGATTTTAAGAGAATATAGGGGATAGAAAGAGTTAAGGTTTGGAAATGGTTAAATAAAAATTAAAGGAAGAGTTGGATAAATGATGGAATAGTAACGAGAAATATCAATGCTGAGTGATAAACTTGTGAATGAAAGGTTACAATGGTGACATAACAAAAGAGATAATGTGAAGTATTGTTATGAAAAATTTTAAATTTGGTTTTAAACCCAGTAGAATGAAAATAATTTATAATAACACCAAATTGTTTAAGTGATATACTGGGAATCCTTGAAGATAAAGTGAAATGTGAATAGTTAAGTGTGTATTTGAATATTTTGGTAAGCACATATATGTAGTTATAGAAAGAATATGTTTGGAGTATGGAGAAATAAACAAAGGGTTAAGTGTTCCCAAAGTTGCTTAAATTCTTTAAGAGAAAATTTCAAAGCATATGCGACGAATATAATAAGTGCGGTCTTGAAACTGGCTAGAGAGCCAAATGGCTAAATCATGAATTGGGTAATCATAGGTTATGAGAAATAAGACCTAGATAGATATTTCTAAAGAGAATTTATTTAAGAGGAGTTTTGCTATGAACGTGACAAAAATAAGCCTAGAACCAAGTGGTGATGAAGAGGAAATGATAAGTTAAAAATAATACTTATGTTGGCGTTGCAAAATACAGAAGAAAAACTTAGTTTCGAATTTTGCCAACTTCAAGTACAATTGATAAATTGATTAAGAGAAAAGTACAATATGTGTATGAGAAAGAGTGAAATAAGGGGTAATGAAAGAGAACCCTGATAATGGAAATCATTTAAAAAGTTATGGAGACAGTGATTTGGAATTGTTTGAGATATATATAAGGTTCAAATTGGTTTAAATCTTGAATGACGAATCAATAGTGAAACTGATGATATTGTGTGAGATACAGTGAATCATGTCAAAACGAAAACTTAAAATATCAATGGAATTAGAAAATGTATGTGCATAATAGACAACAATTGAATAAAAATGGTATGGAGTACATGAAGAGTATATAAGAATATGATGCAAATTAGATATGAGAAGCTTATTATGGATTCGAAAAATATTCTATTTCTGATAAATCGAAAGCGTCGAGAGTAGGCCTGATATCACATCGGTTAAATGTGATCCTCTTGCATGAGTGAGTTCTAGCTAGAAACATTTTCGGGTGGCTGACGGGCTGTTAGATATGGCTGAGGCCATGGTCTGTGATATACGTGGCAAGGCCACAAATGATTTATGAGATTGTGATCGCTTGATAGCTCCGATGTCGGCCAATATCATTGAGATTGTCATAGTATTCTATGAGAATCCGGTGAAAGCGATGCTTCCGGATGTTATTACATGGAAGTGGGTCCACGTGTTGATGTGATGTTTTCCTACTCGAGAGCATTGTGAGTTTTTCAACGCGTACCTTTATGCATAAAAATGATTATATGATCAATTAAAGTAAAGAATGAACTTTAAAAGTTCGAAATTTGAAATTGATGTGCGATGACTTGTATGGGTAACACAATAATGAAAATTTTCATTTGGAAGTTAAAATTTTATGGATTTAAGGAATTGTTGGGAAAAATAGTCAAGAAAATGAAATCCATTGTATGAATCCATGTGAGATGAATTTAATTGTTGACATTAAGAGGATTAAGGAAAATCTAAGTTGTAGGAATGTAAAGTCAATATGAGGTATGTGGGGATCATAGAAACTATTAATTTCCCCTACATAAAAGTTGTGTACGGAAAGAATGTGATATGCAAATGATGTTATAAGATACATAATCATGTTTGAGGATGAGAATGAATGAATGGATGTTAAAAAGATGTTGAGGAATGATCAAGTGATAATGGTGATTGGTATATATATACCTAAGTATGAGAAAAGATTGAAATTGATACAAATAGAACAAAATTTTAGTTCAAACTTGATAAGAGAAATAGAGACACTGAGCATGTCTCTAGGCAAGGAATTGTGATTGAGGAAATTATTGATGATCAAATTTCTAAAGGATCAGGATAACTATAAGTGAAATACATAAGTCGAGTTGAAGGAAATCGAGGTAATGAATCAGAAATTTCCTTATAAAAGAGACAACTGAGAAAGTTATATATAAGACGAAGATCGATTACTCTATTTTTGTGAAATATAATGAATGAAATTTTGAGGTCAAAATTTTATTTTAAAGGGGGTAGTGTTGTAATACCCAATCTTAATTTATCTATGATATGTCATTCACATGCTTTGGATAGCATGTTTGTATATTGAATTGCCTCGGAAAACAAGTTAAATGATAATATTGCCCCTAATGGTATGGTTAAGTTAAATAAGTCTCGAATCAGTTTAAATAGAGAGTTGAGGATGAATTTGAGAAAACTAAAACCCATGGAGTGATTTAAAATAGTGATTTAGAGTTCGAGATTCAGTTTGGAGTTAATCAGGAAAATTGACCGATTAGGGACAAAACGATCATTTTTCAATTTCAAGACAAAATGGAGAATTGTAATAAAGATTTTGATTTTTATTACCAAGAATGATTATATAAAATATAATATGATTTTTGGAACATAAAATGAAGTTTAGCAGTGAAAAAGTGCAATTCTCGATAGTTTTGGAACACAAGGGCAAAATAGTAATTTTGCCATTAAAGGATGAATTTGGAATTTTTGAAAAAGAGTTTTTGATCCCATTTGATTGAGATTGATCATATTAAACTTATTGGAGTGTAATTTGAAGGTTTGGCAGTGAAAAAGTTTAATTCCGGTGATTTTCGGAGTGTAGAGGTAAAATCGTAATTTTACCATCGAAAGGTCAAATTTAATTTTTCGAGAGAATTTAGATCAAATTTGATAAATTGGAGTGTGGTATGAGTTTGAGGACTGAAAAATATGCCTTGTGGCAATTTTTTAATTTTTGGGGTAAAAATGTAATTTTTCACTTTTTCGAGGGTAAAAGTGTAATTTCACAAAATTACACTATAAAAATCATTAAAATTTCTTCTAGAAGCTCCTGGAAAATCAGAGGATAAGGGCTGAAATTTTGGGCTGAAAAGAAATTCAAAAAGGAAATAAGTAAATAATAAAATAATGAAAAAAGGTAATTACCATGTGTTAAATTAAATATTTAATTATTTAACTTATAAAAAGTCAAAATTCAGCCTACTTCTTCTTCTCCAAACCGTGTAAGTGAGAGAAAAGGCTGAAAACTTGAAACCCTAGCTGAAAATTCAAAGAACAAGTGAGAGAAATTAAGGAAATTAGCTTGAAAAAGGTAAAATCACTTGATTTTCTTTGATTTTCTCATTACCCATGCATTTTATTTCAATTTTCATGCAAATTTAGAAAGTGAGTATGAACATCCATGCTGGTTGAATCTTGATGAGAGGATTTGGGGTGTGATTTGGTTGAATTTTAACTTGATTAAATGTTTGTAGGAAGTTTGGTTAAGTGTAGAAATGAAAACTAGCAAAAATAAGCAAGAAAAATAGAAATTTTCATATTTCACCAAGCTTGACCGAATTTTTAGAGAGAGAAATGCTGCTGATTTTGAGTTTATTTTGAGGTGTGATGATGAATAATGGTGAATTATAAGCCTAGGAAAATTATCGAAATTTTTCGAGTAAAAATCGAAATTTTTACCCACTAGGGGTATTTTCGTAATTTCAGTTCGAGACTGATAATTTGATCACACTGAGGGACATTAAGTCAAATTTGATATAATTGAGGTATAGAAAGTGAAAAAAATCGATTCGGAATTAAAATGAGGATTTTAGCAATTTAAATGCGTGTAGGCGAGTCGGTTGGACAACGTGAATAAACGACTGTCCGAACCATTTTTAGCTCATTTCATGCATCATATAGAGCATGAAATTGATTATGAAAAATTGACACAATTTATTGAAATTCGTGTTATGCGTATCGCCTAGGTGGTGGGTCCCCCGGACACTAGAGAAAAACGGTGTAGTGGACTTAAAAACGAGAGTATCGGGCACTTCTGTGACGAGGTGAGTGGATAATTTACCATTTTCAATATCTGAAGTAGTTTTACATGATTGTGTGCTTTTAAGGTAAATTGAATTTCATAAATGATTTTAAATCGAAAAACAGATTTTTAATATTGAGTACGTGGAGACTGGCATGAAATTACGTTTATATACTAAAATTGAAATTATGGCTTATGAAATTTTAGAAGCATGACGGCATTATTGGATAAATTGTTTATGGTATTGGAAAATGTGAATTGACTGCTTTGTTCTGATAAATTGTATAGAAATAAAAATTGCCAAATCATGTTAAATGAATTATTATCGATTGGTGGGTTGATGAGTCGCTGCAGTGGCGGGTTTTCGTGGACTACCTTTAGGAGGAGCACGGTAAACTCAAGAATTATATAATCTCGGTTGGAGAGGCGCGTAGGATAACTCCCAAGATACACAGAGAATTCACTCCATGTCTAACCCAACGTGAGAGTGAATTAGGCCAACGCCAAGGAACGGCTATATTTTTCAATTATGATATAAATTGTAACAGCCTTGGTGTACTCGATGGGACACTCTGATCAAGTGTTCACGAGTATAAGATTTGGTCAAAGCCTAGTTTTTACAAAATAAATCATAAGCCTTGTGTTTGAATAAATGAAATTATTTGGCATGATTTTACTAAATTTGGTGTTATGAATTATTTGTTGATATGGTATTTTTATTATATTATCTCCATCTACTCGACTTTAGATGTCGTGGATGGTAGTTATCCAACTCACTGGGTTGTAAAACTCACCCCCTCAATTTCCCCATTTCAGGCTCATAGACATTTGTAGATAGTAAATTTTAACACGAAGTACATTTGTGGTGACGACCTTAGCTCTCACAGGTTCATCTCGTAGACTGTATTTCTCTATTTTGGGCCCACTTAGCATTGTAAATTAAGTTTTATACTTCAGTTATCTGTATTATTATATGTAATAATATATTTTGTTTTTACGCTGTAAAAATTATATCCGGATATCTATATAAAAATTGTTTTATAAGAAAATATTATATTTTATGAAATATTATTATTTTATTCCATTAAATGTAATTTTACTCAAATTTTATGTTTTAGATATCCGATTTCAATTCCGACTGCAATTTATGAGATCTTGACGCATGAGCAACATTTTTTCCAAATTTCAAAATTTTTGACGAAAAAAGACTAAAACGCCCATGTGTAGTAAATTTTGTCTTTTCCTCTGTTTTGGTCCGAAATTGGACGAAATGTTTTAAAGTATGAAATTAATAGATAGAAACTCACAAGTGGGTTGGAAAGACTAATACGAGAGCCTTACGAGGTCTCGATATGGTACTCGGGGGATGAGTGCATATCGGGACATCGCGGCAGTTGTCACGAACTCGATAGTGGTTTCGGGTCGTGAAACCCCTGTTGTGAGTTTTGGGGCTTCCCCTATTCCTTTCTCTTTGGTTACTGATTTACATGTTTTTCCTTACCTCTGAGTCGAAAATTCCTCTCACGTGACGATTTGCTTTTGCCTTGGTGACGATATGCTTGGCTGCTCTACTTGATCATTCAGGGAGTTTTTGCTTGTCATTTCTGAAGTTGTTTTTCTGTGCTTTATGCTGTTTGAATAGAGAGAGAAAGCAAGATTTAATTTTTAAATTTTTGTCTGGATGGCGGAATAGAAAAAACTAAAATCATTTTAATTTATATGAAATTATTTAAAGGGTATTCTTGTCAAGTCTTGCTAAAAATTATTTAAAAACAGTTAAAATTATGAAGACGGTTATTTTTGAAATGCTCCTACTACAAAGATCATTTCTCACAATTTTCTCTTTAATATATTGTAATGTTAATTGGTGATAAAAAGAAGTTACGTAATTAATTCACTTTATATATATTTAAGGATTAACTTACTCATTTAGGCTTGTGAGCTTGCCTTGACTTAATTTGGATTAGAGCATGATTTTTAAACCTAGATCCATTTAGGTATATTATTATTGTAATAAATAATTATTTTAATTCTAATTTTAATATATTAAAATTATTAATATAATTTTTTAATATTTTAATAATAAATGCAATTTAGATGAAGTGATAGATTTTAGAAAGGACAATCAAGCCTAAACCGAATCATGAATACCTCTAGTCCTTAGTGCTTCAATCTTTATATTATCTTAAGCCCCCGAATTTAGTCATCTTAGCAATAATCTTAACCACATAGACCTAGCAATATATTAAGTCTCATTATTAATCATTACTAGAGTGGTGCCCGGTCCGCCTAGGTCTTTTTTATTTTCAAATATTTATGATAAAAAATAATTTTAAATTAAAAAATATTATATATACTAGTAATAATAGTAAAAAAGAGTAATTTTAAATTTAAAAATACTTTAAATAATAGTAGTAATAATAAGTTAAAGATAATTATTTTAAACTGATAACATTTTTTATATTTTTTCTCACTTGTTAGAGCAAAATTTTTTTTATTTAAGTAATTTTTAATTTTTGGAAAGATTTAATTTTTTTATATCTTTATATATGTCAACGTTAATATAATAATATTTTTTAATTATGATAATTCATAATAACGAAATAAAATCGGATATACTGAAATTACTAGTTCATATCAATTACACTCATTGAAATTTTCTTAATTTTAATGATTTGATTTTGTAAATTATTTTCAATTTTAACTACTAGTTTTTATCTTATAACCGTATAATTAATTAAAATTAATGCACTTAAAAATAATTTTAGGATGCCAATGTTGTTGTTAAGAGCTTATTAAATTTATTATTTTATTTTTATTATTACCTTTAAAAGTAATTTCATAAATTTAATTCATGTCAAATTTTAAATAGATACAATAAAAATTAAAAGATAAAACAAAGAACTAGAAAATATTTCAATTATTATTAGGTTTAATCCAAATTTGCAAGGTTGAAAGCTTATCAGAGTTGAGCTTAGGTGGACTCGACCCATATTACTTTTTTTTATTTGTCATTTATCAAAATTACGTTGTTTTTGAAAAAACAATTCAAAAGTCTTATCAAATCTTGACTGTTAACACCATTAATCAATCGTTAAAAAAAATTACACCGAATATTATATAAATATTTTATAACTATTGACTAACAATATTAACAATTAAGAAACTAAAAACTTCATTTTAAAACAAAAAGCACTAAAATGTCTTTTTTAGGTATTTTGAGAGAATTTTTAAACTGTACCTGATCTTCTTGTAAAAACTTTAGTTTAATTCTAACTATAAAAACTTTTTTCTTTCTTCATTTTTGCTTTCCTCTTCTTCTCCCACTAACTCAAGCAGCCAACTCCTTTCTCTCATCCCTCTCTCCCTTCCTCGGTGCCGCCGTCGTTGACCTTCACTTCTCAGGCGACGGCTCCTTCTTTCTTAAAATTTTAAATTCGCAAGAGTTGTAAGTTATCCACGTAGATGCACTTCGTTTATGAAGGCAGAATAAGAGCAAATGGAAATTTTTTTTTATTTATGTGATATATATGCGTGAGGTAATGGATGATTAGAAAATGCATTAATTAATTGAGACCAATTTACATTCACTAGATAACAAGTGATTTTGATTTTCACAAGGAAGAAGTATGTACATCGTAGAAAACAGGCCTGCGTCTGATTAAGTAATTAACTCCACACCTTCTAATTGAGTGTTGAACACTTCCATTTCCATAGATCAATTCCAAGATGATCATCTAATTAAAGAAGCAGCTTTGAAGTGGAGCAATTTGTTGCACAACTTAGCCAGCAAGATATCAATCCCTTGGTGTCTGCTCGAGGTTGTGAGTCGTTCCTTTCCCGTTTCTGTACAACTCTCACAAACTCATCTGAGCTTAAATTCCCATCACGATTTGCATCAAACACGTGGAATATTATGTCAACCACACTATCGGTAATTGCTATTCCACATACCTTCAACATTCAAATAACACAGAACACTTCATCTTTACAAAAGAGGTAAAAATTATAATAATAATTAGGAAGTTAAGGAAGGTACTAGCTTGCTAGACACATGCATGCATAAAGACGGTAAAACAGTTAAGCGCACGTACTTGAGATGCAGCTCGTTGGAAATCCTTTTTCGTTAACACCCCATTCACTTTTCCATAACTGAAAATGGCTAGAGAAAATGATTGCAATCTTTTCCGTAGCTCTGCAAAATTTTTGAATTCTTCAAATGTAATCCGCATGTCTCTAAGATGTGATTCGTTGTCAAGTTTTTCAACGCGATCAAGCAGCTCGTTTATGTGGCTAATATCAGCAGAGGCAACCATTGACAATGCAAAATCTTTAGCTGAAATTGTACCATGTATTTTGTAGTCGTAATGGGCAAACTCCAACTTCAAGATCTACAAAATTCAAAGGTATAATTTAGTTTCTGCCAAGTATAAATCAAAAACTGAAGAGAAAATTTTAATTAAGATATTGATTATATTTGCAACTTTTCTCTATTTAGGTATAAAACAAGGCAAAACTGCCTTTCAAAAAAAAAAAAAAAAGCAAGGCAAAACCACAGAAATACAATTCTGAGAGGATATCGGATCAAATGTTGATTACTGATGAAGCCAATGAGAATAGGATTTAACTTTTGAGAAAGATCAAAGCAACAAAGAATCACATACTTCATCATGTAAATCCCGTAAAAATTGGACAAATGTGTCATGTTTTAGACATGTCTTGCCATCTCTTCCAAAAAAGTACTCCACCAAGCCCCCATTCTCTACAGGCTGTGTGACTTTGAGGCCAAGTCTTCGTCCATCCCCGTGGCAAGCCCCTTGTCTATTTTGTGCTCGCATCAAAGCCATCACTTTTTTGAATTCTTCCCTATCTATTTCTCTGTTAATAATGGAAATATTGTGATTTTTTTTGTTGAAGTGAACATATAAATAGTTAAGTAAAACCAATTGGGATAAAGGAAATAAGCAGTAAAAATCAATAAGAACAAGAAGCCCAAAAACTAATATGACAGAAATATGGCTAAGTTCCTTAATCTTGTCTTTGGAACCCTAAAACCACTTAATTATTTTGTTGTTTAATTGATGGCAATGACTTATTGAGTAATTCCATCTACGTCCATCCTATTTGTGAAAAAAATTATTTACCTATTTAACATGTAGCAGTCTAGCAGAATTATTGAAGGATGATGAAACCTAGAAAGCCATCATGGAAGACGGCCCTGCTTTTAACCATTGAAGTATACACTGACTATAAGAGTTAATGGCAAAAATTATACCACACAAAATTTTCATTGTGTAACTCCTTTTAGTAATAATGAGTTCAAATGAAAAAATCATAAGTTAAATCCTACTACAGCAATTTAGTAAAGAATATAAGAAATAAAACTTTTCAAGAACTGTCTGAATAATATTTTATAAATATAATGATGGGGAAGAAAATCAACAAAATGATGAAGTAAGAAAGGCAAAAGCATTGTTGAATGATTAGAGTATTTGCATCCACAGATGACAATATTGAATTTTTCGTTTTTTTGGTACTTGGTTACCCACCCATCATTTTTATGGTCGAACATCTTAAAAGCCACAGAGAAGCTTGATTCAGGAATGCTAAGAAGTGTGACAAAAAAGATGTACCTGCAAGTGTTGAAAACGAAAAGATTGCTTGAGGATCTTAATTTTTAACATTCAAGAGCTTCATTGTATAGTGGTTTGGAGTTATTCAAAACAGGTTCATGTAATTGACGAAATTTCATATTTAGGCAAATTAGTGTCAAGCTTGAAGGGAGACAATGGAAACTTACTCTGGAAAAGATATGAGTCCATCATTGTTGGTATCAAAAAGCATGAAAAATTGTGAAGGGGGACAACATAACTCGCCAGGGACGCGTTCCCCTCTTAGAAAACCCTCTCGAACACGGTTTGATTCCGATGGAGGAAACACAGGAACTAGTGCCCGCATCAAGTCTGCTGGTGTCATAAGAACGTCTCCTGCAGGTGTTCTATGTGATGCAAAGTAATTGAAAACCTGATTGACAGAGATAGTCCATAGCTTAAGGATTTTTCCAAAAATAAAACAAAATGAAAATGGAATGAAATGAAATGGTGAAAGCTACAAAATGTTATACCCAATACCAGGATGGAGAAGGAGCAAGAACTTAACCTAATGTTCACTGATTGATTCAAGGGATGGTACTGCAAAGTTAAAGTCTAGCTTTTTGTTCTTTTTTTCTTTTTATCAAGAATTAGAACTCAATTATGTTAAGAACCCCTTATGGTCAAAGTGCCATAACTTTGTTATGAGTATAAAAAGGGGGCTTGTTCCTCTCGAACTTAAGGATGGACATGAAAGTTCACATCCATTAGATAACACTATACAATAAATTCAAAGCTAATTATAATTATCCTATGCAATTATCTCTAATTACTTGCCTACATCAACATCTGTACAGCCTTACCCTGCATATTATACGCTAAAATACAATGTCTTTTGCTCTAAAATATAGCGCTGTTTTGACAATTTGGTCAGGGATTACTGCATAGTTCCTACCTTTTCGGGAGGACTTTGCAGTCGTATGCGTTTCTCATAGTTGAAGAAAACTCTTCTCCTGTATGCTTCTGAAACATTAGAGGAAAAAAATGCAATCGCATTCCAGCATTTAATGAAGGAAAAGTAAAAATGTATAACAAATGATTGAAAGTTGCTGCTTCATCAATTTCTCATGATTACCTCCAACGAGAAACTTGGGTTTCTTCTGGGGAATCGCATGTTCAAACCGATCATCACCATTCGTTGCCCATGTCGCCTCTTGCGGCGCATCCGCGAAGGAGACCAAAGAATTCCTATCGAAAGAAGAATGGGACATGTAGCTACAGCCCAAACTAGACCCAACAATCAAAACCCCAGAAGAGACTGATCTCAGCAACAACAGCAACAGTTGCTCTCCACTCTTGTTGTCACCAGAGCCAGACCTTCCGAAGGAAGGTTTCACCAAGCCCAATGAGGATGAACCAGAGCCTTGTGGTTGGTTAAACACCGGACGAACAGTAGTATTCGACCGTTGATTTGAAAGCACTGATTTGGTTAGTAGTGAGGATTTCCTTAGAGATGGCAACGAGAACATAATACGGTTTGTCTTATTGTACGCTTTGGCGCTTAATTTGATTTTGTTTTAGCTGATGAGGAAACCTTGAAAACGTTTGCTGGGTTGGGAAAAGGATGGGATATATAGAAAATTCGGATGATGGCTCGTTAAGTACGGTTGATTTTGCACGAGAAAAATGGCGGTCTTTTAGAGCTTGATTTAGAATACTTTATAACGGCCTTTTCAAAAGCTGGTTGATGCCTTGATGGTTTTCAGTCACCTAAACCGCCCTTCTTTTTTTCGTCAGTTCCAATTTTCTTTCTCACCAAACAACAGCTTAGTGTTACATGGGAGGAAAATTTATTCACTCATTTAGCTTTGAATTTAAAACGACAAAAAAAAAAAAAGAAAAAAAGAAGGAAATTTAATTTTCCTGGGCGCCACAACAAGCTTTTTAATTTTGTCTCCGATTAACAAATGTTTTTTAACTTTGATGGTAGATTCGAGCATTTTCATTTTGTTTTTGAATTTGAAACAATGAGAAAAAAGAGAAAGGGAATTTAATTTTCTGGGGCACCACAACGGGCTTATCCATTTTGTCTCCCGCGGAGTATGGAAACCAGACTCAAACATGATATATCATTGTGAATTTTTTGTCTCCAAAATCCTATTTTCAAAAGGGCATCCTAACAAGGAGAATAGTGGAGGAACCATTGTTGTCAAAAACTTAGCATGAGGCTTTAAATAAATTTTTAGACCTTACATTGTTTTGTTTTCTGATTTGAGTTAATGATCAAACATTAACTAGGAAATTAATAAAATTGTGAGAACTATATGCTTTGTAGTACTTAATAGATAGACAATGGAGTTTTTGATTAATAAAATTGTGAGAACAATATGATTTGTAGTACTTACTAGATAGTATAATTATTACAATGGAGTTTTTCAACAGCACAAATGAGTTTATCAATATAAATAGAGGTAGCAAAATAAATCCGAACTTGAAAACTCATTCAAAAAAATTAAATTGAACCCAATCAAACCTGAATTGATTAAAAAATAAAAAAACTGAACTTAAAAGTCTCAAATAAATTAATTTGAAATGATAGTAGAATATAATATATATATATATGAGAAATATAATTAACCAGACATGACTTCATTGCCTAAAATTACTTTTCTTTTAATATAAAAAAATTACTTTGTTTTGATAATAAAAATTTCAAGCTTCTCATCCCCTCCATCGACGTCTGCAAAATTCCTTGTGTATAAAGTTAAATCAATATACATGTCCATAAACATTGTTCTATAAGTCGCTTGTAGCAGCAATACAATAGACATCTTCAATTTGTAGCTCCAAAACGAAATGACATTTTCAATTTTGGAGCATTTTAAAAAATAACTTTTAAAGACAATACGTTTTCAAAAATAATCATCTTTATAATTTTAACTATTTTTAGTTAAGTTGGACAAAATTACTTTTAATGAAATTAAACACTATGATGGTGCACGCTATGTACAAAAATGTGATAAATCATGGTTAGGTTGTTACACACCATGTACAAAAACATGTGACAAATCATGGTTAGGTTGTTACATGTCATGTACAAAAACATGTGACAAACAATGGTTAAGTTGTGATATGTCATGTTGAAAAAAAAATACTGTTGTTACACGTCATATACAAAAACATATGACAAACTATGATTAGGTTGTTACACGTCATGTTTAGGTTGTTACACGTCATATTAAAAAAAAATACTGTTGTTACACGTCATATACAAAAACATGTTATACGTCATGGTTCAAAAAGTTTGTTACACGCCATGTTGAAAAAAATTATTATTACACGACATATTCAAGAACATTTTGTTACATTTTAATACCTAAAATGTTATTCTTACTTACGAATAAAAACTTCAAATTCTTTCAACTCTTTTCATTTTTTTTATTTTTTTGACAATTTGGCACCGATTACAGTGTTTCTAAAATGTTTTCATAAATCAAAATGTCATTTTTTTTATCTAAAACACCTACTCTGACTAAAAATAAAAAAAATTCCTTTGAAAACTTAGGTTTATAAATTTCAAAAAATTGAGTTTATTGGTATCTAGGTCCCGAATTGATTCAATTAAAAGTTATTTTATACATTTGTGATTATTTCTACCGTTTTAGTTTTATCCAAAATACTTAAAAATCGAATTTCTCAAATACCCACCTACCCAAGCAAGTCTAAACCATTGTTTGGTGTCTTAAAAATGCAAGAAAGAGAAATCTAAAAACGTAGGAGAGAGAAATTGAAAGCATAATAGACGAATGCCGAAGAGAGAAATTGAAAGTATAGCAGACGAATACTGAAGAGGGAAATCGATAAAATTTGAGAGAGTGGGATGGTGAGAGAAAAATCCAAAACACAAATGGAGAGAAATAGTAATGAATGGTTTAATTTATTTAAAATAGTTTAGATGATGTTTTTGTCAAATCATGATTAAATATGATTAAAATCAATTAAATTTATTATGATGATTATTTTTAAAATGTCTTTATCAAAAAATATCATTCTTCACAATTTCCTCTTCAAAATTTTTAACAAATTATCAGTTTATAACTCCCTTTCTCTAAACCAAAATTGTTTATTTTCAATTTTCAATTCCAAAAGGTTTAGATTCAATCCATTTCACTTGAATGAAATAGAACACCAAAAAAAAAAAGACATTTATCGGTGTTTAAATGGAAAATACCAATTAGCTGCTAAAAGTATTCTGATCCTTCTGTTTGATGCCAAATATGCGATCGCTTGAAAATGGCGACACATTGCTTTGGGTTGATTGATGAGCTCATTCTTTGTCATTTTTTCTCGTTATTTTTCGCATGTATCTTGCTTGATTATTGTGTCTGGTTTGATATTTACATTCGAACAGACTGTATTTTGTTTATTTAAATAATTAGATGAGATTTTGCTCCTTTGCAGTGAAGAAAAGCAACGGCTGGGCAGGGTCAGAGTAATATATTTTCTTTCGGTCCAGCCCAGTTTCGTCAAGCCTAGCCTCTATAAATATGTGGTTGAACCCCGGCCTTGGCCCCCCATTGGAACCCAACTGATCAGCAAATATATAATTATTTTAGAATGAACACTAATGTCTTGGACATTTATTCTATCATATAGTAGTTCTCTAGTGTTTAATTGATATAAATGGGACTCAGATTCAATTATTAGTTTCTATTTATTTCCTCATATTGAACCCTCAAGACATCCACATAAGCTTTTCCACGTAGCTCGCGGGAGAGAAAACCATTGAAGTAGTCAGCAACCCCGATTCTCTTGAACTGTCAAACCCTGCCCTATAAAGTGATCGCAATGTCAATTACATGCTCAGTAGGATGTTTACATATTTGAGAAATTCGAGAAAATCGTTAAAAGACGATATTGTCCCTAATGGTACCATTAAGTCGATTAAGCCTCGAATGAGTTCAAATAAAGATTTTAAGAGTGAAATCGAGAATTTCACAATCCAGGGATGACTCAAAATGGTAATTCAGAGTTCGAGGTCCGATTTGGAGTCAATCCGAAAAATTGACCGGATATGGGCAAAATGGTCATTTTACAATTTGAGGACAAAATGAGAATTTTTAGAAAAGATTTTCTTAGCCCCATTTGACATGTTTGAGTATGATATGGGTATTGAAGTACAATTGAAAGATTTAGCAGTGAAAAATATGAATTTTCAGTATTTTTGGAGTATAGGGGCAAAATAGTAATTTTGCCATCCGAAACTGAAAATTGAATTTTCGAAAGGATTTTGATCAAATTTAATTATTTGGAGTGTGGTATGAGTTTGAGGAGTGAAAAATATGCCTTGTGGCAATTTTTCAATTTTTGGGGCAAAAATGTAATTTTACACTTTTTCGGGGGCAAAAGTGTAATTTTACAAAATTATACCATAAAAATCTTTGAGATTTGTCCAGAACTTTCTTGAAGGCTCAGGATAAGGGAAGGAAAAATTGGTGGCTGAAAAATAAAGTCAAAAGATAAAGAAAAAAAATTAAAAAATAAAAATAATAATAAAATAATATTATTTTATTTAATAGCTTAAAAATATCAAATTCCAGCCTTCTTCATTCAAAATTTCGTTCTAACCTGAAGGAAGAGAGAGAAAACACAAAAATAAACCCTAGAGTGAGAAAAATCAAGAAAAAGTAAAGAAATTCAAGGAAATCAAGAATAAAAAGGTAAGGTTTTTCGTGTCTAACTTAATTTCTACCTTACCCATGCAATTTCCCTTATTTTCCATGGTTAAATTGCATATTTTCATGGTGATTTCATGGCTGGTCCAATGGGTTTAGAGAGAGAAAGTTGATGGAAATAATTGATTTTGAAGTATGTTAGTGTTTTTAGTTAGCTAGTCATGTTTAGGAAGAAAACTAAGTGAGAGAATCACATATTCCATGAGGACCCATGAAGGCTGAATTTTGTGGAGTGAATATTTGAGATGAATTTTGTGACATTTGATGTTAAATGGTTAGGATGTAATGGTTTTAATAAATGGTAGTGATAGAAATCGAAATTGATGGCATTTAGCATGAAATCACAAATCTCAATTTTTAACACACAATGGCCGAATTTTCTAGGGAGGATTTTGAGGTTGAAATTGATGATATTTCATGGAATTTTGGTGATATTTGATGAATTAAGGAGTTAGAAAATTAAATGAGAATTTGTGATACAAAAATTAGAATTTTTACCCACTAGGGGTAAAAGCGTAAATTTTGGTTCAGACTGATAAATTGGACCAAATTCACAATCATTGAGGTATTGTGGATATAATTGGATAATTGAAATTGAAATGGATTGAATTGGAGTTGAATTGGGGATTTTAGGAATTTACACCGTGTATAGGCGAGTTAGGTCGAACACCGCAATTAAGTGATTGTCCAGACATTTCAAACCCTATCTAGTGCATACGCATGGATAAGAGCCTGAAATAATTTATAATGATTTGACACAAATTATTGAATTTTTGTGTCATGTATTGTGGATAGGTGGTGAGCTATCTGATACGGGTAAAAGACTACACCTGAGGACCGTGAATAGGAGTATATCTACTCCTAGTACAGTGAGTACTCCTATATCGTCTTAATTATCTATAGTAGTTTTATTTAATTATGTGATTTTATGAAAAATGATTTCAATGGCAAATTGTTATGTTTTATTGGAAAATGTGATTTTATAAAATGATTTTATAAATTTTCTAGAAAATTAAATAATGGTTTTAAAAATAGAGTAATCGGAGACTGTTATGTGTTGTGAAATAAATTGTATTTTTAAATTGAATGGCTTATGATATTTTGTTAGCATAAATGGCAGAATTGATATTTGTTATTATGGTAAATTTATATTTGAACTGTTTTGAGCAGCCTAAGAAAGGCTAGGTAGAAAAATAAAAGGCCATATCATGCAGTTAAGATTTTATGAATCCGGTGGTAGATAAATTCCCCGCTGCAGTGGCAGGTTCCGTGGACCAGCTTATAAGAGTGGCACGGTTCCTAGATATATTCTTACCTCGATAAGGAGAGTCGTGTGTAGGGCATCTCCTGAGGTAAAGTTTGAGTGCACCTCACGCGGACCACCACGTGAGTGTGAGACTCAGCCAACGCCAAGGAATGGCTAGATTTTCAGATGGAAAATGAGTGTAAGAAATTTAACAGCCTTGGCGGTCTCGGTTAGATGCCTCCGGCAAGGGTATCCCCGAGAATGATTTTGGCATAAGCCAAGTTTTGTGAAATCCATAAGCCAAGTTAATCGTTTTGAATACAATGAAATTTATGTTATGGAAAACGTACTGGAAGGAATATTTTATTTGTCTCCATTTACTCGACTGTAGATAGTTTAGAGGGTATACGTTTACTCACTGAGATTTATGAAATCTCACCCTTCTTCCTATACATTTTTCAGGCTCAGAATAGGCAGTAAACTGTCAATTGCATCGAGAAGTAAATTTCGGAGTTGCATCCTAGAAAGCAAGGTTATAGACTTAAACCTTCTCAGTTATTTGGGGGCCCACGTGTCACTGTAATTGAATTTTTATATTTTAGTTATCTTTGTTATTGTATAAATAAATTTATTTTACTTTTATGCTACAAAAAATGATTTTTGAAAGACTTTGTAAATATTGTGTTTTAAGAAAATAAAATACTTTATCGAATATGTTGGTTTTATTCAAATAGTTGAAATTTTTACTTTAAACAAATATTTTAGACCGCTAGATTTATTTTTAATTATAAAATATGCGTTCTCCGCTTGTATATTATATTTTAATCGGTTTCGAAGTTTTTGAGAAAACTGGTACGCAAGCCTTGCGATGTTTCGGTCAGTACTCGGGGTATGAATGCTTATCGAAACGTCGCGGCGATTGTCACGAGCTCGAAGGGGAGTTCCGGGTCGTGACATGAACACTGCTGGAGTTTGTGGAGTAATGAGGCTTGGTGCTGGTCCCATATCTCCATCCAATTTCGGGCTGTAAAATGTAGCAATTGAAAGCCTTTCTTTGACTGAATTAACGGTCGCACGGTGCTCTATGCTACGGTAAATCCCATTGGAAACAATCTGCAAAACGACATTACTGTTCATTTGAGGAGCAAATCTATTTTCATTTACCAAAACTCTCCAATTAGAGTTGTAGAAAATGAGAGATATCAATTACCTCCATGATGTCTCCGATATTGATCACAAAAGCATTTGGAAGGGGTTTAACAGGAATCCATGTCCCATTTTTCTTTATCTGGAGGCCCTCCATCTCATTGATTTGGAGTAGAATGGTGAGGCCAGCACCATCAGAGTGAGAGTTGAGGCCAATTGCAAGCTCCGGCTCTGGACATGGGGGATAATAGTTCATCCTCATCCCTTGATGCCCTTCTTCAAACAGAATTTTCATGTCATTAGGATCCATCCCTAGAGCTTTTGCCATGAGGTCAAGTACTTTCATGGCAAGGTTTTTCAGTTCTGCTGAATACGCTTCCAAGTTTTCCCTACAATCAATTGTTTTGTCACGGTTAAATGAGAATTCAGGCTCTTATTTTGTAGTCTTAGCTATGGGATTAAAAGAAATATATAGAAGTTATTTCTTACATTGTTTTTTTCCTTTTTATTTTGGGAAGGGGACTTAATTGTTTTTCAGCAGGTAGCAACAATATATCAAGGCTAAAATCTAGCAATAGTTATTAATTCTAGAGAAGTATCTTTTACATCACTTCAATTATTGAAAGAGATTAAGAGAAAGAACCTTAGCGAAAGTGGGAGCTTAGGGAATAGATGAGGTTTCCTCAAATAAGTTGGGAGGGTTATCATGTAGAACAGGTCTCCCCAGTTAAGCTTCTGCTCTTCACAAACAACAAAGGCCTGTCCAAACCCCTCGATGTCATCTGGTTTTTGCCAAAACTTCTTCTTCTCTTCCATTGGGAGATTGAAGAACTCTTGGATCTCCAACTTCACTTTTTCCACCAATAAAGTGCTCACTCCATGGTTGATTAACTGCAACAGTTCCATATTTCAAACCTGAAATTTCACGCAGTCCTGCCAAATCTCTGTCTACATTTTTCTTACTACTTGATGACTTAAACCTTCGTTAACTATTTAAGCACTGCATCGTTTATCCCAAAGCATGATATATATCCAGATATGTTAATAGTGACATTTTTTGTTTTGAAAAGTGTTAATAGTGACATTTACTAAGCCTAAACGGAAATTTCAAGCTGCAGAAAATAGGACAAAACAACTAAAGTACCTGGAAGAAACCCCATTCTTTGCATGCCCGTTGCAACTGTTCCAGCTCGAGATCCTTAAATTCTTCAGAAACGAACTTTTGCATATCTATAACAGGGACTTGTGGCAACGAATTGGTGTCAGATAAGATGGGAGGCTCTTCATCAGTGCGAACGTAGCGAGGTGGAACTTTTACTAATGGCCCCTTTGCTAACTCTTGAACACAAGGCACCAAGAGAGAGCTCCCTAGCTTTGTTATCCCTGAGTCCATAGCTTTGAAAATGTACAGACTCCTCTCCCCATAATATATTTGGGTTCTCAAAAAGTTCAAAGAAACAAAATGAGAACGGGTGCCTATGCCTGCGTTCCTAAGCCCCGAGCTTATTTAAAGACTGCAGTATAGCCTTTTTAATTTTTTACTTGTTAATTTCTTTATGTTCATGGGTCAAATTATATCATACCTACTCTCAGCATTGAAGTTAAGATTTGGAGTTGGTAGTGATAAAAATAATATCTTTAATATTTATAAAAGCAAAATTTTAAAATTTTAAAAAAATAAAGACAAAACTATAAAATTTATGAAAGACTCAAAGGGAAATTGTAAAATTTGAAACCTTTGGGAGGGGGGCGGGGGCCTTACTAGCCCTCTGCCTCTGCCTACCCTCATCTTTATGCCGCGCTTTCCTCATTCACCAATATTTACGTTCACGGTACGAGGCTTCGGATTTTTAAGCCTTTCTGCAAATCAAACACCTAATATTTAAGAGATTTGATTGTTTTTGTATAATTTGACCGTGTCAATATTGTAGTAAAATATACCACAGATCAAAGATATGTAGACGAAAGATCTAGCCTGACCCTTCCTTTCGTTAGAAAAAAATAAAAGAAAAAAACTCTTATGTTAAATTCTATATTTTCCTTCCTCTCATTCGTGTATATGGGTTCAAAGCGGCTGATGATTGTATTGCTCTATTTCAGTATTTCACTTTTTAAATGATTATATTTTGCATGAAGTAGACACCCTACTCGATTTACAAATACTAATGGTCCGTTCAAGATATTGGAGTAGTTGTGAATAAGAGTGAGTAAATTGATGGATTAGGTAGTTTAGTCTGTCATACTTAAAGTTTAAATGAACTAAATGTTTTTAAAAAATCGATTAAAATCGATCAAACATAAAAGATCAAACCGACCAAATATAAAATTGATTTGGTTGGTTTGGTTTTAGACCAATAGATTAAAATTTTATCATTTTTTTAACAAATTATAATATTAAAATTTATAAACTTCATCCATAATTATAATATATATATATATATATAAATTAGATGCATTTTTAAAAATAACCTTAAAGATAAGATATTTTCAAAAATAACCCTCATTATAATTTTAATTAATTTTAACCAAGTTGGGTAAAATTAACCTTAATGAAATTACACACAATGTACAAAAACATATGACATACCATAGTTAAGTTGTTGCACACCATGTACAAAAACATATAACATGTCATGGTTAGGTTGTTGCACACCATGTACAAAAACATATGACATGCCATGGTTAGGTTGTTACATGACATGTTGAAAAAAAATACTGTTGTTACACGCTATATACAAAAATATGTTACACGCCATAATTAGATTATTACACTTCATGTACAAAAACGCGTGACATGTCATGGTTAGGTTGTTACATGCCATGTTGAAAAAGAATACTGTTGTTACACGCTATGTACAAAAATATGTTACACACCATGGTTAGGTTATTACACATCATGTACTTTTATATATGACACACCATGATTAGGTTGTTATACGTCACGTTAAAAAAAAATACTTTTGTTACACACTATGTACAAAAGCATGTTACATGTCATAGTTAGGTTATTACACGTTTAGCATGTTTGGTTGAGGGAATGGCTATGCCATTCCCCTCTATTCCCAAGAAATTTTGGTTCATTTGTTTGGTTGAGCAATAGTACAAGGAATAGCCATTCCATAAGAATGTCTATTCTCCAAAATCCTCCAAAACCAAGGAATAGCTATTACCACCCTTTGTCAAACCCGACCCTAAATTATCTGACATGACATTTATATATGTGACATCATGTCTGCATATCTGAATAGCCCGGTAGAGTTGGTAAAAAGCCGGTATTGTACTTAGAAGTACAAAAAAGTTAATTTATGCCTCGAACTAATAAAATAAGGATTTTAAAGTGAAATAAGGAATTTCACAGTCCAAGGATTTATCAAAATAGTAATTCGGAGTTCGAGGGCAAATTTGAAGTTAATCGAGAAAATTGACCGATTATGGACAAAACGGTCATTTTTCAATTTCATGACAAAATGGAGATTTTTAATAAAGATTTTGATTTCAAATGATCAAGAGTAATTATATGAAATATAATATGATTATTGGAGCATAGAAGGAATTTTAGCAGTGAAAAATTATGATTCTCGGTATTTTTGGGACACAAGGGTAAAATAGTAATTTTACCATTAAAGGACGAAACTGGAATTTTTAGAGAAGATTTTGGCCTCATATGATTAACATTGATCCATTAAAGTGTTATTTGAGGTTGAAAAGTAAAAATAATGTAATTCCGGTAGATTTCGAAGTATAGGGGTAAAATTGTAATTTTTTGTCTCAGGGGTAAATCGGTAAATTTTACTCCCCGGCACTGGTCAAGACCAAGAGATTTTGTTAACTAGGGTATGGATAAATATGAAATTTATTTGTGGTGGAAAATTTAGAATAAAAGTCAAAAAGTAAAGAAAAATGGACTAATGGCATTTTGCCATGTGGCAAGCCATTTATTTTATGATTAAACTAATAAAATCAGCCTTTAACCCTCACATTCTCTCATCAAACTCAGCACAAACCTGCAGCAAAGGAAAACAAAAGAGCAAAAGGAGAAAAACAAGAAAAACAAGCCAAAAATCATGGAAAATTCAAGTTTTTTCAAGATTCAAGCAAAACCGAGGTGAGATATCTTTAGATCTACTCTAACCCTAGCTTACCCATGCTTTAGCTTTCATTTTTCATGGCTGAATGAAGAGGAATCATGCTGAATTTATTGAGGCCAAATGGGTATGAGTGAGATTTAGTAATGGGAATTGCTAGAATTTGAACTATGTTGTTGTTTGATGATGGTTAAGCATAGTTATCAATAAAGTTTTAGGAAAAACATTCAAATTCCCTAGGGTTCTTTGTTAGCCGAATTGGGTATGTTGTATGTCAAGGAGGAATTGTTTGAATTACATGGAAAATGGCTTGGAAAAATGAGAAATTGAGTGAAAAATGTGACTAGGAAAAATTACGGTGTTAGTACACCGTAATGTTCGAGTTTTTATGTGAAGGATTTTAAGGATTTCAAGGCTGAAATTTTAATTATTTAGAAGTGTGTGTGTGTGATGAATTAAGGTTTTAAAAGATAAATAGATCAATTTGGAAGTGATTTGGGCATAATTGTCAATTAATCGGGTAATCGGACGAAATTAGTCAATACCGCGTTTTAGCAAAATTCGGACGCGTTTTGCATTTGCATATCATGCATTAGTCATTAAATTTAGTTTATATCAATTTAGGGACGAATTAGTAAATTCCTCGACTTTATTATTTGTCAAGGTGGTGAGACATTCGGAAAAGACAAAGAAATCGCCCCTGAGGACCATTAGCAAGTACATTTGAAAATTCAGATTTTCGAAAACAGTGAGTAAATAATTTATCATCTTATTTATCTAAAGTAATTTTATTAAATTCGATGATTTTATGATGAAAATTAATTGAATTGGTGAAATGCCAATTTTATGAGAAAAATATGAATTTTCTAAATAAATTGAATTTTTACAATAAGTTTGATTTTTTTATTGAATTGAAGATTTTATGAATTATTTGAAAAATTGAGTAATTGGAGACCCTATTGTTTATTGCCTGATAAATGGTATCTCTTAAATTATCATGACTTATGAAAATATGGTATGACTGGCTGCTGGTTTATTGTGTTCAAATTTATATGAACTGCTGTTTACCGTGTAGGCTGGTTAGTAATAAAATAATCTAGTCATACTAATAAAATTCTGTTAATTTGTGGATTGATTTCTGCTGCAGTAGATGGGTTTCCGTGGACCAGCCTAATTAGAGGTGGCACGATGAAACCCCTATATATACCGATATCTTGGTTGTAGAGGCGTACATGGTTATTTAATTTTCCTGAGATATGACAGAGTCACTTCACGTAAACCACCACGTGTAGATGAACTCAGCCAACGCCAAGGATTGACCATATTTTTGGTAAAATTATAAATTTGAATGACCTTGGCGGACTCGGTTAAATGCCTCGACCAAGGTATCCCCGAGTATGTATTTCATGGCACGAGCCACGATTTTGATAAATCATAAGCCTTATTATTATAATTATTATCATATTCATTACTATGTGAGTAAATTAAAATTACTCACACTGATTTAAATATGGTTTCATGTTATGAAACCCTTGATATAAAAAGATTTTCTTTGTCTCCTATTACTCGCCTTTAGATATTTTAGGAGATATTTATTTTCTCACTGAGTTGTGTAAACTCACCACTCTCTCTTCCAACATTTCAAGATCGGACTAGTTGTAGATAGTTGTATTTGCGGAGGACCACAGTTGGTTTTTGCAACCTCATTCCGCAATAGGTTTCTGATCTTCTTACTTATGTTCATTTTGGGCCCACAAGTCACTGTAAATATACTTATGTACTCTGCTTATTTGTATCTCAACATGTAAAATTTTATTTTGTATTTATGGCATAAAACCTATTTACTAAATACTTTGTAAATATTGTTTATAAGAAATTGAGGTATATTGTTAAATATTTTATTGTATTTTTATCCGATGATTTTTATTTCATTTAAAATATGTGTTTTCCAAGTAATTGCGACGAAATTACTGAAATTTGAAATTTTTGATAAAATGACGAAAATGCCCATGTGAGTCGAGAATCGTTTTCTGGTCACTTTGGGTTCAAAATGGCTAGTAATTATATAAATTATGACTTTCGGAAATCGACGCTCACAAGAGGGGTAAGAAAACTAATACAATAGCCTTGCGAGGTTTCGGTTGGTATTCGGGGTATGAATATCTATCGAGACGTCGCGACGGTTGTCACGGGCCCGATGGGAAGTTTCGGGTCGTGACACCCTCTCCCATGGTATTAGCTTGTCATGACCCGGAACCACCATCGAGTCCGTGACAACCGCCACGATGTCTCGATATGCACTCATCCCCCGAGTACCATATCGAGACCTCGCAAAGCTCTCGTACCAATCTTTCCAACTCCCCTGCAAGTTTCTATATACAAACTTCATGTTTCTAAGCATTTCGTTCAATTTCGTACCAAAAATAGGGAAAAAGACGAAATTTACAACATATGGGCGTTTTGGTCATTTTTGTCAAAAATTTCGAAATTTGGAAAAAATGTTATTTATGCGTAAAGATTTCATAATTCGCAGTCGGAATTTAAATCAGATATCTAAAACATGAAATTTGAGTAAAATTACATTTAATGGAATAAAATAATAATATTCTATAAAATAAAATATTTTCTTATAAAACAATTTTTATATAGATATTCGGATATAATTTTTACAGCGTAAAAATAAAATATAATATTACATATAGTAACACAGTTAACTGAAGTATAAAATTTAATTTACAATGCTGAGTGGGCTCAAAATAGAGAAATACAGTCTACGAGATGAGCCTGTACACAGAAGGTTATCACTCTAAACCTTTTCCTCAACAGAGTCCTCTATCTACAACTGTCTGTGAGCCTGAAATGGAGAAATTGAGGGGGTGAGTTTTACAACCCAGTGAGTTAGATAACTACCATCTACAACATCTAAAGTCGAGTAAATTGAGCAATATAAATATAAAATGCCATATCAACAAATAATTCCTAACACCAAATTTAGTAAAATCATGCCAAATAATTTCATTTATTTAAACACAAGGCTTATGATTTAATTTGTAAAATCGGGCTTTAACCAAATTTTATACTTGTGAACACTTGATCAGAATGTCTCATCGAGTCCGTCAAGGTTGTTACAATTTATATCATAATTAGAAAATACAGCCGTTCCTTGGCGTTGGCCTAATTCACTCTCATGTAGAGTTAGACATGGAGTGAATTCTCTGTGTATCTAGGGAGTTATCCTACGCACCTCTCTAACCGAGATTATATAATTCTTGAGTTTACCTTGCTCCTCCTAAAGGCAGTCCACGAAAACCCGCCACTGCAGCGATTGATCAAACCTACCATATCACTAAAAATTTCGCGGCATAACAAGGTAATTTTTATACTAGCCAGCCTACACGGTAAATAACAATTTATGCAATTTTAACACAATAAAGCAGCCAAGCATGCTCATCAAATTCATAAGCCATAATTTCAATTTTAATACATAAACGTAATTTCATGCCAGTCTCCACATACTCAGTGTTAAAAATTCATTTTTCGATTTAAAAATCATTTATGAAATTCAATTTATTTTAAAAGCACATAATAAGGTAAAACTACTTCAGATATTGAAAACGGTAAATTATCCACTCACTAGTTTCAGAAGTCCCGAATGCCCCTAGTCTCGCTCGTCCGTAGCTATTTCCTTGCCTTTATCGGACGATTCACCACCTACGAGTTACGTGTGAAACGAATTTCAATAAATCAAATCAATTAATTATAATTGATTTCAGGCTCTATAATTTCTATATGAATGTATGAAATGCAATGTAAACTGTCCGAATAACCGTCTAAACACGATACCCGGTTTAATTCGCCTACACGCTATTAAATTGGCTACAGTCTCCAATTTAATTCCGAATTGATTTCTTTCAATTCCTATATTCTAATTACACTTAATTGACCTTAGAAACTGCGAGTGTGATGTCAATTTGCAGTCCGAATCACCTAGTGCACCAGTCTTCACTTTGAGCAAAAATTTTAGTTTTTGCACCAAAATTTCCCATAATTTTTCTACACCCATAATTCATCATAATTCATTTAAATAACATGAAATCTCATCACTTTCAACAGACATTTCTCTCCTGGAAATTTCGGCATTAAGGGTTTCAATGGAGAAAAATCATTTTTCTCACTAGTTTTTGTTACTTTCCATTTCTACCCACCTAATAACATTAAATCACCATAAAATCTACTAACAAAATGAATCAAAACCCACCTAAGGATGCTGGTTCAGCAAGGGATCATCATACCCATATGTTAATTTTGCATGGAAATGAAAAAAGAATGGATGGATAATGGAAATCACATAGAAAATTAATGAATTTTACCTTTTAATTGCTTGAACACTTGATTTTTCCTTGTTTTGCCCAAATTTTCAGCCTAGGTTTTGAGTTTTTCTTTTCCTTCTTGCTCCCTTTTATGGCTGGCCATGATATGAAGAACTTCTAGAAATTTCAAGCCTTTTATAAGGCTAATTAAAATATTATTTAATTTTTTATACATGGAATTTTTTATTAATTTATTATTTATTGATTTTCCTTTCAGCCACAATTAATTCCAGCACTTATCCTTTAATTTCATGAAGCTTCTAGAAAATTTCCAAAGATTTTTATAGTGTAATTTTGTAAAATTACACTTTTGTCCTAAAAAAGTACAAAATTACATTTTTACCCCAAAAATTTAAAAATTACCACAAGGTATATTTTTCACTCCTAAAACTCATACCATACTCCAATTTATCAAATTTGATCTAAATTCTCTCGAAAAATTAAATTTGGTCCTCAGTGGTAAAATTACTATTCTACCCCTATACTCCAAAATGTACTGGAATTACATTTCCTTTCCACTTTTCAACCTCAAGCTATGTTTTAAATAGTCTAAATAATCAATCTAAATCAAATGGGGCCAAAATCCTTTTTAAAAATTCTCGTTTTGACCTTTAGTGGTAAAATTACTATTTTACCCTTGTGTCCCAAAAAATCGAGAATTACACTTTTTCATGGCTAAACTTCATTTTATACTCCAATAATCATATTTTATTTCATATAATTATTCTTAGTCATTAAAAATCAAAATTTTTATTAAAAATCTCTATTTTGTCCTGAAATTAAAAATGATCGTTTTGTCCCTAATCGGTCAATTTTTTCGATTAACTCCAAACTGAACCTCAAAGTCATAATCACTATTTTGAGTAATCCCTGGGCTGTGAAATTCTCAATTTCACCTTAAAATTCCTATTTGAACTAGTTCGAGGCATAATTGACTTATCAGTACCACTAAGGGCAATATCGTCATTTAGCTAACTTTTCGGGGCAATTCAATATGTTAATATGCTTTCCAATGTATGTGAATGACATGTTAAAGATAACACAAGGTCGGGCTTTACATAGCTATTCCATGGTTGAGGAATAGACTCAAAAAATTATAAAGACCAAAATACCCTTAACAAATTTAAAAAATTACAACTCTATTTATATAAAATATTATTTTCTCTCTCCTCATTCTCTCTCTTGATTCAAATTTTTAATAAAATATTAATATTAAATTATAAATAAAATATTAATAATTTAAAATATTAAAAATAAATTATAAATAAAATATTAATATTTAAATTATCAATTATTAATAAAATAAATTAAAAATAAAAAGGCATAATATCATTTAAATTATATATAAAATATTAATAATTAAATCATTAATTATTAATATTTTAAATAAATTAAAAATTATTCATATATAACAAATAAAATAAAAAAATAAATCATAATAATATTTAAATTAAATAAAATATTAATATTTTAATAAAATCTAGATTATTAATATTTAAAAAATATAATAAAAATAAATAGTCATATAAATAATAAAGGGTGTTTTGGTCTTTTTATTTTCTATTCCTTTTTTATTCCAAATTTATTGTTACCAACTAAACACTACAATAACTCATAATAATTAAGTAAGGGTATTTTTAACTTTTTATCACCTATTCCTTTCTTATTTCAATCTTATTTCTACCAACCAAACACTGCATTAAGTAATAATAGCCATTCCTGCTCTATTCCATTCATTATATCAAACAAAGTAATAACTATTCTTTTCTATTCCTACCTTATTCTATTCCCACAGAATACATATTCTATTATATTCCTGTCTATTCCGCGAACCAAACGTACTAGTTATGTACAAATCATGTTACACGCCATGTACAAAAACATGTTACACGCCATGATTAAAAAAGGTTGTTGCACGCCATATTAAAAAAAAATATTGTTGTTATACGCCATGTTTAAAAAATAATGTTGTTACATACTATATTCAAAAACATTTTGTTACACTTTAATACTTAAAATGTTGTTATTACTTACGAACTAAAACTTCAAATCCTCTCAACTCTCTTCATTTCCTTTTTGTTTTTTTGACAATTGGTACCTATTAAAGTGTTTCTAACATGTTTTCATAAATCAAAACACAAATTTTTTTATCTAAAACATTTATTTTGACTAAAAATCGAAAAAAAATTTCTTTTAAAAACTTAGGTTTATAAATTTCAAAATTTTGAATTTATTGGTATCTTGGTCTCGAAGTGATCCAATTAAAAACTATTTCAAACATTTGTGATCATTTCTACCATTTTAGTTTTATCCAAAATACCTAAAAATCAAATTCCCTAAATAGCCACCCACTCAAGCACATCAAAACAATCACTTGGTGTCTTGAAAGGGCAGGAAAGAAAATTTGAAAACACGAGAGAAAGAAATTAGAAGTATAGCAAATAAATGCTGAAGAGAGAAATCGATAAAATTAGAGAAAGTAGGATGGTGAGAGAGAGAAATCAGAAGCATAAATGGGAGAAATTGTAATGAATTGTTTAATTTATTTGAAATAGTTTTAAGGGTATTTTTGTCAAGTCATGGTTAAATTTAGCACAAAACAGTTAAATTTATTTTGATGGTTATTTTTAAAATGTTCTCATTAAGAAAGGTTATTTCTCATAATTTCATCTATAAATTCTGTATGAGTTAAGTATAGGTGTGTGTATATATATATATAATATATAAAATTTATGACACAGCTTATAAATTATTAAATGTAATTACAAATAAAATCTATTATAAGTTATAGTAATACTTATGTATAAATTAATTATATGTATATAGATAATATATATTACTTTATTATGTATATATGAAATTAATGACACAATTTATATGTTATAATGTTTTATATGAAAGTTTGTATAAATAATGACTAATTATAAACTATATGTTATAAAAATTATGGTGATAATTAATAAAATTATTAAGTGTAATCATATATATAAAATTTATTTTAAGTTATAATAATACTTATATATAAATTAAATATATAAATATATAATGTTTATAAATTATATATATTCATAACATTTTATATTATGAAGCATTACTAAAGTGTAATAATTATAATATATTAATATATAAGATATTACTATCATATATTATAATATTAACATATAAGTTATATCATTTAAAATATATAACTTGTAATTTCATATCAATACAGATTTATAAATAAATATATATAACTAAAATTAAATTGCTATGATTATGAGTTGTATATATACATATAATAAACTAATATATGTTAAGTATATTATTAATTAAATTTACTATCAATTCTTCTTAATATATATAAAACATATTATTCATATCAATATATATAATATATTATAAAAAATTAATTTTGTTTTTTGAGTAAATTGTTCTAAAAATTTTAGAATCAAGAACCGACCAAAAAACAATTGAATCGAATATTTTGGACCAACTGATCCAATGAACCAATTAAACCGAATCATTTAACCCAAATTGTATTTGGTTTGGATAGAAAATTGGTCTAGTTTGGTTTTGCTCACCCTTAGTTGTGAAGGAATACAAAATGTGTCAATGATCAATAAATATTTCGAGTATGATCAAAGAAAAAAAATGAATTTATATATCAAATAATTCTATAACTTAACTCAAGCAATCTCGAAAAACCAAATATTTATAAGTAAAATTTATATAGAATTAATTTAGTTGAATTTAATTTGAACAAAACAAACTATGAAGTTAAAATAATCAAAAAAATAATAAAAAAATAATCAAAACAAATTTTATGAAATCTATTATTTTATACACCGATTATAAACCTATAATTAAAAAATTAATAATCAACGCAATTAATAAATGCAAATATTACTACAAGAAATTTTAGTTTCATTTTTTTTTTGAAAAGTGAAATTTTAATTGTAATAATAAAAATTCATTTGTTAATTTTAATAATATTGCAAAATTTATCCTTCTGGCAACATAAAATGTATTATGTTGCAATAGGTTATTATAAACTAGATTTTGCGTTAAAAAATTAATAGAAATTGTTGCAAATATTTTTTGTAACATAATAACTCTATTTCATAGGGTTATTTTGTCACATTTTAAGTATTAAATTAATTAAGTTCTTGATATTTAGGTTCAAAATTAAGTGTCTTCAATTGTTTTTCTTAGTTTAATTAAAATCATGTTGAGTTGTTTTAATTTAAGTTGTTTTATTTTAGTTTTATGTTAAATTGCTTTTAGTTTAACAACAGCAACAGTTGCTCTCCACTCTTGTTGTCACCAGAGCCAGACCTTCGGAAGGAAGGTTTCACCAAGCCCAATGAGGATGAACCAGAGCCTTGTGGTTGGTTAAACACCGGACGAACAGTAGTGTTCGACCGTTGATTTGAAAGCACTGATTTGGTTAGTAGTGAGGATTTCCTTAGAGATGGCAACGAGAACAAATGTTTTTTAACTTTGATGGTAGATTCGAGCATTTTCATTTTGTTTTTGAATTTGAAACAATGAAAAAAAAGAGAAAGGGAATTTAATTTTCTGGGCCACCACAACAGGCTTATCCATTTTGTCTCCCGCGGGGTATGGAAACCAGACTCAAACATGACATATCATTGTCAATTTTTTGTCTCCAGAATCCTATTTTCAAAAGGGCATCCTAACAAGGAGAATAGTGGAGGAACCATTGTTGTCAAAAACTAAGCATGAGGCTTTAAATAAATTGTTAGACCTTACATTGTTTTGTTTTCTGATTTGAGTTAATGATCAAACATTAACTAGGAAATTTAATAAAATTGTGAGAACTATATGATTTGTAGTACTTAATAGATAGACAATGGAGTTTTTGATTAATAAAATTGTGAGAACAATATGATTTGTAGTACTTACTAGATAGTATAATTATTACAATGGAGTTTTTCAACAGCACAAATGAGTTTATCAATATAAATAGAGGTAGCAAAATAAATCCGAACTTGAAAACTCATTCAAAAAAACTAAATTTGAACCCAATCAAACCTGAATTGATTAAAAAATAAAAAAACTGAACTTAAAAGTCTCAAATAAATTAATTTGAAATGGTAGTCGAATATAATATATATGAGAAATATAATTAACCAGACATAACTTTATTGCCTAAAATTACTTTTTTTTAATATAAAAAAATTACTTTGTTTTGATAATAAAAATTTCAAGCTTCTCATCCCCTCCGTCGACGTCTCAAAAATTCCTTGTGTATAAAGTTAAATCAATATACATGTCCATAAACATTGTTCTATAAGTTGCTTGTAGCAGCAATACAATAGACATCTTCAATTTGTAGCTCCAAAACGAAATGACATTTTCAATTTTTAACAAATTATCGGTTTATAGCTCCCCTTCTGTAAACCAAAATTGTTTATTTTCAATTTTCAATTCCAAAAGGTTTAGATTCAAGCCATTTTACTTGAATGGAATAGAACACAAAAAATAACAAAAAAACACTTATCGGTGTTTCAATGGAAAATACCAATTAGCTGCTAAAAGTATTTTGATCCTTCTGTTTCATGCCAAATATGTGATCGCTTGAAAATGGCGATACATTGCTTTGGGTTGATTGACGAGCTCATGCTTTGTTATTTTTTCTCGTTATTTTTCGCATGTATCTTGCTTGTTTATTGTGTCTGGTTTGATATTTACATTCGAACAGACTGTGTTTTGTTTATTTAAACAATTAGATGGGATTTTGCTCATTTGCAGTGAAGAAAAGCAACGGCTGGGCAGGGTCAGACTAATACAATGTTTTACTTTCGGCCCAGCCCAATTTCGTCAAGCCTAGCCTCTATAAATATGTGGTTGAACCCCGGCCTTGGCCCCCCATTGGAACCCAACTGATCAGCAAATATATAATTATTCTAGAATGAACACTAATGTCTTGGACATTTATTCCATCATATAGTAGTTCTCTAGTGTTTAATTGATATAAACGGGACTCAGATTCAATTATTAGTTTCTATTTATTTCCTCATATTGAACCCTCAAGACATCCACATAAGCTTTTCCACGTAGCTCGCGGGAGAAAAAACCCTTGAAGTAGTCAGCAACCCCGATTCTCCTGAACACTGCTGGAGTTTGTGGAGTAATGAGGCTTGGTGCTGGTCCCATATCTCCATCCAATTTCGGGCTGTAAAATGTAGCAATTGAAAGCCTTTCTTTGACTGAATTAACGGTCGCACGGTGCTCTATGCTACGGTAAATCCCATTGGAAACAATCTGCAAAACGACATTACTATTCATTTGAGGAGCAAATCTATTTTCATTTACCAAAATTCTCCAATTAGAGTTGTAGAAAATGATAGACATCGATTACCTCCATGATGTCTCCGATATTGATCACAAAAGCATTTGGAAGGGGTTTAACAGGAATCCATGTCCCATTTTTCCTTATCTGGAGGCCCTCCATCTCATTGATTTGGAGTAGAATGGTGAGGCCAACAGCATCAGAGTGAGAGTTGAGGCCAATTGCAAGCTCCGGCTCTGGACATGGGGGATAATAGTTCATCCTCATCCCTTGATGCCCTTCTTCAAACAGAATTTTCATGTCATTAGGGTCCATCCCTAGAGCTTTTGCCATGAGGTCAAGTACTTTCATGGCAAGGTTTTTCAGTTCTGCTGAATACGCTTCCAAGTTTTCCCTACAATCAATTGTTTTGTCACGGTTAAATGAGAATTCAGGCTCTTATTTTGTAGTCTTAGCTATGGGATTAAAAGAAATATATAGAAGTTATTTCTTACATTGTTTTTTTCCTTTTTATTTTGGGAAGGGGACTTAATTGTTTTTCAGCAGGTAGCAACAATATATCAAGGCTAAAATCTAGCAATAGTTATTAATTCTAGAGAGGTATCTTTTACATCACTTCAATTATTGAAAGAGATTAAGAGAAAGAACCTTAGCGAAAGTGGGAGCTTAGGGAATAGATGAGGTTTCCTCAAATAAGTTGGGAGGGTTATCATGTAGAACAGGTCTCCCCAGTTAAGCTTCTGCTCTTCACAAACAACAAAGGCCTGTCCAAACCCCTCGATGTCATCTGGTTTTTGCCAAAACTTCTTCTTCTCTTCCATTGGGAGATTGAAGAACTCTTGGATCTCCAACTTCACTTTTTCCACCAATAAAGTGCTCACTCCATGGTTGATTAACTGCAACAGTTCCATATTTCAAACCTGAAATTTCACGCAGTCCTGCCAAATCTCTGTCTACATTTTTCTTACTACTTGATGACTTAAACCTTCGTTAACTATTTAAGCACTGGATCTTTTATCCCAAAGCATGATATATACCCATATATGTTAATAGTGACATTTTTTTTTCTGAAAAGTGTTAATAGTGACATTTACTAAGCCTAAACGTAAATTTCAAGCTGCAGATAATAGGAGAAAACAACTGAAGTACCTGGAAGAAACCCCATTCTTTGCATGCCCGTTGCAACTGTTCCAGCTCGAGATCCTTAAATTCTTCAGAAACGAACTTTTGCATATCTATAACAGGGACTTGTGGCAACGAATTGGTGTCAGATAAGATGGAAGGCTCTTCATCAGTGCGCACGTATCGAGGTGGAACTTTTACAAATGGCCCCTTTGCTAACTCTTGAACACAAGGCACCAAGAGAGAGCTCCCTAGCTTTGTTAGCCCTGAGTCCATGGCTTTGAAAATGTACAAACTCCTCTACCTAGAATATTTTTGGGTTCTCAAAAAGTTTAAAGAAATAAAATGAGAACGGGTGCCTATGCCTGAGTGCCTAGTCCCCGAGCTTATTTGAAGACTGCAGTATAGCCTTCTTAATTTTTTACTTGTTAATTTCTTTACGTTCATGGGTCAAATTATATCATACCTACTCTCAGCAGTGGGGTTAAGATTTCAAGTTAGCAGGGATAAAAATAATATTTTTAATATTTATAAAAGAAAAATTATAAAATTTTTAAAAAATAAAGACAAAACTATAAAATTTATGAAAAACTCAAAGAGAACTTGTATAACTTGAAACCTTTGGGGGGTGGGGGGCGCCGCCTTACTAGCCCTCCGCCTTCGCCTACCCTCATCTTTATGCCGTGCTGTCCTCATTCACCAATATTTACGTTCACGGTACAAGCCTTTGGATTTTTAAGCCTTTCTGCAAATCAAACACCTAATGTTGTGGCGATTTGATTGTTTTTGTTTAATTTGTGTAGAACAATTATTTGCACACCTTGTAAAATTATATAAAAATTTTTTTGTTAAATTCATATTTTCATAGTGCATGTCAATTAATTGGATAAATTTTTTTGTAAAATTTAAAAATTTTATTGGTCATATATAAAATAATAATCTTTATCTTTTTTTTGAAGGTAAGTTTATTTTATTGGTAAGGCTAGCAGCTAAGCATAGTTGTTTGGCTTATTGCTTACATACGTAACAAAAAAGAAAAGAAAATCTCATAGCAACTAATAATATCTAGATTTTGGATATATCTAGATATATCAACATGAGACACAAAAGTCTAGCCACTCTATCATGTTATCCAATTTAGAACAATTATATGTCCAAGAATGCACCTATCCACTTGCTGAAATTACAATTTGAGCCATTTGGTGCAACTTTTTTTTAGTTTAAAAACTATTATGAAACTCTTATGAAAAATAAAAGCTTTTAAAATTAAACTAAAATTATTTGATAAATTTACTTTTATAAGTAATTTTTTATAGATAAGCTATTTAGTAAAATAACTTATATAAACTTCAATTTTGGTTAAAATGACCATAAAGGCTATTTCGTTACTAAATCTTTTTTTTTCTAATAGTTTTTTTAAAGAGAGGTAAAGGAGAGAGAGATCGCAATTTGTGTTGGAGATAGGTGACTTGCAGAGAGAGAGAGAGAGAGGGAGAGGAGACGAAGATAGACTAAGAGAGAAAAGAGTGTTTTTTTTTTTTTTTTGAGAGGTGATATTGGGATTATTTTTAATAGGTGAGAACATTTTTGAAAGAAAAATAAAAGTTCTAATGAAAAGCTAACGTGTTTTTAAAAGAGAAGAGAAAGTTCCTTTCTAAAGTGTTTCTTGAAGTTCTTTTTTTTTTTAGATTTTGTTTTTATAAAAAAAAAACTACTTTTTTCTTTTAAAAGCTTCTCAAAATCTTGTTTAGATCAACTTTTACTTTTAAGAGAAAAATAAATTGAAAAAAAATCGAGCCAAACAAGCACTAATACTAACAACAACAATTACTTTTTATTAGCATTCAGTCACTAGAGTTTAACCCTTTCAACATTAATTTGCACAAGAGTTTCCATCTTTATTTAGACTTTAGCAATTTGTATCTAATTCAAACAAATCCCCACCATCCAAACAACCACTTAACACCGTGTCATGAGCCAACCTTGTATTGGACTATGATAGGGTAGAGTTGTTTAAAAGATTAAGTTTTTTGTACTTATACGAAAAATGTCTCTTTTTCAAACATTATAATAACTCGTGGAAACATCTCTAAAAATACTTGTTAAGTCTTTAAAAAGAAAGACCCTTTAAGAAAGGAATGTTCTCATCTCAAGCGTTGTAATGGTTAAATCTCGTAAACTCTTTATAAGAGGTAAGCAGTAGATGAATTGTTGGACTGCTTCACTAGTAAAAGTATGTTTGTAGCATATCATATGAGGCCACCCTTATGGCCCCATGATAACGTGTCTTGATCCCTTTGTACTTATTTTCATATTAATAAAAATATTTTTTTCATTTGTGGCTTAGTAGTTATATATATGACATTCGGTATGCTCTATGATTTTGATGTACATTGTCTTAGTTTGATTTGTTACTATTATTGATGTTTGATCATACATAAATGAGTTATTAGCTTACTTGCATGGAAGTGTCAACTTAAGTACCACACAGACCATCGCATATTTAGATGAATGAATGTAATTCGTGATGAAAAATTCTATTAGAAATAACTTGGTTTTTGGTAGTGTGTTAACTGTGGTTCCATAGCTTTGAAAGTTAACACTCCTCTTTAGTTGGTTTCTCACAAATTTAAAGATGAACAAATTCTTTGTGTTAATGCGTGTGCTTGAGCCTATATATTCAAGAGCATGACATTTTTTTCACTTTTTTTAGCTTTCACATTTTGCTCATGATCCCCTAAAAGCTTTAAAGCTTGACTACGCATTGATGTGTTTTTAACTTTTTGCAAATCGTTATCAAAGCACGACATATGAAAGCTAAAAATTTGTTTTTGTGATTATGATGAATCAACGTTTGTGTCTGGCTGCTTGCCAAAAAGAGTAAGAGTATGTGGCAAAACGAAACACGCATCAAAAAATAGAGAGAGACAATATAGCTAGCCTAGCTAATTAGCCCTGACTTGGTCAAAAACAAATTTGTTTACGCCATTGTCTCATCATTTGCGATTTACCTCACAAAAATTCCTTTTCAACTAATTACTTTATAGCACGTTTGATTCGTAAAATATACAAAAATAAAATAAAATAAGTATTATATGAAAATAGAATGAAATGAGAATAAAATAAAATAAGTATTATATTATTTGATATGATGAATAAAATAAAGTAAAAATAATTATTATGATTTATTACAGTGTTTAGTTGATAATAATAATTTTAAAATAAAAAAAGAATAGAAAATAAAAAAATAAAATACTCTTTTTTATATATATGATTATTTTATTTACTTTTTAAATATTAATATTTTATTTATATATTAAATGTGATTATGATTATTTATTTTTAAACATTAATAATGTATAATTTATTTAAAATATTAAAAATTGATAGTTTAAATATTAATATTTTATTTATAATTTCAATTTTATTATGATTATTATTTTTATTTAATTTTATCTTTTAAATATTAACAATTTATATTTTTAAATATTCATAATTGATTATTTAAGTATAAATATTTTATTTATAATTTAAATGTTATTATGATTATTTGTTTTTATTTTATTTTTAAAATATTAATAATTTATAATTTAAAATATTAATATTTTAATATAATTTAATTATTAATATTTTATTTATAATTTAATATTATTATGATTAAAATATTAATAATTTTTAATTTTTAATTAATACTCATTAAAAATTTAATATATTAATAATTTTAATATATTTTAAATTTTACAAATAATTTTTTCTTTTTTATTCTTTTTCCTTTCTTCTTCTTCCATGGGTCGGTCGTCGAAAAGACGACTGGTGTATTGAAACACCGATCTAGCGCACCATGTGGCCAGATCTGGCCATTAAGGCGCCAAATCTGTGCTTCCCGCAGCTAAATCTAGTAATGGAGTGCTAGCTCCAACCATGGGATCTGTCAAAAAGCATCAGATTCTGTGCTTCCCGCGATCAAATCTAGCTAGATCTCAGTTGAATTTTGTCAAAAAGGACTAGATTGATGCTTTGCGACCATATTCGGTCGTGAAATCGCCGTCGCCGTCTCTACCGTATCCCTCACCACCGCCAACGTCATCTTCGGTGTTGAGTGCCAGTTAGAGAGAGAATGAGAGAGGAAAAAACGCGAAAAGAGATAGAAATAAGGGAAAATGAGAAGAAAAAAATATTTATAGGTCTAGAGTTGGAATATTTTTAAATTATAAGGGGCATTTTAGTCTTATCATATTTTTGAGTTATTCCCTCAATCATGGAATAGTAAAATCCATGGGGAAGCTCGAATGTAGTTATGCCTAAGTTTTACCCCATTTTAAAGAATAGTTATTACTAGGTAATAGCTATTCCTTTTAGTTTTATTGGTCCAAACAGAAGTAAATCAAAAATATGGAAATAGATAAGGAATAGCTTAGCTATTCTCTATACCAAACGTACAATTAAAGTTTTATTTGTTGGAACCTCTTTTATAATAGTTGGAAATCATGCTAAAGTACAAACGGAACACTTCTGTCGGTAAATGATTGGGAAAGATCTTTTATCCACAAAAATTATATTTCGGTAAATTTTTCATGATTTTAATTTAAAGACGTTAAAGATGTTTTCGACAACTTTCCAATCAAATGGTATCCATTCTGTGAAAAATTGGTCGTAAAGTCATCGTAAAAGGCTAAATAGAAAGTCTGTATCTCGAGGGGTGTTTTCTAAAAGATTTCATTCACTTAGGAAAAAAAAAGATTTTTTACGAAATTCTTATTATTATTATAATAAAAAATAATGGTCTATAAACTATCCTTCTTTGCACATTTTTTAAAATTAGAAATCATGTAAAAACGTAAATATTCATTTTGGTAGGAATAAATAAATTAAGAAAAATTCTTCTTATTTTTCAAATGAGACTACACAATTTTAAAATAATTTTTTAAAAAAAATCCTCCAACGAAGTTTCACAATTTTCAAAAAAAAAAAAAAAAACTCCCTCAATGAAGTTTCACAACTTTAAAAATTATATATATATATATATATTATATTTCTTCAACGAGATTCCACTACTTGAAAAAATTAACATAGATCCTCCCTTAATGAGTTTTGATGACTTTGAATGAAAATTAAAAAAAAAATACTCCTCAATACTCACAACTTTAAAAGAATTAAAAAGAATATACTTCTCCCACTGTCTTCATGACTTTGAAATAATTATAAAAAAATCACTCCTTTAACGAAATTCGATAAATTTAAAAGAATTAAACCTACAAATCTATTTATATCTTTCTCTCCTATCATAGCTCACCCTATATTAATATTCTCCTCTATTTACAAGTTCACTAACTTGCCCACCAATAATCTCTTTCCTCTTAAAATTCTTGCCTAAAATATCTTCTTTTCTTGTTTATCAAATAAACTTGAATATCAAGCAATATCTTCTAATAAATCAAAAAATTTATCCACATGATCTATTGAGATTTGAATAGTAATTTCTAATAAATATAAAATAGAAGGATATGAACTTGTGATATGCAAGAAGACATATTCATGATTAGAATTTGAAATTTCATTTTGGATTCTAATTTAAATTTTGAAATGAGCATGATATAATTAAGGTATAATATACAAAAAGTTTCTAAACTATTTAGAAAATTTTAAATAAATTATTATACTTTTATTGTATTTAATCAAGCTCTTGTATATTTATTTTGAACTAAATAAACCTGTGTATTTTTTATTTTAAGTCAAATAAGCTCTTATGATTAATAAATAATTTTGTCAAAATGTTATTTCTTATTTTATTTGGTATAAAGCTAATGTGACATATTAAAATATCATAATTGATTATAATGTGACATATTGATATGTCATAATCAATAATGACATGGTATATTAATTTAGAATGATAATATTATTATGTAAGATTTTTTACAATTCACGTTAATATCATGTCAATATTATATAGATATAAAATAATAAGTAATATTTTATTAATAATAATTAGTCAATCATTAAGTATAAAAATTTATTTGATTCAAAATAAAAATATAAAAATTTAATTAAATGTAATAAAAATAAAAATATATTTAAATATTTTAAATAATTTAAAATTTTATTTAAATATAATACCTTAATTAATTATGGAATCCAAGAGAGTAAATATTTGTCACCTGCAGCATGGTAACCTCAAATGAAGGGAATAAATACTATTAGATCGTGAACAAGATTGGAGGCTTTTTTCCCAACACATCAAATCATTCACGTTCTAAGATTTAGGCATCCATGCGATGTGGTACATTATAATTCCGTGATTGAGTACTTCTCTGCTCCTTGCACGTTCATTTGTCGCGTACCGCGTGAGCAACCACCACGGGACACATTCAGTAGGTGTGCACCATGCGGCAGGGAAGCCCTATTTATTGGTATTTTTGATTGAATGCTAACCCTTGGGTATGGAAGGCCAATTTTAATTATTAATTAATGAGCGCATGCTCATTTGGACCAAATGTTATTTGTAAGACTTGTCAACTTTCATCTATAAGAGATTTTCATTTTTCACATTGGATTAGATTTTTTCTACAATCTAATACTCCTTTCCTCATATTTATTTTTCTTCTTTTTGATATGTTCTAAAATGATTTTTGTTCTATTTTTAGACACTTAATAACCTTTTTTTTTTGTATTACAAATTTGCTTTCATGATTTTTTTTTCTTTTTTACATTAAAATATTTGAATATATATAGTGTAAAAAATTTCAAATTTTAACACAAAAGACATTAAAATCAAAAATTTAGTCTTAATCTTCACAAATATATATATATATATATAGGGACGAAAAAATATTAGTAAAAAGTTACTACTTAGCTTGCTCAAAAAAAAAATGTCACTTCCCCTTGGCTGAAGTAAAAAGAGCCAGCAATTTGAGAAAAGATCTTAGATAATTACTATATATGAAAGCACCAACTCCAAAAATGTAAATAGTGAAGGACATATAAACCTTTGAAAATTTATGCTTAAATTCTTATTAAATTTAATATTTATTACTTTTTATTTGTTTCCTTATTAAAATAAACTTTTCTTAATTAATGTATAGCTTTGTTATTAAGTTAATTATAGACTATTTTTATTTATCTATTTTCTTATTAACCTCGAACTCTTAAATAAAGTAAAATATTCTTAAAAAAATTTAAATTTAGCTATATAAAAAATAGAATTTTTAGTCTACTGAACTATTAAAGATTTTAAATAATTATTAGATTTACATAACTAGTTAAGTTTAATAACTTGTCTGTCCACTAAGGATACATGGTGGCCAACAAATATAAAAGAGAGGTTTTTCCTGATTAAAGAATTTCATCTTTTCACCAGCACGGAACCATCCTAGGAATTTAGGATGTAAACCAGTTTTATATTTGTGTTTCTTGTTTTCTTGTGTTTTTCTTTCTACCAAATTCATATATTCATATTATATCCCGATATCTATAATTTACGTTATTTATGATTAGAAGTAACATATAGGAAGACTATAATCTTCATAAAACTGATCAAAACATAAAATCTTTACGAAAACAGCCAAATAAGTTAAATGTAACTTTTTTTTTAATTTTGATATATTACTAAAAAGAATCACTAATCACCAATACTTTCTTCATTGAAACTTCTTGTTAATGACATGGTAAAAATAACATTAAATAGATAAAAGGTAACAATAAATATGTAATTATTTTTGGTATGAAACTTGTGACTCCTAATTACATTTATAAGTGATTTGGATTGATTTTTGGTATGAAAATTATGACTCATAATTTCATTAATTATGAAATTAGGTTTTAGGGTTTAATATAATTGATTAATTTTTACTCTATTATTATTTTTAATGAACTAATTTTTTTCGTTAATAACTTATTAATGAATTATTTCATAAAAATTGGAAAAATTATTTACTTGTATGTATCACTGAGATTTTCAGAAAAAAAAGTTTGTATCACTAATTTATTATTTTCCTATAGTATATTATTGTTAATCCTATGATATTAATTTGTGCACTTTTTTTTTTATTAAAAGCTCACCAATCGGGGAAGTGATGTAGGCCCTTCAGGAACAGACCCAAAATTCAATTCTGATGAGGCAGAGGTCGTTCTCTCAAGCCCAGGCCCTTTGGTTTTTCCAGTAGAATCAAAGGGCCTTATGGGTGATAGGGTCCTCTTTGAACCGAGACTTTCAACTGGATGTCGATGGTATGGGGTGCCTGATGCTGCCATTGATGCTGTTATAGAAGGTGCTACGTCGCTGTAGGGTGCTTTCTTCTCAATCTATGTCTATACGGGGTACTACTTCACTGTTCTGTTCTGATCTTTCATATTCATCAGACTTTGTATCATTTAGATATTTAATAAAATTACTTCTGATTGGGAGAAAAAAACAACTAGATTGATGCTACTAAAATACAAAAAAAAAAAAAAAAATCAAGACCATCAAGTTGATATAGGAAAGAGCTTGAAGAAGGAATCTATGGACAAAAATTAAGAATGAAAAAGAAAAACATTGATTGCATTAGAAATATACATTAGAGGACTTTAATATATTTTGTGCAAGATGAAACGCAAGTTGAGCATCTAAATTAAAAACTTATAAGATAAAGTCATAAAAGCATAAAACAAAGAATTTTTGTAAATTTTTTTTATGAGACATTCAGTTTAAAAACAATTGATAAAATGAAAGAGTTTCTTTCATATTTAAAAATCCACGATACTCTTCCTGTGGAATCTATGATAAATAATATGGAAATCATATGACTTATATTTTTATAATCTGAGTTAAATGATGAATTGTTTTTCTTTTTTTCATTTGACTTGTACTGGATGATTGACTGTTCATCTAATAAAGAAATTAATTTAATCCAATTAAAGAGAGATTCCAATATTAAAAGTACATTTCACTATCAAATAAATTTTATTTATTTATCAGAGTAAATTTCACTGCTACTTATTAAATTAACTTGTACCCTTCAGCTTATCCGAAACGAGTTAATAAGCATGCACGAACATGAAACATAATTTATAATAATTAGGATTGCATTTAAACCGCTTTGGTGGACTCAGTAAAAATTGCAACTTGGAATTAGAAGAAGGTACGTGTGGAAAAGAATTTATCTAAATTCAAAGATAACAGCTAAGCCGTAAATGAGTTAGATATACCTATTTTCTAGGAAAACAAAATAGGTTGCATATAGTTTCCCAAGATCATGTTAGGTATATCTAAATCCTCAAGATATTGACTGATCTTACAATCTCGAATCAAAATAATGCATCTCCCTTAAAAGCATGGCACCACTTTGACAATACTAAATCAGATAATTGGTTCAGTGGCATGCCTTTGCCTTTTTTTTTTTTTTTTTGTTTTTATGATAATATATTATCAGATTTGCGTGGCTTTTGGCTCCTCCAATAGCATATAGATTATAGACTATTTCGCTAATTACCATATTAAAAGGATTCTTGTTTTATTTGTTTGACTACCTTGCTTTCAGTTAACAAGATTTAGACACTGATGCCAAAGAAAAGGGAGAAAGAAAATATTGATCAGATCCTTCACAATTTTCTAGATAATGGTGTTAAAGCCAAGGAAAACATACATGATATATTTAAAATGCCTGGTGAATTTCCCTTGCTTCCCTATTTCCAGCTTTCCGCAGTCCGCACGAACTTACTTTTCCCACAAAAAGACAGGCCATTGAAGAGCACCAACAATGCTGAATCCAATGCATTTTGACATCTATATGAGGATAGACCAAATTGAACATGGAAATGTTGGAAAAGAGTCAAAAGACTTTAGCTTTTCACATTTTAGTATGATTCAGTGCACCCAAAGCACACTACAAAGTTTATAATAAAACAAAGATAGAGGCATAAAATCTGATATGCTTTACCCACCCTACACATTTTTAGTTCCTTGTGATCCTGATTATGAATGGTACCTTCTTACCTGCCTGATTATGAATTTATGATAGCAACACGGTCAACTAGTGAAAAATGACTTCAACCGAAATATCCAGGCTTTGATTTGATGAATTGATGTGTATACAAATGCTAGTGGGGTTTCCATAAGCATAAGGCCTCCATTTTCAAACCTCATGCTTTGACCTTTCGGCCCTTTCACCAAGTTCATATATACCTGCCCACTCACCATAATGTTTTCTCACAAATACAGAGCGAAATATATAGATGACTGTGACACTCTTGTGACTTTTATATGATGATTAATGGCACAGCATTTTTTAGTAGAAATTAATACGTTTCAATGCCACCATCTCTCTTGGGCGTTCCTGCTTTTAAGCTCTATACTAATGGTATTTGACAGTTCATTTTCACCCTTTAACTTGAAGTCACGTTATGGAATGGTACTACTAACCCCAGAACTTTCAAGACGTTAGGTTGCTGAACAGAATCCATCTTAATACAAAAAAAATAATAACTAAAAACTTATCCCATCAGATTTTAACATGTACTGAGCTAGGAATGGTTAATTCTTAAAATGGTAATATATATCCTTGACAATTTAAACCCCACTTAACCTAAAGTTATTATAACGGAACGGATCTTCCGAAAGCAGGCCAGTGTAATGAGGCTAATTAGGTAGCTATAGGCTATAGCAAAGATTAATTTCTGACAGAGAGCGGTTGATGGATAGTTATGGGCCATATTTAAGCAGCCATTCCCTACCATGTTCATGGCGAAAGGGGGAAAAGTCATCCCACACTAATCCCTTTTGCCAATGCCATAGTCTTACACCAATATGCCGTCGGTAGCATACTTTTTTCGACAAGGTTTTCAGGACAATCCTAAATGTTGAGACTCAAAAACGAATATCCTTGTATATACTTACCAAATAATAATGAAATTTACATTTCATGATGAGGGTGATGAGATGAGTTATCGCCAGCCATATACTACAATCCAAACTATTAGAAGCCTAAATCCTAAGTGATATACTCTTCCTCTTCTTTATTTATTTATTTATTTATTTTGAAGATATTTCTGAAATCAGACAGCCATATTTGGGAATGGACTAGCACATGCACCCATTGTGCAACCAAAAAAAGGACAAAAGTTGATGATAATGCCCACGGGAAAGCTTACAAGAAAATACAAGGTGGGTAAGTTCCTATAGTCACATTCCACAATTTCGCTTGGTGTCCCTCTTGATTTCAACTACCATCCAAATTTCAATTAGAGCAGAGAGAGAGAGAGAGAGAGAGAGATGAGCGAGATACACACCCACCACATTTACTTACTCTTCACCTTCTTATCCACTTGTTACATATACCCCCTTGGACCAAACACACTCACATGCAACCGTCTTATAACACTACAAACCTCCAATTTTTGAGCATCTTATGGCATAAGCCAATCACCAGCCATGGACTGGTACTCTTGGTTGTCGAAAAGTGCCCTTGAGCCCTCACTTATCTATGAGTATGGCCTTGCCTTTTCTCGCAATGAGCTCCAAAAGGAGGACTTGGCATACTTCAACCATGAGTTTCTTCAGAGCATGGGCATATCAGTCGCCAAGCACAGGCTGGAGATTCTCAAGCTTGCTAGGAAGGAAGTTGGAGAAGCCCCTAATAGCCTGTCCAAGCTCATTTTGGCAATCAACAAAACAAGAAAGTGCTTCAATAAGTATGTTAACAAGTTGGTTCATCATGAGAATAGCGCGATTAAGCCGCTGCCGGAGCCGGTTCGTTATAGAGATCAGTGGAGAGGAGCATTGACAAGGAAGTGCAAGAGTGAGAAGGAGCTGAGGATAGAGCAGCCTGTGCTGAGAACCAGAAAGGTAGCAAAATCTGGTCCCCTGGATTACAGAGCACAAGACAAGTTGCTGGTCCCTCCTAGGAGCTTAAAATTATCAGGGCCTCTTGATAGAAAAATGCAGGAGAAGTTGGTGTTTAATTATAGGAGCCCCATAACATCTGGTCCTGTTGATATTGCTATGGCGCAAGAGAGGTTGATGCTCACAAATAGGAGTCCAAAGCTATCTGGACCTCTTAATTATGTAAGACCCCCAAGCCCGAAGGTTCATGCTGACTACAACAAGGAAAAGGCAGGTGGGGACTATGGCGATCAAACACTATGGGCAACCCTGTTTCAGGACATGAAACCCACTTGACTTGTCCATGTGTCTTTCTTAGTTTTGTCAGGAAAGGTGAGATATGGTTTATTGAAATATTTCTTCCAATCAGTGAGACAAGCCTTATATTGTCCGGTGAAAATTGCTTTTTATGCATGTGAATTTGATATAAGGTTAGGGTGCCACAATATTAGCATCTTCAAATAGTGTTGGACAGTTTTTCTATCATCAACACGCATGCCATGGTTTATATTCTTTCTGAGTTCATGTATCTAAATTTTCAAGAATTATAGTATATGCTTTAAGATTTATGGTTTGTTAGGATCTCTTTGAGTTTAAGATCCTACATACGGGCAAACTTTCTTGCCTTGTACTGAAAAACATATTCTATAGAATGTGTGCTGCGAGCTTTCCTGGAACTTTCTTGCCTTGTTCATATGTGCATATTTTGGTTGAATGAAAAGGAGAAATTGGTAGAGAAAAGACCAAACTTAATTTCCAATTGCTTGGGACCCCATTGCTGAACTATCTTAGTTCCATCAGCTCATATGCTCAGCTATAGTCTGAAAATGAAGAATAATCAGGTACAGGTTTTGCTTGATCTAAAGTGATAGAAAGGATGGTTTCCTTTAACTAGCTAATCTAAAGTGATCGCTACGGTGTCTTCACCACGTACGCTGCTTGAGAGTAATGTTTTGGGGTGTAGATATTAACTAGCTGCTTCAAAAGTAGGAAACAAGATTTATAGCCACCATAAAGCAGTACAGCTATTTTCATCTTCCATTGCAATGTGGTCGACATGGCTCAGTCGAACTCTTAAACACCTGCCTGCTACTGTCTTCAAAGTTCCAATGAATGCCGATCTCTCTTATTAAATTTAACTAAATATTGTAACCCAACGGCATCTACTTTCTTTAAATTCTCGTCCGCAATTCAAAAGGTAACTTTCTGGTGATTTAAACAGAGGGCCACACCTGCCGGCCTGGCAAACGTACAATATCGAAAGCAATAGCAAAATTAAGGGTTACACCATGCTTGTTTTGCAAGGATTCAGAGTTTTTTGCCATTCTTGGCAAAAGCTGTAAAGCCTATTGAAAAGAATTCAGGGCATTTGCCTTTTGCACTAGGTGAAGGGAAGACTTTTTAGGAAACTGTCATCTTGCAGCTAAGGCATATGAAATCTTTTGATTTCTGCGACAATCACTGAGAATTAAAAAGCATCAGCTCCAAGGGTTAGAATTTAGTGATGATAATGAACAATAACTTTCATGAACCTACATAACAACCCAAGTTGGAGGAGCTTTTATCTAATTGTATTAAAAGTATTTAATGACTACCTTTACATATCCAGCTTGAATTAGCTGCTTCATAATCATGATACAGACAACTTGCAAAATCGTTTCTTAAAATACACTCGTATATCATGTTGTCAACTATTCATCAATGTAACTGTAGATGGATTTTAAAGTTATGACTAGGACTGTGCAAAATTAAAGCTTGGATGTGTGTACAGGCATCCAAACATGGCCTGCATTGATTAGAGTTCATCAACTACAAGTTTAATGACAGAGTACAAAAACCTAGTCTAAGATGTGCTCCCAAAAATAAGACTCTGAAATGATCTAAAACTTCCACACTCCATCCCAACCATCTCAGTGATTTGAAGTTTGGGGCAGCCTAAAAGAACCCCCACCGTACAGCATCTGGTAAACAGGCCATATCCTCTTAGTTAGGATAATGCTTGCTATCGAGCCCACACCAGAGACTCCAGCAAGAACCAGGAAAGTGAGCCTGAAGCAGTTTGGACCAACGCATGAAACACTTGAATTGACCAGGTTAAGTCCATACTGCTTTGCAGCTTCTGTATCATATATATATCCTGCTAGAAGCCCTGAGAAGAGGAATGCTCCAAGCGGGTTTCCTAGTGACATGAAATTGTAAAATATACCAAAATGCTTCAAACCAAAAAGCTCAGAGACAGTGGGGATCATGATGGAGAATTGAACACCATAGCATATCCCAAGTAATGCAGTTGCAGCATATAAGGTGCCATCAATAGCTGATGCAAACAGAAGGTATGTAACAACCATGACAATTTGAGTGCATGTCATCCAAATAGTGCGCGGAACTGTTTTTGACCTGCAAACAATGAAAAATTCACATGATGTGGCGGACCCCCGTAGGAAAATAAGAATATGTAGATAAAGAATGCTACTTTAGAACTTATATAATATAACTAACCGTCATACACTAATGGTTAACGTTACAAGCATGTGCAGAAAAAAGATTCACGAAATGACTTTTGGAATCAATTATCATGTTTAACACAAACTCTTGAAAGAATATGAACTAAATATATTTGTAGTCTGCTTAAAAATGCAATTCAATCATATCAAGAAGAATTTTCAAAATAAATCTCTTAAAAATAAGTGGAATCTGTTTCTGTAAGCCCCCCATATTTATTTAGCAGTGAAGTGACAGATGAAGTGCTTATTTTGAATGTAGTAGCTAGAATAACAGATGACTAGAGAAAACTCTAGAACAAACTGATTTATTCAGCACACTTATGCCTCTGTTTTAAAGTTATTATGCTCAGAGAGTTCACTTCCTAGAAGCCAAATATCTGGTATAGACTAGTCAAATCTCTAAACCATATGCATTAATGAATGCTTATGCATAACAAAAGTTTTCACCTTCCTTTGATGTTACTGACCTGACAAAATGTTCCGAAACAGTACCCCCACCAAGACGGCCAACAAAGTTGCAAAAACTGAAAAGAGACAACAATATTGTCGTGTTCTGTACACCTTGTGCAATCCCTATCTGGGCAAGATTGTTGAGAACAGTAACACCAGAACCAACACCAAAAAAATAAACCAAGAAAAGAAGCCAGAAATCTGCTTTGATTATAGCTTCACTAAATCTGAAATCCTCCCCCCTTTTAGGCCTCCTCTTCTTCTTAACTGCCCCCTCACCCACAGCAAGAAGCATTGCCACCTCTGATGCCTCGTCACCTTCACGAAAGCTTCCCAGATATGCTGCCGATTCAGATGGCTTCAACAGTGGTTCTGTTTTGTCTGCATTGCCTTCCCCTTGAAGCATTTCATCTGAAGATGCAACTGGTTGGTCAGGTATCACTGGTTTGTTAATCCTTGTGGGATATATAGTCATCTTTACAGGAATTGCAAGAGGAGCCATTAGAAGGACAACCATTACAGCAAGAATCAAAGAGGAAATTTCAGCACTAAAATGAAGCATATGATCCAATATTGTGGTTGATAAAACATACAAGCCCAGGACCACACTAGCTGCTTGGATAAAAAGAAAATGGCCACGCTCTGCAGAGTCTTCACCAGAAGCTGGAGCACACGCCCTAACAAAGTACATCATAACAAAGCAGAGAATAGGAACACCAAACGAAAGAAACATCAAAAGCTTAGAAGAGGATTTTCGAAGTAAGGTGCTGTAAATTTCTGTAAATACTGCAGCACTAAGCCCGGCATAACCCTTGAGAATACCAGCAACAGTACCTCTACTGACAGGGAAATTTCTCATATTGGTGACAAGCACTGCAGTGCTCAACCAAGCACTACTATTAGTAGCTACACAAAGTGCAATCCATAACTGCAAAACCACAGAAAAATAGATTAGTCATCATTAGGCAGTTCCTTACAGAAATTCCAAGAGATTGCAGAACATATAAACCTAATCTTGAACTTTTATATATCCATAGACATCGCCAAAATGCTATTTTTGTGCACACAACTGTACTAATAAACAAACTAACAAAGTACATACCCTATTCTAAGATGGTCTTCTTGAAAAAAAAATTTAATCTTGAATAAAAAGATTAAAGGGAACTGTAACGACTAAACCAGCTAAAGAATGAATTTTTAAACCCTAATCAAATTCTTTTAGTTGCATGTGTAGGTGTGAGCATGCTACTCTGTAAACTACTTAGGCAGACTAACTGCCTACTCTTATTTGACTTGATAAGTATCAAATATGAGTTTTGTTCAATGCCTTGGATAGAAATTCAAGTCAAATTCAAGTCAGCCAATACTTCGGCAGCTCAGAAGCCAAACATAGTAGTTAATCTTTTTCAATAGATGTCACATAAATTAAAGATATACAACTTAAAATGGCATTTTGTTTGATGTTTTCAATTGTACGCATTAGGTTGTGTTCAAGTGTATTTTGAGTTGCCCTAGCCAATTCGAGGATAAAAATAGGGCAAATAGTCTAGTACTGGAAGGTCTAGAACCCCAGCCATAGCAGCCCACGTTCTTGTATTGAAGTAAAGAATCACAAGACAATCAATGCATAAGTATAAAAATAATGGATGAATAAAAAGCAAATTCATAGGATAAATATCACTTCAGATGAAGTTAGCTTAGTGAATGTAATCATAAGCAGTTCATCACAAGTGTTGATTTTACCAGCCTAAGAAACAAGTAAAAAGTTTCTGGGTAAACCCTAAATAGCTGGGTGGATTAAATCGAGTTTTTTTGCAGCATATGAGATGCTAAAGTCACTAGTTAGCATGGCAAAATGATTCCAACTATCAAAGATGCTCAAATATATGCAAGTACTAGTAATAATGATACCGAGAATCGAATATGTCCATCACATACTATTTAAACTTTTAGGATAATTAGTCAGCTAACTATCCCTTTAACTTGATATAAGGGTAGAAGTCATTCTAATTTCTCCCACCACTTTTTATTATTCCTTCAGCCATGCCTTCTTCACACTTGAGCCTTTATGCAATACTCACTAATCCGTATGGAGCAAGCACTTCCATTCCACATCCACATGTAAAACCCATTAGATATTAATTGTTTACCTAAGCTTTGCAGGGAAGGTGGGCTATAATGTAACTAAGAGGCCTGCACTTCACTGTAATTAGAATTTTTCAATAATTGGTCAGCCAAAACTCTCCTCAGTCCTTCACACCATTGTCATAACTTGCTTTACTGTCTCTCTTAATGTAACAAAATTTTTGGAAATCACTTTTGATCTTTATGCTATTGTCCACTTCTCCTATGTATTAATCCATCACTTTGAACAAGCTTCAACGAAATTTCCAAGTAGTAAAAAGAATCAAGCAATGCCAGATAAAGCTCAACTTTCATCTTGGAATTACTATAATCGCAATGTTTTAATAAGAAGAAAACAAGAAATTTCCTGATATTTCAAAGCAACAAGAAAGGGCCAGATCACACCAACAATACCAATTTGTACCAATCATTTCAGCAGCGAATTACTACTAGTACAGGTAAAAATATATATATAAGCGCCAAATTTATGAATAGTATTATATTTTTGAAAGTCCAAAAAAGGACATAATTGAAACAACAAAAATATAAAATGAAACAGGTAATTAACTTCATAAGGAAGTTTAATTTACAGACAACATTAATGTGTAAAAACATACAAATCAATAATCTGATCTAAGACATTATAACAGATATGCATTAAAATCCAGCTGAAAAAGCGTAGATGAATAAAGATTTAATCTTGATCAGAACCAATCCAATCACTCAAGAGAACAAGAAAGAATCTATAACTACAAGAACCGAGTAAACAAATTATGAAGCAATCAAAGTCAAGAACAAATATTTAAAACTCAGTAACCATAAACTCACCAACCAATAAGGCATATAGAGAACAGTGCGGCTTACAGCGAGCCAAAGAACACCATAACCCAAAAAGCAAGCAAAAGCACCAATCATGAGAGCAATCCAAGGTGGGAAGCTGTTACAAGCAATTCCGGGTAGAAGTCCAACATTTTCACCAATATCATTAGCAACACCAAGCATAGTAAGCTGACGTTGGTTAAAACCTAGAACAGATTTCAAGGAATGGGAATACAGAGGGAAGTTGTATGCATTCCCGGATGCTATCTGCAGCCAAACTGCAGCCCCAAGGCCAAGCCATGGTGGCCTGGTCCCTGCCTTCAGGTTCACCATTGATGGGTTGGAAAGTCCAGAGATTTTGTGGGTTCTTTGTCCTGAGAAGAAGTCAGCTTTAAGAAGGCCAGAGATTCCTTTGAAGGGAAGTAGGGGAAGGGTTAAGGTCTTGTCTGAGAACGTGATGACATGGCGTTTTGACAACTTCGCAGCTGTGTTTCATGTCAGATTTCCATGTCAGCTGGAGCTTGGGTCTTTTTTTCTTTTTCCTTTTTCTTTCTCCCAATCAGGAATCAAAGGTGTGCATTTTAAGGAACGGGACGTCTGTCTCGTGGTTTCCCCCAGCATAAATTTCTACAAGATAAAAACGACACACTGAAGAAAACGAAATTTTTATTTTATTTTTTTATGTAAGCAATCGCTTGTCAATCTATTGACATCATACATTAACATAAAGCTCAGATTATTTGATTGGCAATTGAAAAAAAGTTATAATTAAAAATTTTTTAAATTGACATATTTTAAAATTAAAGCAGAGGGATGCGGAAATTTGTCTTGCTGGCAAAGTTTTGTAAACTGACAAGGGAGAGAACCTCCGCTACGCTACCTTTTAACGAAGGTACCTGTCCCACATGTGATACACTTAGGTCACATGGTACTTTCCCTTGTGACACAGGATTTTGGTGGAGCCTCTCTCTGTAAGATTCAAGTGTGTGCACAAATCAGAGTTCAGATCAAATCAGGTGACTGTGAACCGTTCGATGGTGTTGTTGCCTCTGGGCCATGTCCTAATACATTTTATGAAAACGAGGAGTGAGTAAATATAAATCGAAACGGATCAAAATAAATTTAATTTTTTTAATTCGGTTAATTTGATTTTTTAGTTAATTTGTTTAAAATAATTAGATTAGTAAAATTATTTCAGTTTGATTTTGGTTAGAAAAATTTTTAATCGAATTAACTAAACTAATTGAATCTAAATAAAAATATTATGGAGATTTTACATGAAAAAAATCTTAAACTTAAATTATATGTTTTTATCTATTTTTTAATTATTTATTGTTATTTATATTATATAAATTATATGAATATTTATTTTATTTATTATAATTTTTTAGAATCATTTTTAATATTTTTGTAACATTGATTTATTTAAAAAATACAACATAAATAATATATACAAACAAAAAAATAAAAAAATTATTAAATTTGATTTTTAAAAACAAAACCGAATTAATCTAATTAGTTCGATTTCGGTTAATTATGTTAATTATATAATTCGATTCGATTTCGATTATTTTTAAATAAGAGTTCAATTAGTTCAATTATTGGATATCTAATAACCGAATTAACCGAACCAAGTGTTTGCACATCCGTAAGTATATCCAATAACAGAACTAACCGTTTGCACATCCCTAAGCACAAGGTCTACAAATTTTGAGGCAAAGGTTTGGATATGACAAGGCCGGAGGTTGGACTGTGCTTGGAGCTTAGTTTTGATGCTGCTTTTATAGCGTGAAATGAAAGAAAAGAAGCGTGTTCTTCCGGTTGCAACTTGAAGCCATATTTCAGTTGCTTCTGCAATGCTTCAAAGCCTTGAATCCAACATATTCGACTGTGCGTTACGTTACTTGTCTGAATATCTTATCTTAATAGGCACAACTGCGGAAACAACCAAGATAGTTCTTCCAAAAGGTTTAGGTGTGGATGATGGGAAGTGATGGTTGATGGGGTAGCTTTGGATTAAAAATAAAATTGCACAGTCAACCATTGATGGAGCAGCAAGTGGGCAATACTGAAGATTAACCAAGTTCCTTGTATTTTACATTGCTGAATCTTAGCCTTAAAATCATCACTAACGCCAATAATTCTCAGGACAATGGCATCTTTGTACATTAAAAAACATAGCTTGAAATTTGTCCTTTGGAATGTAGACAGAAAATTCTGTCTTACAAACAGGTGATTTGACAGGAAAGTCTGGGTTGGGTTCCCTTAATTTTGTGGCTTGTAGTGCTAGTGTAGATGAGGATTTTAAGCCCTCAAATCTGCCAAGGAAAGTGTAAAGACAAGCTATCAGTATCCTCCCCAGTCCCTAGTATTAATTGAGAAAGAAACACAAGTTATTCAGCTCAAACATGGCATGCCATTCCTTGTGGATTAATAATGGGAGGGTCAGGTCGCTGCAAGTCCCCCCACTGCATATCCCTTGATGCTCCAACTGGTTGGGTCGAATGCCAAAGGCTAAGCAACAAAGTTGGGAATGGGGCCATAAATCAGCCAACGTTGTTGCCTTGTTGGGAATTTTCAGCCCCTAATCATTACGGGTAAGCCATAGCCATCCATTAATGCAAGTCACTTTTTCTTTTCTTTTTTTTTCCAATATCTGAAAATTAGAATTCTCTTTCGTTCAATATTGCTAATTAAATTATAGAGCACTAAACAACTCTCATTAGGACGTAGATATCATTTCAGTGAGCGTTAATTTCCTTTCTGTTTGCGAAAAAATGGTAATATTTATGTTAATTTATAATAGTATTAATGATTAGAGTATTTTATCAATAAAGATGAATTACAATCATTATTTTCATTAATTGCACATGTCCTTTTATTTAAACAAACTTTTTTTTCTTTAATATTTTAGTTTTACAAACATAGACTTGTGCAGATAATGTGATACAGCAAAAGAATAGATATGAAATGGACTTAATAATAAAGCCCATCTTTTCTGTGTAGCCCATTACATATCAGTGTTTTCAGTCCCCTCCATCAATTTAAACATGAAAAACAGAAATGGTGCTTGCCTCATGGCTGCAGCTCCATCCCCCCATTTCTGCAATTCATCAATTCTGCTGTCCTCTTCCTTTGCTTTTTTTTCTTTTTTATATTCTTAATTGTTTTTTACTCACCATGTCAACACATCTTGCATTGCTCCTTGATTGGCTTATTCTAAGTGTTCCTATCACCCATTGTGGAAATCAAAATTTTTTTCAATAATATTAGAAATGAGCTAATTACAAAAATATAACTGAATTATATAAAAATATTTAATTTGGTACATGAATTAAAAGAAAACGGTGCAAAGTAATGTGCAATATGTTTGTGTGTATCTAAAAAACAGTATATATCGTATCTTATTTTTCTCAAAACTGGTGAATTTCAAATACTGATAATGTTGGCTTACTGTTAAAATAAAGATATGAAGATAATTTATTAAAAAATTATAAAATATAACAATCTAATCTAGGAGAAAAAAGAACTAAAAAAACTTTTTCTAAAGTTTCTTTAGATTGTCTGAGGTGATAAGAAATCAGACATTAACCCCCCCACTGGGAAGTAGAGGCCAAGTTCGGTTCACTGTCATTGGGTTTCATTTCGATGAGCTCCCAATTACAAGGAGACAGATTTATTCTGATAGAAGAAGCCCATAAAAGTATGTATGTTTAAGAATCTTACAGGTAGATGAGAGGACAGCTTGCCCCTAAAGATTTCTTAAAGAAAAAGAAAGGCCATTCATTCTAAGACGTTCTTAAAGAAATTCCTTGGGGTCAAGCTCGTTAGAACCTTTCCTTAAAGAGAAGAATGGAAGCCTTTGACAGACTTTTCGCAAATGCCCTTTCCTTTGGTTCTTCTGTGCTTTGTTCAAGGAAACTCTTTATAAAGTTGTTCAATATTTCCATATTACTGTGAAACCTGCTTCCCTCCTCTAAGCATGTATATACTCTCCCAAATCAAATCAAGTCCACCTTCCTTGAGTTGGGCTTAAACTTGAAAACCTTATTGATGGTCTACCTTAGGAAATCTTGGCGTAGCAAGGCTAGTAGTTTAACTAAAGATGAGGTGGGGAGATTGGCTTAATGGTTTCATGAGGAATAATGGGGTAATTTTGTTCGATGTGTGCAAGCTAAACTTTAAAGATTGAAAGATGGTTCCCACTCTGGAGCTTGATGGTTAGTAGAGAGTTAGAAAACTTAAATTTGAGGGTGTAATTGATGATCGCAGGGCATATCTTGTTGCCCTGAAAGATGGTACAATGCAATCCATATTTACTTTTGTTGAATCCAAGCTCCGTTTTCGTCTCTGACTCTATTTTCTGCTGTGAGAATATTCGTGGGGCTAACTATATCCTAGAATCACTTATGTTGACTGTACTAATTTATTACCACCATATCAAAAGATCAAGGTACCAGTTTTCAGGGTAAGGAGAAGGAATTAATCATGAAAACTTTGAATGCACCAAATGACCTAAATGTTCAAAACTGTGTCTGCGGTGGGCTTAACCAAAGTTGTGAATGGACCCAAAAGATGTACAACCTCTTGGCAACATAATGTGAAGAACAAACTACTACAAACATTATAGCTGCATCTAGAGTATATATCTATAATATAATGCCATGTAGCCGTCGAAAATGTGAGTTGCTTCTGCTCACACAAACTACGTGCACTGAAAATTCTAATATATACCAATCCACACACGCAATCACCTTGGCCGCCTAACATATTTGAGATTCGGCAGGTAACAAAGACCAAAAATTCAATGAGAGGAAAAAAAGAAACAAAAATACATGAGACAAAAGAGGCCCAACATGGGCAACATCATCTGGTTCTTGTCCTGGGGTGGAACCACCACGAAAGGCTGGCAACTTTATCCGTTTGCAATAACGAGCCATGGCATCACCCACTCGCCGCTTCTAGTTTTGAGAGAAGAATAGAAATAGTTGCAGTAAATTTTTGTCTTAGTAGGCCCATTGAAGGAATATCCATAAAGCAAGAGCGTAGGCGGACTATCATTTAAATATTTTTTGTAGGTTTCAACATCATCTTCAATGACCAACTTCACTTTCATCTAATAATTCACACATCGGATAAGAAGATTAAAACAAATGAAAATAGGGGTATAGCTTAAACAACCCAGTTTGTCCACAAGGAGACAAAGATTGCTGACTACTTTTAACTTTAACTCCACTCGCCAACTCAGACATTATTGTTTTGCAAGAACAATGAAACAACAAGTCCATGGAAAATTTAGTAGCTCGGAGACTCCATCCATCCATCCTTATCCTCTCCAGCAAAGGAACAAACAAACCGAATCAATTATCATCATCATCATCAAACATCCCACGTGGCTGGTTCATGCACATGGGGGTTGTCAATGTCGTGACCCTCAAAATAGAATGACAAAACACTTGCCAGAATTGAACTGACCCCGGTGAGAGCCCCACCTGAAGCTAGTAAACTACACCTCTAAAATTTAACACATGAGCGCAAGATCTTGCCATTGTTTTCCTGAATCAGATCTTCAAGGTATCTGACCCAGCCCATGGCACACACTTCCAATGTTATGTTATGATGAGTAGATTCCCACTAAGAGGAAGGGAAACATTTGGGTGATAATGTGCTTCCACCACAGGGAAATTTTATCTCTCTTTTTGGCTTTGGGTAAGAATCTGACAGGTAATGTGGACCTTGCCCCAGCTGGCCAGAGATAATGTTGCTAAATAAAATCGACATCACTTTGAAATATTTACTTTGCATGGTAGATATGATATGGTCCCATTACCCCATATGCTAGCTGCTGCCCCACACAGCTATAACCCAATTTATCTTCTTCGGCTTTCATGTGGGCTGCCCTGCGTTTTCACCCCCTTTCGTGATTTGAAAGCATTCATTTTCCGGGACCCATTTGGATTAAAGAGATAAAGGCATGGTGGCTTCTTCTCCCTGTTTTTGTCCCTATTTAATGCGGTTTTTCTTCTTTTTCTTTTCTCTTTTCCTAATTGTTGCTACTAATTTTATGCACATCTACAATAACAATAAATTAGATGTACTTTCTGCTGTTTCAATTTTAAGATTATATAAAAACACAAAAATATCAATTCATTTCAACAACATTTACACCTATCTGTATCCGAATTTTTTTTAAAAAAAATGAATGCATAAATTAAATGTTATTATTAGAAAAAAAGTAAATATTTATTTTTTAGGAAAAGGACATTGAATTATAAAGTAAATAGTTACTGATTTTGATTTTTATATATTTTAATCAAAGCTCCTGTTTTCTATTTTCAAAAATTTTTTGGTTTCTAAATGTACAAAAATATAAAACATGTGTATGGTAAAAGTAATGTCGTAACAAGTAAGATAGAAAAACTTCAAATTTTAGCAAATATAATAAATTCAATACACGAAATAAAATTTTAAGAATTAAAATTTACATAACAATGTAATTAATAAATAATTTTTATATTATTTAAATAATAATATCAAAACAATTTTCTATTATTTTTAATGCTATTTTAAAATGTTGTTATTTAAGTATATTTTTAATACCAATATAATCTTAGTTTTATAATTACATAAAATAGTAAATAATATAAATATAAAAATTTAAATGATTAAATATTAAATATTATAGTTATACATAACGTTAATTCATAGTATTAATTACATAATAGTAACTATTTTATTAAATTATTATATAATTTTTTCTATTATTTAAATCTTTAATTATGAATAAGAATGAAAAATAAATAAATAAATTATATTTTAATTAATTTATAGTCATTATTTTATATAGTGTTACACTTTTAATATTATAGCATAACTACTTGTTGATTATGAATTATCTAATATTTAATTAAATATTGTTTGGTATAATAATATTTTATATTGAAGTTAATATTACTTGAAATTTATTTATAATTTTTATTTTAAAAAATCTACATGAATATTTCCTTTTACAATTGGATTCTATTCACGTACTTATGATGAACAGTGTCAGAAACAGAATTATTGTTTATGAAAATAATGGAAGTAAGAAATTCTTTCTTCCAATAATTTTGAAAATTTAGTTTTTGTTTTCAAAAAAAAAAGGCTTTATGTAATGAAAACAGAAAATAGGAAACGAAAGAGATGCCAAACAGCACCTAAATTACGCTCTCTTTTTTTCTTTTTTTCATTTTTTGATAAGGCTAATTGAACGATTAAACGACTATTAGAATTGAAATAGATAAGTTTACATAGGAAACAAAAACATCAATTTTAGGTTTGAAAACTTGCTATGCATTTTCCTTAATCAATAATAGACTTTATGATTTGTTCAAGACTTTAAGATATGATAAACTCCATAGAGAATTGACTTTAAAAATAAAAATAAAGAAGAAGTAGATGTATTATCTTGGGCATTGAAGAAAAGAGAGAGTGGGCAAATGGAATCCAGTTTAGGTTTGACCCTCTCTATTCTCAAGTGGTGGAGCGGAGAGTAATGACAATGACAATGACAAAGACAACCCAAGAATGGCGCTAAGGCTTCTCCCTTCCCTACGTCTACATCTTTCGCTTTCATAAACCTTATCTTTCCAGGGACTGTAATACCAACGTTGATGAGGAGAGTGGGGACCTCTTTTCTTTGGTTAAAGGTAAGAGCCGATTCCTTGAAACCCTTTCCTTCTTTGCCAATGTTGTTTCAAATTCCATACTATCATTTTTAACCCATCATTTTTTAACCATAAGAGACCCAACTTTGTGAAATTAAATGAGTGTCATAAGATTTTGGTGATGGAGTTTAAACTATTAGCTTTGGTGATGTAAATGACAGTGTGAAGAGTATTTACTTTTTATTTTCTTTGATGGGTTGATCATAGATGGGATTTAGGAACCTTTTGTGGGGTATGATTGACACAAAGCAAATTTGTTTTATCTTTTTTAATAAGGAAAAGTCATGATTTGATCACCAAATGCACAAATTTTATTTGGGAGATGCCATGATCTCATAGTTGTCATTTCATTTTTCTATATTTGAAGAAAGATAATTGGGGTCTCTTGGGTTTTGAGAAACAAGACAAAGGCATAATTGAAAGCTTGGTGGTTAAGGGAAGCCCCTAAAGGAGGCCTAATAGTATAATGCTTGCAGGATTCCCTGTAGTTTCAAATATGAAATTAGGATTTCCCTCTTTCTTTTCTGCGTGAAAACCAAGTTATCTGATATTTCTCAACCATACAGCTGATATCAAAATTTCATTTCTTAATTGAGGACCCTAATCATACCTTTTATTTCCCCTGGGCTTAGAGTAATTATTCTCCCTTCGCAACTCCCAAGGGACACTTGCAAATTCAAGCATTTTCCAGCATACAACCCTACTATTTTTCCTTCATTTCTTGCCAAGTGACTTTTGTCAACTAAGTCAACTCTCCCTTTCAAATCTTTATTTAAATTTAGATATCTCTATTTTCCTTACTTCCTTGATCATATTATCATTTCCTCCCCTTGTATTTCTTTTTTCTTCTTTAAGTATCATTTAATTTCAATTAATATGATTAACATTTTCATGTTCCCTTAATTTCCATCAAATTTAGAAAAGGGTCCAGGGGACTTAAGCTCATCATTCGTATTTCCTTTCTTTTTCTTCTCCAACGCTAAGGGTATTTTCCAGGTCCAATTCAGTTTAACTCTGTCTGCGTGCCTCCCAAGTAAAATCCAGTTATGAAAATTCCGCCCACAAGTTGTCCAATTCCAATACCTGCAAGATTAGAAAGAAGAAAATTGAGAATGAAACTGTCAGTTATAAACTGTAAAGTAAAACAATTAAAAAAATTAAAGGAAAAAGATTACGAAAATCAGAAGGAATTCAAAAAAAAAAACAAAGAGGAGGAAAAGAAGATGAAAAATGAAAGAAAATAAAAACTAAAGGACATACGAAAACGTTGAACGGGACGAATCAAAGGGAAAAAGAAACCAAACGAACGGAAAAAACTGCTGAAGTGGGAAACGGGAAAAGGGATGCCAAACGCATTACGAAAAAGAAAAACAAGTGCGCTGGAATGGAATGGTGTTGGAAGACAAAATCAAATTTTAAACCAATCAAAGCTGAGATCTGGCTTGAGATTTTTAGATTAGAGTTAGTTTTGATTAGATTAGATTAGTTTTTTTCTAAGAGATTTAAGAGTGTTTTTTTGTGTGTGTCCAAAAGCCCTCAAATTTGCCATTGCCTGCAAATATGCGTGTATTTACACCAACAAAGTATATGATAATTTGTTCCTCGGATTTTACGGTTTCGGTCAGCCGGAGTACACTAAAAACCATATCCGTCCCGAATCCTTCGCTCAGATCTCCAACATCTTCGCGCAATCTGACTTCACCGCCACCGTCCGGGGCGTTACTCCGAAGCCTCGATCTCCAATCACCGGAAAATCTCGGAGACTTAACCAAAAAGCGTTAAAAGATTTCACATACCGCAAAAGATAATCTTCACAAATCCTCCGCTTTTGACATCAAGCAGAGCCGGCTCGGCCTCGGCTGGAACGCGGCGCGGCGACGCTGCTGGTGAGAGGAAGGTCTGATCAAAGCCGACAAAGCCCTCTTAACAAGATCACCTTCGACTCCACCGATTCTGACCAGCGAGTTCGTCATCGCAGATCTACGCGCGTTGAGCCTGTTACTCGGCGCGTAACTTGTCACCGCATGCGAGGTATTGAAGCCCTTATGAAGACTGCAACGGAAGGATCCCGGATGCGTGGTTGGGGAACACATGCAAGTCCGCTTCGGCTGTTTGCCCTTTAAATTCTTCAACGCCTCGGTGTTTCTACGGACGGTCGTGATGGACCTGTTCGGCGAGATCGGACGGTTATCCAGTGAAAATCTCACGGACGACGCGGACTGAGAGTGGTTGTAGAGATTGACACGTGGCGGAGAGATGGATCTATGTTGGTTAAAGAAAGTTGTGGAGCGTGAAGAGAAACTAGAACTCGAATAAGCGAAAGCTGAAGAAGAAGAAGATGGAGATTGTGAAGCGTAGTGAGAACTGAAACGGCCGGAGGGGGAGGGGGAGAGTGATCGGAGAACCGGTCCGCTCGATCTTCTAGAGGATGCCGCCATTTTTTTACGCTGTTGCAAAAGAGAGAGAAAGTGTGGAGAGGAAGAAATAAGAGAATTTTTTTTTATTGAATTTCTAAAAAGCCGTGTTTGGCTGTTTAGTTCGGCAAACCTAGCTTCACTCGAGCCATGTATTTATAGGATGAGGGGAGGGCGTCAGGGGTTTGGAATTTTCGCGATATTTTCAAAGTAGGGATATTTGGTTCCGGGGATTTGCGGTTGTGCCCCTAAGGTTTTGATTATTAATTTTTCATGCCGTCGTCGCTATTATTATTTGCGGCTGTGCACGTCAATGATATTTTCTCGTTGTCCCATTGTTTAGGGTATTTGTATTTTTCTTTTGGTAAATTAGAGCCAACGTCAAAAAGAGATGGGGAAACTTTATAGTGCATAAAGATATTTCAGAAATTGAAATGGCCAAAAATATTCAATCTGCTTTGAGTACAAGTTATTCTATAAAAACAATATATAAAATATCTTCTTACAGCAGTTATTTTCTATTTACCCAGAAAAGTCATGATGTAAAAACATATTACAGGTGGTATCACTAATTGTGACTCAATCAAGTAATTTTCTTAATTCAAAGATGAATTAAAAGGCATTCAAAAGAATGGACCAATAAAGTATTGATAATAAAATGACATAAATGTTCAAACTCAAGCCTCCTAACCCAATTAATTAATTATGATTAAAACAGTCTATGTGCAATTTATACAGATTCTTATGTATGGGAAATGGATGAATTAATAAAATGATTTTGAGTATACTAGAAGCTAGATAAATAAAAGTAAAAATCTCAAATTTATTCCCATAAGTCATAACTCATACATGAATTTTAGAAATTTTCAACTTTTTTTTTAAAAAAATGAGCTCTTTAACTTTCTAATTGAAAAATAATAAATATAACATTTAATCACTAATAATTTGAGTTGAATTTTAAGAACTTTGAAAAAGTGGCCTATGACCATGGCTTAAGTGAAACAAAGTTGAATTTTCTTCCAATATTAGAAGAATCCAAAATGTAACCAAAATAATAAAGAGATTCAATTACTTTAAAAAAAAAGAAAAGAAAAAGGCCACGGAGGGAGAGGCGCGTGAAATGAGAAATAAATAAGAAAGAGAATGTGTAGGGATACAAGTGCCAAAGTGACGGAAGAGTGTGGCAGCAGCGTTAAAGACGTCGGACCTAACCACAGTAAGTGGGGTTGGGGTTGGGTTGTGGTCAGTTAATGCCGGTTAAGGGACATGGTTTTTGGTTGTGAATCCACCAAACCAAATAACCAACCAACGGATTTGGGAAAAAGCTATGGGCTCTCTCTCTCTCTCTCTCTTCTGCCAGTTCTCCACTTCTCCTAGATACAATTTAGAGTATAAAAAATATATATTTAAACAGAAAAGCAAAAGATAGATCCGTTAAACTGACAGCTTTTGGGAACACTCCAAACTTTGCTGCCACGTATGGAGTCCAGCTTTGTGACACCCACTCTTTTAACATTCCATCTGCCCTATCCACCCCCTTGCCCTACAGCCCATAGCCCCTCTTTTTTATTTTGTTTTTCTTTTTATTTTCTGTTGGCAAAATTGTATCGACATGATGTTGGAAATTGGATGATGATGTCTTTGATTATGATGGCTGCACATTGCCCTTATCTTCCCGTCCTCACCTCTCTTCTTTTCTTTTCTTTTCTTTTTTTTATTTTCCCTTTCTCTTTTTTCCTTGTCCAAATTTGGGTATAAATTATTAATATATAAAGTAATTTTTATTATATTTATGTGTTTATCATGTTATACATTTAATTGATGAGAAAATTTTTTTATTAATACTTTATATTTGACAAATGATAATGTAAAAACATTACATGATGGTATCTTTGATAGTAGTTGATTGAACTGTACATAACTTGATGTTTACCTAATTGCACTTCAGTATAAATTGAAAATTAATGCAACTAATGAGGTTTTCTTCAACTATGATGGAAATAACCACAAGGCTTAATTTTTCAATATCAAAATAATATTAAGTACTCATAAAAGAAAAAGAACAACATTGAGTAGCATTTCAAGTTTTTTTATGAATATTAAGTACTGTTTTGCTTCCAGACGATAAAATTTGAATTAATGAGGTTTGTTCAATTGAATTGAGCATAGTAGGATTCCCTTCAAATAACTCTTTTTTTGGCACATTTCAATATTTAAATCCGTTTTATATTTTTAAACATTTACTAATATTTTTATTTTCTTTTATATTACACATATTATAGTGGTACAATAAAACTACGTATACTTTAACCACTTTTAATCTTCTTTTATTTAGGTAGAATTTAATTATTCTTTAATATAAAAAATAAAATATCTAAAACAAGAATAAAAAAATTCTATTAAATTTTACAATAAAACATAAAAAACTATTTATGGAAATAATTCATGCTAAACTCATTTGTAATACAAATAAATTAAATAAAAAAGTATTTTCATATTAAACTTTTTTAAGATGCAAGTAAAATAAAAGATATAAAAATAAATATTTTAAAAACTAAACTTACTTATTATGCAAGCAATTGTTTTGTGTGTGACTGTCTATACAGACCATATGCATACAACTCTTTTACATATATGATCTATATTCTAAATTAATTCTCCTTTATAATAGCCTTTCAAAAAAAAAAATTCTCCTTTATAATATATATTACTTAAATCAATTAAGGTTTGGTAATAAAGGTTGTAAAAAGATGAATGTAGGTTGGTGAAAAAGAAGCCAGAGAGATTGTCATATTTTACTTATTTGTTGGCCCAAAAGATTTGCAAAAAAAGACCAAATGATGAGGTATGGTGTTGAGCCAATATTAGGAGATAGCAATCTGTGAAACTGTGGCACACAATCACACATTTTAAGTGAAATACATACTGACACGTGGTATTAGATAGTTATGTTCATGAATGTAGCAAAGCAAAGGCAGTCAAGCCCCCCCCGGTCTGCTAACGCACACCGAAAGCACTTTCTCAAAGCCGAATTAAGGTATTCTCAAGCTTTTTCAATCATTTGATTTGTTTCCTACTCAGAAGATTCTCAACTCTTACGCAAAACTACATTGAAAGACACGTAGCGCCATGTGGAAAGCAGCAGGGGTGGCTTGACAAAGTCGTGTCAAAGTAATTCAATTTTAAAGTAATTCTAGTTGTTATATTTACGTAATAAATTCTTGGGCATCCGAAAACGTGTTGGCACATTGTTTGAGTTTAAGAATATTTCATTGTTATTGTGGCGGCAAGTGTTGCATCCTTAGAAAGGTCTTTTTCTTCTTTAACCAATTCGTAATTAATTAATTAGTACACATGTGTTGTTAGTTTATTCAAATGGCAAAGGTGGGAAGTAGACTATTTTGGTATTGTCCGTGAAGTTTTCTAACTAATTCATGTGTTCTTGTTTTTCTAGAAAAACTTACCACAAAATTGTTGCTTTTCCCTAGCTTTCTTTTCTTTTTCCCTTTTTAAAAGCTTTGGTTGTCCTCCATAGCATCAAAGTATAAATATATTAAAAAAACGAAAGTAGGAGATATGATTTAAAGAGAAATCTAATTAAAGACAAAGAAATAAATTATTAAATTACAAGAGATTGCCATATCTTTTTTTGTGGCGCCCCAAACCAAGACCAAATGTTGCAAGCCACACAACAAATAATCAATAATTATTGGAAAGCATCGAATAATTATAACATTTTATTTAGTTTGGTCTCCTTCATTATTATTATTATAGTAATTAATTAACTAATTTAGCAAACATAATCAACTAAAAATATCGTGCATTTGTTACATATGCCATTTTTTTTTGGAGTAAACATCTGATCGACTACGTTATCCTGAGCTGGTGCCGAGCCATTTCAAGTTTTAGGTTGCAAACTGCTAGTACAACTCATTAAAGCAAAAAAGTTTATGCATTTTAATTCCATTTTTGTGGAGAGAATTAGTTGTATTTTTTGGATCCCAACTTCCTAACTACAAAAACCCCAAGACTAGTTTTATAATCATAGTTCAGTTGTGAATAACTAAACAGAAAACAGAGGTAATGTTGAAGAAAAGTCCTGCTAGTTGCTATTCCATCTTCCTTTAGGGGACCAGAATTGAAACGATAATAAATACCTTCTCAATTTGTTGAACCGTAAGATAACAATTAAGATTTAATATTGGAATTTTCTCTCTTCCTTTATATCATTGGATTGACAAGGCAAAGAGAGGGGCCTGCTAGTGCTAGTTGCCAACCCAAGTTAATTCAAAGAAGTAGAAGGAAGGTCCAAGGGAGATTTCATGCCCAAGAAATGTGCATCATGTTAACGTTAGAGGGACAATCATTAACGTTAGGTTCTCCGTATGTTACAGGGAAGCTTGTCTGTTTATTACGAAGACTGACCAAATGTGTCATTATCTTCTTGTTTCCCCTAAGCAATAATTATGCATATTCATTCCCAAAAAAGAAAAGAAAAAAACAGTAGCTGCACGAACTTAATCTAGACGTTGGCCACATTTTTATATTTCAGTGAATCATAAGCAACAATTTAAAATTAACATCAATGTTCTACTGTATAATGATAAAATAAATCCTCAAATTATACAAAATTCCTTACTTAAGCCCATACCTTTTTACTTAGATCAATTAAGCCTATGCTTTTTTAGTAATTTGTTTAGATAAAAAACAATTATGCTATTGCAGAAAAGTGAATGTCTGTTACTTATGGTAAATTTTTACATCTTTGTGATCAAAACTTATTGTTTTATCGGAAATTAATCCATTTGATTTTTAAATTTTATTTATATGTAATTATCCTGTCAGTGAAAAAAAAAATAGTACAATAACTTAATTGCTTCAAATAAAAATGTTAATAGTTTAAGAGAGAATTTATTTGTAATTCGAAGATTATTTTATCATTCTACTATTCTTCTATTGTCTAGCCATTGCTTGTCACTTGATGTTTAAAATAATAGTAATATATAATGATTTAAAAATGGAATGATAAGTGTTTCCAACATGATTAACATCTAAACAGCTTGGATTGGTATAAAAAAAAAATAGCAAACCCTTTTGGCATTTACTGCGTAGCGTCAATCTTCTGGTTCAAGGAATGAGAATCCACCATTATTGTGGGATCTATTTGTAAGATTTCTTTTTATTCTTATCTTGTTGCAAGATGACCCAATGTTTGCATTTATTCCTTTAAATAATTGAACTTAATGATCTAATCATTACTTTTTGTTAGTGGAGAGAAGATTTGAATCCTCTTCGATCTTAAGAAAAGATTGGATAAATCCCAAATTTATATCCAATCTCTTTCTTTTTATTTTTCACAACATAAAATTTACGATAATTTTTTTTTCAAGATCTATAGTGGAAGATAAATCTGTCCCAAAATTTTTTGTAGAGAAAAAAAAAGAAAATTAACGAAATGATTTGAAATTAAAAAGAAAATACAAAAATAATGACATTAATATGCATGTCAATATAATATAAAATTTTAAAATAAAAATTTTATGTCATATTTGAACTATTGGAACCATTATATTTTTGGGCTCTTCATCATTTTGCTTTTTATAAATTGCAACATCAATCTCACATTTATTAAAATAAAAGAGACTTGCCCCCAAATTTAAGAAAAGTTGAGCTGCAAGATAAAATGGTAAAAGTAGATTTAACAATTGTAAACATGACATGACATGAGAAAATACGAAATTAAATAAGTTAAAATTTAACTTTATCGTGTTTCGTGTTTTAATTGTATTAGATATAGTTAACAAATTCAAAATATATTTAATTAATTGTATTATCGTGTTTAAACATATATCATGGACAAGTTTTAATGTTAATGATGGATGTTATTAAAATGATAATAAATTTTATGAATGTTATTTATAGTAAATTTTATTATATTTGATGTTATTATTATTTTTGTTATAATTGTTTTTATAATTATTGATTTTAAATTTGAATAATAAAAGTATATTTAATTATAAATATTTTAAGTTAATTCTAATAAACATATTAATCATGTTAGAAAAAAAATATGTTAATCATTTAATCGTGTTTATTAATATAAACAAGATTAAACGATTAACATAATTTTGACATATATAAAAAATCTTGACACGTTTAATAAATGTATTAATTGTGTCATATCGTATTATACGATTATTAAATATATTCATGTATGTGTTTCAGATAATGTGTTTGTGTTCAATTTTATCTTGTTTCGTGTTTTAATCATATCAACATGATTAAGATACGAAAATATCAATGATCAGATTTAGACAAAAATAGACTGCTTTTACAATAATTACAACTTAACAAAAAGGTACATTGGAGTAATGTATCATTTCTTTTAATACAAACTCTTCTTTCAATTGGAGAGACGTTGAGATTTGTGGTAAGACCATCGAAATTGGATGAATCATAGTTTAGTACGTATCTTCCTTACTTTAATTACTGCCTAAAAAGAATTGTCAAGGAAGATATCAAAGGGCCTAAAAAGAAATGCAACATTGGGATTATATGTATCTATGTAAACGAAAATTTGGCTCTACTTAATGCATAGATAAGATTGGACATCCTTGAGTAAAGATGAAGGAAATTGCAAGCTAGGATCCAAGATAAAGCATCCCCATGCCGTGGGGACCTCTATGGATAGTGATACAGTCTCCATTATTACATATAAAGATAAATATTTCATGGCCTTTTACTCTTCTAGGTTTATTTTTTTGTTTAACCCTGTTTTTTGTTGCACTGTTTCCATTCAGACCAAGCCAAATAGACAGGTGTGAGACTCTTTAATATCTGTATTGAATAAGAAAATTGATTGCATTGTAATGAAATCATTTATTAAAAGTTAAATCAACATGAAAGAGTCAATTACTTTTCTTTTTCTTTTTCATTTTCAGTTTCTTTCTGCATCCAGAGAAATGGCTGTAGAAAGATCCTAATATTGAAATGGTCTTCTTCATTTGTTTTATTTTTTAAAATGGTTTTGTAAAAGTAACCTCCATGTTGTTTCCCACATTTAATTGCTGCTATTGATGAATTGACATTTAAATGGTACATTTTTTTCCACACCTTTCAAAGCTAACATAAAAATGTGAACAAAAAAATGCTTGATTGAAAAGTTTAAGTAACATTTTACTTTTGTGTTGAGAATTACAAATGAAGATTTTACCAGTTTTAATACTCCTTTTTCTTTTCTAAAACAGAAAGAAGAAAGAGTAACATGAAGAGTTTAACTTAATATATAACCCTCACGAATTACCATGTTTGAATTAGTACACAAAAGGGCTCCACTTCCTGCAATTTCATGTCAAAGTAGTTGGTATTGATTGAAATAGAAATGCAAAGAAAGGCTCTGGGCAGCTGCAGCATATGACCTTGACCATGGAAAATTAAATAGAGTGAAGATGCAAATGAAATAATTAAAAAACCTAAAGAAAATGTTGTGGAATGGGCCAACACCAGCCAATGAGGCCACACTAACCACTAGGCAGCCACCCACATTGGACTCATTTTTCTCTACACTCAAAAAAAATCTCAATTAACAATTTTATATCAATCAATGCACACCAAAAGCCAAGAAAAAATTGGGTCAACCATTTCAAACTCTCTCTCTCCTTCCTTTTTCCTCCTAGTTTAATTGTCTTTCCCTCTCAATTCTGCTCCACGTATCAGAATTTTAAGCCAAACGCGCTTAGAATATACTAAATTGGAAGATTCTTATGTCACAGACTATTACTATTACTATTACTATTATAATCAACAAAATTAATTAAGTTTGAAATATTTATTGGTTAAGATGCCTTTGGTAATAAACTTTATTTGGGGGTACAACCTTTGATTGTCTTTCATTACATCATTCATTTGTTTATTTTTAATTTCACCAAAATGAACCTGTTTCCGCTTTGCCTTTCATCACTTACAAGAACTGTTCGCACATGAATGAAAATGACTTAATTAAATTAAATTGAAAAAAAAAATAGTGTGACATTGAATATATGACTCGACTTTATAAATTAAATATTTTTGAAAGGTGTCGTTATTTTTTTTTATAATTGAGAAAGAGAGATTTAAACTTTATTTTTTAGATAGGGAATCATATATCAATCAATGAATCAAATGTTCGGATGCGTGTCGCTATTTGAATAAATTGATGTTCGTAACTTCAAAGCTCGATCATTTCTTTTATTTATTTGCTCTGACATCACTAAATGGTTTCTCAAACAGTAATTGTAGGATTAAAGGAGAGAGTAATAAGTTTGGGAGGCCAAAATATTAGAATAACAATACTCTTACTTTCCTAATTAATTACCTTTTTTTAATGGATCCAAAATCCAAGATTATAAATATTGATATTTTGAGTGAGTTTATATATATATATATATATATATTAGCACCCCTTTTAGTTTTGGATTTTTCTGAAGCCTTCCATTTTTCTTTATTAGATTGGACTAGAAGAAGTGGGAAATTTCCATGAAAACTATATATTCTCCGATTGTGAAAGAGAGCTTGGAAAATGAAGACAACAATATAAAGAAATTAATAATAGAAGTTAAATATCCCTAGAACTTTAAAAAAGTAAAAGGAAAACCCAAAGCAGAATGGTCTAAATGCCTACAATATCAACTCCTTGTGCAATGACTTGTGTTTTGTTTGTATATGGCAGGATAGTTGTGCTTCCACGCAAATGGCTCCATGGCCTCCCACTTGCTTTGTGGTCCTTTGGCCTAAAGGTATGAAATTAGATGCCTTGGACAAGTAGTAACTGCTTTGAAAATTTCACATTCAAACACAAAGGGCTGTTGGTTTGCATTATTCCTTTCTCCACATGGTGTGGAAGCCCACAAGTTTGGAAGAAAGGCCAACCGTTTTGATGCTCCCATTATTCTGCCCGTCAAAAGTCAAGCTTTTGTTTTTGACCCCTTGAACCACAAGATTTCTTACCTGGTTGGGGAACCCCATATTGATGCCACATTGCCACTTCCTTATGCTTTGAAATTACAATAGATTATATGCTCATTCCACATCAAATTCAGAATCAAGATTTCATAATAGATTTATTAAGAATAAAGATTAAGTATTGCTAAAGGACTTGAACATAGATTGATCTTGTCTTTAGTTATAAGGTTTCCAGTTGTTTTAACTGTAATCAAACATGATGGAAAAAGGGAAAACAATACATTTTCATTCTTTTATAATGCACAAAAGGGTTCTTTATTTTGAGTTGGCATCCATCTCTGTGTGGATGGTAATTCATCAAATAAATTCAAGTATTCATTGGTTGTGTAGTATTTCACTAACTACTTGCTATGTTGTCTTATTGATGCATTGAATTTCATATATAGGTGTGTTCTCTTAAAGGTCACATCTCAAATTAAATATTTTGCATAGAGGTTGAATCTTACATAATTAAGACATCCCAGTTACATTTATCTAATCTTGAAATTGCATAATTTTAGCTATCAATCTTCTGCATATAAAATAAAAAGATTCTTTGTTTCCAGATCATGCAAACTTGTATCCTTTCCAATCCATTCTTTTTTTATTTATTAAAAGTCAAAGAGATGAATAACAATTAAAGGGAATGAATCAAACTCAAAGCTCAAGTCTGAAACACCACATACATGTAACACAAAATAAATTAATGAATCACACTCCAATCTTATGTCACCCTGCCACTGGTTTTTCTTAAACTTTGGCAGAACGATATAGTACCATGAACATGGTAGAAAATACTAAACTAGAGATGGAAAACCTCAATTTTCCACTGCTTTTCACTATACATATAAGCCTTTATATACATACCAACCCCTCGTATATGTACATGTAACTTCAAAGTTAAAGTTTCTAAACCTATCAAAGAAGTGAAAAAAAAGAAAAGAAAAAGACACCAAGGGGCAGATTCTTGCAACAAAACCGCCAACATATGATCAGGAAACTGCAACCCCAAACCCGTTTCTGTTGCCATTCAATGAACAAAACCTGGAAGGCTTAGGCTGGAAATTCCTCCTCCTTTGCATGTCATGGCTGGATGGCTTAATTATTTGGAGCAGAATCGCCTTGATGGAATTTGCTTTGGCTATGACAGCTAATTCCCAGTGATTTGGTGAGACGCGAACCACCCTTGTCCGACACGGTGGCTTGTTGAAATTCCTGTGCAGGTTGCACCTGAAGGAGCCTGGGTGTGTGGTAGGGGAACATAGGCATGTACGGGACGTCGGTGACTTGGAGCTTGATGATGATGATTCAATTTTTGAGGCCATGGGAGGGGTTCAAAACTTCAACCGGAAAGAGGGGATCTAAGAGGTCGACTTCTCTTTTCGGTGTGGCAAACTAACGGAAAGTAAGAGAATATGGGGGGTTTTATAGCTTTGAAAGCCTGTTTAAATTACCTTTAAAACCTTTTGCTTTCATATATTTCTAACGGCATGACCTTATGGTTTTATGGGTTATGAAACAGAGATCTTGTTAGGGGTTGGGTATCTACAAGAGAATTTGTTAAATGGAATACCAGTTTATCCGTATTTGAACATTTAGTTTATTAATTGATATATAATTTTTTATTTAAAAAATAAATTTAAATTCTCTTTCTCTCAATTATAGAAAAAAATATCAATTTATCCACTAACGCACATTTAGTTTTTCATGTGTAACAGTCATACAACAAACCATTAGTTTCCTTTTTCAGTGTATGGAATCAGTTGGAAACAACAGGGTCTATTCAACGGTGACTGCTAAATGCATGACAATGAAGGAGAGAGACTTTTATTCCAATTTCCAGCTATTATAAAGGACTCATAAAATTCATATGGTGGTCCACTGCCATTGACATTTGAGTTCCAACCCTACCAAGGGCGGTTATGGGTTCCTTTCTTTCCTCTTCATATTCATGCCCTTCCAAGCTGAATTCCAAATTAATATTTCATTTTTGGTTTCGAAGCCTACAAATTGCCTGGAATCTTTACATAAAATCAAACTGAAAAATAGTAGTGGCCTTTGCAAGAAGAAAGGGTTATAGTCTTTTAGAGTGAATATCATGACAGGTCAGGAGTCTTACTCTCATGCATGACATTGCTTTAATATTTTAAAAGAAGATAAGATATCTCATCGAATCCTTCAAGGGTTACCTTTTCCTGAAAATAAGCTCTTATAACAATTATGAAGAATTTTAATTAAGCAAAAAGGGAGATGATAATATATATATATATATATATTTACTTAAGAGTTAAAGTTTTGGAATTGTGAATAGGTTGGTTAAATTGGTCTTGCATTCTAGTTGAATGTTTTTTTAAATAGATATATTTTTTAATTTAAAATATGGATCGGTCACAAGTGGTATAATCTATCTAACTCTTCACTAGCATAAGACTTTTCATAAGAAGTAGTAGAATCGAGATAAGTTCTCTCTCTTCTATGATAAAAAGTTACTGCAATGAGAACGTTACATAATTGAAAAAGATAAAACGTCATAGATTTCAAATTACTAAGAGATAAAATGAGTTTTGAGTTTATAAGTAAGGATATTCTTCTATTTAATAAATATATTTTTTAGGTTGAAAATACAAACTCGTGACAAAAATTAAGTGAAAAGAATTGACTTAAATTAATTTGATATGGAATGTGATTTTAAAAAAAATTGAATAACATAAAATTTGTGTTATTATTATTATTGATTTTGTATTTTTTATTGCTTGTCCTGAGATGGTCAATATAATGTTTGCAAGATGGGATTTAAATTAAGAAGAACAAATTTGAGTCGACTTGGTTTGCTTGCTGAACTTTGAGGTCGGCTGTGTTGGGGCAAGAGGGTTACAGCTTGTATGAATTTAGCCCTAGCAAGAAGCTAACATGGCCACCTTCCCTATCTAATAAACCTCACAAAAACTTGACACGTACTAGAATTGGCATATTCAAATCCAAAATTGGAGCGACCCTAATCAAACTGATAAAGACCTGACACCAACTTTTCTAGACAACTTTGCTCTTGTGACACAATTTACACAGGAAAACGTTAAAATGTCACGAAAATTTGTCCATGGAATGGAGTGATAATTTCGTAGGAATTGGTCATGGGTCGTTATGATGCCTACTATTCAGATAGAGAATTATAAGAAGGGGTCGGAAACATTTTTTGTCTGCCATTTAGTCCAAGTAATATAATAGTGTAATAAATTAAAAATTACACCACTCACAATATTTTCCTTGGGGGATTAGCTTGTAAAATAACCCAATTTTCCTTCCACTCAAAGAGTTACAAGCGGGTTGAGTGTACAGAAAGTGATATGGCAGTTCATCCAACTTCTTTTTCCGATGCTGATTGATGGGAATGACATTAAATCTTGAGTCCATTAGATAAGAATATCATAATGTTACTTGCCGCTTTTTTTCCTTTTCTTGACAACAAATGTTACTTCTTTTACTTCCCTAATTTATTTCATCTTATAAATTGGCTATGTCGGTCAAGGATAGAAATCTAGGTGTAGCTAATTAATTGATTTGATGATTCACAAAGAATACAATGAAAAGGTCAAATCATGGTTGTCTTGTCAATAGTTGGAATATGGTTTTCACTTTTCCATTAAGAAACATCCACATATTTGCAACTCTTGAATTGTTACAATCAAATTCTTACCTGGCATCCAAAACCGTGCCAAAATCTTTCACGCCTTAAGATGAAGCCTATTACCTCTTGGATTAGGTGGCCGATGTTTTCCATGAGAGGAATCGACTACAATTCCGGGTCTCTTTGGGCCTTAACATAGAGCCTGCCACTTATAACCCCATTTCCAATTTTACAATAACAGAGAAAAAGAAGAAACTAAATAGCCTAGGGAGACAAGTTTCTGACTTTTTTGGGGTTGATTCGTCCATGAACAATTAGAATGACTTTTTCCCATCGTTTGTAAACTGCAGCTTTACATTAATAAAATAGAGTAATTTTCTGTTCTTCAGGAGAGAGAGAGAGAGAGATGCATTATACTAAGAGGATGAGAAAGTCATTCATTCTAGAAGAGGCTTCCAAATACTAAATTATCTTGTGCATGGCTACAGACTGCACTGCACAAAATTCAAGCCTAAGGATAACAAGCATAATGTACAAAATTTTGCAATGTATGATAACTCGAAATATACAAGCAAATTAACAACCTGCTAATTAGGCTTGGAGCTCATCGACCCTTGTCTAGGCCTTCTGATCTAGCATTGTACTGTTTAGTGTAAACACGATGTCTTCTCTCTCTTGCATAGATTACCCAGAAGATCAATGACAGCATCACAGCGGCAGACACAATTACTAATCCAATGTAGATCCATTGACTATAGCGCCGCAGAGCAGGACAATATTCATGACTGATGTCTGTGAATGTATCACGCACAAAAGTGCAGTCTTGCAGATTAACAAGAAATGGACCATAGCGATACAAAGCATAACTGACATTCACTGCAGCTAACATCTGAGTGTAAATTTGAGGGGTCAGCCGCCCAGGTGTAGAACAAATCCCAGAGGATGAAACCTGACAAGTATAGTTCCTCCAAACCTGTTTGAAACAAAATATACAGTCATGAGAGTTTCTTTTAATTTATTGCTATTCATTTGGGGGAAACTAAAAATACCACGACAAAAGGTTTTGGATAGGCAGCCTGGAGACAGGCTAAGAAAATAAAAAACAAAAATAAAAGATTTTAAAGCCTTTTATGCGAATATGTTATTAACCCTCCGAACAAATCCAAAGCCCACAGCTAAACACCTTAAGTAATAAAACTTGCAGTCTGTAGTCTACAACATTTTATAAAGAGTTTGGCAACCTGCATATTTGAGTGAGCCTTAAAATGAGGCAATATATCTGAATGGGAGGAAATTCCAGAAAGTATCATAGAGTTAAAAAAGGACCAAATAGGCATTACCTTTGTGATTGATGCAATTATGGCAGTATCTAGCCCTTGTAAGTCTATCTGCCTAGGATAGCCATTGGTGTTCAAAACTTTTTTATTTAATTTATTCACTGCAGTCTATGAGATGAAATTTTTAGCCCTCTCGATGACCTGAAAGTTATTGACTGTTTGCCTTGGACCTGGGCTGAGACTAAGGCAATTGAACCCAGGAGAGAGCAATTGACTAATGCTTGATGGTAATTGAGCCAAAATTCATTATTTAAGCTTGTCATTCCAACATGTACATTATAAATGTGTGAATGTGTGCATCTGATGCATGCCTAATTATGTATGGCCAAGCAATTTCAACTTATATTTGAAAAGGCTATTGTTGTTACCTCCGAGGATCTATACAAGTCAACCTCGCCAGACGCACACTCCCGATTTGTGAGATTAGCATTAAACGGGTTGCAAAGAACTGGCACCAACGGACCAGATTGATTGTAATAAAAAGGTGCCGATGCTGGTGGAAAATTTTTGTTTGCAACATTATTGAGGACACCGTTCACAACATTCACAAGTTGGTAAGTGACATTCTTGGTTCGTATCAAGGTCTCTTGGGCTGTTGCATTGTCCACACACGGCAGAATGTCATCTAATGCAGTATGGGCAGTTGGATTCTGGACCCATTGATCCATTGCAACACAGGCATCTCCAACCACACTGTTAAGCATGAAAGACAATTTTAATTTAGAGAGCTTATTAAAGATGATTATAACAATAGTCTTGAGCACTGACATCCAACTAAAAATAAATCTTAAGGTATATCACTATTGACATGTTCATTAATCAGAGTGTCTTAGAAACTTGCGAATGTGAGGACCATAACAAAGATATGCATCTGCACTAAGGTATGAAAGAGCAAATCCAAACGAGAGAGAGAGAGAGAGAGAGAGAGAGAGAGAGAGAGAGAGAGAGAGAGAGAGAGAAAGTGACTTTGTTTCGAGAGAGATGATGTCGAATTATCAGTGCTTTTAATTTGTTCCCACTGATTCATTATCGATCGTATATAGTTGATTGACAATAGGAGAACCTCTGAGCCCTAGCAAGGGGTAAAAAAAAAAAATAGACAAAAGAAGAACTTATCTTTTACACTAAACCTAGAACAACATAAGTCATCAGAGAAACAAACCTAAAATTTTACCCAAGAGCAAGTAATCAAGTAAACAGGGATGGGAAGAAAGTTAAACCATAAGTTGTATAGAAAGGAGATTTGATCCTAAAATTTTAACTCTAGAAATTTGCGTATGGCATAGACTAGAGTAGGCAAAGATTTATCAAATTCTACATTCCATTTGATCCATAATATTCTTTCTAGCACTAAAAAAGGTGCAAGATGGGTTTCTTTAGTCAGCAAGTTTGTTAGCACTTCTTATCAGTGTATAACTCAGTAGATATATCACTCAGGTATTATATGAGATTCAAGAGTGTGCCCAACATAAATTAGACCACAATCAAGATAATGCTGTATTAAATACTTAGTGATGATTGTTATGCCAGTAATAGGGCTAAAAAAGTTGCTATGCAAAAGAAAACTGCTTTACAAGGAAGAAAATTCAGCCAGAAAGCAACCTGTTTATTTCTACTCAATTAATTGGTTTCCTATAAGTCATTTAAATTAAACAACTGAAGACACATATATGTGCATGAGTTGGTCTCATTCCTGGGCATTTTATGTTCAGAAAGGCAATATGTGGCTAAAAGTTGAAAACTGATTTGAACAGTAAACAAGCATGCAAGAATAAAAGTAAAACCTTAAACATGAGGAAACGTAAATTAAATTACTAAGTAAAGTGCCAGTTTAAGTTGTTAAAGATGTTGAAAGTTAAAAAAAAATATATAAGTTCTTTAACAGAGAAATGTTGGAAATCGACAGAACATACTTGTGGAGGAGATGAAATACTCCACACAAAATAAATGTGCCTGCAACAAGAATCCACCCGAGGATCACCAGCCTGCATTCATTAATTATAAAAGCATTTGATAAGGTAAGTGCTCTTAAGTAACACTGATTCACTTCAAGAGTTAAATAATTTATTATGAAGCATTCAACAAAAAATCCATTAATGATATTTCACTTACGTGTACACCAGAAACTGCAATCCGAGAATGGAGAATACTGCAGCCAGCCATCACAATAATAGCATGAAATTTAGATGATATTATGATAATGTAATTACTTAGAATCTTGGATAAATGATCAGAACAACAATGTGACTTACAGAATCCAAGAAATGCCAAAAAAAGCATCACAGCAGCGACAATTATAAGAGCCAATCTCCTGCAGCATTTAGTGTGAGATCAGTTTGGTGATCAGCATTCCAAGATTAGTCTAATTTCAAGATTCTAAAAGCTTCTACTTACATGTTGTCCAAACCATTTTGAATTTTGTCTTGATTATTGCCTGTTTGAGTGGAAAGAGTGCTAGCAGAGGAGTTGATCTTCTTTTCAATATCATCAATGCTTTTCTGGATGTCTGGTGCCAGAAAAACTGAATCCACACTAATTTTCTTAGCTGCGGAAAGATAATCTGACACATTCCTGAGGCTTTCAGCAGTAACATCTGCCTTATCAACTGCATAGTCCAGTGTGTTTGTTGTACTGCCATGAAATTTTCCCTGACCAGTGTACAGCACAACACACCCGACACTGTAATATGAAGTTAAATATTCAGTGACTCATAAATGGTTATTAAAAAGTAAATATCCTGAGTTTTTTGAGAGAGCGGGAGGAGGAAGTAGAGTTACATTGCAGCAATGGTGAAGAGCATGAGGAGAATAAGAGATAGTGCATAAGCTGTCCGAGAGTAGCCATAATTATCTAGTCGACAACAACAATGACGGATACATATGATGAACAAGCATAGCGCAAATATCACAAACCAGACTGCAGCAATGGCAAAGAAAGGAGCTGCCGTAAAACCCACAGACTGCATTATAAGCCATAGTCAAAACATAATAAATGTTAAATAAATAATCTACTTTATGAAAGTTAGACATATGAATACTTGAAAAAAAAAAAGGTAAAGAGTAACAAGCTGAGTTTTAAGTGAAAGTGCAAGTGACTGCCAAGATAATTCAACTCAAAAACAAATTTCTAAATAGAGATTGCACTATCAAAAAAATGACAATAGAATTAAATTAAAGATGGGGAAACAACTTAGAGGAATAACAGGACTAAATAGGCTAGACAATTCTTCTCAAACATCAAAACCAATTACAAAGAGAGACAAAAAATTATAGAAACTAAACTTCAACGAAAAATCATAATAATACAAATAAGAAAATCAGCAAAACACTGTAAACATTCAAGGCCTGTATACAGCAACAAAATCGTCACTCATTTCTTTCACGAGAAAAAAAGAAAAGAAAAGAAAATCCTTGAAGTAACCAAACAAAAAAAAAAGCAGCCAGAAAGAACATAGAAAATAAATAACTCCTGGCTAAATATATCAATTTTTCAAAAAGTACCAAAATGCCATAAAAAGTGAAAACAACTAAAAACCAAAAAGGAAAATGAAAAAGTGGAGAAGAGAAGAAACTGACAGCCCAATAGTGTTCATTACTGATATTCCAGCCACCGGTGTACTTCTTGAAATTATCAAGAGGGTCCCTCCTATGAGTCCTTTCTCCAGCCAAAATCAAAGACGAGTTGTCTCCTTCACTTCCCTCTGCAAGGTTCCTCCTTTCTATCTTCTTCCACGGTACCATTTCAGTGTGCTCTCTCTCCCCAAAGACAAAACTTTTATAGTACCCTATCAAAGAAAAAAAAAACTGTGAAACCAACAAAACCCCAGAAATAAAAACCAAAACTTTCCTTCAAAATAAAAAAGGTAGTACCTGAGATGTGTAAGGTTCTGACATTTGAAGCTTCAGACGTTGCTTCATGTCTGAATAGAAACAAAGAGAAAAAGAAAAGAAGAAACAATGCATATGGGTTTGATCTGAAACACAACATTCTGTTCTTACTTCTGTTATTTTCTTTCCTCTGTTTCTGTTCCCTCTTCTTCCTCCTCAGGAGTTTTTTTTTTTTTTTTTTTTTGAAAGAGGGAGAGGGAGGGGAAGACAGAGAGAGTGTTAATTGCTATATTAAGAGGTTGATGAAATCTATTACAGCATTGCTCGCTTTACGTTTAGGAAAATAATTGATTACAAGGTGGTGGGTCCCTTCATATTTTGTCTGTATTTTTTCACTCTGACCAAAATGCCCTTTAAATTTTTTTTTTAATTTTTATTTTATTGGATGATACTTCTTTTTCTTATTTTTTTTTCCCATTTAAGAAGTTAATTAAAAGTGCTTTTGTTTAGGTGAAGCTTTGTTTGCTTTTTGTGGGAAAAAAGGTAGTGGTTGTTTTGCTTTCCTTTTGTTTAAGAACATCTGATTCTTATCTTGGCAAAATCTTAATGTGACTAATTTGCCCTTTACCGACATACAGAAATAGATATTCCATAAATTTGGAATGTAATTCATTTAAGTTTTTTGTATTGAATGAATAAATAATGAGTTGGTGGAAATAAAAAAAAAACATTTTTCCCTTATTTTTCATTAGATAATCAAAAATCAATAAAACCTTCAATCCCTATAAAGCATGTGTAGGCCTTTTATTTTTCTCGGTTAAATTCAGTTTGACTTTGCATTAATCTTGTGGACATTTATGTTCTCAATATAATGAGAGTTCAATGCCTTTGTAATTGCAATCAGGAAAATAAAAAGATATATTAATAAATCAATAATGTTAATTATTTAATAATACTTGATATTAGTATGTTTCAATTTATATTTCTCTTTTTATGAGAGACAAAATATCATCAAAATCACATGAATGATAAAATAAAAGAATAAACGATTTGTTTAATGTCATGTTTGATTATCGTGACTCGATGTCAGTTTCATCCACATAATGCGTGACCCCATTTTCATAAAAAAATTTCTTTTTTGCTTTCTAGTTAGCAATGTGATGTTTGCCACATTCTTGATTTTCCTTTTCACAAGGGATAGATAAGGAAGGCTACTCCAATTTTTTTTTTACTTCATTTAGAAGCAGTTGCCAGCTAGAAAATACAGAAAAGGCTAATTCTGTCATTACAAGTTTCTTTTGCTTTAATATAAAAACATTCTCCATTCTTAAGCATGCTAGTTTCTTAAACCTTAATTTAAATATGAACAGGGTGTACTCGTACTCCAATATTTACAAAGCTTCAGAGAGTTCATACACATTACAAAACTGACGGCTGTTGAGAGCAGATTTTCCCTTTTTTTAATTGTAAATAAACAAACGAACGAAGGAAATAAGCCCACAGAGATCTGCAACTCACATTTCCCATTTTTATTTTATCCCCTGTCATCGATCGGAGCATCATAGACTCTGGGCACCCTCTTTCAAACTAATCGTGTTTAGCTGTCCCCTATGACATCAGTACTCGTATAAACTAAATAAAACTTTGCTTTCAGTGTTGTTTTCAAAGTTGTCAATCATTCTGAATCTGAAACGTGTAACCCATCTCCATTTTGCCACATATTCTCTCCCCTCTTCATTTTGATGCAGCTTTGGGTCATTTTAATTCTACTTGTTAAGTAAAGACTTTGATTGGGTTTAGACTCGTGAGAGTTTGAAGTTTGGGTTTTGAGTGATGGGAGTGCTGACATGATCTGTCTTACACTTGTGGGTGGTAATTCTCAGACATCATAATTTTTTTACAACTTTCTTCGGGACACCTCATTCTCTCATCATAATCAAGGAGGGCACATTACACAAGAGAACATAATTCAAGAGTAGAGTCGGCAATCTTTGCTTCAAGTCTGATGTTGAATCCAAGTTTGCTATAAGTGGCTATTGTCTATTGGGCAAAGCTATATCATGACTCTTAAAGAGTTAAAGACTTCCCTTTACTTTCTCTTTCCTTTTTACCTTAAGTCAAATTTTCAAACATCATCCCCTTCAAAATAGCAAATAAAACAACACTAACATTTTATTTTATTTTCTTAAATAAATCAAACGAAGAGGAATATAACTGCATTTGGATTAGAATCAATTTTGTGGTGTTCCAAAATGGAAAAGAAAAGATCTTTCACCAAACGAAGAAAACAAAAAGCTATGAACTATCTTGTTATGTGCACTGACTCCAAACAGATAAAGAGTCAAGCTCAAGCACATGGCCTTTAATCGACCATGGCGCTAGCATGCTCAAAACGAGCCTTTTGTCTTCTCATGCTGCAGAGCTCTAAATGGTGTGGCCGTGGTTGGTTGGATATTTGAATATGTTATCCTGCAAAAGCTAAACCACTTAAATGTCTTCCATCAAGTTACAGTGCCATATATACCATCAATGCTTAGCCTCCCACGTCTAGTGAGCTTGAAACTTTTTTGCATTAACTTTACTTTAATATACGCCAGTATTTTCCGTGTTCTTATTCACATCGACTCATCAAGTTTCAGTATCTGTAGTCAAAAGGGTTGCAACATTGAAGACTTTCTTACAAAATTAGAGATCTTAAACAGACAGGGCTGCAAGGATCATTTCTTTTAAAGAAAATTAGAAATGGTTGGGTTTAATCCAATCTTTATTAGATCAGGAAAGCTAAAAAGAAAAAAGAAATTGACATTTGTTCTGATTCCATGTGGTTGTTGTAGCTTTGATCGACTTATCTCTAACTTGAAACTTGACTATGACAAGATCATATAGTAGAAGATATTAGCAAAATTGATATACAATAACCAAAACAATGAACCAAAGCCACGGAAAACCAATTAACGTACCAAAAAAGTATATGCAAATGCAATCACTATTCTCATCAGGGGCACACCAGGGTAGGCTCAGATTCCTATTTTTAGTGACAGATTAATCAAAGAATATGATAAGATTAACAAGGTTAATATATCTAAAAAAATTGTAAAGAAAAGGAAACAAGATTCATGTTTTTCGCCCTGATTTATCTGGTGTAGGTAGAATCGAATTCCTTCGGTTGCATAATTTGGACCTTTAATCCCCCATTATACCAACCAAAAATAACTGACAGCCTCATTTCAGAGCTGATGAAAATGGAAAAATCAAGCTTAAGACGCAAAATGTTTGGTAAACTCAATCTCTGCAGCCACGAGTTATAAGGCATTTAATTGGAAAAGTGACAACCTAACCACATGAACATTAAGCTTCAAGTTTGACAACTAAATCCAAAAATCAATGGAAAGCAAGCACCGGCTAATGTTGACCTTGTTTCATCACTGGTTTTTATCTTGCTACATGTTGTTTACTTTTATGCCTGTCAGTGTTAGCTGGAACCGCTGCAAAGGGTATTATATATAGTTTCAAGTCTTGAACATTCAAAGTAAACTTTTGGGAAGAGAATACAATTAGTGGAGTAGCAATCATCCAAGAAGCTTAATTTGAGGTTTTGATTGGAGTAGGTAATGATATTATTTAAAAGATCTTAATAAACGTAGCCTGGAAGCATGGTGTTCGCTCAACGTGCGTTGGACTTCTAAGCCAGGCAAAATTATCAATTTTGTTTTCACTTACCAATACAAATATTTGAAGGTTCAGAATGGAGATTAAGCTAAACTCATGTCATATATATTCGAATAATATTGAATGGTCGTCCATCCACTTTATACAAAACCGTAGGGAGAATAAGCAACAGGAACAAAACTATAGCCGTTGGTTTTATGACTAAAATATACTAGAAAAAATTATGATTAGGGAGGTTGTTGCAATTATATGTTATTCGTATCTAATCACTTCAGCTAAGCAAACATGTGCATTGATTCTACATAAAGTCTGAAAGACGGCATTTATTAATTTGTCAATATTTATTATAATAACTTATTCTGTATTTGATAAGAGTAGTTCAGTATTTATTGTTTACAAGAATTGGTAGGGGTTAGCACACAATCATGGTCCAATGACATAGAACTTGTTGCATGTTCCTTAAATGTAATGACCTAAAATATATATGGAGAATTTTCATTTTGTTGCTTGCTTTTTCTTTATCCATTTTCTATAGATTTTGAATTTGATGATTGGGCCTCTAGATATTCCTCAGAATATTTTCTTTTTTTTTCAAAGGTGATATTCCATTGGGCATTGATGTTTTTTATATGCCAAATTTATATGAAAAATTCTCAGAGAACTACTTTCACAGAGTGGAATACATTTCAATCATTGTCAGCCTCCGCATGGATACTTGAGAATTTGATCTTCCTTGATAGGAGATCCTTAGCCTCTCCACTTCATTGGTAATGAATGGATTGTGAATCGTTGCATCATCTCACAAAGAATCTAAGATTGGGATGTAAAGAAATAATTCTAAAAAGGAAGACGAAAAAAAGTTCTAAAATGAAAAGCAGAAGAGTTGAAAATACAATGCATGGTGCCCAATAAGGAAGAGAGCTGGAAAGGTTGGTGTCCATCACTGAAAGAATGCTGGCTTGGGCCCCTTGATGATTTTAAAGAGGAAATGGGCTTTGTCGGCAGGATTTACCTTTAATACATGATGTGATTTGGTAGGGTATCCCACGAATTAGATTTCGATTTCTTACAAGAGAATGGAATAACAAGATAAATATTGGGTATAATTCCATCACGGTCGTTTAGTTTTCTTTTTCCTTGCCCTATGGTACCCCAGATTCATGTCTGGAAAGGATGTGTTCATTTTCCAATATACAGCAGAAACAGCACTCAGAGATTTTTTTTAGGTTGAAGCTGGCATCCCAGGCCTATGGAATCCAACAGAATTGCAGAACTGGATATTTAAAACAAATTTATTTGTTTGGATTCAAATTTCATTGATCTGCATTTCAGCAATGTGTAGTTAACTGTGGTCTTCGGTTTTGTTTAATGCGATTCAGCTGTTGAGACTAGCTTGTGCTTATGTCACCAAAGCCCAACGCATGATGTTTTCAAAGTGTGTTGGGTTGAAGTTGAGCTAAGAGAGTGACCTATTTAAAAGTTGATAAAGAGGTGATAGTCGGATTAGTCAGCTAATTAATCATGAGGACAAGAATCTAATCTTTTTTATTCAAAGGCTAATTATAAGGGTCACAAATTTGATGTTCAAAATTTCAATTAATTGAGATTCGAGAGATGGGTTATTGACATCTTTGAACTCTACTTTTTCTTTATTGAATATAAATTTACTAATATAGCAGTTTTGGACCTTGATTAACCCGTCTTGACAGAAGAGATGAGATGAGATGAGATGAGATGACATGAGAGAATTATTTTGTATTGTTTAATTTAATATCAATTAAAAAAACATATAATGATGTGGTGGAAGCTAATAGGCCAGAGTGGATCTCTTCTCCCAAACTTTCAAATGACTTGACTGATGGGTTCAAACCAACACTGGGGAGGGAATTCCTCTTCCAACGGGGAATAATGTCAGTGCCTTGATTTTCTTGCCTACATACTAAAACACAGCCTGAAGAAAATTTCAGCTTCTGACAAAGCCTATGCCTAAGGCAGTGCTAGCGACACTTTGAGACAGTGGGCCTTGTTCATTGCATGTCAGCAGATCGCCTACCACTTTGGGAAATAAACTAGCTAGTAGGATATAAGGCCTATTGCCTATAATTTCCTCTGATAGGACAGATCAGGTCCACTAAGGCTTGAATCAAAAGCCCAAGGAGCAGACTAATGAATGTATAGATATTCTATTAATTTATTTAATAAAATAGAATATAGTATTTGATTTCTTCAGTTGATTGATTTTTTTTTATTCACTTGGAAAGGACTGCAATGGTCCCTACTGATACAAGTAAATAACTTGTATTAGTACAAGTACTTGTTATTTACAGAGGCCTTTTCTAATTTTAAAAGCTTGGTAAGCGTGGTAGGGTTTGACTGGTCAAAAATTTGAAGGTTTAAACTCTCTCTCTCTCTTCGAGGAGAGACAATATTATCTGTAGTAGTTTTGGAATGGTCAAGATATTAAAACCCTTGCTCTTCCACCATGAGAGATGAGAGGCTGGCAAAGATTTTATTTTATCATCAACTTGATGTAATCAGACTCATTGTCTTCCCTTCCATCGAGCTCTTAGCCTTGGATTCTGGAATTAATTACTGCCTTACACATTTTTTTTTTTGGAAATTAACTTTAATTAGGAGTATTAATATATGATTATTAGTATTATTTATATAATAAATTTTAATGAGAAATACCTAATAAATTTATAAAAATTAAAATAAAAACCTCAATCTCTAAAGAATTATATTCGTATATAAACGTAGATGAATTATTGAAATCAAGTTTCATGATATGTAAAAATTTGAAATTAATGCCTATGAGCTTTTTTTTAATACACATAATCAAATGACGAAAATCTTTAATGAATTATAAATTCATGCAAATATATCATTTTTATCTAATTCTGCAATCTAAATCTTAAATGTATCAAAATATTAAAGGGATGCTTCTTTTTTATAAATTTTGGATTTGTGAATCTAGTATTATATATTGATTGAGAACTTTCCTTTTTTTTTGTAAGATTTAACAATGCCTTCCACATCCACCATATTAGTATTGTCTCGATTTTTGTGCATAAAAATAGACTATATATGTGGGGAGAGATTAAAGAATAGAACCATGAGGTCCTCCAATCCATGGCTTGAATAAATAATTAATCATATGGTAATGAGAAATAAAAAAATAAAAAAAAATTGTACAAACACTTAACTTGGAATTGGGAATCACGTGATGCCATTAAGACAAAACCCCCCGACCAAGTGACTAAATTAATTTGCGAGAGAGAGAGAGAGAGAGAGAGAGAGAGAGAGAAAGAGCTTAAAGCATTTTAAAATTAATGATTCAGTCAAAATATCACAATTAAACTAGTAGTAGAAGTAGTAGTAAAAAATTTGTAATTTGTTTTAAGTTTTGTTTAGCTAACATAGAGGAGATCTGTGGGGAATGCCTTTCCTTCTACTCATGCTTGTAGCCATGTCCTCATCAGAAACCTTACTAGCTGATCTCCCACACAAATATAGCCCACTTCTCTTCTTCCTCACAATCTGATCACTACTGTATGCCATGCTCATGTTCTCTGACCCTGATGACCCTGAAGACCAACTCATCGGCTCATCGCTGTCTACAATTGTTGAATACGGTGTCTCGTTTGTCATTTCATCCTCTCCCATGTCTTGTGGAATCAGGAAATCAGGGCTCAGAGTTAAAGTGTTGCATTTCCTTAGGAATGCAGAGAGGTCTTTGTAGTGTTTCAGTACAAAATCCACCTGGTAATGATTCAAATTTTTAAGCACACAATTTAAGGGGGTTAAATTTGATTGCTGATCATGATTTAGAGCTTTAAGGTACATTAACAAGTCAAAATGCAAGTGCATATATATTTTACCTTGCACCCCAGAGAGCAATGAATAAAAGGTTCTTGGAGACTTCTGTCACAGGAAGTACAATAGTTTCCGGCCCCTTTGAATTGCCTGTTTTGAGGTCTCTTTTTGATGAACACCACTTTAGCACTGTTAATAGTATAGGCCTAATCGAATTAAGGTCATCGGTTAGCAAATATGAACTGAATTGTACTTAAGAAAGAACCTGTGATGAAGAATCCAAAATTGAACTTCATTTTTTTCTTTTTGAAGAAATAACTAACCTGAACATTAGAGCAATCTATAAGCTTTTGGAGATCTTCCAATCTGACAACATCATGATATACGTACCGACGAACCTGAAGAAGCCTGTGAAAACGATGTGAGGGTATGCAATGAGGGCAGATACTAATGCAACAATCCAAGCAATACACGTTCTTTTCATTCTTCTTTGCAGTTTCATGGTAAGAACACCCCACGAAGAATTTCTGAGAATAAAGGGCTTCCAACCATGCAGGCTTTTGAATTCCCTAAAGCAACATGAAAGGAAAAGAATCCCAAATTAACCATGAATTCAATAAACGAAAAAAGAACCAATAAAAGATTTAATGGAGAGGAAGAAATAAAGACAAACCATGATCACCATAAACACTTGAAAGAATAGAGCCCTCCAAGAGCAGTACTTATCAAGACAATGGAGTTAACAGAAGAGAGAGGGAGAGGGGTGGGGGTATGGCGATAAGAGTATTTATGGAGGTTCACAAGAAAGGGAAGGGTATATATTTATTCCTTGGAGAGATACACAACATTTTGTCAATTGGTGGCTTATTATATATATGGGGGAGAAAAGAGAGAAAGATAAAAGAAAGTGAAGTAAGATATGACGAGAACGTGGGTGCTGTTTCCATGTCTCCCATTCTAGACCACCCCTTTAAACAATTCTTCTATCTCCTTGGCTTAAGAGCTCCTTATTGCTAAACTAACTATGCTCTTCTTGAAGGAGCTGCCTCTTAGCATATATTTTTTTGCTGTCCCTCAGTTTATTTTTCTGTGATTCTCATGCTCATCGGCTCTTGGTTGGTGAAATGGGTTGGCTCTAATCTCTCTTTTAATGGGAATTTGAATTAAACAAAAAGCATGGTAATTTAAAGGTTTTATGATATGATTGATTGTAGCTTTAATTAACAATTGAGTCAATGATAAATTAACAGTGATTGAAATAGTTCATATTTGCAGTAATCACTATTATTGCTTTACCAAGTCACCTCAATTGAGCCTAATTATTTACAATTATAACATTGGTAAAAACTTAAGCAACTTGCAAGGATAGCTCTCATCTTAAGAAGTCTGTTACGTAGTTGAAAAACCCAACAAAAATAATAATAATAACCGCCCTTACTTTACTAGTGTTAAATACACAACTTTTTCTTGGAAAGATTGCATATTTTTCTGACTAAATGTTGTTTTTGCATAACACATTCTTTCCAAATTTATTATCATCCCTGGTATGACTTGAAAGCTAAGTAACTGGGTACTTCGCAGGATGGTAACGTAAGTGTGTATATATATAGAATCTGAAAAGAGATCTCTGATATGCCTTAAGCTGCATGGAGCCACGATATCTATAGTAATATATTTTAGCTAATTTTCCACACATTTCAGATTTGGTAGAAATTATTTCACATGAAATTAAATAAGTGCAGGCACAAATCATTATAAATAATTTCTTAAATAAAACCACACGGAAATATTAAATGTAAGAATTTTTTTCAATTTTGAGCTTATCATCAATTTGGGGGAGTACATTAAGATATATATCAAGGCATGATTGTGAACATAGAAAGAAACAAGATGTAGTTAAGTAGAAAGAAAATAAAGATTCCCCCCATGTATCTCTCCTAGCCAAGTTGCACTCTATTTTCTTTGGAAGTCTAGATGTACCATCCTTGTAAATGGAGAAATCTTTGTGAGGACCGAGGACACCCTTTGAGGAGGATCCAATAACATTCAAATTATGTTCTCTTGCAAATGTTGACTTTAGCCCTTGTTTTTATTCGCCTTTCTCATTTTCTGTCGAGGAGCTGTTATGACAAGGGGTTAATTTTCCATCATTATTGATTAATATTTTTAAAAACAAGTCTTTTATAGATAAATCACACAAATATCACTCGGATTCATATTTTCCTGTGTAACAATTGAATGTACTTAAAATCAATGATATATATTTGTGTAAAAATAAAATTATTTCATTATAAATTAAAATTACGAGTTCAAATTTGAAAAATAATTTCTTTGGATTTATGTACATCTATATTGTATTATATAATTAGTAATATCAACTAATTAGTAGAAAAAAAAAACCATTTAAATTTAGCAATAGCAAAGGATTTCACCTGATCTGAGGCAATAATTGGAGGCAGGGTTTTTAGGGTATGTACATTGGCCGGTGCTATTACCTTGCAATATTGCAGCAATCACTGAACCTTATGAATAAAGCTAAAAACACAAACACGTACGAGGAAACCCGGTTTTTGGGGATTCAGACATGGCAACATTAAACCCAACTACTCCACTAATCAGAATCAACTATGTGGCTTTAACAATAATGTGGTTTTTCTAACACAAACAATTGACAGACAAACACAACTCATTAAGCACTAGTTAAGAGACTCAATGTCCCTTAAATTAATTCTGGATTCATTTTACTAATTTTGAGGTGACCTAGCTTGTTGTGCCTTTAAGCTCCATCCAAGAGCAAATCTTGGGGTTTGCTAACTATTTTGCCAATTCCTCTTATGCCCTTCAATTTTCAATTTGATCAACCTCCTAATCTTCTGGCTAATCATCAATCATAGCATGCCATGCCACTATGCAAAAGTGCCAGCTTTTTTTTTTATATATAATTTTTTGGCAAATAAAATAAACAATTTTTTCCAAAAAAACAGGAGTAGGGTTGATTTCTTGTTTAATCTTCTCTAGAAAGTTCAAATTGATTTAGACTGCAACCGCTGCCTAGCTAGCGTTAGCTTAATGTAATGCTAATCCCAAATTTTAAACCAAGAAACAAAACTAGTTATATATTCGAAATAAATAGCATATAATACGAATTATTTCCCTTGTAAAATAGTGACAAGAAGCAACAAAGAGCAAGATGGTCTGATAGATTTAAGTTAGACAACAATCTGAGCTCGCAATAATCATAACAAAGAAAGGTTCAGACCTATGAGCTTGCAATTATGATCTATGCTAAATTTAGGAAAAATCCATGACAAAATAGAGTTCCGCAAAAGCTGCTTGTTTTCTTCTGGTAAAGAAGCTGTGTAAAAGTTGTGCGGGCGCTAGGCTTATAGCTTCCCTATTTTTTTTTGTTCACACAACTTTATTTCTCTCATGCCGCTCGACATTATATAAGCTCATATCTTTTTTTAATAGTGTTATTAAAGAACATTTCACATTAAATCCTAAAGCTTTAACTATTCAATAAATCGAGTGGATTCAATTCCTTTAAGAAAAAATTATTATAATAAAAGATAATATTTCATTTAGCTCATGCTTATCATATAATCTAAAATTTTTAAGTTAATTAAGTTGCTGATTATTAATGTTTTTGTTTATTTTTTAATTAATTTTGAAAGCAAAAAGCTAAAAATATATTTAGAAACAAGAGTAAACAAATATTTTTTAATAAGTATGAATAAAACATTTATCTTAACAGATAATAAAACGCATGATTTTACTTGATATAAAAAAAATTATATTTGAATGTATGATGCATTTAACATTTGAGTCTTAAAATTCCACCCATCAATTCAAACTCAGCAATCTTTATTTTTAGTATTACTTATACGTGGCAATCGTATGTGTCATGTGTGCATTCGAACATTTGGTTCATTAGTTGGTACATAAACTCTCGTTTAAAGAGTAAAGTTTGAATCATTTTCTTCAATTCTAAAAAATAATAATAAAACCATGTGTGCCATGTATACATTGACATGCATTATAGAATTGAGATAAATTACAGTTAATCCTAAAATTATCCAAATAATTATTGTCTTCCTAGAATTTCAAGGTTATTAAATTAGTCCTTGGAGCTTAAACTCAATCAAATTATGTTGTCAATCAAACATGTCAGTCCCTCCATTTAGAATGACTTGTTTAATCCGCTAGGATTGTAAGTAGAGGAATGCCATGTGGTGAATAAAAGAAAATCTCAAAAGTAGTATGTAATGGAAAGGAATTTGAAAAGATTTAGAGAGGAAATTAAAGAATAATCGAAGTCAACATATATAAAATTGATACAAATTTTGAAAGTTTAGATGTTAGTCAATTGTTACTCATGTTAGATTTAAGGTTTTATTTGATTTTAATTTTTGATTCAACAAACAAGTGATCAAACTTATTTTTTAAATGTTCAAAATCTAAACGTTCTTTGAAAAGGTTTAAATGAAAGAGTTAGTACTTAATTGAAAATAAAAAAAATAACTCTTTTAATTGAGAATCTGCCTTCAATCTTTGATAGATGTTTTTTTATCTAGGAATAGATGAAGATCATCTATCGATAGTTGGTTATTCTAAACATTTGGATCTCAAAGACTATAAGCATTTATCGATAGATATCAAGCATCTATTAATAAGTACCACTCGAAGACACTTTAAGGAATCTTAACTTGTATCTATTGATAGATAGACATGACTTTGAACTTTATTGAAGGCAATGTCTTTGAGATCCAAATGTTTAGACTAACCAACTATCGATAGATGATCTTCATCTATTTCTAGATAAAAAAACATCTATCAAAGATTGAAGGTAGATTCGCAATTAAAGGAGTTATTTTTTTTACTTTCAATTAAGTACTAACTCTTTCATTTAAACCTTTTCAAAGAACGTTTAGACTTTGAACATTTAAAAAATAAGTTTGATCACTTGTTTGTTGAATCAAAACTTAAAATCAAATAAAACCTTAAACAAAGTGTTAAATGGCTATTTTTACATTTAATGCACCTTCAACCATCTTTAAAGCTTCAACAACTATACATACAAAGTCCCACCACATTTATGAAGGTTGAAAGAAACTCAGCTCAAATCATTCAATACTTCTTGTTCTCCTCTTCTAGCATTTAAGTTTTCTATTGTATCATTTATTAAGCTTTTATTTTCTATTTTCTTTCTCACTAAACATTGTACTTAATTTGCTACTTAGCCTTTGAAAGACATTTTAACTGTGCTAATCTCATTTATTATATTTTCTTAAGCGATTATACCATAACCAATTAAAAAGATAATATTCAATTGGTTAGTCAAAGTAAAAGGTAGAGTAGTTGTGCTTGATTATTATATTGTAAGAATGTACTTGTTTCATAAAAAGCATTGTATTAAACTTGATTTCAATAGGAGATTTAAAACTCCTTAGTGAATCTAAAGAAAAGAACGTAGGGTTAGGGTTGGAGTCTGAACCTCTATAAAAATTATTGTATTGATTTTCTTTTTCTCTTCTCTAAATTTGATTTGTACACTTAATTTCTCTTATTTCACAATAAATCACTTGTTCTACTTATTTTAAAAAGTCAACTTGTTTGTTAAAAAAAGTGTTTTCTAAAAAAATTGAAAGAAATCTCAAAATATACAAAACATTTCAATTCACTTCCTCTTGAAATTGTTCATATTGAGCTTATTGCACTAATAAGTCTTAAGAGCATATTAAGTCTAAATAAATAAAAATATAAAAATATAATTAAACGTAATGAAAAAAATAAAAACTTATTTAATTTTTTAAAATAATTTAAGAACTTTTTCAATAATTATACCTAAAAAAACGTAGAAACAATCTTAAGTTGGAATTTTTTTTATCTACTTAACCACCTAAATCTTGATCAATTAAAATCCGCGTTACTCTTTAAATACACACATATTTGTGCAAAATTACCAATCATGTTCGTATTATTTTATACATTTGAAAGAATTTAAAAAAGACGTAACAAGAGATAAGGATAATGTAGAGGAAAAATAAAAAAAATGTGAGATGTTGACATAAGTAAGAAATACTTGATTTAAAATTTTCAAAAAGAGACATTATCAAATTGTGAGAAACCAACTCAAACTCCCCATCCCCATCCATCACATATTAGCCAAAACATTAACATAGACAAAATAGATGATTTGCTTTTGCCCCCATGTTTTAGGGTATTAGAGTTGGTCAATAATTAAAATTTATATGTTTTTCAGTTCCATCTGCAGTTTAGATAGCTTGCCTCTACTCTATTTTTTGCCATTTAGAGAAACAAACTAAAATTCCAATATGAATGCTAATTTTATATAGTTTCATTCAACAAGAAAAATTAACCATGCATAAATGTACATTTTCTGACATATACTATTTCCAAATTTGAGCATAATTTGCAATTCACCTAAATCACAAACAACTTTGTGAAATAACATTTTATCCTTCTTTTGTTTTTGTGATATATTAATTTAAAGGTATAATATCCAAAAAAGCTTCTAAATTATTTTTAAAAAATTTAAATAAGATTTTATATTTTTATTTTGAACTAAAAAAGTTATTGTATTTTTATTTTAAGTCAAATAAACCTTTATAATTGATAATTGGCTTTGTTAAAATACCATTTCTCATTTTATTCCATGTGACACTGATGTGGCATACTAATATATCATATGATGTAACATGCTGATATATCATAATTGTTGATGATATGATATATTAATTTGACATGATAATATGACCATATGATATTTTCACTTTCATATGAACGTCATGCCTGTGTCATATGAATATAAAATGACGAAGTATATTTTGATTAACAACAATTTATTAATCATTAGTTATAAGAGCTTATTTGATCAAAAATAAAAACACAAAAACTTAATTGAATCCAATAAAATAATAAGAACTTATTTAACTTTTTTAAAAATAATTTAGGCATTTATTTAAGTATTATGTCGAATTCAAATAAAAAAGAAATTAAATAAGACTTGAAAGACATTGAATTATTATTTTTTTTTGCACTAAAAAGAAAATATTAGGACTCGAATCTTTCTCAAGTCTCATTCCATCCTTACGATATTTGTTAAAAAAAAAATCAGGTAATCATGTGAATATACTCTCTAAACAAAAATTCAAAATGGTGAAAACTATATGATATATGATTAAAATGTAATGGAATTAGGCTTCTCTTGTCACTGTTATGTATTACGCTGTGTTCTTAATTCTTATGCTCTAAGACTATTTAAAAAGAAATTTCAAAGAATGTGAATAATTTAAGAATGAAGTAGGTCTCTTTTTTATGCTTTTTGACTTTAAAATTATTAATATCTGTAAAATAATTAACAGTATCTAATTTCTTCTTGAAACAACAATTTTCTTCAAAAAAGGGAAACTTAAGTTACTTAATGATGTCTTCCAATTACTTTTGAAGTAAAAAAGGTGGCTATTATTAGAGCAAGCAGCAATATTTATATACTTTACTAAAGAAATAAAGGGAATGAATGAAAAACGAAAAAGAAACCATATATTTTATCTATGTAAAATATAATAGCAAAATTCAGTATGAAATCAGTAAACTTTCGGTTGATAACGGTGGATTAATCATCAGAACCGACCAATTGAAAATTAGGAAGAATTCACGTGCACTCTCTAATAATCAAATCTATATCATGTAAACCCCAAAGACAAAGAAAGTACTTATAATGAAGAAAATTATGACAAAAATAAAAGGGGATTAATGGTCCAAATGAGCATCCCCACGTGCCATGAAAAGGCAGAACCTCACGTGGAGGGGATCCTATGGACTGACTTCGAAAGCCGAAAGCGAAAGGTGTCTTTCAACTGACAAAAACATTTCTCTTTTTTTTTTTTTTATTTTCCTAAAATTAAATTGGGTGGTCAATGGCCAGAGATGCAGCAGAGATGTAAAGTGGGCATTAAGGGGGAGAGGAATCTGTGGAAGAACAAAACAGAGAGTGGGTCAGCGTGTGAGCCGCACGAGGGGATCTCTCTGACCCCTGCTTTTCTTTCGTACATGTGTGAGTGACTCACAGCCACTTTGCTCCTCCGTCAGAAAAAAATGGGTTTTAATTACTGGCATTAAGCGGCTGAGCCAGTTTGATATTACTTGTATAGTTCTATATTTTTGCATCCCTTGTGACCAAGGCCTACCTCACGTGCACCGCCTTTTTCCAGGTATTGAAAGTGGCAACTGTCTGAGGCTAGTCTCACGTGACAGCAAGATGTGTGGCATCAAACTCTTTTTATAACATTAAAGCTGAGTAATGAATCAACAATTAAAAGATGACTAAAGCCAGTACCTAAGCTTGGTCTAAGTACGACCATCATCACCTTCACTCGCATGAACTAGGCATTGCGCAAGGAGAAGGTGCCTGGGTTGTGATTATTTACTTCATCTTACAAACTTATAGCTGCTTAGTTCGTGCATTCATCTTTCCCCATTGACTGTTTTGAAACGACATTCCTCCGCTCTGATCTCCCTCCTGCTTAAATATCTTGTATGTAAGGCGTTAATTAGCTGGTAAAGTTCTTGGCTACAACTTAAACGTCGAGTTTCGTCTTTTTTTACAAACAGAAGTCCTAGTTTCCATGTCTTATTTATGTACATTTTGCACATTATTATGCTGCATCATTTATGCATGTGAAGATGGTAATGCCCCAAAAATAAATAGATGAAAGTGCTCTGATACCATTTGATTATTGCATATAATTGGCAAGATACTTAATGGGTCATAGCTGTACGTGGGAATTGTTAATAGCACCTATGATTGGAACTCCATGTCACGAGTGTGGCCTTGCCACTACATAGATTCCTAAATCTTTAACTATTTGAGATTAACACCCAAAATTACTCCTACTTTGCAGATAAGACATACCGGATACCACCCAGGTGGTTTTTTAGACAACCTGACGACCCCAACTCATTTCTAGCCCTTTTTTTTCCTTCTCTACAAATAACTATCAAGGTCCACATTTCCAACTTGTTTAGGATTTATGTCACCATATAATTCAATAACATTTAACTAATGATCTACCTGCTACTGATTTATACTTTTCACCGCAGCTAACAGCAAAACAAGGAGTCACCAAGTTTAACCCTCCCAGTGCATCATATGTAAAAAGGAAAAGCGAAACCTAAGTTAGACAGCTAATTAGACCATATAATGCCTTGCATTAATAATGAGTTTAATAGTATTTACACAATCATCAATTCGCAAGCAGGCAATACTTGCATTAATAAGCATACACCAAATATTGCCTCTTCCCCAGGTTATCATCCTTTTCCAGGTCTTTTATTCCTGGTGTCTATATAATCAATAATTTTATACAACAAATTTCAAGGATCATCATAGATGATATGCAAGGAAAGAAAAATCATACTTCGAATGATCCAAACCCAGCTTCAAGGCTTCTGAGCAGAAAACAAGATGAAAGATCGCTGAACCTTTTTTGCAAAGTTGGTAAGACCACACGATGTGCATACGTCCTCTATCTCCTCCTCTGTAAGGTAGTTATAATTTTGCAGAATCCTCTGCAACAAAAGATGAATGTCTTTAAATTCAAGTTGATGGTACATAGAGTGCAGGCAAACAACTATAATAATCTCAAGAATAGAAATTATTAAAAAGGAAAAAAAATGCATCTGAGAATAAAAATTGCAAAGTGATGGAAAGTCAAGAACCAGGTCAAACCTCTGGAACTAATTAACACATCATTATATGTGTAGCAACTAGGTTTGGGACACAGAGGATAGACACAAAATACCAGTTGGACCTTTGCATATATTGGGGATGTTATATATAGTTTAGATATTAAAAAAGACTTAACATAAGTGAATGGTAGAAATAAAAGGAGGTGGAATTGTAAAATGCAGCATGGTGAAAAACTCAGTGTAGCCAATGTCCATGTGTTAAAAAATGGGCATGTTTGCCAAACAAGGGGAGAACATGCTAATACAAAGTGAAAAGTCAAAAAACCTGACTAAAAATATTGTGCTTTACCTCTCTGAAAGGTCGTCCTATCCAGGGAGTAGTAGAGCTATAGCGAAGAAAAGTGCTTCCAACAAAAACTCCACCACTTCTCAATATACGGCTAATTTCAGCGACCTGAAAATAATCAAAGCAAGTAACCACTTAAGAGCATATTCTAACTCAGAAAAGTCCCGAAAGTGATGTGCACACTGACTCAAAGAAGTAACATTGCCATGAAGTAGCATGCTATAAAATAAAAAAACAGAAAACCCCACTATTGAGATGTTTTATCATCTTAAGCTCTTAGCTGATAGGATTTTTCATAGGTCAGCCTACAAGACAAATGAATAAAAAGATGCTTATTTCTTTTGTCTAGTTAGACCTACAACAGAATTCTAGAAAAAATTTCTCCAATCAAACCAGTCTTTAAGGGCAAACAAGGACAGAAGGAAGAAAAGAACGAATTCAGTTTGTCTATCAGGGGGGTTAAGTCAGTATTGTCAGACCAAGAACATTTTGGTACATCTGCAAGCCAATTTGCCAGCAAAATTGCAGGAGAAAAACAGAGGAGGAAATAATGCTTACAGCATTTGAAGGAGATGGCCAACAATGCAAGGCAGCACCAGCATGAACAGCATCAATGGAACCCGATGAGAAAGGAAGCCTGGAAACATCAGCCCTGACAAGAGCAATATTGCTGCACATTTTGTAATGAACTGTGAATCAGTTCTTGGCTTAAGAAGAAATACAAACATTCAAAAGTAAAATATTGATATTTGCATAACTGCTTCAACTTTTAGCATCAAAGAGGTAGAGATGCTACCTAGCTAAAAGAGATGCATCTTGCTCAATGAAATCATTACATTGCCGCAGCATGTTTTCAGAAAAATCAAGTGCAATAACACCAGAATATGTCCCAGATTTGGCAAATTTTCTGGAAAACAAACCACTTCCACAGCTAACATCCACCAAAATGCCACCTTCTGCAGGTTTGAAGTATTCCTGAGCCATTCTGAACTGCATTATTTGCAAACCATAAAGTTAGACAAAAATAGCAAGGTTACAAACTCAACAATAGGCCATACAACATAAGGATATTCAGTAGGTATTAATTCTGCTTGTTTAGGAAAAAGAAACGTCAGGCAAAAAATATTACCCTTCAACTTCATTTACTTTCACAGAGAGGCTTCACAAAACAATATATGCATGTGTATAAATTAATATTCTACAAGAGACTCATTTCTTTAGAATGACCTTCAAAGCATTATTCATCCATCTCTGTGCATTTGAATATGATAGAAAGCCAATCAACATTTACCTCTTCATCAGGCCCAGGAAAGCCGCTTCGATTAAAATTTTGACGCCAGCCTCTTTCATAGACAAATGATACAAAAGGACTCCTAGAAAGGATGAAAGCACGATATAATGAAAACAATACCTTTACATTGAAAAATTTTAGTTATACCACAAAATGTCATCTTTGGAGGTGTATTAGAGGCAGCTATCATTCTTGTAGCAGCATTATTCAGGACTTCTTATTATCCTGTTATCTCAATTATGGCAGTAGGTACCTTGTATTTTTTTATGGCAGATCTGAAAGGAACCAAATAAGTGGGCTGAACATATGTTGGTTTTGGATAATATTGGATTAAAATACTTCTATTTTACTTGGGACTCAGTTCAATCTAGAAATACAAGTAACTGGTAAAAAGTATTGTGACTTATTAACAGATTTATGTTCGAATGGTTGTTGCTTTTGTTACTTGTTGTTTACTTCTGGAAGTCGAAAGTATTAAATGTGTAAAATGCAAGAAAAAACAATATTGTTAAAGAATTAAAAGTTAAAATTTCAAATTTTTCGGTTAAAAAAATATATAGTTTACTTTACTATGGAACAATCATGCTTGAAGTGCACCCGAGCATTTGGCTCAATGGTTGGTGCATTATCCCCCTGTCTTAAGAGCAGGGTTCGAATCCCCACTTCCCCAATTATCAACAATCATGCTTGAAGTAACCATTTGCTTGTTTTTAATCAAATACAATTTTCTTTTCTATATTTGCATTTGCATTTTATAGAAAATTTTGTAGGAAGTGAAAAGCAAATAGCTAAAGTAAATATCAAATGGAGACTTAAGAAATGAATTGTTTTTCTTTTAGAGAAGATTTTCATACCACATTTCAGACTTCAGATTAAAGTATCAAGCCTCCTTAAACATAACTTTAACGAAACCTTTATGTTTTTATGATTCTATCTTTATCCCTGCCTTCTCGCCCTTTTAATTTGTTGAAGTCATGTTTTAGCAATTCAGAGAGTTATAGGATCTCAGACAATTTATTTTATAGTTTCATTATTTGTTGTAATCCTGCTTTGCACAGGACCCCCAAATTCTGCACATTTTCTGGAAAATGCTACAGAGTTGATTTTTATTCTCAGATATATTTGGAATTTGAACACAAATTCATGGTTCCAGTCATAAACTGCTGATTATCTTTCTAGCTGCATCAAATTCCAGAACAAATTATACTTGCCAGAATTTGATTTACTTACTAAACATAAAACCTAACCAAATTGTACTTAAAATTCGTAGAACAAGTTGAATACTCAACCTGTCATGTGTTAAGGCATCAAGTGTAAATCCATGTGTGTGTAGCAACTACCCATACCGGAATAGCTCGGTCCCAACTGGTTTGACTTCGTTGTAGTCCTTCAATCCAGCAGTAATAGTCAGATCCAAGTATACATCTTTACTCGAGTATGATTTGTTGCATTTTTTACACTTGAATCCAGACCGGTAGATAGCTTCCCTGCAAGTTGCCCAAATTCATTAGATAGTCATACAGTAACCCGATCGAATCCATTATATATCAGTATAAATTCTAACTTACAAGTTAAGACCTGAAGGACCTTTTCTTATCAGTGGTTCGTAGCACACAGGGCAAGAAAACAAGTCAGAGTCCACTGTTAGATTCCGCTGAGAGCTTAAATCCTGAAAAAGATATTGTTTTAATTATCTTAATGCACAAGTAAACAAAGGCATCCAACTTTTCTGGGTGAAAGGAAGTTGCTCCATGATGTTAAGCATCATATAGATATATACTACATAAAATTCAGCTGTAACACTTGTGCACCAGAGTGGAGTCATGCAACAAGGATTAAAGATGACTGAAAAGGGTAAAGAGCAAGAAAATTTTAATTCCCATGAATTAACCAAACTCTAATTCACTTGAAAGCGGCACAGCATTTAATTTCCAGCACATCAAAAAATACGGAAAAATTGAAGATTTCAGTTCTGATAATTAATGTGAATTTTCAATTACTTAAACATCCTTTCTGACACAATAATTCAAGTGGTTAAAAAATAGTGCTTGAAATTTAAGCCAAAAATAAATTAGGAAATTTTATAAAATAAAAAAAATTAAAAGGAGGAGCAGATAAGAGTGTACCGGCTCCAAAGCGACAGCGGAGCTCGCACGAACAGTGAAGCGGAACGGTTGAGAAGAGAAATGGAGGGAAGGATGAAAGCGTGAACACTGAGAAAGGCAAGGGTATTTCGGGAAGAGAGATTTGTGAGGAGGGCGAAGAGACGGTGAAGCAATCGCCATTGGAAAGGGAAAAGGCTGGAAATTGTGGTTTTCGCGAAGCTTTGCGCCTTTGGGTATTGTAATATGCAGTTATGTTCGTTGGTTTGCATTTAACTTTTGCGTGGAATTAGCGGCATCAACGTCTGCACCAAAGCAAATAACGAAAAAAAATATTCTTCCGGCGAAAAATAGTAATATATATATATATATATATATTGTCCTCCCTTGTTTGATAGTGAGAACATATTATATATTCAAAAATCAAATTCTAGACTTGCTTACAACTTACTCCTTACATTGAAAAAATGTATAAAGTGTATATTAAATTTATTTATATTTTCTAAGATGCTTGTGCCATGCAAAGGGCATGTATATATAACTTGAGCATTGTTGGAGGAGAAATTTTTTTTTATTTGAATGAATTTTAATTTTAAAAAATCTTGATATTTTTCATATAACCTTAATATATGTATGCGCTAATATCAGCATATTATAAATAATTTATAATATTTATATATTAGTAATTAAAATTATTGTTTTATATTTTTTTAAAAAGTAAATTATTGTTTTATATTAAAAATATTGTTGTTGATATAATCAATTAAACCTTCCAAGATTTTACTTCTATATGTAGTTTATAAATTGAAATATAAGGCAAAACATGAAATTAGCGCGTAAGCATTTTGTTGAATGATAATTGTGTGTATCTCTCCCTATCATTGATCGGTGTCAAATCCTCATCCTCAAAAATTACACTTAATAAAAAATAAAAATGATGTATAAATATAATTTTCATGCATCATTGCACTTTTCATATGATAAATATACTTTATATAAATAAGTAAATATATATTTCAATGGTAATATTTAATCGAGTGTATTATTTTTATGTTTGAAAGTTTCATTGTTCAATATCTTTGTTTTTTGAAATTATAAAATAGTAGTGTTATTACCACTAATCTAAGTGCAAATCCAGTTTTTCATTTCACTATGGAAATTGAAACATCTTAGCCTTAGATGATTACTTTGTTAGCATGTCAACTTTAATAAATAAATTGCACGTTTGGTTTGCAGAATCAAATAATTATTCTGTAAGAATAGAATAATGTAAGAATAGAATAGAATAATTATTATTTAGTTTGATATGACAAATGAAATATAGTAAGAATAATTATTATGATTTATTACAGTGTTTGATTGGTAAAAATAACTTTGAAATAAAAAAAATAAAAAATAAAAAGATAAAAATATCATTTACTATTTATATTATTTATATTTATATTTTATTTTTAAAATATTAATATTTTATTTTTATTTCAATTATTAATGTTATAAAATATTAATATATTATTTATAATTTAAATGTTATTATGATTATTTATTTTTATTTTATTTTTAAGTATTGAAGTTTTAAAATATTAATAATTTATTTAAAATATTAATATTTTGATAATTTAAATAGTAATATTTTATTTATAATTTAATCATTGAAGTTTTAAAATATTAATAATTTATTTATAAATTAACTATAGTTATGATTAAAATATTAATACTTTTAATTAATTTTTAAACTCAAAATATTTTTTAATAGAAAATTGAAAACTTAAACTCTTTATGATAATCATATTTATTTTCATCAAAAACAAAACTACTCTTTATATAATTTAGTAAAATTTATACCAAAAGATTAAATTAAGTAATTTTTTTCTTTTTTAATCATTTTATTTTTTATTTTTATTAAAATTAAAATTTTAATAATTTAATAATTTATTATTAAGTATTAGTATAATTTTTATTTTTATTTTTTAATTTATTTTTTCACTTAATAATTTTAAAATTAATATGTTTAAAATATTAATATTTCATTTATAATTTCAATATTGTTATAGTTAAAATATTAAAATATTAATTTTTTTTAATTTTTTATGTAAAACATTAATTTTATAAGTTTAGATTTGTAATTTTTCAAAGAAAGTAAGGACATTTTAGTTTAAAATGTTTTGAATTCTATTCCCATGAGTATGGAATAGCTAATACCAAAGTATTAGCTATTTCAAGGTTTAGGATGATTTTGAAGAATAACCATCTCTTCCTCCATAAATATATCAAACATAGGGAGAAAATTTTTAGGAAGTCATTCTCCCAACCGAACATGCTATAAAAATATGTTACATTCCTACTCATGATCAACAACTAATGGTTTAACTAAACCTCTCTCTTGCCAAAGATTTATGTTTATAAGATCCAAGGTTGAAGTAGCAGATGCCTTCACTATTTTGTGACAGTATGTAAAGGAAATTAAGCCTCTATCATCCGATGCAGCAACAGATCAAGCTAAACTAATTACGTAGCAATATACCAATGCAGCAACGATCAAACTAAATTAATGTAGCAGCAGGCCAAGTCATTCGAGCAACAACTCCAACTTCAGACAATGTCTAATAATGCATCAAGTAGCGAAGCTTATCCAATGTAGCAGAAGCAAATCAAAGTAAAAAACTTATCAAATCTAGCAGCTCAGGGCTAGGAAATTCAAATTAAAAGATCTAAAAATGAAATACCAAATTTAAGCTTAGATAGTCTTATGACAGCTTTGACTTGTTCAACTTTGTTTTCTTGAATGCCTTTACCCCTTTTAATTTCTTTATTTTTCGTCATTCCCTTTATTTGCTTGTTTCTCCACTTCAGCACATCATCAATGAATCCGTGTTGGTATCTTAGCTGTAAGACATGCATAATCTGCTGCCCCATATGGCTCAAATAACTCTGCAAAAATTCCTTTCTTTCTTCTTGGCTTGCATCCCATGTCCTTGCATAATTGGTCATTGTACCATATTTGGACTCCAGCAATAGAAGACCTCCTGAAATACTTGTCAGCGTTTTGTTTAATGTACTTGTTCCAAATTTTTACATCATTTTCCATCTCTCTTACAGAAGGCAATTCCATGTTTTCACCAAGGAAATGCGCTAGCCATTGACATCTTATTTCAGAGGTAGCCAAATTTGTTAAACTCTCTGCATATCCTATTATTGCTAATTGTGGAATTCGAGGTGGAATTATTTGCCTGCATCAGTGCAGAAGAAGATATTATATTAAAATTAGTTGTGCCGGAAGAAGGCATGGATTTATATATTGTAATATTTAAATTCTTTTGCGGTGGTACAAATTGTAAGATTTAATAATTATGTAAGAACAATTGCACAATTGTCTACATCTCCACCCACTCTTACTTAGATTTTCCTCTTAGTACAAATGTGGAAGAAATACATAGTTCTGCATATATAATGATGGAAATTAGTTTGATAAACACTGTAGTTTATGGACCCTAATTGGCTTGGAGAATCTGTGCATCTTGTCACTGTTTCTTTTTAATACTTATTCTTTCTTGCACAATTATCTACATCTCCAATTGCCAATTCACAGAAAGAATGGTACAAGCATGAAGAATATAAACTTATTTTTTATTTATTGTAAATAAGTTATTTTTATGTTTTTACCCTTATATATTTTTTGCATTACAAGTTAGTTGAGACTATAAATAGTTGTAATAGTCGGTTTTTCTTCTTGATTTTTGATGAACAGAAATAATTCCCAAACTTTTGTTCGTGAGTTCTATAAACTTCCAGATTCTTTCACATGGTATCAGAACATCGATCTGGGTTCTTGATTTAATCTTTTTGATTTTTTGTAAATTCATCTTTCAATCGACCGATTTATCATTTTCTTTCTTGACCTTTCTTTTGGGATTTCTTCCTTATTGAAGTTTAGTCATCCTATTAGGGTTTTGATTCCTCTTGTTCAGATCCATGTCTCTTGGATCTTTTAAAGATCTACAAATCTCTTGATCTCGTGAGAAGATTTATTTTGGCTTTCAAGATTCCTTTTAGTGTTTTACCATGGCTGATTTAACATATTCAGCACATGCGATTTTTCCTTTGGACGACCCACATTTTGCCTATTTTATGCATCATTCAGATCATCATGGCTCGGTCTCTATCACTTCGAAGCTCACTTCGAATAATTACTCAATGTGGAGCAGGTCATTTTATCTTGCCTTGTCTATTCGCAATAAGCTAGGGTTTATTAATGGTACAATTCCTCAACCTCTAGTTACTGATAAACTATACATGTCGTGGATTCGATGCAATAACCTAATTGTTGCCTGGTTACTTGAATCTTTAACTCCATCAATTGCTTCCACTGTCTTTTATATGAACAACGCGACTTAAATCTAGAAAACCCTAAAACAAAGAATTTCTCTACCAAATGATGTTAGGATTTGTAATTTGTAACACATGTTTAATGATATAGTTCAAGGAAATAAGTCAGTTGATCTATATTTTACTAAGTTAAATTCTGTTTGGGAAGAGCTTTGTAGCTTTCGTCCCTTACCTAAATGCACTTGTGCAGGTTTTGAGGATTTGTTGATCAGATGTCTAAAGACAATGTGTTTCGATTCTTAAATGGATTGAATGATAGTTTTTCTACATCACGATCAAGGATCATTATGATGAACCCTTTTCCATCCTTGGATGAGCCATATAACCTTGTTCTCAAAGAAGAAAATCAAAGGAACTTTCATGTTCTGACTCAAGCATTAAGTGAGACTGCTACTATGTTAGTTGTCACTAGTGCAAAACCAAAGGGGAAGTCTGATCTTATATGCTCACATTGTGAAAAGAAAGGGCATTTAAAAGAAAAATGCTATCGATTGATTGGTTTTCCAGCAGATTATAAGTTCACTAAGAACAAATCTGATGCTAATGCTAGAAAAGGTCAATCTCATTCTACAAATAATGTGGTTTCTTTGATTCAAACTGATAAAGATGGGGATGAGGGTATCAATGCTTCAATGTCTCAAATTAGTCTTTCTAAGGATCAAATTCATAAACTCATGTCTCTCATCAATGAACAGCCATCAACCAATCATCATGACATTCCCCCTTGTACCTTTCCTACACAAGCCAATCTTGTTACCAAATATCCCATCACCAAATATTTGTCTAATGATCAACTTTCACTTGTTCATAAAGCCTTTATAGTGGCCTTGTCTCATATACCTGAACGCACCTATTATCACCAAGCTGTAAAACATGTTCAATGGAAGGAGGTTATGAAATCTGAATTAGATGCTTTAAAGGCGAATGGGACATGGACAGTGGTGCCTTTACCCCCCAATTGTCATGCCATTGGGTGTAAGTGGGTCTACAAAGTCAAGTTACATGCTGATGGCTCTGTTGAAAGATATAAAGCACGATTGGTAGCTAAGGGTTATAATCAGAGGGCAAGATTTGACTATTAAGAAACATTCAGTCCCGTGGTGAAACATACTACTGTTCGATTGTTTCTAGCATTGGCAGCCATTAAAGGCTGGTTTCTTACTCAGCTTGATATTAATAATGCTTTCTTGAATGGGGATTTGAATGAGACGGTTTTTATGGAGCTGCCACAAGGGTATCATTTTCAAAGGGAGTGTTTTACAAGTGGTAAGATGGTATATAAGTTGAATAAGTCGTTGTATGGACTTAAACAAGTGTCACGACAATGGAATTCAAAGTTTACCACTTGTTTACTAGCATATGATTTTAAACAGTCTAAAGTTGACTATTTTTTGTTTACTAAGAACACTCAAGCCGGGGTATTTATTGCCTCGTTTATTTATGTAGATGATATTGTGATTGGCAGCACCTCAATGGATATCATTAATGAAGTTAAAGGTTACTTGCGTTCTAATTTCAAGCTTAAAGACTTAAGGAAACTCAATTATTTTGTTGGATTAGAGGTTACAAGATCAAGTAAGGGAATTTTTCTTTGTCAAAGGAAATATACTTTTGACATTTTAGCAGAATATGGTTTATTGGGGTCTAAACCAGTGACTACACCTATTGAATATCATCATAAAATGACTAAGGCTACAGATGAAGAACAGTTGAAAGATAGTGCTATGTATAGACAGTTGGTCGGAAGAGTCCTATATCTTACATTTACAAGGCCAGGCATTTCATATGCTATTCACATACTCTCTCAATATATGGACAAGCAAAGTGAAGTTCAATTACAAGTAGCCTTTAGAGTATTACGATATCTCAAAACAGCTCCTAGTCAAGGTATTTTATTTTCCAGTGATTTTGATTTATGTTTACAAGCTTATAGTGATAGTGATTGGGCTGGCTACCCAAATACTAGAAGATCAGTGACAAGTTATGGTGTGTTGTTGGGAAATTCATTGATAAGTTGGAAAGTTAAAAGCAAAGTGTAGTAGCAAAGAGTTCTATTGAAGCTGAATATCGAGCAATGGCAGCAACTTGTTGTGAAGTGATTTGATTACTGCATTTACTTAAGGATTTCAATGTTAAACATTTGTGTGCAGTAAAGCTGTTTTGTGATAATCAATCAGCTCTTCATATCTGTTGAAATCCTATATTTCATGAGCGCACCAAACATATCGAGATGGACTGTCATTTCATACGAGAGAAGGTAGTTGTTGGTCTAATTGATCTATCATATATTCCAACTAAGTCCCAGCTTGCAGATCTCTTCACCAAAGCATTACAACCTAGACCATTCTATTCACTTTTATGCAAGATAAGTATTCTTAATATTCATAATACTCATTTTGAGAGGGAGAGAAGAATATAAACTTATTTTTTATTTATTGTAAATAAGTCAATTTTAAGTTTTTACCCTTATATAGTTTTTTGTATTACAAGTTCGCTAGAACTACAAATATTTGTAATAGTCAGTTCTTCTTCTTGATTTTTGATGAACAAAAATAATTCTCAAATTTTTGTTCTTGAGTTCTATAAACTTCCAAATTCTTTCACAAAGCAAACGTGTCAACTAGACATTCATGGAGTGCCCAATATGCACCAGAAGAGTCTTGGGAAAGCGTCCAAACAATGAATCTTTACGAAATTTGGACAAAGTTGAGAAATGCAATGTACCTGCCTAATGATTTATTGACACGGCATGGCACCCTGTAGATATCTACCTATTATCTCTATTACATTACATGCTTAAAGGGAAGCCCTAAAGGGGCTTCCACACTTGGCCACGTTTATGGCTTTTTTTTATTGACATGTGATTAATTTAAAATGATTGATTTAAAATGAATTTTGAGATGATCTTTGTGGAGTCGGTTACATTTAGGATTGTCAACAGGAGAGTTTTTTCCTTCGGCTTCATAAGAGGTTTTTCCCGCATTGAGTGATGGTGTTTTGATTCACAGGGAATTGAAGCTAATAGTGCTTCCATGTACTAAGAAATATAAATTTTTTATAAAATAAAATATAAAAATAAATTTTTTGTGTAGATATTTGTGGATTTCATCCAAGTTTGATGTGAAACAAATTTTTAATTTTTAATGAGACATGATAGGAATTATAAGATGAATTAATTCTAAATAATTATAAAGGCATGAGATAAAAAAGTATTAATTAAAATTGAAGATCATTTAGAAAATTTCATCATTAAAACTAAAAAAATTTAATAAGTATAATTAATATTCATTTTATTTTAACTTTCAAAAAATATTTATTTTATTTTAATAATTTTATTGTATGAATTATGTAGCTTATCAATAATTACTTTTAAAATATTATATTTCCTCCTCTAACCACGTAGAGGCCATAGCAGAGAGGAAAAAAAATATTAAAAAAAAAAGGGATAGAAAGAAAAAGGAAAAAACAGGTAGAAAGAGGTTCAAGAGCAACGCACGGGCCAGTGTGGACAATGCGAAGCTTTTTCTTTTAATAAAAAAAAATTATGTAAGAACCAAATACCTGTAGAGAGGAAGTATAGAAGTTGGTGACCCCATAATATATTGTTGGAAAATTGGAGATGCAAAAATATTCTTAAGCTTTTGATCACCCTTGAATCCAGTAGCAAAAATTACAATATCTGTTTCCAGGGGCCTAGTCTTGTTGTAAAGGAACAAACCTTCTCTGCAAAAGCCAAAGACTGGTGAATTTTTAATAACGATGCTTCCGTCTTCCAATTTGTTAAAGAAATTTTCTGGTAGCGCTGCTATCTGACATGAAAAACCATTCTGAAGAAAGCTGTATTTGGGGGCCATTCCATATTTCTTTAGCGGGAGTTTCCATCTAAGATAGCACTCAACAAGCTTGGAAATACCCCATCTCTGAAAATATATGTACATAGATCGACTTGGTAATTCACAAATATAAATTTTTGAATATATTAGTTTTCAAATTCAAATAACAAGGTGAAAGTTGTACCAATGGTGAGAGCAAGGTTGCCAATAATCCTAGCAGAAATGTTTCACCAGGCTTATGAATTGAAAACTCTGAGATACGATTGAGGTATAGAAGACCCAGAGCAATTCCACTAATATAGTCATTAGGAAGAACCCAATGAGCAGTCCTTTGAATCATCGTGCAAGGGTACCTTGCTCCTAGCAAAGAACAAAAAGACAGATTTCTCTATGAATGAGGACCAGGCAGGTCAGGTTTGCCCGGAAACTGCAGTACTTGCATATATAGCAGCGATGTTGTTTTAAGTTAGACTTACCATTTATTTTTGCACAATGTGCGGCTAAATCCATTGCAGATTTACGTGAACCAATAATAGCAACTCTCTTATTTTTCACTAATTCTTCAGCACTTGAGCTGTTCATAGCAGCGTAGTCCATGAAATGCAACACCTTGCCATTGAACACTTGAGGGCCTTGATTTGGAGGCATATCTGGGATATTTGGAAGGCCACTGAATTGCCCGATACAAAGAATAACAAACTCAGCTTGGTAAACCTGGCCATTGGTATAATCAGTTCAGAACCCAATTAGCAATAAATAACAAATCTAGATCCTGATATATGATTTCGTACCTCAATGTTGCAGCTCTTGACATCTTGCACTTTGAGGCGCCATTTTCCTTTGGAGCCAAAGGGCTTTCCGGTTCCTCCCCAGAGATGCCACGATTCGATCTGTTCATAAGGCTCTCCAACATAATCTATGCTTAAGACCTTGGAATTGAACTTGATGTAAGACGAGATGCCAACATGCCGTGCATAAGATTCAATATACTCCATCACCTGAGAGTGACTGGGATAAATTTCTTTCACCGACGAAGGCCATGGAAAGTCAGAAAACTGGTAAGCTTCTTTAATGTTTTGGAGTTTTGTAGAATCTAGAGTATGAACCCAAACTCCTCCAATGGTGTTCTCAGCTTCAAACACATTAACTTGGAAACCCTTCTCCAGGGCATACTTACAGGCAAGAAGGCCACTTACTCCAGCTCCAACAATCGCCACTCTTTTTTCCATGGTGATTAATTTGCTTCAAAGAAGCAGCTGAAACTCTGTTGTCCATGATACTAGTCTATACGCCTTGTATCATCAATACATAAATGGCGAAACCAGAAGTACCTCTCAAGCATTGTTTACCTGTTCTTTTCCATTTTTTATTTTTCAACTTTTGCGCCACCTACCAAAACTTTGCTGGGGGAGGGCTTATCGTTCTAATTTGTGATAATTACACTTTTAGTCTTATATGTTTGTGTATTTTAACTTTCATCCTTAAACGTTCAAAATTTATTATTTCAATCCTAAAACATTGGGATGTCGTTAATCTTAATATTTTATTTTATTTTATTTTAATTTTATTACTGTCAAAAGAAAATACAGCTTTTCGCTAGTGCCACGTAGACCAATAGCATGCTAAGGTGGCAGCCACGTGTATGCCAATCATGCTCCTTTATTAATTTCCACATATACCAAATCGTTTTGTTTGTTAACGTGACGACTAACAGTACCACAATTAGATGAAACGTCTAGGATTGCAACAGCAAATTTTAAACATTTAGGATAAAGTTAAAAACATGAAAAAAGTTGAGAACGAAAAATGTATCTGTCCTGATTAAAGTAGTAACATATCCTTATTATACATTCAATGGTTAGGATCTCTCTTTACCATAATCTCAGCTGAAAACGAAACTTGATTTTAAATCTTTAAAAATGATCCAATTTTCATTCAAACTATTGAATTATATGGTCATACTGACCTTTTTTTTGTTCACATCGTCAATAGGAGGTCATGCACCCCAAATAATAAGCTCATTTGAATTATAATTATATATGTTGATCTCTACACGTTTCTTTTAATAATTAGGATTCGCAATCTAATTTGATTAAAAAAAGCCAACTTGAATCCGTCCCATTCGAATTTGAAAATAAATTATGATTCCCCGTAACAAAACATTAGACAATACACTATTATAATTGGAAGTTTGACATATCTATTTAAAAGGACTTACTTTTGTGCATTACAAAAATTGTTAGGCTACAAAAGACTTCTTTTTCCTCAGTGGCCCCTTATCTCAATTCAAAACGAAATTTGATTCGAAATCTTTGGAAATGATTAAATTTTCATTCAAACCATGAGATTATATGATCATACTGCTTTCTTTTCGTACATGTCTTTTTCTTTTTTCTTTTCTTACCACGTCACTAATAGGACATAATCCCTCATTGATGGTTTCACTAATGATGTTTAAGAAGTAAATGACATCAATGTAATGCCATCTGATTAAAATTTTCAATTCCATAATTGAAAGTAAAAAAAAAAAATCTCATTAAAGCTTTATAAGCTACAGAAGTTACAGATAATATGATAATTAATTATTATATGATTTTTTATATAAAACAATAAACATAAATAAAAGTCCTAGCTTTTATTTAAAATTAGTATGTGTTACACATGAATACGAATTACTAATACATGTTTTGTTTAAGTTATGATTTAAACTGATGATTGTTTTATTTGTAAGTGATTTAATAAGTACATTTTTTTTTACAGCAGGGGGTCTTCGAAGTAGAGGGAGACAGGTTGCATGAAAGAGAGAAAGATGAGGAGATGATACAAAGGGGCGAAAAAGCAAGATTTGAAATAGTACAACAGGGGAAGGATACAAACACCTTGTCAAGGGAAAAGAGAGAACAGAGATCGTGTTGAGAGTTGAGTAATTCCAGCTGCTAAAAGAGAAAAAGATGAGTTTGGGCAAGAGAGAAGAAGATGATAAAGAAAGGATGAAGATAGACACAACGTCATTTTCAACCAATAGTCAAAGAATTAATAAGCCTAAAGTCAGCTTGTCTTTATCTCTTATTACCTTTTCTTTTATTTTGAAAACGGTGTGTTAAGTTGTTTCTGGAAAGCCACATTTTTTATCTTTATTTAGCTAGTATTTTTGTTATTTCTGCTTTGTTGTTGCTTTGGCCGTTGTAAGTAACAGAAACCCATTTCTGGTATCCTGTGCACAACTGGTTTATTCCCTTGTTTTTTGTTTTTTTTTTTTCTAATGTCGAGCATTTCGGATTGGCTGTTAAGTGCTCATATAAATACACTCAAGAAGGGAATGAAGGGTGGTTTTTACTCCCCAATTTTTCCTCATCGAAAACTTCTGCTCCCAGCTCATCTGTTCTTTATTTGTTATGCTATTCAATCTGATTTTAACAAATTTTAACAGATCGAACGAAATATGTCAGGGTTGTCCATTTCAAGTAAGGAAGAAAAAGATATAAAAAAGGGTTGGGCTTGGGTTTTAATGTTGAAGTGGAGGGGGAAAAAAGGATTGGAAGTGGGGTCAGAGTGGTGAAGCCCATTAGTGATGGCAGTAGAGTAAGCCATGAAATAGAAAGTATGGGCCCTGGGAGTCATGATCAGAAAACGGTTATTAAAGAAAAGCTTATGTTTGAGATGATCCTAGATGCAGAATTTGAATATGAGCTACATGGGAGAGAAAACTCGGTTAGGAAAAATAAAAAAGAACCAAATTATGACAGCTTGTTAAGCAAATTAGAGTGTGAATCGGGTTGTATGAGGGAGGAAGATTAGCAAATGGAGCTTAGAGAAGAAGGATCCGGACAGTTAGAGAAAAAGAAATCAACTGTGATGTAGAATATTTACTAGATAATTTTTTAGAACAAGTTCAGCATCAGAAGGTAAAATAAAAAGTTTAAAGATCATAAATGGGTATATTCATAATTTTAATATTTTTCTTGTTTAGTTAGAAGTCCTACATAGGAATTATAGGTACAATATAATTTCCCTTTTATTTAATTAACTTGTTATGTTCTAAAACATTTATTTTATTTAAATTTCTTGCTAACTACATTAGTTATACTAGATAATTTAAAGTAAAGTTTTATTAGGACTTAGGCCTATAATGCTATAAATAGGACCTTTAAGTTTAGTTTTTTAAATCATCAAATAACATTATAGATTTCTTCTCTCAACTTGAGTTTAAGTTTTTGCATTTGAAACTTGGTTATCAACCTTAAAAGCTTAGTCAAATGCTAGTTTTTGTTTTCACGCTAACTTGTTGCGTTAGTTGGTATTTCTTGCAACATCAATATAACTTTTAAAGCAGATAAATTTCACAACACTTGTACCCTTATCTTGTCTCTAATAACTGGCTTTAACCCCTTATTGACCTTCGGTCTCCCTCAGGTCATTCTTTTCTACCAGTCTCATAAATTCTACAATATACTCATATATAATTTTTTGCCCTTGATAGCACCTTTGGTACTGCTGGAACAAAATCTGTTCATAATCAGGAAAAAGAAAATCTTTTTATAGTAGATGCTTCATCCTATACCATGTTCTAATTGGTGCTTTCCCCTCATGATTCCTTTTGGATTGCAACTTTTCCCACCATACAGAAACCCCACCTTTCAATCGACAAGTCTCATCGTTTTTCTTTTTGGAATTCCCATATATTCGAAAAACTTATCTATTTTCGCAATCCAATCCAGAAAATCTTCAACATTCAGACTCCTATTAAAGTAAGGAATATCTAACTTTAATATGAAATTGCAGGTATCTCTGTCACCATAACCATTCTTTCCATATCTAGCGTATCTCACAAGTTCGACAAAATAATCATCTTTCTCATCTGAATCTTCTATGTAGACCTATTGTCTATGCCTATTCATAGGAACAAGTCTAACGATAGGTTGTCCACGAGCTACGTCATCTCTTGCACATGGCCTTTAGTCATTTCTATTTTGTTGGCATTTACGCCTAAAGTATCAAGTCGATCTGTAATTTCTTCAAAGCATCATTCTAAACGTTGGAATCTGAGATTCATTCGTTGCTTCAAAGCTTTCAACACCACCCTCTTGATCTTGCATTACAGATTGCGAGGTCTCAATTACCTGAACTTCGCCATGAGAATTGCCGCCTACCATAATCGGGTCACTTGCCATTAGATTGGGCTACTTTTTCCCACTCTGGTACTAATTGATGCAACAAGTTGGCGTGAAAACAAAAACTAACACTTGATTGAGCTTTTAAGGTTGGCAACCAAGTTTAAATATAGAAACTTAAGCTCAAGTTGAGAGAAGAAATTTATAATGTTATTCAATGATTCAAAAAACTAAGTTTAAGGGTCTTATTTATAACATTATAAGCCCAAGTCCTAATAAATTTCTAGTTTAGATTGTTTAATACAACCAGAGTAGTTAACAAGAGATTTAAATAAAATAAATATTCTATTCGTAATTAGAACATGACTATCTTAAAGTCTTAGTACAAGTTAATTAACTAAAAGAGAAATTCTATTATACCCATAATTCCTATGTAGGACTCCTAACTAAACAAGAAAAATATTAAAATTATGAATATGCCCATTTATGATCTTTGGGCTTTTTGTTTTGGCTTTTGACGCTTAACCTACTCTAAGGAATAATCTGCTAAACATTATGTGTCAAATTGAATTAGAAATTGGAGAGGAAAAATATTAGGAAAGGTGTAAGGAGGATGAAGATCAGGAGAGAGATAGGGAGAGAAGTGAACAAGGATATGTATATCCGAGAAGGAAGACAGATGGGGAAAATAAAGTCAGAGGAAAAGTATGCCAAGATAAATAAAGGAAGTTGCCGTGGAATGGGAGACACATGTTTGCATAGAAATAGAAAGAGGAAAGGAAAATTGAAGAAATATGCACCTGAGTTTAAGAGAAGTTAAAGCACTAAGAAGAAAAATAGGATCAATAAGAGGAGAGGTGGGACCTAACGGACAGTGGAGAAAAAAACTCTGAGAAAGAACGGTAATGATCTGAATGAAGTGAGAGATAAAATACAAAAATAAATAAAGAAATAAAAAAAGGAATCAATATCAGATTTAGACATAAGGAAATGAAATTCAATGATTAGAAAAGAGGTCAAAAAGATATGGGAATGAGCAAAAGATTAAGGTTGACATTTAGAAAAGAGAAAAAAGAGGTACTGTAAAGATTAGTCGAAATGGAAATAGAAGACAAAGGTTGAGTACCTGAGTTTTTGTTAGATGATCATTCAGCTAGTTTCAGGTTATGAGCAAGGTAGTATGTGGGTCAAAGGTAGGGGTGTCGACATTAAATGGGGATTCACATAGTTGAACATGCAAAAATAATGCATTAGGATGGTTTGGGAATGTTACTCATATTTTGGTGTCTTTTTATGTTGGGCTTTGCTTTTGTTTAGATGGCTTCTTGCAACAGGTTACGATTTTCGGTGATGCAAAAATGATTGAGTCTTTTGGCAACAGCTTTATAGGAAGGTTGCTGAAAGATTTTCTAGGTTGTACAAGGACTCAAGGATTTAATGGATTGATCATGTAATTTCAAGTTACTTGTGGTTTGTTCTAAGCTGAAAAGTGAGTCTGTTCACCTAATTTTTGTCCATGACGCCGTTATGATATTTAATAGGATGTAGTTTTGGGATGCCGTTAAATTGCTTTTTAAACAATGATGAGTCTCTTTTTGTAATTAAGCAAGCTTTTTCTTGCCATACCAAATATTATATTCTCCAAAAAGTCTTCTGCAAATTAGCTAGAGACTTGTTGATGGCATATTAGTAGAAGAGGCTTATAAAATTACATCTTTTTTATATACAATTAATAATTTCAAACATTAAAAAATAGACGTATAATGAAATCAATTAAAAATATCATAAAGTCATATAAATTTACCCTGATAAAATTCTTATCTTACTCAATTATTAATTAATTTTTAAATCATTAATAATTTTATTTATAAATAGAATCATAAAAGGGATAATGTTGGATAATTTGTCAATTAATTAAATTCACTTTATGATCTGCATTTGAATAGATTACCACCATTCATAAACGTTTACGGATCAAGAACTCTTCAGTTGTTTAATTTAACAAGAAACTTAATATTTTAATTGTTTAAATTAAATAAATGAATAAGCTAATAAAAAAAACAACAAAGATAAAATTATATAATATGTGTTTGACGTAGATAGTTTAACAAGTAGTAGTTTTAGTATTTAGTATTTTTTTTATTTAGTTAGGAGTCTTATTAGTAATTATGGGTATAATAGGATTTTATTTTTATTTTATTTTACTTGAACAACAAGTAAGCATAAGTTTAGGAATTTATTTTTCTTGCACTCTAAATCTAGGGTAGAATACTTCTTTATTTTACTTTACTTGCACTCTAAGTTTAGGTCAAGTGGGATTAAGCTATTATAAATAGTACTCTTAGACTTAGTTATTAGACAATTTATTTCTTTTGAATTATTGAATTATATTATATTTTCTCTCAAATTTTAAATGTAAGTTTTTGTGTTTGAAACTTGGTTATCAACCTTAAAGGCTCTGTCAAGTACTAGCCTTTGTGCTCATGTTAACTCACTGCATTAGTTGGTATTTGAGTGGGAAAAACTCACCTATTCTAATGGCAAGTGACATAGTTATGATAAATGACGGTTCTTATAGCGACGATTAAGGAACTGAGACCTCACGATCTGCAGTGCAAGATTAAGGGGTGGCATTAAAAGCTTTAGAGTAACAAATGGATATCAAATTCTAACATTTGGAATGATGCTTTGAAGAAATTACAGATCAATTTGATGCTTTAATCGTAGATGCCAATAGAACCGAAATGACGAAAGGCCACATACCAGAGATAATATAGGTCACGGACAACTTGTCAATAGACCTATTCCTACAAACGGGAGTAGACAACAAGTCTACATGGAAGATTCGGATGAAGCGGATGAGTATTTTGAATAACTTGTTAGATACGCTGGATATGGAAGCAATAATTATGGTGATCAAGATACCAAAGACTTCAGATTAAAGGTGGATATTTCTTGCTTTAATAAGAGTTTAAATAATGAAGAATTTCTATATTGGATTGCAAAAATAGACAAAATTTTCAAATATATGGAGATTTTAGAAAGAAAAATGGTGAAACTTATCGCTTTTAGATTAAAAGGTGGAGCTTCAACATGGTGGGAATGGTTGTAGTCTAGAAGAAACCGTGAAGGAAAAGCACCAATTAGAACCTGGTATAGGATGAAGCAGCTGTTACAAAAAGATTTTTTTCCTCCTGATTATTGGTAGATTTTATTCCAAAAGTACTAGTGATGCCATTAAGGTCAAAAAACTATACATGAGTATATTGTAAAATTTGTGAGATTGGTAAAAAAGAATGACTTGAGGGAGACCAAAGGGCAACAGACTATTAAGTATCTTGAAGGGTTGAAGCTAGTTGTCAAAGACAAGATAGGGATACAAGTATTGTGAAATTTATTTGAAGCACGGAATATTGCTTTAAAGGCTAAACTGATGTTGCAAGAAAAAAATAGATATGATTATTCTTGCAAAAGTTACAACGGGGATAATTATCGAGCATTTAACAATAAGAATAAATTAGTTCATGATAATTCTGCATGCAATGATCAGTACAAGGAGGAAAAGGCAGCTAAAAAACAAAAGGTGATAAATATGAAGAAAAGATAGAAAGTTGCAAATCCCTATGTCAAACCGATTCTAATAAAGTGTTTCAAATGAAATCAACCTGATCACATATCCAGTAATTGTCTTCTAAGAAAAGCAATTCATATGGTGGAATGAGAAAAAGAAGAAAATGAGATTGGTTATGGTCTAAATAGGGAAGATGATGAGTATAAGGGTTATGACGACGACCACAACTATATGGTGAGAAGAATAATGTTGTCACTAAAACAAGAAGAACACACTTAATGACATCAATTATTTTGAATTAGGTGCATTATCACTAATTGTTTATTTGATGTGATTATTAATAATGGTAGTTGTGAGAATATTATTGATAACGATATTGTGGAAGGTTTAGGTTTTGAAGCTAAAAAACACCCTAATCAATACACTATTGGTTGGATTAAGACAATAGAGAAGATTCATGTAATAGAACAATGTAAGGTACTTTTTTCTATTGGCAAATACAATGATGAGGTATATTGTGATATTGTGGATATAGATGCTTGTCACTTGTTATTTAGTAGACCTTGGCAATTTGATGTTGCAGCGCAGTATGAAAGAAGAGAAAACACTTACAAATTGGAGAATGATGGTATGAAGTTTACTTTATTGCCAATGAAAGGAAGTGTCAAAACCAAAGCTTCTAAGGTGGAGGGGTGAATTTTCTTTACCTTTACTCATTCGGGGAATGAGATAGAGACTATTTTCAAAGAGTCAAAAGAAGTGCATGCTTTGATTATGAAATAGGTATTGTAAATTGAAAAGGATCAAAAAATAGTAGAGCATCTAGAAGTAGTCAAACCGTTGCTAGTAAAATTCAATGAAGTGATGCCAGAAGATTTACCTGATAGTTTACCACCCATGAGAGATATTCAGCACCATATTGATTTAATTCTTGGTGCTAGTTTGCCAAACTTGCCTCATTATAGGATGAGCCCAAAAGAGAGTGAGATTCTTTAGGAGAAAATAAAGAATTACTGGGCAAAAAAACATATCCAAGAGAGCATGAGTCCATCTGCAATTCTCGCCTTATTAACCCCAAAAAAGGATGACACTTTGAGGATATGTGTAGATAGTCAAGCCATCAATAAGATTACTATTGGATACAACTTTCTAACTCTTAGGCTGGATGAAATGCTTGATAGGTTACATGAGGTTAAGGTGATCACAAAGATTGATTTTCGTAATGGATAATACCATATTCAAATTAGACTTGGGGATGAGCAGAAAATAGCCTTTAAAACAAAAGAAAGGTTGTATGAGTGGCTCGCGATGGCATTCAGGTTGACCAACATGCTTAGTATTTTTATGTGATTGATGAATCAGGTACTGAAACCTTTTATTGAAAAATTTATCGTGGTTTATTTTGATGATCTCTTGATTAATAGTCGATTAGAAGAGGAGCATCTTTCACATTTGTGCGAGGTACTAACAGTTTTACAAGAAAATAAGTTGTATGTGAACTTAAAGAAGTGTAGCTTTATGACAAATAAGCTATTATTCTTGAGCTTTGTAGTTAGTGTAGATGGGATTTAAGTGGAGAAAGAGAAGATTCGAGTTATTAGAGAATGGCCTACCTCAAAAATAATAATGGAAGTCAGAAGTTTTCATGGGTTGACGATATTCTACAGGCGTTTTATTAGAAATTTCAGTAGTATTGTAGCATCTATTACAGAGTGCTTGAAGAAGTAAAAGTTCTAGTGGAGCGAAGAAACTACAATTAGTTTTGTTGTGTTAAAGGAGAAACTATGTATTTCTTTTGTTTTAGCATTGACAAATTTTGATACATTATTTAAAGTTGAATGTGATGCTAGTGGTGTGGGGATAGGAGCTGTTCTTTCACAAAGGAAGAAACCAGTAGCTTATTTCAGTGAGAAGCTCAGTGATGCGAGGCACAAGTGGACCACATATGACAAGGAATTTTATTCTGTTGCGAGTGCTTTGAAGAATTGAAAGCATTACTTGGTCGAGCAAGAATTTGTTTTGTACTCAAATCATGAGGCATTGAAGTACTTGAATAGCCAAAAGCGGATCAATAAAGACATGCATGCCAGATGGTCTCAATATCTGTAAAAGTTTTCTTTTAAGCTGAGGCGTGAGGCTAAAGTACAAAATAAAGTAGCAGATACATTGGGTAGACGTGTAGATTTACTAGTGATAATGAGACAACAAGTTGTGGGTTTTAATATAGTCAGAGAATTATATCACACAGATGAGGATTTTCATGATACTTAAGAGAAGTGTATCACAAATCAACCTATTAAGTATTTTTACATTCATGAGGTTTTCTAATGTGCAACAACCAGCTTTGCATTCTTAAATCTTCATAGAAAGAAAAGTTGATTAAAGACTTGTATGGTGGAGGTCTTGTTGGTCATTTAGGCCATGATAAGATGATTGTTGTTATTAGAGAAAGATATTATTGGCCACATTTGAGAAGGGATATAACAAGATTTGTGTAGCGATGTTACATATGCCAAACCGCAAAGGGATGGTCCTAAAACACTAGTTTGTATATGCCTTTACCTATTCTAGAAAATATTTGGGAAGATTTATTTATGGATTTTGTGCTTGGATTACCTCAAACACAAAGAGGAATGGATTTTGTTTTTGTTGTTATTGATAGGTTTTCTAATATGGCACACTTTATCCTTTGTAAGAAAACTTCAAATGCAAGCGAAATAGCCAAATTGTTTTTCAAAGAGGTTGTTCGTTTGCATGGTGTGCCTAAAACCATCACTTCATATAGAGGTAGCAAGTTTCTTGGCCATTTTTGAAGGACTTTGTGGAAGATATTTGATTCATCCTTGAATTACAGCAACAGCTCATCCATAAACTGATGGTCAAACTAAATCAATAAATAGAATCCTTGGCAATCTAATTCATAGCATTTGCGGAGATAGATCGAAGCAGTGGGACTTTGCATTGCCAGAAGTAGAGTTTGCTTATAATAGTGTTGTTCATAGTGCCATAGGAAATTCTCCATTTTCTATTGTGTATACAAAGTCGCCACAACATGCTCTTGACTTGATCAAGCTACCAAGTACAAGAAAGTTACAGATCAACATAGTAGAAAGTAGATTTTTGAAGTATGAGATCAAGTGATGGTATTTCTGTTAAAAGAAAGGTTTCCAGTGGGAACTTATAGTAAGTTATAGCCTAAGAAGTATGGATTATATTAGATTTTGAAGAAGATCAATAACAATGCATATGTTGTGGATTTGCCAAACACAATGAGAATTTCCAAAATGTTTAATGTAGTAGATATTTACTTATTTCATTCACCAGAGGAACCCTTGTATTCAGATGTACAAGTTAACTTGAGGTTGAGTTTTTCTCAAATGGAGGTGAATGACATAAATAGTCCAACAAGTAGTAATTTTAGTATTTAGTATTTTTCTTTTTTAGTTAAGAGTCCTGTTAGGAATTATAGGTATAATAGAACTTTTATTTTATTTTACTTTGACGATAAGTAAGTATAAGTTTAGGAATTTCCTTTTCTTGTACTCTAAGAAATTTTAGGGTAGAATTCTTCTTTATTTTACTTTACTTGCACTCTAAGTTTAGGTCAAGTAAGATTAGGCTATTTTAAATAACATTCTCAAGCTTAGTTATTAGATAACTTATTTTTTTTGAATTATTGAATAATATTATATTTTCTCTTAAATTTGGAGTGTAAGTTTTTGCATTTGAAATTTGGTTATCAACCTTAAAGGCTCTGTCGAGTGCTAGCCTTTATTTTCACGCTAACTTGTTGCATCAGTGTCTACTTTACTATATGACAATATAGAAATATATATATTGGTTTATGGCTCCCTTATGCTTGTTTTTGTGCTGATTATTCTGGTTATGACTGTGATATCTCTTTTGATTCTTGGATGATCTGATGGTGCCCTTGTGTTCTGGTTAGGGGGTTGATTCATTGATTCCCCTAATTGGTTTTTTGCTGTTTTAGCTTGAGCGGTGGGATTGGGTGATACTCGAGTCTTGATTGTGAACATTTTGCTAGGTTGCTTCTTGGTTTTTTTGTCATGTACAACAATGCACTTGTCAATGCTTTTAGGAGGGAATGCTATTATTGTCACAGCATACCCACCCTACTCTTGTAACTTGTACAATCATAAATGAATTATGGAGTTTTTGCTTTTCAAATGAATATATTATATATAGTCAAAGTACTAAGAAATTCTTATATTATAGCGTTTTATTCATTTTAGTCCTTTTACTCAAAATTGATTAATTTAATCTATATACTTTGACATTGTGTGAATTGGGTTTTTATGATTAACTCCATCCGAATTGGTTGCTAATGATGCTGACGTGGCGTTAATGTCACAGACAAAAAAAATTGGTAAAAAAATTCAGTACGTGGCTTTTGTGTGTCATGTCATAAAGATCAAATTATACCAAATAGCATACTACAAGGATTAAATTAAGAAAATTTTAGAATAAAGAGACTAAATTGAATAAAACTCTATAGTACATGACTTATTGGGTATTTTTGTCATTTTTTGTTTCACATTATATATGAGAATATTGACCCTCTTTATAAAATGAAAATTGTGTATGAAGTGTATGGAAATCTTGAAACCTTGTTGTTTAGTTGAATACAATTTTTGTTTATAATATGAAATACTGTAGTTGAATATAATTTCTACTTGTAATATGAAACCTTGGATCTTTTATTTTATTGATCTATTTATGCAATTTAAGAAAAAATATATCATGAAATGATATCATTGTATTAACTTTTCATTTGTACTAAAAAACAACAAATGTGACAATTTGGTTCATATCTAAGTATAAACTACTTACACTGTACAGTTGCATTCCTAATATTTAACTCAAGAAATATAACATCTAATTTAATTTCTTATTTACGAAAGGATCAACATTACTTTAAATGAAATTCATTACATTTTTTTTTTAAATTAATACTTAGCTTTCATTGACAGGGAAAGATAATTTTTTCCCTTTACAAAAACATTAACGGAGCAGTATTATACATCTTGCAACCAAGTATACCCTTGCAATTATCCCTTAACTCCCATCCCCACTTTGTTCCTATACTCTGCCTTGGTGTCAACTTTAGCTCTAAATAAAAACCTATCACCCCGCACGTTTTTCACATTTTCACAGGATGTGCAGAACAAAAAATCATTTACAGACATGTACAATGCCAATTCGACAAAATATCTCCCCACAACTGTATTTTTCACCAACGGTAATCACCCATCCCACAATGAAGTTCATCACAATAATGTGCTAATGGAGAGTACACAGATGAAATTCGTGATAAATAGATGTCAAGTTTTCTGAGTATAATGGCGGAGTTTTTAGGCTAATTATTTTAAATGACTAATTAAGTCAACTTTAGAGGTCAAGTTTTTTTTTGAGTGTATTACTTACGGAGCTTTTTAGACTCTATAAAGTCCGGTTTCAAGGTCCAGTTTCCTTAATATTGGTTTGCGGAGGTTGAAAGACTTGTCTCGCTTTTCTAGCTTACTCGGACTACAACTTTTGGGATTTGGTAGGGAGCATTCAAGACGAGTGCTTGATACCGAAATACTGACAAGGCTTTGGTGATTTGCCTTGATTCTGATCCTACACCTTAGAGGCCTTGTTTTCGCCTTTCTTCTTGGAAGTTTTGTCATACCATTAATTCAAAGGAACCTGGATCTTGAAAAGGGGAGCAATCTTTTTTCAAATAATAAAATGTGAATTTACATTATAATTTATGTTGTTTTTCATTTTTATATTTTTCATAAAAGCTTATTTTGTTTTGATAAAAAGACATCTTAATCATCTGTAATATGATATACTAAAACATGTTTGAGTATGTCAGAAGCAGCAGTGATGGAGGACAAGAAGAGACGGCGCATATAGCTGAGAAAAGGTATTCTCTCATTCAACTACCAGGGTATTACATGATAGTATTTATATGTACAGGTATGCAATTAGTGAAGAAAAATAAAGTTAAACATCAGCTAACTAACTAATGATTGTTTCCTAACTGAAATTTAAAAAACAAAACAAAACGTTGCGTATTGGTCTTCTTCCTTTATTTAAACGGTGAGTTTTGATCCTTCTTCTCCCTGTCTTCTTGCAGTCTGATATACTCACTTTCTTTAGTCTCTGTTTCTTCATACTTCAAACACTCATTTGAATTACCAACATAAGAATAATGTCTAACACTCCCCCTCAAGATGAACTGTGAATGTCATGAACATTCATCTTGCTTAGAAGACTGTAGAACTGCTTTGGTTGGAGTGCCTTGGTGAAGATGTCTGATAGCTGCGAATGTGTTGAAATATGCAAGGGATTAATTAATCCAGCTAATACCTTTTCTCTGATAAAGTGACAATCCATTTCTATATGTTTTGTCCTCTCATGAAGTACAGGATTCTTGCTTATCAGTATTGCTGATCGACTGTCTGAGTATAGGTTCACAGCTTCAGAATGATCAATTCCAAAATCAGTAATCAAAGACCTTAGCCAAATGATTTCGCAACAAGCTGCAGCCATCGATCTGTACTCTGCTTCTGCTGAACTTCTTGCCACCACAGACTGCTTCTTTGATTTCCAACTCACCAAGGAGTCGCCAATGAAGATGCAGTAGCCTGTAACTGATTTTCTGGTGTCAGGACACCATGCCCAATCACTATCTGAGTATCCAGATATTCTTAAATTGCATTTTGACTTCATTAATATCCCTTGACCTGGTGCCTTTTTGATGTACTTCAAGACCCTGTGAGCTGCTGCAAGGTGATGAACTGCTGGCTTTTCCATGAATTGTGAAAGTACCTGCACTGCATATGTGATGTCAGGTCTGCTAAATGTCAGGTACAGTAATTTTCCAACCAGTTGCCTGTAGCTTGTAGGTTCTGTCAGCTTGTCCTCACCATTCGTTTTGGCTAATTTGTGATTGTAGTCAATTGGTGTACTCACGGGTTTAGCTCCAAGTAATCCTTGTTCTTCCAGAAGGTCCAAAGCATATTTTCTTTGGCATATTGATATGCCTTCTGGTGATCTAGCAATCTCAAGTCCTAGGAAATATTTTACTTTGCCCAAGTCCTTGAGTTTAAATTCTGATCTTAAAAACTCCTTTACATCAGACTCTGCCTTGATAGAATTGCTTGCAATTAATATATCATCAACATACACTAAGAGGGCTATAAAATCTCCACTGTATGTTTTCATGGTAAAGAATGAGTAGTCTGAGATTGACTGTTTGAAGCCAAATTTTTGAAGTGATGCAGTAAGTTTGGAATTCCAAGCTCTTGATGCTTGCTTGAGGCCATAGAGAGACTTATGTAACTTACAAACCAACCTTGAACGACTAGGACACTCCCCCTTGACAGTGTAACCCTGTGGCAATTCCATATATATATCCTCTGCTAGTTCACCATTCAAAAAAGCATTATTCACATCAAGTTGTGATAAATGCCAATTGTGTGCAGCTGCTAATGCAAAAAATACTCTTACTGTTGTTTGTCTAGCTACTGGGCTGAATGTGTCTTGGTAGTCAAAGCCTTCAAGTTGACTATAGCCCTTTGCCACCAAACGTGCCTTATACCTCTCTACATTACCATCAGCATTCAATTTTACCTTGTATACCCACTTGCAGCCCACTGTATGACAGTTTGAAGGTAGTGAAACAATGCTCCATGTACCATTATCTTCCAAAGCCTTCAATTCAACTGTCATGGCATCTTTCCAGTGAGAATGCTTGACTGCCTGTTGGTAAGAATTTGGTTCAAAGATTGCTGATAGGGAAGTGGTAAATGACTTGTGAGCAGGTGATAATTGGTGACAGGACAGATGTTTAGTGATTGGATGTGCAGTAACACTGTTAGTTTGAGAAGGTAAATCCAATTGGTAGGCTTCAAGGTACTTTGGGGTATGCTTTGGTCTAGAGCTTCTCCTAACTTGTGTTTGAATGTCACTAGTTATGATGGCTTCAGGTTCATTAGTACTGCTAGCTGCAGAAGCACCAGCAGACTCATTAACCTCACCAGGGGCATTTTGGTCCAAATCATTCATAGATGTTATTGAAGGTTGGTCAATGGGTGAAACACATTCAGGTAAGTGTAATTCATTTGGTTGAAGGTTTTGGTGTTGAAAATTTTGTGAATTTTGATCAAAAGGATCAAAGTATTTGTCAGGTAGTTGAGGTGTTTGATGAAATGCCTGTTCTTGCATATTATGCTGTTGAGTTTGGAAAGGAAAAACCTCCTCATGGAAAACCACATTTCTTGAAACCAGGACTCTTTGTGCATTTAGATCATATACTCTAAACCCTTTAACATTGTTTGGATACCCTAGGAACACACATCTGCTGGCCCTTTCATCTAATTTTTTTTTTGTTTCGAGTTAAGGTTGATACAAAACAAAGGCATCCAAAAACTCTAAAATGTGCATAGGATGGTGGTTTTTTATAGAGCAATTCACAAGGTGATTTATTTTTGAGGATTTTGGTAGGCATTCTGTTGATTACATGTATTGCAGTTAGGATTGCATCCCCCCAAAAACTGACTGGAACCTTTGAATGAAACATCAGACTCCTTGCAACCATCAATATGTGCTGATGTTTCCTTTCAACTGTTCCATTTTGCTGATGGTCCTCTACACAGGATAATTGATGGATTATGCCTGACTTAGCAAAGAAATCTGTCAGCCTAAACTCTTGACCATTATCTGTTCTTATGCACTTGATTTTCAAATCAAATTGTCTTTGAACAAAAGCATTGAATGCAGGTATTATGCTGGAAACATCTGTTTTACTTCTCATGAGAAATATCCATGTAAAACGACTATAATCGTCTACAATGGTAAGAAAATACCTCTGATTGAACAAAGTAGGCACCTCATAGGGTCCCCAGATGTCAATATGAATTAATTCAAAAACATTTTCTGTGTTCTGAATATGAATGGGAAAAGGTAATTTTTTTGTTTTGCTAAAGGGCAGATTTCACAAAGGAGATCATTTGAACATTTAATATTTGGAAACTGTTTGCTTATTACACTAATCCTTTCCAAAGGAGCATGTCCAAGTCTGAAATGCCATAAATCAAAGGTCCTATGCCTTGCATTGTAGGCTCTAACTGGTGAAATAAAAGGAAACTTGACAACTTTATCAAAACAGTAGCTAGACAGATCTTGCTGTTCTTTTCTATCTTCCATCAAATATAGTCCTGAAGAGGCCTTAGCTACCCCAATCACAGTCCATGAGGGTATGTCCTGAACAATACAATACATGTTAGTAAACAGAACACATGTTGATTTGGTGGTAGTCAATTGGCCAGTAGATATAAGGTTAAATCTGAAGCTTGGTACACAAAGCACATCATTCAAGGTTAATAATGGGGTGAGCCTAACAGTTCCTATATGAGTCACCACAGCTTTTCTATTGTTTGGTAGCTGTACAAAGCAATTAGTGACTGGTCTTGCATAAGTGAAACATTCTAAAGAGTATGAGACATGATCTGTTGCACCTGAGTCCATTATCCAACAATTGTGTTTCAACATGAAAGGATTCACATTTCTAAACTTATGGGGCATATTGTTTGGGGTATTGAAACATAGATGGCCAGAGGTAATACCTGCAAAGGCTGAATTAGCTAGTGAATGCCTTGTCTGTTGGTTATTTGTAGAGGTGTTCTTACCTTCACTGCTGGTCAGTCCATTCTCACTCAAGATTTCCATTAATTTGTTGACTTGATGCTGCAGGTTAGACATCTGGGACATGGGGCTTGTTCCACTAAAACCTTCCTCCTGTTCCATTTGAATTTCATCAGCTGACAGATCATTTCCTGCTGAAACATTGTTCACAGCCCCTTTTCCTTTCTTCATATTATTCCTCCCTTTAGTGAATTTAAAGTCTTCAGGGAAACCAATGATCCTGTAACACTTCTCTTTGTTGTGCCCCTTCTTCCCACAATGGCTACAAATCAGTTCTTTCTTAAACTTCTTCCTTGTATCAGCTGTAGTGAACATAGCAGAAGTTTCAAGTACTGGTTGGGTTTGAGATAGCATATTTCTTTGTGCCTCCTCCCTCAATATCAGACTATAAACCTTGTCAAGTGTTGGTATAGGGTCCATCAGAATGATTTGTGACCTTATAGCTGAAAAAGACTCATTTAGTCCATTTAAAAACCTGAAGACCATATCCTTTTGATATTGGTCTGTATATTTCTTGAAACATTCTGGGTTACACCTCCCACATTCACAGTGTGGCAGAGGTCTGTAGTTCCTCAACTCTTCCCAGATACCTTTAAGCTCAACAAAGTAAGTATCCACTGAGCGTGTTCCTTGACTAACATTTCCAAGTGTGCATAACAGATTGCAAATCCTTGTATCATCTGGCTGGGAATAGCATTGTTTCAGAGTATTCCAGATCTCCATTGCAGACTCCATGTAAAACACAGTTGATGCTATAGGAGGGCTGATGGAATCGAGTAGCCATGCTACTATGAGATTGTTGCATCTAATCCAAGAGGGGTATAATGTATTTGTGATTTCAGGTTTTGGAATAGTTCCGTTAATGAAGCCCAACTTGTTTCTAATAGAGAGGGCTAGGAGAAATGATCTGCTCCATGCCACATAATTGCTTGTGGTGAGTTTTGGGTTGATAATAACTGATCCTGGGTGATCAGTATGATGAAGGTAATAAGGAGACATAGGGTCTGCTATTGCTGAAATCTGGGGAAAAGTTTCAGATCCTTGGGACCTTGATTGGTTGGAATCAGTAGACATGACTCAAGCTCGATGAGGATTAATGAAGGGATAATGCAAGTGCTACAGGTATGATGAAGTTAAACAACAAGCAATTCCAGGAAAACAGAAAATGAAAAACAAAATTTTAGAAATTTTGCTTTACTGGAAATGAGTCAAACAGAGTAGAGACAAATACCATCAACAGCTGCTATTCCATATGCAGCAATATGCAGCAACTTTGTCTCCCTGCTCTGATACCATGTCAGAAGCAGCAGTGATGGAGGACAAGAAGAGACGGCGCATATAGCTGAGAAAAGGTATTCTCTCATTCAACTACCAGGGTATTACATGATAGTATTTATATGTACAGGTATGCAATTAGTGAAGAAAAATAAAGTTAAACATCAGCTAACTAACTAATGATTGTTTCCTAACTGAAATTTAAAAAACAAAACAAAACGTTGCGTATTGGTCTTCTTCCTTTATTTAAACGGTGAGTTTTGATCCTTCTTCTCCCTGTCTTCTTGCAGTCTGATATACTCACTTTCTTTAGTCTCTGTTTCTTCATACTTCAAACACTCATTTGAATTACCAACATAAGAATAATGTCTAACAGAGTAAAAAATCACAATGAATTTGGAAGTAAAAATTAGACTTATCCATGGATTAAGTGACTTATCAAACCTGACTCAAGTTGAGCTTCGCATAGGTTCGTTTGATAATATTTTGAATTTGTCTTTTTTTTTTTACAAAAACGAAATAGAATGTAAAACTAAAAAAATTAGTAAAAGCATCAAATAAATCAAACCTAATCCTAATATAATTGTTTATACAAAAAAAAATCAAAATTTTTTTAAGATGGAGTCATACACTAACCAATAAATCAAATGATTGAGGGTAAAAAACATTTTTTAGATTGAATGAAATTCATCTAAACAATGTGCTGATGGAGAGTACACATATCAAATTCGTGATAAATAGATGTCGAGTTTTCTAGTATGATGGTAGCACAGTTTAAGTCAACTTTAGAGGTCAAGCCTTATTGAGAGTATGATTTACGGATGTTAAAAGACTTGTCTCACTTTTCTAGCTCACTCGTGACTGGAAGTCTTGATATTTGGCATGGACAATAGAAGATGAGTGCTTAATGTCAAGATACTTGGAAGACTTTTGTGGTTTACATTGAATTTGGTCCACACGTCAATGGACTAATTTTCCTCTTTCTGCTTTTGAAGTTTTGGCATACCATTAATTCTAAGGAACCTGAGTCGTGAAAAAGGAAGCAATCTTGTCTACAATGGTTAATTTAGTGGTAGATAAGAATAATGGACATCAGTAGATCGGTAGATCCCTTAAAAACCAATACATTTCCAATTATGGACATTAGTCACAGCCACAGCAACAACCCCTGTTCCGGTTTCCTGGTATATTTTTTTCTCTTGCTCTTTCACTTGCTACTGCTCGTGTCGTCATGTTCAGGTAATGGCAATGTCAGCCACAAATGCGTAGAGACTGAGAGAAAGGCACTTGTCGATTTCAAGGAAGGTCTCATCGATCCTTTTGGATGGCTTTCCTCTTGGGTTGGATTGGATTGCTGCCGATGGCAAGGGGTAGAATGCAACAACCGAACTGGTCATGTCACTGAGCTTGACCTCCATCGTTATTCCTTGAGTGGTAAGATAAAGCCTTCTTTGCTTCACTTGAAACATTTAAGTCACTTGAGTTTTATGGGCAATTCTTTTTGTAGAAACGAGATTCCCAAGTTCTTTGCCATGTTAAAGAACTTGAGAGTTCTTAATCTCTCTTACTCGTTCTTTGCAGGAGAGATTCCACCTCATCTAGGGAACCTATCAGCCTTGGAGTTTCTTGACCTGAGCATGAATCGTGGTTTGCATGCCAAAAGCCTTCTTTGGCTTTCAAGTCTGTATTCACTGGAATATTTAAATCTAGGATGGGTGAACCTTGTTGACGTAGGAGGACATTGGTCGAAAGCAGTTAACATGCTGCCATCTCTTTCGTCTTTATATTTGTATGATTGTAGGCTTACAAACCTTGATCTCACCCTTCCATCAGTCAACTTCACTTCACTTGAGGTCCTCAATTTGTTTGGCAATTCAATTAAGTCTCCATTACCGCACTGGCTCTCTAACCTAACCAGTCTTGAAGTGCTTAATCTGGCATCAAATATTCGCTTCGGTGGTACAATTCCTGGTTGGCTCGGAAATTTGTGCAAGTTGAGAGTTTTGAGACTCAATTCGAACCATTTCCATGGTGGAATTGTTGAGTTTCTGGACCGTCTCTCAGCTTGCCATAAGAATAGTTTAGAGTACCTTTATTTAGGAGGCAACAACCTCGAAGGAATCTTGCCAGCATCATTAGGAGCACTAAAGAATTTGCAAGAATTGGACCTCAACACTAATTTCTTTTGGGGCTCAATTCCGGTTTCTATAGGGAACTTGTCATCCTTGAGTTTATTGGAACTGTCTCATAATCATCTCAATGGAACAATTCCCGAAAGTTTTGGGCAACTCACCGAGCTATCCATAGTGGATCTACAATCAAACCAAATGGAAGGTGTCTTGACAGAAGCCCATTTAGCAAATCTCACAAAGTTGGATTCTTTCAGGCTCACAACATACCCAAAGAAGTCATTGATTTTTAACGTGAAATATGACTGGGTTCCTCCTTTCAGGCTTAGAACCCTCATATTAATTAATTGCCTGGTAGGTCCTTCTTTTCCAGTTTGGCTTCAAGTTCAAAGCAATCTTTCCTATGTTATAATTTCCAATGCTGGGATTTTGGACACTATAGAAGAAGAATGGCTTGCCAGATTATTTTCTAAATGTTGGTACGTAGATCTTTCCAATAACAACATCAAGGCCGAGTTACCCAGACAAATTTACTCAGAATGGCTAGATATTATTGATTTGAGCAGGAATAGCTTCGAGGGCCAGATCCCACTTTGGTTGACTAATGCAAGGCAACTGTATCTCCAGAGAAATTCATTTTCAGGTTCTATTCCAGACAACATTGGGGAACTAATGCCAGGGTTGCAAACATTTTTTCTTTCTAGGAACCAGATCAGTGGTAGTTTGCCATCATCAATATGCAAAATGAAGGGTCTAAAATTTCTTTCTGCGGGGCATAACAGGTTCTCTGGAGAACTTCCAAATTGTTGGAATGAATTGCGAAGCTTGAAAGTTCTGGATATCTCAAACAATAGCCTCTCTGGTAAAATCCCAAGTTCCCTGGGTTCGTTATGTGCCCTCGTTTTGTTGATATTGAACAACAACAATCTTCGTGGCAATATTCCTTATCCACTACACCGTTGCCGGAATGTACCTCGGCTTTATATTTTACAGCTCCGGTCGAACCTGCTTGAGGGTAACATTCCTGAACAACTTTGCCTTCTTTCTGATATCCACGATTTGGATCTTTCAGACAATAACTTTAATGGATCCATTCCGAAATGTTTCCATAATTTCACCGGCTTGAAGTATGGAAATACAAGTTTGGATTACGAAGAGTTATTTGACCTCCAAGATAGTACCATTAATGAACAGACACTCCTGGTTGGGACCAAGGGAAGAGAACTTGAATATAGCAGAACTCTTCTGCAGGTCAAGAACATTGACCTTTCAAAGAATGATCTTACAGGTGAAATCCCGGATGGGATATTTAGATTGGCTTTTTTGGATACCTTGAATTTGTCAAGAAATCATTTAAGTGGAAGCATTCCCAACAATATTGGCGACCTGCGATTGTTGGAATCTCTTGATCTGTCGCAGAACAATCTCTCAGGGACGATTCCTCCAAGCCTCGCGTCCTTGTCATTTTTGGCTCACTTGAACTTATCTTACAACAACTTGTCAGGAAGGATTCCAACGGGGAACCAGCTCCAAACACTTAATGATTCGTCCAACTACGAGGGCAATCCATTGCTCTGTGGGGTTCCCCTCCAAACAAGGTGTGCAGGAGACAACTCTCCTTCTACGCCATCATCTCATGGTGCTGATGGTTCAAAAGACAAGCTATGGCTCTATCTTAGCATTGCTACGGGGTTTGCTGTGGGATTTTGGAGTGTTTGTGGTACCTTAGTTTTGAAGGAGTCGTGGAGGCATGCTTATTTCCGGTATGTTGATAACTTGAAAGAAAAAATGTTACTTTGGATTTCATTGAAGGAGGCTCGCTTGCGAAGGAAGTTTGGAAAGGGGAATAATTAAAATAGGATTAAACTATGTACTTTTATGAAGATTTGTGTTTTTTCTTCTTTTGTTTGGTTGTTGCAGCGCAGTGTATTATCTTCTATTTTAATCTTAAATGTCTAAAATTATATGTAATTTAGGGTAATATTTAAGTAAGATTCCTTAAATCAATTATGCAAGATTTTTTATTAACAATTATTAAATAAAAATTAAATTTAAGAATTTAAATTTATAAATAAAAAAATCTTATTACATAAATTAAGTATATAACATTATTTTTATTTAGATTGGAGGAAAGGGATTGAATTTGATTATTAGAGTAGATAGATAAACGTATAAATGCACAACTCATATAATCTTTATATTTATAAATATGGCCTTATGTTAAAAAACATATTTGATTAAAATGTAAGACTCACTTTTATTCAAATATAATTATTTCGTTTTAAATAAAAAAATAAAAGTAAAAAATGTGAATAATTATTTTGTTGCATATAAAAATAAAAGTAAAATCATGCATTTTATTATTTATAAGGTTAATATTTTAAGTTCAGGAGGGAGCATGTTTGTAAGATAGCCTGAGCAACAGCCTACAAAAACCTCATAAAATGGATATCAACGTTTAAAACGCAAGGCCGCAAGCGGAAGTACCGACTACCCGGTAGATAAAGTGAAAAGAAACAGAAACAAACTCTATAAACCACTCTTGCGGCCATCAAATACACAGTTCATGGCTACTGCCATTAACCCTTTGCTTCCTTTTTCTCCTTCACTCAAACACACCATTATTCCTTCTTCAACTCCATGGATTTCATGCAAACCCATCTTGGGTTCAATGGCTACTTTAACCATTACTCGCTTCAGTCAACGAAGAGGACAGGTTGCAGTCTCAGTCTCCTTCAACCCTTCCGGAAATTTTGACCTCTCCTTGTATGGGGATGAGGATGGTAACGACTGATCAATTTCACTACTAGCTAGAATGTTGTTTCATTTTGAGATATAATTTTGGAAGTTGCTTTTTTATTTCTTGGTCTCAATTTGTGCTCAATGTTTGATTAAAACAATTCAATTTTGGGGGAGGAAGAACAAGAAAGGACAAAGGAAAGAACAAGAATCTGATACTGATAGCGTGCAGTATATAGGGACATTTTGTTGTCAAAGTTCTGGAATTTGGAAATAGAGACTGAAATTACAAGATGGGATGTTAAAATTAGAATTCTGGAAAACTAGTTAGTACTAGTAGATAAGGGTCTGAACTACTGATAAGAGTATAATTTAGCTCTTGTTAAGTTTTATACTATGCCCAGTTACCCATGATTAAAATTGGAAATTTATGTTAAATCTGTTTCTAAAACTCTGTTACCCACAGATTTACCCCAAGTAGAGCCTCCATTGCCTCCAAGTGAAGGCCGATTTGATGTAGTCATTGATAATGATGCTATACGCCGGCTTGATTTATCCCCATTTCAGAATGTTACTGGAATTACTTCACCTTCATCAGGTAGAAATCACATATAGATTTTCATTTGCTTATATTTTCATAAAGTTTTAGGTTGTAACCCTGATAAACTCTACTATCTTTGCAGCCGAAGCAAAAGAGTTTCTTGAAAGCACAATTGGATTTACAATTAATTATACAAGAGATGATCCACATGATCCACGAGAACTGTCAGAATTTCCTGATATAAGGTTATGGTTTGTAAGACTTGATGCTACTTATCCTTGGCTCCCTGTCTTGTTGGACTGGCGAGCTGGAGAATTAGCTCGTTATGCTGCCATGTTAGTCCCGCACCAGGTAATGTCGATTGAAATATATAGAACACCAAATTGAGAGGCAGAGAAAATATTTTTAATGGCCTAATTTTTTTTTTCTTTCCCGCTCGTATATGTTGGCAGATGAGCATGAGGATGGGAGTTGTGTTTAATCCAGAGGCCCTGGAGTTGTTCATCATGAAGAAGGTCTTCATTGTATACGCATGGTTGAAACAGCAAGGCATTCCAAAACCTAGACTGAAGACAAGTGACATGGCTAGGATGCTTGGATTTGGGATCGGAGATGAACTGTTTGACTTGATTGATCAACATCAACTTGATTCATCATAAAAAAACAGGAACTAGTCCATAATTCCAGCTCGCTCTTCCAACATTGCCGCCACGGTTTTCGGATTAAGCCTCCTAAGCTATATAGCTTTCGAATTGCCCCATAATTTGGGATTTTAAATCAAGCCAAACTAAGGAGGGTTTGTTCAGCTATTAGCACGAGGATTGGATTTGGCTGCATTACCCACCTTCTCTTTGGTTGTATAATAAATTTTAACTCAAGAAGAAAGAAACACAGATGAAAACAAAAAATCAGCAAAACTATATTATTATTACTTAATTGTTCATCTCTTTGGTCTACTTCTTAATTGCTTGCCAGCATTATATAATTTATTTTGCTCCAAATATTCTGAGTAAATTTCGATGGGTTGATACAAAACATCAAATTCTGTTAATTAGACAAACTCCGACAATATTTTATATCTTTGCTCCGATTAGGAATTAAATTGTAGTTGAAGTCGCTTTGAAGATCCAAAGACACCAATGTTCTAGTTTTATTAAGTGGGCAGCAGTGTGTTTGGGCTATGGTCCAATTGGCTTGTAATAGGATTGCCACTCATCTAGCCTAGCCTACTAACATTGTGTTGAATCAGGGCTAAATTTATTGAGGAGCATTCTCCTTTTTCTTTTTTCCTGAGAAACTGAGGTGCATTTTCTTGTTTTAGCATGAAAAAAAGGGGAAAATTTATAAATTGGCTATTTGTATGCATGAGAAGAGAACAAAAAAAAAAAGGTCCTCATCAAATTTAAATTAATCCAAAACATATTAAACTGAGTAATTTGAAATTCGTTCACTAAATCAAAGATTTCATTCACTAGTGATGGATAAAACAAGAACGAAATCATTCTTTTATCCTAGTCATAATCTAATAATTTTGGCACACTACTATGAAGTTTTGTCCCCTTCTAATCACGTTGCTTTTGCGTTTCTGATTCACCTCTATGTTATTATCTTAAAGCTGGCTATCACCTAATATTCATCTTTTGCAGCTGTAAAGCGAGCTATGGAGTTTCAACCTGTCACATTTGGTGCTATGACCCCTACCGGGCTATTCTTCGCCAGTCTGGATGGGGTTTGTTGGAGCTGGTTGGATGTTTGTGTATGTTGGTAAGTGACTACGACTCTGACCCCGTTGGTTGGAGCATGATGCGGAAATTTTGCTCTCTGCTCTGTCCTTGGTCCAATGTCTTCTGCTGGTTTGGTCGTTCAGGCTGGCTGTTTACAGCGTTACTGTGAACCTGCGTTCTGGTGAAGAAAGAAGAATTGATACTGGGATGGCGTATTATTGCCAGAGAAAGGATTATGATTCGCTGAGGAATGCTCTGTCACGCTAGCTTTCAATTTTGAACTGTCCTGGTTTAAGTTCTCTGCGCGGTTTTCTGGTTGATGCATTTCATAGAATGGGCAAGAGTCATGGTTTTGTCTAACAAATGTGCTATGCAAAGGTGGGGAGACCAGGAATGGGTGTGTAGGGTCAGTAGTGATGACTTTGAAAGGATGACTTTGAACTGCTGTGGTTTGTTGGTATGACAGATAAAATGAGTGTGCTTGTATGGGGAAAGGAAACCCGGTTGTGGTGGGATGACCATGCTTTGGCCATTTGTTGGTTATTTTAGGGAGTCTCTTTTGCTGACTCTGATCCCATCTGCAACTGGGTTGAAGGTTTTTTTTCTTTCATATACGCAGAAAAGGGCGGTATAGCCCTGATTGGTGCCCTCTGCATCACTACCATACAAGGGTAGTTCTTTGTACATTACCTTGAGGAATGAAATCACCTTAAACGCTTTTCAAAAAAAAAAAAAAATTAGGATTGATATCAGATTATTTTTGTAATTTTTATTTTTGAAAATTAATATTTCATTTCATTAAAGGGAATATCTCAAAGAGTACAAGTTCTATCAGGAAGTGCGACCCAAGAGAGATCAGTCTGGACTCCTATCATACAAGACTGGCCGACGAAAGTATGCCAGTGAACCATACTCTGTTCCTATACACGTAGGGACACAATGGGCCATCTCATAATCTTTACACTACATTTCCATTTAAAATTGACAGACTTTGGATGCACCCGAACCTGTAACGGAGAAACAGAACCTGCATGCATGTTTCTTTTTCTTACTTTCCCTTACGCACAATCTGCACTTGTACGCATTCTACAGATTGCTCAAATACACTTCCCACTTTCACAAAAAATGTGGCCCTGTCTCCTGAAACCATCTCTTCCAATCAGCATACCCAGCTGTCATTGCCATCCAACATTCCATTGGTAAACATGTCATCATGTATTTCAGCCAAAATCTGGTCGGTTTCCATCTTAGCAGTATTCCATTTCATCTCCACCAGCATCCTATTCCATCCAGAAGTATCCACCTACTGAAAACACACAGCCAAAGAGACAGAAATTCCAAACGACAGTCAAGAACCTTTTGCTTAACTATATCAACACAATATCACAACCACAAAATCCTTGTATAGTCGGTACCACATAGCATCCGAAAGGCCATCTTTTCCTTTTTGCTCAATCCAACCAGGCAGAACGCAGCTCCTTCAAAGTTTCCATAAAAATAAAACCTGCTGAACTAAGCATCCTTAGAGCAGCTCATAATTTGCAATACAACATGACTCATGAACAGAAGGACTCCCCCATGCCATCAAGAACTTTGGCTCATTTCATCGAACCAGACACTCAAGGATCAAACAAAATTCCATAGCATAGACCTGTTTAAATTAGGCATTCAACATTTGTGCTGGTTGGAAACAATTTTCTTTACAATATCCATTCGTTTGTGCTGCAAGATTCACCAACCATGGATTTGGCTAACATGTCCATATTCAAATCATTGTTGATAAATTTCCACAATTAGAAAAGCCTGTTGAGTGCAGACATATAGATAATGATGGCATCTTCCTTCAGTTGTTCATTTGTTGTGAAGATGGCTAGTCAAATGAGTGAATCTGTCCTTCTCCTAGATACTCGTGACTCTAATTGCTCTCATTGTTTTAGACCAATCTTTAACAATAATAGGCGACGAAACAGGCAAGGCCCCTATGGTCAAGACTTGCAATAAGATAGAGTATCCTGAAGACTGCATCTCGATCGGTACTGGAATCAGATCCTCGTAGCTCCATTTCCACTATAACTGGTCCTACCAGTATTGCTTTGGAGATAACGGCATCGAAGGCCAACAGTTCCTTCTCAGTTGCTAAGCATCGGACGAATCATTCACCTGATTATCCCAGTTAGGCTGTAGTCTGCGTGAATTATGACAACGATAGCATCTATTCCATGAGGGACAGTCTCAAAGCCTTTGATGAGTTGAAGTATGATGACTCGTACCAAAGTCTTGAATCTGTTAACAATCTTGTTACTGCCTGCAAAAGTGTTGGCTTCGAAGTCTCAAACGATGCCAATGCAATGAAGTTTAGGATCCACCAAGGATGTCATGGTTATCTTGCCTCTGCTTCCTAATCGATCAATTTGAAGATCGCTTCTAATCTTCTAAGCAATAAATCACCAATCATCTCTGTTGACTCCATATATGGGAGTTCCTTTTTCAGTTTTTCTATTTCCTTCTTTCAATAATGTGTTCTTGTCCTCGAAGGCAAACTTTGACAATTACATTAATTTCGAATTATTCTAATTTAGAGATTTCAAATTTGAAACTAGGATTCAGATCAATAAGATCCAAATACCACCTGGCTGAAAATTTAGGCAAAGATTTCTGGTACCGGCCATATCATTCGAAAAGATGCTTATTGTCGAAAATGGTCGGCTGCTTTCAACTTGGTGTCATTTTTATTTTTCGGTGATATGATTGAAGCTCTCCTGTTCACAATGTTAGCTTGTAAAAAGCTGGAACAAATCATTAATTGAATGATAATGAAATAATCTTGTCCCAAATTCAACTACGTGTGCATAATTATTCCGACAAGATATAAATCATTTCACCTACTAATTTCTTTCCTCTTCTCTTATCCAATTATCTCAGATTATTGTCATTCACAAAGTGGTGCAAGATATAAAGCAGCCAGCCATTCAGGTATGCAATCGCCTAACAATTAGGTTAAAGTGATTATCGTTTCTTATAACAAGGATGCAAATTTTGAAGTTCTATTCACTTTACTAGCCTTGTTTAAAAACGACCAAAAAGAAAGTCTTTGTCCTCCAACAAGGCCTTGTCTAATCAATTGTGGTCATGTCGTTGGTCAGTGAATTCCTCAGCAGCCTTGCCGGAGCATCATACGGATCACCGCCAACTCTGAAACGCTAACCAAGGTCATGAAAGGATGGGCTCACATTATAAGGGCTAGCTAGGGCGGGGCTCACGCCCCATGTGAGAATGTACCACGAAACATGTGAGAATGGGAAAAGAGTAGGTATGGGGAAGGGATAGACAGGAACGGGAAAAGGATATAGATATAAGAGATTGATGAATGGAAAGATGTGTGCTTTTGTTGCAATGCTTTAGAATGGTGAGACAATGTCGCCAAATAGTCAATGCTTAATGCAATCACACTCGCTCAAATTTTCTTCTCTTTTGGTTGAACAAAGTTGTTTGCAACTATAGCTAGTCGACGAGCTACTTCTCGTAAAGGCTCGTGGGACCTCCACCTCTTCTTTCTGTCTCTGCATGTGTGTGTGTGTGTATATATATATATTTCACGAAATTAATGACTTTAATTAGTTTATATTATTATGTTAAGAAATCTTGACCTGTGCTTCAACAGTTTGCATTGGTTCCCAAAGGTCGGCCAGGTCAATCATGCAACGCAACAAAATTGCGCTCCTAACAGTGGTAAGGATGTTTTAGATATGATATGAGTTAAAACTATAATCTGTTAACAACACTAGAAATTAAATAGTTAAATCTCAAATCCCATATCAAAATTTGTCAATTTCTGCCAATTTTTAACAAAACTTAAACCTCAAAATACTGTTAATGTCCCCTTCCTTTCCAACTCCTTTCTCTTCCTACCAAACTCAGTCTTAATCCGTGATCTAGAGCAGATCAATCCATCTACGTATATGCAAAAGGGGCAAATTTGTGTGGCTACGCAGCCAGATATTTATATAGATTATATTGAAGCAATATTGTAGCGCAGATAAAATGTCCTTGCCTTTGCTAGTGATAATTTTTCTTTCTAACAATTTCTAAACAAGCTATCAAACATTTGTGGGACGCATTCATGACTTGTTCAGGAATATAAAATATGTATAGGACTGTACTCTTTCTGAAGTAAACCAATGATTCCATTTTCGGCATTGCATATATATATGGAATAAATTGTAGGCCAAAACAACTGATATAAGTCTTAATGATTTATATATTAAACATCAATTAAGGAAGGGTTGTCTATTTGAGACGTATACTCTTGCTTTGCCCGCATTTAGTACAATTGTCCTCTTGGCACAGTGTTTTAAAATCGCTGCAACGAAACCTCATTCTTTTTTCCAGGACATTATGAGATAATTAATATTCCAGCAAGATATTCCAAGTAATGTTCATTTCCAGCACTGCTCGACCACCAAACATAGACGTAAAGTTTGCGTAGATCAATCATTTACCTCACGATATTGAATTCAACGCAGATATCTAGATACTTTGCTAGTAATGTTTGCGTAAACGTAAGGGGAGGCGTATCCTGGTTGTTGCTAAATCTTAGCCACATATTTGCTGTAAGAAAAGGAAAGTTTCAAAGTCCAAAGTTTCCCCTCTCAAAATTATTGGTCATATGAGAAAAGGGTCATAAATCCCACACGGAAACGAAGCTGAAAAAGTTAGAGCCTGTTCACTTATACCAAGGCTCATTGTGTTGAAAAGTAAAAATAAAAATAAAAATTGCATGCTTAAGTGTCCACTCTTCAGCAGTATGACTAGTTTCAAAACAGTAATATTCATATATATTTTTTATTTTATTATCTATGAGTATTCGAATTGATCAACTACCAAAAGAGAGAAAAAATTTTAATGTAATAAAATTGTGAGTCACAAAGCAAATCTCAGTATATCCGCCATAACTTTTGATGAGAGAAAGGAGAAATTCATAATTAAGAAGTACCCAATAAGAACTTATTGTTGTATGCAAGCTCCATCCAGAGTAACCCTAGTCTTTAGTAGCTAAAAGGGTTGTGGCTAGATAAATTGTAGAAGATCAAATTTTAGTTTAGGAGGACTGCTTCTTCACGCAAAGGGTAACCGATTAACGAGATCGCATTGTTCGGTGGCAACCAGACACACTATATATCACAAAGAAAACATCCAGAAGAACAAGGAAACCATAGTATTTGCATATGTGGTCCGGTATCTTCTAACAAATCCCCAAAACATGTGATGTCGCTTTGTCGGCCGAGCTCCCTTACCCTTGTTTTCGTTATATTTGGACTCATTTCCACACTACATATTGTTGAGAAAGTCCCATGGTCTCAATCAACATTACTCATTAATTTTACATGTGAACTGCTATAGAAATCTGCTTTTTTAATGAAATGATTGAACATTGCCTCAGCTGACTCTGGTCTTACTCTACCATATTGCTCCAGAAAGATGTTCTGCCGACTTGTAGGTGAGAACATCAGCGCTCTGTGCCTGAAAAACTCCCAAGTTTGCTCCAACCATTTGAGCGAAGCTAAGCTGCTAAGTTAAGCAATTAATGAAATTAAGAGATTAGGTCTAGGACAAATTTGACTTTGATTTCTTTTTTTTAATTTTTTGTCCACCACGTCAAAACAGTAGTACAAGGACAAAATTAAGTGACTGTTTGAAGAGAAAACTATGAGAGATAACCTTTTTCATAAACTAAGTTCAAAAATATCATTTATTATAATTTTAATTATTTTTAATCAATTTTTGACATGATTTGATAGCAATGCCCTTTAAACAATTTTAAATAAATTAAAATGATTTCGGTTTTCTCTATCACGTCATCCAGATAAAAATTTTAAAATTAAATCTCGATTTCTCTTTTGTCAAGTACTGTCTATCTTGCCATCCAGCTCTTTTTCGCTATTCTAAAAACTAGAGATAACATCAAGGTATGTGTTTTAAGTTTTTAGGTTTATTTATTTATATTCATGAAACTCGAAAGTTAAGAGATTGAAATTGATTAGACATATCTGTAAATTAGAACACTATATAACTTTAGCAACTTAAACTTGGTCGCAAGCAAGTAAATCAATGAATTATTAGGTATTGTATTACTGGTTTTTAAACATTATATCATTAGGTTTTAAGTTATTGTAAGGTTGATTTTTAAGTATTACGTGATTGGTTTTTAAACATTACGAGACTAAGTTGTAGGCATTGCGTGACTGATTTTTAGGTAATACCTAAGTCATGCAATGCCTAAAAACTAATCACGCAATGTTTAAAAACTAATCACATAATATCTAAAAATCGATTATGCAATATTTAAAAACTGCCAAAACTACTGAATTCCATTTAACAAAATCAACAACTTCAAACAACATATCATATTTCATTTAACAATATAATCAACGAATATGCCTATCTAACGAAAAATGCTCATAATACTCAAAGGGTTTTCTTCAAGCATAAAAAATATCTTTAAAATGCTTAAAATACTCAAAACACTCAAAAGTTTTTCTTCGTGTATCAAAAATCACTCCAAAATGCTCAAAATGCTCAAAAGTTTTTTTTTCTAATAAAAAATACTCTAAAATTAAATGGTCTGGCGAGAAAAGCTCAAAAGATATGAGTCGATTTGAAACATAGACCTAAACATATGGATCAATTTCATTAAAGGTAATTTTATCTAAAAATAATTTCTCTTAACTAAAAATAATTAAAATTATAAAGAGAATTATTTTCAAAATATTTTATTTATGAAAGGTATTTTTGAAAAGAACCCATGTTTATATCATCTTATGTTACTCGATCAGGTTGAAAAGGCAATTGGCATTATGCATTAAGCATTTACTTCATGCTTGAAGAGAGAAAAAAAACAAAACAGATCCAAGCTGCTTTAATTTGTATACTATAAGAATTTTTTTTTTTTTACTTTTGTGTGTACTAGTTAAAGTTTCAAAAGAGAGTTATCCTCATCTTTCTTTAAAAAGGATAACAACGTTCGACCAATTCCAAGTTATTAAGGGATCAAAATTTTCAAAACTCAAAACAAAATGATGAAGAAGAAAAAGAAAGAATTGTGTTTTTTTAAAGTTACATAACTATATATTCAAAGTATTTGCCCATGGTCATGAGTTTTTTTTTTTTTTTTTTGAAAGAAGAAGGATTTGAATTCATAGAAGGAGATCATACATTAATTAATGAGTCATATATTCGGATATGTCTAGAGCTGTGAGATTGAAATATATAATATTAAAAAAGAGAAAAATAAAGTCTAAATTTATTATTTTAAATAGAATAGTAGATTAAATTTACTATTCATCTTTGAACAATTGTAATTTTTCATCATTGTACTTTTTAAGTTAATTTAAAAATAATTAAATATTAGAATATTTTGGAAGAATATTCTTTTATTTCTTAAATATATTTTTCTTGTTAATTTTTATTATTTTTTAATTAAATTTAAAAATATAATAATAATAATGCATCTATTCATGAATGAATAATAAATTTGATTTATCATCTTAAGTAAGTGATAAATTTGAATCGTGTTAAAAAAAAAAACCTTTGCAACCCTACAATATATGGTTGTATATCCTTCCTTCCTTTTGCATTAATTTTTAATAAGGGAGATTTCTTTTTTAGCCATTAAAAATAAAATATGTTTGAAAATAACCTTCCTGATAATTTTACCTGTTTTAAGCCATTAAAGTACATTTTTAGACAAAAATGCCCTTAATGAGACATCTTTGTTGATGGGCACTCTGAAACACCCGGACCGTTGAAAATTATGCAAAGAATATAACGAACATCTACTTTTTGCGTAAAACATCTTTTTTTTTTAAAAGCTTGTGCAAAAGAAAATAATGTTGCATGAGATGGTTTTTTTGAATATTCGGACATGGCATTCAAATAAACCGAACGAGAAAAGGGAGGTGGTCGTGATGAATTGAAAGCTTGGAGAACGATGTGAAATCAGAAATCTCGCTTACGGAGGTGAATCGAAAGAAGAAAGACGTGAATGCAAAGCACGAAATGGTCGTGCTACAGTAGTTGGGACAGGCCATTGGGTTTAGAGTTTATAAAAGGGAAAATGTGAGACGGCAGGGTGCAGAGTTAGTGACACGCCATGGAGGGAAGCATTGACAGGCCAAGGTGCAGAGTTGGTGACACGCCATGGAGGGAAGTAATGAGACGGCAAGGTACATAGTTGGTGACACGTCATGGAGGGAAGCAATGAGACGGTAAGGTGTAGAGGCGGTGACACGGCAGAGTTTTGAGTTGGTGACATTCCATGGAGGGAAACAGTGACACAACAAGGTGCAGAGTTAGTGACACGTCATGGAGGGAAGACACGCCATGGAAGGAAGTAGTGAGAAGGCAAGATGCAGAGTTGGTGACACGTCGTGGAGGGAAGCGGTGACACGGCAGGTTGCAAAGTTGGCGACACGCCATGGAGGGAAGCAGTGACATGGCAGGGTGCAGAGTTGGTGACACGCCATTGAGGGAAGCAGTGACACAGTAGGGTTCAGAGTTTGTGACAAACCATGACAGGAATTTGTGACACGCCATGGTTTTGAGTGTGTGACACGGCATTGCTTTAACATCTGACAGGTCATGGTTTGCTTTGAAATATGTGACGCGACATTAATTGAAAAGTTGACACGCCGGATTGAAAAGCGAGCAGTTTCGGAGGCAACCGTTTGGACTTGCCTATTAATTTTAATTTTTATTTATTCATTTTTCACAGTAAACAGTTCATTTTCCCTTTTTTTCATTCGTAAACGTCTGTGTGAACCAAGGGCTATTCGATTCATTTCTCATTGCAAAACCTAGAAGAGAGTTCGACTTCGTTATTTAGAAGGTTAACGATACCACTGCAATAGGAAGAAGAATGTCGGTTATCAGTGAAGAGGTAAGTGAGCTTGAAAAAAAAACCAAAAAAAAAACTTCATTGATTTCGGTAATTTTGAAATTTTTTTACTAGGTTTAGGGTGATAGATATGTTCATGTTTTTTACAAATATTAAGTTTAAATTATTTTCTTCCTGGTTCAATGGTTTTTGGTGTTAAGTGGTGCTAGGTTGATTGGTCTTTGGGATTTAGCATGTTAGGACATTCGGTGTCCTATTTGCATGGCGTATGACAACATTTCACTTGATATGCATGGCGTGTGACAACATTTTTTCTTGATATGCATGGCGTGTGACAACAACATTTCACTTGATATGCATGGCGTGTGACAACATATTACTTGATATGCATGGCGTGTCATAATAATTTTTCTTTATGTGTATGACATGTGACAACAATTATTTATTTAGTTAGTATACCTTTAGGGCACATTATTGGTTAATTGACTTCTACACGTGTGCTTGTCGCAACGTGAGGGTCCGAGAACCCGTCCGTCGGACGCAGGCGAAAATAAAAGAGATTAGGAGTCGCCACCAATCGTTTCTTATAGGTGCAATTGGTCACCTATTGGCTCGGTTCTAATCAATGAAGTCCTAAATTAATTTTAGGTCTATCGAAAGAACAAAAACTGGTCTATGTTGTTCAAAGATGGGTTCGGGAGTGCGGTTACGCACAGAGAAGGATTAGCACCTCCGTGACGTCCGTTCCATGAACGGTACCATTTAATCTTAAGTCATTCTTTTTACAGCCTGATTTTAATTTTATTGTTATGTTTTCTCAATCTTTGCTTATTAGCTAAATTTTATTGAATTGATCTTTTATTCAGTTTTACGTATGCACATGATGCAAACATAAAATGATGTCATGATTTATTTATTTTAAATGATGAGGTCGGTAATCTTTTATTGAAAAATCATTCGAAGACCATCCCAATGTTTTGGTGAAGTCTCGACGTTTTCCTCACCTAGAGATATCTCCGAAGGAACTCGTCTCTACAAGCTCCTCGGAGAAATCCCATCATTGAAATTCCCGCCTCATTTACAGGATAAGCGTGACATGCTATGACAGGATAAAAATGATGGAATCTACATGCACGCGTTTATTGATTTAGGTGGTTCGTAATTTATTCAATTATGTGCTTAATAAATAATTTATCACCTTGTTTATGTATTTATTATTTCATGCGTTATTTATTTTCTACACTTTTTTTACTTTTTTTTAATTTTATTTTTTATCATTTTTTCTATTTATATATATTTTTTCTTTTATTATTATTTGTTATTATTTTACTATTTTTATTTTTCGTTTTCTATTTAGACCTATATTCTTTAATTAACACTATTAATTAATACCTTACTTAGTCACATGGTTTACCAAACAATTAATTTTTATTGGTTGAATTACTTTTTTGATAATATTTATTTAAATTAATTTAAGTTTTAATGTGACATTATGTAAATTTATTTTCTAATGTATTATTCTCAATAATGACCATTTGAGTAATAAATATTGGAGTATAGAGTTCGGATTTATCCCGACGCTTCGGTGAAAATCCATCTCAAACTCCTCATCTAAAAAATCTACTTAAAAGAGATAACTCTTTACCTCCTTTTAGGTTGAATTCCATCATCGGATGCCCAAAATAATCATTTTATTATTTTTTTCATTCTATTTATTTTTTTTATTATAGCTATTTTTATATTTATTCATTTTTTTATTATTTTTATTATTTTTTATTTTTTATTTTATTATTATTATTATTATTTTATTTATTTATTTATTTATTATTTATATTTTTTTAATGGTTAAATAGACATATATATGTAACCTATTCTTATAATATTTAAATCAAACTAAAATTACCATTAATTAAGTAAAATAATTGGACCTAAACTAATTAAAGAAAGCTCAAATAAAAAAGAGGGTTATACCTTTTCTGGGCTGAGATTGGCCCAGTTTCATAGGCTCGCGGAAGGCCTGAACCTGCCCCAGATGGTCCGCTCAGCAGGCCCGCAGTGGGGAGGTTCAAAACACACCGTTTTTAGGCTTGTGGAGTCATTCAAAACGGCACCGTTTTGGCGCTGGACGCCTCAACTTCCCTTATCACCCAAACAACGTCGTTTCCCCCCTTTTCTTCCTACTATAAAAGCTTCTTTTTTTCTTTTTTTTATTATTTTCTTCCCTCTTTTCTCTCTCTAGCTTCAAATCTCTCTACCTTCTCTCTAAAAACCCCCCTACCGGTGCCGCCTTGCCCTTTTCTCTCCGGTGACCTCCGTCGTCACTCAGCCACCTTCGCTGGCCGACCCTTTCTCCCATTTTATCCGGCGTCGATCTCGCTCTCTCTTTCTCTCAAATATCCCTCTCTCTTCACCGCCTAGCCTCCCCTCTCACTCCTATCAACCTCCTCCGACGACCCAAACGCCCAGTCCCTTCTCTTCTCCCACAACCCAAACACCCTATTCCTCTCTATCACCGACCCCTTCACCCTCAATCTGCTGGTTGCCGATCAGCAGGTCTGGGTTTGGTGTTTTGTTTTTTTTTTCTTGTTTTTTTTGTGTGGCTAGGATAGTCGGTTGCTAGATCTAGGGATTTTCTTGTTGATTTTTGGGTTGTTTTTTTGGCTTGATTTTTTTTGTGATTTTTTTGAATCCGAAATTTGCTCTCTTTTTTTGGTTTTCGAATGCCTTCCCAAAAGAAAAAAATTTTGCTCCTTTTAAGCTGGGTTGTCCAATTTCTTGGACAATCTAGAGTGGGAGCTTTGGCACTAGGGAGTTGGTAGCCGGAGCTCCCTCTCTCCCCTTTTCTCGATGCTGCAGGGGGTTCGGTAGTAGGGAGCCATACCTCCCTGCTTCTCTTTTTTTTTTAATTTTATTTATTTATTTTTATTTATTTATTTTTATTCAAAATGGGTGTCTACAGTGCCATGTGATGCAGATGCAGCATAAAAAATATGAGGATCTTGACAGTTTCCTCATTGTGCCAAGGGAGAAGTGGGCGTTCAATGTCACAATAAATACCTACTGTAAGTGGTCTCAACTCTATTACATCAACAAGACTCTCTAAGAGAAGGAGGAGTTCGATGCAGTGAAACGTACATGCTTTGGAATGCTCCTTGATGTCTATCCACAAGGCTACTTTAGCACTGGTCTCTTTCACAACATAATGATTTGTTGAATCAATGAAAGGGAAATAATGGAAGAGGAGCTATGGTTTGCTATCTGCAAGAGCAAAGCACAAATATCAAAGCAGGAGTTCTACCTTATAACCGGGCTGAAGTTTGGTCTAATGCTCGATGTGTTCACACGTCTGTACGAGGTGGTTTCAGATGAAATTCATGCGAAATACTAGAACGGCCAGAAAAGCATTAAGCTGTAGGCTTTACTTGATACGTTCTGCGAAGGCAACTTCCAGTGAAAAGGAGACGCGACCAAGATGGCACTTGTCTTAATTGCAACTAACATCCTATTTGGGTAAGACTACCGTAGACGGGTGACACCTTGATTGCTATCATTGGTTGAGGACCATGACGCTTAGAACAGATTTTTGTGGGACTACTATGTTTGAAGGCTCACCTTAGACTACTTATTGAAAGGGTTCGAGGTGCCTACCTCAAGCGCAGAAAAGGAAAGCCGTTGACGGTACAACATCTACTACTTCGTATGGGTGATACAGGTATGGTCACATTTACAGCTTTTGTTTGGTTTTGAGAAAATAATTTATTGTTACGCTGTTTTATAATTTACGACTGATAATGTTTACAATTGACTTGCAATTCTGGGCGTTAAAGGCAATTTCGACCTTGTGAAAAATAGTAGCCCTCTCTGCTGAAGGAAAACGTCTACTCACAAATGTGCAGATGGCAATGCAATCAGAAGTCAAAAGACTTGCACAAGGCAGTGGAAAAGTTGGAGTCATCTGAGCATGTGAGTGAACAACTACAAATTTTTCCTTCATATTTGTATAAAAAATTTACCTCAAATTTAATTAGAACATAATTTTTTTTATTTGCAGTTGTGGGCATTGGAGACATTGGAGATCATCCCGAATAAGGCCAACCGGGAGTATTTAGTGGACCTCGATGTGCCGTTATCGAAGGGCCACCAGTACATGCCAATCGGGCACATGGAGGATCGGGCAGATCAGATTGGTGTCACTACTAGGGAGAAAATGAGAAGCTTGAAGGAGAAAAGATCCACCGCTTCCACTAAGCAGATGCGCATCGCCTCTTCTGTTATTTATGAGCCGTCGGCCCCTGAATTGATGGAACAAGAGGAAGACCATGGTCTAGGAAGTGAACAGCCTGTAATTAAGATTCTAACATTTTTTTCATCCATTTGATATGTGATTATCTACTAACATTTCTGTGTTTGCAATTGGACTAAGCGACAGCAGCTTCATAACCACCCACCGGTCTTTCTCAGACGCACATTCGTAATGAGCTGTCGGTAGGTTTGGTTCTAACGATTTATGTTCAAAGTTTCCATATATGTTTATCTAGTAACAAAGTAATTTATGTCATTGCAGTTCACGGAGGCGACGTCTATTCCTCAACCAATGATGGCTCCAGTTTCGGCTCAACCGAATACTGCCAATGAGCTGCCGGTAAGGATATTAAAGTTGTTATCTTGGTTGTTCACATGTTTCGTGTATGATTATTGAATAACACCACTAATATATATGTTATTACAGTTGACCCAGTCAGTAAGAGTCAATAATGGCATAGTCACAAAACGTTAGCTCCAACGGATCATGAGGCACATGTTGGAGCTGAAGGTATCAATTCAGTCATTGACTATTGCAGTGGAAACGCTAGAAGACCATATCGTTTCACGGGTTCTAGACGAGCTGAAATCACAAGTACGTTAATCTTTCTGCGCTTGTATTTTGCTATTTTAGGTCTTTAGTTTTATCAAGTTTATGGTAAATTTTTTAATGGAATTTAGCGTTTGTGGTTTTCTATTCGCTATCGAATTTTCATATTTGTCTCATTCTGTAGGCCGGTCCTTCATCCGACAATGTCGGTGCGGATCATGATGATCCTGATGATGGGCAACTTGAGGAGCATGGTGTCAACCTTCAATCAAATGATGTTGAAAGAGACGAGGTTGGTGAGGCCAATTCGATTGTGGATACTTTCGCCGGACGGGAGAGAGACCTTCAATTAGTCATGTTAGCCGTAAAGTATCTTCCTCAGTCTGACGCGATCATCGCGCTTCCAGTAACAAGATCGGGCCAGCTTCCTCAAAGCACTCCTGAAGCCACCAGGTCACCACAGCCGTCACCACTATCCTTCGATTACCATCATCTTGTAGCAGCAATTATCGACCTTACTGAACAGGCACGGGTGATAATGGCGAGCAAATACCTTGCAAGCCCGTATGTTGACCCTTCATTGAGCCATCAAAAGGTGAAGGACACAATGATGGAAGCCTACAAAGCCTTCAAGAAAAACCAATCCGCGAGGTAAGCTTGTAAATATCAATTCATTGTTGTTTTTTAATGAAACATTCATCCACCATCACTTATCAAATTCATTTTGTTACATATGCAGGCGTAACGTCAGAATCTTAGGGGATCAAGGCGTTGAATTCTTCACATTATTAGAGGATCCTCGAGAAGAAATGACAAGTTAACATATCGATGCATGCCTTAGCGTTCTGTGTAAGTGGGTGACAGGATTGAAATCGAAGTATTACACTACCCGTGCATGCGTTGTTGACACGATATTCTTTGTAAGTTTTTTGTAAAAATTTTCAATTCTTTCTAAGCTTTTCAGTGCATCAAGTGTAAACTAATGCAAAAAAAAAAAATTGTAGGTTACCATCCATATTCTACACTTGGCATATCAAATTGAAGATGCTTGGTCGAGCATACAAATTTTGGATGAGTTACAGGCGTATGTGGAGGGTGAAAGGCCGACATACGGTAAGAAATAGGAAGAGGTCGATTTCATCCTCTCTCCTTGCAATGTGGGTGGGCATTGGATTGTGGCAAAGATCGATTTGGGAAGGTGGATGTTCAAGATGGTGGACTCCGCAACAACTTTGACAGCTAAGGATAACGAAGTTCATGCGGAGCAGCTGAAGCCACTTACGACAATTTTCCCAATCATCTGCCACCAAGTCAAGTATTTCAGCAAAACATGCCAGAAGAGACAAGATTTGACACTAATGCCATTGGAAATTTCTTTGCCTAAACCTTCAATGTATCAACAGGAGGATAGTGTCAACTGTGGCATATTCTTGATAAGCTACATTGATGTAATTTTGTAATCGGACCCGATAAGAGTTAAACAGAATATGATTGCAAAAATTACGTCTCCAATATGCGCACAAAATTTTTTCCAACAGCTGTGCGAACAAACCATGAACATATTGGCCTTTCGTTGTACATTTTTTTTTATACAGAATAAAATTTAGAGATAATTTTTTTGTTGTATATACAATCATAGGAAATAGAAATTGTACAATAGAATCATTTTTGGTATACTCACTTCATTATATTTTTATACAAAATATAATTTTTTTGTATAGACAATTAATTTTATACATGAATACATTATTTTTGTTAAGTAATTTTGTATTCTTATTTTTTTTTGTATCGCAATTTTGTATAGACAATCTTTTTCTGTTTTTATACACAAACTTATACACAAATCCAAGAACTCAACGTGTCATGTCATTGGTAATGTGCAATCAGCCTGTAACCACAGTTGGGCCGTGCCGTGTCACTGACCAAACTGCATGAAGTCAGCGTGTCACCACATTGATAATATGCACTCAGCATGTCACGGCAGTTTGGGCGCAGCCTGTAACAAATGGCAGCACTTGGCGTTTCAGCATCAGAATCCATATGCACGTGGCGTGTCACCACCAATATCTACATGCACTTGGCGTGTCACCACCATGTAATGATGCACTTGGCGTGTCACCACCAGTATGCATGCACGTGACGTGTCACCACCAATATCTGCATGCACTTGGCATGTCACCACCATATCTGCATGCACTTGGCATATCACAATCAGTATGCATGCACCTGGTGTGTCATGACTAGGTCCGTAGTGGTAGCCGAAACGTTTAACTAGTAAAGTTGGTATATATTCCTCTACTATATATAGTCCACAACTCCTCAGTTCTCATAGATAAACCGTACATCTCCTCTAAAGTAGTTTTGTTGATGGTTCCTCGGTAATTCTTTCGAGCATTTTGGCAGTGGTAGGACTATTTTGGAATGGTTGTTAATATCTCGCCCTTGATGTATTCAACTTTAGAATTCTCCACTAGTCTAATAATCAATCTGTTTCTCTTCACCTCCGACCTGTAAGCAATTGTCCAACCCTGGCTATTTGAAATCCAGAGTGTCTTTATAGATATTCATTATGCAAGAGAAAATTTATATGAAAAGACTCTGGATTTCAAATAGCCAAGGTTGAACAATTGCAAACAAGTCGAAGGTGAAGAGAAACAGATTAATTATTAGACTAGTGGAGAATTCTAAAGTTGAATATATCAATGGGGATGTTAAAGCACATGTATAAGCGGGATTTCTGGTTTGTAAATTGATATATCAAACCATGGCCTGTCAGATGTTAAATCAATGTCGTGTCACACACTCTAAACCATGGCGTGTCACAGATTCCCGTCATGGCCTGTCACAAACTTTGAACCCTGTCGTCTCACTACTTCCCTCCATGGCGTGTCACCAAATCTGCGCCATGTCGTGTCACTGTTTCACTCCATGGTGTGTCACAGCTTTCTTCCATGGCGTGTCACCAACTCTACGCCATGACGTGTCACTACTTCACTCCATGGCATGTCAATACTTCACTCCATTGCATGTCACCAACTCTAAACCATGGTGTGTCACTGTTTCCTTACATGACGTGTCACCAACTCTGAACCACGCCGTGTCATTGCTTCCCTACATGCGTGTCACCAACTCTATGCCATGACATGTCACTGCTTCCCTCCATGGCATGTCACTAACTCTGCACCTTGTCGTCTCACATTTTTTACCTTTCACAAACTCTAAACCCAAGTGGATAATTGATATAGTTTTGTAACGTCGTTTGTAAATTTACTAAAATTCCATTATGTATATTGAAGCGATTTGCTTTAAGTAAAAATGTAATGAATTTAATTGCAGTAACATTGTTAATTTTTTATTTATATATGCTGTCCAAAGATTAGACAATTTACATTTCAAACTATATGACCATGCATGGTGTGGTTAAAGTCAATTATTGACTACTTCTATGCTTAGGCAATGCTATTATTATACACTGGTTTCTAGCAAATATCATTATTCAATACAAATGTCAATGGCCAAGATCGAAACAATTTGAAACAATTTGAAACAATTCCTAACAAAACAAGAGATAAATTGCAGTTAGTTAGGCTGACAATATGTTTTCTTCCACAACACACCTTATGTTTTCAAACATTATCGTTCGGATTGGACAGTTGTTGCGTGTATAATCGATTTCTCTGCAAATTGAACATGCTTTCGGTCGACGCACTCGTGGGGGCACTGATTGACTTGGAGATGGTGCCAAATTTGTTGATGGATTTGCAAATGGAGATGGGCAATTCTGTCTATTATGCTCGTACATCTTGCATTACGAACATCTCTGTGCTCGACTGTCTTAACCAGTAAATGGAATCCTTCTCCTTCTAGGTCTTCTTGCTTGGCCTCACCAAGGTGGTGGCAAGACCACAATTTGTTTCACATGCAAGGGGATGTCCTACTTATTAGGATGCCCTATTGGGCAAATGGACCCCGCATAACCCTCAACCAAAACGGTTGTCAGGTAATAGTTGGCTCAAAATTCAATGGCTTCACGTTTGTATTTACTAAAAAATACAATGAATCCAATATTCAAGCAGAATCTAAATGCTTTGTCAATTAAGGATCAAACAAGAAATAAAGAAAAGATATTCTGACCTTTTTGCTGCAATGGCATGGCTGCATGGTAGCAAATCTGTTTAGAACTCACAACATGAACACTTTTTCGTGGACAGGTTAACAAGTCCGTCCATCTTCCCTTCTTTAACTTCAAACTCCACTCAATTGATAGGCTTCACTACAAAGCAATGTGCATCATTGAAGCATTTGCTCAATTGCCTGGCAACCCAAGGGCTGAGGGGCGTGGTCACCTTGACAGCCTTATCGTACCGATCATGGAACCAACGCTGGAACATGTCTTGAATGAACTCGATCAAAACAGTTATTGGCATTTGTCTTGCATACTTCAAACAGGAGTTAACACATTCGGCAATGTTTAAGGTCATCATTTGGTATCGCCTTGCTGGTGAACATGCAAGTGTCTATCTCTCAAGGCCTATTCTCAGAAGATCAGCATGGGCTCTCGCATGAATCTGCTTGAGCTGGTTCATATGTCTGTTGAAATCGAAAACCTTATAGCAATCTCGAGCAAGGGTGAAAATTATAGAAACGTCATCACGGTTGAACGTGTTTTTAAAGTTTTTCTTCAAATGGTAACCGCATAAACTGTGGTGCGCTTTTGGGTATGCATTTTGGATTGCTTTCTTAATGCCGAGATGCTGATCAAAAATGAACATTGTGTTTTCAAGACAACCAACCGCATCACGTAGCTTACTGAGAAACCACATCCATGAATCTTCGTCCTCAACATGGTTGATGCCAAACGCAACTGGATATACACACTCATTCGCATCTTTGCATACAGTGACAAACAGAACACCCTTGAACCTGCCTTTCGGATGTGTAGCATCAATTGTAACCGTAAGACGCATTACATCCCTAAACCCTCAAATACATGTCCTGTATGACTAGAAATAATATTTGAATCTTTCAGCCTCATCAGTAGCCACTGCAGTGACTGTGCCAGGATTTTTTTATTCTAACATATAAAAATACAAGGGTAGTAGTTGAAATGACTCCTCCGAGAGACCGAAAACAAGCCTCTCCGTATACTTATTTACTTGCCAAGCCTTACCATACAAGCATTCCAATCCCCACTGAACCCTCATCTCACCAATTATGTTGTTAGGTCTCAATGCTACTCGATTAGCTTGAAGCTTGGGTGTCATAAGTTCACTAATTATCTTAGCACTTGCAGTTAGTAATCACCCTTGCAAACCATCAACAGTATATGTGTGTACTTTGTGAAACATCCGAACTTGCCAATACCCTCATTCATCAGGTAACTTCGTTGAACGTACACTGAACTTGCATGCCTTGTTCTTGCAACCAACCTCGTAACGACTTTTACATGACCTTTTTACTTTTATCCCAAACTGCTCTTTTTGAGCCAACATGTTCAGAGCTCGTTTCAACTCTGCCTTCGAGGAAAACATTCTTCCTTTGTATAAGCGATCATTGGGACATGTCGACTCCTCAGTGCTAATTGTTTGGAAGGAGAACCTTTCTACACTTGCAATTCGCCACGTAGAAGATATCCCTGCATTTTTTCTTTCCTAATAACTATCATCGAGCATTGTATCAACGGAATGAATCCCATCCTCACTAGTGATGGGGTTATTGTATATGAGGTCATCACACTGAACATTTCCTACATCAAAACCTTCAACAGGTTCTGTTTCGCCTTCAACATTATTGCAAATTGAAATGTAATTGTCATAAAAGCAGTCATTGTTTGAATTGTCATGATCCCATTCGTCAAGCCTATCATATGAATTGTCATCAAATCTATCTTCATCGGCAGCAAACAAATCCTCATTTCCCTCATAACATGCAGTATTATCCTCCAGCGTAGTAGTGTTAACATCCAACGTCACAGTGTTGAACTCAAGTGTCGTATTCTTATTTGAAATTGGAATTACACACTTTACCGTTTCACCTGATCGTTGTATTCCTTTAACAGAAGCAACTAATTGGTTTGATGCACATCCTGATCGGAATTGTACACCCAACTCTTCTATCAATGTCCTCTATCTATCGGGCTGCACAAACTCCTGAGGATACCTCAATTGTGGGTTATAGACCGAATGCTCTGGCATATGTGAAGCATTGTAAATCTCATTCTGATTGAGCTGATTACCATGTTGTTTAGCTTCTTCATATGGCATAACATTTGTTTCGCGTCTATTAATGCTAACATACACAGCCGGAACATTCCTCTGTTCTAGCAAAATGAATGCAACATCCTCATCGTCCTTGATAATTGACCGTGATAGCTACCTGGGTGTATTGATCAATACATGTAACTCAATATCGTCAATTTCTGAGTTTACCCCAACAACATCTTCAACCAGCTTCATCAAGGTCGTAAAACGGCAAATCACTCCTAACCCTTGGCATTCGTGACTCACCACCCTTGTACATGCCATCCACCCACTGACCACCGTGTCTTATCACAAGTTGCAGAATTGGAACCCCATTGAAATTTTAAAAACAAAAATAATTATTTAATTTACTTAATTATTTAATTATTTACTTAATTACATATTGGTGACACGCCAAGTGTATGCAAATATGGTGGTGACAAGCCAAGTGCAAGCAGACACTGGTGGTCACACGATAAGTGCAGGCAGACATGCTGGTGACACACCAAGTGCATGCAGACATATTGGTGACACGTCAAGTGCATGCAGACACTGGTTTGACACGCCAAGTGCAGGCAGACATACTGGTGACACGCCAAATGCATGCAGTCTTATGTGGTCACACGTTGAGTAGATGCATGACGTGTAACAATTTTGTGCAATGTTTCTAATCCGTCTTCTAATTTAGACAAAAAGTTTCATAAATTTATGTGTTGCAGCAATAAACCCAAAAACATACATTGATGTCATCTCCGCTATGGGGTCTATTTTTCGAGAATAATATGGCCAAATGGCGAGAGATAGACCATGACACGATGACGATGGTGCTCAATAGAGAGTTGACAAAGCTCACACAGTTCAGAGAGTTGAGAGAGTTGATGACGATGGTACTTAACACAGAGTTGATACGGTTTAGAGAGTTGAGAGAGAAAGATGAGCGAGCACAAACATCTAAGCATTAATTTCTAATTTTTCTCAATGATGGGAGGCAGATATCGGTAACTTAATTTACTACAATATTTTTTAAGGGCATTTTCGTCTACTCATATTACTTTTTGAATAAAAATAGATAACTTTATTTGAATGATTATTTTTAAAATCACCTTATGAAGAGTTTTATTTTTCATAATTTTTTCTTTTAATAACATGCGTCTAAGCATGTTCATAATTTTTTTATATAAGGAAAGATTAATTTAATACAAACAGCATCTTGTTGAAGTAGCATATCATTTGTGTCTATTATTTTAAGATTACTTTTCTTCTTGACGTCTACAGATAGGCAACAGATTTTCATTTGGTACAAGCTAAACTACAAATTCCGGCGGGAAAAATGCAAAAGTAATGCATTAGGTCTTGTCTACCTGCTACGTAGACCCTATTAAAACACTAATTTTGAAAGCCTTAAAAGAATAAGATTGCCTGAATGAGCTGGTTAGAACTTTGAATTAAACAATTAATTAATAGTTTACCAATTAAAGACAAAAGCAAGCTATGCTGGACAAGTTAGCTCCATTTAAGAAACTCTTCTACTGAAAAAATGCTGAAGTAAACGACCCATAACAGTTAGTTTACCTAGTTTAATTTATAATTAAAAGTGATGTCTACTTGTAACCATAAAATTTTCTAATTTAATAATAAACTTTTCTACGCTTACACTGTAAGTCAACCATGGGAGATGAAAGCAATTAATTGAATGATTCCTAAACTAAAGTAAACTATTAATAAATCTTAGGGAAAAGTTTTAAATTTGCCATTTTTCTTATAATAGTATTTACAACAAAATGAAGAAAAGTATTTTTCTTTAACCAATATATATTATTTTAGGGTGATACTTCTTTTACCCGACAATCCAATAATTTAAGTATTCACAAATAAGTTAAGATAATAAATAATAAATTTATTAACATTTAGCTTTTGTGAGTAGTCCAAATTAATAATATTTTTACGAAGGATTAATCAGGAGAAATGTCCACGATTACATGCGGTTGAATTTTTATAGATGAAAGTCGGCCCACATGGCACCTCCCCGACAGAGTAGCCTTATGAGATGTTTTATTGTTGGCCAAAGACATAGCATTCAACGTGAACTGGCAGTGTCCACCTGGCCGAATTAACTGCCACGCCATCCCTTACGGACCCACGATAATGACGTCCACGTGGAGTGGCCGCCCCCCAGGGCAACTAAGGACAATGCTGCCATGTCAGCATTTAGGCAATTTGGGTGACACAAGAGGTGACTCCCAGCGTTGTCTGTCACCGTCACATTAAATTCTATTGCTTCTTGTGACACGTGGGATTTGGCCCACCTTGTCTCAATCAGATGCTGACGTGGTAAGATCTAATTCAATTCCCCCATTGAATGCCACATCCGCTACTCTGCAATTTATCAATCGCGTAATTATTTTTTTCTTTGTCCTTTTTCACTAACATCCTTTTTAGTAAATTTTCACCCCCAAATTAAATCATGCATGCCTATTTTTTTTTTTTCATGTATGCCTATTTGTTAATTTGTACTGTATTTATTATTTTACACCATATTCAAATTAATGGACACAAAAAGTAATGAGTAATTTTTTTTTATGATTACTTGAACAAGATAACAAATCATTAGAATATTTTAATTTCATTATTTTTTCTTAAAAATTTAACAAAATTAAAAATACAATAAAAATTTTGCAAATTACATTAATAAAACATTTCATAAAATATTCAATTCTCATTACTTTGTTAAAAAGAAATTAAAATATAATAAAAATATTCAATATTGAATCAAAATATAATAACAAATTTGATCTTAGTCCCCAACAAATATTAACTACTCTAACATTTTACAAAATTTGCTTAACCAACTTTCTTACACCTTCCTAAGTCTCAACAAATTTGTGATTTTTATTTACCAAATGAAGCCTAATGACATATAAAAGACTATTACATAAACTTAATAAAAATCTCTACTCAAATAATCTAATGTATATCATTTAAATTTAAGCACAAGAGATTAAATGTACATATTTTCTTGGTATTTTTATAATTCTATGATTTTAGATATGAAATGATAATTATCCACTACTAATTAAGTAGGGTCCACTTATAACATGCAAGTTCCTAATCACAAATACTAAGGGATTAAACTGTATGAGTATATATAACAATTAAATTTTGTTGTTTCAATAACTATTAGAAGCTGGTTCTTCTTTTGACCCCTTAAATTTGTGTATTCACTATAAAAAAAAATGGGAAGATATAAGTTCAGGACATATCAAGACATGTTATCTGAAATACATACCAATTTAAGATCTCATGTATGGTGGCCACTACTGAGATAAAACGAGGGTCTATGTTTTTTTTTCCCTGATATTTCTTGTAAATGCTCTTTGCACAGAGAATCTCATAAAAACCAAATTCAGACCAAAAAGAGGGGAAAACAAAAGTCACGGGTTTGATCTGTCAAGGAGTCCCATCTCTTACAGTTACATTAATCTGGCGAGTCTAAACAAATAGGCTGTTGCATCAAAAGGCACCATGCAAGACACCCACAGCTATTTGATCTGATTAGACATTTAAAATGGAATACCCCTATTGTTTTAGGTTTTGGCAGAAGGTGAAAATGCTGTTGACTTCCCTAAAGAAGTGACATCAAGAGCTTAAAGGTGATGGTACAATATGTACAATCAATAGTAGTACTAATTAGTTGTCTAATCCTAATCTTTAAAAAAAAATTATTTGTCTAATCCTACATGAAAACTTCGCTTGATTGCTTGAATTTAAAATAAAATTGATGACAGTAACAAAGCTTTGTGTGAAGGTGTTGTAACAGGGGAGCAAAGTCTAAACCAGGAATCAGAAAACCCTCAAGCTACTCCAAAAGGGTAGGGCAGTTAAGGAAATGCCAAAGGCAAAATGTTCTTGTTTCTCATTCTTTGAGGTTATTGCTAAAATTTCTTGTCTCTCTTGGGTTTCATTCTGACACTTAAAAATTGAACATAGGGGAGAGCATCCCCATTAATTAAAAATGCAACTATGTCCCCCAATAGGCCTATAGAGTCCATACTTGAGTGTCCTAAAACAAGAACCACACACAATCCATAATTGAACAATGGGGCAATGGGGGTGCCCATATGAGTAGTCATTATCTTAGACAAATTAGAACTTCATCAATTCAAAAAAAAAGTAACAAGGCAAAGAAAGTGGAAGAAAACTCGTTTTTTTCAAGTTAAAATCGGAAAACTCCATGTGGGTCCCAACGGCCAAGTATATATCAAGGCAGGCACTTCCCATGCTATGGGCAATTCACAAGCTTTCTAACACTCAAGTTCCAACACCAAGAAGGAAGAAGGAGGAACAAAAACTGAAACATACGTTTTTTTCCTGACCTTAGAATTCCGTAACAGTTAATCATTTCTCTGCTCTTCAAATGAGGCCTTTCTGCTTAGCAGTCTCCCTTCTGCTGTTGTGCATTTTCCTTTCTAGTGTTCAAGGTATATGCCAAGAAATCTTTCTTACTTATAAAGAACAGATCTCCTGTTTCTGCATTGCCATTACAGCATGATTAAATTCTGATATCTTATGTTCTTTTGTGAAGGGATTCGCTTGGAGAAAAGTTTCAAATCAGCAGGGCATCCTAAATTGCAGGTCAGTATCCAAATCTTTCAAGATTTATTCATTCGGTGCAATACATTGAATGTTTTTGGGATGGAACTTTTTTTTACTTCTATTCGGTTATCCTTTCCCACTATTAAAGGTGTAAAAACTGTTGCTATATGCAGGAGGGTACTGTGATGAAAACAAGTGATGAAGTTATGGGAGAGGTCATTCTATGCCAAGAAGGGAACTGTTCAGGTACCAAGAAGAAAAATGCCTCTAGAGTATTGAACAAATTACACCACTGGCTACCAAGCATTCATGAAGATTACTATGGACCTAGGAGGCACAGGCCAAAGCACCATTAAATATCCCCTCCCCTAGGATAAATATTCTTCCACATTTTTTACTACTAGGCCTATCTAGTAAAGTACTATTCTTTTCAGAACATTTGAACCCATGGCCATGTAATCTGACAAAGCAGTTTTGTCCACAAATTAAGAAGCTTCTCTAACTATGATTAATTCCCTTTGAGTTGGATCAACTCTATAGATGTTTATGGGGCACTTTGTGTAAGAAATGTGTGGTATATAGACACCAAAGTTTATCAATCAAAAATTTTAGGAAAGCCCACGTTGTCTTGTCTTGCACCAAATCCAACAGTCATGTCTAAAGCGGATTTTCACATTCATTTTTGCAGGAAAGCGTAGAAAACTTTCGTCTGCAATGACTTCTAGTGCTCCTACATCTACCACCACTTCAAAGGTTGGTTAATAGTTACTAGTTAATATCTAAATCTCCATAGCTAGGGTTTAGATCTTCCCCTAAATGACATTATATGCTCTCCATGTATACAGAGCGAAGAGAATGGAGAAAACAAAGCTAACCCTACTTCAAAAGTCAAATCAGGCAACGAAGAAAATGGTGAGAAGCAAGAGAAATTCCCCGTTGGTTCACCGACAAGTTCCGAACACCAGGAGGTCCATGACCAATATGCCGACATTATGGACATAGCTGAAATGGACTACTCTCCAGCCAGGAGAAAACCTCCAATACACAACTAGGAGTAGGGAAGAAAAACAAGACAGAGAAAAAGAAGCCAAAAACTTTTCCAGCACAATAAAAGGAATAGAAATGGGACAGCATTCCAGAAATGCTGCAGTTTTTTTAGGGTTTAGGAAGATTTGTGTACATAGAATATTTTATTATCATAGTTATTGTTAAAACATCACTTTTGATGATTGAGTCACGATGCACCCTTTTGGGGGAGGGGGCACTTTAGGCCTTGTAACCTCACAAATTATAGGATGAAAACTTACTAATAACATCAAAATTTATGGGTTTAATTAATTGTTGATATACAGTGATAAATTAAGATATAACCTAATTGATTAATACAACTCTCTGATTTTAGAAACTAATTAAGTTCATTCTTTTACTTATGCAGTGGTTGGATGATGATCTATATCTTAACTATAAAAATGGGATGTGGACAGAATTTAATAAAAGTGTACAAAACAAGCGTAAAAAGTGCAGATGGGGGGACCTAAGATTTTTTTAAAGAGAAACTTGTGTTACCGAAACAAAAATGAAAGAGGCCTGTGTTAAATGAAGTAGGTATGGAGCCTTATCTGAAATTGACCCCCTGTGTGTTTTCTTAACTCGGTAAGTGGCCCGCCAGGGATTTTGGGCTAGACCTACCATGTTTCACTTCTTGAATGTAGTGTTCCAATCGTCAGTGGTCACTCTTACATGTGGGCTCACATGTCCTCACTTGGGTCATCTATGCTTCGGGCTCAAGCGCCTAGATTTTGGTGGACCATGCAAATGAAGTAATGCCTCTAGGTATGGTCTCTTTAACGCGTTTTGGGACAATGTTCCCCTGTTGTCTCGACATATCAACTTGGTTCGGCTATAATCATGCGATTGTTTGGTTGATTTTTTTATCAATTTATTTATGTTTAAAAAGAAAAAAAATAAATTAAATAAGATTTTTGAAATTTTTTTTTAAAAGTTAAAAAAATTCAAAGAAGAGCATTCTCTTTTTTTTAAAAAAAATGTAAATTTTTCAAAAAAGACCTTTTTCTCAATCAATCTCTCTCTCTTCTCCATTCTTCAACACAAATCACAATCTTCCCCTCATCTATCTCTCTTTACAAAAGATTACTAAAAACAAAAAACAAAAAACTCAACAACTAAAATCTAAAATTTTTTTTTCTTACAAAGATTAAGAGTAAAAAAGACTCAAAATTCAAAATTACATTCATATAATATTTAAAGGTTTTCTCTCTTCTTCACCAAAAAAGATTTTAATGTCAATTATATCGTTTCCTCTATTCTTTTCTTTCTTGAGAAATTAAAACATCATGGTCAGATTGCTTGTTAGATTAACAAAAATCGAATATTATTACTATTTGAGAGTTGTTATGTTTTTTTATAGTTTTCATTCATTTTAACATTTAAAATCGTATATAAATTCAAAGTAAATTTGTTCTACTTTGGTTTATTAGGTAATTCAAGATGACATAAATATTCTTTATGATAATTTTAGTCAAAATTAGATTTTATATAATTTACTTTACCAAATAACTTACTAAATAGTTTTAATTTAATTTTAAAAGTTATTATTTTTCATAAGCTTCTTATTATTAAATTGGTAAACTGATATTAACTTTCCAAAAATTTATTTAATTTAACTTCATTTGATTAAAAAACATCAATTGCTAGAACTAGAACGTGAATTGATCCCAACTTGAAGAACATGATATTCAATTTGAAATGATTGTAATTTCAATAATTCATTCAAATTTAATTCAATTTGGTTTTTATAAAGTCAATAATTTAAACTTGTCACTAGTTGAATCTAAATAATTTGAATATCTAAACTAAATTACGTAATATGAACTTAAATCCAAAATGATAAGATTTTAAATAATTCAAACTTAAAAATGACTTAATCAAAATGACTTGATTCGACTCAAATTTAATTATCACCTCTAATTGTGTAGTAGTCAGTGACTCCAAAGAAAAATTGCACAGCAGTTTACGGAAGTTACTTTTACTGCTGCTATGAAAATAGCTAAAGGTAAAATTTCTTCCATCGTCAAGTAATTGAGGGTTGGAAACAGCTATTTGACGACTAATTTGGTGCAAGGCGCACCTTTTCTCAAGTGTTAGATCTCTTTAAATACAATTGCGTTACATGCTTAACTAACTGTTAAAAATCTTTAGATAATGCTCCTCCGATTAGAGAATGACTTGTTATACTAGTAAATCTCAAAACAGTACTCTTACATTGTCCCTGAGCTGCCAGGGCATTGTAATTTATATCTTTGTTAAAAGAACATTGGGTGAATAGTCATTATAAGATTGAAAGTTCAAGTTACAAAACCTCTGCTCTCATACTATGATAAACAAATAACTTGGTCCAAGCATTAGCATGCCATGATGGGGAGAAGGAAAAGCTTAAACATGTTTTCCATGTCGTCCGCACAACATGTTCGGCCCCTGTCAAAGTTTTTACCCTTCTTAAATCAAAGTTCAGAATGCCCAAGAACTCATCACTACACATGGAAATAATACCAACAAGCAAGTCTGTTTCAACGATGAGACACGGTATACATGGTCCTTAGAATGTGATGGGCTGATGGTGATAGAAGGCTGAAGAGTTGTAAAGAGACACTCTCTCCGACCTAAAAATCAATCCATCATGAATAGGCCGCAGCCTACCTACAAAGGCTACAACCTTTATGGCTCTATTCATTCTCAAAACGAGTGCAGAGGACGGATTTACAGTTCAGGAATTTGGCAATTAGCAACTCAGATAACAGACGCGCTGGCAGATTAGGTAGAAACATGAAGGCCCCAGAGTCAATTCGTGACTCTCTCCTGATGTGTTCTAGCGGGATCTAGAGTTCCAGCAAGGCTGCTTGGTAGCTGCTAGCAAATTCCGGATGATGCTGCAATGCCGGCTTGCATAAGCAGCCTTGAGGCCTACATACAATTTAGAGTTCAGGATGTTTAAGTCTTTTAACTCATAAGGAATACATGTGAATGGCATCACGCTGCATTCGGCATTATAGAAAAGTATGAAAATCTCCAGAGTTTACCTAGAGTGAAATCATTCACGCTTAGTGAAATACTAAAGAACAATTAAAATTTTCAATAATCAACTTAAAATTCATGACACCGTTGCAAGAAAAAGTGTGAAATATAAGTTCTCAAATGTCTCATGCATGCACCTTGGGTGTTAAATGTATGAGAAAGGTCTTGTGTTCACAACAATGATCTAAAGTTCAAATTGGCAGGTGTGCATAAAGAAAGCATTTTCAAAGAAAGACAATAAGTCAATCACTAATTCAAACATGGAAAGACTGAATTATCACTTTAACTATTGGGTTAGTGGCCACATGAGAATACTTAATTGAACACAATTCTAGTGCACCTTTCTTACTTTGAAAGCAAAGAATAATCTACTTTGCTCATTAAAAGAAGAAATCAGAAATGTGAGTTAAAAAGACAGCAAGAAAAATACATTTGAAGTCAACTGTTTCTTTCCTTTTCTTTTTCCCTCAAAACACAGTAAAAAAAGATTAGCCAAGAAGGAAACTTTTCCAGTTGGGAGGAACAAACAAAATTGAGCATAGATTTGAAGAACCAGGTGTTGCTCAGGACTGCTGGCAATGGAGCTCCATTAGATTTAACAGTCAAGGAAAAACTAAAGCCAAGATATTTAATGGTTTCATAAGAACAGAGGAGCATATTCGGTGTTCGAGTACAGATTAAAACATTTATGGTATCACCAAAGGATCTCGGAAACTATATACAAAATAATAAAAACAAATTTATGGATGAACTGTGTGCGAAGAAAGAATTGTGGTTAGACTATTAGAATGTAACGCAGTCAATGCAAATGGATAAATGTTCAGCATAGATGCTCCTATAATTATTTCCAAACAGTTGAATATATGTGAAATACAATAGTTTGATTTGACAACACTGAAGAGCAATTTCTACTTTCTACTAGAGATGCATGCCAACCAGGAATATTTGAGGTTAAAGCTGAAAAAATAACAGATAAATCAATGGCGGGCTCTTCCACCCTCTTGATCTAGAAATACAACTACGTAACTTCTTTTCTCCATCCTCTTCTGCCCCCCTCAGAAAACGTCAGGATAATAGAAGGTGAAGAGAGTACCAAGCAGAATTAAGGGGCAAATTCTTGTATAAAGAAAGCGGGATTTTACAAGTGCTTTGGCATAAAATACTAAATTAGTGTGCAAAGAAAATTTTCACCTTATGTAAGGTTCTACAAAGATACCAAGAACTTCCACGATTCATCGTTCACCCACCAAAGCAATTTTTGAGATCGCCACTGAACATAGACTTGATGTCTGCTGAAAGGTTTTAAGTTATGACCTGCAAAGAAGGAAGAATGGCAACTAATAATACAGACAGGTCAACATCTTACAATTTTGAGCAGCAAAATGATTCTTGATAAATCTTAAATAATCTTAACATCAAAATGTCTTAAAAGGTTTTACATATATGTGTCTTAAGCAACGGCGATAGACCTCATGGCTACCACAGCGAGTAAAGTGCTTCAGTGATTTGAAGTCCTAAAGTCAAATCTCCAAGCAAGCCCGTGACAAGTTTGAGAAGAATATGCCTGTTCAAATAAAGTCATTGGAGAATGACCGGCATTAAGCACCATGAATCTTTACCATCATCTTGTTTTCCTATAAATACTCTCCAACTTAATTCTTTACTCTGACATGTCTTCAAATGGGATTTCCTCTGCTTAGCAAAAAAAAAAAAAAAAGGGATTTCCTCTGACTAGACATTACAAATAAATTTTCTGATCTTTCTTTTCAAATAATTTAGCCCACCCACACAGTGGGAAAAGGCTTAGTTATTAGTTGTGTTGTTGGTTGTATTTCTTTTCCAATATTAACACTGTAATCCATTATTTTCTGCAATCAAGCAAAGGGAACACTGATTGCAGAAAATATTCAGCTTCTTAAGGAACTAAACAAACTCTCCGAGCGAAGACCCAAATGATTAAAACTTGAGACTCCAATTTGGAGGTCTCTGATTTTAAACCCTAGGATAGGAGGGATGAAATTTGTGGAATGAAAGAAGGCTCCCTCCTGTTGGGCAGTCAAAAATGATAGATACTAGAAAATGAAATAATTGTTTTAACAAACTATGCGTTTGTTTTGAAGTAAAATATTTACCAGAAAACATTTTCAGGACATAATGGCGTTTGGATGATTGAAATAGAAATCTTTAGAGAAAAAAAATTTATGGGTCAATAGGTAAAAGTAGGGATGGTAATAGATATCCTATTACAGGATATTCGCGGATATCCGATTCGATTATATGAAGTTAGGATATTCTATAATTAGGTTTGGGATGGGTTCGAGTAATGATTTCACTATTAAAATCAAGTTCGGGCAGGTTCGAGTACCACTTCTTAGATACTTGTTACTCGAACCCGATTATCATTAATAAATATATTATTATTATTTTAATAATTAAATTAAAAATATGCAATTTTTATTAACTTTACAAACAATTTTTTTTGTTAAAAACTAACAAATATATGAAAAATATTATTACTCTAATTATTAATATGATGATATTAATATATTTAAATTAAAAAATTATTAAATTGTTAATCATATTTAAATAATATGAATATTATATCATATTATAAAAGGCTATAATTACTATTATATATGTATATATATACTTTCAACATAAATATATTTACTTTCTATTTTGTGTTTTAACATTACAAAAATTATGACTTATAAATTTATTAATTATAATCACTATAACATTATTTATATAAACCGATAACATATACACTTAAAGGGAGTTTTTGAGATTAGAATAGTTTTGAAATTTAACTATTTTTTTTAATTTCATGAAATTAAGGACAAGTCCATATAGTTAATTAAATTAATTCATGAAACTCTTATTTTTAATTAACTTGTAATGTCTTTCAATAGATATAGCTTATATATTGTGTTAATTTATAAAAAATATAATTACTATTATATATACACTCAAATATTTTTAGTATATATACACTTTAAATATAAACATAATTATTCTTTATTTTGAGTTACCATTACAAAATTATAACTTATAAAATTATTAATTATAATATATATAACTTTGTTTATATAAACTTGTAATATATAAACTTAAAGAGAAGTTATAATATTAGAATAGTTCTGAAATATAGTTATTTTTTTAATTTCATGTAATTAAGAACAAATTCGTACAGTTAATTAAATTAATTCATGAAACTATAATTATTAATTAACTTATAATGTCTTTTAATATGTATACTTTATATATATTAAGTTTATTTATAAGGAATATAATTACTATTATATATATATGAGTGTATGTGTGTGTGTGTGTGTGTGTGTGTGTGTGTGTGTGTGTGTATGTACTTTAAATATAAATATATTTACTTTCTATTTTGTGTTAACATTACAAAAATTATAACTCATAAAATTATTAATTACAATATATATGCATTTGTTTGTATAAACTTATAACATATAAACCTAAAGGGAAGTTGTAAAATTAAAATAGTTTAGAAACTTAGTTATTTTTTTAATTTCTTATAATTAAGGATAAATCTATATAGTTAATTAAATTAATTAATGAAACTATAATTATTAATTGACTTGTAATGTCTTTTAATATATATACTTTATATACATTGGGTTCATTTATAAGAAATATAATTATTATTATATATATTAAAATACTTTTAGTATATATACACTTTAAATATAAATATATTTACTTTCTATTTTATGTTAACATTACAAAAATTATAACTAATAAATTTATTAATTAAGTTTGAGATATTTAATTTTGATTATTTAAATTTAAATATTATTATTTTTGTGTTTTAATTAATTTAATTATTAGTAAATTATATGAAATATGTGAAAGAAATATTATTGTATATGGATACGAATTCGGATTCGGGTAATTAGGTACTCATGAATAATATTTTAATAATTTTTTTTACATAATCAAGTTTTTAAACTGGTTAGAATAATTATAAGATAGTGGAGATGCATTATGGTTATGATTAAGATAATAATTTTAAAAAATATTAGGGTAGTTTATTTTTTATAAGGTTCGAGTTTGGGTATCGTAAAATTAACAGGTACCCTACCCGTTGATATATATCTTTATGTAAAAGACTCACTGACTTCAAAAATTATTTAATGTCTTCGAGAGACGTAAGACAATTTCCACCACGTTAAAACAAAAGACTCATGTTTTTTTTTAAGCAAGAAATTTTAAGCTTTAATTGAGCTTTTCATATAAGTTTGTCATTCCTAACCTTTGACATGGTTTGAATATCTATTTTTAATTTCCTTCAAAATAATAAGGTCTCAAAAAGGTATCCTTTTATTTCCTTTGAAATAATAGGACTCTGTGACTTAAAAGCTTTAAAGCGACATGGTTTGAATATCCACATTTTATCTCCTTTAAAATAATAAGGTATCAAAACGATATCTTTTTATTTCTTTTAAAATAATAAGACACTTGCACATTTGAGGTAAATATTTTTTAAAAGATGGTCCAAACAATGAAAAATGTTTTAGATGGTTATTTAAACAACAAAAAATATTAAAGTTTTTCCTTAAATAACTTATTTTACAATTACCAAACGGATTTTAATAAGAAAGGAAATATCTAGAAGTTAAAAATATTCCTAAACTTTGTATCTAAAATGTATCTTGCGTATACTTAGCATTAAGTATAATAGGACTTTTAAGTGGGTTTTTTTTTTTAATTCTACTTAACATGCAAAGAAACAAAATTTAATAATTTTTTTTCAATCTCCAAGCAGATACTTCTCTTGCGGCACCACCATATGCAACAACATCCATCTGCATGATCTTTGTAAATAGTTCCTTTACATAAAGAGCAAATGTTGTAAATAAGCAACATGATGTGTTAGAGGCGAGAAAAATATTGAAACAGTCCTTGAAGTACTGAATGTCGTGGTAGGTGAAAAAGAATAAATATGTAATAGAGTGAAGAATACGTAGAGAATGAGTGAGTAGAGTAATACTAAGTGGAGAAGAATTAAGTAGAAGATGATCAGAGATAAGCTTAGAGTGAAATTATGTTGCACTAGCTGTAAAAATTTTCTTCCTAAATTGAATTGTGAAGACTTCATATATAGAGTCATATGAGACATTCACTTAAGAATAGACTTCAATGCACATAATGTGTAATTGTTATTGAAACTCGTTATGTGAATATTAAAATAGTAATTTTATTGTATATATTAAGTATCTAGTTGGTTTTTTTTTTTCAACTTATCTACCTTTTAAAACTATTAAAACAGATTTTAAAAAGTTCTTAAAAAAATAACTTTTTTCAAGAATAAAATTAAAAAAAAAAACTTCTAGAAAAGCTTTAAAACGAAGCTTTCTTTTCTCTTATTTTAAAAGCAGGCTAGCTTTTTAGGAGAATTTTTTTTTTGTTTTAAAATTGTCTTTATCTATTAAAAATAATCTCAATATTATCTGTTTCTATTTTTTTATAGATTTATTATTAATTATAAACTTTATGTTATATAAAAATGCTTTTTATATTTTCAAAAATTTATTTTAAATTGATAAAAAATAAAGTTAACTATTTTTCATTGTAAACAAAGGAATTCATGATTAATAGAAAGTTATTTATTAAATACTCTTTATGGTAATTTTAATTAAAATTAGAGCTTATATAAGTTATTTTACCAAACAATTTATCTATAAAAAAGAGTTTATAAAAGTAAATTTATCAAACAAATTTAACTTAAATTTAAAAGTTATTATAAAACTCTTATGAAAAATAATAGCTTTTAAGCTAAAAAAAACTAAGCCAATAAGCTCTGAGTGCAGATAGAAATTTATTATGTGACCATTGAAGTAATGAGTGTTTTATGACTATTAATAATGTAATAAGATTTATTCTTAAGCAAACATCAAAAGGTAAAGGTATGTATGCAAATGTACAAAAGAATAAAGTAAGAGGGAAAAGGTGAACGTAAAAAGGTATAAGAAAATAAGGTGCACGTGAAAGTATAAAAGAACAAGATAAGACTGAAAGGGAGAAATATATGTACTTTAGGAAAGCTCTCTAGTAAGGGTGAGTACAATTGGACCAAACTAATGACCTGGTCAAATCAAATTCAATTTGGGTAAAACAATTTGCTTTGATAGGTTCAAAAAATTTAGTTTAATGGATTTATTTGGTTAGTTTTTTTTTCTTAAAATATTTAGACCGAATTGACCAAAAGATCAAATTAATATTATATATAAAAATATTATATTTTCTTAAAGTTATATAAAATTTATATTTTCCTATTTCTAAGTTCATGATGTGTGATGGTTGATTGTCTTGTATTAAATGATCTTATTTTGTAGATGTTAATTTTATTATTTTTTTTATGTTGAATCTTGAAAGTTAGAACTTAGAGTTTAAAACTCTTAATTACTAATTTGATGGCTTATGTGCAGTGACATAATTATGTAAGTGAAAGAACAAATGTTAAATTTTTTTTATATTTAAATTATTTATATATTTTATAATTATAGGTGAAATTTATAAATTTCGATGTTATAATTTGCAAAAGTAAAAATGACAAGAATATGATTCTTTTGGTCTAAAACTGAATCGATTGAACTAATTTAATGTTTGATCGATTTGATCCTACTTTAAATTTGATCGATTTTCTAAAAATGTTTGGTTCTTAGTTATGACAGATTGAAAAAACCAATTGCTCATCCTTACTTTTTAAAACATATCAAAAAGTAAAAGTAACTTATGAACCCTATCACTTATTTCAAATTATTTTTACAGATCTACGTGAAATAATTATTCCACATAAAACAATTATTCTACTTGTTCTTGTTTTCATTATTCTATATATGGCATTACACTTGATTTAAAACAGTTTTCAAAAAAAATAATAAGTTAATAGTTAAAATCAATTATCAACAATCTTAAATTGTGATTAATCCTTATCAACAAGTAAAAGTTACACATATACCAGCACAAATCAGGTAATAAATGCAATTAGTACCTAAAAGGGTAATGACTTAGTTTTCATGCTTCATGCATAAGGGGCAATAAGACTACATGAACAAGATGCAAGGTGATGGATTCTACATCACAGTTTTTCATCAAGTACAGAAATTTAGATAGCATAAACCTGGTACATTGTTTTTACCTTGCTAAAGTTTCATAAACTACAATACTCTCACTTTATAAGTAAAAATTTGATTTCATAAAAACTAATGCCCACAAAGTAATTATGTTTTCAATCACTCACTACTATTCTTAATGCATACAGCCACTATTTTTAAAGTTCTCACGTGAATCAAAAGAAAAGTTCATGAGAAAGCACTCCAATTAAAATTCAATGTTTATTGGAATAAAAAGATCTACTAATTCCAAAGTTCACTATTCTATCTATGGTTTAATTTGCCACATAGAATTCCAAGAACAAGTGATAAGACATATGACCAACGTGAGGGGCATCTTGAGTGATGGATCCAATGACGAAGAAAAGTGTTGTAGGAGAAATCTATATGCATTTGTAATGCTCTAAACGAAGTGCTCAAATATATGATTGAGTGTAAAGTTGTGCTCCAGTTCGTTGCAACCGGGCAATCAATATAAACCGTCAGTTGCTCCGATCGACCTCGTCAGTCGATCAGCTCGGCCCTCTGAGGGGACTCCTTCCCCCCCGAACCGACCGAATAACCGGTGAGACTTCTTTTTTTTTTCAAGAAGGGGGGAAATACATAAATGCCCCTCATAACCCCCCCTCTCACTGCTAGCCATAAGCCCACAAGGGTAATTTCGAAAGCCAATAAAACCCTTTTTGGCTTTTCTGTTGGTAACCCCACCCAACCCCTATAAATTTTCTCCTTTCCGCTGCTCTAGGCTCTAGCTCTCCTTCTCACTAAACCCTAAACTAGCAAGCAGCAAGCCAACAGCCACTCCCACTCACGGTCTCATGCGTTCCATTCTTCAACTGGTGATTTTCAATTAAAATCACTGTCACTGTAAGGTAAATTATAGTTTTTTTTTAGTTATTTTGTTAAAATCAGAAGAGAGAGAAAGTTTGAGAGATTATGAATATTATTTTTTTTAAGTTCATGCTAGAGAGAAAAAATATTAGAGATTTTAAGTATGATATGTTGTTTTTTGCTTGTAAAAATTAATTTTAGTGCAAATAAAAATAATTTCAAGGGATTAGAAAATTAATAAGTTTGATTTGTAATTTTTGAGAATTATTTTTTTTTAGCTATAGATTATTTCAACCTTGACCTTAAACATTTCAAAGACTTTAATATTTAGAATTATTATTTGGATAATTAACTAAAATGATTTGATGCTAGAATTAAACATTAAGTATTATGTTTGGAAATTAATATTTAGAATTTTTATTTGGATTTTTAATTAAAATGATTGGTAATATGTTAGAATTAAACATTAAGAATTATATTTGAGAATTAATGTTTAGAATTATTTTTTGGATTTAGGGTTAAAATAATTGGTAATATGTTAGAATTAAACATTAAATATTATATTTGAGAATTAATGGTTAGAATTATTATTTGGATTTTTAATTAAAATGATTGGCAATATGCATGAATTAAATGTTCTCATTAATATTTGGCCATTACTTTTTTTTTTGTAGATGTCAACTAATAAAGAAACAAATTTCGTAACTAACGAGACACCAACACTAACACCATCAGAATCTACACCTCATGTTATTGCCAGTTCTACTGAAGCTATCAAAACGTGTGAAGTTGTAAGCAAGGTGCGGAAGCAAAGGGAGCCATTTCAATCTACATCGATTGTGTGCGATCACTTCACCAAATTTGCTGATAAGAAAGGTAATAAGAAAGCTAAATGTTCTCATTGTGGTAAAAAATTGTGTGCTGATACAAAAAAGAATGGAACATATTCTTTGAAAAATCATATTAAAGTTTGTCCTAAGTTGAAATCGGTGCGTGATAGTGAAGAGAAAAAACATATGGAATTAGTTTTTGCTTCAGGAGGAAATGGGTTGAGTAATTGGAAGTTTGATCAAGAGGTGATTAGGAGGAGTTTAGCTGAGATGATTATTTTAAATGAATTGCCTTTTAGGTTTGTGGAAAATGAAGGATATATGAATCACATAAACAAAGCATGTCTTAGATTTCGCATACCTTCACGATGGACTGTTGCTAGGGATTGCTATAAAGTTTATACTGATGAAAAAACTCGAATGAGAAGATTGTTGAGATCATGTCCGGGTAGAATGTATCTCACCATTGACACATGGACTTCGATTCAAAGAATTAATTATGTGTGTCTAACTATCCATTTTATTGATAATGATTGGAAGTTGCAAAAAAGAATTTTGAATTTTTGTCCGATCACGAGTCACAAAGGTGAGGCCATTAGTAAAGCAATTAGTAAGTGTTTGGGGGATTTGGGGATCCAAAAGATTTTTTCTATCACTGTTAATAATGCTAGTTCAAATGATGTTGCAGTAGGACATTTGAAGAAAAAATTTAATGTTGTTGGAACTAGCATTTTAGGGGGCAGATTTTTTCATGTGAGATGCATTGCTCATATTGTTAATCTTATGGTCTCTGATGGATTGAAGAAAATAAATATGTTAATTGCTCGTGTTAGAGGGGCGGTGAGATATATTAGACAGTCCCCTACTAGATTAGCCACATTTAAGGGGTGTGCTGTTAGTGCGGGAGTTGAGAGTAAATGTTTATTATGTTTGGATGTGAGCACTAGATGGAATTCTACTTTTTTTATGTTGGATATAGCTTTGAAATTTCAGAGAGCTTTTACATCATTTGAATTATGTGATAATAGCTACATACTTGAGCTCATAAGGTTGGGAGATGGGGTGCCCAATGATAGAGATTGGACAAATGTTAGGAGGATTTCTCGTTTTTTGAGAGAATTTTATGATTTGACTTTGAGTGTTTCACGCACATCTTACATAACTACTAATTCTTTTTTGGATTCCATTTTTGATGTGTATACTACTTTAATTGAATGGCAAAATGGTGATGATGCTGATTTACAGTCTATGGCAATTAAGATGAAAGAGAAATTTGACAAGTATTGGGGGAATATGGAGAAAATGAATTTGATGTTATTTATTGCTGCTATACTTGATCCGAGGAAAAAATTTCCTTATGTTGAATTCACTTTGCTAGACATGTATCCTCCTACTCAAGCTTCAATGATGTTTTCTTTGGTGACAAACAATGGATGAGTTGTTTCGTTGTTATAGAAATATGTTACAACCTCCAGCTCGTAATGGTGGTGAAAGTCATCAAGAGTGTCCAACGTCCATGGGTCAAGGCACTAGTGGTGGTTGTAATGATGGTGTTGCTTCGACTTTGATTGGCAAGGATACATAATGGGCTAAAAAAAGATGGGATAGGTTCAAGAAGCACTGGTTAAACACTGGATCAAAAGAACTGAAAATGGAATTGGAGAAATATTTATCTGAGCCTGTGGATGATGAGGTTTCGATGATGATGAGTTTGATGTTCTCATGTGGTGGAAACTTAATCAGTTTATGTTTCCTGTACTTGTCGCTGTTGCTCGTAATGTTTTGGCTGTTCCTGTATCAATAGTTGCTTCGGAATCTGCTTTTAGTACCAATGGACGCGTGCTTCATGCATATAGGAGTTCTTTGACTCCTAAGGTCGTGCAAGCACTTATTTGTGCTCAAGATTGGTTACGTGGATTGGCACGTGGTGATCTGGATTTATTTGAAGATGATTTGGACGAGCTTGATAAACTTGATTTTGGTAACTATTTTATTTATTTTTATATGTTATTTATAATTAAATTTATTTGATTTGTCAAAAATTAATTTACCATATTTGTTATTTTATTTTTTAGAATTGGCTACTATTGCGTTGGAGACAATAGCTGAGTCTGAACCTGAGTCAAACTAACATTTTTAGGTAAAGTTATCATTCGGTATTATGTAATATTTATATGTTATTTATAATTCATTTAGGTTATCTTACCACAAAATTTTATATTAATTATATATTTGCTTTTAACCTTTTTAAGAGCATGTTCTACAAAATCATTAAAAATTGAAGTTGGAGCCTTGGAGATCCATTTTTTGAAATTTAGTAATTTATGTCATTAAACTTTAAGTTGTGTAACTCTTATTTGTTTATTTATTGTATGAAGATTAATGTTAATTTCTTTGAGATCATATTTAATTTTAGAACTTTTTAAACTAATGTTTATTTATTATATAAAGGTTAATGTTTATTTATTGCATGAAGATTAATATTATTAATCATTTGAAAACTAAATAAATAGGTCCATAACAAACAAAAAAAAAGATTAAATTATTTAACTATATTAAAAGTAGAAATCTTTGTAATCTATATACAAAAAAAAAAAATCATTGTTTCAATTTTTGATTTGCCTTGATTTAGAAAATGACAATATTCTATCCTTGAATTACAATTAGTATTCATGGAAAAATAAAGGCATAAACAAATTAATGTCATTGTGTTTGGCCATGGATTGTTAATCATTTGATTTTAAGGGATCCTTAATCATTTACAGCCTATGGATTATGTTTGCCCATGGATTTTTTATAGCCTAAGTTAACCCTATGCATCTTTTACAGCCCAGCCCAACTTTCACAGCCCAAACCCAAATCAAACTAAGCCCACAATCTATAATAACCGACCGAAACTGACCGAAACTGCCTACCGTAAAAATTGACCAAAACAGACTGAGTGGTGAATGCGGTTTGGTCAGTTAGAAGGGTACAACTTTTCTCGAAATTGATCAAAAACGAAGAATGCACACCCCTAATTGAGTGTCTAAATAATTAGACAATAAAGAGTAAATTCTAAACGAAAAGATACACGATAAAAAGATGAATAGTAGCAAATAAACATCTAGACATGGTTTCATCAAATATCCTAAAAGGGATTACTACTTGCGGTGAACACATATCCAAAGGATTGGTGGCAACATAGCAATCCACCGTTGGGCTACGTTGCATTTTATTGACGTGCTACACAGATGACATCTCTCAATGACGGTTCAATAACCTCAAAGATTTAAAGTAAAATATTTTAATGAGACATTTTTATTGAAATTAAGAAATTTTTTTTAAACTTCAAATAACCTAATTCATATTTTCGACATATTCAAATATTTATTATGAAGTACCAAAAACATTTAACTATTATAATTATTTTATATTTTTAAGATGGCTAACATAAAATCAATAATCAAAATTTCTATTTCTAATAAATTAACTATCACATAAAATAAAGACAATATCGTAATATAATATGAACTCTAAATTAAAGTAAAAAAGTCTACAAAGATTATAACAATAATACATAATTATTGAATGCTTATTGCAAATTATAAATGAAGCCTACAGTTTTATGAAGATAATAATATAATAGATTTCTTATGTACTCTTTGGAGAAATATGAAGTTAAAGGAAGAAAAAGTAAATGACGGAAGAAAAATTCAAAAATAGATATTATAATTTGAAAAAAAAAAGTTGAGAAGTGATAAAAAATTGAAATTTATTAGATACATAATTAAAGAAGTAAGAAAATATGTCATTTTATTAATTATTTTTTACTTTGACATATTTTTAATAAAAAATTAGATAATGAGTTTAGAATTTATAAAGATGTGGAAGTGAGAGAAAAAAATATTTATTGAGCATAAGAGAATAGGTAAATATTCTATTAATTATATTAACTTTTATATATTTTTAATACGATTAATTACATTATTATAAAAGTATGAGACCTTTTCAAATTTAGAGCCTAAAATCCTTATTTGGGTGGCTTTACCTAAGGGCTGACCCTGAAGATGTACAAAGCATGATCCTGAATGACATACGATCTAAACAATAAAAAAAAGTACTCAATGTTCCAACTCTTTATCCTAACTAATGCAATTTCTCACTTTTCGTCACATTTCATTGTAATGGGATGCTAATGCAGTAATCTAATGCTTACTCTCTATTTGACTCGGATAACAAAGCAAAATGAAATTGGTGATGCATAAACAACTGAAAATACTTATGGCTATATATTATCATCTTCATGATCCTCAGCAACATCATGCTATTTCTTTACATACGCGCATCATTTAATCATAATGCTCAAACCTTAGTGAAGCAAACAAACAAAGACTCTTTAAGTTGTTACTTGTGTTATTTGTCTGTTGTTATGTTACAAAAAAAAATTGTATTATGAAATTATATATATGTTACAGAAGTGAATGAGGATATACACACAAGGTTAATCATATTCATAGTTTAACTCTAATTGGATATTGCAGTCTAACCAAATAATAATATTATATTATAATTTTAATTAAATAATTTGTATAATTATCTTAACACCCTTTAAACTCAACGTGATCCTATACATGTCAAATTGAGTTTGGAAACTAACTATTGAAATTGACTAGTGAATGAGTTTTGGTAAAGATATCAGTAGTTTAGTTTAAAAAAATTATAGAAGCGAGAAGAAGAGTTTCCCAAGTTACATAATGATGCAAAAAAGGACAATCAATTTCAATATACTTGGTGTGCTCATAAAACACATCATTATGAGCAATCTAGATAGCTTTGTGGTTATGACAGTGAAGGATAGTGATAGTAATTTGGACAATGCACGTATCCACTAATTATGGACAACACTAAAGTAACTTTGAAGTAACATCTATAAGAGCATGATATTTAGACACAATGCTAAAACAAGCTATTATAGTTTGTTTCTTATTTCTCCAAGAAATGAGAAAAACATCTTAAAAGAAATAATAACTCATAGTTGAACGATGATTTGTAAAATCACCTACTTAGCCAGCATTAGAATACCTTGATAAAATCATATTCGAGTGTGTAGAAAAGTGAAATCCATGAAAGAGCGTGCCTTTGATATAACGTAGAATATACAAAATAGTTGAAAAATGAGATGATCGGGGAACACCCATAAATTGACTAATTAAATGAACAACATAAGTAATATTAGGTTGAGTCACTATGAGATAGACTAAAGTCCCAACCAATTGACGATATAAAGTAAGACCAATAAGAGAGATACCGTCCATCAAAGTAAGTTCAACATTATATTTCAAAGGAATGGAGACAATTTTGCTGTTAGTAACACTAGCTTAAGAAAGCAAGCCAAAATGTATACTTAGCTCTAGAAAGATAATAACCATCAGAGGCAAAATGCATACTTAGGGATGCCTATAAATACCTTACAAAAAGTCCTAAAATCTCATTTTTACTTTTCTTCATCTCCGTATTTCTTTCTCACCATCATTCCCTATTTTCTTTCACTAAAAACTGTAACCTTTCTTAATCTTCCTTGGTTTCATCGTTGACCACTACCAAAAACCTCTATTTCACCTTTATCTTTCTACTAATTTATTTTCTTCCAAAACTTTTCATTTTCTCACAAAAAGGATCAAAAACCAAAACTCCATCCCCACACTTTTTATTGTCCTTACCATAGTCATAAAGAGAAAACTCCATCATTCGTTCCTTTTCTCTTTACTCCACATTTTCATCTGTTGATTCCCATTGGAATCAAATTCCTTTTCTTTCCTCTTTGAAAAGACTTGAGACCTAAAAAGCCTAAAAGACTTTTTTCAAACCTAAAAATTTTCATACTCTCATGTAGGGGTGAGCATCGGTCGGTTTCGATTATGAGGAAAACTAAAACCGATCAAACTAAATCTTTAAAATAACCGATCAAAATTGATTGAGCAACATGAAAAACGTTAAACCAAAATCAATCACAATTCGGTTGATTTCGATTGATTATAGGCTTTATATTGCTTGGGCTTAAATGGCCCAAGCTGAAAAATAACCAAGTAGCCCAATCAGCCTATAATTTTTATGAGGACTGGGGCTTAATTGGACTAATATGACAATTTCATGTTGTTTAAATAGGTGTTTAAGCCCATATGATTTATTTTTTAGTATAAAAAACAATAAACAATTTAATATCATATAATTTAATTTTAAGGGTTACGATTCCTCTTTGTTAGTCTTTACAATAAATTGATTGGGGAAGGGAATTAATGAAGGCCATTTGTGAAATTTATCTTCCCCATATATTAAAATAAAAAAAACTTTTGATTTTTCTATCGATGTCAAAGGGAGAGTTCCCATGATGATTGAACTAATCAATTGAGAAAATTGGTTGTCATAACCTATACCTTAATTGGCATCGAATTAATAACCCATATAGGGTCGAAAATCATCGACTTTGGTTAGTTGTCTGGTTACAATTGATTAATGCACAATCTTATTGTCATAAACTTAGAACGTTAGCCTAAAACTGCGCACCACTTAACCCTATATGTGAAGACTAAGCAAGCCTTAATTCATGATAATGCTTCCTCGTATGTGAAGACACAGTAAGCCTTAATTCATAATAATGCGAAAGCATAAGATAAAGATGAAAGGAATTTAGAGAAATAATAAATGTATTATTTTTAAAGGCAAACAATACCAAAGACCTATGCTAAATGCTTATGAAATAGCTTGGTGGTCTAAAAAGAGATCTTAGGGGGATTCTTTACAGTGAGATAATTCTTGCTAATCTTGATAGAATTATAGAAAAACACAATTAAGGATATTGTTTAATTTCTAAATTGCTGGTAGTGTAAGTAAAGTAAATAGCTAATAAAGAAATATTAAATAAAGATATAATCTAATCCTAATAGTCCTAGTCGCATAGCAACTTTATTACAAAGAGTCCCAACTCTAATCAACAACCCCAAGTAGTGTTCATGTGCATGGCTCCCTGTGCGCAGCCTTTATGTGCACAATTTTCCTTACTCGAAATGCCCATGTGTGCAGCTCTTATGGGTGCAACTTGTGTACCGCACGACAATTTATTACAAAAGAGTCCTAACTCTAATTAGCAACCCCAAACGGTGCACGTGTGTGTGGCTCCTTGCACACAGCTTCATGTGCGTGGCTTTCCTTATGCACGATGTCCATATGCATGGCTCACGTGCATTTGTCACGCCCATTTTGTGGATATGGGTAGGACAGCTCGATGGCAAGGGCTTGGGGCTCTAAAGTAGGCGAGCCAGCTCGAGGAAGGTCGAGCAGACCAGGCGCACAGGCCAGTGGACAGGCAGTGTGCGCGGGCCAGCAAGTAGATGAGGCGCACAGGCGCAGGAAATTGGCACGCAGGCACAAAGACCCCCTTGGCGCGCAAACAAACAGCGTTGGCGCAGGCAGGCAGAATTGACGGGAAGCACTGACAGAGGGGCCAAACTGCGCGGGAAAGACTGACCAGCCCGACAGGCGGGCTAACCGTTGCCTAGCCGTTGCCCAACGGTCCAGAGACGCGTCAGAGTTGGCAGACAGGCTCCAACAGCTCCAAGACCGTTGGGAAACCCCTTAGGGCTGCTTGTGGGGGCTTTCCCCTATAAAAGGGCACTTGGGGGACCTTGCCAAGGGGTCGGCCAGCTTAGTGCAGGTTGAGAGCTGTGAGGCTGAATAGGGGCTATGTGAGGGTGCTGTGCGAGAAACCTTGGGGCTGAGGGCTAGGGCACTTGGGGGCCATGCGGGGCTAGAGAGTGTGCCAGCCAAGGCTGCGAGTTGGGGTGCTAAGGCACTTGTGTAAATTGGCCTAGGGCCACCCTTGTACATTTGTGCATAAATACAAATAAATCATCTTCCTACATTGCTTCCTTGCTTGTGTGTGCCTTTCTTTGTGAGTGCCGGTTGCCTCGAGAGTGAGCGTGTGGGCTTCATACCCAAGCGTCCCAAGTGTACGGAGTGGGGGCCTAACGAGCGGGGCTCGACCGAGGGTTCCGGTGTTCGAGAATACGCTTCCGCATCTTCGTTCTCGTCAAGGGAGACCACCATTGACCGGGTAAGGCTGGCTTAGCCACCGAAGCGTCCTAGGATCGGGCGTGGCTAGGCCCCGCACGGGTCAAAAGAGAAAACCCCCGTGACACATTCAGCATGTGTGTAGCCTTTGTGCTCGCAGCCCTTATGCATGCGAGCCTTGCACGTCAATTTGTTGTGCTAAGCTTGCTAGTTTGCAACTCTTCTCAGCCCACTATGTTGTGCCTTGTGTGTGCGCCCAATCTTGCGGGTGTCCTACGCACACGACAACCCCACTCATTGTTGACCCGATGGTTGCTTGAATTGGACTTGCTTGGTATGTCACTTACTCTCACCCAATTCTCAATATATTTTTTGTGATGATTTTTTTATCTCGAGGTTTTTGAAAAAGATTATTCTTAATCTTAAATCTAGGATATTCTTTTTTAAAAAAAAGTTTTGAATTTTAGAATTAAAATTTTTTTTAGTAGATTGTGTTGTTTTTGGAATTTTTGTAATAGCTTATAGGCTACGTATGGTTGTTTATAGTTGTGTCATGTGTGTTTGTGAGGGTAGTTTTTCTAGTTTCATTAAAAAAATGATTTAAAAAAAACATGTGAGAGTCAGTTAAGGACTTGCTAATGGTCAATTGGGAGCCTATCAAGGATTACTACAGTGATTTTAGTTTAATTGCATGTATTTTAGCAAAAGTGCATAAATAATAATAAAACTATATTTTAATTATTCAATAATGATTGCTAATTAGAGATTGAGGTAAGAGGGTTTAGCTTTTTTAAATTTAACTACATGAATTTTTAGAACCCAATAACTTTTAGATAAAATTCTCGAAATTTCAATTTGAAAAATAAATGAAATAGGTAAAGGAATAAACTCCAGTTAAATAAATAATAAATATATCCATAATATAAATATTAATCAATTAAAAAGTTATATCCATTTATATTAGATTTCAGAATTTTGGATTAGAGACCAACAAATAACCTTACGTCCCATAATCTCATTTTTTTTTTGAAGATTTAAATTTTAAAAACTTTTTAAATTACTCATTTTAAATAGTTTTATAATCATATAAATGATTTTGAATCGAAATCTTTATTGTTTTTGGTTCAAACCTATATAATTGGATGTTTGCATGAAAAAATGTGAAGTGGATGCCATCCATTGGCAAAAAAAAAATTATTTATAATAGCTCATGTTATTAAAAGTCTTATTACTCACGTTAACCGGTTTTATAATTTTATAAATGATTTTGGATCGAAATATTTTTTATTTTTAATTAAAACAGTTCATAATTGAATGTTTGTATTGAACAACATGAAGCGGATAGCATCCAATGACAAGAAAATTCTATTTATAATCACTTATATTTTTGAAAACCTTATTACTCGATTTAAATATTTTCATAATATTATAAATGACTTTAAATCAAAATATTTTTTGTTCTTAAAATTAGATTCAATGGTTATTGAACTCTGAACTTTTGATCACAAATTCATGTGAAATACATAATTATTTATAAATTAAAATTGATTTAATTTTTTATACATAATTTGTTTGACAAATTTTAGTAACCACGTTTTCACTTTTATAAATAATAAACTTTACTTAAAAAAAAAAGCTAACGCTAATTAAAATAAATATTTTTATTTAATTCTTTCTTCTTACTTTATTCTTGCTTATTGGGAGTTTTATACTTCTTTCCTCGTACTCATTACCAAATTGCTAAATAGAATATTGTCCATATGTAATATAAATTATAAAATTAATTTAAACATAATATTATTTCCGAATTCTTGATTGGTTAGAGTTGGATCTCACAAACTTCATATTCATATAACAATTAACAAATCTTTGCTTACAAGTTTTAGATCAAAAGAAACTAAACTTATGTGGTTAAGGACATCAATGGAAAAAGACAGAAACTAAGAAACATAAAGGGTGATTTTTTTTTTAGCCATTAAAAATAAGGTGTGTTTGGAAATAACCCTCTTGATAACTTTAACTGTTTTTAGCCATTAAAGTACATTTTCGGACAAAAAATACCCTTAATGAGACATCTTTGTTGTGGGCACTCTGAAACACCCGGACGGCAAAAAATTATGCAAAGAAATTAGCGAACATCTATTTTTTGAGTAAAACATCCTTTTTTTTTTGGAGAAGCTTGTGCAAAAGAAAATAATGTTGCATGAGATGGTTTTTCTGAATGTTCGAACATGGCATTCAGATAAACCGAACGAGGAGGGGGAGGTGGTCGTGATGAATCGAAAGCTTGGAGCACGATGTGAAACCAGAAATCCTGCTTAAGGAGGTGAATCGAAAGGAGAAAGACGTGAATGCAAAGCACGAAATGGTCGTGCTACAGCAATCGGGACAGGCCATTGGGTTTAGAGTTTGTGAAAGGGAAAATGTGACACGGGAGGGTGCAGAGTTGGTGACACGCCATGGAGGGGAGCAGTGACACAATAGGGTGCAACGTTGGTGACAAGCCATGGAGGGAAGTAGTGACACAATAGGGTGCAACGTTGGTGACACGCCATGGAGGGAAGCAGTGACACGACATGGAGGGAAGTAGTGACACGACATGGAGTGAAGCAGTGACACGGCATGGTGCAGAGTTTGTGACATGCCATGGAGGGAAACAGTGACACGGTAGGGTGCAGAGTTGGTGACACACCATGGAGGGAAGCAGTGACTCGGCATGGTGTTGAGTTTGTGACACGGCATGGTGCATAATGTGTGACACGGTATTGGTTTAACATCTGACATGCCATGGTTGTTTACAGAAATCCCGCTTACGCATGTCATTGTTAACATCCCCCCTTGATATAGTAAACTTTATAATTCTCCACTAGCCTAATAATTAATCTGTTTCTCTTGGCCTCCAACCTGTTTGCAATGTCCAACCCTGGCTATTTGAAATCCAGAGACTCTGGATTTCAAATAGCTTGGGTTGGACAATTGCTTACAGGTCAAAGGTGAAGAGAAATAGATTAATTATTAGACTAGTGGAGAATTCTAAAGTTGAATACATCAATGGCGGAATGGTAACAACTGCCAAAAATGCTCAGAAGAACTATCGATGAAGCATCTACAAAGTCTACTTTAGAGGCAACGTACGGTCTGTCTATGAGAACTGAGGAGTTTTGGACTATATATAATAGAGGAATATAAACCGACTTTACCAGTTTAAACATTTCGGCTACCACTGCAGACCTGGTCGTGACACGCCAAGTGCATGCAGATATTGGTGGTGACACGCCACTTGCATGCATACTGGTGGTGACACGGCATGGAGCTGAGTTTGTGACACGGCATAGAGTTGAGTTTGTGACATGGCATGGAGGGAAGTAGTGCCACGACATGGAATGAAGCAGTGACATGGCATGGAGGGAAGTAGTGCCACGACATGGAGTGATGCAGTGACACGGCATGGTGCAGAGTTTGTGACACGACATGGAGTGAAGCAGTGACACGGCATGGTGCAGAGTTTTGTGACACGATATGGAGGGAAGTAGTGACACGACATTGAGTGAAGCAGTGAGACGACATGGAGTGAAGCAGTGACACGGCATGGTGTAGAGTTTTGTGACACGACATGGAGGGAAGCAGTGACACGACATTGAGTGAAGCAGTGACACGACATGGAGTGAAGTAGTGACACGGCATGGTGCAGAGTTTGTGACACGACATGGAGTGAAGCAGTGACACGATATGGAGTGAAGCAGTGACACGGCATGGTGCAGAGTTTGTGACACGACGTGGAGTGAAGCAGTGACACGACATTGAGTGAAGCAGTGACACGACATGGAGTGAAGCAGTGACACGACATGGAGTGAAGCAGTGACACGGCATGATGCAGAGTTTTGTGAAACGACATGGAGGGAAGCAGTGACACGACATTGAGTGAAGCAGCGACACGACATTAAGTGAAGCAGTGACACGGCATGGTGCAGAGTTTGTGACACGACATGAAGTGAAGCAGTGACACGGCATGGCGGGAATCTGTGACACAGCATGGTTTTGAGTGTGTGACACGGCATTGCTTTAACATCTGACAGGCCATGGTTTGCTTTGAAATATGTGACACGGCATTAATAGAAAGGCTGACACGACGGATTGAAAAGCGAGCAGTTTCGGAAGCAATCGTTTGGACTTGCCTTAAATTTTATGAATATTAATTTTAAGTTTTATTTATTCATTTTTCACAATAAACAGTTCATTTTCCTTTTTCCTCATTCGTAAACGTCTGTGTGTGTGAATCAATGGCTGTTCGATTCATTTCTCATTACGAAAGGTAGAAGGGAGTTCAACTTCGTTGTTTAGAAGGTTAACGACACCACTGCAACAGGAAGAAGAATGTCGGATATGGGTGAAGAGGTAAGTGAGCCTGGAAAAAAAAACCACAAAAAAAACCTTCATTGATTTCGGTAATTTTTTTAAGGGTTTAGGGTGATACATATGGTCGTGTTTTTTGCAAATGTTAAGTTTTAAACTGTTTGAGTCCTGGTTTGATGATTTTGGGTGTTAAAGTGGTGCTGGGTTGACTAGACTTTAGGGTTTATTGTGTGACAACATCTTCACCTGATATGCATGGCATGTTACAGCATTTCACCTGATATGCATGGCGTGTTATAGTATTTCACCTGGTATGCATGGCATGTGACATCATTTCACCTGGTATGCATGGCGTGTGACAAGCGTGTGACAGAATTTCACTCCATATGCATGGCGTGTGACATCATTTCACTTGGTATGCATGACGTGTGACAAGCGTGTGACAGAATTTCACCCCATATGCATGACGTGTGACATCATTTGACCTCATATGCATGGCGTGTGACAGCATTTCACCTGGTATGCATGGCGTGTGACAGAATTTCACCCCATATGCATGGCGTGTGACATCATTTCACCTCATATGCATGGCGTGTTACATCATTTCACCTGGTATGCATGGCGTGTGACATCATTTCACCTCATATGCATGGCGTGTTACAGCATTTCACCTGGTATGCATGGCGTGTGACAAAATTTCACCCCATATGCATGACATGTTACAGCATTTTACTTGGTATGTATGGCGTGTGACAACATTTTCGCATGATATCCATGGCATGTGACAACATTTTACTTGATATGCATGGCGTGTCAGAACAATTATTTATATAGTTAGTATATCTTTTGGGCACATTATTGGTTAATTGACTCTTGCACGTATGCCATGTGATGCAGATGTATCGTAGAGAATATGAGGATCTTGACAATGTCCTCATTGTGCCGAGGGAGAAGTGGGCCTTCAATGTCGCAATAAACACCCACTGTAAGTGGTCCTAACTCCATTACATCAACAAGACTCTCCAAGAAAAGAGGGAGTTCGATGCAGTGAAGCGTATATGCTTCGGAATGCTCATTGATATCTATCCGCAAGGCTACTTCAGCGCTAGTCTCCTTCATAACATAATGATTCATCGAATCAATGAAAGGGAGGCAACGGAGGAGGAGCTATGGTTTGCTATCGGCAAGAACAAGGCGCGGATATCGAAGTAGGAGTTTTGCCTTATAACCAGGCTGAAGTTCGGTCCAATGCCCGATGTGTTCACACGTCCGTACAAGGTGGTTGCGGACGAAATTTATGCGAGATACTGGAGCAGCCAGGAAAGCATAAAGCTGCAAGCTTTGCTTGACACGTTCCGCGGAGGAAACTTCCAGCGAGAAGGAGACGCGACCAAGATGGCACTCGTCTTGATTGCAAATAACATCATATTTGGGCAAGACTACCGTAGACGAGTGACACCTTGGTTGCTGTCATTGGTTGAGGACCTTGACGCTTGGAACGAATTTTCGTAGGGCCACTATGTTTGGAAGCTCACCTTGGACTACCTATTAAAAGGGTTCGAGGTGCCTACCTTAAGCACAGCAAAGGAAAGCCGTTTACGGTACAACATCTACGGCTTCGTATGGGTGATACAGGTATTGTCACATTTACCGCTTTTGTTTGGTTTCGAGAAAATAATTTATTGTTGCACTGTTTAATAATTTACGTTTAATAATGTTTACAATTGACTTACAGTTCTGGGCATTGGAGGCAATTCCGGTCTTGCGAAAAATAGTAACCCCCTCTTCTCCGAAGGAAAACGTATACCCGCGAATGTGCAGATGGCAATGCAATCAGAAGCCAAAAGACCTGCACAAGGCGGTTGAGAAGTTTGAGTCATCTAAGCAAGTGAGTGAACAGCTACAAATTGATCGATCCTTCATATTTGTATAAGAAATTTGCCTCAAATTTAAACGTTTGATAAATTTTTTTTTTTTTGCAGTTATGGGCCCTGGAGACGTTGGAAATCACCCCGAAAGAGGCCAGTCGGGAGTATTTGGTGGACCTCGATGTGCCGTTATCGGAGGGCCACCAGTACGTGTCAATCGGGCAAACGGAGGATCGGGGTGATCAGATTGGCGTTGCTACCAGGTCGAAGAGGAGAAGCTTGAAGGAGAAAAGATCCACTGCTTCAACTAAGCGGATGCGCACCGACTCTCCTAGTGTTGATGAGCCGTTGGCCCCTGAGTTGATGGAATAAAGAGACGACCATGGTGCAGGAAGTGAACAGCCGGTATTTACGGTTTTAACATTTTTTTCCATCCATTTTGATATGTGATTATCTACTAACATTTATGTGCTTGCAGTTGGATTAACCTACGACAGCTCCACAACCACCCATCGGTCCTCCTCAGACACACATTCGTATTGAGCCGTCAGTAAGTTTGGTTATAACAATTTATGTTTAAAGTTTCCACATATGTTGATCTAGTAACAAAGTAACTTATGTCATTGCAGTTCACGGAGGCGACGTCCAGTCCGCAACCAGCGATGGCTCAGGCTCTGATTCAATCGCATACTGTTAATGAGCCGTCGGTAAAGATATTAAAGTTGTTATATTGATTTTTCACACGTTTCCTATATGATTATTGAATAACACCACTAATATATATGTTATTGCAGTTGACCCACTCAACAAGAGTCAATGACGGCATAGGCACAAAACGTCAGTTCCGACGAATCATGCGGGAAATGTCAGAGCTGAAGGCATCAATTAAGTCATTGACTTTTGCGGTTGAAACGCTAGAGGACCGCATCGTTTCACGGGTTCTAGATGGGCTGAAATCAAAAGTACGTTAATCTTTCTGCGCTTGTATTTTGCTATTTTAGGTCAATTCACTATCGAATTTTCACAGTTGTCTCGTTCTGTAGGCCAGTCCTTCATCCGACAATGTTGCTGCGGGTCACGATGATCTTGATGATGGGCAGCATGAGGAGCATGGTGTCAACCTTCAATCAGAAGATGCTGAAAGAGCCGAGGTTGGTGAGGCCGATCCGATTGTGGATACTTTCGCCAGATAGGAGGGAAACCTTCAATTAGTTGTGTCAACCGTAGAGCATCTTCCTCTGTCTGAGGCGATCGTCGCGCTTCCAGTAGCAGGATCGGGACAGCTTGCTCAGAGCACTCCCGAAGCCACCAGGTCACCACTATCTTTTGATTACCATCATCGTGTAGCAGCAATTGCCTATTCTACTGAGCGGGCACGGGTGATAATGGAGAGCAAATACCTTGCAAGCCCGTATGTCGACCTCTCATTGACCCGTCGGGCGGTGAAGGACACGATGATGGAAGCTTACGAAGCCTTCAAGAAGAACCAGTCCGCGAGGTCAGCTTGTAAATATCAATTCATGGTTGTTTTCTATAGAAACATTCATCCACCATCGCTTATCAAATTCATTTTGTGACATATGCAGGCGTAACATCGGAATCTTAGGGGATCAAGGTGTTAACTTCTTCACATCGTTAGAGGATCCACAAGCAGAAATGACAAGTGAACATATCGACGCATGCCTCAGCGTTATGTGTAAGTGGGCGACAGGCCCAAAATCGAAGCATTACACTGCCCGTGCATGCGTGGTTGACACGATATTCTTTGTAAGTTTTTTACAAAAAAAATTAATTTTTTCTAAGCTTTTCAGTGCATTAAGTCTAAACCAATGCAAATTTTTTTTCCAGGACACCATCCATATGCTACACTCGGCATATCAAACTGAAGATGCCCGGTTGGGCATGCAAATTTCGAATGATTTACGAGGGTATGTGGAGGATGAAAGGCTGACATACGACAAGAAATGGGAAGAGGTCGATTTCATCCTCGCTCCTTGTAATGTGGGTAGGCATTGGGTGGTGGCAAAGATCGATTTGGGAAAGTGGAAGATCAAGGTGATGGACTCCGCAACAACTTCGACAGCGAAGGATAACGGAGTTTGTGCAGAGCAGATGAAGCCACTTACGACAATTTTTCCAATCTTCTGCCACCAAGCCTGGTATTTCAATAAAACACGTCGGATGAGACAGGATTTGACGCCGATGCCATTGGAAATTTCTTTGCCCAGCCCTTCAGTGCATCGACAGGAGGATAGTGTCAGCTGCGACATGTTCATGGTAAGCTACATTGACGCAATGTCGCAATCGGAGCCGATAAGAGTTAAGCAGAATATGATTACAAAATTGCGTAGCTAATATGCGCACGAAATTTTTTCCAACAGCTGTGCGAGCGAACCATGAACATATCAGCAGTTAGTTGTATAATTTTTTTTCTACAAAATACAATTTAGAGATAAATTTTTTGTTGTATACACAATCATAGGAAATAGAATCATTTTTTTATTACTTTTTTCATTATATTTTTATACAGAATAAAATTTTTTTTATATAGACAATTAATTTTATACAGGAATACATTATCTTTGTTAAGTAATTTTATATCTTTATATTATATTTTTTTGTATCGTAATTTAGTAATAAGTCAGCGTCTGACAACATTGACAATATGCACTCGGCGTGTCACCACCATGTCTGCATGCGTCTGGCGTGTCACACCCAGTATGCATGCAGGTGGCGTGTCACCACCAATATCTGCATACAGGTGGCGTGTCACTACCATGTCTGCATGCGCTTGGCGTGTCACCCCCAGTATGCATGCAGGTGGCATGTCACCACCAATATCTGCATGCACGTGGCATGTCACCACTATGTCTGCATGCACCTGGCGTGTCACCCCCAGTTTGCATGCAGATGGCGTCTTACCACCAATATCTGTATTAGGCGTGTCACCACCATATCTGCATGCGCCTGACGTGTCACCCCTAGTATGCATGCAGGTGACATGTCATAACCAATATTTGCATGCACTTGGCGTGTCAATAGCATGTTTGCATGCACTTGGGGTGTTACTACCATATCTGCATGCACATGGCGTGTCATCAGCAAGTCTATGTGCACTAGGCGTGTCACAAAAATGTCTGCATAGAGTCGGCGTGTCACCAACATGTTTGCATGCATTTGGGGTGTCACTACCATATCTGCATGCACTTGGCGTGTCATCAGCAAGTCTATGTGCACCTGACGTGTCACAAAAATGTCTGCATAGAGTCGGCATGTCACCAACATGTTTGCATGCACTTGGCGTGTCAGCAGCACGAAAAGGATGCCGTGTCATTACTTCCCTCAATGGCATGTCACCGACTCTGCAGCCTGACTTCTCACATTTTTACCCTATCATAAACTCTAAACCAAAGTGGACAATTGATATAGTTTTGCAATGTCGTTTGTAAAATGAGTAAAATTTCCTTATGTATATTGAAACGATTTGCTTTAAGCAATAATGTAATGAATGTATTGGCTTTACAATTGTCGAAATGTAGAGTAACATTGTTGATTTTTTATTTATATATGCTGTCCAAAGATTAGACAATTTACATTCCATACTATACCACTATGCATGGTGTGGCTAAAGTCAATTATTGACAACTTCTATGCCTAGGCAATGCTATTATTATACACTAGTTTATAGCAAATATCATTATTCAATGCAAATGTTAATGGCCAAGATCGAAACAGTTCGAATCAAACCCTAACAAAACAACAGATAAATTGTAATTAGTTAGGCCCCGATAATATGTCTTCGTCCACAACACACACTACGTTTTCAGACATTGTCCTTCGGATTGGACAGTTGTTGTGTATATGACCGGTTTCTCTGCAAATTAAATATGCTTTCGGTCGGTGCACTCGTCGGGGCGTTGATTGACTTCGAGATGGTGCCGGATTTGTTGATGGATTTGCAAATGGAGATGGGCAATTCTGTCTGTTGTGCCTGTACATCTTGCATTGCGAACATCTCCGTGCTCGACTGCCTTCACCAGCGGATGGAATCCTTCTCCTCCTAGGTTTTCCTGCTTGGCCTCGCCAAAGTGGGGGCAAGACGACAATTGTTTCACATGCGAGGGGATGTCCCATTCACTAGGATGCCCTACTGGGCGAATAGACCCCGCATAACCCTCCACCCAAACGGTTGTCTTGTAGTAGTCGGCGTAGAAATCAAAAGCTTCACGTTTGCATTTACTGAAAAATACAATGAACCCAATATTCAAGCAGAATATAATGCTATGTTATGTCAAATTAAGGATCAAATAAGAAATAAAGAAAATATAATCTAACCTTATTGCTGCAATGGCATGGCTACATGGCAGCAAATCTTTTTGGAACTCACAGCATGAACACGTCTTCGTGGACAGGTTAACAAGTCCGTCCATCTTCCCGTCTTTAACTTCAAACTCCACTCGATTGATAGGCTTCACTACAAAGCGATGTGCATCATTGAAGCGTTTGCTCAATTGCTTAGCAACCCAAGGGCTGAGGGGTGTGGTCACCTTGACAGCTTCCTCATACCGATCATGGAACCAACGCTGGAACATGTCTCGTATGAACTCGATCAAAACAGTGATTATCATTTGTCTGGCATGCTTTAAGCAGGAGTTAACACATTCAGCAATGTTCGAGGTCATCATTTGGTATCGCTTTGTCAGTGAACATGCACGTGCCCATCTCTTAGGGCCTATTCTCAAAATATCAGCATAAGCTCCCACATGAATCTGCTTGAGCTGTCTCATATGTCTGTTGAATTCGAAAACCTTATAACAATCTCGAGCAAGGGTGAAAATCATAGAAACATCATCACGCTTGAACTTGTTTTTAAAGTTTTTCTTCAAATAGTAACCGCATAAACCGTGGTGCACTTCTGGGTATGCATTTTGGATTGCTTTCTTAATGCCGAGATGCTGATCAGAAATGAACATAGTATTTTCAAGACAACCAATCGCATCACGTAACTTGATGAGAAACCACGTCCATGAGTCTTCGTCCTCAACATGGCCGATGCCAAACGTAGCTGGATATACACACTCGTTTGCGTCTTTGCATACAGCAACAAACAGAACACCCTTGAACCTGCCTTTCAGATGTGCTGCATCAATTGCAACCGTATGACGCATTACATCCCTAAACCCCCGAATACAAGCCCCGTATGATCAGAAACAATATTTGAATCTTTCAGCCTCGTCAGTAGCCACTGTTGTGACTGTGCTAGGATTTTCTTGTTCCAACATATAAAAATATAAAGGTAGTAGTTGAAATGACTCCTCCGGGGGACCGAAAACAAGCGTCTCTGCATACTCCTTTGCTTGCCAAGCCTTATCATACAAGCATTCCAATCCCCACTGAACCCGCATCTCACCAATTATGTCCTTAGGTCTCAACGCTACTCCATTAGCCCGAAGCTTGGGTGCCATAAGTTCACCAATTATCTTGGCACTCGCAGATGGAAAATCGCCCTTGCAACCCATCAACAGTACATGTGTCTACTTTGTGAAACTTCCGAACTTCCCAATACCTTCCTCCGTCAGGTAACTTCCTTGAACGGACACTGAACTTGCATGCCTTGTCTTTGCAACCAACCTCGTAACGACTTTTGCATGACCTTTTCACTCTTATCCCAAATTGCTCTTTTAGAGCCAACATGTTCAGAGCTCGTTTCAACTCCGCCTTCGAGGAAAACATTCTTCCTTTGTATAAGCGATCATTGGGACATGTCGACTCTTCAGTGCTAATTGTTTAGAAGGAGAACCTTTCTGCACCTGTAATTCACCACGTAGAAGATATCCTTTCATTTCGCCTTTCTTGATAACTATAATCGAGCATTGTATCAACGGAACGATTCCCGTCCTCACCAGCGATGGGGTTATCGTATATAGGATCACACTGAACATTTCCTACATCAAAACCTTCAACAGGTTCCGTTTCACCTTCAACATTATTGCAAATTGGAATGTCACTGTCATAAAGGCAGTCATTGTTTGAAATGTCATGATCCCATTCGTCAAGCCCATCACACGAACTGTCATCAAATCTATCTTCACTGCCAGCAAACAAATCCTCATTTCCCTTATAACATGCAGCATTATCCTCCAACGTCACAGTGTTTTACTCACATGTCGTATTCTCATTTGAAATTGGAATTACACACTCTACCGTTTCACCCAATCGATGCATTCCTTTAGCAGTAGACCCTAATTTGTTTGATGCACATCCCGATCGGAATTGTGCACCCAACTCTTCTATCAATGTCCTCTGGTTACCGGGTTGTACAAACTCTTGAGGATACCTCAACTGCGGGTTACGGACCGAATGCTCTAGCATATGTGAAGCATTGTAAATCTGATTCTGATTGAGCTGATTACCATGTTTTTTAGCTTCTTCATGTGACACAACATTTGTTTCGGGTCTCTTAATGCTAACATACACAGCCGGAACATTCCTCTGTTCTAGCAGAATTAATGCAACATCCTCATCATCCTTGATAATTGGCAGTGATAGCTCCCCGGGTGTACTGATCAATGCATGCAACTCAATATCGTCAATTTCTGAGTTTACCCCAACAACATCTTCAACTAGCTTCATCAAGCCCGCAAACGACAAATCACTCCTAACCCCCCGCATTCGTGACTCACCACCCTTATACATGCCATCCACCCACTGACCACCATGTCTTATCACAAGTCGCAGAATTGAAACCCCACTGAAATTTTGAAAATAAAAATAATTATTTAATTTACTTAATTATTTAATTATTTACTTAATTACATAGTGGTGACAGGCCAATTGCATGCATGCATGCTGGTGACACGCTAAGTGCATGCAGACATGCTGGTGACACGACAAGTGCATGCAGACATGCTGGTGACATGACAAGTGCACATAGACATGCTGGTAACAACTCTGTGCAATGTTTCTAATCCGTCTTCTGATTTACAAAAAAAGTTTCATAAATTTATGTGTTGCAGCAACGAACCCAAAAACATACTTTGATGTCATCTCCGCATTGGGGTTTATTTTTCGAAAACAATATGGCCAAATGGTGAGAGATAGACCACGGCACGAACACGATAGTGCTCAACAGAGAGTTGATAGAGCTCACACAGTTCAGAGAGCTGAGAGAGCTGATGACGATGGTGCTGAACACAGAGTTGATACAATTTAGAGAGCTGAGAGAGAAAGATGAGTGAGCACAAACAACTGAGCATTAATTTTTTATTTTTAGAAGATGGCGGGAGGCAGATATCAGCAGCTTAATTTGCTACAGTATTTTTTAAAGGTATTTTCGTCTGCTCATGCTTCTTCTTGAGTAAAAACAGATAACTTTATTTTAATGATTACTTTTAAAATTATCTTATAAAAAGAGTTATTTCTCACAATTTTCTCAAACATAAACCACAAACAAAGATCCCCGAACAGATACAAAGGTAAAAAGAACAAGGTATCCAGGGTGAAAAACTCGGTATCAGGGTAAAGATGGCCACACGTGAAACTCTTATGCCTTGAGTTGAAGACATTTGCCACGCAGCAGTGACAGAGAGGAGAGAGAGAGAGAATGTGTGCGCCGAGTTTACACATCGGCTAAGAGACCACAAAAGAAAGTAGGGAGAGAAACCGAGGAAAAAAAAGAAAAAAGAAAGCACAGGGAGACGAGAGAGTATCTTCTCTCTATTCAATTTGGTTATATCTACATTCTCCCTGTCACTCTATCAGTTTCTCCTTCCTCTGTTGTTTGAGAGTTGATTTATCTCTCTCTCTCAATCTTGAATAAGGTATATATCATCTTTGGTAACTTCTAATTATGTTATTTTGCCTATGTTTGATGGAAATTCCTTTTAGATGATGTAATTTGGTTTTTATCTTTGGGTCTCAATTTGGATTCTTTAAAGTTTTAGTTTTTAGTCTGTTCTTGAGCGTTAGAATCGCAAAAGGTCGTGCCTCCTGTATTCATGGTTTTTGGAATTTAATAAAACCCTAAACTTGCTTATGGAGTGATCAAATGGGGATATGGGTATCTTGTCTCTATGTTGATGAGGCTTGCTTCTTTCTGTCTTTCTTTTTTTTATGTTGCTTGCATGTAAGCCTAGGAATAAGAACTTTGGAAATGGTTCTTTGATATATAAATATGACGGGGTCAAGTTTGTTCTTCAAGGTTTTGTTCATATTTCTGTTATATGATTCTTGGCCCCTTAGAGCTGAAAACTTTGGTGGGTATTGAAGAATGTAAGTAATTAGCATCCAGATTTTGAAGTTTGTTTATATTAGGAAGTGGGCAGAATGTGGTCTTGTTGGTTAGGGGGTGAGTGATGATGGGTTACTGCTGCTTTGTCTGGGATCAAACAATTTTTTGATGCCACACGTGTTTTTAATTCCTCCGGACCATATTAACGTTAATGGATTTGTATTGTCATTTGGTTGTGAGAATTCTAAGATATTTATAAAGCATAGGTTGTTGTTTTGTATCAATATTTGGTGCCTGGCATATCAGGGGAATGGAAATTTGCTTCTATTTCTGTATGGCTGACCACAAAAGAAACGTTTTTGATGTTAAAAGTGCATGGAGTTGCCAATGGATTTTAATTGCATGAACCTGAAGCTTTCTTGATTCATTCAAGGTGAAAGCTGTGATTTTTCTTTTTGGGAGCTTCCTGGTGCTTTTGTATGAAAAATTATGAATCCATTTCACAAGGTTGGTGATTCCATTTTGTTTGAACTTAGTATGGCTTTCATATGTTTTTAAATACTTTTGGATGTGCTTTCAAACTTTTAGGATATGAACTTTATAGTAGAATGTAAACATGTTCATTAGCATATGATGATATGAGAGCAATACTAATCATTCATTGATGTTGTCTAGAGAGAGTTGAAAATTCTTCTCATAATCCCACGCAATTACTAATGCCAACTGCTTTGCCAATGATTGAAATAATGTCTAATTGAATTCAAGATACTGAATCTCAGATACTTGTCAAGAGGTGAAAGAGATTAGAGTTGAAACATGACACAGAATGTAAAACTATCATCAATTATGCCTAAGCATTTCACTTGATCTGGATGCTTTTTTAATTACATTTTTTGGTTGCTGGAGTCTCATGTTGTTCTTTTAATCAGAGGATTAGAATTTAATTTCCTTGCATTGCTTTATTTTTATCACTTTCCTTAACATATTTCTGGTAGATCAATATGACTTATGGAAAGTTTCCAAACTTATCAAATGTGGCCTGTTGTAGTTGTAGCCATCAACTTGTTAAATCCTTGGTTTTGGGGCCAAAAAATTATTTGCCTAAACTGTAATGATATTTTGGTAGATGGAAATAAATTTTTATTATTCTTGTTTGTAATTCATCATGATTTTTGCTTTGTGCTTGTTATTGCATCTTTTCCCTTGCGTCTTTTTCCTTTTTCCCACAAATAAGTTGCAGAACCAGAGACAGCAGTTTGTACTTTTCTTCTTGTTATTACTCTGTCTTTTCAGCTATAGGTGTTGATTATCTTGTTTGAATTCTGTCATTCATCATCAAGTTGGGCAGACCTGTTGATAATAAATAAGCTGGCTATTTTATAAGAAAAAAAAAATTCTCTTTCGAGAGAAAACCACCTTTTAGTCAGATAAATCAAATTACTGTCTTGTTAATTTTTCTTTTAATACGCCAGAGTAACAGAATGTTCATACTTTGCACAATTGACAAAAAAGTCATTGGCATGTGGTTAATGCTAGGAGATTTGCATTTAAAGATCATATGAATCTAAAAGCCTTTACAGTGTCAATTTCATTAATCTGGATGTCACTCTGCTGGCATGTGGGGGAAATTTGTGTTGTCATGATCAAAGTTAATTCTGGTTTGATCTGATTAAAACTGCCTTTTTGAAACATTTTTCCAATTGACACATTTGTATACTTATCCTCTATTTGGGCTTTAGAGATTTTCTCATTTTCTGAGTCTGCATTATTTATCTCTATAAAAGTTATGGCACGCAAGATATGGTAATGAGAGCCAAAAGGATCGTAAAATTAATTATACTACCTTTTTTATGCACTGGGCAGATGGGGTTGGGTTTGAGATTGAATTATATGGAAAATTGCATCAATCTTTCGTAGCAGTTCTACTCTTATATGTACACTTCATGTGTGCAAGAGTATTCTTACAGCCTTTGTTTAATATCTACAAGGGGAGGGAAGGGAGAGAGAGCAGAAGAGGAGGAGAAGAGGGGAAAGGAGAAGACGAGTCTCCTGTTGTTTTGATTGCTTTAAAAAAGAAGAGGGATACGAAGGAAAGAAGTGGGTACTTGAGTGACCTTCTTTGGCTAAGGAGTAGAAAAGTAAGAAAATCTAACTTACATGTTCTTCCTAATTTTATTTATAACAAAGGGCAATTTTGTTTGTAAATAGAACTTTTGATGAAGAATCTTTCCCTTCCATTAAATGTTTCTCAAACTAGGGAGAGGGTACAATTTCCTATCCTTTCTTTTCTTTCTCCATAACCCAAATCTACCTTAGTGTTTATGTATAGTGGAAAAATCTTTTTTGTTCATTTGTTGGGGGGGGGGGGGGGGGGGGGGGGGGGGAGGGAAAGAAGATAATAAATAAGTGATAGAATCATTGATGGCTAACCTAATTCAGTTTTGTTGAAAGTGTGCTTCACTGAACTTCTAAATGTAGGTGTGTATCCTTGTATTTTTTGGAGAAGAGAATGCAAAATTTTGATGATTTCGTGCAGTGAAGCAAGATTTTTTTCCTTGTTTTTTTTTTTCTGTAATTTCCAGTGAACACCCCCTTAGTAATGATGCAACTTATTGAGACTTCCCCTATCACTTTTTTCCAAACTTTTGTAGTCCCTGACGTAGCATGTTATGATTTGATAAATTCAAAGATGGCTATCAAGTCATGGGCTAATCAATTAATTTATAAATGAGATATTAGAGTCAAATGAATATAATATCGCCTCTTCAGGTGAGACAAATGTGTTGGGATAAAAGTGTTGAGGCGAATAGTATTTTTCATATTGTTTTGGCTGTTTGATACAAAATGAAAAATTTATGTTTTGCCACCTACAAATGTTTCTTTTTGTTTCTTCATTGCAGGTGTCTGTGTGGTCAGTGAATAATGGGAAGCACTGGTGCTGATAAAGTTCCAAGAGATAGTGAAACTGAAGGTTCTGAGACCACAATAGAAATAAAAATAAAAACACTGGACTCTCAGACTTATACTTTGAGAGTAGACAAACAGGTAAATAACTATCATGCTGTTTTGTCATGATCTAACCTAAGTTCTGATAGTGTGTAGTATTGATTTGTTGTTCAGTTGACCAATTACAATTTGTTAATGCATATATGACTTAGAACTTTTTCTGCCTGGCTTTCTTTTGACAAATCTCTGACATTGCATAATATATTTTCTTCATTTGTTGAAGAACTTGAATTGTTAATGCAAGCATGTTCTCTGATTTTGCTAGTAGCAGTTCAAATCAAATTTGGTATGGTAGCTTCCTACAATTACTATGCTATTTACCTTATGGAATCTGATATGTTATGTTGGTACTTGAGGTTATCTAATCTTATATCTTTTCATTTCCTTCTGATTGGCTTGCCTGTTATACTAGTGTATTTGTTCTAGATTTTATATGTGAAATTGTTTAACATTTGTGCTCCACTATGTTGTTTCTTGTCTCTTGTATCTTACAGATGCCGGTTCCTGCACTAAAAGAACAGATTGCTTCTGTAACTGGTGTGTTATCAGAGCAACAACGACTAATCTGTCGTGGGAAAGTTCTAAAGGATGACCAACTACTTTCTGCTTACCGTATCCATTTTCATTTTAAATATTCATATTGATTTGTAAAGTAACTATCACATTTTATTGATTGTCTTAGGTAAGAAGTTATTCGTTTCTATTTGTTATGGTTATTTTTCTTTTTTCAGGTAGCCATGTATTACTGTTTACAATGTAATTATCTGTTCGCATCTAGAATTTGATCTGAGTTTCTTAACTTGAGATAGATGTCGAGGATGGTCACACATTGCACATGGTGGTCAGGCAGCCGGTTCCACCATCATCTGATGGCTCGCCTAATCATTCAGGTTTTGCTGCACTTTAGGATCCATTATCATCATTTTTATTTTGGTACAAACATTGCATGGGCTCAAGCCTTTCAGGAAAAAAAAATTGCATGTGCTCTTTAATCTAGATTTTTTTAATGCAAAAGCCTTTATGTCTTTGCTAGTAGCTTTATATTTGGTGGATTACTAATATTGGCCCTAATTAATGCTAGACATGTGCGAAGTATTGAACTTAGCATATTGCTTTACAAAAGCTTGTTTCACTTTATTGTTTGCCATGTACATGTTTGAAACAAAGTATTCATGGTAAAGAGTTTTATGTTCTGTGTTATCATCTGAATGTTGGGCGTAATATGTGGTTTCACAATATAGGTATGCCTCCTACTCCCTTCTTCCAGTTTCCCTTTTTCATAGAATACTTTAATGCTAGTGGCTACAAACTTCCGTTGGATCATTTTAACCTTCCAATTACATTAATGAGAAATTAAACTGATTTTCTGAAATGAAATTGTTTATACAATTTTGTTAAAATTTTTTATGGTAAATTATAAGCCATTAGTAAAAGCCTTGGTCTTACAAGTGCATGACCTCATATGAAAGTCCTTTGAATGGTGCTTCTGCAAATGTTAAAAGAAACATGTATTTAGAGCACCTCCCCCACTAATCTTGCTTCTGTAAGGGTACTGATCCTTATTTCCTTATTGAATGATAAATTTGAATTTTATAAAAGAATGTCAAACAAATAGCATTCTATCATTTCTTCATTTTCTTTGCTGCTTTTAGAACTTTACAGGGTGCAAACACTATAGTGTCCTTTGTGGTTTGCACCTATAAACAAGGAGTATTATTCTAATCTTCTTGTTATTATATATATAGAGCTTCAGATGATGAATAATTAGTAATACCTATATTCAACAAGTAATAACCTTTGAATATCAGAATGAGAATTTTTAGTAAATATATTAAGCAACAAATACTATTTTTCCATTCAGATTTAGTTTAAATGGGCTGTTCGACTTTTATTGTTAAGTTCTAAGCCGATAGGATTCTACTTTTTTGAGCACTTGTTATTGCTCAGATTTTTTTTTCCTGAGGAAATAATCATTAAATCCTCAGTTTTTTTAAGTGTATTGTGACTTGGAGGTCATGGGTACAAGTTGTGGCAACAGCCTGTGAGGCTCGGGGTAAGGCTGCCAAAATTTACTCTCACAGGGACTGTGGTGTGGGAACCTGTTTTTTATTATGTTTAGCTAAACTTTTAACTCGTAAATTAAATGGTTGCATTGTTTGCTATGGTAGTCTTGTAATGTCATATATCAATGGGGACAGTTATTAAGTTTTTGCATTGAAAATTTTAAAGTTTGTAATTCTCTCCCACTGTTAGTAAGAAATTTAACAAATTAATACATTCTTGTTCTTCCTTATTGCTTATTTACATGTGCATCATGAAATGTTGAGAGGAAGTAATATAGGTGATTAAAGTTTCAGTTTTTATGTGCCTCAAAAGATTATAAAAGATAGACTGCATATCCTTCGTTTCCATTGCTGTCATGATGCTTACTTTACTCCCTTTAGTCCCTGTGTAGTCCTCTAACAATTAGCAAGAAGCTCACAGACCAGTGATGTGCTGATCAGTGAGAGCATAAGCATGTACAGGGACTAATGATTTTCACTAAGCCACCATTCTTTCTGGACCAGAAAAAAGAAGAATAAAAACTCATTTAAGAGTTAATGATGCGCAAGCTACTAACTTTTTCCAGCTTATATTTTAAGGGCTTCGATCAAATTCTTTTTGCTTTCAGGTTCATCTATTGGGTTAATCTGAAAAGAACTTCAGTGTTAATACTTTTGTGATATTTTGAGACTCTATCTTTTACTTCTGATGCATGCACAAACACATGCGATATGAACGTGATCTTAGTATCTTGAGGTGGTGTAAAATTTACTGGGACAAAGTGTCAATATGTTCACTACAAGAATGCTATCAGCATCAGAACTGAATAACTCTAAAACTTGCTTTGTTATGCTCTCAATGTCTTGCACATTTTCTAATCATGCAGCATCTTTCGTATATGCAGTAATACATTCTGGTCAAGACTGGGGTAAAGTCATTGGAGTGGATTAATATACATATGTATTCTAATGCAGCTCCTTGCAAAAAAAATGACAATATTTTATTCTTAAGATATACTGGTAGTTAATAGATGTACACATATCTATATATTATATTATATTATCAAAATTATTGGACAGCATTTCCATAAACCTAGTTAAAAATGTTGCGTTTGCAGTAGAGGTAGTGGTAGTAATATGAGTGGGAGCAAATGTCGATCCCAACTTCAAACAGTTTTTCCCAGAAGCAAAGAGGTTGATGCTAGGAATCCATCTTGTGTTGTGAGAAATCTATATAAAAAAAAATGAAATTGTTGGCAAAGGATGAATCCAATTTTATGTCTCCTTTTTTTTTTTCGATGGCTTGAGAGTGTTTTTGTAATTAATAAAGAGCAGACTTCTAACCATTATGCAGGGAGTAAATTTTTGTTGTGGCAGCTGATGTTGATACGACATCATTCTTATCATTTAAGGTACCCAGGAACGCTTCTTGGATGAGCATTCCTTGTATGCCTGTTACCCTTTCTCCAGAACAAGCTGCAATGTGTTTGTAATAATAATTTTTTTGATAATACGTGTTTGTAGTATTAATTTATTGTGCATTGCTTATGAAATAAGCTGGTTAAGATTCAGTTATTAACATTTAGCACCATCATTTGCAGCAAATGATTCTGCATCAGGTACAAGCCGTGGTCACAGTAATCATGTAGCCCCTAGTGTTGTGATAGAAACTATTAATGTGCCTGATCAAGGGGATGGAGTTCCTCCTGAGATCAGTCGGGTAAGTTTGCAACTGGATGTGAACTGGAGAATATTTCTAAAGGGGAAATATATCTCATTACGATGATTTCTTAATTTTTAAGACTCTGCTTTACTTCTGAGCAGATTGTCTCTGCTGTTCTTGGCTCTTTCGGATTTGCAAATATTGGAAGTGGAAATATTGGGGGTGATGTCAGGGTAAGTTTTTACTTTTTAATTTTCATAAAGTAATGACAGTTATTTGTCTGATTCAACTTTTGTTAGTCTTTTGTTGCTTTGATGTTTAATGAAAATGTCTGTATTTGCTATCTGTGCACGGGTACACAACAAATAACTTAAAAAAGGGATCCATGAGATTCAAACATTCAAAATTCTAGTTTTCAGATGTTCATTTTAGGCTATGTTTTAACGGGATGGAATATTGACAATTCTTAGACATCTTGGAAAAGTTTGGGTTTGGCTTTTCTAAAATCTAACAGCATGTTTAGTTGGGGGAACGGGATAGCCATTCCCTTCTATTCTTAATCCTTTTTTTAACGCTTTATTTGGTTGGAAGGAATGGCCATTCCTTAGAGATGAGCGAATAGCCAATACCAAGCTTCCCTTGGTATTGGCGATTCCAAGAGGTAAGGAATAGTAAAAACATTAATGGATGAAAATGTCTTTTACTAATTTAAAGAATTACCTTACTATATAAAATACATTTTATTCATTTTTTACAATTTCTTTCTCTCTCTACCCAACTACCTCTCTCCTTCTCTCATTAAATTAAAATGAATTTAAAATTTAAAAATAAAAAATGAAAAATTAAAATAAATTTAAAATAAAAAGGTTTAAGTTTTAATTATACGTTATAAAACGTTAATATTTTAAACTTAAAAGTTAAATTAAAATTTTAATTATAAATTTTTTATATTTTAATATTTTAAAATTAAAAAATAAAAGAATAAAATTAATATTTTAATTATAAATATTTTAATTTAAAAATTAAATATTATAATAAATGGTATTTTTATCACTTATCACTTATTCTTTAGTTATTCCTAAAGCTATTTCTGCCAACCGAACATTAGAATAATTCATGATAGCAATTCCTTTCTTGTTCCATTCCCATGAACCAAACTATATAATAGTTATTCATCTCTTATTCTATTCTTATGGAATGACTATTCCATTCCCACTCTATTCCTTCCTGCGAACCAACACACCTTAAAGGTTTTCATATGCTTTAATATCTTTAGTCAACTTTATGTGTGTCTAAATTCATATGATCTTACTACACTGGAGTTGTTGGATACAAAAGGAACATGGTTCACAAAGACTTGAAAGAACATCTGGTGCTAGTGGCATGCCAGATTCGTCCCAGGCTCAAACAGAACAAGCTAGCATGAGGGGTCAATCTGATAGAGTACATAGTGCTTTTGGACTTCCAGCAGCAGTTTCCTTGGGGCCTCTGCAACCTCCTGTGAGTTTGTAATTCCTTACTTTCTTACTAATTTGTCTGTCACTTTGTATTTGCCCAGTTGATTTGTTCAATTATGCTCTGAATCTTGTGTGTGCATACCTCTTTTTGGGCTTAAAGTTATTATATTTTTCAATGTTCTTTATTTTTGTAGGTTATTCCTGATTCTTTGGCAACTTTGTCCCAATATCTGAGTCATTTACGGCGTGAATTTGATGGCATTGGTTAGTTTTCCTTTGTCAAAAAGTATAATTATATTATCTGTGTCAGTTACTCCAAAAAGTACTGGCTCGTTGATGATTTGCAACTCATCTCACTGCCAGGTAGAGCTGGGGGAGATGATCCTCAGGCACCATCCTTGAGTAGGACTGGAGATAGAGATTCTAACTCTGCATCAAATTCAGGGACCGTACAGGAAGGTCTTCCGACACCTGCATCTTTGGCAGAAGTGTTACTCTCTACCAGACAGCTGCTCATTGAACAAGCTGGAGAATGTCTGCAAGTGTGTCCTGAACTACCTTTTAATTTTCTTTCTAAATTGGTGACATTGTTTTCAGGAAGCTGCGTGGTGTTAGCCATATATGTTAGTCTTCCTTGTTGATTGAGGTGTGAATAATTGGCCTGCAAGGGAAAATGGGGTATTGGTGTTTAAGAATGTTTGGCGTGGCCATGCAGTTTTTTTTTTTTTTTTTTGAGTTCTCAACGTTTCGTTTTATTATGTTATAGATAAAAACACGTTGTTAATTTCTTTTGATTTGATGGGCAGCAACTTGCAAGGCAACTGGAGGATCAAGGAAATGTGACAGACTCCTCAGCACGGCTAAGTGCACAGTCCATTGCATGGAGAACTGGAGTTCTATTACAGAACCTAGGCTCACTTTTACTTGAGCTTGGTCGTACAACCATGACAATTCGCTTAGGTCAAACACCAGTAAGATAATCGCATTCTACATCGATGACATTTAAATCTTTCTAATATCTTTTGCGATCAATGTTGCTATAACTTATTTCTTTTGCAGTCTGAAGCTGTTGTTAATGCTGGACCTGCAGTTTTCATATCCCCTTCTGGTCCGAATCCTCTCATGGTTCAGGCAATGTTCTAGCAGCTTTTTCGAACCTTCTTGTTTGGTATAAACAATATTCAATTTCTGCTGATTTATCTGTATTTGTCTAGGCTCTTCCTTTTCAACCAGGAACTAGCTTTGGTGCCATCCCCATGGGAAGTGTACAGCCTGGATCTGGTTTGGTTAATGGACTTGGGACAGGGCTTCTTCCTAGGCGTATTGATATACAAATAAGAAGAGGTATGCTATTCCTGGCTATTTTCTCTTGTTTGATATGTATAATGTGTTGGACCAAACACTGATGTTGTATTTACAATAAGGTTCATCGGTGGCAACACCCAATGTTAGTCGAGAGGAACGTGGTGATACTGCACAACAATCAGGCCAAAGGAACCCATCAATGGGTTCTGGCAGTGAGAACCGTAGCACTCAAACAAGTTCAAGGGTCTCAGATACTCCTTCTTTTGCTGGGGAATCAGGAGTGCGGGTAGTGCCAATTAGGACCATGGTTGCAGCTGTACCCGCTCCCTTTGGTCGCTTACCTTCAGATTCTTCTGGTAATTCTGTGGGATTATACTACCCATTCCTTGGAAGATTCCAGCACATTGCTTCTGGACATGTTAGTGGGGAACGGGGATCTCAAGGATCTGGTGAGAATCTCTCCCATGGTGTTCAATCTGAGCAGCGCCTTTTTCCTGAATCTACAGCACAACAACAAAGTTTCGAAGAGTCAACTAGAGATGGTAATATGATAAATCCAGCACTTCAACATACTAATGAGGTTTGATGTTCTCATATAATTTTAACTTGATGTTCTCGTAATGCTGTTGTTTCCCAGTGGTGTCCAGAGGTTGTTTGTTATTCCTTTTTTCTTTTTTCACATTTCGTAGGTTTTAAACTTCTTATTTTAGAAAACTGTTAATGTTCCTTCCATTTTTCCCTTCTAAGGTATACAAAAAAGCAGTTTGGAAAAATATATACCTTCATAGTGGATTTTATCTCATGGCAAATGTATTTTCGTATTTCATATTTTAAGGATTTTAGTAAATAGCTTGAATGCTACTTCATGAATATTAGCTTGCACATGTCTATGCTGCCACATTGCCACATCTTTTGTTAGTTTCTGCAGTTTGAAAGATTCTCTGTATCAATTGACCAAAAGGGTTAATTAAGCCCAAAAAAAAAAAAGGAAAAAGAAAATGTGAAGTTGACCAAGAGGGGTACTTCCAGGAACTGACTGTCAAATTGCTTTTTGTTGTAGGTTCATTGCCAAATCCTAATTCAAGGCAAGAGGAGCGATCCAATGCTCGCAGTGTCAGTATCAACATTCTAGCAGCTGGCCGGACTCAAAACAACCAAGACTCAGAGAGACAAATTCCTAGTAGTGTTCAGTTTCTGAGGGCAATTTTCCCTGGTGGTGAAATCAATGTAGAGGAAGCAGGTGTACAAGGAGCAGCTACAGGTTCTGTCCAAGAGCAAGCAGGGACAGCCAGTGGTGCTCCAGCAGCTGAGCCAAGTATTACTGATCAAGGAGTGTTTTTATCTAATTTGCTTCATCAGATCATGCCGTATGTATCTCAGCAAGCAAGTTCACAACAAAGTACCATGCCTACAGAGGAAGCAAATACTTCCACCCAGGTAAGCATGCTTGCCATTCTTAGTTCTTTTCGTAGTGGCCAAATATGCATTAGGTCTGAACCATGGGTTGCTTGGTTCCTACAGAGGAAGCAAATACTTCCACCTAGGTAGGCCTGCTTCCCATTCTTAGTTATTTTTGTAGTGGCATATATCCACCAGGTTTGAACCATGGGTTGCTTGTTTGATTGAGGTCTTTATAATCCTTTCCATGATCAAATATAAATGAAGAATTGAAAGTTTAGCAATTGAGATAAAATAGATGTCAAAGTCAGCAATAAAGATGCTAAATGCTGCTGTATTTTCAGGCTGAGCACACTAGTCCTGGGAGTTCACGTAGACCAAGTGACTCTGAACCAAATTCACCAAACTCAAAACGTCAGAAGGTACTGGTTCTGAATACTTTTGTTATCTCATATCTTCTTTTGCCTTTTATATTACCCCATTAACTTTTTCCTGTGTCTCACATAAAAATAATTAACAAACCTTGTAGATTAGTCCATCTAGTAATTCAGTTACAATCAATAAAAACTTGTAGAACAATGTTATCTGATTATTTCTATAGTGTGTTGTGTCTGCATGAACTCTGTCCAATTTTTTTATGGATCATATGTGTGCCGTGAATGTATGTAAATGCAGTATGGCATATAGGTACATAATAAGCTTAATTAAGGTTGGTTTAGATGTTTAAGAGTGATCAGATGTAGAATATAACATGCAGACACTGCTAGTATGACACAAATAACATTTCATAAGTTATTTGTCAACAGCAAGGTTGTTAGTTTGACATATTTAATATGAATTTCTGATTGTTATGACTGTCTCTATTTTTAAGCTCTTGAATAGTTGAAAGATTTTAAGCATGTGGTTATGCATGTGTTTATTATTGTTTTGAGTAAATAACAGTTAAGACAGGGAGATTGGTGTATGTCTATATATGCTAACAACAGAAATGCTGCACAACTTGTATGAAAGTATTGGAATAGCATGTATAAGAGGAATATTTAAGGTTAGTGGAGTTGGCAAAAATTATTTGAGAGCGTGGTCATATATATACACTTGATATTTAAAGCGCATTTGTTTGATAGTACAATTCAGTCCAAACTAGTTTATTCTTTAGATGAATTCCACTGAGCTCATGAACATAGAATGTGAGGTTAGTCTAAATTTAAGGTATAAGTGATGCAGTTTAAAATTTATTCAATTCTGGAATATCAAGATTGAGTTGGACTGCATGTAGATGTAGATGTAGATGTAGTGATGCCAGATGTTTAGTATTGGACTAAGCTTCGCATGGTTACGAAATGAAATGGCTTTTTGTTGCAGACAGAGTAGCTTGTCAAGAGATGGAGGATTTGACTAGCTTCCCATGGTTATGAAAGGAAATGGCTTTTTGTTGCAGACAGAGTAGCTTATCAAGAGAGGGAGGATTTAACTAGGCTTCCCATGGTTATGAAATGAAATGGCGTCTTCTTGCAAGACAAAGTAGCTTATCAAGAGATGGAGGATTTAACTAAGCTTCCCATGGTTGTGAAATTTGTGGTTGCTGATTTGAGCACTTGTTGGCACGAAAAGCGGCATGACTTTTATGTTAAATGTGGTATACCATGTTTCTTTTATTTCAAATGTGACATTTCATAATTAGTATAGGGAATATGTTGTCACAGTTTTTGGTCATTTGACTTGTACAATATTATAGTAATATGTTTTGTATGGGGTTGAACTGGATTTTTCCTTTTGTAGCCCCGTCCATCATCTAGCTCCCCTTGAGCGTCTGTGGCTTTGGATTCCCCATTTTATTTTTGTACATCCAAATTGCATCATGGTTGCATGGAAGAATTCTGAAAGGGCAATCTACTGCATTGGCGGATGTTATGGGAACATTTTGCTTTAACCATTTACATCTTCAGTAACAACAATGCAAACCATGAAGCGAACCTCTTGCTCTCATGCTTGATTTATAGTTTGAAATAATGTAAGAGCTTTCTATTCTAATGCCAAACCATCGTTTCTTGGCTCTAGATTCACGAATTGTGGCCATGTGGTAGGTTAAGTGATTGCTGTTGTTTTTTAGCAAACCTTACATAATTATCCTTCGAACAGATTGCTAGTAATTTGTACAGTAGTTACACATGTTCGAAATAAACGACCTTTTATATATTTAAATTTAAAACCCGAAGGCAAGAGTTTGATCCATTTATGAAGAAGAAAAGATTATTATTATGCACGTGATTGTAATCGCACAATTAACTTTAAGGATACTTGTGTGTATACTCAACAAGATAGGTAGGCATTTCTGTAAATAGCTTAGTAATGATGAGGTTAGTTTTGTAAATAAACAACAAGTTAGTTACTTTACTTTTCCAGCAGTATATAAATCTGCATTTTTCTGTAATATTCTTTTGGTGAGAATATACAACAAATTCTCTTAGTTTTTCGTTCTCAGTTTATTTTTAGGATTTTTTTGGTTTTTCATTTGTTCAAGAATTCCATTTTGATTTCTTGTTCCTGAGGTTTTAGCATTTTTTTCCAAACGATTATCGATTCTTCATTTTTCTTATTCGATTCTTGATTCAGCTTTTTCAGAAATTTGCTTTTTGATTCATTTTTGTTTCTTTGATAATGGCTTCGAAATCAAAGTCCATTAATATTTCTCCTATTAAAATCTTCTTTCTTCTTATTATTTTTATCATAACGATCACCACGGATCTATTCCGATTAATCATAAACTTACCTGTACAAATTATGGGAATAGGTCATTTCTCTTAGCGCTCTTTATTTGGAAAAAAGAAGGGTTTTATTGTAGGATCTTTGTCAAAACCAAAAGCTGATGATGAATTTGTATGATGCTTGGGAAAGGTGCAACAATATTATAGTTTCCTGGCTGTTGGAGTCTAAATCTCCGCCAATTGCTTCTACTGCCTTTTATTTGGACTCAATTGTTGAGATTTGGGATATTTTGAAGAGGAGGTGTTCTCAACCTGATGACACTCGGATCTATAATCTCCAGTTCAATTTGTCAAATCTTGTTCGAGGCACAAATACTTCACAGAGCTTAATTCACTTATGAAAAAACTTAGAATTTATCGAAGTGGATGGCATTGTGCTATTTTTTATGATTCATATTGTGTCATTCAGGAAACAATATCGTGGACTGTGATTGGTCATGCTAAGGTGAATGCTGGCTTATACTTCTTGCAAAAAAGGCTGGAAGGCAGTGTTCTTCCTTAAATTGCTTTTGACACAACTTTCAAAAATGTTGTCAACTTCACTTCTGCACAAACAAATTCTGTTGGTTTTCAATTTCCTGTAAATGTTTGTAATTTTATAATAAAGGGTTTTGATGTTTGGCATTCTAGGCTAGGCCATGCTTCTTCACATGTAACAAATCAAATTCAAAAATTTTTTCCACATGTTTCATGTTCGAAAGATCATGTTTGTCAAATTTGTCCCTTGGTCAAGCAGAAAAGACTCCAATTCCTTTCCTTATTCATGTCCAAAGTTCAATGAAACCTTTTGAGTTAATACATATGGATGTTTGGGGCCTTATGTACTGGCAACTATTACTGATCAACATTATTTTTTGACTATTGTTGATGATTTTACAAGATTTAATTGGATTTTCTTGTTAAGAACTGAGGTAGATGTTATTGGCATTATACCTTCTTTTTACAATTTTATATGCAATCAGTTTTTTTTTTGAAAGATTTTATATGCAATCAGTTTGGTCAAAGTATTAAGCAAATTAGGACAAATAATGCACAAAAGTTTAATTTGATTGAATTTTGATTCCATAAAAGGAATTATTCATCGAAACTCTTGTGTTGACACACTTCAACATAATGGTATAGTTGAAAAGAAACATCAACATTTATTAACAGTAGCTAAGTCTTTTATGTTTCAGTCCTTATTACCTATCAAATTTCGGGGTGAGTCCATTCTTGTGGTTGCACATATTATAAATGGACTTCCTTCCCCAGTTCTCAAGAACAAAACTCCTTATGAAATTCTTTTTTGAAAGAGTCCTACCTATACGCTTTTAAGGGTTTTTGGTTCTTTATGTTTTGCTTCTACATTATCTAATCATAGAAAAAAAATTTGATTCCAAGTCTTGAAAGTGTGTTTTCCTTGGTTATCCTATAAGAATTAAAGGTTATAAACTATAAGATCTGAATGCACACAAAATGTTTATTTCTAGAAATGTACTATTCTTTGAACATTTGTTTCCATTTCATATAGATTTTGATTCTACCACACAAAATTATATTCTATTCATTGCTCCTAAAAACACTTTTAATGATTCTCATTATCATTCACCACATCCTTTATTCTCTAATTCTTATACTACTTCAAATTCTGATTTTGATAGGTTTATTCTTTCTAGTTCGCTTGGTAATTCCCCTTCTGTTATGCATTTTAATCATATTGATCATGATTTGGCATCTATCAGTACATTTACACATATTTCTGTTGATTAGAATGTTCATATTTCTCCACCTTATTTTTCTAACCAACATGCTTCTCACACCCATCATCACTCTTTTGTTCTTGTAACTAATATCTCTCACCCAATAAACACCAGAAAAAGTGGTCAACCCGAATAGCTTCCTAAATTCCTTGACATGTATCTCCACAACTTACCTGCTCATTCTAATTCAGTTACAGCATACCTTATTTCTTGTTCTTTGTCAACAAATCAATTGTCTGAAACCTATAAAGCTTATATAGCTTTTTTTGATCATATTTCTGAACCAAAATACTTTCATCAAGTTATCACATATGATGAGAGGAAAGATGCTATGAAAAATAAACTTGATGCTTTGAAGGATAAAAAATCATGGACAGTAATTCCTCTTTCTGATAGTGCACATATTATTAAATGTAAATGGGTATATAAAATCAAGCTTTCGATTGATGGCATAATTGAAAGGTACAAGGCTTGTCTTGTAGCTAAAGGATACAGTCAACTAGAAAGATTCGACTACCGTGAAACTTTTAGTCCGATTGCAAAACATACAACTGTAAGAGTGTTTTTAGCCATGGCAGCTATTAAAGGGTGGCATTTGTCTTAACTCGACATAAACAATTCATTCCTTAATGGAGACTTGGATGAGGTAGTATACATAGATCTTCCTCAAGGATATGCATTTCAGGAGGAGTGTTCTGCGACTTCTCGGATGGTACGCAGACTTAATAAATCATTACATGGCTTGAAGCAAGTTTCTAGGCAATGGAACTGTAAGTTAAAAAAATTCTTTATTGAAGTTTGGATTTCAACAGTTTAGAGCAGATTATGCCTTGTTTACAAAAACTGAAAAGAATGGAGAATTTGTGGCATTCTTGGTTTATGCAGATGATATAATAATTTCTAGTTCTTGTGTTGATGCCTCTGATAAGGTGAAAAACTATTTGAAGACATAGTTTAAGCTTAAGGACTTGGGTGAAATTAAGTATTTTCTAGGCTTAGAGATTTCTAGGCCCAAGAAAGAAATTTTTGTATGTCAAAGGAAATATGCTCTAGATTTAATTAATGAGTATGGTCTTCTTGGTGCTAAACCCTTGGCAACCCCTACTGAGTATAACCACAAGCTTCCTAAAGATGATGGTGGCACAATCTTGACAGATTCTACTATGTATAGACAGCTAGTTGAAAAGCTGTTGTATCTTACATTCACCAGACCTGATATTGCATATTCAGTACAAGTTTTATCTCAGTTCATGGACAAACTACCTGTTGGTCATTTACAAGCTACTTATAGGGTATTGAAATACCTAAAGAAAGCATCGGGACAAGGTATATTGCTTTTTTCTACCTCTGACATACATCTCACAGTGTACACAAACAGTGATTGGGCAGGTTGTAGAGATACTAGAAGGTCTGTGACAGGTTTTGCAATATTTCTTGGTCATTCTTTGATTAGTTGGAAATAAAAGAAACAAGGAGTTGTTGCTAGAAGCTTTGCTGAGGTAGAATATAGAGCTATGGTTATTGCTTGTTGTGAGGTTGTCTGGCTATTGTGTTTGTTAAAAGACTTTGATTGTAATTGTTTAATTGCTGCAACCATGTCCTGTGATAATCAGGCTGCCTTACACATTTCCAGAAATCCAACATTCCATGAAAGATCCAAACACATTTAGGTGGATTGCCACTTCATTAGAGAGTAAGTGCAAGCTGGTGTTATACTTCTACAGTATGTCTTTACCAAGGATCAAATTGCAGATATCTTCACCAAAGCTTTACGACCTGCACAATTTTATGGACTCCTCAGCAAGATGAGCATCCTCAACATTCATGCTCATCTTGAAGGGGATTGAAGAAGATTATTATTATGCACATGATTGTAATGCACAATTAGCTTAAGACACTTGTGTATATAGTCAACAAGGTAGTGAGGCATTTCTGTAAATAGATTAGTAATGGTGAGGTTAGTTTTGTAAATAAACAATAAGTTAGTTACTCTACGTTTGTAGTAGTATATAAATCTGCATTCTTCTATAATATTCTTTTGACGAGAATATACAACAAATTCTCTTAGTTCTTCATTCTCAGCTTATTTTTGTTCTTCCAAATCACAAAAGTTAACAATTTACTATCATCTTTTTACTTATAACTTAGGGTAGAAGCTAATGTATGTTTCAATACCTTTTGTAGGTGAAAAACTAATGTGCCAAAAGAAAACAAATTTTTTTTTTTAAAAAAATCACTCTTATTTTATTTGGTTTATAGAAATGTAGCCTAAAAACCTTCAAGCACACTCAAATTATCTTGGATTTTTTAAAATATTTCTTGTATGCTATAATTGAATTCTATTTTGTACCTTGTTCATCAAAATAAAATTTAAAAAATTGAGCATATGATTATTCCTCAATGAAATTTGAAACTTTATGATTTATTCTTATTATAAACTTAAGAATGACATTTGTTTTCCTATAAAAAAATAAGAATAAATAAAATTAGATCAAATCAATAACTCAATCGAACCGAATGCGATTTGGATAAAACAATTTCATTCAATTGATTCATTGGACCTATTGGTCTAAAAAAATTGATTCAATTAATTTATTTAATTGATTTTCAATTTTAAAAATTTTGAATCGAATTAATTAAAAAATTAAATTAATATTATATATTATTTTTAAATTTATATACAATAATATATTTTCATTACTAAGTTATTACTAGGCAAGCTAGTACTGGCCCCTTCCCCTCACAACTGATTCTTTCTTTCTCTTCTCCATTTTCAACTACCCTCCCACCGTCCTTTACTCTTTTTTTTTTCTTTCTTTCTTCAAAATCTAAACCTAAACTCCCAAAACAAGCCCCATCTTAACATAGTTTTTATTTTGTTAATGCATTTTAAAGATGTTATAGATTGAGACAGTGAATTGCATTTCCATAATTGACGATTGATTAGTGAAGAAGTTGAAAATGCATTTTCACTCTTCAATTGAGATAAATATTAAATTTTTATAACTTTTTACATACTTTTGGCGACTTTTTTTTAATAGGCGAAATTCATAAGGCGTTTCTGAGAATGGACTTCTCCATAATTTTAAGTGTTTTTAGACACAAGAAGTCACCTTTGGACGAAAATGTCCTTAATGAAACCGACGCATCCTTTTGGGTCCGCGCCTCAACCCGAAACGTTGCAACGGGTAAAGTCTGTTTATATGTGGTCCACCACTCAGTTCTCAGGACAGACCGTACATCTCCTCCAAAGCAATTTTGTCGATACTTAGTCGGCAGTCAAAGTTCGAAGCATTTTCGCAGTGGGACCATTTTAGAGTGGTTGTTATCAGCATAAAGGTGCTTTACATACTCAGCAGTGAGAGGAAGTTGACAGTACGAGGAGAAAGGTATAATATTTATTTTATTTTAGTTAAGGAAAGTATTTTATTTTTTTTAAAATTTTGAACCGTGTGACGAAATGGTTATTCTTCATGTTGAGGGTTTTGGTTTTTGAGCATAAACCTATACATATTGGTTGTTCATATTGATATTGGTTGTCGTTTGAAATGATTGAATAGCGAGGTGAATGTGGTATTGTTGGTGTTGATGGGGTCGAAAGGTGACCGGCGTCGCGTGACTGGTTCATATGTATGCGTCCAGACACTTTGGTAGGAATTGGCATTTAGGGTGACTGATGGCTTACGTACCCGCTTTGCTTGACTGGATTTTGGCATGGGGTCACTAAGGGTGTGCGTGATTGCATTAGGGTTTAACATTGCGTGACATATTGATAGGTCATTGCGTGACAGCACGAGTGGATGGCATGGGGTCACTAAGGGTGTGCGTGATTGCATTAGGGTTTAACATTGCGTGACAGCATGAGTGGATGGCATGGGGTCAGGGTTTGCGTGATTGCATTAGGCTTTAACTTTGCGTGATATACTGATAGGTCAGTACGTGACAGCACGAGTATATGGCATGGGGTCAAGGTGTGCGTGATTGTAATAAGGTTTACATTGCGCGAATGGTCGATGGGTTTATATCGGTGCGTCACTTGTGTATAGATGGTTGCGTGATTAATGTTCGTAATTGCGTGACTAATTAAAAGTCATTGCGTGACTTGTTTTATATTGAGTGGCACAAGTGTCATAACTGCATGAAATTTATCCGTATGGCACTGCATGAAAGAAATTGGAACCGTTATGTATTATTATGGATCAACTGTAATGCTTTAATTTGTATATGTTGATTTGCTTAACAATCCATGCACGGCACTTGCATTAATTATGCTGGTCCAGGGCTGTCTAAAAACAGTTAAAAGTATGGAGAGGGTTATTTTATGAGTTAACTTATGAGGATGGCTATTTCTGAGAAATGCCTATTGTTTTTATGTTAATCTACAATGATGGTATTAACATGACTAAATGGAAGGTGATCTGTTGTATGTTGCAGATGGCCAGCACAGGAACAGAGCATGATAATGTAGAATCTATGCTTTGTGTGCCGAGGTAGCAGTGGGGGTTCAACGCGGGCATTAACATCCACTGCAAGTGGCCGCAGCTACATATGATACGGGAGATGATGTCCAAAGTGAACGAGTTGGAGAAGTTGAAGGGAACATGCTTTGGGCACATGATGGACGTTGAAGCTGATAAGAATTTATTCTGCGCCAGTCTCGTGCACAACCTAATGCTGCACAGAATAAATGAACCGACCGCCATCGAGGGCGAGCTATGGTTCGCCATAGGGAGAACAAAGGCCCGGTTCTCAAAAAGAGAGTTCTGCCTCGTGACAGGGCTTAAGTTTGGTGCCATACCGGGCCTTATTGTCAATCGATACGAGGCCGTCCCTGGAGGAATTCACCTGCGTTACTGGGGAGAGGGGAACGAGGTGAAGATTCAAAAAGTTTTAGATACATTCAAGGGAGGCCAGTTTCAGCAGGAGGGAGATGCGACGAAGATGGCCCTCGTCTTGATTGCCCAAAATGTTTTATTCGGTCAAGGCTACAGACGATCAGTGGTTCCATGGTTGATGTCGCTTGTGGAGAACATCAAGGAGTGGAACGCATTCCCATGGGGCACTTATGTTTGGAGTCTGACCGTAGATTACATGATGATGGGCTTCGAACCTCCTACTGCAGGAGTAGCGGAGAAAAGTCGCTACCACATCTACGGATTTATTTGGGTATTTCAGGTAGTGTGCCATACACTGTTTATCATTATTCTTGTCACATAAGATTTAATGAGGTTAAATCTTTTCGCATAAGAATTTAGGAGGTGAGTAAAAAATGTTTTACGTTTGATGTGCAGTTTTGGGCATTGGAAGCAATTCCTGTAATCCGAAGCCTATTTGGAAGGCAGCGCCAGTCGGGACAGGTTCGGCCAAGAATGCTAAAATGGCAATGTGACGAAAGGCATGTAGGCTTCCATGCCAGCATTGCAAATCTGGAGGAAGAAGGGAAGGTGAGTAAATAAACCATATTTTTGTATTTAATAAAATTTAATTTTGATTGACATAGGCTATCGAGGGTTATACCTAATGGTAATTCATGATTTGGTGCAGTTGTGAGCGCTGAGGACGTTGGAGTCAACTGCAGAAGAGATGTTGACCGCGTACTGGGCCGACATTGAGGTCAACATCTCCGAGGGGCAGCAATACGTTCCATTATGGAAGTTGGAAGGTCGGCCAGAATTCGATCCCCAGCAAAAGAGGAGGATAATGGACCGCAAAGATAAAAGTAAGGCAGCACGAGGCGTTAAGCGGAGACGCCGCGTGGACGAGGAGGTCCCTCCCCATTTCGGTGCTGCTGAGGCCCCTGATTCTCCTCCTCCGTGTCTTCATGCTGCCCATCATGCTGCACCTCCTCCTGCTTCTGCTGCTTCCCCATCTGTTGAGGCGCGCAACCCACCGCTGCGTCCGTAAAAGACTATGAGCATTAAGCGAGAGCTGCAACGGATGCGGACACAGTGGAAGAAAGACCTACAGTCCTTGAAGACTGATATGCATATGCAGATGCAGGCAATACAGTTGGAGATCCAGCAGGCAATGCAGTTGGAGATCCAGCCACTGCATCAGCATATCGAGAAGTCAATGCAAGGGGTGGAGGATCGGATTGTTGGTCGGCTGATCGACCATTTTGAGGTTTGCACGTTTATGTTTTTCTCAGTATGGGTTATAACATGTATGATGTATACAGTGTTCTAATGTGTTTGATTTTTTGAATCGTTCAGGCTCGATTTATGGGTGAAGATGATGGTGCGCGCGAGAAAGATGGTAGTGGGATTGGGGTTGATGTCGAGGATGCGGGTGCGATAAATCAGTCAATTGCATCAGCTCGAATGTCACCTCCCACTGGCCCAATCGAACATCAGCTTGTGGCTATCCCATCCCCAGCAGAGGCAGCCCAGTTTCCTCATGACATACCTTCTCGTGCAATTAGTGGAGCCACAACTTCCCGGCGTCAAGCTCCTGCTCCTGTCCCAACTCAACCAGAGGCCATAGAATTAGTGGTATGGCAAGGTGAGATCACACCTGTATTTACCGAGGCTCCACCTCAACCTGAGCCCGAAGATGCACGTGTGACCTTAGCCAGCAAATACCTTCGAAGCCCGTACTTTAACCCACTGTTGATCCAGCGTAAATCGAAGGACGAATTGAAGGCCAGATATGAGGCCTTCATGAAAAACGATCAAGCCAGGTAAACGATCAAGCCTTCTGTCTTTACGGTTCTAGTGTATTCATTTCATAGTCTTTTGACATTGGTGTTATTATGAAAAAAATATGCAGGGTTAACATTCTGGGCATCGAAGGACAGGAGGGCCCTGATTTTTTTCGACGATTGGAGACGCCGACAGAGTTGATGGACACCCAACATATTGATGCATGCATCAGTGTGTTGTGTAAGCGGGCGCGCGAGCACCATCCACAACACTACAAGAGCAGAATATGCATCGTTGACACCACATTCTATGTACGTATATCATATTTTAGTGAGTTGTAATTATTCAAATGTAAGGTCTGTGTATTAGTTAGTTTTATTTATTTAACTATTGTGCGTAATGTAATTGCCAGCTTATTTTGCTGGGGCTGAGCAAAGAAATGGAGCCTTCCCCCAACGATAAGGCATTCAACCCGAGTGAGGCGGTAATTCCAGGCCATCTGCTGGACTATGCAAGGGGTTTCAGTTCTCCATGGGGTTTGGCCTGGGATAAGGTTGACTCAATTCTCGCACCGTGCTATTTTGACGGACATTGGGTGGTAGTGCACATCAACTTGCGAAGTTGGTCTATGATGTTAGTGGACACATCGTACGGTCGGGATGACGCACATAAGTCTGGCTTGCGTGATCAGCAGATGAGTCCACTAACATCATTGTTTCCCATTATATGCCACCAGTCGGGGTACTTTACCAGATCGCGTCGTCAAACGCGACCTTTGACGTCAATGAGGTATAAATTAAGAGCAAAGACCCCGGTACAGAAAGATTCAGTGAGCTGCGAGGATTGGGTTATTGCCTTGTTGGAGTGGTTCATCCAGTCGGATCCTCCACCCCTGAAGGCAAACGCCATAGAAGGCATTCGAAATAAGTTTGCCATAGAGATTTTTGCAAACACCTCTGGTTGTTAAATTTTTTTATTTGTTTATTCTTTTTCAATCTGCAAATAACATTGTTCCGTATCATGTCCATATTATTCTTTGTTCTATCATTTACATATTATTCTTTGTATTCTTTATTGTTTCAATTAACAACAAGAACAGTTATGTATTCATTGCTGTTATACGCATACGGCTGCAATAAGAACAACATTGTTTCTTCTTTCCTTTGTTTCTTATTCGCATCGTAAAGTCTCTTAGTCTTAGTCTATTACAGTATTTACATGGCATCGTGATTGCCTCCGTATGTGCCAACCCCCTCTTAGTTTACAGCATATATGACATGTTGAATTGCATTGTGTGACACAAGGTTGTAACCAGTTGATATTGAACTGGGTTACTCAACGCACTAACAATCGAGTCCCAAGTTTATATTGATTCGCGTTTGTATTTGAGAAACAGTAGTTATTATGGAATCGGGTAAGTAATCGACTTGGATGTCGTGACTACTAAATATGGATGGCGTGAACCTTTAAGATTTAGCATCGCGTCAGTAGTTGATATTGACTGGCAACATCTGTCATGGAGTGGCGTTACTTGTTGTGGGAATCGCGTGACTGAAAAACTGGAGTTGCGTTAGTGGTTGTCATGGAGCTGCGTGACTAGTTGATCCATATCGCGTCAGTGATCTGCGGTATCGCGTGTGTGGTTAGAATGGAATCGTCAATTGATATTATTAGTTGATATCGAGTTGTTCGGTTATTGAAACTGCATTAGAGTTGTTGTTTCAAGTTCCAAATATCCTAACTTCGGATATATCTAAAATGAGTCACAGAAGCAAACGCACCCATCCGTCAAGCAGTGGTGAATGAGGCGCCGGTGATGCGGAAACATCGTTCGGATCGGCTGTCAGTTCCTTTATACAAAATTTCACCCATCCGTCGCACGCTGCGAAATTCAACGCCAAATGGGCCAAGAGAAAGGTAATGCCCGGGCGTATAATTGACTTTGATTATTTAAGGTCAATCGATTTCCCATACATTGCGAACTTTGAAAATTTAGGATGGCTACGATACTTACAACTGAAGAGGCCATACTACGAGAATTTGGTCCGAATTTTTTACTTCAATGCAAGACAAAAATATGCTGAGTTGGAAACATCTACGGCTGTGCACCATGACGATTCGTTTGTCACTCATGTCATGGGACAACGTATCGTTGTTACGCGCGAATTGATAAAACACGTCTTTCACCTGACTTCGATGCAATCAGATCTGTGCCGTGTCAGTGGCGGTGGGAACTTTGTGTCCGCATTTATCCGCCCTCCTTCAAGATAGAGTGAAAGTCCTAATTGGACAAGGATGTCTTTCTTTGATCAAGTGTTGCATCTCATCATCGCTCACACTATCTGTCCTCGCCAAGCGATGTATGTGAATATCAGGACAGAGGGGCTCTGGTTCTTAAATAACATCAAATTGTCCCGCCGTATCGACCTTGCTAAATTCATAATGGATGACATGCTCCTGACAATTGACGGTCTCAACAGAAACCTGCATTATGGCATGTTGATCAGTGAGATAATAGACTACTTCAATGTCGACAGCCGTTGTGATCCGTCAATAAACCATGCTTTGTTCGATCACATCAATTATGAGTATTATTGGTATATTTCAAATAAGAATTTGATTGTTTACAAAGAGACAGAAATTATCATCAATTATGACGGAGTACAAGGCATTTGATGATCCGACAGTATCATCTTATCACCTCCAGCCTCTGGCAAACTCAAATTCAAATATCATTATTCAATGGACATGTCTGGCCATTTCGAACCAGTTCGAACGAAACCCTAACAACTGAGGTGTGAAGTTCCACAATCTTCAAGTACGACATCTGTAACGTTATCACTGTTTGTTAAAGGCAATGGACAGGTGTTTCGTGTGTGCCCGGGTTGTCTGTATATTGAACATGCCTTCCGTCGTCGTCGTCGTCCATCCGGAGGATGAGCATATGATGTTTCCCCGGGTGTGGATGGACCTGTAAACGGCGTCCGGCAATTTTGTCTATTATGACCATAGCTCTTGCATTGTGAACATCTACGTCGGCGAATGCCTTCCCCAGCCGATGAAATCCTTTTTCTCCTAGGTCTCCCCGCTTGACCTCGACATGTTGGTGGCAGAACGACGATTTCTTTAACCTCATGGGAGACGTCCCATTCACTGGGATGGCCAACTGGGCGAATGGGAACTGAATATGCCTCCACCCAAGAGCTTGTCGTGTAATAGTGCGAGCAGAATTCAATGGGTGAACGATTGCACTTACTGCGAAGGCAATGAAATCTCAGTTGGGGAACAATGTAAACATGTAAAAAATTCAATGAGCAATACCCTAACTAAGAAAAGAAAACATGATTATTCACACCTTATTACCGCTATTGCATGCGTACAGGGGAGTAGATCACTCTGGAACTCACCGCATGAACAAGTCTTCGTGCATAGGTTGACGACTGCGTCCGTATTCCCGCCTATAACTTGGAACTCCACCAGATCGATTGGTTGGATGGCGAAATGACATGCTGCATTCAACCGTTTGTTCAACAGATCGGTAGCCCAAGGGCTGAGTGGCGTGGTCATATTCAATGCCTCGTTGTGCCGATCATGGAACCAACGTTGGAACATGCCTCTGATGCACTCGATCAAGATGGTTATTGGCATTTTCCTTGCATGCCTGAGGCAGCAGTTAATACACTCCGCAATGTTGGATGTCATCAGCTTGTATCGCCTTGCCGGTGACCGTGCACGTGCCCATCTATCAGGTCCTATTCTCATCAGGCGGTCATAAGCAGGTTTGCAAATCTGTTCCAGCTCAGTCATGTGTCTGGTAAAATCGGACAGCCTATAGCAGTTTGCAGCCAATGTGAAGATGGTATTAACATCGGTGCGCTTGAACAGGTTTTTAATGTTTTTCCCTAAGTGGTAACTGCATAGACCGTGATGCGCATCGTTGTACACATTCTCAACTGCCTTCTTAATCGCAAGATGCTGGTCAGAAATTAACATGTGGTTTTCGGCACAACCAATTGCACGATGCAATTGGTTAAGAAACCACGACCAAGACTCTTCGTCCTCGACATCGCCAATGCCGAATGCAACTGGATATATCTGCTCGTTCGCATCTTTGCAAACCGCAACAAACAAAATACCCTTGAATCTACCTTTTAGATGTGTGGCATCGATAGCAAGTACAGGCCGCATTACAGAACGAAACCCCTGGATACATGACCCGTACGCCCAGAAGCAATATTTGAATCGGTGTTCCCGATCTGTAGCGACACTCGTGAGCGTACCGGGGTTTTCACGTTCCAACATGTGGAAATATGAAGGGATGAGTTGGAATGACTCTTCCGGGGGACCGGACACAAGATTTTCAGCATACTGCTTCGCTTGCCATGCCTTTCTATAAAGGCATTGCAATCCCCACGTGCGATTCATCTCTTTCATTATTTCCTTAGGTCTCAATGGGGTAACATAATTTCCTTGCAGCCTGGTCGAGATAAGCTCACCAATAACCCTCGCACTCGCAGTTCGGTATCCACATTGCAAAACATCAACAGTACACGTGTGTACCTTATGCAACCTCCGAATTTGCCAGTAATCTCCCTCAGGCAACTTCATTGCATGCAAAGCAAACTTGCATGCCTTCTCCTTACAACCCACCTCAAAACGAGCGTGGCATGACTTTTTAACTCTTACCTCAAAATGCTCTTTTATTGCCAACATGCTCAAAACACGTTTCAAATCGGACTTCGATCGAAACACTTGTCCGCGATATAAGTGGTTGACGTGTGCTCCAGATTCCTCTGTCGCAACTGTTTGGAAGGATATCATATCTACCACGGGAACGACCCATTCACGAGATACCCCTGTTTTTACCCTCTCTTCATCACTGTCCACTGGCGAACGAATGTCATTCCTTTGGGCGATAGTGTCGTCGTTAATAGGCTCGGCACTCTCAACATCCTCTAACGCAACAGTTGTGGCATGGTCTTCGAACTAAACCCCTTCTAACGCGACAGTTGTGGCATGGTCTTCAAACTGCACATCTTCTAACACAACAGTTGTGGCATGTCCTGTGCTGCCATCTGCACGAGTGAAAGCAGGGAGGTCAATGTGCTCACCCCCGTCATCATCTGAACATGCATCGTGCAAGTCATCATGCGTATCCGCCGTGTCATCCTCTTCAACATCATCTTTAATCTCATCAGATGCATCGACATCGCTCACAACCATCACAGTGTCCTTTACGAACGGCGATTGACCAACTGAATTTTCATTTGATAGATTTGTTTGTTGCAGTGTACCATGAAATTCATTCGATGCACATTCTGATCGGAATTGTGTAGACATCATTTACAGACACCTCAGGTGTGTCCCGGCCTGTTCAAACTCTTGACGATACATCAAACGTGATTGCCATGGTTGTATGTTAGGAAATGCATGCTGTGGTATGTCAGAATAATTACCATTCTGTTGTAGGCGATGACTATGTTGGATACCATGTTCATGTCGAATATCGTTTCCCTTTCCTGCCTTAACTGTCACAAACACAGCAACTGCCCTCTCATCTCGCAGAATACTTGCTACATCTTCATCATCCCTGATAACTATACGGGAAACCCCTGCAGCATGTCTCAGCGATGCATGTAGATCAATTTCATTCTTCTGTGCGTCGACCCCAACAATTTCTTCAACCAGCTTCACTAGGCCTGATAATGACAAATCACTCCCAACAACCCTGACTCGTGTTTCACCACCCTTGTAATGTCATCGACCCACTGACCACCGTATGTAATCATAACCTTCACATTTGGCACGCTGCTGAAATTTGTCAAAAAATAATTGTCACAATCAGTCAATTTTTTTTAAACATAAGTTCCCAAGAATGCAAAAAAAAAAAAAAAACAACTTATGCAATACCTAAGTCACATTTGGTCGACGGATGAAATTTAACAGAATAAGTGTTGCAATGTATAATACACATTCATGCCACGCCTAAAAACCAGTTAACGTAAGCCTCGTTACAAGATGTGCATTGCACAAGTCAGTCACGCAATACATCATGTCACGGTATATATAAAAACCAATCACGCTATATATAAAAAACCAATCACGCTATGCCCAAATACTCGTGACCAAAAGCATCAAAACGAGATAAATTGCACAAGTCAGTCACGCATTAAACATGTCACGCTATACATAAAAACCAGTCACGCAATATATAAAAAAACCAATCACGCAATGCCCAAATACTCGTGACCCAAAGCATCAAAACGAGATAAATTGCACAAGTCAGTCACGCATTACTTTTGGTTACGCTATATATAAAAACCAGTCACGCTATATATAAAAACCAGTCACGCTATACATAAAAACTCGTGACCAAAAGCATCAAAACGAGATAAATTGCACAAGTCAGTCACGCATTACTTTTGGTCACGCTATATATAAAAACTAGTCATGCTATATATAAAAATCAGTCACGCTATATATAAAAACCAGTCACGCAATGCCAAATACTCGTGACCAAAAGCATCAAAACGAGATAAACTTCACAAGTCAGTCACGCATTACAACATGTCACGTTATATACAAAAACAAGTCACGCTATATATAAAAAAACCAATCACGCATTTGAATTTGACTCAAATGGTTAATGGTTCCCTTTATTTATAGGCATCAATGCTGACTCTTCGTTTGCCACACATATATCCCCGTATAAGTGCAATTATGGAGGGCTGCACCTGTTCGGCCTGTTATGATGTTTGGCCTGGCTTTGGTTTTAAGAGGTAGATACAGATGAAGAGATGAAACGCTAGGCCGAACAGGTGTCGCCCCCATTAAGTGCACTTATATGGGGATATGGGTGTAGAAGACGGAGAGTCATCATTCATGCCTATAAATACAGGGAACCAGTAAGCATTTTAATCAATTATCTTAAATAATCTAGGATAATTTAGAAAGTCTAAAGGCTTCCGCGGATCTAACCCAGGATATTGGCGAAGGGGCAACATCATTCCGCCCTGCGCCTGTATACCCTCGTTCCCTTCCTGTACTCCCTCTGTTCCCCTTACGCAGTTAGGGTGATGAAGATGGAGTACAGAAAGAGCAATGAGGGAGTACAGGCAGAGGGCGGAGGGAGTACAGGAGGAAGAAAGAGGAAATACAGTGAGAGGAAGGAGAAGGAGACGATGGAAAAAAATTAAGTGTTTTGCATCATTTCCTTTCTCTTGTATTTCCGAGAATCTTAATATTAATGAAATTTTATGAAATTTTCTTTGAGCATATATTTTCTGATGGTTATGTCTTATATTCGTTTAAGTTATAGTATTATGCATAATAACTGCGTGAGTGGATGTTAGGCATTGCGTGAAGTATTATTAGCCATTGTGAGACTGGGTTATACGCGCTGCGTGAATTGTGCAATGCAAATCTTCATGCAAGACATTGCGTGAGTAGATTGTATGTATATGGTGACCTGTTATTATGTATTGCGGGACGTTGGGACAGTACGTAGATCGGTTGATGGTTATGTTGGCATAACGTGGGTGAATATTAGGCATCGAGTGACTTATTATTAGGTACTGCGAGAGTGCCATTGCATGACTGCCTTCTGCAATTTATCTCTAATTTTACCTTTTGAGGCCTTTGGACACTAGTTTTAAGGGTTTCCGTGGCTGGTGTATTCCATATAGCGTGACCTGTTATGTATTGGGTGACTTCACTACGTGACTGGTTATGTTGATATATGGCATTAGGTGCCTGAATATAACGTGACTGAATATTTGTTGAGCATTGCGTGACTTGTTTGTAGCCATTACGTGACTGAGTATTACGTAATATCCAACCATGCATTATTCAGTCACGTAATGCGTACAGACAAGTCACGAAATGCTCAACAAATATTCAGTCACGTTATATTCAGGCACCCAATGCCAAATAAGCAGGTTACGATTACTGATATCTAGAATCCAATCAGACCCTAATATCCAGTGACGCAATACATAACAACTATTCCCGCATCGGCTATAAACTGATTGATTTCGCTACTCGCATGCGAGATTTAAGTTTCCAGACTCATATAATTTACCCATTAAACAAGTTAAGATTCCTAATATCCAATCACACACCCTAATATCCAGTGACACGATGCCTAACAAATATTCACGCATCAGATATAAACTGATTGATTTTCGCTACTGCTAGCCAGATTTCAGTTTCGAAACTCATACAATTTACCCATCAGCTATTGCGTTCTATGAATAACCATAAATAAAACCAAGAAGCCATAACACATACCTTGATTCCATCTTCGCACTTTGGGAACCTCAGAAAGTTCGCTGGCGATATAGACCTCGATGGCGACAGCTAGACGGCGAGATATATACCCCAATGGCCTTGGAGAGCTGGACGGAGGGATAGCTAAATCGAGATTTAATTTTGGAATTTTAATCTGAATGGCGAGAGAGGAGAAAGAGACCGAGACGCCCATGCTTTAATTTGGATTAATTGGTCTAAAGGGTATTCTTGTCAAGTCGACCCAAAAATTGTCTACAAACAGTTAAAATTATATGTAGGATCATTTTTGAAGTGCGGTTACTCTGGCGTCCATTTCTCATAATTTCTTCTTTTTATTTTTTATCATCTTTTACTTTGTTATTAAAAAATTATATTTTTTATATTTTTTTAATTGTTAGATAGTTTATGTGAGTGAATGTAAAGAGCCAAATCATAGAAGAGATTTAAGTTGATGATATGTAATGATTTATTGTCTTGTGTTAAATAGTTTTAGTTTATAGATGTTAATTTTCTTATTTTTGTTATGTTGAATCTTAAATGTTAATTTAATAGTTATTGATAAATGACATAATTATATGAGTGAAATGATAAATATTATTTTTTTATATTTAAATTATTTATAAATTTATAATTATAAATAAAAGTTATAAATTTTAATATTAAAATTTATAAAAAAATTATAAAATTTTAATTTTTTTTATCTAAAATTACACTGATTGAATCAATTCGGCATTTAATCAATTTAATCTTTTTTATATATAATCAATTTTTTAAAATATTTAATTTATTTATTTATTTTTAATTAACCGAGAATTCAATTGCAAGGGCATTATAGGACAACAAAACCTCGGACTGAAAATGTGAGATTCAGGGAGACGGAAGAAGACAGGTACTTGAAAAACTCCATCCTCTTGTCCTAAAATCCCAGTTTCCTTCTTCTCTAATCAGACTCCTTTTCGTTGTAACAACAAATTTTTCTTTTTTTTTTCATTTTTTTATTTAGTATATCGTCTAATACTCCGCAATAATTCATTCCCAAACCACATTTTCTTTATCCTTTTAAATCACACCCGAAAATTACAGTGTTCGTTGTTAAAAGAGTTTCAGATTTTGAAGATCAATTTTTTTTTCTTTTATAATGCAATCGAAAACCGTAAGCCTAGCTCCAGGATTCACCCTTTTCCCAAACCTAAAACCCCCACACAAAACCTTGATCTTCCACAAAATCCTCATCTTCATCCTCACTTTCTTAGCCTACGCCTCTTTCCACGCTTCCCGGAAACCCCCCAGCATTGTAAAAAGCATCCTAGGACCCACAATTCAATCAAATTCAAGCTCAACCGACGCCGGATGGGCCCCGTTTAACGGGCCGGAAGGAACCCACAGGCTCGGTGAGCTTGATCTTGCATTTTTATCATCATACGCAATAGGGATGTATTTTGCTGGACATGTAGGTGATAGGATTGATTTAAGGCTGTTTCTTGTGTTTGGAATGTTGGGTAGTGGCCTTTTTACGATAATTTTCGGGTTTGGTTACTGGTTTGATGTTCATTTGTTGGCTTATTTTATGGGAGTTCAAGTTGTTTGTGGGGTTTTTCAGTCTATAGGTTGGCCTTGTGTGGTTGCCGTTGTGGGGAACTGGTTTGGGAAAGATAAGAGAGGGTTGATTATGGGGGTTTGGAATTCACAGACTTCTGTTGGTAATATTTTTGGGTCTGTTGTTGCTTCTGGGGTTTTGGAGTTTGGTTGGGGTTGGTCGTTTTTGGTGCCTGGGGTTTTGATTATTGTGGTTGGGGTTTTGGTTTTTTGTTTTTTAGTTGTGAGTCCTGACGAATTGGGGTTTGAGATGATGGAGTCTGGAAAGGAGATTGAGATGAGTGTGGAGGGAGAAAGTGTGGGGAATTTAGAGAAAATAGAGTCAGAGGAAGCAGGGCTGCTTGAGAACGAGGAATCTGATTCTTTGGCTGCCATTGGATTCTTGGAGGCATGGAGGTTGCCAGGTGTGGCACCGTTTGCTTTCTGCCTGTTCTTCTCGAAGCTAGTGGCTTATACATTTCTGTATTGGTTGCCCTTCTACATGAGGCACACAGGTACTTGTTATCACTTGATGTGGTTATTTTACTTGATTAAATTTTTTAGATTTCTAACGGAAATTTCTAAGAAATGCATTCTCAATGACCAAGGCCATACGAAAGGGGGCCATAGTTTGCAATTTTTTTTTGAAAAGCATCAAGAAAGGTTTCATTGCTTGGATTTAATCACAAAATACTACCCTTATGTGGTAGTAGTGCAAGTTAGCTCATTGCAGGACAGATCACTGCCATGACTACCCTGTATATTAAGAAAAAGATATCAAAAATACATTTGGTTGCTAATAAGATCAAGCATAAACCCCAGAGAACAAGGGGCCTGCTTCCATTCAAACAAGAAACCAAGAGACAGACCGTGATCATCCCACTGCAACAAAATTTCCTCTGTTTTTACGAACCACCCACAATGTTGTGAACCAACTAACCCTCATGATAAAGACAGCACCTGCTTATACCGACAAGGCAGCCATGTACATTGGAGCCTTTACTTTCAAAAGATAGTCATGTGCATTGATTTTATGTGGTCCTCAACAGCCCTTAATGTGGCACCTCTAAACCCCTGTAACCCTATACAAAAACAAGTACCCTTCCCCTCCATGCCAACACAAAAAACATCAACCTTAACAACAAACCAGAGTTAGCCACACTGCTTGAATTGACTCACAGTACCTGTACCTAAGCCCATCCAATGTTCACAACCAGCACACTAAAAACTCTATGCTTGAGCGGCACACTGAATCATCAAACTCAGGTAGCAACCAGATGAGGACTCAGCTGTCCTCATTAACCTTTAAACTGTGAACCGATCACAGTCTTAAACAAAACATCTCGCAGCAGAAAATATGGCATTGACTGACAATAAAATTCATCCAAGAAACAGCACTATTACTGTATGTTTCCTGCACTGAAGATCAGAAGAAATTGCATCCAGACACCTGCAAAAACATAACCCAGCTCAAGGTCCTTGGAAACGTTCACTCTTCATCTTCTGAACTTTGCCAGGGCCATTCCCCAACTCTGTCACCTGAGGCTGTGACTTTTATGAAATCATAATCCTCAAAAACAGAGAAACTTTCATGTTCATAATGGGTCAGTGCAACCCTTTCCCTAGCATTCATCCCTCCAACCCAAAACAAACATCATCCACAACAATTCCAGCACCACAGCAATTTACAGGAAACCATCACCATATCTTGCCATGACAATTTTGCAAAACATTATGGGCAGAGGACATGCCACTCAAGAAAACTCAGCAGCAGAACACCTACCTTATCCTAGTAGAACCAAACCATCACACAGCAGCATATATCAATGATCAACCTGTGACATAGTTCCAATATAAATCCAAAAACATAATTCGCCCAAATCAGAACACTGTCAAAACAGTAAAAAGAATTAGTCGAATCAGGCATTGATTCAATCTTCTTTTTTTTCTAAGTTAAGCATTTCATATACTAGTATTGACTGTGGCAATAGCCTGAAATGCATTTAATGGCCCTATAACAGTTGATTATAAGGTGTTATGCTGTGGAGCCTGAGCATGTTTCAGATGCTTTAATCTATTACTGCTCTTTGATTAGCTAAAATGGCAGATGTTTATTACAAATTTGTGTTGGAACTGTAGCTGTTGCAGGAGTGCATTTGTCACATAAAACTGCGGGGATCCTCTCTACATTATTTGATATTGGAGGAGTCTTTGGTGGGGTGATGGCAGGTTTCATTTCAGATATCATTGAAGCTCGTGCAGTTACTTCAGTGACTTTCTTATTATTATCAATTCCAGCACTCATTTTGTACCGGGTTTATGGAAGTGTCTCTATGGTTACCAATATCACATTGATGTTTCTCTCTGGGTTGCTAGTGAATGGCCCATATTCACTTATTACAACAGCCGTTGCAGCTGATCTTGGTACCCAGGACTTGATTAAGGGAAACTCTCGTGCTTTAGCTACAGTGACTGCAATCATTGATGGTACTGGCTCGGTTGGGGCAGCTCTTGGCCCCCTTTTGGCTGGGTATATATCGACTAGGGGTTGGAATAGTGTATTTCTTATGCTTATTGTGGCTATATTCTTTGCTAGTTTATTCTTGATTCGTGTTGCAAAATCTGAGATTGAAAGGGTCAATGATGGGAAAGGGCTTTGGAGTTGTGTGACCGGAAGGTGATGCGGTTTCTCTAGGCATTGACTGTTTTTGTCTATTGTACCCATAGAAGAGGATCTCATTAGGATACAGCATGTGATGTAACAGTTTTCTGTTCAGTATACCGAAGTCTTGTATTGTATCTCATTCTTTTATACAGAGAAAATCTTCAATTCACTTGCACATGCAAAATTTTGTATCAGAATAAACTTCATTTCTCTTTTTGCCAATGGTAGATCTAAGTTTGTACTCTTAAATGCTCACCCTTTATAATTCAGCAAACTGGTGACCCCCGGCCAGGTATAGCTTCTGGCATCTACTGTCTTTGTAAAGAAGATTAAGACCGGAAACTTTCATCTCTTAGTTTGTACAGGAAGTTCTGTTAAAGTGATTCTTTCAAAGAAAGGTGTTGGTTGTCTGTCTGCTGGAGGTGATTGCCTAGATAGACATCTAACCAGGTCAGAAATTAATCCAACCAGTCTAAAGGTCCTGAAACTTGGGAGTATATCTTCTTAATCTTGTGATATTTTGGTGTGTGTGCACGTGCACGCAACACTTGCAGACAATCTCTCATTTCATGCTGATATGCTAGTGGTGGATGCACCAAGTAGCATATGCTACATTGTATATACAACTCTTCATTTCCATTATGGTAGTGTTAAGTTGGATTCCCTAAGTTGCACAGGCTACACAGGCCACTTGGTGGTCCGACCTGTGGAATCCACTTGCATCCCCAGATATCCCCTAAACGAATAGAGGAAATTGTGAGAAATCATCCCTACAGGAATATCCATTCAAAAGCCATCTTTGAACTCAAAACAGGTGAGACTATGCCGGCTTCTATGGTTAAGAAACTACCTTGAGACTCAGAGGATTACTAAAAGGATGGGTATTAAACTGTCAAAACCTCAATGTTAGCACAATCAGGAGGATGACAATTGTGTGCAATAATATAGATTAAAAAAATAGTACAATAACAGAATTATTTCTGTTTACAATCAGCTGTGCCCCTTACATACAAATCAATTCTGTTCCTCAAATTATCCAAGAGCTCCATTAGAAGCCAATAAGAATGATTGGGAAAGAGAATCTAAACTCTATCAAATTATGAATTATACTTCCATAATTTGATTCTTTCGAATTTTCTTCTTCCATTGGTGAATGTATATACACAAGAAGATCCCACCTACCAGCCAAGTACAATCATTAGCTAGTTCCCTCCTTTATTTATCACGTACTGAGTGATATACAACTATATATTCTATCCTTCTAAATGGCATTTGAGACTCTGAAGCCCCTCAGCAGAAATACTTCTCCTGACTCTAGCCCTTTGTATGACAGAAGAGGGAGGTGGCTCCAAGTGAAAACTAACCAGAACAACGGTCAAATTGTCTGTTGCTCCTCTTTTTATTCCTTCTTCAACTATTTCTTTGCAGCACAACTTCACATCATTGTGCTCCTGTAGCCGCCTCCTTGCAAAATCTATGGCATTTTGGCTGGTAAAAACATCCCATATTCCATCACTACCAATGATCAAAAATTCATCTTCCTTGGTCAATGTTATCATTTTAAGTTCTGGTTCAGCACTTAAGGGGCCAACCCTCCCGCCCATTTCCTTCATACCTTCAAGGTGCCAATCACCTAATGCCCGGGTGACACCCAGTTGGCCATTCAAATACCCATCATCAATGAATCCACCCAGAGACTCAATTCGTCTCCTCTCTTTCATGCAACAGGGCCTATGATCTTTGGACATCTCTATAGCTGTTCCATGCCGTGATAGTACTGCCCTACAATCCCCAGCATTTGCCACAAGTAAAGACCTGTCAAAGATAAGATCATACTTCAGGCAAAGCCATAACCATAAATGTTCATTAAAATATATATTCCAAACAAACTACAAGATGTCCAGACCATGCACACAAAAAGTGTATTTGATTGATTCACTGCTCCAAACTCACATACACTAAATTGTAAAATGTCGCCTTTCTCAATGTCTATCTTCATTTTGTTCCTTGCCAACCAGAGAAAAGAGGAGGGGCAGAGAACAGAAAAACCACAGTAAGGCCAACCCAAAAAGGTTTGAAAGTGCTTACCTCCCATATATGATTGCAGTGAGAACAGTAGTGCCAGAAGCCAAGGCAGACTCAAGGGAGCATGACTTCGCAAATGCAGCATCAGTCGCCATGAATGACCTGGTCACTGCTTTCTCAAGTTCTAAGGGAAAACCAGCATCCTCAACAATTACTCTAGGTAAATGATCACGGACAAAATGAGATGCACCCTTCCCTCCATGCCCATCAAAAACCTGTTTTTTATGTCAAAAAAGAGAATGCTTATGTATTCTTGTGAGCTTATTTTTCTCTTATGCTTTATTTAATGTGATTCAAGAGCATTAGTTTTGGCTGACAAAACAAGTTTTTAATCTAACAGATAGCTATTCTTGGTTAAAGGCCATGTTTCAATAGAAAATAAGTAGACAAGGTCTCTATCAAGAGTGTTAAATACCCTTCTGTTTGTATCCCTTTTTTTAAACAACTCTGCATCCAATTCATCCTTTATCCCTTCTGTTTGGTCATCCTTGCTTGGGTAGACTACAGAGCTAAACTAAGAACATAACTCATAAACAAGAATTGCTGACTCAATTCATGTTAGGTTTACATGCTGAAAAAACTTTTATGCTTGAGTTTGGGAAGGACTATCCAAAATTATTACTGCAACTTTCAAGATGGCTAATGTTAAGAAGCAGCAGCGGCAGTAACTTTTAATCATTAATTAGAAGCAACATGTTCCAGCATTTTATATGCATCCAAAAAATATAATCTAATAATGTGAAAGACAAGACGACCTGAGAGATGACAAAGCTTATTTGTCTTTCCAATTAAGTCAGTTATGTGAAAATGACCCATCTGAATTTCAGCACAATGATCAACTGCATAAAGCTCCTATTCCTAGACCGACAGTTGAACAACAATGTTTGGTTTATCTCCATATTCTAAAATAAACCACAAATACATAAGAATAAAATGGTATTCAGAAATATTGGAAAGTCTAACAGGACAGCATATCTAAAAAAAGGATGGTTTACAAACTTACACCATAGAAGGAAACAGCTTCTTCACTCATTAAATTACAACTGAAATTCTTAGCCAAGTCTGCAATGCATATATGAGTATCCTCCATGTAGGCACGACCCCCAATGTCAGACCACTCTCCAGGCCGAAGAGTGGGGACAAAATTTGTCAACACATTATGTTTTCTGTCTGTGGCAACTGCATCCTCAGAAATACTTTCCAGCTGAATGAAAGAAAAGTGCGAATGAGACTATTAGAAAAATACAATAAAAGAAACCTGCAGAAACCTTTTCAAGGAAGAGAAGGTAATAAATGAACTTAATCCCTATCCAGAAACAACCGCCTAACATATCAATGTGTTGATTTTACTAATTAATAGTTCTCCAAAGAAAAACTTCACAAAAACAAATAGCAAAATAGAAATTAAAACTGCAGGGCACACACTTCTAAAAATGATCTCACTTGCAGCACAGGCAAGGTTAAGAATAGATAAAGCTCTAAACAAAGAATAATAGTGTAATAGCATGAATACCAATTCCATCAACAAAAGACTGACCACACTCTCTAAGTACCCAGGGTTAGGGGTAGATTGAAAACCCTACAGAATATAAAGCTAAATTCTGAACATACTTCAACTATACTCCTAGTTAGACCCTAACTATCAGAGTGTAAACTATTTACCACAAGTGCACTTGTGATATTCAATATTTGAACATTTTATGAAGAAAGGTAGATCATAAGCTGGCATATGCTGCATACAACATTTGGCTAAATCCTCATACCTACAAAATATAAGGATTTTTTTCCCTTAGAAAGAGTGTTGGCTAGGAAAACCTTACACCCCGTGACACCATGATATCTGTTCCTTATAAAGATGAAGAATAAGAAGTCAGATTTCAATACATGCTGAATTGGTTCCAGAGCTAAACATAAACATCAGACCTTATTTGATTTTCATAGATTACAATGTCAAAGAAGTCACCTACTATCTGTGCTAAATCATGAGAACCCACTTCGAGTTCATTCCTATATAGGAGTAAATAGAACAGCATGTTCAAAGCTGAGAAAAAGGCAATTGCTAAGAACTTTCTACAACCCTCAACAGCTGTGAGCAGTTAACTTACATTAAAGCACTGGACTCTGCAGTGAATCAATAAAGAAAGAACTTACATTAATTTAAGCAGATAAGGCTCCGTAATACAATTTAAAGAAGCTGTTACATCAAACCTCATTTATAGGAAAATGACATAACAATAGATTCCACTTTTGGTTATTTTGGTGTAACAGAGATGCAAGTAACCATCTCTGGCTGTGGATTCATGAACAAGCATTCCTGATTATAAAAATAACTTCTATAACATTTAAAAGAGGAAGTTCGCCATAACTACATTATAGTAGTCCAATTTTGTCAACTCCCATCAGGCTTATCATCTAACCTACTGTGGAGCATGCAGCTATGTACTAAATGAATACAGTCCAACGCCAACAACAAATTTCATATTGTTATTCCATACCTATCTTTCAACCAGAAATAGAAAAATACATGTGATATAAATGGAAAAAAAATTTGAATAAACAAGAACACACATGTTAATTTCCAAATAATAAAAGCATGATAAAACAAAGAAATATACAGTGACCCAACCCTACAAGTCAATCTTATCTAAACCACTCTATTTTTTTTTTTAATTTATCGATAATCAAAAGTCAGGTTAATTGCAAGCATACAACAGAAGCAGAAGAAACTATAAACAATAATAAAACCCAATCGAAATGGAATAAGTAAATAACTAAATAAGAATAAAATCATCAGTATCCACCAATATATATACAATCAGATAAAGCGGGAGTCCAGTTTTGCACATGACCGCCCTCCAAGTCCAATAAACAACAGCATGAATATAGAAGAATTTAATATTAAAAAGACTAACAAAAAAAAGCAAAACCAATTTTCTATCTCTCTTGTGAAGAAAACAGTTTCATGAATACATTATAGATGAATCTGACAGAAAACTGAACATAAGTAGCTGATGGGACTGGGATAATTTAACAAACATGCCATTATGAGTGGTGATCAAAGTGCATATAAAGGGAAGAAAGTATCCAAATTGGCTATTTGACATAAAGTTAAATGCTGTCCAAGAACACATTTACAGCAACAAATTTCTCAACTTGAAGCAAAATTCAACCAAAAGACAAGTACCCAGAACAGAATTATAAGACACTGTATCATCGATAGCCACCTTCTCTTCACACAAAAAAAAAAAAAAGAATTGTTACAGGAAATTAAGTTTGGATACTGACTCTAGAGCTGCCACTGACCATAGCCACAGGAGAGTCTTTATCATCCCAATTCTCCATCTGGGTACAGAAGAAATCACCCCCACAAAGCAAAGGCCAAGTTTTTATGTTATTGCTGTCATCAAGGTCCTCCATTTCTTGGCTGACCTGCTCTGAATCTTTAACACCCATGATGGTGATGATGCTGTTGATTAAAAAAACAAAAGGAAAAAAAATAACGTTTTTGATGGGTGGCTTTCTTTTTTCAGCTTCGCAGCAAGTTGATAAGCGTATCCAGAGTAACAGGAGCTAAAAGAAGAAGAACAAAGAGAGAGAATCAAAAGGAAAATAATGGACTGGAGAGAAGATTCTTGAGAATATATTGCATTGGCTGTGAGATAAAAATGGAGGGTCCCTTCCCTTGCTTATTATTATTTTGTGCTTATGTTATTATTATTATTATAGTGTCAACAATGAAATGGAAGGTGCCGTTAATAATAATTCCAGATTTTTCTTATGAAAGCGTGGCTGAAAATCAGTTCTATTGGTATGGTTGGTTTTTCTTAATGCTTTTATGATCTTTTTCTTTTCTGGTGCAACCTTTTTTCCTTCCTTTTCAAATGTTAGCATCATGTCTCAAGAAATGTCCTTCTCTCTAAATTACCTTCCAGACCCTTTCCTTTTTCCATATATTTGTGTAAAATAAAGATTGTAGACTCCAGTCTTCAACATATAATGGAAAAAGGATCTTTTAATTGCTTTTTATGAAGCTTCTGCAAACTTACACTGTGTTTGCTAGGAAAGAAATTCAAAGAAATGAAAGGTGAAAGGAAAAGTCGCAGGAAAAAAATATATAGTTTTTCTCACTGGTTGGTATGAAATTTGAACGGCAAACGCAAATAATATATAGATTTGCATATTTTTATTCTATCAAAACCCAATTTTCCCACTGTTGAAAAGGAAACATTCTTCTAAATTCTAATTAACAATTAATCATTTTAATCATAATGCTATTATACCTATCCCCCTAAATATTATAATATTATTAAGGGTTTATTTTTTGTTTTGTTTTATCATATAAATTGGTAAGTCTAAGAGTGGGTGGTTTGAACCTAAATTTGTAATTTTGTAACCCCTAAGGCTAGGTACCTAAATGTGAGACAAAAGACCAAAGGTCCACAATTATTGTTTATTGATTATGCTAATGTAAATGTGAACCATATGCTGCTTAACCTTTTTTGACAATTAGAGATTACTCAAGTCCTAAATGGGCCTTGATTATCACCCTAAAAAACAGGGTCTTGTTTATTTTCTGCTCTAAATTTTGTATAAATTATATATATAGATATATATTATTGTATTAGTTAACTAAAAGTTAGGATGTTTGGAATAGTTTCCTGAAAATTTAAATAGAACCTGTCATGTCCATTTATCTTGAAATTTTGGTTTGAAGTGTCTCTTGTCTTTCCTGATCTGGAATTTTAACAAAAGATGGTGTCTGAAAAGACCATGCATTGGTGGGATTGGGATGGTAGAGGTAATGTGAGTGCATTTACAATAGGGACAAATCTAATGTGTTTCTTTTATTCTACAAATGAATGATTTGTGATAAACTAGTGATATGTTAAATCATGGTGGTTTGTTTTATTTTAGTGGTAATAATTGAGCTAAAAAGATTTGAAAGTGAAGGTTTAGGCAATAGTATCCCCAGTGTGAGTTACAAGACAAGGAATAGGCAGGGGAGGAAGATGATGCAAAGAAAAAGACATAAGATTTCTGTTTTGCTTTCCATAAAGGTAGTGATAAAATCTCTTCCCTGTATATCTGATCAAAGATTCAATATTGGCTTGGAGATTGTTGCCTTTACACTAATTGTCACTGACCAGAAAGTTGTTTCTTTTCTTAGACCATCATGCTTGTCTTTTCTGTAATTAATATGTGAAGAATCTCACTACCGATGATATAAATATTAAATTAAAATTTTTTTTTATTTAATTTAATAAAATAAATCCACAAAATTGAATACATCGGCAACGTTGCAAATAGGAGAAAGGATATTTAGGTTTAGGGTGGTCAGTTTCCAATTATAGGTCTAAATGAGTTTTAAACGAGTACTTAATCGAGTCAAGTTGTTTATTTATGTTTGAACTTTGCTCATTTATTAAATAAATTCTAAAATTTTGTTCGAATTAATTTGTTTAAACAAATATAGACGAGTTTAACTTAAATCTATTTACAAATTGTTTTGAATCTTACGTGACAATATTTGAGAAAAAGAAACAATTTTACTCGTCAAGATACTTGTCAAAAAGCACTTAGCTTTAGCACAACTGATTTGGATGAAAAGTTGAGTTACGCTAGCACCGCCCATTACAAAGGCACCAAAACGATAAATACAAACTCCTAATTAAATTTAATGGGTATTTCTTTTTATTTTTATTTTTTATTTTTAACATATGCACATTAAATGAGATAGACATAATACTTTTTAAAAAAACAATTGGGATAGAGACATAATAATTTATCATGATTAGGAATTTCGTATCTATTAAGGAAACAATTGAGTTAGAATAGAAAAGAATTTCTTTTTTATATAAAGGAAAAGATAAAAAAAAACTTATTTCATCATCCTATGTCATGATATTATTTTAAATACTGCAAAATAAATCAAAATGTTTATATTGCTAAAATTAAAGTAAAAGAAAATACAATATATTACTTAAAGGAAAGCAACAATGAATTAGCATTATTTTTCTTAAATATTTTGAAACTAATCATGTCAAAATAAAAAATAAAAAAAAGGAGTTGGGGGTCATTGGTGTTCTAATGACTTCGAACACATTCGAAAATTTCAGAACTACAAGAAAATTAAAAAAAAAAAAAAAAAGAGCTTAGCCATATGAGCTTGCACAACAGGTTTCTAAGTCGAAGAATTCCACTTGCGTGGATTTGTCTTGTGTTTGCTCTTCTCAATTTGTCTTCATGGTATTGTTTTTGCGTGGATTTGTCTTCATAGCATTACATTGTTGAATTGCATTGAGTGGTTTTGTTTTTAAAAACTCTAGAACCGGTCCCTAGAATCGATCCAAATAAATCTTAGAATTAGTCTGATAAACTTCTGTATCAAATAAACTTTAAAATCAGTTTAATACTCTTGAACTAGTTCGTTGAAATCCTACAAACCCTAAAACCAATCTAACAAACTCTTAAATTAATACATCAAACCTTAAAATCGATCCAAGTAAAGCCTCGGATCAATATCTACCCGATCTACCCAAACCCCAAAATCAATCTTCCAAATCCTTAAAATTTAAAATCAACCTTCAAATTTTAAAACTGGTCTAATAAACCCTTAAACCAATTTAGTGAAAAAGTCTAGAATAGGTCTACAAAATCCCATAATCTTGCAAACCCTAGAACCGATTGTCAAACCCTTAAATCGATTTGTCAAATTTTAAAATTGATTTAATGAAAACCTCAAAATCAATCTACCAAACCCTAAAACCAATTTAAAAAACCCTAAAATAGATCTATCAAATCCTAAAATTGATTTAGTGAAAACCTTAAAATCAATCTACCAAACCATAAAACTGTTTTGAAAACCCTTGAATCAATCTACCAAACTTTAAAACTGAAACCCTAAACCTTAAACTGAACAATTTACTAAACTCTAGAACTAATTTGACAAACCCTTAAATCGATCTACTAAAACTTAAAATCAATCTGCCAAACCCTTGAATCGATTGACAAACCCTTAAATTGATTTATCAAACCTCAAAATCAAATTTGATAAATCCCTAAACAAATTTGTTAAACCTTAAAACTAATTTAGTGAAAACCCTAAAACCGATCTATTAAACCTTAAAACCAATTTGATAAATCCTTACATCGATCTGTTAAACATTAAAAAACCAATTTGACAAACTCTTAAAATCGAGCTGTCAAACCTTAAAATCAATCTAATAAACTCTTAAACCAATATGACAAATTCTTAAATAAATTTATTTTAAAATCAATTTAATAAAAACTCTAAAATTAATTTAACAAGCTCTAAAATCGATAAACCTTACAATTGATCTAGCAAACTTTTAAATCGGTCTACCAAACCCTTGAAACGATCTAGTGAAAATCCTAATCAATCTAAAAGCCCTTGAGTTGATCCACAAGAAACCTAGAACCCATTAAGAAAATCTTAAAGCGGTTTGTGTACCTTGGATCTGCCTTGCAACAGCTTTTCTTTTTTGCTTTTCCTACTTAAATATCACATCACATTGAAGAGTGGTGCCTTGTTTCACTTGGGGTATCTTCTGTTTTAAAATGTTTATGATAAAAAATAATTTTAAATTGAATAATATTATAAATAATTTTAAACAAACCAATTCATAATCTTCTCAGTTTCCAACCTTGTACGTTTATGCTATTCCCTAAAGGTAGTGATAATATATCACAACATTGGCTCGGAGATTGTTGCCTCTGCAGTAAAGGTCACTAACCATAAAGATATTTCTTTTCTTAGACCATCATTCTTGTCTTTTTGCAATGTATATGTGAAGATTCTTACCACCCATGATGGGCAAAAAAAAAAAAACATGAAATTTTTACTTTTGTATGGAAGATGGAAAAAAATAATTTAAGGAGGGTAAAAATAAGAATATGATAAAATATAATAATGATTTAATTGCCTTGATTTTATTTTTTATTTATAAAAATTTAAAATCTTCAAATATGATTTAATAATAGAGATACATATTTCTTCTCAAATAAGACAGAAAAAGGAAAACTGAAAATTTGATAAACTTTCTTAATAGGAGAGATAAAGGGCGTGTGTCACCTTCATGCATGTTATTATCAAATCAATATTGAAAATAATGCCTTAATTCCTCTTGAAGATACGTTAAATGCCTTGAAAATAGGCAAGGAGAGATAAGTTCAAGAAAAGCAAAAAGTAGCCATAAGTCAAGATGTAATGTGTTGATCTAAATTGCTGGCAAGATGAAGTTGCAAACCTCATTGACTGCAATATACTAATAGTCCTTATCTTTGAAGAGCATGGCAGCTAAAGTTAAGATGCACAAATTCTTGGGTATTATTGTAATTGACTTTATCTTCTCTGAGCTACCCCAGAAGAAGAAAAGCAGGCGGTGGAGTGGAGGGAGACCAAGTCCATTTTTAATTCGATTGGCTCATTACGACAAGACCAAAAGCCTATAATGGTTGAAAATGACATGGAATCCCGTTTTGTTGCATTGATACGTGGCATGATGTTGTCCAACACTACTGCCTTTGTTGCGTGTTGGGGTTGCGAATTCCACTAGCAAAATTATCACTATTATTATTATTCCTTTGAAATTCTCCTATTCGTATTTTCCTTTTGGACTGTCCTTAAACCTTAACCCAATGGAAAATCTATTTCTTTTCTATGGAATATATATATATATAGAGACAAAAACAATAATATCAATGCCGTACTGCCTACTGGTGAGCATTTCAGTTTTCTTACAGAAATCGAAACCCATCAGCATCAATGTTTTTCATATCTTTTGCTAAATAAATACAAATGCATAAACTCAGAATTTATATATATATATATTAACTATTTTTATCAGAAATATATATGTATTATACTCAATATTTATATGTTCGAAAATTAAAAACAAAAACATAAAAGAATCCGATCCATAATCGAATTAACTTATTGTAGAAAATTTTTTTTTGTGAAAATTAGTTTATTAAAAAATTTAATATTTTTATTTAAATAAATAAAAAAATATTTTTTATTATTCGAATCACTCTGTAAAATATCTTTTTCTCATTGTTTTTAATAAAAAATATTTTCCCATTTCTTACGTCAATTCTATTCAATCCCTGGGAAAGAGAGAATAGAAAGGGAAGGCAATCAAAGGGATGGTGAAGCAGGTCGACCAAGGGAATTACCTTACGTCCTGCAACCTGCAACGGTTTATTTTTCATCGACCTGTATCAAAACTTTTGCTCACTGCATTTAGGATTCAATTGATTTAGAATTCAAACAAGACATAATTTAGCCCAATCCTATTTATCTATATCTGTCCACGAAATAGCCCATCTACTATAATAGTTAGCCAATCCCACTTAGCTTGACCCAAAAGCATCAGCCTTCTTCTTTAACTAAACTCAAGTCCCCAAAGCCTTCATAATGAGAAATCATTAAAAGCCTCTGGTCCAATTTGATTTCCCCTCCAATGTTTTTCTATTTTCACATTTTCCCGTATAATTCCGCAACCTACCTTGAGTTCTCCACATCTGCATTATTTTTTTGGATAGCGGATGTTATGATAACATTGGGATGTTATGCATTGATGAATTGATTTGGTGAGTTCCTAGTAACATGCAGGCAGGCAGTGTAACAGTGAAGGTCATGATTTGCTAATTATTTTACTATAATATAAAAGACAAACCACCAGTAACCGTGGACAATAATACCAACTGCAGGTGGCTTTTCTCTCCATTTGGCAAAGGACAAAACATACGAAGACAGCAGCAGGACAGCAAGACTGAAAACTGAAAATGAGTGACTACAACTTGAATCCTCTCTCGCCCAACGCAACACTGAAAGTAACTTCTGATTTGCAGCAGAATAGTGGAGAGCGGGATTAAAATCACTACTTAGCCGAATGAAGTGTCTACGAATAAGGACTGCATAATAGATACCTCCAAATTAATGTCCAGACAGGTTAACTGTCTTGAACTGGATTGAGAAATGAAAACACCAGGATGTTGATTCACAATCTTAAACAAAGTGATAGAAATATTCTTCGAAAGCAAGTTCATACCAATGAATCAAAAATTCCAATTGGAAAGCATGTTCATAGTAATGAAGCAAAAATTCCAAGCCTATTTGAGAACCATATATAATAGGGGATATCTTCAAATTTCTAAATGTCATAATTTAACAAAATCCAAACATAAAAGTGAAAGGAAAGAAAAACAGTAACAAAAAACACCTAACAGTCAAAGTTCTTCAAATCTAGAGGCAGTTCAAGAACTTCTTAATATCTTCTCCATGGATTCCTACACTGAAGATACCACAGAACACACTCACACCTTATATTCCAGTGAAAGCTTTCTTCCCACCACCAGAAGATCCAGCAGGAATCACTTTCAAAACATTGAACCTCACAGTCTTTGACAATGGCCTGGAATTAAAAATTATTAGATATGAATTACAAACAGCTAAAATTGCCTACCCCTATCTGTAAAAATGATTAGATTCATAGGCATTTAATAAAATCCTTCCGTTTCAGAACTTTTACCTGCATTGCCCGATAATGACATGATCCCCTTCCTTCACACGGAAGCATGGAGAAATATGTGCAGGAATGTTTGAATGCCTCTTCTCATACCTAAAAAAAGGGAATTTATCAAAACAACTTCCAAAAATAACTATTCTCATAAGAAAAGTCCATATAAAATGAAGCTGTATCATGCCTTTGGTATTTCTTGATATAATGAAGGTAATTCCGTCGAACAATGATTGTCCTCATCATTTTGGCACTATGACAAGTACCAGCTAAGATACGACCCCTGATGGAAACAGTGCCGGTGAATGGACATTTCTTATCAATGTAGGTTCCTTCAGGAAACAAATACAGAAAAAAAAATTAACAACCAGCAATCATAATCTGGACACCAACAGAACTGTAAACACATAGAAACATATTCTCTATATCCCTTCCAAATATCAGAATCTTCATGTTAATTAAGCCAAGTAGTAAACCATCATTTCCTTCTTGTAAAGTACTATGTATCACGCGTCAATATATTAGCATTATAAAGGATCCATTATCTGAAATTTCAAAGGTATGGCAATATAGAAATAAAGCAATTACTATTTACAATGATATTGGCTTTTCCAGCTAACAACAAACAAATGGTTACTCAGCTTACTAAATGCAAGCATCCAAGTAACACTCACAACTTAAATAAAATTTTACATAAACTAAGCATCCCCACCACCTATAATAAATACAATAATAGAAATAAAAATTAAAAAAGGAAACTAAAAAGACAACAAACCTTCAATAGCTTCACGAGGAGTCTTGAAGCCCAAACCAATGCTCTTCCAGAAGCGGTTCCCTCCCTTTCCTGGTCTCTTTCCTTTCCCAGATTTCTTCGAGCTGAATACAACACAAAATCAATAAAACCCATCTAAAATAAAAAACCCAACTCGAAAAATGTAAAATGTTGAAAATTTTTACGGTTTTTGAGTTTTGAGATTACCTTAAAAACACTTTGGGTTGCTTCAAAAATGCCTTCTCGGTCTGCAAACAAAAGAAAAACCAGAAAATGTGAGGCCAAGCATAGAGAAAGGGAGAGGGGAAGAAGGAAAGAGAATGGGATCTAAATGTGAACCTGTTCTGCCATGGTTGATGAGCTCTCTGGACGGAGTGTGGCGCGGCTGCGGGCAAAGAGAAGCAAAAATGAGAGAGCTTTGCTTTGAGAAACCCTAACCCTAACTAACAAGTTGGCTTTTCATAAGGGATGAATTTGGGCCACCCTATCAAGCAGGGCCTTCAAACTTTGGGTCTTGAGATCTTTTTTTTTTTGGGCGAATATATGGTTTGTCAATTGATTGGTTTTTTTTGTTTTGTCGTGGAAAGTTATTATAAAACATATTCAAAAAATAAAAAAATATAATAAACTAAATATGGATAAATAATTAAAATATAAATACCAATGAAACATAGTTAGTTTATATTAAAGTAGAATAATATGTTTCATTATTTAAAAAAATACATATTTTATCTAGAATTTTCTCAAAATTATTATTTTCTTTTGAATCTAAATGTACATATTTATCTAGAATTTTTGTTTGTGTTTCTACCTAAAAGAGTGAATATAAAATTTTTATATTTTACTTCCTCGCATTACCAAACGAGAGCATGAATTTCATCTTTCTTTATCTTTAATTTATTCATGAACCAAACAAGGCCTTTCTAATGCTTTGTTGCCTTATGACTGGCCTACCTTTTTTCACTTACCTTTAAATTTCCATTACTTAGATGTTGGTTTCGGGAAAATGAAAGTAATAAAGTTTTTAAGCTGCTTCTAATAATTAATTTCATTTTACTCTAGCCTGACTCGCTTGGATATTAGTTCGACTTCAAGGTAAATCATTCTATAATTCTGTTGCTTTATATGAGGTCAAGCCCTTGCCCTCGAAGAGCATTCACGGAAAACAACATGCAAAAGCAAGGTCTAGCCGCCACTAGGCACCCCAACTCAAAAACTGAGCAGCCGTCACGACCAGCGCAAAGTAAATTCAATAGCCATTCTGTTGACCCTAAGCAATTTTCAGATTTTAGGCCTGAATTGGCTACAGGCTATATCAACAACTCCAATGGCATTCTTAGACGGAGTGCAAATAGAAACATTCACCCTATGATGGAGATGTATGCTGAACCTATCAATATGGAGTTTTCTGATGCTACATCAAATGATTGGTCCCTTTTGACAAGCTCTGATAAGGCTTCTTTTACAATTGAGAGAGACTCTTTCAGTACCGTGGACTATGCTGATCCAAGTAGTGGAGATCCATTCTCAATCTTCAACAACTTGTATACTCCGAAATCCTCCTCCTGTAACACGGTTTCGTGTAGAATGTTTTCAACGAGTAAACCCCAGACTAGGCATGTATTAGAGGAGAAGGGTTATGTTTTTGATTCATACTCATTAGCCCAACTTGTGAATAGAGTTCAAGAGAACTTGAAACAGGTTGGTAATTTTTTGACCAAAATTTCTTTGGATAGTGACTATGGTGTGTTTGTAAAATATGGGAGTAACCCAAAAAATACTCTTGATAGGATTTAGGTGCTTTTGATACTTTACAATGTAATGTAATTACAGGTAATGTGATTACAAGAAAAATAACATTACAGTGTTTGGTATACAAGAAAAATAATGATTAAAATACAGAGAAGATAACATTATAGTGTTTTATTTACAAATATTTTACTAAAAATGTAATATTAATTTTTAAAATTACTCATATTTATTAAAATATAAATTTAATATACTTGTATTTTTTATTGTTAATTTTTATATAATATTATTTATTAAATATATTTTTAATATCATATATTTTATTTTTATTTTTATTATAATTTTATATTTTATTTTTATTTTTTAAAAATAATTTTTTATATTCTATATTTTATTTTAATTTTTTTACTTATATTATATAAATTTTAATTTCTTATATTTTATTTTATTTTTTGATTTTTATACTATATATTTTATTTTAATATTTTTTATTTTAATTATAACATTACAAAATGTTTTTAACAAAGTAATAAAGTTGAAGGGTAAAAATATCTTTAAAAACATTAAAGGTGCAATGTAATGTGATTGCATTGATTTTGAACCGCAATCACATTACATCCCTTTGTTACAATGTGATTACATTGCAATCTTACATTGCAATGGTCTGTTGTAAAACAAACACTGTAATGTAGTTTAATTAAGTACATTGCAGGGAATGTGCTCTCACTTTTCTCATACCAAACGTTACTTTGTGGTCACTCTGAACCATAGGTCGTGAAAATTCTAACTGATTAAATAGTGACTTAACCAACTAGAAGTGTTGCCTCAATTTTCGTTTCAATCCTTTATTGATTGAGTTATGTGGATCGTATTAAAATAACCAAGGAAAGGAATATTCTTGTTATTTTTCAAAAATATTTTTTGAAGATTGTATAGCGCCAGCATTTAAAAATAAATGCTATTCTTTGAATACTTTAGTCTGTTGATATCGAAATGACAATGTTAATACCTCCTTTAATACTTTCCACGACTTCTGCGTTGAGCATTGCGCTGAGCTTAATTATTATTGTTACCCCAAGCAGCAACATTACTCCTTGATTTAGCCGCACCAACATTGTTTCTAAGAGGATTAGCCACACCAGCTTTGTTTCCACGACCCTTGAGCAGCAACATTGGCCTTTAATTAGTTACACCAACATTTGTTTCTAGAATGATTAGCCGCACCGCATTGTTTCCACGGCCTTTGCAATCTCTGCGCTGAGCATTGCCCCAAGCAACAGCATTGCCCCCTGCACCAGGATTAGCTGCAGCAGTTGCATGACATTCACGTTCCTGTTCCTATAAGTGCATTATAAAAAAAGCTATAAAATAAAAAATAATAGTGTAGAAGAAAGCCTGCTTTGACAACATATTAGCCAACTTTGTGTAAAACAACATATGAGATTGGAGTTGTAAAAAACGCTTGCACACATATAAGATTGGAGTTGTTGGAAGAGAAAGTGGCATATCATAATGGTAGTTTCAGTTCACTATCTACCCAAGGTAGTTTCAGTTCACTCCGTATAAAAACATGAAGCTAACAACCATAGGCAAATTTACACATGTCTTTAAAAATTCTATAATTTATGCACTTCTCCCTTTAGCTATCACAACCAAGCGATCCTTTGTATCCCTAATAATTATGTAATTAAAAAGGATACAAAAGAACATTTTTGTAAATGTTTATGCAAATGAATACTAATATAGTTTTTGTAGTGAGCGATGGGAAAAATATGTTGTTTTGGCATGATGAATGGATCAGTGGGGTGGTGGTGGCTCATGCATTTTCAAGAATTCTTGCTTTGGCAAAGAACAAAAATAGCAAGATTGAGGAATATGTTGGATGGGAAAAAGAAAGATGAGTCTAAAATGTGAAACTTAAAAGATAGCTTTTTGACTGGGAGGTTTATCAATAAGAGCATTTTGAGAAAGTATTGCAAGATTTTCAGCTAAGTAAGGAACTTAAGGACGAGCTAAATGGAAAAAAGAAGCAAATGGGAACTATACTGCCAAGTCGTTCTGTAAGTATGTCTTGTCCTTGAATGTTGAATATAATGGGCTATGGAAATATGTATGGGCTAGGGTAACACTTCTTAGGTTGGAAACCTTTGTTTGGCAAATGGTTCGATGTAAAGTGGGTGTTAAGGATGAGCTAGTTAAAAAGGGTGTATAGTTAAACAATTTGCTAGATTGTGTGCTATGCAAGAAAGAGATAGAGATATGTAATCATCTATTTATTGAATGTAAAGAGTCTTGGATGTTCTGGTCGTGGTGGTGCAAAAGGTGGGGAGTTGTTTGAGTTTCACCAGGAAATACTAAAGATTTGTTGGTGGCTTGGAATGGATGCCATACGGATGGTTTTGATAAAAGGATTTAGGAAATGACATTCTTTTCTATAGCCTGGTCATTATGGAAAAGCAAGAACGACATTGTCTTTGAAGGGAAAGAGTGGGATGCTAATCAATGTTTGGAATTGGCAAAAATTAGAGTTACTGCTTCAGCAAATGCAAAGTGGCCTGGGAAACACCCATCAGTTTCAGACATTTATAGACAATCACCTAGATAAAGGCAGCAAAGGAAAACAAAGCAAGGAAAGGGTGACATCAAATACGAAAAACCACAGCCAAGTGTCATAAAATTCAATGTTAATGGCTGTTTAAGGCCAAGGAGATAGATGGTATCTTGAGGGACCATTGTGGGGAAGTTAAAATCACATTCGCTAAGCCAATAGGTATGGCAGACTCTAATCTTGTAGAAATTATAATGGTAAAAGAAGCAATGATCATTTTCAATGCATCAAGATGGAAGGATGACTGTGGACTTGTTATTGAAAGTGAGTCAAGCAATGTCATAAAGTGGATTCAACAACCTGTTTTAGCTCCATGAAGGATTCGGAAGTGGATGCTACAAATTGAAAGACTTAATGAAAAGCTAGTTGGTTGTATCATTGAACATGTGAAAAGAGAGGTAAATCAGACGGCAGATGCTTTGGCAAAAAGAGGGGTGGAGCTGACATCAGAATCATTGCAAATATTCTTGTAAATATCCTTTCTTTCCTTGTGTGTTGAATGGTTGCATGATGGTTGAGGAGTGCTGGAAAAGAATGATGAAGATTGCTAAAAGAACATTATGGATATATTACATACAAATTACTTTGTTTCTTGAGGATAGATTGCTGATGAATAAACCTGATTATTGAGGGGGATAAGACAGGTTTCGTGATGGGGATTTTGGTTTTTTTTTTATTGTATTTAAGTGGGTTATTGAATTTTGATATGAGATGTTTTTGTATATGTGATAGGATCCTAGATCCTGTTCTCTATTAATTTGTTTTAGTGCAGTGGAGTGGTGATGATTAATGGTCTTGTACATGAGCATATGGGGAGGGGCTTTTAATGCTTGCATTTGTTTTTGCTTGTGCAAAATGAATGTTTTTTGTCTCGACTTAGGATTTTTGCTCAAAGGTCTTTTGGGACAAAATACTTTTGAATAAGCCACCTTGAAAGGGGGGAAAATTTCATTCCGAGTATTTAATTGAAAGCTTGCTCATGATTTTCCAAAAAAGAAATCATGAGAATGCTAATAGCAAAACAACATCTGCCTATATTAAAAATTGTCCTGAAAAGAAGACAATTGAGAGTAATTGGGAGTGACATATATACTTGTCAAAATAGGCCTAGCCATTGGGTTGGCTCATTTTGTATTGAATATAAGGTGGGTTGGGTCTTAGAAATGTAGGTCCATATTAAAATCGGACCTAGATGGGCCAGCCCATCAAATCAATGGATTTGGATGGGTTGGGACGGGCCCAAGTCCATGGGCTAATAAAAATAATTATTTTTAATTAATTTAATAATTTTATATGTTTAATTATATAAAATTAATAATTTAATTATCAATAATATTACTTATATTATATATTTTAATATGTTTAATCTTGACTTATCAAATTAATAATTTTAATTTATGAATTAAATTATAAAATAATTTTTTAAAAAAATTAGGCTGACCCAACCCAACCCATGGGTTAACAAGGGGTAAGCTGGGTTGAGGTTTTGATGGCCCATTTAAAAAATGGATTAGCCCGGCCCACCTCATATTTTTTCAACTCACGAGGGCTGAGGCCAAGTTGAGCCGAGTTGACCCATATTGACAAGCTTACTTAATGGGCTTGGGTTAAGTTCGCTTCACGGCCCACCCATAAGGGTTGGTGCGGATGCAGCGTCGCCTCATTTGCACAATTCATAACCCAAGTAACACTTATTGAGAGTTAAATTCTATCCATAGTTCTTAATTTTTTTATTTTAGTTCTATTTTAGTCTTTCATTTCTTATGGGTGTTTGACTACTCTTTGTCCAAACAGTATAGTAACCTTGTAATCCTTCAGTTGCTCAACTTGCGGCAAACTAACATAGCAATAGAATGATACTGATTATCAAACATTACTAGAAAGTATACCATGTTACATGCGCTTTGATACCATTCACTAGTATGGTAGGATGTTAATTTGTTTTAAAAAAAATCATAACATTAGGTGTCTGATATATATATATATATATATATATATATAGAGAGAGAGAGAGAGAGAGAGAGGATATGATGTTGCAATTAATTTAATCATTCCAAAAAAAAAAAGCAAGTCCAATTTCAAAATTAAAATGTTTGATTCTAAAATAAAAAGATTTTGAGAAAAAAGAAACTTTCCATTGAGATAAAATCACTTTTTTATTGTGATTTTATATGTTAAATTTATTTTGCATCTAACACCTTTTTATATCCGTCAAAATCTATGAAAACAGTAAGTTTGTATTGAAAAACATGTAATAGACGATTTTGTTTTGCACAAAACAGAATATTTTATGTAATTTTTCAGCTTTATAAGTTTCACTCAAATTAAATACTTTGTATATTTTCGCAAAAACACTATATTGAAACAGAAAATTTGTATTAAGAAACATGTAATATATGTTTTCCCTTCACACAAAGCCAATTATTCCTTGAATTTTACATGTTTATAACTTCTTCCCACATCTAATGCATTGTTATTTCGTAAAAAAATCTATTAAAAGAATAAGTATGCAATAGAAAACCTATCAAAACAGTTAGTTTTCATTGCAAAACATATTATAGATGTTTTTCTTCTCACAAAATCGAGTATTCCTTGTGATTTTTCATGTTTATAAGTTATTTACACATCAAACAATTTGTTATTTTCATGAAAGATCTATTAAAACAAGAAATTTCACAAACATATGATTTTATTTTGCACAAAATCAAACATTTGTTATAATTTTAACAAATTTACGCGAAGAGTTCATTTATATTTTTAAACTAAAAGTTGAAAATCAAAACTTTTTTAAAAATTGACAAGAAGCAATTGAGTATTTGATTAGATTTTTTTTAAATTTCCATTATCCGTAAATGATTTATAACATTATATTACTCATCCATTTCTTTTATGCCTTCTTTCTCCATCATTAGTGGCGCTGGTCTGTCAGCATAAGGCACATTCATTTATGTAAGATTAATTTATTTTTGATTTCGTATACATTATTAAAAAATTTTGATTTGCTGGTAAATTTGACTTATTATGAACCTTAAAAGCAAAATTTTATTCTACTATTAACTTTTTGGGTTTCATTAATTTAGTTGTTTTTTTCATTTTAAATCTTATCTTTCGATTTAAGTGGGGTCAATTAAAAATTATTTTTACAAATATATTTCCTAAAATAGTTTTTAATACCACTAAATTCTTTTTAGCATTCTCACACAAATACCATTGAACAACTTTCTAGATTGCTTGTGCACCAGATTTGCCAATGGAAATTGCTCCTTCTCCATACACCATTTCCTGAATAACTATACTTAAATACTACTTGCAAAGCTCCAAGCAAGACAATCAGGATGAATAACAGATCACTCTATTTTGGAGCCAAACAGGTTTGATGGCTCAGTACATGAACCTAAACCCGGTTCGACCCTAAAAGAGTGTTCAACTTGATGGGTTTAGCAGTAACCAGCAAGTTCTTGTTAACATAAAAGCTCTGCGAGTTCAGACTTGATTATATTGGTCTTGATTGGTATTAATATATATCAGACCAAAAGTCCCAGTATTTTTACTGTGATTTAACCAAGCAAAATAAGCTCAAGGCCTCAAATTTTGCCGATTCAAGCTTGAACATACACGGGGAAGCTCAACTCATGCTTGTGAGAACTTGGACAACATTCAGAGGGAATCAACCCATGCTTAAACATCCAATCACTTGATTCAGCTTCAACCCTAAGAAGCCAATCCTAAAATTTCCATCAAACTATTTATCTTTAATACTTCCATCTTACAAATTCTCTGAACGGGTAACTCCATTGATCTACAAAAGCAATCGCATTGATAAGGCTAGCATATCACCTAAATCAAAAGGCAAATTCCCTCGAACTAATGTATTTTAAACATAAATAAATGTACAACATAATGAATAAGCTGAACACTGATGTTTTTACCCAAAATTTCTTGGTGTCGCATTACCATTGAGACAGAGACGTACAAGGTTTACAATATATTCCACTTTTCTGCCAAAGCTTCAGTAATCCTTGCAATGCACATTGCAGCACTTAGGGGATAACCAGAAACTGCAAGAAGTGGGGGAATTTAATAATAATAATGATAATAAAGCTTAAACAACATCTGTTTAGCCTAGATGAACACTACCATTGACAAGAGCCAAATCCAAGAAAAAGCAAATGTATAGCAATCCAAATAATATACACACACATGTATAAATGCACACAGGGAGGTTATACTCCTTTGAAACTCAACACTGAGATTCTCTTCCTTTTAAAGGAATGTAAAGATATGCCATCTAAGACAATGATGAAAGTCCTGTCCCTTGAAGCATGTTCTGCCTATAAGGAATGACAAGAATAAAATCTCGTTCTTGTACTAGTCTTGAGTCTTGTAATAAGTCCAAAGTAAACCCCACACCACCTACTCCAGAACTCTTCAGGAAAAAAGAATCTACTGTGCAATTAAACATCTATTTGTGTTTCCTCTCCATGCTTATCAGTAAGCATGTCCTTTATCTTCTACTGATATTTTATCCTTAATTAGTCCCATTGCCTTGGCTTACTCCCAGTGTATTTCTACTTGATTCAATGGTTCTTATGGGATTAAAGGCTTATGAATGAACATCTTTAAAATTCCATAACACAATCTGACAAAGAAACACACACACAGAATGTAGAACTTACTCGCTATAAAATCATCTACATACTCTGTCTCTATTTTCCCATGGGCCATCGCACCCACCTGAAAATGCAGAGAGATAGGATAAGGAAGTAAATTATAAATAGTGAACAGAAAGAAAAGAATCCTATGTCACACAGGACTTACCACAAAAACAAGATTCACATCATCACCAACAGCATCCACATATTTACTCATTTTAACCAATTTCTCTGAGCTATATGAGAAGCCTGATGTGCAAAAAAAAAAAAAAACCTTGAGTTCTGGCAACAAGAAGTTTCTATTGACATAATACTAGAGCAACAATGACCAAAGTCCAACCCACCTATTTTGCGAGAGTTGACAGGAAAATACTGTGTTACAGGATTCTTTATCAGTCGTAAAAGACTCTCACGCTTACCAACAGCAGTTATTTTATGTTGTTGTAACAGCTGCACTGCATGATTGTTGAATAGGCCATTAGAGTTTAAAAGTTTTAAAATCTAGTGCAAGAGTCATAATCTCAGCATGATAAACTTACATATGATACCGGAGAACCGCTTATATGTCCTTGGAATTCGAACATGAGGTTTAACTTCAAAAAGTACACCTTTCTCTGTTTTAACATACACAGCTTGCAATCTCCCAGCCTTATTGATCGGGCTGTCTAAAATCGCTAGAAGAGCCTGTGGGAGAAATGGCACACTTGGCAGTTAGTGAGCAGGAGATAATTCCTCCATTAAGATTTTTGCACCGGGCCTTGTCTCTAAACCAGAATGGCAGTAAAATTTTTTTTATCATGTTTTAATAAAAGAAATATAACGATAGACATAAATACAAAAAAAAAAAAAAAGAATGGAAAATAACCTGATGAGCAATGTCAGGTCTGTAATCGGCAGGATTCTTCTTATTTTTCCGCAAGAAATTGGCATGATCATCCGAGTTCAAGAGTTGAAAACTCTGTAATTAAAAACAGGTCAAATTGACTGAAGGATTTCAGCAAACTTAATCTCCATAAAGGGGTTGTGAACAATCATTAACAATGTGAGCAACCATTAAATTAGGTGACATAGCATGATCTTGGTCAAGTGGTATGACACATAAACTCTTTAGCCAACTGGCTACATATTTTGAGACCTAAAAATCTTAGTTTTTTTTTACCAACTGGGTACATATGGAGTTTTCTTTTTCAATTATAAATTATAATAATAATAATAATCAGCAAAGAAAAAATCAAAATAATTATTTGAGACGGACAGAAAAGCTCACGTGACCAAGATAATTCCACATTATATACACAAAAAAAGAAATTCCATATACCTTTCCAACTTTAGCAACTTCCAAAGAAGCCTTCTCAAGAACAAAAACGAACCCAGTTTTTTTGGTATTTTGATCACTGGGGGCAATTGGGATTCCCACAAGTTTATGTGCTCCGGATTCGTCTTCTTCCTCTTCTTCATCTGGGGCTTCTCCTTTGGGCTTTTCAATAGAACCTCGCTTTGCTGATTCTTTCTCTTCTACTTCTACTTTTTCATCTTCTTCTCTATCATATTTCTCCTCTCCCGTCTTCCGCTTCTTCCCCTTTATAGCATAAGGCCGTACCATTTTTGTTGGCTCAAATATTATTTATCCTCTAAGCCAGTAATCGATACTTAGAAGATATATCATTTTCAGCACCAAAAGAGAGGGAGAATACCTTTAGGTGCAGCGGTGGAGAGACAGGAGGTAGAAAGGCAGAGGTCGGATAGACTACTTAGGGCAAAGTCGGAGAGTCCCTATGCTGAATACTGACATGTGGGTCATTATTGAATCAAGTTGGAAAGGATCAATTAGTTGCCACGTGTTGCCCAGTTGAGAAACACGTGGCCATGTCATTCAATTGAAACCTCTGGTGATTTTTTTTTATGGAAATGGGCATGGCTTTTTAGTCATTTTCTCCTTTCTTACGTTTCTTTGCCCTTTCGTCGTTTGCTTTCTCCATTCTTTGGCTTTTAGATTTTTTGCTTCTCCCCTCGATATCTCCATCCTCCCTTTTCTTTTACTTTTCCCTTTCTTTTCATATTTTTGTCTTCTTTTCTCATTGCTTTTTTCGTTTTTCACTTTTTTTTGGCTTTCTTTAATTGTTTTGTTTAGTCTTTGATTTGTTCAACCATTGTTCTTCTTGGTTTTTTTATTTTTTTATTTTGATTTGTGATTTGTATTTTTTTCTCTTTTTTTTCTTTTTTGCATCTCGGTTTGGCTGGTGTATGAATATTTCTTGGTTTTGTTACTTTCATTTTTTCTTTTGTTTTGAAAGGTGGTTTTTGTGTTGCTTTGGTTTGATTGTGTTAATTTGCCTTATGTTTTGATTCTTCAAGTTGTTTTTTCCTTTCGATTTTTCCCTTTCATGTAGAGATATCAACGGGTATCCTATTATAGGGTATCTGCGGGTATCCGATCCGATTATACAGAGTTAGGGTACTTATAAACGAGTTCGGATAGGGTTAGGGTAGTGATTTTACTATCCGAATATTAATAGGGTAGGATTAGGGTACCACATATTGGGTACCGGGTACCCGTTACCCGAACCCGATTACTATTTATAAATATTTTATTATTATTTTAATAATTAAATTAAAAATTTATAATTTTTACTAACTTTACAAGTAAATTTTTTTATTAAAAACTAACAAATATATAAAAAGTATGGTTACTTTTATTATTAATATGTTGACATTATTATATTTAAATTAAAAAATTATTAGATTGTTATTTATGTTTAAGTATAATTACTCTAATTATTAATATGATGACATTAACACTTTTATGAATGCCTGTGTGTATATATTGTGTATTTTAAATATAAATATATTTACTTTTTATTTTGTATTAACATTATAAAAATTATAATTCATAAAATTATTAATTACAGTATATATATGTTTATTTACGAGATTAGAAAAGTTAATTGGGTAATTGGGTTCCCATGAAAAAAATTTTAATAATTTTTTTATTTAATCGGGTATTTAAACGGGTTAGGGTAATTATAGGGTAGTGAGAATGTATTAGGGTTAGGGTAGTAATTTTAAAATTAAACGGGTAGTTAATAGGGTTAGGGTAATTGATTTTTTATAGGGTTAGGGTTCGGGTACCTCGAAATTATAAGATACCCGACCCGTTGACATCCCTACTTTCATGCACTCATGGTTTGATTTTTCTTTCTTGCAGGTTCTTTTGTTCGACTTCTGTTTCACTATTATTTTTCAAATTTGATTTGTCTTTTATTTATTCTCTTTTAGTTGTTATTTATTTCTTCTCAGTCAATGCTTTTGTTTTTAAGTTTTTAAGTTGTGCATGTAATGGTTTTTTATTTGCCTGTAATTAGAAAATTATGTGTCCTGCCTTTTTCTTTTGTTGTTGCTGTATTCTTGGTTTCATTCTCGTTTTAGCACCTTTTGCAGCTGACGTTTTTTGTTTTTTTTAGATATTGCTGTTTCATTTCCTTGGCTTTTGTCGGTTTTTATGTTATTAGCTTACATTTTTTTTAGCATGTCTATTTTTCTGATTGTCATGGTTTTTATGTTTCTCCTCATTCGATCTGTCAATGAGTTAGCTGATTCCTTAGCCAAGTTCGGAGTAGGAAGAGAGCAGGATATGACGGTTGTGCTTTGTGATAACTAAGCATGACTGGTCCAGGTACATGGTTGAGATTTCGCTCTGTTGCTGATTCCTGAAGGGGCTGCTTTATTTGGCATTTGATTTTTTTTGTTTGTTGGTTTGCGTTGATGGGCGATTCTCTTTGTGTGATTTTCTCTTTGTCTTTTGAGAGCTGTCTGATGGTCCTCCTTTGGTTTTGGTGAGGTTTTGATTTGTTTGTGGGTTGATTGGTTCATTGGTGTCCTAGTGGTAGTTTTGTTGGGTGGATTTATGGATCTGCAGGTGGTTGTTTTCATACCATTTAATGGGCTGCTTGCTGTGTTTTGCTCTTGGTTTTGTGGCCTTCGAGAATGTTGATTTTCGCATAAGGGTTTGGTTTCTTTTGCAAAGTTCTCTTCATTTTAAGATTATGATGCTTTTGCGTTGAGCTGATGGATGTTGCTCCTGGTGCTATGATTGATTTGGATTGTTCAAATACTTATAACCGGGTTTTCAAGCTTGTCTTTTGATTTATCTGTGTCTTTGTGGGATGTGAGCGGATTTTTATTTCTGTTCATTAAGAGCTTTTGTCTTGATGTTAATCATGTGTTTATCGATTGGATTGATCTTTTAGATTTCTTAGGTTGTTTTTTGCTATGAAAAGTCCTTTTTTTTTTAAGTTGACTTTTAACAACATCTTTGAATTCATGGTTTGAGAAATAGAAAGTTTTTACTTTTTAAAAAAAAAAATGTTTTCTCTCATTCAATTTTTGATATATTTGAAAGGAATCTTTCATTATTTCATTTTCTATTTTCTCCACATTATAAACAAATATGAATTTATTATTAAATCTACAAAAATGACGATGTTAATAGTGAAATAGATGCTATTATGTCTAAATTATTACAAATAATTTTATTTTTTAGATTGAATAATAATTTCTTTATAAATAAATAATTTCATTTTAATTTCTTTAAATAATTTATAAAAATATCTCTAATCTTAATTTTTTTAATTAATTTCTTATACAAATGTTTATAAATTTTTACACGTTCGCCACAGTGCGGGTCTTTTTCTACTAGATAATAATTTGTTGCAAAAGATTAGCTCAATGGTTAGAATCTAATACTTTCAACTCAAAGATTTCTTTATTTTTTTAAGTTCATTTGAAAAGTTTAAGTTAAAAAAAATTTGGTACTCAATATTTATAAATAAATTTTGATACACGTTAACAGCTATGATAGGAACCTAACCCATGGAAGTAGGAGAGAGAAAATGACAATCTGGTTTCACAAGCGCTGCTTCTGAGGCAAGCATTTTGTCACTCCATCTCATATATGGTCTTCAATTTCTTCCAGGCCTCATCTGTGAGAGAGGGCAGAGGACAAACGGAATGACTTGAGAGGGATAGGTTCAAGCTTAATTATTATAAGTTAAGAACAAAAAGGGGAATGAAAATTGAAAAGGATTATAGTGAGCATTAAGGAGGAAAAAGAGAAAATGAAAGAAAGGGGGGAGAGCTACTGTGTCGTGGTGCAAGAAGAAGACGAGACATATGCGGCATGGTGATGGAGCAGCTGTGGGTAAGGAGAGAAATTCATAATATGGAACAGCATGGCTATGTTGCAAATGGAATAAAGGATATTTAGGTTTAAAGTGCTCAATTTCCAATTACACTTCTAAACAAGCTTTATACAGAGTATTTAATGGAATCAAGTCTAAGTTTATCTATGTTTGAACTTCATTAAAACGAATTCTAAAATTTTGCTCGAATTTGTTTGTTTATCTGAATATAAATGAGTTTGACTTAAATCTCTTCACAAATTATCTGTCTAGTGTATTGATTCACTTACATTCTTATCTATACAGATTTTAAATATTAATAATTGACCAAATACTAACAATTATGTCAAAGTAAAAACAAATATAATTTCAGAGATTTAAAAAAAAGTGCCATCACAAGTTACAAATGCAAATTGAGCTGAATATATATATTCTTCTTCTGTAATTACATCGCATGAACTGCAAAGGCTTGATTACATTATCACACAGCAGCAATTCGGGCGAGGTGGTGGTGGACCATGGGGACGTTGAGGAGGTGGACCATGGTGTTGATGAGGCCCAAACGGTGGTGCATGTGGCGGAGGAGGCCCTGAGTGTGGATGATGCAGTTCATGTGGTGGTAGGGATGTCAACAGGTCGGGTATCTTATAATTTCGAGGTATCTGAACCCTAATCTTATAAAAAATCAATTACCCTAACCCTATTAACTGCCTGTTTAATTTTAAAATTACTACCCTAACCCTAACCCTAATACATTCCCACTACCCTATAATTATCCTAACCCGTTTAAATACCTGATTAAATAAAAAAATTATTAAAATTTTTTTCATGAGAACTCAATTACCCAATTAACTTTTCTAATTTCATAACTTACCTTTAGATTTATACGTTATATATTTATATAAATAAACATATATATACTGTAATTAATAATTTTATGAGTTATAATTTTTACAATGTTAAAACAAAATAAAAAGTAAATATATTTATATTTAAAATACATAATATATACACACACGCATTCATAAAAGTATTAATGTCATCATATTAATAATTAGAGTAATCATACTTAAATATAAATAATAATATAATAATTTTTTAATTTAAATATATTAATGTCATCACATTAATAATTAAAGTAATCATACTTTTCATATATTTGTTAGTTTTTAACAAAAAAATTTACTTGTAAAATTGGTAAAAATTATAAATTTTTAATTTAATTATTAAAATAATAATAAAATATTTATAAATAATAATCGGGTTCGGGTAACGGGTACCGAAGGGGTGGTACCCTAACCCTACTCTATTAAAATTCGAGTAGTGAAATCACTACCCTAACCCTACTCGAACCCGTTTATAAGTACCATAACCCTGTATAAACGGGTCGGATACCCACGAGTACCCTATAATAGGGTACTCGTTGACATCCCTATGTGGTGGCCCTGGGTGTGGGTGATGTGGAGGATGTTGCATATCTTCGTGCACTTACCGACCTAGCTCTTTCTCTTCCCTTCTTAGTCTTACTTTGATGTGCAGCAAACTGTTCAAGAGAACTATATTGTTCACGCTGGTGAACCTACCGAATATATACAGATGAAAAGACAAAAATGAATCACGTTCTGGTTTTTTTATTTAAGATATTTATTTGTTTGATTTGTTGGTTTCTAATGTATATTTATGTTTATGAGTCTCCACTGATTTAAGGCCAAAAGCCCATCTTTCTCAATTCTTGTCATCTTCTCCCTATAAATGTGTGAGACATTGTCAAGCTTGATTAAAAGAAGATATTGTACCGAGTGATACAACCAAGTTAAATTGAGTCTTGAACTGGTTCAAATAATAATTCTAAGAGGAATTTGAAAATTATAAAACCTACAGAATGACTTAAAATAACGATTCGAAGTTCAAAATCCAGTTTGGAATCAATCGGGAAAATTGACCGACTATAGACAAAACGGTTATTTTGCTATTTAAGGATAAAATGGGAATTTTTAGCAAAGATTTGATCACAATTGACCAAGAATAATTATATGAAGTATAATATGATTATTGGAGTATAAAATGAAGTTTAGCAGTGAAAAATTGTGATTTTCGGTATTTTTGGAACATAAGGGCAAAATGATAATTTTACCACTAGAGAACCAAACGGGAATTTTTTTGAAAAGCTTTTGGCCTCATTTGATTAAAATTGATCAATATTAGTGTTATTTGAGGTTGAAAAATAGAAATAATGTAATTTCGGTACATTTCAGAGTATGCGGGTAACATCGTAATTTTTTCATCCCGGGAGCAAATCGGTAAATTTTTCGCCCCAGCTATTGTCAAGACCAAGGGATTTTATTTGTGGTAGGATTGGATAAATACAAGAATAATTGTGGGGAAAAATATAATAGAAAAAGTCAAATAATTAAAATAATAGACCAATGGCTTTATGCCATGTGTCAAGCCTTAATATTTTAATATTAAAGCATAAAATCAGCCATAAAACCCATTTTCTCTCACCAAAATCGACATGAACCAGAATTGAAGAGAAAAAAAAGGAAACAAAGGGAGAAAAGCAAAAACCTAACCAAAAATTAAGAAATTTCAAGTGTTTTTCAAGAATCAAGCAAAATAAAGGTAAAATTTCTTTAGTTTTACTTTAATCCTAGCTTACCCATGCTTTAGTTCTTAATTTTCATGGCTGAATGTTGAGTAATCATGCTGAAATCCTTGAGGCCGAATGGGTATGAGGGAGATTTGATAATGGAAATTAGTTGAATTTTAGTTATGTTGTTGTTTGGTGATAGATAAGTATAGTTATGAAAAAAAATACAAAAGAAACATTAAATTTCTCTAGGGTTCTTCATTGGCTGAACCATGAGGGTTGAAAATCAAGGAGGAATTGTTTAAATTTCAAGGAAAATGAATTGGAAAAATGAAAAATTAAGTGAGAAATGTGACTAGAAAAAAATTATGGTGTTAGTACACCGTAATGACCAAATTTTTACGTAAAGAAATTGAAGGATTTCAATGCTGAAATTTAATTATTAGAAATGTGTGTGATGAATTAAGGTTTTAGAAGAAAAATAGATTAATTTGGAGGTGATTTGGACACAATCGTCAATTAATCGGGCGATTGGTCGAATTTAATCGATATTGTGTTTAAGCGATAATTGGACACATTTTTGCATTTGCATATCATGCATTAGTAATTTAAGTTAGTTTATATCAATTTAGGGGCAATATAGTAAATTCCTCGACTTTGTTATTTGTCAAGGTGGTGAGACGTCCGAAAAAGGCAAAGGAATCACGCTTGAGGACTATTAGTCCAAGTGCACCCGGAATCTAGATTTTCGACAACTGTGAGTGAACTTGCATTTTAAATTATTTTGGGAAATGTATATGTATTGAGATGGATAATCTGAATGATTTTATCTAAATTTTTTAAAATGCGTGCCGGGGAACAAGCCCTTGATAAAAATGTTTTGATGTGTGAATTGTGATATGCATAAAGGCATGAATTCATGTGCCCCTATAATATGCTGCTATATATGTGTATATGTGTGATATGCATTGACAAATAATATTGTGTGATAATTATAACCGTACATGTGCACGATGTGGGGGAGCACATGTCGGTGATGATAGGTGCGGATATATGGACGATGATATTGCTTGTGCGCGATGTGGGGGGATGCACACGATAACTCCAGCTATGTGCGCGATGTGGGGGTTGTACTTGAGCTGATGAGATAATGGTGATATTCGTGTTTATCTATGTGAGTATATGTGTGAATTTGAGTACCCTTTCATTGTAAATTAATTTGAATTGGGGGAAAGGGTTTGATACTGAATTGAATCAAAATGGTTTTGTTCCTAATGTGTGCATCATGATTTTAAAATCCTTCTTGGATATTATTGTTTGTTCCCACCTATGGTTCGCTCATTGAGTTTCGTACTCACAGTTTCTAAAAATTCATGTTTTCAGATCAGGAGATAGTAGAATCCTAGATCACGGGATCACTGTAGTTCGTCTCTTGGTAGGTGTCCGGCATTCAATAGTTGCCCGTTTTTCTTGTAAATTCTCCGCTGGAAGTCATGGGCTTTTTGTATTGTGATTATGTACATGCAATATACATTATCAAATTTTATGTTTAACCGGTATGTATGTGTATATTTTATCTATAATGTCATTATGAGTTGGCTTTGTGTGCACTTGATGCATTGCGTGTGGATGCCTCACACGATCATACGTGAAGTAAAGTAAATGAAAATAGGCTTGCTTGGGCTTTGTGAGCTATGCTCATTGGATCCATGCGCCAGTCACGGCCCAGGAATTGGGTTGTGACAAAATGTTTCATCACCGTCCGCGTCGTTGCTCAAGTTTAAACGTGATCCTGAATGGCCCACATGCTGATAAGATAAGCTGAAGCTTTTGGCTTTTTCTCTCGCATGGGACACACTTGCTAAAAACAACCTGCAATACGCGAGCTAAATTGCAATACAAGAAACAATTTAGGTTCCTATCAACAATATGATTCCTTCTAAATTTTAATATGTAGCATCTAATATACAAATTTTGTCACATTGTTAATAGGATTGATTTCATTAGAAGTCTGTTAAAAATACATTTGATAGCAAATCAATTTAAATGATTAAAAAATTTTTAGATAACTATATTTCCAAACAATTTTTTATGGAAAGTTTCATTTGAATTAATATACAAAAGAATTGGAATGTATTTTTAAATTATTTTTTTATGAATTTTCAATGAAACTTTACAAAATTTGAACAAAAATTTTGAATATAGTTAAGAATATGTTGACATTAGACAAAAATTTATTTGAATACTTGTATAAAATGAAAAGAAAAATGACAAACCATTTGGTTGGGTACTTAAATTTTTGGATTAGTGATTAATACAAGAGGAATAATTCTCTTCTTTATTTTCCTTTATTTACGTATCCATAGATGTCAAGATTCAACTTATAATGTGATATCCAACATCCCACATCTAGTGTGAATGTGATTGTTAAGACCTATATAACAATTTAAATTCATCACTACTAACAACTTGAGCTAAAGCTTTTGAGGGTCATGTGATTTAAGCCCAAAAAGCTATTAGGCTAGTGGTTGGGCTTGAGTCATTACAAATGGTATCAGAGCTTGAGTCAATCCGATGTGAGCTTTCACATTGTTTTGGTGAGATCTTAGTCTTGTGGATGTGATGTGTGGCCTTGATGAAGACATCAAGGATTTTTCTGTGGATGTGATGTGTGACCTTTATGAGGACATCAAAGATTTGAGTGGGTGAGATTGTGATATCTAACATCTCACATCTGGTGTGAATGTGATTGTTAAAACCTATATAACAATTCAAGTCCATTATTACTAACAATTTGAGTTTAAGCTTTTGAAGGTATAAAAAAACTACTGAGCTAATAGTTGGACTTGGGTCGCTACATATAATTTTTAAGATATCGAAATGTGGATGCCTATAATTTGATAAGCAGCACCGAATTTCAATGGAGCCTGAAAATTTCACATATTGAATGGATAAGAGAAGAATGCATTGTGCTGAACGGCTATATATATTTTTTACACTTCAGAAGATGAGAATTGGTTAAGGGAACAGGGCCTGAAATCTCAGTTAAATGAATAAACTGATCAAGATTGAAAGTCATGGCTTCGTTTCTAATTAATTGCAATCCTTAATTTACCCTTAATTTTGTCGATAGTGAATGTTGATATCACCTACTTAATTTTTAAAACCTTTCTAATATTTTACTTCTTAATCTCCCTGGGCCTGTATCAGATACAAGTGCAACCGATGGAATTTGACTCATGAAAAACCTTCCATGTATGGAGGCTTTATAAGGTTAAATTAAGAAGCTCAAATTAATTTGTAACATGCTTTCATAATTTTATCAGATATACTGAAGCTAAATGGAAAAGAACCCTCGCGGCTCCAGAAAAGAATGTTATGGAATGTAAGCAGTGCAAATTTTGTACATATATGGTATTACTCCATATAGGTTTATTTGATTAACATAGCATAACAGCCGGTACAAATTAAGATCAGGATTTTCACTTTTCACTACCACAAAACATACACGATGTAGCAAACTAGCATTTTATTTTAGTAAAACGATAGCATTTGTGCATGCTTAGCAACGCCCGCCAGGGCCGCCATGCGAGCCACAACCATGGTGACCAGGACCGCCTGCTGGAGGTCCATGGTGACCCGGACCACCTGCTGGAGGTCCCTGATGACCCGGACCACCTGCTGGAGGTCCATGGCCGCCCTCCGGGCCACAACCATGACCAGGACCGCCTGCTGGAGGTCCATGTTGACCCGGACCACCTGGAGGAGGTCCATGCTGACCTGGACCACCGGGTCCATGGTGTCCACCGTGGTCGCCGCCCGGGCCACCTACTGGATGTCCATCATGGCCTGGTGGGGGTCCTTGGGGACAGGGAGGAGGCGGAGCCTGATGCTGATGAATCCCTGGTGGTGGAGGTCCGTGAGGATGATCGTGCATCTTGTCTGCTGTTGTAGTTGGTGTCGTTCTCTTCTTAGCTTCTTGCTGGTGCGGTGAAACGGTTTGAGAGGACCACTGAATTTATAGTACTGCGGTCCTTGTTTTCATTATTTTTTGGCCAGAATGGTCCCAGACTTGCAGATAAGGATATTATCATTAGAACTTTAATCGGAGGTCATTTAATGCGCGCGTTACACGTTGTTGACGTGACCATTTGTTGGGATATTTCCATTGGTATGTGGTTGTTATTCTCCATTGACATGATGAGGCCAAGAACCTTATCTTTCTTAATTTCTTTCTCAGAAAATGGTTTTCATCTCTAAATTTTATTAAAAATATATTTACAGTCCTTCCATTTATTCAGAAAATAATTAATCCATCATATTGAGCTGAATCTGAGTCTTTAATGCCAGCCCAAAATGTTTGTCTAGAGCTTTTTTTGCCCACTAATCACAAACCAATACAATGAGTCTAGAACAAGAATTCATGAAGTCGTAGCCTTGCAAGCCCGAAGAAGCCGTTTAGCCCAAAAACAGCTCTTGTATATGAGTTTGAATCCCTCCAAATTAATTACTACGTGATTTCGTTTTGGCCAAGTGTTATATTCCATATGATATCAAATCAAGTAAACGTGTTAGCTAATTAAAAAAAAATGTGACATTGTTGTCTTGATGTATAAATTCATGACACTAAGATATCAATATAAGTAGGTAACCGCGTGACTCTTGATGAATTCACAGTAACCGGAGCTTCAATGTCATGTATTGTGCTTTTGTAGTGTATGTCTAAGTTCAAGTATTGCCAAATGTGGGAGTTAAGTTAATTATAGCTTATTAAAGTTGGAGGAGTATGTGCGTGGTCTGTGAGGCATATATGACTTACCTGCCATGCCTTTTGCTCAAATAATTGAGCATTTCCACAGACCAAAATGGAATAATATTCAGCCCTAAATTAAAAGGATTGTCAAAGAAAACCAAAATGACCAATTAAAAGCAATGAAACATCGTAGTTCATATATAGGGCATGATCATAACAAAGCAAAAATAAACATGCCCATAACGTAAACAACATAGAGCAATATTTATCACTGTAGAAGTAATACTTTTTTATTACATCATATTTACTTGCCACTTAAGTAAAAATAAGATCAGAAAATAGGAACCTAAACACCAAGTGGCTAAAAGAGCACATCAGTGAAGTAGCAGAAACTATTTAATCCTTCGTACCGCTGACTACATAATTTTACATATATCTTGAGCCAATATCATTAGCAGTGGAGGGATTATGGACGCGGTTTGTGTGGCTCAGCAGGACCTGGTGGAGGCGCTTTGGGACCCGGGCCAGGAGGAGGGGCATGAGGACGAGGAGGCTCAGCATGCGGTGGACCTGGAGGCGGAGCATGGGGTGGTGGGTGGTGGGGATGGTGGGGGTCTGGCGGTGGAGGATTATGCATCTTTTTCTTTCAATATTCTCCTATGCTGCTTCTCTTTCAGATAGTGTGATGTGGCGCATACGAAGAGCTTGTGAATTTATAATTGTAAATACCCCCAGGATCACTTAAGGTAACTTAAGCGAGAAGGTTTTTCATCTTTTACAACTACAAGTCAGACCCGCGTTTGGTTTCTGGTAGGTTTCTACCTAAATTTCAAGGAGTTTTCTGGATGATAAAAGTGCCCTGCAGAAACTTCTTTGCGGTGCTGATGACACATTTCAGTGTTACATTTCTCAAATGCAGTATCCACACCTAGTCTGGCTCTTGAAAACGAGTGATATGATTGAGAGGAAATGAGTGCAATCGTCATGGACCATGACCAAAGCTCATCATTAGCCCATTAGCATCCAACTCCCATAGTAATTTGGCCCTTTTGGGCCGTATTACTCGTTTATTTTCTTTTCTTTTCTACTTCTACTTAGCTTGCCCCTTTTTTCCCTCTTTTCTAGTGTAGCTTAATAAAAGTACGCTCGAGTTTTGAGATGCTCACATTGCATGTACTTTGTTTTTCCTATGCTTTGCATAAAGATATAAGTATTAGATTCTAATACTATTTATGATAAGTTTCAAATAAATTTTGTTATTATTTATTGATTTAGAAGATATTATTGCATACTAAATTTGTATTGAAATTGTTATGAGCATATTAATTTCAACGTAAATATTTGAACTTGAAGTTGAAATATTAATAGCACGTTTGGTTCGCGGAATAGACAAGAATATAATACAATAGGTATTATGTGGGAATAGAATAAGGTAGGAATAGAAAAAAATAGTTATTACTTTGTTTGATATAGTGAATGGAATAGAGCAGGAATGTCTATTACTACTTAATGCAGTGTTTGGTTGATAGAAATAAGATTGGAATAAGAAAAGAATAGGTCATAAAAAGATAAAAATACCCTTATTCAATTATTATGAGTTATTGTAGTGTTTAGTTGGTAACAATAACTTTCGAATAAGAAAGAAATAAAAAATAAATAGATCAAAAAAAAATTATTATTTATATGACTTTGTTTTTATTAGATTTTTTAAATATTAATAATCTAGAATTTAATTAAAATATTAATATTTTATTTAATTTAAATATTATTATGATTAATTTTTATTTTATTTTATTTGTTAAAATATTAATAATTGATAATTTAAATATTAATATTTTATTTTATTTTAATATTATTATACTCAATTATTTTATTTTATTTTTAAATATTAATAATTGAAAATTTAAATATTAATATTTTGTTTATAATTTAATCATTAATATTTAAAATATTAATAATTTATTAATTTAAATATTATTATGACAAATTATTTTATTTTTAAATATTAACAATTGATTATTTATTTAAAATATTAATAATAGATAATTTGAATATTAATATTTTATTTATAATTTAATCATTAATATTTAAAATATTAATAATTTATTAATTTAAATATTATTATTACCAATTATTTTATTTTTAAATATTAATAATTGATTATTTATTTAAAATATTAATAATAGATAATTTAAATATTAATATTTTATTTAAAATTTAATCATTAATATTTTGAAATATTAATATTTTATTTAAATTAAATATTATTATGATTAATTTTTTTATTTTATTTTTTAAATATGAAAAATTTTTAATTTATTTAAAATATTAATAATTAATGATTTAATTATTAATATTTTATATATAATTTAAATGATATTATGCCTTTTATTTTTAATTTATTTTGTTTTTAAATAGGAATAATTATAATTTATTTTATTAATAATTGATAATTTAAATATTAATATTTTATTTATAATCTATTTATAATATTTTAAATTATTAATATTTTATTTATAATTTAATATTAATATTTTATTAAAAATTTGAATTAAGGGAGAGAATGAGGAGAGAGAAAATAATATTTTATATAAATAGAGTTGTAATTTTTTAAATTTGTTAAGGGTATTTTGGTTTTTATAATTTTTTGAGTCTATTCCTCAATCATTGAATAGCTAATACCATGGGGGAGGGTGGTAATGCCTATTCCTTGGTTTTGGAGGATTTTAGAGAATAGCCATTCCTATGGAAAGGCTATTCCTTGTACTATTGCTCAACCAAACAAATGAACTAAAATTCCTTGGGAATAGAGGGAGAATTAGGGATGTCAACGAGTCGGGTATCCTATAATTTTGAGGTACCCGAACCCTAACTCTATAAAAAATCAATTACCCTAACTCTATTAACTACCCGTTTAATTTTAAAATTACTACCATAACCCTAATCCTAATACATTCCCACTACCCCATAATTATTCTAATTCGTTTAAATACCCGATTAAATAAAAAAATTATTAAAATTTTCTTCATGGGAACCCAATTACCTAATTAACTTTTCTAATCTCATAACTTACCTTTAGATTTATATGTTATATGTTTATATAAATAAACATATATATACTATAATTAATAATTTTATGAGTTATAATTTTTACAATGTTAAAATAAAATAAAAAGTAAATATATTTATATTTAAAATACATAATATATACACACGCGCATTCATAAAAGTATTAATGTCATCATATTAATAATTAGAGTAATCATACTTAAACATAAATAACAATATAATAATTTTTTATTTTAAATATATTAATGTCATCACATTAATAATTAAAGTAATCATACTTTTCATATATTTGTTAGTTTTTAACAAAAAAATTTACTTGTGAAGTTGGTAAAAATTATAAATTTTTAATTTAATTATTAAAATAATAATAAAATATTTATAAATAGTAATCGGATTCGAATAACAGGTATCTAAGGGGTGATACTCTAACCCTACCCTATTAAAATTCGGATAGTGAAATTATTACCTTAATCTTATCCGAATTCGTTTATGAGTATTTTAATTCTGTATAAATATGTCAGATATCTACGGATACCTTATAATAGGATACCCGTTGACATCCCTATGGAGAATGACCAAACATGACATAAGTAAAAAATTAGCATAGGTAACTTAGTTTACGGTGGGTCATAGCCTCAAAGGTGAGCGAGGCTAGCAAAGATGGGCTGGGCCGGATGGCCGGATGCGCCGCACTCTAGTATCTGGCTGCGAGCGGATAACGTTTTACTACCGGCACTGGTACTAGAATAGTTATGCTTTTAGAGTTTAGACTAGGCTGGAGTCTGTTTTCCTAACAAGAAAACGTCAATACTCCACTGCCAGTCTTCCAGCCATGGTTTCATTTTGAATTCTAAAGTCCAATGGCAGCCTCATCCATTCCCCTTCATCACGTCGGTCGGTGCTTCAGCTATCCCCGCCGGGAAAGGGAATATCATCATGGTCGTGGGTGGTCACCAACACCAAGAGCCAGGTATCCTCTGAGACCCATTAATGCTTCAGTGGAAACTCCTTTTCCACTCTTTCAGCCTCCCCCACTTCAGCAATCTCCCTCTCAGGTAAATGCTCGTTGGCTCATCAGTTCAGTACTTCTGTTCCTTTTTACTTTTGCTTTTGAGTTTTTAACACCTTCCCTTCCTTTGCTATTTTTGCCGTGTTCCTCACAGCTGGAGCCTGCCGACCCTGATTTCTACAAGATTGGTTACGTTCGAAGTATGAGAGCTTATGGAATAGAGTTTAAGGAAGGACCTGACGGTTTTGGAGTCTATGCCTCCAAAGATGTCGAACCTCTGCGTCGTGCCAGAGTCTGGTTCTAGCTTTTACCTCATTATCTCTCACTCATTCTTCCCATTTAGATATATCAAATTAACTTCTTTCCATTCTGATACTCATCACTTCCTGCTGCATCACCAATTTCGTGTATTTGTTATTTTGTATTTGCTTCCTAACGAATGGCATACTATTTTCTACTAGTTATAATATTCCAGAATGATATTTATGTGTTTGGTAACTAAGCTTCTGCACTTGGCTGAACAGGTTATTATGGAAATACCTTTAGAATTGATGTTGACAATAAGGCAGAAGCAGCCATGGATGTTTTTCCCCGATATAGTGCCAATAGGTCATCCCATATTTGATATAATAAACTCAACCAATCCTGAGGTAACTGAAATTTTCCTAGATTTGGAACACTTATTTATCCTCGAAGAATTATGCATTCCTTATTCAATTTGGTGAATGCACTAGCACACTACTTAAGACTTTCACAATAACACTAATCCTTTTGTTCTTTCACTGTAATTTATGGGTATTTCTCTTGGCAGACAGATTGGGATCTGAGATTGGCATGCCTTCTTTTGTATGCATTTGATAGGGATGATAACTTTTGGCAACTATATGGTGACTTCTTACCTAGTGCAGATGAGTGCACTAGCTTGCTTCTTGCTACAGAGGTGTGTAAAATTGGAAAATACGAAGCAAAAAACATTTCAATGTTTATTTTCTTCCTTTTTCTTTATTTTGAGTTCTCCATTTAATTTTTTGGCTAAACTACATTTTTGGTCTTCAATAAAATGATGGGGAAGGGAGATATAATTTAATGAGGGCATAGAAGCATTGGATATGGTTGTTCAGTGGCAAAGGATTTCAATTGTTGAATGTCAAATATATGCACACACACACACACAATTCATAATGTTGTGGAGAACTTTAATTTTGGACAAACTGTCTGTTAGTCTTGCTTTTCATAATTGTAAGAGTCACTTATTAGGAAGCAACTTGCTGTACTCACAACTTGCTCAATTAATGCAGGATGACCTCTCAGAACTGCAGGATCCTGGTCTTGCTTCAACTATGAGAAAACAACAACAAAGAGCATTAGAATTTTGGGAAAAGAACTGGGTATAAGCTACCTGTCTATCATATATGGAACTAAGAATTTTCCCTCTCGCCATCCTCTCATATGTTTCAAGAAGTTCTTGCTCACTTTAATGATAGATTGTTTGTGTGATTAACCTCACTCAGCATTCTGGAGTTCCCCTGAAAATAAAGCGCCTTGCTCGTGATGCTGAGAGATTCATTTGGGCTGTTAGCATTGCACAGTCACGGTGCATTAACATGCAAGTTAGGATTGGTGCACTAGTTCAAGACGCAAATATGCTAATTCCTTATGCTGGTAATCTTCCTACATGAGGCTCCTTGTGATCTTGTCAATGTATTTCTTGTCTGTAATGGTCTATAATAAACTTATGCAGGGCCTGATAAGATTTTACTTATTCTTTTTTTTTTTCTTTCAGACCATTCTGTAAACCAGTATTCCTTCATTTATTGTCCTCTTCTTTGTCCAAAATGTCTTTGGCCTGTTTTGCATCAGTTAATACCTCCCTGCCTTTTCTAAACTTTGACTGCCTTCATGTTTCCTTTAAATTATTATTTATCTGAGCTGTCTTATATCTTAATATGCTGTTCATGTATTTATTTGTCATGGCAGATATGCTAAATCATTCATTTCAGCCAAATTGTTTTCTCCACTGGCGTTTTAAGGATCGCATGGTTGAGGTGATGATAAATGCTGGACAGAGGATTAAAAAAGGAGATGAGGTATTGTTATTCCATGTTTTCTTTTGAATTCTAATTATGTTGAATTATTGGAGTGAATGGTCTTGGTCCAAGGGGAATTCTTCACTAACAAGGGAGGTCCAACCATCATTATTTGTAATTTTTTCCCAGAAACATGAACACATGTGTGCAGAACCTAGTGGAGTCTTTTACCAGTACTAGCTCAATTCATCCAAGTTTATACTCAATGAAATTTGCAACTTTTAGGTGAATAATTGGTTGTTATCTTTTCAGGATTTTTCACATTTCTCTCTTCTCTATGCTTAATTGGCCATTGTCAATATCAGTCTGTCTCAAATATCCTAGACTTTCTTCTCTATAGATTTAAAATAAAAAATCTGATTGCGTGATGCACCATTTAAAATCTAATCAATTTTGCTTGAAATTATGACTTACTCAGATTTAGTACCCTTCTTTGGGCCAAAGTATGCCATCTTCTTGTTGTCATTGCTATATACCTTTTAAAGCCATCAACCGAATTAGGTCCTAATGATGCTTTTTATTTACATTTTGGGGTTCCATACGCTTTGGCAGATGACGATCAATTATCTGAGTGGACAGCAGAATCATATGCTCATGCAACGATATGGCTTCTCTTCAGCTGTGGTAATTAGCTCCAATTTTTAATTTTCGATCTGAATATGTAAAGCTGCTGTATGTTAACCTGATTTAATGGAATCAGGAAAAAATCTGACGGCCTCACAAATAAAATTTTGAAATAAAACCATGTTTTCTTTGTGAAAATGTTATTATTCATCTTGTAATCATATCTATATGTCAGTTTTGCAAAAAAACATTCTTCTTGTAATCATATCTATAAGTCAGTTTTGCAAAAAATTAACTCATGAGGCTTGACCATTGCAGAACCCGTGGGATTTAATACCATTCTCTGGAAATGCACAGATTCACTTGGATTCTTTCTTGTCAGTCTTCAATATATCTGGTCTTCCTGAAGAGTATTATCATAACAGTATGCGTCATTTTAACTTGTTAGAACTTTTGGAATGAGAATGGTAGTTTTATATGCATAATTCAGCACCTTAAGCATTACAAATTTTTATCAGGTCAGTTAGCAGATAACGGAGATAATTTTGTCAACGGGGCAGTCATAGCCGCCGCACGAACTTTGCCTGCATGGTCAGATGGTGATGTTCCTCCAATCCCTAGCATGGAAAGGAAAGCTGTGAAGGGGTTACGGGAGGAATGTCAGCAGATGCTTGCACAGTTTCCTACAACTTCTGAGCAAGACCAGAAGTTTCTAGGTGAACATATTTCTGTCTTAAATGGGTGGAATCAACAGCCCTTATGCTTGATCCATATTAGAATGTTCAGAATTTTAATTCCTTGAAAAATAATGCGTTCAAGTTTTCATGGTTAAAGTGCAGTTTAAGCTGGCAATATGAAAACTTCTGCTAATAGTTTATTATCATTAGAATTTTAAGATCTGCTACTTATCTTCTGCTAAAATTTAATTACTATCAAAATTGCAGCACTTTAAATTTGAAATCTGAATTATTAGTTCAAAAAAGCTCTAAATCTTATGCCTTTTCATTTTTTAGGTATTATGTTCATGCCAGTTTTCACTAGCTCTGAGGATTTATATGGTAGTTGAAATTAGAGAAAACTTGTTGCAGAGTCTGGGGCTTGAAATGGCCTCTATAAGCATAAAAAGTGTTTTAACTTTAAAATAAAGCATGATCATCTTGAACATGGCTAAATTTTATTTGAGTTTTTTTTTGGATATATGATACTCTCTTCTTCACCTCTTAATTTTCTACCAACAGATTCTCTGCCTGAAGCGAGGAGGACGCTTGAAACGGCAATTAAGTATGTGATTTTGACATAACATACTTCTTTTCATGCATTCAGGTTTTCGTTCTTAAGCACAGACTGAGTTGAAGTCACTTTTATTCTTACATATGCAGGTACAGATTGCACCGGAAATTGTTCATAGAGAAGGTCATCCAGGCATTGGACATCTATCAAGAGCGAATATTGTTTTAAATGAGTTTCGACTTCGTAGGATCGCAGACAGTTTTGTTCAATAGCTGATGTCAAAAAGCCAATAAAATGCTAATTTAGAAAGAATGATGAGTAGTTGGGAAATTTTGTGAATGCAGGAAATATTATGTCAATGTATCCAAAAGATAAGGTATCCATTTTTCTGTTTCTTCTTGTTCACCCCATCTTCTCTGTCTATATCTTTAGTCATAGTTGGATAGTTGAATATTAAGAAGCGGTAATGGAAGCATAAATCGATTAACTAGATATATAGTTTCATCTGATCTTCCTCATTGGTCCATGACTGTAAACGGTTGGGAAAGAATAGTGATTGCTGACAGGATTTTCAGTAAGTGATAGATTTGATTAAAAGGCAATTAGCCCCCTAGCAAAGAAGCACTCATCTTTATTTGTTTATTGCATTCAATCAATTTTTGCATATTCAAAATATCGATTGTCATTTTGATAATCATATGATATTAACGTAAAAAGTAAAAAATGTCATGTGAAAAATATTATTTTATACTCATAAGGTATGTAAAAATATTTACCTGCAAGTCTCTTACCTAAACTTTTAAGTATTATCTTTTAATAACATAACCATTTCATTAAATCACCCTTATATCTTAATACAACTATGCATGCTACAAAATACAAATTCAAAAATGACACGTGTTAATATTATAAGATATAATCTTTAAATTATAATATGAAAAGATAACTTTTCATATTTAAACTTTTGAATAAGGTTATTTTCTAATTGTTTCATAATTTTTTAATTTAGAAGTGTTTTTTCAAAAATCATTTTATCAAAAAATAAAATTTTTCACATAAAAATCACTTATAACTAAATAGTCACGTTATGTCAGACTATGTAATATAACTTCTTAATTAACGTAATTTTTCAATAATTATAACTTTTTATGTTAAAAAATATAATGTTTCATTTACAATATCTCATATGAGGAGACATACTTTATCATTTTGAAAATACACTGAGAAAATTATTTATGTAATTTACTTAATTTTTTTTGTTATAACTAGAATTAGAACTTTTATTTTTGGGGTATTTTAAAAAATAATCTTTAAAGATAAGACATTTTCAAAAATAACACTCTTTATAATTTTAATTATTTTTAGTCAAATTGGATAAAATTACCTTTAATGAAATTGCACGCTATGATGTTACACACTATGTACAAAAACATGTTACACGCAATGTATAAAAACATGTTACACGTCATGGTTAAGTTATTACACACCATGGTTAGGTTGTTACACACCATGAACAAAAACATGTGACAAGTCATGTTTAGGTTGTTACACACCATGTTGAAAAAAAATACTGTTGTTACACGTCATATACAAAAACATGTTACACGCTATGTTAGGTTGTTACACACCATGTACAAAACCATGTAACAAACTGCCATGGTTAGATTATTACACGCCGTGTACAAAAACATGTGACAAGTCATGGTTAGGTTGTTACACGACATGTTGAAAAAAAATATTGTTGTTACACACTATGGTTAAGTTGTTATACGCCATGTTGAAAAAAATATTGTTGTTACACGTCATATACAAAAACATATTACACGCCATGGTTAGAAAAGATTGTTACCTGCCATGTTGAAAAAAAAATATTATTGTTACATGTCATGTTAAAAAAATTATTATTACACGACATATTCAAAAACATTTTATTACATTTTAATGTCTAAAATGTTGTTGTTACTTAAAACAAAAACTTTAAATCCTCTCAACTCTTTTCATTTTTTTTTGTTTTTTTGACAATTTGACACCGATTAAAGTGTTTTAAACATGTTTTCGTAAATCAAAATACAATTGTTTTATCTAAAACACCTACTTTGACTAAAAAAAAAAAATCTTTGAAAACCTAAGTTTATAAATTTTAAAATTTTGAGTTTATTGGTATCTAGGTCTCGAATTGATTCAATTAAAAGCTATTTCATACATCTGTGATTATTTTTTTCATTTTAGTTTTATCCAAAATACCTAACAATCGAATTTCTCAAATACCCACCCACTCAAGCATGTCAAAACCATTGTTTAGTGTCTTGAAAGAGCAAGAAAGAGAAATTTAAAAACGTAAGAGAGAGAAATTGGAAGTATAACAGATGAATGCCGAAAAGAGAAATCGATAAAATTTGTTAGGATTGTTACACGACATGTTGAAAAAAAATATTATTGTTACACACCATGGTTAAGTTGTTACACGCCATGTTGAAAAAAATATTATTGTTACACGCCATATACAAAAATATGTTACACACCATGATTAAAAAAAGATTGTTACATACCATGTTGAAAAAAAATATTATTGTTACACGTCATATTAAAAAAAAATATTATTACACGACATATTCAAAAACATTTTGTTACATTTTAATGTATAAAATGTTGTTGTTACTTACAACAAAACTTTAAATCCTCTAAACTATTTTTATTTTTTTTTTGTTTTTTTGACAATTTGATACCGATTAAAGTATTTCAAACATGTTTTCATAAATTAAAATACAATTGTTTTATCTAAAACACCTACTTTGACTAAAAATAAAAAAAATTTCTTTGAAAACCTAAGTTTATAAATTTCAAAATTTTGAGTTTATTGGTATCTAAGTCTCGAATTGATTCAATTAAAAGCTGTTTCATACATATGTGATTATTTTAATCATTTTAGTTTTATCCAAAATACGTAAAAATCGAATTTTCCAAATACCCACTCACTTAAGCACGTCAAAACTATTGTTTAGTGTCTTGAAAGTGTAAGAAAGAGAAATTTGAAGACGCAAGAGAAAGAAATTGGAAGTATAACAGACGAATGTCAAAGAGAGAAATTGATAAAATTTGAAAGAGTGGGATGGTAAGAGTGAGAAATCTGAAACACAAATGAAGAGAAATTATAATGAATGATTTATTTAAAATAGTTTAAAGAGTATTTTTATCAAGTTATGACTAAATATAGTTAAAAACAATTAAAATGTCTTTATCAATAAAGGTTATTTCTCATAAATTTTTTTTTATAAAACGGTTTTTTTTTTGTCAAATTATAAATTGTATCTTAGACTTGACAATTTTGGATATGACACATTAATACGATACAAGAAGACACGAATTTAACAAGTTATGGGTTTACCCTTAACGTGTTTCATGTCTAATCGTGTCTGACACGTTTATTTAAACGTGTTATTGTGTTTAAACGTGTTATCGTATTTAAACGTATACACATGACACGTTTATTAACCTATTAAATATTGATAGTTAAAGATTATTTTAGCCTTATATAAATAATTTTAAATAATTATTTTAAATAGTTTTTTTTATTTTATACAAAGTATTAATGTAATTATAAATTAATACCATAATTTTTAACCTTTAGATTTTATTTGAAGATTTTTTATATTATTAGTATTTGAAGATTTGATGTTAATTATTTATTTTATCATATTATATGATAATGAATTTTATGTATATTATTTATATTAAATTTTATTATATTTGATGTTATTATTATTTTTGTTTTGTTATAATTATTTTTTTAATTATAGATTTTGAATTTAAATAATAAAATTATATTTAATTGTAAATATTTTTATTTAAACGTGTTAATCGTGTTATTAATCGTGTCGTATCGTGTCGTATATTAACACGTTTAATAAATGTGTTAATCGTGTCGTGTCGTGTTACACGTTTATTAAATGTGTTTGTGTACGTGTTTTACACTTAAGACATGTTTATTAAACATATCGTATTCATGTTTAGACCTGGCAATTCGTGTTTTTGTGTCGTAAATGTGTCAGACATGATTAGATACGAAACACGTTAAGGGTAAACACGAACACGACACGTTTAATAAACATGTCTTAAGTGTAAAACACGTACACGAATACGTTTAATAAACGTGTAATACGATACGATTAACACGTTTATTAAACGTGCTAATATACGACACGACACGATTAATAACACGTTTAACACAATTAACACGTTTAAATAAAAATATTTACAATTAAATATAATTTTATTATTTAAATTCAAAATCTATAATTAAAAAAATAATTATAACAAAATAAAAATAATAATAACATTAAATATAATAAAAATTAATATTAAAAATATACATAAAATTCATTATCATATAATATGATAAAATATATAATTAACATCAAATCTTCAAATATTAATAATATTAAAAATCTTCAAATAAAATCTAAAGGTTAAAAATTAAGATATTAATGTATAATTACATTAATACTTTTTATAAAATTAAAAAAATTGTTTAAAATAATTATTTAAAATTATTTATATAAAGCTAAAATAGCCTTCAACTATCAATGTTTAATGGGTTAATAAACGTGTCATTTGTACACGTTTAAACATGATAATACGTTTAAACACGATAACACGTTTAAGTAAATATTTTAAACGTGTCTGATATGTCTGATACGTTAAGACATAAAAATTTCTGTATCTTAACGTGTCAGACACGATTAGACACGAAACACGTTAAGGATAAACCTATAAATTGTTTAATCCGTGTTTTCTCGTATCGTGTTAACATATCATACTCAAAATTATCAAATCAATTCATATTTATCCTTAACATATTTCATGTTGTAAATCATATATGACACGTTTACTATACGGAATCACAATTTATCAGATCTACCATATCTATTATTTATCGGTAAAGATCCATTCGGACAAAAGCGGGAAAGGGGAGGGCGTGGCTGTGTGGGGGCCACTTGGGATTCGGGTGGGTCCACTCTTCTAATCCAAGGTGCAAGAGCTATCCAAATGAGTTAGGCGTTATAAAAGTGGAATTCAATATTCACGTTTTTTGTGCTTTTGGCTATGCGGTCCAAGAGACTATAAAAGAAGAAGACGAGGAAGTCCGACGATTTATCTTTGTCTGAACTGTGGAGAGAAGAAGAAAAAGAAGATATGGAGAAGATTTCTTCATCATCAACCAAAGGTGGTGGTGGTGGTGGTGGTGGTGGTGCTAAGATATCATCAATCTTTATCTATCCGATAAAATCATGCCGTGGAATTTCTGTTCCTCATGCACCCATCACTCATACTGGTACTTCTTTCTTTCACCCACTTCCCTTTTCTATCTCTTTAGACTTTAATCCTTGAATTATTTCTTCAAGTTCAAGCCTGGGTTTATTTCTCTTTCTTTTAACTGCATGCTCTCCCTGCATCAGATGCTGGGATTACTTTTATTTGCATGCCTTTTCTTTAGCATTTGCCTCAAATCAAAAAAAAAAAAAAAACCTAATACCATTAACAGTTTCCCCCTGGAAGGAGTTTATAAAGCAAAATACTATCAACAATTAGCCACCTTGTTAATTAGATTGGAAACCGGCTTCCAACCTGCGCTTCATTTACTGACACGTACTGACGTATTACTCTGCAACTCCTAGGATTAGCTCAGCTTTAACGCTTGCATCAAGAATTTTATTTTATTTTATTTTTTGTTTTTTGTTTGTGGTGCTAAACCCATTTTTTTACCACTATGAGTCCGAGTTTTCTGTTGGATTCATTAAGTTAGACCAAATGACATTAGAATTTATAAATAAGAAATATTGGACAACTATAGTGGTGATTATTATGAATAATTTTTCTGTAATTTTGGGGATTGTTCACCAGTTTCTCACTATCCTTTGAGTTCTTTCAACTTTATTTACAAGACTACAAATTGGTCATTTTCCAAAAACCTTCAGAGTGGAAGCAAAGATTGTACAATCTTTGAAAATAAACAGTCTAGGTATCTTGATTGGACTTGTTCACTGGCCTCAACAGTCTGTCAATCTGTTCAGTTTATTTTTGATGTCTTACCTTCAAGCAAGGGTAATTTCATTCTTAATAGTTTAGATGATGGATTTACAGGATTTCGATGGGATCGGCAATGGCTTGTTGTGAATCAGAAAGGGAGGGCATATACTCAAAGGGTGGAACCAAAGCTTGCTCTAGTCGAGGTAGACCTGCCAAATGAGGCCTTTTTAGAGGGTTGGGAACCTACTAAGACCTCATATATGGGTAAATCAACTCATCCTTGTTTATGCCTTATTAATCTATAACACAACTTAGATATTGAAGATTCTAAGCAAAATTTTGTTTTTACAAGGCAATATTGGTTGTGTTTGATGTTTCAAAAACCAGTTTCATCTATTTTCTTGGCAAACCAACTCAAATAAGCTTACCCTTAATCCTCAACTATTTGGGGTTTCTTACATGCATCTTTTCTCTCCCTTTTGCTCAGGATGGTGTTATAGTCAATGAAAGATCTAAAGATACTGAATCCTTTCTCGTTACTTGAACTGAATCACTTGTCTGCAACAAAGCATCCCAAAGCCTATGTTGCGCAGGGCCAAACAATCTAAGCCGTCTAAAATTTTTTTCCCTAATTATAGAAGTTTTGGTGTGAGCAAGTTGGTATAATCATTATCTATGGCAGTTGACCAATTTTTTTTTTTTTAAGAAAAAAACCACTGAGATAATTTCATAACTTCAAGTAAATTGTGAACTAGAATAAAAACCATCATTTTCTTTGGACTTCCCAATTGAAGTGTCAAGTTGTGTTTCCATGCTTGTATAAAGGATATTTCAGTGATGACCCTTTTGTAGAAACTGATTTCCTTATATTAGGTGGGTTAATTATTTGTGATTGTTAACGTCCTATGCTGATTCATTTTATTAGTTTGGTTCTATCTTGAATTGTTATGTCTCTTCTCCTTAGCGGTGCAGGGATGCTAAGAAGGTGTGTTTCTTTTACTATTGTCTGATTACTGGTGAATTGTATTCCTTTGATTTTTCATTAGATTTTCTGTTATGACCAAATTTCACTTTCATTAACAGTAATAAAAGCTCCTGGAATGGATTTGCTCAAGGTTTCACTCAGTAAACCACCAGAAATAGCAGATGGTGTTTCAGTATGGGAGTGGTCTGGCTCTGCGTTGGATGAGGGTGATGAGGCTTCAAAATGGTTTACCAATTATCTTGGGAAATCCAGTAGGCTAGTTCGTTTTAATGCAGGTTCGTTTGATTCTGGTATATTTCACAGAATAGGACATTAAAGTGCACTGATTGGGTTTGTTAAGGTAAAGTAAATCATGTGGATGGAGAGTTGCTTATTTTGAAGCTCACTTACTAATAAGGGATATCAAGGGAAAGCAGAGGATTTGGGTGGAGAATAGCTCATGGTAGCCAAACCTCTCCTCAAAGATCTAAAGATCAAATCCCCCATCCTAATTATTCCAATTGATTGATCAGAAATAAGAAAGAGGAAAACACTATACACTTGGTAGGCAGTACCGAGATGAAAATATATGCCTTGAAGAGCAAAAAATATATGGATACTGATTACATGTTAGCACAGTGTGCATATAAAGACGCTTTCAATCAGAAATTTATTTGTCCAATCATTTGGTTGCATTATTATTTTATAAATGCAGCATCTGAAAGGAGGCCTGTGGATCCTGTGTATGCTCATGGGCATAACATAATGTTTTCTGACCAGTACCCATTCATGCTATTATCTCAGGTTAGTCAGCTAAATGTTGTTAAGGGTATTTTTTTTTAAATAATAAATATTAATAAAAATTATTATTACTATTAACAAATCTCAAATCGGATCTTATATGTACAAATTTTTGCAGGAATCATTGGATGCGCTGAACAAGCTTCTGAAGGAGCCTGTACCAATTAATCGATTTAGACCCAAGTAATTTTCTTTTCAGGCTCGTATAATGTCTCTTGTTTTGTTTTTTAGGGATGCGCTTCATCTGCTTACTGCTGCCATATAACAAATCGCCTCTAGGATCTATTCACTGCTTCAGATTCAAATCTTAGTAGATTTCTCTAATGAATATTCCAATAGAAAACATGTGTCTGACTCTAAATTTGATTACCTCTGTTTTACTCCTTTTCTGTATTATTTATGACTTAGATTACATTGTTTAATTGCTTGCGACAGCATCCTTGTTGATGGTTGTGAACCATTTTCCGAAGACTTATGGAAAGAGATTAAAATAAGCCAATTTTCATTTCAAGGTGTGAAGCTATGCTCCCGCTGTAAGGTAAGAAGCTATGCATTCTCTGTTTTCAACCTATCTTATGCAATTTAGTTTATCTTGAGAGAATAATTTGGTGATGTCAACTTGTCAAGTGCAAGATTGTTATTTGAGGTCACCATTTCTATGCAATTTATTACCCCCTTAGTAGACCTTATGTTGAAGACAGTGAGTTCATTAATACCTTAGCTGATTTCTTATTTAGTGGTATGCAAACTTACAGATGGGTGGTTAATCCAAGGAATATTCCATAGTTTCCATACAAGAATGCTTCCACTCTATATTTGACTTTTCATTTTTGCTGTGTGCTAATAATTTTGAAGTCAACTTTCAAAAAAAAAAAATTTCTTTTTGAAGTCATCAATTAGAGCTGTGCAGTTCATATGCTTAAGCACATTGTATCCTCAGACAGTTAATAAAGACGATTGTGCATTTAGTAGGTACCTACAATCAATCAAGACACTGCGATTGCTGGCCCCGAGCCAAATGAAACGCTTAAGAAAGTCAGGTCGGATAAGGTTTTGCGACCGAACCAAAAACAGCAGGGGAAGGTAAGATGTGAATTCACAACTTTCCGCTTTATCCTTCTGTGTGCTGTCCATGCAAATGATATATGTAAATAATGATGTTCCATGCTATGGCAGATCTATTTTGGGCAGAACTTGGTTTGCAAGGAAAGTCTTACTGAAGGGAAAGTGAAGATGGTTAAAGTGGGAGATCCTATTTTTGTCCTCCAGAAGGTCTCCTCTGCTGCTGAAGCAGCAGCTTGAACGCTGAACAGTATCTTGGACTTCAATTCTGTTGTCTAAATAATAAAAGAATTGAATGGTGTTATCTCTATTTCCGAGAATAATTAAGAGCCATAACTCCACATACAAGACTTGGGATTGGAGATCTGTTATGTATTGTTATTCTAGTCAGTGGTGACCTTTATTACCTTGCAGTCTCATCTTCGTGTTATTGTTAATATTATTATGATGATGATTTTATCAATACGAGTGTCTATGTTTGATTTTGGTTAATATAAATTATCTATTCAATATCATTAAGTCATTTTATAGGGAATTACATTAACACTGGAGAGAGCAGCGGAAGTAATTCAAAATAAATAAAAAAATTACATCACCGCATGAAACAGTACAAATAATTTTGAAAAGATCCGTAAAATTTTTAAGCTACTTTCATTGTTGGAATATTTAAAAAACTTGACAATAAGAAGATAGTTAAAGGTGTTTTACTCTACTTTTGTCTTAAATTACACAAGTCATTGTGTGTTATAAAAACCTTAATGACTCCGATAACCTTAGCATCTATAACCTAATATAAAAGTAAACTTTAGAAAGAGTCTCAAACAGTACTATGTGTCAACCTAGTCATTAAATATAGAGGTATTTTAAAAAATAATTTTTAAAAATAAAATATTTTAAAAAATAACATTTTTTATAATTTTAATTATTTTTAATTAAGTTGAATATTACTTTTAATAAAATTACATGTTACATGTGACAAACTGTTATGATTAGATTGTTACACGTTGTAAATATCTAAAATAAAAAAATTAAGTAATAAAAAAATTTTAAAAAAAAATAATAAAAAATAAGGGAAAAGACAGGTCGGGAAGAAGACTGAGCCTGCTCAGTCCTCTTCCCCGACCATCATTGCAAGGAGGCATTGAATGTCCCTGCAAAGTCACCGGATTTTGGGGGATTGCTCAAATCCGGTGATCGGCCCCCAAGCAGCTATAGCCTAGATGAAATCATGCTCAACAGAGCATGATTTCACCTAGGGGATTGTCCAAAATATTGGACAATCCCGTTGTTAAAAACAAACAAAAAAACCAAGATCGGGAGGGAGTTTTTTTTTTAAACAAAAAAAAAAAGGCAGTTTTTGAAACCCAAAAAGCAACAAAAATCGAAGAACCAAAAAAAAAAGTTTTTGAAACCAAAAAAACAAAGCAGTTTTCAAACAAAAAAAAAACCAAAAGTTTTTCTTTCCTGCAACCGAAAACTATCAGAATCCAAAAAAATCAAAAGTCAAAAAAAAAATTCCTAGTTCTTCTATCAGCTGAAGAAATACCCAATCAAAAAAAAAAACCTAAAAACTCTAACAACCGAAGCCTCAATCAAAAAACCAAAAAAAGGGGATCGTCTGATCGGGGTATGTTTCGGAAAGGGGGTGTGTTCGGGCTGTGGGTGAAAGACAAAGGCTGTTTGGGTGAGGGGCTAGGCTGATCGGAAGATCAGGGTTCAGGTCAGTGAAGGGGAGGCCGATCGGAGGTCACCGGTGGGAAGAGAGATCGGTGGAAGAGAGGGGGGCTATTTTTTAGAGAGAGGGGAGAGGATCTGGAGGGTAGAGAGAGAAAGGAGAAGGAGAAAAAAAGAAAAAAAAAAGCTTTTATCGCAGATGAAAGGGCGGGAAAACGACGTCGTTTCGGGAGAGTAGAGAAGTTGAAGAGCCAAGGCCTAAACGACGCCGTTTTGGGAGACTCTGTACGAGCCTGTTAGGTGGATTTGGTGCTGCGGGCTTAGACCTTCTGCGGACTCCTGGGCCTGTGAAACTGGGTCAATCTCAACCCAGAAAAGTGTGAGCCTGCTAAACGAATTTGGTACTGCGGTTTGGGCCTTTCCCGAGCCTGCTGATCTTGGGCCTAATCTAGCCCAAGAAAGGTATAAACCCTTAGACCCATTTATGCATTTGTTTGAATTAACATATTAGGGTATTTTATTTGTTTAGGCACACAATTAAAATGAAAAAAAATATTAACGAAAATATTTGTGCAAAGTAGGAGTATTAAACATTAAATAAATATATGAATAAAAAATAATATTAATAAAAAAAAAAGAAATGGTGATAGATATGAAGTAGGAAATTAATATAAATAAAAAATATAAATAAAGAATTTCCTAGTGAAGGTAAAAATGAAAAAATAAAAAAATACAAAATAAAGTAAAATGTAATTTTAAACATGATTAGATGGATTAAATCTTCCATAAATATTAATTTGTATAATATAAAATTGAATAGGTGAGGTATAGAAAATAGGAAATAAAGAAACATAATTAAGGCAAAATATGCATATGAGATTGGCAAAATAATAGAGTAAAAATGAATAGTCAATAATAATAAAAAATAATAATAATAGATGTACAATAAAGAAAAATAGTAAAGAGTAAAAAATATATATAAAGAAATAAAAATAATAATAATTAAGAAAATAATAATAAGTAAAGCAACAATAAAAATGATTTTCAAAGGATGACACAATCATTTTAGAACCAAGACCGATGATAGGATTTTCATTCGGAACGCGAGAAGTCGCAATTCCAAGTGAGTTTCCTTAGGTTAGGAATTTTAATTAAGATCCCACCAGTATGATGGAAGGGTCTTAATTCAAAAATTCAATGGTTCTAATGAAAAGTAAAATAAAAAATATGAATAAGAAAATATAAATAAATAAATAAAAACCTTTAAGTATATTTAATCATCAATATTGAAAATCATAAATAAAATAAATAAGATGAATAAAAATCAATAAATGATAATAACACAAAAAAAGAAGAAAAACTATAATAAAAATACATGTGTATAAAATAATAATAATAATAATAAATTTTGATCTAAGAATTATGACTATAAGAAAGTTTCATGCGGTAAAAAATTAAGCACCCACACTTTGAATATACGAAGAAATCAAAACGACTGTAAAAACAATAAGTAAACAAAGAAATTTCACAAAAGAAAAATAATAAGCAAGGAATTTACGAGTGTATTACGTATCATGCTTGCATTGTTAACTGTCATGGCATATAGACCTATTTTGTATACGGATATAAACCTCGATGATGGGACTTTCCGAGGAAGCTTGCGAAGGCGAGTTTCATTGGTAAACTCCTTAGGTGAAAAGATACTTCCGAACTCCACCAGTATGATGGGAGGGTTCGGAGAGATATCTTTAATAAAAGGTTTTTACCCGTATTAGGATTTTTTGCATTCACGAAAACACTGTTTTCTTTCACAAGCGATTATCCCGATGATGGGATTTATCTAGCGAACTTACGAAGGCGAGTTTCTTAGGTATCTCTCTAGGTGCGAGGATACACCCGGATCCCACCAGTATGATGGGCAGATTCGGAAAGTACACTCAATAAAAGGTTTTCATTTGGTGCTATTTCGATTTTATGCCACGCATTTCATAATTGCATCACATGTACGTTAAGATCGTAAAATATTCGATCAACAGAATAAAAGATAAATCAAACAAACGATAGCAAAAGAAACACAAAAACAAAATAAAAAGGGTCAAGACAATAAGTGATTAAATGGTACCGTTCGTGGAACGGGCATCACGGGGGTGCTAATCCTTCCTCGTGCGTAACCGTACTCCCGAACCCAAACTCTAAAAAAAAAACACGTAGACCAGTTTATCGTTCTTTCGACGGACCTAAAGTTAATTTAGTACTTCGTCGAATAGGACAAATTTGATTTGGTGGCCAATCACACCTAAACAAAAAAGATTGGTGACGACTCTCCAAGTTATTCACGTCTAGCGGTCGAGTTCCCGCACCCACACGTTATGACACACGTCATGTACAAAAACATGTGACAAGCCATGGTTAGGTTGTTACACGCCATGTTGAAAAAAAATATTGTTGTTACACGCCATAGTTAGTTTGTTACACGTCATGTATAAAAACATGTTACATGTTATAATTAAGTTGTTACATTCCATGGTTAGATTATTACACACCATATACAAAAACATGTGGCAAGCTGCCATGGTTAGATTGTTACACGTTATGTATAAAAACATATGACAAGCCATGGTTAAGTTGTTATACGCCATGTTGAAAAAAAATACTGTTGTTATACGCCATAGTTAGGTTGTTACAAGTCATATAAAAAAGCATGTTACACATCATAGTTAAGTTGTTACACGCCATGGTTAGGTTGTTACACACCATATACAAAAACATGTGACAAGCTGCCACATGGTTAGGTTGTTACACGCCATGTTGAAAAAAAATACTGTTGTTATACGTCATAATTAGGTTGTTACACGTCATGTACAAAAACATGTGACAAGCCATAGTTAGGTTGTTATATGCCATGTTGAAAAAAAATATTGTTATTACACGTTATGGTTAAGTTGTTATATGCCATGTTGAAAAAAATACTGTTGTTACATGTCATGTTCAAAAACATGTTACATGCCATAGTTAAACAAGATTGTTACATGCCATGTTGAAAAAAAAAATATTATTGTTACACGTCATGTTGAAAAAAATTATTATTACACGACATATTCAAGAATATTTTGTTACATTTTAATATTTAAAATGTTGTTACTTACAAAAAAAACTTCAAATCCCTCAACTCTTTTTTTTTTTGTTAATTTGGCACTGATTAAAGTGTTTTAAACATGTTTTTATAAATCAAAATACAAATTTTTTATCTAAAACACCTACTTTGACTAAAAATAAAAAAAAAATTCTTTTGAAAACCTAGGTTTATAAATTTCAAAATTTTGAGTTTATTGGTATCTAAGTCTTGAATTGATTCAATTAAAAGCTATTTTCATGCATCTGTGATTATTTCTACTATTTTCGTTTTATCCAAAATACCTAAAAATCGAATTTCCTAAATACCCACTCACCCAAGCACGTCAAAACCATTATTTAGTATTTTGAAAGCACAAGAAAGAGAAATATGAAAACACAAGAGAGAGAAATTGGAAGCATAACAGACGTATGCCGAAAAGAGAAATTGAAAATATAGCAGATGAATGCCGAAGAAAGAAATCGATAAAATTTGAGTGAGTGGGATGGTGAGAGAGAGAAATTTAAAACACAAATGGAAAGAAATTGTGATAAATTGTTTAATTTATTTAAAATAGTTTAAAATGTATTTTTTTTAAGTTATGACTAAATATGATTAAAAATAATTAAATTTATTTTGATGATTATTTTTAAAATATTTTTATCAAAAAAGGTCATTCTTCTCAATTTTCTCTTACTCCTCCCAATTTTCTCTTAAATATGTGGATGCATGAGAAGGTTCTTATAAGACTTGTTTTTAAGGGTCACATGGGCTTAGATGGATTATTACGGTCAGACTATTATGAGATTTGACCTTGGAGGGACTACTTTATTGGTGGCTTATATAGATGGTGAGTCGTAATTAACAAGACTTGTCAAGTAAAATTTTAATTTGTTAGAAAAAAGACTTTAATACTATGCTAACAGGCAACTTCTCTTTGTTTGCATTCATTGCACCTATGTTCCCGCTCTAAGTTCTCTCTCTTCTCTTATTCTTCCCTACATCCTATTCATTATATTTTAAGACTTGCTTCAGCTTTCGTGTCTCAAGCTTGAAACTTTTAATCAAGATTTGTGTGGTGCTATGGTCTTGAATACATAATACTAAACAAGTCTTAATGAGATTTATTGAATATTGGTGTGGAAACATAAAGTAAATAAATATGAAAAAAGAAATTAAGAAAAATAAATACGTATTATTATTTTGATGAGAAAAATGAATACTTAAGATCTAAGTATAAAGTAAATTACCTGATGAAAATAAAAAACTACCTCAATTGGTTATTTATAGCCTTTAGTCTACTAGGTGCACAAGTAAAATAAAACAAAAAAAATTCTAACCTAGGTTTTGTCGGAGTGCAAGAAAAGTAAAAATATAACTGAAGAAATAATATTCTTCTAGCTTGATGAGCAAGTAACCAACCTTAATTTTAGTCTAAAGAAATTCGATCCCCATGTAGCCTGTGTAGCTTTTTAAAAGAGGAAATTGTGAGGAATGTCCTTTTTGATAAAGACATTTTAAAAATAACCACTAGAATAAGTTTAACTATTTTTAGCCATATTTAGCTATGACTTGACAAAAATACCCTTTAAACTATTTTAAATAAATTAAACCATTTATCATAATTTCTCTTCATTTCTGTTTCGGATTTCTCTCTCTCACCGTCTCACTCTCTTAAATTTTATCGATTTCTCTCTTCGACATTCGTCTGTTATTCTTCCGATTTCTCTCTTCGGCATTCGTCTGCTATATTTTCGATTTCTCTCTCTCGCGTTTTCAGATTTCTTTTTCTTGCGCTTTCAAGACACTAAGCAATCGTTTCGAAGTGTTTGGGTGGGTGGATATTTGAAATTTTTGATTTTTAGGTATTTTGGAGAAAATTAAAATGGTAGAAATAATCACAGATGTATGAAATAGCTTTTAATTGAATCAATTCAGGATCTAGACACCAATAAATTCAAAATTTTGAAATTTATAAACTTAAATTTTCAAAAGAATTTTTTTTTAATTTTTAGTCAAAGTAGGTGTTTTAGATAAAAAAATTGTATTTTGATTTATGAAAACATATTGGAAACACTTTAAGTAATGGTGTGCCACAGATTTTTGTACATGGTGTGTCACAACCAAACCATGGCTTGTCACAGGTTTTTGTACATGGCGTGTCACAGTCTAACTATGGCGTGTCACAACTTAACCATGACGTGTCACAGATTTTTGTACATGGCTTGTCACAGCCTAACCATGGCTTGTCACAGGTTTTTGTACATGGCGTGTCACAGCCTAACCATGGCGTGTCACAACTTAACCATGGCGTGTCACAGATTTTTGTACATGGTGTGTCACAGATTTTTGTACATGGCTTGTCACAGCCTAACCATGGCTTGTCACAGGTTTTTATAAATGGCGTGTCACAGTCTAACCATGGCGTGTCACAACTTAACCATGGCGTGTCACAAATTTTTGTACATGGTGTGTCACAACCATTGCTTGTCACAGGTTTTTATACACGACGTGTCACAGCCTAACCATGGCGTGTCACAACTTAACCATGGCTTGTCACAGATTTTTATACATGGTGTGTCACAACCTAACCATGGCTTGTCACAACTTTTTGTACATGACGTGTCACAGCCTAACCATGGCGTGTTACAACTTAACCATGGCGTGCAGAGGCGGAGCGTCCCTTTGCAATGGCCCCCCCCAAAAATTTTAAAAATTTTTATATATTATATATTTTTTAATCATTTTTTATTAAATAATTAATATAATTAAAAAATAATTAAATGACTTTACAAATCCTATTCAATTTTATTCAAATTCTTAAATTTTTTTAATTTTTTAAGTTTCTCCACTCATCTTTCTCTCTTTTTTTTTTCTGTCTTTGTATTATGAAATTATAAAAAGGTAAAGTTTTTATTTAATTTTTTTATTTATATTATTATTATTATTATTATTTATATTTATTTATTTTTTCAATTATATTCTATTTGCTCATATATTTTAAGTTTCTATAGATTTTCTTTTTTAAATTTCCATGAATCATCAACTATATATTTTTTTGTTATATAAGTCATATCTCTTACTTGTCATGGTTTTTTTTTTTGTTATGTGGATTTTATTTTTAATGATTATAATTTTTAAAAATTAAAAATTATTGTATATATAATTCTCAAATATAAGTTCAAGTGTTACATTATTGGTTGTTGTTTAAAATTTTACTAATATATTATTTTTTATTAATCCTAATTGTACAAGCAAAAATTATCTTGAGTATATGTTTTTAATGTGCTTTACATTTTATACTTAGTTGAAAGAAAATTATCTTGAGTATAAAAAGATGTTATTAATTTTGTATATTATATTTAACTATTTATATTATATGCATATAGTTTAATATTTAATATTATAAACTTAAATATAATAAAATAAGAATATTGGATGTTGACTACATTAATTTTTTAGTCGTTTATATCGAGAAAAAAAAAACTTCGAAACAAAATGAATGATAAGTTTCTTACAAATAATTTAATTATTTATATTAAAAAATATATTACTATTATCGAACAAAACTTTTCAAGAATAGTATTATAAGTTTTTTTCTTTTTGTTTCTTTTGATTTACATATTGTATAAAATTATTATCTATTATAAATCTTTTGATTATTAATGATTAAGTTCAATATATTAATTTTAAAAATTTTTAATTTTTATTTTTTTTAACCTTTGGCCCCCCCAATAAATATTTGCTAGCTCCGCCCCTGATGGCGTATCACAAGTTTTTGTACATGGTGTGTCATAGATTTTTGTACGTAACGTGTCACAACCTAACCATGGCTTGTCACAGATTTTTGTACATAACGTGTCACAGCCTAACCATGGCGTGTCACAAGTTTTTGTACATGGTGTGTCATAACCTAACCATGACGTGTCACATCATAGCGTGTAATTTCATTAAGGGTATTTTTGTCCAACTTGGTTAAAAATAGTTAAAATTATAAAGATGACTACTTTTGAAAACGTCTTATCTTTAAAGGCTATTTTTTAAAACGTCCCTTTTTAAAATCAACTTTCAAGTGGTTTCCCTGTAACGCGTGGGAAATGGTGCATTAGGCTTTGCAGTGGTGCGCAAGATGTTGGTGCATAAGGTGTGCGCACAACTCATAGGTGCGTAAGGTGCATAGCCTACAAGAGCATAAAAGGTGCAACATGAGCAGCTTGCCCTAATGGGGCACCTAAAATTTAAACGCTAGAGCTTGCTTGCACAGTATTATGAGTCAATCTTGTATCAGACCATGATATGGTAGAGTTGTTTATGAGATTGAGTCTTTTGTACTTATAAAGGAAATGTCTTTTTTTAAAACAATATAGTGATTCGTGGTGACACCTCCAAAAATACATGTTAAGTCTTTAGAGAGAAAGACTCTTTAGGAAAAGAATTCCTTCATTGCAAGCGTTATAATGGCTACTAGTAAAATACTTATAAAATCTCGTAAACTCTTTATAAGGGATAAGTAGTTGGTGGATTATTGGGCTATCTCACTGGTAAAAGTATGTTTGTAGTGAACTATCTAGAGCTGCCTCTATGACCCAATGATGCCGTGTCTTGATTTTTTTGTAATTAATTTCATATTAATAAAATATTTTTTTATAACTAAGTAGTTGCATATATGGCATTCAGTATGCCTTTTAATTTTGATGCAGGTTCTCTTAGTCTGATTTGTTGTTATTATTAATGTTGGATCAAATATAACTGAGTATTAACTGACTTTCGTGAAAGCGTCTATGCAAATACCATACAGACTATCGCATACTTAGACAAACGAGTATAATTCGTGACACACCGCACCTTAACAGCAATGCCTAAAAGTTAAGTGCTAGTGTTTCTTGGCGTGTGGGGCACAAGGAGCCCACGGTCCAGCTACGCAGGCTGCGCAGCGTGCGAGACCCAGTTGTGCACACAGCTCGCCTTTGCACGGCTTTTGCGTGCGCTGGCCTTGTGCGCCAGATTGGCATGCTAGGCTAGTTGGGGTGCAAACTCGTAAAGCACCTAACGAGGCGCCTCGTTGTTTTGTGCGCACTAAGAACCCCTTGTTTACATATTGGCTCGATGGTTAGCTGGAGTTAGACTCGCTTGCTGTGTCACTTCGTCTCTGCAACTCTTAGTGCAACTCGTTTCACTTTTTTTTTTTTTCAAAAATAAAGTTTTATCATTTTTTATAATTAATTAATATGTTCAATGAAAATGAAAGAATCTAGAACTTAATTTGGATAGTAATTTGAGTACCTTAATATTTAGCTCAAAAGGCTTGTTAATATAATCAAACATCTATATTTAGCATTTTAACCATAATATATATAAATAAAAATATATTAATATTTTTATATATACACATACATAACAACTTCAAATCAGGTTTTTATGCTTTCATTTTTTGAAAATTTTAAATAGGTGTTTATTGGCATTGGTTATGGTAATATTTATAAAATATATATAATTAATGCAGCATCCTTGTTCGAATTTGATGAAAACAATACATTAAATATAAAAACCTTTCAAATTTAATGTTTTAATTATCCTTAACTAACAGGCATCATTAACCGGACTCTTGCTCTTCATTTTTAATGAGTGGGGTTCGGTGCATGCTGCAAAGCAAGACTTAGCCCAAGGAAAGAAACAGCCTAGCTGGAGGATGAATGACAGGCTCTTCTGTTTTTGTGAAGGAATAACAGAAAGGGCTGCATCAGCCATCAGGGGAATAAATTGGCCAATAGAAATTGTGTGGTTTAGTGAACAAAACTCATCATTTTCATGGGTTTGGCCTTCAAAAAGGTGTACATATATACTCTTGGTTGTCTCTTTTTAGCTTTTTTTATGAAGAAAAAAAATAATATATATATATATATATATATATTCGAGAAAGGCAAAGGGTTTTCAATAGTCCCCATCCAACATGGAATTCCAGAGGCTTACTTAGCCTAATACCAATTAAAATCAGTTGGCTAGCCTAGGCAAGGCTGATAAAGCTAGATATTTCCATTCGAGAATACTGAAAAATTTTGTGATCTTGGGACTGTAAGCTTTGATTATAGTGGGGTCTCAACATTTCCCCGTGATCAGGTCTACTTCCCATCAGATCCACACTTCCTTTCACTCTTTCTAAATTTGGTAGTGTAATTTGGCTCAACGATATATATTACCTATCTTATATTAATAAAAGACAAGATGAATTTTAAATTTATAAATAAGAGGTTTCGTTTAATATGTTTTTTAAGTCGAAAGTGTTAATTCATACCAAATAATATCAAAATTTATTTAATTCTTTATTGAAATGAGAGTTCTTTATTAATATAAAACTCTTATTAAAAATATCAAGATTGAGAACATTGTATAATTGAGTGACATAAAATATCATGAATTTTACATTAATAAGAGAAGCGAAAACCTTCATCATCTAATATACATATTTTTTAATTTAAAAATATAAATTCATGATATATGGACTAAGCCGATCCATAACGCGCACAATGACCTACTAAAAATTCTTAGCAGCAGAGAACAACTGCTAACTTTTTTGAATTGAATTAAGATTTGACAGCAAGAAAGAAAAGAGATTATTGAAAATTTTTGTAATAGTTAAAAGGTGGAATAGCAACATCATCACCAAACGAAAGTGAATTTGAAAAACCCAATCAACCTACCAAAACAAATACCTCCTTGACCAAGTAACCAAGCCTCAGCTGCTTCACTACATCATAGTTTTCACTTAAATATTAACAATCCATTGTCAAGATAAAAAAGAGGGAGTAGAGTAATAACATATTTGTATAATTGCCAAATTAACGGTTTGCCTTTTATTTGTGTCCACTACTTTCAAGCCTCGCTCCATAATGTCACATGCATTTGCCCCCAGAGTGGGTTCTCACTGCTGCTGCTGCTGCTGCTGCATGTCCACCACAAAAGGGGGAATATATCTAATACTAAAATAATCAGAATTAATTGCTTCCTGTCAATCAAACAAATTCCTTTACGTATAGCAAAATAAAATGGTTGTTTTTGTTATAAAATGGGAATATTATTAATGGAATGTAAGACATTGCTCCAGCATCATCTTACTATTACTATTATAATTATTATTTCTGAATAACATGTCAATTTCCTTTATAATTAATTTGTGAAAATCAGTTAGCAAAATTTCATTGTTTTAGAAAAGAGATACATATTACATAATCTCATTGTTATCTTTTTTTTAAAAAAATAAAATATAAAAAATTTAATATTTTATTTTTCATATCTAAAAAAATCATAAATTCCAAAATTCAACTCCCTTTACCTCTATAATCTTGTCTTATATTTTTTTTAAAAAAATAAATATAAATAATTAATTTTCTCATGATTTCATTCTATTTTTTAATCATGTAAGAATTGTGATCTTCTCTTACACTCAATTGTGTAATACTCTCGCTATATTAACTCTTTCACTTGTAAAAGAGAGATTCACGAGTTAATTACGATTTTTCTCATAAGAATTTTTATTAATAAAAAATTAATAAATTTTAATATCATTTATCACGAGTTTATATTTTTAATTTAATATATAAATATATATATAAAAAGAAGAAATGTCTCCAATTTAAACTTTTAGCACGTCTTCAATTTTAACTTTAATACCTATCTCATTTTTGGTTGAAATTTAGTGGTAGGAATAATAGTAAAAAATTTTCAATTATCACTTTTGTTTTGACGTCAATCAAATCAAAACTATTATTTAACCGAAAAAGTGAAACTATAATTAATGAAGTCTTTTCTATTTTGGAATTTTGTGGCGATGGAAAGATGGTGACTCAGCAAAAACATAAAAAAAAAAAAATCAAATGAAATTATTAGGACATGATTTAAACTTTAAAGTTTGAACCCCAGCAAAGCGAAAAGAGAGCCCATAACAATTCCCATGAGTGCACATTCACTGTATAAAAACAAACTCCCAAAACACAAAACTCACTTGTTGTGTCTTTTGTCTGAACACAGTTTCCTTTTCTTCCTTGCCCCAATCACACGTAAGTCCACAAAAATATATTCATTTCCAAATAATTAATTAAAAAAAAGAACTTAAGAGTTGTCATAACACTTCGGGAAAAAGGCTAAGACCCACCAGTCACCAGAAAAACTCTTATTTTCTCTCAAAAGCATTTGGAAAGAAGAAGAAGAAGAAGAAGAAGGCTTAAAAAAGAAAGGGTTCAAATGGGTTCGAGTAGCAGTCGACTGGGGTCGAACCCATCACCGGGGAGACTCAACCACCGACCCAAACGGTGTTCCTGTCTCTCCTCTCTCTTCATCTGCGGTGGCTCTTCTTCTCAAGCCTCTCTTGAGGTAATTAACTGCCGAAATTTTGGTCCTTTTTTTCGTTTGGATGATTCGAGATAGGGTATTTAGGTTGTTGAATTATATACAAAGATTATTAATTTCTGACTTTTTAATCAAAAGTCAATGCCCCATTTCTTGCTTTTTCTTAATTTTTTTTTTATTTTTAATAAACTTCTGGCGATCTGGGGTTTGCTTAATTCATACCTAAAATAACTTCTTTGAGGTATATTTGGTTTTTTTATATATTATTTCTTCATCTTTTTGATTTGATACAGGCTTGAAGGATCATGTTATTTGATTTTTTTTTGTCCTCTCAAAATCCTCTGGTTCAAATCAAGTCAGGATAGAGAAGGCTTTTAAGGTCTTCGTTTAGAAATTGTTTGTAAATTATTGATTTTTATGTTTCTCAATTAACCACGTTAGGGGTTCCTCTATTGACTTTTTTTCCTTGATCATTTTTAGCATTTAATTGTCTAAAATATAACGTTCTCTGTTTAAAAATTCCAGATTTTAATGGTTGGTTCTTTTTAAATAGTGCTTTAGTTGATGTTGTTTTGATCCTTCTGAAAGAGAACGGATTTTCTTTCTTATCCTGGTCGTTTGTATTAATGCATTGTGTGTGTGTGTGTGAATGATGCAGTTTGAGAGGGCCTGCCTTTCTTTTTTGGTATTTTGGACCTGTTTTACTGCCTCACCTGTAGGTTCAATTATGTATTCATCCATAGCTTTCATCATGGTGGGATGCTATTAAGGAAATATGAAGAATCTGTACCCTTGCTGGATTTGGTTCTCATGCTGTGTCAGACTTTGATTTGGACTAAAGGATATTTACTAGTTCTTGCAGCCCCTTGTCCCAAAAATAAGCTTGTCCTGTTGCACTGTTGCACCAAATGTGCACATTCAACTATCCCCTTTGCTTCAGGCCAAAAGAAACTGTTCCCTTTGCTTGCAAATTTTTTAAGTTAGTGTAATGTGCTTACTAGTTACTTGTCGACTGCATTTAAGTAATGTTCAAATTTCTGAAGTATCTTTTTTCTCTAAATTTTACTCTTTCAAAACAGGAATTTCAGTTTCGCTTATCTTTGCTTGGTCAGTTCTCAGTGTATCTTTTATTTGGAGGGAGGAACTGAAAAAGAAGTGCAATGCTCTTTTGCAGGATCCTATGTTGAGTAGTTGGTAGGTTTGTAAATTGAAACCTTCCTAGCTAAAATCAGCAACACATAATCTTAGAGATAGGCATTAATTTAGCAAGTATTACTTGTTTAAATTGTTTTCCAGTTGATTCTTGTACCTTTTCTATTAGCAATACATCTTTTGTACTTGGTTAAGTTCATTTTTAGTTAAACTGCCATGAAGTAGCTTAACTCTTTAGCTTTCCTCTCGGTTCCAAGATGTAGACAGGAGGCAGTACAGAATCTTCTTTCTGGCAGTGGGTTGAGCATCTCATAATTGTTGCTCGAAACCTGGGGCCACCAAGAGAACTCTATGAAGTCTTCATTGAGGATGCGAGAGTCAAGTGAACTCTGAATTCCGTTAGCACCAGCAAATGTCTTGTGGAATTGCATGTTCATGAACACGTTTATGTCTTGGAAGTTATCTTTCTTTTTTCTTTATTTTTATTTTTTATTTTTTGGTTTTTAGATTGTAAACTAAGCATTTCACATGCAAGCTCTAGAATATGCAGCAGGAAGTGATAAAATGACATTCTTTTGATGTAGATGGAAGATTATCCAGCTGAAATTCTGGTGAAGTCTGCAGAACACTGTGGTCCAGTTAGCAACATGGTTCAGAGTCCCCTGGAGGAATCTACTTCGATCTGCAGTATGGAAACAAGGTTCAGCAGCACAGGTACTGAAACTGGAGTTTCAGCTGAAAGCAGTTCTGCAGCCAGTGGTGATCCATCTATCGAAGGTGGTTCAAGAGATCTAGAAACAAGTAATTGTAGGAAATGCTTGATTGAAAGTACGGAGTTAGTTGCTCCTCAGGTAAGTGCTGATTGTAGTTGTGGTGAATCTCATAGGGATGGTAGTACTTCAGCTAGCACTTCCTTTAAAGAACAACAATCTTCAGACCCTATCTCAGTAAATCTTTCAACTAATGAGGATGCAGTCAGTGGCTTTGAAAATGCAAACAAGGGTGCATCTCAGATCAGTCCTGAGCCAAGTATTTTGTCTCCTCAAGGGCTTGGAGATTCACATTTGCATGGGATACCTGTTGAGAATCAGTTAAGTGAAGTAACAACAGTCCATAACTCTGATCCTGATCCTGCTCCTCATGCCTCTGAACCGGTGACTTTTCACTCACTAGGAGGTGAATCCATCCGAGAGGCAATACCTTCAGGTTTAGGTTTTCTCGTATCCAATAGGGAACCAGGCCGGGGAGATGGAAGTGTGCTTCATGTTGACGTTGTGAGTATCTCTTCCAATATTTTATCTGGTGGCAGTGCTGATACAAGTAATCATGAAGCCAGGAGGAATAGTAGAAGATTGTTTTGGGATGCATTTTCAAGACGCAGTTCTAGAAGACTTAATGATTCCTCTTCGATTTTTCTTTCAACTGATGATAGTGATGATACAGGATTTCATGACAGATGGCTCCTTGATTTTAGTGGTGATTTCTTTTATGATGGCGCTGGAGGTGATTCCGGTTACCTCAGCAGTAGAATTCACAGCTTGAATGAACGAAGACGACACTCGAGATCAGAGGTATTTATTTGTAAAGCACTTTGAATATTGAAGTTTATACTGCTTGTTTTCTGTAGATAGAGATATATCAAAACTTGCTTTCAGAAACTGGATTTATTTTAAAAATTTGTTTTGGCTCCTTTATTCCTGGATTGGGGCTTATGGTCCACTGTATTTTTGTTGGAATATCTTTTGTATCTGGTTATGTATTTGATCATTGCAATCATGTGACAACATTTATCAAGATCTGTTTGGCTATATATATTCAATTTGTCCTCCTGTTCCCTCGTGTACCTTCTATGAACTATCCCATTTGACACTTTTTCAGATCTGGGAAAGGCTGCGTGGTGGCCATGATGAAAATAGTCGGCGAACGACATTTTGTCCATCTGGACTCCACCCTGATGGCACATGCTCATGTGATTCTCTCTTGATGACTGATGAGTCTAGTGCTCGTGCAAGCATATCACGAATAGTCATGCTTGCTGAGGCTTTATTTGAGGTAGTTTTCCTTTCCCAACTTGCCTGTTCTGCCTATCTTATGCCAACTCATCATGTTAATGTGATTTTGTTTTACTGTGCCTTTGTTCCATGAGAAGTTGATCTTGTATTGCATTTTGTGCCAAATTATAAAGTTACTTGTTGATAATGGTCATGGTAGATTTTGTCAACGTGGAAGAATGAATCAGTATCAGGACTTTTATAATGTTATAGATGGGTTGTGGGTGTTAAAAATACTTTTTTTTCCCCATTTCTAGTATACTTTTGCATGTGAGATGTTGATCTTTTTCTTATTCAGAAAGATTTTATGTAGCATTTCTAGTATAATGGGGTGACTTTGTGTATTTGAGACAAGTGAGACCGTGCAACCTTTCTGTTAGTAAAATGGAATGCAGTAATGGTTAACATTTCTGCTTGTGGTGCATTGATATTGATAAACACCTATTCAGCTCCACAAGTTTCACCTATTTCTTCATTCTGTCAAAATGAACATTTGTAGGTTTTGGATGAAATTCATCGTCAACCAGTATCACTTTCCCTATCTATGGTGTCACTCCCGGCCCCCGAATCTGTAGTTGATTCTTTCCCTCTTAGAAGTCACAAAAAATTGGATGCAGCTGAGGGCAGGGATGCTGTTGAACAGTAAGTTGTTTCTTAATACTTGAGGAAAGGATGTGTATCAATTTGCTCCTGAAAGAGCATAGGGAGAAGAGTGCGTATCAATTTACTTCTGGAAGAGTATATGGAAAGGAGTGATTCTATTTACTATTTGTACTTCTCTACTTATTGTATATAGAATATGCTATTAATGTTATCATTGCTGCTACTAATCTTATATGTAGGTGTTATATATGCCTGGCTGAATATGAGGAAGAGGATAAAATAAGAGTTCTGCCTTGCCAGCACGAGTTTCACATGTCTTGTGTGGATAAATGGCTTAAAGAGATACATGGGTATCATTACTAATATATGCTTTCCCTGTCAACCTGCCTTTTTTTTATCTTCTGTTTTGGAAACTAGCCTCACTCTCTCTATCTCTGGTTTACAGGGTGTGCCCACTTTGCAGAGGTGATGTTCGTCAGGGTGTGGAGTCCTCTGTCTCAAACTCGGAGATTCCCTCTCTTTGATAAAATTGTACATATGTAAATACTAAATAGTAGTGGCTTCTTATACAAATGTTAAATGTTGTATCAACAGTATTTACCATGTTGTATTTTCCTATATGCCATCTTGTAGCATCTTTTCCTCATGATGCGACTCCAGGGAATTATTACGTATAGCAAAATTGAGGAAAATGGGATTTTTTCGGCTTTGAATTTTCCTCTGATGGCTACATCTTTAGCTTAACCAACGTGGGAGGACTAATTCATGAAGCCTTTGTGCACAGATTGACCAAGGCATGTTGCTGTTAATTTGTGTTATCAGATATCCATAGATGCTTGTTATGGTACGAATGTCAGTAAACATTTAAAAGTTAACTATTAGACATCAATGATTATCCTAGTTTCCCTTGCTTGGCCTTTTTATCAAGTGATTGAATATATTTAGTTTTGTAGTACAAATTTTCTCATAAATTGCAGATTGAATTATCCAAAATCTTTGGGTGCATTGAGGATTACAGAGATGCAGCAGCTAAAATGTGTGAAGCAACAATGCGGCATGTTACTACGATATATGATTGTGGTAGTTTTGAGTTGCGAAGCCTGTAAATCATATTACAGATGAAGAAGACTTATAGGCTTTTCACCTTTTTTAGTTACTTCATTTCCATATAAGTTCTGATATGATAACAAATCAAATTAAGTTTAGTTCAATGATCGTTAATTCTTCCTTATATGGAAGGACTACCGGTCCAACTCCCTACTCCCTTTTGTTTCGGCTTTTTCATGCGTCTGAAAATAAAAATCTCATTTACGGAATGCAATCTTGACTATAATTATTTTGGTTTAACCTCAAAATTACGTTGTTCTAAAATTATACATATTGTTTTCTAAATTAAATTAGAGTTTACTTATTCAAAAAAATAAATAAATTTTTCTGTGTTTTGATGTTTTCTCACTTGATATTTTATACTTTATTTTACTCACTTAATACCTGACATCTTATTCCGTTTCCGTGTGGAGTTATAGCGTTTATATTTTCTCTAATTTTTATCGCATGTTCAAATTAATTAACTTGAGATTTCAATTATAAAAAAAAAAGTGTATCAAAACCTTTAGACATTCTAAAACTCCAAATTCCAAAGTCTATATATTGAATAACTTTGTGAAAACCAGAGAATATTCAATACCAAAAAAAAAAAAAACAGAGAATATTAGAAAAAATATCTTAAAAGATTGCAAATTTGCAATGTTGCAAATAATTTTGTCAAGACGTACAAAGGAAAACTGAGGGACACAATCTACACAAAGCTAATATAGGCTGTTACAGAATGTTACTTGCTTTACCTGAAGAACCGAAATGCTACAGATTACTCAGAAGAACAAAGTTCTTCTTCATAGTTCATGCATTGCTATATCTTAAATACATAACAACCAAAACAATGCTATTCCAAAAGCAATTGCAAATGCCTAATTGAAAAATATAGGATACAAATAAAAACAGTATACAACAGCACTTGCTTTTCCATCTAACCCAGCAAAGAAGAGCCATTCCTTGGGTTCCGAAAGGGATTCTGATCTTGAAAGAAAGCTGATTCAGGTCTCAGCTTGTTGTCAGTATAATCATAGGAGAAAGGATTATTTTTGTTGTCAGTGTAACCACTAGTGTGGTTATTATTAGCAAAGAGATTTGGGTGACAGTTTTCATCATCTTCAAAAGTAGTCCATCGCATTGAGTTATTATGCTGCTTCTCTCTGGTTGCGTTTCTCATGTTCTCCATCTCTCCTACATGGTCCTTGAATTCTTTCTTCACCACATCCAGTACAACATCTCCATATCGATCACACCATGACCTGAAAAATTGGCAAGGAGAAAGGACAATTAGAAATAGGAACGTTGATATTCTGGCTAGAGATCTACCAAATCTTTCAAATCCAAAAGCAATGTAATAAAAGAATCAAGGCCTTGTAATCTAATGGATTACAGATTTGGATAAGCCAAGGCCTGATTCTATATTAGGCTCTACTAAAGTGATCCGTTTCGTGCATCAAGGACATATATTGCCTGATTTTATACAGGACAGCATTATACTCTTTTCATGTCATCTTAGAATTGTAAGCAGCAATAATGTAAGCGTTGTAAAGAAATCAAGCTTTATCATCCTTACTTGGGGAAGAACTTTTTGAGGTCAGCCTTGTCCACAGGAAGGGTTGTGGAAATCGCTTCCATTTGATCGTTCCTAGTGGAATTCCAACAAAAGCAAACTTAGGCAAATGCGCAAAATATTGCTCCATTTGAAGGTTTGATGGGAAGAACTCGCTTACGAAAATTTGAGATTCGGATTGGTAGTGGAGAGCTCCATTTGAATTCGTGATAGCTCCTTCTTTATTTTGTCTCCTAAGACCTGCAAGAGTCACTCAAAATAGGACATTAAATATGAACTCCAGGTTCAATATAAGCCAAGACTAGTATACAATTAATATGTTTGAACATGTGCAACATTAAGATGAACCTTATCAATGAAGAAATCAGATGGAGCTCCATTTGCATGCAACTTTTCCTTAATCTGTTTTGTGTCTGGCCCCTCTCCTATGGGAGTGGTAACAAGCTGGCATGACCCCAGGAAAGCGTCACTATCTGATCTTTCGTTGAGGGGCAAAGGAGCAGTCTCATCCTCTAAATCACTTCTCTTCCATTTCTTGAAACCATCAAAACCCCATTGCTTTTTGGCTGATTTGGATGCTTTCTCCTCTGAACCAGGGCCATAATCACCACACCCACCACCGTGTCCCTCTCTTTGCTCTCTATGAAACAAAGTTCTAAACGGTTTTCTCTTTGCCTTATCAGTACCACTACTATTTTCCTTCATGGATTCCGTTGGCAATGTTTCTTCTTGCATGAGAATTGATTTTGTTTCGTTTTCTTTACCCTTCAAATGACTATCCCAAAACGGGTTTTCTTTAGAACCCACCATAGAGGCTGAGGAATTTGAATCTACATCGAATATGCTCTTTTCTGATCTGTTTTTACTTGGCTTCTGAGATGATCCAAAGCCAAAAACTGAAGCTGCTCCTTTGATCTGCTTCATTGTGGGGTTGTTCTTTGATTTGTTCTTGGAATGCAACAAATTGTCTCTGTTAGTGCTGCAGTTTTCATCCTTCAAGTCAATGACAGACCATTCTTCTTCTTGATTCTCTTTAGTGTCTTTGGGGTTCGCAACAATTACATCTCTGGCCTCAATTTCAGCTCCTTGTACTGCTAACCGCTGTAACAAAGGCCTCTTTGAAGAATGGTACTCCTCCTCTGATATGCATTTCGCATAAAGCAGTTCCTAGGACAGAGGAAACCAAAGTGAAAACTTATCAAATCCATTTTCACTCTATGAATTTTGTTGTGTTATGCACTAAAAAGTAAAAACCAGTTGAATATTAGCTCAATTGAGTGAAATTAATGATCTAAACTAATGAAAATTGTTCTTTTTAATCTACTAATGTCAGGTTAATTTTCTATATCCAAGTCAAATATCCACAACAACTGCAATCTACAAAAACCAATTAATCTCCTAAACTAAACCAAAATACTAAATCCAAAAAAAAGAGAGAGAAAAAGATAAATAAAGTAGGCGTTAAATATTTACCTGCAAGAAGACCAATTTATCTCTCAAAATAACAGGCTGCTCGAGTTCAGGTGGATAAGCAATAAGGGTCTCTAGCAAATGCGTTCTAAAGGCTGCAACCTCAGCTTCACCCAGAATCCCTTCTTTGTGTAGACCCATCAAGTTCAATATCTGGTGAAAGGAATCCTGCTGCCATTTCAGATTATCAGACTGCAGCTTGGAAAGCCTGTGTTCCAAGGCTGGTAACCGCCTTTTCTTGAATGAGAAAGGGAGAATTGTCTTGCAAAGAGAAGTGATGGAGTCATGGAGAGTGGAGTAGTATGTGGGTGTATAACCGTACACCATTTTCGATCTTTTGGTTTGTTGATGAGAGCTTGAAAATGGGTTGAAGCAAGATTTGAGACTGATGGTTTTAGTTGCCAGAGCTTTTGATTATTACTTTTGAAGAAAATTTCGGGTTATGTATTTGAACAAGGTGAGATTTTTGTTTCAGTTTCGAGAGGTTTGAATCTTGGGGAGAGCTTAAAACGGTCACTTGAAACTAGCCGTTGAGAGTTGGCAGACGGATGCGGAGCCAATTATTAGTTGATAGAACGCTGTCGTTTTCCTCCATGTTTATAGTCATGATAACAAGCTTAAAATTTGTGCAAGAATATTTAGTTTCCTCTTTCTTGTTTTGAAAGAACATATCTATTTGTTTACAATTATTGTAAGAATAGTTATCAAATCCAATCCAAAATCAACTCCAAGATTTTGGGTTATTGTAAGGGTAATTACACAATGATATATTTAAATTTTAAACCCAAAACATAAAGCATGACATGTTCCAATTTAAAATAATTATTTCTTAAGCAAATACCAATATGATATTGTTATTTAAACATCTTAAAATATTAAAACATAATAATATATGGTAACAATATTAAAACATATTTCTTGTTTTGAAAGAATATACTTATTGATCTATAATTTAATATTGACTCATTTTATCATCAGTTCATTCGACTTTACCATAAGTTGATGATTATCTTAAAATAATAAAATTATAAAAAAAAGAAAATAGTTAAATAAGTTAATAGATAAATTAAAAATTAAAATAAAATATTTTTATTTGTTTTATTCATTTGATAAAAAAGATAAATACTTTATCTTGCTTATTTTATACTTGTTTTTATTGTTTTTGTACAAAAAAAGGTATTACAATTAAAAATTTAACATAATTAGTTCATTTCTTACTTATTATGATAAATATATTTTGTTGATTTACATATTATTTATTTGTTTATATATCAAACTATACTTCAACAATCATAATATTTTCTTGACTAAACTCCACATAAATCTCTTGATCTTTTCTCACATAGAATCCTGAAGTTATTTTTTTCTCATATCAAACTTTATGTTTTATTTTTTTTTCTGAAAAGTAGTAACAGTATTAAATTGTCAATCAATTTTTTATAAAAAGACAATAACATTTTTTGTGTTTTAATCTTTTTGTTTTTTTGTTTGTTTAATTAAAAAAGAATTTAATATTTAGTTGTGTTTCTTTCTTTTCTAACTTCTCTCCTTTTCTCTCCTCATTTTCTCACTGTCCAAACAAGAAACAAAAGTGACACTTGCCCGTTACCTGTAATAAAATTTAATGCTCTCCCTCCTACCTCAATGGCATTACTAGATTTCTTCAGTTCCCTCCCTGCTTCTGGTGCAGGTTTAGAGTGTTTTCCTCTTCGAATTCTAGTTCTTTCATTGACCCTATATTGGGGCAAATCTAAAGTTGATTTTATTATTAGCATATTTAAAAAAGAAAACTTTTAACCGGATTCTGATCATTCATCATCCTCTACCAACATCTTGACGTTAGATACAGAACCTTTTTAATCTTGAAAAGGCGTGAAAACTTTTCAATGAATGACTTTAATTGTAAAGGGAATATTCACTTGGGCATTAAAATGCACTTCCCCGTAGTGATCCGCTACTTTGGACAAATGACTTGCTTAGGCATTAAGGCAATAAGAAACACGAAAACCTGGACCCATCATGCTAGCAAATATGGAAGGAGTTCACATACGCAGCATACTTGGAGTCTTCTTTAAGCTTGTTGACTTTGAACAAGTGGGATATTTGGCCATTGAAGTTGAATTGGTTAAGGCAAAATATATATGCAACTAAGAGTTTTGACCAAGTGATAGCTAACATTCATCTCCTTAGAAAATTTTCTTTTGATGGATTCTCTTTTTAAGATTAAGTTTTAATTTTTTTTTTAATTAAACAACAAAAAAACAAAAAGATTAAAACATAAAAATTGTTATTATCTTTTTATAAAAAATTAACTGATAATTTAACATCATTACTATTTTTGAAAAAAAAAAATAAAACACAGTTTAATATGAGAAAGAAATAACTCAAGGGGTTATATAAAAAAAGATTATACCACAAGGGTCTACGTGGAGATTATCCTATTTACTTTGTTCAAGTTCTGATGTTGGTTAACTTGGTGAAAACTTGACTTTTCTTTTCAATTCAATTTACCTAAACCCAAGTTTGATTCTCACCCTTGACAAATTTTTGGTAATTGAATTAATTATTAATTGTAAATATATATAGACAAGTTTAGGGTATGAGTACTCGATACTACTCATATATTAAATTAATGAGGTTTGAGATTCGAGTATTCACTGAGTGATACCTGTACCCTATTCGAACTAGAAATAGAAAATAAATTTCTTATTTGAATGCGTACTTAAAAATGACATTTCCATTTCCATCCCTAGTAAAGGTTTCCAAGGTTGAGCTAATTGCCCAAGCCTATTGGCTTGACTGAATCATATTTTGGCAGATTTTGTGGCTCGATCTCGACCTGTCTCAATTAAATTATTTTCATTTATAAATAATTTAAAAAAATTCATATAAAATAATATTTTTAATATTTTAATAATAAAATAACAATTAAATGAATAAACCAGACCGAACTTAGACTTAGCTTTTTAAATTAAAGGTCCAATGGACCCAATCCGATCCACGATCATCTCTTTATATATGTATCATCGTGACATTAGTAGTGATCTAAAAATGATTTAAATGTATTATTTCAAGTGACATACATACCAATAAATACTAATAAACTCTTCGGAAGTCTCTGTTTTCTTTTTATTATCATTATTATTATTAGTATTATTCTTGGTTTAGAGTGGTCCGAATTAAATCAAGGAAGTCGGTGTATTCGTTGAGACTTGCAAATATTTTTCAAATCATGCTTATCACTAATCCTCTCTTGCTCTCCAATAAATCAATAACCATAAGCATCAAAAAGAGTAATAACCAATTAATGTATAAAATTAACGTTTATTGCAAGAATTTCTGAGTATGCTTTTTTTTTTTGAATTATAAGATATATATGAGAATTAGCTTCATCTCATTTATTTTAAAGTTTGAATTCAAAATCTCTCTAAAATAGAGTTTCAAAATTTTAGTAGTTAGGTATTCTTTCCAAACATGATTGACTCTTATTATTATGGTGGGGGTGGGCAGCGTTTGTGTAAACAAAGACATTACACATTTCAGTTTCAGGTGAGACCATCTTCTTTTTCTGTCTTTTATCTTTCTCTTTGGAATGGGTGCTCTGGTGGTCCTTAATCTTTGACAAAACTAAATTGTCCTCGATAACACGTAACATTACATTAGTAAAATACATTCCACTTTCCACATTGTTTGGCATCAGCCTACTTCTTTTCCAAACAACGTATCATTTAGGGGTAAGTAATTGGTCGGTTCAGTTCATTATAATCAAGGATTAAATAAATCAAACATTTTAAAAAAATTAATTAGAATCGATAAAATTTAGAAGAGAACCGAATTGACCAAACATCGAATTGATTTGGTCAATTCGGTTTTTGGATCAAAGGAATCAAAATTGTCACTTTTTTTTTTTGCAAATTACAATATTAAAATTTATAAATTTATTTATAATTATAAAATATACAAATAATTTAAATATAAAAAATATATATATAACATTTGTCCTTTCACTCACATAATTATGTCCTTTCACATAAACTGTCAAACTAACATTTAAGAGTTTTAACCTGTAAATTCTAACATTTAAGATTCAACATAACATAGATAATAAAATTAACATCTATAAAAAAAAAACACCTAACACAAGACAATCAACTATTATAAATCATCAACTTAATAATAGAAAAATATATACTTTATATAAATTTAAAAAATATATAAACTAATATTATATATTAATATATATAATATTAATTTGATCTTTTAGTCAGTTCAATTTTAAAATTTTAAAACTAAAAATCAATCAAATAAATCAATTGGACCAAACCGTTTAATTACTCAAATTACATTTAGTTCGATTGGATCAATAATCCGATCCAATTTTACTCATCCCTAATATCATCTACTTTGTGGTATGACAAAATGGATGCTATTGTCAGGGTCAAAATTTACTTAAAATTGAAAAATTAACAAAAGAAAATGAGATTCAAATCCAATTTTATGAATAAGGAGATACATGTTATTGTTTTAATTTGATAATGTGCACCTTCTTATCTTATAACATGTTCTTAACGAATCGACTAGGTAGGCTTCTTTGTGAATCATGTGTGATCACAATTCATGGTCCGTCAATATAAGGACGAATAATTATATCTAGTAGTGGATGGAAATCGTTTTCATAGGAATCCTGTATAAATCGATAAGATCACTAATACTCATAACCAATATGCTATTGACGCATATGATTATATGAATGGAGCAGGTTGCCCAAATCACATTTAATTTAAGTTCACACAGGGGCGGTTCAATATTTTTAAAGGCTTAAAGTGATTAAACATTTAAATGAAGCCCTTATTGTGCAAAGAAAAAAATTAAATGATATGTTTTTTATTGAAATTAAAAAAATTACCATTAATTGGAGATCATTAAAAGCATATTACATTCATTGAAACTAAAAAAAATAATTGAGAATTATTAGCACTATGGGAATTGAGAAGTAATAAAAAATAAAAATTTATTAGGCACATAATTAGAAAAGTGAGAGCATATGTAATTTTATTAATTATTTTGACTTTCACAAGAATGAGGAAGTGAGATAAATAGTTAAAAATTAATAAGAGGTAGAAAGTGAAAAATAAATAAATATTTAATAGACACTTAATTTAAGAAATATTTTATGAATTATTTTAATTTTTATATAAATTTAATATAATTAATTATATTATATAAAATTATAAGAACTATAAAATTGTGAGACCTAAAGTAAGAACTTTGCTGGCTTTATGCTAAAGCCGGCCTGAGTCCACACCTGCCTAATTGTTTCCTTTTTTTCTTTTTCTTTTCAGCCTTTTCACCATGAGCTCCAACCCTTTCATTATCAATGCAAAAATGTTGATTTATCCGTCAGTCAGCTACACTATTTAATTACTTGCAAATAATGTAAACATAATTAATATAATTTTATAAACATTTTATTTTTATTAGTAGTAGAACAGACAGTCAAAACTGATTGAATTCTTTATCATCCTCGTAAAGATTTGGTTGGCATTTGATACATCTTAGTGAGCAGAACATGACAATATAGTCCACTCCAACAAATGGAAATGCCCTACTTTTTACGAAATCTAATTCTTAATTGTTTATATCAACTTTGGTTTTTGTATAATTTATTGTTTTAATATGACTGGGTGAAAATGATTTTGTGAGTCCAAATGTTGACATCATACGAGGGCTACAATTTATCTTTCAATAACAATGATAAAACATTTCATAACCGAAAAAGAAATTCAGATGCAAGAAGAGTAATGCATTAATTATAACATCTCAACTTTTAAATATATTTTTTTTAAAATAACCAATCTTAGATTTTGCAAAGTTGTTGGCCCACTGTGATTAGAGTTGGAGGTAGACAAGATTAGGTGCATTATTAATTTGAATTTCAAAAGTGGGGCAAAAGAATGAATGGACATTGATGTGCGTGTTCAATAAAAGAATCACTTTACCATGACGAAATGCCCCATTCACCTCCAATTTTGTTAAGACTTCTTCCATCAGCTGCAACAAAAGTATTTTAAAGGTGCAGTACTTTAATTAACAGTAAGATATAATGATATTTTTTTAATCATAATTATATGGGTTAATTAATTTTCAAAACAAATAGTTCGTCTAAAAAAAATTTTTTATTGGACATATAAGTCATGTCATTAGTCAATTGTCAATTTTTTTATTAATTTGATGGCATGATAATATTTAAAAAGTAATTTTATTTTTCATTAATTTTAAAAATTATTACAATATAAACTAAATTTTTTATTTTTTTAATTTTTTTTCTTTTTTCAAAAAAACAAAACTCTCAATCCGACCATCTTGCGAATGACGATGCTCCCTGATCAAAGGAGCACCAAATTTAACACCAAATCTAGTTCTTTCTAAAGGAGCACGAGATCTCGGGTGCAAGACCAGATCTCGTGCTCTATCGGAGAGATTGGGTTAGATCTAGCATTCCAAGATCAAACCCAACCACAAGGTGGCCGATCGATATAAAGAAGTATCATTAGTCGACTTCAAAAAAAGCAAAGAGTGAAAAAAAGAAAAAAACATTTTAAACATTTTATATTTAGATATTAATACTGTTTATACGTTTTAGATGGATTGTTTATTTTAAAAACTAATGAATTTATGTATAATTATGATCAAAAGATAAAAATATGAATACATTTTACTCTTTAATCAATTATAACCCTTTCTTTGCCAAGAGAGGATTTGGTAGTTCATTTAAATTTTCAACATGCATAATACATATGTTTGAGTTCCTAATAAGTTGAATTTCCCCTTGATAGAGGAAAAAGGAAATGTTGCTAAACAAATATATTTGATTGTATTATATAATATTTTTGACAGTTTTTTGGCTAAAAAATATCGTTAAAGTAATTTCATATACTAACGAAAATTGGATTTCTATACAATAAAACAGTTATAAATTAATATTTTGAGATCATAAAAATTTATTAATTAATTGAGATATTATTTAATCTATAAATTAATAATTTATTAATTTATATTTTAATTAATAAAAAATTAATCTATTGAGAAATTTTTTATTTTTCTTTCCAAAATACTTAATTTAATATATATATTATGTATTGTGATTATACGAATATTGTCTAATTACTAAATTACGAATTATCATTATTCTATGTGTTTGTTTAACCAAAATAATGTCCATGAATGTAATTAGTTTTATTAAATAAAAGTAACGAATCTATCCATTTTTACAACAAACAAAAATTACATTCCATATATACTTAATTAATATACTTCATGAACATTAAGTAAAAAAAAAAATCTATAAAAAAAACCATACAATACCACAAATGGTAAAACTAAATATAACGACTTCTTGATATGTAAAAAAATCAACAATGACGGATGAAATACATAAAACATTGTGTGAGTATAATATAGAAAATACAAATTGTATCCAAAAGCTATTGTAACAGTAGGTGCCAGAAAAGTTTAATTTGTAAGTAAACCAAACAACATTATCAAATACGATCAAGATGTACTCAAAACAAGAATTACATTGCATAATTTTCTTTTGTAATATGAGAACACTACACTAGAGTTTTTTGATACACTAAGAAAAGTTAGAGATGAGGTATAATGAGATATCAATTTCAACAAAAAATAAATAATATTTGAGTCATATTTTATAAAAAGTCTCTTAATTAAGTCATGCATATATATAATTTTGATGTGTAAAAAAATTATTAATTTATATATCAAGTGAGATCTATGTGTTTTCTTTTAAATGTATTATTTTATAAATTTAATGAATTATTAATTTATCACGTTGATTTTAATCGGAATCGGTTAAAAATATTGTTTAATCGAAATTATTAATTTATCAAAATTTTACTATAATTTAACTAGTAATTATGGAAATTCTCATATATTTAACTACTAACTTCGATAATCTTCCAAGATATTTCTGGTGATTACCAACATGATATTCCATAATCAACCGTGTACATTGTGATTTTGCCTTTTCTTTTCCTTGCCCCAAAAATATAATCAATTCTCTGGTACGGCTATGAGGGAAAGCAACTTGCTTTGTTTTATGCGTGCGTTGCCTTAACACGGAGGAAACTGATAAAAGCGTGGCAAATGGAAATATAGGGGTAAAAGATACTATACCATGCATATACTACAACTCTTCTAAGGAAAAGGGTGATTATGGATGTCCTTAAATAGGATTATTGCCTAGAAGCTTTTGTTCACGCCATACTAAAAAGTATACTTTTATTTGGTGCGCATTGTTTTGGATTGGTGGGTTCAAAGTAAAACTACTTTAGATGTTTTAAAATTTAAAAAATATATATAAAATCAATAGATAAAAAAAAAATTACCTTCCATCGTGTAACTTAATATTTTTACTACTAAAAACAAGTGAGAAGCCTGTGAATATATTTCTGAATTCTTGGGCAAATGTTATTTTCTCATATTTTTCCTGGTTTTAGATGGGTTTAGTGGAATTGGTTCAATGGGTCGGCAGATGTTTTATAGTATCATTGTTTTGTTTTTATTTCATTTAATAGAAGAATGCTTTAACATTATGTTGTTAATATATTTCTGCATAAATTAATAAAAAAATTTTTAACTTGTTGGATTATTGAGGTGTTTGTATTGCCTTTTAAATTTGATTAAAGAAACTGACTCTTTATTTATAAATGTATCTGAAGAAAGTTGAAATTAGGAATTGGCTAGAACTTTCGTAACAGGACCTTAACGAAAGCCTTACTACTTCCTAGCAATACCTTGCTACCTTGATTGTTGAATCAGGATATAAGCGGTTCTTAGCATTTAGAACCAAAATGCTACTACTATCAAGAATTCTGTGATCAAGAATGCTAGAATTAGAAACATCAAAAGAAAATTTTAATTTCACATATGAAAACAAGCTATTTCCTGATTCATGGGTAATCATTCATCACTAACCCCACAAAGCTACAACAATCCTTTGGCTTTCTGATAAAAAAAAGAAATAACCTTTTTTCAAGATAGGATGCCCATTCTACAACATGGGCAATGAGCATTATTCTCTAACCATGGGATCAGGCACCTCGAATGAAACCGATGTGCGCATGGCGGATGAACCAAGGTCTCACCAGCCTTGAACCGTTCCAAGCATATGGCGCACTCCTCCTGATCTGAAGCCTTCCAACTCAACTTGGCCCAACTGAACCTCTTTGTGCCACTCTTCTTTGGTCCAAACACTTCCTTGTGCAACTCCCCTTGTACCATAGATCTCCCATCAACGCACTTCAAACTTTCTTTGCTATTTTGCCTGATTTCAATGCCCAAAACAGGGGAATAAGTGCAAAACTAAAAACTAATTAAGCTTTATGTTAGCAAGTAACATAGCAGATCTGCTAACGTGAGCCTGATATAAATATTCTGTTGTTTAGTACCTTTTGGGTTCTGATTTTCTTTGTGTTCTCAGCCTCTCATCTAATCTTTCCTTTGCTTCTCTTGCTACCTCTCCCAGCTTCTCATCTTGATTGGCCTGATTTAATATGCTCCTTGGCTTTATTTTTTCCAGGTAAAACCAAGTCAGTCCCAATTATAATCTCCACCATATATATGGACCAAAAATTACTGTATAATCAAGAAGAAGAAGAAGTACCTGTGAAGAAACAGAGCTATGATGAGTTTCATGGTTGCTTGTATACAAACAAAAAGAGGACCTCCTTGTCAAGCCAATTGCTACCGTGCTTGGCGAATCAGTTGCGCCTCCGCTTTGATGGAACCGTCTTCTTCTGGCACATTCAACACCAGGAAGCATGCCCGCCATTGATGAAAGATATGAATTCTGAAAGAGACTATTAATTAAGATCAGTGTCTTTTATTTGTTATATTCAGGCTTCGGGCATGGTCTACTGTAAACTGATTTGTCTGCCGATTTGAAGCTAACTGAAACAAGGAGGAAATGAGTGGTTATAAAGAGGAAATACCTGTATAAATAATTGCAAGAAGAAAGGGTACCAAAAATGGGTTATGATTAAAAAGTGAATCAATCTCAAAAACAAAGAGGAAAACAGTTGCTACCTCATATAGATTATAGTGGGAGACAGAAGCGGGTCCGTGCCATTGATTGTCAAATAAACAATCTTTCTCAATCACCCTTCATTTGAGAGATTAGAAGAAGTATGAGTCATGTTTCTGTGTAAGAGCTCAAAATATACCCAACAGATTAAAATATTAAGACCGAAAAGACCATTAAAAATAAGGAAGGGACGAGGAAGGACGCAAGGGAGCTTCATGGCAACTTACCGTGCACCAGCCGCCCACCAGACCCCCAGACTTGTGCCGAAGGGTGAGCCACGTGACTAACCCAATTCTCACTTCTCTTTAATTGTAAATGGATTAACTTTCTCCTTCTCAAAAGTTGTTTTTCTTTAGACATTTATTAAAACCTTATTCAACAACCACGTCATTTAAATAACTAGGCGATATTTAACATTTTCAAATTTTTATTTCAAGACATATGCTTTATTTTAGTTAAGTTATTATTTGTTTAAGAGTTATTTTACAAAATAAAAACAAACAAAAAACAATTAAATCATAAAAATAGTAGTGAAAGTAGTTCAAAATAAATTGTAAGGTTTATGGTTATCACAAATATGTTATAATGAATTTGACTCAAGGGTTCATATATCAAAATAATTAAAAAGTTTTTCACTTAAGTGTTTTTTTTTTTCATTTTCGAAAAACGCGTGACACATTATTAAGTATCATTGAGCTCCACTATGTCATTAAATCAAAATATCCATCCACTGCCTAATATATGGAGTGAGCTAACATGTTATTTTTATGATAAACATGTTCTTACATAATCAACTTACTCTTTTCATGATGAACATGTTCTTCTATAATACACTTGTCCTTCCCATGATAATTATGTTCTCCCAAAATGTGCTCTTTTCCTGACATCTAATAAATACTTTCTAGTTAACGGCATGTACTTTGTATATATAAGAGCCTTGCCAATTCATCAAGGGCATCGAGAAATTCAATAGATTCATTCTCGATTAAAGTACATATGAAGTCTTTGTATTATAACAATTTTATTTAATTTAATCTTTTTATAATTTTTTTTAATTTAACCCCCTTACTCAGCTAATTTAGATAGAATTACCCATAATAATTAAATTACACCAAATAACTAAATAAAGAGAATTCACCACCTACCTAAAATATCAAAAATACATAAATTTTAAATTAAATACTACCCGAAAACAGTTCAAACTCTTAATTCTTTTTTTTCTAAAACGCACAAACAGAAAATAAATTGAAGAAAGAGAATCCCACCAACCACCACCAAGGTGTCATGATTGAGCCATGTAACGACTGTGAAAAGAAAAAGAAAAGAAAAAAGATGAGACGCATCACCCGCGCCCCCTCATTGTAATATTTTTTTATGGGGCGTTTTAAAAAATAACTTTTAAAGATAAGATGTTTTCAAAAGTAATCATTTTTATAATTTTAACTATTTTTAATCAAGTTGGACAAAAGTAACCTTAATGAAATTATACGTTATGATGTGACACGTCATGGTTAGGTTGTGACACGTCATGTACAAAAATCTATGACACGCCATATACAAAAACCTGTGACAAGCCATGGTTAGGTTGTGACACGTTATGTACAAAAATCTGTGACACACCATGTACAAAAACTTGTGACACACCATGGTTAAGTTGTAACACGCCATGGTTAGGCTGTGACACGCCATGTACAAAAACCTGTGACAAGCCATGATTAGGTTGTGACACGTCATGTACAAAAATCTGTAACACGCCATGGTTAAGTTGTGACACGTCATGGTTAGGCTGTGACACGTCATGTATAAAAACTTATGACAAGCCATGGTTAGGTTGTGACACGTCATGTACAAAAATCTGTGACACACCATGTACAAAAATCTGTGACACGTCATTGTTAAGTTGTGACACGTCATGGTTAGGCTGTGACACGCTATGTATAAAAACCTGTGACAAGTCATGGTTAGGTTTTGACACGCCATGTACAAAAATCTGTGACACACCATGTACAAAAATCTGTGACACGCCATGGTTAGGCTGTGACATGCCACGTACAAAAACCTGTGACAAGCCATGGTTAGGTTGTGATAAGTCATGTACAAAAATCTGTGACACACCATGGTTAAGTTGTGACACGCCATGGTGAGGCTGTGACATGCCATGTATAAAAACTTGTGACAAGCCATGGTTAGGTTGTGACACGCCATGTACAAAAATCTGTGACACACCATGTACAAAAATCTGTGACACGCCATGGTTAAGTTGTGACACGCCATGGTTAGGCTGTGACACGTCATGTATAAAAACCTGTGACAAGCCATGGTTAGGTTGTGACACGTCATGTACAAAAATCTGTGACACACCATGTACAAAAATCTGTAACACGCCATGGTTAAGTTGTGACACGCCATGGTTAGGCTGTGACACGCCATGTACAAAAACTTATGACAAGCCATGGTTAGGTTGTGACAAGCTATGTACAAAAATCTGTGACACGCCATGTACAAAAATCTGTGACACGCCATGTACAAAAACCTGTGACAAGCCATGGTTAAGTTGTGACACGTCATGTACAAAAATCTGTGACACACCACTGCTTAAAGTGTTTCCAACATGTTTTCATAAATCAAAATACAATTTTTTTATCTAAAACACCTACTTTGACTAAAAATTAAAAAAAAATTCTTTTGAAAACCTAAGTTTATAAATTTTAAAAATTTGAATTTATTGGTGTCTAGATCTCGAATTGATTCAATTAAAAGCTATTTTATATATCTGTGGTTATTTCTACCATTTCAATTATCTCCAAAATACCAAAAAATCGAAATTTTCAAATATCCACCCACCCAAACACTTTGAAACGATTGCTCAGTGTCTTAAAAGCACAAGAAAAAGAAATCTGAAAACGAGAGAGAGAGAAATCGAAAGCATAGCAGACGAATGCCGAAGAGAGAAATCGGAAGAATAACAGACGAATGTCGAAGAGAGAAATCGATAAAATTTGAGAGAGTGGGATAGTGAGAGAGAGAAATCCGAAACAGAAATGGAGAAAAATTATGATGAATGGTTTAATTTATTTAAAATAGTTTAAAGGATATTTTTATCAAATCATAGCTAAATATGACTAAAAACAGTTAAACTTATTCTGATGGTTATTTTTAAAATGTCTTTATCAAGAAAGGACATTCCTCACAATTTTTTCTTTTTTTATTATTACAGGATATCTCCGCAATGACCCTACTCATGTGAAGGAAAGAGAGGATGATGAAGGAAAAGGCGAAGTTGTCAAGTGATAAGGATAGTGAAGATTGAGGCAGGAAAAACCATGTAACCCTGGATTATATACTTTATTGGGTCTTTTTACTCTCCAGCATTATTTTATAGAATAGTGCATTAATTTGCCCATAATCTCATAATAATCCTTTTGATAATTGGGCCAGAAGGGATTTCAACTGATACATTTTTTTTTTTTGGATTAGACAACAGCTGATGCCCTGCTCATCATTTTGTCTACAGTCTTTTGATTCATTTAGCCACAATACTTGATCTGGTTTATGTGAAATGCTGTTGAATAAACAACTTAATATTGGAGATATATAATAATTATATAAAAATAACCCAAGCTTAGCTTAATAGTTTTTATCCTCGTGAAAAGCTAAGATTGAACATTAAAATTCACCTTCACCCTTACCTTGAGAGCTAAAATATAAGCAAAAAAATCAGGTTTTGATATTCGTGAATATTAGATTCAAATCCCATGGTATCTAAATTTAGTATAATTTTAAATTGATTTGTATTAATTAGCTTAGTTATCCACTAATTTAACTTTATATTAGTTTGTTAGTTAGTTGGTTTATTCATTGATTTTTTTAATAAACATAGCATATAATAATATATATGAAAATTATGTGATTTTATTTAAAATTTTTGTTTGTAATTATAATTTCATAAATAAATTAAAAAAAAAAAGCCTTGAAGTTACTGTCAAACTACAAATAATTTTTATGGGTGCTCCTTACGGGTTTAGATTGGGTTCGAAAAAACAATATGTCGACAACTTGACCCAAACCCAAATATTTGTCCATGCAAAACTGGTGCTGGTTGACTGCCTGCCAATAGTTTCTGGGCTTGGTTTTAGCCCACCTATATCCTTTGCAAAACCAAAGAAAAGTACAAAAAGAATTGTGTGTCGCGGGTCAAAATTAAAATTCAATCTCGTACGGTTTTAAGTTTTAAAAATAAAATTTAAATAAGTTTATAAATTACGGACTCACATTTTTAATCTAAAAGACATGTCTAATAGTGATAGACGACTCAAGCTTATATTCCCACACCACTTGTCATAGGACGAATTTAAAGTCTAATCCCGTGCAATCTTAAGCTCTAAAAATAAAATTTAACTAAATTTATAAAACACGAATTTACATTCTCAACTCAAAAGACATGCTTAATAAGTGGTGGAAGACCCATATTTATATTTGTAAGACTTACCTTATCTCTTACTGATATAAGATTCGTGACATGTGTATCAAACCAAATGTTTATGATAAAAATAATTTTACATTGAATAATTTATCAAAAATCATTTTAAATTTAAAAATATATAAAAATAATAGTAATAATAAATAAAAAATATTTATTTTAAAATATTAATATTTTAAAAAATTTCTCATTGCCTTATGGTCTGTGCAAAATTTTTTTATTTAAATGGTTTTTAATTGTCGAAAAATTTTATTTTTTTAAATCTTAATATATGTTACTAACAATATAATCATATCTTGTTAATTACGATAATTTTAATAACAAAATAAAATTAAAGTTGAGAAAATTAAATATATATTGAAAATAATTATTCATAAACTATATTATTTACATCATAAACTTATTTGTAAGCGATTTGCAAGCGTGATTGATATAAATTTCATTTACATTTGTAAATGTAAAATGATATGTATATCATTATGGTACTTAACAAAATTTTCTTCATTCAAATTTTGTAAATTATTTACAGTTTTTATTATTACTTTTTTTATTTTATGTCTTCATAATTATTTTAATTATGTTCACAAGGTGAATTAATTTTAAATAATTATTTTCAAAACCTTTTTTCTCATCCCTTTCTTCATTCTTGATCTAGTGCTGTCATCAACCTTGCCCATTCCGACAACGACTCCTCCTCCATTTGTTCTCTTCCCTTTTCGTTTTGGTGCCAATTTTCACTCTTTTTAAAAAATTTTAACGTCCCTTGATTTTTTTTCTCTCCACCATTGATCCCACCAGGAAAAAAAAAAAGCTAAGAGGGCTTGATTGAGATACTCAAGCCCTCAATTGGAACAACATCAAAAACTTTATTTTTATATATAGTAATAAATATGAAGAAGAAATGCAGCATGCAAACAAGATTCGAACTTCAAACTTTTATCATTTCATATTTTTTATTGTTAAGAAAAGTTATATTAACGTCAATCAATAACATTTATGGATATTGATAATTAAAGAATTATTTTTTAAAATTAAATGATCAAAATAGACAATCTCTTTTCAAAAATATTTTCTTGTTTTCTATAAAAATATAAATATTTTTAATTTTAAAAATGAAAGAAATCATAACAATCTCTGTAAGGTCATAGCCAAAACCCTCGCCAACTAGATGGAAATTGGTGATTAGTGAGGTTATCAGCGAGAACCGCTTTGCTTTTGTTGCTAGTAGATAGCTTCTTGATAGCTATCTTACCATGAATAAGGTCATTGATTACATTAGAAAAGAAGCAAGCGGTGGGCTATTATTCAAAGTGGATTTTGAAAAGGCGTATGATTCCATTGATTGGTATCTAATTTAAGAAAAAAAAGATTTGAAAGTTGATGGAGAAAATGGGTTAAAGCGTATATTTCCTCAACATCTTTATTAGTGCTAGTCAATGGCAACCCTACAAATCAATTCTGAATGTGACAAGGACTACACCAAGATTGTTTGCTTTCACCTTTCTTATTTAATTGTGTTGTAGAAGCCTTTAGTGTGCTTATGCACAAAGCTATCAACATGGGTCTATGTCAGGGAGTGGTAGTTGGTAAAAGACAGGTAGTTGTCTCTCATTTGCAATTCACAAACGACACATTAATTTTATGTAAACTTGATCCAAATAGTTTAATTAATACTAAATGTTTGCTGAGGTGTTTCCAGGTAGTTTTCAAACTCAAGATTAATTTCCAAAAAAGTTTCTTGTTCGACATTAGTCTTGATCATGAAACTACTGTGGAATGGGCAAGGAATATTGTTAGCAAAGCGAACAAATGGCCTACAACTTACTTGGGTTTACCTTTTAGCACATCAATGAACTCGATTAAGACATGGAAGTCAATTGTTGAGAAAATTGAGGGAAGATCTTTTATTTGGAAGGTGAAGTTCCTATCTCTTTGTGAAAGAATAACTTTGTTAAGAGCTATCCTTAATAGTTTATTGTTCTTCTTTATTTCGATGTTTGCAACGCCAACTGGAGCAAAAAAAACCCTTGACAAATTACAAAGATAATTTCTATGGGGTGAAACCATTGATAGAAAATGGATACATTATGTTAGTTGAAAATTAACTTGTCTTTATCGTGACTTGGGTGGAATTAACCTTGTCGACCTCCATGTGAGGAATATAACTCTTCTCAATAAATGGCTCTAGTGGTTCAATAATGAAACTTGGTCTCTTTGGAGTGAGTTGATAGAGGATAAGACGGATTGTGACCTTAATACATTACTACCATTGTCGTAACGTGCGGGTCCGGGAACTCGATCGCTAGACGTGGGCGAAAAATAAAAGAGATTAAGAGTCGCCGCCAATCGTCTTTTATAGGTGCGATTGGTCACTTATTGATTCGGTTCTAATCGATGAAGTTCTAAATCAATTTTAGATCCATCGAAAGAACAAAAACTGGTCTACGTTGTTCAAAGATGGGTTCGGGAGTGCGGTTACGCACGGAGAAGGATTAGCACCTCCGTGGTGCCCGTTCCACCAACGGTATCATTTAATCTTAAGTCATTCTTTTACGGCCTGATTTTGATTTTCATTGTTATATTTCCTTAATCTTTGCTTATTAACTAAGTTTTATTGAATTGGTTTTTTATTCGATTTTACGTATGCACATGATGCAAACATAAAATGATGTCATGATTTATTTATTTTAAATGATGGGGTCGGTAATTTTTTATTGAAAAATCATTCGAAGACCATCCCAACGCTTTGGTGAAGTCTCAACATTTCCTCACCTAGAGATATCTCCGAAAGAACTCATCTGTACAAGTTCCTCGGAGAAATCCTATCATCGGAATTCTTGCCTCATTTACAAGATAAGTGTGGCATGCTGTGACATGATAAGATGATGATGTCTATATGCACGTGTTTATTGACTTAAAAGGGAGTTCGTAATTCACCCGATTATGTGGTTAATAATTTAAGATAATTTATCACATTATTTGTGTTTATTATCATTTGTTACTTTTTTGAATTTATTATTATTTTTATATATTTTTATTTTATTTATTTTCTTATTGTTTATTTTTTTCTCTTTTCTTTTTTTTTCGCCTTTTGTTTTCTATTTAAATCTTTATTCTTTAATTATTGTTATTGATTAATATTTTATTTAATTATATAGTTAATCAAGCAACCAATTAAAATTTTCTATGGTTAAATTAATTTTATTTGTTAATATTCATTTAAATTAATTAACTAATTATACTAATTTGAGTTTATTGTGAAAATTTATTTTTTAATGTCTATTTTCAATATTGACTATTTGAATAATGAATATCGGAATATAGAGTTCGGATTTATCTCGATGCTTCGGTGAAAATTCGTCTCGTACTCCTCACCTAGAAAATCGATCAGAAAGAGATAACTCTCTACCTCTTTTTAGGTTGAATTCCATCATCGGATACTCAAAATAATTATTATTTATATATATTTTTTATGTATATTTTATTTATTATTATTTATTTGTTATACTTTTCATTTCTTCATTTTTTTTTGCTAAACTTGAAATCTTTATTAGTTATAACATTGACTTAAAATATAAATTTTAATATTATTAGTATTGCCACTTCTATATATATTATAATTACATACTTTTTTACTAAAAAGTAAACTAAGCTTTCCTACATGAAAATATATTTTTTATTATTTTTTTATTTTTTTAAATTATTTATCTAGGTTTATATTATTATTTATTATCCTATTTTTTATGTGCTTATTACTAAAATAGATACTCATATTTTATGTGTTTTTTTTATTTTCTCTAACAAAATTTAAATTAAATTAAAATATATTGAAATTAAAAAATAAAATAAAAACATATTCAAACAAGACCCAAATGCAGGAAATATACATATCTGGACTTGGGTTAGCCTAGATCCACGGCCCACAGGAGGCCCGAAGCTGCCCCGGACGGTCCGCTCAGCAGGCCCGCAGCTCAACTCTCCAAAACGCACCGTTTTGTGACCCCTCAAAACATTGTCAAGCCTCTTAATGATAATTCTAAAATTACTTGTGAAGGAATGGGGATTTTGGTTAGTAATGGCAAGAGGATTAAGTTTTTGAAGGAGCAATGGATACCAGGGGTAGTGCTCTGTAATCACTTCCCAAGAAACTTTGCTTTGGCTACTGATAAAAACAATGTGATCGATGACTTTGGTAAGTGGGACAATCAAAGGTCGGAGTGGACCATTAATCTAAGGAGAAATGTGCTTGGATGGGAAGAAGAATAGTGGGAAGCTTTTATGTCCTTACTTCTGAATCAAAAGTTAAATAAGGAGTTTTAAGACAAGCTGATTTGGAAACATAACACAAGTGGCAATTACAGCACAAAATCTTTTATGTCAAACTGTGTTAATGTGAAACCATTCCAATTCTGAGGTGTGGAGACAGATTTGGGAAAGTTTGACATCTCATAAAGTGCAAGCATTTTGTTGGCAATTGCTTAAGGGAAGATGCACCCAAGCATTTGACTCATTAGTTTGTGCATAATCTTCTTTTAAATCTCCTTTCCTCCAATTTTAAAAGAGAAAAAAACTACTCAAGGGAAGATTAGCAATGAGAAAAGAGTTGGCACGTAAAGGTATCATTAGACAAGAGGCCACGTACTGCTTGCTGTGCAAAACAGGTAATGAAACTATAAATCACTTATTTTTCTCTTGTCTTGAAACATGGAAATTGTGGCACTGGTGTTGTGATTACGAGAATGTTAAATGGGTATTGTGATTACTGGAATGTCAAATAGGCATTACATACGCTTGGAATGAGATGAGTAATCGGATGGAAAATGGGAAGGTGTTTAAAACGGCTTTTTACACTATCACATGGTCTATCTAGTTAGCTTGAAATGATGTTGTGTTCTAAGGCAAAGAGTGGAGTAACTTCAACACCTTTGACACAATTAAGTTAAGGTTGGGATGATGGGTAAAACTCAAATAGCCAAACCTTAGCCCATATCTGTTAGATGTGATTAGAAATCCGAATATTGGCTTGAGTCCTCAAAATAAGAAGTAGATAAAAAGTATAATATCTTGGAAAGAACCACCCCCGAGAAGCTTTAAGTTTAATGTCGATGCAGTTGCAAGTGAATGCCTCGGTGAAATAGGGAAAGGGGTCTAGGGGATGAGAAAGAGAGCATCTGTTTATTATTTTCAATTTCCATGGGTGTCATCAATTCTAATAGAGCTAAGCTGATGGCCCTTTGGAAGGGTTTTCAAGTGATGGTTGCATCAAAGTGGGCCAACTCCCATGGGGTTGTTTTTTAGAGTGATTCCTCCAACGTTGTCTCATGGGTGCTGAACCCTCACAATTCTCCATGGAAACTTAAGAAAACCATTATGAAGATTGAAAGACTAAAATCCAAGTGATCTAAATAAAGCATAAGTAAGATCTCTTGGTTTGTAAATGAAATCGCAAATAGCTTGGCTAAAGCGGGCATATGCAAACAAGGTGATCTAATGTGGATTATTGGCAATGAAAGTGCGAGCCAAGTATCAAAGGAAAACTAATTATGAGTTGCTAAAGTGATGTAAAATTTGAAGAATCATAAGGTGTATAGTTGGGGAGGGGTAGCTGACAAAGCAATTTGACTTTTACTACAGAATTATTTTTGTTTACCTACAGTTTTGAGATCATAGGCAAACGTTACCTAGGCCACTCTTTTTGTGTTCTTTTGTAGCCATCATCATTAATATAAGATCACTACCTTTAAAAAAAAAAACCTTAATTTACTAATATATATGAACTTGTTATAATATTTTGAACTCATCACATTTGCTTAAGTAGAAAATATCATTGATAAAACTCTAAATCAATTTTCAAAAAAAAAAAAGAGGGCATGAATGGAGTGCCCAAAGGATTTCTAAAATCACAAAAAGGATTAGCCTCCACTATTTATTATCCAAATTTATTGAAAGCGCCCATCCCTTCAGTTGCGGAGGTTCTGGTTTCTTAGTTGAAATGATAACCAACCATTTTCTCATTTCCGTACCATTCGCGTCCTTTTTTTTTTTGTAATTTTGCCGAATCCCTCCACTCTATATTCTATTATTCCCTTTCCTTCACTCATTCGCAAAATAACTCCCAACAAAAAAAAAAAAGAAAAAACCCAAAACCTTTTCTTTCTCTCTTTTTTTATTTTTCAAAAGAGAAAAAGAAAAAAAAAAGGTAAGGCAATGAGCAGCGAAACAAATCCAACCTCTCCAATTTCTCCGTCATCTCTAAAACAAAAGCTAAAATCTTCTATTCGTCTCCCATGGCTCTGCCACCACAATCTCCAAGACAGGTCTCTAAGTGCCTCAGCCACTCCTCTTCTAACCCATACTCCAAGCCCTACGGCTAATAACAACCACAACAAGCCAAGACTAAGCAGGACATTATCTCCTACGTTTCTTAAGTCCCCAGAGTTTAGAGACAAGTGTCGTAGCTTGATTAACCGCATTGGACACGGTCCTGGTCATCGCCATAGCCACAGCCACAGCCACGATTATGGTTATCATGGGCATGGCCATGGGAGACGACACTCAGCGGATTTTCGATATGATCCGTCTAGTTACGCATTGAATTTTGATGAAGGATTCAATGATAGCCAACTTGATGAGTTCCCTTCAAGAAATTTTTCTGCTAGGTTGCCACCTTCTCCTACTGCTACTACTTCTAAAGAAATCACTGCTTATACTTGAAAAATAATATTTTGGGTTTTTGTTGAATTTGCATGGAAAAACGATGGCTTGATGAGGATATAGCGGTAGGTTTTTTTTTTTTTTGTTAAAAAAGAAAATTGCTTGCAACTGTATATAATTTTTTTCCTTCTAATTTGTTGATTAATCTTTGATAAAAAGTTACTATAAATAAGATGAATCCTTATCTGAATGATGTAAAGAAGATCTTGAAATTTATTAAGTTTTAAGTTTCCAATCCCATTATATATGAAGTTGATTATATTTTATGTTAATTTGTTAATTTATTTATTAATTTCTTTTATTAAATATAATAATCATCTCATATTTATTGAGAATTAGATTATAATTTTTACTCATGAATGTAATCTCATAAAAAAAAGTTTTTCATAAATTTGTGAAGGTATTTGTTGAAATTAATTAAATATTTAATTATGGAAAAATAAAGGGATATGAATGTGACTTCCATGGAAAAATGCATAAATTCCAATATCATGAGTTCATGTAATAACTTATGTTTGAGAAAGAATAATGAGACAATCTAGAATTAGTTTCACATTACCTTTTTTAATATGTGTGTGTGTGTGTGTGTGTGTTATTATCTTATAAATTTATTAATGTTAAAAGTTTTGTTTAGTAAGGCTAAATTAACTGTTTCCAGAAAATGAAATTCAGATGTGCGTATATTATTCCATTATTGTGCTTCATTCTCTAATTATTCATCAGTAAGCAGTGATGGAATCAAGATTTTAAGTTTGAGAGAATAAAAATGAAAAATTTAATATTTGAGGTGGTGAAATTATAAAATTGAAATAAGAATGAGTGATTAGAGAATGAATATTTGAGAGTGAGAGGCGATTAAAAGGCATAGCCAATAGCCCGACACACCCAGCTGGTTGCCTAATGGAAATTGAAATAACAAGAAAAGCAGATTCCATATTTTTCTCAACAAAAGCAATTTGTTTAACTAAAATGGGGATCTTCTTATCCAAATATGATTTTGCACGAAAAGGGATTGCACATTTCGAATAGGCAAACATTATTACCAGCATCAGCATTCCATACCAAGTTACCACCCTAATAATTGCCTCTAAGTACTAAATTTCAATAATGCAATGAAGGCAATGATATGAGAAAACTATACAACAGATATGTGTGAAATGCATGTCCAAAGGTGGGCCAAGGTTTCAACCTTTAAAATGAATTTAAGACACAAGAAATTATATTGATGATAAACATGGGTTTATATCTCTAAAAAATGTAACGTTTTAATGGGCCTTCACTTTATCTTGTATTAGTAAGGACCTTAGGATTTTACCCAAAACTCACTCATCTACTTGCATAGGTTCTATCACTCAACTTAAATTAGCTATAAGTATATTAAGGACATGTGTCCAACTTTCTTATTTGTGAATCAACAATGCATGTACTGGATATGAGATTTTATAGAAATAGTCTTTCATCTCAATTACTTCATTACCCCACTATTCCAAGGATTGGGAATGTTACACCACGTGTATCGATAATTCACGATTGAATTGCTATTGAACTCTTATACACATGGTTTTCAAATAAAGAGATTATTCTTCAAAATTAAAGAATCAAATCTCTTAATTGACGTCAATGAGATAAAATTGGTTTCAATCAACATTATCTCTAATTGGTAATAGTTTCATCATTCTTATAGTGCTAGCAATGTTATCACTTGGTACAAGTTTGGTAAGTGGGTTCATTAAAATTTAACATATAAGAAAATATTCAAAATAAACCTTAGCTTTCTTTACAACAATTCTCAAATCTCACATGATTATATCTCTAAGCAATATGCTTGTTATTATTTGAAAATCTTTCATTTTTAGTGTTGTAAATGTTGGTGGGGAGTGGGGTTTATGAGGTTTATGAAGTATTCAAGAATAGGCAAAATCTACTTCAAGGTGAGCCTTTAAAATAGGCATTTATCTTTAAGACTTAATTCGCCCCCACCACTTGGTATGCAAAGGGGAATGATGTGACTAGTCTCAAGGATACAACAAAGCCAATGTCTACTTTTCGTATTGCACTTTACGAAACTAGACTGCTAGATACACCTGAGGGTTTGTAAAGTCGTTTGGCCTTAAAACCAACTTTCTATAGCAAGTAGATAATAAAGAATTCAGAATCTTTTGTAGATGGTGGAAACTAAAGTGTTTTGTTCTTCTAACACAAACACTTTCTTTTGCTCTCTTGTACTTGCTTATTGTGTTTAAAATTTGGTATGTCAAAAATGGACGACAACAAGCCCTTTATATAGGCTTCAAAGTGTCTCTTCTTCAAGGACACTTCCTTTTCATAAAGACATCTTTTTGTCTAATAAATATCTTTATATTCTAAGGTCACAACCTTTTTATAAAGATCTCTTTCATCTAAAAAGTATCTCTACACTTTTTGCTAACATAACTTTTGAGCAAAAGATATTGTTTCAATAAACATTTAATGAATAGATAACTATTCATTCCATAAATCACACTCTTTGATTTATTCTTTGAAACAATATCTATTCACGTGTAATCTTTCACATGTTACTTTACAATTGTAACTTTTTACATGTAGCTTTTCACATGTTACTTTACAATGGTAACTTTTCATATGTAACTTTTTGTTGATGTCTTTTCAACATGTATTTTCAAGAAACATAATTATTCACATGAAAACTTGTCTATATTCCAATAGACATATTGTGTCATTTTTTGTGACATAACTATTGAGCTAATGATAGCTCTCCATCATGTGACTTTCCATTAATTTTGAAAATACACCAACAATGCCCCACCATTTTCAAAATTTCCAAATACCAACAACTTTGGGAAATCCTGTGCATCAATGAAGGTATCCCACAGATTTGAACCTTCACTTAGTAAGTGTGGTTGGTTCTAGTCTGAATAAAGTGGTTGACCAAGCATTGAACCACCGATTCTGCATTTGACTAGTCGGGCCACTAAACACGCACAAGCTTCCTTGCTTATATTGTATCTAGTTTTGCCAACACGTTTTATGGCCTTGTGTTATGTATCCATTCATGAGTGCTATCAGAGCCAAGCCTTTAGCTCCTAGAAGTGGCCGCACTTCCACTCATATAGGTAGCCCCCATCGGAAGTACCCTGTAATTATTGTACTTCAACATTTACATGTTATGGGTCTATTAAGAACTTTTCGTTCATCCTTACTTAACACATTACGGGAACCAAGCACTATACACCTTGGGATGGAAATAGAAATTTAGTGCTTGCAATCTCCATGTGTTAGAATGGTCAGTACCCAAGACTTACAAGTCAGCCGTAAGCGTCGGGGTGAGCTCCCACCATTGGAAATTTAATTAATAAGCTTGAGCCCCATCCCTCTTGAGGTCTTTAACACAAGGTCTCTTTTTAGACTTTTAGTAAACGGATTCGCTAAATTTTCACCAGCCCTCACATAACTTATAGTGTTTATACCATCATTAATCCTTTGCCTTATAATGCTATGTCGAAGTCCAATATATCGACTCTTCCCATTGTAAGCTTGATTATAAGCCTTTGATACAGTTGCTTCATTGTCACAATGTATCAAGATTGGTGCCATCGGTTTTGGCCACAACGAAATTTCATAGAGTAAGTTTCTCAACCATTCCGTTTCTTGAATTGCAGATGCTAAGGCTATAAATTCAGCCGTCATGGTAGAATCCGCTTAACAAGATTGTTTCTTGGAACCCCAAGAAACGATGCCCCCACCAATTGTAAAAATCCATCCAGTCGTGGATGTGTAATCCGATCTATTTGAGTTCCAACTTGCATTCGTATATCCTTCTAAAATCGAAGGAAAATCGGAATAGCAAATGCCATAATTCTTGGTACTCTTTAGGTACCTTAGAACTCTATGGACAGCATACCAATGCTTTTTATTCGGATTACTTGTAAATCGACTTAGCATCCCAACCGCAAATGCAATATCCGGTCTTGTACAGACCATTGCATACATAAGGCAACCAATCACCCTTGCATATTCATGTTGTGCTATTGACTTGTCTTCATTGGGTATGAGCTTTTGATTAGAATCATAAGGCGTTATCATTGGCTTACAATCTGACTTGCCATACTTAATTATGATCTTTTCGATGTAATGAGATTGAGACAATGTTAGGCTATTATTGTCTCTTATTATTCTTATGTCAAGAATAACATCCACCATACCCATATCTTTCATGTCAAAATTCTTTGACAAGAACCTCTTTGTGTCTTCCACTTGTTCTAAGTCCATTCCAAAGATTAACATGTCATCTACATATAAGCAAATGATGACACCTTTCCCATTTTGGAACTTACTATAGACACACTTGTTAGATTGATTGATCTTGTAGCCATTAGCTAGCACAACCTCATCAAACTTTTGATGCCATTGTTTAGGCACTTGTTTTAATCCGTACAAGGATTTTAAAGCTTGCACACTTTCTTTTCTTGACCCGGAATGACAAACCCTTCCGGTTGTTCTATTTATAAGATGGTAATTCACCAAATCGATGTCAAAACGGCATTCCTAAATGGTGAATTGGATCCTCAAAATTATGAGGAGGCAATGAAGTCTCGAGATACTTTTTTTTTTAGAGAAGCAATACAAGATGAGATGGACTCAATAATGGGAAACAAAACATGGAAATTGATAGACCTTCTACATTAAAACAGTAAGGTATGTATTCACATATTTCTTCTCTTGTACCTTCAACTATGTACATGAGAAAATCTGACCCATATGTCTTTGCTTTTCTAACTTTTTTACTTCTCCGAAGCTCAATAGTTTTCTCATCGTTTTTCGATGAACTATCGCTTTTTGTTATTTGTTCCTTGGGTCTAGGAATTGAGTTGAACCTTGTTTCATCAAAGATAGCGTCCCTTGATTCTATGACCGTATTAACGGAATATGAATCGTTAGGCTCTATCACCATGAAACGATATGCTTTACTATGTTTAGCATATCCTATAAATATTCATTCAATTCCTTCTTCACCCAATTTCCTTTTCTTTGGCTCCGGCACTCTTACTATGGCTCGACAACCCCAAACTCTTAAATAATTAAAGTTTGGCTCTCTTCTTTTCTATAGTTCATAAGGAGTAATTTTGCTCCTTTTGTTTGGGATTCTATTTAATATATGGCAAGCCATTAATAAGGCTTCGCTCCAAAATCCTTTTCCCAAACCCGAATTAGAAAGCAAAGCATTCACCATTTCTGTAAGAACTCGATTCTTACGTTCTGCTACACCATTTTGTTCCAGTGTGTATGGAGCGGTAGTCTCGTGAATAATACCCGTGGACTCAAAATATTTGAGATCATAATATTCACCTCCTCTATCACTTCGTAAACATTTAATAAACAATTCATAATGCAATTCAACTTCTCTTTTATATATTCCAAACTAGTCTATAACTTCATTTTTAGCATGCAACAAGTAAACATAGTAATATCTAGAGAAGTTATCAATGAATGTTACGAAGTATTTCTTTCTACTAATTGAAGGAGTACTATGCATGTCACAAACATCAGAATGTATTAATGCAAGCAATTTAGTATTTCTTTCTACTTTAGGAAATGAATTCCTTGTAATTTTAATGACCATGCATGTCTTGCACATATCATTATTTTCATCAATGGTAGGTATCAATTCTAACTTAGCTATATCATGCATTCTTCTATAATGAACATGACCTAATGTATTATGCCATAGATTAGACAGCTTTGCTTTACTATCATGAATATTAAGCAAGGCATCAACATAAGCAGAATTATCATTTTTCTTTTTCATATTAAGCTTGAATATGTTCTCACAATAATATCCACTTCCCACATATTGTCCATCTTTTGTAAGGATGAACTTATCCGCTTCAAATGTTAATTTGAAGCCACACTTATTTAACAAGCCACCCGACACAAGATTCCTTCTAACTTCCTGTATATAATACACATTGTTTAGTACAAGTGTTTTTCCGGATGTAAACATTAGTTCTACGGTGCCTTTTCCTTTCACTTGTGTTGTGGAGGAATTTCCCATGTATAGCACATTTCTTTCATCAACTTCTTCCAAAGTTTTGAAGAAACTTTTATCATTGCATACATGATTCGTTGCACCAGTATCAATCCACCACGCTCCATCATTTTGGAGAAGATTGACCTCAGAAACCATTGCCACTAACTTGTGGTGGTTCACACATTGTGTCTTACTTCTCAAAAGTCTACATCCGCCTTAAAGTAACCAAGTTTGTTACAATGAAAACATGACCCATTTTTGTTCTTTTTGAATTTATGACTTTTGCCATACTTGCCCACATAATGTTTTCTTTTGCTTGGCTTGTTTGATGGTTTGTGTTCCATCACATGGACCTTCGAAGTGTCAAGATTCTTTTCATTAGAATCTTCATCTTGCTTGACTTCTTATTGCTTTCTATAATATTCTTCTATTCGAAGATGATTGGCAAGGTCCTCGAAAGACATTTCCTCTTTCTTATGTTTAAGAGTTTTCTTTGTGTCTCTCCATGAAGGGGGAAGCTTATCAATTATTGATGAGACCACAACAGCTTCATCCATTTTCAAACCATATAGCTTAAAACTATTGAGAATACGTTCAAGCTCATGCATGAATATTTCAAGACCTTTCTTTCCAACCAACATACATTTTCTATGCATATCAAACGCAATATCATGCATATTCATATCAAGTAAGGAAAAAATACTTATCTTATAATCTGATGTAGAACCATTTTGCCAACTTTCTTTGTCACCATCAAATCGGTCCATCTTTTTCAATGAGTAAATCTTCCTCCTTTGAAGCAGTCTAACTTGACAATGTTGGAAGCCATATCCTTTAGTGAAACCATCTTGAATACCACGAGAATTAAGTCTTAAAATTGTTGGTGGGGAGTGGGGTTTATGAGGTTTATGAAGTATTCAAGAATAGGCAAAATCGGCTTCAAGGCGAGCCTTTAACATAAACATCTATCTTTAAGACTTAATTCGCCCCCACCACTTGGTATGCAAAAGGGAATGATGCGACTAGTCTCAAGGATACAACGAAGCCAACGTCTACCTTTCGTATTGCACTTTATGAAACTAGACCGCTAGATACACTTGAAGGTTTGCAAAGTTGTTTGGCCTTAAAACCAACTTTCTGCAGCAAGTAGATAATAAGGAATTCGGAATCTTTTGTAAATGATGGAAACTAAAGTGTTTTGTTCTTCTAACACAAACACTTTCTTTTGCTCTCTTGCACTTGCTTGTTGTGTCTAAAATTTGATATGTCAAAAATGGATGACAACAACCCTTTATATAGGCTTTAAAGTGTCTCTTCTTCAAGGACACTTCCTTTTCATAAAGACATCTTTTTGTCTAATAAGTATCTTTATGTTCCAAGGTCATAACCTTTTTATAAAGATCTCTTTCATCCAAAAAATATCTCTACACTTTTTACCAACACAACTTTTGAGCAAAAGATATTGTTTCAATAAACATTTAATGAATAGATAACTATTCATTCCATAAATCACACTTTTTGATTTATTCTTTGAAACAATATCTATTCACATGTAATCTTTCACATGTTACTTTACAATTGTAACTTTTCACATGTAGCTTTTCACATTTTACTTTACAATGGTAACTTTTCACATGTAACTTTTTGTTGGTATCTTTTCAACATATATTTTCAAGAAACATAATTATTCACATGAAAACTTATCTATTTTCCAATAGACATATTGTGTCATTTTTTGTGACATAACTATTGAGCTAATGATAGCTCTCCATTATATGACTTTCCATTAATTTTGAAAATACACCAATAGTAAATTATAGCTCGATTGTCACAATACAAATTGATTGGTCAATTTGTAAGAGTAACAAAACAATTGTTAGTTGAGGAAGGGGGGCTCACAATATTTTCCATAAGTGGAACATATCAAGTTGCATTTCGAGTCTGCTAGTAGCTCAATAGGGTTGCTAATGGTTAACATATCTCTGAAAGCTTGTATATCTCTCAATCCAATTATGAAGGAAAGTTCTATTTTTTACTTCAAGATCCATAATACCAATTCTCCCACAGTTTCTATATTTACACACCTTGCTCTACGCAATATAATGAATTTTTTTTGCTTTGCCCTAGTGTCACGAACTACACTCCTTCACTTAAGTATGCGCTAGTTTGTGCAGCACTTGAGTAGACGTTTTCATGCAAGTCAGCCAATTCTCAGTTATATCTAATCCAACATTAATAATAACAATAAATTAGACTAAGAGAACTCATATCAAAATCAAAAGGCATACCAAATGCCATGTATGCAACCACTTAGTCATAAAATGAAAAAACATTTTATTAATATGAAATTAATTACAAATGGACCAAGAAACGCTATCGCCAGGCCATAGGGATAACCCTAAATGATTCGCTACAAACATACCTTTACCAGTGAGGTAGCTTAATAATCCACCAACTGCTCATCCTCTATAAAGAGTTTACGAGATTTTACAAGTATTTTGCTAGTAGCCATTACAATGCTTCAAATGAGGACATTCCTTTCCTAAAGCTTCTTTCCCCTTTAAGACTTAACAAGTATTTTTGGAGGTGTCACCATAAGCCATTACATTGTTTGAAAGAGGGACATTTTCCTTACAAGTACAAAAGACTTAATCTCATAGATAACTTTACCCTATCATGGTCTGATACAAGGTTAGCTCATGACATCCTCCCCCACTCAATCTATCGATGTCTTAGATGATTGGTTGGCTTGAAACTCTTCAATCTTCTACTGAAAGGTGTAGAGGATTGTTTCTTTCTCCAGGTGATCTCATTTGGCCCCAAATCTTCCCATTTCACTAAGTACTCTTGTGTTAGTTGTCAGTTGATTGTTGTCATCTCCTCTGCTAAGATCTCCTCTACTTGACACGGTGATGGTGGCTTGGTGTTGATGGCAACTCTTGTGGCTCGACTTCTGCTTACATTTGCTAGATCTGCATGGAACGGCTTTAGATGTTGACATGAAACACAGGGTGTACTTTCATCCACTTGGGTGGATCAATCTTATAGGAAGTCCTCCCCACCTTAGCTACCATCGGTATATGACCTTCTTACTTCCATACTAATATTCAATCTCTTTTTTTTAGGAATTGAAGTTGTTCGGGTACCAATTTCACTAGCACTAGGTCTCCTACCTCAAAGTGTTGCTCATTTCGACCTCTAACTGCCCACTCTTTCATCCGACTAGAGGTTTTTTCTAAATAAACTTTAGCAATTTTAGTGTTTTACCTATGCTCCATAGCAAAGTTAAATACTCGTAGACTCTTCCCAATATACCATTTGACAAAGGTATGAAGAAGTCTAGGTTGTTGTCCAATGACAACTTTGAAAAGGGTTTTATTGGTGGTGGAGCTCTTTTGTGAGTTAAAACATAGTTGAGCTACATCGAGTAGGTTAGGCCAATTTTTTTGGTGCACTTGTATCAAATGTCGCAAGTATTCTTTTAATAACTCATTGAAACGATCTATCTAACCATCTGTTTATGGGTGATAACTAGAAGAGACATTGAGTTCTAACCTTAATAGCTTGAACAACTCCTTCTAGAGAAAATGAGTAAACCTTGGATCTCTATAAATGATTATGCTCTTCGAAACACCTCAATATTTTACCACACGTTTAAAAATCGTGCAAGCCATTTCTTCTGCAGAGCTAAACTTTTGTACTAAAATGAATGTTGCATACTTGGAAAATTGGTCTACCACTACCAACATAGCTATCATATCCCTCACTTTAGGAAGCCTTACAATAAAGTCTAAAGAAATACTTTCTCATGGTTTAGTCGGCATAGGTAGAGGTTCTAGCATTCCCTTCGATTTCTATCTATCTACTTTCTCTTACTGGCAAATGGGGCACGTCTTCATATAATCCATCACATTTTGTAGCATATGAGGTCAATAGTAACCTTATTTCAGTAGTGCAACAATTCGTTACCAACTTGGATGTTCTGCCCAAGGAGTGTCGTGGCATTCCCGCATTAATTTCTGCCTAAACTTTCTCGCTCTTAGAACAAATATATGAAGTCATTTTATTTGAAAGAGTCCATTTACCACCCAAAAGTATTTCAACTTTTCACTATCCACTAACTTCCTAATGGCTATTGCTTAGGGGTCTCGATGCAAATTGTCCTCAATTAAGTGACAAATATCTGTGGTCACTTTGTTGGCTGTCATTAGTGCGATCACCTTTAAAACTGTAAATTTGACCTTCCTACTGAGGGCATCTACTACACTGTTTGTTTTTACCACCTTATGCTCGAAGGATAAATCAAACTCAGCTAGAAACTCTTATCATTTTATCTGTTTAGCTGTAAGTTTTGGTTGTGTGAAGAAGTGACTCATGGTTGTATTGTCAGTCTTAACTACGAATTGTGATCCTAGTAAGTAATGTCGCCATGCCGGTAAACAATGAATCACTGCAAGTAGTTTTTTCTCCTGCGCTGTGTATCTCCTCTCAGCTTCATTCAACTTTTAATTTTTGAATACAACCGGGTGTCCTTCTTGTAACAATATTCCTTTAAAAGCAAAGTCCGATGCATCTGTCTATATCTCGAAAGGTTTTCTAATATCAAGGTGCGATAACACAGGATCGGTCATCATCGTGTCTTTAAAATCTTATAAGGCTTCTTGGCATTACGGCATCAATTCCACTTCTATCCCTTTTTAAGTAATTCTATCAGTGCTACTGTTCTTTACAAATACCCTTCCATAAATCTCCAATAATAATTGGCTAGCTCGAAGAAAGAATGAAGCTTAATTGTATTCTTAGGGGTAACCCATTCTTTGATAGCTTTTACCTGTTACATGTCCATTCAGATGTGCCCTTGTTCAATTATATGGCCCATAAACTAGATTCTGGTTTGCATGAATGCATATTTCTCCATTTTTACATATAACTAGTGATTGCGAAGTCTTTGTAAGACTTGTCGCAAGTGCTATTAATGCTCCTCTAAAGTCAAGATGTACACCACAATATCATCTAAGTAGATTACCATGAACTTGTCTAGATAATCATGAAACACCTGGTTCATTAATGTGTAAAAGGTAGCAAGAGCATTGATTAATCCAAAAGGCATAACAAGAAATTTAAATATGTCATAACATGTTATGCAGATGGTTTTTCGCTTATATCCCTCAGCCACTCTTACTTGATGATAACCCAATCTCAAATCTAGTTTGGAGAAGTACTTTGCACCACTTAGCTAGTCAAAGAGATCTACTATAAGAGGGATAAGATATTTATTCTTAACTGCGACTTTATTCAAAGCCCAATAATCCACACATAATCGTAAACTCCCATCTTATTTCTTTTAAAAAAGTTCTGGGGCTCCAAATGGTTCTTTTGATGGTCAGATGAATCTAGCTTGAATCAGCTCTTTTGAGTGGTAGGACTTTTGGTAGTTGTTCTAGAATTATATCTTGAAATTCTTCCAAAACCAATTTCTCTTCTTCTGGTATTGGGTTTCTGTTATCTTCACCTTTGTAAATAGGCATAGCTACGTAGGAGGGCTTATTTTTCTTAATCTTTTTCTTAAATTGTATAACTGATATTATCATTTTTTTGCTCTTGAGAAAGATTGTAACCGATACCACACATGGCCGTTTTTCGAAAAACATTAAACAACTTGCAATAGGGAAAAGAATGGCTTGAGCTTCCATCATAAAATCCAAGCCTAAGACAAAATCAAAATCATCTATAGTGGTTGCAATCAAGTTTACTTTCCCTTCTCAAGAGCTAATCTTAATCTTTACATCTTTAGGATTTCCCATTATAACTGAAGCTGACGAGTTAACTGTTTTCATTTGTCTAAAATTCTTCTTAACTTTAAGATTATAACTCTTTGCCTCTCCTTGGGTGATGAAAGTGATTGAAGCCCTCGTGTCGAGCATGACTTTGGTACTTTTCTCATTCAGCAACATCTCAACATATATTAAACCTTGTTGGGGCTCCTTTTCCATCTTTTCTTATTGAGCTTGCTAGGTGCTGAGGAAACAAATAGAATTTATTCATGCTGGCTTTACCTCGACTTCTTCGATTGTGGTGTAGGGTCGAGGTATCTTAACACTGACAGTACATATCGCACTAAGAGCTACTTTATGAGGATAATTAGCTACTCGATGGGGTTCTTTGTATAAAAGATAAGATATTGGTGGTCGTGGCTTGAAGTTTCATGGCTTGTTTGTTTTCAGTTGGGATAAATCCCTAACAAGTGATATCCTATCACCTCCCCCACTTGAAGGTCTGTTTACTTTCAAAAATTTTAACCCACTATTTGAGTTAAAGCTACTGGTCCTGGATGAATGGTCTTTTCTTTTGTTGAAGTTTTCACTATAATCAATAAGGTGTTGAGCAATCATTATTGTTGAAGCCACATCTTGTACCCTCTATCGCTGTAACTCCTTCTTCGTCCATGGTTTCAGACTTTCAAGGAAATAAAATAGTCTATCTTTTTTAGTCATATCCCTGATATCTAATATTAAAATAGAGAAGTTTCTCACGAACTCCCGCATTGATCTTGTTTGTAACAACTCTCGTAACTTCCATCATACCATATACTTAACATTCTTAAAGAAAAACTAGTTTTTCAATTCTTGCTTTAAGTTTGCCCAAGCGTTGACATGGTACTCACCATCGATGAATTTGGAACGTCATTAAAACTTTGCGTCCCCAGCCAAATACATTGAAGCCATTGCCATTTTGTTATCTTCTGACTCCGTGTGCACAGCTCGAAAATATTGTTCCATATCAAAAAAGAAGTTCTCCAACTCTTTAGCATATCGGGTCCTTTAGTATCTCTTGGGTTCTGGCATTTTAGCCCTTTTTCCTCTATCTCCTGGACTCCCATTAGCATTACTTGTAGCAATAACTAAAAGATTTACCTGAGCCTTTAGTTCTCCAATCTCACCTTGAAGAGTGCTCAATGCATCCCTGGTCTCATCATTTAGGGCATTAATCATCTCGGATAGTTCTCACTGAACCGTCTCAATTTCATCTATTCGTTCGAGTGGAACCATCTGAGCTTTTACTGTGACCACCACGGCCTTTAGCTCATCAATCAATTGATGGTCCTCTAGTGCACTCCACGCGGTCACCATTTTTACGCTCTAAATCAGCACGTCTCGCCTGTGCTTTGATACCAACTATCATGAATTACGCTTTTTTGCCTAAGTATGCAATAGTCCGTGCAGCACTTGAGTGGACATTTCCACGCAAGTCAACCAATACTCGATTATATCTAATCTAACATTAATAATAACAACAAATCAGATTGAGAGAACCCACATCAAAATCAAGAGGCATACCGAATACCATGTATATAACCACTTAGTCATAAAACGAAAAAATATTTTATTAATATGAAATTAATTACAAATGGACCAAGACACGCCATTGACGAGCCATAGGGGCAGTTCTAGATGATTTGCTATAAACATACCTTTACCAGTGAAGCAGCCCAATAATCCACTGATTGCTCACCCCTTATAAAGAGTTTACGAGATTTTACAAGTATTCTACCAACAGCCATTACAACGCTTCAAATGAGGACATTCCTTTCTTAAAGGGTCTTTCCCCCTAAAGACTTAACAAGTATTTTTTGAGGTATCACCACGAGCCATTACATTGTTTAAAAAAGAGACATTTCCCTTATAGGTACAAAAGACTCAATCTCATAAATAACTCTACCCTATCATGTTTTGATACAAGGTTGACTTATGACACTTAGCCTCACACTAAAGAAACCTTATTTGAATTTTTTTTTTAAGCTTGTTTTTAATTCTTATGAGAATTTAGAACAAAAAAAATGAAGAAATGGGGAGGTTAACTAGAAACGACCTCAATAATGTCACTACCCCCAATTCGTGAACAACTTAGCTTTCCACCCAACTAATTTAACCTCAAACCTCTTAACAACTATCGATCTTCAAATCTTCAAGAAGAGTTGATTTGTCCTTAATGGGAGACGTAGGTATGTATTTGGAATGTTTCCCACTCTACAAGCAATCAAATCAACCCATCAACCAGTTGCATATCAATTCTAATCCCAATGAGATTACTCTTCTTGAAGTTGATCTTGAAGCTCAAAATGACCTAGAAACATCTTAAAACTCTCATCACATTCGTCAAACTTTAAGGCTTAGGATAGTGGAAGATCATATTGTCATTTGTATATTGTAAACGTAAAATTTTCAACCCTTAATCCCTATTGAGATACCCTTGCATAAATCAACCTTCTTTGCCTTATACATCCTACCACTAAAAACTTTTATTACAATCTTAAACAAAAATAGTGACAAGGGTAGCATTATCTTAATCCCTTCTGCATTTTAAGTTGCCTCGATTAAATATTAAACCTTTATGCATTTTCTTTATTCTTTCTCTTTCTTTCTTACAAATAACACACACATATATACTATTATATAAATGTATTTTAAAATTAATATTATTATTATTATTATTAAGAGATATATATATCTAATATACAACACCAATAATATAAATCATTAAGAAGAGATTACATCAAATTTCAACCAAAAAAAAATTAAAAGCTAATTAAGTGAGTAATGGTTCACCATAAAACCTTAAGAACAAGATTTGCTCTTCCCCGCAACCTAAGGTCTACATTGCTCTATTTTTCTTTTTTATTTTTTTGAAATATTCTTGTTCTATACATATTTGACATACATAAATATGAAATTCTGACTTTTAAATATGAAAAAAAAAATAAAATTAAACATATTCCAAATGAAACACATATTCATGTCCTAAAACTCACCCAAAATCCAAAGCCAAGAAACATAGCCCAAGCCAGTGGCGCCTAAGCCCTTTTCTTCCCCTAATTGAGAAAACAGGGAATTCAATATTCACAAAGTCTTGACAACTATTTCACGAAAAACATTTCAACAGTTATAGTAAAATCTTTATAAATTAATATTTGATAAATTAATAATTTTTATTATATAATATATTTAGTTGGTCTCAACTTGAGATTAAGATGGTAAATTAATAATTCGTTAAATTTATAACATAATACATTTAAGAAAAACACATATGTCTCCCTTGATATGTAAATTAATAATTTCTTTATAAATCAAAATTATATATATACATGATTCAATTATGAGGTTTTTGTAAAATATGATTCCAATATTACTTGTTTTTTCTTAAAATTGATATCTTCTTATACCTCATCTTTAACTTTTCTTAATATATTAAAAAATTCTAATATAGTATTCTCGTATTGTAAGAAAAAAATTATATAATGTAATTGTTGCTTTAAGTGCATCTTTCTAGGAGACAAGCTCCACTATGAAACTATTGCCTTCAACTTTTTTTTTGTCATTTTTCATGACATTCTCAATAATTTGTTCACCACAAATATTAATAATTCATAATTCCATAATTAGCTAATATTTAGGAATGTCAACGGGTCGGGTACCCTATAATTTTGAGGTACCCGAACCCTAACTCTATTAAAAATTAACTACCCTAACTCTATTAATTATCCGTATAATTTTAAAATCACTACCCTAACCTTAACCATATTATTTTTTTATTATCCTATAATTACCCTAACCCGTTTAAAAACCTGATTAGATTAAAAAATTTTATGATATGATATTCATATTAATATATAAAACATAATTAATAATTTAATAATTTTTTTATTTATATATATTCATATAATTGCATTAATTATTTAACTAACTATATTTTAAATATAATATTTTGTCCATATATGTCAGATGGAACAACTTGGCTGGATGGTGGAGACGGTGGGTTTCTTCATGGAGGACCTGGGTTCGAGTCTTCACGTTTACATTTTACTCTACAATATAAATAATAAAAAAAATTAAACGGGTAACGGGTTCTAATACGGATACCTGCAGAACTCGGTAAAGAAATAATAGGGTTCGGGTAACGGGTATCCATAGTGTAATACCATAGTGTAATACCCGAACCCGTCCCTAATCCGTTTATACGGTACCATAACTTGGTATAACCGGGTCGGGTACTCGCGGATACTCTATAATAGGATGCCCGTTGACATCCTTATTAATATTCATATAATCACAATAACAACACATGTATTAAGTTTAATATTTTAAAAAATACTTCAATAAATTAATTTTTATTAATTTATCAATTAAATAATATTTTGATTAATTAATAAATTTTTATAATCCCAATCATATTAAATTTTTATCAACTTTTGCATTTTCCCAGGCCCATCTGGTTTTAGAAAAAAAAAAGGAAGGTTACCCGGGGGGTGGGGGGGAGGTTGGGGTTGGGGGTGGTGGGAGGGTAACACCTAATTAGGCTTAGAAGCAAACAAAAAATGGTCACGTAGATTTGAGAACACAAAGATACTCAACAGCAAGGCAGCATAAAAAAGGTGTGGAGGACAAGAATCGATAAGATACCACCCTCCTCGGATAGACCGATCTTGTCAACGTCTCCAAAGATTCTCCCATATTGTCAAAGGTACGGTGAATGGTGATTGGCAACTTCCCATTACGAAATTTCGTTGCTTGGTGGTGCTGCTGTATAACAAACAGACGCATAGTTTTCTCACCCATGTGGATACAGCGTTTTCGTTCATCACCTCTCCCAAATCTATGCATACCCCACTCAAAATATAGATTAAGGTATGTCTCTGCCTAGTTTTCTATATTACATCAGAAAGAAAATCAAAGGCATATACAGTCAGTCAACATGCGGATATTTATTTTATACGGTGAGAACAATCGGAAGATGGACCCAGTTTCTAAGCAGTGAGGGAGAGTACCTAGCGATGGACCAAATATTCAACTGGGATCCGTTTGAATAAAAGTCCAAAGCAACAGTTACAATTTTGTTTTCTGACTTACATCTGAATTAATAAATGACAAGTCGGTTCAATTTTTGAGTGTTTTCCTCTCAACAACAAGTTGTCTTTAATTCAAATCAAACCAGTGGGCTCTCACGTTGTATTAGTCCTTAATTATATTGTGGTTTCGAGGATTTAATCGCCTATTTAACTCTAAGTTTTCAATTGCCAAATAGAATGTATTAAAAATTTGCTTCAAAATAAATTGAATATGAATAAAGTATAATTAATCTCAAATATTTATAATATATATAAAAGTAGAATGTTCAATTTTTTTCAATTGAGTATCCAATTGAATGACAAGTGTCATTTAATTAGAACTCTTTGTTATTTTTTTTACTTTTTATATAAATAAAAAGACTATTGTTAGGATAGGATATGCAAACCCACTTGAGAGTTTGATTTAACAAATTTTGAATTTGAATATCCCCCAACTCCAAACTCGTGATTATTTTTTTTTAAAAAAAAAGTGAAAGATAAATCATGATTTTAAAGATCATCATAAAGTAAATAGAAGCCTAATTCCCGTTCCCAAAACGGACTCTAATAATATAAGATTTAAATAAAGTCTAATAATATAAAGATAATTTTAATTATTCATGAACTCTAATTTTAAACCAAGTCTTGATATGCATAATAATACAAGATTTAATTATTCATGAACTTTAATTTTACACTTTTGAAGTTGGGATTATAGTAGGACCAAGTGTCAATACGTAAAGCAAAATGAGATTAATTATTAATTATTCATCAACTCTAACTTTGTACTTGTTTAATAAAATTTAACTGCTTACAAGTTATCTCAAAGATGATTATCTAAAAATTTATATTCTAATGACAGCAATAGAAAAAAATTAATTTAAAATTTTAATAAAAATGAATGTCCATTTTTTTAATTAAAAAATTGCTAAGATTGGTACTTTTATATCTATATATATATATTATAGAATAACTTATTATACACGTACGATCCTTTGATAGTACATAGTAGATAAATACCATACTGTGTTTTCTTGTTAGTGCTGAATTAAAGCTAACCCCATCGAGAAGCAAAAAGTTGCCACTAAAAGAGAAAAGCGGTTAGAATTTAGAAATCAAAATAAAATAAAAAGTATAAAGAAGCAAATGACCAATGGTGACGTAGGAAGTGGATAATAGGATTGACAAAGTAACCAATAGAGGAGCATCACCAATCTCTGTCACAAAGTGTCTAGTCGTTCCAACCGAAAAGACAAGATAAACGTGTGGGGTTTGCTATCTTTTCACGGATTTGATCAATTTTGGGAAACCTTATGTCCTACCATTATAGGTTTTAACGACTGGTCAACTCGTTGGTTGTTGTGAACATGTTTCTAGGCATGCTAAGTGGATAAGAAATTTCTAGTGTGCGAGTACTTTGAAGTTTTTACCAAATTGGAGAAAAATGATTTCAAATTCTCTTGGGAGATGAAAATTTTGGAAGAATAACTTCCAGGTTCAAATATTCATGGTTCCTTTATGATAGATTTGTAATTCATTAAGGATAGAATTAGAGGCAGACTCAAAATTTTATATAAAAAATAATTATATAAAATTATAATTTTATATATTTTAAATTATATATAATAATAAAAAATATTAATTTTTTAATTTTTGATTATAATTACATATAAACCTATTAATTTTTAAAATAAACTTTTCATCTCAAAGTATAAATAACATTAATGTTTAAATGTGAAATGTTTAAAATGTTTTCTTTTTCATTTTTTTCCTTTTCTCTTAAATCGACTTGTGTAAAGGAGCACTTCGTGGTCGAATCTGACCATGAAATGCTAGCGCTAGTCAGATCTCCCTAAACTCTCTTGAGGAGCATTGTGCTTTCGCTGGGATCTTGATGGGAAGCGTTGTCAGTCGCAAGTGGTAGGTAAAAAGAATTTTATTTTGAAAAAGAAAAAATTAAAAAGAAAAACTATAATTTATAGAATGATGATTTTTAAAATTAATGAAAAGTAAAATTATTTTAAAAATATTACCACGTCATCAAACTAGTAAAAATATTAACAGTTAACTAATAGCAAGATTTATATATCCAATAAAAATATTTTTTAAAAATAAAATATTTATTTTAAAAATTAATAGACTTATATATAATTATAATCAAAAGTTGATAAAATTAGTATATTTTAATCTAATAAAATAATTAAAAACTGAGAGCTGACAGTCGCTACTCCCATTACACCTTGACTCCGCCACTAAGTGAAACTATGGAAAAATACTATGGAAGTCATAATAGAGCAACATCATTGTTTTTTTCCATCTGTGTGTGGTAAAAATCTCCTTCTTTAGATGACAAACAATCATCAAAACACATAAGAAAGTTCAATATTGATATTTAATATTATACATACAATTACTTCCATAATTTACTCAAAGTGTCCAAAAACTTCAAGTCACGTTACATATTTGTAATTGTATAAGAGATTTAAAATAATAAAACATTACTGTCCTTGTCACTGACATGGGTATATGTTTCCATTGCTTAAGGGCGAAGTCGTCGGAGGGCTGGAGAGTGGCCTTGCTCCCCTTGGCTCTCGAAATGTTTGTTTAGTTTACACATAGCATTTCTCAAGTAAAATGGGAAATTTTTGAATTTGACCTCTCAAGAATTCACAACATGGCCTCTCTTTTACAAAACTTTGTTATTGATATGATTAATTCTATATTCGTTAATGTACAATTTAAGTTTTAATTTTAATTATTGATTTAATTTCTTTTGACTTTTTTGATGTAAGTATTACTATAGTTGATTTTTAACTCTTTAAATCACCATTTATCTTTTCAATTAATTTAAAAATATCTTGACAATCATCAAGAGTGATAAAAGAAAATAAAAGAAAGTTATATGTTGTATATAAATTAATCAATTATGCATAAAACTTTTCTTTCTTTCGTTTTTTCTCTCCTATTTTATTTTTTATATATCAACCTATGTATTTGTTTTCACAAGATTTGCAATTTCAACTCTATTTTTAGTAAAAAATATTAATACATCTATAAATTTTATATAATAATTTATTAAGCAATGTTATTTTGTTTAATTATAAAAAGATATTAATTCAGTTTATGCCTTAATTAATTAATTTTTTATTTGAATTTAATATGATTTGTACTATTTTTTATTATATGTTTACTCTTACTTAAATTACAATTGAACATATTATTCTTATCTTGACCCACCCAAATCAAAAAATCTTGACTTATTTAAACAAATTTCACTATTTCATTGTTAATGTTATTAAAAATGAATAAGGAAGATTGGATGCCTTAAGTCTTAAGAAAAAAGGGGTTACTTTCCATGCTCTTTAAACAAATATGGGATAAACTAAAGGACAAAGAAAAAGGGTGATTCAACTCAAAACCCTGTGAGCTTTAATGACAAGAAGTAATTATCCTGTAAATTACTATGATGCTTTGCTTTCGGTGAAAACAGTTACAGTCAAACCAACTAACACGAAAGGAAAAAAATCTCAACGTCTCATTAATTTTGTCTTTGACGTTTTGCTCAAACCATCTGGATTTTTTGGTAAAGAATATGTGCTTTTTACTTTATCAGATTTTATTTATCATCAAAGACAAAGACCAAAAAATGCAGCAGATCGTTAAACTTTTCACCAACAAAGTCAAGAAACCTTATCTCATTCAAAGTGCTTTCTTTGCATGTTATTATTACACCTTTTTTCTTTTTATCAAATAATTTAATTAACGCGGTTTCCCCACGGAATATAAGCTTTTACGTTTGAATTTTTTCTTTTTGAAATTGCCGAGATAAACTTTTTTCTACACTTGTTTTTTTGTCTTTGCTGCGCTACTTTTTCTTTGCCCATGATTTCATTCTGTTTACTCAATTATTCTATTGTTAAATAATCCAGATTAATAATTTAATCTAAAAGTTTTACCAGCGTTTAACCTATAATATTACCTAAAAAGAGCTTCAACTAACAACCGTCCACCAAAAAAAATATATATAAGTAACTAACTGCCTACACCATAATGAATGGCTTTATACTCCAAACAATTGAAAAATTGGCTGTTCTTGCATCCCCCAACATCTCCTTTGGTCTTGCTAGTGCCCCAAGTGTCGTTTATTTGCTTGACAAGTCACAAGCTTTTGCATGTTTTTACACTTGTTGATTCAAAGAGAAAGCCTTTTATTTTTTCTATTTTACAAAGGGGAAGTGGGCCCATTTATTTTACATTTTTTTATATTTAAAAAGAGGATTTGAATTTTATTTTTTAAAAAAGATAAATAATAAAATGATTTGCGAATATTTGTATTCATTAAGTATTTACTCATAGAGTCCTTGCAACATCAACATTTCAACATTTTGAAAGAACAACCTCGTGAAAATTAAAATTAATAAAAAAAGAGTAGATTGCGAAAAGGGTAGATTTGAAAAAGAAAAGAAATTGAAATATTTTTTTATGATATAATAATTAAAAAAGTTTTTAAAGTATTTGAAAATTTTTAAATAAGACTTTATACTTTTATTACTTTCAATCAAGGTTTTAGATTTTTTTTTGAGTCAAATATATTCTTATGATTAATGGTTGATTTAATCAAAATGTTATTTGTCATTCTATTGCACGTGACGTTTATTAACATACTAATATATCATAATTACTGATAATGTGATATGCTAATATATTATAATTGAAAATAACGCAACGTGTTAATTTGGTATGATAACATGACAATGTGATATTTTTTACTTTCTATATGAACTCTATATTTATATCATGTGGATATAAAATAACAAGTCATTTTGATTAATGACAATTAATAAAAGCTTATTTAACTAAAAATAAAAATATAAGAATTAAATTAATCACAATAAAAAAAAGACTTATTTAAAATTTTTTGAATAATTTAGAAACTTATTTAATGATTATGCTTTTTCTTTTTTTATCTTACAAGAAAGAGTATTGAAATTCAAACACCATAGATCTCAACTTCCAAAGGATTAATATTGGTTTGGAGAAGATTATTAATTATTTCAAATTTAATGTAGGTTACTTTCAAGTTATTTACTTTTAAAAGATAAGTTAGGTTTACACAAATTGAAAGGATTATTTTAGTTTAGGTCATTTTCGACTTATTTATTGTGCAATAGGATAACAATTAGATTCAAGTTTAAGCCCAAAATTAAACAAGATCATTTTGGAGTTATATTAATTTAGACTTGAATCATTATCTTACTGGTAAATTCTAAATCTCATTGAGTTGGGGTTTCCATATGAATTGAATCACATTTCAGCACATTCAAGTAAAGTATGCAGGTGACCTTGCATACTATCCCACGTAATAAAAAAACTTGAGTTTCGCCTATTTTGGGTAATATGCTTACAAGCTACCATTATAACAGATCCAAGGGAGATGGAAGTTGGGAGTCAAGTACCCCCAAAAAAGAAATAAACAGAATTATGGGACTCTAATAAAAAAAAAGGATTAAGATTTTCTTCTATACCAAAGAAAGAAAATGCTGGAAATGCTAATTTGGTGTTTTAATTACTTGGAAAAGCAAATCGTTATCCTGATGGGGCAAAGAAAAAGATTTGATAATGGACTATGGGCAAAGAATAATTAAAGAAAAAGAGAACAAAAAGAATCTACAGAAAGAGCCCACCAAGCTCCATCTTCTATTCATATATGTCACCATCTTCAGTGTTTGTAGATCATCCCAAAAAATGCAAATTCTTTTGGATTTGACTGAAATTCTGCATGAAACCATCCACGTGCCGTCACCCCTAGTCTCTCTCCTTTCCTCTCTTTCTTTAATGCCTCATGAGTTAAGAAAAACTTAATATAAAGATAAACACCCAAAAATAGTCGCTGCCATTTTCAATCCCCTTCAGTTTTCCTGAGAAAATTAAAACCCCACCAACACCCAGAGAAGAAGAAGAAGAAGAAGAAGAAAAAAAGCAAATCCCATGATGAATTTTATTTTCAAAACAAAATAAAAACCAAAAGACCAGATTCCCACAGAGAGAGAGAGAGAGAGAGAGAGAGAGAGAGAGAGAAAGAGAGAGAGGCAGATAGGAAGAAGAGAGACAAAAAGAGAGTTTGAAAGAAAGAAAAGATTTATCGAAAGCGCAAACAAAGCCCTGAATCAAAGCGGCCCAGAACCAGCTCCAGCAACAGCACCGACCCAGTGTCTCTGTCTCTTTTACTTCCATCTTAACTCTCTCTCTCTCTCTCTCACCGCTTAAATCTGGCACTTTTTAATCTGTCTATATTTTTTGTGAATCTTTTTTTTTAGCTCCGTTCGTTGTTTTAGAAAAGACCCTTTTATGTAAAAGAAGGTTTATTGCTGTTTCTTACAGCTAGGATGTGAAAATTCTTGTATGTTTTAAAGATAGAAACAAAACCCAGAAACCAAAACCCTAGCTTTATCCCTTCTGCACTTGATTTACACTACATTTAAGCTGAAATCCCGTTTTAGCTGAACCCTTTATTGTAGATTATGGCATTTGATCAAAACTCAATACCAAAAGATCTGAGACCATTGAATGTAGCTGGATTAGCTGAAGAGCCCCGCGTTGGGGCTGCGGTGGCAACCACTACAAATGCCAGCTGTAAAAATGTTGAAGGATTTTTTCCCAACCCGGTTCGGGAGCCTGGGAGTCCTGGTTCCATGCCTGTTTTTTATCCGGCAACAGTGCCTGATGCCGGTTTTGTAGGCTTAGGGTATGCGAATGCAGTGCCCTTGGCTCCAAGTGTCCCTGCATGGAGGCCTCAGGTGCCTCTGCCGATGCCTGTTCCTGTACCTGTGCCAGTGGGGCATCCGAGTATGAATCCGGTTGTTGGGTTTGGTTATAATCCCAATTTCAGCAATAGGGTGGTTGCTAATGCTGTTGATGATAATGATGTGGTCGCTGGGCATAATTTTAGTCCTAGTATGGGCAATAGGGGTAGTGGGAATGGGAGTGATCAGGTCAGTAATGATACGCTGCCAACAGGTTTTGGACATAGTTCCGATATGGGAAACAGGGGTAGTGGCAATGGAAGTGATCAGTTGAGTAACGAGTTAATGAGTGGGCTTGGTTATAAACCAAATTTGGGACTTAGGAATAATGGCAGTGGGGCTGATCTGGTGAGTGATGAGGGTGGGGATGATTCGGTGTCAGGGAAAAAAGTTAAGTTTTTGTGTAGTTTTGGTGGGAAGATATTGCCTAGACCTAGTGATGGCATGTTGAGATATGTCGGGGGTCAGACAAGGATTATTGGTCTTAGGAGAGATGTGAGCTTTAATGACTTTGTGCAAAAAATGGTGGATGCTTATGGGCAACCTGTGGTTATTAAGTACCAGCTTCCTGATGAGGATCTTGATGCATTGGTGTCCATTTCATGCTCAGATGATCTTGATAATATGATGGATGAGTATGAGAAAGTGGTTGAAAGGGCTTCAGATGGTTCAGCTAAATTAAGGGTATTTTTGATTTCGGCTTCTGAACTTGATGCTTCTGGTATCGTTCAATTTGGGGATTTACATGACAATGCGCAGAAATATGTCGAGGCAGTTAATGGAATTATGGATGGAGCTGCTGGTGGCATCACACGGAAGGAGAGCATAGCAAGTGTGGCTTCAACACAGAATTCTGATTTTAGTGGGACTGAGGCTGTTGATAGCATTGGCGCTGGTCAAGGGGATGTTAGTGGTCTTCCATCGGCAAATATATTGTCATCTAGTGGGAATTCTGCTACTTCTCATGACACTGCTCCAAAAATGATGGCTGTGGATCCTAATCCTGCTGTTCATTTAGGAATTCCAGTGGTCAAGTCTGGTCCTCCTCAGACATTGACTTCTCAACCTGAGGTTGAGTTAGAGAGGACGGTGCCCCTTACCTCGACACACCAGCAATTGGGATATGATCTACAGCAACACTATGCATCTACATATATTGATCCTCTCCATGACGGTATGAACCGTACTGATTATGTGCGTCTTGGGCCTCAAATGGGGTTCTCAAGTCCTAAGTTGGTGGGAAATACTGGTTCTGTATTCAGCCAACAGCAGTTTTCTGATAATGCTCCTGGGATTACCCCTCATCAGTTCATTCCTGCTTTGCACATGACAATGACTCCCCCCACTTCCCATGTTGGTATTAGACCAGCTGTGGTTCAGCCACTGTTGCAACCCCAGCAAACTCCCTTGGAGCGCTATCATGATGAAAGCACATTTGGAACAAGGGTAGTTCAGCTTCCAGCTGATCGGAGCCACAATGTCTATCAGGCCCAGATTCCAGCAATGGTTGCAGGAGGTTATGCCTGGCATCATATTCCACAAACTGAGCATGTTGTCTTCTCAGATGGATCATTGCCTCGGCACCAAGTAACTATTCCTGAGAAGATTCCAAGGCTAGAGGACTGCCATATGTGTCAAAAGGCATTGCCTCATACACATTCTGATCCACTGGTACAGGACCAAAGAGATAGTGGTGTAACACCTATAGTAAATACAAATCCAATTTATCATAGTTTCCGTCCCGAAGATGCTATGAGAATTTCATCAGTAAACAGAGTTGTGGTGCCTGGACCATTCAGGGATGGCATTGTTGAACAAGGAGCTGGGATTCGACAGCTTGGTCAACTTGATCATCAATTTGGGGTACTTAAGTCAGAGGCAGTTGGATTCTCTCAAGGTCTTGAGGCACAAAATGAACATGACAGAAATATTTCCCCGAAAACAGATAATTCTGATCATCCTAGGATTCCAGCAAGCCAGGGGGTGATGGGTTTGGCAGGTGAGTTGCAATTACAATATGGTTTGCTGACTCAATACCAGTTTAAACAGGAGGTTCCACATGTTGGGGCAATGGGCATTCAAGTTGCAGAACAGCCTGTGCATGAAGTCTCTAGACAATATAATGGCAAGCTTCCTGCTGTCCCCAAAGAAGATATTGTAGACCCTAACCATCTGATGCCAATTGATGGGATGATGGAGACTCTTCGGGTAAGCAACGAGCAGAGTAAATCCCCTGTTGATAAAACTAGAAAAGGAGATATCTTGGAAGAGAGATCGCCGCAAACAGCAGGGAGAGAGGTGCTTTTGGATAGTATCTTTAGCAAACCATTAGATTCCAATGAGATGGTCATTTTGGGAAATGTGGTAGCACATGCACAGCCAAAAGTTGGAGCCCCAAACTTGGATTCTGTTGAAGTTCGATATGGGAACCCTCCATTTTCTGGTGTTGAGACAGCACATAAATTGGACGATGTTTCATGGTTGGAGCAGAAGATTGTACAAGATGACACCGAATCTGTCCCTTTGAATGGTAATAGTCAAACTTCCTTGTCACCATCCAATAGAGGTGGAGATGTTTTGGATTCCTCCAACTCACTTTTTAGCAATCAAGATCCTTGGAATTTGCGGCAAGATACTCATTTTCCTCCTCCTAGACCTAACAAAATTCAGTCAAAGAGAGAAGGATTTGCTACTAGAGACCCTTTTGGTGAGAACCAGGTAGCAATTAGTGGGGAATCAAATACCCAATTGGAAGATGAAGTTTACCAACCATTAGGCCGTTTGAACAAGGATTTCAGTTCAGACCACACACAGTCCACAAAAGGTGAGATTTTTGGTTTTAGTGATACTATAATATGTTGTCATGTATCATTTTATGCCTGTGGAGTAAATATTTATTGTTGTTGCATTCACTGCCAAAGGCTCAGCCGAGGAACTCATCAAGAAAGAACTACAAGCTGTTGCTGAGGGAGTAGCTGCTTCTGTTTTTCAGTCACCTACCCCTTCCAAATCTGACATACCAGCAGAGATCAATGTGTCTGGTTATGAAGCCAATCAAGACACGGATGTTTCAACTAGCAATATCGAAATGCAACATAAAGCTAAACTTGAGGTGTGCAATATAAGATCTCTTCATTCTCTATTTGTATGCTCGGTCCTGTCCCCCTTTCACCCTAGCCTTATTTTATTGTGGCTGCATTCTTGAGATGCATTATTGAGCTGTCTTTCATGCTATTTTTATTGACTCAGGAAATCAAGACCAAACAGCCAGACAGAACTAATTTTGGTTTTCGAGTTTCAGATGGCATTGCTGGTTGCTTGCAGGTTGAAGAATTGTTTTTACGTGATATTTGTGCTTTTACTGTTAGCCTCTATTGCCCATTAATTTAGCTATATGTTCATTTGGCAGATTATAAAAAACAGTGACCTTGAAGAGCTGCGAGAGCTGGGTTCAGGCACCTTTGGTACTGTTTATCATGGGAAGTGGCGGGGTACTGATGTTGCAATTAAACGAATTAATGATAGATGTTTTGCCGGAAAACCTTCTGAACAAGAACGAATGGTTTCACACTTTCTTTTCTCTTTGCAAGCTCCTATTTTCTCCATATTAGTTACACTTTGTAACTTCACTTTGCTCACAACTTGTACCGTGGTAAATGCATATGATCAGATAGATGATTTCTGGAATGAGGCAATTAAGCTTGCTGACTTGCATCATCCAAATGTGGTGGCTTTCTATGGTGTTGTGCTTGATGGTCCTGGCGGCTCTGTGGCAACAGTGACGGAGTACATGGTTAATGGTTCTTTAAGAAATGCTTTACAGAAGAACGAGAGGTACTACACAATTCTAGTTTTGCTATGCCATATAGCCTTTTCCCTATAATTGTGTGTAAATTGTACGTTTATCTGATAATAAAAATTATTGGATGACTTGCTGTTGCCAGGAATCTTGATAAGCGTAAGCGTCTCTTGATTGCCATGGATGTGGCCTTTGGGATGGAGTACTTGCATGGAAAGAATATAGTGCACTTTGATTTGAAGAGTGACAATTTACTTGTCAATCTTCGAGATCCTCATCGCCCAATATGCAAGGTTAGTGCTTGGGCCTGTGTTTTGTTTGCAATCTCATTCTAGTGCAAGTTCTATGGTGGGAAAGCTTTTGATTATTTATTCCAAACATCTTTGATGCAATTGAAATTTCTTTAGATTCACTCTGGATATTAATTGGACATATATGTAAATTTGGTTCCCTGTTGGAATACGTTAAATTGGCATATTAACAGACATCTTGTCTTGAATTCTCATCTTAAGGAGATTAATTTCATAACTGAGTTGACTGATATATAAGATGTTTATTTATCCAAACAAAGAAAAATGATATATAAGATATTCAGGTATTCTTGGCTGAGGATTTGGGGATGGGATTGGGGTTTGAGGCTTTTATTGTGGATTTTCATAAATTATTGTTTGGTGCAAAACAGCACTCATTAATAACAGAAGAACAGAGCAAGCTCTTGTATTTATATTTATTAACTTGGAATGAATATTTCTGAGCTCTTTATGAGTAATCTATAATTAGTAGTAGCCTTTTAATTTCAAACTGCTCTAAATCTTAACTAAAAGCATTAGCTGGATGGACAAGCCTTAATTATTCATTGTAGTAGCATGCTAATTGCATTCCATGTGCCTTTGGTTATGCATATCCTTTTTGGTATGGGATTAATTCTAACAGAAAAATCTACTAGATTCAAAAAACAATCTCATCCAAGTTCTATACATTGATTGATATTCGTTAATAATTCAACATGAACTTTCCGTTGTGGCCATTTTGTTAGTCCTTGTTTTCCCTTTTTCCCCAGTCCTTTCATAGTTATCAGCTTCTCTTAAAAAGTAAGCTTCCTTTTCTTTTCTTTTTCATTTTTTTTTCTTTCTGGTTGGGGAAACACAAGTTGTCTATTAATTAGAAATAATCTTGCTAGATATTTTGGGTCTTTGTTGTCAATGTCAATCTACCTTTTTCCACAAATTATGAGGCTTCTTTATCCTATGCTTATTCTGCAACTTTCACCCATGAATACCTGTCATAATTCAAATAATCTGGAATTATTCTCTCATGTTTCTGTTTCATGCATGTAAAAATGGCTATAACCAAGTGGCTGTTAGCTATCCTCCTCAATCTGAACAACTTAAAGAAATCATTTCCTTGTGGTTTAATGAGTTATAATTTTTTGCAGTCACAAATTACTACTAGCTTTTTTGTTGTTTGTTGGCTTTTGATTTGCTGCTCTTTAGGATGAGGAATTTAATTTTAAAATCCATATTCCTTTTCAGTTTAATCATGCAATGCATGCTTACTCTTTTATATACTTTAAAATATTAATAAAATATGATTAGTGCATAATGATTGAGTTGAACAGTTGTGAAGTGGACTCTCGTCAATTTCTATATATCAGTCCATCATATTTGAAACACTCCTTTGTATTTTCTTCTCATTTTTTGCAAAATGAGAAGGATAAAGGGGAAATTTAAATTGATTTGGTAATGAAGCACTGAAGATAATAGTTGTTCTACTCACTTTTAAAAGGTTAATTAGATGCCATCTGCAAAACTTAGAACAACTTGCTCTTATCCAACTTTCATGTTGGGCTATAAATACAAATAACTGATTTATTTGGACTTACATTGACTCAGATGTTTCAAATGATTTTTATTGAAATGTGCAGAGTGCTTATATGGAATCTATTTAATCTTGAGTTGAGGACCTCAATTTTCTCAACATAAATTATGAATTCTGGTATATTATTTGTCGTTTAATCAACTGTTGATAGGAGGAGGGAGCTTAGTCTGATGCCATCTAATTGGTGATTGCATGGTACTGTACCCTCTAAGATATTGCTGTTATATATTGTTTCTCTTAAATTCATACTGAAGGTTATGTTGCTGTTATAGATTGGTTTTAATGATTCTTTCAATTTCATTCTGAACTGTTTCAATAGATTCAGTTTCTCATGCCTAGTTTTTGGTACCAGGTTGGTGATTTGGGCCTATCTAAGGTGAAATGTCAAACTCTGATCTCAGGTGGCGTGCGTGGAACACTTCCATGGATGGCACCAGAACTTCTGAATGGCAGCAGCAGTCTTGTCTCAGAGAAGGTCTGATTTTTAGCACATATCTGGTGCCCTCTAATCTCTTATCATTTTATTTTCTTACTTCACTTATGTCCTACATAATCATGTAAACTTTTTTTTGTCTATGTATAGTTAATCATGAGATTTTTGTTTTGATATTTTCTCTAATTTAGGTTGATGTGTTCTCATTTGGTATTGTGATGTGGGAGCTTCTCACTGGAGAAGAACCATACGCAGACTTACACTATGGGGCTATTATAGGTAATTGCATTATATGTACACGTATTCATGGACTCTGTTCTTTCCACTTTGATAAATCATAGTGATCATTTGCCTGGAATTGCTTTCAGGTGGTATTGTGAGTAATACACTACGGCCTCCAGTTCCAGAATCATGTGACCAGGAATGGAGATCATTGATGGAGAGATGCTGGTCATCAGAGCCATCAGAGAGACCAAGCTTCACTGAGATTGCCAATGAGTTACGCTCAATGGCTGCAAAAGTTCCACCCAGAGGACAAAACCCACCATAAATGTGCTTGGCTTAAATCATCTCCAGTTTCTGGCAGTTGGAGAGGAATAGGTTGTAAATGTGCTTGGCTTGAATGTAACACAGGGAACCAAGTTATATACACCACCACACCCCCCCCCCCCCCCCCCCCCCCCCCTTTCCTATTTTTATAGAAATTGGCTTGAATGTGGTAGCTCTTACAATTCCATTTATAAGTGAAAAGTGTCCTGATATGCATTTATTGGTTAATTATGGTGAAATCGTACATATCCTGTAAATATAACAGGGTTGAGTTGTTTTGTATATCCAGTTTCATAGACCTAAATTCTCTGTTCTCAAGCTTATAGATGTGCAACAAGCGGGGAGGGGTATGGTTTTGCACTAAAACCAATGATCTATGGCATTGGCCACCTAGTCAGCAGAACAGCACTTAGTCTATGACTTGAAACCAGAATGCTTGCGCCAATGATCTGAAGGACAATCAGCTAGGGACCCTTGCAAGCCGGTTGCTAATTTATTAACTTATAAATTTATAATGTAATTGATTTAAATGGGTTGGATGTGTGGAATTATGTAGGTGATTGTTAAGCTATTAAGACGATTAATTCAGCATGCTAAAATGGACCACAAGTAGCGCAGGCTTGGCAGGTTACCTAACAATTTTGTATTATAATTAAGCTAAACACTTAATATTCAAAACTCAATTAATTAAATTAGCACACGTATTCAAAATTCGAATCCAACGAATTTAGTGCTGATATTTTTGACCCTAGCATTAGCATTGGCATTTCTTCATTGACACTTGACACCATTTTCCTCTTTCCAGCCGCGTGATTTCCATTTCCGCGTAGCAATGGGCCGCCAAACCGAGTGGATCAAATTCCAGTCTTTAGCTTATCATTATCCAGTTCCCTACAAATCACAAACTGTTACGCACCCTAGTGAATGACCAATAAAATTGACCCCTCTAAGCCTTAGATAGCCAAGATTCTTCATCTTCGTACAGGTGGCATTTTTATATTGGGCCTTGATGATAATCTATCCTACTCAAGGCATTGCTTACAGGACTCCTTATTTCCACCTACCATGCTATTTCCTTGCTTGTTTCTCTTCAACTTCCTTGCATGGCTCCTCTAATCAAATTCTTTTAAACTTCCCCTAAACCGTCTAGAACTTCTCCATATAAAAGCCTCCTTTTGTCACAATCCAAAACCATTAGCCTTATTTTTCTATCTTTAATTTAAATTTTTCCTTCCCATGACAAATTCCGAAGAGAAGCCAATCTTCATTCACAAGCATTCAACATTACAAGGAGAGGATGTTGATGACCATGAAGAGGAAGTTTGGGATAAAGGGTGTGATTGGTTTAGTCTCTTCTGCCTCAAATGGCGGCGAAACGACATCGAGGAAACTGATTCCTTAGTGCACCAGAGAGGAGAGCCCACACAGACATGGTGGAAAAGCAAACTGAAGAAAGTGAAAGAAGTCTCGGAAAAACTAGCAGGGCCAAAGTGGAAGAATTTTATTAGGAAGATGAGTGGATATTGCAATAAGCGTAGGACTCGAAAGAACAGGTTTCAGTATGATTCTTATAGCTATGCTCTCAACTTTGACGATGGTGCGGATAAAGAAGGAGATGATTTGCTTCAGGATATCTCCTACAGGTTTGCTGCTCCATTTGCGGATGAGAGACAGCGGGCTGGGTCAGGAATGTAATCACACTGGTTTAATGATTGGTATCTCTTTCTGAGCATATGCAAATTAATGATACTGATCAAAATGTTTGCACATATATGATTTCCTTTATACCCTCTTAATTGGAATCCATGTGAAGTATTGTTATATTCTTTGGTTTATTTTGATTCTTGCAAACCTGGAGCCTAGTTAACGTAAATTTAACTGCAAGGTATGGGCGTTATGTTAAGTAATTGGTATGTAGGACCTCTGAAATGGAGTCTGAATTGTTTGCACCTTAAGCTATGCCTGTCTTTCATTTATGGCAAACCTGTTTTCAGGTATGAACAACTCCCAACCAATTCAGATCAAGATTTCAATACAAGATGTAATTAGCGACCTAGCATAGGGAACAAAATGTTAACCACGATATTCTAGTATTGGTACAAGGCATGTTCATACACCTTAGTTACTTTGCCTGGTGGACATGGAGCGATACCTTGAATGCTTTACATAAAGAAATGCATATTATACTACATGACAGTTTGGAAAACTGTTGTTAGAGAAACCATATAGGCGAAACTGAAAAAGCAGACACTCATGCCTTGTCCTTATGCAACCAGGCAACAACAAAGAAAATTTTGAACCATGATGTTTCTTATGTTGTCTATTTGCTAGTTTTACTCAGCGCTGCTTTGACAATAGTTCTGCAGATAAAGCAGAAACAGGGATACTCTCCTTCGCTTCAGCAACCCAAAGCTTTGTAAAATTGTTTATTAAGAAATAGAGGTTTCAGTCAAGCCACTTATGTGGACATGGACATAAACTATTTGTTTATGTATATGCACGAGTAATTTACGCTTAAAGGCAAGGGAGAAATTATAGGAGACACTAAGGACCAAAGAACCCTGCAGCTAATTTAACCCCATGAAGTCAGTTGTGTTGCCCACAGCAAATTGTCCCTCCCACATCTCAAAATACTCTTGAGTAATAGACTTTTATGTTGCAGCTGGAGACTTAAGGGAGAAGTTTTGAAGCATTAATTACCTTTTGTTTTTGTGATTAGGTATGACTGTATTGGTTTTGACTCTTATCGTTGTATTTGTTTCTTTATGCTTTCTGCCTACCTTCTCATGTAGCTTGGTTTGTTTTGTATCACTAACAGGATTTCCTCCTGGCTTTAAGATGAATGAGATTTCATTTACCCAAAATACATATATGCTAAGTGGCGGTCACAAGTCCCGTTTTTTGATACCTAGCCCTTGCTAGTTTATTATTGTTCCTTTAAACAAAATTTTAATTGATCCTGTGTATCCTTTCTTGTTTATACAACGAAATTTATCAAATGAAAAACCGCTGATACAGCACATACAAAAAAGAACCATGGAACCATTCCACGAATAGATGATATGGAAGTTACACCAGAAATCTAGATGGTGTTATTAAATTGTTTGACCAATTGAAAATGAAACACCTCAACCCTCATGTCTCTGTCTACATATTATTGCAAGCATTAACCTTCAATCAATTCACAGGTAAAACATTATATATAGTATGAACAAGTTGATAATTACATTATAAACCCATGACTTAAAGCCATTCTTGTCCACAGATATAAAAGCATGAGCTAAAAATTTACAGCTACCTATGATACATTAATTCTATGTAGAGGACTTTTCTTACAGTCTTGTAGGCTCTAAATTTCAAGAATCTAAAACAACATAGGTACACAGATATCATTACCCATCGGCTGATTACCTATAAACTAAAACTGATTGGTGCTCATGCCAACCCATTTGTAAAGCTGAACCACAAAACTTGTTACTGATGTAAGCTAACCACGTTAACAAAATAAAGCACTCGATGGAAGTTGTCTTGTACCCAGATTTTCCATTGCAATAGCCTATAATGCATGCTCTGAAGCTGAATTTCCACCAGTATGGACAGAAAGCGAAACAAGTAGTTTTCTATAGTTTTTAATTTACATTAAGTGTTCATTGCTGGTTTCACCTGCATTACTTCTTTTTCCAAATTAAATTTGGCGAATGATTCTTGAGAAAAGCTCATTTTGATTGAGAAACACGTACATTCATAAGCAGCCTACCTCTTACGTTTGCTTTTCAGAGAAGTAGATGGGTTACTCTGCCAATTCCTTTTTCTCTGGTTTATAAACCAATTGTTAATCTGCTTTAACTGCAATCCAGTTTCCTGCACTAATCTTGCTTTGTCTTCCTCCTGCAACAACATTTTGTTAGAAAACTGTTGAAAAGTACATCTCATAAGGTCAACGGAGCTACCCAGGAAATATATCACACTCACTGTTGGGTAAGGCCATTTAGAATGTGACTGCCACCAAGCTTTTAAGAGGGAGGTGGTGTCACCTGGTAGCTTTCCAGCCCTTCTCTTACGCATAATTTCCTCTCTAATGTCCACAATTTTCTCCTTGTAACCCTAAAATGCAGAAAGCACATTTAGCTGCAGTGTATATGTCAAGTCTTTCCACTATTAAGTTTAAGAAAGCATACCTGTTTCAGCTCATGCTTCAGTTCTTGCCTAACACGCTCCATCAAGGACCTCTCAGTTTCAGATGGAATGAGAGGACCAAATCCCATGCTGTCAATCCCATCCAAACTTCCATCAAACAAGCTTGCATCACTATCTACCACTTCATCTTCATCATCAGACATGGTTGCACCAGTGCCTTCACCTGGAGATACACCTGTTCAATGCTTCATGGCTTAGATCTAAGTTTTGCCAGTTTAATCCATGGTTAATGCAGTACTACTAAAAGAATAAAATAAACAGGGAAGGATAAGTTCATTAATATGAATTATAGATGACGGGAAAGCAAGATGTAGAATTCAAATACTGAGACCAACTTCTAAGGCTTATGTATAGACCCTTTTTCAGTTCTAGGTGAATTAATGGGACAATATCATAGTGATTGGCATTGTTCTTCATTGGCCATAGCTGTCAGTTTGGCTTTTACAGGGAGGGGTGGGTGTATGTGTGTTTGTGAGAGAGAGAGAGAGAGGTGGCTTAACTATCTACAACTTATAGCTCAGAGAAGTCTCAACATAAGGTTCACTAGAAGGGAGCTAACAAATATAATGGTGTATAAAAAACCGGTTCAACCCCGGATCAACAGGATGGTTGGCGGTAAAAGATAGTCTGGAAGAAAAACAAAAAGACAAGGAAATGATAAAAATTTCTAACAAAAATTAAAATTAAAACATAGCTAGGACCTAAGACCTCTTAATGCATATGCTTAATCAAAACCTCCAAAACATTTCCTGATAGAGAAAGGACATAACAAGGAAGATTTAAGTAGAATGGATGTGACATGAAGCCTGGAATATGGATGCTACTTTCAGAGCACTGACACTTGAATAGTTGGAGCATCATTTAGAAACCAGAAAAAGGAAAATGCATAACTAATTAAAAGATGTAATCATTACGGATAACATAGCTCCAATGCATCACAATGATGCACTTGCATGCTACTACTACTTTCTGCTATCTGTTCCAAAAACTGTGTACCTTAAGGTGAACTATTTACCTGTTAAACTTTGAAGTGATTGCTCAAGATCCCAACAAGCCATAACTGCTTCCATTGCATGAACACGGACATGTTGTTGCAATTGGTCTTTAAAGAAACCAAGCAATAGAACATAATTCGTCTACATTAAAGGGAGAAAAGAGAGAATACTCAAAGGATGCCAATCAGCACATATAACATGTTTATATCAGAAAGCTGAGAAGAAAAAAAAAGGCAAAAGGGAAATAAACCATCTCATACCTCTTAAATATTCAATAAAATCATTGAATATTTACAGCAGCTTACAAAAAATTTTAGGGGATTGATATGGTGAAGCAACTATGTGAAACAGAAGGGGACAGGGAAATTCTGATCTATTCCTTATTCCACAAAATATACAATAAAGGCAGATCAGAACTTAAAAGACATCACTTCAAATGATTTTTAGCAATAATGGACAATAATCTATCGTGAGTCCCATAATTGAATAATCCTAGGCCTCATCGTAAAAGTAAAGATTATTGTGAAAAATTTCTTGCATTGTCAAATTCAAGAAACCACTTCCTTAAATATAGACAGGTCATGTTTAGCTTGTCTTAAAAATAATGCCAGCTCTTACAAGACCTGTAATGCTGGCTTTTAGGAATGCTTTCTATGGCCAGGTTGACAAAAGAAACCACCATACTTTAGAAGACTGTCCAACACCATAAAGACTGATAAAGGTGCAATCCAAGTAACAAAAATAGTTCTAAAAAAGTAACAGATTTCTAATACTATCAGATGCCTGATTGAAACGCAATTTTTTTGTCCATAACTGAGTTAACCTTTTCTAGATTGGTCTCCGAAATACTTAATGGCATCATAGAGAATATATCTGCTATTATCAAGAAAGACCAAATGAGGAATATAGAAGCTTGGATAGAAATATTAGTTGCGGTATCATCCAGAGTTGAAACCAAGATCATGCTTCCAGCTATCTCCAACAACAATTTCTTAATTCCAAATAATATGTAAAAAAAAGAAAAAAAGAAAAGCTCAAACCATTGGAAATTTAAGAATTCAATTAAGTTTTCTTTACACTGTTAAAGGGGAAAAACATTGAACAACTACATTGCCAGTTGGTACTTGCATGTTTATACCATCAAACTGATACTAATTCACTCAGAAGGTCCGAAAACTGATGTTCATCCAGAATCGGAAACAATATGGAAACAGAAACCTAACAATCCCCCCCTCCACCCCACCCCAAAAAAAAATGGCAGAAACTGAAAGTTGGTCCTTCACGCAAGAACAAATTCCGTAAGCAAGGAGAGACATATTACAACAATCAAGAAAAAAAAGATTCTTGAGAGCACTCCAAAAGTTCCATTATTAGGGTACTGAAAAGCATCATCCATCCAATGAAGCCACAAAAGCACATTCTGGTTCACATCACAAGGCACACCTTCAAGTACTATCCTCCACTAAGAAACTCCAGCACATCATCTTTTTAGTTGACACATAAAATACTACCAACATAAACCATCCCAAAACCCATCTATCTCCCCTCATTTCTTTCACTAAATTACATAATAAGAAACCAAAAAAGCAAAAGGGTTAGATTAAAAATTTCAGCTTTATTAAGTAGCAGCATCCCCGTAGCTAAAAAACAGAAAAAGCATGAAAACAAAAAATCTCTAGCTTGAAGAGAAATCCTTTCCTAAAATAGTCACATACTGTTGTAAAATAAAAACCCATAAGTCCAGCTACTCATTAAAAGCAAATAATTAACAAACAAATTTGTATACTACAAATAGAAAATAAAAATAAAAAAACTCAGTGTAACCAATGGATCATAACTAAACAAAGAAAAAAGAAAAAAAGACCTAAAACCAACCGGTCAACGGTGACCCAAATAAGGAAGATAACAAGAGCTAAGCCAAAAAAAAAAAAAAAAAAACAAAAAAGAAAAGAAAAGAGCCCAAATCAAGAAACAAGGAGAAAAGGGTTTACCATGAAGTGATCGAGTTCATCGTCAGAAGCAGCAGCAGCGGTAGCTGAGTACTTAGCCAAGACTTCCTGGGACCTAGCCAACTGAGCGTCGATCTTAGCGAGCTGGTCAACAGGCGTAGCAACACGCAGACAAGCGACGTGTGCTTCCAACAGCTGGTCGTACATGGGATGTCCCATTATCTCGGCCTTGTGTTTGGCTCTTTCCCAGTGGTCGACGTCGGCAGCAGCTGAGGCGGAAGCCGATGCAGCGGTTCCATTTAGAGCAAGGGTTTGCATGTCTTTGGTGTGGTCGGAGACAAAGCCATCGAAAGCCATGTTTTGAGAAAGAGATGAAAGGGCTTTGAAGTGTTGGAGTTTTAGTAAAGAAGAAGATAAGAAGAGAGAGAGTGTTGGAGAAGAAAGAAAGAAAGAAAGAAAGCGAGGAAGGCGCGGTTGTTGGAGGTATTGTGTTAATAAAGACAAATGGGGATCTATGATGCAGGGGAACAACTATTGACGTTTGAGTTAAATTTCTAGGTCTTTGGTGGTTAATTTGGTTGGCTTTTTTGTCTCTTCTGTTTCACTGGTTTACCTCCTTTAATTACATAAAAGGTTTTTGTAATAATACTAGTATTTCAAGTACAATCACGGCCAAATCAAAATAATAAGGTTACTATAAAAAACCCAGACACATCTCCCGTTACTTGGGTCTTTTATCCCCCTTTACGGGTAGCTATTCATGTCATACAACAAAACCAAAAATAATTACCGTATTTACTGCTAAACCATTTTTTCCATTTTAAGTATTCACATGAAAATATCAACATAATTTTTTTACTTACATAAAAATTCATTAAATCGATACCTTCGGCAAATAAACTTCACTATGTTTCGTTTTTCCATAATGATCCTAATTTGTTAAAAAGTTGTCATGTTTTAATGATTAAGTTAACAATAATTATAAGTATTCATTAAGAATTGTTAAAATATTGTTTTAAAGAAGAATTTTTAGGTTTAAGATACTCTTTTTCATTAAATTTAAAAGAAAATACATTCAATATAGTTTTTTTTTCTTGTAAATATCATCCTAATCAAGTTTTTTTATTATTATGTAGGGTGATCCGTCATTCTCTGAACTGTTCCTTAGCTTTATGCTTTAAAGGCAAAGTTAAAAGGAAATGTACATTTTTGTTTTTAGTTTTGTGTTTTAGCATATTTACCAAACCAGAACAAAAAATAAATTAAAAATTTATTGTTTTAGTTACTTAGTCAGTGAAAAAACACAGCTCTGCAAAATTAGGTCAAGCCTTTGACCGAACAAAGGAAGGAGGCCCGGCTCGAAAGGCAAGGACACTGTGAATTTTCATTGCAAGAAGCCAAGGAACTCTATGATGACACCATTGCCCACTTCCAGCTCCGTGTCTCCGTACTTCTACACGTGTCATCCTCGTATTTCATTGGACCACTGGTGGGACCATCTGGGAGAACGAACTGCATCCCTTCACCTGTCCGTTGCAGGCTAACCAGGGACCGCTGCCAGCAAAAGAAAATAAATGTTTGTTTTTATAAATTAACACCTCGGTTTTTTATGTTCAGTCACTAGTTCACATTAATTACATTCCGCGGCATTTTCTCACTTTAATTAAATATATATAATAATGATTTCTGATTTTCTCAAATAGCGACTTGATTAATTTTTTTGTATATTAAATACTGAACCCACTATTTAATTTCAAAACTTCACCTAACCTTGACTAACTAGTGCTATAGGTAAGTTAAATTGGTTTAAGTAACAATGACTAAGCATTTTTGGGTCACTATTAAATTGAATATGAGTTTATATTCTGTCGGTAGGAGGAAATAGGAATCATTCAAAATTAAATGTTGCAACAGCTACTGGTTGAATGAAGCCAAACTGATTGAGGAGCCAAAGTCATTCATTGCTGAGTTTGAACTTTGAAACCCATTAAAGTTGACCCAAATGGACCCGGCGTGCCCCCTCTTACTCAGCATAGCTTGAACAGCTTTTTGCTACTAACATCCAGTCGTCAATAATGAAAAATTCCATGTATCTTACACTACAAGTCGAAATATCTGACTAAGAGACCACCTTCTCTATATGTAATAGATATGCCGTCTGATATGCTCAAGATTTTTCTGGTAAAGTGTGGGATGACATGTCTCATGGTTTTTTGTAATTAAACATTCAACATTTTCTAACCTTAAACTACCCTAATTAAGCTCCAAGTTCCCTCGTGATGTCAACATGGTGTTCAAGCTTTGTCAATTCGATGCTAAATAGTTTATTGTTAATAACATAGATTTTAATAGCAAGTTCAACGGTTAACTCTATTCATTGATGTTTAAACAGTTACTATTCATTGATGTTTAAACAGTTCAACGGGTACTTATAAATACTTATTCAGGAGGATAAAATATATTAATTATAAATATCATTTTAATAAATATTTATCAGTTCTTTTTAACTTTTATAATTGATTTTTCATTAAAGTTGTGAAACCTTCAATCTCAAAGCCCAGGTTTAATAGCTTGGGCTTTAGATCCTAATCATGTTAAATCCAATCTGCTATGATCCTCTTAATTTTGCTCTTGTTTGTTCTACTCTTCTGGCCTACTAGACTTAGTTTGTTAATAAAGCCCTGGTTTTAGCACCAAGCCGCGATCAATCCTGGAGTGGGCGCTAAGATTTGCCTGCAAAGGATGATGAGGGGCAAAACAAAACCTCCCTTACCGTACCATCATTTGCAACATGTAGCTTTGCTCCTAGTTATAGACAGTGTCTGAGTTTGAATTTTGAAGGGCAATAGTCTTCTTTCTTTCTTTCATGCATAGATATTGTTACGAAATTTTTCTGCAAGATCGGACAAGTTGCACGACGAGGGTTTGTACATGCAAAAGGGGAGGCTAAAGAATGAATATATTACTTGTTTCTTACGGCAGAGTTGGTGACATTGAAGGCTTTGTAACTTGGACCTCTCCACAGTCACTGATGTAAACAGTTTTAAGGGGCCTGTTCCATAATGTGCGACCTTTCTGTGCTCTTTCATCTCCAAAAAATTCAGCCAAGTCATTTAGTAGGCGAATTCTTTCAGAAGGTTTGTAGGTTGGGATGGAAGCGATTGCCGTCACAACGTCCAACCCTGAAATTTAAATGAAATGAAAGTTCAAAAGGTGGCAAATTATTTCTTAAAATCTAGACAATGTGTGTAAAACGCACAAGGACAATGAAGAGGGAATATATGGATAACAACAATTTCCAGTTCCTGCATATCAAAATGTCTTACAGAATTCTTCAGTTTTCAAAAGGACAAACACTTCTAGAGGTTCATACCGCACTACAGATACCTATCATTTTGACAGTAAAATCAGAGTTTGGGCATTGGTAATATCTACACAAGTGTGGCGCATTTGCATCAGCATGGATGCAGAACCACATGCTGCAAATGGTATGTGTCTCACTAGAAAGGCAAACCAGAACAGACACAAGTCATTAGAATGCAATATGCATCAAAGCAACAAGACATAATGTTCAAGGATCCAAACTCGTTTATATTCAATAACTGTGGAGAGATTTTGTGATTCTCCTCTAACAGTGGCAAGATGTCTTAAGGTTACTCATTCATTTTAACTATAGCAGCAACCTTCAAGATCTAATTAATGGAACAGAAAGCATTTCCATTGGAAGAAGTCACAGCATTTAAAAGATCTCGATTTTGCTGGTGTAGATGGATTTCTAATTAAGAACAAGCCTTCAAAGAGGACAAAAGGAAAGGGCATAGTCATTTGAAGTCAGATGAGGTTAGCCTTTTCCTTAACACGATTAGAGACACATGTGCTCTACTAACCCTGTGGCACTTAAGCTTAATAAAACCAAATTAGGCAACAAAAATCACTGCAATGAACCCAAAGCCCCTGGTGTATTTTGTTATGTTGTTACATTCAACCTTAGAGAGTAACATTTGCCAAACTTGAGCAAATTTACAAAAACATGATTCAGATATACTTCTTCAATTCAATTACTGAGAGATGCCATCCAAATGGATTTATTATGCCTGGATTCTCACAAAGCTTATGATTGTGGGGGAATTAGACAAGACCAAAGACACTCCAAAAATAAGAACTATATATATGTAATAGAGGAAATTGTAAGAAATAACTCTCCTCGTAAGGCCATTTCAAAAATATATAATAAAATTCCAAAATTAATATTGTCCAACGACTGCGTTCCACAATCCTACTTCTAGCAACAGTGTGATTCCAATTTTAACAAACAAAGTATTTATAAGGAAGTTGTTTGCTTTTGAGGAATCATTTGAAAAGAGCTACCTTCAAGTTTTTATGCAAAATTTCAAGAAAGAAGACTGAAAGAAACTGCAAAACATCAATAACCAGTTCTCTAGCTAGTCTCTCTACCAACTAGGAACAGCTACAGTCACCATTTACCATCGCAATTAATCACATATTTTAGAGATATAAAGAAATTTGAATTTGTGCAATGCCATTCTTTCCTACATACTCTATTCATAAAGTACCCAAAGTGAACATTACCAAACCCATCAGACTAACCTCCTTTGAAGAAATAAAACATGCAACTGCATATCTCACCTACTAATTAACTGAATTTCACTACTTTATCCCGCAAAAGAAACTTCATTAACTAAATCAGACGAAATCAAATGCATATGCAAAACTACACAAAATCTAAATTTAAGCACTGCTGACATATAACAGACAGACCAAAACCTTACCTTCAAGCACTGTCCCAAAAACAATGTTGTTATTATCCAGCTGAGGGCAGGGGCCAGGCCCTGTAGTGATCAAGAACTCAACATTCCTATAGTCAGAACCAAGCTTAACCTCATCATCATCATCGTTCTCTGATAAACAAAGCGAAACGACGCCAGCCCTTGAATGTCCAAGCAAGAAGGCCTTAGAGTCAACAGTCTCGGTGTTCCGAGGCAAGTCCAAGGCAGGAAGGAGATGGACCTCGCCGTACTCTCGGCTTCGGCCTTGGCGTCCTGCTTGGAAGAACTGTCCTGGAAATATTTTGTGGACGAGAGTGTTTTTGTAGGAGGAAGATGTGCACATGAGCTTGAAAGTAGAGACTGTGAGAGGGAGGAGGTTGCCATAGAGGCCGAGGACTAGGCGGCCTAAAGGAGTACGGTCCGTACAGAGAGGGGTATCTGCGGCGGGGGCGGTCGTGGATGTGTTGGTAACAGTAGAGCGGAAGTAGGTGGGGCAGAGGGAGAAGTCAAGAAAGACGCGGTCAGTGATGGTGGTGTCTAGTGGGGGTGATAATGAGGACGAAGATAGGGATGGGGTTTTGAGGGCGGTGGAGAAGGTGGAGGAGAGGAGGAGGGAGCGGCGAGTGAGGATGGTGGAAGAAGAGGAGAGAAAGGGCGGAGGAGGGATTGGAGATAGAGGGGAGGCCATGAGGGTGGAGACGACATGGCTAGAGGGAGATAGGAAGGAGAGGGAGGGAAGAACGTAGGAGTGGTTGGTAGTTAGAGGCAGAGTGGGGCCTACATTAAGTGGATAAATAGACAATGGGAAATTAGGCCTTTGCTTGTTAGTTTCTATTGTTTAGCAAATTTTGTTGGGCCGAAGGATGGGTTTGGGCTTGTCATGCAACGAGTCGGAATGATGCACAAGTCATTTGCAGTACAACTACGGTTGTTAACATCGTAACGAGAGGTGAGCAAAATCAAATTTAAATTAAATATAATTTAGGTAAAATGATTCAGTTGAATTAGTTTATTGGATTAATTAGTTTAAATTATTAGGTTTGATTGGTTTTTAAGGCAGGTTTCGGTTTTAAAATTTTTTAACTAATTCATCTAAGAAACTAAATTAGTTTTTATATTTATTTATATATTTCAATATATAAAATATTTTTTACATATATTAAAAAGAATTGATAGTAAATTTAATTAATAATATACTTAAAATATATTAAGGTATTATATATACATATACAAATCATAATCATAATAATTTAATATTAGTTAATATATATATATATTTATAAATCTATATTAATATGAAATTACAAGTTATATATTTTAAATGATATAATTTATATGTTAATATTATAATATATGATAGTAAATATCTTACATATTAATATGTTATAATTATTACACTTTAGTAATTTTTCATAATATAAAATGTTATAAATATATATAATTGTATATATATATTATTGTATAAATAAATATATATATATATATATATTTAAATTATACATAAGCATTACTATAACTTATAATAAACTCTATTTATATAATTACACTTAATAAATTTATTAGCTATTACATTAGATTTTATAACATATTTTTTATAATTAGTTATTATTTATACAAACTTTGATATAAAACATTATAACATATAAGTTATATCATTAATTTCATATACATATAATTATGGATGAAATTTGTAAATTTTAATATTATAATTTGTCAAAAAAAAGTGATAAAATCTTGGTTTATTGGTCCAAAATCGGACCAATCAAATCAATTTTATGTTTAGTTGGTTTAATTTTTCTTTATATTTGGTCGGTTTTGATTGATTTTTTAAAAATAATTAGTCTATTTAATCCTTAAAATATAGTGGACCAAACCATTCAATCTATCCATTTGTTGACCTTAATTGTAACTATGGTACTAATGTGACTCATAGGTAATTTAAAATGTCATTTATTTTTTTAATTCAAGTATATAGTGATACTATTTTATCTAAATATCCAAAAATGATATGAAATAATAAATAACATTTTTTGTTATTGGTTTAGAGTTAATTGCAGAATGAATTTTTGAAAAATAAAACATTCATTCAAGATTAACTCTTGATATCAAGTGAGTTATAAATTAACCCCAAAAACAAAGATATTTCCCCCGCTCACGTCCCATGTAATTCACAATCAAGCCGAGCCAAAGGATGGGTTAACTCATCCCCAAGTCTACCTGATGGTGGTGATCGAGAATTAGCGTTTGACTTGATGATTTTTGTCTTGCAGCATAAAGTGCTAAGTACTTGTAAGATTTTTAAGTTCGATCCAGCCTAGCGAAAAGCTGCTATGGATTTTGTCTAACTGTTTTAATTCAGTTGTATCAAATTATTTCTTTGTCTCATTTTCTCCAAAATAAAAATTATTTCTTTTTTAAAGCATAGGTTGACAAAGATACTCAGAGGATATATTGTTTTCCTCTTGTGCGTCATTTGTCACTTTGAGAGTTGGAAAAACCAAACAAGAAAATATAAGGCTCCAGTTTTGTGGCAATTTACTTGTCTTTTCCGTATGTAATTTGAATGCTAAATTGTTTCGTCTCATCCAAACAAGGCCAGTATATATATGGTACAAGAGAACATTAGACTTATTAATCTGTTGTGTATCTTCGATGATATTAAGGACGTGGCCATCTTTGGGAGAGACCTCCTCTGTTCAGTCTCCAACTTAGAAAACAACAAATTAGAATGCGATGTCCTCCATATTCCAGCCTCTGTCTCGCACTTAAAAGAAAATAATACTTAATTAAATAAAGGAGCTAATAAACTTAGGATTCATAGTTCTGAGCCAGTGCTCATATGTATTACCGTTTCACACTCAATTTTACTTGTAAAGTGAAATAACATAGTATGCTTATTTGGATCTCTAATTGCAAAGCTCGTAAAAGTTTTGATTTCACCCCGATGTAACTTTAATTGGACAAATGAAACCATGGTAAATGTGGAAAATGGGTATTTCTCTACTTTTTTACTATAATAATTAAACATGTAAAAAATTTTAGAGGCATATCTACCCTTTTCAGTATATATGGTATTAATTCAGTGAAGAGACTTGGTTAGCATGGAAAGATCCTAAAATTCTGTCATAAAGTTTTCTTTTGAAGTTGTTGCATTCCTCACAATAATAGTCGTAGATAAAGTAGAGAATGACTCTTCAGTCAATTTGGGATTGGTGGAGTAAAGGAGAAAATGAAAATATAGTATCAGAACGAGACCTCCCATAACCAATAATTGTTCTTGTCTATAATCACTAATTGTAAAATATGAAGTAAAGAAAAGAAAGGCTTGTAATTTGTATGTATTGTTTTCTGATTTACCGAAATGCAATATTCAAAAGGAAACGAAGTAGAGAACTGCCTTTGCATCTTGTACTTGGCAGAAATTTACAAGGATTTAACAACTAGGTAGCTAGAAGAATGCCTGCGCTCTTTCCTCTACGTAATTTCATTATCTCGAGGAGTATAATACCATGGAGTATAGAGATCACGACATATATAGAAATTAATTGAAAAAACCGAAACTCTGTTTTTCCTAACCTGTTTCTTTTCCGCTTAGCTGTATCAATCCTCGTAAATATTTCCATCATCTACGAATATATGTACGTGACAAAGAGCCATTACGTCTGATGAGGAGCCCACTAAGGGCTGGAAAGAGAAGATTGAGAAGAGAATTTGGGAGCTGCTCCAATGGACAAGGAGCAATCACTCCAAGCCTGCCTTTTGGGGAATGATATATTCCTTGTACGGGAACAGGCAGAGGAACAAACCCCTTGTAAGTTATGCAGAGCGCAGCTGCAATTCCGATGGTATGGCCTCCGCTCTCTCTCCATTTCGTAAATTGCTAGGCTTCCTTCAACGACACATCGGAACATCGTCTTAACTGCTCCAATGGCCATTTTCTCTTCTCTCTCTCTCTCTCCTTCCCTCTTAGTTAAGGGTCTCTTCTCTTGTCTCTCTTTAAGTGCTTATGTGTGAACGTGTTAAAGAGTGTTGCATGCTTTTACAAGTGTTTATATAGAGCAAGGAATAGGAGTTAGGTGGGTGTCAAAGATGGAATATTATGTAGAGAGGACAATTTTGTTTTAGTTCTCCACGTTGAGTTCAAGATGACTTTGTTCTTGAAAATTTGGTTCTTGCTGCGGTAGTTTTCTAACTAAGACAATCGTTTTTGTCAAGGGAAGATTCAATCCCCATTGGAACCCAAATTTTGGCTACAAAATAGAGACGGACGATACTGGAGTGGTAGGCGATCTATGAGGACTTTGGAGAAATCAGTGGCTTGGCTTAATCTGCTTGGTTAAGTTTGCAATGGCTTAATCAGTGGAGTTAGGTGGGTGTCAAAGATGGAATATTATGTAGAGAGGACATTGTTTTTGCCGAGACACACCCGTTTTTGACTAGGTAATTGTTTGAAACTCTGATGGACCTTTTAACGGTCTCAAATTTTCTGTATACGACATGGCGGTATTTCCTATGCGACAAAGTATCCAATTTTCTAGACTTGAGCTATATTTAGCTACCGATAAAAGCCAAGTAGCATCGGTCTAATTTGGCTTCTGTTTTCCGACTGTTACCTTTGCCTTTTAGATCTCATCCTCCATTTCCATAGTACGAGCAACCGGTATGAGGAAACTAGTCTAACATACGACCACTAATTAATTATCTTTTGATCGAATTATTGGTTTGGTCCATCATGTTTAAAGATCAAATAAATTAAACATTTTTAAAAATTAGATCAGAATTAATCAAATATAAAAAAAAACTAAATCGATTAAATATCGAATTGATTCAATCAATTCGATTTTAAATCAAAATGATCAAAATTCTATTTTATTTTATAAATTATAATATTAAAATTTATAAATTTCATTTATAATTATAAAATATATTTTATAATAATTTAAAATAATATATATAAAATATTATTTATATATAAAATTCGTTTGATCTTTTGGTCAATTTAGTTCAAAAATTTTAAAACCAAAAATCGATCAAATAAATAAATTAAATTGAACTTTTTGGACCAATAAACACGATGAACCAATTAGATCAAACTATTTTACTCACATAACATTTTATTCAATTAAATCATTTATCTGATCCAATTTTACTCACCCCTAATCCTAAGTTACCTACTTGCTTCCACACCTACCATTGATACTTTGCCTAGGTTTTTTTTTTTTAATAGCATTTTTTTTTATACTTTGCCTGGTTTGATTTCGGTAGCACAAATGCTTCTGGTTCCTTTGCTTATGCCAGCTGATCCGATACTATTTTCCTAATTCATAATATTTTAATTGATTTAAAATTCATATTTTTTTCTTTATTAAAAGAAATTGTTAGAATAACCCTCTTTATAAACCCAATTCAAAAATATCTTTCATTATAATTTTAACTATTTTTAGTCAATTTTTGACGTGACTTGATAACAATGCCCTTTAAACAATTTCAAACAAATTAAAATAGTTTCAATTTTCTTTATCTCTCTATCTAGATAAAAATTTTAAAATTAAATATTAATTTCTCTCTCTTATCAAATACTGTCTATCTCGTCATCCAACTTGTTCTCGTCATCCCAAAGAGTAAAGTTGATATCAAGATATGTATTTTAAATTCTTGGATTTATTGATTTATTCATAGAACCTCAAAATTGAGTAGTTGAAATTAATTAAACATATCTATAAATTAAAACATTGTATGACTTTGGCAACTTAAATTTGATTGTCAGTAGACAAATAATTTAGTTATTAGGTATTACATTACTGATTTTTAGGTATTGTGTTATTGGTTTTAAGTATTACGAGATTGATTTTTAGGCGTTGTGTGACTTAATCATTACGTCTCTGGTTTTTAGGTATTACGGGACTGGTTTTTAGGCATTACGTGACTTAATCAGTATGTCTCTGTTTTTTAGGTATTGAGTGACTAATTTTTAAGCATTGCATAATTAATTTTTAGGTAATGCCTGAGTTATACAATGTCTTACTAACTAGTCACGTAATGTCATATCGACCAGTCACACAATACCTAAAAATTAGTCATACAATGCTTAAAAATTAGTTACGTAATGCCTAAAACCTAATCATGCAATACCTAAAAATTGGTTACGTAATGTCTAAAAACCACCAAAACTACTAAATTTCATTTAACAAAATCAAAAATTTCAAACAATACACTATATTCCATTTAACAATATGATCAACAAATATGCCTACTTAATTAAAAATGCTCAAATGTTTTTTATCATGTATCAAAAACTACTCTAAAATGCTTAAAAATACTCAAAACGCTCAAAGATTTTTCTTTATGTATCAAAAACCACTCTAAAATGCTTAAAAGTTTTTCTTTTTAGCAATAAACACTCTAGAGATAAATGATCTAGTAAAGAAAGTTCGAAGGATATGAGTTTATTTGAGACGCAAATTTAAATATATAAGTCAATTTTATTAAAGGTAATTTTATTCAAAATTTATTTCTCTTGACTAAAAATAATTAAAATTATATAAAGGTTTATTTTTAAAAACATCTTATGTATGAGGGATATTTTTGAAAAGAATCCAATTTATTACTTTTTAGTCTCTTAATTTTCAAAAAAAAAAAATTAGACTCTTTCATTTCCCTATTGTGGACCGAACCCATAGTTCTGAAACGATAGAGAATGGTATTTTCCAACCCTCCTCAATCAGCAAGTGCTAACTAATTTTTAAGATTACAAGCGATCAAATTAATTCGAATTTTGAATAATTAGACCATATAAACTCTGATATAAATAGTCAACCATCATAATTAAAAAGTTAAACCTTTATAATTATACCAATACGACATCTCCTGAGACCACTAAATGAGGGGCATTAGAAGCCAATCAAGCCTTGTTGTAATAATCAAATTAACCACAGCTGCTGTTTATATACTTATATATGTTACTCCTAAATCCGCTCTCTATGGTAGTTCTCTTCTCTGCTGATGATGTCTTTACACTTTGCATACAAGATTTTTGTACGTCTTTGCGCACACGCACAAAGACAATACTAAGAATGATGTCAACCATGTCACACGATTTTGACTCGTCTTTGCTTTTATTCTTTCATTATATATGCAACTTTGGCAATTATTCCATGGAAAGAGATAAGAACAGTGGCTGACAACCAGAGTGATTTTCCTTCTTAGTGGTGCAAACAAAGATCAATATTATTGAACCTCTTTATGTGATATTCATCCCACTTTGAATGTTAGTGTGATTACGCAAGCCAACCATACATCGTGAGAATTTAAATAATTTGCAATTCTCCCAGGCATTACACTTAGTTGGCAAGTAAGATTCTAGGAATATATATAAAGGGAGCAATTGTTTCTGCAAAAGCAACTTCATGCTTTGATGAAGTTGTATCGTATCAGTCCACAGGAAAATGACCGTTATAGCGACTTTTCTTCCCAATGAAGAAATTGCATTTCTTTGAAAATTGTATTTACAGTATTGTAAAATCGCTATATATGTACCAATATAAAAAAATTATTAAGCAAATAAAATATTGACAAAAGATATTAAGAATTGTTGGATTTTTTTTTAAAAAAAGCATATTTATTAACTTTAAAAACCAGTGTCATTCTAAATCTCTTGCTGAAATGGCAAGAAACTTCTCATGACATAAAGACCTGGTACGAGCATAGAAAATTTGTACAATTACAAAAGGCATTTACTGCTCAAAAAGTTATAGACGGTTTAACTCAAGAGTTGTTGGATTAACTTCATAGGACATTTAATTTTGACAATTTTTTATTGCTGTCAGCCAACTCCATTTTCCCGAGAGCGAGCTACATAATTTGATGCAAGTGCTAATTAGCAACCAAATTAATTCTACCAGATATATAGAATGATCATAGTTTTTGTTCGACTTCAAATTTTTCTCCATCTTCGCTCTCTATTTCTTCCGGTACGTAGAGAATATCTTTGATTCGGTAGTGCCTAGAGTCCAACATAGTTACTTCCAGAAAAAAAAAGTCCAACATAGTACTCATATAGTATTACTACCTATGGTCAACAGCTATTTTTTTTAACCTTTTAATTTCTTTGTGCCAGTTGTTAATGAAACTAACCAATGTAAAATACGCAGTAGTAGGGCAAAATTAATGAGAAGTCCAATCGTCGATGATGTTAAGGATTTCCGGCTCTAAAATTGGCCGATGTCTAGTCTCTCTTACAAAGAAAGAAAGCAACTCCCAGCTGTCATCTATGACAGAAACCGAGGAAAACATCCTATACTTCCCAGACACTACCGGATCGCACTTCTTGTTCACGATTGAAAGTAAGTAAACAATGAACAACCCGCGTTCCCACTGTGCTCTCTTAACACTAACACTGCTCTTAGTAGCTCATTCTGCTATAATTAAGTTACATATTCTCTTTTAGGCCAGTTAAAGGATTCTACTGCCTTTACGGTGAGCAGTCTAGGAAATAAAAAGGATTCTGGAAGAAATGTGGAATATTTTAATTTCTCTGTCCTTTAACTGGGAAAAAAGAACGTAAATTTGATCCCACTGAGACAATGCCTAAAAATTAACCATAATTTGATTGTAAGAGGGCTGCTCTGTTTCAAATTTAATGTTCCATTCAAGTTGTCCTTGATTGAGTATAAAAGGGAGGAAGAGGAAAGCAAATTAATCATTTCAGCTTGGTTTAATGTTATAGTGGATGCCACTATATTACTATTGAAATTAAGAAACAAGAAAGAGTTGGAAAGATAACTTTCCATTGAACTATGCAGAATTTACAGGGATGTAGTTTAGCTAGAAGAACCCTGTACTCTTTTTTTCTAGTATTGAACTTAGAGACAATAGACACCTAAAATAAAAAATAAAAAAAAAATAAATAAAAAATAAAAAAAGGGGCTCAGTCCTCTTCCTCGGGCATTCAATGCCCCTGCAGATCACCGGATTTTGGGGGATTGCCCAAATCCTGTGATCGCCCCCCCCCCCCCCCCCCCATCACCTACAACCTAGATGAAATCATGTGAATTTTGGACAATCCCAGCTGCTAAAAGGAGCCAACCGAGATTTTTTCAAAAAAAAAAAGACCAAACCAAAAAATCAAGCTTCTGCAACAAAAAACCAAAAAAACAACAAAAACCCTAATTCCTCTAACAACCGATGATACCCAAGAAAATAAAAAAAACAAGTCCTAAAGCCTAACAGCCAAAAACCACAATAGATCAAAAATCAAATAAAAAAGGGAGAGAGGGAGGATCGCATTTTTGAGAGATTAGGAGGTTTCGGGGTTGCGATCTACCGATCGCCAGTAAAGAGAAGAGAGAATGGGTACCGTCGAGTAGAGAGGGAAGAAGCGAGCAAAGAGAGAGAGAAAGGCTGATCTGGTGGCACCGGTGGGGAGTATAAAAGGCCGACCGGTGGTGTTCTTTTGGAAAAAGGGAACTGGGCTGGCAACTGCCGACCGGTTAATCGGCGTGGGAAGACGCCGATGAAGGGAAGGCAGACCGATTGTTGAGTGTTTAGAGAGAAGTGAGAGAGTTTGAGGGTTAGAGAGAGAAAATGAAAGGTGAAAGTGACAAAACAAAAAAAGAAAAGAGAGAGGGCTTTTATACCATACGAAAGTGAACCAAACGGTGCCGTTTCGAGAGAGTAGGGAGTTGAAAGGTTCAACGCCTAAACGACGCCATATAGAGTAGTGTCCCAAGCCACAAAACGGCGTGTTTGGGGAGGGAGCTTAGCGGGCCAACGAAGTGGGCTCGGGATACTCTTGTGCAGACCAGATCACTTGAGCAAGCATTTTAGCCCAAGAAGGGTATAGTCTCTTTGACCCATTTGTAAAATTGCTTGGGGCTAATGTTTGGTTGTTTTATTTTGAAATATATTTTGTCATAGGTACATGGTTTATTTAGATAAAATCAAATACTTAAAAGAATTATTTGACATTAAGGTAGGAATAATAAATAGAAAAATAAACATTTGGATTCAAAAAGGAATAGTGATACTTATAATAATAGGAAATTAAACTAAATAAAGTGATATGAAAAAACATAGTAGAAAAGGAAAAAGTGAAAATAAAATACAAAATAAAATAAAAGGTAGTTTCAAACATGCTAGATGAATTAAATCCTCAATAAATACTTATTTGTAAAATATAAATTTAAATAGGTGAGGTTTAGAAAAATAGAAAATAAAAAAAAAATAATGAACAAAAATAATAATAATGATAAATGAGAAAATGATAATAAATAACAGCAACAATAAAAATGATTTTTGAAGAATGACACAACCATTTTAGAACCAAGACCGATGATAGGATTTTCATCCGGAACGCGAAAAGTCGCAATTCCAAATGAACTTCCTTAGGTTAGGAATTTTAATTAGGATCCCACCAGAATGATGAGAGGGTCTTAATTCAAAATTTCAATGGTTCTAATAAAAAAATAAAATAAAAAAAATGAATAAAAAAATATAAATAAATAAATAAAAATCTTTAAATATATTTAATCATCAATAAAAAAACATAAATAAAATAAATAAGATAAATAAAAATCAATAAATGACAATAATAAATTTATCAAATCATAATAACACAAAAAAATAAATAAAAATACATGTGCATAAAATAATAATAATAATAAATTTTGATCCAAGAATTATGATTATAGGAAAGTTTCATGTGGTAAAAAAATAAGCACCCACATTTTAAAATATATGAAGAAATAAAAAACAACTGTAAAAACAATAAGTAAACAAAGAAATTTCACAAAAGGAAAATAATAAGCAAGGAATAAACATGGGATTTACGAGTGTATTGCGTATCATGCTTGCATTGTTAACTGTCATGGCATATAGACCTACTTTGTATACGGATATAAACCCCGATGATGGGACTTTTCGAGGAAGCTTGCGAAGGCGAGTTTCATTGGTAAACCCCCTAGGTGAAAAGATACTTCTGAGTTCCATCAGTATGATGGGAGGGTTCGGAGAGATATCTTTAATAAAAAGTTTTTACCCGTATTAGGATTTTTGCATTCACGAAAACACTGTTTTCTATCACAAACGATTATCTCGATGATGGGATTTACCTAGTGAACTTGCGAAAGCAAGTTTCTTAGGTATCTCTCTAGGTGAGAGGATACTCCCGGATCCCACCAGTATGATGGGCGAATTCGGAAAGTACACTCAATGAAAGGTCTTCGTTTGGCACTCTCGATTTTATGCCATGCATTACACCATTTGCATCACATGTACGTCAAACGCGTAAAACACTCCAACTTGATTAATAGAATAATAATAAAGGAAACACAAGAATAAAATAAAGGGGTTAAGATGATAAGTGATTAAATGGTACCGTTCGTAGAACGGGCATCATGAGGGTGCTAATCCTTCCCCGTGCGTAACCGTACTCCCGAACCCAAACCCCAAAATATACGTAGACCAGTTTATTGTTCTTTCGACGAACCTAAAGTTGACTTAGTACTTCGTTGAATAGAACAAATTTGATTAGGTGGCCAATCACACATAAGTAAAAAAGATTTGTGGCGACTCCCCAAGTTATTCACGTCTAGCGATCGGGTTCCCACACCCTCGCGTTAGGACAAAGACTACAAATCTAAAAGCAGAATGAAAAAGAGAAAAAATAAAGATCTCGATTTCCTAACCTGTTTTTCCATATTTTTAACTGTATTGAGCTTGTGACATATTTTGTCATCTTGGCTAGCTAGCATGTGTTACATACAAAGCTGCATTGACGTCTTCCAATATAAACAACGCCGCATCTTGGCTTTTGTTTGAGGAGCCAACGGGAAGAGAAGATTGAGAAGAAAAGTTGGAAGCTGACATAGACAAGGAACAATCACCCCAAGGCTGCTTCTTAGGGAATGATATATTCCTTGCACGAGAACAAGCAGAGGGACAGACCCCTTTTAGCTTGTGCAATGCACAGTCGCAGTTGCGATGGTATGGCCTCCGCTCCATCAAACTGTCTTGCATTGCTATGCTTCCTTCGAAAACACACCGAAACATCATTTTAGCTGCTCCAGTGGCCATTTGCTCTCCTCTCTCTCATCCCCCTCTTGTAAATCAAACTCTATAACTGTTGTGGAAATTGCAACAAAGATAAAACTCAGAGAAATCAAGCAAACAGAAAAATACAAGAATTTACGTGATTCGGCCTCTTGTCTACGTCTATAGAGTGAAACTGTTCTTTCTATTATTGAGAAATTAAAGTACAATAAATTAACTTCTATAATTTCCAAAACCAACCCAAGATCTCTTGCACATTTTTTCTCAATAATCTTTAAAAAACACTCACCCAAACCACTCTAGCTCCACCTAAGGCAAAAGACAACACCCCTCTCTAGAGCTCTCAAAGCACTACTTGCAATTCTAAAACTTAGAGATCCACTTTTGTAATATAAAAGTCCAAAATAGAATATGGTTAGGACTCGATATGAAATAAGAAGTTTAAAACCATATAACTACTCAATGTTGCACACAAATAAGAATCCTAATCAAATGAGATATAAAATTCTAGTCAACTTAAAACTCAACCGTAACTGTAAGTGTGGAGGGAGGAGTGTGTTTGAGGCTCTTGCTGATTTCCATGATCTTTGAAGTGTCTTTATATAGAGCAAGGGTTTAATGTTAGATGGATCTAGAGAGAAAACCTTGCATTAGGGACTAATTAGTCCACGTTGAATTCTAGAGAATCAACTTTGTTCTCGAGAATTCTTGTTGAAGTACTACTTCTGAAACTGTCCAACTACGACAAACGTGTTTCTCTAGCAGAAAGTTTCAGTTAGTTTCTCAAAGTGAATCTGAATAATTATGCTTCCAGAGAGAGAGCATCGCTTGGTTTGGTTGGATTTGCAAGAAATTGTTCTGGAACTTATTGGTTTGAAGTTGGGGTTCCCTTATGTTTTTTTTATCGTAATTTAATTCAGTAGCTCATTAAAAACTAATTAGAATTGATTCTTGAAGCTAGCCTAACGGTCTTTATTGTTTTTTCCAATTCTCACAGTGTGGGTTTTTTTTTTGCATTGTCATTTTTCATAAATGGCAAATCCAAGTTTTCAGTTTCGTTGTTTCAAACATCTTAATGCTATTGAAATCCCAACCTCCATGCAAAATGATTGCGACCGACTTATGTTTTCCTTGAGGGATTTTTTTTTTTGTACTTTGCCCTCATAACTTTATTTTTTTGGTACTTAATTACCTCATAACTTTATAAAGGGATCTTTGTTATGGCAGCTGGAGAAACAAAAAAAAAATCGCCAAATTAAGGTGTTTCGATGGATTTAGAGTTGTTATATTCCATTTTCATATATTTTCCCCTTTAAAAGTTGAATTGCATCTCTGTTTTCTATTCTTTTCTTTGTTGATATACTTCAAATGAAGGTATGAGGATAAATATGTGATGGAAGAAACAAATCTTCTAATCTCTTTGAGCTAAATCTAATCCATGATTCATTTACAACTTGAGCTCGTTTGAGCAAAAGCAGAAGAAGAAATGAATGTAGAATACTATGTTAAGAATCTCTCTAACATTGACTAGCATGATCTACTTAATTGGGAAATAATTAAAGTATTTGTTTTTAATTATATAATTGTCGCAACGTGCGGGTCCGAAAACCCGTCCGCTAGACGTGAATAACTTGGGAAGTCGCCACCAATCTTTTTTGTTTAGGTGTAATTGGCCACCCAATAAATTTGTTCTATTCGACGAAATACTAAATTAGCTTCAGATTCGTCGAAAGAACGATAGACTGGTCTACGTGTTTTTTAGAGTTTGGGTTCGGGAGTACGGTTATGCACGGGGAAGGATTAGCACCCCCGTGATGCCCGTTCCACGAACGGTACCATTTAATCACTTATTGTCTTAACCCTTTTATTTTGTTTTTTTTTTGTGCTTATTTTGCTATTATTTGTTGGATTCATCTTTTATTCTACTAATCGAATATTTTACGACCTTAGCGTACATGTGATGCAATTATGAAATGCGTGGCATAAAATCGAAATAGCACCAAACGAAACCTTTTATTGAGTGTACTTTTCGAATCCGCCCATCATACTGGTGGGATTCGGGAGTATCCTCACACCTAGAGAGATACCTAAAAAACTCGCCTTTGCAAGTTCGCTAGGTAAATCCCATCATCGGGATAATCGCTTGTGGAAGAAAACAGTGTTTTCGTGAATGCAAAAATCCTAATACGGGTAAAAACCTTTTATTAAAGATATCTCTCCGAACCCTCCCATCATACTGGTGGAGTTCGGAAGTATCTTTTCACCTAGAAAGTTTACCAATGAAACTCGCCTTCGCAAGCTTCCTCGAAAAGTCCCATCATCGGGGTTTATATCCGTATACAAAATAGGTCTATATGCCATGACATTTAACGATGCAAACATGAAACGTAGTGCACTCGTAACTCAACGTTTATTTTTGTTTTTACTTTATTATTATTTTTTGTTATTATTTTTGTTATTATGTGTGTGTTTAAATTTATCATAGATTCTTATTTATTCTATTTATGGATTTTTAATTGATAATCGAACATATTTAACGATTTATTTATTTATTTATTATATTTTTTATTTTATTATATTTTTTTATTAGAACCATCGAAACTTTGAATTAAGACCCTCCTATCATACTGGTGTGATCCTAATTAAAATTCCTAACCTAAGGAAGTTTACTTGAAATTGCGACTTCTCGCGTTCCGGATGAAAATCCTATCATCGGTCTTAGTTCTAAAATAATTGTTTAACTTTTCAAAATTTTTTTATTTTTTTTTATTTTTTTTTATTTTTTTTATTTTTTATTTTTTATTTATTATTATTTATTATCCTATTTTTTATGTGCTTATTACTAAAATAAATACTCATATTTTGTATTTATATATTTTTTATTTTCTTTTTTCCTAACACAACTTACTAAATTAAAATACGTTGAAATTAAAAATAAATACAAACAAATTCAAAAACAAAGCCCAAACAAAGGATGTACCTATCTGGGCTTGGGTTAGCCCAGATCCGCGGCCCACAGGAGGCCCGAAGCAGTCCGGATGGCCCGCTCAGCAGGCCCACAGTCCGATCTCACCAAACACACCGTTTTTGGCCCGTGGAATTACTCAAAACGGAGCCGTTTTGGGCGAAACGTTTCAGCTTCTTCCTGTCTTTTGAAACGGCGTCGTTTTGGTCCCCTTTTATCCAGTATAAAAGCCCTCTTTTTTTTTTCTTTTCCCTTATTTTCCCTGCTGCCTTCTCTCTCTAAACCGAAGGCTCTCTGCCTTCTCTCTAGAACGCAGCCCCCCCTCCGGTACCGCTCAGCCTCTCCCTTCTCCGGTGACCTCTCCGATCTCTGTCGTTCGGTCCTCCTTCGCACCGATCGACCCCTTTTCTTCCGATCGGCCTACTCCTCCGATCTAGCCCCTCTCTCTCTCTTCGTTGGCCTTCCTCTCACCGACCCCTCACCCTTTCGTCGTTGGGCTACACCGGTGCCGACCACCGGTGTCGCTTCTCCTCTCCCACAGCCCCAAACACCCTCTTCCCGAACTAAACAGCCTCTTTCCCTTTTTTTTTATTGCTTTTGTTTTGATTTTTGGTTGATTTTTTTTTGTGTTTGGTTGCTGTTTTGCTTGATTTGGGTATCCTGTTGGCTGGTAGAAACTAGGTTTTTTTTTGTTTTGTTTTTGCTCTGTGTTTTTTTCTTCTTTTCTGAATGCTCTCCCCGGTTTCAAACTGTTCTCCAAAAATTTTTTTCGTTTTTGGTCCCCTTCGTTTTGGGCTCAGTTTTCTCCTTTTAGCAGTGGGATTGTCCAATTTCTTGGACAATCCGGAATGGAGGGGGGCTGATCACCGGATTTGGGCAATCCCCCAAAATTCGGTGATCTGCAGGGGGTTTGGTAGCAGGGCCATACCTCCCTGCTCCCCCTCCTTTTTTTAGTTTTTATTTTTTATTTTATTATATTTTTTTATTTATTTGTTTATTATTATTTTTTATGAGGGGTGTCTACAGTTGCCCCTCTTTGCACATTCTTGAGGATCAAGAATAGTGCAAAGACGTAGACATCACTTTCAAAACCAAATTGAATATTTTCTTTTGTCTTTTTGTCTTCTTTTTTATTATTTTTAATAATATAACCAGAAAAGCTCCTCATCTCAAAACGAGGCTACGGAATTTTAAAAAATCTTGAAGCTAATTACTCGGAGTTTTTGAAGAATGCATCCGGAGGTTTTGAAGATATACCCGGAGGTTTTTTTTTTTTTAAAGAAAAAGAGCGTTCCTCATCTCAAAATGAGGCTATGCTACTCGGATGTTTTGAAAATGTATCCGGAGGGTTTGAGAATGTACCAAGAGGATTTGAGAAAGAAAAAGAGTGTTCCTCATCTCAAAATGAGGTTACACTACCCGGAGGTTTTGAAAATATACCCGAAGGATTTGAGAATGTACCCTGAGGTTTTATAAAGAAAAAGAATGTTTCTCATATCAAAATGAGGTTACACTACCCGGAGATTTTGAAAATGTACTCGGAGGTTTTAGAAAATGTACCCGGAGGATTTGAGAATGTACTCGGAGGTTTTGAAAATGTATCCGGAGGTTTTAGAAAATGTACCCGGATGATTTGTAAAGAAAAAGAGTGTTCTTCATCTTAAAATGAGGTTACACTACCCGGAGGTTTTGAAAATGTACTCGGAGGTTTTAGAAAATGTACTTGGAGGATTTGAGAATGTACCCGGAGGTTTTGAAAATGTACCCGGAGGTTTTAGAAAATGTACTCGGAGGATTTAAAAAAAAAGTACCCGACGGATTTGAGAATGTACCCGGAGGTTTTATAAAGAAAAAGAGTGTTCCTCATCTCAAAATGAGGTTACACTACCCGGAGGTTTTGAAAATGTACCCGGAGGTTTTAGAAAATGTACCAGGAGGATTTGAGAATGTATTCAGAGGTTTTAAAAAAAAGGTACCCGGAGGATTTGAGAATGTACCCGGAGGTTTTTTAAAGAAAAAGAGCGTTCCTCATCTCAAAATGAGGCTACGCTACCCGGAGGTTTTGGAAATGTAAGAAATGTACCCGGAGGTTTTTTTTTTTTCAATGAAAGACTCAAATCTTTTTTCACTTAATTGTCTGAAAACTGCATTAGTTTTGATATTTGTTTGAAATCTTTCAATTTTGATGATGCATGATCATGTACATGATTGGACATGTATGCATGATTGAATGATGGACAAATGATGCATTGCTTCTTTTTGTTTTGCACCACATATTCCGTGTTTGCAAGATCATTTTCTTCAGCTTCTCATTCTTTGACAGTGTTCTTACGCAACTGCCAATTTCTTTGTCAACTAAAGACCACCAATTCAAATTGGGTTTCAATGCATTAATGCCTTTGATCTTGAAAGCTCTTCTTCACATTGCTTTTTCTCACTTTTTCTTAAGAAATGAATTTGTCTTTTTCAAAAGTGTTGATCTTATCTCTCAGTGATTAAAGAATTTTCCTCACAAAGATCGTAAAGACTCTCATTTTTTTTTCTTTTGTTTTCAAAAACATCTTGATTTTGACAAAACCACAACAAAATTGCCCCACACCATTATTTTCATGATCAAAAACAGTTGAATCTTGGAGCAGAAATGTATCTATTCTACAATTTTCTTGTTAAAGTGATAAAACATCAAAGTTAGAAAAACATGTGATATTTGGATCTCTTGAAAATTGATGATTACTGTTTGAAATGATTTTGGATGAGCTAAATGACAATCTGGCCTTTCAAATAGGTAGGATAGTCTAACTCATCAAGGTCTTGGTCAACAATAAAGGTTTCTCACCATTTCATGGGAAAAGAAAGAGTTGAAATTTCCTTGTCTAAGCTCACAAATGTATGGTGATTTAAAATCAAATTTTACAAAATGATTTCTTTTAAATCACAATCAAATTTGACATTCTCTAAGCCTCATGACGTGTGGCAAGATGATAGATGTCAAGACCAGCCATTACAAGTTTTGCATTGTAGAAGGCTATTTTAAAAGAGATAGGCTCAAAATTTAATATGGATTTTTCTGATAGATCTTGAATCTTTAAGGTGCTTGAGAGTCTTATGCACTTGAAAAGTGTCTAATGAATTCTAGCTACCTTGAAATGGTCTCTCTCTAGTGCTTCTTGTTATCACCTTAGTTAAAATCATCAGTGGCTTCATAAGTTCTCAACTTCACTCCAGACTGCCCTTTCGGGTTTTCACCCTAGAGCTTCATCTTTTTCACTCACTTTTTCTTTTCTTTTCTTTTCTTCTTTTTTCATTGATCATTCCACCATGCACTTGAGAAAATTCAAACTCCATCCAAAATGGATTGAAGGGTTCAAAAAGGTAATTTTGGCAAAGAAAAGAAGTCAAGGTCTATGTGATGTTCTCCTTCTATAAGATAGCTCTTCAATTTAAGTATCCACACTTGATCAAAATGGAATTCTTCAAGCACGTAATGTAGGCTATGGTTAAGGGTTTTGAAAAAATGGATACAAAGGCCCAAAACATGTATTTAAAGGTGATTAAACCGAGGATCATTTATTACTGCGCAAAAGGTTTTTTTTTTTTAAAGGCATTTGTCTTTTTTCAAAGCATGCTTTTTCATTTTTCCTCCTATGCCTTTTTTCTTCTTTTTTTTTCTTTCTTTTTCTTTTTTTTTTCAAATTTTCATATTGATCGGTTGAGTTCGAAATCTTCAAGAACTCAAATTTGCTTCTACCCCCATAGTATATCAGATGTTCACTTGTCATTTGGAATGAATCTTCCATCCTCTGTGCTTTTGACGAAATTTTTCTTCCTAATTGCCTCCCAATGTGGGAGGTGATCCTTGGTTGAGGTGCATTTAGAAAAAATATTCGATAGGCTCAAAGGGGTAACAAGTGGATAATTTTTCATTTGTGAAAGGAAAGTGAAACATGGCCATTTATCCTCTCAACTATGGTTACTTATATTTGAAGAGCAATCCCTAGAAATGAAGAATTTAAGATCAAAGATTGACTTTCATTTGTTTTTCTACTTTTAGCATCATTGGAATAACTCAAGTGCATAATGTCACTTTCTTATTTCTTTTTTTTCCTTTTTCTTTTCTTTTTTTTCTTTTTTTTCTTTTCTTCACAACTCAAGATTAGAAGCCTTCAAAAATCAGAATATCAAAAAATGAGAAAGGAAAAGGGGCTATTTTGAAGCTAAGGTGGCTTGAAGGAATTGGGTAATCTTGTTTTTTTTTTCTTGGTCATCATGCCCCAGAATATGGGTAAAGAAAAGCTTTAGACAATGAGTTCAAGGTTCACATTTGGCATCCAAATTGAAAGAATTTGAAAGGTATTGGCATATTTGGGACTTCAGCATAGTCTTGACATTTATTAACCTACCACATTTAGAGTCTTTATGAGAGTGTCTGATTTGCTTGCTTTCTAAAGAAAAAATTTTGCAAAACAATTAATTACAACATCGATCATTGCCTAGACAAAGATTATTGGCCTTTGGTATCATCAGGTGGGGTTGATGCATTTTCAAAACTTTGCTCTTTTTTTTTTTTTGGGATTTCAAGTTCTTGAACAACCTTTATTCGAGTGATTTTGGGTTCCCAAGTGTTTGGAGAAATGGTTAGAAAATGTTTACAAGGACAAGTTCATTCCAAATAGTAACCATCAATTCTTTCGAGAACGTGTGTGCACTTTATTACCTAATTTTTTTTCTTTGTTTTTTTTTGTTTTTTTTTGTTTATTTTTTTTTTTTGAAAACATGTTATAGAAACCTTGGCCAAACCAATTGTGTCACGTCCTTTTGCAAAGTAAACACAAAGTTGCAAAAAATTCCAATCCAACAAAAACATTAAAGCTTCAATTACAGGTTCTGAAGTTTATATTCCTTAGCAAAATCCTACTCCTACCGTGCCCCTGAAAGATGAAAACTCCAAATCAACCACTTTTCTTGCAAGCAATTTGTTCGAGACTCAAGGCATTTCTAAGAGCCCAATCTATGACAAAGTTGATTTCCAATATTCCATAAGCTTAAGAGTCAAAGTGCCATCATTGATGAGATTTTCAATTTTCTCTTTCAATTGCCTACAATTCTCCGTGGAGTGTCCGATTGGCCCCATGTGATAGTCACATTTAGCATTAGGGTCATAATTCCTTGCCGATGGGTTTGGAATTGTTTTCATCGGCACAAGACTAAGGTATTGATTCTCAAATTATAAAGGCAAAAGCTTAAAGATTGGCATGGGCAGTTGGTAAAGGTTGAGTCTTTGCCATGATTGAGGCGTAAGTGGAAGTGTGGTTGCTCTCGAATGGGAAATTGATTGTGAAACCAATTGATGGGGATATAAGTTATGGGAAATATGATTCAGAGTGGGGTAAGAAGGTTGGTATGTGGGACAAAAATGGTATGGATTGAAATTATGGGTTTGTGGACCAACATAAGCAATTGCATGTACATCTCCTTCTTCTCTCTTGGGCATACTCCCTTTCTCTGAGCTAATAACCTCATGTCCTTCAATCTTCCCACTTTTGATAGCTCTTTCTATTATTTCTCCAGATAAGACCAAATCTGCAAAGTTTTTCGTGGCATTGCCAATTAAGCGCTCATAGAATGGAGCTTGGAGTGTGTTTACAAACAACACAGTCATTTCCTTATCAGTGAGAGGTGGTTGAACTTGTGCTGCTGTATCCCTCCACCGTTGGGCGTACTCTTTGAAGCTCTCACTTTGTTTCTTTTCCATGGTCTGCAATGACAACCGATCGAGAGCTGATTCAGTGACATGTTTGTATTGTGTTACGAAGGCTCCTGCCAGATCTTTCCAAGTCTTAACATGGTTTCGATCTAGTTGTATGTACCATCGGGCAGCTGACCCAATCAAACTATATTGGAAGAAATGGATTAGCAACTTGTCATCATGAGACTGCGTGACCATCTTCCGACAATACATGATGATGTGTGCCATTGGGCATTTTGTCCCATCATATTTTTCAAATTCTGGCACCTTAAATTTAGGAGGGATTATCACATCAGGCACTAAGCATAGTTCGGTTGCATCCATGGTACCGAACCTATCGACTCCTTCGATAGCACGTAGGCGTTCTTCCAACAAATCGCACTTTTTCTCAACTTCTTCATTCTCTCTCGTTTGAAATGAATCCTTTCTTAATTTCTCTTGCTCTTTTGGATCATCTAGATCTGGAACATGAATTGGCTCAACAGGATTTGTTCTGGAATTTGACCCAAATTGCCTCTGGACCGATTGATGGCTTATTGGAGGTGGCACATTGTAATCTTGCAGGGGGACCTTTTGAAAAGTTTGGGCATGGGGTGGAGTGGACCCCGGGGGACAAAGCGGATCATCTCTTAGGTTGCTGGTGTCTTGTATTTGTGGGTTTTCTGACGGAGCTAACTCTTCAACCACTCTTTTTCCTTTGCTTAAACTCATAATCAATTCCATCATCTTTGCTAGCTGTTCTCTCATTTCCTCTTGAGCTCTTTCCAATTTATCCATTCGTTCCCTTTGTTCCTCTTCCATGATCCTTACCCATCGACGAGTATTATGAACACGTTGGTCACCGACTTTAGGTTGTGGAGCGATCTTGGAATCTTTATTATTATTTTTTAACAAAATCATAAACATGAATTAGATGCAATTTTGGTGCATGAATGAAAATGAACACATTATTTACAGGGAAAAATTATCATGAAATGCATGTATGAATGGTCATGTACTAAAAGTATTTGTCACATAACACTCATCAACAAAGTAATTCGTTGCATAAGATATTCTCCTTGATTACATCTACTCTGTCAATGGCTATCAGGTGACAAATAATTTTCCTATATGCAAAATTATGATGCAAATGTGCATATGCAAAATAAAAATGACCAGAAATTCAAATCAGTACAAAAAATGAATGAAAATAATTTGTAAGATGGGTATACCTGATACTTTCATTATTTTGTGAGAAAAATTTAGAGTAGGCGGATGTGAAGAAATTCCTTCATGTGTACCTAGTCATAGGGTATTCTCTCATGGGTGAAGCTCTACTTAGGCAAAGGCTACTCACGGTGCTTTATATGCTGAGTTCGGGTTGAAAGTGGCGCTAAAGGTTCCCAAATTGTTCCTCACTGTCGTCCACTTGGACTAGTAAGGCACCCTAGTCCTCACCCATTACAGGCTTCAAACAGACTAGGTTTAATATGAGTGGGAGTGTACACTAGCCCATGCGAAGGTTAACACCTCACGAGAGCGTAGCTACTAAACTCCCTCCTATCAAAGGACAAAGCCCAGGTAGAAGGCTTATGCATGAATGCAGCATGTGTTGTGTGTGTGAAGGAAACATACCAACCTTTTGCAGACACTCTCACATCCCTCTATCCTAAATCCCCCACAATTCAAATACAAATGATTATAAAATGATTATTGTACAAATTACAATGCACAAAACAAATGCTCAAATTTTAAAAAGACACTAAATTATTTTAGAGCTTAAGACAATCTATGATTAATTATGGCTCGACTCTCTTTCTTCCCCAGTGGAATCGCCAAACTGTCGCAACGTGCGGGTTCGGAAACCAGTCCTCTAGACGTGAATAACTTGGGGAGTCGCCACCAATCTTTTTTGTTTAGGTGTGATTGGCCATCCAATAAATTTGTTCTATTCGACGAAATACTAAATTAACTTTAGATTCGTCGAAAGAACGATAGACTGGTCTACGTGTTTTTTAGAGTTTGGGTTCGGGAGTACGGTTACGCACGGGGAAGGATTAGCACCCCCATGACGCCCGTTCCACGAACGGTACCATTTAATCACTTATTGTCTTAACCCTTTTATTTTGTTTTGTTTTTGTGCTTATTTTGCTATTATTTGTTGGATTCATCTTTTATTCTACTGATCGAATATTTTACGACCTTAGCGTACATGTGATACAATTATGAAATGCGTGGCATAAAATCGAAATAGCACCAAACGAAACCTTTTATTGAGTGTACTTTTCGAATCCGCCCATCGTATTGGTGGGATCCGGGAGTATCCTCACACCTAGAGAGATACCTAAAAAACTCGCCTTTGCAAGTTCGCTAGGTAAATCCCATCATCGGGATAATCGCTTGTGGAAGAAAACAGTGTTTTCGTGAATGCAAAAATCCTAATACGGGTAAAAACCTTTTATTAAAGATATCTCTCCGAACCCTCCCATCATACTGGTGGAGTTCGGAAGTATCTTTTCACCTAGAAAGTTTACCAATGAAACTTGCCTTCGCAAGCTTCCTCGGAAAGTCCCATCATTGGGGTTTATATCCGTATACAAAATAGGTCTATATGCCATGACATTTAACGATGCAAACATGAAACGTAGTGCACTCGTAACTCAACGTTTATTTTTGTTTTTACTTTATTATTATTTTTTGTTATTATTTTTGTTATTATGTGTGTGTTTAAATTTATCATAGATTCTTATTTATTCTATTTATGGATTTTTAATTGATAATCGAACATATTTAACGATTTATTTATTTATTTATTATATTTTTTATTTTATTATATTTTTTTATTAGAACCATCGAAACTTTAAATTAAGACCCTCCCATCATACTGGTGGGATCCTAATTAAAATTCCTAACCTAAGGAAGTTTACTTGGAATTACAACTTCTCGCGTTCCGGATGAAAATCCTATCATCGGTCTTAGTTCTAAAATAATTGTTTAACTTTTCAAAATTTTTTATTATTTTATTATTTTTTATTTTTTTATTTATTATTATTTATTATCCTATTTTTTTATGTGCTTATTACTAAAATAAATACTCATATTTTGTATTTATATATTTTTTATTTTCTTTTTTCCTAACACAACTTACTAAATTAAAATACGTTGAAATTAAAAATAAATACAAACAAATTCAAAAACAAAGCCCAAACAAAGGATGTACCTATCTGGGCTTGGGTTAGCCCAGATCCGCGGCCCACAGGAGGCCCGAAGCAGTCCGGATGGCCCGCTCAGCAGGCCCACAGTCCGATCTCACCAAACGCACCGTTTTTGGCCCGTGGAACTACTCAAAATGGCACCGTTTTGGGCGAAACGTTTCAGCTTCTTCCTGTCCCTTGAAACGGCGTCGTTTTGGTCCCCTTTTATCCAGCATAAAAGCCCTCTTTTTTTTTCTTTTCCCTTATTTTCCCTGCTGCCTTCTCTCTCTAAACCGAAGGCTCTCTGCCTTCTCTCTAGAATGCAGGCCCCCCCCCTCCGGTACCGCTCAGCCTCTCCCTTCTCCGGTGACCTCTCCGATCTCTGTCGTTCAGTCCTCCTTCGCACCGATCGACCCCTTTTCTTCTGATCGGCCTACTCCTCCGATCTAGCCCCTCTCTCTCTCTTCGTTGGCCTTCCTCTCACCGATTCCTCACCCTTTCGTCGTTGGGCTACACCGGTGCCGACCACCGGTGTCGCTTCTCCTCTCCCACAGCCCCAAACACCCTCTTCCCGAACTAAACAGCCTCCTTCCCCTTTTTTTTATTGCTTTTGTTTTGATTTTTGGTTGATTTTTTTTTGTGTTTGGTTGCTGTTTTGCTTGATTTGGGTATCCTGTTGGCTGGTAGGAACTAGGTTTTTTTTTTTGTTTTGTTTTTGCTCTGTGTTTTTTTCTTCTTTTCTGAATGCTCTCCCCGATTTCAAACTGTTCTCCAAAAATTTTTTTCGTTTTTGGTCCCTTTCGTTTTGGGCTCAGTTTTCTCCTTTTAGCAGTGGGATTGTCCAATTTCTTGGACAATCCGGAATGGAGGGGGGCTGATCACTGGATTTGGGCAATCCCCCAAAATTCGGTGATCTGCAGGGGGTTTGGTAGCAGGGCCATACCTCCCTGCTCCCCCTCTTTTTTTTTATTTTTTATTTTTTATTTTATTATATTTTTTTATTTATTTGTTTATTATTATTTTTTATGGGGGGTGTCTACAATAATCTAGTTTAGAATTAATTTGATTTTTTTCTTTTAAATTAATTGTATCATGTTGTTTTTATGAAAAAAGACGGTTATATTGTCCTTTTATGCAAATAACAAATTTATCAATTAACCTTGTAAAACTGTTGACAAAAAAAATAAAATTTGATATAACGATGACAATATTTCCAGAAAAATAATACTCGGTTGAGATTATTATTTTGTATAATATCAAATCATTTTCTCATTCTATAGTTTTTAGAGAAGAAAAAAGGAGAAATTCTTTGGTGATCTTGACATTTATTTTGCACAATATCCAAATGATCTGCAAGAAGCTAAATCACCCCTTCACTGTTAGATATACTAGAATTTGGCCCTCATCGTAACGTGCTGGTCTTGAAACCCGACCGCTAGACGTGAACAAAAATAAAATAACTAAAAGTCACCAACAATCTTTTTTTATCTAGGTGCGATTGGTCACCTATTAACTCAGTTCTAATCAATGAAATCCTAAATTAATTTTAGGTCCGTCGAAAGAACGAGAACTGGTTTAGGCTTTTAAAGATGAACTGGTCTAGGCTTTTAAAGATGGGTTCGAGAGTGCAGTTACGCACGGAAAAGAGTTAGCACCTCCATGGCGCCCGTTCCACGAACGATACCATTTAATCTTAAATTATCCTATTGTAGCCTACTCTCGATTTTATTCATATATTTCCTTAATCCTTGCTTGTTAATTAATTCTTTATTTTATTAACTGATTGAGTCTTTTATTCGGTTTCATGGATGCACATGATACAGTCGTAAAATGATGTTATGATTTGTTTAATTTAAATGATGAAGTCGGTAATCTTTTATCGAAAAATCATTCATAGAACATCCCAACGCTTTGGTGAAGTCTCGAAGTTTTCCTCACGTAGAGATATCTCGAGAAGAACTCGTCTATAAGAGCTCTTCGAGGAAATCCCATTATAGGAATTCCTGCCCCATTAACAAGATAAATGTAGCATACTATGATAGGATAAAATGATGATATGATCGCATTTATTAATTTGGCTAGTTCGTTATTCATGCGATAATATGTTTAATAATTTAAGGTGATTTATAACCTTGTTCATATATTTATTATTATTTATTTTTTAATGTATATTATTTTTTTAACAACGATTATTTAAGTTAATGGGTATTGGAGTGTAAAGTTCGAATTTATCCCAACGTTTCAGTGAAAATCCGTTTCAAACTCTGCACCTAAGAAATCCATTCAAAAGATACAACTCTTTACTCTTTTTAAGTGAAATTATATCAACGGATCACTCAAAATAATCATTTCATTTTTTATAATAATTATATTTACATCATGTATTTTTTATTTATTATGTTTATGAATATTTAAATATATTTATAATATAAATATTTTTTCTTTTCCTTTTTTATACTATCCTTCTCATCCACTTATTATTGTTATTTTTTTGTTGATTTTATTTTATTTTTTGTTTATTTTGATTTTCTAATCACTAAAATGGACTTACTTATTTAAATGTATAACCTTCCCTAAAAAAGTCTAAAATTAAACCAAAATTACATTTTAATTAGATAAAATGGGCTAGACCCAAAATTAATTAAAATAAGCCTACAAGCAAAAAGGTTAGAGTTATACTTTTCTAGGCCGAGAGTGGCCCAACTCAAAGGCCCATGGAAGGCCCAACCCTGCTGCACCGAATCTGCCTTTTGAAGCCCACACTATTGCTCTCAAAATGCATCGTTTTGATGCTTGAATGGCCACTTCAAGCTGCACCCAAAACGGCATTGTTTAGCAGGCCTTAGTGCTTGAGTATAAAAGCTCTTTTTTTATTTTGAACTTTCTTCCCTCACTTTCTCTGTTTTACCGTTCCTCTCCTTTCCCTCTACTCTTCTCTCTTTTTTTTTCTTCTCTTTCTCTCGTTTGGCCGATCTTTCTTCTCTCTCTCTTTCTTCCCCTGCTGGCATCGCTCTTCTTCTCTTCTGCCTATCTTTCTTTTTTCTTTTCCTTCCTTCTCTCTCTTCCCCCACTGGCATCGCACCTTTCTTCTCTTTCTCTTTTTTCTTTCTTCTTCTTCTTCCTCGCTGACGTCGACTTTTCTTCTTTTTTCTTCTTTTCTTTTTCTTTCTTTTCTCCCAAATGCTCTCTTTCCTCTCACCACCGACCTACCAAACTTACAACCTTCTCTTCCTTCTCCTCTGAACACCGACCCATGCTATATTTTTTTGATCTTTTGAATTTTTTTTTATTGTGGCTCTCTATTTTGTAATTTGTTGGGTATTTTATCGGTTGCTAGAGTAACAGAATTACAATTTGTGCTAGATTTTTTTGCTCTGTTTTTCTTTCTTGTCTTTGTTTGTGCGGACTCCCTTCCTCTGCAGGCTTTCTCTAGTTTTCCATCCAGCTTTTCCTTTTATGCGTGGGTTTCAAAGGCTTCAGAGTTTGTTTGTCCAAAATTTTGGACAATTAGAAGCCTTAAAGTCAAAACAAATCCACCGAAAATGATTACCCAAATCCCGACTATCCAGGCAGCATTCAATGCTCTGTATTTGTTAACAATGGAGGCCAAGCGTGCTTCCAGCCTTTCTTTTTTTTTTAATTTATATTATATTATATTATTATTATTTTTTTATTTTTGGTTGATTCTTGGAGAATAAGTGTCTACAGCCCTCATCATGGTAGGGTAAACTATTCTCTTTTAAATTTTAGTAAACTTGTTTGGGGAAAAAATATTTTAATTTGATTCACTCATAAGTCGTATTTTTTACTTTGCAAACCTTTTTTTACTTTGCAAACTTTGATAGAAATCTAAAAGTCCGAATTTGAAAACATGACATTTCTATAGGCTGACACATGGCAAAATGAGAAAGTCCCTTTGGAATTTCCTTGTAAGTATTGCAATAGATAATTCGATGCAAATTCTTAGAGTTTAGATTAGTTCTTCCAAATTGTTTGTTGATGGCTGATAATGAGGGCGATGGTATGCCTTTGTTCCATATATCAAAGTAGCAACCATCCGAACATCAATTTCCGGTAAAGATGGTTAAATAGTGTTAACTTATTTTCTGTTACCCAATTTGATATCGGACCAGGTCAGTGTGTTGCCTTATAGGAGAGAATGAGAACTCATATGCATCATCGATGACATTCATCACTTGACCATATTCCAAGGAATATCAAAATCTATTATTATATGTGGACGTGTCTAGTCTTTACTGAGAAAACAACAAAATTTGGTGATCTAAAGTTACTATTCTCTTTCGTAGCGAAAAGAAGAAATGCATTCCAATTAAAATCCCCTGCATATTGTTGGAAAAATAAGTCTATTTCATGAAGTTTCAAAACATCCCACATAGCCAAGAAACATAAAAGGTGTATGCCTTATATATGTAAGGTTACTATGGGCTTGTTGCAAGCAAGGAAAAGGAATGGGCTCACGCGTACACAAGATTGGGCGAAACCTTTGGAAAGTTCAGATTCCCCCCCCTTGCGCGCTAATATACACGTGGGTTGAGACCAACTGATTTTTTGTACCTTGACCTTATTAGTATTATTATTATTTTGGCATTGACTAAATCAAACTCAAACAGCTTACCCGTTCCTCCTGGTTTTCCTCCACGTTTATCCTTATTTCCCTCCAACGTTCATCTGACTTGGTACTTGCTAACTAGATATTTTTCCTGATATGGTGCAACGTTCACCTGATTTCCCTCAACGTTCACCAAGCTCCGCGTATAAATACAACCCCTCACCTTAACTCTCAACACACACCAAAGCAAGCCTTTCGCTTCTTAAATCCTCTCTGCTTCCTTCCTTTCTTTACTAAGTTCTTTCATTTGCTGGGTTCCTACTTTCAGTTGTTCCTGCTTTTCCTTTATAGTTTGTGCAAGCTATAAGGAAGGATCTGTTGAATCCTGGGGGATAACCGCTACAGTCTTTTACACCGAGTTTCATACTCTGAAAGGGAAAAAATTATCTTTAAGGACAGTGTTATCACGCCTCAGATCATTTACTATTTTTTACTTATTTTATTGTTTTATTCTCTCCTATTTCTTTTAACTCTAGTTTTATTCAACATTCTTAAAGATAATGGATTCCCATGCTGAAAATACTGCTATCACTGTTCCTAATACTGCCCCAATCCCCACTGCCGTCGCCACAGTCAATGGTTCTCCTATAACTCCTACTCCGCTGAACATTCCTCCCGTGTCTGCGGTTTCGTATGCCAAACCATTTCTAGATATTTCCAAAATAGAAATCTTTGATGGCAGAAACTTCAAAAGGTGGCAAGAAAGAATTTTTTCAATCATCGATGTTCATGGGGTGGCTTTTTCGCTAATTGATCTTAAGCCAGATGATGTTAAGATGCTGGAACCATGGATGCACGCAAATAAGGTATGCAGGCATACAATCATTAGCACACTTTTTAACGAGTTATTTGATGTATACAGTCCTTATAAAGAAGCAAAACAAATATGGGAGTCAATGATAGCCAAATACACTGCTGAAGATGTTGGGAAACAAAAGTTCGTGATTAGCAATTTTTATCGCTGGAAGATAACAGATGACAAAGACATCAAGAGCCAAATCAATGAATACCACAAACTGGTGGATGATTTGAAAATAGAAAAAAATCAACTTGCAAGAGGAGTTTGTTGCTGGGTTGTTGATTGAGAAGCTGCCAGAATCCTGGAATGGATACAAACAACAACTAAAGCACAAGGAAAAACAGCTGTCACTTGCAGACTTGATCGTGCACATCATCATTGAAAACACAACTCGGAGGGAGATTAAGGCCTCTAGAGCTAAGGAAGTTGCAACTAAGGCCAATCTGGTACAAGGAAGGACCCAACGTCAACAAAGGTACCCTTACAAACCTGATCATAAACCCAGAGCTCCTCATCCCACATTTAAAAAGAAAGGTAGTTGTTTTGTTTGTGGAAAGCCAGGGCATCATGTAGCACAATGTAGAAAAAGAGCAAAGGGATATTAAAAACCTGCTAATCCAAGAGTCAACTTGGTCAAAGCAGATGAATCCAATGATGTAATTGTTGTGGTCATTTCACAAGCAAATCTAGTGGCCAATGAGAAAGAATGAGTGGTAGACTCAGGTGCTACCAAGCATATTTGTGCAAACAAAAATGCCTTTACCTCCCATACTCCAATAGGGGAAGGAGAAGAGACTATATACTTGGGTGATTCTCAAACCACTAAAGTTCTTGGTAAAGGAAAAGTCCTTCTCAAGCTTACATCTGGCAAGACCTTAGCTCTGAATGATGTTCTTCATGTTCCTAATATAAGGGCAAACTTGGTATCTGTGGCCTTATTAGGCAAAGTTGGGGTGAAAGTGTCATTCGAATCTGACAAGATCGTGATGACAAAAAATAATGTGTTTGTGGGGATGGGTTATTGCAATTAGGGGCTCTTTGTACTTAACATTTTCAATGTTCTGAATGAAAACACTAGTTCTTCTGCTTATATGATTGACTCTATTGATTTATGGCATGGTAGACTAGGACATGTTAGCATTCCTCATATTAAGAAAATGCAATCACTAGGTTTAATTTCTAGTATTAAAAATGGATGCTTTAATAAATGCGAAATATGTGCTGAGACTAAATCAACTAAGAAAACTTGTATTTCAGTAAATAGGGAATTGGAACTATTAAGTTTAATTCATACGGAGTTAGGAGATTTAAAACAAACTATGACTAGAGGTGGTAAGCAATACTATATTACATTCATTGACGATTATTCTAGATTTACTAAAGTTTATTTACTTAGGCATAAAAATGAAGCTTGTGATATGTTTATTAAATATAAAGCTGAGGTAGAAAACCAACTAAATAAAAAGATAAAAAGAGTTAGATCAGATAGAGGGGGTGAATATTTACCGATTAATGATATTTGTGAAAAAGAAAGAATAATTCATGAAATTACTCCTTCATGTTCTCCTGAATCAAATGGTGTAGCTGAAAGGAAAAATAGAACATTAAAAGAAATGATGAACTCTATGCTTGTTAGTTCAAATGCGTATGAAAATTTATAGGGTGAAGCCTTGTTGTCTGCATGTCATATTCAAAATAGAATACCTAATAAGAAAACTGGTAGGACACCTTATGAATTGTGGAAAGGTTATTCTCCTAATTTAAAATATTTAAAAGTGTGGGGGTGTCTAGCTAAAGTAATGCTTCCTGAATATAAGAAGAGAAAAATTGGTTCTAAGACATCTAATTGCATGTTTATTGGTTGTGCTGAAAATAGTGCTGCATATAGATTTCTTGTATTAATAAGTGATGTTCTTGATTATAATACAATTGTTGAAACAAAGAATGCTGAATTTTTTGAGCATATTTTTCCGTTAAGAACTGATACAATTTTTCATTCACCTTTTAGCAAAAATGATTTTGAAACACAAAATGATAATTTGAGAAGGAGTAAAAGACCAAGGAAAGAAATTTCTTTTGGTAATGATTTTTACACTTATCTTGTAGATAATGATCCTTTAACTTATGCTGATGCAATTTCTTCTAAAGAAAGTTCATTTTGGAAAAAAGCCATACAAAATGAGATTGATTCGATTTTACAAAATCAAACTTGGAAATTAGTTGATTTGCCACCTGGAGCCAAACCAATTGGTTGCAAATGGATTTTTAAAAGAAAATTTAATCTCGATGGTTCTATTGATAAATACAAAACGAGATTAGTTGCAAAAGGTTTTACTCAAAAACAAAACATTGACTATTTTGATACTTTTGCTCCAGTAACAAGAATTGCATCAATTCGCGTTTTATTTGCTTTAGCTTCAATTTACAAACTTGTTATTCATCAAATGGATGTAAAAATCGCCTTTTTAAATGGTGATTTAGAAGAAGAAATTTATATGAAACAACCTGAGGGATGTGTTCTTCCTGGTCAAGAAAACAAAGTTTGTAAATTAATTAAATCATTATATGGTTTAAAGCAAGCACCAAAACAATGGCATGAGAAATTTGATCAAGTTCTTGTTAGTAATAGATTTTCTACTATTGGAGTTGATAAATGTGTGTACACTAAAACTGTTGATAGTGAATGTGTGATTATTAGCTTATATGTTGATGATATGCTTATTTTCGGTACATGCATTGATGTGGTTAATCAAACAAAATGTTTTTTGGCTTCTAAATTTGATATGAAAGATCTGGGAGAAGCCAAAGTTATTTTGGGTATTAAAATCATAAGATGTGATAGTGGCTTGATGCTAACACAAGAGCATTATGTTAAGAGGCTACTTAAAAAGTTTGGACATTTTGATATCATACCTGTGAGTACTCCTTATGATAGTAATACCAAATTGAAACAAAATAGAGATGATGGTGTAGCTCAGTCTCAGTATGCACAGATTATTGGGAGTCTGATGCATTTGATGAATTATACTCGACCAAATATAGCTTATGCTGTGTGTAGACTGAGTAGATATACACAAAGTCCCAATCAAGATCATTGGACTGCCTTGAGCAGAGTAATGAAATATTTGAAAGGTACCATAAATTATGATATTTTATATAATGGATTTCCCGCTGTATTAGAAGGATACAATGATGCTAATTGGATCTCAGATTCAGATAAGACGAAATCCACGAGTGGTTATGTATTCACTCTTGGTGGGGGTGCTATAACTTGGAAATCAGCCAAACAAACAATAATTGCTAAATCTACAATGAAGTCAGAATTTGTAGCTTTAGAGTTTGCTGGCAATGAGGCTGAGTGGTTAAGAAACCTCTTAGCAGAGATTCCGTTGGGAATGAAACCAACACTTTCTGTGTCTATGCATTGTGATTGCCAAGCAGCAATAGCTATTGCTAAGAATAAAACTTTCAATGGTAAAAATAGACACATTCGTTTGAGACATGATGTAGTAAAGCAGCTGCTTAGAGATGGAATTATATCCATTAATTATGTGAAGTCAGAGCTAAATTTGGCCGATCCTCTGACTAAACCTCTGGGAAGAAAACTAATTAATGATACATCGAGGGGAATAGGACTTAAGCCCAAAGAGGAAATCAACAAATAATAGTAACCCAACCTATGTGATTGGAGATCCCATGAATTAGGTTCATATGGGTAATAACAAGTTATTTGTTGAAAAACAAATACACTATTGAAATTATTGTCCCTCCTATGATGTGTGAATAGTGAAAAACTGCAATGTAAGGGAGGCTGAGTTAAACTCTTAATGAATTCCATATCCCTTATGGGTAGTGTATTATACTGCAGTATACACTTAATGGAATCAACCTATATAAGTGTGGAGTGGAGCCGCTCCTATGAGAATTATGGTAAATTCTCTAAAGCACTTATGAATAACCAGGCACGCGCATGGCCTATTCGCGCAAAATCACGTTGAACAGCAAAAATTGTGGGGGTGTAATGTGATTGATGAAAATTATATCTCACGCAAAGAATTTTGATTCATAGAAGTTACAAACTTCATCAAAATTCTGTGACTTATATTTCTTTCTTTCTAAGGCTGGTTCATAGCTTAAAAAGCACCAGTCACAATGCATTACACTCAAATGAAATTTGACCCAGCAAAACTTCCTATGAAACTTTATGAAATATGTAGGAGATTGTTGGAAAAATAAGTCTATTTCATGAAGTTTCAAAACATCCCACATAGCCAAGAAACATAAAAGGTGTATGCCTTATATATGTAAGGTTACTATGGGCTTGTTGCAAGCAAGGAAAAAGAATGGACTCGCGTGCACACAAGATTGGGTCAAACCTTTGGAAAGTTCAAATTCCCCCTCCACCTGCGCACGAATATACACGTGGGTTGAGCCCAACTGATTTTTTGTACCTTGGCCTTATTATTATTATTATTCAGGGGGAGAATCTAAACTTTCCAAAGGTTTGACCCAATCTTGTGTACGCGTGAACCCATTCTTTTTCTTTACTTACAACAAGCCCATAGTAACCTTACATATATAAGGCATACACCTTTTATGTTTCTTGGCTATGTGGGATGTTTTGAAACTTCATGAAATAGACTTATTTTTCCAACACATATAACCTTGATAGATAGATGAAGTTTTAATCTCCAAGGAAACAAGAGAAAGAAGAAAATTGATAATTACATTAGACTTTGCAAAATTTACAGGGATGCTTAATTTTCAAAGAAAATTCTGTTAATCATACCTTTAGATAACTTCATGATCTGTAAGGAGTGATCGAGACAATAAATATGGGAAGAAAAACATTTAAAAAAATAGAAGAAAGTTGTTACCTCCAAACCTGTTTCTTTAATTATTTAATTACAGCAAAATCACTAAAAGCATTTCATTATCAGTGTTTTCGAGGCCTTATTCACAACTTTTCTGCTACTGACTGCATGGAAGGACTAGGACGAGAAGATGAAGCTGCAACATACAAAGAGCAATCACCCTAGTGCTGTTTCTTGGAGAATGACATAATATATATATACACGTAGAAGCTCCTCTCTCTTCACCTCTTTTAAATGATACACCGTAGAATTCAAGAGAACTTTGTTCTTGAGGATTCTTGTTGCAATAGTTGCGTAACAAATTAAGTCAAACGTGTTCCTCAATGGGAGTTTCAATACCGTGCTTAAGTAATATTCTTAGGAATTAGGGGAAAGAATTGAGCACTGGCTAGGTTTGCAATGCCTTAAACTTATTTTTGGAACTTATTATTACAAGAAGTGTGGATGTTGTCGTGGTCACAAAGTCGTTAGAAACTTAAAATAATAGATCTCCTCATATTGTCTGTTTCTCTCTAGGCATTTTGTGAGGTAGGCGATCTTTGCTAAGCAAAAAGTATTAAGTTCTTGTACGAGTCTATAGCTGATTATAGAACGCGAGAGGTGTTCAACTGATTACAAACAAAAATTAAATTTTTCCAACGGAATATTACATCAATAAACCCTTAAACTCATTGGGCCATCCGTCAAATTAAGGACACTTGGAAGCTGTAAGAATTATAGTCCCAAGTCCAACAATGAACTATATCAAATCTCCATGAAGAATTGATAAGAATCTATGATGCCAACCACGGTTTTGATCACTTGATTTGACTCTCAAAGTCCAATGGCTTTCCTTATGATCCTTCTTTATACTAGGCAACTTTGGCAATTAATATTTATTAAAAAAAGGTAAAGAACAAAGGGTGTTCAAAATGCTATTGGGATCCAAATGATGAACAGAGTATTTCTTTCTAATTAGAACTAAATTTTACTCTCTTTTTGGGGGTTCAAACTGCTTTTATTCAAGTCGTATCGAGTCATTTTGTGCAAAAATGTGCTTGGTCTTCCATTCTTGCCAACGGCAAAGCATGTCTTTTATAAGTGTTTTATAGGATTGTGATATTAAATGGCTATGCGGCAATTAGAAAGTAAGCAAATAAAATGACAAACATTTTAGAAGTATTCAATGCATTGTAATATGTCGCATTGACATTTCATCTTGCAACATTTTATAATGATGTTATATTTACAAATAAAATATTCTAATCACAATCAAATGACATTTTATCTATGAAAAATTAATAATTAAATCATATAAAATTAACATGAGCTGTGTAAATGCAATAATAAGTCACATAATTTGATGCATGTTTTCAGTAACCAAATTAATTCCACCTTATGCAAAATGATCAGGCTTTTATTCCACTTCGATTTTTTTTTTCTCCTCGGGGTGTAAGTAGACTTGGCAATTTTGGACACGACACGTTAACACGACACGAGAAGACACGGGTTAAACAGGTTATGGGTTTACCCTTAACGTGTTTCGTCTCTAATCGTGTCTGACACGTTAAGACACGAAAATTTTCGTGTCTTAACGTGTCAGACACGCCAGACACGTTTAAAACACGTTTACTTAAACGTGTTATCGTGTTTAAACGTGTTATCGTGTTTAAACGTGTTATCGTGTTTTAACGTGTTATTGTGTTTAAACGTGTACATGTGACACGTTTATTAACCCATTAAATATTGATAGTTAAAGACTATTTTAGCTTTATATAAATAATTTTAAATAATTATTTTAAACATTTTTTTAATTTTATAAAAAGTATTAATGTAATTATACATTAATACTTTAATTTTTAACCTTTAGATTTTATTTGAAGATTTTTAATATTATTAATATTTGAAGATTTGATGTTAATTATGTATTTTATCATATTATATGATAATGAATTTTATGTATATTATTTATATTAATTTTTATTATATTTGATGTTATTATTATTTTTGTTTTGTTATAATTATTTTTTTAATTATAGATTTTGAATTTAAATAATAAAATTATATTTAATTATAAATATTTTTATTTAAACGTGTTAAACGTGTTATTAATCGTGTCGTGTTGTATATTGACACGTTTAATAAACGTGTTAATCGTGTTAAACGTGTTAATCGTGTCGTGTCGTGTTACACGTTTATTAAACGTGTTCGTGTACGTGTTTTACACTTAAAACACGTTTATTAAACGTGTCGTGTTCGTGTTTACCCTTAACGTGTTTCGTGTCTAATCGTGTCTGACACGTTTATGACACGGAAACACGTTTTGCCAGGTCTAGGTGTAAGATTACATTTTTTGTCCTTTGATTTTCTTCTGGGGTAAAGTGATGAACAAGAATATTCGGTTCCATAGAACTTAAGCTTACCTATCAAATCGTGGTGAAGATCTTTCTAACGTTTTCTCTGTCCAACATGTTACTGAAGCTGACTAATGTAGAATATAGAGGACAAAATTAATTAAAATTCATACCATCGATAATATTTAGGGCTTTGCCATTCTACAATTAGCCGATGTCTATTCTTTGGGTGAAAAAAAATAACAATGGAAAAGAGAGAGAGAGAGAGAGAGATGGAACTCCAAGTGTCCTTTTTGACAGGAATCGAGTGAGAAGGGAATGTCTAAATCATTTAAATAACAGGCAAACAAGATGCAACTGCTCGCAACCTTTAACCGGACATAAATAGTAACCTTCATCATGGAAATGTTGATCTTTGGGACAATGCCAAGAAATCTAAGTACGCTTTTGATCAGATGTATAAGAGTGATGATTAGGTTATTCCAAATTCAAAACTCCCTTAATTATGAAAACAACAAAGTGGGAAAAACGAATATGAAGGCAAATAATTTCAACTTGAATTGGTGTTACAATGCATGCCGCTGTAAGATTATGGAAAGAAACAACAGAAAATAGAAAATTTCCTTTACATTGAACTATGCTCAATTTACAGGCGAAGTAGTTTGCTAGAAGAGTCCTGTACGCTTTTCTCCTCTAGAAAATTCGTTATATCTCGAGGAGACTTTAAATGTGAAACTGAATCGGAAAAAATAAAAAAAACAAGGTTCTTATTTCCTAACCTGTTTTTCTATACCTAAATTGTACTGAGCTTCTGTTTCATACAAAGCTGCATCCACATTTTCTCTGCTTCTGATTGAGGAGCCATTAGGAAGAGAAGATTAAGAAGAGAATTTGGAAGCTGACAAAGACAAGGAACAATCACTCCAGGTCGGTTTCTTTGGAAATGATATATCCCTTGTAAGGGAACAAGCAGAGGAACAAACCAATTTTAGCTTGTGCAATGCACAGTCGCAGTTGCAGTTGCGATGGTATGGCCTCCGCCCGATCAAACTGTCCTGCATTCTTATGCTTCCTCCGAAGACTGACCGGAACATCATCTCAGCTGCTCAAGCGGCCATTTTTGCTCCTCGTTCTTCCCCCTCTTCTAAGTTTAACCTGCTGTCTCTTTGTAAGTGTGGAGGGGACGAGGAGTTTTCTGTATAAAGGATAATTTGTGAACACTGTTGCTGGTTCCCATGCTCTCTGAAGTGTTTGTATAGAATAAAGCAAGGGTTTTCGCGTAGGATGAATCTAGAGAGAGAAACCTTGTTAGGTACCCCACGTTGAATTCTAGAGAACATTGTTCTTGGGGTTCTTGTTGAAGTAGCTCCCTAACAAAGAAAAACGTTTTCCTCAAGAGGGAGTTTCAGTTTCTCAAAGTGAATTCTAAATTATGTTTCCAAAGAGGAAGGGGGCGGGGGAGAAAGAGAGGGAGAGAGAGCATGTCTTAATAATTAGGGAAAGAAGTAGCATTGGCTTGGCTCGATTAGATTTGCAAGAAATTGTTTTTGGAGTTTATCGCATGGAGGTTTTGTATTATTCTAATCCAGTACTCGTTGAATTATGGACTCTGTAACGGTCTTCATATTGCAGGCGATTTTCTCAAAGTAACAAAGCATCCAATTCTTGGTGTGGATGACAAAACCAAGTTTGTTTTGATAGTTCTTAAACATTTGTGTTTTGCATAATTGATCGAAGGGAAAGAAAATAAAGCTACTCTTCATTTGCTTTCTAATTATAAATGTAGAAACAAGACTGAAAAACTATTAGATATATCTCATTAATTCTTTCTTATCTCTCAAAATTGCATTACTGATTTTTCTTACAATCTCTTTTCAAAATGTAAATCCGTTAGACTTAATTTCTTCATTTTCCATTGTCTTCCTCTTTTGTATACATTCCAATTATGAGGTTATATAGGTCACACCCTTTAGCAGTGTCAATTCAGTTGCTTTATGTTCGGATTGAGTAACGCTACTTAACGTATATTGTATCACATCATATGGAACAAAATAGTTTATAGCAAAAGGTTGGGACAAATATAGAGCATCAGTGATTAATGCCATAGCATAATGATGCAGAATGACCTACTGTTTTCAATTCAGTTCATTTTTTTTCTTTTAATATTCTTTTGGCCATTTTAACTCGTAATGCAAAATATTTAAAGATCTAATTCGCTATTTGCAGAGTATAAACTGGGAGGCCTACACATCATTTCATGGTCTATAGATTAGTTTTTGTACTTTTTCATTTCTCCCACTTTGTTGTCAAAATTTATATGAAAATTTTGGAACTTACAGCATCAATGAATCTAAGGTGATTGCCTTTCTATGTATAGCCAATTTGTCTTCAAATATAAATACTGACTCTGTCTAGTCTGCCGAGTAAATAACAGATTGTGATTAGTGTAGAAATCCCCTGTTTTTCTCATTATAGCAAGTTGTGCGACTGAGGATTTCAGGTCACTACATTTCGCCATTGTTCTTGTCTTTTTTATTTAAATAATCATTTTTTTATAATATCTCTCCAGTTTGAATGCCACTAATATTTGGTTTCTCCCATCCTAGATATAACCTTGATTAATGAACTGTTTGGCTTAGCTTAGCTTTTGTTGATAGTCCTGGAAATCAAATGTGGGTAAACACTTAAGTCAAATTGTAGAAGGAAATAAAACAAAAAAAGGTAAAAATAGAGGCATACGACCCTTTTTAATTTATGATATGCTAGTCCAAATTCTGCGGAGAGAGCCTCAATACGGCCAGTTTACTTGATGGTCAAGACAGATAACATGTTAAGCCAACAACTTCAAGGCTGAATTGAAATGTATGGTTAAAGCATGACTAATAGGCAATAGCCTAATGATAATTAGAAGAGAAAATGAAAATGACAGTTTATATAGGAAAATTGGAGTCTGTTTATCTAGAAGAATGTGGCTCAATGAGGAATTCCTGTGCTGAATCTCAACCTGGGGAAACAGTGGTTTAATATTTGATTGTTTGCTTTTCTGAGGTAAAACAAATGGTCCCCCAAAATTGTTAGCTCTGAAAAATAAGGAAAGGAGCATGAACTGGTATTATACATGATGTTCATGTGCAGTTATAAAATTCTCAAAGAGAAAAACATCTTTACATTCAACTATGCAAGCATTTGCAGGGTTAGTTTAGATAGAAAAACCCTGTACTCTTTTTTCCGAGTGTTGGAGACCATAAATCTGAAAACAGTTCGCAAAAGAAAAACTTCTCCATTTACTAACCTAGCTTTGTGTACTAACTGTATTGAGCTTCTGACATGTTTTGTCATCTTGGCTAGTGTTTGTTACATACAAAGAACCATTCATGTCTTCTTTGCTTCTGATTGATGAGCCATCGGGAAGAGAATATTGAGAAGAGAATTTGGAAGCTGACAGAGAGAAGGAACAATCAGTCCAGGGCTGTTTCTTGGGGAACGATATGTTCCTTGTGCGAGAACAAGCACAGGAGCAAACCCCTTTTAGCTTGTGCAGTGCACAATCACAGTTGCGATGGTACGGCCTCCGCTCGATCAAACTGTCTTGCATTACTATGATTCCTTCAAAGACACACCGGAACATCATCTCAGCTGCTCCAGTGGCCATTTTCTCCCCTCTCTCTTCCCCTGTTTTGTAAACTTCTAAAGGGTTTGCTTAATTTGAGTTGTGTATGGAGGTGTATGAGTATATGGACTCTATGAAGTAAGATATATACGATTGTGTTGAGACTCTTGCATGCTTTTTGATGTGTTTATATAGAGCGAGCAATCAGTGTCTGGGTGAATGAGAAAGTTGGAGATAATCTAAAAAATTGTATAGATATTCCACGTAGAATTCAAGAGAGAACTTTACGCTGAAGTGTTTCAAAGTAAGGAGAACCAGTTTCTCAAGGTGAACTTCATGAGTTCCTCTAGGTGAGGCCTAGTTTTTATCTTCAACGAGAGAGGAAGAGGAGAAAGCCAGAGAATCTCTTAGGAATAAGAGACGAAGGTGGCTTATCTTATCTAAGATTGAGGTGAACATAAGACTTCTCTAATCTAAGTGCGTTTCATTTTACGCTTTCTTCTTGCTTCTTGGAGTGCTGCTGTTGAGTGTGACTTGATTGGAATACAATCTTGTTGTGTGTTCCTCATATCAAAAGATATGCTAATCTTTTGAGATGTTGAAATATTTTCTTATTGCATGTTCATCTTATCAATGGATATGTTAATCTCTTGCAATGTATTCATCCCTTGAGTAGGTGGAGTGATTCCTCTAATATTGACTTGGCTTGATTTAGCTAGGATTGCAGAGCAATTGGTATTCTGAAAGTTTTAGTGAGAAAAGACTAATTAAGTGGGCGTTTTCAAGTGATTTTTATTGTTTTGTCTAATTCAGAAATTTGTTAAAAACTAATTTGAATTGACTATGTTAAGAATTTGACGATTTTATTGTTTCTTGTGAAGTGAGTAAACATTTTTAAGGAACAAATTAAGTATCTAGTTTTTTTAAGTTAATTAATTTTTATCAAAATTAAATCAATTTAATTTATACACATAACACACATACAACTATATGTACAAAATTGTTAATAGTAATTAACTTTAAAAAATTAGATTTTGTTAAATTAATTAATTTACATGATATAGTAAAAAAAATAACAAATTTGTTGTAAATACCGGTCTACTAATTTGATCACCTGATGTATGGTGATTTTGTTATCAATATTTTTGGTCTATCTATGATTAATCGCTTAATTAAATTTATTATTTATAATAAATATTAATTTTAACTTAAGTTTATTAAAAATGTTAGATTACAATCTATAAAACAGATAGTCATATATTATCTGATTTTAACTCTTTTTTTTTTGAAAAGCTATCTGTTTTTAACCTTGATGAATAATTATTAATTTTCCATACTTTAATTTCACTTAGTTATTATTTATTCTTTTCTCTTTGTTAATAATTTTATTATTTAAATATTAGATTTTCAAAGGTCTTTCTAAATATATTTTGTGGGATGGTCCTAAAAAATTCTCTCCACTTCAAGAATACTCAAGAAAGTTATTTGCTCTCCAGAGGAGATTTCATTGTCGAATTTATCAAAATCTATTTGGTGTTTTATATCCTGTTGATGTTGATTTATCTTCTATTCACCTATGAATTGAAAGAAGTTACTTTTGCTAAAGCCAGATTACAATTGCTGTTAGTTTCATCATGTATAATTGCTCCATTCAATTACTTTGTACACACAAAAAACAAACATAACTTCAATAGAGTGCAGTCACATTATTTGTCAAGAAAAAGACAGCTACACTGTCATTTTCAGCAAACCATGAACTTATTCTCACTTGACAGTCTTAAAGAATAAGAAGGAAATGTTTAAGTTGCAATTCGTCTTCCGTTTTGTGGATTTGAGTGCAAATTTGTCAGTTTTAGTTGATATTTTTGCTGGAATTTCAGAATCAACTTCAGTTCAAGTACTTGCCAGTGGCTTTGCCATATATCTTGCACATTTTTCTTTTGTTGATCTGCATGAAGGTATGAATCACTGGCTTGCCGTTGTTGTTCAACTGAACTAGAATATAGAACTTAGGGGATCTAAATTCTAATACATGTTTTTAGCAATCTGATGACTAATTCTACTGGAAAACCCCTTTTTTCAATTCAGTTTATCCTTTCAAAAAAATGGTTCTGGCACAGGAGAATTGGCTAATTGGTCATTGACAAATATATCTCCGTAGTTAGAGGCCTACATATTGTTTATGTTAACCTAATACCAATTAAACCTCTTCTTTATTCTCTTTGTTTTCACGACTAGCCAGCATAATTTATAATTCTATCCAACGAATTAGGACTCATAAACCGATGATATTGAGGACTTAATTAACATCGGGTTAAGCCATTGCGTCTACTAAGATATAAATCCCCATCACTCTGGTCTGCACCAAGAAAACAACAAAATTGTGGTCATATACAAATCCTTGAGACCCTTGACGGTAGAAAACAACAATTCAAGATTCTTACTCACCATGTTTAGCCATTGCACTCAGTTTTTACTTCCTGATATCTTAACCTGTATCGGCTCTGACATTTACAATTTCAGCATTTTCTGCTGCACACAGCTTTGAGTCCTTGACCAAATTCTGCTCTTAGCTTGCCATAGACAATCCAGGAAATGAAAGGAATGTTGGAAGAAATGTGGAAAGTAGTTTCTTCTCTGTTTTTGAATTCAAGTAAATTTTGTAAAGGAAAATAAAAAGGATGTAAATATAGTGGCAAATCTACCCTTTGAATTTAATCTTTGGGATACCTCTCAGGACCAGCAACTCCTAAATCCAGAAGAGGACTCAATACTGGATGCTTACTTTCTTGCTCAAGATATATAATGATGTTACAAATTGGTGCTAAAGCCATAGGAGATATTTATAATATTGATAGTAATGGGAAGACAAAATAAAAGGTGTTACAAAGGAACATTGAAGCATTTTATGTCTGGTTATATATATATATGAATGATCACATTTTATATAATTTTCAAAATTGACCTAAACACAAAAGATTCTATTGATCCTTATGAATTTCAATTCAATACAATTTGATTTGATTGAAAAAAGTCGACAATCCAAACTCATCTAAAGGTTTGATTGTTTTAATATAAATTTTTTTTAAAAAAATATTTTCAGAATATAATGTTGTTTGGATGATTGATAAAGAACTTTAAATGGAAAAAATTTTAAGGTTCAACGGGAAAAAGACCTGTTGAACTCGTAAATTGGCTTGATTTGTATCTGCAATCTACTTTCATATGGTGAGAGTTTAATATCGCACTAAATTTTTTTATGTTAAACTGGTGTTAAAATGAGTCAGACGTGTATTATTTTTTTTATAAGTTGATTCAAACAATAAAAAATATTTTTTATAATTTATATAAATAACAAAATATATAAAATTTTTCAACAAAACATTTACACCAAAAACTTTTTCTATCCAAAGTCAAAATAACTTGAACGCAAACTCAAGCAACCTGGGGAGCACCAGTCGATGCTCCCCTTTCTTGGGGGACCAAGCTCTCCTTTGTTTCTTTTTTTAATTTTTTTAAAATATAAGAATATTTTTTAAAATTAATAAAAAAAACATTTAATTTTTTCATAATCTTTGTTAACGGTGTTTATATTTTTAAGATGAAATGTCTATTTCAAAAACTAATAAATCTATTTAAAATTTTAATTAAAACTTCGAGACATATCAGTATTTTACTCTTTTGTTCATATCTTTACATTAAGTTTAAACTTATCATAAAATTTATCAAATAATTAACTTGAAATGACCCAATCTCAAATAATCTATCTAAATCCAATTGATTTGATTATAAAAAATTAATAATTTAAACTTGAAGTATTTAAATTTAAATAATTTAAATGTCAAATTTAGATTATTCAAATTCAAAAATAATCTACAGTCCAGTCAAAAAGATCCAAACCTAAAAATAACCCAAATTTCCTTCAATCTATCGTGATCTGACATAAATCAATCTGATCCGGCAACTGTCACATCAGTTATTGTGTAAGATTTGAAACGCTTTCTTGAAAATTTCTAATTCAAATTTCATTAAAAACAAGGTAAAAAAATATTTCCATTTCCTTTAAATGGCCTGACCAACAAAACCAACAAGTGTAGAGGCCATGGCTCACGAGGTAATCAACGGACCCTCAAAGTAGCAACAAAATGAAAACCCAATTGCAGGCCAGACACAACAGGAGACTCAAATCATTATTCTTTATAGTAGTCGTTGAACTGCTCAAAATTTACAAAGTTTCAAAAGGTGGCAACCAATTACGTGTTGTTCTTGAGGTTTCTTACATCGTCACCCCGTTGAATTTGGAATGAAGTACGGGATTCTTTTATCTGTATTATAATTTGTACAGTTCTGAAAATGATCCCAAATGGAACTTTGACGGTATTCTTTTTGTTTGGGAGGAAGGCGATGCTCAACGGTCACATTTTCACCTAGTGTCCCAAGTATTTGAAACTTTCTTCGATTTCATCAGCTGCTTAATTTAGTCGTTGGTGTGTGACCCCAAAAAAAATAAATAATTTGTTTTTATTTGAAATGAAATTGCAAACAACAATCAAAGTTAGGAGATGAAACAATATGCATTGCTGATGACCACGCAAAGCATGAATTATTATTCAATGAATGAGTTAAATAATTTTTTTTTCTCCCATGTGTTTCACTCTCGACTTGAATAAATTCTCGTGATATTTGAGATGAGCAAAATCCAATAAAATTTCTAACGCACTTTTGCCTAATCCATGATCACCAATATTTGTGCGACTGGCACTTGCGTGGAAAGAAGGTAAAAAGTGGCTCATCAAACTTGCCGTTGTTCCATTATCGTGGAAAAGTGAACAAGAAGTAAGAAGCTGTCACCTTTTCGCTTAGGAAATCCATCCTTTTGCCCCTCTTCTGTCCTAATTACTTGCTTTAATCCACAGTCAAATTACCTTTTCTTTTTATAAAGAGATTGATGTATTGTCGTTTTATGCCGACGGTTAGTGAAGTTTTATTTTATTTTTTTCAATTTCTTCAAGTATCCGCGTAAAATCGGTGTGTAACAAATCAGAAAATTCAAGTAGTAGTAGCAGAGAAAAAGACAAAAAGTAACAGAAAAAGATAAGAGGCCTAACTGACTTGTCCCCTGTGTGTTGATACAGAGCGAGGGAAGTAGCTTTATTGTTGGCACTTCTCACTCATAACTGTAATCAATTATTGTTTCTTATCAGATTCGCTGTAATGGGCCTTTACATTGCCTGCAGTTGTTTTGTAATTTCACAATGTTGCAGATTTGATCAATGAATTCTCCATGGCATCCTTGCCGAACTAGGAAAGGCAGGGGACTTTGAAATGTGGGAAATATTGTGAAACCAGATCCGCGACCCCAAAGGCACATCAGAAATAACTTCTGAAAACTAGGAAAAAGACAGATTCAACACCTGTTTCCCATTTGTTTTTCAAGACAGGTTAGGTTAGGAAATAATTGACACAAAAGTAGTCAGATCCATCTGTTTTATTCTTTCTGAATTCGATCAATCTCACCAGAAGATCAAAATGAATGCGCATCTGTACTTGTCAATGCATATAGTGCCTCAGATTTGTTATATATGGTTTAGGACATGAAAGAATTCGGAAGAAATCTGGAAATTAAACGGTCACTCTTCTGTTTTTTTTTTTTTTCAGTTCAATAATACTTGTAAAACATATATAGAAAAGTGGTGGCACAAATAACCTTTTGAACAACAATAATTTTGTTCGGAACCGGAGAGGTTTGGCTACAGTTTGTCTACAATGAATTCAATAGGATTTACAGGGATGTAACTGAAAGAATCTTGATCTAAAAAATGGGGAAAAAATTTTTATCAATCTCCTAACCTGCTATCTGTATCAAACCTCTGACATATTTTCACCATCTGCGCAGCAAAACCCCCTTGATGTCTTTGATCCATGCTTCTAACGGAAAAGCTACCAGGAAGAGAAGATTGGGAAGAGAAATGGGAAGTTGCCATGGACAAGGTACAATCACTCCATGTCTTTTTCTTAGAAAACGATATACTCCTTGTACGAGAACAAGCGGAAGAGCAGACACCCTTCAAGTTGTGCAGGGCACAGCTGCAGTTGCGATGATATGGTCTTCGCTCGATCTCAAGTTCTTGCATCACTAGGCTTCCTTCAAGGACACACCGGAGCATCATCTCAGCCGCTGCTCCAGTGGCCATTCTCTCCTCTGTCTCTCTCTTCCGCTCTTCTAAATCAACCGTCTCTCTGTTCCTAAAGTGTTTATATATCCAGAGTCGGGAAAGTGGGAGAAATTTACAAGAGGGAACTAGGTTTCAGTTGTGTTCGATCTTTAATGCGGAGCAGACAGAGGGTCTCCTTGGAGACAGCGAAACGAATGGCTTGGCTTAGCTTGGCTTGGCTTGGTTAAGATAGTTGGCAAGGACTTGTTTTTGGAGCTTATATTGCATGAAGCTGGGGTAATTTTCTCATTGATATTTCCGTTGGAGTTAAGACGTCCCTATGACTAACCGGTTATGAACTGAAAATGAACATTTAACGGTCTTATTTTTGTTTGTGAGACATGCGACTCTCTCTATGTAAGCAACAAACTATCCAATTTTTAAGTCTTTATGTACTTCAAGGAGGCCTAATGTTCAACCAATTATGGTTTTGGTTCTGTTTTTTAACTTTTACTTTCTTCCCAAGCCAGTAGAGGTGACCTCTAGCAGTTTCTATTGTTCATTCGTTGTTAAATGCTGCATTGAGTCTCATCTTCATGCAAATATAAATGACAACAGGCAAACAAGTGCAACTTCCTTGGGGCGCTTCTGTTTTTGCCTCGAAACAAGTGGATCGCTCTTTGAATCAAAAAGCGTAAAGGGAGTCAGAAGATTAGGCTGGCTGTATCAGGGCCTCATATTCAAAGTTCCAAACCTGAAGCTTTTCATGTTTTCCCTTCCCCTTTTAGATCCTTGGCATAGGCAATCTGTATATTACATGATTAGGTCTTGATCTATTTGTTCTGACCTTGTGGGCACTGCAACCACTAAGATGTATATATATATATATATATATATGTTCTTCTCAACATTTTATTTTTTCCCTTATCTCTTCTCATGTATATTTATAGTTTTTTTCTCAGTATAGAACTGATAATAATCAATAATCTATTACTAGTTTGTTAAGGTATTATTATACTATATTACTTGAAAACGGGATGAGTGTCAACATGGAATATGTATCTAACACGATAAATTTAATTTTTTTTTATTTTTTATACATTTAAAGAGTCATATTATTTATATATTCATAGCAGTTGAGTATATGTTAAACATGAATTAAAAAAAAAAGTTAGAGCAATATAAAATCAATATTATATTTTGTGACTATACTAAAGTTAAGTGGAATTTACCAAATTGGTGCACGAATTCGATCTCCAATTGGGTAGTGATAGAATGTTGAACTTTGTCTTTAATTATATTTATTTTTGTGCATTAAGCTTCATGGAAGGAGCTAGTGAGCTGTAGTTGAACAATCAATTATAGCGTGGCGGCTAGTTGGCAAAGGAGTCCCATTGACAGCTGGGTTTTGAGAAGAATCATCGTAAGCACATGCTGGGTTTAGTTGAATGGTAAGACTTTTAGTCAACTTTTTTGGGTCGGCTACCAATCCAGCAAAGCAAATGCCTTTTCCATTTCTTAACCCATTTTTGGCATTGATGTTCAGAACACGTCTAGGTGGATTCCTAACTCCTAACTCCCACCTTCTCAATCTCTTTTCTCTAAGGTTGCAGCCAATTAGTCTTAACTTTTCATAACCCAAGGACATTTCAATAAAAACTTTTACAATTTTAAAAATAAATAAATAAATATTAATATGGATATAAAATGTTAAATTTTGATTTTTTATGTAGAATAAATTATTTTATATCTTTTACTTACATATTTTGGGTCCCTGAATTTTTTGTATTCTTGCTATTTTTAAATATTCTCAACTTTTTTTTCCTTTAGAAATAGGTTAAATGTTCATTTTAAAATCTACTTTTTTATTTAATTTTTATTTCATGATACAATCCATCAATTCATTCAAATTAAGATATTTGATTTTATCCATTTAAAAAATGATGATGAAAATTAGCAAATTACCATTAATTGAATTAAGGGATATAAAAATATATCTATTAAGAATTACTTTCGAATACCAACGGTTAGTATTATTAATTGTGTATGCTAACTTTGTTATCAATTTTCTTTAAATAGTTAAATTCAAAAGATTACATTTAATTTTGAACAAAATAATAAATTGAATCTTGAAAATGAGCATTTACATTAAAAAAAGGTTAAGTCATCAGTTGATCAGTTAAACTTGTCAATCAACCAATCAAGGAAATACCAAAGTATTTTGTTACAATTCTATCTTTTTGCTTGATTTATAAAATTGCTAAAAAACAAAATTTCGAAATTAACATAAAGTACTTTTGAAAAACTAATTATTAAATTACATTTTCTTGAAACCCCAAAAAATGTGACTTTTCTTTTTTGGTCAATGGAATAGTGACTTTGCTCTTGACCAAGACGAACTCCGAATTCTAGCCGAACATGGAAAAAGGAAGAAAGTGTACTTTGTACTTGGACCAAGGCCCAACGCGTGGTCTGCATTTATGCTGCACATGCTGCCTATGATCTATCACAATGTAACCAAATAGAGAAACTTTTGAAAGTGGGTCATCTGCCTCTTTGTCACTAATGGGGTATTGAACCACTCACTCACTCAGCCATGTGCCCCCATTTTGCGTAGCCAGCTTCCCTCCATTTTCATCTGTGACGTTTCTTCAAACAGTGAAACAAAAGAGCATCTTTTATATGCATTTCGGTCGGTTTTTCCATTATTTAATTGGATATAGGCAAATTGAGGAACCCCACTAAGATTTATTTTAGTACCCTTTTAACTTATCTTCAATTTAAAATATAATACACACATAGTTAAGTAGTCAAGGCAAGGGATGCATCGAACTAAGCAGCCGACCATATATGACCAGCAAGATTATAAACTTGGATGAGCCTAAATCCCAAAAGACAGATTAAGTCACATCCCCGAGACCCCTTTGATTTTTTATATTTCCATTTATCTGTTTTTAATTCTTTGTCATACTAATCTTGATCTGATCTGCACATCACATTATTCTAGTAAATATTGTTATCAGATGCCTTAATTAAGGAAAACAACAGAAAGAAGCTGAATGCTAATTACAATTTGGAGACGTACTATTTCAGTAAGCAGAGTTTAGATATTTCAGGAAGTTTCCCTAAGAGACATACGCCCTCTTGTTTTCTTTTGCAATTCCGTGATCAACTTGCATAACTCGAAAGCGAAAAACGTGTTATGGAAATAGTACCCACTTGGAATCAAATTCCACGTTTCTTGGCTTTGGGTGTTTATCAACAAAGAGGAAAAATATTTTAAAAAGAGAAATTCAACTTTTGAGATGGTTGATCGCTTAACACGTTATCAGTACTGCAGGTTTCGACCTGGAATTCTGCAAATCTTATCCATAAATCAAATCTGTTTAGTGTAAATGAGAAGAAGATTGAAACAACCATGGCAAGATGATTGACAATCTGTTTTGCGTATACTCTAGTATACATAGATGAAAGGATATTATATATGAACCAACTTTTTATCCCCAAGTACAGTACAGAGCAGCCAACTTTGATTAGGCCATGATGGATTTACAAGGCCAGTTAATCAAATTCTGATCAACAAGTTACAAAAATTTCCTTACCTCACCCAATGATCTGTACTTATTCTAAAACCAGAACATCAGAAAAGGCCAAAATTTATTCATTTCCCTTTCATATTCATTTTTTCACACCTTAGCCGGTGCCGGATTATCTTCCTCCTCTTCTTCTTTATATGATACCAATTGATGCTTCCCAGCCCCGTGAACCCCGGAAAAAGCCGGTGAAGAAGAGGGAGAAGAATGACAAGAAGCTGCTGCCATGGCCAAGCATCCCTCACTCCATGCTCTCCTTATAGGATAAGACACGTTCTTGCATTTAGGGAATGCATGGGGACAATTCCCGCGTGACCTGTCATGGAGGGCACAGCGGCAGTTCCTGTGGTAGGGCCGGCGCTCGATGCCGATGTCACAGCCGGCGATGCACCCTTCGTAGAGCGGCCGGAAAAGTCCATCAGCAGCTCCTGTGGCCATGTTCCTTAATTAGCTCGCACAACCACAACCCCTTTTGCTTCTGGCAATGTGCGTAACCTTTCAATGTCAAGGAACAACGGTGGCATTTATAGAAAGTAGTTATGGTAGTTATATAGAGGGAAAAGACAAAGGCCTAATTTGTTGGCGAGAGGCATATGCGGCAATGGCGTGGGCCATCAGCGATGTGGGAGCCGTGTCTTGAGGGTCGGTCCATCGACTTTGCATATTTCCATGTTAGTCTTTTGGCCTCATTAATTTGTGTTGCGAGGAAAGACAAGCAAAAATTTAGGAGAGAAAATTGCAGAATTGGGGAATTGACCGACAAGAAACTTCTTAGGTTGCCTCAAAATGCAGGCTTACTTTATTGACTAAAATTTTGCAACTCAAGTGTATGGCATGATTCTATACGGATTATGCCATTTCCATTGTTCAGTATATATATATGGCTCTTGTTACTTCTCGGTTAGTCCTAGGATATTGATAAGATTTTTAAGGGATAAACCAAGAGAGCTTTAAAACATTAATGTTACGTCGTCGGAATGGGGACATTGGTTTTGGCATGAATTATTTGGCCTGCTTCCTAGGCATCATTTCTAGCTAGGTCTTGGTGTAAACATGTGTATATTCATCTATTAATGTGCCTAAACCAACTGTTTTCAGGTTATGCTAGTGTTTGATAGTGGTCCAAACCTCTAAGCTATTATGAAATTAAGATCTAACCATTTTATGTGTTCATTAATATAAGGCCCTTGGATGGTAAATGAGTTATAAATATAACAGCAAACAATTTTTTGATCATATATCTGTCGGTATGATCATATATATTGTAAGAAGTTTGGCACATGTTTGAGATGTCAATGTTCAAATTTTCGATTTGAAAATTTTGGGTTCAAATTGTAAGAGGAGAGGGATGGATATTTATGGTATTGGAGAGCCATAGTCCAATAATATTTAATTACATGTATAATTTTTTTAAAAAATAACACATCAACATAAGAATTTATAAAGTTCAACATAGATTTTGTGTTTGAATTCATTTTCAAGAGTTTATGGGATAAAAACTTGAAATCTTCATTCTTCAACTATGAAGCTATAAAGATATATAACTCCTATTAGGATAACTTAATCATAACTCATACCTAACTAAGCTGGCTAAATTATAATGACAGCTAAACAAGATATAGAGGCGACCTGTATGATATTGATGCTTTTATAAGTAAGATTTTTTTTAATTATGACATATTGACATGTTTGAAGGACATAATATTATTCTGCAAAAACCTGACCAGCAATAAATAGTTAAGCCGCAGTACTGGACTTTAATTAATTCTAGAACAATAATGGAGTAAAAGGTGAAACATTGCCATGTTTAATTATATCAGCCAGATTCATCTGCCGAACCTCCTGGAAGGAGTAGCACTGCAGATAATACATTAATTCTTATTGGTGTTTTTTTGGTTTGGGCTTGAGAGACATAGTCAACTTACTTGAACAGATAAGTATGAGATTACTTGTCATGGAGATATATGGAAATGTTGGTATCTTCAAAATCAAGCTGAAAGATATGGTGAATAATCAAGAGAAAATCTGCACAAGTTCCATATGCATGGCAAGTATATATATTTATCTCCTGTGTGCATTTGCTGCATGCTTACAATATTTCATACCTACTTCACCAGCCAGAGATTGCTTGATGATTTGAAAAATTAAGGTAAGCTATATATATATATATATATATGTGTGTGTGTGTGTGTGTGTGTGTGTGTGTGTGTGAGTGAGAGAGAGAGAGCTTTAACCTGTATTATATCTATCAACTTTCTTGACTTTGTAGTTTGTACCCCACAAAAAACAAAAGAATTTCCCATTTCTTGGGATTTAAATGACATCCAATTTGTTAACATATAAATTATGGTTTAATAAAAAAGAAGGGATATAAGATGAAATTGAGAATGTTTAATGAGAAAAGAAAAGACAATCTTCTTAATTAGAGGGAGTAGCAATCATTAATTCAAGTTTGCATTGTTTTTGTAGATACCATGTGGTTAATTATCTATAAGTATATTTCCTTATTGATAAAAAGGATCTAAATTTGACTAATTGCTCTTTGCAAGCCATGCTATGTGTGGAATTAGAGGTGTGCAAATTTAAATCAAACTGAATTGGAGTTTGTTTTTTTTATTTCGGTAGTTTGATATTCGATTATTTTGGTTAATTAAATTTGGTTAGAATGATTTAATCGATTCGATTTTTTGTTTAAAATTTTTTCAACCGAATTAACCGAAATGAGTAACATTTAAAGAAAAAAAATCAACCTAGAGATTATTCAATTAAAAAATAAAATAAAATAAAATAAAATCTCAACAATTAAAAAAATAAAGAAAATCTCAATGTGAGATCTTGAAAAAAAATATCACAATTGAACCGAACTAACTGAAATATTCAGAGTTTATTTTTTCTATTACTATAATTACTTTGGTTCAATTTTACTTTTTTCGGTGAGGGAGTTCGATTTTTTCAATTTTAAAATTTTTAGAACCCATTTCATCAAACAAACTGTTTGCACACCCGGAGTGTGGATACATTTCAATCAAACAGAAATCCACGTTACCCAGCCCTTATTCCAATTGAATACTTTTCTGGGCCATATAGAATTTCCATGTTGTGGGCTGATCTGAATGAACCTGGTCCAATTATTTTTTTTCTTATATTATAAAATTGTACTTAACAGTACTTTGATTGTGAATGTCAGGAATTTTCTTGGAGGTCATGTTTTAATTTTATTAACTCATATTATAAGAATTTCATTTTAATGTGTTATTTTGATCTAAGTTTATTTTTTTATTTCTTTTTAAAAAATAAAAATTTTGGATCCTAAATCTAAGGCTTGACTCTGCTGAAGTGGTAATGCATTCACTAGATTGAAGGTGACTGTCTCTTGTTGTGTTAGTTCTTGTTACATTGACAATTCATAGGTTTAACTGAAAATATTATTTCATATAATATCAAAATTTTGATCCTTTTAATTAATTATGTTGGAATGCTCAAAATAGATAATGACCCAATTATAACCTTTAAAATAAAATATATTAATTCAAGTCCTTGCCTCTACTACATCGCTTTAAACAAACTACTCTTATAATAAATAACTAATGCGATGCTCATGCATTGTGCTCAGGATTGTTAATTGTTTTTTTTTTTTAATTCAGTTTAGTGTAGTTGGTGTAATAGACATGTAAATATGTAATGTTAATTGTATTAGTATATAAATTTTTGGTGAATATTTAGGCTATATAAAGTATAAACGTAGCCATTATGCGAGCATCAAATATTTAAACAAAGGTGATGATTATATTGTTAAAGAAAAGCTGATGCCTTGATATAAAAAAGAGAAAGCTTGCTTTTTTGTAATTGGCAAGATTATCTTGATAGTATCATGTACAAAAGTTGATCCATAAGATTGCAATAGAGTTATGTATATTTAACAGGATTGTGCAAGACTACCACCCTCATACAAAAAGGAGAAGGCATTTTGCTCTGCAGTTGCTAAAAATTTCGAACAAACCCCAACACAAATTCAGCATGACACTACAGAATAAAACCAAACAATAAACAAAAAACCAAAACATGTAAAGAAGACAAATACGCTAAGCAAATCAAAACAAAAGACTGAAACATACGGGAACCAACAAAGCACAACAGGCGATAACCATAACACTAGCAACAGGAGCAAAAAAAGAAAATTGACAAGAAAGTAAAATGAAAATAGTAAGCAGGAAGGTTCTTGAATAGATTAAACAGAGAAAAATACCAAAATGCATGAATTTATTTTTTTTTTCAAATCCCAAAAGAACTTTAGGCAAAGTAGAATAAAATATTTCAAAAGACCAAAAGAGACTTGAAATCTCTAAACAATTTCAACAAACCCAAACACATATCCAGTATGGCAGTGCACGACAAAATCAAATAGTTGAACATGTCACCAAAGCACAACTGACAGACGGTTTAGCAAGAAGCCGTTCGACATTCATCATCTGCTAAAACCCGAGCCCCCAAAATAGAAAATCAAGTAAAGCCAGAAACGCTTGCGATTAATAGCTGAGTCCCAAAATAGGAATCTAAGTAGAGCCAAAAACAATTGCCATACATTGCCAACCAAGCTGAAACCTAAAAGTGTAATCAACTTCACTAAAAGAATAGCAAGCAAAAAGAGCAAAAAAATGAAGGAAAAATGAAAAACATCAACCGTGATACATCAGATTTGAAGGCTAGAGCCCAAAAAAATCAGCCACGTGTGGGAGGAAGCAAAATGAGCAAAGCGATAAAGGAATAGTCCATGCCTCATATATCTCCAACCCACAGCGAAAAAATCAGCCATGTGGCAGATGATTAAAGCTTTACGTGGAGCAAAACCAAAGCTTGAACGTGTCACAATTTGAGGCTCGTGCATTGTGCTTAAGATTGCTAATTATTTTTTAATTCAGTTTAGAGCAGTTGATGTAATAGACATGTAAATATATAATGTTAATTGTATTAATATATAAACTGCGAGTGAATATTTGGGTCATATAAAGTATTTTCTTACAAAAAATTCATACAATATAAGTGTAGTCATTACGTGAACATCCGATGTTTAAACAATTGTGATGATTTTATTGTTAAGGAAAAGTTGGTACCTTAATACAAAAAGGAGAAAACTTACTGTTTTGTAGTTAGCAAAACTATTTGATAATATCATGTACAAAAGTTGATTAAAAAGCTTGCAATAGTGTTGTATATATTTAACAAGAACTATGTAAGATTACTGCCTTTGTACAAAAAGAAGAAGGCATTTTAGTTTGCAATCACTAAAAAATTCCCAAAAACCTTAACACAGATGCAGTATGGTACTACAAAACAAAACCAAACAATTAAAAAAAGACCAAAACATGTAGAGAAGATAAACACGCTAAGCAAATCAAAACAAAAGAAATGAAATATACAGGAACCAACGAAGCACAACAAACCAAAACCAAACCTTAACCACAACACCGACAACAAAAACAAAAAGGAAAACAATAACCACAACACCGACAATCGGAACAAAAAAAAAAAAAACAGACAAGAAAGTAGAGGGAAAATAGTAGATAGGAAGGTTCTTGAAAGGATTAAACAGAGCATAAATACTAAAACGCATGAATTATTTTTTGCAAATCCCAAAAGGACTCCAGGCAAAGCAGAATAAAAAATTTCAAAAGAGCAAATAAGACTTGAAATGTCTAAAAAATTTCAACAAACCCCAACACGTATCTAGTATGGCATTATACAACAAAATCAAATACTTGAACACGTCATTAAAGCACAACTGACAGATGGCGTAGCTGAAAACCATCTGGCATTTATCATCTGCTAAGAGCCAAGCTCAAAAATAAAAAGTCAAGTAGAGCCAAAAACGTCTGCGATTGATAGCCGAGCCCTAAAACAAGAGCCCAAGTAGAGTGGAAGACAACTGCCATATATAGCCAACGAGACCGAAACCCAAAAATGTAATCAATTTAATTGTAAGAGGAGCAAGCAAAAAGAGCAAAAAGAGCAAAAAGATGAAAGGAAAACGAAAAACATCAACCGATGCCCGTCAGATCTGAAGGCTAGAGCTAAAAAATCAATCACGAGTGGGAGTAAGCAAAAGGAGCAAAAAGATAAAGGAATAGTCTACAAGATCAACCATGCCCCATAGATCTCAAACCCATTAACCCACAGCAAAAAAATCAGCAATGTGTCAGATGATTAAAGCTCTACAAAAAGCAAAACCAAAGCCAAAACTCGTCACAATTTTGAAACCCTCTTCGGCATCTTTTTAATATAGTTATAGATTTTATATTTAAAGAAAATAAATATGGTAAAAGTATTACAGTTAGAAACTCCAACTGCACTCCAATTAAGATAGAGTAAATGATTATTTCAATTAATTCGAATTTAAATATCTAATAATCGAATTAATTGAATTTATATTTAAAAATAATTAAAATCGAATCAAATTTTAAAAATAATCAAACTAATTGAAATTATATTAATTTGATTACTTCGTTTAGATTTTCAAAAATTAAATTAGAAAAATTTCTTTGTTTTTGTTTGTGTATATTTATTTATATTATATATTTTTATAAATCAATATTAGAAAACATTAAAAATGGTGGTAAAAAAACTAAAATAAATACAATAAATATTCATATAATAATAAATAATTAAAAATATAAATAAAATAATAAATAATTTATTTTTTATTTTTTATGTGAAAATCCTATTAAACCATTATTCAAATTCGAGTAATTCAGTTAAAAAAAGTTTTAATCGAAATCAAATCAAATTATCAGCTCCCTCGGTTACCAATTTGGGAAAAAAAAAGGAATCAGACCGAACCGAACGAGGATATTCGGTTCACCCACGTGACACGACCGATACACATTTGCAGCTTCACACGCGCCAGTACATGAAATTACGTACGAGTACGACCTTGTTCCTTGCAAGTAAGAAACGTTTACCAGATTCCATCATGTACCATGCACGTCATCGCCACGGACCCACCTAAACAAGTAGAAGCCGTAAAAACAAAACTCCGTCAACGGCCCAGATTGATGCCAGGGGCTGTTTGGTTTAATTTTTTTTTAATTTAAAAATTATTATGAAGTTTTTATAAAAAATAATAATTTTTTAAATTAAATTAACGTTGTTTAATAAATTTTTATTTATATTAGTTATAATTTTAATTAAAATTATTATAGAAGGTATTTTTTTAAAAAAAGTAATATTATAATTACTTTTAATAAATAAAAATATTTTTAAAATAAAAATAAAATTTTTTATATTTAAAAAAAAAACTCTTTATAGAAATTTTTTTTAAACATTTTTTAAAAAGTTTTACTCTTTAAAAATAATAATTTTTTTTTAAATTTTTTAAAATGTATGTTTGACCTTACTTTTTAAATAAGCTGAAAAATAACTAAACCAGAAAACCAAAGAGAAGGTAAAGATCTCTTCAATCATCCTCTGCTTTGAAAGTCCGATAAAAAACACCAAGGTTGATTTGATTGATAGGCTGAACGGCAGCTATGGGAGGAGGTAATAAGAGAAGATCAAATAACAACAACAACAGCCATGATAGAACGAAGAGTAGCAAAGGAAGATCGAGAACGGACCCCAAATCTTCATCTTCTCGAATCAAGAACTCTCTCTTTGTGGAGGGTGGTCTTTTATCTGATTGGCAGTTGGATTCTCGAGGTCCCCTTCTCTTATTTTTCCTATTTAACTGTCTGTTTTGTTGCTGAGAAATGAAAATGGGAAAGCAAACGAAGCTTGTTTTTTGTCTTCATCTAGAATTTGTTAAAGCACTCAAGAAATCAAATGGGTTGATTTTACGTTTTATTAAGTTATGATGAAACTTAGTTTGGTGTTGGAATAATAAAAAAGGTTGCTTTCCGTATTGTGTTGGAGGAAGGAATCGAAAGATCAAGTGGGTTGTCTTTTCTATTTAATAAGTTAATTTCTTTGAAGGTGGATGTAGGGTTGGAATAGTGAAAAATCTTTTCGGGGTGTTGAATTGCAGGAAGGAATAGAAATGAGAATTCAAATTTGGGGTCGAATTCTGATAGGGCAAAGGCTTCTGCTTCCAAAAACGGATCATCAAGGAAGTGTGGTGGGAGTGCTATAAGATATCAGTACCCTTCTCTCATTCTTCAAGTATGTTCCTTTGCATACCAAGAGTTGGTTGCTTTATGTAATTTGTATTTTCATAAAGTCGAGTTTTTGTTCCCCTCTGTAGTAAGCACAGGGAAAAAAATAGAGTTAAGAGGAAACTAGTGACATTTGATTGCATTAAAGACTGATTCAATTTAAATTAAGTTTTTCGTATTGAAGCTCTTCGTTGGTATTGGTTTAATGTTTGTTTTCATGTGTGGTTTTCCCAATTCTAGGTTTTGTGGTTGTTGAAATTGATCCTAATTTTATCACTATCAAACTGGCATTTTTGCTTAGTTTCTAGTTTCTGCTATTTGATGAAACTTGGAGGTTCTGTAAGAGTTTAAATATTGGTTGTTACAAACTTTTTATTTTTGTTCTATAAGTTATTTGAACCGAAATAATTTGTTGTAGAGCAATATTTCCTGGTGCATTTTTTTACAGGAAGTAGCTCCAAATGCTCTGCAAATAATACCCTCATTTTTTAGGATGTGAGTAGGAAAACTTAGTGTAATATTAGCCCTGAATTACTGAAGATGTTTCGCTCAGTAGCATGATGAACCTTTTCTTTTTTATTTTTATTTTGTCAGGAAGGTCTCTTTTATTCCCCTTTTGCTTCTCTTTAAGAGTTGTGTTTTTCTTTTTTCTTTTTTTTTTTCTTTTGTGTGTGTGTTAATGTATTTGAAAGTTGAGAGGGATGATTAATCCTGATATTTGAAAGTCATTTTTCTCCTTCCTGCCCCTGGTATAACGAAGGTAAATGATAAAGTCTTCCTACTTTGCCTAGTTAGTTTCATCCTTAAGAGGATCCCTCTCTAGCTCTGAGAAATGACTTGCATCAATGCTTTATCTAGGATATTTAGCCCAAAACACAAAGTTAACTATCCTGACTAGATTGTGATGATAGTTTTTTATTTGGATTTCTGGCAGCATTCAGAATCAGGTGTTCATGGGGGCAATGGAGATAAAAAAATGGATGAGTCACATACTGTTGTTTTGGTTGATTCAAAGGAGACCCAAATCGTTGCTTACATGGATCAAACCACACCTTCAAAGCCCAGCCATGTAAAATATACTTATGAATACGATTCAGATTGTGTGCTAGGTGATAGCTCTCATAGAGGATTGGGTTTTGGTGATGAATCTGAGGCAAACCCCAGTGGAATTGAGTCATCTACAAAGCAAATAGAACAACAAGAGGGTGCATGTTCTGATTTATCGTCCTCTGAGAAGGAATTGGTTGCTGATCATGGTAATAATAGCAAGGTGGATGCAGAGGTGACTGAGGAATTGTTTGCTGATTCATCATCCTCAAAGAAAAACTCAAAAAACTCAGGGTTTTTGTCAATTGGAGGCATGAAGTTGTATACTCAAGATATGTCTGATGGAGAAACTGATGAGGACTATGATGGAGAATCACTAGATGATGAAAGCTCTGAGACAACTGATCAGGGGGAGCAAGACAGAGTGTATGGGAGTGATGCCTCTGAAATTTTGTCTGATGATGACTCAGATATTGATGAAGAGGTTGCAGAAGATTACATAGAAGGAATTGGTGGGGGTGATAGTGTTTTAGATACCAAGTGGTTGGTAGGTCAGGCTTTGGATGAATCGAATGATGATAGTTCTTCTAGCTGTTCTATTAGTGAGACTTTAGAGAAGCTGGGTGGGATTGCTCTCCAAGATGCGTCTAGGGAATATGGCATGCAGAAGTATCAGTCGAGAAAGAAATACTCTGGGGGTGCTAATGATGTTTGGTCATCAGCTTTGGATGATCTTATGCTAGTGAAGGACCCAAGAACTGTATCTATGAAAAAGAAGCATGTTGCCAGATTTCCTCAGTCTTGGCCTTTGCAGGAACAAAAGAGTAAAAATTCCAGAAAATTTCCAGGTAATGTTTGTTTACATAGGTTTATCTTAATCAATATGCATTTAGTCTTCAGTGTGACTGTAAAAGCATCTTCTTTAGGTGCTTCTTTTCCATTTGTGTCCAGAAATTCTTAGGTTTTGTTTGGAATTGTGGAAACTTTTATTGGAAGGAAAAATAGGAAAACAGAGAATTGTATTAATAAAAATATATTACAGGTTCACTGACATAAATTCCTTTGTTAACCTTTCTCAATTTATATTAGCAGTATTTTCTCCTTTTAATTTGCCCTTGGTATGCCAACATCTGAAAATTTCCAATATGGGGATATTTAGTTTTTAAATGTTAACAAGTATATATTATTTTCAACTTTTTCATTTTGAAAGAGGGGAGTGTTACTATTAATTCAAATGCAGTAGATTGGTTGCAGGCCTTTTTAAAATAACTTGATTTTGCTATCATGTTCTTTCTGGTAAATTGATATCCTGAATGCAAATCGTGTTGTATATCCTTATAACATGCTTTACCATTCAGGTGAAAAGAAGAAACATCGTAAGGAAATGATTGCTGTGAAGCGTCGTGAAAGAATGCTTCGCCGGGGAGTTGATCTTGAGCAAATAAATTCGGTAAAACGAAAAACTTTTAAGAGATTTAACAGCCTCTTGTGCCCTTTATTGCATGTGTGATGATTATTGATGCGATTTGTTTTCTCATAGCATAGTTATCTTTTTTCTTCTTCTTTTTTTTATAGCACACTCTCATAGTCATAGAGTTTTGCTATATCGTTAATGTTCTTCTTCTCCTTCTTCCACATTGTGAGTTTCTATGACTGTTTTTTAAATTTGAAATTTTTTGTTTGTATCTTTTAGACAGCGTTTTAAATAGTGGCCTTGTCATGGTGTAGCGACCACTATTTTGCAGTAGCGGCAGCTTCTGCATCCGCTTTTTGCCACTATTCATCTGTGAATTTGAATCACATTCTTAGTGGCATGTAATGGCCATAATAAAATGGTTTAGTGGTCCCTTGCGCCATAGCAGACCAACAGTGGCTGCTTTCCCATCCCTATCATGGGTTTCCCCCTTTTCCCCTGTTTCAGTTTCTAAAGAAAATTTTCTTACAAAACAGCCTAATACCCACAAAGAAATAACCTTAGATCTAAAATTATTCAACGAATTACCATAAACAATCAATTTTGAGCTTCAAACAAAAGAAAACAGATCAATTTTCGAGGGAAGAAGCAAAATTTTCTCAACAATCTCTCTTTGAAAGTTTTTCTATAGAAGAATTGTTATATAAACACATGAGAGTGTACTGGCAGTATTATGGCAGCCTATCTTGATTTTTGTGGGTTGGAAACTTGCATCTACAAATTGAGGATAGATGGGTCACTACCCTGCTATGATACTCGTTTGAGGAAGAAGCTAAGCAATCTGCCACTTTGACCACTGTTTGAGGATGTCAGATGGCTATTGGCAAGATTGATTGAGTTAGGATCTCCATCTGAGGGAGATAAGAGGAGGTAGTCAGACCATGTGAGGCTAGGACCTTGTTCCCATAAGAAAATACAAAAACGAGAATGAAGAAAAGAAAGGTGGAGGGCTCTGGTCAAGAGTGAGTTTTGAAGCAAATAATTTGTTGGGAGGACAAAGAGAATTTTTTGTGGGACCGTGTGCTTATTATCAGTTGTGTGAAAATTTGACTTTAGAGGGAAGGATTGGTTTGGGAGGAGAGTAGAAATTTCTGAGCGTGAAGTTTTGTTATTTTTGACCTTTAATTAACAATTTATATACTTGATTTTAATATATAAAGATAATTATAATTTTTAATTTTATGATGTTATTATGATATTTTAAGGAGTGAAAATGCAATAAATAATTCAAATATTATAGAAAAGAGTTGTCGAGCTATGATTATAGAATTTTGGAGAGAGGTGTGCAACAAAAAGAAACTTTGCGACCGCAACAGTTGCAAGCAAAGGTAATGTGTATGCAACACCTGCAACTATGAAAAACATTATGGTGGCGTTTGATACTTTACAATGCAATGTGATTGCAGGGAAGATATCATTGTAATGTTTGGTATATAAGTAATGTAATGATTAAAATGTAGGGAAGATGGTATATAAGTAATGTAATGATTAAAATGTAGGGAAGATAACATTGTAGCGTTTGGTTTACAAGTACTTTGCTGAGAATGTAATGTTAATTTACAAAATTACCCTTATGTATTAAAATATAAGTTTAATATACTTGTATTTTTTATTATTAATTTTTATATAATATTATCTCTTAAATATATTTTTAATGTCATATGTTTTATTTTTATTTTTTATTATAATTTTGTATAATTTATTTTCATTTATTTAATATAATTTTTTATATTATATATTTTATTTTAATTTCTTTTATCTATATGATATAAATTTTAATTTTTTATATTTTATTTTTTATATTATATATTTTATTTTAATATTTTTTCTTATATTATATAAATTTTAATTTTTTATATTTTATTTTTTATATTATATATTTTATTTTAATTTCTTTTACTTATATTATATAAATTTTAATTTTTTATATTATATATTTTATTTTAATATTTTTTACCTATATTATATAAATTTTAATTTTTTAATTTTTATTTCTTATATTATATATTTTATTTTAATTTTTTATCTATATTATATAATTTTTATTTTTTATATTTTATTTTTTTAATTTTTAATTTTTATATTATATATATTTTTAATATTTTTATTTTAATTATAATATTATGAAATATTTTTAATAAAGTAATAAAATTGAAGGGTAAAAATATCTTTAATAACATTGCAGCTTACAATGTAATGTGATTGCATTGGTTTTGGACTGCAATCACATTACATCCATTGGTTGCAATGTGATTGCATTGCAATCTTACATTGCAGTGTTCTGTTACAAAACAAACACTGCAATGTAATTTAATTGGTCACATTGCAAGCAATGTGACTTTACTTCCCTGCAAACAAATGTCACCTATGTTATTGAAACGCGGATGCAACCTCATTAAAATCCCTGATTTTAGATATCTCTAGACATTATTACTAGTTATAATTGAACTACCTTGTCCCACCTCATGCTGGCACCTAAAGATTTCCTTTGGGTCGGAAAATATTTGAAATAGATTTAGAGCAGCTATACTTTTGAAGAATTAATGAAAAAAGGATGCTATTTAAGTCTTTCATTTTTCTCTTTGTATAAGACAAGGAACAAAGTTTTATGTTCAGGAACAAATAGATGAAATAGTGTGCTCCATAGACTTTTCTCCTATTTGAGAACCTTACCGGATTGAACTGAATTATTTTTTTTCTTTTCATTTCTTTTCATAGTTTATATTAGCAGAGGTGGTCCTAATAAATACAAAGCAACTTGACATAAAGGTGATAGAAAACAATCTATTAATTTGATTAAGCGAAGATAGAGTAGGTTGAGATATTGCATTCGAGGTCAGTGAATAATTGTGCAAGTCCACTTACAGGCACATATTTGCTTCTCATTGGAATTTAGCATATAAGCTTTTGCACTATTTGGAGGATTAGAGAAGTGCATTGCTACAGTTTTTAAGTAGAGAAACTGATGTAGCCAGAAGGTTTAGGACAATTAGAACTCAACAATTAGGCTTGAATGGGGTTGATTGTGTTCAGAACAATAAAAGATAATTGGGTTTTAAAGAAACCTTTTGAATAAAAATTAAGAATAACAAAGATGAAATAATAATAATTCTCTATCTAGGACCACCTATTTATGCTAGCTAAGATAAATCCTAATCAAATATTGATTCTAATCCTAAATAAAGACTTAAAGTACTAAAGTTCTAATAAAGATAGAAAAATAAATCTCAAACTAAATAAAATAAAGAAAATAAAATCCTATGCTAACAAAATATTAAATAAAATAGAATCTTAGGTGCACCCGCATCAGAAACAAATTCTGAAATTGTTTAATTACACAAAAAGTCCTTGCTCTTAATGATCTTACTCAAGCTATGGTCTGAAATAGAATACAATGGCAAAATCTGATCTATGTAGCTGACGTGTCATAGTGGGAAAAGGACTGGTTGTTCTTGTTGTTATTTTGGTTAGTAATCTTGATGCAAGATTCAAAATTATTCTGTCACAAGTGGATAAGGCACATTAAATGCTAACTGAATGGTGATTGACCAATACATTTAAATGATTTAAGCTTGTCCATCATTATTTACCAGTATAACTTTGTTTTTTAAGTAGCAGCACTAATCCTGTGATATTACTTTTACTAGCGGCAGAAATCCTGTGATATTTGCACAGGATTAAATAAGTGTTATTATTGCCTTACATAAAAAATAAAATAAAACCTTGTAAAGAATTTGTAATGAGATCAATGTGTAAACTTAATTAGTTATACAACTTCTGTAAACAATACTAGTGGACAAGGAAATAAGAATGAGTACTTGATATTAAAGTATAAGTGGAGATTTTGGGGAAAGCTTAAATTTTGACTTTCACTCTTTAGCTTGAATGAATATTCCATGGAAACTATCTTATATAATTCATTTTTCAATGTCAAAAAGGCTAATAGAATAATAGGAAAATGAAGTGTGATATTGTATTTATATAAGTGTATTAAATTCTAAGTTGTGGGAAATTATAGGATTGGATTATTGAAGATGAAACAAACAATTCTATCTCTTTTATTAAGTATACGGCAATGCTCTGAGAGGAAGGAAACTTGTGAAGTAATTATTAGATCAATATTGTATTATCATGGCTGGTTTAGGACTTTAACTGCTCCATGGTTTGATGAATTGTAGAAATTAGAGCAGATTGTTTTGGATGGAGTTGATATGTTTGCTTTTCAGCCCATGCATCATCGAGATTGTTCCCAGGTATGAAACTATGGTTTAACTTTAGCAGTTTGAAATTTGTTTTCATATTCAGCCCCCTCCCCCTCTTGTTTGCTCTGCATCATTTTTACCTTATCGGCTTATCTTACAGGCGTGGATCCTCTTCTGCCATGAGATGATGAGATGCAATCATTATATGACAATTTTAACTTAGTGCAATTGAATGGCTTGTTTTCATTATTATCAAATGAAGGATAAGGTTTATTTGGTTTTAAATAAGGCTATGACTTGGGGAATTATGTTAGTATGTGCTGGAGAGCAGATTATCTACGAGGATTATCTAAGAGCTTATTTGATAAAAGTAGACTCCAGTTAGAATAAGAACGAGAAGCTTCTATTACTAGGAGACATGCTTTAAAAGTTAATCAGTGTTTTGAAACATAATGTGTTATCCCATCAGTTTGGTTTAGTCATTAGGAAGTAAAAAATGAATTGCCTTATTTAGTTCTTGTGCTTTATCCAAGTAAGCCTTCAGGTGCCAGGTGGATAGTGCACAATAGCTTGTAACCCACTGGCCATGAGATAAAACATTTTTGGAGCTTTCACAGCATGAGGCAACTTTTTTGTCTTCTTAAACATTTTCCCCAACACAATATTGCTAATGCTCAGGAAACCTGAGGCATTGCTTCATCTAATAGTGTTTAGGCATACTTCTCTTTGTTTTTGTAGTTTCATTTACATTGACAGCAGTAACTTTGCTTTTATTCTCTGGTCATAGTTTGAAAGAGTTTGTTAATTTCATGGTTTACAAATGCTTGTTGTGATGCTTCAATGCTTCCAATTGGTGATTTCCTTTATGTCTTGTGGTATTGGCAGCCTTGTTTAGTCGTCATAATGGTTTCTTATTTGATGTTCTCATTCTTTTTCATGATATACATTTGAGCTTTTAGAATAATTTTCTGCAACTCTTTATATCAACTTAGCTGAAAATATTAATTCATTAATGTTCAGTTTGAAAAGTTACTTTGTTAAACCAAAACTATGGCCTAGCAAAGCAAATGTCATCAGCGGTGTCAAAGAAGGTGAATTGTAGGATGAAAATATTAGTTACCCGAATTAATTCTTGCATTGAATGGAACAGAAACCAATTAAGGAATCCTGTTTTGAAATTGAATGTGGAGGTCTGAGTTAAATCAACCTAAAAGTGAGGCTTTTATCATCAGTTTTACCAAGCTGATGACTCCTTTGCCGATATTGGAGTATATTTGATGTGCTTCATGTCTCTGTAGGTACAAAGGTTAGCTGCTATTTATCGCTTGTCTAGCGGCTGCCAAGGTTCTGGCAAGAAAAGGTAATTAGTATGTATGCTGCATGAGCAATTGTGCATGATTTAGAAATGGAATTAATGCTTAAACTTGATGCCCTTTCCTTTTACAGGTTCGTGACAGTGACACGCACACAATACACATCCTTGCCATCTTCCACCGACAAACTTCGACTGGAAAAGGTTCCAATCATTGTTAGCTACGTTCTTATGATTATGCACTGCATACAGAGGATTGTGCATTTATATTTTATCCAATTATTAATTTGATGTTTTATTGCCCATCTCAAGTTACAGCATGTAATTGGACAGTCTCTTAATGGCAACTGAGCAAACTTATAACCATGTTTTTTTTTCCTGGATTTCAGCTAATCGGAGCTGGCAATGAGGATGCAGACTTTGCTGTTAATGAAGGCTTGAATAGAAAGTTAGTGGCTGCAGATAGAACAAGAGCAGAGAAGGTTATTAAAGGGAGTGGCTTAAAGAAAGCCAATTCAAGTTACATTGGTGAATTGAGTGAGAAAGAACGGAGTGGGAAAAAGGGTTCATACGCAAATCAACCTGTGTCATTTGTATCAAGTGGCCACATGCCATCAGAAACTGTTGAGGTCAGAACTATGGATTCTGAGGTTACAGCAGAAACTTGTGAATATAAGGGTATAGTCAGTTCAGCACAGTTTGGTGCATTTGAGGTACACACCAAGGGTTTTGGGTCCAAAATGATGGCTAAAATGGGATTTGTCGAAGGTGGAGGTTTGGGAAAAGATGGTCAAGGTATGGCACGGCCTATTGAAGTTATACAGCGGCCTAAGTCACTTGGGTTGGGTGTTGATTTCCCCAGCGCAAGTAGTGACTCAGACAGGGTTCAAAATAAAACCAGTGGAGCTTCTGAAAAGCGTACCAAAGGATTTGGTATCTCAGCCAGGGGTCAGCATAAAGGTTTTGGAGCTTTTGAAAAGCATACCAAAGGTTTTGGATCCAAGATGATGGCCAAGATGGGTTTTGTTGAAGGTATGGGCTTGGGTAAGGATTCACAAGGCATGGTGAATCCTTTAGTTGCTGCTAGGCTCCCAAAATCGCGAGGATTGGGTGCTAAACATTAGATGTCATGCCTCAAATGAATGTATAAGAGGCTAACATTTGAAAACTAACAGTTCTTCGGTCAGTTCCTTGATCATTTCCCCGGTTTAGGACCTGTTTGCATTAGTTGGGGCTCTTAGGCCCTTCCATTTTAATTAGTTTATGGGATGGTGACACTGAATTTTATCCAGGACGTATTGATAGAAGCCACAAAGTAAAGTTGCAAAAGGCATTAAATGAATGCCTCTATGCGTTTGGAGCCCATCAAGCCTTATTTTTGGCGTGGTTGTGACTCGTGGGAGCTGTAAATACGTCTTGTTTTGAGTGCTTCCCCATGTGACATGACACAGTTCGATCAGGAAATGTGAAAAACACTGCCCCCATCTAATCACGTAAACTTCCTTCTCTAAGCCTTTTTATTGTGGGTGATTACTACAGGGAGATCCGCTCCCGTGAGGTCCTCGTGCATGCACCGTTCCATTTCATGGCTTTATTATCCAGAAATTAAGTTAATAATATCATATATTTAAAAGTAATTAAAATGTAATTTACATTTAAAAATAAAATTTTTGTCAAAATTAAATAAATATAACTTAAAAATAATTTTAAAAAATGAGATAAGTCGGAATCAAGTTACATATATATTTTTCGAGTTAGGATCAGATACTAAAGGTAAAATCCAATGTCAAAGCAAGGTGGGTTCAAGTTAATATAAAGTTGGGCGGAATTCAGCATATAAAATTTTGTCTCTTCGTGATGTTATGTGTCAGTGTTTCAAAAAAGAATCGCGAATCTTACATTAGTTATATATTTGAGTATAATTGGATATTTAAGTGTTCATATTATTTTTAATTTATGAGATATTTTTTTAAAAATAAAATTATGAAACTTGATAGATTAAAGTAGATGATATTTTACAGATTAATGTGAATTGAGATATCATATTTAAAAAATAAATAAAAGCAGGTGAAGAAATATGATTAACATAAGTAAAAAGTGTTTATGAATTTGTTAAACAATTTATTCGTGTTGGATTGTATAACCTATAAATAGCGGTTTAAATTAAGATTACATATGCCATCTTTTTTTTTTTGTCTTTTTCTGTGTATAACCTTTATCATGAATTACACCATACAAGTTACATTTGTCCACGTTTTTCCTTGCTTAATTCTTCCAGATATAACTTTGTTTGTCTTTTATCTAATGACCGGTTGCGTGTCTACATGGAGGATTTCACGCGGACCACACAGCTACATGCTCGCCCTTTCTTATTGCTTCGTGGTGAGACCTCTGCATCATGGCCCGTATGGTATACCTTTCATTCTTTAGGACATTTAATCAGAATATTATTTTAAGCTAAAGATTTAGCATAAGACAAGTCCATGTACATTAACAGCTTACTTAACTCTACAAGTGGGAATCTTCTTTCCAACATCCAAGCCTTTTGATTATTGTACATCATCATCGTCTGGTTTTGGTACTCAATCATCGCATTGCAAATTTGGTTCGTGGGGGACACACATCAACTTTGTTTAACTATAACAAGAAATTACATATTATATATATATCTATATATATATATATATAGAGTAAAATATCTAGACTCTCTAACTTTTAATTAAAATTTTAAATGAATTCATTAATTTTCAAAACAGACTTTTTGTTTTAAAAAAATATTTTTCACTGAACACATAGGTTTAGTCATTAATCAATTGTTATTGTTTCCGTTAATTTGATAACGCGACAATATTGAAAAAATAATTTTACTTTTTATTAATTTTATAAATTACTGTTATATAAAATAAAAAAAAATCAAGGAAAAGTGTCCCTCTCCCCTAAGGAGCACTTGCCCTAGAGAGAAAAGAATAGAAAAAAAAAAAGAGCATTTTAATTTTTTTATAATTTTTTGTTAATTGTGTTTATACTTTTAAGATGAACTGTTAATTTTGAAAATTAATAAATTCGTATAAAATTATGATTAAAAATTAAAAGATTAGAGTATTTTACTCATATATGTTGTTTGTCCTTCTCCAAGTTTCATTGTTACTTTCAATGTAGACCCATTTACTTTGCTCACAAAGTGGGCAGAGTGAGATCTAAGCTACATTAATCTTAAGTTCGGTCCCTGGGAGTCATTGGTCAAGGTTATCCAAGATAAGCAAAAGAGAAACTTAGCCATCCATCTCACCAATAGCCAAAAATTGATCCAACAACAAATGCTGACATCTTCATACACAATTCACCCTAAACTCTGTATTTACTTCTGTTTCATACTTAGTATTGCTACTTGCCCAAATATTTCATCTCATCCTTTTGCTCTTTGTTTTAGGTTCAATCCAAAGATCCAAGATCCATAATGCTGAAATGAGTCAACATGATAATGTGTTGCACTATTTTGCTTATTATCTTAGAGAAATAATAAAAAAAATTCTAAAAAATATAATCTATAATCTATATTATAATGTATATAAAAGTAAGAATGTTGAAAATTTATTTCATTGACAAAAACAGATAATTTTTTATCATTATATCATCAATTACAATTTACCATCTTAAATATTTTTAATAAATATAGCGCACATGGTTGTATCAAACAAGGATTGAAATTCAAGTTAAGATGTAAACGAAATTGATAAATAAGATAAATTTCAATCTTATAAAGTGTCCTTTTCAATATTTTTATTATAAAGATTAATAAGATTTATCTAATTTGTAAATAAGAATTTTGATTGTATTAAATTACTTTTATTGAAAATATTTATTGAATTCTCATAATATTGAATAATTTGTAAATTAATATTACAAAATTTGAATTATTTATATTTCTAACTTTATATTTTAAGAGATATATTTTATTCATAAATAATTATTATTAATAATAAAAAAATATTCACATATAATGCACATGATAATAAATATAAATACTTAAAACAATCATATATCTAATCTCAACCTTCCCTCTATATTCTTGTGTTTTTCTAAAAGTTGTCTACGTTGTCCATTAATTGCATCATAATTAGGCTCATTAAATGCCTTTCACTCTCAATAATAATAATAATAATGATAATTACGAGAGAAGTATGAATGCTTTAGTCAATGGCATGGTAACCATATTTGTCTAAGCATGTGTTGCTGGCTGATTGATTTTGAGCATACATGACACATTAACATATTATGGAAATTCACCCTAATAATTTCCCCTAAAAAGAAAAGTGTGGTCCACATTGTGGGGATGGGGATGCCCATATTTGATCAAATCTGTAGGGGAAACTAATTGACCACAAAATTCAAAATTTAGACTTACACCAAAGAAATTGTTTAGTCTCTTCTAATTTTTTTTTCGACTTACTTTTTACTTTAAAATTGGTAATTGGAAAATGTACTAAACATTCCTAAATTGGTAATAAAATGGGGTTTTTTTTATTTAATTTATATGGAAATGTTTAATGGTAGAAAGTAGAGGTTACTTTGGCATCTAAATACATAAATAGGGGCATTATAGTCAAATAACCAAGAACGCGCCAAAAAAGGGGGAGAAAAAAAATAGAAAAACCTTTCAATACGGTGTCGGTGACTCGTTATAAGCTCAAAACGCACAAAGCCAATCCTATAAAACCCGTTATCGTGCCCTCCTTTGTTGCTTTCTTTTTCTCGAAATTTCGGTTAAATATTTTGAAGATCTCTATGTTTGGAGTTGAAATTTCTTCATAGAGAGTCTTCGCGTCTTTCTCTCAGGGAATTCTAATTTTCTTTCCAGAGGTCAGTCAGATTCATCCTTCTTTTACACAATTTCTTCTATATTAGTTGCACTGCTAGATTTTATTTCTTTTTTTTGCTGTAACCTCTTTTTAACACAAAATCCCTCGCACAGAAAACTCATTTCTCGATCTGGGTTTTCCCAGATCTGACAAAATTTGGACTTAATGGGTAATTTTGGGATCTGGGTGTTGACAATTTGCTTGATATTTCAATCTGGATATGGGTTTTATCTGCCTGGTAGTTACCCTCACAAATATGTGGTTGGGGACTATTTATCTGTCAAAGTGAATTCCCTTACTTCCATTGACACCGAAATGCCCTTTAGCTATTACAGTTTACCCTTTTGTAAGCCTACAGAGGGTGTTAAGGATAGTGCTGAGAATCTTGGTGAGCTTCTCATGGGAGATCGGATTGAGAACTCACCGTATAGGTTTAAGATGTACACTAATGAGACCGAGATTTTCTTGTGTCAATCTAACAAGTTATCAGCTGATGATTTTAAGTTGTTGAAGGAGAGGATAGATGAGATGTATCAGGTTAACTTGATTCTCGATAATTTGCCTGCTATAAGGTATACTAGGAAAGAAGGTTTTATGTTGAGGTGGACTGGGTATCCTGTCGGGGTTAAGGTTCAGGATGTGTATTATGTGTTTAATCATTTGAAATTTAAGGTGCTTGTTCATAAATATGAGGAAACAAATGTGGCACGTGTGATGGGTACTGGGGATGCCACTGACGTTATTCCCACTATTGGCAATGGGGGAGCGGATGTGCCTGGATATATGGTTGTTGGGTTTGAGGTGGTTCCTTGCAGTGTCCTGCATAATGGTAACTCTGTTAAGAACTTGAACATGTATGAGAAATACCCATCTCCAATTAAATGTGAGTCGACTACCGTGTCGATGCCTATCAAGGAAGGTGAGCCAATTGTCTTCACCTATGAGGTTGCCTTTGAGGAGAGTGATATCAAGTGGCCATCACGTTGGGATGCTTATCTGAAGATGGAGGGATCCAAAGTTCATTGGTTCTCGATCTTGAATTCTCTTATGGTGATCACTTTCCTTGCTGGTATAGTCCTTGTGATCTTCTTAAGGACTGTTAGGCGGGATCTGACCCGATATGAGGAGCTTGACAAGGAGGCCCAAGCGCAGATGAATGAGGAGTTATCTGGGTGGAAGCTTGTTGTTGGGGATGTTTTCCGTGCCCCATCCAATCCTGCTCTTCTGTGTATTATGGTTGGGGATGGAGTTCAGATCCTTGGGATGGCGGTTGTGACAATATTGTTTGCTGCTCTTGGATTTATGTCACCAGCATCCCGTGGAACTCTTATTACAGGTATGCTATTTTTCTACATGATTCTTGGTATTGTAGCTGGCTATGTTGCAGTTCGTCTTTGGAGAACAATTGGCTGCGGTGATCACAAGGGATGGGTTTCTGTCGCTTGGAAGGCTGCTTGTTTCTTCCCTGGTATTGCCTTTTTGATTCTAACCACTTTGAATTTCCTGTTATGGGGAAGTCACAGCACAGGAGCTATTCCATTTTCTCTCTTTGTTATTCTACTTCTACTTTGGTTCTGTATCTCTGTTCCACTCACCCTAGTTGGTGGATACTTTGGGGCTAAGGCACCTCATATTGAATACCCTGTTCGAACCAACCAGATCCCTCGGGAAATTCCAGCCCAGAAGTACCCATCCTGGCTGTTAGTTCTTGGTGCTGGAACTCTACCTTTCGGTACTCTTTTCATTGAGCTTTTCTTCATTATGTCTAGCATCTGGATGGGGCGAGTTTACTATGTCTTTGGGTTTCTGTTCATTGTTCTGGTCCTACTTGTTGTGGTTTGTGCTGAAGTATCTTTAGTGTTGACCTACATGCATCTCTGTGTGGAGGACTGGAAATGGTGGTGGAAATCCTTCTTTGCTTCTGGTTCAGTTGCCATCTACATCTTCTTGTACTCCATAAACTATCTCATTTTTGATCTTAAGAGTTTGAGTGGACCTGTCTCCGCTACTCTATACTTGGGGTATTCTCTCTTCATGGTTCTCGCAATCATGTTTGCAACAGGCACAATTGGATTCCTTTCTTCTTTCTGGTTCGTGCATTATTTATTCTCTTCAGTAAAGCTAGATTGAAGAAACTTCTCCAAACACAAGAATTGGCACATTTGAAAAGGTAAATGGTACATTGAAGAGGCTCAGGAGAAAAGAATTCATCCTTTACATTAGTCAATCCTCTTTTACTTATTACTTTGAGCGTTTACTTTGTTAGGGGACTTTGGTAAATGTAATAACAATAATTTCGCCCAGTTTTGCTTAATTCTTTATTAGATCTCTATGATGCATGATAATGCAATACGAGTCTGTATTTGCATTTTGATGTATTGGAGGCCTATCTAGGTTGTGTTGGTAAGTTTATCTGTGGTACTTATACTATTTACTTCTATGTCCAAACTTTTATCAGTCGGAATGCAATGAGCTCAGTTCATCACGTTTTTCTTTTGTTTAGTACTTTCCATTCTCCCACCGGGCTCAACTCTAAAATGCTTTCAACTTCCCAAGATAGGAATACTGCCCTAGGACCTGGGTAGAAGGACGCTGATGGGATTTTCCGTGAACTGCTAGTATTCAGATCTGTATTTGTAAATTACCAATAATTAGTTTGTAAGAGTCTGAAATTAAAAGAAATTACAGTCACAACACACATGCCTAGTCTTAAGCTTCATAGGACGTAGGTTGGTATGCTTCGGGCTAAAGGAAGCAGCTGCCAGGGTTGAAGTGGTCAGAAGTAGAAGTAATGTCACAAAGTTATGACATTCACATTATTTGATAAATAAATAAGGGCTCCAGATCGCCAACCATGTTTGTAAAGCAAAAGAAACCAATAAAAAGGCAATACCTTTAACCTCCCAATGGGAAAAAACTAACCAGGTGCAAATTAAACATGAACATGACAGAAATAAATGGGGTCACCTCCAAAATTAATGGCAGCATCATGGACAAAACTTGGTGGGCATATTTGTGGGGATGACACCACAAAGGCACCTCATGAAGAAGTGCACTTAATGATCATAATCCTTTTATATACAAGTTTAGGTACATCTAGGTACATGAGCACATCGGTACCTCAACTAGTCGAACCTAAGAATCTCGGATAATCACAATGAACATGGATAATAGATTCCTACATTAGATCAACCTTTCAGAAACCTAATGAATATGATTAACAATTTAAGGTAGAAAAGGATAAATTATATGTAAGGTAGAAAAAGATGGAGGACAAGATAAGTTTAGCAAAGTTCAAGGTCGAAGAAGAGGCGATATACAATTTGGCCCGAAATGTTTGACAGCAGGGTTTGATATCTTCAACTTGCTTAGCTTAGGTATGAGGTAATCTCCTTGGAAAGAGATAGCCACCACTTCATCATCACCTCTTGCTGCCCCTCTAATAAGCCAAAAAGTTTCTCAGAACTAGCTTGCTTCTTCTATCCATGAATAATCTTGGCATTTTCAGCCTTGAACTCTGCAACTCCATGTCTAAAAGGTTGCCATATGTTTTCTCCAGTCTTAGGCTTCCTGTTTTAACTTAGAAAGATCAAATGGCTTTGTTTAATTAATGGTGATTTACTATTTGCATCCATTCCCTTTTTTATTTAAATAAGAAAAAGAAAAAGAGACCCTAGAAAAAGAAGAAATTGTATTTTAACTTCTAAGTTTGTTATTGACGAGATTTCTTTACTTTTTACATTTATGTTATATTAAATATTTTCATGGTAATTTCAATATTTTTATTTATCATCACATAAATTACATTATTTTTATATAAAATAATTATTGAACATGCTATGGAGTTATTGTATTAGAAAACAATTAAAATGTTTTAAAATTAAATTCAAATAGATTTATGTATTTTAGTAATAAAATGATGTAGCTTAAAATTCTTCACTGAAGCCTAGCCCGGGGCGGGCAGGGGCAGGCCAACAAAGCAAAAAAAGAAAAGAAAAGAAAAAAAAAAAACTTATGGTGTCCGTTGATCCGTTAGCATTAACTACTTTTCAACTTCATTTCAAAGCCTCTAAAAGCATTTCATCTCTCTGTCACTCCTCTCTCCATTGGCAAGCAGAGCAGCAAAAAGAAAATGTTGGCTACTTCTGCTCCTACTACCACTACTTCGCTCCCTTCTCTTCATCCACTTACCTATAATGCCATTCCAGCTCCCTCTCTCAACCCATCTTTTCTTTCTTTCTCCTCCTTCTCCTCTTCTTCTTATTCATATCTTTCCCCTCTCTCTTTTGGTCCCCATAGTAAAACCCATGTCAGGATTAACCCAAAACTTAAGGTCTTTCACTTTACAAAAATGGGTTCTTTTCCTTTCTTTTTTTTTTTTTTGAAGAAAAATGCATGTTTGTTCATTTTCTTTTCCTTGTTTCTCTTTTTAATACGTTTTCTTTCCTTTTGTCGGCAGGGATTGAGGGTAAGTTGTTCAAAAAGTGAACCTTTGAAGGTGATGATATCAGGTGCCCCGGCATCAGGTAAAGGCACCCAGTGTGAGTTGATTGTACAAAAGGTAACTTATTTTAAGCATAGCTTATCAGTTTTGGTTTCAATAAAAATATGTCTAATAATTGAAACGATAAGGTTTTGCGCACCTTGTCTATTCTAATGTTTTCCGATTTTAGTTTTTGTGAAGGCTTGATTAGAGCAGCCTCTTGCAATAAAATTTGATGATTGCCTTTCTTTTTCTTGACTTATATGGAAGATTATATTGTTTGCCTATCGGGGTTAGCTCTTCGTGGTTAAGACTTCTGCATCTCATTGGGTAGAATATATATATATATATATATATATATTTTTTGAAAGTCAATTGCATTTAGAAGTTTACAAAAACTACCAATTGTGGTAGTAGACAACACTGCTCTGGAAGGAGATACATTCCAGAGAGGCTTGCATATATACAGCCTGGTAATCAAGGTTTGCTTTGGAATCAAACTAAGACACATCATAGCCTGACTCAGTTTAATCCCATAGCAACCCACATATCCTGTTCCAGGAATATCAAACTCCCTTGACAAGACAATTGCACATCCTTCTGGACGCCTTATCCCCCATATACAAATATAGATTGCTGTCTTTGCACTTTTGGATGAGAAGAAACCTGCGGTGTGGATTTCTTGAATGATATATTTAAAGAAAACTAAGTGAAATATTTCACTGAATTTTTACAATGTATGCAGCATTTTTTTAATTTCTCAAATATTACAGTTATTCTACTTACTTCATATTGGCAGTTTGGATTGGTGCATATATCAACAGGGGATCTCTTAAGAGATGAAGTATCAGCTGGGACAGAAATTGGAAATAAAGCGAAAGAATTCATGAATGCTGGGAAGCTGGTTCCGGATGAAATCGTGACGGCTGTACTACATAAATGACCCAATTAAATCATTCTTTCCTTTCTTATATGGTTAAGAAATTGAATATATAATTTTATATTTTGTAGATGGTGACGGCCAGATTATCACGTCAAGATGCTAAGGAGAAAGGGTGGCTTCTTGATGGATATCCAAGGAGTTTTGCTCAGGCACAAACTTTGGAAGAATTGAGTATTAGACCAGATATCTATATTGTATTAGATGTATGTTTCTTATACACTCATGTTGGTTCTGCTTTACTTGTCAGAAGTTGTTTGAACTTTATTGAATCCTACCGATGGCAAGTTTCTTGAGATACTGACCACCATAGGACTTTGCACAAGGGCTTAGTAATAGAGAATTTAGAAACAAAAACAAAGAGAGGAAGAAACGACTTAAGGGTCCCATGTTGGGAACATACCTAAGTCCAACCATTTACAAGGAAGGAAGGAACCTAAGCTTCCACCATAGTGCTTAAAAACCATTGGTCCAACAAGCGATTTTACAGCCTCCTTCCACTCAACCACTCATGTGCTATATCGTTACTTTGCCATCAAATTTCTTGATGGTAATTATGATATTATTCTTGAAGTGGCTAATTGTCTGCATAAGATCTCAATCTAATGCTATGAAGTATTGTTTTTACATCTATATAATTTATTTGTATTGCCTCTTAAAATTTTAACTCAAACACTTAATAGTGATCATATCTTTTTCAATCTCTGACATGTTCACTGAATTTCATGTTAACTGGACAACTATTGCTAAAAAGCATGCCTTTTACATTTATTTTATTTCTTAATATTCAGGTTCCTGATGAAATTCTAATAGACAGATGTGTTGGTAGAAGGCTAGACCCAGAGACAGGGAAAATTTACCATGTAAAAAATTTCCCTCCTGACTCAGATGAAATTAAGGCAAGATGGGTTACCCGTGCTGATGACACAGAGGAGAAAGTAAGATCCTATATTACTCTTGTCATGTACATGCTTTCAGTATGTTGCTTTTCATTTGCTTAGATGCAGGGCGCCAAGATGTTGTATGAGTACAACCTGGTGGATACCATTGCATGGTCAACATATATGTGGCTTAGTATTAATCATCACATAGATTATTTCAAGAGGTTTGTCTAAGATTCTTGGAGCAGGGACTCCACTGCACATGTAGACAAAACTTATTCAGTTTTAAATGATTCCCCTGTACACCCATAAAAGTCTGTTATATGCATTGTAAGGGAACTTGCAGAAGCACTCATAACAGCATGTACTGATGGTTATTTACATATGCATCATTTTCACACTACTGCATGGACATGGGGAAAGTTGAAATCTTGTGGGCTTATTTTAAACAATACAAACCTGAAGAACCGTACACGGAGCACGACTTGACCGTGAAACATTTATGAATAAAACTAGGCAGAAGTAATGCCTGCATTTATCACAATGTGAGCAAACTGTAGACCTTTCCGTGCATCGAGTCTGATAAAGTACTTACTTTTCAGAGTTTCATATGCTGTTTTAGTGCTTCTAAATTCCTTTATGCACTGAGTTACTTGAAGATAATGCTGATGTTGCATGCACTCTATTTCTTTAATACATGTTTGCTTCATTTCATGAAACGTAATTTACCTTAATGCTCTGTGTTAGCCACCTAATATCTGCCCCATCCTTTTTCCATTATTGTTTTTTTTTTTATTTAGGTGAAGTCACGACTAGAAATATACAAGAAAAATGCAGCAGCAATCTCATCCACATACACCAGCATAACAAACGAGGTTTGAGATATTCAAATACTTTCTTTAGTATTCATTTCCTCCTATGCTTATTATGCTTATTTGTATCAGTTTTGCATTTCCCCACAGATTGATGGAAACCGTTCGAAAGAGATCATTTTCAAAGATATAGACTCCTTGCTGTCTCAAGTGCAGAAAGATAAAACAGCAAAATCAGGTAAGTAAAAACAAATTTCAGGTTTTGAAGTGCATGATACTTTGAACTGTCTTTTTGGTGGAATCTTTTCCTACTCTTCTTAGGCTTTATCAAAGGCTTTGTGAAAATGAAAAGTTTTGCATAATTTAAAAGATTTTTGTCAATAGATTCTTGAATTTCTCATTTGAGGTGCATTATTTGCTTGAGATAAGCATAGGATCACACTATCAATTCCTGTAGATTAAGCCAGAAATTTTTTCAACCTATCTAGCACTATCTTTTTTAGTAAGGGATACACCTGTTATGTTTGGAAGAACCATCAATGAGAGGCCTTTCAATTACCTTCTAAACTATTGATGATGTTTTTTCCCATGTGTGTCTACATAGACTTGTTTTCTTTTGACCTTTCTGTTTCCTTGCTATGGATGGATACAATTTTGCAAAGCTTATATCCAAGCACCTGATGGTAATTTAACCTTGATCACATCAGAATTTTGATGGCATTTTCTTGAATATCAATTATTCATCCATGGACTTGTATTTATAACAAATAAGGCTTTTAATCATTGTTTGTCCTTCCATTTCTTTAAGAGTATGCTTATACTGAGATTTCTCTGGTTCAAGGTAGGTCAGTGTCTCAGTGGCTAGAATTGAGATTAATGTCCATGGGATCACTTTCTACCCTTGATTTGGGCTGCTATCTAAGCTGAAACTAGATATCTTCTGCCAGCTGTTCTATATATATGCTGAGAGATCCATGTCTGTCATACTTGTTTGTTTACATCTACTCCTTAGATGTCAGTTTCTGTACTCACATCTTAACCTACTGTTGACACTTTTCAACTTCATTATATGATTTTGTTCTATCAGTCTATTACCAACATGTTAACCATATTTCCTCATATATAATTTCAATATCAGGAAAGTTGTTTGCAGGTACTTTTTAATATGTAGATCACTTAATGATTACCATGCATATGAGTAACTTTCGTTTGAGCCTGATAATAGAAAAGTCATACTATGTGCCTTTAACTAACAAAAGCCTCTGTTATCTGTCTTGACTTTTTCCTGTTTCCTTCTTATTTCCAGTGAAACCAGTTCTTCAAGCTGAGAGCCGTTTAAATCTGGCATCTTCAAGCAGGGTAAATTGTTATAATTACTATTTACATAGTGGTTATCAATACTTCTGGATCCCAAATTTTCTACTTAACAAAGGTGCCAATTAGCTTAGTATAATGGTTCCTTGTTTGTATTAAGAATTAGGAATCACATCCTGCCTTCACCAGGGAAGGGAAGGTTAAGGGAAATGAAGGGATATCCCTTGTATAGCTTGGTCATGGGCTAAGAAATAAAAAGAATCGTTTTCACTCAAAATTGAAATTTCATTTCTTACTGTCTTTAGCTTTTGACAGGATAAATGGAGAGGCATTCCTACTAGATTGAATAATATTCCTCACTCAAGAGAAATAAGAAATTATTTCTATGATGATGTGCTGCAAGCCACACAGAGAGCTGTCAATGATGGAAGAACTCGACTAAAGGTCAGATATTGCTACTTGATTTGTTTGGACTAAATTACCTCGCTATAGAAATCACAACAACTTTTATGACTATCAGGTAACTAGTAACAGTTCTTTTCAATTGTACATTTTTTAATCCAGATTAGCACTTTTCTTTTTATTGTTCAACTGAATCCTATTCTCTTTGCAAGGAGAAAAACTAAGGTATATATAAGGGTTCCCTACTTAGTGAATGCATAGCAAACATAATCATTGATTATACCTGGCTTGTCCTGGTTCTTGCCCTGAGGCTTAGCAACTTTAGTCTCTGAGTAATATTGATAGACAATTTGTCTATAGATGTACTTACTTTTGTAAATGGAATAATATGCTTTCCTCCCATCTCCATATCGGTTGGTGTGAAATAGTTTTCTATTTTGCCTGCGTCATTTATTGTCTAGTTAAAGAAACTCCCATCTATCATGCGACCACTTGATTAATATGGTTTGGGCTTGGGAGATACATCAGGGGCATTCATCATTGGCAGAAATTCTTCAAACTAGCCACAAATCATCTGCACATTTTTTAGATAGTTGGGGCTTGTGAAAAAAAGGGTTATAAGTGCTTCTATAAGAATATGTGACTCAATTGAGGATGACCATGTTAAAAAGGAGAGAGGAAGATCAAAAGAAGGCATCGGTGGAAGCAATCAAGAAGGACCTCACTTTCACTGAGCTTCTTATGTATGGCTCTAAATAGAGAACAATGGCACAATAGAATTCATTTTGGCAACCCCGGCTAATGGGAAAAGGTTTAGATTGTTGTAGTAGCAAAATCACCAAAAATAAACTAATAACTCCTGCTTTTCAATAATTTTTTTTGCTCAATCAGAATAATAATTTTATGAATTATCCCGTAAGGAAAACCTGGAAGGATCCAGGAAGAACAAAGGAGCAAGCAGAGACAGAATTTGTCTGCTTCAAAGGACATAAGACACCTTGATACCATGTACAAAAAGCTTACTGGCAGCACAATATAGGAGCAACTGTTTATTGGACTAGCATGATATTAACTAAGAGATGAAGCATTTGATGGAAGAGAAATTGCAATGAACTTACATTCCCTTGGTACTTTTATCATTCACAAAGTCTATTCCCAGCGGAGCTGATTAATTTTGTTGAAATTTTCTTTTTATATCAACAGGTTGAGATTAATATCCCAGAGCTGAATCCAGAAATGGTGAGAGGTTATCTTTATATATATTTTATTTTCTAATTTCCCCAGTTTCTATAGGGTTAACCAATCTTATGATGCACAGGATGTGTATCGAATAGGTACCTTAATGGAGCTAGTACGAGTTATTGCTCTTTCATTTGCTGATGATGGAAAATGTGTCAAGGTACTTTTTGTAGTTAATGATATAAATCTGATAATGTTTCTTGTATTTATTGAGACATTCCGACTTCCCCTTGTCTTTCAGGTTTGTGTTCAAGGTTCTATGGGAGAGGGTGCACTTGCAGGAATGCCCTTGCAACTTGCTGGTACTCGGAAGATCTTGGAATTCATGGATTGGGGTGATTATGGTGCTATGGGAACATTTATCAAGATTGGTTCAATAGGTATGAGGACATACACCTTGCCAATGCCAAGGTTTATTCCCTATTTTTATATGGTTGTTTTGCAAATATCTATGTTTCTGCCAGAGATCACATCTTGTTGGAAATCTCCATGTAGGAGATTTAGTGAGCATGTGCATATGTCCATCCATTTGACTATTTTGATCCCTCGTGGATATTACTGTCATTCATTTAATTGGTATATGCTTTAAATTTGCCTCTGCTCTCTTATGGTTGCACAAATTCTGAAAATATGCATAGTGGCTATCATTGTAAGAAGTTAACTGAGTCTTTGTCTTGAGACTTTCCATCTCTATATGCCCTTATGTGTCAGATTTTTAGCCAATATTAAACTCCATAAGACATTGTGTATCATATAGAAATACTTAAGGAGCATTGGTATTTTTAGCTAATTTTATTGAAATTTGATTGACGTGTTTTTTTCTTCTCCAGATCATGTTGCAAAAACTTACTGTAGACAACAATCACATTGAACGTTTGAAAATTCTTTCCACCCATGCTTTCTCTTTATTACGAGTAACCATTTTGTTACATTGCCTCACGTTTATCAAGTGATATACATAAATGCTTATGTTCCAACAGAAGTGATTGATTGTCCTTAAATCACATTTTTCAATTTGTTTGAATGGCATTTCTGCTGAAATTAACTAGGTAGCAGTCTCCTTATGTAATACAACAACTTATAGTAAAATGCCAAGACTATTACAAAGATGAGCATACCGATAAGATCTGCTATAATTTGTAAAACTTATCTCATCCCTTCTGCAGCAGCATTGTGGAATACTATATAGGAAGGATTATAGATCTGTTGGAGTATCCTTCCACATGCATAATTTAAATGATTCTCATTTTTAATGCTTTCTTTATTTGCAATGACAGGTGCCAAAGAGGTTGATGAACAAGATGACATGTTCATCTTAGTGGCTCCACAAAATGCTGTAGGGAATTGCATTATAGATGTAAGAATCTGGAGACTAATTGTTTTACTATGCTGTTCTAAAAGCATTCTACTTGACACTTTAGTTTCTAAGTAATGTTGCTGCTAACTGTATAGGATTTAAAAGCTATGACCGATGCTGCTGGGAACCGGCCAGTTATTCTTGTCAATCCTAGACTCAAGGTCAGATTTTCGTATGATCTTAGATGAATATTTTTGCTGAATGATTTTGTACGTCAAAAAAGAGAAGGATTTGAACCTTAGATCTTTATGCAAGTCTGAAACCATCAACCCTCATTACCTGATCTGTAGCTCAGGTGGTGTGATATTTCTGTATTTTCCTTACAAGAGTTACAGATTTGAGAAAAAAAAAATCATTTAAATGATTTCAGTATGCGGTGCTAGGCCCACAACCTAAAAGTATTTGAACTTCATTTCAAATTTCAAAATCTCCTATTTCTTTGGGAAAACATATTGTTGCATTTTTCCATACCAGACCAAAAATCCATCTTGGTCAACTCCTATAGTAGATGAAGTATAGGCTGCATAGGGTGATTGGTATTCATTTATATTTCTGACCTGTGTATTTTTGGAATTCTCTGGATATAGGATCTTCCAGGTTCAAGTGGTATCATGCAAGTAAGTTCAACCTTTCTTTGGGTTTGTTTTGCAATTAGATATTCCCAGAAAGACATTCTTTTCTAATTCTGTTTGTGATCAGATTGTTTTTGGATTTAAAAGGAAAAATGATTGAAATTTCATAAAAACAAATGGATTTAAGAAAACATGAATATGTTCTGAATATGTTTCTTTGAATATTGTAGTACAAAATATTTAATGAGACATGTTAACAGGAACCAATGTTGAGTTCCCAACCCTTTTTTTTCTTTGTAGACTATGGGTCGGGACAAGAGACTGGAGTATGCAGCTTCCTTTGAAAGTTGCTACTTCTTCAGGCTTCTTTATTATGCTGGAACCCAATATCCAATTATGGGTGCAATAAGGTAGGGTTATTTATTAGCCAAATTCTCATTTGTCTTATTCTACACTGTATGATTTTTGACTGGTGCTTGGTGAATTTTCTGGCCGTTTGGATTGGTCTAACCTTTCTTGCCGAACTGTGCCAGTACAAACATATGAAGACACGGTATGCAGGATATATCTATATATATATCTGGTGCTAAGGATATTCTACTTTGCACTTTTTCGCTTTTTAAACCAATAATCATCGTGTATGTGCTTTATCTAATTTAGCAGCTTAATTGATTAAATGGAATAGAGAAGTTGGTTGTGGACTTGATTTGTTGTGTAAGTTGTTGGAATTAAAGTGCATAATATATGAAAACTAGTAGAAATCCAAGAACAGTGTAATTTATTCTTGGCATTGGGCTTGGTCTATCTTAATGTTCTAACTCACTTGGAGAGTGTTAATACCTCCTAGATCCTCATCTCTGAATAAAAGCCTTTAACGGTGACTTCATTGCTCTGTGGCTCAAATAGGAAGTAGTCTCTCTCCATTGCTTCTGTGTTTCTAGTGAAATGAAACTGGACACTTAAAGAGAAGAATAGCAAATAAACATATTGTGTAAGCACAAAATCAGCATTTTTATCATTGTTTACATTGAAATTTATGGTTTCTAATTAAGAAAAAGATTCGAGCAATTTTCCAATAGAGATTCAAAGTCTTCAACTGTATTTTTTTCTTGATGAATGTTCCAAGTTGGTAGAAAGTATTCAATTTAGAATGGAAGAGAAATCTATTGACAATAGGGATGTCAACGGGTCGGATTTCTTATAATTTCGAGATACCTGAACCTTAACCTTATAAAAAATCAATTACTCTAATCTTATTAACTACCTGTTTAATTTTAAAATTATTACCCTAATTATAACCGTATTATATTTTTACTACCCTATAATTACCCTAATCCATTTAAAAACCTGATTAGATTAAAAAATTATTAAATCTTCTTCAAAATACCCAATTACCTAAACTCGTATACATATACAATAATATTTCTCTACGTATTTTATAAAATTAACTACTAATTAAATTAATAAAAACAAAAATAATAAAATTTAAATTTAAATAATAAAAAAAAGATTTTAAACATAAACTTAAATAATTAAAAATAAATATTCATACAACGATATAAACTTAAATAACTATATATAAATATCCAAATAACAATATAAACTTAAATAACTAAACACAAAGATCCAAACAAATAATATAAACTTAAATAACAAAAAATATAATTTTTATAAGTTATAATTTTTTAATTTAAATATATTAATGTCATCATATTAATCATTAGAGTAATCATACTTTTCATATATTTGTTAGTTTTTAAGAAAAAAATTACTTGTAAAGTTAGTAAAAATTATAAATTTTTAATTTAATTATTAAAATAATAATAAAATATTTATAAATCATAATCGAGTTCGGATAATAGGTACCCAGAAGTAGTACCCGAATCCTATCCTATTAAAATTCGGGTAGTGAAATCACTACCTTAATCTTATCCGAACCCTTTTTATAGAGTATCTTAACTCGATGTAACCGAGTGGAGTATCCGCGGATACTTTATAATAGAGTACTCACAAGTACTTTATAATAAAATACCCGTCGACATCCCTAATTGACAAAGTGATCTGATGGCATTCTACTCTCTTATCTCTTATCTATTCCTACTGGGCGGATTATTCTTCTCCTCTTCCTATTAGGACATATCTTCTCATTGCCTGACAAAGGACAGGAGTATGTTGGCTATGTTAGAGGTTTTACCGGCGCGACTGATTATAGAATTGCAATCTTCCGGTCTCCAAGTGGATTTATTGTCCTTGTTAGCACACATTTGATGTCATTGTTGTGCTTTAAGGAAAATGCTGGATGTTACTTTATCTCCAAACATTTTATCCTAGAAATATTTCAGTGGAAATATCTTTGTTAAACTATTATCATTTCATAATTGCAGAATGACTTACCCATCTGTTTATGAACTGCACAAGAGGGTGGATGAACCATCTGGGAAGGAGAAGTACATTCCATTATCAACATTTACAGCAAGGCCAACCATTGATGAAATTAATGATGCCTTCCTTGGAAAACCAAGGTAAGATTCATAATCTATTATGGTAGGAACAGCACCATATTGTCTTCGTTATTTTTACTATTCCTAACGTGATAATTTCGTTTGGATTTCTCTGTGCAGGAATAAAGATAAGAAAGCCTCTGGAATTTGGTAAGATCAACGTCCATATTCTGTATATCAACTGCAATTACTATCTCTTGATGTCGACCAATCTAAATATTTCTGTTGCAGGGGTTTTCTGAGTAGTGTATTCTGAGTACAACAGAAGTCGTTTAACCACAACGCCTTGGGGTAGAGCACATCAGAAGCACGTTTGTATATGTAGCAAGTAATACAGAAAAGAACAAAAAAAAAAAAAAAAAAACACTTATACACTTTGGGCTGTCTTGCAATCCTATCCCATCCGATAGTCCAATTTTTTCATTCTCGGAATAAGTTGGACGTTACATATGCTTGAGGGTACAGGTTAAGCCGGTTATTTTGCTTTAACAAATATCAGTCCAGCTATGTTTTGCCCCTTCATTTTTATATTCTTGGAAGGAGGAAACTTAAATATATATGTTGGTTGATGATAGGCTGTAACCTTGAGTCAAATTATGATAACTAGACCATTTGGTTTTAGTAACATAAAATTATTTTAGAGTGGTTATCTGTCCTAGATCAAATCTGCATCCTAACCAATCTCTAGAATGATGAGATTTTTTAAAATTAGTGTTACTGTAATACCATTAACAACCTTATCACTACTATTGACATTGACAAATAATATGAAGAAATGGGTATACAAGGGAAGAAATGCAAGTGGGAGTTGAGATTCGAGGAATTCACATGGAATAATTTGGGTTCTTGCTTTACTACTTAATAAGCCATCTTTTCTTTAAATTTTAAAATTAGCAGAATCATGCATTTTGATTGTCAAAGCCATTGTATAATAAGAAAGGAAATCAGAGTCAAAGGGAAAATAATGGTTAACTAGTATGTAATCAATATTATGATGATGAGGAGATTGAAAGTTAAGAATGCAGCTCAAAAAACTAAGCAGAGCCAAGTGGGACAATAATCTATAGAATAACCCAAAACAAAAACAGCCGCAGACCAGTAAAATTTCCAAAATTATTGTCTTGCAATATAGGTTTGGTGAAGTTCGAACAATGAAGAAATTGCAGGAAAGATATGGATTCCATTTTCTTGTTTACGGAAAACATTCTAAATGTAAACCCTCGTCAGGGTAATACGAGAAAAAAAATATATACTTAAAATTGTTTGAGAGAAATTTTATTTTTATAATTAAAGAAGAAATTCGAATTTTACTCTTTAGACAACAATGATGTACTAATCAATGAACAAAATATTTGAAAGGAAATTATTGTCAAACAAAAACTAAGAATACCCCTGCACTGTTAACAAAAGAAATATAACTTTTGAGTCAATATTGTTGTGAGGTATTTAATTCAATAAAAAGAACATATATATTTTCTGCTCAAAAAGTTGCTCTTCGTTCTTAACCGAAACAATTTGGATTTTGTTGACCGAAACCCTTTTGGCTGAAGTCATCTCCAGCACCACCCATTGCCATGTTCCATCATTTCTTACTAAACAAAGTTTAAAGATTCTGGCACTAGTGAAACAAACTGGCACTTACTACTTTTTGGCAAGACGTCTGAGTTCTGCATTGACTTTGCCGAGAAATGAGCTCCATCTCCATGTGGACAGGAAACTTGCGTTCAAAGAAGCTTATGCGCCATCTCTTTTAAAGCTTAATCGACAAACGCAACGAATGGCAATGTTGCGTATATAATCTCCGCTGGGATATTTTAGACTATGGGCATAACAGTAATTTTCTATACCCTTAAATATGGTAATTAGCTTCCATAAAAGAACCTTATTTTTATGACTCTTCTTCTATGGATTTGGAATATCCTACAGTGCAGGTTGAAAAATAGAATCAAATTTTAACATTACCATAGGTAGCTTTGGTATGGGAAAAGTAAGAATACATTTTTTAATATGTTTAATTAAATTATATTAAAGTGATTATTTTATAATAAATTACTGTAATTTAAAATTGTAATGTAATCACGTTACATTTAATGGATGTAATGTGATTGTACTTCAAAACTAATACAATCTTTACATTACACTTTATAATGTTATTAAAGATATTTTCATCTTTTTAACTTTGTCGTTTCGTTAAAAATATTTTACAATATTATAATTTTTTTTGTAGATTTCGAAAAATATCTTTTTGCTACTTTTAATAGTCATCCTCTATTAGATGGTGGATGGTAATTATCAATAAAATTCATAATTTTTTTTAAAAAATTAAATATAAAAAATTATATTAAAAAATAAAAATAAAATATATAAAATTGTAACAAAAAATAAAAATAAAATATATAATATTAAAAATATATTTAAGAGATTCTATTATATTAAAATTAACAATAAAAAATATGAATATATTAAACTTACATTTTAATGAATAAAGTTAATTCTAAAAATTAATATTATATTTTTAATAAAATACTTATAAATTAAATACTATAATATTATTTTTTTTACATTTTAATTATATATCATACATTGTAATATTATTTTTTTATAATTACATTACTTATATTTATATTATTTATAAACGCATTACATTATAAAATACCCAACACTACCTAATTATTAGGAAAAGAAAAAAACGACTTGATTTACAATACAACGAATAAAGGAACGCTTGTTAAGGTTAAGTAGAGCACTTAATTAGACTAAGTAAGAGAGTTTCGGTAGGAATTCTCCCAATCTGATGAAATTCTCTCGTCATTCATATGTAGTTTAAAAGAAGGGGCCCACTCTGGATTACAACTTGTCTGACTATTCAATGATTTTAACATCCACGTCACGGTAATAATTGTAAGGGCTTCGACCTTTTCGGCTGAAAGTGTGAAACGTGTAGCTAAATAGAATCCCGTTTTCAGTGCTTATTAAATGTTGGCCCACTACTTTAGGCTATTTAAATATTGTCTTTAATGACCCATTAAACGGTCAAACTTAATATTCATTAATTTTTATTTTATTTTAATTAAAATAAATTAAATTTTACTTTTTACATAAAAAAAACAACATGTATTAATCAATAAATCAAATACTTGACTACTTTCATTAATTCTTATTATATGTTTTCTATGAAAAATTATCAACATGTATAAAGTAATGAGCATCCTGCACTAAAACCTTAATTAAATGAGTTAAAATTCAATTTCTAAAAAGATTGTATTGGGAGTGACGTATTAATATACAGGACATAATAAAGTGCTCTGTCTCTCTTTCTTCTAACTAGGAAATTTGGATTATCATAGGAAATTGGGTGAACTCTAAAAGTATAAAACTCCCACTTATTCTTCCTCGGATATTAAGTACAATTGCCAGTTCATTACTCAGGATTTAGAAAACGGGCTTTCCTTTTGCTTTCATCTGGCTAGTAAAGGTGCATTGTCAATGGAAAGTAACAGTGATTGCCTGATTGGATGATAAGAGTTGCGTTTCTTTACGTGCATTTAGTGGGAAAACGAAAAAGAACAAGACGACAGAGGGATAAATAACAAGGAAAAAGTATTGCATTTCTCCCAGGCAAGGGAAAGTTAAGCCCGTGCCTTTTGACTTGCAGGCATAGAGATACCTATATATATATATATATATATATATATATATAGTGCATAGGCACTAAGGCAGCAGCTTTGCAACATGGCTCAAATCCAGACAAAATATACGAGAATCCGAATCAAGTATGAAACAAACACATACGGGCAGTTCGTTAAGAACACTTGGTCCAGGTGGAGCAAAGGCAAATCGTCAAAATCATTGAAAAATCAATGTCATTCTGATGCTACCATAGTCACTTCTACTCATAACATTTATTGCCTTTTAGTTTTGCACATGAACATGATTCACCAGATTCATTCTCTTCTCTTGGTATCCTTCAAAGGCCAAATAAGGGAGATTATTCATACATAGAAGTATATATTTGTCCTATTTTTCTTTTGGCATAAGATCAAGAATTTGGGCATCTGATCAAGAATTTGTGCATCTGATCATGTTGAGAAAAAATAAATAAAAGTCAAGTTGGATGTTGGTGTATCTGCTTACTCTGATCCAACTTTCCAACGACCATAGGCAACCACTTCGGCCTATAAATACTATTCAAATTATATTCCTGTTTTACAGGGTCCTGTTCCATGCCAACATTTTACAAATATTATGAGAAACCCGAGATTTCTCTTCTTCAAGTTTGCCACTCTATTCTCCTGTATTTTCCCACTTGAAAGAACCATGAAACAAAGATTTACTGTGACCCTTTTCTTTTGCAGATAAATACAAGGAAGAGCGTCGTCCTTCGATCCAACAGGTTCATGTCATCCCAGTCAGAAAGTCGAGAAAGGTATGACTGAAAAACCCAGAAGAATGATGGTCATGGTGTTTCACTTGGCATCACAAGATTGCTAGTTACTAGAAATAGATGGATTCCCATTGATCACTTGTTTGGCAATCAAGACCATGATTGTCAGATTTTTTCTATCTACCAAAATTAATAATATCTTCTTACCTTTTGTGACAATCTTACCTGCACATGAAATTTGTTTCCTAGAAATAGAATGTTTACCTGGTATGAGTCTTGCCTTAGTTGTAATGGAACGTGTTTTCTTTCTCTTCTTTGCTGAATAATAGGATAGAAATTTCAAATAAAGACAAAAAGATTGTAAAATGACAAACTTAACTGCTAGTTACCTATATATCCTTGTAGATCATAGTCTCCACACATTTAATACTGCCATGTCCATTAAATAAATGAATAAATAAATTCCTTGATATATACTTGACAGAAACACTTTGTGAAACTATTTTCTAGCTTTTGAAGGTCAAGTGGGAGGCTGTATCTCTTCAGTCAACCGTTGTAACTAGCTTCAAATTCTTCAACAAGGGGCAGGCAGAAAAATTTACACCACAAGGCTCGAAGAGCTATCCTCTTTTATTTCATCTGGTTTTTTGGTGTCTCTGGGAAGAAGAAAAGAGAAGCTTTCAAACATGGCTGGAGGGTCTTTAGCTCCAACCGGGGTGGCCAAGGAGAGGGCAGAGCTGTACCAAGGGAGGGTTACCTTGCATGTGATTATTGCATGCACCGTTGCAGCTGTTGGAGGATCAATCTTCGGATATGACATTGGAATTTCAGGTACTGTTCGTTTCGTGTACCAAACTTTTTATAGATGGAATTGTTTAGATTTTTGTCCAGGCGTTCATTTTAAGGAGAAAATCTACCAACACTCCACCAAGAACCTACCGAGAAGCAAATGTAGAAATCATCAAAGAATGAAAATCTGGTGTCGATGGTAATATAAAGAAGTGAAGGAGAAAGTTATCTATCAACTATCATATTTAAATTCAAGAGTTGCATCGTTTGGCAGGAATGGAAACAGAATTGTTCTGTTTCACCCTGTTAGGTTTCCAGGCACAGGAAAACAAAACCATATCTGGAGCTCAACAGAGCATCTAGAGTTCCAGGGAAATAATTTTGTGATCAGGAATCAAACAATAGATAGACTTTTGAACATAAAATTTATTTAGTTTTAGCAATTCATGTTTTAAACCTGTTCTATTTCCAAATGCCAATAAAACTTAAACCTCAGCCTCTGTATGCGTTGAAAGCAACTTCAATTCAATACAATCTCTAAGGAGTGCATTAAAACTTGAACGGTCCTTGGCCTCATCTTGAACAAACAATTAATTCTGATATTGAATTCCACACTTTGAATCTACTGTTAATTAAAAAAATATGACCCTCTTTGTTTCTTCCCGAGAGAACATGAAAATAGACCAGAAAAACTAACCCGACAAAGGGTGTGCACCATTTGTGCTTATTTGTTAGTATAAGAATTTGCAGAGCCAGAAAAGTTCTTCAACAATTAACAAAATATTATGAGACTTTTTGTCAATGATGTTCTATTTAATGTCATGACAATGATTCACAGGTGGAGTGACTTCCATGAATGGATTTCTGCGGAAGTTTTTCCATACGGTGTACATAAAGAAGCAGCATGCCCATGAAAATAACTACTGTAAGTATGACAACCAAGGGCTGGCAGCATTCACCTCTTCTCTATACTTAGCTGGTCTAGTTGCATCCTTGGTGGCATCTCCTATAACCAGGGGGTACGGCCGTCGTGCAAGTATAATTTGTGGGGGAATCAGCTTTCTTATCGGAGCAACTCTAAATGCCGCAGCTGTCAATATCGCAATGCTCCTGTTGGGTAGAATCATGCTTGGTGTTGGAATAGGATTTGGAAACCAGGTAATAACCTGCTTCACTTGTAGCTCTCCTTGTTCATCTTGTAGAATGAACTTACTAAGGATTTTGGAAAGACCAAAACTTTCCTTCCCATTCTTTGAAGCACAGGATTTGTTTACTTGTCTGAATAGGAGCATTGATTTGCTTCTGGTTGCAGGCAATGATTCGATGCCTGTTATTGTGTACTGATCCTAGAGAGATTTAACCATATAATAGTATAGTGGATATTTCTGAAAATTCCTGAGCCATGCTTTTTCATGCTTATTATGAAGGCTGTTCCGCTATACCTGTCAGAAATGTCACCAAGTCATCTACGAGGAGGCCTCAACGTGATGTTTCAGTTAGCAACTACCCTTGGAATCTTTACAGCAAACATGGTCAATTATGGGACTCAAAAGCTTGAACCATGGGGGTGGAGGCTCTCTCTGGGCCTAGCAGCAATACCAGCTTTTTTGATGACGGTGGGAGGATTCTGTCTTCCTGAGACACCTAACAGCTTAATTGAAAGGGGATCAAAAGAGAGAGGCCGAAAAGTCCTGGTGAGGATTAGAGGAACAGATAATGTTGATGCAGAGTTTCAAGACATGGTAGATGCTAGTGAGTTGGCAAATGCAATCAAGCATCCCTTCAGAAACATCCTTGAGAAAAGGAACAGGCCACAATTGGTCATGGCAATCTGCATGCCAACATTCCAGATCCTAACAGGCATAAACTCCATTCTCTTTTATGCTCCAGTGTTATTCCAAAGCATGGGATTTGGACGAAATGCTGTATTCTACTCTTCAGCTCTCACAGGAGCAGTTCTGGCTGGATCTACATTCATTTCCATTGCAACTGTGGATAAATTGGGTCGAAGAGTTTTACTCATCAGTGGTGGAATACAAATGATTATATGTCAGGTAAGAGATCTTAATATTCTGCCTTTGAAAATATAATATTGAACTTCACTGAAGTCATCACATAATATATTCCAACTTCTCCTAAAAGCTATAAAAGTAACTCAAGAAAGACAAATGATGATTCTCTCATCTTCCTTTGAAACAGGTTATAGTTGCCATAATCTTGGGGTTGAAGTTTGGGGAAAACCAAGAACTATCAAAAAGTTACTCAATATTGGTGGTGATTGTGATATGTCTCTTTGTTCTGGCTTTTGGATGGTCGTGGGGTCCATTGGGCTGGACTGTACCAAGTGAAATATTCCCATTGGAAACCAGGTCAGCGGGACAAAGCATTACAGTGGCTGTAAATCTTCTATTCACTTTCATCATAGCTCAGTGTTTCCTTGCCATGCTTTGTCATTTCAAGTTTGGGATCTTCCTATTCTTCGCGGCCTGGATCACTGTCATGACCCTTTTTGTTTACGTTTTCTTGCCTGAAACCAAGGGAGTTCCTATTGAAGAAATGATATTTCTGTGGAGAAAACATTGGTTCTGGAAGAGGATTGTCCCTGAATGTCCCCAAGTTGATGAAAATGAGACTATATAGAAAGACCAAGAAGAATAACCTAGAAATACTTGCACACCAACGCTGGTGTTGTGATTGTACTAGTCATCAAGGTAATACAGGTAAGAGGACGTGATTCCACCGAGATGGGAATGCCAAAAGCAAAGGGCACCTAGGTAAGGATATGAAGCTCTTCTAACATCAATACAAAAATTCCTTGCTTGGTGGTTGTACCATTCTAAATTTAAAGATGAATGTGAATTTTCTTGTCAAGTTGAATATATATGTTTCATACTAATTGGTGGTCTCTATCATATATATAAAAGGAAGATTCAAAGATGCTTTCAGATTTGATTATGTCATAATTTTTTTTAGATGGCACGTGGTAAGTTGTGAAAAGACACTGTTTTAAAGAGAGTATTTAAAAACACGTTGTGATCCTCTTTAAGTGACACGTGATGGACTGTGGAAGGATAATGATTTAACAAAAGTAATTAAAAACTTGATAAGTAAGAATACTTGCATAAATAAGAAAAAAAAATTTAATAATCAGTAAAAATTTAAAAAGCCACTTAAATGTAAAAAGATTTAAAAAACCATTTAGATGTAAACAGAAAAAAAGCTGTAAAGATTTAAATGGAAAATTGAAATAAAAAGTATTATGTTTGTCCCATAAATATTACTTTTTTAATTACTTTTAATATTTAATAAAACTAAGTAAATATAACTATTACAATATATATATTACTGTATCCGTATGCAACGCACAAGTACACTGGCAGTAATTGTTTAAAAGGTAACAACAAAAGCCAATCAAAATCATTTGCTTGTAGCTTTTATTACAGAGCAAGGAAATCAGCTTAACTAGTTTTAGGATTTCCTATTCTATTTCAAAGCAGCTTAGCTGCTTTTGGTGTTCAGTATGTTTACTTCCTAGACTGAACCCCCGTCCCATCAGGTGATTTTACCTTCCCAAAGTCTGGTTCAGCTCAAGTTTTGTTCCTTTGTAAAGAGTCCAAACCTTTCTCTTTACTTTTGTTCCTTTTTAATTTTGAATCTTCAATCCGGATTTATTCAAATGTGGCCCAAGATACAAAAGTACTCTCAAAATGTAGTACCTCGTCAGAGATTTAGACAAACTTTGATAGCATGTAATCTCTTATAGGTGATAAATGGTTATATTCATGTTCTGTGCTACCAAGATTCATAGCCCTGCAATGGTAACTTCTTATACATGAAGCTTTACCTGTGCCATTTACAGATCTGTAAAGCATCTGAAAGCCAAAATCCAAATGGCAAACACTTATTTAATCGTATAAGCAGAAATCATGCATCAGTAACTCGTATCAGGTAACTCGTATCCTTTGAAAAACATAAACCCCAGAACACAAATCAGTCTCTCGCTTGAATTCTTGGAATCCTCAGAACCGAAGCACATTATTAGCAGAAACAAAACTTAAGATGGATGAACACAAAAAAAAAAAAAAAACATAACATTCAGAAAAGATCAACACAAGGCCGATGAAACAGAAAAGGTACGTTCATTGTCCTGATGAAACCAAAAATTAATTCGAAGTTCACATCCTGATGGGGCTCAACCTCCAATCCCGACACAACAATATTGACATTGAAGAAACCGACTGTCACACAACACCAGCCTGCAACATCCCATGCTTCAGAAAACCAATGCCAGCAAGCAGTCACAAATTTGTCTCTTAACATGAACATACCAAACTTTTCAGACAAACCCGTGCCAAAATTTTCTGCTCTCAAAGCCCAAGGTTTAGAGGTGACACTCAAAAGTAATCCACAACAATAAACTTCGCTATCAGACAATGACGATTCACAAGGAATGCTGCTCCCACACAACATCAGGAGAATTTGAACCCTTTTAGGCAAAATTTAAGATGACTGGAGTGGATAGTTCAACACCAATTCCATGGACCATGGATGAAATAGTAAACTAGCCGCCCAAAAGGATGAAACAGCCATCTGTCCTACAAAAGGGAAATCTAAACAAGGTCCAAAAGGAAAAATATATTGTCTATGTGAACCAGCAATGATGTTGCCAATTATCTATAAGACATCGAACATACAAGCAATATGGTGGCAAGGGAAGTAAAATACAAAATTTATGACCCCGATAGAATGCATGCCCAAAGGACAACAATTCTCTCCATGAGTGTAGCCATGATGTTTAGCACTTGATGAGAACCCAATCGTGATGCATCAATGCAGAAAAAATATCAGCAAGTGATTTCCAGTAACTACTCTTGCCACTTCAGCCTCTTGTTTGCCGAGTGTTGTATGACTTGCAGTTTGGGCATTTTCGGGCCAGGACATGAAACTGAACTTGTGACTTCGTTCCACAATCATTGCAAAGGATTGAAACCTGTTAATCACAATTAAAATTTGGTGGATGAACAAATCTAAATGGATATACTTCCATGAAAATAAATCTCAACTAAATCATTTCAGGATGTCATTCTTTGCCCTCAAAAAAGAGAGATACTCTTATTACAAGATACATGGTTAGTTGACAGCACTCTCAGCTCTCATACCATACACAAAAGGACAGACTATGTAAAACAGACAATGATATTGAGATTACAAACCATTTTATTTTGGTAAGGTTCTGGCATTGGTGTAGCTGCAATCTCTTCGTCAAATCTCTCCCAAACCTTTGACATGTCACAAACCGACTTGGAGCATAGAGGACAAGCATATCTGTTGCAGTGATTAGCATAGCGATCAAGAATATTAAAACGCAGTAACCAAAATAATTAAACTTGAGCTTGAGCTTAAGAACTCACTGGAAATGGTCCCTCATCTCCTTAAAGCAATCTGTGTGAATGGTATGTCCGCAAGGCAGAACAGTTACATCATATCTTGACTCAAACAAAAACTGCACATCCAAATTTGGGGTTTCAGTTAGGTATATGAAACCAATTTATTACTTAATAAATTTGACTTTTATTCATCCAATCACACACCAAATAGAAGAATGTAAGTTGAAGTTACCTCAAAGCATACAGGACAGTCATGGTGCATTGCTCCTTCCACGCAGGGATGACCATTTTTCAGAAGAATTGAGTAGCAGCAACCTGTTTGTAACAAAGAACAAAAAAAAGAACCAGATAAGAATATTAGTAATGATCAAATACCCAACCAGCTTTTAATGCAAACTTATATAAAATAAATTCAGATTAGCGTACCACACTTGTAGCAATGGAAGAAGTTCTCCCGTCCACCAATTCTGGAAGAAATAACATTATTATTTAATTGTGACAATTACAAGATTAACTGACAAATGCAATGACATAATAAAAACAGCAACAGTGAAAAGGGAAAAAATACAGATAATAATTTCATAAACAATTTCTAAAACAGTTAGAAATACAAAAACAGTCAACAGAAACTAGGAGGGGAGAAATATGGGGAGTAGTTTCCAAACAATCTTGCTAAATTAGTCAACTAAAGAATTCGAAGAAAACAACGGCACTTTGAGCTTAAAAGCAAGGTCAGCATCTCCCAATCACATTGAGGTTCTACTTTACGTGGATAAAGAAATAGTCAACATACCACATGAGAATGACTGTTCTAGGTGCACTCTTTTTTTTTTTTTACAAAAAACCATTACTGCTCGTAAAAAATAAGGGCGTACAAAACCAACATGAACACCATACCTACAAATTCCGCAACCGTCACAATGATACTGTCTCTTCGATGTCTGCATAGTGAAAAGATTATTAGTATACCAGTTCTTGTATCCTATGAACTGTTTGTGCAAAAACATAAAGATCTTAGACAACAGGAAAAAAGTCGCAAAACATTAAAGATTGAAAACCCAACATTCACATTCTTTTGCTACACTAAATAACTGTTTATCCACTTACATCATCATCAAAAAATTTGCACGTCTCACAGAAATATTTTCCCATACATACACCACAGTTAATGCAGACTTGTTGGACCTGTTCAAAATTGAAATCAAAAAGCAAACATGCTTAGGAGAACTCAAACTACATATAAAAAGCTTACAAAGCACTAGATTGTGCTAGTTACTTTTTCCTGTCATCAGAAATACCATCATTCCCCCCACACATGAATACCTTCAAAGTTTCAAGGAGTAATATTGACATTTTTCCTCTAGAAAAAAGGCTTAAAGAAATATTCATAAAATGAATGAGACTAAATTACCTCTTGTTCTGTGCCACAGAGTGAACATATGACCTGGTAAAAGTTCAGGGGGGAAAGTAAAAGAAATGTCAGGAACATGGAGCATTATTACAACGGAGATGGAGATGTGAGCCGATACAACACAAAGATTTGCAGGAACCATGGGGTAGAAAGAACAAAGCTGAACCTGTGGATATAAATACCTGACTTATTTGATGCCGTGGGATATCATGTCTGAGCTTCTGGTCAACATTGATATTGTTCTGTACAAAATCAAAAATTAATTATATGTTAATATTATTGAAATTAATAATAAGAAATGATTTTTTTTTTTTTTGATAATAAGATGAAATAGTTCTCAACTTGCCAGTTCCATATTAGAAAAGAATCATGGCCATAACTAGCAAATACTGTATTTTCAATAAAAGCACATCAATATCTAAATTTCATGAACCTAAAAAGATATTATGAAACAATGAAATAAATTTGCATGATAAACACTTAATTTATCCTCATCATGTATCCTCCTTAACAGTAGCATTCTCAAACAGCAACTTTATATGGATAACAATTAATGTTAACTATAAAATGTCTAAGGGTAAGAACTAACCTTGGCCTCATTATGACAGTGGCGACAATCAAAGATCTCACCACAACAAGGAGCTCTAATCCGGCACCTTCTTCGATAATGTAAACAACTGGTGAAAAAGAGGGGGGGAGGGGGGGGGGGGGGGGGGGGGAATAACAGTACATGATGTTAACCAACAAAGAAAAGAAAGAAAACTGAATGAAAGTCAATTAAAGTGAAGCAAGAGATTAGAGCTTACCCATACTCCATAAACCCCTTCTCCAGCAATTCAGTAGCTTCTGCCTCATTTGATTCTTGTTCGAGCATACAAGGCACACCAGACTGCTGTAAGTGTGACCCCCCTCCCTTTTTTTCATTTTTGCAGGTTTCATCCTGTTGCTGACAGCCAAGCTCTTCAGATCCAGAATGCTTAATTTCCACTTCCTCCATTGAAAAGGATATCTCCGGATCAAACCGAATCTATCTAACAGCTGGTAATAAGTCTAGAAAACCTGCAGATAGCAACTCATTTAGCAAAGATCCTAATACTTTAAACATAACTAGTGGCTCGAACAAGCCAAGCAAACACTCCATGACATTGTTGCTTTCTTCTATACTGCTGCAGACCAATTGAAATCAGCAACAAAATAACCCAAGAAAGGTTGAACAGCTCCAATCAGCATTACTCCAAGAGAAGGATTCATCAAAACAAGTAGAACTACTATAATCCCACACAAATAACAATAATGCAGCACTGAGGAACTCCAGAGCCTCCAGCAGTGAATAGAAAGCAATAGCATTGCATGAGCACTTGATTGCTTGAAGTTCTGGACCCAAATCCGACTATAGTGGAAACGACCAATAGACGTCCCAACCTATAGTAAAAGCAATAGATCACAGAATCAAACTTGTTCTATAATGCAAAATAAAGCAGGGGAAAGAAAGTGATTGATTGCAAAAATGTGCTTTATTATTGTCCATAAGGACAAGCCTACCTCCAGCATTTCTGCAACAAGTCTCCTCTGACAATTGTACTTACTCATCACTTAATTCTTTCCCTTGCTTAGGACTTGAGAAGGTGTATCTTCAAATAAAATTGAGCTCATTTCAACTTAGCTATTTGTGTCCCAAAATCAAGTTCTAGACAGAGATCTCCAAACTACCAGAAGATTTGAAATCATGAGTATACTAGCTGGTAGTTCACCACTAATTAAAATACTTCATATCTAGGAAGATAGGCCGATTGTAGTCCAGCACCTATTAGTGGAATCGCTTTTGTTTCTTGTTAGTTAACATCAACCCTCTTAAGGATACTGCAGAAGAATTGTAACTGAGTGGACAAAAAGGCTGACCCCATAATTTTGGACAAGGACACAGCAATGACCTTGTGTATATGTTATTGACCTTGTCTATGTGTTATTGCCACACTACAAGAGACTCTGTTGTTTCTTGTTAGTTTACATCCACCCTCCTACGGATACCGGAGAAGAATCGTTGCTGAGGGGACGGAAAGGCCAACCCCATAATTTGGGACGAGGACACAGCAATGACATTATCTATATGTTATTGCCACACTTCAAGAGATTTGAATATCAAAGTTTAGAAGGCAAATATGCCTAGAATGATCAGCGAAGTGACCACACACCTAAAAGCATGCGTTTATTATTAACAAAATCATGCTGATCCTGTTAAGGTTCAAATATGATGAAGAAACGAATAGACAATGGCAACTTTGGAGAGGTATCTCTTGGCTGAGATATAAAAGATGAGTTTAGCAACCCACACACTAAAGCCCCTCGAGTGAGTAGATTAACAAATTCCACAACTTGTAGAAATAGTGAATCTCTGCAGAAGAAAGCCTTGCAAACAAACTAATACTAAGGGGTTTACCGACCTTTAGCATCTTCAACACCTGCAGCTAATGTTAAAAACAAAGATCTGCATGCAAATTCCTTACAAATTCCAATTATAAGCTGCAGGAGCAACTGATGGTTATCTCAAGTGACGAAGTAAACACACTTTCCCAGTGATGAAGTAAACACAAGTTTTATTATAGATTCAACATACACCTAACTGTGGCAATCTCAAAACTCTCTTTTATGGCACTTTCTTGCCCAGGCAAAATATCATAATATGTCAGAAGATCAACTTTCCAAAGTGGCCCCTAAAATGTCATAGTAAGGTTATTATCATTGTTGTTTGTTCAAGGAAGACACCGAAGTTATTCAAACCCCAAAAGAAATTACATCTACGTTTAAGACAATAGAAAAATTGGCTACCAGGGAAATAGCAGATCAATTACAGAAACAACAAGGAGTAATGTAAGTTTGTTTTTCCCCATTCTACATCCAACTGCAGACCTATGGCATAATACTACACAAAACTAAATATCATTTTCTTTTCAAGAAGAAGTTTCAAGAGCTTTCATCACATGAACCATGAGGATGCCTTAATAAAGCATCTCACATGAGTTGGCTGTATACTCCCATATACCTAAAATAACAATTTAAAACCATAATTTGATAGTTAATCCATGGTATTACTTAGCAACGAGTGATATCTAAGCTCGTAATCCCTTCACAGTCCAATGCAACCAGCATGCTCTGCTTATGCCGAAGGCTCTAAACAGCCGGTCACATAATTCACCATATGAGGAAACACTTGAATAACCACTACAAACAACTACACGCTTTAATGAAAATTAGCATGACAAAGACACAAATGACGTCCACACAAAGGGACAAAAAAAAAATCCAATAAACAGAATCGACCTATACAGTAAAAACAAGCAGCATATGATAAAATTTGTGCCCCTAAACTTAAATTCCTACCTAGCACTGCAAACAGAAATTAGCAACAGTAACAAGACGAACAATAACAAGAAAACAGCAGCAGCAGCAGCAGCAAAAACAACACAGCCATGACCCCAAACCAATCAGGCAGCGAAAACAACTATATTTGTTTACACACCATATTCCATGCACAAGCAAATTCAATCAAAATTTACAATCAATCACAAATTCACGATCTTTTGCTAATAAAAGCCACTGGTTCAATAATCTATCATTTGTGCACTACGGTTGATCCTCAATGAGATCATATTAAGCCAATCAGTTCTCTTCATCCTATGACGCTGCTTGATTACTAAGTAATCTAAAGAGAAAGATAAAGAAACGTGCAACCATAATTTCCTACATCAAGATTATTTTTTCCCAAAATGTTTCGAAAACATTTCTGTTCTTCTCCCTGAAAAGGGAACGCACGATTTCCAGCAACTTTTCCTTCTCTTTCGGCCAATTTTCTCAGAAACCAAACAGAGATTAAATCACCTAAGAAAGAAAATGAACAAATTACTATTTTCAATAATAACATTGGCCTGACACATTACCTAAATAAATAATTCAACAACAACCAAAAAATAAAACTGCTAACTTAAGCAAATTTTTATAAAATAACGAACTTTCAATTCCAGAGAATCGCCCCGATCCGACTGACAATAACGATGTGATTCCGATGAGAACGTCCGATCGCAAATATATCCTTTCAGATTCTCAAACAGAATCTTTCTTTTTTTTTTTTTTCTTTTTGCTTATTACAGAAATATGATACTAATGTGAATTTGAGAAAAGTGTGACCAAAGGACAGCCTTTATATAGCTGCTGAAGAGAATAGATAACATCGGTTTCTTCGATTTCTCGAGACTTCGAAAATTTTTGCTCTTTATGAAATCTGAAAGCGATAGCTGTGAGCCTACTGGTTTCCGTCTTTGTCTTCGCTGTCGTAGTTGACAACTCACACGTCAAAACGACGTGTACACCCCTCTGTTACTTCGAAATATCTCATTCCTCTATTTTAATCTTAAAAGTAATAATCAACTGCAAACCCAACCGTTATATAAAACTTGCACTCTAATTGTCAATCGTTGGAGAAACGAAATTTGTTTCTTTGTAAGAAGGAAGGGTGGATTTTATTGCTTACTCTGAGTTTGGGCGTAGGATAACGCGTTTGTTAAATTGTCGGTGCAGTAGGACGGTTACAATTTTGACGGTCGTGGTCTGATGTGACTGCAAAAATAATCGAGATAGGACACGTGTTGATAAATCTGGCTGAGGTATTAGATTGAAGACACGTGTACAGTCAGCCAGACAACCGGAACTGGTGATCGGATTCTTAGGCTAAAAATGCGCGTGGCTGACGTGGAGAGATTATTACGATATTATGTTATCATAAAATATCTGGTAAGAATGATCTGTCCCGTAATTTTCCAATGCTAACTCATCCACCATTATACCTGTCAAAATGGGCCTAGTCCATCGGGCCAGTCCATTTGTTACTAAATATGGGGTGAGTTGGGTTCAGAAAATTTTGACTCATATTTGAACCGGGCCTAGATGGGCCAGCCCACCAAATCAGTGGGTTGAGGTGGGTTGGGGCGGGCCAGCCCTGTGGGCCTAAAAAAATTAATAATTTTAATTAATTTAATAATTTTATATATTTAATTATATAAAATTAATAATTTAGTTACTAATAATATTATTTATTTTATATATTTTAATGTGTTTAATCTTTACTTATCAAATTAATAATTTTAATTTATGAACTAAATCATAAAATAATTTTATTAATAGAAAATTTATTAAATAAAATTATAAAAATAATTTTTTTTAAAAAAAAATAAAAAATGGGCTAACCCAACCCAGCCCATGGGCTAGCAAGGGGTGGGCTGGGTTGAGGTTTTGCTAGCTCATATAAAAAATGGGCTGGCCCGGCCCGGCCCATATTTTTTTAGCCCACAAGGGTTAGGGCCGGGCTGGGCTGGGCCAGCCCATATTGACAGCTCTATCCACCATGCACATATTCATGATGATTCCAATCTGATCTGGACCGTCGATACTATAAAATACTGAAGCACTCATGGAAATTTGACACGTAAGCACGTGTAGATAATCAAGACTGCATGTCTGCATCAATTATTGCGGTTTTTTTCGAGACGAAATCATTCACACGTGGCAGATTAACAACTTAATCCAATTTTTTTATCTTTGATTTCACATCATTATCTGGGTTTTAAAGTTTACGCAAAGATTCATAGCCAGATATTTTTAAAATTTAAGAAAATGCTATATAATCATGATTTAGTTCCGTGACGGATTAAAATTGATTAAAAAATTAATAACGCTTTCCACGATAATCATGAACTTAAACAGGAAATAAGTTACATAAGTTAATTTTTTTTATAAAAAAGAAAGGCTTTGAGGCATATTTTCCACAAATTAAAAAAAAAAAAAAGGTAAGTCATTAGTGCAAATACCCAAAAACTATTAGTCAATATTATTTGGGTCAAGAATTTAATATAAATTTAAATTATGTATTGAGTATCCGAAATATAATAAAATTGTCAATATGATATGAAAATTTTAAAAACTTAAATTGGATAGTCAAACGTACTTTCTTAATCAGTTCGCAACTAGCAAAAACGACCTATAAAAATAAGCCACATATCTACAATGCCACGTAATCTTACTTTTTTTTAAAAAAAACTTATTTTCGAAATTGAAATACAAGAAATTTTGGAAAATAAAAATCAAAAAATTAAAAAATAAGTTTTTCCTTAAAATTTTCCTTTTGGAATTTTTTTGAAAATTTGAAAATGAAAAATAGAAAAAAATTTAAAATATAAGATTTTATTTTAATTTTAAAATTAAAGGTAAAATACTTATCACTCCTAACTTTTAATCATAATTGCACAAGGATCCACTATTTTGTAAAATAGCTATTCTGCTCTAAACAGTTAAATGACGTTAATATTTAAATTAAAATGTCTACAATATTTTTCTTTTTTTTAGACCGGTCTGTGTTCCTTACCCCGATCAATCGCTGTGGTCGAATCTAAATCAAATCCGATCAAATTTCTCAAGCAACACCATATCTAGTGCTCCCAAGACCACCAAGATCGATTTTCCCTAAGGAGCACCGGACTTGTGCTCCCTGTGGAGTACCCTCCTCGAGGGAGTACCCATATGTGCTCTTTAAGAAACACGCGAACAATTTTTTTAAAAAGAAAAAAATAAAAAATAAAAAATTATAATTTATATAATGTGATAATTTTTAAAATTGATGAAGAGTAAAATTATCTTTTTAATACTGTCACATCATCAAACTAATGGAAATGTTAATGGCTGGACTTATGTGTCTAGCGAAAAAATATTTTTTTAGGATGGACACTCCATTTTAAAAACTAATGGACCTGTATAAAATTATGATTAAAAGTTAAAGAATTAGGGTATTTTACCATAAAATTAAATAAAAAAATATAAAATATAAAATTTTAAAATTTTGAAAATTTGAAAAACAAATAATAAAAATAAACAAGAGAAGTGAGTTAATAAAAGAAAAAAAAAGCTAGGGAAAGGAAGAGCAAATGAAGAAAGAAGCAAGGGAGAAGGGGAAAAGGGAAAGCTTGAAGTAGACAACATCGATCTACTTCAGACCAGATGTATCAATAAATCTACTTAGAACCGACTGGTTAGTGTGTAAGAAGCTTTTTTCTCCACTCCCCTTTCTTTCTCTCTTTCCTTGTTACCTTTTCAATTTTCACTTTAATTTTTTTTAGTTTTTTTATTCTTAATTTTAAAAATATAAAATTCTAGAAGAATCAAAATAAATTTAATATTATGCATTGTTCAATTATAAAATTAAAATATTCTAGTGGACTATTTAAAAAAATTCAAATAAATCGTTCTTTGTATTATTACATCCAATCAATCTATATTTTACTTTAAACCAAATAAGCCCCCATGAGTAATATGTGATTAATTGCTATTATTCAAAATGTCATTAGTTATTTTATACTTTATGTCATTAACATGATATACTAATATGTCATAATAGAAAATGATGTAATATAATAACATAATTATGTGATATTTTTCACTTTCAACATCAACATCATTTAAGCATAAAATAATAATTGATATTTTAACTAATTACAATTAGCCAACATTTAGTTATAAGACTTTATTTGATTCAAAATATAAATATAGAGTTTGATTAAATATAATAAGAGAATAAAAATTTAATTTAATTTTATTAAATAAATCAAAAACTTTTTTAAACATTATGTTGTAGCAAATTCAATATTAAATAATAGTATAGTAATAAATTTGTCTTTAAGCCCTTAATATTTGTATCTTATTATGCTAAATTTCTTATTAACGTTGAATCCACGTTGAAGTAAAATAAAATGTTGAATTCTATAGTAAAACTAAACTTACTGTAAGGTCAATTAGTATCATTTTAAAAAATATAATAAAAACTTGTTTAAGAGGTTAACAAGAAAACAACATAATTAATTTATAAGAGGAAATTGTCAAGAATAACCCTTTTGATAAGACAATTTCAAAAATAACCATAAAAATAAATTTAACCATTTTTAGCAAAAGTTAGTCATAAGATGATAACAATGCTCTTAAAACTATTTTAAACAGATCCAAATTAAATGCTCCTAAATTTTCTCTCTGACCATTTGTAATACCCGACCTTAATTTATCTATAACAGGTCATTCACATGCATTGGACAGCATGTATGTATATTGAATTGCCCTGGAAAATAAGTTAAATGACAATATTGCCCATAATGGTATGGTTAAGTTAAATAAGTCTTGGATCAGTTTAAACAGAGAATGGAGAATGAATTTGAGAAAACTAAAACCTATGGATTGACTTAAAACAGTAATTCAGAGTTTGAGGTTCAGTTTGTAGTGAATCAGGAAAATTAACCGATTAGGGACAAAATGGTCATTTTCAATTTCAAGACAAAATGGAGATTTTCATAAAAAATTTTAATCACATTTGACTAAGATTAATTATTTGGAGTATAATGTGATTTATTGGAATATAAAATGAAATTTGGCAGTGATAAATTTAACTTCTCGGTAGTTTTGAAACACAAGGGTAAAATAGTAATTTTACCATTAAAGGACAAAACGGGAATTGTTGGAAAAGATTTTGACAACAATTGATCAAGACGAATTATTTAGACTAGTTAAAACATAATTTGAGGTTGAAAAGTGGGAGGGAAATGCAATTTCGGTACATTTTGGAGTATAGGGACAAAATGATAATTTTACCACCAGAGGATCAAATTTAATTTTTTGAGAGAATTTTAATCAAATTTGATAAATTGGAGAATGGTATGAGTATGAGGGGTGAAAAATATGTCTATGGGTAATTTTTTAATTTTTGGGGCAAAATATAATTTTTGAAAAGTTTATGGACAAAAGTATAATTTTAAAAAATTGCTCCACCAAAACTTTGGAAAAAATTTGGAAATTTTATCTAATACTTGAATAAGTCAAAGGGAATACATGGTGGAAAAAGTGGGACAAGTGGATGGCTAGAAAAAATGAATTAATAAAATATTCAAAATATAAATAAAATAATATTATTTCATTAAACTAATAATAAGGCATAAAAAAATCAGCCCATAACCCATTCTTCATCTTCAACATTCGGCCAAGCAAGAAGCAAGAGAGAGAAAGGAGAAAATAAAACCTTACCCAAGAAATTTAAAAGGAAAATTGGTGGAAATTCAAAAATCAAGTGAGAAAAAGGTAACATTTCTTAAATTTGTCTTGTGCATTGCCTTTCCCATGCATTTCCCATCATTTTCCATGGTTGAATCATGTGATTTGAGGATGATTTCAATTCTGGTTATATGGGTTTAGAGAGAGAAAGTTGATGGAAATAATTGATTTTGATATATGTTAGTGTTTTTAGCTAGTTTAGCATGTATATAAGCAAAACTAGAAGAAATAAATTTGTTTGCCATAGTAACCATCCATGGCCGAACCTAGTGTTGTGTGTGTGGTGATGGAATTAATTTTATTTTGAGAGAATTGGATGGCAAAATGGTGATTTATGGTGTAGAAATCAAGTAGGAAAAATAATGAAATGGAAAATTTAACTAGAAATGAAATGTTGTTCATTTTATCCATTTAGGTCGAATTTTATAATGTGAAATTGGCTGTTGATTCTGATACAAATTTGTGATGTTTAAGTGTAATTTAATGAATTATGAGCCTAGAAAAATTATGAAAATTTTCATAGTAAAAATCAAAATTTTTACCCGTTAGGGGTAAAATCGTAATTTTCAGTCTAAGACTGGTAAATTGACCCGTAGTTATTGCCATTGAGTAATTGGAATGTAATTGATCAATTAGAAACTGAAACGGGTCAAATCAGAGTAAAAATGGAGATTTTAGCAATTTAGACGCGTGTAGGCGAACTAAATCGAATACCGTGTTTAGACGGTTATTCGGACAGTTGCATAACATTTCATGTATCATGAAGAGCCTGAACTAATTTACAGTGGTCTAACACAAATGATTGGAATTGTGTCAAAAATTACACATAGGTGGTGGGTCCCCCGGATGCGGAAAAATTTTGGTGTAGTGGAATTACAAACAGGAGTATCGTGCACTCCTGTAATGAGGTGAGTGGATAATTTACCGTTTTCAATATCTAAAGTAGTTTTATCTACTTCTGTGATTTAAAAATAAATTGAATTTATAAATGATTTTTAAATAAAAAAAAATTGATTTATTTACACTGAGTATATGGAGACCGGCATTAATTTGTGTTCATGTATTAAAATTGAAATTATGGCTTATGAGCTTGGTGAGCATGCTTGGCTGTTTATTGTGTTAAAAATTGGCATGAATTGTTGTTTGCCATGTAGACTAGCTAGTATTAAAATGGCCTTGTTATGCTGCTGTAAATTTTATAAAGTTGGTGGATCATAATTAATAAAACACTGCAGTGAGGGTTGCCGTAGACTGCCTTTAGGAGGAGCACAAAAAAACCCTACTAATTGTTATCTCGGTCGGAGAGGCGAGTAGGATAACTCTCGAGGTAATGTTACAATTCACTTCACATTAAACCACCGCGTGAAAATGAGTTTAGCCAACGCCAATGATCGGCTGTATCTGAAAAAAATTATGAAATTCTAACAGCTTTGGTGGACTCAATTGTATGCTTTGATCAAGTGTCCGTGAGTATGAAATTTAGCTTAAGCCTGATTTTTATAAATAAATCATAAGCCTTGTGTTTTGCTAAAATATGATTGCTTTGTATAATCGAAATAAATTTGGTGTAATTGATGCTATGAATTACATGATAGCATTGAGTTTTATATTGTCTCCATTTACTCGACTTTAGATGTCGTAGATGGTAATTATCCAACTCACTGGGTTGTAAAACTCACCACTCTCTCCTTCCCCTTTCAGGCTCGAGATTACGGGTAAGCATTGGGAGTGCATATAGAGGCTCGATTGAAGCCGTGACTCTAGTATATAAAGGTACAAAGTTAAACGTAGTAGGGCCCACGTGTCTTTGTAATTTGCATACATACTTTATTTGTCTGTTTTACAGTACGTATGAATTTATTATACTTTTATGTTTCGAAAATGAGTTTTCGGTATTTCTCAAAATATTGTTCTACAATAAAATGTAATATTTTGTTAAATATTATTATTTTATTTTATTATCTAAAAACTTTATTTTTATAAGGGTTTTAGACATCAAAAATTATTTTCGATTGCGAATTATGCACATTCTACATGTATACTACATTTTTACTGATTTTGAAATTTTCGAGAGAAAAAATGACGAAAATGCCCTTGCATGGTTAATGGTGCGATTTAATTGTTTTGATTCAAAACACGAATTTTATTCATTGAAAAATATTTATTGGAAATTAACCACGGGATAGATGGAAAACTGGTACGAGATGCCTTGCGGGGTCTCGGTTTGCACTCAGGGAATGAGTGCCTATCGAGACGTCGCTGCAGTTGTCACGGGCCTGATGGGTGGTTCCGGGGCGTGACACCATTAGTCTGTTGCACTCTCCATTCAACTACGCTTTCTATATTTCTCTCTCATTATCCAGCTCTCTCTAATTTTACCACAATCACAATCTCTCTTTATCTCTCGTCATCTTGCCAAATCTTCGTCAATTTACAAACTAAAAAGTATAATATGGAAAGTAATAACATATTCTTGGATTTAATAGTTTACATTTACTAAACCCTCTATCATCGACCTACAAATCAAAAAGCATGGTATGGTGAGTAACAATAAGTTCTTGGGTTTATTGGTGTTGAGTTTTTCAGTAATTCAAGTCTGGTAGAACTTGCCTTAGCATGTAACAAAGTTATTCATGCCTTAGCGTGTAACATCAATAGAAAAAAGGAAACTTTGGCATATAACATCTGGTGTTAGAGCTTTGGTCTTGGCATATAACATCTGGTACTGAAACTTTAACCTTGGCATATAACATCTTCTGTTTTGGCTTTGGCGTGTAACATCTAGTGCTAAAATTTTAACCTTGACATGTAACATTTGTTGCTGAAGTTTTGGTGTGTAACATCTTTTGCTTTGGCTTTGGCGTGTAACATTTGGTGATGTAGCTTCAACCTTAACATGTAACATCTTGTGCTGAAACTTTGACCTTGGCGTGTAATATTTGCTGCTGAAGTTTTTGTGTGTAACATCTTCTGCTAAAACATGTCACATCTTCTTAATCTTGCAGTATCTTTTTGTTTTTATTTGTTGTTATTAAATATGGCATGTAACTTGCTCTTTTGTATTTCACTACAACATAAACTCTTGAAATTAAAATGTGTAACAACTTTTTTCAATTGTAACAATATTTTTTTAAACATAGCATGTAACTTATTCTCTATATTTGTATTTCGTTGGAACATAAACTCTTGAAATTAAACACTTTTACGATAGAGATAAAATAAGAGAGGAATTTGACATGAAATGAATATGTATTGAAAAATTATTCATCGTCAATAGGATGAAATGGAGTTAGACAAAAAAATATTATCCAAAATCTTTTGATTTGGATAATTAGGTTTTTTGTTATTTTATTTAGTTTTTTAGTAAAAGAAAATTAAAACATATTGGTATTATAAAGAAATAAAAGAGAAATCAAATCCATCAAAGCAAAATTGAAAATCAACAGATTGAAGAATGGCAACAAAAGCAATGAAACAAATGCTTATGACAAGCAAGACATTTGGGGAGATCTTGAGCCCTAGTCCATCATTTGTGTAAAACTTAAGCATAGTCCCGGCAACCCTTTGGAGGCCACACTACTTATCGTTCTTCTCCTCCTCATGCTTGCAGCTATGGTTGCACTTTTTCTTGGTGGAGATGTTCTAGTTATCATTTTTGAGTCGATTCAAACTTCAAATTTGTAATTTGAATACGAAAAGATTTCATTGAGGGCAATTTTGTCCAAAAATCTTTTTATTGGCTAAAAACGATTAAAATAAAAAAGATGGTTACTTTTGAAAATAACTTTTTTTTAAGGATAAAAAAAATCATCCCAATTTATTAACTTATCCATTTGATTTTAACAAAATAGGTAATTTTTAAACTTATCTTTTTTATTTCAATGTTATTTAATTTTCATTTTTATTCTATTTTTTAGCTTAATAAAAGAATACTATTATTTTTAATATTAACATTATATCTAACTAATTTAATTCAATTAAAATTATTATTATGAGCAGTTACGTTAAATCTCACACATTTACATCAATATTTTAACAATGCCTTTTCTACTTTTGTAATTTATAACGTTAATTCTTACAGGTTTATGTCAAGGTTTTTCAATAACAAATTTTCACTATAATTATTTTTATCCTTACTATTATTCAGTATAGATTAAAATTTGTAAATCGTTAAATACTTTAAACTCGAGAATAAAAATATAAATGTCTAATTTTTCAAAAACTATATTTATTCGACTTAATTAACTTCTTATGTTAAATCTCACATGTTTATGTCAATATTTTTACAATACTTGCTCCCCTTTTAAAATTTTGTATGTTAATTTGTCACGTCCCGGAACCATTCATCGGGCCCGTGACAACTACCACAACGTCCCAATAGGCACTCATTCCTCAAGTGCAAACCGAGACCCCGCAAGACATCTCGTACCAATTTTCCAGCTACCCCGTGGTTAATAATTTCCAATAAACATTTTTCAATGAATAAAATTCATGTTTTGAACCAAAACAATTAAATCACACTATTAACCATGTAGGGGCATTTTCGTCATTTTTCCTTCAAAAATTTCAGAATCGGTAAAAATATTACAACTTATTATAAAACAATATTTTTATAAACACCAATAATCAAATTTGTGCGCGTAAAAGCAAAATAAGTTATTACATACTGTTATGCAATTAAACCGAGTGTGTACAAGAATTTCAATGACATGTGGGCCAACTAAGCATGACTTTGTACCTTTGTATACTAGTGACGCGGCTTCAATCAAGCCTCTATATGCATTCCAAGTGCTTACCCGTAACTTCGAGCCTGAAAGGGGAAGGAGAGGGTGGTGAGTTTTACAACCTAGTGAGTTAGATAATTACCATCTACGACATCTAAAGTCGAGTAAATGGAGACAATATAAAAACGTAATGCTATCATGTATTTCACAGCATCAATTACACCAAAATTAATTCAATTATACAAAGCAATCATATTTTAGCAAAACACAAGGCTTATGATTTATTTATAAAAATCAGGCTTAAGTCAAATCTCATACTCACGGACACTTGATAAGAGCATCCAATTGAGTCCGCCAAGGTTGTTAAAATTTCATAATTTTTCAGATATAGCCGATCCTTGGCGTTGGCTAAACTCATCTTCACGCAGTGGTTTAATGTGAAGTGAATTGCAACATTACCTCGGGAGTTACCCTACTCACTTCTCCGACCGAGGTAACAATTAGTCGAGTTTTTTCATGCTCCTCCTAAAGGCAGTCCACGGCAACCCTCACTGCAGTATTTTATTAATTATGATCCACCAACTTTATAAAATTTACAGCAGCATAACAAGGCCATTTTAATACTAGCCAACTTACACGGCAAACAGCAATTCATGCCAATTTTTAACACAATATACCAGCCAAGCATGCTCACCAAGATCATAAGCCATAATTTCAATTTTAATACATGAACACAAAATTCTATCGGCCTCCATATGCTTAGTGTAAATAAATCAATTTTTTCTTGATTTAAAAATTATTTATAAATTTAATTTATTTTTAAATCACAGAAGTAGATAAAACTACTCTAAATATTGAAAACGGTAAATTATCCACTCACCTCATCACATGAGTGCACGATACTCTTGTTTTTAATTCCACTATACCGAAATTTTTTCACTTCCGGGGGACCCACCACCTATGTGTAATTTTCGACACAATTCCAATAATTTGTGTCAGACCACTGTAAATTATTTCAGGCTCTTCATGATGCATGAAATGTTATGCAACTGTCCGAATAACCGTCTAAACACGGTATTCGACTTAGTTCACCTACATGTATCTAAATTGCTAAAATCCTCATTTTTACTCCGATTTGACCCGTTTCAGTTTCTAATTGATCGATTACATTCTAATTACTCAATGGCAGCAACTACGGGTCAATTTATGAGTCTTAGACTGAAAATTACGATTTTACCCATAGCGGGTAAAAATTCTGATTTTTACTCTGAAAATTCTCATAATTTTTCTAGGCTCATAATTCATTAAATTACACTTAAACACCACAAATTTGCATCAGAATCAACAGCCAATTTCACCTTAGAAAATTCGACCTAAATGGATGAAATGAACAACATTTCAATTCTAATTAAATTTTTCATTCCATTATTTTTCCTACTTGATTTCTACACCATAAATCACCATTTTGCCATCCAATTCTCTTAAAATAAAGTCAACCTCATCCTCACACACCATTGGCTAGATTCAACCTAGAGAAATTCATAGAGAAAATGAATATTTTTCTTGTTGTTTTACTCATAAACATGCTAAACTAACACTAAACACTAACATAGTTCAAAATCAAATAATTCCATAAAATTTCTCTCTCTAAACCCATATGACCAGATCTGAAACCACCATAAAAACATGAAATCTAACCATGGAAACTAAGGAAAAATACATGAAAATTATAGCTCATAAGCTAAACTTGAAAAATCATACATTTAAACACTTGAATCCTTGAAAAATCACATTTTTTCTTTGATTTTCTTCCACCTAGGGTTTTATTTTTAGTTTCTCCCTCTTCCTTGCTGGTTTTGACGAAATTTAAGGGAAGAAGGCTGAAAATTTAGCCTTTTTAAGCAATTAAATAAAATAATATTATTTCATTATTTTTTAAAATTTTTAAATTTTTTATTAATTTATTACTTTTTTTTTTCAATCCTTATCTTTTGACTTTATTTTCAGCGACCAAATTTCCTTCCCTTATCGTCAGCCTTCATGAAGTTTCTGGACAAATCCAAAAATCTTGGTGGTGTAATTTTACAAAATTATACTTTTACCTCCGAAAAGTGCAAAATTACATTTTTACTCCAAAAATTGAAAAATGCCCATAGACATATTTTTCACTCCTCATACTCATACCATTCTCCAATTTATCAAAATTGATCAAAATTCTCTCGAAAAATTAAATTTGATCGTCTAGTGGTAAAATTACCATTTCACCCCTATACTCCAAAATGTACCGAAATTGCATTTCCTTCTCACTTTTCAACCTCAAATTATGTTTTACCTAGTCTAAATAATCAATCTAAATCAAATGGGGCCAAAATATTCTTTAAAAATTCTCGTTTTGACCTTTAGTGGTAAAATTACTAATTTATCCTTGTGTCTCAAAAATACCGGAAATTACACTTTTTCACTACTAAACTTCATTTTATGCTCCAATAATCATATTATATTTCATATAATTATTCTTGGTCATTTAAAATCCAAATCTTTATTAAAATCTCTATTTTGTCTTGAAATTGAAAAATGACCGTTTTGTCCCTAATCGGTCAATTTTTTCGATTAACTCCAAACTGGACCTCAAACTCCGAATCACTGTTTTAAATCAATCCATGGGTTTTAGTTTTCTCAAATTCATTCTCAATTCTCTGTTTAAACTGATTCAAGACTTATTTAACTTAACCATACCATTAGGGGAAATATTGTCATTTAACTTGTTTCTCGGGGTAATTCAATATACAAACATGCTATCTAATGCATGTGAATGACCTGTCACAGATATTTTAGGGTCAGGTGTTACATAATTCTTACATGTTTATGTCAAGATTTTTCAATTACTATTTTTCACTAAAATTATTTTTATCTTTACTATTATTCATTTATAACTTAAAATTTGTAAACCGTTTAATACTTTAAACTCAAGAATATAAATTTAAATGTTTACTTTTAAAAATTTATTTCTATTTGACATAATTGATTTGTTATGTTAAATATCACACGTTTACGTTAATATTTTAGCAATTCTTGTTCTATTTTTATAATTTTTTACGTTAATTCTTACTACTTTACTTCAAAGTTTTTTAACTACTAATTTTTACTATAATTATTTTTATCCATACTATTATTCATTTATAAATTAAAATTTATAAACTGCTGAATACTTAAAACTTGATAATATAAATTTAAAAGATTATGTTTCAAAAAAATTATATATATATGACATAATTGACTTACTACGTTAAATCTCATATGTTTATATCAATATTTTGACAATACTTGTTCTACCTTTATAATTTTTTACATTAATTCTTACTATTTTATGTGAAAGTTTTTCAATTACTAATTTTTATTATAATTATTTTTATCCTTACTGCTATTCATTTATAAATTAAAATTTGTAAACCATTAAATATTTTAAACTCGAGAATATAAATTTAAATATTTATTTTTAAAAAAAATTATATTTATTTTATGTAATTCACTTGCTACGTTAAATCTCACATGTTTACCACAATATTTTGATCAGGCTTGTTCTACCTTCATAATGTTTTACGTTAATTCTTACTATTTTACATTAAAGTTTTTCAACTACTAATTTTTACAAAAATTATTTTTATCCTTACTATTATTCCTTTATAAATTAAAATTTATAAACCATTAAATACTTTAAACTCGAAAATATAAATTTAAATGTTTATTTTTTTAAAAAAATATCTTTATTTAACATAATTCACTTGTTATGTTGAATCTCATATGTTTATGTCAATATTTTAACAAAACTTGTTTCACATTTATAACGTTTTACATTAATTCTTACTGCTTTTCGTCAAGGTTTTTCAACTACTAATTTTAATTATAATTATTTTTATTCTTAGTATTATTCCTTCATAAATTAAAATTTATAAATCGTTAAATACTTTAAACTCGAGAATATTAATTTAAATATTTATATTTATTTACCATAATTAACTTGTTACAATAAATCTCACATGTTATGTTCATATTTTAACAATGCTTGTTGCACCTCTATAATGTTTTACATTAATCCTTACTACTTTATATCAAAGTTTTTTAACTACTAATTTTCACTATAATTATTTTTATCCTTACTATTATTCCTTTATAAATTAAAATTTGTAAACTGTTAAATTCATTAAACTCGAAAATATAAATTTAAATATTTATTTTTCTAAAAAACTATGTTTATTTGACATAATTTACTTATTATGTTAAATTTCACTTGTTTGTATTAACATTTTGACAATTTATGTTCCATCTTTATAAATTTTTTCGTTAATTTTACATATTTACATCAAGGTTTTCCAACTACTAATTTTCATTATAATTATTTTTATCCATAGTATTATTCCTTTATATGTCACGACCCGGAACTACCATCGAGTCTGTGACAACTGCTGTGATGTCTCGATAAGCCCTCATCCCCCGAGAACAAATCGAGACCTCGCAAGGCATCTTGTACCAGTTTTCCATCTTCCCCGTGGGTATTAGTTTCCAAAAATATTTTTTTTAAGAAATAATAATCTCGATTTTTGGATTTAAAATAATTAAAACGTACAATTCACCACACATGGGCATTTTCGTCCTTTTTATCCAAAAATTTCACGATTTGTAAAATCGTTGCATACAAGTAGAATACACAAAATTCACAATCGTTAATAGTTTTTGATACCGAAAACTTTTATAAAAATAAAAATTTTTAGGGAATAGAATAAAATAAAATATTAAGCAAAATATTACATTTTATTTCAAAACAATATTTTTAGAAAGATCGAAAATCAATTTTCAGCAATTGAAAATAAAATAAATTTATACATACAGTATTACATATAAACAAAGTACATAAATTAATTACATTGACACGTGGGCCCTACTGTGTACTACTATGTACCTTTGTATGCTAAGGACGCGGCTTCAATTAAGCCTCTATATGCACTTTGAGTGCTTACCAGTGATCTCGAGCCTGAAATGGGAGAGAGAGGGTGGTGAGTTTTGCAACCTAGTGAGTTAGATAATTACCATCTACGACATCTAAAGTCGAGTAGATAGAGACAAGTGTAAATATTGAGCAATAACACATTTCATAGCACATACTTGAATTCTATTCAAGCAATTTATTTCAATTTCATGAATTATCATCAAAATTATCAAAATCATCAAAATCATTAAGGCTTATGGTGTTCCTTAAAACCAGGCTTATGCCAAATCCTTACTCGGTGATGCCTTGGCTGAGGCACCATAACCGAGTCTGCCAAGGCTGTTATAAACATATTTCATTTAGAAATACAGCCGTTCCTTGACGTTGATCAAATTCATCTTCACGTGGTGGTTTAACGTGAAGTGAATTTTAACATTACCTCGAGCGTTACCCTACGCGTCTTTCCAACCGAGGTAACAATTAATCAAGTTTACTGTGCCCCTCCTAAAGGTAGTCCATGGTAACCCTCACTGCAGTGTTTTATTACTCATAATCCACCAAATTTCATATATAAAATTTCTCGAGTAACATAGCATGGCAATTTGCATTTCAATCCGATCTATCCAGACCACCAACAATTCATATATATTTTTCATAGAAACATTAAAATCATGCCATCATGCTACTATAATATCATAAGCCTCAAGTTCAATTTGTCGCATAAATAGCGCAATTCAACAATTAGGTCTCCATGTACTCAATTTTATAAAATCAACATTTAATTTTAAAAACAATATTTTATCGAAATACATTTTAAATTCAAAATTATAATATTTTATACTTTCAAATTCATCATGTTTTAAAAAGCATAAATTCATAATTAAACCCCTCTAGATATTACAGACGATAATTAATCCACTCACCTCGTCAGGAGTGCACAATACTCTTGTTTTTAATTTCCACTACACCGTATTTTTCCCGCGTCCGGGATCCACCACCTATACATAATTCACGATACTAAAATTTCATTATTTGTGTCCAACCATTATAATTTATTTCAGGCTCTACATGCTTGAAAATTGGGTAAAAATTGTCACGACCCGGAATCTCCCATCGAGCCCGTGACAATCGCCGCGATGTCCCAATAGATACTTATTCTCCGAGTACCCTATCGAGACCTTGCAAGGCTCTCATACCAGTTTTCCATTTCCCCTGTGGTTATTAGTTTCGAATAACGCTTTTCAAGAGAAAAATTCATATTTTAAATCAACACCATTAAAACACACAATTAACCACGCATGGACATTTTTATCCTTTTTGTCCAACAATATCACGATTGGAAATATCGTTGCATAAGAGTAAAATAAACAAAATTTACAATCGTTAATAGCTTTCAATACCAAAAACCCTTATAAAACTAAGAATTTTTAGGGAATAGAATAAAATAAAATATTAAACAAAATATTACATTTTATTTCAAACCAATATTTTTAGAAAGATCGAAAATCAATTTTCAGCAATTGAAAATAAAATAAATTTATACTTACAGTATTACATATAAACAAAGTACATAAATTAATTACATTGACACGTGGGCCCTATTGTGTATTACTATGTACCTTTGTATGCTAAGGACGTGGCTTCAATCAAGCTTCTATATGCACTCCGAGTGCTTACTAGTGATCTCGAGCCTGAAAGGGGGAAGAGAGAGTGGTGAGTTTTACAACCCAGTGAGTTAGATAATTACTATCTATGACATCTAAAGTCGAGTAGATGGAAACAATATAAAAAAATGTAATACCACAATATAATTCATAACATCAAGTTTAGTAAAATCATACCAAATAATTTCATTAAATCAAACACCAGGCTTATGATTTCTTTCGTAAAACTAGGCTTAGGCCAAATCTCATACTCATGAACACTTGATCAGAGCATCCCATCGAGTCGACCAAAGCTGTTACAAGTCATATCATAATTGGAAAATACAACCGTTCTTTGGCGTTAGCCAAATTCACCCTCACGTGGGGTTAGACATGGAGTGAATTCTCTGGTTACCTCAGGAGTTACCTTACGTGCCTCTCCAACCGAGGTGATATAAATCTTGAGTTTACCATGCCCTTCCTAAAGGCAGTCCACCGAAACTCGCCACTGCAGCGACTAGTTAACCCACCATTTCACTAAAAATTTTGCAGCATAACAAGCTAATTTTTATACTAGCCAGCCTACACGGCAAACAACAATTCATGCAAATTTTAACACAATAAACTAGCCAAGCATGCTCACCAAGGTCATAAGCCATAAATTTCAATTTTAATACATAAACACAAATTAGCACCGGTCTCCACATACTCAGTGTTAAAAATCTATTTTTCTCAATTAAAGAATCATTTATAAAATTCAATTTATTTTAAAAGCACAGAAACAGATAAAACTACTTCAGATATTGAAAATAGTAATTTATCCATTCACCTCGTCAAGAGTGCACGATACTCTTGTTTTCAATTTCCATTACACCGTATTTTTCTTTCGTTCGGGAGCCCATCACTTATACACGATTCACGACACAAAATTTCATTATTTGTGTCCAACCATTATAATTTATTTCAGGCTCTACATACTTGAAAATTGAGTAAAAATGATTCGGACAGTCGTTAAATTACAGTGTCCGACTGACTCGCCTACACACGTCTAAATTGCTAAAATCCTCAGTTAAATTTTGATTTGACCCATTTCAATTTCTAATAGTTCAATTATGTCCATAATACTCAATTACAGTGATTATGGGTCAATGTATCAGTCCTAGACTAAAAATTACGATTTTACCCCTAGTGGGCAAAAATTTTGATTTTTGCTCTAAAAATTTCCATAATTTTCCAATATCCATAATTCATTATAATTCATCAAAATACCTCAAATAAACATCAAAATCAACAGCAATTTCTCTCTCTAAAATTTGGAATAAATGGATTTTCATAGAGTACATAATTTTCTTTAAAATTTTCTCTCTAAACATGGCTAACTACCTCTAAACATCAACATAGTCCAAAATCAAGCCAAATCAACATCAATTTCTCTTCTATATCCATTTTTCAGAATTGAATTCATCATGATAACTCAATATTCAACCATCAAAAACAAGGAATAAAGCATGGGTATTGTAGATCAATAGGCAAAGTTAAGAAATTTTACCATTAAACATTAGTTTCCTTGATTTTCCACACTTTTTCTTTGATTTCCCACCTAAGTTTTCTTGTTTCTTCCTTTGTTCTTGTTGCTGGTTGCTTAGGCCGACCCTCACAATGCTCTTGGCTGAAAATTTTACCTTTTTATAACTTAAATAAAATAATATTATTTTATTATACTTTTTAATTTTTTTATTAATTTATTTTATTTTATTTCTTTTTCCATTTTGACGTTTTTTATCCACCATCAACTTTCTTCACTTATCCATTCAGCCAAAGAAGTTTCTAGACTCATCAAAAAAATCTTGGTAAAAAAAATTTTCAAAAATTGCACTTTGACCCTCGAAAAATCAAAAATTACATTTTCACCCCAAAACTGAAAATTTACCAAAATGCATATTTTTTACTCCTGACCGATGGATGGGCTTCTTCCATTATAGCTTGCCTTAACTGATTCTCCTTAGGTACACAGACCGGATTTCTAAGCATCAATATGTTATCATCCTCGAATCTGAATTCGCTAACCTCTCCATCATGCAACCTTGAAATTTCCTTTCTTAATTCATCATCAGACCCTTGAGATTCTTTGATCTGATCGAACAATGTGGGTCTCACAATAAAGCTAGCCAATAAGGATCCGTCCTCACCATTCTACAATTGGACCTCTAGAGATTTCATCTTTAATAATATCGAAAAATAATGACTTTGAAGTATAGCTAAAGACGATGAAGACTTATGACTTAAGGCATCAGCTACCACGTTTGCCTTTCTCGGGTGATAATCGATCACCAAGTCGTAATCTTTTATTAACTCCAACCACCGTTTTTGTCTCAAATTAAGTTCCTTCTGGGTGAGCAAATACTTCAAACTCTTATGATCTGTAAATACGGGATAATGCTCACCATACAAGTAATGCCTTCAGATTTTCAATACAAACACCACAGCTGCTAGCTCCAAATCGTGAGTAGGGTAATTTGTTACATGCCTCTTCAGTTGTCGAGAAGTATAAGCTATAACTTTTTCATTCTGCATCAATACACACCCTAACCCCAACTTTGAGGCATCATTATATACCACAAACTCTTTACCATTGACAGAAAGTGTTAACACGGGTGCAGAGGTTAATCGATTTTTCAGCTCTTGAAATAGACTCTCACACACATTGTCCCAATCGAACTCAACTCCTTTACGAGTTAGACTAGTCAACGGAGCTACTATCAAAGAAAATCCCTGAACAAACCTCTGATAATAACCGGCTAATCCGAGAAAACTCTGAATCTCCATTACTGTCTTCGGTTGCTCTTATTATAGAATCGCCTCAATCTTCTTGGGATCAACATATATTCTAGCTCTAGACACTACGTGTCCCAAGAAAACCACTTCCTTTAACCAAAATTCACACTTTGAAAACTTAGCATAAAGCTATCTTTCACGAAAGTCTGTAGCACTATACGCAAGTGGGCAGCATGCTCATCATTATCCTTTGAATAAATCAAGATATCGTCAATAAATACGATGACAAACTTATCCAAGTAAAGATGAAATACCTTATTCATAAGATCCATGAACGCTGCTAGAGCATTTGTCAACCCGAAAGGCATGACCAAGAACTCGTAATGCCCATACCGAGTCCTAAAAGTTGTCTTGGGTACATCTTGTTCCTTAATCCTCAATTGATGATACCCAGATCTCGAATCAACCTTAGAAAATATTGTGGCACCTTGCAATTGATCAAAGAGATCATCAATTCGTGGTAACGGATGCTTATTCTTGATGGTCACTCTATTTAACTGTCGGTAGTCTATACATAATCGAAGAGTACCATCCTTCTTCTTCACAAATAGAACTGGTGTTCCCCAAGGAGAAATGCTAGGGTGAATAAAACCCTTGTCCACCAATTCTTGCAACTGCACTTTCAACTCCTTCAATTCCACTAGAGCCATCCTATATGGAGGAATAGAAATAGGTGCAGTACCAGGGAGTAAATCAATAGTAAACTCGAACTCACGATCAGGAGGAAGTCTCGGTAACTCATCAGGAAACACATTAGAAAACTCATTTACCACTGGGACATTTTCCAACTTAGGTTTCTCCTTTGAAGTGTCAATTACGTGAGCTAAGTAAGCTGGGTACCCCTTTTTCACCAATTTCAAAGCTTTGAGGGCTGAGATTACACAAGACGGTAATACTCGACGTTCCCCCTTAAATACAATCTCTACTCCCTCGGAATTCTGAAAGATAACTTCTTTCTTAAAACAGTCCACCTTTGCCCGATGAGTAGATAACCAGTCCATACCCAAGATTAAATCAAAATCTCGAATCTCCAAGGGAATTAAATCACCTCTAAACTCTTCCTCACCAACTCTTATTCCACAATCTCTATCATGACTCAGAACTCTCCATCGAGCCCATGACAACCGCCGCAAAGTCTCAATAGGTATTCACACTCCGAATACCGACCAAAACCCCGTAAGGCTTTCGTATCAGTTTTCACGCTTCCCCGGTGAGCGACGATTACAAAATGTCACATTTTAAATACCACTAGTCATTTTTAATTTAAAAATACTAAAATAGTTTCATTCGACTCATAAGGGCATTTTCATCGTTTTTCATCGAAAATTTCAAAATTTTCTAAAAATGTAGTAAATACGTATAAAACACATTTATCATGATAAAAATAAATTTAAGTATCTAAAATATATATTTGGAAATAAAATTTAATTATTTGAATATAATAAAATATTTAATAAAATAATATAATTTCTCATAAAACAAATTTTATAAAAGTATTGATAAACAACTTTCGCAGCGTAAAAATTAATTATGTTTTTACATACTTTAATACAAAAGACTATAATATTAAAATTAAATTATAGTGATACGTGGGTCTCAAAACTAACCAGAATGTCTCGGGAATTGTGAACCTACAGTTCTCGTCGATTCAAGTCCATTGTGGTCATTGATCAAATTAGCTAACTATGAATGCTCTGAGCTTGTAAGCTGTGGAAAAAAAAAGGGTGAGATTATAAAATCTCAGTGAGTAAACAGACACCATCTAAAGTATCTAAAGCCGAGTAAAAATGAGACAAATAAAATATTCAAATCTAATATATTTTTCACAACATCAATACTCAATTTTATTCCAATAATTCACTTGGCTTATGCACAATCTTTAAAACTTGGCTCATGCCTAAACATGTACTCGGGGATACCTTGTACAGGGGCATCCACTCGAGTCCGCCAAGGCTGTAAAATTTCATATTTCTCGAAATTCAGCCGTTCCTTGACGTTGGCTGAGTTCACTACCACGAGGTGGTTAGGCGTGAAGTAAACTCAAATCCTACCTCAGGAGATACCCTACGCGCCTCTCTACCGAGGTAAGCACAATAAATTTTTGGGTTTCCGTGCCCTTCCTAAAGGTTGGTCCACGAAACCCGCCACTGCAGCGACCACAATTATCCCACCAATTAAATAAAATTATCATAGCATAACATGACCCACAATTTTTATTTTGCCAATTAAGGCAAATCAAAGCAATTCACGTATTTATCAATTCATAAAAATAGCCAGTCGTGCCCACAATTTATCATAAGCCATACAATTCAAACAATAATTTACAATACAAGTAAACAGTCTCCCATTACTCTATTTTTGAAACCACTATTCAATTTTTTAGAAAATTTATAAAAATCATTTTATAAAATCCATGACACAAAATTCAATAAATTGTGTCAATTCTTCATAAATTATTTCAGGCTCTATATAATGCATGGGAATGGGGTAAAAATGGTTCGGACAGTCGTTTAATCACGGTGTCCGACCAACTCACCTACACGAGGTCTAAATTGCTAAAATCTCCAATTTCACTCTGAATCAATTTCTTTCAATTTTTATGCCTCAATTACACCCAATTTGACTTAATGTTCCTCAGTGTGATGCAATTTATCAGTCTCGATCGTAAATTACAAAAATACCCCTAGTGGGTAAAAATTCATATTTTTGCTTTGAAAATTCCCATTTAATTTCTAATTCCATAATTCGTCAATTCTCAACAATTTCAAATGAAATGAAATCATTTCATTTTTCACATATCCACTATGAAATTAGGCCTAAATGGATTCCCATGGAATAGGTGATTTTCTCACTTAATTTCTTCCTACACATGACTAACTAACTAAAAACACAACATAGTTAAAAATCAAATAATTCCATCAACTTTCTCTCTCTAAACCCATATGTCCAGGTCTGAATTCATCATGCGATCATGCTATTTAACCATGGAAAATAATGAAAAATACATGAAAATGATAGATCATAAGCTAAACTTGAAAAATCATACCTTTAAACACTTGAATCCTTGAAAAATCACACTTTTTCTTTGATTTTCTTCCACCTAGGGTTTATTTTTGTGTTTTCTCTCTCTTCCTTCAGGTTAGGACGAAATTTTTGAGGAAGAAGGCTGAAATTTGGCCTTTTTATCATTTAAATAAAATAATATTATTTTATTATACTTTTTAATTTTTTATTAATTTATTTTTATTTTTTTCTTTCTTTGACTTTTATCCACCATTCATTTCCCTTGACTTATCCAAGTCTTCCATGAAATTTCTAGACTTATCCAAATTTTTGGTGGAGCAAATTTTCTAAAATTACACTTTTACCCCTGAACTTTTTAAAAATTACATTTTGCCCTAAAAACTAAAAATTTGCCATAATGCATAATTTTCACTCCTCATACTCATACCACACTCCAAATAATTAAATTTGATCAAAATCCTTTCAAAAATTCAATTTTCGATTTTGGGTGGTAAAATTATCATTTTGCCCCTATATTCCAAAAATACTGGAATCACAATTCTTTTTCACTTTTCAACCTTAAATTGTACCCCAAATGATAAATCTTAATCAAAGACTTCATTCTACACTCAAATTTTAAGTCTTAAGCAATAAAATTACCATTTTGCCCTTAGGGTGGCAAAATTACCGTTTTACCCCCAATGTCTCAAAAATTATCAAAATCAATATTCTTCATCTCTTAAACTTCAATTATGTTATAAATAATCTAAATAATTAATCTTGATCAATTGTTATAAAAATCTTTTCCAAAAATTCTCGATTTGTCCTTTAGTGGTAAAATTACTATTTTACCTTTGTGCTGCAAAACTACCGAGAAATTAAATTTATTACTGTCAAACTTCATATTATACTCCAACAATCATATTGTATTTCATATAATTATTCTTGGTCATTTGAAATTAAAATCTTTATTAAAAATCTCCATTTTGTCTTGAAATTGAAAAATGACTGTTTTGTCCCTAATCGGTCAATTTTCCCGATTGACTCCAAATCGGACCTCGAACTCCAAATCACTATTTTGAGTAATCCCTGGACTGTGAAATTTCCAATTTCACTCTTAAAATCCGTATTTGAGCTTATTCGAGGTTTAAATCTTCTTAGTCATATTTCTAGTTATAATACTGTCTTTTAAATATTTTTTCAGCTGTTCAAATATACTATCACTCTATCAGTTACATGTATAACATGACAGATATTTTAGGGCCGGGTTTGACAATCTCTATAGCAAGTGTTTCTAACTTAAGTGTTCACCTAGATGAGTGTGTACTACAATTTCTTCTTCTAACGATGATAGGTTTCTATCTGAACATGATGCAAATGTTATGCTAACATATAATTTATTTGAGCCAGAATCTATTAAAACATGAGCATCTTTATCAAATAGAAACATAGTACCTATTACTACTTCAGGTTGAATTCGGGCATCTTCTTCTATCACAGTGAAAACTCGTGTTGAAGTTTGAGCCTACGGTTTGGTAGGTGGATGCACTAGGTTATTACTCCCCACTCCTGACCGTACCACTGGACCTTGTTTGGGTTGGGACCTAGAGGAATCTCTCCTCGGAACATCAAAGCGAGCTGGAGGAGAGGAAATAGCTACTGTAGTCCTTCTCAACTGCGGACAATCCCTCCTTATATGTCTTTGTTGGCCGCACTGAAAACATCGTAGGGGCTCCCTACACTGTCCAACATGAAATCTTCCGCAGTTATCACACTTGTCAAATCTTGCAGAACTCTTCCCAAGGACTCTCGTCACTAGCCTACTGAATTTGGAAGATCTCGGTTGTGACTGCTGAGATGGAGGCCTAGTGGATGCGACTAATGCGGAGGTAGCACTCCCCATAATAAATGTCAAATCCTTGCCTCTTTTTGATGATTGGCCCGAAAATGCAAGCGGATTCCTTCTCTTGGCGAACTTAGCTCAAATTCATCGATTCTCAATGGAGAGCCTCTCAACTCGTAAAGCCATCTATATCATCTCCTTATACGACTCCTTGCCGGTCACAGGCATACGCTCCTTAATTTTGTTTCAGAGCCCTTCCGCAAAGTAGTTGGCCTGATCTTGCTCTGTCCTCACCAAATCAGGCACATATGTCATCAACTCGCTAAAACGAACCTTGTACTCCTCTACCATCGAATTCCCTTGTTTTAAACTTAAGAATTCTCTTTTTTTCTCTTTCTGGTGGAAGGGTGTGTAAAACTGACCGTCGAATTCACATAATAAATCTATCCAAGTCAGTGGTGTAGTGGAACGTGACTTTACTAAACCCCACCACATACAAGCTCTCTTCTCGAGTAATCGTGTGGCCACCATTAGTTTCATTTCATCATCTAGCTTCATATCGGTGAGCATCTCCAATACTTGAACAATCCAATCCCTAGCAGTGGCTGGGTCCAAGTCGCCCGCAAAAGAAATACAACCCAATTGCCTAGCTTCCCTGAGTTTCTCGAAAATGGAAACATCATGTACTAGGGTCAGAACAAGAGGTGGTGGTGGTGGCACTGGAAGTGCTGTCGGAAGAACAACGGGTGGTTTTGGACCAGCTTGTGCCTAGCCCGTAATGGCAACAAGAAAAGTTGCTAATGGTTGGGCTGCCTCTGGAGACATGGCAGGGACACCAGGAATAGCAATAGGTGGTGGAACATCAGCCTGCTCAATAGCAGGTGCTGCTCTAAAAGAGGATGGAGTCAACTCCCCTTCCACGGGATCTGGCTAATTCCGTCTATGATGACCTTTTCCTCTCCCTCCAAATCTATAGAGAGGTGGGCGTCCACGTTGAGGAAGCATAGTTATCTACAATAAAGAACGGAACAAGTCTAAATGACTTAAGACTCTATATGCAACTACATGCAGGTAACTTATCTCAATTGGGGCCACACTATCATTGTAAATTCCTTTAAAACAACTTTCAAAACCACAAGCTTTAAAATCAAAAGCTTTAATAACCTAAAGCTCTGATGCCAATCAAATTGTCACGACCCGGAACCACCCTCGAGTCCGTGACAACTGCCGCGATATCCCGATATGCATTCATCCCCCGAGTACCATATCGAGACCTCGCAAGGCTTTCGTACCAATTTTTTCAACTCCCCTGTGAGTTTCTATTTATTAATTTAAAGCTTTGAAACATTTCGTTCAATTTTGGATCCAAACAAGGAAACAGACGAAATTTACTACATATGGGCGTTTCCGTCAATTTTTGGTGAAATTTTTAAAATTTGGTAAAAATGTTACTTAGGCATCGAGAACACATAATTCGAAATCAGAATTGAAATCGAATATCTAACGTAAAATTTAAGTAAAATTACATTTAATAGAATAAAATAATAATATTCTATAAAATAGTGTATATTTTTATAAAACAATTTTTATATAGATATCCGGAAATTATTTTTACAGTGTAAAAGCAAAATATATTATTACATAGTGTAATACAGTCAACTAAAGTGTAAAATTTAATTTACAATGCTAAGTGGGCTCGAAATAGAGAAATATAGACTACGAGATGAACCTTTGAACTGAAGGTTATCACTTTAAACTTTCTCCTCAATAAAATCCTCTATCTACAAATGCCTGTAAGCCTGAAATGGGAAAAATTGAGGGGGTGAGTTTTATAACCCAGTGAGTTAGATAATTACCATCTATGACATTTAAAGTCGAGTAGATTGAGACAATATATAAAACGCAATGCTATCATGTTATTCATAACACCAATTACACCAAATTTAATACAACTATACAAAGCAATCTTATTTTAGCAAAACACAAGACATATGATTTAGTTATAAAAATCAGGCTTAAGCCAAATCTCATACTCGTGGACACTTGATCAGAGTATCCAACTGAGTCCGCCAAGGCTGTTAGAATTTCATAATTTCTCAGATACAGCCGGTGCTTAGCGTTGGCTAAACTCATCTTCACGTGGTGGTTTAACGTGACAAGAATTTTAACATCACCTCGGGAGTTACCTTACGCGCCTTTCCAACCGAGGTAACAATTAGTCAAGTTTATCGTGCCCTTCCTAAAGGCAGTCCACGGCAACCTTCACTGCAACGTTTTATTAATCATGATCCACCAACTTTATAAAAATTCCAGTAGCATAACAAGGCCATTTTAATACTAGCCAGCCTACACGGCAAACATCAATTTATGCAATTTTAACACAATAAACCAGCCAAGCATGCTCACCAAGATCATAGCCATAATTTTAATTTTAATACATAAACACAAATTAGTACCGGTCTCCACATACTCAGTGTTAAGAAAATCTATTTTTCTCAATTAAAGAATCATTTATAAAATTCAATTTATTTTAAAAGCACAGAAGCAGATAAAACTACTCTAGAAATTGAAAACGGTAAATTATCAACTCACAGGTTTTAAGAGTCCAGAATACTCCTAGTCTCACTCATCCGACACTATTTCTTTGCCTCTGTCGGATGGTTCACCACCTACGCGTTGCGCGTGACATGATTTTCAATAACTTAAATCAATTTATCATAATTGATTTCAGGCTCTATAATTTCTATATGAATGCATAAAATGCAATTTAAGCTGTTCGAATAACCATCTAAACACGGTATCCGACCTAATTCGCCTACACGCGATTAAATTGGCTACAGTCTCCAATTTAATTTCGAATTGATTTCTTTCAATTTATATACTCTAATTACACTTAATTTGCCTCAGTGACTACGAATGTGATGCCAATTTGCAGTCCGAATCACCTAGTGCACCAATCTGCACTTTAGGCAAAAATTTTGATTTTTACACCAAAATTTCCCACTATTTTTCTACACCCATAATTTATCAAAATTCACTTAATTTCCATGAAATATAATCAAAATCAGCATCAATTCCTCCCCTAAAAATTCAACTTAAATGGGTTTCAATGGAAGAAAATTATTTTTCTTGCTAAACTTTAATATTTTCCATTATAACCTAACTAAACAACATTTAATTAATCTAAAATCAACTTAAAAATTATTCAAATCTCTCCATGGGTATTCGGTCAACAAGAGTGGGTTATACCCACTAGTGTTTCATGCATGGAAGAAAGAAAAGAAAGCATGGGTAATAGAGATTAATAGGAAAATTCATAAATTTTACCTTTTAATTGCTTGAATTCTTGATTTTTCCTTGTTTTTCCCAAAAATTTCAGCCTAGGGTTCTGAGTATTCTTTCCCTCTTTCTCTCCTTGCTTGGCCGAACCTTTCAAGGGTTCTTGGCTAATTTATTTGGCTATTTATAAGCCAAATAAAATATTATTTAATTTAAACATATATTTAATATTTTATTAATTTATTATTTTTCTAATCTTCCAAATTGACTTTATTTTCCACCACAAAGTTTTCTTCCCTTATCCAAAACCTTCATGAAGTTTATGGACCATTCCAAAAATCTTGGTGGAGTATTTTTGTAAAATTACATTTTTACCCCCGAAAAAGTACAAAATTACATTTTTGTCCTAAAAATTGAAAAATTACCAAAAGGCATATTTTTCACTCCTCATACTCATACCACTCTCCAATTTCTCAAATTTGATCCAAATCCTCTCGAAAAATTAAATTTGGTCCTATGGTGATAAAATTACCATTTTGCCCCTCTACTCCGAAATGTACCGAGAATTTAAACTTTTTATTGCTAAATCCTCAAATTATGTTATAAATAATCTAAATAGTTAATCTTGATCAATTTTTGTCAAAAATATTTTTCATAAATTCCCGTTTTGGCCTCTAATGGTAAAATTACTATTTTACCCTTGTACTCCAAAACTACCGAGAAATTAAATTTATCACTGCAAATCTCATTTTATGCTCCAATAAATCATATTATAGTTCAAATAATTGATCTTGGTCGAATGTGATCAAAATCTTTTACAAAAATCTCCATTTTGTCCTTAAATGACAAAATGATCGTTTTGTCTCTAATTAGTCAATTTTCCCGATTGACTCCAAACTGAACCTCAAACTCCGGATCATTGTTTTGAGTAATCCCTGAACTATAAAATCTTCAATTTCACCTTAAAATTTCTATTTGAACTAGTTCGAGACTTAATTGACTTATTAGTACCACTAAGGGCAATATCGTCATTTAGTTAACTTTTCGGAGCAATTCAATATTTAAACATGCTATCCGATGCATGTGAATGACATATTAAAAATAACACAAGGTCAGGCTTTACATAACAAGTGAATTATGTCAAATAAACATAAGTTTTTTTGAAAAAAATAAACATTTAAATTTATATTCTTGATTTTAAAGTATTTAATGATTTACCAATTTTAATTTATAAAAAAATAATAGTAAGGATAAAAATAATTACAATGAAAATTAGTAGTTAAAAAACCTTGACGTAAAGTATTAAGAATTAATGTAAAAAATTATAAAGGTGGAGTAAGTCTTGTCAAAATATTGACATAAACGTGTGAGATTTAGTGTAACAAGTGAATTGTGTCAAATAAATATAGTATTTTTTAAAAAAAATAAACATTTAAATATATATTCTTGATTTTAAAGTATTTATAAAAGAATAATAGTAAACACAAAAATAATTATAGTAAAAATTTGTAATTGAAAAATCTTGACATAAAGTCATAAGAATTAATATAAAACATTATAAAAGTAGAACAAGCATTATCAAAATATTAACGTAAACGTGTGAAATTTAACATAATAAGTGAATTATGTCAAATAAACATAATTTTTTGGAAAATTAAACATTTAACTTTATATTCTCGAGTTTAAAATATTTAACGGTTTATAAATGTTAATCTATAAATGAATAATAGTAAGGAAGAAAACAATTACAATAATACATAGTGGTTGAAAAACCTTAATGTAAAGCTATAATAATTAACGTAAAAAATTATAAATTTCAAACAAATATTGTTAAAATATTGACGTAAATGTATGAGGTTTAACGTAATTAGTCAATTATGTCCAGTAAATATAATTTTTTTAAAAATTAAAAATTTAAATTTTTATATCAAGCTAAAATTATTTAACGGTTTATGAATTATAATTTATAAATGCATAACAGTAAAAATAAAAATAATTATAGTGAAAATTAGTAGTTAAAAAAGTTTGACGTAAAACAGTAAGAATTAAAGTAAAAATTAGGGTAAAATACAAATAACCCCTCAACTTTTTGTCATATTTTATGCAGGTTCATTAGTTTTCAAAATGAACACTCCACCTAAAAAGAATATCTTCGCTGGACACATAAATCTAACCACTAATCAACTCTGTTAATTTGATGATGTATCAATAATGAAAGGATAGTTTTTACTCTTCATTAATTTTAAAAATGACAAAATTATAACTTTAAAAAAAAAACCCACTTTACCTTCGTCGACTGACAACCCGCGGTAGGTCACTCCCGTTTGAATGTGCTCCACAAGAGCATCGATCTAGTGGCCGGCTGAGGTAAGTAAATGTCGTTGGTCAACAGAAAGAAAATAAAAAGTAAAAAACAAAGAAAGGTATTTTAGACATTTCATACTTAGAGTGTTAATGCCATTTACATGTTTGGGGTTAGATGTTCATTTCAAAAACTAATAGATTCGAGTGAAATTATAGTTAAAAGTTGAGAGGCTTTATGTATTTTACCTAAAAAATTATAAAGGTGGGACAAGTGTTATCAAAATATTGACTTGAATGTCAAAATATTGAAATGAATGTGTGAGATTTAACGTAATAAATCAATTATATCAAATAAATATAATTTTTTAAAAAATTATACATTCAAATTCATATTCTAGAGTTTAAAGGATTTAACAGTTTACAAATTTTAATTTTTTTAAAAAATAATAGTAAGGATAAAAATAGTTATAGTAAAAATTAGTAGTTGGAAAACCTTGACGTAAACCTTTAAGAATTAACGTAAAAAATTATAAAAGTGGAACAAGTATTATTAAAATATTGACGTAAATGTATGAGATTTAACATTCGAAGTTAATAATGTCAAATAAACATAATTTTTAAGAAAATTAAATATTTAAATTTATATTCGTGAGTTTAAAGTATTTAATGGTTTATAAATTTTAATTTATAAATGAATAAAGTATGGATAAAAATAATTATAGTGAAAATTAGTAGTTGAAAAATCTTGACATAATAAGAATTAACGTAAAAAATATAAATGTGGAAGCAATCTAAAAATATTAACGTAAACTAGTGAGATTTAATGTAACAAGTCTATTATATCAAATAAACATAATTTTTTTAAAAATTAAATATTTAATTTTATATTCTCAAGTTTAAAGTATTTAAAAATTAGAAAAATTGTCTTTTAAATGAATAATAGTAAGGATGGAAATAATTATAGCAAAAATTAGTAGTTGAAAAATATTGACATAAAACAGTAAGAATTAGTGTGAAAAATTATAAAGGTGGATTAAGCAATGTCAAAATATTGACGTAAACGTGTGAGATTTAACATAACTAATCAAAATAAATATAATTTTTGTGAAAATTAAACATTTAAATTTTTATTATCAAGCTTAAAGTATTTTACGGTTTATGAATTTTAATTTATAAATGAATAATAATAAATTTAAATATAATTATATTTAAAATAATTATTTATTAAAGTAAATATTCATTCTAATATTTATTTAAAAAATTTTAAATAGTTAATACTTTTTACTTAAAAATATAAATGTAAATGATTAATTTTCATAAAAATTTTGTTATTTCCTTTGTTAGTTCTTTTCTTTTAATTAATAGACTTGTGCATTGCACATGGGCCAAGAATCCACTTGTCAAAAGATGGAAAACTCGGCAAATCTATGATAAAATCCCTCTTACTCCCAATCCATCACATGCTAGACACCCAGCTTAACCTCCAAGAGTTTTAAAACCCTTTCTTCAAGTATGGGCATAGATACGCACATGAACATTTGGTTTATTGATTGGTGTACGATCCCCTTACTTAAAGAGTAGAGTTTAAATCCCCTCAATTAAAAGAAAAAAAAATCCCGATATGGATACTCTTTTAACACATGTGGTAAAATGAGATAGCTCCTTTAGAACTTCTACGTAATAAATTTTTTATTTTTGTTTGTTAAAGGTTATTTAAGTTTTTTTCTTAACCTGTTTGATAAGTAAACATATTGCAATTTTTTTTATTGATCAATGACCGTAATAAAAGCCTCTAAATCTAATGACTTTTATTTATAGCCTTATAATAAGGTTAATCTTGTTGTAGAATTTACCAAAATAATGACCGTATGACATTATAAAAACTTTACACAACAAGTGAACATTGCCAACGTTAATATATCTTGAAACTTTGGAAAAAAAAAAAGAAAAAGAAGGTATTGGTGAAGAACGTATATATAATATTAGAGAGGACAACTATTTGAGTTTCACACCAATGTTTTGTTGGGCGGGTCTCTGCGGAGTAGTTTCTATTAAGAACTTTAGTAACCAAAATGAGTAGTTTACTCTTAATATTTTAAACCAACAAATTTTAGCAATTTTCCTTCTATGGGCATATCTCTAACTTAAGTCTAATTTGTGATATCCAACTTCATTATTTGTACTTGGTTTTTCAAAGAAGCCTTAATTTGGTATATATTTCTAGCTAGTGATCAGTCATTCATAGCCATATTGATATTCTTCTTCTTCTTCATTTTTTTTTTTGTCTTTTTTTTTTCAACCTATTTACAACACAAACAAGAGTAAAACTAGCCAATTTTTATTAGGAGTTAAAGATGAAAAAAAGGGTTAAACATTTTTAAATTAATATGTTAAACTTAATCAACAATAAAAAAATTCATACTAAAAAATAATTTTATATAACATGTAAATGAAAAAAATAAAAAAAAATTGAAAATAACAAAAATCATCATCATCTAATAAAAGATACTTCTTAAAAATGGATTGACATGGCTCATGGTTGAAATAAGCAAGATGGTCATAAATCTATTTTAAAGAATAAAGTGCGTTTCAGTGATAAGTTAAAAAAAGAGTAAAGCAAAACATATGTTTCAATAATAAGTTACAGAAAAGAGAGTAAAGTAAAAATAAAAAAAAAAAAGTGGGGAGAAATTTAAGAATTAGAATTAAGTTAAGTAAAACTTGTAAGATCATTTTATTATTTTTTATTAATATTAATTATTAAATAAAAAATTATTTTAAAAAAATCATTAAAAATTATAAAAAATATAAAAAATTAAAAATTTTGAAAAACCATATTCCATAAATATACTATTCTCCAAAACTATTAAAAAATATATAATAAATAAAAATTTTCAAAAATTTTGGAGGGACCACGCCCCAAAAGTATATGACCCTCTGCCCTGTTACACAGGGAAAATTGGTGGAAAAATCAGCCATACGTGGAATGTCTCTAGATATTGAGGTATATCAAGGGTAGTTTTTACTTGGTAATAATTTATATTGCCTGGATCATTGCATATTTCCTTTAAGATGCTGAACAAAGACTATAAAAAAAATAGGAGTTTGGTTGATGAAGGGAGTAAGAAGCGGCAACTGTCCCAAAAAGGCGCTGCCCCAAAGGCCCCATGAATCATTCACTGCTACCGGCTCAGTCTCAGAGAAAATTCAAACACTAACATTACTTGCAGAGGCTTTACCCACTGCTACAGTTTCTACAACCATTTATTTTTCGCATGCCCTTAATGCACAAAACAACCATGTACGTTGGATGGGACCTTTCACTGACTCACATTTCCACCTAACATCTCTAACATTTCATTTACTACTGAATATAATCCCCATTTTTTCAATATTATTGGTTTTTTTTTTTGGGGTTATATCTCTTAATCTTTTTGTATTTATTCTTCATTTAATGTCCTTTATTGTCCCATCAATCTTGGGTACACTACTTTAAGTGCTATTATTTTTTCATTTAATGTTTTAAAGAGAATATCATATTGACATACAAAGTCTTTTTTTATAAATATATTACTTTTAATTAGATTTGACAATTCATATTTTCATATATTAAACGTGTCAAATATGATTAGATACGAAATACGATAAAATTAAATATGAACATGATACAAATGTTATTCGTGTCTTAAATTTAAAACACGTATATGTATATGTTTAATAATCATATAACACGATAAAACACGATTAATACTTTTGTTAAACGTATTACTATATGACGTGATATGATTAATAATATGATTAACACATTTAACACGATTAAATAAAAATATTTATAATTAAATATAATTTTATTATTTAAATTTAAAATCAATAATTATAAAAACAATTATAACAAAATAAAATAACAATAACATCAAATATAATAAAACAAATTTTACAATTAGGGTTTGGTATGACATAATTACGTTATTATTTTTATAAAATTTAAAAATCTTATTAAAATAATTATTTAAAATTATTTAAGTAAAGTTAAAATAGTCTTTGATTATTAATTTTTAACAAGTTGATAAACTTGTCATGTATACACGTTTAAACATGATAATATGATTAAATATGTTTATATGTTTAAACACGATTAATTAAACATATTTTAAACATGTCAGACACGATTAGATACGAAACACGTTAAGATTAAACCCGATCCTATTTAATCTCATATCTTCTCATATGTTGTAGTAACGTGCCGTGTCTAAAATTACTAAATCTATTTTTAACCAATATTTATAAAAAGAGATTAACATTTTGGCATGGATATCTTTGCATTATAAAGTCATTGAATACATAGGATTTTGGCATTTTGATGTGGGCTTCCAACTTGACCTAAAGATGGTATAAAGCATGGAAGGATATGGAAGTGAAATCCTTGGTCCTCAGTGTCAATTCCAACTTAAATATAGTGTTATTCAACTCACGACCAGGAGAGAAAGCCGCGTTATGATACAAGGGAAAAGCACCAAAATGCTTCTTAATTAACTGGTCCAGAGAGAGAGAGAAAGCTAAGTATGTGAAATATGAATGCTTACTTTTCTGCAGTGATTTAGCTATATAAATTTTTGACAGACTCTACTCATTTATTTCTCCCATACTACCAAGGCTTCTCCAAAATTTCTCAAATCTAACCAACCCCATTTTCCCAGCTCTAAGATCTCCTCCTTCTCCACCATTTCTCTCCCTCCCTCCCTCCCTCTCTCTCTCTCTCTCTCTCTCTCTCTGTGATCTAAACAAGGCATACAAAACGATAAAAGACAGAAACATCCAATCTTTTTATACAATAAAAAATTCCCATACAGGTTCAGTTGTGTCTAATGAAGAAAAACATTAGTAACATTCTTGCATCCCTCGTTACTTTCATACTCATTTCCTTCACTACTGCCCATAAAATCTCTACATCTAGCCATGCAACAGGCCTCACAGACTCCCAAGCTTCTTTTATCAAACAACGACAGCTGATTTATTACAAAGAGCAGTTTGGCTCTGAAGGTAAGTTTGACTCAGTTCCTTCTCAACTCACCTTTGACAACTCCAGGCTTAGGAGTGCCTACGTTGCCTTACAAGCATGGAAGCAAGCCATTATCTCAGATCCTTTGAACCTGACGTCAAACTGGGTGGGATCCGATGTGTGCAACTACACTGGAGTTTTCTGTTCCCCAGCTCTGGATGACCCATCTATTCAAACTGTTGCTGGCATTGATCTGAATCACGGGGACCTTGCCGGGTACCTCCCAGAAGAGCTAGGACTCCTCACAGATATTGCACTGTTTCATATTAACTCCAACAGGTTCTGTGGCAAGGTCCCTTGGAGTTTTAAGAAACTGAAGCATCTTTTCGAGCTTGATCTCAGCAATAATCGCTTTGCAGGGAAGTTTCCTTACGTTGTTCTTCGTTTGCCTAGCCTTAAGTTTCTTGATCTTAGGTTCAATGAGTTTGAAGGTAAGGTGCCCGAAGCTCTCTTTGATAAAGATCTTGATGCCATATTCATAAACCATAACAGGTTTGCTTTTGAAATTCCTGATAACCTGGGAAACTCACCCGTGTCGGTTATAGTTCTAGCCAACAATAGGTTCCACGGATGTTTGCCTATGAGCCTAGGTAACATGTCAAAAACTCTAAACGAAGTGATTCTGATGAACAATGGGTTGCATTCATGCTTTCCAAAAGAGATTGGCTTGTTGAAGAATTTGACAGTTTTTGATGTGAGCTATAATAAACTCATGGGTGAATTGCCTGATTCGATTGGAGAAATGGTGAGCTTAGAACAGCTAAACGTGGCACACAATATGTTCTCAGGAACTATTCCTGAGAGTGTGTGTTCATTGCCAAACTTGCAGAATTTTAGTTTTGCTTACAACTTTTTCACTGGGGAGCCTCCTGTGTGCTTGGCTTTGGAAGAATTTGATGATAGGAGGAATTGTTTAAGAGGCAGGCCAGTTCAGAGATCAAGATTACAATGTAAAGTGTTTCGTTCTAGGCCCGTAGATTGTAGTGTCATTAAATGCCGTCAGGTAATTCCTCCAAAGCCTCTTCTACCGCCACCTTCACCACCAATTTTATCGCCTCCCCCTCCACCACTATCACCATTACCACCGCCTCCGCCATCACCTCCACCTGCACTACAGCCCCCACCACCTCCTCCAACACCCTGTATTTTCTCTCCTCCACCACCTCCACAGAATTCTCCACCGCCACCTTCACTTTATTCACCACCTCCTCCTCCAAGTCCATTCTACTTCAACTCACCACCTCCACCCCTACAATCACCTCCTCCACCTCCAACTAATTCACCACCACCGCCACTGTTGCCGTCACCACCACCTCCTACATACTCTCCACCACCCCCACTGAATTCACAACCACCACCACCTCTACCTCCATGCATAACCCCACCTCCACCTCCATCTCCTCCACCATGTTGGCAATTACAATCACCTCCACCTCCACCACCAGTTCAACCCTCTATACCACCGCCAAGTCCCATGTATTATGGCCCATTGCCACCAATTGAAGGGGTAGACTATGCTTCTCCACCGCCACCTCCATTCTACTAGTTCTTTCTGAGAGAGTTTCTTCTCGCACCTTATTCTGGAGAGCTTCAAAAAACAGACACATGTTTTATTATGCAAAGAAGAAGACACGTGAAGCTAGAGGGAAAGACAGTGATCATGTGTTCGCGGCTGTCTAGGAAATGGTTTTAGAGTAATTGGGGAAGAGAGGCGTGAGGGAGAACTTTTTTTCCCAGGATAATCTGAATTGTTAGTGTGTTTTGGAGGTTGTTATTGTTAATAAGATGCAGCATAAAGAGAGAAGTAGGCTGCAGGAAAATGTAATTATAAAGATGAGATGGTCGAACCGTTATGACATGCAGATTCAGTAGGTAGCACCATCGCTGCTACTGTTTTGTCGGTTTATTCATGATTCTAGCATGCTTAATTAGCTGAAGCCTGAAGGATGATTAAAAGAAAGGAACCTCTAACTTCTAGCGTTGTAGCAATATTCCTCAATGTCAGATTGCTGCTTCTATAATTCATATTATTTTGCAGCTAATTCGAGATTAAGTATGAAATGTTGCTCGAATGTAGAAAACTTTATTCTTGTTCGAATTCCAATTAGTTACTTTGTTTCTTCTTATCTCTGAAACTGAAACTATGGTTATTGCTGTTGATGGTAGGAAGGTCTGCAAAGCTAGTGACCAATGGTTAGTGCTAATAGTAAAAATGCATACAAGCAGAGCACGTAGTTCTCACCCCCCATAAAATTACATGATCCAGCTGCAAAGGCAGACCAAAAATGAGGATTATAGTTGCTAAGAGCCTTTTCATTCTTCTGTTAGACTTAATTAAAAGAAGGATTGGTCAATGCTCAAAGATATCCTAATCCGATCTGATTCTCTTATATATCTTTAATTCTTTATGGCCCTTTCTTTGTTTCTTTCAATTCAACTGGAAAGATGTTATGTACCCACTCCGCTGATACATGCAAGCTTTTACAGTTGCCTTCTTTTAATTACACTTTCTTCCGTACTCACGTCTAAAGAACACAACCACCCTAAAGTGTCTGCCTTTCCTTTAAGTCTCCCTAGGCTTTAAGGAGTAAGAATAATTATGATCATAATTAATCCACAATGTCATAAATTAATTTCCTCAGCTCTATGAATGCCTCGAAATTATATTCGAGCGTCGACGAATAAAACAGCAATTTCAGAAAGCATGGGGCATGTTACTTGCAACCTCATACTGCTTGTAACTTGAACGAAAGCAGTACTTTGAGAGAATTACTATATATTTTCAATGTATATAAACAACTTTGAAGGAAGTAAAGAATGAACGGCAGGACTTTCTTTTCTTTTCTTTTCTTTTGAGGCTGATGGCTGCGGAGGAGGTGAGTTAACGCAACACGCAACACGCAACGTCGACTCATCTATGGTTCTCCTGGAGAGCATCAAACGAAGCACAAGATAACGCCATAGGAGTGAAACAAAAATCAATAAAGACATCACCTAAACTTTACTGACAGCACTACCAACTACTGCGGCAAATATACATATATAGCCCCTACGTCAGGACTCAGCACTAGACCTAGTAATTTTGGACACGACACATTAACACGACACGAGAAGATACGGGTTAAACAGATTATGGGTTTATCCTTAACGTGTTTCGTGTCTAATCGTGTCTGACACGTTAAGACACGAAAATTTTCGTGTCTTAACGTGTCAGACACGCCAGACACGTTTAAAACACGTTTAAACACGTTTACTTAAACGTGTTATCGTGTTTAAACGTGTTATTGTGTTTAAACGTGTACATGTGACACGTTTATTAACCCATTAAATATTGATAGTTAAAGACTATTTTAGCTTTATATAAATAATTTTAAATAATTATTTTAAATATTTTTTTAATTTTATAAAAAGTATTAATGTAATTATACATTAATACTTTAATTTTTAACCTTTAAATTTTATTTGAAGATTTTTAATATTATTAATATTTGAAGATTTGAAGTTAATTATGTATTTTATCATATTATATGATAATGAATTTTATGTATATTATTTATATTAATTTTTATTATATTTGATATTATTATTATTTTTGTTTTGTTATAATTATTTTTTTAATTATAGATTTTAAATTTAAATAATAAAATTATATTTAATTGTAAATATTTTTATTTAAACATGTTAATCGTGTTAAACGTGTTATTAATCGTGTCGTGTTGTATATTGACACGTTTAATAAACGTGTTAATCGTGTTAAACGTGTTAATCGTATCGTGTCGTGTTACACGTTTATTAAACGTGTTCGTGTACGTGTTTTACACTTAAAACACGTTTATTAAACGTGTCGTGTTCGTGTTTACCCTTAACGTGTTTCGTGTCTAATCGTATCTGACACGTTTATGACACGGAAACACGTTTTGCCAGGTCTACCTAGCACCACCATGCATAAAAAGAGGACACGTTGAGGGTGAAGAATATTACAGGCTTAATGATACTTACTAGAAAAGAAAAGGATTATCTTAAACTGGTAACAAATTCATTACCGTGTCTGCAAGCTTTGATACATATACGTGCATATTTGGCTAGTAATAACTAATCAACATGTGCTTGTAATCAAGTCTAGATGCACAAATGTAAATGCACCTATATGTACCTGCACATGTTTGGGACCATGTCTCTTATACTTGCTGCAATGGCCGGTTTGATTTTTGACCTTCTATAAATATGAGACCCACATCAAAATCATTAGCAACAGGATTTAAATAAGCTTAAAATCCATGTACCATGTGCTTAATCTGTTGGAGTGAAAATCCCCCATTCTTGTATTCGTCACAAGCTGCTCCGTGCGGCTTTGAGCCCTGGCACTGAATCACGCTTACATCCAGCCCAAATAAGCCTAAAACCTACCAAAAACCAATCAAGATCACAGGGATACTTGAAAGTAACACAATAAGTAACAGATCACACACACAAACGCAAGCAATGATTAAGCCTTCAAGCAAACCACACAAGTACTGACAGAAAAGTTGACGGCAAAAAAGCCTTTGAATTATAAGTGTTTCATCAGCTATACAATGATTTACGCTGGAGTTTATACAGGCAAAGCCTTCTACACATATGTCCCTACTTACACTAGTCAAAAATGTACCTAAGAGAGGCTCCATGTGAGTAACAACTAAGGAAAGCGTGAGTTACGGCTAGTGGCATTCAAATAGCAAGAAGAGGCTCCCAGTAGTGGTTTCACAATTCTGCCCTCCATGCCTGACTGTCTGCTTGCTGGTGCGGCTGGCCGAAGAGCCTGGACAACCAGGCTGTGTGCTTTTGGCCCCTAGGCACAAATGGAGGTTTCCCATCAACCTGGCCAACGGAAAGAGAATTTCAATGGGCCTCAGACTCCTCATACGCGCACCCAACACACACTCCTAATCCTCATTTGACCTGAGCCATGACATATTCCCATAGTTAGGTACCTGGTTGAAAACCTAGCAGAAGATATGTGCAACCCGAGATAAGTCCTTGTTAAAGAATATCGAATTACATATTTCAATCCGACTAAGCAAGTCTGATTGCATAAGATAACCAGAAATTTCAATCTCAAACAACTCAAGACTTTTACAGTCATGACTCGCTAGAAACTTATTCTTACTAGTAATTTCTGCTCCATTCCTACTCTTGAACTTGCTCAGTTGGTAGCCGGATCAACTTTACTGGGACAAAATAGTGGACTCCACTCCCACATGGTTGAGTGTAATATTTGAATTAGGAATCTGAGATATGAAAATATCCCAAATATGGCAATGGAAATTCCAAAAAACTAACATGCCTTCAAAGGATTAGATATAATCAATTCAAAATAACCTGACCTCAGGTTTCAATGAACAAGACTGCAAACATTACAGTGTCTAAAAAGGCATAAGTAATTTTCAATATAAAAACAATACAGTTCAGCCAGCAACTTCAGCTTGTACACATATTTATAAGCTCGGATTAACTAAACAAACATATAAGTCTTCTGTCATCTCTGTTGCTTGGAATGATTTTCATATCAAATTTGTGGACTAAAAGAGTTAAGTTTGACATTTAGAAACTTCTCATTTCATTTTGCTGGATATTTAAACTTGTCATGAACCAACTAAATTTTCTCCTCTTTTTTGACCCTACTCAGTAATGAAAGCCGATATTCCACCTTTCAAAAAAAAAAAATACAAAATGAAAATGAAATAAACCAGGACCACCTGAGAACATACTTTTTCTGGGACAATTTTTGCTTAATAAAGCAAGTTTGTCATATTAAACTTGAGAACGCTGCTCGACCATACCTGCAAGGTTTTCATATGCTTTTCTGACCAAAGCCAGAATAAGAGATTTCAGACACAAAGATTTTACTTTTTGATTACAGCAGTTTCAGTAGAAGAAGAAGTAAATCTAGTTGTTACCATTGAGAAAGTCCCCGTAAATTTCCAAAATAAACATAATTCGCCAATGACCCTCCACTTTATGTCACTGCAGTATGGTTAGAGAAAGAAAAAAAGTTAACTTTTAGCAGAAAAGATGAGAAAATACCAAAGAATACCTGCAGTGGGAAGGAGAATAGAGAACAATATAGACCTTGGCAGCTGAACAGCTTAAAACCTGTCCAGATGAAAGAATGCATAAGAAGCTCAATAGTGGGAGTCAGCTAAATTGTAATTCTCCCATTTCTTCTCTCCCCCCAACCCACAACACCCCCCACCCCCCCCTCCGGCCACCCTTCACCCTTTTCCTATGGAGAGGCAGAACAATATAAACTAAAAAAAATAAATAACAGAACCAACATAAAGCATGAGCAAATACGGTACCTCAAGTAGGTGGGGTTTGAAAGCCATAAATTTAAAACATCATGTTCACTTTTCCAAGCATGATAATATGCATTCTTCCTCAATCAGAAGCTAGATTGTCAGAAGATAACTTATAACTTCACAGCCTCACTGAAAGTGTTCAATTGCTTTTTTTGGATGCTGTAATCAATGAGAACGTGCAAAAAAGAGAGTATTATCTGCTACTTGAGAATTAATCTCAGGAGGCGATTGCTGGAGTAGCCCACTGTTAGACAAGTCTTCCAAGCCTTTGATATCCTGTTGCAAGCGAGTTGCACACAGAATAGCATGATCAAGAATAACAGGATCATCAGGGGGATTATGCAGAAGACTAAGCAAGGTCTGCCTATAAATTTGAGCTGACAACAATGGCCTTGCAACCTGACGGTTTTTACATATCATTGCCACCTTGATGACATGCTTACAGAGATTTCCCAGACTTGACCAGTCGCAATCACAGAGGGAAAATTCTGAACCAGGGTTCCAAATTGTATAAGCCAGGTTTCTGTCTGTTTGGGAGATGACCTTTGCAAGCTGGAGATTCTGCTCATCCAATATGACATCGGCATTTGGTATGTGGAGGGCCTGATACCAAGCATTGGTTGAGAAACATTGATCTCTAAAATTTGGAAAATATCCTGTTTCTCTGATGTATTGATCTAACCAATACAAAGAGTGAAATTCTGTGGTCAAAGCATGGATTAACCAGTCAATTCTAGCCCAGAAATTAGCATGTTGCTCATTAAAAAGCTTGTACTTCAATCTGCGGTGATAGGATTCAATGGCAGCATGGGGCTCTGGACCAGCAACAGGAAGGGACCTTATGCCACTAACCCATGATTCTGCAAGAGAAGAAAGCATGTTAAGTCAGAAATTTGAAATAACAACACAAAACATTATAGTTTGTCAACAATTACCGTCGTTAATGCTAAATGGCTATCAATAATATAGTGTTACTATGCTTTTCATGGAAGCAACATAGTTTAAGATTCATGTATAAACAGCAGAACAGAGATTTGTTGCTGATTAATAAAAAGTCAACAACCAATTGATACTCACCTATGTATGGTGACCATCGGCTCTTGAAATAATCTATAAAAGAAGATTGATCAACAAATATTTCCAAGAATTCTTCAACTGCATCCATAGCGTTTGGCCCACTTCTTGAGGAATACAAAATCCAACCCAAGTGCTTAAACATCTCTCGCTGCACATCAATGTTGCAGCACTTCTTTAAAAGACTCCTTATCCAAGCACGGCGAACATGCCAGACACATAATAGAACCCGGCACTGGAAAGCATCTCTGAGAATAGGCAACATAGATATCACATTTCCTTTCATAAAATCAAAATTATGCAATGAACTAGAAACGTCAAATTGAAATTTACCTTATGACTGAAATCCCAAAAGAAGGATCATCTATTAAAAAGGCATTGACTCTCCATCTAGGGTCCTTTGTCCGGATTCTTTCAGAAAGGGAACCTATCCACTTATGAACATCTTGACCAACCAAAGCTGAGGTAATCACCCAAGCAACAGGAATTGCATTTTGGGATGAGTCAAAGACGAGTAAAGTGGATAAGGGATACTGTCAATAGAGGGGATTTTCACCAAGTATAAGGTCTTAATCATTTGAAACAATAATAAACATAAAGAAATTGAGCTATATGTATGATAACACAGTTATGCATCCTCCAGTTTAAGCAACAATGGCTACCAATATAACATGTCTATCTCAAATAGTTTCCAACCAATATATTTGCAACAATGGACACATAAAAGAATAGAAAACCAAAACGGCATAACAAAAATCTGAAATTATTATCTTTGCTTGATATTGTACTAATTTAGGTATATCCTACCTTTGTATTTCTTTAGGCTTGAAAATCAGAGGTTTCATTTTCTTTGGTGTTTTCCTCAACCACAAGTGTAAGGATTCCAGTAATTCCAGATTTTCTGGGACTTACAGATATCAAGTATGGGAACTTATTTTAAGCTTTCCTTATGTATAGTAAGTTTTATTTATGGTTTAGAGTTCTTTTAAGTCAATTTTGGTAGTGCCTTACATTGAATATTAAATCCTTGTGAGAATAAGATTACTTGAACTGTATAAATAAGCATGAAACAACTTTCACTAAATAGCAAACAAGCTTATGAGAATTATACCAGCTGTTCTGTTTTATTTGGAATTGTGCCAGACAACCATAATCCTAGATGTAAAGCATAAGGAGATCTTGTGAAGCCGTGATCTTTCTCTACTTATCATTCTTTAAATCTCACTTCTGTTTCAGACTGGCAATCAGATTTGAATCATTCTCTTTACACACAGACACGCACACGCGGACACACACGCGCCCACACACACACACACACACATGCACACGCACGCACGCATGTATGTATATAAGGTATATTTAAAAGAATACCTTAAGTTTCTTTAAGCCAAAGGTAGAATGAGAAGCTATTGAACCATTATGTCCATAGTGAAGCATCTGTTGCAGCTGCCAATCTGTCTGTATCCCCAAAATAAAAGGCTCTGAACCAGAAGCATCTTGGAAGTAAAAAACATGTTTTTGATGCCTTTGTACCCATTCTTTTACACTCCATTCATCATCAATATGAAGTTCATGTGATGTATTACGAATAACTCTTTCAATGTTGCGAACATCGTTTCGTGTGAGAAAATCATCTCGGTTCTGTGGGCCCCCATGCCTTTGGACCACATCCATGTGATGCTGAAATATGTTGTCCAAAGATATTCCAACATAAAGCATAGATATCACCTTCTGGCGTAATTCCTCTGAGATTCGTGGAGCATACATAGCTCTTGTCCCCACTGCATCCTGATCAAGTATCCCATGACAAGGGGCCCCTGTTTTATCTACATGCTTCCTTTGATTATATATAATAAGGGCAAGGAGGGGGCGGGTGTACAAGCGTTTTACAGTAAAATGGCAAAGGCAACCTCTCATCATGTGGCGTCGCCCTGGCCTGCTTCCCTTCCCCATGGCAGGTTTGATGTTTGAGACATCCCCAAGACCAGACTCGCTATCTCGGTAATCTTCAGGACCATAAGAACACCAGTATCTGCAAAATCACCAGACTAGCTTCTATGTTACTTAATGTGCATAAAGATGGGCTATTTGCATTAAAAAAAAAACATCATTGCAAGAAAAGATATGGCAGAACACACACACACACAGATATGCACCCACCAACATATGCACATATAAAATATGATACACTGAAATAAGTTTCCTGATAAATTTTGTTGCAATATGAATAAAACTGCTAGCCTTAGAGATATCTTAATATTTTGCATAGACAGCCTGAAAAAAATCAAAGATTATGAAAACACTGCTATGATGAGACAAGAACAAGTTTTGCACAACATGTGCAACCTTTGATGATGAAAAACGGAAGAGTATTTTGAAGAACTATTGTCATAAAAACAATTCAAGAAGTATTATACATTAACTGGTTTTCATTTGACAAAGAATTTTAAAGAGAAAAAAAATAAAGTATATTATTGATTGGTGGCACAAAGTTTGACCAGAAAGGCTGTAAACTACTTAAACAACATATAATATAAATTGAAGATAGCCATGGAACTCAAAAAGAGAGGCACTTTAAGTAGCTACCATCAGAAAGTTATTTTCAAAGAAACATAAAACCAAGCAGTCTTGTTTACTAAATGGAGTTCAATTAGCAACATACAGTGTATACTCAAGGTATCCATCAACCCTTGGTTTGCTGATACTCCCTTCAGATCTCTTCCTCCTCGACTCAATGCGGAAACTAGCAGGACATTCTGCATTAGATGACTCTCCTTTTACAAAATCATCTACTCTAGCAAAAGGGATTAAAGCAATATCATCACCACCATGGCGACCACCCTCTACTTTTACCCACTTTATGTGAGCAGCAGAAAACTCTGAACAAGGAGGATCTTGCACCGGAAGGTTAAGAATGTCCTCCATTCTTGGGATCTAAATAAAATAATAAAAAAAGAAACAAATAAAACATTAATGCAAGGAAAAGCATTAAAGCAGGACTCTAACAAATGAAAGGCAATATATCCATATTTAATTATCCTACTCATCATCTTCCAATGGTTCAAAAAGTAAACTATAACATCACTATCTAATTTATCGCTCAACCAATTAATGATTGTGAATCCTTCCACTTGAACATCTTATTTTGTTCAAGAGTAGTGTTCATGTCAGCCTTGCACCACACGTTTCTACTAAATGTAAGTATTTCGGATAACATTAAAGTCAGAAGAAGAAAACTTTTACTTCCTTTCGATTTGATTACATGGGTAGAGATGTGTTCACACAGAATGGCGTAGCCAGGTTACAATCAGCAAACAAACTACTTATTCAAGATATAATTTAAGACCAAAAAAAGGATTAAAATTTAAAAAGAAAAGGCCTTTGGAAGACAATGCTAGTAGACAGTGGTAACTTGAGTAAGAAATTGAATAATTACCTTTGATTCATGGCCCTTCATGCTTCCTCTAGATTGAAGAATTCCTCAAACTTTTACTTTCCTCCACTAAATTCAAGAAGAAAAAAAAACTATAAATTAGAAACTAAAGCTCATGCATTTAAGAGATTAACTTAACTTGATCCATAAGGGAGATATAATAAAAACTTTATTTGACAAAGAACCCCACCAATAAAATGCTTGAATTCTGACACTCAAAGGCAAAATTCAAAGAACCCACAAGGTAAAAACCAATAAAAATGACAAAAAAAAAAACAAAAACAAAAACTTTAAGAAAAGAAGAAGGGGAGGAGAAAATAGAATCAAGAACAAAAACAAAAAAAAAGAAGAAAACCCAACGTGGAAATGAAAAGCTAGTTCTAAAATTTAAGAAATTTACCTTTGAGAGTGATCGTGAGGGAAATTATTATAAGAGCTAATTAAAAGAATTTTTTTTATTTTTGTGATTTTTCGGTTGAATGAAGTAATCTGTCTTTTCTGTTTCTCTCGAGGTGGGGGCTTCTGTCTCCGGGTCTCCTGGAATTGTGATCAAATTTATTACTTTTTTTGTTAAATCTACTGGCTAAATTTTAATTCTCTCAATATCTTTAATTTTTTTAAAAAATTAGATAAAATATCCAATTCTCTAAATTTTAATCGAAATTATAAAAAAAAAAAAATTCTTCCAAAACAGATACTTCATCCAAAAACTATAGATACTGTTAATAAAAATAATAAAAAAATAAAATATTTTTTAATTAATTTAAAAAATTATTATTATATTTAAAAAATAAATAAAAAGCCTCAATTGGTACACCCTGACTCCCCAAGAAATAGAGAGAGGCATTAGATCGGTGCTCCCTAGAGCGACTTGATGCTCCTTTAAAGGGTAGGAGAGTTTTTTTAATTAATAAATAAATAATAAAATTATATAATTATAATTATAAATATTAATCAAGGATAAAATTATTTTTTTATTTTTGTTATATCAGTAAGTTGACGAAAATATTAACATTTAGATCTATGTGTTTAGTAAAAAATATTATTTTAAGATTAAGTGTCTATTTTAAAAATTAATAAATTTTCGTATAATTTCGATCAAAATTTAAAAGATAAGAATATTTTATTTTAAAATATATAAAATGGAATCATTCTAAATAATTTTATTCAAATAAATAATAACATAATAAACAATCACTTAAACAATCATGTCATTTAAAACTTTATGTTAACTTTTGCCACTCATTTTTTTGTTCTCATTCTTATTTTTTTAATTTTGTTAAAATGAAAAATCTACTAATATAACAAAGAAAATAAAAAAATAAAAAGAAAAAAAATAATTTTTTAAATGACATGATTATGTAAATAATTACTTTATTTTCATTAATTTTTCATTTAAACAAAACCTATTAAAATGATTATATTGCATACAATTAAAAAAATTCATTGATTAAATTAAGACAAATTAAAGTTCAATGAAAAAAGTAAGAAAAGAAAATAAATTTAGTGAGTATCCATAAAATCTGTTAGTAAATTAATGTATACTTAGATTAATATATACTTATTAATTAAATACATTTTTTGTTTTTTAAAATAAAAAGTAAAACATTCATTTTGCGTTTAAAAGTAAATAAAAGTACTATTAAAGAAATTTAAAATATAAAAAACTATGATATTTTATAGGACAGATAAGAGGAAGAATCAAATTCTTTTCCAATGTTTGTCCAAGTGTAGGCCAACAAGGAAGTATTTACATGTACTTCTTTTTACATGATTAAGAGCATGTTTGATTTAATTTTTTTTTAATTTAAAAATTATTATGAAGTTCTTATGAAAAATAATAGTTTTTTAAATTAAGTTAAATCTGTTTGGTAAATTTACTTTTATATGTTTTTTTATAAATAAGTTGTTTAATAAAATTATTTATATAAGTTCTAATTTTAATTAAAATTACTATAACGGGTATTTAATAAATAATTTTCTACTAATCACAAATTTCTTTGTTCATAATGAAAAAAAGTTAATTTTATTTTTTATTTATAAAAAGTATAAAAAGTATTTTTATATAACATAAAATTTATAATTAATAATAAATTATATAAAAATAAAAATAGATAATGTTGAAATTATTTTTAATAGATAAGGATATTTTTGAAATAAAAAGAAAAATTCTCCTAAAAAAGAGGCATGTTTTTAAAAAAAATTCAAAATTTTATTCCTTAAAAAAATTGCTTATTTTTTAAGAATTTCTCTAAATTCTTGTTTGATCTAATTTTTGCTTTTAAAATATGGATAAATTAAAAAAAATCAGGCCAAATAAGCATTAAGAGCATGTTTGGCCTTACTTTTTTTTTTAACTTAAAAATTATTATAAAGCTTTTATGAAAAATAATAATTTTTAAAATTAAATTAAAGTTGTTTGGTAAAATTACTTTTTATAAGCTTTGTTTTCTAAATAAATTATTTCGTAAAACAATTTATATAAACTCTAATTTTAATTAAAATTACGATCAATGGTATTTAATAAATAACTTTTTATTAATCACTAATTTTTTGTTTAAAATAAAAAAATTAACTTTATTTTTTATCTATTTAAAATAAATTTTTAAAAATATAAAAATAATTTGTATATAATATAAAGTTTATAATTAATAATAAATCATAAAAAAAGAAATGAAAAAAAGTGACCCTTAATCCTAACAATCGAGGAGAACCTAAAAAAGAAGAAGAGAAATATAAGATGGTAATAATAATTTAACAAAATCATGTTTAGTTATTGATATCTTACCAACAAAGGTCACTTCCATGAACAATATTATCTTAACAATCATAATCAACAAATATTATGTCAATTTTCATCTAATTTATCTCAACAACCATTGACTCATTTAGTTAATTATTTCAATCATAATCATCAAATAATATATACATCATAAAGAAGTTAAAAATAAATAAACATCATATAATTGCCATATCAAATAATAAATTGAGAAATATCAATTAATAAAGAAAGTTTTCAAAATCTAAAAAAAGATAGAAAATAAAACAAAAAACAAAATAGAAAGAAAAAAAAGAAATAGTACTTGAATGCAGTTTTGAATTTTGTATCTTCTTTTTTTCTTAATTTTTGTAAGAACACGAAAAACTTAGAATGTTGATTTGCAAGAAGGGAGAGAGGAGAGGAAAATCGATAGAGAAAGAGAAGGAGTATTTTTTTAAAAAAGATTTTTTTGAAAAAAATAACTCTCTTAATAAGTTGACGTGTTTTAAAAAAAAATCCTAATTGTAACTTTTTTAAAAAATTTTATTTCTAAAAAAAAAGTTATTTTTTTAAGAGTTTTTCAAGAAATCTTATTTGATCCAGCTTCTACTTTTAAATAGTAGATAAGTTAAAAATAAGTCAAGTCAAACAGGTATTAAGTCTCCACAAAAAAATATATAAAACTATTTATCCAAAAAACAATTTTGAATATTTATATAATTTGCAATAGACCATAAATATTTCAATTTGTTAAAAATCAATTGTGATATCTCATCATATATCAAATATAAAATTCACGTAAAAGTCTAAATCAATTATCATTAATAAATTAAATTTAATATTTTAAAAAATATATGATTTAAAGTATGTATCAAGTTGCACTTGAGTATTTTTTTTTTTTTTTGGTACATGGGAGCGAAAACCGCTTAATTTATCACAGCTCTAGGTCTAGCAATTCGAACTAAATCATCTTGAAGCAAGGGAGATAACCCATTTGGAGAAGATAGCCGTGTAACGACACCAAATGCCCCCAATTGAGAAATTTGCTTCTCTGTAAATAAGATGTTCCGAACATAGCCAATCTGTTATCAATAACTGCGGGATAGAGTAAATAATTTGTGAAAGAGGATCCTTATCTTGGATTATTTGATGAATTTTCTGAACCGCAACCTTAGAATCCGATTCAACCACAATCCATCGACATCCATGATCCCAAGCTAGTTTAAGGCCCATATGAATAGCATGCAGTTCAGCTTTTAGGATCGTGCCTATTCGAAGTCTACTTGTGAACCCAAAAACCCAATATCTACAGTTATCTTGACATAAACCTCCCATGCTAAGCTCTCCTAGATTGGAAGTGGTAGCTGCATCAACATTCATCTTGACAAAGTTCTCAATAGGTGGTTGCCAAGCAATGAAGCTCAACTATTGAAGAAGAGAAGAACAACGACCCACTTGAAACTCCATGTAACCCCTTGTAGCTGCAATTAGAGCAAACCTAGCATTGGATGGCCATTGGTATCCTTCCTCCAAGAGACTTAGTCCTAAGCTTCCAAATATGCCAACAAGCAAACCCAAAAAGAGTGGGCAGCAAATGTTCCCTTCTACAAGAACATCCTTCCTATTAAGGTTATAAAAGATCCAATCTTGCAAAGAAAGACCATTAAAATGGTCAAGGTGAGCACCATGGAGCCACTTTCTCCAAATGGCCTGGGATTCAAAACAATCCCGTAAAGCATGTAATATATCTTCTGTTTCAGCATCGCATCTTGGACATCGAGAAGTGCTTGAATTTTTTCTTCGAAGACAGGCCTCCTTTGTAAGGATACGGTTATGTCCAACTAACTAGAAAAAGTGACAGATTCTATGTGGCCATCCCGTGGTCCATATCGCAAAAGAGGTTGCAACATGGTTTTGTAACAATGAATATGTAGACCTAACCGAAAAATTACCATCAGGAGCAGGTGACCATATGACTTGATCTTCTTTGCTGGGATGCAAACGCACGAAAGATAGTTGGTCACGCAAACCTTGCGGTAAAGCATTTAGCTTCTCATTTATCCATCTCCCATTTTCATCAATAAAATCACTTACAACTTCATGAGATAGGTGGTTCATAGATAGTTCACATACCTCCGCTAGTGTTTTGGTCCCTAACCACCTTTCATGCCAAAACTTGGTGTTCCCTATTCACGATTAGTTTCGAACAGCCTTGTTTGACCACCTCTTTTGCTGAACAAATGCTTTTCCAAGTGTAAGACGCATTTGACTTGGGAATTGAACGAATAAAAGGCTCGCCCTTCAAATATTTTGCTCGAAGAATTCGTGCCCAGTCCTTGATCACCATCTTCAAGTTTCCAACCCAATTTGGATAATAAAGCATTATTTATTTCCAGGGCCGGCTTTTGGGTAAAGCCACCAAAGCAAGAGCTTTAGGCTCTCAATTTGAAGAGGCCTTATAATTTTATAATATAATTTATAATATTAAAAATATATAAAAATAAAAAATAATTGATAAAATTACTTATTTTTTCATTATCTTAATTATGTATATAGTAAATTTTAATTTTTTATTATTTTTTAATATTTAAAATATTATATTATTTTCAATCAACTAACGGTCATATGTATTTAATTATATCCAACAATTATTTTTTTTATTTATTTTTCTTATTTCCAATCAAAATATTTAATAATTTTTAACAACTATTTCTGTTTTCTTCATTCTTCCTTTAACTTTAATTTTCCTCCAAAAAATACATAAGAAGTTCATTATGTTATTATCCTCATAAAATGGTGAACCTCATTTGCAGTTTATAATAAGCATTTAATAATTAAGTATTATTATTTTAATATTTACAGATTTTTTTACTTTAATTTTTAATTTATATTATATTGTTATATTGCTTTTATTATATGTAATAATTGATTTATTTGAATTAAAAAAATTAATTTTTTATTTTGTATTAGCCATTTAAAAAATATAAAAATTTTACATCTCAAAAAGTTAAAAGAATAAAAATTTAATATATTTTTTTATTTTAATAAAAGAAGACCTTATTGAATATTTCACTTTAAACATTTGAACTTATTGAACTGCCTCTATTTATTTCAACCGTTTTTCGTATCCTTGAGTCACATTTTTTTTGGATGACACACCATATCCCAATTAACCAAAGGAATTATTTCTTACCATCTATAGCACCCCATGGAAAATTTCTGTTCAATTAGCAACTCCAATTGGCAACTTAGTTGATTGCATAGTATAATTAGCAATTGTACTAGTCACAGATTGAACCAAGGTAGCTCTCCCTGCTAAGGATAATTAATTGGCTTTCCGAGATGATAATCTCTTTTTGACCTTCTCTAAAAGGTAGCTACAAGTATGTTTCCCAACCCTCTTAGAGAGAATAGGAACTCCAAGGTAATGACCAAGATCATCCATATGTTGCATGCCCAAAACAGTTTTCATTTCCTCCACCACCGAGGAAAGGACATTATTTGAAGCAAAAAATTTAGATTTTGAGAAGTTCACTTTCTGTCCTGAAAAGGAACAAAAATCATTTGGACACTTATCATCTTCCGGCCTTGTTTAGTTGAACCCTCTCCAAAGAGTAAAAGGTCATATGCAAAGAAAATATAAGGACGGCCCATTCTGACATAATATTATAGGTTGCCAACTACCATCCTCAACTGCATCATCAATCATGATGGATAACTTCTGCAGGTACAAGACAAATAAGTAAGGAGAAAGAAGGTCTCCTTGACGTAGCCCGCAAGTTAGTTTAAAGTACGAAGTCATCTCCTCAGTCCATACGATATTCATCTCCGTAAAAATGACACAAAATATGATTAAAGAGATTACAGGGGAAGGTAAGTCTAAATCAATTAGCATCCAACGAAGAAAATCCCAACTAATCTTCTCATAGGCTTTTTCCAAGTCTATTTTCATTATAAGGCCACCTGTCTTACCTTGTTTTCTCCTAAGAGAATGAGCAACTTCTTGAACGACAACTATATTGTCAGTGCTACCTCTCCCTGGAATGAAGCTACTCTGAGTAGGAGAAATAATATCTTTCAATTAAGGTCGAAGCCTGCCTTCAAGATCAATTTCACAGAGACATTGCAAAGACTAATTGGCCGAAGCTGTGATACGCTTTCGCAGTGATCCACTTTTGGAATAAGTACGATCAGCACCTTACTAAAAGATTCATCAAAATGTCCTGTAATAGAAGCTTCTCTGACGAACTTGCCAACCAACTCCTTCAGAGTCTCCCAATTTGCATGGTAAAAGCCTGCCTGAAAACCATCCGGGCCTGGAGCCTTGAAGAGGGCCATCGAGCGGAGAGCTCTATAAATCTCATCTTCTTGTGGAACATGAACAATCTCCAATAACTGTCTCTCTTCAAAGCCGAACCGAGACTTAGGACAAATATCATCAATATTAGTCGTAATCGAATTCTCCTGGTAAAGTTGCATAAAATAATTAATAACCAAAGAATTAAGTTCCAAAGGATCATTGCACCAACTATCATATGCTCTTTTCAGAGCGCTAATCATGTTTCGACTCCTCCTAATTACTGTGGTCGTATGAAAAAATTTGGTATTTTGATCACCAAATTAGACCCAGTTCGATCGTGACTTTTGAAACCAAATTAATTCCTCTTGCAAAAGTACTGTTTTGTACTCCAAGGTAAGACTTTCCTCCAGTCTAAATAAATAAGGATTAGGCCGCACTTCCAAAGCGTTTTTAATCCCATTTAGACAAGCTAGCAAACGTCTTTTTCTCTTAAACACCTTGCCAAAGGTAGACGCATTCCATTCCTTGACAACTGTTTCAAAATCCTTGAGATTTACATGAAGGTTATTCCCCTCCTTTCATATATTCCTAATGAAGTCTAAAAACGAAACATGACATAACCAAGCCATTTCAAAATGAAATGGTCTCAATCCTTTGTTAACAGGGGTTCTTCTATAGAGATTTACCAAAACCAGACAATGATCGCTTTGGACTCTCAAAAGATTGGTCACAAAAGCTTCAGGAAACTTGCTCCGCCATGCTGTATTACATAAAGCTCTATTCAGTCTCTTCTTTATCAGATTTTCCCCGCCTTGGTTATTAGTCCAGGTAAACCAACATCCCACCGCTACAAGATCAATAAGGCATCAATTAGTCAAAACATCTCGAGAATTTTCCATTCTTCCTGAGCTCTCCTACTCTCCCCTTTGCTTTTCCAAATTAAAGATAATTTGGTTAAAATCTCCCAATAACAACCAAGGAATTTGATCAAACTCATCAAACATTTTCAAATAATTCCAAAGAAACATCTTGTTAGCATGAGTAGGACTAGCATATACAGCAATAAAGGCCCAACGTTCTCCTCCACCATCCGTGATAAGGATAGAAATAAATTGCCCTGCTTTCTCAAAGACTTGAACAGTTCCAATGCTATTTTTCCGTAACACCCAAAGACCACCTGAAAATCCTCTAGCATCCCCTCTAGTACAAAAATCAAAATTCAATTGTCTAATGACCCTCTCAGCTTCCGTTCCACTAATCTTAGGCTCAGCTATGAGTAAGATATTAAGCCTATGAACAGCAACCAGTTCCCTTACATGCCGCAGAAACTCAACACTACCTGCACCTCGACAATTCCAAAATAATATGGACATAAGATACTGTTAAGAAAATAAGAAACTCCCAACGTTGTTTCAAAGCATCTGTTAATCTACTAATGGTGGCAAATCCCCACCGTTCCCCAAATCATTCTTCATAGCCAAGTTTGCTCCATCTATTTCACTTGCAAACTCCATCGTTATGTTTTCATCAGTTCCAGTCAAACCCACCGACTTCTTTACACCTGCTTTTAAAGACGATGGATATTGTTGAGGAAGAGAATTTGGGCTTGTATTAGTAAGATGGAGGATTGGATTAAAACCACCAAAGCTAATATCAGAAGGCTTTTATGATAAAACACCCTCATTCATTTTGATACCAGCTTGCTTAACATTAGAGCCCATATTTCTCTTGGGCCTAGTCTTACGAACGTGACCACCTTTCACCGAAGAAGTACCAGCCTGAAGGGTAAGTTTAGACAATTCTCCATGTGAATCTATAATCACGGATTCCACTGCCTTAAAGTTGACTATTCCTAGTTGATCTTGTCTCCTTTGTAAAGTAGGCTTAGCAACGTTTTTAAGTTTAAACTTGTTTGGAGGTCGTTGTATAACATTAGGACTCTCACCATTAGTAGCCTTCTTCATCGCAATAACTTCTTCATTAGCACTATTCGAAAATCTCTTTGTCAAACCAGCAAATTTGTTCCAAGATTCCAATCCCAAACTATTCGGATTATGCTCACCAACCTTAGCTGATTTTTTCCCATCATCCCTCTTAGAATCACTCGTACTTGATTGCTTGCAGTTGAGTATTTAGCTCACTGATTAATGCAAAGTTAAAGAGTAAGTTTTGAATCGTCCTTCTTCAAATTAAAAAAAAAAATTGTTAATAGCACAATAATACAAAAATGTCTTTATAAACATAAACTAAATAATTTTAATTAGCCCAACATTTAATCTTAACCTTGAATCATAATTTTTCTCGCTACTGCTTATGTTCGGTCATTGAAAAATAGAATAACATTTTTTTTTATAAAAATTTTATAGTAAAATTTAATATTTTCAGTTATTTGGATAAATCATTGAAAAACAGTTTTTATTGTTTAAATTATCACGTGGAAAATATTTTCTACTATCAGTGCTGAAGTTATTTAGTTAAATTATCTCGTGGAAAATATTTTTTACTATCAGTGCTAAAGTTATTTAGTATTAAAATGATAAATAGGAGTTGATTGCAGAACAAATGATACTATTTGATTTTTATATTAAAATTAATAATGAAAATAAAAAAAATAAATAATGACATTTTTCAAATATTTAACCACATATTATAATAATAGTAAGCTCTAATTTTCAAAAAAAAAATTACATCTCATATATTTTTTACCAAAAAAAAAAATTAATATTCCTCAATTTATGCAAAACATCCCAAACTTATATTTGTAAATGTGTATTCAATCATTGAAATATTTTTTATTTAATTATTATTAAAATTTATTCAATTTATAAATAAAAATATTAAATTGTATTGGATGATTTTATTAAAAATATTTTTTAATTTTAATAATATTAAATAATTTAAAATATTAATATCTTAAATTAATTTTTTTAAAAAAATTAAATATTAATATCCATCAAAGTTGATGAATTATTGGAAAATGTCACATTGGGGGGAGTCATTGATTCACTGGCGTATTCCCCTGTAGACACTTAATTTCCGACTCTGTTGAAAACCAAGGGCCACTTGGAAAATTCAAAGCAATGTTGAAAGAGGTCATACACATTCTGATAAGTTTATTCTGATTGCCGTCATCACCCACCATTGAAATCCCACTTGCAGGGAAGATGAAAGGCAAGAACCTTAATTTTTTTTATTTGTTTGTTTAAGAGAAATTCACAGGAATAGAATTGCTTCATGTTATGTCTCCATCGTTGGAGTGAGCATCAGATTACATATTATGTTAAATGGAAATTATTTTCATAAGGAAAGAAACTCTCATAAACGGAAGTGCCTCCACTCCCCTATCTCGGTTTTTCTAGAGAAAATCAATCACTTGGATCCACCCCATCCGAATTTTAAACTATCTTAATTAAAAATTTATTTAAGTTTAAAATAATTTGAAATCAAAATGATTTAAACTTAAATTGTTTTAAAAGATTTTTCTAAAACAATTCAAAACTTAAACTAATTTTATTTTTAAAATTAATAATTTAAATTTGAAATGATACGAACTCAAATAATTAAGTGTCAATTTTAAAATAACTCGAAGCTAAAACATTCTAAACTCAAAAATTATCCAAATTTCCCTCTACCAAAAATAAATCAACCTGAAATGGTATTATCCACGTAATTGTCACCTATGCACGGCGCGCACGTGTATATATGTTCTCGTTTACGTTGCAACTGTTATTAAAATCTGTTGTGCTTTTCAAGGTCGCTGTTCAGAAGATGCCTCACGCCACAAGGAGCGGCTCATATTCTCGGTTCACTATCGGCCTCTCAAGAACCAAAAGGACGGTCAACGTGTACCGAGTCGCTTGTATAAATAAAACCCACATTCACAGATATACTTCACAGCCATGGAGTCTCGAAGCCCCCAAGTCCCACTTCGCCGAACCCCTGAAAACTTAACTGAAACCCCCCCCAGCAACCCTTCACCGACCAACATAGTTGATAAAGTGAAAAGAAACTTAGTTTTCGAATCCAAATGGGCAGAATTGAATGGTGCCATGGGAGACCTAGGCACATATATTCCTATTGTGTTGGCCTTGACACTTGCCAAGGACCTTAACTTGGGCACCACATTAATATTCACTGGTGTCTACAACATTGTCACCGGCGCCATATATGGTGTTCCGATGCCTGTCCAACCGATGAAGGCGATTGCAGCGGTAGCTATATCTAATGGTTCCGATTTTAATATCCCGGAAATTATGGCAGCTGGAATCTGTGCTGGTGCGATTTTGTTGGTTTTGGGTGCTATGGGGTTGATGCAGCTAGTGTACAAACTTATTCCACTATCTGTTGTTAGGGGAATTCAGCTGTCACAAGGGTTGTCATTTGCTATGACTGCTGTTAAGTACGTTAGAAACGCTCAGGATTTTTCCAAGTCCAAATCTAAAGGAGATAGGCATTGGCTGGGATTGGATGGATTGGTTTTGGCAATTGTTTGTGCTTGTTTCATAATTGTTGTTAATGGTGCAGGTGAAGAAAGAAATGAAGGAGAAGCTAATGTTGATGAAGAAAGGAACACGAGAAGAAAAAAATTCAGGAAAGTAATGGCTACTATTCCTTCAGCTTTTATCATATTCTTGTTAGGTGTAGTTTTGGCATTCATAAGAGAGCCTAAAGTTGTGAATGACATTAAATTTGGACCGTCTTCTATAGAGGTTGTGAAAATAACTAGTCATTCATGGAAGGAAGGATTCATCAAGGGTACAATTCCTCAACTGCCTTTATCAGTACTAAACTCAGTGATTGCGGTCTGCAAGTTGTCATCAGATCTTTTTCCAGGAAGGGAATTCTCGGCTACCTCGGTTTCAGTAACTGTCGGGCTAATGAACTTGGTGGGGTGCTGGTTTGGTGCCATGCCATGCTGCCATGGTGCAGGTGGGCTAGCTGGGCAGTACAAGTTTGGAGGCAGGAGTGGTGGGTGTGTAGCCATTCTTGGGGCAGCCAAGTTGGTCTTGGGTTTGATATTGGGAACTTCTTTGGTGACGATTTTGCGCCAGTTTCCCGTTGGTCTTTTGGGTGTTTTGCTGTTGTTTGCAGGGATTGAACTAGCAATGACTTGCAGGGACATGAATTCAAAGGAAGAATCGTTTGTGATGCTAATATGCACAGCTGTTTCCCTTGTGGGCTCGAGTGCAGCACTTGGCTTTGTGTGTGGAATGCTAGTGCATGTGCTTCTTAAGTTACGCAACCTGAGCAGAGATCAGCCCTGTTCTACGGTGTGCATGCGTGGTACTCCATAACAATACCATGCTGTAAAGTTAAAGCTTTTTTTAAAAAAATTCGAATAAAGTTAAGCTGTGTGTAAAGAATGCTTGAAAGAACTCTAGAAGCGTGTTTTGTTTCAATGAATTTCCTTATTAGCTATTTAACAAGCTTTTCTTCTATCCTTCTCCTTGTTGGCTTTCAAAATCCAAACCCTGAGTGAAGGCAAGAAGAGAATGAAAGTCGAAACCAATGCACAGCATATTCTCCATGATCCTATCTGTTTATTTGTTGGGTGGGACAGCCCTCCCCTGGTTGTTCATCGTGCCAAAGTCAATCTAAGCTTTAAGCATACATCTATTTTGTTTTTTAAGAAAAAGGTACGCCTTCCCTTGACAAATTTGAGGACCTTATTTTATTCTTTTTGATAACCCAGCATTGTTGACAATACAAACAAAACAGAGATCATCTAATCAGCGATTTTAAATTATCTATTTAGGGAGAGTGATTGCATTGATGATGTAGCAATAATCTCTAGCTGGATTACAGTCACTATGATACTATATGAATACAAACTGGTAACTACAGCAGATAGAAAAATTGAAAAACTATAATCACTTAATGAAAAGGACAAGGAGCTAATGCTATAGCAGGGAGATCAAACCAAGCAGGAAAGAAATAATGGCAACGAGAAGTTTACAAAATGGATTCAACCTTCTTGCGAATGTATCCTGGTCCAGAATGCTCAATTTCACATGCTTCTTTCACATCGTCTTTGATACTCTTCATCCATGATACAGAAGTCAGAAGACATAATCAATCATGCAACTTTTCTTTGCGATTTTTCAACCAGAAAGAAATCTGACTTATGCTTTGGGATTTTAGAGCCTCAAAGTAAAAAATGGGAGCAGGACTCGGTAATTTTTTATTCCTTTATCCAAATGGATTTGCTCCCATTTTAGGAAAAGAAAGTGGAGACTTAGATGCTGAGTGTCCACCTGTAGGTTCCTGAGTTGTACATACAGAGCCCCAACTAAATTCATCACTGCCAAAGCCACCAATTACTTGTGGTCTACAATGACAATCCAAAATCTTAAATCATTTCATTTTGACTGAGAAAATCATATCACAAGTAGCCACAAATGTTCATAACACGCAGTGAGAAGACAGAGTGGTGGAGAGAGAGGGAAAGGGCAAGGGACTGATTCCCAAAGTTATTAACTTATAAACTCTATTGATGACATTTAGAACAAAAGCATTTTTGTACGCTTAGAGAACACGCATGCTAGCTAGAGGAAAACACCAGTAAGATGTCAGCAAAGCTTTTGTCCTAGATATCCGGTTACGTGAAAGTATCATCCAACTTTAAGGCCTTACCAATATTTATTGACAGTGGCATACTTTTAACTTCTGTCTTAAGATCATATGATACATGCATATAATATAAGACAGCCAGAACGAAATGTCACCTGGAAGGTGGCACACCAATGTGTGGTTGATCTCCCATGTATGCATCTAAGATCATAAATTCATCATAAGCATAATAAAACCATAGTAAGATGAAAATTTAGCAGAATTCCAAGAGAAGTAAGTGAATTTACTAGAAGGCATAGCCGATGTGAAAGGTGACTCCGGAGTCATCAAAGATGCAAGATATGATGAATGAGATGTCATTCCTGAAGAATGGGCATCAAAACTGGTTGTCTCAGACAAGCCAGTAGGAGCTTGAACACTAGGGAGGGCTCCTGGCAAAGATGCCATTGAAGGAAACTACAGAACAAATAACAATTAAAAATGTACATTTGAAGGTTAGAGCAAGAGCACTCAGATACAAAAAATATTACTAATACTTATGGAGAAATAGAAGCTATGTCATTGTATCAAAATAAAAATAAGAACTCTTGAAACCTTCAATCAAAAGGCTTTTATTATATAAAACTATTGTTTTCATAAAATGATAATGATCAACTAAATAGATAACACTTCATTAAGGGAACTAAAAGTACAGAGTGGAGCAGAGGCAACTTTTATTTTTAAAAAAAGAATTAAAAGTTAAAAAAGCAGTGATTAAGGTGTGCAATAAGTTTGTATGTGTGGTGCCTACCGATGGGGCTTGCTCTGGAGTCGTCTCACTGTTAAGATCAAATGGATTTGCCTTTGCAGTACTTGGAAATGCTGCTGCACGCTGTAAACATATACATACAGTTTAACATCTCCAAAAAAAGAGCAAAAATTAACAGAAAAATTACAGAACTCGACTCTTAGAGATACCACTGCATTAGGATAATACTGCATGCCAAATCCCGTTCGATGTTGTAGACCATATTGCCAACCTGGAACTGCTGCAGGGGCTGATGCATAGCTTGTAGTAAAGAGGTCCTGCAAAGATGGTAGCATATACTGTTAAGAGAATTAATAAATATCTGAGACCATGTAAGACAAAACCATCACCTCCGGAAGTTCCTTTCTTCCACTAGACTTTGTTTCTGCCGAAAGGGACTGTGCTCCAACTTCATAACTTGTTTCTTCAGCTGATTTTGAGGGGGCCTGAAATGATTGTTCAATTGATACATTGGAAGATTGTTGGGCATTAAGCATGAGCAATGAAGTACCAAGCTGCAAATATGCACACCAAGCAACAGGGTTAGCAACTGAAATGGAGTTCACAACATATTTTAAAGCAAAAAACAGGGTATATTCTTCATGTTTATTTAGTTTTCACCAACTTCTAATCAACTCCAATGATAACCTGGCTATGTGATGCTTCAACTATTGCATTACTTTGTTGTGAAGTAAAGCAATTATCAGAAACAGAGAACATAGAAGACTGATGTTTTTGCTGCCCCTCAGGAGCTTTGACTCTGTAGTCACCATTAATGTGAGTTGTGGCTTGAAGAGGGCCTACATTGGAAGGTTTTTGTAGGACATTTATAGCTGGTGGCATTGTTGAAGAGCCAATACTCGTCAATGCCAAAATCTGTTCTGCAGGTGCTGCTGGAGAAACACTGTCTACTGAAATGTTCTGTCCAGATGCAGTAGATGGAGCACCTGTGGTACCTGGCACAGCAGAGACATTATCAACAGGTTCCACAGAACGGGTTGACAGATCAAACAGTAAAAATTCCAGAGAATTTGCACTGGAGGCAGGAGGTGCTTTGTCCTTTGAAGAGAGTTCATCTGAGGACTGGTCACCAGCGTCACTTGATGGAGGGACTTGCTGCATATCTGGTGCTGCCACAGCATTAGAGGGCTCAGAATCCGTACTGAAATCAATCAAACTTTCCATGCCACCAGATGATGCAATCTTCTGCAAAGCAACAAAATAACAGGTTAATTGCAAAGAATGTTCAAAACAGCCACATGAAAATGAAGTATGATAGGCTGCCAAATTAATGAAAGCATTTAACAAAATTCAAACTGCAAAACAACAAATAAGAAGTAATCCGCGGCTTCTCACGGGCACAATTTAAAATTTTACTCTATGAAACCAGTCATTCACTAATCTATTTATATAAGCATTCATATACTATATAAATGAAATCCTATGCAGAGTTTCGTATCTAAATTACATCCATCCCTTTCAAGAGAAAGAGAACAAAACTATGATGATAAGGGAAAAAGTACCAAGGGTCTGGCATAGTTTCTAAGTAGTCACCATGCCTTCTGCAAATTCACATGGTGCACTTGCTAGTTCTGAACTTCTGAATGATCGTTGTACGTGGTTAAGTAAAAGAAAACTATAATGTTTCTTGAAAACAAAATAAAATAATAATAAACGACAAGCCTCTAAGGGAACACCATTAGCAAGTCATATTAAAATAGAAAGGAAATACCAAGTTAGCAACAACGCCACCTGGTTTATAGCGGAACCATCAGGATCCCTCCCAGCATTTGCTTTTGAATGTTCACCCACCTGTAGGGTAGGAGCATTTTCCCCCAAAATATCTCTAACTTGGCGCACCACTGGAGAAACGGACCTACCCATGTTCTTTTGATGGTCGGATGACCCGCTTCGGGCCACAGGTTCTCTATGTGAAAAGCTGTGTTTATTTTGTCTACTGGCGCTTCCACAACCATCAGATCGGAGCCTGTTATCAACAATCTCGATACACAGAGGGTTTCTACGGAAACCTCCATATCTTGAATATTCTTGGGCAAATCGAGGACTACTTCTCTCATTATAGTAACCCCTAACAGCATCACTTCTTCCAGCAGGACTAGATCCCTCATTAGAACTCCATTCATGTCTATCTTCATAAAGTGGACTTTTGGATATACAACTAAACACACCGACCTTCCTGCTTTCAGGGGAACCCGCCCTGTGCCCCTATACAATATGTACAAGAATCTATAAAAACAATGGAGTGGCATTTGACTGTGGAGCACCCAAAAATGTGTTTGACTATTCCAGAAGTAAAAATTAATGTGTCCCAACCTTGTCGAACCAACCACTTCTAAAATTATAAGATGATGAATATTGGCAAAAAGAGTAGATAGAAGTAATGATAACATACTAAAAATGCATTACCAATCTCAGACTCGGAAGCCTGTCACCCCTCTCCCCAGTGTATTTCCTCTCCACGTAGACATGCTTGATGAAATCTCGGAGTCGATGAAGATTACTGAAAGCAAACATAAGAGATTCGGGACACATTCCCAATGGGGCATCAAACACTAAAAAAATGAAAGATGCTTGGTAACCTGCCATCAGGTAAAGAATTACGTTTAGGATCCCATGCTTTGAAATAAATTTGTCTTGCCCGCTGCAAAAAATAGGAAAAAAGTTAGGCAATGAAAACATAAAGAAATGTGGCCATATCACCCACGGACTATTCATACAGACCTCATTTCCTGCTGCTTGAAGAGCATTCACTTCTTCTTCACTAAATTTAGCCATTGATACCGATTTCACCCTATGAGTGAATTCCCTACTGAAATATGAAGATCCATGGACCAGGTAATACATAAATGAACTGAACTAGGCAGTTGTTTTCAATCCCTTTAGAACCTCTTTCTTGTTAGGGAGAAGATAATTAGAAGTATGAAAATTTTAATTAAGAAACTCAAGATAAGGCTATCACTTACTGTATTCCACTGCAGGTGGTGCAAACAAAAGTCCAGAAAGTGGTACAAACATGTTGGGGACCCTGCCAAGAATAAAGAATGTTAAGACCTGACTTTGATACCCATTGAAATGCACTTCTGATAAACAGTGGAATCCCTCATGTTCTATACATATAACTATCAACAAGAAATTTTAGGGAAAAATTAGAACCATGGAAACCTCTGATACTTTTGATGATTCCATACATAAAAACCATGAAACTTGAAAAATAGACGCATAAAATATACAAGTAAAGAAGAGAAAACCATACCAAAAGATTGCAATTGATGCATCTTTTATTCTCGGGAAGTTTGAGAAGAGCCCGAATCGTCCTCTCGGTTTTGTCATCTTCCTTTATCTTCTTATTCCCCATTTTCTCAAAAAAAAAAGAAAAAGAAAAAGAAGATTTACCCCTGTTTCATCTAAAAAGAATCAGAATCCCGATCCCCAAATAATCAATCGTTTCGATAGAAATGAACATAATGCTCAGTTCAAGCTTGTTACATCCATTTGGCGAGCTGATGAAACAAAATCAAAGGATTATTTAAATTTTATCATAAAAAAAATGAAGAAAAAGAGACATAAACTTTTCTCTTCTTTTATATTTCCGAACTTTCTCAGGAAACAAACAAGTAGGGATAAGTGAATATTTATTTGAACCTTAATTACTAGCGAGAGAGAAAGAAATGAAAAGGAGAAGGTTGATTTATTGCAGAAAGCCAGAAAGAAGAAAGAAAGAGAGAGAAATTTGCCGGGAAAAACGGTTAGGTGACCGTTTTGAGCCGTTGAACGTTGGTCATGCTACTATTTCTTTATTTTTTTTCTTTTCAGAAGTTTTTTATTTAAATCTTTTGTTACTTTCTAATTTACTAGAATATGCGCATTCATTATCTGCGTACAAGAGAGAGCAAGACAAAGAAATTTTTTTTTTTAAATGTTTAATTTAATAGAATATTATAAATAAAATATTTATATATTTTTAAATTTTGATTAAAATTACATAAAAATTTATTAATTTTTGAAAATAAACTGTTTGCCTCAAAAACCTTAACACCATTAATAAAAGAAAAGTAAAACGATTAAAATACTTTTTCTTCTTTTTCTCAACTTTTCTCTTGTTTAGATAATTTTCTTCGCCGACTGCTCTCTCTTACATTGATTAGTCATCTCATGACCAGATCTGACACTCTTCGTCCCCGAGAGGGAGCTCTAGCACTCTCTCGAGAGCACTTTCAACAGGGAGCTCTGTCGCTCCTTCGAGGGAGCACAGATCCAACTTGAGAAAAAAAAGGTAGGATTTAAAAAAATATTAAAAATGAAAAATAAAAATTTATATAGTGTTGTAATTTTTGATATGTTCGAACGTAAAATTATCTAAAAAATATTGTTACATTAGTAAATTGACGGAAGTTTTAGTGATTGATTAAATGTTAGATTTATGTATCTTACGCTAAGCATTCTTTTGGAATAGGGTGTCTATTTTTCAAATTAATGAATTTTTATATAATTTTAATCGATACTTGAAGATGTGTGAATATTTTATCTTAATATTATTTATTTTAATTTTTAAATAATTTTGTTAAATTAAAAAATTAACTCTAAATGATAATATAAATAAAAGGCAATAAAATTAATTTTCCTGTCGATTTAAAATTATTTTGTAATTTCAAACTTTCATATATTCCTAATAAAAACAGGCCATTGTATTTTAAGAATACAAACAAGTCATCTAACGAGTAGCTTTAAAATTTTAGATTAAACTTTTCCCAAAGCCTTTTGACCTTTTAGGTTAAAATATTTGAATATTCTATCCACTCATGTAGAGTTTTTTTTAAAAAAGAAAAAAGCTCATATAAAATAATAATCCATGAAATTTTGCCTTTCACTTTTTATTTTCAACATTAAGAAAGAAGAAATTTATTTGATTTAATTAATTTTGTTTAACAAAAAAATATGGTCTAAAATTTGCAGGATATTACAAATAATAAAATAATCTCAAGAGGCTGAGTGTCAATCCTCCCTGGCCAAGAAATAGCTAAACATTAAATTTGGGTAGGCAAGAGCAGAGCTGATGGAATCTATGGAGGAAATACATAATTCGAAAATTCTCCGGACATAAAATAAGTAAAATTATGAAGGCTATATATTGCTTCTGTTTAGGACATGTAGCTGTTATTTCTTGAAGCAATACAGAAAAACAAGGAACAGGCTATACATAAACGCTTCCCAAATCGTCTATTGCTTCAGACAATGCAAAATCAATAAGACACATGAAACAATGAGAAGCAACAAACGATTCTTGCCCTCTAATGAATCTCTGTGAAAATTTATAAAGATAATTACTTACACAATTCTCTATTTCCTCATTTCAGATGTGCGCTTTTGGTTGATACATACCTACGAAATGCTCCAAACATTTCAGTCAGACAGGAAATTGTAATTTGATTCAAAGGGGTGCTGTATTATTTGGGCCAACTGCTACTCTGATATCAAGGCTAAGGGGAAAAATCGAACAAAATAAGAGAGGTAAGGAAAAAAAAATATATCTGTACAAAGATCGGCTGCCAAAATTCCATACACCCCTTACCCGCAGGATCAAACAACAGTTGGACTCAACTGGTAACCTGCTGTTGGGATTAACAAAACCTACTGACCGAAAAAGCTGTGAAGTTGCACAAAAAACACTGCCACGATATGTAGCAGAAGCAAAGTACTACTCTTACTGCTCACAGCTCTCCTGTTAGAACTTTTACACTGGATCAGTCCCATCACTGAGAATGGAAAAACCAGACCCATTCCAGCTAAAACAATGTCAATTCTTTAGGTACTCTTCAATTCCAGAAATGCATGGTGCTGGCTAATTTCATTCTGTCCACCCTCCATATTTCATCAGATCATTCTACCCATCACCATTTAAGTCCTCAGAAGATTCTTTGATTGCCTCTGCAGTCATGAGAGCAACCACAGCCTTGTGAATTGCTAGATCTGCTCTGAAAAGCAATCTCTGAGCTCTCTCTCTTTTGAACTTGGCCATATTAAGTGCCTGCTGGGCTGCACTAGATGCATCACGCAACCTGAACTCATCAATATCAGAATTATCCAACTGTTCGGGGCCATGCCTTTGAAAGCCATCTGAGAAGGAATGCCGCTGGCTTTGCCACTCAGAAAAGCCCATGTTCCACTGATGAATTCCATTTCTCTTGCCCGTTAGTCTCTGACCATATGAAGCCATCATTTGTGTGTCATTTGATGATAGAAAATTGCCAAATTTCTTTGACTTGCTCCTTTGAAGTTTCTGGTGATATTTCTTATTAAACCCATCACTGCCCATGGAGAAATATCCCATGCTGCCTACATCTCGTGGTGAAAATACCCTTGGTGATGCCTGAGACAGTGGGGAATCTTCTAAGGATTCATAGTTATGCACAGGATATAGAACCTTTTCATCCCCAAACAGGAATCCATTTGACCTTCTTCCTGAAATGACAACACATAAAGTAAGACTCGCAAAAGAAAACATTACAAAAAGCCAGATGAAAGTGAAATTGTAAAGAACATTACCAAAGGAATGACAACCCTCATGATCTCCCAACACATGGTTGCTTTGACCAGAAACTGAAATTTTCCGCTGAGATCTTTGTTTTGACCCTTTGTTTGGCACTTCCAAACCCCGGGGTTTCAAACAGAAAGCAAACATGGGTGGCTTCTCAATGGATGGAACCTTATCTGAGCATCCATTGGGGAGAATACGGTTAACTTTTGACATAGATAGCTCCCACTCTCTCACTTGCTGTTGATACATTTCCCACAATGGCGGCTGAATGACACCCAAATATTTGATTATAAGTTAGACACAATAGCATGTTTAAGATAAAAACAAACACAAAAGCAACAAAAAACTCACACCAGACATGGCGAAATTGTCAGGTAAAATGAGAGCTTTGAGAGATGAATTTGAAAATTTCTGAGGTTCTAAAATCAGATAGGATATAGAACAGGTCCATCAAAAAGAGAAATGCAGTATAGAGATCATTGGATGGAAACCACAACTCCCATTGACAGGTACCAATCAGACAACCCAACATATACAATAAAAATTAGGTGTAAAAAGAAAAAGAATAAAAGCAACAACACCTGAGGACAACTTACTCTTTGTGACAAACACAGAGGAGGAAACCAAATTTCTGGTTTATTATATTAAGAATGATTGGAACTAGACAACAACATATAATTCTACAAAATATAAATGATATAATGAAGTGTCAGAACTTCAAAATGCAATCATCTTTACCCAGGAACATATTAACCAGAACCCACCATAAATAAAAAAAATTGCAACCCTAAAGTGAAATACATGCATGCATCCAAGTGTGTAATTGTGTTGACAAGGGGCCGACAGAAACAAGTTCGTTAATACGAAATAGAAGACACATGAAGAACAAGAGAAAGAGCCATACACCTTATGATGTAGGGCCACAAGTGGCTGGGTCTACGGCAATTCCCTGATCTGATTCTCAAGGAAAGCAGAAAGAATTGAATGAAGAAAAGAGGAGAGAAGAGATCCCTAAGCTTCACACCTAAGGTTGATTGTGTCACACATCAAGAAGAAGGGAAAGATCCGAAGCTTCACAACCAAAACCATTTAGAAGTCACACCTAAGGTTAAATGCGTAAACCAATCACAAAAGCAATATTGCAGGAAATTCCCTGATAATAATCAATATCTCAATAGAAAGAGTACTTTGATTTATATAGACTCCTAGAATCCCTAATCCTAATGTTACATTTAAGAAGATGAATTTGGGGAAAGCGTATTCGGATTCATTTGTTATATAAATTGTCAGGGTGAAGGCAAACATTATGTAAAAAATAACAGAATAACTGAATAATACTTGTAATTGAAGTTTTCATTTTTCTTCAGGTTCATGAGAAGAATTTTTTTTTTTTTTTTTTTTGCCTTCACATCAATCGTTTCTCTACAACAAAGTCACTCCTATTCCAAGAAGATGGCAAGTACAAGGGTTCAAGAAGAAACAACATATAAATAAATCAATAAGTATACAGCAGTAAGACTATGGAATACATCTGCAGAACCAAGTACTTCAGTAGATCAAGTGCCCTTGCACCAAAAAGATATTGACAGTTTCAGTCAGTTTGCAATCTAAAAGGTACTAATATTATAAACATAAAAATGAAGGAAACAAATCCAAGAAAGACAAGCAATCCAAAAGATACCTGAAGATGCCGAATTAAAGGCATTCCAACTCTCTGCCTCTTCTGTCGCCAATGCTCATAGATGGGTCTGATTACTTTCATGGACCCAACTCCAGCCATGAGCTCTTGTATTTCATCAGAATTAAACTGTTCACACTGTTGAGTATAGGCAGCCTTCTCAAAAATGTCCATTGTCTTCTCAAACAATTCATCAGAAAATTCCAATGAGCTGCTGCTAACATCACTTTCTGAAGATCTGCGAATTCTTGAAATCCAATGTTCATCATCACTATCCATGTCATATAAAACACGGGATGGATCCAAAGCCATCTCAACATCCGTTTCAACCTGCCGCAAGTATTTGGAAGAACTGCGAAAAAATGCCACTTCTGCATTTTCATCATATTCCTCTATCAAGCGAACCCCAGGAATAGGAATGTTCTTAACTGAAGCAGCACGAATGTTACGATTGTAGCACTCTTCATGCATCTCCTTAAAAAGAGCCCACTGGCTCCTGTCAGTGAACTCCAAGATCCAATCCTTTCCTCCTTTCCACATCATAGCATGTGTAAAACGATTGGTAGACCCAGGCTGCAGGAACTGATGTGCCTTGTGAGAGTACCTCATAGACCCTGAAACTTTCACAGCCAGCTTCCATTCATTATGATCAAAAAGCTCTAGCGCAACCTGTGCTCCACATTCTCTCCATCCTCTGTCACCAAGGGTAATTAGTAAATTTGCATCACAAGATAATAACTCCAAGTTTTTTTGGGAACCTCTAGAAACATCAGAAGACCTCTTCTCATTAGCCCTCCTAATTCGTTTGTGAGGAAGACCTCTCTGGTGGTGGCCTCTATTTTTTGAGCTGTAATCTAAACCTCCAAAGGGCATTGAGTATGATACCTGGGTTCGTGGCTTCTTAGGTCCATTTCCAAAATTATTGTGGAAGAAATCAGCCTTTCCTTCTGACCATCCATGGGCATTATAACCAATCGATGAAGAACTACTTCTATTCCGATGCCATGTACTTCTAGGAGCAGTAGGATTAGGGCTTGGGATAATGCCACCATTCATATTCCAAGTCAAATCAGTAGACTGTTGAGTACCAGGTAATTCGCCATCAATATGCTTTTCATATTGATCAAAGGATGGAATCTCGACCCTAATACCATTCAAAACGGAATTAGACCTTGTATTGTTCCTATCACCATCAACTAGAGACTTTGATGATGAAACAAGTTGCTCAGACTCTGAATGGGCACATTGTTGCTTCTGTAATGGAACAATAGCCGTGGCTCCAACTTCTTCAGGTTCATGAGAACTGGCAGAAGTTCCATCAATAGTTTGATCACCATTTTCATACTTCTGTGAGGACTTTTTCCAATGTTCATCACCACAAACAGTGAGATCAAGAGTTGTTAACTCAGTGTCAGAAGCAGCATCATTTGATGAAGCCTTCAGATTTTTCTCTACACTACTACTGTCAAAACTTTTGTCCGCACAGTCCTCTCTATTGGAACTGTCATCCACCATCAAATCGCCAGAGCTTCCTGGTTGCTCAATGGAGTCATGATCCTGAAAGCTGATGTGAGCAACACTATGTTCCATAAGTAGCTTAAGATGCAAACTAAGAAAGAAAGTTGGTGCAGCACCAAAAGAAAGGGCAAACAGAGGAAGATTTCTGTGCTTCTTCTCAGAACCAGAAGTAAATTGGCCAACTTTCAGAAAACTAGATTCTCTGGAGACACCCATAAGGCTGATACCCTGCCTATACCTTCTCCTCCTTAAACCCTGATCAATAGCAAGCAAATTTCATAATAATTAACAGCAGCCATCCAACAAAAGAAAGACATTAGATATCCAACTACAGAGCAATGCCAAAACCTCTCCAGTACCCATTGCTGATGATAAATGGCACACAGAACTAAACAACAGCACTGGAAACTAAAACTAAATAGCATCATTTTGGGGTACAAATTTCTTTTTTCCCCTTTTTTTCAGAGGCAATAGCAGTTTTAGGGGGAAATAGGAAAAGATAAAATATGCATTTCCATGAAAAAACTATAATCACAAGTAAAACACATAAAAAAAAAGCACCTTTGAGGTTTCAAAAGCAACATAATATGGAAGAGAGGCATACCTCAAGTGATGAGGAGTCTTTGCAAGCAGGAGAACTAAGTAACTGATTAGTTCCATTCTGAAGCGCCTTAATGTTATCATAAGTGCACTCAGACAGAGGTAATTGCCTATTAATCAGACAATGTCTTTTCAGCTTAGAGTCCAAGAACACCCATTTTGAATGCTTCACTTCATGGAAGTTGTAAAATGCAAAGACAATCTGCTTCCTAAAATCTTGAGAGCAAGAAAACTTGAACCTGATTGAAGTTACAGGCAACTGCAGATCAGCAAACTTCCCCTGCTCAGTAGGTCGATAAAATACCGTCAGGACCTGGAAAACAAAAGCTACAGCCTGTTTCAGGGAACCTTCAAACAAAAGAAACCTTAGCCCAACTTCATTATCAACAAAAAGGATCTCCAGATGAACCATTGGCCAGACAGTCATCACCGTACCACACTGAAGCAGCAACAAAGTATGAACCAGCGAAAAGCTCTTTGTTCCAAATAAGTTATTTGAGACAGAGAACACAGGGAAGCTCAACCCAAACCTGAATTGTTTTGTACGTAACAAAGAAATGTTTAATTGTAACTGCCCTGCATTATCACTAAACAACAAATCTCCTTCAGGATCCAACCTTCCCAGACAAACATCAAGTTCTCCCAAATCCTGAAATTCATCAACAGAAGCTAGGGAAGTTATAGATTCAGATACACTACTGGCAACACAATTGCCTTCAGAAGCCTGACACAATGCTTTCTCTGTCCTGCGAAACCGCCTTCTAAAATATACGATAGGATGTTTGCTGTCTTTGAGGTAACTGGTGCTGCCCAAGGAAGAATCCTCAACCCTAATGTCATCTACTGGTCTGTCTGACAATGCAGAGGCACCAGACAATTTAATTTTGTCCACTCTCAATGAAACCCCATAGAGACAACTGTTTTCATCCACCGCCTCATCACACAACAACGGTTGGCCCGGAGAACTATGAGATGAGGCAGATGTTTTCTGTCTCTTCACAGCACGCAAAGGGCAGGATTTGACACGATGACTAGAGCGTGCCAACCAGGAGATGATTGGCTCTGAATCCATATAGCTCCCATTACCACTGTCATCTTCTGTCACAACATTTCTCTTCTCCTCCCTGTTGAGCTTCAAGTTCCTGATTCTATCATCAGAACACCTATTTCGCCGGGATCTTTTCCGCTCAGACTTGCTGGGAACTTCACTGGGAAAAAGCAAGAGTTTAAACCTCTCATTCTGTAAATTTATCCACTCCTCATCACGATCATCATATTTTACATGGTGAAGCTTTCTCTCTTTGTCATACTCATTGACAAGGCCATAATACCAACTCTTGTCCAAAGGCCAAAACACCTTGATTCTTCTATTCAACACCCAGTAAGCGTCCAAATCTCCAGAGTAAATTTCATAAAAATGGCGCCTTCTCCTCGAGTTGCCCTTCTCTTTATGACTTTTCCTTGGTCTCAACACTCTACCAGAAGCATCAACAGATGCAGATTCAGAACCAGACAAAGTCTTAGACCCAGAACTAGCATTCTGACCAGAAGATAAAAGAAAAGAAAATCCATTCTCAGATGGTGATACAGAGACTTTGCTGTTTGAAGAAAAGCCAGTACAGCTCGGGTCAAACCGTGATGATAACATCCTTGCTGCATTCTCTTCAAGATTCTCTTCATCATCTTCTTTAAAATCATCACATGTCTTAACAGAAGAACAAACTAAAATCTCAGCCTTCTTTGCAACACTTTTACCGCCCTTCACCGAATCCTTCCTCTTCCTAGGATTCCTCTGTGATTTTTTTAACAAAGAGTCACCATCATTTACAGCTGAGTAAGCAGCAACACCATCTTCTTCCTTTAAATGCTGAACTAAACTTGACTCACTGTTTCTATTGACCTTAAAATCATCAATAAACTTCTTCTGTTTAACCTTGGAAGACTCATTCTGAGTGCCAGAATCTTCACTGGTTAACTTCACTTCCTCTTTAACATCAACAACTGTACTACTAGATCGCCCTGCCAACTTCAACCTTTGACCACCCTCAAACTTGTTCCGCCCCACAAACCCACGTTTACGCCTTGGAATCCTAGTATCACCGTCACCCAAACTAAGTGAAATGCCATTAGCACCACAACCATTTTTTAATTTCTGACTCAAACCCAAATTCTTCAAACTTTCCGAATCATGCAACCCCGAACTGAACCCCCCATTATACACTTCTGTTAAACTCTTGCTACTATTGCTACCATCAACGGTTCTAAAACTACTGAGAGGCAAAGCTTTCCTACTCTTCTTTCTCTTGTTATTATTACTAGTCCTCTTCTCATCATCACCTTCTTGTGAATTATCTTTCCTTTTCAAGCTCTTATTTTTAGAAGACTCCTTAGAATCACCAGATTTATACAAACTCTTAAGATCCAAAGATCTTGATTTCTTAGGAATTTCCGCTCCATGAGAGTTTCCTATTCTATTTTCCATCAACAATCCCTCAATCCAAACAGGGAAACCCCAATCCCCCACTTTTCACATTCCCATCACACATTTTTCAGATCTGTAAAACCAAAAATACGCCAAAAAATACGAAAAAAGAAAAAGATCCCTCAAATTTCCCAAAAATTAACCGATCAATCCTCAAAATCCATATATTCAAATAATTTCTTCAACAAATTAAACAATTAACAAAGAAAATCGCAATAAAATTAACTACTCACCTGGATCGGTATATCAAATAACATCAATTTCTCCACTGAATCGTGAATATCAAGAGTACGAGCGTCGACTAGGGTTTGAATCTAGGGATTTCGAATTGAAACCCTAATAGATTTGTCGATTTTTGAAATTAATTTCTCGATAATTTTTGTTTTCCGGAAATTCAAATTTTTTTTCTTTTTTTTTTACCGTGTGAGACGGGACGAGAGCTAGGGTTTCTTTCGGTTTCACGAGAGTAAGGTTTTAGATACGTGGCAAAATAACAAAAAAATAGGCAAAATAGGAAAAATAGAATTAATGGCAAAACAATAAAAGAATTCCTAAAAAGTCAAAAAAATGGGAAAAATAGGGAATATTTATCAGACTTTTCGATTTTGATACGTGGCGATACATTAACCCTCGGATTTAGAAAGTGTGGTGGGGATTTTATGCGGATTACTCAAAGCTGCGGGATTCATTAATTGGGCTTTACATTTTCGGGGTAAACGAAGTGATGAACGAAGGGCCACGATTGGGGAATTGACAGGTGGACGGTATGGATTTTGAATAAATTTGAGAGATGTGTGGTAGTTAAGCGGCTACATTTTGCTAAAATGGTAAATTTGAAGGAAAAAAGAAAAGGTTTTATTTCACTTTTCCATTTTCGTATTACAAAATTGACCCTAGTGTTTTGGAAAAATAGCAAAACGCCATCAAGATTTTAAGTTTGTAGGCGCCATTGAGGAAGTTTGAAAGCCACTCGCTAAAATGCAGCGTAAACAGAACTCGCTTTAATTGTGAACACGTAGGCAGAAGAATCTGATCACTGCCACGTATCTGTACTTAAAACGGCGAGTTCGTTGTCGTTGCGCCGTGTGCGTGCGAGGGAAGTCATTGCTAAAATAAAGCTGGTAACTGCACAACAGAGTACAAAGTGACGTGGTGAAAACAAAAAAGATAACAAAATTACGCTTCCATCCTTCAAATTTGCTGTTAATCACAGCTTTGTTCAAAAGAAAAGTGTTAACTTCTCCCGCCATAACACAAAATCAATAAATCATCCACAGTTGTATGATCCGTACTCAATGTTCCACGTTAGCTTCACCTTTGAAATTCCATTGGGTGGACGGTCCATTCCTTCAACTTACTAATTCGTATAAATTGATTAATTGGTAATAATTGTCAATTACAGTCATTATCAATTTCCTAAATGATTTAGGATATTAAAAATATTTTTCTCAAATAACAAATAATGAATTCAATATGTTTCATCTCAAAAAGCCATGTGATATTACATGATCATTTTTAATTATAAATAAATATGAAAAAATTTTAATTTTTTCATTAAAAATAATAAAAATTTCTTTTTAAACAACATAAAAATAGTAAACTATGAACTAATTGTAGAATATATGAGCAATAACTTCTTTAGAGTTAATTGGTTTTTTCAAAAATATTTTTTATCATTTGACTCAATCTATACCAATCGATAATATATGTATATATCTATATACACGCAAGAGTACCTTTTAAAATATATAAAATACAAAGTTGGTTAAATTCGTGTTTAAATTTTTTTAACCGAATCAATTAAATTTAATTAATTTAACCAAAGTTTCTAACTCACTTAATCATCTTAACTGAATTAATCAATCCAAATTAAGTAATTTTTTTTAATTAGTTCAGTTTTAACCGACTTTTGTTTATCCCTAATTACACAATCATTTTCAGCTACCAACATAAAAAAATTAATTTGCCGAATAAAAAATAATGAAACATTATTTTTAAACAACAAATAAATAGAAAAGTAAATTCAAATACATTCTTATATAATATTTCATATTTATTAGAATTGTAAATAAAGTAATACTATTTGATCCAACACTTTTGTCCCTGCTGATGCGACAAAATTTCATTAGATAAATTTAAGAATAATATCCACCAATTTATGATAAATCAATTTATTCATAAATATGATATTTAAAATTAAATCAATAAAATTTTACCATATTAAGAGAGCCAAATAATATTGAAAAATATAGCACCCTCAAGTTTTTTCTTAGTAAATATTTACTAATTTTGTATAATTATAATCATTCTTACATTTAATTAAATGTTAAAAATCATGTATCAAATATATGTAGACATAATATCTAAATAAGCTTCTATACTTTTATCGCATTCAATTAAATTTTTATATTTTTATTTTAAATCAAATATGTTTTTGTATTTTTTTGTAGTCAAATAAATATTTAAAACTAATTGTTGATTTAATTAAAATGTTACTTGTCATTCAATGTCATGTGACACTAACGTAACATGTTGACATGTTATAATAGAACAGAACGTGGCATGTTGATGTGACATAATTACATAGTCATTTTATATTTTTACCCTCCACATTAACATCAAGTCGACATCACATAGATATAAAATAACAATGGATAATTTGAACCATTAATCATAAGAGGTTATTTGAACCAAAATAAAAACACAAGATTTAATTAAACGTAATAAAAGAGTAAAAGTTTTTTAAAATTTTTTTAAAAATAGTTTAAGAGCTTTTTTGAACATTATATCATATTTATAGTACACATGGAGAAGTATTTGTTGAAATTAAATTAAACCCAATCCATTTTTTATAATTTAAATTAAATCTAAAATATAAAATGATATTCTTTTTATGTGTTTAGCAATTACCGAGAGTCTCTTGCTACATGGTGCTTATATGGATTAAATTAGTCACATGTCAAATATTGAAATACTTGACATGATTTTTTTTTCGGAAATAAAATACTTGAATTATTTAAATTAACCACTAAGATTAAACCAAGAGAATCATGGTACAAGATGCTTTACATGGTTTTTTTTTTTTTTGTGATAAAATACTTAACATGAATTATTGAGATTATAGAATAATAGAGAGGATAAAATTTAAAGAGCTAAATAGTAAAAGAAATTTTTTTGTTTTAATTTCACTCAAAAAATATATTTGCTTCAATAAAAAAATCTTTTCACAAATCATAAGCATTTATATTGATCTTGATCTTAATCTAACGCATTTAATTTCTTCTCCTATTAAAATTCAAGTATATACGATAACAATTTTATTGCTAAAAAAGGTCAATTTGATAAAATAGAGTTTCAGATCTTCCAATTTGAGGTAAGCCATATCTCTATTTTTCGCTTAATTAATAAGAAAATATTGAAAATTAAGTTTTTAACATTTACATCTTAATTTTTTTCCCTTGAGAATCAAATGTTAGTTTAGGGATTTTGATTTTTTTTTTAAATTGAGGATGTTAATACCAAAAATGCATGCAAAAATGGCACAATCATCATTTAGGATAGGGATGGCATCGACAATGGTTTAGTTTTATTCATGTACTCGACCTAATTATGATATACATGTAGTGATTTTTTTAATAAGTATTTGAAAACAACATTTTAAAAGGTTATGCATTATTATTATTATTATTATTATTATTATTATTATTCAATTCCCAACTTGTAATTTTATGTAAATTTTATAAAATAGAAAAAATGCAATATATTTGTGTTAAAAAGTAGTGCATTGGATTTCCTTTTAATTGATTAATGATGAAAAGGTCTTTTTTTATTGCATTGGTATTTTATAATGTATTATTTGTGTCCAACTGATTTTGTTCCATTTCCATTTAATTCAAAGAAAACGTTTTTTTTTATAAGATTAAAACTCTACACAAGAAAAAATCTAAGTGCATCCTTATATTTAATTTTCTTTATTAAAAATTGTCTCCTGAATGGGAAAAATGAGTTTAATTAAAGTGCTATGTCAATAGTTCAATTGGTTGACATGTAACACTCTAATTGAGTGAAAGTTATCTTGTAAGAATTTTTTTTTTTAAGGCATGAAATTTTGGTCATTTTTCCCTTTTTTAGGTTTCTCTCTTGTTTCTACTTATGCTTTCTCCATTCTAATTTTTAGCTTCTCCCTTGGGTTTCTCCACCTTCTCTCTTTTTTACTTTTCACATTTTTTTCATTTTTTGTCCGATTTTTACAATTCTTTTCCGTTTTTTACTTTTTTTTCATCGGCTTTCTTTGTTTGTTTTGATGTTTTTTCTTTTTTTTGTTTGGTCTTTGATTTGTTCAACCACTATTTTTGGTATCTTTATTTTTTTATTTTAATTTGTGATTTGTATTTTCTTTTGTTTTTTGTATTTCGGTTTCATTATTATATGAATCTTTCTTTGTTTTGTGATTTTCATTTTATTTTGTTTGATGATTTTTGTATTGCTTTGGTTTGATTGTGTTAATTTGCTTTATGTTTTGGTTCTTCAAAAATGTGTATTTTGCTTTTGATTTTTCCCTTTCATATGCTCATTGTTTAATTTTTTTTCTTACAGATTTTATTGTTCGACTTTTGTTTTGTTGTTATTTTCTAAGTTTGATTTTTCTTTTATTTGTTCTTATGTAGTTTTTATTTATTTATGCTTTTGTTTTTAAGTTTTTTTATTGATTCTTACTCAAAGGTTTTTTAAAGATTTTTATATTTTTGAGAGGCCATGGCATTTCCATATGTTCCTAATGCCATGGATCCATAAATTTTTCTTTTCATTAAAGTGTTCTTTTGGTTTCCTCTCTTGCATAGACTAAGAATATAGAGAAAGAATGAAAAAATGTGGTGAGGAAAGAGGAGAGAAGAGAAAAGAGAGATATGGTAAAAGTAAAAATACAAATATAAATTTAAATTTTTTTATTTTTAATTAATTAAACAAATTAGATAGAGATAAATTGGCTTCTTTCTCTTATTTTTCTTCTTTCTTCTTCATCTTATTTCCTTATCCATTGTTTTTCTTTTTAATTATTTATTTGACTTATTTAATTTCAATTTATGCATTAATTCAAATTTATGTAATTAGTTTAAAAAATTATAAGAATAAAAATAAAATAATTAATTGAATAATTAATTTCATGTTTTTCTATTTATCCAATTTTTATTATTTAGGTTTTTATTATTTTTTTATAATATTATTAGTTCTATTAACCAGAAACTTTTGGTGTAAATTTCTAATATTCCCTCTTTTTATCTCATTTCATTTGTTTACTCAAGCTTTTATTATTTGGATTTTTTATTATTTTTATTTTTACTCAAGCTTTTAATTCAATTGATGGGCTTGATTTAGGGAATTTTATTAGTTTGTGACTTTACTAAAGCAATTTCATTTTTTGTCTTGTTGTTAATGTAATTAATTGTTGACTAATTCTTTTGATTTCATTTCAAATTCTTAAATTGCATTAAAAGGAACAGTAGTTAAGCACTTGACAAATAAGAGAATTATGAATATTATGTGAAGTAAAATGAAGAATGATTGCATTTGTGTTAGTTTTTATTTTGTTAATATTGAGAGGAATTTGTTTTATGATTTTGTTGTATGATTAAGTTATTTTTGGAATCTTAAGTTTATAATTTAATCATTTGTGTCTTTTGCTTTAAATTATGAGACTTTAAAGTAACTATGTGTACCACTTAGGATTGATATGGATTAGTATATATTTCTTAATTAATTGTTTATAAAGCTTTTTCAAATGCAATTTTCGGTTTTCATTACATTAACTATTTATGAAATTTTATAAACTTGTTGCATAGCACGGATACTCTTCTAGTAGACTTAAAAATGTTCTTGGTAAAAAAAATTTACATCAACAAATTTCGTTATTGTTTTCATCTCTAATAGCTTAACTGCAACATCATAGACAAATTTTTCTAATTTAAACTTTTAATCAACCCAATTACCTCATATTTTAGTCACAAGCACACCAATAATTCCAAAATTAACTTCAACATAACCCTTATGAAGATATCATCCCTTTCACCATTGATTGTAGAATTTGATCATTTGTGTTTACGTGTCTTAATCGTGTTATGTAAATATAAAGTTTTAATAGTTATAAGTAAACACAAAATGATATGATTAATTAAGTGTTTCAAGTTCTTAAACATATATATGGATACATATATTAAATGTATAATATAACACGACATGTTTAACATGTTTATTAAATTGGTCATATTAAATTTATATGAAAAGACACAATTGATAATGTGATATCCCTTGAGGTAGGGTCTGCATTGAGGGGGAGGAAAAAGAGAAAGCGAAAAGACGAGAGGAAAAAAAAAGAAAAAAAGGGAAGGGTAGGTCAAAAGGGGAAAAAAAAGACAAAAGAACGAATAAAAGAAGGAAGAAAGAAAGAAAGAGAAAGAAAAAAAAAAGAGAAGAAAGAAACGACAAAAAGAAGTAGAAAAAGGGAGAAGAAATGGGAAAAAGAAAAAGAAGGAAAGGGGAAAAAAGAAAAGGTAAAAGTAACGGGCAAACCAGAGGAAAAAGAAGGAAGAAAAAAAAAAGAAGAAAAAGGAGAGAGCAGCGCCGGGGATAGAAGAAGAAAAAAAAAGGAAGAAAAAGGAGAAAGCAGCGTCATGGAGAGAAAAAAAAAGAAGAAAAAGTAGAAAGCAGCGCCGGGGACAGAAGAAGAAGAAAAGAATGAAGAAAAAGGAAAGAGCAGTGTCGGGGAAGGAAGAAAAAAAAAGGAAGAAAAAGGAAGAAAAAGGAAAGAGCAACGTCGGGGAAAGAAGAAGAAGAAAAGAAGGAAGAAAAAGGAGAGAGAGTAGTGCCGGGGAGAGAAGAAAAAGAAAAGAAGGAAGAAAAAAGAGAGAGCAGCACGTGGGAGAGAAGAAAAAGAAAAGAATGAAGAAAAAAGAGAGAGTGGCGCCGAAAAAAAAAGAAAGAAAGAAACGGGAAAAGAAGAAAGCATAGCTAAATCCACACGCGAACCAATAGCGAAGCAACATCCCGCTATTGTGAAGTGAGTGGGTGCTAAATTTTAAAATTATATTTAAATATATATTATATACGTTGTATTTGACAGTTGATGAAATTGTGAATAACATGAGCTGGTAGAAAATTTAGGTTGTTTGTTGACGTGACAGAATTTTTAAAAATTCATTTTCTTAATATTATACGTACTACGTATATATATATATGTTTTTAAGTATGGAGAAACAAATTTTTGACTGATTTCAATTCAAAATTAGCCTTGCAAGCTTTGTGTGATGCATTAGGCCAAGAATGACCATTATTTGACTTGTAGAATGAAGTTTTAACTTTCTATTTTCACTAAGCTTGCAGTTTTGATAAAAATGCTATGCCATGAAATATGTTTGTGCATAAGCATATGGTTCATGAATATACCACGTACTATTTTATCATACTTTGTGAATACGTTGAGATTATATTGACTTTTCTTTTAATATAATTAAGAGACTGGAGGGTAGGACTTGTTATCACATTAGGTTAAGTGTGGCGTTTGTGCATAAAGTAGAAACTATTGTTTATTGATATTCAATTTTAGAAAAAGGAGACTTGAAGTCCCGATTATATAAAGTGACGTGGGTAGTTCCCATGAGTAAGTAAAAGGGGACTTGAATCCCCAATTTGTATTGGTGACGTGGGCGGTTCCCACGAGTAGGTAAAAAGGGACCTGAAGCCCTGATTTATATACGGTGACGTGGGTAGTTCCCACGAGTAGGTAAAAGGGGACCTGAATCCTCGATTTATATACGATGACGTGGGTAGTTCCCACGAGTAAGTAAAAGGGGATCTGAAGCCCCAATTTGTATTGGTGACGTGGGCGGTTCCCACGAGTAGGTAAAGAGAGACCTGAAGTCCCGATTTATATACGGTGACGTGGGTAGTTCCCACGAGTAGGTAAAGGGAAACCTGAAAGCCCGATTTGTATTAGTGACGTGGGCGGTTCCAACGAGTAGGTAAAAAGGGACCTAAAGCCCCGATTTATATACAATGACATGGGTAGTTCCCATGAGTAGGTAAATGGGGACTTGAAGCTCCGATTTATATACGGTGACATGGGTAGTTCCCACGAGTAGGTAAAAGGGGATCTGAAGCCCCGATTTGTATTGGTGATGTGGGCAATTCCCACGAGTAGGTAAAGAGGGTCCTGAAGTCTCGATTTATATACGGTGACGTGGGTAGTTCCCACGAGTAGGTAAAGAGGAACATGAAGCCCCGATTTATATACGGTGACGTGGATAGTTCCCACGAGTAGGTAAAAAGGGACCTAAAGCCCCGATTTGTATTAATGATGTGAACGGTTATTCGAACAGTTTGTAGGACATTTCATGCATTTAGAGCCTGAAATAATTTATGATGAATTGACACAATTGATTGAATTTTGTGTCATGAATTATGGATAGGTGGTGAGTAAACTGATTCGGGTAAGAGACTACACCCGAGAACGGAGGATAGGAGTATCTTTACTCCTAGAACAATGAGTGGACAATTTATCGCCTTAATTATCTAAAGGAATTTTATTCAATTTGATGATTTGATGATTTTGTGAAAATTATTTTAAATGGAAAATTTCTTGTTTATTGAGAAAAATACGAAATTATGAAATAAATGAAATTTATCAAATAAATCAGATTTTTATCAATTGATTTGAAAATCGAATATTGGATTGAAATTAGAGTAATTGGAGACCCCGTGATTTATTGTGAATTATGTTTTAAATTATTATGGCTTATGAAAATGTGGTATGACCGGTTGCTGGTTTATTGTATTGAAATTTATATAAACTGTTGTTTGCCGTGCAGGCTGGTTAGTAATAAAATAGCCTAGTCATACTGTTAAAATTTTATTAATTGGTGGATTGATATCTGTTACAGTAGATGGGTTTCTGTGGACTAGCCTAATTAGAGGTGGCACGGTAAAACCCCTATATACCGATACCTCAGTTGTAGAGGAGTACATGGTTATTTATTTAATTGTCTTGAGATATGACAGAGTCACTTCACGTTAAACCACCACGTGAAGACGAACTCAGCTAACGTCAAGGAATGACTGATTTTGAACAATTATGAGAATTTTGACAGCCTTGGCAGGCTTGGTTGAATACCTCTAATCAAGGTGTCACCGAGCACGAGATTTTTGGCAAAACCATGATTTTGCGAATAATCATAAGCCATGTAAATTTTCAAGTGAAATGAAATTAATTTACTCATTGAAAGGAAATAAAATGTTATGAACATTTTACAGTAGTTTATGATAATTGTCTCATTTTACTCGATTTTAGATAGTTTCGATGGTAAATGTTTACTCATTGGGATTTTATAATCTCACCCCTTTTTTTTCCACACCTTACAAGCTCAGAGCATCCATAGTTAGCAGAGTTAGTCAAAGACTGTCGATCGGACTTGAATCGATGAGAACTGTAGGTTCACAGTTCCCGAGACACTATGGTTAGTTTTGGGGTCCAAGTGTTACTGTAATTTAAATTTCACACTTTAGTTGTTTACATTATGGTATGTAAAAGCATAATAAATTAATAGTTTTATAAAAATTATTTTATGAGAAAACATGTTGTTTTATTAAATATTTTTATTATATTCAAATAATTAAATTTTATTTCCCAAAAAATATTTTAGATACTTAAATTTATTTTTATCATGATAAATGTATTTTATACGCATTTACTACATTTTTAGTAAATTTTAAAATTTTCGGTGAAAAACGATGAAAATGCTTGTGAGCCAGATGAAACTATTTTAATATTTTTTTTATTTTGAAAATGACTTGAGGTATTTGAAATGTGACATTTTTCGAAATCGACGCTCACCAGGAAAGTACGAAAGCTGATACGATTGCCTTGCGGGGTTTCGGTTGGTATTCGGGGTATGAATACCTATCGAGACGTCGCGGCGGTTGTCATGGGCCTGATAACGAGTTTCGGGTCGTGACAACAGGAATTCACTCTAAGTGGTAGTTTCAAGCTAGGTTGCTTGAAAGAGTAAAGGTTCCAACTTAGCTTTAGAAAGTTGGGTGTTGGGTTTTAGTTGAGCCTTTGAAAAACCATTGTAAAGGTTATGGTTGAACCTTGGAAAACCACATTGGGTTTTAGTTGAGCCCGAGAAAAACTAGTGTAAAGGTTGTGGTTGAGCCTTGAAAAATCACCTTGGGGGTTTTAGTTGAACAAGCGAAAAACTAGTGTAAAGGTTGTGGCTAAGCCTTGTAAAAGTCATTGTAAAAGCTTGGTGGAAGCTTGTGAATTCTACTATTTTTAGTGTTTGGTTTGAAAATCCTTAATTGGATAATCAAGGTAGTGGATGTAGGTCTTGGACCGAACCACTATAAATCCTTCGTTTGTTGTCTTCATTGTTTTACTTTCTTTGTTTTAACGTTAAGTCTCAATCTTGCAAAAAGAACGAGTTAGTGCTATTCACCCCCCTCTAGCACTCACATTTGAGACCAACAATTGCATGTCATTGACACGCAAATTTTATTTAATGATTGATAAGTGAAATCTACATATACATTTACTTGAAATTCATCATTTTTAAGACTTGTAAGGCATAAAATATCTTCTGTTTAATGGAATATTTTTCTACGCGTACTTTCGGATTTATAGCTAATCCCTCCTTATGTTGTTTCCCTTTCTCGCCTGCTCACTAGTTCGATGATTATCACTGAGTCCATGAGACTCACACCATCTTATTTCTCTTTTTTGCAGATAAGGATTAGCTTTAGCAGAAATCTTAAATGAGGCTTGTTTGAGGCTCGGCGAGATTCTTCGGAAGTCTCGAACACAGATAACAGCCGAAGAGCGATCGTTACAGATACCCTATTTAAACAATTAAAATAATTAAAATTTTAAACATGATTAATACAATTAAATTAAAGTAATTTTGTTAATAATTTAATTTTAACATAAATAAAAATAAAATATAACTCTATTAAAGATTTAATTAAATTTGTTAATACTTTAAATAATATATCAAAAATTAAATAATTTAAATTTAAACCTTAAATTATAATAAAAGATATTTTTATCTTTTTATCACTTATTCTTTTCTTATTCCAAAACTATTTTGTCAACTAACATTGGAATAATGTTAGAATGACAATTCCATTTCATAAAGTAAACTATATAATAATAATTCCTACCATATTGCATCCGAGCATTTGGCTCATGGTTGGTGCATTATCCTCTTGCCTAAAGTGCAGGGTTCGAATCTTGCAATTAAAAAAAAAATTATTCCTACCATATTAATATTTTAAGCATAATATCTAAAAAAGCTCTTAAACTATTTAGGGGCTGTTTGGCCTAGCTTTTTTCTAACTTAAAAGCTATTATGAAGCTCTTATGAAAAATAATAGTTTTTAAAATTAAGCTAAAGTTGTTTGGTAAATTTTTTTTATAAGTTTTTATTTATATAAGTTATAATTTTGGTTAAAATTATTGTAGAGAGTATTTCTTTTTTTAAAAGGGTAATATTGTAATTATTTTTAATAGATAAGGATATTTTTGAAACAAAAATAAAAAATTTTCTTGTATTTTAAAAGAAGAGAAGAATAGGAGCTTTTTTTTAAGCTCTTTTTTAAAAAATTTTACTCTTTAAAAAAAAGCTGCTTTTTTTTTTAAGAGCTTTTCAAAATTTATGTTTGGCCTGGCTTTTGCTTTTAAGAGGTAGATAAGCTGAAAAAAAGCTAGGCCAAACAAGCACTTAGAAAAATTCAAATAAGCTCTTGTTTTTTATTGCTTTCAATTAAGCCTCTATATTTTTATTTTGAGTCAAATAAACCATTAGGTGGCGTTTGGTATTTTATTGAAAATATGATTGCTTGGTATGTGATTTGTTGGAAATGTGATTGCTCGAAAGATAATTTTATAGTATTTGGTGTAACATGGGAAAGTGATGATAGCAGGAAATGTGATTTTTGAGAAGATTGCATTATAGTGTTTCATTTAAAAGCATTTTACTAAAAATTTAATATAAATTTATAAAATTAACCTTAGATATGAAAGTTGAATTTTTAATGCAAAATTTTAACTTTTCAAGTCTATCCCTTAAAATAATAAATAATAACATAACAAAAAAAATGTAATATTTTAATATTATTTATTTAAATATTAAAATATGCAAAATTATTATATCTTTATTTTTACCTTAAACCTATAAATATTAAGAATAATAATGCGTAGGATTTTCACATGAATAACAAAAAACATTTTCCAAAGAATTTTCTATTTTTTTATCTTTGAACTTTTTTGGCTAATGATTTCTCCTTTTATTTTTTTAAATAAATAATAATTGATCATTCACTTTTATTTTTTTTCGCTATTATGTGGTTGGAATGCTCTGGTGGATTCTGCTTCTACCCTTGCTTTGGTTGTTGTAGTTTTTTGTTCCCTGGTCTCTTCTTTGCTACATTATTTTGTTTGTTTTGTGATTGAGCTATTTTGATTGTTGCTTGTACAGATTTTTTCTTGGGTTTATTTTTTAGTTTTGATGTGGGAGTTTTTAGGTTGCTTTGAGATTTTGCTTACATTTCTAAATCTCTCTTGCAAACTGGGATGGCTCCTTTTGTGTTTCTTTGATTATTTTGGTAGTTGAAATGTGCAAGTGAGTGGGGAGAGGAAAAAGAAGAGTTGACTGAAATGTGCAAGTGAGCGAAGAGAAGAAGAAAAAGAACAACAACATAATAAAATAAGAAGAAAAGTGTTGGGGATAAGTTGAGAAAATTTTTTTTTACTTTTTTTTTTTTTTGCTGAGGGAAAGTTACTTTCCCTTCGTAATCTAAGAGAATGACATTCCTTTAGTTGATTGTAATGACATTACAATTGCAAACACATTCCCTTCCCTTTATTACAAACCAAATGTTGCAAAAGTCATTACATCTATTTAAATTGTAGGAAATGTGCTACACTTTCACAATACCAAAAGCCCCCTTATACTTTTTATTTTAAGCCAAATTAACTCTTAAGATTAACGGTTGACTTAGTCAAATATCATTTAGCACTTCATTTCACATAGTACTCAGGTGGCATGTTAAAATACCATAATTGATAATAATATGACATACTGACATATCATAAGTGATGATAATGTGACATGTTAATGAGACATGATAGCACTGTCATTTGGTATTTTTTTCACCTTTCACATCAACACCACATCAATGCCCATGACAAGTGGCATTTTGACTAATGAAAATTACTCAATCATTAGTCATAAGAGCTTATTTGAGTCAAAATAAAAGTCTAAAGGTTTGATTAAATGTAATAAAAGAATAAAAAACTTATTTGTGTTATGAACAAATGTCACGACCCGGAATCTCCCATTGAGCCCGTGACAACTGCTGCGATGTCCCGATAAGCACTCAATCCCCGAGTACTCTTCGAGACCTCATAAGGCATCTCGTACCAGTTTTCCATTTGCCTCGTGGTTATTAATTTCCAAGAAACATTTTTCAGATAATAAAATTTAAGTTTCGTATCGAAACTATCAAAATACACTATTTTCCACACGAGAGGCATTTTCGTCTTTTATTTTGTTCAAAAACTTCATAATCCAGTTTTCTGAACGTAAAGGTAAAATAAAGTTATGCATAATAACATGTACATATTCAAATATACAAATCAGTTTACAATGATACGTGGCCCTACTATGTACAACTATGTACCTTTGTATACAAAAACGCGACTTCGATTAAGCCTCTATGTGCACTCTGAGTGCTTATTCGTAGTCTCGAGCTTGAAAGGGGGAAGAGAGGGTGGTGAGTTTTACAATCTAGTGAGTTGGATAATTACCATCCACGACATCTAAAGTCGAGTAGATGGAGACAATATATATAAAAATGCCATATCACCATATAATTCATAACACCAAGTTTAGTAAAATCATGCCAAATAATTTCATTAATTCAAACACAGGGCTTATGATTTAATTAGTAAAATTAGGCTTTGACCAAATTTTGTACTCGTGAACACTTGATCAGAGTGTCCCATCGAGTCCGCCAAGGCTGTTATCATTTATATCATAATTAGAAAATACAATCGTTCCTTGGCGTTGGCCTAATTCACTCTCACGTGGGATTAGACATGGAGTGAATTTTCTAGGTATCTCGGGAGTTACCCTACGCGCCTCTCCAACCGAGATTATAATTCTTGAGTTTACCGTGCTCCTCCTAAAGGCAGTCCACGAAAATCCGCCACTGCAGTGACTAATTAAACCCACCAAATCACTAAAAATTTCACAGCATAACAAGGCAATTTTTATACTAGCCACCCTACACGGCAAACAGCAATTCATGCCAATTTTAACACAATAAACCAGCCAAGCATGCTCACCAAGATCATAAACCAAATTTTCAATTTTAATGCATAAACATAATTTCATGCCGGTCTCCACATACTCAGTATTACAAATCTATTTTTCTCAATTAAAGAATCATTTAATAATTTCAATTTATTTTTAAAAGCACAGAAGCAGATAAAACTACTTCAGATATTGAAAACGGTAAATTATCCACTCACCTCATCACAGGAGTGCCCGATACTCCTGTTTTCAATTTCCCACTACACTGCCTTTTTCTCGTGTTCGGGGATCCACCACCTATGTGTTCCGTGTGACACCAACTTCAATAAATTGTGTCAATTAACAATAATCAATTTCAGGCTCTATGTGATGCATGAAATGGGGTAAAAATGATCTGGACAGTCGTTTTCTCACGGTGTCCGACCAACTCGCCTACGCACGTCTAAATTGCTAAAATCCTCAATTTAACTCCAAATCAATTTTTTTCAGTTTCTATACCTCAATTACACCTAATTTGACTTAATATTCCTCAGTGTGATGCAATTTATTAGTCTCGATCGCAAATTACGAAAATACCCCTAGTGGGTTAAAATTTTGATTTTTCTCTGAAAATTTCTATAATTTTCCTCTAGCCATAATTCACCATTATTCATCATAATACCTCAAAATAAACTCAAAATCAGCAGCATTTCTCTCTCTAGGAAATTCAGCCAAATGGGTTTAAATGGGAGAAAATCCTATTTCTTGCTTATTTTTGCCATTTTTTATTTCTATGTTTAACTAAACTTCCTAAACACCTTAATTCAAGTTAAAATTCAACCAAAATATTACTCAAATCTGCCCATGGAGATTCGGTCAGCATAGTATTCATTGGGAAAGCATGAATTTCATGCATGAAAAATGGAAAGAAAATAATGGGTAAGCTAGATTACTAAGAAAATTAAAAATTTTTACCTTATTCAAGTTTGATTTCTTGAATCTTTGTATTTTCCCTTTGAAAAATCAGCCTAGAGTTCTTAGTTCTTCTCCTTTCCTTTTTTCCTTTGATGGCCGGCCAATTTGGGGTTCTTTGGCTGAATTTTATGGCTTTATATTACTTAAATAATTAAATATTTAATTTTTACACATGTTAATTACTTTTTTCTTATTTTATTATTTATTCATTTTCTTTTTTGACTTTCTTTTCAGCCAAAATAAATTCCAGCACTTATCCATAAATTTCATGAAGCTTATAGAAATTCCCAAAGATTTTTTTAGTGTAATTTTACAAAATTACACTTTTACCCTCGAAAAAGTACAAAATTATATTTTTGCCCCAAAAACTGAAAAATTACCCATAGACATATTTTTCACCCCTCATACTCATACCATTCTCCAATTTGTCAAATTTGGTAAAAATTCTCTCGAAAAATTAAATTTGGTCATCTAGTGGTAAAATTACCATTTTACCCTTATATTTCAAAATATACCGGAATTGCATTTCCTTTCCACTTTTCAACCTCAAATTATGTTTTAACTAGTCTAAATAATCAATCTAAATCAAATGGGGCCAAAATCTTTTTTAAAAATTCTTGTTTTGACCTTTAGTGGTAAAATTACTATTTTACCCTTCTATCCCAAAAATACTGAGAATTACACTTTTTCACTGCTAAATTTCATTTTATGCTCCAATAATCATATTATATTTTATATAATTATTCTTGATCATTAAAAATCAAAATCTTTATTAAAAATCCTTATTTTGTCTTGAAATTGAAAAATGACCGTTTTGTCCCTAATCGGTCAATTTTCCCGATTAACTCCAAATTGAACCTCGAATTTCGAATCACTGTTTTAAGTCAATCCATGGGTTTTAGTTTTCTCAAATTCATTCTCAATTCTCTGTTTAAACTGATTCAAGACTTATTTAACTTAACCATACCATTAGGGGTAATATTGTCATTTAACTTGTTTCCCGGGGCAATTAAATATACAAAATGCTATCCAATGTATGTGAATGATATATCACAAATAAATTAGGGTCGAGTATTATAACAAATATGTGAATGTCCATTATATTATGACCCAATAAGTGCAAACTAAGTCAAACAGCCCAACAGGCAAGAGACAAGAAATGTAATATGATTTGAACTCTTAGATGGAATTCGATTATGATTATAATTCAAAGGGTTGTTAGCCTATAAATAGGTCTTTCACTTTATTTGTAAATACATACTTGAATAAGATCTTCTTACTCCCTCTAGATAATTTCTTTCCCTCTAAATTATTTTTCTTATATTTATCTAATAGTTGTTCTTTTAAGATTTATTTCATAACACATTATCAGCACAATCCTTTCTGATATCTCATGTTTTGAAATTATTTTGTTTTCATCATCTTCAAGCTTCAAAAGAATTTCAATGATTGAGTTTTGATCTCTAGCTTTAGCAAATTAGGTAAGTGTTGGTATTATTTTGTTTTTTAAAAAAATTTTATTGGTTGGTCTTTAATTTCTGGTTGTAACAAATCAAGTAAGCAACTTGAAATCTCTTTAGTATTTTTATTCCCTAAATATCAACTTTATTATGAATTTTGCTATCATGCTGTATATATTATATTTTGTTTTTTGATTGGAAAGTAAATTTGCTATTATATAACTATTAATGAAAAATTATGAATGTTCATTCTCTGAAGTGAATGTGACAAACTAGCTATTAATAAAAAATTATAAATTCATCAATTCCCTAAAGTGAATGTGACATTATTTAATAATTATGGTCATAGTCATTAATCCATTCATTCTTTGAAGTGAATGCAACATCATTTAATAATTATGATGACCATAATAATTTACACTATCACTATTTTAATTCTAATTTTACCATAAGAAGTGGACGGATAATTTTACCATCAGAATCTGAGAATAATTTTACCACCAAAAGTGGATGGATAATTTTATCACAAGAATCTAAGAATAATTTTACCACCAGAAGTGGATGGATAATTTTATCACAAGAATCTAAGGATAATTTTGCCACTAGAAGTGGATGGATGTCGTAACTCACTAACTCACCAATAGTGAATAACTCATAAAAAAAAGTAGATGAATACTTTCAACTCACCAGAAGTGGATAAATAATGAAAAGATAAAACAAAAAAAATAAAAAGAATATAAAAAACATATTGTAGTTAATGTGGCATGAAAGACCATTGGTTATGTTGTACATTTTGAATTTTATCAAGCATCATCGAAAACTAAAACATATTGTGATGATTTTAACCATGTCCAAGTTGATATAGCACATCAGGATATTTGTTCACCCTGAAAGAGGAATTAATTATATGATTGGTAACGGAAATATCCATTGTCCTTGTCCTGAAAAAAGAATTGATAATTTAATTGGTAATGAGAATATCAGAGAATGAACTTAATAATAATTGGTATATTTTAATATAACTATATTATGAAGATGCTTTAATTTGTTCTTATTATATTTAAATGATATGTTCTTATTATGTGTTTTAATTATGCATTTAATGTTATTTGGTGTTAACTTGTAAATTTCTTATTGTATATATTTTATTGAAGAAAATATAGATATTCATCTTGTTGGATCTAAGATTAATAATGTAAAGATATGTCTAGCAAGCATTGTTACAACACACATTATATTTAAAGATAATAAATATTTTTCCTACTTGACAGTAAAAAAAAAAATCAATGTCAATTTAATATATGGTAATACAAGATTAATTGAAGGCTTTAGAAGAATTAATATTTTACTACCTTGAGGAATAAAGTAATAGAGAATGTATTATTTTCTATTAAGTCTCAAAGAACTTTATTAAGTTTTAAAGATATTCATTTGAATAAATATCATATTGAGACAACAAATGAAAGAGATATTTAATTACTTATTATGTTCTCAGAATTAAGCTTTGCAAATATAAGAACAATTAAAACTCATAGTAAACTAGAAGTTTACTAATAATTTTAATATTTGGTATGATCGGTTGGATTATCTCAGATCAATAATGATGCAAAAAATGATTGAAAATTTATCATTCATTGAAAAACTAGAAGATTTTTCAATCTAATGAATTTTTATGTGCTACTTACTCTAAAGGCAAATAAATTATAAGACTATCACCAGCTAAAGTTGGGATTGAATTTCTTATATTTCTGAATAATATTCAGGGTTATATGTAGATTCGTATATCCACCATGTGAACCATTTAGATATTTTACAATTTTAATCGATACATCGACTAAATGGTCACATGTGTGTTTATTATCATTTTGCAATTTGGCATTTGCAACCATTTGTTTGCAAGCACATGTTCCTAGTTATATAATCAAGATTATTTATCTTGACAATGCTAGTGAATTTACATCTCAAATTTTAATATTGCATATTAGTTGGAATAACTATTGAATGGCTTGTTACTTATGTCTATACACAAAATAGCATGACAAAATTATCTATTAAACACTTCTAACTGATTGCAAAACCATTACTTATGAAATTTAAACTCTTAATGTCTACTTAGGGGTATGTCATTTTGGATGCAGCTGCATTTGTATGCATCAGGCCAAACAAGTTATTATAAATTTTCTCTATACAATTGGTTTATGGTCAAGAACTAAATATTTTTCATCTAAAAATTTTTGAATGTGCGATATATGTTTCAATTGCTCCACCACAACGCACAAATATGGATTTTCAAAAAAAGTTAGGAATATATGTTGAATACAAATCTCCATTTGTAATTAAATATTTAGAATTATCAATAGAAGATTTATTTATGACAAAGTTTGTCAATTGTCATATTGATGAAACAATTTTCCAACTTTAGGGAGAGAAAAAATAAGTAGCTGCACAAATCAATATAAACTTGAAGTTCAAAAGATAATTCTTTTGAAAAATATAATAATCCGTTACGAGATATATTTACTGACCTAAAGAGAATAACTAAATCTTATATACCAGCTGAAAAAGCTCCTATTAGCATTGATGTCATTGTAGGACAAAGCACACCAGAAGCGTGGAGATCAATTAGTTCTAAAGATAAAATCCTAAAAAAAAAAAGAGTAAATATTTAAGATGGTCAGAAAGAGGAAGAACTCTAGAAAGGATCCTTGACATAATTCATAAAATTTCAAAGGAAATTTGGTACTTGAAGTTAGTGAAAATAAAGAGCTTTCAATAAATTATGTCATGATGGAAAAAGATGGAACTGGTAAATAAACGTCGATGATATTTTGTGTATAATATAGAGCTCAATATTATGAAAGAAAATGAGGATCTTGAACCTATATCTATTGAAGAATGTAAACAAAGAAATAATTAGCCAATGTGGAATGACGTAATTAAAGTGGAATTACATTCACTTGCAAAACATAAAGTTTTTGGACTTGTAGTCTGTACACCAAATAGTGTTAAACCAATAAAATATAAATAGGTATTTGTGCAAATATGAAATAAGAAAAATAATATTATGAGATATAAAGCATAGCTTGTCGCACAAGGTTTTTCCTAAAAACCTGATATTAAATATGAAGTGATATATTCTCTATAGTGGATGCAATTACAATTCTATATTAATTAGTTTGGCAATATATGAGAAGATCGAAATGCGTCCAATGAATGTAGCTACAGCCTATTTATATGGCTTATTTGATATCGATACTTATATAAAAAACCCTGAAGGATTTAAATTGCCTGAAGCACAAAAATTTGAATTCTTAAGAAATTTACTCAATTAAATTAAATAAATCTTGATATAGATTAAAGTAATTCAGACACATATGGTATAATCACCTTAGTGTATATTTATTGAAAGAAGGCTATAGAAATAATTCTATATGCCCTTAAATTTTATAAAAAGATTTAGATATGTATTTATTATAATTGCTGTTTATGTTGATGACTTGAATATTGTTGAAACTCTTGAAGAGTTATCAAAAGTCGTTGATTACTTAAAAAAAGAATTTGAGATAAAAGACCTTAAAAAAAAAGTTTTGTTTGGATCTTTAGATTGAATACTTAACAAATGGAATATTTGTCCATCAATCTAATTATATAGCAAAATTGCTAAAATGATTTTATATGAAAAAAGCATATCCATTGAGTTTACCAATAGTTGTAAGGCTATTGGATGTAAAAAAGACCATTTTCGACCCCTTGAGGATAACGAAAAACTTCTTGATCCTGAAGTACCGTATCTTAATGTAATTGGAGCGTTAATGTATTTTGCTAGTAATATATGACTTGATATATCAATTGCTATGAATTTATTAGCAAGATATAGTTCTTTTCCAACTCTAAGATATTGGGATAGAATTAAACATATGCTTCAATATCTCTGAGAAACAATGGATATAGGCTTATATTATTCAAATGCATTAAAATAAAATTTAATTGGTTATACAGATGTAGAATATTCATCTAATTCATACAAAGTTCAATCCCAAGCAGTTTTCTTATTCATAGGTGGAGATAGGACTATTTTATAGTGTTTTTATAAATCAAACTATAGTTGCTATTTCTTTTAACCTTGCAGAAATTTTAGCAACTCTTGAGGCAACTCGTGAATTTACTTGGTTAAGATCCGTAACTCAACATATTCAAGAAACGTATGGCTTCTCAACTAAAAAGGAAATTCCAACAATGTTATATAAGGATAATACTGCTTGCATAACACAATTAAAGGAAGGATATATTAAAGGCGATCAAACAAAACACATAGTTTGTCAAAATTCTTCTTCACTCATGATCTCCAAAAAAATGGTGAAATTAGTGTTCAACAAATTCAATCAAGTGACAATCTAGCAATTTGTTCACCAAAGCCCTTTTTACTGCAACATTTGAAAAGTTGGTATAAAGATGTAATGCATCATTTTAAAGATCTTTAGAATGCAGTCATCAAGGGGAGTAAAATATGCAGTATTCTCTTTTCCTTCATCAAGGTTTTTCCCACTAAGTTTTTCTTGATAAGGTTTTTAATGAGGCAGTACTTCAAAAGTGTATTCTTGAAAAGATTATGTACTCTTTTTCCTTCACTAGGATTTTTTTCCCATGTGATTTTTTCTTAGTAAGGTTGTAACGAGGCATATTCTTAATACAATGGACATTTAAGGAGGAGTGTTATGAACAAATATGTAAATGTCTATTATATTATGACCCAAAAAATACAGACCAAGTCAAACAGCCTAATAGGGCAAGATACAAGAAATGTAATATGATTTGAACTCTTAGATGGAATTAGATTAGGATTATAATTCAAGGGGTTGTTGGCCTATAAATAGGTGTCTCACTTCATTTGTAAATACATACTTGAATAAGATTTTCTTACTCTCTCTAAATACTTTCTTTCCCTCTAAATACTTTCTCTTATATTTATCTTATAGTTGTTCTTTTAAGATTTATTTCATAGCAATTTGAATTTTTTTAACTAGTTCAAGAGCTTTTTCAAGCATTATACCATTATTTTATTTTCATTGAATAACTATTCCATTTTTTTTATTCCACAAACTAAACATGCCCTAAATGTATTCGTCTGATAAGTACAATGAATTCAATATAAGCAAGATTTTGTAGAGAAAACATTATTTTCCAACATATGTGACGAGATTCAAAAGTCCAAATAACATGGTACTATTTCTTGAAAGGTTTCGATTTTAGCTTTAATATAATTGTATTAAGGGTAAATTTCATTGAAGTCCTTATAGTTTTGTCATAATTCAACTCAAGTCCATTAAATTTAAAAATAGACATTTTGCCCCAAACAAATCAACTTGACAAGTTTAATAAGTCTTGTCGTTAAGGCATTGTCATGTATGCTGTTAATAAATTCACATGAGTATCTCGTGATACCCTTAATGCCCTTTTATTGTTGAGAAAAAGCACAATGTTAAACCTTTTTTACAAGAAAATATCTTCTTATAGAAAAAAAAGAGAGTTAAAATTGCCTTTGAAAAATGAGATTCACTTATCAAAATTTTTAAGAATGTTTTTATTTTTTGGGTAAGATACCCAAACTTCTTTAAGTTTTGCCTATAATTTCACATAGGTTCAATAGTATTTGAAATTGACATTCTGCCCCAAACATGTAAATTATGTTAACAAGAAACATGAAATGTTGAAATTGCCCATGCATAAATATAACTTAATCACTTGTTAATGTTTCTTAATCACTGTTTAAGTTGTTCCTTTTCTCTCCTCTTGTTCTCCTTTTTTTTCTTTTCATTCGTTCCCTCATTGATCGATTAAGGTTTTTTTAGCATTTTGCTTTGATTAAAAGCTTCATCCTATAGCGAAATAGCCCTAAACCAAACCTTTATTTCGAACCCTTTAAACTTTGACCCAAATCGAGAAAGTGAAAAGATTAAGGTTCATCGATTATCAACCATTAGTATGTTTTGCTGTTGTGTCTAAGGTTAGGGTTAAGGTTTAATGGTTTAGGGTTATTGTTTATTGCTGATGTGGTGAAGGTTTGGAAATGGGTTTGTATTATGGTTTGAGTTGAGTGTTCTTGAACTTGAACCTAAACACTATCCTTAAATCCCTAATTCCAAAACCAAACCTTAATTCTCTAATTCAAGGATTTAAGGTTAAGGTTTTGGATTTGGGGATTTAAGGATAGTGTTTAGGTTATATTGGGATTTAACCCAAACACTATCCTTAAAATTTAACCTAAACACTATCGTTAAATCCTCAAATCTAGAACCTTAATCTTAAATCAATAAATCGAGAAATTATGGTTAGGGTTTTGTAAATTAGGGATTTAAGGATTTGAATTTGGGATTTTTTAAAATAGGTTTTAATTTAGTTGAGGTTTAGGGTTAGTATTTGGGAATGGGGTTATTGTTCAATATTTAAGAGTTACTAACCTATTCTAATTGGATTTTTCAAGTTTGGACACGGCGTAAATGTTGTATAACTTGGTGGTGCACCATGATAGAAAGGTGATGGTTATCGGCAATGTTAATCCAATTAGATATTCGTACATAGAGCTGACAAATGGTATCTTTGAAATGTTGGTGGGCAATTCCAATGTTGGAGTTGGAATGGTTGTCTCCATTACTACATAACACATTAAATCAAATGAGATTATCAAATTGAAAAGTGATGGTGATGTGTTGAAGTTGTTCGAAGTCCATGAAAGTACCGAGGAAATTCATTTGTACTTAGACGTGATTCTTGCTATTCCACTATAGACAATGAGATTTGGTAAGTCTTTTATTGCCAAAAATGCTAGTGTGTGTGCTTTTGTTAGACTTGTTAATAGTGCTTTAGGTGTTGGCAGAGGCAAGATTGATGAGTCTAGTTGTAGTGTTTTAAATGACTTTTACTTTAGATAAAAATAATGAAGACGGAGTTGGTGAAGTAGAGGTTGAAGTTGGAACTTCAAGTAAAGGTGGTTTAAACTCAAGTAGCGGTAGAAGAAAAGGTAGAGGTAGAGTTGGTGAGGGTAGAGGTGGTGGAGGACCTTCTATTACTATTAGTATTAGTGATGAAGAAATTCATGATTCAAACAGGGAAAGTAGTGATTCAGTCAAGGACATTGATGGAGAGGATGTATCCAATGAAGATGTAAACTAGATGCTTGAGATAGAAAGTAAGGAAGAGATCAGTCAGTCTCAAGACAACAAGGATAGTGATGTAGAGAATGTTGAGGTTGAATTTGACAAGGAAGAAGTAGAGTTGGTGAGGGTAAAGTAGGTCAAGGACCTTTTGTTATTATTAGTATTAGTGATGAAGAAAGTCGTGATTCAGATAAAGAAAGTAGTGATTTAATCAAAGACATTGATGGGGAAGATGTATTTAATGAAGATGTAAACTAAATGCTTGAGATAGAAAGTGAAGAAGAGTTAAGTCAGTCTTCAAACAACCAGGGTACTGGTGCAGAGAATGTTAAGGTTAAAGAAAATACAGAGAATGATGGTTTTTTGATATTGACATTAATTTAGAGGAAGGGAACTAGGATTGTGATGAATTTGACAATGAGGGTAGAGCAATAGATAAGTCTTTTAGAGGCATACTTTTTGCTCTTAAAGAGAATGAGAAGGTTGTATTGACAGAGAACATATTATCTATAAGTGTGCATCACTTTAAGGAAGTGATGGCTAATTATATGATCCAAGAAGAGATAGAGCTAGATAAAGCCAAAAATGAGAAAACTAGGTTCAAAGCTTTTTGCAAAAGAAATAGTTGTGAATGGATGCTTCAGGCAAACTTATGTTTGGATTGGAAAACCTTTAAGATCAGAAAGGTAGGGAATAAGCATTCTTGCATTAGAATTAGTAATAATAATCTTGCTGCTACAAATGCTTGGATAACTAATAAGCTTGTTGCTTAGTTACACTTTAACCTAAATATGTCATACAATTTGATGCAAAATGAACTACAAGAAAGGTATGAAGTGAGTATTCATTCTAAGAAGTTGTATAAAGTAAAGAAAAGGGCCCAAGAGAAGTTTAAAGGGGCTCATGGTAAGTCCTATTCTTATTTACACCTGTTTGCTTAAATGATGAGGGATACAAGTCCTTGGAGTATAGCCATCATGCAGCTAGAGAGGCTTGAGTTAAGCATGTATCCAACTTTCAAAAAGTTTTTCTTATCCTTTGATGTTTTACGGAAATGCTTAAACAATGGGTGTAGGCATTTCATTGAGGTTGAGGGCTGTCTCCTTAAAAGGCTATATAAAGGGGCCTTGCTATCTGCGATTACCATTTATAGGAATTATGGTTTGTTTACTATTGTTGTTGCTATGGTGGAGCTTGAAAATGGTGACTTTTGGTCTTGGTTTTTGTACTTGGTTAATATTGCCATTGGGGACTTCATTAAACCATTGGCAATGATGAATGATGGGTAAAAGGTAAACCCTAAACCCTTATTATTTTCTATTTAATTAATTAATTTCAATTACTTATTAACTATTACTTATTCTTATATGGCAAGATTTAAATGATATAATTACAAAGATAATGCCCTATACCACTTAAAGAAGGTGTGTTAAACACTTTTATAATAACTTTTAGTAGAGGTTTTTAGGGTTGAACATGAAGGTGAACTTCTAGAAAGCTGTTAAACCATAAAACTAGTGGGATTGAAATGAAGCCATGATGAATATTAAAGTTGAAAATGATCAGGCATACAATTAGTTGATGGAAAAGCCACTCACATTGTGGGTAAGGCATACCTTTGACCCACGTGTGAAAAATGACCATGTGACCAACAACATGATCGAGAGTTTCAACTACTAGATTGGACTTATGAGGACTAAACCCATTTTGTCTTTATTTAAAGAAATTAGAGTCAAGATAATGAAGAGGCTTTATGATCGGTATGAGAAGGTCAACATATGAGAAAGGCAAGTGACACCCAAACTTAAAAAAAAAATTAGTTTTTATCGAGTAAAGTGGCAAGTTTTTTAGGGTTGTACCTATCTCAATTTCTAAATTTAGCGTGTTTCAAGGTGATAAGGCATATGTTGTTAGCTTGAGGGTAAGTAGGGTAATTTATCCATGTGATGTTTGGAATATTTCAAGTAAGGGTGTCTTAACATATTTCATGTATACGTTAATTGGTTACATATTTCAAGCTTTACTAACTTGTGTTTAGTTATGTTTTAAGTATTCTTTGTAAACATGCAGCAACTTGCATAGGTCACTTCAGGGGTGATTTAGAGTAGTATTGTGACAATTCCTCTAAGGAGAAGTTCATGCTGCCATACAATGAGTACATTCAACCCGTACCTAACATCACCATGGCTAAGTTCATAAGGTAGGTAGATCTAGTGGAGCCTTTACTGCTTCACTTATGCTTGGCAGGCCTAAGCAAAATAGAAGAAAGGAACGTGAGGAAAAGCCAGCTAGACAAGGTAATGTTAGGAAGAGTAACACTGTTAAGTGCACCTTATGCTCCACACTTGGTCATAATACAAAGACTTGTCATAGAGTTTTCATGCGATTTAATAGAAAGTTAATCTACATTAATTATGCAATTTAATGCATCTAATACATTCCTTATGTTTTAAATTGTAGCAAAATACCTTGCTTGGGTCTTCATCAGGAGTAGAAGTTGTTGCTTGGTCTTTATTAGGAGTAGAAGTTGTTGTTGGGTTTTCATTAAAAGCTATTGCATTAAGAATTTCAAGAGGACCTGTTAGTGTGCAAAGAAGACCTCTTGTTGTTGCTTCAAGACTTGGTGGTGGTGTTAGATTTGTCTTTATTCATTGTGGTGTAAGGAAGCCTCCATTTGCTAGACCTATTGCCCATGTTGCCTTTGCTTCGGTAATGAATTTTAATGGTGCTAGAGGGACATAAACAAGTGTCTCTAATGTTGTTGATATGTGAATGTTAAATTGATACAATGTTCTAGGTTTTTTATGGTGTTTGGATGGATGGTTGAAATGTAAATTGATAATAGATGCTTTGTAACTTTTTGTCTTTTCTTACCTGCAATTATTTAGAAATTAGGAATAAGTGCTTGACTTTGATATTGGACTTTTTGGTAGTGATCTAAACTCTTTTGTCAGCTTTGTTTAAAAAAGATTGTGGTTATCATGTACACAAAGGTTTAGGGAAGATAGTGGTCCTTATGTGCACAAGAAACCTAATGCAATTATTGTATAGGATATATATTGAATATCAATGCAAAGATAATATCACATGTTTGGAAAAAAAGTTTTTGCATTAACTCTGGTATCTCTTGTTATGTCTAAGTCTATTATGTAAATATTAAAGGTATTAGAATCAGGTTATGACTAATTCAAGATAACTGGTATCACAAGACAAAAAACTCAAGATATTGAAATGCTTTGCTATCTTTATGTCCATTCAATATTTCAATATTTCAACAACTTTTACATTCAATATTTCAACAACTTACAAGAACTTTTGCAATCAATATTTCAACAATTTACAACAACTTTTATCAAACAAAATTACATTTAAAAACCTTGGATTTTTCCTATTTTTTCTTCCCATCTTATCTCTTTGGAGCATTTTATTAAACACCATTCGAGAATGTCGGTGTATTTTTCAAAATCAAAGGTTATGTCACATAATGAAAATCTATCTTAGCTCAAAGGTTATGTCACATAAAGTGATAGAGTGTGATTATTGGATTGTAAGCTGGTTTTCATGTGAATGGTTATGTCTCTTGGTAAAATGATATCTAAAAGTTATGAGATAAATTGAAAAAACACCATAGCTTAAAAATTTAAATATGAAAAGTTATTGTTTCAAATTATAACTTAAAGATTATATTTTATGGAATGAATAGTTGTCTTTTTATAAGATAATTATTAAAACAATACCTTTATCCAAAAGTTGTGTCTGGTAAAATGTAAAGATGCCTTTTAGACAAAATGGTACCTTAATGATAGGGTTGTGTCTTGGAAGAAGAAACATTTGCAAGTCTACATAAAAGGCTTGTTACCAACTATTTTGACACATCAAATCAAAATCATAACAAGAGTATAAATATCCAGAGCAAGAAAAATGTTGTGTTCCATTAACATAAACACTTAAATTCCGATCAACTACAAAAGTGTCCAAATTTCTTATAATCTACTTGCTGCAGAAAGTAGGCTCTAAGGTCAAACAATTTTGTAAACCTCAAGTGTATTTAGCGGTCTACTCTCATAAAGTGCAAGACGAAGTTAAACGTTGGCTTCATTGTATCCTTAAGGCTATTCACATTATTCTCCTTTGCATACCAAATGGTGTTGGCAAAATAAGTCTTAAAGATAATATCTATTAAAAGGCTTGCCTTGAAGTTAATTTTGTCAATTCCTTAAATTCCATCTAAACCCAATTTGCACTAACAGGGAAACCCTTCAACCTTCATTTTTTCGTTTTCTTTTCCTACGTTTCCCCCTACTTTGAAATAATTCAAGAACCAGAGATGGATGTAATGGAAGAGTTAGAGATCATTATGCATGTTATGTTTTTGTGAGTTACCAAAGCCACTGACTTTTCCATGACATCCATCTGTGGTTCTTGAAATAAAAATTCTCTAGCAAGATTGCGAACAACAGAAGCTTGAAAGGTGAAATCCATCAATGGTTCTTGAAATGATCATTTTCCTTGATTAGTTTCATCATTTTTTCTTTTGTGGAGTGCAAAAAATTAGCAAGAAATTTAGAAGATTTTTCATAAGAAATCTGGATTTTTAGCTTATCCATTTGTGGTTCTTGAAACAATCTCTTTCTTCGATTAGTTTCATCATTTCTTTTTTTGTAGAATGCCCAAAATCAGCAAGAAATCTAGAGTATTTCAACAAGAAATCTAAATTTTTAACTTCTAATTTAAAGAAGTTTTAGTTTCGACAAGAACACTGAAGGAAGGGTAAAATTATCCAAAAAATCATCAAAGAAGCAAAAACACTATCGATTGATTAATGGCAGAACTTAAGTGTTTAGCGAAAAATAATCTTTTGGGACGAATTGTTTATTTCAAATATTAATGGATCCGTGTAAAATTATGGGCAAAACTTAGTGGGATCAGGGTATTTTACCCTTGTTTTTTTTATCTTCAACTTTTTTCAAAAGTTATTTAGGTTTAGGGTAAAATACCGTGACCTTTTTAAATTTTAGCTATAATTCCATGCAGGTCCATTGGTGTACGAAATGGATATTCCTCCTCAATAGAATATCTTTTGCTAGACACATAAGCTAGTTGTTAGTCAATTATTGATGTTTTCATTAGTTTGATGGTATGGCAATATTTCTTGGATAATTTTACCTTTTATTAATTTTAAAAATTACAACACTATATAAACTATAATTTTTCATTCTTAAAATTTTTTCTTTCCTATTAAAGAAAAAATTCTCTCCATTATACCTCTTGTTGATCGACCATTCTATGACCAAATTTGGCCGGGGAGCGCTAGATCTAACCAAATTATGCTCCCTTAATTTGCGCTCCTAAATGCTCCTTTAGGGAGTATGGATTGACACTCCTTAAAGGAGTGTCGGTTTAAGGAGTGTGGATCTAGGGAGCGTCGACACCCCCCTAAGAAGCACAAAATCCTCGCTCTTTTGGGGAATGTTGATCTCATGTTCCCTTGGGGAAATCTAGCCAGATTTGACATTCCACGACTAAATTCGGTTGTGGGGTAATCAATTAGTGTAAGGGAGCACCGTCAATCAGTCTAAGAGAAAGAAAAATAGTGAAAAAGAGTGATGAAAGAAGAATAGCATTTTAGATATTTTACATTTGCCCGTTAACACTATTTACACATTTGGGATGGATTGTTTATTTTGAATACTAATAGACCCACTTGAAATTATGGCTAAAACTTAGGGGTCAAAGTAATTTACCCTTAAGTTTACTTCCTTGCATTTTATTTAGCTAGAAGTCATAGCTACCAATATGATTAATTGCAAACTAACCTTTATTTCATATAGAGAGTTGAATGGGACAAAACATGATCTTAACATGGTCTCTGAGATGCATAGTAAATCTTGTTATTGATTCCTTAATATTTATAAATAAATAAAATTTGCATGGCATAAAGAGAAAGGAAGATTAAGAGTAATGAAATTGTTAGCAAATCCTCCAATAGACTTGATAAAGTAAAAACCAAGCTCCAAAACATTTACACGGGCAATTGTATCCTTTGTAAGAATAATTTTTTTTTTTTTTGCTTCATTGATAGCTTTCAAGTTCTTTGCAAACAATGATGACATTGACTTGGGCAAGAGTCAATCCTACTTGCTCCTTTTGCATTACAAAATATTTTAACAATTACACTTTTCTTTGTTTCGTAAATTATCTGATTAACTAGTTTAAAATGTTGAATTATATTGATATCCAAATGAGATAACTTTAAAATCTATGCAAGTGTACTAAAGACAATTTCAAAGTTCAAAGTTAAGGCAAAGAAAGATTTAGACAACCAAGTTTAAAGTTATTATAACTACCCATAACCGTGAATATGAATATGTTAAATTTTAAATAACATGTCAAATCTTATATTAAAAAAGTAGTATAAGAAAATGAGTAAGAAGGCTTGAGGCGTGCTATGACATACTTTCTTTAAAGAGTTGCTACCTATTATGGGGATTTGTAAACAAGGACTCTCTAAGATACAACAAGTTTATTACATAATGCTTTTGATGGATGAAGTCAGTGCTGAAAGTACATTCTTTTATATATATTGAAAAGTTGTCTGTTGTGTTTTAACAAATGTGTATGTTATGTTTCAATAGATGTGTTTATAGTATTTTTACAAATGTATCTATTATGTTTTTACAGATGTGTCTGTTGTATTTTAACAGACATGTTTACTGAAAAATTTGCAATAGTTGTGTTTGTTCACTTCTATTTATTAAAAGAGTTATATTTTAATTTAAATAATAAAATCTTGAATAATTATTTCCCAATATGGGACTCTTAAATATTACAAACTATCTACCAATCTTTTATTAATTTGTAATATTAATAATACTATGCATAATAAAAGTATCTTGAACATTTGAACTTTCTATTAGTATAGAAATTTTAAATTTAAGATGAACTTATTGGTATCACAAGGATTGAACCATAACTCCTTATGCCATAATCGAAAATATCACACACATAGCATTATTTAATCACTTTAAGATTCTGCCAACTACTTTAGCATTTATTTGATCTTGTGCTAATCCTTGTTTCATGAATATTTACAAGAGTAAACCCTTTTAACTCTTATTCGAAGTGGCACCACTTCAATATTCATATAGGTGGAATTTGTCATTATGCCCCTATTACTGCATGCATTTAATATTTCAATTAAGAGTCTTTTACTCATCTTCTCCTTGTAACAATTGCACTGAATATTCTAAAATAAAGCTATTTAATGTAAAAAATTCAATGCATAATAACATTATATTATAACTTGTTATTAGCCATTGAACTTTTACTGTTAGTTTTGTTAACTCAAAGTTGGGTTTCCATTACTAATGCATTTAAGTCAAGGGTTTTAGCTCCATTCCACTATATGTTGATTTTACAACCTTTTAGCAAAGTTTTGATAAATGGATCAGCCAAATTTTTGCAAGACTTAACATAAACTGTTATTACAATGCCATTTGAAATTAATTTTCTTATATAAGCATGTCATAGACTTATGTGTTTAGACTTTCCTTTATCAATCTTATTATGGGTTACATACATTGTAGCCTCACAATCGCACTTTACGAAATTAGCTGGCATTGGTTGTGGTTATAACTTTATATCTAAAAACAAATTTTCAGTTATTCGGTTTCTTTTCCAGCAACTGTTAATGCTAAAAATTCAAATTCCATTATGAAATGTATAATGCAAGTTTGCTTCTTGAATGCCTAACTAATGGCACTACCTTTTAAAGTAAAAATCCATCCCAACGTGGATTTATTGTCATCAATACTAACTATCCAACTAGTATAAGAAAATCTTTTTTCTCAATTGACACCATTGTACCTTAATGTATATCGAAATGTCAAATTAATACATCAATGTGTATGTTCACACAAACACTATTGTACCTTTATTACACAATAAAAATGCTATGTCAAAGATATTGAATATTTATGTTGCACCATTATGGCTTCGATAATAAAAAAAGAATGCACCATATATCAAGATGTTAAATTTACATATTAGTATCTTCATGTACATTAGGAATGTCACATACCTGGCTATCACATAGACTTTAATGATATTTACATTGGCATCATTATATCTTAATGTATAATAAGAATACTAGATGCAGACCTATCATATGGGCCCTTGATGGTATTTACATATTGGCATCACTATACTTTAATGTATAATTAGAATGCCATACATCTTTTGCACCAACAACTCTTTAAAATTATTAGAAAAGTAGTATAAGAAAGGGAATAAGAAGGTTTGAGACACGTTGCAACACATTGTTGCGATTTGTAGACAAAAACTCTTTAGGATACAATAAATCTATTGCAGAATGTTTTTGATAAGTGAAATCTATGTTGGAAATACATTCTTTTATAGATACTAAAAAGTTGTGTCGGTTTTGATAGATGCATTTGTTATATTTGAACAGATGTATTTAAAGTGTTTTTACAATTATATCTGTTTTATTTCTAGATATTAAATAATTTTGAATAATTATGTTTGTTTAAAACACTTATATTTATTAAAAGAGTTATATTTTAATATAAATAAGAACAAAATAATTATCTTCGAACTTGAAATTCTTAAATACTACAAACTATCCAACATTTTGAAATATTAATTCAAATCTAATAAACTTTAGGTTGAATTGCTATAAACTTTTAAGTTGGCGAACGGAATTTACCCATGCACCAATCCACGTTTTATTACAAGCATTGGCCGAGAAGGTCAATCTTGCCATTTCGTAAATTCATTGGTTGCATACCCGTCGACAAGCTCCACAAAATTTCCCCTTTGTTCTTTTTCCCTATCTTGCCACGCTAAAAGAAAAAAAAAAAAAAAGGCTCGCATTCGAAACTGGAAAGCGAAGCCATACCAGCGACCGATTCCCTTCTTTTTCTGTCTTTGTTTCCAAAAAGAGAAAAAAGATTCAAATTAACAATTAGGAACAACGAAGCGGCAGGCATTCTCAAGCTTTAACGCCATTCCTTCTCCCAGGTTTCCTTCTTTTTCGCTCTCTAAAAAACTAAAAGTTTTTTGGTTTTTAATCAAATATTTAGTTCAAGTGCGAAATTTTTGATTTGTTGAATTTTTAAATTTTAGGGTTTTTTTGGAATGTTTGCGAAGTTTGAGATAGTTTAAGTTGTAAGGGGACTGAGAGCAAGAAGGTTCTTGGTCCCCAACAAGATGTGTTAAGTCTATGAGGTGAAGAAGAAGAAGAGAATGAGCCTAAAACTTAATTCCCCATTTCTCGCGATTCCACTTGGAAGCTCTTTAAATGGTAAAAAAGGCCATGGGCATTGCTTTGATTTTGATAGGGGTAAGCTCGTTAGAAGATCAATTCGCAAGCGTGTATCTGCGGAGAAGCAGAATGATTGGATTGCTCAAGCAATCAAGTTTTCCCATTTTTGTGGGAAAAACATTGATTTGTTTAGGAAAACTATTGGGTTGAGAAATGGGTTTGTCGTGAAAAGTGTTAAGGAGCCTTTTGCTGGGAGCAAGGCTCTAGTGAGGTCTTTGTCTCCGTTGTGGAATGAGGGATTACTGTTGGTTAGGTGCTCCATTCTCACGGCCATCATTTCTGGTGTATGTTTATTGGTTTGGTACGGACAGAAGAAAGCTAAAGGTTTTGTGGAAGCAAAGCTTTTGCCTTCGGTTTGTTCAGTGCTTAGTGAATATGTACAGCGTGAGATTGATTTTGGTAAGGTTAGGAGAGTTTCTCCATTAAGTATCACCTTGGAAGCATGCTCTATTGGGCCTCACAGTGAAGAGTTTTCTTGTGGTGAGGTTCCCACTATGAAAATTCGTGTTCGGCCTTTTGCCAGTTTGAGGCAGGGAAAGATTGTGATAGATGCAATTTTGTCTCATCCGAGTGTATTGATTGCACAAAAGAAGGATTATACCTGGCTGGGGATACCCTTTTGTGATGATGGTCTGCAAAGGCATTTATCAACTGAGGAAGGGATCGATTATCGTACAAAAAGGAGGAGGATTGCCAGAGAGGAAGCTGGCACTCGCTGGGCCAGAGAGAGGGATGATGATGCTAGGAAAGCAGCAGAGATGGGTTACATTGTTTCTGAGGGAAGTTTAGATATATCTGAAGATGATACAGTTAAAGGGATAGGTCTTTCAGCTGAAATAACAAGCTCAAAGTCATTTTCATGCATGGATGAGAAGATGCATTGGAGGGATCACCATTGCGTGGACACTGGTGTTGATTATGACACGAAGCATGCAGAATTGGAGAAATCATTTGGTGTGAAAATTCCAGGTTCAGGGCTTACATTGTGGCAGAAAGGTCCTAAAGGGAACAAATTTAAGAAAAAGTTTAATAGGAGCGATACCTCTACTGCTGGTATTGCTGCCAAGAGACGAATCCTTGAGCGTAGTGCATCAGTAGCACTTGCATATTTTCAGGGTCTATCCCAAGAGGACTCTGGTGATTATTCAGAGGCATCTGGAAGTTATGATATATCGGACCTTAATACCCTATTGGTGAAAAGTGAAGTTGATTCTAATGCTGAAGCTTCTATTGGCATTAATACTGATGGAGGAAGTTTGCTCAGTTATAACCATTATGGAGAGCAATGTGAAGAGACAGAAAACCGGCATATTATCATGCACGGTAATGATAATGGCACTTTAGGTAATTTCAATTTCATACGTGATCCGTTTCTTATGACTGTTGAAAGACTTAGTGGAGTCAGAAAAATTGGCAAAAGTTTTCCATATGATGTAAATGCTGCAGGAGCTGCTAAAACTATGAGCTCTAATGTAAATGGTGAGGATTTGGTTGTTGATGTTGTTGTAACCGGAAATATGAATGAGAATGTATCCAAGGGTGAAAGGAGTCATGCATCTCAAAGTTTTACTTCCATAAAGTCTGATCCCACTCCTTCAGCATTCCATTCAGTTACATTTTGGCCATTAGGCTTGAAATTTACCTTGCCTTCTTTTCCTGACAACATGGGGGAACGTGTTTCCAATTTTTTAGCTGGATCCCTTCAAAAGCTAAAAGATGGTGTGGCTCCAAAGGTTGAAGATATTGTTGCAGAACTTGTTGATGGGGTAGATGTGGTGCAAACTGAAGGAATTGAGAAGATGCTTCCTGTTATTGTGGATTCTGTCCATTTCAAGGGTGGAACACTGATGCTGCTAGCATTTGGTGACAGAGAGCCGAGGTTCAAACTCCATTCCCCTAGTTTCCCTCTTTCTCTTTATGCATATATACATGTGTGTACATTAGTATATTCATATATTTCAATGATTGCTTACTATGCACCATAGATTGGCGACCCAACTTTTCTTTTTCATGCATGGAATTGTATAAAACTGTTTGATTCTTATTCCTGTATGGAATTCTAATGTATTAAACCTCAGGTGTATTTCACTGGATATTTAATACTGAGAAAACAGCTCATTAGAAGATATGAGTATATGGGCATTTGATTGGTGAAGTAGCAAAAAAAGTTTATTCATTATATAATTATGTTGATTAATAAGAAAAGCAAGATTCAATTTCATTTCTCTTCATAGCCCTACCTTAAAGCGTGTTTAAGAATCTGTCATAGTGAATTAAATGCACATTTTCAGATTGCTTTGAAATGTAGTCTATAATATCAGTTTCAGAATTTCCTTTCTTATGCATTCATACCAAATGACTTTTTGTATACAATAACATATGGGAATTATTATGTACTTTTTACCTTCCCTTTGAGTTTCCTCATATCCTGCAAATTTATACCATCGAAGGGATCGTTTTTTATTGTTTTGTTTGTATAGGTTTTAGGTTTTGGCTTATGCTTCTTAGAGTTATGGGTTTGTAATGTGTAGTTGTTTTGGATGATATCATTTCTGTTGGAAATCTGACGTTGGTGTTTGAATGAAGTATTTGAAATTGAAATGCCTATATAAAATACAGTATCTCAAAATTGATGCATTTGAAAAAAAATCTGTTTGGGAAGCGGTGGACAACATTCCAATGTAATTTTTTTAAGGAAAAAGGGACTTTACAAAGGTTAAAAAAGAAAACTTGAAGCTAATTTGCCCTCATCCTCTCTGTTGCATCTGCCTTCCATCACTGTGCCACAACTGCAACATACCATTCAAACACACTATAATTCACAACTGTCAAAATTGCCACTGGAACCACGAAAATCACCATTAAATTAACTCTAAACATCTTTAAAATAGATGAAGTCCCACTATTTGACCACTCCAAATTTCTTAAATTTGACACGAAATCAGTGACTCAAATTCTCAACCTTCAATAACCAAAATTTTCAACCAAACATGCTCTAGGGATGAAGGCACGTATGAAGACAAAGAAGAATGGTGATGAAAATTGAAATTGTAGGAGGAGAGGAAACAGAGACAGAGAGAGAGAGAAAAAAACTGAAATTGATTTTGATGATGTTGCCTAAAAATGAAGGTTTCTGCGTTGGGGAAAGACAAGATTAGTCTATAGGTGAAAGAGCTTCGCTCTCTTCTTATGTTTTGTCTCTTTCACAAGACTAGGCTGCATTTTTATTTGGCCTCTTGAGGCTTAATTTAAAGCATATAATTGTGACCCTCAGAATACAGGTGCAGAATGCAGATGCATTTACCAAATTCATCGTTTTGATTTGCAAAACAGAGTATTTGACACATTTTGAAATATGAAATTCACTCTTGATGTACAACCCTCCTTGAAATACTCCATACATACTTCCTTAGTGAATCTGATTTTTCTCTATTGATCATTTACCGTGCTTGGAGAACGTTTACAAACAAGAGATGCACCATGTTAGTTCTATCTTTTAAAACTTTCAATATTGTTTGCAGAGAGATGGAGAATGCCAATGGATATGTGAAGTTCCAAAATCATTATGGCCGTGTGCACATACAGCTCAGTGGTAACTGTAAAACTTGGAGATCAGATTTGGCCTCTGAAGATGGTGGCTGGTTGTCTACAGATGTTTTTGTGGATACTTTAGATCAGAAATGGCATGCGAATCTAAATATTTCCAACCTCTTTGTTCCGGTAAGGTGTAAAATGGATGTGATACTTAACTTTTCTGTCTGCATTTGATCCAGCATGAATTTGATATCTATGTTTTTTGTTTGCCTTTTCCTACAGCTTTTTGAAAGAATTTTGGAGATTCCAATCACATGGCTTAAAGGAAGAGCCACTGGTGAGGTGCTTTTCTAACTTCACTTTTTAGTTTTTCTTTTTTTGTTTTAATTTCTGGCATTATATAAAAATACATTTCAACGCTATAGGTTGACCAAGTCATTTTATATGAATTGCAGTACCATGTTGAAAGTTGCTTCTGGGATTAGTATAACAATCTGATGTTTATGATCTCTTTTACTCCCTTTGCTATTGACTTCTGTTTACTTCTAACATTTTGTTGTTTGATATTTCATGGGAAGTTGCTGACCTGCTTCCCTGTTTTACTTTGCATTCACCCAGCATAGATGGGAGAGATGTAAGAGCATCATAACACTGACATTAGTTCGTAGGAATGGTTGATATTTACAAGAGTTGAGCAGTATGATCCAAGTCTGTCTCCCTGCCCCCTAACAATTTAAAATGACTTAAGAGGGACTCTTTTTTTGCTTCATAAGCAATAGACCCGGGTTTGGCTCCTGGCAAACACAGTTGTTAAATTTCTGCTTTTCCAATAGAACAAAAAAACACTGATTTAGGCTCGAGAGCTTTTATTTCCTGCCTTAATAAGTGGTAAAGTTTCTGCCAAGTTTTGTGACTGTGTTGTGTTATAGAAGGAAGAAGAATCTAATACTGTACTTACATTCATACTCTACTTATATATATATATATATATATATCCTGGTCAACTTTAGTTATTGGCAGGACTCTATTCTGCTATAGAAGGACAAAGAATCTAACACTCTACTTACTTTGTAGAAGCAATGATTGGTTGATATCTGTATCCTGGCCAACTTTGTTTATTTGCAGGTCCACCTGTGCATGTCAACAGGGGAGACATTTCCTAATCTTCATGGACAGCTTGATGTCACAGGGTTGGCCTTTCAAATATATGATGCTCCATCATGGTTTTCAGTATGTCCTTGTTTCATCTTCTCTATAACGCTTGCCTGCTTCCATTTCCATTTAGATATTTCTTGTGGCATGTCATACGATTTTGCTGAATCTTGTTGTAGCTTGTACTGGGAGAAAAAGTTACTATTTATTTACCTGGGTAGCAGGACGAAGATATGAAACTCATTTGCCATATCTAGTTGTGTGGTTGCTAATTTACCATGTTTTATATAGTTTATATGCCCATTTTATTTATAATTGAGTTTTTGATGATGTGTTGCTAGCACTGGAAAAACATTATTTTTCTGGTAGCAGGTCCAAGATCTGAAAGTCAATTTATGTTTTTTGTTGCATGGTTGCTACTTTTCTGTGTCGTATACAGTTTATGCCCATATGATAAATGAGTTTTTGTTTCTGGTGTTGTTATGCTCAGGGACTCTTGAATGCTTTAGGTGGTTTTTAGGTGCTTACAGGCACATTCCAGTCTATTAAGATTATGCAATGAAATAATATATATCTTCATGAAGGAATTATAATTCAGTCAACCTCATATATCTGGCATTGGTAAGTATTACATGTTTACCATTTGTATGGACTGAAGTTTGTATGGACTGAAGAGCTGGATAAGAGAAGAGAAGTTAGTTCACATATTCCACTTGCTAGGATGTTCAAATGCAAATGTGGGTGCATGTGTTGAGAAATAATTTTCTTGAGAATCAGTTTTTATATCTCTGATTCTCTTTTATTGGAGATGCCACCATTTCAGGACAATATACCTGCCTCTTATATATTCATCATGACTTTGCAGTCTCCGTGTTTTCATCATCAGTTCTCTATTCTTTTGTTTGTCAATTGTAAATAAAAATTGATTAGCTTTGTTGCTTAGAGTGTCCAATTCTTGTTTTCTGCTGCGCTACTATTTTCAAAAACTTCAGCAATCCAATCTTAGTGCAGGAATAAATGCTATTTAGCTTGAATATTGACATTTTGTAGTGTGGGAGTTGGAAGAGTATTCTTACAGATGTCTACATCCTTGTTATTGGGGCAATGTGAGATTGCTTTTCTGGTTTGAATGATGTCATGGGGATATGTTTCTTTAAAATTTTTCTGTTTCTCTTTTCCCGTTGGGTTAGAACAGGAAATGGGTGCATTTAGTTGAAGGCTTTTTATTGCTACGAGTGAGGTCTAAACATTTGACAAAGATGGTTTTGTAGCGCAAAAAAAAAAAAAAATCAATTTTGCACCTAAGAATTAATCTAGCTGAAGGCGGCAATGGACTGGACAAAAAGTCAAGTAGACCTTTGGTTGATGTGGGTTAAGCAAAAAAACAGAAAAGGGAAGAACATGTCATTGCTGAGTAATGGACAATTATATGGCTCTGCATGAACCTTAGGATATTTGTTTATCTGATTTAATGAGATTAAGGTTTTGTTTCTTGATCGTTTCTATTCATGTTGTTTGTGTAACATCAACTCATTTCTTGTGACCTCTTTTGTTTCTGGTTAGTATCGTTCTCATCTTTCTTGACATCTGAGGCTAGAAAAATACTCACTAAGATTATTCCCTCTCTGCTTTCCTTTTGAATGCTTTTATGTTCATGCAGTGCTTTGGACTTATATTTATACGTTTAAAATCAGATAAAGCTGACCATTAAGTTGAGTACCAAAATCTTGTTTGTCCTTTGGGAATATATTGATCTGTGGATTTCTTTGTTGCAGGACATTTCAGCACATTTATGTTTCCGGGGTCAGCGAATATTCCTTCATAATACAAGTGGCTGGTTTGGTAGTGTTCCTTTAGAAGCTTCTGGAGATTTTGGGATCCATCCTGAGGAAGGAGAGTTCCATCTTATGTGTCAGGTGTGTTATTGCATATTTTCTGGCCAGGCTTTATTTAATGCTTTTGAGGACCTGGTTTCTGAATCTTACTGCTTTATTAAACCGGAAGAACTTCTTGTTTTGTTTAGACTAAAAGTGATGTTGCTGTATGTGCTAAAATGTATACGGGTGTGAACAGTTATTCAGTTGGACTATTGAAGTTTGTAATGCAATTGAAAATGGGATAATCCTTGTTGATAGTTAGAAGGTGGGATTGAGTTATTTCTTTATGGTTTAAACAAATGATTGGTTAAGTAGTGTTATCCACATCAGTCTAGTTTAAGGTTTATTCTGGCCTTTTATTTAGGTTGATTTTCTCCCTTATCGATTTGTTTTAAGTTGGATGCTTAACTTGGTATTGGAGCACAAATTGTTTGTTGTTTTTATTATTTGTAAATGGTTATTCCATAGTTGTTGTCCATGCGGTAGGCTTGTCAATTTGTTTCAGGTTTGTCTTATGTCTACATGCTAGAGGAAGTTTTGAGTGGTGTTATCTAATATCAATTAAGTTTGGGATTGTTGTTGTGGTGCTATATTCAGGTTGGTCCATTTCATCTATTGCCAATTGGTTTTAAGTCTGATGTTTAACATGATCCTCTTCTGGGTTTCTTGATTGTTGTTATCACAGAGAATAAATTTCATGTCAAAGTTCCTTTCACTCTGCAGGAAGATACAGTTTGTACTGTAAAATGCTAGCCCAGATTCTTATGTTTTAAACTTTTCATTATTTTCTTCTTTTGTGGTAAGAATGTTAATGTCTCTTATAGCCTGCTGCCTCAATTTGTTTTAGAGGTAGATTTTAAAATGAATGTTTGGAGTTAGATTCACTTTTGAAGATGTACTGTAACTTTGATGATCACTTCAAAGATGCTGCATAAAGCAGCTTATGTCCATATATTTTGCTTTTTAGGATGGGAGTTTGTAACTCTGTGTCTAATGATGGAACTCCTAGGCTATTGTTTTAATTTCAATGAAGTTATTTGTAACATGAATCATGACATTCGCATCTGAGGTTATTATGAAGAAAAAGAAGTCATGACTTACAATCTAATGCATTTGTTTGAGCTTAAAGTGGCAGCTTTGCTATGGTCCTTTCTTTTTCTGTAAACTTGTAGTGTTTTATTCTGCCTTCATTCTCTAATTGTGTCACCAGGACTTTATTTCCAGGTTCCATGTGTGGAAGTAAATGCCCTGATGAAAACTTTCAAGATGAAGCCTTTGTTGTTTCCGGTATGCATGGCATTTATCTTATCACCATCATTATTATTGTTTGTACAACTACTACCCATACCTAATAGGACGACATATTCTGCAGGACTTTTCTGTTCTTATGAAGTTCATCATCATTATTACTGTTACTACGACTGCTATCCATAGTTAATAGGATGACATATTCTGCAGGACTTTTCTGTTCTTCTGAAGTGATGCCGCTACTACTATTACTATGATATGACTATCATCATCAATATCTTCCCTTTAATTAGATGTAATTAGTCCTTGATAGTTTAATTCCTCATACACTGTTGGTCCTATCTCTATACCTTTTCACTTCTTGAGGAATTTACTTGTGTGGTTTTTTCTTTGATCTATCAATGTTAATCTCTTTCAGCTTTCTATCTTGACTGCAGTTGGCTGGTTCCGTGACGGCTGTTTTCAACTGTCAAGGCCCGCTGGATGCCCCTACTTTTGTGGGTAGTGGAATGGTGTCTAGAAAGATATCTTACTCCGTTGATGTCCCTGCATCCTCTGCAACCGAAGCAATGTTGAAAAACAAAGAGTCTGGTGCAGTGGCAGCATTTGACCGTGTTCCGTTTTCATATCTGTCTGCTAATTTTACCTTTAACACTGATAACTGTGTATGTTTGTTTTCAATAGAAAGTCTTGTTATTAAGATGGACATTTCTTTGATATCAGTGCAGTGGTCAGCTTTTGTAAAATTTTTGTCAAATGTGATAGGTTGCTGACTTGTATGGAATTAGAGCTAGTCTTGTCGATGGTGGGGAGATTCGAGGGGCAGGAAATGCATGGATTTGTCCAGAGGTATGCTAGTATTTCCCTTTTCCTGCCCAATTAGCTTGGCTGAGAGAACACTTGATTGTCATTGGATTGTCATCTTATTCAGTGACTTTCTTCAAGTATCTTGTTGACAGCATGAAACGTGGTCCTCCATTATGCTTCTTCCTTTTCTCTTGATCTGTTTGTTGGCTATGATATCTGAACTGCAGCACTTGGTTGGCAATTTTTATACGTTGAAGTTGTTATTTTCTGGCCTTTCATTGTTGCTTCTCCTATAATCTTTTTCATTGTTGGTCATACAATAATGAGTGTTATGCACTTATGCCTCTTCCAAATTGCAATTTCTTCACGATTTGTCTCATACTACTTAGGTTGGCATGTTTTGATTTCTTAACTTTAGCCCTCCCAATAACTAGTTGGCAAAGTGGAAATACAATAATAGAAGTATGTTTTCTTGTCCTATGATGCATTATGTATTCAAAAGTTATTTCTTCTGCAACTCTGATGTACAATACTTATATCCCACAGGGTGAGGAAGATGATACAGCAATGGATGTAAATTTCTCTGGAAATTTGTCCTTTGACAAGATTATGGAACGATATATACCAGGGTATCTTCATCTTATGCCACTCAAGTTAGGGGATTTAAGTGGAGAGACAAAACTTTCTGGATCACTTTTGAAACCGTAAGCTGATGAGCTTTCCTCCTTGATTTGGGTTATTGATGTGGACAGTGTTATTTCTTAATTTTTTGTTTGTTTCTTCATTGATGTTGCTTATAGTTTAAGTTGGCTTATTCACATTCCTGTAGGAGGTTTGATATCAAGTGGACTGCACCAAAAGCTGAAGGGTCTTTTAGTGATGCTCGGGGAGATATAATGATTTCACATGATTGTATAACTGTCAATTCTTCATCTGTTGCTTTTGATTTGTTTACAAAAGTTCAAACTTCATATCCTGAGGAATACTGGCTAAATAGAAAAGAGTTCAATGGGAAGAGTGCTGTGCCATTTATTGTTGAAGGAGTGGAGTTGGACTTGCGTATGCGTGGTTTTGAGTTTTTCAGCCTGGTCTCTTCTTATACTTTTGATTCTCCAAGGCCTACACATTTGAAAGCAACTGGAAAAATAAAATTTCATGGAAAGGTTCTGAAGCCTTGTATTACCAGTGAGCAAGGTTTTGGTCCCAAGGGGAAACCTGAGAAAATGACAGATGAGAGAAGCAGACAGAGTCTTGTTGGTGATTTGTCAGTCTCAGGTCTCAAACTGAATCAGTTAATGCTGGCACCTCAGTTGGTCGGGCAGTTGAGCATCTCTCGCAACTCTATCAAGGTACTGCCCCTGCTAAGCAGGATACTTACTAGTGCTTTTATTGTGTTTGTGCTGAGGGTCATTTTGTGTTGCTAAAAGCTTTCACATGCATATTGAGAGGGTCATTATATACTACTGGATACAAGGAACTGGAAACTTTATTATGCTCTATAAATATGACTGTATGAGTTCTGTAATGTGGGCATAATAATATATAGGTTTAAACAATTTTTGTTCTTTCCATGGTGTCTAGGGGAGGGGAAGGCCAAAGAGGAACATGACCACAATGGCGTAGTGTGATCCTTATAGCTGACCCAACATAGTGGGGAAGGCCTATGTTGTTTTTGTATCTTCCAAGTGTATATTTTCAAGTGGGTTGTGACTTTCATCGAAATTTAGTGTATTTATGCGATACAAAAGCTTCTGCCTCATGTTTCTCTACTGTATTGCGACTGTTTAGGTCTATGGTTTATAGTTTATGATCTTGAATTTTTGAAAAGATTGAGATAGCATCTCAAAATTGTGTAAAATAAATAGTAACACATGTCATATCATTTCCCATTAAGTCTGTTCTTATTGGGCTGAATGGAATACAAGTAAATGTTTCCTCTCAAAACATCAAGTATTTCATTGTCAAATATAATATTTGTGGGAACTTATTCTTATTGTATACCCATCTATTGCCAATTCTTTTACTAACTTATTTACCATGAAATCTTTCTTCTCCCTGGTTGTGCAGTTAGATGCCTTAGGTAGGCCAGATGAAAGTCTTGCAGTTGAGGTTGTGCAGCCCCTACAACCTGGCTCTGAGGAAAACTTACAAAATGGAAAATTATTCTCCTTTTCTCTTCAAAAGGGGCAACTGAGAGCTAATATTTGTTTTCGCCCACTTCATTCTGCTACCTTGGAGGTATCGTAAGATCTTTCTAGTTTAGTTTTTGAATTTTAGTCTTATCAAGTGTTCTTAATATGAAAGCAAAAAGGTAAAATGAAGATGAAACTTTCCTGCCCATGTGTATGTTGCTTGCAGATACGACACTTGCCACTTGATGAATTGGAGCTTGCTTCACTGCGTGGAACAATACAGCGGGTAAGCTTTTATATGTCCCTTCAAGACTTGAGAAGAACAAAGCTAATATCAGAGACTGGTTGAATTCAATTGAGATGATAGATTGAAGGATTTTTTTAGTGAGAGAGAGATTTCATGCATAGCCTATTAATTTGGGAAGAAAGGATCAAAATTCTAATATATATTTTTTGAAATAAGTCAATGTAAGAGGGGGGGGAGGCGTTGTTTTCTGCGCATTACTGCATTGTGTAAATCTTCTTCAATCTAACAGAAGTTTCTACCATCTGCGACGGTGCTTGTGTCAATGGCCAGAAGCTGTTTCTGCTCTCCATCTGAAATGTTGTGTTCCAATTCATTCTAAATGTGATCTTTTGGGAGGTTGATGATGATAAATCATTTAATATTGTCAGTTGCTAGTGGTGAATTGGATGTAAAACTGTATGGTTAATTGTGTTTTTGTTTTTCCACTTTCAGGCAGAAATCCAGCTTAATTTCCAGAAAAGAAGGGGCCATGGTGTTCTATCTGTGCTTCGGCCTAAATTCAGCGGTGTGCTTGGTGAAGCCCTAGATGTGGCTGCTAGGTGGAGCGGTGATGTTGTGAGTATTTGAAGTTTTCATATTATCAATATGTCTGTTTTTGCTGGTTAATTGATTGGGTTATCTCACATGAAGTTTCCGTTTGGTTAATATTTTGTGTTTTTGGTTAATTGGTTGGGTATTTTTTCAAACAAGTTCAGTTTTAGGTTTGACCTTTTGCTTGAAGTGGTTGCTAGGGGATCTTATCTTTCTTTCCCTTTTTTTTTTTTTTTTTTTGCTTGATGTCTTTCTTTACCAATTGCATGTGCAGATTATGCAATTTGATGTTGTAACTTACTGTCGATATTGGGCTTGAAGTTTCCTCCTTTTTTTTTTTTTTTTGCAATTGGTTTCATTTAAAACCTCTCCTTGCAAGCACTTGTAAGTTTCCTCAGAACTGACCTCCAGCCTTCTTCTACCATTAGTTTTGTATTACCATTTATATTGTCTAACTAAAATTAGTTATATTGAATGGAGCAAACAATAATTTATAAACATAATGTTGGTCATTTAAAATATACTGACATTGTGGTTGGAATCTCTAGCCTTCATATTGGTCAATGCCAAGTTTTTTACTTCAATTTGGATTTTTGGCAGCAAATTTAGTTCCAGTACTGCTTGCTGAAGACATTGTAATATTTTTGAGGATACCATCACTGGTTTCTTTCATGTATTGCATGATCTAGGCACTGCAAAAGAGGTGACTGATGTTACTGATTGACATGGCCTTTTGTAGATCACGCTTGAAAAAACTGTTTTAGAACAAATCAGTAGCCGGTATGAGCTTCAAGGTGAATATGTATTGCCTGGCACCCGAGATAGAAACCTTTCTGAAAAGGGAAGGGGCGGCTTGTTTAAAAGAGCAATGACTGGGCATCTTGGTAGTGTCATATCTTCTATGGGAAGGTGGAGAATGAGACTTGAAGTTCCTCGAGCTGAGGTTGCTGAGATGCTTCCCCTTGCAAGACTCTTGTCCCGAAGTACCGATCCTGCTGTTCGTTCTAGATCAAAGGTTGTGTTCTGGTGTTTTTACTGAAATGGATTATAATTCTATTTTGTCCAGGCAGCTTAGACACCCATAGAAGTCACTGCAACTAAATAAAATCTGGAGCTGGCTGTTCCATCGTTTTAGCAGGAAGCATTTGGCTAGTGGCAATATAGAGATTTTATTGTTATGATTTGAGTACAGTTCACCCTAGCTTCAAAAATGAAAAAACTAGAGTATCAAATGGGTTTTGAACATCATTGAAATGGCCTTACCCCAAAGCTTGTGTTCAATTAGGCTATATTAATACTCTTTTGGTTTGTTTTTTTGTGTCCAAAATGGAAAAGAATATAAGTGTTATTGATGTCTGTACATGTTAACTGTTTAATAAATTACTGGTCTCTTTTTTTTATGCAAATATTACAGGAAATAGTTATGGTATCGACACTCAATTATTTTTGTGTTAGAAGGTCTCAAAGGTCTCAAGTTAGAACAGTATCAATCCAAAAGAAAATGTAGAAATTTAACATATATGTTCCTTAAGAGAATATAGTATCTAAGGAGGATTATATATTGTTGGCATGTGACATATTCCAATCTGAATAAGTTTAGGATTGCATATTAGATAGCTGATGGTTGTTTGTGTTATAGTAAACTTGTCTTTTTTTTTTTTTTCGGGGGTGTGGGTTGGGTTGAGGAAAAGAAATGCTCTACGTTAAAGTTTCCTCTTTTCTTAACACTATATTTGTTGTTTTCTTTACACTATGGAGATATCTGCAGTATTTATTCCTTTCAAATGAAAAATCTTTATGGCTGCATATTTCTTGATGCTATCTGCAGGATCTTTTCATTCAAAGTCTGCAGTCAGTAGGAGTATATACTGAGAGTCTTCAAGACTTGCTTGAGGTACTTGGTCGATACCTGATATGTCTTTCTAATCTTGAAGATGCAATTTGCAGTACCTCTTGATTTGTGCGTTTTGGAATTGGAATGAGATGGATTTTGAGGTCCTATGTTTCCAGTAACTTCTATGACATTATCTCAATATATAACTTACCAAAATTTAATTTTTTATACTTTTTTACGCTTTTAAGGTCTAACAGCTCTTTGAATTTTTTAGGTAATACGAGGTCATTATGCTGCATCAAATGAAGTTATTCTCGAAGACTTAAGTCTCCCAGGTTTGGCAGAACTTAAGGGCCGCTGGCATGGTTCTCTTGATGCAAGTGGCGGAGGAAATGGAGACACAATGGTATGCATTTTCCAACCTGTGCATACATGAATAAATTTTAAAAATTATTTGTTTGTCAAATATGAAATATTATAGCTAGTGTATGATCAGTCTATACCCATGTATATGTTGGGGTGCAAACTTAGTTCTGTGTGACATAACAAGGTCAGGATTTCTTATTGCAAAGCATAATGAAACTAGATCATTGATACATAGTATTTATTTATATATTTATTTTGTAGTTCTTCAGATGGGAAGTGGCCAAGTGTGTACTTGTTCATGATCATTCACTCGAATCTGGACTTAAAGCCTGTTTGTAACTCCCATCTTAGGAACTATAAAAGTTGAACGTTACATGTGTATTCGTTAAGGTTATGCTACTCACTTCTAAATTAACACATAAACAATCATTCTCAAACACAAAATTTTATGCAGTTTTCGTGATTTTGAAGTTTACTGTTATGTGGACATAGATGAACATATTGATTCGGACACTAGCAGTTTAAATGATTCATTTAAGGAGCCTAACTTTTTAAATTTATGCTGCTGGCTTTGGAGATCTGGAGGCTCCTCCAGGGGACCTTCCCTTTCTATCGCATTTTATGTCTCCAGAACTTCATACGGGGGCTTATAAGTGTTTTCTTCTATTTGTATTTATTTGGGAAGGACAGATTGCCAATTTTTCTTTTCCTGTATCATTTTTGAATTTCTTTACAAGGAGGTATATTTCCTTTGACATTATTGGTTCTTGTCAATGTTTTTCAGGCAGAATTTGATTTTCATGGGGAGGATTGGGAGTGGGGAAGCTACAACACTCAACGAGTTGTGGCAGTGGGTGCATACAGTAACGATGATGGTTTGCGTCTTGAGAAAATTTTTATCAAAAAAGATGATGCAACAATCCATGCTGATGGGACTTTGTTGGGGCCAAAAACCAATCTTCATTTTGCTGTTCTAAATTTTCCTGTTAGTCTAGTTCCTACCCTAGTGCAGATTATTGAATCATCTGCCACTGAGGCTGTTCATTCTTTGCGACAATTGTTAGCCCCAATTAAGGGAATATTATACATGGAAGGAGACCTCAGAGGAAGTCTTGCAAAACCAGAATGTGATGTACAAGTAAGGCTTCTGGATGGTGCCATTGGGGGCATTGATCTTGGGCGTGCTGAAGTTGTTGCTTCCCTAACCTCAAGCAGCCGTTTTCTGTTCAATGCCAAATTTGAACCAATCATCCAAAATGGCCATGTACATGTTCAAGGAAGTGTTCCTGTTACTTTTGTCCAAAATAGCATGTCTGAGGAAGAAGAAACCGAAACAGAACGAAGTGGGACAACTTTTGTCCCTGGCTGGGTGAAGGAAAGGGATAAGGGGTCAAGTGATAAAGCTAGTGAGAAGAAAATGTTTCGGGAGAGAACAGAAGAAGGTTGGGACACTCAGTTAGCAGAAAGCCTTAAAGGTTTAAACTGGAACATCTTAGATGTAGGAGAAGTTAGAGTTGATGCTGATATAAAGGATGGGGGCATGATGTTGTTGACAGCATTATCTCCTTATGCAAACTGGCTTCATGGCAGTGCAGATGTCATGCTTCAGGTGGGTTAGCTCAAGTTAGGTTACTTGTCACCTAAACACTTGTGGTAAATAATTTGCCAATAAATTTTGATCCAGAGTAAATGTTAACTTTTAATAGTCTTTTCAATGTGTTTTAAATAAACAGGTTAGAGGCACAGTTGAACAGCCTGTGCTTGATGGATCTGCATCGTTCCACAGGGCATCTATATCTTCACCAGTACTCAGAAAACCACTTACAAACATTGGTGGCACTGTTCATGTGAAATCAAATAAGTTATGCATTGCCTTTTTGGAGAGCAGGGTAAGCAGAAGGGGGAAGCTGTTTGTAAAAGGGAATTTGCCCCTTAGAACAAGTGAAGCATCCCTGGGTGATAAAATTGACTTGAAATGTGAAGTCCTAGAAGTACGGGCAAAAAACATTCTGAGGTGTGTTTATCTTTCTTTGAAATGTGATTTATGATTTTTTATATGATGATTTTGTTCCTCAATGCTGATGTTTGTGCTTATTGCTAGTATTGATGAAAGGCAGTAGTTCCTGCCCTACACTTGCCCACCAGGCTGCCATCTGGCATTTGCCTACTCGATCCATTTGCTTTTTATACCCAACAGATGAATTCCCTTTCTTCTGGGTTTTTGTTAGCTGTGTAATTGTTTTGTTTCCTTTATGTGTCGATTGTGGGAACTGACATCTTGCTAATATCAGTGGCCAGGTTGACACTCAGTTGCAGCTAACTGGTTCCATTCTGCAGCCAAACATCTCAGGGAATATTAAATTGAGCCATGGAGAGGCATATTTGCCACATGATAAGGGTAGTGGAGCTGCACCTTTTAATAAACTGGCATCAAACCAGTCCAGGCTTCCGGGTGCTGGAGTCAGTCAAGCAGTCGCTTCTAGATATGTCTCACGTTTTTTCAGTTCTGAACCTGCTTCTTCAAAGACCAAACTCCCACAATCCTCTGGTAGTATATGCTATTATTACTTTCAATTCTGATGCCTTTTCTTTCTTTCTGGTAGTCACTGACTACTACAATTGAAATCTAGACTACTCTTTGTGGAAACACCACATGATTTTAAAATTTTTAACTTTTTCAGTACATACTAATGAAATGTTTATTTTTCAAGAACTGGATCAGACTTCAATAGTAATCTAGAAAAGATTCTTTTCAATGCAATGCCTAAAGAGGGGATGACATTTCCTTTCCAATATTTTTCTTTTCCTAGTAAGGGCATTCTATAAGTTGACATTTCATTTATCAGCCATTTACCACCCATTTACTTGTGAGATGTATCAATTCTAAGTTAAACACAAACAAATCTCTAAGTTAGAAAAGAATGGTGGCCTTTGCCTTCAATGAGGTTCTTAGATAACTTGAAGAGTTCAAGGCAAAGACCTCTTATAGTGGGTTTTCTTTTTGCATTCAATGTTTGGAAGCCTTAAATGGGTGCCAAATAGAAGGAATAAGCTACTTTGACTTTAAGAAGAAGTAAACTCTAAAATTAGTGAATTAAGAATTTGCCTATCGGTGAAATTTTGAATTAGAATATTTTATAGAGATACCTGCTGGTCTATTGCTTTCCAAAAATAGGATGTGTTATTTTTCAATGTTTATTTCTTATTTTCTGCACAAATTAGGTGGTAATGACTGGATGGAGCATTTTATTAGCGGGAATAAGAAGTAATGTCAATTTCCTGAAATGAAGAATAAGGATTTACCATCAGTTTTATATTTACTGAATTTTTGTGAACGTGCAGAATCCTATCTATGGTGTATGAGCAATTTGTCTCTATTGTTTTTTCTGATTGTCCAAGTGAATTATTTATTGTGTTTTGCAGTTAAATCAGCTGAAGTTGAGAAGGAAATGGAGCAAGTGAACATTAAACCAAGTGTTGATGTCCGCCTTACTGATTTGAAGCTTGTTTTAGGACCAGAATTGAGGATAGTTTATCCTTTGATTCTTAACTTTGCTGTTAGTGGGGAACTCGAGTTGAACGGACTGGCTCATCCAAAATGGATAAAACCCAAGGGCATTTTAACATTTGAGAATGGTGATGTGAATCTTGTTGCAACTCAAGTGAGTCTATAGTATATCTATGTTACTGTTGTTCTAATATCTTTGTGCTTTTCAAATTTGTTTCTGCTAGACTGGTTATGTTATTGCATTGAACACACTGACAATTTTTTTTTGAAAGGCAAGTAGAAATTTCAAATTTTTGAACACACTGACTTTACTTCTGCAAATTCAGGTTAGGCTTAAGCGAGAACATTTAAACATGGCAAAATTTGAACCTGAGCATGGGCTAGATCCAATGCTGGACTTAGCTTTGGTTGGATCAGAATGGCAATTTAGGATTCAAAGTCGAGCCAGCAATTGGCAGGACAAATTGGTGGTAACCTCAATACGTTCTGTGGAGCAGGATGTTCTCTCACCTAGTGAGGTAATATTATAGAAGATAAGATGATTGTGTGTAAATTTTTTGTTTCTTCTGTGTCCCCTGAACTGATATATTCTGTCTGTAAATAGATTAGGACCTCTTGTACTAGGGTCGCATCCTATGGCATTGTTTAATGAAGTATTCTTCGTAATTGATGATTGAGGATTTCTGGTTCTTATTATATGCTGAATAAGCTGTGCATTAAGGAAGTGATAAAGTTGAATCATAAGTGAAATATCTTGTCTTCCTTATGATCTGCAAATTTACTTGAGACATAATGGCAAGTTGAATTTAGTATCATGTAATTTGTGTTGTTTACTTGCATTCATATTGAATGCATGTGTCTGATCTCTGTGACGATGGATGTGATGTTTGCTTCTGGTTTTCTGTTGGTCTAACAAGTAGCTGTCCGATGCTGCAGGGAATTTATAAGTTTAGCCTGGATACGTTAAGACTTTTTGCCCTAGGTTTTTTATGTGGTTAATCTTATTGTTTGTAGTTTCCAAATTCATATAAAAGTGTTGATTTCATGGACTGTAGTGGTTTGGTTTGGTGTTGTGAATTTTCCCCCTTTGTCCAGGCTGCTAGAGTATTTGAGAGTCAATTGGCTGAGTCCATATTGGAAAGTGATGGCCAACTTGCATTTAAAAAACTCGCAACTGCAACAGTTGAAACGTTAATGCCAAGAATAGAAGGGAAGGGGGAGATTGGTCAGGCCAGGTGGAGGCTAGTGTATGCTCCACAAATCCCTAGTTTGCTCTCTGTTGATCCTACAGCTGATCCTCTCAAATCTTTGGCTAGCAATATATCCTTTGGGACAGAAGTTGAAGTCCAGCTTGGAAAACGGCTGCAGGTAAATCTAACTTTAATGCATCCTTTACTTTTTCCTTGTCTCAAATCAACATTCCATTTCACATAAGGAGTTCTTCTTTCATGTCAGTGAATCAATATATATAATTAAAAGGTGGACGAAAAACAAACTCTACATTGTACACAGTTTTTGGGTGCTTTCTTTGATTGGATTCACTAATCATTGGCCTGATAAGCTTTTATACAGCCTTTAATCAATTTTGAATTTTGAAGATTTCGTTGTTATCCCTTAAGTTCTTTATCATTTTCTAATGCTTTCATCTCTCTCAATTAGGCCTCCATAGTTAGGCAGCTGAAAGACTCAGAGATGGCAATGCAGTGGACCTTGATCTACCAGCTTACAAGCCGATTGCGAGTGCTCCTACAATCTGCACCTTCCAAACGCCTTCTTTTTGAGTATTCTGCTACTTCACAAGACTAACCTGCTATCCGCCTTCTTCCAGCTAAAACCGAGCTGTTTGCACAGGTAAAAGTCTTTCCATGGTCATGCCTACATTTCACGTAAAAAGAGGACTTGGGAAGGGGTAGAGTAGTTTTTGACAATGTAAAGTTAGCTTTAGTTACATATTCATATTCTTTGCTCGGAAATGAATGAGCTTTGTTCATATGTCAGCACCTTGAATTTTGTACAGATAACAGATGTAAAATTCAATAGAATGGTCTAGTTTCAAGTGAAGAAAAAAAGAAAAAGAAGGTTTTCTATAATGCCTTTATTTAATTTTTATAATGGTCTGTAATTAATTAGTGAATGATTTAATTTTTTTCGTCTTCACTAACATGTTTACTGCCTTTATTTATATAATACAAAGATTAGAGCCAAAATATGCCATTTGATTGAAAAAAAAATGCAAATGCAGAAGTCTGATTTGAGTCAATGTAAAGGGTGAAAAGAGCATTCAGATTAGTTTAAAGACCGTGAGCGAGTGGTTCTTTCTTTCATTCGTTTCGCTGCATTCCCATATAAGCAATCCCCAGCAAGCATGTGTAATGCACTTGCTCCTTGCATACTTTTTATGTCCATATATGAAAAAAAATATCAAGTCTTATTTCATCATGCTTCAGTCAATTTGTCAAAGTGGATGGCAATAAAAGAAACGAATCACATGATAACAGAGTTTTGAAATTGTTAAAACTTTACACCTGTTATCAAATCCGTGGAGGGGGAAAAACAATGGCCACCCCAACAAGACAAATAAAAATAAAGAGAGGGGAAGCAGAGAGGGAGGGAGGGAGGTTGTCACCAAAATCTCCATGGATCCTTGTATGGAGGAACGTAATTATCTGTGGGAGGAAGAAGGCGAAAGGATGCAACAGTCTGTTCCAATAAAGGGCCCATCTGCATTACGTAAGCTTGGCTTAGTAAATAATCCACACATTTATTATAGCTTTGCTAATGTCATTTATTATTGTGGAGAGAGAGAGAGAGAGAGGGAGACCTTAGTCCATTGCTGGCTAAGAGTTGAAGCACTTAGAGAGTACAGATAACCTGCAATACACATTTGCATAGTTGAATGAAAAGATGATTTGCAGAAATCCTATAAACACAAACATAAAATGATTTGAAGTGCCATAAGAGATCAGTAAATCACCATCTCAAGTCTGAACCATTGACTATGTAACCACGGTCGAAACTGGTTATCTGAGCTTAAATGGCTGAGGCATGTTTCTATATCTTTTTCCTCTCTCCATTGGAAATAAATTGGCAGATGAGCTATGTAGCTCAAAAATTGATTAAGCAGTTTATTTTCATTCTAAATCTAAGGGTTTCAATGGTCAAGGAAGTTTCAATTTCAAAACATATGAGAAATTAGAATGTAGACTTTGTTGCACAAAATGAAATGGAACAGCTACGTCTTTCCAAAATGAGAAATGACAGCAATTTGATGATCCTACCTTCCCGTTCAGCTGTTGAAGCAACATAATGTCGGTAAAGGTTTGGTTCTTGAGCCTGCACGTATCCACTAAAGGCATCAACAACAAACAAAACGGGCACAGCTGTACACATCTTTGCACCAAGAACTACTGGTGAGGGAGGAAACACTTACGGATTTGGTCGGTGATTTGCGAACAAGGTATTCATAGTACCAATATTGCTCACCATCAATCTGAAAAAAATGAAAAGGAGAATGAAACAAGTGGCATAGATCACTCACAGTACTTATGTAATTTCCAAAGCCTTTAGCTGAAAATCAATTCTACAAAAATCTAAACTTTCAAAATTGGCAATCATAAATTAAGCAAGGTTTTTAAAGCTTACTTCACTAGCATGCGCATCAAGAACTGAACTCTCACTCATGCGCTGACTCGAGGTGACACGCTGCCAAAAGATGTAGAATTTCAAATGAGAATCCACTCAATGGAGTTAAGTTTTCAGCAATTAAATATAAGAACCCTTCCAGAGACTGTTATTTACTTGTTCATTTTTTAATTTACTTGGACAAAGAGTAGAGATCTTCTGACACTTGCAAGCAGGTCTAGAAAAATATTAATTGATTACATGGTTCAACCTCCATAAGACAGTTCCGACTTTAGTTTAATGTCTATAAAAATGTTCAGACATTCACCTAGGAGACATGTATCACTGCCAACAAATACATAACATATAAAAATTTTTTAGGTTGCTTATATTTTCTATTGCAAATCTCAGTTTCACAGAGATTTCAGTCTTAATTATATCTTTCAGACAAATTTTCAGATGAATGTGCCAAAATTCCAAATATGTAAGTTATCTAACATACATGTGAACAATGCACTAGTTAGCAAGAAAAAGTCATTGGCATTACCAATGCAGACTTGTCAGACAATACAGAATCAGCAACATCTTTTGCTGCCCAGGTCTTCTTATCCTTTGACTTAAAGAACTGAATATTTGGGGGACCTATCTGAATCAAAGGATTGAATAAAATCATAAACCTCGAACAGCTAACTAAGAGAATGAAATTCAGCAAGATATAGTTTTATAAAATTACCGAAACAGAAATGATGAGATTATCAGCTATGTCAACACGTTCAGACACAATGCGCAGACGTGCATCAGCTGCATTATATATAAATGATCTAGTTAGATATATCATATGGTTTGCATCCACAACATAATTCTGTCTTGGAAATATTGCAGCAAAACTTGGAATCCTATAAGTAAAATTGATAAAAATGTTTTTGCAAGTGGAACTTTTCTTTTTCAAATTGTGAGATTGAATAAGACTTACGAGACAGTGGTGCAGCGGATGAATAGCGTTCAGCCTTTCTAGATTCCACCCTTCAGAAAAATGCAGAAAGTGTCATGTTCCTACAATTTGAGGCCAACAATAGATGATAATAATAATAATAATAAAGCAGAGAACTGGTTTGTTTTTACACAAGTAATATTAAAGTGAATATAAGAAAGGTGTATCAGCATCTCATTGTGAAACAAAGGGCAGATGTCCTTTAAACAAAATCTGTAACTGTAATTTAACTCCTCTGAAGGTACTTCTTAGTGGGTGTGTGAATTATACAGCACAAACTGTAACAGGGGTCAACTGCTTCTATAGCAGTAAATTAGGCAGTTGCGAAATAGGGATGAGAGTGATGGAGAAGAAGTCAACAAAATGTTTTATTTACAAATTTCTTAGTTATCATTATATATGATAAAATAATAAAAAAAGGCAGCAAGTCATATTGCATATAAATTTTGATGCTGAACACCTACCATTTGAAGAGGAATTTCTTAGATGGTAACTCCACTGGATATGAATAGGTATAAGCATTTATTTCATCAACTAGTGAAGCCATTTTCAGATCTTCCTCAGCAAGACACCCTGCAATAAGCTTTCTATAATACTTGGAAGAAAATGGAGAAGAGTATGGATATAGCAAAACTTGAAAAACTAAAGAAGATGAAGTTTCCACTGTGGAATTGTCAAAGCCCCGGAGTAGTAGAAACAATAAATAAAAAAATTTAGAACTTCCCGTCGTGATCCTCCAGATAAAGATTTGAAGAAGGATCTAGCTGAATTTCTAGAAATAAAGGTTTTTGCAAATCAGTTTTGCTAAAGTGAAGAACTGGGGATCAGACATATATCAATTTCCAGAACCATACTGTTGTGATCTGAAAAAACTAGAAGTTGCTTAAATGCAATGATGATAAGTTTAGATGCACAATTTCTTTACATAAGCTCAAGTCCCAGCATGGATGCCTCACTTAATAAAATTAGTCAATTAAGCACTATGATTAAACTTTTTATTTGTGGGGTGTTTATCATTCTTTATAGATAACAAAGGTAATTCCTCCGGTCAAAGGTGTGAACTCAAATTCATCGAAATCGAAATCAAAATCAAAAGTAGCATACATAATCTAATTATAACTCATCATGAGAATTTTCCATCACTGCTGATAAAAGGGCATATGAGACATTTTAATCATGAAGTACAGCATTTCAGTTACCCTATTTAATTTCAGAGACAAAAAGAATAATGCACAGGTAAACCAAATGTTATGCTCCTCAATCAAGGGAATCCTTTTTTAAAGGGTTAAAGCCACCACTTAAAAGCTTTAAATAAGAGAGTTTCCAACTGTCATTTTCAACATTCATAAGCGTGAACTAGTCAATGACCATTAGTCTCCTTCAACATTCACAAATGAAACCAATATGCTATTAAAAAGAAGTAAAGAGCCATATACCTGAAGATGGAAGAAGTGTATAGAGTGAAGAAGAAAGAGCAAAGAGCAGCAAATCCCTTCTCCATAACACGTCTTGGGAAGTGGGTTTTGAAGGAAGACTATAACAAACTGAGGTTTTCTCATGCAATCTTCTACTGCAATTACTATTCTTATGACTTAGCATTCTACTGCCCGGATCATACCTGAAAGGATAAAAACCCCGACATTAAAAAAGACTTGCAAGTTGAGAAGAAACAAAGAAAAAGGAAAGAGACAAGAGAAGAGAGAGAGAACCTGAGGAAATGGAGGGTTGGGAGGGAAAGAAGAGAGGGAGACAGAACCACCATCGTTACTCTCTACAGCTTGCTTTCTTTCTTTCCTGATTAGCTCAACTCAACCGCTTGGATTTTCCTTTTGCTTTCCTTTTTTTAATCTTTTTAGATTTTCTTACTCTCTCTTTTACATAGTTTATGTTCTTCTACAACTCGGCAGAATCGAGGAAAACTGACTAACCGATAATGTATGGCCACGTGGAATGATAATTCTCATTTTTTTCTTTTTCCAATTTTTTGGCAGTAATTAATAAGAAAAAGAAAGTAGGAAATTAATCATTTCATCATAAGTTGAATTTAGTGTTAAATTTTCTCTTGAATTGATTTATTACATATAATATGATTAGGATAGGACAAATTAATTGTTTAAAACTAGAGGAAATTGTGAGAAATGGACGCCAGAGTAACCGCATTTCAAAAATGATTCTACATATAATTTTAATTGTTTGTAGACAATTTTTTGGTCGACTTGACAAGAATACCCTTTAGATCAATTAATCCAAATTAAAGCATGGGCGTCTCGGTCTCTTTCTCCTCTCCCGCCATTCAGATTAAAATTCCAAAATTAAATCTCGATTTAGCTATCCTTCTGTCCAGCTCTCCAAGGCCATTGGGGTATATATCTCGCCGTCTAGCTGTCGCCATCGAGGTCTATATCGCCAGCGAACTTTCTGAGGTTCCCAAAGTACGGAGATGGAATCAAGGTATGTGTTATGGCTTCTTGGTTTTATTTATGGTTATTCATAGAACGCAATAGCTGATGGGTAAATTGTATGAGTTTCGAAACTGAAATCTGACTAGCAGTAGCGAAAATCAATCAATTTATATCTGATGCGTGAATATTTGTTAGGCATCGTGTCACTGGATATTAGGGTGTGTGATTGGAGATTAAGAATCTTAACTTGTTTAATGGGTAAATTATATGAGTCTGGAAACTTAAATCTGGCATGCGAGTAGCGAAATCAATCAGTTTATAGCCGATGCGGGAATAGTTGTTATGTATTGCGTCACTGGATATTAGGGTCTGATTGGATTTTGGATGTCAATAATCGTAACCTGCTTATTTGGCATTGGGTGCCTGAATATAACGTGACTAAATATTTGTTGAGCATTTCGTGACTTGTCTGTACGCATTACGTGACTGAATAATGCATGGTTGGATATTACGTAATACTCAGTCACGTAATGGCTACAAACAAGTCACGCAATGCTCAACAAATATTCAGTCACGTTATATTCAGGCACCTAATACCATATATAAACATAACCAGTCACGTAGTGAAGTCACCCAATACATAACAGGTCACGCTATATGGAATACACCAGCCACGGAAACCCTTAAAACTAGTGTCCAAAGGCCTCAAAAGGTAAAATTAAATTGCAGAAGGTAGTCACGCAATGGCACTCTCGCAGTACCTAATAATAAGTCACTCGATGCCTAATATGCACCCACGTTATGCCAACATAACCATCAACCGATCTACGTACTGTCCCAACGTCCCGCAATACATAATAACAGGTCACCATATACATACAATCTACTCACGCAATGTCTTGCATGAAGATTTGCATTGCACAATTCACGCAGCGCGTATAACCCAGTCTCACAATGGCTAATAATACTTCACGCAATGCCTAACATCCACTCACGTAGTTATTATGCATAATACTATAACTTAAACGAATATAAGACATAACCATCAGAAAATATATGCTCAAAGAAAATTTCATAAAATTTCATTAAGATTCTCCGAAATACAAGAGAAAGGAAATGATGCAAAACACTTTATTTTTTTCCATCATCTCCTTCTCCTTCCTCTCACTGTATTTCCTCTTTCTTCCTCCTGTACTCCCTCCGCCCTCTGCCTGTACTCCCTCATTGCTCTTTCTGTACTCCATCTTCATCACCCTAACTGCGTGAGGGGAACAGAAGGAGTACAGGAAGAGGACGAGGGTATACAGGCGCAGGGCGGAATGATGTTGCCCCTTCGCCAATATCCTGGGTTAGATCCGCGGAAGCCTTTAGACTTTCTAAATTATCCTAGATTGTTTAAGATAATTGATTAAAATGCTTACTGGTTCCCTATATTTATAGGCATGAATGATGACTCTCCGTCTTCTACACCCATATCCCCATATAAGTGCACTTAATGGGGGCGGCACCTGTTCGGCCTAGCGTTTCATCTCCTCATCTGTATCTACCTCTTAAAACCAAAAGCTAGGCCAAACATCATAACAGGCCGAACAGGTGCAGCCCTCCATAATTGCACTTATACGGGGATATGTGTGTGGCAAACGAAGAGTCAGCATTGATGCCTATAAATAAAGGGAACCATTAACCATTTGAGTCAAATTCAAATGCGTGATTGGTTTTTTTATATATAGCGTGACTTGTTTTTGTATATAGCGTGACATGTTGTAATGCGTGACTGACTTGTGAAATTTATCTCGTTTTGATGCTTTTGGTCACGAGTATTTGGCATTGCGTGATTGGTTTTTATATATAGCGTGACTGGTTTTTATATATAGCGTGACCAAAAGTAATGCGTGACTGAATTGTGCAATTTATCTCGTTTTGATGCTTTTGGTCACAAGTTTTTATGTATAGCGTGACTGGTTTTTATATATAGCGTGACCAAAAGTAATGCGTGACTGACTTGTGCAATTTATCTCGTTTTGATGGTTTGGGTCACGAGTATTTGGGCATTGCGTGATTGGTTTTTTTATATATAGCGTGACTGGTTTTTATGTATAGCGTGACATGTTGTTATGCGTGACTGACTTGTGCAATTTATCTCGTTTTGATGCTTTTGGTCACGAGTATTTGGGCATAGCGTGATTGGTTTTTTATATATAGCATGACTGGTTTTTATATATAGCGTGACATGATGTATTGCGTGACTGACTTGTGCAATGCACATCTTGTAACGAGGCTTACGTTAACTGGTTTTTAGGCGTGGCATGAATGTGTATTATACATTGCAACACTTATTCTGTTAAATTTCATCCGCCGACCAAATGTGACTTAGGTATTGCATAAGTTGTTTTTTTTTTTTTTTTGCATTCTTGGGAACTTATGTTTAAAAAAAATTGACTGATTGTGATGATTATTTTTTGACAAATTTCAGCAGCGTGCCAAATGTAAAGGTTATGATTACATACGGTGGTCTGTGGGTCGATGACATTTACAAGGGTGGTGATACACGAGTCAGGGTTGTTGGGAGTGATTTGTCATTATCAGGCCTAGTGAAGCTGGTTGAAGAAGTTGTTGGGGTCGACGCACAGAAGAATGAAATTGATCTACATGCATCGCTGAGACATGCTGCAGGGGTTTCCCGCATAGTTATCAGGGATGATGAAGATGTAGCAAGTATTCTGTGAGACGAGAGGGCAGTTGCTGTGTTTGTGACAGTTAAGGCAGGAAAGGGAAACGATATTCGACATGAACATGGTATCCAACATAGTCATCGCCTACAACAGAATGGTAATTATTCTGACATACCACAGCATGCATTTCCTAACATACAACCATGGCAATCACGTTTGACGTATCGTCAAGAGTTTGAACAGGCCGGGACACACCTGAGGTGTCTGCAAATGATGTCTGCACAATTCCGATCAAAATGTGCATCGAATGAATTTCATGGTACACTGCAACAAACAAATCTATCAAATGGAAATTCAGTTGGTTAATCGCCGTTTGTAAAGGACACTGTGATGGTTGTGAGCGATGTCGATGCATCTGATGAGATTGAAGATGATGTTGAAGAGGATGACACGGCGGATATGCATGATGACTTGCACGATGCATGTTCAGATGATGACGAGGGTGAGCACATTGACCTCCCTGCTTTCAATCGTGCAGATGGCAGCACAGGACACGCCACAACTGTTGTGTTAGAAGATGTGCAGTTCGAAGACCATGCCACAACTGTTGCGTTAGAAGGGGTTCAGTTCGAAGACCATGCCACAACTGTTGCGTTAGAGGATGTTGAGGGTGCCGAGCCTATTAACGACGACACCATCGCCCAAAGGAATGACATTCGTTCGCCAGTGGACAGTGATGAAGAGAGGGTAAAAACAGGGGTATCTCGTGAATGGGTCGTTCCCGTGGTAGATATGATATCCTTCCAAACAATTGCGACAGAGGAATCTGAAGCACACGTCTACCACTTATATCGCGGACAAGTGTTTCGATCGAAGTCTAATTTGAAACGTGTTTTAAGCATGTTGGCAATAAAAGAGCATTTTGAGGTAAGAGTTAAAAAGTCATGCCACACTCGTTTTGAGGTGGGTTGTAAGGAGAAGGCATGCAAGTTTGCTTTGCATGCAATGAAGTTGCCTGAGGGAGATTACTGGCAAATTCGGAGGTTGCATAAGGTACACACGTGTATTGTTGATGTTTTGCAATGTGGATACCGAACTGCGAGCGCGAGGGTTATTGGTGAGCTTATCTCGACCAGGCTGCAAGGAAATTATGTTACACCATTGAGACCTAAGGAAATAATGGAAGAGATGAATCGCACGTGGGGATTGCAATGCCTTTATGGAAAGGCATGGCAAGCGAAGCAGTATGCTGAAAATCTTGTGTTCGGTCCCCCGGAAGAGTCATTCCAACTCATCCCTTCATATTTCCACATGTTGGAACGTGAAAACCCCGGTACGCTCACGAGTGTCGCTACAGATCGGGAACACCGATTCAAATATTGCTTCTGGGCGTACGGGTCATGTATCCAGGGGTTTCGTTCTGTAATGCGGCCTGTACTTGTTATCGATGCCACACATCTAAAAGGTAGATTCAAGGGTATTTTGTTCGTTGCGGTTTGCAAAGATGCGAACAAGCAGATATATCCAGTTGCATTCGGCATTGGCGATGTCGAGGACGAAGAGTCTTGGTCGTGGTTTCTTAACCAATTGCGTCGTGCAATTGGTTGTGCCGAAAACCACATGTTAATTTCTGACCAGCATCTTACGATTAAGAAGGCAGTTGAGAATGTGTACAACGACGCGTATCACGGTCTATGCAGTTACCACTTAGGGAAAAACATTAAAAACCTGTTCAAGCGCACCGATGTTAATACCATCTTCACATTGGCTGCAAACTGCTATAGGCTGTCCGATTTTACCAGACACATGACTGAGCTGGAACAGATTTGCAAACCTGCTTATGACCGCCTGATGAGAATAGGACCTGATAGATGGGCACGTGCACGGTCACCGGCAAGGCGATACAAGCTGATGACATCCAACATTGCGGAGTGTATTAACTGCTGCCTCAGGCATGTAAGGAAAATGCCAATAACCGTTTTGATCGAGTGCATCAGAGGCATGTTCCAACGTTGGTTCCATGACCGGCACAACGAGGCATTGAATATGAGCACGCCACTCAGCCCTTGGGCTACCGATCTGTTGAACAAACGGTTGAATGCAACATGTCATTTCGCCATCCAACCAATCGATCTGGTGGAGTTCCAAGTTATAGGCGGGAATACGGACGCAGTCGTCAACCTATGCACGAAGACTTGTTCATGCGGTGAGTTTCAGAGTGATCTACTCCCCTGCACGCATGCAATGGCGGCAATAAGGTGTGAATAATCATGTTTTCTTTTCTTAGTTAGGGTATTGCTCATTGAATTTTTTACATGTTTACATTGTTCCCCAACTGAGATTTCATTGCCTTCGCAGTAAGTGTAATCGTTCACCCATTGAATTCTGCTCGCACTATTACACGACAAGTTCTTGGGTGGAGGCATATTCAGTTCCCATTCGCCCAGTTGGCCATCCCAATGAATGGGACGTCCCCCATGAGGTTAAAAAAATCGTCGTTCTGCCACCAACATGTGGAGGTCAAGCGGGGAGACCTAAGAGGAAAAGGATTCCATCGACTGGGGAAGGCATTCGCCGACGTAGATGTTCACAATGCAAGAGCTATGGTCATAATAGACAAAATTGCCGGACGCCGTTTACAGGTCCATCCACACCCGGGGAAACATCATATGCTCATCCTCCGGATGGACGACGACGTCGACGGAAGGAATGTTCAATATGCAGACAACCCGGGCACACACGAAACACCTGTCCATTGCCTTTAACAAACAGTGATAACGTTACAGATGTCGTACCTGAAGATTGTGGAACTTCACACCTTAGTTGTTAGGGTTTCGTTCGAACTGGTTCGAAATGGCCAGACATTTCCATTGAATAATGATATTTGAATTTGAGTTTGCCAGAGTCTGGAGGTGATAAGATGATACTGTCGGATCATCAAATGCCTTGTACTCCGTCATAATTGATGATAATTTCTGTCTCTTTGTAAACAATCAAATTCTTATTTGAAATATACCAATAATACTCATAATTGATGATAATTTCTGTCTCGTTGTAAACAATCAAATTCTTATTTGAAATATACCAATAATACTCATAATTGATGATAATTTCTGTCTCTTTGTAAACAATCAAATTCTTATTTGAAATATACAAATAATACTCATAATTGATGATAATTTCTGTCTCTTTGTAAACAATCAAATTCTTATTTGAAATATACCAATAATACTCATAATTATAATTACATTTGAAATAAAGCATTCAGTCAGAAAAGCCATCATGATGGTGGTGCGAATTGAGAGTGAACTAGATCCTCCAACTGTTGTTGGCGCTGCAACAGCTCACGATTCTGCCCCTCCAACAATTCTAGTCGAGCATTCAACCTTGCGTCCATTGTTTCCATAAATGAAAGGAGACGAGCGAATGCTGGATCAACATCGATTGGCTCGTTCCTAACCCATGTGTTGTTCCTGAACTCAAAACCTAGCTGTTTAATACTGTGCTCATTGATGTGATCGAACAAAGCATGGTTTATTGGCGGATCTCAACGGCTGTCGACATTGAAGTAGTCTATTATCTCACTGATCAACATGCCGTAATGCAGGTTTCTGTTGAGACCGTCAATTGTCAGGAGCATGTCATCCATTATGAATTTAGCAAGGTCGATACGACGGGACAATTTGATGTTATTTAAGAACCAGAGCCCCTCTGTCCTGATATTCACATACATCACTTGGCAAGGACGGATAGTGTGAGCGATGATGAGATGCAACACTTGATCAAAGAAAGACATCCTTGTCCAATTAGGACTTTCACTCTGTCTTGAAGGAGGGCGGATAAATGCGGACACAAGGTTCCCATCGCCACTGACACGGCACAGATCTGATTGCATCGAAGTCAGGTGAAAGACGCGTTCTATCAATTCGCACGTAACAACGATACGTTGTCCCATGACGTGAGTGACAAACGAATCGTCATGGTGCACAGCCGTAGATGTTTCCGACTCAGCATATTTTTGTCTTGCATTGAAGTAAAAAATCCGGACCAAACTTTCGTAGTATGGCCTCTTCAGTTGTAAGTATCGTGTCCATCTTAAATTTTCAAAGTTCGCAATGTATGGGAAATCGATTGACCTTAAATAATCAAAGTCAATTATACGCCCGGGCATTACCTTTCTCTTGGCCCATTTGGCGTTGAATTTCGCAGCGTGCGACGAATGGGTGAAATTTTGTATAAAGGAACTGACAGCCGATCCGGACGATGTTTCCACATCACCGGCTCCGCCTTCACCACTGCTTGACGGATGAGTGCGTTTGCTTCTGTGACTCATCTTAGATATATCCAAAGTTAGGATATTTGGAACTTGAAACAACAACTCTAATGCGGTTCCAATAACCGAACAACTCGATATCAACTAATAATATCAATTGACGATTCTATTCTAACCACACACGCGATATTATACATTACTGACGCGATATGGATCAACTAGTCACGCAGCTCCATGACAACCACTAACGCAACTCCAGTTTTCCAGTCACGCGATTCCCACAACAAGTGACGCGACTGCAGATCACTGACGCGATATGGATCAACTAGTCACGCAGCCCCATGACAACTACTAACGCAACTCCAATTTTCTAGTCACGCGATTCCCACAACAAGTGACGCGATCGCAGATCACTGACGCGATATGAATCAACTAGTCACGCAACCCCATGACAACCACTAACGCAACTCCAGTTTTCCAGTTACGCGATTCTCACAACAAGTGACGCAACCGCAGATCACTGACGCTATATGGATCAACTAGTCACGCAGCTCCATGACAACCACTAACGCAACTCCAGTTTTCCAGTCACCCGATTCCCACAACAAGTGACGCGACCGCAGATCACTGACGCGATATGGATCAACTAGTCACGCAGCTCCATGACAACCACTAACGCAACTCCAGTTTTCCAGTCACGCGATTCCCACAACAAGTGACGCCACCGCAGATCACTGATGCGATATGGATCAACTAGTCACGCAGCCCCATGACAACCACTAGCGCAACTCCAGTTTTCCAGTCACGCGATTCCCACAACAAGTAACGCCACTCCATGACAGATGTTGCCAGTCAATATCAACTACTGACGGGATGCTAAATCTTAAAGGTTCACGCCATCCATATTTAGTAGTCACGACATCCAAGTCGATTACTTACCCGATTCCATAATAACTACTGTTTCTCAAATACTAACGCAAATCAATATAAACTGGGGACTCAATTGTTAGTGCGTTGAGTAACCCAGTTCAATATCAACTGGTTACAACCTTGTGTCACGCAATGCAATTCAACATGTCATATATGCTGTAAACTAAGGGGGGGTTGGCACATGCGGAGGCAATCACGATGCCATGTAAATACTGTAATAGACTAAGACTAAGAGACTTTACGATGCGAATAAGAAACAAAGGAAAGAAGAAACAATGTTGTTCTTATTGCAGCCGTATGTGTATAACAGCAATGAATACATAACTGTTCTTGTTGTTAATTGAAACAATAAAGAATACAAAGAATAATATGTAAATGATAGAACAAAGAATAATATGGACATGATACGGAACAATGTTATTTGCAGATTGAAAAAGAATAAACAAATAAAAAAATTTAACAACCCGAGGTGTTTGCAAAAATCTCTATGGCAAACTTATTTCGAATGCCTTCTATGGCGTTTGCCTTCAGGGGTGGAGGATTCGACTGGATGAACCACTCCAACAAGGCAATAACCCAATCCTCGCAGCTCACTGAATCTTTCTGTACCGGGGTCTTTGCTCTTAATTTATACCTCATTGGCGTCAAAGGTCGCGTTTGACGACGCGATCTGGTAAAGTACCCCGACTGGTGGCATATAATGGAAAACAATGATGTTAGTGGACTCATCTGCTGATCACGCAAGCCAGACTTATGTGCGTCGTCCCGACCGTACGATGTGTCCACTAACATCATAGACCAACTTCGCAAGTTGATGTGCACTACCACCCAATGTCCGTCAAAATAGCACGGTGCGAGAATTGAGTCAACCTTATCCCAGGCCAAACCCCATGGAGGACTGAAACCCCTTGCATAGTCCAGCAGATGGCCTGAAATTACCGCCTCACTCGGGTTGAATGCCTTATCGTTGGGGGAAGGCTCCATTTCTTTGCTCAGCCCCAGCAAAATAAGCTGGCAATTACGTTACGCACAATAGTTAAATAAATAAAACTAACTAATACACAGACCTTACATTTGAATAATTACAACTCACTAAAATATGATATACGTACATAGAATGTGGTGTCAACGATGCATATTCTGCTCTTGTAGTGTTATGGATGGTGCTCGCGCGCCCGCTTACACAACACACTGATGCATGCATCAATATGTTGGGTGTCCATCAACTCTGTCGGCGTCTCCAATCGCAGAAAAAAATCAGGACCCTCCTGTCCTTCGATGCCCAGAATGTTAACCCTGCATATTTTTTTCATAATAACACCAATGTCAAAAGACTATGAAATGAATACACTAGAACCATAAAAGACAGAAGGCTTGATCGTTTACCTGGCTTGATCGTTTTTCATGAAGGCCTCATATCTGGCCTTCAATTCGTCCTTCGATTTGCGCTGGATCAACAGTGGGTTAACGTACGAGCTTCGAAGGTATTTGCTGGCTAAGGTCACACGTGCATCTTCGGGCTCAGGTTGAGGTGGAGCCTCGGTAAATACAGGTGTGATCTCACCTTACCATATCACTAATTCTGTGGCCTCTGGTTGAGTTGGGACAAGAGCAGGAGCTTGACGCCGGGAAGTTGTGGCTCCACTAATTGCATGAGAAAGTATGTCATGAGGAAGCTGGGCTGCCTCTGCTGGGGATGGGATAGCCACAGGCTGATATTCGATTGGGCCAGCGAGAGGCGACATTCGAGCTGATGCAATTGACTGATTTATCGCACCCGCAACCTCGACATCAACCCCAATCCCACTGCCATCTTTCTCGCGCACACCATCATCTTCACCCATAAATCGAGCCTGAACGATTCAAAAAATCAAACACATTAGAACACTGTATACATCATACATGTTATAACCCATACTGAGAAAAACATAAACGTGCATACCTCAAAATGGTCGATCAGCCGACCAACAATCCGATCCTCCACCCCTTGCATTGACTTCTCGATATGCTGATGCAGTGGCTGGATCTCCAACTGCATTGCCTGCTGGATCTCCAACTATATTGCCTGCATCTGCATATGCATATCAGTCTTCAAGGACTGTAGGTCTTTCTTCCACTGTGTCCGCATCCGTTGCAGCTCTCGCTTAATGCTCATAGTCTTTTGCGGACGCAGCGGTGGGTTGCGTGCCTCAACAGATGGGGAAGCAGCAGAAGTAGGAGGAGGTGCAGCATGATGGGCAGCATGAAGACACGGAGGAGGAGAATCAGGGGCCTCAGCAGCACCGAAATGGGGAGGGACCTCCTCGTCCACGCGGCTTCTCCGCTTAACGCCTCGTGCTGCCTTACTTTTATCTTTGCGGTCCATTATCCTCCTCCTTTGCTGGGGACCGAATTCTGGTCGACCTTCCAACTTCCATAATGGAACGTATTGCTGCCCCTCGGAGATGTTGACCTCAATGTCAGCCCAGTACGCGGTCAACATCTCTTCTGCAGTTGCCTCCAACGTCCTCAGCGCGCACAACTGCACCAAATCATGAATTACCATTAGGTATAACCCTCGATAGCCTATGTCAATCAAAATTAAATTTTATTAAATACAAAAATATGGTTTATTTACTCACCTTCCCTTCTTCCTCCAGATTTGCAATGCTGGCATGGAAGCCTACAGGCCTTTCGTCACATTGCCATTTTAGCATTCTTGGCCAAACCTGTCTCGACTGGCGCTGCCTTCCAAATACGCTTCGGATTACAAGAATTGCTTCCAATGCCCAAAACTGCACATCAAACGTAAAACATTTTTTACTCACCTCCTAAATTCTTATGCGAAAAGATTTAACCTCATTAAATCTTATGTGACAAGAATAATGATAAACAGTGTATGGCACACTACATGAAACGCCCAAATAAATCCGTAGATGTGGTAACGACTTTTCTCCGCTACTCCTGCAGTAGGAGGTTCGAAGCCCCTCATCATGTAATCTACGGTCAGACTCCAAACATAAGTGCCCCATGGGAATGCGTTCCACTCCTCGATGTTCTCCACAAGCGACAGCAACCATGGAACCACTGATCGTCTGTAGTCTTGACCGAATAAAACATTTTGGGCAATCAAGACGAGGGCCATCTTCGTCGCATCTCCCTCTTGCTGAAACTGGCCTCCCTTGAATGTATCTAAAACTTTTTGAATCTTCACCTCGTTCCCCTCTCTCCAGTAACGCAGGTGAATTCCTCCAGGGACGGCTTCGTATCGATTGACAATAAGGCCCGGTATGGCACCAAACTTAAGCCCTGTCACGAGGCAGAACTCCCTTTTTGAGAACTGGGCCTTTGTTCTCCCTATGGCGAACCATAGCTCCCCCTCGATGGCGGACGGTTCATTTATTCTGCGCAGCATTAGGTTGTGCACGAGACTGGCGCAGAATAAATTCTTATCAGCTTCGACGTCCATCATGTGCCCAAAGCATGTTCCCTTCAACCTCTCCAACTCGTTCACTTTGGACATCATCTCCCGTATCATATGTAGCTGCGGCCACTTGCAGTGGATGTTAATGCCCGCGTTGACTGTTGCCTCGGCACACAAAGCATAGATTCTACATTATCATGCTCTGTTCCTGTGCTGCCCATCTGCAACATACAACAGATCACCTTCCATTTAGTCTTGTTAATACCATCATTGTAGATTAACATAAAAACAATAGGCATTTCTCAGAAATAGCCATCCTCATAAGTTAACTCATAAAATAACCCTCTCCATACTTTTAACTGTTTTTAGACAGCCCTGGACCAGCATAATTAATGCAAGTGCCGTGCATGGATTGTTAAGCAAATCAACATATACAAATTAAAGCATTACAGTTGATCCATAATAATACATAACGGTTCCAATTTCTTTCATGCAGTGCCATACGGATAAATTTCATGCAGTTATGACACTTGTGCCATTCAATATAAAACAAGTCACGCAATGACTTTTAATTAGTCACGCAATTACGAACATTAATCACGCAACCATCTATACACAAGTGACGCACCGATATAAACCCATCGACCATTCGCGCAATGTAAACCTTATTACAATCACGCACACCCTGACCCCATGCCATCTACTCGTGCTGTCACGCACTGACCTATCAGTATGTCACGCAAAGTTAAAGCCTAATGCAATCACGCAAACCCTGACCCCATGCCATCCACTCGTGCTGTCACGCAATGTTAAACCCTAATGCAATCACGCACACCCTTAGTGACCCCATGCCATCCACTCGTGCTGTCACGCAATGACCTATCAATATGTCACGCAATGTTAAACCCTAATGCAATCACGCACACCCTTAGTGACCCCATGCCAAAATCCAGTCACGCAAAGCGGGTACGTAAGCCATCAGTCACCCTAAATGCCAATTCCTACCAAAGTGTCTGGACGCATATATATGAACCAGTCACGCGACGCCGGTCACCTTTCGACCCCATCAACACCAACAATACCACATTCACCTCGCTATTCAACCATTTCAAACAACAACCAATATCAATATGAACAACCAATATGTATAGGTTTATACTCAAAAACCAAAACCCTCAACATGAAGAATAACCATTTCGTCACACGGTTCAAAATTTTAAAAAAAATAAAATACTTTCCTTAACTAAAATAAAATAAATATTATACATTTCTCCTCGTACTGTCAACTTCCTCTCACTGTTGAGTATGTGAAGCACCTTTATGCTGATAACAACCACTCTAAAATGGTCCCACTGCGAAAATGCTTCGAACTTTGACTGCCGACTAAGTATCGACAAAATTGCTTTGGAGGAGATGTACGGTCTGTCTCTGAGAACTGAGTGGTGGACCACATATAAACAGACTTTACCCGTTGCAACGTTTCGGGTTGAGGCGCGGACCCAAAAAGATGCGTCGGTTTCATTAAGGACATTTTCGTCCAAAGGTGACTTTTTGTGTCTAAAAACACTTAAAATTATGGAGAAGTCCATTCTCAGAAACGCCTTATGGATTTCGCCTATAAAAAAAAAGTCACCTTAAAACTATTAGCATTTTATTATTAATTATCTATTATTAAATACTTTTTTCAAAATATTTTTTATAGTAATTTTTAATATTTTTAATCAAATTACAACTTTGAAATTACATTCATCGAAAAATAAAAATAGATTTAACTCATCACTTTAAAATTATATTTGAACTTTATCTCTCTTAAATATTAACCATAATAAGGAAACAATATTGTCAAAAAAATAAAAATACAACATTGATATACGTGAGCGGGTTAACCCGTTTCACTAATATTCTAAGGAATTAGTAAACCGAAACCCGATTGAAGTTAAGTCGGTTTCCAAACAGGTCGCCAACGTCACCACGGCTTCTAGTAAACGTTCCCCCCCCCCCCCCCCCCCCCCCCCCCCCCCTCCCCCTTCACACTTTTCTCTCCTCACTAAAAAGCTTTGTGATTGCTTTCATTTTAATCGCAGATCTCTTCAATCGATCGATCATCGTCTTCTTCTTTTTTTCCCCGACGATCTTCATACGTTTAGGATACTCTGGTAATTTCTCTTCCGCTTTACTTTCTCGTTTTCCTTTCGCACAAACTCCACCGAATCACGGAATCTTTTTCTTTTCTCTTGTATATCTTTGTCGAATTCTTTGCTTTGTTTTTCTAATTGTGTTCTTTATAATATTTGATTTTGGTTATTTGAAATTTTCTTTTGGTTGATCTTCGGACGCTTTGAATTCGAGAACGTTATCGAAGAAAAAAAGCTTAATGGTTTCTTGATTAAATTCTTTGAAAAAATTCAAAGAAATTATGCATTTCTTCATAATTTATTTCTCCTTTTTTATGGTTGTTAATGTTCTATTTCGTGATCAGGTGCTTACAATTTTTTTTTCCTGTTTTGAAAGTCGATCTTAAAAAATTGATCATACGAATCTTGGGTGGACTTTACCTTTCAAGCTTTGATAAAAAAATCATACGATTGAGCTGATTATCTTTTATATTTATGTATAGAGAGGCTTATTTATAGTAAAGTAATTTTGTCACTAAATTTTATTATTGTTATGGTTATAACATTATCACATTTTGGTTATTTGAAGAGCAGCAGTCGTAAGTAGCAAAATGGAGTTTATTTTATATTATCGGTTTGATAGAGATTAGATGCTGCTTTTTGTTCATATATAAATTGCTACTTGGTATCCATGACTTATAGTAAATGACAAACAGGAATCATAAACCCACAGGATTCTATTTTGGATGTGAATGCTACCTAAATTTATTGTTAATTACAATTTACAAATAATTTTCTCTTTTTTCTCTTAATTATTTGGAACTTCACTTAGTAACTTTCTTTCATTTTACTGCTTTTGCTAATAGGCTCAACTCATATTTATTGTCCTGCTGTCAAACATTTTCCTCTTTGTCGGTTATTCTTTAGAAGCATGAAGGATTTGCCTCATTTTCTAAATAGTTTTTCTTTTGGCTAAATGAATAGTATTCTTTTTTCACAAAGCCAATGAAGCCAGGAGTTTCTTCATTGAATCCTTATGCAGCATCATACATACCTCTCGCCAAAAGGGAGGGAAATGATAATGTGACAGCTAAAGATATTAAGCGTGGCAATGAGACTGCTTGGTACGAACCATCCTCACATTTTGCACATAACCTGCACCATAGCAATACTTCACTTGACGCTGCGACTCATGGCACTGGAAAGCACCAGATTCCTGAAGCTTCTGCACTGAAAAGCCATCCTGCCCATGGCTCCTTGATGCAAAATCTGGGAGAAATGACTGACAAGCAGATTATGGATGAAGAATTTGACATGGATTTGGATTATCTTTGCATGATATTCCCTGGTTTATCCAATGAGTCTCTTCTGGATGTCTACTGGGTAAATAATAGAGACTTAGAAGCCACTGTTGACATGCTGAACCAACTTGAGGTAAATTTGGCTAACTTTATTTTATTGGTAAAACATCCTCATCCCCTTAACTTTTAGCCATAATTCTACATGGATCTATTAGTTTTCAAAATAGATAGTTTGGCCCAAAAGAATATCTTTCGCTGGATACATAAATCCAGTCGTTTGGCTAACTTTATTCAATAGGTAAAATATCCTTATCCTCTTAACTTTTAGTCATAATTTCACATGAGTCCATCAGTTTTTAAAATAAACAGTCCGTCTCAAAAGAATATCTCTTGTTGGACATATAAATCTAGCTATTAGTCAACTGTTAATATTTTTGATAGTTTGATGATGTGACAATATTGAAAGGACAATTTTGCTCTTCATTAATTTTAAAAATTATTACACTTTTAAAAATTATCACACTACATAAATTATAAATTTTCATTTATAATTTTTTTTTCTATTCAAAAAAAAAAAAATCCATCCCATGCCAGATCGAGCTTCGGCCAGATCTCCTAGCCCCCACACTCCCCAAGGGACCATAGATCTTGCGCTCCCCAGGGTAGTCGCGCCGCTCACCCCTAATGCTCCCTAGGCGAGCACAAATCTTGCTCTCCCTGAGGGAGCATAGGGGAGGGGGTGTGTGGCTCCCTTGGGGAGCTTGAGATCTGCACTCCAGCTCCTTTGGGGAGCGTAGGGGTGGGGAGGTGCAACTCCCTTGGGGAGCGCAAGGGGTGGCTGGCTAGGAGGGTCGCCAGTTGGCTTGAAAAAAAAGAAAATAGTGAAAAGAGGTAGAAATAAAAAGGGTATTTTTAACATTTCACACTTGTTTGTTGTTTATGTGTTTGGAATGGACTGTTTGTTTTGAAAACTAATAAATTCGTGTGAAATTATGACTAAAAGTTAAGAGGTGAGGGTATTTTATCCTTATTTCATAGTTTATAAATATTTTGGGTAAAATACCTAGACCCTTTAAGTTTTGATCGAGATTACATGGTGGTTTTTTAGTTTTTTAAATGGACACTCCGTCTCAAAAAAATATTTTCCACTAGACACGTAGGTCCAATCATTAGTAAACCTTTAATATTTCTATCTTGTTGACATGGCTAGGATAAAAAGATAATCTTACCTTTGATTAATTTTTATAATAATTATTATATAATTTTTTTATTTTTTTATCAAATAAAAAAAAAGGTTTACCGATCTCCTTAAGAGAGCACCGGGTTCCTATCTGGTGCTCCCCTGTTGCAGAGCCTTTTTTTTATTCCTTTAAAAAAATAATAATAATTTTTTAAATTAATAAAAAAAGAAAGGGCATTTTAATCCTTTCATAACTTTTGTTAACGGTGTTTGTGCTCTTGAGTCGAAGTATCCATTTTGAAAACTAATGAACTTCCGTGTAATTTTGATCAAAACTTAAAGGGATTAGGGTATTTTATCTTTTTTTCGTCAAAGTGATGTTGGTGGATTATTTTTCTTCATTCCTTCTGATCATGAGTTTTTCTTTTCACTTTTGTTTCTTAAGCCATGGGAGGATGAATGTTTGATCTCCTCTCCTGCTGTTCTATCTCGCACATCTCCAAATATCCTGCTATGAAGGGTGCTAATAGTGAAGTAATTAAATTTCTGAACAATTTTCTGATTTTATTGTCAGATAACATATTTCGCCTGATGTTCTATTTTTGGCTTTGACTAATAACTGTATGACATCAAGGAGTCCGGGATCTACTCTGTTTTCTGGGCCAGTTCAACATATCCATGGTTTTCTTCTTCATTTGTTTTAAGTCTTTTCTTTCATTCAACTTCTGACCTTCTTATGATGTTTCAGAAGATCAGTAATGGTGACTTCAAATGAATAACAATTTTCCGCTCTTTTGCTTTCCCCACTTTTAGGCTCTCATCTGATATTATGCATTGTAGATTTACATTATTGACTTGTCATGCATATTTGGTTCTTGCCATACTTACGTCATTTTGTTCTTTTATTGTTCTTTCACCATTACTGTTGGCTGAATGTATCAGAAGTGATGGTTTGTATATTGGGTCATTTTGTTCGGTAAACTCGTTTGTCACTTTGTTTGATAAATTTGTTTGTAACATTGTCTTTATTCTGTAATTCCATTGAATGCAGGTTAATTGGGTGGGGTAAAGGGAAAACCTTTTAAGTGTGGGCCAGATGTTATTGTCATGAATGGAGTGCCGCATGCATCTTGTGTGGTCATTGTATGACAAATTCTTTATGCGGTTTGCTTCAGCTTATCAGTAGTTATAGGAACTACAGGGGGTTTTAGACTAAACCTAATATTTAATTCTTTTACTACATAGAAGAAAATGTTTAAAAGAGAAGGAAACAGAAAGAAATAAAAAATGTTTTGTTTTTTGATGGCTACTGTATTTCATTTTTTGGCCATTCTGTGAGATATGCTGAATCAGGGTCTTTCTTTGGGTTTCTGTTGGAAGTGATTTCTGGAGTATATGCCATGTTAATTTTCAAATTGTGGATGAATGAGTTTGAAAAATATTTTCTTTTAAGCTCTTTGGTATTCATGGAAAATGAATTGTTGCCTTATACAGATGTACACTGTTGAGTCTTCTGAAACTCTTCCCGACACCTTGGATATCGGTGATGTCTCTGAATCTGGGTCTTCGGCAACCTGTGGTGCTCTTAAACTGAAGAACGTGGCGGGCGAAGCCAGTGCTTCTTCATCTGGTTCTGCAGAACCTGCTGTTACCTCCTGATTGACTTAGTGAAAGATTTTAAGTGGTCTTCGTTTTTTTTTTTTTTATACCTGTACCGGTTTGTGGATAAGAAGTATACAAGTAGGGAATCCTTCATGAAGGATGGAGAAAAATTATAGTTGCTATAACATTTGAAGGGTTAAGGTTTGTATAGTTGTACGCTGCTTGCCTCCGATTTCCATACTGCTTTTGGGGCTTCTTGTTCGGTGAAAAGCTCCTTGTGCAGTTAACATGCAAATCCTAGTTTTCATCAGAAATGAAAATGATTTACGTCTGTTCATGTTGTTGGTTTACGTTTTCTCAAGGATGCATCGATTTAGATTTTTTAACCTCTTTTGATAGCTCTGAACTGTGCAGTTCCCGAGCCATGTTTCGGAATAATGCAAATTTTGGCCACTCAACTCTTCCTCAAATGCGTATTATTTCCACTCTTACACCATGGGACTACACCTACATTTGGATCTGAGAATCCACAGGCCGCGGCCGTGGAAGTCTAACTAGATTGGTCCTGTAAGAGTGTCTTCTTTCCACTCTTACACCATGGGACTACACCTACATTTGGATCTGAGAATCCACAGGCCGTGGCCGTGGAAGTCTAACTAGATTGGTCCTGTAAGAGTGTCTTGTTTCCTCTTTTTTTTTTTTTTTGTTTGTTATTTCGATTTGGGTGGAGAAGCTCCAGTGGAAAATTAGTTCATGAACAGTTCATGCTTGAGTTCAAAGGAAAAAAAGGAAACACAAAAACCTCAAAATAAAAAACAAAAAGCCCATAGCCGAAATAAATAAGCCCAGTAAGAAAAAGAGTACTTAATGGGGACGAGAAGCTTTTAAACTCTAATAGACCGAGCTCATGCTTAAGGGCCTATACTCCATAATGTATTAATGTACCAAAACCAAGTTCTTTTCTTCTCTTCCCATTAAACTTAGCCGACTTCCCCTTGTTCTTTTTTAGTTCCACCATTTTCTCTGACAATAGGTACCGCTCTGGCGATACAGTTCCCGTATGTTCCTCTTTGTTTCGGAAACGTGTCCGTATCCGACACGGACACGATACCGTTCTGCAGCTCCGGTGCCGCTTGCCACTGCTTCATAGCATAAGATAGTTTAGCGTTTTTGTTTTCCTTTTCTCTTTCCTTCAAATTTCCTAGCATCCTAAATTTACTAAATGCAATTGTCTCCCAAAAATTCAACTTTTAGTTCAAGCTTTCCATGCCTTTTTGTTTTTCTCCTGCAGTTACTTATTCATACAGAAGTTGCAGAAGTTTTCCTTTTTTTGAGAGTTTTGCTACTTCCTGTGCTTTAAAGACAGTGGATTTCTTTGAACAAGCCGATACCCATGTTGCCAATTACTCAGAATTGCAGCGCAGGATGCAGAGTTATGCTATCTCAGGTGACTTTAGCAATGCTCTCTATACTCTGAGTTTGATGAAAAACATACATGGAAAACCAACTGAATATGATTGTAACGCTTTGATGTATTGTTACTTGAAGTCGAAAAACGTGCGTTGGAAAGAGTTAGTTGAAATGTACATGGGGATGAAGAGCTTTGGGCCTCAACCAAATGCATCCACGTTTAACACCCTCCTTAATGGAATGCTACGTCTTGGTAATTTGAAAGATGCAATTTTTATTGTTGAAGAGATGTGTAGGAATCATTTTGTGCCATCATTCAGTTCTTTGTCCAAAACCTTGAAAAAGGCAGTCGAAGTAGGGAACTTACTTGATTGTCTTGCTGTTTTTGAGCTTATGCTGAGGTATGATTATCACCCATCTGAACCAACTTTGAATAGATTTATTTCAATGCTTTGTGAAGCCGGGATGATTTCCGAGGCTTGTTTTGTTTTCTCTGTTCTTTTGAGGAAGGGTTATGTTTTTAGTGTCTACTGTTACAATCCCATTCTATGGGCTTTATGCAAGTGTGGTCGAAGTTATATTGCTTTGCGACTGTTTTATTTGATGAAGAAGAGAGGGTTTGTTCATAATGTGTGTTCGTATACTGCTTTGATTTTTGGGTTTAGCAGAGAAGGTCTGCAGGAAGATGTTTTTCAGTGTCTAGATTTTATGCAAAGTGATGGGTGTAAGCCTAATGTGATTACATACACGATAATTATTAAGTTTCTTTTTGACAATGGGAAGTTTGATCTGGCTATGGACTTTGTGAGTAAGATGGAAGCGCAAGGATGCGATGCTGATCTAGTTACTTATAATGTTGTTCTCCGTGAACTTTGCCATAGAGGTAGAGTGGCTGACATTTCTGAGTTCATTCAGGTGATGAATCAAAAAGGTCTTTCTCCTGATTCATACTCATATGCCGCTCTGGGTGGAGGCCTACTCAAAATAGGAAAAGTACGGATTGCATGCAAACTATTGTGTGATGTAATTTCCAAGGGCTGTACTTTGGATGCTGCTGTTTATAATATCTACTTCCGATGTTTATGTCAAGAGAATAGATCAAGAGAAGCATTGTCTCTGTTGAGAAGCATGATGGAAGCAGGCTTTAAGCCAAACAATGTGTCCTATAACACAATCTTGAGTGGCTTTTGTAGAGAAAGAAATATTAATGAGGCTTTGGAGCTCTTGGACCATTTTGAGTGGGATGCAAATGGGCCTGATGTGGTTTCTTTCAACACAATTTTGTCTACTGCATGCAGACTGGGAAACTCTGCAATAATCCAAAGTATCTTGTGTCGCATGGAATATGAACACATTAAGCTTGATGTTTTTAGTTTGACTTGTTTGATCCAATATTTCTGCACAATTGGAAAATTTTCAGAGTGTTTGAAGTTGTTGGAGTCCATAATGGATAATGATCCTAGTCCAATTGTAGTCCCTTTCAATATTCTATTACATAACCTTTGCAAGAAACGGTTACTTGGAACTGCATACTGGATTTTCAAGAACTTAAGAAACACCGAGTTCCTTCCTGACGTGACATCATACAACATTCTTATCCATGCTTCTATAAGAGACCGCAATCACATTTTGGTTGGTCAATTATTAAGGGAAATGAATAGACAGAAACTGAAACCTGATGCATTTATCTACGGTTCATTAATTAGTGGCCTCTGTAAGGAAGGGAAGATATCAGTTGCTCTCCAGCTATGGAATCAAATGCTAGAGAGTGGGCTCATTCCTAGTGTTGTAATTTACAATACGATATTGCAGGCAATGTTTCAGAGAGGCAACTTTGGGGACATTCTCTCATTACTGAAAGTCATGGTAGTGGAGGGGTTTCAACCTGATGAGGTAACTCTAGGGATCCTTAACGAAGCAGTTTCAAATGGTTGGATGAAGAGATTTCCTAAAGTTGCTAAAGTTCTGGAGTGGGTGATATGCAATGCTGGCTGATTTATTTAGCTTTTTAAGTTTCTTCTCATTTAGTTGCTCACAGCATTTAATCATTGCTGGAAAGGCTCAGCTTCAAAACCGTACGTGCAACTCTCACCACATACGGCTTGCACAAAGACTTCTAAATCCATCCCAAGCCCTAATACTTAAGGTTCCCATTTGCAAAAATTTGCTTTGAATGCCAGACATTTTGCGATAAGTAGAAGAAGTGTGGGCATTGGATCAAGTCAACTCATTAAGCATTTCAGTCAATTTGTGCGAGCCGTATTCTTTTTGTCGATTTGTCAGAATGGACTCCACTATAATAGCATCCCTAGCCCCTCCAACTGGAAGGGAAGTAGGAATGTCCCTCTTCCTTTGAACTGGATTTGATGAGTAACAAACTCAACAAAGAAGAGTGAGGTGAAGGGGCTTGGTATTTCTGAAGAAGATTCAAGCATGAAGAGGTATGAAGAGTTCCTATTCCATGGCCAGAAAAAGAAGATGATTCTTATTGCATCTATATTTTTTGTGTTTACCTGAAAACAAAATGATTTATGTAAATTATTAATATTTAGAACTTACCTCTCATGTTTTCCTTTATTCTGGTATGCAGTGAAAGGAAAAAAAAACCCTTGCATTCAGAGATATAGATTTTCTTTGCACCAAGGGCATCTGGTGTTGAACATCTTAAATATAGGGAAGGTAATGTGTCTTCATTCTTCCTGTCTCTCCAATTCTTTCCCCTCTGGCCACACCTCTTTCTGTAATAGTTACCCCTGGATCTGTTAACTAACATGATTTTATTCTTATTCAAAAACGTGAAACTAAACACATCTTATAGTATGTCTGAATTATTATGCAACTTACATAAGAAATTGCTTTGGATTTGAATTTTCTTTCATCTGTGCTGTCTAGCTGTGTAATCAAATCAATTTGCTGCAAAGTACAGTAGATGTTGGATGACTTGTTTGATATTGAAGGAATTGACAACTGATAACGTTTTTTTCTGTTGTATAAATTTTTTTCATTTGTTGCAGTATCTTTTTTGTTCTAATAGGATTTGGTAGCTACAGATATGAACTGATTCTACTTTCTAGTATCCTCTTTTAGTGGGAATATCATTTGAATTTTCACAAGGTTATGATGATGAGCAGGAACCAGGGCTTAAAACTGAAAAAGCAAAAATTTTCGAGAAGCACAATTATATCCTCAAGAACTTGACATGAGTGTGTTTAGTCATCCTTAAAAGTCTTGCTATGAGTTTGTATTCAGAATCACCTTTGTGTTGTGGTCACTCAGTTAGTTAACCGTAACATCTCCTTTCCACAGCAGTACTTCTCATTCACCTATCCATTCGTTTAACACTGTTTCTTTCATTGCTTCAGCTGAAGAGTAAGCACTCCTGTTTGCATAGGTTTCAATTTGCTTGCTGTCATCCTTAGATGTTGGTGATTCTAGTTTCACATGCTTTATATTTGCATAGGTGGCCATGCCATGTGCCTGCTTGCTCCAATTATTAGGTGCTCCTTAGATTAGAAATGATAGTGATTTAATTTTATTGTTTACTTATAAAGAAGCTAGTAATCTAGTTTCTTTGTACAAGTGAAATCTCTGTAGCACAGAACTTTATACTTCCTTTTTCATTTATTTTAAAATGTTGTTCTAGCATTTTATTGAACAAAAATTGAAGATCATGATGTAGATTGTACATGCATTTCTTGCATGTATTTTTGAACTTCTAACCTGTGCATTGTTAGATTTAAATTTCTCGGCAGGAGCATTAAGGAGTTCTCCTTCATTTGATGCATTCATGGCCATCCACAAATGCCTAGTTAGACACATGGCAGATACCTCTAGGACTAGGGGAGCCAAATTGGCACTTGGTGCCATCCATTTATTCTCTTTTTTTGTTGTTGTATCTTAATGTATATTTTGTGTAAGCATTTACATCCCTTGTCTTCATAAATAGAATCATATGTCCATTGTTCCAACATGAAACACTTTTTCTTTGAAAATAAATCAACAAAATTTGCAATTGAAACTTTCTTAAGCAGTTCCTTCTCAAGGTCAATATAGCATTCAACGGTAGGAGATCTAAATATGATTGATAAGTGTACATGATAGCAAAACTTATCAAGAGAGGTTTTTTAGTTACTCTTTATGTGTTAGGGTAATGCTAGTGATTTGCTTTATCATTGATTATGTCAGCTCTTTACTAATCAGCAACTTTCTAATTAACATTCGTGGGTGTCCAGATGAATATATAACAGGCTTTTATTGGCACATTATCTCACCTGATATCATACATATACATTTTCTTTTTCTTGTATAAGTAAGCTGGAATTTCATCCAAGGTATGGCAAAGTGTACATGTGGAACGCTTGTGTCTGACATGTGATTGGACTAGAACAGTCTGGTACAAGGGATGTTTTGGGTCTTAGAATCATAAAGAATCTTTTTATAAGATTTGAGAAATTGGCTGCTGTTATTTTTTTTGTCAGGTGGATATTTCTATGGCTATTAAAATTCGAATAGCCGACACATGTTGGTATATTTGGAAGAACAGTTGTGAAGTTAGGTTGGGAATGAGGGCTAGATGTTCATTCAATGATCACCAGAATTAAAATGGCAGTAGGGGAAGTGATTGCAGCAAATTTGAAGACTCTGAAGTCCAAAAAGGTAACTGTTGGTAATCCTGATTCCCTGGATCATTAGTCTGCCAAAATCCTGCTTAAATCAAATTCGACTGTCATGGTGCATTTGATGAGAAATCTGGGAAGGCTGCCATTGGTGTTATAGCTCATAACAGTCGAGGCAAAAGAGTGGTAGGAGAGGGTAAAGCGATAAAAGTTAAGGATGCTTTGACAACCGGAGCTCTGGCTCTGAAGGTGCCTTATCGGCTAGCAGGGAATGCTTTAGAAGGGTTGCGGTTGACTGAGCCTCTGCAGTTACTGTTGCTGACTAAGAAGGAAGGCTAAACCTTAGAACTGAAAGATTGCCCCTATTATTTCAGAGTTCGGCAATTGCCCCAGTCATTTCAGAGTTGGGCAAGCAAAGTTAGTTTACCATAATGCGTAAGTCCAATCAGGCTGCTGATTGAGTTGCTAGGCAGTCGAAACAAGGGTGTGCCCAAAAGGTTGCTAAGCAGTTGAAACAGGGGATATGGCTCAATAAAACCCACATTTTGAGTAAAGATGGTCTTCGTCGTGAGTTGTTCCTGGCTGATTGTCACGAGTTGCTTTGGCATTCTCCTCATGGCTTTATGGCTTCAGTCGTACAAGCAGTTGTATTCTTTTTTAAGTAATAAACATTATTCTTCCTTTGTAAAAACAAAAAATAAAATAAAATTACAACTATAATTTTTCCATCTTGTCACATGTCTGACGATTGGAGCAGCCTATTTGATCCCGATATTTCAAGAAGAAGAAAAATGAAAACTTCTTCGAAGCAATGTTTCCGACCGTCAGTCAAGAGTCTTTGAAAAGTCCTTCAAATAGGCAAAAGGGTCCAATTCGAAATTCGAAGGCGCTGCCTTTCAAAAAATGCCCCTTTGATGCAGCATCCAAACGCTGTCCTAAGATATAGCTTTACGTTGGCGTTTACGCGGCACTTCCATTGCAAAATGCGGACCATGATCTCCCGGGAATAGAAAAGACGAAAAAAGGCCAAGGACCAATTTTGAAGATAAAGTGCATGTTTGGTTTTTTTTTTTTTTAATTTATTTATCTCTTAAAAGTAAAAATTAAATCAAATATAAATTTTAAAAAAATTAAAAAAAATAACTTTTTTTAAAGAGTAAAGTTTTTTAAAAAAGAGTTTCAAAAAAATTCTTGTGAAGAGTTTTTTTTTTTTTTTTTTAAATGTAAGAAAATTTTTTATTTTTATTTTAAAAATATTTTTATTTATTAAAAATAATTACAATATTATTCTTTTAAAAAAAATACCCTCTAAAATAATTTTAATTAAAATTATAATTTATATAAAAAATTAATAAAAAAAATTATCAAACAATTTTAATTTAATTTTAAAAATTATTATTTTTCATAATAACTTCGTAATAATTTTTAAACTAAAAATTAAAAAAAACAAAACCAAACAGCCTCAAAATATAAAACTTATACATACGTACTTTTAATTGTAAGACCAAACAGCAATCTGACTGACATGTCAGACATTGGTTTAGTTTCCGTTGGTTTCGGTTATATAAACTGAAGTCTCCCAAAAAACACACGGTCTTAACCAAAGAAATGCAGGCACATTCGCAAGACACACAGAGAACAGACAAGAGAGAGACACAAAAATCTCTTCCTTCTTTTTTACCTTTTTATTTTCTTTCTTGTCTTTTTCTTTTTTGCATTCAATTACAGGAAATTTTGAATCTGTCTTTAGCTTGTCTCGTGAACTTCATTAGACAATGTTAATGTTGTCTGCAAACAAAATCCCCATTTTCCATGTTCCAATGTTGGCACGGTTACATGTATAGATCTTGTTTTGCAGAATTTTGATGTGAGGAAATAAAAGAGAGAAATTTAAGGAAAAGTTGGTGTTTTTTTTTTTGTCAAACCGTTGAAATTTTTTGTGATTTATAGGATTTGGATCTAATTGTAAAGAGAATAAAAAAGAAATGGGGGTGGATTATTATAATATATTGAAGGTGAACAAGAATGCAACAGATGATGATCTCAAAAAATCATACAGGAGATTGGCAATGAAATGGCATCCCGACAAGAACCCAAACAACAAGAAGGAAGCTGAAGCCAAATTCAAGCAGATCTCTGAGGCCTATGAGGCAAGTCTTTCCTTGTTTTGCTTTTCTCTTTTAATTGTCAACTTAAGAAAAAGAATGGAATCCATTTATTTTACCTTTTGTCTCTTTATATATTTGATTATGGTATTTGCCTAGAAAGAAACTACGATGATGCTGATGCTCTTTTTGCTGAGAAGAGGTGTTAAAGTGAATGAATGTTTATAGAGGAAGGCATGATGTATTTGCTGCAAATGATAGGCAGTGCTTACAGAAGGAAAAAGTGAGATAAAGTTTATCCAAACCGGCTTCAATCTTCGAATCTGATAGCTAGCTGTTAAATAGTATTAGACATGTAAAAGTTTGTTCTTGGTCACCAAAGGGAATTAGAGCTTAGAGTAGGAAAGTAATCAATAAGAAGAGAAAGGGGCATAGAATAAGAAATTAAATGCATTTGCAGAAACTCTATGATGTAACAGGAAGACATAGCAGCTTTTTAAGCTATTTCCAGATTGCAGTTTTAACATGTTGTATTCAGGCCAAAAAAGATATTATAATGCTAATTAGTGCAGATTCTTGAAATGGGACAGAATTAGGTTTAGACTTGAGTTATCTTAAACTACTCCCCGTAACCTGGGGTCAACTATTACAACTTTATAGTTTTGTTTAGAATTTAATATTGATTTTGTAAAGATTTTCTTACCTCTAGATATGGGTCTCAAACAAGGTGTCTTATTCTCTTTCTTCTGTGCTGCTTATGACTTGTCTTTTGCCTTAATCTAGTCTCTCCAACTACAATAATATTCTAGGTTGCTGTTGCCAGATTAATGCAGCTGTTAAAGGCTTTGTATCTGTGAATGTTCAGTAGTTCAAAGATTTCTGAAGCTATGATAAGTTTAATTGTAATCCTATCCTGACTTGGATTTTCAGCTTCGTTCTAAGCTTTTGCAGCTTTTTTCCTTCCTTTTTTTTTTCGTGGCTTAAATTGTTAAAACAATTGAACCAAATTATAACTAATCTGATTGTCCTACTCTAGATTAATTAGGAGGGATTTGCTTATGTGATTATGTGCCTTAACATTTCTTTCTAAACCTGTTTTAGCTTCTAAACTATTGTTGATTTCTTAGTATCTTATTAACTGGATTATTTAATAGTCAAATTTGAGTTCCTAGAATTTATTTTATTTTAATCATTGGAAATTAATAGAGAGGTGTTAGGCTGTCTGGCTTCAAACCAAGACCTGGTGCATACCACAGGGGCTGGTTACCTCCAAGACAATGGGTGGTTCACCCTAGAATAGGTTGTGCTTACTGCAACCTGAATTTCTTGTTTATTTTGAAGACTAATTACACCAAACATGTGCCTAAATGGCACACAATAGGTTCAAATTCCAACGTATCCTGCATCACTATAGGCAGCATTGAGAGAGGTTAGAGCTGGTTTTAATCATCTCCTGAGATCCCTAGTTATTAAATATTCAACATCCAAGAATTTAATTATAACTTCCTTGCGTCCTGACAGAATTAAAGGAGTCACTTGTGCTACAATCTGTTGCTCTAAATTACTACTCATGATCATGGTGTCTATGTTGTCATATTGGAACCTTTTCTTTATAAAAATGGAAACAGTAAGATGTCACATAGGAATTAAGCTAATTTTGTGATTCAGGTCCTGAGTGACCCTCAAAAAAGAGCAGTTTATGATCAGTATGGTGAAGAAGGCTTGAAAGACATGCCACCACCAGGCAGCAGCGGACCATCATTTGGAAATGGCACTGGTGGGCCAAATGGGTTTAATCCTAGGAATGCGGAGGATATCTTTGCAGAGTTCTTTGGAAGTAGTCCTTTTGGATTTGGGTCATCAGGACCTGGTAGGTCTTCAAGATTCCATTCTGATGGAGGGATGTATGGAGGATTTGGTTCGACTGACAACATTTTTCAAACTTACAGTGAGGGGACTGTACCCAGGAAACCTCCCCCAGTTGAGAGCAAATTGCCTTGCAGCCTTGAGGAGCTTTACACTGGATCAACGAGGAAGATGAAGATCTCTAGAACTGTTGTCAATTCGGCTGGGTATGAACATTCATCTCAGAATCATGCTTGGCCTGCTCTATTCCTTTTTCTTTTCTTAAATCTCCTACCATAAGCTTTTGCTTTCGGAATTTTATTTTGCATATATGCCAACATTTTAATCTAGAAACACCCCTATGTCATCATCAATGGTTCTCAAGTTCCCAAATTTCAAACAATCTTATGCATGAGCCAGTATTGGATTTTCTTGATTGAATTTCCCAGAAACTATAGTTTTGTGTTCCAAGGATGGAACTGATGAAATTCTATAGTTGAAACTTTCATCAAAGATGGAAGCTTTCTATGTTCCTTTTCTTCTGCATGTTGACAGAAAGCATGCATTTAACCTATTTATGGAACTAAAGAGAAAAAAAAAAAAAGTTTCAAACTGTATGTTGGGAGACAAATTTACTGATTCTTCATGCTTTGTGTTTTTTTGTTTTCCTTGAATGTATTTCTTTTTCATGCTGAAATCTATTTATTGTTGTGGTAGTGGCATTGTTATTGGTTGCTTTATATCTACAGAAAGCTAGAGTTTCTATCTTTAATCTCGCTGATTGAATAATAATTTGTAAACTTACAGGCGGCAAGTACAGGAAACAGAAATATTAACCATTGATGTGAAGCCAGGATGGAAGAAAGGAACAAAGATTACTTTCCCAGATAAAGGGAATGAGCAACCAAATCAGCTTCCAGCAGACCTTGTATTTGTCATTGATGAGAAACCCCATGATTTTTACAAAAGAGATGGCAACGACCTTGTTGTTAACCAAAGGGTGTCACTAGCAGAGGCACTTGGGGGCACAACAGTAAATCTCGTTACTCTTGATGGGCGTAGCTTGTCATTGCCTGTGACCGATATTATCAGCCCTGGTTATGAACTTCTTGTTGCCAGGGAAGGAATGCCTATAGCAAAGGAGCCTGGTAATAGAGGTGATCTTAGAATCAAATTTGAGGTGAAGTTCCCTACAAGGTTGACTCCAGAACAACGAGCTGGACTCAAACGTGCTCTAGGGGGTTGAACTAGGAAGTATTCCATATGTACCAAAACCATTATTTCCAGGCAGGACTTAAACACCAAAGCTGTCTCTGTTAGAGTAATTGACTGGCATCTTCAACAGGGAGAGTTACCTTGCCTGTGTATCATAGTTTACTGCCCGATCATCGTCTTGGGTGCATTGAACTTGCCTCAATCAATATCTTCCAACACCTTTTAGCCAAAAAATATCCCACCCCGTCACCCAGTATTCATTTTGTTTTTATTATTATTATTATTATTCTTTTCTTTCCCATCGTTTGTTTTGTTTAATTGCTTAGATTCTGTAGAAGAAAGGCGTTGAAATTCTCATTTTCCATACAAGATGTCTATCTGCAACATGCATTATCCATTTTCCAGTCTACCTGTAATTGTAACTTTTCGAAGTGATAATATATGGATTTATTCAACAAGCCTGATCAATTCCATGTTTGAACATGAATTTTCTCCTTTTTATTGTCATAAACCATAACTTATGAGAGTTGAACCTCCTCTAACAACTAATATCAAAAGGTATAAATTAAATAACTGGAAGAACTCCATCCTACTGAAGTAGTAGTATAAGTAAACAGATAAGCCACTGAAACGATGTCCAAATAGTTTAAAGAAATCATACGTTCCTCTGATGTAAAGGAGTAAAGGCAGTCTTGACCGCGCTGCTGCCCTCCTCTGTTACGAGGATCAAAAGTAAAAACAAAAACATGTTTACGTGCGAACGCAAGAGACCTCAAATCGATTTTCCTTTTTTTTTTTTTTTTTGCTGCTTGGGAGAGAATGATATGGAATGGAATAGCTGCAATGGCAATGCATGTCAAAGTGCCTTTTGGTGTTTACATTTTAATGCTTAACACGAGTCCACCGACATATTGCAGATGGTCCGGTTAAGACGAACCCACCTCCACTTGTGTGTACTGTGCATTCAGGGATCTGTCATCTTTTTATCAGATGTGGTAAAACATGGAAGATATGGGGAAAGTGGTGTAATCTGTTCAATATCAAGTGGGTGACCCCGGGGACTGTAAAAGTTTTTTTTGTTTCTTGGAATGATTGTGTTATTGGTGATTATGACTGTAGGTTGTGGAAACTCGCGTATTACGCCATCGTTTGGACAATCTGGAAAAGCAGGAACGAGGTGATTTTCGAAGGGAAGGAATGGGATGAAGGACAATGCTGGGAGCTTGTTAAGTATAGAATCGCATCATGGGCAAACTCAAAATGGCCAATGGACTATGGGTCAATCTCGGATATTTGTTTCGATCCCGCGATAGGCTGCTGCGGGAAGAAGAAACAGAAACAGGCAAAGAGGAAAACAATTTGGACTGCTCCAAAACAGGGGTTTATGAAGTTTAACGTCAATGGCTTTGCAAAAGGTTGTCCCGGAGATGCAGGTATAGGTGTAATTATGAGGAATTACTCCGGGGAGGTTAAGCTCAGCTTTTCCAAACCTATAGGCATAGCTGACTCTTCACAAGCTGAGATCATGGCTGTTAAGGAAGCTATCTTGATTTTCTCTAGTTCAAAATGGAAAAAAAGTCATATTCTGATTCTTCAAAGTGATGCTAGTAATGTAGTTAATTGGATTATAAATCGAACTCAGGTGCCGTGGAGGTTGCGCAAATGGGTAATCTTTTTTGAAAGAATTGAAGAACAGATAGGACGGTGGGAAATAAGACATGTTCCGCGAGAAACAAATAAGGAGGCTAACATGCTAGCTAAGAATGCAGCGAGTTTTGGACAGAGTACCTTCTGTGCGTTCTGAATTTAGGGGACATGCAGATTGGGTTGGCTTCCTGTGACGGTGAAGTATGGCTGTGGTTTTCTTTTTTGATTGTGCTTCCCTCTCCCTTAGTTTTGTTTGCCAGCAGTGCTTGTAACTGGGATCTTTACTGCGATTTTTATTTTTGTTTTTGAGATGGGTTCTGTGCTCAAGGGGAGGCTTTTTGTTGCTTTATGTGTACAGGAGCTGTTTTGAGTCCAGTAGGATGTTTATGTTTCTTCCCCTTGCAGTTTCTGGTCTTGTTTTGGGGATTCTGCATTCCTTTTTGTACAGGATGGCTTGCTGCCATAAGAGCGAATTGAGTTTTGATTTGGGTATATGGCAAAAGGTGAATATACCAATCAAAATTCTGTCAGCTTGTGAATATTGTTCTTTTGGACTTCCTTCAGGGTAGTGAATTTTTCACAGCCGTTGCTTAACGATACATTTACTATTCAGAAAAAAAAAAAAAAAAAGACGAACCCACGTCCAAAAATCCGAATCAGCATGCAAAATAGTTTCAAAGAAATGTTATGAAAGTCTTAGTTGAATTGTTGTAGCCATGTCCGCTTTAAAAAGTAGTGCGGTTAAAGCCCAGCTTGGTCGTTGCTTGAGAAGAACACAAATTCTTAAGTTTGCTTTAAGAAACTACTATTATTAAACTTAAAAGGCTATTGTTATGAAAACATGCAAGACTACCAAAAAAGCTAGAGGACAGCTAAATAAAACAGCAACAATCACATTGCATGTACAAAAGACGAAACTAAAAGCCTCTACTGTGTGGAGGATCCTTTCGCCAGGCCGGCTGCCCAGTTCCTACTACTGCCCCGTAAAATTGAGCTCCATTGACAAATTGTTGGCCTTGAGAATCAGACGTAGGAACCCACCAAGTTCCCTGCTGCCACGACTGAGTAGTGTTCTGTTGACCTTGTGCATGCATGGTCGACAATGCCTGGTGGGGTAATTGCTGGGGCACATGCATTGGCTGTTGAAATCTATGAACTTGGGCTGGAGGCTGCAGCTGCTGTTGTTGGGATATTTGAGGCTGCCATTCGGGTATGTCATCATCATCATCATTCCACGGTTGCATTGAAACTCCTAGGGACGCATTAGTATTTGGTTGCCCATACTTTTGTACGAGCTCCCTCATTTGATCAACAGGACGAGATGACGTTTGAGAATGTAAATGAGCCGAGGCTACCCCCACTCGTTGGGATTGGTACCCAGTGGGGTATTGAGGCCCCGATGGGTTTGAGCCACCAGAGAAATTAAACTCAGGTAGGTCATCTTCGTCCCGAGAATTGGCAGGACCAAAACCAGGGGGAACATCATCATCCTCGTTGTCATCAAGAGAGGGTTTGGAATAGATAGGTGGTCCACTATGGGAAGAAGTAGGCTTTGATGGAAAATTAGTATTCGTGTTAGCATCCTTATCTTGGTGTCTCCTAGAAGTGAAGTGTTGCTTTTTTGAGGTGTGTTTATGGTGTGAAGTTGAGTTGGGTGATATTAATTGAGCTCTTCTCCATACAACAACTCCAATTAGACCATTGTCAATAGCATTAAGAGCCTCAAGTTGGTCCTTCGGAAGGATCTTGCTGAGCATTTCATGTGTTCTGGCATGAGGTGGACAAAAATAAAGTTCCACTCCAGAGGCAGGCTCAGCAAAACCCACTCTCCCATCCAAAATATACGAATCAGCCGCCTGCACAAGCGCATGTAAGTTGACTATCAGACGACAACCAAACAAGAGTCAATCAAACTAGAAAGTTTCCCAGCGTTTCTTACCTCAACCAGGCTCCCACGCTCACTCTCGGCTGATCCCTCCTTGCAAAAAAAATGAACCACCTGCAAAAAAGAATCCATAAAAATTACATCAGTCTAACGTGTAACTTACGCCTGAAAATGGTAGTTTTAACAAATATACATGGAACTGAGGCATAAATTTCTTTACCCCCACCCTAAAAATTAAAAATAAATAAAAAAAAAGAAAAAGAAAAAGACAATTTCCCTTATCCAAATAGATTGACTTATTCGCTGGGGGGGGCACTCAAATATTTACAGATTATTATTATGTTTCGAGTTTACACAACATTTGACGTCCTTGTTCTTTCCCTGGGTGATTAATCAGGAAATATTGGCAACATTTGACATTCTTTTCATTGGGCATGGTTTGTTTTCCAGTTATTCAGCACCCTACAAGTAATCATAGAAACAGCACAATTTTTACATGTAACGCCAATCAGATGTATATCATCATCCTCCAAACTTTTCATTCCTACTTAGTCCAGCCAGCGGGAAATCGCAGCAGATGAGGTGATCAATCTTTCATGTAAACTCAAACTAAGAATCTTAATCAAGTTGTATCCCTTTTGTCTCTTCTTGTTTGCCCTTGACTTAATAAAAAATGAGATTGACCCCACACTCAGCAAAAAGAGATAAATGGAAGACAAAAACTGGGATAAAAAAGTTGTTATTTTTCCCCCAATTTTTCTTTTATGGCAGTACAGGAATTTACTACAATTTAAATGAACTTGAGATACCATTACAGCACGACTTCGGGACATGGGAAGCTCTTGGAGGAACTTCTCAAATGCATCAAGTCTGACTCTGCCCTTCATTTCTAGCAAGCTAGGCCACTCCTTTGTACAAGTTTTTTCACCACTGCACCATGAAATTTTGGATCATTAATACACACCATGAACCTTAAAACAAATTTATTTCCTTTCACAGAACATTAAAGTTGGGTTTGAGAACTTGAATTTGAAAGAAAGAATTTTGATTTCAAATTTAAAATTATTATGTGATGACACACATGTAAACATAACTTTCATGATTATTTTCAAATTCATGAATTTGTTGAATCCATATTTAGTGATAAATTTATGACTTTTGAGTTCATCTACTCATTCAAATACATAGCCACACTGAATTTTAACTAATTTCTATAGTGTGTGCATTCATGATTTCATCTTCACAAAACTCCAAAGCTACTGTCTCAAATTCATGTTCCCAAACATTGCAAAACATTCAATGAAAATCACAGTACTCATCACCTCAATCAAAAGCAAACCATCCAACAGAAAATTTAAAAAAAAAAAAAGGAAAAATTGAACACAGCAAGGTGGTATTCACATCAACCAAAATATTCTGTCTTCCACCTATTTCTTTAAACCTATAAGGAATCTTCCTCTTCAATAAAGCACATTATAGTTTCTTATAGCATCCAAAAATGCGTATCCCTGTTCGTTCTACAGATTTTCCTTAAACCAAACTTACAGATCTTTTTCCTCCATGCTTCCAGTCATGCCATTGATCTACCTCCAATATTCATGTATCTCTCCATGCTGCCTACAAATAATAGCACTCAAACGAGTTCATCCTCACTTCATGACGAACTCACCTTGACAGTGTCCTCAAAATACTTGACTTGCAAGTAGAAATAAGCTTTAAAATCCATCATATCCACATCCTAGTCATGGTTTTAACATTAAAAAACCAAGAAAGTTTTATGATATTTCAACTCCACAACTTTCCCAAATTAAATCCTATCTATAAAGCAAGCACAAAATGCAAAAGACACCCACCGGGCCCACAAGATTTAGAGGAAAAAATCACCATCATCAAAGTTTAGAGTTAATAAAAATTTAAACTTAAGCATTGTCCGCCTCCGCTCATCAGTAAATGACATGATCATAAATAAACAAACATGTGCTTGTACATGTAACAATATACAGAAAAGAAAAAAGGAGCATCATGATAAATAACAGACAAACTGAGACAGATACCAACAGATGCAGGCCAAAAAAGGATCAACAACAAATTATGTTCAGAGAGTAAAAAAAAAAGATAAAAACAATATATCCTTGCATAGCATGCCATCTTGAAAAACATACCTCTTGAAAGTACCAATGACAGAGGTCATGGCTGTGACATTCAGCTGGAGCAACCCTTCCCAGACATGTTCACCCTTCAAAGTGGCTACAGAAACTGTAGTTTCTGTTTTCGCAGGAATGTCATTTGGCTTGACATCTGCATCAGACTTCACATTACTTGCATCAATAGTTTCAAGTTTATCAGGCATAGTATCAACAGGATCTTGTGAAGCTCGACCAGAAGACTTTGAATCGGACCCAGCTTCAGAGTCATCCTTATCAGAAATGGATGTAGCTTTCCGAGCATCACTAGGTAAATTCTCAAACGGTGGCTCTGAATCAAGAGATTGCATGAACTCATCAAGGGAAACAATTGGAGGAAGAAAATCTGCATCCTTCAATTCATCTTCTCCCATCAACCCTTGCATTGGATCAGGCCCTTCGCTTGAAGGAATGGTAATGGTAAGATCTGGGTCCTCTATATTACTCTTTTCACCTGCAGTACCTGATCCATCTTTCTTTCCAACAGTTTTACCAGTTGTAGGATCTTGTTTTGCCTCAGTTTTTGGTCGCCGACTAATTGAAGGAGCAGCAGAAACTTCCACTGAAGCACTATCAGTTTGTTCAACCTCCACTTGAAACTCACCCTTATGTGTTTTTTTCACTAATCGTCTAATGTCAACTCCTGTATCAGGCAAAACTACCATTTGAGCAAGCTCTTCTGCCTTTGCTTGTCGCCACTGAGAAAGCTCTTTAGAAGCTAGTTCCTCAGCACTCATAGAACATAGTCGCTCTGGGGAAATTTCACCTGACACAACTCTTTCTATGAGTTCCGGGTTATTACGATCCTTTAAGTTGAACAATAAAGACCTGCCCTTCTCCTTATACTTTTTATTCACACCTCCAAACAATTTAAACAGTTCTGCTTCAATTTGATACGCCAAAACTTGTGGAGACTGTACTGATTTTTCTACAGCATTTTCTCCTATCTTTTCATTAACAGGGTTTTGTTTCCCAACAGTTTCAATTTCCTTGTTCTTTGCCACATCTATTACAGGTTCTAATACCCAAGAAAGACCATTGCCCTGCAAAAGTTCATCTCTTGCAAAAATATTATCACTAAATGGAACATCCTCATCGGGTAAAAGATTACTTGATTGAAATTGCTGCCCATCACATTTCAAAGTTTGTGTAGTGTCACTAATATTCCCACCACCAGCACCATCCTTATTGGAAAGCAATATCCCCTGAGGTTCTGCAGACATGGAGCCAACAGCATCAGCATTACCAGAATTAGAATCAACAGGATTAGAACTCTCCTGTGTCTTCCCAGGGGAACTTACAGCTTCACCATTAGAATTCTTCTCCACCTTTGAGTTTTCACCTTGCTGTTGAGATACCAAGGCTAGGGCAGCAGCTAATGATTCCCGCATCTTGGACCTCACAGATTCAAATGACTCAGTCTGAACTTTTGGAGACGACCGCATCTGTACAGGCTGATTCCTTGAAGTGGATAACCCTGTTTTACTTGGAACTGATCTCTTAATCGATGCTGGAGAAGGCTGTGATCCTGGCATGTTGGAAACAGACTGCATCTGTACAGATCTTTTACTAGGTGCAGATATTGGTTGCAACCAAGGCCTGTGTTCCATATGTGCAACTCGTTTGTTTGGTACTGGTAACTTCTGTGGGACAGAATCTGTAGAAATTGGTTCCATTGGTGCCTTACGCTTGCTCAAAGTTGGTAATTGATGTGGTCTCAGAGTATCCAACATGGTGGGAATCATTTCTCCTACTGGCTTATTAGACATTAAATACTGCTGTGATAGCTGAGTGTACGCTTGGGACTCAACCTGTCCAGGTTGCTGTTTTGACATTGATGATAACTGCGATCCAAGATCATTTGACACAGATCCCATGTGTCCTATAGGCATATTCGAAGGTATCTGCTGCTGTAAAGATCCACTGGTTCCAAATCCCATCAATCCCATGGACACCGGTGCTTCCAATTTGCTGGAAATGGGTTCCAGCTGAGTCATTTGGCTACCAGGTATCGTCAATTGCTGAGATACCAGATCGTTGGACATGCTAGATCAGTACCATAAAACGTATATACAAATACCACTGCATTGTAAACCAATCATCAATCCATTATACTATTAAATCATGCTCACATGTTGACTTCATCAATGAAACAAAAGAATGGGTATGCAAGTCAAGCTCCAAAAGTAAGGAACATATGAAATAGTCATTTAACTTCTGCAAAATATTGAATTATTAAAACTGGTCAAAAAGGAAAAGACCGCTGAATATATAAAATCTTAATTTACGTACAATGTTCGATGAGTTATATAGTCCAAGTCCTTAAAATCAGAAAGACAAATAAACCAAACAGCAAGTAGTAAACAATACTAATAAAATTATAACCAATTGCAATGCTTTTAAATCACAAACAAATCAATTCTTTCAAATTGCAAATGAGATTTAATTAAGAAAATAAAATAAACCGTAGACAATCTTTAGATAATTAATTAACATGAAAAAGAAACATGCAAAGTTCGAAATCATCGAAAGCAGAAACGGGAAAAACAAAAAGTCAAAACCTATTGTCAAGAAACCGATCCAAATCTCAAACCCTAAATCGAAACAAGTAGTCAAATTTTCAGAAAAATGATTGATTCAAGAGAAGGTCAAGGGTTTCGAATTAGGGAAGCTTACCTGAATCGAGAGACGCGAAGCAGAGCGGAGCTGAGAGGGGGAAAACAGACAGCCGTAGAGAGGACTTGAGGGTAGCTTGATGAAGCGTTTTGGAGGCTTTGAAGAGTTGTTTGGTAACAAAGAAATTGTGAACCCTAATTAAAATAAAACTATATAGTAACAAAATACTAGAAGGTTGTCGAATACCGCCTCTGAGTCTTAGTACCACTTTTTTACGAGTCTTGTGTTTATCCCGTGTCGAACCGTGAAAATGGTCTTTTCAAGAGACGGATTATTAGATTGACAAGTGCGCCTTTCTATCTTCTGATTCGGGCCCATCGCCATTTTCAGCCCACCTATATCGATTCTGCAAATCGGATCCAACCGAAGCATTGATTTGACCCGCTTCTTGAAAGGGTCAGATTAAGATATTTGTCAAATTCAAATCCACCGTCACAGAAGGGTAAGACAGGCGATTGGGTAACTGACTCTTATTTGGATTTCTGTACACTAATTTAGGAACAAGTGGTCGAGTTCATGGTCTTTATATTTATTTTTTATATGCTTAAATGTAGTTGATAATTTATTTAATGTTATATAGAAATTCAATGATAAATCATTTATTCATTTGTCTCGACTTTATCCATATTCGGTGTTTATCTTGGAAATTGCCCTGAATCTTGAAAAGCACAATCCATCATGCCTAAACAACTTATTTACCTATTTTTTGTACCAAAATTTCTTTTACATATAAGGAAATTCAATAAGAAATAGAAAAAGCACCTTTCTAAAGAGGGCTTTCTTCTTCTTCTTATGTTAAATAAATTTTCATTTTTTTCTTTTTTTTATTACAAGTAATTTTAATAGTTTAATTCCATTCGTTTGCGTAAAAATACTCAATACAAACCAACTACTCCTTTATATAGAAATGTTAATAGGCACATACTTTATATTATTTGATTAAGGAAGATTAGAGCATCTTATAATTAAATTCGAATAGAGTTTATATAGTAAAATTACTAACCATCATGGATTTGAGTAAAGTTAAAAAATAATTTTAAAGAACTCACTATCTAACTCTGATTTTAATATTAAATTTTAGTTATATATCATTTTTTTTGTTCATAAATTTCTTGTAATTAATGTGATATTTATTCATATTCATTAATTGTTATCATTATAATTTTAACTTTTAATTTACTTTTTTTATAAATTAATTTTAATTTATTAATTTTAATTTTTTAATAATATACAATAAAATTAATCTTAATTGAGTATTTAATACGTACAAGTATTTAATGTATAATTTTTAAGATATTCGAATATGAGTTGGTACAAGAATTTCAAATTTAATTAGATATTTATATAATACGGATATTCTATCATATCAAATAAGGAGTGATGCAATTGATGTAGATCACAAGGAAACATAGACGCATTTTCAAAGGAAGGGGCAGCTTGAGGAAAAGTCGGAAAGTTTTTCTTCATTCATTGCTTTGATGTCCCAAGTACAAATGTTTTTGCATGCAAAAACCTAAAATTCTTTGCAAATTTTGCAAAATGTCTATCATTTATATAACTGTACGTGCAATTACATAGCAAATCATTTCCATTCTGATTGGCAACATAGTAATAAATTGTACATGGCTCTTTTGATCGATGGTGCCATTGCACAATCTGGCTACATCATGTTTGGTAATTGGAGAATTGCCGTGTGTGTCTAACAAGCTACATCTCACCCCGTAAGACAACCATAAAGAATGGACGGGACGACCACCCAACACATAAGAAGAAAGATCATCAAACTGTATGCAGCTGGTCATACAAATATAATTCCAAAGGATCAATATATTTATATATCTTTTTATTACATTAAAACACAGAGCTGGTATAACTGTTGCCCACCCTTCTCTCACCTCGTCGCTGGTTATCATGCGTTCCAGAGAGTGAACTCAAGATGCTGGCACTTGTCCCAGAGATGGCATCCAAAATGTTCTCACCAACCTCACTCTTGCAAAGAGGACAGGAAGCATTGATCTTAAGCCACTTGTCCACACATTCCTTGTGCATAAAATGAGAACATGGCAACTCCCTCAGCTCATCATTATTTGCATATTTTGCCAAACAAATGCAGCAGACCTATACAAGATCCAAACAGTGCCATTGTATCAATATGTACAGGAAGAACAAAACATTAAGAAAAACAAACCAGCAACTTATAAGGCCTCCTTATTCATTCCCCAGTAACTTTTAGTAGTGTGGAAAACCATCACATCTTTAATTGAGCATTTACAGTAATCACGGAGTGAGCATAGGCCAATTGGTCATCCAGCTCAGGTACTTAAGGATAATAGCAAAAGACAAAGTCAAGCAGTTTCTGAACCCAAATGATATAATGGGTTTAAATAGCTGATTATCAAAGGAACAAAACAGTAACATAAGAAAAATATAATGAGCACGTTAACTATAATTGCACAAGTAAAGATATTGCTTATGACACCTGGAATTATGAATACCAACTCAAAATATGCAAAGAGATTTGTACTTCTTATTAACTAGACTATGAGACATGTCGTTTTATTATCAAAACAATAATCAACACATCATGGAGGATCAGTGTAAAGGATCTGAATATGAATCCATTAAGAGATCAAAAAACACTCACTGCATCTTCTCCTGAGATGACACGTTCCTTTTCTGTTCCTGCAGCCACAACCCCACCCTCACCAGCACCTGAGATGATTTCCCTATCATCACCATTTCTACTTTTCTTCACCTTGAACTTGTAAGTTGGTAAAGCATCTATTGATTCGGGCGTGGCCCCTCTGGCCTGTGATAGATCCTCTCTAAATCCAAGGACGGAAATAATACAAGGCAGGCAACAGCAGATTGTAGCACATAGAATGAAGGGCATAGCATACCCAATACAGCTAAATGTAAGAAAAACTATACATAGCCTGCAAAGAAAGAAGATAAAAAAGAGGATGAACTCTTAGAAAAGGTGCAAACTAAAAGCAGTAAATGCAACCCATGCCACTAGGCAGTGGCCAGTACCTGTACATGTTAGGAGCCTCACTAGCAGATGAATGCCCACCAAATATCCAAACATTGCCAACCACAAACCAAACAGCAAAGAAGCAATCTAAAGCCATTTTGAAGTATTCCACTAGTGCTTTAATTCTGCAAGATAAAAATCAGCTGATTGTCAACTAAAGGCTACAGGCCATTATAACCATCAACTAAGTATGACTCTATGTCAAATTTCAGCAGCATTTGACCCAAAAAAAAACGTAAAAACAACTTTAACACAATGGGAGGTCAAATGGTCAAATATACCATATCTGCATAGCAACTCATGGAAGCAATCAGTGCACCAAAAACACAGAACTTGCAAAAGTCTCTTATTCTCTGCTTATCTTTTTTTCTCATTTCAAATAACAATAAGAAAATCATACCTTGCACTTGTTACTCCTGCATTTTGACCACCTCTAGGAGACATAGTTGCAGGACGATGATCACCCCCATCAGAAGTCCTTGTAACAGAGAGAGAAAAGGGTCCAGCAGGAACATTAATGTGTGAAGTGTGATGATGTTGAACTGGGTCTTGCTCAGAAGACTGGTTACGATGACGATAACGCCAATAAAGAAGAGGGAGGGTTGCTATGCATCCTGATGCATAACCCACAATCCAAGCAAACAGCGGTGCATGGGGATGCTCATTCCTTGACAAAGCCAAGACAATAATAGATGCTACAATTTGGCTCACTGTAAGAACTAGTTCAATAGAAATCCACAGACCAGAATTCAATGGACTCCTTCGACGACGGGCATCCCCTCTCCTTACAGCAGAGGAGGTTCTAGAGTTTGTACCATTGGAAGAAGATGATGAAGGCTGAGAACCTAGCACTCTTGCACTACCAGAAGGTCTGTCTTCACGCTGCAAAACATCCAACCCATTCGAAGTTCTATCATGAGACAAGTTTGATGAGGAAGTATCACCACTCCTTGGTATGTCAATAATATGTTCACTAAAGTTCTCTGATCGCTCCATTAACAATGGACAAGTGTCAGTTCGATTCTCAGAATGCAGTTCCGAAGAGGGAACATCCATCTAAGTTCACCAACACAACTGGAAATGATGAAAGCATAGAAACCTAACACAAGGTTACCAGCTTTATGTACTTCTTAACTGTGCTGAAACAATGGGCACTTTTGTCCCTGGTATTTGTCAAGTTCTGATGATCGACTTAAATTATTTGGCACCACAAGTTGTGGATAAATTTACAATTCCTGTTCCTTTAAGAATGAAAATGCAACTAAATCAGAATAAAAAGTTAAACATCTACTTCCCCTTAAGGACATGAATATACAATAGTTGATAAGCATAAATGAAACTGAAAAGGCAAAAGACATGTTGAACCAATTGATTTTTGTAACAAGAACCCACAAAACCTAGAAAGCCTAAATCTCCACCAAGTGAACTAATGAAAGGACTTGGCTCCATTGAGCTTTAAAACTTAATTAATAATTGACAAAAGAAATATTTATAACCAAAATATAGTTTCTGAGATATAAATGGACAATGACAAGTAACATGAGAATAATTTACAGGTTACCTTTCCTGCACTAAATTTAACAGACAGAAAACAAGAAATCAACTAGCAGCAGAATAAAACTGAAATAATCAAGAACTTTTAGATGCATTATTTCCCATATCCCAAATCCTTTACACTCTCATATGGTAACCCTCAAACTGCACACCAGCACAATTTACATCCCAGGTGGATCTGCCTTAAATCATCGCATGTCCCTTCTTCTTTTATTTCTAAAAGAATTAAACACTCCCCAGTCCCCTCAACCAAGCAATGAACTTCGACATTCATAGGATATATAAGAAATTTAAGGGTGGAATTCAGGCTTAACCTATACATCTCCAATGCTCTCTAGAAATTTCAGCTCAAAAAAAGGAGGAGGGGGGAAAATCCAATTCAAGTTCTTCAAAAATCTTAACCAACAAACAAAGATAGCAGCTTCACTCGTAGAAGAAAAGGAAATTAATATTGTTTCAAAAACTAAACTTTTCACTATAATGAACACCATCTTTCAACTACCTCAACACAGCCGCCGCGCCGCCCCCCCCCCCCCCCCCCCCAAAAAAAAAAAAAAGAAAAATAAAGAATAACAGAGTAGCTGCATAAAACTTCTTATTACTATCATTTCTTTCACTTAATTTCTTCTTCAACCCAACTCGAGAAATAATATTAATATCCAGATAAAATTTCAAATCAAATAATCCATTACAATTAAAACCAGTAGCGACACCCTAAGATCGAAGCATAACCCTTGCACCTTACACATAAACATTCAGTTGCTCGATCAACAAAAAAAGATTCGATATCTCTTGAGCTGCAAAAAGCGCATGCGTTGACTAACGTTTAAAAACGATCAAACCCACCAAAAAATTTAAAACAAAAACAAAAAAAAAAACATTAATTCTCACTCAATGAACCTCCCAAAATACAAAATTCAATCTACAAAGAAACCAACAAAAAGCAAAAACCGCAAATGATATTTGCCACCAAAATATAACATACATATAGCGAACAAAAAGCAAACACACAGGGGGAGAGAGAGAGAGAGGATCGTACCAGAAAGGAATGAACTGACAAGAACCGATTAGAGACTGTCAGAGCTGAGAAGTAACCGGAGAAGATGAGTGATTGAGCTGCCGCTTTGCTTTTTCTTGTTTTTTTTTTCATATAATTTTTGGAAGGTTTGTCGTGTTAAAGCGTGTGAGAATTTTGCTTGTTGGGTTTTTTTTTCTTTATTGGGAAATAACACTAAAGCATCAGTACTAGACCTCGTTCATTTGCTTGGGTGGGTTACCCAGGAATAATAATACTATTTTATACTACTCCTATCCTCACGATCTTTGGGTTTTTTCATCTTTGAAAATTCAAACGCTTGGGTTTCCTTTCTTTTACTTTTTTTACTCTTTGGATTTTTACCTCTGTCTCTTGCCCTGTTGCTGGATTTTTTCCCATTTGCCACGTATGCTTGTCTGTGTCTTTGAGAGGATCACTAGCTGTAACGGGTCGCCGTTGGAAAAAGCGACACACCCACAATTTTCAAACCTTGTCCTTCCTCCCATTCGCCCACTCCTTTTACTTGTTCGCTACTCTACTTGTTCTTTATTTTGCTTTTGATTTTGTGCTACTTCTTTTACGGGTTTTTGTCTATTGTTATTATTATTATTATTTATCTTATAATAATTTCTCAACAATTCAGTGCTGGTATTTAAAAGAAAAACAATTACTAATTTTGTTTCTTTTAAATTGAGTAAGCTTTTCACATATAAATAAATAATTAAAAGATTATTTGAATTTAAGTTTGAATTAACAACTTTTATCCTCTCTAGGAGGATTAAAATCTAAATTTTGAATTTTCATTTGCCCTTATATCTCTCATACTTTCCCAAAACAAAATATTCGTAAGAAATAATGTGAGTAATAACAATAGGTATTCTCCCCAAATAAACTTTTAAATTATTAAAAAAAATTAAATTACTCTATTTTTTATTATATTCAATCATATTTTTTATATTTTTATTTTTTTTCAAATAAACCTTTTATAATTAATAATTGACTAATTATCATAAATCAAAATATCACTTATCATTTTATATCCACATAACACTAATATAATATTGATGTGAAGGGTGAAAAATATTACATTAATACATTTTTATGTTAAATCAACATGTTATGACATCATTAATTATTATATGTTAGCATATGATATCATCATTAATGATATGTTAATGTCAATATCACGTAACATAAAATGACAGATGATATTTTAACTAAATCAATTACTAAGTATAAAAGTTTGTTTGACTCAAAATAAAAGTATTAAGGTTTGTGTGATTCAAAAAAAAAGTGTAAGAGCTTAATTGAATACAATAAAAGTATAATGATTTATTTGAATTCATTCAAGTAATTTAAGAACTGTTTTAAATCTTAAAACAAAAGAGAATTTGACGTCATTAGTAACATGATAATTTTTCTACAATTAAATAGTTTGATTACTATTAAAATGGAAAAAATTATATAAAAAGTATAATGTTGTACTAAAAGAATATAGAAATAATATATAAAATTAAAATTTTAAGATTTAATATTTTAAAAAATTTCTAGATTATTTAAAAAATTTTAAATAAGTCTTTATTTTTTTATTTTGGATATAACTAATTATTGACTAATTACCATTAATCAAAATGATATTTTTTATTTTTATATCATATGATACTAAGGTGGTGTTAATGTGGAAAGTAAAAATATCATATCATCATGTGACATCTACATGTCACGATATCATCTACCATGAATATTAACATATCGAGTTAACACCATATAATATAAAAATGACAAATGATATTTTGATTAATAAAAATTAATTACCTATTAGTTATAAGAACTTATTTGATCTAAAATAAAAATATAAATACTTGATTGAAGGTAACATAAGAATAAGAAATTACTTAAATTTTTTATATAATTTAAAAAAATTTTAGATATTATATCAATTATTAAATATTTATTGGTCATAACTAAGAGTGAGCATAATTGTTTGTATTTAATGTCATTTGCAATTCTTAGCAAAAAATCACCGTCCAATAAATCTTACCTTTCACGTGGTCTTCGACAAGGTGGTCCTCTATTAGCATACCTATTTATTATTTGTGACCAAGCTTTTTCAGTTGCTTTACTTTTATACTCAACAAGAAGGGAATTTGTATGGAGTAACTATAGAAGAAGTGGACCTTTCATTCTTCATTTACTTTTTTTAAAGATGATCCTGAAGCTTTACCAATTGATTTCGAAAGATGTATCAATTTTTTGATTGCTATTGATTGTTACCAGCCAAATGATGAAATTTGACAAACCAAGATTTTTATTCCTAAAAATTGTAAAGTAAAAGTGCTAGAAATTTTGAAGAAAAGATTTTCAGTGGAAGTTGAAGAAAGGAGAAAGGATCATGTCGAAGCATGGATGGATGGATTTCTTTACCCAACACGAAAAGAGATGTTAATTATATCAACAACACAAGCAATCCCAGCCTATGCAATATGCTATTTTCTATTATCAAAAAATACTTTAGAAAGTTTTGAAAAGGAAACCAGGGATTGGTGATGGGGAAGTTTAGATGAGAAAAGGAGGTTTCAGTGGTCAAATTGGAATGTTTGAAGCGAGCTAAGAATGGAGGATGGTTTAGGATTTAGAAAAGTGGATGCTTTTAATAAAGCTTTGGTGGCTAATCATGGATGGAGAGTTGTTACAATCAACACTCTTATCTGGGGAGATGTGAATAGAGGAAAATATTCCAAGAACACAAGTTTGTTCACAAGGAGAGAAGAAGAAATGGTAGAGCTGCTTGATAATGATGACATCCTCGAGCGGCAGAAGCGAGCGATTGGCTTGGGTGCACGGCATAAGATGGTAAGAACTTGGGTTTAGTGACAGATTTAAAATTTTTTAAATTGAATAATGATTTAATTTGAAATAAAAAATTAATTAATTTTCAAATAAGATTAAATCATAACATAAAATTTATTAATAATTTAAATATTGTTATGAAAAATAACTTAAAAGAACAAATAAAGATAACTTGAAAGAATAATTAAAGAGAAGAAAGAAAATATTGAGGAGGAGAAAAGAGATCTTATTGAAGTGTGTATTTACAAATGAATTGAGGGGGTCTATTTATAAGTAAATAACTCTCTTATCTTAATAGAATTTACAAGATGATGATAACACTTAGAGATTAGATAGATTAAATCATAATCTAATCTAATTTACATCAAATCTAGATATACATAGAATAAATGGATATTCACAAAAATATTCATAACATTCCCCCTTGAATATTCATTGTATTAAGAATATGCCTCGTTAAAACCTTACAAAGAAAAAACCTCATAGGAAAAAAATCCAAGTGAAAGAAAAATAGTACATAATTCTTTTCAATAATACGCTTATGAAATACTACCTCATTAAAAACCTTATCAAAAAAAAAAACCCAATGAGAAATACTTTGATGAAGGAAAAGAGTACAATGCGTATTTTACTCTCCCTAACAACTGCATTATTTAAAATCTTTGAAACGACGCATCCCAATCTTTTGTATCAATTTTTCGAATGTTGCAGTAGGAAGGGCTTTAGTAAACAAAGCTGCTAGATTGTCACTTGATCGAATTTGTTAAACAGTAATATCACTATTTTCTTGAAGATCATGAGTGAAGAAGAATTTTGACAAAATATGTTTTGTTCGATCACCTTTAATGTATCCTTCCTTTAACTGTGCTATGCAAGTAGTATTATCTTCATATAATATTGTTGGAATTTCTTTCTTGGTTGACAAACCACATGTTTCTCGAATATGTTGAGTTACAGATCTTAACCAGACACATTCACGACTAGCCTCATGAATTGCTATGATTTCTGCATGGTTAGAAGAAGTAGTAACTATAGTTTGCTTTACAGAACGTCATGAAATAGCCGTACCTCCATATGTGAATAAGTAACCTGTCTGGGATCGAGCTTTATGTGGATTTGATAAATATCTTGCATCTGCATAACCAATTAAATCTGATTTTGATGCATTTGAATAATATAAGCCCATATCCATTGTTCCTCGAAGATATCGAATTATATGTTTAATTCCATTCCAATGTCTTCGAGTTGGAGAAGAACTATATCTTGCTAATAAATTCACAGCAAATGATATATCAAGTCGTGTATTGCTAATAATATACATTAATACTCCAATTGCACTAAGATATGGTACTTCAGGACCAAGAAGTTCTTCATTATCTTCACGAGCTCGAAAATGGCCTTTTTTCACATCTAATGATCTTACAACCATTGGCGAACTCAATGGATGTGCTTTGTCCATATAAAATCATTTTAGCACTTTCGCTATATAATTAGATTGATGGACAAAAATTCCATTTGTCAAGTGTTCAATCTGAAGACCTAAACAAAACTTTGTTTTTCCAACGTCTTTCATCTCAAATTCTTTCTTTAAATAATCAACGGCTTTTGATAACTCTTAAGGAGTTCCAATAATGTTTAGGTCATCAACATAAACAGCAATGATCACAAATTCAGATCCGAATCTTTTTATAAAAACACATGGGCATATAGGATCATTTTTATAGCTTTCTTTCGACAAATATTCACTAAGGCGATTATACCACATGCATCCAGATTGTTTTAACCCATATAAAGATTTATTTAATTTGATTGAATAAATCTCTCGGGAATTCAAATTTTGTGCTTCAGGCAACTTAAATCCTTCAGGGATTTTCGTATAGATATCATTATCAAGTGAGCTGTATAAATAGACTGTAACTACATCCATCAAACGCATTTCAAGCTTTTCGTGTACTGCCAGACTAATTAAATATCAAAATGTAATTGCATCCACCACAGGAGAATATGTCTTTTCATAATCAATACCGGGCTTTTGGGTAAAACCTTGTGCGACAAGCCGTGCTTTATATCTCACTATCTCGTCTTTCTCATTTCGTTTTCACACAAATACCCATTTATATCCCACTGGTTTTACGCCATTTGGTATACGGACTACAGGTCCAAAAACTTCATATTTTACAAGTGAATTTAATTCTACTTTGATTGCGTCTTTTCACATTAGCCAATCATTTATATGTCTACATTCTTTAACAAATGTAGGTTCAAGATCCTCATTTTCTTTCATAATATTGAGCGCTACATTGTATGCAAAAATATCGTCGACGTTTATTTCATTTCGGTTCCATCTTTTTCCCATCATGACATAATTTATTGAGATCTCTTCATTTTCACTAATTTCATATACCTGAATTTCTTCTGAAATTATGTCAGAAGTCTCTTTTGGAGTTTTTGTTTCCTCTTCTTGACCATCTTGAATATTTGCTCTTTTTCGTTTTCGAGGATTTTTATCTTTGGAATCGATTAGTCTTCCACGCTTCTGGCGTGTCTTAAACTCATTAACAATAGTAGGTTGTCCTACATCAATTTTGATTGGAGCATTTGCAGCTGGTATATGAGATTTAGTTAGTCTTTTTAGGTCAGTAAATACGTCTGGCAACTGATTTGCTATATTTTGTAAATGAATTATCTTTTAAACTTCTTGTTCACATTGATTTGTGCGAGGATCAAAACTAGATAATGATAATGTATTCCAAGATATTTCTTTTTCTAGCTGCTTATTTTCTCCCCCTAATGTTGGAAAAATTGTATCATCAAAATGACAATCAGCAAACCTTGCAGTGAATAAATCTCCTGTCGAAGGTTCTAGATATTTAATTATAGATGGAGATTCATATCCAACATATATTCCTAACCTCCTTTGAGGATCCATCTTTGTGCGTTGTGGTGGAGCAATTGGAACATATACCGCACATCTAAAAATTCTTAGATGGGAAATATTTGGTTCCTGACCATAAACCAATTGTATAGGGGAAAATTTGTGATAACTTGTTGGCTTGATGCGTACAAGTACTGCTGCATGCAAAATGACATGTCCCCAAGCAGAAATTAGAAGTTTGGATTTCATAAGTAATGGCCTTGCAATTAGTTAAGGCGTTTGATAAACGATTCTGCTAGACCGTTTTGTGTATGAACATGACTAACAAATTGTTCAACATTTATTCTAATAGACATGCAATATTCATTAAAAGCTTGAGACGTAAATTCACCAGCATTGTTAAGACGAATTTTCTTGATTGTATAATCAGAAAAGTGTACTCGCAAACAAATTATTTGTGCAAATAATCTTGCAAATGCCAAATTGCGAGTTGATAATAAGCACACATGTGACCATCTTGTTGATGCATCGATTAAAACCATAAAATATCTGAATGGTCCACACGAAGGATGTATGGGTCTATATATATCACCCTGAATACGTTCCAAAAACATAGGGGATTCAATCCCAATTTTAGCTAGTGATGGTTTTATAATTAATTTACCTTGAGAACATGCAGTACATGAGAATTCATTTGATTGAAAAATCTTCTGGTTTTTCAATGGATGATCACATGAATTTTCAATAATTTTTCGCATCATTATTGATCCAGGATGGCCTAACCAGTCATGCCAAACATTAAAATTGTCAATAAACTTCTGGTTTACATAAGTTTTAATCATTTTAATTTTTGTATAGTACATTCCAAAGGACAAAGAGGGTAATTTTTCCAATACATATTTTTTACCCACTATAATAGATGTAATAAAAAGATATTCAATGTCTCTCTCATTTATTGTCTCAATATGATATCCATTCAAACGAATATTTTTAAAATTTAATAAGTTTCTTTGAGACCTAGGAGAAAACAATGCATCTTTTATTATAAGCTTTGTTCCTCTAGGTAGTAAAATATTGACTCTTTCGGAGCCTTCAATTAATCTTGTACTACCACATATTGTATTGACATTAGCTTCTTCCATTGTCAAGTGAGAAAAATATTTTTTGTCTTTAAATATAGTGTGCGTTGTAGCACTATCTATTAGACATATATCTTCATCATTGATCTTAGGTCTAACCAGATGAATATCCATATTTTCTTCAAACAAAATAAAACATATATAGTAAGAAACTTATATAAGAGAACATTAAATATAAACTTTGTTATTGAAAAAAAAAGAACTTCCTAATAAACATATTTAACTTCTTAATAAAATTATACTAAACATGCCAAGTTCCTAATAGAGTTGTCAAAACAAACCAACAAATAATTTAAAAAATTTCATTATTGGGATTTTCATCACCAATCAAATGATCAATCCGTCTTTCAGGGTGGGCAAAAAAATTAGCAACATACAAATGTGTTATATCAACTTGGCTATCATCTTTAACAAAATTTGTTTCGATCTTTTTTCTTTTATCTTTTAGTGAGGCTTGATAAAGTTCAACAAGATGTTTTGGTGTACGACAGGTACATGACTAATGGCCTTTCATGCCACATCGATAACAAATATTTTCTATATTCTTTTTCCTTTGTCCACATTTATCCTTTTCTTGTATCTTTTCACTATTTATCCACTTCTGGTGGGTATTCTTATTATCAAAATAATAATTTGTGTAGCCACCACGACTGTGATTATGACAACCTTTTCCACATCCACGATTACGACCACGACCACGACCAGAATTTCTAAATGATGTCGCATTCACTTCAGGGAATGGAGCAGAACCAATTGGGCGAGATTCATGATTTTTCATCAATAGCTCATTATTTTCCTCAACCATAAGAAGACATGAAATCAGTTTAGAGTATTTCTTGAAGCCTTTTTCACGATATTGCTGCTGCAGGAGCACATTTGAGGCGTAAAAAGTAGATAATGTTTTTTCTAACAAGTCAGTATCTGTCACTTTTTCTCCACACAATTTTAGTTTGGAACTAATTCTATATAATACTGAGTTATACTCACTTACAGTTTTAAAATCTTGCAATCGTAGATGCATCCAATCATAACGAGCTTTTGGCAGAATTACTGTTTTCTAGTGGTCATATCTTTCCTTTAGACTTTTCCAAAGATTGACTAGACCTTTTATTGTAAGATACTCAATTTTTAGTCCTTCATGAATGTGGTGGCGAAGGAAAATCATTGCTTTTGCTTTATCCTGATTGGATGCTTTATTTTCTTCTTTGATTGTGTCTCCAAGACCCATAGCATCTAAATGGATTTCAGCATCTAGAATCCAAGATAGATAGTTCTTGCCAGTAATATCAAGGGCCACAATTTCAAACTTTGTAAGATTTGACATTGTGATAGCTGAAGAAAAATTGAACTTCGATTTGTAAAGCTTGAGTGTGAGAAATTAGAAAATCGTGCCATCGTGCTGATAACGTGTTATGAAAAATAACTTAAAGAACAAATAAAGATAACTTGAAAGAATAATTAAAGAGAAGAAAGAAATTATTGAGAGGGAGAAAAGAGATCTTATTGAAGTGTGTATTTACAAATGAATTGAGGGGGTCTATTTATAGGCAAATAACCCTCTTATCTTGATAGATTTACAAGATGAAGATAACACTTAGAGATTAGATGGATTAAATCATAATCCAATCTAATTTACATCAAATCTAGATATACATAGAATAAATGGATATTCACAAAAATATTCATAACATAAATTTTTAAATTTATTAATATAAATAAACATAAAACAAAAAAAATTAATATTAAATTTTTATATTAAGCATCGTAAGTTGTTCTTAATATATTTTTATACTTTCAAATTCATCTATAATTATATTTGTATAATGATCTTGACAAAAGTGAATTAGTAAAAAATTCATTTTCTATTTTTTTATGCAACATCGTTTTTACAATTTTTCTTATTGAAAATACATTTTCTGTAATTATTATTAAAATTAGATGAGTTAAGATAAATCGAGCTAAATAATACAAGAAATGATGGCATTAACTGACATACCTCTTAGAAAGTTAAAACATTTATAATTCAAAATTTTAAGTTGGAAAAATAAAAGAAAAATAGAAAAAAATAATTTTAAAATTTAATAATTGATTTTTCTATTTTTGACACTAGGAGGCATAACTCCCCCATTGTAAGAAAAAAAAATAATTTCAAAAATTAAGAATTGATTACTCTAAATCAATTCTTTTGATTTATTTAAAAATGATGATATTATATATTTTAATTTATATATATATATAAATAAAAAAATTAAAAATTGATGAGTAATGACAGCTACTTCCCGCCACCTCTCTCCCTCACCTTTGGTTAGGTTGGTGAGTCCGAGTCAAGCACCTCTAAAATTTACCAATTGACTCAGTGCTTGTTTAGCTTAATATTTTTTTTTAACTTATCAATTTTTTAAAAATAAAAGCTAAGTTAAACAAGAATTTGGAAAAACTCTTTTAAAAATAAACAGTTTTCTTTTAAGAATAAATTTTAAAAAAAAATTAAAAAAAACTCTAGAGATTAACTTTCTCTTCTCTTTTTTTAAAAACATGTCACTTTTTTTTAAAAAAATTTTTATTTCAAAAATATCCTCATCTATTAAAAATAATTTCAATATTATTTGTTTTTATTTTTATATGATTTATTATTAATTATAAATTTTAGATTATATAAAAATACTTTTTATAAATAAAAAATAAAATTAACTTTTTTTATTTATAAACAAAAAAATTTGTTATTAATAGAAAATTATTTATTAAATACTATTTATGATAATTTTAATCAAAATTAAAACTTATGTAAATTATTTTATCAAATAACTTATTTATAAAAAAACTTATAAAAATAAATTTAATTTAATTTTAAAAATTATTATTTTTTATAAAAATTTTATAAAAATTTTTAAATTAAAAAAAATTAGGCTAAATAGATTCTCTATTTCATTACAGTCTGATTGTCCTTCACCCGTCAGGCATTGATAATGTGGGAATTGGAATGTCAGGAGGCACCGCAGCTGTCGAGTTTAACGCAATATCACAATTTAACACTTCAATCCTTTCCTTTGTAAGCTCCGCTACCGTCAGACAGTAATTACTAACGTCATCAAAGCGAACGAATCATGATCCAACGGTTGAAACCACGTGTCACCATCTTATCAACGAGCATCAAACCAGAGCATACATAAGCAAACAGAAATAAAAGTACGAAAATAATTGTACTTTCTTTTACGTATTTTTATTTTTTTAATTTTTGAAAAAAGGCGCATGCCTGCATTTTCCGAGAAAATCCCACAATTTTCTCATCAACCGAGAAAAATATATTCTCTTTCCTTCTTTTTCTTTTTCTTCAACAACAACAGAGATTCCAAAAAAAAAAAAAAAAATCGACCTTGCTTGTTAGCTAGATTTCCACCATAAAAAATAATCAAGGACGACGACGACGACGACAACAATGACAAGTTTCTTTTCTCTTTCTCTTTCTCTCTCTCCAAACACACATTTTCCACTCTCTCACTTTTTTCTCTAGAAATCTCTAGGGTGGATCTTTCTCTTTCAGTATCAAAGATTCGTACATAACTTTGCAATCAATTTCGTCTTTTCTCTCGGAATAATGAGATTCTGATTCATCATCTAGCATTATTTCTCTCCCTCTTTTTTCACTTTTTTTTCTTTTTTTTTTCGGTTTTTTGGTTTTGGATTGATATTTGTGAACATTATTTCTATTAATTTTGGAAGCAAAATGTTTGTTAATGAAAATGGCTTCCCCTTTTCACCACTCTTGAAGAACCTCTTTCTCTGCTTTAGGCTTCGATCTAAACTCGTTCCAGTCTCTCCCAGATCTATCAACAAAATCTAGGGTTAGGGTTTCCTTCTTTGTTTCCTGACTCTTTTTATTAATTTATCAAATCAGTCTCCGGACAATGTGGCTGTTTTCAATTTAAGACCCCTTGGTCCTCAATTCAAGGTTTCTTTTTGTTTTTAAATTTTATCCCTCAAAAATCTACAATGCTAAGGCAATTCCTCAGTAAACTCCCACGAAAATCCGGGAAATCGGACTCGCCCGAGCTAGCTCGGTCAAACTCATGCACGACAGCTGGGTCAACCCCACAAACTCACCGATCCAACAGTTTGAACTCGGGCTCTGTCCGGCCCTGCGCTGCAAAACGGACATCCTCAGCCGTTTTCCCGGCGAGTGTTGTGGCAGGAATCGAGCCGTTGTTGCCATTCAAAGACGTGCCGAATTCGGAAAAAATGAATCTTTTCGTGAGTAAAGTTAGCCTTTGTTGTGTAACTTTCGATTTCACTGACCCAGCTAAAAGTTCAATTGAAAAAGATGTTAAAAGACAAACCTTGCTTGAGTTGTTGGATTTCGTGGCATCTGGGTCAGTTAGATTTAGTGAACCCGCGATTTTAGCGATGTGTAGGATGTGTGCTGTGAACTTGTTCAGAGTTTTCCCGCCTAATTATCGGTCTAGTGTAAGTAATGGTGGTGAAAATGATGATGATGAGCCAATGTTTGATCCAGCTTGGCCACATTTGCAAATTGTGTATGATTTGCTGCTTAAGTTTATCACTTCTTCGTGTCTTGATGCAAAACTAGCAAAAAAGTATATAGATCATTCCTTTATTTTGAGATTGCTTGACTTGTTTGATTCGGAGGATCCAAGGGAAAGGGAGTGTTTGAAGACTATATTGCACAGGGTTTATGGGAAGTTTATGGTTCATAGGCCGTTTATTCGGAAGGCTATTAGCAATATATTCTATCGGTTTGTATTTGAGACGGAGAGACATAATGGGATCGCGGAGTTGTTGGAGATTTTTGGGAGTATAATCAGTGGGTTTGCTTTGCCTTTGAAGGAGGAGCATAAGATCTTCTTGTGGAGGGTTTTGATTCCTCTACACAAGCCGAAAACTTTGGGATTTTACTTTCAACAACTGTCCTATTGTGTTTCGCAGTTCATTGAGAAGGAGCCAAAGCTGTCCAGTACTGTGATAAGGGGGTTGCTGAAGTACTGGCCCATAACAAACAGCCAGAAGGAGGTGATGTTTCTTGGTGAGTTGGAAGAAATTTTGGAAGCAATTAATATGGTGGAATTCCAAAGGGTTATGGTCACATTGTTCTGGCGGATTGGCTGTTGCATCAACAGTTACCACTTCCAGGTATTTTTTTTCCATATAGCTTGGTATGTTCTTGTTACATCATATTTACTGACGATAGCCTGTATGCTTTTCTTCAATTAGTCATGTCATTCTTAGTATGTTCTTATCTTCCTTTTTCTCCGAGGTGGTGCATCGACTTGGATTCTCTTTTTTGACAAATTTTGAGTCATGCTCTGCACCTTCTATATCACTCTTTTCCATTTTCAAACTTTCTACCATATCGCATTCAAAAGATGTATCATTTAACTTGCTAAGAAACATAATGAGTACACTATCTTCAATTGTACGAAATTTTTCCTGTGATTTTTTATTCATGTTAAATTTATTTGCTTTTAATGCTTGCTTGGGTGCATTTCAACTTCTTATGTTGCCTTGTTTCCATCCTTTACCATACCTGATATAATGCCATGGATTATGCTCAGGGAGAAAATGTTGCTTTCTAGGAATGGAAATTAGAATAAGCTAAGCCCACACACCAGAAGTTAGCATAACTTTGGACAACTTGGGGGTAGGCCCTGATTTGTTGACTTATATAATGTCTAAACTGGGGGTTGGCAGCCTCATGGTTGGCTTTAATGAGAATGAACTTACTTGCATCTCCATCTTACTCAGGTCAATTTGGGGTCTGGCCTCGGTTTGTGGGGACTTCCTGATGTCTTAATGAAGGTTTCAAATGTTATGGTTCTGCTGTTAAATCTTCAGCTATTAATGCCAGAATCTTAGGTTATAAATATGCGACATGAAAGTTAGTAAACATTGTATCTCACAAGCTGTGAGCTAGTTGTCTTTATTTTGCAACAATAGAGTTGTCTATCTAATGCAACCAACCAAACAATTATTGACTAGAAGTTCTATATCAACTGTGTTAATGGGGGTTGGTAGCCTTCTGGTTGGCTTTAATGACAATACGCATGGCTCATCTTTTCTGTGGACATAATTAGGCAGTCACCTTTAGTTGGCTTGAAGCAAGTTGTCAATGTTTCCTTTGCAACCATTTTGTGTTTAAGATTCTGTCACTTCATGGGAACCTTGTCTGAACTGAGATGGTTTTAAACGGTATTCAGTTTCAGCCACGAACTGCAAATTTCTTTGTTTATTTAAAACATAACTTTGATCTTTGCTCTACACTTTTGAGGTGGTGATACCTTTTTATTCGTTTTCAGCCCTTTGTTGTTGACTTGCTGCTTGTATTATTGACTTAAACGAAGTGAAAGAAGTGAAGTGCCAACATGTCTTTGTTTAGTTGAAGTCATGGAGCTAGTTGATATCTCTTAACTCTTGGCTAGAGTAAATTTCCTCATTTTACAATAAGGACGTAAATTTACTGCAAAGAAAGGCTGCCCTTGCCTGGGAGGATTTTTGTAGTGGACTAAATGCCACAAGCTTCTTCCCGGGTCCAGTATTCAGCTGTTGTTTTAGTTGGGTGATGCCTTTTTTTTATTCTTTCTTTGTTTTCCTTTTCTTATTCCAAAAGATGCTTTTCTTGGCCTCCATTCCTTGTATGGTTATTATGCTCATCATGAGATATCAGTGATTTCACTTAATTGATCTAATTGAACTGAGATTTGGAAAGATGATTATAAGTTTTATTTTGATTAATCCGCTTGTTTCAGGTGGCTGAAAGGGCACTTTTCTTTTGGAATAATGATCAAATTGTAAACTTAATTGCGCATAATCGGCATGTGATTTTGCCCGTCATACTTCCATTCTTAGAAAAGAATGCCCAGAACCATTGGAACCAAGCAGTGCTTAACTTAACTCTTAATGTCAGAAAGATTTTCATGGAGATGGATGATGTACTGTTTATGTCCTGCCATACTCACTTTAAGGAGGAAGAGGCAAAGCTAAGCATATTAGCCGAGAAACGAAAGGAAGCATGGGAGCAGCTAGAAAATGCAGCCAGTCTCCAGCCAATAACTGGAAATACTGCTGTTCTGGTAACTCCTTTGGCAACGTCAATCGCCTGTTAAGTGGCTTTCCTGAGTTGTTATTGTCCTGAGGTTTTTTATTTTTCCTCTTTCCCATCTTTTATAATGATGGGAAAATGTATGCAAATGGCTGCTGTTAGGGGGTGGTGGGATTTTTTTGGATGTTCCATTGGCAGCCGTTTCTTGTAACTTGTTTTCTGTATTCTCCAAATGCTACTGTGTGGGATGTTAATTGCTTCCTGGGAAAGGTTATGGGAAGTGCCATGCAGTGGATTATACAAGTTTCTGTATCAGCTAATTTTGTTTACTCTCTCTCTCTCTCTCTCTCTCTCTCTCACGCACAACTCCACCACCTTCTTGTAACAGTATTTTTCTTTTTAAGTTTGGCTCATGCGTAGCATTGGCATCAGTTTAATATAGTATCCATAGAGTTGAAAGGCTAAATCAAATGTTGCTGTTTCAAGGAAATAAAACCAAACCCTCACCTGCTTGAATTATTATAACTCATTTGATTCATTCCTCCCTTTGCTTCACTGTCATAGACATCGATCGTGGTTGTTGTCGGGTCGCAAAGCCAACAAGACGGGGCCTTGGCCCTTGTGGCTCTAGTTTCAGACATTGATGGTTCCTGAAAAGTCATTTTGTCTTGAACCTCTTGGTTTTACGTTTTTTTGTTGAGGATGATAACACTTGACGTTGAAAACACGAATGACCATGCCCATCGATTTTAAGATTCCTTGTCTAATCCTTACATACAGTGGTATTCGAGAGGCTATCATCCACTCTTTACTCCCCAGGACCCTCAGAGCCATTTTCCTGTCCTTTTATCTTTAAATAATAATTTTAGTATGAACCGTAACCCACACGCATCACGAGATGGACCTTTCTAACTCATCATTTAGGTTTTAATTAGCGGTGAGTCTGTGTGTATGTCGTAATTAGTTAACATCTAGGAAGGTGAGGGTTAGTTGAAACGTGGAATCCATTTTTCTGCTTTTTGATCAAAGAAGGAAACGTGGATTACAATTCAAGATTTGGCCCAAAAACAATGGATTACCATTTAGAAGAAACAAGTCAAAAAGCATTGGAGATGGGAAAAAGAAACCATTCTTTTTTCTCCTTTTTTTCTTCTTTTTATTTTTTTTTTATTTTTGGAGTCTTAGATACAAAAGAGTCATGTTGAAATTAAGTACAAATTTGCAACCTAGCCAATAAAAAAAAAAATCCTAGTTGTGGTGGTTAGGACTTCCCAATTCCCATCGGAAAAAGGAAGTTCTAAAAGATTATTTTCTGCCTCTGAGGCATGATGCACCATCGACGGTCTAAAATGTGATTACAAGGTTACAGTGAAGTTGGTCTGGAAGCACCAGAACCTGACAACATGTTACAACAATGATAGAAGAAGATTGAATGGGACAATTTAAAAGGAAAAGAAACGAAAAAGATTATAAATAACTAAAAATGTAAAAACCTTTTTAAGATTTGGGAATCAGATTCATTCATTCTCCAAGCAGGGGAATGGACATGGACTCTCATGGTTTAGAGGACAAATCAGCTTTCCCTTCATCGTGAGAAAAGTGATACAACACTTTCTGGGGCTGTCATCGTTGCTACGCATTTGAACTGTCATGGTAACAGAAAGCAAAAGGAAAAATCAGTTTTATCAGAAACTGCTGTCTTTCAAACATGAATCCATTACAAAACCTTTTTTCTTTTTTTCTTTTTTTACTCGAAAAAGAGAGATTCAATCTTTAACTTTTTAAGCAAGAGATATCATTGAGTCATATACTCAGACATAAAGGCATGTAGCTGTCTGTCAGACAGGCCCTCAGGTCTTAAGTCTATTTTGTTGATGTCATGGAATATGCTATCTAGTTAAATTGGTCTTAAAATGCTAAGAAGCTAACGTTTTATCAATCTATAATTTACCTTCTGTTGTCTGTACTTCTCACGTATTGCATTCAGGGAGCAACCATTAGTGTTGAGCTGCAAGTCTTCCAGTGCAAGTACTGTAGTTTTTAGCTCTGATGCCTTATAACTAGTATAATGCTCCAAGGTTGGATTCTGCTAAAATCATATGGGAAATGTATCCTTCAGAGATAGTTTCTAATTATAAAATAAAAAAAAAAAAAAAAAAAAAAAGAGAAATTGAAGGGGGGGTGCAACGATTACGGACCCATGGATGGTCTGATTGATTTAGTGTCCATCTGGCAAGGAATACAGCAGATGCAGCAATGAGTGAAGGTAACAACTTCAAGAAATTGTACTCAAGAAGAGTCAGCTCTGCTAAATAATTTGCCAAGAACTCCAGTTCCATACAAGGAACCTGTACATCAAGGTAATTGAAGTGCAAATCAGTTTTTTTTTTTTTTTTTAATATTGAATTGATTTTATAGAAAAATGTAGACAGTGATTCTGAGATGAAGTACTTTATAAGTTGCTTGCGCTGCTTGAATGAATCGCCTGAGAAAAAAAAATTAGGTGTCAAATGATTAGTTACTTGACTATTTGATGGCTTTTAAAGCATAGCTTAGAAGATGGTGTCAATTACCTGAGGAATGATTTTGTGGTTGGAACAGATAACTGAAAGCACAAGAAATTCAGAACTTTGCTCTCCATTTTCAACACCTGTCATGTAACTAGAATCAGGAACCTTGTATAACAGCACATGTTAACAAACATAATTGTCTAGAAGGGGATTTCATAATGTTGGAAAATTCCTTATAAAGTACTTTGGAAAATCTCAATCCAAACTATCAACCAGAGTTGGCTTTGATTTTTAACATCATGAATCAATCAAAGTGTTATCGTGACTAACAAATGTGTTGAGAGTTAGGCAGAATTTGCAAGGAGGCCTTATAGAGTGAAACTTACATGAGGAATAGACCTCACAAGTAGTTAGCTTTTCATTAAGGCAAGTTCCTCTAGGAGTATTCATTAATAAGTTTCACCTTGTTATGAAAACACTTTAGCTAACTAAAATTTTCTATCCCTGTAACTCAGGAACATAATGTACAATGAGGTACTCAAATTGCCTCTGATTCTGCATTGGAAACAAGGATTTTCTTTGTGAATGAGAAGCTACATGTGGTTGCTTAATAAACAACAATCCTAAGTAATTTGCTTAATTTTGTAGTAAGATTTTATTGTCAGGGTAATTGTTATCTCACATGAGGTCAGCTATTTAAAAGTTACTCTTTTAGTTTGGCTTTACTTATGCTGTTTCCTTAGTAAGTCACAAGTTATTCTACTATTTCTTTCAGCTGAAATACAGAGTCCATTTGGAAAATTTCATCCATCATGCAACCCCTATAGTTTGAACTTAAATGAAATGCCCAAAAGTTACAGAATTATAAAGATGCACAGAATATCTATTTAAGAAGATCCAAGCAGCACCCACAAATGAAAGTATTAACTATTTTGATTGTGCGCTATAAAAACTAAAGGGCTGAAAAGGGTGTCAAGAGGTTGGATTTAATGGGAGTCAAGGGAAGCCTAGAAGTCCAGAAAGCATACGGATTGAGAAGCTTAGAATGATGGCAAACGCACAAGTCAATGACTCTGCTAAAGTCATAACTTTAGCAGAGTCATTGACTGCAATGTATACAGCTAAACTATCATACCTCTCCTCTTGTGTAGGTATTATCAGTGATGAAGCAAAATTCTTCCACTCGAGGTGCACAGATCTCTTCATACTTTCTTCAAACCATAATAAGAAAAGCAGTCAGAATCCTTAGTGAAAGAGTAAGATAATAATAACCAATGTTAGAAATATCACCAAATTCAATCAAAAGTTTGGTGAATACATGAACCTCAACAAATATACGTACTTTTTCCATTTTTATCAGCATGCATCAGGCATGCATATGCAAGCTATAATTGAGTGCTCATGAAAGAGAGAAAGGGGGATCCCTTATTTGTTGTTGACATCATCATGACCAACATTTACTATTGTTTGTGATTATCTACTGATAAGAATAAGTGCAGAAACAAACTAAATAACTTACGAGGCAATTAGCATGCAAGCAACACCAAGTAGCTGGAGTCTTTGTTTTTCGATAAAGTTGTGAGAGAGAAAACGATCAAGTAGGCTCACTGTGAGGTAAAGTGTGTCTGGGACTAACTTATATTCTTCAGAAACCTGTAACAGGATGAAAAACTATAAATAGCAAGCACATCAAATAGTCTAAATTTTAGCTCATACTAACACTAGCGAGTGAAAAAGGCTACCCTCTTTATACAATACAAGAACAAACAGAATATCCTTCTATTTAGAACTTGATAAATATATGATTTTTTTTTTGGGGGGGAGGAGAGAGAGGGAGAGAGAGAGAATAATAAACAGTAGACTTTGTCCCTGATTATAAACAAGAAAATGGGATTGCATAATAATATCTTGTACTAGGGACAAACAAACAACCTTTGCAATGTCTTATCCTGCATTCAAGGTGGAGACGCAAGTAACTATTTGGGTTTATATAACTTAACTGCATTGACTTACCTCCACTAGCCAGTCAATCAAGATTCCTCGCATGCTTGGAGTAATATCCTGCTGCAATTGTTCCATATAATTAGTTGAAGGTCTTTGATTAAGCTGCAGAGAGGACAATCTCATGAAATAAGCATCAATTATGTCGTTGCTAGAGCAAAACTTGTAAGCTAAGAGACATTCTTCTTTGCAAAAACAGATATAACAGTGTTTTCAAAAACCAAAAAAGAACGAACAAGTGTTTCAGTAAAACCAAAAGAACCCTGATATTTCTAACAAGAGAATATTAAATCTGATAATAGTGTACTTAACATGTCTTTCATATTGTACTTTTTAAAGATGGAAAAACAAAAAAAGTAGCAACATCATCGAATTAAAATTTACTGAAAATAATATTGAATAGTGATCAGTATGAAATTAGAGTGCTCTTATGAAAAACTATGACAATGCTATTGGCATTAAGTGAATGAAAATTGCACCACCAACCTCAGTAACACGTATATTATTGTATATGTCTGGAGCATATAAGCCACACAATTGAGGATCTTTTAGGTTTGAATCAATATCCACAACACCTTCTGAGGCTCCTAGTTTCTTGCAAACCTCATTTTCTTCTGCATTATTCAATCAAAGCCAACATTAATTTACAAGCAGTATTTTTAAGAGCTAACTGGCAATCTTCTTCCTGAAACTTTGTCATATTCTACACAGCCAAAACGTTAATGACATTATCTACTTCAGTAAATACTAGAATATTATTAATCAGTTAATTTAGTTATTATCTATCTTAAAAATGAAACCCACAAAATGCTCAATTTTCATAATAAGTTTCCGTAAACAGATACAGACTTAAAAGTAATAAAATTTTTTGTCAAAAACCAGAATAGTAATACTGTGCAGTATCTTATTGCCTGTTAACCTTGCAGTGGCGTTCACACCTTAACCTTCTGAAAGAGGTATGCCATTTCTTAGACAGCTGACTAAAGGATTTTAAACAGAGGCATCTCATTACTCGTATGATTTTAAACATAGCACAAACCTTTTTCTTGATGGCTTTGGAGTCCAACAGGTATTCTTGAAGGCTGTATTGGAGGCATTGGATCTGCTACAGGACATTCTGTTGCACCAGGACACATAGGTTCCGCTTGTTCCCTTTCTTCCAGTATTTTGGGTGAAGTGTTTTCTTGTGTTTCCACCATCCTTATTTTTGATAAGTCTTCAGCTAACTTTGTTTTAACATCCTCTTCGACTAATGGGATTTCCATGGAGATATCTTCAACCACTTCTTTCTTATTCTCCCTAGGGTCTCTAATAGTCTGCTTGGTGGTCTGTCAACCAGCAATATGAACCGAAACTCTTAGTTTAGATTATTTAGTAAGAAAGGATATTTTGGTGCTAGGAGAATAACAGAAGCAAATGTCATCCCTGCATTTATGACCTCTATCAGGAAGAACTTCATCTTCTAAGTTGTTTATTTGGGTCATGGTAAATTAAACAAGCATGAAGTTCCTGAATGAATGTTATTAGTATATTATATTTGGTAAACTCAAAATTTGCAGACTGAACTTCATCACCAAAATAAAAAAAAGAAATCGATGTTCTCACCTGAATTTTTTTTAAATTTATGCAGTCCATGTGCAAACTTTCTGTGCAGACATTAGTCACATCTTTAAGCACTGCCCTTCTTTTAGGCTTAAGGCCGACAGTGGCAGTCACAGAAGCTTTGTTCTCATCTGATGCTGCTCTTTTGGAGTTCCCTCGAAGAACGCGTTTTTGGTCCTGTTTGAAGGATGGTTTTGAGGAGGAGCATATTCCTCCTGCTGCCCCCAGGGCTTTAGACCGTGCTCGTGTAATTCGTCCTGTAGGCTCTTCAACTTTTTCATTTGGTTCATTTTCTTTATTCATACTTGCTTGCCTTTTGTAAGAACAATGCATGATAATTAAATTGAAAACTTTTTCATCGAACCTGCATTTCTAACACCAAATCATTGTCAAGTAGTCAGAAGAAAGAACACATTAAACTATAACTTAAAATAAAAAACCCTATGACTTCAATCAATCCTCCAACTGTATAAATATTATCTCATATTTCTAATTTCTACTACATTATGACAAATTTATAGACCCAAGAAACTTTAGCCTCATGCATAAATTATCCCTTGTATTTGACACTAAAATCTATATTTTGATATATATGATGACCTATTGAGTCTTCAGACATAGCTCACCATCTTCAAAAATTTGAATCTTAGATCTCCAAACTCCAAATCAAAGTCTAAATTCTAACAGTTGAATGTCTCGTAGGGAACTTTGGCATGGGAATTTTCATTTGTGATATAAGCTACAGCCTCTCTCCACATCCATGCACTAACTTCAGCACTAGCAGCAATAAATATATAAATGCCCTGATAGAAGAATGAATCACTCCAAATTTTAAATTTAGAAATGGCGGTGCTATTTAAAAATTCACATTGTCTCAATATATGATATAAATTCAGAGAATTGACTTTTCTGTTTTCTTGTTAAGCTATCCTCTGAGTTAGCCAATGCCAAACAGAGGATTCTATCTATTGTTCAAGTCCTTCATTATCTTTATGAAAAAAACAGAAACCAAAAAAGCAAAACCTTAATTCCTAAACAGTTTTAATGTTTTTTAGACTTAAAGTTCAAAAAATTCTTCGATTCATATCCGAGCTAAAGCAAGCAAAAACAAAAAACAGAAACAGAAAGACCAAGAGTCTATTATATTTGCTAAAAAATAATTGAAAAGAACCTTCAGATTCATAAAAAAATACGTAATGCGCCTAAAAATTTGATTGAATTTCAATATATATAATAAAACGAAACATAGCTTTGAAAAAAAAATTAGCGAAAAAATGTGCAAAAATATTGGAAAGAAAAAGGAAAAAAAAAGGCTCTATCACAGATCTACAAAATGAAACTCTCGAACTCCACCGATTCGAAAACCAGCATCAACCAAAAATAATCAAATGCAAATACCTAGAGCTGCGATTAAATTTTTTTTAAACTAGTGAAAAAAAAAAAACAGGACAGAGATGGAGGCGAGCTTACTGTGCTTTGGGGAGCTCCGAGACCGCGAATGGAGACGTCTGGAGAGCTCTAGAGACAAATTTGTTCTCCTTTCTTGGGCTTTTTCCCTTTTTCGATTCTCTCAGAGAAAGAGAAAAAGCGAGAGAGAGAGAGAGTGAGTGAGCTGTGCCTTGAAAGAGTGTAGCCTGTTGATATAAGCCAGGAGAGAGGAGCGTGACTGCGAGAGCGGGACGGTGCTACACTTTGAACTTCTTAAAAATATTTTTTGTTATTTCCACTTCTCGCTTTTCTGGCTCCTTCCACACCCGTGGTTTCTTCGACTCTTTTCTTTTGACCATGTGTTGTTTATATTTTTGAGTTTTGATCCTGTCCAGTAGTATAAAATAAAAAATGAAATCTGGTTCGTACTTCCCAATCATATTCCGCCACGCAATTTCGAAAAGGGTGTTACTATTTACAAGGACTGATGAAATAGAAAATGTTTTTATTACTGTTTTTTCTATCGAATGAAAAAGGAAACAATTGCTGTTCAAATAATGTTTCCCACAAAATCTTTTCAGCAGGAAAAGACTGCGAAAGCTACTAAGCAGCGTATGCTTTCAATAAAATTTATATACGAAAGTGATTAAATGAGTTTTGGAAGCAAATCCTTTGACAATAATTTATAGAAACGTAAAGCTTTTCAAATTCAAAAATGTCTTACAAAGTAATTTCTTTTTTAGGTAAATACAAAGATACAAAACAAATACAAAAAAGCTAAACATGGAAAGGTCATTGGCGCTTGTACTCGTACATGGAAGTTTCGTTTGTCTCAAGACAAATCCAGAATGCACCAGCCGGCTAAGCAAAAAAAGAATAAAAAATATTACTACCAATTTTATTTAGTCAATATAGTATAAAATTAAATAATATATTTGCAGTCAGAAATATAAAATTATGCCCCATTTATTAATGTTAACACTAACTTTTAAATTGCTCATTTTATTTTTGTTACACTTTTGTTGATATTATCATAAAAAATGAAAAAATTTTCTCAACCATTAACTTGTTAAATAATGAAAAGATTTTTTTTTAATTTTAAAAAAGAAAGGTTTCAAACCTATTTTTTGACGTAACTATTGAAGTAAATACTCAATTACAAACAATAAAAATAATTATTAATTTCATTATTTGAATTCCTATAATATAATCAAATTTAAAATAAATAGTAAAATTAAAACACTCGTAAAAGAGTAACGACTTCATAAAATTTAAAATTATCATTGAAACTTTAACATGATATCCACGCACTCACAAGTTTTAAGTGCAATTAAAAGGTATAACTAACATTAATATAGGCATATAATTTTAACTTTAAAGCATTACTATGTCTAGATTTGATAATAACATTTAGAAAAATTTGAGTTTATGATAAGTTCGTGCTATTTGTTTAAATATATGGAAATATTTCAAAGATTTAAACTTGAAAGCTTATTCTTTTTTATCGATCCAAAGCAAAGATTATTGCCAAGTAAATAACATATATATATAATATTAATTGTATTTCATAATCGTAACTAGTGGGTAGGAAAAGAGAGTTCATTGTTGAATGTTTACGCTCTACATGAATATGGTCACTACTCAGTTGGGCTACTTTGGAAAGAGGGAAAGCACATTGCAGAGTCAAAATGACAATCAAATCCCCATGATCTTGCTTATTACCTGAGGGATTCCTTTGTAGCTTTTCTTTTCTTTATTTCTTTTCATTTGAGGGCAGAGGAGAAGGTTGCATTTACTTCACAATCTTGACAAAGTGGGCAGAAAGGGGTGCGCCTGGGGCCTAGAGGAGCGCCCAGCTGCTTACATAATCCAATCCAAGTTGTTTTATGGGATAATTACATATTTCACCCTAGAGTACACGAAATTATTTAATGTAATATTTGTACTAAAAAATATATACTATAATACGATACTCGAACTTTTATTCTGAACATCTAAACACTATTAACCGAATTTGATGAAACATAATTAAATTTGAATCAATTTCAAATAAGAGGTAGAAATGTATGAAACGCTTTAGATAGATGATATGTTTTGATTGAATATTACACATAATTGAATTTTGTTAACAAAATTAGACTATGAAGCATTTTAATTTAATTAACAAAATGAAAATTCAAGTATCATGTTACTTATTTTATAGTACAAATATTATATTAAATATTTTCTATATTTTAAGGGTCAAATATGATATTATCCTTTTTTTTTTGTATTATTAATATTATTAATGCATTGAGCCCGAAGTGCAAAATTGTCGGTGAATAAATAGCAATTGACTACAAAAACAACAATGAGATTTTAATTCTAAAAGAGCTAATCATTTGAACTTTAAAAATGCTACAGCAGTAACAATGATGAACCTTGGCAGAATTTGGCATGCTGCAAAGTGGAAATCTGAAGCAAGACTTTTTACAGCTAATATTACCAACAGGGGAAAACATGGAGGCAATGGTCCCCGCCGCTCCTACAATTACCTTCCCCCACCTAACCTCCTGCCATCCATTTCCGTTCGAAGATCATTGCCACTACTGTGTAAACAAAAAGGGTAGCAACAAATTGATGAAAGTTGCGTTCTCATGTTCTACATTGAAGCTTTTGCTATTGGTCCATTACTGTGTGCCTGTAGGGCAGATGGGACTCATAATTAGATCAAAATTGGCTCTCAACAACTTTTGCAATTGGATCTTAATTTTCAATCCAGTTATTGTCACGTATTTTGGAGTCAATATGTATGGACTCATAATTCATTATTTCTACTTATGAAACTCATTTATGACTCATGTGACTAGCAATTCAAAAATTAACAAAGAAAATGTTGTAACAGGTGCCACGTAAAAGGCCAAAACATGGAGTTCTTTGGACTGTCACCGATTTCAAGCTCTGGGAAGTTTTATTTTTTGGGTTATTTAAAGCAATACCCTTTTTTCCATGGCCACATGTTTTGTAAGTCCAAATCAATTCATTTTTTCAAAATCTCAAGATTCCAAGTTCACATATCAATAATTTGGAACGACAACTACTTTTAGGGGAACCCCTTTTTTTCCAGTTAGTGAACAAAATCTGTTTGGCTTCACCCAAAGCATCAAAAACATGGCGTTGAGAGATACAAGTAGGCCTCAGGTCACTTCAGTGTTTTGTCCCTTTTGTGACTTAGCTGCAAAAGAAAATACAAGCATGTGTAGTCCCTTTTAACTGTATCAGCATTGGCGCTGCCTTTGTATGTGGTAGTCCACAGAGTGGAAAGGCTTGGATTCGGGATGGGGGGGGTCCATTTGAGCCTTATCCCTGCACTGATTCAAGGCTCCTCTTTGTATCATAAAGTAGTTCAATTCCCATGAATTTTTGAATCTCGTAAAGTTGACACTTGACATTGCAGCACAATCACCAAAAAGAAAAGTTATAGGTTTGGTTCAAATTAATTGTTTTTATGTCTTACTTTATTGAGGATTGTAAAGTAAAATCTATTGCATTTCGTGTTACTTTGAGGAAGCTTCCTGTCAAAACTTAGGTAGATTACATGGTTGATATGGTTTTACTGATCTCAAGATTCAAGACATAAAATGGTATGCAGCTCTGGTTAGCCCTAGTTAGTTTATTATTACCACTGCTAGCTTTCAAAATGGGTGTTTCTGATTTTGCAGGAGTTTAGAAACAACAAACTGTAATCTACCTAAGAGCCTGAGCAGCAAATGCTGTACTGTTTTGAAGTCAAACCATGTAAATAATTGGGCTGCAAAGATTTTTTAAATTAAAAGAACATTTGAATAGGAAGAAGGCGCCGAGAGAGCAAAAATGGCCAACTTTTCTAGTGGCATGAGCATGTGAACTCTGCCCCATTTTTTTGACTAGGGGAAACCTGAATATTCACATGTATGCAAGACAACAGCATGCTCTTCTCTTTCCAATAATTAGATAACTACTTCTAGCAAACCAAATATAAAAATAGAAAGTTTAGACCTTTATGGCCGTTGATTGACAGTTATACCAGACTCTATCACATGTCAAATGGCAGAAAACAATAGTACTCAGAAACTGAATTCAGTATGTAGCATATATATGGACCACAGATGCAACTCATCTCAGGAGCATCTTCATTTGTTTCTAAAATTTCGCTTACTTTCTCTAGAAATAAATACTTTTAGTGACAGGGAAAGACATTTTTCATATGGGATCTTATGGAAAGCTTGCGACTCGTGTTCTTGACACTGATGTTCCTGTCATGGTGGAGGTATTTGACACGTAGAGAGTTTAAACTGATGAGTTCAACAACTACCGAAGAAAAGAAGATGAACTTAAAAAGGATATAAGCCTTTTATATCTGTTTTTTTTTTAATGATCAGTACATAATGATTATAAACCACAACTAACAAAATGTTGTTTGCAGATGCTAGAGTTAACTAAAGGAGCTACAGATCCTATTCCGCTAGGGAAGGTATATTTTGCCTCTTGTTCCATTTTCCCTCTGATTAATGTACGTGAAAAGGACAAGGGTTTTTATGCCATTCTCTGGGATCATGATTCATTCATGAATGAAATGTAAAATACTATAGGGAGCAGTATACTGGCAGCCACCTGAGCAGGCTCTTGAGAAAGTTAAGCAAATAGCATGGGAGCCTTCAACTAGCAATTATGGCACTCATGAAGGTCTTCCAGAGCTTAAGGATGCATTGACAAAGAAGGTACACATTTCTAGATATGCTCATAAAAATTTTTAATGTTCGTAATTTTCATATTAATCATTTATATATGATGGAAAAGAAGATTCACTCAATATATAGTCCCTGAATATGACATAGTAATTGTTAATGACTTGATAGTGCAAAATACTTAATAAGATCATTGTTTAATGTTGTTTCCAGTGTAGATAAATTTATACTTCCCTTCTATTCAAAAATTTTGTGCCTGCAGTTGTGCCAGGAGAACAAATTATGCAACTCCTCAGTCATGGTTACAGCAGGTTCAAATCAGGTAATTACTTTTTCTATCAACATGGGAAAGCAAAAGAAGGAAAACCCTGTCCTATAGCCACATTAATGCACAAAATACTACTGAAGGTCAGAACTGAAGTCTAAATTTTACCATGAAAATAAAATATGAATGAAAGTACAAGGAAAACATGTACTGAACAGTCCAAACAAAACTCTTGATATGCCACTTTTATTTGCATACTGTAAGCTCTTTTGACCTAACTTTAACAATATTAATCATGTAATTGTAATGAAAAAATTATTCATGAAGTGCTATTGTTTTTGAAATCATCACATCATTGTACTATCTTTAGGAATGTCTTAGCATGTTAATTTCAATGTTTGGTTGTTCTCTTCTGTCTCTCACTCTAAACTGCTTCCTGAAATTTCTGAGGATTCTTCATTATTAGGGATTTTTAAATCTTGTGCTTACACTATGTGATGTTACGGACTCTGTGGTACTATTTGCGCCATACTTCTTCAATGCACACATGTCATTCCGGATGACTGGCATCACTAACATACTAGTTGGTCCCAGTAATCCCAAAACACTTCAGCCAGATGAAGGTTTGTATGCCTGCATTACTCATATTTAATGCTATTAGTTTTCTAGGGTGCTTTTTCCAATATGAATATCATAAACTTGAGTTCACCTACATTTTGCATGTCTTTTCATCATAAAACAGAAAAGAAGAAAAATAAAAGGGGGCTGGCTTCTGTCAGCAAACATTTCTTGTATAGTAGGACTGAGTAGAAAAGTGCTAACAATCTCTTGCAGATTGGTTGGAGAGAATTCTTTCTGAAACTAAACCAACCCCAAAGCTTGTCTCTATTGTAAATCCAGGAAATCCATCAGGAAACTGTATTCCAGAGCCTCTTCTCAAGGTCTCTTTCTCTCTCTCTCACACACATGTGCACACATCCACACATAGTCACTGTGTCAATGCGAAGTATTCAATTTTCATTTACCCACTCCCATGAACTTTCTTAATTGCTTTTCTTGTTTCTACTAGAGAATTTCGGACATATGTAAAAAGGCTGGCTCTTGGCTTGTAGTAGATAATGCATACGAGTAAGTGCCTAACTTAATGTTACTAAAATGGTGTATATCCCAAGCCTCATTATACTAAAATGTTAACAAGCAAGCACCTCATCATACACCCAGTAGATTCTCTAAAGACAAAATAATATGAAGAAAGCACCTGATTTTGAGCTAATTGATATGATGAATATGTTAACTAGTCTGATAAGTTTCCAACTGATTGAACCTGCCATAATTCTGGAATCAATATGAATAACCTGAACTCCTAATTCCACTCTGTCATTCTGTGATTTGATTTTAATGACTGACTAGTTTTCTCATTTATGTTTTCAGGTACTTTATATATGGAAGTTCAAAGCACTCTTGTGTTGAGGGAAACCATGTTATCAATCTATTTTCTTTCTCAAAAGCATATGGAATGATGGGATGGCGAGTTGGATACGTAAGTAGAATTTCAGCCATCAGTAGCCTATCCATTCATAACAATAAGCTAAGTGATTTTTATTGCAAAAAGAATGAAAACATATGCTACCTAGTTACATTATTCCATGGAGCCACAAATTATAAATATTTGTCTGATTTAAAGCAGACACCATGGCAACTATTTTTATTGTGTGATACTAGACTGGGTTACTTTCAAGCATTATTAGAGAAATAAGTTATGGCATAGAAAGTGTATCTGATTCTGATAGAATATTCTGGTTAAATGTTGAGAAAGTAGGCTAACAGTACTTTGTTGCATTCAGATAGCATATCCATCAGAGGCAGATGATCTTCGTATTCAGTTACTTAAAGTTCAGGATAATGTGGCAATCTGCGCTCCAATGATCTCACAGCATGTTGCTCTCTATTGCTTAGATGCTGGGCATGAGTGGGTCAAAAACAAAGTTAAAACACTTGCCAAAAACAAGGAACTTATCATGAAGGCTCTTTCTCCACTAGGAGAAGATGCAGTTATTGGTGGAGAAGGAGCAATCTACCTATGGGTAAAACTCCCAGAAAGATATCTGAATGACTATGAAGTTGTTAGCTGGCTGGCACGAAAATATGGAGTGGTGGTGCTTCCAGGCAGTGCGTGCGGTGTAAATGGGTGCATTCGAATCACATATGGTGCAGTGATAGAAGAAAACTGTGATATTGCTGCAAAGAGGCTAAGGAATGGGCTGGAAGAACTTGTGACATATGGCATGGTGGAGTAGCGATTCTATTCAGAAAGCTCTAAACAGAAGGTGAGAAAATCTTTTCAGAATCAGAATGTGTCTTTCATGTTATGACAACATTTGGTTTCTTCTTGTATTATATAACCATTATTAAGTGCTTTCTTCGACTTTCCAATTTTTCTTCTTTCTTTTCCTCCCAGAGCAAAGATCAAGAGAGTGCTGCACTCATAAGTGAAAATCGGGTATTTTAGGTATCTTAACAATTTTTTTTTTTTACATTCATGAAGATAGTGGCTTTCCATTAATAGTACATTGCAGTTGTATTTCTTGAATCAGCTCATTCCTTAAAATGATACGAGAAAAAATGGAGCAGGTTCATTGGGCATGTTTGAGTTCAAACCTACTAATCAAACAGTCTACGACAGGCATTGCAAAACTCAAACAGCTTTACAATTCTGATCATGGAGGAGACCAATTCCATCATGCATAAAAATGTACAATCATTGTTCATAAATTAAAACTACTATCTTGGAAATTTCACACAAAATATATATGGGTGACAAATGTAGAATGTTAAAATTGGTTACCAAGAATCCCTGATGTGAACAGTCACTTTATGCATTCTTCCATTGGGGCAGCCTTTGAACCACAACCTAAAACCAACAATCGCAAAGATAGAGACTCATTAGATATCTTATTTAACACTGTATCACTGAGAAACTTTGCTTGAGTAGCTCAAACCATATGACAGTGAATAATTCTTTAGCAAGAACATTTCTACTGTTTTGTTTTAAACAAATGAGAATTTGGTAATTTTACTAACTAATTCCTGTAACTTTTTTAAAGTTTGCATACTAAGCATCCTATTGGTAATACATTTGCCATCCTACAAAACAAAGAGTATGCATGCCATACATGCCTAACTTTTACTTGTTCTAGGGTTAAGTCATGATGCATAGAAGTTAACATCAGTGTTGTCAAAGAGAGAATCAAGTTCCAACTCACTCGTTGACTTGGGATAATTTCTTTTCAACTTATTATGACAGTAAGGGTTATGCTATCTCTTTTTCTCCTTCTTCTATTTTAGAAGGGTATAGAACAAAAGCTCCATGCATAATCCATTTTCTAGGAGTTCAACTTCTAACTTAACATGAGGAATCTATCCATGGACTGATTTCAGTATGGTAGCAATATATAGCATACTCCCATCATTTGCAGGGGAAAGACAACAGCAAGTAAAATAGTTTCTGCATCATACCTTGCCGGAATTCTCCATATTTCCCACAATAGTTTGACAAGCAAGCCTCCAAGATTCTGGTTTCTGCACATTAGAATTGTGGTTTTCAAACAATAGACAAATTACCAAGACAGATCTTATATTAAATATAAACCCCCACCCCCTCTCCCCCCCAAAAAAACCAAAAAACAAAAAAAAGAAAAAAGAAAAAATAATGTCAAAGTAATGCACGCAGAGGGACACATTTATAGACTCTTCTTGTCTTAACAAGTGTCTTCTGGCATTGTGGTATAATCCACAGAAAGGTTTCTGAAAAGTGATCATTAACCAATTTTTGAGACTGATATATATGAGTAAGTGTCTTGAAAGAAAATACTATACTGAATGAAGAAATCATGCCTTCTTGAGATACCGAAGTTCTGTATTGGTTCTTTCATTCAAAAGATCTTTCCCGTCAACAATCTGCAAAGAGCATCAAAGAGACCACAAATCAATCGTGATAAAAATTTGATGCATTAATTAAAATGAAACAACCCACATTAAGCTTCCATCATTATTGACAAAAAGAAGGTCAGGAAAAAAACTTATACTAATTGAATAAGAGGATTAACTGTTGGTACTTAATTAAATCATACCTCTACAATGCAAGTTCCGCAGCTTCCACCACCTCCACAGTTCATCACTTTCCCCTAATCTCAAAATTTCAACTTAGGAACATTAAAAAAGGGATCAAAACCAAGGCAGATGAAAAAAAAAATCAAATAGAAGTTTCATTTGTTAAAGCAACTTACATAAGCAGCATAAAGCTCAATCTTGTTATCCAACATGATGGTTCTAAGCAACTTTTCTCCACTTATTGCTTTAGCTTTATCCACTGGATACGACCCATCATTTCCTGGATTGGGCTGCCACATTTCGCCATCATCAAAAGTTAAAAATCCACAACTTAAGACTTCTGTAAAATAAAAAAAAAAAGGTTTCATCTTTTTGCATGCGATTGCAAACATAGTAGTACCCCAATAAATTCCAGCTCGATTTCAGGCTTTTCGGTTGTCGTTGGTGAATTGGTTTCAGGAGAACTCGTGGCCAATGTAACAGAGACATGTCTCTTCCTAGGAATAGAGATAGTTGGGTTCCTGTAACTGTTGTTGTTCCATGAAAATCCTTTTGGTTGGGGCGTTATGCTAGTTAAGTTCAGGGAAGCCATTTTTTTTCTGTTACTTTCTGTTACCCAGATGTTCTTTCAAATTCTCCCATTCTTCTCTTCCCTCTGGGACGGTTGACTTGTCACGTTGTGGGCCTCAAGTGCAGTGGTAGTACGGTAATTTTAATAAGCTCTGGAGATTGTGGCCAGCATTCACTGGGCTTCAAATTTGTCCAAACTCTTTGGGCCTTTACCCAACAACAAAGACAACCGCTAAAACCCACCTTAATCCTTCTTTGAGAAAAAGCCAAAGCAAAAAATGAAGGCTCTCCTCTTCAAGCAGCAACGCCGTTTTCTTCTTCTGAATATTCATCACTTCCGAAAGCTCTTCTTCTCTGATCAATCATGGCTTTCCAAAAAAGGCAACCCTCTAATCAAGTGGCCACCGCCTTCTTCCTCTCCCTGCAACCAACCTCTCCCAATTCCGGATCCTACTTTCTCGCAAAGCAATTTCTCCATCATCTCCAATCTCCTCAAAAACCCAAGCATTACCTCCGGGTCGTCTCTCGAGTCCGCCCTGGACCAAACAGGGGTCGACCCAGATCCCGGCCTGCTCCAAGCAATATTCGAATACTTTGATTCTTCTCCAAAGTTGTTGCACCATTTGTTTTTCTGGGCTGAAAAGAAACCTGGGTTTAAATCCTCTGCCACGCTGTTTGACTCGATGGTCAATGTTCTTGGTAAAGCTAGGGAGTTTGAGGACGCGTGGAGTTTGATTCTTGATCGGATCGGCGATGGAATGGAGGGTTCCACTTTGGTTTCTGTTAATACTTTTGTGATTTTGATTAGACGCTATGCTCGCGCAGGTAATTTCCTTGACATTTTGCATAAAAAGCTTGGAACTTGTTTGTGGCTGGAAGTTTGATAGAGCAATATTCCTTGCCTCCCCATTCTATTTCTGTGTCAACTATCTGCATTACTGACGTGCACTTTAATTTTTCGATTTATTTAAGGGTACGGTGTAGCAATTGGCTGATGACTTTGCAAATATATAAATAAGATATTGGATTTGGACTAGTAAATTACGGGTTATTATCCTATTTTGCCAGCACGTATACGTACTCGTCACATGTCCAATTAGCCGTATATATGAAAATTATTATTGAGCCGGTTCCTTGATTGATATTTTTACTATTTGCTTTTTGTTTTCTATTTATTCTTATTTTTTGATTTTTCATTTCTATTCATTTTAGGCCTAAAGCAATAACAGAAGCATCAACCAAATGGAATATAATTTACTTTTATGGATACGTGATAACCTAAGCATATAAACACGCTTCTGAAGTTCTTAAACTTCCCAATTGGTGCATAGGATAATGATTCATAGATTATTGCCACATCTGCTGGGGGCAAATAGCTCGCACAGAAGTTTTAGGATGAATAACGTTTTCCCTTGTGATATGAGTACAAGACTGGGTTGGCTTCTACTCTCATGAAGATACTTAACATTTTAAAGGTTGACCAATTTGGACATGTATTTTGAAATTCAAAATTTGAATTTGGATTAGTTTAGTCTTATTCTCTTTGTTGTAGTTTTTATTGTGGTTTCACAATTTGTATGTTGTAATGCTTGTAGACTTGTGGTGCTCGCCTGCTTATTTTTTGAACCTGTCATACTTGTATGTTGTATGACATTTAATTGGTCTGCAGTTTAAGTGGCAAAGCTTGAATTTTATTGTTCTTTTGGAACTAGTGATGCTTATGCAGTGAAAATTCATGCAGGTATGCCTCAGCCTGCTATTCGTACATTTGAATTTGGAAAGAGTTTAAAACAAATTTGTAATTCTGATGAGGAAACAAACCTGTTTGAAATAATGTTGGATTCTCTTTGTAAAGAAGGGCATGTTAGGGTGGCATCGGAATACCTCACTAGAAAAAAGGAAACAGATCTTGGTTGGGTTCCAGCAATCAAGGTTTATAACATACTATTAAATGGATGGTTTCGGTCAAGAAAGCTCAAACATGCAGAGAGACTTTGGTCGGATATGAAGAAGGAGGGTGTCTTACCTAGTGTTGTAACATATGGTACCCTCGTAGAAGGATACTGTACAATGCGTCGTGTTGAAAGGGCAATTCAATTGGTGGATGAAATGAAAGGAGCAGGAATTGAGCCAAATACGAAAGTATATAATCCAATTATTGATGCACTGGGGGAAGCGGGTAGGTTAAAGGAGGCATTGGGGATGATGGAACGGGTTTTTTTGTGTGAATCAGGCCCCAATATTTCTATGTATAATTCTTTAGTGAAAGGTTATTGCAAGGCCAGAGATCTAGTAGGGGCTAGTAAAATACTTAAGATGATGATTAGCAGGGGTTTCATCCCAACCCCTACAACCTACAATTATTTCTTTAGGTACTTTTCGCAATTCAGGAAAATTGAGGAAGCAATGAATCTTTATACAAAGATGATTGAGTCTGGTCACACTCCAGATCGGCTTACTTACCATCTTTTGTTGAAGATGTTGTTTGAGGAGGAGAGGTTGGACTTGGCAGTTCAAATCAGCAAAGAAATGAGAGCAAGGGGATACGATAGGGACTTGGCTACTAGCACCATGCTGATTCATTTGCTTTGTAAAATGCATAGGTTTGAAGATGCTTTTGGAGAGTTTGAGGACATGATACGGAGGGGTATGGCTCCACAATACCTTACTTTCCAGAGAATGAATGATGAGTTAAAGAAAAGGGGAATGACTGACATGGCAAGTAAACTATGTGATATGATGAGTTCTGTCCGTTCTTCCAAAAAATTGCCTGATACATATGGTGGAGATGAGGACACATCACGAGCAAGGAGGACATCCATAATGCGAAAAGCTGAAGCAATGTCTGATATGCTAAAGACATGTAAGGATCCAAGAGAATTTGTTAAGCATAGAACTTTATCCGAAAATGCTGTATCAAGTGCAGGCCGGTTGATTGGGATTATCAAGGAAGGAGCTACAGAGACAAGTATGAATAGTTAGGGCCTAAGAGCTAGAGAAAAGGGTTCAAGAAATTTTGATGCAAGTGGTGTTGGATGACTTCTGTTATCTGCCAGGGAACTTTTTGGAAATTGATTATGGAGAATTTGGTTTTGTGATTCAGATGGTATGTGATACACTGATATGAAAGCTTGTGTAACTTTAAGTATAAGATCACCAGCCGTCTGATGAAAATGATAGACTATTTGTATACTGCACATATTGGGATGTGGGGGACACAATGATAGAAAAGAGATCTGCAAGCTGGAGGATCCCAATTGAATGTGTGAAACTCTTGCTATTTATTTGAAATTGACTTGGAGGAATTTTTGAGGCAGCAATTACTTAGGACCATCTCTTCTTTTGTCAGTTTTCGCTACTTCATTGTCAAAGATGGAATTCCAAATCTATATTTTTGGATTTGGAATTTGCAACACAAAGGACAGGCTGAATAGTGATTTGAGAAGAGCTACTGCATGTGGAATGCAGGTAAGATATAAATTATATTGGATTATTCTAAATTGCGTAATCCTGTTATTTACATATTTGGGTTTTTCCCCTTCCCTCACTTTAAGAAAATGAGAATAAAACAACTTTTCAAATAGTGATACTTTCTTTTAAGCTTGGCTTACATAATCAGTCGATGATGTTTCAATAAACCAAGTAAGCTAACAACACCTTTTCCTTAAGTTTAATTCTCTAGATTTCTTTCCCAAAGTAATATGTATTTCTTTTTTCCAATGTAACTGTTATACATATTAGATACTAAAATTATTTGCTCTCTTTTGCTTTGTAAAACTTTGGCCCCATTAAATGCTCAAAGTAGTGAGGTCTCTTTTAAAATTTTGGCCCTATATGGACAAAACAGTTACCTACATTACATTTTCAACTTGATGGGCCCTATTATCTTGTATATATATCCTTGCATGATGGACCCTTTGAGGGGGAAAGGTTCCATATTCATAGGAATTGTTCATTTCTTTCTCAAACTTTGGCCCAACAAAAAGAGAACCTGTCCTGACTAAACAAATTTCTTTGACAGGGATTATTTAGTCTCAGGTGGTTTTATAAAATATATTAAGTAAAGCTGCCAGAAACTGGGCATTGGAAGCTGGTTTTACTTTACTTCTGCATTGTGCCTTTGACAGATTATGTATTCAATGTATCAAGTGCTTTTCTGTTATGCAATGTGCAACTGTAGAAAATGGGAGCTATTTAGGCACCTGGTAAGATATGGTTATTAACCTTGGCATTTCAGTAATTACCTTTGCTTACTATGATATCCATTGATGTTCATGTTTCCTGATTTGGTGCTCCGTTGTCAACATTTTGTAAGTTAGCAACTATTTAGCAATCACACTTTAATTTAGTTGCTGCAAATGGCCAGTCTCAGAAAAGGGTTTTTTAGCAATACTTGTGTTTTCCTGCTCCCTGCTGGGTGCCTGTTGAATGTTGAATCATATTTTGTGCAAGGCATGTGTACCTGTTAGTATTTTGGATTTAGTATTTGAGAGAAAAGTTTACGGAGATGTATCCTGTTTAGGATTTTCTTTTTTCCTTTTGAAACATGAATGCAAAAAATATAGGAGTGAATAAAGTCCAAGGCATGTCAAAAGATCAGAAATACTACCTTATTGTTTCTATTATTCACCAAGTGGACTTTGTGTATATATTTCTGAACTTAGTGTATTACGCGGTTTGAACTGATTTCATTGCATCTCGTCTTGATTACACTTTGGTTTCTGTTGCGTTTGCTATAGCTCTAATTCTGAGTTCATCAATCTGAATCAGTTGTCGTGTCATCATTAACTTCATGTATCTGCATCACACTACCGAGGGTGAAATTTGGAGTATGTGATACACAATGCGCGTGGGGTCTGAGGTCCCGTTGAAAGACTTTTGCCAAAAACCATTGAAAGACTTTTGACAAAAACATATGGTCCATGCAGGAATATTTGATGGGTGTAAGAAACACCAACTGCTTACACATAGAGTAACTTATTCCTTCAATCCAAGATGTGATGGCTTATAATTGGTGGGGTTTGATTGGCACATGTATTACATCACTGATTCCTCTTATCATCTAACAGATTTTCAAGGTTGCCTGCTACGAACAGCTGTAGACTAATGATATCTTCCCTTAAATAATTTTATCATAGTTGTGGGCAAATGCTGGACTTGTATAAATTATTAGTCTGGGATTTAATTGTCATGGTTTGGATTGTATTAACCTAGCTAACTAATTGTGATGTCGATGTTACATCTGATGTTATTGAGGTTTGGTTTGAAAGGGATCAGATTGTACTACTGTCTACAGGAAAACGATGGAGATCTTTCAGGAATTGACATCCAACAATTTGAATTTGAATTTGGTTTAAGGGTTCTTACCTCTATTCAAAAAGTTAGTAATCAATGTGCTTAGCTCGGATGATAATTTAGTGATGATGACTAAAAGATTTAAAGCTGAGGTCTTGCAATGATAATCGTACTTCATAATTAACAAATCACCCAAATAAATGAATAAATTAGTGGAGGGTGGATACCCCTTGTGAGGCAGGATTAGGTGCCTCATCTTATATATGTTACCTTATTAAGAAACTTAATATAAATATATACAAGACAAAGGCTCTAACAAATAAGGAAAAAATCATAGTGAAGGGTCTGTTATTTTGACAAATAGATTATGTAACTTGATGACATGTAATATATGTTGGAAGACCAAAATAATTATATATGTATATATATATATATATATTATATACTTTAATTTCCAAACTCAATGAATTTATAAATATGTATTAATTTTGTTAAATAATATTTTACAAAATTAAGAAAAAGCAAAATGGAATAGCCATTGTCCGCGACCAAACATATCAGAATGTTTAATTCCTTTATTAGGTTATCTACAGTCCTTGTGATATTGTGGGCACCCATGTGTTGATAGTAACGTCTAAATTCTAAAAGGCAAATGTACAGAGCATACCTCATTTCCAACCAACAAAATAATCCTTATTATAGCCATTCCAACATCTTATTAATGAAACTAAAAAATGACAAAGTTTTTAGGTGGGTGAAGAGATGATTACACCCTTGTTTGATCTGAGTTCCTATCTCCATAAATAGCACATGTAACCAAAAACCCTGTCCTCTCTCTGCATAAATATCTCAATGTACACCTTGTGAGACCCGCAGCAACAATGTTGCTGCTCCGCTTTTTCCTTTTTCCTTTTTATTTCAGGCACATACGTAGTTCATTTTATTAAAAAAAATAAGAGTCAAACTTTAAATTTCTTAATCTTGAAAATTTGAAATTAAATATTGAGATGATAGGAATTCAATGATTAAATAAAGGTAAAATATTTTAAAAAGTTCTTAAATTATTTTTAAAAATCTAAATAAATTTTTATTTTTTATTATATTTTATATTTTTATTTTAAATTAAATAAATATTTATATTTAACTATCGATTAATTATTATTAATTAAAATATTATTTATTATTTTATATTATATAATACTGACTTAACATATTAACATATTACTAAAAGTTAACATCGATTAATTTCGATTTTAAGAAAAATCAAAATTGACCAAATCAATACTTTGGAATGACTGACCAAAGTCCATCGGTCATCATGACAAACTGGTCAAACTGAAATCAACCACGGTTCGATTGATTAATGAGACTCATTTATTACATAAAGTTTAGCTATTGTGGCTCATTTTACCTTATAAATAAATGGGTAAGAAAGGCTGCGGCGGTTGACGAGGGTAGATGGGGCACGACGATTACTAGAGGTAGAGTAGTAGACGACAAGTGAAGATGAGAGGGGAGCGTTTTTAATTCTAGGAGCTCTTTAGTCTAGGGTTTGAACTTTGAAAGAAAGTCACCGATATCGGGGAGGGAGATGCAATTGGGGGAAAGGCAGGGAATTAATGAAGGCTCAAATAGGAATTCCCCCCTCTCCCCATATATTAAAAATAATTAAAGAAAAATCAATCTTCGATTTTTCAATCAGTTTGAAGAAAAAAGGGGTAGAACCCCCAGCGACTGAACCAATTAGTCGAGGAAATTGGTTGCCACAACTGGCATCGAATAACTAATTCGTTTAGGGTCGAAACCAATGGTTTCGATCGTTTATGTGATTACAATTGATCGGTGCATAATCCTACATGTTATAGTGGATAGTGGTGAAATCAAAATTTCGTGTTTAGAGGTGCAGACAATGTTTAAAAAATAGTCATACTAAAAGTTAAATGTTTAACAAAACTATAAAATAATTTAAATGAAAAAAGTTCATGTGAAAATTATATAAACAACTTTAGTTACATGTTAAATACAAAATAAATATATTTTTTTAATAATTATTGTGTGTTAAGATTGGACATCTTTAATTGAGTTCGACGGTCTTTCATAGAGTTGAAGATATTTATTGTTGAATTAATGTCAAAGTCTCAAATGATTTCCTTTTCAACGAAAATGATCAATAAATTTATAAGAAAATCATTTAATATTCTATTACGAGTCTCGTTTTTAGCAAATTTCATAGTAAAAAATGCATGTTTTGATGTTGCAGTGGAAACTGAAAGCGTCAAGATAAGCCGAATCAATTTGTTAACAAGGAAGTAAACTTTTGATATTCTCATTTTTTTCAACATTTGATATAGCTTAGAAAATATAAATACATTTTTTCAAATCCTGATTATAAAAAATGTCAAGTTTGAATAGATCCAATTGATAACTTAAATGCATTTTATTATGCTTAGTAAAGTCATCAGAGTAATATTTATTTATAATGATACAAATACTTTTAACATCAAATGATTTGAAATCGTTATGAGGGTCCAAAGATATGCCAAAAATGAGTAACTCCACTACATTCTCATTAAATTCGGAATCCAATTATTACAAATGAGAATTTATATAACCAAAAACAAGTCAACTCAACAATGGTGCTTAATTTGTGACATGATTTTTTTGAAAATGACCTTTACCTAATTTGTAACTAATTATCATGTTATGAATTTCAATTTCATATTTCTTACAAAACTTTAAATTAGTCCTATTAAAATTAATTATTGACTAATTGTTATAAAGCATTTCACTAAATAAAAAATTATTACAGGGACAAAATTATAAATTTTTTTTTAAAAAATATGTTAGAAAAATTTTAAAATTTTTGTGAAAGTGAAATTATAAAATTTCAAAAAAATAAAAATAAGTTATAAAAATTTTAAAATTGTTGGAGGATGAGGGCCTCTATTAGCTCTGCTCTTTCCGCCTCAATAGTTGATAATGTCAAATGCTAATTTGATATGATAATATGATTATAACATATTTTTTAATTTTCATGTTAATATCATGTCAACTTCATATGATATAAAATAATAAATAATATTTTAAATTAATAATAATTAATCAATAATTAATAATAAAAAATTTATTTAAATAGTACAAGAATTTTTTTAAAACATAATATCTTAAATAAAAAAAGGAATTATGTGTAACCCTAAATCCAATGAAATTTTTTACGTAAAAGAATTATGATTAGGTAAAGAAAACAAAGTTGGGCACTTGGGCATAGAGCAATGATACTGGACCAGATGACATTGAACTCAACTCCTAAGGTCCCGAGGAATCACCATACAAAATAAAGCGACTCTTCATGTATGATTTAAGTAGCTCTGCCATTTCAGCATCAGGCAGGCTGATGTTTCAAACGTGGAAAACTGAAAGTAACACTTGTGTGGCTGAAATGGCAAAATAGATGGGATAGAAACAGAGCTGTCACTTTCCGTTTTCCCTGTCTGAAAATCTTGAAGAGGAAATTTCAGGAAAGCATCTTTAAGCCTTAACAACAAGTTATTCACATGCCCAAACCGTATATCTGGAAGACATAAGCTTATTGTGTTAGCGATTAATGGAAATTAATCATTTTTTTCAATCAATCAAACAAAACAAGACAAAAATAAAATAAAGTAATAATATTAATAAATAAATAATCTTCTATTGATGATGATTCCGAAGGCACGATCTCATGAAGATATGATACTTAAGCTGAGTGATTTATGTACTGGTGAAGAAGGGTGAAGTGGTTGACACGAAGGCCGAAGTGGGGAAAAGGACGGCGAGGGGGTAAGGGCAAATGGTAAGAGGCAGAGGTGGTGGGAGCAGTCAACAAATGTACCTGAAAGAGAATCAATGCCCCAATATTCATCCTATTGGACACACCTCATTGCCCACAAAATCCTGCTTTGCACGTGTTTTGCTCTTTAACCCTTCATTTCCCTGCTTACTTTTCACTCCTCCCCAAAAAGTTTGGTTTCACTTATGGGTTCTTTTGAGCTTTTTGCCTTCCCATCCCTTCATTTCTAAGCATTTTCACCTTCCATTCACGATTAATATTAATGTTGTCTACGTCAATTTTCCCCCTTGAACTAATCTGATTTCAATTGGTAATAGGGCATCATTAGTTGGGGTTTTGTCGTGTTAAGTCAAGTTTAAGACTTTATTAAAAAATATAAATTCTCTTAAATGACCAATTATACTTAAAAAATATAAATTAACATCGATTCATTTTTTCCGATTTAACATATTGGATTGAAGTTTTGTTTTTATTTTAAAAAAAATTATTGAAATAAGATACTATAATTTTAAACATTTTCAAAAAACAAATACCTTGCTTCCTTATTTTACCATTAAAGATTATTTCTATCTTTAGTTCGTTACCAATTTCTTATTATAGAAGTTTATGAAATTTGGAGCATTAATTCTTATCGTTAGTAGCACACTCTAAATATTACTACAACTTAATTTAACTATAGGCAAGTGGAAGATAATGTTCCTGTGTTAGCCAATCTCTCTATGTACCTGGAGATTTTTAAAAGGGTGACAAGAAACAAAGTATTTCATTGAAAAATAAATAAATAAAGAGGAAAGAAGACAACTGGTAAATGGTAATGATTAGGGTTTGTTGGATTGACAATTAAAATAGAGAAAATTAAGGTTTTTATCCATTTTATTTATTTTTCATCCTATCCATTTTAATTTACAACGCATAAAATAAAAATAAAAATCAAGTAATTAATTTTTATATAAAAATAATTTTTTTAATAATTAAGTTACCATGATTTAACATTTTTAATACAATGTTTGTCACGCACACAACTTTCAAGAAATGAATGAAAGAGACATTCCTTAAATTCTTTCATGCTAATCATGCATATAAGTTGGTTTAGTTATGACATTTCCCAAGAACAAGGACTAAACTCCCCATTAATTCTATAATATCTACAAGGAAAGATTTGGAAACATTAAACACAACGTTGACAGATAACATCATTAGAATTTGCACAAAATCTTAATCATTTCGATTAATTTTTGAATTAATTATTATTGATTTTATTGTCGAAAAACATTCTCTATTCATTCCAAAACAATTAATTTACTTATTAAAATACAAACACTATCAAATAATGTCTTCTTCATGTAGGGTACGAAATTTAATCAAAGATTTTAGAATTTAAAAGTAATATTATAAAGGTAAAAATACGTAAAATATTGTTGAAATTTGAAAGCCATGTGTTGAATAATTATTTTTGATAATAGGAAAGGAGTGGGAAATTGCAAGAAGCAGCCCATATGCTTGATCACCTTTCAATAAAAGGCAAAATCTTTGTTGGGGGATGATTGCACAATTCACAAGAAGTATAGATCCCAACCGAACAAAAAATAAAAAAAGAAAAGAAAAAGAGAACAAAGACCAAAGTTACCAAACTCCCCTCCTCGTAGTTCACCTTACACACACACACACACACTCTCTCTCTTGTCATGTAAGAAAAAGATCACAAATTTATTTATGCTGGAGAACAAAACAACCCAACATTCAGACACTGGAAACAGAGGGAGTGGAAACCTCCCCTTCCAATAAAACTGAGAGCATAACAAAAAAAAAAGAAAAAAGAAGAAAAAAAAAAGGGTACCTTTTGCTTTTAAATGCGCCCTTTCTCTCTCTTTCTCTTAAAAAGGACTTTGATTCTGAGTTTTCTCGCCCCTCTCTCTTCTTCCTCTTTTATCTTTTTTAAAAAATCGTGCTGTCTTTTCTGAGTTTTTCTCTTTTCAACAAAGGAGCTGAGATAAGTGAGAAACTAAGCTATGGCGGTGCAGCGACAGCGGAAGAATGATGATGATGATGTGGAGATGGTGATGAAATGGCCGTACTAAAAATGGCTCAACAAAGCAAAACTACCAACACCCACAATGCCAACACTAACAACACCTCGACTCATTTGCAACACCAACAGCAAGTAAAGCCAACGATGTTTCACGATTTCCTGGGCATGAAAGCTACAGATTCCCCTGTCGTTTTAGCCCCTAAGGCCACTGACGCAAGGTTTTCAGAGGCTTCCCCTTCTGCGTCGGCCTCTGTTGGTGCTTCTTCTGGTGGTGGTGGTGCTGGCCGTGGGCCCATCTCTTCCACCTCTGATCTGGGTTCTGGTTAGTTTCTCTCTCTTTTGCTTAATGCTTCGTTTATTTTTTTTTTCTTGTTTCATTTTTCAAAGCTGTAATGTAAATGGGGAAGTTTATGATTTTTAGTTTTTGTGCTCTTTTACTTGGGTTTTTGGTTTCTTTTTTTTTTTTTTTAATTTTTCTCTTCTCTTTTCCTTGTTGTTTTTGATGGGTGGTTTTCATGTGAAAAACTCTCAGTATAATAGCTCATTAGGGGATGATGGAGTGTGGAAAGTATGATTCTTGCCGTATATTTGATAAGTAGTTTTGATTTTGGATTTTGGTCTCTGCTTGAGGCTTAAAAAGGTTGATGTAGCTGCTCAAGTAGCAAGTCTTTTCTCTTATGGTTGGAGTTGGTGTCTTTATGATGGATTAGTTTTGTGAGGTCAGCAATGGGGTTGGTAGCTCCTCTCCTAGGTCATCCCTTCTCTCTTCATATTTTAGTTTCTTTGATTTTTTTTCATTGTTTTACTGTCGGCTAGATAGCTATGTAAATAAGGGGGTATGGCTTCAAGTTCAGTGGAGAATTTTAAAGTTCTCTAATTTATGTCTGCTTTTTTAAGGTAGGTGTAGCCGTTATGGTGTGTGATGACTTTATCTACTCAATGCTGCTGTGCGATGTCGTAGTTCTTTACTTAATGTTGCCATCTCCTGTGGGTAAAAGGCATGGATGCGTCTATGCTACGAGTTTTTATTATTGGTCTGAAACAGCAATATTTAATTAAGCATTACGTGTTGCTAGTTAGCTATTGTACATTTGCTCATAATAACCTGCTTTTTAACTCAGAATGTTTACATTCCAATCTTCAAGCTTGTTTCTTGTAATTGTACCGCTCAGATGGCAAGATGTTTGAACTTTGAAAGTACTTATATTTTCTGAATTGGGATTCTACCTGTCACAATTAAAGCTGATTTATTTTCTCATCAATTAGTAGAAAGACAGGTTGGGAATCATCTTGAGGGCATTCCGTACTATGGCCCAAGGAGTGAAATATCTGGGCCCGAGATAAGCAACAGATTGGTAGGAAGTAAGAGAGGTAATTCAGATTCAGCCTTTATGGGTCATGAATCTCTTGAGAGCTTGCATTTGATGAAGGTATCTGTCATGATCTTATCATGTTTCACCTTTCCCTTCTCAAAATGAAAGAGAAGCTCCATATGTAGTTAGTCATTTATATTTACTAAATATTTCTTTATATTTGTACTCAGATGCTTCGTAATGGGGCTGGGGGAGAGCGTTCTAGAAGGTCCAATGAGGATGAAGTGTTTCTTGGTATGCAGTCAATGAGGCCTTCTTCTGCATCACTTATATTACAGCCTCCCACTGGTAGCAGACTTGAAGGAAATGCTTCTAAATGGGAGCGGTCTGTCCCCATGATAGGCTCTGCAGTTCAGTATGGTCCACGTGGTGGTCACTTTGTGCCTTTCGTGCATCAAGCATCGTCAAATAGGTTCAAGGATACAAATGTTGGTCCTTCTGTTATCTCTCAGTCAGCTGCTGATGAAGGTTCTAGAACTGGAATTAAAGGCCCTGGAATTTTGAGTTCTATTAATACTAGTGGTATTCCCACTGAAAAAAACTCATCTGGGGTAGTGCCAAGTGGGGCCAGGCCAAAGTCAGGGGCACATATTTCAGATCCAGAGTCTTCAGTTCCTCCAAGGTGAATTTAATATATTCTTTGTATCTTGTTTCTGACTGTTTGCTCTTGAAAGAGAATATATATATATATATATATATATATATTGAATGCTGTATTTTCTGTTGTGGTGACAGTCGACAAGGATTAACATCAGCCAGCCGACAAATGACTATATTTTATGCTGGTCAGGCTCATGTCTTTGATGACGTGCATCCAAACAAGGTTGGTTTTCTTGTTGTTTGCCAGTGGAACTCAATTTTTTTTAATTTCAATTTTTTTCTATAAAGCTTGTGTTGCATGCTTTACAAATTCTTCTATCTGATTCAAGTATTTCATCTAATTGAATTTTGAGGTCTAGATCATGTAGGGTAGGCTGCAGTTACATGATATAATCCAAAGAATTGCAAAAGCAACTAGGTTTGAGATTTCTCTGTTGCTCATTGAGTCAGTGTACAAGAGGACCATCAAGCTTAACATCATAATAATATAAGACTTGCATCATCCAACTTAACTATGTGTAATGGCGCTTCGAATTTCTCATGAAGTTTGATACATCATCTTGTCATCAGAAACATGAGATGAGATTGATTCTTTTGATATCCACAACAGCTTGGAGAATAGGAGGAATGAACCTGTGATTTGCTCTTTCTCCAGAATATGTTGTTGATTCATGTAGTTGGTTTAGGGTGACATAACTTGACAAACTTGTTCAAAATATCAAATGATAGAATGTTGTTTTTTCACCAATATAGGATGATTAACAAAATACAGTTTCTAAATTTAGAAGCTTGACATTTATATTCAGGAGTCCTTTGACTTAAGCATGATAATCCAAGAAGTGGAATAAAGCTCCTGTTCCTGTTGCTCTTGTCATAAACCTGAGTTTATGCAATCCATACTCTAGCGAATGGAACTACTGATGTTCCTTGGACACATCACATATGGTTACCATAAAGGCCAGAGATGGAGGGTGGCTGCCTAAGTTTTAAGCATGTAGAGTGAGTTCTTATGATACGGAGAGGTTGCAAATAAGTAAAAAGGATGTGTTGGAGATGACAAAGAGGAAGATTGGAACAGTCCTTGAAGTATTAAGTGCTGTGATAGAGAGAAAGCGTAGTGTTGGCACAAGATGGAGAATAAGGCAAAGAAAAGCTAAGTAAAAGAAGATTTGAGAGGGAATATTTAGAGAGATATGGAGAGCAAAGAGTGAAAATTTATCTGTCTTTACCCAAGAAATCTTGTTTTGCCAAAATAGATTGTCAAAGCATCTATGTATAAAGCAAGAAGAAACAGTTACTCAAGAACATGTTTTAATGCACATGATGAGTAACAATATTGAAAGGAGTTTTAATGTTTATGTTCAGTTATAATTATTGGTGTAATGAAACTTATTTTTGAGTAAAAGGTAAGAGAGAAAAATACTTTTACTTTAGAAAAAGGTTAAGGGGAATACCTCTTCACTATCTTCATATTTGAGCCATCAAGCTGAGCTCTCTGGAACGTATCAAGGTTGAAACAAACTTGAGAGCCGTGCAACTTGTACCGAATTACATTCATTGCTGTCCAAGTGATGTAGCTGTTCTACTTGTTTTGATTGTTCTCATTGCTCTCTATATATATTGTTATGCTTATTGTAAAACAACTCTTAGAGAAATAAGAAGTTAGTAGCCAAAATCAAGCATCTACATTTTGTCCCCTACATTAGAATTCTTGACATGAGAGGTTCTTATGCATTGTTTGTTATATAGAAGTTAATTATAAAGTGACTTATAAAAAATAAATTTATGCTTGACTTAAGGAAAAGTTATATATATTGTGCTGTAATGTCTTGTGCATGGTAATATACCGATGCGACATGTATGCCTTGCATGATGGCATGCTAATACCTTGTGTATGGCTTCAAACCTATGTCTCGCACACTGCATTGATTCTTTTTGTGTACATCTCATCTGTTTCTTTCTTGTCTCTGTAGCAATTTTTTTTTTATCATGTATTTCTAGCTTTGTTGCCCTTGCATGGAAATTAGTTTATTTAAAATAATACATTTTCCATGCATGAGGAAAACAATAGAAAAAATGGAATTTCAAGGTTAATCTTAAAAGAAAATAAAATCTTTTCCATCTATGCTGTATAACCATAAGGCTCTTGTAAATTTTTTTTTCTAATTCCAATTAAAGCATTCTTTGTGTAAAGCTCTTTGAGCAAGTAAGTTTTCTTCATCTTCTCTTCTCTATCTTTTTTTTCCTATTATTATTTGATTAAAACGGAAAAAAAAATTTGAAATTACTTTCTTTGATCCAAAATCATTAAGATCTTTTTTTTTTGTGTTGGATTTTTTTTTGCTAAATTTTGAATCATTAGCTTTTTTTTAGCTTGCCCTATAGGGTATTTATCGTTTGCAGAAGTTTTTGCATGTAGGTGCACAAGGGCCCTTATGATAAGGAAACGTAGAGTTGCAAATAAGTAAAAACAAATGTGTTGAGAGACGACAGAGAGGAAGACTGGAGTAGCCCTTGAAGTATTGTGTGTCATAGCGGTTTTAAGAAAATATAGATAGATAAAGTGTAGTGGTGGCACAAGATAGAGAATAAGGTGAAGAAAAGTTAAGTAGAAAAGGATTTAAAAGGAATTGTTTAGAGAGAGTTAGGAGTGAGTCTATTTGCCTCTTCTTGATAAATCTTGTTTTGCCAAAATGAATTGTCAAAGCACTAGATATAGAGCAGAAAGTAACAACTACTCAAGAACACGTTTTAATGCACATGATAGAGTAACAATACTGAAAAGAGCGTTACTGTATATAATGGTCAACCGTTAATGTACATAATGAGTAACAGATACTGAAATCCCATTATGTGACCGAGAGTGAGTAGTGGACTTTTTTAAGGGATGACTATTAATGATGTAATGAGACTTTTTCTTGAGTAAGAGGGAAGAGGTAAAAGGTAAGAGCGAAGAACACTTGTACTTTAAGAAAGGTTAAAAATAAAATCTTCTAACTATTTCCATATCTCAGTCACCAAGTCAAACTTTCCGGAACGATGAAACTAACTAGCAAACCTTGCCCCTTGTTCTAAGTAAAATGTAAGAGCAAAAAACACTTGTACTTTAAGAAAGGTTAAAAATAAAATCTCCTAACTATTTCCATATTTGAGTCACCAAGCTGAACTTTCCAAAACATTTTAAGGATGAAACTAACCCACAAACCTTGCCACTTGTTCCAGGTTGCTTTCACTCTGTCCACGTGATATATTTGTTTTACTTGTTCTAGTTGTTCTCATTGCTGTGTTTGTTATGCTTGCTGTAAAAGAACTCTTGGGAAAATAATAAATTAGTAGTCAAATCAAGCATTTACACAAACCTTTCTTTTGGTGGAAATTTAGAAAATAGGGCTTTGTTATTTGGGCTTTGTATATGCGGATTTTGCTATCTATTTGGGATAGATTAATGTTGGCCTTGAACTAAGGAATATATGAGCTCATATATATAGTTCCTTTGAGGACCTTTTAGTTACTTTGATTATTGAGAAATTGAGATTTTGATTTGAGAACTGAAGATTGTCACAGACTTAAGAATTTGAATGCAACTGGGATTTTCCATAGTTTCTTCCACTGAAGTTTCCTTTTTCACTCAATTTCTGTCTTTTAGATATTGGTGCTAAGTCAGTGGACTTGCCTTTAAAAGAATACATGGTTGAACCAGTGTGAAGTTGTCTTGACTTGTATTAATCCCTTCCCTCACTTTTGGGGTGATATAGAAGAGGATTGCATTTCTGTTTTTTTGGGAGTCATATATGTTCTAATATGAAAAAGATTACTTTGTCTTGAAAGCTTGGTATCATTTGCTACTGTAGAAGATTTTAATTAAGATTGTAATCGCTGCAACTTTTGATCTGCTCATTTGAGTTACTTTGCTGTGGTTATGTTGTCAGTTATACTTTGTTGTTATTCACTGGCTTATGCTATGGGTGGGTCATCTCTGCTAATCACTGTGATGAGCTCCACTTGGAGCAATATTTCTCTGGTATTTGAGGTACTGGAAGTGAACAAAGTTTTTATGATTTTAGGTTTTGACATTTGAAAAGGGTTGGTTTTCAGCTACATTGCTGTTCACTGCTTCAAATGTGATGCTTGCTGACCATACATAATCATAAGGAATGTGATTTGATGGGAAATACACTAATGATTCTTCAACTTTCTTCATAGAGGAGGAATGCATGTTGTTATAGGGGACTGAAAGTCCATTCTTATGGTTGGGTCTATTTTTCTTGGGGAAGTTTGTTATTTTTTGCATAGCGTACTGATTTAAAATAATTTACTGTTGTGTCGCTTCAGGAACAATTAGCTTTTGGTATAATAATAAATTGCTGTCTGCTATTTTTTCCTGTGTATCAATTAATACCTGTTTTGTAAATTTGCTATTTTACATTGTTGTTTGGTCTCACTCTAATCTTCCTATCCCTCTTTGATAATTAATTTTGTTTAATTGTATTAGATGTTTCTTGTCTGCTATTTTATTTAACATTCTCTTAATTTGACTTGTTCTGGTCAGAGGCTCTGGATTTATTTCTTATTCAACAGTGGAAAAGGCACTGCTGCATATTAATCATGAGCTCTTCCCTATATTCCAAAATCTGTCACCAACTTGTGATGCTAACAAAATTTAGCTTAGTTTTGCTGTCACACCTTTTCATATTTGTAGTATTTGGAGCATGATTATCTTGTCCCCCCTGTTCTTTCCTCTCCCAGTTTTCTGCACCATTCCTTGTGGTTGCAACTTGCCTATTGAGTTATTTAAAATCTACATGTAATTAGGTGGTAAAGCTGCAAATATTGTGGGGCAGTTGTTTTTGTAGGCCTTGTTCAATTACTCCTGTTCATCATAATGTTAGTTATTTTGGTGAGTGATTATAGATACTTTCCTTTTCAAATTTAAATTGTCATAGGACATATTACTGTTTTATTTCTAAAATTACTTGGTGGTTTTATAAAGGTGGAGTGGCTCTTTCTGATAAAATATAGTTGAGCATCTATCTTCAGGTATAATGTCAGAACAAAATGAGTTGCTGAGAATGAGGAAGTGATGTTTCTAATCCACTTCTAATGTTGTTATTGTATGCTACTGCATTGAAGGATCATAGCTAAACACCTCCAGACTCTGGTTCTTGTCACTTTTCTGGTTTTCACTGGGTTCTTTGTATGTCTTATTACGTGTCAAGCATCCTGTAGCTTGAATTTCTTAATATACATTTGTGGTCTTGACCACTGTTTGCTGCATGGTCATTTCAGGCAGATGTCATAATGGCATTGGCGGGATCAAATGGAGGATCTTGGTCAACAACCTACTCTCCTAAATCTGCTGTGAGGCCAGTTAGTGAAAATTATGCACCTGGTGAGGAACCTGAAGCAGTGGGTAGCATGGTGTTCTCACGGGAATTTAGAGGGAGGATAGCTGTCGCTAGTAATACTAGTCAAGGAACTGGTTCTGGTGAACGAATCTCAATACAAACAGGTGATCCTTCAACTTCCTCGCTGCGATGTAGTTTATCGGTTCCATTTTAGTTACAATGGTATGTTTTAGTGGTTTCTCAAGCATGACATAAAATACATGTTCTGTTGTCTCTCCAACCCCAAATGAGTTGGGCTTTTTTTGCATTAAATAGTCGATCATGTACGCATAAAGGCAATCAGCACGGGATTCAATTATGATTCTGCAATCGATAAGAGTTTTTCTTTTTCTGTACGGGGAATTGATAGGAAATGCTCTACTTTAGTATGCTTATTACTTTATAAAATGTAGGGGTTCCTCAAGGCACCGTTGTTATTGCGAAAGATGCAAGAAACCCAGTTCAAGCAGCAGAACCTAGTGCTGAAGATAAAAGAGAGGTATGATGTTAAGGGAATTGGGAATAGCTTCAAATCTATGAGCAGACTTGTTAGGAAGAATGAGCTGTTTCTTCTCTAATGGCATCAATGCTTCAACTTCTTTTTTCTGATTTTCTTGCATTATTATCATTTTTAGAAGTAAAGAGAAGGTGGGTGGTTTGGGGGAGATGGGTTACTACTGTTTTGTTTATAGAGGAGACAATTGGATCATCAATTAACCATCAGGTGAAGATATTTTTAAGCTTCCCATGCTCTTAATTTGCCTTTTGTGAGTCTGAAATTCAAAATGCTATGGGTGATTTAGTCCCTTTTAGCTCACATTTTATTTTTTGATGTTCACGAGTTCTAAAACTCTGAATAATTAACATGATGTTAACTGTCTCTTTTCGTGTATATCTATGTATGGACTTCATTTCGGCACTTAAACCCTTCTCTAAATCAAAGGATATGGATAAAAAAAAGAAACCATATATCCAACATAGCGATTAACCTAATGTGCATAAATCAGTTGTAATGGAAAAAGGTCTGAATCCCTTTTTTCTTGGTATAATACGACTTGGAAAAGGACCTTGAATTAATTTAAAAAAAATTAAATTAAATTTTTAATTTTTGTTATGTTTAATTAAATTTTTATATTTTTATTTTTATTAAATAAGTTTTTATAATTAATAATTAATTAATTAATCAATTAAAATGTTATTTATTATTTTATATTTATCCGTATTTGTATTAATAATTTATAAACTTAGGAGCTAGGTGTCAAGTTATGTAATGCAAACAGTGTATGTACAAAAAAACAAAAGAAAAAAAAGAATGGATTCTGTCAATTTGGAAGTGGACATGTAAAAAATTCTATCCCTACAACTAAAGATGAAGAGCACTTTTGAAATTGGGTTGGGAGGGGAGGAATGATGAGGTTGCGATGGGATGACTCTGACCCGTTGACAGCTTCATGCCGTATGCTACCTGACATGCTTTTTTCCTGATGTTGATGGAGTATGGTTTGGAATGGGGCTGACTGCCCTTCCTCTGAGAGGAAATGTAAGGTTACTCTGCTTTTCTGTGAGATTATTGCTTGAATGATATGCTGCTTTGTGCCTAGGAACCATTGTAACACTGGGGAAATGGCTTTTACTTGTTCTATCTGAATTTGTTGATTTGTACACAGCTCATATCATGTGGAGAACATGTCCCATATCAAGGGGCTGCACTACTACCACACAGAGGGAGTTTGTTTTATACATATTTAAAGCAAGGAAATCATTTCAAATGCCTTTAAAAAAACACATAAGAGCACTTATGCCAAGAAAATTTTAAATAAAGAAAGGTTAATGTGTAAACTTCCTTCAGTCCATCATTGCTAAGCTAGGAGTAGGAGAAAGGCCTATCATTCCGTAAGTCGGTGAAATTGTCCGCTTCAAATTTCTTCAACTTTTCTAACCTTCCACGGCACTTTCATAGCTAGGCCCACAAATATTCCTAGCTGAAAAAATTGGTTAACCTCGAAATTTTTCTGAGAAAATTGGTCAATCTCTCCTTTGGAAAATGAAGTTGGGTTTTTGTCTATCTTCATAATTTGTGTACTTGACTCTCAATTTCATTTTGGACCATTATATTTTTGGCAATGAAACCCACCAGTCAGACGCATGGTTTTTGTTTTTGGAGCGTAGTGAGCCTGGATTAATCAAAGGTCGAATTCCTACACTGTACAAGTTTTTGTTCAAGATGAACAAGTGAGGCAAATAGGCTCCCTTCGGTATGACCACAAGATTTCCCCCACCTTCACCACAAGCCATCCCCTTGGTTTCCACGTGATTGCCCATGTTTAGGGGTCGGTGGATAGAGTGCAGCAAAGTGATTTAGGTCAGTGCTTCTGTAGCCGATGTCACCCTGGAATTGGAGATCCAGCCAATATGTCCACCAAGCGAATTCCTTGGTCTTATTCCATTGCGAAATGCCCAGCCAAAGAAGCCAAAGATGATCAGGTTGGGAAATGAAACGTGAATTTGTACATCCCCCCACCCCATGTGCCAATTAATCAGTGAACATTTATGGGATCCATTTATTTATTTTGACTGGACTATAATTATCATTACGTATTGTAGCTTTTAGATCATTGTCTCATTCAAGCTTCATGTAAATCATGCAGACATGTGCATATTGATTCAATGTGTTTTCTTATTCTATGATTCTGATTGTGAAAACAAGGGATCCACTAGAAAAGCAACATCTCATTGTCAACATTAATTAAGCAGATGTGGGAATAAATAACGATGGTCAGACACACGAGTCTCGTGCTTGGACACCAAACCTAATTACAAGTGTTTGACACGATTACTTCCAAAACTCTAGCGTGTTTTTGCTAACATTAATTAATACTAAACTTAATTACGGTTCCACACATAACCACTATTTAAAATTTTTTATTCATACCCATAATCAGTTTGAGAATTTCAAATGATCAATATTTAACTGATAATTATAAAATGATTTTGTTCGTTTCATTATTTTAATATAAAAATTAAAATTTTAATTTTTGTACAATAAATATGAAGAGATACAAGAAAGAGAGAGAATTTTTTTTTTTTTAAGGAAGAAGATTCGAATCCATACTCTTTAAATGAGAAGACCATACACTAGTTAACGAGTCAAATACTCAAATGTAGAAAGAAAGAGAATTCAAACTTTGGAACTAAAATGTTCTATACAAGAAGAGATTATAACAAGCATAAAGTCAAATTTAGATTGTTGATAGAGTTTTCAATGTTGTCATCACCTCTACATCCATAATAGTATAGAGTTATGATCTGATAATGAACTCCTGATTAACTAGCTGGATAGGCAGGGATCAATTATCAAATTGGGTGGCTTGATCTCTTCTCCTTGACAAAAGAAACAAAAGGAAATACAAACTACTCTGGCCAGATTAATTTTTCCTGCAACTGTAGTTGTTTGGAGTACTTGAGAGTTTTATTAAACTTAAATCAGGCAGTCCTTTTCCAAATTGCCAAAATGTCACACTTGTGGACAAGGCATGTCTATTGTCCACAAAAGCGAAAGGAAGAAAGAGAATCCCTCCTTATCGTGGAACATGAAAACTGTTTTCAGTCTTTGAGATGCCCCAACTTTCTGCATCATTTGTTCCTTCTTTTGTCTTATTCAACCAATCCCCCGCCGAGTCCTTCCAATTTCACATCCAGACAACATTCTGTCCAAACAGCCACCCTCACCCACCTGCGGTATCATATCGTCTAAACCTAATTCCCTATATTTTTATCCTATTTATATTAATTAATACATCTTGTATTATATATACATATGCCCTGTTAATCAACACCACAAACAAACCCTAGCCTTGTTTATTAATTTATTGGTTTTTTTTTTCTCTCGTTGAACTTATCATGACCACTCTCTCTGAAGTCTACAGAGAACATGCTATCCACCTCCGGCATATCGTTCCCCTGGACTTCCACTCCGTCCGGACCGTGCCCGACTCGCACGTGTGGCCTAAATCCGATGACTTCCCATCCGATGACCAGTTATCGATCCCAATCATTGACCTCAAAGATCCCCTCGCTGTAAAACTTGCAGGTCATGCATGTGAGACATGGGGTGCGTTCCAAGTTATTAACCATGGCATTCCTTCGAATCTTGTCGAAGAGGTGGAGTCTGAGGCTCGGCGGCTGTTCTCTCTCCCTGCTCAGCAGAAGATGAAGGCGTTACGTGAACCGGCAGGCGCCACCGGATATGGTCTAGCTCGGATATCCCAGTTTTTCCCAAAGTATATGTGGCATGAAGGGTTTACAATCATGGGTTCACCTGTTGACCATGCTAGGGCACTTTGGCCTAATGACAATGCACGTTTTTGGTAAGTCCATGCACTCTTCATGCATGCACGTACACAAAATTTGACAAAAAAAAAAAAAAAAAAGATACGGCTAGCTTCTTTTAATTTGTTTCTTTCATTTTTTGAGGAAGCAACTATCCTTATTAACAAGTCTCGATATGGGTTGGTTTCTTCATTTAAAGCGATTTATCTTTGTTCAAGAAAAATATTCTCTTTTAAGTGGGGGCCTTTAATTGAGGCCCCTATGATCTAGCTATTTCAAGGAACTTTAAGTAAAGCTACAGGTAATACTTAATTAGCTACGTCTGGTATCATAAGTTTATTCATTCCTTCAAAATCATGTAAATCCCTTCTAACAATACCTGCCCATGTGCCAATCATCATTTGTTTTAACTTAGGATTATTTGTTAATATTAGAAATTAAAAGACAAAATAAGGGCAAGTTAAGCTGACCGACATGATACACACGGATAATTTAGTACAAATGTTTATATATACATACTTTAAAATGTTATATCAGTCATTATCAATTTTATATTCAATTACAAGTTTTGGCTCGTGAGTCATGTACCTGGTCCCTTCTATGTGTAGAGAAGCCTCTAGCATCTAGGATCGAGTTAATAGTGTTTTATGTATCATTCAAGTACCGGAGTGCACCTATACTATTGCCACGGTATAAAGTAAGGAAAAGTTAATTATATGTATACACTTTTTTTTCTACCACATATAGGTATATATTGGAAAAATATTATAAAGATCGATAGATAGATTAAATTATAAATCTATTTTGTATTTAAGGTATTGGTTTTTTCCGTCATATGACGTTGTTCTTTGTAAATTACGAATTTTATAAAAACGTTGCATTAATTAAATTGATAAAAAAATGTTTCTTAAGATAACACCTGTATAAATTGTGTTATATACTATAAAGATGTAAGCTTGCCCTAGTTCCGAATTGCAATGGGCGCTAATGGAGGAGTCTAGCTCTCATAAATTGTTAGCAACATTGCAAATTAATCCTAGAAATCCGGCCAAAAGTATTGTATTTTATGTACTAGAAGGACCACATCCTAAATCAAAACCTCATTTCGAAATTAGGTTTTGTATTTAACGAAAACCATCGTAGAGTTCTAAGGTCATTCAAAAATTAGGTTTAGCACATCAAATAGTTTTGACGGAATTTCTCGAAGATATCGCTTTTGTTTTGATGAACAAGGTTAAAATGCAAAGTTCCAATTCTCTTTAATATATACCTTAAGCTATATAACAATTTACACCAGTTTGTTCATGCATTTATGTTTTGCTTGTCAACATATAAACAGCGACGTAATAGAGAGGTATCAGAAGAAGATGAAAGTCCTAGCAGAGCAACTCACACATCTCATCCTCAAGTCATTGGACGTTTCCCAAGAAGAGCTAAGCTGGGACGTGGGTTCACCCACTACCGCTCTTCAGCTGAACTCCTACCCTTCGTGTCCAGACCCGAATCGAACCATGGGTCTAGCCCCACACACAGACACATCCCTCTTAACCATTCTACACCAAAGTTCCATAAGCGGTCTCCAAATCTTCAAAGAAGGAGTTGGTTGGCTCTCAGTGCGACCCATTCCCGGTGCCCTGGTCGTAAATGTTGGCGATCTTCTGCATATTCTGTCCAACGCTCGATTCCCTAGTGTCCTTCACCGGGCCGTTGTAAACCGAGATGGGTGTCACAGGTTATCAGTGGCTTATTTCTATGGAATACCCACAGATTGTAATGTATCCCCGTTGGCAAAGCTCTTAAATTCAGGCCATACTCCTAGATACCGGTCTGTGACAGTGAAAGAATATGTGATCCTTAAGGCTAAGAATTTTGAGAAAGCACTTTCTTTGATTAGAATTTAAGTTTGTAGGTTTTTAACAATAGTGGGACAAGTCAGTGTTTGGATTTTGTGCTTTTAGCTTGGCACACGTTGCTAGTTGGCATTGCTAGTTGTAATTAATAAAATTATCCTCCTTTGAACTTTAGCATATTCTATGTAAAATTGAAATGTATATTGTGATGTTTGTTTTTGCATACATATTATTTTTCTTCTCAATAGAGTTTTTTTTTTTTTTTTTAAGAAGAAGATGAATTTTATTAATTTTCAAGACCAAGTTACATATAGAGAATATTACATACTCGCATTTCAAAAGAAAAAAAGGGTTACATACTCATAACACGTCTCAACATATCCTCCCATTACAACGGTCCCTATTACATGACTTTAAAATCTCATTAAAAACTTTATCATGAAAAAACCCACTAGAATAAAAACATATTAAAGAAAAAAATAGTACTTTAAAAATTATGTATTACATAAATTACGATACCTCTAATCACCCTTCATTGAGCTCACACATTTCTTGTCTAAGAATATATTGTTGTTGGCTAAAGCAAGAAAGCAGACTTGAAGTTAATTGCTGTTTTGTACATTGTTGAGTCCGAAACCTAGTTTTAGCAATGAACAGTGAATTGCTGGAATGACTTATAACACAATAGACAAGCTTACCCATTTATATGTATAGAAATAGAGAAATTACCATACTATGCATTTAGTATACTTTTCACGGACCATAATGTTCAAAATAATTATTGATATATAGAATTTGATTAGGAATAGGAAATTTGACTGGGTGATTTTTCTTTAAACGAGAGATGTGTAATTTTGTGTAGCATTTTTTGTGGCACATGTTTTAAAAATTGTTCACATATATGGCATGGAACAATTATTTTGTCAACTCAAAAATTTTAAATATAATTTTATCTTTATTTTATTGGAGAAGCTGAAGAAAAGAACGTAAGGAGTGTACTTTTGTTTTTCCTTACTGCTGTTAAAAAAATTGACTATCTATTCGTCTATAATTATAAAATTACATAATTCTGATTACAGTCTAAGATTTAATTATGTGGTACCAACTACTTTTTATTAAGTCTAAAAGAAAGAAGATTCGAAATTGAACTTATATATATACACTATGGAATTAAATTTTCTAAGTGCCGGACCAACTATTTTCTTCAAGCTAAATTTGTTGGCAAAGCTGTGGCTTATTTTTTTTGTTTTTTGAGAAACTGTTTAGGCTTAATATCTAAAGAAAAAAGAAGGGGGTCAAACAAAAACCTAAGCAAATAACTCCTGTGCATGTTTTGGTTGAAAGTTCTTAGCATTCATAGTTGCAACGAGGAATGCCAAATTTCAAAAATGGATCTGTTTTCTTTTCACTCCAATTCCCATGCAATTCATGATCTTTTGCTGGCTTTGCAATTTGTCGTCAATGTAATAGTAATCCATTGTCGCGTGGAACACCTTTTTATGCAAATTATATTTCTTAGTTATCCATGTCTGCAAACATACGACAGATAGAATATCATGCAAATGGTCACACTGAACATTTGTCTTATCCTTACCTCTGTATCACTTCAGAATAGGGGATCGTCCGTCTGGCAAAATACGTTACTCGGGTTTTTTATATGCAGGAGTACAGAGGTATAAATCATGTCCTATCCTGTCATTGATCTCTGGTTTTTTCTGCTTTAATTAATGGTTGCATCAAATCAATGCACAGTTCAAAAACCCCAAAGTCCAAAACCAAAATCTTTCCTCCACTTAAAGACAAAAGAATCTTAAGAAATCGGGCTTTGTCTGCATTCCGACCCAAATCATGAATTTTTCACAATTATTACCGGGCAATTATTGTTTCTTTTTTTACTCCAATCATCATCAACTTTATAAGTGTTTCTTTTGTCTCGTTGGGATATAATAATCAAAACTTTGTTAAAATAAGACTTTTTATGATTTGAAAGAATAATCATAAAAAAATATTTAAAATAATAAAAAAATAATTATAAAAAAATATTTTAAAAAAATAAAAAAAAGTATTTAGAGAGAATAAAAAGATTTTATTTATGTGCATATTTACAAATAAAATGAGGGAGCCTATTTATAAACTTCTAATCCTTTAATACTAAAAGATTAGATGAATGGATTAAATTTTAATTTTAATCCAATCTAATCTATATCTAAATCTATATATACATAATATAAATTATATATTCATAAAAATATTCATAACACTTTTCTTGAATATCCATTGTATTAAGAATATGCCTTGTTAAAACCTTATTAGGAAAAAAATTTCATGAAAAAAATTCAAGTGAAAGAAAAATAATATAATATTCTTTTAAAAAATACGCTTTAAAATACTATCTCATTTAAAGCCTTATTAAGAAAACTTAGTAGAAAAAACCTTGATGAAGGAAAAAAGTACAGTGTGTATTTTATTCCTCATGACTTTAAAAAGATGCATTTTAATTTTTTGTACCAACTTTTCAATTGTTGCAGTAGGAAAAACTTTGTTGAATAAATATACTAAATTGTCACTTGAACAAATTTGTTGAATACTAATATAACCTTTTTCTTGGAGATCATGAGTGAAGAAGAATTTTGACGAAATATATTTTGTCCTATTGATTTTAATGTATCATTCTTTTAACTAGGTTATGCAAGTAGTATTATTTTCATATAATGTTGTTAGCTTTTCTTTCTTGGTTGACAAGCCACACGTTTCTCGAATATTTTCAATTACCTATTTTAAACTAGACACATTTGTGACTTACCTCATGAATTGTCAAAATTTCTGTAAGGTTAGAAGAAATAGTAAATATAGTTTGTTTTACAGAACATTATGAAATAGTTGTACCTCCACATGTAAATAAGTAACTTGTTTGGGATCAAGCTTTGTGTGGATTAGATACATATTCTGTATTTGCATAATCAATTAAATTTAATTTTGATACATTTGAGTAATATAAATCAATGTCCATTGTTCCTTAGAGATATTGAAGTATATATTTAATTCCATTTCAATGTCTTTGAGTTGGAGAAGAATTATATCTTGCTAATATTTACAGCAAATAATATATTAGGTTGTGAATTGCTAACAAGATACATTAGTGTTCCAATGGTGCTAAGATATGGTACTTCAGAATCAAGGAATTTTTATCATCCTCACAAGGTTAAAAAGGGTCTTTGTTACATTTAGTAACTTTACAACCATTGATGAACTCAATGGATGTGCTTTATCCATATAAAATCGTTTTAGTACTTTACTATATAATTTGATTAATAGACAAAAATTTCATTTGTCAAGTGCTTAATCTTAAGACTTAAACAAAAATTTGTTTTTTTTCAAAGTCTTTCATCTTAAATTCTTTTTTAATATAATTCAAGACTATTGATAATTTTTCAGAAGTTCCAATAACATTCAAGTTATCAACAATTATAATAAATTCATATCCAAATCTCTTTATAAAGACACATGGGTATGTAGGATCATTTTATAATATTCTTTTAATGAATGTTAACTAAGACGATTGCACCACATGTGTCCAAATTGTTTTAATCCATATACATATTTATTTAATTTAATTGAATAAATTTTCTAAAAATTGTGTACGTGCTTCAAGTAATTTAAATCCTTAAAAAAATTTTATATAGATATCGATATCAAATAAACTATATAAATAGGTTGTAGCTACATTCATTAAACGTATTTCAATCTTCTCATATATTGTTAGAGTAGTTAATATAGAATTGTAATTATATTCACCATAAGATAATATGTTTCTTCATAATCAATACCAAGTCTTTGGGTAAAACCTAGTGCGATAAGCTATGCTTAATATTTTATAATCTCATTTTTCTCATTTTGTTTTCACACAAGCATCTACTTATACCCCACTGGTTTCACATCATTTGGTAGATGGACTATGCATCCAAAAGCTTCACGATTTGTAAGTGAATTCAATTCCACCTTGATTGCATCTTTCTATATTGGCCACTTATTTCTATTTCTACTATCAAACCCAGCTCTAAAATACTTGCCATGTCATATATGTGATGGACAACATGTTTTCATACTCGAATGCCTCGAAAAAGCATTAAAAGTCGATTTATGCCTCGAACTAGTTAAAATAGGAATTTTAAGGTGCAATTGGGAATTTCACAGTCCAAGAATAACTTAAAATGATGATTCGGAGTTCAAGGGTTCATTTGGAGTCGATCTGGAATTTTTGAAATTTAGGGATAAAATCGTTATTTTGCCACCTTAGGACGAAATGAGAATTTTTAGAAAAGATTTTGATCACATTTGACTAAGATTGATCATTTGGAGTATAATTTGAGGTTGATAAAAAAAATTTGATCTCGATATTTTTTGAAGCATAGGGTCAAAATGATAATTTTGCCACCCTAGGGTAAAATTGTAATTTTCACCCTCAACACTTGTCAAAAACCAAGGATTTTATTCATTATGGGTGTGGATAAATATGAAATTTTATGTGGTGGAAAATTAAAAGTTAAAAGATATATTTAAATTATGGACCAATGATATCATGCCATGTATCAAGCTTGATTATTTTATTATTTAGCCATAAAAATCAACCCATAAACCCCCATTTCCCTTCCCATATTCGGTCAAAGCAAGAACAAAAGAAACAAATGAAGAATAAAACCCTAGGAGGAGAAATTCAAAGGGAAAGTGTGAAAATTCAAAGAATCAAGCAAGTTAAGGTAAAATTTCTTTATTTTTACTTGAGATCTACAATACCCATGCTTTATTTTCTCATTTCCATGGCTGAAATCAAAGTTTGCAAATGGGTATTATGCTAACCGTACATGAGGGAAGAGAATTTGTGCTTGAATTTAGTTAAATTTCTTGCTAGATTAGTGTTTTTAGGGGATTAATGATGTGTAGTATGAAAACGAGTGAAGAAAATCACATAATCCTTGGAAACCTATCATGGCCGAATCTCACATGTAAAGTATTGATGGTGGAATGCTGTTAATTCAAGTGAATTGGTTAGAAAATGATGAATTATGGTGAGAAAATTAAATAGAAAAAATTCTAGTGTTGATGCACCACCATGGCTGAATGTCCAAGGAATAATGTGATAGTGATTTTTGTGATATTTCATGATATTTATCTAGTGTTTAATGATTTGGAATATTGAAGGAAAAATAAAATTAATTGGAGTTGAATTGGGTATTTTGGCCAATTAATCGGGTGAAAAATCAATTGAGGCCAATACCGATTTAATTTAAGTACACAATGAAAATTTGGAGAGGATATCGTATTTAGATAGTTACCCGACTAGTGTGTATCCCATTTCATGTATATATATCGATTTTAATTTGGTTTATATCTATTTAGCACCAATTCAGTAAATTGTTTATTGTGCATTGTGGATAGGTGGTGAGTCCTCTAACCGGGATAAAGATAGTGTGTCAGAGAATTGAGAATAGGAGTATTTTGAACTCCTAGTACTGTGAGTAACCTTACTATCATTTTAATTATCTAAAGTGGTTTTTATCTGATTTGGTGATTTTATGGAAAAATGATTTTAAATGGTAAATTGTTATGTGTTTTAAACAAAATGTGATTTAAATAAAATGAATTTGTATAAATCGATTTGAAAATCGGATAATGGTTTTTGAAATTAGAGTAATTGTAGACTGCCTGTTTGTATAACAAATTGATGGTTTGAATTAAATGGCTTATGGTAAATATGGCATGATTGGCGGATTTGATAATTGTGCTAAGAAATACGAACTATCTGCTTTGTCTCAATAAATTGTATAATAATGAAATCACCATGCCATGCTATTGTGATTTTATTGTTATGGTGGGGTTTATTCTACACTGCAGTGGCGGGTTTTCGGGGACCAGCCTATTTAGAGAGGGCACAGTAAACTTGGTTGATTCTTACCTAGATGGGAGAAGCGTGTAGGATATCTCCTAGGGTGAGGTTTGAGTTCACTTTACGCCTAATCACCACGTGAAAGTGAGACTCAGTCAACGCCAAGGAACGGCTGTGGTTTGAGCATTTATGAAATTTTCACAACCTTGGCGGACTCGAGCGGATGCCCCAGTACAAGGTATTTCCGAGTACAAGATTTGGCATAAGCTAGGTTTTTAGGAAATTCATAAGCCATGTTGAGTAATTGTGATGAAACATAATTGTTTACATGGGTTAAAACGAATTTTTATGTTATGAATCACGTGTTGAGATAAGAAGTTTTCATTGTCTCAATTTACTCGGCTTTAGATATTTTTGGATGATGTCTGTTTACTCACTAGGATTTTATAATCTCATTACCCTCTTTTCCTCACATTTCAGGTTCAGGATAGTCCGTAGTTAGCGGATTTTGTTAAGGACAACAGTTGGACTTGAATCATCAAGAACTATAGGTTCACAGCTTCTGATGCTTCTAGTTAATCATGGACCCACATGTCATTGTAAATTAAATTGCACACTCTGATTATCTGTATTATGGTATGTATAAATATATTTTGCTTTTCCGTCCCAAAAATTATTTACCGATACATCTATAAAAATTATTTTATAAGAAAATAGAAGAAAATAGATTATTTTATTGAATATTTTTATTATATTCAAGAAGTCACAATTTCACTTCAAACTAATGTTTTAGACATCTAAATTTATTTTTAATCAAGAAATATGTGTTTTCTACTCACCTACTACGTTTTAGCCGGTTTCAAAATTTTCGAGAAAAAATGACCAAAATGCCCATGTGAGGCGAAAATTATTGTTCTACTGTTTTGAGTTGGAAAAAGCTCAAAACTCTTTATTTGACAATTGTTGCTCACAGGGGAGGTGCGAAAATTGGTATTAAAGCCTTGCGAGGTTTCGGTCGACATTCGGGGTAGGAATGTCTATCGAGACATTACGACGGTTGTCACGGGCTCGATGGGAGTTCCGGGTCGTAACATCTATATTTTTCAATATATCAAGATCTTTATTTTCTATCATAATATTGAGTGTAAGATTATATACAAAAATATTATTGATGTTTATTTCATTACAGTTCCATCTTTTCTTATCATGAAATAATTTATTGAGATCTCTTTATTTTCACTAATTTCAGGTACTTGAATTTCTAAATTTTATTAATTATGTTAGGGGTCTCGTCTAGAGTTTCTATTTCCTCTTTTTGATCATTTTGAATATTTGTTCATTTTCTTTTTTGAAGATTTTATCATTGGAACCAATTAGTTTCCAACACTTTTGGTGTGCCTTGTCCTACAGAGACATCAATTCTGATAGAAGCTTTTGCAGTTGATATATGAGATGTTGTTATTCTTTTTAAGTTAATAAATACGTTTGACAATTGATTTACTATATTTTGCAAATGAATTATATTTTTGAATTTCAAATTCACATTAATTTGTGTGAGAATCAAAACTAAATAATAATAATAATACATTTCAAGATATTTCCTTGTCCAATTGCCCATTTTCTCCCTTTAATGTTGAAAAAATTGTTTCATCAAAATGACATTTAGTTAACATTTTCGTGAATAAATATCTTGTTAAAGGTTTTAAGTATTTAATGATAGATGGAGATTCATATCCAATATATATTCCTAACCTCTTTTGAAAATTTATCTTTGTGCATTGTGGTGGAGCAATTGAAATATATACCGCACATTCAAAAATTTTAAAGTGGGAGTTATTTGGTTTTTGATCATCAACTAATTGTATAAGGGAGAATTTATAATAAATTGTTGGCTTAATGCATACAAGTGCTACTGCATCCAAAATGATATATCTCAAAATAGAAATTGAGAGTTTAGATTTCATAAACAATGGCTTTATAATCAGTTGAAAATATTTAATAAACGATTCTGCTAGATTATTTTACATATGAACATGAGCAATAGGCTATTCAACTAATATATGGTGTTCATTAAAAGTGTGAGATGTAAATTCACCAACATTGTAAAGATGAAAAGTCTTAATTACATAATTAGGAAAATGTACTTATAAACAAATTATTGCAAATGCCAAATTGATTAAAACTGTAAAATATCTAAATAGTTCACATGGTGGATGTATAAATCCACATATATCACCTTGGATATGTTTCAAAAAAAATAGGAGATTTAGTTCCAACTTAAGCTAGTGATGCCTTTATAATTAATTTGTCTTTAAAGCAAGCAACAAATGAGAATTCATTAGATTGAAAATTTTTTTGGTTTTTCAATAAAGGACTACATGTATTTTCAATAATTTTTCCCATCATTATTGATTCGGGATAGTCCAACCGGTCATGCCAAATATTAAAATCATTAGTAAAGTTCTGGTTTATTATAGCATAAGTTTCAACCATGTTAATTTTTGTGCGGTACATTCTAAAGGACAAAATAAGTAATTTTTTCCAACATACACTTCCTACTCGAGATAATAGATATAATATAGAGGTATTAAGTGTCTATTTTATTCGTTGTTTTAATATGATATTCATTTAAATAAATATCTTTAAAACTTAATAAATTTTTTTGAGACTAATTAATAAAAAATAATGCATCATTTATTATGGACTTTATTCTTTTAGGTAATAAAATATTAGCTCTTCTAGAACCTTCGTTTAATCTTGTACTATCAAATATTGTATTGACATTAATTTCTTTCATTGTTAAGTCGGAAAAATATTTCTTATTTTGAAATATAGTGTGCACTATAATACTGTCTGTTAGACATATATTTGCATAATTAATCTTGGATTCAACTAGATCAATATCCAGATCCAGATGAATATCCTTATTTTTCATCAATTAAAAAAGATATATACATTATAAGTTAACATAAAAGAATATTAAATATATAATTACAACACATAATAAGAACATATCATTTAAATATAATGAGAACATATAAAAACATTTTCATAATGGAGTTATAATAAAATTTAACAACAAATTATTAAGAAATTTCATAGAGAATCGTGCTGATAACGTGTTATGAAATATAACTTGAATGAATAACTATAAAGAAAGTATATCAAGGAAGTAAGAAGGAGAGAGTAAGGAGATCTTATTTAAAAGTATATTTATAAATGAAATAATGAGGCTAATAACGCTTTGTGTAGATAGAATTTACAAGTTGAAGATAATACTAAGAGATTAGATGGATAGATTAAATTTTAATTTTCATCCAATTTAATCTACATCTAAATTTAGATATACATAATATAAATATATATTTATAAAAATATTCATAATTGCTTTGTCCTATTTAATTATTTGAAATTTTTAATTTTATCACTTTTTTGTCATATAAAAACAAAAGAGCTCATTTTCAGATTTTATAAAAGTTAAAAAGTGTTTTGAAATTTACGTTGAACTTTTATAGAATAAAACAAATATACTAAGAGCTAAGGCTAGCGCAAATGATGAAACCAACTAGACTTGTCCACGGGACAACTCACGAGGCCCATGGGCGGGTCAGGTTGATTTCGATAGGATTTTCCAAACCAAAACTTGACTTTCTTCAACTCGTGAGATTATTTTTTTACTAAATATTCATTTTTATTTAATTTGATTATAATAAATATTTTAAAATATTAAAATAATAATGATATATAATAAATATTTTTTAAAATATTTTAATAATAAATAAATTTCAAAATGAACTTGACGTCTAAATTTTATAAATAGCAATTCGTCTTCTTCGGTGCATGAACACTTTTAGAATCAAGTACTATTTGGTAGTACATTAGTTATAGTAACTACAAATGATATATGGACACCAAATAAATTTCTTAAAAAATTAGGGTATGAAAAATAGTTTCTCAAAAAAAAAAAAAAAACAGAATATAATGTCACAAAGTTAATTTTCTTGTCATGAAAAAAAAACAGACGATCCGAAGAAGGCATTTTTGTTCAGTTTCTTAATTTTTATTTGCCTTATGCAAAATGATAGTCCCAATATTTCTAGTTGTACTATTATTTGGTGAAGAAAGAAAATAATTTTGATTTTGAAAACGAATGAAAGTGAAAGGCGGCTCTTGTAGTTTGCGGGGGGGAAAAGGGTACAAGGTTACATTCTTTTCATTTTCAATCCTAATAATTTTTTCTTTGCAGTCGGTCGGTAGAATTAATCGGCACAACTTTTCATGCATGCCGACCAATGAATTCATTCAAAAGAAAAAAAATGGGTAACAGTTTTACTTGGTTTCTTGGGCGGCGATTTATGGGTAAGAAGTGCAAATGCGCAAGCAATTTAGGTTTCAAACCTTGTTTTAACATTGATTCATACAAAAAATCTAAGACCTCAAATGCATTTATTTATTTTCATTAATTAAATTCCAAGCTTCATGTGGAGAATTTGTTTGGACTGGATTTCATATTAATTCTCCATTTTCGTATCATCGGTAGTGGGACAATGAAGCAAGTTAAAGAATTAATGGCAATGGAGATAAGTAATAAGTGATGGTGGAAGAAGTTGGACGTATCCAATTTTAGTCACTCATCGTTGCTAAGCGATGATGAAGAGGCAGACAAGGGAAAAGATCATGTCGGGTTTTTTTTTTAACAACATTTTAAATAAGGTGCAATGGAGATGGCTTAGAAGAATCCTTCAACAACATGGGAAGGTGGTCGATGTTTACATTGTTCGGAAAAGAACCAGATATGCAACCAAATTTGGTTTTGTAAGATCTGCGACATTTTCAGGGGCACAGAGAGCAATCTCAGAATGAATGGGCCATAGATTCTCAACCAGAGTTTGGGAGTCAATATTGCCAGATTTGGGGAGGGGTTTGGTGGTGGGGGGGGTGGAGGGGAGAGGAGAGAGAGTCTTGCTGGAAACAAAAACGTGCAACCCATCAGCAAGGCTCGACAAAAGTTATAACAGGAAGGGTTAATAATAGGATAGAAAATTCAGCCAGGTGTAAAGATATCGTATGCACCAGCTCTGACTGGCGGCAATAAAAAACAGAGCAAGAGTCTGAAATAAAAGATGAAAAGGTATGTGGCATAAGAGGAGACTCAAAAAGGTATTGGCTCGAAAAATATGTTGTGGCAATCGCTGATTACCAGGCTGGTGCCGTGACATTAATGGAAAATGTTCAAAATGGATGGTTTCTCTGGTTTGCTTGTAAGAAAATTGGCCCCCTACTATTTTCTAATTTCCATCTCAGATGATCAACTCTTTGAGAAACTCAAGAAGGACTGGGGTTGGCTCAATAATGGGTTCATCTTAGTTAATATTTGGTTTCAAGATTTTGTTACTAAGAAGAGTCATAGATGGGTATCTGTTCAAGGTGTCCTTGTTCATGCATGGTGTTATAACGCCCTCTCAAACATTGCATGTGTCTGGAGGGGAATGGTGTTTCTGGATGAAAGAAATCAATGAATTATGAAGGACTCAGTTTTGAAGGTCTGGGATAGTTTTGAATGCATTGATGAAATAACGGGAGTGGAAGTTGCAGGTAAAGCTTTCCATGTCAGGGTTAAGGAGATCCACTCTGAATTAGAAGAGGTGGTTGCAGCTAACAATTTTCTCAATCCACTCTGAATGAGGATCTAGGGTTTGTTTTCTGGATTTGGGGTTTTAATGTGTTTCCTACTTCCTGTTGGTTGCTTTAAGAGTGATTTTCTAGTTTTTCAAAAAAAAAAAAAAAGAAAAAGGAAAACCATGTCCATTGGCCTTCTTTTTTTGATTTGAAATTCGAGGAGTTTTTTTTTTTGTCCCTGAATGCTTAGGGGTGTTTTCCATCATAAACATTAATCACAAAGTGGCCCCAAGCATTCAAAGATGACAACTTTTGATTTAACAGGCATTGCATTGCTTGCATTTGATTATTGAAACGTGGCTGGAAAAACTTCCAGTGAAAGTCAGGTCCAATCAAGCTTCCTTTGCTTTTAATATTAGTACGACGATGGCGATGGCGATGACGACGACGATGATGCATTAAGCTAATGACTCACAACTTGTCAGATGTAAACAAAACAAATTACAAGGGTTAATGTTAAGATTGTCATTCTAACTCTTACATTAACATTATCCCAAAGAAAGAAAAAAGAAAAAAACTCTCGCGTTAGCAGTTCAAACATATAGATGTGCCACCCCAAATAATAATTCTAATAATTCTAAACAGCAACATCAGCAAACTATTCTATAATGAGAATTAGTATATAAATCTCAGTCAATGTGCCATTGCGTGTGCTTAATATTTGTTTAGAACTTTTGGTAAGATGATGCAGCACCAATGTGGATCATCAGCTGCATATGAAAAAGGCAAGAGATACGAATGGTAGGCTTGAAAATTAGCTTTCGATTGAGGAAGAAAATCTCATCTCCAACCAACTATTTCCAAAGTTAATCACTTAATCCGTCCCGTTTAGACATGTTGCAGGTATGCATTGCACTTTTGAATGCACAGAGGATGCTTACACATGTCAATTTGAAGTTAGGCGGGAGTTTGGCTTGGTAGTCTTTCATTCCTTGCACATCCTCCTGAAAAATTGAAAGCTCCATGTTAAGATTCCAAGTTAAGCAGCAAAGGAGGACCGTGACGACACTCAACAAAGAATTTAACAAGCTCATCACTGCACCAACTACCTCTTCTGGAATTGTGATGAAAATTGTATTGATCCATCACCCACCATCCCACTAGGGAAATGCAATATTCACCAAAGTCACTACACTGATATTTAAAATTGGGACTAGGCATCATGCTGTTTGTGAAATGAAGTCTTCTGCTTAAATCTCAAAAAGCACAACCCAGTGCAATTGTGGACTTAATCAGATCCTTTTATTTTGCCAAATGGTGTTCAAGGCTCTTAGAGCATATGGGAGCCTAGGCTAGATCAGATTCTGTTGAATTCAAACAATGACTTGGGCATAAAATTCATCATGAACAAGTTATCTCTTCAATACTAACTCATGTACAATGTAGCTGAGGCTGACATCCAGTAGCAACAATGAGGTCATTAGCATGCAGGTTGCTCAAGTTTCAAATCCAAATTGAATTGTTCTACTAGATAATGGAAACTAGCACAGATAGCTCATTTTCATATTTTAAAGAATGCTTCTCCCTGTTCTTGCACCATTTCTGTCCGGACACTACTCCAGAAACAATCAAACACATTTATTCTCTGGAATGAGTGAAAAATTTTTCATAACTGTTAAAACCACAATACTACAACATCACATTACTGACAATGTGATTGACATTGCCTACGTGAATAGTTTTTAAGAGAATAGCAGCGTCTTTGCTCTGCTACTTCAGCACCATACCTCTCTTTGAGAGAATCACAAACCTTCTGCTCTTCTTGAAGCCCAAGTTGCAACTTTTCTAGCTTCTGCAAAATAAATGCTTCATGAGTGCACCTCCAAATAATTTAAAACATCCATAACATCAAAGTAGGTTAAACTCCTTTATTAGTTTCTGTAGGTCATGGAACTGTTCACTTTAACTCCTCTTCTATCATTTCAGTTTATCAAGTACAAGTTCCATGTTTGATATGATTTTACTGAGCAATTATAAATTACTAGAGATTAAATAATTACCATGTTTATTTCTAATTTCTCAAAGTAAAAGATAATACTATGAAAAAAGAAAAACAAAACTTATAAGCTTTCTCATAATTAATCATAGGCCCCACTGATTACACTGTGCAAAAGGCCCTACTGATTGTGTTGATGGCAGTGAAGTGATTTGTTTTCTTGAAATTGAGGCAGTCTAAGCAATATGAACTTTAATTGTTAGAGATATGGTTCGGGCATTTTGTGGAAGTTGGTTTTGGGATTGGGTTGTTAGGCACTTATTTGGATTTTCGTACAAGATCTTTTCTGTCAAGTTCTTGGTGATGGAAGAATTATGAGATGCTTGGTTGATGGGAAAAGTGGAGGAAAATGAAGGAAAATTAAGGGCTTTGATTCTCTTTCATTTTCTCAAAGCTTCATTTTTTTCCTCTCCCTCTATGATTTCGACAAAACAAAAGGTTATCACTACCTTGGTTATATATTAATCAATAGATGGTCAGCCAGATGGAGGATGCCAAGTTTACCATGTATTGGAAGTATTACATGTCACCACCATTTCAACTTCCAATGGCATCCATGTCTGAATGTTAGTTAATTTATTTGATTGGATTAAATTTCAGAGTACATGGGCCTGATTAATCCATATCAAAGTAAATTTTGAAGTGAACATTTTGCACTAGTACAAGGACCAAATGGGTAGCTCAACCAACCAAAAGATGAAACAAAAGGAGAATGAGCAGTATATCCTTGCTATTTTCCAACTTGCTAGCAAGGAAGGTGACAATTACCTGTTGGCTGCCCTTTACAATTCCCTCCATGGACTCAAGTAATTTCATGCGACCAGCAGGGCTAGCAATGGCATCCTGAAACTGTAGGGAAGGTGAGAAACTATCTACTGATAGACAACAGCAAAGTATCAAAGAAAAACTGCATTCAATAGAAGAATCTCCATCTAATTAATAGCAAATTAACTGAAGCAGAAATTCACACTAAGAACAGCACTGCATTTTTATTTGCTAGCAAAGCAGTGTGAAGGAAATAAAAGCACGTGCAATTTATTAAGACTCAGAAAAAAAAAAAAGAAATATTAAACCCATAGATTTTAGAGTTGCAAGGCAGAAGCATAACAGACATAATGAACAAATGCAGAAATTTCACTCATTTGAGTTAATACCTGTGAGCTTATGGAATTCAGCAAAGAAGTTTCCTTTAGCATCAACTCTTTAATCTCCAAAAGAGCATTATAGGTAGCATAGAATTTTCGAGTCCGTTGAAGTTTTTCCTTTAAAATAGCAAAGAGCAATATCAAGTTTTAGCAGAAACAGAGCTAATAAGAGCTGAACATAAGAACAGAAAAATAGGTCAAGCAAGGGTTTGCAGATCAAAATCACACACCTGAATATGAGCATTCAGCTCTAAAAACCGGCGTTCATACCTGCAAAGGATGGCTGAATCAACATTGAATATTACACTTATTACTTAAATGCAAAAAGATGAAAGTCTGAATTGTTTTCTTGTTCTTATTGTCAATTTTCCCAGAGGAATGAGACATTGATAAGGAATCATCTACAGAACTAGAACTAGATTGATTTTATGGATAATCTCACTGGTAGTGCTGAGTGATAAAATATCTATAACCAATAGAAAGAAAAGTTTCATACAGCTATTGGCTGAATTGGTTTCTGAATGTTAACTATAGTCTTCTGTCCTTAACACTAAATGCTCTAATAGCCACAAGTTATAAACATCAAATTATGTAGCATTGAGTACAACAACTCACGAATAATCACCAAACTCCATTGTGTACAAGCAACCTAAGGATTGTCAAAGACTTTAAGGCCTAAAACTTGACGAGCAATATGAAAAGAAAGGTGAACATACTGGATTAGCTCCGATTGGGATGGCACATCATCCAGCTGCCGCTTTACGGATACTATTGCCCTTAGTCTAGCTGCAAGTTCCTATGACCCAAATATATGAATATTGTTAATAACTATTTAATTATTTACGCACTTAAAAGGAATTAAGAATCTTTGAAAATTGAGATATTTTACCTTCTTCGCTGAATTAAGCTTGTGCAATGATTCATTTAAAGAATCATCTAAACCATGAGAGAGCTTCTCGCCATCAGACCCTGTTGCTATCTTTTCCTCCAAATCACTAACCTCAGCTTCCAATGAAGAACGTTTTGCATCAAAATCAGACCTAATTTGGGATTCTTGTCTTTCCAGTGTCTGGAAAAAAGTTTTAATAATCATAACTGGTAATTGCCAACCAAAAAAAAAAAAACAAATGCAAAAGATGAATGGACTATTGAAAATCACATTTGTTAGAAAAATAATTTTTTGTTTTCTGTTTTGAAATTGCATATTAATAAGAAAAAAAAAACAAAAATATAAATGAGAGGAAAAAGTTTAAACCTTCAATGTCTCCAAAAGGGATACAAATTTCAGCACTTTGGCATCAGCACCTTGCTTTCTAATCCTCTCTTGTAAATTTTGTAATTCATTGACAAGGCCAACCTTTCTTTGGTTCTGTATTATTAAATAGGCCAAAAGGGGAGGGGAATTAATTGATTCATCCATAAAAATAAGGAAAAAAACGAACAACAAAGTTCACAGCTTTGGAAAATGAGTAACCTGCTGATCTAAATTTGAGTTCAATATCTCAATTGAAGCTCTTGCACTGTTCAATCCCTGCTCCTTGCTGCCTTTTTGCATTGTTTAGGATCCACTATGGATGATGACTCTTGACTCGGACTCAGCCTTTAAGTCGGGCGTAGCTTGACTCGGTAGTCAAGCGAGTTTCTTTTCTTCTTTTTTGATCGGAAATTCGATCTGTTACCGTTGGAAGATGATGATGTTAGTGGGCTCTGGTTTAGAGATTTCGGGTCTTTTATGGGCCCACTCAATGCAGTTTGGCCCAAAACTGCTACTTAATATATAATTTTATGTATCATTATTATTATTACTATTATTAACAACCTGTCTAGCTTAGTTTTTTTTTTTTAAATTTAAAAGTTATTATAAATCTTTTATGGAAATAATAGGTTTTAAAATTAGGCTAAAGTTGTTTAGTAAGTAGTTTAGTAAAATAAATTAAATAAGTTCTAATTTTGATTAGAATTACTATAAAGGGTATTTATGCCATCTTTAATTATTTAATAAATCAAAACGGAACAAGTTTGCTTTAAACTTATATACGATCTAAGATGCTCAAATCAAAGAAATTCATATAAAATTAGAACAGCTCTCAAAGTTTGCATAGTAGTAATAATATTAGATTTTTGTTGATCTAGTAAACAATCGGATAATGATGCTTCAATTTCTCAAAAAAGAAGAGAAAAAAAAAACAATATATTTAACATTAAAATTTTTTTTGGTGAAGAAGAGAGGAAACTTTTAAATAGTATTTGAATGTAGTTTTAAATTTTGAGTTTTCTTTCTCTTAATCTTTATAAGAACAAAAAAATCTCAAATTTTACTATTCTATTGCTAGATGTTCTAGTTTTTTTTTTTTTCTAATAATCCTTGTAAAGAGAGAGGTAAACGATAACAAGATTGTGATTTGCATTAAAAAAAGGTGATTTGCAGAGAAAGAGAGAAAAGAGGGGATCAATTGAAAGAAAGTGTATTCTTAAAAAACTAACATGCTTTTAAAAGAAGAGAAAAGAAAGTTCATATCTGTAGCTTTTCTTTAAGCTCTTTTTTTTTTTAAAAATTTTGTTCATTAAAAAACAACAACTTAATTCTTTTAAAAGCTTCTTAAAATCTTGTTTATATTATAACTTACTACATTATATCAAGATTAATACTATATATTACAAATATGTTTCTCATACATGCAAAAACTCATTAACTCTTGAATTACACCATTGGTGTAACTCTGTAGCTATTGTCTTAATTAACCACACTCTTATCTTTCATGGTTTAAAGTTTATTTCTCTAAATTCAAATCTTATAAACCAACCCTATAAATATTTGTTACAAATAAATAAGCTTAAAGTAAAGTAATAAAGAGGGGTAAATTGGTTATCAAATAATTATTTTTTAAAAATTTTCAACACAACTAAAGTATAAAGAGCAAAGTTATAAAAATAAAGTATAAGCTAAACAAGTAAAGTGTAGAAAAGTAAAGAGTATTCAACCAAGTTTTTATAGAAGTTCGACCTATTGTGTCTACATTCTTTCCGTTGATAGCACAAAGAGTTTAAATCCACTATCAACTTGTCTTTTAACACAAGATCATGCTTAATCTTTGCAATTGAATGCCTTTAAGGATCAAGCACAACCTCAACCAAAGTCACTACCTTTTTAGGATCAGACACAACTTTTACAACAAAAATAAACCTCAAATAAATACCTTTTAAAGATCAAGCACAAGCTATTTAGCTTTTGCTCGAAGGTATAACCTTAACACTACCTTTTCAAGGAAGAATAACTTATACAATAGTGGATTTCTAAAAAAATCTTTAGCTAAAAACCTCTAATAAAGCTAGTAATGAATTTGAGTACAAAAAGGTGATAGCGATATCAAGAATGATAAATGACAAAGTAAAGTTTAGGTTCAAGAAACTATAGCTGAGATAAAGATAAGATTTTTGTTTTTTGCTCTTGCTCAAAGAAAAAATTTGCTCTTTTTTGTGTTTGCCCTTTTTTCTCTACACTTTAAAAATATTTAAATCGTTCTTATCTTTCCACTCGTTCAAAATTGTTGCTTTTAAAGGCTTTTTTAACAAGTATTTATAAGCTTTGAAGAATATACCTGTTAGAGTAGATTTCAAAATGATTTTCGTACTTTTTGGCCAACTTGCACATTTTTGTCGCATATGTAGAATTGGTTCTTTGTTCATAAGTAGTTAATTCTTCGTAAAATTTAAAACTTTTTGTCTATGTAGAAGTGATTCTTTTTTCTTGAGATGTCACTTTTTTCATAACTTGGTTCAATTGTGACATTTTTATACTTTTGTAGAATTGATTTTTTTTGTTTCAAGGTGTCAATTTTTCACTGTGATTTGACGTCAAAATTTGAATTTGAGTTTGATTTTTGACGCTCCAATCTTATCTAATTATATTATCTCTTTCTTCTTCACTAAGTTTTTGATTTTTGTCATTGGTGCTTCAAGAACCGATATCATCTTCCTCCAGGATCGATTCTTTGTCTTCAAAATCGAGATATTTGATTCATTCTTGCTTAGAATCAATGATTGCTTCATGGAGAAATGATTCTTTCATGCCCAATTTCTTCCTTCTAAGTTCTGTTTTTTCAAAATTGATTTTTGCTCTCTGATATGTTGATTTTTCTCAAATCTTGAAGTTTCTGTCTTCCAAGAACTGAATTTTTTTTCTTAAAATTGATTCTTCCTATAATAAGAGAATAAAATTTTCTTTCCACTTATTTAAGAATAGATTCTTAATATTCAAAAGATTGATTATTTAAGGTTGGCACTTGAGTTCAAGTTTGCTTAAAAACATTTTTCTTTACAAGCTAAACTTCAAAACTCTTGAAGATTTTCTTCAAGTTTAAAAACATTTTCTAATCACTTCCAAATCATAGTTAGATCAATCATTTTTACTATTTCAAAACCAAAGTAAAGCTAACGATATTTTTTCATGAGAATTAGCTAATGATATGTGAAAAATATGCATTTTTCCAAAATATTTTTAATAAATATATATTTGAAAATTGCTTTATTTAAAATTTTTACAAAGTGTTTTTTTCTTCAAAATTTAACTATGATTTATGAATAAATAGTGGTCAAACTTAAACAAATAAAATAAAATTTAGACACTAATTATGAGACGAGAAAGTCTATATTTAATATAATTAAAAGATGAATAAAAGTTAAAACATTTTTATATAAATATATGTAAAAAGAATATGCTAAATTTAAATAAAATAGTAAAGTAATTGCATAAAAATGTAAATTTCTTTTGATAAGTAAAACATAAATAGTTTCAAACATTATAATTCATATTACACATAAAGAAATAAAAAAAAAAAGTCTCCTAACGATTTGGGTTAAAAGAATAACATAATTTGCAAAACTTCCAAAAACACCAAAATGCATAGTGATAGGAAATAAAAGAAGAAAAAAGAAAAGAAAAAGGTTGTATCTAGAGTTGATTTGCTAAGCAAAATATAAAGCAACTAAATTTTACTTAATCAATAGCCCAACCCATGATCTTGATGGCTAGAAACACCTCTTATTCTTGTAGAGATCTTAGTTCGAGGGCTACCAGTAGCGTTGGTGGAAGTTGTTGAAATCTTAATTTGTAAAATAAGAGACCGTATTATAAATTTTTAGAAGGGCTATAATGCAAATTTTCGCTTTTTACCTTAAAACTTTAACAAGGATTATTAAAGGGGATGTCAACGGTGAAATTAACATTTTATGTTTTGAGAGCTAACAAGAAGTGGTTTGGTCGTGGGATCTTGGGGTCAAAATGAACATTTTTGTTTTTTATCTTAAAACTCTAGCATGGATTACTAAAAGGGAAGTCGGTGATGAAATCAGGATTTCACATTTTGTGAAATTAACAAAAAGTGAGTTGACTATTAAAATTAATTGTTGATCAATTATTGTGGGTATTTCATCAAACAAACAAATTATTATAGAGTTAAAAATTATAAAAAAATTTAAAAAATAAAGATATATTGTAAAATTTTAAAATTTTTAAAAGGAGGAGACGGTAACAACCTCCCATGGAAAACTCGTTTTGGCTAGTATCAGTCACTTCCATTCCTCCTATTAGACCAAATAATGGTTGTACTTTGACATTAGTTAACATGCAATGACTAGTTGATTGACGGTGGGTATCTCTGACCCTTAAAACTCCTAAACCATAAACCTAAACCTAAACTTAAACTTAGTTAACAAATTAGTGAATTAGGGGGAAAAAGGAAAGAAAAAACCGATGGATGGCTGTCCCACTTTCCATGGTTCCAGAATGTTGATGCAAGCTAACATGTGATCCCTCTCCTTGCCTAATACTTGTCCATAAAGTCTGCCTGCACAATTAAAAAGTGAAAAACTGTGCACAAAAAGGTGGTCGTGAAGCCACAACATTATTAAGATGAGGGAGAGAGAGATTTGATCGATATTTCCGTTGACTATTTTTTGCAAAAGCCAAATGAATTCTGGTCTTCCTACACTCATCATTCATGAAACAAAACTTTCTATTTTCAACCCTCATACAGGGAAAACCGACCCTTCCTCATCTACTATAATATTTGAGAAAACAAGACTAGCCATGTGTTACACCCTTTTTTTTTTAATTTATTTTATAAAATGTTATTATTATTATTATTTTATACTATCGACATGAAAATTTTAAATTTTATAAATAAATTTAAATATTTATCATATGTTTATTGAACAATTATGAGAATCAGTATGGAATCGATTTTTAGAGCTTAAAAAAATTATGGTTAATGTGTAAAATAAATTTCTGCAAAAGAAGACAAAAAATTACTCAGGGACATATATATGGAAGTGTCCCCTTAATTCTGTTTATTGAAAGAGCACACTGCACACACCTTTTTCCTAAAAATGGGATGAGGCTGTTTTCAGGATGTGAGATGTTATGTGAAGGTGCATTGATCTTTCAAACGTGGTGGGGTTCTGCCAATAATGAATTAGTCTCCCTTATCAGAAAATAAAAAAAATCCTGTCTCATATCTTTCTCCTGCCCAACTCTCCATTGCATAAAGTAAAGGCTTTGATATCTCGAGCTAAGCTAGCTATGTGGATTAAATTAATGAATGGAGGTATTGGAGCACTTTTCCTCCTATAATGATAAAAGCTAGTACAGACATAATTTGTCAAGTGAGAATTACCTCCAAGTGTAATGAAGGAAAACAAAAAAAAAAAAAAAAACAGTGAAATGTGATGGTAACAAAATTAAGCTGCTAGTGTAATAATAGGTCTTTTTTTCATTTTATGTGATTAAACTTCCCGGCTGACCTTTTCTATGTTTCGTACAAATTCACCTCTGAATATTCTTAAATTCAGGTGTGTTTATAGGAAAAAATGAAACATCCGAAGATTTCTTGAGAACGGTATTGTAAGTTGGCTTGAGGCTTATGGGTTGGCTTCACCAGTGCTACAAGCAAGTCACTGTTTCAGGGTGGGTCTATAGAAGTGATTTGCGATCATTGTCAAAGAAGAATTTTGCTTTTAAATCACTTTTTCAGCAAACCATATGTTTCATTTGAAGGATGAAGACGGGAAACTAACACATGTTTTTATCAAGTAAAACAGCATTAAGAAAGCTGATCACAGCATTTACAATCCCAAATGATATGGATATCACAGCCCTGCGTAAATCTCCAGTGCATCATCACTTATATTGGAAACAAAGTAGGAGAAATAGTCTGCAAATTTGAATGGCCGGTAAAGGAGTGGATGTTCGTTGTCAACAAGTTCACGCGGCACCTCAATCATTGCTCCTTCCTTTGGCATAGAAAACAGCCCGAAAGAGTACCTCTCTTTGTCGGCCTTCATCACCACCCTGTGCTTCACAGCAACAAGTCTTCCATTGCTCCAGGCCTATAGGATTGAGACATTTTTAATTTAATCATTCATGTCAATCCTTTTCATTTAAGCATGCTGGGTGATAATGCATTCAGTTCTGATAAATCTACACATATTCTATAACACAGGTTCAAAGATATATACTTAGTTCTTGTTTGAATATGAAAATTGAGATATCTTTAGTTTATTCATTCTCATAAATTTAATGTGGAACTAATCAATAAGCATAAGGTGTAATTGAATAGATTAAGACTCAGTATTTAATGAATATAATTGCGCTAACCATCTTCATTAATCTTTAATAGGAAAATGTATAAATCCCTCGAAATAAGATGAGTTTTAACATTGATTATAGCAAAATCAAAAGGTTTCACCAAGGGATCAGGTAGAGTGCTTGCCATATGTTCCAAAGTGAAAATGTCATGAATGAGGGAATCATTTATAAGAGTACTTACCTTAAGGGCATCACCAACAATGGCTACAAAAGCATCTCTGGGAACCACCACGTGTTCCCAACGGCCTTCTTTAGTCATAACCTCAAGACCTTGCACATCATTTTGGCATAGAACAGTTAGAGCATTCTTGTCTGTGTGAGCCACAAGACCAAGATTTTCGTCCTCCCTGGGAGGAACTTTGTACTTCATTACACGGAAAATGCTAGTGCTGTCCCTCACAAGCGCATCGTAGTTCTTTTCTTCCATCCGAAAGCTCTCGAAGATCATTTCCAGGATGGTAAAATTTAGCTTTAGCAGCTTGGAGCTCATGGAATTGAGTATCTCACTATCATAATAACAAAGAAGAGGGCAAAAAAAAAAAAAAAAATTAACAGAAGAAACATCAAAGATGGTTTTAACATTTCTGAAGCTTAATTAATTAGTAGTGAAAATAATGGAATATCTGTGCAATACATGAGGGGGGGTTGCGTAAGAAATAATAAGTCTAAGTATGTAATTATGACTGGAATTTTGTGATTGGTGATTGAGTGTTTTCAGTTGACCAGTATGCGACCAGATCACAGCTGAGTATTCGACAAAGACTTAAATGAAACTGCACCAGACACCAGTTACAAAGAGGCTGCGTTTATTTCTCTGTGATGATTTTCTGGCAAAGGCATGTGCAGTTTGTAATATAAACAATCATTTTAAAGCTGGCACTGTATTAAATACAAATCTATTTCAAGGATAAGCCATATTAAATATGGAATTGGCAGGTAGTGGAGGCGTTTGGTGGCAGCCATTATCATGTAAAAAATATAGCTTTCTGTTGTCATAAGAGCTTAAAAGCGGTTGTCTGCTTTGAATTGACTTTGTGAATTAATGGACAAATGGAATTGTATTATGTGATTTTCAAGTTAATTTCCTCTGTTGATTGTGACTGAAGGTCTTTGGTTTCAGAAACAATCTTTACGAATAATTATATCGAAATTTTAACAGCCATACGTTTTTTAATCTGGTAAAGCAGGAAAAAGATACTCAACTTTTGCAGAAAGATGGCATGACAAACTAGCTTACAAAAATTTAAAATGTTACCTGTAAAGGAAACAGGAAGTAATGAATCCATGAGAAACATGTGACAACCTCAACATTCTGTCATAAAAACGTATACATCTACCTTCTTTATCAAGAAACTGAGTTTAATTCACTCAAATGTTCAAGCTGGTTTTAATTCTCTTAAAATTTGATACATTTATATAGTTATTTACCTCTACAACTGGAAAACAAAAAGTTAGTATGGTAATATTTTAGCTTGAATTCAGTGATTTACGAGTAGAATTTTCATCTACTCTGAATCCGATCACTATCATTCTTTGAGAAGAATATATAGAGGCATTGATGCGAAAATGTTACTAATGCAACCAAACAGAAGCTTTGGCCATAATTCAGAAGCTACTAATGCATGTAGCTCTTCTCTACTGCATGTTATCAGTCAAAAACCAGAAAAAAAAATGGAAAACAAGAGAAATGAAGAAGAGGAAGAAGAAGAAAGATGAGGGAATCTGACATTCAAGCTTATTTTTGAAGAACATATATTTTACCTGAACGCTGGGTTTCCCTGAGGCCACATGAGTTGAGTGAATTCTTGAGCGGCTTCGAGCCGTGTTGCGTCGTCGATGCCGAAGCTCTCATGCAAAGGAACCACGGGGCACTTGCCCTGATAGCTGCGGTAAGGCTTAGGGTTCTGGTACTTGCTTTTGGTCTCTTCAGGGAGATCGAACAATGCCTTCATAGCTACCAGCATATCTTCACGTAGACTTGTTGGGATCTTATCGTACATTAGGAGGAAACAGCCATGAGTCTCACATGCCTCTCTAACTTTGCTACACAACAGTTCCCAGCACTCACCCCCACGCTCCCTGTCAAGATCCTCCCCTGAAAAATCAAGAACTGGGATTTTAGCCCCATCCATCTCCCTCTTCCTCTCCCTCAATCTCTATCTTTCCCTCTCTTTCTCGAAGTTGAAGCACTGTGGAAAGGAAAAAGGTTCCTAGTTTATAAGGGAGTTACTCTAGACATGTTCGAAGGTGCTCGACTTTTTTAGGCAAGTGATTTGGGCACCCTTCCACCCTGTTCTATAGCTCACCATTTTTTTTCCGCCTGTGAACCATGTGGAGCGGGATTTTAAGAGTTAAGACCAACACAGCAAAAAAAAAAAAAAAACAATTTAAAATTCCAAATAATATTTAATGCCAATTAGCAAAGGGCCAATCATTATTTATGATATATAACTAGTTTCGTGTTTAAATTAATTGACAATATGCACATTCCATCATGTGAACTTCACGTGATTGTAATTGTGTATAAATGACTTAATGGGACCTAAATAAATAATGTGAACATTTAATGAGATATCTTTGATATACCTTATTTACAATCTAAGTTTCTTTGTAAATAGCTGTCACCTTCAGGTCCTGGAAACCAAAATATATTGAACTACAAAGTACGTAATAGCAAAGGATGGATTAAATTAAAGTGGAGAGAGAGAGAGAGAGAGGCAGAAAGCAGCACCCACCGTCTCAATGCTCGCGTGGCATCTTATTGCTATCTGATGACTCTGACAAAACAAAGTCAATTATGTCAGCATTGTAACAACCACTGGAAAGAGTGTAGGGGCGCTCAGAAGAAAAAGGGTTTGGTGCGCCCATAGTGGAAAAAGCTTCTGTTGTAACGCTTGGCATTTATGTATGCTTCATAGAGTAGCTATAAACCCATTTACCAATGAATGCTTTTTGCCATAGATATAGAAGCAAACATATTCTTTTTAGGGGGGCCTGAACAGATACATACCATATCAATAATGAGTTTGATTGTTTGCTTAGGTCTCTTTGAAGGGGCTTGAAGAGGTTCAAAACAACCAGCCCCCTATTTCTTTCCATCTGTTAATTGACGACACATGAAATTTCCTACAGGCTCCGGGTCCTCTCTCTAGTAAAGGCCATACGGGTCCCCATGGTCAATGATAATTACAAATCGTCATTCTCTTTCAAGTTGCAATTTAAAAAAAAAAAAATAATTAGAAGATTGACCCAACATTTCAAGATCATTCTGATTCTATCCTTGTTTCAGAATTTCATTAACCCACTGTTTGGAAGCTTGTATCGAGTAAATCTATACGTGTGGAAAATGCCCCTACGCTATCAAACAACTTCCTGTTAATCAGATTGACAAGAGGAGAGACATTTGACTCGGGATTATCAACTCAAAGAAATTAACTACTCTTTTTATTGTTCGCATGGCCATGAACAATGGATCCCTTTTTCTTTGCCCACAAACAATGGATCATGTTTCATGCACTCCCTCTGAACGACTGTCACTTGTAGGTTTCATCTCTTGGGTTCAAAACAACAAAGCAAAGTACCCCACCTACTTAATTCGGAAAAATGAGATCCCAACTTAATTCTTTTAATAATATATATATATATATTTAATATTAAACTAAACGTTAGACACAATCACGATTATAGTTTTGTAGAGACTCTTTAGATAATCAAGAGGTTGGGTAATTGGAAACAAAAGGCAGGACACAATTAACTTGTTAATCTAAAATCTCTGTACATTATCTAAGCTTAAGCCGGTTACGTACATAAATTAATGTAGTAATTAACTAGAAAGAAGTGAGAAAAGAAATTAAGCAGAAAACAGAAAGTTTAAACATCAGCGTCCAAAAACACTTAGTGAGGAATCTAAATCCTAGGTATGACCTTTTGTGAGCAAGGAATCTCTATTTATGGTACTCAACATGTCAATGGGGGGATGAGTTGGTTCAGGGAATCAGTTAGCCTTAGTCAGTTTGGGAAAGGATTATGAAGAGAAAAAAACAGGTGGGATGTGTATGTAGCAACCTCACTTGCATATGTAACCAAAAATTTAATTCAGATGGGACACACACCAAGAATTGTTCTGATTGAATTGGCAAGTCGGCAGCAAGCCCACATGATACAATGTATGCTCTATAAATCATCTCCCCATCTAAGGGGGCTCCTGGTGACATAATTAATTGGTTTGCAAGTCGGTCCAACCACCATGTGTTCTCGATTTTGCTACATTTATCCGTCATAGTAAAAAACAAAACTTATCCAAAACTACTTATTGCTTTAATTAACTATAACTTTGTTATCCAAAATGAATAATTAGCAAGGTAGTGCACATGAAGAAAGACCATTAATTTCTTCTGTATTTCATAAAGAAAGACCATGTATGCTTGGAACAATGTTATTTTCTTCCCATTGCGATGGAAAATTGCTGCTGCTTCATCAATCAAAACAAATTAATTTGCTGGCTGCAAGAGAAAGCTTGAAGGCGAGGAAAATGAACTTGTACTGTCAATAAAGAAAAGAGTGAAGACTAGCTAGCTGGGCTTTGATTTATTCCCTTGAATTCATCCCTCTTTTGAGAGATAAATCATATTTTAGAAACTTATAGGTGGTCCAAGAGAAAGAAACGCGATGACTGAGTGTGCCAGTCAATTGTTAAGCTGGTCCTCAATCAATCAGCAGAGAAGTGAGAAAGCTTTATTCACTAAACACCCTTGAAGCTGTCATAAGATATGTACGCAAAAGGAATCCAACACATATTTGGGTGCTCACTCTGTTGATCAAGTGGACCTAAAAATTCTTTGCAAAGATCAACATCACAAGTTGGCATTTTCCTTTCATTGCTTTATTAGACCATACAGTAGTTCATAAGTCACAAGAAAAAGTCAATGTTAGGGAAGGAAAAGGTCGTCTGCACGGTGGGGCTAATTAATTTTTAGGCACCCATCTTCCCCTCTCTGGTTTGTCCTATGGTGGCGGAACCATTGACATGAGTCCATGAATTCGGGCATTGCCCTAGCTAGCTGGCCCTTCTCTCATCATTCTCCCGAAGCAAAACCAATTTCAATTTATATACTCACAATCTCACAATCCCTATGGTTAATTGGAAACTACTCTTGTTCTTTTGCCAAAAGGCTTTTTATTCAGACCATATATAATCTCATTAATTTCCTTGATCCAATTGTTCTTTGTTCCCTATTTAATTTGAGAGGTACCTATATGGTCCAATTTCAAATAATATGATATTTGGTTCCGAGAATGCTTTTGATTAAGCTTTTCTATATATTTTTACTAGATATTTATCCAAATAATCACTTAGAATTCTTATGTATATTAAGCATATTTTCTAAAATCAATTGAGAATTAATAGGCAAAGAGATTTAACTTAAACATAAGATCATATTCAAGATCACTTCACTAATGCAAAATATTGCTAAACAATTAATGTAATAATTTTTTTTTGACATAATGTTTAAAAAAGTTCTTAAACTATTCAGGCAAAATTCAGATAAATCTTTATTCTTCTATTACGTTCAATTGAACTTCTATATTTTTTTTTTAGACTAATTAAGTCTTTATTACCAATAGTTAACTAAATACCATTAATCAAAATGCCACTAGTTGTTTTATACCCATGTGGTGCTAATATAACATTGATGTGGAGGGTGAAAAATATCACATAATTATATCATCATCATTATGATATATCAACATACCACGTCAGCCTCACGTAACATAAAATGACAAGTGGTATTTTAACTAACAATAATTAGTCATAAGAGTTTCTTTAGCTTAAAATAAAAGTATAAAAGTTTGATTGAACGTAATAAAATGATAAGAGCTTATTTGAATTTTTTAAAATAGTTTAAGGATTTTTTAAGTATTATGCTTTTCTTTTTGTTCAATCGAAGGCATTTTATTAAGTACCAAAATGTCGGTACATAGTTCATGGCTCCTGAAACAGAGCACTAAAAACACCTAAATAGCTAAAACCTAACTTCACACACCTAATACACATTTAGTACATCTTACTGCCAAAATTCAAGAAAACATATAGGACATAGATCTTACAAACTAAAAGACGTGAACATAGATAGAACACTCCCCACCAATTCCATGAAAAAATCTCAAAATGTCTTTACTATGAGCCATTGTAAACAAGCACCCAAAACAGAACTAGTAACAATCTCCTAACACCAAGCCATGAACATATCTTCTCAGTCAACTCTGAATTTAGCTAAAGAATTGGCAAAAGAGTTTGCCTCCATAAATGTGTGCATAAACTCATACTGGATAATGAACTTGAGACATTTATCAATATCATTAAAATCTTCTAATGGGCCTACGGTCTTTGTTCATCCATCACCCATGTCATAGCTACATTCAAATCGGACTCGGCAATTAACTTTTTATCTCCCACATAAGGTAACAACATTAATACTTAGAGAACCTATTTAATGGTTGTTATTTCAACATAATTCGAGTCATGCACCCTAAAAGGTCCAACCATAGTCCCATAACAATGTCTTCATGATTTCTTAAGACCCTTCCACACCTAGTTGGACCAACTTTTCCCCTAACCATGCAAGCCATCAACATTGAACTTCAACTCATTTGCTTTGAAGGGATCCAATCAACCCCTGACCTAATATCATTACTTGCAATACTCACGTTCCATTCACCACCCAATTTTATTAATCTGATCCATTACATTCACAAGCTCTAACCAAAATAATGGTTTCATTTTGATGAGAAAGAGTAATTCTCCCATATCCCAAGCTTTGCCATAAAACATTGTTTCATATCGGTTAACCAAATTGACCACAAAATGACTCCATAAACTACTTTTTGTTATAGATGGAAGTCTTGTTCTAATGTAATATTTAAATTTCCTTTATCTATCTTGTAGCTAATGTAAATATTTAAATCTCCTTTGTCTTTTCCTTATCCTTAAGTTTGTTAGATAGTTTGAATTTATTTTCTTTCTTTATCTTTTTCTAATTTTTTTATGGTTCAAGGCTAAAACCAATATGTATATAAACTATCTGACTTGTAGACACTGAGAAATAGATTAAGAGAGTTTATGTTTTTTTTATTTTTGGTTACTAAAAAATTCATATGGTATCAGAGCCTCAATTTGGTTTTAGGGTTCATTTTAGTTCTTCAATTCCTTTTTCAATAATAAAAAATACAACTTCCTTAAAAATAGTTTTCAATGGTAGTCAATTTGTCCTCAAAAACAACTTCAATGGCAATAAATTTGTCCTAAAAAAATCTCCTTACTTATTGCAAACCATTTTCATCTTACTTTTTGTATCACTCCGATCATCATGGATCAATAGTAATTAGCTCAAAATTGACCTTCACCAATTATTCTTCCCGAAGTTGATCATTTTTGTTAGCGTTGTCTATAAGTAACAAATCTAGTTTCATTTTAAGGAAGTGTACCAGAATCGAACAAATCTGATGAGCTTTATGCATATTGGACATGATGTAACAATCTCATCGTTTCTTGGCTACTTGAAACGATTTCTCCTCCCATTGCATCTACCATATTCTACATGAAGATAACATCAGAAATTTGAGACACATGAAAAAGAAGATTTCTCCTAACTTGACGATGCCAGGGTATGTAATTTACAATTCACTTTGTCAAATATCACACAAGGCACACATTTTGTAGATGAATACTTCATTGAACTCAATGGAATTTAGAAAGAACTTAAGAACTATAAGTGAATGCCTTATTATGATTGTGGAAAAGCAATATGATTTACTTATGAAAGTATGTTCAATAATGTTAGAAAGGTAATGTTTTTGAGTTTTTGAATAGTCTAAATGAGAGTTATGCTGTATTACAATCTCAAGTTGTCATGATTAAGCCATTTCTTTCATTAGATGAGGCTTACAATTTGATCATAAGGGAGGAATCTCAAAGAAGTATTCACATGAAGTCATAACCTCTCATTAAGGCATCTGCCATGGCAAGTTATGTGGAAGGTAAAAAAAGAAGCAAAAATGATTTAACATGTAGCCATTGTGGGATGAATAGTTATATAAAAGACAAATGTTATAGATTAATAGGATTTCCCTCTAATTTCAAGTTCACTAGAGGCAAAAACAACCTTAAAAAATCCAACAATAGTATAGTTCACATTTCTCAATCAGGTCAAAATGAAGATAACGCTACAAATACCATGTCTTAATTGTATTAGATTAAGAATCAAGTTCAAACACTCATGGCAGCTTTCAGTGAGAACGGTGGGTTTGGTATTAATGACAACCTATATACTACAAATATTTAACAACCTAAACAATCATTAGTCAACTTAATAATAGTAGGTATTGTTTCTAATTTGTGAACAAATTTGGCCAGAATGCATCACTGTTTTGTTCATCAAATATAATTGCATCTACCATCAAACTAGATTTTTGGATTATTGATACTAAAGCCTTAAATTATATAATTTGTTCTTTGAAATTCTTTACACATATTAGACTAATGCATAATGTATTTGTTCATATTGTTAATAATTTTAAAGCCTTATAAGTTATGTAGGCATTATTGAAATTACATTTTCATTAATTCTGGACAATGCCTTGTATGTACCTTCATTTAAATTCAATTTAATATCTATTAGTAAACTAAAAAAAAAATGCATTATTTTTATGATTCACATTGTATAATTCAAGAAATCAACCCATGGACAATGATCAGTCTTGCTAAAATGCAAATTGGACTTTATCTCTTATAAAAAAAGTTAGACTCTAATTGTCTTAGTTTAAAAAGAAAGTTGGAATCCAGTGCTTCTATTCAAATTGTTCTTGAAAAAGACCTCAAAAATATTGACAAATTTGTTTCTCTGTCATTTTTACAAGTTTCTTCAAATTTTCATCCAAAAGTATGTAATTCTGCATTTCAAAACTTTGATGTTTTGCATTTAAGGCTAAGACATGTCTCTTTTCTTATAATAAAGCAGATTTAGCAAATTTGTCCTTTTGTTTCAATTTTTGAGAATAATGTTTGTCAAATTTCTATTTTGGCAAAACAAAAGAAATTACAATTTGCAATTCATATTTAAAGCACTGATTCACCATTTGAATTGTTACGCATAGATATATGGGGCCCATATATAATGTTTACTATTAATAATCAACATTATCTTTTGACCACAATGGATGACTATTCAAAATTTACATGGGTTATGTTATGAGGGCAAAGTTTGATGTGTTAACAATAATACCTTCTTTTTATAACTTAATACAAACACAATTCAGTGTTAAAATCAAGATAAGTAGGATAGATAATGCTTTTGAATTTAGAATGACAAATTTTTATCTATTTAAAGGCATAATACATCATTTGTTTTGTGTGGAAACTCCCTAACAAAATGGAGTTGTAGAAAGGAAACATCAACATTTACTTACAATTGCTAGATCTTTAATATTTCAAGCCTCTTTGCCACTAAAGTTTTGGGGGCATTCTGTTTTGGTGGTAACACATACCATAAACATAATGCCTTCCAAAACTTTGAAAAACAAATCACCTTATGTGTTGTTGTTTTGGGGGATTAATTGATTAGATACCCGAGAACCATAACCTTTCCTAAGAACAAGTTCTACGATGATAGATAAAGGTATACAAAACCTAATCACTCATATTGTAGAGTCCTTGATTCATTATGTTTTGCTTCAACATTAACTAGTCACAAAAAAAATTTTGATTTTAGGGCTAAAAGATGCATTGTAATTGGTTATCCAATGAAAATATGAGGGATACAAATTATATGATTTGCAGTCCAACAAAACATTTGTTTCTAGAAATGTTGTGTTCTTTGAACACATTTTTCCTTTTCATATTATTGATTCTGTACTTAAAAATCATGATTCTATTCAATTTTTCTCTTTTACAAAACCTATGACAAATAGTTTTTTCATTGATTCTCATTCTTTACCGAATTCTACTACCATATCAAATAGTTCACATGACATTTTCTAGCATTCTTCATGTAAATCTACATCACATACTGATGAACTATCTTTCATGCATTTAGATCCTATAAATTCCCAAATAGAATCTACTAATGCCATTACACATGTTGACTTTGATCCAAATGCCCCTGTAAACCCAATTGACAATTTCTCAATTAAACATTCTTCTTTAAATTTCACTCATCATTCACCTCTTAGGAGAAGTTCAAGACTTAAAACACTACCAAATACTTACATATTTATCACCATACTCATCTTGAACCTACAAACACTATATCAAAACCATCAAACCCAATGCTACCTTCCACAACTACAGTCATAGAACATCTTATTACTAATTTTTTAACTACCAAACAACTCTCTCTTTCACATAAAGCCTTCACCACTTTATTCACTCATATCCCTGAACCTAAAATCTTTCATCAAGCTAATCAACATTCTTGGTGGCATATTGCTATAAAAGAAGAACTTGATGCTTTAAAGGATAATGGGACATGGTTAGTGGTGTCTTCACCTACTAGTGCACACACAATTGGATGTAAGTAGGTCGATAAATTGAAACTCAATGCAAATGGCGCTGTGGAAAGGTATAAAGCAAGATTGGTAGCCAAAGGGTATAGTTAGAATGAGGGATTTGATTTTCATGAGACTTTCAATCCTATTGCAACAAACTACTGTAAGGACTTTCTTGGTAATAACAATTGTCAAAAATGGCATTTATTTCAGTTGGATATAATCAATGCCTTTCTTAATGGTGATCTGGAAATAGTGTATATGGACCTTCCATAAGGTTGTACCATTAAGGGAAAATGTTTCAAGTTTTCTAAACTAGTTTGCGAGCTTCACAAGTGTCTGCACGGTTTAAAACAAACTTCAAGACAATGGAATAGCAAGTTCACAAAGGTCATGCTTCAATATGGTTTCAAATCGTCTAAGTCGAACTATGCATTATTCACTAAAGATGAAAGCAATGGTGGTTTCTTGGCTTTATTGTTATATGTTGACAATATTGTGATTGCAAGTTCCTCAATTGAGTTAGCTGATAATATGAAAAAATTTTTAAAGAACAAGTTCAATCTCAAAGATTTAAGAAGTCTCAAATACTTCATAGGTCTTGAAATTGCAAAGTCATTTAATGGTATATCTTTAAGAACGCACCAGGACAAGGTATCTTACTTTTATCTAAGTCTGATTTGAGCTTGACTATTTACACAGATGGTGACTGGGCTAGTCGCAAAGATACTAGAAAATTAGTGACAAGATTTGGTATTTTTCTTGAAAAATCTTTAATTAGTTAGAAATCCAAGAAACAAGCAACGGTTGCACGAAGTTCTACAAAGGTAGAGTATAAAGCAATTGCCTATGCTTTTTGTGAAGTGATTTGATTACTTTGTTTACTAAAGGATTTTGAAATTCAACATGCTAAGGCTATAGACTTATTTTGTGATAATCAATCAACTTTACACATTTGCAAAAATCCAATTTTTCTTGAAAGAATAAAACACATTTACATTAACTGTTACTTCATAAGGGAAAAGATTCAATAAGATGTATAATCCCCTAACATGTATCCACTACAAATCATATTGTTAACTTGTTTACTAAAGCTTTTTTGCCTACATAATATTATAATTTGTTGAACAAGATGAGTATAATTGATATACATGCACATCATAATACTCATCTTGAGAGGGAGTTTTAAAGATAGTAAGTCTTGTAGCTAGTGTAAATATTTGAATTTCCTTTATCTGTCTTGTAGCTAATGTAAATATTTAAATTTCTTTTATTTTTTCTTTGTCCTTAAGTTTGTTTAAATAGTTTGAATTTCTTTTCTTTCTTTTATCTTTTCCTGATTTTTTTATGGTTCAAAGTTGAAGCCAATCTGTATTTAAACCATCATTGTAGATACTAAGAAATAGATTAAGAGAGTTTCTGTTTTCTTCATTTCAAGTTATTGCAAAATTCACAACTTCCAATTTCTTTTTGACTCACCTTATCAATGGCAATCATCCCAAAGTCTAATGAAGTCTTCAACCGAATTAGGACACACTTATTCAACTGTCCAGCACCAACATACTGAACACCTCATATTCCATGAAAAATTACACAATAATAATAATAATAAATACACACAATCATCATCTACCATACAATGCCAAGGGCATAACATTAAGTTGCCATAAAAATTAACTTCTTTAAGCTTCAAGGAATACTTTGTTGGTATACCAATAAGAATGGCAAACCACATTAAAAAAAAAAAAAGAACCTTAAGAGGTATTAAGAATTTCCATAATGAAAAGCCACATACCTTACGGTTGTCTAAGGCATAACCAAATGTTTCCAAGGCTAATGTAAATCGTTTGACATTGAAGCACTCTTGGGGTAATGCATCGATCCAAACTAGTCTATCACACCTCCCATCATCAATTGTCACCTCCATTAGATTTGATTGAAGCTCATTCATAAGGTTCTCTTCCCAAACAAATAACCTCTGTCTAAAAGATATATTCCAATGGCCCTCATACCATACTTCTGTTAGATAAAATTCTACTATGCAAATATATATATCGAATAAATAATATATAAGCAAAGCATAATATCGATCCCACAGAGAATTGATATAAAATTTTACTAAGTATTAAAATTTGAACAATTTAATCTTATCCAAATTGTCACGACTCGGAACTACCATCGAGTCCGTGACAACTATCGCGATGGCTCGATAAGCCATCATCCCTCGAGAACAAATCGAGACCTCGCAAGGCATCTTGTACTAGTTTTCCATCTTCCCCGTGGGTATTAGTTTCCAAAAATATTTTTTTTCAAGAAATAATAATCCCGATTTCTGGATTTAAAATAATTAAAACGTACAATTCACCACACATGGGCATTTTTGTCATTTTTATCCAAAAATTTCACGATTTGTAAAATCGTTGTATACGAGTAGAATACACAAAATTCACAATCGTTAATAACTTTTGATACCGAAAACCCTTATAAAAATAAGAATTTTTAGGGAATAGAATAAAATAAAATATTAAGCAAAATATTACATTTTATTTCAAAACAATATTTTTAGAAAGATCGAAAGTTCATTTTTCAACAATTGAAAATAAAATAAATTTATACATACAGTATTACATATAAACAAAGTATATAAATTAATTACATTGACACGTGGGCCCTACTGTGTACTACTATGTACCTTTGTATGCTAAGGACGCAGCTTTAATCAAGCCTCTATATGCACTCCGAGTGCTTACCAGTGATCTCGAGCCTGAAATGGGGAAGAGAGGGTGGTAAGTTTTGCAACCCAGTGAGTTAAATAATTACCATCTACGACATTTAAAGTCGAATAGATGGAGACAAGTGCAAATATTGAGTAATCACACATTTCATAGCACATACTTAAATTCTATTCAAGCACTTTATTTCAATTTCATGAATTATCATCAAAATTATCAAAATCATTAATCAAACACAAGGCTTATGTCAAATCCTTACTCGGTGATGCCTTGGCCTGAGGCATCCTAATCGAGTTCGCTAACGCTGTAATAAACATATTTCATTTAGAAATACAGTCATTTCTTAGCGTTGATCGAATTCATCTTCACGTGGTGATTTAGCGTGAAGTGAATTTTAACATTACCTTAGGAGTTACCCTATGCGCCTCTCCAACCGAGGTAACAATTTATTAGGTTTACCGTGCCCTTCCTAAAGGCAATCCATGGCAACCCTCACTGCAGTGTTTTATTACTCGTAATCCACCAATTTCATATATAAAATTTCTTAAGTAACATAGCATGGCAATTTTCATTTCAATCTAGTCTATCAAGACCACCAATAATTCGTATATATTTTTCATAGAAACATTAAAATCATGCCATCATACTACTATAATATCATAAGCCTCAAGTTCAATTTATTGCATAAATAGCACAATTCAACAGTTAGGTCTCCATGTACTCAATTTTATAAAATCGACATTTAATTCAAAAACAGTATTTCATCCAAATACATTTTCATTGAAAATCGTAATATTTTATACTTTCAAATTCATCATGCTTTAAAAAACATAAATTCATAATTAAACCCCTCTAGATATTACAGACGATAATTAATCCACTCACCTCGTCAGAAGTACACGATACTCCTGTTTTCAATTTCCACAATACTGTATTTTCCCGTGTCCGGGCGCCCACCACCTATACACGATCCACGACACAAAATTTCATTATTTGTGTCCAACCATTATAATTTATTTTAGGCTCTACATGTTTGGAAATTGGGTAAAAATGGTTCGGACAATCGTTAAATTACAATGTCCGACCGATTCGCCTACACGCGTCTAAATTGTTAAAATCTTCAATTAAATCTCGATTTGACCCATTTCAGTTTCTAATAGTTCAATTATATCCATAATGCTCAATTACAATGAATATGGGTCAATGTATCAGTCCTAGACTGAAAATTATGATTTTACCCCTAGTGGGAAAAAATTTTGATTTTTGCTCTAAAAATTCCCATAATTTTCCTATATCCATAATTCACCATAATTCCTCAAAATACCCCAAATAAACATCATTTTCAGCAACCAATTTCTCTCTCTAAAATTCGGCGTAGGCTAGGAAAAATGGAAAACAATTATTTCTTTGCTAATTTTACTTACTAACATGTTATACTAACCTAAAACACTAACATAATTCATAACCAACCAAATCCATTATCATTCTCTCTCTAAACCCATTTTGATCAAGTTTGAATCCACCATAAAAACATGAAATCTAACCATGGAAACTAAGGAAAAATGCATGGAAATGATAGATCATAAGCTAAACTTGAAAAATCATACCTTTAAACACTTGAATCCTTGAAAAATCACACTTTTTCTTTGATTTTCTTCCACCTAAGGTTTTATTTTTTGTGTTTCTCTCTCTTCCTTCAAGTTAGGCCGACTCCTTTGGGGAAGAAGATTGAAAATTTTAGCTTTTTATAGCCTTAATAAAATAATATTATTTTATTTTACTTTTTGATTTTTTTATTAATTTATTTTATTATTATATTTTTTTCTTTGACTTTTTATCCACCTTTAGCTTCCTTCACTTATCCATTCTTCATAAGTAGTTTCTAGAGTCATCAAAAAAAAATCTTGGTAGAGTAATTTTACAAAATTACACTTTTACTTCCGTAAAAGTTAAAAATTATATTTTTACCCCAAAAATTGAAAAATTACCAAAAGGTATATTTTTCACTCCTCAAACTCATACCACACTCCAATTTATCATATTTGATCTAAATTCTCTCGAAAAATTAAATTTGGTCCGTCTGTGGTAAAATTACCATTTTGCCCATATACTTCAAAAAGTACCAGAATTTCATTATTTTCACTTTTCAACCTCAAATAACACTTCAATTATCCATTATAAATCAAATGGGGCCAAAATATTTTTTAAGTATTCCTGTTTTGTCCTCTAGTGGTAAAATTATCATTTTATCCTTGTGCTCCAAAACTATCAAAAAAAATTAAATTTATCGCTATTAAACTTCATTTTATGCTCCAATAATCATATTATACTTCAAATGATTAATCTTGGTCAAATGTGATCAAAATCTTTTATAGAAATCTCCATTTTGTCCTTAAATGACAAAATGACCGTTTTGTTCCTAATCGGTTAATTTTCTCGATTGACTCCAAACTGGACCTCGAACTCCAAATCACTGTTTTGAGTAATCCCTAGACTGTGAAATCCTCAATTTCACTCTTAAAATCCTTGTTTGAACTTGTTCGAGGTTTAATCGACTCAATGTTATTACTAGGGGTAATATAGTCATTTAACTAATTTTTCGGGACAATTCAATAGGCAAACATGTTATCCAATGCATGTGAATAACATGTCACAGATAATTTAGGGTCAGGTGTTACACAAATAATCAAAATCAATTAACTAAATTAATTAACTAAAACTAATTAACCAAAATTTAAACTAAAAAGAAAAATCAAAATAATATTAATTTCAATAAAAATTAAATCAAACAAGCCTATAATTACAATATCCCTCACACTTTATCTAAATCTTAATTCTCTTCCTTAACTTATTTCAATTGGTTGAATTGCTAATCTAAAGTCCTCAATTATTTATAAGGGTCTCCCGACTCATTTTATAAAAATATCTATTTTAACCAAAACACTATATTCCTATGTAAATTGAAATTAAAATAGACTCATTAAGTTCAAACTCTAATCTAGCTACATATAGCCTATAAGTATATCCTTATCTTATACGCATATCCTATCCTATATGCAAATCAATTAATATGATCATATGCTATTTCGATTTTAGTCTACACTAAACTCCATTTCTCAAGTTTCTTTAAGTTCCTAAATCAATTTAATTAGTGATCAAGCAATTAAAAGCATTAAGAACAAATTAGAATAAACAATTCAAATCCCATTAAAGATAAATAAGAAAGAGATTAAAAATTTAGCTTACATGTGAGTTTAATTGCAATTCTAGAAAAAGAAAATTAACTACTCATGATTGCAAAGACAAAAAACATTATATATAATTCAATCACTGAGAGTAACAAGAAAAAAAATAAGAGCTAAGAAAGAAATAAAACAAATATTTGCAGCCTTACTCTCCAAGTTTCAACCTCTACTTCTAGTTTCTTGAATCTCCAAAAGTTGTGTCCCTCATGTCTCTTAAAAATATCCTATTTATACTACCAAACTTAACTTATAGTTCCTTAAGTTAACCTACTAATTTAATTGAGCTTAAAAGTGTAATGCGAGGCCAAACATCAATTGTCAATCTTAAAATTGCCATTCCCGCAACAATACGCCTAGCCATTTTTCAATACGATTTTCTCTATCTTCGAGGTAGAACTAGGTAAAGTGATCCCAATGAAAGATTTAGCTCTGTCTCTTAGCTTTCCAATGGTCTAAGAATCGTAACATTTGGAGTTTTATAACGCAGTTATTGTAAAACCCGACCCTATAAATACATGTCATGACATACATGCAATGAACAACGTGTTTGTATGTTAGGAAAGTCTCAAAAAATAGCTAAAACCCCGTATTGTACCAAATGGTACACTTAAGCTTATTTAACCTCGATTTAGTTCAAATAGGAATTTTAAGATGAAATTTAATATTTCACAGTTCAGGAATGACTTAAAATGATGTTTTGGAGTTCGAAGGTTAATTTGGGATGAATTTGAAAATTTTGATGTCTAGGAGCAAAATCGTCATTTTGTCACCCAAGATAATAAATTGACCATGGAGTGAAATTTTTTATCAATATTGACTATTTGAAGTATAATTTAATGATAGGAAGTGAAAAATTTCAATTCCGGCAGTTTTCGGAACATAGGGGCAAAACAATAATTTTGCCACCCTAGGGGTAAAATCGTAATTTTTACCACTCAAAACTTGTCAAAATCTTAGGATTTATACATTTTGGGTATGAATAATCATGGTATTTCAAGTGGTGAAAAATTGAAGTTTAAAAGATGAAATTTTAAAAACGGGTCTCACGGGAAAGTGACACGTGGCACTTTTAATGATTTAATATTATTTTAATGAAAAATCAGCCCATTTAAACCCCTCAGCAGGTGAAGCACGACCCTAAGGAGAAAATAAGAGAGAAAATAGAGAGGAAAGGAAGAAAAGAGAAAAACCAAAAGAAAAGTTTGAAATTTGACGAAGAATTCGCGGTTTTCGCCCGTTTTCACGTCTAACGGTAAGATTTTTTGATTTTGGCTTGGTTTCTACCTTTCCCATGCTTTTGTTTTCATTTTCCATGCTTCAAGAGAGAGATCACAAAATATATCTAAGTGCTGGACGAAATTCAAGGGGGGGAGATTTTGAATTTTTCAAGTTTCGATTCTTAGCTAAATCGGTAGTTTCGGTTAGTTAGAGGTGTTTAGAAATTAAATTGGACTCAAAAGCATGGAATTTTCACAATACCCACCCTAGGCTGAATCTTCAATGCTGTCCAATGGTGATGAATTGATTTTTTTTCAAATAAATTGAAGGGAAAATGATGAAAAATGATTAATTGTGCTAGAAAAACAAAGTAGAAAATTTACCGGGTGAATGTCTCATTTTAACCAAATTTTTCAAGAAAGAAAGTGACCTGAATTTAGTGATTCCAGAGGGTTATAAGCTGGTATTTGATGGTTAAAAATGTTGGAGAGAGAATGGGACGATTTAGAGCAAAAATGGAATACGTTAGCAATTTATCGGGTAAAGTATCGAAAATAGGCTAATACCGCGTTTAAGATGTTTTAGGCCGTTGCATTTCATACCATGCATTAATATAGGATTTAAATCAATTATATAGTGATTTAGCATAAATGTGTTGAATTGTGTGATTTTTGTAATTTATTAAGGAGGTGAGACATTCGGAAAAGGCAAGGAGGTCATACCCAAGGAAACGTGATCGGGACGTTTTTTCTTCAAGAGAATTGGATTTATATGACCAGTGAGTAAACCTACTATTATTGTAAACTATCTAGAGTTATTTTTAAATGTTAATTATGAATTTTATATAAAGAACATGATTATAAAAAGAGAAGTTTTGGCTATATGCAAATAACTAGATTTAAATGCAAATATTTTTGGATTATGTGAATACTTGATTTTTAGAAAAATTGAGTAGTTTGGAGGCCTTCACTTATGTTATAAATGACATTTTGATGAAATTGGCTTATGAGATTGTGAGTATATGTGGCTGTATTATAAACTGTATTGAGAATAAATGTAAGCTATTTTTACTATGCATGCTGGCTAAATAAATAAAAGCCACGTTATACTGTCGAAATTTTATTAAAATTGGTGGGTTTAGTAATTGCAGTGACGGGTTTTTGTGGACCGCCTATTAGAGGGGCACGGTAAACCCGGTTATATAGTTACGCCGGTTGTAGAGGCAAGGAAGGTAACTCCCGGGGTAGTGTTAGAGTTCACTTCACGTAGAACCCACACGTGAATGTGTATCTCGGCCAACGCCAAGGAACGGCTTGTTTTAAAAACTAAAACATGTTTAATGTGTAACTGTTTTGATAATCTTGGCGGACTCGGTTAGATGCCTTGGCCAAGGTATCCTCGATGACTAGTTTTGGCTTGAGCCATGATTTTAATAAAAGTTATAAGCCTTAACAATTGTTTTGATACATTATAAATATTTCTTGATTTAAGAAATAAAATGAAACTTTATGAAATGGTTTGTAATAGCTATTCAAATTTCCCTCCATTTTACTTACCTTTAGATGTTTATGATAATGTTTGTTTACTCATTGGGATTGCAAAATCTCACCCACCTCCTGTCCAAATATTTCAGGCCTGTGGTAGCTTGTAGATACCAGATTTTGTCGAAAACTACTGTAGATCGTCTTCTCACGACAGATAGTAGGTTTACTGCCATTGTCGTATTTGTATAGTTATGGGCCCACCGGTCATTATAATTATTATTTTACATTATGACTTTGTAACTTAATGTATGTATGAATTTATTTTACTTTCACGCTATAAAAATTATTTATACGCGTGTCTATAAAAATTATTTTATAAGAAAATGAAATATTTTTATCAATATTTTTTAATAGTAAAATGTGACTTTAAACCCTTGAAAAAGAAGGTTTCGGACTTCCGATTTCAAATCCGATTTCAGATTATGTATTCTGGATGCATAAACTATATTTTTACCAGATTTTAATATTTTTGCCAAAAAATGACTAAAATACCCTTGTGAGTCAAATTTTATATTTTGATTTATTTAAACCAGAAATGAGTTGTAAACCCTCAAAAGGGGATGTTTGGAAAGAATTACTCACAAGGAAGGCTAGAAACTGGTATGTAAGCCTTACGGGGTTCCGGTTGGCATTCCAGATAATGAGTATCAATTGGGACGTCGTGGCGGTTGTCAGGGGCCCGAGGGAAGTTTCGAGTCGTGACAGTTATGGTCAAAACACTAAAGCATATGCAAACAGACTTCCAAGTCTTTCAACGCCTTACTTTCCAAAACTAAGCCTAATTCCTTTAAATCTTACAAAACTATAAAAACTAATAAATAATAACCAAATTAAAAGAAATAAAATTAAAATTAAAATTAATCACTTAAAAATAAACTAATTATAAAAATAAAAAAATAACTAAATTATAATTAAAAATTAAAAACTTAATTAATATTTAATAACAAAATTAGATTAAAATAATTTTATAAAATAGAATTATCAACTTCTGCCATCTTAGTGTCCTTATAATAAGCCACAAAAAAAAAGTCTAACATATGTAACATTTATGAGTGTCCAAAAGTCATATATCCAATAAAAAATTATCTTGTTATCACTAATCGCAGCATGAATCACCTTTCGCTATCGGTTGGCATGTAGTTTGGAAATGATCTTGTGCAAGGAGTTAATAGGATTACTGGTCTAAGTAAAGGAGGAATTTATACCCTTCTCAAGTTTCCCTGTCACCAAAAAGTCTGCAACAAACTCATATAAATGCCTATCAAGCTCCAAGATTTTTTCAAGAAGTTAAAATTAATCCGTCGGGTCTCATGACTCTAGACCCATCACACACGGAAGCCATTTTCTAACTTTCTTCCAATGTAATTGAAGCTTCCAAACTCCTTGCACTATCATCATATATTGTTTTCAGTTTCTATAATGTATTTTTAATTTTTTTTGAAGAAATATAATATTTTAGTAAAAATACAAAAGAACCAATAATTAATAAGTAAAAATTAAAGTAGGTATGACATTAAAATCATTTTAAAAAATTATACTAAATTGACTTGGGTCAATAAAATTAAAATCTGATGTGTTATAATTTTTTTTTCATTAACTTAATAGGTAAATGTGAGTTTTCATAGGTCAAATGCGTAACTAATCAAATTAAAGAATCGACTTGTATCAAGAGTTGAGTCACCAAATCGATGGATCCGATCATCGAGCCGGTCTAATTTAATAACTTTAGGATATTGTTTATTTAGTTTGATATTAAATAAAAAATAGTTTTTTTGAATGAAATTTTTTGGTACTTTGATATGTTTCTAGTTGATAAAAAAATCCATGTGTCAAGCCATGTGATTATGCCACATCACTCGATTTAACGGTTAGAAATTCTAACATTTAATGATGGGACCCAATTTGACATCATAATTATTTTTAAAAGAGAAAAGAAAGAGGGAAAAGAATTAATCACATAAAATACATTGACATCTGCGCAGTTAAAACAAACATATTATATCATCCTTTGCTTCAGTACTTTTGCATTGCCAATTTGCCATGGTCTTGAACTCCATGCACTAGTAATTCCTCAGCTGAGAGGCATATGCGTAGATCTGCTCGGCGGAGTCTATTTTCTTTGCTTCCTCAGAGTTGGCATAAAAGAGGAAGTCCATGAACTCAAACTCCTTGAAAACTTGAGGGTGTTCCTCATTTACAAGCTCTTTTGGTGCCTTGATTAACGTACCCTCCACCAGAACTGCAAAGGCTCCCAGTGAATACCGGTCTTTGTCTCCACTCATCATGACTCTATGCTTCGCCGCTTTCATTCTGCCATTACTCCATGCCTTCATTTCAAGGTTTGTAACGTTCAATATATCAGTCTTCCAATCTTTAATTTTAGTTTAATTTTCAATAATTAGGTAAGATTTTGGTTTCCATTTTACCCAAGGTTAAAGAAACCAACTTTCTAGCTAGACTCGTATATATATATATATATATATATATATATATATAAAATTAAAAATCAAACTTGTTCATTTAGTTTAAAATTTATATAGACACTTACTAGGAAACTGATCCAATTTAAATTCAATAATAAAAGAAATAAAATTTAATCATATTTATATTTAGTTAGTCAAAATTAAATAAACAAATTCAAAGTAAACTTCATATTTAGATCATTTATAAATTCAAACAAATAATTTGTCTATTATAAGTAATACATACATTAAAAATGATATAAAAATTAAAATAAATATTAAAAATAATCATCGATAATTAAGTTCGGATAACATATGTTGTTCCAATAGAACGATTTTAAAAGTACTATAACGGGAAGTTAAAATTGCGTTTTGGCAAATATCATTAAGAAGAGTTATTGGATGTAAAAGCTGTTTAACAATATTTTGATTTATTTAAGAAAATAAATATAAAAGGCTTAACTTTATTAAACAAAATCATAAGTTTTAAAGTGAAAAAATAAATAAAATAATTTTTTGTTAATTAAAATAAAAAACAAATGAAATCAAGAGAAAAATTAGATCATCTAAAAGGATGAATATAAAAAAAAAAAATCATTCTCTGTGTAATTTTATAAATTATTAAAGGATAAAGTGAGAGTGTTGAAAAATTTATTAAATAGTTATTACTACATATTAACACTTTTTGAAAATTTTTGATTTATAATTTCGTTATTAAATAATTTATAATTTAATTATGTTCGGGCCAAATTCTTAGATACCTAAAAAGTTATGGCTTTATCATAGTCCTTCCATCCTTCCTGGTATTCCCATTATTAACGTTACCCTAGTCATAAAACCTAACAAATTTAAAAAATAAAAATTGATAAAGGGCCGAACAAGGCCCAAAGGTGGCCTGCTACCCCTGGTAATGATGTCGGCTTGTCGCTTCTTCCATGGGTCCAAGAAGCAACTAACTAGAAAGGCAGAGGAACTGAGAAAATCTTGTCGTTTACTGCCTTTTGACAAAAATTAAACGTATTTGTAACTGGATTCTTGGTACAAAGGAGTAGATAACATAAGTTAAGGTCAGTTAAACCAAATTATTGAGCATACCATGAGAGGATCTCCGACAAGAAAGACAAACGAACAAGGAGACGGAAACACCTTGGTCCACTCTCCGTCCTTAATTTCAATTTCCAGTCCTGAAATTTGATCCTCACAAACGATTGTGCTGGCTGGTTTATCAGTATGAGCGTAGAGACCTTTCACATAGTCTCCGGATGGAAGGGCCATGTATTTCATCATTCGCAGCAGCATGTAACATCTCATGATCAATGACTCCCATTTCTCTCCCAACTCGTAACTATCAATAATCATCAACCAGATTATATGGTTCAGCTCCTCCAATTGCTTGGCCATAGTGTTCACGGTTTGGCTGTTCAAAAGGAATGAACACGTTAATTAAGAGTACAAAACTACTTAGAATTCCTTCAAATCTGTAACTAATCTAAGTCTAATTCGAGTATCTGATGGATGAGCTTTGATAATTACCAAAAGTAATGGTGGCCATCAGGCCACATAAGTTGAGCAAAGCTTTTAACCGAATCATAGTTGGAGGCATCTTTCAATTCCGAAGCCCTCGTATAGAGAAACCTGGCTGCATGGCCCAATGTAGCTATGGTAAGGCTTTGGATTACCATTTTTCTGCTTTCTCTCCAACGGAACTTCAACAAGTTCCCTTACCAAGGAAATCGTCTCCTCCCGGAGTTTCCTTGGTATCCTTTCATACACCATCTGGAAAGAACCGTAATTCTCACAAGCCTCTCGTACCCTCCTGCACAAACGTTGCCACCCTTCAGTTCCTCGCTCTCGAATCCGGTGAACCCGTGGTCGGTAACTCAATAACTGGAATCTGAAATTCAGAATCGGAACCCATTTTCATTATCCCTAACAATATTAATTTCTTGGACTAAATTAGCTTGTATATGTAACAATGGTCTTGGTTTCTCGTTGTTGCCTCACTACCAGAAGGGCTTAACTCTTTTATATGGCATTGTTTCTAAAGGCGACAAGCAGATACCATCAAACTAGCACCTATGAACTTCAATAAAAGCATCTAAAGCATAATCATATATATATAAATAGGGGGATTTTTTTTTAACCATTAAAAATAAAGTGTGTTTAAAAATAACCATTCAGATTATTTTAACTGTTTTTAGCTATTAAAGTATATTTTCGGACAAAAATGTCATTAATGAGACATCTTTGTTGATGGATACTCTGAAACACCCGGACCGTAGAAAATTATGCAAAGAATATAGCGAACGTTTACTTTTTGCCCAAAACATCCTTTTTTATTGGAGAAGCTTGTGCAAAAGAAAATAATGTTGCATGAGATGGTTTTTCTAAATGTTCGGACATGGCATTCAGATAAATTGAACAAGGAAGGGGTTGTGATGAATCGAAAGCTTGGAGAACGATGTGAAACCAGAAATTCCGCTTACGGAGGTGAATCGAAAGAAGAAAGACGTGAATGCAAAGCACGAAATGGTCGTGCTACAGCAGTCAGGACAGGCCATTGGGTTTAGAGTTTGTGAAAGGGAAAATGTGAGACGGCAGGGTGCAGAGTTGGTGACACACCATGGAAGGAAGCACTGACAAGCCAAGATGCAGAGTTTGTGACACGCAATGGAGGGAAGCAGTGAGATGGCAAGGTGCAGAGTTGGTGACACGCCATGAAGGGAAGCAGTGAGATGACAGGGTGCAAAGTTGGTGACATGCCATGGAGGGAAGCAGTGATACGGCAGGGTTCAGAGTTTGTGACAGGCCATGGCGAGAATCTGTGACACGCCTTGGTTTAAAGTGTGTGACACGGCATTGCTTTAATATCTGACAGGCCATGGTTTAATTTGAAATATGTGACGCGACATTAATTGAAAAGTTGACACGCTGGATTGAAATAGAAGAAAAAAAAAAGAGCAGTTTCAGAGGTAACCGTTTGGACTTGCCTTATATTTTATGAATATTAATTTTTATTTATCCATTTCTCACAATAAACAGTTCATTTTTCCTTTTCCTCATTTGTAAACATCTGTGTGAACCAAGGGCTGTTCGATTCATTTCTCATTGCGAAAGGTAGAAGAGAGTTCTACTTCGTTGTTTAGAAGGTTAATGACACCACTGCAACAGGAAGAAAAATGCCGGTTATCAGTGAAAAGGTAAGTGAGCTTGGAAAAAAAAACCATAAAAAAAACTTCCTTGATTTCGGTAATTTTGAATTTTTTTTACTGGGTTTAGGGTGATAGATATGTTCGTGTTTTTTGCAAATGTTAAGTTTAAACTGTTTTTTTCCTGGTTTGATGGTTTTTGGTGTTAAGTGGTGCTGGGTTGACTAGTCTTTGGGGTTTAACGTGTCAGGACATTAGGTGTCCTATTTGCCTGGTGTGTGACAACATTTCACTTGATATGCATGGCGTGTGACAACATTTCACTTGATATGCATGGCGTGTGACAACATTACATTTGATATGCATAGCGTGTGACAACATTTTAATGCATGGCGTGTTACAACAATTTTACGTTATGCGCATGGCGTGTAACAACATTTATTTATTTAGTTAGTATACCTTTTTTGCACATTATTGGTTAACTGACTTCTGCACGTGTGCTATGTGATGCAAATGCAGCGTAGAAAATATGAAGATCTTGACAGTTTCCTCATTGTGCCGAGGGAAAAGTGGGCGTTCAATGTCGCAATAAACACCCACTGTAAATGGTCCCAACTCCATTACATCAACAAGACTTTCCAAGAGAAAGGGGAGTTCGATGCAGTGAAGCGTACATGCTTCGAAATGCTCCTTAACGTCTATCCACAAGGCTACTTCAGCGCTGGTCTCCTTCACAACATAATGATTCGTCAAATTAATGAGAAGGAGGCAATGAAGGAGGAGCTATGGTTTGCTATCGGCAAGAGCAATGCGCGGATATCAAAACAGGAGTTCTACCTTATAATCGGGCTGAAGTTTGGTCCAATGTCCGATGTGTTCACATGTTCGTACGAGGTGGTTGCTGACAAAATTCATGTGAGATACTGGAACGGTCAGGAGAGCATTAAGCTGCAGGCTTTACTTGATACGTTCCGCGGAGGCAACTTCCAGCGAGAAGGAGACGCGACCAAGATGGCACTCGTCTTGATTGCAAATAATATCATATTTGGGCAAGACTACCGTAGACGGGTGACGCATTGGTTGCTGTCATTGGTTGAGGACCTTGACGCTTGGAACGAATTTTCGTTAGGCCACTATGTTTGAAAGCTCACCTTAGACTACCTATTGAAAGGGTTCGAGATGCCTACCTCAAGCGCAGCAAAAGAAAGCCGGTTACGGTACAACATCTACAGCGTCATATGGGTGATACAAGTATGGTCACATTTACGGCTTCTGTTTGGTTTTGAGAAAATAATTTATTGTTGCACTGTTTTATAATTTACATATGATAGTATTTACAATTGACTTGCAGTTCTGGGCATTGGAGGCAATTTCGGCCTCTCGAAAAATAATAGCCCCCTCTACTCCGAAAGAAAATGTCTACCCACGAATGTGCAGATGACAATGCAATCAGAAGCCAAAAGACTTGCACAAGGCAGTGGAGAAGTTGGAGTAATCTGAGCATGTGAGTGAACAGCTACAATTTTTTTCTTCATATTTGTATAAGAAATTTGCCTCCAATTTAATCAGAACATAATTTCTTTTTATTTGCAGTTGTGGGCACTGGAGACATTGAAGCCTACCTCAGAGGAAGCCAGTCGGGAGTATTTGGTGAACCTCGATGTACCGTTATCGGAGGACCATCAGTACGTGCCAATCGGGCACGTGAAGGATCAAGCGGATCATATTGGTGTCCCTGCAAAAGAGAAGAGGAGAAGCTTGAAGGAAAAAAGATCCGCCGCTGCCACTAAGCGGATGTGCACCGTCTCTTCTGTTGTTGATGAGCCGTCGGCCCTTGAGTTAATGGAACAAGGGGACGACCATGGTCCAAGAAGTGAACAGCTGGTAATTACGGTTCTAACATTTTTTTCATCCATTTGATATGTAATTATCTACTAACATTTCTATGTTTGCAGTTAGACCAAGCAACGGTAGCTCCACAACCACCCATCGGTCCTCCTCAGACGCACATTCGTAACGAGTCGTCGGTAAGTTTGGTTTTAACGATTTATGTTCAAAGTTTCCACATATGTTTATCTAGTAACAAAGTAACTTATGTTATTGCAGTTCACGGAGGTGACGTCCGTTCCTCAACCAGTTCCGGCTCCGGCTCCGACTTAACCGCATACTGCCAATGAGCAGCCAGTAAGGATATTAAAGTTGCTATCTTGGTTGTTCACACGTTTCGTATATGATTATTGAATAACACAACTAATATATATGTTCTTGCAGTTGACCTAGTCGGTAAGAGTCAATGACAGCATAGTCACAAAACGTCAGCTCCAACGAATCATGCATCAACATCACAAAGACATGTTGGAGCTGAAAGCATCAATTCAGCCATTAACTGTTGTGCTAGAAATGCTAGAGGATCGTATCGTTGCACGGGTTTTAGACGGGCTGAAATCACAAGTACGTTAATCTTTCTGCACTTGTATTTTGCTATTTTAGGTCTTCAGTTTTATCAGGTTTAGGGTAATTTTTTTAATGGAATTTATGCTTTGTGGTTTTCTATTTGCTAACAAATTTTCACATTTGTCTCGTTCTGTAGGCCGATCTTTCATCCGACAATGCTGGTGTGGATCATGATGATCTTGATGATGGGCAGCCTGAGGAGCATGGTGTCAACCTTCAATCAGATGATGCTGAAGGAGACAAGGTTGGTGAGGCCGATCCGATTGTGGATACTTTCGTCGAACGGGAGGGAGACCTTCAGTTAGTCGTGTCAGCCGTAGAGCATTTTTCTCAGTCCGACACGATCGTCACGCTTCCAGCAGCAGGATTGGGCCAACTTCCTCAGAGCACTCCCGAAGCCACCAGGTCACCACAGCCGTCACCGCTATCCTCCGATTACCATCATCTTGCAAAAGCAATTGCCGACCCTACTAAGCTGGCACGGGCAATAATGGCGAGGAAATACCTTGCAAGCCCGTATGTCGACCCCTCATTGAGCCATCGGGAGGTGAAGAACATGATGATGGAAGCTTACGAAGCCTTCAAGAAAAACCAGTCCGCGAGGTAAGCTTGTAAATATCAATTCATTATTGTTTTTTAATGAAACATTTATCTGCCATCGCTTATCAAATTCATTTTGTTACATATGCAGACGTAACGTCGAAATCTTAGGGGATCAAGGTGCTGAATTCTTCACATTATTAGAGTATCCCCGAGAAGAAAAGACAAGTGAACATATCGACGCATGCCTCAGCGTTCTGTGTAAGAGGTCGACAGGGCCAAAATCGAAACATTACAATGCTCGTGCATGCGTTGTTGACATGATATTCTTTGTAAGTTTTTTGCAAAAATTTTCAATTCTTTCTAAGCTTTTCAGTGTGTTAAGTGTAAACTAATGCAATTTTTTTTTTTTAACAGGACACCACCCATATGCTACACTTGGCATATCAAACTGAAGATGTCCGGTCAAGCATGCAAATTCTGGATGAGTTATGAGGGTATGTGGAGGGTGAAAGGCCGACATACGGGAAGAAATGAAAAGAGGTCGATTTCATCCTCACTCTTTGCAATATGGGTGGGCATTGGGTGGTGGCAAAGATCGATTTGGCAAGGTGGATGATCAAAGTGGTGGACTCCGTAGCAACTTCGGCAGTTAAGGATAACGGAGTTCGTGTGGAGCAGCTGAAGCCACTTACGATAATTTTTCCAATCATCTGCCACCAAGCCGTGTATTTCAGCAAAACACGCCGGAAGAAACGGGATTTGACACTGATGTCAATGGAAATTGTTAAGCTACATTGACGCAATTTTGCAATCGGACCCGATAATAGTTAAGTAGAATATGATTGCAAAATTGCATCTCCAATACGCAAACGAAATTTTTTCCAACAGTTGTGTGAGTGAACTATAAACATATCGGCCCTTCGTTGTACAATTTTTTTTATACAGAATTAAATTTAGAGATAATTGTTATGTTGTATACACAATAGGAAATAGAAATTGTACAATAGAATTATTTTTTGTATACCCACTTCATTATATTTTTATACATAATATAATTTTTTTGTATAAACAATTAATTTTATACAAGAATACATTATTTTTGTTAAGTAATTTTGTATAGACAATCTTCTTTTGTTTTATACACAGACTTATACACAAATCCAAGAAGTCAGTGTCTCATGCAATCGAATTGGAAGCACTTGGCGTGTCACGCCATTGGTAATGTGCAATAGGCCTGTAACCCCAGTTGGCCGTGCTGTGTCACGACCAAACTACAAGAAGTTAACGTTTCACCACATTGACAATATGCACTCTGCATGTCACGATAGTTAGGGCGCAGCCTATAACTAATTAAAGCACTTGACGTTTCAGCGTCATAATCTATATGCACTTGGCATGTCACCACCATGTCTGCATGCACTTGGCGTGTCATCACATAAGACTGAATGCACTTGGCATGTCACCACCAATATCTGCATGCACTTGGCGTGTCACCACCATGTATGCATGCACTTTGCATGTCACCACTAGTATGCATGCACTTGGTGTGTCACCACCAATATCTGTATGCACTTGGCGTGTCACCACCAATATGCATGCACTTGGCGTGTCACCACCAATATCTGCATGCACTTGACGTGCCACCACCATGTATGCATGCACTTGGCGTGTCACCACCAATATCTGCATGCACTTGACGTGTCACTATCATGTCTGCATGCACTTGGAGTGTCACCACCAAGTCCGCTTCTCAACCAGAAACATTTAAATTGGTAAAGTCGGTTTATATTCCTCTACTATATATGGTCCACAACTCCTCAGTTCTCATAGACAAACCGTACATCTCCTCTAAAGTAGTTTTGTCGATGCTTCCTCAACAATTCTTTCGAGCATTTTCGCAATTGTAGGATCATTTTGGAGAGGTTGTTAACATCCTGCCCTTCATATATTCAACTTTAGAATTCTCCACTAGTCTAATAATTAATCTGTTTCTTTTCACCTCCAACCTGTAAGCAATTGTCCAACCCTGGCTATATCAAATTTTTATGAAGAGACTCTAGATTTCAAATAGCCAGGATTGGACAATTGCTTACAGGTCGGAGGTGAAGAGAAACAGATTAATCATTACATTAGTGGAGAATTCTAAAGTTGAATATATCAAGAGGGGATGTTAACAACACATGCGTAAGCGGGATTTCTGATTTGTAAATTGATATATCAAACCACGGCTTGTCAGCTGTTAAAGCAATGACGTGTCACACACTCTAAACCATGACGTGTCACGGATTCCCGCCAGGGCCTGTCACAAACTCTGAACCCTATCGTGTCACTACTTCCCTCCAATGCGTGTCACCAACTCTGCGCCATGGCGTGTCACTACTTCCCTCCATGGCGTGTCACCAACTCTACGCCCTGCCGTGTCACTGCTTCCCTCTATGGCGTGTCACCAACTCTGCACCCTGTCGTGTCACTGCTTCCCTCCATAGCGTGACACCAACTCTGCACCATTCCGTGTCACTGCTTCCCTCTATGGCGTGACACCAACTCTGCACCCTTCCGTGTCACTGCTTCCTTCCATGGCATGTAACCAACTCTGCGCCATGGCGTGTCACCAACTCTGCACCCTGGCCTGTCACTGCTTCTTTCCATGGTGTGTCATCAACCCTGCACCCTACCGTCTAATATTTTTTTCCTTTCACAAACTCTAAACCCAAGTGGACAATTGATATAATATTGCAACATCGTTTGTAAATTGACTAAAATTCCCTTATGTATATTGAAGCGATTTGCTTTAAGCAAAAATGTAATGAATGTATTGGCTTTACAATTATCGAAATGTAGGGTAACATTGTTGATTTGTTATTTATATATGCTGTCCAAAGATTACACAGTTTACATTCCATACTATATGACCATGCATGGTGTGGCTAAAGTTAATTATTGACTACTTCTATGCCTAGGTAATGCTATTATTATACATTGATGTCTAGCAAATATCATTATTCAATGCAAATGTCAATGGCCAAGATCGAAACAGTTCAAAACAATTCCTAACAAAACAAGAGGTAAATTACACAAGTCAATCACGCACGGCCACTCTCGCTGAACCCTAAGAATAAGTCCATCAATGATATTGAGTCAGTCACGTGCTGGCCCAATGTCATGCAATGCATAAAAACCAGTCACGCAAACCCTCAAAAGTAGTGAACAAAAGCCTCAAAACAATAGATAAATTGCAGAAGTCCCGCAGCATCTGTCTCGTAATACCTAATAACAAGTCACTTAATGCGTAATATCCACTCACTCATGCCAACATAACCAGTCACGTAATGGCCCAATGTCACGCACATGGGTTACACATTTAGTTAAGCCGACAATATGTCTTCATCCATAAAACACCCTATGTTTTCAGACATTGTCCTTTGGATTGGACAATTGTTGCGTGTGTGATCTATTTCTCTACAACTTGAACATGCTTTCGATCGACGCACTAGTGGGGGCATTGATTGACTTGGAAATATTGTTGGATTTATTGATGGATTTACAAATGGAGATGGGCAATTCTGCCTGTTATGCCTGTACATCTTGCATTGCGAATATTTCTGTGCTCAACTACCTTCACTAGCCAATGGAATCTTTCTCCTCCTAGGTCTTCCTGCTTGGCCTCGCCAAGACGGTGGCAAGATGACAATTTGTTTCACATACGGGGGGATGTCCCATTCACTAGGATGCCCTACTGGGCAAATGGACCCCGCATAACCCTCCACCAAAACGGTTGTCTTGTAGTAGTCGGCGCAGAATTCAATGGCTTCACGTTTGCATTTAATGAAAAATACAATGAACCCACTATTCAAGCAGAATCTAAATGATATGTCAATTAAGGATCAAATAAGAAATAAAGAAAAGATATTTTGACCTTATTGCTGCAATGGCATGGCTGCATGGCAGCAAATCTATTTGGAACTCATAGCATGAACACGTCTTCGTGGACAAGTTAACAAGTCTGTCCACCTGCCCGTATTTAACTTCAAACTCCACTCGATTGATAGCTTTCACTACAAAGCGATATGCACCATTGAAGTGTTTGCTCAATTGCTTGGCAACCGAAGGGCTGAGAGGCATGGTCACCTTGACGGCCTCCTCGTACCAATCATGGAACCAACGCTGAAACATGTCTCGTATGAACTCGATCAAAACAGTGATTGGCATTTGTCTTGCATGCTTCAAGCAAGAGTTAACACATTCGGCAATGCTCGAGGTCATTATTTGGTATCGCCTTGCTGGTGAACATGCACGTGTCCATCTATCAAGGCCTATTATCAAAAGATTAGCATGGGCTCCCGCATGAATCTACTTGAGCTGGTTCATATGTCTGTTGAAATCGAAAACCTTATAGCAATCTCGAGCAAGGGTGAAAATCATAGAAACGTCATCGCGCTTGAACTTGTTTTTAAAGTTTTTCTTCAAATGGTAACCGCATAAACCGTGGTGCGCTACTGGGTATGCATTTTTTATTGCTTTCTTAATGTCGAGATGTTGATAAAAAATGAATATAGTGTTTTCAGGATAACCAATCGCATCACGCAGCTTGCTGAGAAACCACATCCACTAGTCTTTGTCCTTAACATCGCAGATGCCAAACGCAACTGGATATACACACTCGTTCGCGTCTTTGCATACAGCAACAAACAGAACATCCTTGAACCAACCTTTTAGATGTGCCGCATCAATTGCAACCGTAAGACGCATTACATCCCTAAACCCCCGAACACAAGCCCCGTATAATCAGAAACAATATTTGAATCTTTCAGCCTCATCAGTAGCCAAGGCAGTGACTGTGCTTGGATTTTTTTTATTCCAACATATAAAAATACGAGGATAGTAGTTGAAATGACTCCTCCAGGGGACTGAAAACAAGCTTCTTCGCATACTCATCCTTGATAATTGGCCTTGATAGCTCCCCGATTGTACTGATCAATGCATGTAACTCAATCTCGTCAATTTTTGAGTTTACCCCAACAACACCTTCAACCAGCTTCATCAAGTCCGCAAACGACAAATCACTCCTAACCCCCAACATTCGTGACTCACCACCCTTGTAAATGCCATCCACCCACTAACCACCGTATCTTATCACAAGTCGCAGAATTGGAACCCCACTGAAATTTTGAAAATAAAAAATAAAAATAATTATTTAATTTCTCAACCATTTTACACAATACAATGCCGTGTTCAAAAAATTTGTCAGTCATGTTGTTACATGCCAAGTGCATGCGGACACTGGTGGTGACACGCCAAATGCATGCGGATATTGGTGGTGACACATCAAGTGCATGCAGACATAATAGTGACACGCCAAGTGCATGCGGACACTGGTCGTGACATGCCAAGTGCATTAGACACTGGTCGTGGCACGCCAAGTGTATGCAGACATGCTAGTGACACGCCAAGTACATGCAGTCTTATGTGGTCACACGCTAAGTAGATGCATGGCGTGTAACAACTCCGTGCAATGTTTCTAATCCGTCTTCTAATTTACATTCTACACAAAAAGTTTCACAAATTTATGTGTTGCAGTAATAAACCCAAAAACATACATTGATGTCATCTCTGCTATGGGGTCTATTTTTCGAGGACAATATGGCAGATGGCGAGAGATAGACCACAACACAATGACGATGGTGCTCAATAGAGAGTTGACAGAGCTCATACAGTTCAAAGAGTTGATAACGATGGTGCTTAACACAAAGTTACTACAGTTCAGAGAGTTGAGACAGAAAGATGAGCGAGCTCAAATAGCTGAGCATTAATTTCTAATGTTTCTCAATGGCGGGAGGCAGAAATCCGTAGCTCAATTTGCCATAATGTTTTTAAGGGCATTTTTGTCTACTCAAGCTTCTTTGAAGCTAGAAACAAATAACTTTGTTTGGGTGGTTATTTTTGAAATCACCCTATGACAAAGGTTGTTTCTCACAATTTCCTCATATAGATATTGGTAAAAATTTGAGTGTGTTCCCATAATAATTTACATCTATGTGTCATGCTTCTTTTGGAAACACAATCATATATTTGGCTTTAGCATGTAGACAAGCTAATAAGGAAAAGGCAAGATACAAACATATTTATCTTTATATTAACCAAACTTAATATATTTGTGATATTTCCATGCTTAAAACCCTTTTACAACTTAACTAATTTATTGGTTAAGCTGCATAACTGAACACCAATTTTGCCTAGTCCAAGTGCATTGCTTCCTCTGAAAATTTGAGGAAGGCCATATAATTGAAGTCCTTGAAAACTTAAGGATGGTCCTCATCTACCAACTATTTTGGTGCTTTGATGATTGAACCCTCCACAGCCACAGGCACTGCAAATGCTCCAAAGGAATACCGCTCTTTGTCTCCACTCATCATCACCCCATGCTTCACAGCGTGCATTCTGCCACTGAGGATTTTTTTTCTTTTTTACTGTAGCTTAAGTGATGTCAGCAGCAATTGAGTTTTAAATTTCTATTGCAAACTTCACCATATAGAAGTCAAAGGTTTTCATTGTCATAACATTGAACGTTAACATCAATTAAGCAGTAAATCTTTACTTGATGATCATCAATTATTTCAAGGCTTTACCTACACCACTTAATGATAAGCATTTGAAGTGGTTGCCACCTTAAATCAAATATAAAACTCAAATGTTTTCATTGTCATAACATTGAACGTTAACATCAATAAAGCAGTCAATCTTTACTTGATGATCATCAATTATTTCAAGGCTTTTCCTCCTTAAATCAAGGAGTTAATATTAAAATTTAATATCAAGTTGTGGCCTCCTACTAGGCCAAAGTAGTGACATAAAAACAATTAAAATAGCATAAGTAGTTTGATTGATGTATGAGAATAAAATCAATAAATATGCTAAGTGTTGACATCATACATACCTTGCATGAGACAATCTCCAACAATAAAGACGAAAGAATAGGGAGATGATAACAACTTCACCCACTGTCCGTCTGTGGTTTCAATTTCGAGCCCTGTAATCTGATCCTCTCACAGAGGAGTACACAGGAAAATTTATCAGTAAGAGTTAACAGCAAATTGGTATAGGCTACGGAAAGAGAGGCCAAATACTTCATCACTCGCAGAAGAATGGAATGTGTCATGAACGACTCTGGTCTCCTTCCTAAGTCCCAAGCCATAACTATGGATGATCATCAAACCAATCATCTGGCTTAGCTCTTCTCCAATCTCTTTATCATAGTGTTAATACTTTGGCTAGTGTCAAAAAGCAGCTAAGTAACACATTAAAATTAGTCAGCAACATCAATACAGTAAATGAGCCCTTTAATCGACAAAAGACAAGTGAATTTGGATTACCAGAATTGGTCGTGGCCATTAGGCCACATAAGGTCGGCAAAGCTTTTAACAGAGTAGCAGTTGGAGGCATATTCAAGTTCAAAGCTTTCATACAAAGAAGATAGGAGGCCTGGTTCATGGTAGCCATGGTACGCCTTTGGGTTGATATGCTTATTCTTTGTCTCCAATGGTATATTGAAGAGTTGCCCTACTGAGGAAAATGTCTCCTTTCGGAGATAACTTGATAGCTATTAGATTTTAAACTGTGGTAACATTGTAAATACTTGTTGTGGTATTGCTGTAATTAGTTTAGTAGTTAATTTATAGTTTTATAATTTCCTTTCTTCCATGTACATATGAATATTACTTTCTCTCTCATATGTAAATTAAGTCTGGGTAATAATGATTCCAAAGTATTCTCTTCCAAATGGGTCTTCTGGTTTCTTCTGTTCTTGAGATTTTAGCCACCTACAATCTTGGTTCTTATAAAGGAGGTTCTTGTGATAGAGAGAGGAAGCATTGCAAATAAATAAAAAGATACGCCACATGTGGCAAAGAGGAAGATTGGAGCAGTTCCTGAAGTATTGAGTATTGTGGCGGTGAAAGATAATAAAAAGAGAATTAGAGAAAGAAGCTCTAGAAGAGAATATGTTAGGGGAGGGAAGAACCTTTCTAAATGAATTATGAGGCTCTATATATAGAGCTAAAAGTGGCAATTACTCAAAAATAGGCTTTAATGCGCTTAATGAATGATATTGTTATGAAAAACATTAATGTGAGTAACTGTTACTGTAATTGGATGTAACAAAACTTGTTCTCAAGTAAAAGATAATAGAAAAGAGGTGCACGTGAAAAGGTACAAAAGAAAAAACTATACATGAATAAATACAAGAGAAGAAGGTATATGAAAACATGTATACGAGAATAAGGTAGAAGGGTGAAATACTTGTACTTCAGGAAAAAGTTAAGAAGAAGACCTTTTAACTATCTCCATATCTGAGTCACCAAGCCAAACTCTCTGGAACATCCCAAGATGAAAGTAGCTCATGAACCCTGCCACTTATTCTGAGTTACTTTCACTACTATCCATATAAAGTGGTTATTCTAATAATATTAGTAGTTCCACATAGAGTAGTGCTACATTTATTCTAGTTGTTTTGTGTGAAGTAGTGCTTCATTTGTAATGGTTGTTCTCATTATTCTTTATATGATAAAATAGTTCTTTCAAGAATAGGTATTAACCGAAATCAAGTGTCTACAGTTCTTACATGGTATCAAAGTGGATCGATCAGGCTTAAAATTGGTTCTTTGATTTCTTCCATTAACCTTCTTTGTTTGTTTTCAAGTTTCTTGATTCTTAGACTTCTTTTGATTTTTCATTTTTGCATTTCCAGAAACCCTAGATTTGTGATTTATTTTTAAATTTGTAATACGATCTTTCTAGATCTATGACATTTCCTTCTAAATCTTTTGATCGATTTACTCGTTTGGCTGTTTGATTGTGTATCTGTTGAAAAACCATGGCTAACATTTCAACTTCAAAGTTCCTTTTCTCTATTATTGATGATCTTCAGTCTCCCTATTACATTAATCCTTCGGATCATAATGGTTCAATGATGATAAGTCCAAAGTTGAAAGCTAATAATTATGCCTCATAGAGCAAATATTTTATTTTGGCTTTGTTAATTCGAAACAAGTTAGGGTTTATTAATGGTATGATTGTTAAACCAGAATCCAGTGATAAGATTCATGTACAATGGATGAGATGTAACAATCGAATAGTCACATGGTTGCTAGAATCGATTTCTCCTCCAATTGCAACAACGTTTTTCTGCTTCAACTCAACAGCACAAATTTGAGAGGTTCTGAAGAAGTGTTTTGCTCAACCTGATGATTCACAAATCTGTGATCTTCAGTTTATTCTTTCCAATGTCACACAAGGTACTCAAATAATCGATTCCTATTTCACTAAGTTAAATGCTATTTAGGAAAAACTTAAGATATTTAGGCCATTACCTCATTGTGACTGCGAAGATTGTAATCCTAAATGTTTCCAAAAATATATTGACTAGTTGACTAAGGATAATGTGTTTAAATTTTTGATTCGCTTGAATGAATCATATGCTGCATTGTTGTCTTAGATTTTGTTAATGAAGCCTTTTCCAAGTCTTGATGAGGCTTATCATATGTTCATTAGAGAAGAAAGTCAAAGGAATCTGCGTATGCAATCTCAACCTCTAGTTGAAGGGTCTGGTATGATAGTAATAAGTGAAAAACAAAAGAAGTTTAAGCCTGATGTTACTTGTGGACATTATGGTAAGGCTGGCCATGCCAAGGAAAATTGTTACAGGCATTTTGATTTTCCTCTAGATTTTAAATTCACCAAGAACAAGAATCCTACTGCTAAGAAATTAGGTTATTCTAATAGTGTGATGGTCAATGTTACAACTGCTGGTAATAAGGAACATGATAGTGCCATATCTCAATTGTCTTTCTCTCAATCTCAATATCAGAAATTAATGATGTTAATCAATGAAGATCATGCTTATTCTAGTGATAAACCACTTTTTTTTTTGAACAAAGGTATTTAGAACCAGTAACTCAAATCTCCAATTGTCAATTCTTCAATGGCAGGTATAATTGCTAACCCTTTTTGCTTTAATTCTGCTCATGGTTATTATGATGGATCATCTGCTAATATTTTTGGATATTTTTCTAATCATTAGATTGTTTATTCGGGTGCTACTGATCTAATAATGATATTGAATTTAACTTATTTGATTGTTTGCTCATTTAATAGAATAATTGATCAAACCCCTAAACAAAATAGGGTTATTGAAAGAAAAAATCAGCATCTTTTAACGGTAGCCAGATCTTTACTTTTTCAGTCTAGCTTACCTATAAGATTTTAGGGATATGCTTTTCTTACATTTGCACACATTATTAATAAAGTGCCAACTCCTATTTTAGAAAACATATCTCTTTGTGAAGTTTTATTTTCTAAGGCTCCTAGTTATTCACATTTTAAAAGTGTTTGGATTTCTATGTTTTACTTCTACACTTTCACATAATAGAAAAAAATTTGAATCGCAGGCTAGGAAGTGTGTTTTTTTAGGATATCTGCAAGGTACAAAAGGTTACATATTTTATGATCTTAACATTCATCAAACGTTCACTTCCATAGATGTTATCTTATAAGCATATATTTCTTTTTCAAAATTTTAATATTTTTATTCCTGATCTTGTTTTCCTTTTTTTTTTGAAATACTTGCTAACAATATTACTATCGCTTCTTCTCCATTTCACATGATGGATATGGATTTGTATGCCATGTCATCAAACCTACAACCGTTCAATCTAACAGTGATCCACTTTCTTCATGAAATTCTCCTTTTTCTTTGCCTAATAATTCTCATTCTGACAATTCTTTTGCACCTATACTTGAACCTACTTTAGTTGAACCGTTATTTAAACCTACCATTGTTGAACCAACAATTAAAGTTCCCATTCTTTCTTCTCCCTCACATAATTCCAATCTATTTCCGTTCTTGTTTCTCTACTTAGAAAAAGAACCAGGCATAGAAAATTACCAAAATACCTTAATGCTTACCATCATAATTTGCCTACCTCTTCAAACCTTGTTACAAAATATCCTATTCAACATTTCATATCTACAAATCAATTATCCAAGAATCACAAAGCCTTTGTTACTTCTCTTAGAGCATGTTTGGTTTGGCTTTTTTTTAGCTTAAAAACTATTATAAAGCTCTTATGAAAAATAATAGTTTTTAAAATTACATTAAAGCTGTTTAATAAATTTACTTTTTATAAGCTCTTTTTTATAGATAAGTTATTTGGCAAAACAACTTATATAAACTCTAATTTTGATTAAAATCACCATAAAGGGTATTTAATAAATAACTTTCTATTAATTACGAATTTCTTTGTTCAAAATAGAAAAAATTAACTTTATTTTTTATCTGTTTAAAATAAATTTTTGAAAATCTAAAAAGCATTTTTATATAGCATAAAGTTTATAATTAATAATAAATCATAAAAAAAGAGTTTCACAAATAATTCATAGATAACATGTAATTCATAAATAACTCATAAATTAACGATTTCTATTTTTCATCAATGCAATAGTTATTTGGTTGCAAACTCTACCCATATAACTATCATCCAATGCTCTTCTAGAAGTATATGAACACATTTCTTCATCATTATTTCTTTCTTCTTAACTCTCAAGAATATAATTGAGATTACGATCACATTTGTCAAACTCCTCATCTATAACACCACACTGTCTAATGTAGTTATGAAGTACCGTTGTTGCAACAATAATCTTTTCCTGTTTTATCAACTAAAATGGCTTCATATCACGTAGAATATGCCACCTATTCTTCCAAACTCCAATTGTTCATTCAATGATATTTCTTAACGAAGAAAATGCATGGTTGAACGTTTCTTCTACACCTTCTGGCTGACTGTAACCTCTAAAATCAAGAATGTGATATCTTTCACATTTATAAGGAGCTTGATACCTTTTCATATTAGGATACTAGCATCCACTACATAATATTCACCTTTATATGGTATTTGATGCCTAGTGGAGAATTCAAATATTTTGTTTAGTTTGTTATAGATTATAAAATGCTTGGAAATTTCATACATGTGGAATGATGTATCAATTTGTGTAGTTATTGTTATACCTAAAAGAAATTTTTCAATTGAATTACCACAAATGAGTACAAAGATTGACTTCTCAATTTTCATCTAATTTATTTCAACAACTATTGACCTATTTGACTTATTTTAATCATAATCAATAAATATTATATACATCAAAAAAATTAAAAACAAATAAATATCACATAATTGTCATATCAAACAATAAATTGAGAAATATAAAATAATAAAAAGAGTTTTCAAAACCTAACAAGAAAAAATGATAAAAAATAAAATGAAAAACAAAACAGAAAAAAAAACAGTTCTGATTTTTGGGTTTTCGTTTCTCTTAATTTTTGTAAGAACAAAAAAAACCCTAATTTGTAGAAAGGGAGAGAGGAGAAAGAGATCAATAGGGAGAGAGGGAAGGAGTATTTTTTAAAGAAGAGAATTTTTTTCGAAAAAAATAGCTTTCTCAATAAACTGGTGTGTTTTAAAAAAAAAAGAAAAAAAAGCTCCTAATTGGAGTTTTTTTTTTTTAAGCTCATTTTTTTTAGATTTTATATTTAAAAAAAAAGTTATTTTTTTTAAGAGTTTTTTACGAAATCTTGTTTGGCCCAGCTTCTACTTTTAGGCAGTATATAAACTAAATATAAGATAGACCAAACGAGCACTTAATCATTTTTCAGAATCTACTAATTATCATCAAACAGTCAAATGTTTTCATTGGCAAACAACCATGAAATCTAAAATTGAGGCTTTTGAAAACAATGGGACTTGGTTTATCATTTCTCTTCCTATGGATGCACACACCATAGGGTGTAAATGGGTTTACAAAGTCAAGCTCATAGCTGATGGGAATCTTAAGAAATATAAAGCCAAACTTGGGGCTAAACGTTATAACCAGCAAAAGGGATTCGATTATCATGAAACATTTAGTCATGTGGCTAAAAAAACCATTGTTCGCATCTTCTTGGCACTTCTTGCTATAAAAGTTGGGTTTTATCTCAACTGGATATTGATCATGCATTTTTAAATGGGGATTTAAAGGAAATTGTTTATATGGATTTACCTCTTAGTTATGATGTTAAACGAGGTTGTTCTTCTGATCAAATATTGGTTTGTCAATTGCATAAATCATTGTATGGTTTAAAGCAAACTTCTTGTCAATGGAATCTAAAATTTACTATTGCCCTTTTGGATTTTGGGTTTTTTCAATCTAAATCTGATTACTCACTATTTACTTTTACTACTAATAATGGTGATTTTGTAGCATTGATGGTTTATGTTGATGATATTATTATTGGGAGTTCTTCTTTGTAGAAGGTTCTTTTGATTAAAGAAAGAGGACGTGTTGCAATGAATGAATCAGGATGAGCTAGAGGCGGCAGAGAGGAAGACTAAAGTAGTCCTTGAAGTGTAAGTGCTTTGGGTGGCAAATGGTGAATGATGAGAACAAGTGGAAGAAGCGGCAGATAATGACGAACGGGAAAAGCTGAAGAGAAAGAATACTTGAAGGACTCTAAAGAGAAAGAGCTTTTAAAGTAATCTTTGTTGGGTGTCTAATCTCCTTCTTACTTCTCAAGCTCCCATATTTATATTGAGCAAGAACGCTTTCTTAAGAATTGTTAGGAAAGTACATTCAATCATGGGTGAACATGCTTGTCATAGAAGAACAGTTAAATAGCGGCTTATGAGATATTAAAAGAATGATCATATAAATGATAGTGGGCGTAAGTTTTAGGTAAATAGAGTAGTGGCATTTGATAGTGTGTATTTTGAAGAAGTAAAGACAGATAAAGGGGTAAAGCACATGTACTTCAAATAAAGGTTAAGAGGAAGTTCTCTTAACTATCTCCATATTTGAGCCACCACATCAAACTCTCTTAGAACATCTCAAACATGAAGGTAACTCATGAACCCTACCACTTGTTTTGAGTTACTTTCACTTCCTCATATAAACAGTAGTTCCATGCTTGTTCTTGGGTGTTTCTGCGCTTGGAACATTCTTGGATGCTTCTCTGTTACTAACGCCTTGGAGCTCCTCTAGGCATTTCCACGCTGGGAACACCCTTAGGCGTTTTCACGCTTAGAACACCCCTAGGCGCTTCCACACTTAGAACACCCTTAGGGGCTTCCATGCTTGGAACACCCTTAGGCGCTTCCACACTTGGAACATCCTTAGGCGCTTTCACGCTTGGAATACTAGTGGGCGCTTCCACGCTTAGAACACCCTTGGGATCTGCCTTGCAAACAATAAAATAATAGTTAACCAGAATTGGGTATCTACATTTTACCCCTTACATAAAAATTCTTATAAGAACTTTTATGCATAAGGAGATGCAAATAGTAATAAGAAAGATAATGCGTACATGTATATATTTTTCGCTTTTACACTTGATAAGGAACATTGGAACTTTATTTCCTATAATAAATTGTTGTCTCAATTTCTAATATATATTAATGGCTTATAAATTAACGCAATTGTTTGGAAGCATACTGAATATATATATATATATATATATTTCTTTTGCAATTTCTGTGAACATGTCCATCTATCTCCACCAATGTTCTTCAAACTATTTCTCTTTTCCTCTTTTTTTTTATGATTTTGATTTGATTTGATTTTTTTTATTTATTATATATATTTTTTAGTATAATAATAGAAAAAGTTTAAGATAGGAAAAGGAAGCAGAGATGTATGTGGAAAAGCAATTATATGTAGAAAAGGATTTGATAAGAAAATTTAAAGAGTTAGATTTCTAATAGGAGAATAATTCCAAAATCTATAAATACGAGGGAATAGTTCTGTAGAAATTCACAATCAATTCTTAAAGGCTCTCTTTAATTCTTAAGGTTCTTCCTTAAAATTTTGAGCAAGTAAGTTTTTTTTTTTTTCTCTTTTTTTATGTATATATTTAGGGGTACTTTTGTATTTATAATAACTTTAAACTCTTCCCTACTTAGAAGGCCTAGACCATTTAAAATAGTTTGCCCCTGCAGGAAAATTTTATTATTAAAAATTTCATGCATAATAAAAAATATTTAAATGAATGACAAATTATAAATTTTTCTAAAGAAATTGATTGTATGGAAACTCACAATAAACCTCTACGCATTTTGTCTAAAATTTCTTGAAGCAAATGAGTTGTATTTAAAAGAAAACTTTCTTTGCTACGTCAATCAATGTGGTAGTAACTTGATGTATTTAAAATAATTTTATAATAGTGACTAAGGGCCCACGTCACAACAACTAACATTCAAGGCATAATAGTAAAGCTGAAGCATATAAAAAGGAACAGGATAAAACAAAATTTTTTGGCTTGGAGAACGTACTAGATATTTGAGAAAAGGTGCAGTCTTGGACTTTAAAAGTTATCGATTTTTTTTTTAGTCTGGTTATATCAATTCGGCTAACGTCATGTATGATGCAAGTTTATTTTATATTTTTATTTTTGTTATTTTAGGTACTTTTATTGATAAAAAAACTAGTTTTTTTCTAAACATGTCTCTTTTTTTTTTCTTGACACCTTAAGTAGGCAGTCATCTCACTAATGTCAGGGTGTTCCCGATGGTTTTTAACTTTTTATTTATTTTATTTTATTATTTTATTATTTAGTTATTTTAAGTACTATTTTTTTTATTATTATATTTTTTAAAAACTAAGGATGTATGATAGGAAACGTCCTTTCATTGTTAACAGTAAAAGATAAAAGATTGAAAATTTTATTTCTTTCAATTAATTTTTATTGTTTTGGGTAATTAAATATCCTTTTCGTTATTATCGAAAGTATAACTTTGAACCAATTCGTACGGCTTGTTTCAACAAAGGTGCAATTCACGTTATTTCCATAGAAGTTAAATGTTTTTCTCAAACCTTGTTCTAAATGCAGTCTTCTAAACATATCATATTCTAGAAAATGAGAACTGAATTGTGGTAAATTTTTTAAAATTTCTTCTTTTTTTTTTGAATATCACGTCAAGGAGAACACTTTGTTTTCTAATAAATGAATGAGAATTGAAATTAAATGCCTAGAAATGAACGTCTTCAATGTTAGGGAAGACTTGGAAATTATAATGAACACTATCTTATTATTTTATTTATTGCTTGTTTCTCTGTAGAGTTTTTTTTTTTTTTTTGAGTGATTCACATACGTATATCTTTATTCATCCCGTTTGGCATAAGGGAATAATTAAAATATATATATGCACAAATAAGAACAAATAAACATAGGATATTAATGCATAAGTAGGATGGTAGTGAATACTTATCTAGTCCTTTTTGTATCATTTGTGCTTGTAGGAATTTCTTTGCCTCTCCTCATGGCCAGAACTCGTTTTACCCCAATAGTTCGCAATGATGAGCCTAGTAAGGCTGTTCTGAAGAAAAGGAAGAATACTGCTACAACCTCTCTTTCGAAAAAATGCAAGTAGGAAAATCTTGTGAAATACCTCCTGTGCCAGAAATTTGAGATGACAGTATCATCAGGGAAGGAGGAGAGGATTGCTTTTAGGAAGCAGTGCATGCAAAACAGGTAGATAGGCATCTATGTGCATCTGCTGGCTATCATTGAAATCGTATTTGTAACGAAGCTGCTCCAGATAGAAGGTGTTCCATCCCAAGAACATCAGTATTGAAGTTCAAATTTGAACATGGTGAATTCCCTCTTTCAATTACTAAATTTGTCTCTAATTCATTATGGGTCCAAGGTTAAGATGAATGGGTAGAAAAAGTTTTGAAGAATTCCACTTATGTGACTGCTCTCAACAATGTTGGAGTCCTTGACGCTGTAAGAGTCACCACAAAACTTTGCATTCGCAGAGAATCCAGAATTGAAGTATGGCGCGTTATTCTTGCGCAGTAGAGTACTTTTTCATATACCATGGTTACTGCTTGGGGAGTGTTTACTTTCATTCTTGAATATGTGCGCATTCTTTTGGAACTTCCTTGTGTTGGTAGAAACAACCTTCGTTCTATTACACTTTCTAAAAAGGAAGAAAAAGTCAAGGAGTTCTTTATCAACTTGTTTATTAGCCAAGTTAAGGCTTCCAAAGTAGCACTCTTCTCGAACTAGGTAGGACTCTTTTATAAGAAATTCAACATTAAAGGCGAAAGTAGTCCTCTTAAGTATCCAGATCACATTCATGAATTAGTAGCATTGTTGATCATGTGGTTGGCTCGGTATGTCTTCCCACGTTGTCCAGACGATGGAATCTCCTCTTCAGTTATTCCTTATGCAATCAAAATTGCTAAGGGTATGAGCTTTCCTCTTGCTCCATTTTATCTCGGATCCCTATATAGGAGATTGGACTTGTATCATTCTAAGACTGCTGAATTAGTTGGCCACTATAGAGTCTTGACTTATGTGAATGTATCTTTTATTCATATGTGTTTATGAGAGAGATTCTGTAGTTGTGCTCCCACTTCTAATGTATATCAGCCTCTTACGTCTTTTTTTGCAAGTATAGCTTTAAGAGATAATTATAGAGCTTAGGCATGGCATGAATAAATTTTCAATGATAACATTCTTAAGGTGTTAGATGAGGCGAACTAATTTGTTGCAAGGCCTTATGTGAGATCAAACCATGGTTTTGGTGACTCAACCATTTATTATGATAGACGACCATTTGAGACTGGGAAACTAAACTCACGCGGATTGAACTTCTTAGTATGGGTTCATTCTTCTCAACTGCCCTTTATGATTGAGACGACTAGTTCAGGTGCTGATAAGGATTCATTAACTGTTGAAGTGTATTTTCCTTACAGAGTGGCACGCCAATTTGGGTATGATCAACCAGCTCCACCTAGTCCCCCTTTTCTTGAAGACTTCTTCTCTTGCACTTTCGCATTCCTTATTGATATGCTCGATCGTACTATGAATAAATTCAAAAATTATATTGTTCCAGCCTTTGACAGAATAGGTGCTTATACCACTAATTAGTATGCTTTTTAGGGAGATTATCTTTAGGAATGGACTTCATTCATCGTTTCTAATCTTGAGGCGCAATTGCATGTTCCTTCCATCAATAATAATGGCACTTCCATGCTTGGAATACCCTTAGGTGCTTCAATGCTTGAAACACCCCTGGGCACTTCCACGCTTGGAACATCTTTAGGTGCTTCCATGCTTGGAATACCCGTGGACGCTTCTATGCTTGGAATACCCGTGGACGCTTCTATGCTTGGAACACCCTTGGGATTTTCCTTGTAAACAATAAAATAATAGTTAACCAGAATTGGACATCTACATTCTTCAACTGTTGTAAATGAGGTAAAAGCTTTTCCTGTCTTAGTTTAAACTTAAGGATCTTGGTGAGCTTAAGCATTTTCTTAATTTGGAAGTGGCCCGTTTTACTTAAAAGATTTATCTTTATCAGCGTAAGTATGCTATTGATTTACTTGATGAGTATGGGTGGTTTATGGGTGCTAAATCAATTACTACTCCCATTGACTATAATTCTAAGCTTACCAAAGCTTGTGATGGTTCTGATTTTATGGATCCTACTTTGTATCGACAATTGATGGGCCAACTATTATATCTTACTTTTACACGTCCAGACTTTTCATTTGCTAATCAATGCTTATCTCAATATATGGATTGACCTACCTACCTTTTCTCATTTACAAGCAGCACATAGAGTGCTTCGTTATTTGAAAGTCAAGGTATTTTACTTTCATCTACATCTGAGCTGACCTTAAAGGTTTATACTGATATCAAGACACTCGTAGATCTATTACTGGTTTTGCTGTTTTTCTGGGTCATTCTCTTATGAGTTGGCATTCTAAGAGACAAGCTGTTGTTGCACGTATTTACACTGAAGCAAAATATCGTGCCATGGTTACTGCTTGTTGTGAATCTGTTTAGATTCTTTCTTTATTGCATGATTTTGGGCTTAACAATGTTCATCCTGCTTTACTTTATTGTGATAATCAGTCTATGCTGCATATTTGTAAAATCTTGTTTTTCATGAATAAATAAAGCATATTGAAATTGATTGTCATTTTGTTCCTGAGAAAGTACTTGCAGGTGTTGTTATCCCTCAGTATGTTCCTACTCAATCTCAATTAGCTGATATGTTCACAAAGGTTTTACGTCCTACACATTTTCATGGTTTATTGTCCAAAATGAGCATTTTGGATATCCATGCTCCTCGTGCGGGGGGCATTAGATTTTAATCTGTGGTAACATTGTAAACAAGCGCAGTGGTATTGTTGTAATTAGCTTAGTAATCAGTTTATAGTTTTGTAGTTTCCTTTCTTCCATGTATATATAAATACTACTTTCTCTGTCATATGTAAATTAAGTCTGAGTAATAATGATTCCAAAGTATTCTCTTCCAAATGGGACTTCTTGTTTCTTCTGTTCTTGAGATTTTAGCCACCTACGATCTTGATTCTTACTACACCACTTCAAACACAAAATTCTTACAAGCCTCTCTGAGCCACTTGCACAACCTTAGCCATCCATGGGTTCCTTGCCCCATGTCTTTTTGAACCGATCGGCAACTCGATAATTGGAATCTAAAGTTGAGAATCAAAACCCATTTTGGTACTGCTTTTCTACTAGCTAGTAATATAATTTAATGGTAGTTTTCAGTTTAGTAGCTCTCAAGGGCTTTCTATATTGCAAGATTTTTTAAGCGCTTCAGGCGATATTCAAGTATTTGATTTTTTAGTTGATGTATAATCCTTCTTTGTCTCCTATGGAATATCGAAAAGTTGCTTTACCAAGGAAAATATCTCCTCTCAGATAGCTTATCATACACCACTTCAAACAACCAAAATTTTCACAAGCATCTCTCACCCACTTGCACAAACTTAGCCATCCATGGGTTCTTCACTCCATGTTTTTTTAAACCCATCAGCAACTCGATAATTGGAATTTAAAGCTGAAAATCAAAACCCATTTTGGTACTGCTTTTTTGCTAGCTACTAATATGATTTAGTGGTAGATTTCGATTTGGTGGCTCCTTCAACACTTTCCCAACGGCTTTCTATATTGCAGGGTTTTTTAAGCACACGATGAGACGCATGAATATTTGGTTCATTAATTGATTTATAATTCTCTGTTTAAAAAGTAGGATTTAAATCTTCCTTTCTCAAATTAAAAAAAAATACACAAAAAAATACAACCAAAGTAACACTTATCCAATTCCATAAAAGTATCTAAATCAGACTCATTTCTAGCTGTTCAAAATCTAATCATATATCAACGTGCAGATATGATGCAACTTTTAATAATCAGATAGTGTATTTTACTTTGAAAATTTAACTATTATGACATTTTAATCAATTAGTATAGAATGACGATTTAATTATTTGTCAAATATAATTAAAAACTGCTCCCCATATATTTTGGATATTTTTTTTCAATTTTGATGAAATTGGTAATAGATAGTACTAATAATAGGAAACCCTTCTAGACAAGATTTGAGGGGTTAAGAGGTTTTAACAGTTCGTTATATCAAAGAGGAGGAGGAATCAATAGTACTTTTGAAACAGTTCCTTCATTGTAATAGTGTGTGCATAGCTCCAACTTACAAACTATCTTAGCTCTGAGCCAAGTTTTTGAATATTTAACTTTTTAAAGCTTATATTAACAATTAGGGCTGCTACCGTATTTATATTTTTCTTCTCTTTTTGAATTGTTTTTCTTCTCTTCCATTGAATTATGAACATTGTTAAAATAATTTTAATCTTATTTTATACATCGGTACGTGATAATGAAATTAAAAATTATAAAGTTTGTAATACTTAATTACTTTTAATTCAAAATGATTAATATTTATAAAAATAATTTTTTATTTCTTTTCTATTAATTAGTATTGATGTGTACAATTTTAATATCAATAAAAAACTTTGATAATTGAAGAATTAATGTCAAGGGAGAGAAATAATTAAATAGAAATTACTTTTTTTTATTTAAAAAAAGAGAATTTTGAACCTTACTCTTTGAATGAAAAAATCATGCATCAACTACTAAGTCAAATCTTCCTTTGAGACATGAGGGTTCGATGAGTCAAATCTTTATTTGTGTGATTTTGGTTTGTCGGGCTTAAGGGCTCGTTTTTGGATGGTTCTTTGTTTATGCCCTGTCCATGTTTGGCTGTCATAGTTAGGATACTTGTGCCTTTAGGGTAGGAAGTCTGGATGAGGGAGGGGGGGTGGCCTTCTTTAGAGGGATTTTTGCTGATGCTGTTCTGCTTCTTACTCCTTAAGCTCATGTGGGTTCTCCTTCCTCTAATGCTTCTACAAGTGTTTGCTTTGTGAAAGAATGTGCACGAGTATGGAAGGAAAAAGAAAGTTTTCTATTCGCGCTTAGGTTTTTTAGCTTTATTTATTTCTTTTTATCTTATCATTTCTTCATGTATCTTTTTTATGATGAGAAAAGGAAAAAAAGAAAAAAAAAAGAAGAAAAAGAAGAAAAAAGGAAACAAAAAGAAAAATGTTAAAGTAAAAAGTTAAGAAAAAAAGAAAAGGGGAAGCCTGTTTACTAATCTTTTGTGTCTGTCCCTTCGCGTCTTTTTTGGTGTTAAAGTTGCTGTCTAAAGGTTTTTTCCTTTTTCTGGTTTTGGTCTTGTGCTGTTCTTATGTTTTGTGTTGGTTGGATGTTGTGGGACACTGGCCTGAAGTGGATGCTTGCTGGCTTGGGGAAAGACGTTGGGGGGGTTTCTGTTTTTCATGTGAAGACTTCTCGTCTCTGTGGTTGTGTTGTTGAGGCTAAGTTGGGAGGATGCTTCTTGCGGGGTTCTCCTGGCCTCTGATGGTGTTTCGTTTTTGTTGATGTCAACTTTGCGACAGCTGGTTGTTTCATTGTTGCTCTTGATGTTGCTCTACCTGGTGTGGTGACTGCTGTTGTTCTCTCCATGGATGGCTGCGGTTTCTCCTTTATGTTGGCTGGTTCCCAAAGGGGTTATGGTCTTTCTTGTTTGGTCTCCTGCTCGTTCCGGAAGAATTCAATTTGTGGTTGCCGCTTACTTGCTTGCCGTTTCGGTTTGGTTTCTCGTAGATTGCCCTACTTAGCTTCTATCGAGACTTGGAGGTTGTCCAACGCCTCTGATTGAACTGTAGGCTCCAGTTGCGGGGTTGTGTTGTCCAATGCCTTTCATTGTTGACGCATCTATGGCTGCTCCTAGCAAGTTTCGCTTTTCACTCTGCTTGCGGCCTGGATTATTTATGTGCATTTTGGGTGCTTTTCTCCTTCTTCATGGCTGCTTGGGTCGTTTCTCCTTGATTTTTTTGGGTCCTTTTTTGTGGCTGAGTTACTTTTGTATAGGTTGCCTTTTCCTTGGTTACGAGCAAAATGCTCTGTTTTTGTGTAATATAAATAGGTGCCTTATCTTGTAATGCTATCACTACTCTTGAGTAGCAGATCACTTTTGGAAAATGTACAGATGTCCTCAACCTCACCAACGCTCTTATGCCATTAAGAGTCTTTTGCAGTCAAGCTTAAGACTCGAAATGCCATGTTGGTGAAGAGATCAAATAAAATCACTTTTCAAAAAAAAAAACCTACTAAATCAAATGATGGAGAATAGAATCCAATACCTTTGCTTTTTAACCATCTTTCATTGTAATTATCAAAACTTAAGTAGTTACTTTTACTTCAATTGATTTATTTTTTATAATGCCACTGTGATAACTTGCATGCTTCTTTTGCGAGATACAATTACGCATTGTCTTATTAACCAAAACAGAGTATCGCTTTGCCTATGCCTAAATCCTTTCTGTAGGGTGGTCACCTTCTCAAACAATTTCCTTACACTACTCTCTTTGGTTGAGCAGCAAATATGACGAGTTTCTTTGCAGAGTCTATTGCCATTGATTCCTCTGAATCTGCGTAATTGAGGAAGTCCATGAGATCAAAATCCTTGAAAACTTGAGGATGCTCCTCATCTACCATCTCTCTTGGTGCCTTGATGACTGTACCCTCCACAGGCACTGCAAATGCTCCCAAAGAATACCGGTCTTTGTCTCCACTCATCATCACCCTATGCTTCGCCGCATGCATTTTGCCATTACTCCACGCCTGCAATTAATTCAGTGTTGGTATGTATTCAACGTGTAAGCTGTTAATTAGGGTAATTGTATTTCTTGAATCAATTAATTTTAACTAACTCAAATATTTTGGACCATCAAAATTTATAAATTCAAATTAAAATACAACTAATTAACATTTTTCGAAGTTCAATGGGGAACCCCATCGATGTATATACATCAAATTGTTCCACCATGGCCCACGGGGGTGGCTGGTGGCGGCCGCCGACTTTTATGTCAATGTATAAAGTTGTTACGATTACCACCAGTAGGTGGGTTTTTTTTTTTTTTTTGAAAGGCAGTATATTATTCACAAGTGATCTGCAAGAGGAGATTACAAAAGCGACTTTAGGAACGCCATCCAAAAGAGTACCAGTAGGTGGGTTTGGCACATGATCATAAAAAGATTCCAGCATGTTAGATAAGTAAACAAGGGCAGCTAGAAGAGGAAATGTGGATGATATCATACCGTGAGTAGATCTCCAACGATAAAGACGAAGGAACCAGGAGATGGAAACAGCTTGACCCACTGTCCATCTTTGGTTTCAATTTCAAGCCCTGAAATCCGATCCTCGCAAAGGAGTGCACTGGAGAATTTATCGGTAGGAGGCAAGCCCACAAGTTGTATTCCCTCCGGAAGGAGGTGCCACGTATTTCATCACTCTCAGTAGCTCGTAATGTGTCATGAACGGCTCCGGTTTCCCTCCCAAGCCGTAACTATCAATGATCACCGAACCAATCACATGGCTCAGCTCCTCCAATTGCTTCATCAGAGTGTTAATAGTTTGGCTTGTGGCAAAAAAACGAAGGAATCAATAAATTAGTCAACGTTTAGAATGAACCAAATCTAGCTATTCCCAACGCTAGGAGAGTTCAAGGATTTCAAACCCGGGTTCATATCAATTAGTACAACTCTTTCTTTTACTACATTTCCTATACTTATTCAATCATAATTCATAATTATGAATTGTGCAAGGATCCATCGTTAAAGGTAAATGAAGTAAAAAAAGATTGTATCTGATACAGTGACTAGACTAGGACTAACCCTGTCGGACAAGCTACCTAGCTAGCTGGGGGCTGTCTTCCTGGAAAACGCAACTTGGATCAAAAAATATTATAAGAGTTAATTTCGATTACCAGAAGTGATCATGGCCATCAGTCCACATAAGCTGGGCGAAGCTTTTAACAGAGTTACAGTTGGAGGCATCTTCAAGTCCAAAGCTTTCATAGAAAGGAAGGAATTCGCTACCTGGTTCACAGTATCCATGATAAGGCTTTGGGTTAATGTTCTTCCTCTTTGTATCCGATGGAAGATTAAAAAGCTGCCTTATCAAGGAAAAGGTCTCCTCTCGGAGATGGCTTGATATCTGATCATACACCACTTCGAAACAACCATAATTCTCACAAGCCTCTCGCACCCTTCTGCATAAACTTTGCCATTTATCAGTTCCTCGCCTCAGATCTTCGGACTCTATTGGCAACTCGATAACTGGAATCTGAAACTGAGATTCAGAACCCATTTTCCTATTTCTTTTCTGCTAGCTAGTGATAAGGTTTAGTGCTAGATTTTGGTTTGGTCGCTGCTTGACTTTCCGAGAGGGCCTTCTGTACGACCAATCTAGCAGCTATCCAATTCCATGAAGTTGTAAAGCGGATTCATATCTGTCCAAAGTAAATCAATTAAATGTATAAACTTTATCATTTATATAGATTTTTTTTTCAGTGATTCAGACATCACATGTAGTTTATGGGTACTAGTTGGGTCCTGAACTACACAGTGAAAGCATATCTACGTCTAGAAATGTCAACGGTCGAGTACCCTATAATTTCGAGGTACCCAAATCCTAACCCTATTAAAAATTAACTACCCTAACCCTATTAATTACTTGTATAATTTTAAAATTACTACCCTAACCATAACCTTATTATTTTTTTACTACCCTGTTATTACCCTAACCAGTTTAAAAACTCGATTAAATTAAAAAATTATTAAATTTTATTTCATGACAAGGCTGGGGAAGAACAAGGCTGAAGGACGCGGGCTTGGGGAGACACCGCTGCAACCGGCAAGGCATGGGGCTTGGGGCGACACCGCTACAACTGGCAAGGCGTGGCTGTGGCTGGGCTGATGGGGAGAAAAGAAAGATAAAGAAGCTGACTGTGGCGTGGTAGGCTGGCAGCGAAGGTCTTGGGGAAGAAGACTAATTCGACTGAACAGATGCAAAGAGCGACGACGGTCACAAAAAAAAAGAAAAAAATGAGTTAAAAAATAATCAAATTCCGAATAACAAATACCCAAAGAGTGTTACCCAAATCCTACTCGAAACCGATTCGAATAGTTAAATTACTACCCGAACCTTACCCAAAACCGATTATTTAACATTTAATCAAATTTCATCAAGTCGGATATCCGTAGATATCCTGTAATAAGATATCCGTGGACATCCCTATCTACGTCAACCATAACAATTCACAAGTCGGGTCCTGAACGACACAGTCCAAGCAGCCCTTCATCATCCATCTCCACATTCCATATCCGACAAATGCATAAATTGTTTTCATTTTTGCTTTTCTTTTTTTTTTTTTTTTGTGTTTCCTATGACACTAATCATTGATGAATTTGGATTTAGGTATGATTACCCCTACTGGTCGAGGAATCATAATGTTAAGTTGAATAGCGAAGTGCGAAGAAAATCAACAGGTATTCAGTCATAATGCTGTGAAATTGAAGTGAAATGTTTTGCCAGTTGCAATCCAGCTTGGTAAGCCATAGGATATGATAATGCTTGGAAGAAAGCATTCTCTCAAGTTTCCGCAGTAGCTTCATCAAATCCAATCTGGCATCTTATCTTAATCCACTGGGAAAGGATCAGAATCCGTACTGACAAAAATTTTGTAAAGTGTTAATTAACTTAAAGCAGGAATGTCCAAGTTAACGATTTAACGACACAAGGTTACATAAGCATGCATACAAGAGACAAGGTTAGTTACTAGGGTTATGCGGAGCTAAAATTGGGACAAACCACAAAATGGACACATTGAGCAACCACAACAGCCACAAACTAACAATTGTTGCTGATTAAAAACACTGATGTGTATTTCATCTGGCTAGCAATCGTATTCACTTCCACAATTTGACAATCTTGTCATGGCTGGCAGAAGAAACCAGCCCTGTCACAGGTGATACAGCCAATGCAGCTATTAGTCCTTCATGAGCTGGTAAAGCCATAGTCTTATTCTCCGTCATATTCCATAGCTCCAAAGACTGCAGCACAAAGATCAAACTACTTGGTAAGTAAATGAACCCAACATGATTCAAAAGGCCCATTATTTCATAACCAGTCTCCACCACCCAGAAAAATTAAAAAAAAAAAAAAACTTTTTTCCCTAATTTCTATTTACCCATACTTCTCTCTCCTTAATTTTTCCTCACCATAACAGGTTAGATTATGGATTTGCATACATTTGAACTATAAGAAGATAAATGAAAACCAATAGCTAGACGATGAAGCCGAATGAGAGTCTTAAAAACATTTTTCAACAGTCATAAGTTGAAACCACTACAACAAGAAAAAGATTACATGGAAAAAATTAGGGATTTACAGACTCTGTGTAACCCTTTTTCATATTCCAAAGGTATTTAAGAAGGATTCACAAATCAATGGCCTGAACCTTGTGAAATAGATCCCATGTACTCCCAAGTGGTTTATGGGGAAGCTCACAACAAATTTGATGTGATCATTCATGCAGGTTCTCCACATGCATGATCAACTATTCATGCAGGTCTTATACATGTATGTTTAACATAAACAGGCTACAAGGGAATATCAATAAAATGACCATAAAATAACATAACATTGCCAATGTATAATAACAGCAAATAAACAAATGCATGTCAAAGAACAAAAAGAAAAAGTTACTTGCCTGGTAACAGCCAATGACCAGCAATGATGGGTATGTAGGATGGAAAACACAAGAGTGAAACTTGTTCCCATTACAGCACAATTCATGAACACATTCCCCTTCACTCCCCGATCCAAGTGTCCAAACTCTGACAGAGTCCTCACTGACAGATGCTAGAAGCTCACCTGAAGGATCCCAGCATACAGAATGGATTGGTTTAGTGTGTCCCTGTTATTAAAAATCCAAAGTCAAAGTTAGTCAAGCTGCAGCAGAATAAATCGCAGAAAAAAGATCTTTAAGAACAATATATAGATAGAATTCCAAAGGGACAAACCACCACAACACAGCAAGAGCATATGATTCCACACAGTAATACAGAAGTAACCAATCATTGGATCTTTAGTCAAGTAGTCAGTCACCAAACAACAAGCCACAGTTCAGCTAGGCTTGTATCAGTAGCACGTTTATAACCTTGATTACCCAAATCATAAGTTTTGAACTAAATTGATCTAGTTGTAATACAATATGGAAATTTGGCAATTCAAAGACTTTCAACAGTAGCTTGAAACATGACCCAAACAAAATCTAGATTCCAAATCCTTTATCTGTCCACTTGAAGCTTCACTGGAACCCTAATTATGGGCTACCGTTGGCTAGTCTAAAACTTTTTGTTGTCAAACGTTAGAAATGTATGACCATTGAGGCAAATCTTTCAGCAGAAAATATCAAGATAAATTAGCCATCACAAAATATTTTTTAATGAGGCAGTAGAAAACCAGCATTGGTTTAACCCTATGCATAGATCAAAATCATACCCATACATGTGGCCATAGTAGGGATCAATCTCTCCAAGAAACAAATTGACACTTCTCAGTTCTCAAAAATTCAGTTGAAATCAATTGGAATTCACTGTTCTAAATTATTTGTTCAATTATTTCAAGAAATTTATTCTAGGAGCCCCATCTAAATTTATATTTTAAATAAATTTAAATAAAAAAAGTCCCCAAGCTTTATTATGTTTACTTCAATTTTTTTCAAAAGAAGATAGCATCTCTTGTTCAAAGACTGAAGCTTTTACTTCTGTATCATTTATGCATGTATATTTTTCCTCAACTGATGCAAACTGATAATGACTTGCTTCCTCTTTTGTTGTTCTACCTTCTTTTATTTCAAGCGAATTCCTTAGGGTTTCTTTCATTTTTTTAATAATCCAAATAATTTACCTGCAATGAGTGCCGACAGGTTTGAGTTTCTGTGTCCAATATAGATACAACATTCTCTGCAGCTGCAGCAAGATACTTTCCAAGGCGAGGTTGAAATCTCAACTGGGCTGTACCACCCTGATCCACACAAAGGAAACAATCTTAATAGCTGCCCATCCACATCAAAGAGAGAGGCCTGAATACAATTTATTATAATTGCAAGCAAATCTAATGCAAGATCATACCTTGAATACTCTTGAACAGCTCCCATTGTTGATACTCCAGTATCGTATTTCACCATCACCATCACAAGAGCAGATAAGATCATCCTTACTTGGGTGGAAGTCAAGTGACATAACAGTAGAAGAATGTCCCATAAAGGTACGAAGTGAATAACCAGGCTGCAGACAAAGTCGAGGCAACAAACAATCACATCCAATAAGAGTTAAAAACAAAAAAACCTATGGAGGCAAACCAAGCACCACCCCACCCACCCCAAAAAAAAATCTATGGAGATTCTCATCCAAAGAACAAATCCATGAAATGCCATCGAAAGACTTTAAAAGCAAGCATAAGAGAGAAAGGAAACAGCTGCAAATTTAATAACAACACCAGTATCAAACATTCGCCCAAACTTAAATTCCAAACAGAAGAATATTACCCTTCAGGTTTACATTCAGGAGGAACAACCAGCAACACTGAAAGTATGAAGTATGAACTACTTCTTCGGTAAAATTTATATTAATTATGAAAAGAGAATACTCAATAGTTGCCCATTATAGAAACCTAATTTGCATCACAAAGTATACCATGTTATGCATTTACTAGATTTTGAAACATCATAACAGTAATAAAGGGGAATTTTCATAACAAATTTTCAATGTTGCAACAACTGCAAATTTAATAACACCACCAGGACTAAAGGTTGATTCAAACTTGAATTCCAAACAGACGCATATAACCCTTCAGGTTTTACATTAAGGAGGAAAGAGCAGCAACACTGAAAGTATAGGTATGAACTACTTTTTCAGTAAATTTATATTTATCACGAACAGTGAATACTGAATAGTTGCCCATTATAGAAACCTACTTTGCATCACAAAGTATACTATGTCTAGATTTTGAAACATTATAACCAGAATAAAGGGGAATTTTCTTTCATTCTGCACAGTGCTAATTGCATTGTTGGTAAGAATTAAAAACCACTCGCAGAAACCCACATCCACCCGTGCATTAAACTAGAAAGTATAAGAAACAATTGGTTGCACCCTGCTAACAAAAAACATAAAAGATAAAATCTGCAAAATAGAAGCATTTTAATTGATCTAAACACAGATTAGACAGCAATCCAGAAGAAAAGACACTTTAGAATGGCAAAAGCATGTGCATGCACAGAATTTTAAAATGAAAATTTCAGTGAATAACAACATGGTGCATCATGCATACGTACAAGAAGACATAATTAGCTCAAAACAATCATAACAAGTAAAAGAAAAGAAAAATGCCCACTAACACTTTCAGCATCCCAAACTCTGACAGTTTTGTCAAATGAAGATGTTGCAAGGCGTGACATGCTTGGACTGAAACGAACATCAGTAATTAAAGCTGAATGTTCTTCAAGCGTAGACTTTTGCTTCAAAGTGTCTGTGTACCATAATACAGCCTGCATTTTAATATAAAAATTAAAAAATAAAACAAAAAAATAAAGATGCCAATGATTTCAGTTCGCATCACAAGAAAACTAAAACCAATTATAAACCAACGATCAGAGTACACATATCCATCTCTCCTCTGGGAACTCACCTTTTTATCATGGCCACCACTAGCAAGTAACTTTCCATCTGATGAGAAATGACAACAATTAACTTTGCTGGTGCTTGCTCGAACAGAATTTACTTCCATAAATGAGAAACCTGAAGTCAAAGTCAAATTCGGTACATTTAAAACGGGACAATTTTGAATAAGAAGAGTAAACTTAGCTACTTGTATTATGTAGTAATAGAGTAATACCGATGGCCCATGCAAATCACAATAAAATAATATAAAATGAATGTGTATCACTCAAAATTACAAAAAAAAGGATAGATGCACATGCCCATACAATTACACCTTTTTTTCTTCGTGATACAACTAGCATTTGATGGATAAACAAATGTGGCAAGATCATGAAATTAGTAGCAATGACTAACATGTATAATAACAATTCAGTGAGAATAATACCAACATGTACAAAGTTTAATGAGATTTACAATTTCTATACTTAAATGAACTTAGTGCATTCCAACAAGGATGTACCAATTACCATAATAATTTGCAAAACAATTAGCAAATTATCTTGTTATCCCCAAGAATAACTCAGAACGTGGACAACTTCAACAAAAGAAAACTACAATGTTAGAGAAAACTTAACAAATCATAACAACCATAAAAGTTATATTTATTCACCTTTACTGACATCCATACATCGGCCAATGGTATCTCTAGGATCTGTATCATCATGGGATAAAAAAGACTCAACATTATCATCAAGAGATCCATCCTCCACAAATCGGTCCATATCAGCCTGCAATTCACGATCTTTATCATCCCACTGCCACAATGGAATGCCAATGAGAATTCATGCAAGGAATTTTTAATTCCTCCACCAACACGGGAAAATAACTAATGGACTCACCAACTGATTTGATGGTGATGTAAGTGTGCCAGCACCATCAGTGCCAAACATCATCAGAGGCTTGGAAGAACTGCCACTATGCGGCAGGGCAGGCATTGAAATCACATCTCCAGGGGTGTGTGTTGATGGCGTGGATGGTGCTGAACTTGGCGAAGGTCCGGCTGTGTTTGCTGTCCCCGAGCTATTGGCAGGGCCTGAAGAAGACACTGGCTGTTTTCTCTTTCTTCCATTCTGGTTTTTTGAAACCTTAAATAGAAATAAGGAGATTACGTTAGGAACCAGCTCAGATATTTACTTAAGCTAAGAATCAGAAGTCAATAACAACTTTAAATTAATGTCCACCTCCATGTACCTGCAACATAACTAACAACTAAAATCCAAACTTACTTGACCAGAAAAAACAAACAGGTTTTAAAGCTTTATAGAAATGCACTATAGGTTATTCTTGAAATGTTTTCTATCGGATAAGTATTACAAAGAAAAAAAAATGGATGGTAACAGTATGGTTTTTGAAGCTATTATATTATACCCTTAGGAAAGAATTGCTTCAGCATTTATGGTTCAATCCAAATTCCTTTAATAAAAATGGTACCACTATAGTAAGAGGGGAGGAGGAAGGTGAAGATTCAATGGTAGATTCAAAACCTGAGGAAGTCTACTAGCTAGAAATGTCATCAACAGGGACATTACAAATCTCTACCAAGCAGTGCAAGTAACACTGCTACAAGGGTGCCTCACGGAAGCAGATACAATCCTCAGTGGGGAATCCTTGTGGCAAGATGAATTAAAGCTAACCAGAAAAGGACAGACCTGATCATTCCCTCGAAATGAGTTTGACATGCCACCATCCACGGTGACACTTCCACCTCCACCAACTTTATCTTGTTGATGTAAACTTGGATTAGAACTCTGTGATTGCTGATTTGAGAGTGCATGCTGCTGAAGTTGCTGCTGCTGTGAGTTGCTATTCTGTTGCTGTTGCTGCAAATGAGCCATTTTTACCTGCAAGGCAAATGAAATATCTAAGAAATGGAAAGATCATAAAACTTATGTGACAACAAAACACGTAGCGAAAGGGGAAATTTGAAATTTCCATATAAGAGAAAGAGAAGTAAAAGCACACTTCAGAGAGACAGTAATACCTTAATTAGCAAATCTGTATCTACCCGAGGCATGAGAGGACTGCCTGCCTGCAAAGGTGATACATTTGGAACCACGTCACCAACAGAATTAGAAAGGCTATCCTTTCCAAGGCCCATGGTCCGATTATTATTCAACAGCATTCTCATTCTCCTAGTTTCATCACTGCCAGATGGTGATGTCAGATTCTGCTGAGCAAGCATGAGTTGCTGCTGATGTTGTGGTGTCAACATCTGAAGTTGATGAAAGGGCTGGGGAGCCTGTATAAAAGGTTTTTGCTGCTGAAGGAGCCCAGTGCGCAGTTGGTCCAGACCCTAAAAAATGGATAAAATGAAAACCATTCAGAAGAGACACTTGATGAAAAGTAAAATTTACAGTTCAATACTACAGGTGATGCATAAAAACAGAAATAATTTCAATCAAAAGATAAATTTATTTACAAAAATGCATACAAAATTCAGAGTTACCACTATATCGTAAAGTGTAAACTTTATAAAACTTACCGTTAGTGGCCATCCTTTCAAAGTCAAATTATTTCCGCCTTGATTTGACCCTGAAAAAAGCATTATATCACAATATTTGCTATCCAAATTTCATAGAAAAAAGAGGCCAGCATATCACAAGGACAAGGAAAATGATGAGTTAAATACTATCATCAGTGCACTATTTTTAAAGGGAAGATGCAATTTAAACAGAACCCTGAGAAAAGTGAAACAAGCCTACCCGAAATTCCAATTAAAGATCCATCTGGACCTGCAGCTCTGGGATTCAATACCGGATTTATCTCTGTCTTTATGTCCTGCTTTCAGATAAAATTTCAACAAATGATACTAAGAGAAGCAACATGTAATGAGATTAATTTGAGGTAGCCCTACCGGTGTTGTTCCTGGCAATTGCTGACTTCGAGCTTGAACTTGAGGAGACATACCACCAGCCGTACCATGCAATACTTGCCTGGAATTTGCATAATGCTAGATAAATTTATTACTGAAAACAACTAAGTGGTGGATGTTTGAACAAACCCTAAATATGTAACTGGTTATTTCTGATAAAAAAGGAGGTGAAACAATTCAAAATTGTTTCATTGGCATTCAGTGGCATAAATTCATGTAAGAATAGATTGACCACAAGATTGAAGTAAGTTAGCCCTAAAAAATCTATTGAAAACATTATGTAGCCATTTTGCAAATTGTCATACTTAACATCCATAAGAATTCATCTAAAATGCTCTTTACAAAACAATTTGCAGCCAAAAGCGCTTTACATAATAAAAGAAGTGTAAAATAAATCACCCTGAAGGTTGGCCAGTTGCTGCCGAAGGCTTCAACATCGAGGCATGATTTGGATCCAAGAGCTGGCCAACATTCTCTCCGTACCTTTGCTGTGAGGAGTTCCTAAGGTGGTTAACAACTAAAACAAGAAAACATTTCCAAGAAAGAAAAAATAATACACCTACCTTTATAGCTGCATCCTCTAAAGAATCCCTTGGAAGTGGCAATTTTAATCTTTCCTCGTACATCTTTGTCGCTATGGCATTAGCAGTTCCAGCTGGCTGACGCATGAGAGAGTCATTTCCAACAAGTCCATTTGTACTGCCATTAAGGAGGTGAGGGCCATCCCTTCGCTGCTGGGGCTGCTGCTGGGGCTGCTGCTGCTGCTGTTGCTGCTGCTGCTGCTGCTGCTGCTGCTGCTGCTGTTGCTGTTGCTGTTGTTGATGCTGTTGCTGCTGCTGGTGCTGCTGAGCATGCCTCTGCAACAGAATCTGGTGCATCTGCAGTTGTTGTTGCTGATGCTGCTGTTGCTGTTGATGCTGAGGCTGTTGAGGTTGCTGCTGCTGCTGTTGCTGCTGCTGCTGCTGCTGCTGCTGCTGCTGCTCCCGCGCTTTAATCAACTGTGTCTGCCATATCAGTGCACCAAGTATCCCAAATTTTAAGGAGAAATCATTTGAAAGGCTTATCATGGATTTCAAAATCCATGCTATAAGTACCATAGAAAATGAAAAATTTTACAATTTTTGGTAAATAATTACAATTCTTAACAAAAATTAACAGTCAAACACTTCTCCTACCATCAGTTACGTTCCTTACTTTCAATGATGAAACACTTTTAGTTAGCCAGTTCTGCAACAAAGCAACCCACGTAGGTTCTCATAGGGCATTAGGTTAATAGTCATTATGCAATGAGCCTTCAAGAAAGGAATCCAATTTCCATGCACAAAACACAATATACAACAGCTCACTAACAAACCCTGACAAATGTCTCCATTAGATGTCATTTGTCAACAAACCAATAAAAATAAAAGTAAGAAATACAACAATGAGTTTGATGGATGAACACTCCAGAGCACACTGATATAGCCATGAAGCTTGTTCAAAGGAAACTGCCCAAAATTACTTATGCAAGACATAGAAGACATAAGACAAGCAGATCTTCCTTTGTTTTTTCTTGTTTCCTTCTCTCGTTTAGGCATACACGCGCATGCTTGAGAAAGAAATTTCATTTAATCATGACAACTCCAATCAGGTTACCATTTAAACATTTTGAGGTAAAAGGACTGATCTGCCACTTAAAGCTCACAAAAGGAAAAAGCTGATTTTGTCAGAGACAAGAAGCCCTATCATACCTCCTAGACATTCAATAAAAAGGAAATGCAGTGTAAAATGAACACCATAACAGAAGTGCAGATGGGCTTTAATCTCAAATCCAACCCTTTCACAACTACCCCCCCTCCCCAACAAACAATGCAAACCAAAATGTTGAAGCTACCAAGTATAATAGGAACAAATTGAAAGTTTAGAATTGGAAAAACGAATAAAACCAAAGCCAACCTCAATATAAGATGCAGCAACCTCTGAGTGCTTCTCATTAGTCCTGGCAATGAATATGTCCCAGAAAACAGACCACCATTCAAAGAGAAAACCTCCAGGTGCATCAATAGCTGGATATCCAGGTTCAAAATCAACATCAACATCAATGAAAATATCAAGTTTTCTAAAGAAAAGGGGATGTTTAGGGTTAGAAAACAAGAACCTAAAAAATAGAAAAGGCCTTCTTCAGCTCTAAAAAGAAACTCATGAACCCACTTAGTTACTTACCTACAGGATCTGATGATACTTTTCCTTCAGCTTGAAAAGCCTGGGCTGAAGCCTTTAAATCCCTCTTTACTAAATAATCATGGATATACACATCTAACCTGTTATTGAGAAAAAACACGGCCACACGGTATCACCTATGAGAGCAAGAAATCAAAATTTACAAGCCTAACTGCAACACTATCAGCAAAGAAAACCAAATCAATAGCAGAAAACGTAAACCTCATATAAAAATCTGATGAAGGACAGCTGAGAACAGCTTTATACAAATTTGGAATTTAACATGATATTGCCAAAAAAAAGAGTAACTCAGAAACAAAATACCACCAATGGGAAAAATTAATTTTTGATGCAACAGTCTTTTCAAAACAGAGCAGAAACATTAAACACACAAAACCCTAGACCAAATTTGTTTAATTAAAAAAATAAAGAACAGAAATAATGCAAAACAGCAGAACAGTAACTACATGTTTCAGAACAAACAAAACCCTAACAAAGACCAGCTTCAAAGAACAAAACTTGGAATCTAAAAACCTTCAAAAAGAAGAAGCAAAATCCAGAAGAGCTTACATACCCAGAACCCAAATCAACCAAAAAAAGAAACAACTTTAAACTCCAAAGCCACATTAGAAACTAAAGAAAAAAATCGAAAACCCAAAAAAGCAAGCTTTAATAACAAGAAGGGAAAAAGAAAGAAGTTACATTTTATCAGCTTCCCAGTTGGTTTGAGACATCTTGTTGAATCCAACAACAGCCCAAAAACACTTGAGAACAGCTCCAGATTCCTAGGTACTTGTCTGAACGGCTTCTCTTCAAGTTTAATGGCTACCCAGAAAATATAAATACTAACTCATTATTGCACTACGACCCAAAAAAAAAAAAAAAGGCAAAATTCAAAACAAAAACAAATAAAACTTATTTCAGTAGTAGAAAGAGAAGAATCTATGTAAAGGAATATAGAAGGCAAAGAGGCTGAACCTCTCTAATTTTAGCAATATGAATATTAAAAATTTATTTATTTATTTATAGATTAAGAAAAGAAAGAATAAAGAAAGCGAAAGATAGATAGAGATACCTGCAATCCCAAAAACGTTTTTTAGTTTTTTGAGAGCTTTCCCCTTTTTTTTTTTTGGTTTTTTTTTTTTTTTGCAGTGAATTTATTTTCTTTTTTTTTCTGTAGCTATGGGTGGATTTGGGTTGCTGTTGCAGATATCATAATGGCTTTGTTAGTTGAATTTACCCAAAAAGCCCTTTCAACTTGTTTAATTTTCAAAATGTGACTGATTTCTTGGGACGACTTTATCTCGAAATGACCATCATAACCTTAACATTTTCTCAAAATTACGACAAGTTTTCCGTAGAACCCTGTGGGATAAGCGGGAACTTTTAGTAAATCCAGTAGCAAATAAATTCTATTACCTTTTGCCATTCTGGGGGTTCACTTCTTTAAGATTTATGAACAAGCACCAAATTTGTTTCTTTTTTATGCTTTGCACCCCCTTTTGTCTCATTTTCGCTTCGAGCTGTACCCGCATTTTTGCCCGACTCTATTTTTGGTGGGTAGCCTAACGTTTATTAAGAAACGGTTCTGTTTTTTATAAGACTTGTCTAAAAAGTTCTACACAAATTGTTCTTTAAAAGCTTGGATATATTAAACTTTAAAGTACAAACATAACCAATAACACGTTATTATCTTGAATTTTGTTAACAAATGCCTTAAGGGCACTCTTAAAAAATTACCATGTTCGATAATTTTTTTTTTTCCCATTACTTTATAATTCATCATATTGAGCATCAAGGTTTGCATTCCGTACAAGAATATCAACATAAATAGTATATTAAAAACCCTTAAAAATTATACTTTTACAGTTATTGTATTTAATAACATCTTCTCTCAACAGATTAGAATTTGTCACATTAACTATTAATTACTACATTTAATATAAAAATATTACCATAAGAAATATCATAACAATTCTTAAAAGAGTAACTTAGTTATTAATTAGCAAAACTGCAAGTTTGTTTTGCAAAATGAAATAGAAAAATAATGAAATAATTATTATTGGATGAATAGAACAAGGTAAGAATAAAATAAAAAATATTATTTAATTCGATTCATAAAATGAAATTGTCATTCGGATATTATTTCAATATTTATTTAATAAAAATAGCTTTAAAATAATAAATAAATAAATAATAAAATAACATAATATTATTTATTATAATTTAATAAAATTTTTGAGATTTAGGAAACTCATTACTCTTTTTTCAATATATTGTAATTCATCACATTAATTGTTAATTACTGCATTTAATATAAAAATATTACTACAAGTAAGAGTGCCATAGGCACTCATCAGCAAAACCCCAATCCCTTAATCATGACTTTGTTACTTGTAATAAAAATAATAATAATAATAATATTCAAGTATAATGACTATAAAAAAAGTAACATCCCATTTGTTTTGCATATAGTTAAACTTAAATTCTCTGTTGATACATATTTCTTAAAAAAAAAATTGTCAAAGCGTTCTTAAATTTTAGTATTTTGATTAAGGAATGCTTCTATCTCATTATATAATTTTAAGTTAGATTAACAGTATTGAGTTTTCTGACACTAAAATTTTGAAATTATACTCCTTTTTACGAGTTGAATCAAACTTTTACGATGTGAACAATTTTTTCTATATTCTTCAAATTTTGAATCATTTTACGATATCTTTATATGAATATATACTTTTATTTCACAAAAAGTTTTTAAATTTCAAATTTTCATTCCAAAATTCAAATGTAACCATATTAACATATTATAACATCGAAAATAAAGGTGTTTCGAGTTACCCATTTAAATCTACAAGGTAGGCAGACTCGGGTTGAGTTTGAATAAAATTTTTTAGGCTTGGGTTCAACTTAGTCCTCAGGTTATTGTCATATTAAAAATAATTATTTTTATTTACTTTTGATTTTAAAATATAAAAATATTTAAATAATAAAAGTAGTTTAAATGGATTAACCAAATCTAGGCTTGAGTTTAAGTTTTAGAACTGTCAATCAAGGCTGAAGTTCAATCCATTGGCACCTCTAACTAGGAAACAAATGTCGCTACTGTGAAAAATGTGAAGAAGTATAGCAGACTATGCAAGAATGTATTAAAAAAATTCAATTGAAATATTTCAAATTTTACAATCAAACTCACAAAAGAAAAAACATAGTAATTGTTATCTATTTAAATACCATGCAACGAAATATACTAGTAATAATATAGGTGATACCATTCTTGTGAGTTTAGGATTGAGATCTTCTCTATTACATTTTTATCCGCTACATTTTAATATAGGTGGGATTTATGGATAATATATATAGTAAATGTTATATATCCGACTCATAGATCATATATATTACGAATTAAAATAATTATACAAATTATATAATTAAAATTATTATACAATACTATTATCCAATTAAATTACAATAACAGTAATTAGAGTTATCATACAATACTATTATCTAGTTAGAGGTGTATATTTGGATTGAGATATGCTCTATTACTTTCTAGAGTTATTGTAATCTAACTAGATAATGATATTGTATAATAACGTTAACTAAACAATTTGTATAATCATCTTAACATTTGTGAATAGTAATAAAGGATGTATAAGCTAATAATTAATGAAAATCTTTTTTTTTTCATAGAAAATTTGGAAAAACAAAAAATAAGTCTCGTGGCCCATGGGAGGATAGATAACAAAACCAAGCATATTGACATCTTTCTTGCGAGCATGCCTAAGGGATATTTTCACCATTCATAAATTATTATGGCTAAAAGGTATGGTAGATTTCATGATACATGCAGTCCTTAATATTTCTTCAAAAACCAAGAAGCAAATATGAAATATAACTAATATTTTGTGTAATATTATTAGTAAATGTGTAAAATGGTCACATATATATATATATATATGTATATATATTATGCCACGGGTTTAACAATAACTGACTTTAAACTCTATAAAGTTTGTTTATAAAATTCATTTACACTCTTACATTATAAAACACCACATCAAAATTTTGAATAAAATTCATTAATAGTTTGTGACATTTTATTAATGTTTTATTTTTATCTCTGACCAAAAAACTTTACATTTATTATTTACTCCCTTTTCAAAATGTTTATAAATTCCATCAAACCTCTAATCATCAATCCAAAAATTGATAGAATTATAGACAATTTAATAAGATGAAATGAAACATAATTTTTGTTGTCATATTATGGAGTATTTATAATAATTTTATTCAAATTTTGAATTACTTGAAATAGTTGAATATACAAAAACTCGGAGATGAAAACAATATATATGTAAAACAAAAAATATAAAATTTAAAAATATAAAAAAAGAAACAACATAATAATTAAAAGATAGTATTTCACTTACAATTATCTTAAACTATAATAATCTAATCACAATAAAAGATTTTGTGAAAGTCTATTATTTATAAGTTTTATATTAATTATTGTACAGGATAATCAATATTTAAAAATAAAATTTCGATACATCATACATATCTTGATTTAACAACTTTACTTCAAATTTAAATATTTTTCACAATCCTAATATTTATGGGATTTGCATGACACAATTATTATACAGTGAAACTCTAAGCAACTTTCTGATAACAATAACAATGGCTCTTTAATAATTTAGGATTTGATTTTATATTCTAATAATTTAACAAATAATCATCACGATCCATGAAGATGGAATTAGAAAATTCTTAGGGAAACCACAATTTTAGATTTCCATTTAATTCTTTTGAATTTAGGGATGATATCCTTACATTCAAATAGTAATATGCTAAAATTAAAGTGAATTTGGTAAATTTTGACTGATCAAGTAAAGGAATGAGTAAAAAATCTATTTTAACCCACGAAATCTCAGTATTTTTCTTTTGGTTGGTGGAATTTCAATAATTAATGTACAAATTAAGCAAACACCTTGAAAACATATATATAATTATCACTTCTTGGTGACTTTGTCAAGGATGACTCAAGCATTAAAAATAGCGGAGCTTATAATTTCTTAGAACTTTCTCTTCCGGGTAAGTAAATTATTCTTAAAATTTAGTTTCGTAAGGAAGAAGCCTATGAACTTCGATTAAGGTGAGTCAACTCAGTTCCAGGACCTGCTTATTCAATAATCTAATTTAATATCTGTTAGTTGAGACCCTTTGACCAAAGAACAGGTCGGGTCAATTCCAGGTGCTTTCTTTCTTCGCATAAAAGATTCAATCTTGCACCAGTGAGCTTCACGCAATTTTATTTACTCAGTTGGCCCTGTATTTCTTTGATCATCATTCAATTAGTGTTAATATACGCATAAACTTTAACTCAATGGGTCAAGTATGAGCAACAAAAGAAATATCAAAGTCTCTAGCATAAGACCAAGGAGATGATGGAAAATTGAAATAATTATTATATGATCATATTCCTAACGTCTAATCAAAATAAAAGCTGTTCGCAGAATAATTTGCTTGGCTAGGGTAAGGCCACTGAAAAACCATTCCATTGCTAAGGCAAGCCAAATTATGGAGACAATGTCATGGGAAGGGATAACAACAACAAAAAGGCTAGGCTGCTTGTCTAGGCGAAGATTTTTTGGGGTGGACAAAGGCATTGAGCCTGATTGGATCGGAGTTTTGGTGGCCCAAATATTTGTTTCTGGGTTTAATGGGTGGCACGATTCTCTCAAGAAACATCAAGGGTTGCATCACTTTGGAGTAAAAATCCAGCCCGGTTACTTGGGCTTTCAATGCCTGTGATTTGCAATTTTTTTTGGTTGATGTTTTCAAGCCAAGTGTAAGGTGAAGCACCATGGCAAATGCCAAGGTTTACCTCTTGACTCTTGAGACTGTTGTCATTCCAGGACTCATCATTGTTGTAGCACGGTCTGCCAAAGCCAAAGGACAAGCAGATGGGTAAAATAATGACAATATTAAAGTAGGAAATTCATAGACCATTGCTAAGAATATGTGCGAAGAAGAGCAACACCAGTTGCAGCAAGCAAGGAAGTGTTAAAATTTACGAGAATTAATTAAATTACTAACATATTATCATTTTCAATGATAAAAGGAGTAGTAGACTGATATTATTGAGACATACAGAGAGCTGAATGTGTGTTAGCAAATGTGAAGCTGGGAATAGCATTCTAAGCTAAAACATGTTCCACGAGTATCAAGCCCACCTGTCAAATAGTACATATATGCATACATATGTTGATGTGTAGTAGTGCAAAAAGAAAAAGAAAAGAACAAATCGAAGACAGATAATGAAATTGAAACATTAAGGAAGGAAAGAGCTCAAGAAGTGTGGGCATTGTAAGGTCTCTCTCTTCCTATAGCACTTCTCCTCTCATGTCAGCTGCTGCAAAAGCAACATGCCACTGGGATCAAGTGGGCCCAAGATCAAAGAATCAGAAAAATTTCGAAAGGACTCCATGGGGGGGGAGAGAAAATTCTCTTCCTTAGCGGACCCTCCCTTTCTCTTGTATCATCATCTCATCAGGATCCAAAGAAAGACCAAGAAAACTACTAAGTCCAAGAATTTTCCAACAGTAAATGAATTTTGTCCTCTGCATGAATGAGAACATATGAATAGAAAATTCATTTATCAGTTAAAAATTTTGTTTTTCACTAGATTGCATGGGTAGTAGGGGCGCATGTCATTGGCAATTTGGCATGCATGCACAACCATCAGTCATTGATCAGTACGTTTGCATGCCATGTCATGCCAACCTATACTTGCATAGATACGCCCTGCATCGAACATTGAGTTCCACTGAGCCCAAGCCTCCACAGCCTGCGCGTGCACCATGCGCAACCCCATTGATTTGAACCCGGCTTGTGATCTTCAAAACCCCACCTGTGGAAAACGCTTCCATTGAAAGCCACGTCAGGCATGAAGACCATAAACCGGTGTAGCTCGGGGCGAGTAACAAAGAAAGAGAGTGAGAGTAAGAAGGGTGACATCAGCTGAGGAGCATGCAAAGGAGGGATAGAAATGAATCTATCGAGAGAGAGTGAGAGGTGCTTGTTTGATCATTAAACCATGCAATCTGCCTCCTCACTGCAAAAAGGTCAGTGAGAAAAGAGTGACGTAAGTTGTCTGAAATACCGTAACGCGTGCATTGGAAGCGTGTGATAGGGATTTTCCGAATTCAATGCTCCAAAAAGGCTACCTTTTGTTTTTAACTCTCCCATTGGACTTTTCCTTTCCCACCCTATAGTTTTCCCTTCAGTACTAATCTGTCTCTCTCTCTCTCTCTCCCTATTCTCTGGTGGCGGCAGGGAGAAAAGGGCTCGTTTGCATCAGCAATCAGCTAAGGGATTGTGATGTGGAGCCGAGGGATTGTGATGTGGAGCCGTAGAGGTGAGAAATTAAGATGATGGTAGAGAGGCAGAGCTGTCAATCCGTTTCTGAAAGCTTCGTACAATATCGTCAATGGAAGAGAGGGAGGCGTCAGAGCCCCATCATTGTCTCAATTATCAGCGTGTGGAGAGACTGCATATATCTGTGTGTGTGTGTGTGTATATATATATATATATATATATATATATATATATATTTAACAAAGAGAGAAGAGAGAAAGCATGAGACTTGGCATGGCGTGGATCGTATTAAATTCATGTAGAGATGTGGACACAAACAAAGTTTTGTGTACTGTACCTGGCGGTGTGGATACTGTCTGCTCAGGTGTGCCACAGTATAGTTGAGCTTTTGAAAACCCAATTGCGTGTGCATTGCCCTTCGTCATTGCAGCTTCGGTTTGGCTATCTGTAAAAAAGCTCAAATTTTCTCTCTCTCTCACTATATGTATATATATATATATGCAAGGAATACTCAACATATTTCCTTTCATATTGTACCAAATTATGCATTCAAGATTCTTATTTATACTATGTTTGGTCATGACTTTGCTTTTAACAGGATTCGAATCATGACCAACTGTCTTGGGTGACCATATATCTTTGTCATTATACAAAAGGAAGTCCAGGCATGAAACACCAATGGTCTAAAAATCTTACAATATCTTTGAAATTAAATTACAGACATGATTAGATAGTTAATTAAATGCACAAGTAAAAGTAGAATAGGAGCATCGAATGGATTGAGTGGGTCAACTCTGGGGCTGAGAAAAATCAAAAGATTAGTGGGTTTACTAGGGATGACAAAAGGGTGTCCCATCCAACTGAATTAACGCTTCTTACAGTGACGAAAACTACCTTTGATGAGTAAATAATGAAAGTAACCTTGCAAAGGGGAAAGGAATCCGTATGCTGTTTTATTCAGTAGTATATCCATTTTTAGCAAAAGACTGAAAGAGCTATCAGAACTTTTTTTACTCTAAAATGCCCCCAAACTGCGATTTCAATTAACAACCAACGGCTAGACGTCAGCCACATGGTAGTACAAGGCAAGATAGGCAGCTATTCTGTCTATTTTTCTCAATATTAATTAACATTTTTTATTATTTTATATATTTACAGTAAAATTTATAAAATTTACAATTCACAAAAATTTATCCATTTAGTATTTGTTTGATATAATTTTTTTTTAACTTAAAAGCTATTACGAAACTTTTATGAAAAATAATAGTTTTTAAAATTAAATTAAATTTGTTTAATAAATTTACGTTTATAAGTTTTTTTAATAAATAAGTTATTTGATAAAATAATTTATATAAGTTTTAATTTTGATTAAAATTAACATAAAAGGTATTTAATAAATAATTTTCTATTAGTAATAAATTTCTTTGTTTATAATGAAAAAAAGTTAATTTTATTTTTTTATTTATTAAAAGTATAAAAATATTTTTATATAACATAAAATTTATAATTAATAATAAATCATATAAAAATGAAAACAGATAATATCAAAATTATTTTTAATAGATGAGGTCATTTTTGAAAAAAAACTCCTAAAAAAGAGATATGTTTTTAAAAAAGGATGAGAAAAAATTCTTCTTTAGAGCTTTTTTTAAATTTTTTTTTTAATTTTATTTTTTTAAAAAAAGTTGTTTATTTTTTTAAGAGTTTTTCTTGATTTTTGTTTGGTTTGACTTTTACTTTTAAAAGGTGAATAAATTAAAAAAAAGTAAAGCAAAACAAGCACTTAACTACTTCAATTCAAGGATTTTCCAAATTAAGTGGATACATTCGTACTTTTTAAATTTATTTATGTAGTTTAAAAGCTTTAGGGTTTGTGTGCAGGATATTTTTTCATAATTTAAATTTATTTTTTAACGACCCTATAGAATACGAATGTAATTAACAACACCGTAGGTTCCAACTTCTCAACCAACCTTTAATAGTGAATTTGAGAGAACGGTGGGGAGAAGTCTATTCTAAAGTTGAAGAGAGGGAGAGAACTCGAAGTTTTTTTTATTTACAATGAAATAAAAATAACATATTTATGTCAAAATAATGCATGAGGAGTTAAAAGAAAAATACAAATATTTTAGTGAGAAGTGAAAGATGTATTTTGACTCGGATTTTTCGATATTAGTGAGGGAAATTGGAATTGTACCACAAGGTACACTTCAATTAAATTATATCTCAACCACCCATCTAAACTATATCAATGAAAGCTATTTATGCTTTAGCAAGAAACCATTTGAAAAAGTTACTTTGATGCAACCTTTTGACGACCCTAGTTAGAAAGGCAAAAAAATAAAAGAAAACCCTATACCCAAAACAACCCATCTCAATAACTCCTAATAATGAAGGGCACTATCTAAACCCCAATGTTGTTAAAGGCTTAAAGCTATAGCAATAAAGTCGGTCGATCCTTGATGTTATTAACAAAGGCATTTTTAGGTTCTACAATAGCTTTAGAGAGAAACTGGTGGTGCCCTTTACTTTCTTCGCATGCATTTGGACATGCATGTTATTTAATACTTTGTTAGAATAGAAGACAATACACACAAAAAGGGCTTTTGCCCTTTCTTTCCTTGCAAGGACATTATATGTGGGCTTTGTTATTAACGCTCACATTTAGAATAGAATACACATGGCCAAAGGGCTTTCGATTGTTTCTTGGCTTGGAAATTGTTGTACCATGACTTTTCATCAAGGGCAGGCAGCACATGTCATGTTATTGAAGTCCCTTCCAAACAATGTGTCCAAAGATAATTCTGTAATCCCATTTTCGAATTTTTTTATTTCAGAGATTTTGAGATAATCGAAATAGAATTAATTGATTTTCATTTAATTACACAAGTTTGTCCTAGGCCCTTGAGTAAATGTTTGATGGGCCTTTCTATGGGGAGGGGTTCAACGCTTTTTTCCTTTTTTGATATCTGCATCAGTACATGGCGGATGAGGTACCCTAATCACAGCACCATGATACGATTTAAAGACAATTTATTCAAAAAAATTTTAAAGTAAAGTACATTCTATTTATGAAATTATTTTGTACAAAGTTGACAAACTTACATCATCATAATAACTCATAAGAGGCAAAGGATGGATGCAAACCCCCCCTCATACAAAATTGGTGCATTTACAATATTTAAAAGAGGGGCTAAAAAAACCCAAAAAAGAAAAAGGTCATCCTCAGTAAATTCCTCATCTAACCGAAATCTTCCTTGTTTTTTTTTTTTTTTCAGAATGATCAGGTTTCCTTGAGCAGGATAACATGAGAATTACAACTGTTGTTGTTACAGTCTTTGATTGTCCTCCATTGTTCAGCAATGTCTCTAGCAATCTTAACGGCGTCAGAAGCCGTTCCTAGCAGCCCTCTTCTTGTAAACCCAACCGTGTACAATCCCTTCTCTCCTTTCCATCCGTTGGGAAACGGCGTTTTCGGCATGCCATCTTTGGTGAAAAAATCACATCCCTATATTTCCAATAAGGGCACAAAAAGGAAAGTTACTACTAGTAAAAACATTATCAGCTAATCAATTGGTATTTGAATCGATGATAAAGAGCAGGAAAAAAAAAAGACAATTCAGGAATTTTCTAGGGATTTTTGTGGCAAATGAATCCTAAAAGAACACAATATTTCATGATAGTTACACACCATAAACCCCTCAGAGAATTTCAATTTTTCCCCCTAAACCCTAATAAAAGAAAACTGAGCTTTATTTGAAATTAGAAAAAAAAGGGAAAAAAATAAGTGGAATGACCCCCAAAAAATGAGGCTAACTGGTTTTGTGCTTTTCTGCATGGAGAAAAGAAGACATTTGTAGACTTGTGGCCTCAATGCATGTGTCCAAGGCAGAAAGTGATGTGTGATTCACAATAAGATAGAACTAAAAACTAAAGAAAATGTAACAGCTCATTGTTTACCTTGAGCCAAGTAGGCACATTGCTTTTGTACCCAGTTGCCAGGATTATTGAATCAATCTCCTTTTCTTGTCCATCCATAAACTTTGCTCCATTTCTTGTTATCTCTTTCACACCTTCCATCACCTGAAAGAACAAAAAAAAAAAACCAACAACATAAACTAAAACGCCTCAAGATAATGGGTAAATGTGATTAAGCATGAGGGTCTATTTGGTTGGTTGGTGTTTACCTTAATTTTACCAGATTTTATCTGTGATAGTGCACCAACGTCGAGCACCGGGGTCTTTCCAGTGACATTCTTGAGCTCAATAGGACCGGTTTTTGGCCGTCGTAGACCTATTTGGTCTGTGTTGCCCAGGGTGAAGTTGGCTACCAGCAACAGGAATTTATCTACTAGCCTCAAAGGGAACCATCTGAGAAGTGCCATGGCTACACCAAATGTTGAGAAACCAAACATCTCCCTAGGCAAGACATGCACCTGTAGTATTCAAACATAAAGGAATATGAGCAACAATGAAAACGATGCAAAGTACAAATTAAGATATTTTCAACGATGATTTTGATTAAAATTTCAAAAGAGATGTTAAGGTGCTGATGTAACATTAAATGAACTCACCGTGTTTCTAACAGCCATATGCGGGATCGCATTGTATCGACAGAGGTCCAAGCTAACTTCCATGCCAGAATTGCCACATCCAATTACCAAAACCCTTTGGTTTCTAAACTCAGAACCAGACTTGTACAAACTGGTATGAACAACAGGACCGTTGAACTTGTCAATCCCCGAAATGTCTGGTATTACAGGCTCAGCATTTTCACCAGTAGCGACAATGAGCCACCTTGAAATGTACTCACAGTCTTGAGTTTTAACCCTCCAAAACCCCAAAACATGATTGAACTCTGCGCTTCGCACAGCTTGCTTGAACCTAGGTTGGATTGAGAAATGTGAAGCATAGGATTCCATGTAAGAGATAAACTGGTGCTTGGTTGGGTACTTTGGGAAATTCTCAGGGAAACCAAGGAGTGGTAATTCGCAAAACTGTTTGGGAAGATGAAGTTTGAGACGATCATAGGTTCGATGTTGCCATAAGGCAGCTATGCAGTCGCTTTTCTCAAGAATAAGAGAAGGGACGCCATGCTGAGTAAGGCAAGCAGATGCTGCTAGACCAGATGGTCCTGCACCTACAATGATAGGCCCATGAACCCAAACGCAGTTTGCTTGAAACTGATGATGGTCTTGTTGATCTTTACAAGAACCCATGTAGGACAATCCCAAGAAAAAGAATGATAATGGAAAGAAGACGGAACGAAAAGGAAAAGGAAAAAAGAAAGGATAGTGAAAGAAAGCTTAAAAAGAGACAGAAGAAAACCTCAGTAGTTTCTTTTTACTTCCCCTGTTCTTTTCACTCTGTAAAGCTCTGTTTTCTTTCCCCTGTTTTCTCACTGCTCTTCTGCTTCTTGAGAAAAATCTTATGTGGATGAGGTGGGATTTTAAAGAGAGGGGAAAAGCTTTCAGGAGGGCGAGGGGGTAAGCGGGAGTCAATGGGAAGAGAAAAACAAGACGTGGGGTGATAGAACTGACCGTTTTTAATGCCGAGAAAAGAGTGAGAGACAGAGAGTGACAAAAGAGAGAGATAGTAATAGGTTTTTATGAGAAGTGAGAGATGGAAAGAGAAAATGAGGGAAGTTAAAAAAACTGTAATTAATTTTACCAGTAAGAGAAAGAAAGACAGAGAGAGGGAGAGGAAGGTCTTAATGGAGGCGTGAAGGTTAAGGAAAAGGATTTGTTCTGCTTCTCAAGGTTCTTTCTTCTCAGCTTCTGTCTGCAGAGTTCTTGGCGTTGCGATGCAAGTAGGCAAATGAGCAAAGAGGAGATATAAACACATTTATGAACGGCGTTTTAATTATTTTAAGTTTAAAATTTTTGAGCTATCCTTTCATCCCACTCGCAGTGGAATGCATAAACCACACTTTATGCCATTTCTCACTCTATTAGCCTATTAGGGCTCATGTGCCAGAACGTTCAATTTTTATCTATTTATCCATTTAGTGTTGCTTTGCTCCTTGTTTATCTTCAATAAGACTTTCATTCCTGAATAAATAATAGTTATCAAAAACAAACTTTTACTTACTTTTTCTTTTCTTTTTTGACTTTGTTTAAGAATATCAGTATCATACATGGTTTATAGAACTCAATTTGCTTGACGATGTTAAGAAAACCCAGCAAACTACAATACTTGCCCATACACATGAGAAATTAAATCATTTTCAACTTTATATTTCTCCATGTTATCTTTCATTTTTTTGGGAACTTTAATGTAAGTAAAAAGTTATTTTCAATTTTATAGTATGTAATTTGACTGCCACTTATCCAAAATTTATTTTAAAATTTTACATATATATATATATGTATGTGTGTATGTGTATGGAGAGGATTTTTTTTTTTTCATATTTGAGGAAGGAAATTTGAATTTTATCCCTTTTTAGAGACAAATCTTGTTTGTGTATTTTCAAAATTAAAGAATAGTTCACATGAAGGAGAGCTATCATTAGCTCAATAATTATGTCACAAAAAGTGACACAATATGTCTATTGGAATATAGATAAGTTTTCGTGTGAATAATTATGTTTATTGAAAATACATGTTGAAAAGACACTAACAAAAAGTTACATGTGAAAAGTTACCATTATAAAGTAACATGTGAAAAGCTACATGTAAAAAGTTACAATTGTAAAGTAACATATGAAAGGTTATATGTGAATAGATATTGTTTCAAGGTATAAATTAAAGAGTATGATTTATGGAATGAATAGTTATCTATTAATTATATGTTTATTGAAACAATATCTTTTGCTCAAAAGTTGTGTTGGCAAAAAGTGTAGAGATACTTTTTGGATAAAAGAGATCTTTATGAAAATGTTGTGACCTTGGAACATAAAGATACTTATTAGACAAAGAGATGTCTTTATGAAAAGGGAGTGTCCTTAAAGAATAGACACTTTGAAGCCTATATAAAGGGCTTGTTGTCATCCATATTGACACACCAAAAATTTAGATACAACAAGCAAGTGCAAAAGAGCAAGAGAAAGTGTTTGTGTTAGAAGAACAAAACACTAAAGTTTCCACCATCTACAAAAGATTCTGAATTCCTTATTATCATCTTGCTGCAGAAAGTTGGTTTTAAGACCAAACGACTTTACAAACCCTCGGGTGTATCTAGCAGTCTAGTTTAGTAAAGTACAATACGAAAAGTTAGACGTTAGCTTCATTGTATCCTTGAGACTAGTCGCATAATTCCCTTTTGCATACCTAGTGGTGAGGGCGAATTAAGTCTTAAAGATAGACGCCTTTTTAAAAGATTCACCTTGAAGCCAATTTTGCCTATTCTTGAATATCTACACAAACCCCTCAACACCAACAAATCTTACACCAATCAATAAACTAAAAGTTTAAGTGTAAAACTAAAAGGTTGAGAGAGATTCTGAGAGCCTATTGGGTCTATTTTTTTAATTTAAAAACTATTACAAAATTCTTATGAAAAATAATAACCTTTAAGATTAAGTTAAAACTATTTGATAAGTTTTTTTAACAAAATAAATTATATAAGTTTTAATTTTGATTAAAATTACCATAAAGGGTATTCATGCTATCCTTAATCATTTAATAAATCAAAGCAAAATGAGTTTATTTCGAATTTATATACGATTTCAAATGTTAAAAGTCAAAGAAATTCATAAATAAACAGAACAACTTTCAAATTTGTACAGTAGTAATAGTATTAAATTTTTTTCTGAAGAAAAGAAAATACTTTTAAATAGTACCTGCATGCAGCTTTAAATTTTAAGTTTTCTTTTCTCTTAATCTTTGTAAAAATAAAAAAAACTTAGATTTTACTATTTTATTTCTAAGTTTTTTCTTTTCTAGTAGTCTTTGTAAATAAAGATAGAAGAAAAAGATATTGTGATTTTGTGTTGGAGAAGAGTGATTTACAAAGAAAGGGAGAAAATAGAGAGATTGATTGAGAGAAATGAGTATTTTATAAAAAGTTGATGTGTTTTTTTTTTTTAAATAGAAAGTTCCTCTCTCAAGCTATTCTTTAATTTTTAAAATTTTTTTTAAAAGTATTTTTTAAAAATCTTTCTCAATAATCTTGTTTGACTTGATTTCTATTTTTAAGAAGTAAATAAATTAAAAAAAATCAGATTAAATAAGCACTAATGTGACGTTTGATACTTTACAATGCAATGTGATTACAGGTAATATGATTGTAAGATTTATAACATTACAGTGTTTGGTATACAAGTATAATGATTAAAATGTAGAGAAGATAACATTGCATAATTACAAGTACTTTGCTAGAAATATAATGTTAATTTTCAAAATTATTCTTATTTATTAAAATATAAGTTTAATATGTTTGTACTTTTTATTATTAATTTTTATATAATATCATCTCTTAAATATATTTTTAATGTCATATATTTTATTTTCATTTCATATTATGAACTAATATATTTTTTTCATTTCTTTAATATAATTTTTTATATTATATATTTTATTTAAATTTTTTACCTTTGTTATATAAATTTTAATTTCTTATATCTTATTTTATTTTTTGATTTTTATATTATATATTTTATTTTAATATTTTTATTTTAATTATAACATTACAAAATATTTTTAACAAAATAATAAAGTTAAAAAATAAAAATATTTTTAAAAACATTACAGAGTGCAATGTACTATAATTACATTAATTTTAGATTGTAATCACATTACATCTTTTAATTGTGATGTGATTATACTGTAATTTTATATTATAATAATTTATTATAAAATAAATATTATAATATAATTTAATTAGATACATTATAAAAAATGTACTTTCACTTTTTTCGTATGATAATCTTTTGAATTGAAAAGAGCTATGTAATAACGAAGCGCAACTGGAATTAAGAAAAGGCAGAGAGGTTGTTGGCAATATGGGTTTAAGCCATGATGCCACGTGGAGGTTTACTAAGCATTGTATTTGTTGTTGCTTGTTTGGAAACAGAAGGGATTAACCAAGAGCCGGTGAGAGCCGTCTGATCATTGACTTTCATTCTTTTTTCCACGTGGCATTTTCCCTTTACTTGATTAAGACCAACCAGAAAAACATAGACGCGCGTTCTAACCCCATTTAAATAAAAAAACCCGTAATTTTACAAATAAAACGAAAACTGTAAAATAAGTTTAGTATTAATGAAGTCTATCCTTATCTAATTTATATAACCGATATAAGTTAATAATCATAAGTGGTTTAAATTAATCATGTTACATGTATTCCATGAATAATTATGATTGGTTTTATTTGTTAATATTAATTAAATTTTTATTTTAAAAAATATTTATAATTACATACACTATTCTCGTAAATCACTCAATATTTTATTTATAAAAATAAAAAAGATTCTATGAAACAATTACTTTACAATAACATATTCAAATCATGTCACGTAATCATATTTTTAAAGAATTGATTTATATATGGACATAAAAAACAGTTTAGAAATAGGGGCCCACCTAGGTTTAAGTATTATTAGTCAGCTAAATAATTACAAGTGAAGTTTCTTGTGCAAAATTAAATGCAAAACTGAAGATTATTCTTTAGGAGAGTGTGTTTCATTAAATATAGAAGGAAGTTTGAGGGTAATCAATGCAAAACATGCAAAAAGCCAAAATAGAAATTAATCTCTATTGACTAAATGACCGATCTAATATATCGGTCTTCTTTGATACGTGCTTCCTGGTTTCCATTTCCAACAAACATGAATTTTGGATTTAAATTTTGCAACGTATAATCACAAGTAATCTACTGCAGAGAAAGGGAATCAAAGAGTCCATTTATTTTACAATAAAATATTTTTTGAAAAACGTTTTCAAAATTTATACTTGTTTTGAAAATTAAAAATTAATTTTAGATGTAAAATATTTTACGAGTTAACAGGGTTAACCACGAAAAATGTCTTTCGAAAAATGTCTTACGCCCTTGAAGGGCGTAAAATATTTTTCAAAGAACAACAAAAACATTTTTATATTAAGTGTATGAGTATAAGTTTGATGAATAGTAATTTTTAACTTAAAATATTTTAAAAAATAAAAATATTTAATTTTAAAAAATTAATTTAAAATATTTATATTTAAAGTATACAAAACTATTAAAATTAAAAAATACTTTTTAATGAAACCATTCAATACAATTAAAATTTTATTTATAAATGAAATAAATCTTACTAATAATTATAATAAAAAATATTTCAATAATCATCATTTGATGAATATACATTTATACTAAGTTTAAATTTCACTAATAATTATAATAACAAATATTTCAATGATCGTCATTTAATGAATACATATTTATAAGTATAAGTTTTGGATGTCTTATACAATTGATAAATATTTATATTTTTATAGTTATGATAATAAAGTGATAAGATGAAATTTTTTTAAAAAATTAGAGTTTATTTTTATTACAGATATATGGTTAAATGCTTTGAAAAAATTTATTATTGATTTTGTCTATTTTGATTTCCATTTTTAATTTTGATTTCAAAAAAGTGAAAATCAAATATCAATATTGTTTTATAATTAACTTCTATTTATTATTCTTAACATTTAAATAACTCCACCATGATAGAAAATATTTTTCATAAAATGATCCAAAAAATAAAAAATAATTTCGACGGTTTATTCAAATAACAAAAAATATTAAAATTTTTTGTAAACAATTTTATACAAAAATTTTTTTTTATGTAACAAGTCATTTTCGATTACCAAATGAATCCAAAGAATAATATCTTTTCTATTGATTGCTAAATTACGATTTTTTCACTGCCTTCTTTTCCCTGCCTATTGATACTTTGCTTGCAGTAAACAAATTGTTTATTCCCCTTTTCCCTTGTCAAATCTTTTTACTTGAGAGAGATGAGCAGAAGACGAAAGAAATTGGAGAGGTGGCTGTAAACGTGCGGCGTCAACTGTGTCCAGAAATTTTACCTGACGAAACTTGCTAACGTACTATGAGTAACGCATACTGATGTGTCACCGTTTTCTTTCTTTCTTTCTTTCTTTCTTTTATCTACCGGCTCGGTGAACATGCGTAATGGCTTCGTGGCTGGTGGCTGATGACGTAGGGCTAATTGGCTACGGCTGTTGCCTGTTCTTTCTGGTCAAGTACTAATGGCAGTTAAGGGCGGAATTAAATAAGGGAATGAAATCATTGTTTTTTTTCGCTAAAGCATGTAATGAAATCATTGAATTCGATTTCTTTTACTAGTATATACATAATCATGAGTGATGAGCATAAATATTAATCTTATTTGAACTAGCTAGTTCACTCTTCTTATCTTAAATATTTCAAATTCAAACTTGAGAGCTTACACTGCTTTTAGACATATTTCGGATTCACATTGAAACTTAGGATGGGTATTGCTAGTTTTCATTTATTTATTATCAACCTTAGCTACTACCTAGGCATGTAAATAGAATAAGGTACACAGCGCTCATAATTCATAAAACTCTTTTATGAACAACGAAACTGCTTACATATTTCTTTTGTAGCTAGCTAGGACTTCGTTTAATTAGTTAGTGCTGCAAAGCGTGTTTCAAAATGGTAGTAATTAAATGCAAGGTTTGGTTAGGCGCAGGAAAAGTCTAATCTCCAAATCCTTGTAAGAAAATACATAGCATGGAGTTGTCGAGAGCCGAAGAGACACCAAAGGGAGAAGAAGTAGGAGTCAAAGGATAAATGAAGACGAGAACAAACGTCAACGAATCATAATGCTTGGATACAGGGATCTAGGGGGCTTTAAATTGACCGAATATTTATAAAGAACAGAGAGGAGAAAATCTAGGGTAGAATAAAAGCCATGTACAATTGGCGTGTCGTGCATCGTCAATTGGTATAATTGCTCATACTCTGATGTAACACAACTTGCATGCCATGTACATCCTGTCTTAAGATTAGAAACGTGCCTTGACCAATAAAAAAAAGCCCGAATAATCTCTGCTTTTTCTCTAAACTATTGATGATATTCAAAAACCTTTCTCTAAATAGGTGTTCAAGATAAGTCATGAGTCAACCCATTGATAATAACAACTAAAAATTGGTGGGTGGAGATTGACCAACAGCTACATATATATATATGTACAGATTGGCTTAGCTAGGGTTAATTAATACATAGTTAAAATAACCCTTTGGATTGATTCAGTAATTGAGTTGTGGTGCATGCTTGAAATACCTAAAATCAAAACTATTGGACCAACCTAAACCTAGCCCCATCCATTCCATTGCCGCCCCCCTACTCTTATTTAACTTTATTTGAATTGTTTTTCAAGCATCGAATCCTCCCCCTTGACGCAAAGATGATCAGTTTTCTTCAAGAGAAATGTTATCATTCATACATTGATTCAAATTAGTATTATAATAAAAAGATGTGTACTTTTGTTAGAATTTTTCCCAATGACTGCAAATTTTCTTACCTGGGATTGCAATGATGATCTCCAGATGTTGGTAGTTAGTAATAGAAATTCAAGCATATGATATCCAGTAGTTGGACCTATTCATAAAGTGATTTAGGTTCATGTGATAGTACTTGAAACAGCAAATAAATGCATAATTTATTTTTTATCTTGATGATTATGATAGTAATAAAATCAAAGGTAACACAAGGATTTACCGACAAAGGTTGAATTGATTAATTTATGGATTGTGCTCATCATTCGCAATTTGAAGAGGGGAGACCGAAATAATGAAAGTCTATTCTAAACAATACAAAATCATAAAGATCAAAATTGTATCTGCCTTGTTCGGATTATTGGAATCATCACTACTATGCTTTCGGATTCTTTGCTGTTTTTCTTTTTAATTAAAATGTGAAAAATAAGCTGTAAAGCGATGACGCATTACAAAAGTTAGGTGAGGGAGAGGCGACGGCAATAAAATCAAGGGTGAAATTTTTAACACCCAAAGTTCCATACGGCATGAGGTTCAATCAAATACATGCCTATGAATAATGACAATTTCATTCGTACTGCCCCAAACAGTACTTTGGTTAAATTCTATAACTCAGTGCTCCAGTGCTTGAACCACCAGGTCCAGGGGGACCATGCTATATAATATGGGACTTCTCTCATTTCAATAACTAGCTAGGCTGATTCTCTTCCTTCACATTTGTAGATGGAATCATTGGGTTTTGCAAATTATACAAAGTTCAACCTTCTTTATCTGCACAAGAATAAGTTCATCCTTTTTATTTTTGATTGAAAAAAACATATCAGTAGTACAGTTGGCAACTTTTTTCTTTAAATTTGTTCATTGATTTCTTCTTAAATATAATATTTTTAAATTCAATTATAGTTTTTACTTGAAAAAATTATGAGAAATGACCTTCGTAGTAAGGACACTTAAAACATGACCGTTTCTATAATTTTAACTGTTTTTAGATAATTTTTGACAAGACTTGACAAGAATATTCTTTAAACAATTTTAGACAAATTAAAATGGTTTCAGTTTTCTCTATCTCGCCATCTAGATAAAAATTTCAAAATTAAATCTTGCTTTCTCTCTACTCAAATACTACTTATCTTGCCATCCAAAGAGTATAGATGACATCAAGCTATTTCTTATTTTGTTTTATTCTTTTATATGATAGATCTTAGTGCTCTCAAGGGCGATAAACAACGATTTTGCTCTAATTGCAGGCAGTATGATGAATGTGGTAACTAGATGCTTTCTGATAATGACTTGCTTTGAAACGTGTGCTGCAATGAAGATGCTTGTGTTGATGAGTTGGATCGGATTGATTAAGATGATGGTCTCAGGGAGAAAGAATAGCTAAAGTATACTTAATGGGTTTTATGGTGGTTCACAATTTTGTTGTATCTGGAATCGAGATGATTGTTAAGCATGTTTGTTAGGAATTTTAATTTTTTTATGAGATTTTGAGTTGAAATTGTTCATGGAATATTTTGTAAAGAGAGTATATTTTGTTTTTGCATAAGGAGAGTGAGCAAGGCTCTCCTGATAGAGATATATTTTGTCTTTCTTTGAAAGGTTATGGAGTTTTGTAACTTATTTTTTATGAAATGCACAATTTCATGACTTAACAAAAAAAAAGTATGTATTTTATATTTTTGAGTTTATTGGTTTATTCATATAACCCCAAAGTTGAAAAGTTAAAATTGATTAGACTGGTTTTTAAGTATTGCGAGACTGATTTTTAAACATTGTGTGACTAGTTTTTAGGCATTACGTAACTAATTTTTAAGTAATGAGGCATTACGTGATTAATTTTTAAGTAATGCCTAAGTCACATAATGCATCAGAAACTAGTCACATAATTCCTTATTAACTAGTCACGCAATGGCTTACTAATAAGTCAAGCAATGCCTATCAACTAGTCACGCAATGGCTTACTAACAAGTTAAGCAATACCTATCAACTAGTCACGCAATGCCTATCAACTAGTCCTGCAATGCCTTACCAAAAATTAATCATATAATACTTAAACACTAGTCACGCAATGCCTAAAGTCAGTCACGTAATATTCAAAATCAATCACGCAATACTTAAAAATTAGTCACATAATGCCTAAAAAATACCAAAACTACTAACTTTCATTCAACAAATATCAACAATTTCAAACGATACACCATATTTCATTCAACAACATAATTAACGAATATGCCTACTTGATAAAAAATACTCAAAATGTTTAAAGGTTTTTTTCATATATAAAAAATCACTTCAAAATGTTTAAAAATGCTCAAAATGCTTAAAACGCTCAAAACGTTCAAATGTTTTTTTCATATATCAAAAATTACTCTAAAATGCTCAAAATGCTTAAATATTTTCTTTTCTGATAAGGAATATTCCAGAGATGAATAGTCTGGTCAGAAAAACTCAAAGAATATGAGTTTGTTTGAAGCATAGAACTAAATATACTTAACCCGTTAATAGGTTTCAGGTTGAAACGCAGAGCTAAATAAATGAATTGATTTCATTAAGAATAATTTTGTCAAAAATACCTAAAAATAATTAAAATTATAAAGATGTTTATTAACAAAAATGTCTTATGTATGAAGGTCATTTAAAAAAAGAACCCTTTTTACTTGTATACGTAATTTCATTATAAAAAAATAATTTTATAAATATCACGTCAAATAATATTCAATTTATGGAGTGAGAAACTTATTGATCATGTATAATTCAAAACATACTTGCGGTAAAAACATTACAGAAAAACCTGTGTTTAATCAATGATATGAAAAGAGAAATGAATAGAAGCAAGATGGAGATGAGAGGGGAGTTTAAACCCCAAAAGAGAATACTGCAAATGAACAATGAATTGGCAATGTGAACAACGCGGATGATAAGGGCATGACCACAGAAAGCTTTGTCATTTGACATTAACACATGCTAAGCAAATAGTAAAGGGTCCCCGCCCCGTGTGTAACAGGGCGGGCTACAGGAATCAGCTCCCACCGCATGCATCCATCTGCGTCTAAGTAAGAATTTTGGCAGGGGACGACTCGGTGCCGATTTGCCCCGATGACATCTTTCATCTTTGGGACCCCAACAATACACTTGTATATGTATAGTGTAAGTCAAGAAAGAGAGTGGCTTAGGGGCTCGAGCCCTCCCTCTCCACTGCCTGACAAACAGTATCTCATCACCACACTTTTATCTATGAAATTTCTAGCTGATCTCTATCCCCATCCCCCTGCCCCCCGATTCTCATGTTAGCATTTCGGCTTTACTTGTTTTTTATTTGAACCATCTATATTTTTTAAATTTTAGTTAATTAATTGCATTTCATGGTATACCCTGATTAATACTGAATTTGTTTTGTCCAGTCAAATTTATGGTTCTCTTTTGCTATATAGATACATGTGAATCAATGAATTCTCACTGATAGGTCCCAAATGAATAAAAAGAATATTTACTTTTATTCATATAACAAGAGAAATGTCAAAGAGAAGAAAGGGAATTTCAATTTTGGGCCTCTAGTACTTCTTAAGAAAGAATAAAAATCACTAATTCCATCTTGAGCAATTTGAAAAAAAAAAGTTATTGAGAATTGATAAGTTTGTTACACTTCTTTTTAAAAGAGTTCATATATATATATATATATATATATGTATATACACACACACACATACACAAACGTGAATATACATGCATAATCCAAATTAAAAACATATTTTACTTCTTGTACAAAAAAACAACAATCTTAATTTTATTTCATGAAAAACATGCTTTTCTTTCATTAAATTCATGTCACTATCATATTCAAATAAAATGAGAACATTTAAATCTAGCCCTAAATCTATTATGGGGAGCTCTGGATCAAATGTTTGAAATTGAACATTGAATTTGAGGACAAGGATCAATTAATAGAATTTAAAATTAAGATTTCTAATTAATTAAAATATCAATATAGATGAAGGTGTTGGATACTCAGCACTCACATTATAAAAAATATAAAATAAAATTTTAGGATAAATGGGTAAGTTGTCATTTGAAAAGTGTGAAATTTTGAGGGTACAAAATTTCAATTACATTATTGTTGTGTAAATGAGAACATAATACAAAACCACTATATGCACTAAAAAAACAATATATATATATATATATATATATTTCACTTAACTAGCTAAAAGAAATTCGGTTTAAGAAGTTCAAATTGAAGATTATTGACTATAATTTTAGCTATTTATTGGTGCACCTTGAAAATTTTGCATCCCATTGTATTTGCTTGAAGTTGAATTTTATTATATGCTATTTGGCACACAAAAAGAAAAAACTGTACTGTGCTTATATGCCATTCTATTATTTTAAATTACCAATAATAACTTTATTTGATCTTACACTTTTTTGTTCTATTATTTACCATTCTAACGTGGTAACATATCATTAGATAACTTAAAAGGTGAAATCTATCAATTTACGGTGGATAAACTTATTTAAAAATATAATGTTTAAAAGTAAATCAATAAATGTTTACGAATAATATTATGGACAAATGCGTAGAATCAAAAAAAATTTCCCATCAAGGAGCTTATTTATAAATTCAATTGAATTTCTCTCGAGTAACTTAAAATTGTAATGATTTAGTTGCTTAAGCTTTTTTTTCCTTTCTTAAATGTATAAGAAGTAGGAAAATGCAAAGTAGTACTTATCAAATTTGAAATTTATAAAAAAAAATATATATTTAATATATTATTTCTTATTGAATTTGACGGGAATAGTATATTGGATGAAAATATATAAAATTAAAATAGCGTATTAACTAAATCGAACCAATGATTATAAATACTTGTTAACATAATAAAAAAAGTATAAGTATAATATAATTACCAATAAGTGATTGGTTTAATAAGTTAATTTGTTTGTCTTGAAAAAACTCATTAACTATTAAATTGTTAATAAACTCCTCCTGGAAAGAAATATAAAATGTATATTTACGATATTTTTTTGTACAAAAGAGTGGGATAATTTTATGATCTAATAAATCTAGACTTGCAAAGGCCAAGAAATATATATATATATTTATTAATTTTTTTTATAATTGAGAGAGAAGAGATTCAAACTTTGATTTTTAAGTAAAGAAATTATGCATCAATCAATAAATCAAATGTTCAAGTGTATATCTTTATTAATTTGATGAATGTAAAATTCATGTAAAACTTATGAAAATGCTCAAAGTGAGCTACCCAAAACACTTGAAGTAAAAAGTCATTTAATTCGTATGAAAATTAACTATAAATATAAATCCAAATCTTCTATCCTCATTTTTTGCATTAACTTTCACAAATTATCACATTTTTATTTTTAATTATTGAATTAATACAAATTTAAATTTAATTTTTTTTCTCATTCTCTCATATTTTCCCCATCTCTCTCTCATGCTTCTATGTAGGAAAAAGTTGATTGTAGATGCAAAGTCAACTTTTATTCCACAAATACCTGAGTCACCAAACGAAGGAATTTATCATACGTCTCCAATATTTTAATCAAACAAAATGAGAATTTTTATGTCCTTGATTAACTTGGTTAGTATCGAAACAAATGCCTTTCCAATTTTTAAGATTTTTTTTTCTGAAACTTTTCGCAAGACTCAATTATTTTGTTAAAATTTTATTAATAAAATAAAAACTATACAAAAAGGAAAGAGACATCAACCTTACCTTTAATTTTACAGGATCCCAAAGTAATAATGTAAAATAACTAAAGATGAATTACCTTTACATGCATATTTTTTAATGCTATTATAAAGATAAAAGCCACCTTTCAATTCTTAAGATTTAGTTATTCAGTATTATGGTAATTATGGATTTGATTTATTGATTAAAAAAGTCAATTCTTGCTACTGTTTCTCCAACCTTGTTGCTTGGAATTATGATGTATAATTTGTATTACTTCTTGGTATTATACTGAAAGCATATCTTTAGGTGAATTTAGTCGTGGCTCTTTAAGCAACTTCCAACAATGGTGGAAAATTGAAAAGGAAACATATGAGAGAGAAAGAGTGAAAAAAAAATTTAAAACCGAAAATGTATTAAATTAATAATAAAAAAATAGATATGTAGTAATATGTGAAAGTTAAAATAAAAAATAGATTTTGATTCGATAAATGTGGTAATATGACAATTTCAAGTTTTTTTTATTAAATAATATCCTTAACATTAATAAATTTATTTACCATAATTAACATATAGACATATAGTCATGTACACATAAATAGGAAGAGACATGTACGGATTCCTCGTAGTGCACAGCACACTATAACTTTACGTCATGGGGACTGGGGAGGTCGTCCCGGAGTCTGGACGGCGATGCTGATGTCACATGACGTAACTCTACGTCACTTCTGCCAGTCACGTGGCATCGGCTTTAAATTCCCATCGTGCAATAAAACTCCGTCGTGTGCTCAGGCTCACCTCTTTTCTGAGCAGTTGAAATGACCAAAACGACCCTGACACCTTGACTGTGGTGGCATGACTGGTTGCCATTGCACACCCGGGAAACACGTTCAGACCCGGTTGAAATGACGGTCACGAGGATTAGTGCACTTTGATATGACGGTAGGGGGGCATTTTCGTCACGAAGAGAATCCAACACGTGTCCTGAACCCAATTTCCACCTTATCACGTCAGCAATCAGCTTTTCCCCGTTATGGAAAGATTTGACTGCAAATTTTAGAGTATCGAATTTGGGGTTTTGATTTGAGGAGGGCCGTAGGATTGGGCCTCAAAAGGCGGATCACACGGACATCGAAGTTAATCTCACGGCTGGGGATGGATGCATGAGGCGGGAGAAGTACTATCGACCTTTTTTATTCGATTTTGGATTTGTTAATTAAAAATGTTTTTTTATACTTTGAATTCCGTATAATATTTGATAAATTTTTTTATTAAAGTAAGAAAATGAAATAATTTTTTATTTTTATTACATTTAATCATATTCTTATATTTTTATTTTAAATTAAATATTTTTATTAATAAAATAATAATTAATCAATTATTTTTTAAATTAAAATATTAATTATCATTTTATTCTCATATAATATAATATGAAGATGAATACTAAAAAATGTATTACATCACATCACATCCACATACGATATTAATATTATATAATATAAAATTATAAATGATATTTTAACATATACATATAATATATCTATTTACAAAACATAATCTTACAAAGAACGTCACAATTCAAAAAGCTGTCAAGTTGTTGTTATATTTCTTTGACTTTATATCTATTCTATATATGAAAATCGTTCTGCAGTGGATTTATAGATTCTTGATTTGATTTTATTGGGTTGGGTATTGATTTGGGTGGTGGAAGAAGGGTTTGAAACGGTTGTCTTCTGGAGGTATTTTATTTACTCGCGGCGTGGTAATCAATAATCCTTTTTGAAATTAATTTTTTTATTTTAATTTTATAATAATCAATAAACTTTTATTCATATATTAAAATTAATTTAAGTGATGCTTTTGGATAACATTTGATACACTATTTTGTATGATGAACCTTGACAGTTCCTCTTTGTTTTATTTTGAGTTATTATCTATATTATACATAAAAATATCTTTAAATGAGCATTTTCATACTTGGTTAAAGTGAGACATATATAATTTTTTTTTAGATTACAAAACTACGGTGACCTGAGCGCAGAATAATGAGTTGCACACTAGAGCGTCTAGATACATGCGTGAATGGTAGACATTTCCCTTTTTATACTTTTGTTTTTCTTGGGAACAAAGGAGTGTGGACCTATGGAGAGTGGGGCCTGGAAGACTTAAGCAGAAAGTGGTAGCCATGCTTTGACCAAAAGGCCCAAGCTTGAGTTGCAGAGCCACTCTCTTGGGAAGCCCAAAGGTTCACGAACCATTAATAGTAGTAGTACTACTAAGAAAATAAAGAGCACTAGTTTCCCATCAAGAATACAAGCATGGAAGTTTGATATTGCTGCTCTTACTCAAGATCGATGTCTGTATATATAAATATATATATATATATATATATACATTGATGCTTTCTGGCACAATGAATCATACATAGCAACAATTTGAAAAGAAAAGAGGCTAAAATGCAAGGTCATTGGTGATTGGTTTCTGGGAAAAGTTAGTTAGGTGTTGGTGTTCCAAAATTCTTGCAGGCGATGATGATGGACTGATTACTTATGCGATCCTTGAACAACGAGGCCCCATGTGGAAGAATATACTCTCTAATCAAACATTCATCACTGGAAGTTGTCGATATAGGTTTTTAGGTCATGAAATGATAACACACAGAGATCCATGCGTGTACTGCTGCATGCCCCAGAGTGACCCAAACAGTCCAAGTGCCATACTTTTCCACTCCTCCATCATTGTTTCACTGTTTTTCCTTACATGCTGGTTACACCTACAGCCTCCCTTGCATTTTCTCCAACCATTCATAAATAAATTATAATTTTGTGTCGATGAATCTGTCGAGATATGCATGCCATCTTAGTTTGGACCAACTTTTGGTTTCCCAAGTCCTAACTAATGAACCAGGCGTATTTGAGCTTCAGTGAAAAGGAGCCAGATGATTTCGCCATGTAAATCACATTTCATTTTGGCTATATAAAGTAGATATGATATGAGCCACCTTGTTTTAGTATCATCGTCATCATGAACAAACATGCCAAAAAGAGCTAGGCACCGTGAAGATGACAGCAGCATTGTGTCCTAAATCAACAGATTCCCGTTTTGTTTCTTTACTCTATGATGTAGCTTGCATTAGAGAGGTTTGAGTCCCCTTTGAACTGGCGAGGATGTTGTTGAAGCCTTCTTTGGAAGCCAACTGGACCCCATATCTCAAAGCCACAACACTGCACTAATAAGAACCTCCCCAAGATGCTGACTGCGGAATGACAAGTTGACAACCCATTAAACCGGCAAAGAAATCATTAGGACCAAGATTTTTAAGCATGGAATCACTGATTCAAATGTCATATTATACAGTTTGTGAAGAGTTAAAGTTGATTCTGAATATATTCGCATCGGAAATCTATCAACGCTTCTAGATTTTGACGCATGAAAAGCGAATATTTTTTCTATATAACATCTAAACATATCTTAATATTTATTATATAATATAATTTTTATACATTTAATCAAACACTTATATATATATATATATATATATTCTAACTATCGTCCCGTTCAACTTAGGTTTACCTTAATTATACAATATACATCTCAAACTCTTCCTTGCATTAAGCATTTTTTGCGACAGTTCCAAACTCAATTTAAAGCTACTATTCGACGCTGTTTGGTATTGTTGAACCTATTTTTGAAAAAGTGTTTCAACCTTTTTTTTTCCTTATTTGAAAGAGGAAAAGCTTTTCCAAATATAAAATATATGATGAGTTAATTGAAAAAATTATATTGATTGACGTAAAAAGTCTTGCGTCCAATAAAGTCTATAAGCTATTTTCTACCTGCCTTCTTTTTCTCAAATCAATTCCATAAACTTTGGGATCAATCCCACTTGAAAAATATTGTCCCTCTCGTTTTGTAGGATTGACCCCACAGATCAATAAAGTAAAAGAGCATCATTATTTTCCTTTTGATTTTCATATCCTTATTTATTATTCTTTTTCTTAATAAAGTATCCTTAATTATTTTTATTCAATTATTTCATAGAGTTCATATATATCACTATAATAAAATCTACTAAGATACTACAATCTTTAGTGCCTGTTAAGTCTGATTTTTTTTAACTTATTTACTTTTTAAAAGCAGAAACTAAGTCAAACAAAATTTTTGAAAAACTTTAAAAAAAGTAATTATTTTTTAAAAAACAAAATTAAAAAAAAACTTAAAAAAAAGCTCCATAGAAGAGCTTTCTCTTCTCTTCTTTTAAAAATAAAATAACTTTTCAGAAAATACCTCTCTCTCACAATCAATCTCCCTCTCCTCTTTCTCCCTCTAAAAATCACTTTTATCCAATATAAAATCACAATCTTCCTCTCCTTTACCTCTATTTATAAGACTACTAGAAAAGAAAGAAAAAAAAAAGAAAATCCAGCAACATAATAACAATTTTTAAGATTGTTTTGTTCTTACAAGGATTAAGAAAAAAAAAATTTCAAAATTTAAAGTTACATTTAAGTACTATTTAAAAGTTTTCTCTCTTCACCAAAAAATTTAATATTATTACTATTATACAAGTTTGATGTTATTTTGTTTCTTTATAGATTTTTTTACTTTTAATATCTAAAATTGTATATAAACTCGACATAGACTTATTTCACTTTGGTTTATTAGGTGATTGAAGATGGTATGAATACCTATTATGGTAATTTTAATCAAAATTAAAACTTATTTAATTTATTTTATCAAATAATTTACTAAGCAGATTTAGTTTAATTTTAAAAGTTATTATTTTTCATAAGAGCTTCATAATAGCTCCAAACATGCTCTTAATATAGATACAAAATAATTAAGGTCAATTAAAAAAATTTTATATAAATAGAAAACAAGTTTTTCACACATGAAAATCTCTCATTTCTTTTAATTTAAATTTATGATTTATTCCCTTAACAAACTAACCATTGACTTCCATGGTTCCAAATCCCAAAATGAATGGGTTGAACTTAAGAAGTAGCCCAATTAGTAAAGGGCCAATTACAAAGTAATTGTGACAAGAACTAATAGAGAACCAAAATAAGATTAAGAGCATGTTTATCTAGCTTTTTTTTTTTAGTTTAAAAGCTATTATGAAACTTTTATGAAAAATAATAGTTTTTAAAATTAAGTTAAAACTGTTTGGTAGGTTGTTTGACAAAATAAATTATATAAGTTCTAATTTTAGTTAAAATTATCATAAATGGTATTTATGTTATCTTCAATCACCCAATAAACCAAAACAGAACAAGTCTGTTTCAAGTTTATATACAATTTCATATATTAATTCAAGTTTATATACAATTTCAGATATTAAAATCAAAGAAATCCATACAGAAATGGAATAGCTTTCAAACTTGGTATAGTAGTAAAGTTTTTTGTTGATCTAGCAAGCAATTGGACCATGATGCTTCAATTCCCTAAGAAAAAAGAGAAAAGAGGAAATGATGTATTTGACATTAAAATTCTTTTTGGTGAAAAAAAGAAAAAATCTTTAAATAGTATCTAAATGCTTCTTTTGTTGGTATGAGCCCTACAAGCCAATTTGCGGTTGTATGGGAATCACAATTTGAGATATTCACGTATGACATTTTATTTTTTATAATAACATTGAGGTAGTTCTTTATCTAAAAGTTTGTAATTTAATTACTACTTATACTTATGTAGATAAAGCTCATGAAACTACATATGCCTTGCAAGAGAATTGTATTTAAATACAATTATGAGATTTTTATGTATCAAAGTATTGTTTCTAAAAGTTCATGATCATTATATTATTGAGATGAGGCATCAATAATGTTCCAAGATCGGCACATGCTACGTTTTTTACTTATGAAGTAAGCAAACAATCTCATAGGTTGAAGTATAAAGATACTTAAAACCAACAAATGAGTGCTTACCATGGTAGAGCAAGTTTACTGAACATGACTCGACATGAAAAATGAATTTTGTATCTTACTCTAGTGTCTCTGCAATACTTTTTATGTGTCAGTCGTGTAACTACTTCTTAGACTTAAGGTACCAAGTTGTCTTATATGTAGAGTGTTATACTTTAATTTCATCCCTATGGGTCCTACCAAGGATGCCAAAATAAGATGTTTTAGGGTATAACATGAAGCATATGAAGGCAAATGAGTGGTCAATATAGGAATTATCACCTTAAGTGATTCAAGAGGACATATCTCATTAGGTCTTAGTTAATATTAACTTAATCAAATCCTTGGCCAAGGTGATTAGGAGATTATGAAATGAGTTTCATAAATCTCCATAAAGCTAATGATCTAACTACAGAAACAAATATAGAGATCAATAAGAGTAGATACTACACTAAGCTCTTATCATCTTCGAGATATATATTGAGGGAATGAATTACACTAATACACTGTACACTGTACATTGAAAGGCATATATGTTGAAGGAATAATAAGAGCTTGGTATAGTGTCTACTCTTTTTGACCTCTATATTCATTCTTACAATTATAGCATTAGCTTTGCAAAGACTTATGAAACTTTTTTCATAATCTCTAAGTCGCCATGGCTATAGACACTATTTTTTAAAAATAAAATAAAAATTTTAAAAAATAATAAAATAAAATAAATAAAAACAAAAAAAATAAAGAAACAGGGAGAATGGGGCTCTGGCTACCAACTCCTTGGTGCCAGAACTCTATTTCGGATTGTCCAAAAATTTGGACAATCTCAGCTGCTAAAAGGGGGGGGGGGAATTAGAAAACCAAAAAAAACAGCCAAAAAACAACAACTGAAAACCCAAAAAAAGGATCTTTCGAAGGCAAAAAAAAAAATTTCTCAGCTTCAAACAGAAACCAAAAAATCACAAACCAAAAACAAAAATCCCTAAATGCCTCTAATAACCGGTAGGATACCCAGATAACCAAAACAAATCCTAAAACCTAGCAGCAAAAAAAAACCACAAATAGAAAACAAAAAATTGAATCAAAAATAAAAAGGAGGGGTTCGTCGGTGAGCTTGGTCCGATCAGAGTGAGAGGGGAGGCCAGATTTGGTCATTTGGGTAGCCATCTGAAGGCTGAACGGTTGGTGTCGGATAGGGGAGATCCGAGCTAGATCTGTCGATCTAAGGCAGAGAGAAAGAGAGAGGGAGAGGAAGGGTCGGCCAGCGAAGGAGGGGCAAATCGGAGGGAGAAGGGAGAGGCTGAGCGGCGACGGAGGTCACCGGAGAGAAAGAGAGGGAAGGCACGGCACCGGTGGAGGGAAGGCTGCGGTTAGAGAGAGAGGGGAGAGTATCTGGAAGCTAGAGAGAGAAAGGAAAGGCTGAAAGTGAGGGAGGAAGTAAAAAAGGGGCTTTTATACCAGACCGAAAAGAACAAAACGACGCCGTTGGTGGAGTAGGCAGTTGAAAGGTTTAAACTCAAAACGACGTCGTTTTGAGTAGCACCACAAGCCAAAAACGGTGCATTTGGTGAGATCAGACTGTGGGCCTGCTGAGCGGACCATCCGAAGCAGCTTTGGGCCTCCTGTGGGTCGCGGATTTGGGCTAACCCAAGCCCAGATAGGTATATTCCTACCTTTGGGCTTTGTTTTTAAATCTATTTTTGTGTATTTGTCTTTAATTTCAAATCATTTTAATTTAGTTTAAATATTATTTTTAAAAAAAATCAAATCAAAAACATATGAAATATGAGCATCTATTTTAGTAATAAACACAAAAAAATAATAATAAAAAAATAAAAAAGAAAAATAAAAAAGAAAAAAAAGAAAAATAATAAATAATAATAATAAAAAATATACATAAAAATATATATATATATATAAATAATAATTATTTTGAGTAGTCCGATGATGGAATTTGATCTAAAAAGAGGTAAAGAGTTACTTCTTTCGGGTCAATTTTCTAGGTGAGGAATACGAGACGGGTTTTCATCGAAGCGTCGGAATAAATCCGAACTCTATATTTCGATATTCATTATTCAAATAGTCAATATAGAAGATAGACATTAAAAAATAAATTTTCACAACAAACTCAAGTTAGTATAATTAGCTAATTAATTGAGATGAATATTACCGAATAAAATTAATTTAACCATAGAAAATTTTATTAACTATATGAAATATTAATCAATAACAATAATTAAAGAATAAATATTTAAATAGAAGACAAAAAGGAAAAAAGAGAAAAGAGAAAAAATAAACAATAAGGAAATAATAAATAAAACTATAAAAAAATAAAGATATAGAAGATAAAAAAATATAAAGAAAAAAATAATAGAATAAAAAATTTCAAAAAGTGACAAATGATAATAAACACCAATAATGTGGTAAATTGTCTTGAGTTATTAACTACATAATCGGGTGAATTTCGATCCCCTCCCCTAAGTCAATAAACGCGTGCATATAGGCATCATCATCTTATCCTGTCATAGCATGCCACATTTATCTTGTAAATGAGGCAGGAATTCCAATGATGGGATTTCTTTAAGGAGCTTGTAGAGACGAGTTCCTTCGGAGATATCTCTGGGTGAGGAAAACGTCGAGACTTCACCAAAGCGTTGAAATGGTCTTCGAATGATTTTTCAATAAAGATTACCGACCTCATCATTTAAAATAAATAAATCATAACATCATTTTACACTTGCATCATGTGCATACGTAAAGTCGAATAAAAGATCAACTCAATAAAAATTGGTTAATAAGCGAAGATTAAGGAAACATAACCATAAAATCGAAACCAGGCCGTAATAGAATGACTTAAGATTAAATGGTACCGTTCGTGGAACGGACGACACGAAGGTGCTAATCCTTCTCCGTGCGTAATCGCACTCCCGAACCCATCTTTGAACAACGTAGACCAATTTTTGTTCTTTCGATTGGACCTAAAATTGATTTAGGACTTCATCGATTAGAACCGAGTCAATAGGTGACCAATCGCACCTATAAGAAACGATTGATGGCGACTTCCAATTTTCTTTTATTTTCGCCCGCATCTGGCGGACGGGTTCCACGGACCCGCATGTTGCGACAATGGCTAAGGATTTCTATAAGCTAATGTTAACCAAGAACTGATAAGATATGTCTTTTAAAACACTTGAGGTGATGCTTCTTATCTTGACTGCTCATTTACTTTCACATGCTTCATACTATACCTAAAAGCATCCTATTTAGGCATCCTTGGTTAGGCACTTGTAAGGATGAAATTAAAGCATAGCACTCTACATATAAGATAATCGGGTGTCTCAAGTCTAAGGAGTATTTACACAATTGACACATGGAAGTGTTGCATAAACATTAGAGTGTATTACCAAATGCACTTCAATTCTTATGGCGAGTCATGTTCAGTAAACTTGCTCTTTGAGTAACCACCTACATTCTAGTTCCAAGTATCTCTATACTTCAATTTATGAGATCGATTGCTTACTTTTAAAGTAAAGAACATAGAATATACCAATCTCTAAGCATAATTGATGTCCAATTTCAATAGTACATTTGACCAAAAACATTTTGAGATTATGCTTTGATGTATAAGGATCTCAAAATTACAACCCATTACAATTCCCTTGTAAGGAATATTAATCTCATGGACTTCATCTAATTAGACTTATAACTCATTATAATTAATGTTTTATTGATGAAGGAAAAAATCTCTAATAATTCAATATGAATGATATCATTGCATGATTGGAACCAAGCCTTGACCAATCTCAATTGGCTACAAGGTTCATCCCATAACATTGATCCATCATCATAGGTATTAGATACTAGATGTGGGTCACACTTATGTAATGACAAAAGGGTGTTGGAAATGAGTAGAGGATTAATGAAGGGAAATGTGGTCCTAAGAGTAGAAAATTAGACAAAAATTGCAGCGTTGGTTGTAAAGATAATTACCATACCTTCACCTTATGGGTTAATCTTGGAATTGCAAGATTGTTACTATGTCTTTTCCATATCTTGAAACTATAGACACCCTTTTTTTAAAAAAATAATATAAAATTAATAATAAATAATAAATTAAAAAAATGAAATTAAAAAAAAAGAAGAAGAAAAATGAAAACAGTGAGGCATGACCTTCATTGTCAGAGCATTTAATGCTCCATGAGATAGTCAATTTGGAAATCACTTCCCAGTGATCCTTTTTTGACTTAAGCCACCCCGTCTGGGATTCAAGCTGAGAAAAGCATGGTTGATTGTCCAAAGATTTGGACAATCGGCTTTTATAAAAACCAAAAAGAAAAAAGCTCTAAAAAAAGAGAACAAACAAAAGAAAAACAGATCAAAAGGCAACCAAAAATCCTCTAACAACAATAAGAAAACCAGATCTGAAAAAAAACTGTCCTTCAAAAAACCAAAAAACCAAAAAACAACAATAACAACAAAATCTTTTGAGAACCGGTAACACAAAAATCACCAAAAATCATAAAAGTCTAACAGCCAAAAACCACAATAAACAAAAAATCAAATCAAAAACAAAAAAAGAGAGAGAAAGTCACGATTTTTTGAGAGATCTTGAGTATTTGGGTCTGATCTATAGTGGGTTGGCAAGGAGATCTAAAGGGTTAAGGGCCGAGCTTCAGAATGCCAATGAAGGAAAGGATCATTGGCACCGGAGAGGGAGAGAGAAAGACCAATCGGCGTAGAGAAGAGGGAGTAAGAGCTTTTGGTCAGATTTGGTGATTGCTGGTCGGATAGCAAAGGAAGGGTGGAAGAGAAGGAGAAAAAGGCAGCTGAGAGGTTTAGAGAGAAGTGAGAGAGCGGCGGGCTAGAGAGAGAAAATGAAAGGTGAAAATAAGAGAAAATAAAAAAGAGAGGGCTTATATACTTAGGTTTAGAGTCTTCAAAACAACGTCGTGTGGAGGTTCATAAGTGGCTATTCATGCACCAAAACGGTGCATTTTGAGAGTAGCAGTGTGGGCCTCGGGAGGTAGATCCGGTGCAGCAGATTTGGGCTTTTTGTGAGTCTTTGAGCTGGGCCAATTTTAGCCCAAAAAGGTATAACCTTTCTCCTTAATTTGGGCTTGTTTTAATTGATTTTGGGTTTAGTCCATTTTACCTAGTTAAAATGTAATTTTGGTTTAATGTTAGACCATCTTAGGGGAATATTATATATTTAAATATGCAAGTCTATTTTAGTATTAGAAAATCAAGATAAACAAAAATCAACCAAAAAGTAATAACAATAATAAGTGAATGAGAAGAATAGAAAAAAAAAGAAAAGGAAGAAATATTTACATTGTAAATACATTTAGATACTCATAAATATAGAAATAAAATATATAAAAAATATATACATGATGTAAATATAATTATAATAAAAAAATAAAATGATTATTTTGAGTAAGTCGATGATAGAATTCCACTTAAAAAGGGTAAAGAATTACCTCTTTTGGGTGGAATTCATAAGTGCGGAACTCAAGGTGGATTTTCACCAAAGCGTCGGGATAAATCTGAACTCTATACTCCAATACCTATTAACTCAAATAATCGTTGTTATAAAATAATATATATTAGAAAAAATAAATTTACATAATGTTGCATTTAAATCTAAATTAATGTAGTTAGTTAATTAGATTAAACAAACATTACTAAATAAAGTTAATTCAACCATTAGAAAATTAATTAATTGGTTATTTGATAAAATATATAGTTAAGTAAAAAAAGTTAACCAATATGTTAGTTACAAAGTATAAAAATAATAATAAATAATATTAAATATACTAGCAAAGGTAATAAATCACCCTAAACTATTAAACATATAATTGCATGAATTGCGAATCACCAAAATTAATAAACACGTACATGTAGATATCATCATTTCATCTTGTCATAGCACGTCGCGATTATCATGTAAATGGGGCGAGAATTTCGAGGACGAGATTTCCCCGAGGAGCTCGTAGAGACGAATTCTTTCGGGGATATCTCTAGGTAAGGAAAACTTTGAGACTTCACCAAAACGTTGGGATGGTTTTTGAGTGATTTTCCAATATATGATGGCCGATCCCACTATTTAAAAATAAACATATCATGACACCATTTTACGATCGCATCATGTGCATCTGTGACACCGAATAAAAGATTCAATCAGCTAACATAATAAATAATTAATTAATAAGTAAGGATTAAGAAAACATAAGAATGAATTTAAAATGGGCTACAATAGGATAACTTAAGATTAAATGGTACTGTTCGTTGAACGGGCATCACGGAGGTGCTAACCCTTCTTCGTGCGTAACCACACTTCCGAACTTATCTTTAAAAAATCGTAGACCAGTTCTCGTTCTTTCGAAGGATCTAAAATTAATTTAGGCTTTCGTCGATTAGAACAGAGTTAATAGGTGACCAATCACACTTGGAAAAGACGATTGGTGGTGACTCCTAATTATTTTGTTTTCACCCACGTCTAGCGGTCAGGTTATCGGACCTCACACGTTACGACAGAAACATTATATCTGTATCATACATGGCACTATATGATGATTTTGAATTAACATTAAGGGCAATCGTTGTTCATTCTCTAAGAGAGAGATGTACTATGGTGAGAGGACATATTTAAACGATCTATAAATCCTCAATCCAAATAGACCCATACTCAACATAGCAGTCAAGAAAGTAAAAAAGGTGATCTAATGCTATCTTACATCTAGCACAGTAGTCTTGGGCACATCAATGAGACTCGTTTAACTAAATTACACAAACAAAGTTATATCGATCTATTTGATTATGAATTTTATAAAATGTGTGAATGTTGTTTTCTTGGTAAAATGATCAAGTTACCTTTCACCAAGAAAGGTGAAAGAGCTGCGATGTTGTTAGGACTTGTACATTTAGATGTATGTGGTCCTATGAACATAAATGCTAAAGTAGGATACTCCTAGTTCCTAACTTTCACAAATGACCATTCTCGTTATGGTTATGTGGATTTGATGAGATATAAGTTTGAATCCTTTGAAAAGTTTAAAAAGTTTAGAGCGAAGGTAGAGAAACAAATTAAGAAAAGTATTTTTACTCTTAAATCTGATTGAGGAGAAGAATACCTTAGCCAAGAGTTTTAGGATTATCTAAAAGAGAATGAGATTCTTGCACAATGGACTTCTTTAGGGACTCCACAGCATAATAGGGTATCTGAAAGAAGGAATCGAACATTGTTGGATATGGTTCAATCCATGATAAGTCGTGTAGATCTTTTTATATATTTTTTGGGATATGCCCCAGAAAGTGTTGCCCATATATTAAACAATGTTCCTACCAAGTTAGTTGATAAGATACCATATGAGATAGAGAGTGGGAGGAAACTCGATTTGTTTTATACTAGAATTTGAAGGTCTACTATTTGTGGAATGTCTGGTAAGCTTGGAGCGAGATGAAAAAAATACAAATTTGTGGGATATCCTAAAGAATCATATGGATATTACTTTTATAAGCCTATTGAGTAAAAGATTTTTATCTCAAGGCATGCCACTTTCCTTGAGAAAGAGTTCTTAAGTGAAAAGGCTTGTGGGAGTAAAGTTGTACTTGATGAAGTTCGACTTCGAGACCCACAAATTGATATTCCAATGGAACCTGAACATGAAGTTGTGGCATTTGATGTACAACCATAACCTCGAGAGACAACCACTCAGAAGGTATGGTAGGATATGCCAAGCTTTTGAAAAATATGGATTTCTCTTGGATAAGGATGTATTGCCCACAAATGATGAGCCTACAACTTATGAAAAGGCAAGTTAGACATTGATTATGAGAAATGACAAGAAGCCATAAAATTTGAAATGGATGCCATGGATAAAAATCAAGTACGGACTTTGGTGGATCCACTTAAAGGATAAAACTTATAGGGTGCAAATGGGGTTTTAAGAGAAAAATTGATGTAGATGGCAAGATATAAACCTTTAAAGCTAGACTGGTAGTAAAAGGTTATAAATAAAGACAAGGAGTTAACTTTGAGGAAGCTTTTTCACCAGTAGCTATGCTTAAATCTATTAAGATTTTGCTGACAATTACTGCATAATTTAATGAAAATATGAAAAATAGATGTAAAAACTGCACTCTTTAATGAAAATTTGCAAGAAAAAGTGTACATGACACAACCTGAAGGTTTTACATCCAAAATGCTAATAAGGTGTGCAAGCTTCAAAAGTCGATTTATGGATTTAAACAAGCTTATCAGGGTTAAAACATTTGTTTTGATGAAGTTTTTAAAAGGTTTAACTTCATCAAGAATGAGGATGAACTGTGTCTATAAGAAGGTTAATGGGAGCATCATTATTTTCCTAGTATTGTATGTGGATGACATATTGCTCATAGGAAATGATATACCATTGTTGCAATCTATTGAGATTTGGCTGTCCAAACAATTCTTCAAGAAAGATTCAGGAGAAGCAACTTACATTTTAGGAATAAAAATCCATAAAGATAGATCTAAAGGTTGCTTAGTCTCTCTTAATCCACATACATAGACAATGTGCTAAAGAGGTTTAGTATGATAGAGTCCAAGAGGGGGTACTTACCTATGTCGCATGGCATCTCTTTCTCTAAAAACTTGTGTACAAAAAATAAAAGGAGAGAGATCGCATGGATAAGGTCCTTTATGCTTCAGCAATAGAATATATTATGTATGTAATGATATACACTAAACCAGATGTATCTTATGCTCTGAATGTCATGAACAGATACCAATCTAATCTCGGTGACCGTCACTAAATAGCTGTAAAAAACATTCTGAAGTACTTATGAAGAACTAAAGATGTGTTTCTAGTTTATAGATGAGGTGAACTCCAAGTTAAAGGTTATGCGAATGTAAGCTTTTCAAACTGACAAAGATGATAGCAAGTCGCAAAGTGGATATGTATTCACATCAATGAAAGTGTAGTCAGTTGAAAGAGTTCTAAACAAGAGAGGAACACAGATTCTACAACTAAGGTCGAATACATCTCTGCATCTAAGGTGGCAAAAGAGGCTGTTTAGATTAAAAAATTCATAACTGAACTAAAAGTGGTTCCTAGTATTGTTGATCCAATACCATTATATTGTGATAACAATGAAACCATTATGCAAGCAAAAGAATCAAGGTCTCATTAAAAATCTAAACATGTATTGTGACGCTATCATGTGATCAGGGAGATTATTGAGAGAAGAAAAATAAGCATAAAGTGTATACCCATTGAGGATAATGTTGTCGATTTTTTCACTAAATTACTATCCCAACAAAAACATAATTGTCATGTTGAGAATATTGGTATTAGATACATAAATGATTGGCTTTAATGCTAGTAGGAGAGTATTGGTATGAGCACTACAAGCCAATCTATGGTTGAACGGAAATCACAATTTGAGATATTCATGTATGACATTTTCTTATTTATAATAATATTGAAGTAGTTTTTTGTCCATAAGTTTGTAATTTAATTACTATTTATACTTATGTAGATAAAGCCTATGGAACTACATATGCCTTGCAAAGAAATTGTATTGAGACACAATTATGAGATCCATATACATCAAAGCATTGTTCCTAAAAGTTAATGATCATTGTATTATTGAGACGGGACATTAATAATGCTTAAAGATTGGCATATGCTATGTTTTTTGCTTGTGAAGTAAGCAATTGAGCTCATTGGTTGAAGTGTAGAAATACTTGGAATTATAATGTAAGCGCTTACCATGGGAAAGCAAATTCATTGAACATGACCTAACATGAGAAGTACATTGGTATCTCATTCTAGTGTCTATGCAATATTTCTCATATATTAGTTGTGTAACTACTTTTTAGACTTGAGATACCATGTTGTTTTATATGTGGAGTGTTATACTTTGATTTCATCCATACGGGTCCTATCAAGGATGTCAAAACAAGATGTTTTTGGATACATCATGAAGCATGTGAAGGCAAATGAATAACCAAGATAGGAATCATCGGTACAAGTGATTCAAAGGGACATATGTCATTATATCTTGGTTGATATTAGCTTCATCAAATCCTTGGCCAAGGTGATTGGGAGATTGTGAAATAAGTTTTATAAGTCTTTACAAAGTTAATGATCTAACTACAGAAACAAATATGGAGATCAATAAAAGTAAACATTACACCAAGCTCTTATCATCTTTGAGATATATGTTGATGGAATAAATTATATTAATAGACTATACACTAAAGGTTGTCATATTAGCTTAATCAAATCCTTGTCCATGGTGATTGGTAGATTATGACATGAGTTTCATAAATCTTTATAAAGTTAATGATCTAACTACAAAAACAAATATGGAGATCAATAAGAATATACACTACACCAAGTGCTTATTATCTCCAAGAAAAATGTTGAGAGAATGAATTACATTGATAAACTGTACACTGAAACGTTGTCAATGAACCTTTTGACTCTTTTAACAATTGGGTGGTAACGATGCATTGCTAGATGCCAATCTTAATTTATGAAATTGTATTAATTTAATATGAACATGATTCATTTAAATTAATTAATAAAGATTATGATATAATTCCATTGCCAACATATTAAGAACTTAATGGGTCACACATATAAAGCTGCATTATGAACTAAATTAAGAGTAAGATAATTTAAGTTAGATTTAAATCATAAAATGGGTTTTAAACTACTAGAGACTTAATTAAAATAGTTTAATTAAGTTCTAGGTTAATATTATAAGGAGTTATAATATTGAGGACCTTTTTGCAAATAAATAAGTAGACCAGTCAATATGGGCCGAGCCGACCCAGCCTGGCCCCAACCCTTATGGGCTGTAAAAATAAGGGTTGGGCTGAGCTGGCTCATATTTTATATGGGTTGGGAAATTCCCAACCCAACCCACCCCTTACTAGCCCAAGGGCCAGGTTGGTCTAGCCCGTGGGTTGGGTTGGGAATTTCTCAATCTTTTTTTTAAATTTTTTTTACACTTTATCAATTAAACCCAGCCTATAGGCCGGTTGGGTTACTTTACCATTTAGGGCCTTAGGCCCTTAGCCACCACCCACAAATACCAGCCCACAATTTAAAATTTTTTTGACCTACCGAACTGGCCTAACCCAACCTGGGTTAAGCCCCAACTCATTCGAGCTAGCCCATTTAGGCCCTGTTTAAATATGGGTCTAAAAATCTATGACCTAACCAACCTCATTTTTCATAAAATATGGGCCAGCTTTATGGGCTAGGCCCATATTGACAAGTCTATAAATAAGTTATTTAACCTAGTTATAAAAGGTTTATTTCTAGTCACTCTGCTTACAAGTTTTTTAAAAAAAAAAAAAATTGAGAGACTTTTTCTTATGTCGCCACCCTTTGTGAGAACTCTTAAAAAGAGTTTATTTTGTGTGGTTTAGCTGAAAATTGAGTGAATAAGAAGACAATCGGTTGTCCACTTTGCTAGCATAAAGGCATGGTTAGAAAGCTCTCTCTTTAAAGAAGTCTCCATTGTAGCCGTGTGCATCAATTGAAGGCCAAACACTTGGGTGGCTCGGGTTCTCCATTTTTTTTCGATGTTCACGGGTTAAATCAAAAAAGGAGGAAGCCATCGTGATTCTCACATCACTTGGTAAAGTTATTCTGATCACTTTCCTTTCATTAATAGTTTTTAAAATACTCCTATCGCTCTAAGTTTTAGTCAAAATTCTAAGTGGGTCTATTAGTTTTTGAAATAGACAGTCCGCCTTATAAATACAAACACTATTAATAGAGATTAGAAAAATACTAAAATGTCCTTTTTGTTTTTATTAATTTTAATAATTATTATTATATTTTTTAAAAAATTAACAAAAAAGAAAGCATTGATCGGTGCTCCCTAACTTTCCAAGAAAAGAAGCATTGGTGCTTTCTTAGGGAGCCTTAAATCGAGCTTCCCCTAGATGGGGAGCCTTTTTTTTTATTACTAAAAAAAATAAAAAAAATAAAATTATCTGCTAATAACTATAAACATTAATCATGGGTAAAATTGTCTTTTAACTTTTATCATATTAGCAAGTTGATGAAAATACTAATAATTGACTAACGGCTGGAACTACATATCTAGTAAAAAATATTTTTTTGAGGTGGAGTGTTCATTTTTAAAACTAATAGACTTCTATGTAATTTCGATCAAAATTCAAGGAAGTAAGAGTATTTTACCATAGTTTTTATTTACATTAAAACATGAAGGTGATTTGAGGTAGGTGCAATATTTTTTTTATTTTTAATTTTACTACTTTTTAATTTGATCATGTCGTAGCTAACAGTTTTGAATTTTAGATCTTCTTTTTTCTATTATGTTATTCTATTGTTGGGTTTTTTGTTTTTTTCTAGTAATCTTTTTAGAGAAAGATAGAGGAGAGTGAGATCGCGATTTGTGTTTGAGAAGGATGATTTGCATATGAAGGGAGAGTAGAAGGAGATCATTTGAGAGAGTGAGTATTTCTTAAAAAGCTGACTTTTTTAATAATAAGAGAAGAGAAAGCTTCTCTCTAAGAGCATGTTTGGCCTGACTTTTTTTTTTTTAACTTAAAAGCTATTATAATGCTCTTATGAAATATAATAGCTTTTAAAATTAAGCTAAAATTGTTTGGTAAATTTACTTTTTATATGCTCTTTTTTATAAATAATTTGTTTGGCAAAACAACTTATATAAATTCTAATTTTAGTTAAAATTACCATAAAGGGTATTTAATAACTAATTTTTTATTAATCATGAATTTTTTATTCAATATAAAAAAATTAATTTTATTTTTTATCTATTTAAAATAAAATTTTGAAAATATTAAAAGGATTTTTATATAACATAAAGTTTATAATTAATAATAAATCATAAAAAAAAGTTTCACAAATAATTTATAAGTAACACATAATTCATAAATAATTTTTTATTAAATAATAATAAATAAATAAAATCAAGAGAAAAAAATTGAATTACATAAAAAAAATAAGAGATGAAAGAAAGCAGTGAGTCGACTATTGAAACTGTTAACCCTAACAATGGAGGAGAACCAAAAAAAAAAAGAGTAGTCTAATACGGTAATAATAATTCAGGAAAATCACGTTTAGCTATTGATGTTCTTACTAACAAAGTTCATCTCCGTAAACAATATTATATCAACAACCATAATCAACAAATATTATCTCAATTTTCATCTAATTTATCTTAATAACTATTGACCTATTTAATTAATCATTTTAATCATAATCATCAATTATTATATACACCATAGAGAAATTAAGAATAAATAAACATCACATAACTGTCATATCAAACAATAAATTGATAAATATCAACTAATAAAGAGAGTTTTCAAAGTACAAAAAAAAAGATAGAAAATAAAATGAAAAACAAAATAGAAAGAAAAAAATAATACCTGAATGTAGTTTTGAATTTTGGATATTCTTTTTTCTTAATTTTTGTAAGAACAAAAAAAAACTTAGAATGATGATTTACTGAAAGGGAGAGAGGAGAGGAGGATCGATAGGGAGAGAATGAGGGAGTATTTTTTTAGAGGAAGGATTTTTTTGAAAAAAAATAACACTCTTAATAAGCTGGCGTGCTTTTTTTTTTTTTAAAAAAAGTTGCTGTAAAAGTTTCAGAGAGAAGCTTTCTCTTTCATTTTTTTAAAAACACATCAACTTTTTAAGAGAATTTTCTTTTTGTTCCAAAAATATCCTTCTCTATTCAAAATAATCATAATATTACACTTTCAAAAAATTCCCCTCCCTCAATCTTAACACGTTAGCTTTTATATTTCCAAAAATTTGTTTTAAATGGATAAGAAAAATAAAGTTAATTTTTTTCCATTGTAAACGTAATGGAATTCGTGATTAATAAAAAGTTATTTATTAAATATTCTTTACATTAATCTTAATCAAAATTAGAACTTATATAAGTTGTTTTATCAAACAGTTTTCTATAAAAAGATATTATAAAATTAATTTACCAAAAACAATTTTAACTTGATTTTAAAAATTATTATTTTTTATAAAAAGTTGAAAATAACTTTTAAATTAAAAAAAAGTCAATCCAAACAGGCTCTAAATAGACAAAATGAGAATCCAATGGGACCTAAATAAATTGATGGATGTGACTTGAATTAAAATTTTTTTAAAAAATTAATATAATATCTAAAAAATCTTTAAACTATTTTTAAAAAACCAAATAAATTTTTATTTTTTTATTATATTCAATTAAGCTATTATGTTGTTATTTTGAAGCCATACAATCTTATAACTAATAGTAACTAATTATTATTAGTTAAAATATCACTTATCATTTTACGTTATGTGACATTAATGAATTAATTATATGATGTCCCTTGTATTTATTTTTTATTCAATCTAAAATAAAATTTTATATTAAAATAATAAAATTTGATGAATTAAAACATCTAATTTAATGGTCAGTGCAAAATTTTTTAGTTTAAAGAGTAAAATTTAAAATTTTTTTATTTAAATAATAATAATAATATTATTATTATGATTACAGTAATCTTTTTGCAAAAGAGGGGATATGATTACAGTCAAGTTGGACTAGTTGAATGTGATTGTATATGGAAAGTCATAAGATCGGAATGAAAAATAAGATTATTTTATGATAAAAAATATTTGACTCTTAAGATAAGATTTTTTAATGATAACTATGTTTGAGTCCAAGTCAAATCTTAGTTGTTCTTCTACTTGCTGAGTGGGTTTCCGCCGCCCAACGGGCCAAGTACGTATGACTTTGACGACCTGGATCTGGAAGGTAACGTAGTCCCCATCCCATTTATCATGACCAAACAAATTAAATATTAGCTACTTGGTTCATACTAATTAAATATTAGCTGGAGAGATTATAGAAATAAAAATTAACTTACAATATAATATAATGTACAGTAATAACAAAATTATATGATGGCAAAATAATGTATTTATATTGAATTGATGAGAAAAACAAAAAATATCATCATTATAAATAAATTTAAATAAATTGACAAATTTACGCTACATAAGAAAGTAAGAAAGCACTAGATTGACAAATTTTCACATCTTTAACTAAATTTAATTTATATAACATTTTTCAGGATGAAATTATGTAAATTATTTTATTATATAATTTGAGTTGATCAAAGCACACATATTTAATAAATTTGAATAATAATTAATTGCAATTGACATGTACGTATGTTATTTTTATCATTTTCTTTTAATGGAGAAGGCTTTCTCGAAGTGCTTGGTTACATTACAAATTGTTTACCTAAGTTGTTAGTTTGAAAATCTATGCATTTTTAACAAAATTCTGAATACAATGCAATATTCCCAAGTGGAATATTCCTTGTGTTGTTTTTTTTTTCTACATAACTACATCAAAGATGTGCTTTTTTTTATGAGATTCTTTAAATTTTTGTTTTTTACTTTTAGCTATTTGCGTTTTGTTTTCGATTTATTTTTTTTATAAAAATATAATATAAGATATAAATGAAACGAAGTTTAAAAGGTAATTCATTTAGTCAATATTGTCATCTAGTTTTGCTTGTGTGCATTCTCTCTGCTATGAAATTGAAACTAATTATTTGACAAAGTAAGAAAAGAAGGCAATATATATATATATATATATATGTCAACATTAATTATTGAAATATGAATGAAAATATAGCTGTGGCAATTAATCCAACTCAATTTTTGAGGTCTTCTAAGTTTCAATTAATCTAATGAATTTCAAAATTTTATTTGAAAAAAGAAAAACATTACAATAAGTATGAATTCGGAATTTGACACTTGTATATACCAAAACCAAATTTCATAAATTTAAGTTATGAAATTGGGACATTACAAAGATCTTGGCATTAATTTGTTGCATGCATATATACTTTCAGTTTGTCACAGCTTTTGCTGTTATACTGCTTTTTAAAAAGCTCTAGATATGTGGGAGGAACTTGGAAGTTGGCAAGTATAGCCGAGAGGACTTCGAAATTTTCCTAGACTGGACCAACGCGGAATAGTCGTTTCGTTTCTTCTGTAATTTTACGTGGATGTAATTGACGACCCGGGAAATAAAGACACACAGAAATTTCATAGAAGCAGCTGTAGATGAAAATGATGTTGGGCCTATATAACAACATTTGCTCCGGGCAAAAGTCTTCGTAGTACCAGACGAGTTTTAATTACTAAACCTAGTTTCAGTTCAAAATTGCTGCTTCTAAATTCCGAAAATTCATCTTATTGATCCTTGCCTTGGATCAGTTTTTTGCCGGAGCTTGTTGCCTGCTGGCTGGTAGCAAAACTTGTATTTTTGATCTTCTTCATTTTGGCTACTCTGAATTTTGGCATGTTTATCAGTCCCGATTAGCTGATCCATCATGAAGCAAAATGAAAACCCCAAAATTGTAAAGTTGCGTGATGGAGTTTGTGTAACAAATTTTTGCTTTTAGCTCTGTAACTATGTATCAGCCCAGTCTAAACACGGCTTAAAGGAAAAGGCAACACAGATGGCGTCATCCCTGGATGACCATGGTAACAGTTGCAGAGAAATGAGTTTCGTCATTGAAAAACAGGAAAAGGGAGTTAGATATCTTGAAACAATAATGATAAAGCTAGTCATCTCATACGTTTTCTTCCAATCTTGTCTATCTCTCAAAACTCAGCAATTTCATGCGGAAATTGGTGGATTCCATTCTGCCTTTCCTCATTAATCGCCACCGTTTTTTGACCTTACCTTCCCTAGCACAATCATCCACTGGGCACAAGCTCAGAATAATCGTGAACTGAACTTAATTGAGCAGGAAATAATACACTATCAGATGTCCATGGCGGAGAATACATAGTCAAATGAAGATGCAAAAATTATCTGATCATCAAGCTTGTTTGCTAATTGCTGCCAAAACCAGACACGGTGAAAGTTTATCAACGGTATACTTACATCTATGTGATGGCTTCCGCGTTACTTGCCTCCACTATTCTGGTTCTGCATGCTTGCCACTCCGTTCTCTGTAATGACCGGTGATACCTTGAAGGAGCGACAGAGTTATAGAGTTAGAATAACTTGGAGCATATGTTAGAATTAGAGAGTAGATAAGCCAGTGAGTCAGTCACTGACTCCTCTTAAGTTCTCTTGCTGGCTGCTCCACATTTCCAGGTTTATGTGTGCGCTTCTCTTGTTTGCCTTTGTGTCTTGTATTATTACATCAAAAGTTCTCCTGTGAACATGTATGAAAAGTAATTCAACTCCTGTTATTTTTGCTTGATTTTGCATTCAACTATGCATTGATCAGTCCTAACCTCTAATTTAGGGTGTAATATTGGACCCTTAATTTGATCAAAAGTTGGAAACCATATATTTCCATTATTACTTGCTTTTGCACAATCAACCATTTTATTTATAGGCAGGTCTCAAAGCACCAGAAAAAGCACTTAATCACTATATCCAATGAGGTTCAGTGAATAAGTATTACAACAGAAATCCGCCAAGCCAGGAATTACATCCATTCACCTAATAACACAACTCAGAAGATTCATAAAAAACAACACTTCATGATCAGAAAAACATAGCAGCAGAATAAAAAGAAGTTCACATGAACCCAGGCACATGGTCAGTGAAGCATTGTCCCAACGGTTCCTGAAAGAAAAGAACCTTCCCGCACTTTGATCTCCTCATAATATTCACCACCATGCAAGGAAGAAATCATCATATTGGTGTTCGGAACGTTTGTAGGATTTGGTGTCTGGAGTCCAATATCGGAAGATTGAACCTAATTATAAAGAGCAAAACAGATCGAAAAGCATAGCCCTTTTTACACGAAAATACAAAGCTTGGACTTGACCTGCATTTACATATATACAAGGGTTGAAAAAGACGAAAATAGCATAGCATTTGTTATACAATTATGGCCGTCGACCCTTGATCTTGAAGGGCCAGCTAGTTTCGTTCCAGTTGGCTGCGGAGACTGTAAGTTTTGTAGTGGCCTCTTTCTACATTACGTACCAGGAAAAGAAAAAACCGAGAGAAAGTTATTTACAAATTCATATAATAAAATATCAGTCAACTTGCAATAACTTTCCAGTGATGATGTCTGCTTCAGTTCTCCCTGCATAATCTCTCCCACCCAAGCAGAAAGCCCAAACCCCTGCAAATCAGCATGGCCTGATTAAGGATTTGACCAGATAAAGTTGTATATTCAAGGAATTAAAAAGTAGGGACCATATAACCAATACGCTAATCGTGAGGGAACCTAAACCTGCGAAAGATGTTTTTGGATCAAAACTATATCAGTTTTAACAAAAATTCTAAGCCAAGAGGGCCTTGAACTCTCTACAGCTCTATTATGAAACATTCTTGCTCCAATCTCCTTGCGAGCATATGGCTGGACCTCAATGGTGTGGCAATAGTAATGGCGGCGCCATTCTTTGATTTCAATCACTGCGCTGACGGCTTGACTCTCCAGCAACACCACTCTACTTAATAAAACCATGCATGGTCCTGTAAACTACACATGAAAAGATCAAATCATCAAACCGAGAAGAAAGGCAAGGTTCGTCAATAACCAATTTAAGTAGTTGTCCAAAGAAGAGTTGAAAGGATGTTGATTAAGATGGTTACTTTTCTAGAATCCAAGTTGCATCTCGGAGGACATCGCAGACTCAGCATTGAACTCTGACTACTTGTCTTATTAATTACACATGTAAGCATTCCATTCGCTCTAAAAAACTTATCATAACAGAACAAATTATATTTAAAAAAAATAAAAAAGAATCGAAATCTACTTAAATGATCAATTAGATCGATTCTAATTATTAATAACATTAATAATATTTATATTATAACATAATAAACTTTTTTAATATTCAATAATGTTTCATTAATAAAGCCTAAATGCTGTTAGTTTAATTATGTACTATATATTAAAAATATGTACTATATATTAAAAATATTATATAGATATAATATTTAAAATATCATGCAAAAAAACTTAGATTATATCAATATGCCAAACAATTGCAGCTATATCATTGACGTGGTTTACCAGCACTAAATTACTAATAATAACTTTTAACTTGAAATTTTGTACAACGCATATGGTCCTAGTATAGATATGTATGGTTGTCTAATCTTTATGTACCATAAAACAATTTATTTTTTTGTGGAAAAATTTGTGAAAGTCATATCTCAATATTATAGTTTGACTCCTTGAAGGAAATGTTCAATTTCTTGCTTAGCCTGGTGTTTTAATGGGCTCTATTAATGACCTGAAGACCCAAAAACCCAATAAAAATGATAAAATCTTGGCCTTTTGCTAAGCCCAAAATAAAACCCAAAAAGCTAAATATCCAGTTATGGACCCAGGATGTGTAGTTTATATGGTCCACCACGTTTCCTCCATAGTTTTTCATTCAATTTGTACTGCATGTGTACTAACCAAAACTCAAATAACACCAATGTAGTACTACAACATCAACTCATTCCCCAATCCCAAATGAGCGTGATTGAGTGAGTGATAAAATTTGAAAGTAATCATTTTATACCATTCGTTAGCTTTGGACGATATACAATTTATAGGTATTGATTCGGTCTACAATTAATACTGTAGAATTACATGGAGAAGCAATTGGTTCTTGTTTTTGTTGTCACTTTCACTCTGACTGCCGGGGCATTCTTGGAGAAACCAATAGCCTCCCATCTTCTATGAGCTGATGGCCGTGGGAGATTCTCCGGCACGATCGTCTCCAGCGAATTTGCATTCCATGGAGGGCACACTCTTTTATCACTCCATCTTGCTACTTTCGCGTTTGACTCAGTGGCAGATGAGATTTCCTCTGCAATGGCGCTGTTGTCAGTTATGTTACCTACTTGTAATCCAATTATGATGCAGGTTACCCCTAGTACACATTGCTTCCTCCATTTATCATCCCTTGGCCTAAGAAAATGGATGGACAAAAAAGAAAGTCAAAATCTTGTATAGTACAATATCAAGGAGGTAACTTAGTTGATACTTCAAATGATGAAGAAGATGACTTACCATGCAACTTGGGATGCCTTCTTGTTAGGAGAAGACATGTCAAAGCCAGGAGATGGAGTTGGAGGGGACACATTGACGCAGCACCTAGTTGAAATGGCCATTCCTCCGTCTCTCTATTACTCCTTGCTCTCCCTCCCAAGATTTGGGTTTTGGCAATTATGACCAAAAAGAGAAGGAGATTAACACATATATATATATATATATAGAGAGAGAGAGAGAGAGAGAGAGAGAGAGAGAGAGAGAGAGAGAGAGGAGCTGTAGCTTGTTACAAAGGGCCAGCCGTGGGCTGTGGGGTTTGAGGACGTTGGTCAGATCACGGTAGCTGACTAGTACCCAAAGAGAGAGAGAGAGAGAGAGAGAGAGAGAGAGAGAGAGGAGCTGTAGCTTGTTACAAAGGGCAAGCCGCGGGCTGTGGGGTTTGAGGACGTTGGTCATATCACGGTAGCTGACTAGTACCCAAAGCTGTCCTTTTGCAATTAAACCACGTGGGCTGGACCGCTTCAATCAAGCCGCCTTTTCGCTTGCCGTCTCTCACCATCGTTTCCTTAGGCTTAGAGACGCGTGTCGGGAACAGTTTCTTCTAGAGTGAAGACAGATTAGTCATTGGCTCGTTGCTCAATATTTCACCTTGACAGATCTGACTTTTATTTTCTTAAATATTACGGTATATAAATACCAATTGAGAAAACAGCTTTTATCTATATATATATATATAAGATTTAGATGTGATGTTGAATATTTTCTATTATACTGTCAATTCATTATAACGTATTAATTTATGATACAAGTAAATTTAAAAATTTTTAAAAACTTTAAAATAAATATAAATAATTTTTTAAAATTTAATTACTAAAAAAAAATAAAATCGAGTTTCTTTCATTTACAATCCTCTTTCACCCAACTTCTTCTTTTAGACTCGACCTTTCACACCAAATCTCAAAACTCCTCTCTTGTATGATTGAGATAGATTCCAAAATGTTTTATATATATATATATATATATATATATAGTTTCCCTAATATAATGTATATTGATGATTGAGACAGATTGCACATGTTTTCACTGTACACATACAATGCATTCCGTATTTGTTTACAACTACTCAGAATCTAAGCATGTAATTTTCTTCAACAATTTAGGACTGTAGTTCTTTACACAATTTTCAGTCGTATGACATTTAACGATCATGAAAACATAAATTATCTTCAAATTGTAGAGTCCTTGAAAGGATGTGGTATTTATGAAAATTCAAGTTATATCCTTCTTGATCAATTTAATGCTTCTTTATATGAGGTACGAGCTGGTAGTACCTCATCTGCACTCCCTGTTATGATCTATCAGAATTCTGGTAGGTAAAAACCGTGGAGAAGCTTATATGAATGGAAGAAGAAGAAAGGGCTTTGAGATTTAGAGTAAGAGATGTTGGTGCAATTGGGATTTTCTTGGAATTCAAAGCAATTGGTAAAATTGACTTCAAGACAATGTTTTTAATAGATGTTATTGTAACACTTATGTTATTACCACTATGTGAATAGTCTTACAAATACAATGAAATTAACGTTTAATTTCATTTTTAGTTTTATAAGATAAACATTTGAGGATTACAAAATTGTTTATTTTTTGCAGTAAATAAATTATAAAGAATTTGAATTTTTTTGGAAGATAATGAGAACTCAACTGTTTATATTTATTTTTTTAATTTTATTCATAACATAATAATTTGTTCTTGATTTTTTACTCTCGTCTAGTTTGTTTTTGGTATGTTAAAATGGTTGCTAATACTTCTCAAAAAAAAAAAAATAGTTGGGCAATGTCTTCTTTTTAAGGAGACAATACTTTCATAAATGCATTCTTATGTTTGAAAGACATTTTTGCATATTATAAGACACAAATTTGGATAAAAGTATTGTTTCAATAATTACTATTTATTTTATAATACATTACTTTTAAGTTACAATATAAAAAAAATAAATTTTCATATCTAAACTTTTGAATAGTGATGTGTTTCAATTGTTTTTATAACTTTTAGATTTAGAGATTTTTTTTAACATATTATTGTACCAAAAAATATAACTATTCATATGAAAAATAAGTTATAATTCAATAGTTACAATATGTCATACTGTGTGACATAACCTTTTTATTGATGTAACTTTCAAATAGTCATAATTTTTCATATAACAAAATATAACTTTTTATATGAAGAGATAATTTTTTATTTTGAAAATACATTAATAAAAAATTGAATCTTCTTTTTTAAAAAAAAAGAGAAGAAGAAAAAAAGAGATTAAGTGATAAATTTTTGTTTGTAAGGTGATCATATGATTAATGATTATATTCAAGTACCAATTTTGTATAAGAAAAATTATGAAGATAAATTTAAATGACTCCATATCATCACCAACGATGATACAAGATCATTGTTAATTATAATAATAAACTCTTTTAAGAACTCGATTGAAACATCATTAAACTATAAAATATTCTCGAGTCATATTCTATTGATTGAGAACTCTTTATATTTCTTTTATTTTTAACTAGATGCAATGCAATCAAATTAGTGGGGTGTGTTTTATGCCATGAAAGACTATTGGTTTTTTTTTTATAGTGTAATCTAAATTCAATTAAAAGAAAAATCAAGTTAATTAGCGAAAGATTTTCTTGAGCAGTCTCAAACCTACTACTACCAACGTAATGGAAACTAAAAGGAAGGACAACAATAAATGGAAACTAAAAGACTAACCAACTACCAACGTAACAATAGTTATTTCCCACGTGATTTTTGTGTTCCAAGTTATTTCAACATATCATCAAATGGTCGTTGAGTAGTTACCAACTATTTGGAAACGTTGATGATAGCTCACTATTCCTTTGATTTCTTATGAACAAAACATGAGTAGCGTGGAACATATTTATTTAATTTAATTCTTTGGTGTATTTGCCCCACCCACGCTGTTGCCATTCAAGTCTAGCGATGTTGACACGTTTGCTAATTTTTTTATTTCTAAATTTATTTTTACAATGAAGGAAAAAACAAAGTAATGGAAATGTTTACTATTTTTATCTTTATTATTTTATTTAATAAATTGTTAAAATTTCAACTATAAATTACTTAAGGTGCACTCAAAAAGTTTTGATTTAATAGGAAGTGTTTTAAACTTCGAGTTGTATTAAATCGTCTTTTAATAAAAATAATAATATTTATATTTACAATTTCCAGAACATATATACGTTGCATGTGAAAACACATGCTATTCACACGGGAACTCTTAGCCAGGTTAGATGTATCATATGTGGTCAACAATTAAAAAATATTTAATGTCTAAGAAAATAGATGATATTAATTACACACAAATTCTATTAACCATGCTGACATATAGTCTTTAAATATTAGTATATGATTATGGAATCCGTTAACAAAAGGTACATTAGAAGTTATAATTTTTATTTTTAAGATAAATAATAATTAAATAAATTAATTTTGTTATATGCACGAGTTTTATATGCACTGGCTGAATAAATTAATATCGATCTTTTTGGGTAATGTAGAGGAGTGCCTTATTAAAAACGTTTGAAAAATAAATTAAATTTAAGTGAAATTTTTTAAAAAGTAAACATATTTAAATATGTTTATTAAATTTTTAAAAAATAAAATAATGTTTTTATAATAATTTTTTATTATGTATAACTAATATCTTAATCAATACAAATTCTTTGCCATTAATAATTCAAAAAAAATAAGTATAGTTTTCTCGAGTGGTGGGAAAAAGGGTACCATCGTAATAATAAGAATAATAATAATCATTATGAAATATCTATACAGTTTTATGGTGACTATTAAATGGCCGTATAACCCAAAAAAAAAAAAGAATCTAAAGTTTGATATTTGCAAATCACAAACCGACATCGTTTAGGAGGTCCCACATCTTCTCCTTTAAAACCGACCAGTCAGAACTCAGCCTTCAGCTGGAAAAAGGCCCCGTACTCACTTCCTCGTTTGAATCGCCCAAAATCTCTCTCTTTTCTTTTATTATTTCTGCACAGAAAAAAAAAAAAAAAAGAACACGGTGAAATCGCTATAATTTCGTTTTTTCTTCATTTATCTCTAAAACCCTAAATTTCTTTTTGGTCCCTTTCTAAACCCTAATCTTGAAAACCCTAAATATTGAGAGAATTGGGTGTTGAATATATTAGTTTTCTCTAATTGGGAGGCGAACTTAAAACTCATTGACAGGACTCAACTAGTGTTATTGCATTTGCTTTGGTTGTTTTAGAATTTTGAGCTGAGCTGACTACCGAGTTGACTCGATATTGAAAATTAAAATTTTTTTCCCGAGTTATTTGTTGTTGAATTTGGAGTATGTGATGATGGAGGGGAATAACGGGATTGATTGTTCAGAAAATGCGAGCACGAGCGAGGGAAAGCCACCGAATCCTCGTACGCCTTCGTATATGCAGCAGTGCCCAACCAGTGATGGCGTTTTGAAGCACTGTAAGAAGTCCCTGGTTCGACACCCGTCTCTTGTGAGTTGCCTTTTCATGATTTTCTTATTCAGTTCCTTTATTTGTTTTTGTTGTTTTTCTGTAATCAGTCGGTGGCATTTTAATTGTCGGTGATTTTGATTTTTTTTCTTTTCACCGTTTTTAGGTGGAATGCTGATTTTTGAAGTGTATTAACTGATGGAAATTATGTAATTTAAATATTTTAAAGAATAAACTGTTAAATAAAAAAAGTGAAATTTAGAGGTTGCTCTTGTTAAGGTTAATCTAGAAACAAAGAAGCTATGTAATTTGCGATGTGTGTGTGTGTGTGTGTGTTTTTTTTATGGAGTAATGGGTATAAGGAGATTGATTGGCAATGAATCTGATCACTTTATGTGGTTTATGTGGGGTATTATAAAAAGAGATTTGAAAAAAATCAGCTACTATAGTTGGTTTTGGTAGATTGGTGGCGGTGGTTGCTGGATTCATGTAAAGTTTCTTGTGGTATTGAACAGTGTTATTACTTATTGACCTATCCAACCATAGCTCGTTAATGAGAAAATGAAAATGAAAATATAATTAAAGGGGATTTATGAGGAGATAAAGATGTAGATGGAGTTAGGTGGTGCTCTTGTTTTATGATATGCTAGTTAAAGTTCTGTAATATGAAACGTGGTTAATGTTAGTGATGATTGACTTAGGGAGACAAATTGCTAGCAATTCTACTTCTGAAGAAGTTAGCTTGCATTCTGGGTAGATAGTAGACGTGGCAATTCATGTTTTCGTGTCTTAAACGTGTTAGACACGATTAGACACGAAACACCTTAAGGTTAAACATGAACACGACACAAATAATATTCATGTCTTAAATTTAAAACATGTACATGTTTACGTTAAATAACCGTAAAACAAGACATGACACGATTAACATGTTTGTTAAACATGTTAATATACGACACGACACGATTAATAACATGATTAATACGTTAACACATTTAACACAATTAAATAAAAATGTTTACAATTAAATATAATTTTATTATTTAACTTTAAAATCAATACTTATAACAAAACAAAATAATAATAACATCAAATATAAAAAAATAAAAGTTCAAAATTATGGTTTGGGTATGGTATAATTACATTATTAGCTTTATAAAATTTAAAAAACTTTTTAAAATAATTGTTTAAAATTATTTAAGTAAGGCTTAAATAGTATTTGACTATTAATTTTTAACAAATTGATAAACGTGTCATGTATATACGTTTAAACACGATAATATGATTAAACACGTTTATACGTTTAAATACGATAACACGATTAATTAAATGTGTTTTTAATGTGTTACTCATGTTTGACATGTTAAGACATAAAAATTTTCGTGCTTTAAACGTGTTAGATACGATTAGATATGAAATACGTTGAGGTTAAATCCAAACTTATTTAATGCTGTGTCTTCCTGTGTCGTGTTTACGTGTCGTATCCAAAATTATCAAGTCTAGTAGATAGTTTGGCTGTATTTGCAAAGAATTGTTGTTTGGTTTGCTTGGAGTTTTGAATGGTGTGATCATATATTTTCTCCAAAGTTTGCCTCTTGAATGAAAATAAAAGAAAATAAAGGAAGGGAGATTGATGGGGAGCTAGAAAGATAGATGGCTTTAACTGAGGAAAGGTTTTAGCTTAATTTTGGCATAGAATGCATATAGCTGAGGCCAATGATCAGGATATATTGAGTGGAGATAAGCTTTGTCTAAAATCATCTCATAATTGGCTACTGGCTGATTTCTCTGACCTAATTGTCATCCTAATTTTCTACAATTTATTTGTATGATTAATTACCAAAATTGTGCTTGTTGGATATGTTTTTGTTTCTTCACTTAGGTAATGACCTTCAGTGTTCAACTCGTTTTTCTACTCTGTTATTAATAGTCTCTAGCAATATTTATCATTGACTTATTTTTGAGCTAATTTAAGAGATGTTGTGCCATATGTTGATAGACCAATAAGCATCGTATATTTAGTCATCAATATTCTGATAAATTTTGTTATCTTATGTTGTTTTCTCCAACTTTTTTCTGAGTTTTGATATATAGAATAATCTCGTCCTCTCTCCCCTCTTCCCCCTCTTTTTTCTCCTGGACTGCTTTTATATGCTGAGGAGTTTTGTGCTATTCTTTTAGCTGGATGCAGTCATTTATGCAGTTATTGCTTCTCATTTTATGAAATTTCTCTGTGCTTGGCCATGCTTAGTCAATGTGCTTTCTTACTTAAGAGTAGTATTTTGAAGGAATTATATTTGTTGCAAGTCATTGTTAGAGTTTGAGAAGTTTGTTTTCTACAGATGAAATGTTTGCACATGGTGACTCTCATGGAGGTGCACAATGTTTTCCTGTTTTTGTTTCTGATTCTAATTTTAGCAGGTGAAGTCAAAGGCATCAGATTTTGCTGTTGAAAATGGACATGCTATAGAGAATCATGGTGCTGAGTTCATCCCTATAGTCCGTTCTGGAGCATGGGATGACATAGGGCTTCGAACAAGCATGGAAGATGTATATTTGCGTGTTGATGATTTTATGCATGATTATGGGCTCAAGAATTTTGCTGATGGGCCTAGTGCCTTCTATGGGGTATATACCTTCCCTTATTGTTTTGTCCATCTGGTATGCTTGTTTTATTTCTAACTATAATTATAGTTCTGGTGTATTTTAGATCTGATACATCTGTTGCATTCCTTTCAAGTACTGTTTTCCTAGTCAAGAGTTTTGAACTGTGAGGTTCTTTTAGTCAGGTTTAGTCAAGTGTAAGAAATGAAGTCATTTCAGGCTGTATGTTTAGTTCGTTTACTAGGCATTAAAAGGAATTTTTCTGTTAGTTTCTGAGAAGGTTTTGCAGGTTCCTTTACATGATCTTTACCCTGCAAAAGCAAGAAAATTATCCAAGATATGCTTTTGATGGGCCCTTGCATAGCATCAAGCTTTATTAACAGTAGGGACATGTCAAGTTGGAACAGTTGATAGATTCCTTTGCATCTATTTGTGTATTGATGGCAGTTTGACATTAGCATTTCCAACTTTTTTGGTGGTCAGGTGTTTGATGGACATGGTGGGAAGCATGCTGCTGACTTTGCTTGCTTTCATTTACCAAGGTTCATTGTTGAGGATGCAGACTTTCCTGGAGAGATTGAGAGGGTTTTTGCTTCAGCATTTCTGCAAACTGATACTGCTTTTGCAGAAGCTTGTGCATCGGATTCGGCCATTGCTTCTGGTACCACTGCATTGGTGGCTCTTATTCTTGGGAGGTTAGCATTGTCTACTAGCAGAAAGTATTTGTGTGAAATATTCTCCAATTTAACTTAATGTGCAAGATAGCATTCCTCCGTCCTGCATTTACAGCTTTAAGAAACAATAACGCACTGGAGGCATTGCAAATCAGTTACATGGTTTGTCAGTGTGGGTTAATTGATAAAACCATCCATGTTGATGGCCTGTTTCTTTGTTGTAATTTCTTTTCTTGAACAGACTGTTGTCACTGCAAGAACTCTATTTTTGTCAAATAATTCCCCCCACTCTCTTTGATTTTATCAACCTGTTTCACTCTTCCTTTTTCCAGTGGTAATTATGATGTCTCCATGATCATGCAGTAAAAATTCATCGTCAAACAAGGTCAACAAACATAATTTCAGTTGAAGATTGCACGTTCTATTCCAAATTACTATTTGCATTTGACTTTTGATTTTATGTATTTGCTTCCTATTCTTGTGACAATAACAAAAAAGTAATAATATTGGGGTCTTGAGTTTGTGATAATATTTAATGAGCATTTAAACTTGTGGCAAAGCCTATTGGATGTGTAAAAAACTGTTTAAATTAATAATCATATGAAAAAGCTGCAGTTTAAACTCTGTTGTAAGGCATTACTTGTTAATCTAAGTAGATTAATGATAAAAAAAAAAAAAAGAGATATGAAAGGATGAAATTGACTAATTCTTTTTCTTTTAGTTTTGGATACCCCTGTCCCGTCCCCCTTTTGGTGTAAGGATGTCCTATGTCATATTTTAATTTAATATCCATGTTAACTAATTAGATTTTGTGCTTTAAAAGATGATAGGATCTCATTACTTGTTTGTTGACTTTGTTTCTGATCTCAGAATGTTGGTTGTGGCAAATGCTGGAGATTGTCGAGCAGTTTTGTGCCGTCGTGGCGAAGCCATTGAAATGTCAAGAGATCACAAACCCATTTGCAATAGAGAGAGAAAACGCATTGAGGCATCTGGAGGTTATGTATGTGATGATTACCTCAATGGGCAACTTAATGTGGCTCGTGCTCTAGGAGATTGGCACATGGAAGGAATGAAAGGTGCAGATGGTGGGCCACTGAGTGCAGAGCCTGAGCTTATGACTGCAAATCTAACCGAGGAGGATGAATTTCTTATCATAGGATGTGATGGGCTTTGGGATGTGTTCCGGAGCCAAAATGCTGTTGATTTTGCGAGGCGGAGGCTTCAGGAGCACAATGATCCAGTCATGTGTAGTAAGGATCTGGTGGATGAAGCTTTGAAGAGGAAAAGTGGGGATAATTTAGCTGTTGTTGTTGTTTGCTTTCAATCCCATCCACCCCCTAACTTGGTTGCCCCTCGTGCAAGAGTGCAGAGGAGCTTTTCTGCTGAGGGGTTGAGGGGGTTGCAAAGCTTCTTGGATAGTTTGGGAAACTGAGATGGTGACGAATGCTTACTTTTTTCTTTATATTTGCCCCCTTCCAACTGAGTAGTTCATTTGTAGTTGTAGGTATTGAGAGAGAATGAGTTTCAATTGTAACATACGCGGCTGCAAGTCGATCCACATGATTTGTTGTTTCAGGAGTAGGGGTTTAAATTTATCTTATTTTGGCCCTTGTTAGGCACTTATTCAAGCAGAAATATTTGTTCTATGTCACCGGTTAAGATTGATTAATGTTTGTATGTCTTTAGGTGCACTCTCCTGGTGGAAAACGGAGTTGCATTGGTCCACTTAGCCCATGAGTCGTTAAATTTGTTCATCTGTCCCATGAATATTGCTTTGTGCCCGTCTAGCGTGAAAGATGGAGAGCATTCCAAATAAGGGCAAATCCTACTTACGGGCTGCACCCTCACGTGGATACATTAGCCTGTCTTGCCCAGTAAAAGTAAGAATGTCAATTAGTAGAGCATTTATTAATTTTAAGATACTTGAATTTTAATTTTATTAAAAGTTAAATATTTTAATTTTATTAATTATTTGAATAATTTAAAAATTATTATTTTAATTTTAATACATTTTCATTATCTTATAATTATTTTAATTCGTTTAAATATTAGATTAAATAAAAGATTTATTAAAATTTTCTTTATGAGTATCTAATTATTTAATTAAAATTTTTAATTTCATAACTTTCATTTAGATTTATATGTTATAAGTTTATATAAATAAATGTATATATATTGTAATTAATAATTTTATGAGTTATAATTTTTAGAATGTTCATACAAAATAAAAAGTAAATGTATTTATATTTAAAGTACATATATAAATATATATATACACATATGTATACATAAAAGTATTAATGTCATTATATTAATAATTAGAGTAATTATATTTAAACATAATTAATAATCTAATAATTTTTTAAACATAATATTCAATGATATAATATTCAAATTATTTAAACATAATTAACAATCTAATAATTTTTTAATTTAAATATATTAATATCATTATATTAATAATCAGTGTAATCATACTTTTCATATATTTATTAGTTTTTAACAAAAAAAATTACTTGTAAAGTTGATAAAAATTATAAATTTTTAATTTAATTATTAAAATAATAATAAAATATTTAAAAATTGTAATCGAGTTCGAGTAATGGATATCTAAGGGGTGGTACTCGAACTCTACCCCATAAAAATTCAAATAGTGAAACTACTATCTTAATCTTACTTGAATCCGTTTATTGTATATCATAACCCACTGTAACTGGATTGAGTACTTACGAATATAGGATACTCATTAACATCCTTTAAGTAAAAGGTATTGCTGGACGCGTAAGTTTGAGTTACCAATCTCAGTGTCTAATCTCGGATTTGCTATGTCCATTACATTTTCAGGCCCTCGTATTCATCTGTTTAGCAGACGGAGGATTGCATTCTTATGATCAGTCTAACCTTTCTTCGTTCACATCATATTAGAGACATTCATCATATAGACCAAGCCACTGATTTTCCAGGAGCTGATGTAATCTGAAACGTAACATTCGAAGCATCTTTCCCCAACACTATATTTCCTCTATTTTGCTTCCTTCCTATTGTCCTCTTTCCTGCCAAACACAGTGTACGTGATGGAAAAATGTCGTAGTTTTCGTGTCCCCCGTGTTACCATAATATCACATAAATCCCTCTTATTTCAAACTGACATGTATAATTATGTGCCAATTACGGTCAGGACATGACAATACAATCGCAAGTCCCGACAAGATTGAGAAGGCTTTGATAGTGATTGAACATAATGCAGACTGGGAGTTTTACAAAGAGAAAGAGGACAGTGGGAAGGAGGAGCGGAAAACAGAACAAGACTGCGGAACACTATACATTTGACACAAAGTTCATTGGACTCTGTTTGTAGAAGCAGATGGGGTTTTGTTTTGTGCCTGAGAGAGACGTAACTTGCGTATCTTGCTGGACAGCAGATTTGTTTGGCATCCTCATCTCCTTTGGTAGTTAAATGCCTTAATCGAGAAGGCGAATATGAACGCAAAGAGGACAGGTATTCCAACAATTACAACTGCAACGACTCCCAGAAAGTCACTTCTAAAGCCGAAATAGGTCCTTACGAAATGTCCCACCGTCTCACCCGACTCAAATTTATCCTTTATGCCCCCAAATTGTGAAGCAGCCAACCCATACAGGGTCCATGAGACAGGACAGATCCAATAGAACCATCTCCACCACACAGGAATCCTCTGTCGTTGAAACAATGAACGTTCGTTGAATTAGGCTATGTAGGGTCGCATTTAGTGTTCTAAGGTAATATATGCTTAGGGTCAGTGTAGCTTACCGTTCGAGGAATGATGAATCCTGAAAAAAGGTTCCATATTCGATAGAAGAAGGTTGAAATTATGGCAGCATTATGTTGGTTGGCAGTAACCGCTACAGTCATCATCCCATAGAAAGTATAGTATAAGAGGGTGAAGTACATAAAGAAAAGATACCAAAAGAACTTGCTAGCTGTCCATTCAAATCCAATCATTGCATACACTATAACTCCATATATAAGAGTTTGAATCAAAGTGTATGGCAGCTCCATGACAACCTGCAAAACAGCGACTTTTGTGAGGAAACTTAGCGCTCCTACGCCTGACTCTTTACAAGAAAGAAACTATTCTTGAACCTTTCAGTAAGATTAGATTGTTCACAATGGTCATAATTTAACTCATTAGTTCTCCTTAACATGCTTTAATTTAAGCATTGTTTCTTCATTTATGACCAACCTACTGGCTTCTTTTCTTTCCAGACTCAACTAATTCCCTATTAACTTGTTACAACTACCAGAGATGAAAATACCATTAGGTAATTGTCCAAAAGCAAAGGAATAGCAGTGTACCTGTCCGAAGGCATATGGCAATGCTGAGTACATCCCGGCTGCTTTTTCTCTGTAAAAGACTGTTCTTTCAATAGCAACAACAGGTTGTACTGACACAGCGTTTTGAAGTCCTAAGAAAATTACAGCAGCATACATAGAACCTACTGCATTTAAGATATCCTGTTGCCTTGTTCTGTGGTTCCAAAAATTTTTCACTTCAATTAGTAGTTGAAGTAACCAATACTAGGCATTATTGCACAATAATTATATACCTTTTGGAACCTAGATCCCAGAATATCGTTCCAAGCAGTAGAGCTATAACAGTTGTGAATATGAGTCTCACTGCAGTGTATGGTGGGTTTCGCCAGTAAGACCAATGCTGCTTCCAAAGACAAGCCATACATTGGATTTGGAAAGGCTGTGAATATCTAGTCTGGAAGTGTAGATCTTTGGAACCGGGAGCAGGAGTGCTAAGCTCCTTGATCAATGCTTTGTTTCTCCTACACCAGTAATTTTACAGGGTTAATAGTTACTATAGACCAGCATTATTGATAATAACTAACTAATTCTAGCTATCTTTTAAGGACATGGATATTTGTCCTGGAAAATTCAAGTCATTTCAATCTTAATTGTTAAACATGTGAGAATTGTCAATACAAATTTCAGAAATAATTGATTAACTACAGGGCTTGCTTTGACTATAACAACATTGGACTTGTTTCCAGCATTTAAAACTTAAAACATGAGTGCCTGACTATATGGAGGCTCTTTCTTTTTACTCCTTGAAAAATTGAGGTGATCCTACCTATACAATTCTGAGTTCTTATATATGTTGGTGAAGTTGATGCCAATGATTTCTTCTTGTATAGCCGAAGTAATCTCTAGCATCCAAGTTGCAGGGTTGTAACCATCCTTTATCTTTGGAATGCCTTTAATTTCCTAGGAAAAGCGAAACTTCTTTCAGCAATTTTGGAGCAGACATACAAAAATTGCATTATCATAATGTTGCTACTAGACTAACCTCAAAATACTTAATCAGGTGACAAGAATGACGACCCAATGGACCTACATATATTTCTTCACCTCCCCTTTTCATCAGAAATAGCTGTATTTGACCATTAATACGCGTGTGTTAGTTTCATGAAATAGAAAAGGTAATTGGATGCCTTACCTACATAAGACTCACCTCGTCAAAAGCATCAAATATATCAATGCTAGGCTGGTGGATGGTGCACACAACAGTTCTTCCTGTGTCCACAGTGTTCCTCACAGCTCTCATTACAATTGCTGCTGCCCTAGCATCAAGGCCTGATGTTGGTTCATCCATGAATATAATAGATGGGTTGGAAACAAGCTCAACTGCAATGGTTAGCCTTTTGCGCTGCTCAGTTGAAAGACCACTGACTCCAGGTAATCCTACAAGTGCTTCCCTTAAGGGAGTCAGCTCCACAAGCTCCATGACTTCCTCAGTGAACATCTATGACCCATCAATTTAAGCAACAAATAAGCTTGACACTGCCTAAACAAAATGTGCTACTGTCTGTATTAACAACAGTAGTAACTTTTCTCATTTCCTATTGATTACAAGGAGAATTTCTGTCAAATTCTACTAGTTTGCCTCTTTGTTCCCAGAAAAGTAATATAAAAAAGAAGTTAGCAGAAGTAAGCAAGAACATACCTTCCTGGCCTCAGAATTAACCTTAAGTGGTAGTCTAAGCCATGCAGAAAATAGTAAGGACTCATAGACTGTAACATACGGAGAATGGACATCTGTTTGCTCACAGTACCCTGATATGCGAGCAAATGTTTCTTGCTTCTTTGGGTACCCTGAAATTGTGATGCTTCCATCTATATAACCACCTGTTTTTCTTCCAGCTAACACGTCCATTAAAGTTGTCTTGCCAGCACCACTGACTCCCATCAAAGCTGTTAGGACTCCAGGCCTGAAAGCACCACTCACTCCCTTCAAAAGTTCCAGTCGATCCTCCGGAATTCCTTGCTCTTTCATTTCCTGCAAGTGTTGTAAAAAGTTCAGCATGAAGATACACTTAGCATGGATTGAGATATCCTGATTGAAAGGATTTTAGAATTTAGGTGGGCTCTATGCTAATTCCAAAAGGCAACTTACCAATAAAACCTTACGGAACCTAGCGCTACATGAAAATTCTTCAACATGTAGCGCAATAGTACTGAATTGCACATATGCAGTGCCATATCATTGAATATGAATCAAAATCTATAGAGAATGCATCAAAACTTTAACAGTGCAGTTAACATATGCTCCTCTACTTCCTAGGTTCGCACTTATTGCTGCCTTTTTTAAAATCTTAAAGATACCTGCGGCATGTCTACAGCATATCTGATTTCATCAAAAGTTATAGAAAACGGTTCAAAAGGGAGAACAGTCCCCCTTCTACTTGGCTGACTAGCTTCATCAAAGCTGCCCATTCTTGCATATGGTGGCCTAGATGATGGGCTTCTTGGGCTTTCTTTCCCTCGGTCTGCATTGATTTTACAATGATCATGCTGTAGCTTGTATAACAAAAGGTAGCATGAGAAAATAGTTCAACAATTCTAATGACCTACCAGAAGATTTCTTTCCTCTTAATGATAATTCAACAGACTGCCTTCTGCTGTCAACCTCAGGCAAGGTTTCTTTAGATATTACTGCTTGAGGCTTACTGAATGCTACAGCAAATTAACATAGTTTAGAGCATAGTCTCTGCATTTGAAACTCATAAGCATAGGAATAGAAACTTACGATTAAGATACTTTAAAGCCAAACTGAAGAGGAAATTGAATAGGAAAGCATATCCAATTAAAGCACCCACTCCAATCCAGTACCAATGTGCTTCTGGGAAAATCCCACGAGATTTTAAGACCAAAACTCCTAAACTTTCTGTGGAATTAGGTGGAATCTACATGATGATATTTTTCAGATACTTGTTAATTGGTGGCAATCAAAACAATCTCCACTATTACATTTAATCTATTTCTTTCATCAAAATTCAAGAAAGATGGCCTTACATGTGTCCAACTCTTCCCAAGAAATTCATTCACAGCTATAGAGTTTTGTGCATACATCAGCGGTGAGACCCAATAACCCCACAACCACCATTTCTTCACACCATCTGATGCAAAAGAGTATATTCTTTACTGTGAAAAACTCAATATATATCACAGTGAAAGAAAACAAAGCAAGAAACAATAAGATGTATCAAGCTCATGTTTAATTCACCTCGTGACAAGATGAATCCTCCCATAGCAATAATTGCCAGCAAAGCTAGTGAGCCGCAAGTATTTGCAACAATCATATTTCTTCCTACTGCAGCCAATAATCGGAACAATCCCGATGCCATCTGGTTAAGACACAGGAGTAAAAGGTACTGTCTCAACAACCTGCCAGTGAGAGCTTTAATTAGGGTTGACTGACACAAAAGATATAATCATTGTGTATTTCATTTCTCACCTCCCTACATTTGGATCAAAGCCTATGACATAATAAGTCATGACTATCCAAATGGTGACTTCTATCAAGGTGATTGGAATCTTCATAATCCATGTGGTTAGAGCATATGCCCATGAAGGATAAAAAAGAAAGTCCCTTTGCTTGTAGAAGACAGGAAGTTTAATGATGGTCATTGATATCTCCGAGACTCCATTGAGCATTATCACCATGAGAGTAAAGAATAATGCACCCATAAAAATCCCACCATCTATGACTGAATTCCGGTGCATATCCACTTTCAGAAACAATGTCATTGTTATGAAAGCTGTAAAGATGAGCTGAAATACACAAGAAAGTGGGGATAATAAAAGGACAAATAACACCATCTCTAGGACATGAGTCCAAAAACTCAGGGATACAATTTAACTTATGGAGTTGTCTATATTTACAATACAATAATTAATCCTCTTCAGAATGCTTCTAATTAGATACTACTCACCTGGATAACTTTGAAAGCATAGACAAATAAGTTCCTTTTCATAAGCAGATAGTCCCTTGATATGCAAGCTTTTAGCAGTTGCTTCTGGCTAACACCATACTTCTCTGTCGCTAGAGCAGCAGGGTGGCTTTGTGACTTGTCAAATGGAGTTCCAAGCTCTTCATTTAGTTTTTGACCAATTTGAAATGACTGAAATTCTTCGGCAAATTGTTTGGCAGTAACAAAAGTATAAGGGTCATTTTTATGCACCCAGTACTGCTCTTGATCTTTCCTTGATGTCACCTGTTGCAACCCTATGAGAATGTATTCAAACAAAACCTGAATATTTACTAGGAATACTTGAAAAAAAGTGTGGTGAACATTAGAATTTACTTCTTGTAGAAAATCAGCAACTCCTTTTCTCTCAGGACACCTGAAACCCATGTATTCAAAGAACTCGAGCACATTTTCACGAGGTCCTTGGTAGGCAATTTGTCCATCCGAGAGAAGAATTATATCATCAAACAGGTCATATGTTTCTGGGGCCGGTTGGAGAAGAGAGATAACAGCAGTTCCATTCAGGATGTGGATGGATTGTCTTAGTGCATTCACTATTTGGAATGTTGTTGAACTGTCCAAACCAGTAGATATCTCATCCATGAAAAGTGCTTTTGCTGGTCCAACCAGCATCTCCCCTGAATCATTTAGCATAGAAAACAACTTGACCATCAGTTTAAACTTTTGGACTAATTACTAGACAAATTCACACTATACTTGTCAAAAAGTCATTGAATAAGCTCACCTGTTGTGACTCGCTTCTTTTGTCCGCCAGAGATACCTCGTATCATTTCATCTCCCACCATGGTATCAGCGCAAACTTCAAGTCCCAATATCTACAAACTTTGAGAATAAGAGAACATATAGTTGCAAAGATTTTTTTTTAAAAAAATTTAATATTTGATATTTTCTTATATCATTTGTTAGCTTAGATCATTTTTAAATTTTCACCTTGAGTATATAATCTGTAACTACGCTGGTCTCTTGCCCCTCCAGTGCTGCTGCCTGTTACTTTAACAATAAAAATATCATTTTCGAACTTCAAAAACACTTCTCACAATGAAAATGAACCACTTCAAATAAGAAATTAAAGTAAAAATATTTATCCAGAATGATTTAAATCACTTTGGTTCATAGTTGTTATATCACCTTCATATAGATGTCAATATCAGGGTCAGGTTTGATATTTGCTGCTTTCTCTCTTCTTGCTAATTCTACCAATATGTCTGCCAATATGAACAATCTTTAATTATGTGACTCAACAATTCCTAAAACAAGCAAGTGTATGTCAATTGCAGTGTTTCAGCTTACCGTAACGAGGTCCAACTCCTTGACATCTTGCAGAAAAAGCCAACGTTTCTCTTACTGTCATTTCTCCTATGTGGACATCGTACTGACTTATATAAGCTGATGTCCTCTGCGGTACGAACTCTTCCATTTCATGTCCATTGTAAGTTACCCTTCCAGAAATCTGAAATTTTCACATGTCCTCATATCAGATCATAATATCAATTAATTCCAATGAACATGCTGGTAGAATATAAGCTTATTTCTTACTTTTAATTCTTTACGAAGCTTTCCAGCCAATGCTAATAGTAATGTGGTCTTGCCTGAGCTTGGGGGCCCTAACAGCAATGCCATTCTGTCCAAGTTTGGTAAAGAAATGGGCAGTTTAACATTTCAAGAGCTCATAACAAGTTCATACACTAGTTGAATTAGTCTCCATACCTTTGAGGCTTGATGATTCCGCTGACATCTTTAAGTATGGGCAACGTTTTTTTCTTGCTTGGGAGGATATGAAGGTAATTCAAGAAACCCTTTATCAAGACAAGAAGACTTAAAAACCAGGTTTGAAAATTGGTAATTTTGAGATATTAATAGATGATAAAGCATGTTTGGGATTCAAAAATACCTCAAACATGTTCACACAGTAGTTGAACACAGTTGGTAATGCTCTACTTCCCTCATAAGCTTCTGCTTCTACATTTAAATGCTCGAACCGGACTTCAATTGTTGGAAGGTTAATTCCAACTCTGGGTTTTTTAAAATTTTTTTTTTTTTTCAGTTTGAGAAAAAAAGAAACTCAAATGAAAGCTTAAAACACAAACTTCACGAAGAATGATGGCAGTCAAATGAAACTTACTGGTCAATGCGTTCCCTGAGCCTCAACAAGAACTTCTCATGATCTTCCCCGGCAACTTTCACTAGTCTCTCCACCAAATTCCTTCTCTCCAGCAACCCCAGATTCTTGATGTCAACTTCCCTCAATTGACGACCTTCTTCAGCAAGTATACCTGTTCTGATACGTGAAAAAGTTGGCAGCTTCTCAATAGCAGCCCATTTCAAAGCTTCTTCATCGTCTTCTTCCTGGAAAGACTTGGAGAAAACTTCCATGGAGTTGCTCCTCCATAACTTAGAACTCCCTATGCGTAAACTACTGGCTCTATATGGTTCACCACTCTCCATTCCGCCACGCCAAGTAGTAGATAGACTTAAAAAAAGCAAAGGGTGATGAAAACTGAGTTACATACTTAATCTAAGAATTTCAGAGATGATGCGGCTGCTCACAATAAAAGATACAATGAGTGAAGTGAGTGAAGGGAGACAGCACTGGAGAGTAACATAACAATCCTTGGCCATTCCTTTATTAAAAGGACAATTGCCCTGTTTGGATATTTTTAAAGGTTTAGGCATGACACGGGTCCAGAGGCTGCTGGATCATTTTCTCTTTCTCATTCACAAGAAAACAACTTTGAAAACAACCCACAATGATCCATTAGAACAAAAGATTCGTCAAACACTGTAGCCCCATCCAATTAAGAAGGATAAGCTCCAAATTGCTTTCCATGGTGGAATCAGGGACGGCCGAATAAATTTAAAGATCCAAAGTAAAATATTTAAATAAAATATTTTTTATTAAAATTAAAAAATTATTAAAATTTTATTTTTTTAACTTTTCGAGATGAAAAAATTTTAATCAAATTTTTATAATCAAGTATTTTTAATAATTTTTTTTCAATTGATAATATAATTAATTTATTTAATTTTTTTGAGATATTATTGATTTTAAATAAGATTTTATTAATTTAATTTTAAAATTTTTTTAAGTAATATTTACTGAAATTGTTAACATTATTTTAAAAACAATATATAACTATTATTGTTAGTAAAAATATTTAACTATTATAATTATCTTATATTTTTAAATGATTAAATAAAATCAACAATCAAAATTTTTAATTAAAATAAATCAACTATCACATTAAATAAAAATAATACAATAATATAATATAAACTTTAAATTAAAGTAAAAAAATATGTAAAGATTAAAATAATAGTACCTAATTGTTGAATGTTTATTGTAAATCAAATGAGACTCATAACTTTATGAAAATAATAAAAGAATAAACTTCTTATGTATTTTTTGAAAAAAAATTAAAATTAAAAAAAAAATAAATGAGAAAAGAATATTTCAAAAGTAGATATTATACATTGAAAAAAATAATTAATTTTATATATAGAAAAAAAAATAACTATTGAAATTTATTAAATGCATTGATTGAAAATAAAAGAAATAAGTGAAAAAAATAACTGTTAAAGATGATTAAATATATATGACTGTTAATTTATTAAAAATAAAAGAATATAATTAAAAATTATTAATATTTTATAAATAATGAAGTAATAGACAATTGAGATTTATTAAATATATAATTAAAAAAACAAAAAATAAATAATTTTATTAATTATTAATTATTTTAAATATTTTTAATATAATTAATTATATTATAATTATTATAAAATTATAAACTTTTTTTAAAATTGAGGTCTTTTCAAATTTAAGGCCTAAAGTCTTTGCTCGTGGCTTCACCCAAGGGCCGGCCATGGGTGAAATCAGCCAGGATATATGTTCCCAACAGTTTGCATTATCTTCCACGCCGGATTTAAAGCTGAGCCACCTTGACATGCATCAAAGAAAGAAAGGGCCCACAAGTGGGTGGCGCGGTCGCATTGGATATCCACATTGTAATACCCTAACCCGAATAAGAATTGGGCTGACTGGGGGTGGTGGGGCGGGGGGGGCGGGAGGTTGGGTTATTGAAATTGAAATACCTTAACCCATAATTAGAATATTGGGTAGGAGTATCATGACAGCTCATGGATCGAACATCCCATACCAAATTTTTATTACTAAGACAAAAAAAAAAAAAAAAGAAGAAAAAACTTTTTCTTAAAGAGAACGAAATATAACAATGTTCATCTCTTGCATCGGAGGTTGAATATAGACCATAAATATTTGACAAAAGTTTATTGCGGTGACTGCATTTTTGAGGATAAAAGTTTCCTGGATATCTTTAAGAACAGCTAATTGCTTTGAACCCATGTTTATGGCATCATCATCTTTTTTGGAAGTTGAATGCCTTGATTGAGAAGGCAAATATGAATCCGAAGAGCACACAAATTCCAACAATCACGATTGCAACAACCCAAACAAAGTCATCCCTATAGCCAAAATAGCTTCTCAGAAAATCTTTAACCGTTTCTCCTGACTCAAATTTATCTTCTATGTCCCCAAATTGTGAAGCAACCAGTCCATACAAGGTCCAAGCAATGGGGCACATCCAGTAGTACCATCTCCACCAGATAGGAATCCTCTGTCATTGAAACAATTTCCAGTCCGTTAGGCTATGATCTGATTCATTGTTACAAAGAAATATGCGTAGGGTTAGTAGAGCTGACCGTTCGAGGAATGATGAATCCTGAGAAAATATTCCATATCCGATAGAAGAATGTTGAAACTATGGAAGCAATATTGAAGTTAGGGGTAACAGCTACAGACATCATCCCATAGAAAGTGTAGTATAACAAGGTGAAGTACATAAAGAAGATAAACCAAAAGAATTTGCGGACTGTCCATTCAAATCCTATCATGGCGTACACTATAACTCCGTATATGACAGATTGAATCAAAGTGTACGGCAATTCAATCACAAGCTGCAAACAGTAGGATTGGTAAGTTAGTATAGCGCTAAAATTCCCTGATTTTTATTAAAACAAAACTATTTTTATCCTTCCAGTTAAATTATAACTTGTTCACAAGTTCCCCTAGAAGCTTAGTTACTTTCTTGCATTCATAAACCCAACGTTTGTCCTATTTCCAGGCTTCTGTACAATGCTAACACTACATAGACATGAATCACAACTACATCTACATATAGATGACTTCAATTTCCTTTAAAAAGTTTGGTTGGTTGGATGTCTAAAATCGAAGGCAAAACAGTTTACCTGTCCGAAAGCATATGGCAATGCTGAATACATTCCAGCTGCTCTTTCTCTGTAGAAGACCGTTCTTTCAATAGCCACAACCGGCTGGACTGATGCAGCATTTTGAAATCCTAAGAACATTACTGTAGCATACATAGAACCCATTGCGTTTAAGATATCCTGTCGCCTTGTTCTGCAATTCAAAGCATTTCAACTTAAAATAGAGTTTAAAGTTACAGAATAGATGCTCTGCTCTGACCAATGGCTATCAATGTACAATGTGAAAAAATTGTATACCTTTTGGAACCTAGATCCCAAAATATTGTTCCAAGCAGTAGAGCTATAAAAGTTGTGAATATGAATCTCACTGCTGTATATGGTGGGTTTCGCCAGTAAGACCAATACTGCTTCCACAGACAGGCCAGACATTGGATATGGAAAGGCTGAGAGTATCTAGTCTGGAAGTGTAGATCTTGTGAACCAGGAGCAGGTGTGCTATGCTCCTTGATCAGTGCTTTGTTTCTCCTGTAACGGAATTAATGTTTGATATAAAACAAAACTTATGCATTCGTGATTAAACTGTAGAATTCTTTCAGTAACTTTAATCTCTTTATTTCAAATTATTGTTATTTGACAATTCAGAAATAATCAACCATTTGTATACCTTGTTCTGCTTCTAAGCACTTTGAATTGATCTAAACTTTGAACTTAAACCTTAAATGCACAGAGGAAAATTTTTTTCACTCATTGGGACTCTGAGGTGATCCTACCTATACAGTTCTGAGTTCTTGTATATATCAGTGAAGTTAACACCAAGGACTTCTTCTTGTGCTGCAGAAGTGATCTCCAACATCCAAGTTGCAGGATTATAACCATCCTTTATCTTGGGAATGCCATTGATTTCCTTCGGTAAGGAAAATTTCTTTCAGCAATTTGGCAACAGATATGTCAAAATCTCAATATATTATGTATTCATCAGACTAACCTCAAAATACTTTATCAAGTGGCAAGAATGGCGACCTAGTGGACCAACATACAATTCTTCACCTCCCCTTTTCATTAGAAACAGCTGCATTTCGCCATTGATATGCTTGTATTAGTTTAAGAAAAGAGAACAGGCTAAATGCCTGCCTAACCTTAAAAAAGATTCTCACCTCATCAAAAGCATCAAAGATGTCAATGCTCGGCTGGTGGATGGTGCACACAACAGTACGCCCTGTATCCACAGTGTTCCTCACAGTTCTCATTACTATTGCTGCTGCCCTGGCATCGAGGCCAGATGTTGGTTCATCCATGAATATAATAGAAGGGTTGGCAACAAGCTCAACTGCAATGGTTAGCCTCTTGCGCTGCTCAGTTGAAAGGCCGTTGACTCCAGGTAATCCTACTAGTGCCTTCCTTAAAGGGGTCAGCTCTACAAGCTCCATGACTTCCTCAACGAACATCTGTAATCCACCAATTTGAGTAACAAATAAGCTGAGTTTCTGAATAGAACACCTGGTAATGTTTGTATCACCTTCTTTGCCACTTTAGCCTCCTTAAAGAGAAGAAGAGAGCAGAAAGTAAAAACATACCATCCTCGTCACAGTATTAACCTCAGGGGGTAGTCTTAGCCAAGCAGAAAATAGCAAGGACTCGTAGACAGTAACATGAGGAGAATGGATATCTGTTTGCTCACAATACCCTGATATGCGAGCAAACGTTTCTTGCTTCTTTGGATACCCTGAAATTGTGATGTTTCCATCAATATAACCACCTGTTTTTCTTCCGGCCAACACATCCATTAAAGTTGTCTTGCCAGCACCACTAACTCCCATCAGAGCTGTTAAGACTCCAGGCCTGAAAGTGCCACTCACTCCCTTCAATAGTTCCAACCGGTCCTCAAGAACACCTTGCGCTTTCATTTCCTGCAAAGTAAAGATTAGGCACCAAGATACAATCAGCCAGATTTAGTTGAGATGTTATACATTGTGATTGACAACCTACATGCTAGAACCTTATGAATCCTGATGTTTGTTAAAAGTTCTTTAAAAATATTGTATTGTGTTAAAGTAGTGCAACTGCAAAAATGTTTCACATATACTCCCTAGTTCTTAGCTTTTAACATACTGTTGCCCCTTAAAGAGGCTTGAATATACCTCTGGCATGTCTACTGCATATCTCATGTCATCGAAAGTGATAGCAAGTGGTTGAAAAGGGAGAATCATTCCTTGCTTCCTGAGCTGACTAGCTTCATTAATGCTGCCTGCTGTTCCAGACAGCGACTTAGACGATCCACTTTTTTGGCTTTCTTTCCCTTTTTCTGCATTGTTTTACTATGATTATGCTGTAGCTTGAATAAGAAAAGGTTACATCAGAAAGTAGATCAACAAATTAGACCCACCAGATGTTTTTCCTCTTGATGATAGCTCGATAGGCTCCCTTTTAGCGTTAACACTTCTCTTAGGTATGGTTTCTTTTGATATCAGTGCTTGATGTTTCCCGAATGCTGCAGTATGTTAATCAGATCATTAGAACATAGCCTTCACATTCAAAACTAATACATGTGAGACGAGAAACTTACGATCAAGATACTTTAGAGCCAAAGCAAACAGGAAATTGAATAGGAGACAATATCCAATCAAAGAACCCACTCCGAGCCAATACCAATGTGCTTCTGGGAATATACCTCTGGATTTTAAGACTAAAACTCCCAAATTTTCAGTTGAATTAGCTGGAATCTACAAGGAAAATATTTTCATATAGTCTTTAGCGAAATTTCATCCATTCATTATGCCTAAGATTTGGTTCTTCTATCATAGTTCAAGAATGATTTACTTACATGTCTCCAACTATTTCCCAGAAATTCGTTCACAGCTATGGCATTCTGACCGTACATCAATGGTGAAATCCAATAGCCCCACAACCACCATTTCTTCATATTATCTGATGCAAAACAACACATTCTTTAATGTCAAAACTTAAAACTCATAGAAGCAAAGGGGAAAAAAAGAATCTGTCCAATTCTAATGTTTAATCACCGTGTGACAAGATAAATCCTCCCATAACCAGAACTGCTAGCAAAGCTAATGCACCACAAGTGTTGGCAACAATCATATTTCTTCCTAATGCTGCCATTAACCGGAACAATCCTGATGCCATCTGGTTAAGACATAGGAGTAAAAGGTACTGCTTGAAAAACCTGTCAACAAGAGCATTAATTAGGTTACAACACAAAATGTACAGACCTTACAATCATTCAGTATTTCCTTTCTCACCTCCCGACATTTGGATCAAAGCCTATGACATAGTATGTCATTATCACCCAAACGGTAACTTCTAAGACAGTGACCGGGATCTTAAGAACCCACGTGGGAAGAGCATATGCCCAGGAAGGATAAAAATGAAGGTCCCTTTGCTTGTAGAAGACAGGAAGTTTCAATATGGTCATGGAAAGGTCCGAGAATCCATTGAACATTATTACAATGAGAGTAAAGAACAGAGCACCCATATAAATCCCACCATCGGTTACTGTATTGCGGTGCATCTCTGTTCTTAGAAATACTGTCATCGACACAAAAGCTGTAAAGCTGAGCTGAAAATTCACAAAAGAAGAAGAATGAATCGCATTCTCTAAAACTTGAGTCCAAAAACTCAATGTTCCACTCAGATTTTAGTACTATCTAGATTCTTTGCACTGTCAGAATTTTAAATTCATCAAAACCTATCATTTTTAATACCACTCACTTGGATCATTTTGAAAACATAAACGAATAAGTTCCTTTTCATAAGCAGATATTCTCTTGACATGCAAGCTTTTAGCAGTTCCTTCTTATTGACACCATACTTTTGTTTTGTTAGAGCTGCAGGGTGGCTTTTGGACTTGTCAAATGGAGTTGCTAACTCATCACTCAATTTTCGACCAATGTGAAATGACTGAAACGCTTCAGCAAAATCTCTTGCGGTAACAAAATGATAAGGCTGCTCTTTATTTTCCCAGTACTGCTCTTGATCTTTTATTGATGTCACCTGTTGGACCACAAGGGCATAAAACAAAAAAAACTTGTAAACATATTCAAACACATTCTGATTGTTAAATAGGAAAGGTGGACAGCAATTTGAGGTTAAGGCTAGAATTACTTCTTGTAAAAAGTCAGCAACTCCCTTTCTTTCAGGACACCTGAAACCCATGTATTCAAAGAACTCGAGCACATTTTCACGGGGTCCTTGATACACAATCTTTCCATCTGAGAGAAGAATTATATCATCAAAAAGGTCATATGTTTCCGGGGCTGGCTGGAGAAGAGATATAACAGCAGTGCCATTGAGGATGTGAATGAATTGTCTCAGTGAATTCACTATTTGGAATGTTGTGGAACTGTCCAAACCAGTAGATATCTCATCCATAAAAAGTACCTTAGCCGGTCCAACCAGCATTTCCCCTGTCATACACAAATAGATTGATGATCTTCTAATACTTTGGAATTCATATTAGAGAAAACCTGTCCAATAACTGTGAAAAATAAATGTCATTCAATAAGGTTTACCTGTGGTGACTCGCTTTTTTTGTCCCCCAGAAATACCTCGTAGCATTTCATCTCCAACCATGGTATCAGCACAAACTTCGAGTCCCAGTATCTGCAAAGTTTCAAAGATTAGAAACCGATTTGGCAAACATACTATATTATACTTGTTTGAATGATTCTTTAGCTTGGATTTGAAAAATATCGAAATTACCTTGAGTATATAATCTGTAACTACATTTGCCTCTTGCCCCTCAAGTGCTGCTGCCTGCATAGTTTACAGTAACAAATCCTTCTCAAACAATGGCAAGTTGAGAACACCCTAAAATAAGAGAAGTAAACAGAACACGTTGAAAAATTTGCAGCGGCTGTTGCCTCACCTTCATGTAGATGTCAATATCAGGATCAGGCTTGATATTTGCTGCTTTCTCTCTACGTGATAATTCTACCAACATGTCTGCCAAGTTTGGACAATATTCAGTTATAAGCCCACCAAAATTGCTAAGATCAAGTGCATGTCAACGTTCATAGTGTTTCAACTGACCGAAACGAGGTCCAACCCCCTGACATCTTGCTGAAAAAGCCAGTGTTTCTCTAACTGTCATTTCTCCTATATGGAGATCATGTTGACTTATATAAGCTGATGTCCTTTGAGGAACAAACTCTTTCAGTCCATGTCCATTGTAAGTAATCCCCCCAGAGACCTGAAGTTCTCAAAAGTGCTCGTATCAAAATTGAGATTGTAATTAGTAATGTCAAGTAAATTTCCAAAAAGCCTTTAGGCTGGGTTTCTTTGTACAGATTTTGAGGCTTTTAGGCTATTATATATGCTGGGTTTGTAGCACAACGCCATAATAGCCTGCCTTTGCTCGTAAGATTGTGGGAGTAATCCCCTTGTCAATGAATTTCACTTTAAAAAAAAAAAATCAAAAAATTGTACCAAAAGCAAAACTTGAATGCAAACAAAATATAATTTAATTCTTACTTTTAAGTCTTTGCCAAGCTTGCCAGCCAACGCCAACAGTAATGTGGTCTTGCCTGAGCTTGGAGGCCCTAAGAGCAATGTCATTCTACAGAAAGTTTGATCAGAGAAATTATGAATAGTGTACCATTTCAAGACAATATAAGAGATTGCTTTTGTAGAATTGGCCCTCTTGCCTTTGAGGCTTGATGATTCCGCTAATATCACTAAGAATGGGCGATGATTTCTTTTTGCTCGGAAGAATATGAAGGTAATTCAGGAAACCCTTAAGCAAAACACAGGCAAAGAGAAAACGGGGTCAGTTCTAAATTCTGATGTATTGGAATTTGCAAAATAAATAGATAAATACATGATAGAATTAAATAAGCATGCATGTTTGCGATATGAAAGAAGTACCTCAAACATATTAGCAGAGAAGTTGAACATGGTTGGTAATGCTCGATTTCCCTCATAAGCTTCTGCTTCAACGTTTAAATGCTCGAACCGGACTTCAATTGTTGGAAGCTGAATTCCAACTCTGTGTTTTGAGATTGAAACATAGAGAAAATTAGATATTCTGAGCTTCAAAATAACCCAAAAAAGGGATATAATATATATTAAAATGAACTTAACTACCGTTCAATGCGATCCCTGAGCTTCAGCAAAAATTTCTCATTGTCTTCCTCAGCAACTTTTACAAGCCTCTCCAACAGTTTCCTCCTCTCAAGCAATCCAAGTTTCTTTATATCAATCTCTCTTAACTGCCTCCCTTCTTCGGCGAGTATACCTGTCCTTACACGTGAATATGTTGGCAGTTTCTCGATTGCAGCCCATGTCAAAGCTTCTTCATCGTCTTCTTCACGAGAAGACTTGGAGAAAACTTCTACGGATGAGCTATTTCTCCATAACGTAGAGCTTCCTATACGTATGCTACCAGCTCTATATGCATCGGCGCTCTCCATTTGTGCCACGATGTATGCAACAACTATTAACGGAAACAATGGCCAGGGAAAGGCAAGAAATTAACTTTCATGCAAAGAAACAATGTCCAGGATGTTGGATGGGAACGTGTATTTATAATAACTATGCTTCATAGTGAATTTCATTGTTGCAGAATAACCTGGTGCGGTTAACTTGAGTCAAAATACTTTACGAGTATGTAGAAGTATTGAAGTCTTCTTTTTTTCTATGAGCAACTTAAGATTAAGACTACGGTCGCTACCCAATTTTTAATTATATTAGATTAGGGCTTATAATTAATTAATTAAAAATGAAAGGTGTGTTCGGGGAGAAGTCATAAGTGACAATCTCACATATATACTTGTCATATTTAATTTACTTTACTTGAGATTCACAATATATATTAAACTTTATTAATTCACTAAGATCAAGCAGAAGCTCTAATTATATTAGATTAGGGCTTATAATTAATTAAAAATGAAAGATGTGTTTGGGGAGAAGTCATAAGTGACAATCTCACATATATACTTGTCATATTTAGTTTAATTTACTTGAGATTCGCAATATATATTAAACTTTATCAATTTAATCGGCTGTGTTGATAAACTACTAAAAATGTTTTAAAATCATTGAAAATTTTCATTTTCATTGATTTAATTTTTTTTCAACGTGTTGCATAACTCATTTTAGAAACCACTTATATGAAAGCTTTTTAATAAAAATATGTTGAAAATCTTAAGTAGTTAAAAGCTACTTAACATATTCAATTATTCTTATTTAAGAAAAATTTTGTTATTTAAATACATTAACCTTATTATTTTTTTTTAACTTTTACTAATGTAAAGTACTTAAAAATCAAGAAAAAATATGTTTAGTATTTAATTTTCAGTAAAATATTACAGGAACAATTAAGTACTTAATTTTTCAAAATTTTAAATTCAGTACTTAATTTTTTTTTCTGTCTGTCAAACAACACCAAAGTTAGAGCCGAAGGATGAAAAAATTATAGAAAATAAATGAAATAACTTTTAAAAATAAAATTCAATTTGTATTCAAATATTTATTTTATGTAGTCATATATGATGTTTTATTATTTCAATTTTTTTTTTGTTTTCGTTTTGTTTCAAATTATTATTTTAAGGATTGTAGACATAAGAAAAGAAAATTCTTTTAATTTTAATTTTAAAACAATTTTGATAATTATTATTTTTATTAACTATTTTAATTATTGCTCTAATTTGAATGCTTCTAGACAGTTATTGATCCAAAATAAAGAAAACCTATGACAATTCATTTTTGGAAAAAAAATAGAAAGAAGAAAGAAGAAAGGGATTTTATGTACTCTAATCATCTATTTTGTCTGATCATCATTAAAATGCTCAAAAATTCGTCTATTTCACATCTATCATGTTCTAAAATTAAATTTAATTAGGTTTTAGGCAAATTGTATTTTTTTTGTTTAAATATTGGAGGTTTATTAAGTTCTGCATATAAAGTATTACTTCCTTATTATCTAATAAATGCCACCATTCTTTAGCAACATTTTATTATTTATTTTTAAATAGAACCATTATAACGTGGTATAATATTTGAAAGTTACGACACTTTAAATATACATGTAAATTATTAATTAAGGTACACTATTTTTTGAGAATAGAATTTTATTACCATTTAATATGGTACACAGGTTTGACTGGATCATATTCAAGCTCAAACCCTATGGAATATGAATTTATTTAAATAGTCAATGAACCAAATCTGAAATAATTTGAAACCATGCCCAATTGCAATCTAATATAGTAAAGTTACAAAACTAAAAATAGAATTTATTTTATATAGAATCAAGATTTCAAAATTTTATATTAAAAATTTTAAATTCAAATACTTTAATTTCATATATATATATATTAAAAAATATGATCCAATCGGCTACAACGCCAAAATGCACTCAACTCATCTAAAAACCAATTTGAATAATTAATTTAAATTATCAATATACAATCGTGAATACCTGATTGTCTTCTCTTTAAAATAAAAAAATAAAATTGTCACTTCTAATTATTTTTATATAATAAAATCTGAGCTCAATGATAAAAGGAGTTGGGCAAGTCATTTTCCTCGTCTTAACCACAAATTGAGGAGGAAAAAGAAAGATTTTGAAGATTGTAGTAAAGGTTGTTTGAGTATGCGGTCATCGATGACATCATTATCCAAAATTTACTTAAACAAGTTGATTATTTGTTTTAGCCAATGGAAATCATCACGCTAGACTATCAACTTTCAACTAATCAATTGAATTATATATTATATTATATTATATTATATTATATTATATGTAAGTGAATGTAGCCTCCTCAATTACCAAACATACCTAAGTTGTCATAATCCTATTGTCATAATGAGAAACAAATAACGAAACATCGCAGTGGCTACGCGTCAAAAATATGCTCATTTAATTATTGACGACAAAGAAACAATAATTAAAGCATAATGAAATGATTTGAGTGGCTGCTATTATCTTTTCCACTTCCTTTGAACAAAGACAAGGGCCTTTGATGTTGTCTTGTTAACTATTTAAGATTACCATGGATTCGAACGGCGTCAGGCGGCTTTTGTTTTGTTTTACTATTGTTAAGATAATTATATAAATTATTTAAATAATAAATAATAATTGAGTGGAGAATTTTGTTTTTAAATATTCAAATTAATATTCTCTTCTTACTTACTTTTTAATTGAAAGTTTTAGAATAAGAACATTATTTTTGTTTTTTCTGAACTAAATTGTTTTTGGGTTTTGACATTCGAACAACTTTTCCTTAATTTCTTTATCCTACATTGCATTTTTCTTTTGCTATCATCCTACGTTCACTTTTTGAGAGAAGAAGTATCGCTGAAAATTGTAACCATGTGATCCTTTTTTACAACGTGAATTCTTTAAAGTTGTATTTTGAAACTTTAATTTGGTAAAAAGTGATTTAGATTTTAAATTTAATGTAAAAAATTTTTATTATGTGGGGTAAGAAATATAGCAAGGACAAATATGAGCTTTTAAAAGTCCCAACTTGTAGGAAAATTTCTTTTCAAGCTGCAAGGTAAGTAAAACCCTATTATTATAGGACAACTCTTGAGTTATGACCATTTTTTCAATTAAATTTTTAATCTTTTATTGTATTTAAATGAGTTCTTAATCTTTAATTTGTATTCAAACAAACTCTTAATTTAAACACAAAATTAATTGTCATATATTAATTTATTTTTTTATCCATGCGATATATTATATGAACTATTATTGTCATTTTTTATCTCTGTGATATAATGTAAACCACTAACGTGATTAGTGGAATTGGTCATGTTAGTTATCACATGTCGTTCCAATTGTCATGTACTCATGTCAACTTTCACATAATCATCTCAACTTGTTAGTTCATATATTATGTGAGCATAAGATGCCAGTTGACATATGATTTAATGACAATTAATTTTTTTTAAAAGGCTAATGAAGTGTTTGATATAAAAAAAGTTGCTCACATTTCCTGTAATGTAAGTGGTAAAATTACAATGTTTGGTAAAAGAAAAAATCAATGTAATGTAACATTACATTTAAAAATCAGTATAATCTTACTTTATCACCTGCTAGGCAATGAAAAAAAATATTGATTTATCATTATTATCTTTGTTCCTTTAATGAGATAATCACATTACATCTAAAAACCAATATAATCTTACTTTACCACCTGCTAGGCAAAGTAAAAAAAAAATGACTTACCATTGTTGCCTTTGTTCCTTCAACAAGATATTTTGGTCTAATAAAACTAATTATTTTTTAAAAATATTTTTTAATTTCTTGAAAATAAAAAAATTTTAAAAAATAAGGAGAGAGAAAGAAAGAGTGGTTTTTGCATGAGTGTAATTGTAAAGAATGTGATTGTAGGGAATGTAATTATTAGAAAAATAACATTTTAAGGTTTGATATATGAGGAAAGTGTAGATTAAAATGTTTGGAAGATAACATTATAATGTTTGATTTATAAGCAATTTACTAGGAATGTGATGTTAATTTTCAAAATTACCCTTATGTATAAAAATGCAAGCTTAATATACCTTCATGAATATTGTCAAATTTTTAATTATATAATAAAAATGTAATAAAATTTTTAATTGTATAAAATGAACAATATCTTACAAGTTGGTGTAAATTGTGACAGTAAAAGGAAGAAGAGAAAGGAGAAAAGAACCAAAAAGGCAAAAATGAAACAAAGAATTCGATCATTTTTTTTTAAAATGAAGAAGGGTAAAAATGTCAAATCAAGTTTTCTAACTTTATAGAGTGAGTTGCAATATGAGATTGTATTAGTTTTTCATTGCAATCACATTATTTTTATTGGTTGTAAAGTGATTGCAATGTAATTATAATTGGTTTTTTTTTTCATACTAAATGCCGCAATATAATTTAAATGGTCACATTGTACGGAATGTTGGTGTACATCACTTAAAATCAAAATATTTTAATATTTATTATATTATTAAAAAAGAATATTATTTTTAATTAAATTATATCTAAATCACTTAAAATCAATGTAGTTTAATATTTTATTTTATATTATTAAATTTATTATTTTATTAAAAAGGAATATTCTTTTCTAATTAAATTATATCTAAATTACTTAAAATCAAAATATTTTAATATTGGATGTGACATTATTAAATTTATTATTTTATCAAAACGAAATATTCCTTTTCAATTAAAGTACATCTAAATCACTTAAAATCAAAATATTTTTAATATTCTATTTTATATTATTAAAATTATTATTTTATTAAAAAATAATATTTTTATTTAATTTACATCTAAATCACTTAAAATCAAAATATACACAAAAGTTCTATTATAATAAAAAATGAAAATAAAATATATGAGATTAATTTGACCTTTCTACATATAAATTTAATTTCAAATTATGAATTAAAGAGTATATATGTAATCAACATATTAGAGTACCTCAAAAAAATTATTAAAGAGGGGGAATAGCTAGATTTATTGAATGGATGATATTACATATAAATTTACATTTAAAAAACATATAAGTATATAAACTTATTTTCATATATATATATAAGAGTAATTTTAGAAATTAATATTACATTTTTAGTAAAGTGCTTGTAAATCAAGTAGTGCAATATTATCATTTTAGTATTTTAATAAGTATTTCCCTGTATATACCAACATGTTGTAGTGTTATCTTTTTAGTAATCACATTCCCTAAGATGACACTCCTTGTAATCATATTATATTGTAAGGCACCAAAATGTTACCTAAAAATTGATTTGGGTACAAATTTAAATTTAAAGGCCATACTATAATAGCTTTTTTACTATTTAAGTAACAATTTTTTAAATAAAAAGATCACGGATCAACCAATGAGTCAAATATTCAGGTGCAATGCTCATGTTGTTGGACACAAGTATTTGTTGTATTAAGAAGTAGGTTGATCAACTATTATCACTAGAAAGAAAATTAAAAATTTAGTTTTTAACTCAATAAATGAACTATGGTTTTGATCTTTAATTCTAGGATAAAGTGTACCCATGTATTGCTATTAGATTAGTCAATTTAAGTCGGATTTTGGTTCTTACGGGGGGATTGCAAGGTTGTTGGAGCAAACGAATGTAAGTAAAATTTTCACAGGCAAAAGAATCAAAAGGTTACACGAACTCAAATAATTATGAATTTATTCTTGGGATGTCAAGTAATCGACATGTAGAAGAACATGAACTAGAGCAAATACCCAGCAACTTTGACAAAAACTCTTGCACTCATTACATTTTTCTCCGAAAGGAGACATATCCTGGTGTTGCACAACTTATAGGTACAATAAATTGCTTTCTGTACGCCATATTCTCATCTCTGTTGGAAATTAAATGTCTTAATTGAGTAGGCGTAAATGACTGCTAAGAGGATACAGATTCCAACAATTATGATTGCCACCACTCCCACAAAGTCATCTCTAAAATCGAAATAGCTTCTTAAAAACTGTTCCACTGTTTCACCGGACTAAAATTTATCCTAAGCGTTCCCAAATTGTGATGCAATCGATCCGTACAAGGTCCAAGCAAAGGGGCAAATCCAGTAGTACCATCTCCACCAGATTGGAATCCTCTGTCTTAAGAGAACAATTGCACTACATTAGCCTATGCTCTATAGTCTCATACTGTGTTATCAACAAATATGCATAAGGTTGTGACTGCCTGGACCTTACCGTTCGGGAATTAAGGAATCCTGAGAAAAGGTTCCATACCCCGTAGAAGAAAGACGAAACTATGCCAGCAATATTGTGGTTGGGAGTCACAGCCACGGTCATCATCCCATAGAAGGTGAAGTACATGAAGAAGAGATACCAGAAGAACTTGCTAGCTGTCCATTCAAATCCCATCATGGAATATACTATGACACCATATATAATGCTCTGAATCAAGACATGAATGTAGCTCAATCACAACCTGCAAAAAAAACAGGCTTCGTCAGGCACGAAAACTGCTGATTTTCCTCTTAAAGAAGACTATTTTTATCATTTCTGGTTGGATTAACTGAATATTTTATTCACAAGTTCCTCAAAACTCCTGAAAGTTCAAATATCCAACCTCGGTACTCTTTCCTGACACCTAAACAAATTACATTGTCATAATTACCGTCTATATAGATGACTTAATTAGTTAGCTGTGATTCAAAAAACTCCACATAATTAGGGTACCTGTCCAAAGGCATATGGCAAAGCTGAGTCCATTCCAGTTGCTCTTTCTCTGTAAAAGACTGTTCTTTCAACAGCAGCAACTGGCTGCACTGACGCAGTGTTTTGAAATCCTAAGAACATAACTGAAGCATACATAGAACCCATTGCATTTAAATATCCTGTTGCCTCATTTTGCAATTTCCAAAATTTCAATTGCATTAGTGATTGAAATAGCAGAAATCATCTAGTTATAACTGCATAATGTGCCTTACAGAATTGTACACCTTTTTGATCCTAGATCCCAGAATATTGTCCCAAACAGTAGAGCAATAAAAGTTGTGAATATCAATCTCACTGCAGTGTATGGTGGATTTCTCCAATAAGACCAGTACTGCTTCCATAGGCATGTCATACACCGGGAGAGGAAAGGCTGAGAGTATCTAGTCTGGAAGTACAAATCTTTGGAACCGGGAGCAGTAGTGCTAGGGTCCTTCACTAACGCTTTATTTCTCCTGCACTTACATTTTATAATTTCATAGTACCCATAATACTACGTGCATCTAAACAGTACAAATTTTCAAGGACCTAATTATTTCCTTTGAAAGTCACGTCAGTTGAAACATCAGTTTCTTAACGTCGTAAAATCTTCAAGGACCTAATTATAACCGCTTTGGCTTCGTTCTAATTTTAGAATTAAAACATTTTGTTCCCTCAGTAATGTTTTTCCTTTTCACTGCTTGAGACTCTCAGGTGATCCTACTTGTATAGTTCCCAGTTCCTGTATATGTCAGTGAAGTTTATACCAAAGCCATCTTCTTGTGCAGCTGTAGTAATCTCCAACATCCAAGTTGCAGGATTGTAACCATCTTTTATCCATGGGATTCCATTGATTCCTTTGCAAAAGAGAAACTTATATCAACAATTTAGTTCAAGATTTGCTGTGACTTAGATGACAAAATGCACCTTTTAGGCTAACCTCAAAATACTTGATCAAGTGACAGGAATGGCGGCCTAATGGACCCACATATATTTCTTCACCTCCTCTTTTCAACAAGAGCAGTTATGTTTTGCCATTTATGTGCTTGTATTAGTTTCCCAAAAACCAAAAATATAATTAATATCTAAAAGTGAAAATGAGGACTCACCTCATCAAAAGAAATAAATATATCAATTCTTGGCTGGTGAATTGCGCACACAATTGGGCATTATTTAACAAGTGGATCTAGAGGTACAAGAAGGAAAAAAATAATTTGTGGAGAGAGGTAGTTGTGAAAAAAATAGGAGCGAATCCCATTGGTCTCTTGTCCAACACAAACACAAATAGGGAGTTTTCTGTCACCTGGAAAAATATTTTGAAACCACTGTATGCTATTAACGATATTTTCTCGTAGGTGATTTCCAATTTACAGATGGCGGTTGGGGACGGTAGAAACATTAAATTTTGGATGGATTAGTGGACTGAACAAGGGACTCTTAAGGAAAGCTACCATGGTATCTATGCTTTGGCTCAAAACAATAATGAAAACATTGATGAGTTCGATTGCTAGACCGAGGACAAATGTGAGTGGCTTTTTGAACTAAAGAGGAAACCGTTTGGTTGGGAGGAAGCTCAATGGCAACAGTTCAAGGATAAAATGGAAGAATATCAAATGTGCAAGCATTTAGAGGACAATCTTGAGTGGAAGGGTTCAGTTTTAGGGCAATACTCAGTCAAATCGTTTTTCAAAGAAGCGATGAAAAACAATAGCAGGGAAGAGATGATATAGGGCGAGATCTAGTCTAATTTGGCTCCTCTAAGAATCGAAATGTTTTGTTGGCAACTCATGCATGAGAAGGTGGCGGTCAAGTATGAACTCTTTAGAAGAGGATTGATAACTGAAGATGCTGCCATCTGTGTCTTGTGTCAAAAGAACGAGAGACGGTAAGACATCTTTTCATTCATTGCCCTGTAACATGGAGTGTATGGATGAAATGGTAATGTAAATAGGGATTGGTAGGGGCTGTCCCTAATAGCCTAAGTAGACAAGTAGATGTTCATTTGTGGAAAATGGCTTTTTATGCTTTATCTTGATCTATCTGTTTGCAACGGAATGATATGGCCTTTAGGGGACACAATGGGATAGTAATCAAGTCTATGAGATGAGTAAATTAAGGGTGGCAACTTCGGCTAAAGCTAAATGGCCTCATGATTATGGAGTTGTGCTCGATACTTACAAATGCCCAAAGGACAGAATAAAGGTGACTAAAGTCAATATCGTAAGACAAGTTGAACGTTGGAGCAAACCTGCTCATGGTCGAATGAAATTCAATGTGGATAGGGCTACCCAAGGGTGCCCAAAAGAAGTTGGGATTCGAGGAGTTCTCAAGGATGATAGATGAGAGATTAAGATCTTTTTTTCAAAAACAATCGAAATGGGAGATTCTAACCTTGCTGAAATCAAGGCAATTAGGGAAACTTTCATTAGTTTTTTAGCTTCTAGATGAGTCAAAACTCACACTCTGATCATCGAGAGTGATTCCAAAAATACTGTGAAATGGGCTAACAATCTGAACAGCTCGCCTTGGAGAATGAGGAAGTGGATTCTTCATATTGAGAGGTTGAAAAAAAAAGTTAAAAGATAGGAGGTTAACCATCTTTAGGGAGATTAACCACTTAGCAAATAACCTTGCTAAGGATGGGGTACTCCATCAAGCTGACATCTTAAGGGTTTTCGAGCAGGGAGGGTAAGGTAGTGACACTTTTTGAAGGTTGTCCTTGATGGTTTTGGTCTGTCTTTGTGTTGCGTAGAGCTTAGGTGATGTTGTCCCTTGTTTTACCTCAAACGGGGTTTTTGGCTATTGTTGGTTTGATTCTTGTGTTTGGCTATTGCTAGTTGTTGTATACTAGATAAACGGTGTGATGGAAGTTTTTGCCTTATTTTTTGTAGCGCTCATGCTTTTTGTTGCTGTGTATGGCTCTTCATTGAGGATGATTCTTGCTTCTTGTTGGCCGTTTAGTTTTGTCAATATTTTATTTGCAGGCTAGTTGGACTTTCCCTTGATGGATATGTTAGGGGAGTTCATGTCATAATGACATTCTTTTTTTGTGTGAACTGTGTTGGTATGCCTATCTTGTGGGCATGGTTCTCAAGTTAGGGGGTTTTTTCTTGTTTTTAGTCTTTCTTGGTTTTTTGTCGAGGTTGGTTAGTGTGTAAATGAGTAGGGGTGCCTTGATTTTACATATTCTCTGTATTAAAGGGATGTTGTCCTTGGATTCCCATGATTGACTCCTTGACTGGGTTTTTTGTGTAATTAGGAGACAATTTGCTTGGTTAAATGTACAACTTTGGAAGGTAACTTTGTTACCTCTATTAATGAAATTTTTTACTATTCAAAAAAAAAAAGTGCACATAACAGTTCATCTTGTGTCAACTATGTTTGTAACTGTTATCATGACAATTGCTGCTACCTTGGCATCAAGACCAGAGGTTGGCTCATCCATGAATATTATGGATGGGTTGGTAACAAGCTCAACTGTAATTGTTAGCCTTTTGCATTACTTAGTTAAAAGACGATTCGCCCTTAATAATCCTACTAGTGTTTCTCTTAATGCATGGGCGGACCCACCTTGATAAAAGTGGTGTCACATGACACCACTCATTTAGTAAAAATTTTTACTTTTTATACAACTTTATAGAGCTTTATTAAGTTTTAAGTAGTTAATAATACTAATGAACCCACTAAGTTTTTTACAATTTTGTAAGGAATAGGGTCAAAGATTCCAAGCAAAGTAAATTTATTAAAAAGTAATTTATATATTAATATTTAAATATTACATGAAAAGATAAATAAATTTTTTTCTATAATTTAATATTTTATTAAAAAAGTCAAAATTTAAACCACTCTCCCTCCCTATCATACTTTCAAGATTCGTAGTGTTGCTTCCTCTTCTTGGTCTTTGGTTGTGTTTTTCACTCTCCCTATCCAAAAATTCAAGTCCTATATCGAATGAGTGACGAGTGGACGAATGATTGCTAGGTGATATATATTGAAAAAAATGTATTTGATAATATTTCTATTGATGTTATCATGCACTGTTTTAAAAATATGAAAAATCGTCGTGGACAATTATAGTTATTTTAAATATTTTTACTTGTATTAAACGAATATACTAAATTTACATTATTTTAATTTAATTCTAAAACTGCTAGTTTAAGGATTTTAACATATTTATATTTTTTAAATTATTATTATTATTTTAGTTATGACACCACTCAAAAAATTTTCTAGGTTGACCCTTGTATTAATGAGTTCAGTTCCACAAGCTCCATAACTTCCTTAATGAACATCTGTAACCCATTAATTTGAGTAACAAATAAGCTAAAATGCTTAAACAAAAAATTTTGTGTTAATATCCACTTTAGACCTCTAGAACATTATAGTTCCCATTAATCATAGGCATTGAGGATTTCTTTTTAATGCTACTATTTTGCCTCTTTATCCATCAAAAGAAGAAAGGAAATGGAGGAAGTGATAGCAATTTTGTCTTGGTCTCAGAATAAATCTCTAAAGGTAGTCTTTGTCATGCAAAAAATAGCAAGGACTAAACATTAACATATGGTGAATGTATATCTATTTGCTCGTAATACCCTGATACACGAGCAAATGTTTCTTGCTTCTTCGAGTACCCAGAAATTGTGATTCTTTTGTCAATTTAACTACTTGTCTTTTTTCTAGCCAACACATCAATTAGGGTTGTCTTGTAAGCGCCACTAACTCCTATCAGAGTTGATAGGACTCCAAGCTTGAACGCATCATTCGCCCTCTTCAAAAGTTTCAACCAATCCTTTGGAATACCTTGAGCTTTCATTTGTTGCAAGCTGTTGAGAGTTGAGTAATTCTAGCTGGTAAAAGAGAAGACGATGAGTCTGGGCAAAAGAGAAAAAGATGATGAAGAAAGAATGAAGATAGATACGGGTGAAGAAAGGAAGAAGAAGATAGACATAATGTCTTTTTCAACCAATAGTCAAATAATTAATAAGCCAAGAGTCAGCTTGTCTTTTATCTCTTATTACCTTTTCTTTATTTTGACTAAGCAGTGTGTTGAGTTGTTTATAGAAAGCCACGTTTTTTATTTTTATTTGGCTGGTATTCTTGTTATTTTTGCTTTGTTGTTGCTGTGGTCGTTGTAAGGCACAGAAACCCATTTCTGGTATCTTGTGCACAACTGGTTGTTTCTTGTTTCGTTTTTCAATGCTGAGCATTTCGGATTGGTTGTTAAGTGTTCATATAAATACACTCAAGAAGAGAATGAAGGATTTTAACTCCTCAATTTTTCCTCATCAAAAACTTCAAATTCCCAACTCCCTTGTTCTTCATCTTTTATGCTCCCAGCTCATCTGTTCTTCATTTTTTATGCTATTCAATCTGATTTTAACAAATTTTAACATGGTATCAGAGCTCCAAGGGTCATAAGGGACCATTTTCCTCAGTCGATCCTCACCTTGCTTGCAAAGTTCCTGGTTATCATTCTGTGTCGTGCTCATGGCTATTGTTGGGTTTAGCACCTCTGCTCCTCCAGTTTTCAATGGCGAAAATTATGTTTTCTGGTCAGTGAAGATGCAATTCTATCTCAAAGCCTTCAATCTCTAGGAGATGGTGGAGACTGAGACTGAACCAGAGCAACGTTATGCTAATCCTACCTTAGCCCGAATCAGACAGTTTGAAGAAGACAAGGTAAAGAGGTATAAGGCTATTTTCTGTTTACAATCTACAGTTTCTGATGAGATTTTCTTTAAAATAATGCACTTAGATAACCCAAAGGAAGTATGGGATCATTTGAGAGAGGAATTCTATGGTAGTGATCGTACTAGAAAAATCTAGGCTCTGAATTTGTCTAGGTAGTTTGAAATGCTGCAAATGGAGGATAATGAGACTATTAAAGAATTTTTTGGGAAGATGTTAGGGATAGTGAATCAACTTAGACTGCTTGGGAAGGGGATGAATAAGGAAAGGTTAATGAGCAAGATGCTGGTAGCTTTACCAGAGAAGTATGAGTCTAAAATCTCATCATTAGAGGACTATAGGGACATTAGTCAGATGAACTTAAAAGAACTGGTGAGTGCACTAGAAGGCTTGGAGCAGAAGAAAGCCTTTAGGCAAAAAGGTCTTGTTGAGAATGCCCTGGTAGTGAAATCAAAGAATGTGAAACCTGAAAGTAGTAATTCTAAAAAGAATGAATCGGACAGGAAAGACAAAGGAAAGAAGTTAGATGAGAAAAAGCATGGAGAAACTAAGAAGTCATTTCCACCTTGCTCTCACTGCAAAAAAACTAATCACATAGAAAAGTATTGCTGGTTTAGACTTCATGTGAATTGTAGGAAGTGTCACCAGCAAGGACATGTAGAGAAGGTGTGTAAGAACAAAGGCAAGAGTGCTAATGAGAAAGCAGCTGTAGTTGAGGAGCATCAAGTAGACAATGAAGTACTTTTTATGGTCAAAAAGGTGGATAATGAAGAGAAAAACAATGTCTGGTTGCTGGATAGTGCATGTTCAAACCACTTGGCTGGTTGCAAAGAGAATTTTATAAGTTTGAATGAGAATTTTAAAACTCAAATGGAAGTTGGTAATGGTGATATGTTGCTGATATTTGGAACTGGTACAGTGGGAGTGCAAACACCAGGTGGCATTAAATTAGTTGCAAATGTTTACTTTGCTCTTGATGTGAGTCAAAACTTACTAAGCGTAGGTCAGTTGGTGGATGAAGGCTTTGAATTAAATTTCAAAGATAAAGCTTGCACAGTGAAAGATATAGCCGGTGTTGAACTATTTACAGTGGAAATGAGAAACAAATGCTTCCTATTAAACTGGATGACTTTAAAACATATTGCTTTTAATTGCTCTTTGTTTGATAGTGAATTGTGGCACAGGAGGTTTGGACATGTGAACTATGGTTCACTAAGTTTAATGGCCTCAAATAGCTTGGTTGATGGGTTGCCTACCATGGCAAACTTGAACAAGATATGTGAAGTGTGTCAGTAAAAGAGAGTATCATTTCCACAAAGCAGAACTTGGAAAGCAACTTGTAAGCTGCAGCTGTTACATACAGATATTGGAGGGCTAATGCAAACACCATCTTTGAATGGAAGTAGGTATTATTTGCATTTTATTGATGATTATAGTAGGTTTTGTTGGATTTATTTTTTAAAGTTGAAGTCTGATGCCTTAAGAGTATTTACTAAGTTCAAAGCCTTGGTTGAAAATCAAATGAGCTTAACTATTAAGAAGTTCAGGAGTGATAATGGGGCTGAGTTTACTGCCAATGAGTTTGAAGAGTGTTCAAGTAATTTAGGCATAGTGCATCAATTGACTGTGCCTTATAGCCCTTAACAAAATGGTGTCTCAGAAAGAAAGAACAGGACTTTAATGGAAATGGCTAGGTGCTTGCTGTCTGATAAGAAGCTACCTAAGTTCTTATGGGCAGAAGCAGTTAATACTTCTAATTATTTGCTAAATCTGTCTCATACTAGAGCACTGGTGGGTAAAACTCCATATGAAGCCTGGTATGACATAAAGCCCTCAGTCAAACATCTAAAAGTCTTTGGATGTATATGCTTTGCTAAGGTCCCAAATGCAAAAAGAGCCAAGTTGGACAGCAAGTCTATGTTAGCTATCCATCTTGGGTACAATGAAGCTTCAAAAGGATACAAACTACTGGATGTCAAAAGTATGAAGTTATTCATTAGCAAAGATGTAGTGTTCGATGAAGATAGATTGTGGAACTGGGAAACCAAGCTAATTGAAGGAACAGATAACCATGTTTCAGTAGAAAATCAGTTGGTTAAAGAGGATTTTAAGTTGAACTCAAATGATGTGGATGAGATGCTAGTGAGAGGAATAAGAAGTCTGTCAAATGTTTATGCTAGATGTCATATAGCAATCTCAGAACCCAGTTCATATGTTGAAGTTGCCTCTGATGAACATTGGAAACAAGCCATGGAAGCTGAAATGAGCATGATATGGAAGAACAAAACTTGGGTGCTAGTCGACAGGCCAACAGATCACAATGTTATAGGTGTCAAATAGATTTTCATAACTAAAGTAAATCCGGATGATTCTGTGAACAAGTATAAAGCAAGACTGGTAGTTAAGGGATTTGCTTAGATATATGGAGTTGACTACATGGAGACATATGCACTTGTGGCCAGACATGATACAATTAGGTTGTTGGCAGCTTTGTTTGCAAGAGAAGGCTAGTTAATATATCACTTTGATATAAAATCAGCTTTTCTAAATGGCTATTTGAAGGAAGATATATATGTAGAACAACCTGATGGTTTTGTTGTGAAAGGTTCTGAAGCTAAGGTTTGTAAATTGGTGAAAGTTCTTTATGGTCTCAAACAAGCACCAAGGGCTTGGTATGAGAGAATGGATGCTCACTTGCTGAATCAAGGCTTTATCAGAAGTTCTACTGAAACAACGCTCTACATAAAGAAGGGTAGTGATACTGTTAACTTGATAGTGGCATTGTATGTTGATGATCTACTTGTCACTGGTCTCGAGACAAAGTGTTTGGCTGAGTTCAAGTCATAGATGCAGAAAGACTTTGAAATGACTGATCTAGGCCTGATGACCTATTTTCTAGGAATGGAATTCATTCAATCCTCAGAATCAATAATCATCCATCAAACAAAGTATGCTTAAGACTTGTTAAGAAAATTTCATATGAATCACAGTAAAGCTGTCAGAACTCCTCTAGTTGCAGGAAGTAAATTTTGTAAGGATGATGGCTCAACTAGTGCTGATGTGAAACTATATAGAAGTATTATTGGTTCTTTATTGTATCTAGCTGCAACCAGGCCTGATCTGATGTATGCTACTAGTCTTCTATCCAAGTATATGCAATCTCCAACTACTTTACATTTCACTGCAGCTAAAAGAATTTTGAGGTTTGTCAAAGGCATTATTGATTATGGTATTAGATTTATGAAAGTTGAAAGTGGGGAACTTCAGGGATATTCTAATAGTGATTGGGCAAGCTCACTAGATGATTCAAAAAGCACAAGTGGCTATTGTTTTTCATTTGGAAGTGGAGTTTTTTCCTAGAGTTCAAAGAAACAGGAAGTAGTGGCTCAGTCATCTGCAAAAACAGAATATATAACCACTGTTGTAGCTACAAACCAAGTACTCTGGTTAAGGAAAATTTTAGCTGAATTGGGATTCTCACAGGACAAGGGAACATTGCTACAAGTCAACAATCAATCTGCCATTGCTATAGCTAAAAATCCAGTTCAGCATAGTCGGAAAAAGCATATCAGAGTAAAGTGTCATGCCTTGAGAGATGTAGTTAAAGAAGGTGAAATTGAGCTGAAATACTGTCCTACCAATGAACAACTAACAGACATATTTACTAAATGTTTAAGCTCAGAACAGTTTGAATATTTGAGAGGAAAGCTGGGAATTTACTCTTCTGAAATTAAGGTGGTCTGTTGAGAGTTGAGTAATTCTAGCTGGTAAAAGAGAAGAAGATGAGTTTGGGCAAAAGAGAAGAAGATGATGAAGAAAGGATGAAGATAGATACGGGTGATGTCACAGCCTAATTTCACGGCCATGACCGACGCATGGACCCAATGAGCATAGCTCACCAAGCCTAAGCAAGTCTATTTTCATTTACTTTACTCCACGTATGATCGTGTGAGGCATCCACACGTAATGCACCTAGTGCACACAAAGCCAACTCATCATGGCATTATCAATAAAATATGCATATACATATTGTTCAAGCATGTAACTTGATAATGTACATTACATGTACATATTTACAATACAAAAGACCCATGACTTCTAGTGGAGAAATTTACAGTAAAAGAAATAGGTTACTATTGAATGCCCACCTTTTAACTAGGAGATCCACTACGAGGAGTAGGTCTAACAGTCTCTTGATTTGAAAATATGAATTTTTCAAAACTGTAAGTACGAAACTCAGTGAGTGAACATTAGAGGGGAACAAGCAATATTAGCCAAGAACTTCGACAATCATGATGCACTGATTGGAAACGATACGATTTTTGATCTAGCTAATATTTAAACCCTTTTTCCCCTTTCCAGAAATTTATTATGCATTCAAAGATTTAACATCCTTGAATTTACAATGATAATTCTAGCAAAGTAGTAAAACCGACGGTTGTTCACAAACCGTCACAGAACAAGTGTTTCATATATCACACAGATCACGTTATTCCCTCATGCACATTATATCACACATATATAGATAAAAATCATTTACAATTACATGCAATTTCATACAAATAGAGGTACCTATCAGAGCACTCGCAGGCGTTACGAATTCACCGTCCTTACAAGTCCCTAGGCGAAGAGTACCTATTAGAGCATTCGCAGGCGTTACGTATTGTCGTCCTTGCTTTGCTCAACTCTGATTTTCAAAGAATCATGGGCGTTGCGTATTGCCATCCCTACTTTGCAGACCATTACAGGCATGTGCATTATCCACTCTCGTGGGTGTTATGTATCGCTGTCCCCACTTTGCACACCATTTAAGGCATGTGCATTTTCTCCTTCACAGGTGCACGGTTACATAATTTCACAACATTTCTTAACGATACATGTAAGCATCATAAAGATGTACATAAATTCATCACAAACATATTTAACATCATAGAAATATTTTTCACTAAAAGCTTGTTCCTGAGATTTATTTTTAAATGAGAATTTGTTATAATCATTTACGCATTACATTTCAACTTAATTAGAATTCCCAAATAAATTTTGAAATGCAAGTTCACTCACCTCGTCAGGAGTATAAAACACTCCTGTTTCTGAGTTCCACTATACTAAATTTTTTTCTCACATTTGGGGGACCCACCTCCTATACCAAAATTTTGACACATTTTTAATTATTTGTGTCAAACTACTATAAAGTATTTCAGGCTCTACATGCATGGAAATAGGATAAAAATTGTTTGGACAGTTGTTTAATCGTAATGTCCGACCAATTTGCCTACGCCCGACTTAATTTGCTAAAACCCCCAATTTAACTTCGATTTGACCTATTTCAATTTCTAACAATCCAATTATACCCACATTACTCAATGACAGCAAACACGGGTCAATTTATCAGTCATAAATGGTAAATTATGCTTTTACCCCTATTAGGTAAAAACTCTAATTTTTGCATAAAAAATTTTCATTTAATTCCTACCTTCATAATTTATCAAATATTACCAAAATGCCTTAAAATCTTATCAATTTCCTCAATTTCCAGCAGTCAATTTTTCTCAAAAAAATTCGACCCTTGATAAGTACCAAAAATTGGGTGGTTTTCTTCACTTGTTTTCAAGCTACATATGATTAATCACCTAAAAATACTAACATACTTTAAAATCAAATCAATCCAACATCTTTCTCCCTCCATACCCATTTGACCAGCCCTTGATTCACCATGAAAACATGCATTTCAAGCATGGAAAAATAAGGGAAATTGCTTAGAAAAGAAAAATCTCAAGCAAAAATGGAAAATCATACCTTTTTCACTTGATTTCCTTGAATTTTTCACACTTTTTCTTTGAATTTTCTCACTCTAGGGTTTGTTTTTGGTTTCTCTCTCTATTTTCTGGTTTGGCCGAATATTTTGGGGAAGATGGGCTGATTTTATGGTTTTTTAAAAAAAATATTAAAATATTCAAAGTATGCCACGTGTCACAAGCTTATTGGTCCATTTTTCTTTTTCTACTTTAATAATTGACTTTTAATCTCCACCGCACATTTCTCATGTTTATCCATTTCCATGATGGATAAAATCCCTTGGTCTTGACAAGTGTCGGGGGTAAAAATTTACCGATTTGCCCTCGGGGTGGTAAAATTACGATTTTACCCTTGTACTCTAAAAATTCACCGGGATCATAATTTTCCACTTCTAAACCTCAAATTATGTTCTAAATAATCTAAATAGTCAATCTTATTCAAAATTTGTCAAAATATTTTCTAAAAATTCCTATTTTGTCCTTAAATGGCAAAATGACCATTTTACCCTTAATCGGTTAATTTTTTCGATTGACTTCAAATTAGACCTCGAACTCCGAATCACCCTTTTAAATTATTCTGTGGGTTTTAGAATTCTCAAATTCCTCTTATAATTTCTATTTGAACTAGTTCAAGGCTCGATTTAACTTGGTTGTACCACTCGGTACAATACCGTCTTTTAACGAGCTTGACAAGGTCTCACATTCTCCCCCACTAATAAAAATTCGATCCCTGAATTTAAATTCAATGTAAGATAGCTTACCTTTATGTATCAAAGAGGTGTGGATACTTTGTCCACATCTCCTTTTCCTCAATCAATCACTATCTGGCACATAAAACCTAGTTCTATACCTCAACACTTCATCTATGCCTTTGGTAAACATCTTTTCTTTCTTTTCATAAGGATCCTCCAACTGATCCTTAAGCTCCTTAAGGTGTCTAACACCACTAAATTCACTAAGGTGTTTTTATTCTTAATTCAGACCACGTAGGATTTATTTTCTTATTCAGTCACAAATACCTCCTTTAAAAGAGTAGGTACCACTAATTGTTCTTCTTTCCTAATACAATCTTTATCCAATCGAAGTGCAAAACATGAAGAGATAAAAGAGTGAGTAGATCCAGGGTCAAACAATACTCTAGCATCCATATTACAAATGGAAAGAGTACCTGAAACTACTACATTGGACGTCTGAGCATCTTAGTGAGTTAAAACATATACTATCGCTTGGCCTCTTCCTGCAGAATTTTGACATCCAGACCCAGATGGTTTACCTCGAGAGGAAGCACTAGCACCTCTACCTTTCGTCCCACTAACCTCATGGCCAGTTGAAACAGCTACCGAGGGAGCAGACAGAGCTGGCTGAGTAGAACCTCGAATAGAATTTTACGGTTGTTGGGCCATCGGGCAGTTCCTCCAAATATGTCCCGCTGGCCACAATTAAAACAAACTCTTGTCGTAAGGTAACATCATCCTCTATCTCGTCTTCCACAATTATCATAAAGAGGAATGACCTGACTACTTTGCCTTACATCTTGTTGTTGTCTCCTTTCACTAAAAGTTTTCTACCCTGACCCAATACTGACACTCGCTACATCACTCCCCCATTAGGATAATCTTAATTCCCTCTGTGGGCCTTGATGGGTAGAAAATGAAATCCCACTGCCAAGATCTCTACGACTTTGATAACCCTCTATCTTGGCTCTTTTTGCCTTATCTCTTGCCTCCTTACTCTTACCCTCTGGAGGTTGACGGTCGGTCTAACCTCGTGAGTTAGGAGACGCTTAAGCTACATGTCTCCCTTCTATCACTTTTTGTATATCATCCATACCGGCTGCCATCACCTTTACAACCCGTTTAACTCTTTGCAGACCTGTCACCAAATCTTCAACAGTAATACCTCTTGCTGGTGGCCTATCTGCCTCACTTACAAGTTATCTCTCATTTCTCCTACTATCGGGCATATCTGCCCTCACCGGCCTAGTGGCTCTGCCACGTCTACCTCGCCACTTACGGGTGGGCACCCGTGGCCTATTAGTCATCTCAGTGGGGACATCTTGCTCCCCCATCCGTCTTAAGTGGCATTCTTACCTAGACAAGATCAAACATCTTTTATTAAGCACATTTAAGAGTATATGGTGGTTTCTAAGAGAGGGAAATTTATGCGGTTCCTCGATTATGAAATGTGCCACGGCTCATAGTTCAAAATCAAAGAGTCCACATAAAGACCCGACTCTTCGCAAAACCAAACAAGAACACCCTAGGACGTAACAACTTAGGGCTCTGATACCAAGATTGTCACAACCCAATTTCATAACCATGACCGGAGAATGGACCCAATGAACATAGCTCACCAAGCCCAAGCAAGCCTATTTTCATTTACTTTACTCCACGTATGATCGTGTGAGGCATCCACATGCAATGCACCCAGTGCACACAAAGCCAACTCATCATGGCATTATCAATAAAATATGCATATACATACTGTTCAAGCATGTAACTTGATAATATACATTATATGTACATATTCACAATACAAAAAACCCGTGACTTCCAGCGGAGAAATTTATAGTAAAAGAAATGGGTTGCTACTGAATGCCCACTTTCTAATTAGGAGATCCACTACGGGGACTCCTCGATCTAGGGTCCAATAGTCTCTTGATCTGAAAACATGAATTTTTTAAAACTGTGAGTACGAAACTCAGTGAGTGAAAATTAGAGGGGAACAAGCAATATTAGCCAGGAACTTCGACAATCATGATGCACTGATTGGAAACGATACGATTTTTGATCTAGCTAATATTTAAACCATTTTCACCTTTCCAGAAATTTATTATGCATTCAAGGATTTAACATCCTTGAATTTACAACGATAATTCTACCAAAGTAGTAAAACCGATGGTTGTTCACAAACCGTCACAGAACAAGTGTTTCACATATCACACAGATCACGTTATTCCCTCATGCACATTATATCACACATATATAGATAAAAATCATTTGCAATTACATGCAATTTCATACAAATAGAGGTACCCATCAGAGCACTCGCAGGCGTTACGAATTTGCCGTCCTTGCAAGTCCCTGGCAAAGAGTACCTATTAGAGCATTCGTAGGCGTTACGTATCGTCGTCTCTGCTTTACTCAAATCTGATTTTCAAAGAATCGTGGGCGTTACATATCGCTGTTCCCACTTTGCACATCATTACAGGTATGTGTATTATCCACTCTTGTGGGCTTTACGTATCGCCGTCCCCACTTTGCACACCATTTCAAGCATGTGCATTTTCTCCTTCACACGTGTACGATTACATAATTTCACAACATTTCTTAACAATACATATAAGCATCATAAAGATGTACATAAATTCATCACAAACATATTTAACATCATAGAAATATTTTTCACTAAAAGCTTGTTCCCGAGATTTATTTTTAAATGAGAATTTGATATAATCATTCACGCATTTCATTTCAACTTAATTAGAATTTCCAAATAAATTTTGAAATGCAAGTTCACTCACCTCGTCAGGAGTGTAAAATACTCCTGTTTCCGAGTTCCACTATATTGAATTTTTTTTTCTCGCATTCGGGGGACATACCACCTATACCAAAATTTTGATACATTTTTAATTATTTGTGTCAAACTACTATAAATTATTTTAGGCTCTACATGCATGGAAATAGGATAAAAATTGTTCGGACAGTCGTTTAATCACGGTGTCCGACCAATTTGCCTACACTCGGCTTAATTTGCTAAAATCTCCAATTTAACTTCGATTTGACCCATTTCAATTTCTAACAATCCAATTATACCCACATTACTCAATGAAAACAAACACGGGTCAATTTATCAGTCTTAAATGATAAATTACGCTTTTACCCCTATTAGGCAAAATTTTTTAATTTTTATACAAAAAATTTCCATTTAATTCCTACCTTCATAATTTATCAAATATTACCAAAATTTCCTCAATTTCTAGCAGCCAATTTTTCTCAAAAAAATTCGACCCTTGATAGGTACCAAAAATTGGGTGGTTTTCTTCACTTGTTTTCAAGCTACACATGGTTAATCACCTAAAAACACTAACATACTTCAAAATCAAATCAATCCAACATCTTCTCCCTCCATACCCATTTGACCAGCCCTTGATTCACCATGAAAACATGCATTTCAAGCATGAAAAAAATAAGACAAATTGCTTAGAAATGAAAGATCTCAAGCAAAAATGGAAAATCATACCTTTTTCACTTGATTTCCTTGAATTTTCCACACTTTTCTTTGAATTTTCTCACTCTAGGGTTTGTTTTTAGTTTCTCTCTCTATTTTCTGGTTTGACCGAATATTTTGGGGAAGATGGGCTGATTTTATGGTTTTTAAAAAAGAAAATATTAAAATATTCAAAGTATGCCACGTGTCACAAGCTTATTGGTCCATTTTTCTTTTTCTACTTTAATAATTGACTTTTAATCTCCACCACACATTTCTCATGTTTATCCATTTCCATGATGGATAAAATCTCTTGGTCTTGACAAGTGTCGGGGGTAAAAATTTACCGATTTGCCCCTAGGACGGTAAAATTACGATTTTACCCCTATACTCCAAAAATTCACCGGGATCACAATTTTCCACTTCTCAACCTCAAATTATGTTCTAAATAATCTAAATAGTCAATCTTATTCAAATGTTGTCAAAATATTTTCTAAAAAATCCTAGTTTGTTCTTAAATAACAAAATGACCATTTTACCCCTGATCGGTTAATTATTCCGATTGACTCCAAATTAGACCTCGAACTCCGAATGACCCTTTTAAATCATTCTGTGGGTTTTAGAATTCTCAAATTTCTTTTAGAATTTTTATTTGAACTAGTTCGAGGCTCGATTTAACTTGGTTGTACCACTCGGTACAATACCGTCTTTTAACAAGCTTAACAGGGTCTCACAGGTGAAGAAAGAAAGAAGAAGATAAACATAATGTCTTTTTCAACCAATAGTCAAAGAATTAATAAGCCAAGAGTCAGCTTGTCTTTTATCTCTTATTACCTTTTTTTTATTTTGACTAAGCAGTGTGTTGAGTTGTTTCTAAAAAACCACGTTTTTTATTTTTATTTGGATGGTATTCTTGTTATTTTTGCTTTGTTGTTGCTGTGGCCATTGTAAGGAACAGAAACCCATTTTTGGTATCTTGTGCACAGTTGATTGTTTCTTGTTTCTTTTTTCAATGCCGAGCATTTCGGATCGGCTATTAAGTGTTCATATAAATACACTCAAGAAGAGAATGAAGGATTTTAACTCCCTAATTTTTCCTTATCAAAAACTTCTGCTCCCAGCTCCCCTGTTTTTCATCTTTTATGCTCCCATCTCCTATATTCTGCATTTTTATGCTATTCGATATGATTTTAACAAATCTTAACACAAGCAATGTAAAATATCAGCTTGTAGGATTCAATTAAAACTTTGTACTCTGTGAAGAAAAAGAATTATAAAGGATGGTTACTCATCCACTGTGCCATTACAAAAACAACCTAAAATGCTAAAAGCCATAACCAATGATCATTTGTTTCATGCAAATATTCATTCATATGTTATGCAAAATCAATGTATTAAGTCAAAATATAACAAAAGCCTAAACAAAAGCCTTGGAGGTTAAAGCTGACAGATACTTGAGGCATATCTACAACATATCTAATTTCATCGAAAGTGATGGAAAGTGGTTCAAAGGGGAGAACCATCCTCTACTTCCTATGCTAACTAGCATCACTAATGCTACCCGCTCTTGCAAATGATGTCTTGATGATTTCCCTTTAATTATTGCATGATAGAATTTAGAATTAGTATCGTCATACTTTGACTAGTCAATCTTAGCCTTTTGCTACGACATAACCTCCTTTTGAGAAAGAACTAAATTGTACATTTCAACTAAAGTAACCTCTAGATTTTGAAAATAGTCATTCGGTCCTTTGTCAAGGTACCGTTGGACTCCTTGAAGTCTCGCTAGTAATCTTCACTTCCTCTTCGATAAATCATGAAAGAACTTATATTTCCATATTTCTAAAGCATCCGTTAATTTCTTTAATGTCAAATAAGATTGCCATTTTTGAAATTCCAATTTTCTCTCACAAATTCATCAAAACTTGGATGAGACATCCAAGCCTCTTCAAATATGAATTTTTTTTGTCTACTTGCATGGCAAAATACTTTGGCACTTCACCAAAATAGGATGATGATGAGAGTGAGCTTGAGGAAGATTTAATACCTAAGCATATAGGAAAAGATCACATCGAGCCTCATTAACCATTACTCTATCCAATCTTTCCCTAGTGTACGCCAAGCCATCTCCTTTCTTAATCCATGTGTATTTTGGTTCGAATGCACTTAAATAAAAAAAGCTACAATAATTTAAGTAGTCAATCATTTGATTAGATTGAGAAACATTCAAGCTACACCTTCCTATCTTTTCATTAGTTGAAATAACTTGGTTTAAATCTCCCATCACTAGCTAAGCATAGAGACTACCAAAGCCTTTTCCTCTCTCCTGCCATGGGACTTCCATAAACCATCGTCAAAAGCCATTTACCTTCCGATGAAGTAACCATAGCATGGATTAGTTATGATGAGTATGCCAATATTTCAATGTGTAGTCAAGTTTCATCCAACAACAAACTATATACCCCCTAAAAAACCATCTGCCTCTACTCTAAAAAAATTAAAAAATCCAATTCTACAACATATCTAAGTTGCTCTATCATATGAAATTCTTGGCTTCAATTTGATTACTAATCGTAACTTATGGATTCTGATCTTATTCTTTACATTCTTAACAATTCTACAAGAGGCTACTTCGTTCATATTCCAACTTAAAATATTAGTCATAAAATAATAAAATAAACAAGAACAACTAGTAATAATCATACCAATCCATCAACAAGAATTAGTCCTACATGATATCAAGTTCTCCTTCTTTTATCTTCATAAGATCCTTTTTTGCCTAGACAGTCCTTTTTTCATGTGTAGTAACATTCACTCCCACCCCTAAGTTATTGGCAATACCTTCACGTGCTAAAGTATTAGGAATTTCAATACTTGGGTTGGGCACTTGAAGGCTTCCATCTAGTAATTTTACTATTTCTGCATCTCTATTCATTAATTCATGAGACATTTCAGTGGCATCAAGAGCTCCATTATTGTCCTGTGTCTTGACTACATTATTAGGCATCGAAATCTTTTTTGAAAAGGCTATTTTAATGGCACTAAAATGAATGTTTTTATCCTTTGCTTTAGTTGAAGACTATTCTTTATTTGCAACGTTGGCAGATTGTTGCAAAGATTGCTTCAATATCTCCTTATCTTTCAAGCTGGGTACAATTCTCTGTTATTTAGCTACTAACGGCACAAAAAATGCTTGCTTTAAAGATTTAAGGATCACCTTTTCTTCATCATGACCTTCTTCGACTTCTTCTAACAAGTGGAATCTCAAGCCTGATTTTGGGTTGCTTTTAATAATCTCTTCATGGCTAGTTTGCTTCCCTCAAGTCTTTGCTTCTCCCTTTATTCAATAACAACATTCTTCTTATAGTTCTTTTTGGTTACCATCCATGGACCAAATCTAAAAATATCAAAATCCTTCACATGATTCTTATTTAAATCATCCACATTCAGTGCTTGCTCTTCAAACAATCCTTTATTCACTCTTTGTTTCTCAGAATAAACCTCTATAATATGACCAAATTTGCCACGGTGAAAATAAAGCATTTTGAGTTTTTCATACTCAATTCTCTGCCATTGCCCACCAATAAAGACCTTAGACAGTAATGGTTTAGTAAGGTCTAATTGCACACACATATTGGCAAATTTGCCTTTAGTGGCATAGAAAGTAGTTTTGTTTATCCTTAAAAGTTTGTTTCAGCTTTTTTCCAATTCTCGATAAAATGTCTCTATCATAGTACTCAATTGGCATGCTTGGCAGTCTAATCCAAGCAGCAACTGAATCAATGGAAGCTTCCTCTAAACGAAAGCTTAAAGACCATTTTTTAATAGTCAAATAATGATCCGCAATAATCCACAAACCTTCAGAGAGAACATAATTATAGTTAGACTTGTTATTGAATCGAAAACAACAGTACCCATTATCAAGGTCTACTGCTTGAAAATCACCAATCAAAGACTGTAACTGCTTAACCATATTACATACATGGGTATAGCTAATATCTTTCCCAAGTAGCTTGACAATGAGATTATTTTTCCATGGTCTTTGGATTCTCTATTTCTCCTTTCTATTCAGCTTTATACAAAGCCCTTTTGTCATCGCTTCATTGGTTTCTTCATCCGAATTTGTGTCATCAAGTTTTTTGCCCTCATCTTCAAACTCCTCATCAAGCTGTAGGGTTTCCTGGTCTCCATGAATAAAAATATTACGATAAGACTATTTAGCAATATCTCATTCAACTGGAACCTATTCAAAACCATGGGGAACATTTGGTTGATTTGAGTTTGCATTAGAATCTAAACGAAACCTTCCTCTTTTCAATCCTACTTTTACTTCATTCAAAGCTTTATCCATCCCAAGTAGCGGTGATGGATCTCGGATCGATCCACCTCCATGAGGCAAGATGTGCAAGATTTCCTCAATACGGTGCAAGATAGCAACTATCCCTTAACGTGCGTCTCCAAAGCTTTTCATAAATTTTTATTTTGTTATTATTATTTTTACATAAAATTTAAATATTAAAAATTTAAATAATCTAGTCTAGTATGTCATAAATCAAAAGAATGCTCAATAGTATAAGCAAAAGAATTATTCATTTCATTGATACTGAGTTCGAACATTCCGTCATGAGAATATCCTTTTTCAACAAATATAACATTTTTTGATATTACAACCCTATCATATTCTAGTACAATCTTAAAATCACTTTTACATAAAAGATGTGCAGATACAAGATTTTTTCTAATTTCAGAAACATAGAATACATTAGGTAAAGTTAATTTTTACTCTGACGTAAATTTTAACTTAACCATTTTTTTGCCAAGCACTTTAGCAGGATTATGATTCCTCGTTAGAATTTCTTCTAGTTTCGTGAGTTCTTCATAACTATTGAATTGCCTTTCATCATTGTAAATAGGGATGTCAACGGGTAGAATACCCACTAATTTTGAGATACCCCAACCCAAATCCTATAAAAAATAAACTATATAAACCCTATTAACTATCCGAATACTTTTTAAAATTACTACTCTAACTCTAACCCTAATACATCCCCACTACTCTATAATTACCCTAACCCGTTTAAAAATCCGATTATGTAAAAAAATTATTAAAATACTATTCATGGGTATCTAATTACCAAAATTTGAATCCGTATCCATATACAATAATATTTCACTTACATATTTCATATAATTTTTTAATAATTAAATTAATTAAACACATACAAATAATAAAATTTAAATTTAAATAATCAAAAATAATTATCTCAAACATAATTAACAAATTTATTAGTTATAATTTTTGTAATGTTAACACAAAATAGAAAGTAAATATATTTATATTTAAAGTGTATATATACTAAAAGTATTTTAATATATATAAATAGTAATTATTTATCTTATAAATGAATTCAATGTATATAAAGTATATATATTAAAGACATTACTAGTTAATTAATAATCACAGTTTCATTAATTAATTTAATTAACTATATAGGTTTATCCTCAATTACAAGAAATTAAAAAAAATAACTAAGTTTTAAACTATTTTAATCTCACAACTTTCTTTTAGATTTATATGTTATAAGTTTATATAAATAAAGGTATATATTATAGTTAATAATTTTATGAGTATAATTTTTGTAATATTAACACAAAATAGAAAGTAAATATATTTATATTTAAAGCAAATATACACACACGCACGCACACACACATATATAAAATAGTAATTATACTCCTTTTAAATGAACTTAATATATATAATGTATATATATATATTAAAAGACATTACAAGTTAATTAATAATTATAGTCTCATGAATTAATTTAATTAACTATACAAGTTTGTTCTTAATTACGTGAAAATAAAAAAAATAACTATGTTTCAAAACTATTCTAATCTTACAACTTCTCTTTAAGTTTATATGAACAAAGTTATATATATTATAATTAATAATTTTATAAGTTATAATTTTGTAATGTTAACATAAAATAAAAAGTAAATATATTTATATTTAAAGTATATATATACTAAAAATATTTTAGTATATATAATAGTAATTATATTTCTTATAAATTAATACAATATATAAACTATATATTGTGAAAGACATTACAAGTTAATTAAAAATAATAGTTTCATTAATTAATTTAATTAACTATATGAATTTGTCCTTAATTTCATGAAATTAAAAAAAAATAGTTAGGTTCCAAAACTATTCTAATATCAAAAGTTCTCTTTAAATATATATGTTATAAGTTTATATAAATAATGGTATATATATTATAATTAATAATTTTATAAGTAATAATTTTTGTAATGTTAAAACACAAAATAGAAAGTAAATATATTTATGTTAAAAGTATATATAATAGTAATTATATTCCTTTATAATATGATATGATATTCATATTATTTAAATATGATTAACAATCTAATAATTTTTTAATTTAAATATATTAATGTCACCATATTAATAATTAGAGCAACCATATGTTTCATATATTTGTTAGTTTTTAACAAAAAGGATTGCTTGTAAAGTTAGTAAAAAAGGTATATTTTTAATTTAGTTTTTAAAATAATAATAAATATGTATAAATAATAATCGAGTTCGGGTAACAGGTATCCAAGGGCAGGTACCCGAACCCAATTGGGGTAGCGATTTCACTATCTAAACTCGTTCCAAACTCGATTATTGGGTATCTTAACCCTATATAGCCAAGTCGGGTATTCACGGGTATCCTGTAATAAGATACCCATTGTCATCCCCAATTACAGACATGAATAGTAGCACTATAATCTACCTATCATTTTGATTATTTTGTTATAGTAGCCATGTGTATTTCAATAACCATTCCAATATACATTTCAATCACCATCGCAACAAGCTCTTTGACTTCATGTTCAAAAAGGTTTTGACCCTGTTCTTAGAACCAAAAATGATAATCTTGTTTTCAAGATTTTTAGAATTTTTGAACTTGCACTACTTGATAAAATGGCATTTCTTTCCACAATGATAACATATTTATCACTTTTAAATTTCTTAGATTTTCTAGACTATATATTGTGAAAGACATTACAAGTCAATTTTCTAGACTCTGTTTCTTTTCAATTTTCTCGAATCCTTTTCTTTTTCACTAATGAGGTTTACATTTGATCCAAGAATGAGTGCATTTTTAACACAATTTTGTCCCTTAATATGCAAATGAGTTCGAACCTCTTCAATAGTAAAACTTTCTGGATAATGTAAAATTTTCTTTTTATATCCATTCTAAGAATGTGGAAGTTTGGACAAAATTGCTTCCATTTGTAGCGAGTTAGGAATTTTGATTTCCAATTTAGTTAGTTTAAAGGTCAAAATTCGTAACTCATGTATTTGATCCATAATTGATTTGAAACCCATCATGGTAAACTCAAAGTATCTCAATGCAAGAAATTTATTTGTACATTTTCTCTTTTTTATACGTTTCCTTAAGTACAATCCAGATTTTCTTTGCTGAAGTCTTATGTCTGAAGAGATAATACAATTGACCAGTGAGAGAATTGAGGATGTATCCACAACATATAAACTCGTTATATTTTCGTTTCTCCATGTTAACATTAGTAGTGGTTGTGACAACAATTGTTATTGTAGCAATGTTTCCAGAAAGTGTTATTTGTGTTGTTTCTGCTTATGTGATCTCTTCTAGAATTAATGGTTGATCCATCTCAAAAATATAATAAATCTTCAACGTGCTTAATAAGAATACCATAATGTCCTTCCATCTAGTGAAATTCGTTCCATCAATCTATTGAGTTTGAGCACTTATTGATTTTGGAAGTGAACCTTCACACTTGAATCCAGTTCAGTCCTCATCACAAAACAATTGCAAAAAAGATTTAAAGAAATACCTTAAAATAGAAATTATTAAGAAGAAGAAGATTACTTTGAAGACATGAATAAATACTTTCCTTAAAGGTATTTCATAATACAACAAAATCTTTAACACACTTAACATAACAGTAAAATTAACATAATGGTGTTTATATAATAAGTCAGCGTTTACGTCTTTTAATGTAAAGAGTTGCTTCTTTTTATAATATAACTCTTCAAATAGCCATTTCTTGTCATAATTTAAATATTCAAAAGTTATATTTAATAAGGAGTACTTTTCTTAAATAGGCCCCATATATAAGGTGTTTCTGAGAATATGTCTCTTCATAATTTTAACTATTTTTAGACAAAAGAAGTCACCTTTGGACGAAGTTGTCCTTAATGAAATCGACCCATCAGTTTGGGTACGCGCCTCTACCCGAAAAGTTTCAACTAGTAAAGTCTGTTTATATATAGTCCACAACTCTTCAGTTCTCATAGACATACCATACATCTCCTCAAAAGCAATTTTGTCGATACCTCCTCGGCAGTTAAACTTTCGAGCATTTTCGCAGTGGTATGACCATTTTGGAGTGGTTGTTATTCGCATAAAGGTACTTCACATACTGAGCAGTGAGAGGAAGTTGACATTACGAGGAGAAAGGTATAATATTTATTTTATTTAAGAAAAGTAGTCATATTTTTTTTATTTTATTTTAAACCATGTGGAGAAATGGTTATTTTTCATGTTTAGGGTTTTGGTTTTTGAGCATAAACCTATAAATATTTGTTGTTCATATTGATATTCTTGTCATTTGAAATGGTTGAATAGTGAAGTGAAGGTGGTATTGTTGGTGTTGATGGGGTCGAAAGGTGACCGGCCTCGCATGACTGGTTGATATGTATGCGTTATGACCCTTTGGTAGGAATTGGGTTGAGGGTGATTGAGGGCTTGCTTACCTGTTGTGCATGACTGGATTTTGGCATATGGTCACTAAGGGTGTGCATGATTGCATTAGGGTTTAACTTTGCGTGAGTGTTTGATATGTGATTGCGTGACATATTGATAGGTCATTACGTGACAACACAAATGGATGGCATGGGGTAAGGGTGTGCATGATTGCAATAGGGTTTAACATTGCGTGAATGGTTGATAGGTTTATGTCATTGCGTCACTTGTTTATAGATCGTTGCATGATTTAATGTTCATAATTACATGACTAATTGAAAAGGCATTGCGTGACTAGTTTTTGTATGGAATTGCACGAGTGTTATAACTACATGAAATTTATATGCATGGCATTGCATGACCGACATTGGGTTTATTCTGTATTATTTTGGATCAACTGTAATGCTTTAATGTGTATATGTTGATTTGCTTAATAATCCATGCTCAGCATTTGCATTAATTATTCTGGTCTAGGGTTGTTTAAAAACAGTTAAAATTATTGAAAAGGTTATTTTATGAGTGAACTTATGAGGAGGGCTATTTCTGTGAAACTCCTCTTGTTTTTTTGTTAACCTATAATGATGGTATTAATATAACTAAAATAGGAATGTTATCTGTTGTATGTTGTAGATAGGCAGCACAAGAACATAGCATGAGAATGTCGAATCTTTGCTTTGTATGCCAAGGCAACAGTAGGGGTTCAATGCGGGCATTAACATCCATTGTAACTGGTCGCAGCTCCATGTGATACGTGAGATGATGTTTAAAGTCAATGAGTTGGAAAGGTTGAAGGGAACATGTTTTGGACACATGATGGACGTCAAAGTTTATAAGAATTTATTTTGCGCCAGTCTCATGCATAACCTAATGCTGCATAGAATAAATAAACCGGACGCCATCGATGACAAGCTATAGTTCACCGTAGGCAGAACAAAGGCTCGGTTTTCGAAGAGAAAATTCTACCTTGTGACAAGACTTAAGTTTAGTGCCCTACCGGGCCTTATTGTCAATCGATATGAGGCTATCCTTGGAGGAATTCACCTACGTTATTGGGGAAAGGGGGATGAGGTGAAGATTCAAGAAGTTTTAGATACATTCAAGGGAGGCCAGTTTCAACAGGAGAGAGATGTGACAAAGATGGCCCTTGTCTTGATGGCTCAAATGTTTTATTCGATCAAGACTACAGATGAGCAGCGATTCCATGGTTACTGTCACTGGTGGAGAACATCAACGAGTGGAACCCATTCCTATGGGGCATGTATGTTTAGAGTCTGACCATAGATTACTTGATGAGGGGCTTCGAACCTCCTCCTGCGAGAGTAGCGGAGAAAAAACGCTGCCATGTCTATGGATTTATTTAGGCGTTTCAGGTAGTGTGACATCCCCTACTGTTTATTATTATTATTATTGTCACATAAGATTTTATGAGGTGAATTCTTTTCGCATAAGATTTTATGAGGTGAGTAAAAAACGTTTGACATTTGATGTGCAGTTTTGAGTGTTGGAAGCAATTCCTGTAATCCGAAGCCTATTTAAAAGGCAACGCTAGTGGGGACAAGTTTGGTCAAGAATGCTAAAATGGCATTGTGACAAGAGGCTTATAGGCTTCCACCCCAATATTGCAAGTTTGGAGAAAGAAGGGAATGTTAGTAAAAAAACCATATTTTTTTATTTAATAAATTTTTTGTTTATTGTCATAGTGTAGTGATGGTTATAACTAATGGCAATATATGTTTTGGTGCAATTGTACACAGTGAGGATGTTAGAGCCAATTGCAGAAGAGATGTTGACCGCGTACTGGGCCAATATTGAGGTCAATATCTCTGAAGGGTAGCAATAAGTGCCATTATGGAAGTTGGAAGGTCGAACAGAATTCAGTCCCCAGCAAAAGAGGAAGTTAATGGATCGTAAAGGGAAAAGTAAGGCAATATGAGACGTTAAGCGGAGATGCACCGTGGAGAAAGAGGTCCTTTCCCAATTCGTTGTGCTGAGGCCCCTGATTCTCCTCCTCCGGGTCTTCATGCTGCCTATCCTGCTGCTCCCCCTAATGGTGAGGCGTGTAACCCGTCACTGCATCCGTAAAAGAGTACGAACATTAAGCGAAAGCTGCAACGGATGCAGACACAATAGAAGAAAGACCTACAGTTCTTGCAGATGGATATGTATATGTAAATGCATGCAATGCAGTTAAAGATCTAGCAGGCAATGCAGTTGGAGATCTAGTAGGCGATGCAGATGCATATGCAGTCACTACATCAGCATATCGAGTAGTCACTGTAAGGGTTGGAGGATCAGATTGTCGGTCGACTAATCGACCATTTTGAGGTATGAGCATTTATGTTTTTCATTACGTGAGTTATAACATATATGATGTATATAGTGTTTTAATGTGTTTAATTTTTTCAATCGTTTAGGGTTGATCGATAGGTGAAAAGGCTGGTATGCGCAACAAAGAGAGCAGCGGGATTTAGGTTGACGTTGACAATGCATGTGACATAAATCAATCATTTGCATTGGTTCGAAGCTCACCTTCCACGGGCTTGATCGAACATCATCCTGCGTCTATCCCATCTCCAGCAGAGGCAACCCAACATTCTCAGCGTATACTTTCTCTCGTGAGTAGTCGAGCTACAATTTCCTCACATCCTACTCATATCCCAACTCGACTAGAAGACCTTCGCAAGGTGATATCACACCTTTTAGTGAGGCTCCACCTCAACCTAAGCCGGAAGATGCACATGTGACCTTAGCCAGCAAATACCTTTGAAGCCTGTACATTAACCCACTATTGGTCCAGCGTAAAGCGAATGATGAATTAAATGACATATATGAGTCCTTCATGAAAAATAAGCAACCCAGGTCAAATGAAAATAATAGACAATATTAGTATTTACGGTTCTAGTGTATTTATTTCATAGTCTTTTGACATTGGTATTATTATAAAATAAATATGCAGGGTTAACATTCTAGGCATCAAAGGAGATAAGGGCCTTGATTTTTTTCGACGATTGGAGATGCCGACAGAGTTGATGGGCAACCAACAAATTGATGCATGCATCAACATATTGTGTAAGCGGGCGAGCAAGCACCATCCTTAACACCACAAGCAGAGAATATGCATCATTGACACCACATTCTATATAAGTATATTATATTTTAGTGAGTTGTAATTATTCAAATGTAAGGGGTGTGTATTAGTTAATTACATCTAATTATTGTGAGTAACGTAATTGACAGCTTATTTTGCTAAGTCTGAGCAAAGAAATGAAACCTTCCCCCAGCGAGAAGACATTCAAGTTGAGTGAGGTGGTAATGCCAGACCATGTGCTTCAGTATGCAAGGGGTGGGAGTTCTCTGTGGGTTTTGCCATGGCATAAGGTTGACTCAATTCTCATACCGTGCTATTTCGACAGCCACTAGGTTTTAGTGCACATTAACTTACTGAAATGGACTATGACGTTAGTGGACTCATTGTACAGTCAAAATGAAGCACAGAAGTTCAGCGTGCGTGATAAGCAAATGAGTCCACTAACATCATTGTTTCTCATTATATGCCACCAGTTGGGGTACTTTATCAGCTCGCATTGTCAAAAGTGACATTTGACGCGGATGAGGTATAGTTTAAATGGAAAGACCCCGTTACAACAAGATTCGCTTAGCTGCGGGGATTGAGTTATCGCCTCGTTGCAGTGGTTCATCTAGTTAGAGGGAAACGCTGAAGGAAAACATGATAGAGGGCATTTGAAAAAAGTTTGCCCTTGATATTTTTGCAAATAGCATAAGTTGTTAAAATTTTTAATTTGTTTATTCTTTTTCAATCTATAAATAACATTGTTTTGTTCATGTCCATATTATTTTTTGTATTCTTTGCAGTTTTAATTAACAATAAAGAAAAATGGCAATAACAACAGTTCTGTATTCATTACTGTTATAAGCATTGTTTTCTCTTAATTTATTGTCGAAATGTAAAGTAACATTGTTTAATTTTTATTCATATATGCTATTGAAAGATTACACAATTTACATTCCAGACTTCTTGGCTATGCATGGTGTGGCTAAATTCAATTTTTGACTACTTCCATGCCTAGTCAATGCAATTATTATACATTTTTTTCTAGCCAAAAATATGAAGTGGGCAGCCAAAATCAATGCCTCGTTTATTATTATTAAATATTTGATGCTTTAATTTAATTGTTTACAAAGATACACAAATTATCGTCAATTATGAAAGAGTACAAGGCATTTGATGTTTTATTCATATCATCTTATTGCTGGCTGTGACCAGGTGTCAGAGTATCACTTCCAGACTCCGTCAAACTCAATTTCAAATATCGTGAGTTATTGAATTCAAATCTCAATTATGAAGGACCACCATCTTCAAGTTCGACACCTATAACGTTCTCAAAGGTTGTACTTCGCATTGGACAGTGGTTTCGTGTGTGCCCGGATAGTTTGCAAATTGCACATGCCTTCGGTTGTCATCGTCGTCCAACCGTTGGCTGAAAAGATGATGTTTTCCCGATTATGAATGGACCTGCAAATGAAGTTCGACAATTTTGTCTATTATGACCATAGCTATTGCATTGCGAACATCTACGTCGTCGACTGCCTTCCCCAACTAATGGAATCCTCTTCCTCCTAGGTCTTCCCACTTGACCTCGCCAAGTTGGTGGCAAAACGATAATTTCTTTAATGCCGTGGGGGACCCAATCATTGGGATGCCCAACCGGGCGAATGGATTATGACGTTAGTGGACTCATCGTACAGTCAGAATAAAGCACAAAAGTCCGACTTGCGTGATAAGCAGATGAGTCCACTAACATCATTTTTTCCCATTATATACCACCAGTTGGAGTATTTTGTCAGCTCGCATCGTCAAAAGTGACCTTTGACACAGATGATGTATAGTTTAAATGAAAAGACCCTATTACAGCAAGATTTGCTCAGCTGCGAGGATTGGGTTATCGCCTCGTTACAGTGGTACATCCAGTTAGAGGGTCAAACGTCGAAGGCAAACGCGATAGAAGGCATTTAAAAAAAGTTTGCCCTTGAGATTTTTGCAAACAGCATAAGTTGTTGAATTTTTTTAATTTGTTTATTCTTTTTCAATTTGTAAATAACATTATACTGTATCGTGTCCATATTATTCTTTATTTTATCATTTACATACTATTCTTTGTATTCTTTGTTGTCTCAATTAACAACAAAGAAAAATGACAATAAAAACAATTCTGTATTCATTGTTGTTATAAGCATTGTTTTCTCTTAATTCATTGTCGAAATGTAGAGTAACATTGTTTAATTTTTATTCATATATGCTATCGAAATATTACACAATTTACATTCCAAACTTCTTGGCTATGCATGGTGTGGCTAAATTCAATTTTTGACTACTTCCATGCCTAGTCAATGCAATTATTATATAGTTTTTTCTAGCCAAAAATATGAAGCAAAAGGCCAAAATCAATGCCTTGTTTATTATTATTAAATATTTGATACTTTAATTTAATTGTTTACAAAGATACACAAATTATCGTTAATTATGAAAGAGTACATGGCATTTGATGATTTATTCATATCATCTTATTACTGGCTGTGACCAGGAGTCAGAGTATCATCTCCAGACTTCATCAAACTTAATTTCAAATATCATGAGTTATTGAATGCAAATCTCAATTATGAAGGACCATTATCTTCAAGTTCGACACTTATAACGTTCTTAGAGGTTGTACTCTGCATTGGACAGTGGTTTCGTGTGTGCCTAGGTAGTCTGCAAATTGAACATACCTTCAGTCGTCGTCGTTGTCCAACCATCTGCTGAGAAGATGATGTTTCCTCGATTATGGATGAACCTGCAAATAGAGTTCGGCAATTTTGTCTATTATGACCATAGCTCTTGCATTGTGAACATCTACGTCGTCGACTACCTTCCCCAACTGATGGAATCCTTTTCCTCCTAGGTCTTCCCGCTTGACTTCGCCAAGTTGGTGGTAAAACGACAATTTCTTTAACATCGTGGGGGACGTCCCAATCACTAGGATGCCTAACCGGGTGAATGGGAACTGCATATCCCTCCACCCAAGAGCTAGTCTTGTAATAGTCTAAGCAGAATTCAATGACTGCACGTTTGCACTTACTACGAAGGCAATGAAATCACAGTTGGCTAACAATGTAAAAATTCAATTCATAATGCACATCATTTGAAAACATTATTTGTCACACCTTATTGCTATCATTGCATGCGTGCAAGGGAGTTGATCAGCTTGGAACTCATTGCATGAACAAGTCTTCATGCATAGGTTGATGACTGCGTCTTTATTGCTACTTATAACTTGAAACACCATCTAATCTATTGGTCATATGGAAAAGTGACATGATGCATTCAACCGTTTGTTCAATAGATCGATAGCCCAAAGGCTGAGGGACGTGGTCATATTCAATGCCTCAATGTGCCGATCATGGAACCAACGTTGGAACATGCCTCTGATGCACTCAATCAAGATGAAAATTGGCATTTTCCTTGCATGCTTGAGGCAGGAGTTAATACACTCTGCAATGTTAGATGTCATCAGCTTGTATAGCCTGACTGGTGGTCGTGCACGTGCCCATCTCTTAGGCCTTAATCTCATAAGGTGGTCATAAGTAGGTTTACAAATCTGTTTCAACTCAGTCATGTGTCTATTAAAATCGGATAGCCTGTAGCAGTTGGCAGCCAAGGTGAAAATAGTGGCAACATCTTTGCGCTTGAACTGGTTTTTAACGTTTTTCCCTAAATGGTAATTGCATAGCCCGTGATACGCATTGTTGTACACATTCTCAACTGCATTCTTAATGGCAAGATGCTAATATGAAATTAACATTGCATTTGTAGGACAACCAATTGCACGACGCAATTGGTTAAGAAACCACAACCAAGACTCTTCGTCCTCCACGTGGCCAATGCCAAATGCAACTGGATATATTTGCTCATTCGCATCTTTGCATACCACAACAAATAGAATACCCTTAAATCTACCTTTCAGATGTATGACATCGATAGCAACTACAAGCCGTATTACAAAACTGAACCCCCGGATACATGACCTGTACACCCATAAGTAATATTTGAATCGTTGTTCCTTATCTGTAGCGACACTCATGATAGTACCGGGATTTTCACATTCCAACATATGGAAATATGAGGAAAGAGTTGGAATGACTTTTTTAGGGGACCGAACACAAGACTTTCAGCATACTCCTTCGCTTGCTAGGCCTTTCCATAAAGACATTGCAATCCCCACTTGCGATTCATCTCTTTCATTACTTCCTTAGGTTTCAATAAGGTTACATAATTTCCTTGCAGCGTGGTCAAGATAAGCTCACCAATTAACCTTGCGCTTGCAGTTCAGTACTCAAATTGCAAATTGTCAACGGTACACGTGTGTACCTTATGCAACGTTCGAATTTGCCAATATTCTCCCTCAGGTAACTTTGTTGCACGTAACGCAAACTTGCATGCCTTCTCCTTACAACCAACCTCAAAACGAGCATGACACGACTTTCTAACTCTAAGCTCAAAATGCTTTTTTATTGCCAACATGCTCAAAGCTCGTTTTAATTCAGCCTTCGATGGAAACACTTATCCGCAATATAAGTGGTCGACGTGTGATTCAGATTCCTCACTTGCAACTGTTTGGAAAGATATCATATCTACCTTGGGAATGATCCATTGACGAGATACCCCTGTATTTACCCTATCTTGATCACTATCACTTGGCAAACGAATGTCATTCTCAAGTGCAATGCTGTCTTCGTAAATAGGCTTGGCACCTTTAACATCTTCTAATTCAATAATTGTGGCATGGTCTTCTAATTGAACCTCTTCTAATGCAGCAGTTGTGGCATGGTCTTTGAACTGAACCTCTTCTAACGCAACACTTGTGCCATGTCCTGTATTGCCTTCTGCATGATTCTAATTCGAAATGTCACTGCTCACCCCTGTCGTCTTCTAAACAGGCATAATCTCCGGCAACGTAATCATCTTCACAATCATCATGCAAGTCATCGTTCCAATCCACCATGTCGTCCTCTTCAACATCATCTTCAATCTCATCAGATGCATCATCATCACTCACAACCATCACAGTGTCCTTTACGAATGCCAATGGATCCATTGAATTTTCAATGACAGTTGTATTTGTTGCAATGTACCATGAACTTCGTTTGATACACATTCTGATCAGAATTGTGTAGACATCATTTGCAGACACCTCATGTGTGTGCTGGCCTACTCAAACTCTTGAGGATACGTCAAACGTGATTGCCTTGGTTGTATGTTAGGAAATGCATGTTCTTGTATGTCAGAGTAATTAGCATGCCATTGTAGGTGATGACTATGTTGGATACCATGTTCATGTGGAATATCATTTGCATTTCGTGCCTTAACTGTCATAAATAGAACAACTGCCCTATCATCTCGTAGAATGCTTGCTACATCTTCATCATCCTTGATAACTACGTGTGAAACCCCGCCGCATGTCTCAGCGATGCATGTAGCGCAATTTCATTATTATGTGAGTTGACCCTAACAACCTCTTCAACCAACTTCACTAGGCCCGAAAATGACAAATCACTCCCAACAACCCTTACTCATATCTCACCACCTTTGTAACTATCATCGACCCACTGACCACCGTATGTAATCATAAGCTTCACATTTGACAGGCTGCTGAAATTTTACAAAAAATAAGTGTCACAATCAGTCAATTTAAAAAAAAATTACCCATCAATGCATAAAAACAACTTACGCAATGCCTAAGTCACATTTGGCCGGTGGTTGAAATTTAATAAAAAATAAGTGTTGCAATGTATAATACACTTTCATGCAATGCCTAAAAAGTAGTGAACAAAAGCCTTAAAACAAGAGGTGAATTGCACAAGTCACGCAGCAACAGTCTTGCAATACCTAATAATAAGTCACTGAATGCGTAATATCCACTCACTCACTCACATTATACCAAAATAATAAGTCACGTAATGGCCCAATGTCATGCAATACTTAACAACATGTCACGCAATATGTCAAAACCAGTCACGCAACGCTCAAAAACTAGTGACCAAAAGCATCAAATCAAGGGATAAATTGCACAAGTCAGTCACGTACGGCCAGTTTCGCTATACCTAAGAATAAGTCAATCAATGATATTGGGCCAGTCACGTAGTCGCCCAATGTCACGCAATGCATAAAAACCAATCACGCTAACCATAGAAAGTAGTGAACAAAACCCTCAAAACAATAGGTGAATTGCAAAAAGTCATGCAGTACTAGTCCCATAATACCTAATAATAAGTCACTCAATGCATAATATCCATTCACATCATGCCAACATAACCAGTCACGTAATTGTCTAATGTCACGCAATACATTACAACATGTCACGCAATATATCAAAACCAGTGACGCAATATTTCAAAACCACAAGCCTCAAAACAAGAGATAAATTGCACAACTCAGTCACGCACCAGTCATCTCACAACACCTAATAATAAGTCACTCGATACCTAATATCCACTCACCTTATGCCAACATAACCTTCCACGTACTGCTCCAACGTCATGCAATACATAATAACATGTCACCATATACATACAAACCACTCACGTAATGTCTCAACAGAAGATATGCACAAACAATTCACACAACACGTATAACCCAGTCTCCCAATACCTAATAATAGATCACGCAATGCCTAACATTCACTCATGCAGTTATTTAGCATAATATAACTTAAACAAAGATAACATATAAGAACCATAACTTAAAATTTTGTTCATATTCAGATTCCCGGAAATACAACAAGACAAAGGAGATGATACAAAAAAAAATGAACCGTAGTTCATTTCTTCCTAAGTTCATCTACTTTGTCCTCTATCCCGGGGAGAATCTTTTCGTTGAACAAGATGCCAGCCTCCAGGTCATGAGCCCTGTCCATCAGCTTGTTGAAGAAGACGCACATCTCTTGTTGGAGAATCTCCAACTGGTCCCTCAGGGTATTCACATCCTCATAGGAGGCTGCCTTATTCCCATTCTCTATTGTACCATATCTCGACTCCATTTTAAACTATTTTCAATTATCTGAGAATGTTAGGATAATTGAATTTGACTCAAATGGTTAATGGTTCCTTTTATTTATAGGCATCAATTCCGACTCTTTGTTTACTACACACATATCCTCATATAAGTGTAATTAAGAGGTGCTAAATTGGATATTAAGTAGATGTTTGGCCTAACGTTTCATCTCCTCATCTTATCTATCTCTTAAAAGTAAAAGCCAGGTCAAACATAATTTTTGAGAACTTCTTAATAAATAGCTATTATTTTTTAGAACAAAATTCTCAGAAAAAAAGCTTAAAGATAAGTTCTAGGGAAAAGCTTTCTCTTCTCTTCTTTTAAAAAGATATTAATTTTTTAATTTTTCAAAAAATACCCTTCACTCAATCAATCTCTCTCTCCTTTCATTCCCTCTGTAAATTTCCATTCTTCAACGTAAATCATGGTTTCCTTCTCCTTTACTTCTCTCCACCCCAAAAACTACTAAAACAAACAAAAGAACCAACAACAAAATATTAAAATCTAGAATTTTTTTTGTTCTTACACAAATTAACACAAAATAAAATTTGTATTTCAAAACTGCATTCAGATATTATATAAAGGTTTTTTCTCATTTTCATTAATCAAAAGGATTTTAATGTTACATACATCGTTTCCTCTTTTCTCTTCTTTTTTTAAAATTTCAGCATCATGGTCCGATTGCTTGGTAGATCAACCAAAATCTAATACTATTGCTATTATACAAGTATGAAAATTGTTCCATTTCTTTATAGATTTATTTGATTTTAACATCCCAAATTAAATATAAACTTCAAGCATTACATTATAGCTTATTAGGTAATTGAAGATGACATAAAGGATCAATTTCCTCTATCCTTTATGGTAATTTTAACCTAAATTACAGCTTATATAACTTATCTTGTTAAACAGTTTACCAAACAACTTTAGCTTATTTCTCTTCTAATTTTACAAAATTTGTTATTACGGGGGCTGAATCAGTAGATAATCACCTTCAACATTAGGTAGATTCAGTCACGCAATGCCTACAAACATGTCACGCACTGCTCAACATATATTCAGTCACGAAATACCTACAAACAAATCAAGCAATGCTCAACGGATATTCAGTCACGTAATATTCAATTACATAATGCCTACAAACAATTCACGTAATGCTCAACAAATATTCAGTCACGTAATATTCAGGCACCTAATGCTAAATAAATAGGTTATGATTTCTAATATCCATCACACACCTTAATATCCAGTGACGCAATGCCTAACAAATATTCACGCATCGCCTATAAACTGATTGATTTCGCTACTCCATGCCAAATTTAATTTTTCATACTCATATAATTCACCCATTAAACAGGTTAAGATTCCTAATATCCAATCACACACCCTAATATCCAGTGACACAATACCTAACAAATATTCACGCATCGGCTATAAACTGATTGATTTCGCTACTCCCAGCCAAATTTAAGTTTCTAAACTCATATACAATTACCCATCAACTTTTGCATTCTATGAATAACCCTAAATAAACCCAAGAACTCATAACAAATACCTTGATGCCATCTGGGCACTTTAGGATCCTCAGAAAGTTTGCTGGCGATATAGACTTCAATGGCGAGATATGCACCTCAATGGCTTGGGAGAGCTGGACGGAGGGATAGCTAATTCGAGATTTAATTTTAAAATTTTAATCTGAATGGCAAGAGAGGAGAAAGAAACCGAGACGCGCTTGCTTTAAAGGGTATTCTTGTCAAGTCATGCCAAAAATTGTTTAAAAACAGTTAACTTATAGTGACGGTCATTTTTGAAATACCTTTATTACGAATGTCATTTCTCACAATTTTCTCTTAATAAGGTAACTTTTTATAAATTTCACTTACAATTTTTCATCAATAAGCACTTCTCCTAAATATTGTTTTATTATTTAATTTAAAATTTAAAATAATAAAATTAATTACTTATTAATATTTTAATGTAAAAATCCAAATACTAATATTGTCAATCTACCTAATACAAAATGGGTTGGGTTTGCCTTTGACTAGAAGGTTTGTGTTTGGAGATGCTGATTGTCCTGATCATTTTGAGATTCAATTTCCTGCTGTCTTGGTGAGTCTTGTTTGAAGTAAATGTGTCTCGCTTTTGTTGCAGGGATGATTGTCTGTAAGTAAGCTAATAGTCATATAAGAGCTAGAAACAGAGATAAGTTGTTGTCTGTTTATGTTTTTTTTTTTCGACTAACTTATTGTGTGATGATGTGGCTGTTTTTGTGTACCTTACGTGGCTTTTTTTTTTAGCGAATATTTTGAGCTGTTTGACCATGGATGGAGGCCCTGGTTTGTTTCTCCTTAGCTAAGGTGCTTGGCTTTCTCAAGCAAGGCAATTAAATTCTTAATTTCCAAAGAAAAAGTAATATTAAATGTCAGGTTAAAAAATGTGAACTGATAGAATCGATATTAGGATAATAGACATATTAGTATTTAGTGTCACCAATGACAAGGTTTGCTTTGAGGAAATATGTTGCTAGTAAATTATATGTATTATACCATTTCTTTTATTGTCAAACTTTACACAAAAATATGGGAATCTATGTGTTACTTTAATGGAAGCTTGACTAATTATCCAAAAACAAAAAAACAAAAACAGTAAAGAACTAGAAAAACTGTACAATACCCTGAGCAAAGTTGAGAAAACTCCTTATTGATCATATTTATCTTCAAGGGCGGAGCTAGAGCATTTTCAAAAGGGAGCCAAATAGAAAGAGATATTAAACAATTAAAGAGAATTTTATATATAATTTAATTATTACTCATTTAAAAGATTAAATAAAATTCAAAAGACATTGAACATACAAAAAAATACACATTAATAGTAATGATAGTGTCATTTATATATATGATTAAATAAAACTATAAAAAGAGTCTCTTTTACTCTTTATACATAAGAATGGAAGAGAAAATAATTTTTCAAACTTAAATGAATTACCTTTTTACTTTGTGTGTCCTAACTCTTCTCTTATTTTCTATTTGCTTCTTAAATTGCTAATTAAAATATTGAGTTATTGGATTGAACTATTGAAATAGAATATGTTATGATAGGCTATTCGGTTGGATTATTAAGATATAAAATATTATGATAGGCTTAAATTTATACTAAAACTTAATGAGTTTAGATTAGTATACTCACTTTTATTTTTTTTGTAAATTTGATACGCTTAATATATTAGTTTAGAATTTATTTATTAGGCTTAACTACTAATATGCTAACCATAATGAGTCTAATTTTATGAAATAATTTGATGAATAAAATTAATTATTAAATAAAAAATTATTTTGAGAGTCATTAAAAATAAATATAATAAATAAAATTGTATTGAAAGAAATACGATTATTTCATTCTATCAATTTATATGTATATCCTTATTACTTAAAGTTTGCAACATACATACAAAAATACATTGATTATTCTAAATAAAAAATAATAGATTGATGAAATTTTAAGTAACAGTGCAACATTGCAACTTATATTTGAAAATTGCATAATAATTTATTTATTTTGAAAGATTAAAATCATAAAAAATAATATCCACATAACAAAAAAAAAAAACCATGACAAGTAAAAGATAGAATCTACATAAGATATAACAAAAAAGAAAGAAAAAAAATATAATTGATGGTTCGTATAAATTTGTGAAAGAAAATTTATAGAAAAAATTTATAAAGATTTAAAATATATGAGTAAATAGAATAGAAATAAATAACTAAATCAATATAAATAATAATATAAATTAAAAAAATAAAAAAATTAAAATTGAATTAAGCATATGAGATTATTTTGTTATTTTTTATTTGTATTAATTATTAAATAAAAATTTATTTTAAAGGGGTCATTAAGAAAATTCATAAAAAAAATTAAAAAAATTTATTTAGTATGTAAAAAAATTTTAAAATTTTGGCCCCCGCATCCCACAAGGAGGCTCCGCCCCTGTTTATCTTCCTCCTTTTGTTAGAAGCTGATGGGGCCTGTCGTGGATATAGTTACTTTGCATCTTGTACGAGCAAAACTTATTGGAATTTGCGCTTCAGCAAATAGCCTGGCAGCCATGTTAATGGCACTTTTCATCTCTTCTGGAAGTTAAATGCCCTGATTGAGAATGCAAAGATAAATCCGAAGAGCACGCATATTCCAACTATGACGATTGCAACAACTCCCACAAATTCATCTCTGAAATCGAAATAGTTTCTAACAAAATGTTCCACTGTTTCACCAGAGTCAAACGTCTCCTTTATGTCTCCATATTGTGAAGTAATTAGTCCGTACAATGTCCAAGAAACGGGGCAAACCCAGTAGTACCATCTCCACCAAACAAGAATCCTCTGTCATTGGAACAAATTTCAGTTCATTAGAACAGGGTCTTATTCTGTGTATTAACAAAGTATGCAAAGGGTACGTTACTAAAGCTTACTGTTCGGGGAATGATGAATCCTGAGAAAAGATTCCATAGTGCCACAAAGGCAGGTGAAACTATGGCGGCAATGTTGTGGTTTGGAGTAACAGCCACGGTCATCATCCCGTAGAAGGTGAAGTATAAGAAGGTGAAATACATGAAGAAGAGATACCAAAAGAACTTGGCAGGTGTCCAATCGAATCCAATCATGGCATACACTATAACTCCATATATGACAGTTTGAACCAGAACGAATGGTAGCTCAACCACAACCTGCGATACAAATTGGTAAGCATCAGCTTGTTTCCAATGCCTAGACTTATTACTAGCTAAACTTAAGTTGCCCGTAGAAAGTCTAATTTGCTGAATCTCTAAAACGAAAGGCAATATTACCTGTCCGAATGCATATGGTAGCGCTGAATACATCCCAGCTGCTCTTTCTCGATAAAAGACTGTTCTTTCAACTGCCACAACTGGTTGAACTGATGCTGAATTTTGAAATCCTATAAAGAGAACAGCGACATACATAGAACCCATTGAATTGAGAACATCCTGTTGCCTTGTTCTGCACTTCCCAAGCATTTTGATTGATTCAGAGATCAGAAAACAATAAGACTTTTCTCTCCACTGCACTATTAGCATTAAATATTTAGATACCTTTTGGAACCTAGATCCCAGAATATCGTCCCAAACAATAGAGCAATAACAGTTGTGAATAAAATTCTCACTGCTGTGTATGGTGGATTTCGCCAGTATGACCAGTACTGCTTCCATAGGCAAGCCATACATTGAGTGATCAAAGATTGTGAATATCTAGTCAGGAAGTACAAATCCTTGGAACCAGGAGCAGGACTGCTAAGTTCCTTGACCAACGCCTTGTTTCTCCTGCACCATTCATTTTACAGCGTCAGTAATTGTATAAAAAAAAAATTTATGCATTAAACTTTAACAAGCCTTCAAGGAATTGGATGTTTATGTAGTAGTATATATGAAGTTTGCATTCAAAATCAGTTAGGAGTTCTCCAATATGAGTCTCAAAAACATCAACCACTTATAGGGTTGACTTGATAATAACGGCTTTGACTTGATGTGATATTAAATTTGAACCATGAATTCCTGGAGCTACGTATTTCCCTTCCTGTGTCTGTCAGGTGATCCTACCTGTATAGTTCCGAGTTTTTGTATATGTTGGTAAAGTTGACACCAAGGGTTTCTTCTTGTGCTGCTGAAGTAACCTCCAACATCCAAGTTGCTGGATTGTAACCATCCTTTATCCTTGGGATTCCAGTTATTTCCTTCAACAGGCAAAATCTCTCAGCAATTTAGCAAGAGATGTAAGATAGTTCCTGTAATATCAGGTATTCATGAAACTCACCTCAAAATACTTAATCAGATGGCAAGAATGGCGGCCCAATGGGCCCACATATATTTCTTCACCTCCTCTTTTCAACAATAGTAGCTGTATTTTACCATTGGTTATGTGCTTGTGTTAGTTTAAAGAAGCCGAAAGATACAAATGGGTGCCAAAACTTGGAAATGATTCTCACCTCATCAAAAGCATCAAATATATCAATGCTTGGTTGGTGGATGGTGCACACCACAGTTCGTCCTGTATCCACAGTGTTCCTCACTGTTCTCATTACTATAGCTGCAGCCCTGGCATCAAGCCCAGAGGTAGGCTCATCCATGAATATTATGGATGGGTTGGCAACAAGTTCAACTGCAATTGTTAGCCTCTTGCGTTGCTCAGTTGAAAGACCATTCACCCCAGGCAATCCTACAAGTGCTTCCCTTAGTGAGGTTAGCTCCACAAGCTCCATGACTTCCTCAATGAACGTCTGTATCACAGCAATTTGATTTAAAGCATATACAATAACATGCCCAAGCAAAACATAGAAATATATAATGTTTTTGTCACTACAACCATTTAACTTTTCTAGTTTCTAGTAATTCCAACACCAGTAATGCTTTTGAATGCTACTACATTACTTCTTTGTCACCTAGAAAATATATGATAGCGGAAGTCAGAACATACCATCCTGGTCTCAGAATCAACCTCTGGGGGTAGTCTAAGCCATGCAGAGAAAAGCAAGGACTCAGAGACTGTAACATGGGGGGAATGGATGTCCGTTTGCTCACAGTACCCAGATATGCGAGCAAATGTTTCCTGCTTCTTTGGATACCCTGAAATTTTGATTGTTCCCTCAACATAACCACCAGTTTTCCTTCCAGCCAACACATCCATCAGAGTGGTCTTCCCAGCACCACTAACCCCCATCAGAGCTGTCAGGACTCCAGGCCTGAAAGCACCACTCACTCCCTTCAAAAGTTCCAATCGATCCTCAGAAACTCCTTCAGCTTTCATGTCCTGCAAGCATTGTGGAAGTTCAGGATGTAAAGTTTGACGAGCACATTTTTATTATTATTTTTTTAACCTTTTTATGCTAGTCAAGAAACCTGGTCATTATGAAAAAATCCAAAGAAATTGTTGCACAGGAATTTTATATTTTTCCATGTATGGAGCAAATCATTGTATTCAATAAAGATTTGACCAATATCTACACAAAATGCCTTAAAGTTTAGTAATTCATTTGCCTATGTTTACTAGTTCCTAGTTTTGAACATATGGTTGCCTCTTGATAAAAGATAAGATACCTGTGGCATGTCTACAGCATATTTGATTTCATCAAAGCTCATAGACAGGGGTTCAAAAGGAAGAACCATGCCCCTTTTCCTGTTCTGATTAGCTTGATTGATGCTCCCAACTTTTGCAGACAGCGACCTCGAGGCCGCGCTTCTTCGGCTTTCGATCCCTGTCTCTGCATTATTTTTGCATTGATCATGTTACAGCACGAATAATACAATGTAGCATCTGGGAATATAAATCATCTGTATTAAATTAGATTAATGACCCACCAGAAGAACCTTTTCCTCTTGACGATAGCTCAGCATTTTCTCCAGTCTTGCTAGCAATTTTCTCAGCTAGGGTTTCTTTAGATATTACTGCTTGAGGCTTCTCAAATGCTGAATCAAATTAATGTATCAGAAAAAAGAGCTTCGCATTTGAAAACTCGGAAATCAGATGAGAGAAACTTACGGTCAAGATACTTTAGAGTCAATGTGAAAAGGAAATTGAACAGGAAACAGTATCCAATCAAAGCGCCCACTCCAATCCAGTACCAATGTGCTTCAGGGAAAATTCCATGAGACTTTAAGATCGAAACTCCGAATGGCTCCTTGGAGTTTGGAGGAATCTACAGTTCAGACATTTTCAGGTATTCAGTAATTGCTGCTGATCAAAACAATTCTTCTCATATCTTATGCTTCAATTTCATATTTGAAAACTTTTGTCAGCATTCATGGCAGTGTTGCTTACATGTCTCCAACTCTTCCCCAGAAATTCGTTTACAGCAATGGCATTCTGTCCATACATCAATGGTGAGATCCAGTAACCCCATATCCACCATTTCTTGACATCATCTGATGCAGCAGAGCGTAGCAGTCGCCATTAAAACTCAATATACATGATTGAGATAAATAATGGTAATAAATAGTATAATACTTAAATCTATTCAACTTTATATTTAATTCACCTCGGGTTAAGATGAATCCTCCCATAACAAGAACTGCAAGTAAAGCAAATGAACCACATGTATTTGCAACAATTATATTTCTTCCTAATCCTCCCATTAATCGGAATAGTCCTGATGCCATCTGGCTGAGACATAGGAGTATTAAGTAATGCTTGAAAAACCTGCCAGTGAGCGCGTTAATTAGATTGTGATGCACACAAAATGTACAACTTAACAGATATGGTGTACAATGTTTCTCACCTCCCAGCAGCTGGGTCAAAGCCAATGACATAATAAGTCATGAAAACCCAGATGGTAACTTCTAAGACGCTGATTGGGATCTTAAGAATCCATGCGGGTAGAGAATATGCCCATGAAGGATAGAAGAGAAGGTCCCTTTGCTTGTAGAAGATAGGAAGTTTCATAACGGTCATCGCAAGCTCCGCGAATCCATTGAACATTATCATGATGAGAATGAAGAACAGAGCTCCCATAAAAATAATACCATCTGTCATCGTGTCTCTGTGCATCTCTGTCCTTAGAAATAATGTCATTGTTATGAGCCCCATGATAATGAGCTGAAAATTTCAGCAAGAAGAAAACAATCAGTTTGGACTTAAAATGTTCCAGGTATACTCTTAAAACAGTTTAGTCTCTTTACAAATTTTTGTTTACGCACTTGAATCATTTTGAAAACGTAGACGAATAAGTTCCTCTTCATTAGAAGATATTCCCTGGATACACAAGCTTTTATCAGTTCTTTCTTGGAAACACCGTACTTCTCTTTTGTTAGAGCAGCCGGGTGGCTTTTGGACTTGTCAAACGGAATCGCAAGATCATCCCCTAGCGTTTGACCAATATGGAAAGACTGAAATGCTTCAGCGAATTCCTTGACAGAGACATAACTGTAAGGTTCATCTTTACGAGCCCAATACTGCTCCTGATCTTTCCTTGATGTCACCTGTTGTACCCCATGGATAAAAAAGGACCAAAACAGTTACAGATATATTCCAATAGTTACTGGATGTTTAATAGTAATAATAAACAGAAATTCTGGATAAGATTAGAATTACTTCTTGTAAAAAGTCGGCAACTCCTTTTCTTTCAGGACACTTGAAACCCATGTATTCGAAGAACTCAAGAACATTCTCCCGAGGACCTTGATACACAATCTGGCCATCTGAAAGAAGAACTATTTCATCAAATAGGTCGTATGTCTCCGGGGCTGGCTGGAGGAGAGAGATAAGAGCTGTTCCATTGAGGATATGGATGGACTGTCTCAATGAATTCACTATTTGATATGTTGTTGAACTGTCCAAACCAGTAGATATCTCATCCATGAAGAGTGCCCTTGCTGGTCCAACCAGCATCTCCCCTGGATCATTTTAGTGGGACAACGCATTAAAAAAACACATGATAATCAGTCCAAAATTTTGGAATTGGTAGAACAAGTTTGTCCAATACTTGTCTGAAAATCATTGGACAAGACTTACCTGTAGTGACTCGCTTTTTTTGTCCACCAGAGATACCTCGTATCATTTCATTTCCCACCATGGTATCTGCACAAACTTCAAGTCCCAATATCTGCAAAGTTCCAATATTAGAGTATCAGAAAATGCATAGATTCTTTTCTGTCTCCTTAGCTTGGATCTGAAATTTGTACCTTGAGAATATAATCTGTAACTACACTGGCCTCTTGTCCCTCTAGTGCTGCGGCCTGCGAGTTTAACATTACTATGTCATTTGACCAAAAGAAAAAAAAACTTTGAAATGTACTACTGCAAAAGTAAACTGAATATTCTTTGTTCCCCTTCTCCGTTGTCTCACCTTCATATAGATATCAATATCAGGATCAGGCTTGATATTTGCTTCTTTCTCTCTACGAGACAATTCTACCAACATCCCTGCCAAGTTCAAAAAGGAGAAAAACATTTAATTATAGAACAACAAACTCTTCAGACCTATTGCATGTCATAGTTCAGGGTATTTCATTATACCATAACGAGGCCCAACCCCTTGACATCTTGCTGAAAAGGCTAATGTTTCTCTGACTGTCATTTCTCCTATGTGAAGATCATATTGGCTTATATAAGCTGATGTTCTCTGTGGCACGAATTCTTCCATTCCATGTCCATTGTAAGTTACTCTGCCTGAAAACTGAGATTTTCATATGTGCTAATATCAGATCATGATGCCAATCAGCTGTCCAGAAAATTTGGAAGTACAATGAAATTTAGTTTCTTACCTTCAAATCTTTTCCGAGCTTTCCAGCCAAAGCCAATAGTAATGTGGTCTTGCCTGAGCTTGGGGGCCCTAAAAGCAATGTCATTCTGAAGAAGTTTGATGAAAGAAATGAGTGGTGCCAACTTATCGAGAGATTACGATGAATTTCTGAAATCTGGTGTAGAGATAGTACTCGTCTTACCTTCGAGGTTTAATAATTCCACTGACATCATTAAGGATTGGTAACGGATTCTTTCTACTAGGAAGAATACGCAGGTAACTCAACAATCCCTTCAAAGAAACAGGGACATAGAAAAGTTGATAAGGTCTGTTCAATTAGAAGGTGCAAAGGTGGTAGCTAATACTTAAAAAATTATGTTTCGGATTCAACAAGGAGGAGTACCTCTAGTATATTTGCACAGAAGTTGAACATGGTAGGTAATGCTCTACTTCCCACATAAGCCTCGGCTTCAACATTTAAATGCTCAAACCGGACTTCAATTGTTGGCATATCAAGTCCAACTCTGAGGTTTGAGTGGTGAAATCCAGAGAAAAACAACAATTTGAATTAACTGAATGCATTAAACAATTTGCAAGAGAAAAAGAAATGAAAAAAAAAAAAGTAATGGAACTTACCGCTCAATGCGTTCCCTAAGCTTCAACAAGAACTTCTCATTGTCTTCTTCTGCAATTTTCACTAGCCTTTCCAGCAGATTCCTTCTCTCTATGAACCCAAGATCCTTTATATCAACCTCCCTCGATTGGCCTTCTTCTTCAGTGAGTATTCCTCTCCTTACACGCAAATGCGTTGGCAGTTTCTCAATAGCAGCCCATTTCAGGGCTTCTTCATCATCTTCTTCACGAGAAGACTTGGAGAAAGCTTCCATGGTGTTGTTCCTCCAAATGCTAGAGCTTCCGATACGTGCACTGCTGACTCTAAATGCATCAGTACCGCTCTCCATTTTTTGCCAACGCCACCCAGTGCAAAGAGATTAGTTCAATATAAACCAAAAGAAAGGCCCAAAAAGAAAGTTTCTTTGGTTTGCTTTCATACAAAGAAACTCCAATTCATGAATTTTAGAGCTGGCTAGCAGCTCAGCTATAAGATATACGTGTACCTTTCTCTTGAGTGTTTGTTAATATTGGAGTCAATGGGCAGAGAAAAAAAAACTAAAAAATTGTCTTTGTGTCTTTCTCTGTTCGTTTTGAGGGGCATCAACAATATGCTGATTCTTTCTTGAAGGTTTTCATATGAGAGAAGGATACATATATATACACACATAAAGTAAAACTTAAGAAGCTCATATATACATTCTTCGACCATTTAATTCGGTCATTTTCTTTATACTTAATTATAGGATGATGTAAGGCCATATATAATATCAAGCGTAAGAGATTTAAAATTAACTATACTATAATTCTGTATTCAATTTAAGAGGTATTTTTAAAAGTAATCCTTAAAAATAAGATATTTTTAAAAATAATTTTTTTTATAATTTTAATTATTTTTCATTAAATTGGATAAAATTATCCATAATGAAATTACACGTTATGATGTTACATGTTATGTACAAAAATATGTTACATGTCATGATTAGGTTATTATACGCCATGTACAAAAACATATAACACGCCACGGTTAAGTTGTTACATGTCATGTTGAAAAAAATATTGTTGTTACACGTCATGTACAAAAATATGTGACATGTCATGGTTAGGTTGTTACACGCCATTTACATGTTACACGCCACGATTAGGTTGTTACAAGCCATAGTTAGTTTGTTACACGCTATGTACATGTTACACACCTTAACGATAACATATTTTCAAAAATAGCTTTCTTTATAATTTTAATTATTTTTAGCTAAGTTGGACAAAATTACCCTTAATAAAATTACACTCTATGGTGTTACACGTCATATACAAAAACATGTTACATGTCACGTACAAAAACATGTGGCACGTCATGGTTAGGTTGTTACATATTATATACAAAAACATGTGATACGCCACGGTTAGGTTGTTACATGCCATGTTGAAAAAAATATTGTTATTACACGCCATGTACAAAAACATGTGATATGGCATGATTAGGTTGTTACACGCCATGTACATGTTACACTTCACAGTTAGGTTGTTACAAGCCATGGTTAGATTGTTACACGCCATGTACATGCTACACGTCTTAAAGATAAGATATTTTCAAAAATAACTCTCTTTATAATTTTAATTATTTTTAGCTAAGTTGGACAAAATTACCCTTAATGAAATTACATGCTATGATGTTACACGTCATGTACAAAAACATGTTACATGCCATGTATAAAAACATTTGACATGCCACGGTTAGGCTGTTACATATCATGTACAAAAACATATGATACGCCACGATTAGGTTGTTACATGTCATGTTGAAAAAAATACTGTTGTTACACGCCATGTACAACAATATGTGATATGTCATGGTTAGGTTGTTACACGCCATGTACATATTACATGCCACGGTTAGGTTGTTACACGCTATGTACATGTTACACGCCTTAAAGATAAGATATTTTCAAAAATAGCTTTCTTTATAATTTTAATTATTTTTAGCTAAGTTAGACAAAATTACTCTTCATGAAATTACACGCTATGATGTTACACATCATGTACAAAAACATGTTACATGCCATGTACAAAAACATGTGACACGTCACGATTAGGTTGTTACACATCATATACAAAAACATGTGATACACCACGATTAGGTTGTTACATGTCATGTTGAAAAAAATACTGTTGTTACATGCAATGTACAAAAACATATGACATGTCATGGTTAGGTTGTTATACGCCATGTACATGTTACACGCCACGATTAGGTTGTTACAAACCATAATTAGGTTGTTACACGCTATGTACATGTTACACGCCTTAAAGATAAGATATTTTCTAAAATTGCTTTCTTTATAATTTTAATTATGTTTAGCTAAGTTGGACAAAATTACCTTTTATGAAATTACACGCTATGATGTTGCACGTCATGTACAAAAACATGTTACACGTCATGTACAAAAACATGTTACATGCCATGTACAAAAACATGTTACATATCATGTACAAAAACATGTGACACGCCACGATTAGGTTGTTACATATCATGTACAAAAATATGTGATACGCTGCGATTAGGTTGTTACATGTCATGTTGAAAAAAATACTATTGTTACACGCCATGTACGAAAACATGTGGCATGCCATGGTTAGGTTGTTACACGCAATGTACATATTACATGCCACGGTTAGGTTGTTATAAGCCATGGTTAGGTTGTTACACGCCATGTACATGTTACACGTCTTAAAGATAAGATATTTTCAAAAATAACTCTCTTTATAATTTTAATTATTTTTAGCTAAGTTGGACAAAATTACCCTTAATGAAATTACACGCTATGATGTTACATGTCATGTACAAAAACATGTTACATGCCATATACAAAAACATTTGACATGCCACGGTTAGGCTGTTACACATCATGTACAAAAACATATGATATGCCACGATTAGGTTGTTACATGTCATGTTGAAAAAAATACTGTTGTTACACGCCATGTACAAAAATATGTGACATGTCATGGTTAGGTTGTTACACGCCATGTACATGTTACACGCCACGGTTAGGTTGTTACAAGCCATGGTTAGGTTGTTACACGCTATGTACATGTTACACGCCTTAAAGATAAGATATTTTCAAAAATAGCTTTCTTTATAATTTTAATTATTTTTAGCTAAGTTTAACAAAATTACCCTTCATGAAATTACACACTATGATGTTACACGTCATGTACAAAAATATATTACATGTCATGTACAAAAACATGTGACACGCCATAATTAGGTTGTTACACATCATGTACCAAAACATGTGATACGTCATGGTTAGGTTATTACATGTCATGTTGAAAAAAATACTATTGTTACACATCATATAAAAAAACATGTGACATGTCATGGTTAGGTTATTATACGCCATGTACATGTTACACGTCACGATTAGGTTGTTACAGTCATGGTTAGGTTGTTACAAGCCATGGTTAGGTTATTACACGCCATGTACATGTTACACACCTTAAAGATAAGATATTTTCAAAAATAACTTTCTTTATAATTTTAATTATTTTTAGCTAAGTTGGACAAAATTACCTTTAATGAAATTACATGCTATGATGTTACACATCATGTACAAAAACTTGTTACACGCCATATACAAAAACATGTGACACAGTACAGTTAGGTTGTTACAGGTCATGTACAAAAACATGTGATACGTCACAGTTAAGTTATTACATGTCATGCTGAAAAAAATACTGTCATTACGCGTTCTGTACAAAACCATATGACATGCCATGGTTAGGTTGTTACACGTCATGTACATGTTGCACGCCACGGTTAGATTGTTAAAAGCCATAGTTAGGTTGTTACACATCATGTACATGTTACACGTCATGGTTAAGTTGTTACACGTCATGATTAGTTTGTTACACGTCATGTTGAAAAAATATTGTTGTTAAATATCATATTCAAAAATAATTTGTCACACTTTAATGTCTAAAATGTTATTGTTACTTACGAATCAAAACTTCAAATCCTTTCAACTATCTTCATTTTTTTTTTATTTTTTGGACAATTTAGCATCGATTAAAGTGTTTCTAATATGTTTTCATAAATTAAAACACAAATTTTTTTATTTAAAACATCTATTTCGATTAAAAATAAAACAAAATTTTCTTTAAAAACCTAGGTTATAAATTTTAATTTTTTGAGTTTATTAGTGACTAGGTCTCAAATTAATTCAATTAAAAGCTATTTCAAACATCTATGATCATTTTTACCATTTTAGTTTTATCCAAAATACCTAAAAATCAAATTCCCCAAAGAGCCACCCATCCAAGCACATCAAAACCATTGCTTGGTGTCTTGAAAGCGCAAAAAAGAGAAATCTCAAAACGCAGAAGAGAGAAATCAAGAGCATAGCAGACAAATGCCAAAGAGAGAAATCGATAAAATTAGATAAAGTGAGATGGTGAGAGAGAGAAATCATAAGCACAAATGGAGAAAAAATTGTTATGAATGGTTTAATTTATTTAAAATAGTTTCAAAGATATTTTTGTCAAATCATAACTAAGTATGATTAAAAATAATTAAATTTATTTTGATGATTATTTTTGAAATATACTTATCAAAAAAGGTTATTCCTCATAATTTTTTCTTCAATTAACTACTCAATAAAGATGTAAATTGTTATATGAATTTCAATGTAATCATAAATCATCACATAACATTGGTCTACTGTTTAATAATAAGAACTTCGTGATATTATCAACACACATGGTAAACTTTAGTATCATGTGGTACGCGAGCCATTTTAATTGGTTGAGCTTTCTAGTTGATGTAGTAAGTAGACCTCGTCCTTTCTGTTTATTGGTTGCCTATCTAGTTTATGGCTAAGAACAAATTGAGGTTATAGCTTTCAAAAATATGCCTAACCCAACCACATCTACAATAAATAAATCATTTTCACTCATGTTTAATTAATATTGATTTGCTTTGTAGATGTTAAAAGCAAGTGTTACACCTTGAAAAATTAATTAATTACTACCCTTTTACCATACATTGATTCCCAACCCCATCGTCTGAGCTAAGCTTATTCAACTAAAAATAACTCTCCATTTCTTAGACATGCCAAAACCTCCATGAAGTGTCCTATACACCATTTCTTTAAGACAACATGCAACTGCTCTTGAAATGTCCAGGAAACCAGCAGCTACTTGCCTTAATATTATAATATTTTATCTCATTTCCAAAATCCGTGAATAAATGATGTGTAAGGTTTGGACACAAATCCTCTGCCCCCATCCTTGCCTCCTCTCTATATTTTTGCCATTTGTCCTATCTCTTCATGGAGGTTAAAAACGACAGTGCAAAAGTTTTTAACGTCGTTTCTTAACTGAACACCATTTCTTAACATTACTTCGAAAGCAAAAAAACAAAAATCACGCTAGGTTTTTTTCCTGTTTACTACCTATTTCGCTTTTACATTGTTTTGGTCGCCTACTCCTCTTTTACTTCACTTTTACCTTTTGGTAAGATACTTTTTGTAAATTTTTTTATTAATTCTTTAGATTTCAATTTTATATTTATTGATTCATGATATGATGTTTTATTGAATTTTATGCATGCAAATAACGTTTTTCATATTTTTCTTTTGAAAGGTATTTAGTTTTTTTTTATGTCTTATTCATAATTATTCATGTTCTATTATGTATTTTGTTCTTTCATGAAAATATTGATATCAAATTTAATCGTAGGTGGTTCTCTTTTTACTAACTTTTTAATTTAGATTTTTTATTTTTTATATTTTTTAAACTTTATGTATTTATATATATGTGTATGTGTATTGTTTAATTCAAATTTAATGTATTTTTATCATTAATTGTGTTTAATTAATAAACTTTTGAGCATATAGAATGAAATAATAGAAAAAAAAGGTATGATTCTTCTATTAATTTAAAAGATAACTAAATTTTTTTATTTTTTATTTTTTAGGGTATGGATAAAGAAATTACAAATACAATTAATAAAAATCAATTATGTCGAAAATTAGAATTTACTAAAGATGATATTCTCACATCGATTGAACTAATGGAGGAGCAGAATCTTGAGCAAGATAAGTGTTCAAACATGATTGATTTTAATGCTAATATTATGATTTCAGCTCATGCAAATATGTCAAAAGAAATTATTCCAAAAGTTGGAATGGAATTTGAAGCAAAACAAGATATTTATGATTTTTACAACATATATACCAAAGAAGTTGGATTTAGTATTCAAAGAAGTAAAGGACATAAGGATAAGTATGGTAATTGGGTAGATAGGGTTTTTTGTTGTTCTTGCCAAGGAACTCGAAGAAATAATAAAAGAGATGGTAATGTCAAAAGTCATCGTCTAGAAACAAGATTTAGGTGCTTAGCTATATTAAAAGTTTCACGATATGACGATAAATTACATGTTACTAAATTTATTGCTGAACATACACATGCATTAGCTTCTTCGCGAAAGCGTATGTTTTTAAGATCTCAAAGGGCAATTAATCTCCCTCAAGCTATTGAACTTGAAATTACTGATTGCTCCAGAATAGCACCAAAAGAGAGTGTTGGGTTTTTGGCAAGAAAAGTTGGTGGACTCGAGAATTTTGGTTTTATTCCTTAGGACTACAATAATTACTTACGTTCTAAGAGAATAGAAGCAATGAAAGTTGGAGATATTGGTGGTGTCTTAGAGTATCTACAAAATATGCAACATGATGACCCTAATTTTTCTTATGCTATCCAAGTTGATCTCGACGATCTCATCACAAATATTTTCTAGACAGATGGTAGGATGAAATTAGATTATGAATCTTTTGAAGATGTGGTATGTTTCGATACAACATATAGAAAAAATAAATAAGGTAGACCTTTTGCATTATTTGTTGGTGTTAATCATCATAAGCAAAGTGTTATATTTGGTGCAACATTGTTATATGATGAAACATGTGATACTTTTATATGGTTATTTGATTCATTTTTGAAAGTAATGTCAGGGAAAAAATCAATGACGATCCTTACAGATCAAAACGCTGCAATGGCGAAAGCACTTGCTTCACAATGGCTTGAAACATATCATCGTTTATGTGTGTGGCATATGTATCAAAATGCAGCGAAACATCTTAATGATACATTCCAGAGATTTAATAGTTTTGCTAAAAATTTTAACAGTTGTGTTTATGATCATGATGAAGAGGAAGATTTCCTAAATGCAGGGGATCATATGCTTGCAAAATACAATTTATAAGATAATAGTTGGCTACGTAGGCAATTTGAATTGAAGGAGAAATGAGCTTTGGTTTATGGATGACAAACTTTTTGTGTAGACATATCCACTACTCAAAGAAATGAGAGTATGAATAACCAAATAAAAAATTACATTGGTTATAACTATGATTTATTACGTTTTTTTCAGCACTTTCAGAGATTACTAGTTGATAGACGCTATGAGGAGTTGAAAGCAGACTACAAAGACAGCCAGAGTAAGCCATCTTTGCTAGTTCCAGTCGAGATATTGAAGTATGCAGCAAATGTGTATACTTTAACAGTTTTTAAAATGTTTTCTAATGAACTTTGGCTTACTTGGGATTTTGAATTGTACACAACTGAAATCATTGGCAGTACTACTAGTTTCAAAGTCATTCCTCCAAGAAAACTTCGTCATCATACAATTACATTTGATTCATCAAATTCGACAATCAACTGTAGTTGTAAGAAATTTAAATTTGTTGGTATTTTATGTTCTCATGCTTTGAAGGTGCTTTCATTTCATAATTTTAAACGAGTTCCATATCAATATATATTAAAAAGATGGACCAAGGAAGCGAATATTGGAGTTGTGATAAATTCTTCTATATCCACTAGATCAAATGATCCTAAAGTAGATGTAAGTACTCGTTACAAAATTTTGTTTCAATGGTATTCTAATTTAGCATCAAGAGCTGCAATGAGTGAGCAATCATTTAATATGGCTATAAGTGATGGAGAAAAGACGCTGAGCAAAGTTGAGACAGCTTTGAAGCAGTTATCAATTGAAGAGTCTCGAATCTCCAGTGATGGAAAACAGGTTTGTCAATTTGATGAAAGTGGGCATAATGAGAAAGAAAGCCAAAAAAATCAAGGGAATCAAATGTAAACCTAAAAATAAAGGAGATAGATCATCTCGTCAACTGAAAAATGCTTTGGAAAAGGCTAAAAGAAAGAAAATACGTCAAATTGATAAATTAGTAAAGACTCCACTAATTCAAGAGGTAAGGGTAATAATTTATTGATATTGTTTTATATTATATTTTGATTTAATTTTATAATTATAATTTCCTTCTAATCTATATGATCATGTATCTATTCCGATAATTTCATAGGATTCAAGTCAAATTGCTCATACTTTGTACAATAGTGCTACAAGTGGATTCAATCATGTACTCAACCATTTCAATTTGTCCAGGTAATTAAAATATTATAATAGTAAAATTAAGTTTTATATTTTATGTATCACTTACATATTTGAATATTTGACAGCAAACTCATGTTGACATCCATCAATCTACTATCACATGCATGGTGGATTTACTACAAGTAATTCCTTTTATATTTAATAAATAAATTTATTTTTTTATTTTTGTTTATAATACTTAATTAATTTTTTATTTGTGTATGAATAGGCTCAAATACCACAAGTTCCTATTTCACAAAAAGAAACTTCGAAAGGAGACAAGAAAGATAGATGAAAGATATGACTTCACCAACATGTTTTAAATATTATTGTATTTACTGGCGAAGGATAAAAGTGATTTATTTTGCTTTTGAGATAAAACTTTGGTTTTCATATTTGTTAAGTTCTATATAGTTTGAATTATACCAAACATTGTTTTATTTGATATCAAGAATAAATTTGGAGTCTTGTACTTCTATTGGGTTGGAAAGTTGGAATGTCGAACTCGTTATTCTTTCTAGTGTCTTCATCTTGATCCAGATGATAATACATGATAAAAAAAAGGTGTTTGCTTCTTCTTTGTTTTTTTTTTCTTATTTACTAATTGAGGTTAGTCTTCTGTCAACATTTTTTGAGGGCTACATGAAATGAGGGTTTTTTGAGATGGTTGGCTTTTAGCTGCAGAACTTGATGATCTCTGAGCATGTCCTTGCAAGTTAATAATGAAAAAAAAAGCTATATAGAAAATCAAAAACTAAAATTGCTACTTGATTAAAGGGGATTGAAGAGTTTATTGGACATCACATAACATTTGAAAGGTAAGGAGCTCTCCATTCTTGAGGAGCACTTCTAATTATTTGCCATGCATTATAGTTGGTAAGGGAAGCTTAGAGTTGCAAATCTGCTTTTGAATCCTGCAATTGATTGGAAGCAGTTGCTATGGAGGTAAAATCAGATAAAGCATTCCCATTTGGGAGCTTCCTTCTAACATTAAGGAGTTTTTTTTTTTTATTGAAAAATAAAACTTTCATTTATTAAAGATAGTAGTATCTTAAACATGTGAGAATGAACCAAAAAAACACAAAGACTATCAATCAAAATTTGTTCAACAGATCGAGCACTTTTTCCAGACAGCTGAATCCCTTGTACAGCTCTGTAGCACAAAACAACCCAAAAGATTTGTTTCTTTTCATTCCTCAGAAGAAGAAGCTCATTCCTCTTTAAACACATCTCTCTGTCTCTCTCTTTCAGCAAAAACAAATAAATTAAACTCACTCACAAAAAACACTACCCCAAGAACTCATCTTGGAGAGTCCCAGAGGTCTCTCACTTTTACTTTCAATATAATTTAAACACCTGAGATATCTCCAACTAATAAGGCTTATAATATTAAATATGTAGTTCTAATTCCTAACTGCAAAACTTATGGGCACGCAATGTTGAGGGGGGCTACTTCTTCCCCAAAAAGGAAGTCATCAGTGCTGAAATCACAATCTGGTAGCTCACTAGGCTCATCGCCTTCGATCCCACAAATACTGAGGTCTTCAATGCTGCAATATTCCTCCAGCATCATCCCAAAATCATTAACTAACGGATAATCAGCAGGCTCTGCATCTAAGTTAAGCTCTTGTCCGACTGAAGTAGACAGCAGAGGATTATCAATGAAACAGAAATCGGGTATCCGTAGATTGGCAAAGTTTACATCCAACCCTTCATTGTTTTCATCCTCGAAATCACCATTGTTGTTTGAGACTGAAACAGATGCAGAGGTATCCCGTTCGAGCACTGATGATGGCGAAGTATGTGATAAAAGGCTCTCGGACTCTTCAAAAATAAACGGAACAGAGTTGCTATTGTGAGAAGCAACAACAGAACATGAAGCTTCATTGGTTTTATCAGATGAAGCAGAGGCGGCAGCTGCAGCAGCCAAAACAAGGTAAAAGCGAAGTAGGCAGCAAACAGGAAAGAAACCTAGCATGACAATTTTTTTTTTTATTTTTAGACTAACTTTAAGAAACGGCGTTAAAAACTTTCGCACTGCCGTTTTTAGCCTCTATTAAGGAATAGGACAGATGGCAAAAATATAGAGGGGAGGCACGGATGGGGGCATAAAAGGGGGGCAAAGGATTTGTGTTCGTAAGTTTTGCTGCCAACCAAAACAAAATAAACTAATAAATTATGGGGCTGTTTGGCCTAGCTTTTTTCTAGCTTAAAAGCTATTATGAAGCTCTTATGAAAAATAATAGCTTTTAAAATTAAGTTAAAGTTGTTTGGTAAATTTTTTTTATAAGTTTTTATTTATATAAGTTATAATTTTGATTAAAATTATTGTAGAGAGTATTTCTTTTTTTAAAATGGTAATATTGTAATTATCTTTAATAGATAAGGATATTTTTGAAACAAAAATAAAAATTTTTTTTGTATTTTTAAAAGAAGAGAAGAAAAAGCTCCTTATAGGAGCTTTTTTTTAAACTCTTTTTTAAAAAATTTTACTCTTTAAAAAAAAGTTGCTTTTTATTTTAAGAGCTTTTCAAAATTTATGTTTGGTCTAACTTTTACTTTTAAGAAGTAGATAAGCTGAAAAAAAGTTAGGCCAAATAAGCACTATAAGGATTTAATCATGTATATATTTGATGTCTGCCCATCCCACCGAATACCGTCGCTGAGTTCTCCGGGAAATGGGTACTTCTCCTATATGTTGTTAGTCCTAGTTAATGCAGATATCTCAAATGATTTTCCCATTGATAGCTAGCTGTTTCTGAGATCAGTTTTTTAATTGAATCTCCAGATTGATTGAATTGTCCTCCAGATCAAGTTTCACCACGCGGGCACGTGCACCTTGGACCAAATAATAACTTACCTAATTAATCCAGAAAATTTGCCAGTATATCATGAAAGAATACGAATCACAAACGCATCAAACATCTCAGTAAGTAAACATTAGGATATATATAATTAGGGATCTCCATGCATCTTGACCCATAACTCAATATTGCAAATTATGATAATTAATTTACTATTGAAACTGATGATGAGGATCTGAGATTAGGTACTGAGGCTGCCGTGAAAGTCAAATACCTGGTATAATAATTGACTTGGATTATATTTGAGTATCAAGCAGTAGGTCAAGTATCGTTATAAAAAATATCAGAATCAATCTTTAAAGATCTTCCAGTTCCTTCACCAAGATAGACCTTGGTTTGTTCCAGAGCCTACGTAATAATTAAAAGACCTTACTAATTCTTGAATATTAATGCATGATATCAAAACCAAAATGGAGGAACGTCAAAGAAAGTAATTTGTTTGCCAAGTTACAGCTAGGTATGTTAAGCTTATGGAAGAATGGTGTCAGGTGGCGCGTGTTGTTTGTTCCCTTAATAATATTTTTAGATCAATAATAAACAAAACCCAATGGAGTAAATTTTACCAAAAAATAAAAAAGAGTAGTAGACGTCTGTGCTTATCTCAGCCTCATTTCACTATACTGGCTCCCTTCATTTCCTTTGGGGATATCAACGGATACCCAATCCGGTTATTAATGTCTTTTAATATTTATACTTTATATACATTAAGTTCATTTATAAAAAATATAATTACTATTTTGTATATACATTATAATACTTTTAATGTATATACTTTATAATATATAATTTATAATATCTTTTAATACATACACTTTATATTATATAGTATGTTTATTTATAAAGAATATAATTACTATTGTATAAATTAATTACTAAATAATATATAAAGTTAATTATCTAAAAAGAAGTTGTGAGATTAGAATAGTTTTGAAACTTAACTTTTTTTAAAAATTTCATGTAATTAAGGGTAAATTCATATAATTAATTAAATTAATTAATAAAACTGTGATTATTAATTAAATTGTAATGTCTTTTAATATCTATTCTTTATATACATTGGGTTCATTTATAAAAAATATAATTACTATTTTGTATATACACTATAATACTTTTAATAAATATACTTTATAATATAAAACTTGTAATGTCTTTTAATACATGCATTTAATATTATATATTATGTTCATTTATAAAGAATATAATTACTAAATAATATATATTTTTGTTTATATAAATTTATAATATATAAAGTTAATTATCTAAAAAGAAGTTGTGAGAGTAGCATAGTTTTGAAACTTAGCTATTTTTTTTAAATTTCATGTAACTAAGGACAAATTCATATAATTAATAAAATTATGATTATTAATTAGATTGTAAGATCTTTTAATAACTATATTTTATATAAATTGAATTTATTTATAAAAAAATATAATTACTATTTTATATATACACTATAATACTTTTAATATATTTATTATTTACTTTATATTAATATTATAAAAATTATAATTTATAAAATTATAAAATTCATATTTTTATTTTATTTGTTTTCTTTAAAAATTATCTATTATCCTAAATGTTATATATATTCCTATTTTTTTTTATTTGTGTTGGATCATGTATAACAATTGAAGATTCAATTGCCACATATGTTGACATTGACACGGAAGAAGATGATTGAATTGTTCATGAGCTTGCCTTATTGTCAATTTGTAACATTTTTTAACTAGTTGTTTGGATATTTATTTTAGTGATTTAAGTTTATATTGTTGTTGTTTGGATATGTGCTTGATTATTTAAGTTTATGCTATTTATTTGGATCTTTGTGTTTTGTTATTTAAGTTTATGTTGTTATTTGGATATTTATGTATAGTTATTTAAGTTTATATCGTTATATGGATATTTGTTTTTAGTTATTTAAGTTTATGTTTAATATTTTTGTTTTTGATTATTTAAATTTAAATTTTATTATTTCTGTTTTTATTAATTTAATTAATAGTTAATTTTATGAAATACGTAGAGAAATATTATTGTATATGTATACGGGTTCAAGTAATTGGGTAACCATGAAATAAATTTTAATAATTTTTTAATCTAATCAGGTTTTTAAACAAGTTAGGGTAATTATAGGATAGTAAAAAAATAATAGAGTTAGGGTTAGGATAGTGATTTTAAAATTATAAGGGTAATTAATAGGATTAGGGTAGTTGATTTTTAATAAGGTTAGGGTTCAGGTACCTCGAAATTATAGAGTACCCGACTCGTTAAGATTTCTAATTTCCTTCTGTTTTTTTAATTAATTTTAATATTATTGTATCTCGTGACTGATTAATGACATAATGTAAATATAATTTTACTCTTCATCGATAATGTGTAAATTAATAATTGATAAAAAACATATCCATTGACTTTGCATACAATTTCTTAGGTTAGTCTTAGATAATTGGTTATTCAAATTAGAATAATATTGGTGAGTATTGGGATATTGGAGACATAAATTCTTGGAAATTTACCTTTCCATCTTTGTCTTAATGGTTTTACTATCTCTCTCAAGCAATATTCCTTTGAATTCACTTAATCTTCTCTATATTCTTTGAATTTCTTTTCTCACAACTAGTCACAATCTTAACCAAATGCATTCAAACGATAAGCGTTACGTGAAAGTGATGTAACTTTCAAAATTTCCATTTTACTTGGAGCAAACTCAAAAACAAAATAAAGCATGGAGAAGAATTATACTATACTATTTTCTCTTAACTTTAAACTTAGAATAAATTGCATCCATCATTCCTTAAATTTGATTCAAATTTTCGTTTTTACAAATTCAAATGACATGTTTTTATGTTCAAATTTTTACAAGTTTGTGTCTGTTATATACATGCACCGTAAGTTGAAGCTTTTAAATATCACCAACAAGATTAGAGGATTGTCACATATATTTTCATTAGCATATATATTTGTTAGTTTTTAATAAAAAGAATTACTTGTAAAGTTGGTAAAAATTGTATATTTTTAATTTAGTTATTAAAATAATAATAAATATTTATAAATAATAATTGAATTTAGATAACAGGTACCCAAGGGATAGTATCCGAACCCAATTCGAGTAGTAATTTCACTACCTGAACTCATCTCAAATCTGATTATAGGGTATCTTAACCCTGTATAACTGAGTCGAAAATCCACGGGTATCTTGTAGTAAGGTACCCATTGCCATCCCTAAACAAATATGAATAGTAGTACCAGAATCTAGCTATCATTTTTATTATTTTGTTATAGTAGCCATGTGTACTTCGGTAACCATTCCAGTATACATTTCAATCACCATAGCAACAAACTCTTTGACTTCATGTTCAATAAGATTTACCCTGTTCTTAGAACCAAAAACGATAATCTTGTTTTCAAGATTTCCAGAATTTTTGAACTTGCACTCCTTGATAAAATGTCATTTCTTTCCACAATGATAACACATTTTATTACTCTTAAATTTCTTAGATTTTTTTAAGTCAATTTTCTAGACTTTGTTTCTTTTCAATTTTCTAGAATCATTTTCTTTTTCATTTACGAGGTTTACATTTGATCCAAGAATGAGTGCATTTTTAACACAATTCTCTACCTTAATATGCAAATGAGTTCGAAACTCTTCAATAGTAAAACTTTCTAGAGAATATAAAATTTTCTTTCTATATCCATTTAAGAAGGTGGAAGTTTGGACAAAATTGCTCTCACTCGTAGTGAGTCAGGAATTTTGATTTCCAATTTACTTAATTTAAAGGTCAGAATTCGTAACTCATGTTTTTGATCCATAATTGGTTTGGTATCCATCATGGTAAACTCGAAGTATCTCAATGCAAGAAATTTATCCGTACATTTTTTCTTTTTTGTACGTTTCCTCAAATACAATCTAGATTTTCTTTCCTAAAGCCTTAGGTATGAAGAGATCATACAATTGACCAGTGAGAGAATTGAGGATGTATCCACGACATATAAACTCGTCATATTTTCGTTTCTCCATGTTACATTAGCAGTGGTTGTGACAACAATTATTATTGTAGTGATGTTTCTAGAAAGTGTTATTTGTTTTATTTATGCTTACGTGATCTCTTCTAGAATTAATTGTTGATCCATCTCAAGAACATAATAAATCTTCAATGTGCTTAATATGAATACCATCTTGTGCTTCCATCTAGTGAAATTCGTTCCATCAAATCTGTTGAGTTTGAGCACTTCTTGATTTTGAAAGTGAACCTTTACACTCGAATCCAGTCCAACCTCCATCACGAAACAATTGCAAAAAGATTTAAAGAAATACCTTAAAATAGAAATTATTAAGAAGAAGAAGATTACTTTGAAGACATGAATAAATACTTTCCTTAAAAGGTATTTCATGATACAACAAAATCCTTAACACACTTAACAAAACAATAAAATTAACATAATGTTGTTTATATAATAAGTCAACGCATTCGTCTTTTAATATAAAGAGTTGTTTCTTTTTATAATATAACTCTTCAAATAGCTATTTCTTTTCATAATTTAACTATTCAAAAGATATTTTTAATAAGGTAACTTTTTATAACTTTCACTTACAATTTTTCATCAATAAGCACTTTCCTTAAATATTATTTTATTATTTAATTTGAAAATTAAAATAATAAAATTAATTAATTATTAATATTTTAATCTAAAAGTCCAAATACTAATATTACCGATCTACCTAATACAAAATGGGTTGGGTTTGCCTTTGACGAGAAGGTCTGTGTTTGGAGATGTTGATTGTCCTGATCATTTTTGAGATTTAATTTCCTGCTGTCTTGGTGAGTCTTGTTTGAACTAAATGTGTCTCGCTTTTGTTGCAGGGATGATTGTCTGTAAGCAAGCTAATAGTCATGTGAGAGCTAGAAACAGAGATAAGTTTTTGTCTGTTTATGTTTTTTTTTTTCGACTAACTTATTGTGTCATGGTGTGGCTGTTTTTGTGTACCTTACGTGGCTCTTTTTTTTTTTTTAGCGAATATTTTGAGCTGTTTGACCATGGACGGAGGCCCTGGTTGGTTTCTCCTTAGCCAGGGTGCTTGGCTTTCTCAAGCAAGGCAATTAAATTCTTAATTTCCAAAGAAAAAGTAATATTAAATGTCAGGTTAAAAAATGTGAAATGATAGAACCAATATTAGGATAATAGACGTAAAAGTATTTAGTGTCACCAATGACAAGGTTTGCTTTGAGGAAATATGTTTCTAGTAAATTATATGTATTATACCATTTCTTTTACTGTCAAACTTTACACAAAAATATGGGAATCTATATGGTACTTTAATGGAAGCTTGACTAATTATCCAAAACAAATAAAAACAAAAACAGTAAAGAACTAGAAAAAATGTACAATATCCTGAGCAAAGTTGAGAAAACTCATTATTGATCATATTTATCTTCCTTCTTTTGTTAGAAGCTGATGGGGTCCGTCGTGGACATAGTTATTTTGTATCTTGTACGAGCAAAACTTATTGGAATTTGCGCTTCAGCAAATAGCCTGGCAGCCATGTTAATGGCACTTTTCATCTCTTCTGGAAGTTAAATGCCCTGATTGAGAATGCAAAGATGAATCCGAAGAGCACGCATATTCCAACTATCACGATTGCAACAACTCCCACAAATTCTTCTCTGAAATCGAAGTAGTTTCTAACAAAATGTTCCACTGTTTCACCAGAGTCAAACGTCTCCTTTATGTCTCCATATTGTGAAGCAATTAGTCCATACAATGTCCATGAAATGGGGCAAACCCAGTAGTACCATCTCCACCAAACAGGAATCCTCTGTCATTGGAACAAATTTCAGTTCAATAGAACACGGTCTCATTCTGTGTGTTAACAAAGTATGCAAAGAGTACGTTACTAAAGCTTACTGTTCGGGGAATGATGAATCCTGAGAAAAGATTCCATAGTGCCAAAAAGGCAGATGAAACTATGGCAGCAATATTGTGGTTTGGAGTAACAGCCACGGCCATCATCCCGTAGAAGGTGAAGTATAAGAAGGTGAAATACATGAAGAAGAGATACCAAAAGAACTTGGCAGGTGTCCAATCGAATCCAATCATGGCATACACTATAACTCCATATATGACAGTTTGAACCAGAACGAATGGTAGCTCAACCACAACCTGCGATACAAATTGGTAAGCATCAGCCTGTTTCCAATGCCTAGACTTATTACTAGCTAAACTTAAGTTGCCCGTAGAAAGTCTAATTTGCTGAATCTCTAAAACGAAAGGCAATATTACCTGTCCGAATGCATATGGTAGCGCTGAATACATCCCAGCTGCTCTTTCTCGATAAAAGACGGTTCTTTCAACTGCCACAACTGGTTGAACTGATGCTGAATTTTGAAATCCTATAAAGAGAACAGCGGCATACATAGAACCCATTGAATTGAGAACATCCTGTTGCCTTGTTCTGCAATTCCCAAGCATTTTGATTGATTCAGAGATCAGAAAACAATAAGACTTTTCTCTCCACTGCACTATTAGCATTAAATATTTATATACCTTTTGGAACCTAGATCCCAGAATATCGTCCCAAACAATAGAGCAATAACAGTTGTGAATAAAATTCTCACTGCTGTGTATGGTGGGTTTCGCCAGTATGACCAGTACTGCTTCCATAGGCAAGCCATACATTGAGTGATCAAAGATTGTGAATATCTAGTCAGGAAGTACAAATCCTTGGAACCAGGAGCAGGACTGCTAAGTTCCTTGACCAACGCCTTGTTTCTCCTGCACCATTCATTTTACAGCGTCAGTAATTGTATAAAAAAAAAATTTATGCATTAAACTTTAACAAGCCTTCAAGGAATTGGATGTCTATGTAGTAGTATATATGAAGTTTGCATTCAAAATCAGTTAGGAGTTCTCCAATATGAGTCTCAAAAACATCGACCACTTATAGGGTTGACTTGATAATAACGGCTTTGACTTGATGTGATATTAAATTTGAACCATGAATTCCTGGAGCTACGTATTTCCCTTCCTGTGTCTGTCAGGTGATCCTACCTGTATAGTTCCGAGTTTTTGTATATGTTGGTAAAGTTGACACCAAGGGTTTCTTCTTGTGCTGCTGAAGTAACCTCCAACATCCAAGTTGCTGGATTGTAACCATCCTTTATCCTTGGGATTCCAGTTATTTCCTTCAACAAGCAAAATCTCTCAGCAATTTAGCAAGAGGTGTAAAGATAGTTCCTGTAATGTCAGGTATTCATGAAACTCACCTCAAAATACTTTATCAGATAACAAGAATGGCGGCCCAATGGGCCCACATATATTTCTTCACCTCCTCTTTTCAACAATAGTAGCTGTATTTTACCATTGATTATGTGCTTGTGTTAGTTTAAAGAAGCCAAAAGATACAAATGGGTGCCAAAACTTGGAAATGATTCTCACCTCATCAAAAGCATCAAATATATCAATGCTTGGTTGGTGGATGGTACACACCACAGTTCGTCCTGTATCCACAGTGTTCCTCACTGTTCTCATTACTATAGCTGCAGCCCTGGCATCAAGCCCAGAGGTAGGCTCATCCATGAATATTATGGATGGGTTGGCAACAAGTTCAACTGCAATTGTTAGCCTCTTGCGTTGCTCAGTTGAAAGACCATTCACCCCAGGCAATCCTACAAATGCTTCCCTTAGTGAGGTTAACTCCACAAGCTCCATGACTTCCTCAATGAACATCTGTGTCACATCAATTTGATTTAAAGCATATACAATAACACGCCCAAGCAAAGCATAGAAATATATAATGTTTTTGTCACTACAACCATTTAACTTTTCTAGTTTCTAGTAATTCCAACACCAGTAATGCTTTTGAATGCTACTACATTACTTCTTTGTCACCTAGAAAATATATGATAGCGGAAGTCAGAACATACCATCCTGGTCTCAGAATCAACCTCTGGGGGTAGTCTAAGCCATGCAGAGAAAAGCAAGGACTCATAAACTGTAACATGGGGGGAATGGATGTCCGTTTGCTCACAGTACCCAGATATGCGAGCAAATGTTTCCTGCTTCTTTGGATACCCTGAAATTTTGATTGTTCCCTCAACATAACCACCAGTTTTCCTTCCAGCCAACACATCCATCAGAGTGGTCTTCCCAGCACCACTAACCCCCATCAGAGCTGTCAGGACTCCAGGCCTGAAAGCACCACTCACTCCCTTCAAAAGTTCCAATCGATCCTCAGAAACGCCTTGAGCTTTCATTTCCTGCAAGCATTGTAGAAGTTCAGGATGTAAAGTTTGACGAGCACATTTTTATTATTATTTTTTTAACCTTTTTATGCTAGTCAAGAAACCTGGTCATTATGAAAAAATCCAAAGAAATTGTTGCACAGGAATATTATATTTGTCCATGTATGGAGCAAAACACTGTATTCAATAAAAATTTGACAAATATCTACACAAAATGCCTTAAAGTTTAGTAATTCATTTGCCTATGTTTACTAGTTCCTAGTTTTGAACATATGGTTGCCTCTTGATAAAAGATAAGATACCTGTGGCATGTCTACAGCATATTTGATTTCATCAAAGCTCATAGACAGGGGTTCAAAAGGAAGAACCATGCCCCTTTTCCTGTTCTGATTAGCTTCGTTGATGCTCCCAACTTTTGCAGACAGCGACCTCGATGACGCACTTCTTCGGCTTTCTATCCCTGTCTCTGCATTATTTTTGCATTGATCATGTTACAGCACGAATAATACAATGTAGCATCTGGGAAAATAAATCATCTGTATTAAATTAGATTAATGACCCACCAGAAGAACCTTTTCCTCTTGACGATAGCTCAGCATTTTCTCCAGTCTTGCTAGCAATTTTCTCAGCTAGGGTTTCTTTAGATATTAATGCTTGAGGCTTCCCAAATGCTGAATCAAATTAATGTATCAGAAAAAAGAGCTTCACATTTGAAAACTCAGAAATCAGATGAGAGAAACTTACGGTCAAGATACTTTAGAGTCAATGTGAAAAGGAAATTGAACAGGAAACAGTATCCAATCAAAGCGCCCACTCCAATCCAGTACCAATGTGCTTCAGGGAAAATTCCACGAGACTTTAAGATGGAAACTCCTAATGGCTCCTTAGAGTTTGGAGGAATCTACAGTTCAGACATTTTCAGGTATTCAGTAATTGCTGCTGATCAAAACAATTCTTCTCATATCTTATGCTTCAATTTCATATTTGAAAACTTTTGTCAGCATTCATGGCAGTGTTGCTTACATGTCTCCAACTCTTCCCCAGAAATTCGTTCACAGCAATGGCATTCTGTCCATACATCAATGGTGAGATCCAGTAACCCCATATCCACCATTTCTTGACATCATCTGATGCAGCAGAGCGTAGCAGTCGCCATTAAAACCCAATATACATGATTGAGATAAATAATGGTAATAAACAGTATAATACTTAAATCTATTCAACTTTATATTTAATTCACCTCGGGTTAAGATGAATCCTCCCATAACAAGAACTGCAAGTAAAGCAAATGAACCACATGTATTTGCAACAATTATATTTCTTCCTAATCCTCCCATTAATCGGAATAGTCCTGATGCCATCTGGCTGAGACATAGGAGTATTAAGTAATGCTTGAAAAACCTGCCAGTGAGCGCGTTAATTAGATTGTGATGCACACAAAATGTACAACTTAACAGATATGGTGTACAATGTTTCTCACCTCCCAGCAGCTGGGTCAAAGCCAATGACATAATAAGTCATGAAAACCCAGATGGTAACTTCTAAGACGCTGATTGGGATCTTAAGAATCCATGCGGGTAGAGAATATGCCCATGAAGGATAGAAGAGAAGGTCCCTTTGCTTGTAGAAGATAGGAAGTTTCATAATGGTCATCGCAAGCTCCGCGAATCCATTGAACATTATCATGATGAGAATGAAGAACAGAGCTCCCATAAAAATAAGACCATCTGTCATCGTGTCTCTGTGCATCTCTGTCCTTAGAAATAATGTCATTGTTATGAGCCCCATGATAATGAGCTGAAAATTTCAGCAAGAAGAAAACAATCAGTTTGGACTTAAAATGTTCCAGGTATATTCTTAAAACAGTTTAGTCTCTTTACAAATTTTTGTTTACGCACTTGAATCATTTTGAAAACGTAGACGAATAAGTTCCTCTTCATTAGAAGATATTCCCTGGATACACAAGCTTTTATCAGTTCTTTCTTGGAAACACCGTACTTCTCTTTTGTTAGAGCAGCCGGGTGGCTTTTGGACTTGTCAAACGGAATCGCAAGATCATCCCCTAGCGTTTGACCAATATGGAAAGACTGAAATGCTTCAGCGAATTCCTTGACAGAGACATAACTGTAAGGCTCATCTTTACGAGCCCAATACTGCTCCTGATCTTTCCTTGATGTCACCTGTTGTACCCCATGGATAAAAAAGGACCAAAACAGTTACAGATATATTCCAATAGTTACTGGATGTTTAATAGTAATAATAAACAGAAATTCTGGATAAGATTAGAATTACTTCTTGTAAAAAGTCGGCAACTCCTTTTCTTTCAGGACACTTGAAACCCATGTATTCGAAGAACTCAAGAACATTCTCCCGAGGACCTTGATACACAATCTGGCCATCTGAAAGAAGAATTATTTCATCAAATAGGTCGTATGTCTCCGGGGCTGGCTGGAGGAGAGAGATAAGAGCTGTTCCATTGAGGATATGGATGGACTGTCTCAATGAATTCACTATTTGATATGTTGTTGAACTGTCCAAACCAGTAGATATCTCATCCATGAAGAGTGCCCTTGCTGGTCCAACCAGCATCTCCCCTGGATCATTTTAGTGGGAAAACGCATTAAAAAAACACATGATAATCAGTCCAAAATTTTGGAATTGGTAGAACAAGTTTGTCCAATACTTGTCTGAAAATCATTGGACAAGACTTACCTGTAGTGACTCGCTTTTTTTGTCCACCAGAGATGCCTCGTATCATTTCATTTCCCACCATGGTATCTGCACAAACTTCAAGTCCCAATATCTGCAAAGTTCCAATATTAGAGTATCAGAAAATGCAAAGATTCTTTTCTGTCTCCTTAGCTTGGATCTGAAATTTGTACCTTGAGGATATAATCTGTAACTACACTGGCCTCTTGTCCCTCTATTGCTGCGGCCTGCGAGTTTAACATTACTATGTCATTTGACAAAAAAAAAAAACACTTTGAAATGAATGTACTACTGCAAAAGTAAACTGAATATTCTTTGTTCCCCTCCTCCGTTGTCTCACCTTCATATAGATATCAATATCAGGATCAGGCTTGATATTTGCTTCTTTCTCCCTACGAGACAATTCTACCAACATCCCTGCCAAGTTCAGAAAGGAGAAAAACATTTAACTATAGAACAACAAACTCTTCAGACCTATTGCATGTCATAGTTGAGGGTATTTCATTATACCATAACGAGGCCCAACCCCTTGACATCTTGCTGAAAAGGCTAATGTTTCTCTGACTGTCATTTCTCCTATGTGAAGATCATATTGGCTTATATAAGCTGATGTTCTCTGTGGCACGAATTCTTCCATCCCATGTCCATTGTAAGTTACTCTGCCTGAAAACTGAGATTTTCATATGTGCCAATATCAGATCATGATGCCAATCAGCTGTCCAGAAAAATTTGGAAGTACAATGAAATTTAGTTTCTTACTTTCAAATCTTTTCCGAGCTTTCCAGCCAAAGCCAATAGTAATGTGGTCTTGCCTGAGCTTGGGGGCCCTAAAAGCAATGTCATTCTGAAGAAGTTTGATGAAAGAAATGAGTGGTACCAACTTATCGAGAGATTACGATGAATTTCTGAAATCTGGTGTAGAGATAGTACTCTTCTTACCTTCGAGGTTTAATAATTCCACTGACATCATTAAGGATTGGTAACGGTTTCTTTCTACTAGGAAGAATACGCAGGTAACTCAACAATCCCTTCAAAGAAACAGGGACATAGAAAAGTTGGTAAGGTCTGTTCAATTAGAAGGTGCAAAGGTGGTAGCTAATACTTAATAAATCTTTTTTCGGATTCAACAAGGAGGAGTACCTCTAGGATATTTGCACAGAAGTTGAACATGGTAGGTAATGCTCTACTTCCCACATAAGCCTCTGCTTCAACATTTAAATGCTCAAACCGGACTTCAATTGTTGGCATATCAAGTCCAACTCTGAGGTTTGAGTGGTGGAATCCAGAGAAAAACAACAATTTGAATTAACTGAATGCATTAAACAATTTGCAAGAGAAAAAGAGATGAAAAAAAAAAGTAATGGAACTTACCGCTCAATGCGTTCCCTAAGCTTCAACAAGAACTTCTCATTGTCTTCTTCTGCAATTTTCACTAGCCTTTCCAGCAGATTCCTTCTCTCTATGAACCCAAGATCCTTTATATCTACCTCCCTCGATTGGCCTTCTTCTTCAGTGAGTATTCCTCTCCTTACACGCAAATACGTTGGCAGTTTCTCAATAGCAGCCCATTTCAGGGCTTCTTCATCATCTTCTTCACGAGAAGACTTGGAGAAAGCTTCCATGGTGTTGTTCCTCCAAATGCTAGAGCTTCCGATACGTGCACTGCTGACTCTAAATGCATCAGTACCGCTCTCCATTTTTTGCCAACGCCACCCAGTGCAAAGAGATTAGTTCAATATAAACCAAAAGAAAGGCCCAAAAAGAAAGTTTCTTTGGTTTGCTTTCATACAAAGAAACTCCAATTCATGAATTTTAGAGCTGGCTAGCAGCTCAGCTATAAGATATACGTGTATCTTTCTCGATATGAGTGTTTGTTAATATTGGAGTCAATGGACAGAGAAAAAAAAAACAAAATGCAAAAGAAACCAAAAAATTTTCTTTGTATCTTTCTCTGTTCTTTTTGTGGAGCATCAACGATATGCTGATTCTTTCTTGAGGGTTTTCATATGAGAGAAGGATATACATATATATACACATAAAGTATAACTTAAGAAGCTCATATATACATTCTTCAACCGTTTAATTTGGTCATTTTCTTTATACTTAATTATAGGATGATGTAAGGGCATATATCATATGAAGCGTAAGAGATTTAAAATTAACTATACTATAATTCAGTATTCAATTTACTACTCAATAAAGATGTAAATTGTTATATGAATTTCAATGTAATCATAAATCAGCATACAACATTGGTCTACAGTTTAATAATAAGAACTTCGTGAGATTATCAACACACATGGTAAACTTTAGCATCATGTGGTACGCGAGCCATTTTAATTGGTTGAGCTTTCTAGCTGATGCAGTAAGTAGAGCTCGTCCTTTCTGTTTATTGGTTGCCTATCTAGCTTATGGCTAAGAAACAATTGAGTTTATAGCTTTCAAAAATATGCCAAACCCAACCACATCTACAATAAATTAATCATTTTCACTCATGTTTAATTAATATTGATTTGCTTTGTCGGCGTTAAAAGCAGGTGTTACAACTTGAAAAATTAATTAATTACTACACTTTTACCATATGTCGATTCCCAAATCCATCGTCTGAGCTAAGCTTATTCAACTAAAAATAACTCTCCATTTCTTAGACATGCCAAAACCTCCATGAAGTGTCCTACACACCATGTCTTTAAGACAACATGCAACTGCTCTTGAACTGTCTAGGAAACCAGCAGCTACTTGCCTAATATTATAATATTTTATCTCATTTCCAGAATCCGTGAATAAATGATGTGTAAGGTTTGCTGCCAACCAAAACAAAATAAACTAATAAATTATAAGGATTTAATCATGTATATATTTGATGTCTGCCCATTCCACCTAATGCCGTCGCTGAGATTTCCTGGAAATGGGTACTTCTCCCAGATGTTGTTAGTCCTAGTTAATGCAGATATCTCAAATGATTTTCCCATTGATAGCTAGCTGTTTCTGAGATCAGTTTTTTAATTGAATCTCCAGATTGATTGAATTGTCCTCCAGATCAAGTTCCACCACGCGGGCACGTGCACCTTGGACCAAATAATGACTTACCTAATTAATCCAGAAAATTTGCCAGTATATCATGAAAGAATACGAGTCACAAACGCATCAAACATCTCAGTAAGTAAACATTAGGATATATATAATTAGGGATCTCCATGCATCTTGACCCATAACTCAATATTGCAAATTATGATAATTAATTTACTATTGAAACTGATGATGAGGATCTGAGATTAGGTACTGAGGCTGCTGTGAAAATCAAATACCTGGTATAATAAATTGACTTGGATTATACTTGAGTATCAAGCAGTAGGTCAAGAATCGTTATAAAAAACATCAGAATCAATCTTTAAAGATCTTCCAGTTCCTTCACCAAGATAGACCTTGGTTTGTTCCAGAGCCTACGTACTAATTAAAAGAGCTTACTAATTCTTGAATATTAATGCATAATATCAAAACCAAAATGGAGGGACGTCAAAGAAAGTAATTTGTTTGCCAAGTTACAGCTAGGTATGTTAAGCTTATGGAAGAATGGTGTCAGGTGGCGCGTGTTGTTTGTTCCCTTAATAATATTTTTAGATCAATAATAAACAAAACCCAATGGAGCAAATTTTACCAAAAAAAAAAAAAGAATAGTAGACGTCTGTGCTTATCTCAGCCTCATTTCACTATACTGACCCCCTTCATTTCCTTCTGTTTTTTTAATTAATTTTAATATTATTGTATCTCATGACTGATTAATGACGTAATGTAAATATAATTTCACTCTTCATCGATAATGTGTAAGATGATAATTGATAAAAAAAATATCCATTGACTTTGCATACATTTTCTCAGGTTAGTCTTAGATAATTGATTATTCAAATTAGGATAATATTGGTGAGCATTGGGATATTGGAGACATACATTCTTGGAAATTTACCTTTCCATCTTTGTCTTAATGGTTTTACTATCTCTCTCAAGCAATATTCCTTTGAATTCACTTAATCTTCTCTATATTCTTTGAATTCCTTTTCTCACAACTAGTCACAATCTTAACCAAATGCATTCAAACGATAAGCGTTAGGTGAAAGTGATGTAACTTTTAAAATTTTCATTTTAATTGGAGCAAACTCAAAAACAAAATAAAGCATGGAGAAGAATTATACTATACTATTTTCTCTTAACTTTAAACTTGGAATAAATTGCATCCATCATTCCTTAAATTTGATTCAAATTTTCGTTTTCACAAATTCAAATGACATGTTTTTATGTTCAAATTTGTATAAGTTTGTGTCCGTTATATACATGCACCGCAAGTTGAAGCTTTTAAATATCACCAACAAGATTAGAGGATTGTCACATATATTTTCATTAGCATATATTTAAAAAATTCATAAATTATTATAATAATAAAATGTTACATACATTCTCTAACTTGATTTGTGAAGTTTTAAAATTTCAACGATAATATATTCTGTCAATGGGTAAGTTAATCATTTTTTTTGGAGGTATTGAATTAATTGTATTAATTAAATTAAAGAAAGGCTTTTCTTTTATAAAATTTGATATGTAGTATGAAAACAAAAATACGACTTGTCAAACTATATGAGAACAACAGAATATATATCTAGGTTAAACTTTAGGGAAACTAGGTGTGTTTACTCTTAAAATTATACAAAATCATGATTTAAATATACAGATAGAGAAACTTAAATCAAGAAATAGAAAAATGCTTAATTAGGGTCAAAGTCAGCCCTAATTGATACACAATATTAGAAATTTTCAATTCAAATTAACACTAAGAAGCATGCAACAGATTCCAAATTAATGTACAAAATAATAAAGCAAAGTCAACAAAAAATGAATATTAGAATGCCCTAGAGCCGTGCATATATATATATATATATATATATATATAAATGCAGCCAAATGTCCCGTATTATTCTTGCAAGCCAAGAACCCAAAAAAATCAATGATGTACGCATAATCATACGTCCCATGTGTATAAAATCCCCACAGCTACGGAGAAAATCTGTTTGGTCCAACACCGAATTGTTATTTAAATATGCATATTTGCGTACATTTCTCCTTTTTAAATTATTTGCTACTATTATATTATATTGTGTTTGAGGTACATGCATCCAAGTGGGGTTGCATGAGGCTGGCCAAAATAAAAAAAACAAGTCTTGCATTATGTGATTCCACTCATTTAATCTTAAAGAAATATATTCTTTGCTTGGGAAACCTGTCTTCCTATATGTGCCACCCAAATCCTAACATCGAAATAACTTTTACTTTTAAAAAATGGCCTTCTCTCGAATCTCCATCATTTTTATAATGTAAACATATCTAAGGGTTCGCATATCCATCATTAACGTTTCTTAGTAGTACGGCAGGGTTATCTAGTAGATGATACTTTGGTTTGTTATTTAATGTGTATGGTTTAATTTCTTAAGAGAGAATTAACTAAAAACGTTTATTTTTTGTTTATGTCCTTCGAGTATGTAATGCTGACTGTTTATGGATGATTTGTGGGTTAATTGTTTTGATTTTTGGATTATTTGGTTTAAATAGAGCGCAAGTTGAAGAAGAGAACGAAATTTTTAGAAGACGAAATAATAATAATGTTGGCTCAATGACAAACTTCAACCAAATGGAATCTTTGGCTGCTTTTTTATTTGCGAGCCAAAGAGAATATTTTCTCATTAACCTTTCTTTTCAAGCCTTCAAGGGTCAACTCCATGCTTATCTTTTATATATTTATATACATACATATATATATATATATATAGCTTTGTTATGACTCTTTATTCTAGTAATTAGTTTAATTATTTTTGTTTTTTATAACCTATATTTATGATATATATAATCATCGTAACCAAACAACAAACATAACGTGTGTGTGTGTGTATGTATATATATATATATATATATATATTTATAGAAGGTAAGTAATACGTTAAGTAAAAGGAACTGATTAATTAAACAAACAAATAAAATTAATCAGAGTTCAAGAAAATTTAAATAAAATTGAACCAAATTCATGTACAGTGAGACTAAAATCAAATCCATGTAGGATGAGATTAAAATCTTACCAATAACCTTTGAGATTATGATCTTTTAACAATTACTTTAGTTATATAAAGCAACGAACTTCAAAGGATTCTTTAATTTGGTGATAAATTGTTTGAGCATATTATTCTTCTTTGAATTGTTGTGATTCCAGGACGCATACTGCCATACAAACTTTGAATAGATTGCCACTTGAACGGGTAAACATGATTTTCAGTATGATTAATTAAATCATAAATTGAAGCCGTAATTTAGGGACTTCTCTTGGCTTCTTTCACTACATTATTTATTGAATCGACTTGCAGCTAGTTTCATAGTTACAAGCATGACGATATCTTGATTGGATGTTGGAGCCAAATAATCTTCAAATTCGGCTGGCTATGACTATGATATAAATTAATTAATACAAAGGGATAGAATATTTGCCTATAGAAACCCAAGTTCAAATCCTATTAAAAGCACGTGGATTTATTCTCTTTTCAAAAGTACCACCTTACTGATAAATTGAAAACAATGATGAATTCAAAATTTTATATGAGAAGTGATCAAATGGTAAACATATTATAAATACTTGATTTTGGTTAATATTTATTTTTTTAAAGATTATTTTATAGTATAATATTGTACAAAGAATAATGAGAATAACCATCACAAGTGAATCACTATTTCACGTAAAACAATTAAAATAAGTGAAATATTATTTCACGCAGAATAACTAAAGTAAGTGAAGCACTACTTCACGTAGATAGTAGTGGAAGCAACTTAAAATAAGTGATAGGATTAACGGGTTACTTTCATCTTAGGATGTTCCGAAAAATTTGATTTGGTAGCTCAAATATGGAAATAGTTAAAAAGTTTTCATCTTAACATTTTTTTGAAATACAAGTATTTTTCCTTCTTACCTTATTCTCGTGTAACTCTTCACCTATAGCTTCTTCCTTTATACTTGTTCAAGTACATTTTTTTCTTTTAACTTTCTTATATAGCTTTTCACGTATGCCTCTTTTCTATTACCTTCTACTCAAGAATAAGTCTTATTACATCTAATTACTTCAATAGTCATATAATAAGTTTTTAACCATTACTCAATATTAACTCTCAGTAATGGTTACCTAATATTAAAACTCTTCTTAATATCATTCAATACATACATTAAAGCCCTCTTAAGTAACCACTACTTCTGATACTATATATAGAACTTTCACAATTCATTTGAGGATCTTCTCTTCCTCCAGAGCTAACACATTCTCCTCTAGAACTTCTCTCTCTAATTCTCTTCTACTCCTTAATTCTCTTCTTATTTTCTTCTACTTACCACACCACTTAGTACTTTAGAAATTGCTTTGATCTTCCTTTCTGCCACCTCCGATGCATTCTGTTACTTATTTGCAACACTTCCTCTTCCTATCACAAAAATTCACTTTACACATACAACCATGAATTTATATATCTGAAATTTTATACATATAATAATAATAAATTAAAAATTAAAAAACTAAGGAGATGGTGGGTAGCACCGCCCACCACCATCATGGCTCAATCACGGATTGCAAGTAAATTATTTTTATATTGAATTTCTAGTCTGATCAAAGAGCTCATTCTTTATTTGATTTTTACTTTATTTGATTTTTTAATCAATCTCTTTAAACTTGCATCAAATTGGAAATGATATTATTTTTTTTTCAGTGTTTTTTTCTTGGTGACGATTGCCGAATGTTTAACACCGCGGGCTGAATGAAGGAGATACCTACTGCCGTCTATTGTTTGACCTTCAATAAAATTTGCTTTAAAAAAAAAAAGTGGTTGAATTGTGAAGCCAGATCTAGGATTTTCATGTTTAGACCAGATAATACAATAATGCAAGAAACCCGAAAAACAAAGAATAAAATAAAATGTAGAACAGCACTATGATCCTTTGCATGTGGACCTGTAATTGAGTTCAAAGACATATTATAAGAAAGTTGTGTTGGAATTGGATGGGAAGGCACAACCAACCTCTGGAAATATGGGTCGAAATTAACGAATCGGAAAGATGAATAACCAAAAAAAAAAAAAATTGGTGAAACGAATCTAAAATCTTGTAGAAAGGGAACATGTCTAATTGCTTTGTTTTTCGTTTGAAAATGTGGGGCTCAGCATGTAGGTTGCCTCTCTATATATATCCTCTACTTTTAAAGATTAAATTACTGATATTCGTGCGTGATGGTGGTGTCTATATATGGATCAACATTACGAGGCTCAATTGTCCTTCATAAAATGTGTAATATTAAAATGAAAGTTTGTTTTTATTCAAGACATAATACACTTTCAAATTTGAAGGATGTCCCATGGTGAAAGAAGGAAAAAAAAAAGGTCTCCCGAACGGGAAAAGAGTGCACAGTTTTCATCATATCTATTATTGTGAAAGCTTATGTAAACAAGAGGCCCAAGATGAAATATGGGCTAAGCTAACATTTGAGTTTGCAATGTACAAATTTTCTCTTTAATTAATCAATTAAACTAATGCAAGTAGTAAAAGTGGATTTAAATTAACTAAAATTTTTAAGTTAAGGCCAAAGTATTTTCTTTTCTACTAGAAGAAGAGAAATCCTCCCTCATATATATTGTCGCAGATAACATTGGTTTAAGAGTATTAAAAACAAATAAAGCCTCTCGAGGAGTTAAAACGGTATCCCTCCTAAATGCTGTGAGCACCAAAAAAATCCACTAATTCCTATGAAATTAACGATGTAGCTTTTTAAGAAAATAAAATTTATTTATATGATACTAATTGCAAAAAATAATCACAAGATCTTTTTTTATTGAAATTCCAAAAGACATATTACCCTCTTATGAAAACAAAATTTATTTATATGATACTAATTGTGAAAAATAATCACAAGATGAAATTTATTTGTACGATGCTAATTGTGAAAATAATCACAAGATGTTTTCACACAAGATATAATTGGAGTTTACTTAAAATTTTAATATTTGTTATATAATTAAAATTTTAATATTTTGTTAGATAAATAAATAAAAATAAAATTTAAATGAGATTTTGTGGTAAATATTAAAATTTTACTATTTTGTTAAATAAATAAATAAATATACAAGATGTTTTGACAAAAGATATAATTGGAGTTTACTTACAATTTTAATATTTGTTATATAATTAAAATTTTAATATTTTATTAGATAAATAAATAAAAATAAAATTTAAATAAGATTTAAAATTTTAATATTTTATTAGATAAATAAATAAAAATAAAATTTAAATAAAATTCTGTCTGAGCCCGGGTTCGAACCGGGGACCTCTAGTGTGTGAGACTAGCGTGATAACCAACTACACCACCCAGACATTTATATTATAGTTTTTGCATTTTATTTAATTAAAACATTAATTGTCTTTCAATTCTAATTTATAAACCTTTAATTGAACATTTAAAAAAATTATATTTTATATATAACTTTGTTAATATAAATATTCATATTATTCCCATTTGATAATAAATACTAATTAGTTCATGAAATCTCCTCTTCACATGTCAAATCTACCTCATTCATCGTCACTTCCTTTCTGAGGCCAGAAAAGATCCGCTTCGGACCAATTATATATATAGGCTCTCTTTTAGGCCTGGATTTCTCACTGTTGGAGGGGCCTATTCAAGATTCGTACGGTCAACCTTATTTCTGGTTTGGGTTAGTTTTGAAGATTTCCTAGAATTACGAAGTAATAAAGTATTTTTTTATATAAATATAAAATTTATTATTTTAATTATTTTTTATTTCATAGATATCACTTTTTATTCCTCAACCATTTTACACAATAACAATTGATGACTAAATTTGATTTGTTATTTTATAGCAACTTTTACTTAAAAAGGAAACATTTAAGAAATAGGGATTTTAAAAAAAAAAATTTGAAGAATAACCCTCCTTAATAAGAGTATTTTAAAAATAACCATAAAAATAAATTTAATTATTTTTAATCATATTTAGTCATTACTTGACAAAAAAACTTTTAAAACTATTTCAAATAAATTAAACCATTTATCACAATTTTTTCTCATTTATGTTCCGATTTCTCTCTCTCACCATCTAACTCTTTTTAATTTTATCGATTTTTTTTTACATTCGTCTACTATGTTATCGATTGCTCTCTCTTGTGCTTTCATATTTCTCTTTCCTATGATTTCAAGATACCAAGCGATAGTGTTGATGTATTTAAGGTGAGTGGTTATTTGAAGAATTTGATTTTAAGGTATTTTGAATAAAACTAAAACGGTAAAAATGATCACAGATGTTTAAAATAACTTTTAATTAAATCAATTCGAGACCTAAACACCAATAAATTTAAGAATTTGAATTTTATAAACTTAAATTTTCAAAGAAATTTTTTATTTTTAGTCAAAATAGGTATTTTAGATAAGAAAATTTGTATTTGGATTTATAAAAATATGTTAGAAACACTTTAATCGATGTCAAATTGTCAAAAAAACAGAAAGAAATGAAAAGAGTTGAAGTTTTGGTTCATAAATAATAATAACATTTTAAGCATTAAAGTATAATAAAATATTTTTGAACATGGTACGTAATAATAATATTTTTCAACATGACGTGTAACATGTTTTTGTACATACCGTATAACAATAATATTTTTTTTAACGTGGTGTATAACAACCTTTTTTAATTATGTATAACAACTTTTTTTAACCATAACGTATAACATGTTTTTGTACATAATGTGTAATATCATTAAAGATAATTTTATCCAACTTAGTTAAAAATCGTTAAAGTTACAAAAAGAGCTATTTTAAAATCTCTTATCTTTAAGGGATACTTTTAAAAAAATCCCTTTTGCCAAATTTCAATGACTTGGCAAACTACAATTAATTTCAATCATGCTGCCTAGTTTTTGTTTGTTCCCATCAAAACAGCTGGAGAGAAGCGTTGAATAAGATCATCCTCACATAGCTTAGCAACCTCATCCTTTGGGAGTGTAGCCATGACCACTCTGCTCAATGGACCATAACCTGGCGCTGATCAAGATACCAGCATTTGCCCTGGTCCGACAATTGGTTCCACATAATAAGATACCCGAAGTGGTTTCAATTGATCTTCAAACGTGGCCAAATATGGGTTCACTCCCTCTAAGTTTACGCAAATAATATTATAGCCATTCATCAATGGAACAATTTGATTATCATTGCATTTCAACCACTGGATCAAATCCTTGATCCCTGTTGGTGTTGGGTGGGGTTTATAAGATTTATGAAATATTCAAGAATAGGCAAAATTGGCTTCAAGGCGAGTCTTTTAAATAGACATCTATCTTTAAAGCTTAATTCGCCCCCACCACTAGGTATGCAAAGGAGAATGATGCGACTAGTCTCAAGGATACAATGAAGCCAATGTCTAACTTTCGTGTTGCACTTTACGAAACTAGACCCTTAGATATACCCGAGGGTTTGCAAAGTCGTTTGACCTTAAAATCAACTTTTTGCAGTAAGTAGATAATAAGGAATTCGAAATCTTTTGTAGATGGTGGAAACTAAAGTGTTTTGTTCTTTTAACACAAACACTTTCTCTTACTCTTTTACACTTGCTTGTTGTGTCTAAAATTTGGTATCTTGTTGTTGTGTCAAAATGGATGACAACAAGCCCTTTATATAGACTTCAAAGTGTCTCTTCTTCAAGGACGCTTCCTTTTCATAAAAACATCTCTTTGTCTAATAAGTATCTTTATGTTCCAAGTTCACAACCTTTTCATAAAGATCTCTTTTATCCAAAAAGTATCTATACACTTTTTGCCAACACAACTTTTGAGGAAAAGATATTGTTTCAATAAACATCTAATGAATAGATAATTATTCATTCCATAAATCATACTCTTTGATTTATATCTTAAAACAATATCTATTCACATATAACTTTTCACATGTTACTTTACAATTGTAACTTTTCACATGTTACTTTACAATGGTAACTTTTTACATGTAACTTTCTGTTGGTGTCTTTTCAATATGTATTTTCAAGAAATATAATTATTCACATGAAAACTTATCTATATTACAATAGACATATTGTGTCACTTTTTGTGACATAACTATTGAGCTAATGATAGCTCTCCATCATGTGACTTACTTTAATTTTGAAAATACACCAACAATCCCTTCAGCATTCATTTTTTTTACCACTTCGCTTATAGCCTTTGTAGCTTCTGGTAACATGGTTTCACCCACAGATTCTAAATGAACCTTGTTATACACCATGCAGTTTCCGAAAAACCCTGGATCCAAACCAAGGCAATTTCTCATATCTAAACAAAGTGACATGTTGAAGAGCCTTCCTTTCGTTGCTTTCACCTTGCTTAAACAAACCCAAAATAGGGCAGCCAATGCCTCAAAAGCTGGTGAGCAAGCCTTACCTGAAGCACCGGTAGCTTGAGCCATGTCAATACAGTCTCGCACCATGGAGTCAGTGAATGATAAAGTTACGGTGGCGTATTTTTTATTGGTGGTCAAAGGAGTTGGTCTCTCAATGGAGTATTTGTAGTAGTTGATCAAGTCAGTACAGGATTCGTGGTTTGGGTTCTTGCTGTAATCAGCTTTTGTTAGCGGCAACAAATGGAACGAAGGAGGAGTTGACATTATTCCAGAGTGTGGTGTCGGCCCAAGCCTTGGAAAACATAGTGGCACAAATGGGATCAGCAAGTAGGTGACAGCAGCTCAAGCCAACAGCTAACCCACCTTTTTCAAATTCAGTCACCTGCAAAAAAAACAAAGGAAAAATCGCTGAAATTTAATAATAACATTAATGCTCATTTGGACTAGTCTTTTCATTCATAATTAAGGTAGATTAATCTTTTTTTTCCTTGCCTATTATACAAATGATTGATTTCTAATTCGCCCATGCAAAAATAGAAAGAGGAAATCGTTTTGAGCCGATGGGGCATATCCTTAAGTACCTGAACATAAACTGTAGGCCAATAATAAGGTTTGTGGAACATTTCCTCCCAATAAACAAGTTTAAGTTCCTTCTCCCTATCCATAATCTTTAACCAATCCTCCACAGTCCCTTTCACCTTAGCCTCTACCGTTCTTACTCCTCCATCATTGCACTTCACCATCTAATGCCCTTCCTGGTTCTTGTGTAAACGTCCAGTAATTATCGGAAAATTAGTCAGCACACACGACAACGAGTCCCTCAGCTTCTTGATCCACTCTCCAGGCTCTACATGATCTCCCCGAGACGGATAACAATAAACAATCGTCACTTGGTTTTGTTCCATGAGGCGATCGAGAACAGATAAGTGACAAAAGTTTCCGGGTTCTGCATCCGATCGTGAGCTTACCACACTGCGCTTGCCGATGCGTGTGGCTGTGCCCTCGGCCATTGTTACTGCGCTAGCCAAGGATCAATATCGAGTTGTGAGAGTTTGTCGACGTACACAATTCTTATGTTCATGGATTTTATTTTGTTTATATTGCATATTTTATAGTGATAAAGTTAGGTTTGGATGGGACCATATACTGACGGCAAGTGGAAAAAGCCACCACAGTAAGGACTTTAAATCTGAAAAGGTCTCATAATTTTATAAAAATAATAATATAATTAATTTTATTAAAAATATATAAAAATTAAAAAAATTAATAAAACATATATTTATTTTCTCATACTTAATAAATATCTATTTTTTTTATTTTTATATATTTATTAATTTTTAATTATTTATCTCATTCTTTATTAAAAATATATAAAAATGAAAGACAACTAATAAAATGATATATTTTCTCATTTCTAAATTATGTATAATAAATTTCAGTTTTTTATCACTTTTTAATTCTTATAATACCATTAATTTTTAATTATTTTTTTTATTTTTAATCAATTAACGGGAATATGTATTTAATGATCTTCATAGCTATTTTTTTCTTATATATAAAATAATTTTTTTTATTTTCAAACTTAAAAATTTTAAAAGAAATTATACAAATAAATAAAATAAGAGTCCAATTGATATACTTAATCATATAAGAAGATTGGATTCTTTTCCAAATGCATATATTACTTTTAAAATAATGTTAACAATTCTAATAAATATTGTTTTAGTAGAAAGAAGTTTTTCAAAATTAAAATTAATAAAATTTCATTTAAAATCAACCATGTTTCAAGAAAGATTAAATAGATTGATTATATTATTAATTGAAAAATAAATATTAGAATAACTTGATTATAAAGGAATTTTGCATTTCAAAAAACTAAAAGAATACTTAAAAAAAGTTAAAAAAATAAAATTTTAATAAGCTTTTTTCTTAATTTTAATAAAAAAATATTTCATTTGAATGTTTATCTTTAAGCTTTCAAAGTTATCGAACTACCCTGAATCTATACCATTTCATTTTCATGCTTACCAGAAAGTAAACCAACTCTATGGATTTTGGGGAGATTGAGGGTTACTTGATGCTTGCAAATTGTTAAATTTGGTTTGTGGGACATGTTTCATATTTGTTCTTCAAATTATCACTTATGCTAATTCAGCGACTTAATTCATTATACGCTTGCTTCTTAATTGTTTCATTGTTAGCGGGACTGTGCGCATAGAGTTTGAGATTAATTTTTTGAGAGGGAAAATTAAAATCAATTTAAATCCTATACGTTTATATATTATCGAGTCAATGAACGAAATAATGCATATCGATGAGGTACTATTTTAGTGTAGGTACTCTAGCTCTGATAGTGCTCTACGGAATTTCGGTGCCGTAATTTCTTGCCACAAAGTAGTGCTCTACGGAAGGCCGAATCCCCTAGTGCTAGCGAGGGAATGGCTTTACCTAATTGCTCTAAACTGCATTGAACTAAGTGGTGATCGCCGGCTGCGGCAATTTGGCTATAGATACAGAACGTGACCGCTGACCCAGGGTAACATCTGTCGCTTTGCTATACGACTAGAACTCCAAACGAGTCCATGCTGATATTTCATTGTGTTTTATAAATTATCATAAGTATATGTTGAATTCCTATTTATTTTGATATTTTTCATATCGAATTTAATTTTATATGAACTAATAAAGTCAATGTAATATATGTATATATATATATATTTAACGAAATAAGGAAATTACATTAAGAAAGCAAAGATCTGAGAGTATACAATATTACTTGCCCAATCAAATAAAGATCTATTTTATGCTTCGCGTTTGAAAGCAATATTGATCATAATTTCAAAAGCATATGTTCCTATTCGCTATGCTATCGATAATAAATTTATCAGTACAATTGAAATTTTTATGGCAAATCAAAATTGATAATTAGAATCAAATGGAGCTCTGGTTGTGATATCAAATAAATTTTTTAATTTTTTTTCCTTTTGGTAAGAAGAAATCTGAATCTATATATAATGGCTAAAATACTAAAAAAAACATTATACTTTCTTAAATTCTTCATATAAGTATTATTTTTACCATATTAACACATATGTGGTCGCTATATTTATTATATCAATTTTCATGTGACAAAAATATAAAAATTTATATTGAATTAACGATTACATGGTATATCACATTAATGCTTACAAGAATTCTTTTTTATCATATATGTGCCATGTGCATGTTGACATGATAGAGAGACAGTAGGCAAAAACAATAGATTTTAGAGTACATGTTAAATAAGGGCTTAATTAAATAAAAATAATATTTTAAAATCAAATTTGGGCATAATAGAAAGATAGAGGCTTATATGAAAATTTTTGCAAAAAGTTCAGGATTTCCTTCGGATTTTAGCCAATTGAAATTTGGCAAACTTGGGATAAATTGAAACTTTAATAAAACGACGCCGTGTTACCTGCAGCACGAAATTTCGTGACCTGAATTAAAATAAAAATACTTAAAAAAACAGGAAAAAAAACGCAGGCCTCTCTCTTCTCTCTCTCTGCCTGTCCGTGATCTCAATCAGATCAATCAGAAAAAAAGAAAAAAGCAGCAAAAAAATTATCAGATCAAATAGTAAGGGAGAAGAAAAATGTCAGGAGCATCAATGGTAGGAGATTCAAGCTCCTGGTCCACAGCTCTCGTCAAGATTTCACCTTACACTTTCTCCGCTGTCGGCATCGCCATCGCCATCGGCGTCTCCGTTCTCGGCGCCGCCTGGTACCCTTCTCTTCTAACTTTTTTTCTAATTTTTTGGCTATAAATCTGAGGAACAAGTTCTATAAAATACGAATTAAATGGGATTTTTTTTAATTATTCATAGGGGAATTTACATAACTGGGAGTAGTTTGATCGGTGCCGCTATCAAAGCTCCTCGAATCACTTCCAAGAATCTCATTAGGTAAATCTTTGTTTTTTTCTTTTGTTTTTAAAATACTTTGCTTTTATTGCGTGACTTAATCGGAATTCTTATTATTTGGGTTTCTAGCGCTCTTTTGTACCAAAAAAATCAATACTTATTATTCTTAAGCCCTAATCTCTTAACTAATTGTTGCTAAAGTTTATAAGCAATTTATACTTAATTATGGTTTGTTCTGCTAGATTTCTTGAATTGAATTAGATTTTGTTACTGGCCATTGAAAATCAGATAAGCATAACTAGGAACATCTAGGCCGCCTACTTTTTCTTTTGTTTTCTTTCTTAAAACTTTGAGGTATATGTCCAAGCCCTGGATCTTGATTGTGTTTATGCTTGGACTCCAATAACTTCGTTTGAGCTAAAAGGTGAAAGGAAGGCACGCATTTGCTTAAAATGAAGCATGAGTAACAAGAGTAGCTATAATTTGAGTTTTTTTTGTGTGTGTATAGATAATTTTTATTCTTTCCTAGACATTGCCATTACAAATTTATAAATGGCCCGCATGCGATTGAACCGTGGGACAAGTAGTAGGTTAATTAACTTAATTTGTGTAATATATGCTGAGTTAGTTGTAAATTAGAGTGGATGGCTAATGGAGCACAATTACTAGTCATAAAAGTGGATTGAAGATACTAGACCTGTCCAATCCTTTAAACTGGAATTGTTAAAATTGATATTATTTTAAATTTTGTTTCAATATGAGTTAAACTTTCTGCAGCATTTCTGCTTATTTATTTGAATGCTGTAATGCCTATTGAAATAGTAATTTTTTACTCAATGCTGTTGTTATTGCAGTGTAATCTTCTGTGAAGCTGTTGCTATATATGGTGTTATTGTGGCAATTATTTTACAAACAAAGTTAGAGAGTGTTCCATCAACACAGATATATGCACCAGAGTCTCTTAGAGCAGGATATGCAATCTTTGCTTCTGGAATTATTGTTGGCTTTGCAAACCTTGTTTGCGGGTTCATTTCTCAATCCTTTTCTCTTTAATCTTTTAATAAAGTTACCCAAATGAACATTTTGCTTATTTCTATGAGCTTATGATTTGTTTTGGTGACAGATTGTGCGTTGGAATTATTGGAAGCAGCTGTGCACTGTCTGATGCACAAAACTCCTCGCTTTTTGTGAAGATTCTTGTGATTGAGATTTTTGGCAGTGCACTTGGACTGTTTGGAGTGATTGTAGGTATAATTATGTCAGCACAAGCAACTTGGCCAGCAAAATCAGTGTAATTTCATGCTCTAAGTAAAAAAAAAATAATAGTAATTTGGTGATGTGAGAATGCAACCAGTTTTATGTACCACAAATGAAACCTGCATTTTTTTTTTATTTGTTATTAGTAGGCATGTATGTAGAAACTTGCTTGGAAATGTTTGCTCTTTCTTGTTCTCATAATGAATTTGTTGAATGAGAAATAAAAGTTTTTATGAAAACTTTTGTTCTCATAAAAGTAATTTGTTGAACCGCGGGAGTCTTCTTTTGGTTTTTATCTTTGATTTGGTTAGAAATATCACTAATTTATCTAAAACTCTATTAATAGATAGAATAGTTGAACTTTATAAACATTCATCTAACTTTGATCATTTTAAATATTATTTGTTACGTATATGAATTCAATGATTTGGTAAGAATGTGTTTTTCACGAATGATTAAAAATTAATAATATATATATATATATGAATTCAAGATAAATAATAAAATTTTTATATAAACTCATCTTAAATTCGAATATATTAAGTACTTTTGTAATGGGTATATAATAACCCTGTTGACATTCTTTATTTTGGTTCATTCAATGATAATTTTTTATTATTGGTTTTAAGGTGCGTAATTAGTTATTCACATTTACTTTACTTGGTTCATTCAATGATAATTTTTCATTATTTTTTTATTACTAGTTTTAAGGTGCGCAATTAGGCAGTAACATTTGCTTTACTTGTTTGTGACTGTGATTAGATAAGTGCCATGGCCAAAATTTGAAGATTAAACAACAGTATCGATTTTTATTTTTTGGATAAAATTTGACTTGTTATTTATCCAAAGCCACTGCAATGTTCGGACATGTTATTACAACAGCATAGAGCTATAGTACAGAAACTCCAGCATTAGATAAGTTACCTGGGGATGTTACAACAACCTTACTGTTAGCAAGACAGATGTACTCGATTTCCTTTGTGGAGGCTTGTTCTGTCTACTCTCCTCCGAGAAATCCTAATGCTTTCAAAAAAAAAATAAATAAATAAATAAAGCCCTTGGCTACAGAAAATGTTCCCTTTCTTTCTGTGTAATTGATGGCCATAGTGAATAAAGTACCAAGCATATGAGAATGACTAAAAAGAGTAGCCACACTCGCATGCTTGAAAATTGTATAGATAATCAACTCTTGTAAAAGTATCATTGAAAAGAGATGCCAAAGGCTCTGTTTGCTATGAGGAATGTGACTCGTATTCCTGGGATTGTAATTAGGAAAATTATTACCATGTTTGGTATGACTAAAACCCAGTGGTAATGTGATTCCCTTAGGTATCACTTTCAGTAATGACTAATCACGTCTTTTATATACTCAATCCTCAGAGAAAGAGAGTCCAGACAATCACATATATTGGCAAGAGAGACTAAGTAACCAGTATCAAAATTCCCAAGCATTGCCTGGTTACAGAGGACATACTGCCATCTTTTAAGAGATCAAACAGAGCGTAACATGGAATCAATTAATGAAGGCATTATAGAGAAGAAAGGCATGTTCTTCTGTTGAAGATCTGTGCAATCCTTTGGAGTTGCTTTCTTTGGATCAAATGGCTCACGATTAGGAAGATCTAAGCCTTGTTTAATTCGACCCAGCTGCCGTGAGTGCAGAACTTGTTTAGAAGTTACAGGTAGCCGTATGGACTGATACTCTTCCAGAGCTGACTGTAAATTTTCCAATCCCCATTTTTCAAGGCTTTTGCCTAGAACTGCTGCATCTAATATTGACATGTTTGTGCTTCTCAGGCCGTGAGGACTTGTTGGGTGAGCAGCATCCCCAATCAACACTACATTGTCCCAAAATATCTGTCTTAGAGGGTCACAATCATATATGGCATTTAAGAAAGGATTCTTGGTCTCCTTCATGACTCTTACAAACTCTGGAACCCATACTTTCCCTGCTTCTTGGATCATCTCATTGATCATGTCTTCATTTACCTTCATGGTAACTGAATTTCCCTGCACATATAGTAACAAAAGATGTACAGGTCTTGTTAGTTTTGATTGCTGCATAGTCTACAGAATTTAAAAGGCATCTATCTATGTGTCAAATCACTGTCCAACTTTAGATGTCCCCAAGCCATTATTGATATGTAAGAAGCAGAATATATGAGATTAGAGCGAGCAAGCACCTTTATATCAGGCTCAGGTTGATTGATATAAAAAATCCAATTGAGCCTTTTGTTTGGAAGTTCATAAAGCACACTATGAGTTCCAGAGTTAAGGTCAAAGTACAAGCATTTCCCAAGGTCGGGGTACACTTTACGGATGCCTGTAATGGTTTCTGAATCCTCTTTTCCTGAAAAATCAAGAACCCCTCTCCACGCAGAATAACCTGAATACCTGCAAAGAGTTTAGCCATGTTATACGATTCACTCATAAGGGATAGTTAAACCCAAACATTTAACTTATTAATTAGTGTATGATTCCGTCTAACAAGTAGAGTTAGAATCACCCTTCCCCTAATTAAAAATATTTAAATAAAAAACTCATAAGGGATAGTTATCAAGATACTAAATGAAATTTGGTTTGAAATAACTAACACACGCAACTAGCAGAACTCTTGCTAGTTGTATTAAGAACTTGGAATCCAGTAACACCTTCCATAAGATTAGACTTATCCCACTATGCAGCCTGCCTGCCCAACTAGGAGCAAATAAGCCACATATACCTCAATTTAATGTCTGGGAGAAAACTCTGGCGGATTAAAGAGAGGCACCCATCTGCTGCAACGAGTAAATTTCCATCTATCTCGATGATCTCATTGTTTCGAAGAACTTTAGCCTTGACTTTGACAGAGGATTTGTCCTCGGAAATGGTGAAAGAGATGAATTGGTGACCCCAGAAGAATATATCTCGTGGCAATGCATTGTATAGAAGGCCATGGAGATCAGCCCAATGTGCTGCTCTAAAATTAAATTCCTCATCTCTTGTTAATGTCCAACTCACCTTCGTAGCACTATCTGTTGCTTGGTTCTGCTAAGAAGACATTTCCAGAAATATGGCGGGATATTAACTAAATATTTGATCATTTTTTGTCTGAATGAAATGTAACTAGTAGTATTTTTCTTTATGAGCAAAATATATCTAGATTTTGATAATGAATACTAATATAAAGTTCTGTTAAGGACTATAGGATTTGACATTAACCTGATCAATTGTGAGGGGCAAGGTGGCCTGCTGGAGGAGCTGGGGATGGCCAAGCCAGGAACCAATGAGCTGTTGAGCCGAAGGGTCGAGCCCCAGTCCGGCCCCGGTTGGGCTCCCAGTTGGGGCTGCGCTAGTTTTCTCGAGCACCACAACTTCCCATCCTGCTGAAGTGAGCGCATGGGCGCATGACACCCCGGCTATACTCCCTCCTACAATGATTGCCTTGGCCTTATTCTTTTTCTTCTTCTCAATCATCTCTCTCTCCCCCTAAGGAATTCTGGTGAAGGAGTTTGGAAAGAAAGGAAACTTATAGATAAGAAAATGGGATCTCTGGTAAGAGGCAGAAATGACAAGAAGTTGTGCTCTCCACTTTTGGAGCTTTGCAAGGTGGTGAGATGGGTCCATTTAATTAATCATGGTCCTTATTTTTTGTTTTTTCTTTTCTTTTGATCCTCTTTTTTTGAATGAATGTCTTTGAATATGTGAGTTTTAGGGTCCTGTTAATCTGAGCCGCCCACCTGTCCCAAAGGCCAAACTATAGAAAACTTGTTCATTTGAAATTTTAATTTTAACTTGAGAAACACCCACTTATATTTGGAGAATTTCTATTATATGTTGGAATGTGATTTTCATTTGTTGATCACTGTTAATAATTACAAAATCATGTACTTAAAATTTTAGATGGTCCGAATAATGTATGTTTTGATATGAACAAATAAAACACACTCCCTTCGTCCATTTTTTTTATTTCTCTTTGATTATTGTAGAAATTAAAACAAAAGTTTTGATTTTGACTTACTTTATATTAAAATTTGAAAAAAAAATTTATAATATAGATGACGTTCAATATTTTTTAAAATGGAAAGGTAAAAAAATCATGAAAAACAAATTATAATTAGAGTATTAGATGTCTTGAGAAAAAGATTTCATTTAAGGACATCCCAAAAAAAAAAAAGACAAAGAAAAAGAGAGGAGAAAGTAATTTTGATGAGTTTGATGAAATATGCACAATATTCGACTTTAATGTCAAATTTAATTCCAATTTGTTAAATTGATAAACTATCACCAAAATGATCACATTGACTAAAAGAAAAAAAGTGGAATGATATTGTTCTTCCTCTGGGCTTGGGTAAGGCCCAGTTATCAGTTGGGAACCTTCAGAGCCGAATTCTCAAGTCCGAACCTGAGAAATTTCATGGAAACCAAAACGAAACCCAAAATGACCCAAATAGGCAAATAAAGTAGAAAAAGCAGGTTGCGGGAAAACTCCCAAACTTCTCCTCTAAAACGGCAATCCCTCTCCCATCCTTGCTTGCTACAAAGGCCTCCCTCCATCCCTCCCCTGTACATACAAGAAATCCAACCGTGTCCGTACAAATCCCTCCCCACTATTGGTTTTTTTGAACCTTTCTGCAAATCTTCTATTTTCTTCGACCAAAATACTAGAAATAAATAAATTAAAAACAAAGAAATGGGGGCTGGGCGTGAAGTTGCAATATCACTAGATGGAGTGAGGGACAAGAACGTGATGCAGCTGAAGAAGCTCAACACTGCTCTCTTCCCTGTTCGTTACAACGACAAGTACTACGCTGATGCTCTCGCTTCTGGCGAATTCACCAAGCTTGGTCTGCTCCTTTTTTCCCTTTTTCCCCCTCATTCTTTTGCCTAACCTTTTCTGGGTTTTCCTTATTTCGCTTAAAACAAATGTTAATTTCTCTTCGTTTAGCCCATGTTGTTTGGTTTTGTCTTTCCAATGGATTTTTTGAATAATGGGTTTTTCTGTTCTGTTTATTAGTATATGCCATCTATTGGGAAATTTATTGTAGCTCTCTTTTTCCCCCACATATGTGGTTGTTATCTTATTATGGGATTTTGGTGATTGTTTTGTTGGTTTTGGCTTCTGCTTTTTGATTGTGGGGTTTTAGTTCTTTGCATTGGAAAAATGCTGGTTTTAGTGGGCCACTTTGATTTGTATTGACATGTGATGATACACATTATGGAAAAGTAGTTTAATAAGGTTTAAATAATAAGAAAGCTTAAAATTTAGAGGATGTAATGAAGTTGAAACTTCCTTTTCATATATTCTCTTCTTAAAGACACAAATTGCTAGCCTAGATGTTTAAGTTACGAGTGATGAAATTGGCAGAGTCTTGCTACCAAGATTGTATTAATTATCAGTTTAGTGTCCTCCCATGTGATCATTGTTCAAAGTAATTTACTGTTAGATTAAAAAGTTTCAGGTTAGACAACCCAACATAGATTGAACTGCTCGTTCTAATTATTGTGTTACAGAGCATTTGAGAACTAAAACTTTTCTTTCCCTCAATCTTGAACTTTTAAGGCTTATTGAACTTAAGAAATGGGTGTCAACATTCTTACCATTCATCCTTTTTAACATGTGCCATTTACCATAGAATACATTGTTACTTCTCTGGTTGCCCCTGTGGTGCCAAAGACTCAAATATGTCACTAATCTTAATTGGTATGCTCATCTCTTCTATTGGTCTTGCACATATTATGAAATGTTAATACATCCATTCTTATCTTGCTTTTTTTTTTTTTTTTAATTTCTAGGTAGTAGCTATCATTATACTTTTTTGGGTAACTTCTAAAAGTCGTAAAATCTTAGACTAAAGATTTCCTGATTCTGAATAGGAGGTACTTGCTTCTTCTGCTTGATGATCTATGTCTGTTTATGGAAACTGTAAACATTTCAAAACCTGTTAATCTTGGAGAAGAATTATCCTATCATTTTCTTCTGTATACAGGATTGAAGTTTGAGTAGTTCTATTCTTGTCTAACTTTATGTTATTAGGAAATGCATGGAACATGTAATGATGTCTTCGTCACAGTGCCTACAACGATAGATGTTATGTTTTATTGTTTGTTTCTTTATGGTGCCTTGATGGTTAGAAAGATACAATTTGTGATTTTCTACTAATATTTCATGGCTTTTGGAGACAAATTTGGTGACCTTTAATGTCCATAAATTATCATGTTATCCTAACAATCGCTGCTTTGTTTGCTAATTCAGCATATTACAGTGACATCTGTGTCGGATCAATTGCTTGCCGGCTGGAAAAAAAGGAAGGTGGGGCTATCCGAGTGTACATTATGACATTGGGTGTTTTAGCACCATATCGTGGGCTAGGCATTGGTGAGTAGACAAGCAAATTTTTCTACTAGTGTAGGTCTTGCAAGGGAATTAATGGAAAAACCTTAAGCCATGCTTATTGTTTTTTAAATTGGTTATTTTTGTTGATACAAGGGATGGTCAACTATCATAAAAGATTCATCAACATGATGGTTGAGAAACTTGTTCATGCATAATTAAAAGGACCGTGCTGGCTCCTTTAGATGGGGGAGAAGGGGAATAGGGGGGCGCTACCAGAGAGCTGAATGCTTTATTGGTGACAAGAATTAGTTAATATAAGTAACCACCCCCAACATGTTTCACAGAAATTATGTTTCCCTTGGTTCTGAATAAAAAACCATAGTTTGTTAGAAAAGCTTGAATCTTCAGTTTTCTGACTTTTCTCTTTTGTTGGATGGTTTTCTTAAAATCTGGGATTTATGTAGGTACGAAGCTATTGAACCATGTTCTTGATCTCTGTTCAAAGCAGAACATACCAGAGATTTACTTGCATGTTCAGACAAACAATGAAGATGCCATCAACTTCTATAAGAAATTTGGATTTGAAATCACAGAGACAATCAAGAACTATTACACAAACATTGACCCCCCTGACTGCTTTGTTGTTACCAAGTTCATCACTCCATCTCAAGTGAAGAAATAACAGTTCAAAGCTAGTACCGTTCTCAGGAGTTATTGGTTATTGTTGTCTTATTGGATTTTATTAATTTATATACTTGGGGAAATATTTTGATGATAAGGATGCTGTAAAGCATTAGTGAGATGAGTTATGGCATTAATGAGATGAGTTATGATCGGTTTATCTTTGTGTCCTACTTTAAACTTATGAGTTGGAATATTGTTATTGTCTTGTTCAACACTCTTTTTGCTTGTATAACTGAGCATCTGTAGTTTGCTCCCAACAAGTTGCAATCAATACATTTTTCCTTGTATCAGTCTGAATGTGATCCCCATTGATAAAACATAATATCCTCGGTTGTAGGCACCCTGACAAAACATCATTACATGTTCCTTGTTACCATCTTTCACCATTTGAAATTGTAAACACTGGTAAATGGTAGATATGATGGAAACATATGTTTTTTCTACATCAATTTAGTGTCCTCTATTGAAAGATCTATGACTATGCCTTAAGCAAGAATGGTGTTGGCTTGTATTCTTCAAGTAATGTACATGTAGCAATATTATGTGAAATAATTTTTCTTCACATGGGAGTTATAGATTGGCTAGTTACAGAAGATTAGATTTACAGGTGACCTTGTCACTGTCCTATTTTTGGATAGACAAAGACCTTCCACTTCCGGGAGAGGTTGATCTTGCATGGTTATTGGCTTGACGGCCTTCCATTTATATAGGCTGTAACTTGTAATACAGAAATATGGGGCTGAGGAAGGGAACCGTGGCCCAAATTCACACATGCTATCCAACGGTAGACAAGATGCAATTTCTCATGGAACAATCAACTTTTACCAAATGACCAAGCTTCCACTCAATGCCCTATCCCATGTGTCAATGGAGAATCTGAATCCAAATAAATTTATTTGCAGACTTTATAGCTTAGATTTGCACTCCACGCTAACACAGATATTCCAAATTGCTATGATAGGCTGTCTAGTATTTATGAGGTGTCCAAATAAATCCATAATTAATAAAACTTAGTTGGCTACAAAAAGATTGTAAGAAGAAAGCAAAAAAAAGAAAAAGATAATATTACATTTAATTCTTATATTTTAAGAAAAAATGTTTAATACGGTACATGAATTTAAAAGATGTTTAATATAGTACTTGTTTTGTATATCAATCTAATGATTTGTATCAAAAAGCATCATATGATCAAATAAATGTCATATTATTCTTTGATCATAACACATGATTGACTTGGGACATAATTTCATTGTTAAAAAATTTTAAGTTTCTCTTTTTATAAAAAAATTTGAAATTTTGAAAAATAAAATTATTTTAAAATTTTATTTTTTAAAAGTAAAAAATTTTAAAAAATAATTTCTTTTCTTTCTCTCACTTTTCCTTTTCGTCTATCTAGATCTTACGACAAGGCCAAAATGCTCGATGATTGGCCGAAATTAGCCATTAAGAGCAGAGAAAAGGAAGGAGAAGAGAGTGAAATTAAGAAAGAAAAAAACAAAGAAGAATTTTTCAGATATTTTTTGTTTTTCATTTTCAGAAAATAAAAAATTATTTTTCAAACAATTTATTTTTCTTTTTAAACCTTTCACATGAGTAATTGAAACACGAGATACTGCATTGAATATATTTTTAATACAAGTATCAGAGTAGATAGTTTCGTCCAATATAAAGATTGACTATATTATCCTTAGGATAAAAAAATAAAACTAGGAGACATTTGGAATGGATGAATAACATGAACAAAGGAGCCAACAATTACTGCAGCTCCGTAACCTCTATTCTTTATATATACAGGGTCAAATTTACAATGTTTGACAAGGCTGGACCTGATACACGTGGTGATGATTTATTGCGCTATCTACATATTGGACACAAATAATTCAGAGTAGCTGCACTAATTGTTATCAGTAAGCCAAACCACCAGCAAATGCATCTCCATCATGAAGTAAACTCTCTGTCAACCAATAACCATCCCATGAACCACCAATCCTCTGCCAAAGACAAGCTACTAATTGATATAGGAACAAACCAAAGTGTTTAGTTCCAATTTCTAATAACAATCGAGATTCCGCAGTTTATTCTCAGTAAATGATTAGCAAATTCCATATTTATATAAAAACTCAGTAATTTTCTCCACTTAATTGACTATGCAGCATAATCATAGTTTGGAGATAAACTACCCCAGCCCACATTTTCCCCCTGTTTCTTCTCACATGTTTGACAACAAGCACAAAACATTAATTTGATAAACCATTAAAAGTTTTCTAACTGTTTCCGTATGTGACTTGACTTTCTGCATATGAACATGAATACACAAACTTTTATTTGATTCAATGATGATTCAAACTCTTAAAAGCACTAAATTTGCTACCACTATTGATAAGACAGAGCAAAAGGGTTTTTACCTATTAAATATGATAAACATTGAAAGATCCAATTGAATAAGAAAGTTCAAAATATTTCTTACTAATGAAGTCCTTTAGAAACCAAAGATAGGGACATGACATATGCAAATGCTATTATCATTTCCTAGGAAGAATTGCAGATGACTAGTAAACGAGGTCAACTAACAAACCTGCACCATTGTAAATTCAAATATTTCTTCCTCCTCTGGGCGACTTCCAAGTATCCAAACCCGTTGTTTGAATCGGTTCTGCTCAACAGTTCGAAAACACAACAACATGTGGTTATAAAAACATGGAAAACAAAGATGGCAAAGGTCTAAAGATAAATCACAAACAAACTGCTTCAACACCTCCTTCACAAACAAACTGCTCAAGATCTTTCTCTCCTTGTGACCAAGCAATACTCGATAAGTTGAATGGTGAAAAATTCGCCTAAAGCGTTCAAACTGTATTTCAAAGGAAAAAAGCATCAGCACCTGTAGCACCACAAATCATAAAATTTTGAAAAACCATTAACTGACCTGCCCTAGATCAAAGAAGGGTCCAAAATATTTAGACCTTTCAAAAGGATCAAATCCAGCAAACTGTCAGTTGAACATAAAAAATTAAAAACAGCCCTTTAATAGCCACAAATTTCCAAGGGAAAAGTGCAGAATGGTGTGGTATGAGGAATTACCCTGTACATAACCTCGATCCCATAATCCTGTCGAGGTTGGTCATTATACTTCAATGCATCAAGTTGCTGTTTGACAGCTTCTTCTGCACTAAACTATAACAAGAGTTTTAACTTACTAACTGCTTTCAGAGTTGCTTTTACTACATTTGCTTTTTGCTTCCGGAAGCAAAATGTGAATGATGCTTTTGCATACAAAAGCAAGTACTAGAATTCTTGAAGAAGAATCAAAGGTTAATTACTGTAAGTTGATTCCGATAACCAAATACATAATTTTAATAACTATCTTATAACTCGGCTTTACGGGAACTCTTAGAAATAAAAAGTAAATAACAAAAGCCATAATCAATCCAACCTTTGTTTACATATATAACTATATAATTGCGAAGCTTAAAACTTACAGTTAGCCTTGGGCCAAAAGGCCTTTTCCTTCGAGATTCAAGCCTGAAAATTTTTTTAAAAAAGTATGAATTATAGTTATATATTTACCGTGAATATATAAGGATTGAGAAACTGAAAATTATAGTAATTAATGGCCAAAAGATAATTATAGTTATTGGAAATATACCAATCAGCGGAGAGGAAATCAGGGACGTCAGCAGAAGAAGAAGCTCTGATGAAGCCATGGCTGAAGATTTTGGATCTTTTGGGGAAGGGAGACATGGATTTTGGAGCTGACAGCGAGCAACATAACGACATCGTTTTTGTTTATCCTCCTTCCTCGGAAATTCACGTCGTCTTCTCTTGCTTCGCTGTCTTTCCCTCTTTTCTAGTTCCCCCTCGTCCGTTGGGAGTGTCGATTTGCGGGAAATGAAGATGAGGTGGAAGTTGGATTGGATTAATCTTGACCGTTTATTGTCGACGAAGGAAAATCCGACGATAGGCGACCCGTGCGTTCGTTACCAAATAAAAAGATGTTCTTCTTCCTATTATTTCTTTAAAAAACACCTACTAAGACTTTTATTTGAGGACAGTCACAATTTAAATGTTCATATTTTTATCATAATAATCAAATATTAAACTTAGGGCTGCTTAAAATCATTCCGAATCGAAAATAAGTTTGATTCTTTTGGTTCGATTAGAACCATTTTTGAGATATTTGATTTTGTAAATTCAATTATTTTAATAAATTTGATTCACTCTTTTATAATTAAATTTTTTTAACGAAAATATTAGTTAAATCTTTTAGATCTTAATTCAAAAGGTAAAATATTTTAAAATTTACAAATTTAAAGAATAATATCATGTGAAAAGGAAGGATTTTCTTTATGAATCTATTTTTTAATATCCTAGGGATTGGAAATTTGTCAAAAGCTGACGGCTTCCCAGCAGAGCTCTGGTCCAAATGAGGCAAAATTTGCATTGAAAATCAAGTTTTCATCTATCTTATACTGATTTTATAAATAAGGAGAAGAGGATTTGATTGTTTTTTCTTTTTAATATTGTCAATAAAAAAAAAGGGCAGAATTTCCTATTTTTATTTAAAAAAGGAAACATTAAAGACTCAGATCTTTTTGCAAACTCATCCTTATCTTTTACATGTTCTTACTTGTAAATTTAATCAATGATTGAAAAAACAAAGCAAGGGTTGATCTGATAATGTTATTGATTCTTAATTTAATTAGTTCAATTTGATTAAAATATATAAAATGATATTTGATTAAATGGTTAGTGCTTTAATTAGTAATTAAGAGTATAAAAATTTAAATCTTATTGCTAATAAAATATGTTAAAAATAAAAAAAAATCCAAATTTAAACAAAAAACTTTAACCAGTTCGAAAACCAGATCAAAATGATTTAATCACAATGTTAACAAAGTCTGATTAACTGCTTTTTCTTTGATCAAATAGGTTACCAATTTTCGATTCAATCGGTTTGATCTAACTTAAATATACAAGAACGAAGAAAAGAAAAAAATATGAGGTCGACTCAAATTATGTTTTTCTTAATTATTTAATAAAGTCCTATGATAAAATATATGTTACATTCTTCTTTATACTTTATATACTTTCGCTAATTATTGTAAAAAGAAAAAGTATACTCTTTTCTGTCACATATTGATATTGGTTTTATTTCTTTTATCAAAATTTCAATTTTGATCTTATTTTATTTTTAACTGGTTGTTTGTTAAATTTTTTAAATCATTTTAAATATGTATTTATTAAAATTTAAATTAACAAAATATTTAAAATAATTTGAATTAAAATTTAAAAAATGGATTGAAAATCAGATCATAACATTATATAAGAGGAGGGAGTACTACTATTACTATTCTAACTTGATTAAATGTTTGAATTGAGATTAAACATTTAGACACTTTTTTAGAAAAAAATATTTTAAGTAGGTATTTATTAAAATTTAAATTAATAACATATTTAAAATAAAGGGGATTTTTTTTTACCCTTGAAAACAAAGTGTTTTCAAAAATAACCCTCCACATAAATTTAACTGTTTTTAGCCACTCTAATAGATTTTGGAACAAAAATGCGCTTAGTGAGACAATTTAGGTGACGCGTATTCCCAAACAGGTGGAAAAAGGGAAAATTAATATGCAAAGAATTTCTTACAATTTCGAATTCCCGAACATCTAATTTTGTGCAAAACATCCATTTTTTTCCCCAGAAACATAAGAGAGTTTTTCAAATATTTCGGATATGGTATTCAGATAATATTAGAAGGGTGATATTAAATCGAAGGAGGAACTGATCGTGATGAATCGAAAGGAGAAAAATGTGAATCCGAAACAGGAAATGACCGTGCTACAGCAAGCCATATGTGAGACGTCTGTGTGACGGCAGGCTTTAGAGTTCGTGAAACGGCACGGATTGAATGTGTGAAACGGCAAGGTGAGAATGTGTGATGCAGTTGAGACACCGCAGTGTTTAGTGTGGGTGACACGCCATGTCTAGATGTGTGACACGGCAGAGTTATAATGTGTGAAACGACAAGGCGAGAATGTGTGACGCGGTTGTGACACGGCAGTGTTTAGAGAATGTGACACGCCATGTTTAGACGTGTGACACAACAGAGTTATAATGTGTAAAACGGCAAGACGAGAATGTGTGACGCGACTATGACACGACAGTGTTTAGAAAGTGTGACACGCCTTGGCTAGACGTGTGACACGGCAGAATTATAATGTGTGAAACAGCAAGGTGAGAATGTATGACACGGCTGTGACACGGTAGTGTTTGGAGTGTGTGACACGCCATAGCTAGACGTGTGACACTGCAACGTTATAATGTGTGAAACGGCAACGCGACAATATGTGACGTGGTTATGTTACGGCAGTGTTTAGAGTGTGTGACACGCCATGTCTAACCGTGTGACACGGCAATGTTTAGAGTGTTCAACACGGTATGGTTAGACGTATAACACGGCAAGGTTGAATTAGTGACAAGTCTGACATTTGAAAGAAGGCGGGCAAATAAAGAGGAAACCCTTTGGACTTCTAAGGAGTTTAAGAAATGAATATAAAAGGCCATTTCATTAAAAATAAATATTTTTCTGCCATTATGAAATCGCAAAGGTCTATGTGAAGGAAGTAAGAGATTTTGATTCATTCATCATCCTGAAACGTAGCAGAGAGTTCGACTTCATTCTTGCCAAGCTTAACTACATCACAACAACAATGTCTGCTATCAATGAAGATGTCAGTCAGTCTAAAATTAAAACTTTCTTCTGTTCGTTGTTTTTTGCTATTATGTTTGGTTTGATAAGTTGGTTTTTTTTTCTTTTCTTTTTTTTTTCAAACTGTTTTATTCCTGGTTATGGTCGTACCAAAGTGTTGAAGAAGGTGGTCCATGTCTGCATATGACATGTTATGGGTTTACTGGTTTTCTTTCGTTTGAGGGTTTCATGGTTTTAAGGATGCGTGTTATGGGCTAACTGGTTTTTTGGGTTTTTTTCGTGTCACAGGTTTAGGGTTGGCGCATCACGACAGTAAGTGATGCATGGCTTGTCACGACAGTGATGCATGGCGTGTCACGACAGTGAGTGATGCGTGGCATGTCATGACACTTATATGCATGACGTGTCACGACACCTATATGCGTGGCGTGTCACGACACCTATATGCGTGGCGTGTCACGACACCTATGCATGTCGTGTCACGACCCTTATGCATGGCGTGTGACCACATTTATTTATTTTTTTCTTTTTTCTATCTTCAGTGTACCTTGTTTCCATGTTATGGCTAACTCAATTGTGCATGTGTTCCATGTTTTGCAAATGCACTCCGGACAGCACTAGGATATCGATAGCTTGCTGATTATGCCGAGCGAGAAGTGGGCGTTCAATGTCGGCATCAACACCCACTGTAAGTAGTCGCAACTGCATTACATCAACAAGACTCTCCAAGAGAAATGGGAGTACGATGTAGTGAAGAGTACGTGTTTCGGCATGCTGTTGGACGTATATCCACAAGAATACTTCAGCGTCGGTCTCTTGCATAACATCATGATTCGTCGAATCAAGGTGGTAGAATCAATGGAGCACGAGCTGTGGTTTGCCATTGGCAAGAGTAAGGCACGGATATTAAAACAGGAGTTCTGTCTTATCACCGGCCTGAAGTTTGGTCCAATGCCTGATGTGTTCAAAGACCGTATGACGTCGTTGCTGACGGAATTCATGCACAATACTGGAATGGGCAATAGAGTGTTAAGCTGCAGGAGTTGCTGAATACATTCCGCAGAGGTAGCTTGCAGCGAGTAGGTGACGCGACCAAGATGGCGTTTGTCTTGATCGCGAATAACATTTTATTCTGTCAAGACTACCGTAGACGGGTGGCGCCTTGGCTATTTTCATTGGTGGAGGACATCGACTCCTGGAATACCTTCCCATGGGGTCATAACGTATGGAGGTTGACTAAAGACTACCATATAAAGTGGTTCGAAGTGCCTGCCTCAAACTTGACCCTAGCTACCTGTTTACTGTACAACATTTACGGATTCCCGTGGGTGATTCAAGTACTGGCACTTAACATTGATGAGTTTCCTTTTGACTTAAAAATTTATTTTTGCACTCGTTTATCATTTACGGTTTAACGATGTTATATTTGACTTGTAGTTCTGGGCACTGGAGGCAATTCTAGCTTTCCGAAAACTAGTTGCCCCCTTTGCTCCAAAGAACGTGTACCCACGTATGCTGAAATGGGAATGCAATCAGAAGCCGATTGCATTTTACAAAGCAGTTGAGAAGTTAGAGTCGTCTCAGCAGGTGAGTGAACAGCTTGGCTACTTTCTGATGTGCATTTCTATAATAAATTTCTATAAAATTATATTTAATCACAGTCCCTATTTTGCAGTTATGGGCAGTTGAGACCTTGGAGCCTACACCGGAGGAGTCAAGCCAGAAGCCAAGGTTGGACAATTGCTTATAAGTCCGAGGTGAAGAGAAACAGATTAATTATTAGACTAGGGTAGAATTCTAAAGTTGAATATATCAATGGGGGAGAAAGTCCTCACTGTTAGTGGTTTTCAGTTTGCTTCGACAGGTTAAAACAACAGAAAGTTTTTCTTCTATTTTTTGTTGGTCGATCCGATTTCTGTTGTTCTTCTGTATTATAAAGTTCAATATGCCTGCACTTGACGTGTCACCATCATGTCTGCTTCCACTTGGTGTGTCAAAAAAAATGAAATTCAATACCCTAGGCGTGTCACCAACATGTCTATGTGCACTAGGCGTGTCACCATCATGTCTATGTGCACTGGGCATGTCACCAACATGTTTATGTGCACTTGGCGTGTCACTAGCATGTCTATGTGCACTGGGCGTGTCACCAACATGTCTATATGGATTAGGCGTGTCAACACTATGTCTATGTGCACTGGGCGTGTCACCAGCATGTCTATGTACACTAGGCGTGTCACCAACATGTCTGCATGCACTTGGCGTGTCATCAACATGTCCGCATGCATGTGTCACCAACACGAAAATGATGCACTTGGCGTGTCACCAACACGAAAAGGATACCGTGTCACTGCTGCCATTTATGGCGTGTCATCGACTCTGCAGCCTGACTTCTCACATTTTTACCCTTTCACAAACTCTAAACCCAAGTGGACAAGTGATATAGTTTTGCAACGTTGTTTGTAAAATGAGTAAAATTCCCTTATGTATGTTGAAGCAATTTGCTTTAAGCAAAAATGTAATGAATGTATTGGCTTTACAATTGTCGAAATGTAGAGTAACATTGTTGATTTTTTATTTATATATGCTGTCCAAAGATTAGAAAATTTACATTCCATACTATATGACCATGCATGGTGTGGCTAAAGTCAATTATTGACTACTTCTATGCCTAGGCAATGCTATTATTATACACTGGTTTATAGCAAATATCATTATTCAATGCAAATGTCAATGGCCAATATCAAAACAGTTCCAATCAAACCCTAACAAAATAACAGAAAAATTGTAGTTAGTTAGGCCCCGATAATATGTCTTCATCCAGAACACACCATACGTTTTCAGACATTGTCCTTCGGATTGGACAATTGTTGTGTGTGTGACCGGTTTCTCTGCAAATTGAACATGCTTTCGGTCGGTGCACTCGTCGGGGTGCTGATGGACTTGGAGATAGTGTCGGATTTGTTGATGGATTTGCAAATAGAGATGGGCAATTCTGTCTGTTATGCCCGTACATATTGCATTGCGAACATCTCCGTGCTCGACTTCCTTCACCAACGGATGGAATCCTTCTCCTCCTAGGTCTTCTTGCTTGGCCTCGCTAAGGTGATGGCAAGACGACAATTTGTTTCACATGTGGGGGGATGTCCCATTCACTGGGATGCCCTACTGGGCGAATGGACCCCGCATAACCCTCTACCCAAACAGTTGTCTTGTAATAGTTGGCGCAGAAATCAAAGGCTTCACGTTTGCATTAACTGAAAAATACAATGAACTCACTATTCAAGCAGAATATAAATGCTATGTCAAATTAAGGATCAAATAAGAAATAAAGAAAATATAATATGACCTTATTGCTGCAATGGCATGGCTGCATGGCAGCAAATCTATTTGGAACTCACAGCATGAACACGTCTTCGTGGACAGGTTAACAAGTTCGTCCATCTTCCCGTCTTTAACTTCAAACTCCACTCGATTGATAGGCTTTACTACAAAGCGATGTGCATCATTGAAGCGTTTGCTCAATTGCCTAGCAACCCAAGGGTTGAGGGGTGTGGTCACCTTGATAGCCTCCTCGTACCGATCATGAAACCAACGCTGGAACATGTCTCATATGAACTCGATCAAAACAGTGATTGGCATTTGTCTGGCATGCTTTAAGCAGGAGTTAACACATTCGGCAATGTTCGAGGTCATCATTTGGTATCGCCTTGCTGGTGAACATGCATGTGCCCATCTCTCAGGACCTATTCTCAAAAGATCAGCATAAGCCCCCGCATGAATCTGCTTGAGCTAGTTCATATGTCTGTTGAATTCGAAAACCTTATAGCAATCTCGAGCAAGGGTGAAAATCATAGAAACGTTATCATGCTTGAACTTGTTTTTAAAGTTTTTCTTCAAATGGTAATCGCATAAACCATGGTGCGCTTATGGGTATGTATTTTGGATTGCTTTCTTAATACGGAGATGCTGATCAGAAATGAACATAGTGTTTTCAGGACAACCAACCGCATCATGTAGCTTGATGAGAAACCACGTCCACGAGTCTTCGTCATCAACATGGCCGATGCCAAACGCAACTGGATATACACACTCGTTCGTGTCTTTGCATACAGCAACAAACAGAACACCCTTGAACCTGCCTTTCAAATGTGTTGCATCAATTGCAACCGTAGGACGCATTACATCCTTAAACCCCCGAATACAAGCCTTGTATGACCAGAAACAATATTTGAATCTTTCAGCCTCGTCAGTAGCCACTGCTGTGACTGTGCCAGGATTTTCTTGTTCTAACATATAAAAATATAAGGGTAGTAGTTGAAATGACTCATCTAGGGGATCGAAAATAAGCATCTCCGCATACTCCTTTGCTTACCAACCCTTACTATACAAGCATTCCAATCCCCACTAAACCCTCATCTCACCAATTATGTCCTTAGGTCTCAATGCTACTCCATTAGCCCGAAGCTTGGGTGCTATAAGTTCACCAATTATCTTGGCACTCGCAAATGGAAATCGCCTTTGCAAACCATCAACAATACATGTGTGTACTTTATGGAACGTCCGAACTTCCCAATACCCTCCTCCGTCAGGTAACTTCGTTGAACAGACACTAAACTTGCATGCCTTATCCTTGCAACCAACCTCGTAACGACTTTTGCATGACATTTTCACTTTTATCCCAAACTGCTCTTTTAGAGCCAACATGTTCAGAGCTCGTTTCAACTCCGCCTTCGAGGAAAACATTCTTCCTTTGTATAAGCGATCATTAGGACATGTCGACTCATCAGTGCTAATTGTTTGGAAGGAGAACCTTTCTGTACCTACAATTCGCCACGTAGAAGATATCCCTGCATTTCCCCTTTCCTGATAACTATTATCGAGCATTGTATCAACGGAACGAATCCCGTCCTTACCAGCGATAGGGTTATTGTATATGGGATCATCACACTAAACATTTCTTACATCAAAACCTTCAACAAGTTTCGTTTCGCCTTCAACGTTATTGCAAATTAGAATGTCACTGCCTTAAAGGTAGTCATTGTCTGAACTGTCATGATCCCATTCGTCAAGCCCATCACTCGAAGTGTCATCAAATCTATCTTCACTACCAGCAAACAAATCCTCATTTCCCTCATCACATGCAGCATTATCCTTCAACGTCGCAGTGTTAACATCCAACGTCACAGTGTTGTGCAAACGTGTCGTATTCTCATTTGAAAATAGAATTACACACTCTACTGTTTCACCCGATCGTTGCATTTTTTTAGCAAAAGACCCTAATTGGTTTGATGCACATCCTGATCGGAATTGTGCACCCAACTCTTCTATCAATGTCCTCTGGTTACCGGGCTGTATAAACTCCTGAGGATGCCTCAACTGCGGGTTACGGACCGAATGCTCTGGCATATGTGAAGCATTGTAAATCTCATTCTGATTGAGCTGATTACCATGTTTTTCAGCTTCTTCATGTGACATAACATTTGTTTCGGGTCTCTTAATGCTGACATACACAACCGGAACATTCTTCTATTCTAGCAGAATTAATGCAACATCCTCATCATCCTTGATAATTGGCCGTGATAGCTCCCCGGGTGTACTGATCAATGCATACAACTCAATATCGTCAATTTCTAAGTTTACCCCAACAACATCTTCAACTAGCTTCATCAAGCCCGCAAACGACAAATCACTCCTAACCCCTCGCATTCATGACTCACCACCCTTGTACATGCCATCCACCCACTGACCACCGTGTCTTATCACAAGTCACAGAATTGGAACCCCACTAAAATTTTAAAAACAAAAATAATTATTTAATTTACTTAATTGTTTAATTATTTACTTAATTACATGGTGGTGACAGGCCAAGTGCATGCATGCATGCTGGTGACATGCCAAGAGCAGGCAGACATGCTGGTGACACTATAAGTGCATGCATGCATGCTGTTGACACGATAAGTGCATGCATGCATGCGGCTGACACGACAAGTGCATGCAGACATGCTGGTGACACGCCAAGTGCACATAGACATGTTGGTGATACGACAAGTGCATGCAGACATGCTGGTTACAAGCCAAGTGCAAGCAGTCTTATGTGGTCACACGCTGAATAGATGCATGGCGTGTAACAACTATGTGCAATGTTTCTAATCCGTCTTCCAATTTACAAAAAAAGTTTCACAAATTTATGTGTTGTAGCAATAAACCCAAAAACAGACCTTGATGTCATCTCCGCTATAAGGTTTATTTTTCGAGGACAATATGGCCAAATGGCGAGATATAGACTACGGCACGAAGACGATGGTGCTCAACGGAGAGTTGATAGAGCTCACACAGTTCAGAAAGCTGAGAGAGCTGATGATGATGGTGCTGAACACATAGTTGATACAGTTTAGAGAGCTAAGAAAGAAAGATGAGTGAGCCCAAACCCTTAAAATTAATTTCTAATTTTTGAAAAATGGCGGGAGGCAGATATCGACAGCTTAATTTGCCACAGTGTTTTTTAAGGGCATTTTTGTCTACTCATGCTTCTTTTTGGATAGAAACAGATAACTTTATTTGGATGGTTACTTTTGAAATCACCTTATAAAGAGGGTTATTTCTCACAATATCCTCTTACAATAATTTGAATTAAATTTTTTAAAAATGGATTAAAACTCAAATCATAACATTATATAAGAGGAAGGAGTACTGCTATTATTATTTTTTTTTATAATTGAAAAAATGAGGATTCAAATTTTGCTTTTTAGGTAGGGGATTATGCGTTAATTAATGAGTTAAATGCTTGAGTGTAAATACTATTATTACTATTTTAAGTTATCTAAATGCTCAAATTGAGATTAAATATTGTTATAGATTAGGAATGTGTAAATATTCTTTTATTAATAAACGTAATTATAGGAATTAGATATTACCATGATTATAGGGATTGAGAATCACCATGATTATAGGGATTGAGAATCATCGTAATTATATGAATTTTATTTTTTTTATTCTTTTTCTATTTTAGAGATGTTTAAGTTGTATATATAAGTGATGTGTTATGAATGAAATGTGTGGAATTTTCTCTTCTTAAATAACAAACATGTAACATTGCATTTTGTAAAGCTATCATGTCATCAGTTCATGTGTTTTTTTATCAAGTGTCATACGTTTCATGTACTTATTAATTTAATTCTTAGTTGTAAAAAATCAAAAATATTTGATCTTAAATTTTTATAATTAAAATATTTAATTATTAATTAGAAAAACTTAAACATTTAATCTCAATTTAAATATTTAACTTTTTAACTTTAATATAATTATAACTATATAGTAATTATTTATTTAAACATGCTAAGATTAAAGTGACTGGCAATCTGACATGGTTCAGCGCTCACCGCGTAATACTCAACGGCGTCTGAACAAGGACAATGACCCTACCCAGAATTTGCTTTTTTTTTTATTATTAATTTTTGGCAGTGAGAACAATATTATATATATATATGTATATTTTTTGCCATTTTCAATTTCAGACTCATTTGAAATCTCCCAACGTAACTGTGACACATGTAATTGTACTTATCAATACTTTGTCTCTTTTTTCTTTTAAACGTTACAGAGACAGACAGCACCTTTTTCTCTCTCCTCTGCTCTTCCTCCCACTCTATCTCTCACTCACTTTCTTTTGTTGAAAACCTTTACCTTTCTTCCTGAAAACACAAACCCCAAATTTTCTTTCACATTTTCCATATCTTTCTCATCCATTTCCCCCCCATCTTTACCCCGTGGAACAGGTTATGAGATTGAAACATGAGTGATGTCATGTATTTCAGCTGGAGAGCACCGTTTTCTGCAACAGATATTGATACTAACTGACAGTTTCACGTAAGTTCGGGCCGTGCTCCAAATCTCACTTAGGCAAGATTTCCCTTTAGTGTATAAACTAGAATCAGTCTATAAGAATGAATGTAATGAGTATCGTTATATGAAATTAATGCTTTGATTAGTGTCAATTAGTTTTGTCTTTGTTATTGCTTGATTTGCTGGCTGCTCTGTTCTTTGTCTATTTGTCTAGGAGACTTTACTCTTTCGGTTTTTAGTTGGATGTTCTGTTTTGGGACGTACAGATCTAGTAGTCATCAAATCTTAGTTTTGTGTACATCTTTTCTTTTATTTAGACAATAATTAGTAGTACTAAATGGCTACTTGTGTATGTTATTGAATCTGTTGTTTTAAAAGAATATTGATGTTTATGTTAATGTTTGACAATCTCATTACCCGATTTTAGATTTACGTCTACCTTTATTGCCTTTACATATGGGTCATGACAAGTTTGTGTCTTTTCTCAAACAGGTTGGAAGTGGGGGCCTGAACTTTAGAGACCCAATTTTTGAGTCAGATCAAATTCAAATCGAGCAAAATCTGTTGTGCAATTTACTTTCATGGTTAAAACAGAGTTCCTTAAGCAATAATTTGAATAACTGTGATTCATTTGGTTTAACTTTAACTGCAATTGTTGCTTTGTGCCTAGAAGTGGTTTACTTTACTCCAGAATACCTTAGGAACCTTGCTTTTCTTATCATCAAGTCTTCCCATATGGAAAATTCTTTCTTATATAAATCTAGCTTTTCTTATTATTAAGTCTTCCAAGCTATATGGCTATATATTTGTCAAAATCTTGAATTTTAACCAATGTCTCATCCCTTATATGCTACATAAACCACCTACACCTCCCCTCTCTTACAATCATATTTCACTAGGCAGTTTAAAAATCAACAAAAATCAAAGAGGAAAAGTTTTTCCATTACCTTCAACAGCCATGACTGCCATCTTCCTCCTCCTTACCATATTCCTCCACCTCTTCACCACCACGACTGCCCTTGGAGTTAACTATGGCATGGCTGCAGACAACCTTCCTTCTCCCTCTGTGGTTGCTAACTTCATCAAAACCCAAACTATCTTTGATAGTGTCAAAATGTTTGATGCTAATCCCGATGTCCTTAGAGCTTTTGCAAACACTGGCATTTCGGTTACAGTCACAGTCGGCAATGGAGATATTCCTGCTCTTACCAATACTGTTGCAGCAAGGAGATGGGTTGCTCAACACATAAGCCCATTTTATCCTCAGACAAAGATCAAATATATCTGTGCTGGTAGTGAAGTCTTATTCTCAAATATTACTGATTGGATTAACAACCTTGTGCCCGCAATGAGGAGTCTTCATTATGCTTTGGTTAAAGCTGGAATTCAAGATATCAAGGTTAGATGAATGCATAATTTATATGTTTATCTTGTTCCTGCTCTTTCTCTTCCTATTATTATTGTTCTCTCCTTTAATTGTAAAAACTAATTTCAAGTTGTAATGATTTTCGAACATTTAATAACCATATGTTGTTGTTTCTTGTAACTTTTGACATTGCTAAGGAAATATTTCATGATTCATGCTTCATGCTAAAACGATAAATTTTTGAAAAATCAGTAATTCAAAAAGGATTGGTTTAAGATGAAAACAATGAATATTCTTTACTTCTATTTTCTTTTATTCTTTACTGATGTGATAGAGAATGAAAATTTTTGCTTGCTTTGAGCCAATTTTATGTTGCTTAAACTTGAGGAAACAAAAATGTTTCTTGTAAGTCGTGTTCAAACGGATGTCAGATGTCACAAATCTCATCCTAAAATTCCCATTACAAACATCTTTACTGTATCCCTTTAAATTTAATTTGTATTATTCATACTGATATCTTATTTCTCATGTTAGAAATTTATAGGAATAGCTAGTTTTACATGAATGAAACTCCAAAGACATCAACAATTTTTCATTATCATCTTACAACTATTTTAACCCTTTTTTTCTTTTTGAGTAGGTCACAACCTCTCATGCACTTAACATATTCCGACGTGAAACTCTACCGAGTTTGACCCGTTTCATGGTTGGCTATGACCTAAGCTTCTTTGCACCCATACTCCAATTCCATCGCCGGACCAAATCACCTTTCATGGTCAACCCATATCCCTACTTTAGCCCTGACTTATCAAGAAGATTAAATTATGCTCTTTTCAAACCAAACCGTGGAGTCTATGACAAGTACACTGGAAAAACATACACCAATATGTTTGATGCCCTCATGGACTCAACTTATTCAGCCATGAAAGCCCTTGGCTATGGTGATGTGGAAATTGTGATTGGTGAGACTGGCTGGCCCACACAAGGTGATTCCAGCACTCCTTTCGCCACCATGGACAATGCAATTTCTTACAACGGGCATGTGATTAAGGAAATTCTTTCTGGCAAAGGAACACCTCTGATGCCAAACCGCAGGTTTGAGACTTACATGTTTGCATTGTTTAATGAGAATCAAAAACCAGGTCCACTTGCTGAGAAGTACTGGGGATTGTTTAAACCTGACTTAAGTCCTATTTACAATGTTGGACTTCTACGTCATGGGCAGGTATGCTTATTTCTGAATGAACATCTCTTTTTGTCCTTTTTATAGTTTACACAATAGAGGCAAACATTTTTCTTATTGCTTCCCTTCTCCTGCCTCCCCCTATCTAAAATCTGGAAAGACGGCATGATTCAATCTTATTGATACAACTATCAAGAGAGTTTTTGTTAATTTAGTCTCAGCTGACAGTTAAATATGCTGTCAAATCACTTTCTTCCTGGCACAATAGATTGATTTTAATTTCTAATGAGCTTGTAGAAAATGTTAAGTTAAAAGGTTGTATTGATTTTATTTCTTTTTGAAATATTAGTCGGTGCCAACTCCTACAACTCCAGCACCTTCAGGCAAGAGTTACTGCGTTCCAAAAAAGGATGCTACCTATGCTCAATTGCAATCAAACCTGGACTACGCGTGTGGCCAAGGCATAGATTGTACACCAATTCAGCCTGGTGGATTGTGCTATGAACCCAACACTATCCAGTCTCATGCTGCATTCGCAATGAATTCTTACTATCGAACCAAAGGACAGAGTTATTTAAGCTGTGATTTTGCAGGCACTGGTCAAATCACCGCTGTTGATCCCAGTAAGTGAAATATATTATCCAAGACTTACAATCATTGATGAATATTGAGAAACTTGCAAACAAAGTATAATTTAGCATTATGATGATAACTAAATTCATTGTCCATTACATTAAATCGATACAATATTTGCTAAAAACAATAACTATAAAGAATTTTAATATTCTTCATTCTGTGTTTATGTGCAGGTTATATCAACTGCCATTACCTCTAAAAGATTGGAAGAGAAGGATCAAGGATGAGCAGAATGTTGCTAAAGTTCATGTGATTAGTCCAACTCTGCCTTCTTTGATGATTGTACTGCCATTGCTGTATCAAATGTGAACAATTTGTCAGTGATAAAATGCACTACGACTTCATTCTTTTACTTGGGTTGTGATTTTTCTTTCATAGATTATGACCTTATAAATGATAATTCAGATATAAACCTTACTCCCCTCTCCTTCAACTTTTTCAAATAAAGCTAAATTCAGCAACTCATTTTTTCCACCCAACTTCTCTTTCTTTTATACTTGAAAAAGAAAAAAAAAAGGAAACTTAATTGTTCTCCCAAAGGAAGAACTAATATTTTAGTATAATAACATTTTAAACAGTAAGAATATTAAATTTAATTGGTATAATATTTATTTTTTTAATTATTTAAAAAATTGTAAATTTTTTTTTTATTTTTTATTGTATTTAATTAAACATTTTTATTTTTATTTTGAATCAAATATAATTAGTGATTAATATACTTGTTAAAATGGGCTAGGCCTATTTGGGTCAGTCCATTTTTATTAAATATGAGGCGCGTTGAGTAAAAAAAAATTGAGGCTCATATTGCAATTGGGCCTAGATGGGTTAGTCCGGTTGTTTAAAGGTTGATTCGGATTGGGACGAGTCAGCTCAGCAGGTCAAAGGAAAGAAAAAAAAATTCCTAAACCTTAATTTGCCTAACCCAGTAACCCGATTCCCCTTCCCCGATTGGTTGATTCCCCGTTTCCCCTAGACTCAATCTTAACTCCCAAGCCAAGTCCCAAGCTCCCCGACTTGGCGTCCGGTCTGGCATCCGCCCATCGTCCTCCCATACGGCATCGGCACCCGATTCCCTTGAGGCCTCGACTCCCCGTCTCCCCAACTCCCCCAAATCCAGTCAGTCCCAACTCCCATTTACCAAGCCAAGTCCTAAGCTCCCCGACTCGACATCTGGTCCAACATCCGCCCATCGTGCTCCCATCCGGCACTAGCACCCGATTCCCCCGAAGCCCCAGCTCCTCCAGATCCAATCAGTCCTAACTCTCATTTCCCAAGCCAAGTCCCAAGCTCCCCGACTCGATGTCCAGTCCGGCATCCGCCCATCGTCCTCCCAGCCAGCACTGGCACTCGATTCCCTCGACTCCCCGTCTCCCTACTCCCCCGAATCCAGTCCCAAGCCAAGTGGTCCAATCGTCCAAGTCCCAAGCAAGCTCCTCGACTCCTCGTCTTCTTCATTTAATTTCTCACTTCTTTTCTCGCCTTCTCGGCTCTCAATCGCCCATTACGCATCTCGGTAAACCTCTGATAAGTTTTAACAATACTTTTGTATAAAAATAAAAAATGTTAGAAGTGGTTTAACTTTTGTGAATCGTGATATTATGGGCTTGTTGCTGGACATTTTCAATTGTGATGTACTGATGTTGTTGTTGCTGGACATTTGTGAATTGTGATGTTGGACATTTATGAATTGTGATGTTGTTGTTGCTGGACATTTTCAATTATGATGTACTAATGTTGTTGTTGTTGGACATTTGTTTTGTTTATGTTTCTACCCAATGTTTCACTAACACATAACCCATGCCTATAATCTAACTTTTGAATTGGATTAATCAGTTAGTAAATTTTTAATAATTTTTATTCTTATTTATGTTATTTGAAGGGTTTAGGAGATGGATGAATTGTTAAAAACTTTATAAATGTGGATGATGATGTGAACATTTTGAATGATAATGGAATTCCATCTCAGTCTCATATATCTAAATCTGAATAATTGAACAAGAAGGCCAAAAAAGAAACTTCAAATATTTGGAATTATTTCATTAAAATAGGCAAAAAGCAAGATGGAGTAGAAAAGGCAACTTGTAACGGTTGTAAAACGGAGTATAAAGTTGATCCTAAACTTGGTGGCTCTAATTATGGCACTTCACATTTGCGGCGTCACATTGACACTTGTAAATTCATTTCATATTTTAATCTACATCAAATGCTAATAGATTATGAAGGAAAAGTAAAAGTTAGAAAGTTTGATCTTAGGATTTCACGTGACATGCTTGTTGAAGCCATAATTAAGCATGACTTGCCTTATACTTTTGTTGAATATGATAAGATTAGAGCTTGGGCTAAGTATGTAAATCCAGCTGTGGTGATGCCTTCTAGAAACACTGTTGTATCTGAAGTCCAAAGAATTCATTTGAGAGAGAAAGAGAAGCTTTAACAAGCCATGCCCAAGCTACCTAATAGAATTTGTTTGACTTCTGATGTATGGACAACATTTACTTCTGAGGGCTATATTTGCTTGATTGCTCACTTTGTCAATGAAAATTGGAAGTTATGTAGCAAGTTACTCAATTTTTGTCGTATGCCTCCTCCACATACTGGAGTTGAATTAGCTGCTACTATATTTGATTGTTTGAAAGAATGAGGAATAGATAGAAAAGTTTTCTCTCTGACTTTAGATAATGCCTTTGCTAATGATAACATGCAAGGTATCTTGAAAGGCCATTTTCAGTTGCAAAGTAGCTTGATTTGTGATGGTGAATTTTTTCATGTGTGTTGTTGTGCTCATATATTAAATCTGATTGTTCAAGAGGGCTTGAAAGTAGTCAATGAAGTATTGTTTAAAATTAGAGAGAGTATGAAATATGTAAAGGCATCGGATGGGAGGATGATAAAATTTCAAGAATGTGTTTAGCATGTTGGTATTATTGCAGGTGTTGGGTTGCATTTAGATGTGTCAACAAGATGGAATTCAACATATTTGATGCTTGAAAGTGCTATCAAATATCAAAAAGTTTTTGCTAGCCTCCAATTTGTTGATAGAACTTATAAATACAATCCATCCGATGAAGAATGGGAGAGAGCAATGATAATTTGTGAACTCTTGGAGCCATTTTATGATACTACAAACTTGATATTTGGTTCATCTTATCCAACTTCCAACTTGTATTTCATACAAGTTTAGAAAATTGAATCGATTTTAAATGAGAATTTGCATAATGAAGATGCGGTTATCAAGGATATGTCTCAAAGAATGAAAATGAAATTGGATAAGTATTGAAAAGATTATAGTGTAGTGCTTGCATTTGGAGCTATTCTTGACCCAAGGATGAAGCTTGATTTCTTAAAATTTTGCTATTCTAAGATTGATGTTTCTACCTGTTATGAAAGGTTAAAAAATGTGAAGACAAAGTTGTATGTGCTCTTTGAAGAATATGCAAGCAACACTCGTGCGTCAAGTTCATCTTCTCAGTCAATGAGTAATTTACCAAGGCAAGTCGGAGGGGGAACTAAATCCAAGAGATCAAAGATTTTTAGTGTAAGTTTTGTGTCTTCCTTTCATTTTATTACATGAGAATTTATGTTACTTTATTTATATTTTGATAATTATTTTTTTGTCTATGTATTTAAAACTTGTAGGAGTTCAAATTGTTTCAAAATGAAACAATTTCTATTGCTGGAAAGTCTGAGTTGGATATTTATTTAGATAAGGCAAAGCTTGATTATGAAGTGTTTGAAGACTTGGATGTGCTTAATTATTAGAAAGATAATGCTAAGCGTTTTCCTAATCTTTTTATTATGACACGAGATGTATTGAGCATTCCAATTACTACGGTAACATCTGAGTCTGCTTTTAGTATTGGTGGTCATGTTTTCACCAAGTTTAGAAGTTCCCTCCACCATGAAAATGTTCAAATGCTTGTTTGCAAGAAAAATTGGTTGCATGGCTTTTCTTTAGCTACCAATGGTATTATATATTTTATATATTTCAATGTCTTTAATCTTTATTTGTTAAATTAATAATTTTAGTTAAAATTGAAACTCATTATATTTTTTATGACAATGAATATTAGATGATGATGATAAAGACATGGAGACATCATTACTGTCCAAACAAGACTCAAATATTTTGATTGAGGATGAAAATTGACCAAGACATCATTTGTTTGTGTAATTGTGTTAAATATTAAATTTTTATTTATATTTGATCTAATTATTTGCTTATTTATGTTTGGTGTAATTTATTTGTTTGTAACATGTTTTTATTATTCAATTTATGGATTAAATCATAGCATAATTTAATTAATAAAGTGTAAAAAAATTTTAAAAAAAAGCCTGAAAATTCCCAACCTAGCCCTTGGGCTAGTAAAGGGCGGGCTGGGTTGGGAAATTCCCAACCCATAAAAAATATGGGTCGGCCCTACCTGGTCTTTATTTTTACAGCCCACAAGGGCTAGGGTTGAGCTGGGCTGGGCCGACCCATATTGACTGGTCTAGTGATTAATTGTCATTAATCAAAATATTAATAGTCATTTTATATTTACATAGTATCAACATAACATTATCATGAAAAATAAAAAAATCACGTGATTATATTATCATGTCATTTAAACATATCATGGTATAATCTATAACATGTTCTTAGTTTACGTTAACTTTGTAAAATATAAAAATGATAAATCAAAAATAAAATTATAAGAGTTTGATTGAATATAACGAAAAAATAAAATTTATTTGAATTGTATAGAATAATTTAAAAATCTATATGTATATTATGTTGATTTAATTTTATTTTATAAAATTTGATTATGTCCATTTAGAATAGGTACTATTAACAATTAATAATTATCTTTGAGAAAAAAAACACTTAATTAGTTCCGTACAGGCATTACTGTCAATTTAAAAATATTAAAAATTTCTTCAAAATTTTTCCAATTTATAAGTGTATATTATTTTAAACTCAAGATCCTAAAGTTGTTATAAATATTTTTATAAATATCCATTTATCTATATATAGATTTGATATAAATTAGGTTGGATTAAGATTTAATTCATCTAATCTCTAAGTATTATCTTCATCTTGTAAATTCTATCGAGATAAATGGGTAATTTGCCTATAAATAGATCCCTCAATTTATTTATAAATACACATTTCAAAAAAATCTCTTCTCTCCTTCTAAATACTTTCTTTCTTTTCTTTAATTCTTCTTTCAAGTTAACCTTATCTGTTGTTTTAAGTTATATTTTCACAACACGTTATCTGCATGATCTTCTGATCTCTTAAGTTTGGAATTTGTTTTCATCAAGCTTCAACAGAAATTTCAATAATTGACTTTTAGTTTCTGGTTTTAGCAAATCATGTAAGTGTTACTATTTTTTTGTTTTCATCCTCTCACAAAGGTTAGGTTTTTTTTTATTTCTAATTTTAAAAAATTAAGTAAGTGACTTAATATCATTTTAGTATTTGCATTCTCTAAAAATCAACCTTAACATGAATTTTATTATCATATAGTATATATTATATTTTATCCTTTGCTATTAATGAAAAATCATAATGTCTATTACTTGAAGTGAATGTGACAAATGAGTAACTAATAAAAAATTATAAATTTGTCCATTTCTTTTAGTGAATGAGACATCATGTAATAATTATGGTCATGGTCATAGATTTATTTATTCCCTGAAGTGACTGACACATCATTTAATAATTATGATCATGGATATGGAAGATATCGCTATAATAATTTACACTATCACGATTTTAATTAAAGATAATTTTCCCACCAGAAGTGAATGGATAATTTTGTCACTAGAAGTGAATGGATAATTTTACTATCAAAAATGGATAGATATCTTAATCCACTAATCCATGAGAAGTGGATAATCCATTAAAAGTGGATACATACTTACAACCCACAAAAAGTTGATAGAATATTTTCAACTCACCAAATGTGGATGAATAATGAAAAGATAAAGATAGAAAGAATAAAAGGAATATAAAAAATGTATTTGTCATTGGTCACGTACCTATTGTACAGTCTTGAATTTTATTAAGCATCATTGAAAACTAAAACATCTTGTGATGATTTTAACTATGGTCAAGTTGATATAGCACACCAAGATGTTTGTCCACTCTAAAAGAGAAATTGATTATATGATTGGTAATGGAAATATCCATTGTTGATTTTCTTATTCTGAAAAAAGAATTGATAATTTGATTAGTGAAAACTAAAACATCTTGTGATGGTTTTAACTATGGTCAAGTTGATATGGCACATCAAGATATTTGTCTACCCTAAAAGAGACTTTGATTATATGATTAGTAATAAAAATATCGATTGTTGATTTTCTTATCCTGAAAAAGGAATTGATCATTTGATTAGTATGGAAATATCTGATAATGAACTTAATAGTAATTGGTATATTTTAGTATAACTATATCATGAAGATGCTTTGATATGTTCTTATTATATTTAAATTATATGTTCTTATTATGTGTTTTAATTATGTATTTAATGTTATTTCATGTTAACTTGTAAATTTCTTATTGTATATATTTATTTTATTGAAGAAAATATGAATATTCATCTTGTTGGATCCAAGATCTATGATGTAAATATATTTCTAGTAGACATTGCTACAATGCACACTATATTTAAAGACAATAAGTATTTTTCCCACTTGACAATGGAAAAAACCAATGTTAATCTAGTATCTGATAGTACAAGATTAATTGAAAGTTCTAGAAGAGTTAATATTTTACTACATTGAGGAATAAAGTTTATAATAGAAGATGTATTATTTTCTTTAAAGTTTCAAAGAAGTTTATTAAGTTGTAAAAATATTTGTCTAAATAGATATCATATTGAGACAACGAATGAAAGAGAGACTTAATGTTGGTGTTGAGGGGTTTATGTAGATATTCAAGAATAGGCAAAATTGGCTTCAAGGCGAGTATTTAAATAGGCGTCTATCTTTAAGACTTAATTCGCCCCCACCACTAGGTATGCAAAAGGGAATTTTGTGACTAGTCTCAAGGATACAATGAAGCCAACGTCTAACTTTCGTATTGCACTTTACAAAACTAGACCGCTAGATACACCCGAAGGTTTGCAAAGTCGTTTGGCCTTAAAACCAACTTTCTGCAGCAAGATGATAATAAAGAATTCAGAATCTTTTGTAGATGGTGGAAACTTTAGTATTTTGTTTTTCTAACACAAACACTTTCTCTTGCTCCTTTGCACTTGTTTGTTGTGTCTAAAATTTGATGTGTTAAAATGAATGACAACAAGCCCTTTATATAGGCTTCAAAGTGTCTCTTATTCAAGGACACTTCCTTTTCATAAAGACATCTTTTATGTCTAATAAGTATCTTTATGTTTCAAGGTCACAACCTTTTCATAAAGATCTCTTTCATTCAAAAAGTATCTCTACACTTTTTGCCAACACAATTTTTGAGTAAAAGATATTGTTTCAATAAACATCTAATGAATAGATAACTATTCATTCCATATATCATACTCTTTGATTTATACTTTGAAACAATATCTATTCATATGTAACCTTTCACATGTTGCTTTACAATTGTAACTTTTTACATGTAACTTTTCACATGTTATTTTACAATGGTAACTTTTCACATGTAACTTTTCGTTGGTGTCCTTTCAACATGTATTTTCAAGAAACATAATTATTCACATGAAAACTTGTCTATATTCTAATAGACATATTGTGTCACTTTTTGTGATATAACTATTGAGCTAATTATAGCTTTCCATCATGTGAACTATTCTTTAATTTTGAAAATACACTAACAATCCCTCACCATTTTCAAAATTTCCAAATACCAACAACTTTGGGAAATCCTGTTCAACAATGAAGGTATCCCGCAGATTTGAACCTTCACCTAGTGAGTGTGGTTGGTTCTAGTCTGAATAAAGTGGTTGACCAAGCATTGAACCACCGATTCTGCATTTGACTAGTCGGGCCACTAAACACGCACAAGCTTCCTTGCTCATATTGTATCTAGTTTTGCCAACATGGTTTATGGCCTTGTGTTGTGCATCCATTCATGAATACTGTCAGAGTCAAGCCTTTAGCTCCTAGAAGCGGTCGCACTTCCACTCATATAGGTAGCCCCCATCGGAAGTACCCCGTAATTATTGTACTTCAACATTTACATGTTATGGGTCTATTAAGAACTTTTCGTTCATCCTTACTTAACACATTACGGGAACCAAGCACTATACACCTTGGGATGAAAAATAGAATTTTAGTGCTTGCAATCTCCATGTGTTGGAATGGTCATTACCCAAGACTTGCAGGTCAGCCGCAAGCGTCGGGGTGAGCTCCCACCATTGGAGATTTAGTTGATAGGCTTGAGCCCCATCCCTCTTGAGGTCTTTAACACAAGGTTTCTTTTTAGACCTTTAGTAAACGGATCCGCTAAATTTTCACCAGACCTCATATAACTTATAGTGATTATACCATCACTAATCCTTTGCCTTACAATGCTATGTCGAAGTCTAATATATCGACTTTTTCCATTGTAAGCTTGATTATAAGCCTTTGATACAGTTGCTTCATTGTCACAATGTATCAAGATTGGTGCCATCGGTTTTGACCACAACGGAATTTCATAGAGTAAGTCTCTCAACCATTCCGCTTCTTGAGTTGCAGATGCTAAGGCTATAAATTCAGCCACCATGGTGGAATCCGCTTGACAAGATTTTTTCTTAGAACCCCAAGAAACAGCACCCCCACCAATTGTAAAAATCCATCTAGTCGTGGATGTGTAATCCGATCTATTTGAGTTCCAACTTTCATCCGTATATCTTTTTAAAATCGAAGGAAAACCGGAATAGCAAATGCCATAATTCTTGGTACTCTTTAGATACCTTAGAACTTTATGAACAGCATACCAATGCTTTTTATTCGGATTACTTGTAAATCGACTTAGCATCCCAACCGCAAATGCAATATCCGGTCGTGTACAGACTATTGCATACATAAGGCAACCAATCACCTCTGCATATTCATGTTGTACTATTGGCTAGTCTTCATTGGGTATGAGCCTTTGATTAGAATCATAAAGCGTTGTCATCGGCTTACAATCTGACTTGCCATACCTCATTATGATCTTTTCGATGTAATGTGATTGAGACAATGTTAGGCCATTATTGTCTCTTATTATTCTTATACCAAGAATAACATCTGCTATACCCATATCTTTCATGTCAAAATTCTTTGACAAGAACCTTTTTGTGTCTTCCACTTGTTCCAAATCCGTTCTAAAGATTAACATGTCATCCACATATAAGCAAATGATGACACCTTTCCCATTTTGGAACTTACTATAGACACACTTGTCAGCTTGATTTATCTTGTAGCCATTAGCTAGCACAACCTCATCAAACTTTTGATGCCATTGTTTAGGCACTTGTTTTAATCCGTACAAGGACTTTACAAGCTTGCACACTTTATTTTCTTTACCCGGAATGACAAACCCTTCCGGTTGTTCCATATACACCTCTTCATCCAATTCACCATTTAGGAATGCCGTTTCAACATCCATTTGATGAATTACCATCTTATAAATAGATGTAAGTGCTATAAGCACTCTAATTGTAGCTATTCTCGCTACCGGTGCATATGTATCAAAATAATCAATACCTTCCTTTTGTTTAAAGCCTTTTGCTACTAGCCTTCCTTTAAACTTTTCTACGGTTCCATCAACTTTCATTTTCTTTTTGAAAATCCATTTACAGCCTATTGGCTTGGAACCCAGTGGAAGGTCTACCAATTTTCATGTTTTGTTTCCCATTATTGAGTCCATCTCATCTTGTATTGCTTCTCTCCAAAAAGAAACATCTCGAGACTTCATTGCTTCCTCATAAGTTTGAGGATCACCCTCACCTTCTACATTAAAGCAGTAAGGTAGGTATTCATATATTTCTTCTCTTGTACCTTCAACTAAGTACATGAGAAAATCCGATCCATATGTCTTTGCTTTTCTAACTCTTTTACTTCTCCGAAGCTCGATAGTTTTCTCATCGTTTTCCGATGAACTATCGCTTTTTATTATTTGTTCCTTGGGTCTAGGAATTGAGTTGAATCTTGTTTCATCAAAGATAGCGTCCCTTGATTCTATGACCGTATTAACGGAATATGAGTCATTAGGCTCTATCACCATGAAACGATATGCCTTATTATGTTCAGCATATCCTATAAATATGCATTCAATTCCTTTTTCACCCAATTTCCTTTTCTTTGGCTCCGGCAACCTTACTATGGCTCGGCAACCCCAAACTCTTAAATAATTAAGGTTTGGCTTCCTTCCTTTCCATAGTTCATAAGGAGTAATTTTACTCCTTTTGTTTGAGATTCTATTTAATATATGGCAAGCTGTTAATAAGGCTTCGCCCCAAAATCCTTTTCCCAAACCCGAATTAGAAAGCAAAGCATTCACCATTTTCGTAAGAACTCGATTCTTACGTTCTGCTACACCATTTTGTTCCGGTGTGTATGGAGCGGTAGTCTCGTGAATAATACCCGTGGACTCAAAATATTTGGGATCATAATATTCACCTCCTTTATCACTTCGTAAACATTTAATAAACAATTCACAATGCAATTCAACTTCTCTTTTATATATTCCAAACTTTTCTATAACTTCATTTTTAGCATGCAACAAGTAAACATAGCAATATCTAGAGAAGTCATCAATAAATGTTACGAAGTATTTCTTTCCACTAATTGAAGGAGTACTATGCATGTCACAAACATTAGAATGTATCAAAGCAAGCAATTTTGTATTTCTTTCTACCTTAGGAAATGATTTCCTAGTGATTTTAGTGACTATGCATGTCTTGCACATAACATCATTTTCATCAATGCTAGGTATCAATTCTAACTTAGCCATATCATGCATTTTTCTATAATGAACATGTCCTAATCTATTATGCCATAGATTATATAACATTGCTTTACTATCATGAACATTAAGCAAGGCATCAATATAAGCAGAACTATCATTTTTCTTATTAATATTAAGCTTGAACATGTTTTCACAATAGTATCCATTTCCCACATATAGTCCACCTTTTGTAAGGATGAACTTATCCGCTTCAAATGTTAATTTAAAGCCATGCTTATTCAACAAGCCTCCCGACACAAGGTTCCTCATAACTTTCGGTACATAATACACATTGTTTAGTACAAGTGTTTTTCCAGATGTAAACATGAATTCCACGGTGCCTTTTCCTTTTACTTGTGTTGTGGAGGAATTTCCCATGTATAGCACGTTTCCTTCGTCAACTTCTTCCAAAGTCTTGAAGAAACTTTTGTCATTGCATACATGATTCGTTGCACTAGTGTCAATCCACCATGCTCCATCATTTTGGAGAAGATTGACCTCGGAAACCATTGCCACAAACTTATGGTGGTTCACACCTTGTGTCTTGCTTCTCAAAAGTCTACATTTCGCCTTAAAGTGACCAAGTTTGTTACAATGAAAACATGGCCGCTTTTTGTTCTTTTTGAACTTATGACTTTTGTCATACTTGCCCACGGAATGTTTTCTTTTGCTTGGCTTGTTTGATGGTTTGTGTTCTATCATATGGACCTTCGAAGTGTCAAGATTCTTTTCAGTAGAATCTTCATCTTGCTTGACTTCTTCTTGCTTTCTATAATCTTCTTCTATTTGAAGATGATTGGCAAGGTCCTCGAGAGACATATCTTCCTTTTTATGTTTAAGAGTTTTCTTGGTGTCTCTCCAAGAAGTGGGAAGCTTATTAATTATTGATGAGACCACAATAGCTTCACCCATTTTCATACCATATTGTTTAAAATTATTTAGAATACGTTCAAGCTCATGCATGAATATCACAAAATCCATCTTTTCAACCAACATGCGTTTTCAATGCATATCAAGTATCATATCATGCATATCACATACAATATCATGTATATTCATATCAAGTAAGGAAAGAAAACTTATCTTATGATCCGATGTAGAACCATTTTGCCAACTTTCCTTGTCACCATCAAATCGATCTATCTTTTGCCATCGAGTAAATATTCCCCCTTCGAAGCGGTCTAACTTTACAATGTTGGTAGCCATCTCTTTGAGTGAAGCCATAATGAATATCAAGAATTTAAGTCTTAAAATTGTTGGTGTTGAAGGGTTTATGTAGATATTCAAGAATAGGCAAAATTGGCTTCAATGCGAGTATTTAAATAGGCATCTATCTTTAAGACTTAATTCGCCCCCACCACTAGATATGCAAAGGGGAATTTTGCGACTAGTCTCAAGGATACAATGAAGCCAACGTCTAACTTTCGTATTGCACTTTACGAAACTAGACCGCTAGATACACCCGAGGGTTTGCAAAGTCGTTTAGCCTTAAAACCAACTTTATGCAGTAAAATGATAATAAGGAATTCGGAATCTTTTGTAGATGGTGGAAACTTTAGTATTTTGTTTTTCTAACACAAACATTTTCTATTGCTCCTTTGCACTTGCTTGTTGTGTCTAAAATTTGATGTGTTAAAATGGATGACAATAAGCCCTTTATATAGGCTTCAAAGTGTCTCTTCTTCAAGGACACTTTCTTTTCATAAAGACATCTTTTATGTCTAATAAGTATCTTTATGTTCCAAGGTCACAACCTTTTCATAAAGATCTCTTTCATCCAAAAAGTATCTCTACACTTTTTGCCAACACAACTTTTGAGCAAAAGATATTGTTTCAATAAACATCTAATGAATAGATAACTATTCATTCCATAAATCATACTCTTTGATTTATACTTTGAAACAATATCTATTCATATGTAACCTTTCACATGTTACTTTACAATTGTAACTTTTTACATGTAACTTTTCATATGTTACTTTACAATGGTAACTTTTCACATGTAACTTTTCACATGTAACTTTTCGTTGGTGTCTTTTCAACATGTATTTTCAAGAAACATAATTATTCACATGAAAACTTGTCTATATTCTAATAGACATATTGTGTCACTTTTTGTGACATAACTATTGAGCTAATGATAGCTCTCCATCATGTGAACTATTCTTTAATTTTGAAAATACACCAACACTTAATACTTTTATATTATATCTTTTATCTCAAGTCGGAGGTGTGTGCTGAAAAAAAATTTACTCGCTTTATTCGCTGGAGTAAACTATGCTAATATGAGAATAATTGAAACTCATAGTAAATCATAAGTTTACTAATAATTTTAATGTTTGACATGACTGGTTGGATCATCCCAGATCAATAATGATGCAAAAAAAATTATTAAAAATTAATATAATTATTCATTGAAAAACAAAAAAAAATTTCAATCTGATGAAATACTCATGTGCTCTTTACTCTCAAAGCAAATAAATTATAAGGCTATCACCAGTTAAAGTTATGATTGAATTTCTTACATTTTTGAAACTTATTCAAGGTGATATATGTGGATCCATACATCCATCATGTGGACTATTTAGATATTTATGGTTTTAATCGATGCATCGACAAGATGGTCACATGTGTGTTTGTTATCAACTTGCAATTTGACATTTGTAAGATTACTTGCACAAATAATTTGTTTGCAAGCATATTTTTTTGATTATGCAATCAAGATAATTCATCTTGACAATATTGGTCAATTTACATCTCAATCTTTTAATGAATATTGCATGTCAATTGGAATAATGTTGAACAATTCGTTAGTCATATTTATACATAAAACGAACTAGCAGAATCGTTTATCAAATGCCTTAAACTGATTGCAAGGTTATTTTTTATGAAATCCAAACTCCCGATTTTTGCTTTAGGGCATGCCATTTTACATGTGGTAGCACTTGTACGCATCAAGTCAATGAGTTATCATAAATTCTCTCATATACAATTGATTCATAGTTAAAAACCAAAATTTTCAATTTAAGAATTTTCGGATGTGCAGTATATATTCCAATTGCTCCACCACAACGCATAAAGATGAGTCCATAAAGGAAGTTAGGAATATATGTTGGATATGAATTTTCATCTATAATTAAATATCTAGAACCCTCAACAGGAGATTTATTCATTGCAAGGGTTGATTGCGATTTTGATGAAACAAAATTTTCAACATTAGGGGGAAAAAATAAGCAATTGGAAAAAGAAATATCTTTGTATACATTATCATTATCTAATTTTAATCCTTGTAGAAGAAGTTCAAAAGATAATTCATTTGCAAAATATAGCAAATCAGTTATCAAACATATTTACTGGCCTAAAAAGAGTAGCTAAATCTCATATACTAGCTGCAAATGCTCTAATTAGAATTGATGTAAGACAATCTGCTATTGCTAATGAGTCTAAGACACGCTATAAGCATAGGAGACTAATCGATTTTAAAGATAAAAATCCTCAAAAAAGAAAAAGAGTAAATATTCAAGATGGTCAAGAAGAGTAAAGAAAAACTCCAGAAGAGACCCTTGACATAATTCTAGAAAAAATTCAAGTACTTGAAATCAGTGAAAATGAAAAGATCTCAATAAATTATGTCATGACGGGGAAAAAGATGGAACCAGAATGAAATAAACGTCGACGATATTTTTGCATACAATGTAATGCTTAATATTATGAAAGAAAATAAAGATCTTGAACCTACATCTGTGAATAATGTTGACATATAAATGATTGGCCAACGTTGAAAAACGCAATCAAAGTGAAATTGAATTCACTTGCAAAACGTGAAGTTTATGGACTTGTAGTCTGTACACCATATGGCTTAAAACCAGTGGGACATCAATAGGTATTTGTGTGAATACGAAATGAGAAAAATGAGATTATGAGATAACAAGTATGGCTTGTCGCATAAAGTTTAATCTAAGGATTTAGTATTGAATATGAAGAGATATATTCTTTGTGAAGGATGTAATTACAATTTTATAATAACTTGTCTGACAATATATGAGAAGATTGAAATGTGTCTAATGAACGTAGCTATAGCCTATTTATATGGCTTACTTAATAACGATATCTATATAAAAATTCTTGAATGATTTAAGTTGCGTGAAACACAAAATTTGTATTTCTAGGAAATTATTAAATTAAATCTTTAGATGGATTAAAACAATTAGGACACATGTGATATAATCACCTTAGTGAATTTTTATCGAAAAAAGGCTATAAAATGATCCTATATGCCTATGTGTTCTTATAAAATTATTCATATTTGAACATGTGATAATTGCTGTTTATATTGATGAACTAAATATTATTAAAACTCTTGAAGAGTTATCAAAAGTCGTTGATTACTTAAAGAGAGAATTTGAGATGAAAGACCTTTGAAAAAAAAGTTTTGTTTACGCCTTTAGATTGAACATTTGACAAATGAAATTTTTGTCCATCAATCTAATTATATAACAAAAGTGCTAAAATGATTTTATGTGGACAAAACACATCTACTAAGTTCATCAATGGTTGTAAGGTCATTAGATGTGAAAAAAATGACCTTTTCGACCTCGTGAAGATAATGAAGAACTTTTTGATCTTGAAATACCATATCTTATTGTAATTAGAGCACTGATATATTTTGCTAGCAATATACGACGTGATATATCATTTGCTGTGAACTTGTTAGCAAGACATAGTTTTTCTCCAACTCAAAGACATTGGAATGAAATTAAACTTATACTTTGATATTTTCGAGGAATAATAGATATGTGTTTATATTTTTCAAATGCATTCAAATCAGATTTAATTGATTATGTAGATTCAGGATATTTATCTGATCCACATAAGGCTCGATCCCAAACAAGTTATTTATTCACATAGAGGTACGATTATTTTATGATGTTTTATAAAATAAGCTATAGTTGCTATTTCTTCTAACTATGTAGAAATTTTAGCAATTCATGTGACAAGTCATGAATGTGTCTGGTTAATATCTGTAACTCAACATATTCGAGAAACATGTAACTTGTCAATCAAAAAAAATTATAACAACATTATACGAGGGTAATATTGCTTGCATAGTATAGTTAAAGGAATGATACGTTAAAAGTAATAGAACAAAACATATTTCGTAAAAATTCTTCTTCGCTTATGATCTAAAAAAAAATGATATCAGTGTTCAACAAATTCGTTCAAATGATAATTTAGTAGATTTGTTTATTAAATCTCTTTTTACTGCAACATTAAAAAAGTTGACAGAAAAAAATCAAAATGCATTGTTTTAAAGATCTTAAATAATATAGTTATCAGAAAAGTAAAATATACACTGTACTCTTTTATTTCATCTAGAGTTTTTCACTAAGGTTTTTTTAATAAAGTTTTTAATGAAGTAGTATTTCAAAAGAGTATTATTGAAAAAAATTATGTACTTTTTTTTCTTCATTCAAATTTTGTTCTTATGAGGTTTTTTCTTTATAAAGTTTTAATGAGATATATTTTTAATATAATAGACATTCAAAGAGAAGAGAGTATTATGAATATTTTTATGAATATTATTTGTTATATCTAGATTTAATGTAAATCAATTTATATTAAAATTTAATTTATTTAATATTTTAATATTATCTTCATCTTATAAATTTTATCAAAATAAAAAAAATTATTTACCTATAAATAAACTCTTTTAATTTATTTATAAATACACACTTTAACAAAATTTCTTCTCTTTTTCTTAATCTTTTCTTGTTCTTTCAAGTCAACATTATTTGATTTTTTGAATTATATTTTCATAACAAAAATTTAATTTTTTGTTTTCGCCGTTCTTACAAAGGGCCTTAGCCCCTGTTCCACTTTCACTTCACTGGAGCTCCCTCGCTCGATGTGGCGTCCTTCTTCTTCTCTCCGTCTAAAAATCCTTGCTGCGACCGCTCTCGCCGACCCCGCCGTCATGTCCTCCTCCCGCCGTCCTGTACCCCTTCCATCACCTCCACAAATTTCATTGCTCTGCATATTAAATCTCAAATTATATGCACTAACTTTCAGTTCTCTAACTTTAACAGTATCGAGGGGGCCGCAGTCAGTGGTGCAGAGGCTTCTCGGACCGATCCAACTGCGGCGGAAGAGGCCAGCTAGTCACAGGAGACTCGCACTTAAACTCTGTTCGAGAAACTAACCTCGGCTTCCGTCGAGGAAATTTCTCGAATCAAAACTCTTTTCAGCCTCAGCAATTCGGTTACGGCCCTAGGCCTCCGTCTCCTTACGACCAAAACCAGCAGCAGTTTCGTCAACCGCCTCCGTCTCATCTGTACAACCGTTATCAACGGCCACGCCAATCGTTTGATCAAAATCAAGCTGCTCGGCCCTTCCGGCCACGCAATTCCAAGCCCTGGGATTACCGGGAATGGGAGTACGCAAAAACTGTACCGCCTCCGCATTCTGGTAATTGGCATCACTGACTTTAATTTCCGTATAGCTTTTGTTACTTACTGCAAAAAGAAAAGGAAAAGAATTGCAATGTTATTTAAAAATAAAAAATTAGAAATTTAACTTTTGAAAACAAAAATTCGCTATTTTACTTCTATATAAAACAATTAAGCCACTTGCTCATTTTTAAACAGGTGTCGTTTTTTTTCTTCTATGATTTTCTTTTTACCTTTTAGCAAAATCTCGAGGAAGCCAAAATGCATATAGCAGAAAGTAAGTAGTAAAAGTAAAAACCAAATTGAGAGGTACTTTAATGAAGTTTGTTGATGTGTATATATCATTTGCAGAGAGGTTTATTGTCCTTTCCTATAATATATTGGCGGATTACCTTGCAAGTACTCATCGGAATCTTTACTTTCATATACCTCACCATATGATGAATTGGGAGTGGAGAAAGAGGAACTTAATGTTTGAGCTTGGATTATGGTCAGCAGACATTCTGTGTTTCCAGGTTATCCATTCGCTCTCTGTTATATTTGAAAACTTTAATGAAGTTTAAAGATATGCAAATGAAATATGGAAGCTGTGTAATTTCATTCTACCTTTTTCTTGAAAATAATATGATAGATAGAGCTTTCATAGATAGAGCTTTCTCTACCTATAATGTAAAGTTAGTACTTTCAGTTGGTAGCATCTCAGTCAAAGTTATGTTACTGCTTCAGTAGTTCAATTTACGTTGGGTTTGTCATTAGTGACTCAATTGTGGTCTATTGCTATTAGTTTTTTCAGCAAAAGTAATCATGCTAGGACGTTTGTGCTTTGTTTATTTTCATGCTACTTTGGTTGAGATGTTTGTGTACATATGGAGGCTCTGAGGCTCAGTGTGTCTTGAGCAACACAATGGGAGGTAGCCGTCTTCCCTACCATAAATCCAACCCCCTTCATTCCCAAGGTTTGAACTTATGACCACCACATTAAAATTTTGTGTTTCCTGGGACTGTCAGGAACTTAGATCAATTTTTCCTTATTCATCTTAAAATGATTCCAATGCCGTTAATCATGTCATCACAAGGCATTAGGCTATTGTTCTCCTTGCCTACTTGATATGATATAAACACATTCAAATTGGGCCCTTCCTGAGGTGATGATATTCACGGTTTCCGCTTGAGTGATGATTTATTTATAGTTGAGACTCTTTGTGTCTGTGTTTTGGTGGGTGAATGTGTTGTCTTCAAATTTTGAAATAGTATGTTTCCTTTTACTGTGATTTCAGGAGGTTGATAAATTTCATGACTTGGAGGAGCAGGTGAAGTACAGGGGATATAGTGGCATTTGGAAGGTTTGTTGTGTGTCTGAAGCTGTTTCCATCATTAGTATTTGCATCAGATTCGTTTCAGATTTTGAAAAGCTATATTATAGAAATGACATTTGATGCTTTTACTTGGAGAGCATGCAAACAACTTTGGCCTGGAGAGCTGAATTCTGACTTATTTGGTCATTTGACAGATGCGAACTGGCAATGCTATTGATGGTTGTGCAATCTTTTGGCGAACATCAAGGTAATTGTACTTCACCTTTTATCATTCTATAATAGTCATCAATATGTGGTGAATTGCTACTTTCTTTTATTTGCTGCATGAGTCTTATCAATTCTCTCAATTATCATCTTAAGCAGGAGGTTAGCTGTCTGCTTTATCATTAAGCACTTGTGCATTTTGTCATTTTTAAGATCCATGCTACAATTGCTTGCTGCTTCAATATGCCTTTTAGTTGCTTGCTTTCCTGGTTAGGCCACTGTCTATTAGGTATTCTTTTCCCTAGTAATGGTCATCGATGCACGTTGAGTGAACATTCTGAACCATATTTCTAAATTTGTCCATCATTATTGTAAAAACAAGTGGCCACATTAGGAAAGCTACATCAAAGATGTTTATTGGTGCAAAAGTCCCTTAATGATTGGGTATTGGAAACTACATCAACATTTGCATTTATTTATGCAGTGAACGTTCCTTTCAATTTTACATTTTAAAGGAAGGATATCAATGTACTTTGATAGTTGTGTTTGATTGCATTCGTGATCACTTGTTATGTACCCAAGTTACAAGTCAAGGGTTTAATCGCTTAGTTGGTGTTAAGCTGCCTGGGATTTCTTGGGCTTTTACCAGTTTCAAGATTTTGATTTTTTTTTTTTTTTTGTTGGAGTATTTATTGACTCCCTGTTGATGCTATCAACATGACCCCTCCTAAATAATTTCATTTGGCACTGAAGTATATCAATTCATTTTATAATCTTCACATTAGGTTCAAGTTACTTCATGAAGAATATATAGAGTTCAACAAGCATGGACTTCGGGATAATGTTGCTCAGATATGTGTTCTTGAGGTATACTACACCTTTCTATTTCAATCTTGGGTGGAATTGCCAATCTAATAGGGTTTTCTTGATTGTATTTCATCCCAACTTCCTTTGTTTTTCTTGACATGGTTTTATACCATGCCTGGACTTTTATTTATTCACACTTTTCTATACAGTTGTTGAGCCAACATTCTCCTGAAAATACAGCAGCTTCACTAAAAAGGTAACAAGAGAAATTTTATGGTTTAAGCTTGTTTAATGCTTTTCTCTCAAAATGAATTTAAGACAACCTGTAATTGTTTTTTATTTATACTTGAGATCAAGTTTTCTCGTAAAGGTATATTTTGAAAGAAGGATTTATGTTCAAAGATATTATGTACTGAGTCCCAATGGGTGCACCCCTGTGGTTAAGAATTTGAGATTCCAGCTTGGTCTTGGGTTTGAATCTTGGGAAGGGACATGCTAATTCCTATTGTGTAGTTCAAGATCATATGCACTAGAAAAAAAGATATTATGCATTGAAACAAAGAATTAAAATTCAGTCACTGTCAGGACATCATTTTTCTTCCATTTGGTACTTGTGCTTTCTCATTACGATGTGCATTTGGTCCCTGCTTGCATTGAGTATTCTATTAGAAATTCACATTGAACTTTTTGATCATTTCAATTCCTAGTTAAATGATTGGCATTTATTTGCAGCTCAGCGAATAAAGTTGTTGTGTGTAACATTCATGTGCTATATAACCCAAGAAGAGGAGAAATTAAGCTTGGCCAGGTATTTACTTTTCTGGACATTTAGTTACTCAGTGGATGGATGTAACAGTTCGTTGCATTCTCTAGAGGTTTTTCCTTGTCACCTCCTCTGTGGAGGCCGTGATTCCTGATTGCACCAGCTTCACCTAAGGATCAGTCTTGCTGCTCATTTGTTGGAGTTTCACAATTCATCACAGTGCACCTTATAAAACCTGAGGTTAATCTGCCTTGAGGTGTCGTATTGCCATGTCAAATTCTTTCCTTCTGTGTGAGTTCAGATTTGATGAGTAGTTCTGCCTTGTGTGCATATAACTTATGTTGTTTTTGCTGAACCTCATCTTGCTTCTCGACACTGTATATTTTAGATGCCTTTCCGAATTCATGCAAAAGCCCAAAATCTGATGCAAATTGAAATGGTTTTGGACCCATCTTATGTTTCCTTACCTGCTGTAGATTTCATTCCGTCATATTTTGACTTCCTAGCAGTCTCTCTCTCTGCTTTGCTGGTTTGCGTGATCAGCTGTGCTTAGTCTGGCGTGTTTATAAAATTTTTGGAAAAATTGATCCTGAACTGTTTTAGTAAGCAGACATTAGTATGCCTTGATTCAGTTAACCTAGAGGTACCCAAATTTTAAGAACTCTTTGGCATTGCTTGTTTACCTTGACACACGTACACACATGCAAAGATTTATCCTTGTATTTTTCTTCCCTTCCCAACCCCCCCTGCACACAGATGCCATTTCTTCTTTCTCTTAACTAATTTGGCCCTCAATTACTTTTGATGTCTGCATGCTATTCTGCTCTGACCCATTATTTTCCTAAAGCACCTGTATCAAACTCATATCTGACGCATCAAAGTGGACATGGGTATGACTTATGAGGGTATGATGCACTAATAAAAGTAAAATTTTAGGAAAAGGTGAACATACCCACATCCTACATTTCTACCTAAGTCTGAGTGCCAGTTTATAATGGTAGTAGTTATTCTAACCTCTGTACCTAAGTTTTCCTCAAACAGGTTAGGAGGCTCCTAGAAGGAGCTCATTCTGTTTCAAAGAGTTGGGATGATGCTCCTGTAGTTCTTTGTGGGGATTTTAATTGCACTCCCAAGGTATTCACTTCGTTTACACCTTAATCTTTAGTTAAGCATTATCCACATGGTTTATGTCTGTTTTGTGTTTGTCTTTTACAACATCTTCAACTTTGATAAGTTACAACATCAGATCTTATTTCTGTAACAGAGTCCATTGTACAACTTTATCTCAGAGCAAAAGGTAAATGCATTTTAACTTTTTCTCTCTTTGTTTCAACGATGGATGGTCAAGTGGGATTGTGATTATATCATTTGAGGCAGTTGGATTTGTCAGGAGTAGATAGAGATAAGGTATCAGGACAAGCTTCTGCCGAAATTCCTCCACCAATGCCATACAATCCTAATTCCAGGTAATGTTTGTACAAGTTTCTGTCTATGACACTCAAATGACTTTTCAGGGCACTCCTGATTGTTGAAGATGAAAAGCTTGCAAAAATATTACAGGGTTCAGTCTGGTGATAATTCAGTACAAGTTCCTTCAGCAGTAGATATCAAGGAAGTTGGTGTGGATAAGAATGATTCTCACTCTGACACACAGAAACAAAATAATCTAGACAGAAATATCAAAGATGTTCCTTTAAACAACTTGCCTCAGTCCAGTGAGACAATGCAGGATTTGTCAGATATGTCTTGCAACAATTTGCAGATGGAAGGCAATTGCAGTGCACAATATGGTGAAGTGACCACAGGAACTCACCAGAATGTGATTGATGTTGCAAAAGCTGAAACTGGATCAACATTCTTCATTTCAGTTGATAGCTCAAAAAAAAGTTCAAGCTGTTGTCATAATGAAGTCAAATTTCCTATAGATGAGATGGATGATAAGCAAAGATTTTCTCTTGCCAATTCTTCCTGTATTGAAAATGTATGCTCCGATGTGACTGAGATGGAGCATACAGGAATAGATATCACCATCCATTCTAATGAAGAAACATGCATTGTGATGGATGATCATTCTAACAGGGTCAGAACTGACCCTGAATTTTTGAATACCTCCAAGTTGACTGGGTCATTATGCCGGACTCACTCTCCTGATTTAGTTGAAGTTCCCCATCTTGGGATCTCAGGCAGTCCGTCATCCCACTCAATTGCTAATGACGACAGTGGTAGTTCTTCAATTCCTTATCAAGTAGACTTCGCAGGTCTATCTGCTGGCATTGATATTGAAGTAGAAGAAAAAATGGATAATTTGTCTTTTGAAGCGCTTAGTAAAGCTATGGTAGAAGGTGGAACCATTGTTGAAGACAATAATGCATTCATAGCTGCATTGTATGGTAATGAAGATGTCAATCCAACAAACTCTGGTCTATCAGAAACATCAGATTTGGATCATTCTTCCAAGGAATTTTTCAGTTCCCAAAACTCCCAGTCTCTATTACCAAGCGATGAAATGCTGGATGATTTATCACCTTCCTTGGATTCTGATGGCGCTGAGGTTGAGCAGGCTACTTATGATCCATCAGTGTGGAGCCCAATGGAAATAGCCACTGCAACTGGCAGTGAGGACTGCAATTTTCTAGAACACTCTCTGCAGCTTAAAAGCACATATACAGAAGTCAAGGTACATCATTGCGGGGCTTTACTTTCTCAGTCTTTTCAGTGATTAGATATCTGGCAAGCATAATTACTATAAATGAATTCAAATTTGGAATTTTTTTTTCCATGCCTTTACAGGATTTTTCAGGGACAAGAGACTTGGATGGGGAGCCTCTTGTAACCAGCTACAACAGGCGTTTCTTGGGCACCGTTGATTACATATGGTAAGTAGTTGTAGTTGTCCCGCTTATTTGATTTGAATATACTTGAGAGTCATCACAAATAAAGCATATTCAAATGAAGTTACAGCATTACTAATGTTTTTCCATGTAAAACTATGGACACATCTGACATGGACTTGGATCTAATGTCTGAATGATATTTTAACCACCCCTTCTCTTTTTCTTTTTGGTACCATACAAAGTTCAATCAGGAGCTGAGATCAAACCTTAGAACTTGCCCTCTTCCTACTTTATATTCCTTCATTGTGTGATGATATGAAATGATATGTTATCCAAGCTACACATACTTTTTTTTTTTTTGTTGAACCACATTAATATGGGATCATTTCTTAATGGAGCTTTTCAAATGAGCCCTTATCTTATATTTCTCATGGTTTAATCTAGTCAATTAAAATAAGCCACTAGCTTTTTCTTTTATTTAAAAAAACTTTGGTTATAGATTTGTGTTTATAATTAATTAAATCTTTTACACTGCTCTTGACTTTCAGGCGTTCTGAAGGTCTCCAAACTGTCAGGGTGCTGGCTCCAATTCCGAAACATGCTATGCAACGGACACCAGGATTCCCAACAAAGGTATGATAGCAAAACCTAGTTTGAATAGAAGATCTATTTCTCAACTTCTTTGGTAACAATAAATTATGCAGTGCTTTTGGGAAATCATAAGAGCATAAAAATAGATAAGAATTGATAATGACTTTTAATAGAAATAAAAGAAAAATATAAGATTTTTAGATTCAAATTTGATTGAATATTTCTGATTTCATACAAGAAATGTGTAAATTACGTATACTAAAATTCTCCCCGTCTTTTCAGAAATGGGGTAGTGATCATATTGCTCTGGCTTCAGAATTGGCATTCACAAAAGACTGTATCAATCAGGACCCAAAAAGTTAAGTGGGTAGAAAGGTGTTTGTATTTGCGGTTTGTAACATTCAGTTTTGCCTCAATTTTTATCTCCTGTATTATTGCTGTATATATTTGAATTTTGTTTATTTATTATAGTTGGATATATTAATTCATCAATCCTCAAATTTTAAATAAGAAAAACTGTTACCAGATTTGTAGTATTTTGTATCATAGTATTCCTGTGATCTATAATGCAACTTGGTATACTTTTAGCCACTAACGGCTGGCATTTATTTATTTTTCCTCAAAAACCTTGTAAAATATGTGACCGTGATCCTGGGCATTCTTAGACGCAACATCAAAGGGTTAAAAAACATATGCCCGTAGATCTTGCTAGAACACTTGAATTCGTTTCAGCAGCTCACAAGTGGAGCCCGCACTTGGTGTTACTGTTAGCCAATTTGTTTTAGCGGTTGTCATTTTTGTATTTAAAATTCGAATAATATGTCACTTTATGTAGTTTAAATATTAATAATTTAAAGGAAAAGGCTGAGTTTAAGTGGGATAAATATATTGAATAATGTTTAGTTTGTTATGAAAAATAACTTAAAAGAACGACTAAAGATAATTGAAGAGAAAATTAAAAAAAAAAACAAAGTATTTATGAGGAAAAAAGAGATTTTATTGAAGTATGTGCTTATAAATTAATTGAGGAGGTTTATTTATAGGTAAGTGACTCTTTATTTTGATAGAATTTACAAGATGAAGATAACATTTAAATATTAGATGAATTAAATCCTAATCTAATGTAATTTATATCAAGTTTAAATATAGATAGAATAAATGAATATTTACAAAAATATTTATAACACACTCCATTGAATATTCATTGTATTAAGAATATGTTTTGTTAAAACTTTACAAGCAAAAAAACCTCATAGGAAAAAAATCAGAGTGAAAGAAAAAAAGTATATAATTCTTTTCAAGAATACGCTTTTAAAAATTACCTCATTAAAAACCTTATCAAGAAAAACTTAGTGGGGAAAACTTTAAAGAAGGAAAAGAGTACAATGCGTATTTTACTCTCCTTGACAACTGCATTATTTAAGATATTTAAAACGGCGCATCATAATCTTTTATACAAACTTTTTGAATATTGCAGTAGGAAGGGCTTTAGTAAATAAATTTACTAGATTGTCACTTGATCGAATTTGTTAAACATTAATATCACCATTTTCTTGGAAGTTATAAGTGAAGAAGAATTTTGGTGAAATGTGCTTTATTCGATCGCCTTTAATGTATCCTTCATTTAACTGTGCTAAGTAAGCAGTATTATCTTCGTATAATGTTGTTGGAATTTCTTTCTTAGTTGACAAACCACATATTTCTCGAATCTGTTGAGTTATAGATCTTAACCAGATACATTCACAACTTGTCTCATGAATTGGTAAAATTTCTACATGGTTAGAAGAAGTAGCAACTATAGTTTGCTTTACAAAATGCCATGAAATAGCTGTACCTCCATATGTGAATAAGTAATTTGTCTGGGATCGAGTTTTATGTGGATCTAGGGATGTCAACGGGTCGGGTACCCTATAATTTCGAGATACCCAAACTCTAATCCTATAAAAAATTAATTACCCTAACCCTATTAACTACTCGTTTAATTTTAAAATTACTACCCTAACCCTAACCCTAATACATTCTCACTACTCTATAATTACCCTAATCCGTTTAAATACCCGATTAAATAAAAAAATTATTAAAATCTTTTTCATGGATACCTAATTATCCAATTAACTTTTCTAATCTCATAACTTACCTTTAAATTTATATGTTATATTTTTATATAAATAAACATATATATATATATATATTGTAATTAACAATTTTATGAGTTATAATTTTTACAATGTTAATACAAAATAAAAAGAAAATATATTTATATTTTAAGTACAGAATATATACACACACGTATTCATAAAAGTATTAATATATTCCTATTAATAATTAGAGTAACCATACTTTTCATATATTTGTTAGTTTTTAACAAAAAAAATTACTTGTAAAGTTGGTAAAAATTATAAATTTTTAATTTAATTACTAAAATAATAATAAAATATTTATAAATAATAATCGGATTCGGGTAATGGGTACTCAATGGGTGATACCCAAACCCTACCCTATTAAAATTCAGGTAGTGAAATCACTACCCTAATTCTACTCGAATCCATTTATAAGTACCCTAATCCTGTATAATCGGGTCGAGTATCCGCGAATGCCCTATAATAGGGTATTCGTTGACATCCCTATGTGGATCTGATAAATATCCTGCATCTGTATAACCAATTAAATATGATTTTAATGTTTTTGAATAATATAAACCTATATTCATTGTTCCTCGAAGATATCGTAGTATATGTTTAATTCCATTCCAATGTCTTTGAGTTGGAGAAAAACTATATCTTGCTAATAAATTCACAACAAATGATATATCAGGTCGTGTATTGCTAGCAAGATACATTAATGTTCCAATTGCACTAAGATATGGTACTTAAGGATCAAAAAGTTTTTCATTATCTTCACAAGGTCGAAAATGGTCTTTTTCACATCTAATGACCTTACAACAATTGGTGAACTCAATGGATGTGTTTTGTCCATATAAAATCGTTTTAGCACTTTCACTATATAATTAGATTGATGGACAAAAATTTCATTTGTTAAGTGTTCAATCTGAAAACCTAAACAAAACTTTGTTTTTCCAAGATCTTTCATCTCAAATTCTTTTTTTAAATAATCCATAACTTTTGATAACTCTTTAAGAGTTCCAATAATGTTTAGATCATTAACATAAATAACAATTATCACAAATTCATATATGAATCTTTTTATAAAAACACATGGGCATGTAAGATCATTTTATAGCCTTTTTTCGACAAATATTCACTAAGGCGATTATACCACATGCATCCGAATTGTTTTAATCTGTATAAAAATTTATTTAATTTAATTGAATAAATTTCTCAGAATTTCAAATTTTGTGCTTCAGGCTACTTAAATCTTTTTGGGATTTTCATATAGATATCATTATCAAGTGAGTCGTATAAATAGGTTGTAACTACATCCATCAAACGCATTTCAAGCTTTTCATGTATTGCTAAACTAATTAAATATCAAAATGTAATTACATCTACCAAAGGAGAATATGAGACTTTTGGGTAAAACCTTGTGCGACAAGCTGTACTTTATATCTCACAATCTCGTCTTTTCATTTCGTTTTGGTACAAATATCCATTTATATCCTATTAGTTTTACACCATTTGACGTACGGACTATTAGTCCAAAAACTTCACATTTTGCAAGTGAATTTAATTTTACCTTGATTGCGTCTTTCTACATTGGCCAATCATTTCTATGTCTACATTCTTCAACAGATGTAGGTTCAAGATCTTCATTTTCTTTCATAATATTGAGCGCTACTTGTGTGCAAAAATATCGTCGACGTTTATTTCATTTTGGTTCCATCTTTTTCCCGTCATGACATAATTTATTGTGATCTCTTCATTTTCATTAATTTAAAGTACTTGAATTTCTTCTAAAATTATGTTAGGGTCTTTTCTGGAGTTTTTGTTTCTTCTTTTTGACTATCTTGAATATTTGCTCTTTTTATTTTTTGAGGATTTTTATCTTTGAAACCAATTGATCTTCCACGCTTCTGGCGTGTCTTAGACTCATTAACAATAGCAGATTGTCCTACATCAATTCTGATTAGAGCATTTGTAGCTAGTATATGAGATTTAGTTACTCCTTTTAGGTCAGTAAATGCATTTAGCAACTGATTTGCGATATTTTGCAAATGAATTATCTTTTGAACTTCTTGTTCACATTGATTTGTGAAAGGATCAAAACTAGATAATGATAATATATTCTAAAATATTTCCTTTTCCAATTGCTTATTTTCTCCCCCTAATGTTGGAAAAATTATTTTATCAAAATGATAATCAACAAACCTTGCAGTGAATAAATCTCTTGTTGAGGGTTCTAGATATTTAATTATAGATGGAGATTCATATCTAACATATGTTCCTAACCTCTTTTGATGACCCATCTTTATGCATTGTGGTGGAGCAATTGGAACAAATACCGAACATCCAAAAATTTTCAAATGAGAAATATTTGGTTTTTAACTATAAACCAATTGTATAGGAAAGAATTTATGATAACTTGTTGGCCTGATGCGTACAAGTGCTACTGCATGCAAAATGACATGTCCCCAAGTAAAAAATTGGAAGTTTGGATTTCATAAGTAATGGCCTTGCAATCAGTTCAAGGCATTTGATAAACGATTCTGCTAGGCCATTTTGTGTATAAACATGACTAACAGATTGTTCAACATTTATTCTAATAGATATACAATATTCATTAAAAGCTTGATATGTAAATTTACCAACATTGTTAAGACGAGTTGTCTTGATTGCATAATCAGAAAAATGTGCTTGCAAATGAGTTATTTGTGCAAGTAATCTTGCAAATGCCAAATTGCGAGTTGATAACAAGCACACATGTGACCATCTTGTTGATGCATCTATTAAAACCATAAAATATTTGAATGGTCCACATGAAGGATGTATGGGTCCACATATATCACCTTGAATACGCTCCAAAAATATAGGGGATTTAATCCCACATTTAGCTGGTGATGGTCTTGTAATTAATTTATCTTGAGAGCATTTGCACATGAGAATTTATTAAATTGAAAAATCTTTTGGTTTTTCAATGGATGACCACGTGAATTTTCAATAATTTTTCACATTATTATTGATTCAGGATGGCTTAACCAATCACGCTAAACATTAAAATTATTAGTAAACTTCTGGTTTACATAAGTTTCAATCATTTTAATTTTTATGTAGTATATTCTAGAGAATAAAGCATGTAATTTTTTCAATACACATATTTTACCCAATATAATAGATGTAATATAAAGATATTCAGTGTCTCTTTCATTCGTTGTCTCAATATGATATCCATTCAAACAAATATCTTTAAAACTTAATAAGTTTCTTTGAAACCTAGTAGAAAATAATGCGTCTTTATAAACTTTATTCCTCTAAGTAGTGAAATATTGGCTCTTTTAAAGCCTTCAATTAATCTTGTACTACCAGATAATATATTGACATTAGTTTCTTCTATTATCAAGTAGGAAAAATATTTTTTGTCTTTAAATATAATGTGCATTGTAGCACTATCTATTAAACATATATTTTCATCATTGATCTTAGATTTAACCAAATGAATATCCATATTTTCTTCAAGAAAATAAAATATATATGGTAAGAAACTTATATAAGAGAACATTAAATATAAACTTTGTTATTAAAATAAAAAAAACTTCTAAATAGACATATTAAAACACGTTAACTTCTTAATAGAATTATACTAAACATATCAAGTTCATAATAGAGTTGTACTAAAACACAACAATAAATAATTTAAGAAATTTCATTATTGAGATTTCCATCACCAATCAAATGATCAGTCCGTCCTTCAGGGTGGGCAAAAATATCAATAACATTCAAGTGTGTTATATCAACTTGGTTATCATCTTCAACAAAATTTATTTTAATATTTTTTTTTGTCTTTTAGTGAGGGTTGATAAAGTTCAACAAGATGTTTTTGTGTACAATAAGTACGTGATCAATGGTCTTTTATGCTACATCGATAACAAACATTTTCTATATTCTTTTTACTTTGTCCACCTGTCTTTTTCTTGTATTTCTTCATTATTCATCCACTTTTGGTAGGTATTCTTATTATTAGAATAATAATTTGTGTAAACACCACGACTGCAATAATTATGGTGACCTTTTCCACGACTACGACTAGAATTTCTAAATGATGTCGCATTCACTTTAGGTTCATCAATAACTCGTTATTTTCCTCAGTCACAAGGAGACATGAAATCAGTTCAGAGTATTTCTTAAAACCTTTTTTACGATATTGCTGCTGCAAGAGCACATTTGAGGTGTGAAAAGTAGAAAATGTTTTTCTTAACAAATCAGTATTAGTCACATTTTTTTCACACAATTTTAGTTTAGAACTAACTCTGTATAATGCTGAGTTGTTCTCACTTACAATTTTAAAATCTTGCAATTGCATATGTATTTAATCATAACGAGCTTTTGATAGAATTATTGTTTTTTGATGATCATATCTTTTTTTTAAACTTTTCCAAAGATCGACTAGATCTTTTTTTGTGAGATACTCAATTTTTAATCTTTCATGAAAATGGTGACGAAGGAAAATCATTGTTTTTGCCTTATCCTAATTGGATACTTTATTTTTTTTCTTTAATTCTGTCTCCAAGACCCATAGCATCTAAATGGATTTCAGCATCTAGAATCCAAGATAGATAGTTCTTGCCAGTAATATCAAGAGACACAAATTCAAGCTTTATAAGGTTTGACATTGTGATAGCTTAAAAGAAGAACATAAATGTTAGTATTACACAATATATCGTAATTGGCAAGCAAAACAATAAATTGACTGATGAAAAATAATTAATATAAAATTAAAAATTGACTTATTATAAATTGGTAAAATTAGGACAAAATAATAAAGTGACAATAGACAAAAATTACTTGAAGAAAAATTGAACTTCGACTTTGTAAAGCATGAGTGTGAGAGATTAGAGAATCGTGCTAATAACGTGTTATGAAAAATAACTTAAAAGAATAAATAAAGATAAATTGAGAGAATAATTAAAAAGAAGAAAAAAAGTATTTAGGGGGAGAAAAGAGATTTTATTGAAATGTGTGTTTACAAATGAATTGAGAAGGTTTATTTATAGGTAAATAACATCTTATCTTGATAGAATTTACAAGATGAAAATAATACTTAGAGATTAAATAGATTAAATTCTAACTCCATCTAATTTACATAAAATCTAAACATAGATAAAATAAATAGATATTTATAAAAATATTCATAACATAATTAATATATTAATATAATTAATTAAATGTGTCAAATATATATGTATTGAGGATCAACTGCATGTAACTTGAATAACTTTATATTTAAAATATAAGATCATAACATGAATAGGATTATACAAAATTTAAATTTATTTAATTTGATATCCAAAATTATGAAAACTGGCATATTTGGCAAGATAATCTTCATTTCTTTTTGCTCATGTTGAACTCAACATGCATGTCTTTGCCTGTGGACGTGGGTAATGACCAGGCTCTGCTGTTGGCAATTGAGTCTCCAGGGTTGTTCACATTGCTTCTCAGCGGCATCATTACGGAACTGGATTTTACTAGCTGGACCATATTTTTGGGTTTCAAGGCAAGGCAGGGCAGGGCAGAGGCAAGTGCGGATGGTTTCTGCTCCATCCACTTGTCGTGATAAATCTGTTATCTGTACGAAACGTGATGCATATGGATTTAGCTTGGCTGGGGACTTGAAAGGGCTCTGGTTCTGACAGTTTAGCAGTAAAAAAGCCAGACTGGTTTGTTTGGTTTGCACGTGACTCACTGATATTGAAGCTTTAACAGTTACATAAAGGGTACACCCCATTTATTTCTCTCTTTTACCTGGAAAAGACCCGAGGACCGATTCTGCCATTCACAAGCACAATCCCAAACAGCTCGTTTTGAGGGACGGGACAGCTTCATCTTTTTTCCGTTCTATCTTTCGCTCCCGCTTCTCTTCTCTTCTCTTCTTCCCCAAAGATTTTACACACCGGCATGCTACATCTAAACCCTTAGTTTATTTTTCTTCTTTTATGATAATATGCAAAATGGAGCGTAAATCATTAAAAGGGTACCAACTTATTAATGCAACTGATTTTCTTTTCTCATGTTTTGCTTTGTTTTTCTTGGCAGACTGAAAGGGGGATGGACGATGTAGAATCGAACAGTACGTAATACAATCAGATGTAGCGGTGTTTTTGTGCAACGCTTGTAAAGGGTCAAAAGAGGGAGATTTTAGGTGTCTTGTTGTTCGCCTTTTGATAGTGGTCCACCCCAAAATACAATCGTGCCTTGATGTTTTCAAACTTTGAGTGCTTCAACAGTTTTCTGTTAATTATTTATTCGGAAGCAAAAATTCACCGCTCGCATTGTCATGTCCTTTGGGTAAAGGAGGACAGAGACAACACATTTTTATAATTCCAAATAAATAAAAATTACAGAGGTTGCACATGCATTGCATGTGCTCTTAAGGTAATATGTGCGTTATAAAAATGAGGTGAAAAAACCCGTCGCAAAAGACTTTTAGCGACTTCTTGATGAACAAGGGCTTAAGGAGACCACAAGTTTCTGACGCGTCAAAATGAGAACAAAAAAACAGCCAAGTTTCCAATTCAAACTGGACAAGCAAAGCTTTATCAAGCCTGTTGCCTATTTATTTACATTAAATTCCCATTTGGCCGCCGTATCAGTGCAGTTTAGGAGTTGCAAGCAGCTCCTTTTCAGAAGACAATTTCAATACTTCCTCCGCTCTTTCATTCTCTTTCTCTAACTCTCTACTGTCTCTGAAGTCGTAAGGAGATCTCTCTCTCCTACTCAACCACATTCTAAGGTCAGTTTCTTCTTCTGGGTCTGCTCCCATATTTCCTCTCTTCTCTCTTCCTTTTTGGTTATTTTTATTTCACTTTTGGATCTCTTCTGGATTCCAAAAATCAGCAATTTTTTATATGCATAGCTGCTGAAGTTTTCTTTTAGTTTCTTTCTGATGAAGGGTTTTTTCTCTTTCATTTTTGCAGGGATTCCAATGCTGATAAGAGCTGCATTGGCTTAGTTTGTACCTCGAAGGACCTTTCTTGACGGTCTGAAATTTTAAGTAAACCGGTTCCAATTCCATTATAATTCCTTTGCTGTTGAAAATCCAAGGAAAGCTTTACCCAAGCTCAACTGCCTTGTCTTTTGTTTGATTTCTACTTATCAGAAATCCCTTCAAAATGCACCCTCCTCTTCACTACTGTTTCATCTAAATTTCTTACCTATAAACTTTTGCTCATTTGTTTTACCAAAACAACACATCTTGACAAATCCCCACCAAAAAAGAAAAAAAAAATGTCTGAATTTAATCCAAAATTACCTTCTAACAAGCTTCCTGATTTCAAGCAATCTGTGAAACTGAAATACGTTAAACTTGGCTACCATTACCTGATAACTCATGGAATGTACATATTTTTAACCCCTCTTGTTATGGTCTTTGCTGCACAACTCTCCACTTTCTCGCTTCAAGATCTTCATGAACTTCGGGACCATCTTCGTTTTAATCTAATTTCTGTGATGCTATGTTCCACCCTTCTCGTTTTCTTATCAACCCTTTATTTTCTTACTCGTCCTCGTCCTGTTTACCTTGTTGATTTTTCATGTTACAAGCCAGATGATGCTAGGAAATCCACCAGGCAGATCTTCATGGAAAGGTCTGTTTCGGCTGGTACTTTCACAGAGGAAAACCTTGAGTTTCAAAGGAAAATTCTTGAGAGGTCTGGTCTTGGGGAGTCCACTTACCTCCCCGAAGCTGTTTTAAGAGTTCCTCCTAATCCATGCATGGCAGAGGCAAGGAAAGAAGCAGAAGCTGTGATGTTTGGTGCACTTGATCAGCTTTTTGAGAAAACATCTTTGAAACCTAAAGATGTTGGAATTTTAATTGTCAATTGTAGCTTGTTTAATCCAACACCATCTTTATCTGCAATGGTAATTAATCATTACAAGCTTAGAGGGAATATTATTAGTTATAATCTAGGTGGGATGGGCTGTAGTGCTGGTTTGATATCCATTGATCTTGCCAAAGATCTTCTTCAAGTACATCCAAATTCCTATGCTTTGGTCATTAGCATGGAAAACATTACTTTGAATTGGTATTTTGGGAATGAAAGGTCCATGCTTGTTTCCAATTGCTTGTTCCGGATGGGAGGGGCTGCAATTTTACTTTCCAATAAAAGGTCTGATGGATGGCGGTCCAAGTATAGATTGGTCCATACTGTTCGAACTCACAAAGGTGCAGATGATAAATGCTTCACTTGTGTTACTCAGAAAGAGGATTCTACCAGGAGGATTGGAGTTTCTTTGTCAAAGGATCTGATGGCGGTTGCTGGGGATGCTCTGAAGACTAATATCACAACCCTTGGCCCTCTTGTTTTACCAATGTCTGAGCAGTTACTCTTCTTTGCCACTTTGGTTGCCAGGAAACTTTTCAAAATGAAGGTGAAGCCTTACATCCCCGATTTCAAATTGGCTTTTGAGCATTTCTGCATTCATGCTGGTGGAAGAGCTGTACTGGATGAGTTGGAGAAGAATTTGCAACTCTCAGATTGGCATATGGAACCTTCAAGAATGACACTGTATCGATTTGGTAACACTTCAAGCAGCTCTCTTTGGTATGAATTGGCTTATACAGAGGCCAAAGGGAGGATTAAGAAGGGAGACAGAACATGGCAAATAGCATTCGGTTCAGGGTTTAAGTGCAACAGTGCTGTTTGGAAGGCTCTGCGGACCATAAATCCAGCTAAGGAGAAAACCCCATGGATGGATGAGATTCACCAATTCCCAGTGGATGTTCCAAAGGTTTCAGCAATCTAGAATCCATTTAACCATTTTGCATTTCCAGCATTAGATTAGTGATTGCTCTTAAGGTGATAAACACCACTTGTCTCTGTTGTTTTATTGCAATTTCTTTCTGTAGGGACTAGTTGGTGATCGACTAGGATTTGCATTTAGTCTTTCTTGTTTATTTGTTGAAAAGATAGCCGCAGTTAGGTCTTTTAGTCAATCTGCTTATGCTTCCAGTGTACATGGGTTGTTGTGATGGCTTGGACTAATGTTTCTCTATCTATTCATGATTTTCTCATGTTTGAGATTTGATCGTGTTCCATTGCTGATTAATTGGGCTAACTTTTCATTGTGTGGAAAAATAACCAGTTCCGATGTGAATTGATAAAACAGAGTTGGCGTTCCTACCAGACGGTTAATTGATTCTCATAACAGTGCAAATAATAGGCCAACCAAACTGAGAAATCAACCCATCCATCCTGTAAATGCTGATAAAAATCATCACAAATCAGCAAATATACACAGAAATCAATCTTTCCAAGACTTTTGAGTTCATGATCAAGAGAGACCAAGTTATTAATCCTTGGGGCACTTGTTTGATAAGAGCCTTGTGAATGTGAGGGATGACACCAGGACCAGCGATGGTTCCTTTGATACGGGTATCAAGTTCTTCATCACCATAAATTGTTAACTGCAGATCCCTTCAGATCATTAATTACTTGCAGCAGTACCTGCCAACTCTACGACTTGTACAGTCAGGTACTCTAAGATGGCAGAAGTGTGGACAACTGCAGTTGAGCCAACTCTTCCATTTGCTTTGACCCTTCACTTAAGAAGACGGTGAATCTGGCCAACACTGAACTGCAGGACAAGTTACAAGGCTGAGTAATTAGCGAGAAAAGGCACTAGTGAATGGCGACAAATTTATCAATCGAATACATACAAGGAAAAAATTCGAAAACAATTAAGATTGCGGTCTTGATTTTGATTAATAGTTATTTTTTAAATAATTATTTTATGGTATAATATTGTATAAAAAATAATAAAAACAATCATTACTAGTAAAATACTATTTTATATCGAACAATAACTATAACAAGTGATGTATTACTTTACGCAAGACAATTAAAATAAACGAAATGTTAATTTATGCAAAACAATTAAAATAAGTGTACTTCACTTTATGCATAATAATCACTTTACACAGATGATATTAAAAACAATTTAAAATAAGTGACATGATTTACGAGTTATTTTTATATTGAGATGTTTTTTAAAATTTAATTTAATAATTCAGATATGAAAGTAGTTAAGAAGTATTTTTTTTAATTTTCTCGACTATTTATATATATATATATATATTTACCTATCACAATATTAAATATTTTAAAAATTACTCCAATACTTTTCTTTGTGGCTTCTAACACATCGTTTACTTATTTACAACATTTTCTTTTCTATCACAAGAACCCTCTTACAGCAGTCATCAAATTACAAGCTAGAGAGAGCAGTATATCACTCTATAGTTAAGGCGGCATGAACCTAACGGAGAACATTTCACAAAAGCTAATAACCACCTTTTCATGGTGGGCATCTAGCCATCCCAGACTTCATTGGACGAGGCACATTGCTGAGACCCACATGGTAAAAGATGCAAAGACTAGTCATATCTGTTTTCAAACTTTCCCCCGGATGCAGCCACCCTTAGTCCTAGAACTCGTGAGCAAGCAAAGAAACTTATTATTCTTTCAATTTGCTGATACCCATTTCAAAGTCCGGCCTGAGGCGAGCCAAACCTATGGGCCTAGTAGGTGGTTAAGCTCATGGAAAGGTCTACCCACCGCCCACACCTATGGGGCTATTATTTTGTAGTAAATAGACCCCAAAGCTGTGGCTTTGATTATGCAAATTAATGAAAAGCTAGAAGAATTCAAAAATACAACATCCCATTAACTGTTTGACATACAGATCATTGGGTTAAACTCTTGGAACCAATGAGTCGTTGGGACTAGTTATAACAGTGCTTCTACTGTTGCGCTTCCATGTTTATCAAGAATCTTGCGTGAGTTTAGCTTTGTCAAATCATTTTTTTTATTAAGAAAAAAGAATTTGAATTCAATTCTTTAAGTATAACATATACATTTCATATTAAATCAAATGATTTACATAAAAGTCACATTAATTTGAATCAAAATTCTTAAATTTCAAGTATGAACTATAACCGTTCAATTATATATTACTTTAACAAGTTACAAAATTCATTAAAATTTCAAATTGAATATAATCTTAATTTTAACAAAAAATTGTAAATTTGGGTGCAAGTAAAGATCAATTTGTAATTAAAGAGCATCAAACTATGTTCTAGCATCCCATCACCTTGCTTGGCCCATAGCCAGCATATACATCCTTCAAGGAAACCAAACTCATGGTATAAGAACGTATGACGAAGGGCGAATCCAGGATGGACCTCGTTTGGACTTCCCTGATGGTTTTTGTTTGTAGGTCATATCGAAATACTCTCCCAATGCTCCAAGGCAGTAGTGCTTTCTTATTTTGGATGTTCTCCACAATCATCCAACGACTATAATCACGTTAATATTTGAGAAAGGGATATCGCTTCACATCCCAATCAAGGCCGACCTTCAACACCCAAACATTTATCACTTTAGGATAGAGAAAGCAAAGTGATAGACCGTATCTTTCCATTTTTGAGAGACTCATGCGTCTCTGACACCGTTCAAACGAACAGTCCTCGCTTGGATGAGGCAATGCTTTGAATTCTTCACTCTCCGTATTAAATAACACGATAGAGTTTGTGCAAGGAGTAGAAGGTGTTGAACGGATTGACCCATCCATCGAAACTTATCAAACATTACTGAGTGCCAGGTAAGTGTTTCATAACCCATGCTGTCAAGTCTTCTCCAGGATTTAGACCCTAGACTGTGTATAATGTATTCATTGTACCCCAATCTCCGTTGTGAACAGATCAACCTGCATTCCTTGGTCAATGAGTGAAAAAAGATTGCAAAGACCAAGCCCTCAGGATATGGTTTTTCCTTAAGGTTACTACTTTTTGCGTTTTAGGGTTGCAAACGAAGAAATATACACTTAAAGGAACAGTAGCTCAGCGAAGTAGTAATCCATCACAAGAATCAACAACTAAAGGACGATACTTCCAAATCATGTGCATAAACCTAGTGCGAACTCGCTGATCATCATCTTCATCTTCTCCTTCTTAAACTTTTCATAAAAAAAATTAAAATTCCAACCCCTTTTTTCTACCATCATATTGCTAAAATTAGATTGGACAAGCCTGTTCAACATGTTTTTTTAGAAAAATGAAGACTTGAGGTCAAAGCTCTCCATTTCCCACAAACACTTCGACATTGCAATGCCTCATCTGCAGGGAGTCTGCTTAAGATTTCAACAATTACATCATCGAGGAGAGGTTCTATATCTCCTTCCTTTCGAATCCAAAGTATGTAGACTAATTGACACCATACACGTTGAATCCATGTCCAGAAATTAATTGCACCCTGTTCAAAGTAAACAAACAATCGGTCTAACCAACTAGATATAAATTTTCAACTAAAACTGTTTTGAACAAAGAAATTCACTAAAATTTTGAAAAAGCACAAAGACTGAATAAAAAAAGGGTAAAATATCTTCACTCTCAAAGTTTTGATCGAAATTACATTGAATTTCATTAGTTTTCGAAATGAACACTCTACCTCAAAAATATTTTTATTAATTTGATAACGTGGTAATATTAAAAAGATAATTTTACTCATTATTAATTTTAAAAATTACTATTATATAATTTTATTTATTTTTTATTAATTAACAAAAAACTCCACTAGAGCTCCCTAGGGAGCCCGATTTTGGTGTTCCGTTTAGGAGAGTCCGATCTGGTGCTCCCTTGGGAGCCTCGGTGTTTCCTCAAAGAGCTTGATTGGGGCTCTGGTGCTCTCAAGGAGCATCGATCTAGTGCTATCCATGGGTGGTCGATCGGTACAAAGATGCCGTTGGTCAGCTAGTTTGGGAAAAAAAATACTAAAAAAAAGAAAGAAGAGCATTTTAGACATTGTATATTTAATATTAAACTATTTGAGGTTTTAAGCAAAATGCTCATTTCAAAAATTAATAGACATCTGCGTAATTTCGACTAAAATTTAAAGAGTAAGGTTATTTCACCCAAAAAAAAGTATATGGGAATATATGCGACGCAATATAGTAGAGAAAGAAGAAAAGACATACATAGGTTCAGATGGCAAAAGAAAAGGAAGTGGATGAATGTGGGAAGTCTGTGTTTAGCATATCAATGAACAGCAATGTGCTTAAACAGTTACATTATCTCTTATGCCGCACAGTGTGTAGGCTAAAGAGTTTTATAGTGATTGCCTTTCCAACTTTTTAGGGATATTTTCTTAGTCTTTAGAAATTAGAGGTGAAGACATCTAGTAGGCAACAAGATCAAAGGGTATTTTTGAAATAAAAAAAATATATTGCGATTCTTTCAACAATTTTCATTTGTAAAATGATTTATATGATGCCATTAATAACTTCTGTACACTGTCAATTTATCACATGTTATCATCTCATTAATGAAACAAAGTAAAACTAAAAACCTTTTAAGAACTTAAAATTAAATATTAAAAATTTTCTTAAAAAATATATAAAAAATAAACAAAACTTTGTTTGCTTCAACTCCTATCTTATCCTCTTTTTCTTCCATTAAAATTAGATTTGGCTAACTTCAGCAACAATATAAAGGAAAAATCAATTCTTTCCTTTTCACTTGTAACTTCCTTTCTAAAAAAAAAAAAAAAAAAAACTTATGGGGTTAAGATGTTGAAGGATGAACACTATAATGGCTTTGAAACCTGAGTAATAAATTTAAAACTTAGAATCAAGCCAGAAATCGAGCAAAGATCAATATTTTTGCCATTTTTGAGGCGATTCTTAGAGGTAATTAAAAGAGATAATTTTTAAAGGAATTAAAAGCGTAAAGCTTCTTAAATTGAGAGAGATTCAAGGCTGGCCTTTGGGTAAGGTCACCTAACCAAGAATTTTAGGTCTCAAATTAGGAAAGATTTTATATTTTTAAAATAATAATATAATTAATTATATTAAAAATATATAAAAATTAAAATAATTAATAAAATATTTACTTGTTCTCTCATGATTAATAATTATTTATTTTCTCTCACTTTCACATTCTTATTAATTCTCAACAAATTATTTCATTTTCTATTAAAAATATGTAAAAGTCAAAGATAATTAACAAAATGACATTTTTTTCTCATTTTTCTTAATTATGTGTCTAAAAACTCTCCATTTTTTTTATCACTTTCCAATTTCTACAATGCTATTAATTTTTATTTATTTCTTCTATTTCTAATAAACTAATAGTAATATCTATTTAATGATCTTCAACATCTATTTTTTTCTCATTTATTTTTTTTATTTTCAATCAACTAACAGTAATATGTATATAATATTTCTCACATCTATTATTTTTTCTATATATAAAACTAATTTTTTTAATTTATAATATTTACTTTGAATTCTTCTTTTTTTCATTTGCTCTCTTTTCCTTTAACCTCAATTTTCCTTCAAAAAATACGTAGGAAGTTTGTTATGCTATAATGTTCATAAAATCAAGAGTTTCATTTGCGGTTTGCAATAAACTTTAATTCAAAAATTAGGTATTATTATTCCAATCTTTGCATACTTTTTTACTTTAATTTTAGAGTTTATATTATATTATTATATTGTCTTTATTTTATGCGATAATTGATTTATTTGAATTAAAAATTTTGATTGTTGATTTTATATTAACCATTTAAAAAATATAAGATAATTATAATAACTAAATAATTTTTGTACTTCATAATAAATATTTGAATATGTTAATTGGAAACTATGAATCTAGTTATTCAAAGTTGAAAAAAAAAAGAAAAATTGAAAGTTTAATACAATCTCAAAAAGAACGCTTGATAAATTTTTATAAGTAATAAAAATAATTAATCAAAATTATTAATGAATCAGAAATTATTAAAGAAATATTAGAAAATTTTAATTATAAAAGTTTAATTAAAAATTTTACATTTCAAAAAATTAAAAGAATAAAATTTTAATAAAAAAATTTCATTTGAATATTTCGTTTTACACCTTATAAGTTAAAAAATTACACACGGAGAACCATTTATCATGCTCTTAATTCAGCAGATATTGATTTTTTTAAATGATTATTTAGTCAATAAAAGAGAGAGAAACCAAGGTCACGCTGGAACAGGAGGAATGGGAAGAAAACGCGGCATCTGTTGTAAAACAAGTATTTCATCTTCTTTCTAGAAAGCCGAAAGAATAGAAGCAGGGAAAAGCAAATTTGTTTATTTTGCTAGGAACACACGTTAGCTAACCAAACTTGTTTATTTCATTAGAAAAACAAAGAATTTGATGTAATGTTAACCTTCCTCTAATGGTTGCCATGCCTTCAAACTTTTTTTACCTCTTTTTTTTCCTTTATTTAAAAGCCTTTCATTTCAAAAAAAAAAAAAAACTTTTAATGGACCTTTGTAACTGTTCATCCTTCATCGTCAAACTTAATCCCATTAGTTTTTCTCTTTTTTTTTCCAAAAAGAAAGTTACAAGTGAACACGAAAATATTGTTTTTTAATCTTTGAAAATTTTATTTATTCTATTATTCTTGAAGTTATAAAATTTGGTCAAACTTAATTTTAATAGAATAAGAAGAGGAGAAGAAGATGATGAAGTCGGTGACAAATAAAAAGAGAAAACCAAGAAAAGAATTTTTGTGAAGGGGTTGGAGAAAGAAAATTTTTTTACGTATGTATTTTTTAACACTTATGAAAACCATAGCATTGAATGAAATCAGTTGTATAAAATTTAGGGTAGGTAAAATACTCTGACTTTTTGAGCTTTGACCATAATTCCACAAAGCTCTCAATTAGGATTTAAAATGGACAATCCATCTCAAACGTGTAAATGGTGTTAATGAATAAATGTAAAATATCTAAAATACCTTTCTTCTTTGTGTACTCTTTTTCACTATTATCATTTTTTCAAGCCAGCTAACAATGCTCCCTTACCCCAACTGATCGCTTCATAGTCAAATTTGGCCTTTGAATACCAAATTCGACCAAATCTCCCAAGGGGAGCGTGATCTTGTGTTTTATGTACACTTGGTTAAGCTCAAGAGTTGCATTCATTTGGCTTTTGATATTCAGACTTTTGTTTGCAAGTAATGCTTTTGGCCTTTGTGTAACACATATGTAATAAAACAATTCAAAAGCTGACTTATGATTGGCAATATTTTGTGAACAAATACTTGTCCAAAAATGGGAACTGATGTTATAATTCATATATGATTCTAGAAAAGCTGAGGTTGAAGTTGGGAGAAATTGTAACAAAGATTGTTTTAATGAAGAATTGTGAAAAGGAGGTGTGAAGATTATTAGATGCTTCGTCCAATAGTGATTCTTCTCTAGAATAATTAAATACATTGGGAGAGATTGCAACAAATATTGTTTTATTGAAAAATCGTGAAATAGAGTTGCGAAGATGACGAGATACTTTCTCCAATAACAGTTATCTTCTATGGAACTCTATAATTGGTTACTCTTTTATTATCTTTGTAGACTCATTAGAGTAATGTTACTCATATCAATGTTACACACTAACACGTCATATTACTGTATGTGGTCAAAGGGGAACCTTCAACTCTACATCAATGAGGTTAACTCTTAACTTGATGTGAAGGAGATTAGTTCAACCCTTTAAATAAGTAAGCATAAGAGTTGCGACCAATTTGTGATTAATAAGCTATGGTCAAGAAATGAGCGATAAAGCTTATGGCTAATAGCATAACATCATTATAACCAAATTATGAGTGATAAAGCTAATGGTTGAAATATGAGTAATGAATCATTGTCAAAGAATGAGCGTAAAGCTTGTGACTAATAGAAAAAAAAAATCATTTGTAGCTAAAATATAAGCGATAAAGTTTCTAGCTAAAATATGAGCGATGAACTATGATCAAAGAATGAGCGATAAAGCTTGCGACCAATAGTATAATATAATTGCAGCCAAAGTATAAGCGATAAAGCTAACGGCTAAAATATGAATGTTTTTACTTTCCAAATGTCAAATTTCAATATATAAAGTAATGGAGAGTTAAAGTCATAAAAGTATCATGCATGAGTGGGAAACAGATTGTTCTAGACCTTGTTGTTCCCAATTTGTGACTTTCTTGCTTCCATCTTCTTATGGAATATTCTACGTAAGTCTCTACATTCAAGAAGTGAATGACCAACTATTCTATATTAGTCATAATATCTTGGGTTAGACTTTTTTTCTACTATTGGTGATTGAGTAACATGGGGTAAGTTCACCTATCCATCCCTAATCCATTCATGAAAAAACGTTTTCACTATATCTAGTGGAATTGAGAAGAATCATTCTCCTTATATGGTTTTCTCCTTATATCATCCTTTTTAGTGCAAATTTGATTGTAAAGTACCTCTTCTTTCTTTGCCTTGGAATGGTGTTGCGTTCAAATCAATTTCGTGTTCTAGAATATCAATTCCACACATCCCCTAACACTTTCAAATGAGTTTGAGAAGCAAAAATGAAAGTGTTTGGGAAGAAAAACAATGAAAAATGACTTTAAAAAATGCAATCTAGTCCAAATCTATCAATACATGATTTTCTTGTATATATACATTTGGACAAATATCGATAGATTTTGAAATCTATCGACACATGTTCTTGAGAAAAGTGAAAATTCAAAAAATCAAACTCAATCTATTATGATAGAAATGCAACAGAATGCTCACTGCTTCAAAAGTATCGATACATTTTACAAACGTATCGATACCTTTTCAACAGAATGTCAAAACCCTTGCAAGAAAGTTCAAATGTATCCATAAATGTACAAATTTATAAAAACATCATAATGGGAATTCAAAAATAAAAGAGGCAATGTATAATGTATAGATACAATATAACTGTTGGAATCTTAAATAAAGAGAAGAACAACTATTTTCACATTTAATGAACCTCTAACTACTCTTGAAACTTCAACAACTATAAATACAAGCTTCCTCAACATTTATAAAGGTTGAAAGACTTTGAAATATAACTCAAAAGAGAAAAATTTGGCAAAAATCATTCAAAACCTTTTGCACTCTTCTTCTAATCCTTAAAGTCTTCTAGTGTAGCATTTATTGAGCCCTCATTCCTTCACCAAATATTGTACGTAATTTGTTTTTCAGCCTTTAAGAAGCATACCAACTATATATATTTACTTTCTTCTCATTGTACTTACTTAAGTGGTTATATCTTAACTAATATAAAAGGTAGAGTGTAATAACCATTTCCCTCAACTAAGCATGTTGTGGTTTTGTGGTAGTTAGAAGAGAATAAGTAGAGAATTAGAGAATAGAAGAGAATTAGAGAGAAAAGCTCTGTGTGGGAATGTTATAACTTTGGAAAAGAGTCAAGATCTCTCAAATGAATTATGAAGGTTCTATATATAATACCAGAAGTGGTGGTTACTCAAGAATAGGCTTTAATACGCATAATAAATGACATTATTATGAAGAACTTTAATGTGAGTAATCATTACTGTAACCTATTATATGGATATTAAAATGGTGATTTTATTGCATATAATGAGTAACGGTTAGAAACTCATTATGTGATCACTAAAGTCATTGGGTGTAATAAGACTTGTTCTCGAGTAAAAAATAATAGAGGAAAAGTATACATGAAAAGTTATATAAGAATAAGTTAAGAGAAAAAGGTGCACGTGAAAAGGTACAAGATAATAAGGTAAAAGACGGAAACACTTGTACTTTAGAAAAAAGAAAAGAGAATAGGTAGAGAATTAAAGAGAGAAGTTAAAAAAAGAAGCTTTGTGTGAGAATGTTATAGCTTTGGAAAAGAGTCAAGATCTCTCAAATGAATTGTAAAGATTCTATATATAATACCAGAAGTGGCGGTTACTGAAGAATAGGTTTTAATACGCGTAATAAATGACATTATTATGAAGGGCTTTTATATGAGTAACTGTTACCATAAACCATTATGTGGATATTAAAACGGTGATTTTATTACATATAATGAGTAACAATTATAAACTCATTATGTGAACGTTAAAGTAATTGCATGTAATAAGACTTGTTCTCAAGTGACAAGTAATAGAGAAGAGGTATACGTGAAAAGCTATATAAGAACAAATTTAAAGAAAAAGGTGTACATGAGCAAGTACAAGAGAATAAGCTAAAAAGAAAAAACACTTGTACTTCAAGAAAAAGTTAAGAGAATAGATAGAGAATTAGAAAATAAAAGAGAAGTTACAAAGAGAAGCTCTGTCTGAGAATGGTTATAACTTTGAAAAAGAGTCAAGATTTTTCAAATGAATTATGAAGGTTCTATATATAGTATCAAAAGTGGTGGTTACTCAAGAATAAGCTTTAATGTGCGTAATAAATGACATTATTATGAAAAGCTTTAATGTGAGTAACCGTTACTGTAACCCATATTATAAGTAGCCGACGAAATTCATCCATCGATAAACTTGGCACCATCTTACAATATTATGCGACATTGTATTGCCGATGGAATATGTTTTGTTGGTATTCCGCTAGTGTGCCGTTGATAATACTTAGCACATAACTCCGTCAATATTTTGTTAACTTTTCATTGGTAATTATCGACGGATTTTATTGACAGAAATAATTCCATTGTTAAAGCTTTATTTTTTTTGTTGTGCGTGGCATCTATTATGCCTCAGGTTTAGGGTGTGACAATGAAGTAGTGCTTCACTTGCTCTAGTTATATTACGTGAAGTAGTGCTTTACATGTTTTAGTTTATCTCATTATTTTCTGTACAACATTATGCTTAATACAATTATAAAGGAAATAGGTAGTAATCAAAATCAACTATCTCCACTGGTTAAAGACGAAGTGATAGGAAATTTCAAGCTACTAATTTAGATTACAGTTTGTTTGATTAGTTTTACATATAGTTTGTTTGATTTTTTATTAATTAGATTATTACTATTAGATTTGTGCATTTAGAGAATTGAATTTCTCAACCTAAACATTTTGAACACGGTCGATACTGCATGTGCTGAAATTCTCTGAAAAAGTATCTTGATTAAGGTAGTGGAGTAGATCATTTACTACTTTGGAAGCTTTGCGGAGGTCAAAAAGAAGAAGCTTTTTTGGGTTGGATAACGGGTAGTCTAACATATCTATAACTATATTTAAAGGAAGCCCCAAAAAGCTGTTGGCTTGACACTTGGTAAGGTTCTCGGCTTAACACGTGGTTGGGTTTTTGGGGTGTGGTCTTGAGGTTTGATGGGGCTGGATTTGGGATTGAGTTTTTGGGGCATGGGCTTAAGGTCTGATAGGGCTAGGTTTGGGCTTAACACTTCATAAGGTTCTTGACTTGACACGTGGTTGGATTTTTGAGACGTGGGCTTGAGGTCTGATGGGACTGAGTTCATGGTTGGATTTTCAAGGCATGAGTTTAAGGTTTAATAGGACTAGGTTTGGATTAGATTTTTTTTCTCTCACTATTGATGTTTTAGATTTTTCTTTGACTTTTTATATGTGAGTATTTATAAAAATTTCATTATTTATTACTCCATATAATTTTTTAGTGTTAAATGTAACTAATGCAAAGTGGTGCAATCTTCTAGCTAAATATAAGGTTTTGAAAGAAATAGAGTTACTACATATTCTACTGTAAGTTTAGAGATTTTTTTTAAGATTTTGTTTTTTTTAACTAATTATAGGTGTGTTTTTATATAGAAGCTCCGTCTCAAATACCACCATGACGGCTACAACAATTATATATTTTGTAAAATAACATTTTGTACATGTATAATAACTATTGCATATCTATTTCACAAAATATTCTCAACTCAATTAAAATAAATTTTCTATTCCAAGTGCATTATACAGACAGCAGACTAGCATATACTGAAGTAAAGCCCACATAAATATCCCTTAATCTAGAAAGCAAGACTTGAAGGTTATCTATCTAAAATATATACTATAAATAAAATCCTCCTTTGCACAGAAAAAGAAGTATTTGAGTTTGACATTTTATGATTAAATTCTTGTAACTTTGACATTATATTAAATTTATTATTGATCAAAATCTTCAAAAGAAACACTTCTTAAATATTTTAAATTAACAAAAAGCTTATAATAAAATAATAAAGATTTCAAAGTTAATGGAATGAAGGCAGTATTTATGATATGAAAGTTCGGGCTGCATGCATGTGAGCTTATCTCAATTCTCAAGTGATAAAAGGGTCATGACAGTTTAGTTGAACTAAAACTTTGTTCATATCGTCTCGTGAGAGCCGGCAATTTTGACATTTAGTGAAAAAGGCTAATCCGGGCAACCACTGCATCCATCTTTAAATTATATCCAAAAGATTGATTCAATTCAAGCCAAAAGGAAAATCTGAAACCAATAATAGAAAAGAAAAAGTTGCATTAAGCCCATTAATGGACCAATGCTTAACTTCCATTAACAAACAAATGGATGCATGGTATCACCATATTCGTTGGCGCATATCTTGGAATAAAGCTCTGTAGTAAATGGCTTGATCGAAGTACAATCAGATCAAGCATGCATGCAGTATTCATATTCTTTATCTTAAATAATCAAAAGAGAACAACTTGATCACGTTCACGAGATATATTATTTTGATTTTTCTTCTTATTATCTAGTCATCACTAATTGTGGCTTCAATCAAGCCTTGGTATTTGTTGACCAATTGTTTTCACAAGGAAAGTCGGAATTTATTAATAAGTCCGCAAGAAGCAGGTAAAAAGCATCAATGCCAAGTATGTGCTCCGTGACACCAATCTGTGTGTATATTTCTTCTTACATCACACTCTTATTTTGTGTAGAATGTGAACTGCATCTTTATATTCGAAATCAGATTGGAAAAAAATTCAAATATTTCTAGAAACATCAAAGATAAATTAAGTACCTTTAATTCAGATAGGCATAGATCATGTTGACAAATACATACGTTTTAATGCACATATTAATAGGACCAAAGAAGCCAAATCGAACGCTTTGACTTTAGATGGATGGGGTTCTAGAACCGAAAGAATTTGATCCAAGCTTCATGAAACAAGTACTCAGGGGTGCCGGAATCTTCATAATTCAGACCCTGCCACAGAAAATTACAATATGCACTTGAGTTTCAAAGCAATACAGTTTCCATTCACAGGATTGCCTCTTATAGAGTGTGGAATTACCTGATGACTCAGTTAGATCTATGTTTGTTCAAGAAAAAAAGCATGACATGTTTTCTACATATAAGACCTGAAGATATATATATATATATATATGTACCTACTCCATACTAGCCTTCAGTTCCATGAAACATATATAGAACAGATTCTCCATCAATACTTTTCTTCAGAATCTACGCTTTTTGTAGAACTTGAACAAAATTAATGCATTTTCTCAAGTCCTTTTGAGAGATGCTGTAGCTATTTGTAATTGTGGATCGTGAAGTTTTAGTGTGACTATATATGTATGTATTATGTCATCATCCGTTTGTTTATATCAAACTAGAGAGAGAAAGCAAAGGATTATGAAGTTCATTTCTTACTGTTGGAATTCAATGTTAATGGATGCAGCAGACGGATTTGCAATGGCCCCAAATGCAGTTGTGGAAAGAACTATTGTAGCACCATTGCTGGAAGGCCTGGAAACTGATGTCTCTGCTCGATCAACAATCCGTACTTGAATCGTTTGCCCAGGCTTGCAAGTTCTTGGGGTAGCCGCACTGATGCACCTTACTAAGTATTGCCGCCCACAGGAAGCACCATTGTCCCATATGCCTTCCCCGGCCGCTGCGAACAAGTTGCTAGAAGGAAACTGGGAGGCATCGTTCCCGAAGCAGGCAGTGGCTGCACCGTGACCCGACAAAATATATGTCATGCCTGGATTTAGTTACATAATTATTGAAATACAGCTGCTAACAGTTGATCTGATATTAATTTGGTAGCCACTTACGAATATATGGCGGGCTGTAATGGGCAGCGGCACCTACATCACCATGAGACAGATGGAAGAGCGTTGTTAGGAGGAGGATGATGAACAGCCATGGCTGCTGCTTTGACATTTCTCCTGCCAATTTGAACTATTCGTATGTGGCTTTTTAAAAAGCACACGTTATAGACGTCATACGGTCCTTACGTTGTAGCTAGCAGTATAAATAAGCATTGGGTTGAACCTACTTTATTGCCCTTCTTAATTTTTTAATGAAAAATGCCCATTAGTTACACAATAAATAGATAGATGGGACTTTGCTATCAATAAATAACGCACCGATGAAGGGAGACTTTTTCTTTTTTCTGTCAAAAATAATAAAGGTAAAATATGAAAATCATAAATCAAAATCAAATAATAAAAGTAAGAGTATAATAAATGTATTGCAAAATAAAAAAATTGAATACAAATAATTAATATTGCAGGTCTTTGTAAACTAAAATATTTGTGAAATCAAATAGCAAAATAACAAAAAGCAAAAGCATAGTAAATGCAATTGTGAGATAGAGAACCCGAATATAAATAATTAATACTATAGGTCTAAGCAAAATAAAATATTTATGGAATTAATGGAAGAAAGTTATATAATAGTTTTTTTTATTTATCTTTTAGTTTAAGCAATATCGGATTATGTGTACAAGGAATAAATAGCCTTCTTCCGTTTCAAAAATTTCACCTCGCTCATCTTAATATTCAAACTCTTAACCTCCATCCAATATTAAAGTCTTATATGCATAGTTTGCATTAAATGGTCTTTCATATATAAAAAAATATTATGAAATTTTAGTTGTAAAAATTAAAATTCGAAACTATAATTTAATAAATCGGATCATATTTAGAAAAAATTTAATTACTTTTAATCATATTTATTATCCAAACGTTTCATTTGGTTATTACTTTTGTTTCCAAATTAGAAAAGGCAAATTTGAGAATAGCAAGCAATGTTTTTTAAAAAATTATATATAAAATATGTAATTTTTTAAGATAATAAAATACATGATTCTATTTGTATATAAATTAATCAATTACTTTTTTATATAATTGGTGTGACATTTTAATTACTTAATCAATTTAATTTTATCAATTATAGTTTTTTTTTAAGAGGAATAGATTAGTTTAAAACAATTACATCATCCTTGACCAAACAATACCTAACATATCTTCAAGTGAATAAGTAAGCATACTAGTTGGAGGGCTATCAAACACATATAAGCCCAATGATAAATTATCATGGTGTGTTGTCATCCAATCACCACACTGATTAGCTTCGCGATATACGTGAGTGACAGAATAGTCTCAATTCTTCTTAAAAATTTCCTTAATTCGTCTCAGTATACTACTATAAAGTCCAAATCTTATATCAAACTTGAAATTTTATGAATCACCCAAAAGAAATCAAATTCTACTAAAACTCTTTTGTACCCTCTACTCCAACATAATTCTAATCCCTAATACTTTATAACATTATTTTAAAAAGTAATAATGGGATTAATCGAAAATAATCAAAATGAACATAGTCTTGCATTAATTACTTCAAATGGAATTTGGAAAATACTTAACGTGATAATGGAATCTAGAATATATTGATAATGTGTATTTGGACACTTTAATGATGGACAAATAAGCAGACATGGGCCGGAGATCCCCACACTTAGTCATATAGTACTTAAGGGTTTTTAATATTTGATGTATTTCACTCTCTTGTAAATAAGTCGAATGCTTTTATTAGTTTGGCAATCAGTAATAAAATTATATATATATATTTTTAAAAGTAATAAATAAATAATTCAAAAAAAGTTAAATAATAAAAAAGGTATAATATTCAAATAAATCCTTAAACTATTCAAGAAAATTCAAATAAATCTTAATTCTTCTATTACGTTTAATCAAGTCTCTATACTTTATTTTTGATTAAATAAGTTTTTATGATTAATGATTGACTAATTGCTATTAGTTGAAATATCATTTGTCATACTAGCATTGATGTGGAAAGTGAAAAATATTATATGATTATGTTTTTGTGTTAAATTAATATGTTATGTCATCATCAACATCAATTATATATGATATGTCAAAATGCCATATAATAATTAATTATAATATATTAGCATATTCTGTCAACGCCATGCAACATCGAATGATAAAATAACAATTTGACTAAATCAATCATTAATTACAAAGACTTATTTGATTAAAAATAAAAAAATAAAAACTTATTTAATTTAAAATAAACGTACAAGGATTTAATTGAATATAATAAAAATATGAAAAGTTATTTAAAATTTTTAAATAATTTTAAAACTTTTTAAAATATTGTATCTACCAACAATAAGCATCAGTAAAAATAACAGTGATATCAGCCTACAAAAGAAAAAGTAAACAAGTCCTCTGTTTTGGCCAAAAAAAAAAAACAAGTACGAAGTAACCAAATTGAGGTAGATTCGTGGAGAGTTCACATTTGACATTCTCTGATATTTAGCCATGATTTGTGCTTTTCCTTAGTACAAAACTAATAACAACAATAATAATAATGGTAAGTATTTGTATTAAATTATAAGGGTACTTTTAATCTTTATCAGTCGATACTAGTTTGGGTCAATATTCAGGCGCCGGCAGTCAATGGATTAATGCATGGAATTAGCTGTCACCAAATTGTCAAATCCTCAACCAATTGTCTCATACAGAACGCATGAGAGTGAAATGTGAATGTATATCTTTGCCGCCTACACATTAATGTCAAAGCCACCACACTTACTGTCTTCAATTTAGCCGGTTATCATACGTTGAAGTTGAAGTTGCGGGTTTATATTTTTACTCTAAGAGTCTGTTAGGTAAATTTTTATAATAATGTGATAAATTTACTTTTATAAATTTTTTTATAAATAAACCATTTAGTAAAATAATTTATATAAATTTTAATTTTGATTAAAATTACCATAAAAATATTTAATATATGAGAATATTTTTGAAAGGGTAATGTTGAGATTATTTTTAACAGATGAGAACGTTTTTAAAACAAAAAAAGAAAAATTCTCCTAAAGAGTTGACTGTGTTTTTAAAAGAAGTGAAACATCCCTAACCTTATCCTGAAGCTTTTTTTTTTTAGATTTTATTTTTTAAAAAAATTAAATTTTTAAGAGTTTTTTACAATCTTATTTGATTTGACTTTTATTTTTAAAAATTAGATAAGTTAAAAAAAAAATCAAACAAAACAAGTACTAACTACACGTTTGGTATAAGAATTCCTAGCTGTTAGTTATAACTTTGTTGGTTTAGTAGTGCAACAAGTAATAGGAATTCCTGAGTAATGCCAATTCTTTAAAATGGATAAAAACTCCTCTTCAACTAAACCCGATCCTCTCTTAGTATTATCTTTTCCATGTCTTATGGAATAGCTGTTAAACTTGTTATGACTAAATTACCCCTCTTAGATTTAGAAAATTACAACTCTATCCATATAAAACATTTTTTCTCTCTCTTCCTCGTTTCCCTCTTTCTCTCAACTGCATGGTTCTCTTTTACGATTTAGGGTTGCACCAGTAGCACCGCCTCTCTCATCCACCTTTCCAACAATGTTACTCTCTTCCATAGTCCAAGTACTTGCTTATTGTGCTCTTGTTTTCTATTGAAGGTGGAAATGACCCAATGTTGAATTATTTTGAAAATGATGTGATTTGCTTTTATTTGACTTGTGTATTTCTCGATGTTTTGTTTGTAGGTTGAGTTTGTTCTCTTTTATTTCTTTGGTTCATTGTCAATATTATATATTATGCTTAGTGACTGTGATTTGGCAAAAGCAATGCCATCCTTCCTGTCATCACCTTCAACTGCTATGATTTCTTCTATAACTTTGCAATCAGTTATACTCATTATTTCAAGTTGCTCCATGCTATTAGCAGTAGAAGATGTTATCAAATTTTTAAGTCCGTGACACTTTGACACTTCCCAATATTTAAAAAGATTTTGAAAAGATACTGAAAAAGGCACTAAACTCTAGTTTGTTACATCTCTATATTTTTAAGGTTTTCAAGTTTTGGAACATTGATTTGGGTTCAAACTTTTCCTTCAAAAGATGTGTCAGCTCAAGAAGTTTAGATAAGTTTAATTCATGTAGTTGATTTAATGTCTATGCATGCTTTTCCTCACCATCTAATTCTTCCCATTGGAGTATTTCACTAAAGAAAGCATCACTCACAACAAGCTTGGGAATATAAGAAAAAGACCAGAAGAAGAAAGATGAAAGAATGGTTAATTGCTTAGGTAAGCTTATGAGCTTTAAGACTTTTAGTTTGGAAAATACTGAATAGCTAGAAGTTGTCTAAGCCAAATCTTTTTTATAAAAGATTTTTGTTCCAACCATAGTTCTTCCAAGGAAATGTCACCTAGAAATTGGAGAATTAATGTGTCAAACAAAAACCAAGGAATAAGTACTAGATAAAATATATGAAATGGCAGTGGTAAGCACAATTACTTGTCATTTATCAAGATGAAACTTTTAGCAAGTTTTCAATCCTCTGTTATACAAGAAAGCTATATTTTTAAACTTCTTACTTATGAGTATCACATGGCACCTAATTAATATTTCACTTCTCCTTTTTATGTTTTTTCAGTTGCTCTCTAATTAATTTTTTTTCCTCTGTTTTTTAAGCATATATTTAAAGCATCTCAAGACTAGATATGCTAATTTTAAATCACTGCACTAAATGAAAAGCATATATGTTTGTGACAGCAAAGCAATTTGTAGCACACAATAGAACTGCTACAGTAAATATCAAAATCAAATCTTTCTTCTACTTTTGTTAGCAGGCACTTAGATACATGAATTATTTCCTTTTCTCTACCTGTCCCTCTAACCTAGCCGCACCACCTTTCACAATTAAAAACAATTTTGATTAAGGAAAAAAATAGATACATGAATTCCCTTAAACAACTTTTTGGCAAAGTATGTTAGAGGTTTATTTTTTGATGGCTTCTTCTGATTTACTGTCAACATGATTTTGAGATGATATGCTGATCAAGGCATAGCAACTTAAAATCATGTGCTTTTTTTGTATCCAGGGAACTATGATTTCTATGAATGAAATCCATTAACTTAAAAAAATAAAACTTAGGCAGAGTAATTAGTCAGTTACAAAGAGAAATAAGAATACGTGAAGGATACTATAGCCTATTTATGCCTTCTAATTATATGCTTATGGTGCTGAAATGTGCTCTTGAGGTCACTTACCCATACCCAAGTCCATTTTTTAACTGAGATTGTTGTTGTTGAGCGGTCAATGATCTTAAATATCAGTTATATTTTCAAAGGATAAACATTGATTTTGTTGTGAAGGTCCACAGACAGAAAGTTAACAAGAAAAACAGAGTTTCAATTTAATCTTCAATTGATATTTTAGCTAAAAGTTTGAAATTGTGTTTATTTTAATTGCATTTGAGGATAAGCATTAATTAAATACGTTGTTATTAACCATTTCCGTACAAGCAAACCTGACTGTGTTGAATTAATTTTCTAAACATAAATGGTTTGGTCCAACTCCGAAATGGCAATGACACATGCCAATTTTCATAGCATCTTTCATGTCATTCTTTAATAGAGAAGAATGTATAAAATCTTTAATTCACTTCCTTGATAAATATAATTTTAAAATAAGAGAATTCGAATTCAACTTCTTTAAATAAGATAATACATGCGCTGACAATTAAATAAGATGCTCACCAACTCCTTCATCATAATCCCATTAATAATAATAATAATAATAATAATAATAATAATAATAATAAACAAAAAACCTCTTTCTTATAAACCACAACATTCTTTTTGGTAAACATTTCTTTTTTAAGCAAAGACTTTGAAACAAGACAATTTTGTTACATTGAAAACAAAACCTATTGTTTGAATCAGTGTAATAATTTAATCCTCATGTCACTATATTCTTTTTATTTGGTTTAGGTGTCCAACTCTATATATTAAACCTTAAAACTTATTGTCCTTATCCATAACTTTCTATTTATCCAAACAAAAGTTCAAAAAAAAAAGTGAATAAGGAAAAAAATTAGGGTAAAAGGCTTTGAAATAAGATTTCAATTAAGGAAAGTAAGGGGATTTTGGGAAAGTTAGTTGAAAATTAAATCAATTATTTTAGGGTATTGATGCAAAGATATATACAGCGTGATCATAAATTAATAATATTTATTTATATCTTTTGTTTTATTTTTTTACTTTTTATATGCCATATGGCTTTAATATTTTTTGTACATAATAAAATAGATTAAAATATTTCTTTTTTGTAGTCATGGTTTGTTTGTGTTTGAGAAGAGATGCTAAATGATGAAAAAGGCTATTAGTTATGTTTAAATTTTATATGAAGATTTGTAGTGCTGTTAATTCATTCTTGACTTTATTGTCTACAACGTCAACTTTATGTACTTATAAGCAAAGAGTAAAATCTTATGCATTAGATTTTGTTGCAAATTGAGAGTATGTGAGGTGACTTGTGTATGATAATGATATTTCATGTATTTTACAAATTATGATGAATAGAGAAACCTTTTATAAATTATATGAAATGTTAGAAAGTATTGGAGGGTTGAAGTTAACCAAGAACATGCTTGTAGATGAGCAAGTGGTAATATTTTTACATATTATTGCTCATTATGTTAAGAATTGAGTAATTAGTTTAAATTTTAAAAAGTCAAGTGAGACAATTAGTTGTCACTTTTATAATGTTTTAAATGATTTTCTTCTTTTTTTTGAAAGGTAATATGGTTTTCTATTTAATATATCAAAAGACATAACTTATTTTTTTTTTTAGAAAAAAATGGAAGACCATCTTTCTAATTTCAAGGATATGATTTTCTATTTAATATATCAAAAAACATGATTTTCTATTTCTACTTGTTTTTTCTTTTTTTTTCCCAAATATTTTTTCTCCAATATTTTGTCTATGGAATATTTTGAAAATGATTCATAATATGTGAAGAATTGACTAAAAATAAACATCTATACACAAAATTTAATTGATTATGATGGATAAAATATAATGTAATTAAATTATATTTTAGAATAATTATCTATTTATAAAAATATGTGAGTAAATTATAATTATTTTTAACATTTGGGATAAAATATAATTATGATGGATAATTGTCTTTTGGAAAAACTATGTATTTAAATTGTAATAAGGATAATTTTATTTTTTTATTAAAATGAATGTTAATATAAACAAGGTTATTTTTGTCTTTTTATCACATATTTCTTTCTTATTCTAATCTTATTTTACCAACCAAACACTACAATAAGTCATAATAGCAATTCTTGCTTTATTCCATTCACTATATCAAACAAAGTAATAACTATTCTATTCTATTCTTACTTTATTCTATTCTCACAAATAATTATTCTATTCTATTCCTATTTATTTCGTGAACCAAACGTGCTATAAGAAACATGCTTAATACTCATATCAAATGCCACTCAATTGTGTAACGTGCTCGTTTTATGAACTCTTTCATCCATAGTAAAGAAGGACCAACCTTGATCTGAGATATCTTATAAACTTTCACATCAATAAACAGTTGAGTAGACTTTGATACCACTTGTTATGAATCCATATTTTCAATTCAAAAAATGTATTTATTAGATTTCTATACCAATATATTATCGTGCAATGTTGAGCTTTTTTAAGGCTATAGGCATTTTTCCCTCAGATATCTTATGCCAATGAAAGTCTTTTGCTAAATAAATTAAAATTTTAATATGATATTTTGACATTAAAAAAATAAAGATATATTTTTTAAAAAAATTTAAAATATATCTCATCTTTTATTGATATTACATGAGATAGGTGATAATAACATATTTATAGTTCACAGGAATTAATGGAAAAGCAAATACTCAAAAACCTACAATTTAAGCCTTACATTTTTATACTTATATATTCTCTATTAACTTCGAATCCTACCTTGTTTATTGACGTTAAAAGTTAGAAAACAAAAAACAAAAAACTTCCCCAACTAATTTGTTTTCGACACTTGGTACATTCCTTTGAAACAAAAAGATAGAAGATGTTTTATGCAAAAGTTATTTATGTGGAGATGTAATTAAGTGTCACTTCTGATTAAGTTGTTAACATAACTGGTTAAATACTGTGATTGCATCTAAGAAATTAGATTCAAATTTCATTTATATCAACATAGAGAAATTGATGGAAGTACATGTAATTGATCTGACACAAGAATTAAAACTTTCTCATCTAATTAAAATTACTTTAAATTTTCATAAACATGATTAAATCGATAAAATGTGTTAATTTAAAGTCAAATTTTGCACAATTTATATATATTTTTTGAAATTTGAAGGAAGGGGATTTGAATTTTATTTTTTAAGTAAGAAGATCATGCACAAATCGATGAGTCAAATATTCAAATGTTGATACAACTTATATGTTTAATGTAGTATTTGGCTTAATTTCTCATAGAAATATATCCTAAAATCCTAATTAGTGTACATCATAGTTATGAAAAAAAGAAGATTCTAGTGGACCCTTGAGCAGTGCCGGCCCTTGGGTGAAGCCACCCAAGCAATGGCTTTAGACCCTCAATTTGGAGAGGCCCAATTTTAGAAAGAATTTATAATTTTACAATAATTATAATATATTTAATTATATTAAAAATATATAAAAATAAAAAATAATTATTAAAATTATTTTTTCACTTTTTTAATTATGTGGCTAATAATTTTAATTTTCTATTACTTCCTTCTTTCTAGAATGTTATTAATTCTCAATTATATTCTCTTATTTTCAACAAACTAACAGTCATATATATTTACTCATCTCCAACAGTTATTTTTTTCTCACTTATTTTTCTTATTTCCAATCAATGCATTTAATGATTTCCAACATCTATTTTTTTCCTATATATAAAACCAATTTTTTTTCAATGTATAATATCTACTTTTGAAATCTTTCTTTCTTATTTGCCTTTTCTTCCTTTAATTTCAATTTTTCTCCAAAGAATATACAAAAAATTTGTTCTTTTATTATCTTTATAAAGCTGTGAGCCTCATTTGCGGTTTGTAATAAGCATTTAACAATTAGATACTATTGTTCTAATCTTTACAGATTTTTTTACTTTAATTTAGAGTTTATATTATATTGTTATATTATTTTTATTTCATGTGATAGTTGATTTGTTTGAATTAGAAATTTTGATTGTTAATTTTATATTAGCCATTTAGAAAATATAAGATAATTATAATAGTTTAAAATATAAGATAAAAATTTAATTAAAAATTTTAAATCTCAAAAAACTAAAAAAATAAAATTTTAATAATTTTTTTTAATTTTAATAATAAAAAGCCTCATTTGAATGTTTCGTTTTAAGACTTTGAACTAGTTGAGCCGCCTCTGCCCTTGAGGAAAGATGAGATGAGAAAGCGAAGAACTTGGGCCAAGAATTTTTTTTTTTTGGTGAACTTGGGCTAAGAAATCTTGCATCCAAGGGATTGCAATACCTAACGAAGCATGACAAGAATCAAGATTGACATGATCACATATATGGGTAATTTTATTTTACTTTGATTTTGATGCTCTAAAGTACATTTATCATGTACACTTGTTTAGACCCAAGATTTAAAATCGTTATTGTCAAGGACAATGGTAAAATTAAAATGAAAATATTAAAAAGATTAATCCAATTCTTAAATTAAGCTGAAAATATTAAATCATATCAAAATATGCAACCAGTCACACTCAGACTTAAACCTTAATTAATGCAGAGGCAAACAATCTTAGTAATTCAGTCAATATGCCCTTGATTAAATTTCTTAATCTCAATAATTAATATTATTACCATTTCCGGCTTCTTAATATTTTCACTGGTCCGCTTCTCCTCAACGTTTCTTGCGTCTCATTCAGAAATTTTCTTAAAGACATTTAACCCCCTACTATTCTCACAATTTACAACACCAACACTCTTGCTTTATTTTATTTTTATTTTAATCTTAATAATAATAAAAATAATCATAATAATGCTTTCATCTTTGTTCCCTGCACCTGAGCTCCCTCGTTGTGGGTTTTTTGTTTCTTTCCTCTGGCAGTAACCAAATTATACTGAGTTGGGTCTTTGAGTCTCCTTATGGGTACTGCTCCAACTCAGTGCCCATCTGGAATCTCTGCAAATCTCCATGCCAAATTTGATAACAGAATTGAATTTTCAAGCTCCAACTTCCCTTCTACTCTTAATATTTCAAAGCTTAACTGCCACCCCAATTCCAAGGTATGCAATGATCAATTTCTCTCAAAAATATGTTTGGCTTGTATATTCACTATCATTCTATTCAAAGATTCTTTGTTTCCTGATTTTTTCTGAGATTATGAATCGAACTTATGTGTAATATTGATTTGTTTTTACATATTTATTACCCTTAACTAGAAGTTACTTAAAGAAAAACTTTTCTTTTTTGGAATTATTTATCTATAGGTGAATTCGAGTGATTTATCGCAAACTGTGGAGGATAATGAGAAAATTTTATTTTATAGTCATATTTCTTTTGGATTTGCTTTTCATAAAAACTGAGCATTGAAATTGTATAATCTTGTTTTTATTAGTCAATGTACCCGGAAAAGCGCATGAAAACAAGCTGTTTTTTGGTCAGAAATACTCAACTACATATAGTGCTATGTAAATGTCAAGGAAACTTTAGCCAGTTTGGGCCAAGGAACCAGTTGTTTTGCTTGATTGATGGTTTTGGATCGTATTGCCCTGAGGGTATGTTTCCATGTGGATGTGAATTTGCTAGATAGCAAAAGCCTTGGATTTGATTTCAGTAGTTTGATTGGGAAGGTGATGTCTGATTTTTCATGGTGCAGGGATTAGTAAATAGAATATGTTCTTTGCCTGATATTGATGATTTGTTTTGGGAGAAAGTCCCTACACCTATACTCGATGTTGTTGAAAACCCTATCCATTTGAAAAACTTGACTATCAAGGTTTGAGTTCTGAGCCTTATAATTCTTACATATGCATATGCTTTAAGCACATTTAATTAAAGATTGTCTCTGCAGGAACTGAAATTATTAGCGGATGAAATCCGTTCAGAATTGTCTTCGATAATGTCAAGAACTCAAAGATCCTTCAAGGCCAGTTTAGCTGCAGTGGAATTAACGGTTGCATTACACTATGTTTTCCATGCTCCAGTTGACAAGATACTGTGGGATGCTGGGGAACAAGTAACATCATATTTCATGCATTTTTCTTCCCTGCCCCTCTTTGCTTATGTTTCTATAAGGATGCCTCTACATCTCTCTCTGTTGATGAGCAAATGCTGATCAAATTCAAGGAAGCACAAAACATGGCAATGAATCTTGTGTATTTGCACCTCAATATTTTGATCCATGATCCGCAATTAGTTGTTATACTGATTTTTTCTCTATCTTTGCAGACATATGCACATAAAATGCTTACAGGAAGGCGGTTCCTCATGCCTACATTGAGACAAAAGAATGGTCTTTCTGGCTTTACTTCCCGAACTGAGAGTGAATATGATCCATTTGGGGCTGGGCATGGATGCAATAGTATATCTGCCGGACTTGGTAGCGTTTCTTGCCTTCTGTTTACCTATATTTTTACTTTAGAGAGAATCACCCACTTTAAGAACTTTTCTTTTGTTACTTAGATTTCATATGCTTATAAAGTTTCTCTTAGTTTTAGTGCCTAATATTTAATTTCTTCTCCTGCTGCAAATTGAGCTGTCAATATTTAGTACGTGTACTTTTGGTTAAAATCCTATCCAAGGTTGCTCAGTTGCCGTTGTGTTTTACATTTTATTAGCTTCCATTGGCAGATTATCCTTTCTATTCAGAATCAAACTTGGAAATTGAGAATTCTGCTTCATGTTAGGTATGGCAGTTGCGCGAGATATTAAAGGCAAGCGAGAATGTGTAGTTACAGTGATCAGCAATGGCACAACTATGGCTGGTCAGGTCTATGAGGCCATGAGCAATGCTGGTTATTTGGACTCAAATCTGGTTGTGATCTTAAATGACAGCTGTCATTCTTTGCATCCAAAAATAGAAGAGGGCCCCAAGACATCTATAAATGCTCTATCCAGTACTCTTAGCAGGCTTCAATCAAGTAAATCTTTTCGCAAGTTTAGAGAAGTTGCTAAGGTAAATTTTATCTAGCTTTCCTTCCTACCTACTTAAGACTTGAGAACATCAAAAAGACCTCTTTTCTTGCTCTACCTCCTCTTCGTGTTCTTTCTTCCTTTTATTTATTTATTTTTTATATTTAAAATTGTGTTGCCAAGGAGAACTATTTGTAAGTGAAAAAAGATGCGTCTTATTTGAAGCTGTCTCTGCAAATGCAAGCGTATTTTGTATATTGTTGCCTGATATTACAAGCTGTAACTGCTCTTATCTTATTTTGTTCATACATTTTCGTGAAGTCCATGTGGACATACTCTATTCTAGCACACTGATCAATTAACAGTCTGTATGACTAGACTGGGGATGATGGAATTCAGAAATACAGTGAAAAATGCCTAGAAATTGAGAGTTATTTGAGGTAGTCTGGAAATAAGGGGATAATAAAATAAATGTTGGATTAATGGGAATATTTTGGGGTCCTTGGGCTGCATATTGGTAACAAAAAGATCGTGCATGATTGGTACTTAAAATAAAAATGAAGTTCCATTAACGCAATTTCAAAAGGCAGTCTCAATGATTGGTTAATGCTGTAAAAGTACTTTATTTCCATGAAACTGATACATCTTTGTTTCTCAGGGTGTTACTAAAAGAATTGGTGGGGGAATGCATGAACTGGCAGCCAAAGTTGATGAGTATGCACGTGGTATGATGGGTCCACGTGGATCAACTCTCTTTGAAGAGCTTGGGCTGTATTATATAGGTCCTGTTGATGGACACAGCATAGAAGACCTGATATGTGTTCTACAAGAAGTTGCATCTCTGGATTCAATGGGTCCTGTGTTGGTTCATGTGATAACAGAGGAAAATCAAGGTTCAGATAATGACCAGAAGAGAGAGACAGAGGAGAAGCAGCAAGAAGGTGAATGTCCTTCTTTACATATCCCTCAATGTTTTTTGTTCCAAATATTATTATCAATTCCTCTGTAATAACCCTTAAAAGCCACAACTTTACTGAGTTATAATACTTGTTTGGCTGATGGAAAGTTTGGTTTCAACTACAATACATCTATTGCTGTATATTTAATCTCTTTTTCTCTCTGGTTGGTTTATCATATACATATTATCATTAGTCATACCCAAGTGCATTTCAAAGAGGCTACTTTCTGCTTTATAACAGAAGTCAGACTTTTGGGTTAATGCTCTGAGAAAAATGGTTTACTTACTCAACTGCTCAGGATCTGAAAATGACTAATATTCAGTGACTGTTTTCAGTTTGCAAACCTTTTTTTTTTTCAACTTTTTCCTTAAGAAAAATGTATGAGAAACCCTTTTGGTCTCGTACACATCGCATGCTTTGTGCTCAACCACCTCCCACCACTTTTTCTTGGATTTTCTTGCAGGTTTAAGTCTAAATGGCACTTGTTCTTTCTCATACGATGAACATTGCCGAACTTACAGTGATTGCTTGGTGGAGGCTTTGGTTTTGGAAGCAGAGAAAGACAAAGATATTGTAGTAGTTCATGCAGGAATGGAAATGGATTCATCACTTCAGTTATTTCAAGAAAGATTTTCAGACAGGTTTTTCGATGTGGGAATGGCTGAGCAACATGCAGTTACATTTTCTGCTGGTTTGTCATGTGGAGGGTTAAAGCCATTTTGCATAATTCCCTCTACCTTCCTGCAGAGAGCTTATGATCAGGTTCTCTCTCTCTGTGTTTGTGTGTGTGTGTGTGTGTGTGTGTGTGTGTGTGTGTATGTCTGTGTCTGTGCACTGTGTGCATGCATGCAAGAGTGTGCACAATGCATGTGCCAGTGTAGTGCTGCCTCTTTTACTTATGCTCTTATGCATGTGATATTGAGAGTTCCTGTTGCAATGCCATAAGAGCATGTTCTAGCATGCAATAATAAATATGCATAACACATTCCACTGTGGATGAAAAATCTTGATGCTTCAGGTTGTCCATGATGTAGATCGGCAGAGGATCCCTGTGCGATTTGTCATTACAAGTGCTGGATTGGTCGGATCTGATGGTGCTTTGCAGTGTGGGGCATTTGATATAACTTTCATGTCATGTTTGCCAAACATGATTGTCATGGCACCATCTGATGAGGATGAGCTGATGCACATGGTTGCCACTGCTGCCCAGATTGATGATCGGCCAGTTTGCTTTCGGTATCCAAGGGGTGCCCTAGTCAGGACAGACTATCCTATATGTAGTGGAACTGCTCTTGAGGTTAACCTTTTTTCTTCTTTATATCTAATTTATTGGCTCGTTATTTTTTTTTTGTTATTATTATTTGCTGATCTGATCTTAGCTTGTCTCATTGTTTTTCTTTTTTAGTTCTATTACTTGCCAAAAGCTGTATCATGTGATGCCACTAGTAGTTGTTGAAAGTTTTGATTCTTTATATATATCCATCCATGCATTCTTCTTTTGATGCATATTTGCTAAATGGTGTGACATTTTATAAATGTCTGAATATATGCATGATCTAGATGGGTTCAGTTGAAAATACTTTGGCGATAGAATTAAGTTCTTACAGCATCTACTCTTTTTATTTTTATTTTTATAAACCACTTCAAATTGTTACCATCCATGCTCTCTGTTGCAAAGTACATACATATCAAAATGTAGCTGTTATCAAATCTTCCAATTTTCTGAATGCATCTTCATTTTTTTTTTTTTTTGAAATCATACTACTATTTGTTTTGTTATTGCGTTTTTGCCTTAAACTCTAAGAATTCTTTATAAATTGTAAGTTTTGACCTTTGATGATAAATTGCAATGCTAAAATTTTAGTTATGCTGATGTCTCTTTTTTAAATTTTGACAATGAAGCAGATTGGCAAAGGAAAAGTTCTGGTTGAGGGCAAAGATGTTGCTTTACTTGGGTACGGGGCAATGGTTCAAAACTGTCTCAAAGCTCAGACCCTTCTTTCCAAGCTTGGCATTGATGTCACTGTTGCTGATGCAAGATTCTGCAAGCCTCTTGACATCAGGCTTCTCAGGCAGCTTTGCAATAGTCATGCCATTCTGATCACTGTGGAAGAAGGTTCTGTTGGGGGATTTGGTTCCCATGTTGCACAGTTCATTGCCCTTGATGGACAGCTTGATGGAAGACTTAAGGTAATATTATCATGTGCCCAAGATTATTCTTAAGAATTTTTGCTTTTCAGACAATAAAAAAAGGGAATATTCGTATGAAAAATGAAGAAGAAAGAAAGAGACATCAACGAAACTCTTTATTGATCCATGCTAGCACCCACTTCCTTATGTTTTTGTGGATTTATGTAATGATAGTCATCCTTGTTTTTACCTGTCAATTATAGATGTATCTTGAGGGGTTGGGGTGGGATTGGGGGAGGGTGTGGAGGGAGGAGCCTGGAGAATATTCTGTTAAAATATTCCTCCATATTCTGATGAGTTCCTGAATGAATTTCTACAGTGGCGACCAATTGTCTTGCCAGACAACTATATTGAGCATGCATCCCCCAAAGAACAGCTTGCTCTTGCAGGGCTAACTGGACATCACATTGCTGCAGCCACGTTAAGTCTTCTTGGACGGACCCGTGAAGCCTTACTGTTGATGTGCTAGAATGTTGTATAGTTTTTCCTTGTTAGCTTCTTGATGTACCCCGAGAAGGCTAAACAAAGAGACGGAACAACAGATTCTCTAGGACAGAAATAGGGTGAGGGTGAATTAATGATCTTTTTGTATTGATGGTTCCTGTAACTTGTATAGTTCTCTAATATGTTTATGTGATCATGTGAATATCTAATTTACATTAGTGTAGTACAGAATTGTAAATGAACAGATGTCCTTACGCATATAACATGTGCTGCCTTCCCAAGGATAGCGAGAAATCTAAGTGGTTAGAAGCTGAGATGTCCTTTCTACAAGTTTTAACTTCCAATCTTAACATCTTATCCAATAAATTCCCCTTTCATAACATCTTGATTTGTGGAAGGAAAAAAGGGACGGAGGAAATTGAAGAGAAACGAAGGAAAAAAAAATAAAAAATAAAAATATATAAAGAAAATTAAGTGATTCGTAGATTAGATTAAAACAACCCGGGAAAATTAACAACAAAATAGACATGACATAAATTCATATTATGTAGCTATGTGTTGTAGATAAATCAAATTAATAATATCCCTTACGATATGATATCTTTTTGGATAATATTTTAATTTCTTTTACAAATAAAATTGTGTAGTTCTCATATAATAGTGTTAAATTTTTACCAAAAAGACAATCAGATATTTATAAATTTCACTAAAAAACAATTAAATTTTATACTTAAAAATTTTATTTTTTGGATTTGAATCTTAAATTCTCAAATTCTTCGTCTTGAATAATGTTTGAAAAAAATTATTATTTTTTAAGATAAAATACATTGACTTTTTAAGTTTTGACCATATTTCCACATGGATCCATTATATTCGAAATAGACAATACTCTTCAAACGTGTAAACAATGTTAATGGGAAAACATGAAATGTCTAAAATAACCTTCTTGTTTCTCTACTTTTTTGTTTCACTATTTTCCTTTTTTACTAAGCCGAGCGACAATGTTCCCTTATGCTTGCTGGCCACCCATGATCGAATCTGGTGCTCCAGTAGCAAGAATTTCAAAGGTAAGGTGAAGAGAACTTTTTTTTTTTTGAATAAGAGAAACAAATTATAATTTATATAGTATGATAATTTTTAAAATTAATTAAAAGTAAAATTATCTGATAAATATTGATTCATTATCAAACTAATAGAAACATTAATAATTGACTAACGGTTGAAATTATGTGTCCGACGAAAGATGTTTTTTTGAAGTAGACTGTTCATTTCAAATACTAATAGACCCATGTAGAATTATAATCAAACGTGAGTCAAAGTATTTTACCTTATTTTTTACTTTTGCAAGTACTATGAGGTTCTTGTCTTATACTTGAAAAGTGTGATCTTGAGAGCTCTTTGTCCAAAGATCTAATAAACACGAAAGGATTTAGCTTAACTGATATTAGGAGAGAGCATTAGTCGATTTCGAGAGAAATAAAAACTGATAAAACCGATGGTAAATTTTAATCGACCTGTTTTAATGAAAAATCGATCAATCGAAACCAACCTTGGTTTCGGTCAATTTTTTTTTAATGCTGGAAATGCACGCAAGGCCCAACTACCCTATAAATTTTATTAAACTTGAAATAGAAGTACAAATGAGGGGGCGAAAATCGTACCTCCAAGATTGCTTGATCATAAGAAAAATCGTAAAAGTACCTAGAGTAAGGATATCTATCTTACGTGCATAACTTTTGATGCTACAGAAGAAATGATATTCCTTATTGTTACATTGAGACACTAAGTCCTTTACGTGCACTAAAAATTACGAATTTTGGCTGCATAACATGTAGGTATTGCACGTGATCCAGCAAAACTTTACAACGTGAGTAAATTGGAGTGGAGGAGCCATACTGTTGGGAGCAGTTCTTAAAGTCCTTTTGAAAGCCCAGTTTCCTTCTGTGAAATTCAGCTTTAGAAAATTCCACCATGGGTTCCAAACTGATCATAAATTAGTTCTAGTTGCAAAATAACTCGCTGAAATGGAGTCATCATCCGAGACCTCATCGTTTTCCCCCATGTACACTGCATCGACAGAGGCTATACTGAGAAATTTACGTAGTGAAGCTTCATCATGTGAGTGCCTTCTGCGTCTTTCCCGTGGGTGGACTTCCAATTCTGTAGAATTAGTTTCTAAAACTAATGGGACATCACTTACTTCTCTGTTATAAGTGCACTTACCAGAGGTTGATTCCTGGGTCGAGGGATTATCTATGTGATTTGCCATCCTTTCTTGTGGACATAAAGTTGGTGAGGCAGTTTGGTTATTTCCATCTATTCTCTTAACCTGTCCTCTCATTGGACTATACTCTCCACTGCCTTCCAAATTAGCCATCGACTCATTTTGACATCCTGACTCATTTTCTGCCACATGTTTGAAAGAATAATTTTCTGAATTTCCTTTGCTGTCTTGTTCACCGATTGGTGCGCCCAGGTCCCATCCACTATTGCATGCCTTGTCAATTCCTCATTCCTTTGAACCGTGCCATTCTTCAGTGGATCCCGTTGGTCAGTCAAGTTGGTGGAAGCGCTAACAAGCATCTTGCTCGTTGCTGGGTCTCGCTGGTCAGACCGAATGGTGGGGGGGTGTGCATGCAGTTTGCCCGTTGTTGTTGCCCTTTTGTGACGTTGGGATAGGCTAGCTTTTATCTTTTTTTTTCACCGTTGCTGCTATCCTGTCATGACGTTGGGTGGGGCCATTTTTAATATTATTTTTTTCGCTCTCGTCTGGAGCTAAAGTGCTGGTGTCTGGAAGGTCAGCATGGCTGTTCACTGCTGGTGTCCCATCGGGAAGTTGGTGGGTATTATTTTCTCCCTGATCACCTATTTTTGTTGATATGTCCACTGTTGGTTTTGACAAAAGGCTGTCCCCTGGTAGTTCACAACCGTTGGCATGCTGGGCTCCTAAGAGCTGATCTGTTGTAACCTCCTGGCCACGTTGGCGTTCATTTGCTGGTAGCCGCTGGACGAGCCCATGCAAAGCTGCAATCTCTAAATTTTCTTTTTCATTTTTTCTGCCATTTTTGTTTCTCCCGCATCTTCCCCAGACAAGGTTTGCTGTCCACCCGTTTCACCCCTTTTCAGGTCAACCTGTCTGCGTCCCGTAGCTGGTGCTGTCACATCCATCTGCTCGGGCCTGCCTTTTTCGTGAAATATTTCTTGCCTGTTTCTCTCTCCGATTTGCGTTTTTTCGAGAATTTTTGCTCCTCTCTCTATACCGTTCCTCGTTGGCTCGAGCGTATCTGCTTGCTGTGCCCCTACGGGTTGACCAGTCACGATTATCTCGCCACGTGGTGATGGGCACAAGATGTTTGCATGCAGGCTAGAAGCCTCATGTTGCTCATTTCCTATTTTTTCTTTCCTATCTCTCTCTCCCATGTTGTTTATGTTTTCCCCATTCAGCCCATATACGTGAAAACTTGGCTGCACATCCCCCTTTGTATTTTGCAACTTTCCTAAATTTTCTGTTGCCATTCTTGTAGCCTCCGTGGTGTTTTTGTCGAGCTTTCCCATCACATCCTTCTACTGTTCGCCTGTGGTATCCCGACACAGGTCGGTCAAAACTCTGTCGTCCTCCTGCTGAGGTTGCCCAACTATACCTTGCTGCATGTCTTTCCCATGCAAAGTGGGTTCTGCTACGCGTCCTTTCTTTTTTAGCTGATTTTTTCCTCTTTCATTATTTCTAACACCTGCACCATTAGCGTGGTGATCTTTGTTTTGCCCCAATTCAACTTCCGGACCCGGACCGTCTCCAACCGGTGTAGTTCGACCCGGATCTGCTTCTTTCGTCGTCGGAACGGTCTGTCGATTTTTTCCTACCATTTCCACGTTGGGTCAATTTTTTTTGGGGTCCTGGTGGGTTCTCAGTAATACTGCCGTATTTTGCTGGGGAATGCCGCCCCCCTACTCTTTAGGTTGCAAGTTATATGGTGTGTTTGGAGCCTTTTCAACAGGCTGGGGAGCACTATCCGTCAAATCTTTTTGTCCCTGATCTATTTCCGTTTGCTGGTCTTCCATTTCTTCTTCTCGGATATCATCGACACTGTTTGAGACCAGCACATGCACGTACTCTGGCTATTCTTGACTAATTATCGCACCCTTTGAGTCATTTGTTCCACTCGTTCTTTGGCGACCGACGATCTGCCATTTCTTGCTCTGTTTTGGCTCTTCAACCCGAAATACTTCTTTCTTCTTCCCTTCCAACAAGATCCTTTCTCTCCCTTCTATCTCTGCCTCAAATGCCTGCTGTTTTGTCTCTTCAGTCCGATCCACTTCTTTGTTCTTCCCCTCCGACAAAATTGGATCTCCTTTTTCTTTCTCTGACTCAGATGCTTATTGTTTATTTACCCGTGACTGCTGCATGTTTCGACCACCCGAATCTGGTCTAATACCTAGGACCATGCAACCTGAAATTGCATGTCCAACGTGACAACAATGTGAACAATAATCTGGAAGTTTTGAAAAATCCACCCTCTGCATAAATCCTCTTTTCACATCCCCAATTTTTCTATCCCTACTCACTATCCATATTTGATCTAAGGGTGGTTTCTGGCAGTCAAATTCGACACATACTCTAGCAACACTGGGTCGGCTTCCATTCGTAGTGGCTTCATCTACAAAGAGAGGCTTGCCTACTGCCTTGGCGATCATCATCAATGCAGATTTCTCTTGAAGATGGGTTCTCAGATTCGGGAAGGAGATCCAGACGGGGACCAATGATGATTCTTTTTCGGACTGAAAATCAGAAGACCACTTGAAGGCTCTCATTTCCTGGTTTGCTATGAACCAAACTTGGCGGGTCCATATTTTGTTGAAGTCATGTTGGTTTGTAAGGTGGATGAGGGTGTGCTTGTAATCAAGCCAACGGATTTCGTATGCTCCCACCAAACCGATTCCTTTGAAGGCTAGCCGAATCTCTTGCATTTGTGGCATTCTGGTGAACTTACCAATGACTGAGTGTTTAAATGGTTCCGCAAGGATTTCCAGTTCGTCTTCAAAGAAGGAAACTACAGAGCGATCTTTGTACCAAAAACTTGCACAGTCTAGGGGGATAACTGGCTGCTTTTCTCCAACTGCAACAGACAGAAATGTCTTTTTGATGGTACGTGGGGATATTGGGGGTTTTTTAGGGTTCTGCAGATCTTGCTGCAGTTGAATGGTGGTTTGTGGCGGAAGAGTTCTCTCTTGTGGGATTGTGGTCGCCGTGGGGTGTGAGGGTGCAGGAGTCAGCTCTGGTAGGCCTTGGGGGTCAGGCGGCCGACCAGTCGCCAGTCCATAAGTGTTTGGGAGAGGGGGGGGAACCCTGAGAGTTGAGAGCGTTTTCCATGCTTCTTGGTTTCGGTCAATTGAAAGTTGAGATGGGCTTGAACTGAAATGGCTTAAAGTTGATAAAAATTGAAAAGTATGTGTTGGACTTGGACTTAAAATTGTGTTAAACCCATATTTTTAAATGAAATCAAGCCAATGTTATTTAAACAAGTAGTTCAACCTATATGATTTATTTTAATTATAAAAGTAAACATTACATAATTTTTTTTGTAAAAAACAATAAACACCATATTATTTATTTATAAGAATGCAAAAAAATAATTTATTATTTTAAAGAAAATATATTAAATTGACTAACAAAAACATTAAATAAAATGGAAAAGATTAGGGAAGAAACATGTTCGTAAATTGTACATAATATGCAATACAATTTAATAAGTTATGCAATGCATTTAATCTAATTGTAAGAAGTACAACATAAATTAATAAATTGTACATACTACAAACCCATAAAAGTTAAAAGTTATACAATATAAATTACTAAATTTCAAAACATAGATTTGATGGACCTTGAACTAGGATTGAGCTCCGATCGGTTACAACCGAGCAACCGACCGAAACCGTCCGTTATTGTCACTGACGGTTGCTCTTGCAACCGTCGATTGCTCCGATCGGCTTCATTGGCCGATCGGCTCGGTCCTCGGGGGGGACTCCTTCCTCCCCGAATCGATCGAAAGACCGACGATATTTCTTTTTTTTTTAATTTATTTTCAAGAGGGAGGGAAAAATACATAATTGTCCCTCGTTAAACCCCCCCCTCCCTCCCCTCACCATCAGCCATAAGCCCATATGGGTCATTTCAGCCTAAATTTTCTCCTTTTGGCTCTTCTGTTGAAAACCCCCTCACCTAAATTTTCTCCTTTCCGCCGCTCCAGCCTCCACGCTCCATCTTTCCTTCTCACTAACCCACTGAAACCTCCATCTCTCCCTCTCACTAACCCACTGAAACCAACCAAACCCGCCTATCGTAAAAACCGACCGAGTGACCGGTGCGGTTCGGTCGGTTAAAGGGGTTAAAATTTTTGGTCTGTTTTCAAGAAAACCGACCCGAAACCGACCGAACCGAAGAATGCTCACCCCTACCTTGGACTTCCAACTCTAATTTAATGATTTTTTAAAACATGTTCCTAAAAATGTTAAAATATAAAATAATTAGTATAAATAATTGTATTAAGACAATCTAAATAAATTATTAATGTAAATACGCATAATACTTACTGATAATATTACCTGAAAAGTGAAAATAGTTGATAAGAATAACACTTTACTTAGAGTCAGACCTAGACTTAACCTCAGTCTCATGTATGGGCTCCAATGTAATTTTTGACAAATCTAAAATATAAAATAGCAAATATGGTAAAATCTTTAAACAAAGAACTAAAGAAACAAAAAAAATAAATTGAGAAAAAAGAAATGTTACTATGTAAGATGATACTATATAATGATAAATTAAATAAAAAAAAATAATAATTACCGAAATCAAGTTACCAATCTCATTAAAATCATCCTCAATCTACTTTAGATCACTACGTGCTTTTCCATTTAGCCAATCTTGAGTGTAAATAAGTAATTGCATGGCCTTAAGAGTTAAAGAACTCTGTAAGCATCAAGCACACATCCACGATACTTAAAACGGATTCTAAAGCAACTGTTGATACGGGAACCACCAATACATAACGAGCAATAACGATAAGTATAAAAAACTTATACTGATTGAGTTTCCACCACATGAGAACATCAAAGTCAGTATCTTCATCATCATCCACTGGTTCAGATAAATATTTATCCAATTTCGATTTTGTTCCTCTGAGTCACTGTTTAACTGATGCCTCTTAAAAGCACTCAATCTTTCTTTAGTATTTATTGGGTCCTTGACACTAGAAACAATAGCACTGCCATGCCCACCTTCACCACCAGTGGCTTGTCTCATTGACATTTGAAACTTTTGACCACTTTTACGAACATGAGATTGATGTTGAAGTTGCAACATATTTTTATAACATTGAAACAACTGATCCATTATTCTTTTCACCAAAGAAAACATCAACAAAGCTTATTTAATAGAATACATATCTTGCAAAGTAAATTCAACATAAGCAAGCTTTCTCCTCAAATCAAGAATTGAGGCAATATACAACACCAAATTTATTTTTTCCACATTCCTCCAATACTTGTCAAATTTAACTTTCATTCTCATTGTCACAAACCTCAAATCAATATCATCACTTTGTTGTCATTCAATCAAAGTGTCAAACATATTAGAAATACAATCAAGAAAATAATTGGCAGTGACATAAGGTGTACTTGAAACATTCACAATCATATCACAAAACTCTTTCAAGAAAAGAGAAATCCTCTTAACAGTTGCCGAATCTTTATTATCGAGCACCCAATCTCCATTCCTCATTAGCTCACTTCTGTAACTACTATCACAACACTCAAATGATACAAAAGCCTTCTTAAATTTCTTAGCTGTACCTAACATCAAAAAAGTAAAATTTCATCTGATGCACACATCTAAACACAATAAACATTCTCCTACACTAATAGCACATTCCTTAAACTTGGTTAATCTAGAAGAAGATTGTTTAACATATTTTATTGTTGCTCTAACGCGAGCAATTGAGTCATTGATATCATTTAATCCATCAATCACAATAAGAATAATAATATGTGCAACGCATCTCATATGAAAAAATTTACCTCTTAAAATACTAGTTTCGACAACATTAAATTCTTCTTCAAATGTCTTATTGCAGCATCATTGGCATTAGCATTATTAACAATAATAGAAAAAATCTTTTGAATCTCTCAATTAACCAAACATCTATCAATTGCCTTCCCAATAACCTAACCTTTGTGACTAGTAATGGAACAAAAGTTCAAAATCCTTTTCTACAACTTTTGATATTTATCAATAAAATGAGTAGTCAGACACAAATAATTAATTTTTTGTACCGAAGTCCATGTGATTGTGGTGAGATATATTCTATCAGGACATGATCTCACAAATTTTTTCATACGAGTTTTTTCATTAGCATAAACTTTATAACAATCCTTAACAACGGTTCATCGTGACAGTATACGAAATCTAGGATATGTTTCTTTCATATGTTTCCTATACCTTTGACCTTTCACAAATATAAAAGGCAACTCATCTATAATGATTATTTTAGCTAAACTCTTCTTAATTGCATCTTGATCAAACTTTCAACTACCCAAAGACCCATCTCCTAATGAAAAAACTAATTCCATTTGATTCTTTTCTCACTAGCACAAAGCATTTCAACTTCGGACAAACCTTAACATGATTATTTAAATAAGATGTTTTTTTTTTTTGTATTAGCACATAAATGTTACCACAATGACTACATCTAGCCTTATATTTACCTTTACCATCAATAAATTTTGTGAAGTGAGCCCATACAAGCGATAACGTCTAAGATGGTTTTTTTTGCTTTTGTGATTTAGAGCTTACCGCTTAACTTCTTGCGTTGCTTTCAGTGGTAATTGCATCAACACGAGATGTAGATGTTGTCTAATTAGTTGCCAAATTTATATCTTTTTCAATTTCATTTGACATCCACAAAATAAATAAATAAATAAATAAATAAATAAATAAATAAATCATCATACAAGTAAGTATATTTGGTATGCCAAAGTGAAAAAGAAAAAAAGTACCAAGCATAAACAAAACAAGCAAAACAAAATGTTGAAGAAAATGTTACGAGTAACTTGGTACCATTAAACAAATGTAAACATGCAATTTAAAAAGTGAAACATTTTTTTCCTACTAAATGTGGTGAAAAAAATTCAAAAACTTGTTATATTTAATAAAATTTAATTGAAAATACAATAATAACATTTAATAAAATGTTATGAGTGACTTGCTATATATTTAATAGCATTCAATAAAATTAAATTTAATTCAGCTCTAGTAATTGAATTTTTTTTTAATACAAACATTGAATCTTATTTATCAAATAACTGTTCAATTCTTTTGGATGCCATTAGCAATCAACAGAAGATTAAATTTGACAGGGCAACATGGTTCAAAAAATAAGTTGCTACACCAATTTTGCATCTCTGTTGAAGTGAGATGTTATTAAAAGCTGAAAGAAAAATACAACACTTGGGAGACGGATAACAAGTAGTCTTGCTGGACTAAAATAACATCCGAAAGTGTAAACAAATGACACCGAAGTAATAATATACACAATGCATAAAACCTCTAATAAGAGACTTCACCAATGTCAGCAATAAGTGGGTCAATCTGATTAAAGGTAACTCACAAATTCCATGGCCAATCTCAATCTTCTTCACCCATTGCACAGCCACCGTAATCTAAACCAACCACTAGCACGTTTTTTCCTTTCTAATATGTTTTAGAGAATATTTCCAAAGCAAGTATAGTAGTATATTTTAGCAACATTAGTCTAGCACACCAATTTGGTTAGAAAAATAAATTTAGAGATATTTATAGTTGCATGATTTTCCAAAAAAATAAAGATAAAAATATTTTTCAAAGTTCAAAATAAATTTAGAACAATAAAAATTAAATAAAAAAAATTAAATGGTCCAAATCTTCAAGCATTGGTTTCACCAATGTATTCAAATTAAACGTCCTCAAAGACGATGTTGGAGTAGGAAGGCGAGCAAGCCATAGAATCTTAATCCTAAAACAAGATGCCATCACCCAAAGCTTTGAGCCAATGTAAAGAACAAAGGTTACTAAGAAAAATAATCTCATTCACCCATCACTTTTTCTCATTAAAGGTAGCCTCATATCTTACTAGCCATGGAGAAGCAGTAGAATAGGAAGCAAGCCACTAGAGTAATCCAGAAAAGACTCACAAATTTGGAACATTTAAGTAAAAAATTTCAAATATTAATCCAAATATTATTTTCAAATCTCTCCAATTATATATATACTGATATACATACCTTGAAACAAAGGCAAGAGATGGTCGGCGAGGAGGAAGACGACGGCGGCAGGAGAAGGCACGGGTCGGCAAGTGAAGGAAGCTAGGAAGAAGGTTTTTAGGGTTTCAAATTTGAGACAAAAGGAAATTGGAATGTCAAGGGAGGGGAATTGGGGAAGGAAAAAAGAAGAGTTGAAGAAGGAGGATCAATGAGGACTAAAATTGGAATTTCAACTCGCCTCGGTTATTCGGTCAGCTCGAGTGGGGAGGAAGTGTCCCCGACGACTGAATCGTGATATCCCAAAAACCAACGGTCAAAACCGATGCCACTACCAACATCGAAAAATCAAGCCAATTGTGGCCGTCGACGTCAGTTGCGGTCGGTTGCTTGATTGTAATCGATCGTTGCTCAGTCCTAACCAATATACGTTATATTCACTAACCAAGGTTGTTTTGTTGTGAATTTGCTCTGTTTCGTTGATGCAAGTCCAATTAAGTTCCATACAAAATTGTCTTTGTTGACGATTGGAGATGCTTGCAGGATCTGGAGTGAGCACTGATATTTGAACAAGCTCTGCTGTAAGGATAATGGCCATATCAATTATCTTATTCATAACTGTGCAATTACCAGCTGTTTTACACATAACTTCTCAAAGTCAAATTGCAATTCTGATTGTACTCGTTGTTTCTATTTCTTTATTGCCATCTTATAATCTTTATCAAGTAAATAAACTTGGATTCCTTATGGATTTTTAATATCTTGTTTGCAGGCTTTCAGTGTTTGCTTTTCTTGTGTAACTGTGACCGTCTAATAACCTTGCCCTATTTTCAATCTTGGTTAGTCTTATTTTAATTTTTATATGTCTTTGAATAATGTTTTTATTTCCTTTTTAAATACTGAAACCTTTCATGTTTTTCTAATACAAGAAAACCTCTACTTCTCTTTTTTTTTTTTTTCCTTTTTCAGTTTCGGATTGATTATCTCTGCAGAAGTTTCAGTACTCTTTCTCTCTGGAGAAGAGTTCGAGAATTTAAAGTTTAAATCTAATAAATAAATAAGACTTTCAGAAAACTTTTTTAATGTTTTTTGCATACAATTACTATCTCACATTCAATAATTAAAAAAGATTCTAAACTATTTAAAAAAATTTAAATAAATTTTTATCTTTTTATTGTGTTTAACCAAACTTCTGTATTTTTTTTTTTACTGAAAGTGGAAAATATTATTTAAATAAAAAATCAAATTACATCAAACTAAGCCAAGGTAAGCCTAACTTATCCACAAATAAAGTAGAACTAATATGAGTAGAAGGATTATCAAAAATATGTAATCTTAAGGGAAGGCTATCATGATTTGCAACCAACCAATTTGCGCTTTTATTGGCTTCACGAAAGATACGAGTGATAGAACAATTCCTTAATGAGTCGCAACAGATTTGCATTTGGGTTCAAGGAAGAGCATGGTTTTGATAAACTTTGTATGGCAAATAAGGAATCAGTTTCAACTTAACTTTGTCTAATTCCTCTGTTCCAACAAAGTGTTGAGTCCTTGAAAGATAGGCCAAAGTTCAGCAGAAAGTGCACAAGAAATTCCGATGTTGAAGGCAAAACCCACGAGCCATTCTCCATTTACATCTCTTACTAAACCCCCAGCAGCAACTAGACCTAGTCTTCCGCTTGCACTGACATCTAGATTTAACTTGACAAAATTTTCTTTGGGCTTCTCCCAAGTTATCATAGCTTCCATTCCCATAGAGTGCACTTTTCTACCTAAAATGTCCCAAGCTTCCTTTCCTTTTGACTAGATTTTTTGCTTAGCATTCTGTGACCAACGAGAGTCTTCAAATACATCTAAATTTCTCCAACACTATACTAACCATAAAGTATGTATGAATATAATCCCCCCCGGTATATCTTCAAACATTACTGTGCTGGACATATTTGTTTCCACCCATTGTTGCAAATCAATGTTAAAGAGCTCACCATCAATGAGATCTGGTTTCACTTGTAACCAAGTTGCCTTTGGAAGAATTATAATCTCTCAAGGCATGTAGAATATTTTCACAGAGATCATCACAGTGAAGACATTGGGTGGAGGTAGCCATGTGCTTGTGACCTAACCAATCTTTTGTAGGAAGGGATTCATGCAAAATACGCCATACAAAGAGCCTAACCTTCCTGAAACTCACAAGTTTCCAAACTTTCTCCCAATGATTGCTTCTCTGCAAGGAGTTGGTAGTTTGGGACTCATAAGCTGATTTAACAGAGAAGTCACCGTTACTGGTTAACGTCCTACAGCCAGTGTCTTTCTCTCCATTAAAAGGATCCACAATTGCCGCTGCAATCATCAATATTATATTAGTAGGAAGTGGTTGCGAAATAAGATCAAATCCCAATTGCCATATTCGTCACAAAAATTTGCAATTGGTAGCTAAGCTTCAACTTCTGTGAGTTCCTTGGTGGCATAATCAATTAATGGCCCGCATGGAAGCCAACTATCTTTCCAAAATTTTGTATGGTGACCATTATTTGCTATCATATCGAGACCTCTAAAGAGCACTTCCTTGCTCTTTAATAAACTTCTCCATACATACGAACCAATAGCTTTAGTTGTCACAGTGAAAAAGCCCAGGTTTCTCAGATATTTTTTCTTAAGTATATCTACCCAAAGGCAGTCCCTGTTTTTCCAGATATTCCAACTAAGCTTAGCTAGCAGTGCCAGATTACATTTTCTTGTTTAACGAATTTGTAATCCTCCATCTTCTTTGGGCAAACATATCTTATTCCAACTAAGGGCATGGATTTTCCTTACACCACCTACACGGCCCTAAATGAAGTCATTATTCGGCTTATCAATTTCACAAGCTATATTTTCTAGAAGAAGAGAAGTTTGCATAACATGAGAGGCCATCATGCTTGTAACAGATTGGACCAAAGAAATACGTCCTGCAATAGATAAGTACTTATTATTCCAGTTCTCTAATCGTAGCTTCACCTTTTGGTCAAATATGAATATGGATCCCTTGAAACTCTACCATGGATTATAAGAGCTCCCAAATATTTGCCGAGATTCTTGGTCAGAGGAATTTTCGCAATATTACTCAAGATTCAAGACTTACTTCCTGATCAAAAGCTAGACAAAATATATCGATGGTTCTTATCATAGTCTTCACTTGGTTGGTCATGGCAACTCCAAATAACATCAAATCATCTGCGAAACAAATATGCGAGAGATACAGCCCATTTCGTGTGAAGGTCAGGGGTTTCCAACGTCCCATACTTACCTCCTTTTCCATTAAGTGGGATAATTTCTCCAAACGTAGGACAAACAAATACTGAGAGAGTAAATCCCCTTGCCTAATGCCACTTGTAGGCGTGAAGGTAGGTGTATGAGCACCATTTTAGATTATTGAGAATATAGTAGGTCTCCCTATAAACATTATTAATTCAATCCATTGTGAGGGAAGACCAATTTTAGTTAATACCTCTTGCAGAAAATGCCACTTCAATTAATCATAAGCCTCTTCAAAATCTATTTTAATAGCGAGAGCCCCTTCCTTTCTTTTCATATTTCTCATGGTATACATAGCTTCCTATACTACGATAATATTGTTAGCCACTTGTCTTCCTAAAATAAAACTATTCTGATATTTTCCAATGGGCCCATCCAGCATAAGTCTCAACCTATCAACGAAAATTGTTGTGATTAGTTTAAGAGGTACCGAGCATAAACTGATAGGCTTAAATTGATTAATTTACTCTGAACCTTCGACTTTTGGAATGAGTGTTATCAAAGTATGGTTCAGTTCCACTGGAATTGTCCCAGTAATATAAGCGTTCTGAACAAATCGAACTAATTCTTTTTCAATATGTGTCCAATTACTTTGGAAAAAACTTGCAGGAAATCCATCTACTCCTGGACTCTTGTTAGGACTCATATAAAAAATTGCATGCTTAACGTCATCACTGCCAATTGGTTTAAATAATACTGACCGCTGCTCATCATTCAAACTCCAATCCAATTTTGTTGGCAATGGGTTTCGCCTACCATCATCAGTATAAAGCTTCAAATAGAACTGAGTTATCAACACCTCTAATAATTCCTGTGGTTCCGAACACCATGAATTGTCATCTCTTTTGAGAGTAGCAATTTTCTTCTTTCTTTGTCTGTTTTTTACCATTGCATGGTAGAATTTGGAATTTCCATCTCCATACTTCAACCACTCTACTTTTACCTTTTGTTGCCATAGTAACTCCTTTTGATAAAGGACTAGATTAAACTCTTCCACCAGATGGTCTCTAGATGTTGAAGATAATCATTAGGTCCCTTATCCAATTGGTGTTGAATGCCTTTTGTAGATGCTCAATTCTGGCTACCTATTATTTTTAAAGAACTATTTACATTAAAATTGCATCACGGTGTTCCAAGCGTGGAAGTGCCTAGGGGTGTTCCAAGCGTGGAAGTGCCTGGGGGTGTTCTAAGCGCGAAAGATCCCAAGGGTGATCCAAGCATGGAAGAGCCTAAGGGTATTTCAAGCATGGAAGCGCCTCTAGGCGCTTCAAGTGCGGAAGTGCTCAAAGGACGTTAGTGACAAGGAAGCACCCAAGAGCGTTCCAAGCACAGAAACACCCAAGAACAAGCATGGAATAATTATTTGTATGGGGAAGTAAAAGTAACTCAAAACAAGTGGTAGGGTTGCTTAGTTACATTTACGTTTGAGATGTTCTAGAGAGTTTGGCTTGGTAGCTCAGATTTGGAGATAGTTAAGAGGACTTCCTCTTAACTTTTCCTTGGAGTACATGTGCTTTACCCCTTTATTTTTCCTTATTTCTTAAAAATATGCATTATCAAATGCCACTGCTCCATTTACCCAAAACCTACGCCCATTATCAATTACATGATCATTCTTTTAATATCTAATAAATCGTTATTTAACTGTTTTTCTATGACAAACACGTTCTCCCATGATTGAATGTGCTGTCCTAACAACTCCTAAGAAAGTGTTATTACTTAGTATAAATATGAGAGCTTGAGAGCTACGAAAGAAGATTGGACACCCAACAAAGATTACTCTAAAAAAGTCTCTCTCTAGATTCCTTCAAGTATTCTTTCTCTTCAGCTTTTTCTCATTTGTCGTTATTCGTTGCCTTTTTTGCCTTTTCTCATCCTTTACCACCTGCTAGCCAAAGCATTTACGCTTCAAGGACTGCTCCAGTCTTCCACTCTGCCTCCTCTAGCACATCCCAATTCACTCATTGCAACACGTCCTCTTTCCCCAACCAAAAGAACCCCCTACATTTTGATGACTTCTCTGGGGAGGAGTGATTGTAGTAAGTGAAAATTAACTAGAAATTTCTATCTGAAGATATAGAGAGTTCTCCTGATAACCAAGAAATATCCGTCACTCTTTATTTCCAAGAGCTTATAAAGATGCTTTAAGCCTCCCAAGAAATGATGCAAGCCTTAGAAGAAAACAACAAGAGGATAATAGAGACCATTAACTAGTTTGCATCCTCAACAACCACAACCTCTCAATTTCTACCTTTGCTAGTAGAAAATGCCACTAATGCGATTAATAATAATGGAAATGGAAGAAATAGAGAAAGCAGTACTGACCCACTCCTCAATACCACTCATCCTTCTATTATAGGTAATCTCATCATCGTAACTCTTGCCACTAACACTCAAAGTTTTGTCACAAAGGAAGAACTGGAGAAACTACTCGATCAAAAGAATAAGAGTCTTAACTTTTCAAAGTTTGATCTGAAACTACCTCATCCTGCTAAAGTAGCTGCTAAGCCATACCCCAAGAATTACACTAGCCCAAAATTCAAATAGTTCAATGGCAAGACTGGTGATGCTCGAGAACATGTTATGAAGTTTATAGAAACCTTGAGAGTTGCAGGCCTGGACGACGATCTAAAATTGAGGGAGTTCTTTAAGTCTCTTACTTAGAAAGCCTACACCTGGTATGTTAATCTCACTCCCAACTTGGTTGACTCTTGGAACCAAATGTATAGAATGTTTGGAGAAAAGTTCTTTTCTACTCAAGAGAAAGTAACCCTTATTGACTTGGGAAGAGAACATTAAAAGGCAAGAGAAGATCTTATGGAATACATTTAGTAGTTCAGGGAACGTGTACTGGATATACAAGATTTTCATGATGAGAATGAGCTAGTCAAAGAATGCATCCAAGGTATGTTTGAGGAATATAGGGTGCATTTGGAAAACTTACATCTTCTTATTTTTGCCACTCTAGTTGAAGCTGCACGACGGACCAATAATATGGTTCTTAAGCAAAAAGGGAGCTAATCGTTTCAACAGGAGGAACACCTTTACTGTGAATGTAATCCAATGAGGAGGTGGGGAAAGAAAAAGACCTCAAGAAAATCTGAGGCCAAGGCGTATCAACTTTAAGAAAAGACAGGATGAAGAGATTGCTGCACCTCTTCCATTTTTAGCTCTTTTTGACAAAATAAGGGCACTTCTTCAAGAATGGATTAGAGACGGACAAATAAATTTACCTTATGTGTCAAGACCTCCAAGAATAAAAGGAAAGTCCAATTCGCGTTATTGCGATTACCATCGCATGGTGGGTCATCCATTTGCAGAATGCAGAAACATGCGCAAGATATTTCACAAAAGAACACAAGAAGGAGAAGTCTTGATTGGAAACAACAAAATTCAAAATAATCCACTCATTGCTCATCAAAATACCAAAGGATATGTGAATACAGTGATTAGTATTCAGGAAGAGCCTACCTCACCTTTTAATCAAGAAGAGGATGCACGTGCAACTATTATGGTTACCTCGTACATTGCCAACTCACTCATGAAGACACCTAGCTGCAAACACTTTTTTGATCAACTTGGCTTTTCAAAAGAATCAAAGAAGAAGGCAACCACAATGTTAGTACAGATAGTTGGACTACAGAATGGGGAATGTAGCTTGGTGGGACAACCTATGAAGAAGATGACGAGTGGATATGAGAATGCCATAGTATTCACAAAAGTAGATATGTGTACAGCACATCCCTATCATAATAAGCCACTTTACGTAAAAAGCAATGTCAATGGATACCTAGTGCGAAGGACGTTCATTGATGATGGTTCCTCAGTAAACTTCATGCCATTGTCTACTTTAAAGGCTATGAATATAGACTTGAGGAGTTTATGTTGTCCTATGACTATCATTTCCTTTGACAACAAAGAAATTAAGACTTTGGGATAAGTCATGGTGAGTTTTAAGATGGAACCTATCCAAGACCAGACTTGCTTCCATGTTATTGAAGTTGATGTGGCCTATCACTTCCTCGTTGGAAAAAAGTTTCTTCACACTCACAATATCATTCCTTCCACGTGCCACCAATGTATCAAAGGTTATTGGAAAGCGAAGGAAATTTGCATTCCAACAACCAAGGCACCATTTGAATGCCATGAGGTAGGTTACACTGAAGCTTCTTTCTTTGAGGAACTAGCAAAAGAAGGTGAAACTAGCATAACTAAGCCTATAAGTGTTCCACTTCCACGATGGGAAAAATACTCTCAAAAAGGGGAAGCAAGCATCTTGAAGAAAAAGAAGCGAGGAGGAAAGAGAAAATGTTTCGAAAAAAAAAAGAAAACTCTACTGGGATAAGCTCTTATGCTCGTGAAGACGAGAATATGGTTTACTATTTATGATGGGGCACGGGGTCTAGGGAAGCATCTTTTCTGGACCTCATATCACATGAACCACATGATTTACCACTACCTTGCTTTCAGGTGGAAGAAATAAAAGGGAACCTGAAAATCAGTTGTAATAGAATAGCTTCAAGAACAACTAAAGCAACACGATAATGAACTGGAAGAGCTCAACCTAGTTGGAGAAGAAAAGACTCCCAAACCACTCTTCATAAGTAAGAACCTTTTGGAGGAACAAAAAATAGCAATGGTTCAGTTGTTAAAAGAATTCCAAGATGTGTTTGCTTGGACGTATGAGCATATGCCCGGTTTAGATGAGAAACTAGTCACTCATGAGTTGCACATTTTTCTTAGAACCAAGCCAGTAAAGCAGCATGCAAGCGTATTGTGCCATGAAATAGAAATCCAGATAAAAGAAGAAATTAACAAACTTCATAAAGCTGGTTTCATCAAGCCAATTCATCACCCAACTTGGTTAGCAAACGTGGTATTTGTAAAAAAAAAGAATAGAGCAATCCAAGTGTGCATGGATTTCAGAGAATTGAACAAAACTTGTCCCAAGGATGATTTTCCTCTTTTAAACCATTGATACTCTTGTAGATGCTACAATAGGTCATGAAATGTTTTCCTTCATGGGTGGATTCAGTGGATATAATCAAATAAAGATGGCACTTGGTGATGCAGAGAAAACAACTTTCAGAACCCCATTTGTTAACTTTTACTATACAGTTATGCCATTCGGGTTGAAGAACGCAGGTGCAACCTATCAACGTGCCAAGACAACAATTTTTCATGACATGATGCATGATTGCTAGGAAGATTATGTGGACGACATAGTAATGAAATCCAAAAAAGCTCTAAATCATTTTGGAGACTTGAAAAGAGTGTTTGAGTGATGTCGAAAATACAAATTATGAATGAATCCATTGAAGTGTGCTTTTGGAGTAACAACTGGTAAGTTTTTAGGTTTTGTGGTGTATCGAAAACGTATAGACGTGGACCCTGCAAAGATAAAAGCTATTCAGTCTATGCCACATCCATCAAACCAAAAGCAACTTAAAAGCCTATTGGGAAAGGTTTCTTACATCTAGAGGTTCATTCCAGCCTTATGAGATATTATTGTGCCTTTTCAAGCTTTTCTCAAGAAAGGGGTTCCATTTTCATGGAATGAACAACAACAACAAGCTTTTGAGTAGCTCAAAGGTATTTTTACTTCCCCCAAGACAATGACTATGTCAATCCATGAGGAACCAATGATGCTATACCTCACATCAACTCCATATTCAATCAGCGCTCTACTTGTTTAAGAGGTGGAGGGGCAAGAATGACTCTGTATTACTTGAGCAGATGTTTGCATGGGATTGAATTGAACTACCGACCAATGGAAAAATACTGTCTTGCATTAGTGTGCGCGGCTCAGAAACTTCATCATTACTTCCTAGCTCACAAACTTAAAATAGTGACCAAGTTAGATTCAATCAAATTCTTGCTTTCTCGGCCAGTCTTATTTGGAAGGGTAGCAAGACGGCTTCTCTTATTTGGAGAGTTTGACATTTTGGTTGTGCAACCTAAGGCGATCAAGTCTCAAGCTCTTTCAAATTTACTAGCACATTTCCCATCTCAATTTGAAGAAGTAATTCCTGATTCTATTCAAGGAGAACTCCATGAAATGTACTCTGTCAACATACAAGAGGGAGAATGTGAGTTGTATTTTGATGGTTCTTCCATTATATCTGGTGGAGGTGTTGGGATAGTTTTGATTCCCTCAAGAGAATTTCACGTAAAGGATGAGTTGTCTTCTAATTCTCATGATAATTAAGCTTAATCAGAGAGAATGAACAAGGTGGATGTACTTAGCAAAGAAGATCCTCTTTCTTTAGCTTTCAAGTTGATTTCCCTTACACCAACAACCAAGCAGAATATGAGGCATTAATTTTGGAATTGTATGCTGCCACCGTTATGGGAGTTAATAGCTTATGTATTCGTAGAAACTCTAGTCTGATTGTAAGACAAACAAATGATGAGTTTTATCTTAAAGAACCTACGCTTGCATCCTACAGAACTATTGTTATATCACTATTACAGCAATTTCAAAAAGTGAGATATGAACATAGCTCAAGATCCACTAATAGACATGAAGATGCATTTGTTACTCTAGCTTCCAAAATATAGATGCAAGAGGGAGATCAAAATACTATTGCAGTATTAAAGAGAAGACTTCCATGTCTATCTAGTGAGCTGTTACAACCTCTCACTTATGAAGAAGAGGATTGGCATATGCTTATAATAAGAGAACTACTTAATCCAAGCTCCATTGCTATCTCACAGTTAAAGTACTTTACTCTTATTCATGGTGTATTATACCACAAAAGAAGTAATGGAGTATTGGCTAGATGCATTTCCAAGCATGAAGTAGAGGAAAGATTGAAAACAGTTCATGAATAGTGGTACGAAGAGGAAAAACCACTGTTGCATCGCTTACTCCAAAAAGGTATTTCTAGTCTACTATAACCAAAGATGAGCTTCAGTTTCAACAATTTTGTCGTAAGTATTCAAAACCTCTAGATGTGCATGAATGTCATTTTGTAGGAAGTGTGGGCGATTGACAAAGGCTTTATATTGACTTCTTTCAAAATGGAATCTTTTCAACAAATTTACAAGACAAGTAAAAAGAAGAACTCAACGCTTCTTGTTGAAAGAAAATGAGTTGTTCTGAGTATCATTCACAGGACATCCTCTAAAGTGCATTTCTTTTGCTGATGTAAATCCCTTAATGAAAGAAGTCCATGCTGAGAGTAGTGGAGAACATGAAGAAAGGAGAAAGCTTTAACAAAAATTGTTGGATCTTGGATACTATTAGCTTACCATGGAAATAGATGCAATAAGTTACACAAGGAAGTGCCATGAATGTCAAGTCCATGGACATGCTATACATACTCCAACTGTAGCAGTCCATAGTATTATCACACCTTGGCCTTTCCATACTTAGGCATTGATTTAATTGGGTTTATCAGTCCCCTTTCTAGGGGACATACATGGATACTTGCAATAATAGAATGTTTCACTAAATGGGTAGAGGCTATTCCCCTGAAGAAAGTAATAGGATTGGCTGTGGCTAACTTCATTAAAGAAAACATCATATGCAAATTTGTAATACCTAAGCATATCCTGTCAAACAATGGTACTCCATTTGTTAAGTTTAGTGTAAGGGAACTCTTAGCCCTTTATGATGTGGAACATGTGAAGTTAACTCCGTATTACCCTAAAGGGAATGGTTAAGCTAAGGCCACTAACAAAACTCTACTCAAAGTGCTGAGTAGGATGTTACATGACGATCCTAGGATGCGGCATGATGCTGCTCTTATGACATTATGGGCGTACAAAACTTTCAAGCATGCACCTACTAACGCTATTCCTTTCTTTTTAGTATACGAGACAAAAACTATTCTATCTGTAGAAATCCTAGTCCCATCAGCAAGACTAGCCTTGGATGCTGAGATAGACAATAATGCTTTGCAAATGATGGAATTGGAAACATTGGAGGAAAAAAAGGATGAAGCAAAGAAGAACTTATCCACGTATCAAATAAGGTTGAGTAGAGCATATGACAAGCTGGTAAGGAAAATAAGCTTTAAAGAAGATGACTTGGTACTCTGTGTGGTAGAACATATTAGAAGAGGAACACCAGCAACTAAGTTTAGTCCAAAATAGAAATGACCATACATTGTCTATGAGGTGAACGAGAATGGATATTACACGCTATTGAATCAAAAGACCAATGTTGTTACAGCACCAGTCAATTTTCAATACATTAAGAAATATCATGTATGCCAACACTATCCACTATCTGCCTTCTTTATAAATGATTTCTTAGAATCAGCCTTTACCAATTGCCTTGTATTCCTTTTACTTTGAATGCATTATCAACCATAGCTTTATCGCTTTCATTCTAATTATCTTGTGATATGTTAAAGTAAATTCATTTTCAGCTGCAAGCTTTATCGCTCTCATTTTGGCTGTAATATTATTGTTTCACTTGGTCAAAAGTTTTATGCTTGAAACTTTCACCATATGATTCATATTTTAGCCGTAAGCTTTAACACTCGTAATCTGGCTTTATGTTATTAACCACAAGCTTTATCACTCACTTCTTGGCCATAGTATGCTATTCACAAAAAGGCGTAATTTGGCTTTATGTTATTGGCCGCAAGCTTTATCGCTCACTTCTTGGCCATAGTATGCTATTCACAAAAAGGCCGTAGCTTTAAACGTTCATGTAACATGGCATTTTCCTTTCTATTAGGTTGAGGATTATTCTCCCTAATAAGAAATTGAGAATCCTTTTTAGCCGCACACAATAATGTTTGTGAAATGCTTATATGTTCACAAAAAAAATGATGAAATACAAAACCAAACAGCTCAATAAAATCATGAAACAAGCAAAGTAAAAGTTCACTTTAGAAGAATAAAAAGCAAGCGAAGTGAAAAGTTCACTTTGGAAGAGTAAGTTTACAATATCAGAAAAAAAGGAGCAAGGAAAAGCTAGTTAAGTATGAAATTTTAAGGGTAAGAGGATTTATCATTCTCAAAATCAAAGAGACTGTCTAATCTTCCTTACAACTCCATCTTCCTTGCGTTAAGCTCTCTTATCTCAACCTCTCTGTTAGGCTTGTCAACCTTTGTCGTAATATATTCTTTGGCTTTAGCCATGCAAGCATCAAGGCTTTTAATGTGACAACCAAAGAGAAGAACATCATCCATAAAACCCACCATCTTCTGTAAATCTTTAACGTCACGTTTGGTTCACGGAATAGACAGGAATAGAATAGAATAGGTATTCTGTGGGAATAGAATAAGGCAGGAATAGAAAAGAATAGTTATTACTTTGTTTGGTATAGTGAATGGAATAGAGCAAGAATGTCTATTACTACTTAATGCAGTGTTTGGTTGGTAGAAATAAGATTGGAATAAGAAAGGAATAGGTGATAAAAAGACAAAAATACCCTTACTCAATTATTATGAGTTATTGTAGTGTTTAGTTGATAACAATAACTTTGGAATAAGAAAGAAATAAAAAATAAAAAGATAAAAAAAATTATTATTTATATGACTATTTATTTTTATTAGATTTTTTAAATATTAATAATCTAGAATTTGATTAAAATATTAATATTTTATTTTATTTAAATATTATTATTTTTTATTTTTATTTTATTTTATTTGTTAAACTATTAATAATTGATAATTTAAATATTAATATTTTATTTTATTTAAATATTATTATTTTTTATTTTATTTGTTAAACTATTAATAATTGATAATTTAAATATTAATATTTTATTTTATTTAAATATTATACTTAATTATTTTTATTTTATTTTATTTTATTTTTCAATATTAATAATTGAAATTTTAAATATTAATATTTTATTTATAATTTAATCATTAATATTTAAAATATTAATATTTTATTAATTTAAATATTATTATGACCAATTATTTTATTTTTAAATATTAATAATTGATTATTTATTTAAAATATTAATAATAGATAATTTAAATATTAATATTTTATTTAATTTAAATATTATTATACTTAATTATTTTTATTTTATTTTATTTTTAAATATTAATAATTGAACATTTAAATATTAATATTTTATTTATAATTTAATCATTAATATTTAAAATATTAATATTTTATTAATTTAAATATTATTATGACCAATTATTTTATTTTTAAATATTAATAATTGATTATTTATTTAAAATATTAATAATAGATAATTTAAATATAAATATTTTATTTATAATTTAATCATTAATATTTTGAAATATTAATATTTTATTTAAATCAAATATCATTATGATTAATTTTTTTATTTTATTTTTTAAATATGAATAATTTTTAATTTATTTAAAATATTAATAATTAATGATTTAATTATTAATATTTTATATATAATTTAAATGATATTATGCCTTTTTATTTTTAATTTATTTTGTTTTTAAATAGGAATAATTATAATTTATTTTATTAATAATTGATAATTTAAATATTAATATTTTTAAATTATTAATATTTTATTTATAATTTAATATTAATATTTTATTAAAAATTTGAATTAAGGGAGAGAATGAGGAGAGAGAAAATAATATTTTATATAAATAGAATTGAATTAAGGGTATTTTGGTCTTTAATATTTTTTGAGTCTATTCCTCAACCATGGAATAGCTATTACCATGGGGGAAGGTGGTAATGGCTATTCCTTGGTTTTGGAGGATTTTGGAGAATAGCCATTCCCATGGAATGGCTATTCCTTGTAGTATTGCTCAACCAAACAAAGGAACTAAAATTCCTTGGGAATAGAGGGGGAATGGCATAGCCATTCCCCCAACCAAACATGCTATAAGAGAAATGTCTGCCCATAGGGAGGAAGCAATCTCTAAAGCAGTGCCCAAGCTATCCATGATGCCTTTATTCAAGAATTTGTGCTTAAAATGCCAAAATTCACCTACTTTATAGACACGTTCCAATAGCTGCAAGTGTTGTGGCATGACTGGAATGCCATGAAAATCTTCCAAATGAGTGTCAAAAGCATCATTGCTATGTTTTACCACTGAAAAAAAAAAGATGACATACAATGATCGATAAGAAAGGGGCATAATAATATTCAAACAAATGATATTTAGGTTACTCTAAATACTTCTAAGAGAAAAAGAAGATTTGCGAGTGGAATCCGGAACACCCCAAGAAGAAAAACCATTGCAAGTAGTGTTCAGAACACACTTAAGAGAAGAAGCATCCCAACTAACATTCGAAATACCCTCGAAAGAAGAAATGTTGCAAGTAGCACCAAGAGTAGCATATATTTCGAAGTTGTTCTGAATATTATGAGTAACTTCAAAGGTTCTTCCAGTAATGATATTTGCATTGTTATGTTGAAATGTTCCAAAGCCAAACCTAAGAGCCCTTTGATCATTTTGGTTAGTGGCAGTCACATCATCATCACCAACTCTAGTAGCTGCATCCACATCACCATCACTGACTCTCATGATGTCATTCACCTCATCTCCACCAACATTTTGTATAGTAGAGGGTAAGAAATCAATCATATCTATCAAACCTCATTGTACAACATTACCATCTACATTTCCTCCCAAACTTTGATGTTCATGTCTAGGAAACTTTTCCTCAACTGACTCATCACTAGACTCATGGTTATTCGTGTGGTCACATGATTTTTTCTCACTCTCAGACTCGAGACACCTTGTCCTTCCACTTCTGCACTTTGAATAGATTCTTCCTAAAAAAAAAGAGTTTAAATATTTACGTGAAGAGCAAGAAACAAGCTTACTTGACAAGAGGTTTTGTTCCTCTTAAAGCGAATCAAACAAAGTGACACGTCATTATTACAGATGGAAGGAACATGTAATTATGCCTCAGGATCAGGTATGACGAATGAAGTTTATTCCTAAAGGCAATCTCCCCAATAAGCATACCAACCAACGGTATAGGCACCTATTCTATCAAAGGCTGAAACAACGCAGTTTCTGAATTTATCCACAGTATGATCGAGCATATCAATAAGGAATACGGAAGTGCAAGAGGAGAAGTCTTCAAGAAAAAAAGGTCTAGGTGGAGTTGGCTGATCATATCCAAATTGGCGCGCCATTCTGTAAGGAGAATACAGTTCAATAGTCAATGAATCCTTATCAGCACCTGAACTAGTCATCTCAATCATAGAAAGTAGTCAAGAAAAATGAACCCATACTAAGAAGTTTAATCCGCGTGAACTTAGTTTCCCAGTCTCAAATGGTCGTCTATCATAATAAACAGTTAGGTCACCAAAACCATGATTTGATCTTACATAAAGCCTTGCAACAAATTGATTTGCCTTATCCGACACCTTAATAATGTTGTCCCTGAAAATTTAGTCATGCCATGCCCAAGCTCTATAATTATCTCTTAAAGTTGTACTTGTAGAAGAAGACATAGGAGGCTAATATATATTACAAGTGGAAGCACAACTATGGAATCTCTCTCATAAACACATCTGAATAAAAGATACATCCACATAAGTTAAGATTCTATAGTGGCCAATTGATTCAGCAGTTTAGAATGATACAAGTCTAATCTCCTATATAGGGATCCTAGATATAATGGAGCAAGAGGGAAGCATATACCCTTAGCAATTCTGATTGCATAAGGAATAACTTAAGAGGAAATTCCATCATCTGGACAACTTGGGAAGACATACCGAGCCAACCACATGATCAATAACTTTACTAACTCAAGAATGTGATCTAGATACTTAGGAGGACTATTTTCGCCTTTAATGTTGAACTTTTTATAAAAAAGTCCTACCTAGTTGGAGAAATGCGCTACTTTGGAAGCCTTAACCTGGCTCCTTAACAAGTCGATAAAGAACTCTTTTACTTTTTCTTCCTCTTTAGAAAGTGTAACAAAATGAAGGTCATTTCTACCAACACAAGGAAGTTCCAAAAGAATGCGTACATCTTCAAGAGTGAAAGTAAACTATCCCCAAGCAGTAACCATGGTACGCGAAAAGGTACTCCATTGCGCAAGAATAGCGTGCCATACTTCGATTCTAGATTCCCTGCGAATGCGAAGTTTTGTGGTGACTCTTACAGCGTTAAAGACTCCAGCATTGTTGAGAGTAGTCACATAAGTGGAATTCTTCAAAACTTTTTTTACCCATTCATCCTAACCTTGGACCTATAATGAATTAGAGCCAAATTTAGTAACTGAAAGAGGGAATTCACCACGTTCAAATTGAACTTCAATACTAACTTTCCTAGAATGGAACACCTTCTATCTGGAATAGCTTTGTTACAAATACGATCCCAATGATAGCCAGTAGATGCACTTGAATGCCTATCTACCTGTTTCGCATGCACTGCTTCCCAAAAGCAATCTTCTCTTCCTTCTCTAATGATACTATTATCTCAATTTTCTGGCACAAGAGGCACTTCACCAAATTTCCTTACTTGTTTTTTCTTAGAAAGATAGGTTGCAACAGTATTCTTCATTTTCTTTCTCAGAACAGCTTTACCAGGCTCACCGTAGCAAATTTTTGGGGTAAAACGAGTTCTGGCCATGAAAAGAGGCAACAAAATTCCTACAAGCACAAATGATAGAAAAACAATTAGATAAGTATTCACGTATTACCATTCCTACTTATGCATTAATATCTCATTTTTATTTGTTCTTATTTGTGCACCATTTTTTTAATTTTTAATTATGCCCATATATGTATATAAATCACTAACAAAATTCTACAAAGAAACAAGCAACACATAAATAAATAAATAAATAAAATAACAAGATAATAATCATTCTAGTCTTCGAAGATGTTCATTTTCTAGGCAATTAATTTCAATTCTCATTCATTTATTTATTAGAGAAGAAAGTGTTTTCCTTGACGTGATATTCAAATAAAAATTTTCTAGGAATTTTGCCACTGTTCGGCTCTTATTTTCTAGAATATGATAAGTTTAGAAAACTGCATTTAGAATAAGGTTTGAGAAAAACATTTAACTTATATGGAAATAATGTGAATTATACCTTTGTTGAAACAAGCCGTACAAATTGGTTTAAAATTATACTTTCAACAATAACGAAAAGGATATTTAATTACCCAAAACGACAACAGAAATTAATTGAAAGAAATAAGATATTCAACCTTTCTATCTTTTACTGTTCATGATAAAAGGATGTTCCCTATCCTACATCCTTAGTTAAAAAAAAAACTAGTTTTTATCAATAAAAGTACTTAAAATAACAAAATAATAAAATAATAAAATAAAACAAATAAAAAGTTAAAAACCATCGAGAACTCCCTGACATTGGTGAGATGACTGCTTGCTTAAGGTGTAAAAAAAAAAGACATGTATAAAAAAACTAGTTTTTATCAATAAAAGTACTTGAAATAAAAAAATAATAAATAATAAAACAAAATAAATAAACTAAATCATATATGATGTTTAGCTGAATTGATATAATCATATTAAAAAATTGATAACTTTTGAAGTCCAAGTCTGCACTTTTTCTCAAATATCTAGTATGTTCTCAAAGCCAAAATTTTTGTTTTATCTTTGTTTCTTTATATGCTTCAGCTTTACTATTATGCCTTGGAAATTGGTTATTGTGACGTGGGCCCTTAGTCATTATTATAAAATTACTTTGAATGCACCAAGTCACTATCGAATTGATTGACGTAGTAAACAAATTTTTCTTTCTTTCTTTTCTTATTAGAAACAAGAAAAATAGACTAAGTAAAATTGTTTAAATAAAACTCACTTGCTTCAAGAAATTTTGGACAAAATCCTTAGAAGTATATTATGAGTCTCCGTACAATCAATTTCTTTAGAAAAATTTATGAAATCCTTAATTTGTCATTCATTTAAATATTTTTCGCAATGCATGAAATTTTTAATAATAAAATTTTCTTGCAAGGGGCAAACTATTTTAGGCGGTTCAAGCGTTCCAAGTAGAGAAGCGTCTAGAGCTATTCTAAATACAAAAACACCCCTAAACACATATATATGTATAAAAAAAGAAAAAAAAAAGAAAGAAACTGATGTAAAGAAAACTTACTTGTTCAAAATTTTAAAAAAGAACATTGAGAATTAAGGATAGGAGAATTAAAGAGAGCCTTTGAGAATTGATTGTGAATTTCTACAAAACTATTCCCTTGTATTTATAGATTTCGAAATTATTCTTCTAATAGGAATCTAACTCTTTAAATTTTCTTATCAAATCCTTTTCTACATACAACTCTTAAACTTTCCTATCTTAAACTTTTTTTATTATTATACTAAAAAAATCAAATCAAATCAAATCAAAATCATAAAAAAAAGAAGAAGAAAAGAAAAGAGAAATAGTTTGAAGAACATTGGTGGAGATAGATAGACATGACACAGAAATTGCAAATATATATATATATATGTCCAGTATGCTTCGTAAACAATTGCGTTAATTTATAAGCCATTAATATATATTAGAAATTGAGACAACAATCTATCATAGGAAATAAAGTTCATATGTTCCTTATCAAGTGTAAAAGCGTAAATATATATATATATATATATATGCATCATCTTTCTTATTACTATGTACATCTCCTTATGCATAAAACTTCTTATAAAAATTTTTATGCAGGGGGCAAAATGTAGATGCTTAATTGTGGTTACTTATTATTTTTAAAGAACTATTTACAGGAAAATTAAATCAGGGTGTTCCAAGCGCAGAAGTGTCCAAGGTATTCCAAGCGTGGAATCACCAAGGGGTGTTCCAAGCGCGGAAGCGCCCAAGGGTGTTCCAAGTGCTGAAGATCCCAGGGTGTTTCAAGCATGGAAGCGCTTAAGGGTGTTACAAGCACGGAAGATCCTAGGGATGTTCCAAGCATGGAAGCGCCTAAGGGTGTTCTAAGCATGAAAACACCTAGGGGTGTTCTAAGCGTGGAAGCACCTAAAGGCGCTCCAAGTGTGGAAGCGCTTAAAGGGCGTTAGTGATAAGGAAGCACCCAAGAGTGTTCCAAGCGCAGAAACACCCCAAAACAAGCATGGAACAACTGTTTGTATAGGGAAGTGAAAGTAACTCAGAACAAGTGGCAAGGTTCATGAGTTACCTTCACGTTTAGGATGTTTTAGAGAGTTTGGCTTGATGGCTTAGATATGGAGATAGTTAAGAGGACTTCCTCTTAACCTTTCCTTGAAGTACATGTGCTTTACCCTTTTATCTTTCCTTACTTCTTAAAAATGTGCACTATCAAATGCCACTGCTCCATTTACCCAAAACCTACACTCACTATCAATTACATGATTATTCTTTTAATATCTTGTAAATTGTTATTTAACTGTTCTTCTATGACAAGCACGTTTTCCCATGATTAAATGTGTTCTCCTAACAACTCCTAAGAAAGCGTTAGGATTGGACATCCAGCAAAGATTATCTTAAAAGCTCTCTCAAGACTCCTCCAAGCATTGTTTTTTATCAAGTCTTTCCCATTCACCGTTATCCGTCGCTTCTTCCATCTTTTCTCGTCTCTCACCACCTGCCACCTAAAGCACTTACGCTTTAAGGACTGCTTCAGTCTTCCTCTCTGTCGCTTCTAGTGCATCTTGATTCACTCATTGCAACACATCCTCTCTTTTTAACCAAAAGAACCCTCTACACTTTTTAACCTTACTACCATTCTCTTCTTTTTACGACGTATATCCCTAAAACTCTTCTTGCTTTATCTACTCCAATTTGTTGCAAGATTTCTCAAAGTTACTACTATATCATCAGCTTCAAAATTCCAACTCTCTATAATAATCTCAGAAAAATTAGGATGAGACATCCATGCTTCCTCAAATCTAAAGTTCGTCATTTGAAAAGATTGAAATGGGGAGTCAAGATTATGTACTAGTATCAAATGATTATTTGAGTGTGTCCTTAGGAGATTCAAAACATTTGTATTAGGGAATAAACTGCAGCAATCCTTATTTGCTAACGCTCTATCCAACCTAACTCAAGTATAGTTTTGACCATCTCGTTTATTGCACCAAGTATACTTCAAACTCGAAGCACCTAGATCAAATAGGTTACAGTAGCTCATGCATTCTAACATCAAATTACAATTTGACAAGTTAATGTTTTTTCTTGCTTCTCCTTGGAAGAAATTACCTAGTTAAAATCTCCCATAACCAATCACGGGAAATTACGTATATTACTAGCCATATTTAGAGATTGTCATAGTTTGCTTTGCTCCCTTGCATCAAGACTTCCATGTACCGCAGAAAGAAGCTAGTGGCTATTCGAGGAATTTACTAATAGATGTATCAATTGAGTGGAATAAGCCATAACCTCAATCTCGATATCCAATAAATTCCATAATATCTAGATTCCTCCTGCAAATCCATCTGCTTCAACACGAAATAAATTTGTAAATCCAATACGGCCACAAATCTTGTCTGCTTTTGCACCGAAGATACGCGGCTCCAATAAAATCAAAATATGTACTTTATGCAATTTAATCAGGTGTCCAATGTTTCTGACACATCTACGAGAGGCAGCCCCTTTACATTCCAACTCATAATATTTGGCATCAATAAAATCAGGAAAAAAAAAAGAGTAACTAGAGAAGAATTGCTTAGGCAGAATAACCCTGCATATCTCTCGCTTTTAATCCTTCTAAATCCTTATCATCAAAAGTATTGGTTATTTCCAATGGAGGAAATTGTGAGAAATGGACGCCAGAGTAACCGCACTTAAAAAATGACCCTACATATAATTTTAACTGTTTGTAGACAATTTTTGGGTCGACTTGACAAGAATACCCTTTAGACCAATTAATCCAAATGAAGGAGGGGCGTCTCGGTCTCTTTCTCCTCTCCCGCCATTCAGATTAAAATTTCAAAATTAAATCTCGATTTAGCTATCCCTCCGTCCAGCTCTCCAAGGCCATTGGGGTATATATCTCGCCCTCTAGCTGTCGCCATCGAGGTCTATATCGCCAGCGAACTTTCTGAGGTTCCCAAAGTGCGAAGATGGAATCAAGGTATGTGTTATGGCTTCTTGGTTTTATTTATGGTTATTCATAGAACGCAATAGCTAATGGGTAAATTGTATGAGTTTCGAAACTGAAATCTGGCTAGCAGTAGCATAAATCAATCAGTTTATAGCTGATGCGTGAATATTTGTTAGGCATCGTGTCACTGGATATTAGGGTGTGTGATTGGATATTAGGAATCTTAACTTGTTTAATGGGTAAATTATATGAGTCTGAAAACCTAAATCTGGCTGCGAGTAGCGAAACCAATCAGTTTATAGCCGATGCGGGAATAGTTGTTATGTATTGCGTCACTGGATATTAGGGTCTATGACTGGATTCTGGATATCAGTAATCGTAACCTACTTATTTGGCATTGGGTGCCTGAATATAACGTGACTGAATATTTGTTGAGCATTTCGTGACTTGTCTGTACGCATTACATGACTGAATAATGCATGGTTGGATATTACGTAATACTCAGTCACGTAATGGCTACAAACAAGTCACGCAATGCTCAACAAATATTCAGTCACGTTATATTCAGGCACCTAATGCCATATATCAACATAACCAGTCACGTAGTGAAGTCACCCAATACATAACAGGTCACGCTATATGGAATACACTAGCCACGGAAACCCTTAAAACTAGTGTCCAAAGGCCTCAAAAGGCAAAATTAGAGATAAATTACAGAAGGCAGTCACGCAATGGCACTCTCGCAGTACCTAATAATAAGTCACTCGATGCCTAATATGCACGAAAGTTATGCCAACATAACCATCAACCGATCTATGTACTGTCCCAACGTCCCGCAATACATAATAACAGGTCACCATATACATACAATCTACTCACGCAATGTCTTGCATGAAGATTTCCATTGCACAATTCACGCAGCGCGTATAACCCAGTCTCACAATGGCTAATAATACTTCACGCAATGCCTAACATCCACTCACGCAGTTATTATGCATAATACTATAACTTAAACGAATTTAAGATATAACCATCAGAAAATATATGCTCAAAGAAAATTTCATAAAATTTCATTAATATTAAGATTCTCCGAAATACAAGAGAAAGGAAATGATGCAAAACACTTTATTTTTTTCCATCGTCTCCTTCTCCTTCCTCTCACTGTATTTCCTCTTTCTTCCTCCTGTACTCCCTCCGCCCTCTGCCTGTACTCTCTCATTGCTCTTTTTGTACTCCATCTTCATCACCCTAACTGCGTGAAGGGAACAGAGGGAGTACTGGAAGAGAATGAGGGTATACAGGCGCAGGGCGGAAGGATGTTGCCCCTTCGCCAATATCCTGGGTTAGATCCGCGGAAGCCTTTAGACTTTCTAAATTATCCTAGATTGTTTAAGATAATTGATTAAAATGCTTACTGGTTCCCTGTATTTATAGGCATGAATGATGACTCTCCGTCTTCTACACCCATATCCCCATAGAAGTGCAATTAATGGGGGCGGTACCTGTTCGGCCTAGCGTTTCATCTCCTCATCTGTATCTACCTCTTAAAACCAAAAGCCAGGCCAAACATCATAACAGGCCGAACAGGTACAGCCCCCACAATGCAGCCCTCCATAATTGCACTTATACGGGGATATGTGTGTGGCAAACGAAGAGTCAGCATTGATGCCTATAAATAAAGGGAACCAGTAACCATTTGAGTCAAATTCAAATGCGTGATTGGTTTTTTTATACATAGCGTGACTTGTTTTTGTATATAGCGTGACATGTTGTAATGCGTGACTGACTTGTGAAATTTATCTCGTTTTGATGCTTTTGGTCACGAGTATTTGGCATTGCGTGACTGGTTTTTATATATAGCGTGACTGATTTTTATATATAGCGTGACCAAAAGTAATGCGTGACTGACTTGTGCAATTTATCTCATTTTGATGCTTTTGGTCACGAGTTTTTATATATAGAGTGACTAGTTTTTATATATAGCATGACTGGTTTTTATATATAGCGTGACCAAAAGTAATGCGTGACTGACTTGTGCAATTTATCTCGTTTTGATGCTTTTGGTCACGAGTATTTGGGCATTGCGTGATTGGTTTTTTTATATATAGCGTGACTGGTTTTTATGTATAGCGTGACATGTTGTAATGCGTGACTGACTTGTGCAATTTATCTCGTTTTGATGCTTTTGGTCACGAGTATTTGGGCATAGCGTGATTGGTTTTTTATATATAGCGTGATTGGTTTTTATATATAGCGTGACATGCTGTATTGCGTGACTGACTTGTGCAATGCACATCTTGTAACGAGGCTTACGTTAACTGGTTTTTAGGCGTGGCATGAATGTGTATTATACATTGCAACACTTATTCTGTTAAATTTCATCCGCCGACCAAATGTGACTTAGGTATTGCATAAGTTGTTTTTTTTTTTTTTTACATTCTTGGGAACTTATGTTTAAAAAAAATTGACTGATTGTGACAATTATTTTTTGACAAATTTCAGCAGCGTGCCAAATGTGAAGGTTATGATTACATACGGTGGTCAGTGGGTCGATGAAATTTACAAGGGTGGTGATACACGAGTCAGGGTTGTTGGGAGTGATTTGTCATTATCAGGCCTAGTGAAGCTGGTTGAAGAAGTTGTTGGGGTCGACGCACAGAAGAATGAAATTGATCTACATGCATCGCTGAGACATGCTGCAGGGGTTTCCCGTATAGTTATCAGGGATGATGAAGATTTAGCAAGTATTTTGCGAGATGAGAGGGCAGTTGCTGTGTTTGTGACAGTTAAGGCAAGAAAGGGAAACGATATTCGACATGAACATGGTATCCAACATAGTCATCGTCTACAACAGAATGGTAATTATTCTGACATACCACAGCATGCATTTCCTAACATACAACCATGGCAATCACGTTTGACGTATCGTCAAGAGTTTGAACAGGCCGGGACACACCTGAGGTGTCTGCAAATGATGTCTGCACAATTCCGATCAGAATGTGCATCGAATGAATTTCATGGTACATTGCAACAAATAAATCTATCAAATGAAAATTCAGTTGGTCAATCGCCGTTCGTAAAGGACACTGTGATGGTTGTGAGCGATGTCGATGCATCTGATGAGATTGAAGATGATGTTGAAGAGGATGACACGGCGGATACGCATGATGACTTGCACGATGCATGTTCAGATGATGACGGGGGTGAGCACATTGACCTCCCTGCTTTCAATCGTGCAGATGGCAGCACAGGACATGCCACAACTGTTGTGTTAGAAGATGTGCAGTTTGAAGACCATGCCACAACTGTTGCGTTAGAAGGGGTTCAGTTCGAAGACCATGCCACAACTGTTGCGTTAGAGGATGTTGAGGGTGCCGAGCCTATTAACGATGACACCATCGCCCAAAGGAACGACATTCGTTCGCCAGTGGACAGTGATGAAGAGAGAGTAAATACAGGGGTATCTCGTCAATGGGTCGTTCCCATGGTAGATATGATATCCTTCCAAACAGTTGCGACAGAGGAATCTGGAGCACACGTCGACCACTTATATCGCGGACAAGTGTTTCGATCGAAGTCCGATTTGAAACGTGTTTTGAGCATGTTGGCAATAAAAGAGCATTTTGAGGTAAGAGTTAAAAAGTCATGCCACGCTCGTTTTGAGGTGGTTGTAAGGAGAAGGCATGCAAGTTTGCTTTGCATGCAATGAAGCTGCCTGAGGGAGATTACTGGCAAATTCGGAGGTTGCATAAGGTACACACGTGTACTGTTGATGTTTTGCAATGTGGATACCGAACTGCGAGCGCGAGGGTTATTGGTGAGCTTATCTCGACCAGGCTGCAAGGAAATTATGTTACCCCATTGAGACCTAAGGAAATAATGGAAGAGATGAATCGCACCTGGGGATTGCAATGCCTTTATGGAAAGGCATGGCAAGCGAAGCAATATGTTGAAAATCTTGTGTTCGGTCCCCCGGAAGAGTCATTCCAACTCATCCCTTCATATTTCCACATGTTGGAACGTGAAAACCCCGGTACGCTCACGAGTGTCGCTACAGATCGGGAACGCCAATTCAAATATTGCTTCTGGGCATACGGGTCATGTATCCAGGGGTTTCGTTCTGTAATGCGGCCTGTACTTGCTATCGATGCCACACATCTAAAAGGTAGATTCAAGGGTATTTTGTTTGTTGCGGTTTGCAAAGATGCGAACGAACAGATATATCCAGTTGCATTCGGCATTGGCGATATCGAGGACGAAGAGTCTTGGTCGTGGTTTCTTAACTAATTGCGTCATGCAATTGGTTGTGCCGAAAACCACATGTTAATTTCTGACCAGCATCTTGCGATTAAGAAGGCAGTTGAGAATGTGTACAACAACGCGCATCACGGTCTATACAGTTACCACTTAGGGAAAAACATTAAAAACCTGTTCAAGCGCACCGATGTTAATACCATCTTCACATTGGCTGCAAACTGCTATAGGCTGTCCGATTTTACCAGACATATGACTGAGCTGGAACATATTTGCAAACTTGCTTATGACCGCCTGATGAGAATAGGACCTGATAGATGGGCACGTGCACGGTCACCGGCAAGGTGATACAAGCTGATGACATCCAACATTGCGGAGTGTATTAACTGCTGCCTCAAGCATGCAAGGAAAATGCCAATAACCGTATTGATCGAGTGTATCAGAGGCATGTTCCAACGTTGGTTCCATGACCGGCACAACGAGGCATTGAATATGACCACGCCACTCAGCCCTTGGGCTACCGATCTGTTGAACAAACGGTTGAATGCAGCATGTCATTTCTCCATCCAACCAATCGATCTGGTGGAGTTCCAAGTTATAGGCGGGAATACGGACGCAGTCGTCAACCTATGCACGAAGACTTGTTCATGCGGTTAGTTCTAGAGTGATCTACTCCCCTGCACGCATGTAATGGCAGCAATCAGGTGTGAATAATCATGTTTTGTTTTCTTAGTTAGGGTATTGCTCATTGAATTTTTTACATGTTTACATTGTTCCCCAACTGAGATTTCATTGCCTTCGCAGTAAGTGCAATCGTTCACCCATTGAATTCTGCTCACACTATTACACGACTAGCTCTTGGGTGGAGGCATATTCAGTTCCCATTCACCCAGTTGGCCATCCCAGTGAATGGGACGTCCCCCATGAGGTTAAAGAAATCGTCGTTCTGCCACCAACATGTCGAGGTCAAGCGGGGAGACCTAGGAGGAAAAGGATTCCATCGGCTGGGGAAGGCATTCGCCGACGTAGTTGTTCACAATGCAAGAGTTATGGTCATAATAGACAAAATTGCCGGACGCCGTTTACAGGTCCATCCACACCCGGGGAAACATCATATGCTCATCCTCCGGATGGACGATGACGACGACGGAAGGCATGTTCAATATGCAGACAACCCGGGCACACACGAAACACCTGTCCATTGCGGATAACAAACAGTGATAACGTTATAGATGTCGTACCTAAAGCTTGTGGAACTTCACACCTCAGTTGTTAGGGTTTCGTTCGAACTGGTTCGAAATGGCCAAACATTTCCATTGAATAATGATATTTGAATTTGAGTTTGCCAGAGTCTGGAGGTGATAAGATGATATTGTCGGATCATCAAATGCCTTGTACTCCGTCATAATTGATGATAATTTCTGTCTCTTTGTAAACAATCAAATTCTTATTTGAAATATACCAATAATACTCATAATTGATGATAATTTCTATCTCTTTGTAAACAATCAAATTCTTATTTGAAATATATCAATAATACTCATAATTGATGATAATTTCTGTCTCTTTGTAAACAATCAAATTCTTATTTGAAATATACCAATAATACTCATAATTATAATTACATTTGAAATAGAGCATGCAGTCAGAAAAGCCATCATGATGGTGGTGCGAATTGAGAGCGAACTAGATCCTCCAACTGTTGTTGGCGCTGCAACAGCTCACAATTCTGCCCCTCCAACAATTCTAATCGGCCATTCAACCTTGCGTCCATCGTTTCCATAAATGAAAGGAGACGAGCGAATGCTGGATCAACATCGATTGGCTCGTTCCTAACCCATGTATTGTTCCTGAACTCAAAACCTAACTGTTTAATACTGTGCTCATTGATGTGATCGAACAAAGCATGGTTTATTGGCGGATCACAACGGCTGTCGACATTGAAGTAGTCTATTATCTCACTGATCAACATGCCGTAATGCAGGTTTCTGTTGAGACCGTCAATTGTCAGGAGCATGTCATCCATTATGAATTTAGCAAGGTCGATACGACGGGACAATTTGATGTTATTTAAGAACCAGAACCCTTCTGTCCTTATATTCACATACATCGATTGGCGAGGACGGATAGTGTGAGCGATGATGAGATGCAACACTTGATCAGAGAAAGACATCCTTGTCCAATTAGGACTTTCACTCTGTCTTGAAGGAGGGCGGATAAATGCGAACACAAGGTTCCCACCGCCACTGACACGGCATAGATCTAATTGCATCGAAGTCAGGTGAAAGACGCGTTCTATCAATTCGCTCGTAACAACGATACGTTGTCCCATGACGTGAGTGACAAACGAATCGTCATGGTGCACAGCCCTAGATGTTTTCGACTTAGCATATTTTTGTCTTGCATTGAAGTAAAAAATTCGGACCAAATTCTCGTAGTATGGCCTTTTCAGTTGTAAGTATCGTGTCCATCCTAAATTTTCAAAGTTCGCAATGTATGGGAAATCGATTGACCTTAAATAATCAAAGTCAATTATACGCTCGGGCATTACCTTTCTTTTTGCCCATTTGGCGTTGAATTTCGCTGCGTGCGACGGATGGGTGAAATTTTGTATAAAGGAACTGACAGCCGATCCGGACGATGTTTCCGCACCACCGGCGCCGCCTTCACCACTGCTTGACGGATGGGTGCGTTTGCTTCTGTGACTCATCTTAGATATATCCGAAGTTAGGATATTTGGAACTTGAAACAACAACTCTAATGCGGTTCCAATAACCGAACAACTCGATATCAACTAATAATATCAATTGACGATTCCATTCTAACCACACACGCGATATTATACATTATTGACGCGATTAGGGATCAACTAGTCACGCAGCTCCATGACAACCACTAACGCAACTCCAGTTTTTCAGTCACGCGATTCCCATGACAAGTGACGCGACCGCAGATCACTGACGCGATATGGATCAACTAGTCACACAGCTCCATGACAACCACTAACGCAACTCCAGTTTTCCAGTCACGCGATTCCCATGACAAGTGACGCGACCGTAGATCACTGACGCGATATGGATCAACTAGTCACACAACTCCATGACAACCACTAACGCAACTCCAGTTTTCCAGTCACGCTATTCCCATGACAAGTGACGCGATCGCAGATCACTGACGCGATATGGATCAACTAGTCAAACAGCTCCATGACAACCACTAACGCAACTCCAGTTTTCCAGTCACGCGATTCCCATGACAAGTGACGCGATCGCAGATCACTGACGCGATATGGATCAACTAGTCACGCAGCTCCATGACAACCACTAAGGCAACTCCAGTTTTCCAGTCACGCGATTCCCATGACTAGTGACGCGATCGCAGATCACTGACGCAATATGGATCAACTAGTCACGCAGCTCCATGACAACCACTAACGTAACTCCAATTTTCCAGTCACGCGATTCCCATGACTAGTGACGCGACCGCAGATCACTGATGCGATATGGATCAACTAGTCACGCAGCTCCATGACAACCACTAACGCAACTCCAGTTTTCCAGTCACCCGATTCCCACAACAAGTAACGCCACTCCATATCAGATGTTGCCAGTCAATATCAACTACTGACGCGATGCTAAATCTTAAAGGTTCACGCCATCCATATTTAGTAGTCATGACATCCAAGTCGATTACTTACCCGATTCCATAATAACTACTGTTTCTCAAATACTAACGCGAATCAATATAAACTTGGGACTCGATTGTTAGTGCGTTAAGTAACCCAGTTCAATATCAACTGGTTACAACCTTGTGTCATGCAATGCAATTCAACATGTCATATATGCTGTAAACTAAGGGGGGATTGGCACATACGGAGGCAATCACGATGCCATGTAAATACTGTAATAGACTAAAACTAAGAGACTTTACGATGCGAATAAGAAACAAAGGAAAGAAGAAACAATGTTGTTCTTATTGCAGCCGTATGCGTATAACAGCAATGAATACATAACTGTTCTTGTTGTTAATTGAAACAATAAAGAATACAAAGAATAATATGTAAATGATAGAACAAAGAATAATATGGACATGATACGGAACAATGTTATTTGCAGATTGAAAAAGAATAAACAAATAAAAAAATTTAACAACCCGAGGTGTTTGCAAAAATCTCTATGGCAAACTTATTTCGAATGCCTTCTATGGCGTTTGCCTTCAGCGCTGGAGGATCCGACTAGATGAACCACTCCAACAAGGCGATAACCCAATCCCCGCAGCTCACTGAATTTTTCTGTACTGGGGTCTTTGCTCTTAATTTATACCTCATTGGCGTCAAAGGTCACGTTTGACGACGCGATCTGGTAAAGTACCCCGACTGGTGGCATATAATGGGAAACAATGATGTTAGTGGACTCATCTGCTTATCACGCAAGCCAGACTTATGTGCGTCGTCCCGACCGTACGATGTGTCCACTAACATCATAGACCAACTTCGCAAGTTGATGTGCACTACCACCCAGTGTCCGTCAAAATAGCACGGTGCGAGAATTGAGTCAACCTTATTCCAGGCCAAACCCCTTGGAGGACTGAAACCCCTTGCATAGTCCAGCAAATGGCCTAGAATTACCACCTCACTCGAGTTGAATGCCTTATCGTTGGGGGAAGGCTCCATTTCTTTGCTCAGCCCCAGCAAAATAAGCTGGCAATTACGTTACGCACAATAGTTAAATAAATAAAACTAACTAATACAGAGACCTTACATTTGAATAATTACAACTCACTAAAATATGATATACGTACATAGAATGTGGTGTCAACGATGCATATTCTGCTCTTGTAGTGTTGTGGATGGTGCTCGCGCGCCCGCTTACACAACACACTGATGCATGCATCAATATGTTGGGTGTCCATCAACTCTGTCGGCGTCTCCAATCGTCGAAAAAAATCAGGGCCCTCATGTCCTTCGATGCCCAGAATGTTAACCCTGCATATTTTTTTCATAATAACACCAATGTCAAAAGATTATGAAATGAATACACTAGAATCATAAAGACAGAAGGCTTGATCGTTTACTTGGCTTGATCGTTTTTCATGAAGGCTTCATATCTGGCCTTCAATTCGTCCTTCGATTTGCGCTGGATCAATAGTGGGTTAACGTACGGGCTTCGAAGGTATTTGCTGGCTAAGGTCACATGTGCATCTTCGGGCTCAGGTTGAGGTGGAGCCTCGGTAAATACAGGTGTGATCTCACCTTGCCATACCACTAATTCTGTGGCCTCTGGTTGAGTTGGGACAGGAGCAGGATCTTGACGTGGGGAAGTTGTGGCTCCACTAATTGCACGAGAAGGTATGTCATGAGGAAGCTGGGCTGCCTCTGCTGGGGATGGGATAGCCACAGGCTGATGTTCGATTGGGCCAGCGGGAGGTGACATTCGAGCTGATTCAATTGACTGATTTATCGCACCCGCGTCCTCGACATCAACCTCAATCCCACTGCCATCTTTCTCGCGCGCACCATCATCTTCACCCATAAATCGAGCTTGAACGATTCAAAAAATCAAACACATTAGAACATTGTATACATCATACATGTTATAACCCATATTGAGAAAAACATAAACGTGCATACCTCAAAATGGTCGATCAGCCGACCAACAATCCGATCCTCCACCCCTTGCATTGACTTCTCGATATGCTGATGCAGTGGCTGGATCTCCAACTGCATTACCTGCTGGATCTCCAACTGTATTGCCTGCATCTGCATATGCATATCAATCTTCAAGGACTGTAGGTCTTTTTTCCACTGTGTCCGCATCCGTTGCAGCTCTCGCTTAATGCTCATAGTCTTTTACGGACACAGCGGTGGGTTGCGCGCCTCAACAGATGGGAAAGCAGCAGAAGCAGGAGGAGGTGCAGCATGATGGGCAGCATGAAGACACGGAGGAGGAGAATCAGGGCCTCAGCAGCACCGAAATGGGGAGGGACCTCCTCGTCCACACGGCGTCTCCGCTTAACGCCTCGTGCTGCCTTACTTTTATCTTTGCGGTCCATTATCCTCCTCCTTTGCTGGGGATCGAATTTTGGCCGACCTTCCAACTTCCATAATGGAACGTATTGCTACCCCTCGGAGATGTTGACCTCAATGTCGGCCCAGTACGCGGTCAACATCTCTTCTGCAGTTGCCTCCAACGTCCTCAGCGCGCACAACTGCACCAAATCATGAATTACCATTAGGTATAACCCTCGATAGCCTATGTCAATCAAAATTAAATTTTATTAAATACAAAAATATGGTTTATTTACTCACCTTTCCTTCTTCCTTTAGATTTGCAATGCTGGCGTGGAAGCCTACAAGCCTTTCGTCACATTGCCATTTTAGCATTCTTGGCCAAACCTGTCCCGACTGGCGCTGCCTTCCAAATAGGCTTCGGATTACAGGAATTGCTTCCAATGCCCAAAACTGCATATCAAACGTAAAACATTTTTTACTCACCTCCTAAATTCTTATGCGAAAAGATTTAACCTCATTAAATCTTATGTGACAAGAATAATGATAAACAGTGTATGACACACTACCTGAAACACCCAAATAAATCTGTAGATGTGGTAGCGACTTTTCTCCGCTACTCCTACAGTAGGAGGTTCGAAGCCCCTCGTCATGTAATCTACGGTCAGACTCCAAACATAAGTGCCCCATGGGAATGCGTTCCACTCCTCGATGTTCTCTACAAGCGACAGCAACCATGGAACCACTGATCGTCTGTAGTCTTGACCGAATAAAACATTTTGGGCAATCAAGACGAGAGCCATCTTCATCGCATCTCCCTCCTGCTGAAACTGGCCTCCCTTGAATGTATCTAAAGCTTTTTGAATCTTCACCTCGTTCCCCTCTCCCCAGTAACGCAGGTGAATTCCTCCAGGGACGGCCTCGTATCGATTGACAATAAGGCCCGGTATGGCACCAAACTTAAGCCCTGTCACGAGGCAGAACTCCCTTTTTGAGAACCGGGCCTTTGTTCTCCCTATGGCGAACCATAGCTCGCCTTCGATGGCGGCCGGTTCATTTATTCTGCGCAGCATTAGGTTGTGCACGAGACTGGCGTAGAATAAATTCTTATCAGCTTTGACGTCCATCATGTGCTCAAAGCATGTTCCCTTCAACCTCTCCAACTCGTTCACTTTGGACATCATCTCCCGTATCATATGTAGCTGCGGCCACTTGCAGTGGATGTTAATGCCCGCGTTGAACCCCCACTGCTGCCTCGGCACACAAAGCATAGATTTTACATTATCATGCTCTGTTCCTGTGCTGGCCATCTGCAACATACAACAGATCACCTTCCATTTAGTCATGTTAATACCATCTTGTATATTAACATAAAAACAATAGGCATTTCTCAGAAATAGCCATCCTCATAAGTTAACTCATAAAATAACCCTCTCCGTACTTTTAACTGTTTTTAGACAGCCCTGGACCAGCATAATTAATGCAAGTGCTGTGCATGGATTGTTAAGCAAATCAACATATACAAATTAAAGCATTACAGTTGATCCATAATAATACATAACGGTTCCAATTTCTTTCATGCAGTGCCATACGGATAAATTTCATGCAGTTATGACACTTGTGCCATTCAATATAAAACAAGTCACGCAATGACTTTTAATTAGTCACGCAATTACGAACATTAATCACGCAACCATCTATACACAAGTGACGCACCGATATAAACCCATCGACCATTCGCGCAATGTAAACCTTATTACAATCACACACACCCACACCCTGACCCCATGCCATCTACTCGTGTTGTCACGCACTGACCTATCAGTATGTCACGCAAAGTTAAAGCCTAATGCAATCACGCAAACCCTGACCCCATGCCATCCACTCGTGCTGTCACGCAATGACCTATCAATATGTCACGCAATGTTAAACCCTAATGCAATCACGCACACCCTTAGTGACCCCATGCCAAAATCCAGTCACGCAAAGCGGGTACGTAAGCCATCAGTCACCCTAAATGCCAATTCCTACCAAAGTGCCTGGACGCATACATATGAACCAGTCACGCGATGCCGGTCACCTTTCGACCCCATCAACACCAACAATACCACATTCACCTCGCTATTCAACCATTTCAAACGACAACCAATATCAATATGAACAACCAATATGTATAGGTTTATGCTCAAAAATCAAAACCCTCAACATGAAGAATAACCATTTTGTCACACGGTTCAAAATTTTTAAAAAAATAAAATACTTTCCTTAACTAAAATAAAATAAATATTATACCTTTCTCCTCGTACTGTCAACTTCCTCTCACTGCTGAGTATGTGAAGCGCCTTTATGCTGATAACAACCACTCTAAAATGGTCCCACTGCGAAAATGGTCCGAACTTTGACTGCCGACTAAGTATCGACAAAATTGCTTTGGAGGAGATGTACGGTCTGTCTCTGAGAACTGAGTGGTGGACCACATATAAACAGACTTTACCCGTTGCAACGTTTCGGGTTGAGGCGCGGACCCAAAAGGATGCGTCGGTTTCATTAAGGACATTTTCGTCCAAAGGTGACTTCTTGTGTCTAAAAACACTTAAAATTATGGAGAAGTCCATTCTCAAAAACGCCTTATGGATTCCGCCTATAAAAAAAAAGTCGCCTTTCCAATGCTTTTGAAGACTCCTCAATCACCACATCTTCTCCTCATTCTCTAGTTGCACCATTAATCCCTATCCCCAAGTTAATGCCATATTCTTCATTTTCATGAAGATTATTCTTTTGTGATATATGCATATCTTGCTCCCTGTGGTCTATATCTCTGCCCAAAGGTAGCATCCTTTTAGTAAGAACTCCACTTGAACATTCCGTGTCCTTATTTCCATTCCAAATTCTGCTTTCTCTCATTTGTTGTTTTGTAAGAGAAAGCATCTTTAGTCGACGCTTAAGCTGTTTCCTGCAAATTTCTCTTCAATGAGGCTTTCGTCCATACTATCATTTTTTGTCTAGTAGTCTTACGTGTTTAAGGATCAAAACTGGTAGTTCCAAGGTCTCTGGTACAATCTCCCTCTCATCCTGAATATCAGTATCATGCTTCAACACAACAAAATGTGACCCAGATTGCATTCTTGCCGTAGTTGTATCCTCTTGTTTCCCCACCTTCACCTTTGTAGATGGTCCTCTTCGATAGTTCTTTTAAGTCACCATCCAGGGTCCAAACTTTGATGTCTCATAATCCATTTCCTGGGTTTTCTTTTGTTCTGTCTGCTGTTGTACATGTTTCTCAGTATACTCTTCACTTACTGTAAATCTTTGCTCGCAACTGTCAATATTATGACCGAACATACCATAGTGAAAGCAAAACATCCTCAAACCTTCATATTCAACCTTCTGCCATCTGCCTCTAATGAAGATTTTTGGAACAAGAGGATTGTTCAGATCAATCTCAAGACACATTCTAGCAAACTTTCCTCTAGTTGCTTGATAAGTGGTTTGATCGATTTTCAGGGTTCTTCCTAGTTCATTGCCAATCCTAGCCAGAACATCATAATCATAATATTCAAGTGGCATTCTTGGTAAACGAATCCATGCAACCACCGAATCAGTAGACACATCCTCATACCTGAAGCCAGGAGTCCATCTTCTAATCGTTAGATAATGATCTGCTATAATCCATGGGCCATCTGTTAAGACATGATAATAAGAAGATTTATTATTGAACTTGAAACAATAGAATCCATTATCAAGATCTATAGCTTGAAATTCCCCAACCAATGACTATAACTGCTTGACTCGATTACAGAGATAAGTACAGCTAATGTTCTTTCGCAACAGTTTAACGATCAATGTCTTCCTCCATGGCTTATGAATCCCGTCTCTTCTTTTCTTTGGTTAGCCTTATGTAAGGCCCTCCCAAGTCAGTTTCATCGAAATCATCCTCTGAATCTAGTTCATCCTCTATTTCTCCTTCCTCTGATGTATCATCCTCATCTACGATGTTTTCTTTGGTGGCATTCGTAAGAGCATTACGATAAGACAAACGTGGAGACTCTGCATGAGTTGAGTATTGATTCTGCTTATGCGTAGCACTCAGTAAATTCTGCAGAGAGGAAAGTTCCATCTCCGATCGAATCCTTTTTGAACCCGCTTTATTAGACAATAGCATTGAATCGCCTCCTGTTTCCAGTGGCAGATCTCCTGCCGAGTCTGCCTCCATGCAAGACAACAACAACTAGGTTTTTTCGAATATTTTAGTGTATTTTAAGTCAAATAAATTTTTATGATTAATAATTAATTAATTATTATTAGTTAAAATGACATTTGTCATTTTATTATATGTGATGTTAACGTGACATGTTGACACGTTATTATAGGTGATAGTGACATGATCATGTGATATTTTTAATTTTTATATGGACGTTATGTAAATATAAAATGACAAGTGATATTTTGATGAATGATAATTAATGAATTATTAGTTATATGAGTTTATTTGACTTAAAATAAAAATATGTGAATATGATTCAGTGTAATAGAATAATAAAATTTTGTTTTAATTTTCTTAAACAGTTTGAGAGCTTTCTCAAGTATTATGTCATAAAAAAACAAACATATATAATTAAATAGTTAAGTAATGTAATTTTTATTAAAAAAGAAAAATAAATATAGCTTGAAAAATGAGGTGGAGGCTTTCATATCATAAATCTTGGAGTTATTCTAAAATGATTATCAATTATTTTAGACCTCTGAGTTTTATTTGTAAAAATAATTACTAACAAGAGTAAATTGAGTAGCAAAATGAATTCACCTGAGAAATTGAAAGAAGTATAGAAACATTGGGCTTGGTGTCTTTGGGAAAAAGTCAAAAGTTAGATATTGTTCAATAAATTGAACTAATTTAATACAAAAAAAGTTAAGTACTAAATTTTAAATTTTAAAAAAGTTGAAATACTGAATTTATAGGATGTTACTGAAAATTAAATGTAAAGCAGATTTTTTGTTAAATCTTTTGAACGAAAAAGTGATATAAATTTTATAAATATTTTGCACTAATAAAATTTGAAAAAGGAAAGAATATGAGATTAATGTAATTAAATAACATATTTTTACTTAAAAATAAAATTGACTTAATACAATAAGTAGCTTTTAACTGCTTAAAATTTGGAAGACCTTTTTTTTGTTGAAAAGTTTCCATTAAATGATTGCTATGATTACTGTGAGACAGTTCTTATGCCAATCTGAAAAAGAGCAAACGGAGAGTTCGTCATAAAACCCAAGTTGAGCTAAGTCAATAATTACCATAAATTTTGTACAACTAAATCTGGGTACAAATAAATATACCTCAGGTTGACATGAACTAAAAATAAATTTAATTTATTCTTAAAGTGTTAAAAGAGTTCAGCTTCAAAGAGGAAACCCGGATTACTCAAATTTAGATATTGGCTGGTGAGCTGGATTCCATCCCGTATGAATCATTATTAAGGGTTGTCACAGACATTGAGTCAATGACCGCAAACTTAATCATATTCCATAGCTGGACATCCCAAAAAAAGGCCAAGATGAAAATGCAGAGATAGTGGATACAGAACTGGGACCTCAGCCGAATGCAGAGAAAAGTTTGACTAGACATCATGTGATTGGGTGGATGTCGGTCGGCAGCAACTGACCAAAGTGCCAAAAAGTATTCTCATTTTTTCTCAGTCTGTCAAGAAGGAAAAGCAAAAAGACAAAAAACTACAGCTTGGCCTTTTCATTTTAACGCGGTTATTGTTATGGAACAGGGAAAAGGGTTCCCTCCGGTCCATCTGGCAAAACCAAACCCTTTGCGCGGGACGGATCTTAAATTCTTATACCCTCCTCACACTACTAGGGTCCCATTTCACAGCAGCACATTTTAAGGATTTTTTATATGTAATTTGTTTCATTTATTTTTTTGGTTTGCTAATCACTGGAAATTTCCTAGATTTTGCCAGCTCATTCATATTCCCAAAACATTGCACTTGGAGAAAAACTGTATATTATCACATGAGATGTTTGAACATCTCCAGCTTCATGCTATTACTTTCCCAATAATGGGTTGCTGGTGCCTTGGACAAATTTTTAAGCATAATTAAACAGGGTATTCAAGTTAATTAATATTCAATATTGTTCTACTCCAATCAAGTTTGTCTCTATACGAAAGAAAGGAAGACTATAGTTCAGTAGCCAATGGACTACATGGTTTCTAGATTTCCCAATGAGATTCCTTTTGGTGAACAATATATTCTTTGTTTCCTCTCTCCTCATAATCTATTGAATAATACTGTGTTAAGGGTTTATTTATTTCTAAAAAGAATGTATCTTTGCTTAAATTTATTTCAACTCTTATTTCTGTCATATGAGTATACCAGTCTCTGTCACGGCGTTTACATTCCAGAGGATCGACTAAACCAGAATGGAAATTCCTCCCGAGTTAGCAAAGGGTCTGGCCCACCGAGACCACGCCGCGTCAGCAACGTCCCAATTTTAAGGGGCCACAAATAGAGGTGGACCCCGCAAAACCCGCTCAGTTTTTAAACCAACCCCTCGCCTCTCACTCCGACACCTTCAGAAATTTGCTCTCTCTCGTCTGTGTAAAGAGGAAGAAAATAAGCGCTGTCATGGTGTCATTCAAAGGAAAAATATAGAAAGTTTGATTTTGATTATTTTTATTATAGTTGGTTTTTTTTTTTTCCTTTTTAAAGGAGTCTTAAAGAGAGAAAAGAAAAATCTGACCTTTCCGCTTTCCCAGGCTCCCTGGGAAATCTGAAATTTCCTACCACCTCCCTGCCTCGGAAACTCTGTCTCCGGAGCGGGAGCTTCGAGGTCCGTAACGTTTTCTTTTTCTTTTCCATTTCATTGATGATAGATGCTGGTGTAATGAGCTGCTGTTTCCATTTCATATAAGATTTTTACGTGCATGGGAGCTTGAAAATGGAATCAAAATGAAAAAGAAGAAAATCTTGATATGAGAGATAATGTTTGAAATTCCTTTTTGTTTATTGTCAAAGAAGGGTCATTGAGATTTTTCCATTCGTCGAAATGTCTCTTTTTCTTTGTGTAGAATGAGAGAAGTGTTCAATAGCTGAATCTTGATTTCCTTGCTCTGTTTCATATTTTAGATTTCATTTTCACCTTTTTTTTTGTTTTCCCATTTTAAAAAATTGTGAGTAAAAATATTATACTTTGTATGATGCAGAAATTTTGCTGTAGGCATTCTGGGTTCTTTCAAAATGAAATTTTTATTCAGCTCCCTTTATTTTTAATAATAAAAAAAATCTTGCAGAATTGGTTTTTTCTTTCTTGGACATTCTTGGATTCTTTTATCATTCATTTGGCCTGATACCATTCATCTGAAAAGTCGTTAATATTTTTATTGTTTTATGAGATGTCCAATAACAGTTCAAGCATGGGCAGATCAGACGAGTTTTATATATTAGATTTCTTTTGGATGGTTCTGCTTATAATATATAATGTTATTACTTGTAAACTACCAATCACACGTATCCCATTAATTTTGGTAATTAATTCTCTCTTTTAACATGCAGTTGTGTCATGACTCTCTTGCTTCTTACAGCCTATTGGTTTTACATAAAATCCACATGCATACATGCATGCATATATACATGCATACATGTTCTCCTTAATACGCCATTCATGTGATTTGCCAATTTCATAGAGACAGTATACACTTTACATGGTTCCTTCTTATGTGATTAAGAGGATGTTAGGATATCGGTGTTGTTGTCATTGTTGATTATAAGATAAATGTAATTCTTTTTTCTCTTGAATCAGTTATGGAAAACATCAGAAGTCCATTCAAGGGGATAATCAAAGACATCAAGGGAAGAAGCGCGTGCTACAAGCAAGATTGGGTCAGTGCACTTTGCTCAGGCTTTGGGTATGTTCTTTTTTTGATGTTTTTGGTACTAATTTATGTTACTCTGGTGGAGATATTCCATTTTGATTCATATTTCATTTTATATTTCTATCAGGATATTAGCTCCGACTACCTATATCTTCTTTGCTTCTGCTCTTCCTGTTATTGCCTTTGGAGAGCAATTGAGTCGAGATACAGGTACCGTATTTTTTGTCTCCTTAAAATGAGAATATCTAAAAGCCAGCATGATCTAGGATGAAGTTACATCAATGCAAATTATCTTATGTCAAGAATATTAATGCTGGATTTATTACCAAATCTCATTTATCCCCTCTTTTTTTTTTTTTTTTGCTTTTTTGAGTTTATGGCTTTTCATGAATGAGCCTGAAGACTATATTTTCCCTGTTTTAGATGGCACCCTCAGCACAGTGGAAACGTTGGCTTCTACAGCTATTTGTGGAGTCATTCATTCCATTTTTGGTGGGCAACCTTTGTTGATAGTGGGTGTTGCAGAGCCAACAGTTATAATGTACACTTATTTGTACAGTTTCAGCAAAGGAAGGCCAGAGTTGGGCCAGGAACTCTTTTTGGCTTGGACTGCATGGTAATGGATATAATTTCCTCTTCTTTTTTTCATTTTGTAATTTTAAGATTAATTTAATGTTTTTCAAGCTTCTTGATTTGGCAGAAATGTTCTTATTGTTTAATTTCTTTCTTTTGTTTTTCTTCCCAGGGTCTGTGTATGGACTGCTCTGCTGCTCATTCTTCTTGCTATATTCAATGCATGCACCATAATCACCAGATTTACAAGAATTGCAGGAGAGCTTTTTGGCATATTGATAACTGTTCTTTTCCTTCAAGAGGCTGTTAAGGTATTGAATGACTTATGCAACAAACAAAATGTGAGGTTTATGATGACAGAATCCTGTGGTTTGACCCTGATAATGATAATGTTGGATCATAGGGGGTGATCAGTGAATTCAGTATTCCCAAAGGTGAAAATCCTAAGTTGGAGAAATATCAGTTCCCCTGGCTATATACAAATGGGTTGCTGGCAGTCATTTTCTCATTTGGGGTTCTATTCAGCGCCCTAAAGACAAGAAAGGCAAGATCATGGTGTTATGGAACAGGTACATCAACCAACTAACCGACTGGGATTGACTGATTTGATAGTTTCACTACAAATTCTGTCGTGGATTTAATTTATGTTCTTTTTTCTAAAAAAAATCTTATATTTAACGGCTCTGGTTTCAGGTTGGCTTCGAGGGTTTATTGCTGACTATGGGGTTCCCCTAATGGTCTTGTGTTGGACAGCATTATCTTACACAATACCTGGAAAAGTTGATTCTGGAGTTCCCAGGAGGCTGTTCTGTCCACTCCCCTGGGAACCTGCATCATTAAATCATTGGACAGTGATAAAGGTAGGCTGTAAATTTATTAATTTGTTTGTTCCCTTTTCCGAGATCTTATGTTTTTTTGTATCTTATAATTGGACTGTCTCTAAAATCCATAACCATAAGCTGGAATCTAGGAGAATTTTGTTGAGGATCTAGAGCATTTGTTCAAAGCATACCTGATTTTTCTAATTATTTGAGACTATGGATAAATTTGTACTTAATCATATCTCTTAATACAGGATATGGGGAAAGTTCCAATAGCGTACATCCTTGCAGCCTTTATACCAGCATTGATGATAGCAGGTCTATACTTCTTCGATCACAGTGTCGCTTCACAGATGGCACAACAAAAGGAGTTTAACCTTAAAAAGCCCTCTGCTTACCACTATGATATCTTGTTGCTAGGAGTTATGGTACTCGACTGATGCTTCCAACCTACTCTCTCTCTGCCCTCCCCCCCTCCCCCAGCAAGTTATATGTTCAAATCTATATTTCCTACTATTTTAGGCTTAAATGCTTCTTGTCAATCATGGTTTCAGACTTTGATTTGTGGCTTGCTGGGACTCCCTCCTTCAAATGGGGTCCTTCCGCAATCTCCCATGCACACTAAGAGCCTTGCAGTTCTCAAGAAGCAGGTGGGATGCTGTACTTTTAGAACTATTCCCTTAATGGCTATATAATTCCCATTAATGTGGAATCTTAGACTATATAACCCATGAATTGCAGTTGATTCGGAAAAAAATGGTAAAAAGTGCCAAGGAGGGTATGTTGCAACAAGCAAGCAACTCAGAAATTTACGGAAGGATGCAAGCTGTGTTTATAGAAATGGATGCATCTCCTGCTGTAAGTATTATAGGCTTGTACTACTGCTTATACTATTTACTCTCTACGCATGCATGAAGGCATACTTGATTGCTAGATTCACTGAACATAATATGGATGTTATCGCAGCTTATTTCAGTAGAAAAAGAGCTGAAGAACTTGAAAGAGGCTGTGATGAAAGGTGATGATGGGCAGGAGGCAAAAGGAAAATTTGATCCTGTGAAACATATTGATGCTTATTTGCCTGTCAGAGTTAATGAGCAAAGAATGAGCAACCTGTTGCAATCATTCCTTGTGGGACTCTCAATGTGTGCTCTGCCTGTAATAAAAAAGATACCTACCTCTGTACTCTGGGGATACTTTGCCTACATGGCCATTGACAGCCTTCCAGGGAACCAGTTCTGGGAAAGGATATTGCTGCTTTTCATCACTCCTAGTCGGCGTTACAAGTAAGTCACTGTACCTTAGAAAATAACATAAATACAACGCAGGCATTTTATGAAATGATACGTGGTGATACAGCTAATTTTATGGAGGTTTGGGAAATTTCTATAATTTAAAATATTTTTAATTTCTTTAAGTTGCAACTAAGCAGACCATCTTGCAGGAAAGAGGACTAATCTAGTATCTCTTCTGAACTACAACAAATTAAGCCTTTCCCCACAAAATGGGGTTGGCTATGCTGATCGTATTTTGTTCTTTTTCGCTATTTAGGACCATATTTACAGTAAGCTCATAGCACTAGACCTGGCCACGGGCTCGGCCCTGGACAAGATTTTTGAGGCTTGGGTGAGGCCCAGCTCGGTCCGGGATATTATTATATTTATATTTATTTAATTTTAATACTAAAATATTTTTAAAAATATTGAAATATTAATATAAAAATCTTTTAAAATATTTTAATATTAAATATAATTTAAATAGTGGGGCCAAGCTGGGCTCAAGCCTAGGTTTAAGAGGTGTCAACCGGCCCAGCCTGACCCATGGACACCTCTATATAGTAGTGAAGTCCTTTTTATAGTTCTTCTTTTGAAGTGTAATAAAAAAATTTTTAAATACAGCCTGAAATATTTTAAGTGTGTTTACATGGGTAATACAATGATATAGTGTATAGAAGGTGTAGTCTAACTTTGATAACAAACTGAATGTGATGGTAATGTGGTTTTGCGTCTTATATCTTTGTATCAGTGCTGTAGTTAAAAGTCTATGCTTTCTGTCATTAACTCTTCTTATCTGTGGCATTTGGTTGAACAGAGTCCTGGAAGGTGTTCATGCATCATTCGTGGAGTCAGTACCTTTCAAGTCCATTTTGCTGTTTACACTCTTCCAATTTGTATATTTTCTAGTTTGTTTTGGGGTGACATGGATACCTATAGCTGGAATACTGTTTCCACTGCCGTTCTTCCTTCTCATCAGCATCAGACAGCACATCCTTCCAAAGTTTTTCCATCCTGAACATCTTAGGGAACTAGATGCTGCTGAGTATGAAGAAATTGCTGGTACACCACGAAGAAACTTAAGTATATCAGTCAAGGTACATCTTATTTTGGGTCCTTCCCCATAATTTTCATTTTGTGCTTTTAGAATTAGACCACTTTTTCATTCGGTAGTAGTCATTACACTAATAATGAGAAAACAAGTTTTACTGTAAGTAGAGCACTAATATTCCTGACCTGTAGTTCGGTTTTTACTTTTGTTCATTTGAACCTGCTACAAGGTTTTTTTTTTTTTAATTGTTGATTTCTTTTGGGAATGTAATCAGTCCATAGCTACTGACAAGTAATTTGGACTACTTCATAACTTTTTTTCCTTTCCTGGCATAGTTTCAGCTATGTTGACAGATTTTATGCTTTTTAATCCTGTGGGGAAATTAATGTTTGGGCTTTCACCTGTCAAACTAACTGGAAAGAGTTTCCTCTTTGTAATTGAAAATTTTCTGTGTTTTAGCATAGATGATACAATCTTCTTTTTGTGCTCTAGCCAGTTCAAAATATAAATGTTCCTTTGATTTAAATGGTGGTATACTTCTTTCTTCTCTATATGCACTTAAATTCACAGAAAATATTGTGTAAACAGGAAAGGGAACCACATGATTCCAGCAGCGAAGGGACTGACGATGACTTTTATGATGCTGAGATATTGGACGAGATGACAACCAACAGAGGAGAGTTGAAGCTTAGAACTGTAAGCTTTAAGGAAGAAAGGTTATATCAGGTATATCTTGAAATTTACTTTTTGTGCTGTGCTGTTTTATTACCAGATTATAGTTTATTTATCCTTATGCTTGAATATGGCATGGTTTACAGGTTCATCCAGAAGGAAGTGTCCGAACTTATCGGGAACAACATTAATATTCAGTGTACAATGAGCTTTGTATGATGAGGATTGCTAGTCTTGATTATAATCCTACGCCTGATTGAAGAAACAATCACGGTCCTAAGAAAGAAAGTCCGAGAATGTTGCCTTGTATAGCCAGTTAATTACCCGGAAAAAAGCTGAAAAAAAAAATTGACAGAAAGAAATTCAACTGTTCTTTGGTGAGAGGAAGAAATAGAGGAATGGAAGCATTGAACTGTTTTTCACCTCTCTTTGGTTTTCAATTTGTTAATCCTTAAAAATTAGGCGTATCTGCTAGAATATTATCAGTGACGATTGAGGTCAAATTGCCCTTCAATCATTGCTCTTTTTTTAGGCTAAGGAGATGGGGGAAAGGGGAGGAGGGACAGATTCTTTTCATTGCTAAATAGATGAGGGGATGCGGTACTTTTCAAGTTAAAAATTGGAATGGCCAATTCTTTCATTTGTTTTACTTATAGTAGAATTATTTTTAGCTAGCCATAATTTGTCCAGACTAACATACTCTTATTGAATCATGAATATAGATTAATTTGTTAAGCTCTATCTGTTTACAGTATTCTGATTTGTTCATGCTTTTTCCATTGTCTTTCAACTTTCAAGACCAACAGCAAGGCAGGAGAGAATGTGCTTGATAATATTGAAATATACACACTATTGCTTCTTAGAATCAGTAATGTTAGAAACATAACTCTTACTAACATTTGCACCCAAATCTTTTTATTAAAAAAATTAAAAAAAAAAAAAAAACCATCACTTGTTTCTAATACCATCAGCAATATCTGCACTAACAAAGCACAAATTCATTATAAGACTTCACTTCAACAAGGAACTATGCAAGACCTGGAAAAGGAAAGTGTTATGATGTCTAAGCCTCATGGAAATTCACCAAAATTTTGAGCTTATCCTTGCTGCAAACAAATTTCTCTAAACAAATAAGAAATTTTAATCTTTGCACAAGTTATAATTTATAAATTAACTCTACAAAATACATTTATTTCAGTCTTAACTTAAATCACATAGAAAGTTTATCAATTACCAAAAACAATCATAAGTTTAGAATACAAAAAAAAGAAAAAAAATCAATTGAACTAGTACTTATTATTTATTAGTGTTTGTTTATTTGAATACTTATATTAGTTCAATTAATTTTTGTTTATTTTCACTTAATGGTTTATCTTGATAAAGTGGTAAATTATTGTACCAGAAATTTATATCATTTTTTCTTTCTTCAGTTTCACTCTCCTCCTTGCCCTTGATAATATATAGGAACCCAGATTCGAAAAATGAAAAGAAAGATTTTTTTTTTTTTTTGGCACTATGAGGAATCAGCTATGTGGACAAAGATATATGGAAAAGAATCATTTCCAAAGCTCAAATTCTTTTAACGGTGATACAGTAAGACATGAGAAAAGGATAAGTTTAGGTGCCACCATAGGTGCTGGATGTACTGCTTTGAATTGAACCTTTAATATGCTGGCTTGTTGGAATTTCATATTCAGCACTTACAAGAACAAGATGATCACCATCTCTAATAAGCTCTATATCATCAATTTCAGCGCCTACTTCAGTCATAACTCTAGTTAGGGAGAAGCCAAATCTTTGGGCACCAATATCCAGAAGTTCTTCTAAGGACTTTGGCAAAAGAATGAGCTTTCTGGGAACTTGACTTCTTTCAGGGCAACTGATTGTGACTCTAGCCGAATAGTTGCTTAAAGGTGACAAAGCTGGAAAACCTGCTGCTGAAGGACTTTCACCTGCATAGTTAAACTTCAGTTTCAACAGCCTTTACCCGATATAAATAGATAGTAATTAAACTGCTAAAAACTTTTGCCAAGTTGATACTTGATCAAATAAATTTTCTTCCCGAAAGAATTATATTAACTAGAGTCAATATAACAGGAAACTGAGATGCATGCTCACCAGCATTGGCAGCTGACATTATACCAAATAGTGAATTGTGGAAAGTGTTTGCTTTTCGCCTTTGACGGTTGTCCATCCATGTCACCTCTGGAACTGGTGGCACAACTTCAGAAATATATGAAGATATTGTAGGCTCGCTGCTGTACTTGGCAATGGTCTTCCCATGTGAGGCTACTTTCTTCTTTGGAATTGTGACAACTGATAATTTCTTGACCTCTGGCCGGTTTTGCAATAATGCCAGTATCTCTTCATGGCCCTGATGATCTGCCAAAGCCCTTGCTGTCCATCCATCGGAGTCTTTCACATCGATATCAGCTCCCTGCTCTAACAGGAACCTAACCATTTCAGTGTTTCCTTCACAAATTGCAGCATGGATCGGTGTAGTTCCATTGCTCCTGACCTGGCTTACATCCCCTCCATATTTGACAATGTCCTTAAGTAAATCTAACCTGTTTTTTTCAACAGCAGAGCAAGCGAACTGACCCACATCACCAGAAGATAACGTTGCACCATTATCCACCAGAAGTTTAATCACAGATCCATGCTTCCCCATTATTGCTTCCCATAGTGGAACATTTCCTTCGGAATCTGCATAAGCAAAAGTAACTCTAGTTTAAGTAGGAACATATGAAGAGAGATTGAAACAGGAAAAAGAAATACCATCTACAACGCTGTATATAATGGAAGAAAAAATTCTGTTATAATGTAATAAATTTCAGAACATGTCTTACCTTTACAAAAATGTAGTTGATAGTAAATATTTAGAAATGTATTCAATAAGAATAGTTCAGGCCTTCAGGGGAACTTGACAGTATGAAAGCCAAATAACACACATAAAAAGGAGAAAAAGAAAAAGCAACAACGAATCTAGTATCTTCTTTAGAGCAATTCCCTTGGTGAATGCAAATTAGTGGATATTTTTTTATTTTCAAGGAAAGGCATTCTTGTAGAAAAGGAGATAACTAAAAGTTAAATCTAGTTCTCCAATTTCGCAAGTATAATTTTGTAAAGTATGAAATTGACTACCCTGGAAAGAAAATAAGGTGCACATATAGAATAATCAACAAGAAGTGAAGGAGAAAATAAGAAACCAAAAGAATATCAGAGAGTAAATTATACCTCTAATGTTAGGATCTGCTCCATACTCTAGAAGCAGAACTACACAATGCTCACTTCCATTGGATGCGGCGGTATGCTGTTTGTTAGAAACCAACAGAAGGTTAAAGAACATATAAAAGATACCCAACACACACACATATAAAGGGGGAGGCATACATACCAATGCTGTTCGCCCATCATTGTCCTGCTCATTTGGATCTGAACCACGTTTCAGCAACTGCTGCAGCAATAAGTCATCTCTTCTGGCTGCTGCAAAGCATAAACTAAGAGGCAAATCCATTCTGCCTCTTGCTAGCATGAGCTCCGTCTCATGCAAAATTTCTTCCATCACTGGATCGTTGGACTCCTTCAGATGCTGCATCACCATGATTAATTGAATCAGTTAGCAGATTTCTCCCACAGATTTTCTTTTACCCATAAGTCTTATTCTTTTTGGTTCATAAGATCTATTTAATAATGTGAATAGTTGGCATTAAGAACAAACTTGAAGAAGAGGAGCATAATAACAGTACTAGATGAGGGTAACATATATATATATATATATATATATATATATATATTCTAACATGATGGGCCTATATCACTAAAGGACTATAAAGATCACATGGATGTCTAGAACTTGGCTAACTACAATTTGAACAATAGACAACAGAACAGAAGCATCAACTTCATTTCGACTATACAAATAGTACACAAGGGAAACTTATTATGCTCAGAAATAAAATTTGATGTATGCTTCATGTGAATATTCCCAAAAACAATCTAATATTATATTTGTAGATATATGAGCAGATAAAAGTGTATATGCTAAAAGGAAACTTGATGTATGTCTGAACTCCCACCTACATCCTTTGGTAAACTTTTAATAGATATACCAAATGCAAAAAGTAATTCAAATGTGAACCATCAAGTAACAAATTTGATATTATGTCGGTCGGTCTGTTTGAGCAGTGTGCTAATTGGTGATAAAGATAAAAGATATTATTTATCTGCCTTCTGGGCCCTGACTGTATTGAAGGTTGACTGCAAGAATTTTATCCATATAAACCAAGAACTGTAACATTATACCACTAAAAACCTTTAGAAGAAGTAATAGTTTTTCAAGTAGCAGTCTGAATATTCCGACTAATAATGAAGATTTTGCATACGGTAGTAGTCATTGTCTCATGCAAACAATTTAGTGAGATAGAAATCTTCTGATAATAAATGGCTCTACGGTTAACAAGTCAAATCAATGAAGAAATGCAAAGAAATAGCCTAAGCGAGATTTGGTCAGTTAAAAAAACAGGTAAGAACCTGAAGAAGATTGTTCATGATTATTGTCCCATCTCCAACATTCGCCTGAACAATATTTAAAAATTCATTGCGGTTCAAACGAAGCAGCTGACTCAATCGTTTGGTCCGAACTGTAAACAATTGTGGCCGGTAACAAAGCACTCCTATCTCACCAACAACATCTCCAGTGGTTCCCTCGTCAATAACCTGCAATGATCCATTGCAGTACAAAATATGTTAATAAGAAGCAAGCGCTTTTATGTGATCTGGTGAAAATTATTTGCATGGTAAACTTGCCAGTTCTGCTCCATTTCTTTGCACAATCAGTTCCTGTCAAGCAAGCATACGAGTCAGAAGCTAAATTTCTCACAGAGAAAACAAAATCCTTTTTCTTCCGAGTGGCAGCATACAATTGCCAAGGAATTTATTAGGATTGTCCAAGGTTCTCAGTATTATCTTTTAACTTTTTCTGTGAACACAGTCAAAGAATGACATCCACCTTACTTTTTCTCTTTAAGAAACAAATAGGGGGAGGGGGGGGGGGGTTTGGGAAGGTGGGGGGGAATCTTCTTTAATACTTGATCCTAGCCCTATTTTCATTAACACTGGATAGACACTAATTTCCTGCTTTTACATACCAATGTTCACACACAAGAAATGAAGCAAAAGATGGAGGAGGCGGAAGGAGGGAGTTCTTACCACAGCACCAGTCACCAATATGTACATTTCTGTAGGCCCTTCATTCTGTAAAATCACATCTTCATTAGGAGGATAATACTCAGCTTTCATCTCTGAGACCTTCAAAATACAACGATTTAAGACAAGTCAAAATAAACTCATCTTACTTACACATAGAATTGGTTGGTACTTGGATATATAGTAATTTAAATTTTTCTGTATGTTGCAGCGAGTTAATTCTTCTTAAATTGTGGATATAACAACATCACTATTTTCTTATTCATGGCAAGCAGCTATCTTTTTAGAACAGGATAGGTCTTTTGACAGTTGATTAAACACTACAAACAAAGATAAAGCAGTGACAGTAGATTTACCAGTTGGAAAAGTAAGTCGTTTGATACTCCACGGAACAAGTACACTTGATCAACCAGTGAATAGAACAGAAAGTGTGCAATGCTTGATCTAATAGCTTTAGGAAGGGCATCAATAGTCTCTTGCTGCTGCACCCCTTCTGAATCAGTTCGGTACCTCAAAGACAAATGATCGAGCATCTGATCTTGCAGGCGAACTGGGAGTTGATTCCTTTGGGCAAAATTTGAGGCAGCTTGGATGTTTTCTCTCTGGAAAGGGCCCAAAAATGATATACTCAAAATCACTCTAATTGATCCACTGAGACAAAGACACATGCAGAAATACACCATGACTCATTAATTAAATATATTGCTTATGGAAGCTTGAGAACTTGAAAACAATGCTTGAGGTGTTCTAAAGATTCTAGAGCAACTTATCTTGCCTATTGAAAGTGGCACTCAACAGAGTACATTTATAATACAATTAATCCAGATTAGTTGGTGAAATCATTCATATGAAGCAGATTAGTTGGTGATAACGTTAAACTTTTTCAAGGTAGTATAATCAAGACCTTTAAGCATATACAGCTAACCAACAGTTTCCACTCTGGAAGGACTGAAAGAAGCTTAAATCTGTTCTGCTTAAGCAAAAGGTGTGTTGAATAATTTTATATACACAAAGTTGCAAAACTGAAATGAGGAACAAGTTGCAAATGTATTCCAGAGATAGCAGAATTCAGTGCTTGGAGAAAGTAAAATGGTCCTAGCTAGAAACGTTATCCAGAAAGGAAGTGTCTCCTCCTAGTTGAAAATGATCATTCAAACAATGAAGATATCCCAGTTGAATGATCCTCTAGAAATGTTAAGAATTCTAAAATTGGCATAAAATAAGAAAATAGAATTTACTCACAAATTTTCTAGTTCGACTTGCTCCATGGACAATCAAGTTGGTCATATTTCCAACTAGGTATGCTTGCAGTCCAAGATTAAAGAGCAAGTAGAATATGTCGAATGCCATCTCCTTTGAGTTCACTGGATGCAGATCACCATAACCAGTGGTTGTAAGCGTGACTATGGACCAGTAAAACGATGTTATATACCGGTCCGGTAATGGCAGTTGCTTCCAGTCCTCTTCGTAAAGATGCATCCATGCCCTCCCCGGGTTATGATATTGAGCAGCCATATAGTAGAAGATACAACCAGCAAAATGAGCAGCAAAGAGAGTAACCTGCATCGGACATCAGGAGCCTGGTGACACACATCATATTGAAGAATGAAGAATCTCCTCTCTTACAAGTATTACAATGTTTCCCTTTTCTAAGAAATACTCACGCAAAGCAGCTTGAGGCATCGAACCCAAAAGTAGCTATAGTTCTTATCTTTCTCCAACCTAAACAAAGGAATAAGGTTGCTGATGTTAGTGAACAAAAACTATTGTTCCAATCCTCACCTAATCGATTTTTTGGTTGAGCAGTTCTTGACATAGAACCAAGGTCTCCTTGACAAAGTGGTCTAGTATTCAAATATCGACTACCTTTTAGTTCTGTTAAATATTAGTAAATTTTAGTGCAAATTATTATTGGGCTTGTGTTCTGTCATCGCTTTTAGGTCAACGACTTGCATGTGAAGCCACCACTAAACAGTTAAAACTTTTCTGCTGAATACTTTTTCGCAATTTTCTTGCAAGAAACGCAATGGATATATACATATCGATCGGACATCGCTTTGCATAAACTAATGGGTTGGGAAGTCCTTTATGTGTATTTATACTTCACTTATGCCCAACTATGAGATTAATCACAACCCGTGAAGTGAACCTCAATTCACTCTCAAGTCATTAGGAAATTGGAACTTCGAGCAAATAAAATGATGATAAAACAAAAGTTACCTGGAAAATAATTGACTGACTCTCCGAAGACGCCAGAGACGCAGCAAAGTAAGCAGACCGTATGATGGAAACTGGTGGGGCAATATATCCCGAGCAATTTCAGCAGGGACGATGGAGATGACATCAAAAAGCAACCAGGTACGTGCGTATCTCCAAGCAATCTCTTTGGGCTCATCCACCAGTAGATACGAGGTTTTGTCAAGGTATGCTACAAAGAAGGTCAATACAATGTCGATGGCAAAAAATGCATTGACAACGTTGTCTGTTATGGAGAGAGGGTGTTCAGGTTTCTCCAGGAACCCAAATTCAAATGGAGAAACCCATGCTGTGTAGAACACTAGAAATACCAGAAATGTCTCCCAGCTTCTGCAAAATTAGAGGTTGCCTCACCTGTTAGAGCATTTCCATCCCTTGAAAAAACAAATTAATCAAATTTATAAGCAGAAAAGGTATCATCATTTGAAGACAAGAGTTTCAATTAGAATTAAGCTTTCTGAGAAAGGAAAGAGAAACCTTAATTTAAGTCATCAAATGTCAATAGAAGAAAATGTCAGGTGAAAGTGATACAGTACTTCTGCAAGTTAAGCAAAAGGAAAACAATCAATTCTGAAAAAATTTATGACAATGAGACCAAATCTCGTTGCAAAATGTGAATTTAGGTGGAAAAGGAAGACGAGATGATGAAATATTGGATCATTTAACGGCTTTCAGTTATTATTTTCATTTGTTTCGTACCTCGAAAAAAAAATAAGAAAAGAAAGATACAAAAGCAATGCAACTTGTGCATAAATATAGAGGGGAGGGGGAGAAAGGAAATGCAAATGTAGTACCTATAGCGGCGATCAAAAGGGGAGAGGATGAAGCGACGAAGCTTGACCTTGCGGTTACTACGATAAGGGCCAAGAGAAGGCAAAACGCCTACGCTGAAGCTATATTGGCTGCCTTCCTTTGACAATGAACGTCGATCACCTACCACTTCTCTCGTACATGACCCGCCTTCTCCTTCTTCTTCTTCTCTTGTTCCACAAAACAACACTCTTTTCTTCTTACTCGGCATAGCTTCAACAATATCCGCTGCCCTTTCTCTCTTTTGCTTTTTCCGTCCACAAGTCTTGCTTTCTGAATCCTGGTTTGCCTCTCTCCAAGTTCCCACCAATGGTGATTCTGAAATCAGGCGCCAAAAACGGCTCCCGGATGGTTTATATAAGGAACGGTTTAAGTAGCTTTGAAGCCACTTGTTTCGTTGCTACTTTGGTTGATAATTTAGCAACTATTATTATCCGTACTTAAAAAGAAGAACAAGGTCCGAGGTTCGACTTAAAGTTCGTCCTTAAACCTCCTCAGATGTAGTTAATGTACTAATGAGATCTCTGGAAGCTGCTCACTAGGCTGCTTTTACGTGACTTGCGAGTCGCGGGCCTTCTTTTTTCGTGTGTGTACTTGGTACGGTTTCCGAATATTCCTACCTTACTTTCCGCTGTCCTTTGCCTTGTATTCGCTATTCGTAGTATTTCTTGGTATTATTTACGGAGTGCATGCGGTTGCTAAATTCATGGTTTGTTAAGGGGAAAAACAGAATTGGCTAGCTAGTTTTTCAAATAAACAAGTTTTTGAATTTGGCACAGAATATCTAGAATTTTAGATTCAATCCCTTCAAATTTAGTTCATCAAGTCTACAAAAGTCATATATCTTTGATTCTTTCCTTTTTTTTTTCCATGAACATAATTTTATTGAATATAATCATAGTACAAATCATTTAGTTAATATTATTATACAATACTATTAATTTCATTTTTATGTTGGAATATCTCCTGGGACTAGTTTTCTGTTAAAGTTTTATTAATTAAATACCACCAAATACATAGGAGAAGGAGACATGTACCTTACCTCTAGAATTACAAGTGATGGAGTATGAAGAAATTTGAAAGGAAGCACTACTTCCTTAGCATAATAAGTAGTACATGATAAATTAGCTAAAGCAACTAAGGAAAATAATATAAGGAGTGCTAGTCCTTTATACATGCCTAAGCCGAACATAAGGAACACTAAATCTATCAAGCTGCAAAATTCCTTTTAACTCATGCTTTGTTTGATGAAAAAGGTTAAGCCCATGATAAAGATGTACTCTCTTAAATAAAAAATTTGCAGCTTTATTACCTTCTCGATGAATGTGGAAAATTCAAAAAGTAATTATGTGCAAGCACTTTCTGATTGATGCTAAAATATAATGAGTATTAGTTGAACCAAAACTCCTATCTTGTATTATTTGCACAACAAGCATTAAATCCATCTCAATCTATAGATTAGTAATATTATATGCAAAACATATTTTTGTCCTCTATCTAAAGCTAATAATTCAGCTTTTAGAGAATGAAGAGGACCAAAATTTTCTAAGAAGCCAAATATCATTTTACCTATGCTATAGCATACAAGACCTCTTCCCATCGCATTCTAAAAGTCATATTTCAAATTATCATCAACATTCAGCTTAAACTCATTGAGTTTCGATTTTAACCATCTAATCATTGAAGAGGAATAGCCTTTGATGCCTAAAAATTCAAAGCGCCATAATTGAGTAATTTGTTTGTCTCATTTCCATTGCCAAACCTCCAATAAATTACCTCTGTGAAGTTAAGTCAAAAGTCTCATTATTCTCCATATGACTTTATGAGGATAGACACCTAATTGCCTATATTTTGATTAATTGCACTCCACCCATAAGTACCAACAAATGAAAATAAGCAAAAGCAATCGAATATGCCCCTTTTCGATATGGTCTCTTGAATAGTACCATGCCCATAGGATTTGCACAACACTAGTCAGTTGCATAATAGTTATTTGAAACAAACGAACGACATAGTTCCATACCTTTCTTGCAACTGAACCTTGCCAAAAAAAAACATGCCTTTGCATGACAACATTAACACCTAGAAGCCAAGTTAAATCCTTTCGTCTTTAATTGGACATCAATAGGAATGCATTCATGCAATAATCTCCACATGAAGAATAAGATATTAAGAGGAATACTTTTATGCCATATAAGATTAAAAATGAGACTTACAAATTGTGTCTAGCAAATTTTCTCCCATGCACTTTTGGTTGCAAATGCATCAATAGAAGAAAGAGCCTAAATGCTACATCATCACCATCAGGCTCAATAGGAGCTTGAAGAATTTGTTCAATCAAATCATCAAGGAGATAGTTTTGCAATTTCTTTATACTCCAAGTATCATTATTGAAAAAATAATAGACTTTAAGCATGAAGTTGAATGTGATGGAAATAAATTAACGACATAAAATGTCTAGCAGATAATTTCTTAGAGTAGGTTGGGCGTTCCAAGACAAAAGCCCAAAAATTATAAATGGGTATATTCATAATTTTAATGTTTTTCTTGTTTAGTTAGGAGTTTTACATAGGAATTATAAGTATAATAGATTTTTCTTTTATTTTATTTTACTTGGATGACAAGTAAATATTGGTTTAGGAATTTACTTTTCTTGTATTTAGGGTAAAAATTTTTCTTGTTTTAATTTACTTTACGTGCATTCCAAGTTTAGGTTAAGTAGGATTAGACCATTATAAATAACACTCTCAAGCTTAGGTTTTAGACAAGTGAACTTATTTTTTTTAAATTGTTAAATGATATTATATTTTTTCTTAAATTTTGAGTGTAAGTTTCTGTGTTTGAGACTTGGTTATCAATCTTAAAGGCTCTTTCAAGTGCAAGGCTTTGCTTTCATGTTAATTTACTGTGTTAGTTGATATCAGAGGGAGAAAACTCACCCAATCTAATGGCAGGTGACCTAGTTATGGTAAGCGATGATTCTCATGACAGAGATCATGGAACTGAGAACTTGTGATCTGCAATGCAAGATTAAGGGGTGGTGTTGAAAGCTTTGAAGTAACGAATGGATCTCAAATCCAGCGTTTGGAATAACGCTTTGAAGAAATTACAAATCGATTTAATACTTTAGGCATAGATGCCAAGAGAAACAAGAATGACAAAATACCACATACCAGAGATGATGTAGCTCACAGGCAACCTATCGATAGACTTGTTCCTATAAATGGGTGTAGACAACCAGTCTACACGGAAGATTCCAATGAAGAAAATGATTATTTTGCACAATATGTGAGATACATTGAATATGGAAGGAATAATTATGGTGATCAAGATATCAAAGATTTCAAATTAAAGGTGGATATTCTTTGCTTTAATGGGAATTTGAATATTAAAGAATTTCTAGATTAAATTGTCGAAATTGACAGATTTTTCGAATGTATGGAGATTTCAGAAGGAAAAAGGGTGAGACTTGTCGCTTGTAGATTAAAGGGTGGAGCTTTTCCATGGTGGGAAAGGTTATAGTGCAGAAGGAATCATGAAAGGAAAGCACCAGTTAGAACTTGGTACAAGATGAAGTAATTGTTATAGAAGGATTTTCTTCCTCATGATTATGAGCAAATTTTGTTTCAGAAATGCCAAAGACACAATCAAGGTCAGAAAACTATACATAAGTTTACTGCTAATCACAGGTTTAGTGATTGTCACAAATTTAGTGATTGTCCTCTCATGTGGTGGAACGAGGAGAAAAGAATGATGAGATTTGCTGTGATCCAGATGGGGATGATGACGAGTATGAGGATTATAATGATGGCCAGAACTATGTGGTAAAAAGAATGATGTTGTCTCCAAAACAGAAAGATAACACTAAGTGGAATCAATTATTTTGAACCAGATGCACTATCACTAACCATTTATTTGATGTGATTATTGATAGTGGTAGATGTGAGAATATTATTGGTAAAGATGTTGTGAAGAGTTTGGGTTTTAAAGTTGAAAAGCACCTTCATCCCTATGTTATTGGTTGGATTAAGGCAGTAGAGAAGATTCAAGTAACAAAACGGTGCAAGGTATCTTTTTCCATTGGTAAATACAAGGATGAGGTATATTGTAATATTGTGGATATGGATGCTTGTCACTTGTTATTTGGTAGACCTTGGCAATTTGATGTTGCAACACAACATGATGGAAAGAAAACACTTATAAATTGGAGAAAGATCGCATAAAGTTTACTTTATTGCTAATGAAAGGAAATGCCAAAACCAAAGCTTCTAAAGTGAAAGGGCAAACTTTCTTTACCCTTGCTCATTCAGGCAATGAGATCTTGGCTGTTTTCAAAGAGTCAAAAGAGGTGCATACTTTGATTGTGAAACATGTGTTGTTAAAACAAAAGGATCAAAAAATAGTAAAGCATCCAGAAGCAATTCAACTATTATTCGAAGAATTCAATAAGGCGATGCTAGAAGATTTACTTGATGGCTTATCATACATGAGAGATTTGTAGCACGATATTGATCTGATTCCTAGTGCTAGACATAATGACAATGCATATGTTGGGGATTTACCATATACAATGGCAATTTTCAAAACATTTAATGTGACGGATATTTATATTTACCTATTTCATCCATCAGATGAATCTTTGTATCCAGATTTACAAGTTAACTTGAGGTCGAGTTTTTCTCAAGTGGAAGGGACTAACATAGAATGCCTAGCAGATAAATTTTTAGAGTAGGCTGGGCGTCTGAAGCCAAGACAAAAGCCCAAAAATCATAAATGGGCATATTCATAATTTTAATGTTTCTTTGTTGAGTTAGGAGTCTTATATAGGAATTATATGTGCAATAGGTTTTCTTTTCTTTTTATTTTACTTGGATGACAAGTAAATATTGGTTTAGAAATTTACTTTTCTTGTACTTTAAAGAAGTTTAGGGTAGAATATTTCTTTATTTTAATTATTTTACTTGCACTCCAAGTTTAGGTTAAGTAGAATTAGACTATTATAAATAGCACTCTTAGGCTTAGTTTTTAGACATCTTAACTTTTTTTTTTGAATTATTGAATGATATTATATATTCTCTCAAATTTTGAGTGTAAGTTTCTGTGTTTGAAACTTGATTATCAATCTTAAAGGCTTTATTAAGTGTAAGCCTTTGTTTTCACACCAATTCGTTACGTCAATTAATCAAGGGTTCATTACCCTTCCAACAATCATGCTAGAAATATAAATTTTCTTTGCTAATCTTCCATTTAATTTTTTGTCTCTATCGAAGATCCGTATTGCTTCAAACGTTTCCATAAAGGAGAATCATGATTAATTACAGCTTGCATATGTATTCGTCCTCCACAATATTTAGTATGCATGAAATTAGCCTGTAAGCTTTCTGAAGTTCAAAACCTCTACCATAATTTATAATTGAAGGCCTCAAATATATTTAACAAGCTTTTGATATCAAGGCTACCTTCTTTAGAAAGAAAGCACACTTTATGCCATGACGACTAATGTATATGCTTAGAAGAAGAATCATCACTCCACAGAAAACTATTAAACATCCTCTTTAGTTTTTTAATAACACACTGAGGAGGTTTAAAGACCTGCAATAAATAAAGAGGCATAGAATTAAGAACACTTCTCAATAAAGTAATTCTGCCACCATGAGACAATATTTTGGTTTCCCAACCAGAGATTCGATTTCTTATGAATAAATAAGCACGATTTCTTATGGCCTTTATAAAGAGGGGCACCTAAATAAATTATTGGAAGTTCTTTATGAATAAAGCTCGTTGTTGATTTAATGATTTGAATACTTGCAGAAGAATTATTTTTGCCAACAATGAGGCAACTTTTATTTTTATTCACCATCTACCCAAAAACTTGTTCGTATTCTTTCAAAAACTCCATAATCTTCTTCAAAGCAGACCAATTATCATTTACAAAATTGATAACATCATCTACAAAGGATAAGTGACTAATTACCATTAAACATCCAGAAGAATAATGAAAAAAGGTATATTCACTAAAAATATTGTTCAGTCTTCTAGAAAGGTATTATGCAGCAAGTATAACAAAAGAAAGAGAAATGGAGTCTACTTGCTGCAAGTCTTTGCCAAATTTGAAATATCCCACTAATGCTCCATTTATCAATAGTGAAAACTAGCAATTTGAAATACAACAACAAATCATATCAATCCAAAGCACAAAGAAGCCAAAATGCTACAACATATAATAGATAAACTCTCAGTTAATTCTATCATATGCCTTCATCATGTCAAGCTTCAATATTGCATTACCTCCCTTAGTTTTATGGTCAATTTGATGCATGAGCACTTGAGCTAGCAAGATGTTATCACTTATTAACCTTCTAGTAGTAAAACCACTGTGGTTTTCATAATTAATCGAGGTAGCAAAGAAGAAAGTCTATTTGCAAGAATCTTTGTGACTATTTTTATTAAAAATAGTACACAAATTGATAGGACGAGAATCACTCCATTGAATTGGATTTTGAACCTTAGGAAGCAAGACTAAAGTGGTTGAAGTTGCACCTTAGAAAAAATCATTAACTACGTTCAATAAGTCATATGCAATGATATCCCAACAATATTGATAAAAAAAATGATGAAAAACCATCAGGACCAGCTACACTATTTTTTATCAATATCAAACACTACTTGCTTCACTTCTTGAAATGTAGGAGCCCCACATAAAAGTTCATTATCTACATCAGAGACTAGAGAAGGGATTAAGGAATCATTAAATAATGAAAAATCATTATTTCTAGGTTTCAAAAGATTAGAAAACTATTCTATAGCCGAATTTTGAATAATAGATGGAACTGCTATCATATTCTCATCATTATCCTTAATCTTGAAAATATGATTCCTTATTTTCTTTTTTCTCATCATAGTGTGAAAGAATATTGTATTTCTTTCACTTTCAATCAACCACTTCTCACTTGATTTCTGCTACCAAAAAGCTTCTTCAATGCTCAAAATTTTATTAAGTGTTGTGTAAGATTGATACATACCTTCTTTATTGGCAAAGGTTGGATCGACTTGATACAAAAGCTCACTAGCTGTAGCATTTTCTTCAGCTAATTGAATCTTGCTGAAAATATCTAAAAAAATTGAATGATTCCACCATTTAAGTCCCTGTTTAAGTCACATTTGCTTTTGCCAATAAAATTTCAAACCTGAACCTTGAATAAAAACCTACCAATTATCTTTAACAAAATTAAAAAATTCATGATGCTTTATCCAAACATGAAAAAAACGAAATGAAGATGGATGCATTTTTCTCACAATTAGAACATGATATTAAAAAGAGGGCAATGATCAGAACCATCTCTTGTCAAATGTTAAACACAAGCACTAAAGAATAATTGAGACCCCTCGTGATTATAGGCAACTTTATCTAACCTCTGATACATACGATAGTTAGTCCAAGTGAAAGAATTACCCTTAAGTCCTACATTAAAAAGACCACAATCCATTAATGTCATGGCAATTTGAAGGGTTGGGAAAGAGCTTCAATCTCACTTTGAAAAAATATTACAATTGGACGATCTCTGTAACGATCAAGAGCACAGTTTATAGGCATGATTGGTGGGAGGTTACGGCTGCACATGGTTTACGGTTAAAGGAGGTGGTGGTGGTGGTGGTTGTTTGGTTGTGATGGAAGGTGGCAGTGCAAGGGAAAAGGATGGAGGAGGTGATATAACGGTGCTGGGATCGGGTGGCCTATCATTGAGTTGAAATTTGGTGGCAGTTGGCAATGGAGGAAAATTGCCCCCCAAAGAGAGCATTTTTTATGGTTTTAAGGGTTTAATATTATCTAATCTCTCGATACAATACTATTAATTAATTAAAATTAAACTATAAATATAATTCATCTCATAAAAATATATCTTAATCATCTTTATAAAACATATCTATATAATTTCATAACATAAGATTTCTTTATTTTCCTAACAAGAATATAATCTTTGTGGAAGACAATCATAACCTCTTTCAACCCTCGTGTTTGCATCCCTTCTCGGATTGTGATAAAAGGTTGCAAGTGTTAATGCATGATGCCAACGTTCTAATATCTTCCGCTACCTCTATTTTTCTTATTATTGATACAAAATCACTTTTTTACCACAAGTTCCACATACCTTTTTTGTAATACTATCTTCCATCATTAAATATATAAATTTTACGATAATACTATATGATCGTTAATACTGTCTTCCAGAAGTTTACGGTATGATCAGTTCATTACTTTATTTAACAACTAACAAGCCTGACATTCATTTCAGTGTATGTCTTTGTGCTTGTTTTCAATCTATACCTAAAGAATCACACTTGACTACTTTTAAAAGAATATTTAGCTACCTCATAGATTCTCAAGCATTAGGCATATGGTATTTTAGAGAGTCAACCCTTAGCTTAGTTGGATATTTGGATGCTCATTTTGCTAGCAGCAAAACTGATAGGAAAAGCACTAGTAGAACCTGCCAATTTCTAGGTAGTATGCTTGTTTCATGGTCTAGCAAAAAGCAAAATTCAGTGGCTTTGTGTACAACAAAAGTAGAAATGTATCCCTAAGTAACTGCTGTGCTCAAATTTTATGGATTAAACAACAACTGAAGGACTATAGGCTATCAATGCATAACACACCAATATATTGTGATAATACAAGTGCGATTCATATTTAAAAAAAATCTTGTGCAACATTCTAGGACTAAGCACATTGAGATTAAGCACCATTTTGTTAAAGACCATGTTGTGAAAGGTGATATTAAGATTGAATTTGTGAATACTTTGCATCAATTAGTTGATATCTTTACCAAATCTCTGAATGAAGATAGATTTTGCGAGATTAGAAGAAATTTAAGGATAATTAGTATGTAGGAATTGTAAGAAAATTTTTGGCCCATACATAGAAAACAGAAGGCACTTAGTCGACTAAAGTAAATCTTAGTTAACTAAGAGTGTTATGTTATCTTAAATAATAAGACTCAGTCAATTAAATGAAGAAGGAATAAAATAATGAAAAGAATGAATTTATCGGGTAATAAAAGAAAAAAAAACTGCCTAGGAGAATAACCCAATTTAGAGAGAAATTTTCAAATTTTGAAAAAAAGAATTAACTGATTGCATAAGACAAACAGTTTTTGAAAATATTAACTGCTCTCAGATCATCTTTCATTCATCTTTTCTCCTCTAAAACTGATCCACTTAAGACTGAAACCCTCCCTCCTAACTGTACGAAACCCTAAGTTTGAAATCCCTTGAAAAACAAAATGGCAAAATTCTTTCTGCTCAAAGAACTTCTGCAGAAAAAAAAGGGCAAATGACCACTAGAAGAAAGCTAAGGAGCTGAAATCCAAAAGAAAAAGAAAAATACTCTGTCTAGTTCTAAAATGGAACAAACTAGAAAAATACTGACAAAGAAGAAGCACAAGATAGATAAAAAGAAAGACAAGAAAAAATCGCCTAAGAAATGTACTAACTCATCTTCTAAATTCAAAAATAAAATACATAAAGAGAGATTTAGGAAAATAGAAAATGCACCAATAACATGTGAAAAGTTCATTGATTGGGAAAGCTTCAATGAAATTCTTGAGATTCAGATCAGTCTGTCTGATTATTTTAAGGAATTAAAACTAAAAGAGTTTAGCATTTTCAAAATCGATCATATAGTGCTAATTTAATGAAAGAATTTTATTCAAGTATAGTAGTAGATGAAGGAGAACTTGAAAAGCTTGATGATTATACTGATGATGGACTGAATGTATTTTTGAATGGGAAAAACTTTACTATGACTACTGCTGATTTGGGCAATTTGCTGAAAATCGAGTGTGAGGAAGGAGAATTTGAATTCCCTGAAAAATATGACCCCTTTTCCCTATGAAAAATTATCACAGGGAAAAAGGAAAAATACTCTTTTAAGAGTAATGTTGGCCTCATTACAAGCCCCCAAATTAGGATTTTACATTACTTTGTTGCTGCCAACATTCATGGCAGAAGTGCCAGCTTAAGTTATATCAATTTTCAAGATTTATGGTTAATGGAGCATGCCTTTAATGGCACTTCACTCAATGTTGGTCGGTTTATGATTGAAAGAATGAGGAATGCTTGCAAAAGGGACAATATAAATTTGCCCTATGGGAATGTCATTATTTCCTTGGTGAAAAAGAAGGGAATCTAGGTAAAAAGGTATGAACTGGACATGGTAAAGAGCAGAGACCGGGCTATCTACTTAAGTAGTTTATCGAAAATAGATTACAAGTTGGATGGAGAAACTTTCATTAGAACACCCCAAGGTTTCTGCTACACTAGCTCAACCAGAGGCAGCACCACCTCAACTTTCAAATGAAGTAATCTTCAATCTCTTTATAAGAATTGATGGAAAGCTCACAGACTAAGGGACAAGAATTTAGAAAATAAAAGAAAGGCGGACTGAGATGGAAAGCAAAATGAAAGAAAAATCAACAATGCCCTTTGTACCTACTATTGTAGATACTTCTGCCACTCCAAGCATTGCACCAAGAGGACAAGGTGCTGAAGGCTCTGCCTTTTAAGTAGAAGGGTATGCTTTTCATGATATAAGTCATGTGCTTCAGACTGAAGGCTCAACTTACCAAACTGCTAGCCCTGCTCTCCAAATAGAGGACCTTGAACAAAGGGTTGATCAGCCACAAAAATCCCCCTTACCAAAACCCCAAACCAAAGATGCATATGACCAAGGCATTGAGATACTTGGTTCTCTTAATGGAAGTGCACCCCTTGAGCCCCAACCTCAACAAGAACTCTAAAAAGCATCATCTCCCTATTCTGAAGATGTTTCAATCATAGGACTCTTCCACCAAATGGTTACGGAAAAGCAAGCAGAAAAGGAAGCAACTAAAGCATAAGCTCAAAAATCATTGTCTATTAAACCAGCATCTACAGTAAAAGGGCAACTTGGGAAAAAATAAGAAAATGCCACTGCAGTTCCACCACTAAAGACTAAACCCCTTAGCAAAGGGAAAAAAATAATGACCACCAAAACCAAGTTCCTTAAGAAGAGAAAATCCTCCAAGTTGGCAAAGAAAGCAAAAACAGCAACCATCTCCTCACCACAGAATCCAGTTGAAGTCTTTGACCAATCCTCACCCAAAACTTCCCCACCAAAATCACTACCACCAGCCTCTCCTCAACCTCTAAATGTTTATCTAGGAACCCCTGAGTCCACTCTTTCTGCCTCCTCAAAAGAATGAAGCATCCCTCATTTGATGCTGACAAAAAAGGGAAGAAGCAGAAGATAAGAGGAAAAATAATAAAAAAAATGTTAGGGAGGAGGAACCAACAAAACAAATAAAAAAAATGTTAGGGTAGAGGTACTAGAATCTAAGGAAGAAATGAAGCAGAACTGAACCTGGGGCAATTTAGGAATGTTAACTGCTACTTTTTGTTTTCTTACTGATTCTGCCCTAAAGACAACTGAACACTTGGATTTAATATTGTTGTTCATGTTTTTGTATGGAAAATTGGATATTGACAGGCTTATATCATTTAGCTAGTAATGATTGAATATCTGATTATGTTATGGCATTTTAAGTGCTGCTGTTAATAATCTGGTGCTATACTGATATTGGGATAATATGCCGATGATTGATTTTATTATAACATTGTGATTGTGAAGACATATGGATGTTATGTATAGTATATCTGTTGAATGATGAATGGTATAGACAAAATTTGATAACAAAACACTGTTGACAACTGTTGAAATTTTGATGATAATTTGTCAACATTCACCTATTGTAAATCACTTTATGTTTCTGGATATATATATATATATATATATATATATACTCTGAATGTATGGTGTCATTTTCTATATGACATAAATAAAATTTGCTAAAATGAATAAGCAAATTAAGCACACACTAAGGGGGAGCACACACTTAAGGGCAGTAATCCTCATTTTCTGCAAAACTAAAAAAGATAAAATGACACTGTGCTATTAATCAAGGAATGTTTTGTCATCATCACAAAGGGGGAGAATGTTGGCTTCATTAGTTTTTAATGATAATAAAACATTCACATTCATTTGTGTCTAACATTTTTACTTGAGTGTGTAGGATAAAAATATGCATGCAAATAATAAATCAATCTTTCAAAAGAGTATGTCAAAAATCACATGATTAAAGAGATATGATTGATTAACAAGAAGAAAGCTCTTTAGTTGAATAATGAAGAATGTTGGTTGGCTAAAATTCAAATTGGAGAACTGACAGGCTGAAGAGTATTGAGAAACAGAATCAACTTAGTCAACCAAGAAGCGAGTTAGTTGACTAAGAAGCTACTACCAGAAATCTGGACTTCAAGATAAAACCATCTTAGTCAACCAAGAAATAAGTTAGTTGATTAAATGTTATTTGCCAAAATCTACGACCAGAAAACAGAACCAACTTAGTTGATCAAGAAAGAAGTTAGTCGACTAAGAGCTCTCTGTTTGTAATTTGAACCAGAGCAGTAAAAGATAAATTAACGGCTAGAACCAACTCTCAACTATTTTCAATAGTCATAAACTACCAAACTACCATCAAAGTTATTTCTCCAAGTATAAAAGGGTCTTCCAATGGTTAGAAATTAGTTTTTTGAGAAGTTTTGAGATAATTGAAGGCTTCCAAGTCACATAAAGCTAAAAAACCAAAAAATCTTCTTTGCACCTTATTGCACTTAAACAACCATCTCTTGTAATTGTGATCTGCACTTAATCTTGTACCATTTAGATCAACCTTGTGATCATAAGTACTTTGTTTTTACTTCTCTTCTTGTATTTTTAGAGTGAGCAAGTCACTCTAAAGGTTGTTTCAAGGTAAGATTGCTTAAATGTGTTAAGGTTCTAGCTTAGCCTTGAAAAGTTAAGTGTTTGGGTTTTAGTTGAGCTCGTGAAAAACTATTATGAAAGGTTTTGGCTGAGCCTGGTAAAACTCATTGTAAAGCTTGGTGAAACCTTGTGAATATCACCGGTTCATAGTGGATTAGTTGGAAAATCTTTGGTTGGATAATAAAGGTAGTAGATGTAGGTCTTGGACCGAACCACTCTAAATTCTTGCGCATTGTCTACTCTATTTTTATTTTCTTTGTTCTCTAAATTAGTTCCTCATCTTGTCAAAAGCCAATGTGTGCTATTCACCCCCCCCCCCCCCCCTTTTGCACATATAATTGGAACCAACAAGGCGGAGGGAGAGGAGTGGTAGCTAGTTTTTAATTTTTTTTATTTCTATATGTATAAAAGTAAAAAAAATATAACTTTGTCACCCTAAATAAATTAAAAGAGTTGATTTAGAGTAGTGGTAATTAACTTAATCTGAATTTTGAATGCCTAGGTTCAATCCCTTTTAAGTCCAAACTTTGAAATTATTTTTATTATTTTCCTTTTTTTCCTTAGCTCAAATTTTGAAATTATTTTTCTTTTCTTTTTTCCATTTTTTCCTTAGCTCATCTAGGCCCAAGTTTTGAAATTATTTTTCTTTTATTTTTTTCTCTTTTTTTTCATTAACTCATCTTTTGATCTTAGATAGATTTAGTTATTCAAGATTGATGACATTGAACTTGATATTATGCGAGATCCATGTTTTTTTCATTTTTTTCTTTTTTTCCTTAACTCATCTTTTGATCCTAAAGATGGATTTAATTATTCAAGATTGATGACATTGAACTTGATATTATGCGAGATCCATGTTTGCAAAGTGTTTCAACTTTCTCAAAGCTATGACAATTAATGTTAAGGCAAAAAATTCAATTGTATATTTTCTCCTAGATCATTTAATTGCATATGAAATATGAATTAGAACATTTTGAACTTGATATTAGGTAAAATCCGTATTTACAAAGTGTTTTAACTCTCTCCGAACTATGCCATTTAATGTCACAGATAGAAAAATCAATTATATATCCTTTTTCTAGATTGATTGATTTGACTTATTTTAACTCTTTCAATTTTTATAGCAATTACAAAATATGCATTTTCAATTAAGAAAATTGTAAAGACGTGATAGCGTAATAAGATGGAAGATGATTTTCTTGCTAGTTCACTTATTCCTTACATTAAGAAAAAGATTGTCTAGATCATTGACACGGATTTTGTCATAAATGAATTTGAAAGCATGAAAGCACATTGAGCACAGTTTACAATGCCTAATGTGAAAATCTAATGTTAATTTTTCTTTCTACTTTATATCTATTTATATTGGTGAATTTGAAAATTTATATTTAAATTATTAATAAAAGTTTATATTATAATTTAATTTTATTTCAAAAATGATTAATTTTTTGCTCCAAATCAAATCATTGACTCGATTCATGACATTGTATGATTACTCTGCACCCCTCATATAAAATCTTGGATCCACCACCGGCTATCTTCAAACCAAAACCATACACCTAGAATTCAATGTGTAACACGTCAATTCTCCATGTAATACATCAGTTTTCCCTATGCACTTTGAAACTGCATGATTAAAACATTAGCACTATGATAAAGGATGATCGAGGCCAAACCAATACCAGGTTGCATAGGATTGACAAAATTTTGTGGTGGTGGGGTTTGATAACTAGCTTGATCCCTCGGAGTTCGACCTCTGTTTCCATCCTTTGTATTTAAGACTAGGGGTGGAGGGCAATGACTGCCCCTCTAAAATTTTTGAAAATTTTTATTTTATATATATATTAATGGCCCCTTCAAAATTTTTGGAATTTTTATTTATTATATATTTTTTAATGGATTTTTTTTAAAAAAAATTTATTTAATATTAATACAAATAAAAAATAATAAAATGACCTTATAAGTCTTATTTAACTTTATCTTAATTTAAGTTTCTTCACACCTCTTTCTCCCTTTTTTTTTTCTCTTTCTCTTCTATTTTATGTTTTTATTTTTACTTTAGTCTCTTCCCTATAACTCACCATTAAAACACACTTCATTCCTCCAAAGACATTTTGAGCTTAAACAAGGAATAACAGGGACCACTCATCACCATTGCGTTAAATTAAGAGAAGGTAAACAATTTTTTATCTTAATCTTTCTATTTATATTATTTAACTATTTATGTATTTAATCATTATGTAAAATCTTATATATCGTATTTAACTATTTATGTTTTATACATAATAGTCTTATATTTAGTACTTTAAGTTTAAATAGATATAAAATAAGAATATTAGACTTGGCTACACATTGGTTAGGATATGGTCTTAGGTTTTTTTATGTTAGTGGTCTCATGTGTTGCCTTTTTTTTTTGTTGGGCATTTTTGTTCTCTTTGAACAGTCGTCAAGTTTTTTGAGTGGCTGTTTTCACGTAATTGTATAAGTTTTCACACCTATATTAGGTCTAGGTGTCTTTGGTCAATCAGAGATTCAATAAAAATTACACTTTTCAAAAAAAAAATTCAAGTTTGATTAAAATACGAGTAAGTTAAAAATAATTGACAAATTCTTTAAACTAAAAAATATGCAAATCATCCAAATGATTTTCCTACACTTGAGCCATCAAGCCTCAATACTTAAAATCATAAACGAGCAATATGAATCAAACATCCTAAGCTCAATCTTGAAAAAAAGAGATGCTTTTTAGGTAAAACCTAATCCTTATAAAATTATTATAAGTCTTTCTTGTCTTATTTTTTTTTTATTTACATGTTATAAAAAATTATTATCTATTATGAATCTTGTGATTATTATTTAAATTTAATATACTAGTTTTAAAAATATTTAACTTTTATATCTTTTTCATCTTTGGCTCCCAACAAAAGTTGATTAGCTCTGCCCCTATTTGAGGCCAAGCATTGATTAAATTAAACATGTTTCATCAAGAACACAATATTTTAATAATCATTTTATTATTTTTGATTTGTTTGTATAGAGATGTTTACTAACTCCAAAGATTTTGCTAAGATAAATGCATTATCTATGACAGAGCAAGAAATAATTATAACGTGTACGTAACTACACCGAAGGCATCATCCATAAATGCTTCATATGATATGATAGCATCACAAATCCAACAAACTACAGGGCATAGCATATTGGCATGTTATGAAATTACGAAAAGCATATTTCTTTTAAAAAGCAGTCAAATGCTTTCTTCCGTCCAGGTTTAATGAATGTTTACACTTTGCTCTTAAAAAAAATATGCTTTTCTTTTTCCCTCATTTGTTTTCTCAGTAATCATAGACAGTTCAGTTTCTTTATTGGCCTCCGCACCGTTACTTATTGTTCTTATTGTCAAAGTAAATAGGGAATCATGATCCTATATCTTTCATGGGCCATTCAATTCTTTATGCTGTCCCAGCAGTCCGTCACTCAAATTGCCCTAGATTTTCAAAAGCAATTTGATGTTGTCAGGATACTCACAAGGCAATCAGGATCGGTTTGTGTTGTTTAAACGATTCAAAGTGAAAGTTGTCCACCAAGTTTGCATTTTAGTCAAACAATACCTTGGTGACTGGTGAGACTTCCAAAAAGCCGGTGCTAGATGCTCCTTATTGTTGTCTGATGTTTGTTCTGTTGCGAGATGCGGCCAAGCCCTTTGGACCTTTTTGCAAATGATATAGAAAACTGATGTCATGACATTAAGATTACAGTATGAAATCATTTGCATACCTACCTAATGAAAGCAGCAAAATCAGACGAAATGATTCACAGAGGCTTGAGAAACTGTATTATGCATTGAGCAGTATGTGAATTTTCTGCCCCATAATCAAATTTTGTCAAATGACATTCTCATTCCGGAGAATGGGAACCATCTTTTGCTAGACTACCACGTTAGGGGTGGCCAGAAAAAGACTACCACGTTAAGCTTCTCAGATGCAGGCCCATTGTCCGCCGAATCCTTGTGATTCTTGTCCGTCAAGTTGCCCACCTCCAAACTAGTCACTAGCGCATACATGATTAGGAGCATCAATTTTCATTTTCTTTTATCAAAGGAAGATAGAAAAACTCATTCGTCCAAATACGTGCACATATTCGAAATGGGACATATTAATGTCGACCGATCAGTTTACATCTCTCTCACACATAATTAGATGTGATTTTGGTGAATAAAGGATGCTGACAAGTGTTTGAGAGAAACATTGATGAACAGAAGGAGCCAAGGCTCTCGAATGTGATGAAGGGAAGCAAAGAAGGGACCCAAAGTGCACCGTTTTGAAAAGGCTCAATATAAGCTTAGAATAGTTCGCAAAACTTTCACTTGAGCTTTTAAAAGTTAGTTAATTGATGATTAATAGTTGGGGCATTTTAAAAAAATAATATTTAAAGATAAAATGTTTTTAAAAATAACTCTTTTTATAATTTTAATTGTTTTTAATTAAGTTAAACAAAATTATTTTTAATAAAATCTTTTTATACTCAAGTGCACATGATGTTATACGCCATGCATATGATGTGTAACATCATATTGAAAAAATGTTATTGTTATATGCTATGTATCAAAACATATTACATTTCATGGTTAAAAAAGGTTATTACACGTCATGTTGAAAAAAAATATTATTGTTACACACTATGTACAAAAACATATTTCACATCATAGTTAAAAAAAATTATTACACGCATGTTAAAAAAAATTATTATACGTTATGTTGAAAAAAAATATTATTGTTACACTCCATATTAAAAAAAAATATTATTGTTACATGTCATGTTCAAAAAAATTTTATTACACTTTAATGCTTAAAATGTTATTGTTAATTACGAACTAAAACTTTAAATCCTCTCGACTTTTTTCATTTTTTTTTAAGAATTTGGCACCGATTAAAATGTTTCTAACATGTTTTTATAAACCAAAATACAAATTTTCTTGTCTAAAACACATATTTCAACTAAAAATAGGAAAAAAATTTCCTTTGAAACCCTATATTTATAAATTTTAAACTTTTGAGTTTATTGGTGTGAAGGTCTTGAATTGATCCAATTAAAAGTTATTTCAAACATTTGTAATCATTTCTATCGTTTTAGTTTCATCCAAAATACCTAAAAATCAAATTCTCCAAATAGATACTCACCCCAAGCATATCAAAACTATCGTTTCGCATCTTGAAAGTGTGGGAAAGAGAAATCGAGAGCACATCTGATGAATGTTGAACAGAGATATCGATAAAATTAGAGAGAGCTAGATGGTGAGAGAGAGAAATCAAAAACATAGATGGGGAGAAATTGTGATGAATGATTTACTTTATCTAAAATAGTTTCAATGGTACTTTTGTCAAGTCACTGTTAAATATGACTAAAAACAGTTAAATTTATTTTGATAGTTATTTTGAAACACCTTTATCAAAAAGGTTATTCTTGACAATTTTCTCTTATTAGTTAGCTAAGAATTAACTTTACTCTTTCTCATTAACCAATACTTGTACAAATATATATATCTTGATGTAAGACCTTTGTCCTTTAAAAATGAGAAAATGCCTTAGACATTTCTCTCCTATTTGTGTTTAGTCTTCTTCCTTATTTCCATTTCTGACGTAGTATTAGAGCAAATTAGATGATACTTAAAAATGGTACTTTTGGTAATGACGACCACTGAAGTCTATGGTCCTTCTGAATTTATTTATTTTTTCTGTTAGTGAATATTTTGTTGAAATTTTAGATTTAATTTTATTTGCATGTTTATTTAGACTTTAAATAATTAGGATTAGTTGATCATTTAAATTTTTATGCTTGCTTGAATTTTTAAGAATCTAGAGTAAAGTTGTGTCAAAATTTTTTCGATGATTTCTTTATCCAATGATAATTATTTTTTGTCTTGTATCTTTAGCTTTAGGTGAATAAAGATATTGTTTATTTCATGCTAAATTCTTTTGTTTAATATCATTTTTGGGATATGATTTTCACAATTTTGAACACTATATCTTTTACTTTGATTTTTGTGAATGTCTAAAGAATATATCTATTGATGTGAATTTTAGATTATGTCAATAATTCTAAAAATTGCTTAATTCTCTCTCAAGGCGAAATCCTAAGTAATACTTAGTTAGGAAAACGATTTAGACTATCTTTAAATGGTTTGACTATTTCAAGCTAACCTTATTATATTTATGTCCCTAGTATACCCTTTTGAGCCTAATTCCCCCCCCCCCCCCCCCCCCCTCCCTCTTTTTTTTTTTTTTTTGCTTAACCACATAATAATAAACCTAACCTTAAAATAAAATTTCAATTTTGTAACATTCACTCCTAAGCATGTATATTGTTTTAGAAATATATATTGAGGTAAATGCATACGGTAGAAAGGTGATGTTGATGTGAAAAAAGTTCAAAATATTAAAATCACCCCATAACTTACAATATAAAGAAAATAAGTTTGAGAGTGTAAAATTGTGAAATTATGAAAAAAAAAAGGAAAAGAAGAAAAAGTAAAATAAAATATTGAACAAAAGAAAAATTCAAATGTGGAAGAAAAGGTGCATGTGGAGAAGGAAAATAAAGCTTTATATATAGGTTTTAGAATAGTTATTTGCTTAGGGTGACTTAAGCCACTTTATATCCTTTATCTTACTTTAGCCCTAGCCATACATTACAAGCTTAATAAAAACCTATTGATCTTGACTTAGTATTAGTCTACATTAGTAGAGAGAAAGATATAAAGTAAACTTACAGAGTTCTAGTACTAATTTGAAATTTATGTTGGCATAAACTCATCTAAATGTCATGATATTCTTGATAAAAGATTTCACACACACACAAAATTTCATTCGAGAATGTGCTTGCATTGGAATTTAAACATGAATTTGAATGATGCCTATATTTTTCCTTAAGTTAGAGATTGATAAACATACACTTGAGGAAATCATGAGAGATCGTTGTAGTTGGTGCACTTTATCTCTAGTAGTTGCTTTATTTATTTTTCTCTTATCATTTACATTGTTTTTCGAAAATTAGTTTTTTTTATATGTTTTTCTCAAGGACTAGCAAAATCTTATGTTTGGGGATTGATAACTCTATGATGTAGAGTTATTTTGACTTAATTTTGATAATAATTGAGCTTAGTTTTTATAGTAATACATAGAATTAGTAGGTTTTATTTAATTATTTTAAGTTAGTGAATCAATCTACTCTTAGTTAATCTTATGTTAAATTAATGGTTATGTGCCTAAGATAAGTTATTATTGATTTGTTTGTTCCTTTGTAGGTGTTTATTGAAGAAGGACTTTTAATAGAAAGAGAGAAATTTTGAGATGTAGATTTCCACTACACATATCTTGGTATTTTGATCATAACTTTTTTTATAGAATTTCAAATGAGGTTATTCTTAAAGCATTTGAAAGATAAGAGAAAAAGCTATAACTTTTATGTTTATCACTTGGCCCAGTTCAACTTGGAAGGTGATCAAAAACCTTGTCAAAATTGAAGCACTATAGTAGTCTTGGAAAGAACACAACTTTTTGTGAATTAAATGGTCAAGGTCGCAGCTCATGTAGTCTGATGAGGAATTCTTGGTTAGAATGGACTTTTTTTCTTCACCCAACTTGGCCCAACTTCAAAGCTTTATAAAAACAATCTTTTGAAGAACTTTTAGAGATACAAAACACTAGATTTAAAGTTGAGATTCAAGCTACAAAAATCATTAAAAAAGTCTCATTGGAGTAAAGAAGAAATTGAGGGATTCAAGAAGATTTGGAGATCAATATTGCAATTCTTGGGTTTTTTTTATCTTTTGTTATTCTTTTATTTTCTTAGTTTGGTTTTAATGTTTAAACTTTATTTGATGATGATATGTAACATTATGGGGAATAAATTTAGTTATCTTAAATTATGATTGAACTTAATACGTAGTCTAAATTATTTATCTCTCTTTTGCTTATGTTCGATAGTTTTTGAGTTATTTATTCTATTATGTTCTTAATACTTCTAATTGTCTGACCATCAATTAGATTAAATTGGAAACCTAAGTTAAATCTTAACGAAGGAGATTTAGAGTAAACCTAGAATAAAATAGCATATAATTGAATGCACTTAGTTAATTAGGTGGTTTGATTTGCATATAGGATAGACATACACCAATAAGCCATACGTAGCCAATATTAGAGCACAAACTTAATAAATGCTTCTTCAATTTAATTTGCATATGTGTGTAGTAAGTTAATTAGGAAATGTATTTTTATGAAAACCTCGATAGAGACTTATAAATAAATTAGGACTGTAAGTTAGCAACTTAATCCATTGAACTAAGCTTAAAGAAAGAGACAATATTTAAATGAAGTATTGAGGGATATCATAATCTTAGGTCTAGCAGTTAAGTAAGTTTTATAAAGCAAATTTGCTATTTAGTTTTAGTTTCAGTTTATTCGTTTTAATTTTTCTTTATAATAATTTTAAATTTAAATATCTAGATAAAATTAAGGTGTGTCAATTTGAGCAGGTAGCAAATATGAATTAAAACAATTATTTGTAAAATTGATACTTTACTTCATCACTATATTACTTATTTGCGATACGTGCATTTGCATGAGAAATCAACAAGAAGTTTTTTACGCCATTGCTCGAGATCAAACTCAAGTTGCTTGTGTGACAAGTGAGAATACTTACCATTATAGACAAATAAACTACTATAATTTGTTGTTGATTTCTCACACAAGTGCACATGTCGCATACAAGTAATATAATGATGAAATAGAGTATCTTTCCCACAAATAATTGTTTTAATTCTTATTTGCTACCTACTAAAATTGACACATCCTAATTTTATCTAAACAATTAAATTTAAAATTATCATAAAGAAAAATTAAAACTAAGAAACTGAAACTAAAACTAAATAGTAAATTTATTTTATAAAACTCACATAACTACTAGACCTAAGGTTATGATATCCCTTAATATTTCATCTAAATACTCTCTCTCTCTCTCTCTCTCTCTCTCTCTCTCTCTCTCTCTCTCTCTCTCTCTCTCTCTCTTAACTAAGTTTAATGGATTAAGTTGCTAACTTAGAATCCTAATTTATTTACAAGTCTCTGTCGAGGTTCACATAAAAATACCTTTCTCAATTAACTTACTATATGTATATGCAAATTAAATTGAAAAAAGACTTAAAAATTCGTGTTTTAATCCTGACTACATATAACTTATAGGTGTATGTCTACCCTATATGCAAATCAAACCACTTAATTAACTAAAAGCATGTCTGGCTTGACTTTTTTTAGCTTAAAAGTTATTATAAAGCTCTTATGAAAAATAATAGCTTTTAAAATTAAGTTAAAGTTGTTTGCTAAATTTACTTTTTATAAACTCTTTTTTATAAATAAGCTGTTTGGCAAAACAATTTATATAAAATCTAATTTTAGTTAAAATTACCATAAAGGGTATTTAATAAATAACTTTCTAGTAATAACAAATTTCTTTGTTCAAAATAGAAAAAATTAACTTTATTTTTTTTCTATTTAAAATAAATTTTTGAAAATATAAAAAGTATTTTTACATAACATAAAGTTTATAATTAATAATAAATAAAAAAAAGAGTTTCACAAATCAACAACACACGTTGTAACTTGTAGGGGCAATTCCGTAATGCCAACTTAAAATAAATCGGTATGATATTACATTCAACTTAAATCATTGATATACTAAAATTCATCCTTTTTATATCTTTTATTATGGAAAATAATTGAAAACAATTTAATCATAATAATCTGTCTCCTGGATATTGATTATGTAGCAAATTTTTTTATAGAATACTAAAACCTAACTTAAAACTGAAATAAAAAAATAAACATAAAATAATTTGAAAAAGATTAGAGATTTGGATCAAGCTATATGATCATGTCTAACAATATCAACTTTGTGACAAAAAGAAATGAAAAAAATATATCATCCAAGGTTTCCAAAACCCAAAAAAAAAAATAAAAAAATATAAAACAAAACAGAAAAAAAATAATACTTGAATGCAGTTTTGATTTTTTGGTTTTCGTTATTCTTAAATTTTGTAAAAACAAAAAAAAAAACTCTTGATTGGTAGAAAGAGAGAGAAGAGAGGGAGATCACTAGGGAGAGAGGGAAGGAGTATTTGTCATGACTCGGAACCTCCTTCGAGTCTGTGACAACCGTCGCGATGTCCCGATAGGTACTCATCTCCCGAGTACCTTATCGAGACCCCGCAAGGCTCTGGTATCAGTTTTTCACCTCCCCTGTGATTGATCATTACAAAAATCATGTTTTAAAACAATACGGATCAATTTTTTTTGTCCAAAAACAATAAAATTTTAATTTCTGCCTCACATGGGCGTTTTCGTCATTTTCGTCAAAAATTTCGGGACAGGTTAAAAATGTAATAATTAAGTGGAAAACATATATTTTATACTTAGAAATAGGTTTTGATATCTAAAACGTTCATTTAAAAGCAAATTGTTGACAACTAGTACTATTTAAAAATAATAAATAAAATATTCTATTTTCTCGTAAAATAATTTTTTATAGAAATATTCGTAAATAATTTTCCGCACATGAAAGTAAAGTAAAATTTTATGAATAGCAATACAAATAACCAAAATATAAGATTTGATCTACAATGACACGTGGGGCCTAATTGACCAAGAGTATGTATGACTATGAACTCTTACTTTCTATAATGCAGTTCCGAACTTAGTTCTCGTCCTACTCGACTATCTACAAACTGTTCCGAGCCTGAAAAATGTATAAGAAGAATGAGTGAGATTATATAATCCCAGTGAGTAAAAATATACTATCTAAAGTATCTAAAGCCGAGTAAATGTAGACAATAAAATACCCCATCCCAATATGCATTTCATAACTTGAAAATTTATTCCATCCCATGAAGACAATTATAATTCAATTAAAATGATTTTCAATGCTTATGTTTCTCATAAAATTTGGCTCATGCCAAAACTCATTCTCGGGGATACTTGATCATCATCAAAGCATCCACTCAAATCCACCAAGGCTGTTAAAACGACTTATTCATATAAAACAACAGTCCCATAATGTTGGCTGAATTTCACTTTCACGTGGTGGTAAAGCGTGAAGTGGACTCAAACCCCTCCCCAAGAGTTACTGTACGCGCCTCTCCCACAGAGGTAAAATAAATCAGTCGAGTTTACCGTGCCCCTCTAATAGGCTGGTCCATGAAAACTCGCCACTGCAGTGTAGGTCAGCCCCACCATAATCATAAAATAGTTTAACAGCATAACAAGGCAATTTTTTATAATAACTAATTTGCACAGCAAACCACAATTCGTATAATTTCAATACAATAAACCAGCCAAGCATGCTCACATTATCATAAGCCATTTGAATTAAAAATACAATTCATACTTAACAACCACAGTCTCCATGTACTCTATTAAAAAAAATAACATTCATCATTAATTTCAAACAATTTATAAAACCATTTTATAAAAACACATTTATTTATAAAACATGAAATTTATCCTTTTTAAATCCATTTTTCATAGAATTTATAAAAATTTCATAAAAACCACTTAAAATAAATTAAATGATAATAAGTTTACTCACAGTATTAAGAGTAGAAATACTCCTATTCTCAGTCCGTGGGCACAATCTTTTACCCGTGTCAAATGGCTCACCACCTATCCACCGTACATGACACAAAATTCAATAATTTGTGTCAAACCATTATAAATTAATTCAAGCTCATATCTATATGTATACATGAGAATGAGTATGAAATGTCTAGACAATCGCTTAATTGCGGTGTTCGACCCAACTTGCTTATTCACAGTCTAAATTGCTAAAACCTCCAATTCAACTCCGATTCAATCCATTTCACTTTCAATACTCCAATTATAACCGAAATACCTCAATGACTATGATTATTATTTAATTTACTGGTCCTAGGCCACAAATCATATATGTCCACAAATTAGGCAAAAATTCAGATTTTCATGCCAAATTTTCCCATTTAATTTCTAATATCACAAATCATCAATTTTCATCTAATTACCATAAAATATCACCAATTTAACATCAATCTCTCTCCTAGAAAATTCGACCCTTTGGGGTTTAATGACAATATATTATTTTTTTACTAATTTTCTTCATATCATTAATCATCCACCAATTTAAAATACTAATGTCACTTAATCCACTCACCATAATTCATTATTTCCTAATACATTTCACTTGAGATGAAATTGTTTCATCATCAATACACTAACTATGAAATTCGGCTATGGTGGGCATTAACCATAAAATTTTTCCTATTACATTTTCCCACCATAAATCATCATTTCCTTAACTAATTTACTTGAAACAAATCAAATCCACCATCACCACTCAACCTACAATATTCGGCCATAGAGGGTGCCAAAGGTTGGGTGATTTTTCTTCACTTGATTTCATGCCACACAACATTAACTACCTAAAAACACTAACATACTTTAAATTCAAACCATTTCCATCAACTTTCCCTCCCTAAACCCATTTGGTCATCATCAAACCCATCATGAAATCAAGTAATTTATCCATGGAAATGAAAGAATAAAGTATGGGTATGATAGATTTCAAGTAAAAATTAGGAAATCTTACCTTATCTAGCTTGAATGTTTGATTTCTCACTAATTTCCTTTGATTTCTTCACCAACGGTTTCTAGTTTTCTTTCTTGCTTGCCTTTGTTCATGCTAGGCAGACTATGGGAGAGAAAGAAAAGATTTATGGGCTGATTTTTATGGAAAAATAGTAAAATAATAATGGGTGCCACATGTCATTACCTTATTAGCCCATTTTTCTTTTTCTACTTTAATAATTAACTTTTATTCTCCACCACTTGATTTGTCAAAAGTTAAAATGTTGATAAGGGATAACCATGGTTGGACAAGTGTCCTGGTGGTGAAAAAATACGGTTTTGCCCCCGATATGATAAAATTACGATTTTACCCATATACTCCAAAAATATTAAAATTACAATTCTTTTTCACTTTTCAACCTTGAATTGTACCCCAAATGATAAATTTTAATCAAAGACTTCATTCGACACTCAAATTTTAAGTCTTAAGTGACAAAATTACCATTTTGCCCTTAAAGTGGTAAAATTACCATTTTACCCCCATGTCCCAAAAATTACCGAAATCAATATTCTTCATCTCTTAAACTTCAATTATGTTCTAAATAATCTAAATAATTAATCTTGATCAATTGTTATCAAAATATTTTTCAAAAATTCTCGATTTGTCCTTTAATGGTAAAATTACTATTTTGCCCTTGTACTCTAAAACTACCGAGAAATTTAATTTATCACTGTCAAACTTCATATTATACTCCAATAATTATATTATACTTCAAATAATTGATCTTGGTCGAATGTGATTAAAATCTTTTATGGAAATCTCTATTTTGTCCTTAAATGATAAAATGATGGTTGTGCCATTAACCGGTCAATTTTCCTAATTGACTCCAAATCGAACCTTGAACTCTGAATTACCATTCTGAGTAGATTTTGGGGTTTCAGAATTCTCAAATTCCTTTTAAATTTTCCGTTTGAACTAACTCGAAGTATAAATCAACTTCACAACACTTCTAGGGGCAATATCGTCTTTTTGTCGATTTTCTCAAGCTTCCTCAATATACAAACATTTTATTGAGTATGTGAATGACACTGTAATTACTTTATAGAGCAGGGTTTGACAGTATTTTTTTAGAAAGGTTTTTTTTTTTGAAAAATATAACTCTCTTAATAAGTTGACGTGTTTTAAAAAAAAAAGAAAAAATAAAGTTCTTAATTGGAGCTTTTTATTAAGCTCTTTTTTTAAAGATCTTATTCTTTTTTTAAAGATTTTATTCTTTAAAAAAAAAGTTACTTTTTTTTAAGAGCTTTTCAAGAAATCTTGTTTGACTCAGCTTTTACTTTTAAACAGTAGATAATCTAAAAATAAGCCAAGTCAAATAGGTACTAAGTACATTTGATCATATGCTATTCTATTTTAGATCTACTCTAAATTTCTTTCATCAACGTTTAACCTAAGTTTCCAATTCAATCTAATTGGTAACCAAGCAATTAGAAGCATTAAGAATAAATTAGAATAAACAACTCAAAAACTATCAAACATAAGTAAAAGAGAGATAAATAATTCAAACTACGTATTGAATTCAATCATAATCTTAGATAACTAAATTAATTCCTCATAATGTCACACATCATCATCAAATAAAGTTTAAATATTAAAACCAAACCAAGAAAATAAAAAGATAACAAAAATATTAAAAAAACCAATCTTGATCTCCAAATCTTTTTAAATCCCTCAATTTCTTCTTAGCTCCAACGAGGCGTTTTTCAATTATTTTTGTGGCTTGAATCTCAACTCTAGATCTAGTGTTTCATGTCTTTAAAAGTCTTATAAAAAGTTACTTTTATAAGGCTTTGAAGTTGCGCCAAGTTGGATGAAGAAAAAATTAATTCTAACTAGGATTTCCTCATCAAACCACGTGAGCTATGACCTACCTCCATCAAGGCCGCAGCCTTGACCATTTAATTTGCAAAAAATTGTGATCTCTTTATAACTGCTATAGTGCTTTAACTTCAACAAGATTTTAGACTATCTTCCAGGCTACACTAGGTGAAGTAGTAAACACAAAAGTTGTTGATTTTTCTCTTATCTTTTAAATGGTCTAAGAATCACCTCATTTGGAATTTTTTAGAGAAAGCTATCATCAAAATATTGATACATGTACAGTGAAAGTCTACACTCAAAATTTCTCTCATTCTTCCATTAAACGTCCTTTTTCCATTAGATGTGTAGTGGAAATGTTAGGTTCACCCTATTGTTAACCCTAACCAATGTGCTTTGTGTACCTAGCTTCAAACTCAATCTTGTATCTATTGGTCAATTCACTAAAAATAAGTCAACTTATGCTCTTTTCACTTACATATATTGTATTGTTTAAGACATTCTTTTATGAATAGTACCTAAGGTATCTAGGGCCCCTTCAAGACTACACTTCATGGAAGATAAGGGTGATGAACAAGATCTATCTAGCTACTGTTTTGACAAAATCATTAAGTTTTCGTTTGTTTTTTTAATTAGTACCTACAATGCAAGACATAGGACCTTTGATCTATGGCACTTTAGACTTAGACATGCTCCTTTGGAGAGAATTAATATAATAAATCAACAATTTCCAAACGTTAAAAGTTAAAGTGATTTATGTTGTGAAATCAGCTTTTTGGCTAAGCAAAGGAAACTATCTTTTCCAACTCATATTCGAAGTACCAAGAATGTTTTTGAGTTAAGACATGTTAACATTTGGGTTTTTATGAGAATCTTACTCTGTTGAACTAAAGATATTTTCTTACAATTGTAGATGATTTTACTCATTTTACATGGATCTTTTTCTTATGAAAAGCAAATAAGATGTTTCAAGTATCATACCTTCCTTTTTTGTTCAAAGACAATTTGAACTTAAAATAAAATGTTAAAAGACTGACAATGGACAAGAATTTAGACTTACAAAATTTTTAGCTAAGATAGGTATAGTTCATCAATTGTTCTATGTAAAGGAACCTCAACAAAATGAAATTGTTGAAAGAAAACATCAGCACATACTAATGGTTACCAGAGCCTTAATGTTTCAATCTAAGTTTTCAATTCACTTTTGGGGGGATGCGATATTGATTGCAATACATGACATTAATAGAGTACCAACTAGAATTCTCTAAAACAAATCATCATATAAGCTACTATTTAAGAAGTCACCTTCTATGATCCCTTTAAAATGTTTGGTTGTCTATGTTTTGTGTTTACACTAAACAAAAATAGAAAGAAACTAGACAAAAGAGTTGCCAAATGCATATTCTTGGGATATCCAAATAACATTAAAGAGTATAGAGTTTGTTATCTTTGTGCATAAAAGGTCTTGGTTTCAAGAAATATTGTTTTTCATGAAAAGAATTTTCTTTTTCAAACTTTACAACATGATCAGTCTTACCAAGCATTTCATCAAACACCTAACCTACATAATGGTTATCTTGATTATTTTGATTCAAATTCATTCAATTTGTTTTACCAAAGCCAAGAACAGCTTAAATACACTTTCTTGAGCATATGCAGCTAATGATGAACCCTTCACAAAAATTGCAAGTGAATCAAACATTGAAACCTCCTATATTGTAAGTAACCCTACAACTAATGACATTCATGAACATGAACCTAATTCTGCCAATGAAATAGTTATACTAGTAAGGAAAAGCTCAAGAACTAAACACATTTCTAAATACTTAGATGCATATTATGTAGACTTACCATCACAAACAAATAATATCACTGCATATCCTTTCACCAAGTACTTATTTAGTCATCATCTATCACCTACACACAAATCTTTCACCATTGCACTATCAGTTGTCTATGAACCAAGTTTTTACCATCAAGCTATCAATTATTCTCACTAGAGAGGCACCATGGCTAATGAATTAAAAGCATTGGAAGACAATGGTACGTGGAGCATTATTCCACTACTTTCCAACTGTCATGCAACATTATGTAAGTTCATATAAAGTAAAGTTGAATGCAAATGGAAATGTGGAAAGGTACAAAACATGTTTGGTTGAAAAGGGATATAATCAGATTGAAGGCTTTGATTACCATGAAACATTTAGCCTTGTTACTAAACAAATTACAGTAAGGGTGTTCTTTGCATTAGCAATAGCTCATAATTGGCATTTATCACAACTTGGTGTGAATAATGCCTTCTAACATGGAGACTTAGCAAAAGAAGTCTACATGGAAATACCACAAGGTTACTTAATTAAGGGGAGTACTTTAATTCAACCTCAAAATTGGTTTGTAAACTGCATAAGTCACTTTATGGACTTAAACATGGAATGCAAAATTCATTGCCTCAATCTTGAAGTATGGTTTTAGACAATCAACTTTAGATTATTCACTTTTAACTATGAAAATACTCAATAAAGATTTCATAGCACTCTTAACCTATGTTGATGACATTCTAATTGCTAATACTTCTGGTCAAACTAATTCTGATGTTAAAAGGTTTCGACCTAGGCAAAGTTAAATACTTTTTAGGGCTACAAAATCAGCAAAAAGCATATCAATATGCCAAAAGAAATACACTTTAAACTTATTGGAAAAGCATGGTTTTCTTGGAGTTAAGCCAGCAAGCACTCCCATTAACTATAATCACAAGTTAAGAAAAACTACTGAAGAAAAAAATTAACAAATACTACAAGCTATAGGCAATTAGTTGGAAAATTGTTATACTTGACTTTTAGTAAACTTGATATAACTTATGTAGTACAGGTCCTTTCACAATTCATGGACAGGTTTTTTAAAATTTGTAGTGTTATCCAACCCCCTCTCGCACTCTATTAAGACCAACAAGTGGTATTAGAGTTAAGCCCTCAAAAAGAAGGCTTAACGTCTGTAAAGGAGATCTAAATGACTAATCAAAAGTCTATTGTTGCTGAAGGTCAATCCACAAATAAGCCTCTTTTATTTGATGGATCAAATTATGCTTATTAGAGTACTAGAATGTCCATTTATATTAAAGCTCTTGATTATGAAATGTGAGACATAATTACAGAAAGACCTTATATTCCCACCTCATCTAGTTTTGTCATGGGAGAGAAAATTCCTAAACTAAGGGCAAAATGGTTTAAAGTTGATCTACAAAAGGTTCAAACCAATTTTAAAGCTGATAACACTCTCCATTATGCATTAACTCCCATTAACTCCACAACCAAGAAAATTTGAGAAAAACTTAAAGTCAATCATGAAAGGACTTCTCAAGTTAAGGAGTCCAAAATTGCCTTACTCACCTATAATTATAAAATGTTCAAAATGGAACCAAGTGAAGATCTTTACCATGTTTGATAGGTTTGCCAGCATTACAAACAAGCTCAATCAACTTAACAAAATTATCCCTAAACATGAGTTAGTTAAGAGATTGCTTAGATACCTCCCAAAAAGTTGGAAACCTAAAGTCATTTCTATCAAGTGGTAGCTAATAGAGTCTTAAAGTATTTCAAGAAAGCACTTAGCCAGGGAATCTTGAGGAAATCAAAATGCAACTTGAAGATATCTAGCTATTTTGATAATGATTGGGCAAGATGCCTTGACACCGGAGAATCAATCCCAAGCTATTATACATCCTCGTTGGTGATTCACTAGTGAGGTGGAAATCAAAGGAGCAGTTTGTAGTGACCAAGAGTTCAGCTAAAGTAGAATACAAATCAATGGCCATTACTTGCTGTGCAATCATATGGCGAAAGCACTTAATGGAAAACTTTGGGATTAGATTCACAACCCTTATATATTTTCACCAAAGCTCTACAGCTTAGACAATTCTACAAGTTACTAGGCAAAATGAACATTCACGATGTTCACGGTTCCTTTTGAGGGGGAGTATTAGATGTTATTTTGGTGAAGAAAATATACTGATAAGTGTTTGAGAGAAATATTGATGAACAAAAAAAGCCAAGGTTCTCGATTGTCACACCCTAAAACCGAGATGTGACACGATCATATTGCCTTGAGACGAAATCCCAAATTAATACGAAGCTTTGTTGTCTTTCATTCTTATAAAAGTCCTTAGTTGAAGTTATACAGACAATTTCATTCTCGTCTATATAACTATTATAATCCAACTAAATTCTCTAAAATGAAAAGTAATTAAACAACTAAATTCTCCAAGATGAAAAGTAATTAAACAACTAGAAAATGGTATATTAATTACATATGGTAAAGTTTCAAGATAGCTAACAATGTCTTGACACTATAGTAGATTACGCAAACTGTTTTCTTACATCCCATAATTCTAAAGCTCTTAACTCTAGTCATTTGTAAAACTGTGAGTAAAGAAATGAGCAAACCACAACTTAGCAACTATAGCCACATATACCTTATCAGGTAAAGCATCGTTTTCAATATATCATATAGTTCATTCAAGAGTATTTCAATAAATCTTGCTTTCAAATAGTTAATCAAATCATTATATTAAAAATGAGGAATTTCATCAGCTCATAAATCATTGATCATCAAATATCATTCAAGCAAATTATAAATTCAATCTTTCAAACTCTTATCATCTTAGCTGCGGTCACTTTTATATCCCATGACAAAGGTCATATTGACTAATCATTCTCATGACCGTTACTAATTATTATATCCCATTAGCAGGGTCGTGTGCCAACTATTATAGCCCATTAACAGGGCTATAGAACTAGTTCTGATGTCGATTATCCAACTTTCTAGGGATCATGTCATTACTCTTAAAACATTCTTTAAAGATAATCAAAGATTTCATTTCATTCATAAATCAACATTTGTCATATGAATCAACCGAAACATTCGTTATATGAACCAACCAAAACATTCCTAAAACAATGTTCGTTATATGTATAAGTCGAATCATTCATAAATCCATTTTTTGTCACATCAGTAAACCAAATCATTTATAAATTATTATTCATCATATTATTAAGCCCAAAATAGAAAATAATCGTATGCTTGACCTTATTTTCATAAACTGAAAATAATGAAATAAAATGTTTGTTTTTTCAAGAAATATACATATACAATAGTTTCGAAACAAGTATGATGTGTAAGGATATACTTATCTTCCTTCGCTCTAATAGACTCATTTCCTCCCAAAATAATCAAAAGCCTAATAACAATCATTTAAACATATTAGAAACAATCTAACTCTTTAAAATATGTTCATCACCTAAAACTACACAAAATAACCCAAAACTTTCCTAGATCAGAAATCTAGACAACTTGCATATCATTAACTAAAATGACCATATCTTAAGTTATGAAACTCAAAACCAAGATTTGTCTAATGTGTTGGAAACTAGACCTAATAAGCTTTCTATTCATATACATTTCAACACTTAGTTCAATGTAGGGAAAGTGCAAAAAAATTTCAAAATTGCCCCTAGCATTGCCATTAAGTAGTTTGCACTGTCTTTACAAAAAAAATCATATCTTTATGTAAGAAACTTGGAATCCACTTCTGTTTGGACTCATGTAGCTTTTCAACCATATATAACTCAAATAGCAAAACTTCCATAAATCAATATAGAACCAGACTTAAAGTGACGTTACAATATATAAAACTAGATTCTTACATCAAATTTCTTTTTTAATATTAATCCAAATTCTTCTAAATCAATCAAATATTTTTCTTCAATTTAGAAAAGGGTTTTACTCACCTTATGATGATAAATCCACCAATAGCCTTTGATTATTTATTCTTTAAGTTGCTATTGAAAATCTCTAAATCCTACACAAAAGTATACTTGTGGATTTCTCTTTTTAGCTAGGTTTTCTTCATTAAGGTGGTTGTCTATGTTTAGATGATATATTTATAATAATTTAATTGTATTCTAATAAACTTCAACATAAGAAAATGATTTAGGCCCAATTATTTTAAAAGCCTATTTGTTTCACTTGAGATATATCATTACCTTAGCCTAAATATTATTTTGGGCTAGGGTATTACATTCTCCCCACCTTATCAAAAGTTTCATCCTCAAAACTTGATTTACTTTCATTTTCAAATAAATAAAGATAGTGTTTCCTCATATCCTCTTTCATTTTCCAAGAGTCCCTTGATGTGTGATTGCTATATTGGAGTTTTGCAAAAGTAGTGATTTGATACCTCAAGACTCATTCCAAAAATTTCAAATCATCCTACATAACATGAGCTTAACTTTCCTTGCTTTCCAACCCTCGTAACACCTAAGTGACACCTTTAAGAAGGTGTAATTCCTTAGTTAAAATTTTATGCTCTTTCTCATCTTTTCTTCCCATTTTTATTAAAATCTTGTGAAGCTTTAAGTCTTTCCTTAATCATCTTAATCTTTTCTATTGCCATTCACAACATCTTCGGTCCCTAAAGCTTTTATTGCCTAACATCATTTCAACATAGAGGAGGTCAACATTTCCTCTTTGAAACTTTAAAAAGAGATATTCTAAAACTAAATTAATAACTATTATTGTACACAAACTGTATCAAGAGCAAAATAACCATTCCAACTACCATTTAGACCGATCAAAAAAAGACACGGCATATCTTCCACAATTTAGTTCATTCTCTCCAAAATCAAAAATCCATGATCTTAAACCTTATCCAATTCTCAAACAAATTTAACATACACTCCTCATTTTAGAAGGGTTCATCAATTGTATTTAAACAAGCATCTATCATAAACTTCTCAAAATCATTTATCTAATAACAAAATCAACATTAATATTATCCAAATCTTCAATTTTTATTCTTATCCCAATACAAGATAGAATTTCAAAATCATAAACTCTTACAAAATCCTTATGCTCCAAAACATGAAAAATACATAAATCTCAATCATGGTTGGTAACTTAACTTCAAAAGAAATTTAACCTTATGTATTCAATATTCCTTTTCTAACAAGATCAAACATAACAAACCATCGCAATTTCACAACCAACGTAAATTCTCTGAGTTTATATATATCAAAATCCATAACCTTTACGTAATTAATACACAAATCATCATTTAATAATGATCAACCACTGAACTAAATTATCAATATTCCATAATTCGTTACTTAAATTAAATCATGCTTTTACTGTGCACTCTGATATTTCATTTAAATATATCCTCAAAAATATCACATAGCAATTTCATTTTCTTTTAACCAGCTATCAGAGTGCTCTTATGCAATTTGGCTATTATTAAATAGTGACAAAGATCATACCCATGTAATAGATCATATCCATAAGTTTTACACCATACAAATGATTCAAACATAAATCCTTAACTATCCAAGTCACCTCTAACATCAAATATTACTTGCTTTCAAGTACCATTGATCACTTATATGATGAGAATTAGCTATTTAGGTAGCTTATAAAGTGACAAAGATCATACCCATAAGTTTTGTACCATACAAATAATTCAAATATAAATCCTTGACTATCCAAGTCACCTCCAACTTCAAATATTACTTGCTTTCAAGTACCATTGATCACTTATATGATGAGAATCAGCTATTTAGATAGCTTATAAACATAAAAATATCTAAATTTTTTTAAATTAAGTATATTACTATCAACTTCGAGTTAAAGTCAAAAGTTGAGAATTGTATACAAGCAAAACAAATTTACAAAGAATTTTAACCAATATGAACTTCTAGTAATTGATTTTGTGTCAATAGTAAAGTTACAAGTACCAATCAATAATGTCACTTAATAACATAAATTTTCTTCAATTTTTGAAAATTGATTTCATATTCAAAATTCCCAAATATACAAAACTACCATTTAATTGTTTAGTCTTACCATGATAAGAAACATCTTTTGTACTTATAACATATCAAAGTTAATCTTAGCAAAACACATTTTTGCACCTCAAAATACTCAATCACAAATCAACTTCTTCAATAAGATCTTTCAATAACCATGACCTTAGTCTTTAAGCACGAATTCATAATCTGCGTTTTTTACCATAAGAAGCAATATTCTCCAATAAAATATTATTTCAATGAATCTCGAATTTACTTCTATTAATTAGAAACTAATATCACAAATTTCTCACTTTGACATTAATAAACTCATAGCACTCTAAAACAAAAATTTAATGTTCAAACTTCAAAAAGATTGCTTAAAATATCAATTCTCATGATCAAGTTTAAGAACCTTTTTTTTTTTTTTTGCAAAAACCAAAGTCATGTCAAATTGAGCAAAGCATCAAAATGTCAATTAATCTTAAGTGCAAGATTCACTACAAAAAAAAAACTTTTTTCCAACGAAAAATTTCCGTTGGTAAAAACTTCTTTCAACGGAAATTTTTGTTGAAAAAATTACCACACTTTTAAATTTTTTTACTCTTTAAATTTTTCAATTAATTTCCAACATAAATTTTATTATTGGAAATTTCGTCGGAAAAGGTGGTGTCTTATATTTTTTTGGGAAAAAAAAATTTTCTAACGGATTTTCAACAGAAAAATTCTGTTGGAAAATTTTCGTTGGAAATTCGTGAGAAATCCACCGAAAAATTGAGTTGAAATTTTTGATCAAATTCCGTTGAAAATTCGTTGAAAATTTTCAACGAAATTTTTTCTGTTGGAAAAACCATGTTTTTTTGTAGTGATTGAAATCAAAATTCACCAAGGTACTCCATAATTATTCATACCAACCAAAATCTCAAGATTTCAAAAATATTTTCTCATGTGAGCTCTAAAATTTCATACTTAAACTCTAATACATTGCAATTTTAATCATGATAAAAAATTCACTAATTACTCATAGGAAAACTCTAAAAATAAAAATTTGGCCTAATTTGTTTTTAAGATCTCTAAAATCAAAATCATCTCCATAATAACTTTGAATATAAGGTATCTACCTTTTCATAACTCATATCAAAATCATTTGCTTGTTATCAACTTATAAGCACATCATTGTTCTTTATTAAATTAACCAAAATTTTCTATTCACCAAAAAATTTTGAAGCTATTATCTTATACCAACCAAATTAAGTACTTTGAATCCATAGAATTGTTAACATAAGCTTTAATACCAATGCATACCTAAAATAATGTCAACGTCTTGCATCTCCAGATATACAAAATCAACTACAAGTTCTTAACCTCCTTAGCACATAATATAATTTTTAATGACTTGAACAATACTATGAATGTTAAATTCTATTCTAACAATGTCTAGATTCTCTCTTTCCCAGATCTTAAATCTAAGCTCTGATACCATAATGTGTCATGCCCCAAAACCGAGACATGATACGACCAAATTACCTTGAGACTAAGTCCTAAAGTAACACAAAGCATTGCTATCTTTCATTCTTATAGAAGTCTACAAATGAAATCATATTGATAATTTCATTCTTGTCTATATAACTATTACAATCCAACTAAATTCTCCAAGACGAAAAGTAATTAAATAACTAAAAACTAATATATCAATTACATGTGGTAAAGTCTCAAGATACCTAACAATGCTTTAACACTAAAGTAGATTTCTTAAATTGTTCTCTTAACTCCCTTAATTCTAAAGCACTTATCTTTAGTCATCTATAAAATTGTAAGTAAACGAATGAGCAAACCACAACTCAGTAAATATAGCCACACACGCTCTATCAGATCAAGCATCTTTTCTAATATATCATATAGTTCATTCAAAGCATTTCAATAAATCATACTTTCAAACAATTAATCAAATCATTATATTGAGAATGAAGAGTTTTATAAGTTCATAAATCATTGATCCTCGAATATCATTCTTGAAATATCATTCAAGCAAATCATAAATTCAATCTTTCAAACTAATAAAGTTTCATCATATTAGCTATAGTCACAATTATATCATGTGACAAGGATCGTATCAACTAATCATTCTCATGATCAATTACTAACTATTATATCACGTTAGTAAGGCCGTGTGCCAACTATTATATCTAATTAGTATGGTCATAAAACTAGTTCTGATGCAAATTATCTTACTTCTCAAGGATCATTTTGTAGCTCTTAAAACATTCTTTAAAGATGATCCAAGGTTTGATTTCATTCATAAATCAACATTCGTCATATGAATTAACCAAAATGTTCATAAAACAAAGCTCATCAAATGTATAAATCAAATCATTTGTAATTCTATATTTCATCACTTGAATAAACCAAATCATTCATAAATCATTTTTCATCATATTTTTAAGCCTAAAAAATAAAAATAATCATATGCTTGACCTTATTTTTATATATTAAAAATAATGAAATAAAACGTTTGATTCTTTCAAGAAATATACATATATAATAGTTTCGAAACAAGTAAGGTATGTGACGGTATACTTACCTTCCTTTGTTTAACAAACTCGCTTCCTTCTAAAATAATCAAAAGCCTAATAACAATCATTTAAACATTTTAGAAACAATCTAAAAGTGCTTGTTTGGCTTGACTTTTTTTTCAGTTTATTTACCTCATAAAAGTAAAAGTCAATCTAAACAGGATTTTTTATAAGCTCTTAAAAAAAAGTAGTTTTTGTTTTTCAAATAAAATTTTAAAAAAAGAACTTAAAGAAAAGCTCCAGAAAGAAGCTTTTTCCTTTTTTTTTAAAAAAAAAAGCACATTAGTTTTTAAAGAAACACCCCTCTTTCTCTCAATCAACTTCCCTCTCTTCTCCCTCCTTCTGCAAATCATCATTCTCCAACTTAAATCGTGATCTCCCTCTCTTTTACCTCTTTACAAAGACTATTAGGAGAAAAAGAAAAAAAAATAAAGACCTAGCAACATAATAGCAAAATCTAGGATTTTTTTATTCTTACAAAGATTAAGAGAAAAGAAAACTCAAAATTTAAAGTAGCATTTAGATACTATTTAAAGGTTTTCTCTTTTCTTCATAAAAAAGGGTTTTAATGTCAAATATATCGTTTTCTTTTTTCTCTTCTTAGGGAATTGAAGCATTATGGTTCGATTGCTTGCTAAATCAACAAAAATCTAATACTATTACTATTATATAAGTTTGAGAGTTGTTTCATTTTTTTATGGATTTGTTTGATTTTAACATCTGAAATCATTGAAACTAATTTGTTGTGCTTTAATTTATTAGGTGATTGAAGATAGCTTGAATACCTTTTATGGTAATTTTAACCAAAATTAGATCTTGTATAATTTATTTTGCCAAGCAACTTACCAAGCAACTTTAACTTAATCTTAAGAACTATTATTTTTCATAAAAGCTTCATAATAACTTTTAAGCTAAAAAAAAAAAAAGCTAAGCCAAATATGTTGTAACTCTCTAAAATCTATTTGTCACCTAAAACTATACAAAATAACCCAAATTGTCCTTGATTAGAAATCTAGATAACTTGCACATCATTCACTAAAATGACCATATCTTAAGTTATGAAACTCAAAACCAAGATTCATTAAATGTGTTGGAAACTAAACTTAATAAGCTTTCTATTCATATGAATCTAAACACTTAGTTCACTATAGGAAAAGTGCAAAAAAATTTTGAAATTGCCCCCGACATTGTCTTTACAAAAAAAAATTTATATCTTTACGTAGGAAAATAAATCCACTTCCGTTTGGTTTATTAGAAAATAGACTTATGTAGTAGGAAGCTAAATCCTCTTCCATTTAGTTTATTAGAAATTAGACTTATATAACTTTCCAACCATATATAACTCAAATAGCAAAACTTCCATAAATCAATACAGAACCAAACTAAAAGTAACATTACAATATACAAAACTTGATTTTTTCAACAAATTTCCTTTTTAGTATTAATTCAAATTCTTCTAAATTAATCAAATATTTTTTTTCAATTTAAAAATGATTTTTACTCACCTTACGATGGTAAATCCAGCAATAGCCTTTGATTTTTTATTATTCAAGTTGCTCTTAAAATTCTTCAAATCCTACACAAAAATATATATGTGGACTTTTATTCTTAGCTATATGTTTTTTTCATTAAGGTGGTTGCCTATGTTTAGATGATATATTTATATTGACCTAATTGTATTCTAATAAACTTCAACATAAGAAAATGATTTAAGTTCAATTATTTTAAAGACCTATTTGTTTCACTTAAGATATATCAATACCGTAACTCAAATATTATTTGGGTTGGGATTTTACATCACAATGAAGAAGGGAAGCAAACAAAGGACCTAACCCTGATGTAAGACCTTTGTCCTTTAAAAATGAGAAAATGCCCTGACATTTTTCTCGTATTTATGCGCCATCTTCTTCCCTATTTTCATTCCTGACACACATAACAATATCCTAATTGGCTATAATTTCAAAAATGATTAACTAATGTATCTGATTAAACACTTGTCAAATAAAAATGATCGAATAAAATTTTAAAAATTCTGTTTGAATTGGGATCCTTTTTATGTTTGTCTTCTTCGACTTCAAGCTTGAGCTTGAAGAAATGTTCAACTTCAATACATTAAAATTTTGACTGGATTGTAGTGTGAAAACCACCAAGACCATCTTAACAATTGTGTATTGAGAAGGGTCTTTTTTTTTTTAAAGTTAAGCGTCAATTGTCTTCCTTGCTATTTCATCTAGAAGTTCAAGTGGGAGCTGATCGAGAAGGATGTTCTGCTAAATTTTTTCTCTTTTGTTACTTCCTCCTTCTAGTTAGTAGTTTAAGATGAAATCACTTCTCATCATACTTAATGAATAATAACACGAGTCATATTACCTACAATTGTTACTTAATGAATCTTTAACATTACAAAAGAAATGCTGTAATAAGGTTCATTGTACTAAATTACTATAATACAAAAACGTAAGATGATAGAGTCTTTTCTTAAGTAGATCGTATTGCCAAGAAGACGTTTGAAGGTCAAAAGTCCAATAAAATATCTTAGTTTATATTTAATGTTATAAACTACTAGTCTATGGTGTCTAAAAGCACAAGTCACCCTTTGTTCAAGACTCAATGATTTTTTGAGGTAACGAGGCCAACTAAATATCACACATCAAAATTAAATATGATGTTGCAACTTGCCCATGAAAAATGTTAGGAATGGACACAAATCAAAATTTAACCACGACCGGCAAGCCTAGAGTAATCCTGTTCGGTCCAACAAAAAATCATGCCCTGCAGCTTTGAGATCCTTAAAGAGAAAGTTTGAGACGTAGGGTCTGACCCAAAAGAAAGAATGGACCCAAATAGGGCTCGTAAAGATGGGTCTTATTAGGTCCATAGGGGCCCGATAATCCATCAGCACTGAAACGACATCGTTACTTGTCCTACATTTGCGCTTTGAAAGAGTCTTGGTATTTGCCTAATTGGCAATAGACAGCGAAACAGAAAAAGGGAAAAAATAATTATCGACGATTCTTCCAGAAAGCAAAACAAAAAGAGCTTGGTTCGGAACTACGGTGAGGTAGAGAGAAAGAGAGAAGCAAAAAATGTCGTCGTTTTTGCAATCATTTCTGGATCCGAAGAAGAACTGGTTGGCAGCTCTGCACATGAAAGCCCTCTCCACCCGCCTCCGCAACTACGGTTCGCTTTTCCCCAAAACCCTAACCCTAATTTCTTTAAAAAAAAAAAACATTTCAATTAAACTTATTGGAGAATTTGTTTAGGCCTTCGCTACGACGATCTTTACGATCCTTACTATGATCTGGATATCAAGGAGGCGTTGAATCGGTTGCCACGTGAGATCGTTGATGCCCGTAACCAACGCCTTAAGCGTGCGATGGACCTCTCTCTGAAGCACAAGTATCTCCCCAAAGATCTTCAGGTTTCCTCTTTTTCCAGTTTTCGGTTTAGATTTGGAAGAATTGTATTTGAGTACTTAGTTTTGGGGGGGATTTTTAGTTGTTTTTCTGTAATTTTAGATAAGATTTGGTCATTATATGTTAGAACAAACCTCGAATGGATCCTATTGTGAATCATATTACCCTTTAAAAGTATATGTCATTGAGGTTTAAGCATTTTTTATAATTAAAAAAATAACACTACACGCATACTAGTATCCTAATATTTTGTGTATGGCTTTAGTCCTGTATGGGACATAAGTAAGATAGAAATCTTGAGTTCTTTGCTAGGATTGGTTGCTACTTATAGTACTTGATTTTTGCCTCCTAAACCAATAGGTAACCATTAAATATAGAAGGTTAAATTGTTCTGAATTATTAAATGGAAGTAGCAAAGTGGGAGCTGAACTCTGTTTTTACCTATAGAGCTCAATCCCTCTAAGGCTATTAAACGAAGTGGATGCAGAGTGGGGACTAAATTACATTATTTGTATCAATAAGATAAGCAATATCTATTTTTGGTAAACATCAGTTAATTTTTTTGATTATGTTTATAAGTCTAAACCATGTATTCCTGCTTCTCATTTCATTTTGTAAGAAATGGGGATGGGTAAAAATAGCATTAGTTGATCAGTGTTTTTTATGTGAACATGCATCTTCACTTCATTACTGTACTTTGAGGTCTCATAATTTATTGGATTTGATTGCTCCTTTGTAGGCTATGCAGACACCATTTCGGAGCTATCTTCAAGATATGCTTGCTCTTGTAAGTTCTTAAAACAGTAAAGTTCTGTTGATTAATTGACTGATTTGATTTTGCATTTCTTTGGTTTTTGGCTTTGGTTATTTCATGTGAATATCGGACATGGGTATGTATTGGACACAGGTGTTTTCAATTTATTATGCGTCTACCTTATAGGAAGGTCATACACTCATGTCCCGACCTTATGAGGTGTCAAATAAATTTTCTGCATGCATTCTTTAGAAAAACTGAAGAGTTGGAGATTTGGAGTAACATTCACATGATGTGACCAGTAATCTGTTCAGTGCTGTAATTAGTATGTTTCTATCTAGTTATGTAGAACAAATTTGCCAGTGCTTGGTGTATTCTGACAAATATAATGGATAAAGTAATAGGATTCAAATTACATATTTTCTATTTTTTTTATCTAACTAGGGAACTACTGCTCGTACTGCATTTATTGTATTCATTTTCTCTGTTTCACTACCGAGACTAGTTTGTTTCTATAAGACCCTAATTCCTTATAATTATATTTCAGATGATTCTGATTGTTACCGCTATATCAAAATAGAAAGTTCTATAGGGATTGTTGTATCTGATTGAATTCTGTCTTTTTACTTATTGAATTTTAAGAAGATTTCACTCCAATCTTCATATGTTAATCATCTGGGATGTCAGCAATTGAAATCTTGTTTAACGAGGCCCCAGCTTTGTCGGAAAAAACTTTCTAAATTAAGATGGATGGTTCTGGTTCATTTCAGTTTCAAAATGCAAGATTCTTTGTAGTTATATTAACTTTTATTAGTTATCTGGTTTTGGAGGAAGTTTATATGATTGAATTGCTGCAATGCTTACCAACCAAGAGGAGTTCATATGGTGGAAAACTTCCAGGTTTCTTGCTAATGCTACTATATGATCGGATTGTTGCAGTGTTTACCAATCAATAGGGAGTATATATGGTTCAGAACTTCTAGGTTGCTTGCTAGTACTACTTGTTACATGTCCAGTCATATTGTTTATCAATCATAATTTGCTGACACATTGCGTGCTTGTACTGCACTTTGTCTATGATATAAATTAGAATTTTTACCTAGTATGTTCTTTGTGTTAAAAAGAAGCATGACTTGAATTTAATGTGAAATCAATGGATTGAGTTTGAGTCTGTGTTAAGATACTTGTTGGTTGGTATCTTGCAGGTGAAGAAGGAGAGAGCAGAGCGGGAAGCTTTGGGAGCTTTGCCTCTGTATCAGCGAACCATTCCTTGAGGTTTTTAGAGTCTTCTGTAGCTATTGCCGTTGGAGCTTATCTTCAGAACAGTGATTTGTTTGTCTATCATGCTTTGCTAGCAGATGTGGACATGAATTTTGCCTGTCCTATTGGTTGGTTACACAGTGATCTTTGTCAGTTTTGAATGGAATCACTAATTGGGTATAATCTGTTTGCAATTCCTTAATAATATGTAAAACTGCGAACTGCATTTTATGCTTGAATGCAAATCTACAATAAACCCTTATTTAGATAGAGGGTTTTCTTGTTGGTGGTTAGGTTCACCTTGATTTGTGTATTGGCGCCTGAACTAACTTGCATTGTTGTGTAAAGTTGTACCTACCCTTCCTAGTCATTTTGTTGGCAAATGTTGAAGCATATTGGGCTTTTAGTCCGACAAATAAAGGTAACACTTTTTATTCTATAAGCACCATGTCCCATGGCTAAACTTCAGACCTTAAAGACTGGAAATGTTTCCCTGGGATGTCTCTCCATGTGATCCATATTACTAACAGAAGTGACCTTTTGAATCTTATATAAGTCCATCAGGATTACTAATCCTCTTGTTATTAGTTTTTCCCGCTTATAAAAGAAAGCCCAGAGGCCGTCGCAAGTTGAGGACTGACCTTACCTAAGACTGATCCATGAGTCTGTCGGCTTCATGCTTTCGTTGTAGACCTAATTCAACGTGCGACCCTCTGCCTGCGAATCTGCTACTATCATTATTGTCGAAATTGGTATATCTCCATAAAAAAATCTTGGTCTTTCACTCAAATGTGCTGTAATATTCTTCATGCTCTCTAAATTGAGCGACTGTGTACCCATAGGACGAGGGAGGGGGATTTTTTATCCTCGGCATCAATGTCTCAGGTGTAGTGCGGTAGCACTGTCTTTTTGTCCTTCTTTAGTTGCAAATGCTTAACTTCCTCATCGCTGTATAATATTTAGTAAAACTTGTTTTGTTTTTGTTTCCAGGACAAGAGCATTGTTTAGATCTTTGCCCAAATCATATGGATTTCTATCCAAAATTTGAAGTCCGCAAAAATGTCTCACTTGTTAGGATGTGTCCCATTATTTGCGTCCATTGAAACCCTTAAACCATGTTATCTAGGTACCAGACTTTTAACTATCCTAATTACCATTGATTATATTGTCTTGCAGTTGGATCACCAGCATATAACTCCGTCGTCCTCTCATCGAATCATTCTCAATTCCAAGTTACAACAAAGTTGAGCTACAGTTCCCCCAACAATTTACCTTAGCAAACAACAAAATATTAATAAGAAAAAACGAAATAGTAGTACTGACATGAAGAAAACATCAATAAGAATGAAGGGGAAAACTAAAGATTACTGGCATTTACATTGAGGTTGAGAATTGAGCGAGACACAAAAGGAAGCACTGACATTTTTGTTAAGACAGTTACCTGCATCACTTTAATTGCAACTTATTCTTCACCATACAAATAGCTAGGACTGTTCCTGTTAGGTATGTTTAAAAAATTGTTGCTGAAGAGGACAAAAACTAGAAAGATTTTCTCCAAACATGTCAGTGTAATCCAAAGCAGAATTAGCCATGTGGAAAAGGGTGGTTTTGGTGTCCTCATCTTCTGTCCCCCTTCATCTCTATCTATCTCCATTTGCTTAAATATTATGCAACTCAAGCCTTGCAAGGAAGATTTTCTTTCCGATGGACATTTCCATGTGATTCCGTGAGGCCCATGCTTTTAATGCAGGCAGCAACTGCTCTTGTAATAATAAACCATCCTCCGCCTTGTCTTTTTGGATTCATTCTTTAATCAATGGAGATTTTCAAGTCCGGAGCGATTAGTAATTGAACTAAGTCATGAAGAAGGTAGGGACTGGGGCGAGAACCCTGTGAATGAATGTTCAAATCTTCTCTTCAGGCAGCCATGAGCAAACAGAACAGGGACATCCTAATCCCTGAGACAAGTTCAATGAATGTTGGACGCGTGGGCAGTTAATGCACCGCCTGATCTGCCCAACATAATCCCTCCTCGCTTAGCCAAATACAGCGTTCAGTTCAATTTTGACATGGGCAACCCTCGAGCTCGACCGTCGCTGGAGGCAACTCCCTTGGACTTCTAATTTTCTTCCCCAGCAGTTGTAAGTTGCCAGGATTTAGGAGTACGCTTTTTAGATGCCAAGCCAATTGGGGAGTTGCAATTTTGCACCCAACATGTATTTGATCACAACCCTAGATAAATTAATTGTATAGAGAGTTGCAATTGTGATAAATTACTTCTCAATCTCAAAGGAAAGTACAGAGAATTGTGATAATTGCTTTCATCAATCACAATTTTTAATCTCAAAAGTCAATCACAATCATAATACTAAATTTGGCTCTTAGGTTCTTTTTGGAACTTAATGCATGCCACATGTCAAAAGTTCCACATAAGTTCACTATAAAAAAAAAAGTTTTTATGACAAAATAACTACAATGTCTTGTTGACGGATTTTAAATTTCTATCGATAAAAATATTAAATTTGATAATAATTGGTTGTTTTTTCTTAATGAAATATAAGTATTATTATATTTAAGAATTTAATTCAATTCATAGTATGTCTGTATCTTCTACTTCAAGAATCAAGTTTGAATTATATTTATATATACATACTTAAGATATCTATTTAACAATAAAAAAAGTTACATTTACAGTAATATATGAGAACAATTACTAATTACAAGTTAATATATCTTTATGTAAACATTAGAGTATTTAATTTATTAATTGATGCATAATATTTTACTTAAAAAAGTAAATTTCGAATCTCTTTTTTTTCAATTTTATATATATATATAATATCAAAGCTACACATTAAGACGAATTTAATTGATCATATTTAGGAACATCGATTTGAAAGAGTAGATTTGGTCTTATTTGTTTTATAAATTGTGAAAATGAAATGCACATTTACCTAAATAATTGAAAGAGTAGAACTACAAAATGTATTTCAGATTCACAAATTTACAATTAAATGAGGGCTTAATAAATTTATTAATTTGAAAATAACCATCATCAAAATCATGTTTACATGTGTGTGTCACATAATTTATATAAAATTTAAAATTCAAAAAAAAAAAATTTTTTCAAATTCAAGTTACCAAATGCAACTTCAACGGGATAATCAAAATCCTACCATTATAACATCATAGATGGAAAAATGCCAGTCTAGCATATTGAAATCGAATGAATCGGACATTTTTGTATTTTTTATTCAAGTTTCTAATCAAATTTTTTTTATGAGTGAGAGATAGATATATACATACATACATTAATGCTCAAGCCACATATGTTTAAGTGTGTAACTTTATTGATCAATGTTAATGCTATGCTTAATTGAAAGGATTTATACCTACCCAAAAAACTTGGGATGCATTTAAAGAACCCTTCGCAGGACAATTACGGTTAAATCATATTATCGCATTAAAACGATCAAATTCAAATTTGAGAAAAAAAATGAAATTGCATAAAAAATTTTAAATTGGGCCTTTAAAAAAAGAAACGCAGTTTATAATTAAGAAAAGAGTGACTAATACTAGCTAACTAAAGATATTCAACAAACTTTCATATGTTATTAAAAAAAAGACTACAAATTGGTGCAAGCTGATATCTGTCAATTCAAATACAAAGTCCCAATCCAAAATCAAAGCTCAGTGCATAATTGGAAGCCTTACCCTTTTTTTTTGCTCATTGAAATTGGTTAGTATCCAAATGAAAGCAACACCTGATTAATGCTAAGCAAGTTGAAATTCATACTGCTTGCTTCAGATCCGACATGTGATTAGTCAGACTTGGGGATTTTTCCGTTGGATTGGTAACTCCAATGTCAGCAACTAGCGCTGTTAGCCCCTCAAATTTCGTGGCCACAATCTCAGGGTTGCGCTGTAACAACCAATCCAGTTTTCCTACCCTACAATTCGGGGAGCGAAGACAGCTGCTGCCCATTGTCACTCTCAAACAGGGTTCCAACACCCCATGCATGCACGAGCTCATGAACCCTAAAAGCGGATCTTCACATTTTTTTCCTTGTCCCGTTAATCAATCCAGCTTGACATATACAAGTTGCTCTTAAGGCGTCGCCATCATCGTATTCAAGGAAGAGAAATCAACGGATTAAGCCAGCAAAAGACATAGCTAGCTCGATTTGATTGCCACCACGTATATACGTGTCTTTGGATTTGGACCCCCTCCCAAGTTAATTTGTTGTCTTCTCTCTTTTTTTGTCTTTCTTTTTCAAAGTTCCATGGCATACTGTTGATGCTTTTACTATTCTTATATTATCATCATGTTAAAGTATCACTATCGAAAAGACAAAGATGTATGCAATGCACCTTTCTTATCCAACCTATCAATTAATTTTTTTCTTTTTTTTAATCTCAAAAATATAGTTGAATCACCATTCAAATTTCTAGGTTTAATTATAACAGAAAAAAGTGTTCATAATTAACATTATTATAATCACTAAAGACACATTATTTGAATCTTAAAAAGCGTAGGATCTGTACTAAGAGGTGGTGATTTCAGGCAAAATCATTGCTGATAGTGACTGACCGAAGAAGGATTTATATATGTAATTAATAGTTCATGCATGCCACGGTAAAGCAAACAAAGACTAGCAAAATATTTTACATGCACTCATAATTGATGTCTTTGGCAATGAATATAGGTTCATTGTATTTTTAAATGGTGGAAGTTCCAATATTTGTCTCATCTAGCTGGATAAATATATATATATATATATATATATATATATCAGCTAAGTTCAAATCAGTACATTTGGATTCACTATGGATATTAATTAATTGTTACAATTTTTATAAAAAGAAAGTTTGAAAATTACTGAAAGAAAATGGTAAGAAAAAGATGTTCATCAAGTCCTCTTGTGTACATATCAATTTGGACTTTCCACTTTGTAACATATATATAAAGCCACAAGTAGAATTCTTATGAAACCTCTATAATTCTTGGTGATAGAACTTTAAATAAACACAGAAAGAAAAGTAGTCAAATAAAAAAAAGGCAGAGCCTCCTTATAGCTTTTTTTTTTTTAAATATTGATTTTGTATCTTGCTATTTTTCTTCCTCCAATTGCACCGCCGACAAGGATATAAACCTTGAACAACCAAATTTGGATTCCCAAATTCATACAAGTACAAAATAAAAAAAATTTGTTGTCCCAAGCTACCAAAAGAAGATTAAAATGCCCTTTTGATTAAATTGAAGTAATGGCATAACTGTGTAGTGGTGTAGGTCCAAAATTATGACCAGAAAAAAAAAAAGAGAGAAAAACAATTCCAAAAAAGAGGAAGGACAAAAGGACAAAGGGCCCCTTGATTTCCTGCATAAGCTCGGTCGTCCACAAGCAGGTGATCACAAGGGGATGAGGCTGAGATTCAGGTCTCCCATTTTGCTAATTATTTTTTCTCTGTACTACGCTTTTATATATTGTTATTATCATGTAAAATATGTATATATTATATTAAAGGGTATGGGCCCACGTGCTTGTTTCTGGATGGAAGCCCAGAAACAAGCCACGATCCCCCTCGCTTTGAGTTTTAGGGTTTGGAATAGGTCAGCTGGGACTTTCAGATTTTCAGTCTTCCCGCCCTTGCGGGTCCCAACTCCACCATCCTCTAATCAGTTGGCCCCACTGCTCCTCGTGCTATGTTGCGTCTTCTTGTTGCACATCTTTTCCACTGCGTCATGCAGGATTTTCTGCTACTTTGTACTGAATTAAGGGATATTTTTATCGTTCAAACATATAGATAATATAGACTCGAGTATAAAATCTCTACCTCTCCGTACTAATCACATTCTATTCTTACCGCACCATTTTGAATGACTCATTGTTTCTTCATAGAATCAATTAGGATTGTGGGGTTTGACTCCTCTATCATGACTCAATTTTATTAAATATAAATAAATTTTCCTTTTTTCTAAACAAACGGGTATCACTTGTCAGCAAATTTTGGATTTGATCCTTCATTACGTTTAGATATATCTATTAAAAGGTCATGGAATAATATATTAGCCAAAAGAAGTAAAAAAAAAAAGAAAAAGATTGAAGAGGGTAAGGGGCGATGACAAGGGGAATGGGGAGGAGCTGTTAGAACGCTTTTGTTATGAAGCGAGTGCAATGCATCATTTCTCCCATTCCAGTTCACTCTTATCTTGTGTGAACTCAACTAAAAGGATCACGTCTACGGTCCACTAATCGCCGGTGACCTTTGCTTCCTCAAATCATGACATCTGGCCTTTTGCAGATGGATTAATTCATCAGCAGACACTAGCAAATGGAAACCACTCTCAATGGACCCCTGTGCTACTCTCTGCATGAGATAAAATCCAAACAAAATGTTATAATATGCAACCTTTTCCCCTTTTTTATGATACGAGAAAACTATTCCAGCCTTCCGAGAAAAAACAGTCACATGCAATTATCATCAGTTTTTGGAGCCCCGTTTTTCCTTTACATATTCTTTCCACGTAATACTCAAATTCTATGTAATTATTTCTTGCTGACAATGCAATCTAAACTCATATCCAATTAAAAAAATCATAATATTTGAAATTTTTTTTAAACTATTAAATATATTTAAATAAAATTTTTATTACATTTGATTGAATCTTTATACTCTTATTTTTAATCGAATAATTTTTTATAACTAATGTTGAATTAATTATAATTAATTAAAATACTACTTGTTATTTTTTACTCACGTGATCTTGACTTTGAAAGTAAAAATAAGAGTGAGCAAAACCAATCCAGATCAATTACTCACTCGAACCAAATACGATTTTGGTAAAATGGTTCGATCTAATTGATCTAATGAATCGATTGGTTCAAAAAATTTGGTCAAATTAGTTTTTTAATCTGTTCTCGGTTTTAAAATTTTTAGACAAATCTACTCAAAAAACCAAACTAATTTTTTTATATATTTATATATATAGTCATATATATAATATTTTTTTATATATTAAGAAGAATTGATAGTAAACTTAATTAATAATATATTTAAAATATATTAGGATATTGTATGGACGTATACAAATCATAATCATAATAATTTAATATTAGTTATATATTTATTTATTTATAAATCTGTATTAATATAAAATTACAAGTTATATATTTTAAATGATATAAGTTATATGTTAATATTATAATATATGATAGTAAATATGTTACATATTAATATGTTATAATTATTACACCTCAATAATATTTCGTAATATAAAATGGTATGAATATATATATATATATATATATATATAATTGTATAAATATGTTGTATATACATATACATAAGCATTACTATAATTTATAATAAACTTTATTTATATGATTATATTTAATAACTTTATTAGTTATCACCTTAGATTTTATAACATATTGTTTATAATTAGTTTTTATTTATACAAACTTTGATATAAAACATTATAACATATAAGTTATGTTATTAATTTTATATATATAACAAAGTCATATATTATATATACATATATTCAATTTATACATAAGCATTACTATAACTTATAATAGACTTTATTTATATGATTATATAAAACATTTTAATATATAATTTGTATCATTAAGTGTATATATATAATAATATAATATTATATATATATATATATACATATATATAATTTATACATAAGCATTACTATAACTTATAATAAACTTTATTTATATAATTACACTTAATAATTAAGTTTATTAGCTCTCACCTTAGATTTTATAACATATTGTTTATAATTAGTTATTATTTATACAAACTTTGATATAAAACATTATAATATATAAGTTATATCATTAATTTCATATATATATAATTATGGATGAAGTTTATAAGTTTTAATATTATAATTTGTAACAATAAAAAGTGATAAAATTTTTGTCTATTGGTTGAAAACCAAACCAATCAAACCAATTCTATATTTGGTCAATTTGGTCTTTCATTATAGTTGATCAGTTATGGTTGGGTTTTTAAAAATGATTAACCCATTTGGTCTTTAGGTACGGTAGACCAAACCACCCAATTTACCTATTTGCTCACCCCTAAGTGAAAATATCTCTTGATCATGTCATAATATCATATCAGTATATTACATCATCCTATATGTAAATGGTGTAATGTCAACGTCACGTAATATAGAATAATAAGAGGCATTTTCACTAGCAATAATTATTCAATCTTTAATTATAAGAGTTTATTTGATTTATAATAAAAATACATGAGTTTAATTGAAGATAATAAAAAATTAAATATTTATTTAAATTTTTTTAAATAATTCAAGAATATTTTTAAGTATTATGTAAAAACAATAAAAAGATTTAAGAAATCTTTTGTAATGAGGCACAATATTTCTCTAGGGGGCACATGGTATGCTTTGCAGCATAATACAACAAAATCGAATCATGTTAATCACCTGATTAATACACCCCAATATATATGTTGGCAAGAAGTCCGCATTTGACTTTCATAATTCCGTTAATAATATGATTAAATAATAAGGCTAATTAATGATTTGGGTTTTAGGGATATGGTCAAATTAGCTTCATGGTTATAAATGACTAAACTCGTCACCTTCTCAAAAGACTCATTAATTAATTGGCATTCCTAATTCATTGTCCATGCCATGTGATTTGACCGTATACGATATTTTTGGGCACTTTTTGGCTATTAAGTTAGCTTTGAAAAACATTCCTTAAAAGTGGTATACTTAATTAACTCAAATGCTGAATATGAGTATACTTAATTAAATCAATTGATGACAATTAAAGCTGTTAGGTATCGAAAAACATTCCATATCAGGAGCAGATGGTTGTGTAATTATGAGGCCGCGGTTTTCAAAATTTTTAAAATATTTTATATATTATATATTTAAAAAATTAATTCATATCATTATTATAAAAATACGATAAAAAATTAATAGAAATAAAAAAATAAAAAATAATTATTTGATTGATATATTAATTTATCTTGTTTTAATTTTTTTAGTTTTTACAACAATTCTAAAAGAGCTTTTCACGAGACTTCATAACAAAATGATGATATTTTTTATAATTAATTTAATTTTTTATATTAAAAAGGACAATATTAATCTTTTCAGTACATATTAAGAATTTTTTATTGGAATACATACGTATATAAAGAGTCTTTGAATTTAAGATTATTTAGACTCCATTTGGTTGATATTTTTGTTTATTATTCATTTTTTACAAAAAAAAAAAACAAAAATTTTAATCAAATAGAGTCTTAAAAACGTAACCCATTCCATCTTAAAATTCGATTAGGCAAGTAACAATTTATCAAAAATCAATGATTCCACATACATAGGAAACAAAGTGAACGGGATGATGAATGTATGTTTAGTACTATGTTCTAATTAATTAATGACAAAACAAACCTAATCTAACCATCAACTGACAAAAATGTCATCGGCATCGATGGAACGTTTAAGCTCAAGATGTCATGGCCTTGCATGCGTTGCAACAGCTTAAGGAGTGAAACCATGTGACATTGAACAGCTTTTGTCTTTAACCTCCACCAGAGCAACCCAAGGAGCAATTACGTTACCAGAAAAAACCCACGTGAAGATACATTCACGAATGTCAACTTCGTTATTCTGCTCAAATCCAAGGGGTTTCTTATAAATGAGCATGCATATAAGCCCCATTCTCTCCTCTGTTTTGCCCTCAGCAACTTAAAGGTGCATCTCTCTGTTTTGTTTTCTTTCTTTCTCTTAGAAAGTACACTAAGACTTAACAGCAATGCGAGGGGTCATCTTAGTGTCGGTGCTCCTTTGCGCCACCTGCCATCTCGCCCTTTCCGCAACCAATAGCACCGCGGAGAGGAACGGTACTGTGGCAGACGGTAAGAATACTCGTGCATGCATATCTGTTTATATACATGAAAATATGTATATATACACATGTATACCTACCACGAACTTTTAAATTTGTTACTATGGTTCCTAACAGCTTGAGCTTTTCATAAAAATAGTTTGTCTTTTAGTATGAAATTAGAGCTTTCTTTTTTCAAAAAAAAAAAATTCTCTTTTCGTCTCTTCGTTTTTGCTTTGGAGAGAGGTTGCAGTACGGGCTAAGAAACCTTAATGACAACACCATGTTTATGGTTTTTGTATTAAATTGCTTGCTTGGGTGATCACCATGTGTTCTGGTTTAAGCAGATGCTCTTAGCTGGTTGCTTTGCTTGGGTCCAAAATCTTCTTCTTAAATACTTTGAACCTGTTGTTGCTTACGCCTCTTGACCAACTTTGAGCTGAATTCAGAGGAATATAGGGATGGAAATTGGTATTTTTGGTTGGTACAAGAAATGTTATTAAGTTAGTATACTTAGTTGTTGCATATTAATTTGTCATATATAAAACCACAAAACAATTCCTGCTAGGATTTGAAAGATCGAGTGTAGGTCGAGAATGACCAGTATGACATTACTATTATGATATTTTTGTTCTTTGTGGAGGGTATTTTGAGGTCATTTGGATGTGATGACTCAAAATTCATGACTATGGTCTAGCTGCAGGGTTTTCAGGGAAATTTTGCAGAAATCCTCAAAAATAGAAAATCTTTTTACTTAAGCAAGGCCTGGTTTTATCAACCTATTTGATATATAGGAGCAGATTTTTTGGAACGGTCGTGATAAATTCTGGTGATGGACCACTGGTCAGTTTGAGCTGGAGTTTGCACGCGATGCATGTTAAAATTCAGTATTAGCATCCATGGTTGCAAGCAGTACATAGCTTGTTATAGCCTTATAGTTTACTATTTTTAGCAAAGATGCGAAAAGTTTGCTGAACAAGTTTCTGTTTTTTTATTTCCTTTGGTTTTGAATGAAGACATTTTCACTTTCAACATACTGAGTACTCACTCAAACATCTTTCTTCTATAACTCTATCTGTTCTTTTGGGGACCACTAAGATTCATGATTGAAGAAACAATTATAAGTGAGCTCTTGAAGTCTGATTCCATAATCAATTTTGCTGTATAGCAAGCACAAAGACATTGACTTTTTAAACATGGAAGAATGGGAGGTTGGGTTTTAATGTTTTGTTTTTCTATGATGATTGAATCCAGGGCTACTAGATAATGGTAACTTTGAGCGCGCCCCAAATGCAACAAACATGAAGGGAACCGTGGTTGTGGGGCGCTACGCAATACCAGGATGGATAAATGAGGGCTTTGTTGAATACATAAAGTCTGGGCAAAAGCAAGGGGACATGCTGCTGGTGGTGCCCGAGGGGGCGTATGCAGTCAGGCTAGGAAACGATGCATCCATCAAGCAGGCTATAAAGGTCATCGTAGGGCTGTACTACTCCATTACATTCAGCGCAGCTCGGACTTGTGCTCAAGAGGAGAGGTTGAACGTCACGGTGGCGCCGGATTCCGGTGTGCTGCCTATCCAAACGGTGTATAGCAGCAACGGTTGGGACAGTTATGCATGGGCATTCAAAGCAATAGCTGCCGTAATAGAGTTGATTATTCATAATACAGGAAAGGAGGAAGATCCAGCTTGCGGACCCCTCATTGATGCTGTTGCTATCAAGGCTTTATATCCTCCCAGAGCAACCAACAGTAAGTCTTCTTTTCACATTGAATTACTGTGTGTTTTAAGTTAGACCCGATTGAAATTTGGTTTTTCACCCTGGGGAATTCACATATACACAAATTTGATAGGGGTCATTTTCTGCTCATCTTTTTTGTGGGACATGGAGCAACTGGCAAAAGTAAATGTTGTATGTTGTATGGGCTACAATGATGAGGGAGACTGACCAAATTATAGGTCATTCCTGCTGGCGGAATATATGTTAATGTTAGGAAGTGCTAGGTATACAGCATTTTCAAAACCAAACTTCCCTTCATTTGGTTAATCAGGACTAGTGCATTTAGCACTCTGATTCTGTTAATTGATGTGTAGAAATCCGGTTAGAAACTGTGGTGTAGCTTTCCCCTTTCCTTAAAGCCATCGTTCAGGGTGAAAATAGGATTAACTTTTATGTACTTCACGCATCATTTAAATTATTTCATGGTGATGTTGCCAAAATGACAGTAGTGAAAATTTGACCGAAGAGGAGCGAAATTTGAATTTGAGATATTGCATTAACAACAACAGTGTAGCCACCGGTTTCAAGTTATGATTCAGCCAGCTGATCAAACAGACAATTCCATCTAGAAACTAGTGCAATACCTACCACCTCGGTCCCACTTCAAATGACATTGAATGCTATTCTTTCACTATCAATAACTTAATTTTGGTTTCAAACACAGTTTTAATTGTAGATGGATGCGATAACATAGAAATTAATATTAATTAAGGCTGTTAGTAATGACGACTAATTTGGCAATTTAATTTTCTATTTCTACAGAGAACATACTGAAAAATGCAGGTTTCGAAGAAGGTGCATATATATTCCCCAACACTCCATGGGGTGTCCTAATCCCACCCAACATCGAAGATGATCACTCTCCTCTCCCTGGATGGATGGTCGAATCCCTCAAGGCCGTCAAATACATCGACTCAGACCATTACTTTGTGCCTCAAGGGCGAAGAGCAGTGGAGCTAGTCGCTGGGAAAGAGAGTGCTATTGCTCAAGTGGCAAGAACCATCATTGGCAAAACATACAGACTCTCCTTCTCCGTCGGGGATGCTAACAATTCTTGTGCAGGTTCTATGGTTGTGGAGGCATTCGCTGGCAAAGACACGCTCAAAGTTCCCTACGAGTCAAAGGGCACAGGTGGATTCAAGCGTGCTGTGCTTACATTCGTGGCTGTTTCCACCAGGACAAGGATCATGTTCCTCAGCACCTTTTACACTATGAGGAGTGATGACTTCTCTTCTCTATGCGGCCCTGTCGTTGACGATGTGAAGTTATTGAGTGTCCGTAAACCTTGATCACGATCAACCTCTCTCAAGGCTGTTGATGAAGCAAGTCGGATATGGCCTAGATCCGGATATATCCAATCTTTTGCTATACTACGAATGTTTTCTTTTCTTTTTTTTGGACATGGCATGGCAAATCAAGGGTTTTCGTATGAGCTTTAGCATATTAATCCAACAAATTAAGAGTATATATATATACATACTATATCAAGATAGTATCCTAGTGTGATTTTATTACGTGTTTATGTATTTTAGCATAATAAATGATAAAAAAAAATTATTAACTATTCATTTCTGCTTTTTTCTAAATTATATTGATAAAATGATTTTCTAGTACTAATTAAATGATGCATACAATTTGTGTAGTCAAATGTATATTTTAATTATAACAAATTAGTAAAGTATAATATAAGCAATTATGAATTGTGGCTGAATAAAAAGAAAGATTATATAACATTTAAGCATTCAGTTCATTAGCACTCGAACATTCAATTCATTTGTTGGTGTATTATCTCTTTCCCTAAAAATCTCTTTATCTAAAAAATAAGATTCGAATCTCTTTCCTCCAATTATAAAAAAAAAATATTTAGTTCATTAATTGATACATAATTTTTACCTCTAAAACAAGGTTTAAATATCTCTTTTCTCAATTAAAAAAAAAACTACAACTATATGACAAAACAAGGATCTAGAAATTATGAAATCCGATAGAAATAAAGTACTTCTTAAAACATAATTGTAATGAACTAAATCGAAAAAGTAATTTTACAATAATCTCCATCTCCATCTATTTACACACCAGGAATGACTTTCTTCTTCACGAAAAAAAAAATACACAAACTCTAAACTATTTTTAATCAATATATATACCGAGGAGAGATGAAGTTACATCGATGTAAAACTAATCAAATTTTACACTTTTTTATACCTTCATGTATGATTATACATGTTAATAAATTAACAAACTATTTTTAATGACAGATCCCACTTGAACCGAAAAAAAAAAAACCATGAGAGGGAGAGTGCCAGCGGTGGAATAAGGACCGGGATAGTGGCCAGGGCTACCAATCAGGACATCAAAGGGAGGACTGGAAGCCTATGCTTCACACCGTTTATGTCAATAACCGCAGTATAAGGGTGATCTGGAAAGCTGTATATAAGGTTTTCAGCTTATTCGGTTAGGTCATGGAAGTGTACATCCAAGTTCAAAAGGGAAGAAGACAGGTGAAGAATTATGCCTCTACATTCATTAGATACAAGGAGATAGCTGAAATGAATGCTGCTACGCTGAGAGGGAATAACAGGCTAATCCACAGTAGATGCATTGTGGTGAAAAGAGCTAGCTTGGCAGAAGGATTGGTTGTCAGAATAGCTCTCAGGTGAGAAGGGACATGGAAAGAGAAGGATCTAGAGACAAACGTTACTAGCCCTACAAGGAGGTGCTAGCTAGTGATACAAGGATGGTTAACAGGCCGGCAATGGTGAGAACAGGCCAAAAAGTGTAGCAAATGTGGTACTCCCAACTGCCAACAGAACAACTTGAAAGGTGACACTGAAGGGCAGTGTGAAGTAACTGGTCATGAGGGGAAGCAGCTGACCTTCAACAGGACCTTACCTCAAGCGGATAGGCTAAATCGGTCTGTAATGGGAAGGCTACACAAAAGTGTATATTATGAGATCGTACAAGAGGCAATAGTGCGAAAAGAAGTAAATGCAGAGGTAAGACTGGCGGGGGGCCTCAATGTGGCTCTGATTTCTGTTGATAAAGGGGAAATGATGGAGTTACTGAAGAACTAAGAGGTTTTTGTTGAATGGTTTGAATGTTTGTACCCAAAAGAGAAGCCACTTCAAAACTCAACAAAACTATACATTGCCAACTCCAATTGCATTTCCAGCCAGTCCACAGCCCCCACACTATCATGCATCCATAGCCACCATAAACCAAAGGTAACTTTCTCTCTGCATCCTCAAATGCATGGCAGTCCAACATGCCTTGTCTCTTTGCAGCTGACAGCTATTTCTCAATACTTTCCTGGCTGGATTGAAACATGGAACACTTTGAAGCAATAATTTGCCAGTTATTTAAGCACATGAAACCCCAGAACGAAATGTTTCCCCCTTAACTTTTCCATTTATAAGTATATCATAAGTAGCGGCATCAGGTACGAGACCTCTATCAAGCATTTCATTATGCAATCTCAAAGCCTCTTCTAAATTCCCTTCCTTGAAGTGTCCAGCAATCAAAGTATTATAAATAAGAACACTAGGAGTCATACCCTTTCTGTCCATCTCTTCTAAAATCTTGCGAGCATTCTCAAGCTGTCCTTTATTACAAAGACCATTTAGCAGAACAGTATAAGTGATTATATCAGGCTCAATGCCCTTGGCAAGCATCTCCGAGTAAAGATCAAATGCAAAGAGTAATCTACCCTCTCTCAACAATCCATCAATCAGTGTAGTGTATGTTTGCAGATCACAAAGAATTCCCTCATTTATCATTTTCTTGTGCAAGTCAAGAGCAGCTTTCATGTTATTTACATTCCTAAACCCACGAATCATGCTGTTATAAACAATCACATTGGCAGATAACCCCACTTGTTGGAGTTCAGAGAAAAGCTCACATGCTCTGTGCATGTCTTGATTCTTGCAAAACCCATCAATGAGGGCACTGAATGCAGGAACATCCAATCGAAGACACTTGCTTTTCATCTCATATTGCATTTTCAGAGCAAGATCAATGTTATTGCTTTTGCAAAACCCATTAATCAAGGTGGTGTAGGTGACAACATTGGGAGAAAGCCCACTTTCACACATTTCCCTATAAACTGCCAAAGCAGAGTTCATGGCACCCTCCTTAACAAACCCATTAATAATGCTATTGTATGTCAAACATATAGGAATAAAACCCTTATCAACAAACTTCTTCAGCATATCCCTTGCCTCAGATGTACGACCAACTTTGGCCAAACCATTAATGATTATGTTGAATGTGAAGTCTGAGGGAGCAATATTCACGCCCACCATTTCATCAAACACATCTAAGGCCTGTTCAGCATCACCTTTTTTGAAATGCCCATCCATTAATATGGTATATGTGATGACAGTAGGTTTAATGCCCCGTTCAAGCATCTCTGAAAAGACAGTATGTGCCATATCCATTTTCCCTGCTCTACAGTGGGCAAGTATCATGTTATTGTAAGAAGCATAAGTAGGTACCACGCCATTATCCTCCATTCTCTGCCATAAACTGCATGCTTCATTCACCTTACCATCATTACAGAAATGGTATAAGAGAACATTATATGTAAAAACATTGGCAATGCCAGACTCAACTGCCTCATCAAACAAATTGGATGCCTCTTTCAATGAGCAAGCTTCTAAGAATCCACGAATCAAGGAATTCACATTAAAAACAGTAGGTTGAATATCCATGAGTTTCATTTCCGTATAAAGCTCATATGCCTTTGTCACATTCTGCTTCCTACAACACCATTCAATCAGAACTGCGTAGGTAACCTTGTTAGGAGTAAGCCCATCCTCCTTAATCTTATTAAACAGATATAAAGCACTACCAATATCACCTTGCTTGCAATATCCCTTCATTAAGCTAGTAGCAACCACCAAATTCAACTGCTTCCCACAACTCAACATCTCATCTTTAAGCCTCAACGCCTCTGCCAAATTTCCCTGCTTTACAAACGCCCCAATAACAGTTGTAAATGTGCCCTCAGAAGGAACCCATCCCCTATCCCTCATTTCTCTCAATAACCCTCCAGCCATATTCAAATCAGGTTTCTGACAAGAAGCCTGAATAGCAATACTATAAACTGCAGCATCAAGTTCCGTCCCTCTAGCCTTAGCCTCCTTGAAAAACTCCTCTGCTTCCCAAGGCTTCCCTTCTTTCAAAAATGCACGCATCATCAAAAGAACTGTAACACGATCACCTCTAACTCCTATGGAAACCATCTTATCATACAACTCCCTAGCTTTATCAATCAAATTCCCCCTAACCAATGCTGTTAAAAGAATATTCATAAAGGGTAACATAGGAACTATGTCATGCTCAATCATTCCATTGAAACAATGCACAGCATCATCAATCCTAACTCTAACATAACTATTCAACAAGTAATTAAAAACCCGCGAATCCAACTCAAAATCAAACCTTTTCGCTATATTGATCAAGTGATCTAAAAAAACAATAGGGGCAGGTCCTGAATCGCCTGCAACAAATCTATTAAGCAAATATTTAACTTGTTTATTAGTCTGTGGGGATCCTACCAGAATGTGAAGCAGAACGCAAAACACATCGATGCTTCGGACAAAACCCCGCTTATTTTCGACAAAACGGAAGTACTTCAAAGCCGATTCCGGATTGTTTCTGTGGATAAGAAGAGTGTTGATAACATGGGTTCGGGTCAAGCTTGTATCTTGTGTTAAGGATGGTGTTTTGGGTGTGGGCGGGATAAGGCTTCCGGGACTATCGGAATCCGAAATGGATTTACTGGGACAGTGGGAATCTAAGGTGACTTTCTCGAGAAAATTAGTGTTTGGGTTGGGATTCCCGGGAAGTGGTGTTTGTGGGTTAGAGCAGAGGTATTTGGGGCTTGGAAAAGAACGGAGAAGGAAAGGTGAGATGGATGAAGGATTTTTTAGTGAAGCCCTCATTTCGCTCTGGGTTTTGCCTTCGCTCGGCAGAGAAGAGAGGCAGAGCCCGTGTCAAAACCCTTCAGACGTTAAACCCTGAATTTGATCGGGAAGTGAAAAGTGAAAAAACAAGAGGAGAAGCTGCGGATTGAGCTGGGCTCTTTCTAGTTTATGGCGTTGGCTTTCGGAATTGGGTCATATGTCTATGTGAATTGGGTTCGTTTTGACCAGCAAATGGTGGATCGAGATAGTTTTGGTGATTAGACAAAAATGGCCCCAAAAAACGATTCTAGGGAATTTACCCTAAATTGTTGCAGGAGCGGGGATTTGAACCAAACCCTTCTCGAGCCGGATAAAAGAAATCCAAGACTAGTTGAGATCATTTGGGTAAATAAAGAGGTGAATGCATTCTCCTGTTTGAACAGTTTGGGTGTAATTGTGATGGCACCGCAGGGATAATAGATTAATAGTGGTAAGGTAGTGGCATCAATTGCACCATCCATTAAATGTGCTTAATTTGTAGTGAGCTATATATGGGATCTCCCATATTTCCCTCATCCATAATTCATATAGTATTGTACCTGCTACGCCGTTTACTTCTCCTCATCTAGTTCAGAGTATTATTTTGTCATGCAAAGAATGCTGCCAAAGTGACCTCAAGGCATAGAGATTGTGAATACATAAATAATAGCTCCCAATGCATTCAGTGAATTATTTCTTCGAATAATGACAACTATGAACACTTGTACAAGGAACATAACTATTAACTTTAAGAAATTATAAATTAAAGCTTCAAATAAGTTTATTCCAGGAAACAAAATCTAGTATCGTGCAAAGCATGGGTCACAACAACCTAATGACAACACAAGTTTAGGATTCATTCATAATTGTGCAAAGCATTGGATCATTCAGGAATGGATTATAATTCTTCATCGACCTTAGGAAAATAGATAGAAACTTGCAGAACTGCTGTTTCATTTACGAGATGACTCAGAAATGTTTACTCAACAACAATAAGTAGCACTTGTTTGCTTATAAACATGCCATGGCAAGTTTTTGCTAGCAAGTTTAAAACTACCTTCCATCTATTAAGCCTACATCATTCTAAATACAATAAAAAATACAAAAGCTTTTCATCCCTCTAGATATGATGGGTATAATACAATTTCTACATTCCCTTGGACAGACCTCCCTCAGTTAACTTACCAATTAATTTCCTAAGGGGAACAAATCAGATACAAATAGGAACCACTCGGTCATCAGCTACTAGATTTTCAGACTGGATCTAAGTGGAGCCACAATGCCCTGGCTTAAGAACTTCAAGCACTCACCCTTGCATGGAAAAATGATCTGCATCTGGTGAATGGCACTCTTGAGCTGAAAATCAGCATGGTTGGGCAAACAGATACTGGAGTAAAGGAGCAACAACAGCTGCACTCAGGCTATTTCCCAACATTGCATAACTACATCAAAAGAAAACAGAAAACTCTAATTTGTCAAAACAATACATACATTATCCACAGCAACATTCTCAAAAAGTTAAATATAGTAAAATCCAGCTCAATGAGGAGAAAAACAGTCCTCAAGGATAACATCATACCGCTGTCTAAGGTTTACGTGCTTTGGAAACTGAAAATCCTCTGGAAAAGAATGCAAATTGGCAACCTAATCATTGTAAAAGGAAACTAGTTAGAATTTCTAAAATTTTTCATAAATGAGAACATAAAACCAGGGAAACCAATAGATACATCAAAACACACATACCTCCCTAGGGGTAAAATATCTAAGGCACTGCTCCTTTAACGAAGATGCCTTCCCCTTTTTCTTTGGCTGCACATTTCCCATTCATAAATGTCATGCAAAAAAAGGGCAACACCAAGATAATGTTAAGATTTGCATTAAAGGTAACTGCACTGCAAATAAGATAAGAAACTGCCCTGCTGTCTACAATTGTTTGGTCCGCTAATTACATTGTATACTTAGAAGTATATAAAGTAGTTGAGCATGAGCTTTGTTTCATCTGATAAGCTGGACCTATAGCCTCAACTTTAAGTATACAAAGATAGATGTCAGCATTCTAAGAAGGAAACTCTACCTGAACTGTTGCCAAGAGAGAGCCAGTACCTTTCACATATCGATAATAGCTTTTTGTAAAACAACAGCATCGTTTCGAATCCGGGTAGACAATATCTAAGTTTCATTAAGGATTACTTTAAGAAGAAAGAGATGATGCTCAGTAAATGCATTAGAGTTCAAGTGGGCATCAACAAAAATTAAACAATATCAAAAAGATACCCATAGCACTTCCCCACCTCTCAATTAGACTTAATGGAACTACAAACTGATCTATAGAGCTGAAATCAAATGCATCTCCTTCAACAAATTCCTCAGAAGTTTCCAAACCATTTGCAGAAACATTAGTAGTCCCAAAAGAACTGGTCTCCATGTCTACTTGATCACTTGAAGACGTAAATTCAAGAAACTTCTCTATTGGTTGGCAAGACTCGATCAACTTATCCCAGTTCTCTTGTGATAGATCGTATTCACCAATCACCATGTTCTCATCATTACCAAATAACGGGCTCGGAGACCAAAGAAGCTGGTTATTGAACAGTTGGCACTGAAAAGATAAAGGCTTTCTTTTTGCCTGCAGAAATAAACCAGAAATTACACTAAATTCTTAAAACTAAAAAATTAAAAACTTATCACACCAAAAAAAGAAGGAAAGAAAGAAGATAAAAGGAAACCTAAAGACTTCTCAAGTTTCTAACAACTATTAATTGGCACCACTTATTAGAACTTGTACAACAGTTCACACAATTTATCACCCGTATCAGACTTCTCTCAAAATACTTGTCCTTGGTTTCAGATCTAAGCACACTTACACATTTATATGCAGGAATATTCAAGTTATGAACAAATTGGCCAATACAAAATAACTGAAGTACTGAACTAAGCTCAAAGATGAGCCAAAGTGAGCTCAATTTGCTTATTGAATTGTGCCATGCCGATATTTGCTGAAAACATAAGCTATTGAATGACTGATAGAATATTCTAAATATAAGATATATATATATATATATATATATAAATAAAGAGAGAGAGAGAGAGGGACCACGCAAAAGTAACGTGGTCTAGAATAGGGAACACCAAATTGAAGTGGGCTCAGTATAAACTCCTGTGTAACAAAATCAGATTTTGCCAATATTTCAACCATTTTTGCACGAGTATCTGAAGTCTGCAACATTTCCAGAGGGAGAGATCAGAAAGTGGAGAAGCAAGTAAAAGACCTCAAATTACAAATTTGGATCATGTTGCAAATGCATTCTCAAGAACCATACCTCGAATCCAACAACATTTTCCACAAATAGCATAACTGGAGGTTTTAACATGCGTGTTATAAGTTCAAGAATATTAACAAATGAAAATGCCCGAGCATCAGCAGAGTGTTTTTGAAGACCTAACAAAAAAATAAAAGGGGTTTCCCATGTTCACAGTGCTATGTATCAACTAATCAAAATAATCTATTTAAAGTGTAGTAAGCAACATTAGCAAGCTTCACCTTGTCTAGTGTAGGGTTGGCAAGGAGGGGAAAGAAGCCACACGTGAGCCTTATAGCTGTCGAGATCAGCATCAGTTAGGCTCTGAATGTTTCCCTGTCCCAACCACAATGTTCAGCATAACATAAACATGTAAAAAAGTAGGAACTTCCATTGTTTGAGTAGCCTAAGACCAAAGCATGGAAACCGAATACGAAAATTTACAGTCAACTATAACCAGAACACAGTGAAAAGGACAAAACTAGATCGATTTTAAAGGAACAACAAAGGAATTTCAAATCAAAAATCATATTTCAAATCAAAAATCATAATTTATAAATATATAAGATCAAGCAAGAAGACCCATCGAGAGAACCTGATAAGGGCGGTGACCGAAGTTGTGTTGGTAAACATCATTAGCTTTATCGTTAATATCGAAGGCTTCGACTACTTGAGCGTTGACACCAGCTCTCATTAGCGAATACCTCTAAAACAAAAGTAAATATCTCACTCGCACCCATCAAGTACTAATTCAAAGAAGAGAAAAAAGATTTAGAATTTTGGTGGTTTTAGGAGGGGTTTTAATAGATACCAACCATGCCGCCAATGCCGCTGTAGAATTCTAATACTCGCCATGGCTCCTCTGCCCCTCTGCATATACTTTCCGCCATTTCTCTTTCTTCCCCAACACCGCCGCTTTTCTTGGGGGCTTTTTTTTTGTTTTTTAAGCTTCCCATCCAAAGTTCGGAGGGAATTATCAAGGATGGAACCGTGGGTCAAACATGAGCATGAGATGAAATAACTCAAACATAATCGCAGGTGTAGTGTCTCGTCTAAGATAATTCCCCTCAAGTGTATTAGATTTATATTACTAGGACTATTTTACCATGACAGTATAAAAATGTCAATGTTCATCAACTATAAAAGATATCTAAAATATTTTTTAATATTAAAAATAAAATAATTAAAAGTATATGTGTAAAACAAAAATATCATCCTACAAATATTTATCATACATAATAAAATTATCTCACATAAATAATTAAAATCATTCCATCATCTTCCAACAATCCTCAACAAACATTATATAAACCACAAAGCTTAATTATCATCCCGTGATACGAGAAATTCTTTAAAGAAACTCTTCTAAGGTTTTCGTTCTTGACCATGAATATCCATACTTACTTCTCATACTCTATTAAATAATCAAAGATAGATGCAAAAATTACCTTGTCAAATCCTTTCATATGTATCACTTGCGCATAAAGGAGGACAACATCAATTTTGCCATCACTTTTTTTCTTTTTTATGACAAAGGAAATCTCTCTCAATGTTTCTAACATTTTCTCAACTTCAATACCGGAATTGTGCAATCTTTTGCAATGAGACCGTGGTAATGAAGTTCTAATCGATGAAGATGCTTGTCTCCCCTCTAACGTATTCATCAACTTTATTTTCTAAGTGTATGGGCATTTTATTAGTTTCAGTGTTCTCTTCCAATTCTAAATCGGTAAAAGATTTTATGAAATTCCCAATTGTTATATTTTTTTCAACAACCAACATCATTTCATTATACATGTTAATTTTTTTCTGATGAAAGGTATATCCTTTCTTTTTTAAGTTGGAAGAATCTCTTATGGCCAGGTAACATAAGGTTCATATTTAAAATGTATCTATTTTAATTTATTAACAATTTTTTTCTAACATATAATATGAAAATATTAATATAATAATTTAATAAGATATATGTACATATTGTCACTTCATCCTCACAAACTTATATAAATGCAATGATCATCTTTTAATTGTCATCCCATCAAATCTAGTCCTAGATATAATTTTCGTAATAGTATTTCATGTAATTTTTACGATCCTAAAATGATTCTCCTTATAATTTTGCCTTTACATTGAACTATAAATTTTTCATTAATAATTTTCACTATTTGAGTGTACAAGAATCACTTAAATCTTTTTGTGATGGTCATTTTCTTTATCAATTGTGATATTATAGTAATATGGATATATTAAAATTAGAACATTCATATCACGTACACGAAGGTGAAAAGTATGTACATCTAAATATATTAATACATACATATACATTCTAATAGACATATATCTAGTGAATCTCATTATGTATGATGTAATTGTGTTAAGATTCAAAAGTTAAAATTTTGTACAAGAAAGTCAAAAGTATGTACATCTAAGTAAATTAATATCTAAATGTATGTTCTGCGATATACACATATGTTAAACTTCACAATATATGGTGTAATGTGTTGGGATAGGCCAGCCATGCATCCCAATGCAATAGAAAAGAAAATTACACAACAGAAATAAATAAAACATACAATGCCGACCTTTCCCACCCAAGTTCATCTTCAAAGGTCTCTTGATTATCATCAAGCATTCATACATCAAACATATGATCATAGATCATTACCTTTATTGATAAAGAAAGTTAGATTCCTTATCTAAAGCCTCGAACAGTTTTTTTCATTGACCTCACACTTGGCTCAATTGTAACAAACCAAAGCTATCCAAAAGGCTATTGTGCAGCCTCTAACGAAAGTCCACACAATGATTATGAGAAACCCTACGTTAGGGTCGGATTGCTAAGCCTTATGATGTACTAGCAAAGTAACGTTCATAAAAACTTTTCTCTAAAGGAAAAAGAAAGAAAAAACGTTTGGCCGAATAGTCAAGAAGAAAACTAATTTTCTCTTTTGTACTCACTAAAGGCGGCACACACTAGTTGGCTAGGTTTTCTTTTCTTTTTCTTGTCATTTGAAATTAGGCTTATAGCAAGGTTTATATACTTGGATTAATTTCAGCCCTAATTAGGTTAATTACATAACTTTTATGCAATTACAAATTAATCCGATAACTTAATTAAACAATTTTAATTAAGTCCTTAAAAACTTATAATTCGTTAATCAAATAATGATTACATTAATCGATAACACTAAACGCATATATGTTCTTAATCGATTAAGTCCATAATTAATTGATTAATTGATTAAGTCTAAAAGCTTATAAGTCTTTAATTGATTAAGTCCAACTTAATCATCTTTCCCAATTTAATCTCAATAATCACTTTTATTTGTAACCCATTAAGCTTCCAATATGTTAATAATGGAATTAAATTGTAATCTTAATTAATTTAATTCCATAAACCAAGATTGGCATCTAGCATCATGGCTATCCAAATGTTAGAAGAATTAAGATGGTTTGACTCAACCTTTTAATGATCAGTCTTTCACTTGTCAGTTAAAATTCTATTACGCAAGTATACATATTGAACAGATAGTATATAAACAAGCAGAGTATCGATCCCACAGGGAATTGATTTAAAACTTTACAAAGTACTAAAATTAGAACAATTTAATCTTATCCAAATTGAGTAATTAAATAAAACTAATAAACTAAAATTTAAACTAACAAGAAAAATCAAAATAATAAGTTGAGAAAAGATCAAATTAAATAAGCATAAGATTACAATATCCCTTACACTTCATCTAAATTTTACCTCTCTTCCTTAACTTATTTCAATGAGTTGAATTACTAACCTAGAGTCCTAAATTATTTATAAGGGTCTCTTGACTCGTCCTATAAAAATATCTATTTTAACTAAAACACTATATCCCTATGTGAATTGAAATTAAAGCAGACTTATTAGGTTCATGCTCTAATCTGGCTACATATGGCCTATAAGTATATCCATATCCTATACGCAAATTATTTAGCATGATCATATGCGATCTCAATTTTAATTTACTCTAAACTCCTTTTCCCAAGTTTGTTTAGGTTCCTAAATCAATTTAATTGCTGATCAGGCAATTAAAAATATTAAGAACAAATTGAAATAAACAATTCAATTCCCATTGAAAATAAGTAAGAAAGAAATTAAAAACTTAGACTACATGTAAGTTCAATTGCAATCTTAGAAAAAGAAAATTAGCCACTCATAATTGCAAAATCAAATAACATTGTATATAATTCAACCACTGAAAATAACAAGAAGAATAAAAACCAAGGAAGAAATAAAACAATAATTGCCGTCTTGATCTTCGGGTTTCAGCCTCAACTTCTAACTTCTTGAATCTTTCCAAAAGTTGTCTTTAATGGTCTTGAAAAATATCATATTTATACTAACAAACTTAACCTAAACTTCCTCAAGTTGACCTAGGGTTTAATTGGGTTTAAAAATACAATGAAAGGCTCAAAAATCACTTGTCAATCTTTAAAAACTATTATTTTCGACACAGTATATCTAGTAACTTTCCAATATAATTTTATCTATCTTTGAAGCAGAACTGGGTAAAGTGATCTTCATCAAAGTTGTAGGCATGTCTCTTAGCTTTCCAATGGTCCAAGAATCGCAGTAATTAGAGTTCTGTAGCTCGAGATATGACCAAAATACTAAATATATGAAAGTAAACTTTTGGGTCTTTCAACACTTTTCTTTTCAAAATTAAGCTCAATTTCTTTAGTTCCTACCAAAAAATATAAAAACTAATAAATATTAATCAAATTAAAAGAAATAACATAAAATTAAAATAACTCACTTAAAAATAAACTAACTATAAAAATAACTAAAAAATAAGTAAATTATAATTAAAAATTGAGGACTTAACTAATATTTAATAAAAAAATTAGAATAAAATAATTTTATAAATAGAATTATCATACTCCCAAACTTAAGATTTTGCTAGTCTTCGAGCAAAAGAAAAGAATCACAAAAAGAAAACACAAAAAAAAATCCTTAAACGAGATATAGAAGTACCAAATCATGATTTCTCACTTTTTCCTCAGAAATTAACTCAAATTCCAACTTAAAGTAACATACAACTAATTCTTAAATTCATACATCAATTCAAGTGAAACTTTATTTTTCGAATGGACTTCCGTGTGTATGTGAATGCTCTTTTACAAAGAATATCATGCAATTCAAATTAGTTTATACCAAATCTAAGCATAGATTAGTACTTGGATCTCATAAATTTACTTTCCATCTCTCTCCACTAATGTAGATTAACACTTATTCAAGGATCAATAGATTTTTATCAAGCTTAAAATATAAGGCTAGGGTCAAGGTGTGATAAAGGATATATTTAGGCTCAAATTCACCCTAAGTACTTAATCAATCTAGGACACATAAAGAGCTCAAAATTTTTTATGGCACCCCAAAACTTGAAGCAAACTATCCTTTGTAACATACATTTTATTTCTCTTTTTTTTTTCAAACCCACAAAATTATTTTTGACAATTATAACAAGGGGTAATTTTGCTAACAACCTTCGCTTTTTTTTTTGTTCACTTTTCTTCCTCAATTTATCTTTAAGCTCAAACCATTCCTTAGAAAGATTAAAATACTTAAAAGGTGAAAGGTTCAAATTGTTGAATTTAAATAGACAGGTTACGGCTAACATAATTGTGTAATTACAAAGAAAAGGTAAATTAGGCTCAAAAAGGGTGACTAAGGATAAATATAATAAGGTAGGCTCAAAAAGGCTCAAACGGTCCAAAGATGGCCTAAATCACTTCCTATCCTAAGTGTTATTTAAGATTTCTCCTCGAGAGATAATCAAACAAATTCTAGAATTTTTAACTTCACTACACTTTTTCATCAACATAAACTTTTCCTAAATCACACAAAAATTCTAAGTAAAACAGTATAGTGCTCAAATTATTGGAAGTCATATTCTAAAATAAAGCTAACACAAGAATATTATATAAAATTAAATCATAACTATATGTTTCTCAAAAGCTAAGAATCAAAAGATAATAAAAATATCATCCTATGATTGGAACAATCATAAATAAGGTGCAACTATTTTAATTTTTTTTTGAAACACAAATAAAACATGCAAAATATAAATAAACAAGCAAGACAAAATTCTAAACCAAATCTAACTAAACATGATGAAAAGAAAAAAAAAATTAAACCAACAAAATTCGAAATCACTAAATTCTAAACCACTCCCCAAAACTTAAATTGCACATTATCCTCAATGTGAAAAGCTAAATATATATATATATATATATATAAAGAAATTAAACTCCTTTATCAATGGTGATAGTGCCTTAAAAGCTTTAATTTTCTTTCTTCTCATCTTTATGCTTTCCAAATCTGCATATACAACAAAACAAGTTAGGGAGAGGTTATAACTACTTATTTACATAAAAAAACAAAAAGTAACTAAAATAACAACTAAATCTAAAAGGATATAGCTTGGGTTGCCTCCCAAGAAGTGCTTCCTTATAGTCACTAGTTTGACATTGGTTGAGGCCTTCATTCACCCTTTAAGGAGGTTTGAGTTTGCACAGAAAAAGTTTGAGGCGTGAAAGTAGTCTCCTCCTAAAATGAGGTTGTAGTGGCTTTAACTCAAGATTTGGTGCTTGCTCAACCCGAGATGATGGAATAGGCTGACTTTTACCCAACTTCTCAAATTGAGTTCTATTTGGATAATGCCCTTTCGGTGTAGCTTTCAAAACATATGCAACATTTGTAAGTTCTTTATTCTGGTCATTGGTTGTTGCATCTTGAACCAAACAAGCTTTAAGAAGTTTATTTGAATTTTCCATATCAACAGCCTCTTTAGGTAACTTATCAACTATATCTAGAAAAGGAATGAGAGGCATATATGGCTTGACTTGTAGTGGTGTAGATACTTTCTCCTTTTGCTTAATTTTTTCATCTTGAACTTGATTGCTAAAAGTATCTCCTTGATCTACTTTATCTCCATCATCTACCACATTCTTGCCATTTACCTTATCAAGATGCTTACCATATTCTTCTTTTTTAGGATTAGGCTCAATGTCATTTGGTAAAATTTCGTGAGGCATATTGTTGATGTAATCGACAAGTTGGCTCACTTAAGTCTCAAGATTTCGGATTGATTTTGCTTGACTTTGAATGATGGCATCATTCTTTGTCATGATTTGCGTTAACATATCCTCTAAAGTTAGCTTCTTCTCAAGAATAGGGGCTCTAACTTGTGATTGGAAATCATGCTGGAAAACAGGCTGTGATGAATATGTAGGACCCTGATCATTACTCTATGAAAAATTTGAGTGATTCCACCATGAGTTGTAATTGTTGGAGTACAAATTGTTTTGTTGCCCATTAAAGCTTCCATCAAATTACATTGATTCATAATAAGTTAGACAACAATCACTTGAATGCCTATCTCCACAAAACTTGCATGCCACAAAAAGATTTTGAAAATCATTAACACCCCAAGTGTCAATTTTTTGAGACAAAGCATCTACTTCAGCTGCTAAAGCACTGATAGCCAATTCATAATCACTAGCAACCCTCTTAGGCACAAATTGTTTAGATGTCCACTGATAGTTACAATAATTAATCACCTCAACCAAAAGTACCTGAATATAAAATAAAAAAACTTGAATTAAGACTAAATTTGCTTGGTATTAGTATTAGAAAAAATCCTAGAAACAATTCTCCAACAACGGCGCCAAAAACTTGTCAGTTAAAATTCTACTACGTAAGTATATGTATCGAACAGATAGTATATAAGCAAGCAGAGTATCGATCCCACAAGAAATTGATCTAAAACTTTACAAAATACTAAAATTAGAACAATTTAATCTTATCCAAATTGAGTAATTAAATAAAACTAATAAACTAAAATTTAAACTAACAAGAAAAATCAAAATAATAAGTTGAGAAAAGATCAAATTAAATAAGCATAGGATTATAATATCCCTCACACTTCATCTAAATTTTACCTCTATTTCTTAACTTATTTCAATGAGTTGAATTGCTAACCTAGAGTCCTAAATTATTTATAAGGGTCTCCCGACTCATCCTATAAAAATATCTATTTTAACCAAAACACTATATCCCTATGTGAATTGAAATTAAAAAAGACTCATTAAGTTCATGCTCTAATCTAGCTGCATATAGCCTATAGGTATATCTCTATCCTATATGCAAATCATTTAACATGATCATATGCGATCTCAATTTTAGTCTACTCTAAACTCTCATTCTCAAGTTTGTTTAGGTTCCTAAATCAATTTAATTGCTGATCAAGCAATTAAAAACATTAAGAACAAATTGGAATAAACAATTCAATTTCCATTGAAAATAAGTAAGAAAGAAATTAAAAACTTAGATTACATGTGAGTTCAATTGAAATCCTAGAAAAAGAAAATTAGCCACTCATAATTGCAAAATCAAATAACATTGTATATAATTCAACCATTGAAAATAACAAGAAGAATAAAAGCCAAAGAAACAAAATAACAATTGCCGTCTTGATCTTCGGGTTTCAGCCTCAACTTCTAACTTCTTGAATCTTCCCAAAAGTTATCTTTAATGGTCTTGAAAAATATTCTATTTATACTAACAAACTTAACCTAAACTTCCTCAAGTTGACCTAGGGTTTAAAAACATAATGAGAGGCCCAAAAATCACTTGTCAATCTTTAAAAACTGTTATTCCTGACGCAATACATCTAGTAACTTTTTGATACAATTTTCTCTATCTTTGAGGAAGAACTGGGTAAAGTTATCTTCACTAAAGTTGTAGGTCTATCTCTTAGCTTTCCAATGGTTCAAAAATCATAGTAATTGGAGTTCTGTAGCTCGAGATATGACCAAAACACTGAAGTATATGCAAAGAGATTTTTGGGTCTTTCAATACCTTTTTTTTCAAAATTAAGCCCAATTTCTTTAGTTCCTACCAAAAATATAAAACTAATAAATATTAACTAAATTAAAAGAAATAACATAAAATTAATTTAACTCACTTAAAATAAACTAACTATAAAAATAACTAAAAAATAAGTAAATTATAATTAAAAACTGAGAACTTAGCTAATATTTAATAACAAAATTAGAATAAAATAATTCTATAAAATAGAATTATTATGTAATTCATTCCCTCATCGTATATCCCAAAAATGATAAGAGCATGGTACAGTGTCTACTCTCATGGATTTTCATATCGTTCATGAGATTAAATCATTAGCTTAATAGAGACTTATGAAACTCTTTTCTATAGTCTCCAAGTCGACTTGGCCAAGAACTTTAATAAGCTAATATCAACCAATAACTATTAAAATATATCCCTTTATTCACTTAGGGTGATGATTTCTATCTTAACTACCCATTTGCCTTCACATATTTCATGCTATACCTAAAAGCATCCTAATTTGGCATCCTTGGTTAGGCACCCGTAAGGATGAAATTAAAGTATAACACTCCACATATAAAACAACTTGGTGTCTCAAGTATAATGAGTATTTATATGACTATCACACAAAAAGTATTGCATAGACACTAGAGTGAGATACCATATTCACTTCTTAAGTCAGGTCATGTTTAGTGTACTTACTCTTCTAAACAAGCACCCAAATCTTAGTTACGAGTATCTCCATACTTCAACCTATGAGACTAGTTATTTACTTCACAAGTAAGAAACATAGCATGTGTTGATTTTAAGCATTATTGATGCCCTGTCTCAGTAATACAATGATTAAGAACTATTTAGAGATTATGCTTTAATGCATAAGGATCTCATAATTGCAACCCATTACAATTCTCTTGCAAGACATATTAATCTCATGGACTTCATCCAATTAGACTTATAACTCATCATAATTGATGTCTTATTGATAAAGGAAAACTTTTAATCATTCAATATGAATGATATCGTTACATGATTGGAACCAAGCCTTAACTAATCTCAATTGATTGTAAGGCTCATTCTAACAATCTCCCACTAGCACAAAGCCAATTGCTACCTTATTATATGTGGGTCTAATCTATCTAGGAATCGTGTCTTTATGTAGACTCGCTTGTGCCCTTCAACGTGGTTAATTGCTTTTATCTCTGTAACGTCATAACATATTGTCATTTTAGTATATTTAGATAAAATGAGACACAGTTCTAAAAGTATGACTCTATTGTTACATTAACAATGTTTAGAACCATTTATTAGTCGGTGAACTAATGATCTAAATATCCTTTTATTTGATCTTTCAATAGGATGTATATGATTTTGTTTATTTATATGTATATGTTTTTGTTAGTTCAGAGTTATGCCACTTGCCCTTTAAATTTTATAATTTCTTTGTATACACATTGCATCCTATGCAACTACATTACCAAAGAATCAGATTTACTCCCATTAACCTCTTTATGTGTATGAGATAAGTACACTCATATATTCTATCAAATCTAACTCTTTAAGTCACATTTGATAGAACAAGGTGTAAAAACTCAACGTAGATCGTATTTAGTAAATTCATCTCATATGAATAATACATATCAATATCTCTTACTAAATCCATAGAGTTCTCACACATTTAATTGTATTGATTATGTGTCTATATACAAAATCATAAGTGTTAGATTCTAATGTAACATAATAATACTAATAAACTATTTTCTTAATGTCATCATGCTCCCACTAAATTCCAAGATCCTTTGTGAAAGTAATATTCAAACTATTTTGAATATTCCATGATATTACATTCGTGTATCTCAATGTATATTTGGAATCATATCATTACATAGTATTATTGTAGGCTTTATGTATTGGAGAAGCATGGATCAAATCATATCACTATATGAATTTGCTTTCTTTCTTTTTTTTTTTAATAAACATCTCTATGTTTTATTCATAAGAAAATTCCATCTTTATATGAAACAATTTTCATTCCATTTGATCAATTAATCATAAATCTTAATTGAATAATATTCATTTTAATCAAACTAATTTGATATCAATCGCAATTTGTAATCGATCAAATACTATTGTAAGGAAAAATATGAAATGTGGATAGTGAAACAAAACATAATTATTCCAAATAATTTTCAAACATGAAACATTAAAACTTTAACATTCAAATGCTAAATATAAATGTTTCATCAACCATCCATATGGCAACAAATGTTTCAAAACATTTAATTAAATTATCTAACAAATCAAAACATAAATATAAATATAAATAGAAGCGCAACCATCCATATGTAGCATCCAATGCTCTATATAGTCCATCAATGTGGTAACCTCTTTAGCTAAAATCCTACTCATTTTTGTCCTTGCTTTTACAATATATCATACATATTAGAACCAATATAAGGTATCATATACCTTTATAACATAAAGTAGTATGTCTTAACAAATAGTACTTGAATTATAAACTTCTACAAGCTTCTTTTTCTGTAAGTGCTCCTGGCAATTTCTCCTCCAATGCTCAAGCCTTGCTACAATGATGGCAAATCTTTTGTCCTTTTTGATACCTCTCTTAGGCTTAATTGCCTTCTTAGCTTGGGATTTTATTCTTAAGCTTCTTTTGGGCCTTTGAAGAGGAAACTAAAAGTAAAGTTTCCTTATTCCTCTTGATGAACCTTTCTGCCGCGACCACCATATTCAAAAGTTCATGACGAATGGCTTCCAATTGATTCATATGGAAGTTCAACACGACTTGATTGAAACTATCAAGAAGAGATTGTAGAACTAAGTTTATACTTAGCTCATGATCTATCACCAATCTTAATTGTCCAAGCCTGATGAGTCCAATCATCTCAACACATGGGGTTTGATAAAACTACCTTCTATCATCTTGCAAAACAATTCCTTAGAGATCTCATATTTTTTAGTGCACCATTCCTTATCGAACAATTCTTTAAGGTGAAGAATCATGGATTGAACATTTATGTGCTCATGCTGCTTTTGGAGTTCAGAGATTATACTGGCTAGCATCATGCATGCTACCTGCTCATCATCTTCCTTATAATGCTAATATGCTTCCCACTCCTCAGCATTATCATCATCAGCAGGGATTGGTGGAATAAGAGTGTCAAGGACATAGGATTTCTTTTCCTATGCAAGACAATCTTGAGGTTCTAAAACCAATCTAGAAAGTTTGGGCTAGTGAGTTTCTTTGCATCCAAGATGCTCCGAAATGACAAGTTATTAGACATTTGCGATGTATATAAAATATGTCTAAATAAAATAAAATAAAAGCAATGGGTAAATAACATGCATAAACTATTTAAAATAAGGTTTTAGAATTTTAAATGATACTCCCACTATTTTTTTTTTTTTTGCAAAATGACAACCCTCAAAGTCATTTCCAAAAGTTTCTTCTAGGATCTTTTTAACGGGCTAGGACCCCATTCAACATATCATAACCTTAAGTGTGCTCAACAAGCCATGATATGCCTAATTCGATAGATAACTTAATTTATCAATCACATCTCTTATGTGACTACAAGATTTAGTTAGGTAACAACTCATTGTTTAAGTATATCATATATACTTTGTCTAACTATTGCCTTTAGTTTTATAATAATCAAGCTTCCAAGCATCCGGATTTTATTAAACTAGTTGAATAAGACTAACCATAAATCAAACATATTTATGAAAAAGTGTGACCTTGAGTATACTCAATAAGCCTTCGACTAAAAAAGTGGCCAAGTTATCTTGCTATGTGGTGGAAGGTAATTTAATCATGCATGACATGTGACTTAATATTTTACGAGAGATTTATCATTTTTGTTATTAAGTTCTCATTTGATTAGCGTGCATAGCATTTACTATATTGCATAAAATTAAATCTATCACATGTTGTTCTACTAGGATGGTTATGAACTTTTTTATTTTAATTTCCTTAAGCCCTCAAAGGAAACTAGTTGGTCAAATCCTAGGGGTTAGCATCCGTTAAGCACTACATGCCTTAGCTTGCATCCATCTTTAGCGCTTCATGGCACCTTGGATCTCCATATTTAGATTGACAACATTTCTTTCCTAATCTAATATTATTTTTAATTATAATTGAATGTAGAAACCTTGAGTTACATTCAAGAGGAGTTAGATGATAATTGAATTTTACAAATCCAAAATGTAAGAAACAAAGTACGGTTGCACACCTTTTTTGAAAAATTACCATAAAAAGCTATTCAATCATTCGTCCACAATCATATTAAATATATAGTCCATAACCATCCTCATACATCCATAATCTAATTACACACATATAACTAAATACAAACATGCTTCACATGATGATAATCTTGCATTTCTTTTAGAAAAATGTCATCCAACATTTAAAGACCATAATCCCAATAATTCAGTAGATTCTTATGAAAACATAATTTGCAAAACACCTTACTCAAATCATTTACTAAAATGATTAATCCTATTAACAAGTTTAGTCAATTCAAATTGATTTGAAAATTTATCTAGATTAATAGTTCATTCTAATTAAACTTATTTTAATTAGACTCTTAAACCATTTAGGAAACTTTACAAATTTAGATATCCATCCTGAACGTTATAAGAAAGTTCCATAATTATTTAAGACACTCCAACATTTTTTAAAACATGTCAACTATGGCTTAACACATTAAGAAACTTACATATATGCTCCCAATCAAACTTGAAGTGTTGTCTTCAATAGATTATGTGTCTTAAACACTTTAGGATTTAGCCTTATCCATTTAATTATCTTGTAATAATTATCTTACCATTTAAAACTTCTAATCCATGTTAGAATCTTTAGATAATTTGGTAAGATAATCCCCATTTTAATTAAATTTATGTAATCGGATTATATGGATATCTTCTAAAGAATATCCATCAAATTTAACTAAAATAATCTAATCATTATTAGATTTTAATTGGTCAATCAATCCTATTGATTTAGGAGTTATTTAATCTTATTGAATAAGATTTTAATTAGAAGATTTGATATTAATTGATTCCATCCTACATCCAAACTCCTTGTTTTTAGGCATGTATGCCTAACATTTAGAAGTTAGTGATCAGCTAAGGAAAGAATCCTTCATGATCATTCAGTGCTCAATTTCTCCAGCAAACAACCTCTTTCCATAAAATGGTTGCATCTATGGCAATGGTGGTGTGGCATCCATGGCAATTAGAGGTGTGGCATCTATGTGTGGTAGCACCATGCACAACCTTTATCATGAGCGTCATTTTACATGTGAAGGACATTCTTTTAATTTAGTTAAGTGTCCAACCACTTAAAAATTAATTCAAATTAAAAATTTTATCCTTTAATTGAACATTTCAAATGAGGATAACATGTTGAATTTTTCAAAATTAATTTTGCAAGATTATCTTGCCATTCAAAATCGATTCCCAAGCTATAATTTTTCAGTAAACTGTTTTCAAACTTGCAACAATTAATAGCTTAAATAAGCTTATTTGGCCATGAAAATTTTTAGAAATAATTCTCATTGAACATTTTAATAAAGATAATTTTCTGAAATAATCTTCAAGAGTTTCTTATCAATTAAAATCGAAATTCATGCCACAACAGTGAGCTGAATAGATTTATATTTACACTAATTTTCTTGCTTGAAATAAGCATATTTAACCATGATATTTTTCAAAAATAATTCTTAAATAAACATTTCAAATAAGAATTTATTTTGGAATTTTTCAAAATTAATTTCTAAAATTTCCTTGTCAATTAAAACTAAAAACCATGTCAAAAATTATGTGTGGGAGAGATTTTAATTCTCTCCAATTTTCTTGCTTAAAATCAGCCAATTTGATCATGAACGTTTTTTGGCCTTGCTGTCCAATTATATTGCAACTAGTGTGGAACAATTTCACAAAATTTAGTTGCTAGAAATTAAGTAAAAAAAAAAAATTGAGCAAGAAGTCCAACACCAACACACCTCCTAAACATCCATCACCATGCATCCTTTTTGAATGGAATTGAAATTGCAACTTATGCAATTTACATTTGCATTCAGGGATAATTGCAAAATCTCTTGATTGACCAATTCAAAATAAGGAACATCCAAAATGTGTTGATTAGTTTTTGAAACAAAAGTAAAAAGATCAAATTGAAACACGTGCTGTCATTAGACAACACAAAAATTGATTAATGTTTTGCTTCACTTAAAAGATTTTTCTGAAATGGTAATTAATCTTAACATTTTAGGACCTTAAACATCATTTAAAATAATCTAAACATGATCTAAATCATGAAAAAAAAATGTCTTTGAATTTTAATAAAATTAAGAAAATTAAAAAGACATTCTAAAATCAATTTTTCAAAAAGTAATGCCGAATATAAAAAGCAAAATTTTCATAAATTAATCATCAATATATAAACATGTTAAGACAATTAAAAGCCTTGAAGGTGGCTTTGATACCACTATTAGGATAGACCGGCCATGCATCCCAATGCAATTAAAAATAAAATTATGCAGTGACAACAAATAAAACATACAATACCGGCCTTACCCACCTAAGGTCATCTTCAAAGGTCTTTTGATTGTCATTAAGCATTCATAGAGTAAACATATGATCATAGATACCTTTATTGATAAAGAAAGCTAGGTTCCTTATCTAAAGTCCCGAACAACCTTTTTCCATTGACTCACACCTAGCTCGGTTTGTAGCAAACCAAAGCTATCCAAGAGGCTCTTGTGTAGCCTCTAACGAAAGTCCACACGATAATTATGAGAAACCCTATATAAGGGTGGAATTGTAAAGCCTTCCTATGTGCTAGCAAGGTAGTGTTCATAACACTTTTCTCTAAAGCAAAAAGAAAGAAAAAACTTTTGGCCATATAGTCAAGAAGAAAATTGATTTTCTCTTTTGTACTCATCAAGGGTAACACACACTAGTTGACTGATTTTTATTTACTTTTTCTTCTCATTTGAAATTAAACTTATAATAAGGTTTATATAGTTAGATTAATTTTAGCCCTAATTAGGTTAATTACATAACTTTTCTATAATTATAAATTAATCCAATAACTTAATTAAACAATTTTAATTAAGTCTTTAAAAACTTATAATTTCATTAATCAAATAATGATTACATTAATCAACAACACTAAACACATATATGGTCTTAATCGATTAAGTCCATAATTAATCAATTAAGTCTAAAAGCTTATAAGTCTTTAATTGATTAAGTCCAACTTAATCATCTTTCCCAATTTAATCTCAATAATCACCTTTTGTATGTGACCCATTAGGCTTCCAATATGTTGGCAATGACATTAAATTGTAATCTTAATTAATTTAATTTCATAGACCAAGATTGGTATTTAGCAATGCATCATAGCTAGCTAAATATTAGAAGAGTCAAAATGGTTTAACTCAACTTTTTAGTGAACAGTTTATCAGTATAATTCATTCCTTCGTTATACAATCCAAAGATGACAAGAGTATGGTGCAATGTCTATTTTCATTGTATATTGTTCCTAAGGTTAGATCATTAGCTCAATAGTGACTTATGAAACTTTTTTCCATAATCTCCAAGTCGTTTAAGCCAAAGACTTCAATAAGCTAATATTAACTAAGAACTGTTAAGATATATCTCTTTATTCACTTGACGTGATGATTCCTATCTTAATCACTCATTTACTTTCACATGCTTCATACTATACTTAAAAGCATCATGATTTGGCATTCTCAGTTAGCCACCTGTGAGAATGAAATTAAAGCATAGCATCCCGTATAAGACAACTTGGTATCTTAAGTATAAAGAGTATTTATACGAGTATCACATAAGAGGTATTGCACAAACACTAGAGTGAGATACTATATGCACTTTTTATGTGGGGTCATGTTCAGTGAACTTACTTTCTTAAACAAGTACCCACATCTTAGTTTCAAGTATCTCCATACTTCAACCAATGAGACCGGTTCTTTACTTCATAAATAAAGAGCATAGCATGTGTTGATTTTGAGCATTATTGATGCCCTGTCTCAATCATACAATAATAAAGAAGTATTTAGAGATTATGATTTGATGCATAGGGATCTCATAATTGCAATCCATTACAATTCTCATGTTAAACATATTAATCTTATGGACTTCATCCAATTGGACTTATAATTCATTACAATTGATGTCTCATTAATGAAAGAAAACTTTTAATTATTCAATATGAATGATATCGTTGCATAATTGGAACTAAGCTTTAACCAATCTCAATTGACTGTAGGGTTCATTCCAACATAATGTATGTGTTAAGATTCAACAAATTTATTTTATGTACAAAGAGTTAATTAATAAGTATGATTTCCCCCTCCCTTTCTATCTCTCTTCATTCCTTTTTGCACTTTCCTCGATAGGTTTATTTATTTATTTGTTTTTTTATTTTTATTTTTTATTTCAAAGTAGTTTTATTTAGAAAGAAAATTGACATGACTTTTTTAGATACTTTATTGACATGGCTAACAAAAGTAGACAAATGTGAAAATTGATGGATAAAAGTATAGTTGGAACATTTAATTGTAAAATTTTTTCTTCAGATACCAAAATTACTGTTTTACTATAATGGGATATAAAATATCTGTAATTAAAACTAAATCCTTTACATTGGTATATGGATGATTAGTGGTTGGATCGAAAATTAAGGAACATGTAGGCTTGGTTTAGATAGTGTGACCTTATGATGGTTACATAGGTGGGATCCGACGTCGGTCCATAAGAAATGGGCCCCAAGGATACAGTGAGCTGGGTTCTATGAAAACGGCCGAAGGGGAGGAGGAGAAAGCACGGAGGTCATTTTGATGGAAAAGGAAGGGCAGTCCAGACCAGACAGAGCACTCAAGTCAGGACAGTCCAGTAACTTGACAGCCCAGTAGAAGTAGCTAGGCCTAGGCTTCCCGTTTTTTAAGCCGAAAGCCCACTAGGTTTTCAAAAAACCCCCTCGTCGTGTTCTCTCTAAATTGTCACTCACTCACATTTTTCTGTGGCTCTGCATTTATCAGGTGACTTTTCTAGGGTTTCTGCTTTTCTTATTTTCTCTTTCAGTATTTCCTCCTGATTTTTAAAGAACTCATTTTAATTGCTCGTTTTAAGCTCAATATCAGTGCGTGTATCTGATCCAAAAGCTACATGGTTGTTTTTCCTTAAATGTCACTTTAATTTACTGGTTTACATCTATTTAGTTTTCTTCACTTTAATCTGTTTATGCATATTTAGTTTTTGTGTGATTTCCCGGTTTTTGAGTTCAAGTTTAAGATTCTATTTAATATATAAGCTTGTTTGTAAGGTTTTTTTCTTATTTTTGCTATTTCAGCTAGGCTTTTAGGTTTTCAGCTTGATTTTGATATGATATTATTTTGACCAACTGTTTTCGGCTTGCGTGTGCTATTGTACTTTTGCTCGAAAGTGTGTTGTAATGGCCGTTGCATTTCTTTTGATGATCTGGGATTCTGATCGAGTGCAATCATTTACTAGATGCTTAGGCTGAAGTTCTGTCTTTTAGATCTGTAAAGTTGAATTTTTCTGTCTTTTCGTGCTCGGTGCAATCGGTATGTTTTGAAATGCTAGGATGCATTGCACAACCTTGACTTAGGACGAAAGGGAATACTTGCCAAGTATGCTTGGTGCCTGCAATGCTCTGCATCTGCTTTTTGCCCAATGTTAACAGATACTATTTATTGTGAAAATCACTTTTGTTACATTGATACCATGTGGAGGTGCTTTACGAAATATTGATTTCTCGACTAATGTTTTAAAAACATTGGATTGAAATGAGAGAAATGTTTAATGTAGGAACAAAAAGTCCCTTCTGCTTTACTAGTTGCTGTAATGAAGACTAGTAAATTTTTTGAATTCTTGCTGATGGAATAGGTGGTTTTGTTACTGACATGTGAATTTAATGTAATTCGAGCTAAAATCCATTTTACTCTGCTGATTGCTCTTGCTGGTTGTTTGATCAGATTATTAGTTATGCTGGCTTGAGTTCCGATTCTGGCGAAAATATGGCAAAGAAGAAGAATCCTTTAGTTTTTATGGATGTGTCAGTAGATGGTGATCCTGTTGAAAGGATGATTTTTGAGGTATTGTAATGAATGATAAAAGCAAGCCAGCAAGATTTTACATTTTTTGCCTTGTTGTCACCTCTGTATTTTTGTTTTAAATTACTATACGTTGGCCTTTTTCTTAAGATCATCTTTTTGTTTGTATTTATTGGTTTTCTTTGGTTCTTCAGCTTTTTCCTGATATTGCTCCGAAAACTGCAGAAAATTTCCGTGCCCTTTGTACAGGTGATAAGTAAAATCTTCTCCAATATTTTCACTTTCTATTGTTTATGATGTTTTGTTTTACAACACGTTGGTTTATAGGTTTTCGCTCTGGCAATTTTATTGTATTAAGAATAATTATTATTGTCCGTTTGTTGTTTATGATCTATCTTATTTTCTTTTGAAGAAGCATTTGGTGGTTAGGGGCGATAGAGTTTTTGGGTTTGTAATTTATCACTATTGCACATTCATACATAGACACACACAAACATTTATGCATATATTTATATGTTAGCCTCTTGCTGATCTCCTAAGTCTGTCTTGATCTACAGGAGAAAAGGGCATTGGTCCTAAAACTGGAAAACCATTGCACTACAAGGGTTCCTTTTTCCATCGTGTTATTAAAGGTTCCATGGCCCAGGTTTGTTGGTTTATCTTACTTTAAATTGGCATTTTTTCTTTTGCTGTTTTCTTGTTGAATGTGGCTTAGAAGTGGTATGTCTTTTGGTCAGTTACAATTGTTTATGCTGTAGGAAACAGGGCTGATGGTCACGACTGCTTTTCTTGTGATGTAGTTTTAAGGTTGTACTTACCAAGTTGTCAATCCTCAAAATTTTACTAAACTTCGCCGTGTCCAACCCAGTTTTTTGCACATAAATGTCTTTTTTCTTACTTGTGGACTAACATCTTGGGTGTGTTGTGCAGGGTGGTGATTTTGTGAGAAGAGATGGTATGTATTCCTTGCAGAGCCATTTTTATTTTATTTGTTTTTGCAGCTGTTAATCTACTTTACTGTAGATAAGATCACTTTGAGGGTTGCGCTCAATGTGACTACTTGTTGAATCTGTTCTTGAACTGCACATCTGAGTTTTTAAATGTATTTCTTTCCTTCTTCAGGAACTAGTGGGGAAAGCATATATGATGGGAAGTTTCCAGGTGAGTGGTCTCTTCTCAGTCTTTTAAGGTTGCAATCATAATTTAGGTTGTCTTATAAGCAGGAAGAAACGATGCAAGGTTTTCCATTTGTTTAGTATTTTAAATTTCAATAATTTTCTGGGAATGATTTGAACCTTGTATTATTCATGGCATGCACATGCTTTTGCTTTTGTAATTGCTGTGTTCTTGTGAATTTAATTATATTCTAAGTAGATTATAATAATGTATGTTCTGCAGTGCATGTCGTCTTGTACTCTACAGAAGTAGTCAAAATCTCCGAATTTTCAATTTGTAATTATAATTGTGTTGCTAATTCATCTGTGTTCATTGTATGTAGTTCTGTACTCTTCCAAAGTGGTCAATAGCTCAAAGCTTTATTCAATTTATAAGTGTGTTGCTAAAACCTGTGTGCCCAATGTAATATAAAATTTGACAAAATGGTGTGGAGTTAATTAAAGGATGGTTTGAGGTTCTTTGTACCAGGGTGAAGATTGTACTGAGTATGTGCTTTCCATGACTCTAGATTTTTGTGGAGTTATTTATGGTGTTATGGTTCTTTGTACTAGGAAGAAGATTGTATCAAGTATGTACTTTCTCTGGCTCTTGATTTAATAAAATTTCTGTGCCCTAAGTAATATGGAATTTGTTTTGGAGTTAATTAAAGTATGGTGTTAAGGTTCTTTGTACTAGGGAGAAGATTGTATCCAGAAGGTACTTACCATGACCCTTGATTTGGGCCATTTGAGAGAGCAATATGCATTCTCCTAATCTCTGCCCAAGCTTTGTTTTGCACTAAAATTGTATTCAGTAAGTATTTTTCATGGCTCTTGATTTGGGCCTATCTGCTTATAAAAGGTTTTTTGAGAGAGCAATATGCATTCTTCTAACCATCTGGAGTTGCCCCAAGAGAATCGATAGGTGCCAGTGTAATGATGTGATGACTAAAAATCATTTAAAGACTGCATAAAATCCGAAATATTTATATGCAAACTATTCATCTAGAAAATAAGTTGGCTGAAGGTGTACTATTTTTGCACAAATAATTGATTAGTAACAAGGGGGTATTTGAACTTTACAGATGAATCACCCAGGCTAAAGCATGATGGACCTGGTCTTTTATCTATGGCAATTGCTGATCGTGACACTTTAGGTTCACAATTCATTATCACCTTCAAGGCTAATCATAATCTTGACAGGTAGTTTCCTATCTTCTTTTTATAATTGTAATTTTATTTGGTGTCCCCCCCGCTTTCTATATGCTGGTCCTAAGTTTGTGTACTTTTGGCATGTGACAGAAAGTATGTAGTTTTTGGGAAGCTTGTGCAAGGAAATGAAGTGCTGAAGAAAATTGAATATGTGGGTGATGAGGAAGGAATACTAACTGTAACGGTGAAAATAATTAATTGTGGCGAAGTTGGTGAAGGTAAAGGTCTTGGTGCCCCTATTGGAGGGTTGTATTTCTTAACATGGAATAACTTGATTTCATTTATTTTGCACCTGGCAATTTTTCTCCTTATTGATGCTCTGTTAGGCTTTTCCCTTGTCTCTTTCTAAGTTTACCTTCCAATTTATCATCTTATCTGCAGAGAAAAAGAAAAATAAGTTGAAAACAGGAAAAGATGCTTCCTCTGATGCTAACAGTCATGAAGTGCGAAGGAAGGGAAAGCATAAGAAATCTTCAAGAGACAAAAGGAAGAAGAGAAGAAGATACTATTCATCTGATTCAGAGAGTTCCTCAGATTCTGAGACTGAATCATCTGAATCTGAAAGTGATTCTGACTCATATCTGTCATCATCCTCTGACATTAGTTCTTCAAGTGATGACAGGCATAAAAAGAGGAAGAGATCTTCAAAACGAGAAAAATATAGGCGTGGAAAAAGAAGAGATAGACGGCGTGACAAAAAGAGAAAAAGGCGTGATAAGAGATCAAAGCGTAGATCAAGAAGGTTTTATGCTTACTATTCATTTATCCTTCGTACCAGTCTAGTTAATAAACTTGCCGAGTATTCTACTTCTTCGGCTATGTGTATGAGGGATCTCAAACCTTTTGGAAATGTAGTTGAAACTTGTTTGCTCCTGATACTGTTTTCTTTGCCTCCCATGCAATACATTATATTTCTTCTTATTTCTGTCCTTATTCTGTGCAGCAGATTTTTTCTTTAATTGTTTTTGTTATTTGAGTGCATACAGTTGGTTGTTGAGAAAAAAGGACCTGCATCTTGGTGAAGCAAGATTCACCATATGAGTTGTCTAAAATTGTCTGGTATTTGATTTTCTTTAGTCATCATATGAGTTGCATATGTAAATCAATTATATAAAAAAATGCAGATCAATGATTAATATAATGAACAAGTTATACCACACAATAATATATTTTCCTATTCTTTCTTTGAAATTCTGTTGGTAACATGTGCCCTTGTTGAGCTAGCTCCACTATGTGTCTCTCATGTACTTGGTGAAAATTTATTGAGAAAGAATCATGGTTTGTCTCCACTTGTAAGAGTCAACACCTTAATCCATCTTGCATGGTTTTATCTGTTCAGTCTATGGTAAGGCAAAATTGGAATACAATGCCTCAAGGTCATGGATGGGCTGATTAGCTTTGTTAAAGTTCTTGTAGACTATACTTAAACTATTCTATCCTCTTTGTTTTCAGGGCTTCGGATAGTCTTACAGATGATGACAGTGAGAGTAAAGGTGAAAGCAGCACTGATAATGATGTTGATGTGCAAGGAACAGCGCAGAAGCATAAAGAGCTTTCTCAGAAAAGTGGTAAGGGTTGGAGTTATTTCATCTGTCTCCTGGCATTATGTTTTACTGCATATCCTCTGTATTAATTTTCGCTTCCATCTTATCTGATTGCACCAGTTAGATATAGTTGCTTATACAGTTGGTTTTTTTAACTGTGCAGTTATTGAGGTTGATATTTTTGGTTGTAGCTGAATTTGAAATGGGCATCTGTTATTTCTTTTCCCCCTTGCTTGAGGTTTACTGATTTCTTTGTTCTTGTGGTGCTTTCCCTATATTTTGGCTGGATAAGCTTTCTAGGAATATTTGACATGGCTGTGAATAACCTTTATTCCTCAGTATTCTTTTTCTTTTTGCCTCCATAATGCTATTGTTTCATAAGCGCCTGTTAAACAGGATAACAGCTTTCTTACTGATATTTGACATGGCCAGCGACGTACACTTCATTCTACATTATTCTTTCTTCCCCTTCCCCTCTTCTCCCCTACTCTGCATGATGCTATTATCACACTACACCTGTTATATTAAAAATGTTGTGGAAATTGGAAATTCTTGTTATCTACTCGCCAATAATCTGGCTTTGTGTGCTAACGCCTTCTTATTCTGATAATTGGTTTGTGTTATTTAAAGGTTTTTGATTTGTTACTGCACTGTATTCATGAGTTGTTTACAATCTGCAGTTGGGAGTCAATCCCCTTCACCTGTTGAGAAAGAAATTCGTCTAAGAAAAAGGGAAGATGCTGATTTGCTTTTAAAGGAGCATGAAGCTCCCAAGGAAAATGGAGGCCGACGGAGCAATGGCGTTGAGGTAGATGCTCAATCTGACAGAAGTGCAGATAGACAGCCTGATGTGGTAGATGATCGCCCAAGCAAATCTAGGTCTACTTTCCATTCTTCTCACTCCTCAGTTATTCTTTATACTTACAGTCTCTTCCCGATCCGGTATTTTATTAAAAGTTGATGAGCAGGAGTCGAAGCATGAGTCCTAAAAGGGCCATGAGTAAGAGTATGAGTATTAGTCCCAGGAGTCGTCCAAGCCGGAGCCCAAGTCTTAGCCCAAGGCGAAGTCTGAGCAGGAGTCCAGGTGTGAGTAGGAGTCCCCCACGTTGTCCAGAAAGAAGTGTAAGCAGGAGTGGGAGTCCTGTTAGAAGTAGGAGCAGGAGCCCTGCTAGAAGCGTCAGCAGAAGCCCTTTGAGGGGTAGAAAGAGTACAAGCTTCAGCAGGAGCCCTGTTAGAGCACATTCTCGAAAAAGCATTAGCGGGAGCCCTGTAAGGTCCCGGTCTCGAAGAAGTCTGAGTAGCTGCCCTCCCAGATCAACAAGAAAATCAATTAGTAGAAGCCCTGTTAGACTTTCAAAAAGAAGCGTAAGTAGAAGTCCAGTGAGATCTTCTCGGAGAAGCATTAGCAGAAGTCCTGTAAGATCTCCTCGGAGAAGCATAAGCAGAAGCCCTGTGAGATCTTCTCGGAGAAGCATAAGTAGGAGCTCTGGCAGGGCTCCTCCAAGGAGAAGCATCAGCAGAAGTCCATTAAGGGAACCAGGTAAGAATTATCGTAGGAGTTATTCAAGGAGCCCTGCCAGGGCTCCTCCAAAGAAAAGCATCAGCAGAAGTCCATTAAGAGAACCAAGTAGAAATTATCGTCGTAGTTATTCCAGGAGCCCCACCCCTGCACGGAAGGTGAGGTCACCCCCTTCCAATCGAGGTAGAAGTTTATCAAGAAGCATTTCCCCTAATGCATCACCTAAGCGCATCAGAAGGGGTCGGGGTTTTAGTGAGCGCTACTCCTATGCACGAAGATACAGAACCCCCTCTCCAGATCGTTCTCCTGTGAGGTCCCATCGTTACGGTGGCAGAATTGATCGTGAGAGGTAGAAATTCCACCAGGTTCTTTTTAAGTTGTTTTACCTTAAGTTTTTTTTTTTCTAAAACCATATTATATTTTGACCATGGGTGCTTTTGCTGTTAATTGCCTACTAGGTATTCAAGTTACAGGAGGTTTTCACCTAGGCGTTATAGAAGCCCACCAAGAGGAAGAACTCCACTGAGGTCTGATATGCCCAATGCCTATTATTTATGGTTTCATGAATGATTCACTTATTGCTGCTTCTTTTTCCCTATGTTTGTTTTTCATAATTAGAAAAAAAAAACCTTTTTTTTTATAATAACTTTGTTCATTTGGGTGGTTTGAATCTGTTGCTTGATTCCTGGTTAAAATCTGCTTTGCAGGTATAGAGGCAGAAGAAGCAGGACACGCAGTCCATCCATATCACGTAGCCCTCGGTACCGTAATCGTCATTATTGTCGTAGCCACAGCCATAGCCCTAGTCGCAGTCGAACCCCTATTCGCAGCCTCTCTCCAGTTGATGTGTCTAGATCTCGCACGTCTCCAAGGGCTGGGAGGCGAAGGTCCCCTTCTCAGAGTAGGAGCCAATCAGAATCGAGGTCCTCGTTGGACTCTCAGTCTCCAAAGCAGGCAAGCAAAGCAAGGTCAAGGTCAAGGTCATCTTCTGGAAGTCCAGATGGTAAAAAGGGCCTGGTCTCTTATGATGATGGTTCACCTGACTCGGGAAGGTGAATTAGGTAAAAGGTTTGGGGAGGTTTTGATATTTAGTCTTTGATGAATCCGTGTTCTCTTGATGAACTGGATTCTGCAGTTTTACCATGTTGTTTCTACTTTGTTGTTGCCAGAGGCTGTGGTTAATTAAATATCTGATTTTAGTATTTTTCATTCAGGTTCTTCTTGGCCTGTTTTTAGGATATTTTATAAATAATGGAGAGTATGTGGATCATATTAGGGGTAGGAATCTTGTTACGTTGGTACTGCAGTATCCCTAAGAATCTTCTGTAGTACTACGAGTCAGGCAATATGATATAGTTGCATCTATTGTGTCAGAAAATTTTCCTACGAAACCGAGAAATGAACTCTGGTGATGATCGGGAATTAGTGCTTTGTTGAAATGCTGAGTACCTTGTTTTTATCTCTTGTTCATTTAGAGGAAATCCAATCAGAATTTACCAAAAGGGAATGCCAGTGATGTAAAAAAGAGATCACAGATGCTGCAAATTCTAGTTTGCCAGTGAGGCAGTGACTTGTGCCTGTAGTGATTGGGTTTTTGGGTGTTTGGTTATCTATTATGTCGTCTTATTTTAATGATATAATTGGTTTTTAATATTAATTAATAATATTAAATGGTAATAATAACAACAACAATAATGGTACTAGCTTGATGTGGGTTTCTGTGGACTGTAGATTTTGGAATTTGGTTCAACGCTTAATGTGAATTCTAACAACTTCAAAATCTTTTTTTCCCTCTTCGATATATGATAAACTTCAAATTCAATCAGAATACTGTATAAACTTGATTATTTACAACCTTGCAAATTTTACATTTTAAGTGGCATTCGAGTCTTTTCCACTGTGGTACTTTCATTTGTTGTGGCTTTATACAAACTAGAGCAACGGTGATTGATGACGAGGGTTTTGCTATTTTATAGCTGCATAAAATCTTTCGCCGTTTAAAAAACCTTAAATACAATAAACATATAGAGGAAACCGAAAAACACATCTCAACTATGAAACCATCGAAACAATGTTGCAAAAATTGTTGGACCAACAATCCAACAAGTGAAGGTTTTTCCAATGTCGTTGGGCATGGGATCTATCTACATCTTGTCCTGTCTTCTGCAACATCTTCACTTTCAACATATAGATAGCCTCTTAAAGCATGTTAGTTTTACTTGCTTGGTCCTATGAAAACATTGTTAGCTTAATTTTGCACTTAATTTGAACCATGTCAACGGTTCGGGTTCGTGAAACCCTTCTTGAATATCTCTCTGAAGCGCAATCGGATTCTCACGAGGTTCAGCAGAAATCCCTACAAACTCTGGCTTCCATTACCAAAGTCAGTCCACAGAATAGGACTTTGCTAGCACAAACAAATGGAGCCATATCTGCCCTTCTTACCCTTTCCAAATCTTCCTCTCCCATTATCCAAACTCTCTCTCTGTCTATACTCTTTAACCTCTCTTTGAACCCTGATCTAAAGCAGTCCCTTGCAGATATGGAAACCATCTATCACCTCAACTCTATAATTCTTTTCCCAAGCTGCCCTGAGTCCAGCAAGTTGGCTTCTTCCCTGGTTTGTAGCTTGGCTATGCTAGACAAGAACAAAGCCAAGTTTGGGGTGGCTGGTACCGTCCGTTTGTTGGTCAATACAGTTTCAAGACCACGCAGTCCTGCCGCTCATCACCTCCTTAGTTCTTTAGCAGAGCTTGTGCAGTTCCATGGGAACTGTACCCTAGCTGTCCGGGCTGGAGCTGTCCCAGTGTTGATCCAACTGGTAACAAGCGCTGATGGTGAAGACCTTTCCGGAACTTCACTGGCCATTCTGGGCCTTCTTGCTAGGTTTGATGAGGGATTAAATGCTTTGAAAAAGACTGATCAGGTTGTTAGTTCAATGGTAGATGTATTGAAAGGGAGGTGCATGTTGAGTAAGGAAGGTGGAGCCGAAATTCTTCTTCTCCTGTTTGATGAAAGCGAGGACTGCCTAAGAGATGCTTTGAGGCTTCCAGAGTTCTTAACTGTGCTAGCTGATATTTCAGTCAGAGGATCCGCAAGAGCTCGAGAGAAGGCTGGTCAGTTGCTGAAGAAAATGATGGAGGCTAATTTGGATTCCTACAGCGACGGCGACTCCTCCATTTTCGAATGGAAATAGCGTTTATTGATTAAGATTTGCGTGATCTTTCTCAAGCTTTTGCTGGATTCTTTACTAGTGTAGCAAATCAGAGATGAGTTTTCTTGCTTTATCCAAAGATGTTTGCCTAAATAAAAACTTGTATCTAGTAAACCTTGATGAAGTTTTGGATCTTAGAACCTACCTTTCGTCCTAATTAAACTTGTTGAAAGCAGTTTCCGTTGACAACTTTCAGGACTGAGTTTGAAATTCCAAGGATTGATTCAGTGTCTTGGGTATGAGGCATATATTTTGGCGTTGTATTGTTTAAATTGGTGTTAAAGATTCATTAATCTACTGTGCAAACCAGAGCTTTTTTTGAAGCTCTTTTTTTTTTTAATTTTATTCTTAAAAAAAAAACTACTTTTTTTTTGTGTTTTATTAATTAGTCACACGACAAGTTGGTTGCCATGTAAGATGAATGGCTATGCCTTTCGCAGAATGGAATATTCTGAAAATCAATTATATTGAGGCTATTGAAAGTTGAAAAATCTAGGGGATGTTGCATCCAGAAAAGAGAAGCTAGTGGAAGTGGGTTTTTTGGGTCTGCTCACAAATACATTAATCGTAAGAACTGCGGGGTTTCAGTTGACATTGCTCGTCAATCAGGGTAATATATAGAGGAGTTTTTGATGCTCAAAGGACAATCAGAGGGTGCCGAAGCTGGGGCTCCGAGCTCTGGGGTGCTTGCCCATGCAATCTAAAAATATTCCACAACATGAGTGAATATATACATATAAGGTTTTATAATATTACGATTCATATTAATTTGTAAAATATTATCTATTTTAATTCATTAGACTTCATAATTAATGAGAGATTCACGAATCTCTCTCCGAGATTGTGACACTAAACATAAACTTGAAATGCAAAAATCCACTTGTTACAGTTTTTTTAATCTTCTTTTCTCTCGTTCTTGCATTAATCCCATTTTTTTAACAGATTACTCTTATTAATTTATATATTAATATTTGTGACACCCACGTCGTGCAATTCCTTTCCGAATTGGACACTAATTACGAATGAGAAAGTAGGTAGCGACTTATTGAACTCTTTTATTATTCACAAATCAAGGAATCAAAATTAGGTGAAGATGAGACAAAACTTTTGGGAATCAAAAGTATTCCAAGAACGACACTTTACCATTAAGAATATAAGAAGAAAGAAGAATAATACTCCATATATATATATATATATATACATATTAGGTTTCTGTTCCATCAACATGAAAGGGAGACGATCAACAAATGTCAAACATGGATGGAGAAAAGATGGTTTATACAGCTATGTTGATTCCTCCCTCACCAAAAGAAGGAAAAGACCATTTTGATTCTACCACATTAACGGTTAAAAACTCCACACAACCCAAAAAAATAAAGTATAATATATAGATATATATATATTTATATAAAAGAAAGCTAAAAGATCAATGGGTACATTCTGCATCAATTGATTTGATTATTACCTTTCCTGGATTATTTAGTCTATTTTTCTTCTTTTATACAAGAACTTTCCCTTCTTAAATATTGTGACTTACAAGCAACTCTTTCCCTTTTCTCCAAAGCATTAAGATTTTGACGAAATTCTTAATCAATTGGCGACCCTACAAACAGGTTAGTGCATCTCATGAACCTAAATTCAACAGGGATATGACCTTGCTGTCATTCTTATTTATTTTTTCTTTATTCATTCTTTGAGAGCATAATAAAACCATTAACCTTTTAAGGGGTGAAATTCTTGGAGAGAAAACTGTGTTTTTCTCTTGTGATTTGTTAGAGAACAGAATTAGGAAACAATGAAATGACTTCGATACATATATATATAAATGTTATTATTTTTGAGATTTTATTTGTCTTCTTTGATAATATGTAAAAAATTACAAGCGATAAATTTCGAACACATAATGAAATTCAATGATTAATTGCATTTTGCACTGATGAAATCAATCACTAAGAATTTTTTTTACAAATAATTTAAAAGACCGGTATATAACAAGATTATCCAACTTTCATAGAATTTTTCCACTTGTTTTTGTGTTTTTTTAGAATCAAATGAGAGTGACAGACACAATTCTTTGTTTCACATACCAAATGCCTTTAAAATGAAATAATTATATGTTATCAATTCAATTAATTTTCAGGATTAATCAAGGTTTGAAAAGTCGGTCTAATATGCACTTTAACCCACTTAATCCTATTATCATGAACTTATTTTTCTCTTTATTTAAAGAAGATATATTTTTTATTTTTAATGTAAAATTATGTCTCATACTTGTTATTGTTGAAATGGTAAAACGCAAACATGATTTGCAAGTAAACTTTCACACTTCCCATAGAAATTCAAATGAAAAACAAAATGTTCTTATAAGACAACACTTCCAACTTAAAACAAACATGCTGTAAATCGAAAATATGTATGCCTGAATTGGTACGGAAACTTCTCAGAGGCTGTGTCACATGAAACTTGAGTTACAAGCAAATCCCAAAATTCCCCTCTGATTTCTATAATATTTGGCATAATCTGGCACATCAATATATTAATTTAGGCAACCCATCTTGGAGAACACACGACATTGGGATAAATTTATTTGAAAATCCTGAAAAAATGCCCGACACTCTGCATTAACAAATTTCAACTTTTAGTCTTTTCTCCATTTTTGAACCCATTCTTGGGCAGTAATTAATTAAAATTATGATGCTGGAAAAGCTTTGTACTAAAGTTGTAGCATTAGCATATGTTGCTTACTCTAATCAAATTTAAAACAGTAAAGCAAAGGAAAAAAATATTAATTTCCATATTATTCCAAAGGCTTTGCTGCTAATCACTTTTTACGTACAAGAGGAACTTTTCAAGTGTACAAACTCCGCAGATTCTCTCTTCATGGATGGTGGGGGTAAGCCAAGAGTTGACAGCTTATACTTAAAGTAATCCCTATGACATTAGGGTTTAGTTCGAGTAGTTAGGGTGAGGTAACATTTGGGTAAACATCTTAGAGTTTATCCGTCATGTCCATAATTAAGAATAGGATTTCATGTAACAATAATTTAATGTAAATTGCATACCGCATTTTTTTAATTCCCACCATAATATTCCCTTCATGTTGTGCGCCCATTTATTATTTTATCATGACAGAAACCAAGTTGAAATTTGCTTCTTTTAGGAACCATGGCATGAACTGAGAAGGTGGTTTGCTCTGTCATGGGCAAAGAAAAATCCAAAGAACATCAAGGCAGCGAATCCTATTAAAAAGAGATGAAAACCCCCCACCCCCAACATTTTTATAATGAAAAACGTAATTGAATGCTGCAGTCATTGTATCAGAGCACTCCCAACATTTGATCCACAGCTAGAGATATCAAGGGTGGGATGCATTGGAAATTATTCATGGTACAACTACAATTCAAAAAGGTTTATATATTTTGGGTGCATGATTATGATCGAGTCATGAGCTCCCTTGGAAAGCAATGTTCTAGGGACTTTGGGTTCTAAACAACATGAATCATGCATGTATTCAATCCCTTTCAGGTTTAAGACAGACAACTCTATGCATGTAGAATGCCTTACACAAATTAATAGTATAATAAAGTGTATAGTATAGCAAATATAAAAACATATGAAAAGACTTAAAAACGGTTGTCCCACGGAAGGCATTTATCCTCCAATTCCACTCCATGTTAAAGAAAGGGAGAGGCCCAGCTTGCTTCATGCACTTTCCTAAAGGCAGAAGCAGACGCCAATTTGGAAAAGCTTCCATTTTTTTTATCCCTTTCAGACAAATGCTTCTTTTCCTCCTCCATGTATAAAGTTACTTAAATTTTAAACCAACAGGATTGCGGATGTCATTTGCAAAATGCCAAGTTATCCGCTGAATATTACTTCCAAATTAGGATGACCGCGGCAGCGCGCTGGGGTAGGGCCGCCTGCTTACTAGTAGAAGAGAAAGATGATATATATCTAAAAAGTTTATGGATTAATTAATAAATTTTTATTTTTTTATTTTGTTTGATTTATTTTTTATAATTTTATTTTAAATTAAATAAATTAATGATTGATCAATTATTATTATTTAAAATATCAATCGTTATCTTATGTCATATGATGTTGATGCTATATATTATTATATTATAATAAATAATGATATGACAAGTATATTTTTTACTAAGGATGAAAGGTCATATATTTTTGAGGAGAAAATTTTTATTTATTATATTTTTTTAATGGCCTCGGAGAGCAGTGTATTTATGAGGATGTAACTCTTAAAATTTTTAAAATTTTTTATTTATTATGTTATGAATATTTTTATGAATATCCATTTATGTTATCTATATTTAAATTTGGATGTAAATTAGATTAGACGAATATTAGAGTTTAATCCATCTAATCTTTTAGTATTATCTTCATCTTGTAAATTCAATCTAGATAAGAAATTATTAACTTATAAATAGGCCCCTTCACTTCATTTGTAAAGCTTTTTACTCTCTCTAGATACTTTGTTTTCCTCTAAATATTTTTTTTTATATTTCTCTTATAATTATTCTTTTAAGATTTATTTCATAACATATTATAAATTTTTTAATGACCTCGAAGAGTGGTATATTTATGTGGCTTTGACTCCCAAAATTTTTGCAAATTTTTATTTATTATATATTTTTTATAAATGATTCTCTCAAAATAGTTTTTTTATTTAATAATTAATACAAATAAAAATAATAAAATATTAATTTTTTCACACTTCTTTCACTTCTTCTCCTTTTCTCTCTCTTCTCTTTTGTCATTTTATATTTACTTTACTTTTTTTTCTGTAACTTACTATTGAAAGACTTATTACTTTACTCTTTTCCTGTAGCTTACTACTAAAATACACTTCATTCTCCAAAAGAGATATATGAACTTGTGAATTTGGACAAGGAAAGATAAAAATCACTTACCACTATTGTGTGAAATTAGAAAAAGGTAGAGTTTTATTTTATCTTTTTTTTTTATACTGGAGCTTCTCGCAAAGTCAACTACCTTGTTAAAATTTTATTAATTAATAAAATACATTACATAAGGAGGGGTATGTAACACCTTACCTCCATATTTGCAAGAAATATCGAAAATAAACCCTACCCAAGGTATTACTTGCCATGCATTTTCATACATACAAAGAATGAGAAATAGCAATGGTTTACATAAATCTATAAAAAAAATAATAATAATAAATTAGGAGTACTACTCCGTTACATTCATTTGAACCTAATATATGGTAAATTAAACTTATCTAATCATAACGTACCTCATAATTTGCCTTGTGCTTGAGTGAAAACTTGCAAATTTGCATGTAAGTAGCCACAGTTAGATAAATAATCTACAACCTGATTACCCTCATGATAAATATGTGTAAATTTGTAAGATAACTGCTTCAACCATTGTTGAATAACACTAATAAGTAACGTATGTCATAAGACCCCTTACTTCCCTCTTGAATCATTTGTATCACTACCAATGCTACCATCTGAATCCAAACTTTAGTAACATTAAATTGTTGACGTAAGATTAGGCCCCTACGTAAGGCCAATAATTTCGCTTTTAAAGAATTACTAGCTTTAAGGTTTTCAGAAAAACAAAAATAAACGTACCTGTATTATCTCTTAATACACTTTCTCCAACTGCATTATGAGAGTTATTCTTTGAACTATCATCAATATTTTATTTAAACTCACTTGTTAATGGTTTATGCCAACAAATTATTTTTAGAACCGCAGAATACTCATGTTGGAACTTTAATCCCAACATATTAGTTATTTGAATATCACCCTTCTACTACCATTTCTCTAAAAGCTTACCTTGAAATAACTAGAACAAAAGTTTCATAATCTTCAAGATTATTCTATTAGGATACATACCAAGGCCTTTGTGTTTTGCAACAGTACGTTCCACCCACAGAAACCAACTGATAAATAATGGTAGTGAAACCCGAATGTGGCCTTGTTTAACATAATCCCCCGAATAGACCCATGCCCAGATAATTTGAATAATATTTTGAGGATGAATAATGTAGATTTGAAAGAATTTTGCAAAAAAATTCTAAATCTGTTTAGCCACTGGATTATCATAGAGCACATGCGTGAGAGATTCCTTTGAATTATAGCAAATGCATTTAGAAGCTAACAGAATACCTTTATTTTTCATCCGTAGCTTCATTGGTATCCAATTCTAGTATCTTCTTCTTAGTATTCACATTATTTAAGTATTTATATATTTAATCATGGTGTGAATTCTATATATCTTATTTAACTATTTATATTTTATACATTATAGTTTTATATTTAATATTTTAAATTTAAATAGAAAAAAATAAGAATATTAGACATTGACTATATTAATTTTATTTTTAAAATTTGATTAAAGTATGAGTAAATTAAAAATAATTGATAAATTTTTTATAAGAAAAGATGCAAATCGTCTGAATGATTCTCTCAGACTTAAGTTCTAAGTTTCAATATTTTCAACTAATGAATAAGAGCAATGTGAATTAAAACGTCTATTGCTCAATGTAAAAGAAATTGATGCTTTTCATGTAGAATCTAATCATGCATTAAGAGCAATGATATGTGAATTTCTTATCAATCAAAGAGATGAAATTCATCATGCTTATCTCAAATGTGAATCTTGTTAACCCATTCTTAAGAAGTATCTTTTATCAAATGATGATCATTATCCTCGCTTTCAAGGTTTCTTTTCTTTTTTTTTTATTTACATGTTACATAAAATTATTGTTTGTTATAAATCATTTGATTGCTAGTTAAGTTTAATATATTAGTTTTAAAAATTTTAACCCTTATTCCTCTCTTTTTTTTATCTCCAATAAAAGTTGATTACCTCTGTCTCTATTTTTCACTTTTCACATCATTGTCAATGAGTATTAAATGATAAATTATATTTTGATTAATAATAATTAATCAATTATTAATAAAAAAATTTCATTGGGCTCAAAATAAAAGTAAATGAATTCAATTGAATATAATAAAAAAATAAAAATTTATTAAATATTTTAGAAAAATTTTCAAATATCATGTTAAAGAAGATTTAATGATTTATGGTCATTAGCAAAAGTATCATAATATACATATATTTTTTAAAAAATCATGGCAAGTTTCAAACGTAGATGCCGGACATTTGACATCTGTCACAGTGATAGCAACTTTCATATTGAAGCAAATTACTTTTGAAGAATTTGCATCAGATGGTATATGAAGATATGAGATCTCAGATGGGTGGCAGCAGCTCTGATGTAATGACAATGGCATCACAAATTCTTACTCATCTGCCTCTGTGTTGCACGGCACCCTAATTCTACCTTCAGAATCAGAATATAAAAAATCAAATAAAATCCGTCAGGGTGATATGGCACGTGTTTGAAAATCATACCCAAATCACTTTGATCATTCATTGACAGTGGGATCACAGACTATGCCCATTGCCCATCTCTTCTTACTTGTTGTGTAGTGATCAACATGCATAGCTTTTACACCATATCAAATTTAACTATATGACAGTTTGGGGATCAAGAGTGTTAAACCAACACCATATTGGTCCAAACTTATGTAATATTCTTCCTTAAATTTCAATAATAAACACTAGCCAAAGTCATTTTTGAACAATTCACATGATGTTACTATGCTATGGTAGTATTTTATTAGCTTTTTTGTCTTCTGTTATTTTATGTTTAGTGAATACCTTCTGTCTTCTTCTTTTGTAGAACATGTGAGAGCCGGTTCCCTAGTTTTTTCACTACAGTTCCTAGTGCTTGCTAATTTCCAACTTTTGGTTTGCGAAAGGAAAACACAACACCCATTTTGCCATCTCCATGTTACATAACATTGAAGAAGAAAGTGCAAACATCTGAAGGGCATTTCAGTCTTTGCGTAATGAGGAAATAACGAGGTTTTTGGAACTCTCCACCATTTCAGCGTCTCTCTATGTGCTTGTGGACTGTAATGTGAACAAGCAAAAACAAAAGGAAAGTTGAAAAGTTGAAAGTTGTATGAAGCAAGAAAGAAAGCAAAGAGAAAAGGGGAAACAAAGAAAGAGGAAAGGAAAGATTTTATGCTTTCGGGGTTTGTTTGTTGCACACCAGGTTGGTTCCATATAATGCTTGAAAGCTTAAACCCCACTTTTCTTCTCATTCAATCTCATTATTTCCATTAGATCTTTTCACTGCATTCAGCAAGTTAACATCTTTATGGGTATCTATGGATGTTAAAAATATATATGTAAAAGAGAAGATCATTTATTTCGTGATTTTCTTTTTCTTTTTAGATAAATCAGTCGTCTTTTTGTCTTTGTCTATTTTATTTGTGTGGTCATATATTCTGAAGTTGTAATTTTTTTAAGTGCTTTACTGGGAATGCGCACTGTCCGCAAGTATTGATTCTCTTTTCTATCTTTGCATTGCAAATTTGCAATCTGAAAGACTTTCTTTTAATTCATTTTCTTTCGTCCGTTTGTGGATTCTTTTGCTCATAAAGAGCTGAGGCTTTTATTTGTCCCTTTCATTATCTCTCTCTCTCTCTCAACCTTTCTTGGGTGCCTTTCACTTTCTGATATAGTTTTTTGCAAAGGCTTTCAGACAGTGTGTAACCGGTGCAAGCAAGAGTCGTAGCTGATTTAGTTTGATGGGTTGTTTTCCATTTCCACCCTTTCCTATGCTTATAAATATAGATGGTCACTTCTAGTTCATTTTCATTGCAGGAACTTAGTCCACACCATTGCTACAAGCATTCTGCATAGTGTAGTTCTGCTGCTGGAAAAATAAGAAAAAAATAGCTGCAATTAGTAACTCTACTATGAGCTCTGGTCAGTCTTTATTGTTATTTTTCTTATGAAGTAATTATTGATTTTTTTTTTTAGCATTCTGAGTATTTTAGTTCTTACCTTTTTAGTTGCAATTTTTTCAGGTAGTGGAACTACTAGAACTTTTGAGTTTGGGAGGACCCATGTGGTCAGGCCTAAAGGGAACCACCAGGCTACAATAGTTTGGCTGCATGGTCTTGGTGACAAGGGCTCAAGGTATAAATGCTAGACTTTACTGATGTTTGTCCTTGCTAGCATTAGCATTTATTTGATCATGGTTTTAAGATCAAACTATTAGCTGATGGTTTTGAAGCAAGTGGAAAAAAACCTAGTTGATTATGGGAGTCAGCAGTTTTTAAAGGATACATGCTATAATTTTCTTGCTTATTCTAATCCCTTTTTTTCCATTCTACGACAAGCGTGGATTGACAATTTGCACCATTAAGAGTTTGAGCCATCAATTATCAACTAGATTGTGGTGTTTAGTCTATATTTATTCCTGTTTCATCTGTGCCACATGGTGAAATTTAAGTCCTTCCCTTAATCCTAGTCATATGCCTTGTGCAAGAATAATGAAATTGTTTTCTTCCTGGAAAGCAAAAGAAAAGGAGACACAAAATGTCAACATTTTGTCCTGCTCCAGAGGAGAAGTATTTTGTTTAATAACTTGAGCTCTAAGCCCCTCTCCAGAAGATTCCCATAATGATTGATTTGATGGGAGAGGTCATATAGCTCTAAACTTTAATAAAACAGGGTTAGTTGTTTATATGCATTTCCTCTAAGGATTCTAAGCTACATGGGACAACCTCAAATTTGAAAACTGTATATGCCAGGACTTAGAATAGGGGACCACTTCTGGACTACCGTGATTGTCCTTCCAATTTTGCAGACCAAGTTCTATTATTATTTAAAGATATACTAATATTAATGACTAAGTAATCAGCTTTTGTTTTCCTAAAATTAGTAAGAGCAAATCATACTAGGATGTTTCTGTTGTTATCTAGCATGAATTGCACCATTATTTCCTAATGTTAATGGGAGATTCTTAAAATATATCATAATGCTGGCAACTTCTCTGAACTTGGGTTCTGGTCTGTTGTTTCAGAATGTTAAAGAGTTTTAAAAATTGTTTAGGGTATCTAATGGTGACTAAGATGGATATCTCCCTTTTTTGTTTTTGTTCTGCAGCTGGTCTCAGCTCTTGGAAACCCTACCCCTTCCAAATGTAAGGAAATAATTTTTTCAAATTACTCAGTGACTTGTATGTATGCAAATGCAACACGCTTAGTGATTCCCCTAATTTCTGATTGGGTAGAAAGTTTCATTTACAGACAACTTATCATATGTTTCTGTTGAAATTTAATGTTGCAGATTAAGTGGATTTGTCCAACTGCTCCTACCAGGCCAGTGGCAATATTTGGTGGACATCCTTGTACTGCATGTAAGATTTTATTCCTCGGAACAGCTATTTTCTTTAGTTCTTGTTCTAAAATCAAGCTGACAGGTGCATCCTCAAGGTTATATTTGATAATTTGCTGTGCCCTCCGTCCAAATGAATTTCAAGTATTTTCTAAAATTACTGCAATGCTGAAAAAGATAAACTAAGCTTCTGTAATGTGTTTCAGGGTTTGATGTGGGAGATCTTTCTGGAGATGGTCCTGATGATTTGGAGGGCTTAGATGCTTCAGCAGCACATGTCGCCAATCTGTTGTCCACAGAGCCTGCTAATAGTATGTTTTTTATTCTTAGCGACCTTCTGAAATCTTAAACCTTTTGTCATAAATTGAACTGCTCTGGACATGTAAACAATTCAAATGTCAGGAGGGTTAAAATTCTTGACCAAGTATATCATCAGAACAGATAGTTCTGATGGTTTATGTAATTTTCTTAATTATATTCATTGAAAAAAAAAAAAAAACCCCAGTTTACTTACTTCTGTGGTTGCTATGATGCATCCACCTCAAAGTTAACAAATTTCAAGAAGTGTTTGAATCCATTTATACGGCCTCTTATCTACAATTTGTTTCTGTTTTTTTTTTCTTTTTTTTTTTTTGGGGGGGGGGGGAGGGGGAGGGGTGTGGTGGTGGGGTGTTGGGGGGTTGGGGGTTTCATGGTTGTGCTCTCTCTTGCAATAGATATGGAGACTTAAAAAGAATTTTATGATTATTGTGCAGTTAAACTTGGAATTGGTGGCTTTAGTATGGGTGCTGCAACTGCTCTCTACTCTGCAACCTGCCACATATTAGGGAAATACAGAAATGGAAACCTGTATCCGGTTAACTTAAGTGCAGTTGTTGGTCTAAGTGGTTGGCTTCCCTGTTCAAGGTTTGAACTGTACAGATACAGTGCATAGAAACTCATGTACACTTATTTATGTAAACGCTACTACTTTCGTAGTTTGTTTTTATGCAATTCATTCGGCTCTATAGCTATTATTTTTAGGACCTTGAGGAACCAGATGGAAGGATCAATCCAGGCGGTGAGGCGTGCTGCATCCTTGCCCATTCTGCTGTGTCATGGCTTAGGTACTTTCACTCTTTTGGACAATTTTGACCGAAATCTTCAGTATAAGAAATGACGTATCTTACTCTATTTAAGTCATGTAGAGGGGTCTTAGGCAAGATGCCAAGTCCAAATAATGTCATCACTTGATAATTTCAAAGTAAACCATTTATCGGTATCAAGAGATCAAAAGAGATCTTGAGTTTTTGATAGAATGCTTCAGTCTTCTGTTATAATGAGGTCACACACTTACATATCTTGCACTATTTAAGTCATGTAGAGAAGTCTAGGAAATAAGTATATCTGCAAGTGCATACGTATACACATGCACATACAAACAATGAGGGAGCCATAACTATCTAATAGCTTGCCAATTCTGAGAAGCATAGAAAACTTATCATTAAATTGGGATGTTGAACCACAGTACTGTACAAGCAAATAATTTCATGTGCACTGTAACATAGCCTTTGTTGGAATCTCATATGTGGTAATACTAATTATCTTATTAATTATTTTACTGCTCTTATTTTTCAACGTTCTTACCTAGCTTAAACTATAGAAATTTCAAAATTTGGCTCTGTGCATACTTTACACTCAATTATGTAGTTCATTTTTCATGTCTCACCACTCCAGCTAATAGAAACGCATCTTTCACTTATAAGTCTATTTCTTCATCAACGGTATAGAAGTTTACTTTAGCATTAAAATCTTGATATGATGCTGGTTGCTTTATCAGATTGCATCATCTAGTAAAATAGTGGTTTACTGCTTATCTTTTATGTTCATTGTGACTTAATGAGCAATAAACTAGTTGAATACAATATATTGATGCTAATGGATGTGAAATCATTTTGCTTTCAAATTAATGTACTCGAAATTGTATGTTAGCACACTTTGGAAAAGAAAGGCAGCTGTTAGGTTTAAAATCTCATTATTCTCATCTTTCCTTTTCTTGTTCTCTGATAAATTTATTTAAATTAAAAATCCTAAAGTTTTAAGATATGCAGGTATGTCAAATAAGATTCCAGGTCAATATTGGCAAGAGGTTAACTTGCACCTACTATGCCCCCGACTTTTAACTGCCTTGATGTCTACCCTTGTCATGGTGCCATAAAAGAATTTGCTTCTTCTGGATATAGTTGACTCTTTTTTTTTGGCTGCAGGTGATGATGTGGTTGCATACAAACATGGAGAGAAATCAGCACAGGCCTTAAATTCAGTTGGTTTCCGGAATCTCATGTTTAGAACCTATAATGGGTATTTAATTGGCCCCCACTTCATCAAGAACCACACAGACACGCGTACACACACAACACACTCAGAAACAACTCATGTATTCTAGAGTTCAATTGAAAATGCTTAATATGCCATGCAGGCTCGGTCACTATACAATCCCAGAAGAAACTGATGAAGTCTGCAATTGGCTAACTGCAAGGTTGGGTCTTCAGGGGTCACAATCGTGATATCAAATAAGTTGGTCTGGCAAAGTGGAGATAGAGAAGAAGGAATTTAATCAGACTTATGTGTAAGGATTAGAAGGAGGTACTCTTGATAGATGCTTGGTGTGGGGTAAATGGTATAGCTGCATTTTTCAACTTAACATTCCCTATCTATCTTGCTTTCCTAAATAAACTTTATCACCATGAGTTATATTTTGGTTTACTGGCTGCTTGGAGTTGGCAGTGGTAAATTTTGTTCATTAGGTTAGAGTGGATGGGAGTTGTACTGCCATTCTCTCAATCTAGGAAATTTTGGTTTGGTTGAATCATGTACCTCAGTTATAAGGGCTGTCCTGCGTTTTATGTATTCTAAGTACATGATAAAAGCTAGAATTGGATGGATTCATTTCTTTCCTACTTAAATACTGTTGTGTGGTCATATGCCATATGTCATGTAGACTCATTTATTATCGAAGCCAAACTTGGCTCAAGTAATGGATCTAACCGACAATGCTTAAACTTTGGCTTTTTGATGTTTGGGGAAGTATAGGCATTTGAGGTTGTCTCTACCTCCAGCTTCCATTGACCTATATACAATTCATGTACCAACTTTGTAAAGCACTTAGGCTACATTGTATTTACACTTGCAGAATACCCATGTACAAGAAATAGCCTACACAATCATTAACCCCAGTCAACCAGGGAAAGGTCTTCCCCAGCCAGTGGAGTTTAAATCACGGTTGTAGTCCTTTGTTCTTCAGTCTTCAAGTTGGGAGAAAATTGTAGTAATAAATTTGGGTCCATTTCTTTCATCATTGCCGCAAAATAACATTAGTACATTCCCCTTCATGGTTTCGGATTCAGAGGCAAATTATATATGCTTGAATTAATGACACTTAAGTTGCAAGTAATCTACCAGCGGCAAAAATCACAATGATGATAGAATGGTGCACTCTTACATTAAGGTTTGACAGAAGGACAACAAAGGCTTACTCAACATTAGCTTCGATTATCTCATTAAAAAAGATGAAAGAAAAGCGGACATTAGTTTTGATAAAATATTTACTTTTTTATTTTTTGCTGGGTTGAACGGCTGCACCTTTGGGCTTTGGCGAGTCCTTCCTCTAATCATGAGGAATGAACCATAAGCGGCTTGCATTAGAAACATCCAAACGAACGAAAAGACTGACAAGTAACGGAGAGAAACAGAGAAAGGAACACTAGGGATCATGAGGCCATCATTCCGGGAATTTATTCGATACTCTAAAAATGTGGCTGCTCTAGTACCTGTATACCAAAAAGAATTATGATGGTAACAATCATGAATATAAAATGGCAAAACGCTACTTGAAAAGTTCCAAAGACAATATGCCAAACCTTAAAAGGTATGAAACTTTAACAGCAAGGTGCTCAATGCTCTCTAAGCTCAAGTACAGCAATCCAACATGAAAGTAACCTAATGTAGTATGCTGCACAATGTAGCAAAACCTAGCATAAGTCAGTGATTTGGCTAAAAAATGCACAAAATAAGGGGCCAGTAAAATGCAACAACTTACTCCAAAATGCAGGTTTGAAAATCAATCATTGCTACTATTTTCTTGAAAACTGCTTCTATTCTGATTACTGCTGCCCTTTAAATCAATGCAGGGAGTGAGAGGTGGGAAAGAAGGCACAGCTTTTAATATGAACTTACGGCCACTTCTTAATGGCCCTGAAGAGCTTGATCCAAGCTGTAGCAAATTGTGAGGAGGTGAAACTCGCTTGCCATTTGGAGAACTTGTTTTCACAGACTTATTGGGTGTAGATGTGTCTTTCAATATCTCAGGTGTATCATCCTCCAAAATGTCAGAAAGTCCATCAGAGTCCAGCCCCTGAAAATTCTTAGTCCCATCTAAAGAAGACATGGGTGTCATAGGCGAACTACGCCAATGAAGGGAACCCCCTGAAGAGAGACAACCACTTCTAGGGCCCAATGGGAATTGTGAAAGACTTGTCAATTCTTTTGCTTTGGATGATGTGGAACCTATAATAATTGAGGGATGATTTGGAAGTGGAGTGTGATGGCATTCATCACCAAGCACATCTGCGTTGCTGTAATTGATTCCCTCACAGTAAGAACCAACATCCAAATTTTCTTTACTTGTTTCCAGAAGCATGTCATTGCTATCAGAAGTTCTTGGAGATCTTGGAGATTTTGCTAAGACAGTAAGATCAGACTCAGGCGATGGAAGGCATCTCCTGGAAAGAAGTCTGGATTTGGGTGCATTCTTTCCATGGCTGAAGAGAAAAGCAAGTGATCAGCAAATAAAGTAGTTGCATTGGTATATATAGTTTTCCTTGAATGATACTAGGACATCACAATCATAAATCTTACTCTGAGCATTGGAATGAAGGTGTCAGAGGTGTAAGATAATGTGGATCACACAAGTCAGAATTCAAGAAATCTTTCTTAGCTGCCACTGTGCTTTCTGATATCTCCCCACCACCTCTGTTCACTATCTCTTCAGTCACACAATAATCTGTAAACACAGCAATAAAAATAACGTTGATACTCAATTCTTACCCACCAAAAGATACTAATTTTCAGCCCAAATAGACCCTTAAAAGATGTTGGAAGGAGAGAGCATATTTCTCAACTTTCTAGTTTTGGAGATGAAGACTAGAATGCATCAAGAGACAACATTCTTAATGATTTTTCTTGCAAAACTCACCTTCTTTCTTGCCAAAGACATTTTTACACCCCTCACATCGACATCCAATGGAGCAACCAACATTAGCCTTTTCAATGTAAAGAAGATTCATAAGACCAGCAACAATATACTAAAAGAGATGACATGGTAAGTGTGACAGATGATTGAGGCAGCAATAAATACCAGACCTGATAGCATTCACAATATTTTTTCAGACACATTGACCTTTTGCAATTGCACCCTCTTTTGTGTCTTGCTGAGGATGGTGTCTTCCGGTTTCCATCTTCCTGTGGAGGAAAAATATGATTATAAAATTACTAAATTAAAAATTAAAACAAAAACCAAGACAAAAGGTGTGTTTCTCTTTTTGTGCTGGGGAGCTTTTTTATACCCTGCTAGTTACTGGAAACTCGGTGACTGGCTGTACAATCTTGGGAGCAAATGCTAGTGGATTACGCGATTCAATTTGTTGACGTGTCTCAAGAACTGTATCTTCATATTCAGGTCTGTTGAAGCAACCTTGGCAGGAACAAGAATCAGCACAATAGATTCCGGCAGCAAAACAATCACAATAGCTGCAAAGGAACAAAGGAGGAAAAAATAAGCACATATTGCACTAATACAGATATATATATGGACTTCAACCATGAAAAACAGAAGTCGCTCACAGTTTCAAGCATTTGGTCTTCTTGCAATTGCAACGCTTGCAACCCTCACCATCAGTGCTGTTCGACGATTTCTTCCTAAAGCAACATAAACTATTAATGGTCCTGATCATAGAGAGAAACTTAGAACTACCAAATCTGCAAGAAGAATCACAAAACTTGCCTTTTCTTTTTGGGGCTTTGTTGGTTAAACATCTCATTACTATCTCCATGCTCCGAGCTAAGCTCCCTCTTCCTGTGTAGAGTCGTGTGACACTCAGTCAATTCCATGATGCAGAGTGATTCAGAAGCAGCAGAACCTGGAATCATACAAGCCTTTGCTTCAAGTGTTCCATCCTGAGGAGCAGCCAATACTTTCTCAAATGCATCTGAGCAACTCTCCATGTTTTCCATTGACTGACAGCTCATAACAGATGCTGATTTTATCCCCTGTATACCCATAGAATCCACTGCCAATTTCATGCTTGCAGTTCCACCTGGACCCATTGGTATAGCATTAACAATGCTGTTTAGGTGTAAGCCAATACCTGAAGGCTTGGAAACAGTTAAGGAAGACTTTTCACCATAGTGCTGGGGAATCATGTTTATCGCTAATTGGGACAAGTTAACTAGTTGCCTCTTTCTTGATAGAGCACTTAAATCCACATGAGATAAACCCAAATCCTCTGCTTCTGATGTTGTAGCAACTGATCTTGAAGTGATCATATCATTTGCTAGACTTGAACTGCTGCAATTTGCTGTAGCTTCTGGTTGAGCTTCTCCAAATTGAAGGCAACGCCTACTCATGCCACGTTGGTGTTCGCTAGCCTACATTGACTGTGTAATTATTCTATTGCAGAAGGAAAATCCTAGCAGCATTTACTAACCAAAATAATAATAATAATAATAATAATAATAATAAAGAGCACCATGCAATCCACTAGTCTAATTTTGAATTCCCTACATCACAGCTTCTTCAAATCCTTTTATACCTCAAGATCATTTGTCATGCCATCAACTGTAACATCTGCAACTCCTTCAAAATTTTCAGCAAAATCTTCATATGCCTGAACCCTTTGCAAAGATCCAGGCAGCAGTTGAAGGAAACCATCACATCTATCCTCATGGTCCTCTACTAGTTTCTGCCATAAAAAAAAAAAAAAAAAAAAAAAAGAGACTGAAACATGCATACCTTTTCTCCTAATATACATGGTGCTATTCCAAACTTGATGCAGGAAGACAGAAATCAAACATTACCTGAGCATCCAAGTTTTTGCATTCTTTTCCCTGAGAAGAAAGATCAAACACATCAGACTCAAAGTTGGGGAATTCATCAGATTTCACTTGACCAGCATGTTGCTCATCTTCAATCTTCACTGGCTTGACATGAGAGGTTAACTTTCTTTCAAGGACTTCTTCACTCTGCCCTGACAACAATTGAGCTGCAACAACTTCCCCCCCCACATCATTTTTGCCAGCAAATTTTAAATTCTTTGTTTCTAGTAAACCATTGACTGATGATTGAAATGCATTATTTGATTCTTTGCAATTTAAATTTATGGAATATTCAGAGTTTGCACAGTCTGCTTCCACAGGATCAGCCAAGTATTCATCAACACAGCCAGAGGAACTACTCGGTTGGACTGACACAGAGTCCTTGGTATCATCCTCCTTCTTAATATCAGTGATCAAGCCCTGCTGCAATTCAGAAACAGATCTTTCCAAACTACCAGGACCATCTATATTTTTCTTATCTCCTTCACCATTATGAGATACTTCCACACAGGATGACTGCGGCCTGGGCAAAAGGTTTCACGCAATCAGAGTTAATGAAAGAAGCCATTTAAGCAGAAAACAATAAAGCCAAAATCCAAGGGATGACAAACCTTCTAAGTGTATTTATACGTGGGGATGTAAATACAAGAGGGGGAGAATTAAGTCCCAGGAACCCTTGGGCTACATGTGGCACCTTGTCATGCTTTATAGGAGATAGACTGCTAATGTAATTGGAAAAAGGGGATTCCTGAAATCAAAGTGAACAATGATATATAAGAATTCTAGAAGTCATGATAATGGAAATGACATCCAATTGTAAAGGCTATACAGTTAGCTAGGTAAGAAATGGGAGGAAGAAGGAATGTAAGGTGACAGTTGCAAAGTAATGGACTTAACCAATATCAAGTGTAACATTATTATTCATATCATACCATAAAGCGTGTAATAATTGCCTTCAAACCATTCTCCTCTCTCAGTAACCAAAGTCAGCATACAATTAAACAATTAACGGATCAAACTAAATGAAACACAATTATCATCACATTATACAAAATCTATAACTGCAATAAGTTAAACAACCAAGCATCATTTACTCATCAAAGAAACTTTTGTTTTCCAAGACACCTCCAATGACAAAATAGCTTCAATAAAAGATAAATTCAAATCTACTTCAAATCCAAGCCATCATCCAATTAAAGAACAATCACATCCTTATACAAAGTTTAGTGTTTTACCACTTCATTGAAATGAACCTGCCAATTCCTCAAAAAAAAAAAAAAAAGACCAATACCCAGATAATTAAACCCATCAAATTAGTGGAACTCTAGTCAAACACACTTCAAATTACAACTCTCCCAATATAATTAAAATACTTAATCACACATTTTATGTTCACTAACACTTACCAACCTTAACCACGTTTACTAACAAAACCTCCCAAAACACAAATCTAAAACTGAAACTGAAAAAAAATCACCAGCAGCAAATTTACAAAAATACCATATAAAATCCAAACAACAAAAAACGTTTTTTTTTTAAAAAAAAAAAAAACTTAGAAAGAGATCTGAAAAAACAAGAAATGGTAAGAACACTATAAAGTAACAGCACAAGTTATATCAATTAAGGGAAAAAAAAACTATACAAGAGTAGAAAGAAAAAAAAATTTTACTTGAACTGGGGAGGAAGAAGAAATAGAGGCTGCAGCAGAAGAAGAGGAAATTGGGGGTTTAGAAGGTTCAGGAGAATCCATGCTTTGAAACCCTAACCCTAATCAGTCTCTGCATTTCTCTGTGTTTTTTTTTTCTTTAACCTCTTGAATTTTGATGTTGAAATTTTGTCAACATTTTTTTCGTTTTTAGTTTCCTTTTTATTTTAATTTCTTTTAGAGGAAAGAGTAAATAGAGACGTAGGCTAGGAGGACAAGGGCGGGCATTCAAAATCCGAGCGGGAACATCCTCCGGCCTTTCTATTGGATAGTTTTCTGGGCCCTCATTTATTTCTTGTACTGGGTCGGGCCAACAATCAACTCTTCAGCCTCTTGCTTTTATCATTATTTTTTATTTTGCTTTTCTTATAATAATTTTATTGTTTACTTTTGTTTGTTTTGCGATTTACTTTAGTTACTTTACTTTTTAAAAAATAAATGTAAAATTATAGTAATTGATTAAAATTGAATAAATAACTTAAATACAACAATGCTAACTCAAATTTTATATCGAATTAAAATCATATATTTTGTTCATATTAAAACAATAATTTTTAATTATTTAAAAATATTATTTGCTCTAACACTAGTGCCTTTTGCTCTGTCTACAAAAATAAAAACCAATAACCAGTGTTTTTTAGACATTGCTTAAGGAATTTTACAAAAATAATTTTATATACAATTAGTGTGTTACTCGCACTATGCACTCAGGTTATTATTTTGTATTTGGGTAATTATCAAAAGTTAATGAGAAAATTTTATCTTAATTTATTTAATTTTGAAAAGTACAAAACTGTAATGTTGATCTAAAATATATTTATGTATCTTAATATAAAACATAAACATAAATTTAGACATGTATATATATTATTTAGAAAATGTGAATTTGAATTTTACTTTTTAAGTAGAAAAATCATACACCCACCACTAAGCTAATGCTTGATTGAAATATGAATTTAGATGATAGTTCTATAAGATTTTTTAAAAATAAAAAAGTCATGATTATGATGGAATATCAACTGATTTTATAAGAAGAACATATTTAACATAATATTTAAAAAAGCTCTTAAATTATTTAAAAATTTTTAAATAAATTTTTATTTTTTTATTACATTTAATAAAATCTTTCCATTTTTATTTTGAATTAAATAAATCTTTATGACTAAAAGCTATTATAAAGCATATTTGGGTTGATGTATTTTTAACTTAAAAGCTATTATAAACCTTTTATGAAAAATAATAGCTTTTAAAATAAAGCTAAAGTCGTTTGGTAAATTTACTTTTTATAAGCTCTTTTTTATAGATAAATTATTTGGTAAAACAACTTATATAAACTCTAATTTTAATTAAATTTATCATAAAGGGTATTTAATAAATAACCTTTTATTAATTAGAAATTTTTTTATTCAAAATAAAAAAATAATTTTATTTTTTATTTATCTAAAATAAATTTTTGAAAATATTAAAAGGATTTTTTTATAACATAAAGTATATAATTAATAATAAATCATAAAAAAAGAGTTCCACAAATAATTTATAAGTAATACATAATTTATAAATAATTTTTTGTTGAATAATAATAAATAAATAAAATCAAGAGAAAAAATTGAATCAAATAAAAAAATTGAGAGATGAAAGAAAGCAGTGAGTGGACTATTAAAACTCTTAACTCTAACAATAAAGGAGAACCCAAAAAAGAAAAAGAGAAGTTTAAGGTGATAATAATTGTAATACCCCTCACTTATTATTTATTATAAAAGTATTTAAATTTATTAAGCTATAGTTTATAAAGATAATAAGTAGATGAAGGGTTTTTTTTTTTAAGTAACTGAAGAAGTTTAAGTTAAATCAGTTTTATTATCACATTAAGTTAGTGGTCAGTTTACTTGTTTAAAAATAATGAAGTTAGGCAGTGTATATGAACAGACAAGAACTCACATAAGGTTATTCAACAGACTCAATCACTAGGCATTCAGAAGAACTTATTACCAGGGAAGAAGAAAGACAAAGGAAAGGGAAGGAAATTACAGATTAAGGTATGTTTTGGGATTATATTTTTATAGCTTTGGGTACAAAAAATTCTAAAACAGTTATACTATATTATATTTTTATTTAAATCCGGCACCTTTCCGATGACTTTTCGGCAGCATGATGGGTACCAATGGAAAGGTCTTGAAAAGATCTTTCCAATGGTCTTTGTAGCATCTCGTTTAGCCTCGTGGTTAGGAAGATATGAATTTTTGAAGTTAATTAGGAACCTGGTTTTTAACAGTTTGACAACCCAACTTTAGGTCACCGGAACTCCATATTCCGGCAACAGTTTTGGTCGGTTCTTTGAGGGCTTTTGTAGTATGAAATGAGATGATTAATGTGGCATCAATGGCTCGGTTAGGTGCTTCCTGTGTTAAGAGAATTAAAGCCTCAAAGTAGGCTCGTTGATACTGAAAACCCAAAAATCTGAGTATTTCTGTGATGATTTCAAGAAATTTGGCTTTCGAAACTTAGGCATTTTGTATTCTTTTTAATCAAAACAAACTTTGGTATTATATTATGATATGAATACTTCATATTGGTGTTGATTTTATCACTGGAAGTAATTCGGGTTGAAAGTTACAAGGGCTTGAAGTAAGCCAAATGATCATCAGATTCTGAAAATTTCAAAAAATGGAAAACTCTTTTTAAATTTGTTTTAAAATTCAATTTTAATTAATATGTGATAAATTCTGTTGTAAACTTCTTAAATATTGAATATGTGATTTCTACTATATTTTTATAGCAAAAGTATGTATTTTTATATTTTATTAATTTATTTATTAAATTAGTAGATTTCATTAAAATAAAAAAAAGTTATAAAAAAAATTATAAAAATGATTTTTATGAGTGAAATTAGTGAAATCTCTTATCTGAAATTAAAATCCTTACTGATTTTATAATTTAAGTTTAATTCTCAACCTTATTGAAAATTTTGTTTAAACTCAAAAATATATATATAATAATAAAATATTACCTTCTTAATCGAATATATTCCTACATTATATTAGAAGTCGCTACATACCCTAAATGCTTAGGATAGTCAATGGAAAGTCGCCTTGTAGAATATGTTTGCAAATTCAGTTCTGATTTTGTATGTGTTTCTTCAAATGTTAAGATACTAGGAGGATTTTCAGAGTTGTTACTAAAAAGTGAAATTAACAAGATCAGGTAAGTGACTGATATCCCTTCGGTGTTTTCACACCTAAAAATTAGCCTCAATGTGAATTTGTACATGAGATACGATATTTTGTCTTATGATTTATTAAAATTGGATTAAGCATGCAAATGTATATGTATATGAGTTTTATATGTTGGATTTAGAACGTGGCTTATGCAAAGCGTGATTTCTGATTTCGAAATTTATATATGACTTTGTATAATGTATGCATATATGTTTTTGTGAATATAAACATAAATATTTAGTTTGAAGCGAATATGCTTTTGAGGTGTATGAGATATGCTTGGAAAATTTAATATACTGTTTTATGAAATTCTAGTAATCTAAAATAAATATTTCTGTTTTGTCTCCTAGTATGGCTATGCTCTGACCCTGCCAATGGGGGTTAAATGTTGGTCGTGTCGACATGTATTCTGTGATTAGAGATTGATCTCCTAACCGCACCACCGGTTACAAAATAGTGGTATTTGTGATATCTGTTCAGTGCAGCCAATGGTTGCTTTTGATATATTTCTGACCCGTGCCACTGGGGTTAATTGTGGTTCCATTTCTGACCTATGCCACAAGGGTTAAATGTGGTCGTAGCATGTTACAGGAGACCACTAAAAAATTAAATATCTATGATATATGTTTGCTTAGTATCTGAAAGTAAAAATTTTAGAATATATGATTCTGAATAAGATTACCCAATATTTTGCTTCGATAATTATATTAATGACATTTTGGCCTAAATGTTTTAAGCATGCTTAATCCGACTGAAGGGATGTTAGTTACTTGCTGAGTTGTTGGACTCACTCCTTCCTTCAATTTTTTTCAGGTTGTGATTTGGTCAAACACGTGAGAAACTTTGGGGAGTGACGTTTCATAGGCTAGCGTGTGGTGTTAGATTTCTTCAGGATTTTTTTAAAATGTTACAAACCTTTTTGCTATCTTAATTTGTTTATTCAAGATTTTATCTCAATATGTTAACTTTGAGAATTATTATGTTTCATAAACATATTTGACTCATTTAGTTAGTTGGTTAAGATATCTGTTATGAGCCTTGCATGCCTATAAGATTACCCCTTACAGGTATGCGGCGTCTGTCATGTCTCAGGTCTGGGGCGTGACAATAATAATTTAGGAAAATCATGTTTAGTTATTGATGTCTTTACTAACAAAGTTCACATCCATGAACAATATTATCTTAACAACTATAATCAACAAATATTATCTCAATTTTCATCTAATTTATCTCAATAGAACATTGACCTATTTAATTAATTATTTCAATCATAATCATCAAATATTATATGCACCATAGAGAAATTAAGAATAAATAAACATCAAATAATTGTCATATCAAACAATAAATTGAAAAATATCAACTAATAAAGAGAGTTTTCAAAGTACAAAAAAAGATAGAAAATAAAATAAAAAATAAAATAGAAAGAAAAAAAATAATACACGAATGCAGTTTTGAATTTTGGATTTTTTATTTTTTTAATTTTTATAAGAATAAAAAAAACTCTAGAATGATAATTTACAAAAAGGAAAAAAGGAGAGGAAGATAGATGGGGAGAGAATGAGGGAGTATTTTTTGAGAAAGAGGATCTTTTTTGGAAAAAATAGTTTTCTTAATAAGCTGATGTGTTTTAAAAATAAAAAAAAGAAGAGAAAGGTCCTAATTAGAGTTTTTTTTTAAGTTCTTTTTTTTTCAGATTTTATTCTTTAAAAAAAGTTTTTTTTTTTAAGAGCTTTTTACAAAATCTTGGTTAACCCAGCTTCTGCTTTTAAGCAATAGATAAGTTAAAAATAAGTTAGGCCAAACGAACACTAATAATTAACTTAGTCAAAATGTTACTTGTCATTCTAAACCACATGATGTGACATGGTATATTAACATTTTGTATTAGATGATGATGTGGTATGATGACACAACTATATAATATTTTTCATTCTCCACATTAGAGCCATTTAACGTCATGTGAATATAAAATGATAAATGACATTTTGATTAATGTCAATTCGTCAACTATTAGTTATAAAGGCTTATTTGACCTAAAATAAAATGTAAAAAACTTAATTAGATGCAATAGATGAATAAAGACACATTTAAATTTTCTTGAATAATTCAAAAAATTTTAAATATTATGCCAATATATTGGATATACTTCAAAATGAGACTATCAAAATAACAAGTATTTTTACATAGATATAAGACACTTAATTTGATTGACAAAAGTGTAAAGTGAAAGTATTTGATATCAAACAACCTTTGTATATTTATCTATACCATAGTTAATCAATTAATTAACTTTGAACAAAAGAGGAGACTAATAAATAAGAAAAGGACATTAAATACATTTGAATCAAAAACAACAAATAGCCAAATGAAGAGAGCAATAAACAAACTTGATTTGTAATAGTTAAGAAGAAAAAACTATATAAAAACAAAATTGAATAAAACAATACATTCATAGTCACAACAATAATTACCTGTAGGCTACAGTTTTCTATATCATAAAACTTTAACAGCTCGTTTGGTTCAGGGAATGCTATGCCATTCCCCTTCTATTCCGCGTCATTGGGTGTCCCCTCGTTTGGTTCAAAAGTTAGCATGGAATAGAAATTCCTCAGGAATTCCTATTCCGTGCAAAGGGGTAATAGGAGTGTCTTAAGTAAACTCGATGTCCCCCCTAGTAATAGCCATTCCATGAGACAAGGAATAGCTGAAAAATGCACAATGACTTAAATACCCCCATTTAATTTATCAAATTCCAAAAGCGTCCATATAAAACTTCCATTTTTTCTCTCTCTTCTTTTTTTCTCTCTCTTCTTTTTTTCCCTCTCTCTCTAAGCCCAGCTTCTTCTTCCCTGAACCAAACCCATTTACCCCTCTTCCGATCTCGATTTTTCTTCTCCCTTATCTTTGCCGATCTGCATCTTTCTCCCCACCAATCTTCCCCTTTTCCGTCGATTGGCTCTTTCTCTCTGCCGATCTGGCGCTCAACGACTAGATTTGGTCGCGGGAAGCACCAGATCTGGTGCTTCCCGACCAGATCCCGCGGTTGGATCTGGCACTCCACGGCCAGATCCAACTGCGGGGGACGCCAGATCGACGTCTTAGTGGCCAGATCTGGCCACATGGGGCACCAGATGGGTGTTACATGCCACCAGTCGCCTTTCCGACGACCGTATTATGGAGAAGAAGAAAAACAGATTCTGGAGAAGAAGAAAGAACAAAGAAAAAAATAAAAAAGAATAAATTATTTATAAATATTAAAATATTAATATTTTATATAATTTAATTATTATTAATTTTAATATGATTAAAATATTAAAATATTATTGTTTTATTTATTAAACTATTAATATATTAAATTTTTAATGAATATAAATAAAAAATAAAAATATTAATATTTTAATCATAATAATATTGAATTATAAATAAAATAGAAGACTATTTACAATTTTATTTAACCAAAAACAAAAGGCTATTTCTCTATTTCAAAGATATGAGTTTCTACTTAATATATCAAAAACATGATTTTTTACTTTTCCTTGTTTTGTAGTTTTTTTTCTCAAATATTTATTCTCCAATATTTTGTCTATGAAATATTTTGAAAATGATTCATAATATGTGGGGAATTTACTAAAAATAAAAATTTATACATAAATTTTAATTGATTATGATGGATAAAATATAATATAATTAAATTATATTTAAAAATAATTATTTATTTATAAAAATATGTTATTAAATTAAAATTATTTTTAAAAATTGAAATAAAATATAATTAAAATGGATAACTTCTTTTTTTTATGTAAATTATTAAGTAATATGAGTAAGGGTATTTTTATCTTTTAATCATTTATTCCTTTCTTATTCCAATATTGTTTCTACTAACCAAACACTGCATTAAGTAATAATAGCTATTCCTGCTCTATTCCATTAACTGAACCAAACAAAGTAATAATTATTCTTTTCTATTCCCATCATATTCTATTCCCACGTAATAGCTATTCTAATCTATTCCTATCTATTTCGGGAACCAAACGTGACCTAAAAGTAATAAATAATGGTTTTTTAGCTTTTACATCAAACGCACTCATAATGTTAAAAATTAAAAAGAAATAAAATCAAATTCTTGTTTCCTACATATAGGAGGCGTTGTAGATTTTTTGCACTTTAATTGGATGTAATCACTTTACATGTTTAGTTTGCTTAAAATATATTGTAAAGTCATTCTATTACAATATGATTACAACAAGCCAAAGGAATGTTGTTCTCTTTGTAAAAGGAACCCTAGCCGCTTACTCTAATTTATTTGGCTTCATTTTAATTTGAGTTCTCAATGATATTTAATGGGAATCCTTTATCCTTCATTACAAATTATTTTCCCTATTTCTTTTTGTTTTCCAACTCACAATTTTCTAGTGCAAATCCTTCATTACAAATTATTTTTCCTATTTTCTTCTATTTTCCAACTGTAAATCCTTCATCATTGAGCTTGTTAAGTTTTTTTTTTTTTGCATATTTCTGGTATTTTTTTTTAGTTGATGAGTAAGTTCGAGATACCTAATACAGCAAGGGATTTTTGATTCTTGTGTGTAGATTGGTTGGTTACTTTTTGAGTAAAGATTTTCGAATGTTGTACACAATTAATGTATAACAAAACAAACTCTCCATATAATGAATTCAGAGTGAATGATTTTTTTCTCTTTTTCTTTAATTCAAAGCTTAATTTTTTGTGTTGTTTTTGTTGTCTTTGGGTTATGCTCTATTTTTTTCTTTTTTAGGGTGCTATCTTGTTTCTAGGTTCTTTTTCCTTTGTTGCAATTGTGTTTTGCTGCTCTTTATATGTGTCTTGAGATTCATCAACCTTTGGTAACAAAATGTTGTTATTCAAAAAAAAAATTAAAAGCTTAATTTTCCATAAAAAGAAAAAGGCAACTTCAAGAGAACATAATTGACGAAATGAAGAACTCATTTTAACAATGAGAACCATTAGGTTTTGAGTAACTTCATCCATATATGGTAGATTCCAAACAAATTCTTGCCCTCTAAATTATATATATATATATTTTTGGAAAAATGATTTCAAGCAATCAAAATCCATAATGTTTTTTTTAAAATAATATTGATTGTCAATTTTTATTTATATAAGGTAATTTTATAAATTTATACTATATTCTCAATAAAGTACTTTCAAATCAAATATTACAATGTAATCTTCTCAGCAATTACATTTTTTAAGATCATTACTTTCCCATGTTATAATAAACGCTATAAAGTTATATTTCCAGTAATCACATACACATCCATTACATTCCTAGCAATCATTTCCTATAAAATACTAAACAGATTTAGATTAATTTTAAAAACTATTATTTTTTTAAGAGCTTCATAATAGCTTTTAAATTAAAAAAAGTCAGGCCAAACAAGTTCTTATTAGTCTTGGTCACAATTAGGTGCCCATAATAGACAAGATTTTTCAAGACTTTTATGCATATATTGAAATTTGAAATAGTGCTTTTATTAGAAAAATAAATAATTTCTATTATTATTATAATGCTTAAACAAATGCTTTCCACTTCCACAAGCCACGAGTCAAAAATTCTATACGGAAGTCATAAAGAAAGTGACCAACGAACTTGCCACGCTAATCCTAGGATCTTTATGACTTTTATTATCTTGTCGTAATTCTATTGAATTTTCACATTTCATATCTTTGTAATTGATAGCCAAAATAAAAATCATTAGAAAAGTTTCTCATACTTCATTTCTTTTGCTTAAAATTTTCAGCTTTTATGTGTCTTTATCTCATTCCATTAGTACCATTAGAGCAGGTCACATGTTGACAGACAACAAAACTCTAAACTCTGGTAACGGGATCTACAAGCTAGCTTTATTAATGATAGCTCTTTTGGCAACCATTACTTGGGAATTTGGCTCAAATATGATGGAACCAAGAAGCCAATCTGGGTTGCCAACAACGAAACTCCATTTTGGATTGAGTTTTTAAAATAAGGTCTGATGATGAGAATTTGATCCTCATAGACAAACAACAAACATTGATGATAGTCAATTTAAGCTCACTTGCAACAAGCGAAAATACTAGTGCAACCCTTTTGGATTCAAGAAACTTGGTTCTTAAATAAAAAGATGCAATAATATGGCAGAGTTTTGATTATTCAATTGATACTTTCCTTTCTAGCATGAAACTTGATGATTAGATTTAAATAAGCCTCAGCCAAGGATTCAAGTTCTTATCTCGTGGGTGAGTTCAAATGTCACGACCCGGAACCACCCTCGAGTCCGTGACAACCGCCGCGATGTCCCGATATGCACTAATCCCCCGAGTAGCATATCGAAACCTCGCAAGGCTCTCGTACAAGTCTTTCCAGTTCCCCTGTGAGTTTCTATTTATTTATTTCATACTTTAAATCATCTTGTCCCTTTTTGGACCAAAACAGGGAAAAAGACGAAAATTTCTACACATGGGCGTTTCGGTCATTTTTCGTCAAAAACTTCAAAATTTGGAAAAAATGTTACTTACGCGTAAAGATTTCATAAATTGAAGTCGGAATTGAAATCGGATATCTAAAACGTGAAATTTGAGTAAAATTACATTTAATGGAATAAAATAATAATATTTCATAAAATAAAATATTTTCTTATAAAACAATTTTTATATAACATTCGGATATAATTTTTACAGCGTAAAAACAAAATATATTATTACATATAGTAATACAAATAACTGGAGTATAAAATTTAATTTACAATGTTAAGTGGGCCCAAAATAGAGAAATATAGACTAGGAGATGAACCTGTGCACAGAAGGTTATCTCTCTAAATCTTTTCCTCGACAAAATTCTCTATCTACAACTGTCTGTGAGCCTGAAATGGGGAAATTGAGGGGTGAGTTTTACAACCCAGTGAGTTAGATAAATACCATCTACGACATCTAAAGTCGAGTAGATGGAGACAATATAAGTAAAACACAATGTTATCATGTAGTCTATAGCATTAATTTAATACAATTATACAAATCAATCTTATTTATCAAAATCCAAGGCTTATGTTTTATTTATACAAAATCAGGCTTAAGCCAAATCTCATACTCGTGGACACTTGATCAAAGTGTCTAATCGAGTCCGCCAAGGTTGTTAGAATTTCATAATTTTTCAAATACAGCTGATCCTTGGCGTTGGCTAAACTCATCTTCACGTGGTGGTTTAACGTGAAGTGAATTGTAACATTACCTCAGGAGTTACCCTACTCGCCTCTACGATCGAGGTGACAATTAATCAGGTTTTTCCGTGCTCCTCCTAAAGGCAGTCCACGGCAACCCTCACTGCAGTGTTTTATTAGACCACCCAATTTATAGAAAAATTCAATAGCATGACAAGGCCATTTTAATAATAACCAGTCTACACAGCAAACAGCAATTCATGTCAATTTTTAACACAATAAATTAGCCAAGCATGTTCACCAAAATCATAAGCCATAATTTAAATTTTAATAGAAGAACACAAATCTAAACCGGTCTCCACATACTCAGTGTTATTAAATCGATTTTTTCGATTTAAAAATTATTTATAAAATTTAATTTATTTTTATAGCATATAACCAGATAAAATTATTTCAGATATTGAAAATGGTAAATCATCCACTCACAGGTTTCAGAAGTCCCGAATACCCCTAGTCTCGCTCGACCGTAGCTATTTCCTTGCCTTTTTCGGACGGTTCACCCCCTATGCGTTACGCGTGGCACGAATTTCAATAAATCAAATCAATTAATTATAATTGATTTCAGGCTCTATAATTTCTACATGAATGCATGAAATGCACCTTAAGCTGTCCGAATAATTGTTTAAACACGGTTTTCAGCCTAATTCGCCTACACGCGATTAAATTGCTAAAATCTTCATTTTAACTCCGAATCGATTTTTTTTTCACTTTCTATACCTCAATTATATCCAATTGAAATTAATGTCCCTCAGTGTGATGCTAATTTTCAGTCCCGGACTGAAATTACGAAAATACCCCTAGTGGGTAAAAATTTTGATTTTTGCTCTAAAAATTCTCATATTTTTCTACACCCTTAATTCATCATAATTCATTTAATTTCCATGAAATCTCATCATTTTCAGCAGCCATTTCTCTCCTAGAAATTTCGGTATTAAGGGTGTCAATGGAGAAAAATCATTTTTCTCACTAGTTTTTGTTACTTTCCATTTCTACCCACTTAATAACATTAAATCATCATAAAATCTATCAACAAAATGAATCAAAACCCACCTAAGGATGCTGGTTCAGTAAGGGATCATCATTCCCATATGTTAATTTTGCATGGAAATGAAAAAAGAATGGATGGGTAATGGAAATCACATAGAAAATTAATGAATTTTACCTTTTAATTGCTTGGACACTTGATTTTTTCTTGTTTTTCTCAAATTTTCAGCCTAGGTTTCTTGGTTCTTCTTCTTTCTTTTTCTCCCTTGATGGCCGGCCAATTTGGGGTTATTTGGCTGAATTTTCATGGCTTTATATTACTTAATTAATTAAATATTCAATATTTGCACATGTTAATTTACTATTCCTTATTTTATTATTTCTTTATTTTCTTTTTGACTTCTTTCAGCCAAATTTCAGCCCTTATCTACTGATTTTTCCAGGAGCTTCTAGAAAAAATTTCAATGATTTTTATAGTGTAATTTTGTGAAATTACACTTTTACCTCCGAAAAAAGTACAAAATTACATTTTTGTCTCAAAAATTGAAAAATTACCACAAGGCATATTTTTCACTCCTCAAACTCATACCACACTCCAATTTATCAAATTTGATCAAAATTCTCTCGAAAAATTAAATTTGGCCTTCCGATGGTAAAATTACCCTTTTGCCTTTATTCTCCAAAATGTACCGAAATTGCATTTCCTTTCCACTTTTCAACTTCAAATTATTTTTTAATTAGTCTAAATAATCAATATACATCAAATGGGGCCAAAATCCTCTTTAAAAATTCTCGTTTTGACCTTTAGTGGCAAAATTACTATTTTACCCTTGTGTCTCAAAAATACCGAAAATTGTACTTTTTCACTGCTAAACTTCATTTTATGTTCCAATAATCTTATTCTTTTTCATATAATTATTCTTGGTCATTAAAAATCAAAATCTTTATTACAAATCCCTACTTTGTCCTGAAATTGAAAAATGACCGTTTTGTCCATAATCGGTCAATTTTTCCAATTAACTTCAAATTAAACCTCGAACTCCGAATCACTATTTTAAGTAATCCCTGGATTGTAAAATTCTCAATTTCATCCTAAAATTCCTATTTGAACTAGTTCGAGACTTAATTGACTTATTAGTACCTTTAGGGCAATATCGTCATTTAACTAACTTTTCAAGCAATATAATACGCTAACATGCTTTCCAATGCATGTAAATGACATGTTAAAGATAACACAGGGTCGGGCTTTACATCAAAAGCCTAACACGAGACACATTTACACTATTAAGTTGGAAATAAGCATTTAGTTGTAATTGAAAAGTTTGATTGAAGATCAATAAAAGTCAAATTGAAAAAGAAGTACATGCAAATTGCATGAATTCTTAAATGCACATGATTTGCACGTGTTTATATTTAATTTGTTATTTACTTTTTACTATTTTTTTACTATACTAATTAGTTAGTTAGCAAATTGGTTAATCAATTTTACTATTTTGTTCACTTCTTTTTCCCTTTTTGCTTAATAGACTTTTCTTTTCTGTTTGTAAGTTGTGTATATAAACTCATCTTAACTTTGTAAATCTTAGATTTTTTCATTCAATGAAATAGAAAGATTCTTTCCACAATTTTTTTCCTTTAGCTTTTGTAGTTTTTTTTTATATGGTATCAAAGCAAGCTTTGAGATTGGGATTCATGGTTATAAATTCATCTAAGGTTTTATTGTTCCTCGTGCTTCTTTAATTTGTTGCTTGATTTCTAATTTTCTTGCTTTATCAAGAAATCTTGCTTTTGACTCTATCGATTTGGAAATTTGTAAGAATTGGTTGTTTGAATTTCTTTATCATTTTTAGAATCATAATTTGTTAATACTAAGTTATTTTTAGCTTTGATTTGTTCATATTCTGAGAATGACAAAGGAATCACATATAGTGACAAATATTTCAACGAACCTTACAAATTCAAATTCACATTTAAAGGATCTTCAGTCTTTTTTTTATATACACCATATTGATAACCATGGATCTGTGATCACAAAGCCCAAGCTTACCTCCAGTTACTATATTTCCTAGAGTAAATCATTTGCGTTGGCACTGTCAATAAAGAATAAGGTAGGCTTCTTAGATGGGACAATCACTAAACCAGATGTTACAGATCCTCTCTATGGTTTATGGATCAGATGTAACAATTTGACAGTAACCTAGCTTTTAGATTCCATAGCACCCCTATAGCATCCAATGTATTTTACATGGATAATGCTTTTGAAATCTAGAACATTCTTGAGTAGAATTTTGCACAACCAAATGACACTAGTGTTTACAATCTACAATACACCTTAGGTAGTGTGAATTAGGGAACTAAATCAGTTGACTCATACTTTATGGAATTGAAGGGGATTTAGGAATAGTTGAGAAAATTTAGATCGCTAAAACACCATGAATATGGTAAGTGCAACCCAGCTTGCTTCAACAAATACTCGAATCAATACCAAAAGGATATGGTATTTAGGTTCCTTAATGGACTTAATGAGACTTTTTCTACAATAAAGTCACAAACTATATCAATGAAGCCTCTTCCAAATTTAGATAAAGCCTATAACACAGTTTTGAAAGAAAAATCTAAAAGAAATTTACTAATTCGGTCAAATCCAACAATAAAGTCCTATACTATGTTGGTTATTATTTATAATAAAAAGAAAAATAAGGCAAGTTTGGTATGCAGTCATTGTGGAAAAAAAGACCATGGAAAAGAGAACTGATATAAAATAATTAGATTCCTAGAAAACTTCAAATTTACATGAGATATAAAGAAATTTCAAGAAAACAAAATCAACTGCTAACAGTGTCTATATTGAAGTAGGAAATTCTTTACAGTCAAACAAGATGAAAAACTCATTGGCACAAACTTTATGCCCTAGATATCTTAAATCAAGCAACAAATTTAGAAATTGATATCTCTTCTCAATGAGAGTGATTTAAACAATGAAGACTTTCATGGTAGTTCATCAAATACTCAATAGGGCAAACCTTTTATAGTTAACTCAACCTTTGTAGGTATTGTTTCTAGCCATTCTTGCTTTAATACTTTGAATAACCTTCCACCCAAATATAAGAATATCAAACATGTATGGTAAAGCATAATTCCTGGGTAGTAGATATTGGAGCCAATGAACACTTATCATACTTTTTGGATAATTTTAGCTTTGTTGGATCAACGAAAAATTGCTTTGTGCTTCTACCTAATAATGCTAAGGTCATTGTAACTCTTATATGAATAGTAATGCTAACCTCTTTGTTAACATTAGAAAATATAATGTGTGTCCCTTCATTCAAGTTCAATTTAGTTTCAGTCATAAAACTTACCTCTTGTAAGAAAAATTATGATCTTTTCACTAATGAAATATGTGGTATTTAATATCTCCTCTCATGAAAGGTGACTAAGGTTGCTAAAATGTCCTTAAGATTATACTTCCTACAAGATTACCAAGATGAACAAGTTCTTTCCAAGCTTAATTTTGATAATCTTGTACAATTTCCTTTTAAAACTTCTTTCAATACTTGTAAAGCTTTGTACAAGCAATTTGACTTGTGGCATTATAGGTTAGGTCATACACATTCAAGTAGAATAAGTGTCATTAATAAACAATGTCCTAAGATTCAGTGTTCAAAAGACTTGATATGTGATGTTTGTTTTATTTTCAAAATGAAAAAGTTACCATTTCCCCTTCACATTAAAAATACAAGTTTTGCTTTTGAAATTGTGCATGTTGATGTATGGAGACCCTATACAGTTCTTATTGTAAGAGAACAATGTTATTTTTTTTACTTTAGTCAATGATTTCACATGCTTCTCATGGATTTTTCTCCTTAGAAATAAATCAAATGTATTAAGTATATTACCTTCATTTTATAAGTTTGCTAAAAATCAGTTTTCAACTTCTATAAAGTGTTTTAAAACATATCATGGTGGAGATTTTAATCTCACTGATTTTTATACAAAGCATGATATTATACATCAACTTTCTTGTATGGAGGCATTTCAACAAAACGAGATTGTTAAGAGAAAACATCAGCATGTCCTAGTTGTAGCTAAAGCTTTAATACATCAATCTTCCATGCTTATATCTTTTTAGGGAAAACCAATGCTTATTGCAACTCATATTGTAAATAGGATACCTATTAAGATATTGCAAGATAAGTCACCCTATGAAATGCTATATCTTAAGTCTCTTTGAAGTTTGAAAGAGTCAATTTTCACTCAAAATTCAAGCTAGAAATCAAATAAAAATCAACTTGAAATCTGGCAACTTGAACAAGTGAACTAAAATCTTGAATTCTGAATTTTAAATGTGAAAAACTTAAACTAAAACTCTCATTCCTTTTGGTTGTAAATACCCAGCCAGTCTAGCTCTTCAAGCAAGCATTCTTTTATTTGCTTTATGCAGTTTTTAGGATATTAGTTTAAGTTTCTTTATATTTTTCTAGAAAGCTTTCTTTTAGTTTTCTTGTGTAGCAGAAATTGACTTTTAATTTTCAACTAGTGTAGTTTTAAGTTCAATAAAAATTCTATGTTTTTTTTACTTTTTCTACAATTATTTTTTTAGTTTATTCTTTGTTTCTATCTTGTCTTTTGATAACCTTCCATTTAAACTTAAGTTCTTTAAAAAAGAAGCTAGTTTGGAGAAAACTTTTTAGCTTAACCTCTTTGCTTATTCTTCCTAGCACTCTTTCGGTTTTCAATTAATAAAAATTCTATTTATTTTCTTATCTTTTTATGCAATTTCGATCTATCATTGGAGCTTCATTAAAGTTTAGTGAAGTTGGTAAAGTGATAAGATTTTTAGTTGATTTTTAATCCTAGAAATCTTGTTAATTTGTTGACTAAGCCTAACTTAATTATAAAGTGATTTCAATATTAAGGTTGAAAGTATTATTTCTTTCTTTTTAATTTTTAGTATGCACTTTATTTTATTTCACTCTTTCAATTCTATTCATAATAAAAATATGAGTAGTTAAATAATTTTAGCTAGGGTTTTTAATGGAATATGGTCAAGTAGCTTAGGAGTTATAATGAACTTTATGGGGGAATTTAAAGAGAGTCGTAATGAACTAGACATAGGAATTTAGGAATCCAAACTAAAAAGAAAATGGCATATGAATTAGTAGATAGATGACTCTTGGGTGAGAGCAAGGGTAGTGACTACTATATCCACTAGTCATGTGCAATAGCTTAAGGGAACTTAATCTTAAGGTGTTATTATTAATTATCTTATCTATTGTGGTAAACCATTAGTAATAATAGGTTTACATGACTTAGACATAAGAATGTAGATAATTAAGTGTCCTTAATTAACAAGTTGTTTAAGATAAGTTAAACCAAAGAAAAGGCATTAACCTAAGTGAAAATGATCAAAGGAAGTTAAAAACCTTAGGCTTTTGTTATTGATTTTCTCTATAAAATTCTTTAATCTTTTCTTGAGATTGGCTTTAGGCAAAGGAAACGAGACTTAGTAATTAGTGCAAGCCTACACAAGACAATTCTCATGGGAATTCGACACTCTACTTACACTTGTCTATTTAAAACGACCTATGAACTTGCAGAATTATGCTTTCAACTGGCAGATGCAAATCAATGTGAATTGAAGGCTTTAAAAGATAATGGTACATCAAATGTTATACCTTTGCCATCTGACTCATATGCAATATGTTGTAAATGGGTGTTTAAAGTCAAAATGAATGTAGATGAGATTGTGGAAAAGTACAAAACAAGGTTAGTAGCTAAGGGCTATAATCAAAGAGAAAAGTTTGACTATCAAGAAACTTTTAACCTAATTGCAAAGCAAACTACTGTCAAAATCTTCTTAACATTGACAGTTGCTAAAAGTTGGTGTTTATCACAGCTGAACATCAACAATGCTTTCTTAAATGGAGATTTGAAGGAGACAATGCATATGGAGCTTCCTTAAGGTTATTTTATTAAGAGGGACTATCAAGTTGGTCTTAAAATGATATGTAAATTACACAAATCCCTTTATGATTTAAAGTAGGCCTCAAGGCAGTGGAATACTAAATTTCTTACCTTTTGGGTGAAGTATGGCTTTAAACAACCATTCTCATATTACTCTCTGTTTACTATGACATCATTTGATGGAGAATTTGTTGCATTATTAGTATACGTTGATGACATAATCATTGTAAGTAGTTTTACTCAAGCTACAATTCGTGTTAAAGAATACTTAAGTTCTCAGTTTAAACTAAAGGACTTAGGAGTAGTGAAGTATTTTCTTTGACTAGAAATTGCAAGGAATTCAAAAGGCATTTCAATTTGTCAAAAGAAGTATACATTGGACCTTTTAGATGAATATGGCATGCTCGATTCAAAACTAGTCATAACTCCCATTGATTATAGTCACAAGTTGAATAAAAACATCGATGATGAAGAGATTACTAATTCAACAGGGTATAGGCAGTTGATAAGTGACCTTTTATATTTGATTTTCACAAAACTTAACATTTCTTATATGGTTCAAGTACTGTATCAGTTCATGGACAAGCCAAAACAAATAAATCTATCAATAACATATTGTGTTTTGAAGTACCTTAAATCAACTTTAGGTCAAGGAAATCTTATGAGAGCAAAATCATATTTGGTAATCTCAAGATATTCAGATAGTGATCGAGTAAGCTACCTAGATACTTGTAAGTTTGTTATTAGATATTGTGTGTTCTTAGGAAGTTCATTGGTGAGCTGGAAATCTAAAAAGCAATCGGTAGTGGCTTGAAGTTCAATAGAGGCATAATATAGAGCTATGGCTATTGCCTGTTGTGAAGCAATATGGATAAAGTATTTGTTTTCTAATTTTGGTATTAAACATGAAGCAACAATCAAGTTATATTGTGATAATCAGTCAAGTTATATTCCATGAACGCACAAAGCATATAGAGATGTGTTTCCACTTTATCAAAGAAATGGTTTTTACAAGTATAATCAGTCCTATATATGTTCCTACAGAGTGACAAATTGCAAATATATTAACCAAAAGATTACAGCTAAAGCAATATCGTAAGTTGGTAAGCAAGATGAATGTTCATGACATTCATGCTCTGCCATGAACATTCATCTTGAGAAGGAGTATCAAGTTGGAAATAAGCTCTTAGCTGTAGATGAAAAGCTTGATTAAAGATAAATAAAAGTCAGATTAAAAGAAAAGTGCATGCAAATTACATGAATTCTTAAAACAAGATTGAGAATCAAACACATGTTTTATATTTAATTTGTTAATTACTTTTTACTATTCCTTTACTGCAGTAATTAGTTAGTTGGTAGATTAGTTAATCAATTTTACTATTCTATTGACTTCTTTTTCCTTTTTTCTTAACAAACTTTTCTTTACTTCTTGTCAGTCGTGTATATAAACCCATTTTAGCTTTGTAAATCGTAGATTTTTTCATTCAAGGAAATAGAAAGATTCTTTCCACAAATTTTTGCTCTTAACTTTTGTAGTTTTTTTTAACATACTTTAAGGGTTAAGAACAACAGTTCAACAACTCTAAGTGTTTGGCAAAGAGAAATTGCTCATATCGATAATAGAATTAGCCATATAAGATAGTAGAAATTTTCAGTTTACATTTGATGACACATTAGGGAATTACAATTTTAGCTATGTGTCAAACGAATATGAAACATACTTTAGTTTCGGTAATAAGGAAAATGATTCATTTAAATGGTTTGTGATGGCTTCTATTGGGCAATTTGATGAGTATACCTTGTCAAAGGGGAGGATTTCATCGATTAGTCATACAATTTGTGAAGAATAATCAGTTGGGGGTAATGGTAAGAGGTGCACAACATCAATACCATTGGTGTACAAAGATGAAGATGATTTCACAAAGATGAATGGCACCATGCCAACTTCCATGTTTGTTAGTGGTTCAATTAACATGGGATTTAGCAACTATGAGATTTTGTGTCGTAGTAATTGTTCTTATATTGTGTTTGCTTCTCTGCAAAATGATCAAATAGGGTGTCAATTGTACTTTAGGAATAAAAATCATCTCTTGGATGTCATAGAGAAAGGAATGGAGATTGTTTATGTACACGGAAAGGTTTCTAAAGAAGTTGATAAGTATCGTTGATATAACTAAATTACTAATATGATGATTAATCAAGTTAAGATAAGGCTTAATCTTGCGAATCAATGTGGCATTAATGAATTATACTAGTAGCCACAACTAGTCCACATAATATTGATTTTAAATTATTTTTCTTATTCAACTAATAAAAAATTTCAACTACACTTTGTTTGTTTTAAGTGTGACCAGTTGAAATGCTGAATGTTTGATAAATTTTGCTTTCTGATAAATTTGTCATGTTAAAAATAAAAAAAAAAATTTTGATAGAGATAAAGGATTTGAGAATGAAAAGTAAAGATAAAGAACAACACATTGATTTATTTTCATCAGAAGTCTGCCTTTTTAAAAGCAATAATTGGTTATCATAGATTACAAAAAGAAAATTGTTGGATAAAAATTAATCATCTAAAGCAATAGAAAAATGAAATGTGGACCCCATTATTGTTGCTATGGTAGATACAAAGTATTCCTTTTTGACCCAAACACAAACAATGAACATAGTCTTTTAAAGAGCCATATTTTCTTATAACACTAAAATAAAATTACACGGTTTAATGAATCACGTGGCCCACTTACACGTGATTGTCTTCCTTCTTGCAATAATGGACCACCAATGTGAACAACAATGAAAAACATCTCCATGCACAAACAAAACTCATTTTCTAACAAACCTCTTGAGTTAAGTCTTGCACAAACCTAGCTTTGATTTGAAAATAAAATATTTATCTTTACCTAATCCCTTAGTAAAGATATATGCAACATGTTCATCTGCGTTGTAATATTTCACACTAATCTCTTCATTTTTTTTATAGTATCTCTTATTGCATGATATCTGACTTTGATATGATTGGTATGACCAACCATGTTGTACTGAATCTTGGTAATGGCTATTACAAATTAATTATCAAGCCAAATTGTTGCTTCACTAACTTGTTTAAAACTCAAGTCATTTAGAATTTTTTTTTAACCAAAATGCATGGTTGGCAACCAAAGTAGCAACCACATATTCGGATTTAACAAAGGATTGATCCACTATTTCCTATTTCTTTGAATTCCACGCAAATACAACACTTCCAAGTGAAAAACAAAAACCTAAGGTGCTTTTGGCATTATTTAGACAAACGACCTAATCATTATCATAAAATCCCATAAATTCTCTACGTTCATGATAGATATAATTGAGTCCATATTTTACAGCTCCTTTGATGTATCATAAGACTCATTTTGTTGCTACCATATAAGTTTTAGAAGGCTTTTTGCATGTTATCTTGACAAAACACTTGTTGCTTGCATTATGTCAAGTCTAGATGTTGTTAAATACAGTAGATAGCCCACTTAAATTCTATATTAAGACAAGTTTGCAACTAAAACATAATATTCTCTGTATAGTTTATTTCTAGAAGCCATAAGAGTGTCAATTGATTTGCATGACTCCATATGAAACCTTTTTAGAAGTTCCTGAGCATATTTGCTTTGGTGAAGACAAAATATTTAGGTTCTTGTATGATTTCAAGACCTAGGGAGTAATACATTTTTCTTAAATTAGTTATTATCAAATTCTTATTTCATTTGGATCTTGAATTTTTTCAAGTAAAAAATGTTGGGTTTTGTCACCAAAATATCATCAACATAAAGGGAAAGTATCAAACTTACTTGGTCATGTGAGCTCTTGACATACAAAGTTAGTTCATTAAAGTTGCGTCTAAATCTTTTCTTGAGCAAGTAGTCATCAATTCTTTCATACCAAGCTCTTAGAGCTTGTTTTAAGCCATATAAGGCTTAATGAGTTTACAAACTGTCTTTATTTCCTTGCTCCATCAACCCCTTGGTTGCTCAACATAAACTTCTTCCTCAATTAATCCATTAAGAAAGGCAAAGTCTACATCTAAGTGCCATATAATCCATTTTTCTCTTATAACCAAAGCACGTAATATTGAATCATATCCTGGCAAGGTACTAGTGTGAAAGTCTCAATAAAATCTATCCCATACACTTATAAATAGCCTTGGGTTATAAGTATAGTCTTGACCTTATTCATTTAATTATCTGCATTAAGCTTGGTTTAATATACCACTTAACACCTATGGTTTTTTTATTTTTTAAGCTGTTAACTAATACCTATGTGCCATTTTTCTTGATTGCATTCATTTTAGCAAGCATTGCTTGTTGCCAAGCTTTATTTTTTGCTACATCAAGGTAGGTAGTGGATTCAACAATAGACACGTTGCACTTTTTATAAATTTCTTGCGAGCTTCTCGTCCCTTTTACAAACATCGTCATCTTTTTCATTAACCTCTTTGGCTATTTCCGCTTCATCATTGTTTGTACTTTGAAAACCTTCAACTTGGTTAGTCTTCCAATTTAATTTCATGTCTTTTTCAAACCTTACATCTCTTGACAAAAATACCTTAAGTGTGTACATTGTAAAGTTGATAAACTTTAAAAGCTTCACAACCAAGTGAGTAATAACCTCAAATTTTGCATCGAGCTTTGTGCACTTTTCATCAGGAATTTTTGCATAGTAAAGACATCCAAATACACATAGATGAGAGACTAAAGGTTTGGTTCTATGTCATGCTACAAATGTGCTCTTCATGTTTAATGTTCTTGTTGACAGAATATTAAGCAATTGATCCATAACATTTGTGACTTCTGCGCAAAAGGTTTTAAGCATTTCTTTCTCTCGAAAAAGGCATCTAGCCATCTCAATCAAGGTTTTATTTCTCTTCTCACATATCCCATTTTGTTGAGGGCTGTATGGTATAGTGGTAAATGTTTGATGTCATTTGTACTTACATAATTTTTAAATTCATTTGAGTTAAACTCACCCCCATTGTCTAATTTGATGGCTTTTATTTTGCAGTTTGCTTCATTTTCTATAGGAGTTTAAACCGCTTGAACTTGTCAAACACATAGGCTTTTTTTTTTAGAAAATAAAGCTAATTGTATCTTATAAAGTCATTAATAACCTGTAGGTAATAGAGATTTTCATTGAAAGATTTGACTGTCATGGGACCTCCTACATCTACATGAAAGAGTTCCAACTTGTCATGGGCACATAAATCACTCCTTTTAGGAATGATGTCCTTGTTTGTTTGCCAAGTTGGCATGTCTTGCAAACTTTTCCTAATTTTATAACTTTTGGCAACCCGTCAATCACATTTGAAATGGCTATGTGACTTAGTGAGCCATGGTTCATATGGCCCAATCTTTTATGCCATAGTTTAGTGTCAGATAAAAGGCATTTATATGATTATTGTCTTATTTTCATCTAGTTCACAAGAAAACATTTATCTTGCATTCTTACCATGAACAATTCATTTGTATTTACATCAAATATATTGCAACATTTATTTTAAACATTAAAATATAATTACTTTCCACTAATTGGCCTACGCTAAAAAGTTTTGGCTTACATCTGGTGCGTACATAACCTTTGTATTAACTTGCTACTAGTCATAGTTTGCATTTTCATTGTTCCAATAACTTCATTTTTTAAGCAGTCACCATTTCCTATCTCAACTTATGACTTATAGCTTTTGTCAAGGTTGATAAAATTCTCTTCTCTTCCAGTTATATGATTGGAGAAGGCACTATTAATAAGCTAGGTATCTGCTCTATTTAATTTATTAAGTTTCCTCACCATGAACAAGGGTCTATTTTCTTTTTCGTGTTGTTCCACCACCATTGCTTTTTCTTCATCATGCATGTTTTTTTCCTTGCAAAATTTTTCCATGTGACCCATTTGGTTGCATGATTTGCACTTAACATTGGGTTTAAACCAATAGAATTTTTTTTGAATGATTGTTCTTTTTACGGTAATGATAGGGAGGAAACTTTGCTTTGCCTTTTCCTTATCTTTTATTAGTCTTTTCTTTATTTTTTTATTGTCATAATCATTTTTCTTGAAATAATTGCTATTGTTGCCCTTATCTTTTGCTCTAACAACCAATGCTTTTTCAATGGAATTTTCTTGTCTTGAAGCTTTTTGTTGCAAACCAAAAAGGTTGGGGGGCTTGGTATCATAAGTCTCTGCTAAAAAAACACAACTTTACTATGCAAATGGTGGTGGCAATATGGTGTGGAAGAAAATGCCCTATGAAGACATTTTATTCTTGAAAAGTATGGTGCAAGGAAAATAGCTTGGCTCCCAACGACATGCAACCAAGGGTGTATGTCGGCCACAAATATTATCAACCTCTCTTCCATTGAGGGTGTACAAGAGGTAATTGGCTTTAACCCCGTTAGATAGATTGTTGGAAACAATTCTTATGTTTTCTTTTGATAGAATAATTGGTTACACATGTAGCCTTTAGCAAAGAATAGATATCCTTGTCTTTTTTCACTTGCCAAGAATAAATATGCCAAATTAACAGAGCTATGGAATGATGTTGAACAAGTTGTTTCTTTTTTTATAGTCATTGTATACGTGGCAGCTCATATCTTATAATAAGCTTCTCAACATTTTAGCAACTATTGTCTTAATTCCAAGAAGAAATAATAGGTTAATTTGGAAGCATGACCTAAAGGGAAGATTCTTGGTATGATCTCTCACAACTTTGCTTAAGGGAAATCATGATACACAACCAATTTGGTTTTCATTGATATGGAAATTAGCCATTTTTTCTAAGGTTCAAGGTTTTGTGTGGTTAGTTATTCTTAACTCTATCTCAACAAAACAATTTTTAAATCTACAAAGGGTCTATTTCAATGATGACCAATAACTGTGTGCTTGGTGTGGACTTGAGCTAGAGACTTGCTTACACATTTTGCTAACTTGTCACTTAAGTTGGCTAGTATGGCCTATGGTGTTCAAATGTTGGGATATGACATGGGTAGCAAGCAACCCTGTTGCATCACACATCCAAACATGGGCTGACAATCCATTTTTGGGTCTGTTGAAAAGATTTTGGATGATGGTGTGGGGTTAACCATTTGGTCATTATGGTTGGCAAGGAATGAATTGGTTTTTAATAGAGAATTTTGGGATTGCATGGAGATCTTTTTGCTCATTAAAATGTGCTTTTTTTTTTTTTGGATACATGTTTACAATGGTATAGATTCTATTGATGAGCTCGGTTAAGGGCAATGACCTAGGAATGTCAATTTAAAACATACTCTGCTCCACAAAAGACTCAAAGTTTCTTGGCAACCCCCAAATGCAAGAGAACTAAAATTCAATGTCGATGGTTCTACAAGGGCTAAATCGAGCCTAACTGGTTATGAAGGAGTTCTTAAAGACTCTAATGGATATGTTGTTAGAATGTTCTTTGACCCCCTCGGTATTCGAGATTCCACGTTTTAGAGATCATGGCGATAAAGTATACTCTTTAGCTATTTCCTTCATCTACTATTGCCAACACCAAAAAATTAATCATAGTGGCAATTTGATGGGTGCAAAATGTGGACAAAAGGCCTTGGGATAAATGGGCAATCTTCAACGAATTTGACGCATTAATTCAAAAAATTGTTGAAGTCGACATTGTGCACACACCAAGGGAGGGAAACTCTTTTGGCAACTCCCTTGCTAAATTCGGTGTGGATAAGCAAAGTTAGTTTTCAACCGAGTGGTAATTTTGCTATGCTATCCTTGGATATTTGATGCTGTTGTTTGTTGCTATGTTTTTCATATTTGTGTTCTGTAATGGGTAATCATTCATAGCTTTGTTGTTGATATGCCATGTGTGGATAGTTATTGGTTGCACTTATTTTATACATTTTATTCTATACCAAAGTGATTCTAAGTGTTGTAATTGAAACTTTGAGTCACATCCCACACTATTTTACTAATGATATATAAAATTCACATATTTGACTAAGCAAACAAAAAAAAAAAAACTCAGTTACTAAAAATTGTGAGATATCTTTGGAGTGCTCTAGAAAATAAATTTTGACTTTAAATTTCTCTGGTAAGCTCATGAGAATTTTATGAACTATGCATTTTTTAGTTAAGTTTTCATCCAACAATCTTAGTTGGTTCACAAGTTTCATAATTTTATATGTATAGTTTTTTACTCTCTCATCCTCTTTCATTCATAATACTTCAAACGCTCTAAGTAGATTAAGAATTTGAATTTATCTAGTTTTGTCCTTCCATGAAATTCTTCCTTCAATTTGTCCCGAGCCTTTTTAGCTGTCTCACAATTCATGATCCTGGTGAAAATTGTGTCGAACATAGTAAAGTGAATACATGCTAATGCTTCAAATCTTTTAGAAACTTCTTCACAATGTTGTTTTAATTGAACTAGGTTGGGTTTAGTTGTTTTAATTTTGAGAGTTCACCTCCTATTTCCACAGTATTTCAAAGATTGAAACCCTAAAATAGGTTTTCATTTTGACATTCCAAATTAAATAATTTTCAGTTGAGAATTTTGGAGGTGTAGCAGCTTTAAAATTTAAAGATGCTATGACGAGTTTTTGGTTGGTAATACTATTTGGAAGGCTAGATATTTATTTGATATTTTCCAGTTTTAAGATACTATCACTAAAAGGGCTCTAATATCATGATAAATTTTGCTTTCTGATAAATTTATCACGTTAAAAATAAACTAGATATTTTGATGGAGAAAGAGAGAATTTGAGAAAGAAAAGTGAAGATAAAGAAAAACACTGATTTATTTTCATTTGAAGTCTACCTTTTTAAAGACAACTATTAGTTACCATATTGTTACAAAGAAAAATCTATTGGATAAAAACTAATAATCTAAATTAATAAGAAAATGAAATGAGGACTCCATGACTACTACTATGGCAGATACAAGTATCTTTTTGACCCAAACACAAACAATGAATGTGGTTTTTTAAAGAGTCACATTTTCTTGTAACACTAAAACAACATTGCATGGTTTAATGAATAGCGTGACCCATTTACATGTAATTATCTTCCTCCTTGTAATCATGGGTGGATCCATGTTGGAGGGAGTGGTGAAATGTTTTAATTTTTATTCTATTTATCTAGGATGTAAGGAAGTTAATACATTAATGAACCTTTTTTTTTTTGTAATTTTTATAGGAAGTGGGGTCAAAGACTTCAAATAAAAATTATTTATCAAAAAGTAATTTATGTATTAATGTTTAAATACTATAAGGAAAGACAAAAAAAATTTTCTATAATTTAATATTTTATTAAAAAAGTCAAAACTTAAACTACTTTCTCTATCTAAAAATTCAAGTCATTTCCCTTCTCAGTCCTTTATGTTTTTCACTCTCAAAACAACTTATGTAGGCTTCAATTGTAAGTAATTTTTAACCCAAATTAAGTTTTTAAATACTTCATGTCTAAATATTTTTTAGATTAGTTTGATAATTTGGGTTTATAATTATAATTTAGTTAATAGAAAATAATACTACATGTTAAATAATATCTTGAAATTATGAGTCTTTTTTTTTATTTTGTAGATATATTATTTGATTATTTGATTTTTGTATTTAATTTTATGTAATTTGTGCATGCCTATATTTAGTTTTGATCAATAAATTGAAAATTGTTATATTGTTAGCTACTAAACTTGATAATTTGCTATGTAAGATTATATTTTTATTTAATTCTAATGAATAGTAATCTTTAACAAGTTTTATAATTTTAAATAAATAAAACAAGGGAAGATATTTTAAAAAAAAAAGAAATTATCTCACAAGACTTAAATCTTGAGCAATAATAACAAAATTTTACTAATGACGGTACTCAACAATATTCTTATAAATAAAGTTATGTTGAATTTGATTTAAGTACTCTCATAACAAACCTTAAATCGAAAAAATAAAATTTCTGAGCATCATCTTATTGACACCATTCAAGAAAATTCTTAAGTACGTCCCTACTTGTAATAAGGGACCAACTGGTATGAACAACAATAAAAAAACATCTACATGCAAAGATAGAACGCACATTTTAACATGTTTCACAAGAATACCTTCAGGCTTCATACGTGCGTTTAGAAAAGCATTTTATAATTTCAACTAGTGATGACTTGTTGGAAGCGTTATTTATGTGGTAAGTGCTAACGTCTGTTCATGTACACTACTGCTTTCACATCTGCCTTAACCTTGAGTGCTTTCTGTAAAATGATTCAGTCTCCAAGGAGACATCTCAACTATTAGAATTCGAAACTTCAGCTTGAAGGTCTTGGATTTTGAATTTTGGGATGAGCAAGATGAATCTATGAGACAGTACTTAGAGGCTACCTCCTATTTGACATGGTTTAGTGAGTTTATTGTAATAAAGACTAACTTAATTTTCATTCAGTTCGAAAAGTCCTTCCAAAAACTGCTTAGTTAATGGCTTTTGTTGGTTGTTAGATGATGAGAGAAAGAGAAGGCTGGTGTTGATTATCTTCTGTTCTCTTGCTTCGCTATTGGTTCTGGTGCTAGTCTCCTTGTATTATTTCACAAAGAGAAAGCACCATTCTAGAGGCTAGTTCTCTCTCTCTCCCCCCTACTCATATACAGTTGATTGTCAAGCTAAGTAAATTTTTGTGTATGCTTGCAATGTATAAGTGGCGACTTATTGCTTTTGATCAGAAAATCAAGGTGTAACCAGAGAAGACATGTCTGGAAACTCACCCGTTGGGTTATTTCAGACACGGACCAACATGGCAAACTTTCTTAAATTGCACAGAGAAAATGAACAAGAAGTGCCATTGTTCAGCTTTGCTAGCATGGAAACTGCAACAAATTACTTCGGCTGCAAACAAGCTTGGTGAGGGTGGATTCTGGCCTCTATATAAGACAAGTCTGTTGGTGATTCTTTGCTAATATTATACCATATGCATTTTACGACAATATATAATAGAACTTTGCATTTGGGATAAAGTATTGCAGGGTAAATTGGCAACAAGGACAAGAAATTGCTGTCAAAAGACTTTCCAAGATTTCACGGCAGGGAATCATGGAGTTTAAAAATGAAATCACACTAAAATGTAAGCTCCAACACAGTAATCTGGTTAGGCTTGTGGGATGTTGCATTGAAGCAGAAGAAGGTCTACTGGCTTTACGAATATATGCCCAACAATAGCTTGGATTCCTTCATTTTTGGTGCGTCAATAATTATATTTAATTACTCAAAATGTCCATTTTACTTCCCTTTCATCCACATTGATGGAGTTGAAATTTAACATTTGACAGATTCGACTAAAGGAGCACTCTTGGATTGGAGAAAACGTGTCAATATTATCGAAGGGATTGCACAAGGGCTCTTATATCTTCACAGGTTCTCAAGATTAAGAATTATTCATCGCGATTAAAAGACCAGCAACATTTTATTGGACAGTGACATGAATCCAAAAATATCTATTTTGGTATGGCAAAAATTTTTGAAGAAAAGGAGACACGAATGAGAACAAATAGAATTGTTGGTACAAAGTAAATTAACTAAATATAAAGCATAATTCATGGTCCTTTCCATCTATTAAGTATCTAATAAGTTTTTGTTAAATGATAAGTGGTTATATGTCTTCTAAGTATGCAATGGATGACCTCTTCTTAAAAATATTAGACATTTTTAGTTTTGAAATCATTATATTGGAGATTGTCAGTGGCAAGGAGAACATTGCCTTATTCGAAACTGATCACTCTCTAAACTTGCTAGGCAGGGTAAGCAACCAGTATATAGCACCATAAAGTCTTCAATCTGAGGCATTGCACCATTAAATTTGAAGAGCTTTGCCTCATACTTTCCCCGTGGTCTTTGCTTACCTATTGAAACTGGGTACGTATCAGGCTTGGGATTTGTGGAAGCAAGACAGATGCATGGACTTGATAGATTCTTGTTCCGCAAGCAAAGGTCTTCATATTGTTCAGCTAGGGCTCTTATGTGAGCAAGAAAGCGTTAAAGATCAGCCAACCATAGCAGAGGCGCTGTCCATGCTTGGCATGGAAACAGTGCCTCTTCCTCACCCAAGGCAGCCTGCCTTCTCAGGTCAGTTTATTTCTACTGCTAATGAATCATCTCCAAGCAGGCCAAGACATTTTTCTAGAAATGATGCAACAATTTCAGAGATATATGCTGGCTAGGTAAGCCAAATAATATTTGGGATCCAAATTTCGGGTAGTAACGAACTACCCAAGCTCTTGAAAGGCCCTAAAAGGCCATTGGGCTCTATGCAAGGGGCTAAAAGAAGTTATGACTATCAATCAAAGCTACGTTGTTGAAGCTTGAAAGGGGATTCTCAATTGACAAATGAATTGCTTTAAGGAAAAAAATTTACTTTCTTTGAATAATTTGGATACTCTTTTAGGAGATTTTATTAGCTAATTAAGGAGCTCTTTAGGGTCTTTTTGGGTTCTACAAGTATTTTTCATTTCTTTATCTCCAATTTATGACTAAACTATGATTCACAAAATTATTAGTTTTCTAACAGGACTTGAGCTCGCTCAATCTTATATTTATTGAAGTAATTGAATATACGTAAATTATACATATTAATAATTTATTTATTTGCTAAGAAAATAGAAGTGCTTCTCTTTGGTTCGAGAAGATGAGGAAAGAAGTTGAAGCATTATAATAAAAAGGATAAATTTTACATAAGCCCCTTATTGTATATCATTTTCTTATATAGCATCATGAGGTTATTTTTTTCTTACATAAAACTTTATGTTTACATATATGATTTACTTCTATTTTCAAAAGATAATGATGTTAAATTTTCAATTAAGTTTTTATAAAAAGACAATAAAAACTTTTTTAAAATTCTTTTGTTTTTTGTATTTTCAGTTAATTTTTTATAAAAAGATAATAAAAACTTTTTTTGATAATTCTTTTGCTTTTTGCTTGTTTAATTAAAAAAACATTTGTGTTGTAAAAAAAAAACAGTAAGAAAAGAGAGATATTGAGAGAAAGCTCTTTATAGTTGAAGACTCTTACAAATCAATGACTATTACAATCTTTTACTAAAATATATCTTCTAAATTACATTATCTTCTTCATAAATCCCACATTATCATCTAAATCATATCCACATTTACATGAATCTTGAAATATGTAAAATGTGGATAATACATTTATCATTTATTAAATTTACTTTAATTTTGAATTGATCCAATATAGTTGTGAAATGTCCATATTCTTTAACAATTTGAACTTTTTTTGAATTTTTTTATGACTTTTCTCTCACTTTCTCTCCTCATTTAAAAAAAAAGTAATTGAAAGATTTTTTGGATTGTGTTTATAATAGAAAAATAATTTGAAAGGATTGGGACGGTGTAGTGAGATTGAAGTATAGTGGTGTAATTAATATTGATTGATGGGTTTTATGGGCAATCCAAATGGCAACAAGTCCGGTGCATATCTTGTTTATACGTGGAACAAATCACCCAGCTGATTTTGTTCTGGTATACTAATATGATTGGATAGCCTTTTATAAATCTTTTACCAATAATGAATCCATTACCAAGTTTTTTTTTTTTGGAAAGATAATTGTTTCATTTACAGTTTTAGGAGGTTCAAGAAAGAGATCTTTCAATCTAACTATATTTTCTTCTTATACAAATATTTGCTTGATTTGGTAGACAAGAGTGGGAAAGTGAAGAGAGAAAGTGAGAGAAAAATAAAAAAAACATACTCAAATCTTTTTTTAATTAAATAAACAAAAAATAAAAGAATTATAAAAAATAAGTTCTACAATAAACTAACTGAAAATTTCACATCATTATTTTTTTTTGGAAAAGAAGTAAAATATAAAATTTTATATTGAAAAAAATAACCACTATGTGAGAAAATGTTATAGCATATGTTGAAGGACTAAAAAGCAAAAAAAAAAAAAGAAAAGAAAAGAACCAACTTTTATCATTATTATCATCTGACATCATATCCCTCGAACACCTCACGTGCATGCAACCCATATTTCCACAATCCTAAATCATGTCCAATTTCACACTAGTACTACTTTCTTTCTCTTTTCCATTGTCATATAACTTGGTTCAGTAATAATAATAATAATAATAATATATACTTATTAAATAAGTTAAGCACAAGAATCTTTCATTATATGACTAGTAAATTCTCAATGTATGCACACTTCTTATGATAAACTCTCTTTTGTCTTTCTATTGATGAAAAAAATTGGAAGCATTATTTATAAAAGCCTCTATCTTTTTATAGATTTAAATTTACATGCCTAAATTGTATTAATCGAATATACATTATTATTTTATTTCGAATATAATTTCAAAAAGAACCCTTTGTAAAATTTAAAATGAAACATTTAAATATACTACATATATTATGCATGGGTAGGCTTTATGTAGTATATAAAGAACAAAAAGGACGTAGTCATGTTGTTCAATATAAAGACATAATAGGGGAGTATAGAATGGAATTGTGTAGTGTAGGTGGACAAATGTGTGTCTGTAATTAAAAAGTGGGAGTATAGGATTAGGTTATTAGGCGTATTGGCTTGGGTCATTGGTCATGCATGGAAGCATTTCCCAAAGAGAATCGAATCAGTCCCCTTTCTTTTTGCTTTTTCACAGTTTGCTACAGCCTTCTTTACCATTCCCCAAGAAAATGGTGGGTGGTCTCTCTCTCCCTACGGTTTTTTACATTACATTTCTCTTTTCTTTTTCCTTCACACTTGTCTCTTGGAAGAAAGAGAGAAAAATAAAAATAATAACAAAATAAATATGATAGGATGAGAAGGGGGAAAAGAAAATGACAGTGAAAAAGCCAATGCAGTGAAGAGAAAAAGAAAAAGAAAAGATGGTCAAAATTTGAACCTCGAAGACTTCTCTTCCATCATCAGCTTCGACTATCTTTATCGAAACTCTACCATTTCCCTTTCTTTAATTTTGAACCTATTCTCCTTAATCATCTTTTCCTCCCCCATCAAAATATTATGCTATACTCATCAAAGGGAAAACTTCTCCTTCATCTTTCAATAAATTCAACCAAAGGTGTAATAAAATAATATGGAAAATTAGCTTTTAACGTTCCTTGAAATTATAGCCATGCAACTTTAGCTTTAACCTCGGCTACGTCTTAGGCTATGATCTCCATGGAAATGACCAAAACCTGACATGCACGAGTGACATGAATATATTATACATAAATCTCTGTGTGCTTCTTAATTCTAGTTAACTTCTTCAATTTTTAGGAAGATGGCGTTAATATATATGTATAGATTTCTTTCTCTTGGATTTATATATGGCCAAATCGAGCTTTGATGCCTAAAAATCCTGGCCCAAGTACTCTGATATAAATAGATGGAAGTTTATTAAAGCCAATACCTATGAAAAAGAAATATTGACTTGACGAGTCAGGATATAAATAGATGTATAATTGGATGCAATTCCCTTATACGTACAGACGACTAAATTTAAGTGATTCTTATATATCGTAAAGCAATATGTGCACAATATATATAGATTGCAATGATGAATGAGAGTTCTCGTTCTTGAACTTTTCACATGGAGCAAGATTTGCTTAACGATCTTGAAGTTGATTTAAGGTAACAAGAATAAGAATGGATTCAAACACTCAGGACTGCAACAGCTGCTCAAAGATGGGGGAAGATATTCCTCGCAAAAAGAAAGAATAGGCATGTTGTTAATAGCTAGCTAGGCACTTCGGAATAACCACAATTTGCCGGAAAGCTATAGTGGTTTATGTCCAGAAATGACAGCTTAATGCCTTACATACATATATATGTATAAAAATTTCCATCTTTATAAAATTAAAGGCTATTCTCAAAACCCTTTTGACTTAGCTGAAAAAAATACGAAGTTCCAAGTACAAAACAATGGAATATTCAAGAATTGAAAAGCAACCCCAATTTTTCCTATACAGTGACCGTTAGGGATGGGTGCTTCAAAGTATATTATTGAAAGGAGACACGACCACTCCTTAGTTCATTCTAAGATAAGAATAAGCCGGCGTGGGGTCCTTTTCCTCTTAAGGTTTTTTAGAGATTTGTGGAATATTCATCTTGTCTGGTAAGAAATAGTCAGTTTTGTTCCTCCTTATCCAATCCTGACTCAACAGGGAGAAAAAACTTAGGCCTCATCTCCCTGCCTGAACAGACCTTAATTCTGTTAGCTAACACAGCACATAAGGGCCCTCGTGCCACAGTCAAAAAGTTTTCTCTTTGGTTCATCAAGCGCAAGATTAAAAAGATTGGATGCGCTTGCTGTGCTTGGAGGTTACAATGCATGCAAAATTTGCTTTATGTAGGGACATTGCCTGGTGGGGGTTTGACTCTGCCTATAAAGTACACTGTATCCGCTCAAATTCAAGTTTAGAGCTCCAGATTGCTTATAAAATTGATGCTTTGCTGGCAAATTAGTGTATAATATAGACTTCTTGCCTCTCTCTAGACGCTTATAAAACTTGTAAATGATTTACATACAACAATATTAACGCAAAAGTGTCCAATCTGAATGGCTTGTGATGGTGGAATGGAACAAAGGCACGAGGCCAAATTGGCATACAAGAGATACTAGCCAGACTCCAGTGCAAGCTCACACGTTTTGACCATTTCTGGATATAAGCTAGACTGGAACAGCAAGATACAAACAGGTTTGAAATGCAAGCTACATCCACAAAGAGAGAGGTCTACGTAGAGGGTACACCCTTCCTCCCTCGCCTTTCAGGGAAACAACTTAAGTTCACAGAACAAAATTTTGATATGCTCAAGGCTGAATGAATTATATATACGCATTCGATATGTTGTTCTTGTAGATAAACAATAAAAACCGATGAACTGGATCCTCATTAGCAAATGAGCTGGGTTTTTTTTCCTCTCCGAGAAGACAATTTCAATTCAATCAAGTTACTTATAAAGTTGAAGCAATAGAAAAATTAGGATACAATTGTCAAACAAAGTTATATAATGCTTAGAATCCTTATTGCAAACAATTAGAATTTGAAATTCAATTAACTTAAATAAAATTTTAAATTCAAACTTAAATTAGAAAAATGAAAAAGAAAGGAGTAACAAGATGTAAGATAGTAGGAGCTTTTATAAATAACTTGCAATTCAATGAGCCTTCATAAAGGAAAGATTTACAGGTTGGGAGTATAAAGGAAAAACAAGCACAAAGAAGGGCATATGTGGAAGTTACCAATATGAAATTGTTTGCATGTGCTCATGCACTTGCCACCTCTACATGCAACTAGAAGCCCTAAAAAGGAGCTGTAGTTGGAGCTTTTTAAATCTTTTTTTCCCCTTTAAAATCAAATTTCAAATTTCCTTTATCTCTTTTTCCAATTTTAGTTTCTTGTGATTCCATCGTTCAAGGAGTTAAAGTGAAGAATATGAAAAAGAAAACCTAAGCCCTCCACTGGCTAGCTACTACTTCAATTAGCCCGATTCTCAAGGTCTAGTCAGGTTATATAAATAGCTAAACCCCATACTGAAAAACCACAAGTTCCTTACAGGATCTCTTTGTATCTTCAGTGCAACTGACTCTTCTATCTTCCAATCTGTATAGCTGCTTTCTCAAGGTGAGCTAGACGCTACGGATGTTCAACTCCATTCCCTGGCCTCATTTTTACTTTCTAGACCTGCCACTCTCAGCACTTTTTGGTTTTGATGTTACTACCATGTATTCCAAGATTCATTATGAAACTGACGCATCTCAAATTAGTGTTTTATAATTTAGTGCCTTCCATTCTTTGATGGAAGATAATTTCGTACTTACTTATCTGTGTGCTTCCCTTGTTTAGTTAACGTACTATGAAAACCAGACAAAAAATATTCTCCTTCCCAGCTCCGTCTTTGTTACTATTATGATGTAGCTTTTTCTTTGTTACTATAAGATGGAGTGATTGTACATCTGCCTCTTTTTTGTGCAACTCTAGAGGAGAGACAATGAGCAGGCCAGGAGACTGGAATTGCAGGTCATGCCAATACCTCAACTTCCAAAGAAGGGACTCATGCCAGCGCTGTGGAGAACCAAGACCCGGTGAGAGAGGTGACTATGGAAGCTTCAGTAGCAGGGGTGGCTCGTCATTCGGGTTCACTGGCCCTGATGTTAGGCCTGGTGACTGGTACTGCACTGTGGGGAACTGCGGAGCTCACAACTTTGCCAGCCGATCAAGCTGCTTCAAGTGTGGTGCAGCTAAAGATGAATCGTCGGGAGGATTTGAAGGTGACATGCCAAGAATGAGGGGTTATGGCTTTGGCAGTGGCAGCTCTAGTCGCTCTAGCTGGAAATCTGGGGACTGGATTTGCACCAGGTTGATTTCATTGAGTGAACAAAATTTTATTTTTGCCTCCTTAGAGGAAAACTTAAAATATGTTCATAATATTATAAAATACTTAATTATAAGGTGACCTATTGATAGACATGACCCGTTGATAGGCAAATTTATTAATTTTTTCATTAAAAAGGAGAGGTTTCAAAGTCGTGACCTATTTTTTTTTAAAAAGGAAAAGACTATGTTCGTTTTTACCCTGCATGCTTAACCATAACAAAACTTGGACGTGGAAACTGAGGAACAGTTCCTGATATGCAAAAATATGTTAGTTGACTAATTTCTCATTCATTTTGGGTGGAATTGGACAGGTCGGGATGCAATGAGCACAACTTTGCCAGCAGGATGGAATGTTTCAGATGCAATGCACCGAGGGACTCCGGCAACAAATCTCCATACTAATAGATTTTTCATTTTTGGGTATGGAAATTAATCTTTTTTGACAACTTGGTCTCTCCTCACAAATCACAACTTTATCTTCTCAATATTAACTACTTTTCCATGACTCTCATTTCAGGTACTGCAGTTTCAGGAGAGAGTGAGACAAGACAATCTCAGTTGTTCACTCTTTTTGCTCCTATCTCTCTCTCTCTCTCTCTCTCTCTTTCTTTTGTTTGTTTTTTTCTTCTTTTAGATATTACTTATCTCTTTTCCTCTGCCAGGATCTTTAGATGAATCATGTTTGAAGACTTCGGTTGAAGTTGAGCTAATTATCTAGCAATTTGTCAGCTTTCTTATATCAAAGTATAGGCATGTACTTGTATGGTGTCAATCTTATATCAGTGTCTTTGTGCCCCTCTCTCTTTCTTTCTCTTTCTCTCTGTTATATCTATTGTTGAAGACTGCTTTTTTTGTTTGAAAATGGTCCAAGCAATACTTGAGTTGTAACTTAAAATCAGCAATTTCTCATTTCTGCAAAGCAAAGTAAAAGGGTTATATTCTTGGACCACAATAAGATCTTTTGTTTAAACCAATGCAGGAGAAGTAATGCATTACTAGTAGCATATCTGATTCAAATAATTAGGCCTTTTGAATATTTAACCTTTTAATTAGCAAGAGATCATGTCCAAATCATGAGCATCGTATCTTTGAAAGATGAGGCATTATTCTAATAAGATTGAGAGTCAGATGCATGTACAGCTTCAAAACATATGAAATGCAACATCTATATTACATATAGGCTTGTCTTCCGAACCTTCAAATCTATATATGATGCTTCTCGAATCCTCAATAATGCATCAAGCTTAACACAGTATGAGCACCCTGAAATTTATTTAAACAAGTGGGAAATTGTTTCTTGTTTAAAAAGTTATATCAAGCCTAGCTAATTTGCTTCATTAATCCTAGTTAATCTTTGTTCTTTATGGTTTCCCAGTGGAATATTATACCTTATCATCAATTGGATGGGATTCTCAAGTTGAGACAAGTCACTTTATAATAATAATAAGACATTCATGCAATGCAAGTCAGTGTAACTTGGGCCATACACATAAAGTGTGCAAGCTAATTAATTAATAGCTATATCTATATTTTCCTTTTGCCATTCATGGTTGTGCTATTCCATATAAATAAGAGAATGTAGATTCGGGTTAATGTCCATTATAGAGAAAGAAGATTTCCTTTTCTACAATCTTGTTAGCGATGGAATTGTTTCAGATGGAAGAATTTTTGGGTTCCCCCATTTGTTTATTTTCTCATATTTATGTAAGAGAGAGGACAGGAACCCAAATATTTAACCTCAAATTGTTTTGCACTTGCATTCAACAGAGAGTAATATGGTTCATGGAGCTCTAAAATGCCCTACTAATCAGTTTAAACATTAATTAAGAACTGCTAATCATTAATATTATCTTAATTAAAAAAAGAAAGAGATAACTCTTGGATATTGTACTTTGCAACATCCAATGTACTAATTATAAGGAACAATGGAAAAAGTTGTAATCAAAGTAGTGTAATTTTTCCATCAAATTAATTATCATATAATTATACATATATATATATGTGTGTGTGTGTGTGTGTGTGTCTGTGTGTGTGTGTGTCTTGTTTCTTTGATTAACGGATAGGGTTAACTTTGACTAATCCAACTTAAATGTAAGAAGATTTTTGTTGATGAATAATTCGCATAGGATTCCAAAGCTTTTAAAGGGAACCTTTCATGGGTTCCCTCATTGACCTCTTGGGGTTGGGGTATAAAATTATATGGGGAAATGTTAATTTAACAACAAAAAATGTATATATTGGTCAAAAAGTAACCACACATTCATTAGTTTCTGCTACTACAATCCATTACTTAGCTTTTAGCAAGATATTCTTTGTTTCACTTTAAGCTTAGCTTTATGTTACTTCACTTCATTTTGCTTTTGATGGTGTTAGTAAAGTGAAGTACTTCGTTCATTGCATACAATCATGTCACCTAATGTCACATTTTTTGCTCTTTCACTTCCTGCTTATCCATGTTTTTGCCCCATTTTCAGTGCATTTTCCATCATTGTTTATTCAACTATATTCTTTCTGATCTGTCTCTTACCTTGATCATGTGAGAAGCTTTTGCCTCCGTTTAGGATCCATGGCTGGTCTACTAAAACGCCAAAATGGGACCAAAAATAAATGAAAACTAAGTATACTATCAACTAAGATGGCTACTTATGAATCTCTTAACTCTATTTGAATATAAGCAGTTGATTTTTGCTTTTCTAGACAACTTAAATATTGAATTTTTTTTCTTTCTTTCTTTTTTTAACATGAAAACAACCCTTGATTTTAACTCAAACATAGAAAATTTTTATAAGTTGAATTCATAGAATTAAATTAATCTTCTTTTGAAATCAAAACTTATCTTTTAGTACTTCACGAATGTCTTGTAATTTTTTTATTTTAACAATTAATTCTCTCATGCGTCACTTAAGAACTCTTACTTTAACTTCATAGTTAAAGTTAATATAAAAGGATATCTTTTTATTTTATTTTTTTACTTTTGAAAGGCAAGGGATATTGTTTTATACCATATGTGTTATAATACATCTCTTCATGTATATATCAAAAATCTTTAAATGATTAAAGGAATTTATATATGGCAATAACTGAAAAGTACTTAGAAATTAGACTAAAATTTTAAATGTAAATTTTACAACTCCACATGGGTTTCAATTTTCAAGCAAGCATGCAAAAGGGGTGTTGAATAGGCAAGGGGAAAAATTAATGCAACAAAGAAAAGACAATTGATGGACATTTGGTAGATGAAAGAAGAGCATGAACATCTTTAATCATGATTTTAAGATATCCCCAAGGGCCCCAAGGGCCTTGAAATCTGTAGAATTCAGTGAATTAAGTAGCTAGCTGATGAGTTGAGATCGACACTGTGATGGTCAATATTGAAAGCAAAGACAAAAGAAACTTTTTATCCAATTCAAGGCACGAAAAAATGACTTGAACTTTTTAAAGTTTTTCCCTTTAAGTCTAACTTTATAAACCAAGCATGTTGAAACTTGTTAAAGCTTATGCCTTTTTAATCCTTTACAAACCATTAACAGTTGGCACTCCGCACAGTTTTGCAAAAGCTCTAGGGGCGTTTTTCTTATGCAAAGTCACAGTGGAATTGCTTTAGTTGGTGCCTCGGAATCAAGTGTTTTGCTTTGTTCTGTTTTTTTTTTCCCTTTTTAAGTGTTTGGGTTTTTTTTTTTTTTTTTGGAAATATATCTGTTGAACAATAGCAGCTCATTCATTTCACTTAAATTTCATAAAATTATACGAAAAAAGAGAACATCAAGTGCAAGTTTTGATACAATTTGATGGTTTCAACTTACAAATACAATAAGCTGATGAACCAAGCAAAGCTAGCATCAAGCTCAAAAACGCTCGAGTAGAATGACAACTTCACATGGTTTATAGGTCTTTTCTCGTAACCTCCTGTTCTACTTCTCTCATTATGATCCAGTTGGTTGACATGTAGGCAAAACTCACAAATGAAAGTTTTTTTAGGGCAGCTAAAGAGGCATTATTAACATTTGCCATTTCATTAATATAGAGAGAAATAACAGCAAGAAACCTGTTATAGAAGCCACGGGAGGAATACAAATCAAAGACCAAAACAAGATGAACAGAACAAAGCAAAAGAGGCTAAAACAATAAGGCTAAGCACTAAAATAGAACGAGCTCTTGTAGACCATCCATGTTGATGCCACGGCTTCTTTAAAGGATCCCGCTAGAAGAGTAATACTTCACTGTCTTCAAACTACAGATTTTAGCCCTTATCACAGCCAGCCTGCCACAAATATACAATTATGCACAACATCCTTAAACCTTGACTACTCTCAATGCAAACATAAGATTCCGTTCCTATCCATCAAAGTTCCAATGGCGGCATGCAGCTCCAGAAGGCATTGGAAGATGCACAATAAATTTGAAGCAGCAAAAAAGGTTTACATTTTCAGCTCGTTTGTTACGAGAGTTTAGTATAAAAAAAATTGAGAAATCAGTTTTCACACGAGAACAAAGTTTCAAATTATTTCAGCTTAGATTTGGAAGAGCTCTTAAGAGGCTTTGCAATGGGTCGTGCAGGGGCAGTTCTCATAACTTTCTTCACGTCATACTTGATAGATGTCAAGGCACAAATCAGTGCAATCAACATTGTGGGATATACATACACAGCTTTTGTAGGATCAGAATTTGCTGGTTTTCCCATTATCCCTTCCTTGACAAGACCCCAGATTACCAGTAGTGTCCCAAACATGCTCATCCTTCCAGGCTTTAGAAGACCCACAAGTGCTCCTGCCACACAGAAGTAGCTTCCAGCAAGAACCTGTACGAGAACCAGATAAAAAGAGATGAGATTACAAGAAATATCATTTTTGACAAGATTGGGCTTATGGAAGGACACAAATTTGGATGACTATTTGAAGCTAAACTAGTGCAGAAGTTGCAAAGTACTGAAGAGTATGCTGGAACCATCCTGCAGCCTATTATAGGATGTCCATTTTTTTTTCCCTTTTGCTAACAAATTTGATAGCATATATATTAGTGAAGATAAGAAAACAGTTAGAATGACTCACTAAGATGGGTTCTAGGAACAATTCAACATATATGAATTTGTGCACTGTCATGTATGCAGAGTCAATTGTACTAGGCAGAAGATAGCAGAAGAGTTACATACTTGCTGAACACGATAGTTCTTCATTAACCCAGCCAGTAACAACGACATGGAATTGCATTCCAATGGCTGGTGGTGTGTGTGAGTGTTAATTTTTGGCCTCTGAAAAGGGATGGACCGGGGTGTTGCTTTTGCTAATAATTTATGAAGGGACCAGTAAGACTAGGTATATGGTTCCCTACAGACCCTACCAATAATAGAACAGTAGATTTCTTCACACTAGTACTGAAAATGCATTCAAAACTGAAAATTAGAAAGATAAGGACCTCTAAGCGCTGGAGGTCAGGTACAGCAGAGGCTTCCTTTATACTAGTTAAGTTATAGATGTTTAACAGGTTATCCCAGCTTGGAACAGTCATGTTCTTGACAAGGCCATTCGTAATGGCTCCTGGAAAGAGGAGTGCCTTCACCACAGCTACAGGAAAGATGTCACTTGCAATCAACTGGGAAGATGTGACATGAATTGGTGTTGAACACATTCCAGATCTGCATGGAATCCTGCCAAAAGAGAAAAGCTGATAAAAAGAAGCCCCATTCTGGAATCAAATCCAGTATATTTTACTCATCTATATATTTCTCAATCAACAAGACTGTGGATAAAGAAATAGGGATGTCTTCATTTATTACCATTACTATTTCCAACAATATGAATGAACAAAAGCCTATTGTCCAGCAAAGGCAACTAAACTAAAGCAAGCAACTTCCTCTGGTGATGCTAGTTACAAGGTATACTTCTGAGCGGAATCCACTGCCAGAGAAGTTGACAAATATCTTTCAGCATTGAGCTGTTCAAAACCAAATGATCTACTACTTTCTATTGCAAACATTTTCACTTTGGAGAATGACAACACAGGAACGTTTTCATGAACTGCAGCGTGTTTCTTTTCCCTTTAAAAACTGCAGGGTAATTTGACTCCCATTATGTTTAAAACTTCATTAGGTCAAAACACTACAAGAAGCTCAAATTTAGTCGTTTGTATAATTAAATTAGGTTTAGTTATATTTTGACATCAATCTCATATCTCCCAAACTGGAGTATGATGTTTCTCTATAAGAAAGTACAGTTCCAATACAGAGTTTGTTGCAGTTCTACTCATCCTAAAAGTCTGAAAGATGTAAAATACTTGGAACAATCTAAGGATCAGCAGATTAGGTGCTATATAGATTTTAACACATTAACTTATATTAACAGTCTTTATGACTGACTCTGAAGCAATTCATTTTAAATCAAACAAACAATAGTCCGTTAAATTACTAGTCTGCATGGTTGTCCAAACCTAATGCTTAAACTTATAAGTTCAATTCACATCAACATCACTAATAGAATTATCAACTATCCAAAAATAGGAAGACCAGCTTTTGCAAGAGTATAACAAACTTAGATGAAAATTTCCTGGTTCAATCAAGAAAAAGAAAACCCTGATCCAATGATGCAATGCAAACAAATTGTATTGCATTGAACAATAGATCAGGTAGCAAACATGAAAAGAACTAGACAAGGATCCTAACATATAGAAAGTTGCAACCTAGTGAGATTTCAAATCTTTTTAATTGTACATCAGCTTTTAAATCTTTCCTCGTATTCCTTAATCACTATATAAATGCATAAATGCAGCACCCTGCACTTCTGCCACCTATGCTGCCCGCTATAGTCCAACCATTTAAGCAAACTTAAAACAAGAGTCATTTCTTGCATATCGACACTGTGGATGCTTGATAGACTCTATTCGTTATACTAGACAAACAGTCCAGGTTGCTTAGAGACAAGAGTGAGAAAGGAGTTCCAAAAGTTTTCGAATCTTTATTTCAAGCATACAATTTTTCTCTATATTTTACAATTAAACATCTAAAATAAAAAATGATGGGCAATATGGCTTCCCAGGCTTACCATATTTGAAATTAAAGGTATATCAAATAAATCAATAAAACATGCACCTGGATTTGAATAATGTGAAGTAATTAGTATCCTACAACATAACCTTAAAATATCATAGAGTTTTTTATAAGATACTCTTTGGTTCAAGACTTATCCCATGTAGAAAGAAAGCATTTCCTCGATAGGTGACCGACCTCTCCTCCGACCCTACACACCATAAGTGACCTTGCAACTCCAAAATCCCTTTCATACCTGCTGTTTCCCATACAAACTTGAATAACCCCAGAGCCCTGTCCAATTGCTTAACCCCACTCCAAAACATCTTCTCCTCATTTGAAGTCAGAATTCTTCCCATGCACAAGGTAAACCTATTCTCAGAACCATTCCCGTAAATCGCTCCACTCAAATCCACTTCAATATCTCTAACCTGTCCATAAAGGTAATACAATAAAAGTGTAAACAAACACTGTGATGAGTGTCCCAATGTCTTAGAGAGCTTCTTTTGTACGAGGCTTTCTTGGTACCTGGTATCCTTATACCCAATGCTATTATCAACTAACACATCTTTGATCTGAGACAGACCTTCTTTCATAATCTCAATCTTCATTGCATGATAAAGCCAACCCTCTTCACTCTTCAAACAGTTAATGAGATCTGTGAACATCTCAAGAACATCGTCCCATTTGCGTGAAGGAGGGTCAACAACTTTTGCAGGTGAAAGCCGCATCCATGAAGCAGAATCAGGGTCATAAGAAACAGCTGTTTCAGCCAAGAACTTAAGGCAGCTAGAAACTATCTGCCCACCCATCTTGGTTCCTTTACTTGGGAATTGGCAATTCAACAAATCTATCTCTGATTTCAATTCATTCAAAATTTTCTCAAGGGCACCTGTCCATATCCGGTGTTGTGTAATCTGTGGACATATTTTTAAACGCACCAACTTCCTCTGTTGAGCAGTAACATCCAAAACGTTGCTCACTTTGGTTAACGAATTCACAATCATGGGCTCTCTTTCACTAGGTTTACCAAATGTAGAAACATGTTTCTTTAGCACTAGCTGAACTGATGGAGACCCAATAAAGATCCTCGCAAGTGACTTGAAAGTATGCATTTTATGTTCAATGCGATCATCAATGATGATTGAATCATCGTTCACATTCACAAGCCGTCCATCAACTAAATCCACATCTCTTAAAAAGCAGGCCAATCTTGTTAATTTTGGAAATGACTTTTCATACCATTCATAAGGGAAGACCTCTTCGTGGGATTCACCTGCACCGTGATAGAACACTGGATTCAAATGCAGAGCACCATTGTGCTTTGCTCCACAATAGTTTGCACCTTGGAGAACCTTTTGAACAACCTTAAGAGTCCTCATCAGTTGGCCAAATTTTTAATATGCTAAAAATCTCTCGAGATGATTGATTAGTTAGCTTTGGCTGACCACATGACTAAAATCTCCGAAAGTCAACTTCACAACTAGTAATCATAAAAACAACACTATTACATGATCCATTCCATAGCAGCGTTAGTTCTGACTTTCCATAGCTTCTCCTCAGTGCTTTCTTTCTCATTCACAGTTTCTTTTATCTAATCCAAATTGAAAAACAGATCTCAACAAAGAACAACCAAATAGGCCAAGCATCTATACGAAATAAATTCTATCAGCAGTTGCTAAAAATGAAAACAAGCAACTTAAAAGCAAAAGAGTGCAACTAAAAACAGAAACCAATATAGCTAAAAGAGTATATCCAAATCAACCTAAACGTCAAAATAGCCAAAACCCAGATGCTAAAACATGGGAATAAGTAAAGCTAGAAATACCCAGATTGAGAAACAACTTAGGATATGAGCTTATGAATCTAGAGATCGTTGAAATTGAAAAGGATAAAAGAAATAAAAGGAGATTTACCTAAAAAGAGGGATCTGAAGAATGATAAGGAAGAAATAAATCCGAGAGGACATTGACGAGAGGTTACTCAGCCATCCCCTTGACGCTGTTGATGCTGCAGTAGTTGCCATTTCAACAGAGCGACCTTCCAAAGCACCAGAGAAAGAAACCAACAGCAGGGTAGTGATGATCTGGTCGGATAGGTCTTATATTCTTGAACAAGACCTGCGTTTCAAATTCTGAGATCGGAGTAGCGCAACTGTGTGAATGATGACAAAACTGTATTTATCAGAAGGAATAGGTCAAAATACTCGAATAGTCCCTCTTACTATGCATTAGGTCAATTTAACTTTTTAATTTTAAAAATTTAAACAATTTAATCCCTTCTTAACATCGTTCAATTTTACCATTAGAAGTGGTGATATTAGCACTTACATGATAAATTTGTTGAAGTAGCAATGTTATATGGTACTAAATGATGTCATGATGGTGACTCATGATATTAATATGATAATGTAATACTGACATGTGGTAATGTTGACGTGATACATTAAAAAAAATAATTTTTTTAAAAAGTTTTATGCTATATTATAAAAATTAAATTAAAAAAAATTTATAATATAAAAATTAAATTAAATAAAATTAAGGTGTTTAGATATTAAATGGAAATTTTTTTAAAAATATATAAATATTTAAATAAATGATACATATATTTATTAATAAATTAGAAGTTTAAATGTAAAAAATTTATAATATTAAAAAATAAATATAAATATTTTTTTACTTAATTATTTGATTTCACAATAACTATATTAATTTATATTTTTTATAAAAATTAAATTTAAATTTTTTTTTATAAAAAAAATTAATGTTTTATAAAATTATTTTTATAATGTAAGAGATTACAATACACTAAAATCATAAAATTTGAAATGTTGGAGTAATTGTTATTTCGATGGAAGATCGAGAAAATACCAAAAGCAAACGTGTAGAGAACTATTGGTATTTTCTCAATCTTCCATTAAAACACCAAAAAAGTTAAAAGTCAAAGTTAGGAAAATATTTTAATTAAAAGCTACATCCTTGCTTGATAGTCACATATGCCGGCTGTTCACGAGGATCACCGTCCATCATCTATTGACTATTATTAACAATTACATATTTTTAGTCAAAAAAATTATAAATTTAATGGTGGAGTTTACTCATTGTGGATCGCAAGGTTATTGGATTATTTTGAACCATTGCTATCTTTTGGAATGCAAACTACGCTCATCTTTATGACCTTGGATCAAAACATATATAAAAATGTTAATGATAATCTTAATTTGGAAAAAAGTAATAAATATTTCTTTTTGTTTTGTAGGGTTTGGTGATTGAAGAAAATACATTTATAAGGTTAATTGTAAGTTTAATAAATTTTATGATCTCCTTTGCCTCCAATCTCAATAAAATTTTTGTTATTTTTTTTAAATTGTAAAAGCTAGAATCAAGTTTTTGGCTTTTGGCATTAATAACTAAATTTAATTATAAGGTATATAAAATAATTAAAAGAAAAGTCATATTTTGTCAGATACTCAAAATTACAATGTTAAATGAGATGATTTCTGGACAAATTATTTTGTCATTAAAACATTTAATGGGTTTACTTTGGTTTTCATACATATATTAAAAAAAGATAAGTAAATCTTTTTGTTTCTTTTTATAAATGGATTATGAAATAATCTCATTAAAAATAATATCAAGTTTAATATAAAAAAAGAAAATTTTAAATGATGATAATTTTCATAATGATATTTTAAAAAAATAACTGTTGAAAATATTATATTTTTGCTATAAATGGGGAATTCAAACTTAAATTTTTATAAAAAAGAAAAGTTTGTGTATGACAGGGCACAATTTGTGCCTGGCAGGCTATGTTCGCACCTTATAGGGCTAGGCTAGGTATGGCTTTGTCACCATGTCCAGCTGGCTTATTTTCTTTTTGTTTTCTAGTTTTCTTTTCTTCCTTATTTTCCATAATATTCTCTAGTTAATCTGAGTTTAATCTTTTGTTTTTTACATTAATCCTTGTTTGATCCTCTTTCTCTAATTAAATTTGATTGGGTTTATTTTAATTTTTCCCTAATTAAATTTGATTGGGTTTATTTTAATTAATAGGCTCAATACCAAGCTTGACTTTTAGGTCCCAATGGGCAATGGCCATTTAATTTATCCTCATTTATGGGATAAGGAAATTTGACTAGTCCAAACAAACTTGGGGTCTTTTGAAGCCCACTTAAATGATTTGTTAAATGTGGGCAAGAAATGGACATAATTAAGAATAAAAATAAAATGATAATAAAATGAAATTGATATATTCAAAATTGATGTCGGTAGGTGTTTCTTTTTGTACATTATTGAGAATCAAGAATAGTGTAAAGATATAGACATCGTATCCAACCTGGTTAAATAATTCCTCATTCAAGGCTTTATAACTTTTAAAAAAAGAAAAACAACTCCTCATCCGAGGCTTTACAACTTTAAAAATAATTTGGAAAGATAGACAACTCCTCGTTCGATACCACACCACTTTAAAAATAACTCCTCATCCGAGTCTCCACAACTTTAAAAATAATTTGAAAAGATAAATAATCCCTCATTCTAAGCTTTACAGCTTTAAAAACAACCCCTTATCCGAGGCTTCACAACTTTAGAACCAACTATTCATATGAGGCTCCACAACTTTAAAAACAATTTGAAAAGATAAATAACTCTTCATTCGAGGCTTTACAACTTTAAAAACAACTCCTTATCTGAGGATCCATAACTTTAAAAACAACTCCTCATTTAAGATTCCACAACTTTAAAAATAATTTGAAAAGATAAATAACTCCTTACTCGAGGCTTTACAACTTTAAAAATATTTGGAAAGAAAAACAACTCTTCATTCAAGGCTTTACAACTTTAAAAATAATTCCTCGTTTAAGGCTCCACAACTTTAAAAACAACTCTTCATTTAAGGCTCTACAACTTTAAAAATATTTTGAAAAGATAAAAAACTCCTCATTCGAGGCTTTAAAACTTTAAAAACAACTCTTTATCCGAGGCTACACAATTATAAAAATAATTTGAAAAGATAAACAACTCCTCATTCGAAGCTATACAATTTCAAAAACAACTCTTCATTTGAGGTTCCACAATTCTAAAAACAATTCCTCATTCAAGGTTTCACAACTTTAAAAATAATTTGAAAAGATAAACAACTCCTCATTCAAGGCTTTACAACTTTAAAAACAATTTAAAAAGATAAATATCATCTAGGTAAAAATGATTATCTAGAGGTTTTGAGAATGATTGTTCAAGGATCTTAATAATTTTCCTTAATCTTGATTCATGGTGTATTATGATCTTTTCATTGGTCAATAAGGGTGAACAAGGGTGCATTTCTTTCTTATCCACTCAATTCATTGCTCATAATGATTTGCATCTCAATTTCTGCATGGTTCATTTCCTTGCTATTTTTTTTCCATACCCTCGTTGTATTGTCAAACCCATTTCATTTTCTGATCGACTCTGATTCTTTTTCAAAGCAATGTAAATTTCTTTTTTTGCTTTTCATGATCTTTAATTAAATATCATTGAAATTCTCATGACAAATGCAATGCATCCACATTTCCTATGTTCATGGAATGAAAGTAAAAACAATAATAACATAATTGGAGAGAAGGCTATCTTATAGAAAATATGGGAAAGGTTAACATTCAAGCATAATGACAAAGAGTATGGCATGGAGGAGAAATTCAATTCAAAAAGATTGCTCAAATAGACTTGGACAGTTCGAAATGGACATAAGTGCCAATTTGCTTGTCTTTATATGAACATCTAAGATCATGGTTTCACCTGTTTTGTGTCAGGTCTTTGTAATTCTCTGATAATTGATCCTCTATCATGTCTAGACCGCTCTTTCATATTTTCACCCTAAACATCTTTCTTGGATCCAAGCCATCCTTTTAGGTTTTCAACTTGAATCCCTCATTCCTTTTTTTTTAGACATAGTATTTCTTGACAACATCTGCATTTACTAGGTTTGAAAGCTCATCTCCATCCATTTTCGTTGAAATCAGTGCTTCTCCCATAAAGCTTTCTTTACCATATATGGTTTTTCCCAATTTAATGCTCATTTTCCTAAAAGATTGGCTAGTTTGGGAGGATTCTCTCCAAGACTAATTCTCTTTCTCAAAATTGTCGAGGATGTACTTTCTTGCCATAATCTCTCATCATTCTCGCCATATGTTCTCATCATTCTCTTTTGATACAATTGATCATGGCAAAACATGATTAGTCTTTTTTCTTCAATGAGATTCAATTACTCATAGTAGGCATTGACCCACTCCGTTTCTTGTAGGACTACTTTCTTAAGGACTCTTAAAAAAGGAATCTCTATCACAATTGGTAGTTGTGCTTCCATCTCGTATACTAGTGAGAATAGGGTAGCTCTAGTAGATGTTCTTATCATGCCAATCTTTGTACACATCAATCATCTTTTCATTTATCTTCTTGATGTTTTTACTGGTTACTTTTACTGCTCCATTCATCTTTGGACGATATGGCACCGAATTGTGATGCTTGATTTTAAACCTTGCATAGACTTTCTTTATTATTAAACCATTCAAATTACTAGCATTGTTTGTGATGATCCTTTCTGGAAGTTCATAGTGGTATATTATCTCTTTCTTGATGAACTTACATACCATTTTTTACGTCATATTGATGTAGGAAGCTACTTCCACCTATTTTGTGAAGTAATCAATTGCTACTAGAATAAAATGATGTCCATTTAATGCCTTTGGGGTTATTAATCCAATCGCATCCATTTTGCACATTGAGAAGGCCATGGTGATGTCAAAACATGCAAAAGGGCTAAAGAAGTGTGAATTTCATCTATATATATTTGGCATTTGTGACATTTTCCAGTAAAATTTATGCAATCTATTTCCTATGTAAGGCAATAATATCCTGCTTCATGATTTGTGTAGTCAACATATGTCCACTTGCATGTGTACCACAAATTCTTTCATGAATTTCCTCAACTCTCCTCCGGGATTTAGTTGAATCCATACATCTCAAAAATACCCGATCCCTACCTCTCTTATACAAAACGTCTTCGTTTAAAGAGAAACTCATTGCGAACTTTTTGATAACTTTCTTGTCATTTTTTGAAATCTACTTTGGGTATTGTTGATATTTGAGGCATTGCATATATGGTTTCCCATCTATTTTGTCTTCCATACTTGAGCAGTAAGCTAGAGATTCTCAGAGATCTATCATAGTGGGTTGAATTTTGACATGAATACCCACTTTGAATAAAGTTGCCAACATGGTTAATGCATCAGCCATTTGGTTTTCTTCTCGAAGTAAATGGATGAAATGGATCTCATCGAAATTTTCCATTAACTTTGTTATATATTTCTAGTACCGGACCAACTTTGAATCACATGTTTCTTATTCTCCTTGCAATTGGTATATAACCAAAACATAATCCCCATACATTCTTAATTTGCAAATCTTCTTCTCAATTGCAACTTGAAAACCCATGACACAAGCCTCGTATTCAGCTACATTATCAGTATAATTGAAACTAAACTTGGCTGTGATTGGTAATGGTCTCTTTTTGGAGATATCAATATTGCTCCTATACCGTGCCCCAAAGCATTCAAAGCTCTATCAAAGAACATCTTCCATTTCCTTTCATCCTTAAACTCTTTTTCACTTGCCAGGCATATTGACATCAGGTACTCATCAAGAAATTCAAATCTCATGGGTTCATAATCATCTTCCGCCCTATCTGTTAAGAAATCAACAATTGTGTTCCATGTAGTGGCTTTTAGAGTTACATGTTCAATATCATACTCAAACAACAAGACTTGCCATCTTGCCACTCTCCCTAATTAGGACGGCTTTTTAAATATATATTTAATGGGATTCATTTTCACTACAAGCCAAGTTGTATGATACAACTTATATTGCTGAAGCCAGTGTGTTATCTAAGCCAATGCACAACACATGTTTTCCAAAGGGAATTGTTTATGACTCATAATCACTAAACTTCTTGCTCAAGTAATGAATGGCTTTTTTGTTTTGCTTGTCTCATCATATTGTCCCAACACACATCCCACAGATCCTTTGTTTACTATCAAATACAAAATGAGAGATTTCCCAACCATGGGTGATACTAATATTGAAGGATTCACAAGATAGTCTTTAACCTTGTCAAAAGTAATATGGCATTCTTCATTCCATTTTCCCCGAACATGCTTGCAGAGAAGCTTGAAAATTGGATCGCATTTAAAAGTGAGTTGTGATATGAATCATGCAATGTAGTTCAACATTCGTAGAAAACCTCTAACTTCCTTTTGCATCCTAGAAAAAGGTAAGTTACAGATCGCTTGAATCTTATATGGATTAGCTTCTATTCCTTTTCACTAATGATAAAGCTAACTAATTTTCCAAAAGTGGCACCGAAAGTGCATTTTGCTAAATTTGGCCTAATTTGAAATTTTTGTAGTATTTTATTCAACTTTTCGAGATTAATTGCATGATCTTCCACTTTGTAAGGCTTCACAATCATATTATCCACATATACGTCCACTTCCTTGTGCATTATGTCACGGAAAAGAGTTACCATAGCCTTTTGAAAAGTTACACCGACATTTTTCAAATCAAATGGCATTACCTTATAGCAATTATAAAAGTTAGTTTTTCCTTATCTTCTAGTGCCATCTTAATTTGGTTATATCCTTAAAAGCCATCCATGATTGAAAACACATAATGGTGGGCAGTGTTGTCAACAACGGTATCTATGTAGGGTAAAGGAAAATTATCTTTTGAGGTTGTTCTATTAAAATCTTGATAATCCACACACATTTGAACTTTTTCATCTTTCTTAGGTACTACTATGATGTTTGCAACCCATTCTAAATATTTAGCCACTTCCAAAAATCCTGCATCGAATTACTTTTTTACCTCCTCCTTAATTTTTAATAGGATTTCGAACTTCATCCTTCTTAACTTCTACTCAATTGGCTTATATTCTGGTCTCAAAGGTAGCTTCAGAGCTACAATGTCTATCTTAAAACCTGGCATGTCTTAGTAAAACCATGCAAACACATCTATATATTCATGGAGAAGTTTTATTAGTTTTTGTTCTTCGGATAGTGGCAATGTGGCACCAATTTTAACCTCATTCTTAATCTCTTCAATCCCAAATTAGTTTTTTCTATAAGTTCCTAATGTGGGATAATCTGTTTCTCTTCTTGCTCTATTAGCCTTAACGAGTCCAGAGATAAGTCATAATCCTTCACATTCTTGGTATTATCAAGTTCATTGACACGTGTGCCTTTTTCAAAATCAACCTCTGGATCACCTTCACATTCATTATCTTGAACCCTAGTAAATAAATGAAATTGAAGAATGTATGACTGTTGTAAACATAAAAGATCAAAGCAAAGAAAAGAAAAAAAATCATAGGAATAAGAGGAAATATGATAAATGCATCACCCATGTCATTTTATTAAAATAATGTCCAATAAAAAGCCCTTTATAAATGAAAGATTTCCAATGCTCTTAGGCATAAGCATGGATGTTCAATTATGCATTACTTTGAAAAAGAGTCATAAGTGATTAGCAAACACATGGTGGCCTAACTGCTCAACTTCAATCGAGGTGGTCCAATGTAAGATGCAAACATCCCCTTTTCATTTCCAAGTTACTCTTTTTCCTCTTCCATAACACATAGTGAGACATTGGAGAAAGCATCATTCAGAGCTTCCATAGATATTAGGGTATTTTTAGTGTGTGCCCTGGAATAACATGACCTCCAAATTGAAATGTTTCATAAAGGTGAGGAAATGTCATTACTGTAGCTTCTAATTCATATCCCTTGCAGCAAGCTAACCTTTTTTTCTTTCTTTCAACTATCATATCATCTTTTTCTTTCCTTATTGATTTGTACCCTAAACTAAATCTTTCTTCATTCTTGGTAGTTACCACTAGTTTTCTAATACCTTGAAGTCTTTTTCCCAATCCTGAAGCTCGGCACCATTTTCCTATTGTTTGGCTAATTGCCACCTTAGTAGCTTTAGACAACTTTGGGATGGGTATCATCGCTCTTTCTCCCACATAAGTAGCATTGACAAATTCAAAGGATTGAAAAAAGCATTTAGGCACTTCTTCAACAGATCCTACATAAGGAGTATCCACAAGTTTGCTTATTAATAATTTTTCTTCCCCACTAATGCACTCAATCCTTCCATCTACTATGAACTTAACCTTTTGATAGAGAAATAATGGTATAGCTCTAACCATATGAATCCATGGTCATCGCAATAAGTAATTATAGGATGAGGCGATATCTATGACTTGAAATTTTATAATGAAGGTACAAGGACCAACCTCTATGGGTATCTCGATATCTCCCACCACTTCTTTTCTTGTTCCATTAAAAGCCCTCACAATCATATGACTTTTCCTTATATACGACATAGCAATTAGTAGATGGGTGAATGTTTGTCAGTTAAAATTCTACTACGCAAGTATATGTATCGAACAAATAGTATATAAGCAAGTAGAGTGTCGATCCCATAGGAAATTAATCTAAAACTTTACTAAGTACTAAAATTAGAACAATTTACTCTTATCCCAACAATCCAAATTGAGTAATTAAATAAAACTAATAAACTAAAATTTAAACTAACAAGAAAAATCAAAATAATAAGTTGAGAAAAGATCAAATTAAATAAGCCTAAGATTACAATATTCCTCACACTTCATCTAAATTTTACCTCTCCTCCTTAACTTAATTCAATGGTTTGAATTGCTAACTTAAAGTTATAAATTATTTATAAAGGTCTCCCGACTCGTCCTATAAAAATATCTATTTTAACCAAAACACTATATCCCTATGTGATTTAAAATTAAAACAGACTCATTAAGTTCAGGCTCTAATCTGGCTACATATGGCCTATAGGTATATCCCTATCCTATACGCAAATCATTTAACATGATCATATGCTATCCCAATTTTAGTCTGCTCTAAACTCCCTCTCCCAAGTTTGTTTAGGTTCCTAAATCAGTTTAATTGTTGATCAGGCAATTAAAAGCATTAAGAACAAATTGGAATAAACAATTCAATTCTCATTAAAAATAAGTAAGAAAGAGATTAAAAACTTAGATTACATGTGAGTTCAATTGCAATCCTAGAAAAAGAAAATTAGCTACTCATAATTGCAAAATCAAATAAAATTGTATATAATTCAACCATTGAAAATAACAAAAAGAATAAAAGCCAAAGAAGAAACAAAACAATAATTGCCGTCTTGATCTTCAGGTTTCAGCCTCAACTTCTAACTTTTTGAATCTTCCTAAGAGTTCTCTCTTAATGTTCTTGAAAAATATCCTATTTATACTAACAAACTTAACCTAAACTTCTTCAAGTTGACCTAGGGTTTAATTGGGCTTAAAAACATAATGAGAGGCCCAAAAAAATCACTTGTCAATCTTTACAAATTTTCATTCCCGGCACAGTACGTCCAACAATTTTACAATGCGATTTTCTCTATCTTTGAAGAAGAACTGGGCAAAGTGATCTATCAAAGTTGTAGGTTCGTCTCTTAGCTTTCTAATGGTCTAAGAATCACAGCAATTGGAGTTTTGTAGCTCGACATATGGCCAAAATACTGAAGCATATGCAAGCAGATTTCTAGGTCTTTTAACACCTTACTTTCCAAAATTAAGCCCAATTACTTTAAATCCTACCAAAAATATAAAAACTAACAACTATTAACTAAATTAAAAGAAATAACATAAAATTAAAATAACTCACTTAAAAATAAACTAAATATAAAAACAACTAAAAATTAAATAAATTATAATTAAAAACCGAGGACTTAGCTAATATTTAATAACAAAATTAAAATAAAATAATTCTATAAAATAGAATTATCAAAGTTCTCAAAAGCAATACATTCAGGGATGAACCATTATTAAGTAATACTTTTGCAATAGTACAACCTTTGCATTTGGTGGTGATATGCAAAACTTTGTAATTTCCCCAACAACTAAAAAGGATTTCTTCATCATTGAAGGAAATGATGTTGCTTACTAAAATGTTTCCCATGATATAGTCTAACTTCTCTACTGATATGTCATTGTCAACATATGTGCAATTCAAAACCTTCATTAATAAGTTTCGATGCGGCTCAAAACTAAAGAGCAAAGACTGTAGTGAGATACAAGCATGTAATTTATTCAACTATTCAACCACATTGTATTCACTGTGTTTAATAAATTTTAGAAACTTCATAGCCTTTTTTTTAGTAGCAAAACTTTTCAAGTCATTTGTTGATCCTTGAGATTGCATCTTGTCTTCATTCGAACATCTTATCTTCATTCGAAACCTACTCTTTTTCTTTTCTTTTCGTTTTTCTAAGATTCTTCAAAATTTTTAATGTATAACAACATCCACTACAGGTAATCGCTCTAATACTGGTTATATTTGCAGAGTTGACTTGAGGTGTAGTTGTCCCTTTTCTCATGTTGGAAATTTGTATGCTATAGTTACCAAGGTATTGCCTTATCGCTTTTGTAAAGGAAAAGTTTAGGGAGTTCAATGGTGACTTTTTCTAGCACCTTGTCTTTGGCGAGTTTGTCCCTCTCTTCATAAAAAATAGTTAAGGCCTTATCTTAACCTGATGGGTCGAATTCTGTATTGAGTCATCCACTATCACATTCAGAGATGGCTCCGAAGCTTCTACATAGAATTCAATCAATAATTCATCCATCATTTGTTGTATCTCTTCTTGGAACAAACTGCACTCTTGTATATGATGCCTCATAAATCCTTTATGATACAAGTAGTAAAGACCTAGGATTCTTTCCGAACTATTCATATAGGAATGGTCTGGCCAAACACCAAGCATGTTGGTTTTTACCAAAGCTTCAAACACTCTTTCCATGGGTGTCTCTACCTCTCAAATGTCTCTTTTGATGTACTTTTACCTTTTTATAGTGCTCACTTCATCTCCAACATGGCTTGGTAATGGATTATCATTAACACCTTTCTCAGTTTTTTCTTAAAATTTAAAAAACCCACCTTAATCAACCCTTACTCCTTGTGTTTGAACATCATGCAATTCTCAATTAAGTGACCTTCAACCCTATAATGATAATTGCAATGAGTGATAGCATCAAACCATCTTGGAAATAGGGGTTTTAATGGTTCTATATATAAGGGTGCCACAATATGATTTATGACTAGCTGTGTAAATAGTTCAACATAAGATTTATTAGAATTAGGTGAAACTGTATTTTCTTTTATCTATTCCACCATCCTCTTAACTCGCTGGTGATATTGCTTAGAGATACTGCAAGTTGTGTGGTTAAAATTGAAACAAGTGTGGGAGCAAGTGGGTGAATATTCGTGGGATAAAGTATTCGTTGAACAAGAGCATATAGGTAAAGGCTAGGTAAGGTGTTTAGCATTGATGGGCACAGGTATGGAGTTTAAGGGTGTTGTTCATTGTTGGGTAACAAGGGTATAAACGGTACGAGTGATAAGGATTGTAAAACCCATGTTACGGTTGCCCTAAGGAGATAGCTTGTGTTTTTCCTTCTTTCTTCTTACAAGTATTCCTTTTTTTTTGTATTTGTTGCCTCACTTCCTTCCATTTTGTCTAACTTAATAGCGCTCTTGATCATTTCCCCCGAAATTACCTCATCAACAAAATTCTTTATAACACTTCTAACCAACCTTTCATAGTAGGGTGCTCGCAAAGTATTGACAAACATCACGATGGTCTTCTTTTCAGTCAAAGGCAACTAAACTTGGGAAGTCATGTTCATCCACCTTTAAGCATATTCTTTGAAGCTTTCAGTGGGTTTCTTCTCCATATTTTGTAGAGAAAGGTGATCATGGGTGTCAGTTTAAATTCTTCTTACGCAAGTATATATATTGAATAGATAATATAATAGTAATTAGACTATCGGTCTCACAAAAAATTGATCTAAAATTTCACTAATTACTAAAATTAACATAATTTAATTTTATTCAAACAATTAAAAGTAGATAACTAATTGAACTAAAAATTAATTAAAAAATAATTAACAATAATTAAAAATCAAAGCAAGACTATAATTGAATAAAAATCAAATTAAACAAGACTAGGATTACAAATATCCCTAACAATTTATCTAAATCTTACCTCTCTCTCTTAACTTATTCCAATAGATTGAGTTGCTAGCCTAAAGTCCTCAATTATTTATAAGGCTCTTTCGAAACTCTTATAAAAATATCTACGTTAATCAAAACACTATATTCATATGTGAATTGAAATTAAAACATATTCATTAAATTTAGGCTCTAATACTAGCTATATACATCACATAAGTATATCTTTATCTTATACACAAATCAATTTATTCATCTAAGCAAATAAATATGATCATATGCTATTCCAATTTTAGCTTACTCTAAACTCTCTTTCCTAAGTTATATTTAGGTTTTTATATCAATTTAATTGGTGATCAAGCAATTAAAAATATTAAAAATAAATCAAAATAAACAATTCAATCCTATTGAAAATAAACAAAAACGAGATTAAAAATTTAGGCTACATGTAAGTTCAATTGCAATTCTAGAAAAAAGAAATTAGCTACTCATAATAAAAATAAAGAACGCAAAATAATAGAGTTTAACAATCTCAAACAAAAGAAACAAGAAAATTAAAGAAAGAAAGAAAACTAGAGATTGGTGATCTTCAATCTTCAATCTTTCATGGTTGATCTTGTTTTCTTGAGTTTTTGGTGGCTAATCTACTTCTAAAATAACTTAAAACTTATTCCCTCTAGTCTCCCCTTCAATTTGGCTTCATAAGGATGTATTTGTAGGGCTCAAAAACATAATTTCAGTTCAATTCGGACTCCCATCTATGAAAAAGTGTCTTTACAAACCTAAGGTGCCGCAGTGCTAGCTTTGTAACTTTGTAGCATATATTTGTGGTGTATTTTTATCTTTGTTCAAGGAAGAATTGAGGAAAGTGATAAATACTAAAGATGTACATCTGCCTCTTAGCTTTCCAATTATAAAAAAATCACCTCATTTATAGTTCTGTAAAGAGACTTATGGTCAAAATACCAAGATATGTGTAAAGGAAGTGTACACCTAGAATGCACTTTCCCAATTCAATTAAAAGTCCTTTTTCAAAGCATCTATCAAAAGCATAATTTACTCAATATCAACTTTTCTTAAGAAATTGAACATCTAACTTAGCCTAAAATAATCTAAATTCAATTGACGCAACATAACACCTAAAATCTATGTTAAAACTCAAAAACCCAACTTAATAACTAAAATTTAGAACAAATAACTCTATATCATAAAGTGATCAAGGAGCCATGTCTATACCATGCTTGAATTGGGCCATAAATGCTCTTGTGAGGTCTCTCCATATATAAATCTAGTTATGATCCATTAAACAAACCACTTTGCTACAAAACCCGTGAGGTTGTCCTAAAAACAATGGATCAAAAGTTTGTCATCATATGCATAAGCAGCCATTCTTCTGCAATACATTATGATATGTGTAATCGGACATTTAGTGTCATTGTATTTTTCAAAGTTGGAAACTTTGAATTTTGGAGGGATGACCACATCAAGTACAAGGCAAAGCTCTATTGCATCCATGGAACAATACATGTCCATCCCTTCTATCATGTGTAACCTCTCTTCTAACAAGTCATACTTTTGATAGGTTTCATGGTTATCTTTTGATTTAAAGGAACCACGCTTAAGTTTTTCCTATTCCTTTGGATCATCTAAATCAGGCACACAAATGGGATTATAATGAGTCATTCCCCCAATTGGTCTTAGTTGAACGCATACGGGGGGTGATCCCACAAGCATAGACATTCTAAATAATGCATATGGGCTAGCTTGCGACATAAGGACTTGAGGGTTCCTCATTTGTGGCGAGTAAATCCTCGTGGATATGCAAGCTCCACATTGGTATCTGATGGCTATACCAGTTATAGTATATACTAGAACTTCCCATCACCCTTTTTCCCTTATTAATAGACACCATTTCCAAGATTTTAACCAACTGACCCATTATCTCCTTTTACTTCTTCTCGATTTTATCCACCCTCTTTGATTGTTCATCCTCCATAACCTTTAAATGGAATCTTGTGTTGTATTTGTTAGGAATTTGGTTCTTCGATAAATTAGGTGTTTTTGTATTAGAATGTACAATATTTATGACTCCTTTTTTTCTTAAATGTGAAATTTTAAAACTTTATGATTTTAAATTCTAAAACATGCAAATGAATGCAAATGTATGCTTTAATAAAGAAAAGAAAATGTGTTATAAGTATTCACCACAAGATAACCAATAACAAACGGAATTCATTTCATTTAAATGTGTTTTGATTACATTCATAAATCATCATTACAATTTCTAGAAAAAATGACCAATATAACTATAATACCTATAAACTTTATCGTAGTAGTCTATTAGTTGTTTCTCTTTTGCCGATAGCCCTTATGACTCCATAAATGCAACTAGATCATTCCTTTCTAAAGGCTATCTAGTGGTAAATACATTTCCCATATGCAACAATAAGGCAAATACACATAAATACAAAAACAACAAAAATAAAGCAAGTCAGTATAAATAATAAATACATAAACTAATTAATTATTAATTTTAAATTTTTTTAAAAAAAGAATATGCCATGCACTTGCACTTACCCCAACAATTTGCAAAAATCGTTGTGTCTGGCAATGCATTATTTGTGCCTAGCAAGGTGCGTCTGCACCTTATAGATTTGGGCATAGCTTCGTCACCATGCCCAACTAGTTTTTTTTTTCTCTATTTTTTGTTTCTTCTTCATTGTTTAGAACATTCTCTAGTTAATCTTAGTTTAATCTTTTGTTTTTACTTTAATCCTTATTTGATCCATTTTTCCTAACTAAAGTTGATTGGGCTTATTTAAATTAACAGACTCAATATCGGGCCTGACTTTTAGGTCTTAATAGTCACTTAATTTAGTATCATTTATGGATTAAGGTAATTTAACGAGCCCAAACAAGTTTAGGATTTTTGAAAGTTTACTTAAATGATTTGTTAAATGTGGAAAATAATGGAAATAATTAAGAATAAAAATAAAATGAAATCAATACATTCAAAAATTATATCTACAGAAACAAATTAATAAATATTGTAGTCCATACATATTAGGTGCATTTTTCGTGTAGATCATGTGTAATAATTAAACTTTCAAACTTTTCTTTTTTTTGTGCAAAATATGTGTAATAATTGAACTTTCAAGCTTCTTTTTTTTTCATACAGATCATGTGCACATTGTGGACACCATTTTTTATTTTATATATTACTTTTATTTTATATTTCATTTTATTCTTATTTTATATTTTATTGTATATTGTTATCTTATTTTATCTAGTCCAATAGGCAATGGGCTTTAGGGAAGTGCAAGCATGTCATTTGGTACTCCGTAAGAAAGCGTTGGGCTTATAAACAAACAAACCCAATTGATCTTAGGAATGTTTTGGAAACTGAAAAAATAAATAAATAAATAAAGAGAAGCCAATTGGGTACAACAAGGGTGCTTTTTTGCACCTTTGCCAGTACCAACACCTTGCCAGATGCAAGAAATCCATGTTTGGCAAGGCATCTCATTGTGTTGGGGAGCCCATATGGCACACCCAGTACCTAAAGAGAGTAGCTATAAAAGCTGCCCTTTTCTTGAAGGAAAAAGGGAACTTTAGGCAAAATTTGAGAATATAAAATAGGTATTCAAATAATGAATAAATAATATATGCAAATAGGAACAAAAAATAAGTATTCATACAAAATAGATAGAAGAACATAAATAGAAAAATATATTTCTATATAAAATAGATTTAAGCATATATATATTTAGTTTAGGAAAAGAACATAAAATATATATATATATAAACAAAAAAACTGTAGGTAGAAAAGGAATTGATAAATACATGGTTAAAATAAATAAATATAATAAAATATTTAATTAAAAAATAAAAAATATAATAAAATAAAAATAGACTTAAATAGAAAATATGGAATAAATCTAGTCATAAAAAAAATATAGAATAGACTTTTGTAAATGAAAAGGAAATAGAAGAGAAAGAAAATGCGTATACTTAATCATAAATAAAGTAGGTTAGGTATGTAGTAGAAATAAAATACTTAGTTATACAAATTTATATAAATATGTATATATATAAAATAAAAGAATATAACATAGTATAAAATTATAAATATAAAAATATAATGATTGTTTTATGGTCAAAACCAATGATGAAATGTTTATTTGGAAAGTCACAATTCTAAATGAACTTTTGTAGGTTCGAGATTTCGATTAAGACCCCAATAGTACGATGAGCAGGTTTTAATTTTGAATCCCGATATTTATTGATTCTAAGCAAACAAAAAACCTATTAATATAATCAAATAAAAACATAGAAACAAAAAGAAACAATGTAATAATGAAAATAATGAATACAGTAATATAATAATAATAATAATAAATATAAGAGGTAATAAATGAAATGTATAAGCTTAAAATATATAGGACTATGGAAAAAATGATGATATTCATAATGATGAACAAATAGCAGAAAATAAGATTTTCAAAGATAGTAAACTCATAATAATAATGAATATAACTAAAATATAAAAAGCAAATGTATATAATCATGAAAAATAGATTTATAAAAAAATAATAAATAAAAAATTTAAATTATAAGAAATATATGCATGAACAATAATAATTCTAAAATAAAATATTTGATTAAAGAAATAGCCTTTAGGTACAAAAGAGTTACTGGAAAGTTAAGAACGAATATTGAAATTATTTAGGCACATCGCACATCATTATTGTACTGTTAAATGTCATGACATTATAATTATATTCTATACACGAGTATAAGCCTCGATGATGATACTTTTCGAAAGAGCTTGCGAATGCGAGTTTCTTTAAAAAATTTTCTAGGTGAAAAGATACCTCTGAGTCCCACCGGTACGATGAGAGGGCTCAGAAAATATCTTTAACAAAAGGCTTTTACTCGTAATATGTTCGCATTCATGAAAACATTATTTTTAAATGCGAATAATTACCCCAATGATGGGATTTATTTGTTAAACTTGCAAAGGTGAGTTTCTCAAATAATTTCCTAGGTGAAAGAATGTCCCCAGATCCCACCAGTATGATGGGCGGATCCGAAAAACATATTCAATAAAAGGTTTTCATTCAACATTATTTGGATTTTATATTATGCATTTTATAATTGCATCATGTGCACGTCACATGCGTAAAACCATATAAAATATTTTAATTTGTTAATAAAATAAAAGATAAGATAAATGAATGATGATTAAGGAAACACAATGAAATAAATTTAAGAATTAAGGCTCCAATGTGATAACTTATAATTAAGTGGTACTGTTCGTGGAACAGGCATTACGGGAGTGCTAATCTTTCCTAGTGCATAACCGTACTCCCGAAGCCAACTCTAAAAAAAATCGTAAACCAGTTCATCGTTCTTTCAACGGACCTAAAGTCAATGTAGGACCTTGTCGATTAAAATAAAGCCAATAAGTGGTCAATCGCACTTAGATAAAAAAAAAGATTGGTGGCGACTCCTAGTTTTCTTCACTTTTAGCAGTCAAGTTCCCTGACCCACATGTTACGACACACACCACCCAATTATTAATAAATAATTGAAACTTCTATTTCATTTTATTCATTCTCTTCTAGAAAAACCTTTAAATTAATGTATATGCTCAAAATCTAACATGGTATCAAAGCTAATTTCTTAAAAGACCTATAAACTTATTGCTAAACTCTTTTGAATATTTATCCTGATAATTTCAAACCAAAATTTGATGGCAACATCAAGATTCTCAACCTCCACTCCTCTTAACTTTTTTAGTTCTAACACACATATAGCATGTGTAATATGACTATAGCTAAACCTACTAACTTCGTTGTAGCTAATTCAAATGCAAATTGGAGGGTTGTTATGAATGCTAAGATGGATATGATCAACAAGAATGGAACCTAAATTCTAGTTAAAAGACTTGAAAAGCAACATGTTATAGGAGTTAAATGGATCTACAAGACAAAACTGAATCCAAATGATTTTATCAACAAACATAAAAGCAATGTTAATTATGAAGGGTTTTACTCGAACATATGGAATTGACTACTTTGAAACATTTGCGCCTATTGCTAGACATGATACCATCAGGTTACTTGTAGCTATGTCTACTAAGGAAGGTTGGAAGATTTATCATTTGGATGTCAAATCTGCCTTTTTAAATGGTATTTTAACAAAGGATATTTTTATTGAACAACTTAAAGGATATATTGAAAAGGGATCTAAAGGCAAAGTATGCAAGCTGGTTAAGGCTTTCTATTGCATTAAGCAAGCTCCAAGAGCTTGGTATGACAAGATTGATGAGCATTTCAAGAGTTTAGTATACAGCAAAAGCTTAACTAAACCTACTCTCTATGTGAAAAGCTCAAATAACTCAGTCATTTTGATTGTTGCTAGTATGTGGATGATTTATTAGTCACAGGGCTTGATATTGAATATTTGAATGAGTTCAAGGGTAAAATGATGACTGAGTTTGAGATAACAGATTTAGGCTTGATAACTTACTTCTTTGGTATGGAAGTTCAACAATATGCTAATCAAATCTTCCAATATCAATCAAAGTATGCAAATGATCTTCTGAAAAAGTTTAAAATGATGCTTGCAAGCGTATGTATACAACATTTTCAACTAGAGACAAGTTGAGTAAAAATGATGGTGCTGTTAAAGTAGATAGTTCTATTTATAAAAATATAATTGGTTCATTATTATATCCATCTGTAACTAGACCAGATATAATGTTTCCTACTAGTTTACTATCAAGATTCATGCAAGCACCTTATGAGATACATTTCATAGCTGCTAAGAGGTTATTAAGGTATATCAAGGGAACTTTGAACTTTGGTATAAAATAATGTAAGTCTAAAAGTGGAATGCTTAGAGGTATACTGATAGTGACTGGGCGAGTTCAATAGATGATTTAAAAAGCACTAGTGGATTTTGTTTCTCATTTAGGAGTGGAATTTTCTCCTGGAATTCTTAAAAACAAAATGTGGTAGCCCAATCATCTATAGAAGCTGAATATATAGTTACTTCAATTGTTGCAAATCATGTTCTATGAATTAGAAAGATTTTGTCAGATTTTTGTTTTGATCAAGCCAATGGAACAATTCTAAATATTAACAACAAATCTACTATTGCTATTACTAGAAACCTTGTGCAAAATGGTTGAACTAAGCAAATTAGGTTAAATATCATGCATTACAAGAGGCTATAAAGGAAAATCAAATTGATATTTAGTATTGTCTTATAAAAGAACAATTTGCTGATATTTTTACTAAAAATGTCAACAAAAAGAAGTTTGAATATCTGAGAGTTTACTAATACGAAGGTCATTGGGGTATGTTTAAAAAGAACCTTCATTTGGAAAAACGAGAGTAATAGAGCAAAGGCGATAAGCAATTGATGTTTGAAGGTATAAGGAAACTACCTGGAGATGCAAAACTATGTCGTTTCAACTTTACCAAAATTAACTTAGTAAAATGCAGCCTTCAAATTTCATTTAGTGTGTTTGTTTCTAAGTTTTCACTATACTACAATATAGTATGTTGTTTTATTTTTTAATCGTATTAAACATTTCTTTTGTGTGTCATTATATAGCATGTCATTTTATTTTTTAATTGTATTAAACGCTTTTGTGTGTCATTTTATTCTTCTGTTAGGCTACATGCCATCAATTTGTTTCAATTCTGTTAACTGGTGCTTGGCACTATTTTTCATGTTTGTTATCAATTCCTCAATAATTTTTCGCTTTGATTTACACTTCTTGAGGCTACATCTATGGCTCAAGTTAGTTTTAGTTTTTGAATTTGTTTAGTATATAAAGGAGTAATAAGAATGAAAAAGTGTGACTGATCTATTTTTTTCCAATTCTTCTGCTCTATTGAAACTTCTTTATTTTATTAATACTCTTCTAGAAAAATGTTTAGATTAAAGCATGTGCTCAAAATTCAACATAGTATCAAAGCTAACTTTTTAAAAGACTTATACACCCATTGCTCAATTCCTTTGAATATTCATTTTGATAATTTCAAACCAAAATTTGATGGCAACAACAGGATTTTCTACCTCCACTCCTATCTTTTTTGGTTCTAATTGCAACATATAGTCATTGAAAATGAAATCATATATGAAAGCAAGTAATCGAGATTGGTCAAGAACCTCTTATCCAACGTCATGCAAATCCTACACTAACTCAAATCAAACAACATAATGAAGAGATATAAAGCTCTTTGTTGTTCAATTTTCTACTCACGCAAGTGCATGTATCGCAAAGATAATATAGAGATGAGTAGAGTGTAGATCCCACAGAGAATTGAATTAATCTTTACTATTAACTACTAAAATTAACATATCCTAATTTTTTCTAAACAATTAAAATTAAAAAGGAATATTTAAATTAATAAACTAAAAACTAAAGCTAATATATCAACAAATTTTACTTCTAGTGATTAACAAACCTAAGATTACGATATCCCTCAATACTTCATCTGAATATTGTTTCTTTCTCTCTCTCTTAACTCAGTTTAATAGATTAAGTTGCTAACCTAGAGTTTTAAATTATTTACAAGTCTCTGCCAAGTTTCTTATAAAAATATCTCTTCTAATTAATTTACTATATGTCTATGCAAATTATATTGAAGAAAGATTTATTAAATTTGTACTCTAAAGTTGGCTACATATGGTTTATAGGTGTATGTCTACCCTATATACAAATCAAACCACCTAATCAACTAAGTGTATTCGATCATGCACTATTTTATTTAAGATCTACCTAAATCTCCTTCGTCAAGGTTTAACCTAGGTTTCCAATTCAATCTAATTAGTGGTCAAGCAACTAGAAACATTAAGAACGTAATAAAATAAACAACTTAAATCTATCAAATATAAGTAAAAGAGAGATAAATAATTCAGACTATATATTGAGTTCAATCATAATCTTAGATTAACAATTTAGTTCCCCATCAAATCACACATCATCATTGAATAAAGTTTAAACATTAAGAACAAAACTAAGAAAATAAAAGAATAAAAGAAAAGATAGAAAAACTCAAGAATTGTATTCTTGATCTCAAAATCTCCTTGAATCCTTTAAAATCTCCTTGGCTTTAATGACTCTATGGCTTGACTTTCAGATGTCAAACTGATGTTTCTTCCGTTCTCTTTTTTTTCTTTGAAAGATTGTTTTTATAGGCTTTGAAGTTAGGCTAAGTTGGGTGAAGAAAGAAGTCAATTTCAGTTAAGATTTCCTCATCAAACTATGTGGTTCGCAACCTTGTCCAATTAATTAACAAAAATCGTAATTGTTTTAGAACTGCTGTAGTGTGTTAACTTTGACAAGATTTTTAACCATCTTCCATGTCGAAATGGGTGAAATGGTAAATATGAAAGTTGTAACTTTTTCTCTTATCTTTCCAATGGTCAAAAATCGCTTCACTTGGACCTCTATAGAAAAAGTTATGGCCAAAATATCAAAGCATATGCATTGAAAGTCTACACCTCAAAATTGTTGTCCTTCATTTTTTCACTAAAATTCTTCTTTTATCAAATATCTACAAAAGTACAAATAAATCAATAACAACCTATCTTATCCACATTAATACCAAATTAAGTATAAAATTAACTAAAATTAGACTGACTCACTGAAATTAACTAATTTAAAATAATTAAATAAAACCTACTAATTTCTATACATTACAACTAAAACTAAGCTAAATTATTATTAAAATCAAACCCAAAAAACTCTATATTATAGAGTTATCACTCTCTCATGAAGCAATTTCTGACACAATATTTGTCAGAATAATGAACTTTGATGATCTAAAAGTTGTCTGGGATACTTTAAGAGAAGAATTTTAAGAAAATGTTAAAATCGAGATGATGTAGATTCTGAATCTTTTAAAAGAATTTAAGCTTCAAAAGATGAAAAATAAAGAAGGAATACAACACTATACTGATAAGGTCTTAAAGGTGGTTAATCGCAATCTCATTACTACAGCAAGCTTGAAAATAATATCAAATGACGAGTATTTTTTTTAACAATATGATACTTTTTTCTAATTTATATTTTTTATAAATTGAGTTTTAAATTTATTTAAAGAATTACTTGTTTTATCATCAACTAATTGTCAACTTTAACTTAACACAAAAAATAAAAAAAAATATTTTGTGTTTTAGTTTTTTTATATGCTAAAAAGTTATATTTTTTTGTGATTTTAAGATTTTATAATTTTATAGTTTTTATATAAAAATAAAAGATGTTATGGAAATATTAAAAAAAAAGGGTGACATTAGTGTTAAAATGAAAACTGAAATAAAGAAATCGGATGTTCATAGAAGAATATTTTTAATTTATTTTTAAATGATTAAACATTTTACCGTGATTCGGTTGAGGTAATTTTATTTTTAAATTATAAAAAATTTATGACCTAAGTTAAACGGCGTCAATTTTTTTTCCCTTACTAATAAACCGAACCAAATTCGAGAAAATTTTATTTCTTCACCGCCCCAACCAACGGATAAAACCATAAACCCTTCTTTGCTACTCTATTCTGATAATAGATTTTTCATTTTGGCGTCCGTGGCTTCTGCTTTATCAGTGAAATCGTCAATGGCTCTACGGCTTTTGCCATTTTTATCTTGCAGCGGACGCGTTTTCATAACTCAACCGAGACCGTTCGATGTTCTGCTGCCACGTCAGTCTCCTCGCCCTTCTGTCCTGGCTTTCTCTCGCCGCCGGAGCAACACTCTTTCAACCGCTTCTTCTGTGAAGAAAAAGAAAGTAAAGAAAGAGAAGAAAGGATCAGTGGAGGAGGATGATTTTGATGGAGACCCTTTTGAAACATTGTTCAGTCAGCTGGAAGAAGACCTTAAAAATGATAACTCAGACATGGAAGATGATGATGATGATGATGATTATGATTATGATGAGATAAAGGAAGAAGACGTTGATAGGCTTGCAAGTGAGTTGGCGGAAGCACTTGGGGATTTTGATTTGGAAGCATTTACTTCAACTCCAGATGATGCTGAAGAAGAAGAAGAAGAAGAAAGGCCTGTGAAGCTTAAGAATTGGCAGCTTCGAAGATTGGCTGCTGCTGTCAAAGTTGGTCGCCGTAAAACTAGTGTGAGTTGTTGATATACTTCATTTTTCATTGCAAAGTAATAGATTGAAATTGGATAACCAAGATTAAATTTTGAATTGTGTGAATGTTACTTTTATCTGAAATTTGATTGGGTTTAGAAAGTATTGTTTTTATTTTTTTTTCTTGAATGGTAGCCTCATGAATCATGATGATACTTAAAGAGCTATAAAGGCCTTACGAATATTGGCGTTTAAGAGAATTGTCTCCTTTCATAGAAATTGGTCACCAGCATTGATTTTTTTGTTTTTTGATTTTTTTTTTTTTTTGGTAGATTAAGAGTCTTGCTACAGAGCTTTGTCTTGATAGGCAAGTGGTTCTCGAATTGCTCCGTGAACCTCCCCCGGAGCTTCTTATGTTGAGTGCTACTTTACCTGATGAACCTGTCAAGAGGGAACCGGTGCTTGAAACCAAACCTGTAGAAACTGTTGCTCTAGAGACCACAGTGGATAGTGTGAAACATGAGCCCAAGGAGCCTAAGGTGAAAGAGCCAGTCCACGTTATGCAACACAGATGGTCTGCCCAAAAGAGACTTAAGAAAGTGCAGGTTGAAACCCTTGAAAAAGTTTATAGAAGATCAAAGCGGCCAACTGTAAGTAAAGTTTATGCACTTTAAGATTAATTGTATCTGTAACTTACCACTTATCTATGTTATTTTATACCTAAGCAATTTTTGGTATTTGCTGTAACTATCTATTGTACAAGTCATTGGTAGTGAGAATCTGGACAATTTATCATAAACCCTGTATATTGACGGTGAAAATTGGATGATTTCATGCAAATATTATTCAAGGATTAGAGTTGATTTTGGAAGTCATATTGTTGAAAAGTATTCTTTCTATATAAGTATCCTTTATGAGTATCTTTGGTAGTTCTACTATCAAGTTATTTATAAAAGACTCAAGTGGTACTTTTTAACTGAGGGAATTAAATTTGTTGCTTTTGGAAGTTTAAAACATTATTGTGTTTGAGCAATTTCCACTTTTTTCTCTCTACTAATAAGATTGAATTCAATATATGAGTACGATGTCCCTTTAGAAGCCATCCATATTAAGGTTGATGATGCTTGTTTCTATCTACATTTAGCTGCCTGGTTGGTGGAGCCCTGTTTTTCTGAGTCTTTTATCTCTTGTTTGATTTTGATATGGTTAAATTACAGAGATGGTGCTGTATTTTTCATTGCTGTTTGTCATTAAAAAATTGCATGCTGGGATGTCATCTTACATGTGCATGCTTTTTATGAACAATGCAGAATGCAATGATCAGCAGCATTGTGCAAATAACAAACTTGCCCCGAAAAAAAGTTGTAAAATGGTTTGAGGATAAGCGCAATGAGGATGGAATTCCAGAGCATCGCCAGCCATTCCAGAGGTCTGTTTCGGAAACAGTCTTCTCCAATTGAAACACTCTGTATATTTCGTGCCTTTTTATGTGCTTCTTACACTCATCAAAAGTGACAGGATGTAACAGTATCGTAGTCAAAGCTCCCATAATGTGATTGTTTCTCATGCAACTTTATGTTTATACTCCATAAAATGTAAATAATATTTGTGTCATTCAAGAGCCCCACATTGGCCGTTTCAAGCAAGAAGGATTTGGTTTGTGAAGACTTACTATGATCTAGTGCCAGGTTGTCTGATATTTGAATGAGTTTTTATATTGGACCTTTAACTATTTTAATAAATAAGAATTTGGATATTCATTGCTTAAAAATGAATAGTATAGTGCTGACTTATCAGGAGAATGGAGGTTTCATGAAATTCATTGACATCCAATGGATAGGTTCATCCCAGTACTGGTTGCAAAATATAGGGGTTAACATAAAGTGGTGTTCTTCAGGGATTTATTTAAACTGTGAAGGGATTGGAATCAAATCATAAAAGTATTTAATTGATTTTTTCTTTCTAATGTGTTATTTTATGAAAGTTCTTTATCTTTTTTTATCTTACAATTTTCTCATAGTTTTACATACCTTCTTCTGTTCTCTTTGCACCAGTTGAGTTGATCTTTAATTCATTTTTTCTTCCACGCAAATGGTTCAATCTATTTTATCTAATGTAGGGAAGTAAAATTACTATGACTTGCATTTAACCATATCTTTTAATCCCAATCCAACTTTACCACTTGAGCTGTGTCCAAGTGGCGTACCTTGAGCAATGAAGTTGATTCAATGCTCCACCTTCAGTTGTGGGGGAAAGTTTTTTTTTTTTTTTTTTTTTCTGCCTGAGTTGAGTGGGGGGTATTGATGACAGTTTAGGGCCTTGTACAGTTAATAAGTAATTTTAAGACAAGGATAAGGTAGCAGTTGAAAATCTATGCATCTTACATTCGAGTTCCTGTGCTTGCATTCTGATGTGACAACACTGCATACAAGAATTACATAGAAGTTATTGGAAAGGGAAAGAGAAACAGGAATTTCTAAGCTCAGCTGGTATGCGAAAGAAAGAGAAAATAATAATAATAAACACTAGTACCCTACTCCTACTGCGTAAGTGAAGTGAAACAGTGAAGGAGCAAACTCATTGCCAAAACATTTCAATTCCAAGAGGCTCTAATCTCTATGCATCTCTTCTCAAAATTTTTGCTCAATGTGTTCATCTGAATAGACTTATCTCACTTTAAAGCCTCAGTTCGCATAGCCTAGGAGGTCAATGCGCTCCTTGGCGCTGCAAGCATTTTACCATAGGCGTTCTGCTATGATTAACAACCCAGTTTCGGCCAAATGCCGACGTTGCCAAGCCCTGCATTTTGGGGAGTTTTGGTCCCATGGGACGCAAGATGTAGTCACTTTTGAGACCTCGTGAGTCTGCATTTGACCAATTGTTTGTTCACTAGGATTGAACCAAAATCTCACCTTCCACTAGGCGATATGTGACATAACGTTATATATATATATTCACATACTTATGAAAAGAGAAGAAAACAATAACACCATCATAAAAGATACTGATAGCCGTCCAAGTTAGTACCAGAACGACCTCAATTAACAAGTTTAACAGAACAACCTTCAGCAGAACCAACATGGTCAACTCAAATAAAAGATAAAGACAAAAGTATGTTATGCATGGTAAAAATATACCATCCACCTTGCTCAGATTCCATCCATTAACCCGTTTCCTTCATTCTCCCCTTCAAATTCTTCTGTCTTCCCCCTCCCTATATACAAGCCTGAAGCAGCAGAGATTCTGTGTCTCTTATTGCACAACCTCCAATAGAGAACATGGCAACTTTGCAAAGGTCTGCAGTTTCGTACAGGAGGGAAGGGTCATCAGGTTCGGTCTGGGATGACTTGTATGTGCTGGGGGAAGACGGCACGGTGCATTACAGGGATCAGCTAAGGCCATGCCAGAGCACCAGAGAGCGCAGCAGCTCAACCCCAGTGCCCAACGCTTGCCCTCGTAGCATGTCAACCCCATCCATGGATCCATCTCTCATTAAAGTATTTGGCAAATTGTCTCGTGGAGATAAACCTTTTCCTGAAGTCCCAAAGTTACCAAAATCCAAGTCAAAAAAGCACAAGGCTTAGTCTCAGGTTAACAGATATTCGGTATTTGTCGTCATTGGGTTCTCTGCTTCCCCCTATGCATTTTCCTTAATTTCCCATTTAATTTTCTTGACAAACCATATTTTATGTATTCATTTAGTTGAAAAATTCTTTGACATACCTCAATGGTATGACAAGTAACTTCTAAGTTACCTCAAATATTGTATCATTCCTGTAAGTTCCTAGTATCTTTTAAAGAATAAATGGTAGTACAAATTTGGTCAGCATTATATAGTTAGTACTGGGGCTTACATCTCTATCATAAATATCTGAATTATGCTATACTAATTTCATCTCTTAACTTTCTTATTTATAAGTTATAACAGTGTAAATTCATCCGAAAAAAATCCTCCTGCCAAATGTTAGCCAAAGACCCATCTTTTTTTGTAAAGGTATAGATTTCAAGGACATTTTCCTTTTCTTTTCAAATCAGACAAAGTTCGAACAAACCAAGTCCTTATATTAGCATTGTTCATGCAACTATTACGTATACTAGTAAAAAAAATAAAAAGATATCTTAAGTATATGCTAAGACCAAACCCAAAGGATCAAACGTCTAGGAGGGCTTGAATCAAGAGCTACCAAGTAGCACCAGCAAAGGTTCCAATTAATCTAAAATAAGACCAAGGATTCGGAGAAAAAGAACACAAGTAATTAGTTATGTTTGGCTTTGAATCTCAAAGTTCCAATTTGACAAGGATACGTAACTCTGTTTCTTCAGAAATTTAAGTCACACTTTGTCTTAATCCACTAGTATTGCTAACCACACAAAAGGGTCCTTGTTTTCAACTCACTGCCACAAATAGGTTTGCGTGGAGCTTATAAAAGAAAATTTTCCCCCACAAGGCATAGGCATTAATGGCATTAGCCAGAATCGCACACAAAATTCTACCCAATATTGCCAGTATATATACACATAATTCAGACCTGAAATTGTAGAAAATGGAACAATGGCGTTAAACCCTTTTGTCAGATTATTTTTGTGGAATTTTTCAAGGGTACTTTGAAATTAAGGAAAATCCAAGTGAAAGGTAGGAAAAAAAATCCAATTTCCACAACGTTGGCTGTGAAAGATGACTTTCCTTGCTGAGAAGATAAGAAAAAGATACAGGTGTGGTAGGAAAGTAAGCGGTTCGACGTCCAATACTTGATGAGGAAAAAGTAGGAATGAAGTAGGGGTTGAAGTTCCCAGTATAGAACAAAAGGGACCATTCAATTCTCAAGGGCTTTAAAGAATTGTTTGCTCAAAGTTGAAAGCTTGCCGTTCACTTTCGGGACCACTTCCTGTGCTAAAGAAAAACAGCTCCATCTTGCAGCAAGTAAGGCTTACATTAGCAAAATTCTAACCTACCTGAGCTTGTCACTCTTTTTGGTTTTGAGTCCCCTTTTTCTCAAGTTTCACTGAGGGTAACTTCATTGCCTGGATGTTTATACTTGTTGACATGAACCACAACGTTAAAATTGTGTTTAATTAGTAAGAATGATGAGAACTTGTTTTACACAATAGTTAGTTATCTAAAATGAAAGAGCTTAGATGATTAACTTAGTCATTTTGTCGACGAGTTTTTCATCTTTTCGACTTTTAAATATTTCCTACCAAACATAGAGTTATGACCCAAGAACAAGTTTAACTAGCTACTGTACTTTCTTACTTTGTACAATCTGTTCAATTAGCCATCAAGTTAGAAAAGTTTGAGCCCACCTAAACCAATTTGTGATCCATTAATTATTCCCAGGGTTCCATCTCTGTCGAACTCACTTCCCTCAAAAGGCTAACACCATTCTCACCCCAAGAAACACTTATTGCACACTGAGAGAGAGTGCAACTAGCTAGCTAGCTATAGCAGAACTCCACTAATTTCTGTCTATAGCCCTTTAACTCCAACCCCAGCTACTCCAACTATTCCTTCGCCAAAGAATGTATATGCAAATCCTTCTCTCTCTCTCTCTGTCTTTCTTGCTTGAGGGGATGAGAAATAATTAGAAGTAGGGGCTCCTTTCAGCCTAAAACAGCTTCAAGATTTTGGTCCTGTGGCCTATCTAAGCTCTTCTTGATGTTTGGTTTGGACTGAAGGGAGCTCCTAATTCTTTATTTTCTCCGGTCTTTTGATACTTTTTTATGCATACGTGCCTGCATATGGGATTATGGATCTGATATTAACTCTAGCTACCATGGATTATAGCAGCAGCTAGCTCCGTTAATTAGGTATATTATATTTCTTTCTCAACACTAGTTTTCACAAGTTGAAGTGCATGGGCTTATGTATATTATATGATGAAACTGCACCTCTTTCTTTATATGAATGTAATTTCTTAGCATATGTAAATTAGTTTTGGGACAATTCTAGGGAAAATTGTCTTTATTAACTCAGGCTTAGGCTGATATAAAGCAATAGAGAATAATCCTGTGTGTTTTGTTGTTATTATTCAGGTGAAAAACAAAACCATTAATCTTACAGTGTAGTAACTCTTTATTTGATTGATTACAGCTTTACGTTGATACATGAGTTTTGTAACTCATTGTTCATTGATTACAGCTCCCTTAAATTAGAGACTAAGAGGAGTTTGTAGGTTGGAGTTCCTTTTTTTTTTTTTTTTTGAGGTAAACTTCACTTATATTTTTTATAATTTCAATTTTTCTCTTATGGTATTTTGTGAATTTTTTTTTTCAATTAACACCTTGTGTATAATTCTTATTCTCATAAAGAGTTAGGCTATTGAAGTTTTCCTAATAAAATTACAAAATTACAAAAACACCCTTAGACGTGAATAAATATTCCACTGAGAGAAATAATTTTTTTATATATTTTAATAATTATTTGAAAAATAGAAAATAAATCTGGTCAAAAATCAATTGAAAATCCATGAGTAAAAGTAATAGAATCAATTCCGTCGAGACACTTGTTTTCTTGTAATGTTAACTTTTCAATGAATTAAATAATCTTGATATTATATTATTATTGTATCAAGAATAATATAAGAAAATACATTTGTTAATAATTTTTAGTTGTTATATTTTGCATATAAAACCAATTATGCATACAACTTTTCTTTCTTCTGGTTTGTTTTTTATTTTTGTCAATCACTTTTTTAGTTTTTTAGAAGGTTTGCAACTTTGTTTAACATTTAATTTTTAAATATAAACAGTTTTTCAAATTTATTTTTTAGTTACCAAAAAGTATTTATACGGTTTAATTACACAATTAATTATTACTTATTTCATTTCATTTGATTTTCATATGCTTTTTACTATATATTTTTACCGAAAATATTCTCTTTACTATTGTAATCTATTTGAATTATAATTAAACATATATATCATTCTTATTCCGACCCCTCAAGCCAAAAATTCAGGCTTTGCCCTAGACTCATTCTCTCGCCCTATCAGTATTGCTGATAATAAAAATTATTATTACCTTCTTTATTGGTTGACACATACATCCATTTATTTATGTTTTGATTGTAATTTAATAAACAAGTGATCATTTTACAAACATATTTAATTGTGAAATTTAAAATCTTTTTTATTTTTGTATAAAATAATATTAATTTTATTTAAAAAAAAATCAGCATGACCATTTTTGGATAATTATGTATACATTATCTCTAAGGTTCCTCACCTTTAACCGCATGTTTGGTTGGTGGAATGGCTATGCCATTCCCTGTCTATTCCCATGGCATAGCCATTCCCACGTTTGGTTGGCATAAAGCATAAAGAATAGGAATTCCTCAGGAATTCCTATTCCTTGCCTCAAGTGAAAAGGCAGTAATAGCTATTACTGCCTCTCCCCCCAGTAATAGCCATTCCGCGTCTCAAAGGAATAGCTAAATGAGGTGTAATGACTAAAATACCCTCAGCTTTTTTTGAAAATTACAAGAGTGTTCATATAAAATCAAAATTTTCTCTCTCTTCGCGGTTTCTCTCTCTTCGCAGTTTCTCTCTCTTCGGGTTTTCTATCTCCTCCGTCTGTCTCTCAAGAATAGCTTCATCGAGCCTTCCTCCCTTTTCCTCTCTCTTCCTCCCTCTTTCATGACCGAATGTGGTCGGAAAGGGTCCACAAAATACCTTTCCGACCAGATTCCGCCGAGATCTGGCCTCAATGGCCAGATCTCGCCACGGGAAGCACCGGATCTGGTGCTTCCCCCTCCAGATCCCGCGGTTGGATCTGGCACTCCATGGCCAGATCCAACGCCGGGAAACGCCGATCTGGCGTCCTAGTGGCCAGATCCGGCCACTAGGTGCGCCAGATCGGCGTATAATGACACCGGTCGCAGGAAAGGCGACCGGACTCTGATGAAGAACAAAGAAAAAAGTAAAAAAAAGTAAAAAAGTAAAAAAAAAAGAAAAAATAATTTATAAATATTAAAATATTTATGTTTTAAATATTAATATTTTATATATAATTTAAATATTATTAATTTTAAAATATTAATCATAATAATATTTTATAAATAAAATTAAATTATAATCATAATTATTAATAATTAATATTTAAATATTTTATAAATAATCATAATATTTAAATATTATAATCATAATATTTTATAAATAATCATAATATTTAAATATTATAATCATAATTATAAATAATATTTAAATATTATAATCATAATATTTTATAAATAAAATTAAATTATTATTTATTAATATTTTATATATAATTTAAATATTTTAATCATAATAATATTAAATTATAAATAAAATATTAATAATTAAATAATATTAAGATAATAATATTTAAAGTATTAATTATTAATATTTTAATTAAATTATAAATTATCAATATTTAAAAAATAAAAATAAATAAATAATTATATATATAAGGGTATTTTTATCTTTTTATCATTTATTCCTTTCTTATTCCAATCTTATTTCTACCAACCAAACATTATATTAAGTAGTAATAGCCATTCCTACTCTATTACATTCATTGAACCAAACAAAGTGATAATTATTCTTTTCTATTCTCACTCTATTCTATTCCCACAGAATACCTATTCTATTCTATTCTTGTCTATTCCGCGAACCAAACGTGCTGTAAGAGTGTGATTTTTGATGAATTTTATTTGTAAATTAAAGTGGATTAGACCAGTTCATAAGTCAAATTACTCGTTTAGACTTGAAAGTTCGACCCTTTTATCCGAATTAAGTTAAAATTTTTAATAAAGGATTACACATTTTATTTAATATATCTAAAAGTTAATGTAACAAATATCTTTTATTATCTATAAAGTTTTAATTCATCCATATGTCATCAATCTCACATCAGTAAGAGATAAAATGATTTTTTGTTTATAAATAAAAACACCTCTAGAGTGAAAGCCAAAATGAAATTTTGTTTTCTTGTTATGGTAGGTATAACAGTGAGAAATATCCCAGTATTTATCGTGGGCATAATTAACCAAGGTCCCATTTGATTTATGTTTCATTATTATTCTTCATAACAATTTTATATAGAATTATTTTTGAGGGAGAGGGAGAGTCTCGGCTCCTGTTCATTTCCTTTGTTATCTTTGAGATCATAATGTATGTATCAAAGGTAAAGATGTTTTTTGTTTTTGGAAATGAATCATCCAAATTAAAGCATCACTACAAATGGGATGATTATAGAGACTCCTTTTCCATATTGTCACAGTGATGGAGTGATGGTATGCGCCAGAACAAATCCCTCTTACAAGGCAATGAAATGATGGTAAAAGGAGAGCTGGGAAACATTGCCAGTGTCCCAATCTATCCCCATTCCTAGATTTGGATATGAAACTGTTCAACTTTGGGTGTATAGCAATGTTAAGTTTAGACACGAATTGTTATTATATTAGTAACATATTTTAGATACTTTTTCACATGCAAGTTGCTTGGCAACTCCGACCCCTTATGGCTTTCTGTCGCTTTATTTACCATTTCTCTACTTTGTGTTTTTCTTTTCTTTTTTTTTTTTGAAAAATGCCATTTCTCTATTTTGTTGTTCTTAATTATATTATGCAAAATATTATTGCTATCAGGGGTGGAGCGTCCCTTTCCAAAAATTCTAAAAATATTTATATATTATATATATTTTTAATAAGTCTTTAAAATAATTTTTATTAAATTATTAATATAAATAAAAATAATAAAATGATTCTACTAATTCATTTAACTTTACTCTTAACTCTTAAATTCTTCTCAACTTTTTTATAGTTTCTTCCGACCTCTTTTCATCTCTTTTTCTTTCTTTTGTCTTTTCATCGTGAAATTACAAAGAGTTAAAGTATTTAGTTTTTAAATAATATTGATTATATAAAAAAAAATTATTAATCTTATATATCATACTTAATTATTTATATTTTATGCATTATTCTTATTTGTCTTGGACTTCTAATAAAAATTGATTAGCTTCGTCCCTGATTACTATTATTTATACCAAAACAATCCGATCACTTTCCCGGCCAAATGGATTTATTTTATTAGGTATAAAAAATAATATAAAATCAAATTTATGTTAAAATTAAACAAATCAAAAGTAAATTTACTGGTATCTAGATAAATGATTTTTTAAACATCTTACGAACAAAACAAAATTAAAAAAAAAAATCATTTAGCATTAGAATCAGATTGAAACTACACCTAAAACATAAAATTAGAAGCATCAAAGTTAAATTAAAGCCACACCCAAAACGGATTGTAAAAAGTCATCAACTACCACACCAAATAAATACCAACAACATCAACAGGAAATCCAAGCTAATAAAGCAGTAAATCGACTCACAATTTCTTAATTTAAGCGTATTAGATTCTTGAAAATAAATTGAGTTTTATTGAATTGGAAATATATACATCATAGTTTTTGCACCAATAATATTTCAGATCAAAAAAAAAAAAAGAAAAAGAAAGCAGATTATTGATTGACATTGAATAGTAAGAGTATGCAATTATTCATAATTATCTTTAAACTTCCTTGGCTAGAATAAGTACGAGAATTGATGCTTAAGCCTAATAATCAGCAGCGGCACTTCTAAAAGCAAAAGAATTGCTTCCATTTTTTTGGTAAATAAATTTAGAGAATTAAATTATAATTTTGAAAATAACTTTAAAGATAAAAAAAAATTTAATAATTTAATAATAAAACCTAACTTAAATAACTTAAACATCATGCACCATGAAGTCCTGCGTCTGATCCATAAATTTGGCTTTCTCTCAGTGATAAAGAAAAAATTTTGAAAATTTTCGATTCCAAGTTTTTAGATCTCATCTTGTCTCCATTTTATGTCAATCTTTGTTTGATTTGTATCTTTTGTTGGCTGGTTTAGTAGATAAATTATATATATTACAAATTATTTAATAATAATTATAATTTTTACTTATAAAAGTAATACTTTAAAAAGAAAAGCAAGGACTTTCGAAAAAAAAAAAAGCGAGGGTTTCTTGGTCAGCTTAATTACTGCATTAAAACTCTGACGCCTTATGCCAAACCAAATGGTCCAACACGTACATCAATCCTGGCCCAGTGAAATGAATTAGCCGTCTACTCTATATCAAATTTAATTACAGCTTTAATGCCCTTTGCCAATGCGAGTGGATTAACATTAGTTAATGCATTTCAAAAAAAAAAAAACTTAACAGATGATATTTATAAAAAAAATTAATGAATGTAATGCTTTTTGTTGAATTTAATGAGAATAATGTATTAAATAAAAAAATATATTTTATTTATCCTTAACTAGTACTTATAAACTATTGTTAACCGATTCTTTGCTAAAATATTTTAATAAATAAAAAAAACTTTCTTTTACGACTAATCCAAATAATTAAAAGTATATAAGTAAGTATGATCAGTTAATTTTGTTTATTAATATTTAGTACTAACACCAAAATAATTACTTTTTTATAATTAGAATTTTGACAATAAATGTGGAAATTCAAACACTTATTAACTTTACTTTTGAAAGTAATATTTCCATTTAATAAAGTACAAAAAATGATTAGAAAACATTAATTACTTTGAACTCCAAATTTTTAAGTTTATATATCACAATCTGAATCCAAATACTATTAACTTGGTAACTTTTCAAATTTAAAATTTCTTATATTGATCTAAACAATTACGTATGCTATTTTCCTTTAATCAATTGGTAAAAATAATATAAATTTATACTTCAATTTAAATTCCAAAATATCTTATTCATTGAACTAAAAAAAATTATTTTTTACTTTTAAAATTTACTCCTAAATAATAAACACGTGTGTCGCACGTGAACAACCCAAATATAGAAAACTCATATACAGATATTTTCTATTAAAGAAAAATAAAAAGGAAAAACGAAAAACTTTTTGGCAAAAAGTGGAGATTGGAGAAACATGGGCAATCTCAGCCAGCACAGAATGTGGTCCCAAACATATTATACTCGTTGCGTTTCCTTCCTCTCAACTCAACCCATCCGTCAGATAATCCTAATCCAACGGGTCAAACCCCTCCACGCTCACTTCTCATTAACCTTTGATTCACGAGCCTCCTCATGGCTCCTATACGTCCACGCTCCCTCACTCATATCCCTTCGATTCAAATCAAATCTGACGGTTGATATTCTTTTGCAACACTCTCTTTCTAACTTACTCACTGTAACATTAATATCCCGCTCTTTTTCTCCACTCCAAAAAAAAAAATAAAAAAAACAGAAAAAATCTCTCTCAATTTGTTTGTTATAGTATATGATGCTATAGTACTATTTCTTTTTTCCATCTTTTTGTTTCAATTAATTTTTATATCAGAAAGAAATGCAAGAACAACCAACGAGTTCAATTGCAGCTAGTTCTTTGCCTTCAAGTAGTGAAAGATCTTCGAGCTCTGCTCTTCAAGTTGAAGTCAAAGAAGGTAAGGTTTTTTGTTCTATCTGTTTTTCCAGCTATTGTTACATTAAAGCTTTAAAATTTTGACCAAAAATGGCTTATCTTTGGTCCTTGACTATTTTTCCTTCCTTCCTACATCTTGATTTTGTAGAATAAGATGGTTTTTCTATGTGGATTTTATGAAGTTTTTAGCTTTCTCAAATGGGTTTTATTTCTTTTCTCGAGAATCACTCTTCTCGAGAAAATCCATTGAGATCAACAGCATTTTCACATGTTACATTGCTTTCCTTTTAAGGAAAGAAGAAACGTTTCTTTTATCCTTTTTAGTTAGAAATCAGAACGTTTTTGTAAGGTATGGAAAGCGATGAAGAGATTCGGAGAGTGCCTGAGATAGGTGGGGAAGCGTCTGCAGTTCCAGCTGCCGGTCGAGAAGCCGGTTCTGTGGCCGGTCCGGACCGGGTTCGGCCGTTGGGGGAGGGTGGCCAGAGAAAGAGAGGGAGGAGCCCAGCGGACAAAGAAAACAAGCGCCTAAAGAGGTAAGATTTGGACGGAAGAGGGTTCATCCGGATATTACTGTTTTGCCCCCTTTTTGGGGGCGTTCTTTTGTGGGGCCAGTGGCATATTGGTGATTCTGTGTGTTTTTGGTGGGTGTTGGGAAGGTTGTTGAGGAACAGAGTTTCGGCACAACAAGCAAGGGAGAGGAAAAAGGCATATTTGAATGAGCTGGAGACCAGAGTTAAAGACTTGGAGAAGAAAAACTCTGAGCTTGAAGAGAGGCTGTCCACGTTGCAGAATGAGAATCAGATGCTTAGACAAGTAAATTATTATTTTGTCAAATCCCCATCCCCATCACCATCCATAACATTACATTAAATTACATAACATCATAATTATCATCATCATCATTATCGTACATTACCGTCACCTCATAATTGTCCCTTGGAAAAAACCAATTGGGTCATACATCCATGTTTCTTCGTATACTCTCAAGATTCTCAAAATATCAATATCAAGGATAGAATGTTAAAACATATATCGGTGTTAATTAATATACAAATGTGCATATATAACCATCATGAAATGGCTTTATTACGTCATAATTTCCCAACTTGCATGTTATTCAGATCTAATTTCTTGTCCTCTGGTTCTTCCCCCCCCCCAAAAAATGAAGAACTGAAAGATCACGAGCGTATCATTAATGGGGCATGTGGGGTTAGCCCACCTGGCCACTGCTAGATGACGGATTTTTTGTCTGATCAGACAATGATGGGCCAAGGAGTACCTTTTCTGCATATGGCCCGGAAGAGAGAAATGAAGGATGGTTAGGAGATGACTATACTGGGCCTAGTTGATTGAGGAGAATGCTGTGGTTAGGTTAGGGACAGACAGGCATGGCATGGCCCAGTTTTAAGCAAATAGATTCAGCTTCTAGTTTGAGCCCAAGTTTTAGGCCGGCCTTGTGCCTGTTTCGGGGTTAGGCCAGTGTTGGTTTTGTTGCATGTGTTAGCAACTGAGTAGGTTTTTGCGGATATGATAAATATCTGATGCACATTAAATAACGTGGTAAGTAAGAAGAATGATCACCTTAACTTCGTTGTAATTTGCAGATAGTGAAGAACACGACGGCGAGCAGGAGGGGAGGAAATGGCAGTTCAAATGCAGCAGCAGATGGAACCCTTTGAGGAATGACTTGCGTATACAATTGGTGGGAATTATAAACAAAAAAAAAAAAAACTTATGTAAAGAGACTTGTATTACCGATGCAATGAAGCAGCATGACTATAGGACTTTGGCTAATCTTAAATCCTAGATTATGATTGGGGGCACCACCGACACTTTTTCCATCTAATGAATGTTTTAAATTTAGAGAAAACTAAAATGTTATCGTCTCACAATGATGGCAATGAAGAGTTTGCCTAATGGTTTTATTTTAAGGCTTCCAACGGCTAAAGCGAATTGTGATTCATCTGTCCAAAATTTGGTCAATGGATTTATGCTGCTAGTATTTAATGGTAGTATTGGCTGTGGAAAATGATGATGCAATTAGGTAGGGCGTCGCCCTGTCGGCAACAACAGCAAATGAGTTGCTAAAATTCATATTATTTGTATTGAAAATCCTGCCAAAGGTAACACTGCAAGTTGTTGTGAGTTGGCATTTTCATCAAATTAGTAGATAAAATCATAATCTTAAATCCACTCTTTTTGGGTCTCCCATGTCAAGATTATCTTCAATCTTTACACCTTGTTAATAGGGCAGGTACTGCTTTATCTTATTTGATTAATGCATTCTTTTTACTATTTTTTCTTGTAATTTTAAAGGCATAAAAGATCCAAGGAATTTCAATCCAGCTGCATTTCGTACCCTGATTGAAAACGAATATAATTCAATGTAAAATTTAATTATTTATTTTCTAAAATAAGAATGGGGACACCCATGCGGCCAGAACTACCTATATTCTTTCTTAAATAATAATCCTCTAATTTTGCACCGTACCTTCCGCTCTTTGCTAACTGCTAATTATTGTCCTCACCCTAACCAATAAATCTGCCTTTGATATTATTTTCAATTTCCTATTCTGAAACTAAAAGCATGTGTTGTATAAAATGAGAACAAAAGAAAAAAAATATCCTATTTGATTAAACTCGCATACCAAATGCAGTAATATCAACTAGTAGTATTCAATCAAGGCAAAAAAAAAAAGTACAGAAATATTAAATAACAATTTATAATTATCTGAATTAAAAAATATCTTAAAAAAATTAATTTCTATTTGAGTAAAACCCCCAAAAAAAAAGTTTGAGAGCATGATTTGCCCAGCACCAGCAGCCAGCATTGCTGTCTTCTTTGAGAAGGAACTACAAGCAAATCGACTCGTGTGTCGAGTTCATAATCAGAAGAGGGTAAAGTTGCAAAATCGTAATTAGTTGAAAGCCCAAAAAAGCAAGAATAAAAAAATTATATCCAACATTGAGAAATTGTATCCACCGACACCCACTGGAGCGGCAGATAGGAAGTACTGGCTATAACCGGTTACTTTTTTAGAACAGGCTGTTACCAGCGAAGAAAGACGTTTTAGAATGCATCGTTGTTGTCCTTTTCATGAAAGAAACTGGTTAACTAAGGTGCTGATACGTGTAATATTATCATTGGCTCGTTAAGCAAATGGTCAAAACCGCAGTTAGGCTGTTTTTCTTACACGATCCAATGGTAGTCTGACATATCATTGGGTTCGCAGTACAACATTTTAAGTTCGTTTAGTTTTTGATGACTGCAACAGTACGTGGCTTACGAGTCGTGGCTAAAAGCTAAACTGCTAGGTCCGGATGTTTATAGCGTACTCACATAATTAATCTTTTGTTTTTTGAAAAGCTACTCCCAAAATTAATCTTTTACTTAAAAGATAAATATGCTTTGCAGTAACTAAATATTTTAGTTTTATTAGCATTCAACTTATCTTTTTTGAAGATTATTTCACTTAAATTTTTGTTTTATTTAATCAAGTACATCATTTATTATCACATGTTACTTCATTATATTTTCTTTATTTCTTACTCTTATTTTTTAAAAATTATAAAAAGAACTAATAATCATTCAATCAAAGAAAATAATTTTTTTAAAAATAAAATCCTAATATTTCTATGTGTGTATATATGCATGTTTTATTTGTAATTTAAGAAGAAAATAATTATGTTTCCTTAGCAAAAACAAAAAGTTTAAAATAAAATTTAAGTTTTAATATATTAAGTAATTAACATTAACCAAAAATTAATTTGATTAATAGCCATTTTGTGATTGATTGATATGTTTTTATTTGAAATTTTATATAAGATTTTATCAATTATAGCATCAAGCATTTTCAATTGTATTATTTTATTCAATCAAGTATATTTTTATAGCACATATTATTTCATTTTTCCATATTTTATATTTTTCTTTATCATTTTTTTTATATAAATTGGTGAAAGGAGATTCGAATCCTCTTTTTCATTGTTCAAGATATTGCAATAAAAAATATATTTTCTTAGATATTGAAATTGCAAATTTATTATATCAAAGTATTTAGATCAATAATAAGAACATGTATCTTCAACTTTAAAAAATTGAATTCAAATCTTCACTTATTCAAATAAAATTCCAAACTTATTTATGTTGTTACGGTGTATATTTAGAGTGATAATCATGATTTAATCTTTTTCTCTTCCTTCTAAAACCTTTCTTCAACTCCTCTTTCAATCTCCAATCAAAAAGCCTGTCCACTATCACCTTAATTTCCATTGATGAAGACAATGATTTCATTTTTTTTCTTTTTTCTACATAATTTCATTTATTATCACATGTTACAACTACCCGATGAGATTATGTTGTGTTAATACATATTTTTTTTATTTGAAAATTTAGAATGACTAATAACTAGAAGAAAAAAAGTGATTATTATTGTATATACTATTGGTGGAGTTTTTAACCTCCAAAATAGTGTCATTAAAGGGTTATCATATACTTTCTTAGGATATATTTAAAAATAAATTAATATGATAAATAAAAGGATATGTACCACTATTTTAATACTGTTTGTGAAATTTAAAAATTTCATTGGCTATATATATATAGAATAATAGTACAAGAAAATAAGAATAATAAGAGAAAAATATTTTAACAATTTTACAAGTAATAAAAAGAGTTTTTAAAAAAGGTGAGATATATCCGAGAAAAAGAAGAATAAGAAGGAGGAGGAGGCTATAAGCTGTGAGCCGTATAGGTTGTGAAATGAGCAAGCCGAGTCCACTTAGGTAGTAGGCAGTAGCAACTGGTTCACCCGGTGAAGATCCTTACATCACGAAAAGGAATAATGACATTAAAATAAACAGAAAAAAGAAGTGATAAAATGACAAAGCCATTGAGCCCAAGATCGAGAGAGTAATATACAAAGACATAGCTGGAATGAGTGGAGAGATGATAGAGATGGCGTGTTGAATGGGCGAAGATTTTCACAGCTTTTGTCTTAGCCCTTCCCACACTTACATTTCCTTCTAAAACCTCTCTCTCCTCTCGATCTGTGGAAAACATGGAAGCAAGTGCCGGTATGGTGGCCGGCTCCCACCGGAGGAACGAGTTGGTTCGGATTCGCCACGATTCTGATAGTGGGGTTTGTGTTTTCAGCTTACCCATTCTTAGTTTCAGCCCAGCCCTCTAGTTTCATTCTTTTATTTGCTTTGCATTGTGGTGTTTAGATCTGAGTTTGTTATCATGGAAAGTGACTTTTCAGCTTAAAAGCTTAGACCGTTTTGTAGATATGGAATTTGGGTGGTCGTTGCTTAATTTTGATAGCTTAACTTCGATGAGTTCGTTAGCGTTGAAAGTGATTTTATTGTGGGTTTAGATCTAAATGTTTGTTGGGTGAAAGTTCATTTACAGTTTAAAGTTTGGTATTTGTTTTGGTTAACTGAGGAAGTAAAGAAGTGGGTAGTGATCAAAATCGGATCTTGAAATTTTACTTATTTTTTTTAGCCTACGATTTATTTATTTGTCGTGTGGTGAAGTTCTAATTTTTACAATTTGTCATATTAGAATTCGATGATTTGCCGGGGCTCTGATTTTATTGGACCATATACGTGTCTACATGATATTCCCTTTAACCTAATGGCTTGGTTTGGTTGAAGTGTTCAAATGTTGGGAATTCTAATAGCGATCATTGTCTATTGATAATGCAGCCCAAACCGCTTAAGAATTTGAATGGACAGACATGTCAGATCTGTGGCGACAATGTTGGCCTCACAGCTGCAGGTGATGTCTTTGTTGCTTGCAATGAGTGTGCCTTTCCAGTTTGCCGTCCTTGTTATGAGTATGAACGGAAAGATGGGACTCAGTGTTGCCCCCAGTGCAAGACTAGATATAAAAGGCATAAAGGTTTGCGTTTTTGTTAGATTGTTTCCTTTTGAATTCTTTTTCATAATATGGCTTGTAACTTCTTATATCATGTTTGTAATAAGTAATGTCTGTATATTTCAGGGAGCCCGCGAGTTGAGGGAGATGATGATGAGGATGATGTTGATGACTTGGAGAATGAGTTTGATTATGCTCAAGGACACAGTAAGGCAAGACGACAGTGGCAGGGTGAAGATGTAGATCTTTCTTCATCCTCTAGACATGAATCTCAACAACCAATCCCCCTTCTCACCAATGGCCATTCGGTAGGCATTTTATGTGGTTCAGTTATTGATGTCATGAAGTTTTCATGAAGCTTGCACAGATGCTGTTGTTTTTCTTCTTTTAATATCCTCTCATCTATTATTGGGTGTTACGCACTGCTGTTTCAATCCCTGAGTTACAGTATCCAAGTTGGAAAATTTTTACAAGCCATGTGAAATCAAGTCATCCATTGTGGTTTATCTTAATTGAATTTTAATTAACAAAGTCATTTCATGCTTGCTTGGTTTTGTAGGATTTCTTGCATCCTTGCTAAATTTCCTTAAAAGAAACTTTCCACGTCTATGCAGTAGCTATATGCATTGCAAGCTTGCTAGTTCTTTTGTTCATTAGCCATTGAACTTTTATGTATTGCCTGGTTTGATTTAATCTTAAGAAATGCTTTTTATATTTGTAAAAGTGACTGGTTTTGTTAATATATGCTCTGGTGATTTACTCTGAGATTAGGATTCCTCTCTGGTTTGGATGTCATTTAGTAATGTTCTAGCATTCGATCATTTATGCTCACTGATAGGCCAACATTTTCAGGTTTCGGGAGAAATTCCATGTGCTACACCAGACAATCAATCTGTGCGAACAACATCAGGTCCTTTGGGTCCTTCTGAAAAGAATGTTAGTTCATCTCCTTATATTGACCCAAGGCAGCCAGGTAATTAAGTTCTTGAGTTTGTTTGCAAGCTTTTACCTCATCCTTTTGAAGGGGTTTATGTTCTGTCAATTGATAATGTCATCTGTTTTATAGTCCCTGTGAGAATTGTGGACCCAACAAAGGACTTGAATTCTTATGGCCTTGGGAATGTTGATTGGAAGGAGAGGGTTGAAAGTTGGAAACTCAAACAGGAGAGAAATGTGATGCAGATGAGCAGTAGATACCCTGAAGGGAAGGGAGATATGGAAGGAACTGGTTCAAATGGGGAGGAATTGCAAATGTGAGTTTATCTTGTCTGGAATAAGGCTAAAATTAGTTTACTCTGTTCCCTCAAGTGCTTTTGTATATCTTTTATGACCTTGTAAAATATACATCAAGTTGATGATTTTTTTTCTCATTTTTTGGGTAAAATTTTAGTTCTAAGTATTATTGCTTTATTATATTTCTATTTCCAGATGAAAATTATGTGCATTCCTTCTGATTTTGTAGAAAGAAATGATATGGTTTTCACTAAGTTGCTCTCATCTATGTATTTAATCTTTGCATTTCTTTGAAGTTTCATAATTCTTGTACTGCAGGGCTGATGATGCTCGTCAACCTTTGAGTCGTGTGGTGCCTATTTCTTCGTCTCACTTGACACCTTATCGTGTTGTGATCATTCTCCGGCTTATCATTTTGGGCTTTTTCTTACAATATCGTGCAACTCATCCAGTGAAAGATGCATATCCATTGTGGCTAACATCTGTTATCTGTGAGATTTGGTTTGCTTTATCTTGGCTTCTGGATCAGTTTCCAAAATGGTCTCCCATCAATCGTGAGACCTACCTTGACAGGCTGGCTTTGAGGTCAGTTCTGTTACTTTTACTGATGGATTGTTGGTTATGTGGCTGAAATTTCTCTGTGCCTGTGTGGTGTTGGTGCTGTTGCCTGTTATCATACCACTGATAGTGGTTGGCTTTATTTTCTAGATATGATCGGGACGGGGAACCATCACAGCTAGCCCCTGTAGATGTTTTTGTCAGTACAGTGGATCCACTCAAAGAGCCTCCGCTTATCACAGCGAACACTGTCTTGTCAATCCTTGCAGTCGATTACCCTGTGGACAAAGTAGCTTGCTATGTTTCAGATGATGGTTCAGCTATGTTGACTTTTGAAGCCCTCTCTGAAACTGCAGAGTTTGCGAGGAAGTGGGTGCCTTTCTGCAAGAAGCACAACATTGAGCCTAGAGCTCCTGAGTTTTATTTTGCTCAAAAGATTGATTACCTAAAGGATAAGATACAGCCTTCTTTTGTGAAGGAGCGCCGTGCAATGAAGGTCAGTGTAAAGATACATAATTATGCTTAGGTGTGTGTTATGTTGTTGGGTATATATTAAATGTTTTCTTGAGAAGTTCTTTAATTGTCACATAAGTTTCCCGACACTTTTAGATTTTACAAATTTTAGTTTTATGTTTTTGGTCTGGCTATTGACATGTTTAGGTTAAATTTGGGTGTTAACCTAGAATTAGATTTCTTTCAACATGATGCAAGTGCAGTTTATACCTTGAGATGAATGGAATGGTGGTAAAATATAAGACTATTTGAATTGGAGATAACATACAAAACAAAAATTTAATCAGTAAAGTATCACGTGCCTTGTGAAATATAGTTTCATGGATCTATTAAAATAGTTATTAGGACATAGGGGATATGTGGATGATTTCTTAAGTAAATGCAATTTTTGTGGGGATTTCTTGGTAAGCCTTGCGCTAAATAGTCCATGCAGTCAGTCTTTTCAGAAAATAGATAAATGAGGAAACAAGCCCCCAGATGGCATCAAGAGAGTGCCCACCCAAGTACAAGACGAAGTTTTAGAATATGAGATCAATAAGCCATTTCACTTATACTCGCTGCTTCCTATTAAACTAGAAAAAGAATTGTCTGCCACATTTTTTAACATGGAAAAGGTGAAATTTTCTTTCAACAGAGAGAATATGAAGAATTCAAGGTGCGGATCAATGCCCTTGTTGCCAAAGCTCAGAAAATGCCTGAAGAAGGTTGGACAATGCAGGATGGTACACCATGGCCTGGAAATAATCCTAGAGATCATCCAGGAATGATACAGGTTTTATCCGGCTACCCGATCGTGTTTATATAAATTGGTTCTTTGATTTTCTTTACTATCATGGATCTTTTCATTTTCTAATGTATTTTTTGTGGAATGACAGGTGTTTTTAGGCCACAGTGGAGGGCTTGATACTGATGGAAATGAGCTACCTCGACTTATCTATGTTTCTCGTGAGAAGCGACCTGGCTTCCAACACCACAAGAAAGCTGGAGCTATGAATGCTTTGGTATGCTATTCTTTGCCCTTTTTCAGTTTCACCATGTTTTCTCTTAAGCTGTCACAGATGTCCTTTTTTTTTTTTTGGGGGGGGGGGGGGGGCGGCGCTCTGTATATTTTAAATGCATTATTTAATCAAAGTGTTTTAGAGCATAATATTTATGGTTAGATGCATGCCTTTTAACCTGCCATAGTCCCTTTGCTGGATATTCCTTACTGAGGTATGTGTCGCATAGACGTCTGGGTTAGTTTTACATCAGGAATATCATTTAAGATCTTTGGCACATGCAACTTTGTAGGGCTAGAACTAATCTGGTTATCTTTTGATTTGCAGATTCGAGTTTCAGCTGTCCTTACCAATGGGGCATTTTTGTTGAATGTTGATTGTGATCACTACTTCAACAACAGTAAAGCTCTTAAAGAAGCAATGTGCTTCTTGATGGATCCCATCCTTGGAAAGAAGACATGCTATGTGCAGTTCCCACAACGTTTCGATGGCATTGATTTCCATGATCGATATGCCAATAGGAATGTTGTGTTCTTTGATGTATGGTTCACTTAATTTGTCCTCGGGATAGAATTTATTTCCAATTACTAATTAGTTCATGGAGAATGGTAGTTCATTTTGTACTTGAATTTTGCAGATTAACTTGAAAGGGTTGGATGGCATCCAAGGTCCAGTCTATGTGGGAACTGGTTGTTGTTTCAACAGGCAAGCTCTATATGGGTATGATCCAGTTTTGACAGAAGCTGATTTGGAACCAAATATTATTGTTAAGAGTTGTTGTGGTTCAAGAAAGAAGGGAAAGAGTGGAAATAAGAAATACATTGACAAGAAGAGGGCAGCTAAGAGAACAGAGTCCACCATCCCTATTTTCAATATGGAAGACATTGAGGAGGGTGTTGAAGGTAGGCTTTCATCAAAATCTACTCTATTATTTTCTGATTATTATTTCCAACTGATTTTGATTTGCTCTGCACCAGCATTAGATCCTATCAATTTGGTTTATTCATGAAATAATGTGAGGACTTCCCATTTCTGCATGGCTGCTACAAATATACATTACTTTGTGTTTCTCCAGCATCAACATTGTTCAAGAATCAAGATCACTTGAAAAGTCTGTAGTTTAAAAATTATGTTTAATACTGGATATTCCATTTTGATAAGTTGAGGATGAAGACAAAATGAATGACCTGTAGTGTTAGAATGCCCAAGCTCTGTGTGGTGTTGACTTCATTTATTGTGTTCTGCAGGCTATGATGATGAAAGGTCTCTTCTCATGTCTCAGAAGAGCTTAGAGAAGCGATTTGGTCAGTCCCCGGTATTTATTGCAGCTACCTTCATGGAACAAGGAGGCATTCCACCGTCAACCAATCCTGCAACTCTTTTAAAAGAAGCAATCCATGTTATTAGTTGTGGATATGAGGACAAGACCGAATGGGGCAAAGAGGTCAGTGAAGTACCATGGCCTTTAATAGAATCTAAGCCAGTGTCTCTTTTTATGTGCATTAACTTAGTCTCATTTTTCCTGCCACCAGATTGGATGGATTTATGGTTCTGTTACAGAAGATATTTTGACTGGATTTAAGATGCATGCTCGTGGATGGATATCAATTTATTGCATGCCTCCTCGTCCAGCATTTAAGGGGTCTGCTCCTATCAATCTTTCTGACCGTTTGAACCAGGTTCTTCGATGGGCCTTGGGTTCTATTGAGATTTTGCTGAGCAGGCATTGCCCCATATGGTATGGTTACAATGGAAGGTTGAAGCTTCTGGAGAGATTGGCATACATTAACACCATTGTTTACCCCCTTACCTCAATTCCTTTGCTTGCTTACTGTATGCTTCCAGCCTTTTGCCTCCTGACAGGAAAATTTATCATTCCTGAGGTAAGTGATTATTATAGCTTCACTTTTTACTTAGAATGGGCTTTTCTCTTACATCCCTAACCCTGCAATAGCTAAAAATTTTTTCCTCCCAATGTATTAGAAGCCACCGGGACTTATGTTTTTCCTCCAATTTTTATGCAGATAAGCAACTTTGCTAGCATGTGGTTCATTCTCCTTTTCGTCTCCATTTTCGCCACTGGAATACTTGAGCTTAGGTGGAGTGGTGTCAGTATTGAAGACTGGTGGAGAAATGAACAATTCTGGGTCATTGGTGGGACATCAGCTCATCTCTTTGCTGTGTTCCAGGGTCTTCTGAAAGTGCTTGCTGGAATTGATACCAACTTTACTGTCACTTCAAAGGCATCTGACGATGATGGAGATTTTGCAGAGCTTTATGTTTTCAAATGGACATCTCTTCTCATCCCTCCAACCACGGTACTAATTGTGAACCTGGTGGGTATTGTGGCTGGTGTATCTTATGCGATAAACAGTGGCTACCAATCCTGGGGTCCACTTTTTGGCAAGCTTTTCTTTGCCATATGGGTTATTGCCCATTTGTATCCGTTCTTGAAGGGTTTGTTGGGTCGTCAAAATCGTACCCCTACAATTGTCATCGTGTGGTCTATTCTACTAGCTTCAATCTTCTCCTTGCTGTGGGTGCGGATTGACCCCTTTACCTCGGATGCTACAAAATCTGCTGCTAATGGTCAATGTGGCATCAACTGTTAGTTTCATTTTGGGATTATTTTGTTGTGGTAAATGCTGTCTCTCCTTCCAGTTGGCTATCGTGTATATAAACAAAGGAAATTAAGATGTTACTGCCATATGCATGACATAAGTTATGACTGTATGTCTCAATGGATTTAAATATTATGACAGATGGACATAAGACCAAGAACTCTATATCATCTGTTCACTTTCATTCTTCTACAAGGTGTTGCTGTTGGTCTAAAGATGTTTTCGTGGTGCGGACCCAAGTTTGATCTTGATGTTGTGTAGTTCCATAATTTTTATAGTTCTTTCCTTTTTGCGCAGAGCATGTAGAGATATTTATTCATCCAGTGCTATGAAAGGGACTTATTGTTAGTCTTTTGTATTTTAGTGTCATGGTGGAAATTTTTATTAGATCATCCTCATATCGTAATAAAAACATCCTGATGTAAGTTTGGATTTCATTGGAAATGTCATGATGCTCTAAAATCATAAATTGGATGGTCTTAAGTTTGATGCCAAATTTATTATTTTGTTAAAAAAATTGCAAAAAAAAAAAAAAAGGTTTGATGCTAAATTTGGCCATTGCATACTTCGGAAAAGAAGACAAATTACCTAGCTAATTGCTTACACATTTTTCACTCGAGCAGCTTAATGAGGTTATTCTGCATGGTCTTTCCTGGTATTTAATGTAGCCCACCAAGTAATTTTACACATTGGGTTTGAATGGGATTCACCCATGCCCATTGCCAAATCTTCTCAACCCATGAATGTGTAATTACATTCCCATTATTCCAATCACACAATCATGAAATTTTAATTATATATGTATTTGCTCATCCACAGGGTCCTATAATTCGAAAGTTATTTTTTTTATTATTTTGAATTTTCATTTTCATTGGAAAGAGTCTTAAGTCTGTCCGGGCCCATAAAACCCAATCCAACACAAACGAAAACGACGCCGTATAAGTGCAAAAAGCGAAGGGAGGCAAAAACCCCAATAAAGAAGAGTGGGGGGACTGGTGAGGGGGGCTGAATTCAAGGGTTTTTGAGCCTTAAAGTGAAATCCTCCTAGACCTCCTCCTCCTCCTCCTCCATTTGCTGGGTGAGCAGATTGATAAATAATTAGGGTTTTTTTTTTCCTCTCTCCGAAGAAGAAGAATGGAGGGGATAACCGAGGGAGTGAACAACTTGAACATCACGGATTCATCGGCCTCCAACAAGAGGAACCGTATCCAAGTCTCCAATACCAAAAAGCCCCTCTTCTTCTACGTTAATCTCGCCAAGGTCCACTCTCCGTTTCCTTTCCTTTCCTTTATTTTTCTTTTTCTGGGTTTTTCTCAAATCTCTGTCTTTCTCTTGCTGATTTGTTTCCCTGCTTAGAAAGTCCTATCACTATAACTTTTAAGTATGTTATTACTGTATGATAACTTTTATTTTATGAATTTGGGTTTTCATCAATTTTTTAACTGTGTTAGGATAATTTTATGTCATTCTGTTTCATTGCTGGATGTTTTTCTTCTTAATGCGGAATACCCATGTTTGTGTGTGTGTGTGTGTGTGTGTGTGTGTTTTCTTAAATAGAATAAAAAGAATAAAATTGAAAAAACAAAGCAGATTCTGCTTAGTTATTTAAGCAATTTTTTTGCTCTATTTTGCAGAGGTACATGCAGCAACACAGTGAGGTGGAACTATCTGCTCTTGGAATGGGTATTCTTTCTTAGCTCCCTGTGCACTTTCATTCTATTTCAAATATGCTTGCTTTAGTAATTTTTTGGAGGGGTTTACTGAAAGTAGCATCTATTTAGATGCTCTTGTCCCTATGAATTTTGGAATTCAGGTGGTTTTTTGGATTTCGTATTAGAAGTTATCTATTTAGGAGGGCGGAATCTGTTATAAATGTTGATAGGTTCAACTCAGTGACTAACACATCATGGGTGCCATGTATTCTTTTACTCTTATTAGCTTTATGATTGCAATGTTAACCCGAAGAACAAAATGACCATTTTCTTTTCTAACCCTGAGGTTGAAATAAAATGTTACCTTGACATGCAGACATGGTATATGTGCATTGTTTGTGTTATGTAAATTATGGATGTGTTTGGAATGTTGGAATACATATTGTTTAATTATTTCTTTTCTTGCCTTTTTTTACAACTTGCATTTAAATTCTGTCTACAGCTATTGCTACAGTGGTTACCATTGCTGAGATATTGAAGAACAATGGGCTGGCTGTTGAGAAGAGTGAGATTCTTACCCTTAACAAGATTTATTTTAGCTTTCATCTCATCTTGAGAACTCAAACTTACTATAATGTTATATATGCATCATATGCAGAAATCATGACTTCTACTGTGGACATGAGAGAGGAATCAGGAGGACGACCTGTTCAAAAAGCAAAAGTAAGTTGCAGATACAATATTTAGTGTTTAATTTTAAGTTACATTCGTCATGTGGCATATTAGACTGACCTCAATGCTTATATAAACGGAAGCTCTACTCTTTGGTATGTGAGTCTGTAAGAACAGTTAAATATAGGGAGTCTATGAACTTGGGATTTGATTGTTGTGAGGTGATGAGACATTACTTCCGTTAATTGGTGGGATAGAAAAATAAGATAAAAACAGCAAATTATTATTATTATTATTATTATTTTTTTGTATTCGCTCGGTCAAACCCACTCAGTGGTGTGATACTTTTATCTGTAGGGGTTGGTGGGTGTTCTGTGCCTAAGTCATGGCCTCTTTGGGACCTGGGATTGGAATATTCTCTTGTAATTCATAATGGATTTCATTATATTAAGCGGTTTGATTGAAGTAAAAGTTTTAGGCCCTATTAGGTGGAATAATTTCTGTTGAGTTTCAAGTATGTTCAGTTGTTCACACCTATACTACTGCCCATTTGTCAAAGGTGCTGTCACCGTTCAACCTGCTTAGTTTAGTGTAGAGGAATAGTTCTGATAGTGGTATATTATTTTACGAGTATGAAAGGTAGGTGAGTTAACTATGGTATGGTTAAAGTCTCAATGTACCAGTTTGGTCCATTTTTAATCACGTAGCTCATATTAATTTTCTTGAAATGGTTAAACATAACTCAAGATTGAGAGGCTGACAGCATGGAGTTTATAATTTTGTAGATTGAAATACTGCTGGGGAAGTCAGAGAAGTTTGATGAGTTGATGGCAGCTGCTGCGGAGGAAGTCTTGGATAATGAGGAGCAGAGCTAAAGATGGAGATGATCCCTTAATTATAGCTTGTGTTACTTGATTGTGAGCATCTTTAACAGTTCTTTTCTTGATTGGTGTATGGAGTGAAGCTTACTAGCTGTGATGATATTTTTAGGAATTTTTGTAAAATACTATGGCCTCTTTGTTATTCAAAATTCAAAATTTGTTGCTAATCCCCTGCTTACCTAGTTGAACATTTGAAAAACTTTTGCCTTATGTTTAGATAATTTACAGATGTTGTCTTCTTGTTCCCTTCTTTTATCCATGTTTAGAAACATTTTCTTCCTCCAAAGAATATGATACGTCTCTATATCTTAGCAATGGAGTATCACGTCATGAAATTCTATGAGGAAGCTACATAAGTTTAATTTTGAATTACAGTAACCAAAATTTTTTTCCATTAAGGCAAATTGGTGTTCTTTCGGAAGCTATTTCCTTTAAACGCTCTGGTAAAAGAAATTGATTAAATGTTTAATTTGGGTTAAAATTTTTACGTTTTTATCAATTTAGAATTAAAATTTTCAATTACAACAATTAAGCGTTAAATATTTTTGATCGTTTACAATTAAGGGTTAAAGGTGAGAGTTGTCTAGCGTATGTATGCAGGACATGCATATAACATGGATGTTGATTTGGAAGGATAAAATATAGAAGTGTAGCTTTGTCATAGTCTTTTTTATTATAACGTGTAATTATTAAATCTTTGTGTAACAATTAAATCTTTAATGTAGCATGTAATAATTAAATTTTTAATATAACATGTAATGATTACATTTTTTAATATGACGTGTAATAATTAAATTTTTAATATGATTATAACAATTATATTTTCAATGCAATTTTTAGTTGCATCTAATACATGTTCTATCTACTTGTCAATTCAACCCTTAATTATAAGAAATAAAAAACGTTTGATCCTTAATTAAAAAAGTATCCAAATGTTTATTCTCAATTTGAACATTTAGCCAAAGAAATCTTAATATGCTAGGCTTTTCATATGTTAACTTTTTTTTTTTGTTTTCAATTCTTGTTATCTTAATTCTTTCATAATTTTATTTAATTCCAATTAATTTAAAAAACTATTAGTACAAGGTAATGATGGAAATTTCATATTTTTCACCCTACTTTTTACTTCTTTTGGATTTTGTTTCTTTGGCATAATACTCAAAAAATTTATGAACTATTCAAAATTTAAATAAGTCTTTATTTTTTATTACATTTAATTAAATTTTTTATTTTTATATTGAATAAAATAAATCCTTGATTAATGATCAAAATATTATCTATCATTTTATTTACACATAATGTTGATGTAGTACCGACAGATTAAAATACACACAATCATATCATTATGTTATATTAGATGTTCACAATGTCACGTGATATAAAATACTAATTCAATCGTTAATTATAAAAAATTATTTAAATTAAAATAAAAATATAAAAAATATTAAAAAATTTTTAAATAATTTAAAACCTTTTTTGAGTTATTATACCCTTTCCTCTTTGCTTTACTCTTCTAGAGGTGACGATCTGCCTCTCACTCCCCACACACACGCACAAACACAGTCAATGTTAATGTTGCTTTGTTCCCTTGAATTTTTGGAGAAACGTTGCTGCCACTGCAAAACAAGCAAAGGGCAACCACGTGGTGTTGGGTATTGGTGGTCAGTTGTCCATTTCTGCTGGCCATGCAGATGAGACATTTTCAAGCCAATGAGAATTTGAAACGAATAATAATAATAATAATAATAATAATAATAATAATAATAATATCCTTCACATCCACCATCAGTGAGGAAGTCCTGGTAACATGAACGTAGATGAAAGTGTTTTTACGAAAGGCAAAAAATGTCGTGGTGATTATAGCTAGCACTTCCAAGATGCTCCTATATTTCCATTGCTGTCTCGCTTCGAGGCAAGTAATGCAGTAAATTACACAGTAAAATATTAAAGAGTAACAATTTCTGTACATACTGGAAAACATGTAAGGCATGGCAGAAAAAAAAAAGATCAAGAGTAACCCACTTAAACAAGTTCTAAACAGCACTCGAAAAGTCTGTCATTCTTCAAATATAACTTTATTTGTCTCATTTTCAAGGCCAATGAAAACTGTATGTCAGTTAAATTACTTTCAATATCATCTCTTACCTTGCAAAAGCCGCTACCTGAACTGAGCCCTCAACGAAAAAAAAAAAAACCACCCAAAATTCAGCAGGAGAAAATATATAAAAAAAAAGATGAACCTAAAATGTATGCCAGCTCATTCCTCTGATCCAAAAGATGAGTTTAATCCCTTGGACGAGATCCTATGCTTCCTCATCTTTCTCTACAAGTATCCTTTTGCATGCTTCATAGCACATGAAGGAAATCCCAGCAGCAGGTACCAACTTCATGCAACTAGGACCCAAACCTTTATATAGACCATGAATCCCTTCTTGTTCAAGAATGCTTGAGAGTGCATGCAGCACATTCTTGTAGACCTGTCTTCCATTGAGAGCTCCAACCTGCATATGCTTGCGAGCCACCTCAAGTGGGAAAGTTGCACTACTTGAAATAGCCCCAGCTAGTGATCCAATTAAAAGGGTTTCAATATTGCCGATTTTCTCCTCCTTGAAAACTTTCCTGTACACTTTCCGTAAAGTATCGTATGCAAAATAATTTGTGGCAGCATACGGAATTACTCCAATGAGACTAGGTGCAAGGCCTCTATAAAGTTCAGCAGGGCCCTCCTTTTGCAGTATTTTTAAGAAAGCATCAACTATACCATCATACATATTTTTCTGAAAAATTAACAAATCTCGGATGTTAGTGGAAAAATACCATTTTTACTCAGTGAATTTCAAAATATAGATTGCCTTCACCTCAATAGTTAATCGGGTCTTAAGTAGCTCAAGAGGATAGGTGCACAAAGTTGAGCTGACTCCAGCACAAGCCCCTGCAATTAATGAGGCAGGAATGGGAACCTTTGGTTCTTCCCCAGGTTTGGGAGATAACTGCTTATTCACGGTATCAAAAGCAAATAGCTGCAGATAATGAAGTTCAGGCATGGGGAATTAGTATTTGAACATGTTAGGAAAGATGATTACAACATAGGATGCTAATATCTGGAAAGATGCAGCGAAGTTTCTCCATTACCATCTTGTAGGCCAATTGACTTAAAACAAGAAAAAATTCATTAACAATGGCTCAATTCATGTGTAAGTTTCTTTCTTAATGGTACTGAGATGGCACATAAAAAGGAGCAAAGACTGGATATAGCGCACTATTTAATTGCTTTTATTAGTGAAGTTGACAAGATATTGCATTCATTTGATACATAGCAAGTACGAAACTAACAAGAAGCCAAGAACCAAACACCCCTCTGGCTAATAATAAAAAGAAGAATGCAAGCATGAACTCTTAGAAAAGCTTGCTTCAAACCTATATATGAATTCATGCAACAAGCTCCTACCAGATAATTGAGTTTAGGAATTAAATTACAAAAGCAAAACCAATGATGATAAAATAGCATGAAGCATAGAACTAATCACAGCAATTTTCACCAACAAGTGATTTGTAAAAAGGGATAATGTTCAATTTGGCCATTGTAGTTTAAGAAAATGTCTCATGTGATACTTGCACTAAAAAAATTTTTAATGTGGTAACCAAACTTTTATTTCGTGAAACAATCTACTCCAACCCATAATGCCGCTAACAAAACCTATTGACATGACTGTCAACCATATATGAAACATGGCTGAATAAAAGCCACGTCACCTGCTGGGGTCATCTCAATTTGCTTACATTATGATGTGTCTATGACATGGCACACACATGACAGTCACATGTCATATAATTACTCGTCCCTCTCTTTGGGGGAAATTTATCGGCTGGTTTTAGGGTTTAAAAAACATCAAAACCAAAAGCTGATCCTGAAAAGCCCTAATTTTCCTAGTTCTCTTCCTTCTTCCATAGAAAATCCCCCAAAAGAAAGAAAAGTGAAAATGAAATGTAGAAAAAAGGTGATCACTGCAAACGAGAAAGGCTAGGAGATTCAATTGGGTTTTACGAGTTAATTCGATTGCCACCAAGAGATTCAAATGGTTTTTCCCAACCCCACTAGACTCACTTGATTTGCTTTTCTTTAAAGCTTTCCTTTTTTTTCTTGATCTCTTGCAGAAGGCACTCAGACTCCAATTCTGGTGGTAGTCGAATCTCCTAGCTTTTCTTGAAAAATCAAATCAAGTGAGTCTAGTAGGCCTGGGAAAACCTAGTCAAATCTCCTAGCGGTTGTCGAATAACCTTGTATAGCCACATAAGCAAAGGGAGGGAGGGAGCAATAATTTTATGACACGTGGGAACCATGTGTCTGCATGTGACATCCATATAAGCAAATTGAGATGACCCTAATGGCTAACATGGCATTTTTGGTCATGTGTTAGATTTTGATTGGTTGCCAGCATCGTCATCAAGTTTCATTAATAATGTTATGGGTTGGAGTAGATTGTTACATGGAATAAGGGTTTAGGTACTGCATTGAACAATGTTTTAGTATAAGCACTACATTAGACATTTTCTTAAACGACAAGGGCCAAATAGGATATCATCATTAAAAATGACAACAATAATTGTTTTGTCCACCTCTTTCATTTGTTAAAGAGTTTGTTCTTGAGAAACATAAGAATCAGTTATAAACTAGCAGTAGAAGAAGATGACACATAAAGGCTTAATATTTAGAAATGAATCATAGTACACAATTTGCAAATAGAAAAAAAAGACATTCCCTGATCCTTTGCTCTCAGGGTGCCATAATTTTCCACCCACTATATTTACCGTTTCAAGGTTGTGTCGTCACAAAGTGGTTCCCTAAAGGATTAATGGCTGATGGTCTTTATCAAATTTCTTAGACAAGGCAAATGGAGCTCTGTTTCACTATCCACTTAGAAAACTACCATTCTGATGTAATAAAGGTGGCAATCTATACTTTTTCTTGAACAGAGAGCCTCATTCTTAAAATGAAATTAGAAAGAAACACCAATACAACAACAAAGTAAAAATTTGCAACTGCAATACGTCAGTTCACAACCACTAGAAAAAACAAGACATGCAGTTTGACACAATAAATAACAAGCGAAAAGGCTGACATCAAGAAAACAGAAGCTAAAAAGGTGCATATTAAGAATACAAGTGCATGACATATTAGAGAGAAAACAATACTAATTTGACTCCTTCGCATTCAAAAAAACCTAGTAATGAGTATATATATGAACCAAAATACACTAAAGCAAAAAGAACAGCACAAAGCTCAAAACCAAGCAATTGATTAACCAACATACTTAATAGGAGTATCCAGTATCACAAAACCATAAACAAACTGAATTAAATTCATAAAAACACAATAAGAATTCATGGATTAAATACCTCTATCGCCTTGCTAGGTGCAACTCGAATCACATTAACCAGATTACCCCTAAACAACCCTTTCCACCCATCAGTCTGCATTATATTATGGAACACCTCAGTCGTAGAATTCCCACTAGTCCCAACCATCAAATGCGTCCTTATTGTCTCCAATGGCGCAACGCAGGTCCTTGAAACCGCCCCCGCTATAGCACCGCTTATTAACCTTCTTAATGAAGGATTAGAAACCTTGATTTTCAGTTTTAAGCCAACTTTCTTCTTCTTCTTCAAAGCTACTTCACCTTCTGGTACTCCAACAACCCGAATTTCCTCTTGTGATGGTAAATATTTCACAAACAAATCGGAAAATGGAGCTTTGATTCCACCATTGTCACGGGGATTTGGGGAGTTTGGTGAATCGCCAAATCCCATTCCCATTTGACCAACGCTTGCAAATAAGCCACCTGGATATAAATGATTACGTTCGAGACTCCATTCAGACCCCAAATCAGATATAGAGAAAAACCTATCTTTTTTATCATCAAACAACTGAATTCCTCTCTTGCCCATGATTTTAAAAACTTTAAAAAAATTAAAAAACGAAAAAAAAAACAGTTTTTTTCCTAGGGTTTATTGAATATAAAAATCCGTTTTTCTCATTGTTTCAAGAGAATTGAGATTGTTTTCTACGCTAAGATTCGATTTTGAACAAATGGGTGCCTAAAAAATCTATTTTTGAGGTATAGGTACAAGAGAAAATCAAGGTTTTTTTGAAAAATCCAAAGAGAAGAGGCGATGAAAACAAGTGACAAATAGAAAATTTAGAAGCCTTATAATGAAAGAAAACGAAAAGGGAAAACGAAGAGAGAAGAGAGGAGGGTAGGTGAATGAATCTGATTCTCTCAAGCTTATTTTTTTTCCTCCTTTTCTCTCCGAAAAGACAATGACTTTGGACTCAGGACTGTGGGAGTGCCAAAAGGTATTATATATATAGTAGGGTTGCCTTGGTTTGGTGGGTTTAGGAGTTTGGAAGGAAGGTGTTAGGTGTTTATTGTACTTCCAACAATGGGAGTGAACCAGAAGGTGGTCGCCTCGCTCCTCTTCAGTTGCTTTGGAGATTTAAGTAATTTCGATGTTCTTTGAGTACTTGTCTTGTTTGGGAACTTGGACAATCGATGCATGTAAGTTTTTAATATTTTTACAGTGATTTTTCGCAAATTTAGTGCTTTATATTTGAATTATAAAATTTTATACGACCCGCAAGGGCAAGGCCGCCCCTGAATTGGTTATCCACTTTCGAAAAAATAGACAAATTCAGTTTCCAGTCAGCACTCAAAACCACTCAATTCTACAAGCCAAGCAGGAAGGATCTTCTGCTGATGCTGGCTTCGTTTGTCATTTATCTCTGGGAGCTTTTCCTAAACGTAAGCCCAACAGAGGAAAGCCCATTTTCCAACTTTGGCAGTTGGCCCAGTACTTAAATTTATCTGCTCATGGATTATATTTTAACCTACCAGATAAAAAAATGAAAAATGTTCCAAATTATTAAAAAAATTTAAACAAATTTTTATTCTTTTATTATATTAAATCAAGAAATTGTATTTTTATTTCTGATCAAATAAATTTTAATAATTAATAATTAAATATTATTTATCAATTTTTTTATCACGTAACATGTTAATCTATTATAATAAATAATGATATAATCATATAATATTTTTACTTTCTATTTAACATCTCGTAAGTGTAAAATGATAATATAATTGTGATTAACGTCATTTAGTCAACTGTTATTTGATTAAATTAAAAAAAGAATTTATTAAAAAAGTTTTTAAATAATTCAAAATTATTTTTAAAACATTATGTTTTATATTTTTATATATATATATTGGATTTTAGTTGACTTTTACCTATACATTCCCTCACCAAGTTTTCGCATCTCATCAACAATATATAGGGAAGTATAAAACTGGAAAGGGGGTTTGTTTTTGTAGACAGGGGGCTTGAATAACGAAATCAATCCCCCTTAATAAATAATTAATAGACAGTGGAACATCTATCTTCCCAAGATTGAGGTTTGGCTTCTAATAAGTCAAAAAAGAGGGGGAGAAAACAAGGACAGAAAAAGAAGGATGATACTATTTCAGGACTACATTAGTATCACAGCATCAACGCTTTGTTGAAAGTTAGGCACGTTCTCTGAGGTTTCTTTCCTGCAACAGTTGGGTCAACTTTGTCGTGTCCCTGCGAATTTGAAACAACAAAAAACACGTGCGGACACCTGCTGCTGTGGCTGCGAAGCGGTTGGATGTTGTCCTGTCATGCAATGTTCAAACGTCAATAGACTTTTGTTATAATTTTGTGTTACTGATATGAATTATTTTTTTATTTTGATATTATTATTAAATTTTAAATGAATAGATAATTTAAAATAAATTAATAATAAGTGAAGATATTTTTTTTCATATTTATTTAAAACACCCAAACTTAATTGATGTAAAATTTCATTAAGCACCATTCTTATGCTCCTTTACTTCAAAATGGTCACATATGAGCCATTTGAACAAGCAGGACAGTGTGGCCTGGTGGGAGCATCTAAATAAACCCCCTAAATGGCATTTAACTTTCTCAAATTTTTATTATCAGAAAAATAAAGAAAAACTCAAAATGTTTAATCAATGTTAAGTTTTTGAAACTCTTCACTCAAATTTTAAAAATTATAAATAATTATCATTCAATAAACTTTTTAGATATATGACACAAGTATTACATTTAATAATATAAATTTAGAGAAAAAAAAGAACATAAAATTGGCAGAAAACATGGTTGAATTAGAGTCTGAAACCTAGTTTTAAGGCCTCGTCCACAACTCTTCACTATTACATTCAACAATTACTGTAACTCTCATTATTCCGGTGAAGAAATGTAGTTGTTCTCTCCCACGCTGATTTGTTTGGTACTGATATGCACTTTTTTGGGGACATGGTACAAATAAGGCCCAACCCAAGAGCAAAATACTTCATAGAGATTAAAGCGGAAGTGTCGTTGTCAATGGGTGAGTTTGGGCCTTCAACTGGACCTGAGTTTTTCAAAGCTAAACCCAACCCATAGACTTTTATCAATAAAACAATTAAAAATATATCTATATTCATATTTTGAAACATGTCTCATATATTAGAATTTAATTCAAATAACAACTATATTATTTATTCAAAGATAATAATAATTTCAGTACCAATGGTGCTAAGATTTAAATCTTAGCATAAGTCTGACAGAAAACTAATTGAACTCTCTGATCAATATATTTTAATAAAATCATTCATACTTTCTCACGTTATAAATTTCTTTAATGAAATATTATCTCATGCAACGATAATGAGTTAAGAAGGTTGTAATGCAACATGTTCGTTAGGTTATATTTAAAGATATTAATATAAGTATTGAATGAATGCATGATATTAATAACTCTATGAATCCATTTACGAATTTAAAAACTTCAACCGTTGTGTATAGAATAAAAATTTTATGATAATACTATTATCTAATATCTCCACCAAAAATGAATGGTGCTTGTTCACAAGTTTTCCGTTTGGTCTTGTATATATTTGATAGCAGATAGCCCCACAATCTGCTGGTTAGAATAAGCTGCCTGATTAATGAATACAGCTAGTGCTTAATCCTCTTAAAAAGTGCATGCCCAGTTGTAAGTGGGTGGGTGTGGTGGGGTGTCATCACTGATATTTTGGCCGTTAATTTTGGCATTAATTGCAACAAGTAACTATTGCGTTCAGCTTCCAGCTATCAAGAAGGAGATTTTCGCTACAACAAGCATCACAGAGAAAATTGTCGTTCCTAATATGAGTAACAGCCAGGTTTGAAACCCCTGAGAGGCGATCCAAAAGAATATACCCTAACTTGTAGCTGTAGCTGACACCAAACTCCCATTACCCTTGTTTGCTCCTTCCTAATCCCTATTAGCCATTAAAATATAGCTTAAGTTGTCTGTAACCACTCCTCTTATATCATGAAGGATATGAATATTATTGTTTGGATGTTTAATCGATGAAGCACGTAGCGTTTAAATACAGGTTAAAATATTTTTTTTTATATAAAGGAAATATATTAACTTAAATCAAAACTACATCATCTTTGACCAAAGAATACCAAACATATCTCCAAAAAAAATAGTAAGAATACTAGATGGGGGCTTATCAAAAACATGTAAGCTTAATGAAAGATTATCATGATGTGTTGCCATCCAATCTGCACGCTGATTGACTTCACGATGTTCATGAGTTACACAGCAGTCCCAGCTTCTCTGTAACAAATCCTTGATCCTTTGCAGTAAATTAGCATAAGGGTCCTAGTTAGAAATTTCTTTTGATATTTTCTGGAACACTAGCAAAGAGTCAGTTTCCACTACTATCTTTCTATAACCTCGGCTCCAACATATTTCTAATCCTTGATAAAAAGCCCATAGTTCTGCTGCTAGAGAAAAAGAAATTCCTATTTTGTATATAAACCCAACTAACCAGAAACCATTTTCATCTCTGACAATACCACCTGCTGCTGCGAGATTTGGTTGTCCTCGAGCACTACCATCCACATTAAGTTTGACAAAAGAGTGCAATGGTTTTATCCAATGTATCATCACTTCCTTCCTGGTTCGTCCTCCTTGTTTCCTTAAGATATCCCAGGCTTCTTTAGCTCTTGTCCAGATTTGTTGCCAGTCATTGTTAGGCCAAACCAAAGATGCATTGAACACTTGTAAATTCAGCCAATACCACAAAAGCCAAATACAGGTTAAAATATTAATACAAAAGGAAAGGAAATATTTACAATAAATTGCTACTTAAAGTAAAGGCATTAGTTATACCATAAATTAAGGAATTAGAAATCAGTCAATGTTTACGGCCTACAATTAAGGGGAACAAGATCACCGACTCAAACTTCCTTCGTGAATGAATCACGAAGCTTTGGGTCTATCTAGAAACCAGGAAGCTAGCCTAATTGATTGTCAAGCTCCCCCTCAAACTCTACCACATCCATAGAACTGCCTTGCTGGTTCTCCCTGTTTTTTTGTTAATTATTATTTAACGAAGCAGGCAAGCCTGCTGCAAAAAGTACAAACTGCACAAAGCAACATCATTGTTTGTGAACAAGAATAACAGCAAACCAATAAAAAGAAACAACTACAGTAACATGTATATCTTCCTCTAGCACCTGGTCAACCCTACTTCTAATAACTGCCTTGATGCGATTTAGAATGGCAGAACTAGAGTTGCATCTCTTCTCCTTCCATGAAATTTGTTGTTTCGTTCCATCCAAATAAAGATAAGCACTCCAAGTAAGTCTAAATATGACTGCAATCAAAGCTTTTTCCTCTGCTGTGCCGAGCTGAGTTCATCGAGCCAATTTCCTACCTGTTTCTGTATGCCACATATTATAATCCTTTTGTTCTTTGAAGAGATACGGGGAGAAAAATTAAAAAGGAGGATTGGGTTGAGTTTAGTGAAAATCATTAAAATTAAACCCTCCAAAAAGAGAGATTGGAATTGCTGTTATAATAACCCTTTCATTGCATAATATTAATTAGTTTAGTATATAACAAGGTTGTGTTTAATAAAAAAATTAGATTATATATATATATATATATATTGAAAAAACCGAATCAATATGATACTAACTCAACTAAAGTCTTCATTCGTTTTTATATATTAGTTTAGTATATACCCTTTCATTGCATGTTTATAGGTTCTAGATATAAAAAGTATTGATTATTTTTTTTTGAAAAGCTAAAACCTGTTGATCATTAATGGTATATATGCCAACTTAAGAACCACGCATGATTCACGATGTGATGTATCAATATATATATATATATATATATATATATATAGTAATCAGTTGTGTAGAGAATTGGAATCAAGTTTGCATTCTCATCTCCTTTTTATGATAAGTTAAACAAAAAAAAAAATCTCTCAACGAATTAAACAGTAAAGTGTCAAAAGTGGCCTTATACACCCTTGATTGACGAGTTATATATATCCATTATCTAGAAGAAAGAGAACAACGAGGGTGGGATTTCTACGCATCCACACAATGACACATGAAAAATAGAAAATTCACACGATAAGCTATATTCTTCTTTTCCCTGTTTAGTTTTGGTTGTTCTCCAAATCCTAGTATATAAACTGGGCAGGACTTTGTTTTCCTTCAACATAATAATTCACCTTAATTTCCATTTTCTGAAATCATGGCTGTCTTGTTGGTGGCGATGGTATTAAGCTTATTGGGCAGAGAAGTTCTTGGGGATGTTGGAACTGCCGCATCCTATGATCCTCCCTACATACGTGAGTAAATCCTACCTTTTTCCTTGTATTTAGAATATGCTACTACCGTATATAATTGAAGCCTGAACGCGAAACATGTTAGAACTTACAGTTACCAACTAATGGTGAGGTTTAGGTTTAGCTGTCAAAGCTTAACTTAGGTGGTAAAAGAGAGATAAGATATGAATCAAATTCCTAAATTCCAATCCAAATTCTATTTTTGGTACCAAAGAAGGTGGACTCTGTAGTATACAGCTAGCTTTCCAATGGTAACAACATATAAAGGAAAGATTTTGCAAGCACTTTTCATTTATCATTAATTTATTTTTATTACTATTATTATTTTTAGTTTGAGAAAAGAGCATTTTAACTTTAATGTCTTTTGAGCATGGAATATATACAACTACTATTAAATCAAACATTTGGATGCATCATTAATTTATTAGCAGTATATGAATTATTGGTCACATTGCAAAATTGTAAAGGCCAATATAACACTGTGAAATATATGTTTGTCTCAACTTTCTGATTTATTTATTTATTTATTTTACTAATGTGGGATCCGTGACATTTCTGATTTGTTTTTTTTTCTTTTTTGTTTCCCCCTTAACCCCAATTTTTATTCAGCTACCAAGTGCAATGGTAATAGTGAAGAGCAATTTCCACCAGGAAATTTGTTTGTCGCTGTGAGTGAAGGACTGTGGGATAATGGTGCTGCTTGCGGGAGGCGTTACAGAGTGAGGTGTTTGAGTGGCAATGGAAGGCCATGCAAAAGGGGTAATATTGATGTAAAGGTGGTGGATTTCTGCCCTAAATCACCATGTCCAGCCACCATGGTGATGTCCAACACTGCTTTTAACGCCATCTCGCGTCCTGGTGGCAGAATTAACATAGAATATGTGCAGTACGTTAATCTCTACTACGTACCTCTAATCTCTCTCTTCTATGCTCAAATAACTTATCTACATATATGAAGCGAAATTATTTTTATGATTTTCTTGCAGGGTATGACTTGGTTCGACCTAAGTTCCATCTGCAGCTGCTTAATTAATTATACTTAAAGGCCGATGTATAATGACTAATGCCTGCTTATATATATATAGTGCTTGACGCCATTGTTTTTTCATCCCTACGTGTTTCTTATTTGTAATTGCCTCTTTAATCAATAATATTGGAATATAAATAGAATTGTGCAGTATATTTAGCAGTTGTTCTGACAATTGACATGCTTATATTTTAACAACTTATATGCCAAATGAAAATCTACGTACTAAGAAGTAAGAATCGATGCCAATAGCAACACCCAGCAAATATAATCACGAGCAAGTTTTCACTATCTTAATTTTATTTGAACTTGTACTATATGCTATGGGTAAATGCTTTTAAAGAGTGTATTATTTATTTTTTAATTTCTTCTTAATTCATGTCCACCTTCTAATTATGTAGACATTATATTCATTTATACTGTTATTAATAAATTCATCAATTTTTGAATGTTCATATAATTTTTTTGAATATGATTTAAATTATTAACGTTTTGTTTGGTTGAAATTTTTATTATTTATTTTTTTATTTATTATGGAAAAAATAAATAAATAATAAGAGATAAATAGCATAAGTATTAACTAAATAAAGCTTAAAATACAATAGAAAAAAATATTTATAATCAAAGAGCAAGAAGACCCGCAATAACATAATGAAATTTAACAAGTGAATAATAGATACCCGGTACACCAACCAACTTTCATGAGCTTATAAGCAAAATCACCAAATTGATAGGAACAATCTTTTCTTTTCGTAAACCTTAAAACCCTCCTATATCACCAAGCCATTTTTTTTAAAGTCAATTAGAGTTAAAACGAAAAGAAAAATAACCTTATTTTTATATTTTGTGCGATAATGGCGTAGTCTCCATGCGACATTAATGCATTGCACCAATAGACTCCCCTTTTAACTTAATAATTTATGTCCTAACAGTTCCATTCTGTTTCTCCCATTTCCCTTAGCCTTCCGTTCAACACCTCCTCCCAAAATTCTCATTCCTATTCCTCCCCAACTTCAACAAATCCCCTCATAGTGCCATCAAATGACTCTCGACCAACTAGGTAAACAGTTTAGCATATGGTATCGAAATTGGGTTGAATTGACCATCCTCTTGGTCCCCTTATAGTATTGTTAGGAAGTGCTTTCACTTGCTCAAATTCCAACTGTTCTGGTTCCAAATCTTCATATTCAAAACATCATATTTCTTCCAATTCTGTAAATATAAAACAGGATATCTTGTGCTTTTCTTCTCCTTCCTCCCCCAGTATTTTCTTTCATTATTGGTTTTTGTCTCCATTTTTGTTCCTTCAAGTTTATACTTTGAGTGATTATTTTTGAAAATCCAACAAAAATATAGTTGGGATGAGCCTTGCCATCAATTGGGATTGGTTAAGGCTTGATTCCAATCATGCAACAATATAATTCATGTAAAATGATTAGAAGTTTTCCTTCATGAATAAGTCATCAATTATAATGAGTTATAAATCTAATTGAATGAAGTCCATGAAATTAATATGTCTTGCAAGAGAACTGTAATAGGTTACAGTTATGAGATCTTTATGTATCAAAGCATAATTTCAAAATGCTTCTGGTTAATGTAACATTGAGACTGGACATCAATGATACTTAAAAACTGGTATATTCTATGTTACTTACTTCGAAAATAAGCAATCGATCTCATAAATTAAAGTATAGAGTACTTGGAACGAGAATATAAATGCTTGCCTAGGAGAGCAAGTTCACTGAACATGACCCGCTATGAGAAGTGCATTTGGTAATACACTCTAGTGTCTATGTAACACTTCTCATGTATTAGTCGTGTAAATACTCCCTAGACTTGAGACACCAGGTTGTTTTATATATGAAGTGCTATACTTTAATTTCATCTTTACAAGTGCCTAACCAAGGATGTCAAAACATGATGCTTTTATCTATAGTATGAAGTATGTGATGGCAAATGAATGGTCAAGATAGGAATCATCAACTCAAGTGTTTTAGAGGAAATATCTTATCAGTTCTTGGTTAACATTAGCTTATTGAAGTTTTTGGCCAAGGGGACATGGAGATTATGAAAAGATTTCATAAGTCTCTATAAAGCTAATGTTATAACTGTAAGAACAAAGATGGAGGTCAATGAGATTAGACACTGTACCAAGTTTTTATTATCTTTGGAATATATGATGAAGGACTGAATTACATTGATAGACTGTACACTGAAAAGTTGTTAAAGAACCCTTTGACTTTCTTAACAATTGGGTGGCCATGATGCATTGTTAGATACCAATCTTAATCCATGGAATTGATTATAAATTAATTAAGTGAAATTTATATTAATTAGTTAAGCAATTAATTAATTCCATTGCTAATATGTTAAGAATTGTATGGGTCACACACAATGATTGCGTTTGAATTAAATTAGGAGAGTTATGATTTAAATTAAACTTAAATCACATACTTAGTAATTAACTTCTATAAACTTAATTAAAAGAGTTTTATTAAGTTTTAGGCATAATTATAAATAGTTATAATTATAAGGCCTTGATTGCAAAATATAAAGGAAATTAATTTTGATTTTAATTTCTAAGGACTTAATTAAAAGACTTTAATTGAGTAAAAACTTTAATTAAGTAATGGGCCCAATATTATAACGTGTTATAATGTTGAGAGCTTAATTGCAAAATTGAAATTATTTTAACTTAATTATATAAGTTACATTTTAACTATTTTTCATATGAGAGTTTTTTACAACTAAAGAAAATCTAGTTTTTGTCTGAAAAAGAAAAAATGTTTTCTCTCTTTATCGCTACTCCTTTTGTGCGAAAGAGAAAATTGCTTTTGAAGCAGTTTTTAAGAGAGGTTCGGTTAAAATTGTGAAAAAGAAAAAAAAGATAATTGTTGTCCTCTTTACTAGTACAAAGTATAGTTAAAAACTCTCTCCTTTGTTGCATGCTCATGTGCAATTGTGTGCATTACTGTTGGAGGCTTAGCACTTGATTGGTTGGGGTTTTTTGCTCCTTGTGGTGTTTGTGGGATTGCTTTGGAAAGTGCAACTGTGATTACGAAATTACTTAGTAAGGTAATTTTGTAAATAATAATTAATTTTATTTTTTTATATATTAAATATCGCTAAGGTGATCTATGAATGGAAGCATGTTTTGGTTGTTTAACTTTAAAGTTTTAATTTTCTTTCTGTTATGTATTTTAAGTATGCCATCTATAGCCAAACCCATCAAATGCATCATTCTAAACTTGAAACCTTTAATGGCTAAATCCATATTTTTTCTCATATCGTTCTCAAAAACTCCCTTCCTCGCCTTTCTCCGCCTCTTCCAACTTCGTCACTTGTTCTTCTCAAATCATTTGATAAGTTCAAGAACATTGCCTAAAACATTAAGAACTTAGTGAAGAACATGTTCAAGAATTAAGATTTTAAGAAAAGAATTGACCAAATCATTAAAAGGATCGGTAAAACTTTACATCATAAGCACCTATCGAATATCAATGCTAGTATTCAAGAGGTAAATGTTACCCTTGGTGCCATTTTAAAAGTAATTAAGTAGATGCAATTGAATTGGGCTGACGCTACCTCTAGTGATGTCGCCCTATCACGGTTGATGATTGGTTTTACCTTGACTAAAAGAAAAGTAGTTATATTGGCTGGAAAGGCAATTAGAGTTAATACTAAAGAAAAAGAACATTCTCATTTAGTTTTGTCTAATAATGGTGTGGTTTCTGCGCAATTGATTTTTGGAAGAACTGGTTCCCTAGAGAATATTTATAGACATTGAACTGGTTGAACAACCTAAAATGAATATCTTTCTGCGATGCTAGAAATTGTTAAAACTTCCAAGACTATTTGAGAACAGTGTGCTTTATCTGAAATGAAGATTTTTTTTTGTTGACAGTTGGTGTTTTATTGATGGGAAAGCTAGAATGCCATGTTGAGTCACACTTAAGTATAAGACTCCTTCTGGCATAGAAGCTAACTTTGCAGAAGCCAGAACTGTGTAGTTACAACCCAAACCAAGCTGCTAAAAAGTAATTGGTAGCAACTTCAGAAAAAGAAACAGCCCCTACACGAAAAATTAAAGCTATGTCATATAAACTATTGAATTGCGACCACCTATCCAAGAAACAGAGAAACCCAAAAAGGATAGCATTCGTCTCCTTGTTTGTAGCGAAAGGACCCCTTTCTGGCTAAGCATTTGGTATAAAGATTGAAAACCAAATACCTAGAAAGAGGCACAAGCGATGGCCTTCTTGAATCAGTTGACCCTCAGGATCTTCCTTGAAGCCCTCAACCCTTAGCACAAGAAGAGAACCCCCAGCTACCCTTTCGCCCGCGTTAGAGCCCAGTGGTCATCCCTTGTGACCAGGAACAAAAAAGACATCCCTTCATTAGCACCGTGCAACCATTATAGAAAACATTGGACGAAGATGAAGTGACCCATCAAAAGTCGCTAATTTGACTCACTGTCAAGGCAAAGAAAGACGAGCCCAAAAGCATCACACCCTATATAGGCGAACTGCAAGAGCGAGACCATCACCGAAAAAAACAACATCAGACACAAATTTTTCCCGCCACCAAGGCAGAGGCAGTTCGCCACATGAGAGGAATTCTTCGACTTAAAAATAAAGAAAAACACGTAAATCAGTAAGCAAAAGACTAGGGAAAGTCCTAAAAACTTACAATGGAAAAAAAGAAACACCGATACAAACAAGAACTCTGGAAAAATAAAATGTAGCAAAAAAAAAAAAGACCCCTAAGACTCACCCAAAAACCCCAATCGGAAGGAGATAAGGACAAAACCCTATTAAAACCAATACTAAGCAGGGGTTTCATGCAAACACCAATAACAAGCTGTGGAGGTAACAGAATAGCGCAAAAAAGCATAGGAAAAGACAACAGAAAAACCACATAGTTGACACATATGGGCTAAATTAAAACAACACCAGAACAAAAGAGAGATCAAATCGGGCTTTGATTACCCCTGTTGCACAAATGGAATTTTAATTACCCCAGTTACAGCTATCGTCTTCGTTAATGACATTGCATGTTGTAACTCCTTTCCATTTTATTGTGTGGTGAAGGTTCATGGTATTTTCATTAGACTTAAAATTCTCATTATAATAGTTCAACACTTTTTAAAATTATTTTAGGTCTAATTTATGAATACTTTTATTTTATATGTTAATATATATATATATATATATATATGTATATAACTCAAAATTGAATGAACATCCCCTTATACCAAAAAACAGTTATATTATTTAGATCGAGACTCTTTCTTTAGTTGTACAAAGAACTAAAATTAATTATATTACTTAGATTTCAAAATTGTACAAAGAACCGCCATATTCATCAACATATATCTGGCAAAATCAATAGCCTTCCCTTTTAGCTTAATAATTTTTATCCTAACATGTTCATTTCGTTTCTTCCATTTCCCCTTCTTTAACATGTCTTCCTCGCACCCCTACCCCTCCTAGCTTCTGCATGTAAATCCCCTTTTAGTACAAAACGCACCATTCTCGGCCTCCACTCTAATGGCTATGTTCATATTCTTTCTTAGGTCATTTTTGAAAACTCCCTCTCCTCGCCCTTTTCTGCCTCTTCCAACTCCGCCCACCAACAATGCTCTGCCTCTTCCAATTTTGTCATCTTTTCTTCCCAAATCCGAAAAGTTCAAGAACGTTGCTAAAAACATTAAGAACTAAGAACGTGTTTTAAGAACTAAGATTTTAAAAAAAGAACAGAGCAAAACATCAAAAGAATTGATAAAGTTTACATCACAAGCCCCTATAGGATATCTATGGTAGGTTTCGAGAGATAAACGTTACCCTAGTCACCTATCGGATATCCATGCCACTATTTGAGAGATAAATGTTACCATTCGTGCCATTTTTGAAGTAATTAAATAGAGGCAATCGAATCGGGCTGATGCTGCCTATAGTGATGCCGCCCTTAATCCTTCTCCTGCTTCTGGTGATGATCCTGCCTGAGCTGATGATTTGTTTTGACTAAAAGAAAAGTAGTTATGTTGGTTTCTCGATAGATACACGTCATTTGTTCTTGTACGATAGCTTACACATGTAGTGCGGGGTGTGGCAAATACATTAATGCAAAGCATATTTTTGTTAAGAGATTGAAACATAAAGACAAATATTTAATTTTTTAAATTATTTGATATGCAATTCAAGTTTTGAAAGTTGATGCATTTCAATTACCATATTGAACACTCAGAATATCACTAAGGCATATTTTCTTAAAAATAACTTTAAAAAAAAAAAAAACAAGGGGTTTGAACTTTTTACAAACAATACATATACTCATCATTAAATCAAATGCACAGAAAAATTCTTATGTAATCTATTTGGTTAAGAAACTCTCTTTCTCCCTTCGTAGTTATGGTGAAGAAGGCTCAGATGCAACTCTTAATGCTTTGTGGAATCTCAAAATCTCTCCCAAGATTCAATGTTTGCTATGGTTGCTTTAGAATGCATTTCCACAAAAAAAACCTTTCCGTTGTCAAGAGGAATTGCATTTAGTTGAAGAAAATACATTATGCCTGTAACGACCCCCCTAGATCACTACTGGCATTCAAGACTTTCGAGGTGTCCCACCAAGTCCCGAACAAGCCTCATATGACTTTTCAACCATTCCCTGTACACTTGCAATAGACTGCATAAATTTTAAGTCAAACATATATATACACGTGTACTTGAATTCAAAATCAAGCACAATCAATTCAATTTTGAATTTAAGGCATGCTATTACAATTAACTACGTTGAGTTCGGAATCTCAAACTTTCATTAATCTAAAAATCAATATTTGCCACATACAAATCCAGAGTATTACAACTCGACCTCTATCAGCGGAGTGACTCTAAAACGAGTTGAGACTTGTCTTACCTAAATATGTGGTAGACCGTGCTCACTGATAGTTTCACGTTAGATTAGCCCCTGTCTGCAAAAAGGGAAAATAAGAGGGTGTGAGTCTCATAGACTCAGTGATAATCATCGACTCAGTGAGCAGGCGAGAAGGGGAAACAACATACGGATAGATTAGTTCTAAATCTAAGAGTATGCGTAGAAAAATATTTCATTAAATGGAGAGATATTTTATGCCTTGCAAATCTAAAACAGTGTAATTCAAGAATATATATATATATATATTTATATATATATTTCACTTATCAATTATTAATAAAAATTTACGTGTCAAAGACACGCGATGTATGCTAAGACAATAAACGGGCGAATCTCGTTCTCGGATAATTTAGTACAGCCCTTAGGCTTAGTCTCGGATGTCGTTATCTACCCGTGGGAACTGCCCACGTCACCAATATAAATCGAGGCTTCAGGTCCCCCTTTACCTACTCGTGGGAACTACCCACGTCACCAATATAAATCGGGGCTTCAAGTCCCCCTTTACCTACTCGTGGGAACTACCCACGTCACTAATATAAATCGGGGCTTCAGGTCTCCCTTTTTCCTACTCGTGCACAAAATATTTCAATCACGTGTAAATAAAAATCATTCCAATTTAAGGCATTTACCAATCATACTAAATAAAATGAGAATATTTCTCTCATTAATTGCACTTTATATGTGAATCATTTAGATCATAATGTGTCTGCCAAATCAACGTATTAAAAGGAATAACCAATTATTATCATATCTTGAAAACAGTATAATGGCCACTGGCCTAAGCAGTACACAAATTGCAAGGCATTATTTGAAGTGAAATCAATCGAAGATTTGTTTCCCCATACTTAAAAATCATATATATACATGTACTACATATATTATCGAAAATCTAGATTTTTTAAAACTGTCACATTCACAAACAACCTAAATTTTCTACCAGCTCATGCCATCCACAATTTCATCAACTATTAACACAATTTATATAATATTATAAGAATATAATATTTTTTAAATTTAGCACCCACTCACCTCGAAATAGTGGGGTACTACTTCGCTATTGTTTCAAGCGTGTACCTAGTTATTTTGTCTCCATCCCCCTTTTTTCTCTTTTTTTTTATCTGTTGTTTCTCTCTCCTCTTCCTCTCTCTTCTCTTTCTCTTTCTTCTTCTCTCTTCTTCTTCCCTCCCGTTGCTGCTCCCTCTCTCTCCTTTTTCTTCTTCTTCTTCTTCCCTTTCTCTTTCTCTTTCTTTCTTTTTCCTCTCCTCTTTCTTCTTTCCTCCCGTCGCTACCCTTTCTCTCCCCTTTTTCTTTTTCCCGTCGCTACCCCCTCTCTCCCCTTTTTTTCTTCTTCTTTTTCTTTCCTTTCTCTTTCTTTTTCTTTCTCTTTCTTTTCCTCTTTCTTCTTTCCTCCTGTCGCTGCGCCCTTTCTCCCCTTTTTCTTCTTCTCGTCGCTGCCCCATCTCTCCCTTTTTTTTTTCTTCTTCTTTTTTCCTTTCCCTTTCTCTTTCTTTCTCTTTCTTCTTCTCTCTTTTTTTCCCCCTGTCGCTGCCCCTTCTCTACTTTTTTTCTTCTTCTCCCCTTTCTCTTTCTTCTTCCTTCTTTTGTCTTTTTCTTTCCCCTCTTTGTTGACCGAATCTCTCCTCTTTTTCCTCTTTTGTCTTCTCCCGCATGGGATGTTACAAACTCCCCCACTTATAATAAATTCGTCTTCGAATTTCAATAGCATAGAAGCACTTATCTGCACCTTCAATCCTCAAATAGTTGTGGGTACTCTACTTGCATTTCTTCTTCTAGTTCCCAAGTTGCCTCTTCCGCTGGACGGTTTTGCCATAATACTTTCACTAAGGTGATGTCTTTATGACGAAGCCTTTTGACTTGACGGTCCAATATAGCTACAAGCTGCTCTTGGAATTCCAACCCATGTTCCAATGATACCGTATCATGTTTTATTACGTACGAAGGGTCTCGGACGTATTTTCTGAGAATGGATACATGAAACACTAGATTGACTCCTTCAAAATCCGGTGGTAATGCCAATCGATAAGCAACAGTACCTACCCGCTCCAATATCTCAAACGGGCCAACGTATTGGGGACTGAACTTCCCTCTTTTGCCAAATCTTCGTATTCCTTTACGAGGTGAGACTTTTAGGAACACTTATTCACCTACTCCGAACTCCAAGGGCCTACGTCGGTTGTCGGCATATGACTTTTGTCTACTTTGAGCTGCCAACATTCATTTTCGAATTATTTGTACTCCTTCCTCCGCTGCTTGTACCATTTCCACCCCTAACAGTCTCCTCTCCCCCACTTCCAACCATCCAATATGTGACCTACACTTCTACCCATACAGTGCTTCAAATGGTGCCATCTTGATACTCGCCTGGTAACTGTTATTGTATGCAAATTCTGCCAAAGGCAAGTACAAGTTTCAAGAAACTCCAAAATCTAACATGATCGCTCTTAACATATCTTCCATTGTTCGGATCATGCGCTCGGATTGACCATCTGTCTGAGGGTGATATGTCGTACTAAAGTCCAGTCGGGTCCCTAGTTCACCTTGTAACCTCCTCCAAAATCGACTAGTGAATTGTGGTCCCTGATCTGACACAATAGTCACCGGTATGCCATGTAGTCTAACAATCTCATTAATGTAGATTCAAGCATATTGTATTGCCCCATACTTGGTCTTAACCGAAAGGAAATGTGCTGACTTAGTCAATCGATCAACAATCACCCATATGGAATCATATCCTCCGTTGGTTTGGGGCAACCCGGTTACGAAGTCCATGGCTATGTGTTCCCACTTCCACTCGGGTATCGGCAATGGTTGTAGTAATCCTGAAGGCCTTTGGTGCTCTGCCTTCACTTGTTGGCACACTAAACATCTTGACATGTATTCCCCTACATCTTTCTTCAGTCCTTGCCACCAATATACGAATCTTAAATCATGATACATCTTGGTCGCCCCCGGATGCATGGCATAAGCAGCAACGTGTGCTTCCTCTAAGATCTCCTCCCTTAATCCATCTAAATTCGACACATAGATTCGAGACCCATATCTCAATAATCCATCGGACCCAAAATCAAATTCGGAGACGTGTTCACCCATACCTACCAAAATAGTCATCACAAAGGTATCTCTAGCCTGGGCATCTCGAATTCGATCATTTAGGATTGGTCGAACTCTAAAATGTGCCAATAGTGCGTCTGATCCATTGACCTCAAATTTGACTCTCAAATTACCTAGATCCTGTAATCCTCGCACTATCGACCTTCTCTCCACTGCTATGTGGGCCATACTACCCATTGACTTTCGACTTAAAGCATCTGCTACAACATTTGCCTTGCCAGGCTGGTAGAGTATCGTACAATCATAGTCTTTCAACAATTCCATCCATCTACGTTGCCTTAGGTTTAGGTCTCGCTGTTGAAATATATACTTCAAACTTTTATGATCCGTATATATCTCACATGTTTCTCCATATAAACAATGCCTCCATATTTTTAAGGCCAACATGATCGTTGCCATCTCCAGATCGTGTGTAGGATAATTTTGTTCATGCCTTTTAAGCTGTCTTGAGGCATAAGCGATGACTCTACCATGTTGCATCAGCACACACCCTAATCCAATCCTCGAAGCGTCACAATACACCGTGTAACCACCAGATCCACAAGGCAAACTTAATACGGGTGCTGAAGTCAAACAAGCCTTTAATGTTTGGAAACCGTGCTCACAAGCCTCCGACCATTCAAATCTTACTCCTTTTTGAGTTAGCCTCGTCAGCGGGGAAGTTATTTTAGAAAAATCCTTCACAAATCATCGATAATACCCAACCAACCCCAGAAAACTCTTAATTTCAGTGACTGTTGTGGGCCTAACCCAATTCTCAATAGCCTCGACTTTGCTAGGATCTACTTGCACTCCATCTTTAGATACAATATGCCCCAAAAACCCAACGCTACTCAACCAGAATGCACACTTAGAAAATTTCGCGTACAATCTGTGCTCACGTAGGGTCTGTAGTACGATCTTTAAATGTTGCGCATGTTCTTCCCAACTCCTCGAGTATATGAGAATGTCATCAATAAAGACGACTACAAATCTATCCAAGTACGCTCGAAACACCCTATTCATTAAATCCATAAATGCAGCAAGGGCATTAGTCAATCCGAAAGACATCACTAAAAATTCATAATGTCCGTACCTCGTACGAAATGCGGTCTTGGGTATGTCTTCCTCTCGGATTCTCAATTGATGATATCCCGACCTCAGATCAATCTTCGAAAAGCATTGGGCCCCTTGCAATTGGTCAAATAAATCATCAATTCTTGGAAGTGGGTATTTATTCTTAATCGTGACTTTATTTAGCTGTCGATAATCTATACATAACTTGAGACTACCATCTTTCTTCTTTACGAACAGTACTAGCGCTCCCCAAAGAGACACGCTCGGGCGAATAAAACCCTTATTAATCAAATCTTGCAACTGTTCCCTTAACTCTCTTAGCTCTGTCGGTGCCATTCGGTACGAAGGTATCGATATTGGTTGCATCCCTGAAATCAAGTCAATACGAAATTCAATTTCTCTTTCTGAAGGTAATCCCGGTAATTCTTCTGGAAATACATCCACAAATTCACTCACTACTAGTGTCGCCTCCAAGTTTTCCTCTTCACTTTGTACTTCTTCAGCGATTACAACCGTCACATGTTACCCCATTGACTGCTGTGACCATAAATAATAAATGATGACTCCCTCGGGAATTTAAACTTCACCAGCTTGCGATAACAATCCACGTTGGCATAGCAAGATGCCAGCCAATCCATTCCTAGTATCACGTCAACTCCTAATGTAGTCATTAACATTAAGTCCGCCCAAGTGTACTTATCTTTGATCTGGACCCCACAAGAACAAAATACATATTTCGCAACATATGCTTCTTCCAATGGAGTAGTTACTACTAATGGTTCATCCATACATTCATAATGCTTGCCTAATTTAGGCATGAAATTTAAAGACACAAAAGAATGGGTGGATCCTAGATCAAATAAAACCGATGCTTCATAACCACAGATAGAAAGAGTACCTGTCACCACTGTATTTGAGGCGTGAGCATCTTGTGGCGTCAAAGTAAATACTCTCGCCTGTTCTCCTCCAAAAGCACCTTGTTGAGTGAAATTCACCGATCTACCTTGTGATGAAGAAGCTATCCCCTTTCCCTTATCTCTCATAACATTCCTAACTGATGGTATGGTAGCAAAATCAGATTGTACTGAACCACGAGCCATCTCCTGACTATGTTTGAAAGTAGGGCAATCCCTCTTTGCATGGCCAACTCCCCCGCACTCGTAACAGAGCATCACAGTTTGATTGCATGGCCCTGTATGTATGTTACCACAGAAAGTACAAAAAAGACCCCACTGGTTACTTTGTCTGGGATTCATATTAGCCATCCCGCTGTTCATAGCTCGTCTATAATTAACTCCACTGAAATCACTGCTACGTGGAAGGCTACGGAACTGAAAATTTCTGCGTTGGTTTGGTGGGCTAGTGAACGTAGATCTTCGGAGCAAATTACCATCCATGCGACCTTGTTGACCAGCTATATTAGTCTCCGTACCCCTACTGGAGTCTCTAAATCTGGAAGACCCCTCACCTCGATTCCTCTTACTCTTCTCTCTCTCTCTGCCCCACTCTCCATACGTCTTGTCTCAATTTTTCTAGCAGCATCAACTACTTCAGAATATGAAGTGAATCTTTGAGAGACTAAAACTCTATATATAGGTTATGGTAATCCCTTGATGAATCTCTTGATTCTTTGCCTTTTAGTTGAACCAGGTAAGGAGCATACCTCGACAATTGAGTAAATTGAACATCATACTCTGACACTGTCATCCCTGGTATCTGCCTCAAGGTTTCGAATTCCTGAGCTTTAGCGTCTCTCACGCTTTCAGGTAAAAACCTATCCATGAAAGCCTGCGCAAATTCTTCCCAAATAATTGGAGCGGAGCCAGGAGGTTTACAACGCTTGAGAGTGGCGAACCATACTTGCGCTACCTCTGTCAGTCTAAAACTTACCAACTCAACTGCCCGATAGCTAAAACAACCCAAAGCCGTGCAAATCTTATCCATTTCATCCAAAAAGACTTGTGGGTCTTTCGCTGGGTGAGTACCCGAAAAAGAAAGAGGTCTCAATTTCATGAACTCTCCCAAACTCACCATAACATATCCTCTCTTTGCTTCCTCATATGGTTGATACTCTAAATCTTCAAAGCTAGAACCCATGGTCTCGTTGGTTTGATATACTCCGTGTCTCCTGAATTGCGTAAATTCCTGAGTCAAACCTCGCAGTCCAGTTGCTATCTCCTTTAACGTGGCAGTGGGTACCTTAGGATGCTCACCTCCCGTATCCTCAGAACTGGTGTTGGCCTTCCTTTCCTCGAAACTTTGACTGCCGTGAAGCTCAGCGATCCGACCTCTAGGTCTACCTCTCCCACTGCCCCTAGAGAAAGACACACGTGTTTCCTTCATAACCTCTTCCGGGGTATCAAACCCTCTAATTGCTCTTAAGGTGGCTTGTGTCTTTGGCGGCATCTCGTTACCTAAACAGCGACAAACATTCCTTTTAAATAAATATCCGAAGTTAGTAATAAGGGTGACTTACTAAGATTTGGGGATTCGTGTAGCCTCCCACCCATAATTCATGCTGCAATCATAAACCATGGATAAGACTCTACACTAACCCTGACACTCCGCTGACAACTTGGGAAAAATCCTAGGACTTTCTAAACCTAAGCTCTGATACCAACACTGTAACGACCCCCCCTAGATCGCTACTGGCATTCGAGACTTTCGAGGTGTCCCACCAAGTTTCGAACAAACCTTATATGACTTTTCAACCATTCCCTGTACACTTGCAATAGATTGCATAAATTTTAAGTCAAACATATATATACACGTGTACTTGAATTCAAAATCAAGCACAATCAATTCAATTTTGACTTTAAGGCATGCTATTACAATTAACTACGTTGAGTTCGGAATCTCAAACTTTCATTAATCTAAAAATCAATATTTGCCACATACAAATCCAGAGTATTACAACTCGACCTCTATCAGCGGAGTGACTCTAAAACGAGTTGAGACTTGTCTTACCTAAATATGTGGTAGACCGTGCTCACTGATAGTTTTACGTTAGATTAGTCCCTGTCTGCAAAAAGGGAAAATAAGAGGGTGTGAGTCTCATAGACTCAGTGATAATCATCGACTCAGTGAGCAAGCGAGAAGGGGAAACAACATACGGATAGATTAGTTCTAAATCCAAGAGTATGCGTAGAAAAATATTTCATTAAATGGAGAGATATTTTATGCCTTGCAAATATAAAACAGTGTAATTCAAGAATATATATATATATTTATATATATTTCACTTATCAATTATTAATAAAAATTTACGTGTCAAAGACACGCTATGTATGCTAAGACAATAAACGGGCGAATCTCGTTCTCGGATAATTTCGTACAGCCCTTAGGTTTAGTCTCGGGACTTCAGGTCCCCCCTTTACCTACTCGTAGGAACTATCCACGTCACCAATATAAATCGTGGCTTCAGGTCCCCCTTTTTCCTACTTGTGCACAAAATATCTCAATCACGTGTAAATAAAAATCATTCCAATTTAAGGCATTTACCAAGCATACTAAATAAAATGAGAATATTTCTCTCATTAATTGCACTTTATATGTGAATCATTTAGATCATAATGTGTCTGCCAAATCAATGTATTAAAAGGAATAACTAATTATTATCATATCTTGAAAACAGTATAATGGCCACTGGCCTAAACAGTACACAAATTGTAAGGCATTATTTGAAGTGAAATCAGTCGAAGATTTGTTTCCCCATACTTAAAAATCATATATATACATGTACTATATATATTATCGAAAATCCAGATTTTTTAAAACTGTCACATTCACAAACAACCTAAATTTTCTACCAGCTCATGCCATCCACAATTTCATCAACTATTAACACAATTTATATAATATTATAGGAATATAATATTTTTGAAATTTAGCACCCACTCACCTCGAAATAGCGGGGTACTACTTTGCTATTGTTTCACGCATGCACCTAGTTATTTTGTCTCCGTCCCCCTTTTTCTCTTTTTTTTGATCTGTTGTTTCTTTCTCCTCTTCCTCTCTTTTCTCTTTCTCTTTCTTCTTCTCTCTTCTTCTTCCCTCCCGTTGCTGCTCCTTCTCTCTCCTTTTTCTTCTTCTTCTTCCCTTTCCCTTTCTCTTTCTTTCTCTTTCTTCTCCTCTTTCTTCTTTTCTCCCGTCGCTGCCCTTTCTCTCCTCTTTTTCTTCTTCCCGTCGCTGCCCCCTCTCTCTTTTTTTTTTCTTCTTCTTCTTTCCTTTCTCTTTCTTTTTCTTTCTCTTTCTTCTCATCTTTCTTCTTTCCTCCCGTCGCTGCCCCCTCTCTCCCCTTTTTCTTCTTCCCGTTGCTGCCCCCTCTCTCCTCTTTTTTTCTTATTCTTCTTTTTTCCTTTCCCTTTCTCTTTCTTTCTCTTTCTTCATCTCTCTTTTTTTTCTTCTTCTCCCCTTTCTCTTTCTTCTTCCCTCTTTTGTCTTTTTCTTTCCCATCTTTGTTGACCGAATCTCTCCCTTTTTTCCTCTTTTGTCTTCTCCCGCATGGGATGTTACAATGCCCTTGGTGTAACAATATTCTTTTTGCTTATGGAGTTTGAAATTTTGAAACAGTGGAGATTGGCATGTTGTTTCCCTTGTTTTGTACAACTCTTCTTGCAGCAATGTGGTTCATTGGTAGGGCATGCAAGATGTAAGACACAATAATGATCAAGTTGTGAGGCAGTTTCATGGTCTATTTGGGGACTGCAAATAAGGTTGTGTTTGATTGAAAAATAAATTAAAACTGAGTAAAACTTCATTCTCTGTGTTGGATAAAAGATGTGGAGGTAAACAACAACATTGTTGAGATCATTGGGTGGACGGATCTGAGAAGATCCTCAGAACCACATGCCACTAAGCAGACACTTTGCTGTATGGATACCCACTAGAAACCTCCCCAAACCTGATTTCCTCATGTTTAATGTCGATGGCTTTCAACTCGTTAGTTAATTTAATTCTAATTATGCTAAGTTCTATGTTATTAAAGTAGTTTCGAGAATTTTTTGTGAATCAGCTTGGCTCGAAATAAATTCTTCATTTATCGAATCCAACTCAAAGGCTGTTGTCACGTGGATTCTTAGCCCATGCAAAAGGCTTTGGAAACTATGAAGGCTTTTCCAATTTTTTTTATTTACTTTTTAGGAATATCTCTCTGAGGTGAATTTCTTTGCTTACTTGCTTGCGAAAATAGGTGTGGACAGAAGTGAATTATTTGTGGATTGTGCTGATTCGAAAATATTTTTCTTCCTTTTGAAGCTAGGCTGTTTCTCTTTTTTGGAGGAAAGGCAGAAATAAGCTAAATAGTCTTTTGTTATGTATGGTTGATGCTTGTTCAAACTTTTTTCTAGTGTCGATTTGGATGTTTTGTTATCATTGTTTTATGCATCTTGCTACGTCTTTGTATAGCAGGACTTGCTTTTTGTAGCTTTAGCTCAAGCAGCTTATTAATTGAATTTTGACTTTAGAAAAAAAATGCATATAAAAATATTGAAGAAATTATGGGGAATAGCCTTTCTTGATAAGGGTATTTCAAAAATAACTATTAAAATAAATTTAATTGTTCTTGGCTATATTTAGCTATGGTTTGATAAAAATACCTTTGAAACTATTTTTAAAAAATTAAATCATTCATCACAATTTCTTTCCATTTGTGCTTTCGATTTCTCTCTCTCATCATCCCACTCTCTTTAATTTTATTGATTTTTCTTTTCGGCATTCATCTGTTATGCTCTCCATTTTTCTCTCTTGCACTTTCAGATTTCTTTTTCTACACTTTCAAGACACCAAGCAATGGCTTTGATGTGCTTGGGTGGGTGGCTATTTGAAAATTTTGATTTTTAGGTATTTTGTATCAAACTAAAATGGTAGAAATGATCACAAATTAATTGGATCAATTCGAGACCTAGATACCAATAAACTCAAGAATTTAAAATTTATAAACTTAGGTTTTCAAAGGATTTTTTTTATTTTTAGTCAAAATAGGTGTTTGAGATGAGAATATTTATGTTTTGATTTATGAAAATATGTTAAAAACACTTTAATCAATGCCAAATTATAAAAAAAATAAAAAGAAATGAAAAGAGTTGACAAGATTTAAAGTTTTGGTTCGTAAGTAGCAACAACATTTTAAACATTAAAGTGTAACAAAATGTTTTTAAATATAACATATAACAATAATATTTTTTCAACATAACCTGCAACAGCAATATTTTTTTTTTCAACATGACGTGTAACAACTTTTTTTAACTATGACGCATAACATGTTTTTATATATGACGTGTAACAACTTTTTTTAACTATGGCGTATAACATGTTTTTATACATGGCGTGTAACAACAGTATTTTCTTTCAACATGACGTGTAACAACCTATGTAAAACCCGACCCTATAAATACATGTCATGACATACATGCAATGAATAACGTGTTGTATGTTAGGAAAGTCTCAAAGAATAGCTAAAACCCGGTGTTGTACCAAATGGTACACTCAAGTTGATTTAACCTCGAATTAGTTCAAATAGGAATTTTAAGATGAAATTTAATATTTCACAGTCCAGGAATGACTTAAAATGATGTTTTGGAGTTCGAGGGTTAATTTGGGATGAATTTAAAAATTTTGATGTCTAGGGGTAAAATTGTCATTTTGCCACTCGAGATAATAAATTGATCATGGAGTGAAATTTTTGATCAATATTGACTGTTTGGAGTATAATTTGATGATAGGAAGTGAAAAATTTCAATTCCGGCAGTTTTCGGAACAGATGGGCAAAACGGTAATTTTGCCGTCCCAGGGGTAAATCGTAATTTTCACCAATCAAAACTTGTCAAAATTTAATGATTTATTCATTTTTGGAATGTATGGATATGGTGTTTGAAGCGGTGAAAATTTAAAATTTTCAGAACGAAATTTTAAAACGGGTCCCACGGGAAAGTAACACGTGGCATAGTTTTAATGAAATAATAATATTTTAATCAAACAGCCCATTTAAGCTCCAGCCCTGGGGAGGTTCGGCCATAAGGAGAAAAAGAAAGGAAGAAATAGGGAGAAAAGGGAGAAAGGAGAAAAAACCAAAGAAAAGCTTGAAATTTGACGAAGGATTCGCGGTTTTCGCCCGTTTTCGCGTCTAACAGTAAGATTTTTCGACTTTGGCTTGGTTTCTACCTTTCCCATGCATTTGTTTTCATTTTCCATGCTTCAAGAGAGAGATCACAGAATAGATCTAAGTGCTGGACGAAATTCAAGGGGGGAGATTTTAGATTTTTCAAGTTTCGATTCTTAGCTAAATCGATAGTTTTGGTTAGTTAGAGGTGTTTAGAAATTAAATTGGACTCGAAAGCAAGGAATTTTCACAATACCCACTCTAGGCTGAATCTTCAATGCTGTCCAATGGTGATGAATTGATTTTTATTCAAATAGATTGAAGGGAAAATGATGAAAAATGATTTTTTTTTAATTGCTGGAAAATGCACTCAAGGCCCAGCTACCCTGTTAAAATTTTATTAAACATAAAACAAGGTACTGAAAGGAGGGGGTATAAACCTGATCATTTTCATATGATCATAAAGGTGAAACACTTCCTTGTAACAAAATCTATGATAATTGCTAAATGAAGAACATAAAAGTAAAACAGGGATAGTTCTGTCTGGTAGAAAATGTATACCATTTTGCATGTGAAATACCCCTTGCTTTCCACCCTAGTGCACTAATAATGACGGATTTTGGCTGCAAAATTCATGGAGATGGAATCATCATCAGAGATTTCATCATTTTCTCCCGTCTCCACTGCTTCTACTGATGCTAGGTTGAGTATTTTTCTAATTGAAGTTTCAGTGTCCGAGTGTCTTCTGCGCCTTATTCGAGGATGAACTTCCATATGCACTGAGCTGGAATTAGGGAAAGAGGGAATATAGCTTATTTCCTTGTTATACCAACACTTACCCGAGGCTGACTGCATAGAGGGAGGATTGTTTTCATTGTCTTCCATTTTTTCCTATGAACTTGTCTTTGCAAGTGAGATCCGAGTTTTTTCCTCTGGGACCCGTGGCTGTTTTGAGTTTCCTTCAGTTGATGGGCAATATTCTCCACTACCTTCTAACAAATTCTCTGACAAATATATGCCACCCATTCTGTCTGCCTTCAGTTGAACTTCCTTTTAGTGTAAAGCTGCTGTCCCTATTTTACCTATTCCTGTGGTATTTGTTAGGGGATCCCACTGGCTGGGCAAAATGGGGAGAGGACGTGTGTCAGGCTTTCCCGCTACAGGCAACATTGAGTCGTCAATTGCAATAGCTGTGGGTTCGTCAAACAGAAGCTCTTGGTTTGACTCTTTTTTTTCTAGGCATAGTTCGTCCACGTCAAACAGATTAGGGTCTACCATCCCGCTCACGTGCTTTCTTTGACTTCTTTTATTTTTAAATTTTCGTCCCCTTTTCATGCTCCCCTTTTCCGTTGCTGCCTGTTTCTCTCTCATCCTGTTCTTATGGTGCTTCACTGTACTTCTTTCTTTTGTTTCAGTTCCAGCCCGAGCCGTCTCTTCTCTCTCTTGCCCGTACGTTTTATCTGCTTGTAGCTGCTTCTGCTCTTCTTCCAAGTCAAGCTGTATCATCCCAGGGCATTCTATTGCGCTGGTCAACTTTTCTGCTTGCCCATACGCCGCTTCTGCCATTGTAGTCTGTCCCCCAGCATTTTCCTTTTGCCCATGTAGCTTGTGTTCATGAATCCCCCCCTGCGTTTCTCCCTCTAAATATTGCTCCTTTTCTGGATTTTGTGTTATAATTTCAACAGGCTTAAAATAATATTTTTCTGAATTTGTGCCTGGGCCTTTTTGGATCGATTTTTGTGCATGCGTCTCGTCACCTTCTATTGCCATTGTCCTTTCTTCATCTTTCCCATCCGAGGCTTCATGTGCTGGGTCCAGTTGACCATTTACACTGTAGGGGGGCCGCACATCAGACCTACCATCTGCCACTGTCGCTGTTGTCTCAAGCCTCTCCCTTTCTCCTTTGGTGATTGCTTCGGACAAAGCTTTGGTTGTTTGAATATTTTCGGACTGCTCATGCACCCCATGCACGTGAAAGGGTTCTGTCCCCACTTCCGTCAGCTTTTGATGTTTTTTGTTATTTTTGCAATTTCTGTTGCAGTCCGTGGAGCTACGTTCCCTCGTTGCTTGGCTTTCATGCTCTCCCAAAACGTGGAACTGCATTTGCGCATCACCCCCGGAGACTTGCGACGTTGCAGAAAGGTTATTTCCCCTATCTGTTCTTCTAGGTTCGTCATCGCTAGGCTGGCCTACCTCCTTCTCGTCCGTTGCTTGCTCTGACAGCCTTATGGCTGGATCTAAAAAGTTGCTACCCCCTACTGGCTCATTCTCCTCTGCATCCCAAGCCCTTATGCCCCGACCTGTCTTGTCTTTTTCGCCATGTAGGCTTCCTTTTTTTGGCAAGTGTTGTTCGTCCCCATGTAGAGCGACTACCTCTAATTGAGTATCTTTTGTGTGCTTTATCTTTTCTCTGTCTCCTACGTTCTTTCCCATTTGCCCATGCATGCCATTATCGTGAATATTTTCCTGCACCTCTCCCTCCGCGTTTTGCGTCTTTGCACAATTTTTTGCTATCCTTTCTGCCGCGTCTGGGTTAACGATACTGTGCTGTCCCATCATTTTTTTTTCTGGTCTACCATTCATTTCGGTGGTCTGACAGCCATCGCGCCGCCTGTAACCTCCATCCTTTGACCTTCTCCCATTCCTTGGTTTTCATTAGTCGCATGGCTTCCCCCCGACATTGCGTCATTCGACGAACTCGGGATGTCATTTATTCCTACGACAGCACTGTTCATCATCTTTGTTGTGCTTTGTTTTTCTGCTCGACTTGGTTCTTCATTTTTCTCATCAATAATCACTTGGAAACGGTTTGCCACTACAACCCCGGTTTACTGGGCAAGTGTAAACGGTTCCTTCCCTGTGCCCACTATGTCCTTGCCCTTATTGCTACCAGATTTTCCAATAACATGCCACTCGGTTCTCGGTTTGGGTGGAACGTCGCGACATGGATTTTTTCTTTTTTCTGGATCGAAAACTTTTACTATTCCTTGGTTCGAATCACAATCTTTTCCATGTCCTTCTTTGGGCATCCGATCCAGATCTCCTTCTTTTGGAGCGTCATTCTCATTATCTTCATCATTCAAACTTTTCTTCGTCCCTGCAGGCTTTGGTCTCGCCATCCCTTTCCTCTCTAGCTTGTTACCCATCACAAGACATGTCAACACACTGTGCCCTACATGGCAGCAGTGTGAACAATAATCCGGGAGTTTTTCAAAATCAACTTTTTGCATGAACCCTCCAGTAACTTCTCCTGTGTTCCTATCCCGGGTTACTATCCATACCTGGTCAAGAGGCAGCTTCTGGCAATCATACTCAACACACACTCTTGCCACGCTTGGTCTTGTTCCATTGGCTATTGCTTCATCCACGAAGAGGGGGCGACCCACTGCTTTGGCTATGACCAAAAGGGCAGATTTTTCATAGAAATGAGCTCGCAGGTTTGGAAAAGATACCCACACTGGAACTAAAGATGACTCTTTCTCCGGTTGAAAGTCTGGACTCCATCTAAACACCCTCATTTTCTGATTTGAGATAAACCAAACCTGTTTTAACCAGATCCTGTTTAGGTCGTGTTCATTTGAGAGCCAAATGAGGATGTGTTTGTAGTTGAGCCATCGAATGTCATAGGCACCCACCAAACCGATACCTTTGAAAGCCATCCGAATCTCTTGCATGCTTGGCATTCTTGAGAACTTTCCTATCATAGAATATTCAAATGGCTACGCGAGAGTGGTTATTTCATCTTCAAAGAAGCAGACTGCGGGTCGATCTTTGTACAAAAAAGGTTCTCGGGTTGTGGGGATTATGGGTGGTTTTTCTCCGGTTGCCACACTAAGGAAGGATTTCTTGTGCATACGGGGGGATACTGGTGGCTGGGTTTGGTTCTGTAGATCCTGTGGTTGTCCATGAGTGGGTTGTATGTGGTGGATTTTTGCAGTGGATGGGTTGGATGTGGATTCTGGTTGCTTGGGAAGGGGAGCAGTCACCGGCGGCAGGGTGGGGAGGGGGTCCGGCGGCCGCCCAGCCACCATGCCTTGGGGTTGGAGAAAGGGGGGGAAATCGTTTTGGTTGGAGCCCCCACTTGATTTTTATCTGGATGCATCTAAGAGATTATTTTTCTCCCCCATTCGATTTTTAATGGCTTTAATTGATAGAAAGGCAAAATGATGAAAAATGATTAATTGTGCTAGAAAAACAAAATAGAAAATTTACCGGGTGAATGTCCCATTTTAACCAAATTTTTCAAGGAAGAAAGTGACCTGAATTTAGTGATTCCAGAGGGTTATAAGCTGGTATTTGATGGTTAAAAATATTGGAGAGAGAATGAGATGATTTAGAGCAAAAGTGGAGTGCGTTAGCAATTTATCGGGTAAAGTATCGAAAATAAGCTAGTACCGCGTTTAAGCCGTTTTAGGCCGTTTCATTTCATGCCATGCATTAATATAGGATTTATATCAATTATATAGTGATTTAGCATAAATGTGTTGAATTGTGTAATTTTTATAATGTGTCTAGGAGGAGAGCCTTCTGGTAAAGGCAAGGAAGTTGTGCCCGACGAACAGTAATCGGGGCACCTAAAAAGCATTAAATTTGTGCAAACGGTGAGTAAACTTACTATTATTGTAAATTATCTAAAGTCCATTTTAATTGTTATTTGGGAATTTTATGCAAAAATGACTTTAAAAAGAGAGATTTTGATATTTGCAAATAAATAAGTTTAAATGATGATATTCGGTGAATCACTTGGATATTTGAATTTTGCTAAAAAAATTGAGTAGTTTGAAGGCCGTAAATTGTGTTACAAATGATGTTTTCATTCAATAGGCTTATGAGTATATGTATATATGTGGCTATGTTAGAAATGTTATTGGGAATAAATGTAAGTTGAGTTTTTACTATATAGGCTGGGTAAATAAATATAAGCCACGTTATACTGTCGAAATTTTATTAAAATTGGTGGGTTTAGTCACTGCAGTGACGGGTTTCTGTGGACCACCTATTAGAGGGGCATGGTAAACCCGGTTATATAGTTACTCCGGTTGTAGAGGCGAGGAGGGTAACTCCCGGGGTAGTGTTAGAGTTCACTTCACGTAGAACCCACACGTGAATGTGTATCTCGGCCAACGCCAAGGAACGGCTTGTTTTAAAAATTAAAACGTGTTTAATGTGTAACTGTTTTGACAACCTTGGCGGACTCGGATAGATACCTCGGCCAAGGTATCCCCGAGAACTAGTTTTGACTTGAGCCATGATTTTAATAAAAGTCATAAGCCTTAACAATTGTTTTGATAAATCATAAATATTTCTTGATTTAAGAAATAAAATGAAACTTTATGAAATGGTTTGTAATAGCTATTTAAATTTGTCTCCATTTTACTTACCTTTAGATGTTTATGATAATGTTTGTTTACTCATTGGGATTGCAAAATCTCACCCACCTCCTGTCCAAACATTTCAGACCTGTGGTAGCTCGTAGATACCAGATTTTGTCGAGGACTACCGTAGATCGTCTTCCCACGACAGATAGTAGGTGTACTACCATTGTCATATTTGTATAGTTATGGGCCCACCAGTCATTGTAATTATTATTGTACATTATGACTTTGTAACTTAATGTATGTATGAATTTATTTTACTTTCACGCTATAAAAATTACTTATATGCGTGTCTATAAAAATTATTTTATAAGAAAATGGAATATTTTATCAATATTTTTGAATAGTAAATTATGAATTTAAACCCTTGAAAAAAAAGGTTTCGGATTTTCGATTTCAAATCCGATTTCAGATTATCTTTTCTGGATGCATAAACTATATTTTTACCAGATTTTAATATTTTCGTCGAAAAATGACCAAAATACCCCTGTGAGTTAGATTTTATATTTTGATTTATTTAAGCCAGAAATGAGTGGTAAACCCTCAAAAGGGGATGTTTGGAAAGAATTACTCACAAGGAAGGCTAGAAACTGGTACGTAAGCCTTACGGGGTTCCAGTTGGCATTCCGGATAATGAGTGTCAATTGGGACGTCGTGGCGGTTGTCATAGGCCCGAGGGAAGTTCCGGGTCGTGACAACCTAACCATGGCATGTAACATATTTTGATACATGGTATGTAATATGTTTTTGTACATGAAGTGTAACAACAGTATTTTTTTTCAACATAACATGTAACAACCTAACCATGGCGTATAATATATTTTTGCACATGGCATGTAATTTCATTAAAGGTAATTTTGTCCAATTTGGCTAAAATTTGTTAAAATTATAAAAAAGATTATTTTTAAAAATATCTTATCTTTAAGGGTTATTTTTAAAAATGCTCCAAAAACATTCATAGATCACAAAATAAGCACACACTAAATAACTTATGCTAAAATAGCTTGACCCTCCTAAGTTTTGGTCATAATTTCATGAAGGTCCACTAGTATTCGAAATAGATAGTCCATCCCAAAAGAATATCTTTCGCTAGAATAGTTGATTTTACTATATAAGTGCACATATCGCTAACAAGTAATATAGTGATGAGTAAAGTTCGTTCCCACGAGGATTTATTACCAAAATTTATTAATTACTAAAATTAAAATAATTTAATCTTATCCAAATACACAATTTAAATTAAAGAGTAAATTAAAAATCTAAACTAGCAATAAGAATGACAATCTAAACTTTGGAAATTAATCAGAAAAAGCCTAGAACTACAATTTTCCTCCATACTTCATTTGAATCTCTTCTATTATCTCGTAACTTACTAAATGGAATGAGAGGTTGACCTAAAGTTTTAATTTATTTATAAGTATCTTTCGATGTTCTTATAAAAATATCTCCCTCAACCAATACACTATGTAACACCCCATGTAGGGGTCAGTAAAAGAAGAAGAAAAAAGAGAAGAAAAGACAAGAGAGAAGAAAGGGAGAGAAGAAGAAAGAAAAAAAAAAGGGAAGGCTCGATCAACAAGGGGGGAAGAAAAAAACAAAAGAAAGAAAGAAAAAGGAAGAAAGAGAAGAAAGAGAAAGAGAAATGAGAAGAAAAATGAGAGAGAGAGAAACGTTGGGAGAAGAAAAAAAAAGAAAAAGAAAGAGAATGAGAATGAGAAGGAAAAAAAGAGAAAGAGAGAGAGAGAGCAGCGTCGGGAGAGAAGAAAAAAAAAAGAAGGAAGAAAGAGAAAGAGAAGAAGAAAAAAAAAAGAGAGAGAAGCAAATCGGGAGAAGGAGAAGAAAGAAAAAGAAAAGAAGGAAGAAAGAGAAAGAGAAAAGAGAGAAAAGCAGATCGGGAAAGAGAGGAAGAGAAAGAGAAAGGAGAGAAGAAGAAGAAAAGAAAGAAGAAAAAAGAGAGAGAGAGAGAGAGAGAGAGAGAGCAGCATCGGGAAGAGAAGAAGAAAAAGGGAGAGAGCAGCGTTGTAGAGAAAAGAAGAAGAAAAGAAGAAAAAAAAAAGAAAGGAAGAGGGAACAAAGACAAAAATAACTAAATACATGCGCGAACCAATGACGAAGTAGCATCCTGCTATTTTGAGGTGAGTGGGTGCTAAATTTCAAATATATTATATTCCTATAATCTTATATAAATTGTGTTGATAGTTGATGAAATTGTGGATGGCATGAGCTGATAGAAAATTTAAGTTGTTTGTGGATGTGATAAAGTTTTAAAATCTGGGTTTTTGATACTATACGTAGTACGTATATATATATATATATATATATATATGATTTTTAAGTATAGGGAAACAAATCTTTGACTGATTTCAATTCAAAATTAGCCTTGCAAGCTTTGTGTGATGCATTAGATCAAGAATGACTATTATTGACTCATAGACTGCAGGTTTTAATTTTCTATGTTCACTAAGCTTGCAGTTTTGACAAATATGTTATGCCATGAAATATGTTATGCATAAGTATATGGTTCATGAATATACTACATATTGTTTTATCATACTTTATGAATACGTTGAGGTTATATTGATCTTCTCCTAATATAATTTAGACTCTCGAGAGAAATTCCCATGAGTAGGTAAAAGGGGGATTTGAAGCCCCGATTTATATTGATGACGTGGGTGGTTCCCACGAGTAGATAAAGGGGGACCTGAAGCCCTGATTTATATTGGTGACGTGGGTGGTTCCCATGAGTAGGTAAAGGGGGACCTGAAGCACCATTTTATATTGGTGACGTGGGCGGTTCCCACGGGTAGATAAAAGGGAGACCTGAAGCCCCGATTTATATTGGTGACGTAGGCGGTTCCCAAGGGTAGGTAAAAGGGGATCTGAAGCCCCGATTTATATATGATGATGTGGACAGTTCCCACGAGTAGTGATGATATCTGAGAATAAGCCTAAGGGCTATACTAAATTTACCCGAGGACGATATTCAAACGTTTGTTGTCTTAATATACATTGCATGTCATTAACACGCAAAATTTTATTAAGGATTGATAGTAAAATCTCCATATATATTTACTTGAATTTTATCATTTTTAAATTTTACAAGGCATAAAATATTTGTCTGTTTAATGAAATATTTTTTCTACGCGTACTCTCGTGTTTAAAACTAACCCCTCCTTATATTGTTTCCCCTTCTCGCCTGCTCACTGAGTCTATGAGACTCACACCCTCTTATTTTTCCTTTTTTGCAGATAGAGACTAGTATAATGTGAAACTTCAGTGAGCACGGTCTACCACAGATTGGGTAAAGATAATTCTTAACTCGTTTTGAGTCACTCCGCTGATAGAGGTCATGTTGTAATATTTTGGATTTGTATGTGCTAAACATTGGTTTTTGAGATGATGAACTTTGAGATCTCGAACTCAATGTAGTTTAATTGTAATAGCATGCTTTAAAGTCAAAATGAAATGATTATGTTTTTTTTTGAATTCAAGTACACATGTATATATATATATATATACTTGATTTAAAATTTATGCGGTTTACTACAAGTGTACAGGGAATGGTTGAAAAGTCAAATGAGGCTTGTTCAAGACTTGGTGGGATATCTCGAAAGTCTCGAACGCCAGTAGCGATTTAGGAGGGGTCGTTACACATTATATTCTTATGCAAATTAAATCAAAGAAATACTCATTAAGCTTATACTCTAATAATGGCTACATATGACATGTAAGTATATTCCTATCTCACACGCGAAACAAATCATTCAATCAACCAAATGAATTTAAACAAATACTATTCCATCCATGACTTACACTAAATTTATTTTTCCAAGTTTATTTAGGCTATCCAATCAATTTAATTGGTGATCAGTCAATCAGATGCATTAAACATAAGATAAACATCACAACTAACATTAGTCATAAGAAAAAGAGAGTATTAAAAATCCAAACTACATGTTGAGTTCAATTGTAATCCTAGAAAAATAAATTTAGCTCATCCCAAATATTGAAAACATAATCCAAAAAAGTTTAATCATCAATTACAATACAAGAAAAACCAAGAAAAAATAGAGAAGAAAAGAAAACTAGAGATTTGTCGAATCTTCAATCTTCAATCTTTTAAAGTCTTTCTTGCCTTCTTGTATGCTTGATAGCTACTTTTCTTTTAGAAAAACCCTAGTTCAAACGTGCTTGCTCCAAAGGTGCCTTTAAATAGCTTGCAAAAAATCTACTTCGAATCAAATCTGAAAAAAATACATTGACCCAAGAGTAGCGCGCCACGACGCCAAAGAGACCAAGGCCATGATGCCAGACATGTTTCCAAAAATGTGTTTCTATGGGAATTTTGAACCTAGGGTTTTTTAAGAGTATTTAAAAGGTCTTTTTTAGAGGTTTCAAAATGGAGATAAAGAGCAACTATTATGGAGAAAAAAAAGACCAAAAATAAAGTAAGAAAGCAAGAGAATTCAAAGGAGAATTGAGATTCAAAAGCTTCAATTATTAGTTCCTATCTCTACTTTTGTTTTTATCTTACTTCTTTTGACTTGGATTAATAGTTAATTTTCTTTGGATGTTTTCAATAGTAGTTATGAACTAATTTTCTTTTTCTAAGATTATGATTGAACTCAACATGTAATTTGGATTTTTAATCTCTCTTTTGCTTATTTTCAATGGGTATGAGTTGTTTATTCCAATTCTATTTTTAATGCTTCTAGTTGTTTGATCACCAATCAGATTCATTTGGACATCTAAATATAGCTTGACAAAGAGAGTTTAGATTAGGCTATAAAGGGAATAACATGTGTTCAAATTCACTTATTTGGTTTGATTTTTATATAGGATAGTAGAATTTATAGTAGCATGTAGCCAAGAATAGAACACAAACTTAATAATTATGTTTTCAGTAAAATATATATAGACATATAGTAAATTAATTAAGAGATATATTTTTTATGAACACATCGACAGAGACCTATAAATAACTTGAGACTCTAGGTTAGTAACTCAATCCATTAAATTAAGTTTAGAGAGAGAAATAGGATTTAGATGAAGTGTTAAGAGATATCATAATCTGAGGTTTTTAATCAATTGTTTTTCTAGTAAAATTTTTTATTCAACTATTAGTTTTAGTTTGTTAGTTTAATTTTACTTTTAATTAATCTTTTAATTTTAATTACTTAGACAAAATTAATTTGCCACAATTTTAGTACTCAGTTTAAGTTGGTGCAATTCCTTGTGAGATTCAACATTTTACTTATCTTTATATTACTTGTTATGATACATATACTTGTATGGCTAAATTTAACAACAAAAAACAAGAAATAACAAAAAGAGTTGTGAGTTTTAAGTCATTTTTAGTTAACAATAAGGACATTATTATGGGTTAAAAACTTTAACTAGTAAAGGAAGAAATAATCACAAAAATAAGCATTCCCCTCTTGAAATAAATGATAGCCTAATAAAAGTAGCATTCCCTCGTCAATGATTTGATAATTTAGGATTCAACCTGTTAGATGAAGAAATGTTAATAAAAAATTTTGTAAACCAAGCTCCCACTTAAAGTGCATGGCAGCTACCTTACCATATCAAATGGAAGGGGTGAAGTAAAATTGGAATGGAGATATTAAATTCAAATAGTAATTGCTTTTATCCATTTAAAGCAGGTAGTTTTGGCCCAGCGGTCACTTCATGATAAAGAGAAAAACTTAATTAGCTACTGCCTTATCACCTTTCTCTCAAGCTATCTGTCATGTCTTGTCTGATTTGTAGAAGAATTATATATAATAAACAAATTTGTCTCCATTCAATAGTATATATAATCAATAAATATGATATACAAGTGTTTTGCAAATGAGATTTAGATGAAATTTAAAAAATTAGTAAAATTGATTTTAAAGTAAATTTTTTAATAGATATTATCTTTATGATTTATTTAGTCTCCACTACTCAATATATAAAAGGGAAATTATATGAATAGTTGTAGAGATATAATGAAATTAACATTTAATTTTATTTATACACTTTACAAGAATAGGTCGTTAAATACATTTGAGGGTTTGCAAAGTTTTTTTATCTTAGAGTTTATTTTCTGCAACAAGTAAATTATAAAAAATTTGAATTCCTTTAATAGATGGTGAAAACTCAAGCATTTATATTTATTTTCAAAATATAATACTTCTATTGTTTTTGATTTTTCTGATTTTGTCTTATTTGTTTTTATGTATCAAAAGATAGCAAATCTTTATATAGACTTGCAAGTATCTTTTCTCAAAGATACAATCTTTTCATCAAGGCATTTTTTTGTCTTAAAGATACTTTTTCATTTTTTAAGATAAAATCTTTAAATAAAAATATTGTTTTAATAATCACCTTATGAACGGACAGTAATTCAATTCATAAGAAATAATTTTCAAGCTATAATATGAAAAGTTCTTTTCATATTCAAACTTTTGAACTGTAATATTTTTTTATTGTCTCGTAATCTTTTGATTTAGAAGTATTTTTTTAATATATCACTTTATATAAGTATTCATATAAAAAATTTATCTATGATTTAATAATTATACTATGCCACAATATGTGATATAATTTTTTATTTTAAAAATATACCGAGATAAAATTAAATAAAGTATAAAGATCGCATAATTGGCAAACACCCGACTTTTTCATTTTGACAAGGAAAAACTAGGAGTCAGAATTGTTTTCGTACCATATATTAGAAGCACCCAAACCTAACTTTTTACTCTTGTTTGGCCTAGTTTTTTTCAGTTTATCTACCTCTTAAAAGCAAAAGCCATGCCAAATATAAATTTTAAAAAACTCTTAAAAAAAAGTAACTTTTTTTAAATAGTAAAATTTTTTAAAAAGTAAAATTTTTAAAAAAAGAGCTTAAAAAAAAAGCTCCTATAAGGAGCTTTTTTGTCTCTTCTTTTAAAAATACAAAAAAAAATTTTATTTTTGTTTCAAAAATATCCTTATCTATTAAAGATAATTACAATATTACCCTTTTAAAAAAAATACTCTCAACAATAATTTTAACTAAAATTATAACTTATATAAATAAAAACTTATAAAAAAAATTTACCAAATAATTTTAACTTAATTTTAAAAGTTATTATTTTTCATAAGAGTTTTATAATAACTTTTAAATTAGAAAAAAATTAAACCAAACAATCCCTAAGTACGCAACGCACGGCCCTCTTTTCACTTTTCTTTTTTTCTCTTTTTATCTTTTTTTTCTCTTTTTTCCTATGCCCTCCACGTGGTTAGAAGTGGAAGCCTTTTTGGGGTTTCTTTTTAAGAATGTTATAGATTACGCAGCGACATTTGGATGGAAATTGACGATCTCCACCGAAAGTTGAAGGGACCAGCGGAAAAAGGCAATAAGTGTGGAAACTGATTCGAGTAGGTTTTGATCATGAAAGGTTTCTGAAGATGCTATTGCTCACTGTTTCGCTTTGAATTTCCTCCTTGGGTATTCTGGATCAACTGTTTCCATGATAGGTTATCTGTCAAATTAAAATGTATTAAACAGGAGAATCATTTCCTACTTCTTTCACTAGAAATACACCGTTCAAAATCTTTTCACGAAGCTGGTGCACAAATCTATTACATAAATAAAAAAAAAAAGTCTTAAAGAAGTTTCCTGTTTTAGCCGCGTAGAGATTACAAAAGAAAAAAAAATATTAAAGAAAGAAAAAGAGAGAAAAAAACAAGTAGAAAGAGATCCGTGTGTAACGCACGGGACATAATCTAGAAATTAACTAAAGAAGGCAAATAGCCGACAATATTGACTGAAGGAATTTGGAATTTTCAGGTGTAAGATGTGAGCATTTTCACTGAAATTAGTATCCCTTCCCTTCTAACATTAATTACTGTGGCAACAATATATTAATCCATGAGAGACATTTTGTCTCTTATGGTTTCCAATGGCTGCCCTAATTTCCAAAACCATGTTCAATATTTCAAGGTCCTTTTGAGTATTACACAAGATTTCAATCCCTTTTAGAATGGAAAGACCGGCCAACCCTTCATGTCCAGTACTTGCTGGAAAAGGCACATTCCTTGTACACTTTTCTACTACACCTTTGAAATTTATGTCAATTTCCCAATTTTACTCTCAAAAATGTCCAAGGTTGTGCAAACAAAAAAAATGTTTTGTTGATTTCTTCTATAGATTTATTATTTGATACATAATATATATATATATATGTATATATATTATTGATTGAAAGTTAATTGTTTGATTTTCATAAATAAAGTAGGCTGGAAAGCAATCGTACAATTGATCCGAAGGGGCATGGATTCAAATCCCATTCTCAAGAAATCAGTTTGGAAATAAATTACAAAAGAAAGAAAAAAACAGGGCTCAGCAGCCATATAAATTAATACAGATAATTACAAAATTAAGAATGCAAATTACAAACTTCCAAACCTTTATTTTATTGCGAGCGGTAAACAAAATCCAAGATGCTGAGAAGGAGAACTGATTAATTAATCAACTAATTAGACACAAAAACACCTACAGCATCATGAGACTAAGGAACAAAGAGCAGCCAAGAAAAGAGGCAAAATGGAACGAAGAGAGTTGGGTTCTGACAGCTGATGACGTTCTTCCTCGAGCACGAGTTGCAATGCCACCGCCTCTTACTTTTCTCATATGAATCCTGAACTTTTTAGGGACAGATGAAACGAAGAAGTCGTCATCATCTCCTAGTTTCTCCCCGGCTTTCACTGGCTGGCTTAGGAGTCTCCTGAATGGAATCAAGACTCCTCCTCCTCCCCGGTCTTGGTCAGCAGCAGCTGAAGTTGGAAGAGATCGAGAGAACAAGAGGAGGGTGACAATTGAGAGAGCTAATATGAATCTGATGAGGGTCATGCCTGGCTGTTACGCTGTTACGTATAGGGAAGGGAGCTCGATCTGGAAGTTTTGAAGTAGATAAGATAAAATGTTGTAGCAGTGACGCGTTCAAAGACCTGCAGTGAGATCAGCTAGGAGATATATACAAATATATAAAATGAAGAGGCGTTGGTTGGAGTGGGCCAGAGATTAATCATAATGAGGAAATTGTGAGAAATAATCCTCCTTGTAAGGTGATTTTAAAAGTAACCACCAAAATAAAGTTATCTATTTTTACCCAAAAAAAAATATAAGCAGACAAAAATGTCCTTAAAAAATACTGTGGCAAATTAAGCTGCCGATATCTGCCTCCCGCCATCTTCCAAAAATTAAAAATTAATGCTCAGTTGTTTGTGCTCGCTCATCTTTCTCTCTCAGCTCTCTGAACTGTATCAACCCTGTATTCAGCACCATCGTCATCAGCTCTCTCAGCTCTCTGAACTGTGTGAGCTCTATCAACTCTCTGTTGAGCACTATCGTCTTCGTGCCGTGGTCTATCTCTCGCCATTTGGCCATATTGTCCTCGAAAAATAAACCCCATTGCGAAGATGACATCAAGGTATGTTTTTGGGTTCGTTGCTGCAACATATAAATTTGTGAAACTTTTTTTGTAAATCAGAAGACAGATTAGAAACATTACACAGAGTTGTTACCAGCATGTCTATGTGCACTTGTCGTGTCACCAGCATGTCTGCATGCACTTGTCGTGTCACCAGCATGCCTATGTGCACTTGGTGTGTTACCAGCATGTCTACATATACTTGTCGTGTCACTAGCACGTCTATGTGCACTTGGCGTGTCACCAGCATGTCTGCATGCACTTGTCGTGTCACTAGCATGTCTATGTGCACTTGTCGTGTCACCAGCATGTCTATGTACACTTGGCGTGTCACCAGCATGCATGCATGCACTTATCGTGTCACCAGCATGCATGCATGTACTTGTCGTGTCACCAGCACGTCTGCCTCTACTTGACGTGTCACCAGCATGCATGCATGCACTTGGCCTGTCCCCACCATGTAATTAAGTAAATAATTAAATAATTAAGTAAATTAAATAATTATTTTTGTTTTCAAAATTTCAGTGGGGTTCCAATTCTGTGACTTGTGATAAGACATGGTGGTCAGTGGGTGGATGGCATGTATAAGGGTGGTGAGTCACGAATGCGGGGGGTTAGGAGTGATTTGTCGTTTGCGGGCTTGATGAAGCTGGTTGAAGATGTTGTTGGGGTAAACTCAGAAATTGACGATATTGAGTTGCATGCATTGATCAGTACACCCGTGGAGCTATCACGGCCAATTATCAAGGATGATGAAGATGTTGCATTAATTCTGCTAGAACAGAGGAATGTTCCAGCTGTGTATGTCGGCATTAAGAGACCTGAAACAAATGTTATGTCACATGAAGAAGCTGAAAAACATGGTAATCAGCTCAATCAGAATCAGATTTACAATGCTTCACATATGCCAGAGCATTCGGTCCGCAACCCGCAATTGAGGTCTCCTCAAGAGTTTGTATAGCCCGGTAACCAAAGGACATTGATAGAAGAGTTGGGTGCACAATTCCGATCGGGATGTGCATCAAACCAATTAGGGTCTGCTGCTAAAGGAATGCATCGATCGGGTGAAACGGTAGAGTGTGTAATTCCAATTTCAAATGAGAATACGACAGGTGAGTACAACACTGTGACGTTGAATGTTAACACTGCGACGTTGGAGGATAATGCTGCACGTTATGAGGGAAATGAGGATTTGTTTGCTAGCAGTGAAGATAGATTTGATGACAGTTCGAATGATGGGCTTGACGAATGGGATCATGACATTTCAGACAATGACTGCCTTTATGACAGTGACATTCCAATTTGCAATAATGTTGAAGGTGAAACGGAACCTGTTAAAGGTTTTGATGTAGGAAATGTTCAGTGTGATGATCCCATATACAATAACCCCATCGCTGGTGAGGACGAGAATCGTTCCGTTGATACAATGCTCGATGATAGTTATCAAGAAAGGCAAAATGAAAGGATATCTTCTACGTGGCGAATTGCAGGTGTAGAAAGGTTCTCCTTCCAAACAATTAGCACTGAGGAGTCGACATGTCCCAATGATCGCTTATACAAAGGAAGAATGTTTTCCTCGAAGGCGGAGTTGAAACGAACTCTGAACATGTTGGCTCTAAAAGAACAGTTTGGGATAAGAGTGAAAAGGTCATGCAAAAGTCGTTACGAGGTTGGTTGCAAAGATAAGGCATGCAAGTTCAGTGTCCATTCAAGGAAGTTACCTGACGGAGGAGGGTATTGGGAAGTTCAAAAGTTCCACAAAGTACACACATGTACTGTTGATGGGTTGCAAGGGCGATTTCCATCTACGAGTGTCAAGATAATTGGTGAACTTATGGCACCCAAGCTTCGGGCTAATAGAGTAGCGTTGAGACCTAATGACATAATTGGTGAGTTGAGAGTTCAGTGGGGATTGGAATGCTTGTATGGTAAGGCTTGGCAAGTAAAGGAGTATGCGAAGACGCTTGTTTTCGGTCCCCATGAGGAATCATTTCAACTACTATCCTCATATTTTTATATGTTGGAATAAGAAAATCCCGGCACAGTCACAGCAGTGGCTACTGATGAGGCTGAAAGATTCAAATATTGTTTCTGGTCATACGGGGCTTGTATTCGGGGGTTTAGGGATGTAATGCGTCCTACGGTTGCAATTGATGCAACACATCTGAAAGGCAGGTTCAAGGGTGTTCTGTTTGTTGCTGTATGCAAAGACGCGAACGAGTGTGTATATCCAGTTGCGTTTGGCATCGGCCATGTTGAGGACGAAGACTCGTGGACGTGGTTTCTCATCAGGCTACGTGATGCGGTTGATTGTCCTAAAAACACTATGTTCATTTCTGATCAGCATCTCGGTATTAAGAAAGCAATCCAAAATGCATACCCAGAAGCGCACCACGGTTTATGCGGTTACCATTTGAAGAAAAATTTTAAAAACAAGTTCAAGCGTGATGACGTTTCTATGATTTTCACCCTTGCTCGAGATTGCTATAAGGTTTCCGAATTCAACAGACATATGAACCAGCTTAAGCAGATCCATGCGGGAGCCTATGCTGATCTTTTGAGAATAGGCCCTTAGAGATGGGCACGTGCATGTTCACTGACAAGGCGATACCAAATGATGACCTCGAAAATTGTCGAATGTGTTAACTCCTACTTAAAGCATGCCAGACAAATGCCAATCATTGTTTTAATCGAGTTCATACGAGACATGTTCCAGCGTTGGTTCCATGATTGGTACGAGGAGGCTGTCAAGGTGACCACACCCCTCAACCCTTGGGTTTCTAGGCAATTGAGCAAACGTTTCAATGATGCACATCGCTTTGTAGTGAAGCCTATCAATCGAGTGGAGTTTGAAGTTAAAGACGGGAAGATGGACGGACTTGTTAACCTGTCCAAGAAGACGTGTTCGTGCTGTGAGTTCCAAAAAGATTTGTTGCCATGCAGCCATGCCATTGCAGCAATAAGGTCAGATTATATTTTCTTTATTTCTTATTTGATCCTTAATTTGACATAACATAACATTATATTCTACTTGAATATTGGGTTCATTGTATTTTTCAATAAATGCAAACGTGAAGCCTTTGATTTTTGCGCCGACTACTACAAAACAACCGTTTGGGTAGAGGGTTATGCGGGGTTCATTCGCCCAGTAGGGCATCCTAGTGAATGGGACATCCCCCCGCATGTGAAACAAATTGTCGTCTTGCCACCACCTTGGCGAAGCCAAGCATGAAGACTTAGGAGGAGAAAGATTCCATCCGCTGGTGAAGGCAGTCGAGCACAGAGATGTTTGCAATGCAAGATGTACGGGCACAACAGACAGAATTGCCCATCTCCATTTGCAAATCCATCAACAAATCCGGCACCATCTCGAATCAATCAGCGCCCCAACGATGCATCCGACCGAAAGCGTATTTAATTTGTAGAGAAACCGATCATATACACAACAACTGTCCAATCCGAAGGACAATGTCTGAAAACGTAGTGTGTGTTGTGGACGAAGACATATTATCGGGGCCTAACTAACTGCAATTTATCTGTTGCTTTGTTAGGGTTTGATTCGAACTGTTTCGATTTGTTTCGATCTTGGACATTGACATTTGCATTGAATAATGATATTTGCTATAAACCAGTGTATAATAATAGCATTGCCTAGTCATAGAAGTTGTCAATAATTGACTTTAGCCACACCATGCATGGTGGTATAGTATGGAATGTAAATTGTCTAATCTTTGGACAGCATGTATAAATAAAAAATCAACAATGTTACTCTACATTTCGACAATTGTAAAGCCAATACATTCGTTACATTATTGGTTGAAGCAAATCGCTTCAATATACATAAGAGAATTTTACTTATTTTACAAACGACGTCGCAAAACTATATCAATTGTCCACTTTGGTTTAGAGTTTGTGATAGTGTAAAAATGTGAGAAGTCAGGCTGCAAAGTCGGTGACACGCCATTGAGGGAAGCAGTGACACGACATCCTTTTCGTGCTGCTGACACGTCAGGTGCATGCAGACATGTTAGTGAGACGCCGACTCTATGCAGACATTTTTGTGACACGCCAGGTGCACATGGACTTGCTGGTGACACGCCAAGTGCATGCAGATATGGTAGTGACACCCCAAGTGCATGCAGACATGTTGGTGACACGCCGACTTTATGCAGATATTTTTGTGACAAGCCAGGTGCACATGGACTTGCTGGTGACACGTCAAGTGCATGCAGATATGGTAATGACACCCCAAATGCATGCAGACATGTTGGTGACACGCCAACTCTATGCAGACATTTTTGTGACACGCCAGGTGCACATGGACTTGCTGGTGACACGCCAAGTGCATGCAGATATTGGTTGTGACACGCCACCAGTATGCATACTGGGTGTGACACGCCGACTCTATGCAAACATTTTTGTGACACGCTTAGTGCACATAGAATTGCTGGTGACACGCCAAGTGCATGCAGATATTGGTTGTGACACGTCATCTGCATGCATACTGGGTGTGACACGCCGACTCTATGCAGACATTTTTGTGACACGCCAGACGCCATGCATACATGGTGGTGACACGTCGAGTGCATATTGTGAATGTTATCAAACGCTGACTTATTACTAAATTGCGATACAAAAAAATATAATATAAGAATACAAAATTACTTAACAAAGATAATGTATTCCTGTATAAAATTAATTATCTATACGAAAAAAATTTTATTCTGTATACAAATATAATGAAGTGAGTAATAAAAAAATGATTCTATTTCCTATGATTATGTATACAACAAAAAATTTATCTCTAAATTGTATTTTGTAGAAAAAAAATTATACAACTAACTGCCGATATGTTCATGATTCCCTCGTACAGCTGTTGGAAAAAATTCCGTGCGCATATTGGATACGCAATTTTGCAATCATATTCTGCTTAACTCTTATCGGCTCCGATTGTAACATTGCGTCAATGTAGCTTACCATGAACATGCCGCAGTTGACACTATCCTCCTACCGATGCACTGAAGGGCTAGGCAAAGAAATTTTCAATGGCATAGGCGTCAAATCCCGTCTCCTCTGACGTGTTTTATTGATATACCCGGCTTGGTGGCAGATGATTGAAAAAATTGTCGTAAGTGGTTTCATCTGCTCAGCACGTACTCTGTTATCCTTCGCTGTCGAAGTTGTTACGGAGTCTACCACATTGATCTTCCACTTTCCCAAATCGATCTTTGCCACCACCCAATGCCCACTCACATTGCAAGGAGCAAGGATGAAATCGACCTCTTCCCATTTCTTGACGTATGTCGGCCTTTCACCTTTCGCATGCCCTCGTAAATCATCCAGAATTTGCATGTCCGACCGGACATCTTCGGTTTGATATGCTGAGTGTAGCATATGGATGGTGTCCTAGAAAAAAAAAATTTGCATTGGTTTAGACTTAATGCACTGAAAAGCTTAGAAAAAATTAAAATTTTTTGCAAAAAACTTACAAAGAATATCATGTCAACCACGCATGCACGGGCAGTGTAATGTTTCGATTTTGGGCCTGTCGCCCCCTTACAGATAACGTTGAGGCATGCGTCGATATATTCACTTGTCATTTCTGCTTGTGGATCCTCTAACGATGTGAAGAAGTCAACACCTTGATCCCCTAAGATTCCGACGTTACGCCTGCATATGTCACAAAATGAATTTGATAAGCGATGGTGGATGAATGTTTCTATAGAAAACAACAATGAATTGATATTTACAAGCTGACCTCGCGGACTGGTTATTCTTGAAGGCTTCGTACGCTTCCATCATCGTGTCCTTCACTGCCCGACGGGTCAATGAGGGGTCGACATACGGGCTTGCAAGGTATTTGCTCGCCATTATCACCCGTGCTTGCTCAGTAGGGTCGGCAATTGCTGCTACACGATGATGGTAATCGGAGGATAGTGGTGAACTGGTGGCCTCGGAAGTGCTCTGAGCAAGCTGGCCCGATCCTGCTGCTGGAAGCGCGACGATCGCCTCGAAATGAGGAATATGCTCTACGGCTGACACAACTAACTGAAGGTCTCCCTCATGTCCGGTGAAAGTATCCACAATCGGATCAGCCTCACCAACCTCGGCTCCTTCAACATCTTCTGATTGAAGGCTGACACCATGCTCCTCATGCTGCCCATCATCAGGATCATCGTGACCCGCAGCAGCATTGTCGGATGAAGGACCGGCCTACAGAACGAGACAACTGTGAAAATTCGATAGCGAATTGACCTAAAATAGCAAAAAACTAAAGTGTAGAAAGATTAACGTACTTGTGATTTCAGCCCATCTAGAACCCGTGAAACGATGCGGTCCTCTAGCGTTTCAACCACATAAGTCAAGGACTTAATTGATGCCTTCAGCTCCGACATTTCCCGCATGATCCGTCGGAGCTGACGTTTTGTGTTTATGCCGTCATTGACTCTTGTCGACTGGGTCAACTGCAATAACATATATATTAGTGGTGTTATTCAATAATCATATAGGAAACTCGTGGAAAACCAATATAACAACTTTAATATCCTTACTGACGGCTCATTGGCAGTATGCGGTTGAATCGGAGCCTGAGCCATCGCTGGTTGCGGACTGGACGTCACCTCTGTGAACTGCAATGACATAAGTTACTTTGTTACTAGATTAACATATGTGGAAACTTTGAACATAAATCGTTATAACCAAACTTACCGATGGCTCAATACGAATGTGTGTCTGAGGAGGACCGGTGGGTGGTTGTGGTTGTGGAGCTGCCGTAGGTTGATCCAACTGCAAGCACATAAATGTTAGTAGATAATCACATATCAAAATGGATGGAAAAAAAATGTTAGAACCGTAAATACCGGCTGTTCACTTCCTGCACCATGGTCGTCTCCTTATTCCATCAACTCAAGGGCCAACGGTTCATCAACACTGGGAGAGTCGGTGCGCATCCGCTTAGTTGAAACGGTGGATTTTTTCTCCTTCAAGCTTCTCCTCTTCGACGTGGCAGCGACATCAATATGATCACCTCGATCCTCCGTCTGCTCGATTGGCACGTACTGGTGGCCCTCCGATAACGGCACATCGAGGTCCACCAAATACTCCCGGCTGGCCTCCTCCGAGGTGATCTCCAACGTCTCCAGGGCCCATAACTGCAAAAAAAAAAAAATTATCAAACGTTTAAATTTGAGGCAAATTTCTTATACAAATATGAAGGATTGATCAATTTGTAGCTGTTCACTCACTTGCTTAGATGACTCGAACTTCTCAATCGCCTTGTGCAGGTCTTTTGGCTTTTGATTGCATTGTCATCTGCACATTCGCGGGTAGACGTTTTCCTTCGCAGCAAAGGGGGCTACTATTTTCCGCAAGATCGGAATTGCCTCCAATGCCCAGAACTGCAAGTCAATTGTAAACAATATCAAACGTAAATTATTAAACAGTGCAACAATAAATTATTTTCTCGACCCCAAACAAAAGCAGTAAATGTGACAATACCTGTATCACCCATACGAAGCCGTAGATGTTGTACCGTAAACGGCTTTCCTTTGCTGCGCTTGAGGTAGGCACCTTGAACCCTTTCAATAGGTAGTCCAAGGTGAGCCTCCAAACATCGTGGCCCCATGGAAATCCGTTTCCAGCGTCAAGGTCCTCAACTAATGACAGCAACCAAGGTGTCACCCGTCTATGGTAGTCTTGCCCAAATATGATGTTATTTGCAATCAAGACTAGTGCCATCTTGGTCGTGTCTCCTTCTCGCTGGAAGTTTCCTCCGCAGAATGTGTTAAGCAAAGCCTGCAGCTTTATGCTATCCTGGCCCCTCCAGTATCTCGCATGAATTTCGTCCGCAACCACCTCGTACGGACATGTAAACACATCGGGCATTGGACCAAACTTCAGTCCGGTTATAAGGCAGAACTTCTGCTTCGATATCCACGCCTTGCTCTTGCCGATAGCAAACCATAGCTCCTCCTCCGTTGCCTCCTTTTCATTGATCCGACGAATCATTATGTTATGAAGGAGACCAACACTGAAGTAGCCTTGTGGATAGACATCAAGGAGCATTCTGAAGCATGTACGCTTCACTGCATCCAACTCCCCCTTCTCTTGGAGAGTCTTGTTGATGTAATGGAGCTGGGACCACTTGCAGTGAGTATTTATTGCGATATTGAAGGCCCACTTCTCCCTCGACACAATGAGGACATTGTCAAGATCCTCATATTCTCTACGATGCATCTGCATCACATGACACACGTGCAGGAAGTCAGTTAACCAATAATGTGCCCAAAAGGTACTAACTATATAAATAATTGTTCTGACACGCCATGCATATCAAGTAACATGTTGTCACACGCCATGGATATCATGCGAAAATGTTGTCACACGCCAAACATACCAAGTGAAATGCTGTAACACGCCATGCATATAAGGTGAAATGCTGTGACACGCCATGCATATGAGGTGAAATGATGTCACACGACGCCATGCATATGGGGTGAAATTCTGTCACACGCCTGTCACACGCCATGCATATGAGGTGAAATGATGTCACACGACGCCATGCATATGGGGTGAAATTCTATCACACGCTTGTAACACGCCATGCATATGAGGTGAAATGCTGCGACACGCCATGCATATAAGGTGAAATGATGTCACAAGACGCCATGCATATGGGGTGAAATTCTGTCACACGCTTGTCACACGCCTGTAACACGCCATGCATATGAGGTGAAATGATGTCACACAACGCCATGCATATGGGGTGAAATTCTGTCACACGCCTGTCACACGCCATGTATACCAGGTGAAATGCTGTAACACGCCATGCATATCAGGCGAAGATGTTGTCACACACTAAACCCCAAAGTCCAGTCAACACAGCACCACTTTAACACCCAAAATCATCAAACCAGGACTCAAACAGTTTAAAACTTAACATTTGCAAAAAACACGACCATATATATCATCCTAAACCCTTAAAAAAAATTACCGAAATCAATGAAGGTTTTTTTTGTGTTTTTTTTTTTCAGTCTCACTTACCTCTTCACCATATCCGACATTCTTCTTCCTGTTGCAGTGGTGTCGTTAACCTTCTAAACAACGAAGTTGAACTCGCTTCGACCTTTCGCAATGAAAAATGAATCAAACAGCCCTTGGTTCACACACACAGACGTTTACGAATGAGGAAAAGGGAAAATGAACTGTTTACTGTGAAAAATGAATAAATAAAATTTAAAATTAATATTCATGAAACTGCCCGCTTTTCAATCCGTCGTGTCAGCCTTTCTATTAATGCCGTGTCACATATTTCAAAGCAAACCATGGCCTGTCAGATGTTAAAGCAATGCCATGTCACACACTCAAAACCATGTCGTGTCACTGCTTCACTCGATGTCGTGTCACTGCTTCCCTCCATGTCGTGTCACAAAACTCTGCACCATGCCGTGTCACCGCTTCACTCCATGTCGTATCATTGCTTCCCTCCATGTCGTGTCACAAAACTCTGCACCATGCCGTGTCACTGCTTCACTCGATATCGTGTCACTGCTTCACTCATTGTCGTGTCACTACTTCCCTCCATGTCGTGTCACAAAACTTTACACCATGCCGTGTCACTGCTTCACTCGATGTCGTGTCACTGCTTCACTCAATGTCGTGTCACTGTTTCCCTCCATGTCGTGTCACAAACTCTGCACCATGCCGTGTCACTGCTTCACTCCATGTCGTCTCACTGCTTCACTCAATGTCGTGTCACTGCTTCACTCCATGTCGTGGCACTGCTTCCCTCCATGGCGTGTCACAAACTCAGCTCTATGCCGTGTCACCAACTCAGCTCCATGCCATGTCACCACCAGTATGCATGCAAGTGGCGTGTCACCACCAATATCTGCATGCACTTGACGTGTCACGACCAGGTCCGTAGTGGTAGCCGAAACGTTTAGACTGGTAAAGTCGGTTTATATTCCTCTACTATATATAGTCCAAAACTCCTCAGTTCTCATAGACAGACCGTACGTTGCCTCTAAAGCAAACTTTGTCGATGCTTCATCGGTAATTCTTCCGAGCATTTTTGGTAGTTGTTACCATCCCGCCCTTGATGTATTCAACTTTAGAATTGTCCACTAGTCTAATAATTAATCTATTTCTCTTCACCTCCGACCTGTAAGCAATTGTCCAACCCATGCTATTTGAAATCCAGAGACTCTGGATTTCAAATAGCTTGGGTTGGACATTGCAAACAGGTCGGAGGCCAAGAGAAACAGATTCATTATTAGGCTAGTGGAGAATTATAAAGTTTACTATATCAAGGGGGGATGTTAACAACGACATGCGTAAGCGGGATTTCTGTAAACAACCATGGCATGTCAGATGTTAAACCAATACCGTGTCACACACTCTGCACCATGCCGTGTCATAAAACTCAGCACCATGCCAAGTCACTGCTTCCCTCCATGGCGTGTCACCAACTCTGCACCCTGCTGTGTCACTGCTTCCCTCCATGTCGTGTCACTGCTTCACTCCATGTCGTGTCACTGCTTCCCTCCATGTCGTGTCACACACTCTGCACCCTGTCGTGTCACTGCTTCACTCTATGTCGTGTCACTGTTTCCCTCCATGGCGTGTCACCAACTCTACACCCTCCTGTGTCACATTTTCCCTTTCACAAACTCTAAACCCAATGGCCTGTCCCGATTGCTGTAGCACGACCATTTCATGCTTTGCATTCATGTCTTTCTCCTTTCGATTCACCTCCTTAAGCAGGATTTCTGATTTCACATCGTGCTCCAAGCTTTCGATTCATCATGACCACCTCCCCCTCTTCGTTCGGTTTATCTAAATGCCATGTCCGAACATTCAGAAAAACCATATCATGCAACATTATTTTCTTTTGCACAAGTTTCTCTAAAAAAAAAAAGGATATTTTGCGCAAAAAATAGATGTTCGCTAATTTCTTTGCATAATTTTTCGCCGTCCGAGTGTTTCAGAGTGCCCACAACAAAGATGTCTCATTAAGGGCATTTTTGTCCGAAAATGTACTTTAATGGTTAAAAACAGTTAAAGTTATCTGAAGGGTTATTTCCAAACACACCTTATTTTTAATGGCTAAAAAAAAAATCGCCCAATCGTAATTATTGCAAGGAGTATGATATCCGCACACCGCATGGGTATACATTGCATTCAAATACCCAAATATCTATAACATATATAATTTGACAATCCCAAATCAATTTTACATTGAGCCACGTTTTTTATCTCTTAGTCAGACACGTGGATAGTTGAAAAAATATAAAAAAAAGGTTAACTTTTGATTTTATTAATTTTAGAGATTTCAACACGTTTCTCAATAATTTGAAGACTTGATTACGTGGAGGCCAGATAGAATGAAAGAGCAAAGATATTCAAGCAAAGAAAGAGAAAAAAAGATGTGCAAAGAGGTCAAGAATTTACTAGATGGAGAACAGATAAAGATGTTGAAGCAAAGAGAGGAAGTGCAAAGAGGCCCGTGTGTTGCACACGGGTCATACTCTAGTTTAAATAAAAATTATAGAGTAATTCTGGCACTGCCAGTTGAGGACGTTGGTGGGGCAGGGCAGGTGAGGACAACGTAGCGACACTGATGTGTGTTTTTAGCAAATGTCAATGTAATAAATAGCAGGAGGAGAGTAAAAAACGTTTTTAATGACACACACGAAACAAGTACAAAACAATTATTTTACATTTTAAATATATAACAATTTATTCATAAAACTAATATTTCTCTTCTTGCATGAAAAAGGTTGGACTTTGATTCCTAGTAAAATTATTCTAATGAAGTCCACAAAGATTCCCACACACAATCTTACTGTATATTCTCTTTAAAAAAAATTTTTTTGTTATTCTTCCACTTTCATTGAATTTAAAGAAAAAAAATGTTGATTTCATGTTTTTTTATTATAAATTGATGTTTTATGCTTTTAACTTCATATATCAAATCCTATTTGATTGATGCTCAAATTAATTCTTGATAAGTATTTTATGTATGTAACTCATTAAGCTTCTTATCATGCTAACAATAAGTGTAAATTGCAATTCCAAACCTCATTTAAGATTGGATGAATCAAATCTTATTTGATTTCATCATCAATTCTTTAATTGACTGATTATACTTACAAATCAAGATTGGCTTCAAGCAAAGCATCATGGCCACCTAAATAATAAAAAAGTCATATAGTTTGACTTAACCTTTTGTGTTTAATCTTACTTGTGTAATTTGATATTATCATCATATATCTCATAAAGGACAAACGGCATGATACAATGTCTCCCCTTTATATCTTCCATATTAACTATTAGGCCTTGATATTGATTTTGGATGATACCTTAAGGAAACTCTTTTCTTTTCATCCTGCTTTGGCCGAATACTTCATCAAGTCGATGCAAATTTAACTAGTAAGTACGATACTTCCCTTTTAACTTTCACTTAGGGTGATGATTTTTCTTTGGACAATTCATATACCTCCATATGATTCATGCTATACCCAACGACATCCTTTTTAGGCATCCATGGTTAGGATTTGTAGAGATTGAATCAAAGTATAACACTCCTCATTCAAGACAACAATGATATCTCAAGTTTAAGGATTACTTACACGATTAACACATGAGAATTTAATTCTTAGATACTTGAATAAAACTATCAAATGGAATTCTCATGACGAGTCTAATTCAATAAACTTGATTTTGCTTGAACAAGCACCCACATGTTTGTTCTAACTATCCTTATACTATCAATCATATGAGAGTGATTGTCCACTTTTAGCGAGAACATAACATGTGTCGGCCTTTAAGTAGTATTGATGTCCAGTCTCAGTAATATATTGGTTACAAATATTTAAGATGTGTACTTTGATGCATTAGAATCTCATAATTTTAACTGTTTATAATTTCCACGCAAAGCACCAAATATCCAAAAGCTTCATCAAATTAGTTTTATAATAACTTATTATCTATAAAAATATTTGATAAAATGAAATTGTTTAAGGTTTTATGCATTTTTGGATAGGCATCTCTTGTCCAACTCTTAAACTTATTTGATGAAGTGAAACCTTTTGAAGTTTTATGCATTTTTGGATATGCATCTCCTGCCCAACTCTAAGGCATACACTTACAAAAAGTACCTAGTGAATTTAAGAAATTCGATCATATCTATCATTAAGAGTTTGGCATTAACTTGATTGACCCCAAGTTTGATGCTTTTTGAGAGATGCTGAAGGGTATATAATTAGATTATATGCAAGAATGAAGCGAATTAATTATGGGACTTTTTATTGTTCTCTCAACGGAGATAAGTTTATTCTGGCAGCTGCAATTTTCTCCCTAACGATTTGGCAGTTTATCAATTATCTTATTAATGAAGTTTAGGTGTTTATAATTATAAACAATATTTTATAAGGCTTTTATTTTTAAAAATACAAAAATATGTTTGGATACAAAGACATGATATCTGTCAGATGGAAAAATTCCACCTTTCTCGCAAAATGTAAGATTTTAATTTCTATACAAGACAACTATGTTTAATTCGGGTTAAATTTTAAGGTTTAATCTTTTTTTAAATCAAATATTGGTTATGCTATTTAAGTCGTATTTATTTTACTTGATAATAAATTATAATTAAAAAAAAAGTAACAGTAAAACATAAATATAGTGAAAGTTTGTGGTTTTTACCCTGTTTGTACAAAGAATTCTTTAATTGTGATGGTTAGTCTGCCATTACATATTGTCGGCTGTCAAATTTGAACTCTCATATTCTAAGTAGTAATAATAGAATTTGGCAGGCCAATATGCGCTCTCGCAACACAGTTGGTGGATGACAAATGCAGCCATGAACAGTAACACCATTAATGTTTTGTTTTTACTTGGTAAGAAGGATTAAAAAGGAGAAAGATGAAAAAAAAAAAAAAACTTTAATCCAGCGGTTACTTTTCCATAATCACTTTCTTACTTTGCAGCTTAATCGTTTGCATTAAAACTTTTTCTTGTGCTCCTCCTTTTCCATCGTTCCAACCAAGCCAAGTTTTAGATTTCGTTGTAACAACTATCCTCCGCATGATGGTTTAGGATCCATGGCTCAATGTTCATCATCTATACTCTACTTTTTATTATGTTTGATGATTATAGTCGTAGATTTATTATTCTTGATGATGATGGTAGTTTTATTATATTTGAGGAATATTTTTGTTTTATCATAATTATTTTTATGATTATTAGTTTTAAAGTTAAATAATAAATTTATGTTTTATTTGTAATTGTATATATTTTAATTTAATAATGTTGATTGCTTAAAAGAATTATAAATAATATTATGTTATATAAAATTTAATCTAATCCGTTTAATAAAAATTACGTTACATGTTTAATAAATGCATATATAATTGTATATAATATGAATTCTGATATGTTTAATTAATCGTATTGTCTTTATATTTACCTGTATAATTGTTAATATTATATATGCACACAATATAATTAAAATACACAAACACAAATTGTCAAATCTATTACAATTAGTTTCGTTTTATTTAAATTCAAAAGCTTGTGTTTGCAATGCTAAAATAAAAATGTTTTAATTTTCATTTTTTGTAAAACAAAGTTAACACGCAGGTATATACCAAAAAAATGTAAAATGCTGATCTAAACATCAAATAATAATCTCATCATGATATAATGAACTTGGACAAGAAGCAATCTGAAACTTCTTCGATATTGTGTGGAAAAAAAAATAACGAAAAGATATTACCAAAAAAAAGAACTCTAAAAACACTTGATATGTCTTAATTGACTATATTCAAAGTAATGATGCAGCGCAGAAAAAATTCAGAAGCTAGAATCATACTAGTCTCAAAGGTGAAATGGTTTTCCAACACGGCATGAAATTCAAGCAGTCAACTACCCTGATACACGCAGCCGCCTAAGAGACGCGCTGAGGTACCACCACCTTGAAGCTTCAGCCGCTACGAACCTGGCTTAAAACCTGTACATAAATTTGACCCAAAGTCACAAATCCCATACTTTATTCTATCACCAATTTTCAAACTGAGCAAAGACCAAAGAGATGATATTCTCGTTCCATTTACAGACCAAAAGTATTACCAAAAAAAAGAACTCCAAAAACACTTGATATGTTTTAATTGACTATATTCAAAGTAATGATCCAGCGCAGCAATAATTCAGAAGTTAGAATCATACTAGTCTCAAAGGTAAAATGGTTTTCCAACACGGCATGAAATTCAAGCAGTCAACTACGCTGATACACGCAGCCGCCTCAGAGACGCGCTGAGGTACCACCACCTTGAAGCTTCAGCCGCTACGACCCTGGCTTAAAACCTGTACATAAATTTGACCCAAAGTCGCAAATCCCATGCTTTATTCTATCACCAATTTTCAAACTGAGCAAAGACCAAAGAGATGATATTCTCGTTCCATTTACAGACCAAAAGTGCTCAAGGGGATAAAATGCTTGAATCTTGTTTTCCATTTTAAGCATGGTTCACAGTTTGTTATCCAAGAACTAGAACCAAAAAGTTTGAAGCATTTTCAGGCATGTGACTCCCATTGCAGATACCCTAACGGAAAAGGGCATCAAAAATATCTGTATTGAGCTTCTGCAACAATGGAACCTGACCCACGAGTTTAGCCAATTCTCCCGTGACTCGATCAATGTACACCACATACAGCCCATTTCTGCTCTCTAAAACTTCAACAGCGTCCCGTGCTTGGACAAGTGATGTCACCCATTCTTCAAAAAGAACTGCAATGTCATTGTCATTTATCATTCCCTAAAGGTCAGTGCAGCCCAGCAACTTTACCATTTACCTCAACCATAGACATTAGATGGATTAATGGATGAAAATAACGTTACTGTAGTATCATAAGAACATAGTGTCTCAAATTAGCAGTAAATAATAGTAATCAAGATTTTGATGCTAGTTTCATATTTACCGAAACTTTTTTGCTAATTTGAACAAGGGTGAATGTGAAAGTAATATCTTTTTGCAGCTATTCACAATCAATGCACACTGCTCTTTACTTTTCTATGTTAGAAGGGAAGTAGGCAGGGGCTTAAAAGAGACTTTGTTCAGAACCAAAGAAATTACAAAGTTCTAAAAATGAGTAAGGGATGTGTACAGAGACAAAACTTCAAGTAGAAGCCTAACTTATGAGTTTGCCTCTCTTGGGGCAAACCATACCATCTGCAATGAGCAATGCATGCAAAATGCAAGGATTGTGTGCGTTATTATATGCAAAATGTGCTGACATCTCATGTTTGGTACATGCATGCTGTGCAAAACAATACATCAATCCCAAAAAACATATATGTACGCCTAAATGGTATGTTACATTGGAACCGAGGAAGCAAGCATGGTGAAATAATAGGAGTGCAACAGTATAAATAACCATGAGCAGAAAAAATTGGCAATGCATACTATTGTCAAAGCCTTCATTTGTTGACCAGGTTAACAGGTAGTCTGATATCAAAAACTCAATAAGCTGGATCCTGCCACCCAGAGAAACGGATCAAACTGAGCTACTCATATTACAAGGGGGAAATCCATATGCAATACCCCAGACTTAAAAGTATAGCATAAAATCTCAAGTTATTTACACAAGCAGCTTGCTGAGGTTGCATACAATTCACCTAAAGCTTATTAAACAGCACAGAACCTGGTATATTTAGCACAAGAAACAAATATGTTACCATGAAATGTGTTAACAATAGCACAGCATGAAATGAACTCCCTTCTAAATGAACATGGCAACAAAGTTTTGGGTAGTATTGAAATCTACCTCACAGAAAAGCAATTTATCCATGCTGTCAATGGATAACACTCACTCCAGCATCCTTTATATTATCAACAGATCCAGACTAAGATGAATGAATGCTTAAGAAATGAAACTGAAGCATTTCAACCTTGTTGGGCACAATAATAAGGTTTGCTTGCTGGTGACTCAGACATTATGGGTTCAAGTTAATCCAAGTAGGAATAAGACTGCATATATCTATGTAAGAAACAAGCGCTTATCCAAAAAATAAATAAATAAATAAACATTCGATAAGAATTTCCTAATATTTCTTGAAATATCGTGTTTCAAGGGGCTTCAATAACTTTTTCCTACTTTTTTTTCATTTCATCAAACATCCTCAAAAATATCAATGTGGAGGTCAAAATCCATGAAATTTCATGTCTTCGAAATTTCAAAAAAAATGACACAAATTTTGCCATATTTCAATGTTATACCGGACATATGGAGGATCCATCCTCAGATTCGACTGACATTCAGCAATCTAAATATCCTTCTGAGGCAAACTTAATGACTCAAAACAAGTTTCCAAGCTCCGGTGCCTTCTCCTCAATTGCTAGAAACTCAATGCAGTACATAAAACCATAACTCTTGTGCATAATTCTGGTGGAAATCTCTAAATTTGAATATTGATAACGATTCCAGTAGATAGAAAGGGAACAAAACAAAGCACAAAATGCAAAATACAACTCTGCAGCAAGAAGAGAAATAACAATTGCGGTTTTTAAAACAGAGCATAATGCTGTTTTCTCACAAAAAAAAAAAGTAGTACAGACACACACATACGCAAATGCACCAGAGCATGATGCTAAGGAAAAGAGAATACATACAGCAAAACAAAAAGAAAACAAGGACAAAGACAGAAGCGATAAGCAATCCAAAAAATTCTTACGAGATTGCCCTACGTCCTAATTTTAAATAACTGTTACTAATGATTGCTCTTGTCAAACTATAACTAATAAGCTGCAGTTAATCAAAGTTGAAAATTTAGAGAAAAGAACATAAACGGTTGGATAACTAGGAAATACTTACATTACAAACATGCACTCATGCATAGCAGGAAAATTTTCATCAAATGGATCTGAGAAAAGTAAACTTTCTGCGAGCACAGATATTCTTTGAGAAACTGAAAGTATTACACGCTGTCCAATGTAGGGTTCACACCCAAGCTTACGGAGCAAATGTTGAATGTAGAACTGGGAATTGGTGTCACTGTGATGTGCCTCTGAAATAGCATGTTGAAAACAAAAATAAATAACTGACTGGGAGGACAGAAAATTGATGGTGACGAAAGGCAAACACACATTAGCATCTCGCTTCTGTAATCAGTAGATGTTGATGTAAACAATTAAGCACAAGAAAAAAATTTTCTGTTTATCGAAGACCTAAATGTTTAACACCACAAACTTACAACAAATCTAAATAAATTCCAACCACAACAGAATATTTACCATCTCCTGTTGAGGGAAAAGACATCAGTCTAACCAAACGCATAATTAAGCTGCTAACAACTCCTTCGATGGATTCCAAGTTCCTTCCCGTTGATAATAGATTCTTCAATGCCACTAAAGAAAACACATGAAAGAGGAAGAGGAAAAGCACACAGATTAGACTGTCAGGATGCTCAAATCAGTACAGCAAGCCTAGAAAAGGCCCGCATTGCAACACAATAAATACTGGAAGAAACTAAGGGAAACGAGGATAAAGAAAATATGGAAATCAACAGTTTATTCATTTACCTTCCATGTCAAACAAGCTTTCAGATTCAACAATGCTGAATAACCACTAGTTTACATCAGAGAAATAATCTTTTCTGTTCTTGACTTTCTTTCTCAAATGCTAGCAAAAATTGCAATTTCTGCTAGTTTCCACTAAGCTTAATCTGAGTGACTTAAGTCTTATTTTCTATTCAGTCGGACCAACAGTTCTCATTTTTCCTGCCTCAGAACAACTTCAACTTGTACAAGAAAGTAAAGGTAAAAACATATTTATATTTTTGTTTATCAAATTTGATTTTTAGGTCAACCACCTTCCAAACATCCTTCATGTGCAGTCCTTTCTATATCATGTGCTTTTTCTCACACTGCTGATGCCATTTGTACAGGTTCATAAACTTAACTTGGCTTCAAAGTAACTTAACCCCAAAAAGCAGTGTGGAACCATTGCCTCACTCAGATATACATTAGACAGGGATGTCTAAATCAGAAAAGCATTTCATCTACTTCAGAATGAGATAAGATACATTAAAAGAGAATATCAATTTTTCCTCCCCTGCTTTCTAACCAACCTGAATTTCATGTCATGTGGGCTTCAACCATTTAATATGGTAAGCAGGCAAGGTACTCTACAGTAATATGGCCAATGCTACCAGTTTTATTAGGCTTTTAATTCTTTTCTGATTTGTTAAAAACAGGATCAACCAGCACAAATGGCCAAATCTAATGAAGGAAAATCGTTAATTTATTTGGTAAAAAGAGAAAATACACCAAGAGGCTTAAGTCACAACCATCCTGGAATTAAAAAACTCCATTCTAACCTTTTTTCTAGTAGAAAATAAAAGCTGCCTTAGATTAAAAATCCAAAGACTATCCCACAATCTAAAAACAGGAAATGACATTAGGCAAGTACTTATGGGAACTAATCGCAGTTTACATTATGGTATTCCAAAAAACACCTTATACCAAAAGTAGCCACAATTAAATAGGTTAGGCATTCCTTTTGTTGATCTTGGCTACATCAATCCTACAGTTCACTTCTTGTCACCAACAATGATGTGGAAGTAATCAGTACGCTTAAACAACCATGGGATTGAGATATCTCCATCTGAATTTGATATTCAATATGTTGTATACCTAAGTTTCAAAAAATATATATGTTGTATACCCCTAGATATATAGTCTTTTGAAGAAACAGTTCATGACTTGAATTTCTATTGTGAAATATTTTACATAAGCTCCAATGAATGATACCATGTCATGATTACCTAAAATGAATTCCACAGCTTGGTGAGACCAATTTTCGAATTTAGATTCTTGAACCTACAGAAAAGGTATAAATAAGAAGAAAAGAAGAAACCACACTATGAATTTACATCTCTTAGAGTGATAAACAAAAACCAGAAGAAAAAAAAAGGCACTTTACAGGAGAACTTGTATCACAAAGCTCCACAAGAAAATCAATTGAAGCCTTAAGCTGCTCTGCTTGATCTTCATCGTTACAGCCTGCAGTTATAAACAGAAGTCCTGTTAATAGTTCCATTAAAATAAAAGAACACCATTTCTTTTGGTATATTCATGATGTTCAAACAAAAAAAACTACTAATCTACTCTACGATGATACAAACTATAAAATACCTATTCCATTCCAATCCCACTCTACGAATGAAATGATTATATTCCAATTCTACCATATTCCATTTCGTAAACCAAATATGCTATAAATGGCATAAACGGGGGGTACTTGATGTTAATAGTCCATGCATAGTAATTCTAATAACATTTTGTAATAATGAAATTCATTCACATCATACTTTCTTATCCCAGTAAAATAAACATTAAAGTGAGTTGATCATCTAAATCAAATAAGATACAAGATTGAACCTTATATTGCCATATCATCGTGGTGCCCCAAGAAACATAGATTGAATCACAAAAATTTAAAGCATAAGAAGGAAGCCAGATTAGTTACAAAGGGTCCAGAAAGGTTTTATATATGCACCTAAAATACGCCCTTTTAGAGATGAAGCAGCTCTTTTCCTTCTTTCCTTCAATCGAACTGCAAAGCAGAAAAGAAACCATATATTAGACAAACGTTTAAAACACGCAGCTAGTTCTGATAATTGATAAAATGTTAATGATTTAACCTTGTCTGAGAAATCTTCGGCGAAGAACATCATTGAATCTACGATCAGAAGCGTCTCCAAGTTGGTTAGGGCTTAATTTCCCCATCTTATCGAAGAAATAGCACTTGCAAGAAGCAATTTGCGGGAAAAGTTCGCATTGCGAAGCATCTAGAAACACATACATACACGCAACCCTATGTTCAAAGAAAACTAAATGCAGCCAAAAGGAAGGAAGAAATTTTGAAGAGAAAGAATAGAACTGGAGAACCTTCAGCTTCCTTGAGATCGTCTTTGAGTCTGAGAATCTCTTGCTTTCGCTCCTTTGCCTAAAAATTCCATCAAAGAGAGAGAGAGAGAGAGAGAGAGAGAGAGAGAGAAATTAGAAGCCGAGATTGGCAAATGTAAAGAGGAAGTTAAAAGGAAAAGAGAGAAACAGAGACCTTTCGCTTCCATTTAAGAGCGTCGGATTGGGAAGGAGGAGGATGGCGCTGGAGAAACTTTGATCGGAGGAGAGATATGGCTACCGCTAGCCTTAACGATTCACCATTTGAAGTATCTGTCGCTGCTGCTGATGCTGCTCGGTTTTCGCTGGCGGACATTTCTGTCTACCGAAATCAAAAGACGCGGGAAGATTTTGGATTTTTTTTTTTTATAATTCTTATGGAAATTGGTTTTAAAGACCTGCCCACCTGGGCCTGTTTCACATTTCACCAGGTTTAAGGTGGCCCAATAGTCCAGTTTCATCATTCTTAGTTCCAAGTATTTATAAGTTACTGAGTAATCACTTTTATAAACAAAAAATTCATACTAATACTAGATAAATATTATAAAATAATTACAAAAAATTATTGACGTACCAAAAATGAAAACACTTTTCCTTCCCTCAAATGCTTAGAAAACTTTTTAAATCATTATAAATACAATTTTATCTCTAGAAATGAAAAATAAGTAAAAAAACGTATGTAAAAAAATTAAAGTTGTTCACTCTAATATTACGGTTGTAAATCAGCAAGAAGCTAGAAATAGAGTCAACGAGTTTATTAGAAATTACTCCATGATAAAACTTCTTTATGCATAATCTTTAATCAACTTAAAAGTTTAGAAGAACTGATCTTGATAAGAGTTATGAGCTTGGGATAATCAGATGGAGGCATCGGTGAAATAAGAAGAAAAAGTTGAGAGGTTAATTAATTTAGAGGTGCAGAAAAGGTATGATCAGCCAAGATTGGTGAAGTCCAGTAGGTGGAGCGTAAGTTTAGTTAAACGTGAAGGGATAGCAACCTCAATAATTGAAGAAATAACTATTCAAGTATACAATCAAGAGCGGTACAAGTCTAGTCAACAAACAATATGATTTGAGAAGCCCCTTTCAATTCCAATAATTGACGACATACATTGATCTTTTTGGCATGACACGGCGCCTCCCCCTCCCACGCTGCTGATAAGACTTTGTTTAAGCTCATAATCCTAGCTAACTTAATTTTGCTTTCGGCAAGCCTCCATCACAGGAACATCCCTACCCCTTGGCCACCACATATTATTATTAAGCTCATATCCTATTCTCGGATTCATTTAAGACAACCATTTATCGCATTAATCTAAGCTCCATCCCCAACAGTTAGTACTAGGTGATATACCCAAGAGTTGCATGGATTTTTCTTCAGACTTCATTTTATTTAGCATGCAAATTACCATCTTAAATCTGTCTCCGACAGAACAACTTAATGAATTTATGCTTCTTTTTTTTTTTAACTTGGCAAAGTGAGAATGAACGGATATAGGCAGTGATAGAAATCAAAGTGGACTTCACTTTGATTGTAAATAAGGTAAAAGTTTGAGATTTATGGACTCAGTTCAACAATAAACTAAATTACTCAGTCGAAAAAAATTATCAAAAAACTAATCAAATACAAAAACAACTGGATCCCTTAAACAGGTGACCACTCTTCCCGAGAACTCTGGCATGTATTAGCCACACTCGAGGACAAAATCCATGGCATTATGGTTTTGATTTCTTTTCTCAATAAACACACCGCTATGACCTCGGAGAAATATACAACTCAATAAAATTTTACCTGTTCTTGGCAGCTCCACCTTTATCAAATAATACAAGTTGCTCGCCTCAAAAAGGGGGGGAAAACGTAGGGGGCATCATATTGAAGTGGAGATAAGCAGAAGTCCTTGTGAATACAGACATTAAGAGTAGCATGCAAAATTTAGGATAGATTCTGACAGGCCTCAACGTCGGATGCCTGTGCATCCAACAGAGCTTGCCCCGAAGGATTTGAGCTAATGATCCTCGTTGTTGCATCAAATACAGCTTTTTGGTACTCGTCAACTTCCATCTTCTTTAGGATTTCCTTCACCACCTTAAAATCTAATCCTCCAGCCATAACAAGTTTCCCAATTATTTCTCCAAAATTATTTGGTGCTTTTGGCATATCAATGCCAATATCATCCAACAAGGCACCATAGAGCAGGCATCCAGTGCCTATGTCTCTAGGTGTAAGAACTTTCTCATTAAGTAAGTATTCCAGAAGTCTTGAAACCGGCTCAACACAGGGTGGGCTTTTCTCCAAGGCAATGGAGATGGCTTCTTTCACAACCTCAGGGTGGTATGATGGAGATTTTAGTTCCTCCACACATCGCAACGCTTCATCCAGCAGCCTAACACTAAAATATTCCTCCAATAGTGCCTGTGTTTTTCTCTGTAGAACTGGATTTATTCTTGCAGCCGGTGCTAGCGGTTTCTCTAGAACCGGAGACAAAACAGCCACAGGCACAGGTTTGGCAGAAAGCGAAGGTTGTCCCACAGGCTCTGCACCTAAAATAGAGTTAGATGGCCGAGCTGGAGGGGTTGAACCGCCCTGCAACAGGGCACTTGTCCTACCACTCATTAGGCCACCACTACCTTGAGGTAACAGCCTTGGATTCATTGAAGTAGATTTATTGATTAATGGTGATGGGACACGCCCCCCAGGCAGTACACCTGAGCCATCACCCCTTGGCACTGACCGGTTCCTAGGAACCTCCCAATTATCATTGTCCATTCCAGGCATACCAGGCATTCTTCGAGTTCCTGGCATTCCAGGCATCAAACCCCCAGTACCAGGACGAGTGATAGGAAAACCACCAGGACCAGGACTCATTGGACCACCAGAAACAACACGACTATTTCTAATACTTGCAGTAACACCTGGACGCAGCCCAAGATTTTTTTCAGCCTCGGAATGGATTTCTGTGATTGTTTTGGCTTTCACCTGCAAAAATTAAGAAAATAAGGAGACATTGAGTTTAAAACCCATTCACAAGGACATGTCAACAACATCTATCTAATCTAAACCAGAAAATTTTGATGGCATTTACGAGCTACCTCCTCACGCCTGGGAACCCAGTTGTTTGCACGAAGATCAAGAACATCACGAACCATAAATCTCAGTCTTGGGGCCAGCTGAGGATTTGCAGTCAATTCCTTCAGTCTGCTGAAGTACATATCATTTATGCCCCGTGATTTTGGACTCTCATCAAGCTGCTTACCAATAGTGTTGAAGAACTGACAAATGGCTTCAACATTCTCCTCTGCAGGGCAAGCTTTAGTATCATGGCCCAAAAGTTCCTGTTTGACAGAAAAGGTAAAAAATGGTTTAGAATAAGTTACTAATAAACCCAAGCACCATTAATCAGAAAGACAAAGAGTAACCTGCACAATGTGATGGACTATCTTCTCAGGTACCATTTTCTGCTTCAGAAGCTCACCGATTAAACGAATGTTACCTAGAGTACGGAGCTTGACCATTCTCTCTTTATCCCTACGCTCCATCTCTTGCTCAGGGGCAGTCATCAGCCCCACTTCTTCCCTAAGCTTGTCAGCTCCCTCAAATGCCTCTTGGCAGTTATTCAAAAGGACTCGCTTAAATGTGATTTCTTTACCACCAGGTTCATCAGATGGGAATGAGGGGAGCTTATCATTAAGATCAGAACACAACAGAGCATACATGGGACAAAATGTGGGTTCCAGAACAGCCTTTTCAAATATTAGAGAAATAACCCCCTGCAAAGATACCATCAGTGAGTTCATCTTACAACTGCAGTAACTTAAAAAGAAAACAATATAAATCAAAGTGTGAAAGCATGTGTGTGTGTTTACACACACACACACACACACACACACATATACATACAGAATAACGTGTAGTAATGTAAAATGACTAACGGTAATGTAAAAAAGAATAACCTTCAGGATATCAGCTGATGTGATGCCAGATTCAATAAGTTGACCCTTCAGAAGATCATACTTCTCAGGAGTCAGCTTGTTCAGTATCCTGCACAGAGAACAGATAACCATTCAGAAAAATCAGTCATTCACAGTTAACTTCATCACAAAGGATGGGGAAGGTAATCATTGCCTCTTCCTATCATGCAAACTTGACAACAGAAAAAACACTTAGCAAGGTTGCAAGCTATTTACAAATGGAAGCCATGGCTTGTAAAAGTGATCAGATAACGAATATGCAATTTTCACCACTGCCATTAGTACCAAGAACAAATTTATCACATTCTCTTATTCACTGCTTATCGCAATGTGCAACTCATATTCAGCAACTTCAAAAATTAAAAGTTGCAGATACAAACCATACTTAAAAACATATTAAATCTGAACCTTAGAGCTTGTTATGCCATAATAAAATCCAAGGTTGGAAGTTCAAAGCAGTTCCTCATTTCAGTAACTTAGTGAGAAACAAAAAAAAAAAAATGTTCCTACTACATGGATTACTAGGACACCATTGAGCTTAAGTTAAGACCACATCCTGAATAAGATCAAGAAAATCAAGGTCCCTTATGGTTTGTCAATAGAAATCAGACATAATGATGCAAGACACGTATTTTAAATTTTACCCTTTAACAGTCTTTAGAACACGCTCCTTCTCAGAAAGATTCCCCCTTCTAGCTGACCAGGGCACCTCGGCTTTGACCAAAGACGGAGCTGGTCCTCCCTGGCTCAATAAAGGAATCTCAATGTCTAATGCCAAAAATCTTAAAAAGAAAAAAAGAATTCAACTCTTTTTACATCAATTACCCCTTGGTTAGAAGAGACTTGTGCCCGGGGGAACTGAGTGTTGAGTTGGTCCTGGCGATTAAATTGATTAGCTCCTGTCTGCCTGGAGTCATATCGGTTTCCAAACTCTCTATCCCGAAGGGATTCCCAAGACCTCTCCTCACCAGCAGAAGGAAACTGTGCTGAACGGTTACGCCAATCACGATTGTCGGGCTCAGAGTAACGGTTCTGACTCTGATTTGGTGGCTAGCAAAAGTTTAGAAGATGGATCAACAAGTGTTAACAAATAATGATGGTTTGGCAGAAATAATTGAAAATACAGACATAATCAAGACAAATAATTACTTCTAAAATAAGCAAATAAAACATAAAATGCAAAAAAGAACTTAGAGATTACATTGCTTTCTCCACGACCCCAGTTTTGATCTTCACCAAAGAGTTCCACTTCAATTTCTCGTTTGATTTTAAGAATCTCATCGGCAACTTCTACAGCCTAAAAGAAGGCAAACAGCATAAGCAGAGATTATATCAAACAATAATCAAAAAGTGACACTGTGCTATTTCAACTCAATATAATTGAAACAGAGTGCTACCAACATTGAACAACTACCTTGCAAGCAAATAAAAAGCATATGTTTTTGTCTTTTTTGGTTGGTTTTTGGAAGCACATTTTAACAGCACTTTAATTGATGCAGAAATAAAGAATACTACTAAGCACAAGTTTAAACAATTACCTCCCTAAGCTGTAAAAGCTGGTCCCGAGTGTATCGCACACGTTCACGACCCTCAAATCGTGTGTCTCCAGCCTACAACAGTAAAGCAATTGATAACTTCAGATTCTACAACCCAACAATATTCCAATATGCAGCAAGCAAACACGCAGATCACTGTCTAGAGAATAAAGAAGGCAATAGAATAAAAGTAAACACAAATTCTAAATCATTACTAAGAACTTATATGGAGAATTCCGAACAAGGTTATCAAAAAATTAACATATTTATCTAACAAAAATAAAAAGATAAGTTCCACAAATGCTCAGTGACATCCAAATAAAAAGACATCACAATAGTTGAAATATAAAGATTTTGTATCATAAGGAGGCTGTCAAAAGATCAAATCTTTTGCACTTCACAAGCCTCAATATAGACTTGGTTACTTAATACACAAAAAGTCCATACACTATAAAATTCAACTCATTAATAGAACTTATTCTTTCCAATTAGGAGGATCCACAAGTAAATACAAGTGCCACGTATAACTACATATTACTATTTTACACACCAGCAGCAGAGTTTAAAAATCCACAAGTGGGTTTAACTGATCGCATGCACTTAAAATTTTAATGTTAACTTCTTTATTTGTACTTAAAGAGAGACATGGCAATCAAGTAAACCCGCTTATAGATTTTTCAAATTCTGCCACCATTAAATCAAAAAATATTTCCATAGATAACCATTCAAACATAGCTAATAGGACCGACCAACAGAGAGGACAAGTTCATCATCTTTCCTCACTGGAACACCTCTATTTGTTTAAAAAAAGATCCTAAATGTTTGTAGGTCCTTTATGGGCAATCAGAAACTCATAGAATACCCACCTAAAGCCTACATATTTATCTTTGTCCATATTTACAGCAAGTACACATACTAAGTGCCCCACCAAGAATTAGGACAAATCTATTCATACTCTTCCTCTATTAAAGGTCTAATAATATCCAACTCTATTCTCTTATGATTAATAACAAGGAAATTTTGGCAAACGCCAAGTTTGCTAGTAAAAGCAAGAAGGTATAAATTTAAAGCCTTCCAAACGAAAAATAAAAAACAATATTTATCTCAAACATATATTACAAATCAACAACAGCAATGATAAAATCACATCTAGTTGCTAAAGATCCAATCTAGCTCAGAATTCAGTCGCAAAAAAGCACTACCTAACAGCTGTTACAAGAACAATTTAAAAAGAAAACCCATCTGAATCCAACAGTAAAATATCTACAAGGCAAAACTAACCCAACCCAAATCAATCAAAACCAATAAAGATCACATCAAAAAGGCTAGATCCAAAAAAACTGAAATATGGGTTTTGAAGAGAAAGGGATAAAAAGATTGAACCTTAATGGAAAAGGGAGAAGGAGCACCGCCATGAGGACGAAATAAAGGAAGATCAGAGGAAAGGGAACCAAAGGCTAGCGAAGAAGAAGATGAAGATGATGAAGAAGAAGAAGGACCACCAAGGAGTCTGCCCCCTCGACCACCACCAGGTCTTAAGCTCAACACCGTCTGATCACCCTGCTGCATACCTCGATCTTTTCACGCGAGATTCAATCTCCGCCGTCCGATCAGAAAAGGCAAAAAGCTCAGCGATAGTAAAACGCTGAATCTGAATATGGAAGGACAAAAAAAAAAGGTTCTTGAATATAAAGAGATAGAGAAACAATATTGGTTTTTCAAGAGAGAGAAGAGATGAAAGTTTTTCTCTCTCTTCTGCGGGAGAGCAAAGAAGAGAAGAGAAGAGAAGAGAAGAGAAGAGCAAGTATGTGAGGACGGTAGCGAGGAAAAACAAACCCTTCTTTTGGAGAGTTTTTTCTTTTTTTTCTTCAATCACTCTTTGTTGGTTTATATGTATAATTACATCACTACCCTTGCTAGTTTTGGACGTGCCAAGATTTCTTTGGCTTTGATTGACAACTTTGCCCTTCCTTCTTTTTTAGTATTCTACTGTTATTTCAATTTTTTTAGTTTTAAAACCATTATACAAATTCTATTTATTTCTTAAAAATTTATTTTTGTTAATTTGATAATTAATATCACCTTGTAAAATTTTAAAAACCTTATGCCAGTCCTTCTAAAATTTTATTAAAAATAACAAAATTCGTATGTGCTTGTTTCATCATCATATAAAAATACACAAAATTAAAAAAAAAATTATCTTCAAATATGAGCGCTCTATTTAGTTTAATGTTCCTTTGATAAAGAAAACAACCAAGTTGAAAAAGAAAAAGCTAACTTCCTTTGGGACAAAATGCAATGAAGAATAAAATCGTAACCTTAAAACAAAAGGCATACATAAGATTTTCTTTCTTTTATGAATAAAAAATATTACAAAAAAAATGAGATAATAATTACCAAAATCGAATGGACAACATAGTGAGCCGAACCTCGATTTGGGTTCATTCTTTAATTGATTGTTTTGTACATTTAATTTGAATAAACTCGAATTAATTCATTGGATTTATGAAAAAATGATGATATGCATTTTTTATTGATCCAAATCAATTAATCTGACTTTTAAAAAGGATTATAATATTATATCTAATTTAATTTTTAAGTACAAATTTCTGATTCTTTTGTATTTTTCATTTAAATGCATCTTTTGAAAAATTTTAAAAAATAAAAACACATTACACAAAACTACAAAGTAAAATCAATTTTATAAACTTAACTCTTTTTTTGGTAAGTTTTCAATGATAATGAATGTTTCTAATATTAATCATAAATTATCCTTTATATAATTATACAAAATATTTAAACAATACATAATTTTGTTTATAATAATTTATATATATATAATTAACTAGAATGACTTAACCATTGAATCATTGTTCCAATAATCTAGAGTTTTAAACAGAACATTGTTTGGTCTAATTTTGATACTTGTGAATGAATTATTCTTATACAATAATTATATAAGAACTCACTTAGAGCTACATTATTTTTTTTAGTATTTTTTGTGCAATATTTTAAAAGTTTTTAAATTATTTAAAAAAAATTAAATAAATCATTTTTATATTACATTCAATTAAATCTTTAAACCTTTATTTTGCATCAAATAAACTCTTATGATTAACAGTTGACTAAATGTCATTAGTTAAAATGACACATATTATTTTTATGTCATATGACTGGTCATAATGGAGGGTGAGTCTACCATGTGACTATGTTATTATACCACATTAACATGTAATGCCATCATTGTTAAGATAAATCAACATACTACATCAGTATCATGTGACATAAAAAAATAAGTGTCATTTTGATTAATAATAAATATTTAATTATTGATCATAATAATTTATTTAAACTAAAATAAAATATAAAAACTCAAAAAAATAATTTATTTAAAATTTTTAAATAATTTAAGATTTTTATAAGAATTATATCTATTTTTTTATATGATAATAGCATAACAATGTAATAGAAGCAAAGGGCCAAAGAAGTAATTTCGAGAATCAACTTGCGACTTGCATCATCTATGTCGGGGGAATAACACAAGGACAAAAAAGGTACTTTAAAAAAATAAAAATGCTTTTTACATCAGTTTTTTTTTTTTCCTTAAAAGAGAACGTGTGTTTTTTTTCCTTATGAAACTCACTCACCCTTGGCGGCCTAACCCTTGCGTTACCAAACATAACACGAGGGAGCGTGCGTTTGTGTTCTTGCCCTAACTTTTACCGGTTACCGCCTATGGGTCCCCTCCAATTTGCACTCCCCCGTCTTCGCCTAATCTCAACGCGACAGCAACCTCGTAACCTACACGTGCCGGTCAGATTCAAGCTTGCCTTTCACTTTTGCAATCCACTTGAGCTCAGTGAGTTACACCGTTGCGACACGTATACCCTTGCGTCATACTAGGGAATTTTGCTATTCTGTGCACTGTTCGGTGAGCTTTGCAGTAATTTTTTACATGGAGAGAACGGCATAAGAATTTTGTTGCTCTTTACTCTTTAACCTGGATTGGGAACCTCATAGAGAGACAATAAGTTGTTTCAACAATGAGTTATTTATTGTCCTAACATATAATTTTAATTAATTTAGTCAACTTAACATGGATTTCTCTAATTTTCTTAAATGAAATTTGGGTTTTTTTTTTCTTTTACAAATCAAACATATATCGATAGATTTTGCATTGAATTTGCAAGTGGGCAAATGACAATGAGAATATACCTATTTGACTTTTTAGGGGATTTTGTTGCAGTGTCGCCAAAAGTAGCCTGCACCTGCAATCATTGACAAAAGGAAGTGAAAAAGGACGATGTTTCAAGTAAAACTTGCCCTTGATTTTCCAGATTTTGCCTTTGCCTGTAAATGGGAATGGACTTGTCACATGTGATCAGTTTTTAGTAACTTTCAGTTGCTCAGGGGTATAAAAATAAGTTTTTCAGTCATAAATAAGTGAAATCTATAATTATTATATATATATTAGAAGTAAGATTTGAGTTATTGCTCTAATTGACGGTCTAATTGACTTATAGGCAATTAAGCCCTCTTAATTTTTACTTTAAATTCGGGGTCAAACGACTTCGTTTTGCCTTGACTTAAACATGATCATCTTTTTGGAATTCTTGGAGAGAAGGAGAGGAGAGAGAGTAGACAAAGAAAGGAAAAAGGAGAGTTGTCGCCATCGTCGTCACTGAAGAGAGGCAACGATGGTAAAAGGAGGTGAGGGAGTCTCAAGTTTTTCAAATAGAAACAGAGTTAATTTAGAAAAAAAAAAAAATCGGTGGAAGCTTTGAGGGAGGAGAGGAGAAGAAAATGATGGATTCATCGGCGAATACTAACGTCATGTTAAGAAATTTGACAGAAGCTAGGGTCTTTTAAGGGAGAAAGTGAAAAGGAAAATTAAGTATTATTAAGATTTTTTTTTTTTTAGTATTTGTATTAAGTAGACTAAAGGATATTGTTTTGGAGTGGTAGCTACGTAAGAAAGAAAATAAAAAATAAAATTAGGAGGAGGCGCATCCACCCAGCCACGAATTAGCCTTTGATCCATCAAAATGGGACATGTTTACATAATATTTAAAAAAATTATTTATTTTAATTTTTTTAAATATATTTTATTTTTATTATATTTAATCATATTTTTATACCCTTATTTTAAATAAAATAAATTTTTAAAATTAATTATTATTCATTAAAACATCACTTCTTATTATATAATATATGATATTGTCATAACATGTTTATATATCATAATGAATGATAACTTCATATGTTGATATAATATCATGACATAATTATATCATATTTTCACTCTTCATCAACATCACGTAATCATATAAATGATAAGTTATATTTTAATTAAGAATAATTAATTAAATATTAGTTATAAAAGGTCTATTTTGTTCAAAATAAAAATATAAAAATTTAATTAAAGGTAATAAAAGAATAAAAATTTATTTAAATTTTCTTAAATAGTTTATAAGCTTTTTCAAGTATTATACTAATTCCTAACTCATTTTTTATATTTTTTATTTTGTTAATTTAATTTTTAACTATTACGCTTGAATAAAAAATGATGAAAATAAAATTATTAATTAATAAATTGTATTAGGAAAAGAAAATAAAATAGGAAGAGAAAGCGAGGGAAAAAAAGTTCTATTTGTTTTATAATATGTTTATATAAAATCATTTTAAAAAATATAAACAAAGTATTATATAAAGTAACCTTACTTTTATAAATAGTAATGGATATTAGTTATTAATAAATATATCAAGTTTTTTTAATAAACTAATTTTATGTTTAAGATTATATTTTAAATGATGATTTTATTTTACTTAAAATTAAAATGAAATTTACATGAAATTAATATATTTCATAATATTAATATACGCTAACTTTTACAATAAAACATAAATATTTTAAAAAATAAAACGTATATGTAAATAAATTTATGAATAATGATATTTAATTTCCTTAACTTTAATTTTATTTCACTATTAGAGTTATCATAACTAATAAAATTATATAAAGGTATAGTTATCATTATATTAAAATTAGTATGTATGAAGATATAAAAAAATATACATTTGATCAATTAAAAATAAAATATATTTTTTTATTAATTAAGAAATTTACAAGCTTGATTTGATCAATCTCTTCTAGATTTCGAAAATAAATGGAAAATTCAAATATAAAATCCCAGAAAGGCAGGCGAAAAGCAATAGGGGAATGAATGAAGAAATCGTAGAGAAAAATTCGGCATTTTCTAGCACAAGTATTGGTGGTATTTAGGCCCAAATAATACAAGAGTTTTACACTCAAATAGGAGTCGAGAACAAGCCATACATCCAAATTGTAGGTTACACAAAGCTTGGGCTTAAATTTTTTAGGTTCGAGTTGGACTTTGTTCAAATATTTTTGATTGAATAAAATTGATATTTCTATTCCATTATATTTTTAAATTTTTTTTTATCATTTAAGATATATTTTTAATTTTAATTTACTACAAACAATATTTACAATTTTAAGTTTAAATCTCAAATATTTAAAATTATTGTTCGTTATGCTTTACATATTCGTAATGTTATCATCTGACAAAGAGTTCGTGTACGTCGCAAAAGAATTATAATTTTTATATACTTAATGTTTAATATTTGTTGTTTTAAGTACTATTTGTTTTGAGCTTTTGTCTTGCTTTCACAATAAAAAGATGTAAACAAAAGGTTATATTAACAAACAATGAATTAAATATAATACAAATGATTTTTACGGATAGTAGTAGTATATTAACTCTTAAGCGATATTAACTTATTAATATTGTTTTCATTTATTTATTATGGCAAAGCGTGTCATAATTCTCCTGTATGGTGCAGTGCATAGAAATGGAGAAGCAAGTGTACCTTGAATCTTCTGCCCAAAAGGCTGAAAGTGTTCACTCAAACTTGGCCCATTGCCACGTATACGCAACCCAAAACCCGGTTTGACATCAAATGCCACGTGAGTCAATCCCACCTTTCATCTGACACCTCATTGCCTTTGCCATCCATAGTTTTTTCTTTATCTTCAGGTCAAAACGGCGGACCTCGATCCTTCCAAAAACTAATGGAACTAGGAATTTAACACCCCGACCATCTCAGCATTTTAAATAATCTCAATTTCCCCAAACTACCCATCGTTTCATCCCACAATTACGTCAGACAATACAGGATCGCCGGTAAATTCAACGTAATTGAATCCCTTTCTCTAACTTAAAATGGGTCTCACTAGAACTTCCTCGATTTTCCTCCAAAGCACTGCAATTCTCTGGAACTTTCTAGGATAAATTTTCCTGTAAACACTATAAAACTAAGTTCCGTCCCAGACCCACCTCAGATTCTGCACTCTGTTACACAAAATATCAACAAAATCTGCAACACTTTTTTTATTTTCTTTGGTTCATTTTAGCTTTCAACAATGGCAACAAAAACTGAAGGCAAGGCAATAGGTATAGACCTGGGCACAACTTACAGCTGTGTCGGGGTATGGATGAACGATCGTGTCGAAATCATCCCCAACGACCAAGGCAACCGAACCACTCCTTCTTACGTAGCCTTCACCGACACCGAGCGTTTAATAGGCGACGCAGCAAAGAACCAAGTCGCCATGAACCCTCAAAACACCGTTTTCGACGCTAAAAGGCTCATCGGTCGGCGTTTCTCCGACCCTTCCGTTCAAAGCGATACCAAGCTATGGCCATTCAGGGTTATCCCAGGCCCTGGAGAGAAACCCATGATTGTAGTTCGTTATAAAGGGGAAGAGAAGCAGTTTTCTGCAGAGGAAATTTCATCCATGGTGTTGACTAAGATGAAGGAAGTCGCTGAAGCTTTTTTGGGGCATACTGTGAAAAACGCTGTGGTTACGGTTCCTGCTTATTTTAATGACTCGCAAAGGCAAGCTACCAAGGATGCTGGTGCCATATCTGGGCTTAATGTATTGAGGATTATCAATGAGCCAACGGCTGCTGCGATCGCTTATGGTTTGGATAAGAAGGCTTCGAGAAAAGGCGAGCAAAATGTTCTCATCTTTGATCTTGGAGGTGGTACTTTTGATGTTTCGTTGTTGACGATTGAAGAAGGGATTTTTGAAGTCAAAGCTACGGCTGGTGATACACATCTTGGTGGTGAAGATTTTGATAATAGGTTGGTTAGTCATTTTGTGGCTGAATTCAGGAGGAAGCATAAAAAAGATATCAGCGGAAATGCTAGAGCCCTGAGGAGGTTAAGGACGGCTTGTGAGAGGGCTAAGAGGACTCTGTCTTCGACCACTCAGACGACTATTGAGATTGACTCTTTGTTTGAAGGGATTGATTTTTATGCTACGATTACAAGGGCGAGGTTGGAAGAGTTGAACATGGATTTGTTTAGGAAATGTATGGAGCCAGTGGAGAAGTGTTTGAAAGATGCTAAGATTGATAAGGGTCAAGTTCATGAGCTAGTTCTCGTGGGTGGGTCAACTAGGATTCCGAAAATTCAGCAAATGTTGCAAGATTTTTTCAACGGGAAAGAGCTTTGCAAGAGTATAAATCCTGATGAAGCTGTCGCATACGGCGCTGCGGTTCAAGCTGCAATTCTCACTGGTGAAGGGGATGAGAAGGTGCAAGATTTGTTGTTGCTTGATGTTACTCCTCTCAGTCTTGGATTGGAAACTGCTGGTGGGGTCATGACTGTGTTGATTCCAAGAAACACCACAATTCCAACCAAGAAGGAACAGATTTTCTCTACCTATTCTGATAATCAGCCTGGTGTTTTGATCCAAGTTTATGAAGGAGAACGAGCACGAACCAAGGATAATAATTTGCTTGGAAAATTTGAGCTTGCTGGTATCCCTCCAGCTCCAAGAGGTGTTCCTCAAATCAATGTTACCTTTGACATTGATGCAAATGGGATATTGAATGTAACTGCTGAGGATAAGACAGCTGGTGTTAAGAACCAGATTACAATCACCAACGATAAGGGAAGGTTAAGCAAGGAAGAGATTGAGAAGATGGTGAAAGATGCAGAGAGGTACAAGGCAGAGGATGAGGAAGTGAAGAAGAAAGTGGAGGCAAAGAATGCGTTGGAGAATTATGCTTACAACATGAGGAACACGGTGAGGGATGAGAAATTTGCAGCGAAATTGAGCCCTGAAGATAGGGAGAAGATCGAGAAGGCGGTGGAGGAGACCATTGAGTGGCTTGATAGGAACCAGTTGGCTGAAGTTGATGAGTTAGAAGACAGGCTCAAGGAGCTGGAAAGTATCTGCAATCCCATAATTTCAAAGATGTATCAGGGTGGTGCCGCTGATGGTGATGTGCCGATGGGTGGTGGTGGTGGTGGATATACTGGGTCGGGGTCTGGTTCTGGCCCTGGACCAAAGATTGAGGAGGTGGATTGAAGTTGAAGCGAAGAAAAAGGTTTTGCCTTGTGGTTCAGGGGCTTCAGTTAGGGGCTAGTTTTGTGTCTGTCTAAATTCAGTTTCTAGTTAATTGTGCCTCTTGTTGTTTTGTACTGTCTTAGTTCCATGTAAAATTGTTCAAGTTAAAATCTTTTTTAAGTGAATCTTATTATAACTGGTAGATTGCTCCTGAGCAAGTTGAATCACTTGTAGTTTTCTCATTTTTAAATGAAATTGATTTAGATAGCGTTTGGTATTTTACAATAAAATGTGATTATAGGTAATGTGATTTCAAATAAGATAATATTACAGGTATATAAGTAATGTAAATATTAAAATGTAAAAAAAATAATATTATATTATTTATTTTATAAGTACTTTACAGAGAATGTAATATTAAGTTACAGAATTATTCTTATTTATTGAAATACAAATTTAAAATATTTATATTTTTTATTATTAATTTTTATATAATATTATCCCTTAAATATATTTTTAATGTTATATATTTTATTTTTTATTTTTTATTATAATTTTGTATATTTTATTTTTATTTATTTAATATAATTTTTTATATTATATATTTTATTTTAATTTTTTATCTATATTATATAAATTTAATTTTTTAATTTTTAATTTTTATATTATATATTTTATTTTAATATTTTTTCTTATATTATATAAATTTTAATTTTTAATTTTTTATTTTTTTAATTTTTATTTCTTATATTATATATTTTATTTTAATTTCTTTTACCTTATTATATAAATTTTAATTTTTTATATTTTATTTTTTTAATTTTTATTTCTTATATTATATATTTTATTTTAATTATAATATTATAAAATATTTTTAATAAAATAATAAATTTAAAAGGTAAAAATATCTTTAATAATATTATAAAATACAATATAACGTGATTATATTGGTTTTAGACTGTAATCATATTACAGTCAATAACTACAATATGACTATATTACAATCTAACATTACAATAATCTATTATAAAATAAATATTATAATATAATTTAATTAAATATATTATAAATAATATAATTTTACATGCACGTGAACAAAATTCACTTTAATTCAAACATAAAAGCAGCAAATTTCCAAATCACAGCAATATGCTAAATGGGTTGGACTTTTCCGGGCCCAAGTTCCAAAAAATCCAGTCTCTCAAAGTCATGGCTCGCAAAAATTTATTACTTTGTCTTTCAGGATAAGCATATTCCCATTTTCGCGTGTGCCAAACTCCCCATAGTACACAGAAGAGCCAAAGCATAGCCATGGCTGGGATCACCAACAGCTTCCCTTTCAAGCCTCTCCCAACTAGACCCACCAAAACGATACCTTTACTTCTCTCTTCCCTCGAATCTAAGCTCTTTGGGCTCCATTTCCGCAACCCCAATAGTTTCTCCTCTTCTTCTTCTTCTCTTCACTGCTCTGCTGCTATAACTGCCCGTTACGGAGGTGATTCTCGGTTTTCAGGTCCCGGTCGGTCCAGACGGAATGATGAAGACCAGGCCCTTGATATATCTGGCATTAGGTTTTTATTTATTTATGTTATTTGATTAATTGCAACTTTTGAGTAGCTTTGTTTCTCTGGTGTTTGAATTGAGTTTAAAGGCTGTGTTTGTTCCTACTTCATTGCCGTGGTGTAGGTCAGATTCTGTCAGGCTTATTGATGAGCAGCAGAATATGGTCAGTGGAATTTTCTTTTATCATTCCTCTTTGTAATTTTTAGCTGCCGAGAAGGCAACTTGTGCATTATCTTGAATATATATATGTATATTTTTGTTCTCAAATTTATTTAATTTGTTAATGTGTAGGTTGGGATAGTTTCTAAAAGCCAGGCCGTTGAAATGGCTGAAGATGCGGAGCTCGATTTGGTAATACTTTTCTCGGTGCACCTTTTTTGTGGTTTCTTGCTTGGACTACTTGATTTTTCCTATTTGCTTTTTTTTTTGGTTAAAAGGGCTAAAAGTGAAAAGTAAATAGTAGAAAAAACATTATATTTGATTAAAAATGAGCAAATTAGCTAAAGTGTAAGGCTCATTCAGATGTACTTGTTCCATACAAAAGTAGAATCGTGCGTTGTTCTTCACAATTTAATAATTCGGAAACATTATTTGCTTTCATATACAAACACATCTTTTGCTTTTGCTTTTGGATGGAAAAAAGCAAGTAGTAAAGGTAATGGAGCCTTTGGTATTTCTGTGTTGTACAATTGATCCTATTACATGCCTACATTGTGTGATATACAATGAGAATGTATGTAATTCAATGAAGTGGCTTAGTTGGGTTGCTTTATGCTTGTAATTTAAACTCCATAATTTAGGTATCTGGTTTATTGTAGTTCTTCTTCTTCTTTGTGGCTACATGAGGGTAAAGCAAAGCCTTGTTCCAGACCTTGCATCTGTTTACAGATGGATAGAAGCAGAACAAGAAATGCATAGTTGCTTATATATTTGCAGCTTGAGTAGGCTTATGTTCAGAAACATGCTTGAGTAGGTTTTAGTGTTTTGTAGTTCTTCTTCCTTTGTTCTTGTCAGTTTTAAATATGATCATCATTGGATTCATTAATTCTTGTTTGTTTTTTGTTTTGCCAATTTTTCTGCTGCTATGTAATTCTCTAGCTGCTAGCTTATACCCTTAAAGTTCATTACAGGTCACTTTAGTAGATTATTTTATTTCTCTCTCGAGAAAACTTGATGTGAAAATGATTGATTAGGAAGAAATTAATATGAAACAATCAACTACATGTTTGAGCTACATGATTGTGCTAATGCTGGTCTCTGTTACGGGCACTATGAACATACAATCTGCTTTGCTCTAAGTGGATACCTTAGAATCGAAAGCATAAGGTTGTGCAGAGACATTCAAGTTGGTATTGTAGTATACTTTCAACTGTTCATTGTCTCAGTTTTGCTTTGCTTTGTTTTTTGTTTTTGGTTGTACTTTTGAAGTGATAAGAATTTACTTAAGTAGCCAATACATCCTTGCTTAGTAGATCGAAACTCATAACTTCTTTCTTTTCTCTTTTAGAAAGCAAAGGCTCTTTCGAACTTCTTGAGCATAATGGTGACACTGAAATTTGTTCTAATACCAATTCTGCAGGTGATATTATCCCCTGATGCAGATCCTCCAGTTGTCAGAATAATGGATTATAAGTATGATATGCTTTATGCTATCTTGAGAGAAATAATATGAGTTGGTATATTTTTATTGATGTAGGGTGGGGGAACAATCAGTTGAGTCTAGCAAGCCTGTTTATCTACCCTACTGAAGAATTTGAAATTTGAATATAAATTTTTACATAATTGATGTCTAAATGCTGTCCGTTATCTATTAGTCATGTCTACTTTAATGAACACAGCACTATTAGGCTGATATTAAAAACACTGCTAAATTAGAAGTCTTAATTTCCATATATCTTTTTCTTTTGAAATTTCACTTTGAAGTGTATTAATACTTGCTTTTACCTTTTCCTCAGTAAGTATAAATATGAACAGCAAAAGAAGAAGAAATTACAGCAGAAAAAAAGTGCGTGTGAATGTTCTCTCTGTTAAGTTTTCTCTTTGGGAAATGCTAAAGTCATATACCATCAGGCTGGTGGCGAAGCAGCTCTGTTCTAATTTAATATCAGTATGATATGATTCTGTGGACCCAGCCAGAATGACTGTGGATTTAGCACTTCCCTGTGTCTTTCCTTTTGATTCATGATTAAACTTTTCTTTTTGATGAAGGATGCTGACTAGACTATGGTTTTAACTGTCAGCCAATCGCATGGATTTGAAGGAGCTCAAAATGGGGTATGTGTTTGCGTTATGTTTCAATGTAGTTATTTGTTTTGAAGCTCACAACTTTTCGGTGTTTATTATATTACTCTGTCTCATGGTTTTTATTAGTGGCAAACTATCATCCACAGATACAAAACAGGTTTCTCATGGCAAAATTATTTCATAAGCACATTTCATAGATATTTGCTACCTGTTAAAATTTTCTCTCAGACACTGACGACCCCAGTCTGCCTCCTATTATCTTATGAGTGGGCATCTAAGTTTGTTTCCTAACACTGATGACTTGGTAAATGAACTATAATTCTGCTTTTTAATATCTTTTTGACCTACATTGAGCTGTTATCTGGAGGCTGAGTATATCCCCTGTTGAATTCTGCAAATAAATAAAGAGTCTGTCTGATATTAATAGGGCTTTAGGCTAGTCACTAGTGGCTTTGGGCTAGTCACTAGTGGCTTCTGAGATATACAAATGCCTTCATTCCATCATATTGTATTAACATTAGAGGTAGAAAGTTGTGATCATTTACTGTGGTAGTGTTAAATTGCTAATGGTACTATCTTAGTAAAGTGAGGAATTAGTGTTGAGTCCAACATTGCCTATTTACTTCCTTGATATATAACTGCCTTTATTCTATCAGGTCTATCTTCTTAATTAACACCTGGGGGTAAAAAGTTGAGAGGGTAACTGGTTTTGACTGTGGTTTCTATCAAGAACTTCATTCTAAAGCTATAATGAATAGCTATTTTTGGGCTCTTGGTGGCCTTTCTAAATATTTCTGTTTGTTTTGAACAGTTATAACATTGATCAACATGATTATTCTGTACGTTTGAAAGCTGCAAGGAAGTTTCTGAAAGATGGTGACAAGGTTGTTTCAGTTTTCTTATTATAGTTGTATATTCATGCTTGAATTATGCTTTGGAGTTCAATTGCGCTGAAGTATTTTGATCTATGCTTTCAGGTTAAGGTCATAGTGAACTTGAAAGGGCGAGAAAATGAATTCAGAAATATGGCTATGGAGCTCATTAGGCGTTTCCAGAATGATGTTGGGGAGGTACATTCATGAAATATCTTTTCCCTTCCTTGAATAATGAATATGCAACTTTTAAGATTAACAGAGTAAAAATCATCATATAAAGCTCTCAAATTTCCAATAGTGCAGTACTATAGATTGATTTTAGGTTAAATATGAATTGATTATTATGTGTAGGTGGCATATTCCAAGCTGAATAAGAAAATGTTTTAAGCATTTCCAGGATCAGGGGTAGCACAAGAACTTGCATTGTAGTTTAACCAAGGTCATTTGTTTTGGATGCTTCTTAGTTTGTTCGAAAAATGTTATCAAATAGTTCCAAGCAGAGGATTGTCATTGAATGTTCTTCAGCAGATTAGATAAGATTTGTGGCTGGATGATAAGAATAAAGGGGGAATGATTAGTGAACAACTTATACTTTATTAAGCAACTGTCTTCTTTGATTGTGGTATTCGGGTTTTTGCTTGTTAATGGTGTTTTGTTTGTCCCCTTCAAGCATTATGCTGTTTAATGCATGTGTTCTCGTTGTATTTGTCAATCATATTGCTTTACCTGAAAGCTTCTCTTACCTCCAAACTCTAATGTCCATTCTGGTTTGCAGCTCGCAACAGAGGAGAGCAAAAACTTCAGAGACAGGAATATATTCATAGTTTTGGTTCCAAATAAGGCTATTCTGCAAAAAGCTCAAGATCCAGGAAAGAAAAAAGATAAACCGACCAAAAACGAAGTCTCAGCTGGTGTCTGACGGTCAAATCTCGAAGAGAATTTTGGCAGTATAACAGTGGGCGGTTAGATTTATGTTCATCAACTACGGCAGTGGGCCTTGTCCTTGGGAAGTCTTGTATAGTATATTAGTGTGTCACAACCTGTATCAAATGTTTATTAAGATTTTAATAACAAAACTTTTTCTACATCAAATATTTGTAAGAGTTTATTGGACCATAATCGAATTTCTCTTTTGGTCTTCCTCTTTTCTGTTTCGAGTGAATTCAGTGTACAACGTTGAGCTTAAAGGGTAAATCTATCAGATTGTCTTTTTTTGGTGCGAAATATCTTATCCCTCCGGGGGTAAATAGGTTTGCTCAGATTCTCAAGCCCAAGATAAGATATGCTGTACCTAACAGGGAGAAAAGAAATTACCAATGGAGTTAACCCATATTAGTTTTGGGAGACTTGATGCATTGTGAGGCCAGGAGGGAAACTGTGGAGGAGAAGATTAATACCATGTGCCAGTGTCGAAGCAACTTATCTTGGTTAATAGTAAACCACATGGGAGAGATAACAATAAGATGACTAGTCCAGACAAGAGCGTGGATGCTGTTGGTTTTGGTCTGATGGCTCTTAATCTTAAGCCTAGTAGATTTTTTGGACAGTGACTTTAAGAAACGTAGCTAGCATAAAAAATGAATAAAGAGGAGGTAAATTGTCTTGCACCTGCCAAATATGCACGTGGTAAGCTCACATGGAAGCCTTCCCAAATTAATAATGGGAGGTGCTAGTGAGCGAAGCATTTTGTTTTCCCAAACTGGAAGAAATCTATTTCGCCAGGAATAGAAACTAGAAGGAAAAAAGGGGGTGGGGGAAATCAGATCAGATTAGATTAGATGATCCTGGAATTTGGGCTGTAAGTTTAAGAGCAAAATCTGCTAGGCAGAGGCGGAGGCAGAAACTATATTGCATTGCTGTTAGTGTTATATACGTAACGAGGGGCTTAATTTTGTTTATAAAGTAGGAAGAAGTATGCAGTCTAGAAGATGGAGAGATTTCAACGTATCCACCTAATGATTGTAACCTTGGCTTTGGTTTTAAGTTCTTCCTTTCCAAGCATTCATTCTCCTCGTGTGTGTGTTTTTTTCTCTTATTGTATCGCCGTTTTCACCACCAAATAAAGCAATGGGTTTTTGTGCTTTTATTGTATATATATGTGAGGCCCTCTCGCTGTCCTATTTTACGTGTATTTCAATTTTCTTTCCAACTGCATGAAATGCCAGCTGCCTGGACACCTGCTAACAGCTTCCCTCTACGATTACTAGTATCATCCTAGTACAGTACAATTGACAGTTGTTGAAGATATATTTTAGATATTAAGTTAATTGAGGAACCCCCTTGGCCTTGGTGTATCCATTGTCTATTTAGTGATGGGTTGTATAGCAAGGTAGTTGTCCCTTCCAAACAAATCATGGCTGCCACCGGTTTTGTGATGCTTTAATCCCATGGCATGCACTAGTTGTTGTGCTGCAAACTGTACTATCCCCCTCCTAGTTAAGCAAAGAGTATATATATATGTATGGATGGTGAAGCCCTGCTCATGTTAGACTGCCAGAGTGGTAGGATAAACTTCATGTAAATTCATTAATTATAATCCAAAGTTATGCTAGTGGAAAATTGTTTCTCGGTACCAAAATTTTAATGATTATGATCCATTACATCACATTTACTGTTTCATTTCATACCAATCAAATTTGGATGCCTTCACTGTCACCCTCCTATCTATTACGTGGATTACCACCAAGTAAATCAATGAAAATATACTTGAAACAAACTGCACAGCAAATTCAATATTAACAGTCGGATTGTTATTTTTGTTACTTATTTTTTTATTTTCAATAAAAATATATGAAAAGCAATAGCAAATAATATATAATAGATAAAAATCAATTATGATTAAAAATGAACAAATAATTACATTATAACACTAATTGTAACAGGAAAATAATTCTAGATAAAAAAGTAAAATTAATTATGTATTTTATTAAAAAATATTTACATTCAAATGTAAGTTTTGCCTTCTATATATTATTGTTAAAATATTAGAATTTAATCATAGTTTTAAGAATTAAAGATTATTGAGGCGAAGAAGAAGAAAAAATGATGAAAATAGAGAGATGGGAGGTCGTTGAAGCTTGAAACTTGTAAAAGCCGGGGGAGAAGGGGGGGGCATGGATGGTAGTTGGAATAAAAAAAATATAGGAAAGCTTAACTTCAAGGGAATGGAGACTCTGCAACCAACGACACCATCCCTTAATGTGGACACATTAGGTAAGAGAGAGAGAGAGCAACGTATGTTCAGCTACCCCTTCTCCTACTTCTCATTCATAAACACTCCCTCTCCATTGCCTTACTCCTCACCCATCACCTCCATTCCCCTCTACCAATGGAAGCCAGCGCTGGACTTGTCGCCGGCTCTCACAACCGCAATGAACTTGTTGTCATTCATGGCCATGAAGAGGTATAGTTTTACGCAGAAAGATAGCAAAAAAAATAAAAAAAACATAGTTTTATTTATGAAACAGTTTAGTTGTTTTTTCTTTTTCTTTGATCATGTTTTGGTGGTTACGGGCAGCCTAAACCTCTGAAGAACCTGGATGGTCAAGTTTGCGAGATTTGTGGTGATGAGATCGGGCTGACAGTAGATGGAGATCTTTTTGTGGCCTGCAACGAATGTGGTTTCCCTGTTTGTAGGCCTTGCTATGAGTATGAAAGGAGGGAAGGGACTCAACAGTGTCCTCAGTGCAAAACTAGATACAAGCGTCTCAAAGGTATATTTTATCAAAACATGCTGCTTGGTGCATATTAACAGCGATTAACTGATTCCTGTAGGAAGTGATGAACTGACATTTTTTTTTTGTTTGAATTATGTTGTGAATAGGGAGCCCTAGGGTGGAGGGAGATGAAGATGAAGAGGATGTGGATGATATCGAACATGAATTTAACATTGATGATGAACAGAACAAGCATAGGAATGTGGCAGAATCGATGCTGCATGGCAAGATGAGCTATGGAAGAGGCCCGGAAGATGATGAAAGTCCTCAAATCCCACCAGTTATAACTGGTGTTCGATCCAGACAGGTAAGCAAAGTTCTTTGTTTGTCATTAAGATTTATAATACAAAATGAAAATATTTTCCTGTTGCTTTGAAATGCATTAATAATAGTATCATTTTTCTATTGTTGTAGGTGAGTGGGGAATTCCCCATAGGAGGCGCTCTTGCTTATGGGGAGAACATGTCAAATTCTTCCCTTCATAAACGAGTGCACCCGTATCCAATGTCTGAACCTGGTATGTTTTCTCAATCTTGTATTATTTTCTTTTTATGCATGTGATCAGTATATATGCCTGAAAATTTTCCATCCAAGTAGTGCAAATTGACTATGCAACATACTAAAAGAGAAAAACAATGTCTCACCATTTGTTTTGCACTGAATATATATATTTGCAAACAAAGGAAGCGCAAGGTGGGATGAAAAGAAAGAGGGAGGATGGAAAGAAAGGATGGATGATTGGAAGATGCAGCAAGGGAATCTGGGTCCTGAAACTGATGACCCCAATGACCCTGACATGGCCTTGTAAGTACTTATTGCTGTCAAGTGCTATCATGTAAGAAACTCATGTGCCCGAGCCAGTTTGATAACCAGCATGTGTCTTTTTTGATGTGAACTTCTTGCAGGCTTGATGAAGCTAGGCAGCCGCTGTCAAGGAAGGTGCCAATAGCATCCAGCAAGATCAATCCTTATCGTATGGTGATCGTGGCCCGTCTAGTTATCCTGGCTTTCTTCCTCCGCTATCGAATTTTGAACCCGGTCCATGATGCAATTGGGCTGTGGCTAACTTCTGTGATCTGTGAAATCTGGTTTGCCTTTTCTTGGATCCTTGATCAGTTCCCTAAGTGGCTCCCTATTGATCGTGAGACGTATCTTGATCGCCTTTCCCTCAGGTATATAGATTTTGCATTCTAGTGAAGCACCGTTAGTATTTGAAACAGCTTTGATGCAGAACTTGAAATCAAATTTTATACCTTCAGAGGACAGTTATAATTAATCTTCTAAAACTAAATGCTTCGAGAACATCCTTTATATGACTGTAATCATCAATTCACCTACAGTTTAGTTATTTTTTTATCCCATGATGAAACTTAATTATAATGGCTGATGCAGGTATGAGAGGGAAGGTGAGCCCAATATGCTTGCTCCTGTAGATATCTTTGTTAGTACGGTCGATCCCATGAAGGAACCCCCTCTTGTTACGGCTAATACAGTTCTATCGATCTTGGCTATGGATTACCCAGTGGATAAGATCTCTTGCTACGTTTCTGATGATGGTTCTTCCATGCTCACCTTTGAAGCATTGTCCGAAACAGCTGAATTTGCTAGAAAATGGGTGCCATTCTGCAAGAAGTTTGCTATAGAGCCCCGAGCTCCTGAGATGTACTTCACTTTAAAAGTTGATTATCTCAAGGACAAAGTCCAACCCACATTTGTTAAGGAGCGCCGAGCTATGAAGGTTTGTATACATGAACTCCTGAAGATACCTCTGAGTTTAAGCCGCAGTGAACTAATTTACTGAACGTTCATTTTTCTTGGTGTTTAACAGAGAGAATATGAAGAATTCAAGGTTAGGATTAATGCACTCGTAGCAAAAGCCCAGAAGGTTCCTACAGAGGGGTGGATCATGCAAGATGGGACACCATGGCCAGGAAACAATACTAAAGATCACCCTGGTATGATTCAAGTATTTCTTGGTCAAAGTGGAGGCCATGATACCGAAGGCAACGAGCTTCCTCGCCTTGTTTACGTATCTCGAGAGAAAAGGCCTGGTTTTCTGCATCACAAGAAAGCCGGAGCCATGAATGCCCTTGTAAAGATCTTAAGAACTAGTGTTTTATTCAAGTTCCCTTCCTTGCTAAGCCCTGCTTTATGAGGTAATAATTATGTTAATGCTGTGTAAAATTTCAGGTTCGCGTCTCTGGTGTGCTTACAAATGCTCCTTTTATGCTGAACTTGGATTGTGATCATTACATAAACAACAGCAAGGCTGTAAGAGAGGCTATGTGTTTCATGATGGACCCTCAAATTGGAAGAAAGGTCTGCTATGTCCAATTCCCCCAAAGATTCGATGGTATTGATAGGCACGATCGATATGCCAATAGAAACACAGTTTTCTTTGATGTAAGTGCAGCAACAATTCCACATTCAATGGGGCTTTATGCTTGTTTTTTGTACACTAAGATTATACAGGGACAAAACGAATCAATTTCTAGTTCTTTTTCTCTGGTTTCTGCAGATTAATATGAAAGGTCTAGATGGTATTCAAGGCCCTGTATATGTCGGCACAGGATGCGTTTTCAGAAGGCAAGCTCTCTATGGTTATGAACCTCCCAAGGGCCCTAAGCGCCCAAAGATGGTAAGCTGTGATTGCTGCCCTTGCTTTGGACGCCGCAGAAAGGATAAGACGAATTCTAAGAACGGCGGAAATGCAAATGGACCAAGCCTGGAAGGTGGTTAAGATCACTTTTCTTGTTTTTTATTTTTGAGCTGCTTCCCTAGTTTTTGTTCCTTCACACCTAACTCAAATCTTTTATATATGAACAGCAACGGAGGATGATAAGGAGTTATTGATGTCCCATATGAACTTTGAAAAGAAATTTGGACAGTCAGCCATTTTTGTGACTTCAACCCTGATGGACCAAGGTGGTGTCCCTCCTTCCTCAAGCCCTGCGGCCCTACTTAAAGAAGCCATTCATGTAATTAGTTGTGGCTATGAAGACAAAACAGAATGGGGTAGTGAGGTACTGCCAACCGCTTAAAATTTCATGACATTCCACTTCTTCTGATTTAGGAAGTAGAACAATATTTCTTACTGCTTATAGAATAGTTGGGTTTTCGAGGTTTAAACATAATCATCTGAAGATTTTTGTGTCTTGTGTACGTGCAGCTTGGCTGGATTTATGGCTCAATTACAGAGGATATTCTAACAGGTTTCAAGATGCACTGCCGTGGATGGAGGTCTATATATTGCATGCCAACGTTGCCTGCATTCAAAGGTTCAGCTCCCATCAATCTCTCAGATCGTCTCAACCAAGTCCTTCGGTGGGCGCTTGGTTCTGTTGAAATTTTCTTTAGTCGTCACTGCCCTGCATGGTATGGCTTCAAGGGAGGAAATCTCAGGTGGCTTGAGCGATTTGCATATGTCAACACAACCATCTACCCCTTCACGTCCTTACCACTCCTTGCCTATTGTACCCTTCCAGCAATCTGTTTGCTTACAGATAAATTCATAATGCCACCGGTAAATAAATGATTCTCATTTCATCAAGTCAAGTATAGATGTCAGAATGCTAACTGAAGATTAAATAGCTTTTATCTGCTAATTTTTAACTTGGTCTTTGTTCTCACCTGCAACAGATAAGCACCTTTGCAAGTCTATTCTTCATTGCTCTGTTTCTTTCAATCTTTGCAACTGGTATTCTAGAGCTAAGGTGGAGTGGAGTGAGCATTGAGGAATGGTGGAGAAACGAGCAATTTTGGGTCATTGGTGGTATTTCAGCCCATCTGTTTGCTGTTGTCCAAGGTCTGCTGAAGGTTCTAGCTGGTATTGATACTAATTTCACGGTCACATCCAAGGCAACAGATGATGAGGAGTTTGGAGAATTGTACGCCTTCAAATGGACAACCCTCCTGATTCCTCCAACCACTGTCTTAATCATCAACCTAGTTGGAGTTGTTGCAGGCGTGTCAGATGCCATAAACAATGGATACCAATCTTGGGGACCTCTCTTTGGAAAGCTCTTCTTCTCCTTCTGGGTGATTGTACATCTCTATCCGTTCCTTAAAGGTCTAATGGGGAGGCAGAACAGGACACCAACCATTGTTGTTATATGGTCAGTGCTATTGGCTTCAATCTTCTCCTTGCTTTGGGTCCGAATTGATCCATTTGTGTTGAAAACCAAGGGACCAGACACGACCCAATGCGGCATCAACTGCTGAAAAATTTGTTTGCCCTTTCTTTTTGATGCGTGGTTCTCAAGATTATACATGTACATTCTTGCTCTTATGAGTATGTGCTATGTGATGTATGAAACAAGCAAAATGGAGATGAACAACAAAGAATAAAATTAGAGTGAAAATTTTTTGTGTAGTGCTATGCATTGTACCAAGTTTTGTCATTGAATTGAAAATAGTTCTACTTTGTGATCACCTATGTTTCATTGCTAAAATTGCATGTTCTCATTCAAGCATCTCAAACTGTATACAATTTCATTTTCTTCTATTCTTTGGAGTTTGGCAACATCAATTGGGAGTGAATAGAAGTCTTCTAACCCATTGACTTTTACGAGAAAAGCTTAGTTGGGTTAATACCCAATTATCAGTGTTGATAGCATGGTATGTTGAGCAAATGCCTGTAATGCCATATATGAGAGAGGGTATGCTTAAGCAATGGTAAATGTTTAGAACAAGCAACCAATAGTCGTTGCTCCTTTGGAAGGATCAATACATGATTGTTATGTCAATCACAGGGCATTTCTAATCTACAAGATAAGACTTAAAAGATGAAGGTGCCAATTTCACCAAAAAGAAAAAGATAAAGGTTTCAACTGATGGTGATTTTATCAAGAGTTTAAGATTGAATCTTACTCTTACTAGGATTGAAAGAGTCAAAAGAAAAGGAGGAGAAAAAGTAGGTATTTTCAGAGTCCAACCATTAGAACAAAAAAAAGAAAAACAGAAGTCATGATGGTCGGTACTGGGGCTTTCCAAAAATATAATCAAAATAATAACTACAAAATGTAACTAATGAAAAAAACATGGTGTTTTCTAATTTTTGGTACTTAGGACTTGACTTACGAGATCTGATGATATCAACTTCTTACAGAACCACATCACGCACACAAAAACTGATAGCAATTCGCAAAAACGGTACACACATGTCAAGCACGACTACACAAGTATGTTAACAAAATAAAAAAATGGTGCTTATTGAAAAAAATATTACTTAACAATAAAAAGACATTAATGGAAGTAAGTTACAAAAAATTTTCCCGTTTAAATGAACATCCTCTAAGAAGTCAAAATTGCAAGAAGAATACCTCTTTCATGAAAAAGTTACTCCGTAATCTGTTTATGCACAACATTTCTTCAAGGACCTAAGGAAGCAGGAAGGATGGACTGATGCAAATATAAAGATTGCCAAAAGCTTGAGACTCATGTCGAACAACTGAATGGTCCAAATATTATTGGCATTCTCCTAGTTCTACCATTAGAAAACTTGCCAATTATAGAACACAGGTATGCAATGTCAAAACATAGCCTTAATTGCATTCACTAGCATTCCACTCTGGCATAAACAATTCTATCCAAGTTGACTGGTGGGCTTGAATGACATGCCATAGTTGGATGACAGCACTCAATCTTGATTTGCTGCTTTCTCCAAACCATCTTGTCACTGAACTGAATAATTAATTCATCACCAATAGTCCCCACAAGAGCACACACCATCTTTAAAGTGATGGAACCGATTAGCATCCCTGACCACAATGACTCTCTCAGTAATCTTGGATATAAATTTTGTAGCACTATGGCAATCTACACAAACTCGAAGATTCTTAAAAATCCTAATCTCAGTTCCTGGTTGCGTAACAACAAGACCAAAAGCAATGGCCAATTTCTCACTGTGAACGTTTACCATTAGCTCCTTCTCTTCCTCCTCTACATCATGCAATGCCGTATCAGTCTCTGTCTGAAACCCTGCCTCCTTCATTTTCCTTATTAATTTTTCTAGCATTGCATATATTTCTGTGGCTTGAGGATGGGACCGGTCACCAGATGTAAAGACATGTGGGGTTTCACCAATCTCAATTAGAGTGCATCCAGGAATCTTTGCCAGCTTTCTTTTCTTAACATTTTGTCGGACTGAAGCAGCCAATGGATAGTTCCTCTCAGCTGAGAACAAATTTGACAGTAAAACATAATATCCTACATTTTCTGGGTCCAATTCAAATAGCCTTTCAGAAGCCACATAGGCAAGTTTTTTATCCTTGTGAATCATGCAAGCACCAAGCAATGCACCCCACTCAGCAGGACCTGGTTCGACTGGCATTTCTTTTATAAACTTAAAGGCCTTCTCTAATTGGCCAGCTCGGCCAAGGATGTCAACCATGCAGGCATAATGTTCAGCTAAGGGCTTAAAGTGATAAGCATGGACCATAGAACGAAATATTTCCTCTCCTTCTTTCACCAAGCCAGCATGACTGCAAGCATACAGGAGAGAAAGAAATGTAACACCATTTGGCGAAACCCCAGAATGTGACATCTCAGAGAAGAGTCTAAGTGCATCCTGGCCCTGGCCATGTAGGCCATAACCAGAAATCATTGCATTCCAAGTCACCACATTCTTCCCCAGCATCAAATCAAACAATTGTCGAGCCTCTCTAATGCTGCCACACTTTGCATACATGTCAATTAAAGCGGTTGACACATATATGTTAGAATCAAAACTCTTGCTTTTAACTAGTCCGTGTACCCATTTCCCCAGACTTAGAGCTCCAAGCTGAGCACAAGCTGAAAGAATGCTTGTAAGTGTGACAGGATTAGGACCAACTTTAGACATCTGCATTTCCTGGAAAAGAGATATTGCTGCTTCTGTCAATCCATTTTGGGTGTAACCTGAGATCATAGCATTCCAAGAAGCTGGAGTTTTCTCTGATGACTCGTCAAAAAGCTGCCGTGCAGATTCAATCTCATTTAGTCTGCTATAAGCAGTAGTTAATGCTGTTGAAACAGAAGATTGTGAAACAAAACCATATTTCACACAGAAACTATGAATACAATTAGTAAGATTTAAATAACCAAAGGGAGACAACACAGGAATCAATCCCACAATTGTGCTTGAATTGACCTTTTTACCTGAACCAAGGAGCTGTTTAAAGAGCCTCACTGAACACTCACTCTCACCATTGCAGGTATACCCTGAAATCATTGCATTACAAGAAACCAAATCTGGTCTACCAATCTCTCCAAACAATAACTTAGCCTCCTCAATCTCCCCACCTTTTGAATACAAAGAAATGAGCCCGGTAAGCACATAAACATGGGAATGAAAACCGAGTTTAAAAGCCAAACATTGAACCTCCATCCCCGAAGTCAACTCTTGCAACTCCGAGAAAGCCGGTAAAACTGCTGCCACACTAGTTGAATCCAACCGAATCCCACCATCTTTAAGCATATCCCTAAAAACCCGAATTGCATCCTCAAAACAACAATTTTTAACCAACCCAGAAATCATCGAATTCCACAACACCGTATCTCTGTCAGGCATTTTATCAAAAACTTTTCGTGCAAGTTCAACCCGCCAAATCTTGAGGAAGAAGTCAACAACAGCAGTACCCACAAACAAATCGAATCCATACCCATCAACAACGGCATGTTCGTACAAAAACATCCCCACTTTCTCATCCGAAAGGGTCGAAGCGGAGGCGATAGCGAAGGCGTAGGTGAAGTTATCAGGGTTGAGACTAGTGCATTTCCTCAAATGGGTATAGAGCGAAATGGAATGGGTATTAGAGAAGCCTTTGATGAGGACGTTGAAGAGGAAGAGATCGGGGTTAGGGATGGAGAGGAAGAGGTCACGTGCGTAGGTCGTGGCGTTGAGGTCGAAGAGCCGGTGGGTGAGTTTGGTTATGGTTGAGAGGTCGTTTCGGAAGCCGTTAAGGATGAGTTGGGCGTGGGTTTGGGTCAGCTGAGGAAGAGTGGTGGATTTCTTGAGGAGGTTTAGGAAAAAGTTTCGACTTCTTGTCGGTGAGTGAGTGCTCGCAATGGACTTGCTAAACATCTGCCTGCTCCTCCTTCTTCTTCCTCTTCTGCAATGAGAGTTAAGTTTTGCTTTGTGTTTGCGGTTAAGTTACCGTTATACAAACTATCTGAAATGTGGTAAAAATGGCGGGAAATGGAGAGAAAGGACGGAGGAGGGTTGCGTGCATGGCCGGAAGAAGGTGGGTTCGGGCAACGGCTCTGTGGCCTGTGCCATTAAAGCCCGGTTCGTAGTGCCAAAATTCTCTATTCAAAATCAACCCAATGTAACAGTAAATATTGATTTTTCCCTTGCTTGCTTCTCTCCTTTTGTGAAAGTATTTCTCTCTTTGCCTCTGATACGAGTGTGCAAGAGGCCAAGTTTTAGCTTTAGGGGAATGAAACGAGGTAGAATAGCATGACAAGTGAAAGATAACACCAGTATAATACCATCTCATTTTGATCATCCAATTATGAATAAATTCGGGTTGTAATTTGTAGGCATTTAGCTGCTATGGTAGAAAGACATTTGTGCTCTCTATTTGGCTAATATGAAATTCCCTATGTACATTTTATGATGATGTTTTCCTATAAACATTAGAATTGAATAAGGGTTGGCGAATATGAAATTCCTAAGCACTCCTGGGTAGCTTTCAAATGTAAAACAATGCAGTTGAATATCAGCAATTCTCAATCAAAGTATTTGTTGATTTTACCATTACATAATTATCCAACTCTATAGGCTTAAGCCATGGACTTCTTCTTCCAACAAAATTATGTAGTAACAGTTAGATTTTCCAGGGCTTTGAATTAAGACAACTTTCCTCATCAAGCATTGCCAATCTCATGAAGCGTTTACCATTGATTAAAATCAGGAACTACTAGGGTATTAGTCTAAGAATCTGTAGACCAGAGCCACCAGTGTAATAGTTCATGTGTTCAACAATTTCTCTCTCTCTCTCTCTTTCTCTCTCTGAGTGAAGCTAATATTGCTTAGTTTCTCCGGAATCTCAACTTGGAATATTGAAAGTGTAACATTAGGTAATCAGTAACATCAATATGTGACAGTTAAAAATGATTCTCTAACTTGATATGCAACAGAAACTTCCATACAAGTCTACAAGTAAACTAGCTCTACATCTTTTTTCCATCTTAAAACTATTTCTTTTTAGGTACATCTTTCTCTCTTAAACTTTGCCTCTACATTGAATTTCAAATCCTTTGCTTCCTTTGCATTTTCTTTTCATATGCGTGATACAAAAATTACACGTAGAAGAAACAGAGCCAGTAGCTCCATTTTTTAATAGGTAAAAAATTAAAGAAAAAATTACCATTTAAGTTAAGGACAAAAAAAAGACAATTTACATTTACTCGGAACTGAGCAGATTTTGTATTTTATCTCACTTAAATGATGAATTGGCAGATTGTTAGCGTACCGGCTGGTCAGGGCCATGGAAATGTTTTGGCTGCCAAAATTGGCTGCTTATCCCTCTCCAAAGGTGGTTTTGTTTGTATGATATGAGCTCTTAGGCTGTACTCTTCTAACTGTTCAGTAATAACGGTAAAACATAGTGTCAAAGATACACAAGGAAAAGGACAAAAGTAAATATATGCTTTAGAAAATAGAACTTGCAATTGTACAATCTATTTCACCCAGCCCATAGGGCACATATGCACAAAAAGAACTTTAAAAGAGACTTGATCTTTCTTAAAAGCCATGTGAGCAGTGATGAGCTCACACTAGCCAGCCACTTTGATAGGGATAGCATGGATTGGCCACATTTACAGCAATTGAATTGAAAAAAGGACCAGTGTACAAATGAAGAGAGAATACTGAAGCATTGACAGTCAGAATTAATTGGCTCTAAACACTTCAAAATTTAACCAGGTTAGTGTCTAACTTAAGTAGGAAAGGCTAAAACGTGCAACCAATTAAAACTAATTGTGCACCCAAGTATGGTCAGTTTCAAACAAATATGGACCAGAAAGACCTGACCTACGGTCCCCACTGGCATACATTTTTGAGCATGCCAACTATTGCACATCAGCTTCATACCTGAAATTCTTTCCTGTCCCTATGAACAGGTAAAATAAATTACTGCCTCAGCGCAGTGAACCAGAACTAAGTCAACTTAACACCCAAAAAAAGCCTTTCTCCCACAGTAAGGTTGGCTTTGGCTACATGGATCCTACTATGTGTTTGTTCCGTATGAGACAGGAGTTAACTAACCAGTTGAAATGCAAATTCAACCTCCCTCCCTTCTCTCTCTCAAGAAGAAAATAACCAAAAATCTTATCCTCAAGCTTTGTCAGGTTTCTCATTACATACACAATATTTACTAGTCTTTGCAACAGAGTAAATAAATATCACATAATCTTAACTTTGGAGGAGTTTAATAGGTCAACTCTGGAAGAAATATCTCTTTTTCAAGGCATGCTTAGATGATGTCTTATGAGCATATATTTGGAAGTTCATTGATTCTAAAAGCCTAGAGCTATTCATTGTAAAGGTAATGAATTAACCCATCACAAATACCATATGCAGCTCCAGAAGTCAATCATCTCATCATCCTATGGGTTAAACTTCGATCCATGCAAATAATAGTTCCACGTAAAAGAAAAAAATGCTAGCTAATTGTTTGTCAATGCAAGATATCTTAGCTTATAGTCATTTATTCCAAAAAGTCAAGTTCTGCAAGCATGTAATGTGTCCTCACCTGCATAGCTGCTGTTGAAGCCAACAGAGCCTCACATTGGTCAAGCATGTTTTTCTCTTGTGCAGCTATCGCAGCAAGCTCAGAAACCAAATTGTTTATCCCTTCCACCTACAACACATAAAATATTGACATACAGTTAAGCATTCGGAAAGAAATCAAAGATATAAAAAGACACAACAGCAAAAGAAGTGCATGCTAATATCAGAATCCAGAGTTTTTTACATATTGGAGCAGAAAAGGACCAAAACCAGAGTTGTTGCTGTGAAATTTTGAGTCATTAGCAGGCGTATATGCTTTCACCATAGCATTAGACACAAAAGAAGAGTAAGAAATAAAAATATTTTCAAAATTCAAACATATATCCTCTAAGTTGAAATTGCGAGAAACACTTTTCTCAACACCTTAAAGTAAAATAAACAGAAACAAAACTTCTCGTTACTTGTACCAAAAATTAAATTTTCATGGAAGATATAAAAGCAATCAGAATATTAAACTTCAATATCAAATAACAGAAAACATCTAAGGATTCCAGAATTAAGCAGAAGGAACAAAAAGCAAATTTCAGAATCACTATTGTGATTGATAGACATTCAATCAAAAATAGTATTGGAAGGTAAAGACTACCCTAACTGCCTATAATGTCAGCATTTATGTACAACAAAGGGAAAAGAAAAGTGGCTTGGGAAGCTAAATACCTTTGAGAGTAAAGAACAAATGGAGGATCCCATAGCCTGCATCACGTCAACAGCAGAGCAAATAGCAACTTTCAATGATTCAATGTCAGCCTGAAGAGTGCAATATCCAGCAACGATGTCAGGATTTCTCTTTTTAGTTATCCATCCCATATTTTTTCTAAACTAACTTACCCTTGCCCCTCCAGTTACAGGAAGACGGAGAGTGCTCGCCTCCAGATCTTCTACTGCTCCAGATAAAGAACTTAGATGATCTCTTTCAAGTAATGCCCAATTGTTGAGGTATGCCATCTGCATGAATAATGTATATACATGCATTTAGATCATGGAAATCCTGCTGACCAACATAGGAAATTTACAAATTGGTATTCACAAACATGACTGAAAGTTGAATATATTTCTGCGTACACATTATATCATGCTTGGAATTTACTTTTATTTTTTCGCTAGATTAAAGAGGAAAATGAAATAGATTATAGTTGTCTTCTTTTGTAATTAACTACACCCTCCTTTCTTAAACAGATGCAATGATGTCAAAACATCTACAAATTTCAAAGTACAGCACAACTCAGGAGCAAAGATCTCAGACCATGCTAAAAGCCATAACAAGTTATTTAGATGGGAAAGGAAAATACAGCAGTGCTTGAATGATAAGAAAGAAAGAGCTAGGTCACACTGAAGCAGTACGGGAAAGGAAAAGAGTAAAGAGAGGAAGACGAGCAGACAGAGATAAATAATGGCACTGAAAGTGAGACCAAAAACACAAAAAGAATGGCATCCAACTCACAGCTTTATTTTTATTTAGCTGCAATATGTTGAAGATGGACAGCTGTGTACAACTTGAGAATTCAATCCAGATACACCTCTAAAAGAAAATATTGGTAAACCTATGCTCTTACAAAATGCTTAGAAGGGAAAGCCTACAAATTTTTGCTTAGTGGAAAGAATCTATATTGATATGCTGATTGTCAGAAAATATTCTTTTTTCTTTTGCACATGTCAGAAAATATTCTTGAATGGCTGAGGTAGCATATTTAATTTCTTCCAATCATTAAATGAGAAGATGTTTCCAAAAGGATGAAAGATAACTCCTTATATCTAAATTTTGGAGACATAAGCTGTTGATCAGAAGCAATTGTTCCAAATGTAAGACATGAAAATATATCATTCATGTAGATAGTAAATCATTTGTCATCTCCATCAATTCAATATTAATCGCCATACAAAATATTGGATCAGAAAATGTTGATATAAAATTGTAACTGTAATGTAATTTTAACAGAAATAATTTAAAGGCTCGTGAGCAAGCAAGGAACAAGTCAATATTTGTATAAACACATAATAGTTATCAAGTGAAGGTCACTTTGGAATCATAGTGGACATATGTCTCATGCAGTCATTGATACCAGACGCACACTTGACACCTGGTCTTCTTGACATACCTTCCATGTTTACGCAACAAAAGGTCAATTTGATATTTGCTAAATTTTAGATGGGCATCCAACATAAAACCAATTGGCAATAGGTGGAGATGCCCTTACTACATTTATGTACCCAAGATACCCCAATTTGATCAATATGATTTATTTTATCACCACTTCAACACTCCCTCTCACGTGCAGGGACAATAGACATATCACATGCTATGAACTTCACATGTAGGGATAATGGGCCTATCGTGCGGCATGGACTTCACACATTAGCCTAACAAGCCTATCACGAAGTGGCCAATGAGTGAGGGTAGCGCCTGCTCTAATACCATGTTAAATTTTAGATGGGCATTTGACCTGAAACTAATTGGCAATAGGTGAGAGGTCTATGTTATATTTATATTTTCAAGATACTACCAATTTCATCTGACGTGAAATTTCTTTTATCACCACTCTAATAATATTTTATTGCATTAATGAAAACTTTTTCCCTCCAAGCTCCTTCTAATCATTTTAGGTCTTAAAATTTTATAGTTTATCTTATCCACTGAATCTTGCTGACTAAGTGGGCATTTTAAATATGGGGATGCGGAATGTATTTGAATCTAGCAAGGTTCCTAGCACCAACAAAGATGGAAAAGTTTAAATATCAAAGAATTTTTTAGAGCCCATCAAACTGGAATTACATGTCAGCAGTAAATTACTGGTACTTCTGATACCATCAAAATATGGACTGGATCCATGTGCAGAAAACCTTCTAATTCCTCAGATGCTGAAGCTTGGGGCAAAATAAACTCTGCAGAATGAGCTTCCAGTCATGGCTTTTCTTAAAAGGGTAGCACGACTAGAAGATAATAATTTACAATTCTACAAGACCTCTTACTTCATTCTAATTAGTATCTCAGGCAAATTTAAGAAGCTTGAAGGCCCAAAACAATGCTATATATCACTAACTATAACCATGAAATATAACATTGGCCTCTATTCATCTAAATGGGGCTTTTAATAACTATGTTGATATGATAATAAATATTCCATCACAATAAAATTTAGACCTATATAGTGGACCAAGGCATAGCTTAATGATAACCACCTTTCCACCCAAAGGAAGGTTCCCCAAAATATAACAATTTTAAACCTACAGATGAGAGAAGATACATAAGCATGCACTGGATACCTCCCTGTGTCTTCACTAAGAGTTTCACAAGGAAAAATGCACATAAACTGCTATTATAATGTCAATCTTAAAATATAAAAGCATATCTAACATAAAGAATGTACAAGAGGAATTAAAGTTTGCTATGAAAGGACAATGTTGTTATAGAGAGAAGCATTACTTGATCATTCAAAACTGAGTTCAGCTTGAGCTCTAACTTCAACTGTTGGAGATTGATCTTTTTCTTGATCACGGCATCCCACAGACTCAAAGTAGCATTCCAAACATTGTACAAAGTTTCCTGCAACAACAGATCAAAATTTTCTTTGATAAACGATTTAACATACCATAGAAGACGAAATTCACTTTTGATGCCATTTCTAAAGCTCTAAGCACATGATATGCATATGACACTGTCATGAAATTCCTCATGGTGGGAAACTGATCATTGTGGACCATGATGCAAAGAAGTAAACAATCTGAAAATCCTCTTTATTTATAATTGGAGAAATGAACAACGGAAATAAAACTTTCCTAATCAAACCATCAAAGATTATCTCCTTGCTGAAACTAATATTGGCTGACACAGAGTTGTTTGTTCAGAGAAGAAATCTACCTCCACAGTAACTTTCTGAATATACAATACAGCTCCTGCCCGGGCATTAGCAAATCGCCACTGCAAATAACGATTGTAAAGAAGCCGCAGTTGATGAGCATCCTCTATATAGCTTGCACTTTTTCTTCCCTTCTTAAAGTCTGCGATAAAACTGAGAACTGAAGTTGAACTATGGGATTGACTAGATGAAGAGGATGTCCTCATCCGTGATGGACTGACTCCCCTTGGAGTTGGACTAGCTCCCCTTGCAGGTGGAGTGGAAGGTCTTGCCCGAGAAGGACTGACACCCCTAGAAACAGAGGTCCTACTTGGTGACTGAGGTCGTGATCCAGGAGCAGACAAAGACTGGGATTTGACCCCTTGTGTTGCTAATGCCATTTTATCCAATGAACTTGCAGAAAGGAGCCTAGCAGGTCCAGTTACCCGCAGAGACTTACCATCAATTGAATTTGCCTCAGACCCTACTTGACCAATTTCCTCGAGTGGTAACAACCTTGCAGCATCACTAACAGATTTCTGTAGAGGTTTACCCAAACTATCAGACATTGGCATTCTCTTTAGTGAAGACAACCCCATTCCCGGAACTGGTATAGATAAACTTTTAATGATCTTATTGCCCAGATCCACACTTTTGTTCAATGTATTGGAAGATAATTTTCCACCTATTCTACTAGGCCATCGATGCTGATCTATCAATCGGCTAGGCAAACCATCAACTGGTTTTGCATTTTCAGACTGATCAGGTACATTTTTCCCTTTAAGAGGACTTCTCTTTCTCTCTGGAGTGGGCTTCCGTGATAAGGTAGATGACTCTGACTGTTGTTTATGAGCCATATTTGAAGAAGGTCTTAAAGTGCGGTCCAAGGAAACATTACTCACTGGTTTTTCCTTTTCCTTTTTACTAACAGGAATAGAAATAGTATCAGACTGAAATGAAACACTAAGACTTCTCATAGTAGAAGGCCATAAACTTTCTGGTATACGACCAGTTGATAGCCTTCTAGATGATATCTGCATAGCTATTGATGAATCATGAACTGGAGTAGATGGACTTGGAGGTGAAGGTGGTGTTGAGGGGCGCTTCCTCTCAGCTGATACAGCTCTCTTTTGCACCAACTGGGAAGGTGTAGGGGTTGTTCTAGTGAGGTTTGGAGATGGGCAACGCCTGGGACCAGAAGGTGCTGATGGAGTGGGTGATTTATACCTCGAATTAACTTCCCTTGTTCGAGGACGTCGGGTAGTGAGTGGTGCATTGTTCTTTTCAGCAGGAACAAGGGGTGGTCTTGTGGTATCCACGGCAGCAAGCTTGTGAAATCGTTGCTCTGATTCACATACATCCATCCAAACTCTCCAAACAAGACCACATTGATGGGATTCTTCAACAAAAAAACCAAACTACGTTTAGCAGCCTAACCTTTACATAAATCCCACATGTAATTGGAAAAACACCAGCTGCTCAAAAAGAAGATACTTTTCCCGGCAATAAATCTGCCACAAATGCACAAACCAAAAGTCAGATGCTTACAGGATGGCAGAAAGAAAAAGAATAATTATGAACACCATAGAAAAAAAGGAAAAAGGAAAAAAAACTCAAAAAGAATACATCTTTACAGATGCCCAGATCTGATTGATGAAGAATTAGAGTATTACAAGAAATTAACTGAAATGGACACTGGTTATTCATCAAGAAAAACCCAAATCCAAGCAGATCAAGCCAAAACAACGAGGCCAAGAACTGATAAAACAGCATCAGGTACAATGGCGTGGTCCTTCAGAAATTTCAGTAGAATTCTGTCCAACGTACATTAACGGTCATCAGTAGGTTGGCTTTTGGTTAAATCCCACACAATTGCAAATGCCATGTACTGTCAAGTCTACTGGTTTTTGGTCCCTGGTGGTGGGGTGTAGGATAAAAAGACAGCTAGAAGAAAGGTGCGTAGGATTAGTGAGAGAGAGAGAGAGAGAGAGAGAGAGAGAGAGAGAGAGAGCTCTAATGGTCACTAATATTGTTATGTTAATATCACTCTTTTGTCTCTCTCACGGGAATGCCATGGTCGGCTGGGCTGGAAAAAAAACATAGAATGGAGTTCACTGATTTTCACTCACAAAAACAAATACACAGCCCCACCCTGGCTTCTTCCTTTCCTTCATTTCCTTCTCTTCTGCTTTTCATGAGAAGGAATTCGATGAAAATGATCTCAACAAACAATTGCAGTAAAAAATATATATATACGTCCTATCTTTATATGAAAGAAAAACAAAAATTTAATCACATGGGAGTTTTGCCTTGGGATCACATGCTTGATTACTAAAGACAGTAAAATTAACATAACAATTAAAAACTTAAACTGCAATTAATAATTAGGAAATAATGTAAGTTTGTTTCTATTCACATTTGTTTAAGACATTTAAACAATTGAAAAAAAAAAATTGAAGTTTTCCAGTGGTAATTTTGTTGAAGATATGGGAAGAGACATGGAGGACCACGTGCAAGAATATCATTGTCCATCCCCATGAATTAACAGTAAAAGCTTTAAATAATAGTTTTAATTTTTTATATCAATTAAAAAAATTATAATACAGATAAAATCATAGTAATTCCTAGAAACATCGTTTTTGAGTTAAACAATGATTTATGAATTGACCATCTGGGTTTTTTTTTTTATATTTCCAGATTGAGGAACGAAAATCGATGGAAAACCACAGGTAAAGATTAAAGCTTTAAAATTTTATTAAAATTGAAATAATTAAGATGGTTTTTTTTTCTTTATCGTAAAGAATCCAAAACCCATAATAATGTCTGAATTTGACAGGGCGATGTCTCTAACATTGAAGACAAAATACAGTGATTAACAAAAAAAAAGAAAAAGAACTGTTTCATGTAAATCTCTTTGTAAGAAAGTTGCAGAGATTGTTCATTGAATCCAACTGCCAAAAATAGCAACAGAAGAGATTACTTTAAACTAATTAATGTTAAAAAAAATTGTATATTTTAATTCTTTTTATTTTGTTTTATCCTAATTCGGTGATCTAGAAAAGCAAGATCAGAGAAGAATGCTGAAAATTAATTTCAACATAAATATCAAAACAAATAAGAAATAAAATTATTTTATAACAAAAAAAGTCTCACCTTTATCGATCTCAAAATTCTTCTAAATCATTCAACCCCAAAAAACTAACCCTAAGAAATTCGTTAATTCTTTGAAGATAAAAAAGGAGCCAAGAGGGTGATCACCGGAGAGGAAAGGACGGATCTCCGGGGAATTGTCGGAGAGCGAATATTCCGGGGGGAGATGGAAACCGAGTGGATTTATTGTTAATTTAATTTTTGCTTGTAAGAGAAAAAACGAGTGGGAAAGAGAGGGAGGGGATATAAAAAGCGAGAGATCATTTCGAGGAAGAAATGAGATAAAGAGAAACGAAGAGGTAAAAAAAAAAAAATAGGAAAAAAGTTTGAAAAAAAGATGAGGGAAAAGAAAACGGTTTTTCAGTTGAGACGGGCTAAGAAGTATGTTGTTTTCGCGCCACCTACCTTATTAGGCTCTTGAGAGCTTACATCATACAAGAAGGAGAAGAGAAGTTTTCACTCGTCAAGCCAAACTTCTTTTTCAAAAAAAAATAAAAATAAAAATTATAATATTAAAAAAATTAAAATTATTTAAAAGATTTTAAATAATTTTTTTTATATTTTTATTTTAATTCGAACTATGTAATATATCATAATAGGTACTAATGTGGTATGATGCCATGGTCGTGTGATATTTTTAATTTCCACGTTAGTGTTATATGATATAAAAAAAATATCATTTGATTATAAAAATTTATTTGATTTAAAATAAAAATATAAAGGCTTATTGAATATAATAAACGAATAAGAATTCATTTGAATTTTCTTAATTAGTAGTTTTTTAAAGCATTATATTAAAATATAAATATTTTGTTGATTAATTATTAAATTTTTTAACTTTAATTATTAAGTACATGTATCTCTTATTTAAAAAATCAAATTTAAATAATTTTTCAAATTAAAAATAATGTATAATTATGTTTTCTTCAAAAAACAAGTATTTATACTTTATCTCCTCTTCTTAGTTCATGAAACTGCCCTTTCCACTGTTTAAAAACAAGAAGGAGGTACCTTTCTTTCCTATCTCAAGTTTTAAATTAAATATAAATATATATATATATATATATATATTTTATAGATTGAAGTTTGAACAAGGGCAAAAAATATTTGTAAAGAAAAATAAGTAAAATATGGTCTAAATTTGAATTGTTTGCATATGCCAAGAAAGATTATTAAAAGCTTTATGAATTGGTCATATGGAGAAGATTTCAAATATCTCTAAGATGAATTTATTGAATGCTAGATTTAGAGATACCCATACTGTCTGTGTCAACACTTCTATTTGTTACATGTAAGTCTGCTAACTACAAAATGATAATTAAAGAGTGAATGAAGTTTGAAACACTAATCGAAAATAGAAAAAGTGGTAGGTATTATGTAACTTTATTCGAAAATGAAACATGAAAATGGGAGCATAAATAAGTAAAATTTTAATTTATTGAATTTAATAATATATATATATATATATATCACCCTTAATTTACATTATATATGGGGTGAATAGATTATCTCATTGTATTATGTAAATATTTATAACTCCTGAGTAATTTTTTTTTGCATAATATTTAAAAAATTTATTGAATTATTTTAAAAAATTTAAATAAATTTTTATTTTTTTATCATGTCTAATCAAGTTTTTATATTTTTATACTAAGTCAAATAAACTCTTATAATTAATAATTGATTAATAATTGTTAGTCAAAATATCACTTGTAATTCTATGTCACATAACATGTTATAATGAATGTTCATGTGATACGCTGACTTAAGATGATGACATGATTATATGAGTGACACGTTAGCACCATGTGTATATAAAATAACAACTGATATTTTGATTAATAATAATTAGTCAACCATTAATCATACAAACCTATTTGATCTAAAATAATAATATATGAGTTTGATTGAATGTAATAAAAGAATAAAAATTTATTTGAAGTTTCTTAAATAGTTTAGGAGCTTTTCAAATATTATGCCCTTTTTATTTTACTTTATGTTGCATTATCTTTATATTGCTTGATCATTATAGTATGTTTAAATGTTCAATGATTTCTACTTTTGTATGTCCTAATCATGTTTTTTTTTTAAGGAAAATTGTTCAATTTCAACTTATACACGTAATTTCATCAAGAAGAAAAGTTAAATCTTATACATGCAAAGCATTGAATTGAAAAAGTTGCTACAAATTAATTGATAAAAAGTTACTCTAATAAGAACAAGTCCGAGGTTTTAGTGGTGATTAAGGGAAAATATTTGGTGGCTGTCTCCACGGCGTATTGATCTTTAATTAACAGTTTACGGAAAAGTTAAAATTTCCAAATCCAAGAGAAAATGGAGCAGACATCAAAATCACCACCAACAAATGTTGAAATCATTGTTATTAATTACAACATTACTTAAAGTTGCATTCAAATCACCAGCTATATAACATTGAAAGCATTGATCACCTTTTAGATCATCTTCCACCTGAACCAAAACTGTCCCTCAAATTATGAATTTTGTTGCTTACAGAGATGGCCCCAAATCTTGGGATTGAATTTAATACCCATTAAAGGATCTTCGAGAAATAGAGAGACTCTTGAGCTAGTCGGAAACCACTGGATTTGGTATGTTAAACCTTATTAGGGAAAGATTCAACGTCAGCAAGTAATTGTTGTTATTACATAACTGTTCAACTTAGATCCAGCATCTCTTTTCTTTCTAATTTGGCAAATAATTACAAAACCAAGTGATGTCGGATCAGTATGTAGTAAAATTTTTTAAACTCTACAAGTGACTTTCAAATATATGCCAGACACATAGCATGCATTTAAATTTATTTGTGGAGTTACTATTAATGCAATCTGTTGCTTCTATTTTTTCTAGTTAATTAAATAGGTAGTCTAAAAAGAATATAGGTGGATATTTTTTTTCTTTTAGAGCAAAGTTAACCAGTATGTCAACTGATCCATTATGATTAAATTGATTGTCCTTTGTAAATTTTTCCGCTGTGCTAGCTGGATATGACCTGAAACTGAAAGGGACTGGGTTGGACTCATTTAATTTGTCTTTTCGGTCCCAAATTGTGAGGTGTGTCTTGAGTCTTGCTCATAGGTTAGGTTAGTTTTGCATCTTAAGAATAGTAGCAATGGAAGGTTTTGGTAAGCCTATGCCACAAGTTGGTTAATTAATCTCAGAAATATCTACAAGGAGGGCAGAATGCAGCTCTTACCAACATGGAATAATTATGCCTAGATCGATAAATATAATCATCAATTGAGCCTAATGTCCGTGTCTCATTAATTTGTTATATATTCACCCCCTAACTAATCCTCTAATCATGCTTTATTTTAGAACTTGTTGTAAAAGACAATCCTGCAAAGAGGCACTTTCAAACCAAACCACCCCAACCTAACCCAACTTTTACTGAGTGGGATATGTCGGATTTTAGTTTTAGAAATGAAATTAGGAATACCTATATAACACCCTAGCTCAAAATAGGAGAATAAGTAAGTCAAATCCTGACTTTGACTCAAGAATACTTGAATTAAATTTGTCGTCTTTACAAATTATTTAGTTAAAATTATAATACAATACTACTAACTAGTTAGGATTATTTAATTACTGCACTCTTAGTTTATTAGAGTAAAACTATTCAACTTTTATGTATATAATTTTTCATAATATAATATTTTTTCTTTTTTTTAATATAGATATAAAACAAGAAAAATTATAGGGAGATAATAAGTCAAAAGTATCATTGATAGATATTGGAGAACTATATATTTCATGTTTATAAAGTAAGTAACACAATATTATTCCATTTTGAGAAGAAAACCTAAATTTGTAGCTAGGAAAATGCGAATGGATGAGGAGTTGTAGGTGCTATATATTGATACTTGTATTATAGATGTGAATATTGGTATCGAAAGTGTTCAGTCCTGAAGATATAGGAATACAATTTGTGATTATCAAGAGGTGAAAATTCTCTTCTTTCTTGGGAAGCAATTCTCTCTTGTCTGTTTGTCTAATTCTGGTTGTCCAACCCCCAAACCAAACATAAAGTTTGGTGAATAAATCAGTACATTGCGTTCCCGACTTTACAATTCGTCATATGTCATAGGAGCTAAGCCTTTTTCCCTAACATTTTTTTCTCTAATGTTATATTTCAAAATCCATTAATTAAGTGAGATCACTTGTAGAGAAGATTCAAACAAAATTTGTTTCATATAAAAGATTATTTATTAATCAGTAAGTTAAATATTTAAAAATATTAAATAATTTTTACTAAACATGAAATTAAATGCAAATATCTTTTTAAAACAAAAAATATATATTTTATCAAAATCTCTTTGTTAAGTTTCGATTCTTGGAAATGAAAAAGGCATAGAAACAAAGTTAAACATGTACTAGTTGGAGCAAAATTAGAGATTAAGAATTATATATAAATAATAAAGGCTATGTCCAGCACCCAATAATTTTAGAGGTATAGAATTGTTTTGGGATTTTGTAATTAAGATCAAAACACTAAACAAATCTTTATTCAAACCTGCATTCTTGGGTTTGGGCTAAATTAATATTTGAGAGGAATTCTTACAACTTAGCCGCCTTGCAACTGATTAAGCAACAAGTCTTATTTATTCCCAATTTTCCTAAATTTGACCCCAATTTTATCTCACTTTCCAACTATTTATCGTAGCAGAGTCTTTGTGTTGGGTGCGAAGGTGACCAATAACAACATGGGCAGGGCAGCGCCGGGACCAATGATTACATCCGCATTGCAAAAGTCAACATGGAAACATCAGTCCCCAAATGTAAATGTGGCCATCATTTATTGGCCCATCCATGCAGTTCATGGCAGCAAAAGACTTGTAAACTTGCACGTCTAGGTCAAAGCAGCCGCACGCTATTCTATTCACTTCACGATAACAGTAAATAGAAGAAAGTCTGAAAAATAAATGCTAAAGATTTCTAAAATAGTTAGAATATTGAGATCATGTCATTGTTTGTGTGTTTTTTTTTTTTATTTTCAGATACGAATTATTTAACACATTTTAATCCAAAAATACTATTTTTGCCGTATCAAATTTTTTGTTTATCTTTCTTTAATTTCAAATTTAAAAAAAAATTCAAATTTTTATAAATATATATCAAGGTCAATTTTTCTTCTTAATATAATGTCTTTGACCTTGGAATTATAATTGATTAGTTGTTCTTATCCATTTCAGTTTTCACCCGCAAAATCCGCACCTTAGTTGAGGAAAACAGTTGTAGAATAATAGACATTTCGTTGCACGTTTAGGATTTGTCAAAGAGTTGTAATGTTTTGTTAATTAAGGTTGAATTTTGAGCGCACTTTTAATAAAATGGATTGCTTTTTTGTTTCCACTACAATTATCCACGCGCCACGTTGTGGGACTTCTACAATTTCTTTCATTCTTTTTTTTTTTAAATTTCAATTGATTAATTTTTTTACAAATTATTTTAAATAGTAAATTTTTAGAGAAAATACCTAACTGAAATAATAATAATTAAAAAACCAAAATTGAGAATAATTAACATGAGAAAAACTTTCATACTTTTTTCTCCACTATCTCTTATTTTCTTTCACAAAAAAAATCAAATTTTTTTAACTCTATTTTAGAAGTACAAATGGATAGATCAAATATGTTTGTTTGATAATATATTTTTTAATTATTATAAATAATAACATTTTACTGTTGGGAAACCTAGATGAAAAAAAGGCTGAACAAAATAAAGAACGAAGGAAAAAAAAAGAAAAAAGTGAAGAAAAAGATCCAAAATCATATTTTCTTATCAAAAGTCAAAATCCTATATTCCAATTTTTTCCTTTTACCTATTATCCTTCCTTTTCTCCTTGCATTTTTTCTTCAAATTTTATATTTGATTTTTTTAAGTTATTATAATTTTTAAACGAAATTACCTAAAATGAAAAAGCTAAAGAAGAAAAGTGAAAATAACAAAAAACTCATAATTTTTCTTTCTTGTTATATATATATTCTCCCTTATTTTGTCTCAATTCTAAAAAAAATTAATTGACTAAATGTATATAGTTAATTCCTTTTTTTCTTAAATTATTCTTATGAAAAATGTCTAAAAAATAAATAATATAAAAAACATGAAAAAATGAGAAAAGGTCCATAACATTTTATTTTCTTTTATATATTTTTTTTTCAGGCCGGCAAGGTGGGGGGCGCCAAGGCCTAGCCCACATCATTGCCGTAGAGGTAAGGGGGAGTTGATCTAGACAATCCCAACACCAAACGGCATGGGGGGCCAGATCAGCCCTCCATCCACCACTAGTTTTCTCTCTTTTCCTCCTCCGCTCCGCCATTTCCCTCTCCTCAGATCGTTCCTGTCTTCCTCCACAGTCCTGCCTCCCTTTTCTCTCTCTTGATTCTTGCTCAAAGTTCACAAATTTGGAAAAGAAAAAGCAACATCTCAAAAGTGGGCACACAAATAGTGTTAAGAGTTTTTTTAACAGAATGATTAGTCAAGTGAGAACATTTACTGTTAGTTTACGAAGATATACTTTGAGTATAGAAGTTAAAAAGAAGATAGTGGAAATCTAAAATTTTTCCTTCCAAAAAGAATAACGTGCATCAGGGAAAGTAAAAAGAACAGGGATTTATCCTAGCTTGTCCAAAGCCTTACAGCATTAGGCCATCGGCACATAATAAGTTGCCTTTCTCCTGTAAAACACGTTTCATCCCTCAAGCTTAATGCTTTACCAAGCCATCTTCATTGTGTCCGTAAAAATATGAAAAAATTGCTAAATGTAGCCGATAAAATACATTCGGGTATTTGATTCATTGATTGATACGTGATCTAAAGAATAAAGTTCAAATCTTCTCTTTTAAAATATTCTTAAATTAAAAAAAATTAATTTTATATTGAACAAATAAGAAAGTCTTAAAAAACTTATAAATGTGAGCGTTGCACACCTTAAGTTAATTTTTTAGAAAAAAAATGATAGTTTCATGACAAAATAATATCAAAACTAACTTAGACTTAATATATGCCAATCACCTCTAAAAAAGAGATAGATAGGGTGATTGATAGCAATAAAGACGTCATTGAATTAATTAAAAAAGAATTTCATGTCAAATGTTTAAAAAAATAAATAAGATATTTAATCTCACATTGGATGAATAAAAGATCTTGAAAAGTTTATAAATATAGACCTGGCATACCATATGAAATTAATATTAACTTATTAGTATTAATTCAAAGCACTTAGCTAAATGTATTAACTGTAAATTGTAACAGGCCAACATCTTAGTTGCAAGTCCGCATATCAATAAATGTGATTAATTTAGGTAAAAAAAAAGTGTTTTAGCAAAAAGGGTCACCACCATCACATTAAATGCCTTAATCTAGCACTATCTACTTGTCGTACTAGGTAAACTAGTATTATTATTTTAGGACCATGGCAAGGAGCCACAGATTTCGTGTCGGTCTGGGGATATAGTACACTTACTGCACGTCCGAGACTCGGAGTGTTATTCTGTGAGAAAGCCTGAGAACTCAGGCCTCACAGTTCCTGAGCCCTCTGCCCCACAATCATGATTAGTGTATGGTTAGCCTTTAATTTGTGCCAATATTTGTGGGTAATTTTGCATTTATTTTTCAAGCGTCTTACACTTAGCTGGCGTTTGGTACTTTATAATGCAATGTGATTATATGTAATGTGATTGCAGGGAATGTGATTACAAGTAATGTGATTGCAGGGAAGATAACATTGCAGTGTTTGGTATATAAGTAATATAATGATTAAAATGTAAGGAAGATAATATTGCAGTGTTTGTTTTACAAGTACTTTGCTTGGAATGTAATGTTAATTTACAAAATTACCCTTATTTATTAAAATGTAAATTTAATATAATTATATTCTTTATTATTAATTTTTATATAATATTATATCTGAAATTTATTTTTAATGTCATATATTTTATTTTCATTTTTTATTATAATTTTGTATATTTTATTTCATTTATTTAATATAATTGTTATATTATATATTTTATTTTAATTTCTTTTGTCTATATTATATAAATTTTAATTTTTTTATATTTTATTTTTTAATTTTTATTTCTTATATTATATATTTTATTTTAATATTTTTTTACCTATATTATGTAAATTTTAATTTTTTATATTTTATTTTTTAATTTTTATTTCTTATATTATATATTATATTTTAATTTCTTTTACTTATATTATATAAATTTTAATTTTTTATATTTAATTTTTTAATTTTTATTTCTTATATTATATATTTTATTTTAATATTTTTTATTTTAATTATAATATTATAAAATATTTTTTAATAAAATAATAAAGTTGAAGGGTAAAAATGTCTTTAATAACATTACAGACATTGCAGCTTGTAATATAATGTACATTGCATTGGTTTTGGGCTGCAATCTAACATTGCAGTGGTCTGTTACAAAATAAATGCTGCAATACAATTTAATTAGGTACATTGCAGGTAATGTCACTGTACATCTCTGCAAACAAACGTCACCTTACAGCGGGGTTAATAGTATTTTCAGGGCAAAGAGGAGAACTGGACCTCTAAGCTAGGGCCTAATTGAGTAAGAAAAAATGTTAGTTTTTTGTCAGTAATATATTTAATATGTCTATGAAACTATGAAAAGTTAGCAAGAGCTCAGCTGTCATTAAGCAAATTCTTGCCCTGGAAATTAGTGCAACTACTAGCACGAGTTATATAAAATCATGTGCACATGGAAAACCCCTTGCTTCGTGATGTGCCCATTTCTAGCTTTAGTACTAACAAATCAATTGCAAAATTAATTAAAGACAAACAACATCATTTTTCCATTGCCAGATGCATCATTTCGCCATTTCACTTTTTGCCTCTTTTATTTATTGTTTATTTTGCTTTTTAACTTTTTAAGCAATATAAAGTGCTTTCACAATTTAAGATAAGTGCACTCCTCTATATGAATACATGTAGACTAAATTTAGGATAAACTTCAGTAACTATATGATTGGTAAGTGTTACTTGTTTGTTGATAGAAAAAGATTGATAAACAATTAATTGTCATGTAATTGTGTCTTAATTGTTCTCCTTTTCAACTCAAAAATTAAACCTCCCTATAATTAAATCTGTACTCTAATTATAATTTATAATAATCATTTATAACTCATTAATTCAATATAGCTAACCCCTAAAAATCTATCATTAATTAGTTCTCAAATACCAACGTTGTCTAAGATGATAATTTAATTGATTGATCTTTTAACAAAAGAGCATATTGATTCAATTCTAAGATCTAATCTCTAACCCCTACTCATGGTTGCTTCAATTATTTCTTTTTCTATCCATTATATATATATATATATATATATATATATATCCATTCATATAGTTAAGGTCTTCAAGAGAGAGAGAGAGAGAGAGAGAGCAGATCTTCCATTATTTTTTTTATCTATTACTTTTAATGTATATCCATCATTGTCATTTTTATATTTAAGGTTTACAATTATAATTAACGATTGTATTCATGTATATGAATAGTGGTAAAACAAACATTTTAAAGAATTGAACAAAAAAGTAATCGAAGGAATCTAAATCTTTCAAGTATTTTGAGTTATATATAGCCACCCAAAACTTAATTTTTTTTTTTGTTATGAAAAAAGAAGAAGGAAACAAGCAAAAGTATAAAGAAGACAATATTGTTATTTGTTTTGAATGATAAAATCATATTGATGAATAAGAGTGCCAGGCAGCCATGACGCAGAGGTTTTGGAGTAGGTTGGTAGGTCCATTTAAGGGGCAAAGATGAATGTGTGTGCTTAAGGGCATCATGACACATGACATGAGGACATGAGTCCCTTTCCTTTCCCTTTGATGATGGCTTTTTTACACTTTATTGGACCACATCTTTCGGCTGGCACTTGAAAGGGAAAAAGTGGCCCATTTACAGCTATTTTGCTAAACCCCTATATTAAAAATCATTACTTCCATATTAAAGCCTATCTAGATTCAACATTAACCTCATTCATAAACCTCACTAGCAGCCTCACCCGGCCCAGCTCCATACTTAGCTATCATACTCTTTGACGAATAAAGGTGTCCATATTACATATAATTTTCACAATATTTTGGTTAATGAGAACCATCATTGTATTAGCTTTGAATTCTCTCCAACACATTAGAAAGTTTTGATGTATGTTCTTTTTTTCTTGTTATATCATAATATAGTAGGATGCATGAGAAGAGGAGTCAAAGTCTTGGCATTTTGTGATTATTAATAAGATTCAGCTAACCCTTCAACAATGGAATTTGAAAGTCCCATCTCACCTTAATACACAAAAACATGACAAATTATGGTGGGAAGTTGTGTTGGTTGAAGTTGCTAGGCTCAATTGGCAAGAGAAGACAAATGCAGCCATGAAAGAAGAAAAGGTGCAACGATCCATTTGTAACCTATATATATAAATTCCATGGGCATATATATATATATATATATATATAATATAAAATCATGAAATGAATCTCATGACACAAAACGGCTTCTAAATATTTTTTTGGGTTAGAAAAATGGTTCCAAACTTTGACGTCTACTTATCACTTATTAGGGATGTCAACGGGTCGGGTATCCTATAATTTCGAAGTACCCGAATTCTAATCTTATAAAAAATCAACTACCCTAACCCTATTAACTATCCGTTTAATTTTAAAATTACTACCCTAACCCTAACCTTAATACATTTTCACTGTCCTATAATTACCCTAACTCGTTTAAATACCCGATTAAATAAAAAAATTATTAAAATTTTTTTCATAGATACCCAATTACCCAATTAACTTTTTTAATTTCATAACTTATCTTTAGATTTATATGTTATATGTTTATATAAATAAACATATATATATATATATACTGTAATTAATAATTTTATGAGTTATAATTTTTACAATATTAATACAAAATAAAAAATATATATTTATTTTTAAAGTACATAATATATACACACACGTATTCATAAAAGTATTAATATTATCATATTAATAATTAGAGTAACTATACTTTTCATATATTTGTTAGTTTTTAATAAAAAAATTACTTCTAAAGTTGGTAAAAGTTATAAATTTTTAATTTAATTATTAAAATAATAATAAAATATTTATAAATAGTAATCTAGTTCGGATAACGGGTACCCAAGTGATGGTACCCGAACCTTACCCTATTAAAATTCGAATAATGAAATAGTTACCCTAACCCTATCCAAACCCATTTATAAGTATCCTAATCTTGTATAATCAAATCGGATATCCGTTGGTACTCTATAATAAGATATCCGTTGACATCCCTATCACTTATCATTAAGATTTGAGGCACAAAATTATTAGCAAAGTTTTCAGATTTTTGCCGCATGTGATGATCCTGTCTCATTTTATTGACGTGTAACTTTCAGCTTCACATTGTGGGCCTTTTCCCCATTTCTTTAGGCTTCCTATTTCTTCTCCTTTTTTTTAATTTTTAATTTAATTTTTTGTACTATTATACACATTCATAATTAATATTTTTCTAACTGATTCTAATGTATTTTAGGTTCCTACGTCAATATATAAAATAATAATACATGCTGTTATTAATAAATTTATTCAAAACATTATGCCATTTTAAACTCTGACATTATTTATTTTTTATAATTTAATATAAAACAACTCATGATAATGAGCACAAATATGATTATATAAAAAGGGATAAATTATGTAAAATATAAAACATACAATTAGAAGATAACAAATGACCTTCTAAATATAAAATAAATAATTACAAAAAATAAAAGTAATTGGTTGGTACTGGATATTGCAAAATGTGTTTTTAATATTTATTTTTACATTTGAAAGAAGTATATAATTGTAAGTTTTGATATGCAATTAATTTCTTTGAAATTGGAATTTAAAAATAAAATTAATTCATTGAATTATAACACAAAAGGCAGCCAAGTTAGTTTTGAATCAAATGGTAATATGAAATACTTAAATTATATTACAACATGGAAGAATTTCGTGGTGAATGAATCTTACACAAAAGATCAAAGTAATGGGGCAGTCATGTGCAGGAATACGCAACACAATCATGGGGACAAAGCCCCCCGCATATGCCATTCCCCCGCATGTCCTTTTTTGTTCTTTTTTTTCCCATAATTTTAAAGATTTATTTTATATTTTCCCAAGGAACAAAATCTGATACTAAGTGTCCTACTTGTCTCTTGTGTTTGTTTTCTATGTTTTGTTTTATTTTTTTTTCAATTTTATTGGCAATCTCTTCAATTTTTTCTTGGGTATTACAATATTTTGAAGGTATATAATCATGAATATTGATTCCCACCGATTCTATTTTTGTTTCATTGATGGGATTATTAAATGTATTTCACAGAGGATACCATGTGTCCATGACAGCCTTCTTCACAAAAGGGACGTAAAAGAATGGGAAAGACAAAGGCCATGAGGCCTAAATATATCATGGAATGTACTCCAAAGGTCTGACCCAAGGAACAAAGCTAAGAAAAAGTATCAACTCTACAAGAAAAAGGATTTTAATAATTTGGATATGTTAATTAACAAATTAACGAGTTATAATTTATTGGGCTCCATTTGGTTTAAGGAGCAACAATAGTTTATTGGAGTTCCATAATGATGTGTAAAGAAAAAACAAAGATGAATTAACATAAGATAGGAGTGTTTTCTTTTTTGCTTCATAGTTGCATGTTCTTCCTAATGATTTTGTTTCTCTTTAAAGAATGATTGGAATGAGTTTATATTATTCATAATATTTCATAACTCTGCTTTTTACAAGTTTGATTAAAAGGAAAGAAATGGAAGTTTTACTGAAATATCAAAACAACAATGACTTCTGTAATTGCTGAATCTCAAGTGACAGCTCAAAAGAAGATTTTCCAACCCTCAATTAAAAGGGAATAGTCTTACCGAATAGGTCATTGAGCTACAATGATTACTATAGCTTGCATGCATGACTATGGATTTCCTTGTATATTTGCTTCCATCATTTTTGTTTAGCACCTATACACTTCTGTTTGCTATTCCTTTGTCACCCTTGAGGTTCACTTTAATGACAATGCCCAGAAAAAATACACAACCAGTGGAACAGGTTCATGATCAACAAATAAAAAGGCACAGCAACCTCTGACTGACTGACTGAAACTGAAAGGCATCCTTTGATATTCCCTCTCAGTGAACAATAACACAGTTTGGAGTGCTCTATTATAGGATGGATTGACATGAAGAATCTTATCCTTCCATCTAGTTGCATATGCATAAAAATGAGAGAAGTGTAAACGATAAGAACCACTTCATAACTTCATTAAAATGTTTATGATAAATCATACTTACAGTTTCTGAAATAAAACTGGAGTCAGATTCGATTGCCCCTCCTCATCATCCTCAATTTTGTGAAGCCCTAAAAAGATACTGGAGCATGTACTCATGTGACGTGAATTGCTTTAGAAAATCAAGTGGAACAAATCCCCTCTAGTACTTCACAAATCCAGCACCCTGAGCCTTCCCTAAAACTGACTCTATGTCACCATGAAACAAATCAAAGTTTTTTGCCACAGCGAAACCAGTATACATCCCATCAACTGCTGCACTTACAATCCCACCAGCATAACCTGCTCCTTCACCAACTGGGTACAGCCCTCTTAAAGACATGCTCTCATATGTGTCACTGTGGCGTGGAATCTGAATGGGAGAGCTAGTTCTAGTCTGAAAGAAAGAATCAAATTTGAACAGAAAAGTGAAAAAGACAATTGATGCAAAGAAGCCGCAAATCAATTAAACTGTCATAAAATAATGTCAGTCACCATTTAAAAGGAGCATGAATGAGATATGCGAACTGCCTAAAGAAAACTTCTTGGGATCAACAATACATATTACATTCTCTAAATGCTGTGTCCATGTGTGAGTGTGTGTGCGTGTGCGTGTGTGTGTGTGTGTGTTTGTGTTTGGAGGGGGGGGGGGGGGGGGGGCGGGGCGGGGCGGGGGGAGCTGTTGGGGCAGGGTCTGTGGCAGCATGAGAGAACTTGATCTAGTTTGGAAGTGAAAATACAAATTTCATGGCATGATTAAAGTTGTGAACAACGATTTAATTTTATGAACATGTTGCAGAGAGCGCGAAATTAGGTTGGCCAAATGGGAAGAAGATTCATCTGGGAAACCTCAATGAGTTTGAGATTATGCTTTACTTGAGTTGCATATTAATTTATATGAAGAGACTATAATACATTTTATGAAATAGTTTGTTAACCAATTTATAGAGAAAAGCCAAAAATGAGGTTATGGAATATGAGAAGCAGAATCCAATCTGATATCAAATGCACAAAAAAATACTACTCAATATAAAGAAAAGTGTAGCAGCAGCAAATTGGTTACCTCTACTCCGTGAAGAAGAGACTCCTTGGAGATAAATCCAGGTAGCTGAAAGTTCAAATGGTTGGAGAAAAAGAAAAGCTGCTTAGGTTTAGTTTGGATATTATCAAATGGACATGGAAATGGGAAAGCGGAATAATATATTGGGGAAATATAATAAGACCTCTTTATCAAACATTGAGATAGAATATCGTATAGCATCTGTCATATACATGGGGAATAATTCATGGAGACTTGCTGCCTTCACTCCTAACCGGTAGCTTGATGGTGGCATAGATGTTACTGATAAGATAAGGCAAATTTTAGCCAGATGAAAATTAAAAGCAAAACAAATTTGGAAACAGACAAAAAAATGTTACCTGATACTTTATTTTCCATAAAATCAGGAACTGTCTGCACAGGCACCACAAAATTTCCCCCTCCCATTAATGCTGCTCTTCGCTCAAATTCCTTCTGAATAACAAAATGATAAAACACAATTAAAAATCAATATTGAAGAAAGCCTCAATCTTTATATCTTATAATTCATGCGGGGAGTAGAGACAGCAAGCAGGTGAAAGGTAACCCAATAAAGAATGTGGAATTATTTTACTCCGTCATTCATAGAAAAAGAAAATTTTCACAGGGATGTAAGAAGAGTCTGTAAGTATTGCTGCTCTCAAGTTTTTTGATAAGTCAAACAGAAAATGGTGCCTACATGGAAGTCTCTATGGTCAAGCCTACAGTAGTACCTTGTTTTTTTTAAGATACCAAAGGTAAGAACAAAAAGGCTACCTGAAATTTGACCCCAGCAAGAGGTCCATGGAAATTTAATGCATCAAAATCCTTGGTTGAGACAGTCACAACAAGGGCAGCATTTGCCCACCTAGATGAACGACGAGAAAATGACATCCCATTGATACAGATCTCTGATGGGCTTGTACTAGTGAGAACAACCTGCAAGACCCAATATAAGCGATTTCACCAGAAGATATATTCCATGATTGTTTCTAATATTTATGATGGCTTCCTAACTCTTCCTGCCGGGACCTAAAACCTATATATCTAGATTCGACTAAACACTCTTCAAGAAAATAGTTAATCAGAAAGTTCAAATGTTCTCCATTATGCAAATGACCATAAAGAGTTATGAAGCATTTATAAGATAAAAGTTACAATACAGTTTAGATATTTTAATAAAAAATATAATACTTTAGTACATTAAAGCCTATTGTATATTAAACAGTATACCATTCAGTTGAAAGTATATTAAACTACATGAAAATTCCTTCTCATAATGAGCTACAACCTGCATGTTATTCTCTTTCTTAACTCTTATTCATTAAACTGATTCTTAATCTGTGTTTCCATTTATGTTTGATATATATTTATAAGTGTCTAGAAAGGAAGTATTTTTAAATTTGGATACATATGTGAAATACTGAACAGGCATGACATCAATTATTTCCTATGTGGAATGGTTCCTCCATAGAGGTATTCATGTGTAAAGGAGGAAATTGATTGAGAAATATTTATGTAGCACTTAGACTACACAGTTCCCGGTGAAATAAGAAGCACCAATATCATCACCTACAGAGCATTAAAAACAATTAAAATGTATACTGCAAATAAAATAAACAAAAGGACAAACATACCTGCCCACCAGGGCACATGCAGAAAGAATAACAACTGCGACTTGTAGACTCCAACTTGAATGGCGAGCGTTCATCCTCATTGCTAACATACTGTACAACCTTATAATCTGCCACTGGTACTTTCCCACGTCCTCTGCAAACTTCATTGGCCAATCCAGAATACTACACCGGTGAATAGTTCAGACCTTTAGAAATATAAGAACAATTTCAAAAAGCAGGAGGCTTCTCATGGTTATAAAACTTCATTTTGTTTCAACTTTATTCTACTTACATTCTTTATAAACTTCATTAATAAAGAGTCAAATAGTTTGCTGACAGTGAAAAATTCTGGATTTTCAGTCATTCCCTTCTTTCCAAGTCATAAAAAATCACATCACAGAAAACCTGCCTCTACAGATAATGATAACATAAAATCTGAAGCAAATGGAAGCTATGTGATAATTTGATGCATGATGGAAGCACTGCAAGCATGTGATATTAGAGATTAAAATTTGGTTGCTAAACCTTTAAACTTAAACCTCAAAACTCCTCCAAAAGTAATAATGTTGATGCTTAGGGTGGCAACTATTGGAGTTTAATATCTCCTAGAAATATGGATCACACATTGAAGGCCAAAGCACAATGTGGAAAGACAAGAAAGAGAAAAAGAAATGACTGAAAGAATGTAGCAGTTGCATTCCGTGCACAACACTGCACTAATACCAAGGAGCCAAGCACTTAATTTTCAACATTTTCACTGTTTGGATATGTTAACACAAAAATTATTCAGATTTCAAAACTTGAGAAAACATGCAACTTGGAGGGCAAATTATTTTGTAACCCAGCTAGACTGTGGACCAGAAACATTTAATAAACTTGAGTAATTTCATTACAAGATTCACAAAACAAAATCTGCATGCAACTAAACAACTACAGGAATAAGAAAGAAAATGACCACAAGTAAGCCGTGCTCTTCTCTGATTCAACAGAATGGCAATAAGTCCACAGATATTGATAGACATGGAAGTCCTTAAATAAACACAAATTTTTTCTTTCGGGGGGGGGGTGGGGTGGGAGAGGAAGAAGCCATACAGATCCATTTTATACATGAGTAGAAGGAAAAGTTCCAAATCAGAATGCAGCTGACTGGAGATAATTACAGCTATGAGTATGGAAAATTTCCACAACTTGAACTTTCTTGATTAGTATACAGAAAAGAATTAAAAAGAAAATATATAAATGACCTGTATGCAGTTGATTAGTTCCTGAGGATGCTCTACTCGAAAACCAACCTGTTTTGACAAAGCAAGTTACGAAGATAAATTACTAATCAACATCCAAACTCAGGTATCATTGCACAACTTTTGTTCATTTCTGAATGATATTGCCAACCACAAAACACATTCCAGAACATATATGACTAACGTCTGCAGCTCTCAGTACCACCGTGAAATGACAATGAAAATTGTGCAATATCCAGTAGACCATTGGCGCCAAAACTTGGAAGGAAAATGTGATTGAGGATTGAGAAGAGAGAAATGAACTATCAGCAACTCAAGAAAACTGTTAAAAACTGTGTTTCACACAGCATCATATGTCTGAGATTACCTATGTGTGCATGTATTCAGATAGTTTTATAGGTGTCTCCTCTAATGTGCATCTATATAAGAGATAAATTTGGAGAATTCAAAACAACTAGAAAAAAGAGGTAATCTCCGTTATAATATCTTAGGTAGGTGAGTAAAAGAATGAAAGCTGTAGCGGCTAACAGATTGGTCTGTCCGAATGCCCCACACTAAGACAAAATAGCTACCCTTGGAATTCATTTTCCCAGAGCACGATATAAAATATTCATGTTTTTCACCAATGCAAGTTCACATAATTCAATTATGGGATAAGCATCACAACAATTGTTTTGATGCTTTTAGGATCACACTAGCTGTAAGTGACGTTGGTTGATGCTGGGCAACATTGATAAAGTGACAAAACTTGGAAATGCAGCGGAATGTGATTTCACCATGAAATGAGAATGAAAATTCTGCAATTTCCAGTAGACCATTGGTGCCAAAACTTGGAAGAAAAGAAAAGGAAAAAGCGATTGAGGATTGAGAAGAGAGAAATGAACTATCAGCAACTCAAGAAAACTGTTAAAACTGTGTTTCACACAGCATCATATGTCTAAGCTTACCCATGTGTGCATGTATTCAGATGGTTTTATAGGTGTCTCCTCTAATATACATCTATATAAGAGATAATTTGGAGAATTCAAAGAACTAAAAAAAAGAAGTAATCTCTGTTACAATATCTTAGGTAGGTGAGTAAAAGAACAAAAGCTGTAGTGGCTAACAAAGTGGTCCATCCGAATGCCCCACACTAAGACAAAATAGCTACCCTTGGAATTCATTTTCCCAGAGCACGATATAAACTATTCATGTTTTTCACCAATGCAAGTTCACATACTTCAATCATGGGATAATGCTCACAACAACTGTTTTGATGCTTTTAGGATCACACTAGCTGTAAGTGAAGTCAGTTGATGCTGGGCAACATTGATAAAGTGACAAAAGTTGGAAATGCACAGGAATGTGCTTTCAGGAAATGATATATTAACAAAGCAAAGTTGCACAAGTAATGCACAAGAACTCACAGCAAAATCTTTTGGGACCAAATCCAACTTATGAGAAAGAAGCATTTGATATATATCACGTGCAGAATGTCCAACAGCCAGAATAACTGCATCAAATCCCAACTTCTTACAGTCTAACTGCAATTTATTTGTTGAATCAGAGACTTGGATGCCCATAACACGTCCATTCTGTATGAGCAGATCATCTACCCTTGTTCCGAACTTGATAGTCACCTAAGCACATATAAAAAGAAAGAGCAAAATCACATTTTGACCTGTAATAAAGGAAGCAAACTTTGTCTGATGTACACATTAATATCAAAAGGAAAGAAGTTAATTATTAAACTCACACCCAATGATTGAAGATGTTGCCGAAAGTTACGGAGTAAAGGAACCAGCCTATCTGTTCCCAAATGAGGCTTTCCATCAACCAATATATTTTTCGGAGCACCAAAGTGAACCAAGGTGTTCATGATCTGAGAAAAGAATATTTATGAGTCAATCCATTCTGTGACTAATGCATGATAAAATTTTAAGAATCAAAATCACAATAATACAAGTAACACATAAGGGTGAAAAGATTATAGTTCCCTTTTCTTTCTCTATCAACATATCCTTTTGACAACTTAATAAATATAGCTACATAATATTTCTCTGATGTTCGGAATTAAACCTCCCACTTAGTGGCAGAGCAATTGGGCTTTCTTTTAGCTGAAGAATCCGTCCTCCACAACACTAAGCATATCAAAATTTTTTGCAATAGCCAGATATACAACAATGAATATCTGTAATCCACTTAAAGTGCCATAATTTAAAACTTCATCGTAATTATGCCAAGTGCAATCAATTGCATGCAGGTAGTACATTGCACTGTCTAAGTATATCTCCATGTAGAAAGAGCAGGTGGGTTTAATTTAAAAAATCATACAATTAGCAAATCCATATAAAAGCATGCTGATGACAACTGAATATCAACCCAGGAGTAGGAGAAAGCAACACTTTACTAGAACAACAAAAAGAAAGGGGGGAGGGGGGGATTTTAAAATCCTGAGGAATGGTTCTGACCGCCAAAACACTGCCACTGTTTCTTCCAATTCTAGTTACCAGCTTTCCATCACTCCAGGTACCTGCACCACCCTGCCATACATAAGTCCTTAATATGACTGGAAAGTGAATGAAGAAATAACACTAGCTGAGAAACATATAAACTAAAAACCCCATAGAGAAGAAAAATGAAGTTGGTTTTGAGAAAGGCAACAAAGGACTTGGATTTCACAGGAAATATATGGAAGTCTAGCAGCAAATGACTTCGATAGCCAACTAACCAAGTTATTATTTTCCATAAAGAAATTGCTTCTTCAATATTTGATGAGACAAGTAGTTTTACAGGGTTATATGCTATCATAGATAACTAACAATGCATTGGTGTAGACCAAAATGCATTTAAAAGCATAATTGGAATCAGGAAAGAGAGCACATTTATACCAAACATTTTTCCTTTTGTTGTAGACAAGAAAGCATAAAAAAGTTCTCTGGCCTCAGTCAAACTAGTTAAGCCTACAATATCCATCAAAGTAAAAAATGAGATTTATTTATTTAGCACCAAGAATCAACGTTTTCTCCTATCTGTAACTAACTATGTATTAAAGCAGATCTGACCCAGGACAACAAGAATAAGTGAGAGAGAGAAAGAGAGAAAAAGTTTTAGCCTTACAATATTGTTTCTAGTAAAATAACAAGATCGTACTATGCATGTGATCTACATAGCACCTTGTCATTGCTACTTCAACCTGTTCTCCACTCGAGTACTAGAACCATAAAGCTGTAAACGTATGATGCTCTATCTCCCTTTGCCCAAGCAACTTATCAAAACTTAATATAAAAAACAATAATACTTTTTGAATAGATTAAATTAATTTGATCTAACTAAGCTAGTTAGCTACATTTACATTACTGAGAAAACTCAGGCGGTCACATTACATTCGATTACCAAATAAGGGTCCTCTTAATTAAGAGCCAGTCCTATTTCAAAATAGCAGACTTTAAAGAATGAAACCAAATAATATCAGCAATTATGATAATAAACATGCTTTAGCAGAAATACCAAGTGAAATGAGATATAACCTCCCCAAAGCAAAAATTGCTTTCTGATTCTAAAATACGGCGAACAACTAAAGCACCAATGTCACGCCCCCTCCTCTCAACTGCTTGACCTCGTTCTATCAAAGTAACATCAGCACCAAATTCTGCAAGAACCAGGGAAGCAAACAAGCCAGATGGGCCACTACCCACAACTGCAATTTTTGGTTTTCCAGCTGGGGAACACTTGTGTGATACACTACAGTTAATGTAATGTCCGTGTTCTCTTGACAATGTATCATCATTGCTATCTTTAAAATCACGTACTATACTGGTCAAATCATGACTCCTTCTTTCACGAGGCACATGTTCTATAAGCCCAACTTTTGGCTCCAACCGAGATATGAAGTCCCACGTACGAGGCTCTAAACTCAGCAGCTTTCTGACATCCATATCCACGGTATATACAAACTTAGCCTCCTTCAGTATCTGAAGACCATCAACGAAGCAAATCAGTAAAATGCACATACAACTTAAACTCTGTTATTTTCCAATGTTCTTCCATTACAAATAAAACAAACCAAAGACAATATTCGAGAGAAATGCCAATAAATATTGGGCACTAACAAGTATGCTGCAGGAACAGGTTCCAACATGCATAACATTTGAAAACTAGTTATTCCGTGGTATCAATCAACATAATTTGTCTATAAAAGTAAAACAATTAATTTTGTTATGCAGTTGTACCATTTCAATTAATTTTTTTTCCACTTCAAAAATAAAAGAGATTACATTTTTCATTTCTAATTTTCTCAAAAATACTATAAATTAAATATGTTATTTACAGGACTTTCTGCTTTCAGAATAAATATAAAAAGTAAGTACTAAATGAACAGAGCCTAAATTCCTTACCTTTCTTGCGTCAAAAGATTTCCGAACCACTGAGAAAGCTTCTGCTGGCAACATGGAAGCAACCTGGAATAAACCAAAATTAGAAAATAAAGAAAAAAAAAGAATATTTCTCTAAAATAAGTTTAAACGAGACAAGAATTACTGGGAACTCGAGGACTTTAGCGATTTCTTGAAGCAAGCCATTATGGACTTGGAGAAAGTCTTTTCCGGGGTCGTTTTGGACCGAAACAGCCAGCTTGGAGAGCCTCCAAATTCCCTCTAACTTGTTCGAGACGGAGGATAGAACTTCTTTTTGCTTCAATTTCAGTTTCTTCTTCTCTGAAGGGTATCTCTGCTTGCCTCTTCTCTTGGCGCAGAGGATTCGGACGGTTTGGCGACGAGGATACAGAAGTCGTGGAGTGCGATAGGGGAGAACGGAGTTGCAGTAAGGATGGGGAAGAGGGCAGAGAAGCTTGGACGGACATTGAAGCAGAGACGACATCATGAGAGCCACCATACCAAGCCCCAGCTTTGGATAATAAACCGTTTTATAATTTTGCAGAAAATTTTTTGTAATTAACGTCTTGTAATGGTGTCATATTTATACTCAAATCCCTTAGGATTTAACTCGTGTATTAAGTTAGGTTTATAATTAAAATATTTAATAAATTATTTTAAAATTTAAATTTAATTCACTGATTTTTTTTATCAATCAATCACAATTTTCATTCAAGCACAATATTTATGAAAAAAAGAATAATATAAATCTAGTTCTTTCAATTAAGGATATGCACTGATAATAACAAATAAAAAAATCCACTAATAGAAGCTTAGTTTTAATTTTTTTATTGTTTCAAGTGCCAAATAGGATACTTACCTAAAAAGGAAAAATTCATTTGATTAAGAAAGATGAATATAACTTGGCTACCTTACATGTTACCACGACCAAATTGTCTGGCGAGATTGTCCACAATAAAATAGAAGCAAGAGTAGATGCATTTTTCTACGAGATAGAACCATGCTCCTCTCCAGTAAGGATTGATGGATAAAACCGCAGCAATGCCCAATAAAACCATTATGTATGACACGATGAAAGTCACATAAAAGGATGTAGCGTCAATTAAACCAACATCTTCTTCATCTTCAGTTGAGTTTGATGATGCTTCAATTGTCGAACACTTTTTAAGTAGCGGTTCTCCACAAAGAAAAGAATTTCCCCAATAGCTGTTCTCATCAATATTACTAGCAAACTGTGCTTTCCTTGGAGGTGGCTTTCCAGATAGATTATTGTATGACACATTGAAATAAGCCAAGGAAGTTAAGTCAACAAATTGAATAGGGATATTCCCGCTCAAGTTGTTGTAAGAAAGATCTAAACTCTCAATTTTTTTGAGATTAGAAAGCGATAGTGGGATTAACCCTGTCAAGCTATTATAAGATAGATTTAACATAACAATCTCATGGAAGTTTCCTATTTCATGAGGAATTTCACCTGTCAACTTATTGTAAGAGAGATCGATTCCACATAAGTATGTTAAGATTCTTCCCCTGTAGAAGTATGATATGCCTTTTGTTGTTACTTGTATTGGTTCTTCCGTGGGAAACAATATGCGAGAAATATCTAAAGTATTCATGCTCTTATCATATTGAGGATCATATTCATAAACAGAATCTTTAATTATTTCCTCATGTGGGGTAACGTTCAAGCAATGAGGGATACGACCAGAAAGATTATTATGAGAAAGGGCAATCACACTTAATTTGTCCAACTGACAAAGCTGAATTGGGATCTCACCTTCAAGATTATTGTAGCTCAAGACAAGATAACTCAAGCTAGAAAGCTTGCCAATGCAATTTGGGATATTGCCAGTTAAATGGTTATTGCTGAGATCCATCGTCACCAGGTTAGAGCTCTTGCAAAGTTTGTTTGGTATGGGTCCTCGAAGTCTATTTTTAGACAAATGAACATGGTTAATCCATGGTGGGCTGAAGCAAGATGGTAGTGTGCCAGAAATATTGTTCATAGAAAGATCCAAAACTCCTAGCATGCCAAGTTGACAAAACTCCACCGGGATGCGACCCTCAATATGATTATTGGCCATGATTATTTCTTTCAAATGTGACAGATTTCCCATCCACCTTGGAATTCTACCAGAAAGATGGTTATCACTGATGTCGATTGTTGACAGGATTGAGCAACTTGACAAGCTATTTGGGATCATTCCGATGAAATGATTACCATTCAATCGTAGATGCCTCAAATTAGTCAAGTTGAAATTTGCAGAGAATATCTGGCCCTCAAAATTGTTGTTGGATAAGTCCAATGTTTCCAGTAAATTCATTTCACCGATTGAAGAGGGAATGCTACCATTGAAAGAATTTTTTGAAACGTTTAGAGACTGCAACTGCGGTAGATATGCTCCAATTTCTTCTGGAATGTGGCCCTCAAAGATATTGTTGGAGATATCCAAGTAGTTTAACTTCATGGATGCATGAAATGGCAATAAAAAATGCCCCGATAGAAAGTTATTGCCAAGTTCAAGTGTTCCTAGTTCTGTATTGTTTTCCAACAACCAGCTTGGAAACTCTCCTGTTAGGTTAATGTGAGAGAGAGCAACATAATGCAACTCATGTTGATGGTGGAGAAAGTGTGGAAATGGTCCGACATCTCCACAACAAGACAAACTGATTCCATTCAATTGAAATCGTGGGGCCAAGGAATTCTGTTCTGTTTCCGCTAATATATTATTGTTTTCTCCAGAGAAATACTTGAGTTTTGAATGGTTGAAAAGCGGTTTTAGTGAGATTGGGATTTGGAATTGATTGTGAGAAAGATCTATCTCTTCCAGGGAAGTCAGAGTTTTAAGTGGAGACGTAACTAAATTATCAGAAAGTTGATTGAAAGCCAAATCTAAATATCTAAGGAACGTGAGGTTTGAGAAACAGTCGGGCAGTGTACCCCTTAAATTATGATCTGTAATATAGAGCTCTTCAAGACGCTTCAATTCACAAATACCTGTGAAAGTACATAGTATACAAAAGCTTTAATTTAAATTTCTAATGAAAATTAGTAAGAAAAGAAGAAGTTAAGAGAATCGATCTAATTACCCTCAAGAAGATAAGGTGTCACTAATTAAGTCCACAATTATATCTCTCTGTCTCTATCTATATCTGTTTATATGGAGGTTTGTATTTAAAAAATATTAAAAATATATATAATTATATTCATGGTCTCTAAAATTTGAATTATATATTATTTTGGTTTTTTAATTTAAAAAATAATTATTAAGTTTTATATTTTCAACATTCTTAGAAAACAATCTTTTGTGAATATTTTTATTAAATTGTGTTATTGGACAAAATGTTTGAGACATGAGGTAAATGTGTAACAATTGATGCACATGAAAAAAATTGAATTGTGTAGATTTTATTTTTTTTCTTTACGTCTTGTCGAATTGCATGGGCCAATATGGCTTTAGTCGTCATCACGACTATATCTAAGCCAAATCAGATCCTTTATGGACGCCGGTCGACCGTTGGCCCGGAGAGAAAGAGGGAGAAAAAAGGAGAAGAAAGGCAAAAAGTAATAAAAGGAAAGAGAGAAAAAAATTATAGAATAAAAAAAGAAAATATTTATTAAGCACTTTTTTCTTTTAGATATATTTTATAAAATATTATAATTTAAAATAAATAATTTTTATACTTTTCTATGTTTATAATATTTTTTCACTTATAGCTTTTTTATTATAATATGAATTTTAAGCATTTAAATTAAATAAAATTTTTAAAAGAAAAGTTAATTTACATGTGAACTGGCACGTGCACGTAACAGTCACACGTTGACAACTAACACTTATAGGAAACTTAACCAAAAAATTGATACAAGTATAAGGATCTATAAATTACTTTTTGAACTATAAATACAAAAAAGAGATGCTCCCCAAACTTTAGAGATCATAGGTGTAAGTTACTCTAAAATTAAATAACTTAAATACTCTTATAAAATTTTAAATTCAATAATTTTATTATTAAATTTAAATTTAATTTAAACATGTAATGAAAAACCTAATTCTCTCAATTATGAAATCCCAAGAATAAAAGAACTTGTCTCGATGACAAGAAGGAGGTCCTAGAAACTTGATGACAAATATTGAGTTTAATTAATTTATACATATATAAATCATTTTTTATTTCAACTCAATTCAAGTCATGTTAGGTTTTGAGTCAATTCAAATTTATATTATCATAAATATCAAGTTATTTCAAATTTTGAATCACTTTAAGTTAAGCTTTTTTTTTTTTTGAAAAAGACACTCTAAATTAAATTAAGTTAAATTGGATCATTCTACTTGACGTTCATTTAAAGTTTATGAAAAGTCAAGCTCATTAAATTATTTTATTAAATGATGTTTTACTTATGTGTAATTTAAGAAAAATTATAAGTCATGGTGCTTGTTGGAGTTAAATTTTATCAGCTTTAAATCAATAAGTGTATAGATGATATAAAAAAAGACGATGATTGCAAGTATAGGTTAAGGGAAGAGGTATTGAATTTGAAATACAAAACTACGCGACCAATGCTTAGTGGTTGGAAGTTGAAAGATCAAAATTACCTCGAATATTAGATAGGCCGCCACTGGTCTCACGAGCAGAATTGGACAAAGACAAACGTTTAAGCGAAGTCAATTCTCCGACGCCTTGAAGAAAGTTTTTTTGTAGAACAGAGAAATCCAAGAATAACCCTTCCAAATAGGTCAAATTACGCAGCTCTATGTCAACAAAAACAACAAATTAATTATTTCAAACCAAAGTTTATACCATTTGAGAGCAGCATTATAAATAATCACCGTAACTTGCCTTGAATAGTCTCTGTTCCGTTAAAATTATTATGTTCAAGGTGAAGAGTCTTCAGTAACGGGAAGCAGCCCAATGACCGCAGTAGGACGCTGTTGTTAGTGGCACTACCTTCTCTTAAGTAAAGAAGTTTGAGATTCTTTAAACCTCTTGCACCTGTGAATAAGACAATATGGATGTAAATATTCTCCAAAGCTATTAGATACAAAATTTTTCATTAAATTGAATTTGATCTAATTTTATATTAATTTGTTTAGTTATATGTTATTTTGTTAATTGATCTGTATATTTAGTTTATTTTATATTGATTTCTTTTATAAAATATAATATTTGATCATAATTATAGTTCTTATTCATACCTATAATTTCATATATATATATATATATATATTTTATACAACCTCACTCAAACACCTGTCACACTCTATTAGACATTTGCTATATATATTGATGAGATATATTGATATTTCACTTATTAAACTATGAACCAATTATTTTCCATTATTTTTATTTAATATTTAACAAATTAATGAATAAAACTTAAGTTCCTTAGGCAAAATTTTAAAATTGCTTCATTAAAATTTTTTTAATAGAAAGTTAAAATTGAAAATAAAATTTGATTGATTAATAGATCTATTCGAATAGATTTGACTTAAACAAAAGAAGTTCTATAATAAAAAAAACTATAGCATTCTAATATTTATGATATATATTAACATTGACTAAGATATAATGTTTCCAAATTTTAAAAACATATTAAGGACAATTCAATCATTGTTATTTTTCTTATCGAAGCAAGAAGATACTTTACACGATTTTTATTTCTTTGTGTTTTTGTTTTAAATATTTTAATTTCATGTCAATTTTTTGAATGACTTAAAGATGCAAGAATAATATCAATTAATTATATATAGAGTTAATTAATTAATTACATGATCTTATTCGAAGAATTGTTAAACTTGGAGATACTAAAAAACTAGATTTTGGCACACTCATTCTATGGGTCTGAAAAGAAAGAAAACTATTGAAAAAGAAAACAAAAAGTAATTAAGTGATGAAAGATAATTTTGTTTCAGATGCATATAAAATGAAAGGGGTTTTTTTCATTAAAAAGTAGAAAGACATAAATAACCTCATAACTAATTGCTAGACGTATCCATGTGTTGCACTAGGCCGAGCCTGCACTACTTTTATATTTTTAAATATTATTTTAGAATTAAAATTAAATAAATATGTATTTCTTATTAATATAATAATTTAACCGGATCAAGCTGGAGTCTAAAATTTTATGCTCAAACTCAAGTCGAAATAGACTGAATTTATAAATATAAACAAGTAGCTTAACCTTTGGACACCTCTAGTAATAGGACTATATATGATACTTCAAGATTTTAATCTTAAATACGAATTAAACTTTTATTTCAACAAGTACCTTGGGATATGACAACGGCGTTCACCTCATTATCACTCATGTCTAGTTGCTCTAACTTGCTCAAAGCATCCCGTTCTGAGGAGAGTTACAAATGAAAATAATTAAATTAAATCATACAAATACATACACAAGATGTTTTTAAAATATATACAGGATAAAACATAATTTTATACATTATCAATGAAGGTCTTATACTTTACGAGCAGAGTTAAAAGATTAATAAATGTATTTATAAAAATTAATAAATAAATATATGACAATCATTTAACGAATTTAAAAACTCCATTATTGATGCTAAGATAATTATTCTACATATTTTTACTAAATGACTTTAGATAAAAAATTATCACAATATAATAATATTGTTCTTTTTTACCTTTAATTACTACGGATCCTTTGATGTTGTTGCCTAGTATAGAAAGCTGCTTCAGATTTGGGAAGGCCCCAAGGGATGAAAATATGCTATTGTTGAGGCGATTGCCGTCCAAATTAAGCATTTTAAGATTGATCAAACTCGATTGTCTTTTATTTTCTGCACAAGATGTACATGATTATTTCACTTCCAATCAAAGTTTTTGTAAATTTACAGTTAAACATATGAAACCCTCGCTTTACTATATAAATAATTCAGTAAATTATGTTTGAAGTATACCTCCGAAAGATCCAAAGCTCTCAATTTCATTGTTGCTTAAATACAACGTCTCCAAGTTTATCAAATTGTTCAATTCTGTTGAAATCCAATGAAAATATATACAAAGGAGAATTTCAAAACCTTAGTATGAGCTGTAGAGGCCTATGATGAAATTGAAAACTTTGCAAATTAGAATGAGAATGAAAGGAGAAAAAAATTGAATGAAGTTAAGGAAAAATCTACCATGCTTATGAATGGTTACTTCTAATCCACGAGACTCCAAGCCTTAAGTTTTTAATTATGAAAGATGCCCAATATATGATATAGGATGTAAAATTAATAACTTTCATCGACTTGACAATAAAATATCTTCAAGAAAGGTGTTCGATCAAATTCGTCCTTCAAACAAATCGCAGCACAATCTAGCTATCTTATGAGCTAATTAGGAATTAACTTGATGAAGTACATGACCAGGGGCGGAGCTTCCTTATGGGCCAAAATTTTAAAAATTATTTACATACTATATGGATTTTTTAAATTTTCTTATAAATTTTCTTAATAGCTCCTTGAAATAATTTTTTATTTAATAATTAATACCAATAAAGAATAACAAAATAATTCATATGCTTGACTCAATTTTAAAGTTTTTTATTTTGTCTTTTAATTTATATTATTATGTATTTATTTATTTTTATTTTATTTACTTATATGTCTTAAATCTCTATAAATTTTTTTTTACAAATTTTTATGAAACATCAAGCTTTATGAGTAAAGTTAAAAGATTAATAAATGTATTTATAAAAATTAATAAATAAATTAATTATTAAATAAATATATGACAATCATTTAACGAGTTTAAAAACTCCATTATTGATGCTAAGATAATTATTCTACATATTTTTACTAATTTACTTTAGACAAAAAATTATAACAATATATTAATATTGCTTTTTCTTACCTTTAATTACTACGGAACCTTTGATGTTGTTGCCTCTTATATAAAGCTCCTTCAGATTTGGGAAGGCCCCAAGGGATGAAAATATGCTATTGTTGAGGCGATTGTCGTCCAAACGAAGCATTTTAAGATTGATCAAACTCGATTGTATTTTATTTTCTGCACAAGATGTACATGATTATTTCACTTCCAATCAAAGTTTATGTAAATTTACATGTAAACATCCAAAACTCTCCCTTTACTATACCAATAATTGAGTAATTTATATTTGAAGTATACCTCCAAAAGATCCAAAACTCTCAATGTCATTGCCCCATAACCACAACTCCTCCAAGTTTATCAGCTTGTTCAATTCTGTTGAAACCCAGTGAAATATATAAGGGAGAATTTCAAAACCTTAGTATGAGATGTTGAGGCCTATGATGAAATTGAAACCTTCGCAAATTAGAATGAGAACAAAAATTGAAGAAAGTTAAGGAAAAGCCTACCATGCGCATGAATGGTTCCTTTTAATCCACAAGGACTCCAAGCTTTAAGTTTTTAACCATGAAAGAGGCCCAATATAGGATATAGGATGTTGTTCTTTTTTTCTTTTTTTAATGAAAAATAATAAACTTTCATTAATTTGACAATAAAGTATCTTCAAGAAGGGTGTCTAACCGAATTCTTTCTTCAAACAAATCACAGCACAATATGAAACTTAAAAGGTTCATTACTTTTTAACAATTGAGTGATCCAAATGTTATTTTCAAAATTAAATAATCAAAATAGAAAATTTTAAAAACTTAAATGATCGAGAAGAAATTTATTCTAAATATATAAACTGTCAACATTTGATAGAAATTTTTATAAAAACCAAAAATCTAATAGAAATTTGTAATGAAATTCATAAATATCCTAAATATATTTTAAATTGATTGTACATGTATGTATGAGATAAAATTGAAAGTAGACAATATATATTAACTTTACCGTCTGTATGGATAAATTTTGTGAGGTTGTTGAATGATAAGTCTAAAGACTTGAGAGATGAGAACTCAATTAAAGATGATAAAATGCTATTGTTGAACTGATTGTCATCTAAGTCGAGATCCTCGAGTTTATCCAACGTCCCCCATAGCTTTTCAAAACCTACAAGGCATATATTTTTTAAACACATAAGAGTTAATTAGTGGTTTAATATGTCATAAAAGATATCATATATAGAATTTTAAGAGAGCAGGAAAACGCATTGAAATAAGTTTATATTTTCATAAGCAAAATTAGGAATCAATAAATTAAGTGGCGGTGAATGGATGGATGATATGACCTTCGTTGTCAAGGCAACCAGCTATTTGGTGCCCTCTCAGGTCAAGACTCTTCAATTCCTCGAAGGGAAGAAACAGAGAGGCGTTGAGATACCGCGGCTGCCTGAGATTTTCACCATCTTGTGCTACATGAGAGTACTCTTTCCAAAGGTTGAGTTGTATCACTCGGCCAGTAGTTGCGTCGCACTCAACCCTTTCCCACCGACAACAGTCTGAACTCTCTTTTCCTTCCACATCCACCCAGTTGTGTAGAGCGTTATCATAATTGAAGAAAGGCTTGAGTTGCAAGAGACCAATTTTTTCTTGTTCCCAGCACCCTTCACCCAACGGCCACCCTCCTAACAGAAACACTAATACCATAACCACCATAGCCTCCCCCATCTGATCAAATTCTCAATATGCTAAGCTCGCTTGATAAATTTTGCAGCTCTAGGCATTTGAGAGCAACACACGCCCTTGCGCTTTATAGAAGGAGCCAACCATGTTTCTTGGAAATTTCATTGAAGCGAGTCTTCTTTGACAGTACTGAAGTATTTTATACGTTAAATTGCTAAATTTCCACGATCGTGCTTTCATGGTCCAACTTTCTTTTTTTGCCACTAATAAAATTTTTTTTATTTTTTTATGTTAAAAAATTTCTGTTAAAATACTAAAAATGTTCATGAACTTTTTTTAAATTTCTTAGATAAGATCTATTTTTGTATTACATCTTAATTGAGCTCTTAATGAATTATTGTTATTTAATTTAGTCTTTATTTTGATTGAAAATCATTAAAATCCATTACCTCATTAGTGTCTACGTGGCAAAAATATGAAAGTTCATACTGAGTTGTGCTTACATGACATGCCCCATCGTCTATAGTCTTTATTTTGACATGTAGACATTGAGATGAAAGACATAACGATCATGTAAGTGTTGGTGGCAAAGATAATAAATTTTAACAGTTTCATCTAAACGAGAACTCAGTTAAGTAAAAATAATACTTTAAAGTTTGATTGGATATAAACAAAAGATAGAGGCGTATCTAAGAAATTAAGAAAGTACAAGAATTTTTTTTTAATATTTTAGTCTCAAATTTAATTAATTTAACTAAGAGTCTTGTACTAAAATCTTAATGACTTTTGGAATGAAAGTCAGGAAATAAACATAAGTTATAAAATTAAAATATATATATATATATATATTGAGTGGAATTATCCACGTAATTACTTAAAGATTTTATTTGGTTAGGAAACTCTGAATTTCTAACAACTGTACTCTCTCATTTTCTTTAAATAAGGAATAAAATTAAAATCCCTTTTAACTCATTTTATACAAGAAATGCAATAGAAATTTCAAGGGAAATTTCATCTTTCTTTCTCACTTAAAGACTCCAATTGTTTAAAAGCTTAGTGGCTTTCTTTAATTTATGACCTCTCACTTAATGCCCCAACTTGTTTGAAGGTATAAGGCTTTAATTGTGACAAAAGTCGTTTTATATGGATTGTTATTGACTTTTGTTCCACCTTTTATTTATTATTGTTATTATTATTATTATTATTAGATTCAATCTAGAATAGTGAAATTATAAAGAAATTGAAGAAAAGCTAAAAGGGTTAAGAAGAGGAGGAAAGCCATTAGAAAGCTCAAGTAAGTAGGAGAAGAACTCTGTTTTTTAGATGGAGACATTGGAAATCAGAATAGAGTGATTAGAATGGAGGTTGAGGAGACATGGTTGGTGGGTAAGAAGCTCAAGCTCATCAATTTGGGAAATGAGGAAGCTAATATCATAAAAGATTTGGTTAGAGAAGAATTTGAAGCGACGGAGTAGTGGTTTGGAAATGGGCCATGGGCTTTGCGGAAGGTTTTTATCAATATTGACGTGTGGAAGAAGGTTGGTGAAGCTAGACATGAGCAGATCTATTAGGGAAGTTAATTGCTTTGCGGATGCCTTGGCAAAAATGGGTGTTGATCGATCAAACATGTTCAGTGTGAGTTGGTGACGGGGCATGTACGATGTTATGTGATTCGTTGGTGATTATCTGTGGATAGTCTAAACACTTATGCTCTTATGGTTTTATATACAAAGAATGTAATGTAACGTAATTTAATATGTTTTATTTTGTACGACTTTTTGTCTTAAATGCTTTTCTTTTCAGTTTTGTGTTTTGAACTGTGATGTTGTTTGAGCTTTTCTAGTAATGAAAATGACTATTTGAGTAAAAAAAAATACAAGACACAAACTGTTTAATAAGAAGGATAGAAGAATCCTTAAGAAGAAATGGAGTTGATGTAAAGACTAAGAAGGTAGCAAAATAATAAGCTTTGAGGGACATTACAAGTTGGTGTAAGGATTGTGGATATGAGAAAGAAATAAGCTTTGAAGGATGTTGAAAATCCGCTGATGATGAAATCTCGAAAATGATATAAGTAATAATTTCAAAAAAATTCTTAAGTGAGGAAATTTTCTAAAATTTTGTTATAAATATAAGAAAGTTTTAGAAGATTTTCAAGATAAGGATTTGCACAAATAATTAAAAAAAATAATAAGTAAATTAAAATAAAAAATAAATATAAAAAATAAAATTTCCCCTATGATAGAATCTCAAAAAAGTTATAAGTAATAATTTCGAGAGAATTTTTAGGTGAAAAGTTTTTCTTGAATTCTGCCATAAGTATTGGAGAATTTAGGTAACATTTTGATATCAAAGGATTTTTATTTGTTTTAAAACAATGAAATAGAGAAATAATTGAGGGAAATAAAATTGGATATCAGATTAAAGTTTCCTTGAAAAGGCTAAAAGATAACACGATTGATTTGATACCATTCGTTGAATGATTGCTGTGAGGGTGCCAATACCTTCCTCACAGACAACTGTATTTTCAAACATAATTTGTTTTACAAATCGGAACTTATTATTTTTAATGAACCTAACTCAAAGACAAGATCACAATATAAAAAATAGATTCGCTTAAGTAACTAATTACACCAAAATAAAAAAGATTAGTGACAACTGTTATTTCATGTTAAATAGATGAGTTTACATACTCATACGTTATAATAGTGTTATTTTTTCTTTTTCGAAATTTATAAATATAAATTACTAGTTATTATAAATTTTAATATTTTTCTTAGTGAATTCTTTTTACCCTTCCCTATGAACGTAAACATTTTGTCCAACCATAAAAATTATGTTTCTATTCTACTCCTTTTTCTTTGTAAACATATTGCTTTTTAAATAATATGTAACAACTTTATAAAATAATTTTAACAACAAAAATGTGATACACAAAAAAATTGGGAAGCAGGTGTTGATTAATGGTTTATATCAATATAATGACGGTAAAGTGAGAAGCTTCCCCTTACCCCACCACTCCATTTCCTCTCTAGGCGGGGACTTTGAGGAAAGTGACGGTATTGGTCGGTGAGAACTGTCGCAACGTGCGGGTCCGGGGAACCCGTCCGCTCGACGTGATTAACTTTGGGGAGTCGTCACCAATCTTTTTTGTTTAGGTGTGATTGGCCACCCAATCAAATTTGTTCTATTCGACGAAGTACTAAATTAATTTTAGGTCCGTCGAAAAAACGATAAACTGGTCTGCGTGTTTTTTTGAGTTTGGGTTCGGGAGTACGGTTACGCACGAGGAAGGATTAGCACCCCCGTGACGCCCGTTCCACGAACGGTACCATTTAATCACTTATTGTCTTAACCCTTTTATTTTGTTTTTGTGTTTCTTTTGCTATCATTTGTTTGATTTATTTTTCTTATTTTGCTAATTGAATATTTTACGGCCTAAGCGTACATGTAATGCAATTATGAAATGTGTGGCATAAAATCGAAATGGCACTAAACGAAAACCTTCTATTGAGTGTACTTCCCGAATCCGCCCATCATACTGGTGGGATTCGGGAGTATCCTCGCACCTAGAGAGTTTACCAATGAAACTCGCCTTCGCAAGCTTCCTCGGAAAGTCCCATCATCGGGGTAATCGCTTGTGAAAGAAAACAGGGTTTTCGTGAATGCAAAAATCCTAATACGGGTAAAAACCTTTTATTAAAGATATCTCTCCGAACCCTCCCATCATACTGGTGGAGCTCGAAAGTATCTTTTCACCTAGGGAGTTTACCAATGAAGGCTCGCCTTCGCAAGCTTTCTCGGAAAGTCCCATCATCGGGGGTTTATTCTCGTACACAAAACAGATCTATATGCCATGACATTTAACAGTGCAAGCATGATATGCGTAAATTCCATGTTTATTCTATGTTTATTATTTTTCTTTTACTCTTACTTTTTGTGAATTTCTTTATTTATTTATTGTTTTTACAATCGTTTTGATTTCTTTATATGTTTAAAGTGTGGGTGCTTATTTTTTACCGCATTCTTAGATCAAAATTTATTATTATTATTACTTTATGCACATGTATTTTTATTATATTTTTTTTGCTCTCTTTTTTTGTGTTATCATCATTTATTGATTTTTATTCATCTTATTGACTTATTTATGGTTTTCTATATTGATGATTAAATATATTTAAAGGTACTTATTTATTTATTCATTTATATATATATATATATTATTTTATTTTATTTTTTATTAGAACCATTGGAATTTTGAATTAAGACCCTCCCATCATACTGGTGGGATCCTAATTAAAACTCCTAACCTAAAGAAATTCACTTGAAATTGCGACTTCTCGCGTTTCGGATGAAAATCTCATCATCGGTCCTAGTTCTAAAATAACTGTTTAACTTTTCAAAATTTTTCTATTTTATTTTATTATTTTATTTATATTTTTCTCAATATTATTGTTTATTTTATTCATACATTTATTTCATTTTTTTATTTTTTCATTTTTTATTTTTTATTTTTTATTTTTTGTTTTTTTATATTTTATTTTTTTTGTGTCTATTGCAAAACTAGATACTCCTATGACATATATATATATATATATATATTTATTTTTTCTAAAATTTAAACTAAATTAAAACGTACTAAAAATAACATAAAAAGAAATAAAACAAAGGGGGCCCAGGAAACATACCTATCTGGGCTTGGATTGGCCCAGATCCGCGGTCCAACAGGAAGCCCAAACTGCAGATGGTCCGGATTGGCTCAGCAGGCCCACAGGGTGCCTCCCAAAACGCACCGTTTTTGGCCCTGATATGCTCTTCAAAACGGCGTCGTTTTGGGCAAAACGTTTCAGCTTCCTCCTAGCCTTAAAACGACGCCGTTTTGCTCTACACCCACTACTATAAAACCCTCTTTTTTTTTCTTTTTTCTCTATTTTTCCTTTCTGTTTCTCTCTCTAAGGCAGACTCTCTCTGCCTTCTCTCTAGAACAGCAGCTCCCCCCCCCCACCGGTGCCGCGCTCTTCCCCTCGCCGGTGACCCTTCCTTTCCTCGTCGTTCAAACTCCAGACCCAACTTTCTTCCCCTCGTCGGTAGCCCGTTCTCTCACCAATCTCTCTCTCCCTTCACCGCCCCGTTTTTCAGCCGCCCAGATCGGGCTTCTATCTCCCCTTCGTCGTCGCCGATCGCTCACCGGCGACTCCCCTTTTGGGTCTTTTTTTGTTTTTTTGTTGTGATATCCTGCCGGTTGTTAGGGAGAAAATAGGATGTTTTTATTTTGGTTTGGATTTTGATGGTTTTCGGTTGCAGGAAAGGAAAAAAAATTTTGTTGTTTTTTGGTTTGAAGACTGCTTGCTTTTTTTTTGGTTGCAGGAAAGATTTTTCTGTTGCTTTTTTTGGTTTCAAAAACTGCTCCTCTTTTTTTGCTGCTTTTGCTCTCGAATCCCTCTTTTTTTGTTTCAAAAACTGCCCCCCTTTTTTAACAACGGGGTTGTCCAATATTTTGGACAACCCCCTTAGGTGAAATCATGCTCTGTTGAGCATGATTTCCCTAAGCTAGCTGCTTAGGGGGGCTAAGCTAGCTGCTTAGGGGGGGCTGATCACCGGATTTGGGGAATCCCCCAAAATCCGGTGATTTGCAGGGGGTTTAGAGGCCCCGGGGAAGGGGACTGAGCAAGCTCAGTCCTTTCCCAATTTTTTTGATTTTTTTTATTTTTTTATTTTTTTTATTTTATTATTATTATTTTTTATTTTATTTTAGGTGTCTACAAGAACCTTTATGTTTCCCCCGCCCACCTCATATTTCATGTCCACAACATGTGGGATGTGCCAATGATAGAAACTTTTGTTCTTTTTTTTTTTCTTCCATTTTTTAGATTATATATCCTTTTTCTTTACAATATTATTTTTTTTCTTTCTAATATTTCATTTTATCACTTTCATATTTTTCATTTTTCTTTCTAATCTAAAATTTGTTTTCCAATATGTTTTTTTTTTGTTTTTAAGAATTGATTATGTGTTGTTTATATCATAATTATAATGTATAGTTATGAAGTTGTGAAATTAATACAGCAAAAGATTTGCAAAATGCAGTTACTTCGGGGAGTCGTAAAAGGCAGCGAAGTTTTTACACTTTCAAGCATAAGCCTTTTTAGTACTTTGATCAATATTGCTTGTAAAATGTAACAGTACGTCAAATTTCAAATTTTAAGCTCAAGAGATATCCAAGTGTCACGGGTTCAATTGTCAGCAGTTCAGGCAGATCAATAGTCCCAACAGGTCAACAGGCCAACGACCGAAGCAAGTCAACAATTTAGGCGAGCAAGTCCATTGGTCCAGTAGATAGAAGTCTAGTCCATCTGCAAACCAAGGAGTAGAAGTATTTGTACACGCTTTTGAATGTGTGAATATATTGATGTAATTTGAGTTTAAATGTAAATATGATTAAAATTTAAATTTGAGTGATTTAAATATCATTAAATTTAAATTTGAATATCTTAAATTTAAATTACAAATAAATTAGATAAAGGGATTAGCATGCCTATAAATATCCAATATGCTCGTTAAATTAAGAAAGAAGGAAAACACAATGAATCAAGTGTAGTTTCATAAGCCAATGTAGCAATCAATAAATTAAGTGGCAATGAATGGATGGATGAGGTGACCTTCGTTGTCAAGGCAACCAACTATTCCGTTTGTCTTCAGACGAAAACTTTTCAATTCCTCAGAGGGAAAAAACAGAGAGGCGTTGAGATACCAGTGCTGGCTACGCAAGAGATTTTCAATATAACCCTCGGAAGACTCTTCCAACACTAATTCCTTTGATAGGTTGAGCTCTGTCACTTGTCCAGTAGTTGCGTTGCATTTAACTCTTGCATTTAACTCTTTCCCACCGACAACAGTCTGAACTCTCTTTTCCTTCCACATCTACCCAGTTGTGTAGAAACATAAAGGTTCCCACTGACCAATACCATCACTTTAAAACCCGCTTGGAATAACCCCATCACTCCATTTTCTCTCCAGGCGGGGACTTATTCCATCCCATCAAACACGCCATCCTTTTACGAAGAAAGTGATGGTATTGGTCGGTGGGAACCTTTATGTTTCGTCCCCACCTCATGTTTCACATCCAACGTGTGGGATGTGCCAATGTTAGAAACTTTTGTTTTTTTTTTTTCATCTTTTAGATTATATTTCCTTTTTTTATAATATTATTTTTTTTAATATTCATTTTATCGCTTTCATATTTTTCATTTTCATTTTTCTTTCTAATCTCAATTTTGTTTTCCAATATGTTTTTTTTTGTTTTTTGGAATTGATTATGTGTTGTTTATATCATAATTATAATGTATAGTTATGAAGCTGTGAAATTAATACAGGAAAAGATTTGCAAAGTGCAAGTTACTTCGGGCAGTTGTAAAATGCAGCACAGTTATTACACTTTCAAGCACAAGCCTTTTTAGTACTTTGATCAATATTTCTTGTAAACTGTAGCAATACGTCAAATTTCAAGTTCGAAGTTAAAGAGTTATCCAAGTGTCACGGGTTCAATGGTCAGCAGTTCAGGCGGATCAACAGTCCCAATCAGTCAACAGGCCAACGACCCAGGTAGGTCAACAATTTACGCAAGCAAGTCCATTGGTCCAGCATATAGAAGTCTAGTCCATCCGCAAACCAAGGAGTGGAAGAATTTGCATACTCTTTTGCAAAGTGTGAATAGATTGACGCAGTTTGAGTTTAAATGTAAATATGATTAAAATTTAAATTTGAGTGATTCAAATATCAAGAAATTTAAATTTGAATATCTTAATCTTGGATATTTATTTTAAATTTAAGTTATAAATAAACTAGATAAAGGGATTAGTATGCCTATAAGTATCCAATATGCTCATTTGTAAAGCACATCAAATTTGAGAATAAAATTTCATTTCTCTCAAACTTTTCTCTCTTCTTTTTTTTATTCTCATTGGTCTGAATTGGATGTAATTGAAGCCATGTTGTGGTCTATCAAAAAATCAGTTAAGAATTTGAGATATTTTCTTTATTATTTTTGCTACTTATTGTGTTGTTTCAAATACCTCAAGTTCTTATAAGTTTTTGTATGTTCATTGGGCTAGACTTATGCCATTTGAAGGTCTTCCCACGTGATTCTCTCTCGTAATTTATTTTTTTAATTTTAAGATTTTTGAAGGAATATTTCATTTTTTTTCATAAAATATTATCATACATAATATATTTCTAAATAAAACCAAATATATCGAATTCTTAACTGATTTTGTGGAGGCTTACTGAAACAATAATTACAACCAAAATTTTACTTATATTGAAGTACGAGGATAAACTGATAGACCACAACATGGCTTCAATTACATCCAATTCAGACCAATGAGAATTAAATTGAAATTACTGTTTCCATTATAAGATGTCGGCATGTAACAATTATACCACTTACATTAAATTATGTATCTTCCATCACAAAAACGTCATAAACCATATATCTATGAGTTTAACAATCCCAAAACCCATAATCATAGCAAAAAGTCAAAACACCACATCTGCATTTTAACTTTAGTGTTCAAGGTCCAGCCTAACTGCCTTGTATTCCCACACCTGAATCAGATTTACTCTTCTTCCTTCTATTAGAAACCATTGCCTCTTTTTGCACCCTGCAGTTTCCTTGATGTATGGTTGCTCGTTTCCCTCTCCACTTCAATCCATGACCTTTCCCTACATGATTATATTGAGAGGCATCAACAGCTCTAATCTTTCTTAGTACTGGACAGTCTGACTTGCTTTCCCAGGCTTAAGTCAGAAACACCCCAAACCTTCACATGATAATGACACTTGCAAATTGTTCTAATTTTATATATTAAAGTAAATTAAATTTAATTATTCAATAACAACTCATATTCCATACTCCTTCATCAATATTCATATTTGTGTAGATGCCAATCCCTTCAAACCCTCTTCTCTTTTTTCTCTAGTTTCCTTCTCCTTGGAGGTACCTAGATCTTGAATCTTTTCTGCAACTTTCCTAGATTGTGCTCGATTGCCACTTGATGATGGCTCATTCTTCTTACCCTATAATAAAAGCATTTTATCATCAGGAAAATAACATATAGGACACCACAGAAGCATACTACCATGTAAAGGCACAAGAAAAATGGCAACCAAACAAAATTCATCATAAAAACTAATTTGTTAATTTAAATTATATGTATATATTATGAAAGTAAAATGAAAATGTAAGAAGGAATCAAGTGAAAAGTAAAATAATCATAATAAGTATTGCAAAAATTTCCTTTCAAAAAAAAAAGTATTGCAAAAAGTTTTGAAGAGCACTTAAGGATCGAGTAAATAATGTGATAAAATTAAACATTAATTAAGATTTTGAGAAAATTAAAAAGGAAGGGGGATCGAAAATAAGAAAACGAACAAACCTGTAGCGGTAGAACATCAAATTTGAAGAATCCAGGGGCCATGGCCCCACTTCACCCTCGCTTCTCGCTTCCTAGTAAGCAAAAGTATTTCCAACATTAGTAATGAAGTTCTTAAACTATCCATTTAATTTCTAAATAAAAAAATTAATAAATTAAGATAATCATTACTTTTGAGTTTTAAAAATTCCATTATTAATATATAATAATAATAATATGTCAATTTAAAAAATATCATTAATTGTAATCATAATTTCCAAAATCAGATAAGATTGACTATTATTAAAATCATTAATTCAGTCCTTGAAATGGGTTTAGTTTTGATATTGTTAGATGGTTATATTTGACGCGTTGACAGTGTATAGAAACTGTGCATAAAAACTATGTATAGAAACTCTACACTGTTAGCTTACCAAATGTTGCCACCATTAATGAGATAAAAACTAAACATTTCTAAAAACTTAAATTTAAATATTAAAAAATTGTTAATAATTAATTAAATAAAAATAAAAAATCTCTGTTTTTTCTCTAGCTCCCCACAATGTTATTTTATTATTTTTCTTTTTTTATCTCTCTCTATTTTCATCTTCTTCTCCCCTTCTTCTTCTTCCATTAAAAGTTAAAAATTAAAATATTTCACTTTTCTGGTCCCAAAACCTCTTTCACCTTCATTTCTTGATCTTGCATCAACATCTAAACTAAAATCTTATTGAATTCTTAAGAGAGAGTACTGTTGAAATCCTAAGAGAAAAAAAAAGGGATAATTTGGTGTGGAGATTTTCTTTCTGTTGAGAAAGAGAGAGAGAAAGGATTACTTAACCAAAACACCTTGTAGCTCAACAAGGAAGTAATTCTTTTGTTGGTTATCAATGGAGGCAAATGGGGTGGACAGTTGGCCAATTTGACCATCAATTGTGATAAAGAATCCTTTCTCAAGTTAAGACTGTGAGATAATATCAATGTTGAAAAATTTTTGCCACAACTTCTTTTAGAATTTTAATTTGATATTAAGTTGATTTTAGTTAACTACTTTTACTATTTTTATCATTTATTTTGATGGTTATCCCATTATAACCCTAAAAAACCTACTTCATAAAGTCCATAGTTATTTCAATTATGGCACAATGTAATAAAAATTGCGTGCTTCTTAAAAAAAAAACCTCTAAAAAAACTCTAATTTATTTATTTGAAAAAACAATTGATTATCATATTATAATCCTAAATCAATTGTAAAAATAACTTAAAAAAATAAATCACTAAAATTAACAAATAAAACTTATCTTAAAACTTCCTGAAGTTGAATAATTTTGCCAAACATAATTTTAATGGAAGAAGAAGAATGAAGGGGAGAAGAAGATAACGGAGTTAGGGAGGGAAAAAAGAAGAGAACAATCAAAGATGTCATCGGGGAGTTAGGGAGAGAAAAAATAATTTTTTTTGTTTTTTATTTAACTTATTATTAAATATTTTTTAGTATTTAAGTTTAAAGTTTTTAAAATTTTTAGTTTTACCTCGTTAATGAGGTACGGTGACCGTATTTGGTGAGTTGCACTATCAGTGTGTCAAATATTAATTCTTTTATAATTGACTGTTACGAATAATTTTGACATGAAAATTTGGTAAATTTGACGAGTTTGATATATATCAATAAATGACTCTTAAACTATGATTAATTTAGCTTTTCAACAAAATTTATGAGTTATTTTGTTATTTCACTAAAATATTTATTTTAATAATTAAAAAAAAAGTTATAAAGTTAGAAAACTAAAATATGCAAAAAGTTAGTATTCAAAAACGATTTTCTAGACAACTAGAAAAAATCCCTGAACCTTTATTCTTCCTTTTCTAATTTAGCATGATTCATTACTTACTCGAGTGATACTTTGAAATTGATTATATAATAAGAAAGATGATTGATTAGAAATTAGTTTTTAAAAGTTAAACTTATTTTATATTTTGTTAATTTTATAAAAATTTTATCACCCTTATATTATGTAATAGATTGATACTTTAATTATAAGTATAAAATTATCTAAAATATTTTAATATTCGTTACATAATTTAATAAATGATTTGAAGTATCTTTTATTTTGTAAAATATTTATATCAATATTACAATTTACCCGAATGATTCAATGGTTGAAATAGAGAAATAGAAAAATAATTGAGGGAAATAAAATTGAATATTGAATTAAAGTTTACTTATAAAGGTTAAAAGATAACACACGATTGATTTAGTACTATTCTTTCAATGAATGTTGTGAGGGTGCCAATATTTTCTCCACAGATAATTGTATTTTCGAACATAGTCTGTTTTGCAAACCAAAACTTATCATTTTTAATAAACTTAACTCAAAGACAAGATTACATTAAAAAAGATAAGTGACTACTCACGTCTAAATAAAAAAAAATTAATAATAACTATTATTTCATGTTAAACAAATGAGTTTACATACTCATACGTTATAACAGTGTTATTTTTTTTTTGGAAATTTAGAAATATGAATTACTAGTTATTATAAATTTTAATATTTTTCTTAGTGAATTCTTTTTACCCTTCCCTTTGCACGTAAACATTTTGTCCAACCATAAAAATTATGTTTCTATTCTACTCTTTTTCTTTGTAAACATATTGTTTTTTAACTAATAGGTAACAACTTTATAAAATAATTTTAAAAAAATGTAATAAACAAAAAAATTGGGAAGCAGGCGTTGATTAATGGTTTATATCGATTTAAAGAAAGTAAAGTGGGAAGCTTCCCCTTACCCCACCACTCCATTTCCTCTCTAGGCGGGGACTCTATATTCCATCCCATCAAACACGCCATCCTTCTACGAAGAAGAAAGTGATGGTATTAGTCGGTGGGAACCTTTATGTTTCCCCGCCACCTCATGTTTCACATCCACAACATGTGGGATGTGCCAATGATAGAAACTTTTGTTCTTCTTTTTTTTTTTCCCATTTTTTAGATTATATTTCCTTTTTCTTTATAATATTGTTTTTTTTTTCTTTCTAATATTTCATTTTATCGCTTTCATATTTTTCATTTTTTTTCTAATCTCAAATTTGTTTTCCAATGTGTTCTTTTTTTTTTGTTCTTAGGAATTGATTATGAGTTGTTTATATCATAATTATTATTTATAGTTATGAAGTTTTGAAATTAATGCAGCAAAAGATTTGCAAAATGCAGTTACTTCAGGGAGTTGTAAAATGCAGCAAAGTTATTACACTTTCAAGCATAAGCCTTTTTAGTACTTTGATCACTATTGCTTGTAAAATGTAGCAGTATATCAAAATTCAAGTTTTAAGCTCAAGAGATATTCAAGTGTCACGAGTTCAATGGTCAGCAGTTCAGGCAAATCAATAGTCCCATTAGGTCCACAAGCCAACGACCGAAGCAAGTCAGCAATTTAGGCAAGCAAGTCCATTGGTCTAGCAGATAGAAGTCTAGTCCATCAGTAAACCAAGGAGTAGAAGTATTTGCATACGCTTTTGAAAAGTGTGAATAGATTGATCTAATTTGAGTTTCAATGTAAATATGATTAAAATTTAAATTTGAGTGATTTAAATATCATGAAATTTAAATTTGAATATCTTAGTTTTAGATAGTTATTTTAAATTTAAATTATAAATAAACTAGATAAAGGGATTTAGCATGCCTTTAAATATCTAATATGCTCATTAAAATTAAAAAAGAAGGAAAACGCAATGAATCAAGTGTAGTTTCATAAGCCAATTTAGCGATCAATAAATTAAGTGGCAATGAATGGATGGATGCGGTGACCTTCATTGTCAAGGCAACCAACTATTCCGTTATGTCGCAACGTGTCGGGTTCGGGAACCCAACTACTAGACTTGGGTGAAAATAAAATAACAAAGAGTCGTCACCAATCGTCTTTTCTAGATACGATTGGTCACCTATTAACTCGATTCTAATTGACGAAATCTTAAATTAATTTTAGGTCCGTCGCAAGAACAAGAACTGGTTTACGTTTTTTTTTTTTAGAGATAGGTTCGAGAGTGCGGTTACGTACGAAGAAGGATTATCACCTCCGTGACGCTCGTTCCACGAATGGTACCATTTAATTTTAAATTATCCTATTTTTAGCCTACTTTTGATTTTATTCTCATATTTCCTTAATCTTCGCTTATTAACTAATTTTCATTGAGTTGGCTGATTCAGTCTTTTATTCGGTTTTACGTATGCACGTGATGTATTCGTAAAATGATGTCATAATTTATTCAATTTTTAATAATGGGGTCGACAATCTTTTATTGAAAAATCATTCGAAGACTATCCTAAAGTTTTGGTGAAGTCTCGATATTTTCCTCACCTAAGGATATCCCCGGAAGAACTTGTCTCTACAAGCTCTTCAAGGAAATCTCGTTATTGGAATTCCCACCCCATTTACATGATAAAAGTGGCATGCTATGACAAGATAAAATGATGATATCAACATGCATGCGTTTATTGACTTAAGTGGTTCGAATTCATCCAATTATGTGCTTAATAATGTATCACCTTGTTTATATGTTTATTTGTTATTTTTCATGAATTATTTATTTATTATTTATTATTTCATTATTATTATTTTAATGTATATTATTTTTTATAATGATTGTTTGAGTTAATGAGTATCAGAGTATAGAGTTTAGATTTATCCCAACGCTTTAGTAAAAATCCATCTCAAACTCCACACCTAAGGAATCCATCCGAAAGAGGCAACTCTTTGCCACTTTGTAGCTGAAATTCTATCCTCGGATCACTCAAAATAATCATTCCATTTTTTTATAATCTTTATATTTGCATCATATATTTTATTATACTTACAAGTATCTAAATATATTTATACTATAAATATTTCCTTCTCTCCTTTTAAACAACGATTATTTGAGTTAATAGATATTGGAATATAGAGTTCGAACTTATCCCGACGCTTCAGTGAAAATTCGTCTCAAACTCCGCACCTAAAAAATCCATCCGAAAGAGGCAACTCTTTGTCCCTTTTTTTAGGTGAAATTCTATCATCAGTATTGATCTTAAGATAATCATTATATTTTTATATTTATGGTTTTATACTAAGTCATGTTATTTATATATTTATTTTATTTATTATATATATAGAGAAGTTTGTATTAACATTTTATTTCTATTATATACCTAATTTATTTTTATTAGATATATTTTCCTCTATTTACTTAATTCCTTTCTATGTGGTTATATATTTTATTATTATTATTACCTTACTTAGTCTATTTTTTATGACTCATGGTATTTCAAAGTTTTATCTTGTACTTATAACACATATATGTGAATATATTAAGAAAATGGAAACTATTGCATAATTTTTAAACAAAAGGAAAAATCACAAACATGCAAACCAAAAAATGACAAGCCCAAAAACAAGTCAAATCAACATCCAGGGAAAAAGGCCATCACCTAACGAGCCAAAACAAAGCCAAGGACCTTTGGTTTGATGGGCTCCAACCAAATGTCCAAAAATTTATTTTTCCAAGTGAGTCACTAGCTTAGTCCAACTCCAAGGGGCAGCACTGGTCTGCTCCACTTCCAGGTGCCCAAGCCTCGTGAAACGCACCGTACGGTGCAATGAAAACAAGTATGCTCTTGCCCAAAACAGTGCCACTGCTTCCAACCCTTTGTTTCTCTACCCTTTATGAAAATGCCACAGTTTTAAGGTACCCAACCTAAGTATATAACTATTTTCTTTTGCCTTCTTTCATTTTCCCTCTTTTTTTTTTTTACAATCGATTCTCTCCCTTCTCTTTACCCCAAGGTTTTCTCTCACTTTTCTCCCCTTTTCTCTCTTTCACTTTCTCTCTCTACCCCATGGCACCTCCATCTTCTCTCAAAAAAAGAAACTAAAGTTTCACCTTCTTGCTTCTCAACCGACGGTAACCATTTTCTCTTCTCCCTCACCGGTGATCGGCAGATCGCACCCCAAAATCACCTAATCTCTCAAATGCTACGACTTTCTTTTTTTTTATTTGATTTTTTTGATTTATTGTGGTTTTTGGCTGCTAGAAGAAAAATGATTTTTTTTATTTGTTGGCTATCCTACTGCTTGCTAGAGGAAATTAGGGATTTTTTGTTGATTTTTGGTTACTCTTTTGCTCTATTTTTTTATAGGGATTTTTTTTGAAGGATTGGGGTTTTTTTTCTTTTTGTTTCTTTGGATCTTGTCCCCTTTTTTGCTATCGAATGCTCTATTTTTTTTAAAGAGTGGAGTCTTTTGCTTCTGGATCTGGCTTCCTCTTTTTGTTTGCAAAATCTTCCCCCCCTTTTAAAAGTTGAATTGTCCAAAATTTGGACAATCCAGAGGTGAAATCATGATTTCACTAGGGGGCCAGTAGCTGGAAGTGACCATTCCAAATCTGGCTATTGCAATGATGAACTGGTTCATGTTTTCTCTCTTTTTTTTTCTTTTTTTATTTTATTATTTAATTATTTTATTTATTTATTTTGGTTAATATATATTTTATTTGAGAGGGATAGGTGTCTACACATTCGTCTTCAGACGTAGACTTTTCAATTCCTCAAAGGGAAAAAATAGAAAGGCGTTGAGATACCAGTGCTGGCTACGCAAGAGATTTTCAATATAACTCTCGGAAGACTCTTCCAACACTAATTCCTTTGATAGGTTGAGCTCTGTCACTCGTCTAGTAGTTGCATCGCATTTAACTCTTTCCCATTGACAACAGTCTAAACTTTCTTTTCCTTTCACATCCACCCAGTTGTGTAGAACACTATGATAAGACATAAAACACTATTAATACGGTAACATGATTAATTAGACATGTTTAAATGTATTTTAAATGTATTAACCATGTTGACACAATTAAGACACAAACACGATAAGGTTGAACTCAAATCTATTTAACTCCATGTCTTCTCATGTCGTGTTATCATGTCACGTCTAAAATTGTCAAATTTAATTACAATGCGTGAAAAAAAGGACATATCTTCCCTTAAAGGCCTTCTTTCTAAAGATTTAACAAACTTTTATAAGTATGCTACCAAATGATATTACATTTTTTGAAATACGGACATTTCCCCTTAAGGCAACTTAGTCTCCTATACAGTTCCACCTTGTCATGTCTTTATACAAAAGTTAGCTCATGACATCCTCCCCACTCAATCTGTCGATGTCCTCATTGATTGGTTAGCTTAGAATTCTTCAATCTACAACTTGAAGGTGTGAAGGTCAATTTCTCTTTCCCGATGATTTCCATTTGCTCTAAAACTTTTCCATTTAACTAAGTACTCTTACATTAGTCGTCAAGAAACTAGTGTTCTTTTTTGTAAAAATCTCTTCTATTTGGCACTATGATGGTGGTTTTCATGGCTTGACTTCAACTTGAATTTGCTGAATATGTATGGAATAGCTTCAAATTGCTAACATGAAACACTAGATGTATCTTCATCCACTTGGGTGGATCAATTTTGTAAGAAGAATTCCCAACCATGGCAGTAATGGTCACCAGGCCTTTATACTTCTACACTAGTCATCGATCTTTTTTTTGTCGAAACTTGAATTGTTCGAGTACTAATTTCAGTAGCACAAAGGCACCCAACTAAAATTATCGTGCCTTTCAAACTTTATTTGCCCACTCCTTTATCCGACTAGAGGCTTTCTCTAGCTATGCCTAACCAATCTCCGTGTTCAATCTCCCTTCTTATCAAAATTAAAGGTTCAGGGGTTTTTCCTGCGATATAACTCCATTAAGGTGTGGGCCAGTTTAGGTTGTTGCTCAGTGACAACCTCGAAAGGGGTTTTATTGGTATAAGAGCTTTTTTGCTAATTGAAACACAATTGAGCAACAACTAACAGATTATGTCAATTTTTCTGGTTTTCTAGTATAAAATGTCACAAATATTCCTCTAGTAATTCGTTAAGGCATGTTGTTTGGTCATCTGTCTTGAAAAGGTAACTAAAAGAAATGTTAAGTTCCAACCTCAATAACTTGAAAATCTCCTTCCAAAAGAAACTAGTAAACCTTGTATCATGTCGTTAATGATGCTCTAAAAGATGCCTCAATATTTCACCACATATTTGAAAACCATGCATATCGTATCTTCTGTAAAACCAAACTTTTGGACTGAGATGAACGTTGCGTACTTCGAAAAATGATCCACTACCACTAGAATTGATGTCATATTTTCAACTTTAGGAAACCTTATTATTAAATGAAGAGAAATACTTTCCCAAGATCTGGTCGATACTAGTAGAGGTTCAAGCACTATTGTCGATTTCTGTATCTCCGCTTTGTCTTGCTAGCAAATAAGACACGTCTTGGTATAACTCATCATATCTTGCCGTATATGGGGCTAAAAGTAACCTTGCTTCAGTAGCACCATAGTGCATTGCTAACTTGGATGTCCTGCCCAAAATGGATCATGACATTCCTGCATCAACCTCCTTCATAGCTCTCTTATTCTTGGAACAAATATTCGTGGCTTTTTTGTCAACAAAAGCCCATTTCCCATCCAATAATACTTGGACTTCCCACTTCCCACTAATTTCATAATAACAATGGCTTGAGGGTATTGTTTCAAATTCTCTTTGATAAGTTAGCAGGTGTTTGTAATCACTCTACTTGTTATCATTGGAGTTATCAATCTGAGAGTGGCAAATTTGGTTTTTTTGCTAAAAGTGTTTGCCACTTGATTAGACCTTTCGACTTTATGCTCAAAGTAGAAGTCAAACTCTACTAAAAACTCTTGCCATCTTACCTGCTTAGTTCTAAGTTTTGATTGTGTAAAGAAGTGACTGACAACGGTGTTGTCTATCTTAACTACAAATCGAGACCTTGACAGGCAGTGCTACCATGCCTATAAATAATGAATTACTGCCAATAATTCTTTCTCCTGCACCATGTATTTCCGCTTAGCTTTGTTTAGCTTTCTACTTTCGAACGTGACCAAATGTCCGTCTTGCAATAATACTCATCCAAAAGCAAAATCTGATGCATCTGTTTATACCTTGAAAGGTTTTTCAATATCCATGAAATCGAAAACAAGATCCATCATCATTACTTCTTTAAAGTCTTCAAACGCTTCTTAGCATTGGGGTGTCCAACTCTATTTTTTCCTTTCTTCAGCAATTCCATGAGTACCATTGTTCTTGCGAGTACCCCTCCACAAATCTTTTATGGTAATTAGTTAGCCGCCAGAATGATCAAAGGTCAGTGGTATTCTTAGGAGTCGCGCACTCCTTGATGGCCTTCACCTTCTACATATCCATTTGGATGTGATCTTGCTCAATGATATGTTTTAAAAATTAAATTTGAGTATGGGCAAATGCACACTTTTTTCTTTTCACATACAACTGGTTGTCCTATAACCTTTAGGATACTTGTCACAAATGTTCTTCATGTTCCACCAACGTTGAACTATACACCATAATGTCATCCAAATATATGACTACAAACTTATCTAGATAATTGTGAAAAACCTTATTCATCAATGTGCAAAATGTGGCAATATCATTAGTTAGTGCTAAAGGCATAACAAGAAATTCAAATGCACCATACTACGTTACGCATATAGTCTTCAATTCATCTTCATCCACAAACTTTACTTGATGATACTAGACCAAAGATCTAATTTGGAGAAATACTTTGCATGGCTCAGTTGGTCGAATATGTATGCTATAAAAGGAATGGTATGTTTGTTCCTTACTGTGACTTTGGTTCAAAACTCGATAGTCCACAAATAATTGTAAAGTCCCATCTTGCTTCTTTTGGAGTAGTATCAGGGTCTAAAAGGTGCTTTTGAGGGTCGGATGAATCCAACTTGTATCAACTCATCCAATTGTCTTCTCAATTTAGCTAGTTTTGGGGCAACCATCCTATACAACCATTTTATAGGAGGATTGACTCCTAACAGTACTTCTATCTCATGATCAACTGTTCGTTGAGGTGGTAATACCTTTGGTAGCTATTCTAGCATTATATCCTCAAATTCTTTCAAAACCAACTTCACTCTTACAAGCATTAGGTTTGTATTATCCTTGTCTTTGTAGATGGGCATGGCCACAGAGGAGGATTTTCCCTTCTTGATCCTTTTTTAAAACTAAATGTTTGATATTATGTCACGACTAGGAACTCTCTATCGAGCCCATGACAACCGCCGCGAAGTCTCAATAGGTATTCACACTCCGAATACCGACCAAAACCCCGCAAGGTTTTCATATCAGTTTTCACGCTTCCCTAGTGAGCGACGATTACAAAATATCACATTTTAAATACCACCAGTCATTTCCAATTTAAAAATACTAAAATAGTTTCATCCGGCTTACAGGGGCATTTTCATCGTTTTTCATCGAAAACTTCAAAATATGCTAAAAATGTAGTAAATACGTACAAAACACATTTATCATGATAAAAATAAATTTAAGTATCTAAAATATATATTTGGAAATAAAATTTAATTATTTGAATATAATAAAATATTTAATAAAATAATATAATTTCTCATAAAACAAATTTTATAAAACTATTGATAAACAATTTTCGCAGCGTAAAAATTAATTATGTTTTTACATACTTTAATACAAAAGACTATAATATTAAAATTAAATTACAGTGATACGTGGGCCTCAAAACTAACCAGAATGTCTCGGGAACTGTAAACCTACAGTTCTCGTCGATTCAAGTCCACTGTGGTCCTTGATTGAATCAGCTAATTATAAATGCTGTGAGCCTGTAAGGTGTGGAAAAAAAGGATGAGATTATAAAATCCCAGTGAGTAAACAAATACCATCTAAAGTATCTAAAGCCGAGTAAAAATGAGACAAATAAAATATTCAAATCCAATATATTTTTCACAACATAAATACTCAATTTTATTCCAATAATTCACTTGGCTTATGCACAATCTTCAAAACTTGGCTTATGCGGATACCTTGTACGGAGGCATCCACTCGAGTCTGCCAAGGCTGTAAAATTTCATATTTTTCAAAATTCAGCCGTTCCTTGGCTTTGGCTGAGTTCACTATCACGAGGTGGTTAGGCATGAAGTAAACTCAAATCCTACCTCAGGAGATACCCTACGAGCCTCTCTACCGAGGTAAGCACAATAAATTTTTGGTTTCTGTGCCCCTCCTAAAGGTTGGTCCACGGAATCCGCCACTGCAGCGACCACAATTATCCCACCAATTAAATAAAATTATCATAACATAACATGACCCACAATTCTTATTTTGCCAATTAAGGCAAATCAAAGCAGTTTACGTATTTATCAATTCATAAAAATAGCCAGTCATGCCCACAATTTATCATAAGCCATACAATTCAAACAATAATTTGCAATACAATTAAACAGTCTCCCATTACTCTATTTTTAAAATCACTATTCAATTTTTTAAAAAATTTATAAAATCATTTTATAAAATCACAATTTTTCTTAAAACATGGCAAGCTACTATTTAAACCCATTTTCTATAAAACACACAATTGAATAAAACCTACTCTAGATAATTAAGATGATAATAAGTTTACTCACTGTTCTAGGAGTAGAGATACTCCTATCCTCCGTCCTCGGGTGCAGTCTCTTACCCGAATCAATTTACTCACCACCTATCCATAATCCATGACACAAAATTCAATAAATTGTGTCAATTCATCATAAATATTCTAGGCTCTAAATACATGGAATGTCCTACAAACTGTTCTAATAACCTTCTAAATATGGTATTCGGCCTAATCGCCTACACACGTCCAAATCAGCTAAAATCTTCAATTTAATTCCGAATCAATTTCTTTCAATTTCTATACCTCAATTTATACCCAAATTGACTTAATGTCCATTAATATGGTGCAAGTTATCCGTCCAGGTCACAAATTACGAAATTACCCCTATTGAGAAAAAATTCATATTTTCGCACCGAAAATTTCCATTTAATTTTTATATCCTTAATTCATCCAAATACACTTAAATACCATAAAATATTATCAAAAACAACAATTAATCTCTCTCCATAAAATTCGGTCTAAAGTGGGTAAAATGAGAAATAATTATTTCTTGCCTAAATACCGCATTGACCTGTTTCGGTCTTTTACCCGATAAATTGATTTACACATCCGAATGCTTCAATTCATCAATGTCAAGCTAAATATCTCAAAATTCAGCAAATCCACATTCTTATTCCTACTTGAAAAAATTCAACCAAAAATGGTGTACTAATACCGAAATTTTCATATTTAATTTTTCTCTCCATAATTCTTCATTTTCTAACCTATTTACTTGAAACAAAAATCAAATTCATCCTCACACACTTAAGAGTAAATTCGGGTAAGGATGATTGGTGGGAAAAATAAATTTTTCTTTTGGTGTTTTGCTAGCCAACATGATAAACTAGCTAAAATCATCAACATATCTAAAAATTAAATTTGTCTAACAACTTTCTCTCTCTAAACCCATATGATCAGCTTTAAATTCATCATGAAATCATGCTATTTAACCATGAAAAATAATGAAAATTGCATGGGTAAGGTAGTAATTAAGCTAAGGATGAAAAATCTCACCTTTTTGTTCTTGAATCACTTGAATTTCCTTACTTTCTCTTGATTTTTCTCTTAGTTAGGGTTTATGTTTGTGTTTTCTCTCTCTTCCTTCAGCTTAGGCTGAAATTTTTGGAGAAGAAGGCTGAAATTTAGCCTTTTTATCATTTAAATAAAATAATATTATTTTATTATACTTTTTGATTTTTTTATTAATTTATTTTTTTTCTTTGACTTTTTATTATCCACCATCAACTTTTTCACTTATCCATTCAGCAAGAAAAGTTTCTAGATTCATCAAAAAAAATCTTGGTAAAGAAACTTTTAAAAATTACACTTTGGCCCCGAAAAAGTTAAAAATTACATTTTTACCCCAAAAACTGAAAATTTACCAAAATGCATATTTTTCACTCTTCATACTCACACCATTCTCCAATTTGTCAAATTTGATCCAAATTCTCTCGAAAATTCAATTTTTGTCCTTCGATGGTAAAATTACAATTTTACCCCTATGCTCTGAATTGTACTGGAATTACCTCTTTTTTCACTTTTTAACCTCAAATAACACTTCAATTAACCATTATTAATCAAATGAGGTCAAAACCTTTTCTAAAAAATTCCAATTTTATCTTTAAATGGTAAAATTACTATTTTATCCTTGTATCCTAAAAATACCGAGAAATTACATTTATCACTGTTAAACTTAATATTATGCTCCAATAATCATATTATACTTCATATAATTATTCTTGGGCAATTGTGATTAAAATATTTTATAGAAATCTCCATTTTGTCCTTAAATGACAAAATGACCATTTTGTCCCTAATCGATCAATTTTTCTGATTAACTCCAAACCGAATTTGAACTCCAAATCACTGTTTTGAGTAATCCCTGGACTATGAAATTCTCAATTTCACTCTTAAAATCCGTATTTGAGCTTATTCGAGTATTAAATCATCTTAGTCATAATTTTAGTTATAAACTGCCTTTTAAATATTTTCCCAACTGTTCAAATATACTATCACTTTATCAGTTACATGTATAACATGGTAGATATTTTAGGGCCGGGTTTGACATATTATCTTTTTTTCACACCTAGGTATGATTGCAGTAGGTACTACACATGATTTTTATCCGAAAAACATTAAATAGCTAATAGTAGGAAATAGAACAACCAATGTTTTTGTCATGAAGTCTAAGCCAAGGATAACATCGAAGTCATATATGGTGGCAACAGTGAAGTTTATACCTTTTTCTTAAGAATCGATCTTAGTTTCACATCCTTAGAGTTCCCCATGATAACCAAAGCTAGTGAGTTGACCATTTTCATCTACTTATCGTCTTTCTCAACTTTGAGGCTAAACCTCTTAGCCTCCCTAGGGTGATAAAAATGCTTGAGGCTCTAGTATTGAGCATTGTTTTTGTCATTTTGTCATTTAACGCTATATGCACATATTTGAGACATCGTTAGGACTCTTTCTTTATCTTGTCTAATTGCAATTAGAGGGCGTTTAGGAAATGAGTTGAACCTATATGTGCTATTGCTCTTCAACTTCTTTGATTGGGGGATGAGGCATAGTTATCTTGAGATAGGATGTACATATTGCATTGAGGGCTGTGTGATGTGGGCACTTGATACTCGATAAGGTTCATTGCATAGAAAATAAGATAAAGGGAGTTATGGTTTAAAGCCTCATGTTCTATTTGTCCTTAGTTAGGGTGTGTTTCTAGTAGTGATTTTCTTTCCCCTCCCCCACTTGAGGGTTTGCTAACTTTGAAAAATTTTACCCTATTGTTAGAGCTAGAGCTATTATTCTTTAATGGAGGATTCTTTCTTTTATGAGAACTAGCACTATAATCAATAAGATGTTCAGCAACTGCCATCATCGAAGCTACATCTTGCACCTTTTGTCGATATAGATCTACCCCAGCCTATGGTTTTAAACCGTTAAGGAAATAGAACAATTTGCCCTTTTCAATCATGTCCTTGATATCCAACATCAAGGTATAGAAGTTCCTCACAAACTCCCGTACAGATCCTGTTTGCATCAATTCTTGTAGCTTCCACAAGCCATATACTTAACATTTTTGAAGAAAAATCGATTCTTTAATTCTCACTTAAGCTCAACCCAAGTGTTGATAAGACATTTGCTATTGATAAATTTTGAACACTATCATAACTTAACATTTCCAGCAAGATACATTATGGCCATTGCCATCTTGTCTTATTCTGACTTTATGCGAACAACTTGAAAATGCTATTCTTTATTCAAAAGGAAATTCTTCAACTCTTTTGCATATTTAGCCTTTCCATAATGCTTGGGCTCTAGCACTTTGGCTCTTTTCCCTCTGTCTTCTAAATTTGCATTAGCATTACTTGCAACAATAAGCAAAAGATTTACATGAGCTTTCAATTCTCCAAACTCACCTTGGAAAGTGCTAAATGCAACCTTAGTCCTATCAGTCGAGGTATTTATCATCTCAACTGGTTCTCGTTAATTATTTCAATTTCACTTATTTACTCAAGCGGGATCAACTAAGCCTTTACGGCAACCATCATAGCCTCTAGCTCTTCAATTCTCTGATGGTCATCTACTGCACTTCACGTGTTCACCATTTTGCTTTCTTACTAGCATGTCTAGCCTATACTCTAATACCAATTGTCACGGACTATGCCCTTTGGTTCAAAATACGCAATAACACATACAACTCTTGGGTGGACACTTTCACATAAGCTAACCAAAAACTCAATTATGTCTAGATAAACATAAATTATAGTCATGAGTTAGCTTACAAAATGCGTTAGTAAAATCATAGGACATAGCAAATGCCATATATGCAACCATTGATTCCAAGTAAAGAAAAAATATTTTATTAATATTAAAAAGAGAGTGCAAAAGGACCAAGGATATAAATGTGCCATTGTCGGGCCATAAGGGCAACCTTAGATGGTTAGGCATTGACATACCTTAACTAGTGAGGCAACCCAACAATCCGCTAACTGCTCACCCCTTATAAAGAGTTATCGAGCTTTTACAAATATACCACCAAGAGCCATTACAATGTGTGAAAATGTGACATTTCTTCCCTCAAAAGCCTTCTCCCTCAAGACTGAACAAGCTTTTATAAGGATGCTACCAAGTAACGTTACATTGTTTGAAATGGAGACATTTCTCCTTAAGGCAACTTAGTCGTTTATGCAATTCTACCCCATCATAATCTTATACAAAGGTTAGTTCATGACACCTAACATAGTCTATTGCTATAATAGCAGGTCGTGCTTGACATGGCCCATATGCTGCTGCCATGATAAGCTTGAGGTTAAAGTCCATTAGCCCGTCACAACATGCCCATTAAGGGACTATGTCAGCTCGTGACATATGGGCTAGTACGACACAACACACAAGCATGAATGTGCCTTACCCATGTCAATGCATAACTACAATAATCAAGCTTATTTTATTGGCCCTTGAATTAACTTACACGTTATTTCTATGATTTGATGAGAACTTCTTTGCTCTTAGTACTTTATAACTATTTATATAATTGGAATTGTATCATATAAATCCATTTATGAAATATTTAAACAATTGATAGATGAAGTTATAATCCATTCATTTTGGTATATGGTTTTGTAGAAAAGTGAACTTTCTATGAAAACTATACCACTAGTAAAATGTATACTACGGCACATTACATTAAGGAAATTTATTTTGAAAGTTCGTTTAATTTTCAAAAGATTTTCTCAAAGGAATGCTAATATGTTGTTTTAATTTCTTAATGTGTTTTTTTTAATTTAAGAATATGACTTATCAATAATTATAAATTTTAATATTTTTCCTTAATGAATTGTTTCTACGTATTCCCATGAATGTAGATATTTTGCTGAACTGCATAAATTTTGTGTTCTACTGACTATTCCACTTTATTCTTTTTTGAACATAACAAAGTGACAGACAAAAACTTTGAGAACCATTAATGCACCCTGCTCGGCCCGGTTCAGCACGAAAAAGCACAAACCCTGTCGTGCCAAGCCTGACACGAAATATGAGGGTTGTGGTCCATGTCCTTAGCCTTCATAGATCTAGCCAGCATGGGCGTTGTCGGCATGGCCCATTAACACATGGCTGCTCATTTTACAGGGTCATGCTAGCCCGACATCGTATACTTGATGACAGAGGCTCCACAAACGTTCCACTGATGACCAAAAGCTTCAATAGAGATTAAAATTTAGGATGGATAATTAAATATCAAAATTGCCCTCACATAATTTTCTTATTCCTTATATGCCGGCTCCACTATCTTTAAAATTCAAGGTAGTGCAGGCCTTCATTAATGGTTTATATCCATTGACAGAAAGTAAAGTGGGAAGCATATAGCTCTCCTCACCCCATCACTCCATTGCCTCTCTACATGGGATCTTTATCAAAGTTGTTAAAATTTCAAGCATATGAATTTCCAATGTCCTTTTCGGTACTTGATGATGGCTCATTCTTCTAGATTGTGCTCCATTGCCACTTGATGATGGCTCATTCTTCTTATCTTACAATGAAAACTTTTTGTCATTAGGAAAATAACAGAGAACAACACAGAAGGATACTACCATGTAAAGGTACAACACCCTGATGGCAACCAAACATATTCATCATTATTTTTTACAAATGAACAAATTTGTTGTCCTATGACAACATAATATTTTATGAACTTTGATTGGAAGATGACCCAAGATTTTACCTTCCGAGACCTTTATTCCAAATTCCTAAAAAAAAAATGAAATCTCATAAAAGAAATAAATAATCAATAATTCCTTGGATCAAGCTTCTGTTCCTCTATTTGAGTCATTTGCATATTGATTTTAAATTTTTAGGGTTTTTGAATTTGGTTCTTTTCTTCGTTTGCTTCTTAACAAGCTGCCATGTGTGCAAAATCATGCCACGTCAGCCACTAAATCCATGTCATTATGAACTATGCCATGTTGTCCATGAAGATAATGGACCAAATGAAGGCTTTCATGGATTAAAATAGTACTTTAAGCGCTTAATTCAATGCCATAATAAGATTGGAGTTTATCTAAATTTTTTTAAATGATTAAAGGGTTTTTAGAGTATTTTAGCCTTCATTTTAATAATATGCAAAAAGGAGCAATTATCATGCAATGAAATGGTTTTATGTAATGTAAAAAAAAAAAGGTAATAGATAAATTATACGTATAAATATTAGTAAACAAAATGAAAATGTAAAAGGGAATCAAATGAAAAGTGAAAATAATCATAATAAGTATTGCAAAAAGTTTTGAAGAACACTTAAGGATTGAGTAAATACAATCTGAAAATGTTAAACACTAATTAAGATTTTGAGAAAACTAATTAAAGAGGGAGGAAAATACTTTTCAGACGTTAGTATTGAAGTTCTTAAACTTCACAAAAGGATCTATAAATTTTTGTTTAATTTCTAAGTAAGAAAATAAAAATTAAGATAACCATTACTTTTAAATTTTAAAAATTCTATTATTGATATATAATATGATAATAAATAATTGTAAATAATATCATCAGTTATAATTATAGTTCTCATAATCGGATAAAATTAACTATCATTAGAACCATTAATACAGTCCTTGAAATGGTTGATTTTGATTTTATTAGATGTTTTTGCAATTGAGTCTTACAAACAACTTTTACATGAAAAATCGGTGAATTTGACGAGTTTGACATGTATACCAATAAATGACTCGTAAACTATGATTAATTTAGTTTTTTGACAAAATTTATGAATTGTTTTGTTATTTCATTAAAATACTTATTTTAATAATTAAACAACAAGTTACAAAATTGGATAACTAAAAGCTACAAAACGTCAGAATTAAAAAACGATTTGCTAAACAACTTTGAGAAAACCCAGACCCTTTAATTATTCATCCTCTTTTAAATTAGTATGGTTCATTACTTAATCGGTATTTTGAAGTTGATTATATCATGAGAAAAATGAATAATTAGAAATTAGTTTTTAAAATTTTAAATTTAATTTATATTTTTTAATTTTATAAAGAATTTTATCAAACTTATATTATGTTGTAGATTTTTCATTTAATTATTGGTATGAAATTATCCAAAATATTTTATTATTCGTTACATAATTTATTAAATGATTTAAAGTATCTTAATTTTTTAAAATATTTATTAAATGATGAAATTTAGAGAGGTCCTAAAAAAATGATGGGATTGGAGTGGGGAAAAAAAGGAGTGGCCTGTTAGTACTACAAAAACCCAAAAACTTTCTTAAAAGAAAAAAAAAACAAAAATCTAAACTAGCCGTTGGAGCAAACCGCCATCCCATAGCCGCCATAATCAACCGCCATTGTTATATATATAAGAAGTGTCTATGCTTCCTTCCTATTCAAGTCATAGGCAAGATTGATCAAACCACTAAACGCGATGAATTTGATACAAGAACTTGCGTTCCAGAAACGGGTACGCCTGTTTAAGTGGAACGTAAAATCACCCAGCTATCAGCACCATGTTCTTCAAGGACAAATCCTGTTTCTAATCAAAAGTCGTTTCGTTTCCACTCCTGCGACTTCAAATGTTAAATCCTCCCACCCAATTTCCTATAGTTTTCCATTCGACCTTGAATGCTTGTCTTCTGCTAAGGATGTAGAAAAACTGGCTTATGAAGCCGTGTTGAGCACACAACAGTTTCTTGAACAGAGAAATATCACAGCTTTGGCCAACAGCCTTTCAGGATACCTTGTCAAGAACTACAGTTTCGGGCTTGACACATTGTCTAATCCCAACGCACCCAAAGTTCTCATTGTTGTTGAAGTAAATAAAGCTTGGGTTCTTAAGGGTTTTCAAGATTATGGCATTGGTGAATTTGAAGTTGGGGATCGGTTCAGTGGTGAAGCTGATACTATTGATGAAGAAGATATCGTGCTGAGATTGAGAATTTTGTTGGGGGTGCCTGTGTTATCTGTGTTGGAGCCAATCGATATCTCTGAACCCTTGGGGTTGACACAAGTGCCTGGACTGGACTTGTTTGAACTATGTGACGGTTGTGCATTGGCGGATCAGGGCACGTGTGCGATCTGCTTGGAAGGGCTCTCCATGGATTCCTGTAGGAAGACGCCCTGCTCGCATGTTTTTCATGGGGGTTGCATTGCCCAGTGGCTATGGAGGAAAAGATCTTGCCCCCTGTGCCGATCTCAACTAGCTTAGGCCATTGGTTTTTGGTAATTCTTACAATTGTTTTTGTTTTTTTCCCTTTTGGTTTGAGGATAGCTATTTTAATTTTGTTTAATGTGCTAGGTAAATAGGCATTTGTGTTTTTATCAGTCTCATGACTAGTGTCTCTGGTATCAAGTTTCCGAAGATGTTTTTTGAATGTAAGACTCGGTTATGGTAGTATTATAAGTAAAATTTACTCTCTTTTTTTTCTTCTTATCCTAAGAAGTTGTTATATTGATAGCATAGTTTTCTACCGACATATATGCAATTTCTGCAACAAACGAGGCTCATCTCTGTTTTCCAAGTTCAAATTCCAATATATTTAATGACAATGTTAATTTATTGAAGTCGCAAGAAGTGGTTGATGACGAGCATTTATACATCAAGGATTTAACTTGAGGGCAAGGCATCGCAGGTTGTGACAGTCACATTACCCTATTGTTGATAGGCAAGATGCTAAAAGTTTCACCTGCATTTATTAGTTCCTTTTAATAGGAAAATTTTGCTAGTTGATAGCAGTTTGGGCACTGGACTCACAATAGTGGGTTTGAGATCATAACATAGCTGCAGTTGTACTATAAGTCATTGTTCAGATGAAAAAAATGTGCAATATAACAAGATGAACCACAAAAATAGCTTTCTTCATAGTTAGTTTTAAGAGTTACATGCCACCCGTTAGCAAGGAAAACAGTTTCCGCTTAACACATGATTTTCTTTTCCTGGAGCTTAATACATGAAATTACTGTCTGTAAAAATCATGTTTCATGGTACAAAGACCACCAACAATGAAAATATCATGACTTCGGTACATCTGCACTGCTGAATCTCCTTTTCCACATCACATAGTGGCTTCACCAATTCCCACTATCTGCATCACGAGATTGGTAGAAATCGTTTGGTTGTACTATGTTGACATCCTCAAACTCATTGTCATCTGGAAGCAGGAATGGAAAGCTTTTCAAGATGCTGATTGAAACATGCAGTCAGACATGCAGATGCAGATTCGCAGTACAATGATGCAATATTTGGTAAAGATTGTATGCTGCAGTATATTGGATGCTTCCTAATTCTCATTCTCTTAGCATGATGAACAATGGCAGAGATGAACCTTTCGTTCTTAAAGCCAAAATAAACAAAATAGAGAAGTTAACAACAGCCAATTCTACACATCCATATTTCTCAGAAGCTGCACTAATTTGAAAGTTTCACTGGAATTAACCTGACTTGCCAATTCAAGACTACAACAACCATAAAATCCATCTTCCAAGTGAGAGATTACATTTACAATGCAACACATTTACCTAGAGGAGGAGGTCTCAACACTGATGAAAAACGGGAACACATTGAAATACTGCAGCAATTGCTATCTGGAGTTAGCATTTGCCACTTTAAATGTAGACATAGGTGAAGCAGAGCTCAATATCATAATGCTCAGCCTAATTCCCAGTTTCAGGCAAAACACACAAGGAAAAATATGCAGCTTCAGAGTATTAAATATAAAAGCTCATTAAGATGGAAAAATCAAAGAGAAGATAAAATAAGGTGCCAAAAAGTTACTATAGCAAATGATCACCTATAAGGAGAGAAAAGGCCACTTCGGGAAAAGAGTTAAATGCCTTTTAATGAGATACTGACCCAAGCAATCCCATGCAAGCATAAATGTGCCAGCCCACACAATGCATGCACAAAAATGTATTTACAAGCATAAAAGAAGGCACTCAACATGTTTCACAAGATTCCAGATAAACTAAATTCCATTTTATTCATGACTTTGACAACATGAATGGGTTAAAAAGACATCACAACTACAGAAGAACCTGCATTTCACCTTATTAAAGAAGAGATAATTGTTTGTTTTCAGGTTTGGCACACAAAAACCATGCACTTAACGCAGAAAACCTCTATGAATTATTGCTAATAATACAAATAACTTAGGCAATCTATTGTTCGTTTGCAAGTCTTCTACTATAGTAAGAGCTGCTTCACCTATTGCATAACATAGCGTATGAAACAAAAGTCATTCTAACCTAAAACAATATTTCCTCATAAACACAGTGCAACCTACCTTCAAAGACTCAAGTTAAAAGGTATATATCTATTATAGCTTGTATCTTGTGGTAACAGAAAAACAGTGCTAAAAAGTTCCTTTACTTTTGATCCATATCATTTGAGCTAAGAAACCAGGATGATAATACGTAAATCGTGGATGCTAGCTAGGCTAAAATGATATGTGCAATAAGAACATATAAAGGAAATGAAAACTGAAAAAGAAGAAAACTACAAGCAACAACCTTTTCTCAACGTCAGTGCCACAACAGCATCATTTTCAACCTGAAAGAACAAAGAATAAATCAGTGGTAAGTTATTGAAGTGCTGTAAGAAAATTTTTCCACATAAATGTGAAGTGGAAAGAGAGAGTATAGTAGTACCTTCTGATCTGCTAAAGTTTTTGAATCCTCTAATATTTCCCCTGTATTCACTAGGATCAAACGCTGATCATTAACAGGTTGATCAATGAGGGTACACAACTTTTGCTTTATGTCTACAGCAGTCTCAGTAGGATCACACTGGATAAAGTATGTTGTCTTGCTACGCTTGACACGAATGTACATAGCCTACAAAAGTGATGGTGAGTTTAAAGGCCAAACTTAAATATAACAGTAAAATGCTTTGAGTTGCTCATTAAATAAATAAAACAAACTGAACTGAAAGGATTTTTGACAATATATATTGTAATCCATACGTATAACATCAGTTTAAAAAATAAAATATAATTTACTACATTGCTTTTACTTCTCATTTGGCTTTATCACATTAACTCTTCGAATGCTTACATAGAAGAATTGCAAGAGTTCCTCACTGCAGATTTCATTAACAAATAAACAATGGAATGGGTTGTTTCGCTATATAAAAATGAAGGTGGAAAAATTTTAGACAGAGCTCTTTGCTTCAAAGTGAAATTGTAGATAAAAATATTTTTTCAGCAACATATATAAAACTCATGATCTGGGAATTCTGATCAGTATGTACACAAGGAAATCGAGCTATAATGCATATCTGTAGTCACAACCAACCACAGGAAAGCTGTTGAATATATTCACAGCTAGACAAGATGATAAGGGAGAATTGCTCTTTGAACAAGCCAAATAAACTACCAGGTCGATTCAAGCAAAGCAATGCTCCATTTAGTAAATCCAAGGATAAAGAATACACTCCATATAGACAGAAAACTTTCAAATGAACACAAGCCAGCTTGAGACTAGAACTTTCTTTACAATGAACACTGAACAAGTAAGAAAACATTGGGAGTGAGCTATATAGCCCAGTAACAGTTGACCTTGCCCCAATAAGGAGTAACGAAACCAGTTTCTAACTTCTCAACATTTAACCATGATGCCACGCCATATCCCCCAACTGTCGGTTCTTTCCTCCCCTTCAAACTCCTCCCACTAGACCTATTCAGTGTATACTAAACCTAAGACTACTTTAGATCTACAAAACTATTCTTTCTTCCATCCTTTTACTAATCATTTACGGTGCCTATAAGCTATCACGTCCTTCACAATTCATTAATTCCCCAAACTGCAACATATATCTCAGTTTCTTTGTGTGTCAATCAGATTAAATTATTAAAACATTACTGAAATTGCCTCGATTTTCTCTCTTTTTTCTTCACAGGGACTCGTAAGAAATTAAATCTGTACAAATGAATAAAAAAAATAAAATTTACAGTAAAAATGAATTAACACATGAATTATAAAAATAAAATGAGATCAAGGGCGTACCATTTCTTGTATTTTGAAGTCAAGACCCCGCTGCCGATTCTTTTACAGTAAGCTGCAAAAATGGTTATATTCAACAGTAAACTTTTAAAAAAAAGTAATAAAATCCGGGGAACTTCATTAATAGCCTTCTCTAGAAGAAGACGAAAAGAATAATCTGGAAAAGGCTGGAGGTAAAAACGATCGAAATCGATTCCAAGCGACGACCGGCGTTTTAAGTAAATATAAGGGCAGGAATTAAATTACTATTACCAGGGGAAATCAGAGAAATAGACGAATACTGAGAAAAGGAAACCAACCTGAACGAATCGCGACCTCCTATGTTGAAGATATTTGGTGCCCTCTTTATTTATTTTATTTTCTTAGTTTTGCTTTTAGAATTTAGAATGAGAATTCGATTACTATCGTACAGCTTTTCTTTTCTTTTCTTTTCTTTTTTTTCAATTTTTTGTCTGGGGTGCTGTTTGGCTGCGCGCGTCCGTAAATCAGTAGTAATCTCTGTACGGATATTTTTAGATTATATCTGCACTTTTACGTTAATTTTTATGTGCTAATCTTGCGATACATTTATGAGTTTATATTTAATATATAGTTAATATATAAATTTTATACACTTATAATTGATTATAATTGATCGTATATTGTCACTTTATTAATGAAAAATTTTATTATGTTCAAATATTTTTATACAAATACATATACTTTAGATTTTTTTTTTTTAAATTTCTCCTCATGGTCGTGTTTATCAACATTAAGATTATCAAATTTTACAACAGTGAGATTTCTTTAATGATTTTATTTTTCTTCAAATAATGGAATTTTTATATTTTTCTTACAAATCAAATAATTTTTTTAAAACACTTTAAAAAATAGATTTTTGAAAAAATTCTTCATATAAATATTCGTGATAGGCATTCACTTAAGCTTTTATACTTTTGAAACAAAATCCGTGTAGATTTGTTAGGATTTGAACCTACTCGACAAGCAAGGTCTTCAGTCTTTAGTTTCTACTGGGGCCTCCTTTGGATCAAAAGAAAGGAATTTCAAGGTTCTTTTTGCTTGCGTTGATCTGGTTTTCGTATTATGTTTCACATGGATCTGTTATAACTATTAAAAAGAAGTTTGCGCATTGTCGCGGGTTGTTGGGTAAATTAAAATTATTTGAATAATAGAAAAATTACAAAATCAATTTGGAGGAATGTTTTAGTATGTTTAAGTAGTAAAATTATATTCATAAATGCCAATAGAAAAAATAATAATGGAAAAAAATTATATATAATTGTTGTTTTGTCATACATTGCTGTTCTTGGTTCAGTTGTAGATAAAAGAAAGAAAGAGTTGAGTGAGAATAGGTCATACTACAAACAATAAAACGAAAATGTTGTGTACATTAGTATCATTGGAATCATGCAATAGCATATTATTGTGACTGTACAATGTAAATTACACAGCAAGCAGCCAGCACAGTGATAATAGTCTGTGCTGCGGGTAAAAATAGAAAAATTTATACGTTCATCCCCAATTTAAGTGATGCAACAACAAAAGTAATTAGAAGCCTGTATCAAACTATAGATATGTCAATAGTGATTAAAGAAACAACAATATTCAAGAGGTCTTTAATACAAACGAAATTGTAACTGTTTACAGGGCTATTCATCATTAACTTGTACTTTAAAATATGCTACAAAATCCTGCCACATATTGTTTATACAGTTTCTTATCAAAAAATTATTGTGTATTTATCAATGCTTCGATAAAAGGAGAAGGAATCATTTTGTTTATTGCTTTGATTTTAGCGATATGATTGCCCCAATTAATTTCTCAACTTGCTGACCAAAAGCAAGCAGTTGAATCTTTCCATTGTAATCCATAATTGTTAGTTCCAAAAGCATTATACAGCAAACGTTTTAAATTTGTGTAACTCCTATATTTTGTAACAACATCATTTTTAGGAAATTGGATTAGAAGTAGTTGTTAACATTCTTATATCAGAACTGGTGTTTTTTTGTCGTGTATCGAACACCAAAACTTACTAACACAAAACCATAAACCTATTACGCATTGATTATAAGTGTTATAATACCACCCATTCGGTGCTTTCACATTAACAATGTTTAGGGTGAGCTCGAACTTCGTATTCTTTGAGTTAGAAAAACAATCTTCTGTGCATGTAAATAAAAGTTGAATCTTTTGTTTGTCAAGCGTATAAACTAGTAATTCTTACTCATCTCATAGAAAAGTATAAAAGCAATATTTTATTATTATCTTTTTCGGTTCCATTGCTAACGAATCAGGTACTCAAACCTTTGATTTGATTTATCTGTACAATATACAATACATGTTAATTACAATAAAGAAGGATTTACAGTAAGTTGATCAACAGTTATCTATTAATTGTACAACTTGAGAAATAAATTTTCTTGCACACAAACTTAACAGTACAAAGCCATCCTACTTCCATATTTAATATGGATATATATGTTTATTGTATACGATATAAACCTAACTTAAACTGTATATCACTGCTAACTTATTTTTATTACATGAACAAAACGTGTGTAAACAAAATTACCTAATTTTTATATCACAAAAATTCACAGATAATAAACTACAAAATCATTGTTATCATGTAAACAAAACTTAATGTGTGTACTTGTATGCAAAAAATATCAACAACAAAACTACAAATCAACTACAACAATACAAAGTATATCTAGCATAAAACTAACATTGTATGGAACTAATACTGTCAAAAATATATTATAACTGCTTCTGTATGGAAACAATATTACTAATACAAGAAATAATGAACAAAAATTATGATAAAACGATTTGTATGAAAACAACAAAACAATAACACAATAAAAAAAGTAAGTTACATTATTGGACAAACACAACAGATGTTAAAAATAGAAATTACAATCAAAAAATACTTTAAACTTACCCTTCAGAAATTTTATTCGATAGCAACTGGTGAAATATGTGAGTGATATCTTTCAAGGATAGCTCTAACAAACCACCACAATAAAACCCTACATCAAAATCAACTAATAAAGATTTCAATACCTTTACAGCAACTCCAACAGCGAAACATAATATTTAAATAAATACTATTAAGTCGCACTTAGCATTAAAATCTTCATGCACGGCAAACAATTATCCCTAATGTAATATTATAAAATTTTATCAATAATTAACCTAAATAAGACAAACAGTATAATCTAACGGTCAGAAATTTCACACCCAAAAAATCTACTAATAAATATTTCAACACTTTTACAACAACTCAATCCATGAGATCAGAATATGCAAATAACAAATATTTAACAACAGTTAATATTCAAATGTCATATCATAGAAACCTATGAATAAAGAACTAATATTAAACGTACAATAGAATGAAATACTTAGAAAGAACCCACAGTCATTGTTAAAAGGAAAGAAACAAAACATTTTATTATCCCTAGAAAAACTATAATAGTAAAAAAAAAACCACTCTAATAATTTCACGAATGTCTCTAGATTTTCTAGATTACAACTTGTAAACTTGAAAGTTGCATAAAGAAAACAATAGCAAAACACAAAACAGTATCCAACCACCAAACAACAAAATCAACTATTGATAATGAAGAATATAAAACAACAATAAGAAAAAAATAGAACCTTGTCAACCAATCAAGAAAAAAAGACGATCATCACAAAAAATACAAAAAAACCACTGAAGAGTACTCCAAAAGCCAAGCGTTCTTACTTTTTCTACTTTATATAGCAAAACAATATAACCAACTGGATATAAAGGGGAAAACATGGAAGAGGAATGCAAGCAACCGGATATACTTGTGAGACCATGTCATGCTCGTTACAAGACAGTATTGTACCAAGTGGTACAATCAAGTTAAATCGAGCCTCGAACTAATTTAAATAGAAATTCTAAGAGGAATTTGAGAATTCTAAAACACACAGAACGACTTAGAATGATGATTCGGAGTTCGAGGTCTAGTTTGGAGTCAATCGAAAAAATTGACCGATTAAGGACAAAACAATCTTTTTGCCATTTGACGATTAAATGGAGATTTCTATAAAAGATTTTGATCACATTTGATCAAGATTAATCATTTGAAGTATAATATGATTATTTTGAGCATAATATGAAGTTTAGCAGTGATAAATTTAATTTCTCGGTATTTTTGGAGCACATGGGTAAAATAATAATTTTACCACTAAAAGACAAAACGAGAATTTTTAAAAAAGATTTTGGTCCCATTTGATTAAGATTGATCAATTGAAGTGTTATTTGAGGTTGGAAAGTGGAAAAAAAATGAAATTTCGGTACTTTTCGGAGTATAGGGGTAAAATAGTCATTTTTTCACCCCATGGGCAAATTGGTAAATTTTTCACCTCAGCACTTGTCAAGACCAAAGGATTTCATTCAGCATGGAATAGGATAAATATGACAAAAGTGTGATGGAGAATTAATGGATTAAAAAAGTCAAATATTTAAAATTTGAACCAATGGAAAAATGCCATGTAGCATACTTTGAATATTTTATTATTTCTTTAAAAAAGCTAAAAAATCAGCCCATCTTCCCCAAAATATTCAACCAAACCAGAAAATAGAGAGAGAAACCAAAAACAAACCCTAGAGTGAGAAAATTCAAAGAAAAAGTGTGGAAAATTCAAAGAAATCAAGTAAAAAAGGTATGATTTTCTATTTTTTCTTGAGATCTTTCATTTCTAAGCAATTTCCCTTATTTTTTCATGCTTGAAATGCATGTTTTCATAGTGAATCAATGGCTGGTCAAATGGGTTTAGAGAGAGAAAGAGGTTAGATTGAATTGATTTTGAACTATATTGGTGTTTAGAGTTAGTTAAGCATGTTTGGAAACAAAACAACAAGAAAAGAATCCATTTTTCCCATCAATTTTTCATAACCGAATGCCTTAGGATATGTGTGTGAAATGAAATGATTTCATTTTCAAATGAGATGATTTTGAAATTGATCAATTTTGGTGGGAAATTGATGTAGGAAAAATTTTAGTGACAATGCCCCATTATAGTCGAATTTTTGGAGAGAATTTGGTTGCTGGAAATTGAGGAAATTGATGAGATTTCAGGGCATTTTGATAATATTTGATGAATTATGAAGGTAAGAATTAAATGGAAATTTTCGATGCAAAAATTAGAATTTTTACCTAATAGGGGTAAAAGGGTAATTTGTCATTTAAGACTGATAAATTGACCTATGTTTGCTGTCATTGAGTAATGTGGATATAATTGGATTGTTAGAAATTGAAATGGGTCAAATCGGAGTTAAATTTGAGGTTTTAGCAAATTAAGCCGAACGTAGGCAAATTGGTCGGACACCGCGATTAAACGACTATCCGAACAATTTTATCTCATTTCCATGCATGTAGAGTTTGAAATAATTTATAGTAGTTTGACACAAATAATTAAAAATGTGTCGAAAATTTGGTATAGGTGGTGGGTCCCCCGGACGCGAGAAAAAAAAAATTCAATATAGTGGAATCCGGAAACAGGAGTATTTTACACTCATGACGAGGTGAGTGAATTTGCATTGTAAATTGGTTTTGGGCAATATGAACGTGCTTGAATAAAATGTTTAAATGATTTTATTCAACTCTCTTTAAAAATAAAGGGAACTTGGGAACAAACCTTTAATGAAAAATAATTATGTGATGTTAAATATGATTGCGATGCACCTGTGTATATCTGTATGATGCCTACATGTATTGTTGAGAATTTATGTGAAATTGAGTGTACTGAATCTGTGTACCTTTATATTATGCTGATATGCATTATCAATAAATTTTGACGAATTTGATGTAACTGTGCATGTACGGAGAGGGAAGTGCAATGCCGGTTGAATAACAAAGGGTGTGATAATTCCAACCGTGCATGTGCGGAGTGGAAGTGCAATACCGGTAATGATGTGTGAGTTAAGAGTACAACAGAACAGAGGAAGATGGAATGGTGGGTGTTATTGCATATAATATTTTATATATGCGTGGTATAATATGTATGATTGCAAACGTAAATTGTATGGGTTATGAAACCCTTATTCTGTGACGGCTTATGATAAACCGTCGATTTTGCGACCTCGCTAGAATAATTGGTGTAAATTCAAGGATGCTTTCTCATTGAATGCATAATAAATTTCAGGTTGAGAGAAAAAGGATTTAAATATTAGCTAGATCAAATTTGCCTTGTTTCCAATTAATGCATCATGGTTATCAAAATTTCCTGATGAATATTGCTTGTTCCCCTTTAATATTCACTCACTAAGTTTTGTACTCACGTTTTATAAAAAATTCATGTTTTCAAATCAAGAGACTATTGGACCCTAGATCGAAGAGTCCTCGTAGTGCATCTCTTGGGTATGTGTCTGGCATTCGATAGAAATCCCTTTTCTTGTAAATTTCTCCGCTGGAAGTCATGGGGCCTTTTGTGCTGTGAATATGTACATGTAATGTACATTATCAAGTTACATGCTTCAATAGTTTGTATTTGCATATTTTATTGATAATGTCATTATGAGTTGGCTTTGTGTGCACTGGGTGCATTGCGTGTGGATGCCTCACATGATCATACGTGGAGTAAAGTAAATAAGCTTGCTTGGGCTTGGTGAGCTATGTTTATTGAACTCATGCGCCGGTCATGGCTCGAGAAAATTGGGCTGTGACAATACTGCCAGAAACTCGAATAACCAAACAATAGCTTTACCTGCATTGATATACAAATCAAAGAGAAAAATCAACCGAACAGATAATTGACATGACCACAGAACAATAATTCATTCATCTAGAAACAAAATGACACATTTATCTGTTTTTTTTTCCTTTTCTCTTTCCATTCCTCAAAATGACACAATTTGAAACCTAAACTAAACTGTAGCAACCGAACCGTACAAATCTTTTTCTCCGACCAACCATAGCCCAACACTTTGTTGGTGTTGAGTGGGGATTATGAGGTTTATGAAGTATTCAAGAATAGGCAAAATCGACTTCAAGACGAGCTTTTAAAATAGGTGTCTATCTTTAAGACTTAATTCGCCCCTACCACTTGGTATGCAAAGGGGAATGATGCGACTAGTCTCAAGGATACAATGAAGCCAACGTCTAACTTTCGTATTGCACTTTACGAAACTAGACCGCTAGATACACCCGAGGGTTTGCAAAGTCGTTTGGCCTTAGAACCAACTTTCTGTAGCAATTAGATAATAAGGAATTCGAAATCTTTTGTAGATGGTGGAAACTTTAGTATTTTGTTCTTCTAACATAAACATTTTCTTTTGCTCCCTTGCACTTGCTTATTGTGTCTTAATTTTAGTGTGTCAAAATGAATGACAACAAACCCTTTAAATAGACTTCCAAGTGTCTCTTCTTCAAGGATACTTTCTTTTCATAAAGACATCTTTTTGTCTAAAAAGCATCTTTACATTCCAAGGTCACAACCTTTTCATAAAGATTCCATTCATTCAAAAAGTATCTCTACACTTTTTGCCAACACAACTTTTGAGCAAAAGATATTGTTTCAATAAACATCTAATGAATAGATAACTATTCATTCCATAAATCACACTCTTTGATTTATGCCTTGAAACAATATCTATTTACATGTAATCTTTCACATGTTACTTTACAATTGTAACTTTTCACATGTAGCTTTTCACATGTTACTTTACATATGTAACTTTTCACATGTAACTTTCCATTGGTGTCTTTTCAACATTACTTTCCAAGAAACATATTTATTCACATGAAAACTTGTCTATATTCCAATAGACATATTGTGTCACTTTTTGTGACATAACTACTGAGCTAACGATAGCTCTCCATCATGTGACTTGACCTTTAATTTTGAAATACACCAACACCCTTTTTCCATCTCTTCCTTCCCCTCTCTATCGACAGGAAAAAAAAAAGATCATCCCACTCTTTTTGTGCAAAAACCAATAGCCATCACTTTAATACTTCTTAGAAAATATATTATGCTGAATACCTTATTTTCTTCCCCTCCCTTCCCACCTGCCTAAAAACGACAAATAAACTTGAAAACCCCAAATTGAACACTCATATAGCTTTCCCTTCGAATATCTCTACAAAACCCCAAATATGATAAATCGATGATCCCTTAAACCAGTTAAATTATCAAAAGAAAAAACCAAAACAATAGAAAGAAAACAAAGCAAAATCGCACCGAAACACAAAACCCCCCACACGAAAAAAATATTAAACCAAAGAAACCCTAATAGACAAAAAATTGAAAATGAAAACCTAACAACAAACCCTTAAATTGACAGAACCCAAGAAAGAAGAAATCAAAATGATAGCAAGAAACCGTAGTAAAATTAAATCTTTAATTCATCATTGTTAAAACTGAAAGTAGATTACATCGTACAAAGAGGGCATGAAATACATCATGTATGAGCCATTTACACCCATTGTTTATTGTGAGTTGGTAGGTTTCAACTCCTAAAACCTCATCTGCTTTGTTCCTCATCATGACAAAGTGTTTACATGTTGGTAAACGATAGTAATCTACATATCTTGCACGATTGCTAGTTATATGCTTTGTTGCAATTGTATTTACAATCCAACCAAAGAGAGAATAAGCTATAAACACATGAGAACATACATAAGTTCTAAAAGAGTTTAGAGGATGAACCTTCTTAGGTTTAATGTACTCTTTAGCAGAATGTCCTTTCTTACCATATTTAAAGCATTTCAACTTGGACTCATCCTTTTTCCTACCATAATTGCCTCTCTGGCGCTTGGTGACTTCATCATTTTGGGGTTTTAGATTTCCAATCTTTCCTTTTTTTTGTTGTCTTTTTCGTTAAGGAACATATCTTTTGTAATTTCCAACTTAAGCTACCATGGTAGCGTTATGGATAGCTTATTTACTCTTTACCTCAAGCTCTAGGTGGCAAGAAATTTTATCAAAAGTCTTTATCTCCTCATTATGTGTCAATACAAGTTTGACATGTCCCTTTAAGGACTAAAAAAGTAACGTGGTGATAGCTAAGACTTGTTGCTCATTTGTGAGATCATAACCGGTTGCTTTTATCTCTCTTATCATGGCTGACATGGCCCTTAGGTGCTCAGCCATGGTGTGCTTGGAGTCCATCACATATTGATTGAACCTAAGTGTCAAGACATGAAGCCTTGTAGCCATGGTTCCACTATACTTGAATTTCAATTGTTCCCATAATTATTTGGTAATTGGAAAGTTCTCAAACTCCCCAATAAGATCATCATGCATGTAGCTCACTATGGTAAAACAAGCACTACGATCTCTTTTACACCAAGTGTCATAAGCCTCTTGGTCACAGCGATGCTGAGTAGTGTTTCTAGCTTCAAGTGCGTTCATCTCTTTGGTCAAATGATCAAGCAACTCTTACTCATTGAGAACATATTGAACCTTCTTTTGCTAGATATCGTAGTTTTTACCATCAAGTTTGGCACTTTTGATCAAATCAGCAATAATTTGTTTTGAAGCCATATCACTACATCATTGCATAAGATTAATTAAGCACTTATCTAATTTTATAATCAATTAAATTAAACATATTTAATTTTTACCTATATTACTAGTTCAAAAATTTCGCATGCATGCTAGTAGTCATCACTAATGATATAAGCATGAAATTAAAATATCTAATCTAATTTAACTTTGGATTATGGGAACAACTCCTACTATCCTTAAGCATGAGAACAATTCCCACTTACCACCTACAACATAACATAATAAATTGAGTTTTAATAAAAAAAACTCTATTGATATTTTTAGGTGCCTATATCCAAAATAATATTATGCGTAAAGTAAATGCAAAATTACATCGCTTTACATGGCCTCTATAAATAATTAATATAGCCCAAAATAAGTTATATCATAAGAAACCTCTTACATCAATCTACAAAAATAAGGATGTCATACTTGTTTATACATATTTATTATATTAAAACATTAATAATTAACAAATAATTAAACATAGATAATAAATAATTAAAATAATCACAAAATTGGCACTTATAAAATATCAATTTTATCATACAGTTACTTAACAAATAAGTAAAATAATTACATCATACATTTTATAAATTTTACCTGACAAATAAATAAAATATTGCAATCATATAAAATGTTCTCAAATGGCACACAAGAGACATAGTATTTTACAACAAATGTAAATTAATTTAACATGCATATGCCATATTCACTCAAGTCATATATGTTTTAAAAGACCAATTTCTAATATATAACACATAACCAAAAAAGTGGTTAATTAACAAATTAATTAACTATATTTATAATACATGTGAATTTAATTAACTAACATGCCAAGAACATAAATAATATTCTAGAAAACAAAATTAGGTCAACTTGTAATTACTAAAAATTTTGGAGTCATTTTTTAAAAACAAAACTTCTTAGGGCAAAAACGTAACTATAGAAAATATATCCATTGATGCCATGTGGTTGCCACATTAGGCACTTCATGGCTATGTCAAAACTATTTTGGTCTTTCCCATCTACTGCCTTTTGACCTTAAAAATGCTTCCTTAGTGTAGTGGTTGAAGGGCTCATTTTGAGTCTTAATGACTTTGTTAATGTAGATTCGATTCCTATTCCTATATATATATATATATATATATATATTTAATGCACGAACTAAAAGGATGAAAGTACTGTTGGGAGGTGGACTTACCTTTTTAGATAAATTTTTCACTCCCTTTCTAATTGAAAAAGCTTGCTTTACAAATCTTTCTTCATGTACAGAACGATTTCTTCGTTTTCCTTGTTATGGAGCAACTACTAGAGTCCACGTTGTCATTGTTATGGAGTGGCTACTAGAGTCCTCCACGAGAAATTACACATTTCAAAACTCTCTGGCCTTGATGGTGCCTTAAAAATAAAAAGAATGAAAGAGTGTTTTGGTTTTTCTGACTTTAAGAACAACTCATGTTCACTTTTAGTTGTGTATAAAAATCAGTGTCTCTGTTCATTATTTATAGAGGTGTTAGGGATATAGAGATAGGATTTTTAAATTTAAACAAATTAAATTTAAATGTAATTAATCCTTATTTAAATCTAAACAAGTTAAATTTAAATGTAATGAATTATTACATAGATAATCCTTATTTAAATTTAAACTTATATCCTATCATAAACTTTTTTAATTATTCAATTAAAAAATATCCTAACAACATCCAACATTAATTAATTAATTAAATATTTGTTAATTATTCACAAAAAATTAACCTTGGTGCATGTCTTGTGGGCGCACCACATTTACATGTAACATCATATGTTATTGTGTTCCAAAGAGATCAATTATGTAATTTGCAATACAAGATGATGGATAATCCTCTTTGTCGGCATGTGTAGAATATTAGTCAAATTCAATTAACGAGTTAAGTGAAAAATGTGAAATTCTCAATACAATAATTAAAAGATGACAAGATTTAAGACATTTATCGTAATCTCTGCCAAATTCTGGTTCTTTTGCAAACTAAAAAAATGGATGAGAGTTGGACTTGTTCATTGTACAAGCTGATGGCAACAAAATTGTTGACTGCAGTATGCAAATTGCATTATGCTTTGGTCTGAGAATGGAGCTTTAGAGTCCTCTTAAAGTGGCTGTGGTCTTTGTTATTGTATAGTTGTTGTTGGTCTCTCTTAGAGATAACAACGAACATATTAAATTAAGAAAGAAAAAAGAAGGAAGAGTTATATAAGGAGAATGAGCAAATAGATGAACAAAGGTTAATCTAATAAAATATCTCATCTACATATTTTATAAGAAACGAATATAATTGGAATTCTTAAAAAACGAATATAATTAAGAGTTTTTGCCTATTAGTACCTGATCAAGTGGAATACTTATAAATGCTATTGAAGCAAAAATGTCTTTAAGAATTTTATAACGCCTTTCCTCCCTTTACCTTATAAATGAACATTTTCCTGAAAAATCAATTCTTGCAGCGTTACAAAAGTATTCTGCCAATGATCAAAAGCAATAGAAGTTAATATTCCTTAATTGTAATGGAAAGTTTCAATGTTTATATTGCTTTTAGTGTTTTGGTGATTATGACTAGCGGAACGGTCATGGCTCATGATGTTGATCCGATCAAAGCAAATAATTGTGAAACTAAGATGACAATGTATTGTGTTATCGAGGTTTTCGTTAGTATATTCAAGACTAGAACTATTTCTAATAATTGTTGTCATGAACTTACAAAACTTGGTCAACTTTGTCATAATGCATTAGGGAAGAAAACTCTTCAAAATCCTCTATTTAAAAATAACGATACATCAATGATCTTATTAAGGGCGGTTCAAGTATGGAATAAGTGTACTCTAATTGGTGAGGATGTTTCGCCTGCACTCTCTTCTTAAGAAGGTTAATAATTTATTTTATCAATAAAAATTCAAAGAAATAATATACTTTCAATGCTGTTCTTTTTTGTATAAAGGCAAATCAATTTCATCATAATCTTCAATTTGTTTGTTTATGCCATGATAATGAAAAGTGAAATTTTAGTTTTGGGTAAATGATGATGTTTATAAATACAAAAAGTATTTCATAAATATTAATGCATATCTTAACACTTTTATTCAAATCTAGATATAAAATAATATTTGTAGACAACACACTTATTATGGGTCAATTTTTTAAAATATTGAAATTAAATTAAATTAAGACCATTTTTTATAACTAACTAAATATTTTAATACTACAGAAAAACTAAGTGCTTCCAATGACATTTTTCATAGGAAAAAGTTAAATTTCTGTACATATCATTATATTTTTAATCAAAACTTGTTATAAAATCATATTTGTAGATCACACCCCATTTTTGTTTGGGACTTTTTTATAAATTTTGAAAGTAAATTAGAGCAAGACCATTTTTTAATAATTAATCTTGTTTTAACATCACAAAAATTTGACTTTTTCCAACAAAATACAAAAGAAAAAGTTTGTCAAAAATTTCATAGCTAAAAATGTAGTAAGCAATGCCAATGATCGAAAAATTAAAAAATTTCATCAATAATGCTTTGAAATTTCCAATCTAAAATTTCATTGAGAAAAGTGAAAAAATGGCATGTAGACTAATCAGTCGGTAATTATAGTATGAAATCAGTCGAAAACTATTGAATTTACTTATGAAATTTTGTCGATGATGAGGTAATTAATTACTTATGAAATTCCATTGATTTTTCCATCAATAAAATTAATAAAAATCATCATAAATAATCTCTTTCTCATCATGACTCAAAATCCAAATCCATAATTCATAACAAAAGTTAGTATTGAAATATGAAATTGAAATTTAACTTGAAATTCAAATTAAAATATATAAATATCGATTCAAAGTCTGATTCAAGGGCACCAGATGCGTTGGTTTGAAAATGCCTTCTTTAGCAGTAATACCAAATAAACACCCTAATCAAAACTGTACACAACACAAACCCCTTTGTGGCATAATTGCCTCTATCAAAAAAATCAGTCTATATGAAACACTTTTGAAACAACCCTAAAAACATGAAAGCCACCATATGAAGCACTACAAGCACACAATAGCACCTCAACGCGACCAAGGAGCATAAGGAAAAGGAACAGCAATACGAAGGCTCACCATGGAATATCGGCATTACCATTATTATTTATTAAAGCATTTTGTTGTGTAACATTAATTAATGTCTTCACTCTTTGAAGATTTCTCATTCCAAATCATGAGAACCTAAGAAATGCATTGGAATCAAAAGTTTAAGATCACGATTTTCTTTAATATCATGGGATACACTACAAATGACAAAAGTAATATTTTTTTAATATTTATTGATAAAACTTAATTTTTGACCTTCCTAATAAGGAGTAGGAGAGGGTGAAACATCTTTGTTAACTAAAATGCACTTATTCCATACTTGTGCACCCCTTGATAAGATCACCGATGTATCATTATTCTTAAATAGAGGATTTTGAAGAGTTTTCTTAATTAATGCATCATGACAAAATTGACCAAGTCTTATCAGTTCAATGCAACAATTATCCATAACAATTCCAGTCTTGAATATATTTGCAAAAACTTCATTGACACAATGTAATATCATCTTAGTTTCACAGTTATTTGCCTTGATGGGATCAACATCACGAGCCATGACCACTCCACTTGCCATAATAACCAAAACTCCGAAAACAACATTGAAACTTGCCATTGCGTCTCAAGGAAAAATGATGTCTATCGTTTTGGTTGGCAGAATACTTTACTACTGCTGCAAGAATTAGTTTTGCTTGGAAAATGTTTATTTGTAAGATAACCATGAAGAAAGAGCGACTAAGATGTATTCAAAAATATTTTAATGAGATTTCAGGTTCAATAGCATTAAGTTTTTCAGTTTATGAATTAATTTGCTATATCTTAAACTACAAGAGCTTTTAATAAGTATAGTATTTAGTAATTTCAGTTTTCAAATGTTTAAAATGAAAGTTACATCAATCTTAAAACAAAAATTTCTGCCCACCATATTAAGTTTGATAGTTTGTGGCATTAATGCACCAAATATGAAAGAAAAACATAAGAGCTAGCCATCTCTCATCTTATAAATCCTATTCCATTTTTCAATATTCGAGCTCAAGATTTTCAAACTGAAATTTTAGGTTCTTAACAAGTTGAAAAATTATAGAACAATGAAATTGATGAAAACAAAAATGATATTCAAGTACAATTACAAAATAATTTTTTATTTGTTAGATTAAAGCACATTACAAGCAATTAGGCACCAATTACATAATAATATTGAACATTCAAATCCCTAAATCCCATTTAAATTTACATCATCTTGCAAAACCTAAGATGTTAATTTCTTGCATTGTCAAAGTAACTTAGTTTTGGTGATCAAATTAGGGAAAAAAAGGAAAATACCATGCCTCAAAAGCTTTCTCTTCATATTTCCTAATCCACATTTTGTCCTGGAATAGATAGCCAACCACAATAATAAGATAATGATAAGTATTGGGAGAGAATGAAAGAAATGAGGTAAATTTCAAAAAGGCTCTATTTTTCCAATATCACAGTGTCTCAATATACAATGGAGAAAAATATGTGTAAAACTAATTAAATTTTAATCTTTCAAGATGTGAATAAATTAAACTGCTTAAATTATTTTAATGTTACATTAAATAGTATGAAAGAATGCTAAGATTCTTCTCGTAGTCTTGGATAATTTGCTCAACTACAAGAAAACCTCAATTGCAACCTAACAAAACAGTGAGTCGCTGCCATTCGTACGCAATAGGCATGTGAGTGGTGCTTTGGTTGTGAGTGTTGGAAGGCTCTGTGCTCGACACATCGAACTGTCGACTTGCGCTCCTCTTCAGTCTCTCCCCACGCGGTCATCGTGCCTTGGGGCTATAGCGATGGCAATCGGTTGTTTAGCCGTCCCCCTTTCGTCTCGCGACCCTCAAGGGCTACTGAGCGGACTAGATCTCCGCCCCTTGTCCCAAGTGTGCCCGCCGACCAGCGTGGCCACATTGGTGCACGGGCGCTCGATCGTGCTCTCGGATGCAGAATGTTTCGTGGGCGTGGGGTCTTGGCCCCCTTCGCCCGACGTACTCATTTCATCCCTCGACAGGAATGACGCTCATGCCTCGTCTCGGGCCTCCCCAAGCTGCTCCGTCGGTGAGCAAGGGCTCGTGCTGTGCCGAAGTCGCGAAGCAATGCTACTTGGTTGATCTTGCCAATAGTCATATGCTTGTCTCAAAGATTAAGCCATGCATGTGTAAGTATGAACTAATTCAGACTATGAAACTGCGAATGGCTCATTAAATTAGTTATAGTTTGTTTGATGGTATCTGCTACTCGGATAACCGTAGTAATTCTAGAAAAAAAAAACTAACAAAATAGTGGAAAATTTTTTGTTATCTAGAACTATTGAGCTTAAATCCATCCAAGATTGTGCAGAACAACAATCCCATAATCTTGTATGATTGCCTTCAGTAGTTCACCTTAACATCATGCTTTATCCTTGCTGCAATTGATATGATAGCACAATTGGACCACTATTTAGTGGCCAAATTGATTCTTGAATGATTTAAGATGACAACACAAGGGTTTGATAATTCTAGCGACTCCGGGAGGAACTACCACCATGACAACCAAAACCATTGGCATCATTATGGTTATGTTTAGAACTTTTCTCCCTAGTACTATTTTCGTTTTTAAAGACTGTTTCTTCATGCTAGACCTTTCTTGTATCACCATTTTCTTTTACTTTTTTCTCTTTGGACCTTTCTTTGGAAGCAGATTTTCTTATTCTTCCAGAAGATTGAGCACTAACATTGTTTGTTATTCTGATTGACATTGGAAATGGAAAGAAAATTATAACCAACCCAACAGTTGTCCAATATTATTTTCTTTTTTCATTATAAAGAATTCTTATTAAGATGTTTACAAAAAAAATTAAAACAGAAGGTTGGAAAGGGAATCCATTTAGAGATATAAGGCTTTCACTAAAACTTCTAGAAGAGGTAGAACAAATAGTCATATGAATCAAAAAAGAACTAAAATAACCTGGTGACTATTGTGATAAACTAAATAACATAATGCAAAACTAAGATTACTTGCATGCTTCACTATACTCAATTTGGAAAAGCTTAAAATTTAACAATTTTCTTTTAACACAAGATGATCCAAGACACTCCACCACAAAGTGATTAACATCACTATTAACCGATTTTTCAAGGAAAAAGAACACCAAAGAAACGTTATGTATTATTTTTCAGCTTCACTATAAATAATGCCAAGAATAATCATTTGGATTGTAGTTAAAGTAGATCTTGTGGTAATATATTTTAGAAATGAATAACTTTAGGCAAGATGTCACCATTATCTAACAGAGTTCACATAAATAATCCTATAATCTGCACTTGTTTGACCATAACGAGAAGGGCGGAAATAAAGATGCCAGATTGTAGAATCGTTGTTTTGAAAACCCACTATCAACAACATAGACAATTCCCTGCGCCAACCATGAGAACAAGGGTGTAAATGAATGCAACAATTGTTTCCTATAAACTAAAAAATTAAAGTTTAATAAATAGCTCTAGAGTGAACATATCTTATCTCTAAAAAAGGCAATTTCGGCTATAATAAATGCAACAAAGAATGAAAGAATAATGATAGATTTCTCTACCTACAAAGAATTTTGTGTCCTTTTCTATATAAATCACACCCTAAAATAATAATCCATGTGCTGCTCAGCTCCCAAACCAAAAAATGAAACCACAATTTATAAGTTGCAAGAAAACTTGGATTAATCAATTTTAGATAGCACAAATGCATATCTTGGGAATTCAAAAACAAAATGTTGTTTCACCAATGATCTTATATGCCAGAGGCACCTCCTTCCTAAAAGAAATATTAATTTCCTAAGTTTGAGTCTATGGATTGGGCATAGCATGAGTTAAGCAATACCAGAGGACTGGCCTTTATGTGTTTCTAATAAAAAGAGTTCTTTATTATGAAACCTAGCAAATATATCTTGAAAAATTATTGCTCCAACAAATTGAAAAATAATTTAACCTACCCCAAAAAGAATCAAAGAATTATTAAGAACTAAACTAAAATTAACAGAAAAAAACCCTATTAAAAAACCTATAAAAAAAACCATACATTATGAACATCACAAACACAACTACAAGTGATAAAATTTTCACAACCCCAATGTGGTTAACTAATATTGCAAGGTGGAAAAAAAGAAAATCAAAGGCTAAGAAAAAAGAGAAGAAAGAGATTACACACATACATTCTCACACTCAAACAGTTTACACAATCAAATCCACAATCCTCTTTATTTATTTCTTACCCTTTCGATCCGACCTGACTCGCTAGAGAAGCATGGCTCATTTCACGTTCATGAACTTGAATTCTTCCTCTACTTCCTCAGGGATCGCTTGTTTCTAATCGATATAGAAAAACCCAAATCATATCATCTCAAATACACAAAAATCGATCATCATATATAAAAGGATTTTGTCAATACTGAAGGATAGAAAAGCTTGATTGTTTTTAATTTGTTATCACTTGACATTGATTTCGATCACTCTTTTTAGCTTCTCAGGAAGCCTTCTTGGAAGGAAAATGGGTGGGACAATTTTTTCTCTTTTTTTCTTTTGTGTTTGATCAAGATCACGTTATTATTATTATTTTTTTAAACTTAAGGCATCGACAAGCAATTGTTGTTAGCTAACTTTTCATAGACCAATAGATAGATGGCAGAAAATTTTGAGAGGGGTGGGAAAGTGAAGCATACGAAGGAAAGAAATTTCTATTCCCATATACATCAAATATAAACTTTATATTTATTCTTGATTTTCTCAATTTTTTATATTTTGTTTTTTTATAAAAAATAAATATAAAAAGTATCGAAAACTTAAATACTTAAAATTTGTTTAAATTCCATCCAATTTGATAATTATATTTTAGTTGTACTTTTTAATTTTTCAACTATTTACTAACAAAATAATTTTTGAGTAGGGTTGAGCAACAATTTAATCAGTCGGCTTTGATTGTGGACAAGGGTAGATTTAAGAATTTTTCTAAATAGTGTAATAACTAAAATAATAATAATAATAATAATTAAAAAATATAAATATGTTAAAATCCATAAACTAAAAGTTTTAATATTAAATTAAAGAAAATGTAAATTCTGTACATTTATTTAATACTTCAAAATAAAAAATATCTAAAATAACTATAATTGTTCATAAAGATTTTTTATATTTTGAAAACGGTGTATGATAGCATAAGTAGAAATACTACCAAATACATCTTTTTTAATATATGTTACTAAACAATCATTCATCATTTCATTACTTATTCGATTATGTAATTTGTGTTTTATAAATTTGATTATTGAAAAAACTCTTTCAACTGACATTGTTGTAACTAATAAGATCAATTTACGTTTTACTAGCAAACAAACCAACAGAAACACGATCTTTCTATTTGTCTACAAAATAATCAAACAATATATCTACACAATAAATAAAAAAAAGACTCATAATTTCAAGATATTATTTGATATGCAATGCTATTTTTTATTAGCTATATTATAATTATAAATCCAAACTATCAAATCAATCAAAAAAATTTGGATATGAAGTATTTAAAAACTTAATTTGAATTGAAAATTACTTAAAATAGAAGCCCACATGACTTGTTTTGAGAGAGTGGAAAACATAACCAAGGGTTGAGAAAAGGAAGCGTTATTACAAATCTTAAAAGTAAAACTTGAATTTTTGAAGAGAGAGAGTAATTTAGATTTTAATTTTTTAATAAAATATTAAATTATAGTAAAATTTTTTTTATCTTTTCATGTAATATTTAAATATTAATATATAAATTACTTTTGATAAATTTACTTTGACTCCACTCTCTATAAAATTGAAAAAACACTTAATGGGTTTTTTAATATCATTAACTATATAAAACTCTAAATAAATAATATAACAATTAAATATTTTTTATAAAAGTAATATAACAAGTAAATATTTTTTATAAATGAGCTCTGCCTCTGGTTGTGGAGTAGATCACAGTTGACTAGATTGAACATGGTGGCAAAATCGACCAAATTTGGTAGGGAACCAATCAGACTGTGACCAACCATGGTCGGTCGGTTATGGGTTTTGGGTTTGGGTTGTGCCTTTGGGACTAGCAGTGCTGACGACTTGCATTGACTTGAACTGTCCAAACCATGCCTCCTCATCGTTGAATTTTCTCTTAATCAACCATAAATTTTCGAGCAAAGGCCAAACAACTGTTTTGATATTAATTAATATGTTTCCATGTTGATATAAAGGATATAATGCATTGTATGTAGTATATGAAAAGTAGGCTTGCTTTTTTTATATCCTTGGTTCATCCCTATTATTGTGTTTCTAAACAGTCTGCTAACCCATGGACTCATCTTCATCATATCTTAGATTACCGTAAACACCTTTTACAAATTTGAACAAAAAAAAAAACCTATACAAGCTCAACCCATGTCAATCACAGTCCTTGATTATCTTCAACAAATTTGAACTAAACAATGAAGGTTAATTAATAGAAAACTTCAATAAAATCAATCACATTTGTATTACAACATTACCCAATATTAAAAAAAACAACAAAAGAAAGATGATGATCGGTTATTTAGTTGGTTTCAAGGGAAAGGATTCCCCACCAACGACCAAGCTAAGAAATTGCAGAAGTCGATGCCCTCAACCAGCTCCTTAACCGGAGCCGATCAACCAACCTATTTCCAACCGAAAATTGTCGACCCTAATTGGTTGACCGCCCATTGCTCATCCTTAGTTTTGAGAACATACATTAAAGGAGTTAAAAGTCACGATATTTTAATTTATTGAATTTTATCATTATATTTTTAATTTTTATTGATTTTTTAAAAAAAATAGAAATGAAATGTTTTACAAAATATTTCATTAATACAAATAACAATTTTGTTGGTTTTTTTTATTTTTATTAAAAAATCAACAAAATTAACAAAATTGTAGTGATAAAATTTAATGAAAATTTGAAATATAGTGATAAAATTTAACATTGACCCATAGTATATAGTAAAATTTGACTTTAATCCCAAAATAAATAACGAGATAAGTTTTATCTTTGCAAACCAATTGTAAAATGTAATTTAATGTTTTAGATATTTAATTAATAAGCTTAGTTTAAACTTGTAAACCTTAAATGCTAATGTATAATCTCCGTTACAAATAATCAAATTGGAAGAATTTATTGAAAATTTTAGTTAATAAAATGAAATTAGGAGGAAGAAGGAAAAGAAGGGGAAAATCCATTCCCAAATCCAATCCCCAAACCCAGGCCGATATGGAAAATAAAAGTGAAAGCTCCTCTCCGGTGCTTTTCATCTTGTTCTCGATCAGCGTATCCACAACTTTCAGACAAAGTTACTAAACTAAACTACCACCTTCAAACGCCAACATTACGAGCCCTCTATCCACGCGCTAACCTGCCACGAGCCAACCACCCGCAATTACCTTAGCTCCCCCTGCTGCAAAGATAAAGGTTGTTGAATATTCCTGAATCCAACTAAACTAACCACCACATTTGCACAAAATTTACAACATTTTCACAAAAAAATATCTCTTCATCGGAAATATCAATGGGCAACACGTCGTCGATGCTTACTCAATACGACATCGAAGAAGTACAACAACACTGTAACAACGCGTGTAAGTCACTCGCTATTCGCTGCCATTTAACTAAATTTACTCTCCAAATTTGATCTTGTAACTAGTTTAGGCTTTTCCTAGCGGTTGATTTTGTGTGTTTTCCTGATCGATCTGCAGTTTCGCAGCAAGAGATCGTGTCTCTATACGAGAGATTTTGCCAGTTGGATCGAAACGGCGGCGGTTTCATCTCCGCCGAGGAGTTCTTGTCCGTGCCTGAGTTCGCCGTTAATCCTCTCTCTCAGGTTTTCTTCTTTTTTTCAATTTGTTCATTTTCTGTCTTTAAAATGCGCGTCGTCAGAGTTTCTTTCTTTTTTTCTTTTTTGGTGAAATTATGTTTTTTAAAATTGGCAGAGATTGTTGAGGATGCTAGATGGATTGAATTTCAAGGAATTCGTGGCGTTTTTGTCTGCGTTTAGTCCTCGTGCTACTCTGCAACACAAAATTGAATGTAACGGTTCCTCAGTTTTTATTAATTAATTTAATATAAAGCTTAGTTAATTTCTGCTCTTTTTTCATTTTTTACTGAAATTTGCAATTTTAAATCATTTATTTATAGTTATATTCAAGGTGTATGATTCGGATGGCAATGGGAAAGTTACCTTTAATGACATGTTGGATGTTCTGCATGATTTGACCGGCCAGTTCATATCTGAACAACAGAGGGAGGTTAGTTGTTAATTAAATTTTCTATTAGTTTAATGCAAGATTTTTTTTCCTTTGCTCTTTGTTTAATTAACAGGAAAACATTTGGAATTTGTGTTGTGTCATTGTGCTGTTGTTTTAAGTGCAAAACAGGATAAGCAGCATTTTTCTAAGATAAAGTTTGATATCATTCACTTTCTAAAACAAATTATCATCCAAGGTATCATACTTTTTACTGGCTTAACAATACTAATATCAAACAAATTAATGCTGAAGAAAAGACTGGATGTAGAAGGAGAAAACAGGTTGCAATTTTCAGATATTGTACTAGAAAGCACTCAAAATTGTTGTTTTCTCTGGAATTGAATTTGATTACAAGAGATATGCCATAATCGGTCTGCAAAATTTTTTCCCTGGAACATTGATGAAGAGAATGGAAAATGTGGATGTTTCTTTGTCACTGTAGTTTCAATTTCAGTTGGTATTAGAAATGCCTCTGGTTACTGACCGCCAAACCGTGATTTTTCTGCTGAGATAATCAAACAATACTCAAATGAAGTATACATTTTTTTTGCATTTAATTCTTTTTGTCACTAGAATTTATGATATTGAGATTTGTTTGCCTTATATTCATGTGTTTTTGGTGTTTCGCACAGCAAGTTTTGACCCATGTTCTCGAGGAAGCAGGCTACACTAAGGAGTCCTTGTTAGTTATGTCAGACTTTGTAAAGGTACCATTGCCTTTATATCTGATATTTCTTGTTTTTCAACATTGGAATAGCTTCATTTTGCTTTGAGTTATTTATAACGCTGATGTGAACTTTGGAATGTTCTTACAATGTGCATTCACTCAGACGATTATGGAAATGAGTAGCACTGGATTAGCTCTTACGAAGCTATTAAGACAAAAACACAGAGAGAGAGAAAGTTTGAATGATAGAGTTGTTCCTAAATCGGTCATACATACTTGATGAATTTATTTCTCGATCTTTTAACATTTAAAATGAGGGCAATACTTCAAAATGTTTGTTCATGGATTAAATGATTATGGAGATATCTCTTTTGAAGCTCAATAGACTCAGCTGGCAGGCTTCCATATCAGCTTTTCTTATTTAGGAATATAATAGTATGTTGTTTTGTGAGAATATGCAATTTAATGGAGGATACTGATGTCGGGAGAAGGAGAGGAAGACCAAAGGGGACATGAATGGAAACTATAAAAAAGCTCCTCTCTTTTACTGAATTTATTGAGGATACAGTATTGAATTAGAGCACAGCTATACAGTATGATCCATATAGCTGATTCTAGGGTGGGGAAATAGCTTAGTTGTTGTTGCCGGTGGTGAATTCATAATAGACCAGATTAGTGCTGGAATTTGCTTCTCTTATTACGGGAAGGTTATGTTCATTGCAGTTATCAAGTCAAGCTTTATTTAAACTAGCATTATGGGTCACTTTGGAATCTAGTATCATACCTTTGCCTTTATAATTATGATTTAATTTGTTTACCATTTGAAATCTAGTTGATATTTTGGGTAAGAAAGTCAGTGTAGGTAGCAATGTCTAAATAGGAGGCAGAGTCCGCTATTCAAAACTCTCAAGCGAGTAAAGTATGAGAATGGAAAGAAAAAAAGAGGTAAAAGAAGTATCATGCATAATTTATAAAACATGGCTTAGTGTTTTAAACCATAAGAGTTTCTCAAATTCTGCAAATTTTAGGGAAACTGTTGAGCATGAGAGGAGGAGGTGAAAAGGAGAAAAGTCATCATGCTCCTACAACTAAAGCACCATAAAAGGGGGCAATGAGAAGAATTATATCCGGCTGTTTATCCATCAAAGCCTCAAGTACAGTGTAGCCATATCATGGTTTGCTGTAACTGAGTTCTGAGGAAGGTCTTTTTTTTTTAACCATGGAAGAGCATACTCTAACTACAGCTGCAGATTTTTTTCTAGCTGTCTAAGTTGGGTTTTATGGTGTCACATCACTTGATTTTGACAATTGTCTCTGCATTATTTGGTGAATCGAAGTGCATTTGAATTCTAGTCTAATTTGAATGGTGCATGAGCTAAAATTAGATTACCTTGCAGTAGTACAAGTTAACTGGAGGCAGAGGACAATGTGACCTGATACAGAATAGAGCTACACTGATAAAGTCTCTGTTTAAGTCTGCTTGTGGTAGGACAGAATCTCAACTATAGAGTGCGCTCAAGCCTACTTGGTAGCTTTGTCTATGTGTGCATGATTTTTGCTCCGATTGAGCTGTGCCCTGAGAGCTCAATGTCTTAATTAGCTTGAAATTTGGAACTTAAATAGATTCAATTTTTCTTGCACTGCTATCCCAATTGTTGTATTTGTAGCTCTTAGAATTAATTCATTTCAATTTTTCTTTCACTATTTTTGGATGAACATATAGAATATATTTGCGTAACCTGTGCTTCTATAGATGATCAGTGCTATTAGGACTAGCCTGGTTTGCTGTTCACTTTGCTTTCTTTCAAGTTTTCTAATCTTGAAACATTTTACTAATGTAATACTCCGCAAGATGATATTGCTGACATCTTATGCTAATTTTGCTTGTTTTATCATCTAACATAGTATGTGTGTGTGTGTGTGTGTGTGTGTGTGTGTGTATAAGGTTTTCTTATTTGGTATCTAATGTGTCTGTAAAGCTCTTATATTGCATACAATTTGACTGCACTTCTTGCAGATTCTTGGGAGCTCTGGACTGAAGATGGAAGTTGAGGTTCCAGTGGATTGACCTGAGGGTAACCATTCTTTACTACATCGAATTCCAAGCATTGGCAGCTTAGATGTCTCTTTTAAAAAAGTTGATGCTGTAGGCTTTTGTTTTAATGTGTCTAGTTAACTCCGTCAATTTAACAAACTTAGCCTTTTTGCATGTCACCAAACTTGAAATAGTTAAGAGCTATAAATTGTTTCACGCTTTATCTTCCTTAGTGCTTTGTTTGAATGGGAAGGAGAAAAAGAAAGTAGCATCTCTCCTTTGTTCGAAAAACATTGTAGTGGGAGGGATCGGAAGAGATACATTTATACTTCCAAAACCCTACAAACTCCCATTTTTTGTATTGACAAATGTCTTTATTTATTTATTTATTTTTCCAGTAGAAAAAGACTTTATTGATAGGTAACAAATGTAGATATGTTAATGTATTGTATATGGACCATTTATGAAAAAATTGAGGAGTTCAACTTCCTCTCCGTACCTCAAGTCCGTACAGAATTTAGGGAGGTGCAGGAAGACAATTTTTATCAAGGATGTATACCAAGGAGGATGGGGTTATATTAACCCAATCTGAAGGGCACATCCCCTTTTTGACTGAGCAGCAACCCAATCAGCTGTCATATTGGTCTTACAACTGATATGATTCAACCTCACAGCTTCGAACTTTCTAAACCAAGCTTTTGTTTTTGTCACCAATGGCAAGAACTTCCAGTCCGAGCAAGGCTTGCTTGATTTAGGTTCTTATGCAGAATTTCAGTCTGTCGCCATGATGACCTTTGGAAATTTTCTCGCAAGCCAATCAGATTCCTTCTTTCTTAGCCACTGCTTCAACTTCCACACTTGAGCTTACATCCACAATCTTTCCAGCGCCTGCTTGCACTCTACCCTGGTTGTTTCTAGTAACTATGCCAATTGCAGCTTTTGGAGGATTATTACTGAAAGCTCCGTCAGGATTCAGCTTCGCCCATCCCTCACCAAGCCTTTCCAACTCTTTTGCTTGATCTGTTTTCTGTTCTTCAATCTGTTTGACACCTTTCTGCTGTATCATCTCTCTATATTCTGTTACTACCCTTGTTATTCGAACCCCTGTCATCATCACATCCTGTTCTTTTCTCTTTATGTTTGTTTAACATCTAGCCTTCCAAATATTTCAGCAAGTGAATGCTGTAAACACAGACAGCATCCTTTTTTCCTCACTGCTCAAATGATTCGTATCAAGAACTTTATTAAGCCATCTGTCAAAGGTTGTGATATGATCTACTTTGTATTCAGGCCAATTCCAAACCAAACTATGTTCACCCGCTCAAATTAAAATAAAACATGTCTTATAGTCTTTTCTTCGTTGTGACATATAGAGCAAGTAGGATTTGAGCTGACGTCCACAAAGTCATACACGTTGCCACATCATTGGAGCAAGCTCTCCATAAAGGGCTTTGTGAGGAATTTGTAGGTGTCATGTCTCCTTTCGAACAGCTTTGTCAATGATATGGGCCCCGTTAAGCTCACATTTTTTTCCATCTCCTCCAACAAAATTTCTTTATTTGAACATAAGTAACTTAAGTATGAAATAATAGTAAAGTATTTTATAAGTTATCATTCACTCCCTTCTGAATCTTTATCAAGTAACAATTATGAGATATCCAATTTTTTTTCCTATTCTTTTTTAGTAATCCATACAAGGGAAATTTTGCCCTCTGTCTCCCTCTATTCTCTCTCCTTTCTTTCCTTCTCATTTTGAAACCTATTTTGTTAGCGTAATTGGTCATACTCATCATTAGTCATCGATAAATCTGAGTCCATTTTGTTTCTAAATCTTGATGAAAATCTTCGTTTAGTCCAGGCAAAGGATGGGGTTCGTTTGCTGAAAGATGATTCCCTTTTGAGCATGTAATTAATCCAACATGATGGGATAGAATTTGATCAAGTGAGCCTATCTCCTTGTCCTTTGTGAGTGTCAAAAGTTTTCTCCAAAACTGATGATACTTGAACTTGACTTGGCTTTTCCATGTCCGTGCCCTCTCTGGGTCAATGCGGGTATTAATTCTCATTAAATCATCCATATCTATTTCTTATTAAGTTGTCAATGTTTTTTTTTTTTTTTGTTTACATGTGATTTTGGATAGCAAAAAGCGAGACTCCTTTGGCATTTCATGAATCTCATTGTGTCCATCCTAAAGTTGACTTTTAAAGTAGAGTCTTAAATTATAATCACTTGGTCTCGGTGTCGCATTGGTGACAGGTTGATAATTATTGATTACAACTAACTTGATGGTAGTTGTTCACGTACGACCGTATCCCAACTCCTGCATGAACCAGAGCCTGAATTTCAGCCCAAACGTTTGATTGCACCTTCCATGTGACTCAAATACGAGGGAATTTCTTCTTATAGTTTACTATTTGTTCTCTTTTCCCCCTTCCTCACCTTTGGGGTGTACTAGATTACAGGCCAACGCTTGCTAGTATCCACACCAGTTCATGGTCCAAAATAAAAATACTTATAACCAAACATAGTGGCGAAGACATCGAACATAAGAACGATGAGATGTTCCCCAAGAATTAATGCCCAAACCATGTGCAAATAATTCTTCAAAAAAAAAAAAGAAAAAGAAAAGCACCTCTAAAGAAGATAATAATTGTATGAACTTGACAAACTACAAGCCATGGCACATTAGATCTGAAAATTGAGCACGTTCCGTGCCAAGTTGCCTAAATTTTGCAAGCTAGTATGGATAATATTAAACAAGTACAAGGCAACCTTGCCTTTTATTTTATTTACTTACTTAAAGAGAAATAGTACTACTCTTTCATTCTTGTCAGAATCTCTTCTTAATAAAATTCATCATATATAAATATACTTACAGTGAAACTTAATTTGATTTATTGGTAAATACGTGTCTTTCTTTATTTAAAAAATCATGTTCGATTATTTTTTTAAATAAAAAAATAAATGTTGAACCAATAATGCACTAAGAATATATATATATATATATATATAGATATATTTTTCACTATTCTTTCGGGAGGATAGGAGTGCCCTGTTGATCCATGGTTGAGCGACATGATAAAATATTTTAATTACGAAATGAGAGATAATTCTCTTCTATTCAACAAATCTTACTTTATTTATTTCAAAATTTAAATTCGAAATAAAATTTGGGGTCTTGTCTACTATCATAATGTCTTGTCCAGTGATGCTTTTGGACATAAAGGACATGTTGTAAAAATATTTGATTGAAAGGCAGGTCAGATGAAAGGCTTTGTTTGGGAGATTAACCTTTAACTAAAAATTGAGGATGGAGATCAAAGGCATTTAATTAAAGTTGCCATATACTTACTGTATATATTTGGGACACAGAGAACGCGTGGGACGGGCAGGGTAATGAACTGGTCGGCAAGACATGTGGACCCGCGAATAGCCGTTAAGATGGCTTTTAACCTCAACGGCTTTTTAAAAATGCAAGGCTTTGAACAAAGTTTGCGGGAAAAGAAATACAAGGAAACCAGGTCCCACATTGGCAATCATTAATCACCCATAATTAATATTTAGTTGAACTTGGAAATATCAAGCATTTCAAGGGTGTACTCTTTACGTTTTAATTCTCCAAAGCAGTTTCCATTGCCTCTCTCTCTCTCTCTCTCTTTCTCTTCTTTATCAAGATTGCCTTGCCAAAATCGTTTTCAGTAAATTTTCTTTTTACCGGACACGGTTGAACTTGACTTCGCTTTGTTAAAGTGCAAAGCAAAGCAAAAGCCAATCCGTGTCTGTAATAAGTCTTACCATACCCAACAGATTTCAGGATTTCCCAGGTGTCACTTTGATAGGAAAAACAAAAACAAAACAAACAAAGAAAAGAAAAGAATTCTTTTGCTTTGATTGAGAATTGAAAGCTGGGTTTTGTTTTGAGTTTCTGTCCTCTTGGTTTTTGGGGGGCTAGAGTGATTGATATTTTGGATTCCTTGAACAGAGAAAGGTTGAAGCTTGAAAAAACATTGCTATACTGATTGAGGGCTGTCATTGAGAATAGGGTTTGATCATCTTCTTCGTCAATCAGGGGCCCTTTTCTGAAGATTGAACTTGTTTCTTTCTGGAAAACTACCAGGTACGTTTGTTTCTCTTCTGGAGTTTGGATAGCTATTGGAATTTAGTTTCTCTTTTGGTTTTTGAATCTTGTCAGTATAATGTAATGCGTATACAGTTATTTTTTCCGGAAATATGTTGGGTGTTTATTTTTTTCACTCAAATCCTATTTATGTTTGTTTAGAATTACTTTGAAAAAATTATTTGGTAATTAATCTTTTACTTGGTGGATAAGTTTAGAACTTCTTTTTATTGAAAAAATACGTGCTGAGGTTGAGCGTGCTTGTTTTAGAGAGTTGAAATGTGCCTTTAAGAGATTGTGAGAGAGCTCTTGGATTTTAATGGGTTTTGGGCATGTGAGATTGTGAGAAACATAAAAGAAGATTTGGTGTTTGTAATCTTGATAGTTTATTAGTGAAAGTTGTGGAATTTTTCCAGAAAGAAAATACCTGTGCGTTTTTTGTGTATGGTTATTTGCTCCCTCTCGCTTGATTGGTTAGTTGTCCTAACTGTATATTTTATTGAAATGTATGTGTTTGAGCAATGGAACAGTTCTTTAGTTTATGTGGTTTTATATCCTTCTATTTCATAACTTGGTCCTTATGTTTAGTTTGTTATTTCGGATGCCTTTCACATGAATATGAAAAGGAGAAATGATAAATTTCTGGGAGATTGATGTTGGGAGAAATTTGGTCTGTTTGTCTTTCAGAAGTCAGAACCATCTGCTTGGCATTGTATCAAGTTTAATTAATGTGCCATGGCTGGTAGTAGCACGACTTTGCCTAGTCAGGAAACGGATATCACAGCTTTAAAAGAAATGCTTCGCACTCAACAGCAACTTCTGCAGAAGCTTTATGCTGAGTTGGATGTGGAAAGAGAAGCCTCTGCTACTGCGACTAATGAAGCTTTGTCTATGATACTGCGTTTGCAAGGAGAAAAGGCTGCAGTGAAGATGGAAGCAAGTCAATACAAGAGATTGGCAGAAGAAAAGATTGGCCACGCAGAGGAGTCTCTTGCAATTTTCGAAGATCTCATGTACCAGAAAGAAATGGAAATTTCTTCTCTTGAATACCAAATTCAGGCGTATAAGTACAAACTTCTTAGCTTGGGTTGTGATGATTTGGGTGATACTGAAAAACAGTTTCCAGAGAATCCATTTTCAGAAAGAAATGACGCATTTCTTGGAGAAAAGGGAGTCAAAGCCACTGTGAGAAGACTCAGCTCTCTGCCAGCTACTTTACCAATTGATTTCCATCAAAAGAAGAGTACTATTGATGGAGAAAGATATACAATTCCAGTTGCAGATTTGTCTTCAAGCATAGATGTGGGGAATTTTGACCAGTTAGTTCATGATAAAAGCTCGGATTCAAAGAGGAGTTCCTTAAACTCAGCAGCTGGTGACTACAATTCTTACTGGGAACAGATCAGAATGCTAGATGAAAAGGTGAAAGAGATTTCAGATTGTAAAGAAGTTGGTCAAAATAACTTTTCAAATGTAAAGGTTGAATCAATGTCTCGAAGTACCAGCTCATCCTCTGATCCATCAAGAGCAAAAATTGCCCCTAAACGTCACAAAATAAAAAGTTATGAAGATTCATTAGAAAGAGAAGCCATTCCAAGTTCTGCCTGTTCCTCTAATAGTGTTCATGATATATTTGAAGTCCAGGATATAGTTGAAGTTCCAGAAACCAGTGAGAGAAACAAAACTTGCTTTAATGGGGAAAAGAGTCAAGGTAAGTCAATTTTGGAAGGAGATAATAGGCTTAAGAAGCCAGATTTGATCCAGGAAGAACCTTTTATATCACCTGCAGAAGATGAAATTAACTGGATAAAGAAGAATAACTTTCTAAGTGCAAAGCCCGAGAAAAAATCATGTAAACTGAGAGGTGAGATGAATGCTGACTGCATATCGCCTGCTCAATATGAAACTGAATGGGTAAAGAAGAATAACTTGCCAAGTGCAAACCCTGAGAAAAAATTATGTAAACTGAGAGATCAGACGAATGCTGACTACAAATCGGCTCTTCTTCACCCAGCCACTAGTGTTACTGATTATCGATCTGAGTTGCAACAGCTTACTCAGAGAGTTGAGCAGCTTGAGAGCGGAAGAAACAATACAAGGCATGAAATTAGTGAAGGAAGGGAAGAGGAACTGAATTTGTTGAGGGAGCTACGAGAGCAGCTTAATTCAATACAATCTGAGATGAGAAATTGGAGACCAAAGAAATCCACTCCTTCGGATGAGGTCACTCTACTTTCTCTCAAAGAGGTATGCCTTTTTCTTCTTGTTTTCTCTTTCTTATTATTATCCTTTTTTCACTCTCTTGCACGCACATTGGTTCTATTCCCTTGATCTCCTTGCAAAAATTAACGGCAACAGGTAACAAAGGCTTACTAAATCGCACTTGAGCATTTTGTTCAGTAGTTGATCTATGAACTCCCAGCTTTTGAGCAGGATTCAAAACCTTTTCCCAAGCAAAAAAGGAAAAAAAGGTTCACTCAGGGTTTTCTACATTCTGGATTTCATTATGTTTATATTCCTTTCTTGAAAGCTTGATAATAATGTGACTGATCTATCTGGACAGGCAATGCTGCACTTCTGGCTGTAATCAAGCAATTAATGTGGAATCAACTCAGACAAGCACCAGTCACGTGAAGACCTATCATGGGCTAAAATACTGCTCTGCACATATAATGTACAATGGCATCTTTTGATTTTCTAGTGGGTGCTGTGAGAAAGTAGATAGTTCTTTTATTGAGCTTGTTTTGCGTATAAAATGAATATGATGCAAAAATTGCATAACATGCAATCATTAGGAAAAGAAAAAAGTGCATATCTTCAGAATTTGGGGGCTTTTGTTTGAGCTCTTTCATGTATGATTTTTCCTCCTGAAAGTGAGTTGGTTTTGCGAAGCTGAGTAGCCTATTCACATATGCACATATATTCTTCTTTCAGTACTTCAGAGGACTTCGTAATTCAAAATATGGTATTACATAGGAAGCTAAAGCTGCAAGGAGCCACTTAAGTGCCTAAAATGTAGAACACTGAAATTATCATTTTCTAATACATTTTTGGCAACGTACACTAACAAAACTGCAGTTAAGTCTTGACTTTCTGAGAGTACACACATTAAGATTTTTGGGTTAAGTATTTAAGGTTGACTTTATACAGCAGGGATCCTAATGGGCTGTGAACAGAAACCATGCAATAATGACCATGGGAATATAAAGTCCATATCCATATTGAAGATATTTTGTCATTGGAGCATTCTTGTCCCAGCTGAATAATTTATGTGCAAGATTTTTTGGGTTAAGACTGTATTTATACATTATAAAAAATCATTATATTTTTAACGAATTTTCAACGAAATTTAATTAAAATTTTTAAATACTTGTTCCGACGGATTTTCAACGGAATTTTTTGTTTGAAAATTCCTAATGAAAAATTTCGTTATTTTTCAACGAAAAATTTCGTTATTTTTCAACGAAAAATTTCATTGAAAATTACATTGAAAAGTTCACTTTTTCAACACACACATAATACTGTTTAATATTTTCAACGGATTTTCAACGGAAAATTCCATTGAAACCGTAAACTTTAATAAAAAATTGGGTGTAATCTTGACATTTTCCAACGGAATTTTCAACGAAATTTTTCGTTGAAAATTTCTAACGAAAAATTTCGTCGGAATTTTCACATTTCCAACACAGGTTTTACTGTTTAATATTTTCAACGAAAAATTCCGTTGGAACCATAAACTCATCCAACTAACCAGGTGTAATCTATAAATTTTCTAACAAAATTTTCAACGGAATTTTTCATTGAAAATTTCACATTTCCAACACATGTTTACTGTTTATTATTTCCAACAGATTTTCAATGAAAAATTCCGTTGAAAATTCCGTTGGAACTTAAAAATTTTCCAAAGTAATCTTTAAATGTTCCGACAGAATTTTCAACAGAATTTTTCGTTAGAAATCTATTGAAATTTTAAAAAGTCAATGGTGTATTGAAAAAAATTAACTTTCCAATGGAAAATTCCGTTGGAAATCCATTGGAAAGTTAATTTTTAATGCATCAAAGTGTTTATGACTTTATAAACTTTCCAACGGAATTTTTCGTTGAAAAATTCCGTTGAGAATAATAATCACTTTTTTCCTTATAAAATTTAAGATTTTTATAAATTTTATTAATTTTTTTTAAAAAATTAGATATTACTAAAAGCAAATACATAGTTATTGAAGTAAATTTTTTTAAAAGTTTAAATATCTATTCCTTTGAGTAATTTTGTATAATTTTTTTAACTTTAATGAATCATACAATATTGATTAATAATACCATTGGAAATTAGGGTAATGTTATATTATTCCAAAATTGAAAAAAATGACAAAAAAATTTTTATATTTTATAAAAAACCATGATAAGATATAAAAATCATATAAAAAAATATATTACTTTATTTATGTTTTAATTGTAATTAGCTAATATATGTAAATTAAGTTGAAGTTTTATAATAAACTTATTAATCTTTGTGCTTAAAAAATTATCTTTTTTTTATATCTATGTATTCATGCAAATTTGACCGAGAGCTATAGAAAATATATATATATATATATATATATAGATAAACATGTATGAATTAAGAAAAAAATCAATATATAATTGCATTAAAATTAAAGTACAAGTTATTTTTTTTATTTGATATAACTTTATAACTGAATATATATATATATAAGAGATATTAAATAAGGGTCTCAATATATATTAATATATAATTTATGTAAGATTATAGTAAATTTCATTTAAATAATTATATTTATTAATGTAATAGGATCCAAATCATACATTTTATAAAAATCATATTAATAATTAATTATACAAATTTTGTAATACATATCAAAGTATAACCTATAAGTTATGATCATTATGGTTTATATTTAGTCATATCTCAGTATGGTTTATATTGAGTAATATTAAAAAAAAACTTTTTGTACGAAAATAAAAAATATAATTAATGACTGTTATTGTCAAGACTTGAACCTTTGCCCACATGTTAAAAGAGTTAAAAGATAACCATTTCTTCCACCAACCCAAACTTGATTGAAATCTCCCCAAGTTAATTTATTATTAAACCAAACTGAATATTATTTGTATAATACAAAACGCCGCCGTTCTGCCATGTGACGGTTCCCTTAACCCTATGTCAAAATGACGTAGTGTTAAGGACCAAAACCCTAACTATAAAAGTCCAAATTTCTCCCCAAACTCAACTTTTCCATTACCATTTTTTCTCTCTACCTGCGACGTTCTCCCCTCTCTCTAAAACCTGTGCTCAACTTCCACGGCGTACCTGGTGCTATCCCATTGTCGGTGGCCTGACTCCAATTCTGGCGTTGTCCTATTTTAACACCAATCAGTCTATCTCCGTCGCCTTTTGCCCTATCGTCCTACTGCCATACTCCCGGTTTGAACCTTCCCCGTCGTGACCCAAAGAGTCTTTGAATGAATCTATCCCCGTTGCCTTAGTCCCCCTAATGCTGCCTTACTTGCCGTCCGATCCCTTCCACAAATCCAGCCCTAGGGGTTAATTTTGCATATCTTGTTTATTTAATTTTTATCAATATTTGTTTATCAATTGATGCGTCTTAGGTATTTTTAATGAAGGTATATTGTGTTTTAATTATTTGATGCGAGATTTCAAGCCTAAACGTTTCATTGCTTTAATTTCAGTAAAAGGCTAAGGTTGGCTATGGAAGCATCAAAGCAGTGTTCGGTCTGCTTCAAAACGAGATTGGGTTCATGTTTAAATTTTCAGGTGACTAAGACAAATAGAGAAACAATTAAATGTTGATATTTGAGATGTGACCGGTGTTGTTTTAATTATTTGATTTGCTATTACAAGCCTAAACGTTTCATTGATTTAATTTCAGTCAAAGGCTAAGGTTGGCTGTGTAAGCATCAAAGCAGTGTGCATTCTGCTTCAAAACGAGCTTGTGTTTAGGTCTAATTTTACAGGTGACTAAGACAAACAGACAAGTAATTAAATGTTGGTATTTGAGAACTGAGTTTCACTGTTTTAATTATTTTATTTGTCATTACAAGCCTAAACGTTTCATTGCTTTAATTTCAGTCAAAGACTGAGATTGGTTGTGTAAGCATCAAAGCAATGTGCACTCTGTTTTAAAACGAGATTGTGTTTAGGTCTAATTTTGCAGGTGAGTAAGACAAACACACAAGCAATTAAATGTTGGTATTTGAGAACTGAGCACCCCTGTTTTAATTCAAGTTTATAAATAATGATACTAGCCTTTCCAACGGATAATAGTACATATATTTTGACCCTTTGACAATACTCATGCTGTTCAATCTGATTTTATCACAAGAATTTGAATGTATCACCTTTAATTTCATACTTAAAGCAATTAAATTACGTAGCATATAATTTTTTTTCAATTCCCATATATGGAAATTTGATGATTCTGAACAAGTTTAGATTTTACTATTTTATATGCTTTCCTGGTATATATAGAAATTTGAGAATAATCTTATCAAATTAATAGTTTGTATTACTGAAAGTATAGCTAGTTGAGAGCAGTACTACAAAGCCACAGCCAATATGGATTCTGTTTGTCTTTCAATTTGTATAATTTAGGGTGTTTTGATTTGTATACACATTCTTTCTCTATTAATTTCCTCCTTGTTGCCAATACGGATAAATTTAAGTTAATGTTTAGTAATGCATGTGATAATGTTTTCCTTCCAACAAAAAACGTAAAATTAATTGTGGTAATTATACAATGTGCTAAATGAGAAGAGACATTTTGTCACAAATTTGAAACTTTTCTCAAAAATGTATATGGATCTTAAGACTTAGGGTTTAGCATTAAGTATGGTTTTTATGTAGGAAATGTATAATTCTGTACTATCGCAGAAGTATGGCGATGATTCATCTTCTTAGCCAGAATTCTATCCCCATGCTTGGACTGAAGCAATTAGAGGGAAGGAGACTAAACACACTCACGTGTATGGGTTTGGCACTCGTGTCCCTGCTACAGCTTTACTTACAACACAATGTAGAAACATTTGAGTCTGCGTGTGGCCCTATCAACTCAAACGTTAATAGTCCCACAAATGCATTGGAAGAAAAAGTGGAAAATCTTGCACAAAACTTGAATAAGTTACATGAGGAAATACGTGGGGAAATACATGAAGAAATGAGAAATGTAATGGCAAAAGGCATGAGTGAATTTATGGCACGTATGGAAACCATTTTCATGAGTAATGCGCATTCAACCCTTGGCGATGCGAGACCTTTAAGACTTGACAAGTAAGAACAAAAAATTTCCTCATATGATGTATAATTTTCAGTAGAACACTTGGATACTTTTTAATACAGTTATGTTTAATATTCATATGTATCCAACTATTTTATATATTGTGTGTTTAGGATAATTTGTAATTAGATGTTTAGACTTGAATCTCAATTTTGTAATGTGTATTTCTTTTATATATTTTACAATTCGAATGCAGAATTAAATTTAGTATTGGAATGAAAACTGGTAATTTTTTCTAAAAATTTATTATCAAAATAATAGATTATTATACTTCCATCGAAAAATTCCTTTGGAAATATTTTTCCAACGGAAATTTCCATTGGAAATGATAAATGTTTTTCCGTTGGAAAAAAGATTTCCAACGGAAATTTTCGTTAGAATTTTTCATTTTCCAAAGGAATTTTTCAACGGAATTTTCGTTGGAAATCCTATTTCCAACGAAAATTTTTCCAACTGATTTTTCCGTTGGAAATAGTCTTTCTAACAGAATTTTTCGTTGGAACATTTCATTGGAATTGCTTTTTCCAATGGAAATTCCGTTGGAAATTTCCAACAGAATTAATTTCCAACGAAATTTTCGTTGGAAATCCGTTGGAAATTTCCAACGGATTGTTTAAAAATAATTGACATTTTACAAATTTTCAATGAATTTTCAACGGAAAGTATTACCCACAAAGCTTGTACTGACGAAATTTTCAATGGAATTCTCTGTTGGAAATAAACATTTCCAACGAAAAATGGCCGATTTCCAACAAAAAATTCCGTTGGAAATAGGTAAATTTTTTATAGTGATAGTTATTGAAGCAATTTTTATATACTCTTAACTTGTAATTCTTTAAAATGATTTTACATTCTCATTCTTAGTTTAGAGCATGTTTGGTTTGCCTTTTTTTTTTTAACTTAAAAATTATTAGAAAGCTCTTATGAAAAATAATTTTTAAAATTAAATTAAAATTGTTTGGTAAATTTTTTTTTGAATGCAGTTTTGAATTTGGGTTATTCTTTTTTCTTAATTTTTGTCAAAACAAAAAAACCATAGAATGATGATTTACAAAAAAGGAAAGAGGAAAGGAGTATTTTTTTGAAAGAGATGATCTTTTTGGGAAAAATAATTCTCCTAATAAGTTGGTGTTATTTTAAAAAAAAAAAAAGAAGAGAAAGCTCCTAATTGGAGCTTTTTTTAAGTTTTTTTTTTTCAGATTTTATTCTTTAAAAAAAAGTTACTTTTTTTCAATAACTTTTTACAAAATCCTATTTTGTCCAGTTTTTACTTTTAAGCAATAGATAAGCTAAAAATAAGCTAAGCCAAATGAGCACTTAGTATTAACATCTTGCAACTTCACTATTGACAAAAAACAAAACTGCCATAAAGAAGTCGTTTTATACATCATAGAAAACACCTATGTATTTTTTTTCCATCGGAATGTTTTACTTAACTATTTTATAATGTCATATAGGACTGGATTTTAAATGTATATCTGTAAAGGTTTTTTTCTCAAACCTGAAAAACTTTTAATATATTTATCATCATGCAATTTGTAGCAAATTATCTTTAAGTCCCATGCTGAAAGTATACCAATGGATTTCTCTTGAGATTTTCTAGAATAAACTTGAAACGAAGAGTAAATATCAGACGAGTAAGTATGAGAGGGAACAAATTCATATGATTTCATTTCATCTCAAAGTATTTACACAAAACAATTTGAAAAATTGAAATACAACTCTATAGATCTAGCATTGAAAGATTACAAATGCAAGAAAATAGGATCACCCAACAACTAATCACAAAAACCAACGGCTAAATTCAACTAAAACAAAAATGGCCGTTAGGCTTTTAAAAAGATGACTCAAATGACAAGCTTACCAACGTTTAAAAAACAAAACAACCAAAATGACACCTAAAGAAACGTTTTGGTTTTACAACATAACAGGCTTACTAAAAACGACAACAACACATGATGTTTAGAGAAAAAATTAAATGAAATAAAAAACTCTTCATTTTGACCCTCAAACAGACTTTTTTCTTTTTCTCCAAAACACTTGCTACTCTTTCCTTCCAAATTCACTCCCTTCAAGCCTTCTACTCTTTTAATCTCCTCAGAATTCTCTAGGTTAATGATTAGTTTTCAACACACTATCATAATCATTTACTTGGAAAACTCTAAATCTTGCTCTCAGCAGTTCAAACTTTTCTTGATTCAGTCCTTTAGTAAACACATCAGCAAGTTAATCTTCAGTTGAGCAATCTTGCAATTCAACTTCCTTTTCCTTTACAGTTTCTCTCAATAGATGAAACTTTGTTGGTCCTAAATATAGGTGCTAGAGGGGGGTGAATAGCACTATCTCGGCTCTTTTTGGTGAGATTGAGACTTGGTCTCAAACTAAGGAAGATAAAGGCAATGAAAACAATTGACAAGGTATTTATAGTGGTTTGGTCCAAGACCTACATCCACTACCTTGATTATCCAACCAAGGATTTTCAAATCAACACTAAGACGGTGGAATTCACAAGCTTCCACCAAGCTTTTACAATGGCTTTTCCAAGGCTTAGCCACAACCTTTACACTAGTTTTTCACGGGATCAACTAAAACCCAATGTGGCTTTCCAAGGCTCAACCACAACCTATCACTAGTTTTTTCCGGGCTAAACTAAAACCCAATGTGGTTTTCCAAGGCTCAACCACAACCTTTAACTCTAGCTTTTCACGAGCTAAACTAGAACCCAACCTCAACTTTTCAAGGCTAAATTGAAACCTACAAGCATCCAAGCAAACCTTGCTTGATGCAAACACTTAGAGTGAAACACTCACTCTAAGAATACAAAAATAGAAGAAGAAAAGTACCTAGTGATCACACGGCTGACCTATATAGTACAAGTTGAAGTGCTGAACATAGATACAAAGAATAGACGTTGAGGTTCAATGAAGAGTACAAAGGATTTTCAGGTTTTGCTACTCTTCTTGGCTTGAATGTGATGGTGTCTTTTTGTATGAAGCCAAAGTTGTCAAAGAGAGAGGTTTTTTGGCATTTAAAGATCCTTTTATAGTTGGAGAAACTGGTTTGATGGCTGTTGGGACGTTTATGACCGTTAGAAACAGTTTGGGGAAGATTCTAGCCGTTTTCTTGTCTTGTAGTGGTTTGGCGGATGTAGCAGACAAAGAGCACTTAGTCGACTAAAATTTTTCCCTTGGTCGACTAAGTTGGTTCTGTTCCTAATGCAGATTCCAGTGATTGCTTAGTCGACTAACCCCATTATCTTGGTTGACTAACTTGATTCTGTTTCTCACCAAGCTTCACCCTTTCACTTTTCCTCTTTGACCTTTGTTCAACTAATGATCTTCCTTGATTCACCAAGGAGCTCCATCACTACTAATCTTCCTTGTTCCTTATCCAAGTCACATCTTAAGGTGTTCAATAGGAATATTGCCATATTGTTTTATTTATGAACATTTACCTTGCACACTTAGTCAGAAGAGTTAGACACAAATGACATGGGAATGTTTTATTATCATCAAAAACTAATGGAGCCAACAATTTCTCCCTTTTTGATGATGACAAAACATCCATTGGTTGATAGCATGGTGTCTTTTTAATTCTTTTTTCAGTTTCTGTAGAAAATGAGGATTGCTCCCCCTAAGTTCATGCTTCCCCTAAGTGTGTGCATATCTTTCATTTTTTCAGCAAGTTTTTATCTTGGTTACATTCCTAGTGACATTGTACATACTTGCTCTTATCAGAAGCTATTCACATATGCAGATTTTAGAGCAAATGGCAAGTTGGCAGATTTCATCAGATTTTTTACTTTTGCAGATATCTGTCAATTGCTTATAATTTCCAGATTTCATCATGTTAGCTCCAGATTTCATTCAACCCATCATTTTTTCAGCAAGCTCTTCACAAATCATCATCCATAAGTACTCAAGCACATATTTTACTTTGCATAATTGTCTCAGAAATGATTTATCAATCTAATATCTCAATATTAGAATAATATCAGAAAATTGTAGCAGTTTTGCACAGTGTCAGCAGATAAGTTTCCAACCATGCTCATATTGCCATAAGCATTATTTTCAAAGTTCAAGCACTTTAAGCAACTATCAGCAAGCATATTCAAGACATTCATAAAGTCAGCTAAAATTAAAAGCATTGTTTGAATGTTATTTTGGCATTGATATCCAACAAAACAGTAAGTAGAAAAATTATTCCAGAAATACCCCTAGTTCTGTTTTTGCTACCTATCTGCCCCAAAAGTATGGTACCTCTACCCTCAAGATTTTTTGTTTTTCTTGATATTCTCCCTAAAGGCCTCTTACCTCTACCCTCAGAATTTTTATTTTTCCTTGTAAATACTACTCTCTCTTTTTGTCATCATTAGGAAGGGGGCTGAGGTATTAGTTCTCAAAAGGAGATAGTGTGGATTCAGGGGACATAATATGTTCCCACCAAGGATTTAAGGGAAAAGGAGAGGGTGGTCTCAGAGGGGGTTGAGAAGTTGCTTCTGGAGTCTGTTGAGGAGATGTTTCTTAGCTTTTTCTAGAGTTGCCTGATCAAAGACTTCAATTGGAGCTTGAGGAATGCTTGCAGGAGGTGACTTTGCCTTTTCTGCCAGTCTTGAAGACTTCCTTGTCCTTGGAGGAACTGATTTTCATGCTGTCTTTTTTTATCTCATGGCAGGTGGTTGAGGCTTAGATGCAAGAGCTGTGTCTTTTGCTTTTGCTTTTCCTTTGTTCTTTTTTTTTTTGCAACTCTCTGTTCTATTGTCATTGCTTGAGCAGCTTGAACTGCTGCTGCCTCTTTTTCTGCTTGCTCTTCTTTTGCCATCTAATAGAATAGTCCCATGATAGACACTTCATCAGAATGAGGAGGTGAAGCTTTTTGTTCAAGATTCAATGGAGACTGGCGTTCAAGAGAATCAAGTGGTGAATTAACTACCTCAGTTCCTTGTTCAGATGTTTCCTTTTCTACTGAGGTGGTTTTGGGGGGTTTTTCAATTTCTGGTTCAGGGCTATGATGACCAGGGCTTGCACTCTGGTGAGCTGATCCTTCAGCTTGAGATTTAGATGCCCCTGGTTGCAATGCTGATCCTTCAGCACCTTGTCCACCTGGTGCTATACTCTCAGTAACAGATGAGTCAACATCAACAGGTCCAGTTGGTATCCCAGTTTTGGCTTTCAGGCTGGCTTCAATTTCATTTATTCTTTCCTCAATTTTAACAAGCCTAGCTCCCTGATCAGTGAGCTTTGTATCCATTCTCATCAATAGGTTGAACATTACTTCATTGAAGAATGAAGGGGCTGTTATTTCTAATTGTGTAGGGGCTGCTTCTAATTGAGTTTGAACTGAAGTGATCTTTGAGGTCTTGCTAAAGGTGTCCCCATACACTCTGTATCCCATTTTGATCAAGCTCCTTAGGTAGATTGGTTGGTCTCTACTCTTGACCGCATCCATATCATACCTCTTCGCCCATACTCCTTTCTTCTTAACAAGAGATGTGATTACATTCCCATAGGGCAAAAGAATTTTTTCTAGTTTACAAGCTGTCCTCATTCTTTCAATCATGAACCGTCCAAGGCTCAAAACTTCTCCAGTGAATGCATGCTCCATCAGCCAAAGGTCTTGAAGGCTGATGTAGCTTAGACTTCCACTCCTACCATGCAGGTTCGCAACAACAAAGTAATGCAAGATTCTAAATTGTGGACTAATAATTAGTCCTGCATTGCTCTTTGAAGAGAATTTCTCTTTCTTTCCAATGATAATTTCCCACACAGAAGCAGGATTATACTTGTCAAGCATGTCATACTCTCCTTTTTCTCCTTCTATTCCTAACAGGTTACTCAAGTCTAAGGCTGTAACTAAGAATTCCTTCCCATTCAGAAAAACATTCAGTTTATCTTCAGAATAGTCATTTGAGTCATCAAGCTCCCTTTCACTATATGCAATGCTAGCATAAAATTCTTTAACTAAGCTAACACTATATGTTCTGTCTTTGAAAGAGCTATATTTCTTAATGCTTAGTTCATTGAAATAATCTGTCAGGCTTGTTTGGAGTTCAAGAGTTTAACTGAAACTCTCCCAATCAATGAACTTCCCGCATGTAATGGGGGCATTTTCGATTTTCTTAAATCTCTCTTCATGAATTTTGTTTCTAAATTTCATAGAAGAGACAGATGAAGTACTTTTTTCTCTTTTATCTTTCTTTCTCATTTTCTCGACTTTCTTTTTCTTCTCTTTTTGTTTCCTCATCTCGAGCCCTTTCCCAGTCTTCTTTGTTACAGAACTCGGTGCCCCTTTTTGCTTCTTTCTTTGGTGCTCAGCTTCGGGGTTTTCTTCTATTGGTCTCTTCCCCTTTTTCTTTGCCAGCAAATATTTGAGAAGGGTCGACTTAGCCATTGTGGTTTATGAAGATGTTGTTCACTTAGGGTTTCAAGAGATGACAGAAGGAGGGTCCTCGGTTGATTTTAGAAGATGAAGAGAAGCAAATAAGATTTATGGAATTGAGAGAGTCGGTGTTCAGAGAATTAAGGGTGAATGACGATTTTTGGCTTAGGGAACTGCCTGCCTCCCCTTTAATCAATGCCTTATTTTTTCAAATTTCAAAAACTTCCTCTAATATTTTAACTATTTACCACACAAGGTTTCCCCCTTTTATTTTGTCACCCGGTAAGCACACAATCTCATCAATTTAATCCTACATCAAACACCATCAGTTCTCTTGATTTAATGGAACAGAATATTCTTAGTTGACTGAGTTTTACACTTTAATCGACTAAGTCTTTTCTGTTTTCCTCTATTTAGTCCAGACTTCATCTTATAACTCTTCCACACAACACATTCCTAGATTTCTTCTAATTTCGCAAAACCTATCCTCACTAAGGGGTTTTGTAAATATGTCAGCGAGTTGGTGCAATGTGCTCACAAATTCAATATTGATTTCTCCCTTAGTTACATAATCTCTAATAAAATGATGTCTAATTTCAATGTGCTTAGTTCTTGAGTGTTGCACAGGATTCTTTGAAATATTTATAGCATTGGTGTTGTCACAATATATGGGAGTGATATTCATGGACAACCCGTAGTCACTCAATTGTTGCTTAATCCATAAAACCTGTGCACAACAACTTCCTAGGGACACATATTCTACTTCAGTAGTGGACAAGGTAACAGAATTTTGCTTTTTGCTCGACCAGCATACAAGCATGTTTCCTAGCAACTGACATGTTCCACTAGTGTTTTTCCTATTAGTTCTACTTCCAGCAAAGTCAGCATCTGAATATCCTACAAGGCTGAATGGTTATTCTTTTGAATACCACAATCATAGGCCTTGAGTTTCTATGAGATATCTAAATATTCTTTTCACAGCAGTGAGGTGTGTTTCTTTAGGTTGAGACTGAACTCTAGCACATAAACACACACTGAACTGAATATCTGGTCTACTTGCAGTTAAGTAAAGAAGAGATCCAATCATACCTCTATAGAGCTTTTGATCTACATCTTTACCTTTCTCATCAGCATTAAGCTTTGTAGATGTACTCATTGGAGCGCTGATGGATTTCAATTTCAGCATGTCATACTTTTTGAGCATGTCTTGAATGTATCTGTCTTGGCTGACAAAGGGTCCTCCTTTGCATTGCTTGATTTGAAGGCCAAGAAAGTACTTCAATTCTCCCATCATGCTCATTTCGAATTCTCCCTACATTTCTTTAGCAAAGTTCTTGCAAAGAGATTCATTAGTAGCACCAAATATTATGTCATCAACATAGATTTGAACTATGATTAGATCATTTAGGTATATCTTGATAAACAGTGTGGTGTCAACACTGCCCCTAACATAGTCTTTTTCTACCAGAAATTTAGAAAGCCTTTCATACCAAGCTCTAGGAGCTTGTTTCAATTCATACAAGGCTCTGTGAAGTTTGAGGACATGATCTGGTTTTTCAAAATCTTCAAAACCAGTAGGTTGTTCAACATATACCTCTTCTTGAATAATTTCATTAAGGAATGCACTCTTCACATCCATTTGGTATAGTTTGAAGTTCATCTGACAAGCAAATGCAACTAATAATCTTATGGCTTTAATTCTAGCAACCGGAGCAAAGGTTTCTTCATAATCTATTCCTTCCTCTTGATTGTATCCCTTTGCCACTAATCTGGCTTTGTTTCTCACAACATTTCCTTGTTCATCAATTTTATTTCTAAACACCCATTTAGTGCCAACAATAGGGTGATTTGAAGGCTTGGCACTAATGACCATACATTATTTCTCTTGAATTGATCCAGCTCCTCTTGCATGGCTAAAATCCAACTTTCCTCTTTTTCAGCTTCTTCAAAACTTTTAAGTTCAATTTGAGAAATAAAAGCTGAAAATTCACAAGTTTTCCTAGTTCCTTTCCTAGTCTTAACTCCATGAGATATGTCACCTATGATTTGATCTTGTGGATGATCTCTCACATATCTCCAACTCCTAGATAAGTCACTATGCTAGATTTCTTGTCTTTGTAAATTTCAAGAGGTGGAGCTACGGTTTCTTCTCTTGATGAGTCTTCCTCATTGTTCTTGCTATCATTTAGACTCATTTCATCCATGTGTTTTCCTAGATTTTCAAAATCTTCATCATCCTCATGAACTTTCTTTTCAACATGGATTGATTCATCAAAAACTGTATGGACAGATTCTTCAACAGTTAGTGTCCTTTTGTTGAAAACTCTATATGCTTTTGAGTTTATGGCATATCCCAAAAATATTGCTTCATCACTTTTAGCATCAAACTTCCCTAATGACTATTTTCCATTGTTCAACACAAAGCATTTGCAGCCAAAGCTCCTAAGGTGAGAGATGTTAGGTTTTCTACCTTTGCACAGCTCATAAGGGGTCTTTGACATGATTGCTCTAATTGAAACTCTATTAAGTATATAGGCTGCTATATTGACAACTTCAGCCTAAAAATATTTAAAAAGGTTGTTCTCACAAAGCATGGTCCTTGCCATCTCTTTCAAAGTTCTATTCTTTCTCTACACAACTCCATTTTGCCGAGGTGTTCTAGGTGCTGAAAAGTTGTGTTCCAACCCCTTTTCATTGCAAAATCTCTCGAACTCATCATTTTCAAATTCACCTCCATGGTCACTCCTAATCCTAATAATGGATGTGCTTCTTTCATTCTCAACTTTCTTGCAATATCCTATGAAAGCTGATAATGCATCATTCTTGTGACCAAGGAAATAAACCAAAGTAAATCTTGAGTAATCATCAACAATCACTAAACCATAAGATTTACCACTTAGACTTGTGGTGCTAATTGGACCAAAAAGATCTATGTGCAGCATTTCAAGAGGTTTAGATGTTGACACAACATTTTTAGATTTGAACGATGTTCTGACTTGTTTTCCTAGCTGACATGCTTCACATACTTTATCAACTTCAAGCCTAATGCTGGGTAGTCCAATAACTAGATCTTTCTTAATTAGTTTCGACATAATGTTCAAGCTAACATGTCCTAGTCTCCTATGCCACAACCAGCTATTATTTTCAGCCTTGGCTACTAGGCACATTTCACTATCCTTTTCTAGATCTTCAAGGAAGATTACATACATGTTTTTCAATCTATTTCCTATGAAGGTAGTCTTGTTAGTGCCTATGTCTATCACTTTACATTTGTTGGAATCAAAACAAACCTTAAACCCTTTGTCACATAGCTGACTTATGCTTAGCAGATTATGCTTTAATCCTTGGACAAATAACACATGACTGATTTGTGTACAAGAGTTCTTACCAACCGTACCTATGCCTTGAATTCTTCCTTTTGAATTGTCTCCAAAGGATATGGTGCCTCCTTTTTTCTTGTCCAGCTGTGCAAACAGCATTTCATCTCCTGTCATGTGTTAAGAGCAGCCACTATCCATGTACCATGGCTGTTTCTTTATGTGTTGAGCCTTTGAGCATGTTTCCTTTAGGTGCAGCTCAACCTACAAAAATATGATTCAGTTCTTCTTGATAGGTACCCATGCTTTGATAGGTCCTTGAGTGTTAGTGTCAATAAAATAACCTTTTGGCACCCAGATTTTTTTGGTTTTCTGCACATTAACGTTTTTGACACAATCATATGATAAATGACCATATTTTCCACAACAATAGCATATTGATGATGCACTATGATAATTCTTCTTGCTAAATGAATTTTTCTTTAAAATATCATTGTTTAAGCACTTAAGAGCTGCATTTTCATTAAAAGCTTTTTGCAAAGCATCAGTTTTATTTTCCAGCTCTTCTCTCATGATTTCAAAATCTATTTTTGAGTGTTCTAGTTTAGTTTGAAATAAATTTCTTTGTTCAAGAATAGAGTTGAAATCAAGTCTAATTTTCTCCAAATCTTTTTCAAGTGATGTAGCCTTTTTCTTCAGATTTTTGTATTTTAAAAATAGGCTTTCAAGCTCATCACATAACTCATTATACTCATCTTGCAAATTATTCATAGATATATCACATGTCGATGAGCATACCTCTGTTTCATCATCTTTTGCCATCAGGCAGATGTTTGCTCTTTCTTCTGAGCTTTCTTCATCAGATTCTGTGCTTGAATCACTATCTGACCAGGCTGCAGCAACCATTACCTTTTTCGATTTTCTGTTTCTCCTTGGAGTTTCTTCTTTCAGCAATGGACATTCAGATTTGTAGTGTCCTGATTTTTTGCATTCATAGCAGATTACTTCTTCCTTGTTACTGCTTTCATTCTTGTTTTTCGTCCATGTAAGACCTTAATCCCTTTTAAAGAATTTTCTTACAAATTTTTGATTCTTCCTTCCCATCAGTTTTCTCAATCTTTTTGCAACAAGTGCAAGTTCACCATTGTCATCGCATGAGAGTTCTTCCAACTCAACTTCAAGGATGCTGGCTTTGAGTGCTATATTCTTCTTCTTCTCTTTTGCCTCTCTTTTATCCTCTTCTTCTTTTTCCTTAAGCTCCAGCTCATGTGTGAGGAGTGACAATCAAATTTCATCAAGTGTGATGATGTTCAAGTCTTTGGCTTCTCGGATGGCAGTCACCTTTGGCTTCCAAGACTTAGGTAGACTCCTAAGAAGTCTTTTTACAAGCTCATGCTTCGGGATAGGTTTTCCTAGTTGGTTAAGTTTATTTGTGATGTTTGTGAACCTATCAAACATGCTGGTGATGTCCTCACCAGGTTCTATTTTGAACATCTCATAGTTATGGGTCAAGAGGGCAATTTTGGACTCCTTAACTTGAGAAGTCCCTTCATGTATTATTCTTAACTTCTCCCACACTTGCTTAGTTGTTGTACAGCTTGAGACTTTGTTGAACTTAGTGGGAGTTAAGGCACAATGCAGGGTGTTGATTGCCTTGAAATTGGTCTGCACTTTCTTAGTTTCAGCCTTGGTCCATTCAGACCTTGACTTAGGCATCAACTCATTTGTGACAACATTCACAGTTGAGGGAGTAAAGGGACCATCAGTGATGACATCCAACATTTCATAATCTATGGCCCTAATGAAAATTGACATTCTAGTGCTCCAATAAGGGTAATTAGAGCCATCAAACAAAGGTAGTTTGTTTGTTGATTGTCCCTCAGCTACAATTGATTTATGTTGAGCCATTTGGATCCTCTCTAAGGGTGTTAGACCTTATATTCAGAGCGTTAGCTCTGATACCAATTGTTAATCCCAAATATAGGTGCTAGAGGGAAGGGTGAATAGCACTATCTCGGCTCTTTTTGGTGGGATTGAGACTTGGTCTCAAACTAAGGAAGATAAGGCAATGAAAACAATTGACAAGGTATTTATAGTGGTTCGGTCCAAAACCTACATCCACTACCTTGATTATCCAACCAAGGATTTTCAAATCAACACTAAGACGGTGGAATTCACAAGCTTCCACCAAGCTTTTACAATGGCTTTTTCAAGGCTTAGGCACAACCTTTACACTAGTTTTTCACGGGATCAACTAAAACCCAATATGGCTTTCCAAGGCTCAACCACAACCTATCACTAGTTTTTCCCGGGCTAAACTAAAATCCAATGTGGTTTTCCAAGGCTCAACCTTTAACTCTAGCTTTTCACGAGCTAAACTAGAACCCAGCCTCAACTTTTCAAGGCTAAGTTGGAACTTACAAGCATCCAAGCAAACCTTGCTTGATGCAAACACTTAGAGTGAAACACTCACTCTAAGAATACAGAGATAGAAGAAAGAAAGTACATAATGATCACACGGCTGATTTATATGGTACAAGTTGAAGTGCTGAACATAAATACAAAGAATAGACGTTGAGGTTCAATGAAGAGTACAAAAGATTTTCAGGTTTTGCTACTCTTCTTGGCTTGAATGTGATGGTGTCTTTTTGTATGAAGCCAAAGTTGTCAAGAAAGAGGTTCTTTGGCATTTGAAGATCCTTTTATAGTTGGAGAAGCTGGTCTGATGGCTATTGGGATGTTTATGACCATTAGAAACAGTTTGGGGAAGATTCTAGCCGTTTTCTTGTCTTGTAGTGGTTTGGCGGATGTAGTAGACAGAGAGCACTTAGTCGACTAAAATTTTTCCCTTGGTCGACTAAGTTGGTTTTGTTCCTGATGCAGATTCCAGTGATTGCTTAGTCGACTAACCCCATTGTCTTGGTTGACTAATTTGATTCTATTTTTCACCAAGCTTCATTCTTTCACTTCTTTTCTTTGACCTTTGTTCAACTAATGATCTTCCTTAATTCACCAGGGAGCTTCATCACTACTAATCTTCCTTGTTCCTTATCCAAGTCACATCTTAAGGTGTTCAATAGGAAGATTGCTATATTGTTTTATTTATGAACATTTACCCTGCACACTTAGTCAGAAGAGTTAGACACAAATGACATGGGAATGTTTTATTATCATCAAAAACTAATGGAACCAACAAACTTAACCCTAATATGCTTAATTCTCTCATGCTGCACAAGATCCCTAACAACAACAATAGCAGACATATTATCTACATAAATCAGAGTTCTTTTTTTTTTTGCTCAAAACCAAGATTACATAGTAACTTCCTTAACCACATAGCTTGATTTGAAGTAGCTACTGCAACTATATACTCAGCTTCAGTTAAAGACTAAGCAACCACATCTTGCTTCTTTGATTTCCAACAAAATACACCACTGCTAAAAGAAAAACAATAACCTCCAGTACTGTTTGAATCATCATGAGAACTTGCCTAGTCTCTATCATTGAAATCAAATAGCTCACCACTTTCACTCTTTACATACCTTAAGCCAAGATCAACTGAACCCTTCACATACCTCAATATTCTTTTAACAACAATAAAATGCTCTTTTGATGGATCCTGCGTAAACTTGGAAAGCAAACTAGTTGCAAACATAATATCAAGCTTGGTGGTAGACAAATACAGCAAAGATCCCACCATGCTCTTGTATAGTTTACCATCAACTTTCCTAGACTCATCATACTTACTCAACTTTCCTCCAACCACAAGTGGAATGTCTACAACTTTGCAAGTATCCATATTAATCTTCTTGAGCAGATCTTTTGAATACTTAGTTTAATGCAAAATCACCTGATTAAGTAGCCACACTATCTCCATGCCAAGAAAGTAAAACATAAGTCATAAATCTGTCATTTCGAAAACACTAATCATTTGATTCTTAAAATCAACCAAAGTAGCATTTTCAGCATCAATTATCAACATATCATTAACATACACTGCAATAAGGACCACATTATCAAGTTCTTTCTTCACATAAAGTATATGCTCAGTTTAGCTTCTAACAAGGCCTTGATCTCTAAAATGATCATCTATTCTTTCACGCCAAGCTCTAGGATCCTATTTTAACCCATTTAAAGCTTTTATGAGTTTGCAAACCTTATGTTTAGCACATTTCTTCACATAACCATCTAGTTGTTCAATAAAGATGTCTTTTGTCAGCAACCCATTCAAGAATGCAGTTTTCCCATTAAGATGATAAATTTTCCAATTTTCTTTAGCAGATAAAGCAACCAACTGTTTAATATCGTGCCTTACAATTGGGGCAAATGTCTTAAAGTAATTCACACCATACACTTGATCATATCGCTTCACCACCAATCTAGCATTGCGCTTGTTTATGGTTCCATCAGGATTTAATTTAGTCCTAAAAATCCACTTCACACCAATAACATGTTGATCCTTTAGTCTGTTAACAAAAGTCCAACTGTTGTTCTTCTCCATCATCCTTATTTTTGCATCCATAGCATATTTCCAATTCTCATCAGCTTTAGCCTCATAAAAATAAGTAAGTTCACTTACTGCAACACTACATTTGTTGTACACATCCTGTAAAGACTTGGTACCTCTGACAGCCAACCTTTCATCTTCAATGTGAAGAGACTTATCATCACTGCTATCAACTTGATCATTTAAACTAATGATAACACTACCAGGACCTTCAACAACATTTTATCCTAGATTCATGCTTTCCCTTTATAAAAAAACCACATCTTTCCTTATAAACACTTTGTTTAACTCCATGTTATACAACCTGTAACCTTTCACAACATCACTATATCCAATAAACACTGTAATAGTAGCCTTGACATCAAACTTGGTTCTTTTAACATCAGGAACCTTTGCATAACAGATAAAACTAAATACCTTAAGATGAGAAACAAAGGGTTTGTAACCAAACGCAGCTCAAATGGAGTTTTTTGAAACATAACTCTGGTATAGGTTCTATTCAAGATATAGTTGGCAGTATTGACAACTTCTGTTAGTGTAAATAGGGTTTAGATGGAATTCAAAGAATCACTAAAATTGACTTCAAGGTGAGCCTTTTAATAAATGTTATTTTTAAGACTTATTTCGCCCCTATTACTTGGTATGCAAAGAGGAATAATATGAATAGCCTTAGGGATACAATGAAGCCAACATCTAACTTCATCTTTCACTTTACGAGAGTAAACCACTAGATACACTCGAGGGTTTGTAAAGTTGTTCAACCTTAGAGCCTATTTTTTACAGCAAGTAGATTATAAGGAAATTGGACACTTTTGTAGTTGATGGGAACTTTAGTGTTTATGTTAATAAAACACAATACTTTCCTTACTCTTGATATGTTTGCTCTTATTTTGTTTTTGATTTGATGTATCAAAATCGTTGGCAACAAACCTTTTATATAGGCTTGCAAATGTCTCTTTTTCAAGGACACAACCCTTTCATTAAAGCACCATTTTGTCTAAAAGACATCTTTACATTTTACCGGACATAACTTTTAGATAAAAATATTGTTTCAGTAATCATCTTATGAAAGGACAACTATTCATTCCATAAAATATAATCTTTGAGTTATAATTATCTCAATAATGTTGGGATATATTTAATGTTAAAAGTAAAAAAAAATCTTTGAGTTATAATTTGAAACAATAGCTTTTCATATTTAAACTTTTGAGCTATGGTGTTTTTTCAATTTGTCTCATAACTTTTAGATGTCATTTTATCAAAAGACATAACCATTCCCATGAAAACCTATCTATAATCCAATAGTCACACTATGTCACTTTATGTGACACAACCTTTGAGCTAAGATAGCTTTTCATTATGTGACATAACCTTTAATTTTGAAAATACACCAACAATCGCCCATCCTTTTCAAAATTTTTAAATACCAGCAACTTTGGAAATTTTGTGCATAAATAAAGGTATCTCGCAAATTTGAACCTTCACTTATTGAGTATGGTTGGTTCTAGTCTAAATTAAGTGGTTGACTAAGCATTGAACCATTGATTCTTCATTTGACTAGTCGAGCCACTAAACACACATAAGCTTCCTTACTCACTTTGTATCTAGTTTTGCCAACACGTTTTATGGCCTTATGTTTTTGCATCCATTTATGAGTGATGTTAAAGTCAAGCCTTTAGCTCTTAGAAGTAGCCACACTTTCACTCACATAGGTAACTCCCATCAGAAGTACTACATAATTATAGTACTTCAACATATACATATTATGGGTTTATGAAGAACTTTTGTTCAACCTTACCTTACACATTACGAGAACCAAGCACTATACACCTTGGGATGGAAAATATAATTAGTGCTTGCAATCATCTATGTGGTAGAATGGTCAGTACCCAAGACTTATAAGTCAACCACAACGTTGAGGTGAGCTCCCACCATTGGAGATTTAATTGATAGGCTTGAGACCCATCCCTTTTTGGTCTTCATTACCAAGTCCTCTTTTAGACCTTTGGTAAATGAATCTACTAAATTTTCTTCAAACCTCACATAACTTATAATGACTACACTATCCCTAATTCTTTGTCTTATAATGCTATGTTGAAGTACAATATATTGACTCTTTTCATTGTATGCTTGATTATATGCCTTTGATACAGTTGCTTCATTGTCACAATATATCAAGATTGGTGCCATTGATTTAAGTTACAACAAAATTCATAAAGTAAATCTTTGAACCATTCCGCTTCTTGGATGGCAGATGCTAAAGCTATAAATTCAACCACCATGGTGGAATCCATTTGACAATATTGTATCTTAGAACCCCAAGAAATATCACCCCTACCTATTGTAAAAATCCAACTAGTCGTAGAAATATAATTCGTTCTATTTGAACTCCAACTAGCATATGTACACCTTTCTAAAACTAAAGGAAAAGCTGAATAACAAATATCATAATTCATTATACTCTTTATGTATCTTAGAACTCTATGAATAGCATACCAATATTCTTTACGTAGATTACTTCTAAACCGACTTAGCATCTTAATCGCAAAAACAATATCTGGCCTTGTAAAGACCATAGCATACATTAGACATCCAATCACCTTTGAATATTCATTTTGTGCTATTGGTTTGTCTTTGTTAGATACTAGCTTTATATTAGAATCATAAGGCGTAGACATTGGCATACAATCTAACTTACCATACTTCATTACAATATTTTTAATGTAATGAGATTGAGACAATGTTAGGCCATTATTATCTCTCATAATTCTTATGCCAAGAATAACATCTACCACATTCATACCTTTCATGTCAAAATTCTTTGACAAGAACTTTTTTGTGTCTTCCATTGATTCCAAAATTGCTACCAAAGATTAACATGTCATCCACATATACATAAATGATGACACTTGGAACTTACTATAGACACATTTATCAGATTGATTAATCTTGTAGCCATTAGCTAACATAACGTCATCAAAATTTGATGCCATTGTTTTAGTGTTTATTCTAATCCATACAAGGACTTTACAAGTTCACACACATTCCCTTTTTTTTTCCTCAATTGATATCATTGTACCTTGATGTATAATCGAAATGTCAAATTAACACATCAAGGAATATGTTCACACAAGCATCATTGTACCTTTATTGCACAATAGGAATGCCATATCAACAATATTGAATATCTATATTACATTATTATGTCTTCGATGATAAAATGGGAATGCATCATATATCAAGATGTTAAATTTACATATTGGCACCATTATACCTTCATGAATAATAGGAATGCCACATGCCACCCACTTATCACGCGGACCTTGATGGTATTTATATATTGACATCATTATACCTTAATGTATAATAGGAATGCCGCATGTCCACCTATCACATGGACCTTAATGGTATTTACATATTGGTGTCATTATACCTTAATATATAATAGGAATGTCACATGTCCACCTATCTCATGGACCTTGATGGTATTTGCATATTAGCATCATTATACCTTAATGTATAATAGGAATGCCATACGTCCACTTATCACATAGACCTTAATGGTGTTTATATTTTAGCATCATTATACCTTAATGTATAATAAGAATGCCACGTGCCCATGCTTTGTGTCTTCCATCACATAGACCTTCATCAACTCAAGATGGTTTACTTTAGGATATTTATCTTTTTCATTTTGTTTATGACTTCATCTTGGTTGCAACATTCTTGTTTTATTTAAAGATGATTACTAAGGTCCTCGAGAGACATTTTTTCTTTCTTATACTTTTCTTAGTATTTTTCCATGATGGGAGAAGTATGTCAATTATAGAAGACACAACAATAACCTTATTCATATCAAAATCATATATGAATATAACAAAATCTTTTTTTTCAACCAATATATGTTTTTCGTGCATATCAAATACAATATCATGCATATCAAGCAAGGAAAGAAAACTTATCATGTATAAGGAACCATTTTGTCACATTCTTTGTCACCATTAAATCAACCCATCTTTTGCCAACGAATAAAGTTTCCTCCTTCAAAGCGATTTAACTTAACAATGTTGGTAGCCATCTCTTTAAGTGAAGCCATTTGGAATACTATCAAAATAAGTCTTAAAATTGTTGGTGTAAATGGGGTTTAGAGGGAATTCAATAACCAGCAAAATTGACTTCAAGGCGAGCCTTTTAATAAATGCTATCTTTAAGACTTATTTCGCCCTCACCACTTGGTATGTAAAGAAGAATAATGCAAATAGCCTTAGGAATACAATGAAGCCAATGTCTAACTTCGTCTTGCACTTTACGAGAGTAGATCGTTAGATACGCTCGAAGGTTTGCAAAGTTGTTCAACCTTAGAGCCTACTTTCTATAGCAAGTAGATTATAAGGAATTTAGACGCTTTTGTAGTTGATGGGAACTTAAGTGTTTATGTTAATAGATCACAACACTTTTCTTGCTTTTGATATTTCTGCTCTTGTTTTGTTTTTGATTTGATGTATCAAAATGGTTGACAACAAGCTCTTTATATAGGCTTGCAAGTGTCTCTTCTTCAAGGACACAATCCTTTCATTAAGGCACCATTTTGTCTAAAAGACATCTTTATATTTTGCCAAACACAACTTTTGGATAAAAGTATTGTTTCAATAATCATCTCATAAAAAGACAACTATTCATTCCATAAAACATAATCTTTGAGTTATAATTTAAAATAATAACTTTTCATATTTAAACTTTTGAGGTATGGTTTTTTTTCAATTTGTCTGATAACTGTTGGATGTTATTTTACCAAAAGATAACCATTCACATAAAAACTTACTTAGAATCCAATAGTCATACTATGTCACTTTATGTAACATAACCTTTGAGCTAAGATAGTTTTTCATTATACGACATAACCTTTAATTTTGAAAATACACCAACAACTTCTGCTCAAAACTTCTTAGGCAAATTCTTTTGGAATAACAGACACTTCCCCATCTCAGCAAAGGTTCTATTCTTCCTTTCAGAAATGCCATTCTGTTGAGGGTTATAAGTCACAGTCATCTGATGCTGATCCTAAACTCAATCAAAAACTAGTCAAACTCAGTGAAATTATATTCAAATCCATTGTCACTCCTAATAGCATGCTTGGTTCACTGGAAGGAATAAATTGGGAATAGAATAGTCATTCTAAGAGAATGGAATAAGAGAAAAATAACTATTGTGTAGATTGGTTCATGGGAATGGAATATGATAGAAATTGCTATTGTTACTTATTCCATTGTTTGGTTGGCAAGAATAATTTGAAGAATAGTTAAGGAATAATGGGTAAATGATAAAAATATCCTTTATTAAAATTTAAAGATTTTTTAATTAAAAAACAAAAATACTATGATGAGAAAAAATATTTTTTATTAAAATTAAAGAATTTATTTTTTAAAAAGATAAAAATATTCTAAGTAATAAAATCAAAATAACTTTTACTATAATTAAATAATATTTGCATCAAAATACAAATATATTTTTGTTATAATTTAATAATATTTTGTATTAGAAGATAATTAAACCTTTTATTATAATTAAATAATATTTAATATTAAAAGACAAAATATATTCTTCATTAAATTTAAATAATGCTAAATATTATTCTTTATTACATTTATTATATTCAAATAATAATATTAAATAATATTTTTTATAATATTTATTATAGTTAAATAATATTAATATATTAAATAATATTTAAATATTTTTATTTCTTTTTTTTGAAAATGAAGTAAAAAATTCAGTGTCTTCTATGCTTAAGAGAGAGAAGGAGTGATGAAGAGGGAGAAAAAAATAAGTTTAGTATTTTTTTATAAGGTAATTTTTTAAATTATAAAAGGGTATATTTGTTTAATTAATTTTTTTTTATTCCCAATAATTTGGTATCCATTACCAAAGGGGCCATTGGTAATGGCTATTCAAGCTTCTCTTGGAATGGCTATTTCGAAAAATAACAATTCCATTGAACCAAATGCAGCTTTATCTTAAGAATGAGAATAAGGGAGGAATAACTATTATATTCCCCCTAACCAAGCATACCCTAAAAATCTTAATACTAAGACTAGACTAATTTTCTACTAGAGCCTTAAACTTCAAATAACTCACCAATGCTTCTAATCTTTTTTTTTTTTTGAGAAATTAAATCCAGCAATATCTGGACATATCATCAACAAACAAGATTTACCTCACGCTTGGTTCATAGAATAGACAAGAAAAGAATAACATAGTTATTACGTAGGAATAGAATGAGGTGAGAATAGAAAAGAATAGGTATTATGTAGTTTGGTATGACAAACGGAACAGAACAAGAATAATTATTACAACTTATTGCAGTGTTTGGTTAGTAACAATAATTATGGAATAAGAAAGGAATAGAAAATAAAAAGATAAAAATACCCTTTATTATATATATGATTATTTATTTTTATTTTACTTTTTAAATATTAATAATTTATAATTTAATTAAAATATTAATAATTAATCATTTAAATATTAATATTTTAGTATAATTTAATTATTAATATATTAAATATTAATATTTTATTTATAATTTAATATTATTAAATTTAAAATACTAAAAATTTTTATTTTTTATTTATATTCATTAAAAATTTAATATATTAATAATTCAATAAATAAAACATTAATATTTTAATATTTTAATCATATTAAAATTAATAATGTTTAAATTATATATAAAATATTAATATTTAAAACATTAATATTTTAATATTTATAAATAATTTTTCTTTTTTATTTTTTTCCTTTTTTCTTTCTTCTTCTCTATGGTTCGACCGTCGGAAAGGCGACCGGTGTCATTTTATGCCGATCTGGCGCACCATGTGGCCAGATCTGGCCACTAAGATGCCAAATCGGCGTTTCTCACGGTTGGATCTGGCCATGGAGTGCTAGATCCAACCACGAGATCTGGTCGAGAAGCACCAGATCCAATGCTTCCCACAGCCAAATCTGGTCGTTAAGGCCAAATCTCAGTTGAATTTGGTCGAAAATGACTACAACGATGCTTTCCGACCATATTCGATCGTGAATCAAAGTGGCGCTATTATTGGCAGAGAAAAAGGGAGGAGGATCAGCTGAGACCTAGAGAGAAAAAGCTCGATTGAGAGAAAGAGGGAGGAAAAGGTAAAGGACAAAAAGAGAGAAAATTATGTTTTATATGGATACACTTGTAATTTTGTAAAAGTAACGAGGGCATTTTAGTCATTATACTTTCTTCAGCTATTCCTTAAGCCGCAGAATAGGTAATATAGAGGGAGGGGGGGAGTCGGTAATAACTAATACAACCTTTTTACCCATTACGCGGAATAGGAATTCTTGAGGAATTCCTATTCCTTGTTAAATATTTCAACCAAACGCCGAGAAAGTAATTAACTAGAAATAGAGGGGGAAATAGCATAGCTATTCCCCATACCAAACATGCAGTTAATGTTTACTACCATTTAGTGATAAGGTTTTCATGGGTCCACACACATCAGCATGAACAAGTTGCAACCTTTGATGTGCTTTCCACTTCCTTTCTTTTGGAAAAGGCTTCCTACTCTGTTTCCCCATCTGATAGATACTGTATACTGTTTATGTCTTACTTATAGCTAGAAGTCCTTCAACCATATCATCAGCAACCATTTTGGATAGTGAATTAAAATTCACATGTCCCATCCTTCTGTGCCGTAACTTTGAATTAACAACTTCACTGTAAAGAGAAACCAAACTTGCATCTTTCAAGTCAAAAAGATAGTAATTATTTTTCATCTTCATAATCATCATCTCAGGACTTGAAAGATAAAAAATTTTGCAATACTAATCTTTGAACAAAAGTGCATAATTACTTTTAGTCAACTTCCCAACACTAACTAAATTCTAGTCTGCTTTTGGAAGATAAAGAACCTTTGCAATATGCTTTGTACCAATAGAAGTGTTAATTGTTACTGTACCTATACCTAAGACTTTCAAATACATTCCATTCCCTATCTTTACTCAAGCATTGAAACTCTTATCCAGCTTAGTAAAGATATGCTCATTTCCAATAAGAAAATTAGAACATCCACTGTTTATAAGCCACACACTCTTATCGAATGAAGTTCTTTCAGTCCTAGCCGTAAACAATAGCTCTTCAGCCTCACCAGATTCCTCAGCCACAGCAACATTTCCACTAGCCTCAAACTTCTTAGCTTTACACACTTTTTCTACATGACCCTTTTGATGACATGTATTGCATTCAACAGTAGGTATATACCAACAATATCTATTAGTATGATTCCTCTTCTTGTAGTGAGGACAAGGAAGAAACCTATCTCCTTGATTTTTTAGCTTCTCATCAGACTGTTTTCCTGCCTTTGGCTCAGTCTTCTTCGATCTATCACTTTTAGCTTTTATACCTTTAGTTTTAGCAATTAAGGGATTTTCCACCACATTTTTTTTTTTGAAAAGTAGAAATTTTATTAATTTCAAAAGGTAACATGATATAACAAGTCTCGAATCTTATAAATAAAAGACTTCTAATGGCATAGGAAGTCAAGCAATTGAAAGAAAAAAAGTAGTACACATACAACAGGACTAAACTACTCCACACAAAAGTGATATCTAGTGAAAATCGAGCCCCCAAGAAAATAGAGGCCTATCCATACATCAAATAATTGACTAATCCTAATCCAGATGTACTTACCCATTCATCAAATTACCAACTAATTGAAAACTTGATACTAAAACAAACATCAAAACCACACAAACAAAAAAAAAACCCAATATTATAACAAACCACCACATTATCACCTCTTAGGGCCCTTCTCTGTTCTTGAGCCAACAAAGCATTGATTAACTCATAGATAGAGATCTTTGACGAGTCCTTAGAATCCTCAAATGAAGAAATTTTAGCCTCAAACCTCTCGGGAAGGTTTATTAGAAACTTATTAACCACCTTTTTTCTAGAAACATCCTCTCTTAACAACCTTAACTGAGTACTTATCCTCAAAACCTTATTAGAATTCTCCTGAATTCCCTCACTCTCATTCATCTTCAACATCTCAAATTCTCTAGACAGATTCAACACTTGTATCATCCTTGTTCTATCATTACCTTGAAATTCTTCTTTCAAGGCTTCCCAAATTGACTTAGCATCATCTAAATTCATGATTTTAGAGAAATTTGAATCAAAAGCAGCAGATTGAAGACAAGAAAGAGCTTTATACCTCTTGGCAAAATCTTTATTGTGCTGCTTAATTTGAGCTAGAGTTGGATTGGCCTGTCGTTAAACTAGTACTTCTCCAACCTCCATTGCATCTTAGAGATCGAAAGCTTTCAAAAATGACCTCATTCGTACTACCCAGATTGAATAATTCGTGCCATTGAATACTAGAAGAGTTGAGGTTGAAAAATCAGTTGTAGCCATGTGAGCTAAAGTCTTCAAGTGTACACTAATAAGTAAAGAGAAAGTAATTTGTAAAGAAAACCACAGATCCGTTAAGAACACTACTCTAATACCATTTTGAGATTTTCTACAATAAACTTGAAATAGAGAGTAAATATCAGAGGAGTAAGTTTGAGAGGAAAAAAATTCATCTGATTTCATTTCACCTCAAAGTATTTATACAAACAATTTAAAAAATTGAAATACAACTCTGTAGATCTAACATTGAAAAACTATAAATGCAAGAAAATATGATAACCCAACAACTAATCACAGAAACCAAGAGTTTGCTATGAAGAACCAAGGGCTAAATTCAATTAAAACGAAAATGGTTGTTAGGCCTTTAAAGAGATGACTCCAATGACAAACCTATCAGCGTTGAGTAAACAAAACAACCAAAACGACACCTGAAGAAACGTTTTGGTTTTACAACATAACAGGCTTACTAAAAACAACAACAACAACAAATGACATTTAGAGAAAAAACTAAATAAAATAAAAACTCTCCGTTTTGACCCTCAAACATACTTTCTTCTTCTTCTTCAAAACACTTGCTACTCTTTCCCTCCAAGTTCACTCCCTTCAAGCCTTCTGCTCCTTCAATCTCCTCAGAATTCTCTAGGTTAATGATTAGTTTTCAACAATTTCCAATGTACCTTCATTTGATTTCCTGTGAGCTAGAGAGGATTTTTCTTATGCCTTCTGCTATTCTTCTTCCACAGAGGATTCAAAATTACAGTTAGCCTTGTGATATGTGGCAGATTTGCTGATTATAATCGATTGGATTTTGTCTCAATTATTGCAAGGCATTATCTTTCTAGACAACATGGATAGATCCGACCTCCGAAGGAACCAAAGTTGTTTTCTGCAACTGTGCAGCATGGCTGGAAAACTGGGGAATTCTTACTTGACAAATATCATGATACCTACTCTGCAACCCTTATCCAATGAAAGGGTTTCTTTAAATATTATTCGGATTTGATGATGTGAGTAACGAAGTCAAACATGTTTAGCAATTAGCATGGTTGAAAGAATATCTTCATATTCTCATAGTCATAGAAAGTTGACACGTGGAGGGCACCATTTTGGGTTGAACTGATTTAAGTTGAGAATTCATAAATGTGTCAATTGCCCGAAACTCTTCTTCCCACTTTTAGAAAAGACCAAGATAGTGAAATTTACCAGCCAGCATTTTCCAGAGGTTGCATGAGTTTTGCCACTCAAATTCACTTCTTGCTCGTTTGCTGAAGCCAAAAACAGTTTGATAATGACTTGAAAACCTTTACACTGCACCCATCTGCTTGGCTGGAGAATCAAACCATTATTAAAGTATATCATCGTGATCCATGTCTTTGTCATTTGATGGTTCAAACTAATATTGGTAACCCTCGTTTAAGAAACTAGATCACTTTCCAAATTTCTTTCTCTGTATCACTGGTTTTATGTCAGAGATGAGAACATAAAATGAATCAGAGACTGTTGATACTGCCAACGAGAATAACATATGGCTAATAACATGATCCCCATCCACTATGTAGTTAGCAATTGTTATTAACATCAGCAGAGAGCGAAAGAGAAACACAATTCACTGGCTCTCGCCACACATCCTTTACTCTAGAAGAATCCTCATCTCCTGAAAAATCTGGAGTAGTTCAGAGAAAAACACAATTTTTTTATTGCATTCTTATTTCTATTGTAAATGGTAATGTCCAAGAACATACATGAGGAACGCACTAATTTATCCAGTCTGTAACATGTTTTACTGACAAGCTACAGTGCTTGTGTTTTACATGTTTGCTTTTATCACTCAAGTCTTCTGTCCCATTAGATGCATTGATAGACTTTCAGTAAGATTCCTCGTGGAGGTCTCTGTCTAGTGGCATCTGGTCATACTTCCCCCCCTTTTCTCTTTTTAGTTTTTTAAAGCATGAGTGTGCAGTTTGCTTCCTTTACCACAAGTGGAATCAGCACTATGTGTGTGTTCCTTTAAAGTATTTCAACCTACTTTGGCTCCTTATAATATCTGGCTGCTAGTATTCAATCAATAATCTTTTTTCCCAAAAATTTATAACTGCGCATGCTCACTGAAATTTAACTAATCGATTATAGGCTCTGGACTGGTGCTTATCCTCTTCTACAGCAGAGGAAATTTTCAATTTCTTGTGGACAAAATTATTCATCAGATTTCTTTTCTTTCTTTCCCCCTTTTTTTTTCTGATGACCATCTCAAAAGTTATAGTTTGAATATCGTAGCCTTTCAGCCTTTCTGTTTAGAATGGTCAGCTCTATGTAATCTTCCCCAAAGTAGTTAGCTGGGGGTAGAGAGGTTTAACAATATCATCGCCTGTGAGGGACCTTTCATAGGGGCAAGACTACACAGAACAGCCACACCCAACCCCCATCACATAGAGCCTAATGGGAGGGACATGAAGTGGTACTATAAATGAAGGGGAAACCAAGAAGTAAAATCCTTATCTGCTTAGTTTGCGTTTCCACTAAGATACTTAACAGCCAACGCCCTCCCAAAAGTAGCTACTGAAATGTCGACAATATTTATGCAATAAACAACAATAACAACTTGGTCTATTTAGTTTGCATTTCTGAAGTATTTGGCTATGATGAGGTTTTGCGCTTGATGCTAATTTCACTCTCGGGCACTTTTCCAAGTTTCCTTTGAGTTAATTTGTTGGAAAATGACACCACTACATATGATCAGAAAGAATGCTTGTCCGCATTGTGGTTAAGGACTGGTGCAAGGAAATGAAATGCTTCCTTTTTCTAGAACATGCCAATATCAACTGACATGGCATGGATTCTGATAAGATTAGCTATGCGATTGAGTTGCCAGAGCCACCAGTTGGCATCAACTTAAAAAGATTAAAATATGGAAACCCCAGAAGAATATACTACAACTGTTACGATTTATTGGAGTGTTACTGTTACCAATAGGAAGCTGACATCTGCTTTTAACTATCCAATACATCGTATGGAAGAGAAATAATCTCTTCTAAAGTTAAGGCATGCATTCTCACTACAGAATTTTTGGTAGGGGTGGCAGGGTACTTTTACTCGTAAATTTGTTGACACTGTGGTAGTGGTGCAAAAGGCCATGTTGAGTGGCCTGCTTGTAATTTTTCTAACTAAAATTCCATTATTTGTTTTATGATTGTACATTAATCAAACAAAAAGGAAGGGGGCAGGGGGCCAGAAGAGTTAGTATTGGTAGGTTGTGGCAGTGAGAGGAAATTATTTGGGAAGGAAAAAAGGTGGAGACGAATTTGTTATCAGGTTATACCGGTGGATAACTAGTTAGCCATTCAGGAGGTCCATAGCAGCAGGTTGGTGAAATGTGTTTTTCAAGGCAAGAAAACACAATTAGATATATAATTTAAGATAAAGAGTAGATGTTGCATTTTTGATATAAAAGTCATACTGCCACTAAACCTATTTCTAAACTGGTCTCATATTCATAGCCTGGTGGCTTCCCAACTTGACTTTGATATTGATTTGCAAATCACCCATTAATTATTTTTCTAATCCCTGGTTTCCTATCTTTTGCCCGAGACAATTTGGCCTACTGCAATAAGCAGTGGTTTTATGACTTTCTCTTGATGCTAGTGCAAGCCTGTGAATGATAACATTGAATTGTTTAAGGTGGATTTTTATGATTATATTGGAGTGGGATTAAAATATGGTTATAGCCAGCCACTAGCATCTACTTGTTTTAGGCAAATTCTATGTCAATGGTAGGTTAAAAGAGGCCTGAGTTCTGCAATATCTATTTTGGAATTCCATCCACATTGCTTGCCACAAAAACAAGGCTAATATTTAAAGGGAAGATTAGATTAATATAATTGGATGACGAATGATTCATAGTACACACACCTGATTACATATCCCATTTGTCTGATAGATATCATTAATAAAGTACAAAGGTCATCTTTGGTTGGTTGATGACTTAGAAAATGAATTAAGTAAAAGAAATGGAATGCTTTTATTCTTGACGAAGGAGTTTTTTGGGCGGTGAAAGGGAAAAGCCTTTTATACTTGACATACTCATCTGCTGTTCAATTCACCTCTACTGGGAAAACGTTTTGCACAAGTCTTAGCTAGAATTGACATAATGACATTAGAGTAGTGAAATCATTAACTATGGTACCCTTGTGATAGTTGATATTAATTTTTTAGAATAATTTTACCGAGGAAAGGAAATAATTAAGTAAAAAAATCAAACAAATGAATACAATCTTGAAAACTCATCATTCTATGATCAGAAAGCATCAGCCTTAGAAGAGGCTTCTCCGGTCAACATCGAGGCATGATTAGCGAGATACTGCTTTAGCCGCCCCATCTCAAGGGCTACATCTAGCATGGTTGGTCTCGTTGAGGGATTGTACTGTGTACACATAAGGCCAAGTTCAATCAGTTCCAAAATTACATCACGCCACATTTCGTCAGAATTTGTTGGCATTGCAGCAGGGATGCACCTGATCAATGCTTGCTCTACTATGGCTTCAAGCTTATGGGGATAGTGACTTTTTACCCATTCATGCAAGCTTGTACCTTCATGGTCAGTAGGTCGCATTCCTGAAACAATTTCCAACAAAAGGACCCCAAAACTGTATACATCCCCTTGAGTGGAGGCGCGTTTGCCCATTCCATATTCTGCTTTCAATCAAGTGAAAGAGAAATAACAGTGAATATATATTTTAGGTAATGATCAGATGACTTAATTTTATGATTTGATTAGATTGTACTATATCATTTTTCTTATATATACTAAGATTTATTCACCTACATTTTAGGATAATGACCTAGCCATTCAAAGCGGTGCAGCCTTATGTGGTCGCTAATGAGATCTTCAACGATAACCTACAACTAGAATGAGTAAAAAACTGGCTTTAAAGAGCAAAATAAGGTTCTCTAAACTATTGATTCAAAACAGAATTTAATTGGATAAATAAATTTCCTGAGATTTAACGATGTATCCAGTGCAATAGCATTGATAAAATTGTTGACTGTATCATTGTTCTTATTAACTCTACATTCCGAATGGACTCTGAAGTACTAAGGAGAAAGTAGATTTATCTTATTCCCATATGGAACAATTATAATTATAGTAAAAATTAAAGCAATAAATAAGAAGAAAATACATACCAGGAGCTATATAGCCGACGGATCCACATAGCAAGCCATCTGCTGAGCTATAGGAGATTGAATCATTTGCAGAAATACTCTCATCGATACCTCTGACCAATCTTGCAATTCCAAAATCAGTCACCAAAGCAGTCATGTCTTCGTCAAGAAGAATATTGCTTGGTTTAAGATCACAGTGCACAACTTTAACTGGTGAGTGATGGTGCAGATAAGCAACCCCTTCAGCAACATCACTGCAGATGTTCACCAACTGAATCAAATCTAAGCCATAGCTTAATCCGTGGCTTGGGTATAGATGCCTCTCTAGGCTCCCATTTGGCATCAGAGGAAGGACAAGAGCCTTGAAATCTGGCTTGCTGCAAATTGTTATGATCCTAATCAAATTTCTGTGCCTGGTTCTCTTTAGAACTTCACATTCTCTCTTAAAACTCCCCGAAATTTCTCCAGCTGTCTTTGTATCCAAAACCTTCACAGCTATTCTTGTATTGTCCCCAAGAGTTCCTTTATATACATGACCAAACCGGCCTGAGCCAATTAAGCTTGAAGCACTGAGCCCACCAGTGGCTTCAATAAGTTGTCGATATGAGATTCTTGGGTACTTGAGCTCTTTCCTTTCTTTTTCCTCATCTTCGAAGTCCCCTCCATTGAATACTGCCAGTCGACTTCTGAACTTTGACTTGAGCACCAGAGGATATCCAAACATAAACAATAAAAGAGTTGCAAACAATGACATGGTGATTGGCAAAAATAAAACCAAATGAGAAGGATGTTTCCTTTGGCAGTTTGGCATGCCTTTTATCGAACCACAAAGACCATCATTTCCCAGGAAAGAGTCTAAAGTGAGCAATGAAAATGCTCCCTTGGCTGATATATTCCCGTGGAACTTGTTAAAAGAGAAGTTCATTTCCTTGAGAGTTGATGATGCCTGAAAAGTTAGCGGTATGTCTCCAGCTAACTGGTTTAAAGCTACATCTAGTTCTTTAAGGTAAGGCAACTGTCCTATAAAAGCTGGAAGTTCACCTTCTAAGAGATTACGAGAAAGGTTGAGGTACTCGAGGGCAATGCAGCTCCCAAGCTGCGATGGGATTGTACCTGAGAGATTATTAGAAGACAGATCAATTTCTAACACCATATCCATTTTACTCAGCTCTAGTGGCAAAGGTCCTTGAAGGTGATTGCTAGACAAATTCAGGTATAACTTCAAGCTCCTCAATCCGGCAACTTCACCAGGGATTATCCCTGAAAGTTTATTATGAGAAAGGTCTAAAATCTCCAAGTTGACACATTTTCCTAGACTTGGAGGAATTGGCCCGGAAAGCTGATTTCCAAAAAGCAGGAGTCTTCTTAGCTGGGAGAGGTTGGCAAAACTATCAGGAATTGAACCTGAAAGCTTGTTCTTTGATAAATCTAACAGACCTAAATGCGTAATATTTCCTAGAGCTGCTGGAATCTCACCGGAGAGTGAATTATTTGACAGATAAACTCTCTCTAGTTTTTCCATTCTGCATAGTTCAGGTGGGATGGTTCCATTCAAAAGGTTGCTAGACAAGTTCAAGAGGGTAAGATTCACAAGGTTTGAAATGCGAGGAGGAATCGAACCGTATATGAGATTATCATCTAGATGAATTTGTACAAGATTGGTTGAAAGATAACCAATAATAGGAGGTATCTCTCCACCAAGATTATTTCCGGCTAATTCTAGTTCTTGGAAGTTAGAGGAATTGACTAAAGAAGCAAAAAAAGGTTCGAGGTTAGTGTTACCATCATGGCTAACAAACTCATTATAGGACAAATAGAGGAACTGCAACTGCGGCATTTGACGTACCATGTCGGATGGCAACTCCCCATTCAACATATTTGACTCCAAATCAAGCCATCGAAGCCTTGAGGAGTTTGAAAGGGCTTGAGGCACCGGACCAACTAGTCTATTCGACCAGAGTAACAAAAACCTCAACTCGCGAAGTGCACATTCATTCTTCAAAGGGATTCGACCACCGAGAGAATTGTTAGAAAGATCAATATATTGCAACGAATACGATCCATTAAAGAAAAGAGGAGCTGGAATATCCCCCACAAGCTCGTTATTCTCCAAATCAAGATATACTAATTGGTGAAGAAAACCCAACTCTGAAGGAATGTTTCCTTCAAGAAGATTCCATGATAGACTAAGTTGTTTGAGCTGAACAAGAGAACCTAGCTCTGCTGGAATATGACCTTCAAAGAAGTTCTTTGACAAATCAAGAACCACCAAAGAAGAAAGATTAGCAAGAGCGGGAGAAATAGTGCCTTTAAGTGACCTTCCACTAAGGTCAAGCTGCACAACTTGATCTCTAGCTTGGTTGCACTGGACTCCTGTCCAGTTGCACACATGCACACTTGAATTCCAATCTTCCAGAGCAGGTTCAGGGTCTAAAACAATGCCTGACATGAATGAAAGCAACGAAACTCGATCCCTCCCAATTCTAGCATTCTCTTCCGCGGTAGCTACAAAGAGAATGTTGATCAGGAACAGAACACTAAACTTGGAAAATTGGCAAAACCCCATTCGCTCCTTTTAGTGAAACACAGAGGGCATTTGACATACAAAAAGTGCTTGTTTGCACCACCAAGTTTCTAGTAAGATGGAAGCTGTAGCGTTGAGACATGTGCAATATATACAAAAACGGAAAAAGGGTAGCTAGAAAATTTGATGGCTGTGCCTAACTGCCGTTGTTGAAGGAGGGAACGTACGTTTGGCGCCTATGATCTTTGACTATGAACTCGACCAATCTGAGGTCAACAAGTGTGGACAGGTGGTGTAACACGTCAGCAGCGTCACGAGCCGTGTTACAATGGTGGTATACATGTCAGCAATAGGCCTAACACTTTTGGCTAATGCTGTTTGCTTGTGAGTTTGGGACAAATTAGTGGATGATGCGTTGTTAAGGAAAACAAAAAGGCTTTAAAAAACAACCTTGAAGATAAAAGATCATTTTAAAAATAATTCTATTTATAATTTTAATTATTTTTAATTAAATTGGATAAAATTATCTTTAATAATGTTACGCATCATATACAAAAATATGTTACACGTTATGATTAAAAAAAATTATTACACGTTATATTAAAAAATAATATTATTATTACTCGTCATATGTAAAAATATTTTACACGTCATGATTAAAAAGATTGCTACATGTCATGTTGAAAAAAAAATATTATTGTTACATGTTATATACAAAAACATATTACACGCCATACTTAAAAAAAGTTTTTACATACAATATTAAAAAAAAATGTTGTTACATACCATATATAAAAACATGATATACGTCATGGTTAAAAAAAATGTTGTTACACGTCATGTTAAAAAAAATATTATTATTACACGTCATATACAAAAATATGTTACACGTTATGTTGAAAAAATATTATTATTACATATCATATTCAAAAAAATTTTGTTATGGTTTATTGCCTAAAATGTTATTGTTACTTACAAACCAAAACTTCAAATCCTCTCAACTTTCTTCATTTTTTTTATTGACAATTTGGCACCAATTAAAGTGTTTCTAATATGCTTTCATAAATCAAAACATAAATTTTCTTATCTAAAATACCTATTTCGACTAAAAAAAAAAATTCCTTTAAAACCCTAGGTTTATAAATTTCAAATTCTTGAGTTTATTGATGTCTAGATACCAAATTAATTCAATTAAAAATTATTTCAAACATCTGTGATCATTTCTATTATTTTAGTTTCATCCAAAATATCTAAAAATCAAATTTCTCAAATAGCCACTCACCCCAAGCACATCAAAACTATCGCTTGGCGTCTTGAAAGCGTGAGAAAGAGAAATTAGAAGTATAATACATGAATGTCGAAAAGAGAAATCGATAAAATTAAAGAAAGTTGGATGGTGAGAGAGAGAAATCGAAAATACAAATGGAAAGAACTTGTGATGAATAGTTTAATTTATTTGAAATAGTTTCAAAGGTATTTTTATCAAATTATAACTAAATATGATTAAAAATAATTAAATTTATTTTAATAGTTTATTTTTATATACCCAATTATTTCTCATAATTTCTTCTTATTTATTATAAGGGCATGCTTTTGAAAGGTGATGGTGGCAACTCGGCTTGTTGTTGTTCTTCATAAATTTTTTTTGGTATATTTGTCGGCTGAGAGGGAGATGTGGACAGCCTAAGGGAAATCTCGGCGTAAAGTATATGGGCGGATACAGAGATTAATTGATTGATTTTAATTTATTGGGTAAAACTGCACTGAAAGGGTTTCAAGGATAGCTAGCTGGCACACCATGCAAACGCAACCAACCTCCTATGGAAAAACTTGTTACTACGTGTTACCTTATCTGTGAATATGGATGACTCTTACGTGTTGCATGTAAACTATCAGAAATTGGGTGAGGGCGAGTGCGTCAAAATAGTGTTCAGCAAGATGACAATTAGTTTTTGCTTTGTATAACTTTCTACGCCGCTTCATTTGTATGAATATACCATTGAATTCAACAAATATATACTACTAATATATTTACAGATAGGAGCAAAGCATGGATCTTGAATTCACTTTTGTTCAGACTAACCACTAAAAGTTCTGAAGTTTAACTAGCAAAGATGAATTACTTGGCCTGATTTTCAAATCTAATTCATGAAAGCACGAAAAGCATATATTTTGAAGAACTTTTTGACACTTTCAATAAAGTTCTCAAGTGTCTTTTTTTTTAAGGATCCCAATAGGGCAGCTGCCTCCATTATTCTTCCCATCTTGGATCCACTGCCTGCATACACCAACATTTTAGTCATGTCAATATCCCCATCACTTCTCTATACATATTAAAATGAAGTCAATTGCTAAAAAGTACATGAGTTTTGAAGAAAAGGTCAGGAAGGGGTTGTGGTTCTTGAGTTTTTCTTACTTTAGAGCTAGCTCGCTAGTTCCATTGACCCAAGAAAATATAATGAAAGAAAAACTCGAAAACGCACGAGGCAGAAATTCCTGTGAAATGCGTCTTGGCTTTTGACTCTAAAACAACTAAAAAAATGCAAAAGGCAACGCCTGAATCTTTATATGACAAAGAGCAAATCCAAATTTTGGCAAAGTTCAACTATTCTATCCAACTTTTCAATAAAAAAATGCTCAACTAGGATTCAAGAGTCACGACTCTTGACATATGAGTCATTATTACAACATAATTAAGGCCAAATTGCCTGTAAATTTTATGACAAATGCGGCTCACAAGATGCAAGTAGGAAAGCTTTGGTCTTCGATGTTGTCTACCATCATGCTCATAATAAAGTATACATACAAATTATAAGGTGCTGCAGAGGGTTCACATATAAGAGTGGCTGAGTGGGTATACATTACCTCTAGGGTTCTGGCTGGCGGCTGAATTTTGGGTGGTTTAATTAGTTTAGCTTGCTACTTTCCCTGGAAGCAACTCTCTCGCATTGTCAATTGTGCATAAAGAAAGAAAAGATATCATTATTGATTGTCTTGTCTGAGCTATTTGTCTCATTTGATATGACAAAAACTTATTATACTTACGTATTAGTAATATATTTATGAATTATTAACCTATCATAAATTGATAAATCCCATCCTTAAATACTTATATAATAAATTTTTGTCACATCAAATGGTGATTGGATAAAAAAGGTTGAACGAAAATGTTAAGGCAAGTAGTAGTGCATAATTTGCTAACAAATTATGATGATCTAAATTAAAGATTAGTTCAAACAATCAAACAAGTTATTGAAGAATTTAGGTAGAATAAAGATGAGACAGATGTGAAGAGTCATAGAAGAAGAAACGAGAATTCACTCCTTGTATTTGAGTGCCTTTTCCCTTGGTTATCTTGCATCAGTATTATAAATATAATTGAGGAGGTTCGGACTATGTAACCTTGTTTTGATATTATATTGAAAAATTAACGAAAAACTTATATTGAAAAATTATTGATATTATATCTTTTTCATGGTTGATATAGTCTTATTTTGGGAAAAAAATTTAAACATTTTCTTTGACAATAAAATAAAAGGAATACAAAACATTTTAATATTAAAACAAATGAATTAGTGACTAAGTGACATAAGTTTTTACATAGTAAAATAGAATATATTCCACTACCAAATTGAACTATATTTGAAGAAGCATGAAAAAGATATATATTGTATATGATGGAATGAGAGTTTATCTTAATTACCTTTTAGTATTCAATTAATAAATGTCCAATATTATGGTTTTTTTCTTGAATGACTCTTTGATTTTTGAAGTTCAAAGGCTTAATTATGGACAAAAAGGCCAACATTCACTGTTTCACTCTTCCAAACACAAGGTGGTTTTGATCGATCAAATTATTGGCAAGTAAATCATTTTGTAAGTTACTCCTTAACCAAAAATTACATTAAAATAATAAAAAATAATTTTATATTAACATTTTAAAATATTTTATAAAAAAGGCAGTACATTGCAACAGCATGAATAATCAATACACATTGTATAATTCGATTCAGGTCATAACAAAATCAATACATATCTACGTGAAAAATTGATTTTATCATGAATTGGTAGTACATCTATCAATTTACAACCGAATCGATAAATAGTGTACAATATGTATATATGTATGATACACTTCACTACGCCATTGATGTATTAAAAACTAGAACTACTCAATTACTTAAAGATTCAATTTTAATTAGTTTTTGAAAAAATCTTATAAATATATATATATAAAGCTTTTAGACTTAAATAATATAAAAATATTAATTTTTTCTCTCTTTTAATTGTTTGCGAGTTCAAAAATTTTAATTTATATATTTATTTTTAAAATATTAAATTATTTTCATATTTTGTGCATATAATATATAATATATTGTGTATACATGAAGTTGGACAAATAAATATTTTTTAAATAGAACTACTTCATTATTGTTCATAAAAATATTAATATTTTTATTTTAAAATGTCACCATAGTTGTTTTACTTCATTTTAATAAATGTAAAAAAATTAAGTTGAAAATTTTACATCGTACTTTACCATAGATATCATTTTTGATATTCAATTCAGGAAATTAATAATTCGAAGAATTTCAATTTGATAATTATGAGAAGAAGTGCTGTATAAATAAACAAAATAGTGATTTCTGATTGGGCTCAGCTAAACCTAAGCTGATTCAAAGTGGGCTGGGCTGGTGAAACCTTCCATTCCACGTTTTGGTTAGCTCTGCCCTAGTGAAGCCCAATATACAAAATATTAGGCCTGCCTCTCATGTTTTACACTTCTCTATGTAATAAAATTATTTTTTTAAAAAGAGTTTTTTGTTATGAATAGTTTTGTGAATATCCATTTATTCTATCTATATCTAGATTTAATGTAAATTAGATTGGATTAGGATTTAATCCATCTAATTTAAGTGTTATCTTTATCTTGTAAATTTTATCAAGATAAAGGAGTTATTTGCCTATAAATAGACCCCTCAATTCATTTGTAAATATGCACTTCAATAAGATCACTTTTCTCTTTCTCAATACTTTCATTGTTCTCTTTAACTATTCTTTTTAATTATCTTTATTTGATCTTTTAGATTTATTTCATAACACGTTATCAGCACGATTCTCTAATTTCTCAAGTTCTATAATTATAACGTTTTTATTATCTTCAAGTTTCAAAAGGATTTCAATGATTGCGTTTTGATTTTTATTTTAGAAAATCAAGTAAGTGACTTGATATCTCTTTAGTATTTTCATTCTCTTAAAATCAACTTTAATATGAATTTTACTATCATGTAGTATATATTTTGTAGGGATGTCAACGGGTCGAGTATCCTATAATTTCGAGGTACCAAAACCCTAATCCTATTAAAAATCAACTATCCTAACCCTATTAATTACCCGTATAATTTTAAAATTACAACCCTAACCCTAACCCTATTATTTTTTTACTACCTTATAATTACCTTAACTCGTTTAAAAACCCGATTAGATTAAAAAATTATTAAAATCTATTTCATTGCTACCAAATTACCTGATTAAACCTAATTAATAATCTAATAATTTTTTTATTTATATATATTTATATCATCACATTAGTTATTTAACTAACTATATTTTAAATATCTTATTTTGTCCATATATAGCAAATGGAACAGTTAGTTTAGATGGTAGAGACAATGAGTATTTTCTTTATGGCCTGGGTTTGAGTCCTTCTACATTCATTTTATTCAACAATTTAAATAATAATAAAATAGATAAATGGGTTATGTAAACGGGTACCTGAATAAATAAATGGGTAAGGTAAACGAGTACCCACGAAACCCGACTAAAACACAATCAGGTTCGGATAGCGGGTATCCAACATGTAATACCCGAACCCGAGTTAGGTAGTGATTTCACTACCCAAATCAGCTCCTAATCCGCTTATAGGGTACATTAACCCAATTTAACCGAGTCAGGTACCCTATAATAGGGTACTCGTTAACATCCCTAATATTTTATCCCTCGATTGAAAAGTGAATTTGCTATTATATAGCTATTAATGAAAAGTCATGAATATCTATTCTCTGAAGTGAATGTGACATCATTTAATAATTATGATCATTGTCATGAATTTATCTTTTCACTGAAGTGAATGCCACAGCATTCAATAATTATGATCATGGATAAATAATTTTTTTTTTACCACCAGAAGTGGATAGATAATTTTATTATCAGAATCTAAGGATAATTTTACCACCAGAAGTGGATGAACAATTTACCACCAGAAGTAAATGAATGTCGTAACCTACTAAAAAAAAGAAATAATCCACCAGAAATGGATAACCCATCATATGTGGTTCACCCACCAAAAGTGGATATATACTTGTAACCTACCACAAGTAGATGAATAAAGTAAAAAGATATCTTAACCCACTAACCCACCAGAAGTGGATATTCATCAAGAAATGGATAAAAACTTGTAACCCACAAGAAGTGGATAAATAATTAAAAGAATAAAAGGAATATAGAAAACGTGTTGTCATTGATGTGGCATGAAAGATCATTGGTTACGTACTTGCTATACGTTATAAATTTTATCAAGCATCACTGAAAATTAAAACATCTTGTGATGATTGTAATCATGGCCAAGTTGATATAGCACATCAAGATATTTGTCTACCCTGAAAGAGAAATTGATTATATGATTGTTAACGGAAATATCCATTGTTGATTTTTTTTATCCTGAAAAGGAATTGATCATTCGATTGGTAATAGGAATATCGGAGAATGAATTTAATAGTAATTGGTATATTTTAGTATAACTAAATTATGAAGATGTTTTAATATGTTTTCATTATATTTAAATGATATGTTCTTATTATGTGTTTTAATTCTATATTTAATATTTTTTTATGTTAATTTGTAATCTTAATATATATATCTTACTTTATTAAAAAAATGAGATATTCATATTGTTGGATCCAAGATCTATGATGTAAATATATGTCTAGCAGACATTACTACAACACACTATATTTGAAGATAAAAAATATTTTTCCTACTTGACAATGAAAGAGAAATCAATGTCAATTCAATATCTGGTAGTACAAGATTAATCGAAGGCTCCAGAAAAGCTAATAGTTTACTACCTTGAGGAACAAAGTAATGGAGGATGTATTATTTTCTATTAAGTCTCAAAGAAATTTATTAAGTTTTAAAGATATTCATTTGAATAGATATCATATTAAGACAATGAATAAAAGAGACACTTAATACTTCTATATTACATCTATTATATCAAGTGGAAAGTGTATGTTGAAAAGAATTACTCGTTCAATTCTCAAAATTAAACTATACAAATATTAGAATAATTAAACTCATAGTAAACCAGAAGTTTACTAGTGATTTTAATGTTTGGCATGACCGGTTGGATCATCTCGGATCGATAATGATGTAAAAAATGATTGAAAATTTATCATTCATTGAAAAATCAGAAGATTTTTCAATCTAATGAATTTTATATGCTGCTTACTCTGAAGAAAAATAAATTATAAGGCTATCATCAGCTAAAGTTGGGATTGAATTCCCTATGTATCTGAATAATATTCAAGGTTATATGTGGATTCATGCATCCATCATGTGAACCATTTATATATTTTACAGTTTTAATCGATGCATCGACTAAATGGTCACATGTGTGCTTATTATTAGCCTGCAATTCGACATTTGCAACCATTCGTTTGCAAACACATTTTCCTAATCAAGATTATTTGTCTTGACAATGCTAGTGGATTTACATATCAAAAGCCTTTAATATTACATATTAGTTGGAATAATTATTGAACAGCCTGTTGCTTATCTTTACACATAAAATGGTCTAGCAGAATTATTTATTAAACACTTCTAACTGATTGCAAGGCCATTACTCATGAAATTGAAACTCCCAATGCCTACTTGGGGGCATGCCATTTTGGATACAGCAGCATTTGTATGCATCAAGCCAAACGAGTTATTATAAATCATCCCTATACAATTAGTTTATGATCAGGAACCAAATATTTCTCATCTAAAATTTTTTTTGATGTGCGGTATATATTTCAATTGCTCCACCACAACGCATAAAGATGGGTCTTCAAAGGAAGTTAGGAATACATGTTGGATATAAATATCTATTTGTAATTAAATATTTAGATTTATGAACAGGAGATTTATTCATGACAAAGTTTGTCAATTGTCATATTGATGAAACAATTTTTCTAATATTAGGGGGAGAAAATAAGCAACTACAAAAGAAAATTTTTTAGAATGATTTATCATTATCTAGTTTTAATCATCGCACAAATCAATATGAACTTGAAGTTCAAATGATAATTCTTTTACAAAATTTAGTAAATTAGTTGCCAGACGTATTTACTGACCTAAAAGAAATAACTAAATCTTATATACCAGCTGTAAATACTCCTATTAGCATTGATGTCCCTGGAGGACAAGGCACGCCAGAAGCGTGAAAACCTATCAGTTCCAAAGATAAAATCCTCGAAAAAATGAAGCAAATATTTAAGATTGTCAAAAAAAGGAAAGTAGAAACTCTAGAAGAGACCCCTGACATAATTGATGAACATTTTAGAAAAAATTCAGATACCTGAAATCAGTGAAAATAAAGATATTTCAATAAATTATGTCATGATGGGAAAAGATGGAACTGATAAATAAATGTCGACGATATTTTGTATATAATATAGAGCTCAATATTATGAAAGAAAAATGAGGATCTTGAATTTATTGAAGAATGTAGACATAAAATTATTAGCCAATGTGGAAAGACGCAATTAAGGAGGAATTGAATTCAATTGTAAAACGTAAAGTTTTTGGACCTATAGTTCGTACATCAAATGATGTAAAACCAATGAGATATAAATGGGTATTTGTGTAAATATGAAATGAAATAAAATGAGATTATGAGATATAAAAGCACGGCTTATCGCACAATGTTTTACCCAAAAATCTAGTATTAAATACGAAAAGATATATTTTTTGCGGTGGATATAATTACAATTCTATTTTAACTAGTTTGGCAATAAATGATAAAATTAAAATGTGTCTAATGAGTGTAGCTACAACCTATTTTTATGACTCATTTAATATCAATATCTATATGAAAATCCCTGAAGGATTTAAATTGGCTAAAGTACAAAATTTTGAATTCTCAAGAAATTTACTCTATCAAATTAAATAAATCTTTATATGGATTAAAGCAATCTAGACATATATGGTATAATTGCCTTAGTGCATATTTGTTGAAAGAAGGCTATAGAAATAATCTTATATGCCTATGTATGTTATAAAAGGATTTAGATATGAATTTATTACAATAGCTGTCTATATTTATGACTTGAATATTATTGAAACTCTTGAAGAGTTATCAAAAATCGTGGATTATTTAAAGAGAGAATTTGAGATAAAAGACATTGGAATAACAAAATTTTGTTTAGGTCTTTATATTGAACACTTGGCAAATAGAATTTTTTTTCCATCAATCAAATTATATCGCAAAGTGATATTATATGGAGTAAGCATATCTATTAAGTTCACCAATAGTTGTAACATCACTAGATGTGAAAAAAGGTTTTTTTTTTTTAATCTCATGAGGATAATAAAGAATTTCTTGGTCCTGAAGTACTATAACTTAATACAATTTGAGCATTAATGTATCTTACTAGCAATACATGACTTGATATATCAATTGTGGTAAATTTATCAGCAAGATATAGTTTTTCTACAACTCGAAGACATTGGAATGGAATTAAAAATATACTTCGATATCTCCCAGGAACAATGAATATAGGCTTATATTATTCAAATGCATTAAAATAAAATTTAATTAGTTATGTAGATGCAAGATATTTATCTGATCCATACAAAGCTTGATCCCAAACAAGCTACTTGTTCATTTGTGAAGCAACTTATGAGCAGATCGTGAATGTGTCTAGTTAAGATCTGGAACTCAATATATTTGAGAAATGTGTAATTTGTCAACCAAAAAGGAAATTCCAACAACATCATATGAGGATCAACCAAGTAGTTGATTGACAAGCCAACTTGCATAGCACAGTTAAAGGAATGAGACATTAAAAGCGATAAAACAAAATACATAATTCTCCAAAATTCTTATTCACGCATGATCTCCTAGAAAAGTTCATCAAAATTCTTCTTCACGCATGATATCCAAGAAAAAAGTGAAATAAGTGTTTAACAAATTCAGCCAAGTAACAATCTAGTAGATTTGTTCACTAAAGCCCTACTTACTGCAATATTTGAAATGTTAGAATGTATCATTTTAAATATCTCTATCATGCAGTCATCAGGGGGAGTAAAGTATACACTGTACTCTTTTCCTTCATCAAGGTTTTTCCCACTGGGTTTTTCTTGATAATGTTTTTAATGAGGCAGTATTTCATAAGCGTATTCTTGAAAAGAATTATGTACTATTTTTCTTTCACTTGAATTTTTTTCCCATGAGGTTTTTTCCTTGTAAGGTTTTAACGAGGCATATTTTTAATATAATGGATATTCAAGGAGGAATGTTATAAATATTTTTGTGAATATCCATTCATTCTATCTATATCTAGATTTGATATAAATTAGATTGGATTAGGATTTAATCCATCTAATCTAAATGTTATCTTTATATTGTAAATTTTATCAAGATAAGGGGGTTATTTACCTATAAATAGACCTCCTCAATTCATTTGTAAATACACACTTCAATAAGATCACTTTTCTCCTCCTCAATTCTTTCTTTCTTCTCTTTAATTATTCTTTCCAATTATCTTTATTTGCTCTTTTAGATTTATTTCATAATATTTTTAAATTTATGGTTGATGTATGAATGATATAATTATTGTTTTATTAACCGTTTGGATTGATTGTTTTTTCAAATGAAACCTTTCAACTTTATTCCTTGTTTTTAAAAGAAAAAATTTTTTACTAAAAAAATTTAAAATGATTAACATAAATTATATTACATTTGAAAATGACATAAAATATTTTTCATTTACCTTTTTCTTTTCTCTTGAATCCATTTCATAAGCTTTGAGATCGATCTCATTTGAAAATATATTACTTTCTCTTTCTTGTGCGATCCATCCCGCAAAATAATAAAACAACAAAAGTATCATTATTTTTTTTTCATCTTTTTATTTATTATTATTTTTAATAAAATATTATTGATTATTTTTATTGAACTATTTCAATCATTATAATTATCTTTATTGTGATATTGCAATCTTTAATATAATACAAGATACTTAAGATTAGTTAAAAAAGATAAAAAATAAGTTATTTATGTATGAAAATCTCTTTTATTTTAATCTTCAATTTAAGATTTATTTACTTAGCATATTAATTAGTATAACATTATTATTAATATTATTTATATCTAATATTTTTAATATTGAAAAGAAATATTTTGGATGTCTTGCTTAATTGATATCAATGTTAATATTTTTATGGTGTTATGATTGGACATTATTGAACATGAAAGTTTTTGAATAATCAATTATAATAAAAATATTTTTTACAAGAGGATCCAAATAACAAAAAAATATTTTTAAAATTTATCAAAATAATAAAAAATATTAATTTGAAAAATAAAATATTCTACACAAATATTATTATTCCATTATCTAAATGTATTCTTATAATTTACTTGGTTTTCATGGGCTAACAATTTTTCTGAACAAAAAAATCCAGAAAGAGAAATGATTTTGACTATTTAATGCCTTCTTAAACCAATAACATATAATTTTCTCAAAAAAAAAAAGAGAGAAAATCACAAAATGATAGTAGCATGTACTTAATTTCAATAGAGCTGCTGCGAAGTGGCCAAGTCCCAATCTTTTTATCCTTGCTCCTTCACCCACACGACGGTGAAGAATAAAAGTAATTTTTCATTTATCTTTTGTCTTTGATATTGACAATAGAAAAATATCATTCAAAATACAAGTACGTGAGAGGTTTAAGGGGGGTTTCCCTTTTTCATTCTTCAGCCCCTTATCTCCCCCGCCCCAAAAATGGCTTCCAGAGCCTCACTCTTTCTAACTCAAACACCTCAAATCCAATACCCAACACGGCCGAAACCTCTCTTACCCCAAAAACCCCACAAAAAACCACTTCTTTTCCTTCCCAAACCCACCCTTCGTCCTTCTCTTGTCTGTTTCCCATTCCCTCTCAATCTCAATTCCCCTCCAAAGCCACCTCGTATCTGCCCTTTGCATGACTCCCTCCACGACAACTTCGTCGAAAACATCGAAAACCCATCAAATTTCCTCTTACCTAAAGCCCAAAGCCACCAAATTCTTTCTCCAGAATCGACCCCAAGGCTCTTTATTCAAGACCCACCTTGGATATCAGCTTTATTCTTAAAGGGTCTTTACAAAATGACCAACCAGACAGTCAAAATAGAGCACAAAGAGATTGAGAAAAGGAAGTATAATTTGCTAAGAAGGAGACAAGTGAAGGAAGAGACTGAAGCTTGGGAGAAGATGGTGGAAGAATACAGGGAACTGGAGAGGGAAATGTGTGAGAAGAAACTGGCTCCTAATTTGCCTTATGTGAAAGGGTTGTTTTTGGGATGGTTTGAGCCGTTGAGGGAGGCAATTGCAAGGGAACAGAAGGTTCAGAAGGGAAAAACTAAGAAGCTGAGAGCGGCTTATGCGCCGCATATTGAGTTGTTGCCGGCCGATAAAATGGCGGTTATTGTTATGCATAAGATGATGGGGTTGATTATGGGAGCTCAGGAAGATGGGTTTGTGCAGGTTGTGCAGGCTGCTGTGCACATTGGGGTGGCTATTGAACAGGAGGTTGGCTTATCAAGTTTAGCTATTTTTTTCTTTTTTTTTTTAATTATGTTTTTTCTAATATTATGTTTTTATTTTTGAGGCATTTGGGAAAGTTGAGAAGGGTTTCGAACTCTAGATTTCAACGCCTGAAGAAAGAGTAACAATTGCTAGGCCGAGCTTGGTTTGTTTGAATGTTATGTTAAAATTCGTGCAGGTGTGTTATTTCAAAAAGATAAAACTTAAGTAAGCTCCCTTATGTCATTTCCCTTGGTTTTCTAATGAAAATAAGCTATGTGTTTAAATTTATTGAGTTGACATGGACCCCAAGCTAACTTTGTTTTGTCAAGTCAATAATTTTAAGCACATGGCTTATTTGTTGGGTCGTTAGGAAAAAAATGTGAAACCTTACCTAAGTCCTTTCAATTTTAAAATTGGTCTGTTGTTTGAGTTACTTGAAGAGAATTTTGTGAGCATATGGTGTACTAGGTAATGCACAAAAGATTCAAAAGCATATGGGGTTGTATAATTCTTCATGGACTAGAACCTCTTAGATGGAAATATTTGTATAGGGATGTGTTGTTCTTCATGGAATAGAACCTCTTAGATGGAAATATTTGTATGGGGATGTATAGTTCTTCATGGACTAGAACCTCTTAGATGGAAATATTTGTAGGGTTGATTGAATAATTGAGTAAATTTGTTTTATAAAAAATTGAAATATGCCCATTTTCAGAACTGAGATACTCACATGATCCATTCGCATCTTTGTGGGGGGGGGGATTGTGTGTGTTGAAGGTGGGGTGTTACTGGATGCATTGGATATTCCATTACAAATATTGGTAAAATTTCTTTCTACCTAACATAAAAATACCCGCCCGTCGATTACCGAGTCACAAGTTAGAGGTTTGTGGCTCACATTAACCATGTAATACAACTGAAGGAAAGTTGAGGTATCTTTTGGCAACAGCTAGCTAGCAGTAAAGTTAGAGGATACTAGTGCGCAAAAAACATATTGTTTCAATTTTTACCTTATTAGTATATGCACTTCATTTTGTTCTTATCATACAATTTCATTTATTAGTACCTGCACTAGTAATGAGGATGAAACTTTGTTAATGCTTCTTTGTCTCAGGTTAGAATTCATAACTTCTTGGAGAAAACTAAGAACTATCAGAGGAAGAAGACTACTGATGAGGTTCAAGGTTTGAGCAAGGAGAAGGAGATACTTAAAAAACGTGTTAATAGTTTGATTAGGAGGAGAAGACTCATTGAGGTGCAGAAGCTGGTAAAAAATGAAGAAATTAAACCTTGGGGTAGAGATGCCCAAGCTAAGGTTTGCAGTCTTTGTCATGCCTTCTTTTGTTAATGATTGGTTGATTTTAAAAGGTTTTTTCCCCTCTTTCTGGATCTTGAAAACCTTTCTTGGCTAAATGTGATCCTGCAGCTTGGAAGTCGTCTTCTAGAACTATTAACTGAAACAGCTTATGTACAACCTCCAATTGACCAGTCAGGAGATAGTCCACCCGATGTTCAACCTGCTTTTAGGCATAAATTTAAAACTATCTCGAAGGACCCTGGGTGAGACTTCATTTCTCTCTTAGTCAGTAATTTATCTTTGCAGAATGGGCCCCATGCCACTGAATAATAGTCTGCTAGACCATCTTCCTTGCCACTAGGCTATTTCTTGGGTATGAAATTGCCTGCATATGTCAGATATGATTTCCAAGTCCCTCTAGTAGACCTCTTGCTTTGCATTCATATAGTGGTGCATTCAAACTTGTTCAGATTTTGGACTTTACATACAGAGTGTGGAACTATGTATGGTATATTTGTGGGGGTTGATGTTTATGTTATTCTCTTTTGTTTTCCACTTAAAATTATTATTCTGAATCATTTTTGGTTGTTGTAGGAAAAAAATGATGAAGAGATATGGGGTTATTGAATGTGATCCCCTAATACTTTCAGGGCTTGATAGATCTGTAAGTTAAGACATATCTTTTCATTATTCCTTTCTATTCTGGAAACCTAAAAGTTAATTTTCATGTCAGGTTCTAGTTTTAAATGTGAACCGTCCAGTCCTTCCGATGTTTGATGTTTTAAGTCTACCTGTATGCAGAAGACATGCTTCATACTGCTCAATGCAAAGATCTATTTAAATAAGAGACAATTAAAGGCTTCACACTTTTTTAATATATTTTTATTTTATTTGGTCCTCATTGTTTGCTTGTACTCTAATGATATTTGCTGATAAATAACATTAAGCTCGTTGGGCATTCTGGTCAGCAATATGGGTATTGGCTAATTATATGTCTGTTTGACTCTCTTGGATTCCTGTAACTCAATTATGCCTTATTTCTGTTGTTTCCATGCAGGCTAAGCATATGTTGATTCCTTATGTGCCAATGTTGGTGCCTCCAAAAAAATGGAAAGGGTATGTTATAGAGAAAATTGGTGAATGATTGATAGTTGCATTTGCTTTTGAGGAATTTTGTTACTCGTAGCTGCAAGAGTCAAAATGTTTTTCTGCAAAAGAAAAAAGTCAATATATTTTCTGTAAAATGAAGAAGAGTTAATGTTTTTAAAATTTCTGCATCACTTTTCTCACTTTCCCTCTCTGAAGTCAAATAAACAAACAAAAGATAAATCAGTGATTAGACATTAAGCTGAAGGTAGAATACGGTCTGCACTTAGCCACTCAGAGTAGTAACTGTAAGTTAAGACTTTGGTATTGACAAAGCTCCTTCCAGGTACGACAAGGGTGGCTACTTGTTCTTGCCTTCTTATGTCATGCGAACTCATGGATCAAGGAAACAACAAGATGCACTTAAGGGTGTGCATGTGAAAAAGATGCAGAAAGTATTCGAGGTAAAAACCTTCGTGCCTCTTGTTGTCTTGGTTTCTTGCTTTTTCTTTCTTGTGCCCATAGGTTAATGCCAAGATGCTTGTTGTGTTCCCTAATATTCCCCTTAATTATTTAAGATTATCCTAAAATACCTTTGTTACACAAAGGGCAAATTTGAATATATATATATATATATCTTTTGCGTTAATTGCTTAACAGATTTGAGTTGTGGATCTATATCTAATCAATTTCAATAATTATATGCTTAAAAGCAACAAATTGGAAGTATGAGAATTCATCTACAAGTTATCTGTTTTGAGTAATTGAAAGCTTGCCATGAACTAGCAGTTGTTGTCAGGACTCTTGGTCTGATTGCTCATGCTACTTGACTGACTGAAATGGCTTATCTGCAGGCCCTGGATACACTTGGAAGCACCAAATGGAGGGTGAATAAAAAGGTACTTGCTGTGGTAGAGAGTATTTGGGCTAGTGGTGGCAACATTGCAGGCTTGGTTGATCGTAATGATGTGAGCACATCATGAACTTTTACTTTTAAAAAATTTCAGTATTATTTTGGTTATTTTTGTTTTTCTGTTATTTAACCATTACTTGAAGGATTCTCTACCTAGGGTGTTGATACTTGCTGTTAACAGCATCTACATTGTAATGGTTCTGACTTTGCTGAAGTCCTATGAAAACTAGTGCTAATAATTAACATATTTTATGATGATTAAGAAGCCTCCTTTGAATGAAAAGGTCACTTGGAATATGTTTCCGCATGTTTCTTTATATTAAAATCATGCCAAGATCAATTCCACCAAACCAATCTGATGGCTGGTCAAGTCCCACAAGTTGTCTTTTTGGTGAAATTTAACTTAGAACTCAGTTCAAAATTAGTCTAGCATGCATGAGCATCTTCAAATTCCTCCCCCTTAAAATCAATGTCCTTTACATTTCAGGCTTTCCAAAACTATGTCCTCTTCCTGTTTTCAGGAAACTAATCATCTTAATTTTTCTATATTTCATATTGAATTTTCATGATTATTTTTATTTTTCTGGCATAAAACATATTCAATATTTTATATAAAAATTCTTACAGTCAAAGCGTCTTTCTTAAACTTCATGTCAAATCATATTTAGCTACTTAATTTGAGATGGGGTAACTACTATATACTCATTCATTTGTCTGAATTCTCCCTCCAATGTTTTTTTTAGATTCCTATACCAGAGAAACCTTCTTCAGAGGATTCAACAGAAAGCCAAGAGTGGAAATGGAGTGTGAGAAAGGCAAACAAGATTAACAGAGAGAGACATTCTCAACGATGTGACACTGAACTTAAGCTTTCTGTAAGATCACTATTTTTATCCCAAGTGACATATTGCTTGATGGTTTTCATTTTTGGTGCATTTGCCTGTCTGTACATGAGTGCTTATGTTTCCCCTCTGGTTTATGTTGCATTTTGTGAGTATGTATGCTAAGGAAGCTTGTCTTGGGACAGGTGGCTCGGAAAATGGAGAATGAGGAAGGCTTTTATTATCCTCACAATCTTGATTTTCGAGGCCGTGCGTACCCCATGCATCCACATTTGAATCATCTAAGTTCTGATCTCTGTCGAGGAGTTCTTGAATTTGCTGAAGGACGACCACTAGGGAGATCTGGCTTACATTGGCTGAAAATACATATAGCAAACCTGTTTTCTGGAGGTGTTGAAAAGCTTTCACATGATGGGCGTCTAGCATTTGTGGATAATCATTTAGATGATATATTTGATTCAGCAGAAAACCCTATTAATGGTAACCGGTGGTGGTTAACAGCTGAGGATCCTTTTCAGTGTTTAGCTGCTTGTATTAATTTGTCAGAATCCTTAAAGAGCTCATCCCCACATAGTGTGCTCTCGTGCCTGCCAATTCATCAGGTAAATTTAGTGGGAGCTGAAGCAGATAAAGAACTGTTTCAGTTGCTTGTTGAGTTTCGTTTTTGCACTTAATTAAATTTTGTACTTGGAAATGCAATTGAATTAATTATTTACTTCTCTCTGTTGCCATGATCATCCAATATGAACAGTGTTCAGACATAGCAATGGACATTCCTATATCTAGTTCTTTAAACTTCCTTTTTCCTTGTAGAACAGGCATCATCCTTCTGGTCTTTAGTAGTTATTGGATGTGCAAGGTCCTCATTGTTGGTAGGCTCAGCCTTAACTGAGTGACACCTGCTGCTGGAACTACTGTTGCTAGGTTTCTAACCTTTCCGGTTTTAACATATGCCACTGTCATTAAGCTGGGATGAGTCCATAAAGATTTCAGTGTCATACTTCTTATCTTTAGAACATAAATGTTGATGAGTAGAGGGGAAACTAGCAATTGCAATGTACTGTTGTTTGATATCTTTAGGATGAACTTGTGGCAGTAGAAAATTCTTTTGCAAAGTCATATTCTGGTTGTAACAGTTTCTCCACTACTGGCATCTTATGGATTGAGGAAACATCAGTTCTACTGGAAAGGTCCCTATAATCATAGTGTACATGATCAAAAGATCCTTTGTCTTTGTAATCTTGTTATATGTAAGCAATTTGGGATCACCATCTTATAACAGTAAGATACTTTGGACTACTCATCTCAATAGATTTTTACCTTTGTGAATGTTCTAGGAGAGCAAATAAAGCACTGTTGTATGGTTAGGTTATCTGCTCTACATCTGTCTCATCTCTAAAGTGAATGTGATTATATGTTCATTGCTTGTAGTGACTTTTTAGTGCTGCCACATCTCGGGATAATTGCTTTTTTGATAGAGTGGTTGCAAAGCACCTGCCATGTTTTGGTTCTTTTCTTCCTCTCTACATGGCATTTTTTGTCAGTTCTGCTTACGCACATCTGAGGTTTATGCCTTTTCAATCAGTCTTTACACAAAGGGATCTGAAATTTGTCTCCTCTCAATTGTTTAATTAGTTTTATTGTTTGTTGTTTCTTATTTTGTCTTTTTCAACCTAACTGACTCCCTCTGCCTCTCCTTCCTTTTCCCTTTTGTCCTTTAAAATTTGAATACAGGATGGTTCCTGCAATGGCTTACAGCACTATGCAGCCTTGGGAAGAGATAGTGTATGTTTGCTGCTTGTAGATAAGCAATTTTTCCCCCTTCTGAATGATTTACAATTCATATTCTCATGCTAGAGTTTCACTTTTGTATTTTTTTTCCTTAATATAGTTCAAGAAATCTAAACTCCTGTTCCTGACGTAAATAAAACTTACCTTGCATCTAGGCCTTATATTCTCTAAATGGTTCCCCTTTTTCCGCTTAAAGTTCTCCTTTGGCATTACAGAGAAGTGAGTTAGGGGAATGGTGTTATTAAAATCACCACAAGTATTGAGAAACTGTACTTGCTAGCCTCATTAGCTCATTTTTTGTAACTTCTGCTACAATATTATAAGCCTTGCACTGTCTGAGTAGCTGCTGTCTTTATATGCATGTAGTCAGATTTTCTTTTATTTAAGATAGTTTGGTTGGATGCTTTAATGTTTTGTTAACTGGTTTCCTCCCCCCCCCCCCCCCCCCCCCCCCCCAAACCAAACAAGAAACCGGGGGATTGGTTTTCATTTGGAATGAGGATTATGTTGAAATAAACAAATTGAAAGTTAATATCTTGAATGACCTGAATCTTATTTTTTGGTCTTAAAACTCCCTTCTCTTTCTCATGAATGATTTGTAATGTGAATGTGAGGTTGAATCTTACATCTTTGCTTGTATTATAAATTTAAAATGTTGGGTTGGTCTAACTTCTCTCAATCACAAATTATTACCCACTCATTATCAGCTTATCATTAACGACTTTTTTTGCGTTGGCAGTTTAAAAGTGCATCTGTGGTCTCACATCTTTTATCTGTTTTTTGTAGTTGGAAGCTGCAGCAGTTAACTTGGTTGCTGGAGAGAAACCAGCTGATGTTTATTCAGAAATTGCTGTAAGGTATATTGAATTTCATTTCTCAAACCTGCAAGTAAGGCATTGGAACTGAAGAATTCCGTTTAGTTATTAACTAGAAAACTTGTAATGGGCATAAAAAGCTTGCTGCATCACACACCGTTTCTTGATTCAGTCAGAATTTTTTCCTGGTCATATTGTTTGAACCATTTAGCTGTTATTTAATGATGCAGGCGCATTAGGAATTTTATTTTATTTACTATTTTCTTTAGCTTAGGATTTTATTTTCTTTATTTTATTTAGTTTGAGATTCTTTTTCCTATCTTTATTAGAATTTTAGTACTGTAAGTCTTTATTTAGGATTAGAATTATTATTTGATTAGGATTTATCTTAACTATTATAAATAGGTGACCCTAGATATAGGATTATCATTATTATCTTTTGTTATTTTGGAATATTTATTCAAGAGGTTTATTTGAAAACCCAATTATCTTTCTATTGTTCCAAACACAATCGATCCTATTCTAGCCCTAATTGTTGAGTTTTAATTGCCCTAAACCCTTCGGCTACATCACTTAAGGATGAGGAAAGGAGTAAATAGGAACCAAAACATAAACATTCCACTTGCACATTGAAGTAAAAGTCAAACTTTTAATGTTTAATTCTTTAAAAAAAAATTTTGGCTTATGGATTCAAAGTGGACTTTTTGCCTTTTACTTTGGTAACAAAATTAAGGAAAAAATGCAACAATTAACGGAGCCTTAGTCATTGGGGAAAAGACTGCTGGATATTGGTAGTGCTGCTTTAACTGAAACATTACACTTGGTAAAAGCATATACGTAGAAGAAATCTTTTTCCATATAAATAGACATTTAAAAACTAAAACAACATGAATTAGACAAATCAGGGATTTGATTATGGATTAGATATATTTGGTTTGGTAGATCAAAATCAAAGAAGCTGTTGATATAATTTCATAATTGCAGGATGAGGTGTAGATAAAAGGAACTTTTAGAAGGAGTATAGTGATAAATCTTAGAATAAACTCAAAAAATAGCCTGTCAAACTTGCAGGCTTTGTGGATACTTCCGTGATATAGAGCTTATAGAGCCAGTTACAGAAGTTGCCTTTGATCACTTGCTCTGTGCACTAGGCTATGAAGTGTATAACATATGGTGTGTGATACATAACTGGTCCTATATGAAAATGCTTGACTTAAAAAGTTGAAGAATAGATAAGATACTAGTTGCAAGAGTTTCTGAACTGCAGCAATGTGGAAGAGTTTAAGGATGGTTTCAAATGTTTAAAGGATACAGAAGGAGAAACTTGGTGGTGGGTTGCCTAAGGTTAGAAAGATCAAGTACTTGAGGACTTCTCTGAGGGTATGATATGAAAACTGTTGATTTTGGCAGCTTGTAGCAGATGATTGAGCATTTGATAGTGGAAAGAGATGAGATCCCAAAGGTGTAAGATGAAAGGGTTAAATGAGTTGCAAGTGCTACATAGTATTATTGCGAGAGAATCAATTGAATTCTTTTAATGTCAGAAAATTAAGGATAAGAAAGAGAAAAATAAACAATCAGAAGATCTAAAGAACACTCAAATACTTACAAAATGAACTCATTCTGATTGATTCTACTCTAATCAGGTTCAATGATAATTGATGGCTGGTTCAATGTTTGTCAACTCTTACAATCTGCTCAGCCTGCTAGGAGAATGTTTCATTAGGCAGCTACAAAACTTGACTACTAAATTAACATGATAACTCATGGTTCAATAAATGAAGCTTTTTATTTTAGTAAATTAATCAAGCAATGTGACTGAAAATTTGTTGTAAAATTGGATCATCTTCTTAAATTTGAAAACATTAAGAAGAGACTGATCATCACTACTAAGCACAAAATATTACAAAGAGGACTTGGTTTTCTAGGTCTATTCTCAACAGGACCAGCATGTGGTATAACCTTGAGTTATCATATCATCCTTGCTTGAAAGTGGCCTATGTGTCTTGAGGGCATCTATGAAGCTTGGATACACGATAACCCTCTGTGTTTGTTTTATGCATGTATAAGCCCTTGATAAGGGGGATGTATTGGACTTGGTGGGATACATCCCAAAAGTAAAAAAGGAAAAAAGGGGGAAAAGTCAGATATGGTAGTACATTGAGAGGACACCAGATGGAAAAGGACAAGGCTGTGCTTTCATCATTTGGTTCCACCTTGAGTGACTCATTGCAGATATCCAATGGGTAAAATGGATGGTGGATGGCCAGTCTTGTTAGTTCTGTCAAGATAAAAAGAAAGGCAAAGGAAAAGATTAAGAGAGGGAAAGTGTTTGACTGAAGGAAAGAAAGTTTGTTGCTCAAGAGATGGCTGTAGCAAAGAGTAGTTATTTATTGGAAGTGTGCAGCAGCATCAAATGAAGAGGATAAGAAGACCATAGTATCTGATTTTCAGTTTTCTAATTGGGCTGGGTCTGGGCATTTTTTGGTCAAAGAATATATTTAAGCTGGATGTATTGGACTAATTTTTATAATTGACTTTACTCTTAAAAAGCTTTACTACTATTTGGATTTCAATATATATAACCCAATCACAAAAACAATTTATCCTGCATATGAATTTGGCATATGGGATCAAATTCCATCTGGGAGGGATGGAAACAGATACAGTACTCCTACTGTTTTAAGACTCTCTATGTCATTGTGCTCATACTAGTGTTTTGCATGTAGCTTGTGTCCATATCTGTGCTTCATAGGAGAACACCTTTCAACATCATTTTCTTGTTGCCTAATCTTTGGGTGTTATGTCAGTCTCTTATCTCTTTTGCTACTTTAATTTCTGGCAATTTTCTTCTATTTCTTAAATATAATACTGCAAAATGAGGACTAAAGATTTTCTTTATTCCTTATCACTATTTAATTAATATTTTTGGGGGCTGGCAGGGTTCACAATATAATGAAGAGGGACAGTGACAAGGATCCTGCAACAAATCCCAATGCTTCATTGGCAAAGCTCTTAATTGATCAGGTTGGACTTGGTTCTTTTGAAACCAAAATTTCTAGATTTCCTTGAAGAGTTAACCTTGAAATTTTTTATAATTGATTTTGAATTAGGATTTTCTTTTCCTACACTAACAGCTTAAAATGCCGGAAACTTTTAGGTGGATCGGAAATTAGTAAAACAAACAGTAATGACCTCAGTATATGGTGTCACTTTTGTTGGGGCACGTGAGCAAATAAAACGACGATTAGAGGAGAAGGGTCATATAACTGATGATAGAGTGCTGTTTGCTGCAGCTTGCTATACTGCTAAAGTAAGCAATGCATTTAACATTATGTATTTATGCATGTGTGAACAAATATGCATGTGCACACTGATGATCTCTATAAACACACGGTACTGGCTTGTGTGCACATGCATACGTACAGATCTCTCTCTCTCTCTCTCTCTCGCTCTCTCTTCAATTGATCTCAAATACTCTTTCTTCTCTGAATTTCTTGACATTGGTATCATATTCTTTGAAAATTGTTGTTGGACTGATGTGAAATGAGAGTGTTCTAGATTTGTTCTTTTATTAGGTGGGTGGGGTTCCTAGAACTGTTTCATCAGCATTTGGAGGATGAAAGAAATGTTCTATTTATGTATGCATGTGGTGTGTGTGTGTGTCCTGGGAAAAGGGTAAATAAAAACAATTTTTTCTAATATTAATATTTTCTGTTGAAATTAAACAACTATGCTCAACATCTGAATTTGATACCAAAGTTATAAATTTTTTGACAGGTGACATTGGCAGCCCTTGGAGAACTATTTCAAGCAGCACGAAACATTATGGGCTGGCTTGGTGACTGTGCGAAGGTATACAAGAATCAATGCATAGAAACTGCCTTATGGTAATTATGGAGCATTAAGTTCTGGTACAATCATTTACTGGACTGCGAAATCCTTGTAGGTTATCGCTTCGGAGAATCAACCGGTGCAGTGGACAACACCTCTTGGACTCCCTGTTGTGCAACCCTACTATAAAAGTGAACGACATCTTGTAAGTGTTAAGAGTTGCAGTGTACTGGATTTCAAATGAGCAATATGATAATCCTAATTAGCACTTTTATTAAATTCCCGTAGGATATCAGGATGGCGGTTAAGATTTATGGTTACTCAACACTTTCTTAATTACTAAATAACTATTGATCATTAATCATTTTTGGTGGCATTGATCATTAGGGGCAGAAAGCAGAAATGGTTAGAGTATAAGATTTTAATGAGAAATCAATTGAAATGCAGCCTTTATATTCAAGACAGTTTATAGGTTTATCAGACTTGGAGCAGACATTTGCAGAAGGATTGAGACACAAGGTCAACAATCAAACTGTTATGTGCAAAGTTGAAAGAACGTTTTATAACATAATTTTAGAACATTATTAATTGTGTAAACTTAAAAAAATTTAAAAATTAAAGATTTTTACAGTTGAACAAGGATGCCCTTTGTAGCATACCAGAGCTGTACTTTTAAGTGTTTCTGTTTAAATAATTAATTGACATTAGAGTAACAAACTCACTGCTGCTTTTCAGATAAGAACATCTCTCCAGGTATTAGCCTTGCGGCGGGAGGGTGACTCAGTAAGTTAATTATTTTAGCCCTTCTTTTGAGTTCCTATTTCTGCTTTGGTTTGTTTTAAAACAAGTAGAAACACTCATATTTTGTCAATTCCAGGTAGAAGTTAGAAAACAGAGAACTGCATTCCCTCCGAACTTTGTGCACTCACTTGATGGTTCTCACATGATGATGACTGCTGTTGCATGCAGGGATGCCGGTCTACATTTTGCAGGTCTGTCTTGCTAACCTTTTGTAGGCAGAGCTTATACCAATATAAGATTATTTTTGCATGAGAACAAGCAAAATTAACTTTCTATAGACCCTTTGCATATTATTAGAATAGGTGGAAATACTTTAAGTGAATGCATATTCAAAAAAATGTATTAAACTGTTATACATCTTATAATCTTTTGCATATGTTGGGCATATTCATTACTTTATGGTGTCTACGTTTTCTCTTAATAGAATTTTCTTTTTATTGTCAAATAAGTGGAACAAAGGAAACATAAATACCTAAAATCTTGTTAAAGCTTTGCCACATTTAGCGTTGACATACAGCTTAGATTGCTTCAACTGCATATTACAACTGGCTGCATGTTTTTTCATGCGTCTATTAAGAATTTTGGGAGCATGTTGATTACTAAGCTCAGAAGTGAAAAATCTTTGGAGGATAAACCATGATTTTGGTAGATTGTTTAGTTGTTTTCCTGGTCTCATTCTCTCAAGATGAAGGTGACATTCTGCTGTGTCACCACTAGTATGTCATAGTTCAAGTATGTGTTCTCCTTTATTTTATCAGAATTTCTCACGGCAAAAGCTATTATAACCATCTAAACGCCCTTGATTTAAGATCAACTTCCGCCACATTATTTACATAGGCTTTGATACTTTCTTGTGATGTTGTAATGTCTGTAATCAAACTCTTCAACAGAAGAGCATTTGTTGCAAAAATGAGCTTGAAAACAATTTGCAGGGTATCTAGTGTGTTATTAACATATATGTAAGAGTGAACTTGCTATATTTAGTATTTACACTTTTTCAAGATATTGGGGAAGACCATAAAAAAAATGTTTTTCTGACACGTAAATGTTCATGTCCTTATAAAATAAATCTTTTGCAGGGGTCCATGACTCCTTCTGGACGCATGCATGCGATGTGGAGAAGATGAACCAGATACTCAGAGAAAAATTTGTTGAGCTTTATAGCATGCCAGTTCTTGAAAATGTAAGTATTGTGATCCCTGTCTTTCTATTCTTAGAGGGAGCCGATAGACAGTATTTTATTGGTTTGTAAATGTTTCTTTAGTTAACCTACCCGTATATGAAAGTCAAAAACCTTTTTCGTTCTAATATTAACCAGTCAATTGTGGTGTTACTTTTATTTTGTTTTAATTTGAAAATTGACTATTACATTTACCAACTTTTCAATGTATTCTTAAATTTACGTTTCATTCATTTTTTTTTACCATATTAATTTTACTTTGATTCTCCCCAGTTGTCTGAAAGCTTCCAGACATCATATCCATCATTGGTTTTTCCTCCCCTCCCAGAGAGAGGCAACTTTGACTTGCGAGAGGTTCTCAAGTCTCCTTACTTTTTCAACTGATTCTCGAAGTGGAACAACATTTGTATATTATGTGCAGAAACAGTGCTAGCTTGTGCTACAAACATTGCTAGCTTGTTGGACATTCTTTTGCCCTAGGGCATCAAGAAGTTTCGGAGAGGAGTAAATCCCTGTGGGACTCAACTGAAATTTGGGATACGAAGATCTGACTGCTTCTGCTTCCAGGTAAGCTATCTAGACTGTGTAGGATTCGAATTGTCCTTAACAGTGGCTGAGATTTATAGAGAAACCGAGAAACCTTGTCTCTGGCTTGGAGGTACTGTTACTCAGAGGAAATGGTTACTCCTTATATGGAAGTGTTAATGATTTCTAGAGCATGGGTTGAAACTTCCTGGGAGCCAAGAGACATTGTAGATGCCAAATACTTGCAGCGATTTTTTATATGCTGCAGGAGTTGATCATCCAAGATTACGACAGATGTCATTTTTGAGTGATGTAATCAAGTTGCTGTTTCTATTCTTTCATGTCTATTTGTTGTATTAAAGGAAGAAAAGATAATGTAGCAGGCACACGGGTAGTCACATGCACCTGCTGAATATCAACCTATGTACCTTAAAGCCAACATAATGAAATAGAAGAAAATTCTTCTAGCTCATTTGCACTCCCTTCAACATCGGATATGTAAGTTTCTTTAAGTTCTTTAATCCAAGTTTCATTTAGCTTCCTGACCCAACTTGACACTGAGTTTCTCACGAACGTAAGTTTCTTGATGTTCAGCCTTTAGTGCAAACTAGAAGTTCAATTGTTTTCCTGGTTTTGACAGTATTTGGTCCTAGCCCTCTACTTATTGGATGGGTATATTTTGGTTGGTGATGAGAAATTGTGAGTGAATTTAGGAAAATAAGATAATTCAAATATTATATATTTTAAAAACTTTTCCTTTGTGTAACCACAAAGAACTTTAAAGATTTTACTTAAATTTTGAGGATATATATTTTATGAACCAAGCAAATACGCAAAACAATTGAAACTTAGGAAACGAGATTGATACATGAAATCAGATATTATCAGAGAGACTTTTATTCAGCTGATACAAACAAATATTACATGTAATAAAGAGAAAAAGAGGTGTAATGCGGTATGCTTTCCTGTATCTAATAGTGCTAATATTTTATAAACCAGAAGTATGGCTGCAAAAAATGATCGAGAAACCAATATTCTGAAACAACAAATCCAACCATAATTGGATGATGATACCCTAGTTTGTTTCACGGAGTTGCATGCCCTGTCAATAAACACTAACTACCGTGCCCAAAGCAAATATTCTTGGTGAAGTAGAATCGAGGGCAAACCCACCTGTATCTTCTTCTTGTTGGCTTGACTTTGCTTGCTCCCTCATATGAGTTTATTTGACATTTCCACTTCCACCAACTGGCTTCAATTACACACCTTTTCACTTCTTCGCACTCCATTCCATGGTAGTGGCATCTGCAAGGATCCTCCAAGCATCCAATGGCATCTGCTTACCAGTTTCCAGAATAGCTGGTTTCGCTTCACGCTTCCACAGAGCTGAAAGAACAGCACAAATATATTTCAGCTGGGCAGATGGAGAAGCCAGAAAAAAGCACAGACAACAAGATCAATGTTATACACTCTAGATTTCAGCCAGAATTTTAACCAAAAAAAGAAAATCATTGAATGTAAGTCTTCAACATGGATGCTCGAATAAGGCTGAAAAATAACTCCTTGAATGTCAATTTTAGACAGGGATGCGCACCCAAAGCCAAAGAAGAAATCAAAAGATAATCATGCTCTTAAAGAGGAATAAGAAGATCCAAAGAAAAGTAATGGCTGTAACCAGTTTAAAAGCCGTTACACTTTGGGGAAAAGAAATAAGAAACGATCAAGTTGTGTAGAGAATAAACTGTCAACTATTCGTAAAATCTGCCCTTCTGAAGTTTCTGTCAAAAGCATTTAACTTCAAAAAACTTAAAAGAAGTTGCTTGACCAGCAAAGACCAACATGATTTCTTATATTCAAAGATATAGGAAATCATCAGCAGCCCATAGATGAAAGAAGTCACTGACAGAATCTTCATGTATGCATACACAGAGGAAATAAATGCAGGGTAGAAAATTGATCACCTTAGAAGCAAATACCTGGGAAATGTTTAAGTAGAATTCCAAGACGAGTTTGGATGTGAAATGACAGGAGCAAAAAGATTATATAGGTCCACCTTCTGCAGTTCACATCCCCATCTGCTTCATCCACAATGACCACTTAACAGCCTCTAAGAACTTATCATTCTTTCGAAGTGCAGTGATTAAATTGTTGTAAGTTATGTTATCAGGCTCTATGCCCTTTTCTCGCATTTCCTTAATCAAATCCACAGCATCTTCTACCATTCCAGCAATTCCATATGCCTTTATCAATGTGTTATAACTGCAGAGATCAGGTCCCAGTCCACACTCTTTCAGTTTGGTCAGCACAGCAGCAACTTCATCAATCCATCTCTGTTCTCCATAAATATTGATCATAATGTTGTATGTATAGCGGTCCGAAGCACAATTCGATTCCTTCATCCTCTGCAAGACACTTCTAAATTTCTCCATTTGGCCGTCTTTTCCATACGTGTCCAACATACAATTGTAGGCTTCAAGGGAAACTGAAAAACCATTGAATTGCATTTCTCGAACAGTTGATGACATATTCTTTAAGTCCTTATTTTGACCATAGGCAGCTATAACAGTATTGTAAGAGATTACATCTACCAACCCTCGAGTTTTTGCCATCCAAAATAGTTTCTTGACCTTCTTGAAAAGTTTGGCTTTACCATAAACATCAAGCATGACATTGAAGGTGATAGTATTAGGGGCAAAACCATCCAGAAGCATCCAATCAAAAATCTTGGAAAGCTCATCAACTGGCAGGGCACGTGCACAACAGTTAATGACACAGTTATACATTTCCTGATCCCAAGTGACTCCGCTCTTCAAAATTTTATAGTAAAGTTCCGCTAATTTATCCTTCATGTTGCACTTTTGATAGATTCTGAGCATGTCACGGAACAGATAAATGTCAGGGACAATTTCTTTCTGCTTCTCCATGATTTGTAGAACAATGCAAGCATCTTTTAAAGATCCAGCTTTAACATACATTCTTACAACTATGCTATAGCCAATCATGTCCAAGGCAACTCCTGAGGATTTCAACTTCAAATAGAGTGTTTCTGCTTCAGTGAAGTGACCCATGACACTATAAATGTCAATCATTGTACACATTATGTGCAAGTTTGGCTTGATTTCAGCATTAGGCATTTGAGAAAATACCTTAACAGCATTATCAAGATCACCCAACTCCTTGCAAGAGCAAATTAATACATGATACAGGTTATCCTCAAAAACTGGATCCTTCCATTTTTTGCTCCCCAACACTTTAATCGCATAATCCACTAATCCATTTTTCACGTAAGCCATGACCAGAATGGAACAAGACGTCTGATCATTTAAGACATGTTCATAGAAAGACCCAATTAAGATGAGAGGCACTTTATCAATCCTCCGAGCCCTTTCATATGCTTGCAAAACAGTACCAAGGATTGAAGAATGTTGACACCTCATCTTGAGCATATCATCAAGTGTTCTAGTGGCACCCTCTTCATCCCCGTGCTTTGCTTGCAAAGTTATTAGTGTGTACAAGTTGGATGAGTTAGGCTTGAATCCCAGCTGTTTGAGCTCCTTGTAATACCATTTAACTTCCTTATAGTTGTCAGCTCGTCCCCAGCCCTCAATCATTGAACGGTAAGTTGTTTCATCAGGTTCTAATCCAACTTGCTGGATGCTCAGGAATACAAGCTGAGCGGCATCCATATTAGATGATTTCCCATACCCTGTGATCAGTGTATTATATGCAACAATATTTGGAGAAAAGCCTGCTTCTTGCATTGAGACCAATACCTGCTCAGCCTCCTCTAACTTGCCCCGTTGACTATAGGCATTAAGCATCACCAGCCAATTTTCGAGATTCAATATCACTTTATCTTTTCTCATAAAGCCAATAATCTCTTCCCCCTTGTCATACAAACTCAAGCGTGTATATATCGTGATCATCGCAGAGTATGCAGATTGACAAACAATGCCAGAATTCCTCATCTGTGAGAATGTAAACTCTGCCTCCCTAACATTCCAACCCTTCTGGTAAAGTCCCATAAGCATGCCAAAAGTGGCAACATTTGGCCGAAACCCATGTTCCAGCATCATCCTAAACCACTTTGCCCCCAATTCCACAAGCCCCTTTTTAGAACACGCATATATAATCGTATTGAAAACCTGAAAATTAAGTTTACAACCTGAATCACCATTTGCTTGCCTTAACATCATTTCCGCCGCATCCCAATCTTCTCTCCTACCCAACACTCGAAGAACCAACCTATAGGCAGTCACATTTCCCTTTAATTTCCCATTGCTCCTCATCCACTCAAAAAATCTCAAAGCATTACTATCATTAGACCTCTCAAGTCTTTTCAATATAGAATTACAATGCGCCAAGTTCAAGTCAGGCTTAATAGCAGAGTAATCAACATCCAAGCCACTATTATTATATACAAAAAGATCCTTTCTTTCTATTTCATTTCTATTCCTTCTGAAACCAAACTTGAAACCCTCATTTTTTCTAATCCCTTTCTTGGGGTTTTGACCTTTTTGGCCCTCAACAAATTTTGGGTTTTCATTCACCAAATCAATTTTAGAAGAAAAATGGATATCTTTGCCGACTGGGCTTGGTTCAGGAATGTTGGGGAATTCAGTTTCAAAGCGTGAGACTTTGATATGCTTAAGCCTAGTCAGAGAAGTGAGAATAGAAGCAGCTCTTGTAACATGTATACAACTAGTGAATGAAAAAATGGAGCAATGATCAGGTACATGAGATGGGTTTACATAGAAATTGAGTTTCTTTGAATCAACAGTGTCCAAAGAAATGGGCAATTTCAAAGAAGCCATAGCTGCTCTTGTTACTGTTATCAAATTTTGACTCAGAAGAAGAAAGTTTTATGCATCATTTTGTGGATAAATGAACTAAGAAGATTCAGTACAAAGTGTAGTTGCACTTGTTTGAAAGAGGAGGAAAAAGTGAGAAAGCTTTTGTGCATACCTTGATGATGGGCCGTTGGGATAAAGGAAGTTGAAGCAGTGGAGGAAAATAACCGTTTCTGGATTTTCATGTTTAGCTTTTATGTTGCTCTCTCCATATTTCCTTTTCAGCTATTTTTAATATTCTTTAAATTCTAGTATTAATCTCAGGATGTTCAATTTTATTTATTCAGATTTTTGCCCCCTTTCTGGTAATTTGCTTGCTGTTTTGTTTCTTTTTACATTTTACCTAACATACTTTTATACATATGGACTCCTGGTATGCAAAATTCTTTTTCTTTTGCAAGGGGCTAACTTTGAGAAAACGCCAAAATGTAAAGGTGGCAGGTGGAGGAGAGAGAGGGTTCGTAACGAAACGAACAGGCGCCAGCTTTCCCTTGCCTTCCCTCCAACGTCACTCGACTGGACAGTCGACACTGTCCTATGTAGTGCTACTCTCTCTCTCTCTCTCTCTCTCTCTCTCTCTCTCTCTTCCTCCTCCCTTTGTTTCTCCATAAACTCTGAAAGAAGAGAGTAATGAGCGAAGAAAACCCTAAGCAATTAAAGAAGCGAACAGCATTAGTAATGGCGTGGGACTCGAATGTTAAAGCTTCAGTTTCAGAAAAGCTTCTTCATTTGCTTGGAGACTTCAATTACAACGCTGATAGCTTGCCCGTCCTCACTGTAACTATATTTTTACTCCCTCTCTTTCTTTTGTTTTCTTTCACGGTTCTTTGGGTTCGGGTAAATGAAAAAACACCAATCCTTCCTTATGTTTGTTTTGGTTCCTTTGTTGTTCAGGAGTATGTTGTTGTGCTTGTTTCTAATGGCAAGTGCCAGTCTGAAGTAAAATCTGCGTTGGAGGCGTTTCTTGGTGATAGTGTCACTGAGTTTGTATCCTGGTAACCAACCCTATCACGTTTCTTCATCAACGGACTCCTTTTTTGTTTTCTTCATTTTTTTTTTTTACAACTGCAAATGTTTTCTTTTGTATAGGCTATGGGACATTCTTTCAGAAACTTCCAATGATTTGAATGCGAATATGAGCTCGTCAGATTTGGAGAACATCACTGGTGCAAGTTCCACTAAGGCTGATGCTTCTGGCAAGAACCAGTCACAAAAATGTGGGTCAGAAGCCCCTAAGAGTCATTGCCAGTTTTCGGTCTTTTCTAACACGTTGGCTGAGGAAACTAATAAGGATGCTTCAACGCATTCTTATAAATTTAACAAAAGCTTCAGAGGATTTGAGAATAATCAAGATGGGTCCTTAGCTGGCTGTTCATTTAACACGAAGCCCTCTGCTGAAATCCTGGTTGCCGATGAACAACAAATGCAATACAAGAAGGTTCATGAGAGTAAGCTTTTCCCGATCATTTGTAGTTATTTGGTACCTATTATTGGTGTCTAATAACTGAAACCCAAATGCTTTTGAAGCACGTATCTGACTGAAAATATAATGGTTTGTCTTCTTAGCCTTCTCAAGGACCAAAGAGCAAACTGCTTTCCAGGAATACTAACCCTTAAACTTCTGCTAATTGTAACGTCAAAGGATGTCTGCTTAGGCGTCACTACTGTCTCTTTGGCGTGTGTTGGCGTGTATGTGTGGCTGTGTGTGCATGTGTATTTAAAATGCGGTGAGCGTTAATCATTCATGCACGTAGCGCATTTATTTGGTGTCAAGTATGTGTTTTGCCCCTGTTATTGTTCTGCATTAATTTTTTATACTAATACTTCTCTCATACCCATTAGTGATCTGGAATGGCTCTCCCTAATTTTTACTCTTCTATCAGATAACTGAATATTTTACAGAATTTGCTGTAGAAAATTATAAATGTGTGCACAATTAAATGTTGGAGTTCACCTGAATAAAAGTAACCTGAAAGCTGGCATCTGAATCAAGCAATGTTTATGGGAATTTTATGCAGGAAGTCCTCCTTCTAAGCATTGTCAGGAGACAAATGTTGGTATAAGGAAGCTCTTTTCCAAGGCAGCTGGTGCCATATTTGTTCAGAAGGGAATTAATGGAACCACACGCGGTAATGTTTGGGATAGATTGGGAAAGCTGACTGAAAATGACACTTCTGTCAAGGTTAAGAAGGTTAAAACAAATGAAGATGATAATATCAAGAGGCAAATGTTAGAACAGAATTCGCCAAGGCCTGGTCAAAATACATTGATGCCTACTGTTCAGGACAGCAAAGTCAATGAAAATGTGTCAGGAAACTGTAATGTGAAAACTTATCGAAGCAATCATGATCGAAAGAGGCAATTAAATGATTTTATTCCTATTTCTGCTAGCACTTCAAATTCTCTGTATCATGAAGAAGAAAAATCTAGAAAATATAGAAGACAGGCTGAAAATTACACTTATATGCTCAAAGAGAGTGGTGCTTCATGTAAATCAGAAAAGTCAAAAAGTTACAATAAGTGCTGCACATCTGTTTTCGATGCATCAGTAAGCGCCAGACCAGAAAAAATATCTCAAGAGAAGTTGAGCATGGAGGCTCTGGAGTCGACTCAGACACTGATTTCACATAGTGCTTGTCCAGCCACCACTGGAGGAACTGGGCCTGTCCAAGCTGTAAGGAAATAAGTGCTTGCAAAACCATCAGATGCTTTCTTGAAGTTCAAGTAGAGTTTGTTTACTTAACATGCTTAAGCTTTTTGATTTCTTACGCAGCAATTAGTAGATATGAAGTTAAGATTACATCAACTTGAAACAGAAATTTCCAAGCTAAAATCAAATCCAGTGAACAAGGATGGAAATCATGCCTTATCCTCTAGCTTTGGTAAGATCATTTTATATGAGGTGCTTTCTTAATGAATGAGTCTGATGATCTTTGCATAAATAATTTCTTCAAATTGTCTATATTTCTTTACTGCCCTGTCTTTTAATTTGAAATCAAGTCGTTTGTGGACTGTGGCTGGGCTATGTTGTTTTCTGATGTGTGGAAATGGAAATCATTGACGTCAAGATGCTTCATAAATTTTTGAAAACATTTTTTTGGTTCTTGTTTTTGAGTTTGACAGCACAACTTCAAATTTGTCGTTTCATTGAATGCTGAATAATATATATTTATTTAAGAGGCTGTAATCAAAGAATATTTGGCTCTAGTGTATTGTGGAGATGTCTAGATTCCGTCTAGCAGATGTACAGGAAGGAATTTAATGAACTATGAAAAAGTTGTGTTTTTTATGTGATTTTTGTATGCAGAAGATTTTGTTTCAGTCGGAATAATGTTTTCTTTGGCTACTTCAGGTTCAGTTGATCTGCTCAATGAAGGAGTTGCGTCAAGGACTGTATCTGTGACAAATGTGAGTTTGATGGATCATTTTTGAGTCATATCTCTTTTACCTTGGAATATTATTTTGTTTGGTTGCTGCTGCAAATTCTTTTTTGTTTTTTCCTTCACTTGTGTGATATTTGTGCATAGCAAAGCACCATAGTGTATTGTTGCTTCTTTTGTCATGAATGTGGGCGTTGTTCTCAAGGATTTCTTATTGTTTACAGATTTGATCATTTAAAAATTTCCCTGTTTTGCTGTGAAAAAGAAACAATTATAAAAGTATATCTTCTGTGTTCTTTGTGTTATTTATCAATTTTTGGAATGATTTGGCTGGTAGATAATAGTTTTTGCAACTTTAATCATACATTTGGTTTGCATTGTTCTTTAATCATGAATGAAGAAATTGGAAAGGTTGGGCTACTGATTCTTTCATTATGATCATACCACCTTAGAGGGCTTCATACTGTCAAATTCTATATTAGAATGTCAGTTAATTTCTTTATTTTATTGTTTTTGTTAAAAACTTTTCGGTGCTGTCAATTCCTAGGAGTGATTAGCGTTGAGCTGCAGTATAACTTAAAACAACTCACCACTTGATCTAAGAGAGATTGTATATATTAGGTTATTTTATCATGTCTTCATTTTTAGTGCTATGATCTTTATCATCATCTGTTATCCTTGAAATGGGAGTATTAGAAGAAATCTATTGGTAAACTTGTGTAAAAAAAATTGCATTCCTATCATTTTTATTTCTTTTATATCTGCCAGTTACTTCAGAAGATATAAGTAGTCAATCACGAAGGTTGTTCTATTAACCGGAGTCCAATTGACACTGTAGATTCACCTGCAACAGTACTGACTTTTTGTCTCTTAACTCCTACGTCCGAACTAATTGTAAACTTGGTACTGTCAAATTTGGGAATCATTTACGGCAATAACTCGTTGTAGTTAAAAAACACTTTAGGTTCATGTTGCAGCAACTCAAGATGCTTTGAGATCTTACTTTGCCAGATGTGGAGCCATTATCAGAGTTATTAAGTTGACTGACACATTAACTGTCAAACAGAAATGGTATGACTCTCACCTCAGTTACTGTGTTGTACTTAATCCACCCTTTATTATGTATTTTGCAGCATGACTAACCATGACTTTGGCTTATCAGGTCTGCGTACATTACCTTTGCCAACAAGGAGTCAGTGGACAAGGCATTGGCATTGGATGGGACAAATTTCTTTTCCAGGATCATATGGGTTAGTAAGAAATTTTAGCTGTGCTTTTTTGATGCTTGGGATTGGGGAGATTAATGTAGTACTCATAGCCATTCTAAATTTGACTAGTTTTGGGTACCTTTTTGCAGCACTAGAAACATGAAAAGCTTGTTATTGTATTATGAATAACAATGCACTGAAATTGGAACAAGATTAGGACTTGTTCCTGTCCTCCATAGACATATACTGGCTATGCATTGGTTTGTGTTATTGTGCAGTATAATTCTCACATGACAACTCTGCCTGAAGATGATTGGTGGATCTCACATATAAGAAAAGAGAAATCTTCAAAGAAAAATAGGTCTAGTTTGGAAAATGTCCACATAGATGAGATTACCCTTGTGTTGTGTGTGTGTCTGTGTGTGTCTGCGCTTTCTTTTTTTTTATCAGTTTATAGTTTTGGGTGAGGAGGGAACGGAATCCAGCTTAGAGAGTTAGAGGATATATCGCACTTATCATTCAGCGAATACTTAGGTATCTCTATCTATGTGGTTGGGAGTAAGGGAGGCCTCACAGATATATCTACCAGATCTTAGTTCACGAGTTATTTCCCTTTTTGTCTTTTTTCATATATATTCTATTGTCGTAAGAACCATTCTCGTTGCCTGGAGTAGTCCAGAATTGCTTTGCGTAAATAGCCAAAAAAAACTTTTTTAATGCAAGTAGTATTAAGTTGTCAAGTCTTCCATGTCCTTAGGTAAGATCGTTGTAGTTAATCCCAAAATCCAAGCAATAATTGTTGTGTAAAACTTCAATCTGTGAGCTACAGAAGACTCAATTAAGGAAATTGATGAACTCAGAGCTATTTTTCTGTAACAAACAAACACGCTATGGATTTTGCATTTCCTTGAACAAATAGTTTCATTATGCATATTTATTAAACTCATGCACCAAGTGTCTGGTCAATGTATACATATTGCACAGAAACTTAGGTGTCAAGCATGTAGTCCCTTTACTCTCTAGTATTACTTCTGTTGTTACTATTTCATTTAGGTAAGAAAAGCCGGAAAGCAGCAAGCCAACCTGCTCCCAACGTGCCAGAGAGAGGGAAGCTATCTTCCAACAGAAGCACTGTCACAACCCTCATCTACCTTGGCAAAGGAACTATGGAGATGATGCTCACTGACAGCATAGAGACATTATGTTGATGCAGAATTTTCAACTTAGCAAGCTGTATGATTGCCGGGAATTAAAAGACAAGATGTTTTGGGGTATTGAGACAAGGATCCAATGGCATCTCTAACCCTGTGAAAGCTTGAAACTGTTGAAAAAAGTTTGTACATGGATCTGCATGCGTACCTCTCTCTTTTTTATAACATTTATAAAGGTCTGTTCACTTCATGAAAAGCCACAAAGGAAGAAAGAGAAAAACGTTTCCAGGTTTTGATCGTTTTTCTGGTCAAAAAGTTATCACCGTCTTCCTCATCGATTCCAATTGCGACCATAACCTACTTATTATATGTAATGTCTAGGATATTCACGCAAATCAAACCGGACGAGATTAGAAGTATAATACAACCATGCCTGACATATATGAGATGTTAAATTCAAATGGGACAAGACTCCGAATTAAACCATTTCTAATAATTTCAGCATGGTTCACATCTCAATTGAAACATTGTGATGAATGTTGATTGGATATTTTTGGAAAAGGTAGAATGGTTTGTGGCCGCCCTCATAAACATTGCAGTCACGTACAGAAATGTCCTCTTCCTTATTTTGAGAAACTTTTCACCCAACCCAAATTCAGGAGTCACTGCCTTTTTCCAAGCCCGGCATCGACTTTCCTGATAAGAATGCTTCGACAAGCGTCAGAGCTAGTTTGGGTCTATGCAAAGGGACTTCATGCCCCGCTCCCCTCACGGAAACAAAGTTAAGTCCAGCATACTCCTGGGTCCATCCTCCCACCTGTTTGCCAGATTATTACTCACCATGATTACTGTCAGAAGCCGGAAAACAGTGCCCCAGACACTGCTATACATATATAGCTACCAATAATGCTAGTTACTATGACAAAGAATCAAATCCGAAATTTTTTAAGGAATGACTAGTTAAAATTACCTATAGAAATTAAAGATTATAGAATATATAAGATACAGTTCCTAAAGCGATTTACCTGTCCATCATCATACCAGGCACGCCAAGGCTTCACAGTTGGAAGCTTGAGAGCATCTATACTGTAGCGGGTGGATGTAATAGGGATTACAGCATCTGTGTCACCACTGTCGAATTGGTAGGATGGGGGGAAAAAAGAAAATGAAAAAGATCAGAAAATATTGTCTGAAGTCACTTCAACAAAGAAAAGGAAAAACTGCGTCGAGAATCTAAATTATATAAAAAGACATGACTTGTGCATGTCTAAATTCCAAAAAATGTTCAGCGAGTGTTTGATACGTCAAACTGTAATGTAATAGAACCTAAACATAAATCTAGCATTTAAAACAAAACAGATAAATTATCTTCACAAATAATGGTTTGCATCCTAACGATGATAATCTTTTACCATTTCAGTCTTTTAGACAGAAAGGTATGCAAGCTCCAAACATTATAAATGATAAATTATGAACACAAAAACGCTAAATTAATCCGCACGGCATATATTGCCAAGTATACCAGCATGAACAGCTCTAGCAACCATCAGTCTTTCACCAGTGGTAATAGTTAGACATATCCTATTATGACACTATCAAATCTTAATCACTCCTTTTATAATTTATCTCATGCATCCCAAATTGACATTATTACTGTATTCTGGAAAAGTTTGTCCATCAAGCTTATTCATAGTATATTTATTTTTCATTCTATCTTCCTATAACTTCTAGCTGTGAGATTTACATAACAATTTTACAGGATCAATGTTCACGTTCTATTCGCTCAAAGTGTATCATCATGCATGAGTCACCAACTTATACAACTTACACTCCTTTCACTCCATGCAAAAGTAAAAATCAAAAGTTATAGTGCGGTAAACAGTATATACAAATGAAAAGGCGAAAAGAGGATAATATGTTGAAGGATAAAACTAGGATGAGATTTAACAAAATAGAGGTTACTAATATCATATACAGAATAGTTTTTGTATTGATCCATTTCTTCAAACACTAAAGCATTTACAATTGACCTCTTGCAACCTATGTTAGACACATGCTAGCTATATGGTAAAGCAACATCACAGATTTAGAGATAAACCTGAATATCCATATGCGAAGTCCTACATGTATAAGCTCACGGTAAACATCCAGTATAGTTCTTGGAGAATCCTTCCAGTTGATACTTACAATATCACTGCAAAAAAGAAAGAAAAGCAAAACCTTTTAATTAAGACATACGTCTCCACGTGACTTCTAGAAAGTAAATGGGTTAACAGAAATGGTGTCAAATAAAAGATGGTTTGAATTTCCACATGGCGTGTAAAATAATTTAATGCTCAAACTTTGCTCTAAAGGAAGCAAACTAATAACGGTTTTCCTTATCAGCATACTGGATATGTCCTCTGAACACATTAAAATGAGGTTCATATGGACACAATTAGAGCTATAATATTTTGTTGGGTGGTCTAGTTACTTTCAGCAAATGAAGGAATTCATATCTATGAAAATACACCACATACCTGCACGTCTCCCACTTAGATGGTGCAACTTCTGGTAAAACATGGAGTGCCTTTTGAACGTCAGGTAGATTGAAGTATACTTCTGAGTGCTTCTCAGTGCAAGGATCATACTTCTCACTGAGCTGACCAACCCTCTGTTGCATAATACCAAATTTCCATAATGATTACACATAAAATATCAAATACTCTAGAATTCAGTGTCAACTCTTTAAAATAAAGTCTAAAATTTTCATTTCTGGTTAATTCTGGGAACTGTTATGGCCAATGAATTCAGCAGTTGATGAACTTTACGATAGCTTAAGTGAGCCTCAGTTCTTAAGAGTATAAATACAGATGAAAATTATCAGGTTCCTGCAGCAACTGTCACCACAAATATGAATATAATGATTTTGAAGATGATATGTGATCACCATCATTGAAATTCCTAAGAATAAGGACAGAAGAGTTAGATATATATAGACGGCATAAAAACCACCAAAAAAAATTAGTGCTAAGAATTTTAAATTATAGACAATGCATATGTTCAACTGAATGCTGTTTAAACTTATGCCTGAAGTTGAATTAATTAGAAAATCTTTTGACCGACATTAAAGATGGGAGAAAAGATGCAGAAGAATTACTCACAAGCCTTCTTTTCAGAAGCCACTTTGACTGGCTAACATTAGCAGAGCAGGGAGGAGTGAAGATGCTATATGGGTCAATATTTCCAAGTTCTTCACTTGCAACATCCATAATCTTATCACAAGAACTTGAGGAGTGGACAAATGACTCAAAATCACATAGTACATTCAATAGCTTGTATGTTTCATCAGAAATCAAACCTGCTGACCACATAAATTGGAAGACCCCCAAATGATCGAAGTAATCATCAGTTAGAGCATTTCCAACCTGCATTACATATAACCTCTATATGTCAGTTTTCTCAAATGATGCAAAACTGATTCTGTTTCAAGAATAGAGTCTCTACCATATAACCCTTTAGATTAATTGCTTTTGCCTTGGTTGCCCAGTTGTATCTTACAATGGCTTGACTTAGCTGTGGAACATAATGCCCTGCAATACATTCTTTAATGTAAAAAACTACAACAACAACAACAACAAAAAAATCATAATGAATTTATTGTTAAAGAGCAATTTAAATATACAAAATATAAATATTGCAAAGTTCCAAAGTCATCAAGGGTATTGATGAACGTTACTTTTCTTATTTTCACAAATGTCTTTTGACTCCAAGCATACATCAGGCAGCACCAAAGTCATTTAACATATGTCCCAAAATGAAATGAAACATTCTTTAGCAACCTGTTAGTTTGTACATTTACAGTGGCCACCTAGGCAAGTGGAGGTCAGAACTTGTTTGCAGTTCTTTGAGCCATGAAGATGAATATAACTCATATACCCCTTTGCAAGCAGCTTATTTTAATAGAAAGAAAACTGCAAAACCAAAACATTTATGATTTCAGCCCGTAGATGTTTTCAATGGTTCAGCTACGTGAATCTGTTTTCTCCAATCCACTCAGTTATACTTTTTGAAGATAAAAAGCAGCAAAATAGTTTTCTATGATTTCAACACAAGTAGTTTTTAGTCTACCTTTACCTCTTTTTATTCTTCCTACAGTGACCAAATCACTCTTGAGCACACAAGAGCATCCCGAGTTGGCAACAATCCTGCAATTGAAGACAGTTTTCTTCTTTTTGCCCCTTCCACCCATCTTGTACTCCTTTACAGGTGTGATCCACTTGTAATTTCCAGTGTGTCCAGTATATTTTAGATATTCAGAATTATCTTTCTTGCCTAGAAATCTGGCTTTTATTACCAATTTGTGTTTATCAATATTTTAACTTCAGAAATGTCCCAATTAGTAGCTTAACAAAACAGAAACAGATGTTTGTTATTAATCTTAACTTAATGGCAAATGGTCCTTGAAAGAAGCATGTTATTTCGCTAGAATAACAGAGCTAGTTTACCTCATTATGTGTTTTTGTAATCCAAAGGAAAATGACAAAAATTACTATTTACCTCCGTAGCTCTCTCCAGCAATGTAGAAATCCCTTTCTTTATACTGAGGAAAGCGCTCAAGCCACTTTAGCAAAAATGCCAGTGAGTCCTTAGCTGTACATCAAAGAGTGAGAAGGTACACAATTGCACAAGCTAGCCAAAATAAAAATTCAAATCTAGGTATGAAGTAGAAATGTTTCAGCCTTACCAGTTCTTTTATCGCCATTATTAAGCAAATCAGATGAAGTATTTGAATATGAAAAACCAACTCCAATGGGAGACTCAAGAAATAGAAGGTTGGCAACTGCAAAGCAGTAAAAGAATCTTGTAATGATGTAACTAATAAGGTTATTTCTAACATTGACATACCCAAGTTGAAAAAAAATTCTCTTGACATATATTCAAACAGCACAGCTCTTTTAGATACAATGGGGTAAAAATCTTCTAAAAAATCTTTCAAGCATAACATGCAGCTGACAATGTAATAAAAGGAAATGGTCAAGATTCCATAGAGCTCAAAAGAAAATGAAAATCATATGCTCACCAATACACATTTGTTGGTCACTTGGGTTTATGTTTTGGGTGTCTACACATGCATGCACGTGTTGTTTTATGAAAGGGGGAGGAGGAGGAGGAAGATGCAGGTGCAAGAGTGCAGCAACAGCTTTAGATTTGAGTGCTAAATAAGATTGTGTAATAATTTGGATAGTAAAAGCCCACAATAGCCTAAGGAAAATGCTTGAAGTTAACCAGATGAAATGATATAACTTTCAAAAAAAAAAAAAACAGATGAAATGGTACACCCAAAAGGTAATGGTTGCACCTAACAATAAATATCTCTACGTCATAATGTAATTGAATTAATTGGCACTGCCCACCTATCACGCACCATAAACAAATCATTCTCTTCTTAGTAAGAAATAAAGTATAACATCATTCTAGAGGCTCAAGTACATGAAGTAAAACAATTCCATTTCCAATTTTTTACACCAACTATAAGAAACACTAAAGAGAAAGTTTTGTCTTGCAAAACTGCTTTAATTTGCTCAACTCTCCGGTGAAACTTTAAAAGAATTGATTACCTTTATTCCAAGAGTAAGGGTTCAAGTAAAGGGTCTTTCCATCTGGCCTAATGTGAAATGGGCCTATTTCCTCTGCTTCACCATAAGCAACGGATGAACAGCCAGGCCCTGAAAACATAAAACTGGAAATGAGTACTGCTTTTTTTCCCTGATGAGAAGTATTGGTATTGATTAGAAACCAAACATAAAACTATTTCTAAAACCAAAACAAGATAATAAGAACTACAAGAGCCAACACACAAACTAGAAAAGAAATAAATCAAAAACACAACATTCCTATAAAAAGTTTTCTGCATGTTTTGACTCAAACAAAGAGAAACAAAGCTAATCAAATGACAAACGAAAAAGAATATACCCAGAAAAGGAACACAGTGAAATCATAAAACAGATGATTGGATATTCAAAAACATAGCCAATAATCAGTAAAAAGAATTAATTACCATATAATCATAATGTAAATAGCAAAACAGTATATAACCACATAATTAAATTAATCAAATAGTCTAAAAGGAGTCAAAACAAGACAAGAATCTTAAAACGTTTTAAACTCTGACCTCCATTGAGCCAAAGAAGAAGAGGCTTGGAATCAGGATCCTCAGCAGCTTCGAAGAACCAGTAAAAGAGAGCTCTCCCTGAACCTTCATTGACAGTAGCATAACCAGCATAGTGTGCAAAGCTCACATTGAAATTCTGCCCAGGAAGCTTATGAACCTTATCAAGTTTTTGTTGGGCAACTGAGTCTTCCAAAGAAGTTGCAATTACACAACTACTCAGAGAGACATAGAGGCTTATAAAGATCAACCAGGTCTTAAGACCAAAAACCCATCCTGGATTTGCCATGTACTTGTTTTGTTGTGTTTAGTCAAGTTTAAGATTGTTGTATGGGTTTTTCTTGGGCTTTTTTATAGAGCAAGAGTCGGAACAGGGAAGCAAGCCTAGCAAGCTTGTGGTCAAGGATTACGTCCCAGTTGCTTGCTTTGTCGGCTTCTGCCATGAAATTTATGTGAAGGAATGGCTGCCGCAGAAAAAGATTAAAACTTGAACTGAAAACTGCTTTTCTTTTCTATCTTACCATTTTGGGATGCGAAAAGACCAGCATCTTGCTTGGAATTTGAATTTTTTTATTAGAGAGACGTTTAATTTTTTTGGAAGGAAAATTTAATTAAGTTGACGAAGAAGATGGTCGGTATAATATTTTTAAAAAAAATTAAAAAATTTAACTTTTTATTATATTTAATTTTTTTATATTTTTTATTTTAAATCAAATAAACTAACAAAAAATAATAATAATAAAATAATTTTAAAAGTACAATTTGATGCAATTTAGTCTCCATTTCCTTCCCCTTTTCATTTCTATCTATATTTCCTTTCTGCCCATTCCACTTCTTTTTCTTCTCCTTCTACTAAATATAAAATTCACAGGAGAAATAAGAGATATCATTATATAAATTATAAAATCTTGAAAGAGATGGTGTAACTTGCTTAGCACCATGGGAGACTAAATGACAACCTATCACTGACCGGACAAGGAAGAGCCACAAAAATGACGGCTAAGGTAACGAGAGCAAAACTGTTTGAGATGTGACCTTACCTTTGCTTGTGTACAATAGTCCCAAGTCCCAACCCAATCACAAAGAGGTAAAAGGCAAGTGCGCCCAATGAACATAAACGAGGAAGCCGTCTTTTCAACTATGGGCAAAAGGAAGGGAAGCCAACTTTTTAGCCATGACATTGACTTTTCACTTAAGAAGCGGAGAAAGGGGCAAATTTTGCTTTGTCATGGTATAACTTTTTCCATCTGTTGGGGTTTGACGACTAATTTACATTCAAGTTTTAGCAGTCCCCTCGTTACCTACTTACAATATTCATATCTATATCTATCTCTATATGCATAATATGTAAGATTTGTGCGTTGAGACATGATAAAATCAGACAAGCAATGATAGTAGTTTTCAAGTTACTGCAATTTAGAAATTGAGATGTGATTTGTACTATTCTAAATGCTCTTTTTTGTTTTATTTAACTAGGAGGATAGGGAAGAGTGAGTTGGCCGATGTCATTTTATTATTGCTTGGCTAGTGGTGTAGATAAGATTATATTATGTTGGTATATTTTTAAAATAAAAAATTTATATTATATAATAAAAAGTTATTTTAATTTAAAAATTATGTCATATAAATAGTGTGATTATTGAATTGTAACGAGAGCAAAATAAATTTTAAAAATATATATATTAAAAAATTTATCTTAAAATCAATTTTACCGATTATTTGAATTCTACTCAAATTCTATATAAACCAACCCATCATGTTCCGCAATTCATCTTTACAGCGTAGATTTGTGTTCCAACACTCTAAATTAGGCCCATTTGAACCCAACCTACGATCCTTTTGTCTGTTTTGCACCTTCATAATTAACTGGTTTGCTACTTGCTTGCATCTAAAGCATAAGGGAGCAGCAGTCAAACAATTCTGTTGCTTTAAATCTAAGTTTCAACAGAAAATTAATGTTTTCATTCCGTGGAAGAAGTCACCAGCTATTCATTTCTTCACTCATCCCCCCTTCGTATCCACACTTGGGATATATATATATACAACGACCCTATGCTCTCTTCTCCAAGTCATTAAAGAAGAAAACCCTCATGACAACTGTGTTTTACATAAGTCATTTGGTTGCCTTGTACAGTTGAGAAACTTGAATGAGCCAAGCTGCTTATTTTGCCCCATCCAGATGGGAGTTGGTATTGAAATCATGTAGCTTTTCTTTCAAAACTTCTTCCCACGCAACCAACTATTCTTACTTTTTGTATTTCTTTTGTCAAAGAAAACAATAGTCCTTACGTTCTCAAGGGAAAATTAAAAAAAAGATTATTTTAAGGTTAAAGCACTAAATAAGCTTCTAAATTATCTTAAAATATTTTAAAAAATCATTTACTTTTTATCTTTTTATTATACACAAATAAGTTCCTATTCTGTAATTTTATTTAGATAAGGTTTTATATTAATGAAAAGAATTCATGTGATCTTAGTGATCATTAAACGGCTGAAATGATCATATCTTAAGAAGAAAATTTTTCTCCTTAATCCATTTTCATAATGTAAAAAAAGTCAGGTTATTATCTACTTGTACGAAAGATATTAATTGACTGTGAACCGAAAAGTTGTTAAGGGTCACGCGATAAAAGATGGAATATCTTGATAGCACAAGGGTTTATTTGGATATAAATCATGATTAACCAGTACGTTCTCGCTCGCAGGCTGACCACCCCGTGGCAAGGGCTCCCCCAGAATGGTGCTTCCCTTCCCTAGAGAACACCCTTGGGTGCACCAAATTGGTTCTCCTGGGGAGCACCAAATTGGCTCTCCCCTCCCCTGGTTTGAAATTTTTTTTTTTTGTAAAAAGAATAAAAAATATAATTTATATAATATTAATTTTTAATATTAATAAAAAAATAAAATTATTATTTTAATATTATCACATTATTAAATTAACAAAAACATTAATAATTGACGAAGGGTTAAATCTATAAATCCAATGAAAATTTTTTAAAAAAATAAAATTTTTATTTAAAAAATTAATAAATTAATATAATTTTTTAATAAAAACTTAAAATATTTAAGTATTTTAACCGATTTTGTTTGATCCAGACTAATGAAAACCAAGTCTTGGTCTTGTTATATTATATTGACTGTCCAACCAATCAACTTGGAGTACTCCATTTTGTTTGTATTAGATTTGAGATTTGCGCCGAACACATGTCAATCATTGATAAAGCCAAACATTAACAATCCAACAAGATGGGAGATCACATTGGTCTGACACTTCTCTTTTTCTTTCTCTCTCTTCTTTTTTTTTTATTTTTTAAATACAATCATTCGTCTACCTTATCACTTTCCCAGTCCCTCACTCACCACTATGATAATATTTTTATCCATACAAAATTTTCTGTTTTTAACTCATTCAATGGCTTTGGTGAGTAAAAAGAGGAAGCAGAAAGTTTATTAAATCATGAGAGCATCAGCTAGATTTCGTTTCATCTTACGAATGATAATCAACAGCACTATTACGGAAAGCTAATTTGTTATTTCATCATTAGAATAATAATTTTATTGGATAATTTTAATTTTAAAAAAAATAAGTTACTTCAATCTTTATAATAAAACATAAAATGTAAATGTCCATAATTATCTTTAAAATAAGAAATAAAATTTCTCTATTTTTTGAACAAAATACAGTTTTAGAAAAAGAGAAATCATAATCCAATTTTTTGTTAAATGAGATCTACTATACAATGAGACTATTGCAAAATGGTATTTAAAATTAAGAATTAAAAGCTACTTTGTAATTACGAAATCACGTCTCTAAATTTTTTAGACATAATATCTAAAAAAATACTTAAATTATTTAAAAAAATTTAAATAAGTTCTTAGACTTTTATTATATTTAATTAAATCAATGTACTTTTATTTAGAGTCAAATAAGTTTTTATATTTTTGTTGTGAATGATTGACTTAATCAAAATATTATTTGTAGTTGTATATCGTGTGACGTTGATGTGATATGTTAATATATCATAATTAATAATAAGGTAACATGTTAACATATCATAATTAATGATAACGTCACGTACTAATTTTATATCGTAGATTAATGTATTATCTTTCATCTTTTACATCAAGACTATTTTAGTGTCATGTGGATATAAAATAATAAGTGATACTTTATCATATGGATAAAAAATAACAAATAGTATTTTGAGTAATGACAATTAATCAATAATTAGTTATAAAGATTTATTTGACTCAAAATAAAAATATAAAACCTTGATTGAATACAACAAAAACACAAAAACTTATTTTAATTTTTTTGAATAGTTTAAGAATTTATTTGATTACTATTCCCATTTCTAACTATCTCTTTGAATTGATCAAATCTTCTTATTTTTATTATAATTCTTATTATTCTATCGTTTCATATGATAAACATAACAAGGAAAATACTATTTTACAGTCAAAGTAGAGAAAAACAAACGTGTTACTATATTTTACATGTTTAATACAAGTCACTCTAATACCAATCAACAAGTTTATAAAAAAATAAATAAATTATGTATTTAAATATTTAATTTACTAATAAATACATATACAAAGTTAAATCCTTATTTGCTAATTTTTTTTAAACTAAATTATGTCTTTCTTTACTTCCCGCTTCTTGCACGTTTCACATTTAAAATTCTAGCACCTCAATTTTCATGTTTTAATTTAATTCATCCTCTTCCACATCGACACGTAAATCCAAAGTAGCCATAGTCATTTCTCTCCTACTCCTAGGCAACGGCTCGACAAGATCAATATTATTAGTCAAGTCTTTGTTTTATTATTATTAATTTTTTGTTAATGATTTCACCAAGTTAAAGATGATAGGATCAAATTCCCTCTCTCAAACTCAATGATTTCATCGAGACATCATTAGTTTTTTCCACCTCGCGCTCCTAAAACGTTTTCCACATTGAAAAAGCAAATTGATTTATCTCACTACTTTTAGACGATGGCTAAGACTACGTGGGTAAATATTGTAATTAAAATATTTTATTTAAATAATATATTAAAACTTGATATTCAATTTGAAAATTTTTTTTTGTACATAATCAACACTAAAATTTTAATTTTAAATTTAATTTTATTTATTTTCATTCAATAATTAAAAATGGAACGATATTCTGCCCACATAATTAATCTCTCTCCAATAGAAACAGCATGAACGTGTATCACACCTCTCTTGACTCATTGCCTCGTGTGGAAATTAATGTTTATTCCAATTGCACCCCCACAGTTACAGTATTGTAATTGACTTCACATGTTTTCCATGGACCCCATAAGAAAATCCCACATGCATATTTTTGTGACCAATTCTTGTAGACATTATTCTGTTCACTCATATTGAATCCCAAACCGAATCAATGGAAGGCCACGTGTATACATGGCTTGGCTGACTAACATTGGTCCTCAAAAATTTTAGCTTTTATATATTTTATATTAGATATTAGATATAAGTTTCAATTTTAAATTTAAAGTTGTTCACCATTGGCTTCAACTTCTTGCTAGCTCATACGTTTTTATTTGTTACCATTTAATACATTTACTATCATTGTCCACATCCCTAAAGTTGATAATTAATTATTAGATTCCATGCAAATGATGATGATAAGTACGTCGAAAAGCAATAAATAAAAATTAATGAAAAACATCTTAATTCAATCAAATTAAAAATTAAATTGTTACATACCAATTTTACATATCAAATTGACATTATATAAGTTTAAACATATATTCTCGATCAACATCGTATATTTGAATCCAAACCTATACAAGTTTCATCTTAAGAGTGATTGACATATGCTAAGTTTGCATTAATTATGAATGGGACATTAATCCTATAGGAGTATGCTTTTAACTTGTTTTATAAATAAATATTATATTTTTTTATTAAAATTTGAAATTAAATATATTTAAAAATATTAAAATAAAAATATTTTATTATTTAAAATAATAAAAAATAATAATTAAATGGATGAACCAAGCCAAGTTTGGGTTTGATTTTAGGATATTAATAATGTAAACTTTAAACGCCTATAATGACTCAAGATTGAGAGCCTAAATCAAAGTCACTTTCAAGTTTTAACATATTCATGCACATGCAAAGCATTTTTGCAGCCTGGCTAGTTGCTAGGTGCTAGCTAAGGCAGTTGCCAAGAAGCAGCTAAATTCAGCACGGCAGTGCCCTTGAATCAGTTCTGTCCCTGTTTCTCCTTTAATGTAAAAAAAAAAAAATGGCGAAATATCAGCAATTAACGGGCTAACTTATCTGGTCACCATGTTTCCGTTTTCAGCCACGAAGGTGGACTGAACACAGTGTACAAGCATGCGTGAGTCGGTGGGTCTCCTTTGTCCACAAGATGTTACCCTGTAATTTCCTTTTGGCATCTTCAACGGCTGGCTAGCCCCAGAAGGAGGCAAAGACAACTTGAAGATTTGGGTCATCTAATTCTGTGACCTTTGGTCCTATTAATTGTTTTAACCATGTGATTTTTGTACAATTTCTTAATTATTCCCAAGCAAGCGTGGCATTTGCGGATTTGCAATTGGGCATCTGAAAACAAAATGGTACCGTAAAGAAGGCAATAATTAAAGGTGTAGAAACAGAGAAGCTGTGTAGCATTGCTGCTTTGTGGGCTAATAATGAAACACTACACTGCCACTTGAACTGTGTATTTTTTTAGATAAAGGAAGCTGTGGTTCTGCCAAGAATAGTAGCAGTGAGTGCAAATAATGAGCTCAGAAGAAATGATTGTGAAAATACAGTGATACTGATACAGAGGCTGGGGGAGGAGAATGTATTGACGCAAAATCAGCGATGGTGATGGAGGACAACTAAAATTGGTACTTTGCTAGCAAATGCCACTATTAATTCTAATTTCAAGTTTCTATTTTTTAGGGATTTTGATTTTAAGTTTTAAAATAGATACGATAATATTTATAAAATAAAAGAATTATCTCTTGTTGTTTAACTTAAAATCTCTTCGTAATTAAATAATTAATCTAATTATAATTAGTAAAAAATTATAAATATAAACCACCTTCTCCATTTTGGATTTATTTTCTTAACGGAGATGAATTTCTTGAATTTCTTATGTACATATTTAAGTAATTTGAGTAGTGGGAATTTCTTGAAAATAAAAGTAAAATTTTTTGTTTAGATTAAATTTTTATTTATGTGAGGTATATAAGTATTTTGATTAAGTGAATTACGTTCTATTATAATTTCTTAATTTTATATAAATCTTTGTTATTTGAGATTATGATTGGTTATCATTGGTTCAAGACTCATTTCATCTCTAATACCACTTTTCAACCCAAATCTATTTTTATTTATTAGAAAAAAAATTCTTTATTTATAAATTAAAAATTTATCTTATTTCTTATTGATGTAGATAAATCATATCTTTTTAAATTATAAATAATAAACTTATCAAAAAGGTATAAATATTAAAAAAATAAAAATCTCAATCCTTTTTAAAAGTATTAATCATTGAATTAAATTTAAATTGTTCAAAAATTAGATATCTAATACAATTTAATTTAGTAAAAATAATATTATCACCTCGAAAATATTATTTTTTTTGAATTAGTATTATTTATCCAAATCCAACAGTGAGAAGAAAAAATTTATCCTCTTTTTAACTTGTTATTAAAGATTCAAGAGTGGATTTTACATGAATTAGTTGAGGTGAAGGAGTACTTCCTTGAGATAAGTCCTTGTTATATAAAAAAAAATTAAATTTTCTTTCGAAGGACGAAGATGGAATTTCCGTAAATTAAAGAATGGAAAACTGGTATTTTAAGAAATGACAAAATTAAAATAAAACTGCATTAATCTAATAATTAAAACAATTAGTCAAATAAAAAGGCTATAAATTAAAATAAAAAGTAAAGCTGATTAGCTTTTACTTGTTCTTCCAACTGAGATAAAGGACAGAGAGAGAGAGAGAGAGATAGAGAGCTCTTCTGCTCACACCGTCGTGGTTACTTCCTGCAGAAGGTTCTCTGTGATTCTCCCATTATTACTATAAAAAAAAAAAAAAAAAACCAAAGAAGAAGACGTAGATATTTAAAAAAATAAAAAAAGATTTTATATCGAAGGGGTTTCGTGGAGAGAACCTTGTTTCCAACCATATAAAAAAAAAATTTCCCTCCTTTCAGATTCCTTCTCTTCACGTAATTGCTTTTGATTTTTGTTTCCTCTCAGCTTCCGATTACTCTTCCTTTTCCTCTTCGAAATGCCCTTTTCATTCTCCCCGAAGGAAACTTGGGGATTATCTGAGAATTGAGGAGGGGTTTTCTCTAGGTCTGTGGTAATTAATAGAATTTGGTGGTGGGTTGATGATAATAGGATTTTGGTGGCTTTATAATTGTTGGATCTGGTGAGAATTCGGCTTTTTGGGATAAATTTTGTGGTGGGTCTATTTCCATTTAGGGGTTTTGAGAAGGATTCAAGCTTAAATTTGGGAATTTTATTGGTTTGCTATTTTTTTGGGAGCCTTTGCAGAGGTGGATTTGGTCAAAATTTGGAGTTTTATCATTAAAGGAAGAGGTTTTGGGATTTTTTGTCATTTGGGTGTGGGTTAATTTGCAAAAATATTGAATTTTTAGTGGTCTATTTGGGATTTTTATTGTGGTTTCTGGGAGCTGAAGAAAAGATGAGTTCAAGTATCACGGAGAATTTGGTTCCTGAAGGGAAGCTTTTGGTTCATATAGCTGAAAATGGACATTCGTTTAAGCTTGATTGTGATGAAACTACATTGGTTGAAGCAGTTATGCAATCGATCGAACCAGTTTCCGGGATTCACTTCAATGATCAGCTTGTTCTATGTTCAGACATGAAACTTGAGCCACAAAGGCCACTTTCTGCATATAAGCTTCCTTCTAGTGACCGCGAAGTCTTCATATTTAACAAGTCAAGGTTGCAAACTAATTCCCCCCCACCAATACCAGAGCAAGTTGATATAGATGAAGTTTCAGAGCCCCGGCCGCCAGCTTCTTCTAGTGATCCTCATCCTTTGGATGATGCTCCTGACCCTGCTTTGAAGGCTTTGCCTTCTTATGAGAGGCAATTTAGGTACCATTATCACCGTGGACATGTTATATATAATCGAACACTAGCAAAGTTGAATCATTGTGAAAGGCTGTTGAGGGAGCAGAAGGTTCAGGAGAGGGCATTGGAAGTTGCAAGGAGTAATTTAGATCAATATTATAGGATGATTCACCAAAATTGTTCGGAATTCATGAAGCGCTATAAACAGCTATATCGTTTTCATTCTGATTTGTTGGCAAACTTTGATAAGGATATGCAGAAGTTGAGATCCACCAAGCTTCATCCTACATTGCAGACTGCTACTAGGAAATGCTTATTGGATTTTCTGAAGGAAGATAGCTTAAGGAAGTCCGCAGATACTTGTAACAGCTCCCACAAGCAGTTTGAGAACAAAGTTGTAGATTTCAATCAGACGTTTGGTGAAGTGAAGCGCAAGGTAGAGGAGTTGTTCACTTGGAGGGCTTCCGTACCTATTAAAAATTTAGAACTAACCATTAAGGAGCACCATCGGTACCTGACTGAACAGAAGAGCATTATGCAGTCTTTAAGGTTTGCGCTCTTGGTTTATGCATTTTTTTCCCTCCTAGTAATTTGAAGGGAATTATGATCTTTACATACCATGCACCTTGCATTATGGTTTAAAATTCTGATTCAGAGAGTTGATAATTTATGCAAATTTTGTTGTTACAATCTTGAACTCTTCATGTTTTCTTTTCTATATGGGATGCTTGACCTCACAGTGGGTGAATTTGAGATTTTGGTATGGACAAATCATTGCTTTTGTTCTTCTTTTGACCTTTGTTCTGCATGATTTGTCAGAAATGTTATAACGAATATTTAGACACACAACCTAGGACAAATGTCTGATCCGCATGGCTCCTGGAATGGAAGCAGGGATTAGCATTACAGATTAGAAAAGAACTGAGTTGGTGTGTTTCTTGTCTGAATTGATGTTTAGACATTAAGACCCTTTGGTTGGAGATTCAAAGTGGAGATTTGAGGAGCTAGACATTGATGACTTCATGTTTATTACAGAAATAATCGATATCCAGGGCAGTGATGAATTGAAGTCAATCACCCGAGTGATTGATGAGGATTGTTAGAACTTGCAAATGAGGATTATCCTTTTTACAAATATTATTTGGCCTTAGCAATTTGGAGGAGGTTTATTGTTGGGTTTCCTCATGTCCATGAAGGGGACTGCTTTTTTTTTGGTACAAGAGGGAGCATTGCGGCTTGAACCTAAGATCTCTGACCTGTTAGAGACTGCCTTTGTTGTAGAGCTTAGTGTATAATAACTTATGTACATCAATCTAAAGTCGTATCAACTTCAGAACTTTTCAAACACAAGATTGGGAGTTTTAATGTCATAGTTGTCTAAAAAAGTCATAAAAGGGTCAAGGACCTTTAATAACACTTGAAAATGTATTTGAAGCATGCATAAGTGAAAATATTTCTTTTAATGCTAGCTATTAATACTTCACCTCTTATAGAATATTTTGAGTTAATGTATATTTTAGACAATTTTACAATGCTTATTTCCTCTATACTCTACTTTCTGAGATCCAAATGGATCTTACATGTTCCAATCATAAGGTTGAGCTTTGTTTAATAATTTTTTTTCAACTGCTTTATAGTTTACACTATTTTCTATGTTCTTCTTCTGGGGTGGTATTCTGTAATAGTTGTCTTTGTAGAATTTCATTGATGTCTGAAATTGATGAATTTGGGTGTCTATTCTTGCAGCAAAGATGTCAATACAGTGAAGAAGCTTGTAGATGATTGTCTGTCCTGCCAATTGTCTTCCTCCCTTCGTCCTCATGATGCAGTTTCAGCCCTGGGTCCTATGTACGATGTCCATGACAAGAGTCATCTGCCCAGGATGCTGGCTTGTGAACGTGCAATATCAAAGCTGCTTGACTTTTTCAAGGATAAGAAGAATGAGATGAACATCTTTGTTCACAACTACATGCAAAAAACAACCTATGTTACATACTATATTAAGGATGTCAAGTTGCAGTTTCCTGTTTTCAGAGAGGCAATGATCCGTCAGGAGGATCTATTTACGGACCTTAAGTTTCTCCGTGGAATTGGTCCTGCATATAGAGCCTGTCTTGCTGAAATAGTAAGAAGAAAGGCATCAATGAAGCTTTACATGGGCATGGCTGGTCAGCTGGCTGAAAGGCTTGCAACAGAGAGAGAAGATGAGGTCAGGAGACGGGAGAAGTTTCTAAAAGCACATGGTTGTTTCATACCGAAGGATGTATTGTCTTCCATGGGGTTATGTGATACCCCTAACCAGTGCAATGTCAATATAGCTCCTTTTGACACTACATTGCTTGATATTGATATTCCTGATCTAGACCATTATGCTCCTGAGTATTTAGCTGGATTGCCTACCAAGGCTGAGAAGCCTGGTAGCTTAAGAGGTTCTATTTCCATGTCGAATGAGAGTTCTAATTTGGCTGATACTGAAGAGGTTGGTGTAGATACTTTTGAAAAAGATGATCCTGATGACTTACTTCGATTTGAACTGGTAGAGATAGCTGGAACTAGCAAGATGGAAGTTGAGAATGCAAAACTGAAAGCTGAACTTGCTTCTGCAATAGCCCTGATTTGTTCTATGGGTCCTGAATTTGAATATGAATCACTTGATGATAGTAAAGTCAATAATTTGTTGAAAGATGCTGCAGAAAAGACTGCTGAAGCCTTGCATCTAAAAGATGAGTATGGGAAACACCTCCAGTCTATGCTCAAGGCAAAGCAAATGCAGTGTGTTTCATATGAGAAGCGCATACAGGAACTGGAGCAGAGATTGTCTGATAAGTATTCACAGGGGCAAAAGCTTTCCACAACTAATGATGGCACTGACTTTGGCCTCCTGGCTTCAAAGGCTGTTGATTGCAAGCCAGAAATCTCGGGTTGTGAGGTCAATATGCCTCGCATATCTACATCTGAGCCCATGGATGAGGTTTCATGCATTTCTAATTCTTTGGATGCAAAGCTGGGACTTTTTACACGGCAATCAAGCAAAGGTCGAGAAGGGGTTGATGAGAATATGATGGATTCCTCTGGAATGCTCAACCCTCAGTTGGATTCATCAATGCAAGAGCCGCATCGTGACGAACTGCAAGTTGGTGAGAAAGATGGTAAAGATAAGATAGTGGGACATTTGGGCATGTCACTCACTAACAGTTCTACTGCAGAGAGCATGCCTCAGCCTTTGAATGCTTTACCTTGTGAGACAGCAGCTGAGCTGATTTTCGATTCTAAAGTTAGGGAGGATCTTGTGTTGGAACTGCAAAGTGCACTTGCAGAGAAGTCAAACCAATTAAGTGTAACTGAAACCAAGCTCAGAGATGCTTTGGATGAGGTTGCCATGCTTAGGAGGGAGATGGAAACAAGTAGTAAACTTCTTGATGAATCTCAGGTAGAGCGGATGAAAATTTTTCCCTCCCTATTTGCATTTTGGTTTTTCTGAGAATTGTGATAATTTAACTGATTCTATTTGCATTTCTTACTGTTCTTAATTTAGCCTGTCCTTTTTTATGCATTCATGTTAGAGAATGCATGGATATTACTGGGATTCCCTGCTTCACATGTTATGAACTACATTATTTGAAGTCATATACTTTATTTTAGTATGTTAAGTTACCTGGAATATTATGTGGAAGTGGCGATGAAACTTGGTGTGATTTGTTAGGCTAACTATCTTCATATTGCATAACAAGTTGAATGCATTAAGCTGCCTGTTCTTCACTTCAGTACCTTTTGTAGTAGCCCACCCGCAGTATGGGTGGAGTGAGAGACAGAATTGGAGAAGACTAAGACTAAAGAACATTCGAGGTATAAATAACTTTTCAAAAGTGAGAGAAAATGTGATAAAGTAAGAGGTTGAACTAGGTGCCCAGTTTGGATGGCAGACCAACTTTCTTATAAATTTAGGAGGAGGTTAATGGTGAACTCAAGGGCGCCTTTATATATTGTAGAGAGGTTATGAACTTGTTAATGTTATTACTTTTCTAATAGTTTGTCTGGTATGCTAGAGTTGATTTGAAACTTGGTAGCAATTGCTAAGCTGTTCTATCTGCAAATTATGGCTGAGAGTTTTAGCCTTTTCAGTATTACTAAAAAGCAGCATAGGTATAATGGGCTGTATGCTGTCTACTTTTTAATGCAGTTCCTTTGAGTTGTTTTAAAGATTCTAGGATGCAAGGAATTTTATTCTTCTGTGGTAGAATCCACTTAAAGTTGAGATGTCTAGAGGATCAAGTCTATGACAGCATCCAGATTACATCTAATTGTATTGTGAGGATTGTATGCCCTGTTACAGTGATATCATGTAATTTTAAATTTCCTGAAAATATCTTTAGTGAATGAGATAATCAAAGCTTGATTATTTTCAAGCCATTGATTGACTGCCTTTTCTTTTTGCTTTCTTCTGTTTTGTTTTCATTATTTCTGACTTTTTCCCTAATGAACCTTGTCATCAATATTCCAATGTTGCTTTAGTTTAAAGTTATGAGGTTGTTGTTATGGTTGATTTACATCTTTGTTCTTAAGACAAATGTAATGCATGTAATCAACATTGCGTTTTCTCTCAAGTCTGCATCCCCCCTTTCTATTATGGTGGATAAGGCCACCTAGGTGAGATCTTGTCTAATATTGTTGGCAGTTAGGTGTAAACATAAATATATAGAAAAGTGGATACTAACAGCTTTGATTTGTCTGATGACATTTTTGCCTGTGTAGTAGTTGGTGTGCTTGTGAAAAGAATTTCATTTATTTTTATTTTTGCCTCCTGCTTGTCCGGTATAGTTTGCAAACCTTAGGGTTTCTGGGGAAATTGGAGAAACGGCAAAAAATTGTTGTTTCTTATGAAGTATTTAGTAACTTATGGCTTCTAGATAGCATTAAAGGGATTAAAAATAATGGTTGCAGCCAATTGTGCTGCCAATCAAATTTGATATGAGGGAATGTTGGAGGAAAGTATTTTATTTGCTTTAATAGTGTAAATTAGCTATTTGATCACCATTACATGCTAAACTCTAATTTTTCCCTCTTTGAGTTGCAGATGAACTGTGCTCACTTAGAGAATTGTTTGCATGAAGCAAGAGAGGAAGCCCAAAGCCATCGTTGTGCTGCTGATCGGAGGGCCTCAGAGTATAGTGCACTGCGTGCATCTGCTGTGAAGATGCGTGGTCTTTTTGAAAGACTTCGAAATTGTGTCTACGCTCCCGGTGGGATGGTTGGTTTTGCTGATTCTTTGCGTGCTTTGGCTCAGTCTTTGGCCAAGTAAGTTACTTGCTACAATGCTTGTGAGGCTTCCACAGTAGTAATTTTATGTTCAGTCTCACCCACTCCCACTATTTCCCTATCCAGTGTTAGGCCATTTTTTTTTTTTGAAAGTTGATGTTTATTTCAAAGCAGAGGGAACCATAGGGTCACCTCTGGTAGAAGTACAAGCTTGACTAAGGACTGTTATTCACCTATTTGGGAATAACAGTCCTTACTCCTCTTAGCACTAGCAAACAGGGCTTACAAACAAACAAACAACTGATCACACAAGCCTGCAAGTGACCCTGTTCAGAAAAATAAAACAACAAGCCCACCTTGAACCTTTCCAGAAAGCAAAAACAAAAGCATATCCCACCACCCTCATAACATACCAGGTGAGCAAGGTCGTAACACTATACACAAACAATGAAACTCTACCCTACCCAAGCACCTAACAGGTGGCTACATAAAAAAAGAGCCCCTGAGCCATAAATCTCCACAGATCAGTAGTTCCTCTTCAAAAGAAAATCCATCAGCATCTCCTGCTCATCTCAAAGACCAGAGTCCATCACTCTCACCATAAATCCCAGAAAACAGAACCTCATCATGGCCAAAAGCAGGTTAGGCCATTTTTAGGTGCAAAAGATTGGTGGGCTTAGGGCTGGAATAAAACTAGAAACTTATTTTATTCTCAACTTTATGAATTAAAGCAGAGAGAAAGCTTAATCAAATTTTAAAGTTGAAGTCCATGCACAAAAATTATTTATTCATAATAAAACTTTTAGGTCCTATTTAGCATTCCAGAAAGTGCATTTGTTTATAAGAATGTAGTTGTAAATGCTTTTTCCCCCCCTTTCAACACATTGCTTTTTTCAATTTTTGAGGAAAAAGTTGAAACTTCTGTAATTTAATATAATTAGAAGTTTAAAGGGCGATACACAGACATGACTGTTATCTTTTCTGATGTTCTGAAGTGCATTTTTTTTCCTGTTGAATTTCACTTATGTGATTGACAATTTAATGACAATGGTCCAAATATCTGTGCAATGAAATTTTCAGTTCCATTAGTGATAGTGAAGATGATGGAACTGCTGAGTTCCGCAAATGTATCCGGGTCCTTGCCGAAAAAGTAGGTTTCTTGTCCAGGCATCGCGAAGAGCTGCTTGAGAAGTACACTAATGTTGAAAGAGTAAATGAACAGCTTAGGAAGGAACTGGAAGAGAAAAACGAGCTGGTTAAAACTCTGTACACTAAGCATCAATTTGAGAAGCAGGTAACCTGTTCTCAATGTCTCAACTTCATAGGTGGGTGGATAAGACTTGTTTATGCCATGCAGATATATGCTTGAACTATGAAAAGAAACTTGTACCAGCTTTTGTTATTGCCGAGCCATTAACCATGTATAGCAAGCTGTTGTAGAATAAATAATTTGCTTGTCACTCATTCTTCCTTATTATTCTAGATCTAAGTGTTCATGACTTCTATCTTTCTTTTTATGTCCATGCACAGAGAGGATATATAGGATCTTTTTAGTCTTAACTAAGTTGTTTGATGTTCTTGGTTCAGGCAAACAAGGAAAAGATATCTTTCAGCCGCTTGCAAGTCCATGAGATTGCTGCATTTGTACTTAACTCAGCTGGGCATTATGAGGCTATCACCCGAAACTGCTCCAACTACTACTTGTCTGCTGAATCTGTGGCCTTGTTTACCGATCATCTCCCAATCCAACCAAGCTTTATTGTTGGCCAGATTGTGCATATTGAGCGCCAAACTGTAAAGTCACTGCCGCCTTCATCAACTAGACCTGAGCATGGTAGGGCGGATCCTGTGGATCAAATGACTTCTGACTCTGGGACAGAGCGGTTAACCTTGAATTCTGGATCAAGTTTAAACCCCTATGGTCTCCCTATTGGATGTGAATACTTCATAGTGACAGTAGCCATGTTACCTGATACCACCATTCATTCACCGCCTCCTTCCTGATCCCTGCCCTGAAAGCAGATATGACATGATGGAAGAAACCAAAGTGTACATACGTTATATAAGCCATCATGGTGGCAGTTGATCTAGATTTTCATTTTGTACAGCTAATATTCCAAGTTTAATCTCTTTTGTACATAAAGCTACTCTTTTTAGATATGTAAAAAGAAAAAAAAAAAACTGTAAATATTCTCCAGGCATTGGCCCTTTAACAAAGCCTTGCTCATTTGTTCTAAGTTCATGTCAAAAATGTGCTTCTGCATGCTTGAACATCATCTACCCCATCATCTTTACCTGTAAATATCACTTGAAGGCAATCATCACCTGCATTATTTCCTGATGTTGCTAGCAGAAATGAGTTTTATTTCCGGATGTTGTCTTGGACCAGCTGCCCTTTTGAATGGTTGTTATCAAGAAGCTGGATGTCTGCAAATGTTTATGGTAATATTCGTTGCATTCACTAGCGATTAGGACTTATTTTACCGTGGTGTGATTGCAACCCTTTCCTTTGTTGTTAGACAAACCCATAAAGCCTTGGAACTTTTTTTAAACATATTTTCAGAATCTAGAGCTTCGGGAGTTTGAACCCATTTTGTGATAATTAAATTTGGCAAATGCTATCTGATGGAGGATGTACAGAGGACTGGATGTTTGTCACCAATGAATATTAGCACTTGGGACCTTGTCTTAGACATCAATGCATGGGCAAATTTTATAATGACAGGAAAATCAGGAAACCATAGACATTTTTACATAAAGTTTTCATTTTCCTTATGGATGCATCTTACATAAATAGCTACTATTTAGGAGATGAGGATGACTGGATGACAGTTCCATGGTTAATGGGTTTGTTCTACATTGACTTTTGATAAAACCCAAAGTCCCATCCCCAAGGGAATAAAAGAATAAGAAGAAATGGCTTTGTTTGCTGGCAGCCCAATGCGAACGGCAGATTCCACTTGGAGGTGTACATTAAGGCCGACAACCCTGAACTCCAGTTAGATAACCCACCAATTAGAAGAAAACTTCGGTAGGCTGAACCTTTTGGATACTATTCGAGATGTTGATGACTTGATACAAGTGGCTGACGTCAGTGCCTCAGGTAGGTTTCGGCCAGCCACAACTACACTTGACAATTTTCAAGTCCAACATTAACGAGAAGATGAACTAACAAATCATTCAAAATGACTCTGCTTCTTTTTCCTTGCACATGTGATCAACAATCAACAACCTGAGAGGCCACGTCCCCTGCTTCCAAGCTATATATAAGCCTTAAAGCATGCCTTGTTTTCCTCACTCAAACCATAAGAGAGAACTTTCCTTCTTTAAGATAACAGTACTCTGCTTAGTTTCAAATCTCTAGAAATGGCCTCTTTCAATTGTTTTGTTTTAGCATTCTTCATGGCTTTTTTATTTTCAAGCATCAATGTTGGCCTAGCAGCTCGTCATCTTCTCCAGATGCGACCTTTACCACCAATGCCAACTTTGCCTAGAGCAACGCTGCCACCATTGCCATCTATTCCAAATCTCCTACAGCCAACAATACCAACATTTCCAACCACCCAGCCATCTCTACCCAAGCCTGGAACTCTACCCCAGCTTCCTAGCATGCCAACCTTGCCTACCATCCCTAATGCCCCCAAAGTAACCCTGCCACCCCTGCCTAACATGCCCTCAATCCCCACCATACCGACTACTATTCCATCGATCCCATTTTTCTCACCACCACCTGCAAAAAGTAGCCCTTGATGAAAATGTTCAGTTTGTGCTCCCTGATACAAAGAGTTTGGATTATGTGTCTTTGCTTTGGTGTGGTCTAATACTTTTAAACACTAATCTTGTATCACCAAGGGATTATATAGAGGCTTTTAGCCGATTGTTTCATTCCAGTTTAATTGTGGCAGAGGGTTTTTTTTTTTTTATTGATATTTGTTTGTACAAATATTGGGAGTTTGCTGCATTATTGGTGTCTTGTTGTATGATCAGAAATTACTTTGTGATTATATATATTGAATGAATACCGTAATAATATTGTAAATTGTGGAATGATTGAATGCAAAGAATCAGTTTGGGAGAATTTCTGAAATATTTTTCATCATCTGCAAATTCAGTTACAAGCCCAATAGCATTTATTGCTGCTGATGAACAGTTAACTGAATAACAGAATGAGGAGTAAAATTGTTCAAGCCACAAATGAACAGTAACAGTATGTTAAAAACATTAAACAAACTTGGTAAAACACTACTAGACCTATAGCATCTCAAACTGAAGCCACTAAGATTTTTGTTGACAACAAATCAACCATTGCCATTAATAAGAATCTTGTTTATTATGGTAGGACCAAACATATCAATGCGAAGTTCCATGCATCAGAGAAGCTAAGAAGAATGGTGAAATTCAAGTAAACTACTACCCCTTTGAAATTCAGTTGGCAGACATTATGGCCAAAGGTTTGCCTAGGTAGAGTTTTGAGTATCTGAGACCAAAGATGGGAGTCTTAAAAGCAATTCTCAAGGAGGACAGTTGAAGTTGAGACCTTCGTCGAAGACACAACTACAGGAAGCATAAACACTTCACTGATGCAGCAGCAGCCTACTGGATGAAGCTGTAAATATTTGTGGTCTTCATTCCTTTTGTAACTTAGGGTCTTGTAGCGTATGTTTGCATGATTATAAGGTTGTGTAGGCGGTGTATATTTCCACTGTATGTGATGTAATGTTGACTTCTTCTAAAGAACACATTTTGTTAGTTTATGTTAGCATCTGTGGGAGTAGGTGGCAGTATTGTATTTTGAACTCTGCCCAGATTACTTGCAAAGTTTAGTTAGTGTGTTTTACAAGCTTATGTCATGATCATTGGAGTAAACTTGCTTGCATATAAACCCTATTCTGAATGAAAGAAATCAGAGGGAAAATTTCAGTTCAAAACCAAGAGCTTAAAGAATTCCTGCACTGCTTCTGTTCTTTCATTGGTCTTAGTCTCTAATGCTTCCGTGTTTGAACTGAGTTAATGCTGTTTTTATTATGTTTCATCAAATATCAGTACAACAGGCAAAATTTAGAGGCAAATCCAACTCAACTCAAGCTTGTGTGATACGGCAGCATAGTCAGCCAACTTCAACAAAATGGGCTAATATCTATTATTCCTTTCCTGCTTGTTACATGAGTTATCGTTTATTCTATATATCTGAACCTAATCCTGTCCTCCATTGTTAACGTCTAGAGTTAAATATCCAGTGTATATTGTTCCTAAGAACAGTTTTGTGCAACTCCACTGTCTGAAAAGCATTGCAGGGCCAGGATAGTTTGATCTGCACACGACAGTTCTATTTTTGATTTAGTGGTTTCTTCAATACTGATCGTTTCTAGCTGTCCAATGTGAACACTTCAATATGATTCTTTTTCCAGCTTATTCATCTGTTTCACACTTGCACCAGATTAGCCCATCTTTCTGGTGTCACCTTTCTGTTTCTTCATTCAAATGTTCATAGATGATTGCAGTTGCAGTTGCACGGGCTCAAAAGACGTTCCCATCTTTAACAAGTATAGAAATATAACCCACAGTGAGGCTTCAAACAAAGAGCATAACATAGATTTGCTTAGGAAGGAAACATGTCTAGGACTAGTAATCTACCTTTGTGACGAGAGCATACAAGGGCAAGGTGATGTAACTGCATAGGCCTTGAACAATTATACTGCAGAAGCAAAAAACCAAGATGAAAATATACAAAACAAGTACTGATGGACACCAGGATACAGCATCAGGCCTCGATTATTTACCCCATTATGAGTCTAGTGATGATATAGCCTTTTCTTCCCATGATGCATGAATGGAAACCATAGGTCCACTGAGAGGATATGAATTTAAACAAGTTAATACATTTACAAAACACACTACAGAAAGATAGCTTATCTTCTTCCCAAAAATGCCATACCAAGATCCAGAAGAAGAATGCAATCTCAAAGGCATTCTGAAATAGAATAAAGTGAATAAAGTGAAGAACGATCCGAGGGCTATTAAACCAAAAGTATTCATCGGAAGGTTTTACTGGTGGTGCTGCTTCCGGCCCCTGCAGCTTCTTCATTTCATCAACGTCTTGAGCTAAACGAACTATTATGTGCTCTAGCTTGGCTCCCACAAGAAGTAGAAGCTGTAAAACTCCATTTACGTAAAAAATGTTAAAACTATGTAAATCTCAGTCCACAACCAGTTTAAATGATCCACTGAAATTCAACTAATTCACTTACAACTACAGGTAGAAATGATAACCAGAAATACGTGTGCCATCCTGCTTGGAAATATAGAAATACTTAGACTCCCATTATTGTGAATATTGAAATGTGAAATGAAAAATGCAGTTGATTCATTCAGATTAGAGGAAAACTTACCTTCCACATTCAATGTCAAAAACACCACCACAAATAGCCATTGGTACCAGCTATGTACAACAGGATGCTAGTGAGCAATATTTATCTTCAAATCAAACAGATCTTGGGTTAAAAATTTGCTAAGATTTTAAGAATTACCTTATGCCAACAACATGTCTGAAGTCCCTTTCAAGTGACAATGTCATGTGCTTGTGAAAATCAAATTCACGATTGTCAGGGCAATGGGTCTAAGACGGTAGGGAAAATAGGTAAGTAGCATGCTTTTTGTAAAGCAACAATACAAACAAAACTAAAAACCAGGCATTAAGTACATATTAGACGAGAACTTAACCATGATAAACCCTTCTCGAAGTGCTATGTACTCTGACTGGGTAACAGGGCTATGAAACTGTTTAAAAAATGACATCTGCCAAAAGAACATGGAAATCAATTGCCGTCATATGCTAAAGCTAAGTCATTATACCTCGCAGGAAAACAAAAAACATCTTATTTATTGTTAGCAACAATTGTAAACAAATGATCAAATAGAATTAATTTTTTTTTACTTCTACCTTTAACAATTGTCAACTATGTTTTTTACTTTTAACTTAAAACTCCCTTAGCTAAATAACAGACTCGATACTGGAAAATGTCATAAGTTTGTGCCATTGCTGGTGTAACTTGTAAAAAGGAGAAATAACTATTATTTTAGATAAGTAAGAGTAAGATGAGCAGATGCATGCAGGATAGGTGAAGAATATATATAAAATTTTGTTACTTGTTCAGGAATAGCTGTAATACTTACGGTCCAGCTCACAACTGCTGCCTTTCTCCAATATCCCCATGCATGTTTTTCGAGTACCTTTTGAAGATGATGGTTATGAGTGTCTATACCTGCAAAACAAGATGAATCTGAACTCTGAACCATAAAACTCCAAGAAACCAGAATGCTCTAATAATAAAAGATAACTAATAATCTTTGGAAACTCTATTGAATATTTACCCCTTTCCACTTTAGAAATCCGATCTTCCCAAGGTTTCCATTGGCGTATCTACATGAAATAAAGCTATAGATTTTGTTAGTTGAGAGTTGAAAACAATTACAACAGTTCAATTAAAGAGCAGGCAATTTTGAAATTGATCTAGCACTCCCATATGATGAAATATTTAACCTTGTTTTTACTAAGTTTTACCATTGTTATTGAGTCTGATTGCATGACTTCGAAGTTTAAATACTTATTTTTAACCGAAGTTGCAGTTATATTAAGGCATGACATCTTCTAAAACGAATAAGCTATCAAATTACATTGCTGCAAATAGTGAAAGTCAGAGGCAGAATACATTACCCTTGCTCCACCAAGAACCAATATAATGGCACAGGATACCACGTGAACAACTGCCACTACAAAGATGAAAATGTGCAGCTGATGAAATGCTTCCGTTGATAATAAAGGGACCTTCCCCTGAGTTTGGAAAGAGAAAATTACAGAAACAAATTAGATTCAACCTTAAATCAACCCCTCTTGGAAGCGTGAGCTTCATCTTGAGTTTCTTTCATTTTCTTTTGTTACCCAAAAGAAGCAGGCAATCCCTGCTATAGGAGAACACTTCTACCAAGGCAAGAAAACAGAGAAAACAAAACAAAAAGCTCAATCAAACATTGTTTCTCCCAAGCCAGAGACCATACACAATTCACAGTTAAGCATATCCCTGGTAATATGCTGCAAGCCTGAGAGTCTGAATCTGCTGCCACATGCCCTGAAGAATCTCATCTTGAGATCTCCCCCTTCTCCTAAAGAACCTGCCATTTCTTTCTGTCCACACTGTGTAGATATAAGCACTCCAGGCAAGCCTTAAACAACAGAGTTAAAGCCATGTCTTTTAAACTTTGCTTAGCCCTCACTCATCCAGTCCATGACATGTCTCCTCAAATCACAGAGTTGGAGAATCCGGATCCACAAGTGCTTCGTGAAAGCATAGCCAAAGAAGAGATACTCCCTGGTTTCCTCATCTTGGTTGCAGAATAAACACCAAGTGTTTATAGCAGAAGAAGCACCCAAGATGTAATTCTCTTTTTAGTTGGCAGCCTATCCGTTGCTGTAAACACTACTAAAGTATTTGTAGAAATATGATGTTTAAACTCTCTCCTACTTAAGGCGAATAACCCTCCAAGGGCTGGCAGTACAATGCAATGTACATGTGTTTCATCTTGAGTTTCATTATTGTATTTTCTCATTAAAAAAAATGGGAAATGTATGTAAAAGGGGATGTGCAATGCGCATAGACATTCCTCAATTGACATGAAGGGCCACATTCATTTGCCAGCACCAGCAGGGTGCTGAAAAAATAAACAACTTCTCTAAGCATGGTAACGTACCTCACGTGAACAATGCTCTGAACCACTATCTGCAGAAAACAGGCGATGTTCATTGACAGCTAGAGAAGAAAATTCTCTGTGACTTTTGCTTTCAGTATGCTTCTTGCATGGAAGCATACTAGATTCCAAGTGAGTTGGGATGCAGATTTGACTTATTAGACCTTGAAAGACATTTAATAGAAGGGAAATGAATCCTAATAGCATCAATTCTGTCAAGAAACATCGGTAGCACATTGGTTAGGCTAGAAACATAGTAACCTGACGAAATTTAAGGTGTGGTGAAGTTGCGCAGATAAGTAAGGAATCAATCTATACCATTTCTGCGCCTTAAATGACCGTTCATGAATTAAAGTAAGAAGTGAAACTGTATTTGGTCAACATCAGGTACAACAATTAATTCATGGACAATCTGAAAAACTGAGAAGCATCTTAAAGTTGAAGGGCTAATTGATACAAGACATTATGTGTGAATGCAAGTAAATATTCAAAGCCAAGTACATAACTGCTTCAAACTCCCTAAAATTTTACCTTTGCAATTGTGATAAAACTTTTTACTTGGTTAATACTGTGTTGCATATATAACTAAATTACAGAGCCACAAAGCTAAGTTGGATTAACTCTTAATTTGATAAATGTGACAGAAATTACTGAGCATTACATCAGCTGCCTCTACATTTTAATTCAGCAAATCTAAAACACTGCTAATGCATGAGAAGTTCAAGACAGAAGAAAGGGCAAACCTGCTTTTAGTTTTTGTAATGCTTCAAACAGTGCGTCTTGTTTGTTACGCCTCAACCACTGGATTGCCAAGTCAAAAACATGCACAAGATTTTCTTAGGAGTGAGACACCCATGTACTGAAAAATTTTAGTTCTGGAAGCTTCGTAGAACAGCTCCAATAGAGAAGAAAGATCAAGAGATAAAGGAATCCCATTGTGAGTGACTGCAACATGCAAAAGTCCTAAGAAATATTGAAACCTTCAGGTTCTGTGAAATTTTACAGACTGAATAGGCAGATATGATCCTAATTAGAATTAGATTTCTCTCTAAATGTTGAATGACTCATGATTTAGTCACGTTTATAAAGCAGGTACAAGTTGGCTTGACCTGCTTCAGAAGCACGAAATTCGTTTTTCGAACTTCTTGTATTAAGAATATGAATTTGACCTCTAAAATGATCTGCAAGTCTGGTAATTTAAGAAAAGCTCACACTCTGGAGCTATTGCACTAAATAAATTTGGAACTTGCGCTTCCCCTTCCCACTTCTGTTTGAATTCCAGGACAAATATTTAATTGGAATAAAGGAAAAAAATAATTGTGATTTTATCTTTGTACAAAATACAATTATACATTTGGTGAAACGTGGAGGTCAGAAGAATGTAATGGTACCTTTCCAAGGTGATTAAGGCCACGTTCAGCGAAAAAAGATATAAGAATAATGACAAAACAGACCGCTGCAACCACCCATGTTGGTTTATACTCCAGGGAGCTGGACTCTGCCATTATCTGGATTCAAGTCAATATAGGGTAGCTTCAGCGCATTGATGAGCCACCAGAAAATGAATGCAGATTTTGTCTCAAGTACATTGTATATGAAGCTTGACTTTGATTTTTCGAATATATAAAACAGAAAGAAGTGAGGGTGGCAAAGAATAAAGCATATACAAAGCTAAGGGTAAAGAACTTGATTGGATAACCCAAGTAACTTTCCAAGGAATCAACTCCCGCTGTTGATGTGATTCATATGAATCACTTGATCTTTCATGTTGTTTCCTTGGCATGACGAAACATATCTAGGATTAGTAACAAGAACTTCACAACCTTTCTTGCATTAAATCAAGAAATGCTTGTCAATTTAACGATGCTGTCGGCCTAGTTTCCTGATTAGAAACATTCAAATGGGATAACTCATAAAGTGAAATAGCTAATGTAAAGATCTCTAACCTCGTAAATAAGCAACCCTTTGAAATTAAGCTCTTGCTTGTTATGAAGTATATAGAAAAGTACAAGGATGTGATATTGAGACAAGGGTTGTAGAGGAATTTCTTCTGTAATAAGAAAAGATATGGTGTTGCAAACAAGGAAAACGGATATGCTGATAGTGTAGAGGAAGATCAAAGCAAATATCTTTGAAATACTTAATGCTTGTGATATAAGTTTATTTAAAAGTAAACCTACTTAATTCTTGATAATCAAGTAATAGGGTTCTACAAATATGAAGTTCTTTTTAGCTTTTAGAATTATGAGAGAGATGATCTTTACATGAGAGATAAATTTTTTATAAGCGATTCACAAAATCGTAAAATTGTGAGAAAAAGTAGAAAAACCCTCGATTAATTATATGAGATAAAAGTTATTTCATTGTCTTTTGGTATTTTGTGCTTTTTTTTTAATTTTTACACTTAATAATAAATTATTTCTTTTTCTTATGTGGTGTAGATGGTAGTTGCCGAATTACATTAAATATTGTCTTTTATATATGATTTTATTTTTGTTTTCCAGGCGGTGATACAATTTTCCGTAGAACAAGATTAGTTATTGAAAAGATGATAAGTTAATAACCAAAATTAAGCATATTTAGTTGAAAGCTGAAACAGATTTTCTATTAATTTGTTTACATGGTAATTTTTAAATATATATTGGCTATAATTAAAAATACCAATATTTGTAAAATAAAATAATATATACTTATTGCAACTGAAAGCAGAGAAGAAAATAGTAAAGAAACCCCTTTGAGAATGATACAGCAAAAAGTATATGGCAAATCAATTTAAATAAAATAGCAATGTAATTGCATAAAAAATGTAAATTTTTTCTGATAAGTATAAAACATATTTAAATCTCAAACACTGTAGTTCATATTTCATGCAAATAATTGAATAAAAACTAAAGTCTAATTAATAATTTTGTTTTAAACTATAATAGAAGTTGCAAAAATTTCAAAAAGAAAAAGATAAACTAAAAGTGTGATAGGGAAATAAAGGAGAAAAAAAAAAAAAGGTTGCATTCATAATTGATGTACTTTCTTAGCAGTAATTAGTGTAAGAAATATTTATTTTGATTAATTGAAAGATAAATTTATAATTTAAGGAATAAAAAGAATAAAGTGTAATAATTTTTACATAAAAAATAGTCAAATGAAATAAAACTAGTGATTAATTATACTAAAAGTGTTAACAAATTATAAAATTATATATCTTATGGAGTGGTCATAGTCCACATTAATAATATATAAAGGCGGTTGTGGTAGACTTGTAGTCCACATTAACGAAGGACAAGTCGTGGACCAAAGCCTTTATATGGAGGATTAAACCCTACCTCCAACCAACAAAGTGTAGATTGTTTTCTTAAAACCATTCGCAGGTTTTCTCTTTCAACGTTAATCAGGGTATGATTTATATATATCTATATATATAGTTTATGTGAAACTGTTTCAACGCTTGTGCCTTTTCCATGTTTTGTTCCTTCGTTTGCATTAGTTCAATCTCTATTGATATGTGAGATTAAGATGGGTTTGGATCTTTTTAACATCTTTTTCCAAGGAACATGTTACATGTGCTCTTTCTTCTTTGTGTTTCACTTTCCAGGATTTTATTTTTCAATGGCGACGTCGAAGGATGACCCTCTTGATCAAAGGGAAGATCCAAGACTCTGCTTCTTGGAGAACACTGACAGGCAAGGCCTTCGACCTTCGTCAAGATCTTTGCTTTCTTTTTTCGGGCAATGCAGATAGTTTATAATCAGTGCTATCCTTTTGGCCCTGAGGCCGATTTTATTAACCCATATCTGTATACAAGTCTGATGAGTTCTAGAAATTACCTTCCTAACACATACCAATTTTTCATGGTTCCAGGAAGGTAATTGGTGGCATTTCCCAACGCCTCAGCACATACCATCCTCCCCATCAAGGCGTTCCAAGTCCTGGCAACAACCTGCCCAGTGGCGCTTCGAGCCCTGGTCACAGTAGAGGACTTCGGACTTGGAGTCGTGTTCGTGGAATTCTGAATGGTACACACCGCGCTGGTGAATCTTCTCGAGCCTCTAAGCCTGCTTTAGCAGCGGCAATGTCAAGCAGAGAATCGATAGAATCCACTCGTATTGTCAGTGGACAGCATCCTTTAGGATTAAAGCATGGTTCTGCTGATGAAGTTAGGACCTCCCAAACTGAAAACTTAGCAAACTCTTCACTAGTTAAGCCGACAGGATTCAATAAAGTAAAAAGTCGCTCAGGTATTTTGCAATTTTGGCTCCTTATTATGTTTATCTTAACCCTAAAGTAAGATCATGCTTGGATAGTAACAATTTATCCACATCTTTTTTTTTTTTTTTTGATAAGCCTTATCTACTTCTTATCTACAGTATATGGGGAACTTCCTAATTATTCTGTTAACAGAATTGATTTCTCATATGTAAGATGCGTTAACAAACCATGTTTTCAGCTTGAAATTAGAGCTGATATGTTACTTCTTGAAAACCAGGTCATGCTCAACAGCATCAATACAATAAGACAGAGAGGAACCATGATCCTGCACCCTTGGTTAACAAGAGTGGATCCAATAGAACTCCAGTATCTAGGCTGTCTAAGCAGAAAGAAGAAACATTAGAACCTCCCAAAAATCACTCAAGTTCGTTCAGGAGTGTAACTAGTAGAATTCCGGTATCAAAGCAGGGTGGACTGGTGGGAACAACCCAACCTCTCAAAGATTCTGCAGAATCAGCCAAAACGAGTACAATTAGTAGAATTCGGCAGTCGATGCATTTTGTGAAGAAGGAAAGGACCCAACCTCCCAAAAATCCTACAGATTTGGTCGAGAATGGTGGAATAGGTACAATTCTGGCATCAGAGCAGGCAATGCAGAAAAAGGAAACAGCCCAACCTCCCAAAGATCCTGCAAGATTGGTCAGGAATATTGGAACCGTTAGAATTCCAGTATCAATTGATAGTAATATTGGAACTAGTAGACTTCCGGTATCAATGCATAGGATGCAGAAAAAGGAAACGACCCAATCTCCCAAAGACTCCGCAGCGTTGGTTAAGAAGAATGAAACCACTAGTAGAATTCCGATGGGGAAGCAGGTTACTCAGAAAAAGGAAAAATCCCAACCACCCAAAGGCACTTCTGATCTGGTCAGCAAGAGTGCAACAGGTGGAACTCTGCCTTCTATGCTGGTTACAAGGAAAATAGAGACAACCCCAGCCAAACCAAGACAAAAGCAACTTTTCTGTGCCTACGAAGATCATATTGTGTGGGAAGGTATGTCCACAGGTTCTTTCTGGTTTGTTCTACTCTTATCTGATAGTAATATCTTTTAACATTCATCCAACACTTGCGGATGGATGATGATCTGAGTACGACATTGTTCTTTCAGTTTAGTCCAATAATGTAGTTGCTCTTGTAACATGCATAATTGCATATACATTTGCCTGAAAAATCCCAGGAGAGATCCTGGAAAGTAAATATCTTGCATTTGGCTTACCACTCTTTTCAAGTAGCATGTTAAAGGAGTAGAGCTAAAAACAGACAACTGAGATGTGTGGCAGATTGCTTAGACTGACAGAACTTATATGTGAAATAACTAGGAATAAAAATTGGTAAGCTCAGTTTCAATCTAAGGATAGCAAAAATATTAGGGAGAGGGAGGAAACTTGCGGCCTAGTATGTTAAAAGATATCAAAAGTAAAGGCGGCCAGCAGAGTTAATTTGCATGGAGAGAGCTTGATGTTTTCTGTAATCTGTTATACAATGTAAAGATCCACCAATGTAGTGTTCAACTAGAATTAACCCAAAATGGAAATCTGAAAAAATAATAATAACCTTGATCGTAACAATTTCCTTCCAATTTTGCAGGTTTTGATGAGCGCATTGTGCCACTTGGGAAGAGCTGTCTCTTATGCGATGGTGATCTAGCAAATAAACCAGTAAATGGTCCTGATATAGAGCGTCTTAACCCTTCGGAGAATGCTGTTCTTTCTTGTGGTCATGTCTACCACAGCCTGTGCTTGCAGTTCGTCACATCAGAAGAGAAGTCTAGAGATCCGCCTTGCATTATATGTGCCAGTATTTTGTCTTAAAGCCTCAATATTTTTTCATTCTCTTAAAATCTTCTCATTTTTTGTACTACATTCTTTGGCTGTTTTACCAGAGTAGGAAAGTCGAAAGAAAATCGAATACAAATGGGAACTGTTGATAACTTCATGAACCATAAATTTTATGCAATTGTAAGAAGCATGGAATAGAAAAACTTACTTTATAAACTTCATGTATATAATCCGTATCCTTGTACAAGAAGTAAGGATTGCTGAACTGACTTTGTGACAGTTTATCACATTGATATATGGCCGAATCATATATTAATTTCCTTCACAAAATTTCCCTTTTCCTTACTTTTCTTATTATTATCTTATCCCATGCACTGTGAGAACAAGAATTTCAACAATACAATGGAGGAAAAGGTTACTGGGCTTTTTTCTTTCAGTAACAAATTGGAATGAGGGGCGTGTTCACTTTCCTCTGTACATCCACGTTCAAGTTCCCACTAGCATAGCTTTTCACGTATTATTCCCCTTCCCAGTCATGATCAGAAGATGCTTCCGGAGCCAGCTTTTCTTCCATGTGGTCATGCCTTTCACAGCATGTTGCATCCTAAAAAGCAGTCGAGAGATCCTCCACACCTTCTAGCGACGTGCAAATGTTTTGGGGTATATGTTGTTCGTCCTCTAAAGTTCTTTTCATTGACCTTTCATTCATTTTGTTCATTCTCTCAAAATCTTGGCAATCAAGGGAAGTGATTGCAAATCAAATAGTAAATGGAACTGCTTGAATTTTCTTTCACCATGAATATATGCAATGGAAAAGACTAAAAGTTGCCCCCACCAACGCTCATACAAGTTTGTATTGCTGAAAATGCTTGAACTGTCTTGTGTCAGAACTTTTCAATATCCATGGTTGAAGTAACTTGATCCCTCACACAAGTTTTAGCTATCTATCTTTCCCCCTGGGAACACGGTACAGCTGGATGGCTAGAAGGAATTGAGATCACCTTACGGTATCCGAACTGCTATAAGAAAGCAAGTCTTATCACTGTCATTAATTACTAAGCAAGTCTGATCACTATCATTAATTGCAAACCCTTTGTTTTTTTCTGAAAGGCTCATTAATTACATTAATTACAAACCTCATGCGAGTGGTTATGACTCTTTGAATGGTTGCCCGCAAAAATTAGAAATAGAACATCTATCAACAGATTCAACAAAATATCCAAGGGAACCAACCTCACCAAACAGCAAAATGGAAATTCGCCCCAATCCCTCCATGTCAAAATATCCAACTTACAATCAAGCGCCAAACGCAATTTACCAATTTCCAGTGTCTTATAAGAACAGAGAACTTGCACAGATCAATTACAATTTACTTACAAATTAAAATAGAAACAACAATCTGCTCCAGATATTACATCAAACAATTTTGCTAAAACTCCTAAAGATTTTTACATGGGATTTACTAGAATTCTTCATCAAAAGAATTTTCCAAATCCTGATAAATCCCATTGTCTAAGCATCCCGCGACATACATTTGATATAATAGACAACCTTCAGCTTTGCAGCTAACATGAAAGAGATTGGGAAATTCATCATTTTCCAAAAGGTCGATAAACAAGAACACTATCTTATCTAGCTTGACTCTCTCCATCTTCTTCTGAAATGTTAAACAAGAACTTAGGGAGAGATGCAATTCGGGGAAGATGAAGCAGCAACTCACCAAATGAGTCTTTTCTTGACATGCCTGGAGCCTGCTTGCTAGTAGAGACTTCCTTTGCATCCCCTTCAGAAGTCTTCACATCACCGTTAGCTGTAATATTAAACCCAGATTCATGACTTCTGTTTAGCTGAACATCTTTTCCATCATCAGGTCCACTGTAATTTTCTCCATCAGTCTGTGAGTTTGTCCCTGTTGTAGTGTCCTTTTGCAAAAGACAACAGAGAGAATTGACCCTTGACATGAGGGATTTCTCATCAGAGGCTGTTGTAAACTGAGTGTCACTGAGAAGATACTGCGCAATCTCCTCCAGCATTTCTTGGCAGTCTGGTATATTTTCAGAGGATGGATTTCCAGAGTTCATCTGTTCTGAAAGACACTGTCCGATATGGCTCATAAAATCACTCATGGACATAGATGGGTGAAGTCCAGGCACTTTTATCTGGTCCCAATTCCTTGACCCCTTTGAATCCACTGCTTCACAAACTCCACTTCCTTCAATGGCATGAGAATCCATCACTAATGTGAAATGAGAAATTAATTAGAGAATAATAAAGAAAAGTAAGAATGCTACAGTTACAAATAGATTATACTGTGTCATAAGGAAGAAAACATTATTGTACTCAAGCTATAAGTCTAAGCCCAGGAAGAAATGAAACAGTATCAATGTGCATACTAAATCCATCAGACACCGAACAATTCAAATAGCATGTATATGCAGAATACAGCACATATAGAAATAAAAAATAGATTACTGTGTACTTCTATGCTGCTACCCATATCAAAGCAGTACCACCACCATTAGCAAGAAGATATATAACTTCAAGTCTGTGCAACATCAGTATCAACAATCAAAAAGCAAGCTTTAGATCAAATGTATGCAAATTCCTAAGAAATCACACACCACATTGTATTAGGCATTGGACTTCAATAAAGTAAATAAAAGAGGATACAAAAAGTCTAAATAACTTAGAAACTCTATCCATCAGCACATCAAAAACAAACCCAAAGCTCCTGACTGTACCTGAACTGGGGGATGGAGCTTCCCTGGACATGTTTTCTGAGGTTATACCTGCAGAATCCCCTTTCTCAACCTCCAGGGATGAAGAATGAGCTGCAGCTGGTGATGCTATATTCTGGAAGCCAGAGTTAGTGGATCCTTTACCAGTCTCACCCTGGCCAAAACCATGCCCTTTTGATTCATCAGGATCCTCAAACACTGAAGTTTGTGATTCGAAGTATGGTGAATCCAAAATTATCTCTGGCTGTCTGCTTAAACAGTTCAAACGCATGTCACACTGGATAAGCTTTTCAAAATGTTTGTTTAACAATCCTTGGGGACACTGCAGAAAATGTTGCCTAAAAAGCAACAATAAAAATTTTGCATTAGTATATTAGCCATATAGCCATATGCAAACACTCTGATAAAGCATCAAAATTCATCTTGTACCTCCACAAATAAGAATTAGATCCATATTAGTCTTACCTATGCATGCTCGCTTGACCGTCAGTAAAATCTGAAGTTGCCTGCCACAAGGTGTGTTTTCTAGGCTGTGGATTAGTCTCCCTGAAAAAAAGTGGCTGTCTAGCCAGCTGCAGCATAGAAGAAATAACGGAGTCATACATATTCAGATTGCAGAAGAAGTGAGAGAAACAGAGAAGATTATACTAAAAACAAAAATATCTTACCACAACATTCAAAGTCCCTGGCCCATTATCAGGACAGTTTGCCTTAAGAGCCATAATATCCGACCACTGTATTTCAATCTTACTCTTCAGCCCACCTTCCAATACCTCCCAAACAAGCTTATGCTTTGCAAAATAACACTTGGCCACTAAATCACCTTCATACCTCGACTTATACTGCGAATCACCAAGTGAAACAATCCTTCAGCTACTTGACCCCCATTATTAATGCACTTAATCACACAATTAAACTAAACTTATTAAAAAATTACCTCCCAATGGCCGATTCGGAGAATGGAAGCTGGAAAATTTGAGGCTTTAAGCTTATCCGTAGTAACAGCAGCTTTAGCTTCCTTTTTAACTCCAGAGCTCAAATTTTCAGCTTCGGCAGCTGGGCTACTGCTTTGGGATTGAGAAAGGCGCATTTGGATCAAATCCAAAAGTGAAGGACTCTTCCTTAGCCTCAAACCAAGGGGGCTCGGCTCATCCAACGGATTGTATTGCGATGGAGGGATCGGGAAAGCATTGACGTCGGAGTTCCACTGACAAAAAAAAAAAATCATCAAAATAATGCCAAAAAGCACACAGAAATAAAATCTTTAAAATTTAAAACCTCTAATACAAAGCTCTTTTTTTTTTTCCATAAATAGCTGACATCTTTCTCCAAAATTAACTTAATGTTTTCTTTCTTAAAAATACACAGGGAAATAAATTTGACAGAGGAAATTACCTGTTGAAGATTTGGAGAGGCTTTGGATCGTTTATTAAGAGGGCCATGTTCTTCCTCTAAAGTATCCTCGACGATCTCCAATTTCACCGGCGGCTTGTCCCGGCACGACGTCGTCTCGGGCTCCGGCCTAGGATTTCCCGATCTCATTAACTGCACCATCCAATTCAAATCGAAACCCCGATTATCCCAATCTCAACCCCAAAAATCGCGGAAAATTCTAAATTTAACTTTTTCTTCTCTCTCAAAATTTCAAGAAAGAGAGCAAATTTCGGAGATTCTGAAAACCCTAGAAATTACTTTGGGGAAATCTAATTAACGGTGTTGACAGAAGAGAGAGAGGGAAAGTGGGCATTTTTTTTGGCGGCGAGCACGTGCGAGATCCCGCGTTCTTTGAGCCCTCGCACGCGCGATAAGTTTCCGGGATTACTCCAATATCCTTGGTTTATGGCAATTTCTTGAGGTTTGAGTGGATGTTATTTTGGGTATTTGGCAAGAAAAGAGACGCATGTGCTGGCAGACACGTAAACACATTAATGGATAATATGTGGGGTCCAGCGGTGTTAGGGTTTCTTTTAAATGACGGCGGTTGTTTGGTGTTGTCTGAAACGTGGCGAGAGATCCGGCAGTAGCTTCTAGCCTCTGGTTTTTGAAGTTGACACGTGCACTGTTCCATTGAATGCCGAGGACAAAAGGTTAACACGAGGATGATTTGTTTTGTAGTCAATGTACTAAAAGTGTCATTCTACCGTAAATATTTATATAAATTAATATTATTAGATCATAAAATTTTATTAATTAATTAAAATATTATTTAATTAATAAGTTAATCATTTATTAATTTATACATCTATTAAACTTTTGCTATACTTAATTAATGTATAAATTAATTGTTTGATATTATTTTTGGTATTGGAGCATGTTTGGCGTAAAGATGAATTCAAAATAATAATCAGATTATATAATTTTCTTTTACAATACAGTGGCATTATACCAAAGACACCAATTTTAAGAAATGTTAGGCATGAGGCTTAAATAGACATCAAATTTTTAAAAAATAAATAATATTATAGTTATATTTTATAAAGATTTCATAATTAAGTTATTTATATATATAATTTTGATATATAAGGAGATTATTAATTTATATATCAAGTGAAACTTATATGTTCTTTTAATTATATTATTATATAAATTTAGTAAATTATTAGTGTATCACATTGATTCTAATCAATTAAAAATATTATTTAAGTTAAGTTATTAATTTATCAAGTATTAATTTAAAGAGATTATATTGTACTATGATCCCATTCCAAAATTAAAAGTTTATTTTGGATTTGGTATGAAAATTAAAAAAAAAATTTTCTTTTTCTTAATAATGTTTTCAAAAAATTATTTTTATAACATTAATAAATTTATATTTCCATATAAAAAATTATAAAATTTATTATAAAAAAATTGAAAAAATTAAAAAGTATCATGCCTAAAATAGAAAAAGAATTAATTTTAAAACCAATTAAAAAATAGATATTTAATTTGAAACAAATAGAATATTATTTTGTTGTATGTTAATTTATCAGACTAGTCATAAGTGGTATGAACTTAATAAAACATATTCTTAATGGATGTTTATATATACTTACCAAAATTAATACAATGTTTAAATTTTAAGTTAATAAAATACTATTTTCAGATTTTCTTTCCATTTTATACATTATTATATTATATTTGATTCGAGGATACTTTTAAAGTTATTATATTAAATAAATATCTCTTTTCACTATTTAAATTTAAAATAAGTTATAAAAAATGATCAATTTTATAAATCTATTTTAAAAATAACCTTCAATGTAAAGTTAATTATTTTATTCAAATTTTAATCATTAGATGATAAAAATACCTTTGAAATTATTTTAGACAAATTAAACTCTCAGTTTTTCCATCTTACCATTTAGACAAATTAAATGTTCTCTCAATTCTCTTTCACCATCCAAGTCTCTCAACTCCCTCAGCTCTCTCTTAGCATCCAGTTCTCTATAATATTACCACCATCGCTATCGTTATCGTTTTATAGTTTATTTTTCGTAGTGATTTATTTAATTCAAAATAAAAATATAAAAATTTAATAAAATGTAATAATATTTTTTAAAATTTATAAAATAATTTGAGAACTTTTAAAAAATTTAAATTTTTATTTCATAACTTCAGGCTCTACTTTGAATTGAATTAAAATATTATCTCTGTTTGATTGGAGCATTTAACAGACTATGGTAATCATGGATCATCATTAAGTTATTGGACCGTCAAACCGGTCATACCGAAAACGTGGTGAAAATGGAACAAAAATATTCTCCGATACAATTAATTAAAGATATTGATATGATTAGAGGTTGGTGGTTTAAAGGGGACAAAGCACAGAGAAAGATGCTTCGATTGGCGTTGCGTACTAACATTCTATCTAGAGAAATAAAACTGGAATTTGATGCCACTTGCACAAGGAAGCACACAATCAGATACTTTAGGTAATAAATAGAAAGGTGGGGTCCACAAATGAAGGCCGGCTTTGGGGTTTGAAATGTTTGCCCAGTCTTTTGACATTTAAGCACATTTAACACAACGCAATACATAGCCACGCCGCCAAACGCGACCGCTCTCTACGCTTGTTATTATTTGTTAAATTCCGAAATTATTGCCGAATCTTTACAAGCTAAATCATTTTTGTTTAGCTAAGTTAAATTTATTGTTAACTTAAATTTAATAGAACGTGCCGCCATAGACAGATCACTTCTCTCTAGAGTCTCTAAACCATTAATTATTTATTAATTTATCATAGTTTTCGAGGAGATTTAGGCTTGATTTGATCGGATTGAAAAATTCTTTCTAGAAAATTATTTGAGTCTTTTTTTTTTTTTTTCATTTGAAAGGAGAAAAACTTTTATGAATATAAAATGTTTATCAGTCAATAAGAAAAATTATGTTGGTGGATGTAAATAGTTTCACATCTATGAAAAGTATAAAACGTTTTTCATTTGTTTTTTTTTTTTTTTTGAAAATGATCCCATAAATCTTGGAATCATTTTCACTTTGAAAATATTATTTTTCCTTTTTTGTGAGATCAATCCCACATAGCCATAAAGCATCAGTAGTTTTTTTAAATCTATTTAATTATTATTCTCCTACTTGTGGGATCAATCTCATAAAATGAATTGTATATGGAAGGAGAAAATGAAAATAATGTTTGTAGTCTATTAAAAGCTTTCCTCAGTTTTGTTGTTTCTAATGTACCTCCTGGAAATAAGGGGAGATGAAAGTGAAGTTTTGAGGACTTAGCTAACCAAAATTCATGCTTTTCCTCTTGAAGCCATAAATTGCGGAAAGATACACTGAACATCAAGAGCAGACGAGGTTGTCCGCTAACATGACAAGGATATTGGAACAAGGAACAAGACAATTAGGTTGTCCATTTGGACTAGTAGTTGCATGTTTTTCTGGAAGGTGTCTTGTTAGGGTAAGTGTTCAAGGACTATGGTAGGTTGGAAATGAGAAGAAGGAAAATGGAAATATCTATTAAGTCTGGTTTAAAAGTTCAAACCAACCAACATCAGCTAAACGGGTAGAGAAATTAGGAAAATATATGATCGGTGGTAGGTAGAAGTTAGTCTCGGATTTGAATCCAATTCTTCTACACGTGAACACCCATAATGAATGTATTGAAAAATGACGGATGGCAAAAAAAAAAAATCTTCGCATATATAATCATTTTCTTTCTTTTTTTTTAATGGATCAAGAGTAGGATATGAAAGAAGCACATCAATAATATTTCACACTTAAAGGGGTTATAAAACTTTGATGCTAATTAAAAGAAAATAAACATTCATGTTTTTCTATCCATCTTTTCATTCTTTTGTAGAAGAACAATATCGGAGCAAATTGGCAAAAGAAAAAGGTTCTTCTTCTCTTCACCTTTATTAACTTTCCGTTCTCCTGCTGTTCAAAGATACCTGCCAAGTGTGTTTTACTTTGGTTCTGAAATTGGATTTGGATGGGTGTGAGACCATGCAGAGAGCAAGATTACATGTTCTCAACCTTAACAGGAGAAAACAAGATTTGATGGGTCTGAAAGATAGCCTGCCAATAAGCAAAAACTTGTGCCCATGATGGGAAAACATTCCATTTATTTAGCTTTGTGAACTTCAGTTACTAACAAGTGGTCAAGAATAGAATACGCTTCTTATCAAGATGGAAATTTGCAACAAGATTTGGCTGGTAGGGATAGCATTGCACTACCAAATGAGTTTCCTGTTAGGGATAGTGCTGCCTACCAATTATAACAAACGAAAAACGCTACGCTTAAATGTTTTTTCTGTCCTCAAAATAGCCCACCATGTATAACCACTCCATTGTTAAATACCGCCATCGTCGTTTCGTTAATCATCTACCCTTCCTTCTATTCACCAAAGCTGAGTTGCAAGGACTGCTTATTGCACTCCAGAAATCAACTCTTGTTAACCAAATGAATTGCTATTAAAACAAATACCAATGAAAAGGTAGACTTCACACAACAGTAACATAATAAAGCAAATACAAGAGATGTCATGAACTCTTCTATCCCTTCTGTTTAGAACAGAAATGATTGAGGATTCTTATAGATGGCCTAAGCCTCTTTTTTAAACCCCAAAGCATCCACCATCCAAGGAATAGGCATTTGATGCATGTAACGATTATCTGTGTGATGTCATAAACTGGAATCTGAGTGTCAACATCAGTGGAAAAAAATAAAATTCAAATTAGAAATTAAAACAATCAACAAACTTTTCTCTGACATAATTGTGAGAAATTACAAGGTAACAAAATAATTAAGTCCTCACATGACACTTGAAGACACTCTCTTTACTTAGCATTTCTATTTACTTTGAGATAAGGCAAGGCACCAATCACATTGTCATAGTCACTCCGGCTAACTGCATGCTGCAAACAGAAATTGACACAAATACACTATAAGAACAAATTATATACTGAAATAAAGACCAAATGATTTAACCTTACACACTAAAAGAAAAGCGTTTCATTTTAAATTATCTCAGCAATTTAAACAGTCTGTTTAAAACAAACAAGGTAATGGATCAATTTCTCATATGTCCCAAGGCATCTTGAAGACATGAAGACTAGACGTTAAGTAAGTCCATGATGTTAAACAGGGCATGTCTTCATGTCTTCAAAACTGAAGGAAATTTTAAGTGTGGTGTATGAATAAAGTCTCTTGGTTTAAGTGTACTGTATGAATAAAAGTCTAACAATGGTCAAATACGATCAGTAAATTTCTCCATGACCTAATTTTATGCATATGCTTATGTATAGTACTAAACATGGTGCTAAATTTTAAGCTTTTTGAATAGCCTATCCCTTTAAGTTTAACATGGGACTTTCTCACAATGTCATCTTATCAGAAAAACAAAAGTGCAATCTGCTCCTCATCCCCCACACTTAACACAGAATGGGTAATAGCAAATAACTATAATTTCACCTTGAAAAACAGTAAATAGATAAAGATGACATTCAGCTTACACTATATGTTTCAACATCTCCAGTCCAGGTATCTTTATATGAGTTCATATGAAGAAACAAAGAATCATGTTATCAACTGAGCATTTAAGCAAAACATTTCATTGATGGCAGTGCATGTTACTTTTGAATACTGTTCACTCACTTCTTAAGGTCAATATGGAACTTTCTCACACTGTCGACTTATCAGAAAAACAAAAGTACAATCTGCATCCCATCCCACCACACTCACCAAACAATGGGTAAGAAAAAATAACGATGATTCCACCCATCAAAACCTCCAAAAAAAACCAAGCTGATTTTGCTATATCCCAGAAAGAACATAGGTTCATTATTTCACCGTAAAAGAAGCTATATAGATACTCTGGGGACGCCTGACCCTTTACTCAGTACAAGATATGAAATGTATCTATATTAATTGGGTAGCCACAACTCTGCTTGAAAGAAGAGGCGTGAACTTCGAATTCTACCTTTTGACAACGGTAAAAAGAGAAAAAACATGTCACAAATATAACAGGCAACAAAACAGGTGCCTCTTCAGGACTCTTTTCTCTCTCTGGATAAATTAAAAAGGAAAAACGTTATTCATAGCCTGTGTGGCATGCCAAGGTGAAGTCCATCTACTAATCCCAACCACACATGGGAAACTCATTAAGGCCAACAGACGAGAGACTGAATAGCAGGATTGAATTCCCATTGATGTGGAGGAAAAGAAGGGTGGTGGGAGAAAGAGGAGCGGGGAAGGCACCAAAATTTAGGATATAATTTTGAAAATGAGCCTCATTCTAAGACTTTCAGATCTACAGTAAAAATGACATAATTATTCTAATTTTTACAAAATATTCTTCTCTATGCGATATCTGATTTGCTCTCTCTCTCTCTCCACCCCCCCCCACACCCCTTAACGCAATTCTCTGCAGATTCAAAATTATTTCTTTGACACAATATACCAGTCATTATAAATAGCTCCAATTAAGAAATTAAAAATATGACCTACAAATTCATTTCCCCAAGTTGGTATCTCCAATTAAAGGGATCAAGTGGCTTATCCTGTCCTAAGTCATAAAATGAAAGACAGCATGAATTTGGAGCAATACTCACTTTTTTAGACTATCTAAAAGCTCAAAGATTTAATAAGAACAATGCACAAGCAAAGGCAAAACTTTAGAGGAAAATAAAAAAACTGACCATCTTGGAAAGGCGCAATTTACGTTTGGTGTTCTTCTTAGCCAACAAATGCTGCTTGCCAGCTCTCCTCCTAACTATTTTCCCTCTTCCTGTCACCCGAAATCGCTTTGCAGAAGCCTAATAAACCATATGACAACACGAAATCCATTAGAAAAGCATACCCATATGCATAAAAGGTAGAACAAACGCGTTGTAGTTTTAAGCTGTGTCTTTCAATTGCCAAGAAAAATTTTCAACCATTTTGGAAGAATAGTTGTAAAGAACCGAATTTGCTCTAAAAATTCTAACTTTTCAGAACTCAAACTAGAGCTAAAAGTGTGGACTCTTTTGGCCTAACCTTAACTCAATATACCAACCAAATTTATAATATTGTTTGATATAATAACAGAAAAATAATGCTTAAAAAATGTAACCTTTCCTTTGCTTTGTAAGGAGTCAATAAAGAAGAAAGAGAGAAGTACCTTGTGGGTTTTCATTTTGTAGCCTTTAGCAGCAAAGACAGTGAGAGATTGGAGCCTTTGAGGGGCAGGGGTGATAGTGCAAAGCTTATGGGAAACAAATGAAGGGAACCCAGAAATGCTCTGAGTGGAACTCAGTTTCAAGGCCCTGCCCAACTTGTTGAATTGGGGGAGATGCAGTGAGCCGTGCGAGAGTCGAGTGGAGGAGTGGTAAGAATGGCAAGAAGGTAAATTAAAAGACATGGTCGTTAAATTCAGAGAAGAAGCCATTGATGAGTGTGTTCTTTCGTTGAAGCTAAGGTTATGTTTGTGGGAAGGGGCTGGTCATTGCATTTACGTGGGAGGCAGTGGATTTGGATAGAACGGAAAAGTGCAGCCTTGACATTGCGTCCTCATGGAATGTCATGGACCAGCGGAACATGGGCGCTTGTGGCTGCAATTCGTTTGTTTCCAAAACTTTTACCTCTCCCTATTCTATGCAGAGAAATGTTGGTAATATTTTTATATAGAGGCAGTAGTTGATAATTTATGTGATAAATTTTAATATATATTTAAAGAATATATTTATTACAATAATTATAAAAAGTATGCTTAAAATATTTATTTATAAAACCTTATAATAAATAAATATCTATGAATATTATTTATTTACAAAGTTACCAGTGATAAATAATATTAATTAATTTTAATTAAGAAGGTAATAAAGAATCTCGACCTGCAAAATAAGTATTTCATGGATGGCATTTCCTTTCCACATTTACTATTCAACTTAATCATAGAATAGAGCAACAAAAAGATAATATCTACTCTACCAAAAGTAAAAGATATGGTTTAGTAGAAAAAGGGTTCAATCTCATTGTAATTATTGAAGGCATGGGATTTTTTATACTTGTAGACATCAATCTTGAGAATATTGTTGAGAGCAACACCCTTGGCTTGGGTTTTGTCTGCATCAACCCATTAAATGGGTGATTAAGCTTTCTCCCTGACACATCTATTAAGACAAATCACCCTCACTTGTTGCATGGTTATATTGAACACAAATAACTTCAGAGTACACCATCTGCATCGTACAGGCCAAAAGAAAACAACAGACTATTCCACTTTCTGGGTCTTACATTCACGGCATGTCAACTTTGAGAACCAAAAAAATTAGTCGTTCCAATCCCACAAAGGTGAAGAATGGCTGGATGAAATTCAGTCTCCTCAAGTAACAACTCACAGAAAGCATTGATAAATTCTATGCTAACGTTGTCTCTTTCTTGTCTATTGTGTCTATTTCTTAATATTACGACCTCGTCAATATGGCTATAGATTCCCACTCCAAGCTACATATAACATCCTGCACGATATTGCATATAACTGTAAGAAACATAATTTATGCTTTTTAGAGTTGAAAGCCAGTGAGAAAGTGAAGTTTCTATTTACCGAGGGGTTCTGCTGGTCAATGTCAAAGCTATTGATTGCACAGGGTTCTGCTAACAGCTCAACAGGTTCTTCACCTATGCAGTTGATAGAATATTATACATGTTAGTCACATGTGAATCCTTGAAGAGAATGATAAAACATAGCATTCATCAGATCAATCCAAATACAAATTAATATGTCTCATCCTTAACTATTGGTCTGCCCCAGCTACAGATGACAATTCAACAATAGTTGCTTAAAAAATTGCTTACCTTGTTCTACAACAGCAAGAATCCCATCTTCTGAACAGATCACAACAGGTAGAATTTGTGTGGAAGACGTGTTGTTAATGTTCGAAGACCTTGTGTAGCAGTCATACTGAACTTCCCAAACCTCACTTTCAGATAACAAAGGCATGGCAGTCTGACCTGTTCCTCCACCAGAAAGAACAATAGGCTGTTGTTGTGCTCGAAGATCCCAAGCAAATACAGTCCCTGACGAGCCTCCTGCCTAAAAAATCCTAGAAAGATTGAAAATCAGCACAACACCTCAAGCAAATAGAAAATGTTTAAATCTTAGTTTGAAGAGAAGGCTAGCATGGATATGAAGTAGCCATTAAAGAATCCAATAAACAACAATTTCAATTTGATAAAAAACAACCTCTTAAAGTTTTTCTCAACGTGGTTTTCATGCAGGTAAACCGATCAGATTTAAATCTTTTTCTTAAGAAAAAGTTAAAATGAGTTAATATACTGACATCACAAAGAATGAATAACCTTGGTTGGAATAGCCCCTCAGGACATCACTTTGTAGTTCATATAACTTTCCCTATTGCTTAAATACATAAGAAAGAACTAAATGTTGTATGAACTGAACAACTATGTAGCCAAAAAATTAATGATCAATTGCATGCAGAGAATTCAATAAACGTAACATTAATGTTAAAAAATGATTTTATCTAACAAAGTATGGTCCTCATCCTTTATTTATTGTACATAAGAATGTTCAACTATCTACTGCTTATGCCAGCAGCAATCAGCAACAAATAATTCCACCAATTACTATATGGTCCAGTACAACGTAGCAACAGCTAATATTAACTCTTGCTACCCTTTAAAATAATCACAATAGGATTGGGGGGCTATGTTCACCATTGTCTTTAACTCCATCCATATTGTTTATGCAACTTCTATTAGCAACAATATTTACAAAGAAAGTAGAAAAACCAAAAAACTACCAGATCTAATCAGCAAATTATTTAGACAATAAGTGTGACATCCCCTCCAGGGGCAACACATCCAAGGTATTGTTCTATCTGGGTCAGGTCATAGCTCCAGTCCGCTGCAGCGGCCCCTCAGCACCTTGACCCTGCGTTCGATCCCCGCGGGACTCGAACCCCAGACCTTTTGCTTCCCCCGAAGGGAACGCCTTTCACCATTTGAGCTGCAGCCCAAATGGTGAAAGGCGTTCCCTTCGGGAGAAACAAAAGGTCTGGGGTTCGAACCTTGCTGGAGGCAATTCGAGTGTCGGGGGTGAGAGCCGCTGCAGCGGACTAGACCCAGTTAAGCTCGAACCAGACATAACAATACCTAGATTGGGCCCCCGAAGGGGATGTCACAAAAAAGGGCTGCAGCTCAAATGGTGAAAGGCATTCCCTTCGAAGGAAGCAAAAGGTCTGGGGTTCGAGTCCCGCGGGGATCAAACGCAAGGTCAAAGCGCTGAGGGGCCGCTGCAGCAGACTGGAGCTATGACCCGACCCAGATAGAACAATACCTTGGATGTGTTGCCCCCGGAGGGGATGTCACAATAAGAAAGAAGAAGAAAGATAAAGGCCGATTTTCTATCCTTTCTTCCTCTTATTCTTCTTTATCTTATAATCTTTTTGCAGTAGAAAAAGCAAAAATACCAGATGCTAACAAAAAAATATTTAGAAAGTAAAAAAGAGAGAAAGAGGCTGTTTTCTGTCTCTTTCTTTTTTCCCCCTCTTTTGAGGAAGAAAAAGAAAGCAAAGGAACAGTTAATTTATCTCATATGTTAGTAGTCATTTCACCAAAAGATAAGAATAATAAAAAAGAAACCAAAAATATATCACTGACACCAGTATTAATAAATTAATTGCTGCAATGTAGAACTAAAACATTGAGAAAGGAAAAGCCATCTTACCAGACAAGTGTGCTTCCGTGATGGGTGAATATCAATTGAGTGTACAATTCCAGATGTTTTTCCTTGACACCTGCAAGATAACCATTAAAACAATAACATCATTTAATATGGTAGCACAGTAAGCATGTTTAATCTATAAGTTGTAAACATCATGATCGTGGTTGATGAGCCATTTAAATATTCCTTTATGACGCACAGATACTCAAAAAGTTCATAGGACAAAAGGAGAGAAGTGACCCAGACAGTTTTCCCCTTCTAAAGGTTCAAAAAGATGCAGCCAAACCAATCCTATAGAACTGAAATGCCAAGAGAAAATCTGTTTGTACAGGTTTTCAAGTCATCTACAATAACCAAAGACCAATAACTTTTCTATCATCAAATGGAGGCCAATTGCCAACAGGGAGGAACCCTTTGGATATAATTAGTTTTCCCTTTTACACATTATTTGCAGAGTTTCCACCTACACGTGTGTGTATAGTTGCATGTACCTACAGTGGTAATGAGGTGATGTTGATGGTGAAGGACACTTAAAGCTGCCTTGTTTAAAGGCCTGTGGAAAAAGTAGGATGGCCAGTGAAAGCAAAAATAGGGTTACATTGTGGTGAAGGCAGCAATGTGAATACCACAGCATCCAGCAGCATTGACATGGTGACAATGCTGTGGTACCTATTTATAAGCTACATTGAATCTCATCCAAACAAAATCAGCAGCAGCTATCCTCATAGACAAATTACTGATTTCATAACTCATAACCACACACCAATAATATGTAGTTGACTTGTTGTGTAGAAAACAGATGCAAAATTCTTATTACAAAGAACTCCTTCAAAACTTCACCATAAATGCTCCAATCTTGATAGATAATAAAAAAAATGTTGCAATAACCTAATGTCTAAAACTCCAATTACAAAAAATACATTTCTATTACCATTCATTATTGCAAAATGCTTTTGATAAATCTCTCAGTTTACGTTGTGGTGTTACAATTCACATAAACAATCCTTATGAGCATCAAAAGAAACCAATGGACAATGGAGCCTCCATTTTTCAGATCATCAAATTATCCTGCTAAAATCATATAAAGTATAGAATTTGTCCAACTACTGTCATAATTCCTAAACATATCAAAAATCATAAAAAGCCCATTAACATGCAACTTAGGAAGCAACTGATAACAACATAATCAAAGCACAAGCAACACCAGAATTTTTGCCAAATTGACCTCCATGGTGAAGAGCATTCCATATTCTAAGAGGAATTGGCTAATCACATAACATTACATAAATGCAAAGTAAAATTTGTTAAAATCACTATAAGCTATATCGCTACGTTCAACAACATAATTTCCTTTTTCACAACAAAACCAAGCAAATCCACTCACCAGTTCCCCTTAAACTGCGAAACAGGTCCACCAGGCCTCCTCTGATCCCACCACTGTAAACCAAACCCATACCCACCAGTCACAAACTCACTCGGGGACGCCCACCTAACCGCTGTATAACCCACTAGCCCATTCGTGTCGAAAATTCTTCGGTAACTCAGCTTCGAAGAATTCCCAACGAAACTCACCAAATTAACCCTCCCATCTTCCCCAACACTCACGCACTCACTCCCACTCTCCCTCAAATCCAAGGCCGCCACATGCCCTATATGAAACTCCGTCCCCGAAATCGACGCCTCGGATTCGATCACTGCTCCCTTTATTAAATCGGAGACCAAAATGTGAAGCGAGCCCGAGAAAGTAGCGGCAGCGAGGATGGGTTGGGGGGTGAATTGGGCGATTCTGAGGGATGAAATGCGGGAAGGTGGAGTCCATGATGATTGAGGGGTTAAGGTTGGAGATGGGTTTTGTACGCCTAGGTTCAGACAGTGGATTTCGACGGAGGGAGAGTTGGAATCCGTGTCGAAATAGGCAATGGCTGCGAATCTGTCTAAGGCGGAAACCGATGGGAGCCAGCGGACGGCGTCGATGTACTTGGATTGTGGGATTCTATGGACTTGTGAGGGGTTTTGGGGTCCTGTAATGGCCATTGTTTCAAGAATTTTAAGGGGTTTTAGAAGGGGGAAGGAGGTTTGTAAAATTTTACAAGGACGGGAAACGGCGAGTGTTTCGGGGGAAGGGCTTTTGGATGGGCGGGTTAGGGTACCCTGTAAGCGGTGTAAGCGTAGGAGCGGGTTCGGGTAGGGGATTCACTACTCGACCGGGATCGGGTATCACACAATGAATATCTACTACTTAAATTGATTATTTATTATTCAAATTTTTTATGGGTACTTGCTCCGAATCCGTTAAAATTATCTATTTACGAATTTATTAAGCTGTTCGCTTCAAATCCGTTAAGATTATCCGTTTATGAATTTGTTAAGCTCCCCATTTTGAATCCGTTAAGATTATCTGTTTATAAATCCGTTATCGAGTATCACACGATGGATACTTACTATCCGAACCAATTATTCATTATTCAGATTTTTTATTGTAAGATTATCTGTTTATGAATTCGTTAAACTACCCGAACCAATTATTCATTGTTCAGATTTTTTATTTTAAGATTATCTATTTATGAATTCGTTAAACTACCCGTTTACCGTTAAGAGTAGTTGAATAAAATAAATGCTGAACTCAGGTCATGAATCCGAATCCGTTAAGACTCAAACCCAAGTCATGAAGGAAAAGTATCAACATCTCCACCATCTGGACAAGCTGATCTATTTATTTTATATTGACAAAATATAATTTTTAAAATATAATTAGTTAAATAACTAATATAATGATATGAATATATATAAATAAAAAAATTATTAAATTATTAATTATGTTTTATATAATATAAATATCATATCATATTACAAACGAATATAATTACTATTATATACAAATAATATATAAAAATATATTTATTTTTTATTATGGGTTAAGATTACAAAAATTATAACTTATAAGTTATAATATATATATTTAAAGAGAGTTTTTGAGTTTAAAATAGCTTTGAAATTTAACTATTTTTTTAATTTCATGTAATTAAAGATAAACTTATATAATTAATTAAATTGATTCATTGAATTATGATTATTATATATACTAACTTGAAATGTTTTTAAATATATATATTTTATATATATTGAGTAATATTATAAGAAATATAATTACTATAATACTTTTAGTATATGTATATACTTTAAATATAAATATATTTATTATTTGTTTTGTGTTAACATTATAAAAATTATAACTTATAAAATTATTAATTGTAATATATACATATGATTATACAGTTTATAGTTACTATAAGTTGTAATGTCTTTTAACGCAAATACTTTATATTATATATTATGTTTGTTTATAAAAAATATAATTACTATTATATAAATTAATTATTAAATAATATATATACCTTTGTTTATATAAATTTACTGTCAAATTCGGCCCTAAAATATCTGCCATGTTATACATGTAACTGATAAAGTGATAGTATATTTGAACAGTTGAGAAAATATTTAAAATGCAGTATTATAACTAGAAATATGACTAAGATGATTTAAACCTCGAATAAGCTCAAATACGGATTTTAAGAGTGAAATTGAAAATTTCACAGTCCAGGGATTACTCAAAACAGTGATTTGGAGTTTGAGGTCCGATTTGAAGTCAATCGAAAAATTTGATCGATTAGGAACAAAACGGTCATTTTTTAATTTCAGGACAAAATGGAGATTTCATAAAAGAATTTAATCACAATTGACCAAGAATAATTATATGAAGTATAATATGATTATTGGAGCATAATATGAAGTTTAGCAGTGATAAATGTAATTTCTCGATAGTTTTGAAGCATAAGGGTAAAATAGTAATTTTACCATTAAAGGACAAAACGAGAATTTGTGAAAAAGATTTTGACAACAATTGATTAAGATTAATTATTTAGATTATTTAGAACATAATTTGATGATTTAGCAGTAAAAAGTTTCAATTTTCAATACATTTTGGAATATATGGGCAAAATCGTAATTTTACCACCAGAGGACCAAATTTAATTTTTCAACAGAATTTAGATCAAATTTGATAAATTGGAGTGTGTTATGAGTTTGAGGAGTGAAAAATATACTTTTTGACAATTTTTCAATTTTTGGGGTAAAAATGTAATTTTGTACTTTTTCGGAGGTAAAAGTGTAATTTTACAAAATTATACCACAAAATTTTTAGAATAGTCCAGAAATTTCAGAAAAGCTGAATGGATAAGTGTGGAAGCTGATGGTGAAATTTGGGAATAAATGAATGGCTAGAATTTAAGGAATTAATTAAATATTAAAAAAATAAATAAAATAATATTATTTTAATTTTCCTTTAAAAAGGCCAAAAAAATTCATTAAACCAGCTTGTGAGGAACGGTTAGAACTAGGCAAGGAGAGGGAAGCTGAAACCAAGAACCCTAGCTGAAAATTTAAGGGGAAAACAAGGAAAATCCAAGAATCAAGCTAGAAAAAGGTAAATTTCATTAATTTTCCTTGTGATTTTCACTACCCAAGCCTTATTTTTCCATTTTCATGCACAAATAAAATATGGGTATTGCTGCACCTTGCTGGCTGAATATTTTTGGATGGATTTGATGCTTGAATATGGTGATTTTTAGGTTAAATGGATGCTATTAGTTAGGCAATAGTGATAAATTTCAAGAAAACACATTTTTACATGTTAGAAACCTAATTTAATCGAATTTTTGGAGACTTTTTAGTGGCTGGAAATGCAGCAAATGGATATGGTTGAATGGCAATTTTGGTAAATTTGATGAATAGTAAAAGTAGGAATTAATTAAGAAATTTTAGAATAAAATTTGGAATTTTTACCCACTAAGGGTAAAATTGTAATTTTGTATTCTCAGACTGGTAAATTGACCCGTAGTTGCTACCATTGGGTAATTGGAATATAATCGAACAATTAAAAACTGAAACGGGTCAAATCGAAGTTCAAATAGAGATTTTAGCAATTTAGACGTGTGTAGGCGATTAGGCTGAATACTGTATTTAGATGGTTATTCAGACAGTTTGTAGGACATTCCATGCATTTAGAGCTTGAAATAATTTATGATGAATTGACACAATTTATTGAATTTTGTGTCATGGATTATGGATAGGTGGTGAGTAAATTGGTTCGGGTAAGAGATTGTACCCGAAGACGGAGGATAAGAGTATTTCTACTCCTAGAACAGTGAGTAAATATATTATCGTCTTAATTATTTAAAATAGTTTTATTCAATTGTGTGTTTTATAGAAAATGGGTTTAAATAGTAAATTGCCATGTTTTAAGAAAAATTATGATTTTATAAAATGATTTTATAAATTTTTTGGAAAATTGAATAGTGGTTTCAAAAATAGAGTAATGGGAGACTGTTTGCTTGTAATGCAAATTATTGTTTGAATTGTATGGCTTATGATAAATTGTGGGTATGACTGGCTATTTTTATGAATTGATAAATACATGAGCTGCTTTGATTTGCCTTAATTGGTAAAATAAGAATTGTGGGTCATGTTATGCTATGATAATTTTATTTAATTGGTGGGATAATTGTGGTCGCTACAGTGGCAGGTTCCGTGGATCAACCTTTAAGAGAGGCACGGAAACCCAAAAATTTATTGTGCTTACCTCGGTAGAGAGGCGCCTAGGGTATCTCCTGAGGTAGGATTTGAGTTTACTTCACGCCTAACCACCTCGTGATAGTGAACTCGGCCAACGTCAAGGAACGGCTGAATTTCAAGAAATATGAAATTTTACAGTCTTGGAGGACTCGAGTGGATGCCCCCGTACAAGGTATCCCCAAGTACAGGTTTTGGCATGAGCCAAGTTTTAAAGATTGTGCATAAGCCAAGTGAATTATTGGAATAAAATTGAGTATTGATGTTGTGAAAAATATATTGGATTTGAATATTTTATTTGTCTCCTTTTTACTCGGCTTTAGATACTTTATATGGTGTCTGTTTACTCACTGGGATTTTATAATCTCATCTTTTTTTTTCCACACCTTACAGGCTCAGAGCATTCATAGTTAGCTGATTCGATCAAGGACTGCAGTGGACTTGAATTGACGAGAACTGTAGGTTCACAGTTCCCGAGACATTTTAGTTAGTTTTGGGGCCCACGTATCACTGTAATTTAATTTTAATATTATAGTCTTTTGTTTTAAAGTATATAAAAATATAATTAATTTTTACGCTACGAAAATTGTTTATCAATAATTTTATAAAATTTGTTTTATGAGAAATTATATTATTTTATTAAATATTTTATTATATTCAAATAATTAAATTTTATTTCCAAATATATATTTTAGAAACTTAAATTTATTTTTATCATGATAAATGTGTTTTATACGTATTTACTACATTTTTAGAAAATTTTGAAATTTTCTTTAAAAAACGATGAAAATGCCCCTGTGAGTCGGATGAAACTATTTTAGTATTTTTAAATTGAAAATGACTTGTGGTATTTAAAATGTGACATTTTGTAATCGTCGCTCACCGGGGAAGGGTGAAAACTAATACGAAAGCCTTACGGGGTTTCGGTCAGTATTCGGAGTGTAAATACCTATTGAGACTTCGCAACGGTTGTCATAAGCCCAATAAGGAGTTTCGAGTCGTGACATTTACAATATATAAAGTTAATATCTAAAAAGAAGTCATGAGATTAGAATAGTTTTGAAACTTAGCTTTTTTCTTTAAATTTCATGTAACTAAAGGTAAATTCATAAAATTAATTAAATTAATTAATAAAATTGTAATTATTAATTAAATTGCAATGTCTTTTAATATCTATACTTTATATACATTGGGTTCATTTATAAAGAATATAATTACTATTTTGTATATACACTATAATACTTTTAATATATATACTTTACAATATAAAACTTGTAATGTCTTTTAACACATACACTTTAGATTATATATTATGTTCATTTATAAAGAATATAATTACTATTGTATAATTAATTGCTAAATAATATATAAAGTTAATATCTAAAAAGAAGTTGTAAGATTAGAATAGTTTTGAAACTTAGCTTTTTCCTTTAAATTTCATGTAACTAAAGGTAAATTCATATAATTAATTAAATTAATTAATAAAATTATAATTATTAATTAAATTGCAATGTCTTTTAATATCTATACTTTATATACATTGAGTTCATTTATAAAGAATATAATTACTATGTTGTATATACACTATAATACTTTTAATATATATACTTTATAATATAAAACTTGTAATGTCTTTTAACACATATACTTTACATTATATATTATGTTCATTTAGAAAGAATATAATTACTATTATGTAAATTAATTACTAAATAATATATAAAGTTAATATCTAAAAAGAAGTTATGAGATTATAATAGTTTTAAAACTTAGCTTTTTCTTTAAATTTCAAATAACTAAAGGCAAATTCATATAATTAATTAAATAAATTAATAAAATTATAATTATTAATTAAATTGCAATGTCTTTTAATATCTATACTTTATATAAATTGGGTTCATCTATAAAGAATATAATTACTATTTTGTATATACACTATAATACTTTTAATATATATACTTTATAATATAAAACTTGTAATGTTTTTTAACACATACACTTTACATTATATATTATGTTCATTTGTAAAGAATATAATTATTATTGTATAAATTAATTACTAAATAATATATATACTTTTATTTATATAAATTTATAATATATAAAGTTAATTATCTAAAAAAAAGTTACAAGATTAGCATAGTTTTGATTTGAAACTTAGCTATTTTTTTTAAATTCCTGTAACTAAAGACAAATTCATATAATTAATAAAATTATGATTATTAATTAAATTGTAAAATTTTTTAATAACTATATTTTATATAAATTGAATTTATTTATAAAACATATAATTACTATTTTTTATATACACTATAATACTTTTAATATATATTTATTATTTACTTTATATTAATATTATAAAAATTATAATTTATAAAATTATAAAATTCATATGGTAAAATTTGTTTTTTGGTGCTTATTAAAAAAAGAGTGTTAACTTACTACACAATTTCCTAATACAAATGTTGTTATTTGGATAGATTTTTGTGTTTAGTTATTTAAGTTTATGTTGTTATTTGGATATTTATGTATAGTTATTTAAGTTTATATCGTTGTATGGATATTTGTTTTTAGTTATTTAAGTTTATGTTTAAGATTTTTTTTTGATTATTTAATTTTAAATTTTATTATTTCTGTTTTTATTAATTTCATTAATACTTAATTTTATGAAATACTAGAGAAATATTATTGTATATGCATACGGGTTCAAGTAATTGGTTAGCCATGAAATAGATTTTAATAATTTTTTAATCTAATCTGATTTTTAAACAAGTTAGGGTAATTATAAGGTAGTAAAAAAATAATAGAGTTAATGTTAGGATAGTAATTTTAAAATTATATGAGTAATTAATAAGATTATGGTAGTTGATTTTTAATATAATTAGGATTCGAGCACCTCAAAATTATAAGGTATCCGACCCGTTGACATCTCTAAGAGAAGGGGAGACAAAGGTTTTAGGTCGAATCGAATTTGATTTAAAGGGATGTTTGCCAGCACAGGCGGTGCGGTGAGGAGCCAACCGCTCCCTAAATCATTTTCAGTTTTAAGTTGGCATTTCGATTATTTTAAATTTTAAATTATTTTAATTGGATTCTCTAATTTTTTTTTCAAGTTTAAAATCATCCTGAATTTAAAAAACTGCAAGTTCTCTAATATTATTTATTGTTTTAATAAACTTTTTTTTTGTTACAATATTTTAATAAACTTATTATTTATGTAAAATTGCTAATGCTCAATTCTTGCTTATCTTTAAATAAATACAAATTCTCAATTATCCAAATATATATATATATATATATATATATATAGACATAAAAGCGTGTACATATACGGTTCTGGTCGTTGAAACTTTTGTGAAATTACATAAACGGCCTTGTGATAGAGGATTTGAATGGATAGGGTGATGGGCGTTTTTCATTGGAGAGGAAATGCTGGTGATACACAAAAGCCTGGTCTTCGAAAGCATCGACTCTTATCTTCTTGTGAGGAGAATTGACAGAAGACTTGTTCCCAAAATGACTAAAAGGAAAGATCTGCCGGAAAGTTCAAGAACTCAGCAGCAACCCATTTTCCCACTCAGGGTTTCCAACACAATTCTGGCTAGGTCTGTGGTTGCTGTGTTTGGACTTGGCTTCATTGATGCTGGGTAACATTTCTTCTTTCTTTTTCTCCCTTCAAAATCTTTGATCACCTCAATCTACTGGTCAAATCTATCTTTCATATATATATATATATATATATATGCAACAAATTGTGTAATGCACAGGTATAGTGGGGATTGGTCAAGGATTGGAGTGATCTCAAAGGAGGTAGAGGACCTGCTAAAGATTGCTGCCTTTGTAGTTGTTCCTTTGTGTATCTTTCTCATATTTTCTTTTTCCAAGGACTCTGCTGAGACTTGAGTGTTGGGTTGGGCTAGGAAGATAGCATTCTGAGTTGTAACAAAAGAACACCGCCATGTATTCGGAATAATAGCTTTAAAGTTCAAAAGGCACGACTCTACAAGGTAGAAGCGTACTGACAGAACAGAAGGTACTGCCGGTATATACTTGAACCATTGCACCCTGTATGTAGTATTCAATGTGCGACCAAACGTTGCTGGAACTTTCTGCAATTTTCCTTCTCAGATAAAATGAAAGGGAAAAAACAAACTGTTGTTTTTTATTATTCATTTTGTACCAAATAAAAAATAAAAGGCAAAAATATTAACCAAGTAGAGTCTTAATATAAAAGTTTCAGATGCTGTTTGACACCAATAGCCATTTTTAAAGGGAAAAACGGGATCCGATCCCACTGCTCCTCTAGAGATTGATGCCAACAATTTTTATTTTATCGGGGAAGGAGATTAATGAATTAATTTTTTTTGAATAAAGAGATATATTATATATTATTAAATTAAATACTTAAATATGAATATGTTTTAAACTCTATTTTGTTTAGGTTTTTATTACACGTTTTTTTCTCTAAAAAAATAACATTTTGGAATATTATACATTAAAAAATATGTAATTTAATTTTTAAATGATTAAATGCTTGGTTTTAGATTTACGTAGATTAATTCTGTTATAATTATCCTTACATTTTTAATGATTTTTTCATTTTTAATCAATTATAATTTTTTTGTTTATAGTAATTAGTTTTTTTAAAAAATAAAAAGTAAATAATAAAAATATTAAGGATACGGATTAACTTAATAGCTTTGAGGTTAAGCGATCAAGGCTTTGTGTTGCAGTCCAACGGCAAGTCATGTGAATCTCATATCGAAAAGAAGTTTCTAACAAAAAATTAAAAGAGATTGTTATAATGTTAAAAGAGAGGTCATGAACTCCACACAGGCTCTGTTGTATTAAAGTAAGACTAGGTATTTAATGATTTACACCATATTCAATGGCTTCTTTTGTAGAACAAAATCATGAAGTTAGTAAACTAAAATAGACAATACATTGCAGATTAGTGTTGCTATGGATCGTGACGGTTGATATCAGAACAAACTTTAAAATATTAGCAATGTGCCACTAAGGACAAGCACATCAAAGTGAAGCTCCTAATGAGGAGCTAAATAAATCATCTTCAACTTGTGACACGTGTTTTATAAAGCAAAATCGAGTCAAAACGGACAATACTTTAAGTATTGGTGTAACAAATTGGTGCTGGTGTGGAAGGTAACAATTTTGCTGGTACAGCCTTAAGAAGGGAACCACAATATAGAAAGAGACGTTTGTGGTTCTAATGTCTGCGAACGAACACCAAGAGTTAGCTAACTTTCTTATTTCAAGTCGGCTAATCCTATTCTTCCCTTTCCTCCTTCATACTTCGAACTACGAACAAGATAACAGTGATATTAGCAGACAATATAACTGCATAGGATGTTCATTTGGTGAATTGTTTGCTGCATACATTGTGTTTATGCATGTAGTTATGCCATTCTGTATGTTGAGCATTTTGAAACATGAATATGTTATATGCGGTGCTAGAGTTCACTGCCTTTTTGTTTCGATCCTCTGTCTCGATTGCCATAAGCTCATCTATCCAGGGGAGGGGATATTATGAGGATCTGATGAATATATACATATACTTGAATAATTAACCAACAAATAACTTCTTCAAACGGATAGAGTAAGATTTATAAGATTAGGTATATGGTTGTTGCAAGAATCTACACAAGAAAATTTTTGGCTTGGATGGTTTTTACGCAGGGGACTATATTTCTGCTTCAGTTCCGTATCTAAAGGAGAAATCTGCTTGGTATTGTTGACTTTGTGCCTTGGTGTGGATGGCTGTTGATGCTGGCGGTCCTGATTAGGTGAAGATGGTAACTGAATGAGGGGCATGAATCCGTTTTGCTCCTTGGGTTATTTTCTGGTTGCTTAAGGGAGCGTGTCTTTGCTGCTGCCTCTAGGTTCATCCCGTTGGCAACCTCATCAGTTATTTTGCTTTATCTTTACCATACGCAGGGCAAGTCAATACAGGGTAATTGTCTTGCATGTGCTGTGCTGCATTTTTTTTTTATTGAGCAATGAAATCATTAGAATTATCTTTAAAAAAAAAAGAGATCTATAAGATTAGATTCGAAACAAAAGCTAGATCAAGATTCTTTGTAAAGAGAGAAATAATCAAACTAACAAATCAATCATATAATTGAAAGAGTTCAAGACAAAATGAGATCGAATGGTAGGATTTGAACCACATCAAACCTAACGATGTCATAGTCTAGCCAGGTTTTAAAACTTTAGTTTGTCCAAATATTGTAGAGGAAATTCACGAAAGAAGTGTATATATAGGGAAAAGATTTAGGTCTTTTTGTTCATATATATTATGTTTCGTTTTTTTTTTTTTGTAGCCAGGCACGTGGCATTGCACTTGAAATAATATGCAACACACTCATCTTATCTTTCCACATTTCCATTCTAAGATCATGTCTTGTCTTACTTAAGCTTCCGCTTTAACCACACAACAGCTGCAGTACACAAATTCTATGTTTTACCCCCCCAAAAAAAACAGAAAGAAAATCTTCCCTTGTAGTACTTTCTCAGATTTTCTATCACATATATAGGATAACTTAAAAGAGCCATTTGCCAAAAAAAGAACATCAAATCCGACAAACATAAGATTAGATGCCTTGAAGTCTTCAACATATTACAGAAAGAGTTTTGTTCATTGCTTTTAGCTATAAAATTAATGGTTTGTTTCATGAATATGTAGTAGTCGTTTAATTAGGGGGAAAAAATTATTGACGGTTTATTGCTAGAAAAAAAATGGAAAATGGAGACAATCCTTGTGTGTACAATCTCTCTGACTAGACATGATTGCATGCAAAAGAAAAGATTCAGCAGCTGGCTAGCTATATATAGCAAGTAATCAATGTGTCATGTATCCATTGGGTTGAAATTTCACTCAACCAATTCCAACCTAGTAGATGCTGATAACGCTTCAATCAGTTGCTTCTACTTTGGAACGACAACCTTCCAAAATCTAGAGGAATGGAAAAAACGAAAAGAAAAAGAAAAGAGTCAAAATCAAAATAAAAATTAGAGAATGAGAGATGATGAGGTGTTAAGGAAGGAGGAGAAAAATGAGAGGTCTGAAATTGCTAGCCTTACATTCTGGTTTGCTTGTGTACAAGAAAGCACCTGGCTTACCTTATCCTATCCACCTCTCTCTCTCCCCTTTCTCTCTCTATATCCTCTTCCCAAGCAACAGTACTCTCCTATCTCTCTCATTCTCTCCCCTTGTCCCCAGCTTTTCTTTCTTTCTTTCACTTGTTGCACTTTTTAGTTTTCTCCTGATGCTCACCAATATCATATTCCCTCTTATACCATCACCATGTAAAATCTCCTTTCCAGCTCTTGTAAGTGCCTTTAATTAAAACCCATAATTCAATTCGGAAAAACCATAAACAATCACATCACAGTATCTCATCTGCTGCTCATTCAATGCTCTATATAATTCACATTGCTATTGGTTTTTGCTTGAGCTGCTTTCAGCAGTTTCTTAATTTTCTTCTCTTGAGTTTTGCTGTTCTAAATATCTGTTTCTTTATTGAAACTTTTGAGTTTTTTGTGCTGAGATTTTACTGTCCACTGTCAAGTAACTTTCTGGTTTTTCTTATTCTTTACTATAGACAGAAAAGTTTTCGAGTGTTGGACGGAGATTTCTCTCAAAATTTGCATGCAGAGAAATTTAGTCGATAAATTCAATCTGGGTCATAGTTTTTATCGTCAAATAACCGATCGAAGCATTCAACACTTGCATCTTTATAAGCAATCCCACACTTGTGGTGCACAATGGCTCCCAAGACAGGCAAGGCAAAACCACACAAAGCCAAGGGTGAGAAGAAGAAGAAAGAAGAGAAAGGTGTTTCCTCTCTTCGACCTCTCTCTCCCTTTTCTTTCCGTTTCTTCTCCTATAGAGTTAGTAACTGTTTGCTTGCATTTGGCTGCAAAGAAAAATTAGGAGGAAAACCCAAGGAAATAACCTCTAATTAAACTTATACCTATGTCTGTTTGATTGGTGTTTGTTGGTTTGACGAGTCATATCAATTCAAAAACGTCTGGTTCAAAATCTTTTGCTTATGATATTATATACTTTCTACTTCCATTTTCTGAAACCTTATCTCATATGCTCCATTGTCTCAACAGTTTTGCCGACTGTAATCGAAATCACCGTCGAAACACCAGAGGAATCCCAAGTCACTCTCAAGGTATCCATCCATCTATCTATATGTATGTATCCCGGTCTTGCCAATTTGTTGAACAATACATAAAGAAATTTCATGCCTTGTATATATATATATATATCATGTATATTTGTCACATTTTGTTCTTAATTTTGGTTAGTGGTATGAATTGTGGTTTCCCACGAATGGGCGTGGTTTTATTCAGGGGATATCTACGGACAGGATCTTGGATGTAAGAAAGCTTTTAGGGGTCCAGGTCGAGACATGTCATTTGACCAACATCTCCTTAGCTCACGAGGTAGGAATTACATGCACACATTTTTTTAAAAAAAATATTTAATTTTTATTTTCATGCATTTTAAATCACGTGTTTTGCACATGCATAAATAATTTTCTTCTTCTTTTCCTTGCAATTCTCGTGCACAACATTTTAGTGTTAAAAACTATGTGAACCTAGGGTTAGCTTTCTAGTTCGAGAACGGCATCCCCATCACCCAAACAGTGGACCCGCCGGCCGTTTTACCAAAGAAATAAATGTCCCCTTTTTCTAACCATTGGTTCCGTTAAATCCTAAATTCCTTAGCTGTGGTCCTTGACTGTTACATCAGGTTTATAATTAATTATAATGTGATATATTTAAAAAATAATAGATTATGATTAGATATAAAATTCTTTAATAAATAATTAAATGACACGTGGAAGGAAGGAAGGAAGAAATTCTACATTCATTTGTAAGGAATTTAGCCTCAAATTTTTTCTTTCTTCTTTTTTACCGTCTTCTTTAAAAGAGGAAGTATACTAGCTTACTGTTTTTTTTTTTTTTTAATTTTAATTTAATGGTGTCACGTTCAACTGGAAACAGAATAGGACTAAAAGTTCACCGTGAGTTCTCCCTGATCACATGGTTTGCCATTACCTCATAAGCTCAAATTTTTAATATATTTATGATTAAATCAAATTATTGAATATGTATTTAAATATTTGATTTATTCATTAGTATATGATTTTTATATATTATATATTCTTAAATTTGATTAATGTTAGTAAAATGATAAATTGTAAAATAATTCATTTTGTACAGTTTTACGTTTGATTTATAAATTTCTGTTTTCTTAATCTTTAACAAGAAATTAAAAAAAAAATGGAAATTGAGTTGGAATGGACCCAGGAATGATACTTTCTAACGGAATTAACAACCAGACTTAAGTGAAATTAACGGTTTGAGATCTCGCTGGCGCAATCCCCTACAGGTACGAGGACCTCAACTCAAGGACTCCGTGGACATCGCCTCCCTCAAACCATGCCACCTCTCCATCATCGAAGGTAACGTCCTAATCCGGCGGTCACAATTTGTCATTCCCCAGAAAATCTATCTTGTTAAAGAAACAAAAAAATTGGTACAGAGGACTACACGGAGGAGCTAGCAATCGCGCACATCCGACGACTCCTCGACATCGTTGCCTGCACAACCTCCTTCGGGTCGCCCAAACCTGCCCCTCGAATCGTTCCTAAAGAACCGGGTTCTAAGGAATCCGCTGCTGCCGACAACGGTCCAAGCCATGGGAGTGATTCTTCCGACAACTCGAAGGCGAAGGAAAAAACCGAAGCGGCGGCGGTGGCGGTGGTGTCGATGTGTCCTCCGCCGCAGCTCGGCCAGTTCTACGATTTCTTCTCCTTCTCTCACCTCACCCCTCCTATCCAATGTAAGTGTTTTTTTCTTTGTTGCCATTAACTGGTTTTATTCTATTTTTTCCAAAGTTAAATTCCATTTTTATATTTTTTTGTTATTGCAGATATTAGAAGATCAACTCGTCCATTCCTGGAGGATAAAACAGAAGATGACTTTTTCCAAATTGATGTATGTCAAAGTGGGATTCTTTGCTATGAAGTTTTATTGTATTTTTTTGCTTTCAAAATGGGGGGCTAACTTGATTCTTTGGGGGTCCAACAATATTTGCAGGTACGAGTTTGTAGTGGGAAACCGGTGACGATAGTTTCCTCTCGAAAAGGGTTTTACCCAGCTGGAAAGCGCCCTCTTCTGTGTCACTCTCTGGTCATTCTTCTGCAGCAGATTAGCAGGGTCTTTGATGCTGTAAGTTCCATTTCGTCTTTTCTCGTTCAAATTCTTTCCATTAGGTATCCCCTTGGAGATGTTTACTTTTTCTATAAAATGCATTTGTTACTACTACTATTATTGTTATTATTATTATTATTGGGGGTGCATAATGTATTCATTTAAGGAACTCTAATTTTCCTTGCAGGCGTACAAGGCTCTTATGAAAGCTTTCACTGAGCACAATAAAGTATGTAAATTTTCAGTCGAGTTGCTTCATTTTGATATTAATAAGAGTAGATGGTTTTAAGTTTTTCTTTTTTTACATTTACAATTCAGTTTGGCAACCTACCTTATGGTTTTCGGGCAAATACATGGGTTGTTCCACCTGTAGTAGCGGATAACCCATCAGTTTTTCCCCCACTTCCAGTAGAAGATGAAAACTGGGGAGGAGATGGAGGTGGACAAGGAAGAGACAGTAAACATGAAAATAGGCAATGGGCGAAAGAGTTTACAATTTTGGCAGCAATGCCTTGCAAAACAGCAGAGGAGAGGCAAATTCGAGATCGGAAAGCCTTTCTGCTTCACAGTTTATTTGTCGATGTTTCAGTTATTAAAGCAGTCGCAGCAATCAAGAACATCATTGAAACCGACCAGAATGCTTTAAGTGACCCTTCTGCTTCAATTTTGCAAGAAGAAAAAGTGGGAGATTTGATTATTAAGGTGACACGAGATGTTCCTGATGCAAGTGTGAAATTGGTTTGTAAAAATGATGGGAGTCGGGTTCTTGGAATGTCAGAAGAGGAGCTTGCTCAGAGAAATTTACTTAAAGGCATAACTGCTGATGAAAGTGCTACTGTTCATGTCAGTGAACTATTTTTTCTGAATGTTTACTTGGTGAACTAAGAAGGTGGGGATCTATTGCTGATATCACTTTTTTTTTTGTCTTGTAGGATACTTCTACGTTAGGTGTTGTGGTTGTCAGACACTGTGGCCACACAGCTGTAGTAAAAGTTTCAGCAGAAGTAAATTGGGAGGGGAATCTTTTGCCTCAGGACATCGACATTGAGGACCAGCCTGAAGGAGGCGCCAATGCCTTAAATGTCAATAGGCAAGCTCATCTCTTGTCCTTTTCATTACCAAGTAGTTCTTATTCTATATTCAAAGATATATTATATGCACTAACTATCCCTCAATAACACAAACACACAGAAAGAACCAAACATATGGATGCATACACAAACAAAAATGTGCACATACTTGATTTTGAAACAATTAGATATGGCAGTGGTATCTATATCCACTACAGGATTGTGAGACATTAATGTCTATCTCTTACAAATACCTTTCAGCTTAAGGTTGTTATTGCACAAGTCATCCACACCTCAATCATCAGCTCAGCGATCACAGAGTGTGGATTTTGAGAATTTGCATTCTGCTAGGGCTTCAGTTAGGAAAGTGTTAGAAGATAGCTTGCAGAAGTTGCAGGATGAGCCCTCTAAAAACTCCAGGTCTATCAGATGGGAGCTAGGAGCATGCTGGGTACAACACCTCCAAAATCAAGCTTCTGGGAAAACCGAGTCTAAGAAAAATGAAGATGTTAAGCCTGAGCCGGCCGTGAAAGGTCTTGGAAAGCAAGGTGCATTACTAAAGGAGATTAAAAAGAGAACAGATATAAAAGGTGGTAAAACTGAACATAGTAAGGAGGTTTCTCCAGGCAACAACCTTGATATGAACAGGAAATCAGAAGTCAGTAATCAGAAGGAACTAGAGAAGCAAGATGAAGAAATGCAAATAATGTGGAAGAAACTGCTTTCTGAAGCAGCATATTTGCGACTAAAAGAGTCAGATACTGGTCTTCACCTTAAGGTATAGCTTGCTACAGTCCCAGGAGAATGACTGTCCTGAATTTGATCCATCCATGGGCTTTTTGAACTTATTTACCTGTTCTTTTTCTCCAAAATTTAACCTGTAAAATTTTTATGTATTAGGCAGCTCTCTCTCTCTCTCTCTCAAAAGAAAGAAAAATCGCAGTTGCTTGTAGGTCATTTTTCCTTTTAAGTTTGTTATTAATGTTTCTATGGTTTTTTCATATGTCAGTCGCCTGATGAGTTGATTGAAATGGCACATAAATACTATGCTGATACTGCTCTTCCAAAGCTGGTTAGTCTCTCAACAATCAATATTTCCTTGTTCTCTGATATGTTGTGGACTTAATATATCTGGTTGGCGTGACTTCAAATCTTTTAGGTGGCAGATTTTGGCTCCCTTGAACTTTCACCGGTTGATGGAAGGACTTTGACAGATTTTATGCATACAAGGGGTTTAAAAATGTGTTCTCTAGGACGCGTGGTAAATAATTTATCTCAACATTTTTCCTTTTTCTTATAACTCATCACCATCTTTCTTATTATTATCATCTTCATTTATAATTACTTCTATTACAGCCAGGTTATACATACCTTTATGCCTGTAGCAAGTAGTAATGATAATCTGTTTTATAAAGAAGCAAAAAAATAATAATATGCTAATGGTCTCAAATTATACCAGCAACTAGTTAAAGCTAATATAAGAGTATTAATTTTCTTCTGTCATTCTATTAGAAAGTATGTCAACCAAATGATAAAAATCATATGGAGAAAAATTAGGTCACTAGGTAAGATAAATTTATATTTAAAGAATATAATTCTTTTTGAATAGTGAATCTGAATCTCTTTTGAACTTATTCAATCCACCCTCAAAGACCAAGAAAGAAAAGAAGAAAACAGGTGGAGTCTCAATCGTTTTTACCTTTCAGAGTAATGTTGAACAGTATCCACTAAAAGGACTAAAGATATTACTATGCCATTAATATAATTTCTACTGAATGGTGTCAAATTTTGAGTTGTTTTCATTGGTAATTTTTTTCAACCTAGTTGTGGCGATTAATACATTTAAAAGACAGTCTCAGTAATGCCTCTAGCAAGTGCAGATATTTGGCATGTATTTCTTGCACTGTTAATCACATTTGTTCTTCTTCCCTTTTATATCATTCATCTACTAAGAACAAAAAAACAGTTTTGTCTGAGTGGGGGCAACTTTGACTCAATATAAAAGTCTATAGTGTCAGTTTGTCCAAAATGTCTTGAAATGAAAAATATGTTTGAAGAGTATCTGATCTCATTTAAGTTGGACAGCAGACAGGGAGCTTGGCTTTCTTATAATTACATATTAATGGCTACTACCGAGGACTGAAAGTTTGAATCCCCCTCTCTCTTCTTCCCATCTTTTCCTCTTTCCTATCATTTTAGGTTGAGCTTGCAGACAAGCTGCCTCATGTGCAATCACTCTGTATACATGAAATGGTTGTTCGAGCCTATAAACACGTGTTGCAGGCTGTTGCATCAGCGGTTGATAGTGTTAGTGACTTGGCTGCTTCAGTAGCGGCATGTTTAAATATATTGTTGGGAACACCATTAATTGAGAATGGTGACATAGATATAATTAATGATGATAAATTAAAATGGAGATGGGTGGAAACTTTCCTTTCAAAGAGGTTTGGGTGGCAGTGGAAACCAGAAAGCTGCCAGGATCTCAGAAAATTTGCCATTCTTCGTGGACTGTCCCACAGGGTACAATCATCTTGACTTAGTATGAGGAATCTCAGAATAAATGTTTCTCCATCTCCATTTTCTAAATGAAATGATAATTTCTCAGGTTGGGCTTGAGCTTGTTCCTAGGGACTATGACATGGATACTCCATTGCCTTTTAGGAAGTCAGATATCATAAGCATGGTCCCTGTATACAAGGTAAATAAACCACTGAGTGGAATATAATAATGGCAATGAATTGTCTCACAATTTTGACTTGATTTTGACTTTGGTGACATTGTTTCTTTCCCCACAGCATGTTGCATGTTCATCAGCCGATGGACGTACACTGTTGGAATCATCTAAGACTTCCCTGGATAAAGGTAAATTGGAGGATGCAGTCAATTATGGCACTAAGGTATGCAGAAGCATCTCTCTATGTGTTGTTCTAAATGGTTTTATTCTTCAGCAATATAAATGGAAAACTGAACCAATATATCTGAATTCTGAAGGCACTTTCAAAGCTTGTGTCAGTCTGTGGTCCTTACCACCGGATGACAGCAGGAGCATACAGTCTTCTGGCTGTTGTGCTTTACCATACTGGAGACTTCAATCAGGTATTTGCTTTATATGTGGACATTTCTTTTTCTTTTTCTTTCTTTTTTTAATTTGGGAAAAGGGGGGTTTCAAACCCTACTCTTCGAGCAAGGGGATCATGCACCAATCACTGAGCCAAATGTACAGGTGCTATATATGGACATTTCTATGGATGCAACACATGATCAAATTTATCTGCATTGCTTACTAAAGGACTGAGAACTTTGAATGCTATTGGAAATCCATTGATGATTAAAAGATATAAAATAGAATAAAGTGGAATATCATCTTTTTATTTTTGGTAATTTTTTCTTAGGTACCTCTGTTGTCATTCTTTTTTTAAATTTACTTTATTTGAATTTGGCAGTATGAATCAAGGATTGGTTTCTAGCCATATGCTTGTGTGTGATCTCTATCCAGATTTAATAATTCTAGTGTTTTGCATTTTCTTATCCGTTTTTCAATTATGTAGGCAACCATTTATCAGCAGAAAGCATTGGATATAAATGAAAGAGAGCTTGGACTTGACCATCCAGATACAATGAAAAGTTATGGAGATCTAGCTGTCTTCTACTACCGCCTTCAACATACAGAGTTAGCCTTGAAGTATGCTTTTATATCTTTTTAATTAAAAATTTGTTTGGTTTAGCTTCCTTTGTTTTTAATTTTGAGATCTAAAATTAGTCCTAAGCCTTAGTGGAAAGAGAAAGGAACTTATCCTGGTGAGATAATCCTCTTTGTGACTGCTCTGTCAAAAGGGTGCATGTTATCGATCAGGAGAGGTTTAACAATGAGTTATATTTTGCAGTCTCTGTATAGAAAATTTATGTTCATATGGTATCCTCAATGCTGCACAGTTTATACCATTTACTTGACCACATAATAGGTTGTTGTTAGGTTATGACTTTTGAGTTATGACTATGTTAAGAGCTGATATTGCTATTTCCTTTTTCTGTTCATTGTGCCTGGATTTCTTGTAGTGGTAAAACATATATTGTCGCTTGGTCAATAGCATCAAGAATTGCAGCTTTTAGAAAGATAATTCTTATCAACTACAATATGATTGCAATAGTCATAATCAATTGTTAACTAGGTGATTGCTTCATATAAACTCAGCCAGAAGAATCTGGATCATGACATGTTTTACTAAATTTTAGGTCCCATAAAAACTGAGATGTAATTGGGTTTAGACTCACTGAGAATATTATTGATGTCCTAAAGAGTGTAGATTCTAATACAATGGAGTTCAATAAGCATCCATTGTTATATAATTGCAAACTTCCTAAATGTCAATGTTGTGGTAATCATGGGAATTATTCCTCATAAAAAATGAAACTTAGTGAGGATGAGCCTTTCCAATGATGGTATTAGTGTCACAGGAGTGTTGTTGCTTGAGATTAGTAGGAAAACTTAACATTGATAGCTAAAAACTGAAACTTGATGCTGTCTACATGAGAAGTAAAACATAGTTCTTGAGAAGCAAAGCCCATGATTTTGAGAATGCAAAAGTTCTATTATTTTGTAGGATGAAAGTCATTCTCAGGTAACATCAAGGGATGTTTTTATTATTAGAGTTCGTGCTTACTTTTTTCTTTTCTCATTCTAGGTATGTCAATCGTGCATTGTATCTTTTGCATTTAACGTGTGGGCCGTCTCATCCAAATACGGCAGCCACCTATATTAATGTAGCAATGATGGAAGAAGGGTTGGGAAATGTTCATGTTGCTCTTAGATATCTCCATGAGGCTCTCAAATGCAACCAAAGACTACTTGGAGCTGATCATATACAGGTAAACTATCGAATTAACAACTGAGAGTAAAGTAGTCTCTGTTCATCATTCAATTAGATGTACTAGATTGAATCATGCCATTTGTGTTGCTAAAATTGAATGAATACCTATTCACTGAATGAACTGAAACTTAAAATCTGGATTTGCATTGCGAAGTTGAGCTCCTTTTTATCAATTAACCCAAAAACAAAACTCAATCTAAATTGAACTGAAAGTAGACTTGGAAATAATAATGTCTGTGTTTAATGTATTTCTGGCTTCTACAGACTGCTGCCAGCTACCACGCCATTGCTATTGCTCTCTCTTTGATGGAAGCTTACTCATTAAGCGTTCAGCATGAACAAACTACCCTACAAATACTGCAGGCAAAACTAGGTTCTGAGGACCTACGTACACAGGTATTTTGATGTTTGATAATTTTATGATTATATCTCATTTTATGTAGTGATTGTTGGTCCTCAGATCCATATCCTATGTCTTCTATAGGATGCGGCTGCATGGCTTGAGTACTTTGAGTCCAAGGCCCTTGAGCAGCAAGAAGCTGCACGGAATGGTACTCCTAAGCCCGATGCATCAATCTCCAGCAAAGGCCATTTAAGGTATAATATACAAGCAAAATAAATGTAGCTGAATATCAGTTCATGTTGTTCAATAGATAGTTTATTATTCATTGTCTAATTCAACAAAGCTGAACTTGTTGAACCATAGGCTCAAAGGTTTCCCTAATCTTTAGTTGGCCTGTTTTTTTCTGTTAAAGTTGTTGGACATTTTTACTTGCAATGATCAAGAACCTTTTTGGAATGAACAAGCATCCTGAAAAGATATGATTTACTTCCAAGGAAACCTCTTATATTCGAGATAAATTTAATTGTGAAGTCACCCAGTTGCCCCCAACCTCTTTTCTCTTTTAATGTTATTTGTGTTGGTAAGAATTATTTATGATAGCTTCCCATTTTGGATCAGTGTATCGGACCTTTTGGATTATATAACCCCAGATGCAGATATGAAAGCAAGAGATGCCCAAAAGAAAGCCCGTGCGAAGGTTAGTCCCCTAACTAATCCCTGGCAGTCCTTTTGGTTACTATCATCTTCGTATTGACAACATATCTAAGAGAAGGTTTCCCTTCAACAAACAGATGAAGGGCAAACCAGGCCAAAACTGGGAGACAGTCCCAGACGAATACCAGAATGATGAGATTTCATCACCAACTTATCCTGTTATGGAGAATTCAAGTGATAAAGAAAACAAATCTGAAGCTCTATTCATGGAATCTAGTAATGAGAAACCCGATTCACTTCTCCGAGATCAGCCAGTGTTGATTAAAAATGATGGCCAAGAACTGGATGACACCTCAGGTGAAGGATGGCAAGAAGCTGTTCCTAAAGGTCGTTCACCTGCAGCTCGTAAATCTTCTGCTTCAAGAAGGCCAAGTCTAGCAAAACTGAATACAAACTTTATGAATGTGTCCCAATCCTCAAGATACCGAGGAAAGCCCAATAATTTCACATCTCCACGAACAAACCCCAATGAGCCCACTGCTTCAGCTGGACCTAGCCCTCCTGCTTCAAAAAAATTTGTTAAAAGTTCAAGCTTCAGTTCAAAGCTAAATAACCCAAGCAACACAACCGGTGGAATGGAGAGACTGGTAAACCCAAAATCAGCCCCAGCTAGCCCAGCTTCAACTGATCAAGTTACCAAGCCTACTCCAGCGGCAACTCCGATCAGTGTGCAGGCAGCTGGAAAACTATTCTCCTACAAGGAAGTTGCTTTGGCCCCACCTGGGACAATTGTAAAGGCAGTGGCAGAGCAGTTGCCAAAAGGAAATCCTCTCCCAGAACAAAATTCTCAGGCAAGCCAAGAGACAGCAGCTCTAGATGTCACACCTAGTGATGTTGCAACATTAAGGGTTGCCAAGGATGAAGTTCTGGAAGCCACTGGAGAAAAAGAGTTTCTAGGTTCTGAGACAGAAATTAAAAGCACTGCCAATGCAGAAAAAAAAGCACAGACCAGGGAGTCAGTGGCAATTGAAGCTTTGGAGGAAACAAAGGACACTGCAATTAAAGACATAAATATTGAAGCTGGAGCAGTAGAAGTAAAAACTGATGTTGAAACCACAAAAACAGAAGCTACAAATGGATTTGCAAATTCTGATCCCTGCAAGGATTCAAATAGTGTTAGTTTAAAAATTGAAGCACTGGAAAGTGGATCTTTAGACAAATGCCAAGTTGCATCTTCCAATGCAGAACCTCTGGCTGTTGTAACTGATAATACAGCTCAGTTGCCACAAAAAGAGGCCTCTATTCCCTCAGGAGAACTGGCAGATGAAGATTCTCAAGAGCTATCTGGTGGTGAAGTGAGTGTTAGGCAGTTGCCAACTGAAGGAGAAAAGCAAGATGAAGCAGAAACTGGTAAAGAGGCAACAAAGAAACTTTCTGCAGCTGCACCCCCATTTAATCCATCCACAATTCCAGTTTTTAGCTCAGTTACAGTTCCTGGTTTCAAGGATCATGGAGGAATCCTGCCCCCACCAGTGAATATACCTCCAATGCTTCAAGTCAGTCCTGTGCGTAGATCACCTCATCAATCTGCGACAGCTAGAGTTCCATACGGTCCTAGGCTCTCTGGAGGCTATAACAGATCCGGAAATCGGGTTCCACGCAACAAGTCTAGTTACAACAGCAGTGAACATTCTGGAGAAGGGAACCACTACAGTCCTCCAAGAATAATGAACCCACATGCAGCTGAGTTTATACCTGCCCAACCTTGGGTTCCCAATGGCTACCCTGTCTCTCCTAATGGATTTTTGGCTTCTCCAAATGGCATGCCAATTTCACCAAATGGTTACCCCATGTCCCCAGTGACAGCAAATGGTTATCCGGCATCACCAAATGGTGTTCCTGTGACTCAAAATGGATTTCTGGCAACTCCAATAGGATCAGCAGAACCGCCAGCTGTTGTAACTGTTGATATTGGAGCTGAAAACAAAAGTGAAGCAGTAGCGGAGCAGACTCCTCAGAGTTCCTCCACGGAAGTTGAAGGTGAAAATCAACCAACCCAGCAGAAACCACAAAAAGATCAAACTTTAGACAATGAAAACATGCTGCCTGAAAGGGAAGGAAAGCCTGCAGATGTCGTTCCTCTGACTGGTGATGTTCCTATGGCAAAAGAAGCTTGCTGTGACATACAAGTTGAAGGAAAATCAAGCAAGTGTTGGGGAGATTACAGCGATGGTGAAGCTGAGATTGTTGAGGTTACAAGTTGAAGAAAACAAGATTATTTTTGGATAGTAAGTGATTTTTCATAGCCAAGGGCTATATAGCACTATAGCTACAAGAGACAAGTAGTGATAAACAATGCAGAGCCACTAAAGACAGGGCTAAGGATGGGGAAGTTTATTTGGCAAAGTTTGTGACATGTTTGACAGTAAACCGAAGTGATGTGGATACTTCCTGATACAGTTGATTTTGCAGCACAAGGAGGCTTGTCGAGAGACTGGTATGCGAAAGGCACATACCATGACCATCATCCGTTGAGTAGTTCATCGATGACTAGTACTTTTTGTTCTCTTTTTTTTTTCCCAAAATTTTTTTGTTAGTTTGCTGCCATCACTTTCGTTGGATGTGAATGAAAAGATAAAGAACCATGGAAGAATTGTACCTTTTCTAGGTTGTTCCTAGGAATAATAAGTTGATGTAAAATTGACCATAATAAAGCTTCAGTTTTCTTTCCTGTAAGATATAATGCAATAGCGATATCGTGTGTGTTTTTAGCTTTCCAGCATTAAAAGAGTATACCTTCAAGTTTAGCATCACCCATAACCAATGATGATAAAATAAGTGGTGCAATTTTGGGTTTCAAATCATCATGATGAGCAATCAAATATATTCTTGAAACATCACCAATACAACAACATGAACTGCGCTCACTTTCTGAAGAAAACCATGTTCTTGGACGTGCAACAAACAGCAGGAGGAACAACCTAGAAATATATTTTCCTCATTACTAACATTGTCTACCTAACAGTGGAATGCCTAATACCCGCAGGTTGCTGTTTCCCGGCGAAAATCCATAATCACTAGTGTGGCAACACTATGAGCAAGTGCCCCGAGCACAACAAACATATGAAATATCTGATGGCTGTGCCCTGCAATATCAAATGCACCAGGCTTCCACCGCTCAGGTATTCTGCTAGTGTAAATTGCAGCTCCCGCAGCATATAAAAAGGCCATCGCAAGCTCATATCCAATCGATGCGAATATGTGCGGATGGCCCCAGTGCAGGGCAACTGCATGTGCTGCTGGGATCACCCCTGAGAAACCCATTGTGAGGAATAAGGTAGCTCGAAAGGATCGGAAACGGGGTGCTGAGAGAGCAGGTGAAAGCAGAGTGATGATGGCAAGGACTCCAAGCACTGTTATGGATGTGAGATAAAAGAGCCGTGAATATGTGTGGCAGAAGAAGGCATAATAGATGGGTGCAAAGAAGGAGCAGACTATCATAAGAGAGATGCCAGCATAGTCTAGGCGCCAGAAGAAGAGGTTAAAGCGTCTGGAATGGCAAGCGAAGAGGTGTGAGACCGAGCTGCAAACCAAGCAGCCCATAGCACCAGACAAGAAAACAAACCAGGGCCATTTTGGAATAGAGTCATATTTATCTTCTTTCTGCAATTCATACAGAGGTGGCTGAGGAATGTGCCTTAAGCGTGAATCCTGCAAGGAAGCATCCAAATCATATGCATTAGAGTTCCTTCTGATGATTTACTGCTCCTACTAGAAGGATGTGGCACAGCAGGGTGAAGAAAAGATTAAAATTACAGTATTTGATGAACAATTTCTCTGTTCACAGATATCACGTCATTTTGAACTGTCATTTAAAATGGGCAAATACACCAAGGTCTACTGATTGAAACAAAGACCTAGATTATCAAGTATGCAATATGTAAGCACAAATGGAACACAGTTCATCAGTGACCATAGGCCCATTGGTGGTTAGCCCTCTTACCCAAAATGCCTGTTTCAAGCCCTCTTGAGCTGGTGACTTGCATAATATTGACAAGAAAAAAGGCAAAAATGAAAAAGAAAGGTCATGAAGTCAAGAGTGAGACATCAAAATTATATTATTCCTTCAAGCTGTCACCAAGTTTCTTTTATTCTCTTCTTTGTTTGGTTTCTATAAATGATAGTTGTCTTGCAGTATGAAAGTACCAAGGCTGTCAAAAGATCACTAAAATCAAAGCAAATGAACCTCCAGGAGGGATACATCATCCTTCAAAGATTGTCCATTGCAGACACTGACATTCACCCATTTCCCTGCTAAAGGGGTTTTGGCCTATCACGTCACTTGCCCATAACTCAAAGCACACATTCCCATCTTCTTGATTACGAGACTTAACATCTGTTTTAAACGTTGAATCAAATGCAAACAATAACCTTTACAAAATCCTAAACAACTTACAGCCTATTCTCATCAAGCATTGTGAAACAATTTCATATCAAATAATATAAAATAATAACAATAGAATAAAATAAAAGATTAAACATAGACATGTCAAAAAGAACTTGCGTTGGAATAACATAGAATGAGACAATGTGAACAGCATCACAAATTTCAAATTTAATACTTCTACTATTTATTTGTAATTAATAAAGTAAAGCTGGTGAATGTAACACGTCAAATACTGTGAATTACTAGTGAGCAGCATACATCCAAAGGGATATTAGAAAATTAGTAGTGGCCACCGCCAGATGAGTAGTCACAAATGTTATGAGCTACTTACTGCTTTAACCAAAAGAATTACCATTAACGGCAGTCAGCCAGCTTAAAAATCTTTCGTAAATCGCTACTGGTACTGGTCAATTGGTCATTGCCAGATATAAATATAGTAAGTGGTAAAATATTGGGAGCATATACTAAAAAGAAAAAGAAAAAGAAAATAATCACATGGTGTGGCCCCCATTTTCGTTTCAGAGTCAGGATATTATCTTTTACTCTGTAACCCACCTAACCACAACTCAACAAAAACCGCTCTGTGCTGTAACGTCCCGCCCATTTCCCTTCCCTTCCCTTCCCTTCTTCCGCTCTTCCCAACCCAATCTTCTTTTCCATTTATATTTTTTAATTTTTATACACCACAAAAATTTTCCAATAAAAAAAAAGATTTTTATGAAAGTTTTAAATATTAAATAAAAAAAGAAAAGAACTGACCGGAATAATGCCACTGTGATTGTTATCAGAGACGTTAACATCATTCTTCATCATCATCAACGGTCCTGATACCTGAGCTCTAGAGACATCCCATTCCCCACGCAAGTTAGCTTTTCACTTGTGATGGAAACCCAGAAAACCCGGACAAAAACTCAAAAATGACAACCAGGTCCTTACCTGGAAAAACTGGTGATCAAACCTCCAGCTCCAAACTCCTCCGTGGAACTCATCACCGTCAATCCAACGAATATTAAAAACCCTCCAAAATGCCTGCAAAAAAAAATAAATATATATATGTAGAAAAAAAAAAGAAGAAAAATACAGAAAAATTTGTCTAATGATGATCGAGTCCCTTACGTCCAGATGTTTAGCGTTTCGTTGTGCCATGAGAAAAGGCTTAACAAAATGTCTTTCAATGGCCATTCGCATCGGTAATGATCCAAAATGAACTCATTATCTTTCAAATACTCAGGTAAATCTTCGTACTTCATCAATTTCCTCTTAAATCTCATCCTCTTCTTCTCCTCCTTATCATATTCAGCTGAGTCAACTCGCTCGAGTTTCTTATCATCATCCTTCACCGCGGCAACTTTTCGATAACGATGCCGTTGATGATGATGATTTTGCATGTTGCTTGAAGTTGTTCCCAAATGACCTCGCCGGCAAACACCTCCGATAGTTTTCCCGGCGAGGAATCGAAATTTCGGTTTTTTTTTTTTTTGGAAGGCGATATATTTATTTATTTTTAGGCATTTCTGCTACAATTCCTGTTTACATATATATAGCCAAAAGCAGGGAAAAGGGAAAACGCGGAAATTCTTTTTAGCTCTCACGCTTCTCTTTTTCAAAACGTTGGTTGGCTTACGTGGCATTAAACGAATGATTAAATAGAAAGAATTTTTGCATCTACGCTTTGAAGAATAGGTTCTAGGCAGAGTTGGTCTGTGTCTGATTATTGCCCTCAGCTTTTTATTTAATTAACTATTTTTTTTTGAGTTATGAAAATTCGAATTCAAAATAAAGGTAATAAATCTAGAAATTAATTTTTTTTTTGACTAACTTTGGTCATTGTATTTACATTGCAATCATGGCTAACGCCAGCAATACTTTTTCTTTTCTGGAGTTATTTTTATTTCCATTTCCAATCATTTTTGTAATTTTTTTCTTTAAACTAAAAATGTTTTCAAATATCTTATTTTCAAAATTCAAAGCATATTAACGTGAATGTGAAGCACTGGCATGTATTGTTCCTGGTAAGCAATTCTCTCCCAAACTTGGGATAAAACATATAAATGAAAGCAAACCTAAATTTATTTTTATTGCCTTTATCTCATCGCTTTGCACTATTATTAAACAGGAAATAGGAAAGGCAACAAGTTCGAATGTTAACGGCGGATTCATGATTTAGGTGAAATCATCAATCATCAACGACGACAAGTATTTCAATTTCTCCCGCCTCGTAAAAGCAGAAAAGAATAAGGCCATTAAATTAAGATTAAATGCTTAATTTGAAATCAAAGGTTTTGGATTTTTGTTAATTTAGGATAGAAAGTTTCAATTTTAATAATCAAGGATCAAATATTTTCGGTTTTTTACAATTGAGGATTAAGGTGAAAGCTGTTTAACATATGTAGGACACGCGCATAACATAGACGTTGACTTGTCGTATAAAATACAAAATGATAATTTTATCAAAAAATCTTTTCTATAAAGTCAAAATTGTTTAAATTATAACATGATGTGTAATAACTTTTTCATCATGGTATAAAACAATTAAAATTTCCAACATAACTGTAACAACTAAATCTTAAACATAACGTGTAATAATTACATTTTTCAATATAACGTGTAACAACTAAATTTTCAATATGATATTTAACAATTAAAATTTCAATATAACATGTAACAGTTGCATTTTTCAGCATGATATATAACAATTACATTTTCAATATAACATGTAATAATTTTTTTCAACATAACATGTAACAACTAAATTTTAGAACATGACGTGTAACACTACATTTTTCAACATGACATTAATAACATTTTTTCCACAAAAAGTAATAATAATATTTCTCAACATGCCATGTCATCAACTCACGCTCCATTCACTTGTCAACTTAACCTTTAATTTTAAAGAATCAAAAACATTAAATCCTTAATTAGTACAATTGAAACGCTTGATTCTTAATTAAAAAAATAATCAAACATTTAACCCTAATTTAAGCATTTAACGTTAAACTAAATATCATGCTACATTGGGGGTTGTGGTAGCTTACTGTATTAATTAATTTATTTATTGAATGGCCGTATCAACTTAAATTAGGTAAATTCAACCAACTATCAAGTTTTGTATTAAGTTTTTTTATTTTTATTCCACACTAGGTGGAATTATGTCCAGGTCTTACGGCTGCTCCATCAAATTATTGTTAATCTAATATGCATAATTTTTATGAAGTATATATATTTGTGATCAAATGAAATAATTAAAACTATGTATTTACCTTAGATATGGACATTAAATAAGGTCATGATTTTGATTTTCGTTATATTTTCAGGTTTTATTTTAGAGTTAAAGTTTGTAAATCTTCAATTTGAAGTCCAAGTATCTGTTAAAATCATGCTTAGAATAAGAAAAACGTTTAAGGAAAAAAATTAGTTACATTAATACTATCCAAAAACTAATAAATTACTTTTAATTAATTTATTACAAAAAATAATTTATATTTTATTAATTTTTATTGCATTAGTGCATATTTATTGCTACTTATCATATATTTACGTTATTATTATCATTTATAAAAAAAATTAACATAATACTCAAAAAGCCTCTAAATTATTCAAAAAAATTCAAATAAACACTTATTATTCTATTGCGTTCAATTAAACTCCTATATCTTTATTCTGAATCAAATAAACTCTTATAACTAATGGTTGATTAATTTTTGTTAATCAAAACATACTTTATCATTTTATACTCACATGGCACTAATGTATAGAGGATGAAAAATGTAATAAGATCATATTATCATCTCATATTAATATGTCATATCATCATCCATTATGACATGCTAATATATCACATCAAGACCATATCAGTACCACATGATATAGAATAACAAGTAATATTTTAACTAAGTCAATATGTAATTATAAGGACTTATTTGTTTTAAATTAAAAATATAATAATTTATTTGATTCAAAATAAAAATATAAAAACTTAATTGAATACAATAAAAATATAAAAATTTATTTAAATTTTTTGAATAATTTAAAAACTTTTTATAATATTATGTCAAAAAATTTAATAAAAAAATTATTACTGATTGGTTATTATTATTGTACCAAATATTTATATTCATTGTGTACCCTTCCTTTTGTTGGAGGTAAAAGTTATTGTAATTTACTAATTGTACATATCATAATCTTTCAAACCTTTTAATGATTCAATTAAAGTAAAGATCTAGAACTTTTAGGTGTGCTGAATAAATAAATAAATATGATTCAATATTTAATTCAATAAAAAATAATCAATTAAGAAAAGTTTACTTTAATAAGGATTTCAATAGTAACTCGTACCTAGGAATAGTTTACTTTCATAGAGAGTTTATGATTAACGAAAAAATAAATTAATTAATATTGGTTAATATTAATTTAATAAAATTTGATAAAATTTATTGTAATTGATTACCAACTTTGAAAATCTCCTAATTTTTTAAACTCTTTAACGATTCCAGGGAATAAAGATTCTAGAACTTTTAAGTACCTAATAGATAGATAAAAATTAATCAATATTTAATTTAGTAAGAACTTCAATGTTAGCTCATTAATAAGAATAGATTACTTTAATAAAAAATCTAAAATTAATAAAAAAATCGATAGATACAAATTATTTTTTTAAAAATACAAAGTCCTCGATAAATTTAATGGTGAGATTTGAAGCCAAACGTTTTTAGATGAAATACAATCTTGAGCTTGTTATTAACTTTGATAATTAGTAATTTCATCTTTATATATATCTTTATCTTTGCTAACTCTATGAGTACACTTTGTAGGCTAACACTACATTACGAAGTTAGTACGTAGTTGGGTTTTCAGGTACATAAAAATTGAAGAAACTCAAGCAGGGGGTAGGTGAAAGGACGATATGTTGTTGCCGGCACTCACTGACGGCTTGCATCGTGGCGGAAAGTTGGTTGAGCCACCACATACTTCAATGCCGAATACGCAAGGATTTTCTCACCGGTGAAGGCTAAAAGTATGTTTTATTTTTATTAAATGCTGACCATTTTTTTCTTTTGGCAACTTGTTCAACAAATATTTTCACCAGAAGTTAAGTTTATTACTTGGTTTACTCCATCCAAAGGTTGTTAACCTGTTACGTTATGTGATCCTCAAGGTTTTGATGGTAAACAAGGCAAGTAATTTACGTGGTAATGATTGAAGGGATGACGATATATAGTAGACTTAATTGATAATAGGGAAGAGGGACTTGGCTTAAATAATTTGTGAGCCTTCTTTATGAGTTTACGAAGAAGCTTAATTAATTGATCAAAAGGGTTAGTCTAGGGTAAGGTTGAGCATCAGTTGGTTAAAATTGCATGGTCGATCGATTTTGATGGTTTTTTGTTGGTATCGGGTTGGTTATTTGGTGTCGGTTACCTGTCACAGTTTGATTGGTTGATCGGCTTGATCGTCGAAGGAGAACTTGTTGAGTGAGGGCTGATCATACATCAAATATAAATTAAAACACAGTAAAAATAAAATTAATAAATTGAATTAAACTTCATCTTCTTAAAATATCTTTCTTGTCAAATTGAGTATAGAATTAAATTAATAAATAAAATATATGATCATATCATTTTATTTAAATAACAAAAATTAATGAATCTTTTGTTAAAATACCAAATCAACCTTCAAAAAGCTCAACCACATTAATTTGTCGCAAACCAAAGTTGTCCAAAGAATCTTTATGCTGCCTCTAATGATAATCTACACCAATGAATTAAAAAATCCTTCTTTAAGATTGAGAGTGCTATGCCTTGACAATGTACTAGCAAAGATGAGTTTCATAAACTCATAATCTACACAAAAGAAATCAAGTGAATGAAAAACTATTTTTTCTTCACACAAGGGGATGGTAAGGCAAAATGAATTTCTAGTGTGTCATTCTTCTAATTTTTAGTCACTCACTTATTTTTGTTTGGAGGATATAGCAAGGTATTTATACCTTAGATTAATTTTAAACCCTAATTACAAAACTATTTTGTAATTGCTAATTAATCCAAGAATTTGATTAAACAATTTAATTAAGTCCTTAAGAGGCTCAATTAACTTGATTGTTTAATTTAATCAATTAGGCCCAATAACTTAATTAAACAATTTAATTAATTAAGCACAACAACTTAATTAAACAATTTTAATCAATTAGGCCTAAATACTTAATTAAATAATTTAATTAATTAAGCCCAACAACTTAATTAAACAATTTTAATTAAGTACTTAAGAAGCTCATAACTTCTAATTTGATTAAGAGCCTGTTTGGCTCGGCTTTTTTTTAGCTTAAAAGCTATTATGAAGCTCTTATAAAAAATAATAACTTTTAAAATTAAGCTAAATCTGTTTGGTAAATTTACTTTTATAAATTTTTTTTATAAATAAGCTGTTTGATAAAATAATTTATATAAATTCTAATTTTGATTAAAATTACTATAAAGGGTATTTAATAAATAATTTTCTATTAATAACAAATTTCTTTGTTCATATTGAAAAAGTGTTAATTTTAATTTTTTATTTATAAAAAGTATAAAAATTATTTTTATATAATATAAAATTTATAATTAATAATAAATCATATAAAAATAAAAACAGATAATGTTTTAATTATTTTTAATAGATGAGGATATTTTTGAAATAAAAAGAAATATTTTCTTAAAAAAATGCGTGTTTTTAAAAAAGATGAGAGAAAGCTCTTATCTGGAGCTTTTTCTAAAGTTTTTTTTTTCAAAATTTTATTCTTAAAAAAAATTACTTATTTTTTTAAGAGTGTCTCCAAATTCTTGTGATTTTTGCTTTTAAGAGGTGAATAAGCTGAAAAAAAGTCAAGCCAAACATGCATTAGACTTCTTTAAAAAAGCCAAGCTGAAAAAGTCCAACTTAATCACCACTCCTGTTTTATTTTTAACATTCATTTTAAGTATGTAACCCATTAGACTTCTTGGCAATGAACTCAATATATAATTCTTAAATTAAACTTAGAATTAGATAAATTTAAACTACTTTAAATTTATCATTAAGCAAGTCAACTACCTAAAGTTTATAGATCAAGATTGGCACTCAGCAATCCATCATGGGCATCCAAATGTTAGAAGATTTAAGATAGTTTGACTCAACCTTTCAGTGTAATTCATTCCCTCATTATATATTTCGGAGATGATAAGAGTATGATGCAGTGTTTACTCTTATTGATCTCCATATTCATTTTTGAAGTTTGATCATTAGTTTTATAGACACTTATGAGACATATTTAACCTTCATTAATTTTCCCTCAATTGTAATTTTTGAAACCCTAAATCGCTACCTTCTACCCTTACATTCCCTTTGAAACTCTAAGTTTCCCAATTTCATCTCTCTTTTACTACCATCCGTCCACCATCCGACAACCATGCCGCTTGGAGTTTTCGAGCTCATCTCGACCTCATGCTTACTGCCCCCACTCCCCAAACCTTTAGAGAAGCTAGAACCCATAAGGTGAAATGAGCAAACTGTTTGTGTATGTATATATATATATATATATGAAAATTGTGTTTATGTATAAATGCCAAAAATCCAATCGATCGACCAACTATAATCGATTGAGTATGATCAATTATGATTTTCTTGGTTTCTCACACCATGCCAATCAGTGAGCTTAGGCCATCGGTTGCTCTCTACTTCACAACCGAAGTCAACCGAAACAGATCGTAGCTCCACCTAGGTATAGTTTTTTTTTTTTTTTTTTTTTTTGAGAATTTGGTATAGCGCAAACTCTTTTAATTGGATACTTGTTGGTAATTTGGACAGCAGTCAAATTAAATCACGTGGCAAGCAATCTTTGGGTATGAGTTCCATCTTCCATGCCAGATTTTAAACAAACTTTGTGATTCATGTCTGTTACTTATGTTCAAGTTATGCATAAACTTGAGTCGTTATTAAGGTAAACCATATGTAAACTCTTCAATATAAAAACCGACCAATGGGCTTCTTAGGCCCAAGTTTGGACTTACAAATTCTTGGCCCCTTGAAGTGTTAATTAGTTTGCTTTTATTTTAGCCATTCTTTTGTGCGGCCAAACTATAGAGCTTTTCGAGTATGAAATTTTGACTGGACGAACGGCTTGGTAAAGCTTAACCAGGCCGAAAACAAAGTTCCTTCAGCCCAAACTGGGATTGGTTTATATGTTTTGAACTACATTCAATTTAAAGGACCCAAATTTGAAGAGAAAACTTAACCTATTTTTTGTGGAGCTAACTTGAAATGGGATTTAGGTTGGACCCTTTTTTTAGTTTTTCTTTTCAACCATTTAGGTAAGGTAAGGTTTTATATACGTTACAGGCTAGAGTTTGATACTTCAACCTGACAAGAATGGGTTAGTTTGTTGGGCTGAATTGACTTTAAGCTTTTGTTTGAATAAAAAAAATAGTTTTAGGTAATTTATGTGTTGTTTTTTTCCCTCCATTTTTTAATATGTTATTATCAAACTATTACTAAGTATTACATATCTATTCTATCAATTTATGTTTTAAAATAGAGTGAAAAACATTTAATTCTTTTTTTTAAAGTAAGTTTTAACTCTTTTGGTGAAAGAAAAAGAAAGATAAGAGAGAGCAAAGAAAAATATATATAAAAAATGAAAATATTTATTATTGTATTTTTCTATGTTTTTCTAATTTTAAATTTTTTCTTTTTTTGATATTATTTTTATAATTGTTTATAATTTAAACTAGTTACTTTGTAAAAAAAATCATCCAATATAAAAATTTATTGATTTATATTTAAGAAAACACCTCCTGTATTGAAGTGTGAGGGATTTTCCTAATTTTTATATTTAAAAATTGGCATAATATTTAAAAAAAGTCCATAAACTATTCAAAAAATTTTAAATAAACTATTATATTTTTATTACATTCAATCAAGTCTTTATACTTTTATTATGAGTCAAATAATCTCTTATGATTAATGATTAACTTAATTAAAATACCATTTGTAATTCTATTTTGTATCACCCTGACTTGGCATATTAATATATTATAACTATTGATATTGTGGCATGTTAACATATCATAATTGATGATGACGTAATATATTAATTTGTAATGATAATATGACCATATGACATTTTTTACTCTCTCCATCAATATCATATTAGTGCCATATGAATATAAAATAACTAGTCACATTTTAACTAATGGTAATTAATAAATTATTAATCATAAAAGGCTCATTTGATCTAAAATAAAAATACAAGATCTTGATTAAATACATTAAAAGAATAAAGATTTACTTAAATTTTTTTGAATAGTTTAAAAATCTTTTTGAACATTATGCCTTAAAAATTCAAGCATTTGGTGTCTCAACTATAAAACTAAAAATATTATTTGTCTTAACTTATTCCACTCGATGTGGCAAGAGTTTACGGAATCAATTTAAGGATAGGGTTTTATAAAATTTTAGGTGTGCCAATCTATTGATAAAGAAAATGCTTAAAATTAGAACTATTAAATTATTATCATATAAATGTAATTGGAAATAATAATGACAAATAATGTCCTTAGGCAGAATAAGGCATTTAGTGGGTTGGAGTAGCACATTATAGCAAAGTCAAAAGAGGGCAAAATTAAGGTGACACTTGCCATAGCTATATTAATTATTAGGTTTCTTATAATTTAGTCACACTTTTATGCATGGAAATATAAACAACAAAAAATCAGCTATTTTTGCCTCAACTACTAGTAATAAACCCCAAGTGAATTCTAAAGATAATACTGTTCAAAGTTTAATAAATTACAGCTTAGTTCTTAGGTTAAGTCAACTTCCCCCTTCCACGAGGCGATTGATAATTTTAAATAATATTTTGATAGGTATTATATAATATGATTGTAATTACTGGATTATATAAAATTAAATATCTTTTGACATTCGAAATGATGGGACTCAATGTAAATATTTATTTTTTATTCATATGACAAAATAGATATTCCTGGATATACCTATATATTCGTGGATATTTATGAAAAACATCTGTAGTGACAGTCACGTACTTTGTTGCTATAAAATACATATGGAAATAATAAAGATATCTAAAAAAAATATTAATTCATGCAAATTTTGATGAATAAATAAGATTAATGATTTTGTATTTAGCTTTATTGAGTACAACCATAGAATAAAACTTAATTGATTATGGAAGGAGAATGAGATCAAGTAGGAAAAATTGCTATGATGGCCTATGTGGGGTAAATAATTATGGATAATCATATCGATGATTAAATATCCATTCATATTATAAGTTTGAAAATTAACCAACTAAGCCACGGTCGGTTCTTCCCACTTGGATAACTTGTGCAAGTTAACCAAGACAAAATATTTTAAAATTATTTAATTGGTTATCAAAACTTTATCACATGTTCCCAATATTTTGTAATAACTCAACGTACCGATCAAAGTACGAATTGTAATAATAGTCCTCTAAAGCTTCTAAGGAATTCCATGTGGTGTTAGGTATTATTAATCACTTCAATTATGTAATATTTAATGTTATTATTAATCAATATTTTACAAATTTATTCAATTTATTTCTATTTGAATCATGTAAATTATAATATAATTATTTAATTTAGATTATTTATATTTTTGACAGTACAAATATTTAACTATATTTTAGATGTAGCATTTTGGTTCGTTATAATTCTTATATTTATGACTCTAAAATAGGTAAAAAAAACATATAAATAAACATATGCTGAAATTTTATTTCTAATTTCCAATATTTATTATAATTTTTTGTCATTTTTCTCATTTTTTATCGATATTTGTCAATATTCTTTTACGGTTGTTGATATATCCATTTATGTGAATGTAATTTGAAGGGATCAATATCTGTAATATTGATGCGTAATTGTTTGATTAATTGTAAGATATATTTTTGCAACAATAATATATATATATTTTATATATGATAATTATATAGAGTAAATTACCCATTTGGTTATTAACTTTTCAAGCGTTTTTGTTTTTATTGTCTAATTTTGAAATATTATATTTTGATCACCAATATTTATAAAAATTAATATTTTGATAAATCAACTGTTTAAAAAGTTAAAAATTCACGGTTGATTGACATAGCTTTTAAGTCAACTAACTTGGCCATGTGATAGTGTCACATGGGGGTTCTTCAGACCTCCATGTCGTGCGACCTTGGGCTCACCCTCACCTTGGTCTCAAAACCTAAGTCAACCTATGGATGCCTAACAGTTGATTTTTCCAAGTCACTAGGACCAAAAAACACACAATAATGCAAGATGCAATACAAGCTTACCCACCAGTACACAATGCTCCAGCCCCAGTGCACACTACGCACACACGCTCACAGCATAAGGCTTCTGGTTGGTACGCAAGCACACACACGCAACACAAGTCTGTCGATCAGTATGCAAGCACTCACACACGCAGCAGCAGGCCTCAAGCCAGCAGATGCGCAAGCAACAGAAGATTGAAGTGAATAGAGGAGAAGAGAGAACTAGAGAGAATTTGAGAGTGAAAAGTGTGTATTATATTCATCATCGGTTGTACAAATAATTACAAGAGGTATTTATAGTGTGAATTCCCTCCAAAAATTTCCCCCAAAAGTGGACAAGATAGTTTTGGGGGGGAAAGCTAAAAATCATGCAGTTCAAGCCATTACAAGGGCTATGATGGTGGGCTAGTCGGGTCTCTGGGCTGTCTGGCAGGTTTGGGCTGCCCATAGGCAATCTGCCTAGGCATTGGGCGCTAGGCTGCTCACAGGCTCTGCTTGGGCACTGAGCGCTGGGCCACTCGTAGGTTCTAGCTAGGCGCTGGGTCGCTCATAAGCTCTATCTGGCTGGGAGCTGTGCAGACTGGCTTGCTCAGGGGCCAATGTTGTGCACCCTGTCTGGGTGCTGTGCGGGCTAGCTCACCCAAGGGGCTTGTGCTGTGTGCACCTGCTGGGCAGTCTGCATCTGTCTTCTATTACCCAGTGGGGGTTCTCTCCCAACAATACTCCCCATATGCTGGCACTCCGAAACACCTTCGGGCCTCCTCTAATGCTCTGAATTGCCCTCCGTGACACCCTCCCCCACCTAAGCTGGCAACGTTCTTGTTGCAGTGTGGAAGGCATCTATCCGATCTTGGAACTACCACAAGTCTTCCACAGACTCCCAACTCACATCACTCTCGGGCAGTCCTTTCCACTTCACTAAGTACTGATGTTGGGGCATGTGGTGCTATCACTTTAGTACCCTATCAACCAGCACTTCTTCCACCTCTCTGTCGTATGCTGCCTGGATGCTTAATGGAGCCTTGTGACTCACCCCTCGACTAGGATCCCCCTCATCACCGTGATAGGGCTTTAGCATACTGATATGGAACATCGGATGCACTTTCGGCTTAAGCGGCATGTCAAATTTGTAAGCTACCTTACCGATCCTCTTAACCACCTAGTATGGCCCTTCATACCTCTGAACAAGACCCTTATGCAAGCCTTTGTTCTTCAAAACCAAGTGCAGCTTTACCATTACCATGTGCCCCACACTGAAGTGTGCCTCGCGTCTAATCTGATCAGCCCATTTCTTTGCCTTCTCGGTTGTCTTGTGGAGACACGCTCGGGCCAAGTCACACTATTCTTCCCACCTCTTGGTAGTTTTGTATGCCGCTGATGTGGAATCGGTGTAGCCTACGATAATGGCGTTAGGCGTGTGTGGCTGTTGCCCCATAACTATTTCGAACGGACTTTGGCCTGTAGATTCACTACGTTGCAAGTTGTGCGAAAACTGGGCCATATCGAGCCACTTTGGCCAGTCGGATTATGTGTCGTGCATAAAGTGTCGTTGGTAAAGCTCCAGCAGTGCATTCACCTGCTCAGTCTGCTCATTGGTTTATTTGTGGTTGTTGGTGGAAAAGCATAATTTGGATCCTAGTAAATGAAACAATTGTGTCTAGAATTTTTTGGTGAACCGGCCATCCCGATCACTGATTATGGTTTACGAAACCCTCTAATACTTCACCACATACTTAAAGAACAACTTGGCCACTTCCTCTGTGGGACACTGATCAGTGGCTGGTATGAAGGTGGAGTACTTATAAAATCTGTCCACTACTACCATAATGCTACTAAACCCATCCACATTGGGTAAACCCATGATGAAGTATATGTTCACACTGTCCCACGGTTTGTCCAAAACCAACAATGGGTTGATTAGCCTTCTAGGTTTTTACTACCCAACTTTGTCTTGTTGACACACTAAACAAGTTCGGACGTTGCCCTCAACATCATCCTCCATCTGAGGCCAGTAATAGTTAACACTTAGTAGCGCTAGCGTCTAATGCACCCTCGGGTACCCAGCCTAGTGGCTGTGATGACACTCCCTCAGCAACAACTTGTGTAAGCCCTCATGTTGTGGCACGTAAAGCTTATTGCCCTTTGCGTAAACCAGTCCATCACTCACCCAAAACCACCTAGTTTTCCTTGCCTTGGCATGCACTAGGATGGACTGTGCAGTGGGGTCGTGTGCCATACCTTCCTTGATGCGTGGCATGTAGCATCCCTTTCGGGGTCCACTCAAGGTATTGTTTTATTTGGGTCGAGTCATAGCTTCAGTCCGCTGCAGCAGCCCCTGAGCACCTTGACCTTGCGTTCGATCCCCGTGGGACTTGAACCCCAAACCTTTTGCTTCCCCCGAAGGGAACGTCTTTCACCATATAAGCTGAGTGGACCTCGAAGGGGATGCTACAAAAAAGGTGCCTTTTTTGTGACATCCCCTTAGGGGGCAACACATCCAAGGTATTGTTCTGCCTGGCCCAAACAGCTCGAGTGCCAACGTGCCTGCAGCAGTCCTCGAACTCGGGACCCCTCAGGGTTTTTGCTTCCCCCTAAGGGAATGCTTTTCACCATTTGAGCTGCACGTTGGCACTTGAGCTGTCTGGGCCAGGCAGAACAATACCTTGGATGTGTTGCCACCTAAGGGGATGTCACATGGCAGCAGCTCTGCCCATACCTCACTGATGGTCGCTAGTGTGGCCTTACGGCTTAATGCATTGGCAACTAGATTAGCCCTACCTGGCTTCTATTCCAACACATAGTTGAATTATGTCAAAAAGTCTTACCATCTAGCTTGTTTCAGACTTAGCTTTTTCTAGCTTTGGAAGTAAGACGTGGCCTCATTATCGGTCTGAACCACAAATTGAGCCCTCAACAAGTAATGCCTCTATATACGCAGGCAATGGACAATATCTGACATTTCTTTCTTTCAAACTGTATATTGCCGCTCGGTATCGTTTAGCTTCCGACATCTCTTTATCTATCTCTCACCATCTCACCATATCATCATTGATCTACAGATCAAAGAGCATGACATGGCAAGTAACAACATGTTCTTAGGTTTATAGGTTAACATTCATAAAATCCTCTCTATGTCTATCTTTCACCATCTCGTCATATCATCGTTGATCTATAGACCAAAGAGTATGGCATGGTGAGTAACAACATGTTCTTAAATTTATTAGTGTTGAGTTTTTTAGTGATTCAAATTTGGTAGAACATGACTTTGCGTGTACCAAAGTGATTCATACCTTGGTATGTAGCATCAGTAGAAAGGAGGAAGCTTTGGCATGTAATATCTGGTGCAAAAACTTTGGGTGTGTAACATTTGATATTGAAGCTTTGGCTTTGGTGTGTAATATCTAGTGCTAAAACTTTGACTTTGTCGTGTAAGATTTGTTACTGAAGCTTTAGTGTGTAACATTTTCTACTGAAGTGCGTAACATCTGCTTAAGTTTGCAATGTCATTTTGTTTTTTTTTTTTGTTATTTTTAGCTGTTGTAGAGCACAATAAACTAAGTTTCTGGTTGTACACTCCACCAACGTTCTGGGATTTTTTGTTTTTCAAGGCTATATTTACGGATTAGTAGTTTTTGTTGTTTTGTAGTTTTTTTTTTGAAAAACCAATCAAGATTTTGTTTATAATGGGCATATCACCAAAGGTATTTACAGTCAGGGAATCGATATACTGTTAGAATATGAAATATTACAACACAAGCAAGTCCTAAGTCACAACAAACAAATATGACTGAAGGTGATATTGAAATGAAAAAAAGGGTAAGTAAGAAAGGAGGAAAAAGAATCATTTACAAATAAATCAAAAGAGAAACTATATACTTAGCAGCCACTACTAGATTCTCAATGAGAAAAGAACCAACCTCTGAAAGGGTCAAAACAAAAGTAAAATGAGTGCTTTTGAATGGAAATTTCTATAGTAGAGACTTCTGAATAGGAGAAACCCTCTGACATTGACGATGAGCTTCTAGGAGAGTTTGATAGATTGTCGGAAAAGCTGATATATATATATATAAATATATAAATTTGAATGAAGGTGAGAGAAAGTTTTTTCTTCCAAAGTTGTTTATCCCTTACTTTATTCATCTTATTTTCTTGAAAATTTTCAAAATTCTTATTTTTTTGTAAAATTCTCTTGAAAAATCAATAATCGGTTTACATTCACAAACTCAAAAATTGATAAGTTGAAGTTATGAGTGAAATGAAATAAGTTAATTAGAATAGTACTCAGAATTGTTATACGTCATATCTGCATGTAACAACTTTAATACACTTAGTGTGTAACAAATTTATTGAATTTGGCATGGCATGTAATAACATGTTTTTGTACATATCTACATGTAACAACATTGTTTTCAAAATAGTGTTTAGCAAAATTTTTTTGAATATGACATGTAACAATGATATTTTTAAGCATGTTATGTAACTTGCTTTTTTGTATTTCACTAGAACATAAACTCTTGTAATTAAACATCTTAAACATGGTATGTAACAACTTTTTTTTTTCAACATAGCATGAAACAATATTTTTTTGAATATGGCGTGCAATAACAACATTTTTTAAATATGACGTGTAACTTGGTCTCTATTTTTGTATTTCATTAGTACATAAACTCTTGAAATTAAACATCTTCACAATAGAGAAAAATTTTAAAATCAAAAAGGAATTTGACATGAAAAGGAAAATATATTAAAAAGTTATTCTACTGTTGGGATGAAATAAATTAGGATAAAAAGATATTATTCAATATCCTCAATTTTAAATAATTAGCTTTTAACGTTATTTTGTTTATTACATTTCTTATAATCATAAAAAAAAGAAAATTATGAAAAATGGTCGAGGCCATTTCAAAAATAGCCCTTAATATAAAATTAATTGTTTTTACCCAATTTTTACGATGAATTGACAAAAATGCCCTTGAAGCCATTTTAAATACATTAAACCATTTATCACAATTTTTTCTCATAATTCCTTTCTTCGGCATATGTCTGCTTTGCTCTCAATTTCTCTCTTTTTCCATCCAGCTCTCTTTAATTTTATCGATATCTCTCTCCCATCATCTAACTCGCTTTAAGTTTACCACCATTGCCACCTTTCTATATCTATTTCTCACCATATCGTCATCAATTTTCAAACTAAAAAGCAATGATGACATTAATTTATGTTCTTGAGATTATTGATTTATATTCATAGAACCCTCAAATTGATGGATTAAAGTTATATAAGTGAAATTTGTAAATTAAAACATTGTCCAAAATTGTTACATGTTAGGCCTGCATATAATAACTCTAATACACTTGGCATGTAACAAATCTATTGTATATAACATAGTTTAAACATAACCTGTAACTTAATCTCTATTTTTGTATTTCACTAGAACAAAACATAAACTCTTGGAGTTAAATACTTTAAACATGACTTGTAATAATTTTATTTTTAACCTGGCGTGCAACAATTTTTTTTTTCAATATAATGTATAACTTGGTCTCTATCTTTGTACTTCACTAGAATATAAACTGTTGGAATTAAATACTTTAAACATGACATGTAATAACTTTTTTTTTTCAAAATAACATGTTACTTGTTTTCTATATTTGCATTTTATTAGAAGATAAACTCTTGGAGTTAAACACTTTAAACATGATGTGTAATAACTTTTTTTTTTCAAAATGACGTGTAATAATTTTTTTTCAACATGGCATGTAACTTGGTATCTATATTTGTATTTCTCTAAGACTTATAATCTTGGAATTAAACACTTTAAACATGGTGTGTAACAATACATTTTTTCAACATGACGTGTAATAATATTTTTTTGAATATAGCGTGTAACAATATTAGTTTTTAAACATGGAATGTACCTTGGTCTTTATCTTTGTATTTTACTAAGATATAAACTTTTAGAATTAAACACCTTAAACATGGTGTGTAACAATTTTTTCTTCAACATAACGTGTAACAACTTTTTTTTGTAGATGTTCTAAGTTAGTCCTTTTATCGAAACTCCTACAGCAACTGTATATCACCAGTACATCCTTAGAGCTGCTGTTATCAAGGCTTTAGGATCCTTCCAAAGCAATCCCAACAATTAAAGAAAAAAACACAAAAGACTTATCGAAAATTAAAATTGCTTTGTCTTCACTTATCTTTTTCTTTTTCTCCATTTACTCGTTGATGTGTATGAGAGGATGATTATGATGATGATCTTTCTTTCTTCTTTTTCATTTTTCCTTTTTTATAATTTAAATATTTTGTTATTAGCTTTTACACCTCTGTATTATTGTTCCTGAGTAATGGTGGTGTTAATTAAAAAAAAAAAACAACATTTTTTTAACACGTGTACTTGAATATGAGAAGGTTTCATTAAAGGCAATTTTATTCAAAAAACTTTTTTCTTGGTTAAAAACAATCAAGATTAAAAAGAGAGTTATTTTTTAAAACACTTTATGTTTGAGGGCTAACAAAAATCATCCTTAAAAAAAATAACGTGTAACAACCATTTTTTTTAACACGTGCACTTAATATACAAGGAGATTTCATTAATGGTAGTTTTGTTTAAAATTTTTTTCTTTTGGTTAAAAATAGTTAAAATTAAAAAGAATGTTATTTCGAAAACACCTTATCTTTGAGGGCTAAAAAAAAATTTATCCTCAAATATTAATATTTTTATGATGATTTAAGATTTATTGATGTTATATTTTATTATATTTGATAAATATTATGATATGTATAATTTTTTATTATAAATTTGACTAATAAAACTATATATTAATTGTACATATTTTAATTTTATCATATTTTTAAGTTTTAATTTAATGGTTTTAATTATGTTAATTGTGTAAACATCTTATAGATCATTTAAATTTTAATCACGTTCATCTTATCGTGTCATATAAATTTTAGTTGAACACATTTAATAAACGTGTTAGCCATGTCATATCGTGTTACACATTAATTAAACTTATCTATGCACATGTTTAAAATCTTGACACAATTAATTAATTGTGTCATATTTGTATTCACTTATACATATATGTTAATACTTTATGTTTACATAACACAGTTGAGACACCAAAACACGAATTATCATATTTATATGTGACAGATAAGCTAATATTGATATGCATGCAACGTGGTTAAGGTTAGTTGAAGTGAAAAAGTCTCATAAGACAACCTTTAATTTCTAACGGTTAAATGACCAAAATAATAATTTTTATAAACATTGAGGATGAAAATATAAAATTTTAAAATTGACCGAGCAAAACAAAGACTTATGAAAAGCTAAGCAAGTAAATGGTAAACATTGAGGATGGAAATATAAAATTTTAAAATTGACCGAGCAAAACAAAGATTTATGAAAAGCTAAGCAAGTAAATGGTAAGGTATCCTAGTTTATTAAGAGTCTATGCGCAAATTGAGAAAATATAGTTAGGAATTAGCATGAAGAAAATGAATTTGTGTTTTTTAATGCGTATTAATGACAAATTTTGATTAGGGAGTGGATATATATATAACTTAAGGCTTGTAGTTTAATCGGGTTAGAGTATATTAATTGCCCTTATTCATGTTGAAATAATAGGGGCAACGAATGGTTAAAAGTTAATGGTGCAGCACCCGAGCATTTGGCTCATTGGTTGGTGTATTATCCCTCTGCTTAAAGAGCAAAGGTTCGAATCCCCCTCCCTCATTGCAAGGCAGTACATGATACCATATAGGTAGAACTATTTAGCATAAATAAACTTACTGTAGATATGTTCACCTTGCAAGGTAGTAGTACATGATACCATATAGGTAGAAGTATTTAGCATAAATAAACTTACTATAGATGTGATCCAAAATCCTGCCTTTGCAAAGGAATTTTACCTAGAAACGTTAAGGCAAACTTATAGTTAATATATATTTACACATGTTGAAATTGTAATAACCTAAAAAGGTCTTTAGCACAATTCTCTAGCAAGCCTATTAATTCATCAAAGGCACAATATTTAAAAAAAAATTTAGATTATTCAGAAAAATTCAAATAAATTATTTATTCTATTATTGTGATCAATTAAATCTTTATATTTTTATTTTGATTCAATTGAACTATTGTTAGTCACCAAATGCCACTTATTATTTTATGTCATATGATACTAATTTGATATGCTGATATGTCATAATAGATGATGATATGATATGATGATATGACATTTTCATCCTCCACGTTAATGTTACGAGGATATAAAATAAAAAATAGCATTTTGACTAATGACAATTAATTAACGGTTAGTTATAAAGATCCATTTAACTCAAAATAAAAAGAGATGGATTTTATTGAATACAATAAAACAATAAGAGTTTATTTGAAATTTTTAAATAATTAAGAGACTTTTTTAAGTATTATGTGGTTCATCAATTACCCGGAAATTAATTGATACTAATTAGAATGTGAGGATGAATTGTAAATCATTGGTGATGAAAAAAAGAGTAGTATAGAAAGATGTGAATGCATTTATGTTTTGATCTTATTGCTCCAAATACAGCCAAAGTGAATTGAAATGTTGTCTTATACTTTGTAACAAAACAAATAAGCTCCACGCGTTTCATATCGCTCAAGTTGTTTAAAAAAGAATAAAGGTGACAGTATGAATACAGCGAAGAGAAATTAGATTGATTACGCCGTAGAAAACGAAACAAGGGAATAAGTAAAAGGGGATCCATCAGCCTATAATCTGTAGGCGGGGAGGCTAAATTCATAATTTAAAGTCTTAATTGTGATTAAAACAGCTCAAAGTTAGGTAAAGACAAGAGAGAAGGAGGGCTTAAGCCGGTTAAGGCGGCAAAATTACAATTGTTTCTTTGTAGCCGGCTATTTGTAATTTTGCCACCACACAACCTTCCAAGCCCATATTTCTTTTTTAACTCTCCTCTCATCATTCCTTTATAACCCTCTGCATTGGAGGACTCAGTCTTATAGTTCCGAATTCCTTTTTGTTTTTTAATCACTGTTCACTCATCTTCTTTCTTTCCTTGACGTACGTAGCTGAGAATTGATCATCAGGTTTCATGGGGAAACTATCACTGCAGAACCAGAAACACAATGCACAAAATAATAACTTTAGTAACACTACAAGTAATGGTGTTACCAAGGTGAAGAGAACTAGGAGAAGTGTTCCAAGAGACTCACCTCCTCAGCGTAGCTCGATTTATCGAGGGGTCACTAGGCAAGTCTTTTTGGTTATTACTTGCTAGCTAGTATTTGTTTATCTTGATTTCGGTTACCTGACATGCATGTTAATTTATGTGACTGTTTCAGGCATAGGTGGACAGGTCGATATGAAGCTCATCTATGGGACAAGAATTGCTGGAATGAATCACAAAACAAGAAAGGACGCCAAGGTTCATTACCTTTTTCCCCTTCCTGATCTTGTTCATATTTCTCAATGGAATTATATACGGAGCAGAGTTTATTGATTTATTTTTCTCCTCCTTTATGGTGCTGCTGCTGGTTTGGTTTGCTGCTGCTATACACTCAAATGCAGTCTACCTTGGTATGTTAGCTACTACCTTGTGAGTGAAAATTTTTAATGCCGCTATTTTTTTTTTAACCTCGCACATTTGGAAAATTTACATTTTCCAGGTGCTTATGATGATGAAGAAGCAGCTGCACATGCTTATGATTTAGCAGCACTCAAATACTGGGGTCAAGATACCATTCTTAACTTTCCGGTAATCTTATTTTCTTATTAGCATTGTTTATTTTCATGTGGTTTTTAAGAAGACTGAGGAAGAAACTTACTATTTTACCATTAACAATACGCAGTTATCAACATACCAGAAGGAATTGAAAGAAATGGAGGATCAGTCTAGAGAAGAGTATATTGGATCGTTGAGAAGGTGAGATTGATGACTGATGATGAGAATTTATCAATAAGAAGGATTCATGTGAGAAGCAAGTATACGTTTATGCGTTGAGTTAATTACGTATTTGATCTTGAATGTGCAGGAAATCTAGTGGTTTCTCTCGGGGAGTTTCTAAATACAGAGGTGTTGCTAGGTACTTATTTATAGTTTTATCTCGTTTCTTCTTCATTCCCGTCTTTTGTGAGTGAAAGCTTCAAATTGTTTGTGTACAAAGCTCTCAACAAAGGATTTATAAAAAATTTTATATTTAGGCAGATCTATATGGCTATGAGTACTCCTGCATCAACAAAATTGCAGTAGCTAGTGAATAATATATATACAATATGTATATGTACATATACATACATGCACTTTTGCAGCATCTTAGTTATCTCTCTGATGATCTACATCTCAAATGCAACATTCATCTGTTACAGACTTTGTAGTATTTACTTGTTTAATTTTTAATGTCGATGGACAGACATCATCATAATGGGAGATGGGAGGCTCGCATTGGCAGAGTCTTTGGCAACAAGTACCTCTATCTTGGTACATATGGTATTTGCCACTTCCCTTTTTTTTTTTCCTTCTGTCTTTTGCTTTTACTGTTTCCAAATCCGAAACAAGCTGGACTCGCCAAATGTATATGTAAGAAGCAAAACCCCTAGAAGAAAACCAAAGAGTAAGAAGTTAAGAAAACTTAGGCATCTCTCTGATTACAAAATATATGGGTACTATTTCTGTGCCATAGATGGATTAAATAAGAGTTGTTTTTCGTTTTCTTGTTAGCCATTACTTTCAGAGTTTGTGACGTTTATTAAATGGACATTCACCTGTAGACATATTTAATGTCCTGGCTCATTATTCCTACCCAATAGCAAAGGCTAGCTCACTTTTTAGATTCATTAATTGATTAAAATATTCCAAAATCTAGATTGAAAAGTACAAGTGAGTTGATCAGAATTGATCTTCGAGGTTGTCAAACAAACACTAGAATCTTATGCAGTCTTAATCATATATGAACTCACAATGGAAAGAGGGCAAGCATATATATCTTGCAGTTATATATTTGTTACTTTTTCTTATAATTTCTTTGGAAGTTGGGGCAACCCCAAAATCTACCAGATAATTAGCATAAACTTGTTGAGAAGGATTGCATCAGTTAACTTAGCAGGATATGTTCCACCAACCTTAACAAATGTTTCATATCTAAACACAAGCGAGGAAAATTTCAACCCTCCCCACCAAATTTTATTCAGAAAGGAAAAGGAATCACTTTCAGCCTATTCTCACTACAAAATTGTCCCCTAATCTGTTCATTGACTTTTTGCAGCTACACAGGAAGAAGCTGCCACAGCATATGATATGGCTGCGATAGAGTACCGGGGATTAAATGCGGTGACAAACTTTGATTTAAGCCGTTACATCAAATGGCTTAAGCCTAATCAGACCAACACCGAAAGTAACCCTAACCCTAAGATAGAATCTACTTCAACAGTAACAACAAGCCCTACTCAAGAACTTAACCTGAACTTCGTCAACAACAACCAGTTGCAAGCCTCCAACCCTAGTGATCAATCCTTGCTGACTCAGCCACGGCCTGCGAATGCCACTTCAGCCCTAGGGCTTCTTCTTCAATCGTCAAAATTCAAGGAGATGATGGAGATGACTTCGGCTGCTGATCACTGCCAATTGACACCAGCGGTATCTGAACCAGTGCAATGCAGCTTCCCTGAAGACATACAAACCTACTTCGGATGTCAAGATTCGAACAGTTATGGAGATGCCGATGATATTATTTTTGGTGAGCTTAACTCCTTCATGCCACCAATGTTTCAATGCGACTTTGCTGCCTAGAGGAAGCTAATTTTAGTGATTATATATATACATATATGCATCGAGGATGACTTGTCCCTAACTTTTCTTATTTATTACTTATATATATACCAATAAAGATGTGTAGGTGCTTTGTGAATACAAGAGCCCTATCTAGGGATCAGATTTGGCTGGAGTGGAAAGAGTGGTAGGAGTTTAGATTTGACTTAGCCTAGAAATTAAACATTATATAAAGGGAGAAAAGGCTAAGACGGGAAAGGATATGCAGTTAGATGAGAAGAAAAAACGTAGCTTCCTCATTGCGGGGTATCATCGAGTGACAAAAGATGGCGGCTGATCAATATTTTTGGTTCATCTCTTCTAGATTAGAGAAGAAAATAAGCATTTGTATTTAAGATATTTTTTTTTCTATGAATAAGAAATCAATACTCGATCATCAGCAACTAAATATCTGATCCCTTCCATTGTTTATGTGCCTGCTATTTGATAAGCATCATTTTGTAAAGAGAAATGTTTAGTGCATTAAGTATTCTAAAATATAATCTAAGGTCACAATCATCCATCAAATCAGTAAGTTCCCACAAGTATATTACGCCACACTTATGATAAGCAGTTATAGAGTTGAATATGTGCTCAAATCTTTAAATATTGAAGGGAAGAAGCCACCTTGAAGCAGCAAACAGATGAGCCAAGAAAATTTGTATTAATTTAACCAGGAAATTCAATGCGCACTGACAAAAAAGAAAAATCAAGGATTGATTTTTAAACAAATGACAAATTTCTCTTTTGATAAGTCGGAACATAATTTAATCAAAATGGTCACATACATGGATAATTTTTTATACAATTTTACACATACATATATTATATAATATAATAAATTAAGTAATATTTAGTTTTCAAAGAAATTGACTAGTGATAAGATCAGTAACGATTTTTCACGGCAAAGCCTGAAGTTTTCTACATACAAAACTTTGTTAACATTCTTAATTAAAGAGGTGTTGTTCTAATAATTAAGTTAAATTAAGGTGATGAATTGTTAAATCTAAGAATTAAGAAAACAAGTCGATATCCAAGAAAAGTAATGGTGTATTTATTTCGCTTATGCCGTGACTATTGGATGGTCAATTCCAATTGTCAACGACCGCATGTAATGGTACATTCCAGCCAAACTCTCAAAGTTGTAGAAACCTATTAGGATGACAAACGGAGGGCCTAGTTTATACTTATATAGGTAGGTAGGTAGGTCGGTAGGTAGGAAGGCTTACTTAGGTGCCACATATATATATATATATATTCATTACATTATAAATACGAAAATTAATGGTAATTATTTTGTTGACATGTCATTACTGAATTGACATAATTATTTAAATGGATATGTAATAATCATATAAACTTGTTTGTAAAGTAAGAGTATAAAATAATAATTTTGAAGATATTTAAGTATGTTAAAAGGTTTCAAAGAAACTAGGGAGCTAGGCACAATAAAAAATTTTGTGAAGTTTTAATCGGGAGCCATGTAGATACAAGCTTCCCAAAGTGTAGATTGGCTGAGGCCCGGCAGAGCCTCTTGGGTCGGCCCATTAATACTTGTACGAGGCACGGGTCCAAATAGACTTTAGAGAAGCCACGTCTCCATTTTGATCCACCAACGGCTACCCCAAAAGTTTTCGAATTTTTCCGCCCCGACGGTTCATATTTTCACACATTTAAAGCGCCAAGCGCCCCCAGCGGAACCGCTCAATACCTACCGCATGGCAGTCTTGTAAATTCAAACTCTCCCTTCACACTTCCAATAATTTCACAACTTTCTTTCCCATTTAATTTTCCCACCCATTCCCAAATTTTCACTTTTCCCGCCCAAAAAGTAATTCGCCTTCCCCCCCCCTTCTCTCCCTCTCTCCCTCGTCCCTCATAAAATCTAGGGTTTTCGTTTTCTTCCAATTGTTTGAACCTTTAAACCTTTTTTTTTGAAAGAAAAATCTTTTTTTTTTTCTGAAATGCCAGACCTTGGAAATCTTTCTCACTCTTCATCTCTATCTCTGTCTCGATGCCCTCACCTGAAACTTCTCCCCATTGACTCTGCCGATTCCGCCGATGCTTTTGACCCTGGAACCGTCAAAACCCTAGCCTTAAACTGCGGTTGGGCCCAGGGATTGGTCCGAAAAGGCGCTGACTGCAATGGGAATGGAATTAGGGGTTTGAAGGGAGTGAAGAAGGGGTCTAGTGGTAAGGTTTTGGGGGATTATTTGAGAGATTGGGTTCAGAGTAAAATGGAAGCTGGTATTCCTGAGTCCCGGTGTGTTCTTCCATTTCTCGTTGGGGCTAAGAAATCGGTACTTCTTTCTTCTTCTTCTTCTTCTTGTTTGTGAATTGTTTTGCTATGTGGTTGTGGAAAGTGTGTGTGGCAAGAAAGGGTATTTAAGTTTAAACTGTGGATTCATTATTTGTTGAATTATTGTTTGGTTTATTGAAATGATGGAAATAAGATTAACTAGTAAATGTTAAAATTTGTAAAAGGTGGAATTGCGGAAAGGTATATGACACAATTCAAGTTTAAGAAATTGAGCTTTTCCTGGGAATGTGCCTTCCCATTCCCCTGGTGTCTTCCCATTTATGGAATGTGATTGTGGTGAAGGTGATTGTTGGTATTAAATTGTTAGGAAAGTAACATTGCCATGTTTGGTATACATGGGAAAATGCTGATTAAATTCTTGAGAAAGTTACATTGACATGTTTGGTTATTCAAGCATTTTACTGGGAAAGTAATGTTAATTTTCAAAATTTGTCTTATCAATTAAAATGCAAATTTACTACTTTTTAATCTTAGTAACCATAAGTGATTAACTTTAGTACTAAATATGAATCACTAGTATAGATACATGCTAAATTCAAATTAAATTATAAAAAACATTTTTATAAGTTCAAATTAAAATAGAAAAGGAACATATTATTTCCACATTTAAAAAATGTAAAACTTATTTTCATTCATGCTTAGAATTCAATATAAAACAATTAAAAGCAAGTCCTTATAAATTGATCTTTAAATAAAAATCATAAAACGGTATAAAAGAAGAAGAAATATGAATGATTGAAGGAAATTTAATCAATTACTTATAAAAATTGAAGGCGATTGAAAAAGATGAAATTGTGAAAAAAGGTATATGACACAATAAAGTTAAAGAGCTTTTCTTGGATTTCACTTTTGTTGTTTGGAGAAATTAACACTACATTCTTAGTAAAGTACTTGGATAACAAAAATCCAATGTGACTTCTCCAGGATTTAATTAGCACTTTCCTATATATACCAAATGTTGCAATATTTTTTCCTTGTAGTTTAATACCCAACAATCACCTTCCCAAAATTACATTCCATTGGAATCAAGAAATGGGAAGGTACCTTGTAATTTCTATGAGATTGGCAGTGTTTGATGCTAATTTTGAGTCAATTGTATCCTTGCTCTTGGCCAAGAAATTCTTCTAATAGGTCCTTTAGGTGTATGGTGAGGAAGTGTGGCAAACAAGTGATCAAGAATGATGTGGATGTGGTAAGGTATAGGAACTAAGGAAGGGAAGGGAGATTGAAAGTAGAAAGAGTGAAGCAAGAGTTGGATCTAGGAACTGCAATGAGAGAAGACATTGGGATGGATAAGTGAGATGCGGAGAGATCTATATAGAAATCTTTTCTTTCACCAAATGAGACTCATGTACCTTCTATATGTTAGGAAATGCACTTAATGCAACCAATAAGAAAGTGGGTGCCGGTTTAAAGATAATCATGTTAAATCTTAGGGCAATTGGCTATTATTGAGAAGGCTGTGGAAGAAAGTTGAAATAGTGTAATGTTTTGGACTATGGCATATGGGAGGCATTCATGTATTCTACTGAAAAGTTAACGTTATGACCCTTAACTATCCTCATATCTGAGTCGCCAAGTCAAGCTTCTACAACATTTCAAGAGAAATAGTTAAGCCAAGGATCTTTCCATTCATCTTGGGGTTGAATCCTTGCATGTGTATTTTTTAATGCTATTTTGTTGATGTTACATGCAACACATGATTGAGAATGAGGTAAATTTTGTACATTTACAATTAACCAAAAACATTTATCTTCGATTACAAAAAATTTAAGGTATGATATTGTAATTGCAAATTAGTATATGAAATCTTTTCTTTGTATATTGCAATATTTTAGGCGTCTTAGCTTAACAATGTGTTTTGTCCCCATTTCCATGAAGGACAAAGGTGCTTTATGTGTCTTATTATGTACGGTCTTGCTGTTAGGAACCTCTCTAGATAGCAGGCAATACTTTTGCAGGATTCCTTTTCGTTCGGTGGATGGAGATGGTTAAAATTGTGTAAATAAGTTTGTCTATATAGTTCTTGAGAGATTAGAAATTTCTTTTGTAGTTTCCAGATGATAACTGAATGGAGATTCAGCATGCAAAAAATTTACTGTTAAAGCTTCATTACAAACTCCTTAGTATTTGTTGGTGGCTTCTTGCTGGTGAAGAGGGTCTTGATGGTCCATAATTGCTTTCTTTGGATAAGCATGTTTTAGAGATGTACAATCAATGGCAAACTAGCTTAGCAGATACTAAATTATGCAATGTGGGGTGTGCAAAATAGGTGTTGTAGCCATCTTCTTTTGCTACTCAGTTTTTTGTTTAGTTTGGGTTCTTGGGTTTTCTGTCAGGGGAAATTTCTTTTCTTCCTGTCAAAATGGGTATCTTTTCAACTTAAGGTGGTAAGATTGCTGGAACATTACTCCATATTTTGTGCCTCAGTCCATTTGGATCTCAGATTGAGTGCTGCAAGTAGTTGTCATTATTTATGAATTTTAATCCTAGAAGTTTTTGATTTTTTAAGCCTTCAACATTATGCAATGTACCTGGAGTTTTTGTAGTTAAATACTACTTCCCTTCTCACAATAATTTTTATGTCATGAGGGTGCTAACATTCTTGTCCTTCCAATTTTTTGTTTGTAACTAGCTTCCCGGTTCCTTGTTAAGTAGAGCTTACTTATCAGATAAATAGAAGAAATGTACTGCATATTCTTCTGAAGTTGAGTTTGTTGCCTGATACATAGGTAACAGTGATATTAGCAGACTATATAACTGCATAGGATGTTCATTTGGTGAATTGTTTGCTGAATTTATTGTGTTTTTATGTATAGGTTTGCAAATTGTGCCTTTCTGTATGTTCAGCATTTTGAAACTTGAATATGTTATGCACAGCTAGAGTTCACTGCCTTTTTGTTTCTATACTCTGTATTGACATTTTGGTGAAGATTGAGTTTCTCAATGTAAATATGATATCCTTTGATTGTAATAAGCTGGTTGATATTTGACTGTTTGTTTATTGTGCTCAGTTCTTTTTTCTTTCTTTTCATTCTGAAAATTCATCTCAGGTTGAATGTCTCCATTGCTATAAGCTCATCTATCCAGGGGAGGAGGTATTATGCTCGGTTCGTGGTTGTCAAGGAGTTTATCACGAAATATGTGCCAAAGAAAGTTTTAGGATGTCTAATCCAAAAAAGTTCCAGTGTCCACAGCATGTAATACCTGCACTGGCTAATTTATTGTTTACTTTCAAAGACTTTTACATCCTTGTTCTGTTTCTTGGCTTCTATGTAGCAAAATGTACCTGGTCATTAACAGAGTAGAGAAGGGAAAAGGGGAGAGGGGCAGATATTCATACTGTATATTTATATAAATGTATATATGTATGTATGTGTCTCTCTGTGTGTGTATGCATGTATGTATGCATGCATGCATGCATGTATGTATAGTTTTTTTGTTTGAACAGGAAGTACAAGTCCAACTATGGTTTTTTTCCTTTGACTTTTAAGTTCTTGGTTGTGTGTTTACTTTCTTTACAACTTTGTTTTTAGTATTTAGTTGATTCATAAAAGTCTGTCTGGGCTGTTTTCTCTCTGTTCCTAATTGTTCCCATGGTGTTGGGAATGCCTTACAGTAAGCATAATTTAGTTACAACTCAAAGGTTACATGTTTTCTCTTGAATGAAAAGTTTCTTGCTTTTGGGACTAAACCCTAATTTTCTAAAGATACTGTGATGTTAGAACCATCTTATGTTGTCATCATAAATGAGTGTTTTGCTCATATCTCTAGATAAAGAATATCTTCTGCAGAAACTGAAAGCAACTTGTGTTACTTTTGACCAGAAATCTGAAAATGTTTCAAGTTTGAATGCTCTTTTTCTCAGATATTGCACTTTATGATCACCCCTCTCATGATTTATGAATTATTTTTATATTAGATGATTGTGCTATATGTGAGAATTGAGAATGTCTTTTCTAAAACATGTTCATAATTAGTTCTTGCACTTTTGCTTATCTACTTGGCATCTTCAATGAATAGGTATGCTTCGTTTGCAGACAGAGAACACAATGGCGATGTGTATGTTGTACAATGGCGTCTCATAATAAGTGTGCCCCGTGGCCAGATGCAGTGACTCATTTGGAGGGCAAACCAGGGAGAGCAATTTGTTGGAGGCATCCAACTAATTGGCGGCTGGACAAGAAGGTCAATTTCTTCTTTCCTTCATCAGATATGTCCTATTTTTGGCTTTTGGTCTTATGTTGTTATTCTCTTTGACAAGGCTGCCTTCAAGTACCTTTGGTAAAGTCTTTAGCAGATGTGGTTTGCAAGGGATTGGTTGTGTGTTAAATAAAATTTTTCTTTAACTACATTTTCTTTCTTTGTTCTCTTCTCTTGAGGTCATGTTTAGATAATTTTGCTAAATACCTAAATCTATTCCAATTCCAGAAAACCACTTCAAAATTTATGTCTCCATTTAACTTTTTTGTAATTAACTTGGAGTCTAGTTAGCCATATTGGTGAAATTTTTAAAATATGAAAAGATTTGGTTTATTATTAATTTGGAAATTTAAGGTTGTATTTTGGAATTTAAATCTGAAACAAGGGATTTGGACTGCAAATTTAGCATAAATTTTGTATAATAAAACTCATGAAATGTGAATCTCATGATTACACTCAAATCTATGCATTTGTTATTATCTGTCAAATAGTGAATTTGTATACTTAGATGGCAAAAACGATTTTAAATCCATCCCTTCTTGCTCTCTTAGACACATAGGTACCTTGAAATTTTATTAATTTTTTTAGAATGTCTATATTCTTTGACTCATACCAGAGTTTGAGACTTAAAAAAGAAATCTTACTCAAGGAAAAAGGTTATGGGTGTAAGATTGGTGTAGTTGATGCGAGATCCAAATTTATATTATTAATTTGATGCAAGATTTCTTTTGTTATGTAGTTTATAGAACTCTAGGGGTTGCAAGTTCTTCGACTTATGCCAGAGTTTGAGACTTTTTCGTTGTATGGCCTGAAGGATTGAGTTTGAGTTTGCCTACTTCGCCTCACCAGTTATAAATGTGATTCAAACCTGATCCATGACTTTATTCATGTTCAGTAGGCTAAGAGTTGCTGCAACATCTTACATCTATTCCATTCCTCAAATTTGAGATGTAGAAATCTTTCGTTTTGACTGGACTTTGAGCTTCCTGAGATTCTGGAAGTCAAGAGCCTTTTGTTTAATGATTTCCATTAGTTGATTGCAGGACATAAATTCTATGCCGTTTATCTTGCATTAGAAGAGAAAAAGAAAAAAGAAGTGACAAGCGGACTATTGTCTTCCTTCTCTAGAAATGTTATCCTAGGAAAAAGGTTATAGGTTATCTAATCTACTTTAGAATATATTTTCTTGAAAGTGCTGCCACTTTTACCCTAAAGGAAGCTCTTGTAGGAATTCATGTAACAACAATGCTGTTTTCAGATGTCTAATTTGCTTGAAGTTTCTATTTAAAAATATGGTTGAAAATTCTGCCTATGGATTTATAACAAGATAAAAAGTAGAATGTTAGTGAATAAATTTGTCATTATGAACAGTTACGAGTGTCAATTGTTCCTGTATGCAAGTGAACGTCATGGTTTTAATTTTCTAGCATTTCTACTGCTGGAAATCAAATTTCTCATTGGTCAATGGTATTGTCACATTCGTTTTTTGAGTGTTGGTATATATGCATTTGTGTTTGCTTATGTCCGATACAGTGCATGCCCTATACAAGCTTTAAAAATCTAGTCCAGTTAGTTATTGGAAAGAATGAAAGAGATTGGTCTATGATATGGTTATCCTGATCACCCTGATCATGATACTTACAAACATATTATACCAAGTGTTGATGAATAAGTGTTAAACATGTGAGACTTACTAGTTAAGTTTTAACTGTATCACTGTCTTTTATCTTGAGGTTTATCTCTCCGTTCTTATTTTCTATTGATTAGGCTGGCTGACAGGACTGATATATTTATTAAATGAGCAGCATGCAGTTCCAGCAACTGAAATAAAGGTCAGATTTTTTTTTTCACAGTTTTGTCGTGAAATTGTTTAACTTGTATATCAACTTCCACTCTGTGGATATTTAAAATTGTATAAATTGTTAATATATATTTATTGGAAACAAGGCAGTATTATCTGATAACTCTTTCAAGTCTGGGATGGAAAGTTTTGATACTCTGGCATTCTTTAGTTATTATTATCTGTCATAAATTGAAGCTTCCAAATATGTCATAATGAAGTGCATGTTATATTTACACTTCATTTCATTAGAAAAAATGGGGAAACGATTGAGTTTGACCTTGCAACAATTAGCTTTTGCCTGTATATTGCCCAGTTTGAGATTTAGATTGACCTGATATCGTGATGTACTTTGGACAGCCCTTGGAAAAAAAAGAAATTTTGGTTTGCTTTTTGAGAATTGGAATTCTTATTCCAAACAAGGTGTAGAAAAGACTATCAGAACTCATTATTTCCTTAGAAGTTTATTGGAGGCGTTTGTTATATTGTTATTGTTTGAGAATACCTAGTAAAGTTGGTTTTCAATGAGAAACTATTCAAGACTGTCAAGATCAGCAGAATCTTCAAGGGTAAAATAATAATCTATATCATGACAATTGCTGACTCATCTGCCTATTTGCTTGAAAAACATTTGGTTGCAGTTAATGATATTTGTCAAATATGCTTAGTGATCTCCAGATTTAATCGGCTAACTATTTCCATGGTTCATATTTTAGGAAATTTTCTGTCAATTGCCTTTACCTTACAAGGATGAGGAATTCAAGCTTGACTTGACATGTAGAGATTTAATGGAGAATAAATTGGAGCCACCTCCATATGTCCACATCAAGCGCAGTATCCTAAGCATTTCATTACTTTATTGAATCAAATTCATGTTTATGAGTTGAATGATCACACATGCTTGTATAGTTGATTTTCTTTTTCTATTACTTACTAAATATGACTAAAAAATATTAATTTTTGAAGGGCTTTTTTTTTCCTCGCCGAATTTGAGTTCTTTCCATAATTTATGATGCATTTATCTTTACCAGTTTATAAATGGATTTTTTGAGAATTTTCTAATTAATATTTTGGAATTTGATATTGTGTGTAAATTTAATGTGTCATACGTATATTTACCTTCATATTGGATGCTTAGTGAAATTAATATCATACATATTCAGTTGAAACCATGATATGAAAAGAATTAAAATAACTTAAGACTTTAAGGTATGGCAAGTTGTGCAGTGTGCTGTGATTGCTTGAAAGTTAATGTCTACAATATTTAGTTGTTGAAAGGTGCCATTCCTTTGTTTATTTAAGTGTTGATGATAGATTCCTAATTATCATTACAACCATAAAAGTAAAATTAGTAGTGAAAGAAATCTATTGTATAACAGTATTACATTAAAAAATTAATGATTGTTGCTGTGCTCAATATATTAATGAGAGTTAGTTACGATTTTTTTTAATATAGTTTTGCTTGCTCTGGCTATGCGTTATAGCTGGTGGAGAAGAAAATGGAGTTATTCATATTCTATTATATGCAATGCAATTATTTTGATTAAATTGATATTGGAATTGTTTTAAACCTAAATCTAAGTCTTGTAGTTTATTTCCTCAACTTTTCTGGATTTTTATTTAATTTTTCTTAAATTTTTAGAATAAACAAGCTAGATAAATGGAATGAATGCACAAAGTATGCGACATATATATATTTTTTTCAAATATGTTTGCATTTAAAATAATTAGGGTGATTTTGAAAGACAATGAGAATAAGAAATATTGCTTTTAATGTGCTAATGGGAGTTGCTGATAATGACTATGCTGCTTGATATTGAACAGATTCTTGCTGTTCCACCAAAGACACGCATGATAAGATGGCTAAGCATTATGTGTTGCGATGTGCTGAATTATAAGGCTCAATTATGATTTGTCCTTTGACATGTTGAATGCCAAGTTCTAATTTGGCAAATTCAAATTTTGTTTCATTATACTTTCTGATTGAGCTGCCTTAAAATGAAGTTAGATGTCTACCTAGTGAAGAAAAAGCGTGATGATGCTGATGATGATATTGGATGCACAAGTTGTAGTTCCAATTGCTCCGAGGATTGTGTATGCAGGTATTTATAATCTGTCTTTCAAGTTTATAATGCTTAACACTAGTATAATAAATGATCATCTAATACTAGTGTATTAAATCAATTTCTCTTCCTCCCCGCTCCACATGCACCTTTTCTAAAATATCATGTCATGCAATGTTCTTTCTAATTGATCAGTAATTTCTTCCTGAGTATTTTATGACTACGAAAAATTTTCTTGTTGAGCATCATTGATTTTTTTAAAATTTGTTTTCCCCTGGAGAAGAATTGTGCAGATGGGTTGGTGAACTTCTAAAAATGAAGTTCTACATTTGTATTCTTGTGGCTCTGTGGTTGCATTTATTTGTCTGTATGTGCATATGCATTTCATGTTGCACGTTGTGTCTCCTTTTCACTCGTTCCTTTGCATTCTGCTCAAAGTACATGGGTTTCACATTATTGTTTTCTAACTTGATATTTGAAAATGATTTTTCTTCTCTCTCAATCTGTTTGTTAGTTCGTGGGAGTTAATGTTGTTGGTTCAAATCCTATAGAGCCTGGTTTTGCTCTTGTCAGATCAAAAATAATTTCTTCTTGAGTGTTTTACGAATACGAAAAATTTTCTCGTAGAGCATCCTTAATTTTTTTATAATTTGTTTTACCCTGGAAAAGAATTGCGCAGATGGGTTGGTGAAGTTCTACATTTGTATTCTTGTGGCTCTGTATGTGCATATGCATTTCATGTTGCATGTTGTGTCTCCTTTTCACTTGTTCCTTTGCATCGTGTTCAAAATACATGGGTTTCTTTTTATTGTTTTCTAACTTGATATTTGGAAATAATTTTTCTTCTCTCTCAATCAGTTTGTTAGTTTGTGGGAGCTAACGTTGTTGGTTCAAATCCTATAGAGCCTGATTTTGCTCTTGTTAGGTCAAAAATTACACCACTGAAAAAAATTAAACTACTATTCAAATTTGACCTCCTTGCATTAAATTAAAGGTGGGTGGAAAAAAAAGATGTTAGGTACTGAAAGGTCCAACAGATCACCCTGTGTATTTTGAATATGCGGTTGCAAATAATCCAACCAAAGTAATATGAATTGAACCTAAGTCGATTCCAAATGGAAAAATTTCATCTCAATTTATTTGAAAGGAGAAAAAGAAAGGTAATATCTATCTCTAAATATTGATCTCTACTGCTCATGAATCTCACTAGCTGAAATTGATGCTACATAATTCTGTTCTTTTGCATTCTTCATCTGGTGGACAGACTTGATATTTCATCTACCTCCTGACATATCATTTGAATGCACTAGTTGGCACAATTATGCAAAGTAGTTATGTTAATGTTATTTATAACTATAGTGTTTCACTATTTAGATTTGCCCTTTAATGTGACGAGTTAATGATAAATTATAACAATCTTGTACCATATGGTAGAGTTCAATGCATAAGCTGCTCAAAGGCTTGCCGCTGCCCTGAAACTTGCACCAACAGGCCATTTCGCAAGGAGAAAAAGATCAGACTTGTCAAGGTGACAATGAGTTGTCATCAATTATCTTTAGTTTGAATTGGTATCTGTATGAGCAGATGATATTTAGTGTTGGTTTTAGGATTATTCTTGAGAAATTATGAGTGCAATTATTACCTATAAAATTCTCTTCTGAATAAATGCCTATTTTCCTTTCAGACTGAACTTTGTGGTTGGGGTGTAGAGGCTGCTGAACCTATTAATAAAGGAGATTTTGTAATTGAGTATATTGGGGAAGGTAGTTTCACTTCTCACTTAACTTATTTTTTCAGTATATTTAAACATAGTTTTGTTTTTTTTTTTTAAAGTGTCAAGTTACAGTTGTTATGGAAAAATCTTGCATTTAAACATCCCTGTCCAGTTCCCTTTTATAGAATTCTTATTATTGGTTATCGTTGTCATCGAAGAGGTGTATTCTTTGCCTAAAATGCAGCAATGTTCTCTAGTTTATATATATTTTAGTAGTGTAAGTATAAGATCAACGGAAGACATGAATTCTTTATTGAATCGGATAATGTCTTGTACTTTTATAGATGAAAAAATCATAGTTTTATAAATCTTTCCAAGGTCACCATGTCCTGCATGGTGTAACTCAACTTCTCATAGTTATTGCTTATAAATCCATGCTTAGGGTTTTGTTAATTTTTTTTATTCCATCAACACCACATAGCTGTGGTCCTGTGGACATGTCATAAATTAATTATTTTTTTCTGGCGAGAGGGTGGGTGGGGTGGGGGTTTTCTTTTTGTTTGTATGTGTTGCAAATAAATTATACTTATGAAGTTAGTTAACAATCTTCTCAATACAATTTCACTTACACTTTCTTACAAATCATGCATAAACATGCTTATATGCATGTTGACTCTTAAACTATCTAAACTTTTTGGATGACTTAGACCATGAAACATTTGATAGATTTATCTTTAGGAGCAACATTGGTGTACTTTTAAAGTTAACAATTTGGATGCAGGTATAGGTATAGATGCAATTAGTGTGACAATTAGACATATTTGTCATGTCTCTTTACTGATGAAATACTGCAAGTTCTACCAAGAAAGAGTGAACTTTTGTTTCTCCACTTGCCTGATTGTACTATGGAATTTCATATGTATAATGAATATAAGCACACTTTTTATCATCTGATTCTATGGATGGCCTTCCTCACTGTTTCATCTTTCCTTTTCTTTATTTGAGAGCTGAATACTACTTATAACTGTCTTTGTCTACAGTAATTGATGATGCTCAGTGCGAAAAGAGGCTTTGGGACATGAAGTACAAGGGGGTGAAGAACTTTTACATGTGTGAAATTCGGAAAGACTTCACAATAGATGCAACTTTTAAAGGGAACACATCTCGTTTTTTAAACCACGGTTGTGATCCGAACTGTGTTTTGGAGAAGTGGTTGGTATAATGATATTTTGCTTTTTTGTGTTGTGGCTGTCAAATGCTGTAAAACTTAATGGTTGCTTTAAGATTGGAGGGCATTATTTTTCTGGTGAAAGCTTTTATTGCAAATATGGCATGCTTATTCTCAAGGAAACTCCACATGCATGCACCCAGTTATTATCCTTTTCTGTGGTTTTAGATTGCATAAATCCCTTGCAAAAGATTTTTGTTCAAATAGCTATGCATCTGTCTAAGCAATGAGAGAAATAAAAAAGGAGAATAGATGAGAACTGAAACCAATCTTTCTTTCTTTGTTTGGATGTTGGCTAATTAGAAGAATACCCTTGTGATTTTGCTGTATCATACATATAGTGTACTTTTGTTAGATATTTTAGGAATATGTTTGGAATTAGCAACAACAGTTTATTTTTTCTTCTTCTTTGCTTTCATATTTCTTTTAAAAAAATATTGGAAAGCTTCAGAGGCCAAATGCTGTCAACTGAATTTTTTGCACATTTCTTTCTTTATGTGTTTTTCCATATTTGGGATCTACAATTTCTTGTGCCTATATTTGCCAGCATTTGTTGATAAGAAATTACAAACAGCTTAGTGGACTACACTAGTTAGCTTAGATTTTTTGGGGCCATTGGCTAGCTGGCTTATTTTCAAAATCCTATTTATGTCTCATACCTCTTAGACTTCTAGAGTAGAATTTTAGTGCCACTTGGATTCTTATTTTCTCACCAAAACAGTCAGGTTCTTTTGTATTTGGCAGGATTCTTTATATGCTAAAGCCAATTTAGTAGAACCTTCTTTGGTAATATTTGGTTTTAACCATTTGAAACTGCTATTTTGTCAGGCAAGTTGAAGGGGAAACACGTGTGGGGGTGTTCGCTGCTCGATCAATTGAAGTTGGCGAGCCACTGACATATGACTACAGGTATGCATGGGTCTGAAAACTGCTTGCACGGCCTAAATTGGTACCATTTTTGTGTTTTTAGTATATTGCAATTTACAACTATAACGATGCATGAATATAGACTTGATTGTGGACATCTACACTTACTATTACTAATGTCCTCGATTGAATTTGGTGTCATGAGTCAACTGACATTAACTTAGTTGGTGCATTTTACAAAAAAAAAAAAAAAAATCATATAAATGAAGGATATAAATGTCATTTAATAATTCTACAAATGAGGATTTAGATAATTTTTTATTATTTAATTTATTTCTGAAAAGTTTAACACATGCAATTGGAAGAAAAGTACTCATTCCTATAGTTAACTATTTTTTTCTTCCATTTTATTTTTTCTCACTTTGATTATTTTCACCTATTGTTCTTACCAAAATCTAGTTTGGCATTATAGCCATTGAAATTTACTTACTGTTCTTATGATTTTTCTTTTTCTGGAATAGGTGGCATACTTCGGTAAATGAACCTTGACTATCATATTGTTTTTACCTTTTGCCTTGTGAATGTGTTCCTGAGAAAATTGATTAGATTAGAATATTCCTATCCTGCAGTGGGTTCAGATTCTGAAAAGCTTATCTAGACATGACGTGAACTTTGTATATGTTGATGCACAATTGTATGTTTAGTGTTTTCTAATGAGATATTAGATCTCCTGGCTTCATGTACTTCTTTTTCAGTAGGTCAATGGCACAGACTATCCAATCATCACATCAGAAATTTTGGAAATAGAGGTCTTTTTTATTCAACATTCTCATGAAAGAATAGAATCTGAATCATAGCTTTGTGATGCTTACAAATTGCCCCAAAGCTAAAGTACTTACAGAAGAGAACAAAAAACAATAAGATGCATCTAATGTGTAAATAATGATTTCAGGTATTTGAGTTCTTCATATGATGAGATCTTTATTATTAAATGTCACTCTAATTTCGAACTTGTAGATACAAATGGCAACATCATTGGTTTGCTGATCTCACTTGGTGGGAAAATGCTGAGTTTGTTTTTTTGTATCAAGGTTTTCTGATGAATATGCCATGTTATCTTGTCCTTAAAGAAAGTTCGTCCTCTCTGTTGCATTATGTAAGATTAAATTTGAAGTCTGTTCTGCTGTTGGTGATTGTTCTCTGGTAATAAATGCTACATCATCTCTTTATCAAACTGTAGTCATGGACTTCATGACTTCATGTAAGTTGCCTATCGCTCCATAGATCTAGAAGAGCTTGTAATATGTTGTTGCTTTTTAATAAGAGGATTGTTGCATGATAGAAGTGAATTTATGGGGTTATATAGTTTGTGAAAACAAATTCTCATTGCATTGTGGAATCTGGAGTGGATCTCTCAAGCATAGTGATAGATGCTAAAATTTACCCATTTTATATAAAAAAAACCAAAATACTAAATATTTCTATTTGTTTGGCTTTTGCTTGTGTAGGTTTGTGCAATTTGGACCCGAAGTGAAGTGCTATTGTGGTGCTTCAAATTGTCAAGGTTATCTTGGCACCAAAAGAAAGATTGTTAAATTGGATCTTTCCTGGGGCTCAAAACGCAGGAGATCTTCAACTGCTTGCTTAGCCATCATAACTGTATAATTTGTATCAGTTGCCTGTTTACACTGGCTTGTTTGTTGTAAATTAGTCTTAACAGGCTAGAATGGGTGAAAAAAAAAATTGAAAAAAAGAAAGAAGATGAAAGAACCAAGAGGAGTCAAGCTTCAACATTGTTGAAAAAAAGAAAGTATTTTTCTCACTTAAACATTTCCAAAATTCCCTTTCAATTGGCTTTGATGTAATACTACTGTTAGGAAGCTTATCTCCCCATGTTGGGTTGCTCATTTGAATGCAGAGTTGGATCTTGGTCACATTGGCTGAGAAAAATGAAAATGGCTTGTCAGAGGCATTCAACTGTCTTTATTATGGTTTTCATGTTTATAGAGATTGACTGACCCAAGGTTGAAGGTTCCTTGCTCAAGCCCTGAGTTGTGCCCATGTAATGTAAGGTAACAAAGGTTATGCCTCAACAATCACTTCATTCTTTTTCCCTGAACAAGTATCAGCCTTCACCTGATTGCAGGACTCTGTGTGTCATAACTTGATTGAGGCCCTGTTCGGCACCTCCATTGCGGTGCTAATATAGAGTGGTGTGACCGTCTGTTGGGCAATGCATTGAGTAGCTTGATTGGACCACGCCCATTGCACTGCAACCTTTAGCACACTTGGACTTCGAGGTTCCAATGACCTCATTGCATTCAACCCGGCCAATTATACTCTTAACCTTCCTTTTCTTTTCCTTTTTGCCTTTGATAGAATTGTATGTCACGAAAATACCCTCCTACTATGAAATTTTTACACAAATATCAACATGAGTTTTTACTAATTTTTTAATAAGTTAATAAACATATAATAATGTAAATGGCATCTTAAATAATTATTACTTTATCGCTTGTATTTTGTTACTAATTGTTATATCAAGAATTATGTTAATATCAAATATTATGTGTTAATATTTTTGATTTAAAATATCAAATAAGATACAAAATATGCATGAATGTAGTAGTACTTTATTAATCTTGACATGCGTAGAATTTAAGTATTATTATTATATAACAAAAACCGCTTTTATATAAAAAATAATTTATTAACTTTATACAAAATATATTAATCATAAGCTAGTACCTTCAATGGTCACCTTCTCCTCTCCTCTCATCACATCTCACCTCACCCTCACTGTTATTTTTTATGGAACACATTTTATTTCACTATTAGTTTTAATCTCATCACTGTAATTCACAATCTCATGACCGAGTTATCAATCTCACTGTTATTGTTTTTAATCTCATCACGATATTTAATTGAATTTAAACTCGACGTGATATGAAAAGATTAAAAGTTTCTCCTTTACATGAGATACTCTGATAAGCATGTAATTAATGGTGTTAATCTGAGTTGATATTAATTTTATTAAAAACTTATTTTTATTTAATTTAGCTATTTTTAGGTTCAAAGGTGCAATCAATTCGATTATGATTAAAAAAGGCAAAATACTTTTATGTTGTCTCGTTTTATTTTTTTATGTAAATTTCATATTACCATAAAAACGAGGAATATGATTACTCGTATAAAAAAAAATAATGATTCATAATGTTTGATTATATTGATACTCCATCTCCAACTTGCTTATACTTTTATATTCCAAAAATGGCTGATTCATGGTGACTAATGGGCACCAATATTGCCAATTGAGATATTATTTAATTAAAGATAAATTAATCTTAAAATACTAGTATTAAGGTGAAGGCAGCTTCACCGACTTGGTTAGCTGATGGGAGTTTATATTTATCCACACACGCACTTGGTTTCATATATTAATGCAAACCCAACACTCCATCCAATAGAAAAAGGCCAAATAAATAAAGAATTTAAAGAAGCAAGCATCTAAGCTAACGCAACCATTAGCCTCCTAAGATTCGTAGGTTCCTCCATTTGTTTTTTCATGGTGTATCTACAAGAATCCGGTTCCCAATTATATTCCCATGCAAATAATATAAATGTGCATTATTCAAAGTCTGGATAGCATGCACAACCTACATTATTCATTCCCATTAAAGTTCCACTTTCTTAACCATAAGGCAGTAGATTGGTGCTAAGGACCATTCCAACATCATGTTCTGTTGGTCTTTGGGTACTAATCCTTAGATAGGGAAAGGGGTGGCTTTAATGAATTGGAGAAGCCTACATGCCTCTCTCATTATATGCCCAAAATCATATGTAGCCAATGTCCAATATGTTGTCTTAGAAAAAAATAAAAAAAGAAAAGGCATTAAAATTTTTAAGTTCATTTAGTCCAAATTTTTATTAGGTTTGTTTAACTTGTATTTTTTAAAATTTTTTTATTGATTTCTTTCATCAATCTATATAATGTGATAGGTATTGAATCTTAATTTCTACATAAAAATTTTATTTAAAAAAAAAGGAATTATAGATAAAATTATTGATTATTTACATATAATTCACTTTTTTTCTTAAAAAAAAAAAATCGAACTCAACTCACGGAACAGAGATTTGTGCATCTAACATTAAGTCAAATGTTTGAATTATAACCTTTTAAAAAATATTGTTTGAATTATAAATAATTACTTAACTTAAGCGGACAAGATTTTAAACAGTCTTGTAAAACTTGTGTACTTGCATTCTTAATGGTGTATAGAAGAATAGGTTTGTTTTTACAAATAATAAGAAGAATAATAGTAAAAAGTTTCGGTATTTTAGGTAATTTAATATCAAACAACTTGTTTGGTATGAGTTGGTAATTAGTTGTTAGTGAAATGCGCAACAAATATATTTGTATCTTTTCTCTAAATTTCAAGGATCATACCATGCTCCATAAGATGTGGCAGACAGTTGTGCCGGTGGCCAATATATTTGACTTTGTTATATGTCAAAGAAAGACACAGAAAGTATACAAAGTGCAAGGAAGGTTAACCGAGTTAGACACTTGGGTTTAGTTCCAAGAAACTTGATCTTGCAGGATTCCACCGAATCAGAGATAACCCTTTATCAGATTGGAGAAAAGGTGAAATTCTGTCTTCTCTTGAGAAAATTCCTGCATATCTTTTCCCAGCATTTCCTATCAGGTTCAGCTATCTCTAAGCCAACTTTGGCGTTCTCAGCAAAATCTCTCTGTATTTAACAAACATCAAACAATAGCAAAATGAGGACCCAGAGGGAAAGAAGAAATCAAATTCGATTAGAACTGAAGGAACCGGAGCTGCCTGGTTACCTCAATGGAATTGTTGTTGAGAAGGCGATCGATGAGGTTGTAAAGGATGTCCTTGGTGTACTCAGGGTGGCCTTGAATGCCAAGAATGTGTTGCCCAATTGCAAACATCTCAACACCTGTCTTGTCTGAGAATGCAATCACTTCAGCTCCCACAGGGACCTCCCATACCTCATCCTGGTGGCACTCTATAATCGAAAGAGAAGGGGGTATTTCATCCAAGTCCTCCAGGAAGCTGGACACTGACAAATCTTTCACAATCTTTACTTTCCTCAGCCCAATATCCCATCCAGTACATGCCTTCCCAACTCTTCCCCCCAATGACCTGCATAAAACCTGTGGAACAAAAATTAACATTCTGGGATTGTAGAGATTGTTGGAAATTACTGAGAAATCAAGAGAATATGGTTCTAGATTTAGTACCTGATGGCCAAAGCAGATCCCAAGAACTTTCTTCTCCATGGCATCAAGTGTTTGCAGCAGCAAGCAAAGCTTGAGAATCCAGTAGTCATTCCCATAAGCATCATAGGGACTGCCACTGACTACAAACCCATCATATTTATGGAGCTCAGTCATGTCAGGGAACTCTCCATCAACAACCCTGAACAAGTCCCAGCGTTCTCCTTCTTCTCCAAAAGCAGCAACAAACACATCGAAATAACCCCCGTACATTTTCTTCACATAGTCAGAGTCCCTGGCTGCCAGCAAGAGAGCATATCTTTTTTCTCCAGCTTTAATTAGCTTCATTTCTATCAGCCAACCAATGAAACTTCTTAAAAAACTTTGTACAGTTTCTGAATCCTTTCAGGGGTTGTCAGAGAGCGAGAGAGAGTGAAAAAGAAATTAGAAATTGAGGATGATATCTGTTATGGAAAGTGGAAAACCGAGGAAGGAAACAGGGCTTTATAAAGCGCTTGGGTGAGGACTTGGAAATTTCTTTGTGGGGTGGGTTCCCCTGTGAGTGAGAATTAATAAAGACAGGAATCTGCCATGAACGTTGCACGGCCAAAATCTGTCTGGATTTTGACAGATTCGTTTGGACTTTGGAGACGCGGTTTTAGCACATTCCATTGCTTGACGTGCAAGAGGTTCACGTGCGCGTCAAAGATGGTGGCATCGCGTTCCTGGGGATGTGGTACACCATACTGCCCCCCCCTACGTACTCCTCCACTCCATAACACTTGACATAGATTCAGCCTTAGGCTGTGAACTAATCCAAACATGAGCTTTTGACTTGATGCTTGTTAACATAATTATGGTAATTGTACCGATATATTATAAGTTAAATTAATATGATTATGTTAGATTATGATATTATTATATTGCAATACAATTATGATACTGTTAACATAATTTTCTGTTAAATCATTGAGAAATTTATTGCATATATTGTGTATATTTGACTTTGGTTATAAATTTATTATTTTTATAAAAAATATTTTATAATAAGTATAATGCAAGATAGTGAGTGATAAGAACAAGTAAAATAAGTGAAAGTTATATCATGCTGATAATAGTAAAAATAAGTAAAAATAAATGGTTAGGTTTATAGCTTAGTTTTACCTTGAGATGTTTCAAAAAAAATTTTAATTTGGTGATTCAGATATGGAAGTAAATTCTCTTAAAATTTTTTTATTCTTGTATCATTCTTGAGTTTCAATTTGATTAAAATACATGTAGTAATGTCATATACAGATAAGCAAAAGGCCAAAGGGCCTAAAAGAGGGAGGGCCACTTTTTATATGATTTTTAAACCAATTTCTATCTTTTTGGATTTTAATAAAAAAATTTAGAAGAAGACAAATACTTGCTTGGCCCTTTTTTTTTTTTTTTAACATTTTTGAGTAAAGTAGACTTGATTATGCAAAACGTGTTGAAATGCCATTGACAGAATTACAGAAAAGAAAAGAAATTATATATGTTAATGACACCGAGTTTTGTCCTTATTTTTAACCATGTCCTCCAAATCTGTATCCTCCCCATCCCATTCTACACGTTTTTTATTCTTGTATTTGAAAACATTAAAAATTATAGCATGTCTCAATCAAAAGACTATCCAATTCACAAGTTTCCCATTTCCCAATTTCCCTTTATTTTTTTTTTAACCCTTTAAATCATCTCTCTCATACAAATACAATAAATCAAGATTTAAGCTATAAGGATCGAAAGATTGGAGATTAAAACAATACTTTATTTAAAGATTAGAAATTATTTTATTCTACATAGCCATACTATCACATTTCTTTTTTTTTTTTTTATTTAATTTATATTAGTTTATGTCTTAATAAATTTAAAAATTTATTTAATTATTTTTAAAAATTTATGGGACTGTTATGAATATATATGTGAATATCTATTTTGTCATAACTCAAAATTTCAAACTAGGTCAAGTAGTCTAGACAAGCCAAATAGCTTAGCAGGCCAGACATAGGAGTGTAATTTGATTTAAACTCTTATATCTAGTTATGTTTATGTAGATTTGGATGTAGTTTAAATTGGATTAAATTTTGAATTTAATCTATCCAAATCAAATCCTTGAGTATTACCTTTAGCTTATAATTAGGTCTTTTACTTCATTTGTAAATATATAATCTTGAATAAGATAAATTCTGACTTTCTCTTGTAGATGTTCTTTTAGGTTATATTTCACAATATGTTATCAGTATAATTCTTTAATCTTTTAAATTTTGATATCATTTAGTTTTCATCATCATCTTAAAGTCGAAGTTTTATTTTTTCAAGCTTCAAAAGGATTTCAATGTTTGGTTTTTAATTTTTGGTTTTAGCAAATCAAGTAAGTGACTTGATATCTTTCTGGTGTTTTCATTTTCTAAAAGTCAGCCTTAATGTGAATTTTGCTATCATGAAGTATTTATCATGTTTTGTCCCTTGATTTATTACATCAAGTTGCGCATGAAAATATATATATAATTATACATGGTATCTTTGTTCAAGTTTTGGAATATGATTTTTTTGTTGAATTCTGACTATAATTTTGCTCAACATATGTAAATCTATCTTTCTTTTTCTTTTTTTCTTATAAAAGGGAAATAGATTAATTTAAAACAATAACATCATCCTTAACCAAACAATTACCGATGTATCTCCAAAAAAAAGAGTAAAAATACTAGATGGAGGGCTATTAAATACATGTAAGCCTAATGATAAATTATCATGGTGTGTTGCCATCCTATCTTCAAACTGATTGGCTTCACGATATACACAAGTAACAAAACAATCCCATTTTCTCTGTAAAAGGTCTTTAATTCTTCTTAGGGTATTAACATAAGGATCCAAATTTGAAATCTCCCTTGAAATTTTCTGAAACACCAAAAGAAAATCAATTTCTACTAAAACACTTCTATATTCGTTGTTCGAACATAATTCTAATCCTTTATATAAAGCCCACAATTTTGTTAATAGTGAAAAGGAGATCTTTATCTTATATGTAAATTCAACAAGCTAGTAACTGTTTTCATCTCTAGTAAGGCCACCTGTAACCATTAAACCTAGTTGTCCTCGAGCACTACCATCCACATTGAGTTTGACGAAGAATGCTTTGGGTTTGTCCAAGTTATCAACACTTCATGCCTCATTCAGTTACCTTGTTTTCCCAGGATGTCCTATGCTTTTTTTGATTTGGTCCAAATGTGTTGCCAATCATTACTTGGCCAAACAAAAGAATCATTAAACAATTGTAGATTTCTCCAATACCACAATAGCCATACTGCATGTATGAAAATTACATTCCATGGAATACCTTTAAACTCGACAGTATTGATTGCATTAGACGTCACTCACTGTTCTAGCTCCATCTTGAAAAAGTTTGTTTGAATGAAAAATGGCTTTATGCGATCCCACATGCTCTTCACTTGGTTGCAATCTCTAATCGCATGTATAATTGTCTCATCATGGATACCACATCTCATGCATATACTTGTAGATCTTATATTTCAACTTGAAAGCCATGCCATGGTTGACAAAGAATTATGCAAGATCCTCCATATAAATAGGCGTGATTTCCTAGTACAAGGCAATCTCCAAACATGTTTCTAGAAATTAGTACTAATACCATTACTTACATGTTGGCTTTTATAAGTTGAGTTGATTGTGAAAACCCCATTACTTGTAAGTGTCCACATGCTAGCATCATTTTTATCACCATTGGGATCTACTAGCACTGTTGCAATTTTGAAAACAATGTGTAGAGGCAAAAACTGGTTAAGATGGTCTAGATCCCTTTGTCCATTTTCATCATAAAAACTTATAATTGGTAAGCTACCTTCCATATCTAAAATGACCTTACTTGCATGGTTGATCGAAGGTCCACAATCAAGCCATGAATCCACTTAAAATCTCATTGTATGACCATTATTAATAATTTTGCCCAAGCCTTTTTCCAAAATAGTTCCCCTTTTCAATATGTTACCCCACACATAATGATCCGATGGTTTTGCACACACTGCCATAAAGTTACATACTCTAAGATATTTCTTCTTTAAAATGTCAACCCATAGATGATCTTTGTCCAATAACAGTTTTCACCCAAGTCTCACCAATAGGGCTAAGTTAAATTGTCTTAACCTTCGAAGTTGCAATCTTTTTTCTTATTTAGATGAACAAAGTTTTTCCCAACTTATGCCATGAGATTTTTTGTTACCACCAAAGTGTCCCCACACAAAGTTTCTATTCATTCGTTCAATCTTTTGTTTCACATTTTTTAGTGAAAACAAGGTTTGCATCAAATATGTAGCCATTGTACTTGTTACAGACTGTACCAATGCCATTCTACCCTGTCATTGATAATTGTTTATTACTCCAATATTCTAGTTTGTTCTTTACTTTGGTGACAATCTCGGCATAAGTATCTTTTGAGACTCTACCATGGAATACTTGTTGAAGAATAAGATTTGACTTGAAAAACTAGATTCAATTATTTTTCAACACTTTTTTAGTTTATTAGTTAATATCAGTTTATTTTCTTTTTTACATTTATTGTCATCTTGAGTCAGTTATTGTTATGTTAGGTAGTGGGTTTGGATTGTAAAGTAGGTGATTATGCAAGACATAGATAGTGCACAGTTATTTTACTTTACGTGTTATTTTATTTTGTTGTTATTTCCTCTCTCCTAAATGTATTTATAAGTGTTATTATTGACTGAAAAGACTGAAGAGAGACTTTGAGATCAATTATATTTTTACTCTCCTTTTATCTTTCTCTGATTCTCTAGTTTTATTTTTCATCATTCTAGCAGATAATAGTCTGCAAATATAATAAAATCTTTGAGATTTCCAACATGGTATCAAAGCCCCAAAAAAGATCTTAAGGGAACGAGAAAGAAACCAATAATTTTTTCTACAAATATTCATTCTTAGGCTTCTTAAAATAACTATGGCTTCTTCAAGTTTTAATACTGTTACTCTACTTGTGTTTGCAGGAGAAAATTATGACATCTGGGCTATGAAAATGAAGGCGTATCTTAGAGCCTTTGATTTATAAGAGGTTGTGGAGGTAGGAGGTGAGCCACTAGAACAGAAATCCAACCCCACTATGGCACAGATGAAGTAATATAATGAGGAAGTGGCAAAAAGATTTAAAGCTCTCTCCATTATCCATTCGGTTGTGTCAGATATTATTTTCACAAGAATAATGACTTGTGAATCGCCTAAGGATGCTTGGGATTGCTTGAAGGAAGAGTTTCATGGTAACGAGAGGACTCATCAGATGCAAGCCTTGACTCTACACAGAGAATTTGAGATTTTGCGGATCAAAGATTATGAGAGTATCAAAGAATACTCAGATAAGATTATAAAGCTGGTGAACCAGCTTAGACTTCTTGGTGAGAAGTTGTCAAATCGTAGGATTGCCAACAAAATTCTGGTGAGTTTACAAGAAAATTTTGAAGCAAAAATCTCTTCACTTGAGGATTCCAAAGACCTTTCTCAACTTTTGGTGACAAAACTTGTAAATGCTTTACATGCTCAAGAACAAAGGAAGACCTATCGCAATGATGATGCAATTGAAAATGCTCTTGTAGCAAGGACTAAGGATTTTTGAATTGGTGATAACAACCCGAGAAAGAAAGAAAGAGATAAAAGAGACAAATAGTGGAGAAATGATAATGGGAACTCAAACAAACTAGGTAACAAGTTTTTCCCATGTCAATATTGCAAAAAGAGTAATCATTCTCCAAAATTTTGTTCGTGCAAGCCTAATGTGAAGTGTAGGTCTCGTAACCAGCTTGGTCATGTACAGAAAGTTTGACAATCCAAGGGCAATCATATTGACGAAAAGGCAACAGTAGTTGAAGAAGCTAATATGGTAGAGGAGTAGTTGTTCATGGCCAAGGATTCTAGTGATGAGAAGGAAAACACATGGCTCTTTAATAGCGGATGTTTCAAACACATGACAGAATCCAGTTGTGGGAGTTCATCAAGTCAATTTCAAGTAGGAGTGTTGAAGAACGAGATTTGACTTGAAGAACTAAATTCAATTATTTTCAACAGTTTTTTAGTTTATTAGTTAATATCAGTTTATTTTCTTTTTTTACAGTTATTGTCATGTTGAGTCAGTTATTGTTATGTTGGGTAGTGGGTTTGGATTGTAAAGTAGGTGGTTATGCAAGACATGGATAGTGCATAGTTATTTTACTTTACGTGTTGTTTTATTTTGTTATTATTTCCTCTCTTCTAAATGTATTTATATGTGGTATTATTGAATGAAAAGACTGAAAAGAGATTTTGAGTTCAATTATATTTTTTCTCTCATTTTATCTTTCTTTGGTTCTCCAGTTTTATTTTTCATCATTCTAACAGATAATAGTCTGCAAATAATAAAATCTTTGAGATTTCCAACAATACTAGGGTTTTAAGGTATTTCCCAAAGTCCTTTGTCAAAGGAATTTTCATAGTATTGCTTAGAACTCTTACTCTTGACAAGCTAACATTTGAAGATACCAACAATCTTGATTTCTTTAAACTCACATTTTGGCTTGAAGCTAAGCAAAATTTATCAAGCACTTTCACTATAACTTGGACTTGCTTTACCGAGGCTACCCCAAATAGCATTAGATCATTCGCAAAGCAAACATGCGATAGGTGAGGACCGCGACTTGTCACTGCTAATGTTTTCCAATTCCTAAGTCTTACTTCTTCATTAATCAATTGGGAAAGTTTCTCCAAACACAAAACAAAAAGATAAAGTGATAGAGGATATCCCTTTCTTATTCCTCTAGTAGGAGTAAATGTCTCATTTTGTTTGCCATTCCAAATAGGAGCAAATGTTGGCGATCTCACAATGAACATAATAATGTTAATCAAAGACATAGGCAAGCCAATTTCTTTAAGAACTTCCTAAATAAAATCCTATTTAATTTTATCTTAGGCTTTATCTAGGTCTATCTTGATTGCCAATGCACCCCTTTTCATTTTCAATCTTTTCATTGTATGGATAGCTTCTTGAACCACAATAATATTATTTGTAGCTTGTCTCCCTAAAATAAAGTTACATGGCATTTGTCGCACCAGTCCATCTAGAAAGGTTCTCAACCTATCAACTAAAACCTTACTAATTAATTTCATTTGTACTGTAAACAAGCTAATAAGGCAAAATTGAGCTATCTTCTCAAGTCTTTCTATTTTTGGTATGAGAATTATCAATGTGTGATTAAGTTTAGTTAGAAAACAACCATTCTCAAAGGAGACTTGTATAAAATTTAACCAAATCATGGCCAGTTGTCCCCCAATTGATCTGAAAGAAACTAGGTGAAAATCAATGAAAACTTAGGCTTTTACTAGTATGCATATCGAAAAGAGCACGCTTTACTTCCTCGGTATAGTAATGGGTTTAGCTAAATTTTTTGCTTTATCATCATTAAGCTTCCAATCTGAATAAGTATTTAACGAAACCCGTTTGCCATCATCAATATAAAGTTTTAAATAAAATTGCACCACCATGCTCCTCAGTTCATCTTTGTCCGAACACCATCAATTATCGTCCCTCTTTAAGGCGATAATTTGTTTCCTACGTTGCCTACGTTTTACAATTACAAGATAATATTTTGAATTACTATCTCCATATTTCAACCAAATTTTCTTTAACTTCTATTGCCACATAACTTCCTCTTGATGTAAGATGAAATTGAAATCCTCCACTATAACCACTTCTAAGTTTTGCAAATAGTAATTGGCACCTTTAGCCAAGTGATTTTGAATTCTTTTCAATATGGCCAATAAACATTTTTTCTTTTAAATAAATCCCCAAAGGTCTCAAATCTTGTAATACGTCGTACTTTTATATAGTAGTCAACGTAACCATCCCAGAAGGATTAAAGAGTAATCGATGAGAAGTAGCGTGCTAAAGAATGATAAAAGAATGAAATGAGTGTTCAAGAATAAAATATTTCACAAGCGTAAAAATGATAATTAAATAATAATATGTCTATCGGGGATGAATTAGTGAGTTAAAGGATGATTTGAAAGTAATTTGATGCATAATAATGCATTTCGAGACTAAAGAAGCCAAGTAAAAAATTTTAGAATAAAATAATATTTTATTAATAAAATATTATTAAAATATTAATATTTTATTGAAGGTCCAAATTAATCATGAAAAAAGAGAATATGACTAATTCAAGTGGGGAAGAAGAAATAAAGAATAATTTTGAAGGAAATTGAAATTTAATAAGTGTGGATTGAAATAAAAAATATTTAACTTAATTTTTTGAGAGCAAAGTGTTGAAAAACTCAAAAATTTTTATATATGCTTGAGTATTTTGGCCATATCTCAAGCTACAGAACTCAAATTTCAGAAATTCTTGAACCATTGGAAAGCTAAGAGATAGAGTTACAACTTTGATGAAGATCACTTTACCCAGTTCTATCTCTACAATAGAGAAAATTTTGTTGGAAAGTGATAAGGTGTCATATGTCGGGAATGAAAATTTCAAATATTGATATTTAAATTTTTGGGTCTCTTACTATACTTTTAAGCCTAATTAAATCTTAGGATAATTAAAGGCTTAAATGAATATTTAGAAGATGAAATGAGATAATAAAATAATGAAACAAAAAGGTTGAAAAGTCAATTAAATATTTGTTTATGTGCTGATGGGAAAGAATAAAAAGAAATAAAAAGAAAGCAAGAAAGATCACATGAGCTGGTCAAATCGTGGGAAGAAAAAGAAGGCAGCCATGTGGTCCAACATGAAGACCAAAAACCAAGCAAATAAAAGAAGAAAAGAAAGGATAAGAAAGAAAAGGGAAAGTCGGTCAAGGAGGGGAAAGAAAGAGAGGAAAAGACAAGAGGATAAAAAAAGGAAGAAAAAAGAAAAATCTAGAAGAAAAGAAAGAGAAAGTGACGGTGCAAGAGAGAAGAAAACCGTGGAAGAGAAGAGAAAAAGAGAGAAAAGAAAAACTGCACCTAGAGGAAAGAAAGAGGCACGGTTTTGGCTGCTGATTGAAGGGAGAAAGAGCAGATTTTTAGCCAATTTCTAGAGGAGAAAAATGAGGAAACTTGGCTGTCCATTTTTAGAGGATAAAAGACAGCTTTGTGCAGCCAAACATTCTGGTGCATAGCTACTAGAAATAAGGTAAGTTTGATGCTGAAAATTTGTGTTTTTGGTTGCTGCAAATTGTGGTTTTTGTTGCAAAAATCTAAGCTGAAAATGGAGGTAGCTACAGCTGCTGGTTGGGTGAGGAAAAGAGCAGCCTTATGTTGCCAAATTAGTCAAGGAAAAGAGCTGAAATTAAGCTACAAAAACAAGGATCCATTGCTGAAAATTTCAGCAGAAAAATGGGTGAGTGAGAGGGCTGATTTTGGAGCAGAAAAGTGGTGCTAAATGAGTGAGAAAGTGAGAGTGCTAGTGAACGGTTTTGAGTGGAGAGAAATAAAAGAAAAATGGGTGAAAGTGGTCGCCTTGGTGGCTGCCAATGGTGGAGAGAGAGGGAGGAGTAGCTTTGGGTGATGAAGGACGGCAAGAAGAAGGAAAAACAAAAGGAGAAAAAGGTAAAAGAGAAAATGTAATAAAACAAAATAAATAGCAATATTGTAATATTGTAAAGTGGATTAAAATAAAATAATAAAATATAATATAGTAAAAGAAGACAAAATGGAATAAAATATAATAATATTAAAGTAGGAATAATTAAATAGAATTAGAGTTAATATAAATTAGAAAAGTCTACAAGTGTATAATAATACATAATATGTATTTAATAAAATAGTAAAGATTTAATAAGTACTAAGGATAAATTAAAATAAAATAAAGTAAGCTAGATATATTTATATACACATGAATATTAGTGATCTCAATTTATAGATATGGGAGGAATAAATACGGTGACATATTGTGGTGGCAGGCCGAGGAATTAGCGATTGATCGGTAGAAAAGGGAAAATAGGATCTAGCTAAGTGTCTATAGCGATGAAAAATCCCGCTATCATAAGGTGAGTAAACTTATCATTATCTTAAATTATCTAAAGTTTATTTTAAATACTATTTTATGAATATTATGAAAAATGAATCAAAAGAGGAAATTTTGATATTTTGGAAACAAGTGTGGTAAAATGGAAATATTTTTGTAGATTATTTTGAAATCTGAGATTTTACTTAAAAATGAGTAATTGGAGACCCGTATTAATTATGTTATAAATTGTATTTTTACTTGATTGGCTTATCATAATTTGAGCATGAATGACTGAATTTAAGGATTTTGTTGCTATTATATGAATTGTATGTGTAGCTTTAAAAGTTGTATAGTAAAATGTTAGTCATGTCATGTGACTGGATTTTTTTTTATTGATATGGCGGGGTTTAGTCACTGCAGTGGCAAGTTTCTTTGGACCAGCCTATTAGGGGGGCACGGTAAACCCGGTAATATATTTACTCCGGTTGTAGAGGCGAGGATGGTAACTCCCGAAGTAGTGATAGAATCCACTTCACGTCGAACCCCCACGTAAAGGCGCGACTTAACCAACGTCAAGGAATGACTGTTTTTTTTAATTAAATAAAAATATATTCGATAACCTTTGTGGACTCAGTAGGATACTCTGATCAAGTATCTGAGAGTAATGGTTTTGGCATGAGCCAAATGATATTTTTACGAAAATCATAAGTCTCAATAAATGTTTTGATGAATTAAAATTATTTTATAGAATATGAAATGAATTTAGAACCTTATGAAATATTTTATTATGACTGTTTCTTTTATTGTCTCCATTTACTCACTTTTAGATATTTATGGTAATATTTGTTTACTCACTGGGATTGTAAAATCTCACCAACCTCCCTCTCAACCCTTTCAGGCTCAGGGTAGCTTGTAGATAGCCGATACCAACAGGGATTACTGTAGGCCTCACTACACCAGAAATAGTAGGTTCATTATATTAAGTATTTTATTATTTGGGCCTCACGTGTCACTGTAAATGAGATTGTTTACTTTGATTATTTATATCAATGTACGAAATAATTTATTTTACTTTTATACTGAAAAAGATTATTTACGGATGTTTTTATAAATATTATTTTATAGATAATAGAATATTTTATTGAATATCATTATTTTATTCAAATGGTTAAAAATTTCACGTTTTATGAATGATGTGAACTTTTAAATTTATATTTGATTATAAAATAGGTGTTTCTTACTCACATATGGCATTTTTAGCTGAATTTGAAATTTGGTAAAAATGACCAAAATGCCCCTATGAGGCAAAAATTCTCTTCTGATTGTTTTGAGCCGAAAATGACATATAAAGTTTTAAAATGTGATGTTTGGCAATGGTTACTCACAGGGAAGGTAAGAAAACTGATACGTAAGCCTTGCGGGGTTCCGGTCAGTATTCCGGGTAATGAGTGCCTATCGGGACATTGTGGCGGTTGTCATAGACCCGAGGGGAGTTTCGAGTCGTGACAAATCTCCATTTATTTAAAGCTTCTGCTAACTTTTCAAGAGAAGTAAAGATTACAACAACATCACAGCTCTAGCTTACTTGTATAAACTTGGTATTAATTATGAAGAAACATATTCTTTTGTAATGAATGCAATTATATTTCTATATATAATTAGTCCGGCAATTTAGAAAAGATTGAAATGCATCTAATGAATGTAGCTATAGGCTATTCATATGGCTCACTTGATATTAATATCTATATGAAAATCCTAAAAGAATTTAAGTTGCCTAAGGCACACAATTCTCAAAAAATTTATTCGATCAAATTAAATGAATATTTATATGGATTAAAGCAATTTAAATGCATGTGGTATAATCACCTTAATGAATTGCCTTAATGAATATTTGTTTGAAATAAGGCTATAAAATGATCCTATAAGCCCGTGAGTTTTTACCAAAAGATTTAGATATTAATTTGTTATAATTACTGTTTATATTAATGACTTGAATATTATTGAAACTCCTAAAAAGTTATTAAAAGCCATGTGTTATTTAAAGAAAGAATTTTTAATGAAAGATCTTGAAAAATAATGTTTTGTTTGAGTCTTTAGATTGATCACTTGACAAATAGAATATTTGTCCATCAATCAAATTATATAGCAAAGGTGCTAAAACGATTACATATAAAACACATCCATTGAATTCACCAATAGTTGTAAAGTCACTAAATGTGTAAAAGAACCCTTTCAATGTCATGAGGATGATGAAGAACTTTTTTATCTTGAAGTACCATATGTTAGAGCAATTGAAGTACTAATGTATCTTGCTAATAAAACACGACTTGATATATCATTTGTTATAAATTTATTAGCAAGATATAATTATTTTTCAACTCAAAGATATTGGATTAGAATTAAACATATACTTCAATATTTTCAAGAAAAAATGAACATGAGCTTATATTACTCAAATGTATTGAAAATAAAATTTAATTGGTTATGCGGATGCAAGATATTTATCTGATCCATGCAAAACTCGATCTCAGATACGTTACTTATTCATATATAAAGGCATGACTATTTTATGAAACTTTGTAAAACAAACTATAATTGTTACTTCTTTTAACCATATAGAAATTATAGCAATTAATGAGGTAAGTCGTGAATGTGTCTAATGAAAATCTATAACTTAACATATTTGAGAACGTGTGACTTGTTAACCAAGAAAAAAACTCTAACAATGTTATATGAGGATAATATCGCTTGCATAATCCAGTAAAAGGAATGATACATTAAAAACAATAAAACAAAACATATTTTACCAAAAATAAAACATGATTTCCAATAAAAATGTGATATTAGTATTCAACAAATTCATTCAACTGATAATTTAGTAAATTTATTCACCAAAGCCTTTCCTATTACAACATTTGAAAAGTTGGTACAAAAGATTGAAATGCGTCATTTTAAAGATTTATAATAATGCAGTCATTAAGGAGAGTAAAATACATACTGTAATTTTCTTTTCATCAAGATTTTTTCCACTAGATTTTCTTGGTAAGGTTTTCAATGAGGCAATATTTTAAAAGCATATTGTTAAAAAGAATTAGATACTCTTTTTCCTTCACTCAGATTTTTTCTCATGAGGTTTTTTCCAGTAAGATTTTAACGAGGTATATTCTTAAAACAATGGACATTCAAAGAGAAATGTTAAGAATATATGCGTAAACGTCCATTATGTCATGATCTAAGAGTTCAAATCAGGTAAGTTAATAGAGATAGGCCAAATAGCTCAGCACGCAAAACATAAGAGTGTAATTTGATTTGAAATCTTATATTTAATTATTTAGATCTAAATTTGGATGTAAATTAGATTGGATTAAAATTTAGATTTAATCCATCCAAATTAAATCCCTTAACATTATTTTTATCCTATAAATTATATCTTAATAGGAGTTATTGGCCTATAAATCGATTTTTTTACTTCATTTGTGAATATATACTCTTGAATAAAATCTTCCTACTTTATTATTCTCATAAATGTTCTTTTAGGTTGTATTTCACAACAGTGACGGTCTTAGATACATTTCTTATTAAGCACTCAACAAATTTAACATCACAAATCACTGTTTCATATTGATCTCATCTTTAGTAGTACTGCTACCATCTTTAGTATACAGAGCTTATTTTAAAATATAAATTTTAATTAATTACATATAAAGTTATAACATCTTCTTACAACCAAAGTGTGTATCAACAAATTATAACTCCCTCCTTTCTATTTCCTTTGTCCATCTTATGTTGTTTGAATATTCAAAATTATGTCTTCTTTCTTTTTTTTAGCACTTAATTGCCTTACTTTTCTTCATTTAAAAATTATTTTTCATAATTTTTCTTTACTTTTTGAATATTCTAAAAATCACTATACATCAATTTTATAATAAAAATAAAACAAAATTTTAATAAAAAATATACTACAGTCAAATTCATTTTACAAGTTAAATATGGACAAGCGAAATGAGGAGGGAGTAATTAATTAACCTTATACAATTAAATATCTAGACATCATAATCTTGCAGGAATTGTTGATGAATCTTTTAATCAATAACTTAAAACCAATAATTAGTAAGCTGTAAATAGTAAAAAGAAAAAGAAAAATATAATAATCACATGGAGTATAAGAGGTTATGTATGCCGGCAAGGACGGAACTAGAGTTTTCAATTTGAGGGGCAATAGGCTTAATTATACAATATTATGAGTTGAATTTTTTTTAATGTTAATTAGTTAACCAACATTTTTAACCTTACACTTAATCTTTAAGTTCTGAAATGACAAATTAAGCAGTCAAAATTATTTAAGTATGTTTTTCAGCAAACATAAAAGGCTCTTGACATCTTAAATTGAAATGGTTAAGTATTTATGTAAGAAAAGAAGTTCAAACACTTTAAAATCTAAGTTTTGCTTCGAAAATATCCATATCTTTGAATAAAATATTTATATTTTTTAGATAAAAAGTCAAAAGTCAAAGTGTTAAACTAAACATATCAATATATTTTAAGCAGAACGCTTTTACCCAATAAACAAAAAAGCTATTGCTTGAAAAGTATTAATACTCCCTTAGAAAGTATCAATACCTTGTTGAATAAAATGCTTTTTCAAATCAAACCAATTTGAATATGAATTTCATCAGTTTGATTCTTCAATTTTTAAAATTTCAAAATTTTAAATATTTTAGATATAATTTATTAATTATTTACTTAAATTTAAAAGTAAATATTTTTTTATTTCATAAAACATAAAATATCATATAGAATATAACAAAAATACAATTCCATTTAATTTGGATAATTTTAATTTTCATCTTATGAAATGAAAATCGAATTACACAAAATACATATATTAATATCTGAATTGAAACCGAGCCTGAACCGAAACAAATCCAACATAAAGAAAGATGTACATATCCCTAATTAATAATACCTTCTCAAAGTGCAGAAATGTTTCAAGAGAAACAACCAATGGCAATGAAGCTACTGAAAACCCTTACCGTATATGTTTCAACGGTGTAGCGGCAGAGCCAATACGTATTATATGGTAACCTTTTTTATAATGGAGAAAGGCATTCTTTGAATAAAGGAGCACTGAATTTTTCATTCAAATATTGAAAGAGATCCACTCTTTATATTGGTCAGCAAGTACATGCAATAATAGTCCGTCAACCGGGGTGGATTGTACCCCCTTTGGTTGGGGAAGTCGCCCAAGCTTTCCCCACCGTCGAGGGCTTCTCACTTGTCTCCTAAAATTGCCATGAAAATAAAAGCAAAAGTTGTTCGCCTCAAGTTGGGGAGATTATTCTACAAGTTGTTCAAAAGGCTGTTTCATGACTCAGACATTGTCTGAACTTCAAAATTCGAGGCAGCAATACGCATGGATGACACGATCTCATCATCAAAGCAGGCATCGTGACACGTCAAGCTTAGATATACTTACAAGCAATTATGGAGCAAAGGAATGCTGGTCTCTCTCACCCCAAGCAAATGGTGTAGTGGAAGCTATCATCTCTCAAACGTAAGCTATGTATTCTCTTCAAGTTAAAAAGATGTTTTTGTTTTTGCACTGCAAATATGATGGTCCTTTAACAAATTTAGCAGGGAATAAATGAATCTTCCTGAATGCCCATAATGTATGATCCCTTGATTTGAGGCAGATACAATGGAAATTCCAAGCTGCTGGCAGCAGCTTTTGCTTGTGGCTGTAATAAAGAATGGTATAAAAAAAGTTAGTTTAATCCTACCTCAACATATGTATTTCTAAGTATTGGGTTCTGATTCTTCATCAAAATTAGATTCAAGATTCCAAAATATGTGATATCTATTAAAATCTTTGCTTCCATATGAAGTTGATACCATAGTTAGGCAATTTGCTTCACTGCTGACATAAAGAGTATTTAGCAGGCTTTGGTTGTTGGAATCTAGACAGCCAATGCATAGGGCTTATATATGAACTCTAATTTCTAAATTCTATTCTTGCTTTTTATTCAAGTTGCAAAAATGGTGATAATGTTAAATGAAAAATTATTTTTTCTAAAACTTTGATGGTAATTGTGATATTCCATTTCATATCGAATGTTAAAATAATTTTTAAAATCTATATAAAAGTTTAAGTCAATTATTACTAACAACTTGAATTTAAGTTTATAAAAATCATGTAGTTTAAATCTAAAAAGTTATGATTGAACTTATATCATTTACAGTAATTCTTAGACAATACTAAAAAATGAATTTGGTTTAGTTTCCAAGGAATGCATACATACAAAGTACTTAAAGCTAAAGACCTTTATTCCTAGCTCAGTTGAAAACAAGTTTTAGAAGAATCATGTGGATTTGAAGATCATATGTATCTTGATCCCGAAATGCCTCTTTATCACTTAGGAACACGAACCAAAAAAGACGGATACCAGAAAGGCCGAGCGAGGGTAAGGAAGTGATTAAGACTTGGACTACAATCACAATCCCATGAAAATTTCAGAATATTTTCACCATGGAAATGAGTTAAATCAGGGACACTATAAAAATTATTCTCCCAACTGCATTAGGATACATTTTTTGGTGTAGAATCCTGTAGATAGAAGAAAAGAAGCTATATCTTGAAGCATTTTAAGAAGAGTAGGCAAGTGGGAATTAATGCATGTGGAAGATCAATGTTGAATCAGTGTTTGCATAATATAAGCCACAACTCCATCCAGTTGGCTGGAGTCTATACATCTTGTCAACCAACAGAATATTGTTCCTTCACCATTTAGATTCTAGAAGGAATTTTGAGCTTTCTGCACTCCGGTGCAGGCATGAATTTTGTCAATCAATACTCTGGAGGATATTATTCTCGTTCAGCAAACGTATTCATCTCATTGCTAAATTTGGACTTCATTAACTGACCAATTGTGATGATATCATGAAGAAAGATTCTCCATATATTTACAGAAAACTCCAAAGATCTCAGTTCCATTTCTTCTGGGGGGTTCAGAATTGCTCAATCAACGGATCTCATATCAGACAATGAACCCAGGTTATTGAGAATTGGTAAAAGGATCGACGGGCCAGCGCTGTAATGAAATTAGCTTTAACCAAAAGCATAAGCTTTTAAATCCTATCATATATATATATATATATATATGCATGCATTTCTTGTTTGTACAAAAATTGATGATAAAGTACATGTATATGGAATATGCATGTGCTCAACACTGGATGGACAGGGTAGCGTCTGGCAGAGATAGCTGAGGTAGGCTTCTTTTCAAGGCTCAACGTGGTCAAATATAACGTGGACACGATGACAAGAAAAAGGGCGAAGAATAAAAGTGAAGAAAATCAAAAGGCCCTCATTTTTGGCATACAACGTGGTCTCATCATCACAAAATCATCTTCTTTTTGGGGCCTTTATTTTACTTTTGCTCTCAAGTTGTCAGAGATATACGGCTACCTTCTTCTTCTCCTCCTTTCTTCAAATATTTAACACTTTAAACTGATAACTATGCACGTCGGAGCCACCCCCCCCCCCCAATAAAAAAAATAGAAAATGAACTATTTTATTTCTAAACATTGTCTCAGAAATGGCATTTTCGTCCCATTTGGACACCCAACATTACGTCTCTTTTCCTTGCTCCTTTTTAATTATGTCGCCCTTTCGCTCCTTTTAAATAAATCTGATTATCATCATAGTAAATAATTATTCATAACTTCCTATATTAGCCCTTCTAAGATTTAAGTTGGCCACAAATCAGTTTGCCTTTGTTTTCCTATAAAATTACATTTGAACCCTACCATGGACAGCCCCTGCTCAGCTTCTTCACATAAATCTATCAAAATTCGAAACTCCGCTAATGAGCAGGTCGATTTGATTGTACTTCTTTAAGTAGATAAGATGCATAAGAGAATAAGAAATCAATGGATCAAAAATGTCAAGCAAAAGATATCAACTGATTTCAAATTTGAAAGTACTTAAACATTTAACCCTTTAATTGATACATGATCTTTTTATTTAAAAAAATAATAAGATTCGAATTCTCTTCTTTTATTTTTTTTATTTAAAAAAAAAAAAAACTGATTTGAAGCTTGGGCCCTTTAAGCTACCCAAAATAAAACATAAACTTTTTTGTCATGGCAGGCATTGCGGGACCTTTTTTCTTAACAAAGAAGCCTAATAAATGTTGCAGTAGAGCAACTCTGGGCCCAGAATCCAACAAAACTTTGAAGTCCAGCGTCCCCAAAAATGGGCTTCAAACTTTAACTTCCCTGAGGGAAACTGCAATGTTGTGTGATCGTGTCTTGGCCACTAGTGTTCAACTTGGTATGGTGATGGCATAGTTGGTAGTTTAAGTAAAGGAAAGGGTGCATTAGTTTGTATTCAATCAAGATTTTGAAATTCTGTCATAAATAGGGGAGGGACAAAGTTGACAGTGGCATTAAAAGGCTATAAATCTTACCTTCTTTATGATTTTATTATCTTCGCCCCCAGAGAGAGAAAGAGGAAGAAAGTGTGTGCTGATGTACGTAATAATAATAATAAAAAAAAAAAGGCTTTTGATGAAGTTTTCAGTAATTGGATTGCGACTGTAAAGATGAAACCTTTTGCTTTTTCCATAAAATAACATTAGAATACTCTCTTGTCTATCATTTTTCAATTCTATCCCCCCAGTTTCCCTTGACTCGTGGCACTTTGTGGGTTATAGTAGTTCAGTTTCTTAACATTTACTCTCTCTCTCGTTATTTACATCTTACACTGCAAAATTCATATGCTACTCTATAGGAAATTGGGCTCCTGATGAATAAGTTTCTTGCTTTTATCCTGGAAACTGTAAGGTACGGATGAATTTTACTTGCCCAAGTTATCCTTTCACCCTCTCTTTGTCTCTCGAGCAAAGAAGCTTTTAAACTGATAAAACAATGCATATTTGTTCTTGCGTACACTATATTTGTATCTGTCATGGTTTCAGTCATACTCACCAAAAGCAGTATCCTGATGTTGTAAAAGATCTTGTTCGAAAACGATTGATATCTTTGTACCCCCCGCCCTTTTTGTATTCGTTTTATATGAACACTTGTGACGTTTCTAATTCCCGTTCTTCTTTACTTCTTAGCCTTAATCTTTATGGTAAAAAAGCTTCAAAAAGCTTCTTCAAGACCCGAACCACCTTTCCTGCGTGAAACAACACCATATCCCCACTCACCAATCGTTTTCCCTTTGTTCTTGTTTTCTCAGGATGGTTTCTTTGTTCTCGGGTTTTCTTTTGCAGATCAAAGAACTAGCTTTAATCTAGACCGTTTGATCAGAGATTCCTGATTCATACTTGTCTTGGGTTAAGAGCTGCCTTACTTTCTCTTCAGGTACCTCTCTCCCTCCCCATCTCTCTCTCTAATTTTTCCCTGCAAAAATTAAAAAAAAAAAACATTTCTCTTTCTCTGATATCTGACTTTTCCTCAGACATTCTGTCTCTTGCTGTTCTCTATTATGATAGTCTCGAGCTTGGTTTGTTGTTGGCACTTGGTAGCATATCACTTTATAAAAAAAAAAAAGGCAAAAGAAAAACACAAGCTCATGTTGTACTACCTCTGTTATAAATTGCTAATAACATGCCTACATGCATCACCGTACACGTTGCTCATAGTCCTGATTGATTCCAATCCATATCCCCACACAACCTTAGTTGATCCCTCCAAATTGAACCTGGTTCATAGTCACTGGACTCAGCAGTTAGGGGCATGTTTTAAAGAGGGTTGGTGTTAAAGATGGTAATGTGAAGCAAGCAAGGCGCATTTAGATAATCCATGCAAGCAACCAAACCAACAAAAGCGGCAGAGACACAAAAGGGAAAGGGGAATTCACATCACATGACACTTTCTGTTAACATGGGTACGTGAAATCCGGGGTACTTTTACCTCCGTAGCGCCAAATGACCGAACAACCCTGTTCTTCCTGATTGGTCCCACGCTCCAAATAGGGGTGTCCCCACCAAAAAACAATATATGTAGCAATTGTTTGACCAAAGCCCAAGGGAGGGACCCAAAACCCCAAGTACCCCACCCCATCCACACTGAATAAAGAGGGTCGATGTAGGTGCTTGCGGTTGTGGCTTAGGCGCTTAGCCAGTTAGATTAGACTCCCTAGAAATCCATAAAAACGAATGTTAGGCCGAGAACGACTGTGGGGCATAGGGTTTTGTTGGTGGTCGTCTCGATAAATCTGGCCTCGGCATTGCTGCTGGTTTGGTCAGGAGAGTCAGAATCATGAAAATAAAAACTGGCACATGATTTTGAACGTTATATTAGAAAAATATAGAGGAAAGAGAAGAGATACAGTAGTATCATTTTTATGTTTATGTGGATCCCAAACATGGGGGAAAAGAAAAGGGGTAGTGAAGGCATTTTGGGAAATGATGAAGGGTAGGCAAGGAAACAAGAAGAGGACACCGGTTGCTTGCGCAAATCTAGCTAATCTGGGGCTTCCGGGCCAACTAAAGTGAAAGTTGGGGTTGAAGCTGTGGTTAAGGCAAAACCACAAACCCAAAGCCATCAACAACACACCCCCCCCCCCCCCCCCCCCCCCCCTTCCCCCCCATACCCCAACCGTACCAACATCACCATTCCCACATTTATTTCTTGGCCTCATTATGTTTAGGCGGACACGATAGCCAGTAGATACATGTTGCAAGCCAAACACCTTATGTCTTCAGCTGCTACATACTCTTCTTCTTCTTCTTCTTCTTCGCTCAAACGCTCTCTTTCTTTTTCTTCACTCTTTGAATATTTGAATCTTTTCTTTCTAGCATAGGACAAGAAAACCCCATCATCAAAGGAAAAAAACGAAGAAAGTAGAAGAGATATAACTAAAATCGTACAGGCACCAAACCCTTGGTTCTGATTTTATGTTTCTCCCTTTGCTATCATTCATGTTCCTTTTGATTTTTTTTCTTTGACCATTTTTGCTCTCTCCAACAAGGTTCTTGTCTGCTTTCCTTTTGTTATTTTTGGGAATAGTGTTTGAAAAAGCTTACCTTTTTTTTTTCTCATTCTTTGTGTTTTATTATAATGATGATAGGGTTGTGGTGGGGGCAAAAGCGGAAGCAAAGGGAGGACTTTGCTTCAAGAATGGTGACTGGTGTGAATCCATCTACAAAGAGAATTGGAGGAAGATTGGGCTTTTCCATGAGAATTTATGTGAAGCGAATGGGTTTTGGAGGCTCATATAAAGCATGGGGTGATTATAGAAGAAACTTCATTTTCTTCAAACTCCAATCTTTGCAACAAGCTCTCTTCTTAATCTTCTTCTTCAGCTTGTGGTGATGGAAGGGGGTGGCGGTGACGGTGGCGGTGGTGGTGGTGATATTGGCTGGACGGCTCAATCTCTTTATTGTTCATTTATGATATACTAAAATTTTTTCTTCTCTTTTTTGCTGCTTACTTGTTGGTCCATAATGTTGGTAAATGCAACGGGTATGTTGGTCTCTTTGCTGATTTTTTCCTCTTTTATTTATTTTTGTTACACTGACTTCCTCTTTGGGCTTTTAGTTTTATGCCTTTTGCTTGCTTCATGAAGAAAAAAAAAACATTTTTAGAGAAAGAAAAAAAAAAACTTCAAAACAAGAAACTGGCAGTAATCAGGAGGTTAGAAAATAGTGCAGTAAATAGGGAGGAGCTAATTCTGTGAAGGGTTGGTGAGTAAAGTAAATATTTGAGGTCTCTACACTGTTTTATTGTACTCAGCCTCTGTCCCTGTAATTTATTGTATATCTTCTGGGGAAATGTGTGAACTTTATTAATAGTAATGATAGTTGTTAATTATAATATGTCACACCCATTTTCTGATATTCCATTTCTATGATAAATTTGTAGTCTCCTCATGCTTCTATTCCGATTCTCATTTTTATTTCCATTCATTCAAATGGGTGTTTTTTTGGGATTTATCTTTTTTGGGTTTTTTGTGGGTAAGGGTGAGGTGACAATTGCAAGCATTGGAACTGCTGGTCTAGAGCACCTAGAGTTGGGCACCATGGGTTATAGACAACAGAGTCTAAGTGGGTTTTATTTAAAATTAGTATTTAGGACAAAGGGGAAGGGGGAAAGAATTACTGCCTCTGCCTGGGCAAGAAAAACAAAGGCAAAGACAAGAAAGTTGAGGTGTGAGTGACGAAGGTGGGCTTGTAGTTCATGGAAGTGTCCTATCATCGTGCACTGCAAATTTGGTTTTGCATCTTTTTTGGTTTTTGGTATGCACGTGAAACTGGGTTGTGTTTGTGTTTATCAGAAAGGAAAAGAAATTCAGAAGGTGATTATATTTCTGAACGTTTGATATGGTCTGGTGGGGCCTTTGGAGTGATGGTAATTGCCTGGAAAGTGGATTTCTAAAGGGGAAAAACAATGGTTCAAACAATCCCCTTTTTTGTTGCCAAATTTGGTGTGGGGATTGGAACTCCAAAAGTTTTATCTACAGGTTTGGGGAAATGTGTTTTTCAATTGGAGAATATGAAGGGAGATTTACCCAAGTTGTATCGTAAATATGTTTACTTCTTTCGTGTTCATAGAATTATTTAGATTTGGCACAATAGCTGTTTCCCTTTTCATGTATTTCACACTGATATGCCTGATGAAAGTATATGGGATCGGAAAAGCAAGCAACTTGATAGAGTTAAACAGTCCAATAAAAAGAAGACCATCATCTTTTAGTCGTGCAATCCTCTTGAAACCAAGAAAATATGGACTGAGCTCGAGTCTGGGTGCCTGTCCAAATCAGAACAGGGGGGTGGCACATGTCAGCAAATTTATGATCCTGTCTTGTGGTAGTAGCAGCAGACAGATTTTACAAAGGAAATAACTATATTCACACAGTGGTTTATGACCCTATTTATTCTGTAGATTTTCTCATTTCTGCATGTCATGGAACCAGTTTGAAAATCAGTACTGAGCACATCCTGTAGGTAAAATGTCAATTCAAATTATAATATAAGTGCAACTCTGCAAACTCAGATTTTGAGTGCTTCTGCCTCTGTTTTGTTTGCTAGCCTAAACAGGCCCTTCTGCTAGTGTGTGTTTTTTTCTCAAATTTTTTTCTACCCCTTTTCCTTGATCTAGTCATCTTTCCCTCTACAGCTCAAATGCCGTGCCTACAAGCATTGGCTCAAACCCCTCACCCCCTAATAACGGAAATCGAAAGTTACTGCATGAAACTGATGTAATCAAACATTTAACAGATGAGTGACATTAATGTTGAGGGGCCCCCAAGCGTTTAAGATTTGTGTCCCTTTTAACTGGGTATAACTCAGTTCCTGTTACTTCTCCCAAATCTTTCATTCAATAGCCTGCATGCATTTCATTTTGCACAAAACGACTCCCAACGGTTTCTTCCAAACCTGAAAGTCTAGATGAGGGCCCTGAATTATAGTGACCCCTCTGCTGCCACCTTGATTGGATCGTTCTGTAAATTTGAGGCATTGACACTGAAATTTAACATAAATGTGTGGCAATTATGTTTGTAAATTTAAGATTTCTTCATCACTTATTCAATGTGAGATTTTGTAAAAAAATTTTTCATTTGAACTCACGATATTCTCATCACAAATCGAGTCACTTTGCTTATTTTACACATTGAAGTGTTTGACATGACATTAAATTTGAATTTGGATTAATTTGATAAAATGTTAAACACTTGTATTTATAAATTGAGGACCTCTTCCTTACCTATTATCATCCAATGAGAGATTTCACGACAAAACGACTCTGCCGAGGCATGCCTTGCGTTCTTTTCATTTCTAAACTCAAGGCCAGTGCGTTATTTTTCTTGTTGATGACCAATTAAGTCCTCTCAATACTTGAGCTGACCGCCTAAGTCCATTGAAGTTGCCCCTAAGCACCCCCAAAATTCTGCTTATAAATGCCAAGGAACTGTTACTACTACTGAACTCCATTAGATTAAACTACCTGGCCAATAAAATGTAGGCCATTATACATTTCTGAGTAGCTTGACTTTGGGCACGTTGTCTTGCTTTTCATGTTTCCATCAAATATCACCATGAAAATCGATTTCTTTTTACTTTTAACTAATAAAATACACCGACAGTAGCCTTGGGTGAAAATGCAGCTCACTCCCTTTCCAGCTTTTGTCCTTTAGGTCCGGGAAATTAGCAAATTGATCTATTCTCGTATCCTTTCACATCAGAACTCTCTTTTAACAAACAGATTTAAGAAAGGTCTTTGGATAATCGTTACCCACAAATGAAGCTGTCCTTGAGTGCATCTCATCACGACAAGAATTGAATAAATGCCGTGTTTCCTGAATGTGGTAATAACCAGGTGGTAGAACTTGTCCCTCCTGTCCTGTCTTTGATCGTGAAAGTCGAGGCCAAATAGCAAAGGAGAGATCTATACGAATGATATAGCTCAAAATATATACATCTGCCAACATTAATAGGACGAATCTCAAAAAATGAAACACACAAAAAGGTTCTGAGGGAAAAAGTGCGCAAATAGCTAAACAAAAACCCAAGGTTGAGCTTCAACAAGTGAAATGGCTCCAATGTGCCAAATTTACAGTATTTTGGTTTTTTACCAGCTAGTTAGGAACCTTCCTTTTGAACTTTCTGAGACCAGAAGCACTTTGGATGTATAGGAAGCAAACCTCTTCACACAAAATACTATGTTTTCTCTGTGCTGATGTCAACCAGGTAAACTAATACATGCATATATACAACTAAGGAACATGTCTAGTGTCAGGCAATCAAACAAGTCGGTTCAACTACACAGCACAGTGGCTGCAAGTATGCACAAAAATAGCAGGGAAAAATAATATTGGAGAAAATATTATGACATGTTCAATCATTCCAAGTTAAACTCAATTTTTCAAGTTAACTAGTGCCATAATCATATTGGAGAAAATACTCATCCATCAACAATGCACACTCCCAAAGCACAACCTGCATTCAAACAAAAGAAGACAAAAAGGGCCTAAGACATTTCGAACAGGTATGCTGCTTTTGTGTTCCCTAGCCCTGATTTTGCTAAACCAAATCTAGATCTATTGCAGTTGACAGACTTTATCATTCATAGACAGCCAAAATATTACTTTTGTAAAAGTATTTGAATAAAATGATCATAAAATGGAAAAGCAGATCTTATGACCAGACTATAGTCACACAAAACCAGCAATAGCATTAGTGAGATTCACTACACTGGTGCACTACAGGCATTCATATCACAATGACTACAGGTAACTAGGTATCTGAAAAGAAACCTAGTTCCCAGTACCCATTTACCACCGCAATACAATTTCCAAATCAGGAGGTAGGAGGGCAAGGTGGAGAAGTACGTCTTTGGTCTTTAACTGTGAAACAGTCCCTATATTCACATGGTTCAGATCAAACAAAATTTAGCACATACTTAAGAGGTAAACTGGAATATTAGAATGCATATCAAACTCAAAAATCTTATCCCCCTTGTTCTGGCAGGGTCTGATTGCCGAAACAAAGGCTGCTAAAGCATCAAATTCATGCTGATCAAAATACAATCTGGAATCAACTTTGGTTGAATCCTGCAGCGGGAGATTTTTTTTTTTTTAATGATAACATAGTGTTTAACTTCCAGTGCTTCAACAAATGAAACTCACACTCCAACAACTAAAGCTACTTCGTCAGAATTCCAAAAGGATAAGAGCTAAACCACAGCCATGGATATGTATAGGTGAAACAAAGTAGCAAACTCACATTTGTCCGTCTCTCGATCTGCAGTTTGTTTCCAACTAGACATGTGTTTATGTGCAACAGCAAAATAATCTTCCACATTGAAGATATAAAAAGGCATTAATAACATAAGGCATACAGAAAATTCCTTAAGACTCCATCAATCATGAAATCTGAAGCAACAAAAAGTACATATGATAAGCAACCTGCAAGTCTCCGAACAATTATCATTCATGTCTATATATATAATAGCAAGAATCAAATACCATTTTTTGGGGGGTTGTTCAACATGGGTGGAAGGCAGCCAACGCCAGTTTTTTTATCAAGCATCATTTAGCATACAAATGCCAACTTAATGCTATTCTGTCACAAGAAGGGCTCAACCCTGGCCTCTTACAACCATTATATGAGCCTCACATTTAAAATACTAAAAGGACATAGCTCTTAAGTAAACCCAGTAACATAAATATAGCAACAGCAAAAACAAGAAATTACATCACTACAGCAGAAACGCTAGTTTACAGTTCTTTCATGGATCCCCCTTCAAACACAGATAAGTACATTAAACCACAACCATAATCAAACATAACTTATCCGTTTCAAAATGAATAAATTCCAGTCAATTCCTTGAATATAAGTTTGATCCAACTACCTCACTCCTTAAATAAAAAGGAATTCCTCATGTTCAACTTGGACGCCATATATTGGTACAGAATTAACCTCAAAATATTCTATGGCATATCAGAAAATAACAATAATAATAATAGTAATGACAATCTCAAGCACATAAAACAACGAAGGAATGGCCCGATTAAAAAACTCATCAAGGAAATAACCATAAAAAGCAACTGCATCATTGCTTGACATTCTCCAAGTACCACTTGTAAGTATCCATAAGCCCATCTTTCAACGAAATCTTGGCACTCCAACCCAATGAAGCGAGCTTTGAGCTATCCATGAGCTTCCTTGGAGTCCCATCGGGCTTCGAAGTGTCCCAAACGAGCTCCCCTTCAAAACCAACCACTTCCTTAACCAACTCAGCTAATTCCTTAATAGTTACCTCCTTCCCACTACCTACATTCACATGTTCTAATCCACTATAATTTCCCATTAAGAAAACAACCGCATCAGCTAAATCATCAACGTGTAAAAATTCCCTTAGCGGACTCCCGGTCCCCCAAACAACAACTTCTTTTGCTCCTTCCACCTTGGCTTTATGAAATCTTCGCATCAACGCAGGCAAAACGTGGGAATTTTCGGGGTGAAAATTGTCGTTAGGACCGTACAAATTCGTTGGCATACCGGAAATAGCATCGAAGCCGTATTGGATTCTGTACGCCTGGCACATTTTAATCCCCGCAATCTTCGCGACGGCATACCATTCGTTGGTAGGCTCCAGGGGGCCGGATAACAACGCGTTTTCCGGAATGGGTTGAGGAGCAAATTTGGGATAAATACAAGAGGATCCGAGGAAGAGGATTTTTTTTACGCCGTGGCGGTACGAGGAATCGATGACGTTGGTTTGGATTTGGAGGTTAACGGCAATAAAATCGGCTGGATACGTGTTGTTGGCGTGGATTCCACCCACTTTTGCGGCTGCTAAGATGACGTATTGGGGCTTTTCGGTGGCGAAGAAGGATTCGACGCCGGATTGGCGGGTGAGGTCGAGCTCAGCATGGGTGCGGAGGACGAGGTTGACGAAGCCTAGAGATTGGAGCTTGCGGACTATGGCTGAACCCACTAGCCCTCTGTGGCCTGCTACGAAGATCTTCGCCGATTTGTCGGAGAAGAAAGAATCTGTGGAAAGAAAAATAAAACAGAAGCAGAATTAAATATTAAGTTAAGATTTGTTTGGGATCTCAGAGAGGGAGATGAAGAGAGCGAGACAAGTACCGGTTTCTCCCATTGTTGGAGGTTGGGAAGTTGAAGAGTGACAGAGTTGGAAGACAGGGAGAAGTGTCGGTTTGTTTTTCAACTGCCAGCCAGAGAGCCAAAGGTTTTTGTTCTGAAACTGATAAATCTGGTCCTCTTGAGTGACTGGGGCTGAATTGGGTTTGTTGGTTAGAGGATTTAGGCCCAGTAAACTTAGCTTATGATGCCACGTTTCTGCTCTGGGATTGAGTGACATTTGATATTTTATAATATAATGTTATTATAAATAACGTGATTATAAGTAATATAATTATATGTAATATAATTGTAGAAAAAATAATATTATATTATTTGATATATAAGTAAAATAATTATTAAAATATAGAAAAAATAATATTATTACGTTTGGTTTGCAAGTATGAATGTAATATTAATTTTTAAAATTATTTTTATATATTAAAATATAATTTTAATATATTTATATTTTTAACTATTAATCTTTATATAATATTATCTCTTAAATATATTTTTAATGTCATATATTTTATTTTTATTTTTTATTATAGTCTTATATATTTTACTTTATTTTTTAAAATAATTTTTTATATCATATATTTTATTTTAATTTCTTTTACTTATATTATATTAATTTTAATTTTTTCTATTTTATTTTATTTTAATTTTTAATTTGTATATTATATTTTATTTTAATATTTTTTATTTTAATTATAACATTATAAAATATTTTTAACAAAGTAATAAAATAAAAAAGTAAAAATGTTCTTAAGAACATTATAAAGTGTAATGTAATGTGATTATATTAGTTTTGGATTGCAATCACATTACATCTTTTGTAATTACATTACAATTTTATATTACAGTGATTTGTTGTAAAATAAATATTATAATATAATTTAATTAAACACATTATAAAAAATATATTCTCACTTTTTTCATACCAAAACGCTACATAAGCTAAAAGTTTTGTCTTTGTACAGTTGTGGGAACTTTGTACCCCCAATTTGCATGCCGGCAATCAAGTCATGATGGATTTGAACTATCTACGCGTGTAGCCCCTAGGAATAGAGATGTCAACGAGTACCCTATTATAGGGTACCCGCGAGTATCCTATCCGATTATACAGAGTTATGGTACTTATAAGCGGGTTCGAGTAGGGTTAGGGTAGTGATTTCACTATCCGAATTTTAATAGGATAGGGTTAAGGTACCACCTCTTGGGTACCCGTTACTCGAACCTGATTACTATTTATAAATATTTTATTATTATTTTAATACTTAAATTAAAATTTTATAATTTTTGTCAACTTTATAAGCAAATTTTTTTGTTAAAAACTAACAAATATATGAAAAGTATGGTTACTTTAATCATTAATATGATGACATAATATATTTAAATTAAAAAATTATTAGATTGTTATTTATGTTTAAGTATGATTACTCTAATTATTAATATGATGACATTAATACTTTTATGAATGCATGTGTGTATATATTATGTATTTTAAATATAAATATATTTATTTTTTATTTTGTATTAACATTGTAAAAATTATAACTCATAAAATTATTAATTACAGTATATATATGTTTATTTATATAAACATATAGCATATAAATCTAAAGGTAAGTTATGAGCTTAAAAAAGTTAATTGGGTAATTGGGTTCCTATGAAGAAAATTTTAATAATTTTTTTATTTAATCGGGTATTTAAACGAGTTAGGGTAATTATAAGGTAATGTGAATGTATTAGGGTTAAGGTTAAGATAGTAATTTTAAAATTAAATAAATAGTTAATAGAATTAAAGTAATTAATTTTTTATAAAATTAGAGTTCGAATACTTCAAAATTATTGAGTGCTCGACCCGTTGACATCTTTAGTTAAGATGCTTCATTTGACAATTTTGAGTGGAAGGGCAGTTCAGCCAGAACGTAGGGAAAGGACCAACCAAGTATTATGTCCAAGCTATTGGGCCCATTTGGAAACCCACAATACGTTCGATCTTGAAATGGATGCACCCCCATTTCGTTCGGTGGAAAATGGGATGGGCCATGGGGAAAGATTTGGGTTGTATGAAGAAGAATGATAAATCTATCTAAAAACAAACAAAGAATGGGGAGTTTGGCATCTAGGCTGGGATGGGATGGGGGAAAGCGCCAAGCGGAGTTTGCCACCTCAAGTTGTCCCTTGTCGGGACAGGGGAAAAGTTACCCCCGATTACTGACCCATCAATTTGCTCAGTCATATTCATATATCAAAAACAGGTTGCTACTCCTGAATGTTAAATGTCAACATCTTGCTTTGTCAGCACACATCATTCATTCTTAGAATCTTATAGACTACATCTCTTGCACAGTTTCATTATGTGTTTTGCCTGCTTGTTACATGCATGTATTCCCCCCGGGAAAATTATCTCACTTGCTAATATTATCAATGCCTTTTCTGTCTTGGTACAGAAACAGAAAAGTCCAAAGTAAAGAACCCCTTGAGGAATTCAAGCTTATCAAACTTGGAACAAACCGCTTGTATCAAGTGAGCTATTATTGAGAGAGGAGGCTTATCAAACTTGGCACAAAACCGCTTGCATCAAGTGAGCTATTATTGAGAGAGGAGGCTTGTCAAACTTGGACAAACCCTAGGAAAGATGGCCAACATTCCGAATCCACTCCATCTGCTCAGCCATTTGCTTATTGGATAATTTTCAATATATTATCATATTACTGGTATATTGAATGTCCAAAAACATGTTAGACTACAATTAGTTATTTAGTAAAAAGTAGAACATGACAAGCTTGTAGATATATAATCGTCCCTTTCATAGAGCTTCACATTCAGCAAGGCCTTGGTGATATGTTGAGCAACAACTTGATGATATGTATTTGCATTTTCCTTTGAAAGCTTTCAAAGCATTGATTCTTTCTCTAATTTTCGCTATGTCATACCAAGGTTAGAATAGAATATATAGCCATTGAAACAATAAAAGAAATTAGCACTTTCAAAGAATAGATTCTCGCTGTCAGGCATTAATCAGTCCCAAGGAGAAAAACCCCAAACACTTCGAGATAGGGAGTGAACATGAAGAAAGAAGAACGGAAGCTGTGCACCGTTACAACACATTTTTCACTGATTCATTGATTGCATTAAGTCCAAATTCAACATTAGAAGTTAAACGTGAACACAAAATGATTGCATTGACTTTGATGACTGCCATACTTTGTAACCATTCACATCCTCAAGAGTGAAAAAACACTACATCATTTTTCTCCAATAGTATAAAGGAATGACAAATCAGATTTGAAATAATCTTCCAACTCAGATCAGTCCATACTACAAGCAATTATAGAATTAGAATTCCACTCTACCTGTGCTCACAAAGCATGGAAATGACATTGACAACAGCTTTGGGGACCCCCAAACAAAGATTATGCCAAACCCATTTTAAAACACTCAACCTACCTAACTTACCCAGAGCCAAACTTTGACCCCCATAATTTTTATTAACTGAAAACTAAAAATAACTCATGACAGCCTGTAACTGACACGCTGCCAAAACTTCCAACTCTCAGGCTGATGAAATACACTGACAAACCACCGCGCCAGCCACCTCCTCCTCTTCCTCCACCGCTTCCTTCCAGCACTGCATGGTCAATTTAGCAGGGGCGCGCAATGTGCACCTCTCTCCCTTGGAGAAATAAGTCCAGTAAACCACACGCCCTCCACCTGGCAGCTCCTGCTTCACCATATACTGACGCGAGTAGCCTTCCACGTCAGCACCTTCCATGGCCCAGAAACGAGCCCCGCCACCATGGCACGTGACCGCAACAGAAAACTCATTGGGACAAAAACATGTCAGCACCCTTTTAACCAGAGGTTCCAGCTTGACAGAATCGATGTCGAGCCCCATGGCCTCGTAGCTAGCGTAACTGAACCCATCTTCTGGGGTCACGTGCACCGTAGAGTAAGCAAATCCCTCGATCCCATTCATCGAATACCCACACGGGTCAAAGTCGAAGTCGCATATCACGTGACTCGGGATGATGTCAGCAATTCCGGACGTTTTCGTCATTTCACGTGCCGAACCATTCCCGTTCCCCGACTTTTTGTAAAACACGCCTGCCTTTTCTCTATCCAACCCCGTCATGCACATTTCCAGAGTAACCAATTCCCTTGGATCTTCCGTCAACGGCTGTGAACATTTTGCTACAGCCGAGTAAACGTGCCAGCTACGAGTAGGAAACCTCGGATCGCCAATTATATAAGCCTCGGTAATAAAATCAGTAAAAAATTCGTTTAGCGCGGTAACTTCCTCGGAGAAGTTACGGTGAGGGGCAGGTTGGCGATCAGGGAAAATAAAGGTGCCACGTGAGTAGTTGACTCGTGACACACTGAGTGAGAGCGAGTTACTGAGCTGAAGAATCGGGGGAATTGATAAGAGGAGCTTTGTGGTTCCGCATGTCTTGATGATGATTTTGTTTGGGTAAACAAACAGGCTTGACTCGGAGAGGACGTAAGAGTCGAAGTTGGGATTGGAGAGCTGGGAAACTATGGTGCAACAAGCTGGTTGGAGGATGGAGTCGAGCTGGGTTTTAGATAAGGCTCGGAGGCCCAGCCCATTTGTGTCCTTGAAGATGGGTGGATCAAAGAAAGTGATATCCAGGCGTTTTTCGAAGCCTTCGAAGCCTATTGGTGAAGGAGGCGCTGGCGAATCCATGTCACGTTTCATCTCAAGAAAGCTCAATATTAACAATATCAATGGAAATTGTTTTCTTCGATGCGGGATTATTTAATGGCTGCTTTTTCGTCTTTGATTGTTAGCAAATGTTCTTCAATTAGAGAAAGGGAAGGAAAGAAAAAGAAAACGAAGAGGCTGAAGAAAATCCTACTCTAAGACTTAGGGGGCCATTTAATTTGGGTTGTATCAGGATGGTTTTCTAACGCACTGCAAGAACAAAAACACCCAAAGAAACAAAATGTTAGAATAATAAACCAATTAAACATTATGAAGACCGAAAAAATGATAAAAACGAAAGTGCTCTATTTTGGGGAATGAAGGAATCGTACGTTGGAGTAAGCAGCAGATCGGAACTTTTCGATGCCACCGTTTGGACGAATGTCTTCAATGCTGTAACCCAGAGGAGCTTCGTATTGTAAAGAATTACGACTAGTACTACTACTAGACTTCTTTTTGCCACCTTTGGTCTCCATTACAACATCCACGCTTTCCTACACCAAGAATCTCAATTAATCTTTTCTCTCAAAAGTTTGACTCTGAACCAAATCGGTTTAATCTCAAATGAGCACAACTAGATTGTCTCAGAGATTGAAATTTTATAGACCAAAAATTAATCTAAAACCCACACACAGAGCCATATAAATTCATAAATCAACAAAATATTAAGAACCCATTGTTCTATAACCAAAAGAAGAAAAAAAATCCTTACAGCTTAAAGAGTCTGATTAATGGGGAGAAATCCAAAAGGAAAAAAACGAGAAATCCGAGGTATCTGATCAGGAAAAAGAGGGCACGCAAAGGGACTCAGTGGTAAGAAAAATAGAGCTACAAAGGTTTTTAAAGGATTGAGGAACAGAGAACTGGGGAAGGTTTTTCTTTGTATGAGTGAGAAAAGAGTGCGGGAACAGAGTATTTATAGAGGGCCAAAAAACTGGCTCCGGAGTGGCATTAGTAACAATTAGAGATTGCTCTTAGTGAAAACCAACGGAGAGGTTTGGCATTGGGGATTTCTGCTCAGGTCCACTGTGCTGCACTCTTGCTGTGGTTCCTAGGCACGTATTATTTCTAATTCAACCTAATTCACTATCTCACGTGTTGCCAAAGAGCGTGTATCACACGATTTGCCGGATTGTATCGAATTCTCTACTTTAGGGAAGTGGAACTGTAGAAGTGTGTTTCAGTCACTAAAATCCAATTTGAATCTTGTGATGTAGATTCTGGCCATTTTCACAAGGGCGTGAGGGTTATTTTCATTTAGTTTGGGGGTTAAAGTTACTCGTGGAGGCAGGGATTTGCATGATGCTGATATCCTATGTTGCCAGCTTGTAACGTTGAATTTGTGCAGCTTTGATTCAATGTGGGTCTTACACGTACTCCTATTTTAGTTGCGGAGAGCATCAAAATTTGAAAATCCAATTTCTTGGGCGATCAAGAAAGCATCTTTTTCAGGGCATCTTTCTTGCCTACCTTTTTATATATAAACAAAATCAGATAAAAAACCGTTTTTCACCTAAAGCCTTGTTTTGATTCTCCTCCACTTTTTCCATCAAATTGTTTGTTAATCACAGTGCTTCAATATTAGCAGGAGTATTTTGGCTAAACTTTAATTAATGGAGTAATTATGTACAGATTTTGGATTATCATTTATCAGTGCCATTAATGTGATTGTAAAAATTAAAGGCGTTGTTAATGAGCAATGAATTAATTTTCAAAAAAAAAAAGAGAAATGAGCAATGAATCCCAATTTTGTCCTCATCTTGAACAAACTTGTTGAAAGTTAACTTTATTGACGAATAGAGCCCGGGCAGTGGAACTGATACTCTGACACAGTGGTCTGCTCCCAAATCCCAACCCCGTTTTTTATTTTTTACTACTTTTGGCTTAAAATAAAAACAATATCTTAGTTGTCAAACTTTTTACCACTATTTAAGGCCGACACTTGGATTATTTTGCATGCAGGTAAAACAGTATGGAGTCAATGCCCCCCAACAAAAAAGTGACGTGAAGGTGGAGGCGGCTTTGAGGTTCGGTATAAAGTTTTCCATGGGTTACCCACTCCTGCAATTTTGGCCCGCATCAACTAGGCTTCATAGTATTTAAAGTCTGAACCCATCCTAAATTTATTATTTTAATATTTTTTTAAATTATCTTAAAATGTAGGTTTTTAAAAACCCATAAAACAGCACCACCTCGTATTGCTTACCTTAGCATCTTTCAAAAAAATAAAGATTGACTGACCTTAACAAAGATTAAAATGAATTATTAACTTACATAATCCCTAATTGCTTCGCTGCTCCATCCTTTCTCTGGCTTTCACCACCACTTTTCATTATCACTCTCCTTTTTTTTTATAAAATTAACTTGGGTTAATTAGATGAGTAGAGAAATGATTTGGTGAGGATGAATATATGATGCTACTTACATGGTTTAAAAAATTATATATATCAAGTGGCATGATTTTAATGAGTACCTAAAAATCCACTTTAAATGATCCTAATATAAGTTAAAGTCTCTAGTAAACAATAAAAACTATATTTAAATTCAAAGAAAAAAAAATTTTGAAATAGTAACACAAATAAAACTCTCTTTTAAAATTAAAAAGTTTTATGTACTTGTTGAATGAAGTTTTCCCTTTCTGTATTCAATCATTAGGTTATCCAATTATGAAATTTTGCATATTCCTTCTCATCCCATAAATCCCAGTTTATTAATATGAGGATTAAGATACGAACTCAAAACTTTTGAAATGAAATATCAAATGTTTCATTTAGGGCATCATCTCTTTTCTAAGAGTATGTAATCATCTTCATTCCATACTTGACACATACACACACACACACACACACACACATATACATATATATTCCTTTTTGCTCCATTTTTGAAATTATCTCATTTCTTTATTTTTATCCTTGAAATTTACAAGCAGAGGACATGCTTGTGGAATCCACTACTTGTGTGGTTATCACTGTTGCAAAGCAAGGGCAAGAGGGCAAAGTGACATTACTTTGTAAAGTTGATCTCCTATAAATTCTCCTTTGAGATCATTAGCTAGGGTCCAATTGATCCCACGATTTGTGATTGAAAATTAGTCTCGTGATCAATTTCTTTTTAGCAAAAAAACAGAAAGATAAACGGAATAAAGATGGAATGTTACCATTAAAAATATGATGAAGATACGATCTAGACCTAGAATAGGAATATGTTATTAAAGAAGATATTACGTGGATGTTTATGCTTCCCAAAAGATGAAGCATCATTTTCATAATCCTCACGTTTGTTTCAGTTGCTCTAGAGTAAATTAATAAATTAAATGACCAAGAATAATTTTACCTCCTCTAATGATTAAAAATTGTTTTTGTGTTTCTACTTTAAGCATTTAGTTTATTAAGAGGTGCATGAATTAATTTCCTTACTTTAAAAGGTATATTCAAATTCTTTTTTCTCGATCAAAATATATAAAAGAACCCTGCTTTTATCTTTTATATCTAATGTTAGATTTCATGGAAGTATTAAATGTATATATTGAAAATCAAAGAATGAGGAATATGTGCCATTGGCCAAAATGACATGGTTACACGCTTCTCCTTCACTGCACTCCTTTGCTTATGGACTTAATTATAGTTACGGTGGGATTCAACGTATGTATAGCACGCAGGAAGAGAATTAATGTTGTCATCTTCAAAAAGCAAATGTGAACTTGTGGACTACCTCTGCAAACGGCAACTCCTTGGATCATTAATCCCCTTCTGTTCAGAATCTGGTACAAGTTTTGATAATCACTACTAATGATAAATACCTGGCTTTACCGTTGATGATAGGAAAGAAGAAAAAATGAGTGTTTGACAGTATCAAGGACAGAATACGGGCAAAAGGTACAAGGGTAGCAGAGCAATTAAGGACTGTCGAATCAAGGCAGTTGCACAAGCAATGCCAACTTACCACATGAGCTGTTTTCTCCATGAGATTAATACGATGTTGACCAGATTATGGTGGTGGGTGATGGTTCAGAGCGAAGGCATTTTCATTAGCCTAGATGGGAATCATTATGTATGTCTAAATTCCAAGGTGAATTAGGATTTTGGGATTTTGATTCTTTTAGTCTTGTTGCATCGGCAAAGCAGTGCCGGAGATTACTGCATGAGCAAAGTTCTGTATGCTGCAAAATGCTTAAAAGCCAAGAGTACTTTCCTTCAGGCTACAGGGGGTTATAACCCTTCTTCTACTGGAGGAGTAATTTAGTAGGTAGGAATGTGTTAAGGGGAAGAACTGAGGTGGAGAGTAGGTGATGGCATGTCTATTCCTATATGGAGAGACAAATGGATTGATAAACCTCCTCCTTTAAGACCTGGCATGAAAGAGTCTGATCACTCATTTTCTGGTTTCAAGAGTAGCAGATTTGATAGATGAGAACAATGGGAGGTGGAAAGAGCCAAAGAGGGAATGATACATCAGCTGTTTCAAAACAGGCCATTGCAGAAGTTAAGGTGGCGTTTGTTTGCAGGGAAATCACATTGTCTACAATGTGACTAATTAAATTATGTTGCAGTATTTGTTTTGTAATAGACCACTGCAATGTAAGATTACAATGTAATCACATTGCAGTCAATGGATGTAATGTGATTACAGTCCAAAACTAATGCAAACACATTACATTGCAGGCTGCAATGTTATTAAAGATATTTTTAGCTTTCAACTTTATTACTTTATTAAAAATATTTTATAATATTATAATTAAAATAAAAAATATATATATAATATAAGAAATAAAAATTAAAAAAATTAAAATTTATATAATATAGGTAAAAGAAATTAAAATAAAATATATAATATAAGAAATAAAAATTAAAAAAAATTAAAATTTATATAATATAGGCAAAAAATATTAAAATAAAATATATAATATAAAAATTAAAAATTAAAAAATATAAAAAATTAAAATTTATATAATATAGGTAAAAGAAATTAAAATAAAATATATAATATAAGAAATAAAAATTAAAAAATAAAATATAAAAATTTAAAACTTATATAATATAGGCAAAAATATTAAAATAAAATATATAATATAAGAAATAAAAATTAAAAAATAAAATTTATATAATATAGATAAAAGAAATTAAAATAAAATATATAATATAAAAAATTATATTAAATAAATGAAAATAAATTATACAAAATTATAATAAAAAATAAAAATAATATATATGACATTAAAAATATATTTAAGAGATAATATTATATAAAAATTAATAATAAATAATACAAGTATATTAAACTTATATTTTAATAAATAAAAATAATTCTGTAAATTAATATTACATTCCCAATAAAGTACTTGTAAACCAAACGATGAAATATTATCTTCCCTGCAGTTTTATCATTACATTACTTATATATCAAATACTACAATATTATCTTCCTTGCAATCACATTACTTGCAATCACATTACCTGTAATCACATTGCATTGTAAAGTACCAAACACCACCTAACAGCTAAAAGAAACGTTGGCTGAGTTCAAGAACAACGTTGGCTTCTTCGTGTGATTTTGGCTCTTTCTCTAATGTATTTTGAGAGACAAATGTGACTACTCATAATATTGCTAAACTTAATTGTGATTTACATTGTGGATATCTTTGGCCACATTCATTACCAGAGCCAGAGGGGTTTGTGGATGATGTTCATATATGCTTAAGCCTTTCTTTCCATGAAAAAAAAAAAATTCATACCCCTAAAATTGATATAAATTCACTTTTTATCCTTTCAATATATAAATTAATTAGTGGAGAATTCACAAACTATTTATTAAAAATTCTACTTTTTTTAAATCAATACAACTTATAATATAATGGTGTGTGTGTATGTATTTATAAAATCATTGGCACATTTTTAACACGAAATTGGAGGAAAGCATCAAGATTCAAATTACTTAAATATGTTTCAAATTTTATTAGGGCAATAAGTTCGTTACAATGTCTAAGTGTAAATAACTGTCTTATATATGCCAAATATTATCTTTATGACATTATTTTATTTTATAAATATACATAAATTTATGAATAGATACATCCCAATGTTTTGTTCAAGAATGTTGACTTTCAGTTATAATTCATAATTTTCACATCAATATACGTAAATTCTTAACAATTTTATATGTCGATGAACTCATTGTATTTTGAAAGTCGATATATTTGTTAAATATTAGGCGCTAAATAATGTTGGGGAAAATAGCTAATTAAGATTAGGCAAACTACATAAAATTTGATAATATTAACATTGCATTCGAACATATATTTGATTTAGTAATAGGTACATACGTCTCTTTTCTTAAATAAAACAAATGTCATAACTAGCCTATAGTGGACCATTAATAAGGAAAGAGAATGCTAAAGTATACCATAGTTGGAATATTCATAAATTTATTATTATTATTTATGAGTATTTAAAATGTAAGAGAAAACAACATTACCCAATAAAAAAATAACATAAGCCAAGCTGGTCCAAAAATCATAGGGTTCAAAGTTGAGAGTAATCAATGGCATGTGCCCCTTGTGGTATCGCGCATGCGTGAAATTAACCTATCGGCAAAGCGGCATATAATTGACTCATCAGCTTCTTAGGGTATTAATATTCAACCAATTTGCATGCCCACATTGCTTCTCTTTGCTTCATGATCTCAGTGGTGACACCAATATCAAATTTTATGTATTTTTTTTTCTCCGCAATGCCATATATTATGTTCCTTTTTTAATAATCAGAAGACAAAGAAATCAAAAATAATAAAACTTTTTTTAAAAAATAAATATACATGATATCAGAAAACATTCATTGTGACGTATCATACTAAAATACGGACATTAAAAATTAATATTAACAAATGCTATAAGAGAAACGACTTAACAATTGAGTGAATTACTTGTTAATTTTAAAAATAAAAGCATTTTACTTTAAAGTAAAGTATTAGAAGATTGAAGATCAATCAGAGTGTCGAGCATATCAGAAATTAATTGAAATCCATCCACAATAGATAGAGGGGGGAATGCGTTATCTAAGACTTGAATATGATTGAATTTGCTGGATAGCGTTCATCATTAGATCTGCAACTTTTTTATTAAAGGCGTAGGCCCTGATTCGCAGAAACCCACGGGAGACACCTCGTGCCTTAAGAGGGAAACAAACAAAACATAATATCACAAAAAGTGGAGCATATCCCCATGCATAATCCAACAGGCAAAGCGACTAGTGTTTTTCCCCCCTCCATTTATTTTAGCAACGATTTGGATTTATGTGAATAGAAAAACCACTAGAAGCATTCTATAAGATATTACGATCGTTAATGAAATGCCTTGCCATCAGATTGAGTCAAATGGATAGTGAGGGGCTCGAGAATATCCAATTCTAAGAGTGCGAATTTATGAATTGCTAATCATTTTATATATTATAAGGTAGCCAAATATATTTATTCGATGTTTATTTGTCCATACTATTATCCTTCATGCCATCCTCTTGGGCCAAGACTCAGCACCCACTACCGCTACATACATTATTATCATTATAGTATATGAGTTTTTGGGTTTTCTATTGATGTTTTTTATTGGAAGAAAAGTACATAATTTGTTGATTGTAACAACAATAGCACATGTCCTTTACATGCAAAAGCCTAAAGAAAGAAAGGGAGAAAGATTGGATGAAGAAGATGTTAACCAAGCCAATGGTCAGAAAGTTTCACCATCCATTTGCTGGGGTCTCTTTTAAAGAATTGTTTACCGAGTTCTTTGATAATTCTCTGCCTCACTCCCAACAAAAATAATAATGGGAAGCTGATAGGTTATGGTGCAAAAATTTTAATAATTTTTTATGAAATTTTTTGTCATAAATACACTGAAAAAGGATATTATCGATGAATTTTTTATAGAAAATTTATCAAAAACTTTGTTGAAAAAATCTTGGTTTAGTAACGTTACATAAAAATATAAACTTTTATAGAAATTGGTTGAAACTTTTTCGATGAAAAAGCCAGTTGAAGAAGTTGGAATTGAATAAAATATATAAACAATAATAAATTGTTGGAGTCAAAAATAGCAATCATAAATGCCCAAAAATTCCATAAAAAAGGTACAAAAGTGTCAAAAGCATATTGGTGTGGAGCTAAGCCCATTCCCATGTCTTTTCATCCAGCTGCGAACCATGAACTCCACTTGCAAACTAAGCTCTGTCCAATGCAAAATTTCGAAAAGTATTTCGAGAGGGGCCGACCAAAATTATCTGTGAAAACCATTTGTCCCCAGCCTGGGCTTTTTCTAGGTGTAGCTTTGTGAGGGCCCTTTCGACCTTGTGCCATTTATACATGTTTGTGTTACTCCCATTTTCTTTATTTACTTGTCTATGTCTGCATAAGTTGCTCAAAGTGGTATTTCTTGTGCTACTAGAAAAACTTATCAAGAGAAAAGCATGGCTAATTCTAAGTTTTGAACCCAAAAAGGGAAATCACATATCTTCGTCCAAAATGGGATGAAAAATAATTAATTCAATTAGTTGTATCAATCATACTTTAGCAACAAATGGTTATTCTCTCTTTAGAAGGGATGACAATTTCCCTTTTCTATTTTATAAATTCTAACTCTCATTTTAATAATCAATTGTAGACCTTTAAATTAGAAATTTTAAATTTTGATGGTAATGCGATTTCTAATTTCCTTTTTTTATATTACAAGTAATAGAAAAATTGAAAATTATGCTTATTATATATTATATACATCACTTTTCTTTAACATTTGGCAGTATACTGCTTTTAGTTATGGATATATGGTTGTCAAAATCGTATTCAGCAACATTGGCAAAGAATTTTGGACATGGTGGTGGCTCCACCCTCCCAATTTCTTCAAGGTGAATTGTGATGCATCCTTTGATCAATCATCTCAACGGGTGTCTGGCTGTTGATGGTATGAATTCCTTGCCCAAGTAGGGTCAGTGCAGATTGCATAAGCCCTCACTATTCGGCTTGCCTGTGAACTCATCAAGATAAAGAAGTGGAGTAAAGTTTTGATTGAATTCGATAATTTGGAATTTATTCAAAGGTTCGAGGAATCAAAAATTAAAATAAGTTGAAAACAAAAGTTATTGAGGGGATATTTGTTCCACAGTCGATCAGTTTTATTACATTTTTATATAAATAAAATAGATTGGTAAATTGAATTCCTTAAAAAGAAAAAAAAAATAGATATTGTTTTTTCAATTGGTTTGTCATTTCTCCACTGATTTGTTGGATTTGCTCAATTTGTAATTTATACATCGTTGGTATATTGAAAAGAAAAAATAAAAAATAAAAAAAAACAATTGGAAAAATTTAAATAGAAGAAGGAAACAATTGGAAAACCAATATGGTAGTTTTGTTTACCAAGTCATAAGCAACTTTGGGCTAACAATATATGTGCTCCAGAGGCCGCAGAAGTTGAGCCCATCTCTAAAATCTTCAGGCGATTGCAGTGCAGACCCATCTTTTAATAAGCCGTCTAGGCCTGTTTAGCGAATTGGCTTTGAACACAGTTGGTTTATAAACACTTGGTATAATAATTATCTTTTTATCCTTTGGGATAATTCAAAGATGATGGATGCCAGTGGCAGTTAATTTTGAAATCAATAGCCATCTTCAGGCATGATTCCTGGCAGACAAATGTGGAGTAATGCAATCTTTATTCCAACCACATTCAATTGTCAATTGTTTTGATTTGCTGAAGCATCTTTGAAAAAAAAAAAAACGAAAAAGGGTTTTTCTTGATGGTCAAGGAGGGTCTATCAGGCAATGGGGACAGATTGATGGATGAATAAGACAATTGGGTATCTAATTGTTATTCCACTTTAGGCAAAAAAGTAAAAAAATTGTTCATTGCACCCTAATCATAGATTGGAATCCGTAGATGGTGGGATCCTAGCATTAAAACCAACCATTTAGAATCTCTCAATCTGATTAGAATACATATTTGTATTGAAATCTCTGAGAGGGATGAAACCTTGATTTCAGGAACGTTAGTACATGCAGAATAATTCAGCAAGGACACAAACCTCGGGTGCAAAATTTTTCATGATTTGCATATGATTAGCGATACTCAATTCAACTTTAGTTACCAAGTGGCTTGGAGTAGAGATGAAGTTTTCGTACGATTTAGATATAAAATTTGGGAAATTGAACACAACTTTGTTATGTTTTTCCACAATCAACAGGGAGTAGATGTCGTAAAAAGCATTGGTTTATAGGGCCATCCAGTGGTGATTAATTAGTCGTACAATGAGAAAGCATTTAAATAATGCAAAATGGATGTGATTTGGATGTAACTTGAGCACTTTTCAGTTTACTTTTACGCTTTTGTTGCCTTCACTTGAATTGAAAGTGAAGTCCCAAAAGAAAAGCACAAGGTGCAAGGGCAATCGGCATGTATAAGAGTAACGTTTTTGAAAGATAAAAAACGCAGAGAATGAAGAGATTAAAGATGGCAGAAGATGGTGCGGTTAATGATTTTTATAGCAAAACAGTCATAGATATATCCATAAGTAAATAATGACAGTCCTCATTAATATTCCTCCGAAAATGAAGTGAAGAATAAAACATGGAAAACATTCTTGACAGCTAGAATATCTGCACAACTAGTTGGCAGTTGTTTTTCTTTCTTCTGAAAAAATAAAAATTGAAAAACGTGGGGTAGGGTACCTGGTACAGGTCCTTCAGTCAGAAGAAGGTTTCCATCGTCCAGATTCTCATAAACACGGTTTCCAAATTTCATTCAGTTGGGATTGAAACAGCTGGAAGACCTTTTCTTTTCTTCTTCTTTTGTCAACTAAATGCTCAATTTGGTATCAAAATTTTTAGATTTTTATCAATTTAGGGTCAAACGTTTCATTTCTAACAATTAAGCATCAAACGTTTTCGATTTTATATAATTAAAATTAAGGTGAAACATATCTGATGCATTTAAGATATGCGTATGACGTAGATATTGATTTATCGTGTAAAATACAAAATGGTAATTTTGTCATAATGTATTTTTGTTAAGTTTAAATTATTCAAATTATAATATGACGTGTTATAACTTTATCATCATGATGTATAATAATTAAATTTTTTAATATGACGTATAATAATTAAATCTTTGTTACATTTTTCAACATAACGTGTAACAATTAAATTTTTAATATAACATATAACAATTAAATTTTTGAATATTTGGCATATTAGCTGGTGCATAACCCACTTACTTAAAGAGTAGGGTTCAAATCCCCTCTCCTCTAATTATAAAAAAAAAATAACTAAAATTTAGAACATGGTGTGTAACCTATATTTTTCAATATGGTCTTAACAACATTTTTCTCACAAAAAGTAACAACTAAATTTTAGAACATTACGTGTAACATTATATTTTTTAATATAGCATTAACAACATTTTTTCCACAAAAAGAAATAATAATATTTCCCAACATACCATGTCATCAACTCACTTGATTTTCTGTCGCATGTAATACACGCTCCATCTACCCATTAACTTAACCCTTAATTGTAAAGAACAAAAAATATTTAGACATTGATTGCTACAATTGAAACGTTTGACCTTTAATTAAAAAATACTCAAACATTTAATCTCAATTTAAACATTTAGCTTCTTGTATCTAATAAAAACTAAAATAAGATCATTTATATAGAAATTTAGGAACAGCTAGTCATTCATCTATTTAGATGATATCATTTCTGTTTTCAGAATAATGCTACTTATATTTATTTAATTCAATGCTTGAGTGTTACACGTAATGAATTTAAAAAAATATAAAATAATGCAAAAATAAGTTAAATAAAAACGATTCTATTACGCTTCCATTTTAGTTCAACTTATTGAATACTATTAATAATCATAGTAATTAAATTAGAAATTTTTATTTTTAGAATCTTGTAAAGAGAAATATAGATTTATTCGATAGGAAAAAAATGATCTCTTTTTATGTAATGTAATCATAGTGTATAAGTTTAATAAAAGCACCTGGTTACCAACATAAAGAATACCAACAGAAATCAAAAACAAAATTGCACTTTGGATTACTTATGAAATTTGGTGCTCTTGTTGAGCCACACAACCATACCCCTTATTACTTGTTGTCATTGTGAGCTTGTAAGTTCGGATTTTTAACCTTAATGCTTCATTTATTAATTACAATCAAAGGCAAGTCTCAATAAAATTATTTTTTACTCAAATTTGTTGAGCAATGATAGTTTTTTTTTTTTTACTTATACAGTGTTAATATATTAAATATAATTTTTTTATTTTCTACAATAATATTTTAAAACATTTTAAAATTATTTTTAAAAATTTAAAATAAAATTTTATTTTTTATTATATTCAATTAAATTTATATATTTTTATTTTTAATCAAATAAATTTTTTAAATTAACAAATAATTAATTATTTTAATCAAAACATGATATATTATTTAATAATTTAAAATTTTTTTCACATATTATGTCAATTATTTTTTGCCATGGTTCATAGAATGGCATAGCAAAAAGTTATCAAAAAGAAGAAAAAAAACACTTATTTTGGTATGAGCAACCATACAGAAGCTGAAACCAGTATATTTATTTATTCATTTATATATTAGGGATGGAAACCGTGGGTCCCAAAAAGGCTGAGGGAGAGGTAAGGCACGGGCGTTATAACTTTTGCTTTTTCCAATTCTATAAGGACTTGTTTTTCTTTTGCTGGCCCTTTTTTTATAAGTTTTTGCTTTTATCTTTTTGTTTACAGGCACTGAAATAGCTGAAAATAACATCCAACGTGGAAGCATCAATTCCATGGGCATGGAAGAATAAACGCACTCCAACAAAGATTTGGTTTTGTTTGTTTAGAATTCCTATACTTATTTAGGAGGAGGATGAAACAATTATTATTATTATTGTTAGTATTATAATAATCCATTTAAAAATACTGTCGCCTATCGCCAAGTGCACTTGGACACACATCTCTATAACCAAAAGGATTTTGGTGGGCCTTTTCTTTTGGAAGGCAAAAGAAAAAGATCCACTTCCCTCGTGTTTCTTTGCCTCGCCTTTCAGCTTTTGCTTTCATGGGGATGGGCGCTTGCTGCCTACGAGCATCCCACTATGGGACTCTGTGAATTTCCTTGGAAGGTGGGTGTCTTCCCCATTTTAGTTTCAAAGGTTTTGCATGGTAAATGTACTCAAGTTAGTGTTAATATAATAATTAAAAACAGGGCTTTCTGATTTATCATTTATGGGTGTTCATTTGAGTCTAGGGATGAAAAGAGTTTGGATGGAAGAGATTTTGTAATTATTCAATTGGCTGATCAGCTTTTCTTCATTTTGGTCCACGGGGTTTCTTTCTTACTAGAATATTGTCACAATCTTTTGCTCGTATTGATCTTGATGGGATGCCCTAATAATTTTTTAGCATGCCAAGTTGCCAACCATATATAGAATATTAAAATTGAAATTTGGATTTTGAGTGAGAGGCTTGGACCTATTGAATGTAAGTTGAAATTAATTAGTGATAAAAAAAAGATGTTTTTTTGATGGTATAATCTGGGAATTAAACACGAGGAAAGAGTTTAGCTAAGCCTTACAGCCTATTTCGGTCAAAGAATTAGGGCGTACAAGTAAAAGGGGCAAATAGGCCATAGAATATTCATTAGCTTGGAGTTTGTAAGATGATTGAAATCTCTGAGTGATGATATCAGAAAGTTACTTACTCTAATGGATTAACCTCAAAGAATCAAATTTGTGCTTCATTATTTATTTAAACTTAAAAGGAGTGAAATTTATTTAGATATATCCACGCAAGTGCCCCCTGTCAGCGCAGGTGGCGTGATGCAGACGCGTGGCATGAGACATCAAATGTGGGGGTGGGTAAGAGTTCTGTTTAAGAAATTCAAAACGTGTGTGGCACATGTGGGGTAGATTGACTTCTTGAGTAGGATTTAACTGACTACAGGACCCGCATGTGCTGCCACGTGTCCACATCAGGCAACGTTGACTCTCGGATGGACATTTCTATTAATTGTTTGACTATAGACCGACGGGTGGTGGACGGTGAAATCTTTTAAAAGTTGGAGACCGATGAACTTAAATTTTTTCGGTTATAAATAAAAATAATATATTTATAAAAAGTCACAGCTACCATGGATTACACTAAAAAAAAATTAATTTATATTATTTTGGGATATATATATATTTATATATATAAAACACCAATGAGCTTTCTTCTCATTGAACATTGATGAATACATCGAAGGGAACATAATGAAGAATATGTGAAGAGGCGAGGATAGAGCATCATCCTGCATGAGAATGACTCCTACTTGTCCACTAGGTAATGTGTGACACTAATTATTTATCAAGTGTTGAACTCCCTAAAGAATCATAATCCCAATTCCATACCTCCCCCCAATTCACAAGAATCCATCATCACCCACCTGTTTCTTATGATTTTGTTCCTCCCAAAAGTATATTTATCATGGAAACATTTTCTACAACTATTTTCTTCACAAACTTATGTTATCTATTACTACAATTATATATTATAAATAGAAAGGAAGTTTTCAAAGTTAAGAAAAAACTATATTTAAATTAAAGAAATGGTGAATAGGAATATTTTATTTTAGTGTTGAATTCAATATATAATAATCTCTGATTATAGGGATGTAAACGGGTTGATATTGTACATGTATCCGTAGGTATTTGAATTGATAATATAGGGTTCGGGTATCTTATATTTGGTTAGGTTTTTAATGCTTGTTTTGAGTTTGGGTTGTATTTGGTTGTATTAGGATGCTTGATGTATGCTACATTTGAATATGATATTCAATGCTACAGTTTTATGGTTTTTTGTGTTTTAATGTTGTTGTTTGAGTTTTTTTTTATAATTTTTTGTGGTTTAAATTTTAATTGTTAGTAAATTGCAGATGAATTAATATAAAATATTTTTTATTTGAGTTTCAAGTTTAGGTTATTAAATGTGTATCCATATATAAAAAATTTACTTTGTATAATCGGATATTTGACAAATAGTGCTATACTATCAAGGTTTGGTTTTAGATTACGCTTTATAATTTTATCCGAATTTTAATAAGATTAGGATACTTTATAGTTAAACTATTTTGAGGTTAAATACTTCAAAAATAATGAATTTACATCCCTATCTCAGAATGTGCAGATGACAACAGTATCAACCACAATGGAGAACCTTTCAATCTTTCATATATTGTGAGAGAAAAAGGTATATAGGATAGGGTTAAAGATGTAAAAATTGATTAGCATAAGCATAAGATTTTAGATGATACAGAATATAATTTTCCTGCAAAAGATAAGAAAGCCCATAAACAGCATACTTGGTTGCACCCACGATAATATAGCCTTTCCATGTATATATCTTGGCAAAATAGATAATACTTTGTAAAAAGAATTAATAGAAAATGGAGTCAAGTGTGGGAGGGCAATTGGCCCATGCATGCAGAATGTGTGAATTAGGAGTTTGGGGATGAACAGTTGGAAGTAGTTCAATTTTCGAGATACTTGATCGTCATACACCTGAATTGGACCTAAGGGAAAGAGGGGGTGCATGTTATTTTGGAAAATGGTCGAATATTGGTGAGTGAACAAAATGATGAAATAAAAGCAGTGGGGATTAAATACGGGGAAGGTAATTCTTTTTCTGGTTCTATGTTTTTACTTGAATTGTCCTTCTTTTAACCTTAAAAAAAAAAAATACAACATGGTATAGACAATAATTTTCAAGAATATAATATAAGCAACTTGTGATTGCATCTAGGCAAAAGGGAGGAGCAACTGGCTATTGCCAAATTTGAGATATATCAACAACAGGTCTAGAAGAAAAAGCAAGCTTTCCGTCTTGGGGTGGTTCCTTTTTTGTATTTTTGTTGTTCTCCTTTCCCTATCTGAGCAATCTACAGTTAAGATAATCCTCAATTCATGCACACCGCATGCATGCTTGCTCTTCTATAGCACCCAAAAGGAAAGGCATCCATAAAACAAAAAAGAAAAGCATCAAAGCTGTTCCAGCTACTTCAGAAAACAACAAGCAGCCATGAATTCTACAAGGACATGTACTATGCCACATGAACAACTTTTACGTATAAACAAATTAATCCAATTTAATGCATAATAAGTGTATATATAAATATAATTTTTTTTAAAAAGACAATGCTTATCTCTTCCACTGTTGATTAAAGTAATAAATGTTTGAAATAGTTTTACACCACCCAAGGAAAATAAAAAAAAGTAGTCTTTTTCTCTTCTTATTCCTGCAGCCAGGGTAACAATGAAGCCTTGCAGGCATATTTCATGTCAGGTTTCACATCCAATAGAATCAAACTAGTTCTGGAAATAAAAAAACTATACTTTAAATACTTAAAAAAAGAGGGGTAGGGATAATGATTAGCAGGTTAGTAGGCTGTAGGAAAAGCAAACCTTGGAACAAAATTAAGAAATAGGCCACTCAAATACCCAAAAGCAAGACCATCATCCCCTCCATTTTTGGTTCTGGATTCTCTTCCCTTCCTTTTTCCTTCCTCTATGTTCTGGCTGTAACATGAAAAAAGTGAATCAAACCATTAATTAATGATTGCACCAAAAATAAAAAAAGAAAATTAAAGGCGCATGTTAGCTCAGGGGCAATGCAGTCCAGTGGGTACAAATTTTTCCAGTATTCACGTCCCTCTCAATTTCTGCACACACAAACACACAAACACACACACACACGCACACTCTCTTCCTGACAACCCGTATCACCCAACCTGATTTTTTCTCAGTCCTCCTTCCTTTTTTTTTTCTTTTATATATAGGAAGAAAAGAAAAGGAGCGACTTTTGCTTTGTCCATATAGTTAATAATACATTTGTAAGTATAGTAGATAATTAAAGTTGTAGTTTTTGGAGACTGAGAAAAGAGAGAGGGACTGAGTTAAGAACCCAAGAAAGGACGCCAGGCTGAGGGAAAAACAGAAACAAAAGGGTGGTTTTTTCTTTTGGTTTGCCTTAAACCCAAAAACCAAAACCAGAGAAAATGTTGTTCTTTCACTAGCACTGGCATTGTTATTGTTATCGAGTCATAAAAAAAATATGAGTCTTTTTCTTCTCTTACTCCTCTTCTTCGACTTGTTTCTTTCTTCTGCTAATGTTTCTTTGTCATACGAGCCTCGAAACCATGAAGGTAAATGAAACAAATGAAAACTACAACCGTTTGTATTTGTTTGGATTATGTTGAAGTTTCTGTTCTTTTTGGGGCTTGATTTTTTTGTGTTGTTTTTGAGGGTTTATAGTGGAAGCATTGATTAGTATAAAGACAGAATTGAATGATCCACATGGAGTGTTAAACAACTGGGATGAAGACTCTGTTGATCCTTGTAGCTGGGCTATGATCACTTGCTCTTCTGAAAATCTTGTTATTGGCCTGTCAGTCTCTCTCTTCTTTGTAGCTCTTCTTCCTTTTTTTTTCCCTGTTTTCTAATGTTTGCTTGATTTGAAAACTTTGTACATTTAAGCTAAACTGTTTTAGTCTTTTCATTTTTATGGGTTTTTCCAGGGGAGCTCCAAGTCAGTCTTTGTCAGGGACTTTGTCTAGGACTATAGGAAATCTCACCAATCTTCGCCAAGTGTAAGAAAACACAACATTTTTGTTTCTCTTGTCTGATTTTTCGTTTTTTTCCCTGTTGTTTTGGTTTTATATAAAAAAGCCTTTTTCAAAGCAAAGTTTTAAGTTCTTCAACATGAATGTTCTGAATTAGAATTACTTGCATAATTCCATTTGTCTATTATCTATGTTTCTTCGATACTGATTTTCTTCTTTTAATGTTTTAAATTGCTGCTGTGAATTTGAAGGTTGTTGCAAAACAATAACATATCTGGTGGAATCCCACCCGACCTTGGGACTCTTCCAAAGCTGCAGACGTTGGATCTATCTAACAATCGATTTTGGGGTGCAATTCCAGGGTCATTTGGACAGTTAAATAGTTTGCAATACCTGTGAGTATTTTACTGTAATAGTTCTCTATTTCCTGTTTGTATGCTAAGAAAAGTAGAGAGAAAAAATGGGAAAACAGAACTTTGAGTCCTATGTTTTCTTGTTTAGTCATGTTAACCAAATAGTTGTTTTTTTTGAAAGACTTTAGTTGACAAGACTTTACGGTGGGGGTCCTAAATAAGAATAACAATATTCATGTACCTTCAAATCATATGGCGTTATATTTGCAAATTCTCTTTATGATTTCTTTGTTTTGTAACTGTGTTTGACATCTTAGAAACTGTGTTGTTTTGTCATGTAATGAGAATAGGAGGCTGAACAACAATAGCTTGTCTGGGCCTTTTCCTGCGTCTTTAGCAAAAATCTCTCAACTTGCTTTCTTGTGAGTTTGAATTTCTTTCTTTTTCCCTTTTTTTCTCTATCTTGTTATGTGTTTTTTTTTTGTACACTGCTTCAATGTTCGAAATCTGATTATTGGTGTTTCAGGGACTTGTCCTATAACAATCTCAGTGGATCTGTACCCAAGTTCCCTGCCAGAACTTTCAAGTATGATTTCTTTGCTTCAGCTCTCTTGTCGATTACTATCATCATTTAGTTCTAATTTTCCTTTTTGGTACGTGGATTGTAGTGTTGTGGGGAATCCATTGATTTGTGGAAGCAGCTCCCCTGAACTCTGCTCTGGATCACCTAATGCTGTTCCCCTTTCAGTTTCTCTGGGCTCATCAAATGGTAACTCTTTTCAAACCACCCTGTGACTCTCCACAACTAATCTTCCTCTCCTTGTTAATGGCTTGTATATGTTGCTTTTTTGCCTCATAAATCAGGAGAACAAAAATCCAAGAAGTTAGCAATTGCACTTGGAATCAGCCTCAGCTTTGCCTCTCTCATACTCCTTACACTCGCACTACTTTGGCATAGAAAGAAACGAAAAAGGCTGACAATTCTAAATATTACTGGTCAGTGACAACAATCAATACTGTTAAAAAGTGTCTTTGTATATTTATTTAAATTGATTTAACATTGTCATAATTTTATTGCAGACAAACAAGAGGAGGGCCTCATAAGCCTAGGCAACCTTAGAAACTTCACTTTCAGGGAACTCCAGCTTGCTACAGACAACTTCAGCTCCAAGAACATACTTGGCACTGGTGGCTTTGGCAATGTATACAAGGGAAAGTTAGGAGATGGAACTCTTGTGGCAGTGAAGCGGCTAAAAGACATGACAGGAAGTTTTGGGGAGTCACAATTCCAGACTGAGTTGGAGATGATCAGCTTGGCAGTTCACCGGAATCTGCTCCGTTTAATTGGATATTGTGCTACCTCTAATGAGAGACTTCTTGTCTACCCTTACATGTCTAATGGCAGTGTGGCATCCAGGCTCAGAGGTTGGTGCTAGCTTTGAAACTTCTTTAATTCAATATTCACGTTGGACAAGTTAATTTCCTATTTTGTCAGATAACTGCATAATCACTGTATTGTTTCACTTCCAATGTCTAATAGTGCAGTGGACCACAATTGGTTGAAATACCAAAAATTAAGGTCCAGCCTATGCGCATTGGGACAGTGCTTGGAGTAGTTTGTTTTCTTGCTTTTTAATTTTGTGTGCTTTTCAATATGGTTTCCGACTGACAATATTTTCTTCTATTTACTAGTCTAAATCTTAGAAGGCTTTCATTTTTTGGCTAATTCTTAAAATCCCCCTTTTCTGTTGGTAATTTCGTCCAATTATAAATTGAAATAATAAGCTGTTACTATATTTTCTTTTTATTTTAAGTTCAGCTGTATATGATATTATAAATACCAAGAGGGAGTATTTATTGTCTGCATTTAGTTCATCTGTTTTACATCTGTCTGCCAAATAAGCTTTTCCGAGTTTCATAGCTGCTATGGTTTAGTTGCTTTCTTTAACATGGTGTGCAAACTAAAATTGACGTGTAGAATAGGCCGAAGTCTAGGGTTGGGAATGACAAAGCCATTATCTTCTGGCTTTGCACAAAGACCCAAACAAGTTTTAGAAAGAAAAGTATTGTTATTAAGTTTGGAGGTGAATTTTTTACTGTAATATAGCATACCTTTAATGCAAATGAATTGGGTTTGGCAGGAAAACCGTCACTAGACTGGAATGCAAGGAAGAGGATTGCTATTGGAGCAGCGAGGGGACTTCTGTATCTACATGAGCAATGTGATCCAAAGATAATCCATAGAGATGTGAAGGCAGCTAATATTCTTCTGGATGATTACTGTGAAGCCATTGTTGGTGACTTTGGCCTTGCAAAGCTCCTTGATCATGCTGATTCCCATGTCACCACTGCTGTCCGTGGCACTGTTGGGCACATTGCACCAGAGTACCTCTCAACTGGGCAGTCTTCGGAGAAAACTGATGTGTTTGGATTTGGCATTCTCTTGATAGAGCTCATAACTGGAATGAGAGCTCTCGAGTTTGGTAAAACAGTTAGTCAGAAGGGAGCAATGCTTGAGTGGGTTAGTTTCCTCGGCAACTATTATTAGCTAAACTCTTGCTTTTAATTAATATCCACTAAGTCGTTTTGATTGATCACTCAAAACCTATGTAGGCACCTTAGATGTTGAAAGAAATATGGTATTGATCATGAGATTTTGTTCTGAATGCATTTGACCATAAGGCCTTTTCACATAAAAACATCTTGATCAGGTTAGCTAGTTTGTTTTCTGCATGTATATTAACCTTCATATTAGTTTGAGCTACCTGGTGATAGCATCTCATTTTGATGTATGTTTATCTTTTGACCTCCACTGAATTCCAGCACTAAAGAATTCCTATGCCTTTGCAATCTTGAGCTACAATTTTGTAGCACAACGTTGATACACAGAAATACAGAATTGTTGGAAAAGCAATTTAAAGGATTCAACTATGTCTCAAGATTCAAAAGGGATATTTCTACTGCATTTGGCAACTTTGATTTGTGATACCTAATGATAAAAGGAACAAGCACCATAAGAAAGAGGGAGAAAAAAATTTTTCCTTTTTTCTGGCAGGGGAGTGATGGGGGATAATTCTGGTGGAAAATCTTTGGGTTTAGGACCACTGCTGCTGTTGTTTTATTAACTAGTCACAATTTACATGCACTTGAGCTCTAGAATTTTCCACTTTGCTTAGGGGCATTATTTGCCTTGCAATCATATCAACATAGTATAGTTACTACCGAATGGGAAAGATGTATTAGGAATTTGAGTTGTTTTTCACAATAATAGATTGGAATCAGCTTAGAGCATAAAAAGAAATCTATATGAATAAAGCTGATGGAGAAACATTTGCAATTTGTTGTGACAGGTGAAGCAGATTCAGCAAGAAAAGAAAGTGGAAGTATTGGTGGACAGAGAGCTAGGGAGCAACTATGACAGGATTGAAGTGGGGGAGATGCTGCAAGTGGCTTTGCTATGCACTCAGTACCTTCCGGCCCACCGTCCAAAAATGTCCGAAGTGGTCCGGATGCTCGAAGGTGATGGGCTTGCTGAGAAGTGGGCAGCATCGCATAATCATAGTAATCCCACCATGAACCTCTTTCCTAACAGCTTCAGTAACAAAAGCATGCCGCGCCGTACCACTGGATCGAAACATGATGAGAAAAGTCATGATCAATCAAGCAACATGTTTGGCAATGGAATGGATGAGGATGATGATGAACATTCTTTGGATTCCTATGCCATGGAACTCTCTGGTCCAAGATAGAAGATCAAAAAGGAAAGAGGTGAAATATATAGAGGATGAATTCTTTATTAAATTTTTTACAAGTTACCTAAGTTTCAAAGAAGAAATAGGTGTAGTCTTAACGTTGAAAGACTTTGATGTTTGAGTTTTGTTCTGTGGGGTTGTACTGTAAAAATCCCATTGCAGTGTTTATGTGCCTTTTTGTCTTGTATCCTGTTCTGCCAAATGTTAAAATGGGAAACGTGCAAGGGGAGAGCACAGTAGGGGTTGTATAGGGTTTGAGATGGGAGAAGAGAGAAACAGCAGCATCGGATGCTCTGCTACCATGTGTGAGACAGAGACTCAAACACAGAATGACTTTGACAGTTTTGACTAAAAAAAAAAGAAAGAAGAAAAGCAAAAGGCATTGTATTTGCCGATTGCAGTAATTTTGAGCTGTGAAAGTGAGAGGTAATTGTGAAAGGGGTCATTTTCTAGAGATGCTTTTGCAGGATCACGCGCTCCTTAGGCTCTTTTGTCTCTTTTGTTCCTTTCTCTCTTATTTTTGCTATGGCCTTGCTGACGAGTTGTCGAGAATAACATCCTCTGATTTTGGATTTCAAAGCCCCTCACCGACACCCTTTACAAATTACTCTCACAAACTCAGTTGCCACCATAAGTATCAACTTCTCATCTAGCTTTACTGTACAGATTGTTGGGAAGCTCAACAGGAAAGGCACAAGTCTGTCTATAGAGAGATAAGAAGGAAATTAGCATGTTATTTGGTAGCAAGTAAGAGAAGATTGCCTTTTCCTTCCATTCTTGCTCATAAAAATTCTTGGCTTTCTTCTTTTTCAACACCCGTTGCAAGCAACATCACCTTTGAATAATGAAACAAAGGACACAAGGTACGGAGTCTACCTGGTTGCTAAAGTTGAAAACAATGAGGAACAGATAAGCTTGTACAAAATTAAACTCATATTTTCCATTTCTTTTAGTGAGATTAGTAGGGAATTTGACTCGCCATAATTTTCAAAGTGAACAGTTGGTTTGAAAAAAATATTTTTTGTTAAATACATAAATATAGTTGTTAATCAATCATTAATATTTTTATTATTTGATGATGTGATAATATTAAAAAGATAATTTTATTTTACATTAATTTAAAAATTATTCTCGTATAAATTATAATTTTTTATTTTTTTTAAAATTTTTTCTCTTGCAAAAAAAAAAAAAAAAAAAATCTCTTTGGAAAAGGGGAGATGCTCTCTTCCCTTGGGGAGCACCTGTCGTGAGTGGTCGATGATGAATGAGAGTGTCGTTGGGAGGTCACATTGTTTGAGGGAAAAAAATATGAGAGAAAGAAAAAAAAGATATTTTAGTCCTTTTATGTTTTCTATTAAGGACGTTTATACTTGTATGTTTCATTATCTATTTCGAAAATTAATAAAGTTGTGTGAAATTATGACTAAAAACTAGAGAAGTGAGAGTATTTTACTTTTAAAAAAATTACAGTAAAACTTCTGTAAATTAATATTTTTAATCATGAAAATTTATTAATTAATCGAGATATTATTTAATCTATAAATTAATAATTTATTAATTTATATATTAATTAATAAAAATTAATTTATCAAGGTGTTTTTGTTTTCAAAATATTAAGCTTAATATATATTTTTTGTATTGTGATTATACAAATGTTATCTAATTACCGAATTACGAAGTATCATTATTTATGATAAGTAAATTATTTAGAACGGATGAGAAAGTAACAAATGAGATGAAATCAAAGACGATAGTTCTGTAATAAATTCTATCTCGCATAAAAATATATTAAACTTGATTTGATACGGATAATTTATTTTTTTAAAAATAATATATTATATTAATTTTTAATTATAAAGTATTTTAAATATAATATTATATTATTTTAATAATTAAATAATAACTATATGAACTTGAACTTGATTTTAAAAAAAAAGAAAACTCAATAAATTTGGTGACTGATGCGATTTGACTCACAAACATTTCTAATTCAAAGTCATTATTTTGGAGTATTCATATATTTATAATACAATTAGAAACTAGATTTTGAACGAAAAAGATACAGAATAATGTAACCATTTGATGGTATCCCAAAATACATTCTTACCCAATATATAACAGCAGCAGCTGACATTTTTGCATTTCATTATACAATGTTTAAAACAATAATTCGTAGCATAGGTTATTGCCAAATTTCTCGATTATGGTAATAAAAGAAATATAATAATAAAAAAAAAAAAAAGGAGAAGCGGATATCGAAGGCCCATACCTCCAATTTCTTTCCCGCTCCAAGGCACTGTTCGAACTAAAGCACCTCCCGGACCTCGTTGAAACCTGACAGTTACCATGGTGGGCCCACTTTAAGCACTAACGTGGCATAATCGAACCACGTCGTCATGATCTAATCATGTAACGGTCTGATCTGGCATTAGCGGTTCGGATTCAAAGATGAGGGGACCTGGGACCCACCCTCACCACCCGCTTTGATTCCGTTCTACGTCTTCTTTCCAGTGCAACTTCTTAATTTTTTTTGAGAGGAGAGAACAGACTATATATGCTCTTTTGATGAAACGTTGTCGGAATTCCTTCGCGGGGTAGCAACAATTTTTAAAATGGCCCGTCAGTCCTCCTCGTACCCAATTCTCTGCGCTTCCTTCAATCAAGACAACAGGCAAATTTAGTTATTTAAATTTAAATTCCTTTTTTTTTTCATTTAATTTGGCAATAAGGCAAATATTTATAGCTTCAAAGAAGCTTTTTTTTTGATGGATTACTAATATGTTTTAATTATTTTGGTTTAAATTTTGTAGTGGTTTTGCAATAAGCACTAAGGATGGTTTCAAAATATTCGATTCGAACACCGGAAGACTCTGCTACGAACGAGGTAAGTTAATTTCTCAAAATTTTTATTTTTATTTTCTATCCGTTTTGGTATTATTCATTCTGAGCGTATTTGGTCGAAGCTTTAATTAACTTAATTGTTTTCTTTTTCTTTTTATTTTATTTTGATTTGTTTCGCTAGCTGTTGGAGCTTTCATTATTGTTGAGATGCTGTATAGTTCTAGTCTTCTCGCCATTGTTGGAGCTGGTGAACAGGTGCTCCCCAAATTTTTCCCTTTTTCTTTAATAATGTGTTTGCACTGATTTTTATTATGATCATTAAATAAAAATTATTATATATAGTGTAGATGTTGATAAATTACTTAATGTGGTGCTGTTACTAACCTGTTACAGCCGTCGTTATCTCCACGCCGTCTTTGTTTGTTCAATACTACAACCAGTGCTCCTCTCCGAGAAATGACTTTCCTAACTTCGATTCTTGCTGTTCGCTTAAATAGGAAAAGGTAAAAAGACTGTCTTTTAGCTTAAAAGATAAACAGTTCCGAGCTCCATATTGTTTTTTTTTGGAAATTCTACTGCAGATCCTTCATTCCTTTTATGTATGGATTCAAAATGTTTGGGTTTTGACTTGGTAAATATAGTTCATTTTAATTTAAATGTGTGTGATATTACCTAGAAGTCAGGATAATGACATCTGTGAGTAACTGTTTGATGTTTAGGGATTACCTATTTGCTAGCTGGAGAATTTCACCCCCTCTTACATTGAATGGATTTTGCCCTAAGAACTTTCTTAGTTGTTGCGAGGCTCTTTATTGGTGACATATTGGCAATTGTTGCTTTCCTGAGTTTGGCAGAACCCTGTTATGCCTTGCCTTAGACCTTGTTATCGGTGCATTCCTAGTTTCTTTTTGGAAGAGGGATGGGACTGCACCTCATATACATGTACTATGAGATGCACTGGTACCTTTAGATCAGAAAGCAAAGAATCTCAAGTACATCCAGATTAGTTTGCTAGGAAAGCACTAGTATTGGCCTTGCTGCTTTACTTAAGACCTCGACTTATTTAATCTTTGGGATAAAAAGGTGGAACCTTCTTCATATTCTTTTGTGCTTACATGCCTTAGCAGGTTTTCATAGCTCAAATTGGTGGGGTTCCGTTAATAGATAGATAATGGTGTTCCCTTAAATTACATAATAAATTAATTTCATAAAAACACTTTCAAGTTTAGCACTTGTTTTCAGTGCCTGTCAACATGCTTCTTCAACAATGAGTGGGGCTTCACAATGGCCAAAATCCAAGAGAAAATGATTTACAGCCATGTAAAAGATATTTTATAATTTTGTTAATTTATTAAATTAAAAATAAAAATTAGATGATGATTGGTCTTGAAGAGGGTATGGAAGTGGTTTGATTCCTTTCCATGATAGAACTTTGTTGCTTTGTTGGTGTCTTCATTTTGTCAGTCCTAGAAAATTATCTTGTTTCTCAACCAACAACTTTCTTTCTGCTCTATAGTAATTGAGAAGTCAAAGCCAGAGAATACTTGCATATACATTTTATTGACTTATTACTTTGTGTAGGTGGCTTTAGAGAATCTTTGTTGTGGTATTCCACTGACTAGTCCTTTTTAACAACAAGTTTTGAAGGGAGTTTGGTTAAGTTTGCAAGTTGAAATGCAAGTTTCAGTTGAAATAGGTTTAAAACAGATCTTGGATGGGGCAAACAATCACATTGCAAAAAGAGTTTTTTCTTCGGTAGTTAATACCGTTTTCTTTTTGGTTCTTGCCACATGCTTCAGTTTTGTATGTCTCTAAGATCGAGTCAGCATTTCAGGCTTTATGCTATTACTGTGATTTGATTTCCATTTCGACTTCTGTTAGTCACACTAAATTGCACTGTGGTTCGAACATTAGACTCAGGCATCATATTAAAACTACACAAGTCTATTGGATATGATTGTTTTTTTTTGAAGAAGATTATTTCCTGTTTTTAATGATACTCAATTTGTATAATTGCAGACTTGTTGTGGTTTTGCAAGAAAAAACCTACATATATGACTCAAACAGTCTTGCAATATTGGATACTGTTGACACTGTGCCAAATTTAAAGGGTAAGGTAGAATGTGTTCGTTGTGTACAGAAGGTGGCTTTTGCAAACTTTCAAGTGGGACATATTTAGTTACACCACTTCTCTTACTATAACTTTGAAAACTGCTTGATCTTAGTATTTGTATGGGTGCTTATATGACTTGAAGTAGTACTTCTAAGACCATGTTTTATTTTAGATTCTCTTAAATGATTAATGGATGACATTTGCAAAGGATGAGGAACTGAAGCGATAGTTTTCTGAAAGAAAGATAGCTTCTTATGTAGTTTAGAAATTCTAATACGTTTTGCATGGTTTCTCATTCATCCTTAAATACTTTTGAGAAGTTGATATCCACTTGATGGCTTAAATATAGAGTAGACAAATGGAAAGCTGATAAATAAGATTTTTCTTAGTTGGAGATATCCACAATTTTGGAGTGAGAGGGGGCTCTTTTGACCATTGAATAGGTCCATCCATGCAAGTTTCAAATTTCTGCCATTTCAGAGTGATCTGCATTCCATTTGATGAAATTGCACTATGCTATGCAAACCAAAGAAGGGTAATTCCATTTTTGTTTAAAATCCAACCATGACTCAAGTTTTAGGAGGTTCTATTGAGGGTGTGTACAATTTGAATTAAAGATCCCCTTGCACACTAACTTCTGCATATAATTCTTTTGGTGCTTACTGGTTTCTGGAGGTGATTTTACCAAACAGTAGTTATAAGATATGTCACTGACCATTATGGAGTGTGGTGCTTTGCTAAACATGATTCCATGTTGCAATTGTCATTCAGTTGGAAACCTAAATATATTGCTACATTAAGGTGGTTTGTATCTTTGGTGCTAAATTTAGAGATCCTTAAGGTTTTGTAATGAATGTGTCTGATTTGTTTGCTTCACATGGTAGGGAGGATGGAAAAGTTTTGAATTCAATGGTGATGCTATATAAAACAGGAAGGAAGTTGTGAAATTTGGCCTTTGGATTGAAAAATTTTCTATCCTCCTAAACAAGCAAAGCATTATGTTCCTAGCTAAGTCTGAATTCTTTTCTGCTCTCTGTTTGCTGAACTGCTTTGGAGAGAGTTATGTTGGATAAGATTTAGGTCTGAATTGTTTCTTAATGCAGCAACTTGTTGCAAGATGAGCATGACTATCACTCTGAGATAAGCAAAAGTTCAATTGTAGCCACGTTATTTTCAGTCCTTCAAAATTATTCACTTATTATATTTTGGATCTCCTTTCAGTTAATGAATCAAATTTCTTATGAATACTTCTGACATGTTGAAATAACAAAGGGGTTATAGAATGTTCTTAAATAAGAAGATGGAGAAACACAATCACATATTAGAGTATCATATTTTCTATCGTCAATCTGCATGCATCTTTGTGCTTTTGAAGAGCAGAGGGAGCAGCTAGTCCATGCAAATGTTGTGTACTCTATCTGGATGGGTGATTGTTGATAATTAATTATAAAATTGAAAATGGTACAGTTGGGGCAACTGAGGAGGCATTGTGAGTCATTTAAATACTTCTGAAAGAAGCATTCGTTATTTGATTTCCTGAGGGTTTTTTGTTATTTTCTATCCTTCAGGACTTTGTGCATTTTCCCCTAGTTTGGATGGTTGCTTCTTGGCTCTTCCTGCCAGTACGATCAAAGGATCTGTATTAGTGTACAATGTCATGGAGCTCCAGTCACATTGTGAGGTTGTGACAGCAAAATTTCTCATCAGATTAATTTGAATATTATGTGTTGAACGAATCAGGACTCCAGGATGCATTGTTGTCATAGTGGATTAAATATATCTCGTCTGCCAGAAATTGCACCAATGTGATATAGGAAGCAGTCAAGATTTTGAAACTCTAATTAAGCTGATTCACATGTGCCTGTCAGCACAGTTGACTATTTATGCCACATTTGATTAGCCACCATGTTTCATTATTTGAATTTAGGTTTAACCTCATTTCAATTTGCATTTTCTGATAAATATATTTATACACAAGATAGCATTATGCATTCTTTTCAGCTTATGATCCCCAATAACAATAACTTCAAAAACCTGGTCCATGTAATGTGATATCATTTTTGTGTATTTTTCTATAAAACATTAGGTGTGATAGCTATCATGTGCAAAGTGTTTAGATTATGGAAAAACATTTTTTTAAATAAAAAATTCAGCAGGTTCTGCCATCATAAATTATGAACAAATGTTGGAATTTCTCTAGCACCTTGGCTTCTATTATTAATTGTTATGTTCCCTTATCAGTGATTTCTTTGTATTTACCTTCCTCTGACTGAGAATCTATAATTTTTGGAGCTGAACATTTTTAGTTTGGGTATTGCTACTGTCATTCCTTTTTTGAGAAGGGAATCAACATTTTTGCTCATATCTACTTCTCTGTTGTTGTATATTGCTTTGACATTTATATGATTGTCCCTGTATAGAAAAGATTTTCATTCTGTTGTTTATTCTTTGTGCTATTTAATCCTTTACATTAATCTCTTTTTATTTTTAAATTTATTGAGTTAATTGCAGATTGATGCCCACCGGTCTCCTTTGGCTGCGATTGCTTTATCTTCCAATGGGACATACATTGCAACAGCATCTGAACAGGGAACGATAATCAGAGTTCATCTGGTTTCAGAAGCAACTCAGGTAAAGAATTGCACATCATGTAGTTGATAGGACCTGAATAAGAAGTGTGTCTTTGGTTGTACATGCATTAGAAAATGCAGGCTGTTATAGGCACACTCATAACTTGTTTGCTCAAAAAATAGAACATAAACTTGACATCACATGATGTCCTTATGCTGCAGAATTGCAAAGACAAACTTGCTAATGTAACCTTTTAAATTGTTGTCGGTCAAAGTAAGGAGAAAAATGAGAAAAGATTGGAATGAAGAATTAAGAGCCAAACCAAGACTTCGTTTGGTGCCTGTTTATTGGCACATTCATGCAGAATATATACATTTGAAGAGATAATCCTTACTCATTTCTTAGTTTGTAACAGTTGCAGAAAACATATTGATCAATCTTAATTGATTGAATACTTAAAGAGATCTTTAGCAATTTTATGAGTAAAAGCGCAAACTTGCTATCAGTTGTTTGTAGATCTGGGGTCAAATTAATGGTCTATCTTGTTTTCTTAAATCCACTGATCAAATAGCACAGCCCTTGCTGTAGTGCCATGTAGCCATTTTATATTATTTATGATGAGTGATTTATGCCCACTAGCTTTCCTGCGACTTGTAATAAACTGAATTCCTTCAAGCAGCATGCAATATTTATGTCCACCCAAATTTTACACTTCACGTATGGAATCTAACCATCCTTTATTTTCTCAGTCATATAGTTTCCGGAGGGGAACATACCCATCGACTATATTTTCATTGTCATTTGCACCATCATTGCAACTTCCAGATATTCTTGCAGCCACGAGTTCTTCTGGTTCTGTTCACATTTTCTCTCTGGGGTTTGCTACAAATCAGAGGTGAGGCCTCTGAATAAAAATCTCTTTCTAGTGTAGACTGGAACATATTTCTGACATGAATATGCTTAGTCTCTAACTACCTATGTTATAAAAATTTTGAAACATGCCAGGATTCTTTCACCTTTTATTAGCACTGACAGCAGTTATTCTGTTATATAATAAATATTGTTTCTACAATGTATATATACTATGTGCAATTTTTATCCCTTTTATTCAACATCTAACATTTTGCACATCATGGAACTCCCTTGTCCTTAATTTTCAGATTCCCCTTTGTTTGTGAAAAATGTTAATCTTGTTAGCTTTTCAGTTTCAATCCTTTTGTTCTTATGCTCTTTTTATATGTAATTTTAACATTTTAGTATAACTAATTTTTACAATTACACAGAGACCCTTGGAACTTAAGTAGCACTATCACACATCTCCCATCCGATACTGTTGTGTGTCTCAAAATAGAGGTTAATAGGTTTGAAAGATATTTTCACCCTTGTTTGACTACTTGAAGATTGTGTTCTTCTCTTGAATAATGTGTCTGTTTTCTCTATGTTGTATGAAGAAATGGTTCTGCCTGCTTTCTCAATATTTTGGGAAATTTTTAGTTTACCAAATATTTGGGAGCCATAAGAAATATTTTACTTTGCCTTGCAGGCTTGAATAACGACTGGTATCTGTCATAGTTTAGGTGTAACCTAAAATGAGGCCAGTGTAATATTGCTAACCTCAGGTTAGCTCTCTTTGGTCATCTGAAGCCTTAGGGTCATAAATATCATCATATTTTTCCAAATGAACAGAAGCTATTTCTTACACAAGTTCTAGGCAGTCTATTGTTACACTGCATTTGTTCAGTCCATAAGTCTAAATTCTATGAAGGTTTTATGGAGTTTGTTGACCTTCTTTCTCAAACTTTTAACTCTTAGTAGGTGCAAAAGATCAAGTAGTTTTCTTGGATCAATATTACCTGATTCTGTGAATGATGCACTAGATCCAGCTGACCATCATGTGCTTCACACTGCTGTTTCTGCAGGAGTCAGAAGGTAAAGCATTTTATAACTGATTTATTGAATTTATTAGCTCATCAGCACAATAGAAAACAGCGTAACTGGTGACAAACTCGATGATCCATATTAGCCTAAGCAACTTTTGAAGTTGTTCAAATTCTGATCATGGGCATATGTTTAAAACTAATTTACATTTTCCGTTCTTTCTTGTAGAACCATGCTCAAATATGCTTGGGTAATAGCCAAAGAAGATGAAATTCATTAAATTGACCCTTTGATCTTTTTTAGTTCTAGATGAGTCATTTATTTTTTTATCAAAGACTAAAATTTATATGGGGCAAAACTTGACTATGATGGTACACAAGGATCTGTTCATCTCCTTAACAGAGCAATATCCTGATTAACTTAAGCTGAGCAAGAGTTATCAATATTATTTAGGCTCCATTTGGTTGATTCTTTTTACTATTTGTCTTTTGTTTTCTGTTCATAAATTATTTTTTGCTTTTCTCCTTTCTATACATTTTTCGTAAAAAACAAGCAAAAAACCTACACGCAAAAGCATTGACCAAACGGAGCCTTATTTATTTTTAAATATATCCATAAAATATAGGTTCATGGACATAGGCAACATGTAATTGTGTTTGGCGTGGCCAGATGAAATATGATTTTGACCAGATGTGCTAAAGGTGCTTTGCTCTAATCCAGCTATGCAGTGGTTCGCAAGGTAGACAAGATTGCTGATGCATCCTCATCCGAATTTTCATCTTGTAGGTTAGTTTTCAGATATTGAGTCTCAGCTTTAAAATTGTATTTCTCTTCTCCTCTGTCTTTCTGCATTCATTTTCCTGGGTTCTCTTCTACTTTCAATTTATACTGTGGATAGCCTTTTCTTTTTCCTCATTTTATATATAGGGATGATGAATTAATTGAGGTTACACACTTTTTATGAATTCTATAGAGTTCTGATATGGATAGATGTTATGCTATGACGTCTCTTCTGCATTTATGCATAACGAAACCTTTTGATCACTTGTCCTGAGAAGTGCTTTTTGTGTGAACCATGGAACAAGAGGTTAATGGTTAACTTTTCTTGCATCTTGTGTTTCCTGCCTTGTGCTATTTGTTTTTAATGCAACCAAAGTGGTTGAGGGTTTGTGTGATTCATAATGATTTTAGATGCTTTCCCTGAGTAGTATTTTTGATAATCATGCTACTGAGAAAGGATGGTACAAATTTCTCTAACGGAGGCTAAGAGTGCATTGGTATGGTAAATTTCAGGATTTGGATGTAAGAAAGTAAAGTTGCAATCAATTGAGTAATTAACAGTAAAATAATATGGAGTGCAGCCACAAATCAATATTAGGTTATGATTGTGGTTTTATTTGCTATTATGAGAAAATGTATAGCTTAGCTGAACAGAAATGTTGCCAGTCCAAAAGAAGACCTTTGGATGCCCATAGTAATTAAACTTTGGTTGTGCACCGAGTCAATGAATGCTGCTTAGAATGACTATATTTTGAGCATTTAGTAATGACTAATGAAGGTCTTAGATCTTCTGGCATGACTCTATGTGGAATATAGTAGTTCTTGCATTCAGGTACTTTTTGTGTTAGCTTTTAATTATTATTTTGAAATCTTGTCTTGACTTATTTTATTAGTTCCTTTGGTGTGCTTATGTTTTATCTATAGATTGGACATTGCTGCTGCAGTCACGCATGCATGTGCATGTGTTGAAGTTGCATCAATGTACATTGTTTTAGGACTTACTGTCTGCTTATTTTTATCGTATCTTCCTATCTATCTACTCACATTATTTCCCGCATTGCTTTTACTAGGGCCGTTGTATCCTTAATAACATACAACGGGTACTTTCAGGAATATACCTTCAGTATCAACAACAAGAACGAGTCTTCATGGAGCCTGGATCGCGAATTCAACCCTCTGACATTCGTTTCAGATAGTGCAAAAAGCTCATGACTGAAAGTGTTGCAGCATGGGGCCTCTAATCTCTAAACCTTGTTCTAGTTCTACGGTTGCTGACACGGTTGAACAATGAATGGAGATGTAATCACGTAGTGCTTACCTTGAGCAGTGTTAAATTATTAGACTTGATCTGAAGAAGTTGAAGGACTATTGTGTATATGAACAAGTCAACGCATCCATTTTATTGTTCAATATGCCACTCCAGGAATATAATGTGAGGGTTGGCATAATCATAGCTCACAGCCGAGTTGTATAATCAAATTGAAAATTATAGACTCCAATTAACTTATATTTTTTAACTTCGTTGATGTGCCAATAACCAACTACAGCTAACACAGGCTGATGTGCCCAAAGACAATATATATTTTTTATTCTTAATTGTCATAGATTAACAAAGTTTGCAATTAGATTGAATTGCAGAAATTGAGAGCCATATTTTTACAAGTCTATATGTCTATATTATTAACCAATACCATGGCAGTCGTAGCGCCAACCGTGGCCACGTGCTAGGCCGTCATGCTACACGCGGCTAGTAGTAACGATTATAATGAGCCGTAAGCGCTCTGAGGACGGGGCAGGCGCTTCTGCTTCTAGGATTAGAGTCGGGACCCGATCTCCGTTGCCAGGCCGTTGTACTACAATTCGGCGACTATAAATTTGGACTGCTAACAAATAATTTAAACTATTTTTTTTGAAGATTTTTTCTTTATTCAGCTAATGTCAATATGTTATAACAAATCTTTAATTTGTTTGGCAGATAACTTTCCGTGACAGGAAATTTAAAAGAATAATTAAAGTTTACATTTCCGTATGCCTTCTATATGTACAAATAATAATTGAATTACTAGCAATCCAATTTGTAGTGCAAATATAGTTTAGGCATATGCTTGTGGTCCTAATAATAATCCAAAAAAAAAAACAGAATAGCTTTTAAGACAAAATGTGTAATAATCCTCCTATCTTAGTGCCAGAAGAAAGCAATAAAAAAAAGAATTATCTTCTAGTTTTTATATAATCAAATTATTGATGAAACTAAAGGAAATCCCATAAAATCTGATCCCCACATCACTTGGAGTAGAGTTTTTATTTTTGGTCTGCCATATTGAACCCATTGCTGGCCAATTAACAAAGCTTCCCTTTGACGTGATGGCATAACTTCTTACAACCTCTTAATCAATCAAATTATCAATATTCATGTCAATCCTCTTCAATATTTTATTACATTTCTCTTGTTGCAATTTCATCTTCTTTCATACAATTGCATCTTTACTCTTACAATTACATTGTTTTTCTTTTTATTATTTTATTTTTTACTTTCTCGTTCTTGCAATTTGATATGCATAATAATCCTTTCAATTTAATATGCTAAAGGTAAAATTTGAATTAATTGACTCTAAGAATATCATTAACATAATTCTTTTATTTCCTCCTTTCACTTATTTTATTTTTTGAGCCTATTACGATAGTTTTCCAATTTACTTTATGATACCGAGAATTCAAGTTGTTATATTCTCTCGCACTTATAAAAATTTGATCTCTAAATTTAATTCAACTGTAATTGTCCTTAATTTCCCAAATACTCGTGGCTACTTTGCCTTGGACTTATCAAATCAGTTATCACTTAAATGATTACTGCATAACACTTTTACTGAGGCTGGTTTACTTGGACCCAAAATTCTTTAGCTTGTCTGCCCAAGACTCCATTATTCAAAGTTTCAAAATCATCTAAAGGTACAACATTGCTTTGTGAACTACTAAAAATATCTCTTCTCACTTGAAATATCTCTTATTATAAATATAGTAGTTTGTGAACCACTAAAAATATATATATCCATTTCAAAAATTAAGCCATAAATATCTCATTGAATGTTCTTTACTAGAGTCTTTACTAAATTGAATAATTCAACAATACTTTTCAAGAGAGAAGAATTTTAGTAACGATCAGAAGTGTATGGTTTTTAAATTTCAATGGTCAAATGCCATATTAACCATATTTTTTTTTTGGTTAAAGGGGTGAATAATGTAATAGTTAAGATTTATTTAATAATTACCTAACAATTACCTAACAATTACCTAACTTAAGTCAACATGCAATTGTTAGGTTTGTCAATAAACACTTATTTAATTTACCTAATTCAGAAAAAGTAATGTAGTTAACACTAATTTGTTATTAAGTTGTTATATGTATGCAAATATTAAAGTTTGAGTACAAATAAAGTTACTTTCTATAGCTTATAGTTATTGTTATTAATTTGGTTATTGTATTGTATATAAAAGTGTTTTATCACTAATAACAAAAGTTGATTTCTTATAAGATATATATATTGACTCAATTTTAGTGATTGTTATCATTTTTTCTTACTATGTGTGATAATTAATAAAACCAATAATGATGAATTGAAAATTTAACCATGTTTATTCCACATATATTTAATAATAGTGTTATATAGGCATCCATTCAAAAGTTTTTAATTAGTATTAAGTAATAAAATAAGTGGAGGTTGCAATTGAATAAATTGAAAATTAAATTTAATTTATAGTTAAGATTGTTTTTAATAGTTTGTATTATTTGACTAAAAATATATATGACTTCCACGCATTAATAGAAATTTCTTTTACTAGATTTTACAATTTTATACTATAAAATTGTATATATGTATGATTATTTTGCAAGCAATCTAACTAAAATTTATTCAATAATAATATTATTTAATTTAGTTTTAACTCGTAATCCAAAGGCACCCATCTCATCTCAAATACGAAAGATTTTAAGGGAAAGAAATTTGCTATATATAGGGAGAGGTGTGGAACTAACCTGCCCTGCAGACATGACAGTACAAAAGGGCAGTACTTAGCCACCTATTTGTAATAATATATAAATATAAATAAATAAATATATATATAAAGGTAATTATGAAAAATAACCCTTCTTATAAGTCTAATTCAAAATTATCTTTCATTATAATTTTAATTATTGTTAGTCAATTTTTAGTCAATTTTTGACATGATGTGATAATAATACCCTTTAAACAATTTCAGACAAATTAAAATAATTTTGATTTTTTTTATTTCACCATTTAACTCTTTTTCGTTTTTCTAAAAAGTAGAGATGGTATCAAGATATGTATTTTAAGTTTTTGAATTTATTGGCTTATTTATATAATCCCAAAGTTAAGAGGTTGAAATTGATTAGAAATATTTATAAATTATAATACTGTATGACTTTAGGAACTTAAACCAAGTTCTGAGTAGACAAATCAATTAGTTATTAGGTATTGCATTACTAATTTTTAGATATCGTGTCACTGATTTTTAAGTATTACGAGACTAGTTTTTAGATATTGCATTAGTTAATCATTGCATTTTTGATTTTTAGGCATTACGTGACTGATTTTAGGCAAAACCTAATTCATACAATGCCTTACAAACTAATCACGTAATGTCTTACTAACTAGTCACAATGCTTTACTAACTAGTCACGTAATGCTTTACTAACCAGTCAAGCAATGCCTATTAACCAATCATATAATACCATATCAACCAGTCACTCAATGTTTAAAAATTAGTAACGCAATGTCTAAAAACTAATTATGTAATGCTCAAAAATCGATTACGCAATGCCTAAAAACCACAAAAATTACTAAATTCCATTTAACAAAATCAACAATGTCAAACAATACACCATATTTCTTTTAACAATATAATTAACTAATATGTTTACTTGGCGAAGAATGCTCAAAGGTTTTTCTTCATATATGAAAAATCACTCCAAAATGCTTAAAAGTGCTTAAAACACTCAAATGTTTTTCTTCATGTATCAAAAACCACTCTAAAATGCTCAAAATGTTTAAAGGTTTTTCTTTCTGACAAGGAATACTCATAGATGAATGGTTTGACGAAAAAAGCTTAAAGGATATGAATCGATTTGAGGCGCGGACCTAAACATATAAGTTGGTTTCATTAATGATAATTTTGTCCAAAATTAATTTCTCTTTGCTAAAAATAATTAAAATTATAGAGATGACTATTTTCAAAAACACTTTATGTATGAGGGGTATTTTTGAAAAGAACCCATAAATATATATATATATATATATTTTAATCTTTTGAGCATCCCTCCTATTTGTAATAATAATTTAGCTATCAAATATAATTAAAGAAATTGTGAGAGATAACCTACCTCATAAGCCTAATTCAAAAATATCATTTATTATAATTTTAACTATTTTTAGTCAATTTTGACATGATTTGACAACAATGCCCTTTAAATAATTTCAAACAAATTAAAATAGTTTCGGTTTTCTCTATTCTGTCATCCAAACAAAAATTTTAAAATTAAATCTCAATTTCTTTCTCTTATCAAATACTATCTATCTCGTTATCTAGCTCTTTCTTACTATCTCAAAGAGCAGAAATGATATCAAGATATGTGTTTTAGGTTATTGGGTTAATTGGTTTATATTCACGGAATCTCAAAGTTGAGGGGTTAAAATTGATTAGACATATCTATAAATTCGAATACCGTATGACTTTAGCAACTTAAACCTGACCGCGAGTAAGTAAATCAATTAGTTATTAGGTATTACATTATTAGTTTTTAGATATTATGTCACTGGTTTTTGGGCATTGTGAAATTGGTTTTAGACGTTACGTGACTTAATTATTACGTCTCTGGTTTTTAGGCATTGTGTGATTAAGTTGTAGGTATTGTGTGACTAATTTTTAGGCAATGCTTAAGTTACACAATGTCTAAAAACCAGTCATATAAGGCCTTACTAATCAGTCATGTAAAGCCTTATTAACTAGTTATGCAATACTTAAAAATCAGTTACGTAATGTTTAAAAATCAGTCACGTAATACTTAAAAATTAGTCATACAATATTCAAAAACTAGTTACGCAATGCTTAAAAACCACAAAAACTACTTAATTCCATTTAATAAAATCAACAACTTCAAACAACACACCATATTCTAATTAACAATATAATTAACGAATGTGTTTAATTGGCGAAAAATGCTTAAACTGCTCAAAGGTTTTTCCTCATGTATCAAAAATCACTCTAAAATGCTTAAAATGTTCAAAATGTTCAAAGTTTTTTTTTCGTGTTTCAAAAATCACTCCAAAATGCTTAAAATGCTTAAAAAGTTTTTTTTTTGACCAGAAATTCTTTAGAGATGAATAGTCTGAATAAAAAAGCTCAAAAGATATGAGTCGATTTGAGACGTGAACCTAAACATATAGTTCGGTTTCATTAAATATAATTTTGTCCAAAATTAATTTCTCTTAATTAAAAATAATTAAAATTATAGAGAGATTATTTTCAAAAATACCTTATTTATGAGGGGTACTTTTGAAAAGAACCCAAAATAATTTCAACAGCTTCATCCATCTTCATTCCTTACGGTTAAAACATGTGACTCCGATGGTTTTGCAAGGTCGAAAGTTGGAATCATATATATTGATGAATATGACTAATATGGGCCGTGAAAATGATCAGTTGGAGTCGCAAGGAGTTGAGCTGGCAATGGCATCAAGTTCTTCTTCAACAGATGATGCCAATGTAGCAACGTTTGGTGAAGGAAATGCACAGGTAGATATTAGCAAGCTTGGAGATCAGGAACGCCATATCTTCATAGAGAAGCTCATCAAAAACATCGAGAAAGATAACCTTCGGTTGTTGCAGAAGATTAGAAAAAGATTAGACAGGTGAACTATTTTGTTTTTTTTTTCATTTTCTTTGCTCAGGAGACTGATAAAAACTTGAGGCACCAGCTAGAAAGTTTCAGGTTTTGAATGGTGGGATATATGAGGGGAGAGGTCATCAAACAGTAAAGAGCGAAAGGCACCTAAACGAAGAATAACCTATACTGGTTTTGCAGGGTTGGTGTAAAATTGCCCACGGTGGAGGTGAGATATAGAAATCTATGCGTGGAAGCCTCATGCGATGTGATTCACGGGAAGCCTCTGCCGACGTTGTGGAACTATCTTCTAAGCACGCTTTCTGTAAGTATTAACAAGATGTAGCATTTTCCAAGGTGTTTTTTACAAGATCAATGCGGCATACTCTATAACATTATCTTCGGATTGTGTTTTTGAGCAGTACCCTGCAGTGAAGCTGTTTCGTTCAAAGTCAAAACAAGCAAAGATACGCATTATTAACAATATTAGTGGCATCATAAAGCCTGGAAGGTATGCTATTTCTTTTAAGTTAGCTCTGACACTTTTTGATGTGATCCATCATATCTTTCTTTAGTTTTCTTCTTAGTTAGACTGCTTCCCATTGAAATAGGATATGTTTTTTTAAAAATAAAACTTGTTTAAATGCTTATTTAGTTTGGCTTTCCTTCAACTTACTTATTTTTTAAAAGTAAAAGTTAAATCAAATATAATTTTTTAAAAATATTTTAAAAAAGTTTAATTTTTTTTCAAAAAATAAAATTTTAAAAAAAAAATTTCAAGGAAAACTCTAAGCAAGAGTTTTCTTTTCTCTTCTTTTAAAAATATATTAATTTTTTAAAAAATACCCCTTTTTCAATCAATCACTTTCTCCTCTTCTTCTTTTTACAAATTACCATTCATTAATGTAAATTGTGATTTTTCTTTCTTTTATCTTCCTCTACAAAAATTACTAAAAAAAATAGAAGATTCAATAATAGAATCTCAAAATATAAAATTTTTTTGTTCTTACAAATATTAAAAGAAAAAAAATTTAAAATTTAAAACTGCATTCAAATATTATTTAAAAGTTTTTTTTCATCGAAAAAAATTTTAATGTTAAATACATCATTTTTTTAAAATTAAAACATCACGATCGGATTGCTTGTTAGGTCAATAAAAATCTAATACTATTGCTACTATACAAATTTAAGAATTGTTTTATTTTTTTATTGATTTTTTTGATTTTAATATCTAAAATTATATATAAAATTGAAATATTACATTATAACTTATTAGGTAATTGAAGATAACATAAATATGTTTTATAATAATTTTAATTGCAATTAGAGTTTATATAATTTATTTTATTAAATAGTTTATCAAATAGTTTTAATTTAATTACAAAAGATATTATTTTTAATAAAAATTAAAAGTTATTATTTTTAATAAGAACTTAATAATAATTTTTAAATTAAACAATAAGCTAAGTCAAATCTGACTCTGAGTAATATTGAGATCAGCCTTTTTGCAGGGTGACTTTGCTGCTTGGTCCTCCAGGATGTGGGAAGACCTCGCTGTTAAAGGCGCTTTCAGGGAATCTAAACAAGTCCCTTAAGGTATGAGGTAACCGTATCATCTACGTTGCTTGTTTTCCTAGTTTTATGAATGCATACATGATTGCCTAATTTGTCGAAGCCCGAAGGTCACTGAGGCGTAGTTCGATTTGAAATTACAGTAGAAATGAAAAACTACAACCTGATCATATGAGTTAAACTTACTTCAGTTCCTCTAATTCAGATTTTACCTGAAATTAATATAATATAATCATAAAGTGATAGTTCCTAATTTAATGATCTTGGTCATAAGGACAACAAGTGCATGCCCCCATATGTATATAATAATATCTTTCTGTATAAGAGGATTGCTGGTTTGAAGACTCTTGGTCTTGTTTGCCTCCATTAGGTCACTGGGGAAGTTTCTTACAATGGATACAAACTAGAAGCATTTGTTCCCCAGAAAACATCAGCGTATATAAGTCAAGATGACTTGCACATTCCTGAGATGACAGTTAGGGAAACACTTGACTTTTCAGCCCGTTGTCAGGGTTTAGGAAGCCGAGAAGGTACATTTGCCTAGAGCTCAACCTAATTACTTAGTAACTTAATTAGCCTTAGACACCAAATGGTGTACCAACAATGAAGATTAGAAAACCTGTTTTATGGTAATGAAGGGATTATGATGGACGTCAGCAAAAGGGAGAAGCAAGCAGGAATTGTTCCAGATCCAGATGTTGATACTTACATGAAGGTACCTTGAGCATCCAACATCCTTTTCCAGTCAATAAATCTGATTTGATCTCTATACCAGTTTGAGAAGCTGCATTTTTGTTGTTCGCTAAGAAAAAGGAGTTTTTAAATGTAGTAATGTTCTTGCTTAATGCTCCTGGATAGATAATGTATATGTAATATCCATTAACTATGTTTTGGTTGTACAGGCAACATCTGTGAAAGGGCTTAGAGGAACTCTTCAAACTGACTATATACTAAAAGTAATTCTTTTTGACAAGCTGAAATCTTGCTTCCTTTTGCAATGCACAGCTTGTAACTGCTGCTACCTCTTTTAGGCTATTGCTAAAAGATCTTCTATTTTTAATCCCTTGGTGTGCAGATTCTTGGACTTGATATTTGTGCTGGAACAATAGTTGGAGATGTCCTAAGAAGAGGTATATCTGGTGGTCAGAAGAAAAGGTTGACTACAGGTAGTGATGTTTTAATGACAAATAATGGAATTCAATAATTTCTTCATACTTGGAACTAATGTTGAATAGTTTAGCATTCAGCAATTAAATCTTCTTCTGAGATTTATTTTAATATCAAAACACTGTATCCAAATTGCTCAGGGGAGGTCATTGTTGGCCCCATAAAAACTCTGTTTATGGATGAAATAACCAATGGCCTTGACAGTTCCACAGCATTCCAAATTGTTGCTTGTCTTCAGCAGCTGGTGCATGTCACAGATGCAACTTTGTTGGTCTCACTGCTTCAGCCTGCACCAGAAACCTTTGATCTCTTTGATGATATCATATTGATGGCTGAAGGGAAAATTTTATATCATGGACCACGTGATCACATTCTCGAATTCTTTGAAAGTTGTGGCTTTAGATGTCCTCAAAGGAAAGGGATTGTAGACTTCCTTCAAGAGGAAAGTGAAAACCAGTTCATGATTTCTTTTTGCCAGAGGATTTGTCTTATTTCTCCAACATGAAGTTCTTTGGTTTTTTGACTGTGCAGGTCATATCAAGGAAAGATCAAGCGCAGTACTGGTACAATACGGAGTTACCCTACTCCTTCATTTCTGTTGATATGTTCTCCAGGAAATTTAGAGCATCTCCTTTGGGGGAGATGATAGACGAGGATCTCTTGGAACCATATGATAAATCTCAATGCAATAAGAATGCTCTTTCCTTTAATGAGTATTCTGTTTCCAAATGGGAAATCTTTAAAGCTTGCATGTCAAGAGAGCTTCTCCTCATGAGCAGGAACTCATTTTTCTATATATTCAAAGTAATTCAGGTTAGGACTTTGCTTTATATTTTATTTTGTTTTTATGATCTCTGCTTTGATTTGAAAACATAAATCGGAGATAATGTACCTAGTAGACTAATTTAGTTTCTTATGTAATTTGTGCTTGTGGATGTAGTTAAAATAAAAATAACAGTAACATTCACCTTCTGTGTTTTCTTGGCAGCTTGTTATCATTGCATTTGTCACAATGACTATGTTTCTCAGGACTGGGATGAATGCTGATATACTTCATGCAGATTACTACCTGGGAGCACTGTTTTACTCACTCTTGATACTTATCGTTGATGAGTTTCCTGAGCTGCACATGACTGTTTCAAGACTCTCAATTTTCTATAAACAGAAAATGTTGTGCTTTTACCCAGCTTGGGCTTATGCAATTCCAGCAATTGTTTTAAAGATTCCTATTTCATTTATTCAATCCCTGGTTTGGACATCTCTTACTTATTATGTCATGGGGTACAGCCCTGAAGTTTGGAGGTAAGTTTCCTAGGCATAGTTTTATCTCATACTACACTGTAAAGAATTTATGATCAGGGTTTCTTGTGTCCTCTTCTTCAGGTTCTTCCGCCAGTTCGCTATGTATTTTGCTGTGCAACTATCATCGGCATCCATGTTTCGTTTCTTGGCCTCTGTCTTCCAAACTATGGATTGCTCTGTAGCAGTTGGTACTCTTATACTTTTCTTACAATTGATATTTTGTGGCTTCATCATTCCACAATGTAACGTTCTTCTCATCTCCACTCCATTTTGTTTCCAGGATTGCATAGTAAAAGAGGATGATTTAATCTACTTTCTTGATTGCAGCATCCATGCCAAGCTGGTTGAGGTGGGGATTCTGGGTTTCCCCTCTCACATATGCAACGATAGGGCTTTCCGGCAATGAATTTCATGCTCCACGATGGCAGAAGGTATTTGATTGTATTCTAATTTTCCAACCCTTAATTACTCATTATACCAATCACCTGTTTTCAAACCTTTTGTACATCTGTAATTGATCTCAAAGTAATTTTATTTGCCAGGGCATACCATAATCATTCCCATTCACTGCTTATTTTTAGTTAGTCAGTTTTCAGCAAGGTTGATTACTTTCTCCATCAAACAATTTTCAACATCTTAGTGCTTGACATCCAATACTATTGGTTAATATTTTGCAGCTAATTATAAAATTATCAATGAGAATTCTAAGATTTGGTGAGAGATATCAATGACATGGACTAGACTCTCAAGGGCAGATTAGGGCAAGATATCATGAAAATAGATGCTTCACTCCGTGAATGCTTACTAATTATACTTTGAATTTCCCCCGAACTAGTTTTCTGAAAGAAAACTTAATTTATTAAGAGAACAATAGGTATCTGTTAGACCACAGCACTACCATAATAGAATCTTAGATTATTACTGGGTATGGCTCTGAATCCGACTAGACCCTTTCCCACAATGAAATGACCTGTATTTGAGCAAAGAGACAAAGGGAGATCCTCTGAGAGTTGAATCCATGCTTCTAACTTCATTTATTTTTCTCATTCCTCTTAAGGATATAATCTGTTTCTCATTGCAGTCTGCCCAGTGTGTGCCTCTGATTGTTTGTTTATTTTGCAGGTCCAAGCAATGAATGCTACAATTGGAAAAGAGACACTAAAAAGCCATGGATTTTACTTTGATGAATATTTTTTCTGGATATCATTTGGTGCCGTACTTGGGATTGCTTTAGTTTGGAACATTGGATTTACTTTAGCCTTAAGTTTCTTGAAGCGTAGGTTCATTTTCATCTTGTTCAGTTTCCCATTTTGCTTCATTGTAGCTCAAGAAGAAGAGAAATTCATGGTTATTCATTTTCACTCGTTTAAACACATTCAGCCCCTGGATCTTCTCGAGTTGTTATTTCACATGAAAGGCTTTCCAAAATGAGGAAAAGAGATTCCCTTAATGGTGCATATAGGGAAAATGTGTCTAGCTCTTCACATTCCTGTAATAAAGAAGGATGTATTAAAGGTTCATTCGTTTTCTTATTTCCTCAACTCACTGCTTTTTGAAAGCTCATTTGAACCATATTCATGTTTGCTTTGTCTCCATCACAGGGAGGATGGTATTACCTTTTGATCCCTCAACATTAACATTTCAGAATGTGCAATACTATGTTGACACACCTCTGGTAATCACATAAATCTGCCCTTTGTATAAATTTGAAGTCATAGAGCACATACTCTCTCTCTGTCTCACTCACACACATGCATAATAAACTTACATATAACCATGGAGAAATTCCAACATAAGTTTTTAAGTCAGAAGGAACTCATCTGAGGTGACTGGTGAGACTTGAACCTAAGAATTCATCAACAATTGCTAAATATCATAACTAATGAGCCATTGGACGAAATGACACTGATTGATCATTGGTGCATTATTTCCTATTTGTTCTTAGGAAATGAGAAAACGAGGACATTCTCAGAAGACACTTCAACTCCTTTCAGATATTACAGGAGTGGTTAGGCCTGGTGTTCTGACAGCACTGATGGGTCCAAGTGGAGCAGGAAAAACAACTCTTCTTGATGTTCTTGCAGGAAGAAAAACTATAGGCTGCATAGAAGGGGAAATCAGAGTTGGTGGTTACCTTAAGGTTCAAGAAACATTTGCAAGGATATCAGGCTATTGTGAACAAACTGATATACATTCTCCACAAATCACAGTAAAAGAATCTTTGATTTTTTCTGCTTGGCTGCGTCTTCCTGCTTGTATCGACTCAAAAATTAAAACTGTAAGACTCCAAAGGCACAAGAATTACTAATATTTTGCTATCAAAATTTGAGATAATTTGTTTTAAAGCTGCTTTAATGGATTTTGTAGGAATTTGTGAAAGAAGTTATTGAGACCATTGAACTTGATGAAGTCAAGGATGCTTTAGTTGGCATACCTGGTCATAGTGGTCTATCAACTGAGCAACGTAAACGGCTTACAATAGCTGTGGAACTCGTTGCTAATCCTTCCATAATTTTCATGGATGAACCTACCTCAAGTTTGGATGCAAGAGCTGCAGCCATTGTCATGCGTGCAGTGCAGAATGTAGCTGATACAGGTAGAACAATTGTTTGCACGATCCACCAACCGAGCATTGACATATTTGAAGCATTTGATGAGGTAAAAATCCATTTTTGAGGCTTGAATTCTTTGGATCATTGTTTTCTTGCTATCATAAACAAGTTCAAAACCAGAGTTCTCTTTCATATGCTTGTTATTCTCATTGCAGTTGATTTTTCTGAAAACTGGTGGGAGTTTAATCTACTTTGGACCATTAGGACAGCATTCAAGTAGGGTTATAGAATATTTTGAGGTCAGTTTCCTTTTCTGTTCCCTGATAAATATAGTCTAAACAAATTTGCTTCCGAAAGATGATTTTTACTTGTCTTCTATTCTTCGAATTCTTACTGACAGAGTGTACCTGGGGTGCCCAAACTTAAAGATAATTGTAACCCGGCAACATGGATGCTAGAGGTCACTTCAACTTCTGTAGAGGCTGAGCTTGGAATTGATTGGGCCAAAATTTACAAGAATTCTGCCCTATATGAGTAAGTTTAATTAGAACAGTCAGTGATTCTGGTTTTTTGCAAAGTTGAACCAGGAACCAAGGAGTCTGTTCTCATCCATTTGCCAATCTTATTCATTTTGTTAATTGAAAAGCATGGTAACGGGTTCAGTTAAAAATTTTCCATGTGCCATTTATTTGGTTCCGTTGTGTAATGATCTCATTCATAACTTTGCACCATTTTTTTTTTCATTTAACTAATGGCATATATCAAATAGCTAGGATGTTTTAACTAGTAGAGAAGCCATCGTATTTAACAGTAGTATTTGAGGATATTTTTAAACTTGCAAATGAACCTTTTTTTTGGTAGGAGCAACAAAGAGCTTGTAAGGCACTTGAGTGCTCCACCTCCTGATTCAAGAGATGTGCATTTCCCAACCCGATATTCCCAAAACTGTTGGGGACAGTTCAAATATTGCCTATGGAAACTGCATTTATCTTATTGGAGAAGTCCTTCATACAACTTGATGCGTCTCTTGCACACTACTGTAATATCTTTTACCTTAGGTACACTGTTTTGGAACCAGGGAACGAAAATGTAAGTCCACCAAATTTGTAAAGGAATCGTTATTTTTATGGGTAGTAATGTTGCAGACAGTTTAACCCCTTCTTGAATTCCACAGAAATAACCAGCAGAATTTATTCAACATGTTTGGTTCAATGTACGCTGCTGTGATTTTCCTGGGAACGAATAGCGGCTCTTCTGTTCAACCATTTGTGGCAACAGAGAGAATTGTTATGTACCGAGAAAGATTTGCAGGGATGTACTCTTCGTGGGTTTATGCCCTTGCACAGGTACATTTTAATTGATGACAAGTTGATTTGTTTATTGATTTTTTTTTGAATGAATCAATTAGTTCAGTTTATATGTGAACCTTCAAGTGATTTTGCAGGTGGCAATTGAGGTTCCCTATCTATTTAGCCAAGCGATTGTGTTTGTGATCATCACATACAATATGATAGGGTACTATGGGACAGCATATAAGTTGTTTTGGTACTTCTATGCCATGTTCTCTACACTGCTGTACTTCAACTTTTTAGGAATGCTGCTTGTCTCATTGACACCAGATGTTGCAATAGCTGGAGCTTTAACCTCTGTCTGCTACCCAATGCTTAATCTTTTCTCTGGCTTTCTCATTCCTCAACTGGTAAGCTATATAATCCTCAAACGCAATATTGAAATACCCTTTATCAATCATAATGGTATGGCCAAAACCTGACATGCTGAGACATGATAAAGACAGTACGGCTGAGATGTTTTACTTGGATTCTGTTGATTTTTTCTGCAGAAAATACCAAGGTGGTGGATCTGGTTGTATTATGCAATGCCTACATCTTGGACATTAAATTGTTTGCTCACTTCACAATATGGAGATGTGAATGATAAAATTATGGTATTTACTGAAACCAGAACCATAGCTTCTTTGCTAAAGGATTATTTTGGGTTCCGCCATGATCACCTACCTATTTCCGCACTTGTTCTCTTCTTCTATCCCTTCATTTTTTCCTCTCTTTTTGCATGTTTTATCACACGTTTGAACTTTGAGCGAAGGTAAATTTCCCTTCTCTTGTCTTGAAGATGAAAACTTAGCTCATAGGAAATATTTAACATGTAATTAATGTTTTTATAAACATGATTCAATTATGATACAAACCTTCTCTATTTTTGTTTGCCCATTTGACTTTATTTGCGTGCATGATAAAATTCTAGAGTCAATCATGTTTTATATTGTACTAAAAAAATTAAATTAATTACCACCTATATATATATATATTTAATCTTAAAATTATTAACAATGGAGAAAATAATTTGAGTTATGATCAAATAAGGATTCATTAAACATTTGGTATTTGAGTTATAGTTAATTTTTAATTTGATATCTAAAATTTAAAAATTCAACATTAAACATTTAGATCTGTCCATCAATTTATATATGAGGCTAACTTCATTAATTAAAAGGACGACATGTTTAAAAATAGTCAATAAAAACATGACACGTCTTACAATTTTATTGGAAGCGTTGAACACCAAATATGTATGTAATTAATTCATAAATTGATAAATCAATAGCAGTGTTGTTTAGTGTGCAAATTGATAAATCGAAGCAAATGAATTAGTTCAATTACTTAATTACAAATTTTTATTCTTTAAATAACAAATTGAGAATTTGATTATAATTCAAACACCAAATATGTATGTAATTAACCCTTCAAACGATAGTGCAAATTATGATATCAAACCGATGCCATTGTTAAAAGAACCAAGTTTGCTCTTAAATTTATAAATTTTAAAAACTTTAAACCTTTTTAATTTATTTATTAATAAAATAATAACGTGTGATTTATTAATAGTGTAAATGATTTAAATATTGACAATTAATTATTTTGCTTTTGAATGTTATATATTTTAGGTTACATAATAGCGTTCATGATATGAAGATGTTTCTGATCTTCAAGAGGACACTTCTCAATATAAACATAATTTATTAAATTGTATTATGTTTGTTTTTTCTTTTAATTATTTGGAACTCCAGAGTTTAGATTAAAGTCTCAAGTTTTAAACTTCAATATTTTCTTTTAGAAAAAAATCTTTAAATACGCATGAAAAATATGATTTAATTCATTTTTCAAAAAATCTTGATGAACAAAACTTTATTAATTTTTTTATTTTTACAAATCTAAAATTCGAGGTAAGATTTATGTAGCAACCCTACAACACTTTGAAGGTATATTAAAAACCAATCTTTTTAGTTTATATGAATTCTACTTTTACTCTCTGTTAAAATTTAAATATAATAATTGAATGATTTCTTATCAATGTAAATTTTTAAGATAATTGATTGATCACTCAAACTAACATAAGTACCCAATCACTCAACTTAGAATTCTCGAAAATGTCTTGCTCTTGTAATATTTCTTCACCCAGTATAATGTTGTCTATTGGGTTGTACAATGCTTTAATCCTTCACTTAACATTTCTACTATTCAGTAATGCACGAGCATATTAAGTAGTAATTGGTTTGGAGAAAAGACAACTAAATCATTTTGGAGTTCCTAAGTAATATAAAATAGTTAAAATTAGGAAGAAAAGAAGAATTAAAAAAAAAAATACCATCTTTAACTTTTATTTAAGTATAAATGTATGGTTTTTTATTGTGCAAAGAGATTTTTTTTAAAAAAATTTTACTTCCAAAATTATTTGAGAAATCAAAAGTTGATTTGTTTAGTTTGGAGAAGTATGTCTTTTCTTTCCTTTCAAAATGTTTAGATTTTTAAAAACATATATAAAAATTGGTTGAGATAAAACTTTTATAATTAGGACCTGTTTGACCTAGATTTTTCTAGTTTAAAAGCTATTATGAAACTTTTATGAAAAATAATAGTTTTTAAAATTAAGTTAAAACTGTTTGGTAAATTTACTTTTTATAAGCTCTTTTTTATAGATAAGCTGTTTGGCAAAACAATTTATATAAACTCTAATGATCATTAATTAAACAATGCTGGCCACTCTTCTAGAGTCTAAATTTCTCAACGTTACCCAAGCATCAGTTTTTATTCTTTGTTTGCATATTGCTTGAGATTGCATATATGTATGATATTTGATAACATCTAGAGTTTGGAAGTCAATTTTCATCCAATTTATTTTAATAACTATTAACCTCTTTGACTTATTACAATCATAATCAATAAATATTGTATACACAAAAAAAAATTAAGAACAAACAAAAATCACATAATTATCATATCAAATAATAAATTGAGAAATATCAAATAATAGAATGATAAAAAATGAAAAACAAAACAAAAAATAAAAAAAATAATACTTGAATGTAGTTCTGATTTCTTTGGTGTTTGTTCTTCTTAATTTTTGTAAAGAAAAAAAAAACCCTGATTTGCAAAAAGGGAGAGAGGAGAGGAAGGGAGTATTTTTTAAGAGAGGATTTTTTTGAGAAACAATAACTCTCCTAATAAGCTGACGTATTTTTAAAAAAAAAAAGAGAAGAGAAAGCTCCTAATTGGAGCTTTTTTTTAAGCTCTTTTTTCTAAGATTTTATTTAAAAAAAAACTACTTTTTTTAAAGAGCTTTTTACAAAACCTTGTTTGGCTCAGCTTCTACTTTTAAGCAGTAGATAAGCTAAAAATAAGCTAAGTCAAACGGGTACTTATTGTCTATATTATGTTGAAATAATTAGGTTTTTGGAATTTAAAAAAACAAACAAAATTGATTTTAAGGCGTGCTATGATAGTCATTGTTTTTAAAATTTATTTCGCTCATACTATTTGGTATACAAAAAAAGAATTATGCAAATAACTTCAGAGATATAATGAAACCAAATCTAATTTCGTCTCGTACTTGCAAGATTAGGCCACTAGACATGAATCCAAATCCTTTGCCCCCAATCTGTGCCTCATTTTGTACCCCTTCTTTGACAAAGCGACACATGTCTATGTTTTTAATTACTCATTATTACATGTTTAATTAGATTTAATTTTTTATCTCTTATTTCCTATTTTCTTCCTCTATCAGTTGATAGTTCATAAATGTTAATCTTCTACTTGTTTGTTTCGATAAGAAAAACATGAACTTGTCTTTTCCTATCCCCATTGATGCAAGATGAGATTTTCTTTTGTTGTGAGAAAAATAATAGAAACCTAAATTCTGCTTTCAAGATAACAAAATAAGAGATCAGATTTTACTTTAAGACCAATAAAAAAGAAAGAAAACAAAAAAAAAAGGGCAAAACCCAAATTCCGCTCTTTGTATAACAAAAAAAGGGATCAAATTTTGTTAAAAGATCATTAAAAAAGAGAAAAAAAAGGCAAAACCCAAATTCTACTTTCAAGCTTAGCAATCCTTTTCTCTGTCCACTTTCTCTTCTATTTTGCTGCTTATAAGTCATAAATAAATAAATTCCTTTTTTTCTCTTATCTTAATTCTCTAAGCCTATCTTTTCCAAAATGTTTTATTATTAGTTCTTGAATCTCAAATTGGGTGGTTGTTAGGGAGATTAGCAAGGAGGGATGATGATATAATTGCCAACTATTGTTGGTTTAATTCGTAGATCCGATCGATACCAAATTGTATCTTTTATCACAATATCAAGCAGTAATTTTTTTACGAAAAGGCATTATCAGCTTACTGATATGGAAGAACAATCGTTTTGTACGAGAAAAGAGGAAATGTGGAAAAAAAAAAGAGATAAAAAGATTAAATCCAAACATGTATTAATTAGTAACTAAAAAAATAAACACGTGTCACTTTGTCAAAGAAGAGGCACAGAATAAGGCACCAATTAGGGGTAGAAGATTTGGATTCACTAGACACTACCAAAGGATTGCAAAGTCATCTTGCCTTATAGTTAATCTACCTTACGTAACAAGTAGAAGATAAAGAATTTTGATAGTTTTGGTAAACAGCTGGAACTGAAAGTGTTTATGTCTTTTCTTGAATTTGTTGTTCAATTTTTCTCACTTTTTTCTCATATCACAAAATGGTTGCCAGCAAGCTTTCATATAGACTATCAAGTGTCTCTTCATTAAATATACAACTTTTCATAAAAGCATCTCTTTATCTTTAAATACAACTTTTCATTTTATGAGACATAACTTTTGAATAGAAGTATCTTTCCAATAGTTACTTTATTAAGAGATAACTTCTTATATTGAAAGACATAACCTTTGAATAGGAGTGTCTTTCCAATAGTCACTTTATTAAGAGACAACTTTGAATTAGAGATGTTTTCCGATAGTCATTTTATTAAGGGATATAACTTTTTATTTTGAAAATACACCAACAATCACTTCATGTTCAAAATTTTGAAATACTAACAACTCTATGAATCTTATGCATAAATAAAGGTTTTAGGGAGATTTGAACCTTCACTTAGTGAAATTTGTTATTACTAGTTTGAATTGTATAGTTGACTAAGCATTGAATCAACAATTATTCATTGACTATTTGGGCCACAAATCACTCACAAAATTCCTACTCAATTTGTGTCTAGTTTTGTCGATACGTTTATGACCTTATGTTATGCATCCATGTGAAACCCTAACTCTTACTTAAGGTTAAATTTGTAACTTGGCTTGTTGAGCATGTCACGTTTTTAAATGACATTTTTTCACATTTATAATTTAGAAAAATACATAAATTGATACCAAATGAGTACTTGAAAGATAAAACTTAGAGAGAATCAAAAGATTTGGCTTTATGCTTAAAACTATATTATGGAGCAAAAGTATTGATACTTGTTCATGTAGTATTGATACTTGAAACCTAGAAATGCGTCTTGATGAACATGTATTGATATATATTCATGATGCATCGATATCTTTATCTAGAAAGGAAAAGTATTGATATATCTAGTAAATATATTGATACTTCAATTGCAGATTTGAAAAAACTCCTTTTGAAATTTTATACCAAAGGTTACCATGTTATTCATATTTTTGAGTCTTTAGTTGTCTTTGCTATGCCTCTACAATACAAAGAAACAAAAAGAAATTTGACCATAATGCCAAAACATGTATTTTTATAAGATATCCTATAGGTTTTAAGGGATACAAGTTAATTGACTTAAAGACACATGCGATATTCATATCCAGGGATGTAGTCTTCCATGAAAGAATTTTTCCTTTTTAGCATCATAAAACAAACTCTGACATTGCTGCATTTACACAATCACAAGATATGCAAACCATACATTATGATGTTGTCCATCCCAATGCCACTAATCATCCTTTGTTTCATGGTTCTCATTTGTCATTTAATCTGAATAATATTTCTCATACTCTTAACACACCAAATTCCTTAATGTCTTCAATTTTTAAAAATTATTCTAGTTCTGCCCTTACATGTTGGACCCGTTGAAGTGTTAGAGGGGGTGAATAACACAAAAAATTTTCTGTTTAGTTTTTTAGAGCTTGAAGAGCACTTAATCAACTAGATGAAGAGAAGGACTATAACTTGTTAATATTACGATACATCAAGTAAGGATGGGTCAAGAGAAATGGACAATGCAAGAGTATTTATAGTGATTCGGTCCCTTTAATCTACATCCATTACCTTGATCTCCCAATTAAGGATTTTCAACCCAACTTCACTAAACTAGTGAAATTAACAGCTTCTATCGAACTTTTATAAGGTGAGCTTCTAACCGTAGCTCTAATCTTTTACGACAAGCTTTAGAGTGCTTCCCACACTTTTATTTCCCAAGAAAGAGAAGAAAAAAAAAAGCACAACTATGTACCTTTATAAGTTTGGATAGATTACAATCAAGCTCAAACACTTTTTTTGGATTTAGAATGAAGAACATGTATTTTTAGTGAAGAATATTTGGCTTTTTGCTCAAAGTAGCTTTTTTCTCATCAAATCTCTTTTCTTTGACTGTTGGAGCTTTTTTTATATCGATGAGTTAGATTTTTCTGTTGGAGACAGTTTCTAGCCGTTATAAACAACTATAATGCATTTCTTGCTATTATTTTGTCCTTTAGTGTTTAAATTCAAAAAGGTAAACAGACTTTGACTAACCAGTTACAGACAACTCTAACAAATTACAACTTTTCTTCCTTACACTATCCTATTACTGTGTTATCTGCTCTAATCGATTATAAGAGGCTCTAACCGATTATGAGTTCTTTGTTTCTAAGCTTCTCTTCTTCAACAAACATCTTCTAACTGATTATGGCAGGCTTTAACCGATTAACAACTTTTTGTTTTTATTTTTCTCTACACAGTAGTCTTCCTTTAATTGGTTGAAGCTTTACTTCCTTTAACTAGTACCAATTAAAATAAGCTTTAATCAACTAAAAATTCTTCAAATTTTTAACTTCTCCATCTTGGCTCCTTTCAACGGTCAACTATATTTTTAAACTTGTTTTTGACGCTTGAATATACTAGGACCTTGTACTCTAACCGATTAACTAGACTTCTTAACCGATTAGCATATTTCTGTTTTGCTTCAACTTATCACACAATCGTGCCTTAATTGATTGAGGTTCCTTGTTAATCAATTATTAAGATTTTGTTTTTGTTCATTACTTTGCTCTTTGCCTCTCTGACTGATTAACTTTTCTTTAAATTTTACAAACTTCTTGCCTTTCTTTGCCTTTAATTGCCAATTTTGTTAGAGAATTAAACTAAATCCTATACATTTAAGTAACTAGATTAGACATTAATGAATGAAGAGTGTTTTGTTATTATCAAAAACATATGGAGTCAACATTTTTTCTCTTTTTTAATGTTGACAAAACACTCATATATTAAGAGTGTAATTTCTGTATATGTAAAAGGAATTTATATGCAAATTTGGGGTTGCTTCCCCTAAATATGTGCCCAAATAAAAATCTCAATATACAAGTATGAAAAGTAAGAGCATAGAGGCATTCAACCATGATCATATAAGGATAAACACAATTCCAATAAAAAACATGAAGCATTCTACTGTGGTTCATAGCTCAACATAAAACATTGTTCAAAACACACAAGAAAACATACCAAAACAACGACAATAAAAGCATAAATTAAAGATTGAGTTTATCATTCCTATCAGCTTTGCTTCCTAATCCTATTTTCTTATCTTCTTATTTTTCTCCCTCTTTTTGACATTATCTAAAAAGTTTTTAATCTAAATTAGATGAAGGTGAGGATTCGTTAGTGCCAAAATAAACATTGAGAGGTTTGGGAGAGGAGCGAGATGATGAGTCTGATGATGAGATAGCCTAAGGTGCTGCAGGTTTAGGGGACTTTTGAGTGGAGGTCAATGCCAGTCTAGCAGACTTTCTTTTTTTGAAGGTTTTTATCTTTGTAGCCATAATTTTTCTTCCATTCTTGCAATTTGCTTTACAACAGGAGCAGCTTTAACCTCTTTGAGGCTAAACCTTGTTTGGATTTGCTTTGCTTTACCCTTGTCTGGATTTGCTTTTCTTGTAGTTTGTTCTTTCTCTTATGGAGTTGACTGAATTTCTTGATGGATCTTTGCTTGTTGTTTTGCCTGGTCAACCCTAACCTCTTTAAGAATATCTCTAATAAAGTCAAAGACTAGTATTTCTTCAAATTTGCCAAGAGGACTTACACCACTTTTTCCACCAATTAAGTGCTCCTTCTTTCTTTGGAGTTCCTTCTCCACTTCTTCTTATTGTTCAATTTCCTTTTCACCTTTTCCATCTTCTTTTTCTTGACCTTGTTTTGTTTGCTCTTTCCTAATTTTCTTTTCAAGTTCAACTTCTTTGTTTTCAGAATTCCCCATTTTCTTCTAATTCATATCTTTATTTTTAGGCATTTCTTTTCTAATTTCCCTTTCATGATCAAACGTTGGAATTTCAAATTGTTCTGTAGTAGTCTTCTCACTAGACTGACTTGTAGCAATGGCTGGAGCTTCATGGCATTTTGTTTTCTTGGATTGATGTAACAGGGCTTCAAGCTGCTGTAGTTTCTCTTCAATTTTTGTAATCTTCACAACCTGATCAATTAACTTCCCACCAATTCTCATGGAAAGATTAAACATCATTTCACATTAAGGAGGTGGTTAACTGACCCTGGTGAAGGGTGTTAAAGGACTACCAGTTGGAGGGGGCAAATGTGTACCTTTTGTGATTTTAATATACTCATTTTTCTCAATCTTGTAACCTATCGTTAGCACACTCTCTAAAAATTCTAAAATCCTTTCTTTCTCACTAGATTTGTAAGAATGTTATCATATGGCAGGTTTGTTTTATCCCCTGGCAAGGTTTCCCCATATTTAGTGGAATTTCATTGAAATCGCTTCCATCAGCCATAAATCTTGTGCACTCACATAGCTAAAACTGCTACTTTTTCCATGCAAGATGATTGTTATGAAATAATGGAGAATCCTAAACTGAGCATTCTTGATCTCACAAGCATAGCTCTTGATAGGAAACTTTTCTTTTTTTTTCCAATTACAATCTCCCAAAGATAACTTGGATCATATTTCTCAAGCATTTTGTACTTTCCTTTTTCAAATTCTGTTTTTAGGAATTCTCCTAAATCTTGAACATTGATTTGAAAATTTCTTCCATTTAAAAACACATTTAGGCTATCTTCAGCAAACTCATCATGTTTTTTCAATTCAATTGTCAAAAGTAATGCTAGAGTAAAGTTTTTTTATTAAGGTGGGGTTGAATATCCTATCTCCAAATGTACTCATGAACTTCAGTTTTAATGTTTCAAAATAGTTCTTTAAATCCTCTTTCACTGTAGGAGCATCACTGAAACTAGCCCAATCAAAAAACTTCCCACAAGAAATTATAGCATTCTTAATCTTTCTAAACCTATTAGCATGAAAGTAATTTTGAAATAAGGAGGATGAATTACTACCTTTGCCTGTGGGGCTTTTGCTTTCATTGATCCTTTCTCATTCTTTGTCCTATTCTTTTTGCTTTTCTTCTTCTTCTTTATTGATGATTCTTTGATTTTTCCTTTCTTCTTAAAGGAATGTGATGGAGGATCATTAGCTTTCCTTTTTCCTTTTTAGCTATTTTGTGGATAATAGAGGTTTTTGCCTTGGGATTTTCTTTTTTAAGGCTTCTCAAGTTTTAAAGGAAAGTAGTGAAAGGAAAATCCAAAGGCTCCTGGATGTTGATTTTTAATGTAACTAAATCTCTAAGTAGGTGGAGGGTCTTTTTATGAGGAGTTAATAACCGGTTACCCACGTTTTGAGTGGGTGACGTCCCATACCACTTGCCTAGTTTTTTTTTTTTTAAAGAAAATTCTCGCGCGATAGTTTTTCACACACTAGGTATTCTCACTAATTAGAGTAGGCCTTAATCAATTACTAAGTTTCTGTTTTGGAACCTTTCTATTTACCAGAATTATATTAATTAGTTAAAGGAGCTGCTAATTAATTAATACCTTTTTGATTCAGGTTTACTGCCATAACATAAAGTTTTTTTAATTATTTAGGAAGGTCCCTAACTGATTAAAATAAATCTTATATTCTATGTAAGGTCTTTTTAGCTAATAAAAAATATTCTTTAATCAATTACACTAAGAGATAAACACAATCATCATGCAAAATATCATCAAAAACATGATCACTTCAGCATAATTAAGACTTCATTAACATAATAATTTATAGTAATGATTTTATATTTTAACATTTTTTGGAATATGTTTTGGAAAATCGATAAATTGGAGTTAGAAGTCCAAGGTCCATCAAATCCATGTTTTAAAATTTAGTTATTTATGTTGTGTAACTTCTAACTTTATGAATTTGTAGTATGTACAATTTATTAATTTATGTTGTATTTCTTACATTTAGATTAATATCATAAAAAATTGCATTGCATATTATGTACAATTTAAGAAATCTATTTTCTCTTATCTTTTTCTGTTTTATTTAATATTTTTGGTAGACAATTTAATATATGGTGTTTATTACTTCTTTAAAAAAAATTATTGGTTTTACATTCTTATAAATGAATAATATGGTGTTTATTGTTTTTCTATTAAAAAATTTATATAGTGTTTAATTTTTTTTACTAAAAATTGAATTATGTGGTGTTTACTTGTTTATTGCTTTTCTTACTTGAAAATAAATCATATCGACTAGACTACCTATTTAAACAACATGAGCCTGATTTCAATTAAAAATATGGGCTTGATTGGTTATTTTTCAACTTTAGGCTATTGAAGCCCAAGCCCAACCAAAATTTACAACCGATTGAAATCGAGGTTGGTTTCAATTGACCAATTTTCCTTTATAACCGATCAATTTTGATTGGTCTTAAGGGACTGCTAGTTTTGTTGATTTTGGTTTCTCTCAAAATCGAAATCGACTGATGCCCTCCCTTAGGCATGGTAGTGCCGTTGTTTAGAGTGACAAGGATCTAATAACTACTAAGAAAAAAATTGGTGCATTTAGGAGGCACTGGTTAAACAATGGCTTAAAGGAGTAGAAAATGGAATTGGATAAGTATGGGCTGGTGGATAACAATGTTAGCGAGGATACTGACTTTGATATTCTCATGTGGTGGAAACTCAATTAGTATAGATTTCCTATTCTTCCTACTATTACTTGTGATGTATTGGCAATTCCCATATCAATAATTGCTTCAGAATTTACTTTCAGTACTGGTGGACATGTGTTTAATGCATATATGAGTTCTTTGATTCCTAAAATCCTGCAATCAATTATTTGTGCTTAAGATTGGCTATGTGGATTGGCATAAGGTAATTTGGATCAAATTGAAAATGACTTGGAAAGGATTAATAAACTTGATTTCGGTAATTATTTTTTTGTTTCTTTAGTTCTTTGTTTAATTTACCATAATATAGTATCATTTCTTTTTCTCAATTTATTTATTTGTTTTTTTAGTTCTTTGTTTAAAGATTAATTTACCATATTTGTTATTTATTTTTAGATTTGTCAAAGATTGTATTGAAGTCCATATGTGAGACTGAGGCTAAATCTCATTTTGACTAACCTATTATTCCTAAAGGTTATTTTCACTTTTAAAGTAATATTATCATTAAATATTATGCATATTTACATTTATAATTTATTTAGATTATCTTAACACAACAATTTATACTAATTATTTTATATTTTAATATTTTTAGAAACATATTTTGGAAAATCATTGAATTGGAATTGGAGGTTCGAGATCCATCAAATCTATGTTTTGAAATTTAGTAATTTATATTGTGTAACTTCTAACTTTTATAGATTTGTAGCATGTACAATTTATTAATTTATGTTGTATTTCTTGCGTTTAGATTAATGCCATGGATGATTGCATTGCATATTATGGGTCTGCTTGGTAATCGAAAAATAACTTGTTGGGAAAAAAATTTTTCAGTTAAAATATTTTATTGAAAAATTTAATGTTTTTTGTTATTCGGATAAACGGTTGAAAAAAATTTTTATCGTTTGGATCATCCTGTGGAATATATTTTCCACCATCACTAGTAGAGTTATTTGGGTGTTAAAATGATAAATAGGAGTGGATTACAAAATAATGGTGTCATTTGGTTTTTATTAATTTGAGATCAAAATTAAGAATAGACAAAATCAATAATGATATTTCTCAAAACATTTAACCACATATTTATAATTAAAGTAAGCTCTAGTTTAAAAAAAAAAGTTCTATCTCATCACTTCTTTACCATCACATTATAAAAATATTAATATTCATCAATTGTGTAAAACACCTAAAATCTACACTTTTGTGTATTCATCAAATGACGATCATTGAAATATTTTTTATTATAATTATTAGTAAGATTTATTCAATTTATAAATAAAAAATTAATTGCATTGAATGATTTTATTAAAAAAAATTATTTTTAATTTTAATAATATTTAATTTTTTAAATATTAATATTTTAAATTAAAATTTTTTTCAATTAATATATTTTTTATTTTTTAATATTTTAAATTAAATATTAATATTTATCAAACCTATATTCCTATGCTTGGAATAAGAGTTCTTTTTATTCTTTGGAAAATGTCTTATGCCCGTCAAAAGGGTAAGACAGTTTCCATAGTCAATAGGTGTTTTTTCTATTAACTTGTAAAACGTTTTACATTTGTAATTAATTTTTCATCTTCCAAACTTGAAAATGTTTTCCAAAATATTTTACACCTTACCTTTTCCTTTATTTTTTCCATTTTATTTAATTTTTTTGTGAGCCAATTTAATATATGATGCCTATTGCTTCTTTTAAAAAAAAAATTATTAGTTACACATTCTTATAAATAAATAATATGGTGTCTATTTTTTTATTAAAAAATTATATAGCATTTAATTTTTTTATCAAAAAATAAATTATGTGGTTATTGCTTATTGCTTTTCTTAAAAATAAATCATATGGACAGGATTACCTATTTAAACAAAATGGACTTGATTTCCATTAAAAATATCGACTTGATTGGTTATTTTTTAGCTTTGGGCCATTTAAGCTCAAAACATGGGCTGGAATACCTCAATTTCGATTGACCCATTTTCCCTTTTGGCCACCAATGCTCTTCCCCCTACTGTAACTTATACGAAAAAAAGACTTCCAACCAACCACACAAAAGGAGTCCCAACACCTTAAAAAACAAGCTATACAATTACTGTACAAACAAAACTCAACATCGAAATTTTCAGCACAAAAGAGTTTGTGAACGACCTAGAGTCAACCACGAAACCATCGGTAGATCAACTTATCACAACCAACAACGTAACGGGCAGCCATGAAGAAGATAACATGGCTCAGCAAGCAAAAGGCACCAGAATCACAAAATAGATGATCCCATAACATCACAAATCAAGCATACGGCAGAACAACTAAGCATCCAATCGAATCACAAAAGCCTCAAAAAAATCTCCACAATCAGAGAGCAATGAAAACCAAAAACTATTCTATCATTAAAAACGAAAGAAAAAAAAAAATCTATTAACGACAATCGATTGCTTTTATATATTGACAAATTATTATACATCCGTGCATCTCCTCTTCTCCTGTTATTGTTGATGGCTTCATTTCTTGGAGTTATGAATTTCTGTATGCCTTGAAACGAAGAGGAAAACTTGTTAAGCTAAACCAGAAAAAATATAGTATGGTATATATATGTACAAGAACAAAGATACAAGAGCATCAAGGAATTTCAAGAAAACATTAAAACCAAAGGATACAAAGATTGCTCATGTTCCATTTCGTTTTGCACTAACAAATTGATAGACAGGTGACAAAATTATCAAATTGTTTATAACAAAAAATGAAAACACCTCCATATTCTAATAATTAAGTATCATTCATGTGACTATTACATACATCTTTTGTTTTTCATATCAAAAACTAAAAACAATTATTTAAAGTGAAAGCAATCAAATAAGTTAGAATATCACCTATTTTCATATAAAAAGCAGCAATTATATTAGAACAATTTTATCCTCGGTTTTAAGAAAAATAATGTCTTACATAGAGCACGTGGTCACCATCATATCCGCAGCTTCCAAAGGATTAAAGTTTTTCTCCACCCCATGAACAATCACGATACCGTCATTGTAGATGTTCCAATTGGTAATTCTAACATGGTTAATCGTTGGGATCTCATTGGCGTAGTTTGCCATAAGCATGGGCCATTCTGGATAAAAGGATGGCAGCTCTAAGCAGTTTGAGAAATCTCCACTATCGACTTTCATAGCTACAATTTGATATCGATAATGTGTTCGTTCCCATTTCTTGAACGCGATAGCCTCATCTGGGGGAGCGAATATGGTAATTTTACTGCCGTTATATAGAGTAATCGTGTTGTTATTTTTTTTGTTGGTACCCTTTTTTCGAATTCCAAAATCTGAATCTGAGTCTGAATCTCCATGAGGTATGAGAGAAGGAAGATTTCTGTCAAGAATCAATGCCATAAGTTTGAAACCTGTAAGCCTTAGAGCTTTCGTGATCTTATCAACTTGTATAACTACTTTATGGCTATCTGGTCTCGGTTTGAAATTGGAGAAAAGCTGGTCCCAGCTCAAACCATCGCTTTCAGTCGAGACATGCTGCGAGGTATTAGTTTCATTAGGCGAAGTTTGAGGGCGATAAACAAGTAGCAAGATAATGGCATAGAGGAAACACTGGAAGATGATAGAATAAAAGAAACGCTTGGAAGCCATGACACAACACAAAATAGGGGCTAATGTGACCATCAAACTTCGTAAAATATATAGATTGGAGTCTCAACAGAAGTTAAATTCTTATTTAGGTACAAGTATAGTTGGACTTGACATCAATTGCTGGGAAACCACTGAAAATTATAGTTTTTTTGTTGCTTGTATTTTCCTCTTAATTAATCAAAAGCTGTAATTATTCCCCACCAAAAATGAATAACTCTTATGGACTAGACAAAAATATTTAGAACACCAATGTCAATTATTTTTTTTCTTTCTATAAAAAAAATTTTATGGTTCAAATTTAAAATCTGTATCCAACCCATCTCAATCTTATTATTTTAACTAAGCCAAACACCAATGGAAACTATAGTTCACCTTGTTAGTATATTATTGTCCTTCTTTTTTCTTAATTAATTAAATAATTTGTTTTTAACATATATTTTGTAAAATTGAAATTAATCATCTATTAGGATTTAAGTATTTGACTCAATGTTGGATGTATATATATCTCTCTTCACTTAAGAGAGTCATATTTGAAACCCTCTTCTTCATAATTAAAAAGACAAATAAAATTATCCGTAAAAATCCAATACATTATGTTGAAAACATAGAAGTTGGATTACATTATGTTTAAAACATAGAAGTTGGATTACAATTTAACTTATTAGATCCCTTCACTTGTCATGTGACAACAATCTTAGCGAGCAAACTATTTTATCTTCAATTTATGTTATATTATGACCTATTGGATGAGCATAGGTTATCACTTCCTCATCATTTATTTAAAATATAATATAAGTCAAATTTAATCGGGTAATAAAACACACCACCAAGCAATTAGTTTTTTTATTAATTTTTTCCACGTATTTATTATTCTATGTACATTGAATTTGAAAATTATTTGATAGTGGTTGTAATTTTTAATCTCGATAAAAAAGCTTGTTAAATTATCAATTCCTTTCAAGCAACATCTGTCAACAGCGCTTGATAGAATGTAACACACATCTAAGCTTTAATGGTAGGTAAACTACAAGCAGAATGTAAGCACCCTGCCTTAATTGCTAATTGCTTTCACATTTTGCATTCTCAACAATAATAGATCCTAATTTAATTAAACACAATGCTAAACAAATTAATGCAAAATCAGGTAAACAAAACTGGTGCAACTAGCTTTGAGCCAATAGTTTAAGACTAATAATTAATACTAATAATAACAATTACAATCAGCAAATCTAACTCTAATTAAATAAATAAATAAATAAAATTTCAGAAATCATTAAGTATTCTTTGAAGACTTCCAGAAATCGCAATTGAAAAAATTTTGGACTCCATGAACAATGATGTGACCATCATTGTAGGTGTTCCAATGTGTTATGTTAACATTGTTGATGGATCCGTAACCATTAACAAGGACTTTGCAATAGGAATCGCATGTGAGCAACTCGATGCCCCTTTGTACGGATCCTGAATCGAAAGCTTCTTTATCGACCCTGGCAGTCACAAACTGGTACTCCAACACCTTCCAATTTTCATCATCAGAGAAAGATTCGTCCACCGGAGCAAATATGGTGATTGTATTGTTGTTGTATATGATCACACTGTCTGTGGCATAACAAAGGCGGCAGCCAGAAGGATACGTACCACCGAATGGAACAATGGTGCGGAGATGGTTTTGGAGAATTAGAGACATGATCTTGAAGCCAGCATCCCACACAGCTTTGATAATCCCATCAACTTCTATAATGGCGTTGGTGTCTGATGGCTTGAACATCAAGATGTGCTCTTCTCTTGGTTGTGTTGGAATTGCAAATAATTGGAATGTAGGCAGAGTATGAACAAGGACAATAAGAAGAACCAAGGCTAGGGTGTATTTGGATACCATGATCAGGATTCAGAATTAGGATTAATAGAGGAACAAAACCCTAGTTCTGGGAATTAATGCATTAGGATTATTGTGTATATATATAAAAACAGAGTTGGATTTTGATTATAAGATTAGGTGTATAATTTGATACAAACTCAAAAATTAGGAAGGTTGCGTGTACCCAGCATCCCACGTTTGATGTAAATATGATTGTTAAGACCTATATAACAATCTAAGTCTATCACTACTAGTAACTTGAGCTTAACCTTTTGAGAACCACGTGATTTAGACCCAAAAAGTTACTTGGCCAGTGGTTGCACTTGAGTCATTACAAATGGTATCAAAGCATGTACCAGTCCGGTGTGGGCTTATACATTGCTCTGGTGAGATCTTGATCTTAGATTTGAGTGGATGAGATTATGGTACCTAACATCCCACATCTGATGTGAATATGATTGTTAAAACCTATATAATAATTCAAGTCTACCATTACTAGCAACTTGAATTTAAGTTTTTAAGAGCAACGTGGTTTAAGCCTAAAAGGCTACTGGGCCAATGGTTGGACTTGGGTCGTTACAGGTTGCTGGCTTCAAATCAAATTATTAAAACTCATGCTTTTTTTTATGCTGCTTTAAAAAATTTTACTTAATTTGTTGCCAATGCATGGTCTTTTTAAGGTCTTTCTAAAATTTTACTTAATTTGTTGCCAATGCACGGAATCCCATATACATAAATATGTGTGATCATAATATTACAATTGTGACACGATAAAAGTCAGATTATAAGGCAAATTTTGATTAATAGGCAATATAAAATCAATTGAATAATTTATTGATAAATGAATAGCTCATAGAACATTAATATTTGAATAATGTTATTTTATACGCATATAATAAAGCAATATAGAGCTTTACAAAAACTGACTAGACTTAATTTAGAGAAAACTTTACTTATTCAATTATATACAGATATATATATATATATATGTATATGTATATATTAAGCCATCTAACCTAAATCAAAACAACTAGGTGAAGATTTTCCCAACCATATACAGTCTCTTTTTTCCTCCACTTTTCCTAGTCCAGGCATATTATTATTATTATTATTATTATTATTATTATTATTATTTCAGACCTTTTATTAATTGTATATGTTACGTCTTAACTAGTCTAAAACTCGAGATGTCGAAAAAAATTGTAGAAAAATAGGAAAAGGTAAATTGAAGAATAAATGACTTATGTGTGATAAGATGTTTGTGTATTGGTTGTTGGTTATATAAGATTTGAATGGGCAGCCAAAAGAATCCATTGGTGCTGCTATGGACCAAACATTAGCCACTGTCCAATATTTTCTCGTCTTGATCTTTACCATTGTAAGCTTAACCAAACCAAGTCTAGCCTCTCGAGGAATGGCTTTGACACCCACAAGGTTGTTGGTCATTAAGGTTGTGCACCGTGATTCCATGCACTCTCCGTATTACAATAAGAATGAAAATGTCACAAACTACGTAGAACGTGCTGCCCATAATAGAAACTTAGATTATAATAGAGCATGCCTTTGAAGCTTATCAAACCCATTCCTACAATGACATGACAAGTATTTGAACACATAGACAAAGGGAGATCCTCTGAGAGTTAAATCCATGCTTCTAATATAATTCACTTTTCTCATCCCTCTTAAGGATATAATCTTTTTCTCATTGTAATCTACCCAATGTGTGCCTCTGATTGTTTGTTTATTTTGCAGGTCCAAGCAATGAATGCTACAATTGGAAAAAAGACACTAAAAAGCCATGGATTTTACTTTGATGAATATTTTTTCTGGATGTCAGTTAGTGCTTTACTTGGGATTGCTTTAGTTTGGAACATTTGATTTACTTTGGCCTTAAGTTTCTTGAAGCATAATTTCTTTTTCATCTTGTTCCTTTTCCCATTTTGCTTCATTGTAGCTCAAAAAGAAGAGATATACATGGTTATTCATTTTCTCTTATTCAATGCATTCAGGGTCTGGATCTTCTCGAGTTGTTATTTCACAGGAAAGCCTTTCCAAAATAAGGAAAAGAGATTCTCTTAATGGCACATATATAGAAAATGTGCTTGGCTCTTCGCTTTCCTGTAATAAAGAAAAATCTATTAGGGTTCATTCTTTTTCTTCATTTCTGCAAATCACTACTTTTTGAAAGCTCATTTGAACCATAGTCTTGTTTGCTTTGTCTCTATTGTAGGGAGGATGGTATTACCTTTTGATCCTTCAACATTAACATTTTAAAATGTGCAATACTATGTTGACACACTTCTGGCAATCACATAAATCTACCCTTTGTATAAATTTGAAGTCATAGAGCACATACTCTCTCTCTCTTTTTCTCTCTCTCTCTTTCTCTCTCTTTCTCTCTCTCACACACACACACATGCATAATCAACTTACATATAACCATGGACAAACTCTAACATAAGTTTTTAAGTCAGAAGAAACCCATTTAAGGTGACTAGCGAGACTTGAACCTAAGAATTCATCAACAATTGCTAAATATCATGACTAATGAGCCATTGGATGAAACAACACCGATTGATCATTGGTGCCTTTTTTTCAATTTGTTCTTAGGAAATGAGAAAATGAGGATATTCTCAAAGAAGCTTCAACTCCTTTTAGATATTACAAGAGTGGTTAGGCTTGGTGTTTTGACAGCACTGATGGGCCCTAGTGGAGCAGGAAAAACTACTCTTCTTGATGTTCTTATAGGAAGAAAAACTATAGGCTGCATATAGGGGGAACTCAAAGTTGGTGGTTACCTTAAGGTTCAAGAAACATTTGCAAGGATATTAGGCTATTATGAACAAACAGAGATACATTCTTCACAAATCACAGTAGAAGAATCTTTGATTTTTTCTGCTTGGCTGCATCTTCTTGCTTGCATTGACTCAAAAATTAAATCTGTAAGACTCCAAAGGCGCAAGAATTACTAATATTTTGCTATCAAAATTTGAGATAATTTGTCTTAAAGTTACTTTATATCAAATAGCTAGGATGTTTTAACTAGTAAAGAAGCCATCGTATTTAACAGTAATATTTGAGGATATTTTTAAACTTGCAAATGAACCTTTTTTTTTTTTTTTGTAAGAGCAACAAATAGCTTGTAAGGCATTTGAGTAATCCACCTCTTGATTCAAGAGATGTGCATTTTTCAACCTGATATTCCCAATATGGAAAGACATAACTTTTGAATAGAAATGTCTTTCCAATAGTCATTTTATCAAAAGATAACTTTTCATATTTAAAGACATAATCTTTGAATTATAAATGTTTTCCAAAAGTCACTTCATTAAGGGACATAACTTTTTATTTTGAAAATACACCAACAACCCTTCATTTTCAAAATTTTCATATGCTAACAACTCTGTGAATCATATGCATAAATAAAGGTTTGCAGGAGATTTGAACCTTTACTTAGTGAAACATGTTACTGTTAGTCTAAATTGTATGGTTAACTATGCATTGAATCAACTATTCTTCATGGACTAGTTGGGCCACAAATCACTCACAAAATTCCTACTCAATTTGTGTCTAGTTTTGCCAATACATTTATGGCCTTATGTTACACATCCATGTGAAACCCCAACTCTTACTTAAGGTTAAATTCCCTGCTCGCTGCAGCAAGCTTCTTCGCCCCATGCAACCCCCAGCCCGAGAGAAAGGTGCTGCAGCGAGCCCCCCTGCTCGCTGCAGCGGGAACTTGCTGGGGAGCAGACTCCCCAGCCCGAGAGTCCTGGGCTGCAGCGAGCCCCCTTTCCTCGCTGCAGCAGACCCATGCACCCCCCTTCCCACCCCTTTCCCGAGAGAACCAGGCTGCAGCGAGCCCCCCATGCTCGCTGCAGCAGATCATAGGCCCCACCACTCCTTTTTTACCCGAGGCAATGGGGCTGCAGCGAGCACCCCTGCTCGCTGCAGCATATCATTCCCCCCCCTCCACCCCACCAACACCCCCCCCTCCTCTGCTTGCTGCAGAAAAGCTGTCCCTTTCCCCACTATAAAACAAACCTCCTTCTCTCTCTCCATCCAATTTCTTCTACATTTCAAATTCTCTCTCTCTCTCTCTCTCTCTCTCTCTCTCTCCTATTATTATTATTTTTTTTGTTTGCAAGCACTAACCCCTTCTCCCTCTAAAAATTTTCCCTCCTAACTTTCAAACACCCTCATACCCATTAACAAAATCTTCACAAAAACATCAAAAGCTTGTAACCAAAATCAGAGTTTGAAGATTGTAATCCAAATTTCTCTATTCGAGTGCAGGTTTGAGACTGCTGAACGAAAATCACATGAGAATGGATGTGGTTGAATTTCCACAATCAACAGAGGGCACAGCTGATGATGAGGATGAAGAGGAGGAAAGCGAATTTTCTTGTTGAAGGGGAGTATTCTTTCCTTAACTTTTATTAACATTGAGGTCAATGTTAGATTTAAGTTTGGGGGGGAGTTTTAATTGATTTATTATGTCTTGTTTTTAGATATTTGTGATAGTTTGTTACTTTTGAATTTCAAGTTAGTAAGTTAGCTTAGTTAATTTCTGAGAATGATAGATTGAATAATTCATTGCATCAATTGTTTAGGCGGCTTGTCCAATGAAGAAATATAGTAGCTTTTTATTCTTCAGCCCTTAGTGAATAGGAATATTGTGCAAATGCTGTATTGAACTCTATTGTTAAGCATCATTGTAAATTGTGTTTTTCCACCTTATTGTGCACTTGTTTCTTGCTTTAACTAGTTGTGATCACTTAGAGAAAGGTTATGCAAATGTGAATCTTTGAATCAAATCTTGAGTTTTAGAATTTGTTCTAGTTTCTCTCGAGGCGAAATCCTAGGCTACACTTAGTTAGGGAGATGACTTAGGCCATCTTTGGATCGATTGAGCTTTTTGAGCCTACCTTATACAATTATATCCTTAGTCTCCCTTATTTGAGCCAAATTTTCTCCTTTATTTCATTACACACTTAGCAAAAGCCTTAACCCATAAATAAAATGTCCACTTTAACACCCATCACTCCTAAGTGCATAGGTTATTTTAGGAGATGTTTTGAGCTAAGCATTGGTGAAAAAGGTAGAGAAGTGGAATTTACCAAAAAAAAAAAAGAGTATAGAAATACACCCTAGGACTTATCATAAAATGACATAAGTTTGGGGGTGTCAATTCAAAAAAAAAAAAAACAAAAAAAAGAATAAAGTGTTTGATGAAATTAAAGGATGATGAAAAAAAAAAAAGGATGATTAAGAGCAGTGCAAAGCAAAGCTCATTAGAGATTTTAGAATAATCATGTGCTTAGGGTGATTTGAGCTACATCTTATCCTTTATCATACCTTAACCCAAGCCCTTCATTACAAGCTAGACAAGTCCTAAAGATCCTTGATTGAGTGCTAGCCTACATTAGTGGAGAGAGAACCAAAGAACAAACATATGAAACTTTTGATTAATTTAAATTCTTGCATGAGCATAACCTGATCCAAGTGACGTGATGAGTATTGCAAGGAATTTTACACACACTCACGGGAAGCCAATTGAAAATGAGCTTGCAATTTTGTTGATTCATGAACTTGCATAATATTGATGATTTGCTGTGAGCTGGGATATTAGGCAACTTACGAGGAATTTAAAAGCAACCTTTGAGTTGGTGCAATGAATTTGTCAGTTAATGTTTTCAGTTCTTAGGTATCTTTTAGCATTTTATGTTTTGCTCGAGGACTAGCAAAATTTAAGTTTGGGGGTGTGATAACTCTATTATATAGAGTTATCATAAACCATTTTGGGGTTAAAAATGTGCTAAGTCTTTGAGTTTTAGTGTAAACCTTAGGAAATTTTTATGCTTTTTAGTGATAATTAACTTAGATGTCATCGATTTCAATTTATGCACTTTTAGCTTAATTTCTTGTCAAGCTCCTTATCTCAGCCTCTGATAATTTAATCCTTGAATATTGAAGGTAATGCAAGAGAGTGGACCACAATTCCAAAGGATGATGCAAGTGAGTTTAAAGGGCAACAAAGCAAGCAGAAAGTTTCTGGCTGCAGCCAGAATGCAAGTTGGCTGCAGCGAGAAACATGGTCAAAGTTCACCTGCCAAGTCAGAAAGCTTCTGGCTACGGCGAGAACCAATTCTCGCTGCAGCCAAAATGATGCTGTTAACAAAGGCCAAACAGAAAGTTTCTGGCTGCAGCCAGAACTTAATCTCGCTGCAGCCAGAACACGTCAGACAGAAATTTTTGACACCGGATTTTAGGTTAAGCTGAGATAGGAGGGGCTATAAATAGATAATTTTAGACTGAAAAAAGGGGATTCTGGAGAGGCTACTTTGGGCAAGCTGAGGCAAGAACAAAAAGGGAAAAGGGAAGAAGAATCAAGAGCTGGAAATCAACAAAAGGGCTGCTTCAAAACATTCTCTCTCTTTTCAGATTTGATTCTCTCTATCTCATCTTGTAAAACAATGCTTTTGCTTGTTGAAATGTGTATTCTCCTCATTAGTATGTTGAGCTAAACCTTCTACTCTAGGATTATGGTTGATTTTAATATGTAACTGGGATATTTGGTTGGTTTATTGCTTATTTTCAATGGAAAAACTGATGTTTACTCAAATTAGTACTTATTGCCCATTTATTTGCTTGATCGCCATTTAAATGTGTTTAGGTATTTAGATGACACTTGAAAGAGTTAGTCTAAATTAGGCTTTGATTTGGGTAATGTGTGTTTAATACACTTAGAAAGAAATTTCAGTGTGTTGATTTGCAATTAGAGTAGACATACATCTAATTGCCATACATAGTCAATTTGTAGAACCTTGGCTTAAAGAACTTAAGCTAGTTGTCTCCTATAGACATATAGTGATTCAATTAGACTAAGTAAGTGTGTAATATCTCGATGGAGAATTACACATACTTTAGGATTCTAGACTAACATCAATTTTCATTGAAATTAAGTAATTGAGCCAACCAAACTCCAAGTGAAATATTAAAGGATACCATAATCCTAGCTTATCATATTATAGTTCCCACCTCAATTTATTGATTGCATCACTTAGGTTAGCATTAGATAATTAGGTTACATTTTAATCATCATTCAAAAATTGGTACTTGGATAAAACTAGTTTGTGTTAATTTTGGTACTTAGCAACAATTAATAGATCAACTCCTGGAGGAACGATACTCAACTCACTACTTTACTACTTGTTGCGATCGCGTTCACTTGCGCGTAATCTTTGCTTGTACTTTGCATTAAATTTTGAACATATCTCATGTTGCTTAAGTCAAAGATAAAATTTTCATAAAAAGCAAGCAACAAGTTTTTGCTTGCTTTTTATGAAAATTTTATCTTTGGCTTGAGCAATATGAGATATGTTCAAAATTTAATGCAAAGTACAAGCAAAGATTACGCGCAAGTGAACGCGATCGCAACAAGTAGTAAAGTAGTGAGTTGAGTATCGTTCCTCCAGGAGTTGATCTATTAATTGTTGCTAAGTACCAAAATTAACACAAACTAGTTTTATCCAAGTACCAATTTTTGAATGATAATTAAAATGTAACCTAATTATCTAATGCTAACCTAAATGATGCAATCAATAAATTGAGGTGGGAACTATAATATGATAAGCTAGGATTATGGTATCCTTTAATATTTCACTTGGAGTTTGGTTGGCTCAATTACTTAATTTCAATGAAAATTGATGTTAGTCTAGAATCCTAAAGTATGTGTAATTCTCCGTCGAGATATTACACACTTACTTAGTCTAATTGAATCACTATATGTCTATAGGAGACAACTAGCTTAAGTCCTTTAAGCCAAGGTTCTACAAATTGACTATGTATGGCAATTAGATGTATGTCTACTCTAATTGCAAATCAACACACTGAAATTTCTTTCTAAGTGTATTAAACACACATTACCCAAATCAAGGCCTAATTTAGACTAACTCTTTCAAGTGTCATCTAAATACCTAAACACATTTAAATGGTGATCAAGCAAATAAATGGGCAATAAGTACTAATTTGAGTAAACATCAGTTTTTCCATTGAAAATAAGCAATAAACCAACCAAATATCCCAGTTACATATTAAAATCAACCATAATCCTAGAGTAGAAGGTTTAGCTCAACATACTAATGAGGAGAGTACACATTTCAGCAAGCAAAAACATTGTTTTACAAGATGAGTTAGAGAGAGAATCAAATCTGAAAAGAGAAGATGATTTGAAGTAGCCTTTTTGTTGATTTCCAGCTTTTGATTCTTCCTCCCTTTTCCCTTTTTGTTCTTGCCTCAGCTTGCCCAAAGTAGCCTCTCCAGAATCCCCTTTTTTCAGTCTAAAATTATCTATTTATAGCCCCTCCTATCTCAGCTTAACCTAAAATCCGGTGTCAAAAATTTCTGTCTGACGTGTTCTGGCTGCAGCGAGATTAAGTTCTGGCTGCAGCCAGAAACTTTCTGTTTGGCCTTTGTTAACAGCATCATTTTGGCTGCAGCGAGAATTGGTTCTCGCCGCAGCCAGAAGCTTTCTGACTTGGCAGGTGAACTTTGACCCTGTTTCTCGCTGCAGCCAACTTGCATTCTGGCTGCAGCCAGAAACTTTCTGCTTGCTTTGTTGCCATTTAAACTCACTTGCATCATCCTTTGGAATTGTAGTCCACTCTCTTGCATTACCTTCAATATTCAAGGATTAATTGATCAGAGGCTGAGATAAGGAGCTTGACAAGAAATTAAGCTAAAAATGCATAAATTGAAATTGATGACATCTAAGTTAATTACCACTAAAAAGCATAAAAATTTCCTAAGGTTTACACTAAAACTCAAAGACTTAGCACATTTTTAACCCCAAAATGGTTTATGATAGCTCTATATAATAGAGTTATCACACCCCCAAACTTAAATTTTGCTAGTCCTCGAGCAAAACATAAAATGCTAAAAGATACCTAAGAACTGAAAACATTAACTGACAAATTCATTGCACCAACTCAAAGGTTGCCTTTAAATTCCTCGTAAGTTGCCTAATATCCCAGCTCACAGTAAATCATCAATGTTATGCAAGTTCATGTATCAACAAAATTGTAAGCTCATTTTCAATTGGTTTCCCGTGAGTGTGTGTAAAATTCCTTGCAATACTCATCACGTCACTTGGATCAGGTTATGCTCATGCAAGAATTTAAATTAATCAAAAGTTTCATACGTTTGTTCTTTGGTTCTCTCTCCACTAATGTAGGCTAGCACTCAATCAAGGATCTTTAGGACTTGTCTAGCTTGTAATGAAGGGCTTGGGTTAAGGTATGATAAAGGATAAGATGTAGCTCAAATCACCCTAAGCACATGGTTATTCTAAAATCTCTAATGAGCTTTGCTTTGCACTGCTCCTAGTCATCCTTTTTTTTTTTTTCTTTTTCATCATCCTTTAATTTCATCAAACACTTTATTCTCTTTTTTTTTTTTTTGAATTGACACCCCCAAACTTATGTCATTTTATGATAAGTCCTAGGGTGTATTTCTATACTCTTTTTTTTTTTATAGTAAATTCCACTTCTCTACCTTTTTCACCAATGCTTAGCTCAAAACATCTCCTAAAATAACCTATGCACTTAGGAGTGATGGGTATTAAAGTGGACACTTTATTTATGGGTTAAGGCTTTTGCTAAGTGTGTGATGAAATAAAGGAGAAAATTTGGCTCAAATAAGGGAGACTAAGGATATAATTGTATAAGGTAGGCTCAAAAAGCTCAATCGATCCAAAGATGGCCTAAGTCATCTCCCTAACTAAGTGTAGCCTAGGATTTCGCCTCGAGAGAAACTAGAACAAATTCTAAAACTCAAGATTTGATTCAAAGATTCACATTTGCATAACCTTTCTCTAAGTGATCACAACTAGTTAAAGCAAGAAACAAGTGCACAATAAGGTGGAAAAACACAATTTACAATGATGCTTAACAACAGAGTTTAATACAGAACTTGCACAATATTCCTATTCACTAAGAGCAGAAGAATAAAAAGCTACTATGTTTCTTCATTGGATAAGCAGCCTAAACAATTGATGCAATGCATTATTCAATCTATCATTCTCAGAAATTAACTAAGCTAACTTACTAACTTGAAATTCAAAAGTAACAAACTATCACAAATATCTAAAAACAAGACATAATAAATCAATTAAAACTCCCCCCCAAACTTAAATCTAACATTGACCTCAATGTTAATAAAAGTTAAGGAAAGAGAACTCCCCTTCAAGATGACTCATTCGCTTTCCTCCTCTTCATCCTCATCATCCGCTGTGTCTTCTGTTGATTGTGGAAATTCAACCACATCCATTCTCATGTGATTTCCATTCAGCAGTCTCAAACCTGCACTCGAATAGAGAAATTTGGATTGCAATCTTCAAACTCTGATTTTGGTGGCAAGCTTTTGATGTTTTTGTGAAGATTTTGTTAATGGGTATGAGGATGTTTGAAAGTTAAGAGTGGAGTTTTTAGAAGGAGAAGGGGTTAGTGCTTGCAATTTTAAAAATAAAAAAAAATAATAGGAGAGAGAGAGAGAGAGAAAGAGAGAGAGAGAGAGGGGGGGAGGGGGCTGTGTCTGCTGCAGGCAAGGGGTGAGGGGGGGTGGGGTGGTGTTGGGTGGGTGGGGGGGGGTGTGGGGGGGGTGGGGGGAGTGGGGGGTGTTGGGTGGGTGGGGGGGGTGTTGGTGGGGTGGGGGGGGGGGGGGGGGGGTGTGGGGGGGGGAAATTATATGCTGCAGCGAGCAGGGGTGCTCGCTGCAGCCCATGACTGTCGGGCAAGGGGTGGGGGGCGGGGGGGTGAGAAAGGGGTGCATGGGGGGGGTCTGCTGCAGCTGCTGCAGCGAGCAGGGGTGCTCGCTGCAGCCCAGAACTCTCGGGTTAGGGAATGGGGGGGTGCATGGGGGGTCTGCTGCAGCTGCTGCAGCGAGCAGGGGTGCTCGCTGCAGCCCAAGACTCTCGGGTAGGGGGTGAGTTGATCTGCTGCAGCGAGCAGGGGTGCTCGCTGCAGCCCAGGGCTCTCGGGCAAGGTGTGAGGGGGGGGCCTGTGTCTTGCTGCAGCGAGCAGAGGTGCTCGCTGCAGCCTGGTGGTCTCGGGTTAGGGAATGGGGGAGAGGGGGGGCAACAGGGTGTTGCTGCAGCGAGCAGGGGGCTTGCTGCAGCACCTTTGTCTCGGACAGGGGTCTGCTCCCAGCAGGGACCCCGCTGCAGCGAGCATGGGAGGCTCGCTGCAGCCCCATTCTCACAGCCTAGGGGTCCCTAACCCAGCAGGGACCCCGCTGCAACAGCTTGGGAGCTCGCTGCAGCGACGACCCCACGGGTTCAGGGGTCCTTCGGGCCCTTCTTTTTTTTTTTTTTTTTTTTTTTTTGAGTTTTTTTTTTCATTTTTTTGATTTGATTTTTTTTGATTTTTTTTTGATTTTTTTTTCTTCTTCTTCTTCTTTTTTTTTTCTTTTCTATCTATTTTTTTCAATTCAAAAAAAATAAAATATTTTTTTTATTATTTTTTTTTCATTTTTTTTCATTTTTTTCATTTTTTTTCTCTTTTTTTTTATTTTTTTTTCAATCAAAAAAATTTTTTTTTTCTTTTTTTTTTTTAGCTGCAGCGAGGTTGGGAGCTCGCTGCAGCGAGAAACTTCCTGTATCTCACTGATTTTATCTTGCTACAGCCAAATTGGAAGCTTGCTACAACCGGAAACCTTCTGTTTTTTCAACATCAGTTCTGCTCCTGTTTCTGCTGCAGCCAGAATAGGTTCTTGCTGTAGCAGAAAACCTTCTGTTTCTCAATCTTTGCTGCACAAATCTGGCTACAGCGAGGGTGGGAGCTCGCTGCAGCCAAAAGCATTCTGTTTCTTAACTTTTCTGCTTCACAATTCTCGCTGCAGCGAGGTTGAGAGCTCGCTGCAGCCAGAAGCTTTCTGTTTCTGCCTATGTTTGCTGTCCAAAATTCACTGTGTTGCTCCCCTTTTTTTTTTTCTGTCAATAAAAAAAAAGAAGTTAAAACTATGATGCTATGCATGAAAATGATAAGTAAACAAGATTAACAATGATCATATCAAAGCAAAAATGGAAGAAAAAATTCTTTAAATAACACTAAAAATCAAAGTATTAAAGTAATTTTTTTTTTGAAAGAATCAAAATGTAAAGCATTCTATAACCTAATGACTAAACTTTAAAATAAGAGAATTAGGGGTAAAGGACATGGGTTGCCTCCCAAGCAGCGCTTGCTTTTAAGTCTTCAGCCAGACTTTGCGAGAGCTTAGTGAGGGTCGGTTAAATGGATAAACGAACGTTGACGATCAACGATCCTTCCAAAGTAGTGCTTCAACCGTTGTCCATTAACCTTGAAAGTTTCATTTGTCTTGCTATCCATTACCTCCACAGCACCATGTGGAAAGACTTTGAAAACAATAAACGGCCCTGACCACCTCGATTTTAGTTTTCCCGGGAATAGTTTCAACCGAGAATTGTACAACAACACCAATTGACCTGGCTCAAAGTTTCGTTGCACTATCTTCTTGTCATGCCATTGTTTTGTTTTCTCCTTGTACAATTTGGCATTCTCGTAAGCTTGAAGGCGAAATTCATCAAGCTCATTTAATTGCAACAATCTCTTCTCACCAGCTGCTTGTAAGTCCAAATTCAATTTTTTCACTGCCCAATAAGCCTTATGCTCAAGTTCCACCGGCAAATGACAAGCTTTTCCAAAGACTAACTTGTATGGAGACATACCAATTGGTGTCTTGTAAGCAGTCCGATAAGCCCACAATGCATCATCTAATCTACTTGCCCAATCCTTTCGTGAAGGACAAACCGTTTTCTCCAAGATCCTTTTGATTTCTCTATTGGACACCTCTGCTTGGCCACTAGTTTGAGGATCGTACGCGGTTGCAACCTTGTGTCTAACTCCATACTTTGCAAGAAGTGCATCAACATATTTGTTGCAAAAATGACTCCCCTCATCACTAATGACTGCTCTTGGAGTGCCAAATCGAGTGAAAATGTTTCTCTTGATAAACTTCATTACCACCTTAGAATCATTGTGAGGAAAAGCTGCTGCTTCCACCCACTTGGAAACATAATCCACAGCAAGCAAGATATATTTATTGTTGAATGAAGATATAAATGGCCCCATGAAATCAATGCCCCACACATCAAAAATTTCTACTTCCAACATGTTGTGAAGAGGCATTTCTTGTCGCCTGGAGATATTTCCCACCCTTTGGCATCTATCACAATGCAAAGCAAACTTGTAAGCATCTCTAAACAATGTAGGCCAATACAAACCTGATTGGAGGACTTTAGCAGCAGTTCTTGTTCCTCCACAATGTCCTCCATAGTCTGAAGAATGGCAATGATGAAGAACACTTTGAACTTCTTCTTCTGGTACACATTTTCTCAAAATTTGATCATTACATTGCTTAAACAAAAAGGGCTCATCCCACACATAAAACTTAACATCATGCAAGAATTTCTTTTTCTGGTGGAAATTTAAATCTGAGGGAATGATGTTGCTCACCAAATAATTGACAAAGTCAGCATACCAAGGAGTTGATTTCTCATTCACATGAAGGATTTGTTCATCCGGGAAGGATTCCTTGATGAAAGTTTCCTCCTGACCTTGATGTTCCGGCTCCAATCTTGAGAGATGGTCTGCAACTTGATTTTCTGTTCCCTTTTTGTCACGGATCTCTAAAATCAAACTCTTGTAGCAGCAAGATCCACCTAATCAACCTTGGTTTGGCATCTTTCTTGGCAATTAAATACTTAATAGCAGAGTGGTCAGTGTATACAATAACCTTAGTGCCAACCAAATAAGAACGAAACTTATCAAATGCAAATACTACAGCTAACAATTCTTTTTCAGTGGTGGTGTAGTTCATTTGAGCTTCGTTCAATGTTTTGCTTGCATAATAAATTGAATGAAAAATTCTGGATTTCCTTTGGCCTAATACTGCCCCTACAGCATAGTCACTAGCATCACACATCAGCTCAAAGGGAAGATTCCAATCAGGAACTACAATGATGGGAGCAGAAACTAATTTTCTTTTCAATTCTAAGAATGCAGCCTGACATGCATCATCAAATTTAAATGGGACATCTTTCTCTAGCAAATTGCACAAAGGTTTGGAAATTTTTGAAAAATCCTTAATGAACCTTCTATAAAAACCAGCATGACCCAAAAAGCTTCTAATACCTTTCACTGAAGTTGGTGGTGGAAGCCTCTCAATTATCTCAATTTTAGCTTTGTCAACTTCCAAGCCTCTGCTGGAAACTTTGTGTCCCAACACAATACCTTCTTCAACCATGAAATGGCATTTTTCCAGTTCAACACTAAGTTAGTATCTTCACATCGTTGAAGGACCCTAGCAAGGTTCAAAAGACATTCATCAAAATTATTACCAAACACAGAAAAATCATCCATAAACACTTCAAGACATTTTTCAACCATATCAGAAAAAATAGACATCATGCATCTTTGAAAAGTTGCTGGAGCATTGCATAAACCAAAAGGCATTCTCCTAAAGGCAAAAGTGCCATAAGGACAAGTAAATGTAGTCTTCTCTTGATCATTGGGGGCAATAGCAATCTGATTATAACCCGAGTAACCATCTAAAAAGCAATAAAATTCCTTGCCGGCTAGGCGGTCCAACATTTGATCTATAAAAGGAAGTGGGAAGTGATCTTTTCTTGTTGCTCGATTGAGCTTTCTATAATCCATACATACCCGCCATCCGGTTACCGTCCTCGTAGGGATCAGCTCATTGTTTGCATTGGGGATCACAGTCATCCCGCCTTTTTTCGGGACACATTGAATTGGGCTCACCCATGAGCTATCTGAAATGGGGTAGATGATACCAGCATCCAACCATTTGATAATTTCCTTCTTTACCACCTCCTTCATAATAGGATTGAGTCTCCTTTGGTGCTCAATGGAAGTATGGTGATCGTCCTCCAAAAGGATTTTGTGCATGCAAATGGAAGGACTAATCCCTTTTATGTCTGCAATAGTCCATCCTATAGCCTTTTTGTGCTCCCTCAACACTCTCAAAAGTTTCTCTTCCTGCAAGTTAGTAAGAGCAGAGGAAATAATAACAGGAAGAGTAGATGAACTACCAAGAAATGCATACCTCAAATGTGAAGGTAGTGGCTTAAGGTCCAATGAAGGGGGCTCTTCAGTAGATGGCTTTGTTGATGATGAAGTAGCAGAAAAATCTAATGCTTCAAATGGTGTGCGTGACACTCGAGAAGATGCATCCAATAGTTTCACACATTCAACAAAATCATCATCATCTCTTTCAAAACTAGCTACTAAAGATGCCTCTAAAGGGTCATGGGGGTAACTCTCCTCAAATACCTCATGGGTGACACTATTGACAATACTTACAGCAAGGCATTCATCATGATCATTGGGAAACTTTATAGTTCAAAGAATATTGAATGTTACCTCTTGGTCTTGAACTCTCAAAGTAAGTTCTCTTTTTTCCACATCAATAAGAGCTCTTGCTGTGCGTAAAAAGGGTCTCCCAAGTATGATTGGTACCTCCCTATCCTCTTCCATGTCAAGAACAATGAAATCCACTGGGAAAATGAATTTATCAACCTTAACTAACACATCCTCCACAATACCTCGAGGATAAGTGAGAGAACGATCAGCTAGCTGTAGTGTCACCGTGGTTGGCTTGATTTCCCCCAATCCTAACTTCCGATAAATTGACAAAGGCATCAAATTTATGCTGGCCCCTAAGTCACTTAAAGCTTTAGCAAAGAACAATGCCCCAATAGTGCAAGGTATAGTGAAACTCCCTGGATCCTTGAGCTTTGGCGGAAGCTTGTTTTGAATAATGGCACTACACTCCTCAGTTAAAGCCACAGTCTCATACTCACCGAGTCTTCTTTTCTTTGTCAAGATATCTTTCAAGAACTTGACGTATGAGGGCATTTGCTCCAATGCTTCAGCAAAAGGTATATTTATATGGAGCTTTTTGAACACTTCCAAAAACTTTTGGAATTGAGCTTCTGACTTTTGCTTTTGGAGACGCTGAGGAAATGGAGGTGGTGGTGGGTTTGTGACTTGTGTATCCTTGACTTGCTTTTGCTGGTCAGACTCTTCAGCTGCAGCTTCATTATCAATTTGTTTTTCTGCAGGCTTTTCTTGCTTACTGCTACTGCCAACCAATTCTTTTCCACTCCTAAGAGTGATGGCCTTCACATGCTCTTTCCCTTCTCTTCTTGGATTTGGCTCTGTGTCACTAGGCAATGTTCCTTGTGGTCTAGCATTGACAGCATTGGCTAACTGGCCCACTTGAGTTTCCAGATTTTTCAACGAAGCCGCTTGACTGTGAATAAGAGCATCTGTCTTTGCCATGTACTGCATGAGTAAGTCTTCCATAGAAGGCTTCTTTTCCTGCATTGGAAGTCTAGGTTGTTGAGGAAAACCCGGAGGAAAATGTGGACGTGGAGCTGATGAAGATCCTTGCTGGCCGCCCCAAGAGAAATTAGGGTGATTTCTCCACCCTGGGTTATATGTGTTTGCGTATGGGTTGTTCTGTTGTGGAAAATTCTGTTGCTTGTTTCCCACAAATTGCACCGACTCCGTGTTCATTGGACACTGCTCAATAGCATGCCCATCCCCACAATATTCACAAGTAACAAATGGACTTTGTACAGCATGGACTCCACAAGAATCGATTTTCTTCGTAAGTGCAGCCACTTGAGCAGTCAATGCATTGATAGCTTCTAGCTCATGAACTCCAGCTACTCTTCTTGGTAAAGCTCTCTCAGAATGCCATTGATAATTGTTGGATGCCATCTCCTCCAAAAGATCATATGCATCATCGATAGACTTTGCCATAAGAGCTCCTCCAGCTGCTGCATCGATGGTAGTCCGAATCGGGTTTAGCAACCCATTATAGAAAGTCTGCACTTGCAACCACTTAGGCAGTCCATGGTGTGGACATCTTCTGAGCAAGTCTTTATATCTCTCCCATGCTTCGTATAAAGACTCATAATCAAATTGTGTGAAAGAAGTGATGTCGTTTCTCATCTTTGCAGTCTTTGCTGGAGGAAAGAACTTGGCTAGAAACTTCTGTGCAAGGTCGTCCCAAGTAGTGATAGAGCCAGTAGGAAGAGAGTTCAACCAAACTTTTGCCTTGTCCCTCAATGAGAAAGGAAATAACCTTAGTCGAATAGCATCATCGGTGACCCCATTGTGCTTGAAAGTGTCACAAATCTCCAAAAAATTAGCAATGTGAGCATTGGGGTCATCGTTGGGCAAACCTCCAAATTGAACTGATGTTTGTATCATTTGGATAATGGCCGGCTTGATCTCAAAGTTGTTTGCTTGAATTGCTGGCCTCCGAATACTTGAATGAAGACCTTGTACCAGTGGGACTGCATAATCTCTCAAAGATCTATTATCTACTACTTCATGCTCCCTAACATGTTGTTCCCTTGGATTTTCAGCCATATTTTCAACTTGTTCTCCTTCTTGGGGATCTTGTCTAAGTAGTCTCTGAAAAGTTTCCCCTATCTCCGGATCACGCAAAACCCATTCCAAGCTTCTTACTCTTCTCATATCATGATGGTTTTACGTACCTATTAACAAAGAAAAATAAAGCTTGAATTAAGACTAGCTTGCTTAGTATTAATATTAGCACAAGAATAGAAAACAACTCCCCGGCAACGGCGCCAAAAACTTGTTGCTTGCTTTTTATGAAAATTTTATCTTTGGCTTGAGCAATATGAGATATATTCAAAATTTAATGCAAAGTACAAGCAAAGATTACGCGCAAGTGAACGCGATCGCAACAAGTAGTAAAGTAGTGAGTTGAGTATCGTTCCTCCAGGAGTTGATCTATTAATTGTTGCTAAGTACCAAAATTAACACAAACTAGTTTTATCCAAGTACCAATTTTTGAATGATAATTAAAATGTAACCTAATTATCTAATGCTAACCTAAATGATGCAATCAATAAATTGAGGTGGGAACTATAATATGATAAGCTAGGATTATGGTATCCTTTAATATTTCACTTGGAGTTTGGTTGGCTCAATTACTTAATTTCAATGAAAATTGATGTTAGTCTAGAATTCTAAAGTATGTGTAATTCTCCGTCGAGATATTACACACTTACTTAGTCTAATTGAATCACTATATGTCTATAGGAGACAACTAGCTTAAGTCCTCTAAGCCAAGGTTCTACAAATTGACTATGTATGGCAATTAGATGTATGTCTACTCTAATTGCAAATCAACACACTGAAATTTCTTTCTAAGTGTATTAAACACACATTACCCAAATCAAGGCCTAATTTAGACTAACTCTTTCAAGTGTCATCTAAATACCTAAACACATTTAAATGGTGATCAAGCAAATAAATGGGCAATAAGTACTAATTTGAGTAAACATCAGTTTTTCCATTGAAAATAAGCAATAAACCAACCAAATATCCCAGTTACATATTAAAATCAACCATAATCCTAGAGTAGAAGGTTTAGCTCAACATACTAATGAGGAGAGTACACATTTCAGCAAGCAAAAACATTGTTTTACAAGATGAGTTAGAGAGAGAATCAAATCTGAAAAGAGAAGATGATTTGAAGTAGCCTTTTTGTTGATTTCCAGCTTTTGATTCTTCCTCCCTTTTCCCTTTTTGTTCTTGCCTCAGCTTGCCCAAAGTAGCCTCTCCAGAATCCCCTTTTTTCAGTCTAAAATTATCTATTTATAGCCCCTCCTATCTCAGCTTAACCTAAAATCCGGTGTCAAAAATTTCTGTCTGACGTGTTCTGGCTGCAGCGAGATTAAGTTCTGGCTGCAGCCAGAAACTTTCTGTTTGGCCTTTGTTAACAGCATCATTTTGGCTGCAGCGAGAATTGGTTCTCGCCGCAGCCAGAAGCTTTCTGACTTGGCAGGTGAACTTTGACCCTGTTTCTCGCTGCAGCCAACTTGCATTCTGGCTGCAGCCAGAAACTTTCTGCTTGCTTTGTTGCCATTTAAACTCACTTGCATCATCCTTTGGAATTGTAGTCCACTCTCTTACATTACCTTCAATATTCAAGGATTAATTGATCAGAGGCTGAGATAAGGAGCTTGACAAGAAATTAAGCTAAAAATGCATAAATTGAAATTGATGACATCTAAGTTAATTACCACTAAAAAGCATAAAAATTTCCTAAGGTTTACACTAAAACTCAAAGACTTAGCACATTTTTAACCCCAAAATGGTTTATGATAGCTCTATATAATAGAGTTATCAGTAACTTAGCTTGTTGAGCAAGTCACATTTTAAAATAACATTTTTTCACATTTATAATTTAGAAAAATATATAAATTGATACCAAATGAGTTTATTTGAACGATGGGACTTAGAGACAATCAAAAGACTTGGTTTTAGGCTTAAAACTATATTTTGTAGCAAAAGTATTTATACTTGTTCATGTAATATCGATCCTTGAAACTTAGAAATGCATCTTGATGAACATGTATTGATATATGTTCATGATGTATCGATATCTTACCCAGAAAAGAAAAGCATCGATACATATCGATGCATCTAGTAAATGTATCGATACTAATTCAATCGCAGTTTTGAAAAAACTCCCTTTGAAATTCTATACAAAAGGTTACCATGTTATTCCTATTTTTGAATCTTTGGTTGTCTTTGCTATGCCTCTACATTACAAAGAAACAAAAAGAAATTTGACCATAAAACCAAAAGATGTATTTTTATAGGATACCTTGTAGGTTTTAAGGGATACAAGTTATTTAACTTAAAGATTCATGCAATATTCATACCCAAGGATGTGTGGTCTCCCATGAAAGAAATTTTCCCTTTTAGCATCATAAAACAAACTCTACACTGCTACATTTACACAATCACAAGGTATGTATACCTTGCATTATGGTGTTGGCCATTCCAATACCACCAATCATCTTTTGTTTCATGATTCTCATTTGTCATTTAATCTGAATAATATCTTTAATACTCTTGACACACCAAATTCCTCAATGTCTTTAAATTTTGGAAATTATTTTAGTTTTACCCTTATAGACTTTGAATAGAAGTTTGAATTCGCTTCTTCCCAAAATTTTGATTTTTTTTATCTTAATCATACTAATCCATCACCTAAGCCAATTAGAAAAAGCACTAGGGAAAAGCATCGACCAAAATATTTAGAAGCACATTAATGTTATCATTTCCCTCATATACATCATGTCACCTTTCATCCCATTTCTTTATATTTATTTGTTGATCAATTACCAACATTTCATAAAGCATTCACTACCTCACTTTCCCAGATATATGAACCCCAAACATATTCACAAGTTATAAAGCACTATCATTGGAAAGTGGCCATGGAATGTGGTTTCCTTGCCTCTAGGATCTCATTTTATAGGTTGTAACTGCTTTTACAAAGTTAAGATGAATGTTGATGGGTCTATAGAGCAATACAAAGAAAGATTAATAGCTAAAGGCTATAATTAAAAAAAAGGCTTTGATTATCAAGGGAATTTAGTTTAATGGTTAAGTAAGCCACAATAAGAATATTTTAACTTTAGTAGCAATGAAGGGTCGGCATTTGTCCTAGTTTGACATCAATAATCCTTTTTTGCATGATGATTTGAAAGAAACGGTATTTATGGACATTCCACAAGGGTATCATGTTAAGGGGGAGTACCCACATGGTTCCAAGCTTATTTATTGGCTCCATAAATCAATATATAATCTCAAACAAGCATCAAGGCAATGGAACAATAAATTTATGGAATCCTTATTGAATTTTAGTTTTATACAATCTAAATTAGGTTACCCCTTGTTTATCAAAATTATTAATGATGATGATTTAATGGCTCTATTAGTTTATGTATATGATATTGTGATCACGAGCCCCTCAATGAAAGCTACAGCTGATGTGAAGAACTATTTAAGCTCCAAACCCAAATTGAAAGATCTTGGAAGTTTAAAATACTTCTTCAAACTTGAAATAGCAAAGTCGAAAGAGGGGATTTGTATCTATCAGAGAAAATACACACTGGATATGCTCGAAGATTATGGTTTATTGGGCTTCAAACCTATTTCCACTCCAATTGACTACAATCACAAATTGTCACAAGCTACTGATGTTGATGCTCTATCCAATGCCATTAAATACAGACAAATGGTTCGTAAGTGACTTTATATAACATTATACTAGACATAGCATATGCAGTTCAAGTGTTGTCATAGTGCACGGACAGACTTGGGCGTATACACTTAATGGCTGCATACAGAGTTTTAAGATACTTGAAAAAAAACCCCAAGTCAAGGAATATTATTTCATTCTCAGTCAAAATTATGTTTAAAAGCATATGTTAATAGTGATTGGGCAGGATGCCCTGACAATAGAAAATCAGTTATTGAATTTAGCATATTTCTTGATCAATCTCTATTTAGCTAGAGGTCCAAGAAAAAATCAATAGTGGCAAGGAGCTTGACAAAAGTTAAATATAAAGCAATGACCACTGCTTGTTATGAAATAATCGAGCTATTACATATGTTGAAAGACTTTGGTGTTAATCATGATGAAAGTGTTGGATTTTACTGTGACAACCAATCTACTTTTATCTTTAAAAACTGAGGGTGAGAAAAATAAAGTCAAAACTAAATTAATCGACAAATTCGGTTGATTCAATTTAGTTAATTTGGTTAATTCAATTAAATTGATTAAAAAGTTCATTTAAGTAGATTAAATTGGTTCGGTTTGGTTAAAACTTTTTAAATTCGATTAACCGAATTAAGCGATTTTGAAATTAGTATATGTTAAGAGCTTTTATTACATGTATGCACTCACATAATTTTTCTATACATATATATGAATTAAGGGTTAAATTTAATCATCAAGTATCAAAGAATAAAAATTAAAATACAGTTTGTTTACACATTGATATTATTGATATAAATATAATACTACAAAAAGTTATTTAAAATTAAACATAATGCAAAATATAATAAAAACTATACTCTAAATTTTAGTTATTAATATATTAATGTAACTTATTATCTTATTTTTATATTAAGTTATTAATATATTATACTCTATATAACATATTTATTAATATACAATATATAGTCTATATGCTATAGAATATAGACTATATATAGTAACCTACTTTTTATAAGTTATTAATAAACTAGAGTAATATAGCATTACTTATATTGAATTGTTAATATTAATATACTATAGTAATATAACTTAGGGTTCTTTTTTTAAATGGGCCTCATACATAAGGCATTTCTGACAAAAAACCTCTTTATAATTTTAACTATTTTTAGACATTTTTAACAAAATTACCCTTAATGAAATCGACCCATTTATTTAGCTCTATGTCTCAAACCGAAACCTATTAACGGGTCAAGTATGTTTAGTTCTTTGCTTCAAATGAACTCATATTTTTTGAGCTTTTCTCATCAGACTATTCATCTTTGGAATATTCTTTATCAGAATGGAAAATGTTTAAGTATTTTGAGCATTTTAGAGTAGTTTTTGATACATGAAAAAAACCTTTGAGCGTTTTGAGCATTTTTAAACATTTTGGAGTAATTTTTTATATATGAAGAAAAACCTTTGAACATGTTGAGCTTTTTTTGTCAAGTTGGCATATTCGTTAATTATGTTGTTAAATAGAATATGGTGTATTGTTTGAAATTGTTGATCTTATTGAATAGAAGTCAGTAGTTTTGGTAGTTTTTAAGTATTGCGTGACTAATTTTGAACATTGCGTGACTTACTTTGGGCATTACGTGACTAGTGTTTAAGCATTATATGACTAATTTTTAGTAAGACATTGCGTGACTAGTTGGTAGACATTGCGTAACTTGTTAGTAAGGCATTGCGTGACTAGTTTTTGATGCATTGTGTGACTTAGGTATTACTTAAAAATCAGTCACGCAATGCCTAAAAACCAATCACGCAATGCCTAAAACTAATCACATAATACCTAAAAATCAGTCACGCAATGATTAAGTCACACAATGCTTAAAAACCAATCTCGCAATACTTAAAAACCAGTCTAATCAATTTCAATTTCTCAACTTTGAGATTCTATGAATAAACCAATAAACTCAAAAACCTAAAATACATACATATATATTTATATATACATATATATATTTTTGCTAAGCCATGAAATTGTGCATTACATAAAAGATAAGTTACAAAACTCCATAACCCTCCAAACTAAGACAAACTATATCTCTATCGAGAAGGCCTTGCTCACTCCTCTTATACAAAAACAAAATATACTCCATTTACAAAATATTTTCTAAACAATTTTAAATCAAAATCCCATAAATAAATTAAAATTCCCAGCAAACATGCTTAACAATCATCTCAATTCCAAACACAACAAAATTGTGAACCACCATAAAACCCATCAAACATACTTTAGTTGTTCCTTCTCCTTAAGCCCATCATTTTAACCAATCCGATCCAACTCATCAACACAGGTATCTTCATCGCAGCACACGTTTCGAAGCAAGTCATTATCATAAAGCATCTAGTTACCACATTCATCATACTGCCTACAATCAGAGCAAAATCGCAGTTTGTCGCCCTTGAAAACAACAAGATCTACCATATAAAAAAATAAAACAAAATAAGAAATAGTTTGATGTCATCTTTACTCTTTGGATGGCAAGATAAATAGCATTTGAGTAGAAAGAGAAAGCAAGATTTAATTTTGAAATTTTTGTCTGAATAGCGGGATAGAGAAAACTGAAACCACTTTAATTTGTCTAAAATTGTTTAAAAGGTATTCTTGTCAAGTCTTGTAAAAAATTATCTACAAACAGTTAAAATTATAAAGACAGTCATTTTTTAAATGCCCTTACTATGAAGGTCATTTCTCACAATTTTCTCTATAACTTATATTATTAAAGTAATTTATATTAATATTAGTATTATATAGTAATATAACTTATATTAGTAATTAAATATAATAACTTATTAATATATTATATATAGATATATTAATGACTTAATGGGTTAATGTTATTATATTATAACAATATACTTTATATATTATATGGTATACTTATTAATATACTAATTAGTCAAAAATTTTATATTAACAATATACTATATTAGTATATTAGTAAAATTATATGTAATAATGTAATATGTGGTAACATAAAGTATATTATTAATATATTATTAAATAAATTACAAAAATAAAAAAAGTTAAAAAATTTTGATTAAATTGATTAACCAATTTAATTGACCAAAATCGGTTAATTTAAAATTGACTCAAGTTCTAATGTCGGTCTAGTTCGATTAATTTTTTTAAAAAAGTCGATTAAGTAAGTTAATGCTATTTCTTAAACAAATTAACTATTTTAATCAAACGGTCACTCCTAATAAAGCACAAAAAGATGAATTGTCATTTCATTAGAGAGAAAGTATCAACCGCAATCATTATATCAAGGTAGGTTAAAGTTGATCTACATATTGCTGGTATGTTTACCAAAGCATTGCAACTAAGACCTTTTCAAAGATTGCTTAACAAGATGAGTGCTTTAAATATACACATTCATCTTGAGGGGAGTATAAGAAATATGATAAAGAAAAAGTGAAAGACCATTGATTATCAGCTAGAAGGTGCGGAACAATGAAGAACACGGCACTAAAGAGCTTCAATCCCTTTAATTTGTATATACATAGGTTGTACAGTTGTTAGTATGGCAGCTGATGTGCAAATGCAACACTTACTGTAAATTTAATTGTGTTCTTTGGTATTTTCTTTTTGTTGAAAATCAGCTGGTAAGGTTTAGGTTTCTTTTTGCAGGTCTCGTATAATTTGGTTTCCTCTCTTGCGGCCGTTTTGGCCCCTCAGACCTATTCTCGCGCCTGGCAGCCATCTGTGGTTATCTGTTTTGTTTCTCTTTTGTATATGTGTAAGTAAATGCGGTGGGCATGCACAGGCTGGGATGATGTTGGCACTTGTGTTTTGTTGTTAAGCATAAAGGCCTAAATCATCTAACAACAATTAACCGGTTTGGGAAGTTGGTATACTAGACTAGGAAGATATGTCACAGCTAACATGTCAACTTTTGTTTGTATGGACACTAGGAAGATAAGTCATAACTAACATGTCAACTTTTGTTTATATGTACCATGTTTTCTTTATTAACTTGTACTATTTCTCATTTTTTATTAACTAACTTTCCATTTTTTATCTCCTAACTACTTTATTACAAGAACACAAAACTTTTTGATTGACTACTCTTTAACAACAACTATTTAGAAAATATTACTAGGCAATTTTAAAATTTCAAAAATATGAATGATCAGAATATTTTGTTAATTAGTCAATAAATTTTCTGTTGAGCTAAAATAATTGTTACATGATAAAAGTCAGATTATAATGCCCATTTTGGTTGACAGGCAATATAAAATCAATTTTCATTATAAATTAGAATGATTTAATTGATAAATGAATGGCTCATAGAACTTAAATATTTCAATAATTTTATTTTATGTACATATAATAATAGATTAGTATAAAGCTTTACAAAAGCTAACTAAACTAAAACATTTAGAGAAAACTTTACTCATTAAATAATATACATAACAAACCACCTAACCTAGATCAAAACAACTAGTTGAACATTTTCCCAACCACATTCTCTTTTGTTCGAGTATTCAATTGTTCATTAAATCCTGCAACTTTGCTTATAATTATTGTTATTGCTTTTAGGTAGCTCATAATCTTTAGTTGTTTGAGTATTCAAGGTTCATTAAATTCTAGGCAACTTTGCTTGTCCATGCTTATAATTATTATTATTGTTTTTAGGTAGCTCGTGATCTTCAGTTTTGTTTGAGTATTCAATGTTCATTAAATCCTAGGCAACTTTGCCTGCCTATGACTATATAAGATGACTATACCAATACCAATTCAACTCAACTCAAATCTCATATTGAGTCCTAAGAACGCCTTAGAATACACAGCAATGGAACAAATCCAATCTCTCTTCCTTTTTACCGTAAAAATCTTCTTTTTTACCTTTAGCTTAAGCAATCCAATTATTTTGGCAACATCATCTGATCCAACAAGGTTGGTCATTAATCTCATCCACCGAGATTCCATTCATTCTCCTTAATTACAATAAGAGAGAAGACTTCACCACCCGCTTAGAATGCACCATGCAGATTAGAAGAACTTTGCCCACCATTGATATTCAACCTGACATTCATCCTAGCGGTTTCCTTTTTTTAGTAAATTTCTCTATAGGCCAACCACCTATTCCTCAACTAGCAATAATGGGCACTGGAAGCAGCCTTTTATGGGTTCAATGTCAACCTTGCCGTCGATGCTCTAAACGGTATAGTCCAATATATGATTCTAGAAGCTCCTCCACATATACGATATTGCCATGCACTTCTGTGTATTGTATCTATTTACAACCTCCTACTGCCTCGTGCACCTCGTCCGACCCATGTCAGTATCACCAGCAATATCTTAACTTTGTTGAGTCAATAGGAACCCTTGCCAAAGAGCAAATTAGTTTTAGAACATCAGATGATGGCTTGACTGTCCTGCATGATGTGATATTTGGGTGCAGTTCCAATAATGGAGACCTCCAACGGTTTAATAAGCTCATGAGCGGAGTATTTGGACTTGGCTTCCAACACACATCATTGGCAACTCGACTTGCTAAGTTCTCATATTGTATCAGCAATGTTTCAGACCTTAACTATATTCATAACAAATTGGTTCTAGGGGATGGAGATGGGGTCGAAGGAGATTCAACAACTTTGGAAGTAATCAATGGCCATTGTCATGTTCTTCTTGAAGGCATTAGTGTCGGAGAGCAAAGGCTTCCAATAAATCCTTATTTATTCAGAAGGACAAAGGAGAATGTTGGAGTGATTATTGACTCCAGTACAGTTTCTACTTGGCTAATAAAAGAAGGGTATGATGCAGTTGTCAAGCAAGTCCAAAGTCTAATGAATCCCTGGTTGACACAAATTGATGATGTGTGCTACAAGGGAACAATAAATCAAGACCTCATTGGATTTCCAACGGTGACATTTCAATTTGTTGGAGGAGCTGAATTGGTGCTAGACACACAGAGTTTGTTTATTCAAATGAAGCCTAATGAAATTTGCCTTGCTGTGCAACAAAGTAAGGGCAACTACTCTTTAATCGGTTTGATGGCACGACAAAATTACAATGTAGCTTACAACATTAATGGAAAGAAATTGTTTTTCCAAAGAATAGATTGTGAACTCCTAGACGACTGATGAAGTGCATTTGCCCATTGCTCGCCTTCTTATTAATTTTTTTTTTTTTGAGATTGAATAAATTAACTTATAGAACTAACCTCAACTATTCTATGATTAAAGAATGAAAGAAAAAAAAAATAAATTCAACCAAGAGCTAATTATTAATGACAATCAATTCCCTTTATATATTGAAAAATTATAATATATCAGTGCATCTTCTCCATTGTAATTAATTAATTCCTTCCTTGTTCATTGTTTCATTTCTTCCACGCCAGGTACTTCCGTATGCAGAGTGATAAATTTCTATTTGCCTAGAAACCAGAAGAGAGAATAAGAAAACTTGTTTCGCTAAATCAGCAAAAATATAGTATAGTATAGTATAGTATATGTATAAGAAGAAAGATGGAGGAGTATGAAGGAATTTCAAGAAAACATTAAAAGCAAAGGATACAAAAACGTACAGCTCATGTTTCATGTCATTAAATACGCATTGACATATAGGTGACAAAATTATCAAACTTAAAAAAAAAAAAAACTTATACCAAATCATAAAAAAGGAGTAGGCTAGGTTTCATTGACAACCTCTCCTTACAGAAAAATAAGATTTGAAGCCTTTATGCTCTTATATGCAGAGCATAAGGACTTAAAACCCTCAGCTTAGCATATCCACCAAAGTAATACAGCAGTACCACCCGACCCAATCAACAAGTCCCAAATGTTTACAGTTTAGGCAGACAACACACTCATTTTGAAGAGATAATACTACTTAGTTCTTACAATTTCCCATTGTTTTGTACAAGCCATTTGAATATTTTCCGTTCAAAAAACTTTCAAAGTACGTTCCCAACACTAGTAACATAGTTATCTCATATCTAATTCTTATGCTTGCCGAAACATGACTAATAACTTTTGATTCTATTGCCTCTAATACTTAATTATCTACTCTTGTTTGGTTTTTACTTTTTATAAAAATTGTTAAAAATAGGAGTTAATTATAAGAAGTTACTTTTTACTTCCTCTATAAATATACATTATTATTATTATTATTATTAATAAAATAAAGCACGTTTATAGAGCTGAAAAATCACCTAAAATCAAGAAGGTCAATCATAAGAGATGATAAAAAGTTAAATAACAAAAAAATGAAAAAAAAAATTCCATAATCTAATAATTAAGTACCATTTATGTGAATTTTTTTTTTAAAAAATACCATTGATGCAACTATTGCATATATCATATGTTTTTCATACCAAAAAGTGAAAACAATTGTTTAAGAAAAAAAGGAAAAGTGAAAAAAAATCAAGTTAAAATATCACCTATTTTCATATAAAAAACAACAACAATATTAAAACAATTTATCCTCAATTTTAAGAAAAATGATGTCTTACATAACGAGCAAGTGAACTTCATTTCCATAGCTATTATAGGATTAAAGCTTTTCTTGACCCCATGAACAATCACATTACCGTCATTGTAGATATTCTGGTGAGCGATTTCAACATAGTTAATCGAAGGGATCTCATCGACATAATTTGCCATTAGCGTGTGCGGATAGTGATTAAAGAATGGCAGCATTAAGCAGTTTAAGAAATCTCCGTTATCGACTTCATAGCTACAATTTGATATTGATAATAATAAGTTCATTCCCATTGCTTGAATGAGATAGCCTCATCCAAAGGAGCAAATATAGTGATTTTGTTGTCGTTGTATAGAGTAATCATGCTGTTATTATTTTTTTTTTTTTTGAAGATATCATCTTTTCAGGTTTCAAAACTTAAATTTGAATTTACATAAGGTACGAGAGAAGGAAGATTTTTGTCAGAAATCACTGCCATGAGTTTGAAACCCGTGCGCCATAGAGTTTTTGTGATCTTATCAACTTTTATAACTACTTTATGGCTATCTGGTCTTCGTTTGAAACTGGCGCAAAGCTGGTCCCAGCTCAAACCATCGCTTTCAGTCGAGACATGCTGCGAGGTATTAGTTTCATTAGGTGAAGTCTGAGGACTATGAATAAGTAGGAAGATAATGGCATAGAGGAAACACTGGAAGATGTCAAAATAAAGGAAACGCTTGGAAGCCATGACACGATTCAAAATAAGGGCTAATGTGACCATCAAACTTCATAAAATATATATAGTTTGGAGTTTCAACAGAAGTAAATTCTTATTTAGGTACAAGTATAGATGGACTTGACATCAAAGGCCAGGAAACCACTGGAAATTATAGTTTTTTGTTGCTTGAATTTACCTCTTAATTAATCAAAGGTGTAATTATTCCCAACCCAAAATGAATTATTCTTATGGACTTGACATAAATATTTAAAACATCAATGTCAATTATATATTTTTTCTTTGTATAAAAGAAAATTTTATTATTCAAATTTAAGAACTCTATTCAATTCCCGTCTCAATCTTATCATCTTAACTAAGCCAAATACTAATGGAAATTATAGCTTACCCTACTAGTATATTATTATCCTTTTTTTTCTTAATTAATTAAATAATTTATTTTTAACATATATATTTTGTAAAATTGAAATTAATTATCTACTAAATTTTAAGTATTTGACTCAATGTTGGATGTATATATATCTCTCTTTTCTTAAAAGAGTCATATTTGAATCCCTCTTCTTCATAATTAAAAAGAAAAACAATTTTTTTTTTTTTGATATGTAGAAGATAGAGAATTCCATTAGCCAATTTCCATCATCATAATAGTTTAAGTGTAGGCTATCAAATACAGTAACCTAATTTTCATAAGCTATTAATAAATTATAATAATATATAGTATTATTTATATTAATAGAGTAAGTTTAATTAAATTATTAATATTAGTATATACTATAGTAATATTACTTATATTATTAAAGTAACTTATACTAATGTTAGTATTATACAATAGTATAACTTATATTAGTAATTAAATCTAATAACTTATTAATATATTATATATAGATATATTAATGACTTAATAAGTTAATGTTATTATATTATAATATTTAACAATATACTACATATATTATATAGTGCACTTATTAATATACTAATTAGCCAATAATACTAATTATTCAAAAATTATATATTAACAAAATACTCTATTAGTATATTAGAAAAATTATATGTAATAATGTAATATGTGGTAATATAAAGTACATTATTAATATATTATTAAATAAATTAAAAAACAGAAAAAAAGTTTAAAAAAATCAGTTTAATCGGTTAACCGATTTAAGTGTTTAAAGTTGGTCTAGTTTGTTTAATTTTTTTAAAAAAAGGTCGGTTAAATCGGTTAATGCTATTTCTTAAACAAATTAACCGTTTTAATCAAATGCTCGCCCTTAGTACAAATTCCACTTTCCATGAAAGGATAAAGCATAATGAGATGGATTGTCACTTCATTAGAGAGAGAGTATCAACCGCAATCATTATAACAAGGTAGGCTAAAATTGATCTACAAATTGCTGATATGTTTACCAAAGATTGCTTAACAAAACGAGTGCTTTAAATATACACACTCATCTTGAGGGAAGTATAAGAAATATGATAAAGAAAAAGTGAAGACCATTGATCATCAGCTAGAAGGTGCAGAAGAATGAAGAACACGGCACTAAAGAGCTTCAGTCCGTTTAATTTGTATATACATAGGTTGTACAGTTGCTGTTAGAATGGCAGCTGATGTGCATATGCAACACTTACTGTAAATTTAATTGTGTTTTTGGTATTTTCTTTTTGTTGAAAATCAGCTGGTAAGGTTTAGGTTTCTTTTTGCAGGTCTCGTAGAATTTGGTTTCCTCTCTTGTGGCCGTTTTGGCCCCTCAGACCTATTCTGGCGTCTGCAGCCCTCTGTGGTTATCTGTTTTGTTTCTCTTTTGTATATGTGCAAGTAAATGTGGTGGGCATGTACTGGCTGGGATGATGTTGGCACTTGTGTTTTGTTGTTAAGTATAAAGGCCTAAAATTATCTAACAACAATTAACCGGTTTGGGAAGTTGGTATACTAGACTAGGAAGATATGTCACAGCTCACAGCTAACATGTCACCTCTTGTTAGTATGGACACTAGGAAGATATGTCATAACTAACATGTCAACTTTTGTTTATATGGACCATGTTTTCTTTATTAACTTGTACTATCTCTCATTTTATATTAAGTAACTTTCCATTTTTTATCTCCTAAATACTTTACTACAAGAACACAAAAGTTTTTGATTGACTACTCTTTAACAACAATTATTTACAAAACATTACCAGGCAATTTTTAAATTTTAAAAATATTAATGATCAGAATATTCTGTTAATTAGTAAATAAATTTTCTGTTGAGCTAAAATATTGTTACATGATAAAATTCAGATTATAATATGCCAATTTTGGTTCACGGGCAATATAAATAAAATGATTTAATTGAAAAATGAATGACTCAGAGAGCTTCAATATTTCAATAATTTTATTTTTTATACACATAATATTAATAGATCAGTATAAAGCTTTACAAAAACTAACTAAAGAAAACATTCAGTATTAAATAATGTACATAATAAACCATCTAACCTGGATCAAACCAACTAGTTGAACATTTTCCCAACCACATTTTCTTTTTGCTGCTCATGATCTTTAGTTCTTGAGTATTCAATGTTCATTTATTCCTAGGCAAATTTGCTTGCCTACCTTTCCTAGTCCATTCTCTTTTTGCCGCTCATGATCTTTAGTTCTTTGAATATTCAATGTTCACTTATTCCTAGGCAAATTTGCTTGCCTACCTTTCCTAGTCCATGCATATATATAATATATTATTATTATTATTATTTCTAGGCAAAGTTGGTAGTTCATGATCTGCAACTTTGCCTGCCTATGCCTATATATAGGATGACTATACCTATACCAATTCAACTCAACTCAAATCTCATCTCATATTGAGTCTCGCCAATCTAGAAACGCCTTTGAATACACAGCAATGGAACAAATCCAATTTCTCTTTATTCTTTCCTTTACAATTATATGCCTAAGTAGTGCAATCATTCGAGCAATACCATCTGCTCCAAGAAGGTTGGTCCTTAATCTCACCCATCGAGATTCTATTCATTCTCCTTATCACAATAGAAGTGAAGACTTCACAACCCGCCTAAAACGCACCATGCAAATTAGAAGAACTTTGTCAACCACGGACATCGAGGCTGACCTTGTTCCTAGCAATGCCCTTTTTTTAGTAAATTTCTCTATAGGCCAACCACCTATTCCTCAGTTAGCAATAATGGACACTGGAAGCAGCCTTCTATGGGTTCAATGTCAACCCTGTCGTCGATGCTCCAATCAGTATAGTCCAATATATGATTCAAGAAGCTCCTCCACATATACCATATTGCCATGCACTTCTGAGGATTGTATCTTTCCCAAACGTCGTGAGACCTCGTGCACCTCGTCCGATCCATGTTCTTACCACCAGAAATATCTTAGGGGTGTTGGTTCAAAAGGAAACCTTGCCAAGGAGCAATTTAGTTTTAAAACATCAGATGATGGTTTGGTTGTCGTGCATGATGTGATATTTGGTTGCGGTTCCAATAATGGAGACCTCCAAAGAAGTAATAGGCTAATGAGTGGAGTATTTGGACTTGGCTACCTACGCACTTCATTGGCTACCCGACTAGGTAAGTTCTCATATTGTATCGGTGGCAACATTTCTGACCCTAGCTATATTTATAACAAATTGGTTCTGGGTGATGGAGCTGGAGTCGAGGGAGACTCAACCCGTTTAGAAGCGATTGATGGCGACTATCATGTTCTTCTTGAAGGCATTAGTGTCGGAGAAGAAAAACTTCCAATAAATCCTAATATATTCAAAAGGAAGGGGAGTAACAGTGGAGTGGTCATCGACTCCGGTTCAGTTTCTACTTGGATGGTAAAAGAAGGATATGATGCAGTATTCAATAAAGTCCAAAGTCTACTAAATCCCTGGTTGACTCAGAGTTCTATGGAACTTGATCCAGATCTTGTAGCAGTGTGCTACAATGGAACAATCAATCAAGACCTCGAGGGATTTCCGACAGTGACATTTCACTTTGTTGGAGAAGCTGAATTGGTGCTAGACACGTGGAGCTTATTTGCTCAAATCGAACCTGATAGATTTTGCTTGGCTGTGTTACCAATTAATGGCAATCGAACTATAATCGGCTTGATGGCACAACAAAATTACAACGTAGCTTACGACATTAATGAAAAGAAATTGTCTTTCCTAAGAATAGATTGTCAACTCCTAGAGGACTGATTGATGAAGTGTATTTGCCTATTCTATTAAAAACTTTTTTTATTAATTTAAATTAAATAATTATATTTAGACACTTCTTCGAGATTGAGTACATTAATTCATAAAAAACTAACTTCAACTATTTTATCATCATTAAAAAAAATGAAAGAAAAAATATTATACAAACCAATTATTACACATCCGTGCATCTTCTCTTCTCCTCGGCTTCATTTCTTTGAGTTATGAATTTCTGTTTGCCTAGAAACGAAGAGGAAAACTTGTTTACTAAAACAAAAAAAGATATAGTGTAGTATATATATGTACAAGAACAAAGATATAGGAGTATGAAGGAATTTCAAAAAAACATTAAAACCGAAAGGATTCAAAGACTGCTCATGTATCATTTCGTTTTGCACTAACCAATTGATATTCAGGTGACAAAATTATCAAACTTTTGATAACAAAAAACGAAAAAAGCACCATAGTCTAATAATTAGTATCATTGATATGACTGTTACATATATCATTCGTTTTTCACACCGAAAAGTGAAAACATTTATTTAAAACACAAAAAATAAAGGGTGACAAAAATTAAATAAGTTAAAATATCACTTTTTTTATATACAAAAATAGCAATAATATTAGAACAATTTATCCTCGTTTTCAAGAAAAATGATGTCTTACATATGAACAAGTGGTAAAGAGCATATCCATTGCCACAAAAGGATTAAAGTTTTCCTCGACCCCATGAACAATCACATCACCGTCATTGTAGATGTTCCAATGGGTAATTCTAACACGGTTAATCGCAGGGATCTCATCAGCGTAGTCTGCTATTAACATGCCCGTGCCCCGATTGGAAGCAAAGGATGGCAGCCTTAAGCAGTCTGAAAAATCTCCGCTATCGACTTTCATAGCTACAATTTGATAGTGATAATGTGTTCGTTCCCATTCTTTAAATGAGATAGCCTTATCCGGAGGAGCAAATATGGTGATTTTGCTGCCGTTGTATAAAGTAATAGTGTCGTTATTTTTTCTGTCGATACCATCTTTTCGAGCTCTAAAACCTGAATCTGAATCTGCATAAGGTATGAGAGAAGGAAGATTTCTGTCAAGAATCAATGCCATGAGTTTGAAACCCGTACGCCATAGAGCTTTTGTGATCTTATCAACTTGTATAACTACTTTATGGCTATCTGGTCTTGGTTTGAAATTGGAGTAAAGCTGGTCCCAGCTTGAACCATCGCTTTCAGTCGAGACATGCTGCGAGGTATTAGTTTCATTAATTGAAGTTTGAGGACGATGAATAAGTAGGAAGATAATGGCATAGAGTAAACACTGGAAGATGATGGAATAAAGGAAACGCTTGGAAGCCATGACACGGTACAATGTGACCATCAAACTTCATAAAATATATATAGTTTGGAGTCTCAACAGAAGTTAAATTCTTATTTAGGTACAAGTATAGGTGGACTTGACATCAATTACCCGGAAACCACTGGAAATTATAGCTTTTTTTTTTTTGTTGCTTGTATTTTCCTCTTAATTAATCAAAAGGTGTAATTATTCCCAACCAAAAAATGAAATATTCTTATGGACTAGACATAAATATTTAGAGCACCAATGTCAATTATATTTTTTTTTCTTTGTATAAAAAAAAATTTTAGGGTTCAAATTTAAGAATTCTATTCAATTCCCGTCTCAATCTTATCATCTTAACTAAGCCAAATACCAATGAAAATTATAGTTTACCCAGTTAGTATATAATTGTCTCTTTTTTTTCTTAATTAATTAAATAATTACTTTTTAACATATATTTCGTAGAATTGAAATTAATCATCTATTAGAATTTAAGTACTTGACTCAATGTTGGATATATATCTCTCTTTGCTTAAAAGAGTCATATTTAAATCCCTCTTCTTCACAATTCAAAAGAAAATATATTTTTTTATTCAATATGCAGAAGATAGAGAATTCCATTAACCAATTTCCATCATCATAATAGTTCAAGTAGTAGGTTATCAAATACAGCCGCAAGACCATCCTCTTTCCTAAATTACTGTTCGATGGTAAAAGACTATACAATCTCATGAAACTGACAAATACCAACTGACGCACAGAATGGAGATTGGAACTTTGTTTGGGGTTTCAGTTTTAGTCCTTAATCGATCTCTTCCAGAAGTGAGAAGACCATCTAGATAACACTTGTGATGAAATAGTGAAGATGCAAGACCATTTCCGCAGCGTCTTAGGCACTGTCCAAGAAAATATTGACCATAAAAAGCCATCATGGTTAAATATAGGCATCAAGAATAATAGACTAAAGGGTTAGTCATAATACATGGGAAGAGAAAGAAAGAGGCAAAAAGAAACAAACAACAAAAAGCAATAAATTATACCACACACATTAAAGCAATAAATTCATGAGTATTTGTATTCGCTCGTCTTCGATCACTAGAATGTCTCCTGTTTGTCTCCACTACAATCTAGCTGATTAGGTCCCTTCCCTTGTCATGTGACAGCAATCTTAGCTACCAAATTACTTTATCTTCAATTTATGTTATGCTATGACTTATTGGGTGAGCACAGGTTTATTACTTACTAATTGCTTAATTATTTAAAATATAAGTCAAATTTAATCAATTAATAAAACACACCATTAATTAATTAATTAATTTGTTTATTAATTTTTTCCACATATATATCATGCGATATACATTGAATTTGAAAATTATTTGATAGTTATTGTAATTTTTACTCTCATTAAAAAAGTTTGTTAAATTTTCAATTCCATTCATGCAAATTCACCATCTACTTGTCGCAACGTGCGGGTCCGGGAACCCGTCTGCCAGACGCGGGCGAAAAATAAATGAAAATTCGGAGTCGCCACCAATTGTTTCTTATAGGTGCGATTGGTCACCTATTGACTCGGTTTTAATCAATGAAATCCTAAACTGATTTCAGGTCCATCGAAAGAACAAAAACTGGTCTACGTTTTTTTTTTTAAAGATGGGTTCGGGAGTGCGGTTACACACGGAGAAGGATTAGCACCTCCGTGACGCCCGTTGCATGAACGGTACCATTTAATCTTAAATCATTCTATTACGACCTGATTTCGATTTTATGGTTATGTTTCCTTAATCTTTGCTTATTAACTAAATTTTGTTGAATTGGTCGATTGTGTTTTCCATTTTTTTTATTTTTGATTTTACGTATGCACGTGATGCAAGCGTAAGATGATGTAATGATTTATTTATTTTAAATAATGAGGTCGAAAATCTTTTATGGAAAATCATTCGAAGACCATCCCAACGCTTTGGTGAAGTCTCAACGTTTTCCTCACCTAGAGATATATCCGAAAGAACTCATCTCTACAAGCTCCTCGGAGAAATCCCATCATCGGAATTCCCGCCTCATTTACAGGATAAGCGTGGCATGCTATGACAGGATAAGATGATGATGCCTATATGCACGCGTTTATTGACTTAGGTGATTTATAATTCATTCGATTATATGGTTAATGGTTTAAGATCACATTATTTGTTATGTTTTTGAATTTATTTTTTTTTCTCTTTTTTTAATATATTTTTTATTATTTTTATTTACTTTTTTTTTATGGTGAAATTAACTTTATTTGGTAATATTCATTTAAGCTGATTAACTAATTATATTAATTTGAGTTTTTTTATGTAAATTATGCAAATTTATTTTTTTTATTTTTTGTATATTTTCAATAATGATTTATTTGAGTAACGAATATTGGAGTATAGAGTTCAGATTTATCCCGACGCTTCGGTGAAAATCCGTCTCGATCTCCTCACCTAAAAAATCAACTTGAAAAAAGGCAACTCTTTACCTCTCTTTAAGTTGAATTCCATCATCGGATACTCAAATTAATCCTTATTCATATATATATATATATATATATTTTATGCACATTTTATATTTATTCATTTATTATTATTATTATTATTATTATTTATTTTTTTTTATTTTTTGCTAGATTTGAAATCTTTATTAGCTATAACATTTAAAATATAAAATTTAATATTATTAGTATTGATTTCTATATATATTATTACTATATATATATATTTTATGAAATAAACTGAGCTTTCTTACATGAAAATATTTTTTTTTATTTTTTAATTTTTAGTCTTTTTTGTGTTTATTGCTAAAATAAATACTCCTATTTTACATATATATTTTTTATTTTTTTCTAATAAAATTTAAACTAACTTAAAATGTATTGAAATTAAAAAAAAAAAAGAAACAAAACAGATCCAAAAAGGCCCAGGGAATATACCTATCTGGGCTTGGATTAGCCCAGATTCGCAGCCCACAGGAGGCCCGTGATTGCCCAAGCCCGCAGCACCAAGTCCGCTTAGCAGGCCCGCACTTTTCTAGGCTGAGATTGGCCCAGTTTCACAAGCCCAGGAGTCCGCAGGAGGTCCAAGCCCGCAGCACCAAGTCCACCTAACAGGCCTGCACAGAATCTCCCAAAACGGTGTTGTTTAGGCCCTGGCTCTTCAACTTCTCTATTCCCCCACAAAACGATGCTGTTTTGCTTTTTTTTCCTACTATAAAAAGCTCTTTTTTTTTTCTTTTTTCTTATTTTTCCCTTCTCCCTTCTCTCTCTAGCCTCAAACTCTCTGTCTTCTCTATAGAAAACCCAACCTCCACCGGTGCTGCCCTCTTCCCCTCGCCGGCGACCCTTTCTTTCCTCGTCGTTCAATCCTCCTTCGCACCGACCGGCCCCTTTTCTTCCGATCGGCCTACTCCTCCGATCAGGCCCCTCTCTCTCTCTTCGCTGGTTTTCCTCTCATCGATCCCTCACCCTTTCGTCGTTGGGCTACACTGGTGCTGACCACCGATGTCGCTTCTCCTCTCCCACAGCCCCAAACTCCCTCTTCCAGAACCAAACAGCTCTTTTTTTTTATTGTTTTTGGCTGATCTTTTGTGGTTTTTGGTTGCTGTTTTGCTTGATTTTGGGTATCCTATTGGCTGGTAGGAGGATTAGGTTTTTTTGTTTTTGCTTTGTGTTTTTTTTTTGTTTTCGAATGCTCCTTCCTTGATTTCTGAATCCCCCCACGTTTTTGGTTTTCGAATCCTCCTTTTAGCAACTGGGATTGTCCAAATTTTTGGACAATCCGGAATAGAGCTCTAGCACCAGGGAGTTGGTAGCTAGAGCCCCATTCCTCCCTGTTTCTTCATTTTTTTAAAATTTTTATTTTATTTTATTTTTAAAAAAAATGGTGTCTACAGTTGCCCCTCTTTGCACATTCTTGAGAATCAAGAATAGTGCAAAGATGTAGACACCGCATTCGATTTCATTTTGAGAAAATTCCTAGACTTGATCTAGGCTCGACCTAAACAGGTTCGATTTGAAAGAAAGAAATTCCTAGACTTGACCTAGGCTTCTACAATTTAAAACTAATTACCAGACGATTTTAACAGAAAAATATACCCGAAGGTTTTGAATATGTACCCGGAAGATTTAAAAAATGTACCCGGAGGTTTTAGAAGAAAAATATTGTTCCTCATCTCAAAACGAGGCTACGTTACCCGGAGGTTTTGGATATGTACCTAGAGGTTTTAGAAAATGTACTCGGAGGTTGAAAAAAGATTCTTCCTCATCTTAAAATGAGGAATGTACCCGGAGGTTTTGAGAATGTACCCGGAGGTTTTAAAGATGTACCCGGAGGTTTTTTAAAAGAAAAAGAGTGTTCCTCATCTCAAAATGAGGCAACGCTACCCGGAGGTTTTGGAAATGTACCTGAAGGTTTTAAAATGAAAAAGAGCGTTCTTCATATCAAAATGAGGCTACGCTACCCGGAGGTTTTAGAAATGTACCCGGAGGTTTTTTTAAAAAGAAAAAGAGCGTTCCTCATCTCAAAACGAGGCTACGCTACCCGGAGGCTTTGGGAATGTACCTGGAGGTTTTAAAATGAAAAAGAGCGTTCCTCATCTCAAAATGAGGCTACGCTACCCGGAGGCTTTGAAAATGTACCCGGAGGTTTTAAAATGAAAAAAAGCATTCCTTATCTCAAAATGAGGCTACGCTACCCGGAGGTTTTTGAAATGTACCCGGAGGTTTTAAAAAGAAAATGTACCCGGAGGATTTTAGAAGAAAGATTCCTCATCTCAAAACGAGGTTGTGTAGCTTAACTTCTCTCGTGCCAAGATAATTGGGCTTAAACATCTTGGATGCCAACTAAATTGGGCTTGATTATTTTTGTGCCAATATGACTGGGCTTAAACATCTTGGATGCCAGCTAAATTGGGCTTGAACTCACTCGTACCAACGTAACTGGGCTTTAAACATCTTGGATGCCAGCTAAATTGGACTTAAACATCTTGGTGCCAACATAACTGGACTTAAACATCTTGGATGCTAGCTAAATTGGGCTTAAACTCACTCGGTGCCAACGTAACTGAGCTGAAATATCTTGGATGCCAGCTAAATTAGGCTTAATCTCACTCGTGCCAACGTAACTGGACTTATACATCTTGGATGCCAGCGTAAATTGGGCTTAAAATCTTTTTATGCCAATGTAACTGGGCTTAAACATCTTGGATGCCAGCTAAATTGGGCTTAAACTCACTCGTGCCAACGTAACTGGGCTTTAAACATCTTGGATGCCAGCTAAATTGGACTTAAACATCTTGGTGCCAACGTAACTGGACTTAAACATCTTGGATGCCAGCTAAATTGGGCTTAAACTCACTCGGTGCCAACATAACTAGGCTTAAACATCTTGGATGCCAACTGAATTGGGCTTAAATCTCTCGGTGCCAACGTAACTGGGCTTAAACATCTTGGATGCCAGCTAAATTGGGCTTAAGTCTCTCGGTGCCAACGTAACTGGACTTAAACATCTTGGATGCCAACTAAATTGGGCTTAAGTCTTTTGGTGCCAACATAACTGGACTTAAACATCTTGGATGCCAGCTAAATTGGGCTTAAGGCTCCAATCTTTCTTCACTCAATTGCTTGAAAACTGCATTAGTCTTGACATTTGTTTGACATTTGTTTGAAAATTTTCAACTTTGATGATGCATGGTCATGTGCATGATTGGACATGTATGCATGATTGAATGATGGACAAATGATGCATTGCTTCCTTTTATTTTGCACCATATATTCCTCGTTTGAAAGATCATTTTCCTCGGCTTCGAATTTTTAACAGTGTTCTTGTGCAGCTGTCAATTTCTTTGTCAACCAAAGACCACCAATTCAAATTGGGTTTCAATGCATTGATGCCATTGATCATGAAAGCTCTTATTCACATTGCTTTTTCTCACTTTTTCTGGAGAAATGAATTTGTCTTTTTCAAAAGTGTTGGTCTTATCTCTCAGTGATTAAAAAATTTTTCTCACAAAGATCGTAAAAACTCTCATTTTTCTTTTTTCTCTTGTTTTCAAAAACATCTCGATTTTGACAAAATCACAAAAAAATTACCCCACACCGTTATTTTCATGATCAAAGACAGTTGAATCTTGGAGCAGAAATGTATCTATTCTACACTTTTCTTGTTAAAGTGATAAAACATCAAGGTTAGAAAAACATGTGATATTTGGATCTCTTGAAAATTGATGATTACTGTTTGAAATGATTTTGGATGAGCTAAATGACAATCTGGCCTCTCCAATAGATAGGATAGTTTAACTCATCAAGGTCTTGGTCAACAATAAAGGTTTCTCACCATTTCATGGAAAAAGAAAGAGTTGAAATTTCTTTGTCTAAGCTCACAAATGTATGGTGATTTAAAATCAAATTTTGCAAAATGATTTCTTTTAAATCACAATCAAATTTGGCATTCTCTAAGCCTCATGACGTGTGGCAAGATGATAAATGTCAAGACCAGCCATTAAGTTTAACATTGCAGAAGTTTATTTTGAAAGATGTAGGCTCAAAATTCGGTATGGATTTTTCCAATAGATCTTGAATCTTTAAAGTGTTTGAGAGCCTTATACTCTTAAAAAGTGCCCAACGAATTCTAGTTGCCTTGAAATGGTCTCTCTCTCTGGTGCTTTTTGTTCTCACCTTAGTTAAAATCATGAGTGGCTTCATAAGTTCTTATCTTCGCTCTAGATTGCCCTTTCGAGTTTTCACCCTAGAGCTTCATCTTTTTCACTCACTTTTTCTTTTCTTTTCTTTTCTTCTTTTTTCATTAATCGTTCCACCATGCACTTGAGAAAATTCAAACTCTATCCAAAATAGATTGAAGGATTTAAAAATGTAATTTTGGCAAAGAAAAGAGGTCAAAGTCTCATTCTCTATGTGATGATCTTTCTCTATAAGATAGCTCTTCAATTTAAATATCCACACTTGATCAAAATGGACTTTTTAAGCGCGTAATGTAGGCTATGGTTAAGGGTTTTGAAAAAAATGGATACAAAGGCCCAAACGTGTATTTAAAGGTGATTAAACCAAGGATCATTTATTGCCGCCTAAAAGACTCTTTAAAGAGATTTGTCTTTCTTTCAAAGCATGCTTTTTCCAACATTTCCCTTTTTTGCTTTTTTTTTTTTTTTTTTTTGCATATCAATGGATTGAGTTCGAAATTTTTAAGAACTCAAATTTGCATCTGCCCCTATGGTATATAAGATGTTTATTTGCCCTTTACTATGAATATTTCATTATCTATGCTTTTGACAAAAATTTTCCTTTATAATTGCCCCCCAATGTGGGAGGTAATCCTTGGTTGAGGTTCATTTAGAAAAAATATTCGATAGGCTCAAAGGGGTAGCAAGTGGATAATTTTTCATTTGTGAAAGGAAAGCAAAACATGGCCATTTATCCTCTCAATTATGGTTACTTATATTTGAAGAGCAATCCCTAGAAAGGAAGAATTTAAGATCAAAGGTTGACTTTTCTTTGTTTTTTTTACTTTTAGCATCATTGGAATATCTCAAGTGCATAATGTCACTTTCTTATTTCTTCCCTTTTTCTTTTTTTTTTTTTTACAACTCAAGATTGAACCAACTTTTCAAGGTGAGAAGATTCATCAAGAATGTTTTTTTTTTGTCCTTAATCAACCACTCAAATAAAGGTTCAAGGGACTACCCTCAACAACAAGAAATACTTTTGCTAGATGAGAAAAAACAAGAGAAAAGAAGAAAAAAAAATGTTATTTTTCAAAACAAGGGTCTTGGAGGTGTTGGGCAATCTTATTCTTTGTCATCATGCCCCAAGATAAAGGTGAAGAAGAGCTTTAGACGATGGGTTCAAGGTTCAAATTTGGTATCCAAATTGCAAGAATTTGAAGCGTATTGGAGTATTTGAGACTTCAGCATAATCTTGACATTTATTAACCTACCACATTCAAAGTCTTTATGAGAGTGTCTGATTTGCTTGCTTTCTAAAGAAAAAATTTTGCAAAACAAATAATTACAACATCGATCATTGCCTATACAAAAATCATTGTCCTTAGGTATCACAAGATAGGGTTGATGCATTTTCAAAACTTTGCTTCTTTTTGGATTTTGAATTCTTGGATAGCCTTTATTTGAATGATTTTGGGTTCCCAAGTGTCTGAAGAAATGGTTAGAGAATGTTTGCAAGGACAAGTTCATTCCAAACAGTAACTATCAATTCTTTTGAGAACATGTGTACACTTTATTGCTTAAACCCTTTTTTTTTTGAAAACATGTTATAGAAACCTTGACCAAATCAATTTACAAATTAAACACCAAGCTTCAAAAATTTTAATCCAACAAAACATTAAAACTTTAATTACAGCTTCTAAAGTTTACGTTCGTTAGCAAAATCCTACTCCTGTCATGCCCCTGAAAAAAATTCCAAGTCAACCACTTTTCTTGCAAGCAATTTGTTTGAGACTTGAGGATTTTTTTTAAAAAAAATATATATATAAACATGAATCAGATGCAATTTTTGACGCATGAATGAAAATGAACACACATTTTTTTTTTAGATGAAAAATTTATTGCGAATGAAATGCATGTATGAATGATATATTATGAGTATTTGCCACATAACACCCATCAACAAAGTGATCTATTGTATAAGATATTGTCTTTGACTGCAATTTCAAGAGTCATTTTTTACATCTACTCTGTCAATGGCTGTCAAGTGACATATACTCTTCCTATATGCAAAATTATGATGCAAATGTGCATATGCAAAATAGAAATGACAAAAAGGTTCGAATTAGTATAAAAAATGTTTAAAAGTAATTCTTATTAAAAGAAAAGAAATAAAAATGATTAATGACATGGGTGTGCATGATTATTTTGCTAGGAGAACTTAGAATAAAGAGAGTGTGAAAAATTCCTTCATGTGTACCTAGTCAAAGGTACATTCTCACGAGTAAAGTTCTACCTAGGTAGAGGTGACTCTTGGTATTTTACAAGCTGAGTTTGGGTTGAAAATAGAGCTAAAGGTTCCCAAATCGTTCCTCACTGTCGTCCACACGAACTAGCAAGGCACCCCGGTCCTCGCCCATTATAGGCTTCAATCGGACTAGGTTCGATTTGAGTGGGGGTCTTCACTAGCCCATGCAGAGGTTATCACCTCACGAGAGCGTAGCTACTTAACCCCCTCCTAATTAAGGTCAAAGTCCGGGTAGAAGGCTTATGCATGAATGCAAAATGTGTCGTGTGTGTGAAGGAATATATCGACTTTCGGCCAATAATCTCACATCCCTCTATCCTAAATTCCCCACAATTAAATAACAATAACAAGAATTAAAACAATAAATGCAACAAAGGGTGGTAAAAACAAATGCACAAGATTAAGGGAAACATTAAATTATTTAAGGCCTTGAATGACTTATGATTACTTAATGGCTTGACTCTTTTCCTCCCCAGTGGAGTCGCCAAGCTGTCGCAACGTGCGGGTCTGGGAACCCGTCTGCCAGACGCGAGCGAAAAATAAATGAAAATTCGAAGTCGCCACCAATTGTTTCTTATAGGTACGATTGGTCACCTATTGACTCGATTCTAATCAATGAAATCCTAAATTGATTTCAGGTCCATCGAAAGAATAAAAATTGGTCTATGTTTTTTTTTCAAAGATGGGTTCGGGAGTGCGGTTACGCACGGAGAAGGATTAGCACCTCCGTGACGCCCGTTGCATGAACGGTACCATTTAATCTTAAATCATTCTATTACGACCTGATTTCGATTTTATGGTTATGTTTCCTTAATCTTTGCTTATTAACTAAATTTTGTTGAATTGGAAGATTGTGTTCTCCATTTTTTTTATTTTTGATTTTACATATGCACGTGATGCAAGCCATAGATGATGTAATAATTTATTTATTTTAAATAATGAGGTCGAAAATCTTTTATGAAAAATCATTCGAAGACCATCCCAACGCTTTGGTGAAGTCTCGACGTTTTCCTCACCTAGAGATATATCCGAAAGAACTCATCTCTACAAGCTCCTCGGAGAAATCCCATCATCGGAATTCCCACCTCATTTACAGGATAATCGTGGCATACTATGACAGGATAAGATGATGATGCCTATATGCACGCGTTTATTGACTTAGGTGATTTATAATTCATTCGATTATATGGTTAATGGTTTAAGATCACATTATTTGTTATGTTTTTGAATTTATTTTTTTTTCTCTTTTTTTATATATTTTTTATTATTTTTATTTACTTTTTTTTTATGGTGAAATTAACTTTATTTGGTAATATTCATTTAAGCTGATTAACTAATTATATTAATTTGAGTTTTTTTTTTATGTAAATTATGCAAATTTATTTTTTTTATTTTTTGTATATTTTCAATAATGATTTATTTGAGTAACGAATGTTGGAGTATAGAGTTCGGATTTATCCCGACGCTTCGGTGAAAATCCGTCTCGATCTCCTCACCTAAAAAATCAACTTGAAAAAAGGTAACTTTTTACCTCTCTTTAAGTTGAATTCCATCATCGGATACTCAAATTAATCCTTATTTATATATATATATATATTATGCACATTTTATATTATGCACATTTTTTATTTATTCATTTATTATTATTATTATTATTATTATTATTATTATTATTTATTTTATTTTTTGCTAGATTTGAAATCTTTATTAGCTATAACATTTAAAATATAAAATTTAATATTATTAGTATTGATTTCTATATATATTATTACTATATATATATATTATGAAATAAATTGAGCTTTCTTACATGAAAATATTTTTTTTTTATTTTTTAATTTTTAGTCTTTTTTGTGTTTATTGCTAAAATAAATACTCCTATTTTACATATATATTTTTTATTGTTTTCTAATAAAATTTAAACTAACTTAAAATGTATTGAAATTAAAAAAAAAAGAAACAAAACAGATCCAAAAAGGCCCAGGGAATATACCTATCTGGGCTTGGATTAGCCCAGATTCGCAGCCCACAAGAGGCCCGCGATTGCCCAAGCCCGCAGCACCAAGTCCGCTTAGCAGGCCCGCACTTTTCTAGGCTAAGATTGGCCCAGTTTCACAGGCCCAGGAGTCCGTAGGAGGTCCAAGGTCGCAGCACCAAGTCCACCTAACAGGCCCGCACAGAATCTCCCAAAACGGCGTTGTTTACGCCCTGGCTCTTCAACTTCTCTATTCCCCCCCAAAACGATGCCGTTTTGCTTTTTTTTCCTACTATAAAAAGCTCTTTTTTTTTTCTTTTTTCTTATTTTTCCCTGCTGCCTTCTCTCTCTAAACCTGAAATCACTCCGCCTTCTCTCTAAAACAGCCTCCACCGGTGCCCTCTATCGTCCGATCTCCCTCTCTCCAGTGACCCTTGCTTTCCCGTCGTTCAGCCCTCCTTCGCACCGATCGATCTCCACTGGTGCCCTCTCAACCCACCGAATCCGGGCGCCCCTCTCACCAAACCGATCGGCCTCCCCTCTCTTCCGATCGGACCAAGCTCACCGGCAACCCCTCTTTTGCCTTTTTTTTTTTTTTGTTTTATTTTCTTGTCGATTGTGGATCTTTGGCTGTTAGGCTTAGGTTTCTGTTTTTTTTTTTGCTTGGGTATTTCGGCTGTTAGAGGAATTTAGGGGTTTTGTGTTTTTCTTTGCTCTATTTTTTTTTTCTTCAAAATGCTCTCTGTTTTTTTTTTTCGAATCCCCCCGTTTGAAGCTCGGTTTTTTCCTTTTAGCAGTGGGAATGTCCAATTTCTTGGACAATCCGGAATGGTAGGAGGGCTGATCACCGGATTTGGGCAATCCCTCAAAATCCGGTGATCTGTAGGGGGTTTGGTAGCAGGGCCATACCTCTTTGCTCTCTCTTTTTTCTTTTTTTTTATTTTTTATTTTATTATTATTATTTTTATTTATTTGTTTATTATTTTTTTATGGGGGGTGTCTACAGTTGCCCCTCTTTGTATATTCTTGAGAATCAAGAATACTACAAAGACGTAGACACCGTATGCAACACATCTAAAAGCAAGTTTAGTCTCGGCTATTTAAAAAATTGAAACTCCCAGACTTGATCTAGGCTCGACCTATCTTTAAACAGGTTTGATTTGACAAAGTTAAAATTCCTAGACTTGATCTAGGCTCGACCTAAACAGGTTCGATTTGAAATTGAAATTCCTAGACTTAATCCAGGCTCGACCTAAACAGGTTCAATTTGAAAGAAATTGAAATTCCTAGACTTAATCTAGGCTCAACCTATCTACAGACAGGTTCGATTTTGAAATTGAAATTCCTAAACTTAATCCAGGCTCGACCTAAACAGGTTCAATTTTGAAATTGAAATTCCTAGACTTAATCCAGGCTCGACCTAAACAGGTTCGATTTGAAAGAAATTGAAATTCCTAGACTTAATCTAGGCTCGACCTATCTACAGACAGGTTCGATTTTGAAATTGAAATTCCTAGACTTAATCTAGGCTCGACCTAAACAGGTTTGATTTGAAAGAAATTGAAATTCCTAGACTTAATCTAAGCTCAACCTAAACAGGTTCAATTTGAAAGAAATTGAAATTCCTAGACTTAATCCAGGCTCGACCTATCTCCAAACAGGTTCGATTTGACAAAGTTAAAATTCCTAGACTTGATCTAGGCTCGACCTAAACAGGTTCGATTTTGAACTTGAAAATTCTAGACTTAATCTAGGCTCGACCTAAACAGGTTCGATTTGAAATTGAAATTGAAATTCCTAGACTTAATCTAGGCTCGACATATCTACAGACAGGTTCGATTTTGAAATTGAAATTCCTAGACTTAATCCAGGCTCGACCTAAACAGGTTCGATTTGAAATTGAAATTCCTAAACTTAATCTAGGCTAGACCTAAACAGGTTCGATTTGAAAGAAATTGAAATTCTTAGACTTAATCTAGGCTCGACCTAAACAGGTTCGATTTGAAAGAAATTGAAATTCTTAGACTTAATCCAAGCTCGACCTATCTCCAAACAGGTTCGATTTGATAAAGTAAAAATTCCTAGACTTGATCTAGGCTCGACCTAAACAGGTTCGATTTTGAACTTAAAAATCCTAGACTTAATCTAGGCTCAACCTAAACAAGTTCGATTTGAAATTGAAATTCCTAGACTTAATCTAGGCTCGACCTATCTCTAGACAGGTTCGATTTGACAAAGCTAAAATTCCTAGACTTGATCTAGGCTCGACCTAAACAGGTTCGATTTGAAGTTGAAAATCCTAGACTTAATCTAGGCTCGACCTATCTCCAGATAGATTCGATTTGAAAGAAATTGAAATTCCTAGACTTAATCCAAGCTCGACCTATCTCCAAACAGGTTCGATTTGACAAAGTTAAAATTCTTAGACTTGATCTAGGCTCGACCTAAACAGGTTCGATTTTGAACTTGAAAATCCTAGACTTAATCTAGGCTCGACCTAAACAGGTTCGATTTGAAATTGAAATTCCTAGACTTAATCTAGGCTCGACCTATCTCCAGACAGGTTCGATTTGACAAAGTTAAAATTTCTAGACTTGATCTAGGCTCGACCTAAACATGCTCGATTTGAAATTGAAATTCCTAGACTTAATCTAGGCTCGACCTATCTCTAGACAGGTTCGATTTGACAAAGTTAAAATTTCTAGACTTGATCTAGGCTCGACTTAAACAGGTTCGATTTGAAGTTGAAAATCCTAGACTTAATCTAGGCTCGACCTATCTCCAGACAAATTCGATTTGAAAGAAATTGAAATTCCTATCTTAGGTTGGGTGAATTTCTACCCTCGAAACTTGGAACATGAGTCACTCTTGGTTTTTATTCTGAACATGATCATATGCATGGCTAAGCATGTAAGCATGATTGAAATGATGGACAAATGATGCATTACTTTCTTTTGTTTTGCACCATATATTCCTCGCTTGAAAGATCATTTTCCTCGACTTCACATCTTTTGACGATGTTCTTGTGCAGTTGCGAATTTCCTTGTCAATAAAAGATCACCAATTCAAATTGGGTTTCAATGCTTCCACACTTCCTGCAATGAAAGCTGTTTCTTGCATCGCTTTTTCTCACCCTTTTTTTTTTTGAGAAATGAATTTGTCTTTTTCAAACATGCTTGTCTTATCTCACAATAATGGAAGAATTTTCATCACAAAAGTCGTAAGGACTTTCCTTTTTTCCTTTCAAAAAATATCTTGATTTTGACAAAATTGCAGCAAAATTACCCCACGCAATTATTTTTATGATCAACGATAACTGAATCTTGAGGCAGAAATGTATCAATTCCCATTTTTCTTGTTAAAGTGACAAAACATCCGAGTTGAAAAAACATGTGATATTTGAATCTCTTGAAAATTGATGATTACTGTTTAAAATAATTTTTGATGACACTATGGCCTTTCAAAGAGATAAGATGGTTTAACACATCAAGGTCTTGGTCAACAATAAAGGTTTCTCACCATTTCATGGGAAAAGAAAGAGTTGAAATATCTTTGTCGAAGCTCACAATGTATAGTGATTTAAAATCAAATTTTGCAAAATGATTTCTTTTAAATCACAATCAAATTTGACATTCTCTAAGCCTCATAACGTGTGGCAAGATGATAAATGTCAAGACCAGCCATTACAGGTTTTGCATTGCAGAAGGCTATTTTAAAAGAGATAGGCTCAAAATTTAATATGGATCTTTCTGATAGATCTTGAATCTTTAAGGTGCTTGAGAGTCTTATGCACTTGAAAAGTGTCTAATGAACTCTAGCTATCTTGAAATGGTCTCTCTCTGGTGCTTCTTGTTATCACCTTAGTTAAAATCATGAGTGGCTTCATAAGTTTCCTTCTTCGCTCTATACTGCCTTTTTGGGTTTTCACCCTAGAGCTTCATCTTTTTCACTCACTTTTTCTTTTTTTTTTCTTTTTTTTTATTTATCATTCCACCACGCACTTGAGAAAATTCAAACTCCATCTAAAATGGATTGAGGGATTCAAAAAGGTAATTTTGGCAAAGAAAAGAGGTCAAAGTCTCATTCTCTATGTGATGATCTTCCTCTATAAGATAGCTCTTCAATTTAAGTATCCACACTTGATCAAAATGGACTTTTTAAGCACATAATGTAGGCTATGGTTACGGGTTCTGAAAAAATGGATACAAATGCCCAAACGTATATTTAAAGGTGATTAAACCAAGGATTCTTTATTACCGCGCAAAAGACTCTTTGAAGACATTTGTCTTTTTCAAAGCTTGCTTTTTTTTCACCATTTCCCTTCTTTGCTTTTTCTTTTTTCTTTTCCTTTTCTTCTTTTTTTTTTTTCAATTTTCATATTGATGGATTGAGTTCGAAATTTTTCAAGAACTCAAATTTACATCTACCCCCATGGTATATAAGATGTTTATTTGTCATTTGCAATGGATCTTCCATCATTATGCTTTTGACTAAAATTTTCCTTCATAATTGCCCCCCAATGTGGGAGGTGATCCTTGGTTGAGGTTCATTTAGGAAAAATATTCGATAAACTCAAAAGGGTAGCAAGTGGATAATTTTTCATTTGTGAAAGGAAAGCGAAACATGCCCATTTATCCTCTCAATTATGGTTACTTATATTTGAAGAGCAATCCCTAGAAAGGAAGAATTTAAGATCAAAGGTTGACTTTTCTTTGTTTTTTTCACTTTTAGCATCATTAGAATATCTCAAGTGCAAATGTCACTTTCTTATTTCTTTTTTTTTTCTTTTTTTTTCTTTTCTTCACAACTTAAGATTAGAAGCCTTCAAAGATCAGAATATCTTGTCATGATTAACTCTTTATAACAAGAAATGAGAGAGGAAAAGGGTTATTTTGAAGCCAATGTGTCTTGGAGGAATTGGGCAATCTTGCTTTTTTTCTTGGTCATCATGCCCCAGAATATGGGTGAAGATAAGCTTTAGATAATGGGTTCAAGGTTCACATTTGCTATCCAAATTGAAAGAATTTGAGAGGTATTGGGGTATTTGAGACTTCAGCATAGTCTTGACATTTATTAACCTACCCCATTCAGAGTCTTTATAATAGTATCTGATTTGCTTGCTTTCTAAAGGAAGAATTTTGCAAAACAATCAATTAACATTGATCATTGCCTAGACAAAGATCATTGTCATTGGGTATCACAAGATAGGGTTAATGCATTTTCAAAACTTTGCTTCTTTTTGGATTTTGAATTCTTGGATAGCCTTTATTTGAATGATTTTGGGTTTCCAAGTGTCTGAAGAAATGGTTAGAGAATGTTTGCAAAGACAAGTTCATTCCAAACAATAACCATCAATTCTTTCGAGAACATGTGTGCACTTTATTGCTTAAACCTTTTTTTTTTTTTTTTGAAAACATGTTATAGAAACCTTGACCAAATCAATTTACAAATTAAACACCAAGCTTCAAAAATTTTAATCCAACAAAACATTAAAACTTCAATTATAGCTTCTAAAGTTTACGTTCCTTAGCAAAATCCTACTCCTGTCATGCCCTTGAAAAAAATTCCTGGTCAACCACTTTTCTTGCAAGCAATTTGTTTGAGACTTGAGGCCTCTTTTTTTTTTCATCATAAACATGAATCAGATGCAAATTTTGGTGCATGAATGAAAATGAACACATTTTTTTTAGATGAAAAATATATTACGAATGAAATGCATGTATGAATGATATACTATGAGTATTTGCCACATAACATCCGTCAACAAAATAATCTATTATAAAAGATATTGTCTTTCATTACAATCCAGGAGCCATCTTTTACATTCAAAAATATTCACCAATTTTATTATAATGGCTATACACTTCATCATAATATGTGATTAGTTGTTGCTCTTGTTTCCCGATCGGGAAGACTTGACTCCTTAGTATGTCTGTCTTCCTAGCCATGCTTCTCGCCTTGTAAGCCACTTCCCTCATTTGCCTTAATGCATAATCCATCTGATCATATTTCTCTAGGTAGGCTTGTTTGTAGGACTCTCCCCACTCTCGAACTCGAAGGCTCTCTTACTTGAGGCGTTCATATTCCTGTCGGTGAGTCCCCATAGCCATTTCGAGCTCTTCGTACTCTTGTTGTAGCAATTTGATGGACTCTTGTTGGAATCGCACTTGATTTCTCAGTCCGTCGTTGTATGCTTGAAGCTCGTTACCTCGACTTTTTCTTGCTTGTATCCCTCTTTGGAGTTCACTTGTCTCGGTAGAAAACTTGTCGTTCAGAGCTTCGTACTTCTTTTCCTATTCATCTTCTATTTTTTGAGCTTTCTTTTTTTGTTCGATTATTTCCTTTTTCGCCTTCTCGCATTCTCTTTGGAGCTTCTTGTATCGTTTCTTCCAGTTGACGCTTTCAGCTTCAGACTTTTTTCGACCCAATTCACTTTCGAGCAAGGCATCATGAGGTTCCGGATTAATTGGGCCCTTGAGTGTATCTTCCCTCGGGTACACGACGTCCTTAACTCGTTTGTCGTGCCATGCTTCATACCCAGCAATAATTTCATCGACGTACCTCCTTTGGTCGACTCGGCTCGTCTTCTTCCAAGCTCGTGCAATCTCTTCGATCTTTTTCAAGAAACCCGGCTCTCCATAAGCAAATTCCAAAGTGTTGAGTCCGTGCGTCATCGGTACAAATTGCTCTGACCCGAACTGCCTTCTCAAGATAATTGGGGCGTAACTGATTGCCCCCCACGGTCCCATCAGTGGTACCCACGGTTTATCTCCACATTTGTACATGACGGGACTACGAGGCATCCACGGCGTTCTCCACGTTACTTCCACACTTATGAGTTTCTGAAGCCTAGAGATCCACTGATCCTTAGTCTTACCTTCCGGCCATTCACTCTCACAAAATTCTTTGATAGGGGCACTTAGCAGATGATATAGCTTCTTGAATCTCATGACATTACATTCGAAGTGGCTTACTATCCAGATGGAAAGCAGCTGCGCGCATCCCACAAAACGTCCTTCTCCTTTTCTTCGACAATAGTTTAATGATCTGAGAGTTTCGGTTAGAATTAAGGGTGAAGGATTGGCCTTATTGATGACTTGCTCAAAAAAGTCTATGATTCCGACCTCTACATGCCCTAGAACTTTAGGAAAAATCACCAACTCGTAAATTCCTAAAGCCATCACAAGCTGTCCTTGCTCGGTATCTTGATGCTTCGTGACATACTTGCGTAAGAAACTCCACGGGATACACTCATTATCTCTTTTTCTCTTCAAGTTTTGGTCGACTTCACCCGGGGTGATACCCATCATCTTGGCTAGTTTCTGCCTATGCCCAGTCTTCTGTCTCCTGCAATATATTTTGTCTGGATTGTCGAGATCAATTTGTAAGAGAGCTGTGTATTCTTCACTTGTGGGAACCATATCCACCTTATTGAACACAAAACACCTATATGATGGATCCCAGAATTGCACGATGGCTTTCAACAACTGTTTATCAATGTGGACCTTAAGGAGTCGAGCTATGTGGCCATACTTCTTATCGAAATTCGCTCGAGTTGAGGGCCCCCACCTTTCCCATATGTCAAGCAAATCAGTAACGTCATTCTGTGTCAGATCAAGGTGGACCCTTTGAGGCAGTGATGGCACATGATCTTGCTGCAAACAATCCCCTTCGATTTGTTGGACGTTCGTCATGTGTTGGGTTACTTCATGTATTCCGTCATCGCTTGAGAGCAGCCATGATGACTCCATGAATGTAATTGGATCTACTCCGTCGATGGTTGTCAAGTGACAAATACTCTTCTTATATGCAAAATTATGATGCAAATGTGCATATGCAAAATGAAAATAACAAAAAGGTTCAAATTAGTGTAAAAAAATATTTAAGAGCGATTCTTATTAAAAGAAAAGACTAAAATCAATAATGACATGAGTGCGCATGATATCTTCATTATTTTGCTAGGAGAATTTAGAATAAAGGGAGTGTGAAAAATTCCTTCATGTGTACCTAATCAAAGGTATACTCTCACGGGTAAGGTTCTACTTAGGCAGAGGTGACTCTCGGTATTCTACATGCTGAGTTCGGGTTGAAAGTGGAGCTAAAGGTTCCCAAATCGTTCCTCACTGTCGTCCACATGGACTAGTAAGGCACCCCGGTCCTCGCCCATTATAGGCTTCAATCGGACTAGGTTCGATTTGAGTGGGAGTCTTCACTAGCCCGTGCGGAGGTTATCACCTCACGAGAGCGTAGCTACTTAACCCCCTCCTAATTAAGGACTAAGCCCGGGTAGAAGGCTTATGCATGAATGCAAGACGTGTTGTGTGTGTGAAGGAATATATCGACTTTCGACCAACAATCTCACATCCCTCTATCCTAAATTCCCCACAATTAAATAAGAATTAAAACAGTAAATGCAACGAGAAGCAGTAAATGCAAATGCACAAGATTTAAAAGAAACATTAAATCATTTAAAGCCTTGAATGACTTATGATTATTTAATGGCTTGACTCTCTTCGTCCCCAGTGGAGTCGCCAAGCTGTCGCAACGTGCGGGTCCGGGAACCCGTCTGCCAGATGCGGGCGAAAAATAAATGAAAATTCGGAGTCGCCACCAATTATTTCTTATAGGTGCGATTGGTCACTTATTGACTCGATTCTAATCAATGAAATCCTAAATTGATTTCAGGTCCGTCGAAAGAACAAAAACTGGTCTACGTTTTTTTTTCAAAGATGGGTTCGGGAGTGCGGTTACGCACGAAGAAGGATTAGCACCTCCATGACGCCCGTTGCATGAACGGTACCATTTAATCTTAAATCATTCTATTACGACCTGATTTCGATTTTATGGTTATGTTTCCTTAATCTTTGCTTATTAACTAAATTTTGTTGAATTGGTCGATTGTGTTCTCTATTTTTTTATTTTTGATTTTACGTATGCACGTGATGCAAGCCTAAGAATATGTAATGATTTATTTATTTTAAATAATGAGGTCGAAAATCTTTTATGGAAAATCATTCGAAGACCATCCCAACGCTTTGGTGAAGTCTCGACGTTTTCCTCACCTAGAGATATATCCGAAAGAACTCATCTCTACAAGCTCCTCGGAGAAATCCCATCATCGGAATTCCCGCCTCATTTACAGGATAAGCGTGGCATGCTATGACAGGATAAAATGATGATGCCTATATGCACGCTTTTATTGACTTAGGTGATTTATAATTCATCCGATTATATGGTTAATGGTTTAAGATCACATTATTTGTTATGTTTTTGAATTTATTTTTTTTCTCTTTTTTTATATATTTTTTATTATTTTTATTTACTTTTTTTTATGGTGAAATTAACTTTATTTGGTAATATTCATTTAAGCTGATTAACTAATTATATTAATTTGAGTTTTTTTTATGTAAATTATGCAAATTTATTTTCTTTATTTTTTGTATATTTTCAATAATGATTTATTTGAGTAACGAATATTGGAGTATAGAGTTCGGATTTATCCCGACGCTTCGGTGAAAATCCGTCTCGATCTCCTCACCTAAAAAATCAACTTGAAAAAAGGCAACTCTTTACCTCTCTTTAAGTTGAATTCCATCATCGGATACTCAAATTAATCCTTATATATATATATATATTTTATGCACATTTTTTATTTATTTATTTATTTATTATTATTATTATTATTATTATTTATTTTTTTATTTTTTGCTAGATTTGAAATCTTTATTAGCTATAACATTTAAAATATAAAATTTAATATTATTAGTATTGATTTCTATATATATTATTACTATATATATATTTTATGAAATAAACTGAGCTTTCTTACATGAAAATATTTTTTTTTATTTTTTAATTTTTAGTGTTTTTTGTGTTTATTGCTAAAATAAATACTCCTATTTTACATATATATTTTTTATTTTTTTCTAATAAAATTTAAACTAACTTAAAATGTATTGAAATTAAAAAAAAAAGAAACAAAACAGATCCAAAAAGGCCCAGGGAATATATCTATCTGGGCTTGGATTAGCCCAGATTCGCAGCCCACAGGAGGCCCGCGATTGCCCAAGCCCGTAGCACCAAGTCCGCTTAGCAGGCCCGCACTTTTCTAGGCTGAGATTGGCCCAATTTCACAGGCCCAGGAGTCCATAGGAGGTCCAAGCCCGCAGCACCAAGTCCACCTAACAGGCCCGCACAGAATCTCCCAAAACGGCATTGTTTAGGCCTTGGCTCTTCAACTTCTCTATTCCCTCCCCCAAAACAATGCCGTTTTGCTTTTTTTTCCTACTATAAAAAGCTCTTTTTTTTTCTTTTTTCTTATTTTTCCCTTCTCCCTTCTCTTTCTAGCCTCGAACTCTCTGCCTTCTCTCTAGAAAACCCAGCCTCCACCGATGCCGCCCTCTTCCTCTCGTCGGCGACCCTTCCTTTCCCCGTCGTTCAATCCTCCTTCGCACCGACCGGCCCCGTTTCTTCCGATCGGCCTACTCCTCCGATCTGGCCCTTCTCTCTCTTCGCTGGCTTTCCTCTCACCGATCCCTCACCCTTTCGTCGTTAGGCTACACCGGTGCCGACCACAGGTGTCGCTTCTCCTCTCCCACAGCCCCAAACTCCCTCTTCCCGAACCAAACAGCTCTTTTTTTTTATTGTTTTCTGTTTTGATTTTTGGCTGATCTTTTGTGGTTTTTGGTTGCTGTTTTGCTTGATTTTGGGTATCCTATTGGCTGGTAGGAGGATTAGGTTTTTTTGTTTTTGCTTTGTGTTTTTTTTTGTTTTCGAATGCTCCCTCCTTGATTTCTGAATCCCCCCACGTTTTTGGTTTTCGAATCCTCCTTTTAGCAACTGGGATTGTCCAAATTTTTGGACATCCGGAATGGAGCTCTAGCACCAGAGAGTTGGCAGCCAGAGCCCCATTCCTCCCTGTTTCTTCATTTTTTTTTAAATTTTTATTTTATTTTATTTTTTAAAAAAATGGTGTCTACACTACTTAATAGGATTTCTCGCTTAATGAGCACATTTAATTACCGAAAGAAATTGTTTCATGCATTTGGTGCAGTAATTAGGGTCACATTTTGCATTCTCAACAATAATAGATCCTACTTTAATTAAACACATGGTTATAATGCAAATTAATGTAAAATCAAGTAAAAACTAAAATGGTGCAACTAGCAGGCTTTGAGCCAGCAGTTTAAGACTAATAATTAACACCAATAATAACAACTACAATCACCAAAATCTAACTCTAACTAAATTAAATATATAAAATTTCTAAACCGATCTCCTTAAAATCTTGATTAATTAAGTACTCCCAAAGCGACAATTGAAAAAATTCTGGACTCCATGAACAATGATGTGTCCGTCATTGTAGATGTTCCAATGTGTTATGTTAACATTGTTGATGGATCCGTAACCATTAACAAGGACATTGCAATAGGAATGGCATGTGAGCAACTCGGAACCCCTTTGTACGGACCCCGAATTGAAAGCTTCTTTATCGACCTTGGCAATCACAAACTGGTACTCCAACACCTTCCAATGCTCATAATCGGCGAAAGATTCGTCCACCGGAGCAAATATAGTGATTGTATTGTTGTTGTATATGATCACACTGTCTGTGGCATAACAAAGGCGACAGCCAGCAGGATACCTACCACCGAATGGAACAACGGTGTGGAGATGGTTTTGGAGAATTAGAGACATGATTTTGAAGCCAGCATCCCACACAGCGTCGATAATCCCATCAACTTCTATAATGGTGTTGATTTCTGATGGCTTGAACATCAAGATGAGCTCTTCTCTTGGTTCCGTTGGAATTCCCAATGATTGGAATGTAGGCAAAGTTTGAACAAAGACAACAGCAAGAAGAAAGGCTAGGGTGTATTTAGATGCCATGATCAGAATTAATAGAGGAACAAAACCCCTAGTTCAAGGGATTAATGCACTAGGATTATTATTATTATTATATATAAATAGAGTTGGATTTAATTATAAGAGTAGGTGTATAATTTGATACAAAGTCAAAAACTACGAAGGCTGTTGGCTTCAAATCAAATTATTAAATCTCTCGCTTTCTTCCTTTTTGGCTGCCTTCTAAAATTTTACTTAATTTGTTGCTAATGCATGAGTTCTTTAAACCTTAAGGAATCCCTAATACATAAATACGTGTGATCATAATATTTTGTTAATTAACTCAGTGCTAGTAAATAATTTTTCTGTTGAGCTATTAAAATTGTGACATAATAAAAGTCAGATTGTAACGTCATTTTTGATTAACAGGCAATATAAAATCAATTGAATATTTTATTGATAAATGAATAGCTCATAAAACATCAAATTTTGAATTATTTTATTTTATGTACATATAATACAAAAACTAATTAAACTAAGGCATTTAGAGAAAACTTATTAAATAATATATATAGTAAACCATCTAACCTAAATCAAAACAAGAAGTTGGAGATCTTCCCAACCATATACATTCTCTTTTAGCCCCTGCCTTTCGATCCTAGTCCAGGCATATGTGTATAATTATTATTATTATTATTATTTCTAGGTTGCTCATGATCTTTAGTTGTTTGAGTATTCAATGTTCGTTAAACCCTTTCATTAATTATATATGGTACCTCTTATGTAGAAAAACAGGATAAGGTAAATTGAAGAATAAGTGACTTTTGTGTGACAAGATGTCTCTGTATTGGTTGTTGGCTATATAAGATTTGAATGGCCAGCTAAAAGAATCCATTGGCGTTGCTATGGAGCAAACATTAGCCAGTGCCCGATATTTTCTCTTCTTGACCTTTACCATTATAAGCTTAACCAGACCAAGTCCAACCTTCCAAGCAATGGCTTTGACATCTACAAGGCTGGTCATTAAGGTTGTGCACCGTGATTCCATTCACTCTCCGTATTACAATAAGAATGACAATGTCACAAACCGCGTAGAACGTGCTATGAAAAGTTCAATCCTGAGATTTACTTACCTTCAGAGAAAGGTTAGAAGAAGTTTGCCAGACCCAGATTTCCAAGCTGACATTCTTCCTAGTGTAGATAGTTCCATGTTTTTTATGAATATATCTATTGGCCAACCACCTGTTCCCCAATTCACAGTGATGGACACTGGAAGCAGCCTTCTGTGGATTCAATGCCTTCCTTGCAAACGATGTTCTAAACAATTTGGTCCAATATTTGATCCTGAAAAATCCTCCACATATGCTTACCTCTCATGCAATTCTCAGTTCTGTCACTATGCTCCTCGCGGCAGGTGCAACTTGCTCAACCAGTGTGAATACAACCAGATTTATATTCGCGGTGATCCATCAGTAGGAATCCTTGCCAGAGAGCAACTCATTTTTAAGACATCAGATGAGGGCTCAGCTGCCATCCCTGATGTCATATTTGGGTGCAGTCAAGAGAATGGAAATTTCAAAGATCACCAAATAAGTGGAGTAATTGGACTTGGCTTCAAAAAGTTGTCCTTAGCAGCTCAATTGGGTTCTAACTTCTCGTATTGCATTGGCAGTGTTTTTGATCCTAACTATAGTCATAACAAATTGATTCTAGGCAATGGCGCTGTGCTCCAGGGTGACTCAACACCTTTAGAAGTAATCGATGGCCAATATTATGTAACTCTTGAAGGAATAAGTGTGGGAGAGAAAAGGCTTATAATAGATTCAAGTATATTCAAAAGGAAAATGTGGAAGAAAAGTGGAGTGATCATTGACTCTGGTTCAGCTGCTACTTGGCTGGTGCAACAAGGGTTTGAAGCACTTCGCAATGAAGTTCAAAGTCTACTAGACATGTGGCTGACACGGTTTTGGTATAATGCATGGGCATTGTGCTACATGGGAACAATTAATCAAGACCTGGTCGGATTTCCAGCTGTAACCTTTCACTTTGCTAGAGGTGCTGATTTGGTGCTAGATACGGAAAGCTTGTTTGTTCAAATACAGCCTTATGCATTTTGCATGTCTGTGCTTCCAAGCTACAATGGTGGTGACAATATAACAACTTTGTCCTTGATTGGAATGTTGGCCCAACAAAACTACAACATCGCCTATGATATTTATGGAAAGACATTGTCTTTCCAAAGGATTGATTGTGAGCTCCTCGATGATTAGTAGTTCTAATGGAGCAGGATCATGTAGAAATATAAAAGCCTGATCATGTTCCAATCATTACACCTACTACATGGTCTCTTAACCACTACGACATGTTTCGTCAAACTTATACCAGTTGTGTTCTAAAATTTGAAAGCAACCTCCGAAATTTTTGAGTAAGCTACTTTTCCAAGAGCTTTGTTTTTTCATTTCACTCATCTATTCCTTGTCTTGGCAAACTTTGGCCTTGAAGCCTTTTTCTCCATCTTTTCCCTTTTCTTTCGAGTCTTTTCATCCTCCACCTCTCCCTAATTCACACACAATCATAAAAGAAACTACGTTCAGTATAAGATTTTTACTACTGCCTTTAAAGGTGAATATGAAGATGTGGAAATACCTCTGAGCCTTGCGATAAAAATCCTCTAATGAACCCAAAAGATTTGTATGCTCCAAATGCTGGTATCTGACAAGCAACAAGAAACTCCATAATATTTGGCATTATATTATTTGTTCCACCTATGTGAGTTACAACAGATTCCACCACAGAATCAGAATTTATTTCAGCAAAAGAATATTGGCATCAAACTTTCTATTGGCAAATGTTTGTTCTTAAAGACTCATAACATCTTAACATCCTAATATACAATTCCGTTCAGTTGGAACATCGTAGACAAACCTGGCAAATGACTAAAAGATATGCACACTATCAATAGCACATTGAATCAATTACTTTTCACCAAAAAAGGAAACACCTAAATAGTTAATCCTAGAAATGCAAAAAAAAATATTATAGGAAAACTATTAATTGAAAAATAATTTCTCATGAGAAGCTTGTGTAAAACATGATCCATCCACACCAATAAGCCAAAGCCTTCTCATCTAAATAGTAGCATTCAATAGATCTCCATGAATGTGGTATGGTCACACGTGTGTGCCTTTCATAATGACAGTCAATGCAATTTAACAATTAGATTAGCTACCCTTTGATGCACAAGTCTGACAGAAGGGACATGACTAGATTATGTGCTTAAATTCGTTCACCTTAGAGGTCCCCAAATAACACTAACAATCCACTAATCTATTTTACGGCTTGTCAGGCTCTACAACTACTAAAATGATTTCAGAACTTAGGCATTCAGCTGTACTCTGCACCAAAACACTTCATGAAAGATGACAGGCTACACAAGTCTAACCGAAAATTAGGTTTCTCAATGGAACATCCATTTAAGCCATATGATCAGCTAAAAGGACAAAGATCTCCGGGCAGTACCATGCCAGCCAACTTACCAGTAAAAGAACAGCCCTAAAAAATTCCTTTTTTGGCTAGTTAACCATCCAAGGACAATCGGACAATATTAAGCAGCAGAAATGAACCTACTAAACCAAAATTATGCTCTCCTAGTCCAATGAACTTAGCAAATTTCTTCCCAAAATTTCATTTTTTCATATTTTTTCCCCAAGATATTTGGAGAAACTTCACTTTTTCTTCACATTCTGTTCTCAAGAAAACGTAAAAGCACATAAGCATTACATGAACTCCCTCTCCCAACTATTAAATGCTCTACCATTCCAAAAGCAGGTCAAAAGATGGCAGTATCAGATCAGTGATTTCCATAAGCAAACTAAGTAAATAGAACTTACCACCAGATATGTATACCAAAACTTTTCAGAGATGATGGACATCAGTTGCACAAAACTTGTAATATAGATTACATCATGTAAATAGCTGCAAGAAATGAGCAACAGTAAGTCAGAGTAATTTATTGCATGCAGAAAAAAAAACAATTACAGATTGTAACACAATAGATTGAATCAATTCATAATGTTAACAGAACTTAAATATGAACAAAAATATTTGAACTGTCCAGTTCCAGTTAATACGTAAATGAAATTATTGCCAGATAAGAAAATTAAGAATGCCTGATTTCACAGTTTAAAACATACACAGTACAATTCTCTACGAATAGCTTCTCCTCGTCCCATCCCCTCCTTCCCCTCTCATGTTATTCCTAAGTTCTTGAATCAAGAAGGATGAATTCCCCTTTTCTGAACACTTATATCTCCAACACAATCATCATGACTAACATTGGTATATAACTGTACTTCATTCATAAGCAACAATAAAATATCTCATTCTTTCCCACAATAAGCATACATTCTCATTATATCATGTCTGGCAGATTATATCTTACTTGATGATAGCTGCCTAAACACAAGAAAAGTATTCACATTTAACGTATTAAAATCCTAACACCTTCAATAAACAAGTAAAATAACTCAGCAGTTAAGGAGACTGGTAAAAGAATGGGGCAACCTAAATTTATGATCTAAGAACTACATTTCTTGCATTCCACCTGCCATGCAACTCCTCCGATGCAGCTCCAGTAGAAAATAAGATAGAAAACAAAAAGAAAAGAAGAAGAAAAGAATAATTGGGAGATCTCAAATCTCAACTCTGTATTTAAACTCTTGGAGAAAAAGAATAAAACACTAACATATCACCAATTGCGTAATTATATGAGCTCTCAAAACCTAATAAAAGCCCATATAAATAAAGCTGAAGTGATCTAATAACAATTCTCTGCCTAAGGTAGCTAAGCCTAAAATCCTTACACAGTGGTCATCCATTAAACACATTGCCTCACTTACAAAGAATTAGAATGTAATCAGAATGGTCCTACTAACTAAGCTCCTCATATATATATATATATATATATAACATTGAACAAGAAAGACATACCCACATATTCCGCCAGTACTCATATCAAATCCACCATCAAGAAGCTCTCCATCAGTAGCATAAGCAGGTTTTGCCATCTGGGCAAGTTGTTGATATGGGATAAAGTAAGCGACAGATGTCAAAACTAGGCCAACCCAATGTTTCCATGTGAATGAGGAATGGAAGATCAGCATCCTAACCAAGACATATATAACCTAGATAAACAGCAAATCAGAACATCAAACCAATAATATAAGATAGTTAACAAGTAAAGAATGCAACTATCAAGACAACAAAATAAAATAGTACTTACAACCCAAAAACCACCCTTCCCCTCTTTCGTCAAGATCAACTTAAAAGTAACAACAGCAAAAACTTCAATATGGTTGTATTTCAAACAAAAGCTAACTATGACAAGGCAACACATGCTACAAAATGAAAATGCAAAATGTTCAACTAAAAAAGGCTATACGTAGCATATCTTTGTTACTATGAGATTAATAAAGAAAAAAAATTCTGATGTTAGAAACTACCAAGATAAACACTAAGACCAGGTTCCAACTTCCAATTGGTTATGACTAACAAGATCACCATTGTTCAGTAACCAAGCTGGCATGTCATTGGCTTATGCCTGTGGAGTGTGGACTCACAGTCAGTAGTGAATTACCTAATTACGTAACTAGCCACAACATTCAAAGTTATTAAATTTCACTTATATGAGAATAATGTATGCAAACACAATAATCGCAAATATGGAGAGACGTGCAGCCGGACTATAACAATGAACTAAGGGTGCATTTCGATTGTGAACAGTAATCGGAAAATCCCATTCAATTCCAAATGAATCCATGCCATCTATAACAACTAAGTTTTGCCTTTCCTAATTGTACATCAAAATGTTATCAATTGAGCATAAAAATACTTATTGATGAATTCAGTCATAAGCCTAATTCAATCAGAATCCAACACTTTTAATTAATTTCAAAACTAACGAGTGATTAAGTTAATGAAGTAGGATTTCAAAAATTAAGGGAAAATGATAAATAGTAATAATAATAAAATGATGAGAACGTACATTGCAGGCAATGATGATGAGACGGAGATTCGCCATGTGCCGTGTATTCTCTTCCTTTCGCTTCTTGGCACCTTGATTTGCCATTTCTCTCTCTTTTTCCGGGGAGTGGTCAACGAGTTTGACTCGCTGAAACCCTACGGAAGTACCAGCGTGTTGAAGAACCGAAGCAGAGAGGAGAGGAGAGGAAAGTGATTAAAGCCTACAACGGTGCCCGAAACGACAGGGTTGTCTAGGCCCAACCCAAAATAGGTTATTGAAGATACAATTCCAAATTTCTATTATTTACTATACAGTATTCAGTTTTGACGGCCGGTGAAACTAGTAATTAAATGTTTGTTAATACTACTGCTGACTGCTAGTTGTAATTAATTAAGATCAATAATCCAAGTTACTGGGAGACTTGGGTTTGAGACGGGGGGTCCTCTTTTGTTTGGGTTTTGTTTTTTAATAAGGTACAACAATCGAGAGAGGGATTCCTTAAATAAGGATGCATACATTTTATTATTGAATTATGTATTAAAGTGTATTAGTCTCTCGGATTTGGGACATTTTCAAGAAGAATATAAGATGGGTAATCGGGGATGGTTGTCGGCAAGATTTTAGTACGACACTTGGCTTGGGGAATGGCCTTTGTGTAATGCGGTAAAATTGATAGGTTTTAATATAGCCGATTATAGCTTCATTAAGGATTATTTGTTGTCCAATGATGAATGGGCTGTACCTCAGCTTATTAACATATTGTCTGCTAAGGAATTACAATTATTATCCAATTCTATTCTTCCTATGTCGACGATTACGTTAAATAAGCCGTTTTGGCCTCTTGCATCATCAAGGAGTTTTTCTGTAGCTTCAGCATATGAGATGCTATGGAAAGAAAATCTAGTTAACGAAACAAGTAATTGCGAGGCTTGAAAATTAGCTTGGCAGTGGAGTGGGCCCCAGTTGATCAAGACCTTCCTCTTACAATGTTTGCAGCAATGTTTACTGACTAACAAGGAGAAGGTTCATAGGCACTTGTGAAATGATGATATTTCTCCACAATGCCGTGATGGGGAGGAGACAATTTTGCGTATATTGCGTGATTGTCCTACAGCAATGTCAATTTGGAGTTGGTTTTACCTCAAGGTGAGATTACTCAACTTAATATTCCTTCTTGCTTCCATTGGATTGTTTTTAATCTGAGCAATACCAAGCTGCAAGTTAATAATCTTCCATGGCTTGTTATATTTAGAGTTGTCTGTTGGTTTTTGTGGAAGTGGAGGAATGCCTTTTGTTTTTGAAGGTAAAGTATTAGCTTTAGGGGGTCGTGTAAATTTGATATTCTGCTTTGCTCGAGCTATTCAAAGTGCCTTAGAATACATTAGGGAGAGACAGCTTCATCCATGACCAGGCGCGAGGAAATTCTTATAGGTTGGTCTCAGTCATCGAATGATTGAATTGAATTGAATTTTGATGGTGCATATAAAAATCTACCGGACAAGCAACTACTGGTGGTGTACTACATGACTCAATTGGCCAACGGTGTGGTGGCTTTGCAGCTAGATTGGGTGTTTGCATTGCATACCGAGCAGAACTCTAGGGTGTATACAAAGGTTTGAATTTTGCAAGGGATTTGAATTTTTACAGGATTTTTTTTTACAGGTGGATAGTCAACTTGTAGCTCTACTCCTCATCCTTGTCATGAACTCAGATTTAATAAACGCAATTCATAGCTTGATGGGAGGCAGTGGGAGGTTATAACACGACATATTTATCAAGAGGGTAATCGATTTGTAGACTTTATGACTAACTTAGACTTTAATTCAGTTGAGGTATTTTTTATTTTTCATTCTCCACATGTAAGTGTTAGGGAACTTATGATGTATGATAATTTGAGAATATGTTTTTCTTATTTGATTAGAATATAAAATTGTTTTTTCAAAAAAAGTGTATTAGTTAATTAATTAATAATACTTAATTTAATATGACTTTATTTGATTTAATTGATGGTTATTAAATTATTTTTATTCTTTAAAAAAGTTATTAAATTATGTTTATGTTAAGACAATAACTGATTTTGACTTTTGAAAATGATAATTTTGCATGCATCCCATAAAATCTTAACAAATGAGATCTTAAAACATTTTTCAACAAAATCTTTATTTAATTTAGACTCTATTAATTATTATTTTTATCATTCACTTTTTGCTATTAGTTATTTAGTTTTAATAAATTTATAAAAAAAAAGAAGAAATGATAGAAATAAAATTATCGTTATTAAAAAAGAATATTAACATATTTTATATTTTAATCTTTTTTAACCTTTCACATTTGAAAGCAAGAATAAAAGCTAGCTTAAAGGATCCGGCATTATCCAGAATATAATATTGAAATGAAAAGACTTAATTAATACATGAAGCACTAGATGGAAAGTTAGTTGGTTCCGTGCGTCACATGAGAGATGGTGGCCCTGGGAACATTTAGCACCAATACTATTGTCGTATTTATGGCATCTCTAGGCAATAGCTACGTTTTAATTAATTAAATGTCTCCACCCTCCTACTATCTTCGATTTTGATTTTTCAAGGTTATTTTATTAGTGGTAATAAAATAATATAAATTCAATAATTAATGGTTTTGTTTAAATGATGAGATTCAAATCGAAATCTCATTTCACCTTCATTATGCGAATTAAGTCCCAATGTACATGGAAAACCTTAAATTCACATTTATGCAATTTATGGATTTCTTTTTTGCTAAAATATATTAAACAAAATTGAATTATGAATTGAGTGTATATTAAAAATTTTATGAAAACCAAAACTCATATTATTTTGTCTATAATTTATTTTATATATAAGTACTGATGTTGAATTTTTTTTGATTAAAAAATAGATATGTTTAGTTAATTGTATTTTAGATTGATATTTTAATTATTTTTATAATAAATATTATTAAAATATATCCAATTTTGTAAATATAAATTCTAATTTTATTGAATGACTATGGTTAACAAATGTCTTACTTAATTTAATAGTAATGAATAATTTTTATTTTTCAAATTTTATACTTTAAAAATATATAATATTTACAAATAAATGAAAAAATATTCGTATACGACACACATGATAATAAATATTATTAATAAAAAGAGCACAGATCTTAAAACACGTCTTTTTCTATATTTTATAATAAAATTTTTTATTTGATGAAAATAGATATTCTTTTTTAATTATCTTTTTAAATTGTTTATTATATATTTAATAAAATTTAATTTATAAATATAAAATTTAATTCTACCAAAAGGAGTACTTTTCATTAACTGAATTTATTTTATGATTAAAAAAAGTTAAAAATTACATTAAATTGCTTTATCTCAAGAGTTTTAATTTTACACTAGAAGATAACCCACACTATGCAGCAGGAATTATAATGGGTAGAGAGTTTCTTATGATTATATCATAATTTTCTTAAACAAGTGAGCAATATGTAATTTATAAATTTTTTTTAATGTTTAAAGTTAAAAATTGTGAATAATATTACATATCATTGCAACAAATTGAATATATCATATATGCATATTTAGTTTCTTAATGTTAATTAACCTTTTACATATGTCCAATGATAAACACCATATTGTCCAAAAAAAAAAAATAGAATGGACTTTGATTTATACAAAGCATTCAAAATAAGGTGGGTCAACATTTTGAACAACTTTGCATAGACTAGATGGTAAGTAGAAGATATATTTTTTAAAATTTTCACAACAATATCTTTTTCATTAGAAATAATTCAAAAAATTTCTAACTATTTTCTTTTTTTAATTTCCTTTTTTCTTATATTACTTATCTATTTTTTTCATTTTCAACTTGTTATTTTTTGAATTAAAAAAATTAAAAAATAAATTCACCTTAATTATTCTTGTAATCCCAATCTTTGACGTTTGTTAACATGAAACCAAATCATAGACGCAGCGATAGAATGCAACTGTGTTAATGAATATTTCAACTAATATGTATTTTATAGGTTTCAATTATTTATACAATATGTCACTCTATGTTCAATACATATTATTATTTAAAATTAATAAAAAATGTAACTATATAGTTAATATATAATTATTATTTAAAATAAATAGAAAACAAATATTAACACACCTTGCATTGAGTACTTATATATATATATATATATATTATATAAGTAAAAGAAAATCTCAAAAGAACTTCGTCCTTTAATCATGTAAAAAATATATATTAAAAAAATAAAAAATAAAAAGAGATTCCTGTAAAACGCATGGATCATAGTTTAGTATATATTAAAAAGAATCCAATAAGCAACTGATTTTCTTGCCGGGAAAAAGACAGCATGAGAAAACTATTGTTTCTCTGATATCTAAATTCTGAGCAGATAAGGAATCCCCAGGAATACCAAGTTTTTTACTTTTTCCTTTTTCAACGATTATGAGCTTTGCTTTTTTTTTTTTCTTGTCTTTTTTATATAGAAAATGACTAAATGATTATTATGAATGACACCTGTCAATTGTGCATCACAAATAATGACAAAATATTTGAATTATAAAAGAACCAAAAACTTAGCCATACCTTATTAAAGGGATAAATTCGCTTTCACTTTTTCTTTTGAAAAAGCAAAAATAATCTCAAATCACCAGGCCACCAACAATAATGCTCAGATGGAATAGTAAAAGAACTTCAATTAATACTTGTCCAAAGAAAAAAAAATTATCTAAAATAAAATAAGATTTGAAAGGTAATTATAGTGTACCCTCAACACATTTTTAATAAAAAATAAGTAAATATTTTTAAAAAATTATACATGTTTAAATTTAAATAGTATTTGCTATCACGCAGTGTACGTAAATGATTAAAAAATTACACAAATTTAAATATTGTATTTTGATGTCAAAAGAATATAATTATTTGGCGACTTTTTTTTTATAGGCGAAATCCATAAAGCGTTTCTGAGAATGAACTTCTCCATAATTTTAAGTGTTTTTAGACACAAAAAGTCACCTTTGGACGAAAATGTCCTTAATGAAACCGACGCATCCTTTTGGGTCCGCACCTCAACCCGAAATGTTGCAACGGGTAAAGTCTGTTTATATGTGGTCCACCACTCAGTTCTCAGAGACAGACCGTACATCTCCTCCAAAGCAATTTTGTCGATACTTAGTCGGCAGTCAAAGTTCGAAGCATTTTCGCAGTGGGACCATTTTAGAGTGGTTGTTATCAGCATAAAGGTGCTTCACATACTCAGCAGTGAGAGGAAGTTGACAGTACGAGGAGAAAGGTATAATATTTATTTTATTTTAGTTAAGGAAAGTATTTTATTTTTTTTAAAATTTTGAACCGTGTGACGAAATGGTTATTCTTCATGTTGAGGGTTTTGGTTTTTGAGCATAAACCTATACATATTGGTTGTTCATATTGATATTGGTTGTCGTTTGAAATGGTTGAATAGCGAGGTGAATGTGGTATTGTTGGTGTTGATGGGGTCAAAAGGTGACAGGCGTCGCGTGACTGGTTCATATGTATGCGTCCAGACACTTTGGTAGGAATTGGCATTTAGGGTGACTGATGGCTTACGTACCCGCTTTGCGTGACTGGATTTTGGCATGGGGTCACTAAGGGTGTGCGTGATTGCATTAGGGTTTAACATTGCGTGACATATTGATAGGTCATTGCGTGACAGCACGAGTGGATGGCATGGGGTCACTAAGGGTGTGCGTGATTGCATTAGGGTTTAACATTGCGTGACAGCACGAGTGGATGGCATGGGGTCAGGGTTTGCGTGATTGCATTAGGCTTTAACTTTGCGTGACATACTGATAGGTCAGTGCGTGACAGCACGAGTAAATGGCATGGGGTCAGGGTGTGCGTGATTGTAATAAGGTTTACATTGCGCGAATGGTCGATGGGTTTATATCGGTGCGTCACTTGTGTATAGATGGTTGCGTGATTAATGTTCGTAATTGCGTGACTAATTAAAAGTCATTGCGTGACTTGTTTTATATTGAATGGCACAAGTGCATAACTGCATGAAATTTATCCGTATGGCACTGCATGAAAGAAATTGGAACCGTTATGTATTATTATGGATCAACTGTAATGCTTTAATTTGTATATGTTGATTTGCTTAACAATCCATGCACGGCACTTGCATTAATTATGCTGGTCGAGGGCTGTCTAAAAACAGTTAAAAGTATGGAGAGGGTTATTTTATGAGTTAACTTATGAGGATGGCTATTTCTGAGAAATGCCTATTGTTTTTATGTTAATCTACAATGATGGTATTAACATGACTAAATGGAAGGTGATCGGTTGTATGTTGCAGATGGACAGCACAGGAACAGAGCATGATAATGTAGAATCTATGCTTTGTGTGCCGAGGCAGCAGTGGGGGTTCAACGCGGGCATTAACATCCACTGCAAGTGGCCGCAGCTACATATGATACGGGAGATGATGTCCAAAGTGAACGAGTTGGAGAGGTTGAAGGGAACATGCTTTGGGCACATGATGGACGTCGAAGCTGATAAGAATTTATTCTGCGCCAGTCTCGTGCACAACCTAATGCTGCGCAGAATAAATGAACCGGCCGCCATCAAGGGCGAGCTATGGTTCGCCATAGGGAGAACAAAGGCCCGGTTCTCAAAAAGGGAGTTCTGCCTCGTGACAGGGCTTAAGTTTGGTGCCATACCGGGCCTTATTGTCAATCGATACGAGACCGTCCCTGGAGGAATTCACCTGCGTTACTAGGGAGAGGGGAACTAGGTGAAGATTCAAAAAGTTTTAGATACATTCAAGGGAGTCCAGTTTCAGCAGGAGGGAGATGCGACGAAGATGGCCCTCGTCTTGATTGCCCAAAATGTTTTATTCGGTCAAGACTACAAACGATCAGTGGTTCCATGGTTGCTGTCGCTTGTGGAGAACATCGAGGAGTGGAACGCGTTCCCATGGGGCACTTACGTTTGGAGTCTGACCGTAGATTACATGATGAGGGGCTTCGAACCTCCTACTGCAGGAGTAGCGGAGAAAAGTCGCTACCACATCTACGGATTTATTTGGGCGTTTCAGGTAGTGTGTCATACACTGTTTATCATTATTCTTGTCACATAAGATTTAATGAGGTTAAATCTTTTCGCATAAGAATTTAGGAGGTGAGTAAAAAATGTTTTACGTTTGATGTGCAGTTTTGGGCATTGGAAGCAATTCCTGTAATCCGAAGCCTATTTGGAAGGCAGCGTCAGTCGGGACAGGTTTGGCCAAGAATGCTAAAATGGCAATGTGACGAAAGGCTTGTAGGCTTCCATGCCAGCATTGCAAATCTGGAGGAAGAAGGGAAGGTGAGTAAATAAACCATATTTTTGTATTTAATAAAATTTAATTTTGATTGACGTAGGCTATCGAGGGTTATACCTAATGGTAATTCATGATTTGGTGCAGTTGTGTGCGCTGAGGACGTTGGAGGCAACTGCAGAAGAGATGTTGACCGCGTACTGGGCCAACATTGAGGTCAACATCTTCGAGGGGCAGCAATACGTTCCATTATGGAAGTTGGAAGGTCGGCCAGAATTCGGTCCCCAGCAAAGGAGGAGGATAATGGACCGCAAAGATAAAAGTAAGGCAGCACGAGGCGTTAAGCGGAGATGCCGCGTGGACGAGGAGGTCCCTCCCCATTTCGGTGTTGCTGAGGCCCCTGATTCTCCTCCTCCGTGTCTTCATGCTACCCATCATGCTGCACCTCCTCCTGCTTCTGCTGCTTCCCCATCTGTTGAGGCCCGCAACCCACCGCTGCGTCCGCAAAAGACTATGAGCATTAAGCCAGAGCTGCAACGGATGCGGACACAGTGGAAGAAAGACCTACAGTCCTTGAAGACTGATATGCATATGCAGATGCAGGCAATACAGTTGGAGATCCAGCAGGCAATGCAGTTGGAGATCCAGCCACTACATCAGCATATCGAGAAGTCAATGCAAGGGGTGGAGGATCGGATTGTTGGTCGGCTGATCGACCATTTTGAGGTATGCACGTTTATGTTTTTCTCAGTATGGGTTATAACATGTATGATGTATACAGTGTTCTAATATGTTTGATTTTTTGAATCGTTCAGGCTCGATTTATGGGTGAAGATGATGGTGCGCGCGAGAAAGATGGTAGTGGGATTGGGGTTGATGTCGAGGATGCGGGTGCGATAAATCAGTCAATTGCATCAGCTCGAATGTCGCCTCCCGCTGGCCCAATCAAACATCAGCCTGTGGCTATCCCATCCCCAGCAGAGGCAGCCCAGCTTCCTCATGACATACCTTCTCGTGCAATTAGTGGAGCCACAACTTCCCGGCGTCAAGCTCCTGCTCCTGTCCCAACTCAACCAGAGGCCACAGAATTAGTGGTATGGCAAGGTGAGATCACACCTGTATTTACCGAGGCTCCACCTCAACCTGAGCCCGAAGATGCACGTGTGACCTTAGCCAGCAAATACCTTCGAAGCCCGTACGTTAACCCACTGTTGATCCAGAGCAAATCGAAGGACGAATTGAAGGCCAGATATGAGGCCTTCATGAAAAACGATCAAGCCAGATAAACGATCAAGCCTTCTGTCTTTATGGTTCTAGTGTATTCATTTCATAGTCTTTTGACATTAGTGTTATTATGAAAAAAATATGCAGGGTTAACATTCTGGGCATCAAAGGACAGGAGGGCCCTGATTTTTTTCGGCGATTGGAGACGCCGACAGAGTTGATGGACACCCAACATATTGATGCATGCATCAGTGTGTTGTGTAAGCGGGCGCGCGAGCACCATCCACAACACTACAAGAGCAGAATATGCATCGTTGACACCACATTCTATGTACGTATATCATATTTTAGTGAGTTGTAATTATTCAAATGTAAGGTCTGTGTATTAGTTAGTTTTATTTATTTAACTATTGTGCGTAACGTAATTGCCAGCTTATTTTGATGGGGCTGAGCAAAGAAATGGAGCCTTCCCCCAACGATAAGGCATTCAACCCGAGTGAGGCGGTAATTCCAGGCCATCTGCTGGACTATGCAAGGGGTTTCAGTCCTCCATGGGGTTTGGCCTGGGATAAGGTTGACTCAATTCTCGCACCGTGCTATTTTGACGGACACTGGGTGGTAGTGCACATCAACTTGCGAAGTTGGTCTATGATGTTAGTGGACACATCGTACGGTCGGGACGACGCACATAAGTCTGGCTTGCGTGATCAGCAGATGAGTCCACTAACATCATTGTTTCCCATTATATGCCACCAGTCGGGGTACTTTACCAGATCGCGTCGTCAAACGCGACCTTTGACGCCAATGAGGTATAAATTAAGAGCAAAAACCCCGGTACAGAAAGATTCAGTGAGCTGCGGGGATTGGGTTATTGCCTTGTTGGAGTGGTTCATCCAGTCGGATCCTCCACCCCTGAAGGCAAACGCCATAGAAGGCATTCGAAATAAGTTTGCCATAGAGATTTTTGCAAACACCTCGGGTTGTTAAATTTTTTTATTTGTTTATTCTTTTTCAATCTGCAAATAACATTGTTCCGTATCATATTCATATTATTCTTTGTTCTATCATTTACATATTATTCTTTGTATTCTTTATTGTTTCAATTAACAACAAGAACAGTTATGTATTCATTGCTGTTATACGCATACGGCTACAATAAGAACAACATTGTTTCTTCTTTCCTTTGTTTCTTATTCGCATCGTAAAGTCTCTTAGTCTTAGTCTATTACAGTATTTACATGGCATCGTGATTGCCTCCGCATGTGTCAACCCCCCCTTAGTTTACAGTATATATGACATGTTGAATTGCATTGCGTGACACAAGGTTGTAACCAGTTGATATTGAACTGGGTTACTCAACGCACTAACAATCGAGTCCCCAGTTTATATTGATTCGAGTTAGTATTTGAGAAACAGTAGTTATTATGGAATCGGGTAAGTAATCGACTTGGATGTCGTGACTACTAAATATGGATGGCGTGAACCTTTAAGATTTAGCATCGCGTCAGTAGTTGATATTGACTGGCAACATCTGTCATGGAGTGGCGTTACTTGTTGTGGGAATCGCGTGACTGGAAAACTGGAGTTGCGTTAGTGGTTGTCATGGGGCTGCGTGACTAGTTGATCCATATCGCGTCAGTGATCTGCGGTGGCGTCACTTGTTGTGGGAATCGCGTGACTGGAAAACTGGAGTTGCGTTAGTGGTTGTCATGGGGCTGCGTGACTAGTTGATCCATATCGTGTCAGTGATCTGCGGTCGCGTCACTTGTTGTGAGAATCGCGTGACTGGAAAACTGGAGTTGCGTTAGTGGTTATCATGGAGCTGCGTGACTAGTTGATCCATATCGCGTCAGTGATCTGCGGTCGCGTCACTTGTTGTGGGAATCGCGTGACTGGAAAACTGGAGTTGCGTTAGTGGTTGTCATGAAGCTGCGTGACTAGTTGATCCATATCGCGTCAGTAATGTATAATATCGCGTGTGTGGTTAGAATGGAATCGTCAATTGATATTATTAGTTGATATCGAGTTGTTCGGTTATTGGAACCGCATTAGAGTTGTTGTTTCAAGTTCCAAATATCCTAACTTCGGATATATCTAAGATGAGTCACAGAAGCAAACGCACCCATCCGTCAAGCAGTGGTGAAGGCGGCACCGGTGATGTGGAAACATCGTCCGGATCGGCTGTCAGTTCCTTTATACAAAATTTCACACATCCGTCGCACGCTGCGAAATTCAACGCCAAATGGGCCAAGAGAAAGGTAATGCCCGGGCGTATAATTGACTTTGATTATTTAAGGTCAATCGATTTCCCATACAACGCCAAATTGCATGCCTTCTCCTTACAACCCACCTCAAAACGAGCGTGGCATGACTTTTTAACTCTTACCTCAAAATGCTCTTTTATTGCCAACATGCTCAAAACACGTTTCAAATCGGACTTCGATCGAAACACTTGTCCGCGATATAAGTGGTCGACGTGTGCTCCAGATTCCTCTGTCGTAACTGTTTGGAAGGATATCATATCTACCACGGGAACGACCCATTCACGAGATACCCCTGTTTTTACCCTCTCTTCATCACTGTCCACTGGCGAACGAATGTCATTCCTTTGGGCGATGGTGTCGTCGTTAATAGGCTCGGCACCCTCAACATCCTCTAACGCAACAGTTGTGGCATGGTCTTTGAACTGAACCCCTTCTAACGCAACAGTTGTGGCATGGTCTTCGAACTGCACATCTTCTAACACAACAGTTGTGGCGTGTCCTGTGCTGCCATCTGCACGATTGAAAGTAGGGAGGTCAATGTGCTCACCCTCGTCATCATCTGAACATGCATCGTGCAAGTCATCATGCGTATCCGCCGTGTCATCCTCTTCAACATCATCTTCAATCTCATCAGATGCATCGACATCGCTCACAACCATCACAGTGTCCTTTACGAACGACGATTGACCAACTGAATTTCCATTTGATAGATTTGTTTGTTGCAGTGTACCATGAAATTCATTCGATGCACATTCTGATCGGAATTGTGCAGACATCATTTGCAGACACCTCAGGTGTGTCCCGGCCTGTTCAAACTCTTGACGATACGTCAAACGTGATTGCCATGGTTGTACGTTAGGAAATGCATGTTGTGGTATGTCAGAATAATTACCATTCTATTGTAGGCGATGACTATGTTGGATACCATGTTCATGTCGAATATCGTTTCCTTTTCCTGCCTTAATTGTCACAAACACAGCAACTGCCCTCTCATCTCGCAGAATACTTGCTACATCTTCATCATCCCTGATAACTATGCGGGAAACCCCTGCAGCATGTCTCAGCGATGCATGTAGATCAATTTCATTCTTCTGTGCGTCGACCCCAACAACTTCTTCAACCAGCTTCACTAGGTCTGATAATGACAAATCACTCCCAACAACCCTGACTCGTGTATCACCACCCTTGTAAATGTCATCGACCCACTGACCACCGTATGTAATCATAACCTTCACATTTGGCACGCTGCTGAAATTTGTCAAAAAATAATTGTCACAATCAGTCAATTTTTTTTAAACATAAGTTCCCAAGAATGCAAAAAAAAAAAAAACAACTTATGCAATACCTAAGTCACATTTGGTCGACGGATGAAATTTAACAGAATAAGTGTTGCAATGTATAATACACATTCATGCCACGCCTAAAAACCAGTTAACGTAAGCCTCGTTACAAGATGTGCATTGCACAAGTCAGTCACGCAATACATCATGTCACGCTATATATAAAAACCAGTCACGCTATATATAAACAACCAATCACGCTATGCCCAAATACTCGTGACCAAAAGCATCAAAACGAGATAAATTGCACAAGTCAGTCACGCATTACAACATGTCACGCTATACATAAAAATCAGTCACGCTATATATAAAAAAACCAATCACGCAATGCCCAAATACTCGTGACCCAAAGCATCAAAACGAGATAAATTGCACAAGTCAGTCACGCATTACTTTTGGTCACGCTATATATAAAAACCAGTCACGCTATACATAAAAACTCGTGACCAAAAGCATCAAAACGAGATAAATTGCACAAGTCAGTCACGCATTACTTTTGGTCACGCTATATATAAAAACCAGCCACGCTATATATAAAAACCAGTCACGCAATGCCAAATACTCGTGACCAAAAGCATCAAAACGAGATAAATTTCACAAGTCAGTCACGCATTACAACATGTCACGCTATATACAAAAACAAGTCACGCTATATATAAAAAAACCAATCACACATTTGAATTTGACTCAAATGGTTAATGGTTCCCTTTATTTATAGGCATCAATGCTGACTCTTCGTTTGCCACACACATATCCCCGTATAAGTGCAATTATGGAGGGCTGCACCTGTTCGGCCTGTTATGATGTTTGGCCTGGCTTTTGGTTTTAAGAGGTAGATACAGATGAGGAGATGAAACGCTAGGCCGAACAGGTGCCGCCCCTATTAAGTGCACTTATATGGGGATATGGGTGTAGAAGACGGAGAGTCATCATTCATGCCTATAAATATAGGGAACCAGTAAGCATTTTAATCAATTATCTTAAACAATCTAGGATAATTTAGAAAGTCTAAAGGCTTCCGCGGATCTAACCTAGGATATTGGCGAATGGGCAATATCATTCCGCCCTGCGCCTGTATACCCTCGTCCTTTTCCTGTACTCCCTCTGTTCCCCTCACGCAGTTAGGGTGATGAAGATGGAGTACAGAAAGAGCAATGAGGGAGTACAGGCAGAGGGCGGAGGGAGTACAGGAGGAAGAAAGAGGAAATACAGTGAGAGGAAGGAGAAGGAGACGATGGAAAAAAATAAAGTGTTTTGCATCATTTCCTTTCTCTTGTATTTCGGAGAATCTTAATGAAATTTTATGAAATTTTCTTTGAGCATATATTTTCTGATGGTTATGTCTTATATTTGTTTAAGTTATAGTATTATGCATAATAACTGCGTGAGTGGATGTTAGGCATTGCGTAAAGTATTATTAGCCATTGTGAGACTGGGTTATACGCGCTGCGTGAATTGTGCAATACAAATCTTCATGCAAGACATTGCGTGAGTAGATTGTATGTATATGGTGACCTGTTATTATGTATTGCGGGACGTTGGGACAGTACGTAGATCGGTTGATGGTTATGTTGGCATAACGTGGGTGCATATTAGGCATCGAGTGACTTATTATTAAGTACTGCGAGAGTGCCATTGCGTGACTGCCTTCTGCAATTTATCTCTAATTTTGCCTTTTGAGGCCTTTGGACACTAGTTTTAAGGGTTTCCATGGTTGGTGTATTCCATATAGCGTGACCTGTTATGTATTGGGTGACTTCACTACGTGACTGGTTATGTTTATATATGGCATTAGGTGCCTGAATATAACGTGACTGAATATTTGTTGAGCATTGCGTGACTTGTTTGTAGCCATTACGTGACTGAGTATTACGTAATATCCAACCATGCATTATTCAGTCACGTAATGCGTACAGACAAGTCACGAAATGCTCAACAAATATTCAGTCACGTTATATTCAGGCACCCAATGCCAAATAAGCAGGTTACGATTACTGATATCCAGAATCCAGTCAGACCCTAATATCCAGTGACGCAATACATAACAACTATTCTCGCATCGGCTATAAACTGATTGATTGCACTACTCGCATGCCAGATTTAAGTTTCCAGACTCATATAATTTACCCATTAAACAAGTTAAGATTCCTAATATCCAATCACACACCGTAATATCCAGTGACACGATGCCTAACAAATATTCACGCATCAGATATAAACTGATTGATTTTCGCTACTGCTAGCCAGATTTCAGTTTCGAAACTCATACAATTTACCTATCAGCTATTGCGTTCTATGAATAACCATAAATAAAACCAAGAAGCCATAACACATACCTTGATTCCATCTCCGCACTTTGAGAACCTCAGAAAGTTCGCTGGCGATATAGACCTTGATGGCGACAGCTAGACGGCGAGATATATACCCCAATGGCCTTGGAGAGCTGGACGGAGGGATAGTTAAATCGAGATTTAATTTTGGAATTTTAATCTGAATGACGGGAGAGGAGAAAGAGACCGAGACGCCTATACTTTAATTTGGATTAATTGGTCTAAAGGGTATTCTTGTCAAGTCGACCCAAAATTGTCTACAAACAGTTAAAATTATATGTAGGGTCATTTTTGAAGTGCGGTTACTTTGGCGTCTATTTTTCATAATTTCCTCTAATTATTTTTTACAATAAAATAGTACATTTTATTGCATCAGAAGTTAAATTTTTTTGTTGTTTTAAAATATTACTATTTGTGTTTTATATTGAAATCTGTACTTTACTTTTATTTGTTTGTTTCTGAAAATAAGAAAGTACCCTTAAAATAATATTGTTGGGAAAGTTCCAAGTGGGCACCAAAGTTGGCAGATGTTGTAGATGCACGTGCGCTTGAGGGGTGGGCTTTTCAACTACTATTTCACCAAACCACACAAGAATCAAAAGGATGATTAAGATGGAAACAAGCAATTAAGGGAGGCTCTGCTTACAGCCCTTCCTGTACAACTTAGTACTGTGTATTGAAGTCTACCCGTGCTGAATCGACACCCTATTTTCGGATTGGCTGATGTAGTTTGTTACAAGGATAAATGAAAAATTATTATAAGTTGAGAGAGCTAACATTACCCCTTTGCGCTAATCTTATAATTAAATTTGAGTAGTAATTTTATAATGTACATCGAACTCGGGTATCATATTTTAGGTATCCGATACTCGAATTTGATTATTTTTTTTAATTTTATGTAATTAAATATAAATTTATATTATTAATTAAATTAATTTATAAAACTATTATTATTAATTAACTTGTAATATTTTTTAATATATATACTTTATATGTTGTGTTAATTTATAAATAATATAATTATTATTATATATATACTTTTAGTATATCTACTTTAAATATAAATATATTTACTTTTTATTTTATGTTAATGTTATAAAAATTATAATTTATAAAATTATTAATTATAATATATACTTTTGTGTGTTTAAACTTATAAAATAAATACTTAAAAAGAAATTATAAAATTAAAATAATTTTAAAATTTTTTTTTAATTTCATGAAAAAACTCATATAGTTAATTAAACTTGTAATGTTTAAATTGTTGTTTGAATATTTGTTTTTAGTTATTTAAGTTAATGTTTAAATTTAAATTTTATTTTTTGCATATTTTTATAAATTTAATTATAAGTTAATTATATAAAATATGAATGAAAATATTATTATATATAAATACAGATTTAGATTCAGATAATTGAATACTCATAAAAATATTTTAATAATTTTTTTAAATAATCAAAATTTTAAATTAATTTAGATAATTATCGAATAGTAAATATATATTAAAATTTAAATTAAAATAATAAATTTAAAAAATATTAAAATAATTATAAAATTTAAATATTTTATTTATTAATTAAGCGAATACTTTATCCGTTGACGTCTCTAATTCAATCCTATCCTTACAGCAAACAGAGGGACGCAGCAAAATAGAAACGTAACACCTACATGCCCCTCGCTGCTGGGGCGGGGCCTAGGCGGGGCGCACAACCAGGCAGTCCTCAATTTGTGGCGCCGGGTTTATGTGATGAGCATGGGGATTCCAGCACATTAGTTGGGGCCCACATTCCACCTTCTTAAGGTTTTTCTTTTTATCTTTTCTTTTTTCTCTCTCAGGCAGCAACGGCAAGATATAAAAGGAAAAACAAAAATAGACATTACGTTCCAGTTACCCTTACCATAGATTTTAAAAAGAAATTAACAAGGGCAATTGCTGACATGATCCCACGAGACATTTGTTTAATTTTATTGGGATGGTGAGTGAAAACAGCGCAAAGTCCACGTGTAAATCCAACCAAGTCGGAGTTGTCGGGCACCTGGACCTCCACCTTCTCCAGTCTCTTTTTTCGCCGTTTCTCGGGAGGGACTCACCCCCCTCCCCACCCTCAAGCTTTGGGTCTCTTCTCTTCTCTTCTCGATTCCACAACCCAAAATCCTATTGTCTGATAAATTATTTACTTATATTCCCTGGTAAAAGAAAAAAAGATTTTTTTTCCAACTCAGAATTTCGCAAAGTTTATGCTCTTCCAATTTGGTGGAGCCTATTGAATTAATCAGGTGTGCGCTTCTTCTTTTCTGTTTTTGTTTTTTCTCTTTAGTCATTTCCCCTTCCTTTTTATGAATAATCGTAGTCCTTTTCTTCTTATTATTATTTTTTAAAACTTTTGTTTTGTAAAACTGGAAATTGAACCAGTTGGATCAATTGCGTTGAAAATTTCAATTTATGCCATCAAAGAAGAAAAAAGAATGCTTGATCACGTCCTTTCTTTCATAATCATTTATGTGTTTTATTCGTAAATAATTAGGAGTTCAATATTTACTTTATTAATTAATGCAAAACAATTATTCGTTGATTAAACATATTTCCTGTTTAATCGATGTGATATTAGTTTATGTTCTTATTCTCCCCCAACATTTTATTGGTAAATAAAGATTTACGGTGGCAGATAACTGTTTTTTTTTTTAAATATTAAATCTTTTTATGGAATCCAGAATCTATTCTGTTTCATATATTTGAAACTGAATTTACTTTTTTTTTTTTTTGGTTTCAGGAAACTGTATATTTGCAGGATTTTAGAACTTGAAGCTCTTATTTTGTTGGAGCAACTTGTTACTGGAATTGTTTTTTTAATTGAAAATGAGAGCGGCTGTTCGACCAGTTCGCAACATAATAACAGCTTTTCGACATCAAACAAGTAGTTATTCAGGTGCTGTAGTAAGAAGGCGAAGTCATTTGATTGGAAGCAATGCTAGTTCTGTTTATAGGCTGCCTAAGGACGCAGAAATCCATAGATTTTTATTCCCTGCTATTTTTGTATCAAAAGCTTTCTCAACGGATACTGCTGCTAAAGTTAACATCTCAGGTTCTAGTTCATTTCATGTCATTTGTTCCTTTTGATTAAATTAATTAGCTTAGGACGTAGAGCTGAATGTGAAATTGTCATTTATGCTGTGTGCTATGCAGAAGTGAACAGAGCAGGGCCGCTTGTGGAGTATGAACGAAGAATTGTAGCTGGTGAACTGGTTGATGGTGATGCTTGCCAGGTATTAATTTCGCTTTCTCCTTGCATTCCTTGCTTATTTTGTTCCAAATATATAGTAAATAAATGAAAGGGTCTGATAGTTGATGTTATCGTAAATGGTTTTTTGTGTGAACCATCCAGTCATTAATCGAAAGCAATGCAGAACTTTGAATCCAGCTTCATATTCATGAAAATGTGTGCACCTGCTAAATGCTTGGGTTGGAATTTTGCATGATTTGATTTGTGACTCTATGGTAGTCATATGTTTTTATTTATTAAATGTGTTCTGCTTGTATTGTCTTAGGCAATTTTGAGGCCCAGTATTGTGAAGTTATTCTGACAGTTATTTCTGCAGGTAGGCACTTTAAGAGAACTTCAAAGGCTTTATGATGAGATTGTGGAGTCAGCTGGTGCCTGTCAGTTGGATCGCTATGCAGTTCCTGAGAAAACTGTAAGGTAAATTTTCTGTTCTATTTCTCCCATGTTTGAACCCCTGTTCCAAATTTTCTTTATATATGGATAGATTGCATTCTTGCTGTTCATCTTAATTAAAATTTAGTTTCACTATGTTCTTGTTGTTTTATTTCATTTATCAATAGTTGGCCACTATTTCGTTTTTCTTCAGGAATCGGTGGTTTTGGTCTCGTTTAATGCCACAGTCTTCATACTCCCCTGTAAAGGGATTATATCTTTATGGAGGAGTAGGCACTGGGAAAACTATGTTGATGGACCTCTTCTTTGATCAATTGTAAGTTTCATTTGATTTGTTAATTTTATTGTATATCATGCTGTTTCTGAACAAAATGGAGATAATATTGCATTCAACTTAAAATATACGTATATTGTTCAAATAATATATGGTATCTGTATATATAAACCTGTGATATTCTTATTTTCCAGCCATGCCAACTGCTCTTAGTTGCTGATTTCTCTTTTAATGCACTATTTCCACTTTTTCAGGCCTGGGAATTGGAGGAAGAAAAGGATTCATTTTCATGACTTCATGTTGAATGTTCACAGTCGCTTGCAGGTAAGATATCAGTGTTTCTCATAGTTGAAGTTAATTATTGAGTGAGAAAACATCTCACACTGCAGACAGGGCTTTGTTCTGGGTATAGTAATTGAGCTGTTTTAATTCAACAACTTCAGTTTTGGTCAACATTCTTATCATTCTTAGTAGTGATGGGAATCTGTATGATTTTGTCAGTTAAGATTTATTGATGGGGTCAGTGGCAGTTCTCTAAATGGACATATATGTCAGGTTGGATGCTAGTAATTTTATGTTTATGAGTTAAAACTGACTCTGCCCCCCGCCCTTGTAGATGTGTATTTATTTATATTATGTACATATGTACTTGTTTAGACTTCAGATTCTTTCATTGTCAAGCTATGTCTTGTAGTTGGAATTTTCTAACAGAATCTTAATCTGTCTGTTGCACTGCACTTGATGTGAGTTTATAACAATCATGAATTCTTGCAGAGGCACAAGGGTGTGGCAGATCCACTTGAAGTTGTAGCAGGAGAGATATCTGATGAGGCAATTTTACTATGTCTAGATGAATTTATGGTACAGCATTTATAGTACTGTTAGTTTTCTGCACAAAAGGGGAAAAAGATTTATTGAATTATCATTTATTATTCTGCTTTAACATTCAACTCAATTGCTTAACAGTTTTGCAACCAAATTTTGATTCCTTGTTTGTGGTCTTTTATAGGTGACTGATGTTGCTGATGCATTGATACTTAACCGTCTCTTTAGACATTTGTTCAGCAATGGTGTTGTAAGTAAATTTATCTTGTTGGAATTATTTTTTGTTAGCACTCATTTTCAGTTGAAAATTAACATAATATTGAATGCATGGGCTCTGATGGGAGGCAAGTGTAGATACTGGTTGCGACTTCAAATCGTGCTCCAGACAATCTTTATGAAGGTGGATTGCAAAGGGATCTTTTTCTACCCTTTATTGCCACTTTGAAGGTATGTGTGGAGACTTAGTAATGTTGTGCATTGGGGGGTTTTGGTGGGTGCTGGATGAAGTTTTGTGAGCCATATATATAGAATGCATTTGGAAATTATTAAAAACTTGGGGAGCTAATGTTTCTGTAGGAACGATGTGTTGCTTATGAAATTGGTTCAGCAGTAGACTATCGGAAATTGACCTCGGTATGATATCAATCCTTCCTTTGTAGATTCACTGAAATTTCATTTCTGCAATTCTAGCTTGAAATTATCATTTTCTAATTTCCTATGTGCAGGCAGAACAAGGTTTCTACCTCATTGGCAAAGATTTGTCGGGCATCCTTGAACAGAAATTTCAGCAATTGATTGGTGAACATGTTGCTAGTCCACAAGTAGTTGAAGTAGTTATGGGTAGGATGTTGCAGGTATGTGCTAGACTGCTAATCTGTATTCAATATAGGTATCGATTGATTAATTTAAGCCTTTTTTTTTTCATGGGATCAGGTTCCATTTGGTGCTAATGGATGTGCTTACTTCTCATTTGAGGAACTTTGTGACAAGCCTCTTGGGGCTGCAGACTACTTTGGACTGTGCAGTAAGTGATATTCAAGCAATGTTGATGTCTACAGTGTTTTTCTTGTTTTGAGTCTCAACTAGTTAGGATAAGAATATCCTGAATATGAGTTTGGTACTTTAGACTAGGAAAATAAATGATAGTTATTTCTACAGTAATCAAGCATGTCAACACCAACAACAGGACAAAAAAAAGTGGTTTGTTACCTTAATTGTGTTTCTCCTGCATAAACTCAAAAAATTAGTAATCACTTTCTGTTAAAAAGTAGGCCTCCTTTATGCATTTGACACTACCATTTTGTCATAGAGAAGTTACCTTGGTTGCAGGCTTGGAGCAGTCTGTATATGGATTTGTTTTGTTAGTTCTTTTGGTGGAAAATGTTTTAGGAATCTCCTTGATGAAAATCATTCTTTTCCTTTTTCGATAGATCCTTTGATGAAATCCTAAGGACATTGTGTTTGGATTGTATTTCTTACTCTATCTTCTTCTGGCAGAGAATTTTCATACCCTGGCTTTGGAAGGTGTTCCAAAATTTGGGCTCCACAATAGGACAGCAGCATATCGGTTTGTCACTTTAGTTGATGTATGCTCCATTTCTTCTTGTAGCTTTGACTGTGTTTGGATATCATAAGACTGAATTCAACTTGTCTTTTGTGGACATGAGTGTTAATCTCATTTATTTCGTTTAGGATATGTATTGGTTTGGTCATTTGTCCAGTTATGTTGGCATTAGTAGTCTGTTTTTTCTTAAGTTGGTTCCATGCAAGCTGTGAATGCATGAAGACAAGTATTTTGTGTACAGGAAATGATTCTGTTTATGTTGAATGAATTGCTAACTAGCAGTCTTATTATGAGTATAACTTTTTAATGATGAATGAATTTTTGTTTTTTTTTTAAATGCTTAATGATCAATGATTGATAGATCCATTAGCATTAATCTTGATTTCTTCAATGTTATGATGCATACTTTTTAGAGACGTGGCAATTGTTTGCACCTATAATGCTACAGGAGCACCATTCATGAGCTCATAATTGAAAAAATGCTTTGTTCTATTTTGTTTGTTTTGATGAAAAGCTATATCTGTTTCTATTATTTTCTTTGTTGCAGGTAATGTATGACAACAGGTCCAGACTGTTGTGTACTGCTGAGGGTAGCCCGCAAGAACTTTTTGAAAATATTGTGACAGTTTCAGATGCCCAGCAAATGGCCCCTAGAACCTCCTCGAGGTCAAGGAGAAATGATGATTCGGACCTTTGTGTGGATAATGAATTGGGATTTGCTAAGGACCGCACCATTAGTAGGTACAAATGCTATCCTTGATATGTAAACGTTTTTTGTATAACATATGATACTGAATTCTTTCTTTCTACCATTTTCATTAGCTTTCACTGCATACCAAACAACAATTCATGCACATACCATTACATTTTTCCACCAATTATCTTTAGGTTAATGCGTTGTTTTAAGTTAGTGGAGAAAATGGCAGTTCATGATAGTGCTTCTAGTTTGTCCTCCTTGTAATAGCTTTTCACAGTGTTCATCAAAATAATATGTATGATATCATTTCTTATCACTTTGTTCTTGGAGCGTGTTAAATCTTACCTAGTTAGAGATAGTTCAGGTTTAGGAGACAGTTAATGACTTACCCATTTCACCCTCCTGGAAGAGGTGTTAAACCAGAGGTGAAATGAAGATGGTTTACAGCTTTCAATTTTGATTTGCATGTTATGGTTGTCTGTCTCTTTTGAGTACTTAGTGTCCTTGGTTAAATTAGTACTCTTTATAAGCCCTTAGATCCGTTTCCTTAAAGTAGAATGTATCCTTACAGCTTTGAATTTTTCTTATTCTCTTTTTCTTCTAGGGTAATTAGCATGTAGAGGTGTGTATAATTCGGTTAAAATTGAATTAATTTGATAATTTGGTTGGTTATAGGAAGAAAGTTTTTAGATATTTCAGTGATTATGTAATTTGGTTTGGTAAGTTGAAAAACCGAATTAACCGAAATTTAACCAAATTAAGTGGAATGGCACATGGGTATTTTCAGTCCTACCATATTTTTTTTATTATTTTCATTAGAAAAAAAAAAAAAAGAAAACTGGGGAAAACCCTGAAACACCCGCATTAGTATGGGTGTCATTCATTTCTTTTCTGGAATACTGACTCTTAAAAAATCTAAATAATGCAGACTAACAGAAATGAACAGCAAAGAATACCTGGAACAGCATGCAGAGGAGAGGCAGCTTTCTCAAGAAGTTGCAAATGTAGATGCTGTACAAGCGTAAAGCATGAAAGAGACCCAACCGTTGTTGATGCAATGACATACTTGTATTCAACAATGTTGGGCTGACCCAAAGAGCACTTGTTTGAATATGATATTTATTAGTTTGAATAAAGAAAATTACGTAATTTGTAAAGTTGAAAATCATTATAGAAATACCAGCTGTTGAGGAATTGTTGGATATAATGTTATTGAAAATACGAATAAGAAAGCAGTCCAAAGAGGAGCTATACACGCAAGGAATTCAGGAATTGATCGGCGCCTTGAATGCTTTGTCTGCTCACAATGTTTTTCTTTTTATTTCTAATTTTTTACCAAATTAACAAAGTTACTTGTCATTATCACTTTATGACAGATGGTGATAATAAGGTGAGTTTTATTATGATAAACCCTATCTCTTTAGTCTCTCTCCATACGTTACTTTCTTCTTCTACTCTCATCTGTCCCCTATTTCTCCCAACCTTCCCAAAACCAAAGAAAACTTGGTGATAAATTATAAATTATGGATAGATAAATTTATAAATATTTATAGATATCGATAGATAGATTATAGATGAGATTTACTCATGAATTATTAATTTCACATGTTATAATAGATATTGATAAAAAAGTAATGTGATTGTATTTCGTGACTAATTTTATGTATTTTTCACAAAAGGAGAATCCAAATTAATTAATAGATTACGCTAAATAGAATGTCTTTATATGAACAATCAGCTGCTAAGGCAAAATTCCTTATACGACTGGTGAATTTAATTAATGCCAAGCAATATGAGCCAATTCTTCAATTAAAAAAACTCTAGAAAAAAAGGATTTTGAGTAATAAAATTAGAGTGGTAACTCTCTCTCTCTGTCTCTTCCATAAATCTTAAATTCAAATTGTTGAGTGTTCCTTTAAGGAAAAAAAGAAAACCAAAATTGTGATATTGAAAAAAGAAAAAAAAAAAAAGGAAAAGGAGTAATAAAATTAGAAGGGATAAATCCAGAAACGGAAATTCTAACAGAGCCGTCATGCAACCAAATCTGTACATATAGAAACTATGCCGCTTGAATAGGGCATATTGTGGCGCTTATCTGCAGCTCTTTAGGGGAGACAATTTCCGGCTCCTTTGGGGTCTCTGCAAAGCTCCTCCCATCCGTCGACGGCGTCCAATGTAACAAACCAATCTTCCATTAAACGTACATGCATGCACGTATATACATCTATGTTTTCAACGTACACTGGGGCCATGAAATGAATGAATGCATGTATATGCCTTAATTCCAATATGATAATGTTTTGGTTTTCCCCTCATGCATTCTGCATTCCCGTGCACACTCATTAATGCTGTGATTTCGATGTTTGTAGTTTAGGCACGATCTTTTTGGTTGATGGAAAAGGTTAAATTTATGGCAATTGAAAGGAAACGATTTGAAAATGTTGACGATGCAATATTTTCAGCATTTCTTTTACATTGCATATTACTCTCTGAACATCCACTAGATATTGATCCCTCATAATAGTCTTCAGCATCAACAGTTGTCATATATATATTAATTTGCATCAAGACAATTCTAAGTCAATACATGATATTAGAATTTTTATGGCCTTTGGTTTTGGGAAGGTTGGGAGAAATAAGGGACAGATGAAGGTAGAAGAAGAAAAGAACATATTGAGAGAGACTAACATTGAGAAAGAGATACGGTTTATTCCTTTTTGTCTTTTTGGTTCCAATTTGATCTCAACGTCTTATTGTAAGCCACAGAATTAAGAACTTTACTAGTTAGCTATGACACCTTCATGAGCTTTGAGTTAATAACAGTGCTTCACTGAATGAATATTGCCAAATATAAATTCATAAGGAACTCTAATATTGTTGACCTCCATTTTATTGTTGTTTAAATCAGACTGTTAATGATATGTTGATGGTCGCTAAAGATATGTGAAATTGCATTCTTAAGTAATTTAACTATGGCAGGATGTGGTGTATTGCTTCCCTTGAATCTCCTGCCGGGCAACAGACGAATTTCCCTTATAATTATTGAATAAAGAGAATAATTAAATTTTTGTAAAAAGAGTTTATTTTTGTTTTCTTTATCTGTTTTCAAAGTTTCCTGCATTTTAGAGTGGGCATGTTTCCAGAGTTGTGAATTTATCCTTCTAGCTTATGAATAAAGTTGGTGCTTCTCTTTTTGCCTTCTTTTCCTCCCTTAAAGTTCTCAGTCGTCAATAAATGTGTTGTGGGGGGAGGGGCAATGCATAAATATGTTACTCTATTGACAACAATATCAGCAATGTGATAACTAATTTGAAATTTAAGTAACTTGTTTCGGTCTAACCATGTTTTCTTGAAATAGATCAATGGCAAGCACCCAGCATAGCTTCAGAAAAGCAATTGGGGCTCTGAAGGACTCCACAAAAGTTGGATTGGCAAAAGTAAATGGTGACAACAAGGTGAGTTTGGTACTGGGAACTTTATGTAGCGTTATTTTGATTAATATCATGTTAAAAAGTTATCAGTCATGCATCGCAGGGGCTTGATGTTGCAATTGTTAAGGCCACAAACCATAAGGAAAAAGTGCCAAAGGAGAAACATGTCAGGAGTATGTGAAAACTTCTTGTAAATTTGGTTTTTCTTTTTCTTTGTTTATGTAATTTCATTTTGAAGAATGAAGTCCCAGCTCTACCAGCTGATCAATGAGAATATGGATTTGCATATGAATATGCTAACTCTTTCTTGTCATCAGCTATCTTGATTGCAGTTTCAGCTTCAAGCCCTCGCTCTGATGTTGCTTTCTGCATACACGCTCTTTTTAAGCGTCTTGCTAAGACACATACTTGGACGGTACCTCCTGTTTACCTTTCCAACGTCAGTGCAACTCCACATTGCAATGAATGTGATTAAATTTTTAGAAACGACGCCTCTTTCTTTGGCTGAAGCCTGGAAGAAGCAATATCGCTTCTTCTGAATTATTCAATGATCCTTCTAAAATATCATTTTTCTTTTCTCTAGCTTTCTAACAAACTTGGATCGTTGGAAACATGTTATATGTGCAAACGAATTAAACCTTTTTATTTCATATATAGTAAGTAGTACTCTTCGTTTGCAAGGGTGAGAAGAGGTGCAACCAGGTAGATGGGGAGTGTATAAGTAAATAAACGAGTGCAATAAAAACAAAGAAGGCCATTGGAGGCAGGAAAATTGAATTAAAAAAATCTGAAAATCCCAAAACTTGAAAACACGTAGCAGATGAAGATGGTAAATAGGATGAAAACTGAAGCCATGCAGAATACTGGATCTCAACATAAATGATTTGATCTTATATTGTTATAGGCATTTCTTGTTCTAAGAGTTCCCTCTTTATGGTCGTTTATTTTCACTCACTTTAATGCTTTCATCTGCATTCAGGTTGCATTGAAAACCTTGATCGTTGTACACCGTGCACTGAGGGAAGTTGATCCTTCATTTCACCAAGAGCTAATTACTCTCGGACGGGGCAGAGGTCTCATGCTGAACCTAGCACATTTCAGAGATGAATCAAGTTCACAAGGTATATTGGTTAGGTTTACTTTTCCTCTTCTTAATAAGATTTGAAGTGTACAAACTACCTACTGAGAGGTTTTTTTGGTGTCAAGCATGGGACTACTCTGCTTGGATTCGAAGATATGCTTTGTATCTCGAAGAGCGTCTAGAATGCTTCCACGTATTGAAATATGATGTTGATAAAGATCAGTCGGTATGCTCTTTGAATTAAGTGCTTGCTTCATTTTCATCTTTTAAGCGTCAACATTTCTTTTATGTGCATTTTACTATTTGGGTGAACTCACTGTTCTTTTAAGACCTTTTTCCATGTTATGGATTTGATATATTGCCAAAGAGTATAAGCATATTTCTGTCAGTCCATCCAACATTGTTTAGTTTAATATTATGATTTGAAGTTTGAATTTCATAACTCATATCATTGAAGCCTGAGATGGTAGGGGGACAAAACGTGGCCTATGTGCTCTAATATATGAAACCCTATTTTAGAATGGTTATTTTCAGTTAGGGTGGTCATAAACATTTAAAGTTAATCGATTGCAGTCCATTTACAGCCAAAATAAGTTGATAACATGTATCAATACTGCTATACAGGAACCAGTTGCAACAACAATAAACATCTATTTGCTGTTATATTCAATGGACTATGTTCTCCATTATAGTTTACATATATGCTATCATGCATTTAACTGCCTGTTGCTACGTTCTTTTTGGTGTTTTCCATCATATGCACTTTCTGGCCTGACTGCTAACCATGAATGTAGCCAGCTTTAATATATATTAATCTAGTAATTGCTGATTTGTTCTGGTTCCCTTTCCAAATGCTAGGATCACGTTGAATGATTTTCATTTGCTTTGTTAGCATATTTTCTGATTTTGCTGCCATTGATCTTTTATGAATGAAAAGGAATTCAGTTTTATTTTTGATCTTTAATCTTTCCCATAAATCAAACATTCAGTGCCATAATGTCTCCTTTTGCAGATCTTGTAAAGAGATTGGCCCTTACATATGTTGGCCCTCTCAAAGATTTGATAGACTTTTGCTTTTCTAGTATTTAAAATTTAAATAATAATACATTAATGGTATGAGGAAAATCAAAGAAAACCTGGACAATCTATATTGCTCACCTGAAAACTTGAAAGGTCATATATGTCTCACATGGGCGGCTCAATCTTTTTTTAAAGATAATTTAAACTCTAAGGTGGTAATTTAATTTTAGGAGTTACCAATAATATTCAGGATTGTGCTATGGTTGCCATTCCATACACCTCGTTTTTTTTTTTGAAAATCTCTTTTACGATTCATTAACTAGCAAGAGGCTGATGTTTTCTTTTCTCATGTTCACAATTCTATAATATATATATATATATATATATATATATATATATATTGCCTTCTTAGTTCATCTTCGTCTCTAACCTTAGTAACTCTTTAAATTTGCCGGTTGAGCTATGAAAATATTATGACTGAGATGTGTTGCAAAGTGTTCCTTTCCACTTTTAACTAAAGGAATTTTAGGGCCAAAACTTTTACCCTAGTGTGAGTCCATAGTTGAAGCTATAATTTGTCTACTAGAGTCTGTTTTGTCTAGGGTCCATACAACTTATACGGCTGAATTCTGATTTCTTCAGATATTCTCATTTTTTCCTTATTCTTTCCTCAAAGTTCAACAATACTGTCTTGAACTTCAACCAGATTAGCTTCCTCCAATTGTCACGAATTTTTTATCCGAACAAGTTGGTTGTCATTTCTCACAGTCATTAAACTGTTAAGCTTCAGGGAAAATATTAGGAGCTCTCACAGCAGCAATTCCTAGTTGAATATTTATGACTGGGAAAATCACATTCCTAAATGAGGTAGCATTTAGTGCAATTGTTGGTATCAGAAGAATTAGCTGGAATTATCAAAGAAACAGAGAGCAGAAGCACAACCACTTATTAACTAATATGTAATCACAGTTTCTGCTTAGTAAGCTTGCTATTTTCTTCACAACCAACTAATAATATTTCATTCTTGTGCATGCTTTCTTTATTAGTTTCATGTATATGGTGATGAGGATATGAGTCATCTTTTCTTATGATGCATTCTTTGCAGAGAAACGGAAGGCTTGACACCCCGCATCTGCTACGGCAGCTACCTGTCTTGCAAGAGCTTCTTCATCGCCTTCTTGCTTGCAAGGTATACATCCTTGCTGGCTTGCATTTTCTTTCTCAAAGTTTGTGCCATCACTACATTCTTCATTTTAGCTATGCTATTACCATTGCATCTTTTCCCCTCCTCCACTCACCATGTCATTTATGCAGCCAGAGGGGGCAGCTTTATGCAACCGCTTGATTCATTATGTTCTATCAATTGTAAGTAGCTCTATCCATGAAGCGTTAATATATACTGTCTAGCTGCTATATTCTTATGGATTTCCTCTTTTAGGTTGCAGGCGAATGTGTGAAGCTATACATTGCAATTACTGATGGAATTTTAAATCTGGTTGACAAGGTGAGCTTTAGTTAACTTCATCTGACGGAAACTAGTGTTTCTTTACTTACAAAAATGCAAGTTTGAAGAGAATGATTTCTATTTTGTCACAGTATTTCGAGATGCAGCACCACCATGCTGTTAAGGCACTTGAGATTTATCGGAAGGCAGGAAATCAGGTGCAATTCAGTGTTTCTCACAGATCTTTTTGTCTGTGTAATGTTTCATTATTTAGATCCCTTCGGTACTGTTACCAACATGATATTACCTTAAGAAAACTTGAATGCAATGTTGCTGCAGGCCTCACAGTTATCTGAGTTCTTTGAGATATGCAAGGGCCTTCACTATGGGCAAGGGCAAAAGTACCTTAAGATTAAACCGGTATTGGACCTTAAAATGAGTTGGAAACTTAAAACTTTCTTTGAATTTTTAGCTGACTTTGTTTAACTTCCCTGACATGTACACATTTCAGCTCCCTGCATCATTCCTGACTGCCATGGAAGATTATGTGAAGGAGGCTCCAGAAGTTTTGACACTTCCATATAAAGCAGTATGATGCCTCAACACTTTTTTCCTACTGAATAGCTATCATATTCTGCCCTTACTTTGAGAAAAATTCATCTTTATGAAGAAAATCACAAAATTTGAGAGTTCCAAATTTGATTGCATGAAATGTTTCTAGTGGTTGAATCTGTGACAGCATAATATCTTTTCATCACTTGGAACCCCCTTCCATACTGGTTTTCTGGTTTACATGATTATTGTTCAGGGTGAAAGAATTGAGATCAAGTTCTGAAGATATCTATGAGAAAGCATGTTAACAAAATGTATGAGGAAAAGAAAAAGAAAAGAGTAGTAACTTGAGGCGCAAAATACTGCACAAGATTTCCCTTTAGATTAATCTGGAGGAGATTGAAATTCCTTTAGTCCAAAAAATTGCAAAATGCCAGCGATATCAATGCCCTTTTACATTTAAGACACATCTATATAAATTGACAAAAATTATATTTTTAAGGGAAAATTTTTAGAAAATGAAGTCTGAAGCAGGATTTGCAAAAGTGGTAACTTTTTAGCATTTTTTTCCTTCTTTGTTGAGTGACTGAATTTCATTGAAAGAAATCAACTATAATATTTCTTGCCATGGTTATTCAACTCTTGCATTATCCTGCATGGAAATATATATATATATATATATTTACATATATATATATATATATATATCATCACTGCTATCCCCTTCTCTGGAACGAGATCTTTGACAGCTTAAATTATCATCCAGACAAAGTTGAACATTTGAAGTTATATTATTATAGATGTCCATGACCACTTTCATTTACTGGAATCTGATACTCTTGCTGCACTACAAATTTAACAATTCACATGAATATTTTATCAGATAAAAGATGACAAAGGTGCTGCTCCCACAAAAGTCCCTACTAGTTCTGATTTGTTAATAGATCATAACCAAGACACTGATGTTCAAGAAAAATCAAGCCCCTCTGTTACACCTTCGGACCAACCCCAGAGTGATCCAAGGCAGGCTGTTGCAAAGCTAGAGATTGCTGATCTTCTGGTAAGGCTTTTCTTTGGCTGATACCTTTGGCAACGATAGTTTCATTGTTCTTATGTTTGTTCTTACTTGGCCTATCTTGTTACTACCAGTGCTTTGACGACCCCCCTGAGGAAGGATCTGAAATGAATGACAAAAATTCCCTTGCTCTAGCAATTGTTGAATCTGGTGAATTATTTGTCTCGATGGAGCGGTCAAATTATTTTTCCTGCAGAGTGATCAATTGAATACTTTTAATTACCTTTTTTCCATTTTAAATTTTAACAGAAGGCGTTTCAAGTGCTGGAAATGATGTCAGCTCAGCATCTGCATCTTCAAGTTGGGAGCTTGAACTTTTTAGTGCACCCAGCTCAAATGGAGCAGCCCTTGCAGAGAATAATGTGGTTAGTCCTTGTGCTTTCTGTTCATCTTGGTAGATACAGTTAACCCATCAGAAAAGATTTTGGTTTTCATTCGTAAAATGCTCAATTAACTTAAAAGAGTATCCCACAGAGATACTGCTAGCTTTGGATTGTCATCGTCATTGATGTTATCTTCAAATGCAGACTGGGAGATTGGACAGATTAACACTAGACAGTTTATACGATCAAGCAATAGCAAGTACTACACATCAGGATCGGGCACGCAGCTTGGGTCAGGCGTCCACGAACCCTTTTGCGGTTGATTACAACCAGGATCCATTTTGTGGAAGCAGAGATGTCACACCTCCAACTGATGTGCAAATGGAAAGCATGGCTCAACAGCAAACTTACATCATGCAGCAGCAGCAGCGTCCCATGGTTGGCTACGATTCAACAATCCCTTCCGGTAATCCCTTTGTCGAGCACAGCGTGCCATCTCAGCCACCTGAGAATTCCTATTCTGGCTTAATTTAGGGGTGTTAAGGTTAGTTATGACGTTTACGTAGGCATTGAGCAACCATCAACTCAAATGGAGATACGCCGGGATGGCTTGGAAGGTTCATGCTAGTTGACCATTACAAAACACAGATTCTATCTTTTAATGGTTATTCTTTTCTGCCACAGGCTTTTTCTAGAGATAGTGGTAGAAGCCAAGTGGGAAACAGATTTCACTCTCCTGTTGAGAGCACTGAGCGATTACAAGAGCCCAACAGGGACACAAATAAAAAGAGGTCAATAGCACTAAGATTGAGTTTTCAATAATCGGAATCCGTCTGCTGGTCAATTTAGAAACTCAACTTGAGATGCAAGCAGATCAATGTCATAAGTGACTTATAACACAAGCAAGAAACGTTAATACAGTTGATTTACATCTCAAATATAAGCGAGGAACATTGAAACCAATCACTTAATGCCACTCTTGCATTAAGCACAAAAAATTTTTTTACTGACTATGAGTTTTTAAGTGCTACACTTTTACTTGCAATCATATCCTGCATATAAATCAATCCCGGGCCTATATTTTGTATCATTCTAAATGTTGCCTTCATTCTCACTGCATTTTCCACCAAAGAAAATATAGCTAGTGACTATATCAGCGTTGGAATGATATTGAATATGAGCCCGTGTTTGGATCTTTGACAGCTTTGAAGTTGTCAACACTCATCCCAAATCGACCCAGAATTGAGTTTCCCATTTCTTTTAGCTTTCCTGCTCAGAGTACATATACTTATATATAGTTAGTAATGGATAAGTGAAGAATACAATAAGATATAAGCTTCAAATGTGGTCGTGTGTGGGTGGCTTCAACAATTCTATCCAGGATCTAAAACACTAGTTCAACATACATAATTATGCCATGAAATATATGACATCATCCAATAAAATAATACGCTCAATATTCCCCCCGATTTTATAACACCAAGCTCAATTGATGAAATAAGGAAAATGAGTTGCAAGAAAATGTCAAAGTTCTCTTTGGCAAGAAAAAATGCTGAGAAAATATCAGTGACTAAAATCAAATGTCAAATTGCTTCCATTTTTTTCAAAGCCTACAATAAATACATGTTCAGAATAGTATTTGACCATCAATGATCAGTATGCATCAAAGACAGGTAATGTCAACCATTTGACACGTATTCAATTAGTAATGGAAACCAAAAATCAATGAATCAAATGCTTATAAACATTTGCCATTTGTAGTAACAAACAAAAAAACATGTAAATCTGTTTAAATGGAATATGAATTCAAGATATTATATTGTGCTTGGTTTATTAGATAAATTGAACTGAAGGAAGTAGCCCAATAAGTATAGAACAATAAGATACAAATATATAGGAATTTGATATGTGACACAGGGAACATGAGCTTGAAAACCGCATTCTCATTAATGCACCTTTCAACACCATATATTAAACACAAAGGTATTTCACTCTTATTATTTTCTCAAGCATCAGGTACGTCCATTAGCATAACAACTCAATCTACAAGCTTCACAAACACCCTATGGAATTCATAGTTTTAAAACAACCTCAAATAATGTAATGATATGAATTCCTTCATAGTACTTTTGCAGGACATAACTATGTAGAGCAGTCAAGGCAATATGAAGATTATGATCTAATATGGTTAACATATTAAGATAAACTTTACCTTGTTCAAGAAAGCAATACATGAGACCAACCTTTGAGTAGAAAACGAAAAAGGAAAAATGGAAAAAGAATAGAGAGCAAAAGCAAATAAAGTACCCATCATCTCCTCTTTCATCTTTTCTCTTTTCTCTGCAGCTAGTGGTTCCAAGCGGCGAATGGCCTTCCTAGCCTGGTCATTAGAAGGATCCAATTCCAATATCTTCTTCATATCTGCAAATTTTATTTTATTTTGGGAAAAAAACAAGGCAACTTCAGCAATTAAAATAATTACAAAAATATATAATGCTGATACATAACCAATCATCAAGATAGGGCAATGGCTAAGTTTAATAAATACTTGTAAACCTCAGAAAAATATAAAAGAAACAAACAAACACTCAAATCTAACTCACCAGCAATAGCCTCTTCATAATGTTGAAGCTTTTCATGAGCTTCTCCTCGTCGAACAAGAGCTTTTATATAAGAAGGACTAAGTTCCAGTGCTTTGGTACATTCCTTGATGGTTTCCTCATATTTCCCCTGAAAACAAAAATTTTTTTAATATAAAAAAGAACAGATAACTGTTATTCAGCTTTACCCTTAAGAAGAAAACAGATATACCAGCTTCAAAAAGCAAACAGCCCGATTCGAATGACAAATGGATCGAATTTCAACGGAAGTGGGCATCTCCGCCGCAACTTGCAGAGCAATCTCATACTGTAATAATGCCTCCTCGTATTGCCCGTTTCCAAACAATTTATTTCCTTCCATTTTTGCATCATTTGCTTGTGCCAACGCTTTCTGGAAACAGAAAATTTTCAAATTTTCTAACTATTTTTTTTAATTTAATGATAAATTAAGCTAAAAAAGCCCTAATAAAAATGAACCTCTTTCAGTTCGTCTTCGTTTAAGGCATCTTGATAAGAATCGGATCCTTTTTGTTCGGTTGGTTGTTGATCGTGGGCGTGGTCTTCTTCGTCGTCGCTGACGTCACGTTCGCTTGCGGTTGCGAATCCATCGGAGGCAGCATCTCCTCCGTGCACATTTGATGATGCGGCGACTGCATCAGACGTCGTTTGGGATGATGATGGAGTCGCTTTCGTGGCGTCTTCATGTTGTTCAGTGTGGTCAGGTTCAATCAGCACCATTTTTTGGTCAAGGATCAAAGAATCTTAACAGCCTTACACTGTAAACAAACCGACTGTTGAATTTTAGTATTACGATGCCTTGCAGGAGAGATGAAGAAAAAGATGCAAGATGATGATGAATCGTTTATTGAAAAAAGATATGAGCTTCCAGAAAGCTCCTTGACGGGATCGTTTCGTTGGGCTGATATAATGGGCTTTGCTCAGATTGGGCTTTGGATTTCTAAAGTGAAGTGCTAAATGCTAATTGTCTTGGATTGGGCTTTAATTTAGTGATGAAAAAGGGCCCATAAAATGAAAAGAGTTAGGAGCCTTTGAACCACAATGGAAAGGCTTGCATTGCATTTAAAATTTGATATTACGGCTAGTTTTCAGAATAGATAAAAATAAAATATAATAACTATTTTATAAAATAAAATAAAAATAAAATAAAAAATTTATTATACAGTTTAATATAATATATATAATAAAGTAAAAATAGTTATTATAACTTATTTCAGTTTGTAGTTAGTAAAAATAACTGTGTAATAATAAAAGAATAGATAATAAAAAGATAAAAATATTTTTTATTATATATATTATTTTATTTTTTAAATATTAATATTTTGTTTATAAGCTAATCATTAACATAATAAAATACTTATATTTTATTCATAATTAAAATGTTATTATGATTATTTATTTTTTAAATTATTTTATTTTTAAATATTAATAATTTATAATTTATTTAAAATATTAAAAATTGATACTTTAAATATTAATAGTTTATTTATAATTTAATCATTAATATTAAAAATAATAATATTTAATTTATAATTTAAATGTTATTATGATAATTTATTATTTTATTTTATTTTTTAAATATTAATAATTTATATTTTATTTAAAATATTAATAATTTGTCATTTAAATATTAATATCTTATTTATAAACTAATTATTATATTTTAAAATATTAATATTTTATTTATAATTTAAATGTTATTATGATTATTTATTTTTATTTAATTTTATCTTTTAAATATTAATAATTTATATTCTATTTAAAATAATAATAATTGATCATTTAAATATTAATATTTTATTTATAATTTAAATGGTATTATGATTATTTATTTTAATTTTATTTTATTTTTTAAATATTAATAATTTATAATTGATTTAAAATGTTCATAATTGGTAATTTAAATATTAATATTTTGTTTATAATTTATTCATTAAAATTTGAAAATATCAATATTTTATTTATAATTTAAATATTATTATGATTAAAATATTAATACTTTTAATTAATTTTTAATTTCAAAATATTTTGTAATATGTAATTAAAAACTTAAACTTTTTATTATAATAAGATTTATTTTTTCTCCATTTACATTTTTCATTTTTTAATTTATATTTTCACTTAATAATTTTAAAAAATTAATATTTTTAAAATATTAAATATTTTATTTATTATCTAAATATATAATAATTAAAATATTAAAATATTAATAATTTTTAAATTTTTAATTTAAAATATTAATTTTATAAATTTAAGTTTGTAATTTTTAAAAATAAGTAAAGACGTTTTAATTTAAAATGTTTGGACTATATTTTTGTCATGACTCGGAACTCCCCTTCGGACCCATGACAACTGTCGCGAAGTCTCAATGGGTATTCACATTCTGAATACCGACCGAAACCCCGCAAGGCTTTCGTATCAATTTTCATGCTTTTCCGGTGAGCGACGATTACAAAATATTACATTTTAAATACCACCAGTCATTTTCAATTTAAAAATACTAAAATAGTTTCATCCGGTTCACAGGGGCATTTTAATCGTTTTTCATCGAAAATTTCGAAATTTGCTAAAAATGTAGTAAATACGTATAAAACACAGTTATCATGATAAAAATAAATTTAAGTATCTAAAATATATATTTGGAAATAAAATTTAATTATTTGAATATAATAAAATATTTAATAAAATAATATAATTTTTCATAAAACAAATTTTATAAAACTATTAATAAACAATTTTCGCAACGTAAAAATTAATTATGTTTTTACATACTTTAAAACAAAAGATTATAATATTAAAATTAAATTACAGTGATACGTGAGCTCCAAAACTAACCAGAATGTCTCGATAACTGTGAACTTACAGTTCTCATCAATTCAAGTCCACTGTGGTCATTGATCGAATCAGCTAACTATGAATGCTTTAAGCCTGTAAGGTGTGGAAAAAAAAAGGAGTGAGATTATAAAATCTCAGTGAGTAAACAAACACCATCTAAAGTATCTAAAGCCGAGTAAAAAAGAGACAAATAAAATATTCAAATCCAATATATTTTTTACAACATCAATACTCAATTTTATTCCAATAATTCACTTGGCTTATGCACAATCTTTAAAAAATTGGCTTATGCCAAAACATATACTCGGGGATACCTTGTACGAGGGCATCCACTCGAGTCCTCCAAGGCTGTAAAATTTCATATTTCTCGAAATTCAGCCGTTCTTTGACATTGGCTGAGTTCACTACCACGAGGTGGTTAGGCATGAAGTAAACTCAAATCCTACTTCAAGAGATACCCTACGCGCCTCTCCACCAAGGTAAGCATAATAAATTTTTGGGTTTCCATGCCCCTCATAAGGGTTGGTCCACGGAACCCGCCACTGCAGCGACCACAATTATCCCATCAATTAAATAAAGTTATCATAGCATAACATGGCCCACAATTCTTATTTTGCCAATTAAGGCAAATCAAAGCAGTTTATGTATTTATCAATTCATAAAAATAGACAATCATGCCCACAATTTATCATAAGCCATACAATTCAAATAATAATTTGCAATACAAGCAAACAGTCTTCCATTACTCTATTTTTGAAACCACTATTCAATTTTTCAGAAAATTTATAAAATCATTTTATAAAATCACAATCTTTCTTAAAACATGGCAATTTACTATTTAAACCCATTTTCTATAAAACACACAATTGAATAAAACTACTCTAGATAATTAAGACGATAATAAGTTTACTCACTGTTCTAGGAGTCGAGATACTCCTATCCTCCGTCCTCGGGTGCAGTCTCATACCCGAACCAATTTACTCACCACCTATCCATAATCCATGACACAAAATTAAATAAATTGTGTCAATTTATTATAAATTATTTCAGGCTCTAAATGCATGGAATGTCCTACAAACTGTCCGAATAACCGTCTAAATACGGTATTCAGCCTAATCGCCTACACACGTCTAAATTGCTAAAATCTTTAATTAAATTTCGATTTCACCCATTTCACTTTCTAATAGTTCAATTCTATCCATAATATTCAATTACAGTGAATATGGGTCAATGTATCAGTCATAGATTGAAAATTACGATTTTACCCCTAGTGGGTAAAAATTTTGATTTTTGCTCCGAAAATTCCCATTAATTTCCTATATCCATAATTCACCATAATTCATCTAAATACCATGAAATCTCATCACTTTCAGCAACAATTTCTCTCTTGGAAATTTCGGTATAATTGGGTTCAAAAGGAAAAAATATTTTTTTCTTGCAATTTCGTTCATAACTATGCTTAACTACCACTAAACCTTAACATAGTTCAAATTCAAGCAATTCCAACATCAAATCATCATCCATACCCATTTTTCAGAATTGAATTCACCATGATAACTCATCATTCAATCATGAAAAATAAGAACTAAAGCATGGGTAAGCTAGGGTTAGGGTAAAACTAAAGAATTCTCACCTTGGTTTGGTTTGAATCTTGAAAAACCTTGAAATCTCTTGATTTTTTTATCAAATTTCTTATTTTTCTCCTTTGTTTCCTTTTTTTTCTTCTTCTCCCCTCTTTGCTGTGTTTAGGCCGACCCTCCTAAGGGTTATTGGCTGAAAAATCAGCCTATTTAAAGGCATAATAAAATAATATTATTTTATTTATTTTTTTAATATTTTATTAATTCATTAATTTCCAGCCATTCATTTATTCTAAAATTTCTACCATGTATTTATCTCTCTTATCCCCAGCTTAGATAAAATTTTCAGACTTATCCAAAGTTTTGATGGAGTAATTTTCAAAAATTACACTTTTCCCCCTGTAAAAGTGCAAAATTACATTTTTTACCCCAAAAATTGAAAAATTACCACAAGACATATTTTTCACTCCTCAAACTCATACTACACTCCAATTTATCAAATTTGATCTAAATTATCTCAAAAATTAAATTTGATCATCCGGTGGTAAAATTACGATTTTGCCCCTATACTCCAAAAATGTATCGAAATTGCATTTCCTTCCCACTTTTCAACCTCAAATTATATTTTAACTAGTCTAAATAATCAATCTAAATCAAATGGACCCAAAATCTTCTTTAAAAATTCTCATTTTGACCTTTAGTGGTAAAATTACTATTTTACCCTTGTGTTCCAAAAATACCGAGAATTACACTTTTTCACTGCTAAACTTCATATTATGCTCCAATAATCATATTATACTTCATATAATTATTCTTGGTCATTTGAAATCAAAATCTTTATTAAAAATCCCCATTTTGTCCTGAAATTGAAAAATGACCGTTTTATCCCTAATCGGTCAATTTTTCTGATTGACTCCAAATTGGACCTCGAACTCCAAATCACTGTTTTGAGTAATCGCTGGACTGTGGAATTCTCAATTTCACTCTTAAAATCCGTATTTGAGCTTATTCGAAGTTTAAATCATTTTAATCATATTTCTAGTTATAATACTGCCTTTTAAATATTTTCTCAACTGTTCAAATGTACTATCACTCTATCAATTACATGTATAACATGGCAGATATTTTAGAACCGGGGTTAACAATTTTCATGTATGTGAATTAGCTAATACCACGAGAGAAGATGGTATTAACTATTCCAAACTTCTGTGAATTTTGAGAAATAGTCATTCTTTTGCAATAGCAATTATTTTTTTTAAAAACAAACCAAATGAAGAGCGAAAATTTTTTAAGAAATAAAGGGAGAATGGCTAACCAAACATACCAGGAAGATCTCAAATTCCCCTTTGGGCCTTCCAATTGGAGATACACTTAACATCATGCCATCAAAGTGCAAATCTGTGCACATTCCTAATAATCAAATTGCAATTTCCATGCTAACTAAACTAGATTTACAGATTATTGGGAATGATTATGAAGTTAGTACAAAAGGCAAAGAAATCTATCAATTCAATATCCGACACGCTCAAGAGCCAAGAGCAAAAGTCTTTGGCTCATTTTTTGGGTCACAGATCTAGTAGGGAGCCATTAATCTCATATAAAGAGAATATGATGAATTTTGATGAAGAGACATGAATCTCACATAAAAGAAGATATCATGATCTTAATAAAAAATAGTATAAAACGAGTGAATTAAAACAAACAATATTTTACAAATTGATATAAAACCATAATATTATCTCCTCCACCCAATCATTCCACGTATTTTCCTTCTCAATCTCCAAAACCCCATCAAAGCCTCCAACCAACAATAGCAAACCTAAGTCCAAATTCCAAAACAGAACCCCTCAAATTCCCCATTTAGCAACACCCAAATTCCGTGGCAACCCAAACCCAATAGCAGGGGATGGAAACTCCGCATTTTGCTTATCTATGAAACAAAGTGTTGCATAGCTTTTATTCTTTTGACCAAGGTCCAGGGCATAAAAAGCATAAATTACATCATATTAAATCAATTATTATTAATAACTTTTAAATTATTTTTTTCTAATTCAATTTCATATTATTATTCTCGTTTAAGTGAACATAAAAGAAAATGAAGTTTCACTCTTAATTCCTAACATGATTTATTATCAAACATTTAACAAGTTTAAAGAAATGTCTCTATTTTTTTTTTCATAAGAAAAGATTATATTCCACAACTTTTGTGACTAAATTAAAGTTTAATAGTTTCAAATACGTTTATACATAAATTTATGAATAAAAATTAGTTTATTATAACTGATATAAAAGAAATTATTAAACTATTCATAATATGTATATTTTATTTGAAAGAAGAAAGTTTTAAATTAAATATAAACAGGGGTGGAACCAGCCAAAGTCAATTTTTGTTAAGGGAACCAAAGACAAAGAAGAATAAGGATTAAAACTTTTTGAGAGGACTATTAAGAGAAAAAAATATAAAATATATAATAAAATTTTTAAAATTTTGGAAGTCACAATCCCTCAATAATAACACAAGCATCCGCCTTGAATTATAAGATATTATGAATCACATATAATATATCAATGCTAATACAAATGTTGGTGTACTGTTAATGATATTATAGATTAGGGCCTGGATAGAAATTTTGAGTGGAGGGTCTAAAATTGAATAAGATGGTAATACATATTTTAAGCTTGAAATGAACCTCTTGTTAAAGGACGAAATGGGAAAGAGTGAATCTTTTTAAATGATGATCGAGTTAGAATTTTAGATGAAAAGTGAAGTACCATTTTCTATCCATTCTTACCTTTTAAGAGACGAAGAGCCAAAATGATTTAAGAGACATTTAAAACATGTTGAATTATTGACAATCATTCAATGTACCATGATTGAGGACTGTTTGCATAATATCTGGCAGCACTTTTTTCCACAAACAATCATATAATTATTACAATAACAAGACGGTCGCAATGTGACAAAAAAAAAAAAACAAGATGAGCCCACACTGATGATGACTATGCACCCTATGAACAAAGCATTATTTTCGAATTCGGATGCTTACCTTTCACCAACTTAACCGTTGTATTCATTTAATCAAGCTGTATTTTAGCACATGAATAATCTAGTTCTAAGTGCATGAATTTGCTGAGGCATGTCAGCCACCGCCCTGGACATATTCCATCGACGCAGGAGATGGTAAGTTAAGGAAGTCCGTCGATTTTAAGCAAATAAATTAGCTATAATATGATCTGACAATAAACCGCATGTCTCCTTGGTTTAATCACTAGGCTTCAAAATCCTGGTCTGAGTGGGCTACAATGATATTTTAAACCTCTTAATTTTACCTTGAAAGGCCAAGAAAATTCCGGAGAGGAAAATTCAGCAAAGGGCACTTTTTGAATGTTGATCAGCTTATCTTAAACATGAGTTGATGATTAGCTAATCTTGTGATTATACACCCACCCATGCTTTTCTTTTAGACACGAGTTTTTTTGCAGTTAAAATTTTCCTCAAATAAACACAACTATATACCAAAGAAAGAATGATGATAGAAAAATCAGCACATGCATTATTCTGAATGACAATATATACATTAGCTAATGTTGAGAAATTACAATGGATAGAAACGAGGGCTTTTAAAAATTATGCAGTGCCTTCAATCAGCTTATTCAATTTCTTGGTCCTCAACCTCTCAGCATAGACCTCACTCCCTTGGCATTCATACCTGCATTTTGAGAAGCAAGATATAAATATATTCAGCCCAACTTACTAAAGGTTGGCACCATTTACCATCGTGTTTTTTTATTTTATTTTATTTTATTTTTGTTGTCATTAATACAAAAGTTTACATATACTTACTTGGAGGGTAAAGATAATAAAGGGCTCAAGCTTTGAGCAAGTTTAACAGCTTCTTCCTCAGTATTCACTATCTGATTGAAGCAAAAGTATCTTCCGCATGTAGATGAATCTTCAAAAGCTCGGATATTAACGTCAGCTAAAAAACCAACATCGACAAATGCTAGAACTCCATTTTCAAACATCTGAGCGGCTCCTATTTCAAATTATAGTAAGACGTGGCTTTAGATATGAAATTCCAAACCAGATATCGCGCGTAGCTAGCTGATATGCGTATCTATATACCTTTAAGATAGGATATGGTTGACCGAGGATTTTGTTGTGCAACCCCAGGGCCAAGAACTAGTCCAGCATTCACAGAAACCATGTTAAGCATTCGATCCATGGCAAGAGCCCAAGCAGCCTGCTCGGAGAGTGTTTTAGCCAGGGCGTACCACAACTGAAAAATCAAACAAGAGATCAGCTGATTGTAAGAACTTAAACGATTATGTATTAATTTTTATGCTATAACATAGGAGCTAAGGAAAACATGGATTCAAGGACTTGCTGTCAAACCATTCTTTAACTAGTGGGCATTTGCTTTTTCCAATTTAACCTCTAATTTGGCAAATTAATGATGTTTAATTAATTTTTCTTGCCTTTGGCAATTTAGAAGGAAGAAACACTGTGTTGTTGCCCTTGAAAAGTGAATTTTGAATTGGAAAAAATGCAGAATTTAAAGACCTTTATTGACAAATTATTTCTTAAAGAAAAAAAATCTGAAAGCTTCACCTAGTAGTGCTAGAATCAGCTTAGGCAGCTCTACCAACCTAAGAATATCACATTTGCCTAGCCAGGGCCCTGTAGCCTGTACCATATTCATCGAGGAAAAGAAAAGAAAGGAAAAAATCATCTACGAATACCCCGCATTGAAACCCAAGGTTTAGTTGCTGTCACTCTTCCTATTATTAGTTTTACGGGTAAATGAAAGAAAAAACTTTTGCTTTTAATATTTTAATCCCATATTGAAAGAAAAAACTTTTACTTTTTACATTTTTATCGCAGGCACAATCAATTAATGCATGACTTCCTGTGGTAATCAGGTATTTGCCATTTCTTGTCTTTATCTTTTGGTTATTCTCTTTGATTTTTCTTGCGTAAAGATAAGACAATGAAGAGAAGAATGGTCGATTCATGAAAGAAAAATGAAACAAGAAATTTATCCTGCACTGCAAGAACGGCGTCACTGACCAGCAAACAGGACGACCCAGTAAAATTAAAGCACCTTAGATTAGCCTAGACAAGTAAACCTTGAATTCTGACATTTATCTGAGAGATTGTCATATTTTGTTTAATATATGATTAAATAATCTATTAGGTTGCAATTTTTTCCCCAGAAATACAGTGGAAGGACCTAGACCGGCAGTTTAAATGCAATTTGTAAAGAGTATTTATTAGGATTAGTACGATGGGAGCCAGACGTAAGAAGCCACCTTCATAGAAAAATTCTTTGATTAATTCAAAATCAAACACTGAAAAGAAAAAATAAATGAATACTAGTGTAGTTGAAAACTTCAACAGAGAGGTGTAAAGTTGCAAACCTTCATTTTCCGGCAGAAATCTTGATCACTCCAACACCTCTCATCCACATCTTTCTCTGAACAAATATTCTCTCTCCAAACAGCTGCAGTTAAGGAAGAGCTGAACACTACCTTCTCTATGGTATCTGTTTGTGCACATGCCTCCACTACATTGATTGCTCCCCTAACTTCCAAATCCACAATTATATCCTGCCCCATAAGCATGGGAATATTAATTCCGGGGGAACAAACTATAGATGCATGAAATTATGGGGAACTTTAGACTTACATCATAACCATCTGGGCTATCTAAACAACAGAACAAAGCAGAGCAACCCTTCAACGCAACAAGAATGCTCTGGTAATCCAGAATATCCACAGTAAAAACCGCTAGTCTGTCCTCCACTCTTTCCATTTCCTTGATTTTCTTCTCTATCTCCGACTCTGATCCTGTGACAACCCCAAATCGGAAAGAGCCTCAAAAGAAAAATAATATTGTAACTCAAGAAAAGAAGTTCACAAGAAAGATGCCAAGAGGAAAAAGAAGAAGAAAGAACACTTACCCTTTCTCTGAAGAGCTGCATGAACTGTGTAACCTCTACTCAAGAGTCCTTTGAGAATCCAAAAACCCACATAGGTTGATGCATCAAGAACACAAACTGTTGGCTTTTCTTGATCCATTGGTTTTTTCCTCAAAGTAGTGTCTTTCACCTCTACCTCCTTTCCTCTTTCTCCCTTTGCTTGTTGTAATCAACTTCCTTATATAGAAGTTAAGAGAATTTGAAGGTGAGATGAGTTCTTTTAAATGAGGAAGAGTTGGTGAACTATTTTGCAACACGTTCCTATCTACTTTCCATCTAAGTAAAGTACTTTCTTTAGAGCCTTTTGGCTTTTGTTTTTGTTTTTTTTTAACAAAAAAATCCAATTTTGTTTTCTGTGTATGATACTTACTTTATTTATACTAATCTAATCAATTATATAAAAATAAAAATATATATTACATTTACGTTTCTTATAATTTAGTAGATCAACTTAACAGTAATATATCATCCTTGTATTTAGTTCTCATGCTTGGAAAAGGAACATTATCTTATTTGATTGACTGAAATATTAAATTTTTATTGATCATTTTATTAAGATGCCTTCCAATAATAAAGTAATTAAATAAAGCTTTATAAATGCAATTTTAGTAAGATTTCACGCATTGGGATTATAAGAAAACAAATTGAAGACAACATATAAATAATAAAGTATTTATATCATAGCATTATATAAAGGCATTAATAGTTGTATTGTACGTAGTGTGAATCACATTTTTTCATTGTTAAATATTCTAGAAATAAGAAGTAAAAAAATCCATATTTTGATACTAAAAAGACAGTTACATTGAATAAAGTTTAATATATCCTAGTTGCCCAAATTTACAACCACATTTTTTCTGTTAAATAAATAATTTTTCAATATACAAAATAATCAAAATTGTTAAAACTGTAATAAAAAATCTCATAATTAATCATTTGTTATAAAAGGGATCGGCTTTGAGATGCTTATACCCAATATTCTAGAAATGCAACATCCGCATCCTTTGGATCTTAATTTATACATCTTATGTACATAACCCAAAACTTTTAATTTAGTATCTTCCCAAGTATTATAAATATCTTTGAAAAATAAAATGACTATCAATTTCATACTAATGAAATGCATTTCATTCAAAAAAAAAAACACAATTAATTATACCTGAAACCATCCATAAATAATGTCATCAAAATTAACTACCATTTCCAAGAAAAAAAAAGCCATTAAATAAGTTTTTTTATTATTTTATTTTTCTGGTTAGTGTCAAATTGAATTAGTTAAGAAAAGGAAATTGCAGCTAAATAATCAACATCCATATGTAAATAGCTTTCAAGTATTATAATTTTAGGACATCTGCAAAGTAACTAACAAAATTTTTAAAAAATAAAGTAAAATCTCATTTTACCCTAAACATTGGTATTGACCATCATATTTCACAAACAATCAATTAAATTCCAAACATACAATTAATCAGATATATAGCACCAATTACAACAAAAACATCAATTTTTACCCAAAAAAAAGTTATCAAACAAAAACTAAAATAGCTAGGTTGGGTTAATTTCAACAATGAAAAAAATCGAACGTAATGTCCATCTTTTATATCAGAGAAACTTTTAACGAGAATAAGCACCCGAGCATTTGGCTCATTGGTTGGTGTATTATCCCTTACTTAAAAAGTAGGGTTCGAATCCCCCCTCCCCCAATTATAAAAAAAAAAAAAACCTTTAATGAGAATAAGGTATGAATCAAATGCATGTTTAAAGATATAATCACTATTGTACCTAAATATTTGATTCATTGATTGATACACTATCCTTATTTAAAGAATAAAGTTTGAATCTTCTTCTCTCAAATCTAAAAAGAAATAATCACTTCTTCTTCTCTCTCTTCATAATGAGTGTTACAAAAGATAATACTATATTATAAAACAGAAGTAAGGGAAGGTAGGTTTCTCCAAAGCCCCAAAGATTTAGGGTATTTAAAGAGTAAAGTTTGAATCTTCTTCTCTCAAATTTAAAAAGAAATAATCACTTCTTATTCTCTCTCTTCATAATTAGTGTTACAAAAGATAATACTATATTATAAAACAGAAGCAAGGGAAGGTAGGTTTCTCCAAGGCCCCAAAAATTTAGGGTGTGGTGTGTCAAGAGTGTTTTGAGTGAAACTCAAAAGGCAACAAGCTTTGTTTCACAACGCTAAAAGCAAATCCAAAATATTTTGAGGGCTAAGATTGTTGAAATTATGTAAAGCTATCCTTATGGAGATGGAAGAAAATGGCAGTTAGTCAAGTGAAATTTGGTCTTATGGAGAAGAGACCTAAGCATTTTATCTAAAGTTAAAACCTAGGTAGAGTATTTGTAGATAATCGAAATAATCAAAACATGATAAAAGTTTCATTATTCAATAACTATTAATCAAATTTTGTATTTGATACTATATGTGTCAAATTTAATTTTTGTTTGATCATTATTTTAAAAAAAACCCACCTCACAAATATAATATAGTACACTTTATTTGAGTTGCTTTGATTTAATTGTATATGTATTGATTTGATTCTCCTTTCCAAGAAAAAATTTACTGAAAACAGGCAAAAGGTCGGGGCCAAATTGTACAAAAGTGAAATTGGGTTGGAATTTGGTTCTGTGCAGTGCTGCTACAGATGTTACAATCAGGGAGTGGTGGACAAAGGGTACCGATGCCATGGTTGGATGTGCTGTGGGAAATGACAACAGATTTGGCCCCTTCCCATCAGAAGAGCAGCAGTGTAGTGTAGCCCCACATCCACATCCACATCCACATCCACGTCCACTGTTATCAAGGATAGCCCAAATATCAAATGATTCGCTCAACAAAGTGACACTCACAAACAAGCGAGCAAGCACCAGGTCAAGTGGGAATCTTCAACAAATTAAATATATTTTTTATTTCCATTTTTTGGAATTAGTTTTCTTTCTTTTCTAATCTCTGAATAATAATTAATAACAATAAAAATTTTCCTAATGCACAAATTAAAGATGTTTTTGAAAGTGAAGATAATGACAACACGGTTTGTTTTGCGTTTTTTCTAATTAAAAAATTACATAAATCGATAAATGAATGCTATTAGGTTTTTTTTTTAAAAAAAATAAAAATAATATATTTTATACAAAATAATGCATGAGAATAAAATAGAATTTATGACAATAATCGTACTAACATGATATTGAAAAGCAATATTTACAAAAATATCTTTCAAACGATTAAACTTGTTGTACATATAAATAATAATGACTTATCATTCTTTTTTTAAAATATCTTTAATACAATGATGCGTCAACATATGTTATTTAATTTTAAGAGATGATCATTGAATGATGAATGATGCACGAACATTATCCATTCGTGAGCGAGCCCTGCACTGTTTTTGTATAAAATTACTCTTCATTTTGCTGGCCAAGGTACTCCAACATGATCTGTAAATGGAATAAGCATTTTGCATTATCTAAAATAAAAAATAAGTCCTCCTACTTAATTAATTTTTTTATCTAAGTCTCCATTGTCTTATTGCAATCAATTAAGGTTTGTTAATATTTTATTTAGAAGTCAATTCAGCTCTTACTTGATCAAAAAATGTATGGTGGATTAACACCGTTATCTCTGTTTAACTAAGATAGGATTATCATGTGATGTAGATGATGTTGACTATTTTTAGCATGTAACATAGAAGATTTTACCATATGACATTAATGAAAAAAAGATTTTTTGTTATTTACTTGACACATTTTTATTAATGTCATGTACTAAAATTTATTCCATTTTATCAATATCACTTGACGATCTCATCTTAATTGGTAAAAAGGAATAAGGATGTTAATCCACATAGCATGTTTATTTAAATAAAAACTTAATTGAGTGTAAATAATAATTAAAATTCAATTGATTTTAATAAATTGACAAGAACTTAGATGATATATTTAATTGCGTACAAGGTGTTTTTTTTTTTTTTTGCATTTTAGGCTTGGGTATTTTCTTCATTTTTCTATATGTTGCGACTTGTTTTCATCGAAAACGTGGAAAGTTTATTTTCAAAATTAAACATAATTTTGTTTTTATTTGTTAAAAAACAAATTTGTATTATTACGAAACATGTTTCCAACATCATTTCATTTTCTACTTTATGTGGAAAAGGAGAATATTTGGTGAGAGCAATTGTGAAGGGGTTGTTTCCATCCCCCGATGCCTCTTATGTGTCTCATTCATATGATGAATTTTAGTATTTTAAAAAGTATTATTTAATGTGATAATTTCAAAAAAATATTTGTAACACTCGTTAACAAAACTTGTAAATTTAAAAGAAGTAAGTGACATGTAAAATTAATTGATGACTACATAAATAACATTTTAAAAAATGCATTAATGTTGTTAAAATAAGATTACAAATAACATTTGCGTACATTAAAGTAACCATTATATATATATATATATAATTTTTCTCATTTTTAGTCAGAAAAAGTTATTGAGATTTATTGTTTATATAAAAGATTCATTAATTGGATTGCTTTAATGAATCCTATATCAGCTAAAGCCTTTTATTTTCCGGGAATTTGTTGTAGCTGAGAATAGGGAGTTGTGGTACGTAGAAACCAAAGCATATTCATGAAGCCTACAAGGAAGCTTAAACGTGGTAACAAGTAGCAATTACGGAAGCCATTGATGTCATAACAAGTGGCACTGCATTGGGTTTATTTCACAACTCAAAAGCAACAAGAAAAGAGGCTGGCAAGTTTCCGGTAATGGTTTGCGTGGGGAGAAATGCCAAAAACCCTTTGCCTTCCAATTTGATTTGGTCACCGAGAAGGTGAGTTCTGTGTGGCTGCTGTTTGTTCTTTTATTAATATTGTGATCATAGTGTCTTTGAGAGAGTATAGGCAATCTAATATTTGCTTCATCGTCTCCTTTGACTTTGTTTTGTCTCTATTTCTGAGATTCAAAGGTCAATTTAAGGGAATATTGTGCAGCCCATGACTCCTCCACAAACCCAAGACCAAGTCTATTTCTTCTCAAATTATGAGAAAACAAAAACTCGACAAAGTCTTTAAACAAAGCTTATATTTAAGTTAAGATTTGAATCTTACCTTCTTCTCTCCAACTTTCTCAAATTTGCCTAAAATAGAAAGAAAAGATTTCTGTTATCCCCAATGGCAAATTGCAGTTGAAGGGCTGAAACTAATGCGGGCATCCACCTGTAAAGTACTTGTGTTCTCTTGACAAATGTCAGTCAAACATCAAAATGGAGCAGTTAACTCTTGCCAAAATTAAAAGAAAAATTATCTTATATATCTATCCTTACTAAATCTTTTAAACCTTACAAACATATCTCATTAAAAGTATATTAGAAAAAATTAATAAATTAATCATTAAGTATTAAATAAATATTGGACCATAGTCTAACCAAGGTTGTGTATAGAATAATAATATAAAGTATAATTACCTTGGGATGGTGACAGGAAGAGTTACACCTCCCCATCAAGGTCGGATAAGGTTTGCCATAAATTAAAAACAAAAACCAACAAATATTAAGAAAAAAAAAGAAAAGAAAAAGTACCAGTCAAAGCTATAATGTATATTCTTAGATCTCAAAAGTTAATAGGCATAAAAAGGGTTTTTTCAATTTTCCCAACCTATTTTAAAAAAAAAAATTACGATCGTTGACATTTTCGAACTTCTAATAAAAATAGATGTGACACCAAAAGAGACTCAGTACTTCGGATAAGTACAAGTGTTAAAAGGCGACTACCTTAAGCACGTGTCATGCGACCTAGACATAGATAAGAGATAAAGAAGGGAAATAAATTTGTGAGAAACGAAATTTTAATCTCAAATTTGACATGTTTACAAATGAACATTGAGGAATATCAATAGACATGCTAACCCTTTATCTAATTTATCTACAATTCAAACTTAACATAAATAGTTAAAGTATTTAAATTTAAACGTTCATCCTATTTACATCATTTAAATTTAAGTACTAGTCCTATCTACATTAAATTTAAATTTACATTAATTTCTGTACACTGCAAATTTGCAATTTGCAAAGATCACGTAATAGACAACAACCAAGTAATCAAAAAATGGGTATATCAATGATGTGACGAAATATAGAATGAAGTGAGAAATAAGTTTAAAACCACAACAGTTTAGGAAATAAGTTTATAGATAACAAAATAACTTGATACAGAAACTCCATTTCTTAGTGAGGACGCACCACAAAGTATTCCAAATCATGACAACATAGACTACATATGAAAGACCTATCGAGCCTAACATTATACAATAGGAAGTAATCCTTTTTCATTCTATAAATCTCACTCACCTATCTCATGATTCTACCTTAAGGACAACATAAAGTTATATCATATCTTGTCATATAAAAACCAAATCCCAGAGGGAAACAATAATTACGGCTGAAGGACCGGACGAAGAGATACAAAGGAAATGAGACCCAAAAAAAGAAAAATGGGAAAAGAAGAGAATTTTAAGTTAATTATTATATTATATATGAAAGGAAAAACTGAATGGTTGAATTAATATATAAGAAGGGAAGAGAAAATCAGTTTCTAAATGCGAAAATTCAGCTGACACTTTGAAATTAAATGAACTAGTAATAGACTTCTCTTATCTTGCGTTGTTTGCACACTAAATGCGCACAACATAAACTAATAATAATAACATTTTATTTATTAGATACGCAAGCACATGCATTGCTATCTAGAAAGTTGAAACAACTTGGGATCAATGTTCCATGAAGGTCAAAGAAGAGCTAAGTTTAAGCTGGATCAGTGTTCAAGAATTAGGATAGGCTTAACAATCATCTTAAAATAGAGCGGATCTAATACCACCTACAGTGCTCATATTGCTTACAAATTCAAATATAACAATTTGATGAAGAAAGGTAACTCAAGAAATAGCTAGGGAACAGAATCGGTAATGAATCCAATAGCAGGTCATTGCAAATTCAGTCAATAACTGCTGTTCATCTTATATAACAAACAGGTCAAAGACTCACAAACTTTGAAGCGGAAATAACAGACAGTTCACACTACTTGACGCAATTTTTTCCATTAAAACTGCAAAATAAAATTTATCAATTTTGTAAATTTAGGCAACCACAAAGCCAATGTTACATTATGTATCATATTTTTCCATATATTTAATATGGACCAAATTAAAGGTACTTATTTCTCCAAATTCTATTTTATGATGTTCATAAAAATGAAATAACATTTTGAGGATTTAATTAAAATTAAAGAATGGAAGATGATGCACATTATATACTGTTACTTACAAGCAACGTGAATTATTTGTCATGCAGTTCCCACCCAATCACTGAACACGAGCATAATACCATGGTCACCCTCATGACAGAAACATCAACAAATGGCCATCCTTGCCTCATTTGGAGCTGAATAAAATGATGAGACTTTCAGAAATGTCCCATCCTTTATGGCATTGAGAAGTAACATCTACTGATTTTTGAACAAACTTGATGGAACCTGAAAAAAAGGAGAGGAGATGAAGATAATAATTCAGCATCAGAGATCAAGCAACAATAGGTTGACTATATTAACATTTCAAAAGATAACACAAAATGTTTGTATGAAGAACAACTTTATCAGGTGTCTATAAATTTATCAAATAGAAATAATTGAGTTCAAATCATTTCACAACTGGCAAACATTGGCATAATATTTATTTGGTATGCCCAACCTGTGCACCTAGGGCAAGTAATGCATAAATGTGAAATCAGGGAGAAAGATTTCAATGACCTTTCCTAGAAAAGATACAGTTTTTATCTCTATTTACATTTGTTAAAAGAAAGAGGATATCAATATTTGAACACTATCCATGCACATGGTCCGAGATAGCACCATATGATGCACTGTTGACAGTTATTAGGTGCTTAAATGGAAGCAGATATGTGTAAAACACATTAAAAATTAAACTGAAGCCAGCAGATCTATAAAACAGACTGTCTAACCAACATTTTCTCCACCATAAGAATTTTATGATTTGAATCCTCACGGTCCAATTATTTGGAGTAGATGGTGACTTTTATGTTTTGTTGGGATAAGGTGTTAGGAAAATTTTCATAAATGTTTGAAACATAGGACATTAGTATTTACCAATTCAAATCCAAAATTCTTGTAAAATTTGCAGTTAGATATTTTTTAATTTGAAATATCCATGGGATTAAAGGTAGTGACTTCTTTGTTTTCCACCATGACAGCAGTGCCAAACCAATTCTCAGTCCAAAAGCAAGCTATTTTCATAGAAAGATCTTATTTTTTAGAAGCAACAGAAGGCAGGCTTCAAATCTGCTGTACCCCAAACTTAACATAATGAATGACAAGCAAACCCCAACTCTTAGTCCTCCACATACCTGCCACCATATGTAAACCTTGATTGAGCATGCTGGAAAGGGCCTCCAACAGTGTCTAAAAGGTATGCTTAGGTTGGTTGTAACCAAAATTTAGCACATGTACAGCGAAGAGAATATGAGTTGGGAGCTTGAGCAGTTATTGGTTATTTCTGAGTCTTAAACTTATGTTTCTTTAAGCTAACATTACAGATTCTCATTTCAATTTATGTTTTGATTCAGAGTAGTATTAGTTTCCGTGTGTGTGTGTGTGTGTGTGTGTGTGTTTTATTTTTTTAAATATTAACTTCCAGGGGTGTTTCTGCAAATTTCTGGTTTGCTACATATAGCAGATTCTGAGTCTAATATGGGTTTTGCCTAGATGTTATTTTAAGTCAAGTTTGTAAGTTTTTTGGAGTAGGAAATACTAGGGGTCTACATATATCAATGTAATCTTTCTTTCTTCTTCTTCATTCCTTTTTTTTTCTCCAAGCATGTATTCTTTCTATTTTATTAGGGAATTTCCAGCATTATTGGTTTTTTTATTCTGTAACAGAATCAACCTTTGGTGTGACTCGAATATTAGAGATCTCTTTTACATTTGAATTCTTTTACGAAAAAGGGGATTAACTCTCTTTTTGCTTAAGAAATTCTAATCTAGAACCCGCAATAAACCATGATCACCCAGCTGTCCCACATCACCCCTTCCACAGCACAAACATCAAATTAGCCCCATAAAAGAAAGAACATAAACTTCCCCATTTCAACACCACACTGCCACCAGTACCTCACCAATTATCTCTGCATTACCACCAAAACAACCATGTCGCTGCCATGGAAATAACCACCAAAACAATATTGGGACTTCTCTAAAACCAGACCTATTTGTAGTTATAGTGGCAGGCAGCAGGCAGGTGAATAATTTTTTTTTCGGAAAGTAAATCAAAATAAAAAAAAATGTAAAAAAAAAGTAATAAAAAATATCTTCAGTTCATTTCAAATTAGAAAGTTGAGAAGGTCATGATATACCTTCACATGATGAGGCATGATCTTGATATCAAAGGGTGCATAGAGCCACGTCTCAGGTGAATAGAACAAGAAGTTCTCGAGTTTACTAGTGTAAACATCGGCATATTGATGGATGTGATACGCAAAAGCAGATTCTTGACCTTTGTCAGTGAGGAAGGTGGCCCCAAAAGATCTATTGAACATTCTCTTCATCATGCAGCGCGCTTTCTGCCTTTCTTCATTTAGTTCATCCATAAGTAACTTGTATGCCTCACTTCTCTTATTATTGGCTACAGTTGCATGTAACCTCCCAAGCAATTCCTGTAGTATATGAAATTTTGCCTGCATTGAAAGAAGATTTTTAAGAGGATAAAGTAAAAAATTCTATTGTCGAGTTGCCCAATTGCAGACAAAGAAGATAAAACTTTGCAAACAATAAAACAGTAAACAGAAGCAAGTACTCTACATTGTACTCCATTCAACTCAATCAACCTCTAAGTTACTAAATAACTAAACAAGGCAGCCCACCCCTTTTCACCAATATCAAATAAATATTAGGCAGTGAAAAAAGGTTCCAAATACCCCAGAGACAAAAATAAATACCTGTTCAAATCGATAACTATCCTCGTTTTGCATGCGTATTTCACTCTGCAATTAAAAAAAAAAAAAAACCCTAAAGGACATGAAAAGTTTTGTCTTATAACATGCAGATAAACGCACAGAAAAGGTAAAGATAAAGCTCAAAGCCTCAAAAAGTGAAGTAGGATATTAAATATAGAACTCCTCTAATGGAAGAAATCATTACAGCCTAAGTCGCTTTAAAGAAAAATAATGCTTAACATCAACGAAATTTTGATTCTTTGCCAGTTAATAATTTAAGACAGTTGTCAGTCATTTACATATCATACCTCTCATGTTTTCTACACAATTTTCCTTCCCAATATGCAAATCCATCACTAATAGTATTGAATGACCAGTTAGCCCCTATATGGAAACATGCCTCTATTTATCACAACAAAGAACATTCAGCAATATATCAAAGAAAATCAAGAGCTGAGCTTGAATAGGTTGTGAGATGTTTGGCCTATGCATAATCTTGTTAGTTGTGCAGTATCTATAGTACTACTTTATCTCTCTCTCTGTCTGTTTGTCTCTCTCTATCTCTCCCCATTTAAAGTTTTGTTTTTAGTGGTTACAATCATCTGCTAGTTTATCTCAATAATAAAGCAGTTATGTTTATATATCATAGTAGAGTTTCTGTAAATATCTTATTATCAGATACTCTTTCCTTGTGGTTTTGACTCAAGCCTTTGTTTTTGTTTTGACTTTGATTCTTCATTTCACTCTGTACTGAATTAATCAACTTTCCCTTAGGCCTCCAAACTGCATCACTAGCCTAACATTTTGGATTTGTCTGCTAAACGGTCAGTTCAAGTTTTAGTCAGAACATCAGAAAAAGGGATCATGGCCTTCAATGAAAATTGCATTCCTCAATTAGCACAGTGGTTTATACTTTCTGTAGCAAGAAAGTGATAGGAAATATGTAGAAAGTTATTAAATAGTAATTGACTCTCAGTTGCCCTTGTTGGAAGTATTACATTAGTTTTATTCTCAAAGGTAATTCTGAGATTTCTAATATGAAAAGATGTCTCATAAGGCAAAAAACAGATGCAAGTATGGAAGGAAAAGAATAAGACATGAGTAATTATCTGCTTGACCCTGCTTGTACCAAATTAAAAAATGGCCTCAGACTCATTAACTTAAATGAACTAAGCACAAGCTTTACACTTTTTAGCTCATATAACAATATATCATATGATATATGATTTTATTTATTGTTTAAAATATAAAATGCTGTTGTTGTTTTTGGTGCCATCTTAAAATTCAATTATTGAAGTAGGCTTTTGAAACCTAAACAAGTCCCTTCCAGCTTGACACCAGGCCCAAATTTGAACCAACTGAACTTGTTTAACAATGAACAGAGCAAAGCCGATTCAAAAGAATAATACTAAAAGAGCATAAATGTGTTTGAAAAGTAACAATTTTCTGTGGACTCAGTTCAAGATTGGGGAGATAGGCTAGACTCAAATTCCAGAAAAACGCAAACATCAAGTTTTAAGATTTCTGAAGCTTCAGTTTCTTGCCCTGCTTGGCTTGGCTAGCTGAACTGAACACTACCCTTACATGTACCCAAATTTTCTATCGTCAACAATGTTACAATGCATATAGATACAACTTAACCTTACCATACAAACAAAAGCAATACTGAGCCCAAAATGGCAAATCATAAACGTCGCTAGTTATTTTAAGCTACTATGATGCTGTTCTAATTCCTTCCATCACCTTCACTGGTGGTATATCATCCAATATATGTAAACATAAGAGGAAACCACAAGACCCTTAACAGAAAACATATTTGGAAAGTAAGTCCTGACTGAGTACTAGTAGCATCTAAAGACAAGGGGATAAGAATGTGAAAGAAGGCATACTTCTAGTTCCTGGATGATCGCAGCAGTCCGCCAACCAGCCTTTGAAGGGCCTCTTAAGTCACTAAATAGGTGATCACCAAAGTACATCACCTAAAAATGAAAATGGAGCAGCAAAATGCTCCCATCAGCAAGAACTTACAGTAATCTAGTTACAAATGGTTGATCAAACATGTACAAGATCGTAAATAATGCTACCGGATCATTAAATATGAAATATAAAGTATGATATACCTCTGGACCATTCCACTTTGTAATTTGGAGAAAGGATTTGAGGCACCCGTGGTAATATATTTTATTTTGAAGAAATTTATCCACTTTTGTAAAAGCTAGAGTGTCCTTCTCAGTATCATAGCACCTGCAATTTTATTTCCAGAAGACTGATCAAGAAATATGATAAAGCATAGCATGCAATTGCTTGATCAAGTACAGAACAAATGCCAAGGAAGGCAAAAAACGTAAGGCAATAACAAATTAAAGCAGCCAAGAAATCACAGTTTCTTATCTTGCTTCTGCCGTTATAGTCTTCAGCAATTAAGAAAACTTTCACCTTCAGGGGCAAATCTATTTTTTGAATCTCTGCATACTAGACTTTAAAAATTATCTGGACAAGTTTTTCTGTAAGATTCTAGGAGTTCAGGTTTGTCTTTATGTTTGTGTTGGATGTTTACTTATTTATAAGCTAGTTTCTACTAGGTATTCTAGTTTTAGAGGGTTAAGAATCCCTTTAGATAACTGAATAATCATGTTTTTTTTTTTACTATCAGACTAGTATTATTTTGGTTTCTCCTTTCCAACCTACATGGTGCCAGAAAATTTTTAGCAAACTAATTCTTCAACTCAAACCAGCATTTTCCATGATAATTTGATCAAATCAACTCTATTTTCTCTGCTTTCTTCAACTACTATAAAACCTAAACTTCCCTTTGTTCTAACCCTAAGCCCACCATTACCAATGCCATGTAGGATGAGTTTCTCCAAACCCTTCCCAACATAGTAGGTGTTCTTTTTCATCATTTTTTTTCGAAATAAGTTATTCCTCAAGATGAACTTTAAAACAAAAGTCTAAAGAGGGTGCCAAATTAGTTCAATTTAGCTCTTTCAAATCATTGTAGCAGAAAGGAAAAATTAAAATCAATCACCTAAGGTATGCTTAGTGAAATGACATGTTTTACCGTTTTGTTTTATCCATGCAATTCTTCTCTCTAGGATATCAGCTGATTAAAACAACACCTGCCAAGATTCTTGACAGCAGCCCAGTCTATACTGTGGTTGTTTTGATTTGTAACTTAAATGCAAGGAAAACACTTCAGATTTCCCCTTTACAATTTATGTAAAACAAATGTATAGAAAATTTAACAAGTTGGAGATTCAAACCGGAATGGACGCTCAGAAGTGTAAAACTCTGGCTTATTAGCTTTTGCAATTACAACATCAAAAAGCTCCCTCCACGAATCTCTGCCACCAATAGAATCCTAACAAACACACCAAACTTAGCTCAGAAAGTTCACTACAAATAATTCTATGCATGAAACTAAGAATGGAATGACAAGAATACACTAATGAACAAGCAAATGTGCACAACTATAGTGAATTGATTAATGTGACCGCCAAACTTTGAAGGTGAAAATTTTCAGATATTACATGCATACATGTGTATATACAAATTAGTCACCATCCTTATAAATTCAATCCATACACATGCATGTGTGTAAGTATATTATTGACGATAAAAGAAATTCACCTCAAACACCTTCCATTTGCAATATTATTTTCTACATGCGTATGCAGGGGTTAGGTGTAGGGGCAGGGAGAGAGCTGATGTTATATAGTCCAGTATTTAAGTTTCTTGTCTTCTTTCCAACATATCTTAATGGCAGTGGCATCATTCATCCACCTGAATTATTTCAACTTAAACATATTGTGTATTTTGAAAGGTCCCCTTTGCAATTCCCTAAAGATTTGTTTGCATATTATATAGGAAATAGGGAAAAAAAAAAGAACAAAAGCACGCCCAACAATAACAACTTCAACAAAGAAAAATTCCATCTGAAATGCAATGTTGAAATGATACACAATCATTACTGAAAGAATTTCACAATAGATATTGTTGAATACATTAAAGCATATTGACATTAAATATCTCTTCTCTATGTTTAGAAAGTAAAAGGGATGAATGACAAATTGGAAAGGTGGGGGTGGGGGGCTGAAGGATGTCAAATTGTTTCAGAAACTGAACCAGAAATGTGAAGGGTTTGCAAGCAGTAAAATACTTGAATTGTCCATTAGGATTTCCAAGAACTACAAAATGAGAAGGTACATGTGTAACTGCAATGTAAACTACCTCCAACATAAACTGCATCCCTCCATCAACAAAATAATATGGTGAGTTTGTCAGCAAGAAAAGTTTCTTCCCTTTCTCCTTTAACAGCCTAAGAAAGCGTAATAGCTGACCCTAAAAAATACACCACAAATGGCAGGTTAGTATTCCTTGATTCACAGATGACATGATCAAACTTTAGAATAGTCTTTCTTTGAAAGTAAAAAGCAAGCCAAGTTTAAAATAACTAAAGCACATAACATAGCATAGACAAATAGTTAGAACTTACATTTTTTACTAGATATCGATGAGGATCAGAAAGAATTCCTCTATGAACCAAACCACTTCGATGAACATGCTCAATTGCACGATTGACATCTTGATATATATAACAGGCATCGAATTCTAGTTTAGCATCAACGAAATACTGCACAATATCAGCAATGAGGCATGCCTACAAAGATGATGAAAAGAAAATGATCAGAGACTTCAAAATAGAACAAAATATGTGCAGCTCATAAAAGGCAAACAGTTCAAGAAGGGGCCAACCGTCTCATTTATAAGAATCATGCTTAAACAGCTTACTCTCTTTATCTATGTAAGCAAGTAGATGTGCAAATCAACAAAGGCACTTTTGAATTTATCAGATATATAGAAAGGGAGCTTGCTCTACTATTTCATCAAACATGGGAGTGAAGAAGAAGAAGAAGAAGAAAAGAGGCAGCAGCAGCAGTAACTCAAAAGTACCAAGAAAACAGTTCCTCAAAGGTATTAGGAGGCATCAACGTGCATGTGATGTGTGTTTTGTTGGAGTGTCTCTTACCCAAATATTTCCAGCTGACCATAATGTTTTGACAAGCATTCATAGGATGTGACTTGAAGATTTGAGTAAGTCAACATGATATATTATTTAGACATACATGTACAAAAGTGTTACATAGCTATGAAATGTATGCAAAAGCCACAGCCATGTTGGATATAATGTCAATGCTCTAAAGAAAACCTTGTTAGACTTCTCATGCAAACAAACAATGCAATGACTAATAAACCAACCTCACTGAAGCAGAAAAAGTCCATCAAGCCCACAAGCTCGCGCGCCTGGTCACGGCCAATATGTCTTGTGCCGTATATCTCTTCTATTTCCTTCTCACCTAGCTGCATTGTAAGTAGCAAAATTAGAAACAGAATCCTTTTCATACAGATCTGTATGAATTTCTGAAATAAGCGTACATCACCAAGAGCTCAAGATTTTTTTTTTTTTGGTTATTAACAGAACTGGCCAATGCTTGCACAAGTTTTAAGTAAATAAAAACTTACACCATAATAGGTGCCAAAACCATTCCACTAGCAAAGTGCCACGTTAAACATGGAAGGTTTCTCTTACATTTTCCTTTTTCTTTATTTTTCTTTGAAAGGCCTTCAATTAGGCAATACAATGGGGGGCAGCACTTTCTATCCCTTTGCCACCCTCAATGATACATTACTACTTTATCTTGTCAACAAACTACACATACTAAACAGCAAATACAGACTCTGTTTAAGCATTGTACAATCAGAACAACATCTATGTCATTACAAATTATTAATCAGTACCTGGCAACGACCGTAGAAGCACCCATCTGGCTCTATTGAACCAAAAAAATCCAACTTCAAGAGACACCCATTCTGCTTGTCATAGTACAGTCCTCTAATGGGAAAAGATGGATCATATTTAAAACTCATGCAAACCTCAGGATACCTAAACTGCAAGAAATCCAACACAGAACAATCCATCAAGACCTACAATACACCACACACTAAAAACAATGACCACATAACTGCACTATTATATTAAACAAATACTAACCTCATTCACCATATGCTCCTTTGCGAGATCATATATCAAACTCTGCAAGTTAGCAGAGTAATGTGCCAACGTAAAATCATAGTCAAATCCATATACTTGAATAAGATCCAGTCTAATACTCCTATTGACATATATCCCTAATTGACACATTAAAAAAACATTTTGAATACTAAAAACTTATACAGTAATCACATTTCTTCTAAAATAGATTAAAATTAAACAAAAGGGAAGAGAACTTAATTGAACCTTCAGGATTTGTCTTCGGCATTGCCTTGAGTGCTTCGGGAATCTTAAGGAAACTCCGTTTGGCAGCATCAAATTCCCTCCGAATCTTGTCAATGTCATCATTAACCACCGAATCCGCCTCAGCTCGCCTTATTCCTTCTTCAAACTTTGACACCGTTTCCTTGGAGGATGCAATTCCACTGTAGCCTCGAACATTTGCTCCTAACCCTAAATAATAATAACGATTATAATAATTCAACAACTCACTACTAAGTAAACACTTAAACAGTACACACACACACACACAAGAACGAAACATAATTATTACAATCCAAATATAAAGGTTTGAAACATTAAAACTCAAAAACAAACGAAAAGACAAAAAAATGGCGCATAAGTATTAGAGTTCAAATTTACAGATTTAAAACATTGAGAAAATTAAACCACAAAATAAAAACAAAAAGAGGGAGAGAGAAAAAAAAGAGGACCTTCTCGAACTTCAGGAGAAGAAAAGCTCGTTCTCTGCAACAAAGAAACATGTAAAGAGAGATTATGATTATTATTATTATTATTATTATTATTAGTGTTACGAATATGAAATAAAAATAAAGAGAGAGAGAGAGAGACGCTGAGGGAGGAGCAAAGAGGAAGAAGCCTGCGAAAGGAAGCCATGAGAGGAAATTGAGCTGAGTATTCGATTAGATTGGAAAAATGGAAGAAAGAGATTCTTTCTCCACTGAATTTCCGTTGCGTGAAAAGTCTGGGAAACTTGAATACGAAAATCGAGGGAGCATCCCAAGCCGAAGGCTTGTAGCAGCCTTTTCTGTTTTACGTTTTTTTTTCAAAGAAAAGTATCCATTTCTCTTATTTTGTTGAAACCAGTTTTTCCTTGTTTTTCTGTAGTATACTTTTTCCTTTCATACTTTTATTTGTATATAATGAATAATACGGTACACATTCGAATAATACCGATTTCAAGGTGGCAACTGAGGGATTAGGTCGCCCGGTTTCGAGTTAAAGAATATTCTAAGGTGGCGCTTGGTACTTTACAATGTAATGTGATTACGTGATTACAGGTAATGTGATTGCAGAGAATGTAATTGCAGGTAATGTGATTGCAGGGAATATAACATTGCAGTATTTGGTATATAAGTAATGTAATGATTAAAATGCAGGGAAGATAACATTGCAGTGTTTGTTTTATAAATACTATACAGGGAATGTAATGTTAATTTACAAAATTACCCTTATTTATTAAAATGTAAATTTAATATACTTGTATTCTTTATTATTAATTTTTGTATAATATTATCTCTTAAATATATTTTTAATATCATATATTTTATTTTCATTTTTTATTATAATTTTGTATATTTTATTTCATTTATTTAATATAATTTTTATATTATATATTTTATTTTAATTTCTTTTGTCTATATTATATAAATTTTAATTTTTTATATTTTATTTTTTAATTTTTATTTCTTATATTATATATTTTATTTTAATTTCTTTTGTCTATATTATATAAATTTTAATTTTTTATATTTTATTTTTTAATTTTTATTTCTTATATTATATATTTTATTTTCATATTTTTTACTTATATTATATAAATTTTAATTTTTTATATTTTATTTTTTTAATTTTTATTTCTTATATTATATATTATATTTTAATTTCTTTTACCTATATTATATAAATTTTAATTTTTTATATTTTAATTTTTAATTTTTAATTTTTATATTATATATTTTAGTTTAATAGTTTTTATTTTAATTATAATATTATAAAATATTTTTAATAAAATAATAAAGTTGAAGGTTAAAAAAGTCTTTAATAACATTGCAAACATTGCGGCCTGCAATGTAATGTACATTGCATTGGTTTTGGGCTGCAATCACATTGCAGCCCAGGACTGCAATGTGATTACATTGCAATCTGACATTGCTGTGGTCTATTACAAAACAAACGCTGCAATGTAATTTAATTAGGCACATTACAGGTAATGTCACTTTACATCCCTGCAAACAAACGCCACCTAATTATTTTACGTTTGAATTATTTCGGATTTACAGTATTAATTTTGAAATCAAATCGAATTGGATTAAAAGTTTAGACTATCATATTAACTTTTCTCAATTACAATTAAGCTATTTCAAATAATATTTATAATTCTGATTTTTGATATAATTAAATCATACGAAAGAACAAGTGAATAAATAGTCATTTACAAATTTAAACAAGTTTATGTAAGAAATTAATAATTTGGTTTTGAGAAAAATTATTAATAATTTTTTATTTATTGATTTTTTTATTTTCATTTTTTATTATACTAGTTGTTATTAATGATTTAACATGATTATAGATAAGACTTACAACTTATAAGATCAACCATAATTTCAAAAGTTTAAAAGCATATTAATTAGTTTCTCGATTATTAAAATTTTATTGAGAAGTAAAAAATAAAAATTATTTAAAATTTTGAATATAAATAATATTTAATTTTCTTCAATGAACAAGAAAAAGCTCAAAATATATAATAACTCCAAAGATCTAAAAAGATAGGTCTAGTTGTTGGGAGATATGGATCTATTACATATAAAGAAGTAATATTAGACATTGATTTTAATATATATATATATATATATATTGTTTCTTTAACATAATAATTTTTATAATATAAGATTTTTCTTCTTATAACAAGCATAAATCTCAAATTTAATTTTGGAGCAGTAAGCTCTGAGCTATGGGTATTGCCTCGGATGACTTTGGAGCAAGCAAGCACAACGGTGACAAATTCCATTGTCTTCATTGATGATCAGACAACGATAATGTCATGAAACAATATCTTACGGTAGGCTCAGGCTTATATGGTGAGGTTGCGAATAGCTTTAAAAAAATTGATCACTTGTTCATCTTGATGATGGTGTCGAAGCCTTGGTTGTGAAGCACAGTTTAATTGCACTAATGTTTGACAAGGTTGAGCAATCTTGCTACTAGTGTTTCAGCCATCTCTAGTCTGCTAAGGTCTCAATGGTGCTATTCCAAATAGTGGAGGCAACCCTTTTACATGGGCTAACTCAAATACGTTTCAGAGGCTTGACCTGGTATTATATAATCATGCATGGGCGGAAAATTTTGACACCACTCGGGTTCAACATCTTTCGAGGGATGGCTCCGATCATTGCCCATTACTTATTTCATGCTCAAATTTTAGTTACGAGAGGACCATGTTCTTTCTGTTTTCAACATGCTTGGATCAAACATCATGGCTTTTTGGAAGTTGTTGAAAGTAATTGGAAGGCGCCTATACGTGATTCGGGTATGGCAGCTTTTTGGGGAAACAACAATGCCTCAAATAGGGTCTAAAATGGTAGAATAAACAAGTTTTTAGGGACACATTTCAGCATGTTCGAGTAGTAGAAAAAAAGACGTTGGAAACTGAAATTCTATGCCAAGGTGATCAATCAAGGCAAATAAGGAGAATATGCATTTAACATTTGCCGAGCTTAATCATATCCTTAGTATTGAGGAGGATTATTGGCAGCAAAAATCAGATGTTAAATGAGTTATTGAAAATGAAAGAAATATAAAATTCTTTCGTATGATGGTATAGAAAAAACGAATGAAAATCATATTTTTAGAATTAATGATAATTAAGGAAATATGACCGAGGACCCAACCATTATTCAAAATTCAACAGTAAATTTTTTCTCAAATCTACTCAAGGCTAAAGAATGTGATTCATCTTATTTTGATATATCATTGATTCCTTCTATTGTTACTGATGATGATAATGCTCTCCTATGCGCAAACCCAACTTTGCAGGAAATTTAAGATGCTGTTTTTGACATTGATAAAAACAGCATTGCGGGTCTAGATGGGTTTTCATCCTAATTTTATTAACAGTGTTGGAATATAATTTCGGAGGATTTGATGGAAGCTATTTTGGATTTCTTTCTTGGCGGCACTTTGCCGAAAGTGGTAATTTCTACAACTCTTGTTTTATTACCAAAAAATTCTAATCTGGCATGTTGGAGTGACTTTCATCTAATAAGCCTAGGTATTGTATTGAACAAGATAGTTACCAAGCTTCCGGCAAATCGACTTGCAAAAATATTGACTAGATTAATATCAAACAATCAAAAATGGGCTTGTGAGTGGCAAATTTATTAGCAACAATATCCTTATAGCTCAAAAACTAATCCACAGAATTAATCAGAAAACTAGAAGAGGGAATATTGCCTTGAAGCTTGACATGATGAAGGCTTATGACCGATTTAAATTGAAATTTCCTATTCATCATGATGCGGCATTTTGCCTTTAATGAGCAGTGGATTAGTTTGATTCAAAGATGTATATCTAACTGTTGGTTTTTTTTATTGATTAACAGTGAATCACTGGAATACTTTAAATCTGAGAAAGGATTAAAGTAGGGTGATTTGATATCTTTATCTCTTTTTATCTTTATAGCAGAGGCACTTGTATACAAGGTGGAATGAGCTCTATGGAAAATACTATTCTCTACGATATTCGGCAAGACACTTTGTGGTGGTAAGTCATCTCTTTTTTGCTAACGATATAATTATTTTCATTAATCGAAATCGTTCATCCTTGGAAAAAATTCAAAATTTTTGAAAGGAGTATTAGGCAATATTTGGGCAAAAAATAAATCAGTAGAAAAGTTGTTTTATCACTAGCAATAAAATGGCTAACACCAGAGTGCAAATTCTTCACTCTCTTATGGAATTTATTCACAAAAAGCTACCAATAACTTATATGGGAGAACCACTATAAAAGGGACCCCAAAAATCTTTTCTCTTTGACTCCCTTTATATCTAAAATCAAAGACAAAATTTTAAGTTGGGAAAACACAGTCCTTTCTCCAGGGGGGTGAATCACCTTGGTAAGGAGTGTGCTTTCTTCCATGGCTTTATATCTATCGCAAGTGCTAAAGCTTCCACTTTATGTTGTTGAGAAAACTGAAAGAAAATTTAACAGCTTTCTATGAGGGATACTGTATCTTCCAAACATATACATTGGGCAACTGGGAACAAAATCTGCTTTCCCAATAATGAAAGGGGCTTAAACATTCAAAGCTTAATGGATCTCTTCAAAGCTTTTAACCTCAAGTTTAAGTGCCAATACTGTGATTTAGAGGAAACTTTGATACATGTACTTTGGCAATGTGCAACAACTCAATAGGTTCGAGACTTTTTTGTTAAATTTTTCCAAATTACAATTGTATGTCCTAACAACATTCTACAGATTGTCTAAGCATGGTATTTTTTTTTTTTTTTGAAAGTGTGTAAGCATGGTATTATTCTAGAGATTACAAAAAGAAAGGACATATTAAAATGTTACTACCTATTTTTAATTGTTGGTTCTTATGGGTTGAAAGAAATGATGCTAAACATAAGAACTTGAGAGTGTATCCGAAATATTTCATATAAAGAATTATGAAGCTCTTGACGTACCTGCATAGAGGGAACCAAATAGAAAAATGGCAATGGAAAAGTGATTCGGAAATTACAAAAGTATGGAAGTTTAACTTCCCAAATCAGGATCCACCACCTCCACAAATTATTAAATGGCTTAAACCTTGCTTTGATGAAATTAAATTAAATGTAAATGGGATCTCTAAGGATCATTTCCAGAAAGCTGCAGGGGGAGGACTTGTGTGCAATCATACAAGTATGTTTTTGTTTGATTTTTCAGAAAATTTTGGTTTGAATAATTCTATGAAAGCTAAACTTTTTGCATTGGAAAGAAGACTTTTTTCTATGCCGTGGTCATAACTTCTCAAAACTATGAGTTGAAATGGATCCCAAGGTAGTTGCAAACATGATTATGGAAAAGAGTTTGGGATCGCATGACACTAAGTATGTTTTAGCTTCTATTATAGAAAAGCTTGCAACATTTCTCCTACAGGATCATAGATATTCATCATGAAAGTAACCAAGCTGTAGATTTTCTATCAAATCAAGCGTATTTGCACCAAGGTCTCAAAGTCTTCCACAATGTTGAAGGTGACTTACGGGGAATATTGCCATAACTAGGCCTATAAGTGTTCCACTTCCATGATGGCAAGAATAATCCAAGAAAAAGGAGGAAATCATATCAAAGAAGAAAAAGCAAAGACTAAGGAGAAAACTTTTTAAAAAAAAGTGGGAAAACCTTACTAGGATAAGCTCCCATGCCCATGAAGACAGTAAAATGGTTTACTATTTATGATGGGGTGCGAGGTCTAGAGAAGTATCCTCTTCTGACCTCATCTCACATGAACCACTTAATATACCACCATCTTGTCTTCAGGTGGGAAAAGTAAAAGAACCTAAAACATCACTTGTAATGGAACAACTTCAAGAGCCGAAGTCACAAGATAACAAGTCGATAGAGCTCAACTTAGCTGAGGAAGGAAAAAATCCTAAACCATTATTTATAAGTAAGAGCCTTTTAGAAGAACAAAGAATAACAATGGTTCAACTACTAAAGGAATTCCAATATGTGTTCGCTTGGACGTATAAGCAAATGCTTGAGTTGCATGAGAGATTTATCACTCATGAGTTGCGCATCTCTCCTGGTACTAAGCTAGTAAAGTAACATGTGCGGGTATTTCGTTATGAAATAAAAAACCATATAAAGGAAGAAATTAACAAACTCTTTAAAGCTGGATTCATCAAGCCAATCCATCATCCAACTATGCTAGCAAGCATGGTTCCTATAAAGAAGAAAAACGATGCAATTTGAGTGTACATGGACTTCAGAGATTTAAATAAAACTTGTTCCAAAGATGATTTTCCTCTTCCGAACATTGATACTCTCATGGATGCTATAATTGGTCATGAGATGTTCTCGTTCATGGATGGATTCAACGGATATAACCAAATAAAGATGACACTTGGTGATGCAAATAAGACAATTTTCAAAACCTTATTTGGCAACTTTTACTATACAGTTATGCCATTCAAGTCAAAGAATACAAGTGCAACTTATTAATGTGCCATGACAACAATTTTCCATGACATGATGCATGATTGCTTGAAAGATTACGTGGATGACATTGTAGTGAAGTCCAAGAAAACCTCAAATCATCTTAAAGACTTGAGAAGGGTGTTCAAGCAATGTCGAAAATACAAGCTATGTTTGAATCCCGTGAAGTGTGCCTCTGGAGTAACAACTAGTAAGTTTTTGGGTTTCATGGTTCGTTGGAAAGGCATAAACGTGAACCTTGTGAAAATAAAGGCTATACACTCAATGCCACCTCCATCTAACCAAAAGGAACTCAAAAGCTTGTTGGGGAAAGTTTCTTACATCCAAAGGTTCATTCCAATCTTAAGAAAGATCATTATGCCCTTTTAAGCTCTTTTTAAGAAAAAGGTCTCATTTTCATGAGATGAGCAACAATAGCAAGCCTATGAGAAAATCAAAGATATTTTTGCTTCTCCCAAGACAATGACTATGTCAATCCAAAGGGAACCATATAATGTTATACCTCACTTCAACTCTACATTCAATTGGTGTTCTACTTATTCAAAAAAGAGAGAGGCAAAAACGACATGTATATTACATAAGTAGATGTTTACAAGAGAATGAATTAAACTACCCACCGATGGAGAAATATTGTCTTGCATTGGTGTATGTAACTCAAAAACTTCGTCATTACTTCTTGGCTCATTAACTTAAAGTAGTAATCACGTCAGATCCCATCAAATTCTTGCTCTCGCAACCAGCTGTATTTGAGAAGATAGCAAAGTGGCTACTTTTTCTCGAAGAGTTTGACATTTCAATTGTGCAACCTAAGGTGATCAAGTCTCAAGCTCTCTCAAATTTGTATTCTATTACAAAAAAAATTACATCAAGGGTGTTCTAGTGCAAAAGCATCAGGAGTCGTTCCAAGCGCAAAAGCGCTTAAGGGCATTCCAAGCACAAAAACTTTCCAAGAGCAATCCAAGCACAAAAGCCTCTAAGAACAAGCATGAAACAACTATTTATACGAAAAAGTGAGAGTAACTTTGAATGAGAGACAAGGTTTATAAGTTATCTTCACATTTGGGATGTTTTACAAAACTTAGCTTGGTGGCTTAGATATAGAGATAGTTAAGAGGACTTCCTCTTAACCTTTCCTTGAAGTACATGTACTTTCTCCATTTTACTTTATTCTACTTTATTCTTTAAAAATACACGTGACATGCTATCAAGTGGTACTACTCCATTATCCAAAACTTATGCCCACTATCCAACTACACAATTATTCTCTTAATATCCCCTAAGTCGTTCTTTTAATTACTTTTCCATGACAAACATGTTCTTTTATAATTGAACGTGTTCTCCCAACTACTACTAAGAAAGTGCTTCTGTTTAGTACAAATATAAGAGCCCTAAAGATTGAGATAGAGGAGAAATTATTTAAAACCTAGCAGAGATTATCCTCAAAGCACTCTCAATACTTGTCCAAACATTCATCTTACTCAACCCTTTCCATCCATCATAATTTGTCGTTGTTCTCCACCTTTTCTTATTCCTCATCACCTACCACCAAAGCACTTACGCTTCAAGGGCTGCTCTTGTCCTCTTCTCTATCACCTCTAGTGCATTCTATTTCACTTATTACAACACGTCCTCTCTTTTTACCAGAAGAACCCTCTACATATACCCTTAAAACTCTGCCATGATAAGGGAGTTAACTGAGTTAAGTTTTAATAAGAGTTTTATATATATATATATATATAAAGGAGAAACGAAGAAAAAGAAAAGAAAATCAAATTAGAGTATTCAAAGAAATTTCATATAAATCAATCTTTAAGCGAAAGGGTAAAAGGAAAAAAGGAAAAAAGAAACTAAAAAAAAAAAAGAAAATAACAAGATGCCAAACCACAGCTATGATTATTGTAAAAAAAAGAAATTAGCTTGTCATGTGTTCGAGGCATTAGAAATTGAACAATGTGCTCTTTCAAACTAACCATGCCACAAATCAGCTGAAGGAAAAAAAACAGCTAGCAGGAGGCCCAAAAATATTTGACCAAGCCTTACAAGTACAAGTTATTGTTGCTTTCTTCTTGATGCTATTTCTAAGGCCCAAGCTTTACCTACATCCGTCTGGAACTTCCCTGCAGATGCATTCATTTCCATCATTAGCAACTGCAATCAAAGTTGTTCATGAATAATGCAACAAAGCTCAATGTATATTTTTCTTCTAAGTAGGTTTTTTGTTTAATAAAAACAATGATTTAGCATGTTTAGGTTTAATAACAACAGCACTAGTTTATTGCATCATTTTATTCTATTAGGTTGCCTAAGTAACAAACTCAGTTTTCAAGGTTGAAAGATCACCAAGAAAGAAGAGAATGGAAATTAAATTTTTGTTTCAATACAAAGTGGTATCCCCAACAAAGGAAGCGCAATTAGCAGAGCCTGAACCATTCTTTCACCTTTTAGATAGTGTACATACATACACACTCTTCCAACTGATACAGATAAGATCATTATTCTGAATCGCATATCACCACCAAAGGGGACAAACTCCCTCCCATTTGCACATACCACTCTTCCAACTGTGATGTGATTCCGCCAGGTCATATGTTAAAGAGCATCATAATTCCAGACCTCTCCTATTCTGAAGCATGATTGTTCACTTATAAGCTTACATTTCTTTCTAATGTTTTGTAACTGCTACTATGACGTTGTCATTAGAACCACTATGTATTATAAAGGTCTATTCTATATGCTCTCAGCTTCCTTCCACATTTTTTGTTCACCATTTAACAAACTAAAACTTTGAAGGTGAATCATATTATGCCATGTCAAACAAGATTTAATAGATGTTAATGGCATACCTAGCTACCCTAGAGTTTGGTCCAGATTGAACCAATTTTGAGACTTAGAAGGTCAAACTCACCTATTAAAAGTCGGAGCACTGAATTAAACATCCAAGACAAATTGAAGGCCAATATTAAGTACTGAATTGGTCTTTTAGCATTTTTAACGTGTTAAAATTTATCGAAACCGATAATAGTGAACAAACAACACATTGAAGATGAGGGAAGGCTTTATTTACACACCAGCAGCAGACTGGAAAAACTCATCCAAATCCACCTCTTGTTCTGCATAAATCCAGAATGAAAATTCAGTTTCTGTGTAACATTATTACAGTGACTGATGACTACAGAGATCAGTTAGTGTTAAAATGAAAAAAAAGAAGAAAAAGAGGAAAATTTTGAAACATAAATAATTTAGAAAGAGAATAAGATATTGACTAATTTTCTGAACTCATCAGACACATTCCACACCATTCGAAATGAATGCACCAAATAAGCAAATCAAATCAGCTATTTGCACTCAAAAGCTAGTGTAACAATGCTGTTGCACATATCAGGCTTAGTTGAAATTTAAGCATGAACACAATAAACTAAAATAAAAACAAGATAGTTGAAAACTGAAAACTGAAAACTTAAAATCTGTTTAAATGCTCATCTCTATTAAAAAATTTTTAGCACTTTGAAACTTGTTTTTCAAACATAAATGACTGCAAAAGCCTAAGATGCAGAGGCTGACAAAAACATAAATAATATACAGCCTTCTCAGCAGCAGATGTAGTGATATTTATGTCAACTCAGCAGTGTATAAGACTGAACATTTGAGAGCGTTCGTTTCTACTGATCGCGTAAATATCACCATGAAAAACCGATTCATCTCATCTTAGTAAATAAATCAGCAATGATTATCTAATTTTCAGATTCCAATATCACATTAAAGCTACCCTTCCCCTATACTGCCTGTACCTCCGTTAGTTTTCCGCACTCCTTGTTTTCTTTACTTTTTCCCCAATTTTAAGTTTATTGTCAAAAAGTTGTAGCACATTCTTGAGATATCATTCAAACTAATTTATGTTACTGTGCACCAACCACAAGATGTGATTTAACATTATGATCAGATCTTCAAAACTGATGTTTATACACAAATGAAATTCAAAATGATGAAGAAATAAGCAAGAACAAGAACCCTTACCATTTTCATATTCTAAGGCTTGAAGTATCATCTCCACCTGAATGTAACAGGAAAAGCCAATGTCAGATTACACAGAATTTATCAGCTTTCGAAAATTCACTTTACAGACCTGAAAATATGATATATAAATTAACAGTGATAAAGTACCAACATTAGTTCAAATGAGATTAGCTTGCATAAGTTCGAGACATTGATTGAAAAGGAAGAGAACTAAACTGAATTTCGGGAACAAATTGGTGAATTAATTTAATTCACCACATCTACTAAGATGAGATAAACACATCAAAATAAATGGGCAGACTATCAAATGACAACAGAAAAACTTACAACCATACCTTGGAATCAAATCCATTGTATTGCTTGTTGTATCATACAAGTAACTAAACATACTATTAAGTCATTGATTTTCTATACTAGGGCATAATATAAGTACAACAAGAATACTAGAAAGTCCATTTACACTTGATATGTTTAAATGAAATAAATCATGACAAAATAGAAATACACATACGTTACATACCTTGTCAAAATCTTTGACAATTTTGGCTTCTGAGGAAGAATTTTCTTCATACTCCATCCATAATTCCTCTATTTCTTTCGCTGCAATCAATTAAGCAGACAACTTATGTGGAATTATACATCATTTTGAGATTAAGTAATGTTTTTTTTCTTCAAAAACAATAGGGTGAAAAGAAAGAACAATTAGTTAACCTCTTGACCCTCCACCAAGTAATGTGCACATATGATCCAAGGCTTCCCGCTCTCTTCGACTCTTCTCAGCCTTAGAAATACCATCTGCTGGGGTAATATCGCCAACAATGGCTGTTCAAACAGATAAATAAATAATTTATTATGACCATTAATTGTCATAGGTTAAAATCACATAAAATCAAATTGAATTTATTCAAATTTTTTCGCTAAAGAGACAATTTTTTTTCTAACCTTCGGCGATATCATGAACAAGTGCCATTTTAACACACCTAAAAATAAAAATTATAACAAAAAGTGATAAACATCTTAACCAATGCAACAACTAAAATTAATTCATGAAAAAATAGGGAAAAAAAGTACTAACTTGTCTCTATCAATTCCGGGGATATCAGAAGCAATTAAAGCCATTAATCCCATACGGTACATATGATCAGCGATTGATTCTGGATTCTGTACATCTCTCCGTACCCAACCTGCTCTCTTCGTCGTCTATCATTTTCATTTATTAAAAACAAAATAATTCACCATTTTTCTTTATTCGGAATAAAACGATACCAAACTTTTTAAAAGAAAAAAGAAATTGTTGTCTTTTTCAAAATAATCAAATATTTACCTTGAGGCGGTGGCAGAGAGTGAGAAAATCGATAGCAGACGAAGCAGAGGAAGGAGTGCCAGCCGGAGCCCCGTCACTGGAAGAGGAGGGGGCTGGAGGATTGATATCGTTACCATTGGTGACGGAAGAGGAAGATGACGAAGCCATTCGGGGAAGTGTAGAGGCAGGCGGTGAGCGAGAGTTGCGGGTGAGAAATGATTTGAAGCTGAGTCGAGTTGAGGAAGTGAAAGAGGGGACTAGGAATGCCAGTGAGGAGGCTCTACAGGGAAACACTCGGCTCCCACTCCCCATTTTTTCTTTTTCGATTTTCTTAATATCTTTAGTCCTTTTTTAGTTCTTTAATTAATTATTCTTTTGCGGTTGCCCAATCTCAAATTTCAGGGGGAAAAAGAAATTTGGTATATTCCACGATGTAGATTCAAAGTTCGATCTGACCACCCACGTCATTGTCTGACTGGTAATGGACGGTCCCGATTCCTTTTTCTTGGATTGGGGACTTCACAGATTTTGATGTGAAATATTTTCATTTTCTTTTACTTTTTAGTGACTAGATATAAATAGTTTATTTTTTTTATACATTTTAAAATTAAAAGTAAATAAGTATTGATAAAAGGATCATGACTTGTTAAAGTAAGACAGCCTAAAAACGTGTACCTGCAGCCTACATTAGGACAAAGTGATGAAGGAGGAACTTATTACTCTTGCTAATTATACTAAAAACAGTAAAAAATTAACGAGAGCTAGCTTAAGGAACATAACTCCCAAACTTGGGAACTCCTAGGCGCAGTGGCTGATGAATTAGTACAAAACTCGGGCGTTTGGGCAACCAAATAAAACAGCTGGTCATGACAATGTCGCCCCATGCTCATGAGCTTGCCGCAACAATTCTTGGAGACAAGCTCGATGCCTAAATTGCCATTTATTATGACAGCGTCGTTCCTAAATATCAGATCAAAAATCTCACCCCCACAGTCTTCCCCTAGTACCATTGCGCAACGCTCGTAAAGATCCTCCACGTCTTGGGCCTCCGGCGACGAGGCTACCATGTCATCTGTAACCGCTGAGGGCGAAATGTATCCAACCTCGTCGTCGAAGTAGGGTTCAGGGGCTATGAATGGTTCCATGTCTTTGTTTGCAAGTGCTGCTGAGGTTATGCCTTGCTTACACACAAATAAAATTGCCAAAAGGATGGTACAAGTAGTAAACTTTAGCATGGTGTGTTTTTAGTTTTGCTGTTGAAAGAAAATTGTTAGGATGGGAATTTGAGGGTCAAACCGATGTATTTTATAGGCGGAAGAGATAGTCTAATTGACGGTTTTGAGTTTCTAAATAGCTTTTAAGTCTTTGTAAGTTAAATGTAATTTTGTTCTAACGCATGTGACCTGCATTAGTGAGCTCACGTGAGGAATTTGCATAACTTTAAGAATTTAGGTTTTTTTTTCCTGTGACAAAGAAAAAATGTTTATTCTTAATTTTAACCATTGCAAATTAATCTTAACTATTTTTATAGCTGTAATGTTTAATATTTAGACAAAAACATAATCCCACCTACAAGGTGAAGAACAATTAAGAAGCATATTATAATTTCTTTTTTTTATATTTTTAATATTTTATTTTATTTAAATTTTTAATGGTTAACTATCCATGTTAATAAATCAAGAGATCAAAAAATATCATTTTAAAACAAGAGATATCAAAATAAAACATAATGTCATAAAAACTTTATTATTTAAATAAGATATCTGAAACATACAAATATCTAATTGAAAAAAATCCAAAATGTCAAATATCAAAAATCCTATCTTTGGCCATTCACACAAATCATATATACTCACCATCTCCATTTAGGTCTTTGCAAAATAATGATCAAAGCAAAATAATAATAATAATAATAATAATAATAAAATGATGGTGACCACACAAGAAATTTATATGAGGTTTGCGTTGCGATTAGTATAGCAAAGCCATAATTTAAAATTAAGGGCCGTTTTCAGTTTATTCATTGATTTCAGCTCCTAATTTCCATTACAATAGAAACGATTAAAATTATTCACCAAAAATAACTTTGGTTAGTTTTAATTTTATGCGCTGGGGGCAAAATGTATGATACAATCGTCCCAAACTTGGTAGCTTCTTGCAATACCCGCAAATGCATTTGGCTTGTATTGAGGCATTGCAAAAATAGTCTCCACGATAACGCTATGGCACTGCCATCCCATCCGCACAAGGTCCAAGCAGCACTCTAGACTCACAGACACATTCTGGAACAGATACGAAAAGATCTCTCTCCCACACTCTGCACTCATCAATGACTTACATTCTCGCAAAAACTTTGCTTTGTCCGACGTTGGTTGGGGTACAGGAAATACTATTTCCTTGTTGCTGATATTTGCTTCAAGTGCAGCAATTGCAGTTGCTGAGAGAAACAGCATCAAGAGAAAGAAGCTATTCAACTTCTCCATGATTTAGTTTATTGACTCCCCATCATCTCTCGTTGCTACTTCTTATATATATATATAGGTGATGAGATATTTTCATAGCATTCAATGTTCAAACAAAACGCTTAATATCTAAATGAATTTATTCTACTTCCAACTGTTATGACTTGGGAAATATATATATATATATATATATATATGCAGGACACAACTTAAGTTCAATTTTGATCAAATTGATACATTGTGATAACCTTCCTTACATAAATTAAGATATTTTATTCCGATATAGATGATACAGTATTTTCAAATTTACAAAAGACTTAATTAAGATCCACACATCTCCTAGCTAACAATCTTTAAGAATTAGATAGATGAATATAATAATTAATTAAATAAACATGTGATGAAAATGTAATTAATTTTCTTTATAAAATTTAAAATTTCATTATGAATGAATAAAATGAGAAATTCTTTTCAATCCAAACTCACTCGGGAAAAAATATTAACTAAACATAGCATAAAACTTGCAACAGGTGATAGCACATGGGGCTTTAGATAATATTCTCCTATATTTTGTTATTAGAACATGGGGTTTTTATTTGAGACTTCCTCCAAACACTTTTGGTAAGGTTTCATAATTATTTTTATTTTGAAATTTTTTTTTAAATTGTTACTTTTGACTTCTTAAAAAATTCCGTTTTTAAAAGATTTATTGTAAGTAATTATGATTTTTGAATTTAATTAATTAAAATTTTTATTTTTACAATTTTATTATTCCTAAATAGCATTTTTGAAATAATTTCATAAGTTTAAATAGACCTGGCAACCCCCAAAACAGGTCAAATTCGGCCCAAAAACATTGTGTCTTTTCTCCTTGCATTTCTACCATTAACTCCCAAAACAGTATCGTTTTTGCTTACACTGCTATTCCCAAAACGGCGTCATATTTATATCATGAAAAAAGATAAAATGAAGTAATTATTTTCATCATATATAAAATAATATGATTCTTATCTTTCCCTTTTATCTCAAAAACAAATCCATATAGTTTTCACTCTCTATTCATATGTGTGTATATGTCTAAAAATTGTTCAAGAACCATATTTGAGATCCCAATACTAATCTTTTGAAATTTATTAAAGAGCGTCTTAATCTAGATTGAAATTGTTTGTTTTTTATGTTTAGCGTGAAACTAATTAATATGCTGATTGGATGACCACTTATCATAAAACTTAAATTTAAGTTTATAAATTTTTTTTGTTTTTTTCGATAGTATTGCTACATGTTTCTTTGCAAATTATCTAGATATAACTTGGTCTAGAATGATATAAGTTATTTTATTTTTTTCCATAATATATTTAAAAAAATGAATACATTAAAATCAAAACTTTTTTTGGTACTTTTCATATAAAATGAAAAATAAATATTCAATTTAAAAAAACAGTGCACTTGAGCCATAATTTTTAGCTCCAATTCGCTACATTGGACGCGGACTTAAGCAGAATGATTAAGCATGGTATCCACATCAGTCTGGTTGGCCCGCCATCCATAGTCCAAGCTAAGCTAAGTCACTCTGTCAAATCGGTCAGATTATTTCACTCATTCAATACAAATAGGCAAAACTGTTTTTTGTCTTTTCCTTTTGCAAGGAAAGCTTTGGATCCAAGTTGTTTCCTATAATTATAAATACAGGTGACCTGAACCCTAATATTATTATACAAAATTTTATGTTTACCGAAGAGGAAAGAGAAAGGATAATCCTGTCCATCAATTTAGTATTATAATTAAGGATGTTAATCACCTACTACCAAACATATCCACATGTTCACCAATCAAACAAAGACCCCACAACTTGTCGGTGAGATGGCCTTTACTCTTTGAAAAAACAAAACAGGTTACTTTACGCAGCATTTTATTTTTTAAAAAGTTTCTTTGGATTCTTCTCCACACTTCAATCCGAAGACTTCAATCAAGAAAATTATAACAAAAAACTATGGAAAATCCAAAAGAGTTGGACTTTGCTGTTACGGTCGTTTGGTACAGCGGATTAGCAAATGCTGATAATTGCTAATAACAATACTGCAAACCATGGAGTAAGTAGCACTGCCTGCGTAAAAGAGTCCATAGACAAAAAAAAAAACTGAGATAGTAGGACAAAAAGGGGAGGCCCAAGAATAGCCCATGGTGATGGAGCGGACAACCTGATTGTCGGCAAGAAAAGTCTCAAAGGCGAAAGCTCAATGCGACATGACGTGTGCAGTCTTTACAGCTGGAAGAGAGCGTTGGTCAGACCAAAGTTTTAGCCGAATCAAACGGCAGCCGTACATTTTGCTTTTGCTTTTTTGTTTTTTTTTTTTATTTTCTACAAACTGTGGCCCTTACTCCAACCGTCTTTCACGGTTGTCCCAACCTGTCCCTTTCTTTTGAGCTGTCGCCTTCTTTCCTTTGGAAACTAGTTGTGTTTTTCAATCTCATGACCCTAGAACGCCTTCTCTCTTCTTGAATGCCATAAAAATATATATATATAAAAAATAGGGTATTCTATCTTATAATCTGATCAATCAATTATCCAACACAATGCTAACAGCAAAAATAAATATATAAATAACGAATAAAAACCCAGAAATTTTGACCATATATCTCATTTGGTATAAAATAAAATACATAAACGGATCAAACTGAAAATTATAGGTAAAATAGAATTATCTAACTAGCATAAATTATTATAGCCAAAAACTGAATTAATTAACAATAAACAGATGAAATTAAAATGCACAAAATTAGTTAAATAGATTTAAAAAATGAAATCCAAATTACCATGCAAAAGCGTCACATTAGTAAATATAAAAAACAAACCAAGTAATTATCAAAGCGAAATATGAAACATTTAAAACGTAATTGAGAAAATCAAGTCTTTTAAACTTTACTTACAGAAAACAAAACAAAATCAACAAAACTAGTGGGGTTACAAGGTTTTCCACTACTCCCCCAAGCAAAGAATGTGTAATCCTCGTCTTTTCTTTTTCAACTTATACGGATTTTCCGTTTTCTTCCCATTGCAATTTTCTTTTCCCTTTTAATGGGGAAAAAGAAAATCCCTACATAATTTAAAAAATTAAAAGGGGAAGAAATTTAAAAAAAAAAAAATTATTGTACACCTTTGCGATTATTATAACCATAATAAGATAAATACCATCTAACAAATTTCTTCAACCCGGTCTGCAAATCGGTTGTGGGCTTATACCCGAATTCTCTTTGGGCCGAACTTATATTGGCATGAGTGAACGGAACATCACCGTTTCCGGGCATGTCCACGATATTCCTTTTCGCTTTCACCTTCAAATGTCTTTCCAGTATATTCACCAACTCCGGCACTTTAACCGGCGACGTGTTGCCCAAATTAAAAATTCGATACGGAGCAGGACCCCGTTTCTTCCCCCCCGAACCGGTACTTTTTCCGGATGTATCCAATGACCCCAAACAACCTTTCACAACATCATCAATGTAAGTAAAATCTCGTGCCAAATCAGCACGATTTTTCCCTCTATATATTGTGATCGGTTTCCCTTGCAAAATATTTCTCGTAAACGAGAAGTACGCCATGTCGGGCCTTCCCCATGGACCATACACGGTAAAAAACCTTAAACCAGTAATAGAGAGGCCGTAAATATGATTGTAAGTGTGAGTAATTTCTTCACCTGCCTTTTTCGTTGCTGCGTATAAACTAGCAGGCTGGTCGGTCCGATCCTCTTCAGAGAAAGGAACTTTTTCATTTAAACCGTAAACCGAACTCGAGGAAGCCCATACGATAGCCGGCTGGGGATTAGCCGACTTACAAACTTCGAGAAGCGTTACGAGACCGGCTATGTTGCTGTGAACGTAAGAGTTAGGATTTTCCATGGCGTACCTGACTCCGGCTTGGGCAGCCAAATGCATCACGTGAGTAAAAGCCACCACGTCGAAAAGCTTAGACAATAGCTTGGCATCGTTCAAATCACCTTCAATGATCAGAATGCCGTGGCTTTTAAGCAGCGATTTCCTTGCTTTTTTCAATGAAGGATCGTAATAGTTATTAAAGTTGTCAAGCCCAACGACGCCGTCTCCGCGTTTTTTTAGAGCAAGGGAAACGTGTGTCCCTACGAAACCGGCCGCCCCTGTTACCAGAACGGACATGCCACCAGAACGGTGGATCTGAGCGGAGCTACGGACTTGTTTTTCCCATTGGATACCACCCCAGGAAGCGGTGAAATATCGGCTACCGGAATCAACGAAACTCTGGAAGCTCAAATACGACGCCGTTAATGCGATCAAGAAAAGAGCCCATAAAAACATTGTGCTGGTTGAGGCGAAGCAACGGTGGAACTGGCGGTTCATATTGTGGGCTCTGTCGATCTTGAATTTCCCCGGCGTCGAAGGAAACAGTTCATCCTCCAAGGACGGCATTTTCATACTATCCTCTTTTTCGGTTTTTTTCCTCTTTCACAAAAAAGAAAAGGATTTTGTTGAATTACTTGATTAGCGGAGGCTGAGGAAAGAAAGAGTTTTGCCTTGTGTTTTTTTTTTTTTTTTTTTTTGAATTTCTGATTTGTGGAAATTTAAATAACAGATGCAGAAAAATATAAAGAGAGGCGAGTTTTAATTTTTCCTGCACCTGCTAATTGAAGGAAGGTGAGGAAGGGTTATATAGAGTGGTCACCCACAGACAACGACAAGTATACGCGTGAACGCGTTAAAGGACGGCCAGATTAGATGAAAGATAGAGAGAGAAATTTTAACAAAACTAAAATTACTTACCATTTACTATTAACTGTTTTTATTTTCTTTTAAATTTTTGGACTATGAGTGGACTAATTTTAATTAATGGTACGCGGATTTGATTGAATATCTATGATTGATTGACTGTTCTTTTTTAGGAACGGTTTTGGCTGTTTGCACGATCATTGCATTAAAATACTCTTATATAATAATTATGCTTACTTAATTAAGCAAGGACTACAGTTTTAAAAATGTTTAGTGGGCGTAGTTTGGGAATTTTAAATAGAGAACATGGGGGCCATAATACGTACTCCTCCATTTTGCATTTTGGAGAAAGTGAAACTCCGGGTGGACTAAAATACCAATTAATTTTTTGTCAAAATCTGCGGCCAAGTTCCGGAAAGAAGAATAAAATTGGCAAAAAGGGGATTTTGAGTAATTAGCTTTTGTGGGAATGGACCAGTTACCGGAAGAAGCGGTCGTGACTGGAAGCGTAGATAGATGAGACTAAAAAGGGCAAAAACCAGGGGATTAGCCCGGCGCATTCGGTGGGTTCGGCTCTCTGGTCTTCTTTAGTCATGTGGGAATTGGGCGGTTTCCCTTCTTTCTTTTCAATCTATTTTCAGTTTATTTTATTTATTTTTGACTAAATCTGGATTAGTTTTTTCATTTTAATATTTAAAAATTTGTAAAATGTCCCTTTTTATGTATTTCTAGATTCTTTGTTTCTGGCTCTCTCAAGGTTTGGGATAGCGTGGCAAATTGCGGTGGGAGGGGTCCACTAGGAGAAAAGAGGTGAAAGAGTGTTAATAGGAATAGAAGAGAAGAGAAGAGATGAGATGATGAATTTAATTTTTGACGTATTATTTAAATAAAATTTTAAATTATTTTAAAAAATATTTTTTATTATATTTAATTAATTTTTTATATTTTATTTTGAAATATATAAATTTTTATAATTAATAATTAATTAATTATTATTAATTAAAATATTACTTTTTATTTTATATTCACATAATACTAACATGATGTTGATGTATATGATACAAAATGTCATATAATCATCTAAATTAATATATTATATTATCATTAATTATGATATGTTAGTATATCATATAATCATCAATTTGGCATGTTACAACACGACATAGAATGACAGACTACATTTTGATTGAATTAATAATTAATTATAAAAATTTATTTGACTTAAAATAAAAATAAAAATATAAAAATTTATTAAATTTAAAAAATATATAAAAATTAATTAAAATTTTTTTAAATATTATGTCTTAATTTTTTATTTTTTGGTTGAAAATGGGTGGCAGATCATGTATATGCTAAAATGGCTGTTCCTGCTTATAACTTTGCTGGATACTCCTTATAAAATATAAGCAAGTTAATAAGGAAAAGAAATTTCAAGGAGTAACATAACAACTAATTGAGAAATCAAATTACTTGTTGTTCATGCAATAGGTTAGCCGTTTAATAGAAAATTATTATTTATGTTCAAATGCCCTGATGCTTATACTGAATTTAGAAAGATTTCGTAAACAATTAATTGGATTGACCAAATGGAAGTTGATTCGGTTATTCCATCGTGATGAGCCAAATGGATTGACCAAAATTAATTCAATTATTGTCATCATTATCAACATCAAACTTGCTGATGTTCAATTTTATAATGAGTTGTCCCAATTACAAGTTAATGTTAATAAGTATTCAATTTATCTATTTATTTAAATTTAAATTTATAATATATATAAATTTTTATTGATAAAAGCAGAATATTTTTGTTCATTTTATTTTTAAACTATCATTTTAAAAAAATATTATTGATTATATTTTCAATAATAATTATAAGTTAATAGAGATAAAATTTATCTGATACATATATAAGAATTCTTATTCCATTGAATCGCTTTCATTAGAAAGTGATTTATTCGATTCAGAATTATCTATTTAATATATATCTAAAATATATTTATTTTAAATATTTTATATTTTATTATTATTTAAAAATAAATAAAAGTATAATGCTAATATTAATAAAAGTATTAATGTCTGCAAGAACAAGTTGATTATAATTTTCAATTATAATAATAAATTAATAGTGATAAATATTTATTTAGTGTATAGATACATAAGAATCCTAATTTGCATTAAATCACTAACATTAGAAAAAGATTTACTTGTCTAAGAATTCTTTGTTCATTATGTTTCTAAATTGTAGTCATATTTAATATTTATACATATAATTATCACTTAAAAATAAAAAAAATACAAGTATTTACTTGCAATGCATGTACCAACAGATATTAGTTATCCAAACATATCATTTATCAACACACAATTGATTATATAAAGTTCTAAAGCCTGCTCCACGAGATAATGTTGAATTTTCTTTTTCAAGGATAAGTCCCGAAATTTTTTAATCTCAGCTTCTATCCCATAATATGTAGGTTTTATCCTACTTTATATTAGTTTATTTATTTTACTTGTTTTTAATACTTGATGTAGTAATTATGTACTATGTATTACGCCTTGAAAATTAGTTGTAATTACAGGTTCTATTTATATAGGTGATTTAGTAAAAATATAATACTTGGGATTAAATTTGTAATCAAAATTTATATTCTCCATTTTCTTTAATTATATGAATTAATTTGTTTTTAGCTTGATTTAATTTTAATCTTTGACTGGAGAAAGTGTAACATTTGGTTCTGGAAAACGAGATTGGATGTGTGACGTTTGGAGGTAACTTTTTTGTCCAATAATATTGGATAGGGATGGGCTGTTAAAATGGAACCTGGGAGTTATGAATTTAGGAAGCACTGAGGCCTAGTCACAGTAAAAAAAACAAAAAAAAAGTGTAAGGAGGGATTAACTGCTTAAGTATGTTCTTTTCAAAAGTGAAAAAGGCAATTCAAAGGGAATTTGTTCCTACTTTAATTTTAATTTTGAGCAGATTATTCCTTGAGATCCTAATGGTAACAACAAAAACCATTTTTATAAAATGTTTCTGAAATTACGAGATGCAACAATTCTTTTTTTTTTTAAAATTCTTAGATCTTGCTTTGGAAGCTTTGGTTTTGCTTTTTCTTTTTCTTTTTTATTATGGGAAATAACTAATATAACTAATAACACAGGACTATTGAAGAATGTTAAGCACAATAATGGATATTTATTTTATATCTTTTATATATGATATAAATTCTTAACTTTCAAAAAAATATATATTATATAAATTCTAATAAGAATAAACATATATATATATAGAAAGAAATATTCACAAAAATTATGCTTATCAAATTTTAAATTAATTGAAATTACCTAATTGTTTGTTTAAGAATTAAATATATATTTAAAATGATAGTATTTTTAATAGATGTGATAAAGATATCGTAATGATTTTAAATTTAATCTAATTCTATTAAAAGGAAAAAATCTTATATTATGAAATTATATATGTTTATAAATAAATCTAAATTGTATATATTACAGAGGTAATAAAATATATATTGTTATGAATATTTTTGTAAGTATCTATTTATATTATGCATATTTAGATTTGGACGTAAATTAGATTGATTGAACATTGGCATTTAATTCATTCATTTAATCTCTTAGTATTATCTTCATCTTATAAATTCAATTTAGATAAGGGGTTATTAGTCTAGAAATAGACCCATTCACTTCATTTGAAGATACATATTTAAATAAGATCTTCTTACTCCCTCTAAATATTTTCTTTCCTTTTTAAATACTTTTTTTTTTTATATTTCTCAATAGCTATTCTCTTAAGATTTATTTCACAACACGTTCTTAGCATCTCTGATCTCTCAAGTTTTGGAATTATTTTGTTTTTTATCATCTCCAAGTTTTAAAAGGATTTTAGTGATTGGTCTTTAATTTCTTATTGTAACAAATCAAGTAAGTGACTTGATCTCTCTTTAATATTTTCATTCCCCAAAAATCAACTTTAATATGAATTTAGTTATCATGTAATATACATTACATTATGTTGCTTTGATTAGAAAGTGAAATTGCTAATATATAACTATTAATGAAAAATCATGACTGTTCTGAAGTGAATGCGACATCATTTGACAATTATGGTCATAGTCATGAATCCATTCATTCCTTAAAGTAAATGAAAAATCATTTAATAATTATAATAATTATAATAATTTACACTATCACTATTTTTATTGTAAGAATAATTTTGCCACTAAAAGTGGATTGATAATTTTACCATCAGAAGTAGATGGATAATTTTATCATCAAAAGTGGATGGATGCCTTAACCCACCAACCCATTAAAATTGGATAATTCATCAAAAGTGTGTTACTAGAAATGAATGGATAATTTTACCATTAGAAGTGGATGGATGCTTTAACTCACTAACCCATTAAAAATGGATAATCCATCATAAGTAGATCACATACCAAAAGTGGATAACTACTTTCAACTCACCAAAAGTGGATAAATAATGAAAAGATAGAAATGAAAAGAATAAAAAGATATAGAAAACGTATTGTTAATGATGTGGAATGAAAGACCATTTGTCATGTACTTGTTGTACGTCTTGAATTTTAATCATGGCCAAGTTGACATAGCATATCAAGATGTTTGTCTACCTTGAAAGAGGAATTGATTATATGATTGGTAATGCAAATATTCATTGTTAATTTTCTTATCCTGAAAAAGGAATTGATCATTTGAGAATGAACTTAGTAGTAATTGGTATATTTTAATATAATTATATTATGAAGATACTTTAATATGTTCTTATTGTATTTAAATGATATGTTCTTATTATATGTTTTATTATTTATTTAATGTTCTTTCATATTAACTTGTAAATTTCTTATTGTATATATCTTATTTTATTAAAGAAAAATATGGATATTCATATTGTTGGATTTAAGATCTATGATGTAAATATATATCTAGTAGGCATTGCTACAATATACACTATATTTAAAGACAAGAATATTTTCCCATTTGACAAATGAAAAAAAACCAATGTCAATAAAAATCTGGTAGTACAAGATTAATTAAAACTCCGAAAGAGTTCATATTTTCCTACCTTGAGGAACAAAGTTTTATAATAAAAGATGTATTAGTTTTTATTAGGTCTCAAAAAAGTTTATTAAGCTTTAAAGATATTCATTTGAATAGATATCATATTGAGACAATGAATGAAAAAGACACTTAATACCTCTATATTATATCTATTATCTCAAGTAGGAAGTGTGTGTTGAAAAAAAAATTATTCACTTTGTTCTCTGGATTAAACTACATAAATATTAGAATATTTGAAACTCATAATAAACTAGAAGTTTACCAATGATTTTAATGTTTGACATGGTCGATTAGACCATCCCAGATCAATAATGATGCAAAAATTTATTGAAAATTAATATGATCATTCATTGAAAAATCAAAAGATTTTTCAATTTAATGAAATATTTATGTCTTGCTTACTCTCAAGGCAAATAAATTATAAGACTATTATCAGCTAAAGTTGGGACTAAATTCTCTACGTTTTTGATACATCCACCATGAATAGGGATGTCAACGGGTACTCTACCCAGTTACATTGGATTATGGTACTTCATAAACAGGTTTGGGTAAGGTTAGGGTAGCGATTTCACTACCCGAATTTTAATAGGGTAGGGTTTGGGTACCACTCCTTAGGTACCTGTTACCCGAACCTGATTAATATTTATAAATATTTTATTATTATTTTAATAATTAAATTAAAAATTTACAATTTTTACTAACTTTACAAGTAATTTTTTTTCTTAAAAACTAACAAATATATGAAAAGTATGGTTACTCTAATTATTAATATGATGACATTAATATATTTAAATTAAAAAATTATAACTTATAAAAATTATATTTTTTGTTTGAATCTTTATGTTTAGTTATTTAAGTTTATGTTGTTATTTAGATATTTATACATAGTTATTTAAGTTTATATCGTTGTATGGATATTTATTTTTAATTATTTAAGTTTATGTTTAGGATTTTTTTTATTATTTAAATTTAAATTTTATTATTTTTATTTTTATTAATTTAATTAGTAGTTAATTTTATGAAATACGTAGAGAAATGTTATTGTATATGTATACGAGTTTAGGTAATTGGGTATCTATGAAGAAGATTTTAATGATTTTTTAATTTAATCGGGTTTTTAAACGGGTTAGGGTAATTATAGAGTAGTAAAAATGTAATAAGGTTAGGGTTATGGTAGTAATTTTAAAATTAAATGGGTAGTTAATAGAGTTAGAGTAGTTGATTTTTTATAGGGTTACGGTTCGGGTACCTCGAAATTATAAGGTACCCGACCCGTTGACATCCCTAACCATTAACCATTTAGATATTTTATAGTTTTAATCGATGCATTGACTTAATGGTCAATATGTATTTATTATCAATTTGTAATTTGACATTTGCAAGATTAATTACCCAAATCGTTTATTTGGAAGCATATTTTTCTGATTATGAAATCAGGACAATTCGTCTTGATAATGCTGGTGAATTTACATATCAAGCTTTTAGTATTGCATATTGTTAGAATAACTGTTGAAGAACCTATTGTTTATGTTCATACATAAAACAGTTTAACAGAATAGTTAATTAAACATTTCCAACTGATTACAAGGTCATTACTTATTAAATTTAAACTCTCAATTTCTATTTGGAAGCATGCTATTTTGGATGTAGCAGCATTTGTATACATCAAACCAAATGAGTTATTATAAATTCTCCCTTATATAATTGGTTTATGGTCAGGAACCAAATATCCCATCTAAGAATTTTTGAATGTGCAGTATATGTTCCAATTGGTCCACCACAACGCACAAAGATGGGTCCTCAAAAGAGGTTAGGAATATATGTTGGATATGAATCCCCATCTGCAATTAAATATCTAGGGCCTTCAATAGGAGATTTATTTATTGTAAAGTTTATTGATTGTTATTTTTATGAAATAATTTTTTCAACATTAAGGGGAAAATTAAGTAATTGGAAAAATGAAATTTCTTAGAATGAATTATTATTATCCAGTTTTAATCATTGCACAAATCAATATGAACTTAAAGTTCAAAAGATAATTCTTTTGTAAAATATAGTAAATCAGTTGTCAGACGTATTTACTAACCTAAAGAGAATAAGTAAATCTTATACACTAGCTGCAAATACTCTAATTAGCCTCAATGTCCTTGTAAGACAAGACACGCCATAAGCATGGACACCAATGAATTCCAAAGATAAAATCTTCGAAAAGAAAAAAAAGTAAATATTCTCCAAAGATAAAATCCTCAAAAAAAAAAAAGAGCAAATATTTAAGATGTTCAGAAAGAGGAAGTTGAAACTCTAGAAAAGATCCTTAACATAATTGATAAAAATTTCAGAAAAAATTCAAGTACCTAAAGTTATAGAAAATGAAGAGATTTCAATCAATTATGTCATGATCAGAAAAGATGGAATTGGAATGAAATAAACATCGATGATATTTTTGAATCTAATATAGTGCTTAATATTATGAATGAAAAATGAGGATCTTGAATTTATATTTACTAAAGAATGTAAACGTAGAAATGATTGGCCAATGTGGAAAAACGTAATTAAAGAGGGATTGTATTTAATTGCAAAACATGAAGTTTTTGGACCTATAGTCCGTACATCAAACAGTGTAAAACCAATGAAATATAAATGAGTATTTGTGCGAAAACGAAATAAAAAAAATGAGATTGTAAGATATAAAGCACGACTTGTCATATAACGTTTTACCCAAATACCTAATATTGTGAGTCATATTTTGTTGTGGTGGATGCAATTACAATTCTATATTAATTAGTCTGGTAATAAATGAGAAGATTGAAATACGTTTAATAAATGTAGCTACAGCCTATTTATATGACTCATTTGATAACGATATTTATATGAAATCCTTAAAGGATTTAAGTTTCTTGAAGCACAAAATTTGAATTCTTAAGAAATTTATTCAATTAAATTTTAAATTAAATCTTTATATGGATTAATGCAATCCATACACATGTGGCACAATCGTCTTAGTGAATATTTGTTAAAAGAATGTTATAAAAATGATCCTATATGCCCATGTGTTTTTATGAAGATTTGAATATGAATTTGTGATAATTGCTATTTATATTAATGACTTGAAATTATTGAAACTCTTGAAGAGTTATTAAAAGTCGTGAATTACTTAAAAAGAGAATTTGAGATGAAAGACTTGAAAAAATAAATTTTTATTTGGGTTTTCAGATTAAGCATTTAACAAATGAAATTTTTGTCAATCAATCAAATTATATAATAAAAGTGCTATAACAATTTTATATGGATAAAACATATTCATTGAGTTCACCAATAGTCGTAAGGTCACTAGATGTAAAAAAAAAAGATTCTTTTCAACCTCGTGAGGATAATGAAGAACTTTTTGGTCTTAAAGTATCATATCTAAGTGTAATTGGAGCACTGATGTATCTTGCTAGGAATACATGACCTGATATATCATTTGTTATAAATTTATTAGTAAAATATAGTTCTTATCCAACTTGAAGACATTGGAATAGAATTAAACATATACTTCGATATCTCCGAGGAATAATGGATATGGGCTTATATTATTCAAATGCATTAAAAACATATTTAATTGGTTATGCAATTGCAAAATATTTATCTGATCTACACAAGGCTTAATTTATATATATATATATATGAAGATAATACCACATAGCACAGTTTAAAAAAAGATACATTAAAGGTGATCGAACAAAATATATTTCGAAAAAATTCCATGATCTTCGAGAAAAGAGTTATATTAGTGTTCAACAAATTCAAGCAAGTGACAATTTAGTAGATTTGTTCAGTAAAGTCATTCCTACTTTAACATTCGAAAAGTTGGTACAAAAGATTGGAATGCATCATTTTAAAGATTTCTAAAATGCAGTCATCAGGGAGAGTAAAATATGCACTGTATTCTTTTCCTTCATCAAGGTTTTCTCCACTGGATTTTTCTTAATAAGGTTTTTAATAAGGTAGTTTTTCAAAAGCGTATTCTTGAAAAGAATTATGCACTCTTTTTTCTTCACTTGAATTTTTTCCCATGAGGTTTTTTCTTTGTAAGGTTTTAACGAGGCATATGCTTGATACAATAGATATTCAAGGAGGAGTGTTAAGAATATTTTTGTGAATATCCATTTGTATTATGTTTATCTATATTTGGAAAAAAAATTAAATTGGATGAACATTAAGATTTAATTCATCCATCTAATCCCTTAATATTATCTTCATCTTGTAGATACAATCTAGATAAGGAGTTATTAACCTATAAATAGTCTACTTCACTTTATTTGTAAATACATACTTGAATAAAATCTTCTTACTCTTTCTAAATACTTTCTTTCTTTTATATTTCTCTATAGTTGTTCTCTTAAGATATATTTCATAACATATATATATATATATATATATAACCAATTCTATTTATAATTTGTTTTGAAAGGCAAATTCATTTCAAAATAAAACTTTATAAAAAACCACTAAAGGCATAATGTCAAGTGTTGAAAAACAACTTGACCCAAGATCTTTACAAAAAAACAAGATCAGCTTATGGCTATTGGTTGCATGTGAGATCAAGACGCTTCTTTTATCCAAATCTCATAGCAACCGTACACTTTAAAAGTGCAAAACAAAATCAGAAATATATAGAAACACTATTAACCCTATTGACCTTTAGCCTTAGAGACTAAGAACCTAAAGCTGCAACAGATAAGTCGTGCAACAATCCCTTGGCTATAACCTTTCAACATGCTGGGTTACCATGCCCTGCACTCACACTGAAGAAAGAGACCACAACATATACACAAAAAGACAAACAAACCAACATACAACTAAGGTTCCCCATTTCCAACAAACTCAACCAAATCAGTATTACTATCCAATCTTTCTTTAACCATACAGTCGGCCTCTTGATTCCTTTCGTGAAAAATATGACACAATTTTCCAACTCGAGACCTTTCTTTTTAAAGTCTCAATGTGTAAAATTAGTTTCCAAAATCTCTATCGCACCTTATTGGGGATATTCGCCCATTTAATAGCATTTTGTGAGTGATTCTCCACCACTAGTTTATAGCAACTAGCCTATGATGATTTGGCAAACAGCAGGAAAGTTTTCCCGATGGCAGAAATCTTGACCAAATTTGAATCACAAAACTTGATGGATTTAGAAAATCTAATCAGCAACTTGCTTCTTTCGTATTTCATCACTTCGCCAATACTTGCATTTTTTGGACTTCCATTTATTGCCTTGTCAAAATTAAATATGACTTCTCCTCTCTCTAGCCTTTTTCATGTGGTGTTTGGTCTCTTGGTTTTGCATTCAACTAGTTTTAACATCACATTGAGTTGCCTATAGACATCTGGGATTGAAATTTGCTCAAGTGTCCATATTGCCTTAGCTTACATAGCCACCTTAAGATATATGACCTCATCTATCATCTTTTTATCTCATCCTTTATGTTGGAAGATTACCTCATTCTTACTTAGCCATATCATTTAGGTTATAGCAAAGATAACAATTTTTCATATCCTAAAATCTCCATCCCCTACCTTAGTAGTATTCCACATAACCATAAGCTCTTTTAATCTCCTCGGCATAACTCACATAAAACCTCATTTTTCAAACCATGCATTCCACAACCTTAAACTCTCATAACATCCCACAAATAAGTGATCAACCATCTCCAATTCCTTATAACAAATGAGGGATATTGCCTCAGCTTTGGCTAACATCCTTATCTTATATAGTTCCCTTTTTACAACGATCTTTCCATGAATTAGCTGCCTTACTAATGCTTTTGTTTTTTGCATTGTTAATCTCCCTCAAACCCACTTCTACACCTTTTCCCTATTTTTCTCCTTTCCTTCTACCATTTGACAAAAAAACTTACCGTATAGCCCCCATTATGTATTTTCTTCCATATGACTTTATCTTTTAATTCCTGAGTAAGGTAGTATTCTCTAATCATGTTCGAAAACATCTCATGTTGTCCATCTTCCCAGCTTAAAATGTGTTTCTTAAGTTTTATCTTCTATTCCCCATAATCCTTAACTTTTCTCATATTATTAACAACTAAAGTGAATACTATGGGAAACATATCTTTTAACATTCCTCCCTCTACGCACCAATCTTCCCAAAACCTAAGATTCTCACCATTGCTCAACACATATCCAAAATTTGTATGAACCTGTATGAGAAAAAGGTTAGTAAGGGAAAAGGGTTTTGTGATGTTATTCCAAACTTGTTAAGCTCTTCTATTGTTTCCACCTTGCAGCAATAATAGTGTAGGATCCTTTTTATTTTTCTCAACCAAAACCTTATTCCATAGACTGTTGTTTTCTTTCTCATATCTCCACAACAACTTGTTAAGCATAGCTCGATTTTGGTACCCAGGTCCATAATACCAATCCCCATTCATTTCTCCCTTTACACATCGAATCTTATCCCACATAGTGCATTCTTATCTTTTTATCAACATCCTCCTTAAAAAAAATATTCTTTAAATTTTTTCAATTTCATTCCTAACCCTTACTAGAATAAAGAATAATAACATATAAAAGTTACGTAAGCTTGAAAACACAAACCTCAATATTGTAATTCTACCACCCATCGATAAGAACTTGGTCTGTTAGCTTACTAAATTGCTTTTAAAACATTGGATCACAAGCTACCATATTTGTCAAAAGAGCTACATTGCCCCCAAAGGCAAATCAAGAAAAGTGCACGATAGTGTATCACATCTTCACTCTATTATAGCTAATCAATTTTTCATTGTGGTGGCCTCAACATCAATTCCCATTAAATACTTAAACTTGACATTGCTTGAACACCCTTAAGATTCTTTTGATATTATTCATCTTCTCTAACACTAGATAACAAAAAATCATGATATCATTTGCATATTACAGATGTGATACAATCAAGCCATTCCTTCCAACCAGAATCCTTTTACACATACCAATATGCTTGGCTTTTTTCATCAGGCAACTGAAGATTTCTGTCACTAAATTGAATAGAAAATGTGAGAAAGGGCATCATTGACATAGCTTTCTTTGCATCTAAAAAATTTTTAGTTAGAGAGCCATGAACCAAAAACGAGATACACACTATCGAAATGCACTCTCGAATCTAGTCTTTCTATTGTCTTGGGAAACACATTTTATTCATGACAAACTCTAAAAAGCCTTAGTCCATACTACTGTAGGCTTTCTCAAAGTCAACCTTAAAGATCAATTCTTCTTTTTTCTAATTTTTAAGCACATCAATCAACTCATTAGCAACTAAAATCGAGTCCATGAGTTGTCTGCCTTCAATAAAGGCTAGCTAGTTATTTGCTAATAACTTCTCTAATAACCCTTTTCAGCCTATTCGTAAGTAATTTGGCCATAATGTTATATAAGCTTCCCACAAGGCTAATTGGTTTGTAATCCTTCAATTTAGATAGATTTCAAATTTTGGAGATTAGGATGATAAAGGAATTATTCACCCTTTTCCCTAACTTCCTTGACTTGAAAAAAATTTCCCATAAACTCCATGACTTTTACCTTCACGATGCTCGAGTACTTTTTATAAGATTTCATGTTATATCCATTTGGGCTCAGTGCCTTACTTTCTTCACACCGACAAATTGTATCCCAAACTTTCTGTTCAGTGATTGGTGTTTTTAATAACTTTGCTACTCCCTGACTCAAAATTTTCATGCCATAATCCATAATAGCCATCTCAAGTACTTGTTTTTATATTGCTCTTCAAAGTGCCTTGCAATAACCTTTTTAACCCTATCTAGGTCATCAAACCTTCTTCCCTCAAATTCAACCCTATCAATGAAGTTGCCTCTCTTCCTCGCCGATGCCATTTAATGGAAATACTTGGTATTTCTATCTCATTTCTTCACCTATCTCACCTTCAATTTTTGACTTTACTCCATTTCTTGTATCTTATACAAATTCCACAATTTAGCCTTCATTTCCATCACCTTCTTTTGAAAGTTATTTTCTTCTTATTCTGTAATGAAGCTTTGTTCAAGTTACATAATTCCTTTTCTAAAGCCATAATTCTCCTAGTCACATTACCATATTTATTTCAATGTTAATCATGAATCTTTGGTTTCAACCATTTCATACAACCCCAAGCACCATTTTCCCAATGTGTTTCCTCATCTTTCTTCCCCCAATGCCTTTCGATCAACTCCTTAAAGCACTTTTCCTTCAACCAGTGGTTATACAGTCTGAAAGGTTTAAGTCTTCAGTTGATCTTAATAGAACCAATCTTAACCAAGCAATGATCAGATATGGAACAAGAAAGACAAGTTTGTAATACATTATTATAACAACTCAAAATTCTCCATCACTAATAAATCGATCTAACTTGCTAAAAGTGACATCATCCTAATTGTTGCACAAGGTATACTTAGCATCTATCAACGGTAAATCCACCAGACCCATATTATTAATAAAGCTATTAAACTAGACTATCGATCTTCCAATATCCTTTCTGTCGATTCTTTCATCCTCATTCCTAACCATGTTGAAATCTCCCCCTACCACCCACCAAATCTCATCTCTTATGGTTTGTGTAACTATATCTTCCTATATTTCCCTTATTTCGCCTTCATCATTTGAAGCATATACGTTGACAAATCCACATTTAAATTGAATTCCTCTAACTATTCTAATAAAAAGTTGATAGTGTTTTGTTTCCTTACAATTTTCAATATTAAAGAAATCCTTCCACCACACATTAATTAAGCTACCTGACCTCCTTTCATCTACCATTACCCTTCCCTCAACCTCATCCTTTACCCTGATTCTTTCATACAATATCTTTTCCACCACCTGCACTTTTGTTTCTTACAAAAAGACTATACTCAATTTCTTGATTCTAATCACTCTCTTAATGGCTCTCTTCTTATCCCTCTATCCCATACCTCTCATGTTGCATGTAATTATAATCATTGTCCTTAAATTCGTACAACAAAAAAAGCCCTTACTTTAGCTTTGGTCTTTCATGGACTTTCGACTTTAAGTTATCCCTTTCCATTTCATAAAATCTTTGCATTACTGTCTCCTTACATACTCGAAACCGCACCCTCAAACCCTCATATAAATCCTATGTAACTACAACTTCTGTAAAATGTTAGGACACTCATCTCACACTATCATTGTCGGATTCAGAGTTAAGGCTTTTTCCTTTCCTATTTCCTTCATTCATATCCTCTAACATTTCCTTAATCTCTTCATGAATCAGCTTTCTTTGAGCTTTTGACATACATCTACTAGCTTTAGCAGTGTTGATCCATTTCCTTTTATCAAGGCATTTCTACTATTTTTTAGCATCTCTTAACACATCTAGCCATACCTTGTTCCTTAAGGTCTTCACTTGGCTAGCCCCTATTAACATTAGACCATTTATTTGTTTGACTGTTTCCTGCTCTATGTATTTTTTCCCTTTTTCATACCATATTCTTTGTTTAAGTCTTCTGATCTCTGATTTTCCCTCTTGGTCCTAATCATCTTCAATGAATGCTTTGTTCTTTCATCTCCTTGACTCCCAAACCTACCTTCCTCCTTCATTTGTGGCATTTTCTTCCTATAATTTGTTGGGCCTCAATTGCATTTCATTGTACTTTAAAGGTTCAATTCTCTTAGCCTCTTTCTTTGATCTTCTCTTTCTTGAGCTTTCCTCTTCTATCAGCGTACCTTCTTTAGTATCAACTGTCCCCTTCCCACATTGCCTCGGCATATTTGCTTCTTCACCACCTTCCACACTAATGTTTGGATCTTGTAATCCCTGATTGCTATTGTGTTGGCTTAGCCCTATTAGGTAAATGCACAACTATTCTTGAGTTTGAGCTTTTCTCCCCACATCTTTTCTCTATTGGGTTTCATTCAGTATCCCAACTATAACCTTTCACCTTAGGCTTTTTTTCTTACTTTTAGGGCCCTAGCTTCATGGATTCTATTTCTTTTCTTCTCCTTACCCATGTTATCTAACTTGTTTGGCCCATTTCCTTTAACCCTCACAGCCGTATCCCCCTCAACTTCCCCATTTTGCCTAAAGTTTGAACTTTCACCTCATTTTCCTTCACTCTTACTCTGTGTCTTTTCCATGTCGTCCCTTCCTAAACTTTTACTTTTTTGACTTCCTAAGGCATGTATGCTATTAAGCTCTATCATTAGGCATTAACATGCACTTGTCCAATCACTATTATCAAATCGATTCAATTGTGCATCTTTTCAGCCTCCATCTTGGTTATCCTCCTCGCCACCTGATTCTTCCTTGATCACCTCCCTTCATTTCTCAAAGTAGTCTAAATAATTCCCTTCACTTCTCCTGTATTATCTTCCATTGGGTGCACTTCTTCACTAAAACCAATTGCACTAATAATCATTGCATGAATCAAAAATAATTTTTTCATGGCTTCAACCTTATTCCAAAGAGTAATTCTACGTTTACTTGGCATCTCAACCAGGATTATCGCGTAATCTAGCCTATCTTTTTCTTGAATGGCAATTTCCTCCTTCACATATCTCCCCCAGGACTTTCTCAACTCTTTAAAGGTGGAAGTTTACCGTATGTGGAGTGGAATTTCTTTTAACTTCACCCACACCAAATATTTTTGGTCATTTTTCCACATCTTGAAAAGTTTGATCTTTTCAAACCAAACCTCGAAAACTTCTCTATACATCCCTAAGAAGCATTGCTTTTCCTTGACATCTCCAAGGGTCACCAATAACTAACCTCCCTTTATAATTCTCACTCGCACCCATGCACCCTTAATGTGCAAAGATTTTTGAATGTCACTAGGATGAAACCCATCTCTTGGTTGTCCAACTACAGAACATTCCAACCAATCAAGCTTCTCAGTTGTACCTTGTAAGTTACACTCTATCCAACTAGACATCCTAGCATTGTTTTTCTCCTTCTTTGACGGCCGTAGAGCTTCCATGACTTGTGAGTCCTTCCTCGCCATTACTCTTGGTCCTTCCATCTTCGTTTTCATTGGTCTTACCCCTAACGCTTCCTTATACGTTTTGGCTTTGGCTTAGCTTGTTTCCCCATTGAGGTTTCTTTTTCTCTTATCAGCTACCTTTACATTTAAGAGCCTTCCTTTAATTCATATACCTTGTCCATCATTAATGGCTTTCCATAACTCCCATTCATGCTTATACTTAACAAAAGTGTAACTTCCAGATCTTTTTGTGTTAGTTCTAGAGAAATAAATATCAACTACAACCCGGAATCTGTCGAAGCAATTTTTAATCTCTTGCCAAATAGTATTTAGACAAAGGTCCCTTATAAAAGCAAAAAACAATTTACTCATCCTGTTTTCCAACTCTGAGATTGTCCTACCTCGTCCATACTCATTTCCTCTATTCTCTTATAATTTGTCTGCCTTTCAACTGTAGCCTCCCTTGAACTATCTTGGGCAATTGTAAATGGTTTTATGATCCACATACCGTTTACCTTCACCCCTGTACTCTTGTTTTCTCATTCTCGTTTATCCCAATCCTTTCTTAGACCCTTTTAATGAAGAGATTGTTAGCTCAAACCTTTTGGGCAAAAAAACAAAGAATCTTTTGTACCACTTTACTTTTTAAAATTTTTTCACCCTATTTATTATTTAACTCTAACTAATTAATAATATTATAATACAATCTAACTAATAATTTTGTATTATAACTCTAATTAAATAATTTAAATAATTATCTTTAACAAAATTATGTTAAATGATAAGAGAACGTAAATTAATTCATTTTATATGATATAACTTGATCTCTCTATATATAAAAGATGTCACCTCTACCAACCATTTACACATTATTCAACGTTATTAATTACACGATAAGTTTTCACAAACTTGGCATTCATATATGCTGTACGCTTACAATTGATGCATCATCTAATTAACATTGACCAATTCCATGTTCCTGATCCGCCATGAATTTATGTCATGTTTCCAATGTTCATTAGGTTGGCCATGCTCATCTTCAACATTACTTGTTATCTACAACATCTCATTCAAATCTTGATTGATGCTTCATATGATATACCAAATGCATCTAACAATTGGCCAACCTCATTCTTTTTTTTTTTTTTTTCATTTTTAATCAAGGAAGCTTATTGTGTCTATTATTACATGTTACATGTTACATGATGCATCGTTACTTATGATTTTAGAATAAGAAAAATTGAATCGGTTTTTTTGCATTTAAAAATTCGTATATCTAATATTAAATTAAATACTTAATTTGTGTATCTTTAAAATGGTTGTATGTATTTAAAATATATAAAAAAAGTCATTTTTTTTTGTTTACAAAATTGGAAACTATCAAGTTTATCAATGACGAACTTTTTCTTAAGAAACCAGAAACAAAATGAGTAGTAATAAATAATTGTCAATAATTACAGATGAAGTAAATTAGTACTGATAATGACCATATATGCACTTTATTCTTTGGTATAAAATACCTTTGCAATTACGAAAAGAAATCATGATGGTACTTAATTTCATTAGTCAAAAATTGCGGCAAATCCGCGAATGCTCATATAATACGGTCCCCGTTGGTGCTGTCAAACTGTATTATTGACGTTGCGACCCATGCTCACTATCCATCTTAATTCTTAAGAACATCAAGAAGCCAAAATTATTTAATTGCAAGTATATTAAAAAAACTGTATTTTTTCCACTCCATTATTTTATTTATTCCACTCTAATCTTCAAATTTGAATTAATTAAGAACTCTAACCTCTTGAGTTGGACCCTAATTATTCACCATATGCACTACAACGGTTTGAACATCATGCACTAGTTTTCCATCCCCTTTTCTCCTGGACAGAAAATGAATTGAAGTTATTTAATGTACGACACCCCAGTTGGACCTGCTAGTATTTGGGTCTAGGCCCTTTAGTCTTAATTTTTACTAGCCGAAAGATAATTCTCTTTGCCTTTTTGGGCTAAACTTTTTATTGATTGAGTCTGCAGTCATATGAAATGAAATAGTTTTATTTTTTTTATTAGTGGAATTTTCTTTTTTTTTTTAAAAAAAGATAAATTATTTTTATATAATAAAATTTTCTCTTTTTTATCATATAAATTCTTATGAATCATCAGAATATCCGTTCTTAATCTCCCCCCTCCCCCCAATATTTTTTAACAGCCATAAAACATTAATTTTATAAAAACTATTAAAAGTTTTAATATAAAAATCTCAAAATTGAAGCTTTATTTTTTTAAAAGGTCAAGTAATTATGGAGATACAAAGTGAGATAGATTGAGTACTATAGAAGAAGAGATATTAATTTGTTGGAACCATTACGTAATTGATATGAAGATGAGGCATGCGTTTCCTATTTGACTTTGGAAGGGGGAAATGTTGTAGAGCCTTGATTTGCTCTTAATTTTAGTATTAAAATAAATAGCATATGCCATCCCAACTTACCATAGTGGCCATTGAATTGGATTATTTTAGGTGATTATCTAATCAGACTTCGTCTGACTTGTGGCTGTCATTTCTATTGGGGGGGTTTGTGGCTTGCCTTTGTCTCCAACTCTACATCCTGAGATTTTTCTTATGAGATTTCTTTACAATTTCGTACGGTTAAAAATAATTATATAAATTTTTTAGTTAAGATTATTATACAATATTATTATTTAATTAAAGTTATACTATAATACTGTTAGTTTATTAGGGAATTATAAATAGGATTAGCTTTATATATGCCATAGATAATTTAGATTTTACTATATCATATACGAGTCATATTTTTACTCTAACTAATTAAGAAATAGTATTGTAATTAAACTCTAATTAAATATTGTAATCTAATTAGGTAATTGTATTGTACAATAACTCTAACTAGATGATTTGTATAATTATCTTAACAAGTATTATTACAATCAAACAACTATATCATATGTACATCTAAATTCTAATAAAACATATTAATAAACAACTTGATTGATATAAAACAAGGATTTTTTAAATGATTCAAATTTTGATAATGACAAAAATAATATACTGATATAGTTTGTAAATAATATAAATTTTAAAATAAAAAATTTTAATGTTTTATATTCGAACTATACTTTTTTGAACACTTTATCATTTCTCTACGAATAAACAAAACAAAATAATATAAAACCAAATTAAACTTTCTTATACGGAAACTCAAACCTAGAATTTATTCGTGTTGTGAGATTTATAAAAGATTAAATTATGATCATTTATCTTAATGTGCTTCACCCACCTTCTCCACTTCTGATTAATTTTTCATAATTAGAGATGACAAAATGATCTCTAATTTGAAAAAAATTAAACTTGAACCGGACCGAATCTAAATTTATAAAAAACTTAAAAATATAAACTCATAAAAACTTAAATTTGATATAAACAAAATTTGAAATGATACGAATCTAAAATTATTCGCACTCAAAATTGATCCAAATTTGTAACAACTCAAATTTGACACTAAAATAAAAAATTTAGTTATTAATTCTATTTTAATTCGAAACGAAAATGACTTGAGTTGAATATGTCCATTTGCCACTGGTACTCAGAATGTGACAATCAAATAAATCAAGGTAAAAAAGAAGAAAAATCACTTGGATTGGGTTTGATATTATCATTGAGTTACAAATCTATAGTTGGAACCGGAGTTGTTATCTTGAACAAATTTAAAGTTTTTCAATCCAAGTTAAGGTTTGTTTATGTTATTAAAAGTGATTTTCATCAAGGCTTTTCAAAAAACAATTCTTCAACCATAATTTGCAATCGATTTACAGCTCAAGCTAAAATCTAAAAATTTTTCTTTCATTAAATCGTTAAGACTAATTTATAATTCTTCATCCAGTTGGGAATTAGAGAAAATTATGCAATGATAGCCATACTGGTGAAAATAATAAAAAATATTTAATTGACAGTTGGCCTATTAGCTCAGTTGGTTAGAGCGTCGTGCTAATAATGTGAAGTTCACAGGTTTGAGACCTGCATAGGCCATTTTTATTTTATTCGTTCAATACTTGCAAAAAGGCATGAAAGTTAGAAACTTTGGAAATAAATCATGAGTTCAGTCCATAATCCAAACTGTCTTATTTGAACATGAAGATTTGGTCCTGCCTTTTGTCATAAACGGATTGCCGATAATAGTACAAATTAAAGCAAGAGCAGCGACACATAATTAAAGAGTACTGGAAAGGAAGATTTTGAGCAGACAATGATTTTTGCCATAATAATTGACACAAGACTCCGATCAACACACAGAAAGAAAATAAATTCACCATCTACTTATTAATTTATATTCAAATTATGGTGACGACTTAGCAAACTTTCCTTGCAATTCAGACTTTTTTTTTTTTTTTCTGTTTAGTTGGACATGCACACAATACTCATGTCCTCCTTATTTCTGGACCTGGAGTCTAGCCTCTTCCACCTGACCCGGCCCTTGATCCAGCTGATGAACCAGCTTGTGACCCTGCCCCGGAGCCTGAACCAGAACTTGAACTTGATGAAGATGAGCTAGAACTAGAACTGGAACTAGAACCAGACCCAGAACCTGAGCCAGCGCCTGCTCCGGAGCCCGAACCATTTCCACCAAGTCCAAGACCGACCCCAATACCTAAACCAAGCCCAATCCCTCCCAGGTCTATGCCAAGGTCTTTTCTTACTGCTCGGCTTTCAGAAAACATGACACAGGTTGAAGCTAGCAATGAAACAAGAGCTAAACACTTCCAATATTTGGTCATTGTTGAAACCAGCCAACCTTGGGTATCCGGAAATGATCAAACAAGCTAGGAGAAACTAGATGATCATAGATATGTATGCAAGGGGAAGAATGGAGGTACCCTTTGAGTGAGAGAGCTATTTATAGCAGTGTATGTAGTGAAGTTGGTAGTACAGGACAGTGTATGAAAAGACGTTAGAGGGTACACTGTAGCGAGAAAGAAGTGGAGAGGCGCATGTTCTTTGTTTTGTTGAGAAATGTGATGTGGACAATTTCCTGAAATCTGGTTGAACCAAAATTTCTCGTGGCAGAAAAGGCTGCGAACCCTGGAGTAGTGGTGATTCTTTTTGGAGACTCGAAGGTTGGACAACTTATCATGAAGGCGCCGACCCATGAATGATGAATCCATCCCCACTTACCAGAGTGGGGAATGATGGGCTTATATTATAGAGACATTTTTAAAAATAAAATATTTTAAATAATAATTTTTTTATAATTTTAATTATTTTTATTTAAGTTGGATAAAATTATCTTTAATGAAATTATATGATGTTACATATCATATACAAAAATATGTTATATACCATAGTTAAGTTGTAACGTGCCATATAGAAAAAAAAATTGTTATTATACGTTATATACAAAAATATATTACACGTCATGATTAGGTTGTTATATGTCATGATTAGGTTGTTACATGTCATGATTAAGTTGTTACACGTCATGTTAAAAAAAAAAATACTGTTGTTACACGTCATATTCAAAAACATGCTATAAGCTATAGTTAAAAAATATTGTTATACACTTTGTTGAAAAAAAATATTAGTATTACACGTCATGTTGAAACAATATTTTATTACACGTTATATTCAAAAACATTTTGTTACGCTTTAACGCATAAAATGTTGTGATTACTTATGAACCAAAACTTCAAATTTTTTAAAACTTTCTTCATTTTTTTTTTATTTTTTTGACAATTTGGTACTGATTAAAATGTTTCCAATGTGTTTTTATACATCAAAACACAATTTTTTTTTTATCTAAAACACCTATTTCAACTAAAAATAAAAAAAAAATTCTTTTAAAAATTTAGATTTGTAAATTTCAAATTCTTGATTTTATTGGTGTATAGATATTGAATTGATACAATTAAAAGCTATTTCAAATATCTATAATCATTTCTACCATTTTAGTTTTATCCAAAATATCTAAAAGTTAGATTTCTCAAATAACCACTCATCTAAGTACATCAAAACCATCACTTGATATCTTGAAAGTATAAGAAAGAGAAATCTGAAAGCGCGAGAGAAAAATTAAGAGTATAGCAAACAAATATCGAAGAGAGAAATTGATAACATTAGAAAGAGTGGAATGGTTTAATTTATTTGAAATAATTTTAAAGGTATTTTTGTCAAATTATATCTAAATATGATTAAAAATAATTAAATTTGTTTTGATGGGTATTTTTGAAATACCTTTATCAAGGAAGATTATTTTTCATAATTTCCTCTATATTATACGTCTAACTTTATATTATTAGATTATTATAATAAAAGAAAAACACTTATATGCTATAACATGCTATAAACATGCAGATGAATTAAATACAATATTAATATGTGGTGAAAATTAAGATATCAATAAACATGGATGAATTATTGCCAAGAAGACAAGATGGAACTGCTCCACGATACAAAAATAACAGCAAAACAGATGAGGATATTAGAAGACCACTAGCTACAACACAAGTGCCACTTCGTATAAGGTAATTACAGCTCTGCTAAAGGCGCATTACATGATGTCGCTATCTACATTATTTCTTTGAATCCAAGTACGTACTGACTGAAGAATTGTTCCCATGGATGGCTAGGCTTCATGCTCATATAATGGAACTTTGTTTGGCATCTTCTAGATTAAGAAAATAAAGGAAGTATACATAAATAGGATTCGTACTATTAGTTTCCCGAATTTTACATCTTTTGATTTATGGTGAATAATTTTAACAACTTCCAATAGCTAGCATGCAGCATGTTTCTCTTCATACGTTCATTGGACATGGTCATACATATGCATCGTGTTTATGGAAACGTTGCTTCTGGTAGACAAGATCTAATGGCGGCATCGTATAGTTGGATAATTACCTTTTAAGTACAACATGCTTACACGGTTAGCTAGCTAGGTGGCTGAGATATTCTGCATATAATAAGTAACTAGCAGCCATGCACATTTGTGGTCTAATATTGTGGCAAAACGTCACAGCATTTCCCTACTTGCCCAAATCATCTTTGATCTAATTTTCTTTCACATAAATGGCAAAATCACCAGACCTTTCCACTACATCCAGTGACATATTTCATATACACTAGAGAAAGACACGCATTGCGTAGCGGCTGTATAAAATTTTATAAACAATTGTATAAAAAATTGAATAGAAAAATTAAAATTAGTGATATTTTTGTAAACTGTTTAAAGAAATTAAAATAAAGTTATTTATTTATAAAGAAGTTATTATTTAATCTAAAGAAATAATGTTATTTGTAATAATTTAAACACAATAACATCTATTTCATTATTAATATCATCATTTTTGTAGATTTACCAATAAATTACCATATGTTTCTAATGTGGAGAAAATCGAAAATGAAATAATGAAAGATACCTTGAAAGGTAGTGTTCATTATAAAATATATCAAAAATTGAATGAAAGGAAACATTTTTTTTTCTTGAAAGTAAAAACTTTGTATTTCTCAAACCATGATCGCAAAGATGTTGTTAAAAGTCAGCCTTTGAAAACAAAGGACTTTTCACAGCAAAGAACAACTCCCCTCAACCAAAGAAATCCAAAAGATCAACCCAATCCATAAACACAAGATTAACATTAAGACAAAAGCCCCCAATGAACAGAAACAAAAATCCACTCACACCCCATAAAGATAGAGACAAATCAAAAGAAAAGCTTGAACACTCGATTTTGAGTATTTGACCAATCCAAATCAATCATAGCAACGGAAGCAGCATCCATCAGCTCAACGCAAAACATTAGAATCTTAAAATGGAGAGAACTTTGCAAAACACACCAAATCCTTCTTCGAAAATCGACATTCTCAAAGGTCACAAAACCAAGAGAAAAACATAGCAAGCAGCCCATTAAACGGCACGAAAACAACCACCTGCAGATCCATAAATCCACTTACAAAAATAGCAGCAGGACACCAATGAATCAGTCAACCCACCAATAAATCAAAAACCTCAGCAAAACCACGAAAACCAAAGGAGGACTATCAGACAGCCCTCAAAAGACAAAGAGAATCGCCCATCAACGCAGCCCACAAACAGAAAAAATCAAAAACCAAATAAAAGCAGCCACTTTAGCAATCAGCAGAGCAAAATCCCAACCATGTACTTGGACCAGTCATGCATGGTTATCACAAAGCACAACCATCATATCTTACTCTCTTCCTACTCTAGGCTTGACTAAGCAAGCGGCTAACTGATTGGCAGATCGAATGAGAGGAAACATAAAAAACATGACAATTAGTAAAATAGATATGCCAAAAAAAAAAAATGTAAGCTACTAACACAAAAACCAACAAAAGCCAAAGAAATGAAACAACAATATCCAAAAAAATAAAAACGTTAGTTGTAAAAGGTGCAAAACCGAGAATGAAACCAATAAAAGAACAACAACAAAAGAAAAAAAAAGAAGAAAAAGGCAGGACACGTAATTTTCTAATAGCATGTAGATAAAAAAAACATTACATGCACAACTTAAAAATTTAAAAACAAAAGCATCGACTGAGAGGACATAAGCAAAACCTAAGAAAGAATAAATAAAAAAAATCAAATATGAAAAATAATAGTGAAACCGAAGTCGAACAAAAGAACTTGCAGCAAAAAATTGAAAACATGAGTACATGAAAGAAAACAATCAAAAGCAAAATATAACTTGAAGAACCAAAATATAAAGCAAATTAATACAGTCAAACCAAAGCAACATAAAAACCATGAATTAAAACAAAAGAAAGAATGAAATTCACAAAATAAAAAAAAAATTCATACAATAGCCAAACCGTAATGCAAAAAAGAAAAAAAAAGAGAAAAAATACAAATCACAAATCAAAATAAAAAAAAAAGTAAAGAAACCAAGAAGAACAGCTGTTGAACAAATCAAAAACTAAACAAAACAAAGAAAAAAACACCAAAACAATTTAAAAAAGCCAATAAAATTAAAAAACGAAAAAAGCAATGAAAAAAAGATGACACAAATAAGAAAAGAATGGCAAAAGTAAAAGAAGAGAGAGGACGGAAAAATCTAGGAGAGAAGGCAAAAATGTAAAAGCCAAAAAATGGAGAAAGCAAAAGAAGAAAGGATAGAGAAACCTATGAAAGGGAAAACTGACCAAAAAGTCATGCCCATTTCAACAAAAAAAAAAAAAAAAAGAAGAAGAGATATCAGAGGATTCAATTGAATGACATAGCCTCGTGTTTCTCAATTAGGCCAACACGTGACAGCCAATTAACCCCTTTCGAAATAACTCAATAACAACTCACATGTCACCTCCAATTGCTCTCAATTGTTTTCTCTTCGGGATAATTTTTAATATATGTAGATATATATATATATATATATATTATGAACTTATTAGCACAATCAAGTTTGCAGGTTTACTAAGGTGACTGCATTTAATCTTTGCATATATAATTATATATTGCTTTTTTCTCTAGTAAATAGACTTGTCTGTTTAGCTTGTAAAACAGTATATGTAGAGCTTTGAGGGGAAAGATTATTGTCCTTGGATAATGTATTATTCTACTTAGGAAGATTAAGAATTTTTTTTTTAAAGTTAAGTACTTAATATACTAAAGTTGCTCACATGTCCTCAAAGTTTTTCATTTCCTGAAATACATCATCTAATTTTTTGATATAATTAATTTAAAATTTTATTCTATTATATTTTTATCATTTAACCTTAGAAATTTTCTACTTTGATTACCCAAAATAATATTTTGATTATTAACATTTGTATGTGCTATTATTTTAATTACTGAGCTATTAAAAGATTTTGAATCTCCTTTTAGCATTATGTAACCATATCGGACTCAAATGATATATCAAGTGCTTGTTTGACCTAACTTATTTTTAACTTATCTATTTTTTAAAAATAGAAGTTGGGTCAAATAGTATTTTGTGAGAAGCTCTTAATAAAATAATTTTTTTAAAGAACAAAATTTTAAAAAAAAAGTTTTAAAAAAGCTCCAAATTGGAGCTTTCTTTTTTCTTTTTTTAAAAAAACATGTCTGTTTCTTAAGAGAGTTATTTTTTTTTCTAAAAAGATCATCTCTCAAAAAATATCCCTCTCTGTCTGCTTATCGATCTCCCTCTTCTCTCTCCATTTCTGCAAATAGTCCTTTCAGGGCTTTTTTTTCCTTACAAAAATTAAAAAAAATCTAAAATTTAAAACTGCATTAAGATATTATTTCTTCTTTTTCTTTCTGTTTTGTTTTTCATTTTATTTTCTATCTTTTTTTTTTGCTTTGAAAACTCTCTTTATTGTTTGACATTTCTCAATATATTGTTTGATATGACAATTATGTGATATTTATTTGTTTTTAACTTCTTTCTGGTGTATATAATATTTGTTGATTATTATTGAAATAATTAGTAAAATAAGTTAATGGTCGTTAATCTAAATTAAATGAAAATTGAAAAGTCAATATTTGCACTTGTTTGTGGTATAACAACAGGTTGCACTATAAGAAAATTGAAATAAATTTTCATTCCTTTAGCAACAGGAATTGTAAAATCCTTGAACTTCTTAACAGTGAATTCCATATTTGAACTAACAGTATCCAACAGATGATGTGGCACTCCTTGACAAATAAAAAACCTTTTTGTTCATAGAGGGAAACTAAGGACATCAAGACCTTGATAGACTTGCATGGAATTAATGTTGATGATTTTAATAGGAAAATGGGTTACCAAATCAATGGCTAAATGTGATTTTCTTGACCCAGTTGGATCCATTATTAATACCACCTTGGGTTCTCTTCCTTTTATGTAACATCAATTTTGTTTAGCTTTAAACGTTATAAATTTCAAGTCAATCTTTAAAAAATAACAATAAAATTTTTTTATATTCTTCTTTTATCTTTCAGCAATTCATAATACTATAGGAAAAATTATATTTTTTTCACACTCATCTTTTTTTATTTGATTTAATTTTTTTCCTGATTTATTAATTACTTTTATAGTAATTTTAATCAAAATTAAAGTTTACATATGTTATTTTGCCAAATAGCTTATCTATAAAAAAAACTTATAAAAAGTAAGTTTATCAAATAATTTTAACTTAATTTTAAAAAATATTATTTTTCATAAAAGTTTTATAATAGCTTCTAAGCTAATAAAAAAACCAAGCCAAACATGATTCTATTTACATTGCTCTACCACATAATCATGTTCATATGATAATAAATAAAAAAAACTTTTATTATCACGTAATAGAGTAGTTGACATATAATACCACTTGAGAAATTTGTTAATTTTTAATGATTAAGTGATTAAACAAATTGCACTTTAAAATGTTGATAATTAAAGTGAACAGATTTCTGTACATGAATCCCTATATTGCCTTGAAAAATCTGTAATCCCAAAAAATAGCTTATTTGTCTAAAATTAGTCATTCTGAATCTGTTTTACATTTCAAGACTTGAGTTTTGCAATTCTTTCAACATCTCTTCTTGTAACTATCATGTCATCCACATATAATGACAAAATCAAAGGATTTTGGTCACCAATTTTCTGTACATACAAAGTTGCTTCATTGTTGCTCTTCTGAAATCCTTGACTCTTCATATATTCATCAAACTTGCAATACTAGGCATGTTGTGCTTGCTTCAAGCCATTGAGGGTTTTATGAAGTTTACACACCTTGCCTCTATTAGACTCAATTTCAAAACCATAAGGTTGCTCGATGAAAATTTCTTCTTACAAATCACCATTTAAGCAAGCAGATTTAATGTTCAAATGAAATATTTTTCATTTGAACATAGTTGACAATGCTATCAGCAATCAAATAGTATCCATTCTAGCAACTGGTGCAAATGCTTTATGATAGTCCACATTAGGCAGTTAAGTAAAACTTTTGACTACAAGCCTTGCTTTATGCTTGATCAACGAACCATTAGAGTTCAATTTCTTTCTAAACACCCATTTCATTCTAAGAACATGATGACGCTTAGGCCTATCTACTAAGCTCCATGTCTTGTTAAGATTTATCATCTTCAACTCCTCTTTCATAGTTTCTTTCCACACTGGTAGCATAACAGCTTCTTCAGGTTTAGTTGGCTCAGACAAAGCTACATTATAACTTTCATAAATGTCTTGTAACAATCGGGTGCCTCTCACAGAAGGCTCATCCACCATCTGTTCAGTATCAAGCATTTCATCACTGTTAATAGGTTGAAAGTCAACATCTCCATTTAAAATACTAGTATATTGTACTTGATTTAGCTCCCATTTCTAATATGCTCTTTCTTCAAATGCTACATGTTTGCTATCAGAGAATTTACCTAACTCAATTTGATAAATTTTCTAAGCTTTAGATTGTTGGCTATAACTAATAAAAATTTCCATTTTTGCCTTGGGTTACAACTTATCTTTGAGTTCTCTAGGAACATGTAGATAGCAAATAGATCCAAAGATCTTCATATGATCAACAGAAGGCCTGATGTTATGCCAAGCCTTATAGGGAGTTTTGTTATTAACAACTCGAGTGATTAAGATGTTCTGCAGATAGACTGCAGTGTTAGCTGCTTTAGCTTAAAAGCTTTTTGGAAGCATCTTTTCAAATAGAAGACGTCTGAACATCTCAACAATTGTTTTGTTTTTCCTCTCATTTACACCATTCTGCTCAGGACAATATGGAGCTGTTAATTGATGATGGATACCCTGATTCTCTAGATAGCTTGTGAACTCTTAAGAAATTTATTCTCCTCCGTTATCTGTCTTTAGTGTTTTGATCTTGCGACTAGATTCATTCTCAACTCTAGCTTTAAATTTTTTAAACACTGAGAACACTTCTGACATGTGATGCATGAAATAGATCTAGGTCATTCTAGACGTACCATCAATAAAAATAACAAAGAATCTATTTCCATTTAGAGAAGGCTCATTCGTACGTCTAGCAACATCAGAATGAACTAAGTCCAATCTATTTACTGCTTTGTTCAAACCTGACTTGGGAAAAAGCTTTCTAGTCAACTTACCATACTGACATAAGTTGTATATAAGACCATGTTCATGCGGTTTAGGAAGATTCAACAATAAACCAGAGGCACTTGCTAGCAGTAATGACTTATAGTTGCGATGCCCTAGCCTTTTGTGCCATAAATATGTTTGTTCTGATGAAGATTTTATTGCAGACAAACACATATTTCCCCATTTTACAAGAAAATAATTTCTTACCATTGGAACAAACATCATATAAATACTAGAGGGTTCATAAACTATGCAAGCATTATTTCTGAACACTAGCATATATTCATCATCAACTAACTGACCTACACTCAATAAATTTTGAGTTATTTTAGGAACCAAAAGCACATTAATAATATACTTGGTGCCTAGGGTAGTTTGGATTGCAACTGTGCCTTTCCTTGTAGCTTGCAATATATATGCATTTCCAATTTTTACTGAAAAGCAATGATTTGTATCAAGTTCAGAGAATAACTCAACCTTTAAAGTCATGTGATTTGAACATGCACTGTCAAGAAGCCACCAGTTTTCATTTGTAGAACCAGCTTCTGTAATAGCCATAAACAAGACTTTATTTGTAACCTCAGCTTTCTCGACTTGTTTGGTAACTTGAGGTTTCTTCTCTGCTACCTCAGATTTGTTCTTGCAAACTTTCTCTACATGTCCCAACTATTTGCATGCATTACATTTGATTCTAGGTCTAAACTAGTAATAAGTTTCAAGATGGCTTCTCTTCTTACAATAAAAACAAATTGGAAACTTGCCTCTTTATTCTGAAGTCTTTCAATAGTAGTACCAACTTTATCTATTTCTTTGTTTTTATTTGGATTCGTTTTAAATGAAGAATCTGCAGGAGCTTTACCTTTTGTACCAGCTGTTAAGGCATGATTAACTCTTTCATCTCTTCTTCTTGCTCTCCTCTATTCATCAACTTTTAAGGCACTCACTAAGTCTGATGTTGAGAGTTCTAAGATGTTTGTTACTTGCTCTAGAGAAATAATTGTGGCATCAAATCTCTCTAGTAAACTCATCATAATCTTCTCTACCACCTTTAAGTCTGCAAGAGAATCTTTCATAAGTTTGATTTGGTTTACCGGCTTCATCATATCTTCAACAAATTCACTTATTGTTTGGTTCTCTTTCATTCTCAAAAGCTCATATTTCTTTTTGAGATTTTACAAACGCACTTGTTTGCTTCTTGTAGACCCCAAAAACTCATTTTCAAGCTTGTTCTGAGCTTGGTTTGCAATCTCACACTCCATTATTCTGTTGAAAATTGACTCAAACATAGCTGAATGTATGAAAGACAAAGCTCTATATCTCTTTGCAATGTTTTCTTCATGTTGCTTCACTTGTACCTGCGTAACATTCTCTTTCAGCACTGGTAATTCAATCTCAAACTCAACAGCATTCCAAATATTAGCATCTTTAAGAAATGCTTTCATTTTGATAGCCCAAATAGGATAGTTTGAACTATCGAATGTAGGTGGTGATTACTATGTAACAGTTGAGGTTGAAGTTGACATTGTTTGAAAAAAAGTTAGATTCTAGTAGGTGAAAGATGAGATTTTAAGACTGTAAGTATTTTAAGTGGCTCAAGGATTGGTTATTGCTCTGATGCCATGTTATAGTTAAATCAAAATAAAAGTATTAAGCATTTAGAGAAAAAACAAATGAAGACAAAAAACAAAAGAACTTGGTTAACATCGATCATTATTATTAACTGAAGAGAGATACATGAATATATACATGAAATGCATGGTTAACACTTGTACAAAACTATCGAGTGTTTAACATAAGATTAAAATAAGCATGCAATGCTTACATGTTCAAGGACATGTAGCAGCAACATAGACTCTGGCTTATCAAACTAGTACAACAAAGCAAAATGGACACTTGTCCAATACTTTGTTAAACAGAAAACAACACTCAAGCTAGTTTTGTTTCGACAGTTTGTTTTGTACTCTTGGATAAGAGGAACACAAAAACTGTCTTGGGAAGATGTAACTTAGCAGAATTAAATTGCAAATGGGAACTTGTTTTCTGCGATTGATTACAGGCAGAGTAAGCTATTTATATAGTTGTTGCCTTGTTGGTGAACTGTTGAGTATAGTGGAGAAATTTGCTTATTATAAATTTCAAGTAGCATATAATTAGTTGAAGTAGCAATGGCTTTTGATAGACAGAACCTGGTGGATGAAAAACTAAAACACAGGAGGAGATCATTGGGTTTCTGGACACGTGTTTTCATGTCACCGACCCAGTTGATCTCCACTCAGCAAAGTGGAGTATGAATTGGCTCATTTTATTGTCCAGAATATTTTCTGGTAGCTTCTTCAATTATATGGTTGGTATTCTTTTACAGCCAGCCAGCTAGCTCACAAATTTTTCAGGAGGGGAGGAAAACAAAAGTTAGCTAGCTCATTATTGACTGAAAAAGGTTGATTGTAGCTGAAGATATGTGCATGCGCAATTATCGCCATGATGCCAAAAGTTAAAGATGTTATGGCAAGGTGGTGGATACAAAGGATTCAATTTCTCTCCCTGCTGCAACTCCAAACTCTCTGTCAAGAACCAGCAGAAGAACTCCGATGATTTAATAACCACTTAATTAATTTAGCATGTGTTTAGTGCTTTCCTTTCCTTGTCTAATTCCAACCACTCTTTTACCTTGTAATTTATGCTTAGCATGAATTATGTGTTACTTTTACTACTGTTGATCAATCTCAGACGTCTTAATAAGTCTTACACAAAAAAGTTTCTGTAAGTTGAGCTAAGCTGCCTTTGACTTCGTAGTCTAACATTGAGCCACGTATGGAGGATTACTCTGATAAACCTTTGCTTAGTAAATCGCTCAACTGCATTTTTAATTAAAACAAACCTTAATGGGTTTTTCTTTCATTATCAGCACTATGCACAGCCATTTCTCCATTGACATGAACTTTCAGGCTTGCATCTTAATATATTGAAATCAAACGAACTAGCTGTACATGTGGGAGAAGTTTGAATCTCTTTAAAATGCATTTCCTTTTTGATAAGGTTTATGATTTTCCTGCCCTTGGTACATTAGGATATATATGCATGTTTTCATTCATATATAAAGCTAATTAATAAGATATCAAAATTTTGCTAATATCTTTTCTGGTGCAGCAATGGCTATACTAGTGCATTTGAAATTTGGCTGCTTCATTATAAAGTGAAGTTTCCATGTCACCTTGTTTCACTAAAGCACGTAGCTTTGACATCCAGCAACACTTCTTATCAATTTGTAAGCCATGAGCCTCGAGGGAAAAGAAAAGTAGGAATTTGAATTCTGACCCAAGCTGTTAGTGTTGTATAGTTTCTAATTAACATGTATACAGGACAGGGATTTTTGACATCCAATTCTTCTCCTCCAAAATAGTTAGTTTATCTTATTGGTTTTTTGGCTAAATCTCTTGTGATACTCTTCAGTTCTCAATTAATTGCTCCAGGTATATCAGCTTGACATCTTAATTAATAAGTGCGCATTGAGTTCTATTAATGTCAAATAATATGTATAAATGATGAACAACTACCACAGCAAGAGAAGAAAAGTATGAGCAAATAATTAATGCTAAGTAATTAAGACATACATGAAGTAATAATATTGATAATTTAGACTCTCCAAAACACTAGTGCAAGTGAATAACAATACTACTTATGTATATATTGAAACACCATCCCTCTTAATACCACTTGAGTTAAACTTAAGTGGCTAACATTAACAGAAAACTACTTATCGTCACATTTATTCATGCACAAGCCACAAGGTGGTGATTAGTTTCCTTTTTATTTGATTGCACTTATGCATTTTTTAGGAAAAAGTGCTTAGTTGGAGTTGCTTCTCTCACGGCCTCGTCCTGACCCAGCTCGAGAGCCAGCAGAGGAACCAGCTTCAGAACCTGCACCAGAACCGGCTCGAGACCCAGCATAGGACCCTGCAGATGAACCAGCTTCAGAACCTGCACCGGACCCGCCGCCAGACGAGCTGGATGAAGAGGCCGAACTAGATGAAGAGCTTGAACTTGAACCTCCAGATCCTGAACCGGAACCAGCCCCAGCTCCTGATCCTGAGCCACCCCCACCTCCCAAGCCAATGCCTACCCCTGCTCCAATCCCAACTCCTATTCCACCAAGATCCACCCCAAGGTCTTTTCTTGCAACACGACTTTCGGATACAATAGCTGACATAGTAACAAGCAAAGCAATCATAAGAGCTGTAAACCTGAAGGAAGGCATTTTCAACAATGTAGTAGAAGGAACAAATGACAAAGTGAACAAGCCTTGAAAACAAGGAAATTAACTTCGGACGTCAATGTGAATGCAAACTTGAATAATTCTCACTCTGAGCCACAGGAATCAGGGGCTGAGGGCTGTGTTCGGGAGTTTAGGAGAGTTAAGGTATTTATAGCCGTTGAGCATTAAAATGCTGCGTAAGGTCTGAATATGAAACGTGTTAAAGCATTGTAAAGTGGAAGAAATGTTTTTGTATAAGAAATAGAAGTGGAAATCATGATGCGGCTTCTCCAAGATTACGTTGGAAGCAACCTTGTGGCTGAGATAGCTGCCAAAGTCCAAAGTGAACTTAAGTTGTTAAGTGGGTTTGGGACAACTGTCTTAATGTTGCCGACCCACTACCCATAGTGGAGCATTAGTGGCGGGGTCTGGTTATCGGTCACAATGCGACGGACTCAAACTCGGGGGTTTCTTTTTTAACAACAAAAAGATGCATATATTTATGTTTGAAACAAGTGTTGGATTACATTCTACATCTTTTCATGTGTTTTTTTTTTTATTTCAAATAAATTGAATATTTTCCATTCAATAGCTCCCTCAACTTCATGTTTCGCACTCCTTTTGCAGGCTGTAAACTATATCATGACCCATAGCCGTTAACAGGGCCGGCCCTTGGGTAAAGCTACCCAAGCAATGATTTTTGGTCTCTAATTTGGGAAGATTTCATAATTTTATAATATAATTTATAATATTAAAAAAATATATAAATTAAAAAAATAAAAAAATAATTAATAAAATTATTTATTTTTTTCACTTCCTTAATTATGTCTATAATAAATTTCCATTTTTCATCACTTTTTAATTTCTAAAATACTATATTATTTTCAATCAACTAATAGCTATATGTATTTAATTATCTCCAATAACTATTTTTTTCTTACTTATTTTTCCTATTTCCAATCAACATATTTAATGATTTCTAACAATTATTTTTTCTCCTATATATAAAACCAATTATTTCTTTTTTAATGTATAATGTCTACTTTTAAATTCTTCTTTTCTCATTTACTATTTCTTTCTTTTTCCTTTAACTTTAATTTTTCTCCAAAGAATACACAAGAAGTCCGTTATGTTATTATCTTTATAAAACCGTGAACCTCATTTGCAGTTTGCAATAAGCATTCAACAATTAGATATTATTGTTCTAATATTTATAGACTTTTTTACTTTAATTTTTAATTTATATTATATTGTTATATTGCTTTTATTTTATGTAATAGTTGATTTACTTGAATTAAAAATTTTGATTGTTAATTTTGTATTAGCCATTTAAAAAATATAAATATTTTACATCTCAAAAAACTAAAAGAATAAAAATTTAATAATTTTTTTAATTTCAATAAAAGAAAGCCTTATTGAATATTTCGCTTTAGGTTTTTGAACTTATTGAGCTGCCTTTGGCCATTAACATTACTAATCAAACTTTGTTATTTGATTAGTAATTAATGTAACTTTTACATTGTGTTTCAACATTGAGTTCATTAGATTTTTCAATAAGTACAAAGTCATTGAATTTTGTGCAAGCTACTATAAGACAATCTTTTTTGTGGAGGTTATGCTGGGTACATTCAATTAGTTGGGCATCCCCTATAATTTGAAATAAATCATCGTCTTGACATTACTTTGACTAATCAAGCAGGAAGACTTACGAGGAGAAAGATTCCATTGACTGGGGAAGGCCGTCAACCACGAAGATGTTCACAATGCAAAAAATACGAGCATAATAAACAAAATTACCCATCTCTGTTTGCAGTTCCATCTATAAATCCAGCGCCATCTCCAAGTTAGTCGATGCCTTCATGAGGACGACGACCAAAAGCAGGTGCAACTTGCAGACAGACCATAACTACTTGCTGACAAACCATAACTCATGGTCTATTACCTTGGGCTTAGTGATTCAATGAACCGTGATGTTCTGCATGAAACCAATGCAAAAGAAGCTTTGTGGATAGAAGTTCAGCAACATACCGAAGCATGTACGCTTCACTACTTCATACTCCCATTTTTAATAAAGTGTCTTGTTTATGTCTTACAGTTGTGATCACTTACAGTGAGTGTTAATGGAGACCTTGAAGGCCCACTTCTCCCTCAATACAACCAGCGAAGTTTCAAGGCAATCATACTTTTTAAACTTCATCTGCAAAACATACTACTTATGCACACGTAATCTAGATCCAAAAACAGTTAACCCATAATGTGTAACATGCCAAATAGAATAAAATTATTGTTGTTAACCTTATGCAGACCAAGTAAAATGTTGTTACACGCCATGCATATATATTCTTACACACCAAGTGTAATTACTTATTTGTTACATGCCATAACAAATCCTAAAGCCATGTTGTTACACGATATGCCATATCAAGTATACGGTTTACGCACTACATGCCATATATGTAATGGTAAGCTAGACCAAAAAACAATTAACCCATAATGTGCAACACGCTAGATAGAAGGAATTTATTGTTATTACACGCTATGCAGACCAAGTACAATGTTGTTATACGCCAGGTATAATTACTTATTTGTTACATGCCATGAATGAATCCTAAACCCACGTCGTTACACGATATGCTATGCCGAGTATGCAGTTTACACACTATACACCATACATGTAACGTTAAGCTAGACCCAAAAACAATTAACCCATAATGTGCAACATGCCAAATAGAAGAAATTTATTATTGTTACACGCTATGCAGACCAAGTAAAATGTCGTTACATGCCATGCCTATATGTTTTTATATGCCAAATATAATTACTTACTTGTTACACAACATGAATGAATCCTAAACCCATGTTTTAACACGATATGCCATTTCGAGTATGCGGTTTATACACTACACACCATACATGTAATGCTACCTTAAACCCAAAAATAGTTAACCCACTTGAAAAAAAATACTAGATAGAAGAAATTTATTATTGTTACAGGCTATGCAGACCTTCTAAAATGTTGTTACGCACCTCAATCATGTAAGTTATAATGTTGTAGTTCACCCCATAATTTAGGCCAAAACCCCAAAATCATGAAAAAAATAAGAAAAATATATCATTGCATAACCCTAAACCCAAACATTTCATAGAGCAACATAATGAACAAAAAACCCATAAAAAAACACAAAACAAAAGAAAATTCACCATTAATTGACTAACTTTTTCACGCAGTACTGACATTGTTGCTGCGATCTAAAACTTTGCTCCGAACTAAGTCAAACAATTTGGTACCTTTGGAAATGATGAATGAACCAAACACTTTTACTTGACCTTGTCGTTTGGGGATGATGAATGCGATGGTGTTTATTTTAAATACCTCATCGTTACTTTGCATGTCATGGAATTTCAAACGGTTTCCTTATGTCTACAATTTTTTTCTATTTAAATTTATGGTATGTCACATATTCCCTTTATGGCGTATCACATGTTTCTTTCATGACGTGTCACATATTCTCTCCATGACATGTTATATATTCTCATCATGGTGTGTCACATATTCCTTCCATGGGGTGTCACATATTCATTCCTTGACGTGTCACATATTTTTTCCATGGATTGCCACATGTAGACACCTTTTAAAATAAAAAATAATAAAAGTGATAAAAATAAAGAAATAAAAAATAAAAAAAATAAAAAAAAAACAAGCAATCACCGGGGCCTCCAATGGCCCTGCAATCACCGAATTTTAGGGGATTGCCCCAAATCAGGTGATCGCCCCCCCCCCCCCCTTCCCAAGCAGCTAGCCTAGATGAAATCATGCTCAACAAAGCATGATTTCACCTAGGGGGGATTGTCCAAAATATTGGACAACCCCGGTGTTAAAAACAGGCAAGTAAGAATCAAAAAGGTGAGTTTTTGAAAACAAAAAAAAGCAAAAAACAGACAACCAAAAAAAAAATCAGAAAATCCGTAGTTCCTCTATCAGCCGACAAAATACCCAATCAATAAAAGAAACCCTAAAAAAGCCTAACAGCCGAAGAAGCCACAATCGAAAAAATAAAAAAAAAGGGGGTTTGACCAGGGCGTGGTTCGAAAAGGGGGCTGTTTGGCATCGTCGGAGTAGGCTGATCGGCAGGCTAGATTTATCGGTGAGGGACCGAGAGGGAAATAGGGAGAAAAAGGGGAGTTCGGGCTGTCCGGACGACATCGGTGAAGGGGGGAAAGGTTCGATCGGTGATAAGGTGAGGAGGCCGACCGGAGAAATAAGAGAGCCCGATTGGAAGATCGGGGTTCAGGTCGGTGAAGGGGAAGCCGATCGGAGGTCACTGGTGGGAAGAGAGATCAGTGGAAGATAGGGGGCTGTTTTTTAGAGAGAGGGGAGAGGATCTGGAGACTAGAGAGAGAAAGGGGAAGGAGAAAATAAGAAAAAAAGAAACAAAAAGAGCTTTTATAGCAGATGAAAAGGGGGGAAAAGGACGTCGTTTCGGGAAAGTAGAGAAGTTGAAGAGCCAAGGCCTAAACGACGCCATTTTGGGAAACTCTGTGCGGGCTTGCTAAGCGAATTTGGTGTTGCGGTTTGGGCCTTCCGCGGGCCTACTGATCTTGGGCCTAATCTAGCCCAAGAAAGGTATAAATCCTTTGACCCATTTATGGATTTGTTTGAATTAATGTATTAGGTTATTTTATTTGTTTTAAGCACAATTAATTTAAGTGAAATAAAATGTTTAGGAAAATTATTTAGCGTTAAGGTATGAGCAATGAACCAAAAATAAATATTTTAATTTAGTTTAAATTTTAAAAAATAATAATAAATAAATATAAATAACAAAAAATGTATATAAAATATGAGTGTCTAATAAGCACATAAGAATAGGATAATAAATAATAGTATAAACTTAGATAAGTAAGATTAATAAAAATAAAAGTAAAAATGAAAAATAAAAATATAATGATAATAATAGCAAATGAAAGTAAAATTAAAGGAATAACATAATATAATGTTTAATTTGAAACCAAGACCGATGATAGGATTTTCATCCGGAACGTGAGAAGTCGCAATTCCAAGTGAACTTCCTTAGGTTAGGAATTTTAATTAGGATCCCACCAGTATGATGGGAGGGTCTTAATTCAAAATTTCAATGGTTTTAATAAAAAATAAAATAAAAAATATGAATAAAAAATATAAATAAATAAATAACCTTTAAACATATGTAATCATAAAAAAAACCATAAATAAAATAAATAAGATAAATAAAAATCAATAAATGACAATAATAAATTTATCAAGTCATAATAACATAAAAAAAATAATAAATAGAATATATATGCATAAAATAATAAAAAAAAATTTTGATCTCAAAAATTGTGACTATAGCAAAGTCTCATGTGATGAAAACTAAGTACCTACGTCCCAAAATATACGAAGAAATAAAAAAGACTGTAAAAAAAATAATAAGTAAAGGAATTTCATTCATAAAAAGTAAGCATAAAAGAAAAATAATAAACATGGAATAAATATGGAATTTACGCATATCATACTTGCATTGTTAAATGTCATGGCATATAGATCTGTTTTGTATACGGGTATAGACCCTGATGATGGGACTTTTCGAGGAAACTTGCGAATGCGAGTTTCATTGATAAACTCCTTAGGTGAAAAGATACTTCCGAGCTCCACCAGTATGATGGGAGGGTTCGGAGAGATATCTTTAATAAAAGGTTTTTACCCGTATTAAGATTTTTGCATTCACGAAAACACTATTTTTTTTTACAAACGATTATCCCGATGATGGGATTTACCTAGTGAACTTGCGAAGGCGAGTTTCTTAGGTATCTCTCTAGGTGAGAGGATACTCCCGAATCTCACCAGTATGATGGGCGGATTTGGAAAGTACACTTAATAAAAGATCTTCGTTTGACACTCTTGATTTTATGCCATGCATCGCACCGTTGCATCACATGTACGTCAAACGCGTAAAATACTCCAACTTGATTAATAGAATAATAATAAAGGAAACACAAGAACGAAATAAAAGGGGTTAAGATGATAAATGATTAAATGGTACCGTTCGTAGAACGGGCGTCACGGGGGTGCTAATCCTTCCCCGTGCATAACCGTACTCCTGAACCCAAACTCTAAAAAATACGTAGACCAATTTATTTTTCTTTCGACGAACCTAAAGTTGACTTAGTACTTCGTTGAATAGAACAAATTTGATTAGGTGGCCAATCACACCTAAGTAAAAAAAGGATTGGTGGCGACTCCCCAAGTTATTCACGTCTAGCGGTCAGGTTCCCGCACCCGCACGTTACGACACCACATATTCTCACTGTGACATGTCACATATTCCTTCCATTACCCGCCACATATTTTCACCATTGCATCTCACATATTCCTTCCATGGCGTATCACATATTCTCTTTATGGGATGTCACATATTCTCACCATAACATGCTACGTATTCCCTCTATAGTATGTCACATATTCTCACCATATCATCTCACATATTCTCATTGTGGTGTGTCACATATTCTCATTGTGGCAGGTCACATATTCCATACCATGGTGTGTCACATATTCTATCGATGGCATGTCACATGTTTCTTTCATGGTGTGTCACATATTCTCATCATGGCGTGTTACGTGAGATATTTTTAAACATGCCATCAATATAGTTGTTACACACCATGCGTAACAAATGTCAGACGGCCTATTGTAGCATGACTAGTGTTGGTCCTAAAGATGTGTGCTAGAGGGGGATGAATAGCACTTTCTGAATGTCACTAAACTTAACTTCTAATTATAAGCTAGTTAAAGGTTAATGATGAGAGGTTAAGTGCCAGATGAAAAAATGATATAAAGAAGAATGAAATGAAAAATAAAAAAAAGGTAGATAATGCACAAAGATTTATAATGGTTCGGTCTCTTTGACCTATATCCACTACCTTAATCTTCCAATTAAGGATTTTTCAAACCAAATCACTAGAATTGGTGGAATTCCTAAGCTTCCACCAAGCTTTTACAATGGTTTTTCACAAGCTCAGCCACAACCATTAACAATGGTTTTTTCCGAGATCAACCAAAACCTAAATCTAACTTTTCCTAGGCTGAGTTAGAACTTATAATACCAATCAAGCTAACCCAAGTTTGATTAATCCCCTTAGAGAGTGACTCACACATTTTGAGTAATCAAAGAGTACAGATATGAAGAAGTACCTATGATCACTAACCTGATCTGAATGGTACAAGATGAAGTGTTAAGCTCTATTACAAAGATTGGAATGAAACCCAAGAAGAATTGAGAGAATTTTTGCTATTTTTGAGCTTTTTTTTGTTCTTGGAAGCATTTTTTACATTTTTTAGCCATTGAATATGTCTTTTATACTTGAAAAATAAACTTTGATAGATGTTGACAGCTTCATATCGTTGGAAACAGTTTAAAGTCTATTCTAGCCATTAGTTTGTCTTCAGATGTTTAAATTCAAATTCTCAAACAGTGTGCTTTTAGCTGGCTAACCATTCTTTTTAGTCGATTAAGTCTTCTCTATCTCGCAATCAAATTTTTGTTCGTGAGCTTTTAACTGGCTAACCATACTTCTTAGTTGATTAAATCTTTTCTGTCTTGTAATATGCTTTACTCCGTTAATTGGTTAAGTAAGATTTTAACCAATTAAGAGCTTATTGTCTTTGAAGTAGCCAATTTCACTTTTGGATCTTAGTTGACTAACTTCCTTGGTTAGCTGACTACGAGAGTTCTGTTTGTGGCTCATCGGTAACTCCTTATTCTTATGAGTATTAATGCTTGCTTTTCAGTAATTAATTTATCATTGACATACATTTTTATTCTGTACACTCAAGTAGTATAGTTAGATAAAAATGAATATGAATATTTTGTTATTATCAAAAACTTATAGAGCTAACAACCAGTTTTTTCTTTGGGTTCACATCTTTCTCTTTTCGATTCATCATAGTAGCAGAGATTTCTAGTTTCACATCATTCTCGACGTTTTGGATTCATCACAACCGATTCCTTCTTTGGTTTAACATCAACCTTTTCGTACTATTTGAAATCCATTTTCAATAGAATATAGTAATGCATATGTAAACTACACTTAAGGAACAATTATCCTAGAGAAGTTACACGGTATTTATAAAAATAATTACTTATTTAGTTAGATGTCATGCCTTTATGATTTTCCTTGTTACACGTTAAACTTAATGACTTATTTATTACATGCCATGAATAAAATACCCATATTATTACACGCTATGCCATGCTCATTTTCTCTTCATATTCTAACAATATTCCACTCAAATGGCTATGGGGTTTCAACAACTTCTAACTAAACCCAATTGCCATTGAACAACAAAACAATGAACCATATTCTCAATCAATAAGGCAATCAAATCACTAAACTCACTCAAAAACACAATAAAAAAAATGACATTCACATACTTATCATGTAATAATTGTAAACTTGTTCGAACACTTTCCTATCCCTTACCATTAAAATTAAAAGAAAATTAAAATTATGGGACGGCTATTTTCAAAAATGTTAAAAAAAAAATTTAACCAAAATTAAATAGTTAAAAAAAAAAGAAGGGCACATAGCAAAGGAAAAGGAAGACAAGATCCTCCACCCTCTATAACAAGCCTGGGTTTGCCCGCGCTGATCTCCAGGCTAAGTTCCACTACATTATAAACCCCCTTTGCTTTCCTTTTTCCCCTTTCTTTTTATTTGTTTTTCTTGTTCTTCAACCTGGCTTAAGAGACTCTCAAAATCTTAATATCAAAGGACAGGCTTGAAGGAAAACAATTTCTTCAGAATCTTGAAGTTTGATTTCTAGAAAATTGATGGGTGAAGTTTGGGCTTTGTCTGGAATTTGAAGGTGGCGGACTCATTTTCGGAAAGCCAAAGGCTACCATCGTCGGTTTCTCAAGCCCTGCAACCAAAAGGTAATTTGCTCATAACGGTTTTTATTATTCAATCAGGGGCATTGTTGGTATGATAAGTTTAGTTTTATAGTGAAACTGATTGATTGATGCAAAATGAAACAATTGATCAAGAAACTTGAACAATTAAAACCCTTTTCTTGGAGACTGGAAGATTGCAGAATCTGCATTTCAAGTACTATGCCAAAAATGAATTCTCGAAAGATTTCGGAAAATAAATTGGAAAGAGTTTCAAGGTATGACAGTCTGGTTTGGTAATCCTTATTTACTTATACGTCTGGCTAGATGACCTAGGTAGCAAAAGTAAATTATGATGTAAGTATATATTGAACACGAAACATGAGATCAACATTAGTGATGGAGGACATTGTGGACACGATTTGACTAAGTACCAACCAAAACTTTGTAAAATATTGATGAATAATGTGGTTGAGAAAAAACCTAAATGAAAATTGATGTGCTTACTGTAGGACAACAATTGGGCAAAGTAAATTTTATCATGCATAGGAAAATGTAATAAAAGAAATAGAGGAATTTCTTCCTTTATAGGTGATGCATATTTGATATTGTTATGCATAAAGAGAAAGATTTGAATGTTGATTATGTAGGGATTGCCACATTTGTTTGATCTAAGGCCATCATGAAAGTATAGACTTTAAAAAATTGTGAATAAATTGATGAATACTGTGGAGTTCTTCCTAGCAAGTCTGAGCTGGATTCCACTTTACCTCAATATCAAAGTCATAAATCAGTATCCTGGCAAATCATAGGAGAATTTTCATTATGTTTTTAAATTGGTGTAGTGGCCTGTGCTTGTGGAATGAGGCAGTGTCAGTTAGATTTCTGCTAAAGTCAAATTTGCATTTATTGTAGTCATAGCAAGATGGTAAAATTTTGGAAGGATTAGCAGTGTTAAGGGGGGATTATTAATATGGCATTTCTTATTGTTTGTTTTGGCTATTAACAGAATGAAGCAAGGCTGCAATAATACACCATGATTTTGCGTGGAGAACAGATTGGACCTTTCTATTGTTGGCTAAAAATGAGCTGGTTAAGTAGTATTGATGTTTGGGATAATCTTTTTGGAATGACCAAGGTAAAGAAGGACCTTATCATTTTAACTTATATATAAAAGAACAAAGTGAAGCAATATAGAGAATTTAGTAGTTTGGAGGCGAATAAACAAAAGAAGTTTGTCTTTAGAATGGTTGGGTATTTATAGGCATGTGATGATGCCACTTCACCGATTTGATGTCTGCATTCATGTGTCCGAACTGGTAAAATTAATTATTTTCCCCTTGCAACATACAAATAGGAAAGAGGGACATGCGTCTTATACGCTATAGAAGGCTATTAATAGATGTGCTTTAGTGCACACACACGCTCAAAGCTTATGCTTTACTCCAGTGTGGAGCCAACAACCTCAATTTATCCCAATCCGTTAAAACAATACTTTTCCAAATTCTCTTTGATTTGTGATCTTTATGCTAGTTTGAAGCTATCTGTCCCTTAATTTATTTATCAGATATAAAATGGCACCAATCTGGAGAGTGACGTTCTCTCGCCTCAGTTTTGAGAGTCCTCTAAGTAGATTGCAAAGCCTCCTTTGTGAATCTGGCCTTTTTTCTGCCATGTAGGAAGGCTTGGCTGATTTTGCTGTCCCATTTGTCTATTTTCCAGTGATGCCCCCTCCTGTCTATAATTGTTAAGTTTTCATAGGTTAAGCACACAAAATCACATTTAACCATAATCGCCTAACAAAAATTTAATGAGATATGTAACTGGGAGAATTAAATTTGAGGAAGTTTGCATTTTCTTTAAGCTAAGTGCAAAGAGTTTGATGGTACAGGAGTTCTGGAGAAACTATATTAGGAGAAATGACTGCTTAAGCAATTAGGTAGATACTTGTAGTGAAACTTAAACTTCTAAGTTTTGCTAAATTTTGTGTCTGGGATTATGATGTTGGCAGGTAGACATCAGAGCATTGACTGGTTACAAGTTGATCGTAATATCTGTTTCAAAGGCTGGTGTTAACTCTCAAGTGAGATTTGAGATGGTGTCGGATAGGATGCGATTAATATTCTTTTTCTTTGTGTGGTTTGTTTTGGCTATTGAGACAGAAAGAGTATTTTCAGTAGTTTTTCTCTGGCAACTGGTAGTACTACAGGTTGATTTCTCCTGTCTTCAGGAGAAATCTAAATATTAAGGTCTTATGTCACTTTTGGTATTCATGCCAGTCATTTGTAGTTATTGAAGTTACTTTGATGTGCAATCTGGAGAGGAGATAGGTATTCCCTTATTATTTACTATTGGTTAAATAACAAAATCGCCCTTAAAGTCATTTTCAAAATAAACTTTCTTCCTCAAATTTCCAAAGAAAATATATTCTTATCTTGTAAAATGTGTTTGTAGGGAGGTAAGTGTCAAAAGATTAGAAATATCATTTAGGTGAATGTATCTTTCAGGTTGTAACTCCACAAAGTTCAAGGTGTCAATCTTAATTTCTATATAACCTCAGGGTGGTTCTTGTAATTTATCCCTTACCTTCTATTGTTACAACCAAGTTTAGTTTTTCATTTTACCAGAATACTGTGGCCTAATCTATGCACATATAATAACATAAGGAAAGTTTTTTGAAAGACTACAGCAATTAGAGAAAATCAAGTTAACAAGAAGAACCTTAGTTTTTATCTGTTGTAATGATGCATTGTACTATTTTTTTCAGAAATCAACATTACCATAAGTGAATTTGACATGTGTTTATCATGTAAATAAATTGCACACTGAAAGGATCTGTTTCCCTTTCCATGGTAGTGAAACTGTTCCATATTTTGTATTAATCTAATAAATCTAGCTCAATTCATGTTGTTGTTGCTAGATGTATTATTGAGTTAAATTCATCCAATAGAAATTAGAGAAACGAAAAGGAAGCTTGTAATACTTCTTGGCAGTTATTGCTTATTGAGTGAGGATTCTCCCATTTGCATCATATGATTATATTGTAGTTTTTCTTTTCATTGGGTATAATTTGAAGTTCAAGTTTGAAGGACATTCTTCCTTTTGCTTGTATCAAAGCTTTCCCTTTGTTTTTCCCTTGCATTTGGTTTTGTTTTGTTTTTCTCCCCTCTATTGGGAGGAAGGTTGCCATTGGAAGAGAGAGAGAGAGAGAGAGAGAGAGAGAGAGAGAGAGAGAGAAAGGGGGGGGGGGGGGGGGGGGGGGGGCTCTGCATTTTTAAAATCGTGTTTCTATTTAAGTAGAATCTGGTTGTAGCAGGGCATGCTCTTAATTTCTTTTTATTATCATATACATGATCTTGTGGCCTGTGACCAGTTCTTTTGCATTTTTTTTCCTTTTAAATAAGAAGGTAGGTGTCCACAGCTAAGGCATCTATTCTCCAGATTACTATTCAAGTGTGGCCTAGTTTGAGTGGATTATCAGACAGATGGCTTCTAGACAAATCCGATCAGCATATGAGCGACGTTCCCTCCAGGCTCCAGGTGTGATACAACATGGTTCGCTTGCTGGCTCAGGTCATCGTGCTGCCCATCGGGCTCTGGAGTCACTTCCTCCACCTGAGCTTTTAGAGAGCAAGATTGCTTCTCAGGCTGCAGAAATTGAGCGACTTGCTGGGGACAATCACAAACTGGCAGCTACTCATGTTGCCTTGAGGGAGGACCTTGTTGCTGCTCGGCATGAAGCGCAGAAACTCAAGGAACACATCAGAAGCATCCAGACTGAGAGTGATATCCAGATCAGGGTTCTGCTGGAAAAGATTGCAAAAATGGAGGCAGATATTCGGGTTGGTGAGAGTGTGAAAAAGGAGTTGCAAGAGGCAGACATTGAGGCACAAAACTTGGTCAAAGCCAGACAAGAGTTGATGGCCCAAATTCAACAGGCTTCTCAGGAGTTGCAGAAAACCCATGCTGATGTTAAGAGTCTGCCAGAGTTGCACGCTGAACTTGAAGGTCTGAGGAAAGAGCACCAGAGATTACGGTGAGTCAAACAAGTCTTGCTTGCTTGGTGTCCCGGGACCCTTTAGTAAGTATTTAAAGTTGAAAACTTTTGTTGCAATATATGCTGTTATTTTGACAAAATTCTGATTATTATGGAAAAGGTCTTGTCAAATAATACCACAGTACTTTTCAAAATAATAATAACAATAATAATAATAATAATAATAATAATAATACCACAGGACTAAGGGCCGCATTTGGTCATTCAAACTCATGCAAATTTTAGGACATCATTTCTCGTAAATCTGATTTATTTGCTCTCTTGTTCATCTGAATGTTAATTGCCTGGTAACTGTTAATAAAATTGACATCTTGGTAAACATACTGTTTGTTATTATTGCCCCATGCCTCTGCTCTAATGTGGCAATGGCATGCTGTTTTAAGTAAATGGCTGGAAGGAGAGGGCTCGAATGAGCTTCCATCCATCTCATCCACATTTTGCTCTGGGATGACACCAACTTTATATATTGTCACAACCTGTACCCTAAATATAATCATGTGACCATTTTATCCATAATCACATACAATATTAAACTTAGCCAAAATGTATAAAACACCTTACAAGTGTTATCATTTGCCCCACAAATTAAGTCACTCAATATAACTTAAGTCAGTCCTTTAAGGTCACCGAAGGTTTCAATAAATTAGGTCATAATCAAGTGTACAGTTGAATTTGGTTGTCCAAATTTGATGAACTGAACAAAACACTAAAGATTTCAATTTAGTAATCTAAATGCAATGTCTAACTCAATACAATTTTGTTGTCTGTCGCAGAGGAATCCTTGATGTCATGTATAATGCTATGCAGTCTCTTAGAATGCAATTCAGTGCCAAGTCTGAACCTAGTCGCCCTAGAATTAGCTTGAACAGCATTTTGATTTCTCACTGTCAAAGTCCCTATATTTATCAGAGTAAATCGTTGCTCTTATTGAATGCAATAGAAAGATGCAAAGTCTAATGACTACTAAAGCTTAAGTACTCATAGCTCAAGCTGAGCCCTTTTTCATCCTTTCTTTTCCCTCCTAGAACTTTGCAGCAAAATAAATGTGTTCCTCACCTCAAGATCTCTCTGTTACATATATCATTTGTTATGTGTTCCACCATATTATTGTTTTGATCTTTTTTATGCGTAGTGTTACATTTCAGTATGAAAAAGGTTTAAACATAGAGCAAGTAGAGAAAATGCAAGCTATGGAGAAGAATCTGATTGAAATGGCAAGAGAAGTGGACAAGTTACGCATTGAAGTCTTGAGTGCTGAGAAGAGAGTGCATGGTAACCTTCCTTGCCTGTAGAGATGGTGGTTATATTGGCCCCTTACTTTTCCCTTCGCTAACAGTTGCACTGATGCTGTGTTCTGTAGTGCCAATAGGTCCAGTACCATATGCTGGTGGCTACATGAATGGTGATCCTTCATATGTATTACCTTTTCAAGGTGGCAGCACCTATTTTGAAGGATATGGTAGGCCTGTAATGCAGATGCATCTTGGCCCAGCAGAGGGCATGATCCCATATGGAAGTAGTGCCAATGTACCAGCTGCTAATGCTGCAACTGTAAGTCAAGCGGTTACTGGTCCAGTCTGGGGAGCACCATATGATCCATCACTTGCTCAGAGGTAAACAAGGAGAAACTGCAATGCAAGGTGTCCATAATCTATCTTGCCTTGGCTCAGTGTAGCCGGTTTGTAGGATACAGGGAGTGAATTAGTTTATTGTGAAAGGTATAGAATGTTAACATTTAGCCATTGAACAGTTGCCAGCAGTTATAAAGCACCACAAATCAAAGTCAGCGGTCACAATATGCTCATTTCATCTTTGTTGCAAATTAGGATCTCAGAATTCATTGCACTATAGACAGTTGTTCAGTTGAAACCATGTATGTATGCTTTTAGAGTAGGAAAAAGGTAAAGCAAGATGTACATTTTCCCTTGCGTTTGAGGCAATTACAAGAAAATGTTATTGATTTGAGTGCCTTTAGTGTCTCGAGCTATTCTCCAACTTTTGGCGCCTATGATTGCCTATTTATCACTTATACTGAAATCCCTTAAGAATGAGTAGTGGTGAGATTTGCAAATTCGATCTTGCTTCATTTTCAAGCAATTATCAAACTGGCAAAAGACAAAAAAAAAAAAAAAAGAAAAAAGAAAAAAATAGGAGCAATGAGAGAGGGAGCAAATCGAAGGTAAGGGATATCTTGCAATCTTCTGTTGCGTATTATCACTTGTAGAATTTATTACCATTGTAATGGCCATGATTGCTAGATACAGCATTTTCTGATTTGAAGGAATTTTTATGCAGGTCCAGTTGTTTGGTTTTACGTCTTGAAACTGTTTATTCTCTTTTGGTAAAGTAAGAAATGAATTCAGTTGGGAAATCTTCCATGTATAGTTTACGACTTAGGAGTCCTCGGCAGCTGCCCTGTTTCAGCGTGTAGTACTAGTTAGTTATCTAGTTTTACTCTTAAAAAAATCGTGTTATGGTCATAATAAGGGTACCTAAACAATTTGGATAATGGACTAAACTTAGGCAAAAGTTATATCTTCTAACAATCAGCTCCCATCCCACCTACATATTTTCATAAATTTTTAGCCCTGTTGAAGCAAAATAGAATAGGAGAAAAAGGGGTACAATTGGTACAAGGAAACGATGGCTTCAACCACAAAAATATTTTTCATTATTTTATTTAGAATCTTTGGCAATTAAAACAAATTTGTCCAAATAAAATCCGAACCATCAAAGAGAGAAAAAGATTACATAAAAAATGAAAATGCATCATCAGCCTTTGAGCTTTGCTCTAAGATACATAGAGCTCCCACATTGTTACCAGGAATAGCAACAAATGAGAAGTGCTAAGTAGCACCGCCATGCATACTAGAAACTCCCCAAGTTTCAACCATTTGCTTTTCAATGTGCTGATATAACCTTCTTTGCAGCTCTTGCAGTCGTAGCATAAGATGTCGCTTTCGTTTCTCCATGAATCGCAGTCTTCATTGTTATATGAAAAAGATTGATTTACCAGTCTATCATCCTTTTTCCAAAAGGTGGCATTCACGTACTGCATTTGGCAGACTGTGGGTGGTTTGCAACATCCGGACTTAAATATGACGTATGTAATTAATCAATCAAGTATAAATCAGAAGGTGTCAGCTTAAGTGAATTAGTAAGAATCGGTTTTATATGTAAAATGATGGTTTACCTCAATCGATGATAACTTCTTCATACTGAAATCATATGATTTGAGGCCCACTGATGTCGTCGCCAAATCTTCGCAAACGCCATTGTCGTAAATGCATTGTTTGATGTTGCTCCAAAGACTGTTGTCACGGATTTTCATCTGGAACCACGATGGCGTAGCAGGAATCCTTCTGCCTTCCATGTTATTTGCACCCAGAAGTGCAATGCCGACGATTAGCATCACTAACAACGGCACCATAACCACAAGGATTCCCACCATGGGGCTTAACCGAGTTCTCAAGAAGAGAGCAGCATTGCAAATCACGAAGACACAGATCAAACCAATGCTAATTCCATTCTGCAAACTAGGCAACTTGAAGAGCCATTCGCAGTCATAGCTTTTCATGTATAGCAGCCAGGTGACGGAGGCAAGGATTGGAAGAGAAAGAACAAAAGAGACCACCGATAACATACCTGAAACTTGTTCCACTTGAAAAAGTTTCTCCGGTATAATATGTTTCTTCCTGTCCTGAGCTTGTTTAGGTTTGTTCTCTTCAGTCACTGTCACTGCTACAGCATCTGCTACATTGGTATTATCCGCCATTATATCAACGAAGAACAAGACTTGAAAGGAATAATACAGACCTTGCTCAAATGTTTCACACTAGTTCCGTCTAGTGAATGCCAAAGTATATAGGCCACCCCAGCTACTTTGTTAATTTTAATACTTTTTTCTGGGGGGGGGATAAATCTTCTCATGTTTTTACCAAGTCTGATCTTTAAGGTACTTGGCGTACGGATATAGTTGGCGAGAAAATAGAAGGAACAGAGAGATAGTAGGAATCTGTTTTCTTTGAAATTAACTCTAGCAATTGGTATACTTTGATGCAACTCACATGGTAAAATACTTAGCTGCCAAGCTCATTCAGATTTACCTTACAAATGACTCGTCTTAAATTAGTTTTATCTACTAAAAAAAGTAATTTTTAACCCTAAATTCTTTTAATAAAAACACTCACGTGGTAAAATGAAAATCATATATACATATATATATATATATAAAGTCATTTTTATCCTTACTATAAGTCTTTTGAATTAGTGTTAAGTAGACTCGCTTAACATTAAAATTAAAAGTATACGTTGCTGTTATACTATGGTCAAATTTGCCAGACTGAAATATTCCACCAACATATGAAATTTTGAGATAATAAATGGATTATTTAATTGGACACTTCGCATATATTTTTTTTAAATAAAAGCCAATTGTTCAAGCAATTTGACAATTAATTAATATTGCTTGTTATTGATAGTTTAAGCATGGATTATTTTCAGAGCAATATTAATCCCTTAATGAATAAACACTATTAATTCTATTCAAGTAACTTGTTAATTACTACTGTAATTTATTCTTGATAAATAATATATGATCTTATATTATATATTGAAAAGTTATTCTTTATGATCTCGTACACTCCGATTATCTTATTCTCGTTTCAAGAGTTTTAATTATTAAAATATTCTTTTTATCATATTTTTTATTTAAAAATAATATTTTTTAATAATAAAAAAATTAATTTGATGAATTTAATATATGAAAAATTTTTATTAAAAAGATACACGTTTTTTTTTTAATTAGAGAAGGGGAATTCGAATCCTGCTCTTCAAGTAGGGGCATAATGCACTAACTAATAAACTAAATGCTCAAGTGTAAAAAAAAAGATATACGTATTTATCAGTTAATAAATTAAAATTTTCATTATAAAATTTGATGAATTTATTTCATTAAAATTCATTTCAATTGAAACTAAAATTACATAACAAATGTATAATATATAACTATAATTTCACATTTTAAATAATATAATAAAAATTAAAGTTGAATATTATCAACAGTTAATATAGTTAACATTTGAACATTTTATTTAATGGTAAGTGTATACATTTGTTTAATAATGAAAAAAAAAAAGTTAATGCATTGATTTACATACTTCTTGTGTTTAATGGTTAATTACTACTAATTTACCTAGGATCTGAGTTTTTGATGACGTGGTGTATACTTATTAGTCGTGACGACTTGGGAGAATTAGCTGATCATTCATTTTTTATACGCCTATTTTAAAGTCCCCTGTCAAGAAAACATCACCACTTTGCTTCTTTGCTCTTTGATCGGATCAGTCATGGCGGACGAGGTAATCTTCCATTTCCTCTTTAATTTTTCTCCTCCTTCTGTTTGTCAACAAACCGCCGGCAATGAAAAGAAATTGAAAAGTTTTCCTTTTAGATATCAAAATTTCGATATTGATTCGCTCATTTGATCTCAAATCTATTTATTGTTTTCTAATTTCTTTAATATCGGTCGATTGTTTTCTAGGTTTTTTAATTTTGAATTTGGATATTGTTCTTCTGTTTTGTTTTTTTTTTTAAATTCTGAATGAGGGGCTCATAAATTAAATTGCGTTTAAATGATTGACGGAAAGGGGAATATCAATTTCAAAGCCCTTTGATGTGAAGAATCTATGAAATTTATTGCTTTAGGGAAAAAATTGAGTCTTTTTCATGTGAAATGGGATTTATTTTCTCAGCTGAATGCTTTAGAAATTTAGTACCTTGAATTTGGAGTTGTTTAAGTCAGGCGTCAACCCTCATTGGTTAGGATTGCATTAGGCTCCAATCCAGGTTCCATGAAGAATTTCATGTATGGCAGTAGATGGTTGTACTATGACGCCTTCTATTAGGACATAAGTAATAGTAGTTTTACTCTGAGGTCTGTTATTCCAACACATGTTTCTCTTAGTTTGAAACTAGGATATAATTTGACATGTAACTTTAATCATCATTACTTGTAACATACAAAAGCTTGTCTCTTGCAACCCCTTTTCTCCTTTATTTTATGAAGGATAAGGTAGAGTGAGAGTATATTATTCAAGGCCAAAGCATTATGTTTCTTTATATATATTACATATATAGCAATTATAAAAGAAAATGTTTCATAAATGATTTATGTGGAGGTGATAACTAACAAAGGCCCTGGAGAGGTTATATTTTTACTTATATATAGGCAACAGATGGTGACATCAAAAGCCATCCTATAGTAAGTGTTATTCCACTAGAAGCATAAATTCTGAAGTACTTGAAGAATATTGGATTACAATAGTGGACTCTATTCCAGTGAAAGTATTATTTGAAGTGAAACTAGGATATTTTAAAGCAAAAGGTCAAGTTCAAGAATATAGCTTCTTTAATTTTAATTTGTTCTTGATTTCTTTTCCATAATGACCTTGAATGTATTGAAGAATGATCTTTGAATAATTTGATGAAGTTACTTTCATGTATTTCTTGGAATATCTATGTTTTAAGGAAGTTGTGATGTCAGACAGCTTTCTTGTTCAAAGGTTGTTCCGGTATTGTGAACCATGTCTCTGAACATTAGTTGATGGTTAGGGGGAAAACTTGACAGTTGCTTTAGTGTGGATTAGGTTAGAGTTTCGTAAATGACTATTCTTGGGTTTAAAGAGATTAATCTGGGGCTGGTTATGAATAGAGGTGGCAAACAAGTGGGTTTGGGTTCAGGTCATCTCGAATTTGGGCTGTTCGTATTTGTTTCAGGATCGGGTTGTTCCAAGTTTGAGTTTGTTTTTAACCATTTTAGATTTTATGTAAGATGTAACCATTTCAACATCATTTTTGGGTTCAGATCATTGTAGGTTCAGTTTTTTTGGGTTCAAGTAATTTTAGATTCAGGTTTCTTGGGTTTGGGTCTTTGACTTTTTTGCCAATTCGGGTTTTTTCTTTTTCAGCTGGGTTTTGGGGTTTGGGTTGGTTTTACCACCCCTTGTTGTAAATCTGAAATAATGTTGGAAAATAATAAGGAGAAATCATCTAGGTTTTGGCCTAAGGAATCACACCAAAGGTTGATTTTATTAGACAACCACAAGAGAATTGATTATGTATATAATCCTAGCATTCCCGGTCAAATAAGAACTAGCTCTCCGAGTGCAATTAGGACTTTAACAGATACTTAAGACTCTAATTAGGAAACGAACCAATTAAGAAACTAACAAACTGATTTAAAATTATGGTACCTAAACTACAAATAAAACCCGATAATGTAAGGGAAAGCCCAAAATAAGACTCTTAGACATGTATATCTGTAATTTCCTGCTAACTAGAAAATTATGAAAATTTTCTTCCTACTTAAAATGCCAGAAAACAGGATGAAATAAGGACCTGTGACTTTATCATAGATAAACATAAAGCTGAGAATCAAAAGCAAATGATAAAGCCTACTCAAGCTCCCAACTAAGCTCTTATCATTGGACATGTACCAAGTTTAATGCTTGGGCATTATAAGCAGCCTTAAGACTCTTAAACATTTTTGGATACTGCTGCCATTATGCTTCATCAACTTGTTTGTGAACTATGACTCGGAAGACACTTCTATTCTGAAGTAAGAATATTCAGATATCCTTTGTGTGGCATTTTGAAGCTGCAACAACTTTTCTTGTCTGTTTCTCATGAAGCCTGTTGGCTGCTGCAAATGCTTTATACATATTCATGCCAGTTGGATTCTAAGGTTATGAATGTTTATATTTATTCTACTGTATAGTTTCTTTGAATTATTAACGTGTAACCCGTGCAAAATGATTTCAAATTGATCTCTTTTGCTTTTGTAAATGATTCTAGACTGTCATAGTTGAAATTTTTATCTTGAACTGATAAGTATCAAATTCACACCAAGTAATGATCTATTAGTTCTCACATTTCTTCCATACTATCTTCTTTCTTGTATAGTCCCATATTGAACTGAAAACAGCCCCAGCTGACTTTCGCTTCCCCACAACAAATCAAACTAGACACTGTTTCACCCGCTACATTGAGTTCCACAGGTACATTGCTTGTTAATTTTCAATTTTTGCTTGTGAGGAAACTATCAAATGTACTTTGTTTTTATTTTCTAATCTTAAAAACAACTACAGGTGCTTGGCTGCAAAGGGTGAAGAGTCTAATGAATGTGAAAGATTTGCCAAATACTATCGTTCTCTTTGTCCTGGTGAATGGGTGAGTATAATTAGTTTTTTATATTATTAAAAGTAGAGCGTTTGCCTTGTTGCAATGGAATATGTGCTGTATATGTCATATAAACTTTTTATCTTGTGCTTGATTTTTGCCTTCTAGTACCAAGTTTTGTTGTACACAAGTTTAAGTATGCCGTATATATGTCATAGCATCGACTTTCAAAAAAAAATATATATATGTCATAGCGTCATTGATAAAGCTTGTGACATAATCTCTAATTGTAGATAATAACTGATGTATACACATCATAATACTTGTGAATAAGGAAATAAATTATCCTCTGACATTCAAGGGCACAAATAAATTACAGGTTCTTCTTTTTCACACCAAGTGCTCTATTGTGTTTATGTTGAGAATTTTAGATTTTTGAACCTGTATTTTTTCCTACTGATCAGCAGAACTAATGTATCATGTTAGTATACTATAATACTTAATGTACTATATGACATGTTGATAGGATCATGATTGATCTTGCTTATGAAAATTTAAAAAATCTATTTGGACATGTTATTAATTTATGGACAGTTTCATAAAGGCTGTCAAGATATTTGATGGATGATCTAGCTTTGAGTTAAATAGTAATAGCAAAAAATTATGTTTATGACCTGGTATGAAATATTGTATCCTAGAGTAAATCTTCATTGAAGGACTTTTGTACTCATAAATATTCCTATTCTAGTGTTGTTAGATGTGGAGACAGATAAGGTGATGAAACTAATATGTGACTTATGTGGACTGAATTTAGGTTTATGATCTTTTGAGTTGTTAGATACTACTACTTTAATTCACCAAGGTACAGTGGTAGGCTGGTGACTGCTTTGTTAATTCTTGAGATTTTATTAAATGTAGTACTGATTGTCATTTTAATTTTAATGCTGTAATGTATTAATTTGTGCTCTCTGCTATTGGTGGGCTGGTTGATCAATGAATAACAGAATAATCATCCTGGTCTTCACTGTTTACATTCTACCCATTCTAAAATATTTCAATGATTTTCTCTAGTGCTTGTATCAGCAGATATTTTTAAAGAAAACAGAAGATGAATAAGTTCTACCATTGTATTTAACTTGTGTTTTCCGTTTTAACAATTTTGAATGCTGCTCAAATTGCTGCAGGTTGAGAAGTGGAATGAGCAGAGGGAGAATGGTACGTTCCCAGGTCCTCTGTGATTGCACATTGGAAATTGGGTGACTCTTCTCTGGCATGGAGAGTTCATATTGCTCTCTTGATATTGCCTTTAGCTAGTTTCTATGGTTATCCTTGAATTAATAAGCTACAAATGGAGATTTTGTTGAATTTATTGAGCGTTGATTCATTATGGTGGACAAGTTGGTAAATAACTGGAATGTATCCTGATGGTTTTCTGATGTTTTTAGTTCATGATCATGCTTTTTATGAGACTATTTCATCTCCATTGACGGTTTAGTGGTGCGGTGCGGTCACTGTTTGTAAGCAGCAAAGTCGGGTGCAAACAAGCCAAGTCAAGCTTAAGCGCCCTTTATCAAAGTGCTCATCAAGTTTAAGCGTTCATTGTTCTTCTAATCAAACTTAAATTTATGCTTGACCTTGTTTATTTAAATGCTAATTGAGCTTGAGATCTCGCAGTTCTAAATAAATGAGCTAAACACCATAGACAATGTTTGATATTACCCAACTCTGTGTGACAACTTGCATTTTGAGTTTCAAATGGGGGTTGATTTTTTTTATTTTCGTAACACAATAGACAATGTTGTAGAATGAAAATTGTTCCTTCATGTGTCTTAATTTAAAATATTTCTATAACTCAAATCTGCATAGATTTATTTAAAAGTTTATTTTCTACGATTTTTAACATATTGAGTTTGGTGTCACAGAAAACTAAAAGATCACAAATTGTCAGAAATCTCTGTCACAGAAAACTAAAAGATCACAAATTGTCAGAAATCTCAATTCTTCATCCTAAAAGGATGGAGTCCGGTTACAGAGCTAATGCATTTAAACGAATGTGCCAAGTGTGTGAGAAGGCCTTTAATCAACTTTCTCATAACTCATATCCGAAATGCACAACATTTATTAAAAACATTAAGTAAAAGAAAATACAATATCATAATCAAGATAAAATAAAATGACTAAATATGATGTTTTTTAAAATTAAAAGAAATAGAGTTAAATATTGAATTAGGGTGAATTAATTAACATTTCGGATAAACATGATCAATTATTGATTCAACTCTTGAAATCTACAATGAAGTCATAAATTGCAATTTCAAGAACTCGATTGCTCGACATAAAGAGGAGTCAACACCAATGTTTTTTATATCAAGTGTAGTTGGACACCTAATTGAATTTATTTTTTATAATTAGATCTTAAACTTGCTTTAAGTTAATTAAAAAGAATAAGTTTTGATCTATTAAAATAATAAGATTTGGGAGTACATTTATGAGTAGAGAAAGTATTAGCACTCTACAATGTTCGTTTCAAAAATGATATCAATTAATCATGTGTTATCCTATTTTAAACTTGATAAATAGTTATTGATTTCATATTACGTTTATTTACCTTAATTTTTTTTAAGAATAAATGAAAATCCTTTGTATTGAAAAATTTTCTAATAGAGTTTTAGAAATTTTCTATTTCCAAGAATTTTTTACAAAAATTATCATTTTTTTTTAGAAATAGAGAATGCATTTATTCATTAAACTCAAAATTACATGAGCCTGGGTCAAGGTATGCCCAATATATCAGCTAACAATAACGAAGAGATATTTGGTGGAGGGACCTCAAATACGTGGAGGCCTAGGGGCAGATCATGGTGTTTAATTGCCATCCAGTCAACGCTTTTGTTTGCTTCACGCAGCACATGGGATATGGAACAAGACCAATCTCTCTGTAACATATTCTTTATACTCTGAACAAGACCTAAACATGGATCCAAATGAGGTTTCTGCTGGGTTAAACTCTGAAAGGCAAGTTGAGAATCAGTTTCTATCAGAACCTTTTTGTAACCTCTTCCCCAGCATAATTCTAGCCCCTTTAAAATTGCCCAGAGTTCAGCTCTAAGTGAGAAGGAAATACCAATTTTATAAACAAATCCAAATACCCAATTGCCATTTGTATCCCTGACTAATCCTCCTGCTGTAGCATCGCCTACGTGACCTCTAACACTGCCATCTACATTCAGTTTCACATAGGAGTTGTCTGGTTTGACCTAGGAAACAAGAATTTCAGACTTCATTCTTGGTTGTTGACAGCACAAAGTATCCCAAGCCTCGTTGGTTTTAGTCCATATCTGTTGGGGAGCATTTTCCGGCCACTGAAAAGATTCCTCAAAGAGACTTAAATTCCGCCAATATTAGAACATCCAAAGTGTATGAATAAAAATAACGCCCCATGGTAACGTATCGTGAAGCACATTACTGGTCATATTTTCTTGGACCCATTGTTGTAAATTCGAAGTAAAGAAAGTGCTTGAAAACAACTCCGGTTTGATCTTCAACCAGGTGTTTCTAGATGAGGGGCAATCTCTCACGGCATGTAGGATGTTTTCTAAGGAGTTATGGCATCTGCAACAAGAACTTGCAGAGCCCAGACTTCTCATCATCAACCATTCTGCTGTAGGAAGAGAATCATGTAATACACGCCATATGAATATCTTCACTTTTCTGCAACTCCGAAGATTCCATACCTGACTCCATTGTTTCAACTTGGGAAGATTGGTTTCTACTTGGCTTTCATAAGCCGTTTTAACAGAGAAAATGCCATTGCTCGTTAGTGTCCAGAAGCTAATATCTTCCATATTGTTGCAGGGATCAATGAAATACGCTGCAATCATTTGTATTGCATATGCTGGTAGAAAGTCAGAAAGAAAATCTAAATCCCACTTACCATATGGATCGCAAAAGGATGCTACTGGTAACTCAATTTCAACTTCAGACAAATCTCGTGTGGCAAGTCCAATTAAAGGACCACAAGGCAGCCAAGAATCCAACCAGAAATCAGTGTTGATCCCATTGTTCACAATCATTCACAGGCCCTTAGCAAGTACCTTTCTATTTTTTAATATACTGCGCCAAACATGAGAGTCTGATGATTTTGCTTTTACTGAAAAAAATCTTTATTTCATAAATATTTTTTTTTTCAAAATTTCAACCCATAAGGCATCATTTCCTTTCCACAGCTGCCAACCTAGTTTAGCCAGCAAAGCCAAATTAAATTTCCTTGTCTCTCTGATTTGTAAGCCACCCTTCTCTTTAGGAAGACAAAGAGTGCTCCAGTTCGGAGCATGAAGTTTCTTCTCACCACCTAAGTGTCCCTAAATAAAATTCCTATTTAGCATATCAATTTCCTTAGCCACATAAGTAGGTATTAAGATGGTTTGCATAACGTATGAAGCCATCGTACTGGTAGTTGCTTACACTAATGAGATTCTGCCTGCCATAGAGAGGAACTTATTACTCCACTGTTCAAGCTTTCGCTTTACTTTACTGCACAAAACGGAATAGGTAGACCTTTTAATCCTTCCATGAAGCATTGGTATCCCCAAGTACTTACCAAAATCTTTTGTGAGGGTGATACGGGCAGCATGACTTAATTCTTTGGCTCTATTGGGGCTGATGTTTGAAGAAACAAGCATTCTAGATTTCTCTAGACTCACTTTCTGGCTTGAAGCTGAGCAAAATTTATGCATGGTTCGCATCATAACTTGCAATTGGGTCTTGGTACCGATTCCAAATAACATGATGTCATATGCAAAACACACATGAGAGAGAGAAAGACCGTTCCTAGTAAGAGATAAAAGTTTCCAGTTACCTAGTTTGACTTCTTCATTTATAAGCTGAGATAATTTCTCCAAGCATAGGACAAATAGATATGGCGACAATAGGTCTCCTTGTCTAATACCTCTAGAAGGATTGAATTTTTGAGACTGTTTACCATTCCAAATGACAGAGAAAGAAGGAGTCTGAACAATATACATAATTAAAGAGATCCATTGTGGGGGAAGACCTATCTCCCCTAGCACATCTTGAAGAAAACCCCATTTAAGTCTGTCATAGGCCTTCTCAAGGTCAATTTTAATAGCTACAGCTCCTTCTTTTCTCCTCATACCCCGCATTGTATGGATGGCTTCTTGCACTGCAATAACATTATCAGTTGCTTGTCACCCTGGTATAAAGCTACTTTGTGTGTTGTTAATAAGCTCATTCAGTAATGGTCGTAGACGATCAACAAGAATTTTGCTGATTAGTTTCAAAGGTATTGAACACAAACTTATAGGGAGAAATTGATTGATTTTTTCAGGTCCTTCCATTTTAGGAATAAGGGTAATGAGTGTATGGTTCAAGGATTGTGCAAAGGAACCCTTGAAATAGGCATCTTGTATAAATTGGATGAGATCATTACCAATATGCCTCCAATTTTTCTAGTAAAAGCTTGTCGGAAATCCATCAAATCCCGAACTTTTGTTGGGATTCATATAAAAAAGAGCATGTTTAATTTCATCACTGGTAATCGGCTAAGCCAGAGTTGATGATTTTTCAGTATCCAACCTCCAATGTGTGCATGACGATATTAGTTCATAACCCCATCATCTGTATATAAATTCATAAAGAAACTAACTACTAACCTTTCAAGTTCCAGTGAATCTGAACACCAAGAATTATCTTCTCTTTTAAGAGCATTTATTTGTTTCCTCCGCTGTTTGCTCTTCACCATGGCATGATAGAACTTGGTGTTTCCATCTCCATATTTAAGCCAATCTATCCTCGCTCTTTGTTGCCACATAACTTCTTCTTGATGAAGGACTAAATTATATTCTTAAATGAGAGAAATTTCAAGGTTCTGGAGATAATAATTGGGTCTTTTTTCTAACTGTTTTTGAATGCCAGAAAGCCTTGCAACGAGCTGTTTCTTTTTTCTACTAATATTACCAAAATGGGTTTTGCTCCAAACTTGTAGTTCGAATGCCAGATGTTCCAACAAAGTACACATCTCTTTATTCTCAGATGGCAAGCTCGATCTCATGAATTCTTCAAATCTCGGGTGTAACATCCAAGCCTCCTCAAATCTGAAACTCTTTGGAGTTGGAAAAGTCGATGAGGGGGGAAGACAACATACAAGTACCGGATGATGATCGGAATGTGTTCTTGGTAAATTGATGGCCGCTGCACTGGGAAACATAGAGTGCCATTTTTCATTTATGAGAGCTTTTTCTAAACGGACCCTAGTATAGTCAAGGTTGTCTCTTTTATTCCACCATGTATACTTGCATCTAGATGTCTCAAGATCAAATAGGTTGCAAAACTCATACAACCTAATAGAAGACTGCATTGAGATAGATTAACATTCTTCCTTCCTTGTTTTTCATCCGGAGAAATAACTTGATTGAAGTCTCCTATGATCATCCAAGGTAGATTATGACCATTGCTTGCCAGTTTTAGAGAATCCCACAAACGCTTTCGTTCAAGTGGCCGGGGACTTCCATAAATTGTTGTGAGAAGCCATTGTTCTTTTGAAGAATTTACAAGCAAATGAATTAACTGGGAAGAATAAACTGGAACTTCAATTTCGGTGTCGTCTAGATTCCAAAATACCCATATTCCACCTGCAAAACCAGTTGCTTCTACTCTGAAAAAACTTTGGAAGCCATACCTGCAGCACACTCTGTCAGCTGCTCGTCCATAAATACAAGGCTCTAACAGAATAAAGATCTATATCTTATGTAACTTGACCAAATTTCGAATATTTCTACGACCCCTGCGAGAGGCTGCACCTCTAACGTTCCAACTCATAATATTCAGCATTAATTAGAATCAATAAAAGGAATACACAATAAAAGAAAACCCCGGGTAATGACTTAAGACAAGGAAACCTGCATAGCATCCGCCTCATCACTTTCTAGCTCCATAGTACTAGAAACACCATCTGTATCATAAATCATAAGAGTGTCTTCCTCTATGTGATTCACGATCTTTTCACGAGCTGCACCATTTATACTAATCCTTGGTCTGTTTCCCACATCTCCACATTCATGTATGTATTCTATTAGTGCCGTTTGAAGTGTTGAGGATGTCGATGATGGAGGACCATGCACCACAGTATTGGTGTTCGCATGAGTTGTACTTATTTGTTGATCTTTGTTTTTTTGTCGGATTGGCTTAGCAATACCACTTGAGAAGGCTATTATTGGTTCATCGATGGCTTTTGTTTTACCTTTAGCCTTCAAAGAAGGTGTAGGATCTTTATTGGAAATACTTGCAGAAATTTGCAGGTTCTTCTTGAGTTGTTCCTTATTATAATCTGCTGCCACATGACTTTTCATATTTTTCATGATTGACTCAGAAGGAACCTTTGTCGCAGATTCAGGAAACATCATAGCATCTTCTCGAGCCGTATCTTCATTATCCAACACAACAAAACAAGAACCTGAATTGGTAGTGGGTTTCATGCTCTCCTCTTTAGCAACTACTTTAACCTTCGGTATTGTGGCTCTTCTAGTGTTTTTCTTGACAACCATCCAGGGACCAAACTTAGCTTCTTCATAGGTCTTTCTAACAGTGTTATGAGTCTCTGTCATTTTCACACCTTGCTCTCTAGACAAGCCCCCACTTTCTTTTTGTTTCACAGCGCAACATTCTTCAATGTGTCCAAACTTTCCACAATGAAAGCATAGCATTTTTAGACCTTCATATTCAATTTTTTACCATCTACCTCCAATGAAAATTTTGGGTATAAGGGGTTTCCTTAGATCAATCTCAACACAAAGTCTAGCAAACTTCCCTCTAGATTGAGATGAAGTAGTCCAATCAATCTTAATTGTCTTTCCGATTTTGTCACCTATCCTCGATAATATCTCTCGATCATAGTACTCTAGTGGCATCCCAAGCAGGCGAATCCATGTTGCTACAGAATCAATTGAAGCCTCGTCAGATCTAAAGCATGGAGACCATCTTCGGATAGTGAGATAATGGTTTGCTATGAGCCACGGCCCCTCAGTTAACACATGATAATAATCGGATCGATTAGTAAATCGAAAACAATAAAATCCATTGTCAAGATCCACTGCTTGAAAATCGCCAATCAATGCCCACAGTTGTTTTACCCTATTGCAAAGATAGGTATAGCTGATATCCTTACCCATAGTTTCACTATTAGGGTATGCTTCCTGTAGACACCCATTTCAAAATTAACAAAATAATAAATAATTAAAATAAATAAAAACAAAATAAAAAATAATAATAAAAACAAAAAAAAAAAGAGAACTGAAGGCACAGTCAGCCTCCATTGTCAACAAAAACGGAGCATTCAATGCTCCTCCGACGGCCAAAGATTTGAAGATCAACTCCGACACTAGTACTGTTGACTTGGGTTGCCATCCATGATTCATGCTACCAAAAAGAGGATTTGCCTTCTCTGATCATCCAAAAATTTGAACAAAAGGGTTCTATAAGAACCCCAAAAATTTCACACTGAGAAAGGCAGTTTTCAATTCGAAAAAACAAGAGGGCATTTCTTGAAGAGAAAAAAACACAAAACAAAGAAAAACACAAAACCCCTAAACTCCTCTAACAGCTGAAATACCAAGCAAAAAAAAAAGAAAACAAAAACCTAAGCCTAACAGCCAAAGATCCACAATCGACAACAAAAGAAAAACAAAAAAAAAAAGGCAAAAGAGGAGTCACCGGTGAGGGATCGGTGAGGGAAAAAGGTCCAATCGGTGAGGGAGAAAGGACCGAGAGTTGGGTTTGAGGGCCGATCGACAGTGAGAGGGCTGGTTGGGTAGAGAGAAGGCTGTTTGGGGTGGACAGCAAGGCAGATCGGTGGTGAGAATCGGAAGGGACACCGTTGGGTCGTCGGAGGAGGCACTGCACTGAAGAAGGCTATAATTTTTAGAGAAAAGGCAGAGCGTTTGGGGTTTTAGAGAGAGAAGGCTGTAGGGAAAATAAGGAGAAAAGAAAAAAAAGAAGCTTTTATAGTAGAAGGGCAGGGGCAAAACGACGTCGTTTCATAGGAGTGAGGGAAGCTGAAGCGTTTTGCCCAAAACGATGTCGTTTTGAGTGGGTACCAGCACCAAAACGGTGCATTTTGGACCCCTCCACTGCGGGCCTGCTGAGCGGACCATCCAGAGCTGTTTCGGGCCTCATGTGGGCTGAGGATCTGGGCTGGCCCAAGCCCAGATAGGTATGCTTCTTTGGGCTTTGTTTAAATCTGTTTTTGTTTAGGTGTTTATTTTTTATTTTAATGTATTTTAATTTAGTTTAAATTTTATTACAAAAATGAAAATATGTAAAATCTTAGTAATAAGCACATAGAAAAAAATAGGATAATAAGAAATAATAATAAAAAAATAAAAAAATAATAAAAAAAATCAAAATATAAAAAACCAAAAAATATAAAAAATATATATGTGTTTTCATTAAAGAAAATATGTAATATATAGAAATCAATATTAATAATATTAAAGTTTATATTTTAAATATTATAGCTAATAAAGATTTTAAATCTAGCAAAACAATAATAAAAATAAAAAATGCAATAAAAAAATAAATAATAATGATATAAAATATACATAAACACATATATATAAATAATAATTACTTTGAGTGACTGATGATGGGATTTTCATCCGGAAGACGAGAAGTCGCAATTCCAAGTGAATTTCCTTAGGTTAGGAGTTTTAATTAGGATCCCACCAGTATGATGGGAGGGTCCTAATTCAAAATTCCAATGGTTCTAATAAAAAATAAAATAAAAAATATAAAAAATATATATATAAATGAATAAATAAATAAATAACCTTTAAACATATGTAATCATAAAAAGAAACCATAAATAAAATAAATAAGATAAATAAAAATCAATTAGTGACAATAATAAATTTATCGAGTCATAATAACATAGAATATATATGCACAAAATAATTTTGATCCCAACAGTCGTGACTATAGGAAAGTTTCATGTGATGATAACTAAGTACCTACGTTCTAAAATATACGAAGAAATCAAAACGATTATAAAAACAATAAATAAACAAAGAAATTTCACAAAAGAAAAATAATAAGCGAGGAATTTACAAGTGTATTGCGTATCATGCTTGCATTGTTAACTGTCATGGCATATAGACATATTTTGTATACGGATATAAACCCCGATGATGGGACTTTCCGAGGGAACTTGCGAAGGCGAGTTTCATTGGTAAACTCCCTAGGTGAAAAGATACTTACGAGCTCCACCAGTATGATGGGAGGGTTCGGAGAGATATCTTTAATAAAAGGTTTTTACCTGTATTAGGATTTTTGCATTTACGAAAACACTATTTTCTTTCACAAGTGATTATCCCGATGATGGGATTTACCTAGCGAACTTGCGAAGGCGAGTTTCTTAGGTATCTCTCTAGGTGCGAGGATACTCCCGGCTCTCACCAGTATGATGGGCAGATTCGGAAAGTACACTCAATAAAAGGTTTTCGTTTGGTGATATTTCGATTTTATGCCACGCATTTCATAATTGCATCACATGTACGCTTAGGTCGTAAAATATTTGATCAACAAAATAAAAGATAAATCAAACAAATGATAGCAAAAGAAACACAAAAACAAAATAAAAAGGTTAAGACAATAAGTGATTAAATGGTACCGTTCGTGGAACGGGCGTCACAGGGGTGCTAATCCTTCCTCGTGTGTAACTGTACTCCCGAACTCAAACTCTAAAAAAACACGTAGACCAGTTTATCGTTCTTTCGACTGACCTAAAGTTAATTTAGTTTTTCGTCGAATAGGACAAATTTGATCTGGTGGCCAATCACACCTAAACAAAAAAGATTGGTGGCGACTCCCCAAGTTATTCACGTTTAGCGATCGGGTTCCCGGACCCACACGTTGCGACACTTCCAAGGTTTCCAGATACGTAACTTCTCATCTCTGGATAAACGGATGTAAGGCCCGTCAAGATTTGGTTCAGGTTCATCCTCATCAAACTCAATGGCATCCATTACTTCTTCTTCAGTTTCAGACTCATCTCCCAGCATATCATTTATTTGACCTGTGTATGACAGGATATGTTTATAAGACAGATGGGGAAATGCATCAGATGATATATTCTGATTGTGGAGTAACGTATCTGCGGGTTGGCTTCTGGAATCATCGCTTTCAATCTCGGATCGAATCCTCTTACTTCCTACACGATTAATAGATGGAGATGAACCTCCTCTTGCATCCGGTGGAGGGTCACCAACTACATCTGCCTCCATCTTCGAGCAGTTGCTAGGGTTTTTGTGAGATCTTGTCGAATTTGTTAAAAGCCGATATTGTACCTAATGGTTCAATTAAGTTAAATTGAACCTTGAACTAGCTCAAATAGAAATTATAAGAGGAATTTGAAAATTTTGAAACCCACAAAATGACTTAGAATAGTGATTTGGAGTTCAAGGTCTAGTTTAGAGTCAATCGAGAAAATTGACCGGTTAAGGACAAAACGGTTATTTTGTCATTTGATGATAAAATGGAGATTTTTAGCCAAGATTTGATCACATTGGACCAAAAATAATTTTACGAAATACAGTTATGATTATTGGATTATAAAATGATGTTTAGTAGTGTAAAATTGTGATTCTCGGTGTTTTTGGAACACAAGGGCAAAATGATAATTTTACCACTAGAGGACTAAACGAGATTTTTTTTTTAAAGGATTTTGCCCCATTTGGTTAATATTGATCAATATTAGTGTTATTTGAGATTGAAAAGTAGAAATAATGTGATTCCGATACATTTCGGAGTATAGGGGTAAAATCGTAATTTTACCATATCAGGGGCAAAACAATAATTTTCCACCACCATAACATATTTTTCCAGCCATGGTCATCTTTTGATCATATCATGATTTAGAATAGTGATGTGGTGAAAAGAATTGGAAGAAAAAGTCAAAAAGTTAGAAAAAATGGGCAAATAGGCATGTGACACGTGGCATGCTTGATTATTTTATTATTAAAGCTTAAAAATAGCCATTTCAACCGATTTTCTCTCTCTAATTTCGGCACACACCAGATTTAAGGGAAAGGAAAGAAGAAAACAAAAGGAAAAACAAGAAAACCTAGGTGAAAATCCAAGGAAAAGTGAGATTTTCAAGGAAAATCAATTGAAAAAGGTAATAATTCTTCATTTTTGCTTATGATCTACAATACCCATGCTTTTGTTCTTGATTTCCATGGTTGAATATTGAGATATCATGATGAGTTCAATTCTAAAAAATGGGTATGGATGAGGAATGATTGTTGGATTGGCTTGATTCTAGACTATGTTAGTGCTTGGAGATATGTTAGCATGTTAGTAAGCAAAACCGTAAAAAGAAAATTTGATTTCCCCATGAATCACTCAAGGCAGAACCTAGGGTGTTGAGAATCAATGAGAAATTGTTTCATTTCAAATGAAATAATTTCATTTCAAATGAAATAAATTAGAAAATGACAAATTAAAGTGAAAAAGTTTAGTAGGAAAAAAAATTACAATGCTAATGCACTGTAATGACCGAATTTTTATCCGAAGAAATTGAAGGGTTTAAATGCTGAAAAATTGTTATTTAGAAATGGTATGCGGTGAATTAAGGTATTAAAAAAAGAATGGTGCAATTTGGAATCAAATCGGATGTATTGGCCAATTAATCGGATAATCGGTCGAAATTAGGCAATACCGCGTTAAAGCGATAATCGGACTCCTCTTTCATTTGCCTATCATGCGTTAGCAATTTAAATTAGTTTATATTAGCTTAAGGGCAATATAGTAAATTCTCTAATTTTATTCTGTGTCAAGGTGGTGAGACGTCCGAAAAAGGCAAAGGAATCGTGATTGAGGACTATTAATCCGAGTGCACCCGGAATTCAGATTTTTGACATTGTGAGTGAATTTGCATTTCAAATTATTTTGGGAAGTGTACGTGTATTGAAATGGATAATCTGAATGATTTTATCCGAATTTCTAAAAATGCGTGCTTGGAAACAAGCCTTTGATAAAAATGTTTTGATGTGTGAATTGTGATATGCATAAAGGCATGAATTCATGTGCTCTATAATATGCTGCTATATATGTGTGTTGATGTGTGATATGTATTGACCAATAATATTGTGTGATAATTCTAACCGTACATGTGTATAATGTGAGGGGTACATGTCGGTGATGATGGGTGCAGAGATATGGAGAGTGATACTGTTTGTGCACGATGTACACCCTATAACTCCAGCTATGTGCGCGATGTGGGGATTGCACATGAGCTGGTGAGATTGAGTGATATTGTTTGTGCACGAGGTGTACACGATGACTCCAGCTATGTGCGCGATGTGGGGGTTGCACATGAGCTGGTGAGATTGAGTGATATTGTTTGTGCATGAGATGCACACGATGACTCCATCTATGTGAGCGATGTAAGGGTTGCACATGAGCTGGTGAGATAGTGGGATATTGTATTCATCTGAGTGCATATGTATGAAATTGAATACTCCTTCATTATAAATTAATTTGAGTTGAGGGAAAGGGTTTGATAATAAATTGGATAAAAAATGTTTTGTTTCCAAATGTGTGCATCATGGTTTAAAAATACTTCTTGGATATTATTGCTTGTTTCCACCTAATGTTCACTCACTGAGTTTCGTACTCACAGTTTTCAAAAATTCATGTTTTCAGATCAGGAGATTGTAGAATCCTAGATCGCGGGATCACTGTAGTTCGTCTCCTAGTAGGTGTTCGGCATTCAATAGTTGCCTGTTTTTATCGTAAATATCTCCGTTGGAAGTCATGGGCCTTTTGTATTGTGGTTATGTACATGTAATGTACATTGTCAAAGTTTATGTTTGAATGGTATGAATGTAAATATGTGTGTGCAATGTGAATTGCTAAATACATTACTGGTATAGTGCATGTACATTATTATCTATGATGCCATTGGGAATTGGCTTTGTGAGCACATTGAATGCATTACGGGTGTATGCATCACACAGTCGTACAGTAAATAAAGTAAATGAAAATAGACTTGCTTGAGCTTAGTGAGCTATGCTCATTGGGTTTTTGCGTCTGTCATGGCCCGGGAATTAGGTCGTGACAGTTTTTTAAAGAATTTCCCAATGATGGGCAATTTAAATCTTATATAGAATTTAATTTTTGTAGTATATATTTTTTTCTCTAAAAAAAAAATTATCATTTTCAACTTTATTAAAATTCCATTCTTGGTTGATTTCCATTTACTTACATAATTAAAATAAAATGTATACTATGCAATTTACAAATTGTTCTCAATCTTATTTGCTAAGGACAAATCCCTTCAAATCAATCACATGTCATGTTGAGTAGAACCTTACCCATAAACAAAGTCACGTTGTTTCGCTAAATGTTTTGATTTCTAAAATATAGTTGAAATCAAGATACATTTAACAATTCAATTTCAACATGAATTTTAATAATCACTTGAGTGTGTGACTCAGAACGAGTTTAATGTTTTATGTGGGGAGGGTGGAATGTTAATAAACAATGGTTTGAGAGGAAGTCTAGGTGATGATTGTGTAATTCAATAGACTTGAATCCTTGAACCCGATTTCTAAGGGAGGTAAACACATGGTGATACATGATAATTATAGTCAACACGCAATGGAAGCTTTCAACTCAATCAAGGTTTAATCTCAAATTATTGATTAAATTATACAATTAGTTCTTGTATTTTATTAAAATAATAAATTAAATTTTTATATAATAATTTATAAAAATTAAATTTTTATATTTTTCAAAATTGATAATATCAATAGTCTAATGTATTAAATATTTTTTATTATTTATATTAATATGACATTTGATATTTGACGTGATATTTTTTATTAATGTGATATTAAAATTGATAACATAATAATAATATGATATTTTATGAATGATATAATAATAGTGTTGATATAACGTGATTAAGTATTAACACGTGTTTTATAAATATGGATATCGAATTATTTAGTGTGAGTTCAGTACATGGAGTAATTGTATAATTAATCCAAATTACTAAGGAGGTGGTTTCACAAATCTGCTTTCATTATACATTAATCACCATTCTTAACAAACATTTTATTGGGTTTATCAAATTTCAACATCCTAACACTTGATGGGGTGGTATGTATATATGTATATATATATATATATATATATACATGTCGTACCATGTGGTCTTTGACTATTTCAAGGTGTTGCTACCCCAACCTTAGGTTAGTAATTTGTCTTGTAGTTCAAAAATTTTAAACCCATTGTTTAAATTAAATTGAGTGTAATGCAATACGGCATCATGTTCCTGTCAGCATTCTCCGATGTCGGTGGCGCGCATTATCTGAATGTTCTTAAATCGCTAGTCTTCCAAAAAGAAACCCCGTACAATAAATAACTATAAACAGTTCTCTTTGCCTTGCAAATGTAGCATGTGTACTTGCTGCCCTAAATTTGAAAACGCGTATCAATTTCAAAGAAAATTTAATGTGAGGTGAATCATATCATTTTTTTATTTGTATAACGTAAGATTTGTTTTACATATGAGTATTTAATTTAATAATAAATATATGTATGATTTTTTTTCTTCATAATGTTGAGTTAGAGACTTAGAGTCCCACTTTCCTCAAAATTGTACTTACAAAGAAAAAAGGGGAATTGCTCCAAGCGTGTGCAAGCACAGCAGAATTTCACATTTTAGTGTTTTATTATGTTTTAACATATCTAGTTAACAAGATTAATAACACAAATGGTTTTAATTTCAAACGACTCCGACTCTTTTGGTTATGTTCTTTTTTAATTGCTTTTGCACTAGTTTGAATTTCAAAGAGCACTTGTACGTCCACATTCTTAAACTTAAAATATATACTAGTACAGTTTTACATTATTATTAATTAATAAAAATAATTTACATTCAAATCTTTTAACTAACAATTAAGATAAATAGTAATAATAATAGTGTATAGGTTCGATTTAGTTTCTAATCACCTTGTACATTTTTGAATACTTGTGTTAACGTAATAAAATGACAGTATAAGATGTCAATTTTACAAAAAAATGACAATGCTTTACATCAATTGAAATTCACAAATAAGATTTATGTCCCAGTTGATTTATATATTTATAATTTATTCACTTTATACATTTTTGTTTTTTTCTTTTCTATTCAATTTTTTTTTGTAAAATAAAAAAATAAAGCAAAAAAATTTTGAAATCTCATTTATTAAGATGTTATTGTAACGGGAGTTATATTTGTGAATAAAACCAAAGTTCCTTAACAAAAGAAATCAAAGAATTTTTTTTTTATAAAAATAAACACGTGTCTTTTTAGCATGCCACCTATTACTACCTTAATAGAAATGTCATGAAATCTAGCTACGGTTGAAATGTAAAACCATGGAACCACAAGGCAAAAAGGATTGCAATCTTTTAGACAATTTACTGTTTTGCAAGAGTTTCAGCTAGTTTTCACTTCAATTCACACACACATACACGTAAAAGTTATAAATATAACAAAACAATTTGTTCAACATTGTCAATACTAACTACTTTTTTCTGATTAATAATTTCTGTTGTATTATAGTATACAACAATATATTTGAAATTAACATCTACAAGAAATTATTAGTAAGTCTCAGAATAAAGGCTAACTGGCTTTTTAAAGTCCGAATTCAGTCCTCACTGATTAAAGTTTCAACATGTCAATTGCAATTTCTCTTCTAGGAGGAAAACGCGTGCACGGTAGGAGTAGGAGGGCGACTCGATCAAACACCGTCGGCGTCAGTAAGCCCCATCAGAGTGACGCGTGGTTTGATTGTGTGTAGGTATTTTGACTTGCGGTGCAGCGGATCACTTCTCATTGTGAAACGAAGACAACACAAAAACGTAAGAGTGATGAGACAGGCTGGCTTAGCTTTTACCGCTGCTGTTGGGAACTGCTATCGTCCTTTGTAGCTGTAAAATAATAGGGTGTCCGACTTTGACCAAATCATTCCCAATAAACATATACAATTCGACTCTGTGTCAGTGGAGCTATGGGGCGTACCCGTTACCTATGATTGGATCTCTTCTTATAATTAATTAATTCTTCAATTTATTTTTGTCCTCTTTTTTTAAGCCCAAAACCAAAATTGTCACATGTGCTGTTGCATCTGTGAAATAATTTTTTTAAATAAAATAAGTTAATAGTATTAAAACATTTAGTTAAAACGGCTATAATTGCTTGGTTTGTAAAATTTTGAGGCAATGGATGTTTCAGAACTAATAAGGACAAACCGAAAGCAAAGACTTGTATACCATCATATTTTCTTATACTTTAAGTTTTAGAAATTGAAAAATAAAAAATATATAATTTTTTGGTATATATATATATATATACATATATTACCTTTTCATATTTCTTTGTGAACTAGAATAGAGTATCAATTGAATTGATATGAGTTGACTTGCGATATTAAGTTTAACAATGGTATTAACAATTAGTATAAATATAGTTAGAAAAAAATTTGCAATTTAAATTCACATAATTAGCATCAAAAGACTACTAATTTGCTTTTCACTCGTTTAATGGAAAAAAAAAGATGTTTTGTTATTTTGTTATCTTAATTCTTAACCCATAAATTAGATTTTGACTGAAATGGAAAGCATAAATTACAATAAATAAACTTGCACAAGGAAATAAATATGAGAAAAGAAACTACATATGTGTTTATGAAGTTCTTAATTAGAAAGATTTGTCATAATATGGTTTTATTTATATACTTTTATCATATAAATAAACAAGTAGAATAAATATCTACATCAAGCATCGGCGTAAGCGTTTCAGTCCGGAAATCAGAAAATGCAACACCATTAATAAGTTTAAAAAAAAAAATTTTTTACTCGAAGATATTTAAAATATTTTACCCACAACAATCTTCACTAGTTAGTTAATTATATTTAATATCAATTTAGCTACGTGGCAAAAAATCCAAATGAGGTCACATCCACCACTCGCCAGCATTAAGAAAACGTGTACAGCGCGTGTCAATAATTTGCCAGTAACCTCCCAGTCTCCACGCGGAACTTTCTTTCTAACTTCTTCAATTTGTTTTCCCTTTCAAATTCGAATTGCTTCTCCTCATATTTAAACCCCCTCCGACACTACTTTCTCTCCAATTTCAGTTTCCTCTTTCAACGTTTTTTTCTCTCCAAATTTTCTCCTCATCCAAACAAAAAAAAAAAGAAAAAACAGAGAACCGACCAAAAGTCTGAAACCATGGCCTTCCGCTTGAGCAACAATCTAGTCGGAATTCTCAACTTGATAACATTCATCCTCTCGATCCCTATCCTTGGCGCCGGCATCTGGCTGAGCCGAGAAGGCGTAACGGAATGCGAGCGGTTTTTAGACAAGCCCGTTATCATAATCGGAGTCTTCCTCATGGTCGTCTCACTCGCGGGACTAATCGGCGCGTGCTGTCGCGTAACGTGGCTACTCTGGCTCTACCTCGTCGTCATGTTCCTCCTCATCGTACTCGGCATCGCCTTCACGATCTTTGCTTTCGCGGTGACAAATAAAGGGGCGGGAGAAGCGTTGTCTGGGAGAGGGTATAAGGAATACCGACTTGGGGATTACTCAAACTGGTTGCAGAAGAGAGTTACTGATGAGAAGAATTGGAAAAAGATTAAGAGCTGTTTGGCTGATAGTAAAGTTTGTACTGATTTTCGTGACAAGTATCTTAATGATACTGTCGAGGAGTTTTACCAGGCGCACTTATCTGCCGTTCAGGTATGATTTTTTCCCCCTCCTTTTTGGTTCTCTGAGATCGGGGCTTTCGTTTTAGTTTTTCCGACTTTGTTTCAAAATTTAATTCTTTTTGTCTTGATTTTTTCCATAGCATGGGTTTCTTTGGAGATCCAATTTTAAATTTTGGTTCGGGATGTTGTAGAAATTTTGATTTTCATGTATTTGTTAGAGATCGAATTCTTTTTTCATGAACTTTAGGCGAGAGATAACCATAAATGTTTTTCTTGCGACTCTCAAGTGATAACTGTCAATATTAATGCCAAGATTTGAAATCTTTTAGTCCTTTGTTTTGAAACTTACTTGCGAATTTCAAAGTTGTTTAGTCTTATAATTTAGCTTTAGTCAAAGAAAGTTGTTTTATGAAACTTTATGCATAAAGGGGTCTGGTATCAATTCTTTTTTTCAGTTAATTCTATCCTTTTATAAAGTTTTGAGGGTAATCTATAACTTTATGTTAATTTCAACTTCGTGATAAAAAGGGTTCTCCACTTTTCTTGTGGAACATTTTAATGTATAGATTCTGCTTTGTAAGATTACCATAGCTTTCTAAGTTTCTATTTCTGTAGGAATATGATTTTAGCCCTGTTGCTTATTAAAGAGAGCGATCATCACCAATCTGAATGAATTAGATTTGGGTTTGTCACAATTTTAACGAATATGATTCTGTTGTGCCCATGTTTTGACTCCTATATATGGACTGTATTTTGTTCTTGTTGTTGTAGCCACTTTGGTGCTATTTCCTTGGCCTGTGTTCTAATCTGTTTATGTAATTGCAGTCTGGTTGCTGTAAGCCTTCAAACGACTGTCAATTCACCTATGTTGGACCAACTAACTGGACTAGAACGAACGGCGTCGTCACCAATTCTGACTGCAATTTGTGGGATAACAATCCGAATACTTTATGCTTCAATTGCCAGTCATGCAAGGCTGGATTTATAGACAACCTCAAGAGCTCTTGGAAGAAGGTGGCGATTGTCAACATCGTATTCCTTATCTTCCTCATTGTTGTCTACTCTGTAGGCTGCTGTGCTTTTAGAAACAATAGGAGAGACAATGCTTATCATCAAGGGTGGAAGCCTTGAGGTTGTCTTTGTTTTTAGTTTCCCATTTTGGACATCGGCACGGAGGGTTTAGTTTTGTTGGATTTGCTTGTATTTTCTGCACTGTATTTTAATGTCTATGTTTGCTTTTGGATCTTTTAGTGTATAGTTTTCTATCATGTATCTAGTTGTTCTTAGAACATTTTGGATATATATATGATCGTTTATATGCTTTTAAAAAGCCTCCCACTCTCAATTTTATTGTTCTTTGTCATTGTTCTATTAATTCATTTGGAACCGATGTTGATGATTTCAAGTTTCTGTACAGATATTTGCTCATAATAATGTTGTAATTTTCCTGTTTTCATTATCTTGAGTGTTGACAAACAATGGTTGCTGGGCAAGAAGAGTTAGGTTGGTGGGTCACCTGAACAAGAACCACGAAAGGTGTGGGTTTTAAGTTCTTCATACCTGGCTTATTTCTGCCTTATTTTCCTAGGTTTCATGAACCTGAAATCTAAGGCCTTCAAGCAAATGAAGATATCTGGGCAAAGATTGTTGTTGGTCATTGGATATTTGATGTTTGATAGGAAGTAGGAACCCAAGATAACGTATTAGAATGACTTTTCAATCTGGGCACGGTAATGTGGGGTCTTTGATAGTGGGTAGGACGAGTAAATGCAATGGACCCTTGGTGTTCTAAATCAAAATGATGCTTGTCTCATTAAAGGACAGAAAAACTTTATACTTTTGGACATTTCTTTGAGTGGGAATCAAAGATACAAAATGTAAACGAGTGGTTTGAGTGCTGTTGGGAAAGATATTCCTGGATAAATTGATGACTGATGCCATATTGCGCGTGGATTAGAGTTTAAATGGCTTGAAGACCGGTAGATGAAAAGTTGCTCTCACTTTACTCAAAACTTTTTGGGGAATGTGATACTTTTCTTATTTTCTTTCATATGATTCGAGGATTAAATAATTGTATTTACATTGACGCACTAGAGGTCCACGTTTTGAGCCTCAGACGAATATAAAGTCTATCGTCATAAAAAATTGAAAGTGAACTACATGGTTGCTTGGGCCTCAGACAAATGTAATGCAAGTCTATCATCATCATCATAAATTGAAAGTGAACTACTATACTTCACTTGGACACCTCCCAACGTCCTGCACATTTGGCTCCGGAACTTCATATATCAGCTCCTTATATCTCAAAGTCTCCACAAACTTCATACATTTTCTCAAACATCCTCGGACTTACCATTTAATTGTTTGACCCTAGAATTAGTGTAATCCTTAAGGTATGGCTAAGCAATTACAATGATTGGATATAGTAGTTTGAGGTCAAATTTAAAAAAATTCATGCTCATGTTCTTCGGATCAAAGCAGCTTCAAGAGCTCTTCTTTAGTAGTGGTTCATAAAATTATTATAATAGGGTTGCCATTGACAGAGGGGTTAGTTGTATTTGGATTTCTAATGGTTACTACATCAAGTGTCCTTTCTTCATTTCCTCCATTCTTGTTTGTGTTGTTGCTACTATTAGGTTGCCTGGGTTGAGCCTGAGAGGTTGTAGCGGTTGAGGATACAGGTTGGACTATTGTTTCCATCATTTGTGAATTGTAGTCTTTCAACACTTGCATCATTTCTTGGGAAGCTTAAAAACAACTTCATCATATCTTAGATCTAAATTGGAATAGGTGAGCCTTGGTTGTTGGTGGAACCATCCATTTCTTCCAATAGTATAAAGTTCTTTTTTGTGAGGTTATACTTAATGCAAGCACTATTTTCTGGTAGAGTCGTTAAAATGTAAAAAATTCTTTTAATAAAGAGAGAGGTAGTGTTACAATAAGTAAAGTGAGATGCAGTGAGAACGATGGAGAGAGAGACTAAAGCAGTTCTTGAAAGTGTCAAGTGTTTGTGGCAAGATGTGAGGGATACAAATTAGGGAAAGAGAGTGGCGGAGCATGATAGAGAATAAGGTGGAAATGCTTGAGTTAAAGAAAGAGTATTTTGGAAAGAGTTCAGAGAGAGCTTGAGAGAATATCTTAGAGAGGGGGATTGTTGAATTTCTCATCGTCCTTGATGAATTGCCAAGAGTTTTCTATATCAAGTAGAAATGATTTGTTGAAGCAGTTCGTGAGAAAGTGTTTATTGGACATCATAGGAGCACGTTTAGAAAGAACTTATTCATCATGGCAAGAATAGGTCTATTATGGAAGAACATGTTTGTTAAGAGAAGAACAAGGCCATTATGGAAGAACACATTCATCATTGAAAAAATACGTTGGTCCTTTACATATATTGGGTAGTGGGCAGACATTTTGGTTTAATGAAATAGTGAAATTCATCAACACTTAACAATGTGTCATGTATTTTTTGAAAATGAGAAAATATGAAAAACACTTGTACTTTAAGGAAAAATTTTAAAAAAACTTCTTAATTATTTTCACATTTAAGTTTCAAGTCAAATTAACTGTTTAAAAAATTTTAAAATTGAAAGTAACTTGTGAAATCTGTCGTTTATTTAAGTTTTTTTACTTTTTATCTACTTGATATAGTTGTTTTACTCTTTTTAGTAGTTCTCATTACTTTGTGTATAATGATTACCGTAAAACAATTCTTAAAAATAATAAGTTAACAGTCAAAATCATACACTTACTTTTGAAAGAATTGAAGAACAATTGGGCCGTGGAAAATAAGACATATTCCGAGGGAAATGAATCAGGAGGCTGACACTCTCGCCAAGAATGCAGTGAGTCTTGGCCAGAGTATTTTCTGCGCGTTCTAAATTGTTGGGGATGTGCAGGTTCAAGTGGTTCGGTAAGGTATGGGGGCGGCAAGTGATATGATTGTGCTTTCTTTTCTCATTTCACTACTGTACAGCTGTGCCTTGGGTTGGGTTCCGTCCTGCAATTGTTGGTTCTGGGATGATGTTCTTGCCCAAGGGGCGGTTTTGCTGTATTTGTTTACTGGGATTGTGTTGAGTTAAGCGTTGCTGTATCGTGATCTCACCCTTATGTTTGTGGGGTTTTTTTTGCTTCTCTTTTGTGCAGGATGGCTTAAAGCCATGTTAAGTGATGTCGAGTTTTGTTTGGGTATATTGCAAATAAGTGGATATACCAACCAAACCTGTGTCATCTGATGATTTTTGTATTTGCCTTGCTCAGGGTAGTGTGTTTTCACACCCGTGCTTTAATGATATCTCTTACTATTCAAAAAAAAAAAAATTGTACACTTACTATATATATAATAAATTGATAACAAATTGGTTTTGTTATCTTCTGTTTGAAGGGCAGTTGCAAGCTAGGGGATCCTGTTCGTTCCACACAAGCTTCAAACAGGACATTCCTAATAAGAGACAAATGTATTATTGTCTTCTTAAATAAATTTTAAACAGTTATTGGTCATTTGTGATTTATCCAAGTATCATCATCCTTAGTTGATTTATCAGACAGAAGAGGTTCTTCTAGATCAATTTTACAAGTCTTCTCAGAGGATTCGTCTATTATGACTTGTATGATTTTTGTCTGATTGTTAAGCAGCTTTGGATCCATCTCTTCTTTGTTCTCTTCAACGTCTTTAGCTTTACCCCATAGGACAATATATAAACCAATAATCACCGCAAAAGCGCCAACCAAGCTGAGGTAAACCAAACCAGACGTAAGATATACAACTACCCACAAAGTGAACAGCTGCAGCATTAATAATACATCATAATCGTATGAAGCATAGTCAAAGAAATTGATAAAAAAAAAAAATACTGCTATTAGATGGCATCAGTTTTCATTCTTTCCCTGAAAAGAAGAGATAGTTAGGTACCTTCCAGTATATGTCTCCTCATGTTGGAATACAGCAGCAACGATAGTCACAATTACCGTGCATAGGGGATTAAACATTGCAGAAAAGAGTGGACCTGTTCGTGAAATGCACCAGGCTTGAACAAAAAAAGACACCGCCAAAGTAATTCCCTATTTGATGAAAATATTGAAGTCATTAAGATCGTAGGGTCTGAAATGAACATCACTAGAAACGTTAGTAGAGTATAGAGAAATGAGTGCTGACCGTGAATAAACAGCATGAAAGCTCTAGATATGAATTCAGACTCCAAGCTTCTATATCTTTCTCTACTAAAAATGCCACTGTTGCTGATTCCACTGTGGCCAAGAAACACATCCAAGAAGATGAATACAAATGATCAGGGCAGCTGGCTGAAATTGGGACCTGTTTCGGAAATTGAAAGAGAATCTAGTGATCTAGTTGTTAAAAACTTAAAAGTCGTTTATAGAAGAATATGTGGGGAAAATACCTGCAAGACCATCCAAAGTGACCAGAAAAAGCTGCTTACAAGTAGAAGTAAACAACCCAGCAACCAATTTTCTCCTCCCGGGCTGAACAAAGACTTGGTTGGTAGTAGTTCTGTGTTTAGTAGCTTTGGGCCTTTGAGCAATGTCATGGATATGGCTCCACCAACACAGATTACTGTTCCCAGTATCTTGGCTAAACTGGTCAAGCTTTGGATATTAACTTTCTCCAGCCTAAAAATCGAGATTAGGGAAATATTAAGAGACCCACAGTTTAAAAGCAGAGGCGAATTCTCAAGCTCCAACTTTCATACCCTTTTTGAAGTCTAAACAACTATGCAAGGACACCAAAGACATAAATCTACCTAAGCAGAAATATGCAGAGGTCTAGAAATGATCAATGAAGAAACAGATCGAAGTTGTTATTATTGGAACAGGCAGAATCCTTCGTTCAAGTGCAAACTGCCAAGGCTTAAACGTTGACAATATTTCTATGATAACAGATCATAATAAGTCTCTTGGATTAAGAGAATGAAATCATTTAATTTGGCGGAGCATTGTTAAGGCCAATCTGTCCCGAAAATGGGGGTATTCTAATCTGGAGACGGCATTGCAAAATGTCATTTTCAGAGTATTGTGTCCAAATGATACCATTTAAATTAAGTATTTGGTTAGGATTCAACAAATTTGATGAGGACCTAACTCTACCTATCAATGACCCATGGAAATGTTCCCTAGTTTTTTTTTTTTTTAATAAAATTATTTTATTTGCATATCCAGTCCAAAAGATTCTTAAGACCCAGTTGAGTATGCGCATATTACCCAAGAATGGCAGTCATAACAAAGGTGACTGCGGGGGTTAGATTAGTCATCGCACTTGCTATTGTTGAAGATGACAAGTAGAGCCCCTCAAAATATGCATTCTGATTTGCCGTAACACTGCAAACAAAGTTTAATTATGAAGAAATCATCAGTAAAGTTCACCAACTTACTCACCTAGAAAAGGAAACACATTTTTGAAGCCAGCATTCACCCAAGAAGAGAAGCCAGAAATATCCAAGCAAAGCTCTTCAACCCCAAAGAGCACGTGGACGAATTTTTTCTGCCAACAAAAACATGAAAAATTAGAGAGAGAGAGAGAGAGAGAGAGAGAGAGAGAGAGAGAGAGAGAATAAAGATATGCACTTACCTCCTTGACACAAAAGCTATGGGTGCAATGAGCAAGGTTGCTATCCCCTGCCTATAGACTACAAACACCCTGGGACTCAGCCCCTTGAGGAGAGCAGCTCTTGTGAAAAGAGCAACTCCTGCATAGATGAATTGTAGTCCAATCATGGCCAAAGCAGGCTTGCAATAATCTATTCTTCCCATACTTGTTGGATCAGCCTGACTATGAATACACTGCTTTTGATACCTTAAAGCTTTAATATATGGACCACCTTGAGGTTGAACACATGCATATAAAGGGGGCAGGGTTAGTAGACAAGTTGATAAGTTCTGAGCTGTGACAAAAAAAAAAAAATTCACTACAGACAAAAGAGACCATAATAAAGACGAGCCTATTAATTAGACAACAATAGCCTGCCAAAAAATACAAAATGTAACTGATCTGGTGACGCGGCGAGATGAAACGCTTCAAATTCAAAAGGACTAGAATTTTCAAATTTGTCAGCTATGTATTATCCTCTACTAGAAATGGGATTTTTAACGTGCTGCCGATGTAATCAGGACTGGCACTGATGAATTATCGAGTTGGATGTTTGAACCTATTCTGGCAGTGTATGATAGTTAATTGTCTATTGTTTCTTTTATTTCTTCTTCTGCGTTGGCTTTGTCTGGCATGCGGCATGAGGCTAATATTTTAACATGTACAGGGAAAGAAGGACCTAGGGGGATATACTCAACTGAATAAAATAATCAAACTCGGTCGTTCAGAAATATTTAACTTCAGTTCCGGTTCTTTTGTTTATTTATTTTTTATTAACAAAAATACAATTCAAATCTAATTTTTTGAACAGAAAAAAATAGATAATTCTAATAATTGATTCGTGTAATTTTGAGAAAGAATCATATAATACAGTGACTAATAAACAAAAGTAAAAATTACTCCCAAGTGGACCTAAATAACCGGTTGGCATCCTTTCCTTTCACGAGTATGATACATTTGGACTCTAGATTGGCAGTTCTGTAGCTAGCATGTGAACATGTTGAATGGTTAAAGTTATGAAAATTAATAATCTTCCTAAAGTAAAAGGTTTAATTTGGACTGATACATAAGGATCTTCTAGGATACCTTGATTATGATTGAGGACTAAATGAATGTATATATTTTCATTGCTTTTATTAATAGTTGTTAAATAGAGATATATATAGTGTACATTATTTTTAAGTATCGAATATCGAGTATTGTATCATATCGTAAGATACAGTAATAATTTTTTAAAAATTAATTATAAATAATATATACGTTTAAAATAAAATTTTGTAAAAAAGTTATAGTTATTAATAGGATTGCGAAATATTGTACATAAATTTAAAAGATGATTTCTTTTTAATTTAAATTCTCAACTAGTATGAACATATGTATCATGTCCTAAGATTTTAGACCAGGTCAAGTAGCCTAGATAAGCCAAACAGTTTAGTAGGCCAAACACATAAGTTTAATTTGATTTGAATTCTTTTTTTTGATTATGTATATTTAAATTTGGATGTAGATTAGATTGAATTAAGATTAGGATTTAATTTCAAGTTAAATTCCTAAGCATTATTTTTATCTTATAAATTCTATTTAGATAAGGGGTTATTAGCTTATAAATAAGCCTCTTAATTAATTTGTAAATACACACTTTTAAATAAGATCTTTTTACTTTATTAATGCTTTTCTCTTGTGGTTGTTTTTTTAGGTTACATTTTATAACACATTATTGGCATGATTCTCTATTCTCTCAAGTTTTTGTATCATTGAGTTTTCATTATCATCTCAAAGTTGAAGTTCCAATTCTTTCAGGCTTCAAAAGGATTCCAATGATTGATCTTTAATTTTTGGTTTTAACGAGTTAGGTAAGTGACTTGATATCTCTTCGATGTTTTCATCCCTAAAAATTAACTTAAATGTGGATTTGCTATCATGTAGTATATATTATATTTTGTCTTTGGATTTATTAAATCAAATATTGAATTTGCTATAATGTAGTATGTATCATATTTTGTTTTTTGATTTATTACATTGGATTGAGCATGCAAATATATATAATTATATATGATCTCTTCATTTTGGTATTGGAATATGATTTCCTCAATATATAATTTTTTTTTGAATTTCAAATGTGATTATACTCAGTATATGTAAATTTTTCTTTGATACTATGAGATTTTGCATAAGATATTTTTGAATTGAACATATGAAATTGGCCTTGTATGATATCTATTTTACATAAGTGAAAAATATTATACTTTGGGTAATCTAAAAATACGTTTTGTTTTGAATTTCATATCTTTTTATGGTTGAGCAAAATAACAAGCCACTAATGAAAAATCATGGACCTCGTACATTTCTTAAAGTGAATGTGACATCATTTAATAATTATGGTTATGAACGTGAAAACGGTCGCCATAATTATTACAATTGTGGTAGTTACACTAATCACTATTTTAATAATAAGAATATATTTAACCACAAGAAGTGAATGAATAGTGAAGTGATACAAGAAAAAGACAAAAGTAAAAAAAATAAAAGAAATATAGAAAACGCCTGCAATTAATGTGGTATGAAAAACATATTTGTTGTACGTTGAAACATTTTTTTGGATTTTATCAAGCATCACTGAAAGCTAAAAGAAAAAAAATATTGAAACAAATTTTGTTTAAGTTGTTGTTTTTCTTGTCCACTTTGATGGAAGAATTGATCATCTGATTGGTGATAGAAATATCTAAGAATGAAATTTTTTAGTAGTTTGCTAGTGTGTTTTAATATAATTCTATTTTGAAGATATATTTATATGTTCTCATTATATTTAAATAATATATTCTTATTATATGTATTAATAATAAGTTGTATATTTAATGTTCGTTATGTTAACTTGCAAGTTTTTTATTATATATCTTATTTTAAAATATGTATATCTATCTGGTTGAATCCAAGATCAATGATACAGATATATGTCTAGCAAATAGTGCTAAAACACGCACTATATTTAAAGAAAAAATATTTTTTTTGCTTGACAATGGAAGAAACCAATGTTAATACAATATCTAGTAGTATAAGATTAATTGAAAACTTCAAAAAAGTTAATATTTTATTACCTGGAGGAACAAAGTTTATAATAGAGGATGCATTATTTTCAACTAAGTCTTAAAGAAATTTATTAAATTTTAAAGGTATTCGTTTGAATGGATATCATATTGAGACAATGAATAAAATTGACAATTAATACTTCTATATTACATCTATTACCTTAAGTAAGAAGTGTGTGTAGGAAAAATTACCCGCTTTGTTCTTTGCATTGTACTAAGTAAATATTAGAATGATTGAAATTCTTGCTATAGTAAATCAAAAGTTTACTAATGATTTTAATATTTGGCATAACTAGTTGGGTCATCCTGGATTAATAATAATGCAAAAAAATATTAAAAATTCATATAATTATCCATTGAAAAACTAGAAAATTTTTCAATATGATAAATTCTTGTGTGTTACTTGCTTTCAAAGAAAATTAATTATAAGACCATTACTAGCTAAAGTTGAGACTGAATCCCCTACATTTTTGAAATGTATTCAAGGAGATACATGTGGATCCATACATCCACCCGTTGTTACATGCGAGTTTGGGAACTCGTTCACCTCGACGTGAAAATTTTGGGAGTTGCCATCAAATTTTTTATAAGGTGCAACTGACCACCTATTAAATTTGTTCTATTCGATAAGATTTTAAATTGATTTTAGGTTCGTCTTAAAAACAAAAACATGGTCTATGAATTTTAGAGTTGGGTTCGGGGGTACAATTACACATGAGGAAGGATTAACACTCTCGTGATGCCCGTTCCACAAACGATACCATTTAACCATATGTTATCCTATTTTAACCTTAATTTTAATTTTATTCTTCTATTTCCTTAATCATTGTTTATTATTCTTTTTTTTATTTTATTTGCGACCTAAAGTCCATTATTCGATCTATGGGTGTGACATACACATGATGTAATTATGGAATGCATGGAATAAATCTCGATAAATGTCAAATGGAAACATTTTATTGAGAATATTTCTTGAATTCACCCATCATACTAGTGGGACCCGAGGATACTCGTTCATTTAGGGAATTACTCAGAAAATCTTGCATTGGTAAGCTTATCAAGCAAATCTCATCATTGAGATAATATTTTCATGAATGTAAACTCTAGTACAAGTAAAGGCCTTTTATTAAGAACATTTTATGAGCCCTCCCATTATATTGATGGGACTCGAAGATATCTTTTCACCTAGGAATTTTTTGATTAAACTCACCTTAGCAAGCTTCTCGAAAAATCCTATCATTGGGGTGTCCACTCGTGTACAAAATATATCTAAATGGACGCAATGACAAATAAATAACATAATGGTGACATGTAAAAATTTTTGATATTTATCGTCTTTTATGCTATATATTTAGCATTTTATTAAGAAAAAAAATTATTTGAATTAAAATATTGAGACTTAAATTTAAAACCATCCTAGTATATTAGTGGAGTTTAAATCAAATCCATCACCTAAGAAAATTAAGTCGAGATTGTGACTTCTCATGACCCAAGTAAAAATTTCATTTTCAGTATAATCCAAATAACATGTTTTATATTATTATGTATTTTATTTTTAAAAGCATAAATATTTTATATATTTTAAAAGGATGAATATTTTATATTTCTACTCTAAGCTTACGACATTCCCTATTTTGTATTAATTGATTTAAAATATTATTCGGATTAAGAAATATCGAGACCTAAAAACTAAAGCCCTCCCATTATATTGGTGGAGCTTTAGTTAAATCTCTCACCTCAAAAAATTAACTCAAAATTGCGACTTTTGGATTCCCAAGTAAAAATTCCATCATCCGTTTAACTCAAATATCACATTGTTTATATTATCATCATATATATATATATTATATTTATATGAAGGAAATAAAAATATTATTGTATTAACGTAATAAATAGAGTTACCAAATCAAGAAAATTAAATAAGAAAAAAAAAACACAAATGATGAAAATCAAGCCTAATAGCAAGCTTAACCAACATTCAAAGGGAGTTCCATTACCTAGTAGGCCAGTGTAGGCCCAAAGATTCAACAAGACCTTTTTTTTTGTTTGCACCATGTGGGCTTGTCCAAGCTTTTCGCAAATGGCCCAATGCCTCTATGGTCCAAGCTCCCCACCAAATGCATCGTGTGGCGCATTGCATTGGATCCTTTCCCCTTTTTACGCCAAAACGAAGCCATGTCGCTACGGCCTCAGCAACTTCTTTTTGTTTTTCCCAACGACACTATTTAGCACCTTATACTTCACTCAAAACCCTAACTATGTAAGCATCATTTTGTTTCTCCTTTCTTAGTTATCACTTCCTTTTTCACTTAACTGAACAATCATGCTATAAGCACAATGCTTTTTGGAAACATCATTGTTCAAACCACTGCACAACCTTCATTTCTCGACCACAAGTCACTCCCACAACCTCCCTTCAACCTAAATCTCAAATTTAGCCTAGATTTTCAAAAACCAATTCCTTAAATATCGAAAGCCTTTAAACTTGTAGATACTTGATTTTGGTTAATACCTGTTCTCTAATGAATAATGTTACAACATAATATTGTACATAGAATTATTAGAACAAGTGAAGTGTTACTTCATACAGAATAATTAGAATAAGTGAAGTGCTATTTCACGCAGAACAACTAAAATAAGTGAAGTGCTACTTCACGCAGAACAACTAGAATAAGTAGAGCATTACTCCATATGGAATAACTAAAACAAGTAGAATAGCTACTTCGCATAGAATAACCACTTCACTTGAATGACAGTGAAAGCAACTCGGAATAAGTGGTAGGGTTCATGAGTTACTTTCATTTTGGGATGTTCTAGAGAGTTTGGCTTGGTGGCTCAGATATGGAGGTAGTTAAGAGGTCTTTCTCTTAACTTTTTCCTGAAGTACAAGTGTTTCACCCTCCTACCTTGTTCTTGTATACCTATTCTCGTACAACTTCTTCTCTTTTACCTATTCTTGTACAGCTTCTTCTCCTGTATTTGTTCACGTACAACTTCTTCTCTTGTACCTTTTCATGTATAGCTCTTTTCTATTACCTTTTACTTGAGAACAAGTCTTATTACATCCAATTACGGTAACAGTTATTCACATTAATGTTCTTCATAATAATATCATTCATTAAGTGCATTAAAGCCTATTCTTGAGTAACTGCCATTGTTAGCACTATATATAGAGCCTCACAATTCATTTTAGGGGGCTCTTTCCTCTGTTAACATATTCTCCTCTAAAGCTTCTCTCTCTAAATTCTCTCTCTAATTCTCTTCTTATTGTCTGCCACGTGCCACAACACTTAATACTTCAGGAACTGCTCCAATCTTCCTCTTTGCCTCCTCTGGCGCATCTTTTTACTTGTTTGCAACGCTTCCTCTCCTTATTACCAAGAACCCCTTTTACAAAACTTGAAAACTTTTTAGCTTAAAAAACCAAGGATGACATCAGATCTATGATTTACTGATAAGGATTTCATCTCTGCGTTTCTCTTTTTGATTTTTTTTTGAATTTGTTCTATATTTTTGCTATATTTCTTTGTGGTTAACTGTTGGTAGATCTAGGGTACTTTTTGTGTTTTGCAGAGGTATTACTAGGGTTTTTTTTTTTCTATTGCCACTATCATATTCTTTTACTTCTCTAGGTTGCTATTTATAGTGCAACTTAGGGATTCAAATCCTTAAACATGTGAGATTTGAGGCAGCCGGAGGTGTCTTCCCTATCATCTAAGTTCAATTGGCTTAGAGGGCATTAAATACCCTGTGTGACGTTTTCTTTTTAGTCACCAATTTGGTAAGGGGCGGCTATAAGAGACATGATTGCAAGGGAGTGGCTTTAGACAAAAATGAGGCATAGCCGCTTGGTAGATGGCTATGGCAGTCTATTTGGCAGTTGCATAACTTTTTCTTTTTCTTTTTAATCTGGTGAGCCTAATAGGCATTGGGTTTTAAAAGCGCAGAGACCCAATGTGGAATTGGACTTAAAGTGTTGCAAGACTTTAATCTTAAAAACATTTAATCCAGTTAGACTTGCATCTAACTTGACCTGACGTTAAATAAATAAAGATCAATAAATGAAAGAATATAAAATGGAGATAAAATAAAAAAGAACACCTTAAATTGATCCGGACAGAATGGGGTGTCTATAATTGGCCAATTTTACGTACTTTCTAAGAATCAGGTATTACACAAAGATACATATACGACTATTTTGTTTTAGAAGGCAATTTAAGGCCACCAAGACTTGGCTCATCTCAAAATGAGTTTGGTTTTTTATTCTTCGACTTAAGGATTTTTGGAAAATGTTATCTAGAGGTTTTGAAAATGGTATTTGAAGGTATAACTAGGGGTTTTATGCAATTGTACTCGGAGGTTTTGAAGCTGTTACTCTAAAGTTTTGAAGATGCACTTGGAGGTTTTGAAAATTATACCAAGAGGCTTTGAAGTTATTACCCGAAGGTTTTTTGTATAGTATACCTAAAGGTTTTATGAAGAAAAGTTTTTCTCCTCATCTTTAAATAAGGCTATGTAACTTAAAAGTAGTTTTGTAGGTGATTTCCTGAAGGCTTTAAAATGTTTACTTGGAGGATTTGATGTCCATGGAGCAGATGATGCGTGCTTATGTAAAGCATGTTGGTATGGATATAAGCACTTTTCCTACACTCCCGGATGATCCTATTGCGGAGGACTTACGTGCTGATGATGAAGATAAAGATATCTAGCAATACTTCAACAAGTCAGGGGAATACCTCTTTCTCATACTTTTTATTTACATTAAGGACAATGTTGATATTAAGTTTGGGGGAGCTTTTACATTGTATTGTAGTGTCATGTAGGAATTTTTCATGTTAATTAGTGCATATGCATTTGCATTTGAACTAGAATTAATTGTGCCAGTTTAATTTAATTTACCTATCCAATGATGAGAACTCAGTTTTATTCCTATCTTGATTCTTTGAAACATGTGAATATTATTTGAGTGTTATGTAAATTCTCACGCTAAGCTTTATTGTTAGGTTGAAATTTCCACATTTTAGGCACTATATCTTTTGCTTAGATTCATTGTATATATTGAGAAAAGGTTTAAGTGAATGTGAATTTTTAAATTATGTATTAAGTTTTAGAATTTGTTTGATTCTCTCTCGAGGCGAAATCTTAAGCTACACATAATTAAGGAAATGATTTAGGCCATTTTTAGATCGATTGAGTCTTTTGAAGCTTTCTTTTATTTAAATAATCCTTAGTTTTCCCTTTTGAGACTAATGACATTGTTTCTTTGTCTTACGCTTAAGTTTTGTCTTAGAACCTTGTATTGAAAGTTCCAATTTCTTGCACCCTCATTCTTAAGTGCATAAGTCAATTTAGGAAGTTATGAGCTAAATGGTGATAAAGGTAGTAAAGATGAAAAATGATGAAAAGTTCAAAAGTATAGTTGTATTCATCTCACCACCCAATAAAAAAAAATTTAAGTGCGGGGGTGTGAAATTGAGAAAAAGAAAATGGGAAAGAAAGAAAAAAAGAATGAAAAGTTGAACAAAAGAAAAATGTTGATGAAAAAGGTATAGACTAGGTTGAAAGGCATTAATGCTTTGATTAGATCCTAGATTGATTATATACTTAAGGTAATTTAAGCTATACATTATCCTATATCGCACCTTGACCCTAGTCACACAATACATGCTAATAAAAGTCCTATTGATCCTTGATTTAGTGTTAGTCTACATTAATGGAGAGAGAGATGAAAAGCAAACTTATGAAATTTAATTACTAATTTGAATTTTACATGAATATAAACTTATCCGGATTGTACAATGTTTTAAGTGAAAAGATTGCACACACACATGGAATTTCACTTAATGAGAAGCTGGCATTTGAATTGAGACATGAACTTGAATAATATTTGTATGTGGATTAAAGTTTTGAATGTGAAGTAACTTTTGAGGATATTAAAGGTAATGGATGAAATGGTGCAACTGAAGTCAGTTGAATGCTTTCATGTTTTCATGTTTAAGTTATTGTATTTAGTTCTTTGGTTTGCTCAAGGACAAGAAAAATCTTAAGTTTGGGAGTGTGATAACTCTATTATATAGAGTTATTTTTAACACATTTTGGGGACTTGAGTTACTATATCTTTGAGTTCTAGATCGGATTTTAACCTTTTAAGTTGTTTTTCTAGTGTAAGTTAGATTATATATTGAACAGTTAAATTAGTTGGTGTTAATTTAATTTCACTTGATTTTCTCTTAATTTACTTTACGAAAAGTTATTGCCAATTTTTCTTATGGTTTTGTATAGAATATGATGAGCAAGGTGAAAGAAAGATGTGATAGCATAAGTGAAGTGAAAATGTCACTTGTACATGTTGCAGTAATTTGAAGATAACTTGAGCTATTGAAAGCCAATTGATTTGATTTTTATTCATTTGAAAGCTAAGGGAATGGGTTACAATTTTCATGTTTATCATTTTACCTAGTTTGGACCAGATAGAGATGAAAATCATGTTCGAATTTAATGGACAGATGTAGGTTTGCACTTAAGGAAGTATGGTTGAAGCGTCATGGCGTCAGACAATCATGGCTGCAGCACTGAAGAAGTAGCACTGAGGCACTACCAAGGAAGGCCACGGCGTTGCGACACCACTCAATTTCCAAAACATACCTTTGATGGAAAATTGGAAAGTAGGGCACATTGCACATATTTGAAAGCCTTTTTGGAGAGCATTCAGGAAAAAGGATGGCAATTACTTTCTAGAGAATTAGAGCTTTGAATCAATCAAGAAATCAAGAGTAACCGAGGGAGATTTGCAATCAATCAAGCTTCAACATTAGTTTAATTCTTTCCTTTTGTGTTTTTCTTATTTCTTGTTTAGAATTCATGGCTAAAATTCTTTGGTTTGTGTTTTATTTTGATATTATGAACTAATTTGCTTATTTAAGATTGTGATGGATTTCAACATGTAATCTAAATACTTGCTTTTTGTTTTTTATCATGAATGGTTAATGTTTTACTTAGTTAAATATATTCTTAATGCTTTTAATTGTTGGATCAACAATTAATTGATTAGTGAATCTAATTGAACTTGATAGAGAGATTTTAGGTTGGACTAAAATTTGATTAGTGTATGTTCACTTCACTTAAGTGATTTGATTTACGATTTAGGTAGACATACGTTAATTGCCATACATAGCCACATTAGGACCCTTAGTTAATGAGCTTAATTTAATTGATTCCTATAGACATATAGTGAACTAATTAAGTTAAGTATTTGTTTAAGCATCTCAGCAGAGACTTGTCCATAGCTTTGGATTCTAGGTTAGTAAAACCACTGAAGAAAGATAAATAATAAGAAAAGCTAGTATTAGATAAAATGTTGAATGAACCTATGATCCTAGGTTTTTAATATATTGCTTTTCTCAATTCATTTAGTTTATTAGCTTATTTAGTGTTGATTTTTAATTTTGTTTTAATTAGTTTTTCTTTAATTTTTTGATTACTTAAATAAAATTAATTTGTTCTATAATTTTAGTACTTAGTGAAACTTTAGAAACAAATCTTTGTGGGAACGATAATCTGGACTTACTGTCTATATTACTTATTCAATATGTATACTTGCGAGTGCAAAATCGACAACACCACTCCACACTAGCTTTCTTACAAAACTGAGTAATCAAATAAGGAAACTATATACCCTCATGAGGTGTATTCGTAGTTCTAAGGATAATGAGGTAGATCAAACGCCCAATATTAATTGCTTTACCAGTCAAAATACAATAAAGCAACATAGCTCGATTCATAGCAATATCACTCATATGCTTATTGGAAGCAACCCAGCAATAATATAATAAAACCAACATTTTTAGGCACCATGAAGTTTGTTGCTTTTAAAGGACACAAGCAGTCTTTCAAAAATTTTCCACTCTCCATTACCTTTACACAAGTAATTAATTATCTCTTCATAATCTGACTCTAAAGTAAAATATTCATCAATCACATTATCAAGAGTTTCAAAATAAGCATTAATAGCATCAGTAGTAAAAAGCACTAATTTACCACCAATAAGAATAGACCCATTATGATGCTCATTTGCATTTGCATAAAATTCTCTAACTAAAGGCATCATAGCCGTAAAAGGCTATTTACAAAATGTAGTTCTCTGCCTAGCAAGAATAATTGCATGAACATCTAGATACCGACTTTTACTGACACCAAATCCTCTCTCAGGCATTGGATTTTATAAACTACTTCGTTATATTTCTGTTCAGCATCAGCAGAAATAAATCTAGCCCTATCATAAGAAATACTAGCATTGACTCTTGCTCTCTTAGGTGACCATATTTAACAAATTAAACTTTAAACAAATAGCCAAAAATTAAAATCCAATTAAATATTTCAACAATAGGCCATCAGGAACTATTAACTCAAGTAGTAAAAATCCTATGATCCACAATATCGCAGTGCATAATATTTCAAAAATCACCATTGTAGGAATAGTAAACTTACTTGAGTATCGAAGACCAAATGTTGAAGGTTGAAGGCAGAGGTTGGCTAGTTGAGGATTTGAATAATGAATTTTAAAGAGAAGATAGAGAGAAATTTTTATAGAGAGAGTGGATAGGAGGCTAATGAAGTAGAGGGGAAAGGTAAGAGGGATTTTATATAGAGGCTTTAGCGTTTTTTTTATCAAGAATTAGGTGGGCGTCGCAGCACACCCTTTTGGTGCCATAGCATCACGGGGCTTATTTCCCCCACGTCTTGCATAGTTTAGGGCATCGCGACATGGTGCTATGTGGCGCCATGGTATAGAAGGCTCCCTCGATTTGGCATCCTTTTGATGTCGGGGTGCCACGGTGCTCTGCATACGATGCCTTAGCGCTCTTGCCCCTCTTGAATTGGTGTCCTCTTGATGTTGGGATGCCATGATGCTCCCTTTACGATGTTGTAGCACTCTTGCCTTGTTTTTTTTTTTTTTTGGTGAGGGAGAAACCTACAAAAAGAAAGAAAGAAAATAAGTAATTAATAACAATAAATAATAAATGAATTAAAGAAAATAAATTAAAGTAAGTAAATTAAGTTAGAAAGCTAGAGTTACCTCTCAAGAAACGTTTCTTTATAGTCACTAACTTGGCTATAATACCTTCTTTTGTAGTTCTTAATCCTCAGAATACAACCTGAGATTTAGTCCATTAATCGTGAATGTGCCCATATCTTCACTATCAATCTCTATTGTTCCACAAGGATAAACCTTTACCACATTAAAAAGATCCAACCATCTTGCTTTGTGTTTTCATGGAAAAAGCTTAAAGTGTGATCTAGACAATAACATAGCTTGTTATCTAATCTCAAAAAGACAATTAAATGGCAGTGGAGGATGCTCCTCCTACGTTTGCTTGGGTTTAATATGCGAAGGTCATGGCTCAAACTCAAAGATCAGTGCTTGCTCACTTATAGGTGTAGAAATAGGATCACTTTTGCCTTTATCAACTAAATTCACTTTATAGTAAATATTTGTAGAGGCAAGATGTTCAATTGCACTAAAAATATTAAACTCGACTACCTTTTTTCCAACTTTAAAAGTTATCTTACCTTCCCTTACATCAATGGTTGCACTTGTAGTAGCCAAGAATGGTCGTCTCAAGATTATAGGAATTTTCACATCTTCTTCCATTTCAAGCACAATGAAGTCCACTAGAATGTAGAGATGTCTAACTTTAACCAACACATCCTCAATAATCTCAATAGGGTACTTGATTGTTCTATCTACTAATTGCAATGAAACTATAATAAGTTGTATCTCATTAAGTCCAAATTTCTTAGCAATTGACAAAGGCATAATTGAAACAGTAGCACCAAAATCACACAAGTCTTTAGAGAATTTAAATTTACTAATAGTACAAAGGATAGAAAAACTCCCTGGACCTTTCAGCTTTAGTGGAAGCTTATTTTGAATTATTGTGCTATACTCCTTATAAGTGCAATTATTTCAAAGTCTTGCAGTTTTTTCTTTTTGGTTAGGATGTCTTTAAAAAATTTGACATAACGTGGCATGTTTTCCAAAGCTTCAACAAAAGGAATATTTATGTGGAGCTTTTTGAAGACATTGACAAATTTTTGAAACTGCTTATCAAGCTTTTACTTTTGCAATCTTTGTGGGAAGGGTGATGGAGGATAATTTGCTTGAGCTTTCACTTGATTTTTAGTTTTCCCATCATCTTGTTTCTCAATTTCTTTCTTAACAATTACCTCTTCATCATCCACATGCTCTTTTGATTCAATTGATTTTTCACTTACCCTTTCAACTTATTTTCCACTCCTCAGAGTGATTGTTTTGAATTGTTCCTTACTTTTAGGATTGGCTTGAATATCACTTGGCAAGGCACCTTAGGGTCTATTATTTATGGCACTAGAAATTTGTCCCATTTGAGTTTCAAGATTGCTAATTGATGCTATTTGTTTTGAATGATGGTGTCATTATTTGTCATGTAGACGCCAAAATTTTTCATGAATTGCATGAACATCTCTTCCATAGTAAGTTTTTCTCAGAGACAAGAGGTCTTGCTTGTTGAGGAAAGCTAGGAGGATTGTTTTGTTGGTCCCAAAGTGAGTGCTAGAGGGGGTGAATAGCACTATCTTGACTCTTTTGGTAGGATCGAGACTTAATCTAAAAACAAAGAAAGCAAAACAAGAGACACAATATACAAAGTATTTATAGTGGTTCGGTCCAAGACCTACATCCACTACCTTGATTATCCAACCAAGAATTTTCAAACAAATCACTAAAACTAGTGGAATTCACAAGCTTCCACCAAGCTTTTACAATGGCTTTTACAAGGCTTAGCCATAACCTTCACAGTAGTTTTTCCCAAGCTCAACTAAAACCCCAATGTGGTTTTTCAAGGCTCAACCACAACTTTTACAATGGTTTTTCAAGGGCTTAACCAAAACCCAACACCCAACTTTCTAAGGCTAAGTTGGAACCTTTACACTTTCAAGCAACCTAGCTTGAAACTACCACTTAGAGTGAATCCCTCACTCTAAAAACACAAAGATGAGAAGAAGAGAAAGTACCTATGATCACAAATTGATCTAAGTGGTACATGATTCAGAGCTAAACACAATAACAGAAGATAGACGTTTAGGTTCGGTGAAATGTAAGAAAATTTCTAAGCTTTCTGCTCTTTCTTGGCTTGAATATGATGAAATCTTTCTAAGAGCTGCCAAAAATTGATTCTTTACCATTTGAAGATCCTTTTATACTTGAAAAAGCATGTCTGATGGCTGTTGAGACGTTTTTGACTGTTAGAAACAGTTTAGGGAAGGTTCTAACTGTTAATCTATCTTGTAGTGGCCTGGTGTATGTTACAGACAGAGAGTACTTAGTCGACTAACATTTTTCTCTTGGTCGACTAAGTTGGTTCTGTCTCAGACGCAGATTTGGCAGAGAACACTTAGGCGATTAACCCATTTTCTTGATCGACTAAGTCTATTTTGTTTCTCACTAAGCTGCAGCCTTTCACTTCTCCAATTTGACTTTTGTCCAACCAATGATCTTCCTTGTTCAACTAGGAGACTTCTTTCATATTAATCATCCTTGTTCCTTATCTAAATCACATCTTTAAGTGATCATTAAGAATATTGAATTATTGTTTCTTTATAGACATTTGCCCTGCACACTTAGGTAGAAAGATTAGACACAAATGACATGAGAATGTTTTATTATCATCAAAAACTAATGGAGCTAACACTCTCCCCCTTTTTGATGATGACAAAACATCCATTGGTTAATAGCATGGTGTCTTTTTAATTCCTTTTGTAGTTTCTGCAGAAAATGAAGATTGCTCCCCCTAAGTTCATGCTCCCCCAAAGTGTGTGCATATTTTTCATTTCAGCACATTTTTATTCATGTTATACTCATAGTGGTATTGTGCATTCTTGTCTAAGCCAGAAAATGCTCATATTTTCAAATTTAAAAGCCAATGACAAGTTGACAGATTAACATTAGTTTTTCATTTCTGCATATTTCTGTCAATAATATGTTGATTCTAGATTTCATTCAAACCACTCATTTTTCAGTAGATATTCTATGAACATCATCCATATGTACTCAAACACATATTCAACTTTGCATTATCATGTCAGAAATGGTTTATCAACATAATAACTCAATATCAGCATTGCATTAGTTTTTATCTGCAGAAATTGACAGTAGCACTTCACAGATATTAGTAGAAAATTTCCAACAATACTTCACAATACCATAAACATCATTTTTAGAGTTCAAATACCACAAACAACTATCAACATGCATGTTCCAAACATCCATAAGGTTAACCAAAATTAAAATCCAATGTTTGAATGCCATTTTGGCACAAAACAGTAACCATAAATTTGTTCCAGAAATACCTCTGAGCTAGTTTTTCTTCCTAGCTATCCTAAAAACCTAGTACCTCTACCCTCATGATTTTTTTATTTTTCTTGATGTTTTCCTTAAAAGTCCAATACCTCTACCCTCAAGATTTTTTTATTTTTCTTTGATTTTACTACTCCTTTTTTTTGTCATCATCAGGGAGGGGACTAAGGCATCATTCCTCAAAGGCTGATGGTGTGGATTCAGGGGACATTGTCTGTTTCCACCAAGGATTTAGAGGAACAAGAGAGGGTGGTCGTAGAGGTGGTTGAGTGGATGCTTCAGGAGGTTGCTGAGTAGGCTGGGGAGTGGTCTGTGTAGATTTCTGAGGTGTGGTCTGATCTGAGACTTTTATTGGTGCTTAAGGAGAGCTTGCAGGAGGTGATTTTGCTTTCTCTGCTAGTCTGGAAGACTTCCTTGTCTTGGGAGGTACAGATTTTTTGGCTGTCTTCTTTTATCTCATGGCAGATGGTTGAGTCTTTGGTGCATGAGCTGTTTCTTTTCTTTTTCTTTTTACTCCAGCTTCTACTTCTAAAGGCATTGCATGAGCAGCTTGAGCTGTTGTTGCCTTTTTTTCTGCTTGCTCTTCTCTTACCATCTAATAGAAAAGTCCTATGATAGACACTTCATAAGAATGAGGAGGAAATGCTTCTTGTTCAGGGTATAGTGGAAGTTGATGTTCAGGACAACCAAGTGGTGAACCATTTTCCTCAATAGCTTGATCAAATGTTTCCTTTCCTGCTGAGGTGGGCTTGAGAGGTTCCTTAATTCCTGGTTCAGAGTCTTGATGTCCAGGGCTAGCTTCATGAAAAGTAGAACCCTCTGCTTGTAGGGTTGACCCTTCAGCACCTTGTTCTTCTAGTGCCATGCTTTGAGTAGCAGATGAGTCAGCTACTGTAGGCTCAGATGGCATTGTAAATTTTTCTTTTAAGCTGGCCTCAATCTCATTCATCTTTTCCTTAATTTTTACAAGTATTTCTCCTTGATCAGTGAGCTTGGCATCCATCCTCATCAGTAGATTGAACATGACTTCATTAGAGAATGAATGGGCTACTATTTTCGATGGTGTGGGGGCTGCCTCTAGCTAAGTTTACACTGAAGTAATCTTGGAGGTCTTACTAAATGTGTCCCTATGCACCTTGTATCCCATCTTAATCAGGCTTCCCAAGAAGATGGGCTGATCCTTACTCTTTACAATGTCCATATCATACCTTTTTGCCCAGATTCCCTTCTTCTTGACAAGGGATGTGATTACATTGCCATATGGCAAATGAATCTTTTCCAATTTACATGTTGCTCTCATTCTTTCAATCATGAACCTTCCAAGGTTCAAAACTTCTCTAGTGAAAGCACGCTCTATCAACCAAAGATCTTAGAGGCTGATGTAGCTTAGGCTACCATTCCTACCATGCAGATTAGCAGCTACAAAATAATGCAAGATTCTAAATTGTGGACTAATGATCAGTCATGCATTGCTCTTCAAAGAAAATTTCTCTTTCTTTCCCGTAACAATTTCCCACACAGATGCAAGATCATACTTGTCAGGCATTTCATACTATCCATCTTCACATTTTATTTCTAACAGATTACTCAAATCTAAAGCAGTAACCAAAAACTCTTTCCCAATTCAAAAATACATTCAAATTATCTTCTGAAAAGTCCTCTAAATCATCAAGTTCTCTCTCACTTAATGCAATTTTAGCACAGAATTCCTTAACTAAGCTAGCACTATATTTTCTGTCCTTAAAAGAACTGTAATCCTTGATTTTCATTTCATTGAAGTAGTCAGTTAAATTGGTTAGAAGTTCTAGGGTTTCATTGAAGCTATCCTAGTCAATGAATTTCCCTTAAGTTATAGGTGCATTTTTTATCTTCTTGAATCTCTCCTCATGAATTTTGTTTCTAAATTTGATAGATGAGGAGGATGAAGTACCTTTTGAAGACATTTTCTTCTTGTCTTTCTTTTTTGTTTTTCTACATTTCTTCTTTTTTTCTGTCTGTTTCTTCTATTCAAAATCTTTGTCAGACTTTTTTTTTTTCAGAACCCGATACTCTTTTCAGCTTCTTTTGTGGATGTTTTGACTCCGGACTCTCTTCCATTGGTCTTTTCCCTTTCTTCTTCTCCAGTAGCTCTTTAAGTAGGGTAGATTTTGCCATTAATTGTTTTGAGAGTGGTTTTGAACTTAGGGTTTCAAGTTGAGAGAGGAGAAGGGTTCAAGTTGATTTTAGATGAGGGAATGCAGGTGAGAATACTTAGGTTTTGAGAGAATCGGTTATCAAAAGATGAAAAATAGAAATGATTGACAGTTTCTGATTTAGAAACCGTTTGCTTCCCCCTTAACAATTGTCTCAATTTCCTGAAATTTCAAAACTCCCTCTCAAATATTAACTATTTGTTGCCTCGGGTTTTCCTCTTTTCTTTCATTACCCGATAAGCATAAAATTTCATTATTTTAATCCTTTATTATTCAGCTAGCAGTTCTTTGGTTCTAATTAAACAGAAAACTCTTAGTTGACTAAATTTCACACTTTAGTTGACTAAGTGCCTTCTGTTTTTCTCTATTTAGTCCAGACTTCTCCTTATAACTCTTCGAAACAACTCATCCTTAGATTTCTCCTAATTTCACAGAATCTATCTTCACTAAGGGGTTTGGTAAATATGTCAGCAAGCTGATGCAAAGTGGTCACAAATTCAATGTTGATTTCACCCTTAGTTACATAATCTCTAATGAAATGGTGTCTAACCTCAATGTGTTTAGTTTTTGAGTGTTGATAGGATTCTTTGAAATGTTTATAGCACTGGTGTTGTCACAAATATGGGAGTGTTGTTCCTTGATAATCCATAGTCTTTCAATTGTTGTTTGATCCACAAAACTTATGCACAATAACTACCTAAGGATATGTATTCATCTTTAGTAGTGGACAATGCTACAGAATTCTGCTTCTTGCTTGACCAGGATACAAGCATGCTATTTAGGAATTGACATGTTCCACTAGTGCTTTTCCTATTAGTTCTACTTCTTACAAAATCAGCATCTGAATGTCCTATAAGAATGAATGCTGATTCTTTTGAGTACCAAATTCTTAAGTTTTGAGTACCTAAGAGATATCTAAATATTCTTTTTATAGCTGTTAGGTGTGTTTTTTTAGGTTGAGATTGGAATCTAGCACACAAACACACACTAAACTGAATATCTAGTCTACTTGATGTTAAGTAAAGAAGAGATCTAATCATACCTCTATAGAGCTTTTGATCTACATTTTTACCTTTTTCATCATAATCAAGTTTTGTAGATGAACTCATTGGTGTGCTGATGGGCTTTAGTTTCAACATGTCAAACTTCTTGAGTATGTCTTGAATGTATCTATCTTGGCTAATAAAAATTCCTTCTTTGCATTGCTTGATTTGGAGGCTAAGAAAGTACTTCAATTATCCCATCATGCTCATCTCGAATTCTCCTTGCATTTCCTTAGCAAAGTTCTTGTAAAGAGATTCATTAGTAGCACCAAATATAATGTCATCTACATATATTTGAACTACGATCAAGTCATTTAAGCATCTTTTGATAAATAATGTGGTGTCTATGCCTTAACATAGTCCTTTTCTACCAAAAATTTAGATAGCTTTTTATACCAAGCTCTAGGAGCTTGCTTCAATCCATACAAGGCTTTGTGAAGTCTAAAAACATAATCTGATTTCTCAAAGTCTTCAAAACTAGTAGATTGTTCGACATATACTTCTTCTTGAATAAGTCCATTAAGAAATGCACTCTTTACATCCATTTGATATAGCTTGAAATTCATGTGACAAGCAAATGCCACTAATAACCTTATGGCTTCTATTCTAGCTACAGGAGCAAATGTTTTTTCATAGTCTATGCCTTCTTCTTGATTATACCCATTTGCTACCAATCTTGCTTTGTTTCTAACCACATTTCCTTGTTCATCAATTTTATTTCTAAATACCCATTTAGTTCCAACTATAGGGTGGTTAGAGGGTTTAGGCACTAGTGACGATACATTGTTTCTCTTGAACTGATCTAGCTCCTCTTACATGGCTAATATCCTGCTTTCCTCTTTTTCAGCTTCTTCAAAACTTTTAGGTTCAACTTGAGAAATAAAGGCTGAAAATTCACATGTTTCCCTAGTTCCTTTCCTAGTCTTAACTCCATGAGATATGTCACCTATGATTTGTTCTTGTGGGTGATCTCTCACATATCTCCAGCTTCTAGGTAAGTCACTACGCTGGATTTCTTGTCTTTGCAAATTTTTTAAAAGTGGAGCCACAGATTCTTTTCTAGATGAGTCTTCCTCATTATTCTTGCTATCATTTAGACTCATTTCATCCATGTATTTCTTTAAATTTTCTAAGTCTTCATCATCATCATGAACTTCCTTTTCAACATGGATTGATTCATAAAAAACTATATAGACAGATTCTTCAACATTTAATGTCCTCTTGTTGAAAACTCTACAAGCCTTGGAGTTCATGCCATATCCTAAAAATATTGCTTCATCACTTTTGGCATCAAACTTTCCTAATGGCTGTTTTCCATTATTCAAAACAAAGCATTTACAGTTAAAGCTTCTAAGATGAGAGATGTTTGGCTTTCTTCCTTTGTACAACTCATAGAGTGTCTTTGAGATAATTGCTCTAATTGAAACTCTATTAAGTATGTAAGCAGCAGTGTTGACAGCTTCAGCCCAAAAGTACTTAGGAAGATTGTTCTCACAAAGTATAGTCCTAGCCATTTTTTTTAAGGTTCGATTCTTTCTCTATACAACTCCATTTTGCTGGGGTGTTCTTGGTGCTGAAAGGTTATGTTCCAACCCCTTTTCATTGCAATATTTCTCAAACTCATCATTTTCAAATCCTCCTCCATGGTCACTCCTAATGCTAACAATAGATGTACCTTTTTCATTCTCAACTCTCTTACAATATCCTATGAAAGCTGATAATGCATCATTTTTATGAGCAAGAAAATGGACCCAAGTAAACCTAGAGTAATCATCAACTATCACTAAGCTATAAGATTTTTCACTTAGACTTATGGTGCTAATTGAACCAAAAAGATCAATATGCAATAATTCAAGAGGTCTAGATGTTGAAACAACATTTTTAGCTTTGAAAGAAGTTCTAACTTGCTTTCCTAATTGACAAGCTTCACATATTTTATCATTTTTCAACTTTAATGTAGGCAATCCATTCACTAGATTTTTCTTAATCAATTTTGACATGGTGTTCAAACTAACATGTTCTAGTCTCCTATGCCACAACCAGTTGTTATTTTCAGCATTTGCTACTAAGCACATTTCACATTTCTTCTCTAGATCTTCAAGAAAGATAACATACATGTTCTTGAATTTTTTTCCTATGAAAGTGACTTTGTTAGTGCCTATATCTATCACTTCACATTTATTTGAATCAAAACACACTTTAAATCCTTTGTCACACATCTGACTGATGCTTAACAGATTATGCTTTAAGCCTTTAACAAACAACACATGACTGATTTGAATACAAGGGTTCTTACCAACCGTACCTATACCATGGATTCTACATTTTGAATCATCTCCAAAGAATACGGTGCCTCTTTTTTTCTTGTCCAGTTGAGCAAACAACATCTCATTACCTATCATGTGTCGTGAGCAGCCACTATCCATATACCAAGGTTGCTTCTTCTTGTGTTGAGCTTTTAAACATGTTTCCTTTAAGTGCAGCTCAACCTACAAAATCATGGTTCAGTTCTTCTTGATAGGTACCCATACTTTGATGGAACCTTGAGTGTTAGTGGCAATATGTGAACCTTTTGGCACTTTGATTTTTCTGGTTTTCTGCATGTTTTTATTTTTGACACAATCATATGATAAATGACCATATTTTCCACAACAATAACATCTAGATGATGCATTATGATGATTCTTTTTACCATATGAATTTTTCTTTAAAGTATAATTGTTTAAACACTTAAGAGCTGTATTTTCATCAAGAGATTTTTACAAAGTAGCATATTTATTTTCTAGCTCTACTTTCATAATTTCGAAATCTGTTTTTGAATGTTCCAACTCAATTTGCAGAAAATTTCTTTGTTCAAAAACATAGTTGAAATCATGTTTTATCTTTTCTAAGTCTTTCTCAAGGAATGCAACCTTTTTCTTCAAGGTTTTATACTTTAAAAATAGGTTTTCAAATTCATCACATAAATTATCATACTCATCTTGTAAATCATTCATTGAAATGTCACAAGTTGATGAGCATACCTCTGTTTCATCATCTTGAGCCATTAAGCAGATGTTTGCTTTTTCTTCTGAGCTTTTTTCATTAGCTTCAGTGCTTGAGTCACTATCAGACCAAGCTGCATCAACCATTGCCTTTTTCGATTTTCTAGTTTTGTTTGGAATTTCTTCTTTCAGCAATGGACATTCAGACTTGAAGTGACCTGGTTTCTTGCACTTATAGCATATCGATTCCTCCTTTTTATTTGAATCATTTTTGTTTCTTTTTCATAAAAATCTTAGATTTTTTTTGAAGCCTTTTCTTGCCAATCTCTTGTTTTTTCAGCCCATCAGTTTTTTAAATTTCCTTGCAACTAGTGCCAGCTTATCATCATCATTGCATGGGAGCTCTTCCAACTCTTCTTCAAGGATGTTGGCCTTAAGTGCAATGTTTTTCTTCTTTTCTTTTGCTTCTTTCCTATTTTCTTCTTCTTCTTCCTTTAGTTTTAGCTCATGAGTGAGGAGAGACTTACATATTTCATCAAGTGTGATAATGTTTAGATCTTTGGCTTCTTTGATGGTAGTCACTTTTGGCTTCCATGATTTAGGTAGACTTCTAAGAAGTCTTTTTACTAACTCATGTTCGGGGATAGGCTTTCCTACTTGGCTGAGTTTATTTGTAATGTTTGTAAACCTATCAAACATGCTGGTGATGTCTTCACCAAGCTTCATTTTGAACATCTCATAGTTATGTGTTAGGAGGGCTATCTTGGACTCTTTAACTTGAGAAGTCCCTTCATGAATGATCCTAAGTTTATCCCACACTTGCTTAACTGTTGTATAGCTTGAGACTTTATTAAACTCAGTGGGAGTTAAAGCACAGTGCAAGGTGTTGATTGCTTTAAAGTTAGTTTGGACTTTCTTGGTTTCAGCCTCGGTCCATTCATTCCTAGGCTTAGACATCAACTCATTTATGACTACATTTACAGTTGAGGAAATAAACGGACTATCAGTGATGACATCCCACATTTCATAATCTATAGCTCTAATATGTATAGACATTATAGTTCTCCAATAAGAATAATTAGAGCCATTAAACAGAGGTGGTCTGTTTGTTGATTGTTCTTCAGCTACAATTGATTTTTGAAGAGCCATAGGATCCTCCCTAAGGGTGTTAGACCTTTAAGAACAGGGTACCAGCTCTGATACCAATTGTTGGTCCTAAAGTGAGTGCTAGAAGGAGAGTGAATAACACTATCTCAGCTCTTTTAGTAAGATCGGGACTTAATCTCAAAATAAAGAAAGCAAAACAAGAGACATAATAGACAAAGTATTTATAATGGTTCGGTCCAAGACCTACATTCACTACTTTGATTATGCAACTATGGATTTTCAAACAAATCACTAAAACCAATGGAATTCACAAGCTTCCACCAAGCTTTTACAATGGTTTTTACAAAACTTAGCTACAACCTTCATACTAGTTTTTTTCGGGCTCAACTAAAACCCCAATGTGGTTTTTCAAGGCTCAACCACAACCTTTACAATGATTTTTCAAGGGCTCAACCAAAACCCAACACCCAACTTTCCAAGGCTAAGTTGGAACCTTTACACTTTCAAGCAACCTAGCTTGAAACTACCACTTAGAGTGAATCCCTCACTCTAAGAACACAAAGATAAGAAGAAGAGAAAGTACCTATGATCACAAATTGATCTAAGTAGTACACGGTTCAGAGTTAAATACAATAATAGAAGATAGATGTTTAAGTTCAGTGAAATGCAAGAGAATTTTTAAGCTTTTTGTTCTTTCTTGGCTTGAATATGATGAAATCTTTCTAAAGGTTGCCAAAAATTGGTTCCTTACCATTTGAAGATCCTTTATTCTTGAAGAAGCATGTCTGATGGTTGTTGGGATGTTGTTGATTATTAGAAATAGTTTGGGGAAGGTTCTAGCTGTTAATCTGTCTTGTAGTGGCCTGGTGTATGTTGCAAACAAAGAACACTTAGTCGACTAACATTTTTCTCTTGGTCGACTAAGTTGGTTCTGTCTCAGACTCAGATTTGGCAGAGAAAACTTAGTCGACTAACCCATTTTCTTGGTGGACTAAGTTGGTTTTGTTTCTCACTAAGCTTCAGCCTTTCACTTCTCCACTTTGACTTTTGTCCAACCAATGATCTTCGTTGTTCAACTAGGGGACTTCCTTTATATTAATCATCCTTGTTCCTTATCTAAATCACATTTTTAAGTGATCATTAGGAATATTGAATTATTGTTTCCTTGTAAACATTTGCCTTGCACACTTAGGTAGAAAGATTAGACATAAATGACATGGGAATGTTTTATTATCATAAAAAACTAATGGAGCCAACATGTTTGGCCTTGGATTTACAGGTCTTTGGTTAGTATTCCATGAGAAGTTTAGATGGTTCCTTGTTGTTGATTTCTCACGCAAGTGCACGTATCGTTAACAAGTAATATAGTAATAAATAAAGTATCGTTCCCACAGATAATTGTTTTAATTCTTACTATTAACTACTAAAATTAACACACCATAATTTTATTCAAACAACCAAATTTTAAAATTATTAAAACGAAAAATTGAAACTACTAAACTGAAACTTCAATCAACTACTAAACTTAAGATTATAATATCCTTCAACACTTCATCTGATTATTGTCTCTCTCTCTTAACTTAGTTTGATGGATTAAGTTGCTAACCTAGAGTCTTAAATTATTTACAAGTCTTTATCGAGTTTCTCATAAAAATACCTCTCCTAATTAATGTACTATATGTCTATTCAAATTATTTTGAATAAAGATTCATTAAGTTTGTGCTCTAATTTTGGCTACGTATGGCTTATATGTGTATGTCTATTTTATATGCAAATCAAACCACTTAATCAACTAAATGTATTCGATTATACGCTATTCTATTCAAGGTCTACCTAAATCTCATTCGTCAAAGTTTAACTTAGGTTTCCAATTCAATCTAATTGGTGATCGGGCAATTAGAACCCTTAAAAATAAAATAAAATAAATAACCTAAATCTATCAAACATAATGAAAAGAGAGATAAATAAATTAGATTACATATTGAGTTCAATCATAATCTTAGATTAACAATTTAGTTCATCATGAAGTCACACATCTATCATTGAATAAAGTTTAAACGATAAAAACAAACTAAAAAAATAAAAGAATGATAAAAAAGAATAAACTCAAGAATTGTAACCTTGATCTTCCAAATATTCTTGAATCCTTCAAAATCTTCCTAGCTTTAATGACTTTGCGACTTGACTTTCAGCTTTCAATCTGGTGTTTTTATAGGGCTTTGAAGTTAAGCCAAGTTGGGTGAAGAAAAAAATCAATTCTAGCCGAGATTTCCTCATCAGACTATGTGAGTTGCAGCCTTATCCAATTAATTAACAAAAATTCTAATTGCTTAATGACTACTACAGTGTTTCAAATTTGACAAGATATTTGACTATCTTTCAAGCCAAACTAGGTAAAGTAATAAACACGAAAGTTGTAGCTTTTTCTCTTGTCGTTCCAATGGTTCAAGAATTGCTTCATTTGGAGTTTAGTAGAGAAAGTTATGGCCAAAGTATCAAAATATGTGTAGTGTAAGTTTGCATCTTGAAATTACTCTTCTTTTTTCACTAAAATTCTTCTTTCATATTATACCTGCAAAAGTACAAATAAATCAGTAACAACCTATCTTAATCATATTAACAACAATTTAAGCATAAAATTAACTAAGATTAGATTGACTCACCTAAATTGACTAATCTTAAATAATTAAATAAAATTTATTAATTTCTATGCATTACTACAAGAATGAAGCTAAATTATTATCAAAATGAAGCCTAAATAACTCTATATCATAGAATTATCATTCCTTCAACTAGGATTATAAGTATTGGAATATAGGTTATTTTATTGCCTGTTGAAGTTCCCAATAAATTGAATTGATTTAGGATTAGATGGACATTGATCATTTGAATGTCTATCTCCACACAAATCACAAGTTAGAAAAGAGTTTTGGACAACATTAACTTCCATTGTGTCAAATCTTTTTGTTAATGTAGCTACTTGTGTAGTCAAATCATTTAGTGCATCAATCTCATAAACGTTGGCAACTTTCCTGGAACTAGATCTTTTGAAGGCCATTGGTAATTATTGGATGCTGTCTTTTTGAACAAATTATAAGCTTCATTAGGATTTTTACTCATCAATGCCCCATCAGTAGCGATATCAATTGTATATCTGATTGAACTAACAAACCCATTATAGAATGTTCGAACTTGAAGCCATTGAGGAAGCCCAAGGTGTGGACATCTCTTGAGTAAATCTTTAAATAGTTCCCAAGCCTCATATAAGGATTCACCATCAAATTGTGTGAAGGAAGTTATATTATTCCTCAATTTTGTAGTCTTTGTAAGAGGAAAGAATTTTTCCAAGAATTTTTTAGCCAAGTCTTCCCATGTAGTAATAGATGTAGTGGGTAGTGAATTCAACCAACTCTTTGTCTTATCCCTCGATGAAAAAGAAAAAAGTTTAAGTCTGATAGCATCTTTGTCACCCCATTATATTTGAAAGTGTTGCAGATTTTCAAGAAATTAACCAAATAAGAATTAAGATCATCATTAGGGAACTTACCAAACTGAACGAAAGATTGAGTCATCTGAATGTAAGCAGGCTTGATCTCAAAATTGTTTGCATTGATAGAAGGTCTTTTAATGCTTTAGTGCAAGCTTTGTAAAAAGGGAACAACATAATCTAGTAGAGCCTTGTTTTCTTTAATAATCTGGTTGACATCATTGTTACCATGATTATTATTATCTTAAGCCATTGTTTGGTTTAGAGTTTGAACTTGCAAATTTTCCCTTCAAAGTCTTCTAAAAGTTTTTTCTATCTGTAGATCAAAAGGAATAAGATTCAAGTTCCTCATTTGCATACAATGACCATAGATGCCTGAAAACATGAAAAATAAAAATTAAATAAACAAAAAGATTAAGGTTTGCATTAAGAATAAATTTTCTTGGTATTAGTATTAGTAAAAGTTATAGAAACAATTCCCATACAACGAGGTCAAAAACTTATCACTTAAAATTCTACCTACGCAAGTATACGTATCGAATAGATACTATATTAGTAAGTAGAGTATCTATCCCTCAAAGAATTGTTGAAAAAATTTACTAGGTACTAAAATTAAAACAATTTAGTTTTATTCAAAAATACAAAATTTAGATAACTAATTAAACTAAAAACTAGTCAACTAAAACTAAACTAATTAACACTAATTAAAAATCTAAGCAAAAATAGAATGAAATAAAAATCAAATTGGAAAAGCCTAGGATTACAATATCCCTCACACTTCATCTAAATCCTAACTTTCTCTCTCTTTCTTTTAACTTAATCCAATGGGTTGAATTGTTGACCTTGAGTCCTTAATTATTTATAATGCTCTTTTGAGTCTCTTATAAAAATATCTACTTTAACCAACAAACTATTTTCCTATGTGAATTGAAATTAAAATAGACTCATTAAGTTCAGACTTTAATACTGACAACATACAGTATATAGGTATATTCCTATCTTATACATAAATTAATTTATTTGTTTAAGCAAATAAATATGTTCATATGCCATTCCAATTTTAGCCTACACTATACTCCCTTTTCTAAGTTTGTTTATGTTTCTAAATCAATTTAATTGGTGACCAGTCAATTAAAAGTATTAAGAAAAAAATGGAATAAAAAATTCTATCTCATTGAAAAATAAGTAAGAAAGAGATTAAAAATTTAGATTACATGTAATTTCAATTATAATCCTAAAAAAAGAAATTTAGCTACCAATAATTACAAAAGTAAATTAAAACATATAACCTTTAGCCATCAAGCGTAACAAGAATAATAAAAGTTAAAGAAGAAGAACATAAACAAATTTTTATAGCCTTGATCTTCAATTTTCAACTTCAACTTTTAGCTTCTTGAATCTCTCATAAGATTTCTCCTCAATGTGTGTGGCTAACTTCTCCTTAACCTAACTATTCATAACTAAAACTTAACCTAATTTTACCTAAATTAAACTATTTTAGCCTAAAAACTCTTAGTTTGGGCTTAGAATAAGTATAAAGCCCAATAAATTTAAGTTAGCCCCCATAACTCTCCTTCCCGTTGCCATTTTTTCAAAATTTCCCCATAACTCTTAGTTTGCGGCACACCCCATCTAAGCTGTGGCGCTCAAATGGATTCTTGTCTTCTTCTCCTTGGCTAGTGCTCTCCATCAAATTTCAATGTGATTTTCTCCATCTTCAATGCAAAATTGGGTAACATGGTGTACATAAAAGCGTAGCTCTGCATCTTAGCTTTCCAATGGTCTAAGAATTGCATCATTTGGACATTTGGAGTGAGAGTTATGCTCAAAAGATCGCGACATGTAAAAATAGGGTCTGAACTCCTTATACACTTTTTTTCACCTAATTAAGTCTTATTCTTCCAAAATTCTATAAAAACATAAAAACTAATAAATAATAACTAAAATAAGATAAATAAACATAAAATTAAAATAATTTAATAAAAAAAACTAATTAAAAAAAACTAAATTATAACCTAAACTTAAGAACTTAGCTAACTTTTAAAAACAATTTGAGATAAAAATAATTCTATAAAATAAAATTATCAATTCTCATGCCACTTACTTTAGAAAAGTATGTTTTTTCAGTAATGTCCCATATAACAAAATCATCCATGGTCTTAGTTAACATACCAAAATAGCGAACATCCATTCATCACCTTATGACATAATCAAAAGTCACAAACAATATAGTTCAAGTTTCATTAACCTTCTTAGCACTCACTAGGTGAAGAAGCAAGGATTCATTCTTTCACCTTCTTTATCAGTTGTAAAGCTTATTTAATGTGAAGTACATGTTATGATGGGGCATCTCTTTTTAAGAATGAATGTCAAACTCCAAAACTCCATACAAATATTAGTTTAGTCACTTTTTAGAAATGCCTAACTTGAGTTCTTCATTTGCTCTCCATTGTTGACGCTAATAACACCTCACATTTGGTTTTTCTTACATGCTACATGGATTATGGGCTAGTCCATTAGGCCCTTACTTATTATTTATTATATGGTCCTTATCTTGGCTCCAACCAAGGAAACATTTTAAACTCTATTTGCTATCTAAATGCGCAAGTAATTGGTGTCTCATCTTTGTTTGCCTTCAGAAGCACCAAAGGTGATTGCTTGGGTGAGTGAGCTAATCTCAAGCCTATCGACAAACCTTTTATATCTTGTTTGCTAATTAATTATATAAACATAAATGTATTTATAATAAAATAAAAATTGCATAAGTGTTATTATTATCCTAAAGGTTCAATACAAATGATCAAATACAAAAATCACCATATATGAAGTCTTAGAGACCTAACATTTGTCACATAAGCATCCCTTGGAATAAGTTTAATCTAAAGATTTGCAACCATATGACTAGTGGAAATATGTTTTAAGATCACTTTCTTTTGCACAATTAAATCTCTAATGTAGCTATTCTGCATATTAATGTGTTTGGTTCTACCATGATATTTAAGATCCTTAGTAAAAGCAGTTGTGGCCATACTATCACAATGAATGGTCATTGGATTTGAGGAAAAACTAGCTACATCAGAATTTTGAAGGAATCACTTCAACCAAACAACTTCTTATGCAATTGCCAAACAAATTAACTATAAATTTTGCTTTTATAGTGGATAAGGCAAAGCAAGACTATTTGTTATTGCTCTAGGAGATAACACCACCATTAAGCAAAAATGCATAGCCAATGTTGATTTGCATCATCTATTAGCTACCTAATCAACATCAATATGGCCAATTAGGTTCAAGTTTGATCCGTGATAACATACAAAAGTAATTAGCATTTCTCTTAAGATAAGGCATGTCTAGAATTTGATTAGAATCTATTTTGCAAACCAACTAAAAAGCTAATATCAGGTCTTGTGCATATCATGGTATACATAAGGCTCTTAACAGGACTAGAATAAAGAACACCAATTATTCGTTTTTGTTTTTTTTTTAGTCTTAGGAGCCATATCAAGACTCAAGGTTTAACCTTTCGTGAAAAAGTATTAATGGGTTTGCAATTTTGTATCTAGAATCATTCAAGAACCTTTTTGATATATTTCTCCTGAAACAAACCAAGAAGTCTCTTTGAACAATCCCTTAGGATTTTAACTCCGAGCACATAATTTGCTTCACTCATGTCCTTCCTCACGAAGATTGAGGACAACCACTTTTCAGTAGTGACAATTATCTCTTTATCATTTCCCACCAATAGTATGTCATCTAAGTATAATGACAATATGATAAAACTTCTTTTGGATCATTTAAAATACACATAGTGATTCTTTTCAATCATCACAAACCCTATATGAATAGTAACGTGATAAAATTTGAAATATCATTGTTTGTATGATTGCTTTAGGACATACATAGATAGATTATTTGAGCTTGCACATACTTTGTGCTTTTGACCTTTTTCCACAAAGCCATTAGGTTGATCCATATAGATCTCTTCATCTAGTTCTTCATTAAGAAATGTTATTTTAACACCTAATTGGTAAAGTTTTAAATCAAAATTTGCAACTATGGTTAGTATTAAGTGAATACTACTAATAAGAAGACTTCTTCATAGTTCATACCTTTTTAATGTGTGTACACTTTTGCTAGTAAGTGAGCCTTAAATCTTTCAATGGATCCATATACCTTAGATTTCATTTTTAAGATCCATTTGTTCCTAATGGTCTTATGTTTTGGTGGAAGGTCAACCAAGTTCAAGACATGGTTGTTTTTTATAGATTCCATTCCATCATTCATTGTCTTTTTTTCACTCTTTTGCATTAGGAGAGGATAAGAGCATTTTGTATAGTTCTTAATTCACCTTATTCTTGCGGAGCAATCATGAAAGCTTCTCACTCAATCTCAAATGGATGACGATGCAAGATGCTTGTATGTTTACTTCTACATAGCTCAACTTGAGGATTTATATATATGGGAATAGATGAACTTAATGGTAAGTAGCTTTTACTATCCTTGAGAGTTTGAGGAACTTTTTTTATATTCTCAATCAAGTTGCTTGGTGCACCAATATCTTGATGTGAGATCCTATCGAATTTGTTAAAAGCCGGTATTGTACCTAGTGGTACAATTAAGTTAAATCAAACCTTGAACTAGCTCAAATAGAAATTCTAAGAGGAATTTGAAAATCCTGAAGCCCACAAAATAGCTTAGAATAGTGATTCGGAGTTCAAGGTCCAGTTTGGAGTCAATCGGGAAAATTGACCAGTTAGGGACAAACGGTCATTTTGCCATTTGATGATTAAATAGAGATTTTTAGCCAAGATTTAATCACATTGGACCAAAAATAATTATGTGAAATACAGTTATGATTATTGGATTATAAAATGATAATTAGCAGTGAAAAATTGTGATTCTCGATATTTTGGGAGCACAAAATAGTAATTTTGCCACTAGAGGACTAAATGGAAATTTTTTTGAAAAGATTTTTGCCCCATTTGGTTAATATTGATCAATATTAGTGTTATTTGAGGTTGGACAATGAAAATAATATAATTTTGGTACATTTTGGAGTATAGGAGTAAAATCGTAATTTTACCATATTGGGGGCAAAATCGTAAATTTCCACCACCAGAACATATTTTTCCAGCCATGGTCATTTTTTGATCATATCTTGACTTAGAATAATCATGTGGTGGAAAAGAATTGGAAGAAAAAGTAAAAAAAGTAAAAAAATGAGCCAATGGCATTATGCCATGTGGCAAGTTAGTTTATTTTATTATTAAAGCTTAAAAATCAACCATTTCAACCTATTTTCTCTCTCTAAATTCGGCACACACCAGATTTAAGGGAAAGGAAAGGAGAACAAAGGGAAAAACAAGAAAACCTAGCCAAAAATTCAAGAAAAATGTGATTTTCAAGGAAAAATCAAGTGAAAAAGATAATAATTCTTCACTTTTGCTTATGATCTACAATACCCATGCTTTTGTTCTTGATTTCCATGGTTAAATATTAAGATATCATGATGAGTTCAATTCTGAAAAATGAGTATGAATGAGGAATGATTGTTGGATTGGCTTGATTCTAGACTATGTTAGTGTTTAGAGATAGGTTAGTATGTTAGTAAGCGAAACCGTAAGAAAAAAACTTGATTTCCCCATGAATCTTGCAAGACCGAAAATCATAGGTTGTGCTTGGAAAATAAAATGATTTCATTTCAAATGAAATGAATTGGAAAAATGAAGAATTTAGAAAAAAAAAAAATTGATTAGGAAGCATTACGGTGTAAGTGCACCGTAATGACCAAATTTTATCCGAAGAAATTGAAGGGTTTAAATGCTGAAAATTAGTTATTAGAAATGTGTCTAGTGAATTAAGATATTAGAGGAGAAATGGATTAATTTGGAGATGATTTGGATATAATTTTCAATTAATCGGGTGAACGGTCGAATTTAATCAATATCGCGTTAAAGCGATAATCGGACGCATTTTTTGTATTTGCGTATCATGCGTTAACAATTTAAATTAGTTTATATTAGCTTAGGGGCAATATAGTAAATTCTCTAATTTTATTCTGTGTCAAGGTGGTGAGACGTACGAAAAAGGCAAGGGAATTGCACCTGAGGACTATTAATCCGAGTGCACCTGAAATCCGGATTTTCGACACTATGAGTGAATTTGCATTTCAAATTATTTTGGGAAATGTACGTGTGTTGAAATGGATAATCTGAATGATTTTATCCAAATTTCTTAAAAAACGTGCCTGGAAACAAGCTTTTGATAAAAATGTTATGATGTGTGATTGTGATATGCATAGAGGCATGAATTCATGTGCTCTATAATATGCTGCTATATATGTGTAGATGTGTGATATGTATTGACCAATAATATTGTGTGATAATTATAACCGTACATGTGCACGATGTGGGGAGCACATGTCGGTGATGATGGGTGCAGAGATATGGAGAGTGATATTTTTTGTGTACGATGTGGGGGGATGCACATGATAACTCCAACTATGTGCGCAATGTGGGGGTTGCACATGAGCTGGTGAGATAGTGAGATATTGTATTCATCTGTGTACATATGTATGAAATTAAATACTCCTTCGTTGTAAATTAATTTGAGTTGAAGGAAGGGGTTTGATAAAAAATTGGATCAAAAATGTTTTGTTCCAAATTTGTGCATCATGGTTTAAAATCCTTCTTGGATATTATTGCTTGTTTCCACCTAATGTTCACTCACTGAGTATTGTACTCACCGTTTTCAAAAATTCATGTTTTCAGATCAGGAGATTGTAGAATCCTAGATTGCGGGATCACTGTAGTTCATCTCTTGGTAGGTGTTCGGCATTCAATAGTTACCCGTTTTTATTGTAAATGTCTCCGCTAGAAGTCGTGAGTCTTTTGTATTGTGAATACACTCAAACAATGTAAATATGTGTGTGCAATGTAAATTGTTAAATACATGACTAGTATAGTGCATGTATATTATTATGTATAATGCCATTGGAATTTGGCTTTGTGTGCACTGAGTGCATTGCGTATGGATGCCTCACACGATCATACATGGAGTAAAGTAAATGAAAATAGGCTTGCTTGGGCTTAGTGAGCTATGCTCATTGGGTTCTTGCACCGATCATGGCTCAGGAATTGGGTCGTGACACTTGATCCTCGATTTCATCAAGTTTTATTTTTTTTCCCCTCTACTTGGGAAATCTTCTTTTAAGAAAACCATATCTCTTGACTTAATGTTAGTCGCACTTCCATCTTCAAGTTCTGTAATGAACACATATCCCTTAATGTGTTCAAAGTATCCTATAAATATACATTTTTTTTTCTCTAAGGCCTAGTTTCTCATCCGTGTGCATGTTGAGGCCTTGCCATATCTCATGAGCTTTTTCATATTGCTTATACGCCCCTATCTAATCATTGTTGCTCAATGTAAAGCATGCATAATGATCTTTCTGCACCAATTTTTGTAGGTTTCAATGTCACTACAATGCTAAGTTCTACTTCTAGCTTATGGCTCTTGCATAATTTAGTCGAGATTTTCCAAAACCCCTTCCTCATCTATGAGATAATGGACTTTACAACGTCAAATGTTTTAATTTTGGCCCTTCAATTTCTCACTTTTATTTAGATCAACAACAATGTTTTTAACAACCATATTCAACTTCATTAGAAAAAAAATGTGCAATAACTACTAATAATTAGCACTACAAGATAATATTTTGCTGGATAGATCTGAATCAAATAAAGAAAATAATACACATGTTACAAGATTGAAAATTTGCTATGCTCCTAAACATCTCCTGTATAGAAATAATTATTAGCATTATCCAATATAATTTATGTGTAAAATTTTAGTTTTAAAAGTAAATTCGAAAATTTTCACTCAACTAAAACCTCCCACTTAGCATGGCATTCCTAGACATTTTACTAAATTACATATTACTAGAAAACTTAGCTTGTCTAATATATCATAAAATTGTCATAGTAAACATATGCAATTAATAGGAATTTAATCATTTGAATAATTTAAACATGTCATGATATAAATCATATATCATATAATTGTTATTCAAATATCATATATACTATCAATAAAAAAATTCCAGAATGATCAAAATATTATAGAAATAAATTCAACATTTTCTTAATTATTGGAATTTTGTGAACATGTTCAATATGTATAGGTTTTCTTAATTATTAGGGAAAATATGTGTAATAGATATTAATAATTAGCACTACAAAATAATATTTTTCTGGATAAATTCGAACCAAATAACGAAAATAATATGCAAGTTGCAAGATTGAAAATTTTCTATGCTCCTAATCATCTCCTGCCTAGAAGTAATTATTAACATTATTCAATATAATTCATGTGTAAAATTTTATTTTTAGGAGTAAAATTTGAAAAATTTCACTCAACCAAAATCCTCCACTTGGCATGGCATTCCTAGACTTGTTACGAAATTACATATTACTAGAAAGCTGAGCATATTTAATAACTCATAAAATTATCATGCTAAACATAAGGAATGAATAGGAATTTAGTCCTTTGAATAATTAAAATATGTCATGATATAAATCATATATCATATGAGTGCTATTCAAATGTCATATATACTGTCAATAAAAAATTTCAAAATGCTCAAAATGTTAAAGAAAGAAATTCAACATTTTTTTAATTATTGGAATTTCCAAAACATACAAATTAGGGAGAAAACTCTAATTATAGGTTCTGAATATTTATAAAATGCATGCCCTACTCTGCTATGTTGCACACAGTCCCAAAAGTGTAGCATACACTTCCCATTGGCCCGAAACCAATGCAAGTGTCCCGATCGTGCACGGTGAGTCTTACAATTTAATTTTTATTTTTAAGACATTTTAAAATTTCAAAAATAAAGGGCATTATTCCTGAAATTCCAGTGGTGCCAATGTCAAACGCGCTTTTAGAACACCATCACATGCCTTTTAGCCACAAGTAAGCCTTTGCTTCTAGCCAAAAATATATTTTTCAATAAAAATCAGTTTCTCAATATGGTGTGTGCAATCCACATGTTGCCTTCTTGGTGGCCTATTGTTGCGTTCTCAATGGTAGTTGATTGGTCTTGGCAAGAGGAGTTTATTATGGTGGCTAGTGTGCCAAACGTTGTATGGGGTGCGCTGCATGCATCAAATCACGAGTGGGTTGGCTTTTTAATAAGCGTTTCATCTTCAACTTTTATTTTTTTTTTTCAATTTAATGGTTAATTTTCTTTTACTAAATTCTCTCAATGTAGAAATTCAAATGATGCGAATAACGTACAGGTGGAAAGCTTACCGTGGAAGGATTTTATTCGTATAAAAATAATGTATCAAAAAAATTTAAGACAGAAAATTCAGTCAAAATTTTAAATCAAACAAACAAGACTTTATTTTTCTTCATATTTATGCATGAGATGGTGCTTTAATTTTCTGGATTTTATTAGACATATATATAAGCATCATATAACAAAAAATCAGACCCTAAAGCATGCTATTCTATATACTTACCGTTAACATGCCATATAAGTTTAAAAAATAATTATTATTATAAAGTAAAAGCAAAATTAATGAATCTTAACATGTTTATCATGTTTTACAAGAAAACGTATGAATTACAAAAAGTATTATAGAATAAATTTCCTCTAGTTATATCTTTACTAGTCTTTTACCTTTTCAAGACTAATGTAGACAGACTTTAGGATCTTGATTTTGAATGTCTGACTAGCTTATTGATCTCTCAAAACCAGTCATAGGAAACTATTGCAAAATTGAGTAGTAATCACACTTTTCACAGTACAAGAATCTTAGTCTAACAATGGGGAAAGGGTAGTTTTTTTTTTTTTGTTTTGTTTTTAGGGATAAGAGTTTTCTCCTTTTGTATTTTTTAGAACACTCTTGGTGTAGCAGAACACTTTGGGTGAATTGTTGATGTGTTATTAAGCAGAACACCTAATCTTATTTATAACCCTTTTAAGATCACATGATAACTCTTATTATAAGATAATTTGGACAACATTTTATCAAATGATATTAATATCTAGTAATCTTGATAATTCACTTTCATCAAGGTAAAAGGGTAAAGCACTATCTTTAGTAGTTTTATTCAAATAAGATGACCATCCTGGATGTTTCTCAAAGAGTCTACATTTTCTAATTGATTTCCTAGATGAAAATATTCTCCTAAGTTTAGAAAATCAAATAGAAAATTGGTCTATGAATGAAAAATCAGCAAGCAATGGGGATCATTTTATATCGCAAAAAGGTGCAGCATGGGGTAGATGCTTCAGTTTCCTCCTGTATGGCGACGCCAATGTAGTGAGGAGAGTCGCTAATAGCCCAATTCAATCCTAAAGAAAATTTTTGACACAAAAAGGGAAAAAATTTGAATCTTTGCAAATAATTTCAGGGTACGTGAAGTGAACGTGAATAGAGCCTAGAGAATTTAGGATTTAGACCCCTCCAAATATACAGGATACTCTTGTTAGAGGCTTTGATTCAAAGGAAAACGAAGCACATGTGGAACCAAAAAAGGCCAAACTTGAAAGAAGGCAATGTGTGTTAATGGGTTTATTGATGATGAAATCTTATATGTGGTATAAATCATCACTGGTAACTGATTATAGGAATGATAAGGACTCGGATTCTATAATGGCGAGCTTGAAAGAAAACAGGATTGAAGGTTTGGTAGTCGAAAGAATTATAGAGTAAGACGTTGCTTTTTTTTAGAAGCATACAACTAAAGAAGGCCTCTAGGTTAAGAATTGGAAAAAACTCAATCTCTGGTTTGAAAATATTATGGTGTGGTTGGCTGACTTGCCAATGGGCAAAAAGAGGTGCTGGGTGGCAGTGATGGGAGTCCCTGTCCATGCTTGGAATGCTAGAACATTCTAAAATATTGCAGAAGTTTTTGGGGATTTTGTCTACCTTTGGCAAGAAATAAGAGAATTCATTGTCTACGAAAAAGCCTATATGATTATTCTCACGCGTAGTTGGGAAAAGATTGATAGTATGATTCAGCTGGAAGTTGGGTAAGAGCTTTAAGGTTTAAGTATATGAAATTTATGCAGAAATAGGATTGAAATTCCCAACAATGTCATAATCCCAATAGTAGGATGCAAACTCATTGAGCTCCATTTGGAATTGAGGAGGTGATGAACAGGCACATAACCAATGGTTACCATACGATGAAGAGCTTAATGGTGCCATTGGCAATTCAACAGGTTAGAGAAAAGACCAGGAGCATCGGAGGAGATGGTAAAACAAGCCAGATCAAACGAGTCAGAAGCAAATCAAATGATGAACATACTTGACCCATTACCAAGTGAAAAGCAAAAGATGTGGACTGGGGACAATTTGGAAGCTTGATAGGTGAAAAGCCCATAATGGAAATTAGACTGTCAAGCTCAGGAAGTAGAGTGGAACTCATGGGCCTTGAAGACTTAGAACTGAACTGCTATGATGGTGGGCTACAAATGGTGTGTTATAAAAGGGCAAACACAGTCAAGCCCAACAGAGCCCAATACAAAGAGGGCAACTTGTAAGCCTCAAGGTGGGTTACGGGAAAAGCAAGAATTGGATCAGGGGTTGAATAGGAGACTTTCGGGTCCTTCAAGCTTTAGCCCAAATGGCTTTGATGAGAACCAAAACTGGGTGAATGGGTCATTTAAATAAAGGGGCAAATGCATAATTGGAGCAACAATTAGGGCGTCTCTGCATTTTGGCTTCATAAAGCGGAGCATCTAAGAGCAAGGGAAACATATTGATAAAGAATTCCTTTAGCCAATTCGTACAAAAATTGGGAGCATTATGTACATAGCGACAAGATAAATTGTAGGAAGTGAAGGTGATAACTCTATTTCATAGAATTATTTTGAGCACATTTTTGGGGATTTTAGTGGCTTGACCCTTAAGTTTAGGATCGGATTTTAACCCCTTTAAGCCATTTTTCTAGTGTAAGTTAGATTTTTTATTAATTAGTTAATTTAGTTGTTGTTAGTTTAATTTCATTTTACTTTATCTCAATTTATTTTAGGAAAAGTTATTACTGATTTTTCTCATGGTTTTGTGCAGAATATGATGAGCAAGGTGAAAAAAAGAGATGATAGCATAAGTGAGTAATTGTCACTCATACATGTTGCAATAATTTGAAGATAACTTGAGCTGTAAAATTGCAATTGAGGAGATTTTTGATTCATTGGAAATATAAGAATGAGCTACAACTTGTATGTTCACAACTTGGCCCAGTTCGGACTCGATTGAGGTGAAAATCACATTTGAAGTTGGTGGATAGATATAGCTCTATACTTAAGCAGCATGGCTAGAGTGCTGTAGTGCTAGAGACTCATGGTCGCGGGGCTACAAGCGATACCACCACAATGTTAGTGAATAATGGCTGTGGTGCTGCGTGTTAGTGAATAATGGCACGGTGTTACGACGCTGAAGAAGTAGGGTTGTGGTGCTCCCAAGGCATATCACGACGCCGTGGCATCAAAAAAGCATGGCCGCGGTGCCACCTCGATTTCCAAAATTGAACTTTTGATCGAAAATTGCAAAATAGGGCATCTTGCACATATTTAAGAGCTTATTAGGAGAGCATTTAGCACAAAGGACGGGAATGGCTTTTCAAAGTGCTTCAAATCAATCAAGAATTCTAGAATAATCGAGAGAGATTTGTAATCAATCAAGCTTCAACATTAGTTTAATTCTCTCTTTTTGTGTTATTCTTAATTCTTGTTTTGAACTCATGGCTATAATCCTTCGGATAGTGTTTTATTTTATTATCATGATCTAATTTGTTTATTTAGGATTGTTATGGATTTTTACATGTAATTTGAATACTTATTTTCTATTATTTATCATGAATGGGTATTGTTTTACTTAATTAAATCTGTCCTTGATGCTTTTAATTACTTGATCAACAATTAAATGATTTGTGAATCTAATTAAAACTCAACAGAGATATTTTAGGTTGGACTGAGATTTGATTAGAGAATGTTCACTTCACTTAGGTAATCTGAATTGCAAATTGGGTAGACATACACCAATTGCCATACATAGCCATATTAGGGCACTTGCTTAATGAACTTAATTTAGTTGATTCCTATAGACATATAGTGAACTAATTAAGTTAGGTATTTGTGCAAGCATCTCAATGGAGAGTTGTCACTAGCTTTGGATTCTAGGTTAGTAAAACTACTCAAGAAAGATATATAATAAGAAAAGCTGATATCAGATGAAATGTTGAATAAACCCATAATACTAGGTCTTTAATATATTGCTTTTCTTAACTTATTTAGTTTGTTAGTTTATTTAGTGTTGATTCTTAATTAGTTTTTCTTCAATTTTTGGATTACTTAAATAAGATTAATTTGTTTTATAATTTTAGTACTTAGTGAAACTTTAGAAACAAATCCTTGTGGGAACGATAATTTGGCCTTACTGTCTATATTACTTGTTCCATACCTATACCTACATGTGCAAAATTAATAAGTTTTTAGCACAATTCCTGGAGATTTTGTTTTCTTTGTTATCTACTAATATTAAAATTTTACTTGTTAGTATTAATTTAAGTTTTATTTTTGCTTTGCATTTAGGTTTAGTTGTTGTATGAGAAGAGCAAATAACTTGGAGAATATCTCGTGTGATCCAAAAATTGAGAGAATATTTCGTAGACTTCAATTAGAGAATCAACAAGGTGTTGCTCCAGTAAATGCAATGGTTGATCAACAGGGTGAACAACAAATCTAAGAGCGTGTAGTAGCTGATAATCGTTGCTTAAGGGATTATGTTGTTATTTTAGTATAAGAAATTCCATTGAGCATTCAAAGGCCAATTATTCAAGCAAACAATTTTGAAATCAAGCCAGCTATCATCACCATGATTTAAACATCGGTTCATTTTGGGGTTTTTCCAAGTGATAATCCAAATGGCAATATATCAAACTTCTTGGAGATTTGTAACACGTTCAAGCACGATGGTGTCACAGCAATTCGTTTGAGGCTTTTTCCCTTTTCCTTGACGAATAAGGCTAAAGCTTGGCTAAATGCATTTCTTACTGGCTCTATAACAACATGGGATGATCTTGCTTAAAAATTTCTCACCAAATTCTTCCCTTTAACTAAAACAACAAAAATGCGGAATGACATCACATCATTCATGCAACAAGATTCAAAATCATTGTATGAAGCTTGGGAAAGATACAAAGAATTGCTTAGGCGTTCTTCTCATCATGGTCTTCTAAAGTGGCTTTAAGTGCAAACTTTTTATAATGGCTTGAGTGGGCATGTTTGGAGTACCGTTGACACTACTGCGAGAGGAGCTTTAATGGCCAAATCGATAGATAAGGCATATGATTTATTAGAAGAAATGTCTGTAAACAATTACCAATGGCCAATCGAGTGATAACTGTAGAGGAGAGTAGCTGAAATTCATGACGTTGATGTTATGACAACATTATCAGCTTAGATAGCAGCTTTAACTAAAACTTTTGAATCTTTTGGTACTAATAGTTTGCAAATTCCTTTTATAGCTTGTGAGTTATATGGAGATAATCATGCAAGTCATCAATGTCCAAGTTCAACAAAGATAGTGCAATTTGTGAGTAATAGACAGCAAAATAACCCTTACTCCAACACTTACAACCTAAGGTGGCGAAGTCTTCCAAATTTTTCTTAGGCCAATAATCAAAAGGCATCATCCACTTCAAAGCCAAATGTACTTCTAGGATTCTAATATCAAAACCAAGCACCTCTCTTTAAGAAGAAGCCGGCTGTAGAAGACTTACTAAGGCAATATATGACCTAGAATGATAGCATCATACAAAGTCAACAACTTTCATTTAGAGTCAAGCAGCTTCACTTCGAAACCTTAAGACTTAGGTTGGGCAACTGACAAATTTGTTAAACAATCGAATTCAATCAACATTACTTAGTGATACAGAGGCAAATCCAAAGAGAGAAGGCAAAGAGCATGTCAAGGCCATTACATTGAGATGTGGTAGTGAAGTTAACAACAACCCATAATAAGTTGCACAACAAGACAAATCTATGGAGAGTGAGATTTAGAGTTCAAAGTCCAATGATCAATGTCAGGTAAAAGTGACTAAGGCAATTGCATCACCACCATTTCTCCCTTAACGCTTCAAGAAGCAACAAGAAGAGAGTCAATTTCAACAATTTATGGAGATATTTAAAAAGCTTTACATCAACATTCCATTTGGAGAGGCACTAGAGCAAATGCCATCGTATGTAAAATTTTTGAAAGACATTTTATCCAAGAAAAGGAGATTAGGTGAGTTTGAGATAGTGGTACTCACTAAGGAGCACAATGCACTCATTTAGAATAAACTCCCTTTAAAACTTAAAGACCCAGGCAATTTTACTATTCTTTATACAATTGGTGCTTTATAATTTGCTAAAGCTTTGAGTGATCTAGAGGCAAGCATTAATTTGATGCCATTGTCTATCTACAACAAGTTAGGTTTAGGATAAATCAAGCCCACCACTATAACTCTTCCATTAGCAGATAGAACTCTTACATATCCCAGAAGCATAGTGGAAGATGTGCTTGTGAAATTGGATTAATTCATATTTTCAGCTGACTTCATAGCTCTTGACATGGAGGAAAATAGATAGGTTTATATTATCCTTAGGAAACCTTTCTTACGCACAACCAGAGCACTCATTGATGTTGAAAAAGGAGAGCTTACTTTGTCAGTATAAGATCAAAGGTAACATTTAATATCTTTCATGCTTTAAAATTCACTAATGATCATGTGAGTGTTTTGCAGTATGGTAGATAGAGTCATGAGTGAAGTTTTCATAGAAGATAATCTTAATGATCCACTTGAAATAACATTAATTTCTGAAGCTAAGCCCATTAATGATGAAGTTGTAGAATGTGTCAATGCACTAAATGCTCCTTCTCGGGTATTGGGAGCTAGGTTTGAATTGTTAGATTTGACTTGCCCTTCATCCTTACTAGTGAAACCTTCAATTGAGGTCTCCTTGAAGTTAGAACTCAAACCATTACCAAAACACTTGAAGTATGTATATCTTGGAAACTCATCCACTTTTCTAGTTATAGTTGCATCTAATATTAATAACTAGTAGAAAGAAAAGTTGCTGAGAGTTTTAAGAGAGCATAAAAAGGCATTGGGGTGGTCCATAACAGATATCAAAGGGATAAGACCTTCCATATGCATGCACAAAATATTGTTGGAGGATAATCACCGAGCCACTATCGAGCATCAACAACTATTAAATCCAATTATGAAGGCAGTTGTCAAGAAAGAAATAATCAAGTGACTAGATGCAGACATCATTTATCCTATTTTAGACAGTGAGTGGGTAAGTCTGGTGTAATGCGTACCAAAGAAAAAAAGGATGACGGTGGTGACAAACAAAAATAATGAGCTCATTCTCTCACGGACAGTCACTTGATGGAGAGTATGCATGGATTGCAGAAAGCTAAACGAGGCAACAAGGAAAGATAATTTTCCGTTACCTTTCATTAACCAGATGTTAGACAGATTAACTAGAAGAGAATATTATTGTTTCTTACCTTTCCAATGGTCTAAGAATCACATCATTTGTAGTTTTGTAGTGCGAGTTATGATCAAAACACTGAAGCATATGAAAGCAGACTTTCGAGTCTTTCAACACCTTACTTTTCAAAATTAAGTCCAATTCCCTTAGTTCCTACAAAAATATAAAAACTAATAATAATAACCAAATTAAAAGAAATAAACATAAAATTAAAATAACTTACTGAAAATAAACTAATTATAAAAACAACTCAAAATAATGAAATTATAATTTAAAATGAAGGACTTAACAAATATTTAATAACAAAATTGGAATCAAATAATTCTATAAAATAGAATTATCACACCTCCAAACTTAAGATTTTGCTAGTCTTCGAGCAAAAGAAAATAGCAAAAAGAAAACTAAACATAAAAATCCCTAAACAAGAGATAGAAGTATCAAATCATACTTTCCCAATTTTTCCCTCAGAAATTAACTAAAATTCCAACATAAAAGTAACATACAATGAATCCTTAATTTATGCATCAATTCCAGTAAAAACTTATATTTTGAATGGACTTCCTTTGTGTGTGTGTGTGAATAATCTCTTACAAAGAATATCATGCAATTTGGATTAGTTTATGCCAAATCTAAGCATAGATTAGTACTAGGAACCCATAAGTTTACTTGTCATCTCTCTTTTCACTAATGTACATTAACACTTATTCAAGGATTAATAGGTCTTTATCAAGCTTGTAATGTAAGGGTAGGGTTTAGGTATGATAAATGATATATTTATACTCAAATTCATCCTAAGCACTTAATCAATCTAAGACCTATAAAGAGCTTAAAAAAATTTATAGCACCCCCAAACTTGAAGTATATTTTCCTTTGTACAACACATTTTGTTTTTTTTATTTTTTTCAACCCCAAACTTATTTTTGACAATTGTAAATAAGAGGTAATTTTCGTAACAACTATCACCTTTTTTTTTTTATTTCACCTTTCTCCCTCAGTTATCCTTAGGCTCAAATCATTCCCTAGAAAGATTAAAGTACTTAAAGGGTGAAAGGTTCAAATTGTTAGATTTAATTAGACAGGTTAAGGCTAACACAATTGTGTATTTACCAAGAAAATGTAAATTAGGCTAAAAAAGGGTGACTAAGGATAAATATAACAAGGTAAGCTCAAAAAGGCTCAAACGAACTAAAAATGACCTAAATCACTTCTTATCAGAAGTGTTATCTAGAATTTTGCCTCGAGAGAGAATCAAACAAATTCTAGAAATCTTGACTTCACTATACTTTTTATTAGCATAAACTTTCTCTAAATCACATAAAAATTCTAAGCACAGAATATAGTGCTTAAATTATTGAAAGTCACATTCTAAGATAAAGCTAACACAATAATATCACATAAAATTAAATCATAACTATATGTTTTCCAAAAGTTAAGAATTACAAGATAATCAAAATATCATCCTAGGATTAAAACAATCATAGATGAGGTGTAACTATCTCAAAACTTTTTTTTTGAACACAAATAAAGCATGCAAAACATAACTTAAAATAAAACTAACTAAACCTAACATAACGAAAAGAATAAACCAACGAAATTCTAAAATACTCCCTTAAACTTTGAACAAAACATTGTCCTCAATGTGATAAAAGAAAATTAGAGAAAAAGGATGAGAATTCTCCCTTAACTCCGAAACTGCAATCTACAGGTCTTCTTGTCACTACCAAAATCGTCATTAGAATCTGAATCCATAGGCAATGAAGGAAAAATAGTCATATCCATTCCAATGTGTTCTGCATAAGCTCTCATCTTTTGTTTAATTGCCCGATTTTGCCTTTTGTGATAGTCCAAATGATGACTAATGTGCTCCATCCATTGAGCAACATTATGTGTGGGAGCTGACTATGAAGGTAGGGAAGCCGCTTAAGAAAAATTACTAGCCACTGGTGCAGACTCTTCCAATCGCTTAAGAATGCCTGTGGTGATAGGAATGTTCGGTTATTGTAGCTCCTCCTTATTGTTCCATTGCACACTAGCTTTCGTGCATAATGTGGTGATCAAGGAAGGAAAACTAATACCATATTATTTAGTGTGGCCCTTAAATAAGATGGCATGAGAGATAACCTTACCAATGTTAATGGATTTATGCGTGACAATGGCATAAATTAAAACTGCGCAATCTCTCATGACATCACTGATATGAGTGGACGGAAGTAATTGTGCCACTACAAAGTGTAACTAGACTTTCATCTCCTTTTTCATGGCACTTCGTTTAAATGAGATGGGCTCACCATGTGATGTCTTCCATTAGGCTCCTTCAGCACAAAGCGTCGATATATTCTCATTACAATCTTGATAATCGCCCAAGTATTGCCCATATTCATCATTCTTAATATTGGGAGTTTCAAAAAAAATGCATTGATAGCTTGACTATGAAAAGGGACTTGTTTGCCATAGACAAATACAACGCCGTCAGCATGCTTAACCACATTTGCATAAAACTCTTGAATCATTGGTACAACTGTAGTGTTAGGTTGGTTACTAAATAGCTGCTAATGTCGATCTCGAAGCATATGATGAATTTCCTCTTAGGGGAGGATAGGGTTATCTATATTTTGTTTAGGAATTGGCACTTTGTTTATCAATAATGTATGATATCTCGCAGAGGCATCAGTTGAGGTAAACTTCGATCTATCAAAAGTGCCATTGGAGCTTGGTTTAGATCATTTGGGTGCCATTCCTACAAAAGAAATTCAATTATCAAGACAAATCCAGAGTAAAAATATACAATTAGTGTTGTGTGCACAACCATGGAAATAGTAAAAATCCAAAAGCACTAATGTAATTAATTTCTGTCTAATCTAACAAATCCAACTCAACAATGTCACAGCAACATCGTAAAATTGACAATCTCACACCACCATTTTCAAGAATTTATCTCTTCCTCACGATAAGTAACTCTAAACACATATTATAATTAGCAAAAAATTCACATACTTAGCATTCAAAAATAAAATTCTATGAAATTGCACTCTTCCAACATTACCAAGTACTACAATTTTTCACCAACAATTCTAGAATTTATTTTTACTTGCCCAATCAAAGTTTTAACAATAAATTCACATACCCATTAGCCATAAACCATTCATAGGAAGCAAGTATTCAACAATATGATGTGCATCCACTACAAAGTGTATGAACCCATCCTTTGGGCATGAGAATTTGTCACTAATCACAAAAATTTGTTGCACTCCAAACATAATCCATGAGAGAATAGTAAAATCCATTAACAACCATGCACAATGGATTCATTCAATGTGTAAAATCAACGTATTTCACAAAGGCAATGCTGGCAGCAAGAGTATGATTCTCACGAAATAATTCAACCCAAAAATATGTTAGAGAGAGAAAATAATGAGACTTACCTTGTGAGAGGAGTGAGTGAAAGAGTTAAAAGTGACAAAAATGAAAGCCAAGTAAAGAAAATATGTAAAGAGTTAGAATGAAGGAGAATGAGGGAAACAATAGTTTTTGAGCGAAGAAGTAGGAGGGAGAATGATGGTTGAAGAATGTAGGGAGGAGAGAAAAAAATAGTTGAAATAAAAAAATAGGGCAAGGCCTATTCAGCACCGCAACTTTCACGCTCTCACCTTGTTACACCTGAAGTGGAAAGCTTTGGGTTTCAACGCCGCGTCGCTCAAACATTCTATTGAAGAATGTTTTGCCCCTCTTTTAAGTGTCATGGCTATCCTTTTTAGGGTTATGAAGTTAAAACATTTTGTTTCAGCTTGTGTTTTGCTTTCTTTCAAAGCCGCGATGCTCAATTTGAGGGCCAAGGCTCTAACTTTTTTTTTTTGAATTTTTTATTGTTTTTGAAACCAATTACCTGCAAAAGGAAACATAAAAAAAAGATTAAATCAAAAGAAATAAAATTGTATCTACAAAAAATTAAATAAAATAAAGACTAAAATAAGTAAGGTTAAGGAGCTTGGGTTGCCTCCCAAGAAATGCTTCATTTTGTAATCTTCAGCTGGAATGACTTGGACTCTAGGCCATGTCAAGCAAGTGTGTTGAGGACTTTTGATGATTAATGATTAATTTTGCCTCCCTAATAATGCTTCAATCTTTGTCCATTGACTTTAAATTTTCGACCATTTGTCCTCCTAACTTCGATTGCTACATGTGGGATACTTCATTGACAATAAAATGACTACAACACCTTGATTTAAGCTTCCTCGAAAATAATTTCAAGAGAGAATTATAAAGCAACACTAATTGTCTCGGCTCAAAGCTTCGTCCCGCGATTTTCTTATCATGCCATTGCTTTGTTTTCTCTTTATAGAGTTTGGCATTCTCATAAGCTTGAAGGTGAAATTCATCAAGTTCATTTAATTGCAACAACCTTTGTTCACCCGTTGCTTGTAAATTAAAATTTAACTTTTTCATGGCCCAATAAGCATTGTGCTCCAATGTTACAACCCAATTTTGCGGGCCATGACCGGTGCATGAACCCAATGAGCATAGCTCACCAAGCCCAAGCAAGCCTATTTTCATTTACTTTACTTCACGTATGATCGTGTGAGGCATCCATACGCAATGCACCTAGTGCACATAAAGCCAACTTATAATGGCATTATCAATAAAATATGCAAATGTATACTGTTCAAGCATGTAACTTGATAATGTACATTACTTGTACATTTTCACAATACAAAAGACCATGACTTCCAACGGAGACATTTACAAGAAAAAGGATTACTATCAAATGCCAGACACATACGCAAGAGACAAACTCATGAGGACTCCTCGATCTAGGATCCAATAGTCTCCTGATCTGAAATCATGAATTTTTAAAACTATGAGTACGAAACTCAGTGAGTGAACATTTGATGGGAACAAGCAATAATATCAAGAAAGATTTAAAAACGTGATGCACACATCTGGAACAAAACCATTTTGATCCAATTTAGTATCAAACCCTTTCCCTCAACTTAAATCAATTACAATGAGAGAGACTTCTCAAGTTCACACATGTACACCTACATAAACAAAATCACGCACGATTACATCCACCACACCTTTTTTTTGTTTTTTACTTTTCCACTCTGATGCACTTCAACTTACACCTCATTACCAGCATGCGCACTGCACTACTCCGCACATGCACGATCGTAATCATCACCACGATATTAGTCAACCGGTATGCACACTGCACTACTCCACACATACATGGTCATAATCCTCATATCATTATCACTCAACCGGCATGCACACTGCACTACTCCGCACATCCACGGTTACAATAATTTCACAACATTTCTTAACAATACATGTAAGCATCATAAAGATGTACATAAATTCATCACAAACATATTTAACATCATAGAAATATGTTTCACTAAAGGCTTGTTCCTGGGATTCATTTTTTTAAATGGGAATTAGATATAACCATTCACGCATTTCATTTCAACTTAATTAGAATTCCCAAATAAATTTTGAAATGCAAGTTCACTCACCTCGTTAGGAGTGTAAAATACTCTTGTTTTCGAGTTTCACTATACAAAATTTTTCTTGCTTCTGGGGGACCCACCACCTATACCAAAATTTTGACACATTTTCAATTATTTGTGTCAAACTACTATAAATTATTTCAGGCTCTACATGCATGGAAATAGGATGAAAATTATTCGAACAATCGTTTAATCGTGGTGTCCGACCAATTTGCCTACGCCCGGCCTAATTTGCTAAAACCCCCAATTTAACTTCGATTTGACCCATTTTAATTTCTAACAATCCAATTATACCCACATTACTCAATGACAGCAAACACAAGTCAATTTATCAGTCCTAAATGGTAAATTATGCTTTTACCCCTATTAGGTAAAAATTTTAATTTTTGCACCAAACATTTCCATTTAATTCCTACCTTCAAAATTTATCAAATATTACCAAAATGCCCTCAAATCTCATTAATTTCCTAAATTTTCAGCAGCCAATTTCTCTCCAAAAATTCAGCTAAAAATGGTGCACTAATACCGAAATTTTCCTATTTAATTTTTTTTCTCTCCATAATTGATCAATTTCAAAACCATTTCATTTGAAATGAAATCATTTTATTTCACACACATATCCTAAGGCATTCGATCATGGAAAATTGGTAGGAAAAATGGATTCTTTTCTTGTTGTTTTGTTTCTAGACATGCTTAACAATCACTAAACATCAACATAACTAAAAATCAAATTATTTCCATTATCAAATCTCTCCCATACCCATTTGGCCTTCACAATTTCAGCATGATAATTCAATATTCAGCCATGGAAAATGAGAAGTAAAGCATGGGTAAGCTAGTCTTCAAGCAAAACTAAAGAAATTTTGCCTTTATGTTGCTTGATTTTTGAAAAATCCTTGAAATCTCTTGATTTCTTGGCTAAATTTTGTTTTTCCCCTTTTGTTTTCTTTTCTTCCCCTTTGATTCTGGTTATGCCAACTTTGGTGAGAGAAAATGGGACTTATAAGCTGATTTTATAGTTTAACAATAAAATATAATGACTTGCCACATGTCATCACCTAATTCGTCTAAAATTTTAATCATTTGACTTTTATCCTTTAATTCTCCACTACACATTTCTCATATTTATCCTATTCCATGCTGAATAAAATCCCTTGGTTTGGACAAGTGCTGGACCAAAAAATTTATCGATTTGCCCTTAGGATGAAAAAATTACGATTTTGCCCCTATACTTTGAAATGTACCGGAATTACAATTTTCTCATTTTTTAACCTCAAATAACACTTCAATTGATCAATCTTAATCAAATGGGATCAAAATTTTTTCTAAAAATTCTCGTTTTGTCCTATAGTGGTAAAATTATCATTTTATCCTTGTGTTCCAAAAATATCAAGAAATTAAATTTATCACTACTAAACTTCATATTATGCTCCGAATAATCATATTATACTTCAATGATTAATCTTGGTTAAATGTGATCAAATTCTTTTATAAAAATCTCCATTTTGTCCTTAAATGACGAAATGACCGTTTTACCTCTAATCGGTCAATTTTTTCGATTAACTCTAAACCAGACGTCGAACTCTAAATCACTATTTTAAATCATTCTGTAGGTTTTGAAATTCTCAAAATTTTCTTAGAATCTCTATTTGAACTAGTTCGAGGCTCGATTTAACTTGGCTGTACCATTCGGTACAATATTGTCTTTTAATCGAGCTTGACAGGGTCTCACATCCAGTTCCATCGGTAAGTAACAAGCTTTGCCAAAGACCAACTTGTATGGAGACATGCTAATTAGGGTCTTGTAAGCAGCCCAATATTCCCACAGTAAATCATCCAATCTTCTTGCCTAATCTTTTTTTGTGGGACACATTATTTTCTCTAAAATCCTCTTAATTTCTCTATTTGACATTTTCGATTGGCCATTAGTTTGAGGATGGTACGTAGTTACAACCTTGTGTTTAATTCCATATTTACCAGAAGTGCATAATAGATGGAATGAAAGATTTTATTCTTCATTTGCCCTAAAATAGCTCCATATTGTGTTTAACTCCATACTTGTTGCAAAAGTGACTCCCCTCATCACTAACAATTGCCCTTGGAGTGCCAAATCGAGTGAAAATATTCTTCTTGATGAAATTCATCACCACCTTTGAGTCATTATAAGGAATGGTTGCTACTTCAACCCATTTGGAGACATAGTTTATAGCAAGTAAGATGTATTTGTTGTTGGATGAAGATATGAATGGATGCATGAAGTCAATTCCCCACACATCAAAAATTTCTATCTCAAAGATGTTGTTAAGAGGCATCTCATGTCGCTTTGAGATATTACCCATTCTTTGGCACATGTCACAATGCAAAACAAAATAGTGAGCATCCTTAAATAATGTAGGCTAATACAAACCTGATTGGAGAATTTTAGCAGTAGTTCTTGTTCCTCTAAAATGTCCTCCATAATTTGAAGAATGGAAGTGTTGAAGCACGTTTTGAATTTCTTTTTGTGGGACACATTTTCTAAAGATCTGGTTCTTACACTGCTTAAATAAGTAAGGCTCATCCCAAAAATAGAATTTAATATTATGTAAAATTTTTTTTAATAAAAATTTAAATTAGGGAGAATAATATTGCTTACCAGATAATTCATAAGATCAACATACCAAGGGAGTGATTTCTTACTAACTTGAAGGATTTGTTCATCAAGAAAAGTCTCTTTGATTAAGGTTAAATCTTGACCTTGAACATCAATATTCAATCTTGAAAGATGGTCTGCCACTTGATTTTCTGTTCTTTTTCTATCACGAATCTTGGGATCAAATTCTTTAAGCAAAAGAATCCACCTTTTCAATCTTGGCTTAGCATCCTTTTTGGAAATCAAATATTTGATAGTTGAGTGGTCAGTGTATGCTATCATTTTTGTCCCCACTAGATAAGAACGAAATTTGTCAAAAGCAAAAACGACAGCCAATAGCTCCTTTTCTATTGTGGTATAATTTTTTCGAGCCTTATTCAAAGTCTTGCTAGCATAATAGATGGAATGAAAGATTTTATCCTTCATCCTAAAACAGCTCCCATCGCATAATCTCTTGCCTCACACATTAGTTCGAAATGGAAAGTCCAATCGGGGCTAATTATGATAGGTGCAGAAATTAATCTTTTCTTCAGTTCATTAAAAGCAACAAGACATTCATTATCGAACTTAAATGGTATATCTTTTTCCAATAAATTGCAAAATGGTTTAGAAATTTTTGAAAAGTCTTTAATAAATCTTCTATAAAAACTAGCATGACCAAAAAAACTTTTAATATGTTTGACATTTATTGGAGGTGGTAACTTCTTAATTATTTTAATTCTTGCTTTATCTACCTCAATGCCATTACTAGAGATCTTGTGCCAAAGAACAATACCCTCTTGCACCATGAAGTGACATTTCTCCCAATTGAGCACTAAGTTTATTTCTTCACATCTCTTGAGTGCCCTAGCAAAATTTAAAAGACAATCATCAAAATTATTTCCAAAGATAGAAAAATCATCCATAAATACCTCAAAACATTTCTTCACCATGCTTGTGAATATGGCCATCATGCATCTCTTAAACGTAGTAGGTGCATTACATAATCCAAATGGCATTCGTCTAAATGCAAAGGTGCCATAAAGACATGTATATGTAGTCTTTTCTTGATCTTCAAAAGCAATAGCAATTTGGTTATAACCAAAATAACTATATTAAAAACAATAATATTCCTTACCAGCCAAGTGATCCAACATTTGGTCAATGAATGGGAGGGGGAAGTGATCTTTCCTTGTAGCTTTGTTGAGCTTTCGGTAGTCCATGCAAACTCTCCATCCAATTACAGTTCTTGTTGGAATAAGCTCATTATTGTTATTGACGACCACAGTCATCCCACCTTTCTTAGGAACACATTGGATCGGACTTACCTATGAGCTATCAGAAAAAAGATAAGTTATTCCTACATCCAGCCACTTGATGATTTCTTTCTTGACCACTTTTTTCATGATGGGAATCAATCTTCTTTGCTATTCAGTTGTGGCTTTGTGATTTTCCTCAAGGAGAATTTTGTGCATGCAAAAAGAAAGGTTGATTCCCTTAATATCAACTATGGTCCACCCTATTGCTTTCTTGCATTCTTTTGGCGTCCTTAATAACTTCTCTTTTTGCATGTTAGTAAGGGAGGCAGAGATAATAACTAGAAGAGTAGAGGATTTTCCAAGAAAAGCATACCTCAAGTGTGTGGGGAAGGGTTTGAGTTTCAAGATGGGTGGTTTTTCAATGGAGGGTTTAAAAGCAAGCCTCAAAGATGCTGAAATATCTAAAGACTCAAATTGATGATTAGTTTTAAGTCTAGAATAAGCATTTAGCAAATTTGAATATTCAATAAATTCATCATCATCCTTGTTAGATTTAGCAACTAAACATGCTTCAAGAGCATTATTAGGATGTTCTTCTAAGAAGACATCTTTTGTCACATAATTTACCACACTCACAGAAAAATAGTCTTCAGATGTCACAAGTAACTTTAAAGCTTTGAAAAGATTAAAAGTTACATGTTGGTCTTGGACTCTCAAAGTGAGCCCACCTTTTTCAACATCAATCAAGGCTCTAGTAGTTGCTAAGAATGGCCTTCCAAGGATGATTGGAATTTGCCAATCTTCTTCCATGTCAAGAATTATAAAATCAACTAAAAAAATAAATTTATTTACCTTGATAAAAACATCTTCAATAATTCTTCTTAGATATACATAAGAGCGATCAACTAGTTGTAAAGTAAGAGAAGTGGGTTGGAATTCCCCCAAACCAAGTTTCTCAAAAATTAACCAAGGCATTAAATTAATACTTGTACTTAAATCACTTAAAGCGTTTGTAAAAAATAAATTACCAATAGTGCAAGGGATTGTGAAAACTACCTAGATCTTTGAGTTTTGGTGGTAGTTTATTTTGGAGAATTGCACTATATTCTTTTATAAGGGAGATAGTTTCTAACTCACCTAGCTTTCTCTTTTTGGAGAGGATGTCCTTCAAGAATTTGACATAACTAAGCATTTGTTCCAAAGCTTCAGCAAAAGGAATATTTATGTGCAATTTCTTGAAGACGTTGATGAACTTCGAAAATTGCTTTTCAAGCTTTTACTTTTGGAGCCTTTAGGGAAAATGTGGTGGAGGATGGATGACTTGAGAAGTTCCTTGATTTTCAGCCTTTCATATTCTTTCTACTCAACTTCAATTTCTTTCTCACACATACCTTTCTTATCAACATGTTCATTCTCAGATTCAATTACTTTTTCATTCACCCATTCAATTTCTTTTCCACTCCTTAAAGTGATTGCTTGGCATTGTTCCTTATTTTTAGGATTAATTTGTGTGTCACTTGCTAAGGCATCTTGAGGTCTATTGTTGATGGAATTTGCACGCTATCCCATTGGGGTCTCAAGATTTCTTAAGGAGGCTCATTGACTTTGAATTATAGCATCAGTCAATGAGATATATTGCAAGAGAAGTTTTTCCACTTGGGACTTCTTTTCAGGCATTGATGGTTTAGCTTGTTGTTAAAAACCAGGAGACATGATGGGTTTTGGATTTGAAGGCCTAGCATTGTTATTCCATGAAAAGTTAAGGTGATTTCTCCAACCAGGATTATAAGTATTGGAATATGGGTTATTTTGTTATCTATTTAAGTTTCCCACAAATTAGACTGATTCATAATTATATGGATGTTGATCATTCGACTGACCATCTCTACACATCTCACAAACTACAAATGAATTTTGAACTGCATGAACTCCTAGTGTGTCAAACTTCTTGGACAGCGTAGCCACTTGATCAGTTAAGGTGCTAAGTACATCAATTTCATAGGCTCTAATAGCTTTTCTCATACTAGACCTTTTTGAAGGCTATTGATAATTATTTGATGCCATCTCTTCCAACAGATTATAAGCATTGGCAGCATTCTTACTCATTAATGCCCTACTAGTAGCAGCATCAATTGTGGTTTTTATTGGCCCAACCAGCCAATTGTAGAATGTCTAAACTTGAAACTAATCAAGAATCCCATGATGTGGGCATCTTTTCAGTAGTTCTTTAAATCTTTCAAGCTTCATACAAGGATTCACCATCAAATTGTGTGAATGAAGTGATATTGTTCCTCATCTTTGCAGTCTTAGCAGGTGAAAAGAATTTTACTAGAAACTTTTGAGCCAAGTCCTTCGATGTAGTAATAGACCAATTGGGTAGTGAATTAAGCCATCTTTTTGCTTTATCCCTCAAAGAAAATGAAAACAGTCTCAATTTAATAGCATAATCAGTGACGCCATTGTATTTAAAAGTATTACAAATCTCTAGGAAATTCACCTAATGAGAATGAGGATTATCACTGGGTAACCCACCAAACTAGACTAAAGATTGAATCATCTGAATGTAAGCTGGTTTAATTTTCAAATTATTTACATTGATGGAGGGTCTCCTAATGCTTTGGTGCAAACTTTGCAAAAGAAGAACAGTATAATCCCATAGTGCCCTATTTGCTTCGGGAACTAGATTAATGGCATTATTGCCATTGTTATTGTTATCCTTAGCTGTTGTCTGATTTAAAGTTGTAACTTGCAAATTCTCCCTTTGATGTTTTTTGAAAGTTCTTTCTATTTCAGGATCAAAAGGAACAAGATTCAAGTTGTTTCTTCTTTGCATACAATGACGGACGATATTTGCAAGCAAACAAAGCTAATATTAAAACAAGAAAAATAAAAATTTGAAGTAAGACTAAATTGCTTGGTGTTAGTATTAGTAAAGATTCCCAAAATAATTCACTAGTAACGGGGCCAAAAACTTGTCGGTTAAATTTCTACCTACACAGGTATACATATCGAAAAACTAGTATATAGCAAGCAGAGTATCAATCCCACTGAGAATTGATCTAAAATTTTACTAAGTACTAAAATTATAACAATTTAATCTTATCCAAATAATAAAAATTAATTAACTAAAGCTAATTAACTAAAATTTAAACTAAAAAGAAAAAAAATCAAAGTAATAATAACTTGAGTAAATATGAAATCAAACAAACCTAGGATTACAATAACCCTCACATTTCATCTAAATCTTAATTCTCTTCCTTAACTTATTTCAATGAGTTGAATTGCTAACCTAGAGTCTTCAATTATCTATAAGGTCTCTCGACTCATTTTATACAAATATCTATTTTAACCAAAACACTATATCCCTATGTGAATTGAAATTAAAATAGACTCATTAAGTTCAGGTTTAATTTGGCTGCATAAGGTTCATAGGTATATCCTTATCTTATACTCAAATCAATTAATATGATCATATGCTATCTCAATTTTAGTCTACACTAAACTCTCTTTCCCAAGTTTGTTTAGGTTTCTAAATCAATTTAATTAGTGATCAGGCAATTAAAAGCATTAAGAACAAATTGGAATAAACAATTCAAATTTAGATTACATGTGAGTTCAATTGCAATCCTAGAAAAAGAAATTAGCTACGCATAATTGCAAAGATAAAGAACATTATATGAAATTCAGCCATTGAGAGTAACAAGAAAAATAAAAGCTAAGGAAGAAACAAAACAAATATTTGTAGCCTTACTCTCCAAGTTTTAGCCTTCACTTCTAGCTTCTTGAATCTCAAAAGTTGTCTGACCTAATGTCTCTTAAAAATATCATATTTATACTAATAAACTTAACCTATAATTTCCTAAGTTAACCTACTAATTCTAATTATTAGGCTTAATAGTGTAATGAAGTACAAACATCAATTATTAGTTTTAAAATTACCATTCTTGCAACAATACGCCTTGTCATTTTTTGATGTAATTTTCTCTCTCTCTGAAGACAAATTGGGTGTAACGACCCTTCCCCGGTCGCTATTAGCGTCTGATACCTCTGGGAAGACCCGTCAAGTCCAGAACAAGCCTATCTAGAATTGCCCGTCAGTCAACTATATACGATCACTATTTCATATTAATGCACAAATATTATACTTCATAGCATAAATTGAAACATACACATACTTATTTATTCAAACTTTAAAGCATGTAATTATAAGTTTATACATTGAAATGCACAGTATTCAATTATTTACTTATAAGAAAATCCATACTCTTTATAATTTAATAAATAAAGTATAAAGACTCGACCTCTAACAGCGGAGCGACTCAAGATAAAATACTAGGAGATGCCTTTACCTATCCGTAGGAAACTGAGCACGCCGATGATTATGCGCCAAACCGATCCCTGCCTGCAAAAAGGGAAATAAGAGGGGTGTGAGTCTCACAGACTCAATGATCATCGACTCAGCGAGTAGGATGTAGGTGGGAAACAAGCAAGCAGTAGATCAGTTGAATATAAAAAAACAAGATTATAAAAATAATTTATTTCAAACGGTGATTTGTGCCTTATATAAAAATCGAGAATTTCTTATAAAGTATAAATAATCAAGGTAATAAAATTTTTCGCATCAAAATACGTTAATAACCATTTTCAAATCAAATCGATAAAATTGGGCAAGCTCCCTCGAAACCAAACAATAATCGGGTGTATACATCATTCACAAATCGCCTTGCACGCTAAGGTAAAATTCATATAACAGTAAAACTAGGGGGAGCTGCGAAAAACTGTTTAATTCCATTTTCACTATGCAAAAAGATATGATTCATAACTTTAAAACTCATTTCAAGCCTTATAAAACAATTACATTTTATTAAAAATAATCAGCAAGGCTTATGACTCTCTTAAAAACTTGGCTTGTGCTAAAAACTCGTACTTAGTGACACCTTGCACCAAGGCATCCAATCGAGTCCGCCAAGGCTGTTTAGAAGTCATATACACATAAAACATGTTTTTACTTTTAAAAAACATAGCCGTTCCTTGGCGTTGGCTGAGCTCACCCTCAAGTGGTGGTTCGACGTGAAGTAAACTTAAACCTCACCTCAAGAGATACTCTCCGCGCCTCTTTACTGAGGTAAGATATAACCGGGTTTACCGTGCCCCTCTAATAGACTGGTCCACAGAACCCGCCCACTATAGTGACTAATCAATATCCCACCATATCAATAAAAATTTCGGTAGCATGGCATGACTAATATTATTTTACCCAGTCTATCAAGGTAAAAACAAAACCATTCATATAATCCATACAAACACAATTCTAGTCATCCATGCCCTTCAATTGTCATAAGCCATCAGTTTAGACCACATATATATATAACACAAATATGTATTCTCCGTTTACTCTTGAATCTCTTGGTTAAATAAAATCACTTTTAAAAGAATCCAAATTTGATTTTCAAGGGGATATTTTAAATCTTTCTCAAAATATTGATCCTCGTATCACGTTAAAACTCTCTCTTCGTAAACTGTTCATTATAAATATTTGCACGATATTTTTATATCAAAGTAGCATGGTGAATAGATAATAAATTTCATGAATGCACATGACACAAATAGTAAGGCACATTTTTCTTTGATGTAACTTGTTTCGAAAAACTTGTTTTCCGGTTTAAAACACTTTACGTATAATTTATATATGTATATTCCAAATGATTTCTAAAAATCATTTGCATTCACAATTCCTTAAAATTCTATCAACGCATGCTTTCCATAATTGTACGCATTCGATAAATCATGCGTAAATATATATATATATATCTATAGATAATATGAAAATTTTTAAAATTGACACCCCCTACTCACCCCGAAATAGCGGGATATTACATCGCTATTTTCTACTTGCCGATCGCTTGTCAATTCCTATGGCATGCCATTATAGTGCACTATATTTATTTAAGTATTTCTAAATTTCCACATTTATTTTCTCTTTTGGACTTTTTTTTTCTTTCTTGCCATTGGGCCTTCTCCATGGGCTTATCCATTTTTTTTCCTATTGGGCCATGCCCATTTATTTGCTATTGGGCCATGCCCATTTTATTTTATATTTGGGCCATGCCCATTTTTTTCTTATCATTTCATTTTCATTTTCATTTTTTTTCTTTTTCTCTCTTCCACGTATCTTTCTTCTTCCCCTCCAACCCGTCACTCTTTTTTTCCTCCTTTCAGACTTGTAGCCAAACTCTTTCTTTTTCCTTCTCAAAATCGATCACAAGGTCTCATTTTCTCACCCTTTTTACTGCCATTTTCTGTTCTTTTCTCCATCAAATTTTCAGTAACAAAACTTCCAATTTTTTCAGCAGCTAAACCTCAAAATTCCAGCAGCAAATAGTTTTAATTTTTTTGCACAAATTGGCAGCAAACAACTCTAATCTTTTTGCACAAATTGGTAGCAATTTCAGCTATCTTTTCCAGCTCTGTTTTTGCTCCAAAATTAGCAACTAATCTACCTTAAAAGAGCAGAAAAAATCAGCTTTCTTCCTACAAAATTCGGCGGCACAAAGCTGTCCTTCAATGGTAGCAAAAACCTCCAAAAATTTCCAACAACATACCCTCAAAATTCAGCAGCAAAACCTTAATAATTTCAGCCACAAAAACCTCAAAAATTTCAACAACTTACCTTAAAAATTTTCAGCTTTTTCTTCCTCCAAAAATTGTAGCAAGAAGCTCTCTTCTCTTCCCTTAAAGTGCAGCAAAATCGTCCCATTAAGGAGCAGAATTTTCATTTCTTTTCTCTTTCTTTCCCACGGTTTCTTCTTTCCTTTTTCTCCCTTGCTCTTTCTTGGTCTTTTTCCATCGTCCTTATCCTTATTCCATTCTTTCTTTTTCTTTCTTTGACCGACCCTTTCTTTAGATTTTTCCTTCTTCTTTTCTCTTTTATCTTTTTCCTTCCTTATGTGTAATGGCCGACCCCCACCCATCATTTCTTTTCTCCTTTGTTTTCTTTTGCCTTTTGTTTTCTTTTTTTTCTTTCTTTGATTTTTGTGGCCGGCCATCCACCTTAAAATTCTTTTGTTTGACTTTTTAACATCTTTTCTTTATTATTTTATCATCCATTTTATTTTTATTTTATTTTTATTTCTTCAAAATAATAAAATTTACATATTATTATTAACTTCATTTTATTTAACACACCTCCCTTAAATGTTCATATTTTAAAATAGATTTTTTTGACACTTGCAAAAATTTTAATTCCTTCTATCTTCCTTCTCTTACATGTGTATAACCAAAATATTGAGATCGCATTTCAACACGGTGTCACAATAATATTTAAATATTTACTTACCTCGTTAGCTCGATTTAAAAAATTTACGTTGGACATTTACCGTCATTTTCCTTCAAAATTCTTCTTTACTTCTTCTCTCCCACTTAAATTAGTCATATTCCATTTTTCATGACTAATTCCGACAACATATAAAATATTAATATTTTAATATTATTTTATTGAATAAAATATTATTTTATTTCAAAATTTTTCACTTTCCTTTTTTGGTCCCGAAATGTATTATTATGTCTCGGTTTACTTTCGAATCATCTTTCAGCTTACTAATTCATTCCTGATGAAAATATTATTATTTAATTGTTGTTTCTGTGCATGCGAAACATTTTATTCTTAAGCATTCCTTTCATCCTTTGTTGTTCTTTAGCACGTCAATTCGCATCAAATGATCATTCGTTTGATCAATAAGGTCTTATTTGTGTCTAACGAGGGTACAGGGTATTACACTAGGATAAAGTGATCTTTATAAAAGTTTAAGCTTTGTCTCTTAGCTTTCCAAAGGTCTAAGAATCACAACATTCGGAGTTCTGTAACATGAGTTATAATTAAAACACTAAAGCATATGCAAGTAGACTTTTGGGATTTTTCAACACCTTACTTTCCAAAATTAAGCCCAATTCCCTTAGTTCCTACAAAAACATAAAAATTAATAAATAATAACCAAATTAAAAGAAATAAAATTAAAATTAAAATAACTTACTTAAAAATAAACTAATTATAAAAATAACAAAAAATAGTAAAATTATAATTGAAAATTAAGGACTTAGCGAATATTTAATAAAAAAATAAGAATAAAATAATTTTATAAAATAGAATTATCACATGCTAAGGAAGTAGCACCGTGGTGTTGGCACATCAACCTTTTCTCATACAAAATCCCAAGAAGAGGTCATTGAGGTGCCAATTGGAGAGCACCGCGGTGTCAGTTGCTTAGGTTGACCCACACATTGGGCCTAGCCTAAATCGTTGTGGCATCACAAAAGTAATGTCGCGATGCTGTGTCATAGGGTTTTCTTTAAGAGCCATACTTGATCTTGTTTTTCTCACCTTTTCTTCACTTTTTAGGGTTGTCTTCTGTCTCTTCACTTGTAATCTCTTACACCCATTAAAGCCACTTCTCACCCACTTTAAATTTCTACTGTTCATCACTTCTTTGTACCAAGTAAGTTATTTTTCTGCCATTTCTTTTTCCAATTTTTTGCACTTGGTACTCAAGTAGTTAAGTTTTCCATCTTTTGTTTAGTTTTGATTAATTAGCAATTTTGTGGAACGATTCATGTACTTGGTGGATGGGTTGATGTGTTTTATGTTATATTGATTTATATATGCTGGATTTTCTTATTTTTATATAGGTCTGTGATGGATTTTGCTCATTGATGAGAGTGACTGTAGAGCTATATTTTTTGCATTAGTGTAGAATTTGTCGATGAGGTAGTTGGCATTTTCAATTACTACTATTTCAATTATTTAGGAGAGCATATTCTCTATTAGTGTAAATGAATGGTGCCCAAGAAAAGAACTCGCAGTAGTGGTAGTAGGACTCGTTTCGATCATAGTAAATTTGTGTCTGTAGAGGCTGCTGAGAAACACACGCACTCACTTGTACACAAAGTTCGTATTCCAAAATGTGGCATTGATCTCCACCTTGAGCTATATAGTTCAGTTCATAAGGTCCTTACTGAGCGACAATGGGAGTAATTTTCTGAACAACCTGTCTTGCGATGTTACTCATGGTTCAAGAATTCTACACCAACACCGCTGAACACATTCCTGGTCAAGTCCCTGTGCGCGGGTGTCAGGTTCATTTTGATCGTGCCACCATCAATCAATTTTATAACTTATTAGACATTGAGAATGATGACTATGGTAAATTCTTGATGAGTGACATTGATTTGGATGGGGTTCTTGGTGTGCTTTGTGATGAGGGGGCAGAACAGAGAATGACTAAAAGTATTTCAGTATCTTTTAAAGCTAGCACTATGAAGACAGTTCATAAGCAATGGTATCACTTTTTGGCTGCACGGTTGCTTTTTGTGAAACATATTAGTGACATCACTTGAGATCAAGCTATTCTGTTATATGCCATTATTTTTGGGATATCAATCAATGTGGGCCAAGTGATATTCACCAATATTGTTCAAGTTGCCCGTTTGTCTCGTGATGAACTATGGTACCCATCATTAATTACAACCTTGTGCAAGAAAGTAGGAGTCCATTGGGATAAAAATAAAGAGATCTTGTAACTTAAAGCACTATTGGACGTTGGCATCATGAATCAATTTTATGCTCGTGAGTTGTTGACTGCCAAAGGTAGTTCTTCTTCGGTTCCATGTCGTCCACCACCTTAGGTGTCACGACCCGGAACTCCCATCGAGCCCGTGACAATCGCCGCGACGTCTCGATAGACATTCTTACCCCGAATACCAACCGAAACATTACAAGGCTTTCATATTAGTTTTCTCACTTCCCCTGTGAGCAACAGTTGCCGAACATCATGTTTTAAAAGATTATAAGCCATTTCCAAACCAAAACAATCTTAAAATAATTTTAGTCTCATAGGGGCATTTTGGTTATTTTTCTCTAAAAATTTTGAAACTAGCTAAAAATATAGTATGTGGGTGAAAAACACATATTTCGTAATCAAAAATATGTTTTGCTATTTAAAACATTCATTTTAAATGAAATTGTAGCTATTAGAATATAATAAAAATATTGAATAAAATATTCTATTTTCTTATAAAACAAAATTTTCATAACTATGCGTAAATAATTTTTGTATCGTAAAAGCAAAATAAATTCATACATATAGTAATAAAGATAACCAGAGTATGTAATTTAATTTACAATGACATGTGGGTCCATGAATAACAAAAGTGAACTAAGGCTGTGAACTTACTGTTTTTGAAGATGCAACTTCAACTGCAGCCCTTGACAAAATCGGCTATCTACTCACTATTCTGAGCTTGAAATGGGTGGAAAGGAGGGTGGTGAGATTATATAATCCCAATGAGTAAACAAATATCATCTAAAATATCTAACATCGAGTAAATGGAGATAGAATTTAAAATATTCTATCCCAACATATGTTTCATAACATGAATATTTATTTCATTCAAAAAATCAACATGGCTTATGAATTTCCTGAAAAACTTGGCTCTTGCCAAAATTAGTGCTCGATGATGCCTTGGGCAGGGGCATCCAACCGAGTCCGTCAAGGCTGATAAAACCACATGTACATATAAAACATGTTTTTATTTTGAAACCGTAATCGTTCCTTGGCGTTGGTTGAGTCTCACTCTCACGTGGTGGTTCGGCGTGGAGTGAACTCTAAAGTTTTACCTCAGGAGTTACCCTACGTACCTCTCCAACCGAGGTAAGAATATACCCGGGAACCGTGCCCCTCCTAAAGGCTAGTCCATGGAACCCGCCACTGTAGTGACCAATCTATAACCCACCAATTCAATAAAAGTAGTGTTATGTCTGGGTCCTCATCACTTGACTTACTCTTCCCGCGCCTAACGACGATGTGACAGGTCTCCTATAGGACCTCCTCGCCAAGCTTCGAATCCTAGACTCACACAAATACCAATTCAACAGCATGACATGGCAGTTATTTTACTACACAGCCTATCAAGGCAAAACAACAGTTCATATATTTTTAGCACAATTATCAATTCAACCATTCATGCCAATATTGCCATAAGCCATTCAGTTCAAACCATAAATTTACAACACCGCAAGTAGTCTCCAATTACTCTATTTTCAAAGCCATCATTCAATTTCAAGACAATTTATAAAATCATTTCATTAAATCACATTTTTGCTTATAAAACATAAAAGTTTATCATTTAAACTTGTTTTCCATAAAATCACAAAATCGGATAAAAACCACTTTAGATAATTAAGATGATAGTAAGGTTACTCACAATTTCAGGAGTCGATGCACTCCTAGTCCCAGTCTTCGGGTACAATCTCTGTACTTTTACTAGAATGCTTACCACCTAGACATAATGTACAGCAACCAATTTACTATATTTGTGCTAAACCGTTATGAAACCAATTCAGGCTCTGTATGAATGCATGAGATGGGATGTGAAATACTTGGGTAACTATCTAAATACAGTGTTCTACATAATTTCAATTGTGTCTCTAAATAAAACGATATTGGCCTAATTCGATCTATCATCTGATTAATTGGCCAATACGTCCAATCCAACTCCAAATAATTCCATTTCTCCTATAATACTCCAAATTATCAAACACCAATTAAATAAAATGAAATATGACAAAATCATCTTCACATTTTCTCTTGTGAAATTCAGCCATGGAGTGTTCACTAATAATAAAATTTTTCATACTTGATTCTTACACCATAAATCATTAATTCCTAACCAATTCACTTGAAATAAAATCAATCCACCATCAATATACTACAAGTAAGATTCGGCATGAAGGGTGGTAAGAACATGTGATTTTTTTCTTACTTGTTTTCATTCCAAACATGACAAATTAACTAAAAACACTAACATACCTTAAAATCTACCCAAAATCATCATCAATTTCTCTCTCTCTCTAAGTTTGGACAGCAATGAATCCTTCATGCAAACTTGATTCTCAACCATGGAAATTGAAAAATAATGCATAGGAAAGGTAGATCACTAGCTAGAATTAAGAAATTTTACCTTTAATAACTTGTTTCCTTGAAATCCACCAACTTTCCCTTGATTTTTTCACTCTAGGGTTTGTTCTCTCTTTTCTCCCTTTTGTTCTTGCTATGGCCGGCCATATGATTGAGTTTAAAGAGTTTAAGTTGGCTTTTATAAAGGAAAATATTAAATGGATATAAACTTGCCATGTGTCACCATATTATTGGTCAATGTGCAAATACTTAATAATTAAGCAATCTCTCTCCACCACACATAATTATCCATGGTATAAAATGAAATTCATGTGTTGGACATGTGTTGGGTGGTATAAAATTTCAATTTTACCCTTAGGCGGCAAAATGATTATTTTGCCCTTATGCTTGAAAAATTATCAAAATTAAGATTTTTCACTTCTAAACCTCAAATTATGTTCTAAATAGTCAATCTTGATCAAAAACTTCTTCCAACATTCAAATCTTAACCTCAAGTGGCAAAATGACCATTTTACCCCTACATCATGAAAATTTTAATTTGACTCTAAATCAGTCCTCAAACTCTGAATCACCATATTAAATCATTCTGGGGTTTTAAAATTCTCAATTTCATCTTAAAATCTCTATTTGAACTAGTTCGAGGCTTAAATCAACTTAGTTGTACCACTAGGTACACTACCGACTCTTGATGATTTTTCAAGGCTTTTCAAGTATGCAAGCATGTTGTTGAGCACATGGATGACATGGCAAGTATATTTTAGGGCTGGGCTTGACATTAGGGGCCACTTCCACATTTGTCCATGTCACAGTGGATGGAACAGTTGGAGCTTTGCATGAATCATCTGGCTACTTGTATGCAGTACATATAGCAGATGATGTGTGCCAATGTTAAACATGTTGGTATGGATATGAGCACTCTTCCTACATTCCTGGATGATCCCATTACGAAGGACTTGCTAGATGATGATGAGGATAAAGATATCTAGCAAGGCTTTGACATGTCAAGGGAGTACCTTTTTCCCATACATTTTGGTTATATTGTAAGCAATGTTGATATTAAGTTTGGGGGAGCTTTTATCTTGCATAGTAATGCCGTGTAGGACTTTTTCATTACTTTTGCATAGTAGTGCATTTGCATTTGAACTAGAATTAGTTGTGCCAATTGTTTAATTTACCTATCCAATAATGAGAACTCAGTTGTATTCCTATCATGACTTTTTGAAACATGTGAATATTGTTGGAGTGTTATGTAAATTATCTTGTTAAGCTTTATTGTTAAGGTGAAATTTCTACTTTTTGGGCACTATGTCTTTTACTTAGATTCATTGTACATATTTAGAGAAGGTTTATATGAATGTGAACTTTTGAATTATATATTAAGTTTTAGAATTTGTTTGATTCTCTCTCGAGGTAAAATTTTAGACTATACTGAGTTAAGGAGATGTTTTAGGTTGGACCGATTGAGCCTTTTGTTGCCTCCCTTTACATAAATTATCCTTAGTTTCTCCTTTTGAGCCTAATGACAGATTTTCTTTGTCTAAATGCTTAAGTTTTACCTTAGACTTTTGTATAGATATTTCCAACAATTCTTGCACCTCTTATACCTAAGTGCATGAGTTAATTTAGAAAAATTGAAAAATGTGGTAAAGATGAAAAATGATTAAAAATTTAGAAATATTATTATATTCATTTCACTACCTAATAAAAAAAATAAGTTTGGGGATGTGAAATTGAGAAAAAGAGAAAACAAGAATGAAGTGTTGACAAAAGAAAAATGTTGATGAAAAGGGGCATGCTAGGTGAAGGAAGCTCTGAATAGGTCTTGGATTGACTATGTGCTTAGGGTGCTAAGAGCCATACATCATCCCATATCCCACCTTAACCCTAGCCATACATTACAAGCTAATTAAAGTCCTATTGATTCTTAATTTAGTGTTAGTTTATATTAGTGGAGAAAGAGATGAAAAGCAAACTTATGAAATTTAATTACTAATTTGAATTTTGCATGAATATAAACTTATCCAAATTTTACAATGTTCTAAGTGAAAAGATTGCACACACATAAAATTTCACTGAATGATACGTTGGCATTGAAATTAAGACATGCATTTGAATAATATTTGTATGTGGATTTGAGTTTTGAATGTGAAGTAACTTTTGAGGATATTAAAGGTAATGAATGAAATGGTGTAACCAAATTCTAGTTGAATTTTTTTTTTTTTTATGTTTCATGTTTTAGTTATTACATTTATTTCCTTGTTTTGTTCGAAGACTAGCAAAATTATAAGTTTAGGGGTGTGAGAATTCCATTACATAGAGTTATTTTGAGCACATTTTGGGGATTTTAGTAGACAGACCCTTGAGTTTAAGATTGGATTTTAACCATTTTAAGCTATTTTTCTAGTGTAAGTTAGATTTTGTATTAATTAGTTAATTTAGTTGATGTTAGTTTAATTTTATTTTAATTTATGTCAATTTATTTTAAGAAAAGTTATTGTTGATTTTTCTCATGGTTTTGTGCAGAATGATAAGAAAGGTGAAAGAAAGAGATGATAGCATAAGTGAGGAGAAATTGTCACTCATACATGTTGAAGTAATCTGAAGTTAACTTGAGTTGTAGACCTCCAATTGAAGAGATTTTTGATTCATTGAAAATATAAGAGAATGGACTACAACTTTTGTGTGTACAACTTGGCCTAGTTTAGGCTTGATCTAGGTGAAAATCATGTTCGGAATTGGTGGATAGATCTAGCTCTACACTAAAGCAGCATGGCTAGAGCACCATGGTGCCAAAAGCTCATGGCCGCAGTGCTACAAGTGATGCCACCATAGTGTTGGTGAATAATGGTTGTGGTGTTACGCATCTGGGGAGCATTATACAAACACTAGAGAGCCTGGCACCGTGGTACGGAAGAAATAGTGCCGTGGCACTCTCAAGGCAGATCACGATGTTGCGGTGCCACCTTGATTTCCAAAATTGAACTTTCAATGGAAAATGGAAATGTAGGGCATCATGCACATATTTAAAAGCTTATTTGGAAAGCATTCAACATAGAGGACGGTAGTAGCTTTTTAAAGAATTAGAGCTTCAAATCAATCAATAATTCTAGAATGCTTGAGAGAGATTTGCAATCATCAAGCTTCAACATTAGTTTAATTCATTTCTTTTGTGTTATTTTTAACTTTTGTTTTGAACTAATGGCTATAATTCTTCGGATAGTATTTTATTTTATTATTATGAACTAATTTGTTTATCTAGGATTGTGGTTGATTTCTACATGTAATTTGAATACTTATTTTTTATTATTTATCATGAATGAGTATTGTTTACTTAATTAAATTTGTCCTTAATGTTTTTAATTGCTTGATCTACAATTAAATGATTTGTGAATCTAATTAAAACTTGATAGAGAAATTTTAGTTTGGACTAAGATTTGATTAGTGTATGTTCACTTCACTTAGATAATGTGATTCGTAATTTGGGTAGACATACACCAATTGCCATACATAGCTATATTAAGACACTTACTTAATGAACTTAATTTAGTTGATTCCTCTAGACATATAGTGAACTAATTAAGTTAGGTATTTGTGCAAGCATCTCGACAGAGACTTGTCACTAGCTTTGGATTCTAGGTTAGTAAAACTACCTAAGAAAGATAAATAACAAGAAAAGTTGGTATTAGATGAAATGTTGAATGAACCCAAAATCCTAGGTCTTTAATAAACTACTTTTCTCAACATATTTAGTTTGTTAGTCTATTTAGTGTTGATTTTTAATTAGTTTTTCTTTAATTTTTGGATTATTTAAATAAGATTAATTTGTTTTATAATTTTAGTACTTAGTGAAACTTTAGTAATAAATCCTTATGGAATGATAATCTAGACTTAGTATCTATATTACTTATTATTGTTCAATATGTATTCTTGTGTGTGCAAATTCATCAATAAAATGTGCTAAAAATAGGGCAAAATGAAAAAAAAAGGGAAAAGAGGACAGGGCAAGAGAATTTTGGAGAGCCTAAATTTACAAAACACCTAATCAGAGAGGAATGTAGTCAAAAAATCATTATCATAAGGCATTTTTGTAACATAAATGCTACCATTTGTCAAGAAATGGAGGACATTTGGAACATTGGACTACAATTAGGCCTCTCTCTCTTTAGTGGTTAATGAGAAGTCATAGATAAGATAGCAAGGCTTGGAAAAGAAAACCCCAATTGATTGTGTAAATTTTTCTTTCTATTGTGAATAAATGTTTATGATATGTTTTATATTTTAGCTCTCTAACTTTTTCTGTATTTTGTGACTTCTGTGAATTATTGTTGTTTTTGTGGAAATCGCTAGAGCTTTTGATCAATTTTGACAGATGGGCTCAACTATTGTTTAAATCATGTTCACTTTCACCTTTTGATTTATTGGTACCATTAGAATAATTTCATGCAACATTAAAGGTGTTGGCAATTAACTCACACCTTATCAGAGAATTGACGAACCAAGCTAAGGTAAATATGATTTTGCTACAAGAAACGAAATTGACTAATTGCTCTAATCAAAAGATTGGCAACTTATGGCATGAAGATGAGCTAGAATGTGTCCAAAGCCCCTCGAATAGAAATCTAAGGCGCTTTTTATCTTTACGGGATAGCCAAAGCTTAATGAAATGGTAAAAGATAGATTTATTCTGATAAAATGCAAGTAAGTTGTTGAAAATTTTGAATTTGTGATATTGAACACTCATGTGTCGTGCCAAGTTGAAGATAAAAAATAGTTGTGGAAAGAGATATTGATGTTGAAACGATGTTGTGTTGTTGATTGGAATACAAATAGAAACACTGATGAACAAAAAGGCTTTATGGGAGGAGTAGGAATTTAAGAGTTTAATGACTTCATCGATAAAAAGGAGTTTATTAATTTACCATTATAGGGGAAGAAAATTATGTGCTATGGAATGGAGGCAAAAATAAGTAGATTGGACCATTTGTTGATCAATTCAGAATGACTATTTCAATATAGCAACTCATCTTAAAGAGCTCTTAAAATACACATTTTAGATCATTACTCGATCAATTTAGTAACGAAGGAGGTAGATTGGTGGCTCACCCTTTTTGAATTTTCAATTGTTAGCTAAAGGTTATTGACTTCTCAGATTTGGTGGAAATAAAATAGAAGATGACAAAGGTAAGAATGCTTCTAAAACACAAACTTAAGTTCAAATTAAATTGGCTAAAGGGTGTCTTCAAGCGGTGGAACAAAGATGCTTTTGGCAATATAAACAACAAAGTTTAAAGGAAAATTAACTTACGATATGGGCCACACATGTAAGAGAGTCGTTCGCACAAAAGTTGCATGCACAGGACAGCTCACACGAAGAGTGTTTGATAATTGTTAAGAAGAGTAATAGCCAAGTAGAGTATTCCAAGGTGATTAGAATACTTTCCATATATATGTTTTCCTTACTTGCTGATTGCTTTGCTTGCACAACAAGGAAGCCTAGTTTTTAGGACATTTATTTTTATGTTATTTGCTTTACATCTACTCCAAGGAAGTCTAAGATTAAAATAACTCCTTATTAAGTTTACTTGCATTACAAGTAGGTTTATGATGAACTATCTCTATAAATAGTTCTTTTATATTTCATTGTAGGGTTTCTTTGATTCCATTTTCCATAGAAAAAGGTTTTCTCGATTCCATTCTTTGAGACATTTTATTTTTCATAATATCATAGTAGGTTCCTAACCTAGCTTTTTTTTTTTCTCTTTTCAACCATGTCATTGATCTAGTTATGGTTGAGTGACGTCCTTTCCATGTGATTTGTTCTTTGTCGATTGCTTCGACGCTGTACGTGATTTTTTTTATCGGTTGTTTGGGTACCAAAGGTGATTTATTCTTTGTCGATTACTTTGGCATCGTACATGATTTGTTCTTCGTTGGCAACTTCGGTGTCATATGTGATTTTTTCTCTGTTAGCAATTTTGACATCGTACGTGATTTGTTCTCCTTCAACAGCTTTGACGCCGTACGTAATTTGTTCTCTATCGACAACTTCGGCATCGCATGTGATTTGTTCTCCATCATCAACTTTGGGCCGTACGTGATTTGTTCTTTTTTGATTGCTTTTATGGCACACGTGATTTGTTATACCATCAATTGACAACTGGACGATGATTCAAATATTTTGTAAGAAAGACCGTTCTTATATTGTGTTTCGTATAATATGATATCTCTTGTTATGAATGCAATATATTTTGGTGAGTAGGTTATTTGTACACATTTGAGAAATAAACGAGTTTATGCTTGAAGAAGCAATTGAGATGGGTGAGCAACTAAAGAAGGTTTGGTACCCGTTGTGAATGCACAAAACATCACAATTGTTACCAAAACCTCGTTCTACTTGCATTTGTCTGATCATCTAGAATTGGAAGTGTTTTTGAGACAATCAATGAGGAGCTGCATCAAACTAACACTCGAAGCTAGTGGGGACCCCAAAGAAGACTTGTGGTGGAGGGAGACTCAAGGTAACAAGGGCGTTGCCAAAATCAAATAAGGGAGAATGTCATAGTTCGTGAATCCGAGACCAGTCCAAGCTAATGGAAGGCTTGAATCAGGAGCACATTTTTGTGCTACAAATGCCACAGGGACACAAATCAGCCTTGGGGTGACATCACTTGGGGGCCTATCGATAACTAACATTAGGCCACCATCGATTGAGGGTTTCCAAACACTTCACACACTTGCAAAGTCAAGCCATACTAGTAAGGCACACTAAAATGAGCTTTACAGCATAGGTATTAAGAACACAAAAAGATTGCACACTTGAGTACTGCACATGTGCAAGGAGAGTGCATGGGCCATGCAGATAGAAAACCTGCACGCTAGAAGAGCACATAGACATAGGATGTGAGAGAGTGAGCTGTTCAGATCATAGCTTTGTGATGGGAGGAGCACACCAGAGGACTTCGATCAAGAAGACCACACACTTGAAGGCCTCACACGAGAAGGTCTTACGAGAAAATGTCACACACCAAAGAGCCACTCACCTTTGGGGCGCACATCATCGGGTTGTATGCACATTGTGCCAAGAAGTCGCGCACAAATCTGGACCACTCACAAGAGAGCTGTAACGACCCTTCCCCGATCGCTACCGGAGTCCGAGACCTTCAGGAATACCCGTCAAGCCCCGAACAAGCCTATCTATAATTACCCGTTAGCTAACTATATACGATCATCATTTCATATTTATGCACAAGCATTATACTTTCATAACATGAAATGAAACATACATATACTTATTTATTCAAACTTTAAAGCATTTAATCATAAGTTTATACATTGAAATTCACAATATTCAATTATTTACTTATAAGAATTTATAACTTAATAAATAAAGTAGTACGACTCGACCTTTAACAGTGGAGCGACTCGGGATAAAATGCTAAGAGATGACTTTACTTATCCACAGTGGATCGAACACGCTGATGATTACACGCTAGGTTGATCCTTGTATGCAAAAGGGAAAAATGAGGAGTGTGAGTCTCACAGACTCAGTGATCATCAGCTCCGTGAGTAGGACGTAGATGGGAAACAAGCAACTACCTGATTATTTGAATAGTAAATCACAAGATTATCGAAATTAAATTTAATTGAAATGGGGGTTTGTGCCTTATAAAAATGATTGCGGTAAAATCACATGCAGCATTTAATTATTGCAAAACGATGCCGAAAACAGGTGTAGTAACTCAATGAGAAATCACCGAAAATATGACTTATCGTCAAAATACGAATAATGATATAAAAGTATGCAGGCTCCCGAAACATGTGGCCTATAAACAAATCAAATTATAAATCACGTAAACCAATACATAATTGTTAAATAAGCCTTGAAAGCTTTTATTTAAACAAAGGGAGCTGTGGAGAAAATATTAAGTCTTCACCATGCATAAAAATATATGTCGAAAAATTTACAATGCTTTCGAGTAGGAAAACATAATATCAACACGTGGACCCACTTCCACGTACTAACAGTCCGGGAGCATCCCTTCCACCGGATTCCCATATGCCATGGCAGTCTCAACGATGTTGGCCGTCATCGGAGAATCAAGCGGTCGCAACCGCGTATATCGTCTGTGGCCTTGCCACGTATATCACAGACCATGGCCCCAGCCATGTCTAACAGCCCGTCGGCGACCCGAAAATTTCTCTAACTAGAGCTCACTCGTGCACGAGGGTCACACTTAACCGATGTGATATCCGACCTACTCTCGACGCAATCAATTTGTCAAAAACGTTTTTCAAAATCATAACAAGTTTCTCGAGACTATTTTCTTAAATTCTTTAAAATCAAAATTCTTATAAACCGATAAATTTGTGTTCCACGTTATTTGTCCTGGTGTAAGTACTTATATAAAAATCGGACTTAAACTGGATCTCAGAAGCTTTTATAAAACAAATTAGTTAACAAATGCATTTACTATGCATATCACATAAAAATTATAAGGCACAAGGTTTTGATGCTAAACGGTGCGAAGGGCTTGTTTCCCGATTTTCAAAATACTTTACGTATAATATACATACATATATAGTCAAAACAATTCTAAAAATAATTTTGCACCCACATTTCCTAAAATTTCTACCAGCAAATGCTATTCACAATTTTGCATCGAAATTAAAATATTCATACATAGATACTATTACGGAAATTTTAAAGTTGACACCCCCTACTCACCTTGAAATAGCGGGATATTACATCACTATTTCTACTTGTCGATCGCTCATTAATCCTTCTAGCACGCCACTATCTTCACTTTAGCATTTCCTACCAACAGTTCAACTCAATATATTTAGTGCATCAATCCCATTTCTATTTCTCATCCCATTACGTATCCAAATTCAATTGACTCCCATCTTAATACATTTTTACTTAATTGACTTATACTTGTTGCTCATGTAATTCCTTAGATTATAACACTGACAACTTATTTATGATGTCACGTGCCTACTTCAACCTTTCTAAATAACTTCCGCCCAAATCCATTTTATATTTCCATAATATTAACTATATTTACGGCAACCACAATAATTTCAAATCTACTTAATTATTTTCCAATTTCCATCCACAGTATTCCTTCTTATTTCTTCCAAATTAATATACCATTCAACTTGACTCTTTTAACCAATTTATACAAATAAATTCCTCCTACAACAATAATTCTTCGCAATGAATCATTTCAAAATTTCTTAACTACACTTAATCACCATTCGTCAATTTCATATTTTCTTCTTTATTTTAATCCTATAAGACCTCATAAAAGAATTTCTTTTTATTGTATTAAAGCAATTTAAATTTTAATTCACATCACTAATAACTAAAATTTAACTAAACAAATGGGCTAAACTCAAATAATCCAACTTCATAATAAGCCCCAATAAATAGTAAGGAAATTTTTACCTATTTGGGCTAGCTTGGCCCAAACCCAAGTCTCCATTTTTCTTCACTTTCTCTTTCTTTTTTTTCTTGTTCCAACTGATCGGTTTTTGCTTTCACTTCCTTCTTGTCCCAGCTGGCCTTCTCATGAACCAGCACCCATGGACAGCACACGCTCTTCCTCTTCCTCACATCACTGGCGGCTTAAAGTCCCCTCTCTACTTCCACCGTTGTTAGCTCCAGGTTAGCCCAAAGAACTCTAATTTTTTTCTCTCTTTTTATTCAACCATTTTGTCACCAAAACCAAGCTCTCTTTCTTCTCTCTCTTTTTTTTTTTCCAGCCATCATAACCCAGCTCTATCTCTTTTCCTTTCTTTCTCTTTTCTCTCCTTGGTCTAGCCTAATTCCTTCTCTCTTTTTCTTTCCTTTCTTCCTTCTCTCACTCGGTTTCTTCACCATTCGATCCTTTCTCTTTCTTTTTTTTTTCTTCTTTCTTCTTCTTTGGCCGACCACTCTCCAGATTTTTTTTGCCTTCTTTTTGACTCTCCTTTTCATCTCTTTTATTTCTTCTCTTGCTTCCCTCCATGTGGTCGGCCCCTACCCATTCAAATCTAATCACACTTTATTTTATTATTTTTTTTCTCCTCCATTGTCCCATTTGCTAACCTCTACTTCATTCTTTAATTTGTGTTGACTTTTCTTGCCTTTTCTTTACTTGGCTAGACCCCCACCTTACGGGGTGTTACAATCTCCCCCACTTAAATAGAATTCATCCCCGAATTCAGTTCAACACTGATTCATTAATTCCACTCTAGGCTTTTATTTCATTCCTTCTTTTATAAGGAATTTTTTTTATCTACCTCGTTTAGTTTCAATCCTATTGGAATTCTTTACTTGTAATTATTATTACGTTTTTGAATCAAATTGGCGATACCCTTCATAATCATTATCACTTATCGTTTCGATATCAAGCGTGCGTCTATCTCCATCATTAACTTAAAACCATAACTCCCTCTTAATCAGACCAATTTCGATCACCTATTACATTTATATATACCTAATCACCCTCTTATTCCTTCGTTCATTGTCAAACGTCTCGACATCCGTTCATTCATTTCATCCTTATACCTTCTTAGATAGTTTATAGCATCATAAACATGCCATATTCATTCTTATACACATTCTCAACGTTGGGGGAAAGCTAATGTCTTTAACATCTCCACATACTTCACGTTTATCTTGCATCTATGTAACTCATATCTTATCCATCTTTCCGTTAATTACACATCTAAAGATTCATACTTCTACATCATTTTTACTCTAATACAGTTCAATTTATGCGGAAAGGCAATTCACTTGTCAATATTCATCTTTAATTTCAATTCTTTCATTCACCATTTAATTCTTTTCGATAGTTCTAATCTTTCATGCTTTAAAATATATTATCATTATTATGACTTGGAACTATTGACCATCCTTGACAAAATTAGACTCTTTTTTTTTTTTGACCCAATTCGCCAATATTCACCTTATAATACTATCACTATTTGTTCTCCATCCATCGCACTATTGCCGTATAGAGAATTTAGTATAATTATGAAATGACTCCTCATTTATTCTTGCATCACAATATGATCCCATTTTAACTATTGTTCTGGACTTCTCTTCATAACCACATGGTTCAATTTTTCTAATAATATCTCTTATCATTGTACGTTTACATAATTCTTCAGACATAGTGTGTTGAAAACTCAATTTACTAAAAATAGTTCTTCACTTCCATCGTTTACATACGCAACCCCACATATGCATACATATATTTTTATCTTAAACATCAACATTCATCACCGGTGTAGGGACTCTTATCAGCTATATTCGAATCGAATTCCCTTTTTACTTTAATTTTATCATTTTCGACACTTCTAATTTATCTTTCTTTTTCACTTCCATATATCATAGTTAGTCTGCGAACATCAAAATATAATCAATGTCCAATTCACTCTTTGGACATTTAAGTTATCATTCAACTTACATTCTACCATACTTTATCCTTCATGTAGTCCATATGAACTCACTTTATGCCGATGCACCACCTCTTTAAAAATGGCCTACCAAATATACACCATGAAAAGACTGAAGTGACACATAATTGTAAAACAAATGGATAGGAAAATAAGTTAAATGCCATGGAATTCAAAAGATAGTGCTGATGATCAATTTGGTTATCGAGGCTATTAAAAAAATTTGGCAATGTGAAAAAGATAAACAATCTAAGGATAGAACAGTTTTGTAATGGCTTTTCTCCAAGCTTCCCGGAAGACAATAGAAATCAATATAAAGATTATATTTCCTTTTCATAATTCTTTATACTAGCATATTCAAGATAAACGTAAATGTCTCTTGTTGTTTGATCCTTAGATCAAGATTGATGGAAATGGATAAAAGGGCATGCTACTCGTGTAAGTGGGATTATGGAATGACAGTTAACCTAGGAAAAATTGCATTTCCCACTACTTGTTTCTATTGTCATCAATGTTTAAATTCAGGTTAGGTAGCCAGTATATAATTATAGTAAAGACCTATGGTCATGAGTGATAGTGCTTCATTGATCAAAGATAGGGAGATCAAACAAAATGTGCTGACTACATATTTAAGAGCCATTGCCATTATAACAGGGTAAACCTCTTAGCCCTTTCTATTTATTTTGTGATTGAATGATAAATTAGAATTTTAAGCAAAATATTTATTTGAAAATACAAGAGAGAATTTAAAAATACTTTTGGAGGTTATTCTACATAACAAATATTATTTAAATTAAAGGTTTTAATTTCTCTCGGAGATTATGGGCTATAGGGATAGTTAATTTGGTTGACTGTTTCCAATTAGATGTTTATTGAGAGCTTTTATGGTTATACTAATTACTGTATTTAAGCTCGAATTCAAGTCAACTTTTATATATCTACAATGACCATGCTTATCTTATAACTAGCATTTTAGGATTAACTAACCTGGTTGCCAAGCTTAAAGACATAAATAGTCATTGTAATTTGTCTTAAAAAAACCTTGATCATCGTTTTATGTTTATTCATTGCTTCCATAGTTTTTGTGTTTAGATTTAAAATACATAGCTTGCAATACTCAATCTGTCTTTCAAAAGAAATTTGAAAAAAAAGCACATCTGTAACATCTTTCAGCCTTAAATAAAATTCTTCCAGGTTTACTACCTTTCATGGTGACTTTTCAGGCTATCTAATAGACTCTCAGCAGACTAGTAACCTAATTTCTTCAGTAGCCCTTGTGGTATTTAAAAAAAAAATAGGAAGTTGTTTCCCTTAATTCACATTTTTTCAACAAAATTTAATCAGGTGTTGTTTTTTTTTTTAAATGTTTCCAAGTTCAAAGTAAAACTGAGAAACAATGAACTTGTATCAGTATGAAGGTCTTGCGAATAACGTTGGTTCAATGACAAGTTTAAGGACATTCCCAAATCTCCTTCAAGATTTTTCATCTCAACAGCTAGTACGATTAAAGATGCTATTAACCAGAGATAGAAGAAGTAACTTGTTGCATGTAGCGAATTACATTCCAAGGGGCAAAGAGCTATGTTTATCAGAAGTTACTGGACTATATTAGAAGAGAAGATATACAAAAATACCATTTAATGAGATACAAAAATGAGTTTAAACATGAACCAGCTGAGGTGAGAAAGGTGTAAGATAATTGAGGTAAGTTGTCCACCAAGTGAAAATCAAAGAAACTGAACTACTTCACCATTGTTCCAAATATAAGGTAGCACAACAATAGGCTATTAAGACTTGATAGGATACTTTTGCAAGAAACATCTTCAAAAGTCAATAATAGGGGAAAGGTTTTTGTTTGGAAAGATATTTAGAATGCAAAATGCAGAGGAAGAATTGAGAGAAAAGTTTCGTTATTTATCTTTTATACTTTCATCGTCTACATCCTTATTCATTTCGATATTAGTTACTTAAAAATTTAGATTCATGGGAGTCATATGCACCTCTTGCATTTTTTTTTTTTTGAATTTCAATTTCTACATTAGGGGATTCTCATTAACCAGCTTCATTATTGGGATTACCTTTAATCGTCCTTGTATTATCCCTTTACACCAATATACCATTACTTTTCCTTTAACGTCTACACAGCAACTCTAATATTTATAAAACTTAATATAGATTTTACTTAAATGTCCCTCGACATTATCATCAATATCCAATTTCAACCTCGAGCTAATTCATGCACTAATAACTACAATTTAACATAGTTGCATGAAGCCTTGAGATCTCATTGTCACTTAATTGAATTCAAAATCAGATCCATCTAAACTGCTATACACAAGTTTAGCCCATATACACTTATAAAACATTTCGAAAGTCTAACACCATTCATATATGGGCAAAACAACTTAATGAACACAGTGCACTAATCTCCGTGCACGTGAGTATCAGTTTACATCTCCATAATATTTAAATTTATAAACCTCGAATGGATCTCAATAATCATTGTTTATTTCAGTCAAATTATACCCTTTATTATCATTATCAAAATTCTCCTTTATATTGTCCTCAAACATCCCATAGTCATCAAAAAAAAAAATTTTTTTTTTAATCATGGGCTCAAATTTTAACTCCACCAATTGAATGAGTTATTACGAACTTATTAGTCCAATTTCACTTTCCTCCACTTTTGGTTGGAGGGTATATCACCGCATCAGCCTTTCATTAAAAATATCTACTTAAAATATTTCCAACAGTAGCTCGTGTCTCGGGTGGCATCTCAAACCCAGACATCGACAATCATTTCTCACTATTTAATTTTCTTTTATAATTACACAAGGTTGTTTTCTAAGATATAAGAGTCTACGCAGTCTCCTGCTTATAATCGGTGCTGCAGTCACTGACTATAAATAAGACTCTACGTCGACCCCACTACTCCGTTGTTTGACACAAGAATATCCTAGGACACAACTAAACCTAGAGCTCTGATACCAACTTTGTAATGACCCTTCCCCGATCGCTACCGACGTCCGAGACCTTCGGGAATACCCGTCAAGCCCCGAACAAGCCTATCTATAATTACCCGTTAGCTAACTATATACGATCATCATTTCATATTTATGCACAAGCATTATACTTTCATAACATGAAATGAAACATACATATACTTATTTATTCAAACTTTAAAGCATTTAATCATAAGTTTATACATTGAAATTCACAATATTCAATTATTTACTTATAAGAATTTATAACTTAATAAATAAAGTAGTACGACTCGACCTTTAACAGCGGAGCGACTCGGGATAAAATGCTAAGAGATGACTTTACTTATCCACAGTGGATCGAACACGCTGATGATTACACGCTAGGTTGATCCTTGTATGCAAAAGGGAAAAATGAGGAGTGTGAGTCTCACAGACTCAGTGATCATCAGCTCCGTGAGTAGGACGTAGATGGGAAACAAGCAACTACCTGATTATTTGAATAGTAAATCACAAGATTATCGAAATTAAATTTAATTGAAATGGGGGTTTGTGCCTTATAAAAATGATTGCGGTAAAATCACATGCAGCATTTAATTATTGCAAAACGATGCCGAAAACAGGTGTAGTAACTCAATGAGAAATCACCGAAAATATGACTTATCGTCAAAATACGAATAATGATATAAAAGTATGTAGGCTTTCGAACATGTGGCCTATAAACAAATCAAATTATAAATCACGTAAACCAATACATAATTGTTAAATAAGCCTTGAAAGCTTTTATTTAAATAAAGGGAGTTGTGGAGAAAATATTAAGTCTTCACCATGCATAAAAATATGCGTCGAAAAATTTACAATGCTTTCGAGTAGGAAAACATAATATCAACACGTGGACCCACTTCCACATACTAACAGTTTGGGAGCATCGCTTCCATCGGATTCCCATATGCCATGGCAGTCTCAACGATGTTGGCCGATATCGGAGAATCAAGCGGTCGCAACTGCGTATATCGTCTGTGGCCTTGCCACGTATATCACAGACCATGGCCCCAGCCATGTCTAACAGCCCGTCGGCGACCCGAAAATTTCTCTAGCTAGAGCTCACTCGTGCACGAGGGTCACACTTAACCGATGTGACATCCGGCCTACTCTCGACGTAATCAATTTGTCAAAAATGTTTTTCAAAATCATAACAAGTTTCTCGAGACTATTTTCTTAAATTCTTTAAAATCAAAATTCTTATAAATCGATAAATTTGTTTTCCACGTTATTTGTCCTGGTGTAAGTACTTATATAAAAATCGGACTTAAACCGGATCTCAGAAACTTTCATAAAACAAATTAGTTAACAAATGCATTTACTATGCATATCACATAAAAATTATAAGGCACAAGGTTTTGATGCTAAATGGTGCGAAAGGCTTGTTTCCCGATTTTCAAAATACTTTACGTATAATATACATACATATATAGTCAAAACAATTCTAAAAATAATTTTGCACCCACATTTCCTAAAATTTCTACCAGCAAATGCTATTCACAATTTTGCATCGAAATTAAAATATTCATACATAGATACTATTACGGAAATTTTAAAGTTGACACCCCCTACTCACCTTGAAATAGCGGGATATTACATCACTATTTCTACTTGTCGATCGCTCATTAATCCTTCTAGCACGCCACTATCTTCACTTTAGCATTTCCTACCAACAGTTCAACTCAATATATTTAGTGCATCAATCCCATTTCTATTTCTCATCCCATTACGTATCCAAATTCAATTGACTCCCATCTTAATACATTTTTACTTAATTGACTTATACTTGTTGCTCATGTAATTCTTTAGATTATAACACTGACAACTTATTTATGATGTCACGTGCCTACTTCAACCTTTCTAAATAACTTCCACCCAAATCCATTTTATATTTCCATAATATTAACTATATTTACGGCAACCACAATAATTTCAAATCTACTTAATTATTTTCTAATTTCCATCCACAGTATTCCTCCTTATTTCTTCCAAATTAATATACCATTCAACTTGACTCTTTTAACCAATTTATGCAAATAAATTCCTCCTACAACAATAATTCTTCGCGATGAATCATTTCAAAATTTCTTAACTACACTTAATCACCATTCGTCAATTTCATATTTTCTTCTTTATTTTAATCCTATAAGACCTCATAAAAGAATTTCTTTTTATTGTATTAAAGCAATTTAAATTTTAATTCACATCACTAATAACTAAAATTTAACTAAACAAGTGGGCTAAACCCAAATAATCCAACTTCATAATAAGCCCCAATAAATAGTAAGGAAATTTTTACCTATTTGGGCTAGCTTGGCCCAAACCCAAGTCTCCATTTTTCTTCACTTTCTCTTTCTTTTTTTTCTTGTTCCAGCTGATCGATTTTTGCTTTCACTTCCTTCTTGTCCCAGCTGGCCTTTTCATGAACCAGCACCCATGGACAGCACACGCTCTTCCTTTCCCTCACATCACTGGCGGCTTAAAGTCCCCTCTCTACTTCCACCGTTGTTAGCTCCAGGTTAGCCCAAAGAACTCTAATTTTTTTCTCTCTTTTTATTCAACCATTTTGTCACCAAAACCAAGCTCTCTTTCTTCTCTCTCTTTTTTTTTTCCAGCCATCATAACCCAGCTCTATCTCTTTTCCTTTCTTTCTCTTTTCTCTCCTTGGTCTAGCCTAATTCCTTCTCTCTTTTTCTTTCCTTTCTTCCTTCTCTCACTCGGTTTCTTCACCATTCGATCCTTTCTCTTTCTTTTTTTTTTCTTCTTTCTTCTTCTTTGGCCGACCACTCTCCAGATTTTTTTTGCCTTCTTTTTGACTCTCCTTTTCATCTCTTTTATTTCTTCTCTTGCTTCCCTCCATGTGGTCGGCCCCTACCCATTCAAATCTAATCACACTTTATTTTATTATTTTTTTTCTCCTCCATTGTCCCATTTGCTAACCTCTACTTCATTCTTTAATTTGTGTTGACTTTTCTTGCCTTCTCTTTACTTGGCTAGACCCCCACCTTACGGGGTGTTACAAGAGCCATCCGCACAAGGCCCGCACATACAGAGCATAATAGCAACCTCAACGCTTTTGGACAATATAAACATCCGAGACAACCATACTTTGATGTTATTATATGAATTCTTCGATGCCTCAAAATTCGTCCAAACAAGGCCTTTGGTCCAGGGTAATTTCAAACTTTGTTGGACAAGTTAGGCATTTTCAATTTTCATGTTCCAACTTGATAGAGAGTAAAGGAGAATTAACATTTGATATAGGCCATACACGTAAGGGAGTTGTACACACAAAGCCTGCATGCACAGGATAGCCCGCATGAAAGGTGTTCGATAGCTGTTAAGAAAAGTAGCAACAAGTAAAATATTCTAAGGTGGTTAGAACATTTTCCATTTATAAGTTTTCATTGTTGATTGCTTTGCTTGCACAACAAGTAAGTCTAGTTTTTAGGACATTTATTTTTATGTCATTTACTTTACTTGCACTCTAAGGAAATTTAGAATTAAAATACTTCCTTATTAAATTTACATGAATTACAGTAGGTTTAAAATGAACTATTTCTATAAATAATCCCTTTATATTTCATTGTAAAATCGAATAAGGTTTCTCTAATTTCATTTTTTATAGAAGGTAATTAATAAGGAAAACTTAAATATGGAAAATATTTTAATTGCCTTAGAATATTTTACTTGGTTGCTACTCTTCTTAGCTGCTATCGAACACCCTTCATGCGGGCTGTCATGTGCATGTGGGCCTTGTGCGTTCGACTCTTTTACGTGTGTGGCCTATTTCCTAACTTAATTCTCCTTTAAAGTTTGTGAGTTAGAAGATAGATGCTTTTGATAAGATTGGTGACGAGAGGAATTTAATTGAGGAAGAAATAGCCCCCCCTAAAAAAAAAATCAATGATGAGCAAGCTTCGGAAAGAAACAAAAAATAAAGAATCCATATTGCACCAAAAATCTCACTTCAAATGGATTAAAGATGGTGATAAAATTCGAGATTTTTCCAATGCACTGCTTAACCACAAGCTAGGAGAAATTCTATGGGTGGTGTGATGTGCGATAAGAAATGGGGTTTTGGTATTGGACCCAAGGGAGGTTAAAAAGGCAACTGTAGGTTACTTTCAGAAGGTATTCCCTAGCAATTAGTGGACGAGACTGACCTTTAATAGGCTACAATTTCGGAAAATTAGTGAAGAAAATGCTGCAATGCTTAAGGCTCCAATTAACGTGGTAGAGGTAAAGTCTATAGTTTGAAAATGTGACGGTTGGAAGGCGCCCGACTCAGATGGTTATAATTTGAACTTTTACAAGTGGTGGTGGAACATTGTGTGGGAAGAGGTCCTAGAATTTGTGAAGGACTTCATGCTTTGTGGTAAGCTGGAGAATGGTTTGAATTCTACCTTCATAACTTTAATTCCAAAAAACTTAAATCAATCTTCCCTTAAAGACTTTCACCCAATAAGCCTTGTTAATTATGTATATAAGATTATTGTGAAAATACTAGCAAACCAAATGAAGAAAGAGATGCATAAGTTGATAAGTGACAATCAATGTGCCTTTGTAAGTGGTAGGCAAATCATGGATCATGGTATGTTCCTGGCAAATGAAGTCATTCACAACTTGCGCAAGAGGATACGAAATAACGGGGGTGTTGTGCTCAAATAAGATTTTGAGAAGGCCTACGTTTGCGCGGACTAGGGATTTCTGCTATGGATAATGGAGTGCATGGGTTTTGGGCTAAAATGGAGATAATGGATTTGTGAACGTATTTCTACTGTTAGAGTGGTTGTCCTTGTCAATGGATCGGCGACAAAGGAAATTCCTCTGAGTCGAGGACTAGTTAAGGGGATCGATTCTCTAGTTTCCTTTTCCTTATGGGGTTGAGGCCCTACACCTGCTCTTGATCAGAGCGGAGTCCATCAACCTTTTTCACTGTATTTCGGCAATGGAATCAGATTTGCTCATTTCTCATTGTAATTTGCTGATGATACTATTATGTTTTGTTAAGGATGGTGCGCAAGAAGCCATTAACATTAGGCGCTTATTACGGTGCTTTGAAGTGGCTTCGGGCTTGAAAATATACTTCAACAAATCGCTTGCATATCTAGTTAGCCCTCAATCCTAGGGATGGAGATGATTGCGGACTCTTTAAATTGTAGAGTGAGGACATTGCCACTCAACTACCTTGGGAGCAAATCTCAGGAGTTTGAAGATGTGGAAACCTGTGATTGACATCTTTAAAAGAAGGTTGTCTATGTGGCAGCGGAAGTACTTGTCTTTTGGAAGGTGAATCATAGTAATTAACTTAGTTTTGAACTCATTACTGATCTATTATCTCTCCATTTCTCACAAACCGAAAGGAGTTTTGGATAGTCTTGATCGGCTTATGAGAGAGTATATATAATACATATGGTCCTCATCCTTCTATTAGAGTCGGAGGTGGACTTCAAGTATGTTGTTTTTCTCTCATAAATTTACTGGTTATAGATTACAGTCTTAGGAGTAAAGCACAATTTTTTAGAGTCCAATCTTGTTGTCTCTGCTTTGGCTGCTTGCGGTAATGCAGAAGTAGGGGAATTTAAAACCATGGCATTAGCAAATACAACTGAAATTTACAAATTTCACCTTTTGATCCACATTGTTGATTAACCCTGTACCAGAGAAAAACATTAATTGTTGATTAGCCAAATAAAAAGTGACCTCAAAATAGTGATGTAGCTCGGCTTGCAGTATATTGAAAATTATCGACCAAATCCTGTCAGGGAAAAACAAATACTACTTAAGCTAGCTTTCTTTTAAAATGCTAGTGGCCACTGGCCAGATCATTTCCTATACGATACGTTATGGCTTATTTTCATTCGTATTGGTACATTTTTCACACAAAAGGGGTTCTTCCAAGTCAAGTTTATAACTTGTCTGCAGAGACCAATCTATCAGACTTGTCTTCCTGGTTGATGATTTCTGATCATTTTGTGACTCTGGATCTGTTTTTCTATTGATCACTTGAAGGTCTTTGGCCTTTCCCCATAGCACAACATATAAGCCACCAATTACACCAACTGCACCTATCAAGCTGAAATGAAACAGAAACAGAAATTAACCACTACAAATATCAGTATATGAGAAGATAGGAAAAAAAAATAAGAAGAAACTTTGTGGAGAGTCTGGGATTTACATCCGTCATGTTGTTAAAATCTAAAATTATATATTTACCTGCCCAAATAAATTTCCTCGTGCAAGAGCAAAGCAGCCGATATGGTCACAATGACTGTACATAAAGGATTGAACATGGCAGAGAAGAGGGGGCCTCTTTGTGCAATGCACCAGGCTTGAACGAAAAATGACAGCCCCGATCCTAAGATTCCCTATGGATATGACAGTCCTGGTTAGTACTTCATAAGGATGTAATTTGCATTGTATAAAGGTAAGTGACCATAATTCTTTTTTCGGTTGGAAATCAAATTACATACTGCAAGGAGGCAACAAACAAGCTCAATATTGGAATGAAGTGTCCATGCTTCCAGGTCTGGTTCTAAAAAGAGTGTAACTGCTGCTGACTGCAATGTTCCAAAGAAACACATCCAGGAGGATAAAGAAACGTGGTCAGGATAGCTGGCTGAAGCAGGAACCTGTCAGAAATTATAATAATATATATTAGTGACTGAAATGTCCGACGAGTGAAGAGAACTATTAGATCCAAATACCTGCAAAATCAGCCAAAGAGACCAGCAAGATGCGCTTCCAAAGAGAAATAGACAACCCAGCAACCAGTGCTCGCCTTCCGATCCAAAAATAGATTTTGCTGGTAAAGATTGTGCGTTAAGTAGCTTGGGGCCCCTAAGCAATGCCATGAAAATGGCTCCAGCGACACAGATCACTGTGCCAGCTATTTTGGCAATACTTCTCAAGCTTCGAATATTCACCTTTTCTAATCTACAGATTTACAGACAAGGGGGAAAAAACAAGAAGAAACGGTAAATGAATATTTCTATGCGATGGTTGAGAAGACATACTTGTTTTGAGCAATCCCGTACCCAACAATCGATGCCATTAAAAACGTGATGGCGGGGACTAGATTAGCCATGGCACTTGCCATTGATGAAGTGGCCAAATATAGACCCTCATAGTAGATATTCTGATTGATTGTCACCCTGTACCCGGTCAGTGCAAACAAGAAGAACTGCATAAAGATTTGACCTTAGGAAAACGAACTCAATTTCATATATCCAAAGTTGGAAAAAGATATAGATAAGAAGGAAAAGCAAGGAAAATAGACTGAGAAAAATTACCCGATAAGTGAGGCCAAAAATATCAAAGAAAAGCTCCTTAATCCCATAGAAGATCCACCTGATATTCGCCTGTATACAAAGGTGAGGTGAGATGATTAATTAATATACATACCATACATGCATGTTTGAGAGAGAGAGTTGATAACTCCATATATATGTTGGAAATCGTACCACCTCGAGGCATAAGCTATTGGTGCAACTGCCAAAGTTGCCACGGCTTGCCTGTAAACTACAAGGACTCGAGGACTCATTCCTTGCAACAAAGCAGCCCTTGTGGCGAGTGCAACGCCTGCATAACAGATCTGTAATCCAACCATAGCCATTGCGGGCTTGTAATCTTCCCACCCACCCATATCTCTATTGCTCTTGACAGCGATTTCGTTCTCTCTAATAACAATAACAGATGTGAGAGAAGGAGAGAATAAGGCCAGCAAAACTAAAAAAAAGTTGTTCAAGTGTTGGCAAAAGTTGTGATGATCCTAGCCATAAAAGGGCAGTAAAATAATTATTAATTTATCAAATATTAATTTATAGAAATTTTATTGCAATAACTCAAAGTAAAAAATTTAATTCAGAGTCGTGGCAAATGGGAATATTTTTTATAGTACAAACGAGAATATTTTGCTTGGTGCAAATATGGTGATTAAGCTAGTAATTGAAACAACAGAAATTAAGGAGCGGAATATGCGAGTACCAGCTGAGTTGGGGACAAAGATTTGTCGATTCAAGCTGAGCTAGTATCTGTTTTTCTTAGATGGGCGAGAGTCCACCCCTAGATTAATGACCTGTCACTGCCAACAGAGACCACATGCAAATCCACCTTTCAACTTCGTCACTTTTGCCAAGCGGCAATAAATTATCCGCTTTTGGCACATGCAAACAGTGTCATTAAGCCTGCCTGTTCTTTTGTCTTCAGGTTTCGATAGCCAATCCAAGCCCAAATCTTAAAGGCCTAAGATTATTATTATTATTTTTCTACCCAACTAAATTATCAGAACATGAAAAGGTTGCTTTGAATACAACTGCTAAGAGCAGATAGGTGACTCCCGAGTAGGATCTTTTATGGTCGGAAAATTTATTTATCAATTATTATTTTGTTAAAAATATTTACGGCACCTTTGGGTCAAAGAACGAAAAAAATGTAATAATTATGTTGTAAAATAGACTAACAGAATAGGAATGTAATAATTATTTTGTAGAATGGATCGCTTGTTTTTAAAGGATCTGCAAGGACTTATCTAGAGTACTCGTTGAGATTGGCAATGACGACACAGCTCTGCGCAATTTATGAAGGGGTGACAGCTGAATATCGGGGTAACTAAGCTTGAGAAAATTGAGGAGAGAACGGTTCAGAGACTATGGAGAGATGATAAATTTCAAATGGGAAGTGAGAGTTTCTTTTATGCGGTATGGTGATTATGCTCTTGTCTCTTTTAGCTAATAGTTTGTAAACTTCCTCCTATTTGTGAACGTGGGAAGTTGAGTTTAATTTCTGTTTTGTTCCTACTGGATATTGAACTAAAATGTTGTAAAGCGTACTGCTGATTTAAGGTTTCACCATCCTCGTGAGATGTGTAAGTTGTAATGGTTTGATTATTAATATAAATGATTTATTGTTTGAGAAAGAAAATATAGAAGGGTTAAGAAATAGAATAAAATAGTTATCATATAATATTTAAAAAACTTTTTGAATTATTTAAAAAAATTTAAATAAATTTTTTATTACGTTAAATTAAAACTTTGTATTTTTATTTTGAGTCGAATAAACTTTTATTACTTATGATTGGTTAATTATATTTAATCAAAATATCACTTGTCATTCTATGTTACATAACACTGATGTAATATATTGACATGTTATAATGAATGATTATGTGATATACTTATGCGACATGATAATATAATCATATGACTTTTACATCTTCCATATTATTACCGTGTCCACATCATGTGAGTATAAAATAATAAATAATTTTTTTTTTACTTTTTTATAATCTTTAGGAATTAATGATATATTTATCTAGTTTATACCAATAGACATAAAAATGATAGAAACAACAGCAATTTACCATCAAGATCACCCATATGTCAGATGCAGAATGTACATAGTTAAATCCAGTAGTAAAGTGCAACTTTCCAAGTAAGATCAACCACAAAATAACAATATAGTCATCTAGGGTCACAGAATGTAGATTACAATCATAATAGGTCCCGCCTGAAAAGGTAATGATAATGTGACCTTACTTGCATCTGCAAGACATGAAACAATTTGCAAGATTCCAATGAGGCCATCTTTTTGCACTTCATATCTCATATCGCATGGTTGATCTGCTTTTGATTAATGACAATTAGTTAATTGTTAGTTATAAAAATTTGTTGGATTCAAAATAAAAATATATGAGCTTAATTAAATATTATAGAAAAATAAGAATTTATTTGAACTTTTTTAAATAATTGAGGGACTTTTTCAAACATTATATCAATAGTTATTATAATGTTTGGTTAATTGGATTGGAATATATAAGAATACTGTTAATATGTTTGGTTAGCTCAAAGCACATGATTGGAATAAATATAAAAGATCGATTTACCTTTTTATTAAAATAATCATAATTTATTATAAAAATATTATTTTTATTACAAATTAAAATTTTATTGTTTTTTAATCAATTAAAATTTTAATAGTATTTTCATTATAATTCTTTCGTTTTACTCACTATTTCTTCTTTGTCTTTTTCCCTTTTTTTTTCCTCTTTTCCTTGTTTTCTTTCTTCTTTTCCAATTGATCGGTGACAGAATCTGGTCTCGGACAAAGCACCTATGTGCTACTAGTGACCAAATCCGACCACTGGCACATCATAATACCCTTGCAATGGGAAGATTGAGCCACTTAGACCTGAGCCAGTGATGCACCATCGTGACTAATACCAATAGATTTAACTATTTGGCTCCCCTCATTGGTCTTTTTCAATAGAGTTTGACCATTAGAAGTCCATTTTGTCACTTTCAATAGTCATAACTTTTGGTTTACGTAATTTAGTAATTTTACAACCATCGATGATGGTTGAAATATGGTCGTTGGCTCTATCCTCTCTCCTACACTTGGGATAAAATTCAAAATTTTTTTAAGACATAAAATGTTCCATAAAACTGTATTTTTATTTCTGAGTTAAGGAATAGCTAATACCATGGTGAAAAGAAGAATGGCCATTTTGGTTAAACCCAAAATAGACTTTTTGATCAGAACGGTTATTCCTCCTCATGATTTCAACCAAACTATAGAATGAGCCTTCATCTAGAATAAACATAAAATAGAATGCCCATTCCGTAGCAAATTTTCGGCTTCGCTCTTGGTGTAAGTGGATCCCTCCCCACATATATATTTTTATAGTAATGCTACGTGTCACATAGTTTGAATATGATAAAATGATATTTTTATCTATATTGAGGGGCACAGTAGCAACATTGCGTGTCATGTGGTTTGAATAAGATGAAATGATATTTTTATTTGTACTAAGAGGCATAGTTATTAAATCGATATACTATCCTATATCGAAATTTTATTTTTTAATATCGAGTATTATATCGTATCGTAAGATACGGTGATAAAATTTAAAATTAATTATAAATAATATTTATCCATGTAAAATAAAGAAAAAATTAAAAATATTATATTTTTTAAACGAATTGAAGATTATAAGGCATAAATTGGAAAGATGATTATTATTTTAATTTGAACTATCAACACATTCCTTAATAATATGGATTTTTAAATAAAATGTATATTTTTTTCACATTAATTTATTAATTAAAAATTAAAAAAACATATTTCATGTTGAAATTAAAAAGGAATTTGAGTTTTTTTTGTATTTTTTATTTAAAATCTAAAGATTGAAACTCATAAAATGTAATTTTTCATGTTTCAACTCAAAAAAATAATAAAAAATAAAATTTTTAATAATAATTAGAATTAAGCTTTATAAAAAAGATGTATTGACTGTATTATACAATGTGCCCCCATATCGTAAGATACATATCGTGTGTTGTACAATATGCTTTCGATACTTGATAAAATACAATATAGCTATAAATATGTATTATTTTTATTAGTATCACATTGTATCATATTATACTATACGTATCGCATATTGTACAATAATGATAACTTTGCTAAGAGGCACAGTAGCAACGCTATGTGTCATGTGGTTTGACAATCATGAAATGATATTTTTATCTATACTGAAAAGCAGTAGCAATGCTACGTGCCATGTGTTTTGATTTTGATATAAACTAAAATTATAAGATAAATGTTTTGGTGGAGAAAATTAGGTGAAGTACCTACACTAGCGACAATATCGCTAGACATTGTGCACAATGGTGATAGCACCCCAGCTAGCAGAGGGCACAAATAGTGGTGTTAGCCTTGTGGCTGGAGGATGGCACAAGTGTTTATCATAGTCATTGGCTTGAGGCACTATACCACTTTTATACGAGTTCACTACTTGACATACACCCCAGATAAGGAAGGCAGTGGATAATGGCACCATCCCTGGGACAAATGTCGACAGGACTTACTATGATTATACAGTACTTCACTAGCATACTCCACTGCATGTTTGTGATATTGTTGTTTTAATTGGTTTTGAAAAAGAGTAGTTGTAAAAGGTGAGGTGTTTATATGGCCTTATAGTTGAGCTTTGGCTATTTTTAAGCTATAAGTATTGGAAAGCACTTAAATGTTATAATTGCCTCTATTGATTTGGTTTTAACTTAAATTGCATGATTTCTAAAGGAAAAATGCATAACTTTTAATAAAGCTTCCTTGTTAAATTGCCTGTTCCCTTTGTATATCCCTTATTGAGTTTATGCTCACCATTTTCAAATTGCATGTTTTGACTTTTAGATTAAAGAGCAGCTAGATCATAGAGTTGGGAGTTCCACCCGAATATGTTAGTTGGTAGGTAACTATGATGGCATTCAGTAGCCACTTTTCACCAAAGTCCTCTATTGTACGAGTCGTGGGTTGGTCTTTGGACTATTTGTGATATTTGTGTATAAACTGGTTATAGCCACAAGGTGGCATATATAATTTGAGGATTTTATGTTGATGTATATATTTTTATATAGGTGTGGGCACGAAACTAACTACTTTGCCACACTATACTGAGGGTCACTTGAACCCATGTGGATATATTCATTGTGATATCACACTAGGTGTGTTATGCATGCATTTATACGTGATGCGTTAATACTTGGTGCCATGGATAGCAGGTACAAGTATGATATGACCTATCAAGTTATAAACTGTGAAGTTTGCATGGGTTTAACGAGCCCAACTTGTTGGGTCCATGTGCCGGTGATGGCCAGTAATGGTTAAGTGACAAGGAGAGGCTTTGGGGGCATAGGTTGAGAAGGGTGGGGGCTAAGGGAGACAAAGAAAGGGAGAATAAGGAAAAGAACAAACGGAAGGGAAGGCAATCAATTTAGTTATATGATTAAATTTATAAACGAAATTATCGATGCAAAATTTTTTTGGTACTCATGATTGACATTTGATTGATGTATGACAATACTTTCTCTAACGAAAATTAGTCGACATTTTGAAAATTTTGATGGTAACACTTTGACGTTTAGGGTAGGCATTACCTACCAAAATTTCGTCAGTATTTCTGTTGTTGTGTTTTAGACCCTTGATGCTTCATATTCCATTTACCAACGGAAGTAACAATGGATTATTTCGTCAACAAGCGTGATTAACATTTGATTGATGTTTAAGTTTACCTTTCAAGATCGACAAAAATCCTGTTGACAGTTTTGTTGCTAATTTCTTACTCTAGATGTTTTATTTTCTATTTCCCAATGGAAGTTAGCGATGGATGACTTCGTCAGAAGGGGTGATTGATGTTTGATAAACGTTTGACTTTACTTTTCCCAACCGATGAAAATTTTGTTAGCATTTTTGAAATTCCATCAATATATCCATTGCTACGTTTCTATCCTGGAATGCTTTATTCTTCAATTATTGATTGAAAATAATGACAAAGTATTTCGTCAGCAATTGTGATGGATGTTTGAGTTTACCTTTCCAATTGACAAAAATTCCATTGCCCTTTTTGGAATTCCATCGGTACCTCTATCAGTATTTTCTATACCAGCAGATATAATATATTGGTAGGCTTCGCTCCAACAATAAACATCGACCGAGTACCGATGGAAGCTGTTCTGTTGGCGTTTTCTGTCGATGTTCGATTGTAGAATTGCATAGATGTTATTCGTTACAATTCCATCGTTAATCGATTGGCATTTACCAATAGAGTATTATTAACGGAGACGTTTCTGTCAATAAAGCCTGAATTTTAGGTAGTGTTCCTCGAATTGATTTACCACATTGTCCCAGTTGCCGAAGACATCTTTATTCCACTACTTTAGAAAGGAGCATCCACTTGAACACATCTTATTTCACTTTTGAACAAAAACACAATCTTCGTTGAACATCTAAAAAAGTTGATGCATCTAGAGAGTACAGTATTGAAATTTTTATCCTATAGCCAACAATCAAGAAAGGTAAAAAGGGCATGGGTCCTAATCAATCACTTTTGAGATTAAGGGTCCATTTGTTTTATGTAAAATATTTTCTGGAAAACGTTTTCAAGACCTACACTTGTTTAGAAAGTGAAAAATTTATTCCAGATATAAAATATTTTACGAGTCAATAGAAAAAATATCCATTGACCACGTAAAATGTCTTACATCTTTGAGAGACGTAAGACATTTTGCAAAGAATAGAAAAACTACTTTGATACTAAGGAGCTGTTTGGTCTAACTTTTTTTTTTAATTTAAAAGCTATTATGAAGCTCTTATGAAAAATAATAGCTTTTAAAATTAAGCTAAAATTGTTTGGTAAATTTTTTTTTATAAGTTTTTATTTATATAAGTTATAATTTTGGTTAAAATTATTGTAGAGAGTATTTCTTTTTTTAAAAGGGTAATATTTATATAAGTTATAATATAAGTTAGCAATATAGATTTGATGAATATGAATACTCAACTTAAAATATTAAAAACTTTAAAATATTAATATTTAACTTTAAAATATTAACTTAAAATATTAATATTTAAATTATTAAATATTATTAAAATTTTAAAAAATATTGTTAATGAAATCATTCAATGCAATTAATATTTTTATTTATAAATTAAATAAATCTTACTAATAATTATAACAAAAAATATTTCAATGATCGTCATTTAATGAGTACACATTTATAAATATAGGTTTTGAATTTTTGACATAATTGATGAATATTGGTATTTTTATAGTGTTATGATCAAAAAAATGGGATGGAAATTTTATTTAAAATTAGAGCTTACTTTCATTATAATATGTGGTTAAATGCTTTGAAAAATATAATTATTCATTTTTCCCATTTTCATTTCCATTCTTAATTTTAATGTGAAAACCAAATGACACCATTGTTTTGTAATCAACTCCTCTTTATCATTTTAACACCCAAACAAACTTCACCAGTGATGGTAGAATATTTTCCACTAGATGATCCAAACAATAAAAAAATACCTTTGACAATTTATCCAAATAACAAAAAACTTTAAATTTTCTTGTAAAATATTTTACTTAGAAAAAATTTTCCTTCAATAAGTTATTTTTCGGTTATCAAACAGACTCTAAGCGAATAGGACATGGTCTGAAATGGTGCGCTTTAGTCCTTTTTGAGATAGATTCTATAAATTGAGAATCCATTTCGGGTACTCTAAGAGTTGATCCAATCTATTTTTCTAACCTAGACCAAACCAAGTAAATTGTTACTTATTAAAGGCTAGTCTGTGAATTCTCTTTTATCAACGAAATCATTGAAGGATTCAATACCAACCCCCTCCATGTTGCATCCTTTTCTCTTATCATTGAAGTCTCTTGTGCAACAACAATTACTGGGTCTACTTGCTAGACCTGACAATCTTGAATACGACACGAAAGAACACGAGTTTAAGCATGTTTGGGTTTAACCTTAATGTGTTTTGTGTCTAATTATTTTTGACACGATTAAGACACAAAAATTTTCATGTCTTAACATGTCAAACATGCTTAACACGTTTAAAACACATTTAAACATGATTAGTTAAACGTGTTTTCATGTTAACACATATATTAGTGACACGTTTATTAATGACTTGTTAAAATTAATTGTCTAAAACCATTTTACCCTTATTTGTATAATTTTAAAGAAATATTTTAAAAGGTTTCAAATTTCATAAGGGTAAGAAAGTAATAATATCCAAAACCCTAATTGTTGTGTTGATTTTTCTTTTTATTTAGATGAGCCACATAAGCACATGTAGCACCATGAAATAAGGCACGTTTAGCTTTCTTTCTCTTCTAGTTCTTTCCTATTCCATTTTCTCAATACTTTCACTAATTATTTCACTGTTGCTTCTCTTTTTCTTCTTTCTATCCGATTATTTCCTAAAAAAAAAAACCCCAAAATCCTAACATTAAAAGCCTTTTTCTCCAATTCGGTGTTACCACGATTGTGTTTGACAAGTTTGCTTTCTTTTCAAAATTTTATCAAAATGTTAATGCTTTGAATTTATGTCTTTTACCAATTATGGCTTTTTATTTTAGTTGATTTTAATTCAATAGTTAACTTAATGAAAATTATATGTATCTACTATTTAAAAAGTTAGATTCGGATTTTAATTTCATTCTCTACTAAAAAGAAAACCATTTAACTGGAAGCAAAAGAAGAATGAACTTAGAATAGAGGCAGAATTATAAAAAAAATAGAGGTTTATGATTTTCTTGGTTCCGAAATTAATGGAGATTCAAGGAAATATTAGTTTTGATAGGTTAATGGTGCACAATGCACTCCAATTTGCTAGTCAATTTTAGACTAATGTAAAAAACATGTAGAACATTATTACTATTGTGTTGTGTTGCAAAATTGAAAGGTGAAATTTTTATTTATTTTTCACTTGATGTTGTGTGCCCTATTTCTTTTCATGAGCATATTGCTTATCATTTTGTTGTGATTTTTTCAAAATCAAGATATTTTTGAAAGCAAAAGAAAAAGAAGAAGAATGTAAGTCTTTACGATCTTTGTGAAGAAAATCTTTCAATCATTGTGAGATAAGACAAGCAACGTTGAAAAGGATAAATTCATTTTTCAAAATAAAAAGAAAGTGAAAAAGCAATGCAAGGAAGAGCTTTCATGATCAAGAGGTGTGGAATATTTGAAATCCAATTTGAATTGGTGATCTTTTGTTCGCATCCATTGTAGAAAAGTGATTCCAAGAATCTAAATCAATATGACAAGATTAGCAAAAAGGTTCTTTGGATGTGAAGAAATTAGGAATTGGACAATAACATCATCAAAAGATACAAAGTAGAGAAAAATAATCTTTCAAGTAAGGAATATGTGATATAAAACAAAGGGAAACAATGCATCATTTGTCCATCATTCAATCATGCATACATGACCAATCATGCACATGATCACTCATCATCAAAATTGAAATTTTTCAACAAATGTCAAGACTAATGCAGTTTTCAAACAATTAAATGAAGAAAGATTTGAGTCTTTATGTCACAGCCCAAATCTCGGACCATGACCGGCGTATCGGCCCAATGGGCATAACCCACTAAGCCCAAGCAAGCCTATTTATGTGATCTTGTTCATCGTTCAAACCATCATTTCTAATGTCACATTCCGTATTTCTTGACTATATAAAAATATTCAATGATACACTGATAATCAAATACTCACGTTTCTATTTTACCAAAATAATGTCATATATTTGTCAATTCATAGTCGCATCATTAATCTAATACACACATTTTTATTTATAACATGAATCCTAATAATTTACATTACATGTACATGTACCCTGACAAAGACTTTTGACTGTCAGCGGAGTGACCTTGGGTGAAGGTACAACTACTGAGATGCCGTAGTGCCTACCAAAAGACGAGTGTGGGTAGATAACTTGATCTAGATCCCAATTGACTCTAAATCTAAAAACATGAAGTTTAAAAACATGAGTATAAAACTCAGTGAGTGAACATAAGAAGGGAACAACAATCGATAAGGAGAACTTGGAAATCATGATGCACTTGTTTCAAAAACAATGCAATTGAGTTGATTTCTTACTAAAAACCCCACATTTCAAACTTTGATTAATAGCTTCAAAGTGTTGAAAAACCCATGAGCAATCCATGAAGTTAAATGGGTAAAAAATATGTCTAAATCAAGCAAGGTAACAACCATGACAGCAAGTTTTTCGCTGTAGCGAGAAACATTCCTAGTTTGCATATGTTTCAGCTTTTCAAGCATATTTCCCACTACAAAAGTCGAATTGATTTGATTTTTGAGTCATTATAAAGAGGCTGGCTACAACTTTTATGTTGACCACTTTGTCCAGTTATAATTGAAATGTGGTTTAAATATTTGTCAAATTGAAAGCACTTTCTCGCTGCAGCTGACAGGCATTCTTAGTTTGCATATGTTTCAGTTTTTCAAGCATATCTCACACTACAGAACTCCAAATGATATGATTTTTAGACCATTAGAAAGATAATAGGTTGGGATACAACTTTGATGTTTTTCACTTTGCCCAGTTCTGACTGGAATGTGGTCAAATCATTGTCAAAGTGAAAGTAGTGCACAAGAATCTAGAACCACCAAAGAGTTTCTGGTTGCAGCAAGATTTAGGGCAGATGACAATTAAAGGGTTTTCACATGCCACAAAATCCATCCCTACCATATTGCACATCAAAGTGAACACATTGACAATAATCAAATTGTCAACATTCAAAACAATCACATATTATAATCATAAACTTGCTATCACATATACATATATAAACACATATAAACAAGTACACCACTCCACTTCATTCATCGTCATGTGCACTCCCTACTCGCACATTTCAACATCATCACACGTGCTCCTACCTACATCATTACCAGTATGTGCACTGCCCACTCTGCACATGCATGGTTGTCATTAGCACAACATTTTCATCCAACCGGCATGTGCACTGCCCACTTCGTACATGCACGGTTGTAATTATCACAACATTGTCATTCATAACATAATGTATGCATATCATGTAATATCAAAACACATAGTTTCATTATAATATACATCTCTTAGCATAAAATCGTTTCATTAAGAGCTTGTTCCCCAAGTATATATATATATATATTTTAAAGCAAAACAAATGAACTTTCAAATGATTTATTTAACATATAGGCACTTCCCAAAACATTTTGAAATGTAAGTTCACTCACCGGTCTCGTTGATTCTTTGAATCGACTCTAACTTCAAGTAATGTTCTGAATGGACATGTGAGGCCTTGTTGGAACCTATCACACACACAACATCACAACCAACCCAAATTGGCATTAATATGATTTCAAAAGCTATTTCCTAAATCAAGCTTTACTAGTTATTCCTAACTAGTTTCCAATTGTTATTTGACTAGCCATTCAATTATACTACTCCAGTCACATTAGAAATAATAACAACCTTCCACAATAAAACAGCCCACATATTAACTTCTTGACTTTCATCAACAACTAAAGGAATTAACCTTAACTCATACTCACCTTGATGGTCTTGTAGTTAAATTCTTTCTCAAAAGTCTTCAAGCTATTAGAGAAACTCTCTCTCTCTTTCTCTCTCTCTCTTTCTACAACTTTCAACTAGTGAGAGAAAGTGTTGAAGAAAGACTTTTGAGGGCTTTTTAAGGTGAAAGAGTGAAAGAGTATGAAAAACCCTATGGAAAAGTGCTCACAAGCATGAGAATTGAAATTAACTTGAAAAAGCTATGAAAGTTTCAAGTTTTCTTCCCATGGAGGATGAAAAGAAGAGTTAGGGAAAAAGAAGAAGTTGTTGGAGCTTTAGATATTTATATCTAAAGTTTATCCAATTCTCGTATAATTTACCAAAATGCCCTCCATAAGGTGACTTTGTCCTCTTATTTCCTTTGGTTTAACTTTTTACTCTTTAACACTGAGACAAAGTCCATAATAGTCTAGAAGTACTCGAGTTAACGAAAACTTAAAAATTTCAACTTGAGGTGAAAAATGACCATTTTGCCCCTACCTTGGAAATCATCATTATTTCTATTTCTTTCGTCATTTTATCCTTGTTTTCATCATTCATTCATTCTTTAGGCTTATTTAGAGCTTAATAGGATAAAAAAAACCCACTCGTAAGAGCTCGCTAAGAAAAATTACGAAATTACCCTTAGTTCGCATTATTGCGTTTACTTCTAATTACATGTCTATGGAGGTCGAGATTTTACAAGTTTACTTCTGAATTACCCTTTTTAACTCAGTAATTAACCTTAATTGTCATCTGTAAAATTTATTAGCCACCATATCATAATACAAGGTACTACATTTTAATTGTAAAAGAAGAAGAAAAGTAAAAAACCAAACATGAAAGGATTTAAGCTCAATTTAGTTGGCATCCAAGATGTTTAAGCCCAATTATATTGGCACAACAATGATTAAGCCCAATTTAGCTGGCATCCAAGATGTTTAAGCCTAGTTATGTTGGCACAAAGAGCTTAAGCTCAATCAAACTGGCATCCAAGATGTTTAAGTCCAGTTACGTTGGCACGAAAGAGTTTAAGCCTAATCAAATTAGCATCCAAGATGTTTAAGTCCAATTATGTTAGCAAGAAAGAGTTTAAGCCCAATTTAGCTGGCATCTAAGATGTTTAAGCGTAGCTATGTTGGCATAAAGAGTTTAAGCCCAATTTAGTTGGCATCCAAGATGTTTAATCCCAGCTATGTTGGCACAAAGAGTTTAAACCCAATTAAATTGACATCCAAGATTTTCAAGTCCAATTATGTTGGTACAAAAGAGTTTAAGCCTAATCAAACTGGCATCCAAGATGTTTAAGCCCAGTTATATTGGCACAAAGAGTTTAAGCGTAATTTAGTTGGTATCCAAGATGTTTAAGTCCAGTTACGTTGGCACAAAAGAGTTTAAGCCCAATTTAGCTAGCATTATAGATGTTTAAGCCCAGCTACGTTGGCACAAAGAGTTTAAGCCCAATCAAACTGGCATCTAAGATGTTTAAGTCCAATTACATTGGCATGAAAGAGTTGAAGCCTAATTAAACTGGAATTCAAGATGTTTAAGCCCAGTTACATTGGCACAAAGAGTTTAAGCAATTTAGTTGGCATCCAAGATGTTTAAGCCCAGCTATGTTGGCACAAAGAGTTTAAGCCCAATCAAACTAGCACTTAAGATATTTAAGTCTAGTTGCATTGGCACGAAGGAGTTTAAGCCCAATCAAACTGGCATCCAAGATGTTTAACTCTAGTTATGTCGGCACGAAAGAGTTTAAGCCCAATTTAGCCGGCATCTAAGATGTTTAAGCCCATCTATGTTGGCACAAAAAGTTTAAGCCTAATCAAACTGGTATCCAAGATGTTTAAGTCCAGTTATGTTGGCACGAAAAGATTTAAGCTCAATTTAGTTGGCATCCAAGATGTTTAAGCCCAGTTATATTGGCACAAAGATGATAAAGCCCAATTTAGCTGACACCCAAAATGTATAAGCCCAGTTATATTGGCACAAAGATGATTAAGCCAAATTTAGCTAACATACAAGATGTTTAAGTCTAGCTATGTTGGCACAAAAAGAGTTTAAGCCCAATCAAATTGGCATCCAAAATGTATAAGTCTAGTTGCATTGACACAAAAAGAGTTAAGCCCAATCAAACTGGCATCCAAGATGTATAAGTCCAGTTATATTGGCACGAAGATGTTTAGGCCCAATTTAGCTAGCATCCAAGATGTTTAAGTGTAGCTATTTTGGCGTAAAAGGATTTAAGCCCAATTTAGCTGGTATCTAAGATGTTTAAGCCCAGTTATATTGGCACAAAGATGATTAAGCCTAGTTTAGCTGGCATCCAAGATGTATAAGTCTAGTTACATTAGCACAAATGAGTTTAAGCCCAATCAAACTGGCATTCAAGATATATAAGCACAGTTATATTGGCACAAAAATGATTAAGCAAAATTTAGTTAGTATCCAAGATATTTAAGTTTGGTTATGTTAGCATAAACAGAGTTTAAGCCTAATTAAACTGGCATCCAACATGTATAAGTCTAGTTGTGTTAGCACAAAAGATGTTTAAGCCCAATCAAATTGGCATCCAAGATGTTTAAGTCCAGTTACATTGGCACGAAAGATATTTAAGCCTAATCAAGTTGGCATCCAAAATGTATAAGTCCAGTTACGTTGGCACGAATGAGTTTAAGCCTAATCAAACTGGCATCTAAGATGTTTAAGCCCAGTTATATTGGCACAAAAATGATTAAGACCAATTTAGCTAGCATCCAAGATGTTTAAGCCTAGTTATGTTGGCACAAAGAGTTTAAGCCCAATTTAAACTGGCATCCAAGATGTATAAGTCCAATTAAGGTGGCACAAAAGGAGTTTAAGCCCAATCAAACTAGCATCCAAGATATATAAGTCAAGTTACGTTAGCACGAAAGAAGTTTAAGCCCAATTTAGCTAACATCCAAGATGTTTAAGTTTAGCTATGTTGGCACGAATAAGAGATTTAAGCCTAATTTACCTGGCATCCAAGATGTATAGGTCCAGTTATGTTAGAATAAAAAGATTTAAGCCCAATTTAGCTGGCATCCAAGATGTATAAGCCTAGTTATCTTGGCACAAGAGAATTTAAGTTACACAGCTTCGTTTTGAGATGAGAAGCTTTTTTGGTTATTAAAAAAAAGGAAAAAAAAGAGGAAAAAAAAAGACAAAAGAAAATATTCAATCAGGTTTGAGCAAGGTGTCTACGTCTTTGCACTATTCTTGATTCTCAAGAATGTGCAAAGATGGGCAACTGTAGACACCTATTCCAAATAAAAAAATAATAACCAAAAAATAAATAAAATAATTAAAAAATATAATAAAAATTAAAAAAAAAGAATAAAGAAGGGAAAAGACTGAATGTTTGTTCAGCCTCCCTCTCCAATCACCTCTAACTACCTGCCTTGGGCTTGCTTGTGCCAAGAGCCTTGTGAAATCACATTATTTCATCTGTGGATTGTCCAAAAATTTGGAAAATCTAGCTCTTAAAAAAAAAGGGCAGAACAACAAAAGAAATGAGAGACTTTTTAAAGACCAGAAAACGATTCAAAAAAAAAATCTAATCTTTCAAAATAAAAAAGCCAGATTGAAACAAAAAAAACCACACATCAGCCACCAAGAATCCTAAAAACTATCAGCCAGCTACTTTAGCCACAATAAAAGAAAAACCAAGCAAACCACAATAAAAAAAATCAGATAAAAAAAACCAAAAAATTGAGAGCCAATCTTCAAAAATGGTTTAAGATCTAATCTTTTAGGTTTCCAAAGAGAGAAGGAAACAAAAGAAAAGAAAAGAGAGGGAAGGAAAAAAAAACAGAAAGAGTGGGAAATAGGAGACATCAGTGGGAATGAGAGAATAAGAAAAGCTTTTGTCAGTGGAAAAGAAATGAAAAAAGGAAACAAAAAAAAAGAAGAGAGAATGAAGGAAAAGAAAAAGAAAGAAAGAAGGAAAGAAGAGATGCCGACGGGAAGAAGAAAAGAAAAAAAGCTTTTGTGGACTAATAAAAAAAGAGAAAAATGGAAGGGGAAATTTTTTAAAGAAAAGGTAAAGAAGGTTGCGGCTAAAGAGAGCAAAAGAGAGCAAAAAATGAAAGGAAAAAGGAAAAATAAAGTTTAAATACTTAGGTTTGGGGTTTTCAAAATGATGTCGTTTTGGAAGTTCACAAGCTGCCAAACAAGCACTCAAAATGGTGCATCTTGAACTTAGCCTTGTGGGCCTTAAAAGGCTGATTCGGTGCATCAGGCTTGGGCTTTCTATGTATCTTCGAGTTGGGCCAATCTTAGCCTAGAGAGGTATAATCCTTATCTTTTTGCTTGTGGGCCTATTTTAATTGATTTTGGGTCTAGCCTATTTTGTTAGGAATTTTCAGAATATGGTGCCCTAGAAAGCAAGTATATTCTCACACTTAAATTCATTAAATTTATTTGTGATGAAAGTATATTTTGATAACAAGATGAAGAGTTTGTTTTATTGAGCATTTATTATCTAATTATTAAGGTACCAAGATTCTATTGAGATATTAAGATACATTTGTATGAAGAGTCATATATAGGAGATATGTATTTTAATTGAATCTAAAGATTGTTTAAAGCCATATAATAAAGCTGGTCACTTAATTTTGTTAAGGCTATAGTGTCCATATTACTTCCAACGAAATGAATGTGATTCATTTCAACAGAATGATGAGTCTCAAATCATTGAAATGGTTGACTTCGAGTAATAACACTATAACATGAGCAGGAATCATGTGAGAATCAAATTTAAGTTTTACCGTTACCTAAATCTTGATCTCACACTTATGCATTTGCTTATAGTAGAACCGAAATCCTGATGAATAGTAAACTCGTGTTTAATATCTTTATAATCTTTGATTTACCATGAGCATGATCATCATAAAGCTTTGATCTAGACTCCGTATTTCAAGATTATAATCGAGATGAATATCTAGGAACAAATACCCAGATAATGGAGTTCATAGCATTAACATCACTTTTAGTGGTTTCAAGAATATTGGTGATTAATCTGGGCCTAATGGATTGACGAATTAGCTATTCATCACATCTGGATACTCAAAAGATTAGATCCAGAGTATTGAATTACTGATTGGATGAAATTTGAGACTAAGGGATAAAATTGACATAAAGGGTAAAACGATAATTTCACCTTTTGTCATTGGATGGTTATGAGGGTTCATGATATAAAGTTTGCAATTGGACAACTAATAATTAATATCAAATATTGAATTGTTTCTTGTGATTATAGTTAATCTAAGAGTGCAACCATGAATCTATGGTAGAGTGATTTCATGGTTAATAAGCTTGAATTATTTTTAATGAGATTAAGAATAATTCTAAGTTTATTGGAGCTTGAAATATCTATGTCCAAATAGATTCCCCACTTAGCTTCGTAGAATTCAACTTGTTTAAGTTGGAATGCATGTTGTAATTTGTTTAATTAAATTGTGTCCAAAAATGGCAGCTTTAACATATTTGCCTCAATTTAGATAAGATAAAATATTTTTCTCTTAATTACAGGCAAGAGTTGTTTTAAATTAAGATAATTTTAAAAGGATTCTTGCAAAATGAATCTAGACATCCATGTTGATAAAAAGAGACTCAATGTTTGACTATTACTCTTTTATTTATTATTAATACTTTTTAAATAAAGATCGATAATAATAAAATAAGAGTTGTTATTCAATAAGGAGTTTTATTTTGTCAAAAACTCTAAATGATAATTAAAGAATTAAATTATTTATTCTTTAATTTTAATTTTGATAATTATGAGTATTTTTTATGCTTCCATAACTCTAAATGAATGGTCAAGATTGATTCAAAGGTGTTTCATTTTGATTAAACCTTTGAAGCAAGAGTTTTAATAAAAAGAGAAGAATTGAAAGAAAATGTGAGAACGTATTTTTTTCTTAAAAAAAATATTCAGCCATCACTTCTCTTTTCCTCCTCCAAGCTTTTCCAAAGAAAATAGAAAAAATTGGTTGCCATCTTATAGTCTTGCATTCCACATTTTGTCCACTCAAAGTTCAAGTTGAAAGTATTCTTAAAGAATAAGTGGTAAACTTGTTTCGTCTAGAAATCATTCATTGGTGTGGTTGCGTCCGAAAATAAGAATTTCAAAATAAAGGTATGGTTTTTCTTACTTAATAGATTCTTATTTTATTTTATTTTTGATGTGATTATGTTACTTGCAATAATAATAATGTGTGTTTCCGCTTATGTAATTGGATTGCTTGCATCCTTTATAAAAGAAATTTTTGAAATCCATACTTTACACAATCATATTAATCCACTAAGATCCTACTCCAACATAGTTTGCCTAATTAAAATGTAATTTTGGTTTAATTTTAGACCATTCTAAGAAAATAGGTTAGGTAAATTAGCAAAAATAAAAAAATATATTTATGATCAATATTTATAATTAGGAAAGTTTTAAGGTTTGGTCTAAAAAGTCAATAAATAAATAAATAAAAATAAAATAAAATAAAAAGAATAAGACCTAGCATGAAATTATTATGTATAAAAATATGATGTTTGATTTGGAATCAATACCGATGATGGGATGTCCATTCGAGATGCGAAAAGTTACAATTCCGAGTGAATTTGTCTAGGTTATGGATTTCGATTAAGACTCCACCAGTACAATGGGAGGGTCCTAATTTGAAATTTCAATGTTTCTAATTTTAAATGAAACAAAAAAATTATATGCTCAATTACCAATTAATCAAAATAGACAAATAAAAGAAATAGGAAATTAATGATAACAACAAATTTGTTAATCATAATAATGTAAAAATGGGAAAATACATATGCAAGAATAATAATAATTATGGATAATAAAAATACTTGGTCTAAAAATATGATTTTGAAAAATTTCATATAGGAAAATAAATAAGTATTTACATAGCAAAATACATAATGAAATAAAAAATGGAACAATAAGTAAATATAAAATTTTTATTCACGATATATATACTCACACAGAGAAATAATAAAATACGGGACAAACATTATAATTATGAGTGCATCACGTATCGTTATTGCATTGTTAAATGTCATGGCATATAGATATATTCTGTTTGCAAGTATAAACCATGATAATGGGACTTTCTGAGGAAGCTTGCAAAGGTGAGTTTCATTTATGAACTCCCTAGGTGAAAAAATACTTTCGAGCTCCATCAGTATGATGGAAGGGTTCAGAGAAATATTTTCAATAAAAGGCTTTTACCTGTATTAAGATTTGCTCCGTATTAGGATTTGCATTCATAAAAACACTGTTTTTATTCGTAAACGAATATTCCAATGATGAGATTTGCCTAGTAAACTTGCAAAGGCGAGTTTCTCAAGTATATACCTAGGTGAGAGAATACTCTCGGATCCCACCAGTATGAATACCTAGGTGAGAGAATACTCTCGGATCCCACCAGTATGATGGGTGGATTTGGAAAGTATGCTTAATAAAAGGTTTTCGTTTGGCATTATCTTGATTTTATGCCATGCATTTCACAGTTGCATCAGATGCACGTCAAACTCATAAAATATTTTAACTTGATTAATAGAATAAAAGATAAACTAAATAAATAATAATTAAGGAAACATAATAACAAAATTAATAGGTTAGGATAATAAATGATTAAATGGTATCATTTGTGAAATGGGTGTCACAGTCGTGCTAATCTTTCCCTATACGTAACTGTACTCTCAAACCTAACTCTAAAAAAATAAATAGATTAGTTTATCGTTCTTTCGACGGGCTAAAATTAATTTAGGATTTCATTGAATAGAACAAATTTATTAGGTGACCAATCACACCTAGGTAAAAAAAAGATTGGTGGCGGCCTTTCGAGTTAATCACGTCTAGTGGTCGGGTTCTAGGACCCACACGTTACGACAAAAGTTTCCATCAAGTTTCTTTAAAAGTGCTATCCAGCCCCCACTAACACTCCATTGGGACCAATAATAGGTATTAAAGCCTGACTCTTGAAATTTAGGCTTAACATCTTAAAAGGTAGATCCAATGTCTAGCCAAAGTTCTAACATTGTAGAAAGGGAATCCACAAATAGACTTCTTTTATTTGATGAAACAAACTACCAATTTTGGAGTACTAGGATCTCCATCTACATAAGGGCTATTGATTGTAAAATGTGGGATGTCATCATTAGAGGTCTTTATGTTTTTACGAAAATTGATCTTGTAATTAGTGAGAAAACTCTTAAAACTAGAAATAATTGGGTTGAAGTTGAAATGAGAAAAATGCAAATAAACTTCAAGGCCATAAACACTCTCCAGTATGCACTAAATTTCAATGAGTTCAACAAAGTTTCTACTTGTACAACAGTTAAAGAAATCTGGGAGAAGTTAAAGATCATTTATGAAGGGACTTCACAAGTTAAAAAGTCTAAGATTGCTCTTTTCATTCATAGCTATGAGATGTTCAAGATGGAACCAAGAAAAGACATCATAACCATGTATGATCGGTTCACCAACATTGTTAATGTGCTCAAGCAACTTGGGAAAGAAATTCCTAAAATGAAGTGGTAAAGAGGTTGCTTAAAAGCTTACAAAAGGCTTGAAAGCAAAAGATGACAACAATTTGAGAAGCCAAAGATCTTAATGTCATCACCCTAAATGAGATATGTGGCTTACTCATCACATACGAGTAAGAGATGAAGGAAGAAAAAGAAAAATAAGAAAAAAGGAAGGAAATTAAGGAAGAAATAGAAGTAAAAACCAACTTTTGCTTGATAGCCAAAGATGAAGAACTTGAGGTAATTTTTGAATTATCTAATAACTTTTATGATGTATTTCAAGATGAGTATGATTGTTTATATGTTAAAGCTTTATCTTTAGATGATGAATTAGAAAAGATTAAATGTGACTTCAAATCTGATTTTGATCAAAGAAATGTTTTTCAAATTGAGCTGGAGTATTCCAAAACAAATTTTGAATTTTTAAAGTTAAAACTAGAGAGCAAAATTGAGGCCTTGCTTAAGGCATTGGATGAGAATGTTGCTCTTAAGGCTTAGAGAAGAGATCAAAACTGAAGTTGTACAAAGAACAAAACCAAAAACAAAATGTTGTTTTTAGAAGGAACAATGATGCATCTCCATTCCATTGTTATGTTTATGGCAAGATAGGTCATATCTTTTATGATTGTTATTATAAAGGTAATAACTTCCTAAAACCAAGATGGTTTAGGAGCCTAAAGGTTTTTATGTGCCTACTAACCTCCAAGGACCCTTCAAAGTATAGGTACCTTTGAAAAAGAAATGAAAAATTATTTTGTAAGTTGAGTAAGTAGAAAAGGAAAAATGTTTGAAAGCTCAACCAAAGGAGAGACAGCGTTGGTACTTGGATAGTGGCTTCTCGAAGCACATGAATGGAAACAAAAATTTGTTTGTCAAGCTTGATGAAAAGAAAAGCGGTAGTGTCTCTTCTGTGACAACTCTAAAGTATCGTTCAAGGAATTGGAACCATTGGTAACACTTCTTAAACTCAAATCAAATATGTTTTACTTGTTAAAGGCCCAAAGCATGTCTAATTGAGCATTATTCAACTTTGTGATAGAAGATTTTGAGTTTTTTTTATTCTCATGTATGCCATGTGATTGACATTGATTTAGCAAAGTTGTATTCATTGGCAAAAGGTTTGAAAATATTTATGTGAATATGAGAAAAAGAATTTGAAATACAAGAAAATTTCAAAATTTAATGTTGAAAAATGATTTCTTAACAACAGCAGAGATTGTCTTGAGAAAAGAGAATTTAGATAAAGCTTGAAGATTTGACAAATGAAATGTAAAAAATTTCATGAATTCCCACTTTCAAAGATGACCAAATGCATTTTTTTGTAACTTTAGTGGTCATATTTCACTCACTTGCTCAATTAAGAAATATCTACCTTATAGAGTTAAACAATTGTGTGTTTTAAAAGAAACTTTGTATAATGAGACTAACTATCAAGAATCCAAAGCAATTTGGATACCAAAGATCATAAAAAAAAAGTGTCTCTTGTAGGTGTGCTAAAGCAAGGAGGAACAAATTCTAGAAGATTGAATGCCTTTTAGACACAAAATGGAAATTGGGTGATTTCTATACCAAAAGTCATTTATTTGTCAAATTGTGATATTTGGTTGTTTACTTTTATTTTGCTTGGTTATCAAATTCTTGAGATTGATTGATTTAGCTTGGTTTTTGTTTGCTTTTTCAATTGAGAACTTTGATTGCCTTTTCTTACTTGAATATTAAGCGTATAATTCTTTGTCTACTCTTATTTGATCTTTATTGATAAATTTTGATTGTACAATTTGATTTGATATGATACATGCTATAAATTGCATAATCTTTAAAGAAGTATGGGCCTCTATACTGAGTATGTGCTTATCTTTGATCTTGATTATATCCTCATACTTATGCCAAAAGTTATTCATTTTTTTTAAATTACTTGTTTGTTTTATTAATTTTGCTTAATTTTGGAAAATTGTTTTGATATAATTTTCTCATGTTTTATGAAATCGATTCATATTTTTTTTGGAAAAATGATTTTTGAGCATATTTTCAGCATAAAAGGTTTGATGTTTATAACATGCGAAGTGGCTTATGTGATCAATAGATTGATTTGCATAATTAACTATTCTAGTAGCATAAACAAGGACAATTAAGTTTGAAGATTTGACTTTGTGATTTCCTTCTGTCTAAGATAATTTAACTACTTGAACAACTTTGCTTTGTCATTTAAGACTTATTTGAATGTTTCAAGTTGGTTAAAATTGGGTATGATAAGCTTTGACTACTTAAAATGGAATTTTTAAAGCAAGATGAGCTTATATGAGAAAAATGTTTACTATCCTTAAGTTTATAATGATTTATGAATTGGACAATTTTGTTTCATGATGAAAATACTTATTGACTTGCTCTTATTAGATGTGCATGCTTGCTTGTAAGCTTGAACAGTCATAAGAGGATTTTGGCACATAATTGTGAGATATTTGAAAATAACCCTTAACATGCATAAACATGATTCATTATACTCATTGCATATTTCATAAATCATTTAGAGCATAATTAAACAAATTGAGTGACATTGAGCTCATGATTTTACACAAAGCATGTTCAGCTTAAATATTGTGTGTTTCAAGTGCAAAATTTTGAAAACAGAGATTAAACCTTTCTACGCTCTTTGATTGAATTGATTTAAAGATGTTTTTGATGAATTTTTATATCAAATATGCTCTAATCTCCTATTTTGATCAATTAAAAGTTGTTTCATGTGCTTAGAATGGGGTTTTAATTGGTTAAAATTATGTTTTAATTGATTAAAATGATTTTGGAATAACGTGTGTTCATTTTAATTGATTAAAAAGTCCTTTAAATTAATTAATTTGCTTCTGTGTAAAGTTGAGATTTAAAGTCAGAAGATTTTTACCAATTAAAGTTAACTTTAATCAATTAAAATAGTTTTGTGTTTTTAAACTTGCTTTTAAAATACGCTTTAATTAATTAGTCAGGTTTGGTAAATGTCTATATATTTATGAAAATTGGAATCATGATTAATGAAGATAGCCATTTTATTTTTTGTAATCATGATAGCACTTACTTGATAATAATACTCTCTTACATTATTGCAATAAATGCAAAATGCTTTGGTCATGCTTCATTAATAATGATATACCTTTTGTGAAAGTTCTCCTTGAATTGATAATTTCATATATAATTTGGAAAATACATCTTGCAATGCTTGCTTCAAAATGACTTGGATGAATGACCGCTTGAAAATGATTTGGAAGAATACTTGCTAAAAATACTTAATGATGATATTTTTTTAATTTCTCCTTGAGTTGCTATTTTTACATATGAATTAGAAAATTTCTTGGAAATGCTTGATTGATACTACTTGGGTGATTGATATTGAGAATAAATAATGAATGCTTAATGATGATTAATTATTGATAATACTTGATGATAATTGAGAATGATGCTTGAAGATTAATGATATTTTAGACATGCAACTATTTCGTAAAAATATGAGTATTTAATGTATATGATGAACATCTATTCGAATGTTCATACTCTTTTAGTTCTATGAATACTTGAGTATTAGGTAAATAAATTGAATATCCATTTGAATGCTCATTTATTCTAGGCTCATGATTTATCTCATAATATTTGATCTATTAAGGATCTTTAACAATTTGTGTTGAACTTATGATTTCTTGAGGGGGAGTTAATCATTGTCATTGATATCATGAGAAATTGAGATCTTCAACAACAAGTTTTGGTGACAATTCAACATTTGGTGTTCTTCACTATTGGTAACATCTTTTTAAAGATCAAAATTGATATTGTGCCTTATATTGCTTTTCACTTAGACTTGAATGTTGAAATGCATAATTGGTATCAAGTCTTAAGTTTTCTCAATTAGTATCTAGCTTTAGAATTAGCATCAAGCTTTAGAATTGTCTCTTATCACTTGAGCTTTAAATTGATCATATCTTTCTTAAATGTGATTAAGCCTTGAAGTTGATATGTTAGGAATGTTTAATGATAGGGAAAGTCTTTACTAGTGCTTTACCAAATGATATAATGAGCTTTAAAATGATTCCATCTCTCATAATTGATATTGTGCTTTTACAAAGGGGGAGATTTTACTTATATCTATCAATTGGTATATTTAGCTTTAACACTTGGTATTAGAGCTGAAATATGGCTTGTGTGCTTATTGAACATCTTTATGCTTATCTTTCTTGAACTTCATAAATGTTATGTCTACATTTCGCTTATAGATATATATAGACGAGGCATTCTTTTGATGATTCTCTTGATGAATTAATACTTGAATGTGTTTGATGCTTATATTTTGTAATGACTTGGTTGAGGACATTAGGTGCATATATAAGATGACTTGGTGGCTTTATGGTTACATATTCATGGTATTAATACTTATATTCTTGATGATTTTGATATAACAAAAAGAGGGAAAAGGTTTATGAGCAAATTTAATTTTATACATATGTTGAGGAGGAGATTTTAAAATTATTTCAAATGCAAATTATGCTCATAGTTTTGTCGTATCAAAAAGTGAGAGATTATTAGCTTTAAAATTATTGTAGTTTTGATTATGACAAAATGATCAAATTTGCTTGAATATTATTTGAGTGATCCTTGACAAGTTCTTGAAATGATTTAACTTTTATACATTTGTTCTTACATAAATGATTTAGTTTTATGAGTGCTTATGATTCCCATTCATTAAAGTCTAATTTAAAGATTAAAGAAAAATCTATATGCACTCATTAAAGGAGAGTTTTGAATATCTTATTTAATAATGACAAAAAGAGAGAATAGGAAAACTAAGTAAAATAGAGTTTGATTAGTCTTTATGTTTAATTTATGTGTGTGATGCTTAGTTATGGTTTTGTTGAATATTATGTGCTAGTTATTATGGATATTCAATATACCTTGCTTAACTGTTGTAGAAATTGTATATCTTGTTTAGCTATTATGAATATTATAAATATTTTATTGCAAATCTTTAAAGAAAGCTAGATGCATTAACTAAGGTGAAGCAATCCTCATTATGTGTAAAGATTTAAAGCATTCATACTAAACATAGACATTGCATTTTTAATTTAGGAGTGCTTTGTCATCATTAAAAATAAGAGAGAGAGAATGTTGACTCTATGTATTTTTTATTAACAAAACATTCCCATTCATTGGTGTCTTATTATATTATTTAAATGTGCTGGAAAAAGCTTAAATTATTTAATATATTTGTCAATTAAAGGTAAGCCAAGAAGCTTGCTAAATTTGAAGATGTGTTAATCAATTAAAGAAAGAAAAAAAAAGTGATTAACGAAGACAGAAAACTATTAACTGGTTAACATGAAGCCTTGACCAATTAAGGCATAAATAGGCGCTAGATAAAAGTAAGGCAGAAAAGCCTTAATCAATTAGCACCAGGCTTAATTGATTAAGAAAGTGTTGGAAGTTAAAGACAAAGGCATGCTAATTAGTTAAAGAATGAGACTAATCGATTAGAGCACAAGACCTGAAGTACCTTCAAGCGCTAAAATCTAAATTTAAAATAAGGTTGTTGGTTGAAGGAAGTCAAAATGGAGAAATTCAAATTCAAAAATTTTCTAATTGATTAAAGATGATGTTTATCGGTTAAAGTTATAGAAAGTGAAACTTTAATCAGTTAAGTGGAAGGTTAACCAATTAAAGGAAGTTTGTTAAGTAGAGAATTTTGTAAATAGAAATTTTTTAATCAGTTAGAGCCTCTTTTGATTGGTTAACACAGTGAATAGAGCTACTATACATTGCAAGTTAGAGAAAGGCTAATTGGTTAGAGCCTGTTTGTAACTAGTTAACAAAATTTTGTTTGCCTATTTGAAAAGAGTGTCTAGAAGACAAAATAATGGCTATTTTTTATCCAAAACTATTTCTAACGGCTAGAAACTATCCTCCAAGTATAAATAAAGGTTCAAATAGTCAGAAATGATGGAGAAAAGTTATCTAAAGTGATTTTGAGCTTAAAAGACTAAAAACCTTCTTTTTACACTTTTATTTCACTCACATCCTTTGAAAAAGTGTTTGAGCTTAACTTTGTACATCTTAAATCAGCTAAGTGATCAATTGTACTTCATTTTTTTTCTATTTCTTATTTATTTAAAGTGTGAGAAACACTCTAAAATGTAAACTAAGTTTAGGAAAACATAGCGAATCTTGTAAGGGTTTTGAGCTCGGGTTAGAAGCTCTGCTTGTGCTTGGTACAAGCTATCAATTCCACTGGTTTAATGAAGTTGGGTTAAAAATCCTTGATTGAGAGATCAAAGGAGTGGATGTAGGTTAAAGGAACCGAACCACTATAAATACTTGTATTTTGTCCACTTCTCTTTATAAGTTTTAAACTCTTCTTTTCAAAGTCTTTCGAAAGTTCTTCAACCTTAAAAGTTTCTATCAAAATTTTTTAAAAATGTTATTCACCTTTCTCTAACATTCCATTGGGACCAACAAAACTCCACATTTCTCATGCTTGAAAGTGCACTTTATTTTTAGTTGGCTTTTTCTCATTTTGAAATTAGTGATTCAAATTTTAAGACTTGTTCATCTAGAGATAAGTGGGTTAGAATTGAGAAACTTATAAAGCTCTTAAATGTCTTTTATGAGATTACTTGTGTGTTTTCTAAAACAAAGTATCCCACAGCCAACTTGTATTTTTCTTCGATATTCATAGCACGCATAACCTTGCGAGAACACGAGTAGGGATGATATGTATTTGAATAAAAAAGCTACTCAAATGTTTTGTAAGTTTGACAAGTATTGGTCTAAATTTAGTATGATTTAGCTATAGTTGTGATATTTGATTCTCGATACAAAATTCAATTTATGGAATGGAGTTACACGAAACTTTATGGGAGAAATTCAATTGAATTAAAAAACGCTATAGATAATTTATTTGCTCTTTATAATGAATATGCTATCAAGGTTTTTGATACTCCATCATCATCTTTAAATCACACTTTTTATGACTTATGTTTTGGGAGAAAGTTGGAAACGAGAAGAATGGAGTTCTTGAAGGTAATTCTTTTTAGTTTTGAAGATTATTTGTTATTAAAATTTAATTTTTGTTGTTGTTTTTTATTTGATTTTTTAAATTGTTTTGTTTTTGTTAATTAGGAGTTTGAGAATTTTCATTGTAAGTCTAAGGCTGCCAACAACAATTCTCAACTAGAGCAATGTTTGGATGAACAAAAAATTGATGCGATAATAGAATTGGATATTTTACAATATTGGAAGACAAATTGGTTTCATTATCTTGAGGTTGATTCCCTGGTTTGTTTATCTTGGCCATTCTTATATCCACAGTAACTTCCAAATCTGCTTTTAGTGTTGGTAGTATAGTTCTTGATCAATATTGGATCTTACTTAAACCAGATGTTGCAGAGGCAATTTTATGTTCTAAAGGTTAGCTATTTGGGGAAATTGGTAATGCATTCTCATTCTTTAATTTTGTTTTTAGTTATGTTTCTTGTGTTTAAATGCATGATTAGAATAAGTTTGATTTATTTATATGTTTCTAATAAACATTTTTTATATTGTAGAATCTGTAGAAACAGAATTGAACAATCTTACCACAGATGTCATGACTTTAGATATTAGCAAGGAAGAAATGGCATCAACATAATGATCTATGATTGATGTCAAAGATTAACATTGAAAGGTAATGCTTTAAACTAAATTTTAAATTTTATTTAATATTTTTCTTTCGATCCAATTTATTAATATATTGTTTCCATTTTATTGTTAGGTTTTGGGACACCAAAAGGTTTGGTGTTTGGAATTGTTCATGGTTGATATGTATTTAATTATGGTTGAAAATTATGGATGATTTTAAATATTATTAGTACTTTAAGGGTAGATGTTAATTTATGTTATTTATGCTAAATTTTATTATATATGATGTTATTATTAATTTTGTTATAGTTATTTTTGTAATTATTGATTTAAATTTGAATGATAAAATTAAATATTTGTAATTTAATCATATAATTTAATTGTGTAAATGTGTAAAACTTGTTAAACATGTTAAATGTGTTAATCATTATTCGTGTTTACAATTGTATCGTGTCTAAAAAAAATTTCTAAAATATTTAATAAACGTGTTAGTCATGTCATGTTACATGATTAATAATCATATTTATATACGTGTTTTAGATTTTAACATAAATAATTATTCATATTATATTTATATTTATTTAAATAATCGTTAATATCTTATATTAATAGGACACCATTACATACATGAACACAACTTGCCGCCTCTACTGCTTGCCTTTGGTGAGAATAGCTCCTCCCCAAGTTGTGATTTTCCTTTGATCAGCATGGCGCGTAGAAATTGATTATGATGCAGTCAAAGTGAAGGGAGAGTCATTTCCCTTCCTGATAATTTCAACATTTTTATATTAGGAGGACGTGTCTCACATAATTATTAGTCTGCCTTATCTCCTAGCTGTCGGTGATGTGACCCAATCAAATTATCATATGGCCACAATTTGGGAATTATCCTGACAATAGGATGGGAAGTTTAATTCTTGTAGGAGCACCATGTCGATTCCGATGGTGGCAATTAATTTTTTGACCATCCTTGTTTTCAGGCAATTTCTCAAACCTCTTACGTTCCACGAATGCAGCTTCATAATACCTCAACGAACCAGTGAAGGAGGCAAGTGTTGAAGAAATACAATATGTCGGTGGGGAAACTATCCAACCCAATATGAGCAATTAAATGTCATGAAATAATTGTACCAGCATCAAAATCCAGAATAAGAACACGAAAGGATCCATGCAAAAAGTTGCAACCAAGCATAAAACAACATCCAAAAAGGGAAAAGTAAAACCCAGAAGCTAGCATCGCGAAATATTTATTACTCGATAATAAAATTGCTGAAGTCAGATAAAAGTGACTTATGCCTTCACCAGGCGCGGTTCAACAAGTTTAAAGATCTAAAACGAAATATTCAAATGAGACTTTTTTTTTATTAAAATTTTATTCTTCTAATTTTTTGAGATGTAAAATTTTTAAGTAAATTTGTATAATCAAGTTCTTCTAATATTTCTTTTTCAATTGATAATATAGTTAATCCATTTAATATTTCTTGAGACATTGTTGATCTTAAATAAAATTTTATTAATTTTAGTTTAATCCATTTAAATAAGACATTTTATAATCAACTATTATAATTATCTTATATTTTCTAAATGATTAATATAAAATCAACAATAAAAATTTCTAATTTAGATAAATCAATGAAATAAAAAAAATATAACAATATAATATAAACTCTAAATTAAAGTAAAAAAATATGTAAAGATTAGAACAATAGTACCTAATTATTGAATGCTTTTTACAAACCGCAAATGAGGCTCACAGCTTTATGAAGATAATAAAAGAACAGACTTCTTGTGTATTCTTTGAAGAAAAATTAAAATTAAAGAAAAAAAAAGCAAATGAGAAAGGAAGATTTCAAAAGTAGATATTATACATTGAAAAAAAAATTAATTTTATATATAGGAAAAATATAGTTGTTGAAAATCATTAAATGCATTGATTAGAAATAAGAAAAATAAGTGAAAAAAAATAGCTATTGGAGATGAGTAAATACATATGATTGTTGGTTTATTGAAAATAAGATAATATAGTTGAAAATTAATAATATTTTTTAAAAAAAAGAAGTAAACGAAAATTAAAATTATTAAGCACATAATTAAAAAAGTAAAAAAAATAATTTTAATAATTATTTTTTATTTTTATATATTTTTAATATAATTAATTATATTATAATTATTATAAAATTATAAATTTTTTTAAAATTGGACCTCCCCAAATTGGAGACCTAAACCAATTGCTTAGGTGGCTTCACCCAAGGGCCGGCACTGGCCTTTACCCCTTCAATGGGCATTGGCTGATTTAGGGTGGATGAGTCGGTCAATGACAAGCTACTCTCCACCTTGGGGAGAAAGACCCAACTATTTCTAACTTTCTAGATCTCTCCGACTTCTCGTTTGATAATGGCGTTTCAATTGATGAAGTTATCGTTGGAGAGGGAGGAGTTTGCAACTAGGTTATTTAGGGATTGACTCGCTGCTCCCTTTATCTTCATTTTCATTTGCTTCTTTTTTCAACCAATTTTTCCATAAATCTTTTCTTCGATTTCTTCCAGGTAGTTCCACCAATTTCTTGTTTTTCTTGCTTTGTTTGAAATTTTAGCCTTTTCTGGAGTTTCCAAATCTCCCTTAGAGTGAGCAATTTCCTTCCCGCCTCTGAATGTGTATGAGTTGATGGAGAAGGGGCTATTTCGAAATTAGTGGGCATGGGCACAAGCGGTTGGTTTGGTAGATCATCACTAGGAGGATGTTCAAGCCGTGCTTCCAATGAGTCTCCAAGCTCGATGGTGCTGGGCTCACTATGACTTGAAAATGAGTTGTCATGAGACCAATGAGTTGAAGGCCTCCAAGCTTGCTTCAATCAGTCCTTATGTTCGGCCTACGGATTCCATAATTCCTCAAGCCTTATCTAGGTTTGTTGGCTCATTTTCAGAGTATAGCTAGCTCTTGTGAGCAACCTTCTGGTTAGCCAGTTGATCTTTACCTTCATCATCTGAACTGGGCCCACATAGCACATGAGCTCGACATCAGAATATTTTGGTCCCTCTTGGCTTGCTCCACAACTCGCTACCTAGAAATTGCCTCCTCCAGAGTTACCATAGACCAATATTAATTGAGAATCAGTAACCCCGTTATAGTTAATGTAGCTTCATTATACATACGCGGGACATTGAACTGGAAATTTGAACTAGAGCGTTCAGAACTTGAGTAATCCTATAATTTTGAGCTCCAAGAAAAATCAGGAAAATCAATCACACAGTCAGGCAAAAATCATAAATAAAAATGTTGGAAAAGTTGTCACCAATAAAGAGAAAATTTTCCTCGATTTTCTCCGGGAAGGGAGTTAATATGAGCATATTAAGGCTCGCTCAAGTACTGACTCTTTCTTTGTAGTCTCATCACCTAAGCTAAAGTTCAAATTTCACCTCCCCTCTTTGACCTTGTCTTAACGTACTGGAAACAACAATTCTAGTAATATATGATCTGATTTTCTTGTTTCTTTTAAAAATGATTATACATGTGATACCGAATTATAGTGAAATTGTTAATTTGGTATTTTTTTAAAAACAAATCACAACTAAGTACTTTAATTTTCATTATGTTTAGCAGATTCCATATTTAGTATTTTAATTTTCTTTTTTACACGAGTATGAACAGATTTCTGGATAGCATGTGAAACATCAAAAAAGCTGTTTTATCACGACTAATAATGCTGCGAATTCGAGAAGACAAATTATCTTTCAAGCCACAGGATTTACCCATAAGTGTTTACCTATAATTTACTTAGGAGCGCCACTATACAAAGGTCTCAAAAAAGTACTCTTGTTTGATTCGCTTGTTTCTAAAATCCATGACTGTATTTTAGGATGAGAAAACAAGGTGCTGACTCCAGGTGGTAGAATCACTTTTACTCAGAAGTGTTCTATCATAACTACTGTTTCATCTGCTCCAAGTTCTCAATCCTCCAATTAGTGTTTTTGAGAAAATTGATAGACTATTTAATAATTTTGTATGGGGTGGTTTGATAGAGTACAAAAATATTCAATATTGAACAGCCTGGAATAAAATTGCATTGCCTTGCTCGAAAGGGGGTTTAGACATCAGAAGCTTGAAGGATGTTTGTGAGGCTTTCATAGTGAAACTATGGTAGAGATTTAAAACTTGTAACAACCTTTTGACAAAATTTATGAAAGCTAAGTATTGCGGTGGTCGTGTCCCAATGAATATCACTACTAAACCCCATGATTCCCAAGTTTGGAAACGGATGTTAGGAGGTAACACTATCGCAAAACAAAACACCCGATGGCGAATTGGTAAAGGAGAATTAATTTTCTGGTATGACTGTTGGATGGGTGAACAACCATTGGTAACGTTTTTCCTTTCTTTTATTCATTCCATGACTCAAGTTTATTATTTTTATAACAATAATAATTGGGGTGTGGATAAATTGAGAGTTGGGCTACCAAAGTCTATGATTAGTGATATTTTATGAATTCCTTTCAATAGCTCCAGGGATGATATTGCTTATTGGGTACCTACATCAAATGCAGAGTTTACCACTAGAAATGGATAGGAAGTAATTCGATACTTGCAACCTAGCAGTTAATTATGTAAGTTGATCTGGCATAAAAGTATACCACTTTTTGTCTCTTTCTTTCTATGGTGGATGATAAGTAACTGGATACTGGAGGAGTTATGGATGCAAACTAAAGGTACTCAATTAACATCAAAATGCCTATGTTGCAATTCCGAGGAATCACTAATGCATGTTCTATGGGATAGTCTAGTGGCTAAACAAGGTTTGGAATTATTTTGCAAAATTCTTTCAAATATATGTTGCTAATCCTCAAAATGTTATGCATGTTATCTTGGCATGGTATTATTCAGGAGATTACACCAAACAGGGTTATATTCATGTTTTAGTGCCATTATTTATTTGTTGCTTCTTGTGGGTTGAATGAAATGATGCCAAGCCCAAGAGCTTAGGTATATACCTTAATAGAGTGATTTGCGTATCATGAAATTATTGAGGTAGTTTTTCAGGGAAACCTTCTGAAAAAATGGTAGTGGAAAGGTGACACTCAAATTGCAATAACATAGGGCTTTGGTTTTCCAAATGATCAAAATAGACTACCAAAAATTATTAATTTGATCAAGCCATTGACAAGTGAATTAAAGTTGAATGTTGATGGCAGCTTAAAAAGTAATTTTCAAAATGCTGTAGAGGGGGAGTATTATGTGATCTCACAGGTACGCTTATTTTTGGATTTTTTGAAAATTTTGGTCCAACTAATTCTTTGAAGGCGAAGTTAATGGCATTACACAGAGGTTTACTTTTATGCTAAGACTATAATGTGTCAAAAGTTTGGATCAAAATGGATGCTAAGGTGGCAATTCAGATGATTCGGGATGGTAGTAAAAGGTCCCATGAGATACAGGTAGCCAGGCCTTGAGAGAATTTTCCAGCTTGAAAAAAAATGGGTGAAGTAACAAAAAAATAGTTAATAGAAAATAGACTTATGGTTCATTCATATTAGTTGTTTTTATTACATCACCCATTTGATTGATGGGTTAGTCTTATTGTAAAATATTTAACAGAAGCAAATTTTGAATATCTAATTCAAATCTTTAAACTTTAGATGCCAAAGTGAATATTTTATCTTAATTCAAGTATCAAATGTGTAATTAGTCTTTCTTGAAATTAAAAATGTTAAATATTTTGATTGCCTGATGATTATTTAACTATATATCAGAAATTAATAAATACTACTTATAAATTTATTCATTTTTACCTTCTTTATATCGAAACTAACAAACCTAACTCAAACTTGAAAAGCTCACCCAACTTGCTCAAACTTAAACCTAACATAACTTGATTTAATCAAAAAAATTTAACAACTTGAACCCATTTAATGAGAAATGAAAGTTGAGAGAGAACAAGCAAGAAAGTCTAGGGTAAAGCTTAGAGGGATTGGTAATGTTGGAGGTAAGGGTTCAAGTATGAGGGCTTTAAATCCTAGAATTGGTGATGTTCAAGTCTTCGTTCTACTTTCATGGATAATATTAGCTTTAAAGTGCCTAAGAGTGTTTTGAAAACAATTTTTGAAGAATACAATGAAGTTAAGGATGTCTTCTTTCCAAAATTTGCCAAGATTAATAAGAGAAAAAATTCACGATTGGCTTTTTTTCGATTTAAAGACAAAGAGGAGCTTAGGAGCATGATCAATTTTGGAAAATGGTCGAAGAGTTGATGGTAGATTCATCCTTGTAAAAGAAGTCACCTTTTGCAATAATTCGAGGGTCCCCAAGGTTATTAAAGGTTCAAGTCACGATCTAGAGGGGGAAGGGATATCGATAGTCACTAAACAATCTTATCGAGATATTGTTATGATAAGGAGTCCTCAAGAAACTACTCAGATGATAGATCTAGTTCAAAGTTCTTCCAAAGGTAAAAAGAAGATGAATGATTATGCTGATATTGGTATTGAAATTGAAGAATTTAAGATTCTATGGTTTGATACTTCTCTCCCCCATAAGCACATAGAGTAGGTTGAGAAAAGAACTTTTGAAATATTGAGACTTGATTTCTCTTTGAGTAGAGTCCAATTGGGTCTTTTTGAGAATGGCACTGAGGTCTAAGTGTGTTGGATTTAAGATCTCCAAGTTCTTATGACATTTGGTGAAACCAAAGATATGGATGCTATTTTAAATCACCATAGCGATATTTATGAACTTTAGTTCAAATCTCTTATTCCATTTGGCAACTTGAGAATGCCTTATGCTATTCCTATTTGGATTATGTTGATTGAGGTTCTAGTTCATTTGTGGCACTGTAATTTCTTCAGGCAAGTCATGGAGCCTTAGGGTAAGTTCATCATCATGGTTAAAATTACTACTATTAGAGGTAGTTTCGAGGAAGCTTTTATGTTGGTGGAATTACCTAATTATCAAATTGTTCCTAATAGAGTGAGGGTGGATACCAATAAAGGGAGTTTTGTTATTGGAGAGATAAACGGTTAATGAAAAATAGAGAAGGGTAGAAAGCCAAAATGCAAAGATAAAGGTGAGTCAGATGTTGGTAGTAGTGCTCAAAGTCACGGTTGGTCGAAACATGGTGGTCGATTATCGAAAACTATCTTCATGAGACTTTACAGCAAGTATGTTGATTCATTTCATGAAAAGTCAAAAGATGACATGCTAAGATTTTGCAATATGATTTGGGAGAATGTGCCTGGTTTAGATAGGTCCCAACTCAAATTATGCCATTCTTGTAGTGTTGGTGTGAGTAGGTCAATGTAAGAACTTATGATTTTTAATATAAAGAACATAATCAAAGTTGGATCCCCACGAGCTCCTACATGGCTTGCTTTTTTGCATAGCTCAAATTTTAATGCAAATAATAGCCTTGAAAAAGAATACATGGATGTTAGTTTATAAGTTAACTTTAGTCATCAAAGGACTAACGTTTTGGAAACTTAGTTGGATCGTGGTGGGGTAGTTGAGTTGGAAAGAATTTTAGTGGTTTCCCATTGCCTAGGCCTATTTGTTGGTGGACCAAAAATCATTAAAACTTGCAACATCGGCCTATGTTGAAAAGGGCCCAGATGTTTCTAATGGTTATATAATTGGTGGTCCATGTAATGAGTTGTTTTATTGTCTAATTGGGTTGGATCTTGAGCCTGTGGATAGAAGATGGGTTGGTAGCCTAGTGAATGAGCTTTTTGAAGGTAATGAACTTGTTTAGTTGACCTCTGCTAGTCTAAGGCTCTCTTTGAATCATTTGGGCATTAGAGAACCCAAGTCTTGTTATGTGGATATAGAAGAAATTGAACTAATTGAGGGGTCTTCTATGGAGCACAATATTGATGTTGATGAGGATTTTATTGATAAAATTACTAGTGAAGGTTCTAGAAGAGGTAGGAAAAGGAGATTCCAAAGGGGGAATGGGAAATCCACTTATCTTAGGTTAAAAGTGAAAAGAGTTCTAGGATATGTCAAGGGTAAAATGAGAGGTGGTAGGTGGGGAAAAATGGTTCTACTATGTGAAACCCTTCACCTTAGGTGTAGATTAATGAAGTACAATTCTACTTTGTGAGCAAATTTAAACATTTTTTTTAAGCCTAAATTTCAAGTTTTTAGGTGTACAAGTTCTTAACAAAGGAATAGAGGCTAAAAGGATATATTTTTAAAGTGAAATTTACTTTCTTAAATAAAAAAATCGATACATGATAAATAAGTATCGATACTTTCTAACCAGAAAACTTTCAAAAGGATTTAGATGAACAAGTTTCGATACATGACTAATATGTATCAATGCATAAAATCCAAAAACTCAAGTATTGATACTTTTCCCAAATGTATTGATATTTGTTGCCTTTTTTGCAAAGATAAAAAGGGTAAAATAGTTTTTGCTCACTCAAAAATTACTTAAAATTACCTTAAAAGGCATATTTTTATTAGTCTAAACCCTTAGTTGCCTTTTCCACTATTTTCTCACAACTTTTAGCACTTTTAAACTCTTTTTCTACCAAAAATCCTCATTTTCAAAGATTTAAAGCTTGGCTTGGGTTTTTCCTACTATTAAAGGTAAAGTTTCCAACTTTTAATCTCTTAAAACTTGGGTTTCCATTACTGATTCTAAAAATTCCAACAAATTTCTTGGTTGTTCATAAAAGCTAAGGTTTCCAAACATTTTTATCCTTAGTAGCTCACCAAGGTAAGGAAATTCATTAAGCTTTAAATGTATATACCATTAATTAAATGAGGAGTAATGGATTTAAGCTAGAAATTTATTTTAGGTGAATTCTACTAGTTTTGAATTAACATAGGATAAATACTATGTGATCTATGGCCTAAGTAATGTGTACGATGATTGTTGAATGCATAGGTGCTGTCAAAACTTCAAGGAATTTGTTAGAGTAAAATCTTTCGTTGGTCGAGGTCGAGTGCTCAAAGGTGAGTGGATACATTTTTTCAAGTATTTTACTATTTAAAGTTAAGCATAATTTATTGAGGTGTTATCCTAAATGATTCAAATATCTTTTGTATAACAATAATTTCAAAGGTTTAAATCCAAATGATTTTCACAAAAGTTTTGAATCTATAATGTATGTAACTATTCTACTATGTATTTGCTTTCAATAAGGGGGTGATAAGCCCTTTTAATGATTTCTTTCAAAATGTGTTTAAGTTAAAATGATGAGTATGAAATGCATGTATGCTAGATGATATGTTTAGGTGGATGTAGACATTCTCACCCATGAGTTTATGAAATGGTTATGTGAAATGTACATGAGTATGTGATGTATGATTATGAGATTGTATATGATGTAGTTTCAGATACCATATGTGATAAGTATGAGTGTGAAGCATGAGTTCTAGTCAAGCATGATTATTTATTGATGATGATACAAGATATGGAACGATAAATCCTATAAATTATCTTAATCCAAGATAAAGAGATTATATCCTATCCGCTATAAGTTGAGGCAGTCTACTACTCCCAAAATGAGTGATACAGAATGCCACTCACAGAGCTCTCAAGGATCCAAGATAAATGGATCATACCTTATTTGCTATGAGTTGGTTGTGAACAACTACTCACAAAGATCCAAGATAAGGGAACTATACCCTATCCGTTATGAGTCGGGGTGGACTACCACTCATAGAGATCCAAGATATGGGGACTATATCATATCCGCTTTGAGTTGGGGTGGACTACCACTCATAGATAGTTAAGTCTTAGTTGATTCTTATAAGAGTATAAAAGTTGCAATTTAGGAAAATTACATACAAGTTATGTTTGAGAAAGTGATATGATATAGTTGAAAAATTGATGGAATATAGCTTAATCCAAGTGAATCTTGGTCTACATGATTGCCCTTAAGGATAGAAGGACTTTTAGAGTTAGAAAATGTAGACAATTTCTCAAAAATCTGAGTGAAGTATCAATACTTTTAGAAAATTATCAATATATAGAGTCCAGAGGACATTCTGGAGTAAAAGTATTGATACTTCACAAGGATGTATTGATCTTTTAGTTACAAAACAATGTTTTCACTTATTTTTCACAAGTTTTCAAATGTTTTCAACTTTCATTCCATCCTAAATGATTATGCAACTTTGGTTTCAGTTAAAACTTCATAAAAAGATTTTGAACAACATTTTTTACAAGAGTTTGAAGGAAACTTATGAGATTTATAAATACCATAATTATGCAACTTATGATTTATGCAAACACCTTTCTCTTTGGCTTGCCCCTTACCCATATTCACTTACAGAGTCTTTGTGACTTACACATTACTTTCTCATTTTTTTTTTTGCAAATTAGTGAACAGTTTACTACATTTGCTACGAATATAAGTTCTCGCTTTTTCTTGGTAGGTGTTCTAGCAGCCAATTTGATGCCTAGTGAGTTAGGTCATGTTCTTGTTGAGGAGCTGGTATTTATTTTATTGTTATATGTTATTGGATGTTACCTTATAAGCATGTAGCCACAAGTTGCACAATGATTTGCATGTTTTCAAGGATTTGACAAATTAAATGCTTATGATGAGATATTTGCATGAGTTATGAAAACCAATTTTTTATTTAAAAGTTTATTAATGTTTCCACATGTTGTGAGGTAGCATTTCTCCACGTTGTGATAGCACCTAGTATGATGTTCATTAATGTTTCCACAAGTCGTGATGTCGAATGCCACAATATTGTGATGGCACATTAGATTGCATGAGGATGTATTAAATGATAATGTGTATGTTTGATAAGTATGGCAATGTATGAATGATGAGTAAGAGGCTTGCTTGGACCAGAGGGCCATACCCACATAGGTCTTTGTGCTGATCATATCCCTAGAAATAAGATGTGACATAATGTTAGAAATGGGTTTCAGATATTCAAGAAAAGACAGTGCTATGGGAAGTGTATGTCAGATTAAACAAGGTTTCAAAATCCTTAGAGTCAACAAGAAAGAAGGTCATTTGTTAGGAAAGGTGTGATGCCTCTAAATCAAATCAAGATTGAAAAGGTCAGTGTGACTCAAGTTGGCAATGGGTCTCTTGGATAAGAATTAGGCATATGTATTAATGGTTTAGCCATAAGAAGAATAAGAATAAGAAGAAATATTAAGGAAGTGTTGAGTGTGCAAATTGGTCACCTTAATTTTATATCAGATAGCTCCTTGTCTAACTCTAATATTACTTATTGGAATAAACTAATAACTCAAGATGTCAAAAGCTCTTAGGAAGTGGCAGGTCAATTAGGGCTGGTCTTTGAACATTGCAGAGTTATGATTGTTAAGGATTTTGCCAACTTTGAATTAGAACAGAATGTTCATCATCAATAGGGTTTTTCTTAGATAAGAAGTTAAATTTGGAAGGAAAAGTTTACTTATAATGAAATTGACATAGTTAGCCTACCATGGTAACTTCTTTTAACCAACATGTAACAATTGTTTATTAGGGAAAGTTTCATTCATCAAAGTTAAGTCCTTACCTTGGTTTTCATGCTCCAACCTTGACAAATGGTTTACCACTTGATTTTCTAAACCTTTTCTATTCCTCATTTCCAAGTCAAATTCTTGTAGCAACAGAATCCATTTTATCAACCTTGGCTTGGTATCTTTCTTAGCAATTAAATACTTAATGGCAGAATAGTCAGTATAAACAATAACTTTAGTGCCAATAAAGTATGAACGAAACTTGTCAAAGGCATAAACAACAGCTAATAATTCTTTCTCTGTGGTGGTGTAATGCATTTAAGTGTCAGTCAAGGTTTTACTTGCATAATATATAAAATGACAAATTTTTTCATTTTTCTGCCTTAGCACTACACCTACAGTATGGTCACAAGCATCACACATAAGCTTAAATGGTAATGACCAATCAAGAGTTACAATAATGGGTGCAGATGTCAATTTCTTTTACAATTCTATGAATGCAGTATGGCATGCATCATCAAATTTAAATGGGATATCCTTTTCTAAAAAAATTACACAAAGGTTTAGCTATTTAAGAAAAATCCTTAATGAATTGCTGATAGAGACGAACATGTCCAAGAAAACTCCTTATACCTATTATCAAGGTTAGAGGTAGAAGCTTTTCAATGGTTTCTATCTTTGCTTTATCCACCTTCAATCTTTTGTTCAACATCTTGTGACCAAGAACAATGCCTTCTTGTACTATAAAATGGCATTTTTCCCAATTCAACACCAAGTTTGCTTTTTCACATATCTTTAACACCTTGTCAAGGTTTAACAAACATTCATCAAAATTATTGCCAAATACAAAAAAAATCATTAATAAATACCTCTAAATTTTTCTCCACCATAACTAAAAATATAACCACCATGCGTAGTTGAAATGTCACTAGAGCATTGCATAGTCAAAATGGCATCCTTTTAAAGGCGAAAGTACCATAAGGACATGTAAAGGTTGTTTTCTTTTGATCCTCTAGCGCTATGGCAATCTAGTTATGCCCTCAGTCCTCATCCAAGAAAATATAGTACACTTTTTTAGCTAGCTTATTCAATATTTGATCAATGAAAGGTAAAGGGAAATGTTTTTTTTCATGTGGCTTTATTTAGCTTCCAGTAATCCATGCACACTTTCCATCTTGCGATTGTCCTTGTGGGAATGAGCTCATTGTTTTCTTTTGCAACCGTTGTCATCCCACCTTTCTTTGGTACACATTGCACTGAACTTACCCATTCATTATCCGAAATAGGATAAATGATACCAACATCTAGCCACTTAATTATCTCTTTATTTACCACCTCCTTCATAATTGGATTCAATCTTTGTTAATGCTCGATAGTGGCTTTGTGATTATCCTCCTACAAAATTTTATGCATGCATATTGAAGGACTTATCCCCTCTATATTTGTGATAGTCCAACCAATTGTCCTTTTGTGCTCTCTTGGAACGTTCAACAACTTATCTTCCTACTTGTCAGTAAGACTAGATGCAATAATAACAAGGAGAGTAGATGAATCACCAAGATAAGCATACCTCATATGATTAGGTAATGGTTTGATTTTCAACTGATGAGGTTTTTCAATCAAAGGCTTCACTGATGAAGCTAAAGAAGTTGACAAATCTAACAATTCAAATTGATGTCCCAACACACAAGATGATGCATTCACACACTCTATTACTTTCTCATCATTTGTCTCAAATTTGCCAACCAATAATGCATTGTGTGATTTAGTAAGATAACTTTCCACGAAAACTTCATTTTGGCTCTGTTTATGAAACTAACTACAAAACATCATCATGATCATTAGTAAACTTTAAAGCTTTAAAAATGTTGAATGTTACCTTTTGATCTTGTACTTTCAAGGTAAGTTCTCCTTTCTCAACATTAATGAATGCTCTGGCAATGCGTAAGAAAGGTCTTCCAAGGATAATACGAACCTCTCTATGCTCTTCCATATTGAGCATTATGAAATTTGTTGGGAAGATGAATTTATCCACTTTAACAAGCACATCTTCCATGATACCTCTCTGATATGTATGAGTTCTATTTGCCAATTGTAAAGTCATAATGGTTGGCTTAATTTCCCCCAAACCCAACTTGTTATAAATAGACAAAGGCATCAAATTAATACTTATCCCTAAATCACTCAAAGCCTTGGCAAAAAATAAAGCAATAATTATGCATGAAATAGTAAAGTTGCCTAAGTCCTTAAGCTTTGCATAGAGCTTGTTCTGAATGATTGCACTACACTTATTACTGAGTGCTACTATTTTAAATTCACTTAACCTCCTCTTCTTAGATAGAATATCTTTTAGAAATTTGACATATGAAGGCATTTGCTCCAATGCCTTAGTAAATAGAATGTTGATATGAAGCTTTTTAAACAGCTCCATAAATTTCTAAAACTGGCTTTCTTTTTGCTACTTCTTAAGCTATTGAGGAAAATGTGGTGGTGGTGGTTGAGTTACTTTAGTCTCTTTCACTCGACATTGCTCACTAGAACTTTCAATTTGTGTCTCATCTTTGATTGTCTTATTTTCCTATTTAGCTTATTTTAGGTCACTTTTAACTTTTTTACCACATCTTAAAGTGATGGCCTTGACATATTCCTTACCTTCCCTCTTCAAATTTGCTTCTGTATCAGTAAGTAGTGTTCCTTGAGCTCTATTGTTTTATAAATTGGCAAGTTGACCAACTTAAGTATCGAGGTTTCTAAGTGATGTTGCTTGACTCTGAATGAGAGTTGTTTAACTTTGGATGATGCAATCATTCTGTGTTATGTATTACTTTAACAAATCATCTACAATTAGCTTCTTATCTTGGGTAAATGCTCTTGTTTGTTGTTGAAATCCTAGAGGTGCATTCGACCTTAAAGATGAGGATGACCCTTGATTATTAACCCAATAAAAGTTTGGATGGTTCTTCCATCCTGGGTTGTAACTATTAGAGTAAGAGTTATTTTGTTGTCTGTTTCCTAAAAATTGTACTATTTCTATCATACTCAGACATTAATGATTGGCATGATCATCTCCACATTATTCACAAGCTACAAAAGGACTTTAAATGGAGTTAGTACCAAAAGATTTAAGTGTCTTATTTAGAACTACTACTTGTACGAATAATGCTGAAATGGCATCTACATCATGAACTTCAGCTACTCTCTTATGCATTGATTGCTCTGCTGGCCACTGGTAGTTCTTTGCAGCCATCTTCTCCAACAAATTGTATGCCTCGTCAATTGATTTAGCCATTACAGCTCCTCTCACAACGGTAGCAATGGTAGTTTGAACATGACCACTCAAACCATTGTGGAATGTTTTCACCTGAAGCCACTTTAGAAGACCATGATAAGGACAATAACGAAGTAATTATTTGTATCTTTCTCAAGCCTTGTACAATGATTCAGAATCTTACTGCATGAATGATGTGATATCATTCCTTATTTTCGTTGTCATGGCTGGAAGAAAGAATTTAGCAAGAAACTATTGAGCAAGATCATCCCATTTTGTTATGGATCTAATAAAGAGTGCATTCAGCCATGCTTTAGCTTTATCTCTTAGTGAAAAAGGGAAAAGCTTCAAACAAATTGCATCATCTGTGACACCATTGTGTTTAAAAGTATCACATATCTTCAAAAAGTTTAAAATATGGCCATTTAGAAAGCCCCAAAATTGGACTGAGGTTTGAATCATGGTGATGATAATCGGCTTAATCTCAAAATTATTTGCTTGAATAGTAGGCCTTCAAATGCTCGACAAAATTCCTTGACCTAAAGGAACAACATAATCCCTTAAGTAACGATTTTCAGCTACTACATATTTTTGGATTTGCTGCTCACCCTTTATTGGAGCAAAACCTTGTTGATTTTTCGGTCAAAGTCTTTTGGATGTTCTTTCGATCTCTAGATCACACAGTATAATCTCCAAGCTTTTTGCTCTTCTCATACAATGACACAACGAACTTGAAAAACAAAGAAGAAAAACTGAAATTAATAATAACTTGTTGAATTTTAATATTAACAAATAAATAGTAAAACAAATCCTCAACAATGGTGCCAAAAAACTTGTTGTTGAATTTTCACGCAAGTGCACGCTATTGCAAACAAGTAATTTAGTGATGAAGTAAAGTATCGTTCCTATGGAGATTTGTTCCTAAATCTTTACTAAGTACTAAAATTCATGACAAATTGATCTTATTTAAGTAACTAAAGTTCTTAGAAATTAATTAAAATTAAATTAAACAAGTACTAAATTAACTAGCATAAATTAAAATTACTTGAGAAGGCATAAACTAAAACCTAGGATTATGGGTTCATTCAACACTTTATCTGATACCAGCATTTCTTATTGTTTACATTCATGGGTGGCTTTACTAACCTAGAATCCAAAGCAACGTACAAGTCTCATCAAGATGCTTGAATAAATACCTAACTTAATTGAGTCACTATATATATGTAAGGATCAACTAAATAAGGTTCATTAAGGTAGTGTTCTAATTTGGCTACGTATGGCAATTGAAGTATATCTACTCTAATCGTAAATCAAATCACCTAAATGACGTGAACATACACTATTCGAATCTTAGTCCAATATAAAATCTCTCTGTCAAGTCTCAATTAGATTCACAAATTAGTTAATTATTAATCAAGCAATAAAAAGCATTAAGAATAGAATTGAATAAGCAAAACTATACTCGTTCATGACAAATAAAAGAGAAACCAATAATTAAATTACATGTTGAAATCCACCATAATCCTAGAAAATCAAATTAGTTCACAATATTCAAATAAAACATCATCTAAAGAAATTTAGCCATGAATAAAAGTCTAAGAAAATAAGAGAAATATGAAAGTAGAGAAAGAAACTAATGGCTAAAGCTTTTGATCTTGAATCTTTCATAATCTCTCTTGCTTTCTTACTTTGTTCTTGGCTCTAAAATCTTCAGAATAGCTATTGCCATCCTCTCTCTTGAATACTTTGGAAAGGGTCCCTTAAATAGGTTCAAAATAATCTAATTTCCATATTCCAGCTTGAAAAAAATTTTTGAAAAGGAGTGCGGCACCACAGCCTTGTCTTCTTGGTGTTCGGTGCCATGCTTTAGTTTGTGGTGACGTGGCGCTCTAGCCTCAAGTAAAAGTATGATGCTTTCTATTCTTTCAGTGCTAAGGCCATGCTCTCCTCAACACTGCAGTCTTGGCTTCCTTGGCGTTGTAGCCTTGAGCAACTCAAGGCCTTGGCCTTCAATCAACATGCTACCTTGTGCAGAACTCTAATAGTCCATTTTCCTCCAATGTAATTTTCACCTCAATACAATCTGAACTAGGTGAAGTGGTAAACATGAAAGTTGTATCCCTTTCTTTATCTTTCCAATGAATTAGGAATCGTATCAATTAGACTTCTATAGCTGAAGTTATTCTTAAAATATTTTAGCATATATGATTAAAGCCTTACCCATACTTGTGTGGTTTTTCATCAAATGAACCTTTTTCATCAAATATCTTACAAAAGCAATAAGAGAAATCAATAATAAATATTCTTAAAGTAAATTAAAGGAAAATAAAGGAAAATTAACAATTCAACATGTAATCAAACTTAAACTAGAAAAACACCTAAAATGCTAATATTTGAACCTAAAATCTAAAAGATCTAGCTACTTAAGCACCCAAAATGTGTCAAAATAACTCTATATAATATAGTTATTAGCTCTCGATCTTTTTCTCAATCTGCTTCTCGATCAATGTCTTCCAATGCAAAATGTGGTCAACACTTCACTCATAGCCTTTAGAAAATATGTCCATGCCTTTCTTGAAAAATCATCAATAAAGGTCCATATATATATAATGTCCACTTTTGATGCCACCAGAGAAGGACGCCAAAAATCTGAATGGATATAGTCTACTACACTATTAGTTCGATGAGTTGTAGTGCTAAATTTCACTTTATGTCATTTGTCATAGATGCAATACTCATAGAAATCTAGCTTCCTAGTCTTTGGACTACACAGCAAACCATACTTACTCAATTGTGTCATTTCCTTCTCAATCAATGGACCCCATCTTATATGCTATAAACATGTAAGATTATCATCAGGATCATTGGATGAGATTACGAAAACAGTTTTAATCTTTGTGTTTCCCACTAGATGATAAAAGTCATCGGATAACTTACCTTTCATGATAGTTAAGGGTATTTTAGATACCTTCAAGAAACCATCTTGGCCATCCCATTTGTAGCCCTTTTTATCTAACAAAATTAACGATATCAAATTCTTTTTCATGTCAAAGACAAGTTTCATCTCAAGTGTCCTTACAATACCATTAAACATCTTGATTCAAATGGTGTTAATCTCTACAACTGATAGAGAGAAATCATCTCATAATTGTACAGTGTTCGTATTGTTAGTCCCAAATATAGGTGCTAGAGAGGGGGTGAATAGCACTATCTCAGCTCTTTTTGGTGAGATTGAGACTTGGTCTCAAATTAAGGAAGATTAGGCAATGAAAACAATTGACAAGGTATTTACAATGGTTCGGTCCAAGACCTACATCCACTACCTTGATTATCCAACCAAGGATTTTCAAATCAAACACTAAGCCGGTAGAATTCACAAGCTTCCACCAAGCTTTTACAATGGCTTTTCCAAGGCTTAGCCACAACTTTTACACTAGTTTTTCACGGGATCAACTAAAACCCAATGTGGCTTTCCAAGGCTCAACCACAACCTATCACTAGTTTTTCCCGGGCTAAACTAAAACCCAATGTGGTTTTTCAAGGCTCAACCACAACCTTTAACTCTAGTTTTTCACGAGCTAAACTAGAACCCAACCCCAACTTTTCAAGGCTAAGTTGGAACTTACAAGCATCCAAGCAAACCTTGCTTGACGTAAACATTTAGAGTGAAACACTCACTCTAAGAATACAAAGATAGAAGAAGGAAAGTACCTAGTGATCACACGGTTGATCTATATGGTACAAGTTGAAGTGCTGAACATAGATACAAAGAATAGGAGTTGAGGTTCAATGAAGAGTACAAAAGATTTTCAAGTTTTCTACTCTCTTTGGCTTGAATATGATGGTATCTTTTTGTATGAAGCCAAAAGTTTTTTTTTTTCGCATTTGAAGATCCTTTTATAGTTGGAGAAGCTGGTCTGATGGCTGTTGGGACGTTTATGACCGTTAGAAACAGTTTGGGGAAGGTTCTGGCCGTTTTCTTATCTTGTAATGGCCTGACGGATGAAGCAAACAGAGAGCACTTAGTTGACTAAGATTTTCCCATTGGTCGACTAAGTTGGTTTTGTTTCAGATGCAGATTCCAGTGATCGCTTAGTCAACTAACCCCATTATCTTGGTCAACTAACTTGATTCTGTTTCTCCCCAAGCTTTACTGTCACGACCCAATTCCCGGGCCATGACCGGCGCAAGGACCCAATGAGCATAGCTCACTAAGCCCAAGCAAGCCTAATTTCACTTACTTTATTCCATACATGCTCGTGTGAGGCATCCACACGTAATGCACCCCGTGTGCATTACAATGCCAACTAACCGTGACATATCCAGTCACACATACACACACACACCCTTTTCGGGAGTGGACACAGCCAAAGCACAATGGCATTTTTAATCACAATATACATGCACTATGCCAGTCATGTATTTAGCAATTTACATTGCTTACACATTTACATTTATACCAGTCAGAAATAAACTTTAACAGTGTACATTACATGTACATAACCATCATACAAAACCCAAGACTTCCAACGGAGACATGTACGATAAAACGACAACTAGTGAATGCCAGACACCTACCAGGAGATGGACTACTGTGATCCCGCGATCTAGGAATCTACAATCTCCTGATCTGAAAACATGAATTTTTTGAAAATGGTGAGTATAAAACTCAGTGAGCAAACATAAGATAGGAACAAGCCATAATATCAGGAAGGGTTAAAAATATGATGCATACATTTAGAACACATTCATTTTTATCCAATTTATTATCAACCCTTCCCCTCATTTCAATTTAATTTATAATGAAGGAATAATCAATTTCATACAATATACTCGGAGAAATGAACAATCACATATGTACACAACCACATATATCTGAGCACTCGCAGGCGTTACGTATCGCCGTCCCTGCAAGCCCCTGGATAACAAATCACACTTCACCAATGTTCACGAGTGATAGTTTCCAGGAATCGTGGGCGTTACGTTTCGCCGTCCCCACTTTGCTCAATTTTCAGAATTTATAGTAAATAGTGGGCGTTACGTATCGCCGTCCCCACTTTGCACACCATTTCAGGCCTGTGCATTTTCCTCTTCACACGTGCACGATGGTAATAATTTCACAATACTTCTTAACAACACATATAAACATCATAACAATGTACACATTCAGCACAATTAAATTTCACCTCAATGAAATAATAATTCATGCTTTCATGCCAAACACATAATTTTATGCCTTCATGCATAATACGTAATTTCATCACATAAAATCATTTTTATCAAGGGCTTGTTCCCGGCACGTAATTTTTGTTTTAAAACTTTGAATAAATCATTTAATCATCTATTTCAATACAATGTGCATTCCCCAAATAATTTTGAAATGCAAGTTCACTCACCGTCTCACAAATCCGAATTCCGGATGCTCTTGGATTAAAAATCCTCAATCACGATTCCCTTGCCTTTTTCGGACTTCTCACCACCTTAACACAGAATAAAATTAAGAAATTACTATAATGCCCCCAGACTAATACAAATTAATTTAAATTGCTAATGTATGATACGCAAAAGCAAAAATACGTCCGATTATCGCTTTAACGCGGTATTGCCTAATTTCGACCGATCACCCGATTAATCGACTATTATGTCCAATTTGGTTCCGAATTGGCCCATTCTTTTTTTTTCTTTTTCTAATACTTTAATTCACCACAAATCATTCAATTAATGCCAATTTCAACATTCACCATTTTCCATTTCTTTATGGAAAAATTCGGCCAATACAGTGCATTAGCACTGAAAATTTTTCCTACTACATTTTTCACTTGCATTTGTCATTTTCTAATTTCCTTCATTTCAAATGAAATCATTTCATTTGAAATGAAACAATTTCTTCATGGTTTCTCTACACGCTAGGTTCGGTCAATGAAGAACAACCATGACACTCAATTTCTTTCTTCCCTTTTTGTCCATAATCGTGCTTAACTACTCCTAAACACCAACATAGTTTAAATTCAATCCAATCCAACATCAAATCCATACTCATACCCATTTTTCAGAATTCATCCCATCATGATATCTCCATACTTAACCATAGAATTCAAGAACAAAAGCATAGATAGGGTAAATCACAAGCCAAAGTAAAGATTTATTACCTTTTTCAAGTGATTTCCTTTGAAAATCACACTTTTCCTTAGATTTCCACCTAGGTTTTGTGTTTTTCTTCTTTGTTCTTCTTTTCTTTCCTTCAATTCTGGTGGGTGCCGAATTTAGAGAGAGAAATGAGGGTTAAAGGCTGATTTTTATGGCTTAAATAATAAAATATAAAAGCTTGCCACGTGGCATCACCTAATTGGCCCGTTTTCTTTACTTTTTGACTTTTTCTTCCATTTATTCTCCACCATTTGATTCATCAAGTCAACATCTGATCCAAGGTTGATCATGGCTGGAAATAATGGTTCTGGTGATGAAAAATTACGGTTTTGCCCCCGGGATGGCAAAATTACGATTTTACCCCTATACTCCGAAATGTACCGAAATTTCATTATTTTCACTGTCCAACCTCAAATAACACCAATATAAATCAATATTACCCAATTGGGGTAAAATCCTTTCAAAAAAATTCACATTTAGCACTCCGGTGGCAAAATTACCATTTTGCCCTTGTGCTCCAAAAACACTGGGAATCACCATTTTACACTGCTAAACATCATTTTATACTCCAAAAATCATAACTATATTTCATATAATTATTTTTGGTCCAATGTGATCAAATCTTGGTTAAAATCTCCATAAATCAACAAATGAGAAAATGACCGTTTTGTCCTTAACCGGTCAATTTTCTCAATTGATTTCAAACTGGACCTTGAACTCTGAATCACTATTCTGACCTATTCTGTGGGTCTCAGAATTTTGAAATTCCTCTTAGAATTTCTATTAAACTAGTTGAAGCTCGATTTAACTTAATTGTACCATTAGGTACAATACCGGCTTTTCAACCAATTAGACAAGGTCTCACATTTACCCTTACACTTTCTCCATTTCAACTTTTATTCGACCAATGACCTTCCTTGGTTTAACAGAGAGCTTCATCAATACTGATCTTCCTTGTTCTTTATCCAAATCACATATTTAGATGTTTAATAGGAAGATTGTCATATTGTCTTATTTGTGATCATTTGCCCTGCACATTTGGTTACAAGTATTAGACACAAATGACATGAGAATGTTTTATTATCATCAAAAACTAATGGAGCCAACAATCTCCCCCTTTTTGATGATGACAAAACATCCCTTGATTAATAGCATGGTGCCATTTTAATATCTTTTTCAGTTTCTACAGAAAATAAGGATTGTTCCCCCTAAGTTCATGCTCCCTCTAAAGTGTGTGCATTTTTCATCCATTCCAGCAAGTTTTTATCCAAGTTATATTCTTAGTGACATTGTATATTCTTGCTTTGGATAGAGTATATTCATATATGCAGATTTTAAGAGCAAATGACATGTTGACAGATTGTTTTCAGTTTTCTATGTCTGTAATTTTCTGTCAACTAGGATGCAGGTTCAGATTTCATCATGTTAGCTTCAGATTTCATTCACACCATCATTTTTTCATCAGAACTTTTATGAATCATCATTCATATGTACTCAAGCACATGTTTTACTTTGCATTATGGTCTCAGAAATGATTTATCAACATGAGGACTCAATATCAGCACAATATCAGAAAAACTTTGACAGCTTTGCACAGTATCAGCAGACAAGTTTCCAGCCATGCTTCATAATGTCATGGATATCATTTTTAGAGTTCAAACACTTTAAGCAGCTACCAACGAGCATATTCAAGTCATTCATAAAGTCAGCTAAGATTAAAGATATTGTTTGAATGCCATTTCGGCATAGATATCCAACAAAACAGTAAACAGAAATATTATTCCAGAAATACCCCTAGTCTTGTTTTTGCTACCTATTTTCCCTAAAAGTCTGGTTCCTCTATCCTTAGATTTTTTTATTTTTCTTGTAAGTACTACTCTCCCTTTTTGTCATCATCAGGGAGGGGGTTGAGGTATCAGTTCTTAGAAGGAGATGGTGTGGATTCAGGGGACATAATTTGTTCCCACCAAGGGTTCAGGGGAAAAAAAGAGGGTGATCTTAGAGGGGCTTGAGAGGTTGCTTCTGGAGTCTGTTGAGGAGATGTCTCTATAGCCTTTTCTGGAGTTGCCTGATCAGAGACTTTTATTGGGGCTTGAGGAGTGCTTACAGGAGGTGATTTTACCTTTTCTGCCAATCTTGAAGACTTCCTTGTTCTTTGAGGAACTGATTTTCTTGCTGTCTTCTTCTGTCTCATGGCAGGTGGTTGAGTCTTAGATGCAGGAGTTATGTCTTTTGCTTTTGTTTTTCCTTTATCTTCCCTTTTTTCGCAACTTCCTATTCTGAGGTCATTGCTTGAGCAGCTTGAGCTGCTGCTGCCTCTTTTTCTGCTTGCTCTTCTCTGACCATTTCATAGAAAAGTCTCATAACAGATACTTATTCAGAATGTGGAGGGGATGCTTCATGTTCAGGATGAGATGGAGACTGGTGCGCAGGAGAACCAAGTGGTGAACCAACTACCTCAATCCCTTTATCAGATGTTTTCTTTCTTGCTGAGGTGGTTTGGTGTGGTTCTTCAAGTTCTGGTTCAAGGTCATGATGACTAGGACTTGCACTATGATAGGCTGATCCTTCAGCTTGAAATTCAGGGCTTGCATCTTGAAATTCAGAACCTTCTAGTTGCAATGCTGATCCTTCAACACCTTGTCCTTCTGGTGCCATGCTCTCAATAGCAGAGGAGTCAGCATTTGCAGGTCCTGTTGGCATTTCAGATCTGGCTTTCAAGCTGGTTTCAATTTCATTCATTTTTTCTTCAATTTTAACAAGCCTAGCTCCCTGATCAGTGAGCTTGGCATCCATTCTCATCAACAGGTTGAACATTACTTCATTGGAGAATGGAGGGCCAACTGTTTCTGGTTGTGTGGGGGCTGCCACTGGTTGAGTCTGAACTGAAGTGATCTTAGAGGTCTTGCTGAAGGTGTCCCCATACACTCTGTATCCCATTTTGATCAAACTTCCTAGGTAGATTGGTTGGTCTCTACTCTTGACCATATCCATATCATACCTTTTTACCCATACACCTTTCTTCTTGACAAGAGATGTAATCACATTTCAATAGGGCAAATGGATCTTTTCCAACTTACATGTTGCCCTCATTCTTTCAATCATGAACCATCCAAGGTTCAAAACTTCACCAGTGAATGCATGCTCCATCAGTCAAAGGTCTTGAAGGCTGATGTAGCTTAAGCTACCACTTCTGCCATGCAGATTTGCAACAACAAAGTAATGCAAGATCCTAAATTGTGGACTAATGATCAGTCTTGCATTGCTCTTTGAAGAGAAATTTTCCTTCTTCCCGGTGACAATTTCCCACACAGAAGTAGGATCATACTTGTCAAGCATCTTATATTCTTCATTCTCACCTTCGATTCCTAGCAGGTTAATTAAGTCTGAGGCAGTAACTAGGAATTCTTTTCCATTAAGAAAGACATTCAGATTTTCTTCAGAGTACTCATCTGAATCATCAAGCTCTCTTTCACTAAATGCAATGCTAGAATATAATTATTTAACTAAACTAGCACTATATGCTCTGTTCTTGAAAGAGCTAAACTCCTTGATACTTAGCTCATTAAAATAATCTGTCAAGCTCGTTTGCAGTTCAGGAGTTTCACTGAAACTCTCCCAGTCAATATACTTCCCACATGTAATGGAGGTATTTTCGATTTTCTTAAATCTCTCTTCATGAATTTTGTTCCTATATTTTGGGGAAGAAGCAGATGAAGTACATTTTTCTTCTTTGCTCTTCTTTCCTAGTTTCTCAGTCTTCTTCTTCTTTTCTTTTTGTTTCTTCTTCTCGGACCCTTTCTCAGTCTTCTTTGTTGCAGAACTCGATGCCCCTTTTTGTTTCTTTCTTGGGTGCTCAATTTCAGAGTTCTCTTATGCTGGTCTCTTCCTCTTTTTCTTTGCTAGTAAATCCTTCAAAAGGGTCGACTTGGCCATTGTAATTTTTTAAGATGTTTTTCACTTAGGGTCCAAGAGGTGTCAGAAATAGGGTTCTCAGTTGATTTCAGAAGATGGAGAGAAACAACTAAGACTGATAGAGATGAGAGAGTGATTTTCAGAGGATTAGGCAGTGAATGGCGGTTTCTAACTTAGAGAACTGTCTATCTCCCCCTTAGCTAATGCCTTATTTTCCCAAATTTCAAAACTCCCTCTCATATTTTTACTATTTACTGCATCAGGTTTCCCTCTTTCATTTTGTCACCCGGTAGGCACAAAATTTCCTTAGTTTAATCCTATATTACTCAGCTATTTGTTCTTTTGATCCAATAAAACAGAATGCTCTTAGTTGACTGAATTTCATACATTAGTCGACTAAGTTTCTTCTATTTTTCTCTATTTGGTTCAGACTTCTTCCTATAATTCTTCCAAATAACACATTCCTATATTCCTTCTAATTTCACAAAATCTATTCTCACTAAGGGGTTTTGTAAATATGTCAGCGAGTTAGTGCAATGTGCTCACAAATTCAATATTGATTTCTCCCTTAGTTACATAATCTCTAATAAAATGATGTCAATTTCAATGTACTTACTTCTTGAGTGTTGCACAGGATTCTTTGAAATATTTATAGCACTGGTGTTATCACAATATATGGGTGTGTTATTCATGGACAACCCGTAGTCTCTCAATTATTGCTTAATCCATAAAACCTGTGCACAACAACTTCCTAGGGATACATATTCTGCTTCAGTAGTGGATAAGGCTACAGAATTTTGCTTCTTGCTTGACCAGCATACAAGCATGCTTCCTAGTAGCTGACATGTTCCACTTGTGCTCTTCCTATCAGTTTTACTTCCAGCAAAGTCAGCATCTGAATATCCTACAAAGCTGAATGGTGATTCTTTTGAATACAATAATCCTAGGCCTTGAGTTTCAATGAGATATCTAAATATTCTTTTTACAGTAGTGAGGTGTGTTTCTTTAGGTTGTGACTGAAATCTAGCACACAAACACACACTAAACTGAATATCTGGTCTACTTGTAGTTAAGTAAAGAAGAGATCCAATCATACCTCTATAGAGCTTTTGATCAACATCTTTACCTTTCTCATCAGCATCAAGCTTTGTAGATGTATTCATGGGTGTGCTGATGGATTTCAATTTCAGTATGTCATACTTTTTGAGCATGTCTTGAATGTATCTGTCTTGGCTGACAAAGGTTCCTCCTTTACATTGCTTGATTTGAAGGCCAAGAAAGTACTTCAATTCTCTCATCATGCTCATTTCGAATTCTCCCTGCATTTCCTTAGCAAAGTTCTTGCAAAGAGATTCATTAGTAGCACCAAATATTATGTCATCAACATAGATTTGGACTATGATTAGATCATTTAGGTATCTCTTGATAAACAGTGTGGTGTCAATGCTGCCCCTAGCATAGTCTTTTTCCACCAGGAATTTTGAAAGCCTTTCATACCAAGCTCTAGGAGCTTGTTTCAAACCATATAAGGCTTTATGAAGCTTAAGGACATGATTTGGTTTATTGAAATCTTCAAAACCAGTAGGTTGTTCAACATATAGCTCTTATTGAATAATTCCATTTAGGAATGCACTCTTCACATCCATTTGGTATACTTTGAAGTTCATATGACAAGCAAAGGCAACTAGTAATCTTATGGCTTCTATTCTTGCTATTGGAGCAAAGGTTTCTTCATAATCTATTCCTTATGAACTTTCTTTTCAACATGGATTGATTCATCAAAAACTATATGGATAGATTCTTCAACAGTTAGTGTCCTTTTGTTGAAAACTCTATATGCTTTTGAGTTTATGGTATATCCCAAGAATATTGCTTCATCACTTTTAGCATCAAACTTCCCTAATAGCTGTTTTCCATTGTTCAACACAAAGCATTTGCAACCAAAGCTCCTAAGGTGAGAGATGTTTGGTTTTCTTCCTTTGTATAGCTCATATGGGGTTTTTGACATGATTGCTCTAATTCAAACTCTATTAAGTATATAAGCTGCTGTATTGACAGCTTCAACCCAGAAATATTTAGGGAGGTTGTTCTCACAAAGCATAGTTCTTGCCATCTCTTTCAATGTTCTATTCTTTCTTTGCACAACTCCATTTTGCTAGGGTGTTCTAGGTGCTGAAAAGTTGTGGTCCAACCCCTTTTTATTGCAATATCTCTCGAACTCATCATTCTCAAATTCACCTCCATGGTTACTTCTAATCCTAATAATGGATGTACCTCTTTCATTCTCAACTTTCTTGCAATATCCTATGAAAGCTGATAATGCATCATTCTTGTGAGCAAAGAAATAAACCCAAGTAAATCTTGAGTAATCATCAACAATCACTAAACCATAAGATTTACCACCTAAACTTGTGGTGCTAATTGGACCAAAGAGATCCATGTGGAGCATTTCAAGAGGTTTCGATGTTGACACAACATTCTTAGCTTTGAATGATGTTCTGACTTGTTTTCCTAGCTGACATGCTTCACATAATCTATCATCCTCAAACATAATGCTAGGTAGTCCAATAACTAGATCTTTCTTAATTAGTTTCGACATGGTGTTCAAGCTAACATGTCCTAGTCTCATATGCCACAACCAGCTGTTGTTTTCAACCTTGGCTACTAGGCACACTTCACTATCATTCTCTAGATCTTCAAAGAAGATGACATACATGTTTTTCAATCTATTTCCTATGAAGGTAGTCTTCTTAGTGCCTATGTCTATCACTTCACATTTGTTGGAATCAAAGGAAACCTTAAACCCTTTGTCACATAGCTGACTTATGCTTAACAGATTATGCTTTAGACCTTGAACAAATAACACATTGCTAATTTGTGTGCAGGAGTTCTTACCAACCGTACCTATACCTTGAATTCTTCCTTTTGAATTATCTCTAAAGGATACGGTGCCTCCTTTTTTCTTTTCCAGCTGTGCAAACAGCATTTCATCTCCTGTCATGTGTCGAGAGCAGCGACTATCTACGTACCATGGTTGTTTCTTTATGTGTTGAGCCTTTGAGCATGTTTCCTTTAGGTGCAGCTCCACCTACAAAAATATGGTTCAGTTATTCTTGATAGGTACCCATGCTTTGATGGGTCTTTGAGTGTTAGTGTCAATAAAATAACCTTTTCGCACCCAGATTTTCTGGTTTTCTACACATAAATGTTTTTGACACACTCATATGATAGATGGCCATATTTTCCACAACGATAGCATCTAGATGATGCATTATGATGATTCTTCTTGCTATATGAATTTTTCTTTAAAAGATCATTGTTTAAACATTTAAGAGCTACATTTTCATTAAGAACTTTTTGCAAAGCATCAGTTTTATTTTCCAGCTCTACTCTCATGATTTCAAAATCTACTTTTGAGTGTTCCAGTTCAGTTTGAAGTAAATTTCTTTGTTCAAAAACAGAGTTAAAATCAAGTTTAATTTTCTCTAGATCTTTTTCAAGTGATGCAGCCTTTTTCTTCAGATTTTTGTACTTTAAAAACAGGCTTTCAAACTCATCACATAACTCATCATACTCATCTTGCAAATCATTCATAGATATATCACAAGTCGATGAGCATAGCTCTATTTCATCATCATTTGCCATCAGGTAAATGTTTGCTCTTTCTTCTGAGCTTCCTTCATCAGATTCTGTGCTTGAATCACTGTCTAACCAAGTTACAGTAACCATTACCTTTTTTGATTTTTTATTTTTCCTTGGAGTTTCTTCCTTCAACAATGGACATTCAGATTTGTAGTGTCTTGATTTTTTGCATTCGTAGCAGATCACTTCTTCCTTGATACTGCTTTCATTCTTGTTTTTCTTCCATGAAGGACCTTGATCCTTTTTAAAGAATTTTCTTGCAATTCTTCGATTCTTTCTTCCCATCAGTTTTCTCAGTCTTCTTGCAACAAGTGCAAGTTCATCGTTGTCATCACATGAGAGTTCTTCCAGCTCTTCTTCAAGGATGCTGGCCTTAAGTGCTATGTTCTTTTTCTTCTATTTTGCCTCTCTTTTATCCTCTTCTTCTTCTTCCTTGAGCTCTAGCTCATGTGTGAGGAGTGACCCACAAATTTCATCAAGTGTGATGATGTTCAAATCTTTAGCTTCACAGATGGCAGTCACCTTTGGCTTCCAAGACTTAGGTAGGCTCCTAAGAAGTCTTTTTACAAGCTCATGCTCAGGGATAGGTTTTCCTAGTTGGTTAAGCTTATTTGTAATGTTTGTGAACCTATTAAACATGCTGGTGATGTCCTCACCAAGTTCCATTTTGAACATCTCATAGTTGTGGGTCAATAGGGCAATTTTGGACTCCTTAACTTGAGAAGTCTTTTCATGAATTATTCTTAACTTATCCCACACTTGCTTGGCTGTTGTACAGCTAGAGACTTTGTTGAACTCAGTAGGAGTTAAGGCACAATGTAGAGTGTTGATTGCCTTGAAATTTGTTTACACTTTCTTAGTTTCAGCCTCAGTCCGTTCAGACCTTGGCTTAGGCATCAACTCATTTGTGACAATATTCACAGTTGAGGGAGAAAAGGGACCATCAGTGATGACATCCCACATTTCATAATCTATGGCCCTAATGAAAATTGACATTCTAATGCTCCAATAAGGGTAATTAGAGCCATCAAACAGAGGTGGTCTGTTTGTTGATTGTCCCTCAGCTACAACTGATTTATGTTGAGCCATTTGAATCCTCTCTAAGGGTGTTAAACCTTATATTCAGAGAGCTAGCTCCGATACCAATTGTTGGTCCTAAATATAGGTGCTAGATGAGGGGTAAATAGCACTATCTCGGCTCTTTTTGGTGGGATTGAGACTTGGTTTCAAACTAAGGAAGATAAGTCAATGAAAACAATTGACAAGGTATTTATAGTGGTTCGGTCCAAGACCTACATCCACTACCTTGATTATCCAACCAAGGATTTTCAAATCAAACACTAAGACGGTGGAATTCACAAGCTTCCACCAAGTTTTTACAATGGTTTTTCCAAGGCTTAGCCATAACTTTTACACTAGTTTTTCATAAGATCAACTAAAACCCAATGTGGCTTTCCAAGGCTCAACCACAACCTATCACTAGTTTTTCTTGGGCTAAACTAAAACCCAATGTGGTTTTCCAAGACTCAACCACAACCTTTAACTCTAGTTTTTCACGGGCTAAATTAGAACCCAACCCCAACTTTTCAAGGCTAAGTTGGAATCTACAAGCATCCAAGCAAACCTTGCTTGATGCAAACACTTAGAGTGAACACTCACTCTAAGAATACAAAGATAGAAGAAGGAAAGTACCTAGTGATCACACAATTGATCTATATGGTACAAGTTGAAGTGCTGAACATAGATACAAAGAATAAGCGTTGAGGTTCAATGAAGAGTACAAAGGATTTTCAGGTTTTCTACTCTCTTTAGCTTGAATATAATGGTATCTTTTTGTATGAAGCCAAAAGTTTTTTTTCTTTGGCATTTGAAGATCCTTTTATAGTTGGAGAAGCTGGTCTGATGGCTGTTGGGACGTTTATGACCGTTAGAAACAGTTTAAGGAAGGTTCTAGCCATTTTCTTGTCTTGTAGTGGCCTAGCGGATGAAGCAAACAGAGAGCACTTAGTCGACTAAGATTTTTCCCTTGGTCGACTAAGTTGGTTCTGTTTCAGATGCAGATTCTAGTGATCGCTTAGTCGACTAATCCCATTATCTTGGTCGACTAACTTGATTCTGTTTCTCCCCAAGCTTTACCCTTACACTTTCTCCATTTCAACTTTTATTCGACCAATGACCTTCCTTGGTTCACCAAGGAGCTTCATCAATACTGATCTTCCTTATTCTTTATCCAAATCACATTTTTAGATGTTTAATAGGAAGATGATCATATTGTCTTATTTGTGATCATTTGCCCTGCACACTTGGTTAGAAGTATTAGACACAAATGACATGGGAATGTTTTATTATCATCAAAAACTAATGGAGCCAACACATATCAACAAATTGATAAGTTGTAAACTAATCACGCTTGGGACATATGTGAAACCAACAAGGCAAATCCAAGATCCATGTATCCATCAAGTTACTATTGGTAATTGCAAGAACACTATTAGCTTTCTCAAAAGTATCAATATCATCTTCAACCATATTTGTAGCATTCTTAGACTTGTTGATCTTTTCATCATCCTTGAATTTGATACAATCTTGATGGAAGTACTCTTTCTTGTCACAATTTTAGCAAACTTTCCCTTTCGCTTTAGATTTACCTTTCTTCTATAAGCCTTTCTCTCTATTTTTTCTTCTATTCATAATCAAGTCTTCTACTTGATTTTCAATTCGAATACCACTAACTTTCTTCTTCAATTTGTTTGAAATTAAAAATGCCCTTACATCCTCAAGAATGAGCATTTCTCGGCCATATAACATAGTATCCATGAAGTTTTCATACGACGGAAGCAAAGAACATAAATAAGTTAGGCTAGGTTTTCATCCTTAATTTTGATATCAATATTCTTTAAATCAATAATAACTCTATTAAATTCATTAGTGAGGGTATTGACAGATGTACCTTCACACATCTTAAGAGTATACAATTATCGCTTTATATAACACTGATTTGTCATAGATTTGGTCATATAAAAACTCTCGAGTTTAAGTATAACGCAGTAGTAGATTCTTCATCCATGACTTTTCTTAGCACCTCATCAGACAAAGCTAGGACAATAGCCTTATGTGCTTTCTTCATAAAGTCATCTTTCTTACCTTTGGATAAATTAGAGGGATGATGGTTTTTTCCTTTTAATGCCTTCAGTAGTCTTTGTTGCACTAGCAATGAGCATATTGCCACAAGCTGAAACTATTTCTTCAATTAAACTTTTCAATCTTGTACTTGGTCAAAGAAATTATCGTTATGAGATTTAGATTGATTGAAGACCTTATAGCTGTAATGCCAATTTGTTGTGAAAATTGAGGAATAATTTATAAAAAAGTTACCTAATCAATAGAATAAAGAAAGAAAGAAATCAAGCACACTCACAAGAACATAAAAATTTATGTGGTTCCGTCTTTTGATGATCTACGTTCATGAGAACAACAACAGAGAATGATCCATTAAGAGAAAAATTAAGAGATCACGAAAATAGTCTTAAACTCACAACTCTTATCCCACGTACACCTAAATCACTCTCTAAATATAGGTGCCCACTATTCTTTAATCACATAGGATTTTTTATAAGGTTAAGTACAATAATTTTATCCTAATATAATTAGGATATATTATCCTAGTCAAATTAGATTTAAAGACTTGCTCAACATGGTATAGAAATTTAACTAGAATTAAACGATCCTAGTCAAATTACAATTCAAGACTATCCTAATATCTTCTTACTTGTCTTCATTGATTGTTTGTATTGACTTTGTGCTTCCTTATGTGACATTGTGCGATCTTTGGGATCTGGATTTTAGTTGATGTTCTTTGTGAATTGCTTCTCTGTATTGCCTTTTAGGGTGTTTTTCTACTTGCTTTCTTGTGATTGAGTAGGTTTTTGCCTCATCATCTTGGTTTAGCTTCTATTCTGATTTTCTGTCATTTTCATTGGGCTGCCTCAGATGTGTTCCATCGTCCCCACTAATTTTGTTTTGGAATTTGTGTTTGGTTTTGTTGGTGGATCTGTACAAGGTTTTTTTATTTTTCTTGCTCTTTTGTTTTAATCCTATGTGCCTTGTCCTGTGTTTTGGTCTATTGTGTCATTGTTCTTGTTCTTTCTTTTCATGGCGGGCTCATTGGGTTGTCAAGCTTGAGCTTTGCTCTTAGCTCCTGGATCATTTTTGTTGTGTTGTCTAGGAATCCGTTTCTTGATAAGTGTATAGCCTTTGAAGTGAATTTTTATTCCCTCTTGATAATGAATATCCTTATTTTTTTTCAAAAAAAAAACTTGAACCCATTTAATCTAAACCCGAAAATAACCTAAAAAATTAATCCAAAGTGACCTAAATTCAAATAATTTGTTTAAATCCAATTTGATATAACTTTAAAAAAGTCAACAACATGAACCTGAAGCAATTGAACCCAAATAACCGGAGTGCTACACTTAAGATGATCCAGAACAACCCAAATCCTACACTAACCTAACCCAAACCCAACTTGACCTGTCCAATTGCCACCTCTTTTTATTCACTATATATTACACACAAAGGATGAGCCTCCGTATAGGATGGGGGAGCCAAAATTTAAAAAATTTTTTAGATATTACATAAAATTTTTTAAATTTTTTATAAATTTTCTTAGTGACACATAAAATAATTTTTTATTTAATAATTAATACAAATAAATAATAACAAAATAATTTTATATGCTTGACTCAGTTTTAAAAATTTTTTAAAATTTTTTCTTTCAATTTATATTATTATTTATATTTATTTATTTATTTTTATTTTATTTACGTATATGTTTTAAATCTCTATAGATTTTTTTTCATAAATTTCTATGAAACATCAATCATATTTTTTTTTCTTTCTTTTTTATTATGTCATATACAAATTATATCTTCTACTTGTCATATTCTTCTTTTTTCTATTATGTAAATTTTATTTTTTATGATTTTAATCTTCAAAAATAAATAAATTATTATATAATTGTCACGACCCAATTCCCGGGCCATGACCGGCGTAAGGACCCAATGAGCATAGCTCACTAAGCCCAAGCAAGCCTATTTTCCCTTACTTTATCTCCTACATGCTCGTGTGAGGCATCCACACGTAATGCGCCTAGTGTGCATACAATGCCCAATAACAATGGCATATCCAATAACACATACATACACACCTTTACCCGGGTGTGAACACAGCCAATTCACAATGGCATTATCGACATTAACATACATGCACTATGCCAGTCATGTATTTAGCAATTTATCTTGCTTACACATTTACATTCATACCAGTCAAATATAAATTCTGACAGTGTACATTACATGTACATATCCATCATACAAAAGCCCATGACTTCCAGCGGAGACATGTACAATAAAAACGGCAACTACTGAATGCCAGACACCTACCAGGAGATGGACTACAGTGATCCCGCGATCTAGGAATCTACAATCTCCTGATCTGAAAACATGAATTTTTGAAAACGGTGAGTATAAAACTCAGTGAGCAAACATTAGATAGGAACAAGCCGTAATATCAGGAATGGTTAAAAATATGATGCATACATTTGGAACACATTCATTTTTATCCAATTTATTATCAAACCCTTCCCTTCACTTCAATTTAATTTATAATGAAGGAATAATCAATTTCATACATACGCACACAGATAAATACAATGTCTCACTATCTCACCAGCTAATGTGCATCCCCCTCCACATCGTGCACATAGCTGTAGATATCGTGTGCACCTTGTGCACTCACCAGCTCATGTGCATTCCCCCACATCGTGCACATAGCTGGAGTCATCATCATGTGCACCTTGTGCACTCACCAGCTCATGTGCAACCCCCACATCACACACATAGCTGGAGTCATCATCATGTGCACCTTGTGCACTCACCAGCTCATGTGCAACCCCCACATCACGCACATAGCTGGAGTCATCATCATGCGCACCTTGTGCACTCACCAGCTCATGTGCAACCCCCACATCGCACACATAGCTGGAGTCATCATCATGTGCACCTTGTGCACTCACCAGCTCATGTGCAACCCCCACATCGCGCACATAGCTGGAGCTACAGTGTGCATCCCCCCACATCGTGCACAAACCATAATTTCCACATCCAATTTCACCGACATGAGCCTTTCCCCACATCATGCACATGTACATTTACATATATATATCAACAATAACAAATGTCAATACATCACACATATTCACACATATGTGACAACATGTTATAAGAACACATAATTTCATGCATACCACATAATTCCATCACATAAAATCATTTTTATCAAGGGCTTGTTCCCGGCACATATTTAAAAAAAAAACTTTGAATAAATCATTTAATCATCTATTTCAATACAATGTGAATTCCTCAAATAATTTGAAATGCAAGTTCACTCACCGTCTCACAAATTCGGATTCCGGATGCTATCGGATTAAAAATCCTCAATCACGATTCCCTTGCCTTTCTCGGACTTCTCACCACCTTAACACAGAATAAAATTAGGAAATTTACTATATTGCCCCCAAACTAATATAAACAAATTTAAATTGCTAACGTATGATACACAAAGGTAAAAATGCGTCCGATTATCGCTTTAACGCGGTATTGCCTACTTTCGACCGATTGCTTGATTAATCGGCTATTATGTCCAATTTGGTTCCGAATTGGTCCATTCCTTTTCTAATACTTTAATTCATCACATGCCATTTAATTAATACCAATTTCAGCATCCAACCTTTTCCATTTCTTATGGAAAAATTCGGTCAATACGGTGCATTAGCACTGAAAATTTTTCTACTACATTTTTCACTTGAATTTGTCATTTTCTAATTTCTTTCATTTCAATTGAAATGAAATGAAATCATTTCTTTTGAAATGAACCAATTTCCTCATGCACTCTCCACCCTAGGTTCGGCCTAATAAAGAACAACCATGAGATTCAATTTCTTTCTTCCATTTTTGTCCATAATCATGCTTAACTACCTCCAAACACTAGCATAGTTTAAATTCAATCCAATCCAACATCAAATCCATATTCATACCCATTTTTCAGAATTCATTCCATCATGATATCTCAATATTTAACCATAGAATTCAAGAACAAAAGCATAGGTACTGTAGATCACAAGCTAAAGTAAAGATTTATTACCTTTTTCAAGTGATTTCCCTTGAAAATCACACTTTTCCTTGAATTTCCACCTAGGTTTTAGGGTTTTTCCTTTTGTTCTTCTTTTCTCCCCTTCAATTCTGATGTGAGCCGAATATTGAGAGAGAAAATGAGGCTAAGGCTGATTTTTATGGCTTAAATAGTAAAATAAACAACTTTGCCACATGGCATTATGCCATTGGCCCAATTTCTTTACTTTTTGACTTTTTCTCCCATTTCTTTTCCACCATTTGATTAATCAAGTCAAAGTCTGATCCAAGGATGATCATGGCTGGAAAAATTATCCTAGTAGTGGAAAATTACGGTTTTGCTTCCCGAAATAGTAAAAATTACGATTTTACCCCTATACTCCGAAATGTACCGAAATTTCATTATTTTCACTGTCCAACCTCAAATAACACTAATATTAATCCATATTAACCAAATGGGACAAAATCCTTTCAAAAAAATTCACGTTTAGTACTTCGGTGGTAAAATTACCATTTTGCCCTTGTGCTCCAAAAACACCGGGAATCACCATTTTACACTGCTAAACATCATTTTATACTCCAAAAATCATATCTGTATTTCATATGATTATTTTTGGTCTAATGTGATCAAATTTTGGTTAAAAATCTCCATTAATCAACAAATGAGAAAATGACCGTTTTGTCCCTAACCGGTCAATTTTCCCGATTGACTCCAGACTGGACCTTGAACTCCGAATCACTATTCTGAGCTATTCTGTGGGTTTCAGAATTTTGAATTCCTCTTAGAATTTCTATTAAACTAGTTTGAAGCTCGATTTAACTTAATTGTACCACTAGGTACAATACCGGCTTTTAACAGATTAGACAGGTTCTCACACTCTCCCCCACTAATAGAAATTTGGTCCCCGAATTTAAATTCAAAGTAAGATGGCTTACCTTTACATGTCGAAGAGGTGTGGATACTTTGTCCGCATTTCCTCCTCAGCTTCCCACGTTACCTCTTCACTGGTGTGATTTTGCCATAACACTTTCACTGAAGCCACATCCTTTGATCGGAGCCTTTTGACTTGCCTGTCCAGGATAGTTACTGGTTGCTCCTCATAAGTCAAATCATCTTGTATCTGAACGGTTTCATACCGTATCACATGAGAAGGATCTGGATTATACTTCCTCAACATGGACACATGGAACACATGGTGAATACTCGAAAGGTCTGGTGGTAATGCCAATCGATATGCCACTGCTCCGACCCTCTCTAAGATCTCGAAGGGTCTTATATACCGAGGGCTTAATTTCCCTTTCTTACCAAACCTCATTACCCATTTGGTTGGCGAGACTTTTAGAAACACATGGCCTTCCACCTGAAACTCCAAATCCCTTCGTCGGTTATCAGCATAAGACTTTTGCCTACTTTGGGCTGTAAGCATCCGTTGACGAATCATACGGACTTTATCAGTGGCGTCCTGCACCAACTTAGGCCCCAACAGTTTCCTCTCACCCACCTCTAGCCATCCAATGGGTGATCTGCACCTTCTTCCATATAGTGTTTCAAATGGTGCCATTTGGATGCTAGTCTGGAAACTATTATTATAAGCAAACTCCACTAAGGGTAAATACCGACCCCATTTGACTCCAAGGTCTATTACACATGCCCTCAACATGTCTTCCAAAGTCTGGATGGTTCGTTCAGACTGTCCATCAGTTTGGGGATGGAAAGCTGTACTAAAATTCAATTTAGTGCCCAATGCTTCCTGCAACTTTTCCCAGAATCTACTAGTAAACTGTGTCCCTCTATCCGACACTATAGAAACAGGAATGCCATGCAACCGTATTATCTCATCTACATAAAGTTGGGCATACTGAGCAGCCCCATAAGTGGTCTTGACCGGAAGAAAATGAGCTGACTTCGTCAACCGGTCTATTATGACCCAAATCGAGTCATAACCCCCACTAGTTCGAGGCAAACCTGTCACAAAGTCCATGGCAATATGCTCCCACTTCCATTCGGGCACTGGTAATGGCTGTAATAATCCTGCAGGCCTTTGGTGTTCTGCTTTAACCTGTTGACACACTAAGCACTTGGAAACAAACTCAGCCACATCTCTTTTAAGTCCTTCCCACCAATACACTTCCTTTAAATCTTGATACATCTTTGTAGCACCTGGATGTATCACATAGGCTGCCATGTGAGCCTCCTCCAATATCTCTCTCCTCAACCCATCGATATCTGGCACATAGAGTCTGGTTCCATATCTCAACACTCCATCTGTGCCTCTAGTAAACATCTTCTCCTTCTTTCCCTGAGGATCCTCTAAGACCGTAGCTACGAACTCATCTTTACCTTGTGCTTCTTTAATTCGGTCTATTAGGACAGGCCTCACTCTGAAATGAGCTAGCAGTGCATCTGCCTCAGATACCTCCAAATGCACATCCATGTCTCCCAAGCTATGCATCTCCCTAACCAATAATCTCCTATCTGTGGAGATATGTGCTAGGCTACCCATCGACTTTCGACTCAGGGCATCTGCCACCACATTAGCTTTACCGGGATGGTAAAGAATAGTACAATCATAATCCTTCAGCAACTCCATCCATCTGCGTTGTCGCAAGTTAAGATCCCTCTGCTGAAATATATACTTTAAGCTCTTGTGGTCTATATATATCTCACAAGTCTCACCATACAAATAGTGTCTCCAGATCTTTAAGGCAAACACGATTGCTGTCATCTCCAAATCGTGTGCGGGGTAATTCTGTTCATGCCTTTTAAGTTGTCTTGATGCATATGTAATCACCTTCTCGTGTTGCATTAACACGCATCCTAAACCAACTAACGATGCATCACAATATACTGTATAACCCCCTGTGCCCTGTGGTAGGCTCAACACTGGAGCTGTGGTGAGACATGTCTTAAGCTTCTCAAAGCTATCTTCACAAGTAGTTGACCACACAAACTTTGTATCCTTTCGTGTCAACTTGGTTAGAGGGGCGGCTATTCTGGAGAAATCCTTAACAAAACGACGATAATAGCCTGCCAACCCTAAAAAGCTTCTAATCTCCGTAACCGAGGTTGGCCTTGGCCATTTCTCCACCACTTCAACTTTCTTTGGATCCACCTATACCCCATCCTTAGAAACCACATGTCCCAAGAATGCAACACTTTCAAGCCAAAACTCACATTTGGAGAACTTGGCATACAATCGATGTTCTCTCAAAATCTGGAGCACTATCTTAAGATGCTGCTCGTGCTCCTCTCGACTCCTCGAGTAGATCAGGATATCATCAATGAACACCACTACAAACTTGTCCAGGTAGGGCTTGAACACTCGGTTCATCAAATCCATAAAGGCTGCAGGGGCATTGGTAAGTCCAAACGACATTACCAAAAACTCATAATGACCATACCTGGTCCGAAATGCTGTCTTTGGCACATCTTCACCCCGGATTCTCAATTGATGATACCCAGATCGCAAATCTATCTTAGAAAAACATTGTGCCCCTTGTAACTGATCAAACAAGTCATCTATTCTTGGGAGTGGGTACTTATTCTTCACTGTTACCTTATTAAGCTGTCGGTAATCAATGCATAATCTAAGTGACCCATCTTTCTTCTTTACGAATAACACCGGTGCTCCCCATGGTGAGACACTGGGGCGAATGAACCCTTTGTCTTACAGGTCCTCCAACTTATCCTTGAGCTCCTTGAGCTCTGCCGGTGCCATCCGATATGGAGGTATAGATATGGGTCTAATATCAGGGATCAAGTCTATGCAAAATTCAATCTCTCGCTCCAGAGGTAATCCTGGCAGTTCCTCAGGAAATATATCCACAAACTCATTCACTACCGACACTTGACTTATATCTCCGACCTCTGCTTGGTTATCCCTCACCACTGCTAGGTAACCTTGACAGCCCTGCCTCAATAACCTCCTGGCAGACATGGCGGATATCAAATTGGTCGGAACATTACTTTTATCTCCCTAGATGCTAAATGATGGTTCATCCAGAAAATCAAATCTAACTATCTTATGGTAATAGTCTACACTGGCATGACAAGGTGATAGCTAGTCTATTCCCAATATCACATCAAAATCCAAGGTGTCTAATACCACCAAATTCACTAGGGTGTTCTTATCCTTGACTTGGACTACATAGGACTGATATTCCCACTAAGCCACAAATGCCTCCTTCAAAGGAGTAGACACCACTAATTGTTCTTCTCTCCTAACACAGTCTTTATCCAATCGAAATGCAAAGTATGGAGAGATAAAAGAATGAGTAGATCCAGGATCAAATAATACTCTAGCATCCATATCACAGATGGAAAGAGTACCTGAAACTACTGCATTGGACGTCTGGGCATCCTGATGAGTTAAGGCATATACCCTTGCTTGGCCTCTTCCTGCAGAACTTTGTTGTCCAGACCCCGCTGGTCTACCCCGAGAAGAAGTACCAGCACCTCTACCTCATGTCTCGCTAACCCCCTGGCCAGTTGAAACAGCTGCAGAAGGAGCCGACAAAGCTGACCGAGTAGAACCGCGAACCGAACCTTGCGGTTGTTGAGCTGTCGAGCAGTTCCTCCATATGTGTCCAGGCTGGCCACAGTTAAAACAAGTCTTTACAGGACGATAACATTGTCCTCTGTGTGGTCTCCCACAATTATCGCAGAATGGAATAGGTTGACTACTCTGCTTGAAATCCTGCGGCTGCCTCCTTCCACTAAAAGTGTTCTGCCCCGATCCCACGCTGGCACTCGTCACATCACCTCCTCGTTGGGGAAACCTCGATCCCCTCTGTGGTCCTTGATGGCTAGAGAATGAACTTCTGCCACCGAAATCTCTGCGGCCTTTATAACCCTTTGTTTTGACCCTTTTTGCTACATCTCTTGCGGCCCTACTCTCACTGGTCCTCATCTCAATCCTTTGAGCACAGTCTACTGCCGCAGAGTACGTATGAAAATCTCGGGAAGCCACAGCCTTAAATAATGGTTCCACCAATCCATCCACAAACCTTTGGACTTTCATTTCCTCGGTGGAAACCAAATATGGTGCATATCGAGATAGCTGTGTAAACTTGATATCATACTCCGACACTGTCATGCCCGAAGTCTGCACCAATGCCTCAAACTTTCTAGCTCTGGCACTTCGCACACTGTGTGATAAAAATCGATCCAGGAATGCTGTACTGAATTCATTCCAGCTCAACGGTGCAGCACCTGTCGGCCTACCCCTTCGCAAGGAGTCGTACCATTCCTGTGCTACATCCTCCAACTGGAAAGCTACTAGCTCCACTGATCTGGAACTAGAGCATCCCATGGCATTACAAATCTTCTCCATCTTGTCCAAGAAAACCTGGGGTTTCTCCGATACATCTGACCCCGTAAACGATGGAGGCTTGAGTTTCAGGAAGTCAGTGAGTGAAACCTCGACCTGACCTCTGTCACTCTCGGGAGGTTGGCGGTCTGTCTGGCCTTGGGAACTAGGGGACTCTCGCTCCACATGTCTCCCCTCCATTACTTTCTGCATATCATCCATTCGGGCTGCCATCATCTCTACAACCCGACTAACTCCCTGCAGACCCGTCGCCAAGTCCTCAACAGTAACGCCTCTAGTAGGTGGCCTATCCGCCTCACCTACAGGCTGTCCATCCTCTCTCCTACTCTCGGGCGTATCTGCCCTCATTGGCCTAGTGAACCTACCACGTCTACCTCGACCTCTGCAGGTGGGTGCCCGTGGCCTATCGGTCATCTCAATGGGGACATCCTGCTCCCCCACTCGTCTCGAGGTGGCCCGTGTCTTAGGTGGCATTCTTACCTAGACAAGAGCAACACCAATTATTATACACAGTTAAAAACAAGGTGGTTTCTACAATTGGGAATTTATGCGGTTTCTAAATTATGAAATGTGCCGCGGCTCACAGTTCATAATTAATGATCCCACATAAAGACCCGACTCTCCGCTGGACTCGACCATAACACCCTAGGACCTAAACAACCTAGGGCTCTGATACCAACAATGTCACGACCCAATTCCCGGGCCATGACCGGCGCAAGGACCCAATGAGCATAGCTCACTAAGCCCAAGCAAGCCTATTTTCCCTTACTTTATCCCCTACATGCTCGTGTGAGGCATCCACACGTAATGCGCCCAGTGTGCATACAATGCCCAATAACAATGGCATATCCAATAACACATACATACACACCTTTACCCGGGTGTGAACACAGCCAATTCACAATGGCATTATCGACATTAACATACATGCACTATACCAGTCATGTATTTAGCAATTTATCTTGCTTACACATTTACATTCATACCAGTCAAATATAAACTCTGACAGTGTACATTACATGTACATATCCATCATACAAAAGCCCATGACTTCCAGTGGAGACATGTACAATAAAAACGGCAACTACTGAATGCCAGACACCTACCAGGAGATGGACTACAGTGATCCCGCGATCTAGGAATCTACAATCTCCTGATCTGAAAACATGAATTTTTGAAAACGGTGAGTATAAAACTCAGTGAGTAAACATTAGATAGGAACAAGCCGTAATATCAGGAAGGGTTAAAAATATGATGCATACATTTGGAACACATTCATTTTTATCCAATTTATTATCAAACCCTTCCCTTCACTTCAATTTAATTTATAATGAAGGAATAATCAATTTCATACATACGCACACAGATAAATACAATGTCTCACTATCTCACCAGCTAATGTGCATCTCCCTCCACATCGTGCACATAGCTGTAGATATCGTGTGCACCTTGTGCACTCACCAGCTCATGTGCATTGCCCCACATCATGCACATAGCTGGAGTCATCATCATGTGCACCTTGTGCACTCATCAACTCATGTGCAACCCCCACATCACGCACATAGCTGGAGTCATCATCATGTGCACCTTGTGCACTCACCAACTCATGTGCAACCCCCACATCACGCACATAGCTGGAGTCATCATCATGCGCACCTTGTGCACTCACCAGCTCATGTGCAACCCCCACATCGCACACATAGCTGGAGTCATCATCATGTGCACCTTGTGCACTCACCAGCTCATGTGCAACCCCCACATCGCGCACATAGCTGGAGCTACAGTGTGCATCCCCCCACATCGTGCACAAACCATAATTTCCACATCCAATTTCACCGACATGAGCCTTTCCCCACATCATGCACATGTACATTTACATATATATATCAACAATAACAAATGTCAATACATCACACATATTCACACATATGTGACAACATGTTATAAGAACACATAATTTCATGCATACCATATAATTCCATCACATAAAATCATTTTTATCAAGGGCTTGTTCCCCTCACATATTTAAAAAAAAAACTTTGAATAAATCATTTAATCATCTATTTCAATACAATGTGCATTCCCCAAATAATTTGAAATGCAAGTTCACTCACCGTCTCACAAATCCGGATTCCGGATGCTATCGGATTAAAAATCCTCAATCACGATTCCCTTGCCTTTCTCGGACTTCTCACCACCTTAACACAGAATAAAATTAGGAAATTTACTATATTGCCCCCAAACTAATATAAACAAATTTAAATTGCTAACGTATGATACGCAAAGGCAAAAATGCGTCCGATTATCGCTTTAACGCGGTATTGCCTACTTTCGACCGATTGCCTGATTAATCGGCTATTATGTCCAATTTGGTTCCGAATTGGTCCATTCCTTTTCTAATACTTTAATTCATCACATGCCATTTAATTAATACCAATTTTAGCATCCAACCTTTTCCATTTCTTATGGAAAAATTCGGTCAATACAGTGCATTAGCACTGAAAATTTTTCTACTACATTTTTCACTTGAATTTGTCATTTTCTAATTTCTTTCATTTCAATTGAAATGAAATGAAATCATTTCATTTGAAATGAACCAATTTCCTCATGCACTCTCCACCCTAGGTTCGGCCTAATAAAGAACAACCATGAGATTCAATTTCTTTCTTCCATTTTTGTCCATAATCATGCTTAACTACCTCCAAACACTAGCATAGTTTAAATTCAATCCAATCCAACATCAAATCCATATTCATACCCATTTTTCAGAATTCATTCCATCATGATATCTCAATATTTAACCATAGAATTCAAGAACAAAAGCATAGGTACTGTAGATCACAAGCTAAAGTAAAGATTTATTACCTTTTTCAAGTGATTTCCCTTGAAAATCACACTTTTCCTTGAATTTCCACCTAGGTTTTAGGGTTTTTCCTTTTGTTCTTCTTTTCTCCCCTTCAATTCTGATGTGAGCCGAATATTGAGAGAGAAAATGAGGCTAAGGCTGATTTTTATGGCTTAAATAGTAAAATAAACAACTTTGCCACATGGCATTATGCCATTGGCCCAATTTCTTTACTTTTTGACTTTTTCTCCCATTTCTTTTCCACCATTTGATTAATCAAGTCAAAGTTTGATCCAAGGATGATCGTGGCTGGAAAAATTATCCTAGTAGTGGAAAATTACGGTTTTGCCCCCCGAAATGGTAAAAATTACGATTTTACCCATATACTCCGAAATGTACCGGAATTTCATTATTTTCACTGTCCAACCTCAAATAACACTAATATTAATCCATTTTAACCAAATGGGACAAAATCCTTTCAAAAAAATTCACGTTTAGTACTCCGGTGGCAAAATTACCATTTTACCATTGTGCTCCAAAAACACCGGGAATCACCATTTTACACTGCTAAACATCATTTTATACTCCAAAAATCATATATGTATTTCATATGATTATTTTTGGTCTAATGTGATCAAATTTTGATTAAAAATCTCCATTAATCAACAAATGAAAAAATGACCGTTTTGTCCCTAACCGGTCAATTTTCCCGTTTGACTCCAGACTGGACCTTGAACTCCGAATCACTATTCTGAGCTATTCTGTGGGCTTCAGAATTTTGAAATTCCTCTTAGAATTTCTATTAAACTAGTTTGAAGCTCGATTTAACTTAATTGTACCACTAGGTACAATACCGGCTTTTAACAAATTAGACAGGGTCTCACAATAATTCTCAAATATAATTTGCAGTATGACATTGTTACTTAAAATTTCATCAATATATTATTTTTTATTCAGAATAACCAATTTATTTTAGCATGTATGTTGCAAACTTTAAATAATAAGGATATACATATAAATTGATATAATGAAATAATTGTATTTCTTTCATTACAATTTTATTTATTATCTATATATATTTTTAATGGCTTTTAAAATAATTTTTTATTTAATAATTAGTTTTATTATTCAAGTTGTTTAATAAAATTAGAGTCATTACGATTAGTATCTTGCTAGTTAAGCCCAACAAATAAATTTTAAATTAATATGTTAAGCCTATCAAATTTTTTTTTTTCAAAAAAGTGAGTTTACTAATCCAAACTAATTAAGTTTTAATATAAATCTAAACCTATTATAATATATTATATCATAACAGTCTAACTTAATAGCCTATCATAATATATTATATTTCAATAGTTCAATCCAAATACCCAATATGTTAATTAGCAATTTAAAATGAAAATAGAAAATAAGAGGAGAGTTAGAACACATAAAGTAAAAAAGCAATTCATATGAGTTTGAAAAATTATTTTTACTTCCACTCTTTCATGCGAACAGTGAGAGAGACTCTTTTTATAGTTCCATTCAATCATATATATAAATGAAACCATCATTATTGTTAATGTGCATATTTTTATATGTCCAATATTTTTTGAATTTTGTTTAATTTTTTAAATGAGTGATAATTGAATTATAGATAAAATTCTCTTTAATTGTTTAACGTCTCTTTCTCTTTGACCTCCCTTTGAAAATGCGCTAGCTCCGCTCGTGATTACGCATGAGTAGTCAAACAAAAGTGCAATACTCGAGATAAATGCCAGATATTCAAGTAAAGATGTCACCTGAATCCGAGATTTTACTTTGGCAGTTGTAGCTCGCATTATTGGATGTTGTCCCTTAGTCAAGTCGCCCAGCATTACTGTTACACAGATCCTAATTGAATATTCTTTTTTATAATTGTCGTTGTAAATGTTTTGAAAGGAAAAGCTTAGGAACAAATTGCGAGAATCAACATTATTTAGTCACCACTGAAAATGAAAGTGGTCGACTTTGCCTGCTGGTTAGAACTTTTTGGTCATGCCCACAGCTAGATAACGAGTTGAATTGGCATTACGGAAGACTCAAACAAGCTTATGAGAAAGCGTAGGTGGCTACATCAATGGGAGTATGGTCTGACTATTGCTTCATTGAGAAAATCTAGCAAACAAGTCCAATTTGGTGACTGGTCCAGCCAAGCCAAAGCAAGTGGGTGAAAGACAAACACAACTGCAATTTATGAGAATCATAACCACCCATTGGCTACAACATTTAGATAAGCACTTAATGCTTACTTCATTAAATTATGTATGTCGGTCACAACCTAATATCTAGGCTTTCCCATAAACTTAAAAGCTTACCATGTTCAATGCTCAAATGTATAATCCATATTAAGTATTTACAAGAAATTTTAGATGTTTTCTCCTATGCATGGTGATTGGACATGGTTTGCAAGATAACAGAAATCCGTGTGGTTGAGGACTTGCGGTAATATATAAATTATTGCTAACCAATATACATAATCTAACTAGAAGAATGATGCCAAAGTCTAAATTCTCACCTATACTTTAGTACTAGAAGGGAAACTGATTGTTTAAGTTCTGTAAGAATAATAGCTATCGAAGATTGTCCAAGTTTTTCCATTAAAACCTAAGATAAATTCTTAACATTACGTTATATATACTATTCCTCAAAAAAAATGTTGTTCATGAGGGCAAGGGTGGACAGATATGTTGATACAAGTGATGTCAAATGACACCATTGAAGTGTCAAAAATTCCTACTAATTATATTACTTATATTAGAGTTTTATATAGTTAATGATGCTAATAAACTCACTAATTCTTATTATTTTAGTTATAACACAACTCAAAAATTTTTCTAAATCTGCCCCTACATAAGAACGTGGAGGACGAGTGACCAAGGGATGGTTGGATTGAAGTATTGCTCATCAAAAAAGGAAGATAGGAGAATGGAAGGGTTGTCATTGGTAAGGACGGTGATGAAAGATATATGGGTCGCCAAGGGGGTTCCCACGATTGCCATCAATTCCTTTTCCTTCCTCACTTATATTTTTTCCCAATTAAATTTATCTAGGTTGGTAACTCTGTCACGGGCTTTAAACTTTAGCCAAGATTCACACGGCACTTAAGGTTTAGGAATTGAAAGCCTAAGCAAGCCTAACTCAAAATATTGCACAAAAATGTAGACACAAAAACTAAATAAACTTGAAGAAAAAGACTTTGGGAAAAATAATTATATTATTCCCAAGAGAAAACAAATACTAAGATTCTAAGTAAATAACCTAAATTGCTTGAATTGCCTGAATCCCTATGACCACTTGGACAATTGACTCAATCCTTTATAACTGATTCCTAATAAGGCTTCCTTAATTCTAAAATAACTCTACTTCTAGTAGTCTAGTACGATTACATTAGGTAAATAGATATTAAAGTAAATAAATACTCTATGACTAGCGTAAAGTCCTAATGCAAATAAAATAAATAATTACACAAGAAATCCTAACCTTACACAAAATCCCTCATTACGGTACTTTATTCAACCTTTGACTCTTCATTAGAATTTCTTGTGTCATTGAGCCCACAGTCCTACAAAACTAGGTGGTGTGACATGTTTGCAGCCTAGTGATTGTTGATGGGCCCCCAATCAATATTTGTCTAGGGTCTATTTTTGGCCCTGGAAAGTGTACGACACTTGTTTGTGTTGCTACCTCGACTTGTCTTGCAAGCTATGCATATCATGGTACTGCGAACTGTGACATTCTCCCAACTTGATCTAGGCAATGCCCTCATTGCCTCATGACTTCCTTACATCACAAATCTTCAATAGGTTGCTCATGATAGTTGTAAGTGTGATTAAGGTAGCCCTTTAGTGGCTATTTGTGAAACACCTTCAAGTCGGAGCGTGTTTCACTGTTTAGGTGTCTAGCTTCTGGCTAGCCTTCCACATCTAAGCAAATGGCCCTCATGTGCACAGTATCTCCATTTGCAACACACATAAGACATAACGGGTTTGAGCAAGGCTCTTGGGTCATCAATCTAATGTCGTCGCTTTGATGGTTGAATTGCCTAGTCTAAAGGTCTCGTGTGACTTTTTGGTATTTTTCTGCAAAGAGCGTCACCTTTTGTTCAATGTTTCAAACAACCTCCGTTAGTTGCCTTAGTTACTGTTGCACAATTGCAATCAATCCATATAGCCTCACATAATGGTGGATTAGATTAGTCACCGTATTGTACTATTCTGTGCAAAGCTCATCATTGTTGAATTTTAGTTGATCGATGCTATTCTTGACGTACTCAAGATTACTCCACACCTCATGGGTGATAATTAGCTCAAGGCAAGAAAACACGATTATCCAGTGCATGTAACATGTCCTTAGATTCATAGCATTTCGCAATACATATGTGTGCTAAATTTGAATCACTCACGCTTTCTCGAACGAAGGCATTCAAGTGGAATGCGGTTTGGTCACTGATTGATAGTTTCTTCATCTTCATCTTTTTTTCTTTTCCCAAATCTTAATGACCTCAATTCAAAATAAATTTCTACTTACCCTAGGCCCTCAGGGTTTAGGAAAACTTACTTTATAGTCTCTTACTTGAAAATATGGGGCTTATGAATATTGTGAAATCCGTGGGTTTCTGCTTAAGTGAGATTTCCCTAAGATAATGGGAATGTTGTTCTTACCTAGCTTTAGAAAGCGTTGCTCTAATTAGGAACATTAGAACACAACAAGGTTTTAAATGTAGTACCTAGCTCTAGGAAGCATTGTTTTGATAAAGAACATTATAACACAACAAGGTTCTAACTCTAGTACTTAGCTTTGGGAAACATTGCTCTGATACCACTTGTTATGGGCTTGGAACTTTAGCCAAGATTAGCACAGTGTTTAAGGCTTGGGGATTGAAAGCCTAAACAAGCCTAACTCAAATATTGCACAAAGATGAGGAAGTGAAAGCTGAATAAACTTAAAGAAAAAGAATTATATTATTCTCAAGAAAAAGCAAATACCTATGATTTTAAACAAATAACCTAAATTGCTTGAATCCCTATGACTACTTGGGTAATTGACTCAATGCTGCACAACCGATGCCTAAAGATCCTATTTATAATAGGGTTTCCTTAATCCTAAACTAACTCTACTTCTAGTAGTTTATTACAACTAGAGTTGGTAACAAGAGATTAAGGTAAATAAATATTTTAACTAGCCTAAAGTCCTAGTGTAAATAAAATAAATAATTACACAAGAAATCCTAACCCTACACGAATTCCTTCATATGATATTTTTTTCAACCTTGAGCTCTTCATGCGAACTTCCTATGTCGTTGGGCTCATAGTCTTACAAGATTAGGTGGTGTGGCATTTCTGGAGCCAAATGATTATCGATGGGTCCTCAATTGATATTGGTCCAAGGTCGATTTTTGGCCTTGAGAGGTGTGTGGCACTTGTTTATGCTACTATCCCAACTAGTCTTGTGGGCTATGCATGTCACAGTATTGTCTATTTTCTTTTGTCTTTCTCACTTTTGACTTTGGAACACATTCTCTTCATTTTTTTGTGGCTAATTTAACAAAAAAATTAAAATAATGATTTGTAAGCATAAGATTTTAAGTAGCTATTAGTATACATCATTTCCATATCATTAGAAAACGTCCATGAATTCATTAATTTTTTAAAATTATTAATATATTACTTTTTGTGTGGCATGTCATCACAACAACAAGGACACCAAGCTAGTATATTTTAATATGATTTTCTTGATTGTGACAAATATCAAACTACGTAGACTATTTGAAAATTTGGGAAGGATAGGTAAATTGACTTGTGAGGTAACGATTTTAACCTCGAATTAAAAAGATCTAAAAACGTGATGCGATCTTTAAGTAATGAAGCAAATTAAAAGCAGTTGTGGGTTTAAGTTTAACTTCAAAAGATTAACATGGGGCAAACTTATTTTTCTTTCAAACCACAAGGGGCAATTCAACTTATTTTTCACTTTTCTATTACATTAAGACATAATCACAAATTAAGTCCTTCTACTATATCAAAGTTTTCATTTAAACTCTTAGTTTTTGATTTGTGTCAATTGAACTCTTAACTTAGTATTTTATATCAAATGAGCTGGATATAGATTTTAAAAAAAAAACACCATGATCTGGCTGACGGTCTAGTTTACTCACATATATTAGCGTCCACCCAGGCCATATAGATTTATAAACGTGTATGCCACATCATTCAATTTTTTTCTTGCGGATTCAATCATAGGTGAGTAATTAATGGAGCCATTAATTATAGCCATCGATGTTTTTCCCTCAAATTCGACTCATTTACTAAAGGCATGATATCTAAAAAAAAATTCCTAAACAATTCAGAAAAATTCAAATAAGTTTTTATAATTTTATTGTGTTCAATTAAGTTCTTATACTTTTATTTTAAGCCAAATAAGCCGTTATACTTTTATTTTGAATCAAACAAGCCCTTATTACTAATGATTGACTTAGTTAAAATGCAATTTATCATTCTATGCCACGCGGCACTAATAAGTCATACTAACATATCATAATTGATGATAATGTGGATGTTGATATATCATAATTGATGATAATGTGACATATTAATTTGACATGATAATATGACCACTTAATATTTTTCACTTTCTACATCAATACCATATTAGTGTCATGTGGATATTATTGTCATTTTGACTAATGACAATAAATCAATTATTAGTCATAACCGCATATTTGATTCAAAATAAAAGTATTGAGGTTTTATTGAATGTAATAAAAGAACAAGAACTTATATGAATTTTTTTCAATAATTTAGGGGTTTATTTGAGTATTATGCTTTAATAAAATATAATAAGTTAAGGATTCAATTAATAAAAATAAAAATATAAGCTTAAATGGATATTTAAAATAACTAGAGAATTTATTTTATCATTATATTTTAGATTAATGCAAGTCAGCATTTCATTGATCGGTAGAAAAACCAAATTTTTGGAAAGGCCACTCACCACGACACCTTTTTGGGAAATTAGTTTCTCTTCGTCTTTCTTTAAAATATCAAATTCTTTATCTACTCATAGAAAAAGATATAAACTTAAAATATATGGTATAGAATTAGTAATGAATAGATATAAAGTTTAAAAATTGGGATAATATTTTAAAATTTTTTTTAAATTATTTAAAAAAATTCAAATAAGTTTTTGTTCTTCTGTTGTGATTAATCAAATCCTAATATTTTTATTTTGGACCAAATAGACATTTATGATTAATAGTTAACTAACTGTCATTAATTTTTTTTTAATGGCAAAGCATTATTAATATTGGCGTCAAAAAAAGAGTGTGAAGATCACAGGATAAAAAAAAAAAAAAAGAAATGATATAGACGTTGCTGCACAAATAAACAGCAAAACAACAACAGACAAGGATCATCCAACACAAGAAAAATGACACAGACGCTGCTACATAAGATAACAACAGGACAGTAGCTGTTGATGATCAAACAAGATAAGAAAGCACAACTCAAATAAGACAATCCTCTCAAAAATACTCGCAGACCAACACATCACGACCTGCTGCTGGCAACTTTGTTAAGAAGAGACCCAAGGTTAGGATAGGAGTTAAATGGGAGGCGCCGAGGTTGGGTCAAATGAAGTTAGAGTTGATGGTGCAGTTAAAGGTTGCCTGGGTCTTGTAGGTATGGAAGGGTTATTGAGAAATGAGGCTGATGAAGTGAAGATTTCTTTCTCAAAACCAAATGGTGTGACGGACTCCTTGACAACCGAGATCCTTGCTCTGAAGGAAGCTTTTATAGTGTTCACAGCTTCTAAATGGAAAGAAAACCACTCTTTGTTAATTGAAAGTTATGTTAGTAACGTGGTAAAGTGGGTTTTGAATTCGAAGCTGATGCCATAGAGATTGCGTAAGTGGATGGATGGTGCAAATAGAAAGGTTGAAAGAGCAGTTGGGATCATGGAAGATGAAACATGTGATGAAAGAGGCAAATCAAGAGGCTAATATCCTTTCTAAAAATGCGGTGCGACTGCAAAGTGAAGTCCTCCGCGTCTTTTAAGTGAATTGTTTTGTGTCTTTTTATTGTCTCTTCAACGAATTCAAATTGAATGTTTCGTTTGGGATTGGTTTGTTGGTGTTTACGCGGGAAACTGTCTATATCATGGGCTCTGGGTCCTGGGGGGATATGGTTGAGAGTCTCTCAAACTGTATAACAAAAGCAAGAGAGGCTGTCTGAGTATAGTTTTGTGCTCTTGATGTTGATTTGTCCCCTTTGTTTCTGTCCAGGGGACTTGGAGTTTCTTGTTGGTGCAGGGGCTTTTGTTGTTTTAAGTTGGAAGAGAGTTTTGGCTGTGTATATCGATTGGAGCTTTTTGATATACCAACTTGTGAAACCCCTAGTTTCAATTATTTGGACAAACTAGGTAATCAACTTCGTGAGTTGAGGAAATGCGTTGACTAGCTTAATTCCCTTGATTTCTAACCTTGACAAAACCATTCACAAAGTACTTGAAGGTTGGTGGGTTGACTAAAGTTGACTTAGAACTCAAAATGGTCAATTTTTGCAAGTTGGAGGTTGAAGGGTCGACCCTTGCTCTTGAGAAGTCAACCCCAAGAATTTTTTTGAACAAAGGCAACTTTCTAGACCAAGGTCGACTACCCCCTCAAAGTAGTCGACCCTAGGGCAGATTCTTAGCCATAGTCGATTTCTTACCTAAAGTAGTCGACCCCAGAGTGCACCAGCAGAAAAATAAAACCCTAGACCCCCTAAATTCCAAGCTGCTTTCATTTCTTTCATTCCTTTTTTTCTTCCAATCATTTTCTCTCAAATTTCTCAACTTTCAAGACCTTTAAACTCCACTATCAAACCTTGACCTTTGAGAACTAAAGGTAAGGATTTCTAATTCCTTATTTCCTCTTATATTTCTTTCAAGAAAAGGGTTTTCAAATTCTAAATTTTATTTCTTTCTTTGGATTTAAATTTTCTACTTAGGGTTTCAAGATTTGTTGGAACCCTTATGTAAGAGCTCATCAAGGTAAGAAAGGTGTAAGTTAAGTTGTATATTCGATAGGTATAAGTTTTGGAACAACTATTAGATAAAATCTTTGGATTTAAGCATGGGTTATATAGAGTTAGAAATAGGTATTTATTGTATTACAAAATAATTATGGGTCCTTGAAGATATTAATGATTAAACGGCATCTTAGGTGCTATTAGAGTAGTTTGAGTTTTGAATAAGTCGAGCCTGTAACAAAAAGTGCTAAAAGGAAAAGCACACTTCGACAAGATTGGAAAATATGACATTTTAATTATTTTTCTATAATTAAGCATGCCTATTCTACAACCTTGTATTAAAACATATTTCAATAATTTTGTGACATGAATGATGGTTTCAAGTTTGTTTGGTGAAAGCTAAGTGCACTATATAAATATGTTTATTATGTATTTAGTTTTGAACATGGGAAACAAGCCTTTCAAATGTTTGATACCTTAAAATTGATTTTATCAATGACTAGTTGGATGATTGATGATTCAAAAATTTAGGATGAAAAATGATTAGTTCTGCATAGATCCTAGCATTAGGTCAATTTGTCTTTGAGTTATTGGTATGATTAATGACTTCAATTTAGTTTTGTTTCAATCTTTGGTTTTGTTTCACTTTTTAATGTTGTTGATGATTAGATTCATTTTTTGTTTGGAAATGGACTTTGGATACTGCGATTTAGTTTTGTTTCGACCTTCTCGATCCTAGATGGTGAATGAATTCACCCTTCGTTTGGTAACCAACATTTGAATATTTGGAAACTCATAAAGAAAAATGTTTTAGTGGAGCCTACTTAAGTTATAGACTTGTAGCTAGCAACAGTAGCCAATAGCCACTATGCACAATGCTTAATTTTGTTTTGTTTTGTTCGGTAGTTAATGTGATCTTAACCCCCCTTTGATCTATGATTGGCGACTATGTTTTGGACCACTTTGGTGCTATGACATAGTTTGTTTTGATTGTCTATTCTATCTAGCACTCCGTGATCTATTTGAAGTGACATTTGATTTATTTAGTTCGGACTTCTAATATTTGTTTCAACTTTGGTGTTCGGACCTTTGATATTTGTTTCAACTTTGGTGTTTGGACTTGATTTATTAAATTAAGAACAGATTATGTTTTTTTGTGAATTTAAATAAACTTCAAAGGATTTTCTAAATGACATGAATTTGTTTTAGAACTAAACTTTTGTACTCTTCGAAATATACTTCAAACATTTTCTTTTTAAATAGACTTTAAATATTCGTTTCCATTGTAATTCTTGAACGCTTTATAAATCACTAATTTCATTTCAAAGTTTCACAACACTCTCCCATTTAGCTTGTTCCCTTTGCCTGTTTCTGTTCACAGAATTATTTTATAACTCACACATGTAAGATGAATTTGTTATTTTAGATCAGTAGATTGCTTGGCTTGCTATGCTTTGGGACGAGCTACTTTTATAGTCAATTTGGTAAGTTATTGTTAAGGCATCCAGTAAGTGTTAGCCACTTTGTTTTGAGTTGTATTCCGTTGGTCTATCTATATGTTAGTCTCTCATGGATTTAAAACTCTGTTTACATTTTTGTAAAAAATGTTATACATTTAGAATAGCCATGGAATGGCTTACACTTTAAATGGCCTACGGTGGCTTAGAACTTTGTGTTTGTTATGCTTCGCACTTTAAGCATGGAATTGTGCAAACTAATATTTTGATGTTTCATATAAATATAATTATACATGCTTGAATAGGATTCCATGGTAATGAGCTCCATGATGTGCATTTGAGTGAATTGCTTTTTTGTTTTAAGGCTTACTTGGGTTAAGAGAGTTACTCCCATTGTAACTCTTGCACCGGTCATGGCTCCTGGGTTTGGGTCATGACACAACCAAACCTCTTTAGTGCCTTAAGTCTTGTTCCATGATTGAAAGAGATGAAAAAATTCTTTCCCTCCAATTAACGAAATATCTTTTTGCTATTAGAAAAGAAAAACAAAGCACAAACAGCAAAAATCCAATAATAAGGAAGTCCAAACAATCTCAACACATAAGTCCAAAATAGAAGCCTGACGGAGAACATCACTTAGTTGAAAGGTTAAAGAAGATTAACTAAACAATCAACTCCCTTATTGGCTAAATGATCAATAAGCTAATTAGCTAATCTTGGAATGTGCACAGCAAACCATTTTAGAATTCTGTGTTTCACTTCATTGATAAAGTTTAAAGTACTTCTTATGCCATGGAGCAAAGGAAAATTTATTACACCATTTCACTGCATTAGAAGAGTCCAATTCCACAATAAGCTCATGAGGACATGCCTAAGTAAAATCAATAAAAAGAAGAAAAGCTTGTTTAAAAGTTTTGATCTTGCCTATTAGTTGAAACACCGCTTGTCATTTTACACCAATGTGACACTAACGTGACATTCACATAAAGAGTGAAAATGTTAAGTGATGATATTATCATTCCACATAAGCATGCCACATTACTATCCACCATAACACATTGTCAACACCATGTGGTATAAAATGACAAGTGACGGTTTAGCTAACGACAATTAGTTAACTATTAGTCATAAGCCTATTTAGCTTAAAATAAAAGGAAAATGGCTTGATTAAAAGTAATAAAAAAATAAAGGCTTATTTGAATTTTCAAAAATAATTTAAAGGCTTTTTTAGGTATTCTACCTTAAAAATAATACCATCGATTTCTATATCTTTAGGACAAAAGTACATCTAAGCAACTAAAAGTCAATATTTTTAATTAGTTAAAGTACTCCATTAGTCCCTATAGTATGACGTTGTCATCAATTTAGTCGCTCTGTCCTAAAACTGGTCAATTAAGTTCTTGTTCTTTGAGATTGTGTAATCGAGTCCTTCCCCATAATGTCATCCAAATTGAGTGCTAATGGTGTTGATGTGACGTTGACATCTTAAACCATGTTGACATGATGATGACATGGCGTTGACATGATGACGTGTCAGGCTCGAAAAAAAAAATTTTCACATCATTTTTTTGTGTCACATCATAAGAATTGAACTAAACAAAAATGTAGAGTACATAGACTAAATTCAACAAAATTACAAAGTACATGGATTAAATTGAATAAATATCTATCATCTAAGGACTAAATTGAGCATTTTTACTAGTTTTTGTTTAGCATTACATTTGTTCCAAAAATGTACTTTTACACACAAGAAATCATTCTTTAGTAATTAAAAACCATTAACTTTCCATTTGTACAAAAAATATACAAACTGATTACATTACTTTTTTTAAAAAAAGATAATAAACATTCTCATTTCACTGAAAAATATTCTCATTTCATTAATGTTATTCAAGTACATCCAATCAAAAACCTCAAATTGACAAAAAAATCTTGTGGTTTGACAACAACCATCAAGATACCAAAAAAACAAAATGTATATCACCCAATCCTTTCAAAAGGTTTGTAACCTCTGCCAAAACAAAAATCAATAGTCCTTGTACAATATTCACCCTTTACAAAAGAAAGCCACATAAATATACACAATATAAACAAAATTATGGTAAATGACGCTCTTGCTCGTTCTCAGGCCTCCCTCTACCGCTCCGTCGTTAGAAAGGAATGCAAAAAACCATAGCAAAGGATACCTTTACTCCAACAAACTCAACCATGGTAGCAAACTAAGATTTCCAGATCATAAATAAAAGTAGAGCAATGATTGATCAATTGATATACAAGCCCAAGGCCCAAAAACCCCAAACCTTTATTTTGTAAACTAAACTCAAAACTCTAAACCCTAAAACCTTGACAAAATAAATGTTTGGGGTTTATGGGTTTTGGGTCAAAATATCAATTGGTCAGCCATTGCTTTTCTGTTATTTATGATCTAGAAATCTTAGTTTGCTGTCATAGTTTTTCTGTTTTTTTTTTTTATAATTGAGGGAGAAGGGATTCGAACCTTGCTCTATAGGCAAACGGATCATGCACTAATCAATGAACTAAATACCCGGGTGCTAGCTTGCTGTCATGATTGAGTTTGTTGAAGTAAAAGTCTTTTTTTCTATAGTTTTGTTTATATTGTCTATATCTAGGTGGCTTTCTTTAGTAAAGGGTGGATATTGTGCAGGGGCTATACTTCTACTTGATTTTTGTTCAAATTGGGTGATTTATATTCTATTTTTTGGATATTCTAATGGCTTTTGTTGAATCACATGGTCTTTTTGGTAACATGGGTTTTTTTTATTAAATGTACTTGGATTACTCAAATGAAATGAGAATAGTTTCTAGTAAAATGAGAATATTTATTAGTGTTTAAAAAAAAAAGTCATGTCATTAGTTTGTATTTTTTTTAAATGGAAAGTTAATGGTTTTTAATTACTAAAGAATAACCTATGATGTGCAACAAGCATATTTTTAGTACAAACATAATGCTAAACAAAACTGGTAAAAGTACTCAATTTAGTCCCTATACTATATGATAGATCTTTATTCAATTTAGTCCATATACTCTAATTTTATTTAATTTAATCTCTGTACTTTACAATTTTGTTTAATTTAGTCTTTATGATGTGGTACCAAAAACCGACATGGAAAAACATTTTTCAAAAATATTTTTGGGCATGCCACGTCATTGTTACCACATTAGCATGTCAATACCACGTCATCAGAGAGCGACATGTCAACACCATTAATAGTCAATTTGAACCGCATTAGAAGGAGGGACTCGATTGCACAAAATCTTAAAATATACAGACTAAATTGACGAAAGCTTCATAGAATAAGGACTTATGGAATACTTCGACCATTTTAATTATATATATATAAACTTCTAAAACTGTATTATATATATATATATATATTAATTTTGAAAATTAGCATTTATTTAGTTTCATTGAACAACAACAGAGCCATTAAATGGACCAATGTCGAAAATAACGAAGAAAAATATATACACGATATTGTAATACCCAAGTCCTTATTGAAAATAAGGAGAGATGGTTCATCTGAAAATGTTTCGACAGTTCAAGGTTAGATGAAACAATAATTGACCAGGGAAGGAGTGTTGCACCATAATTTCTACACCTTCCACATGCAGAATTTTTAAGAAATTTCAAAGCTAGAACTAATAGATTTTGACACGAATGCAACGGAGAAACAAAGATTACTATGATCGATTATCAACTATCAAGTACCATTGTATACAAGGACAACACCCAAATTCGTACTGATCATCACGCTAGGCCTAGCAGTATGCATCGCTATCAAAGCATACAACGACTTCGACCATCCTCCAACATGATGGCACCCTTCCAGCCACATGTTGTTATAACTTTAATTTCTAACTTCTCCTAACTTATTTTTTCGGTTGGAAGTTAGGATGATTTGAGCATGTGGGGGTGTGGAGGGTTGGAGGCTGTCTACCATAATAATTTTCCCGTTTAGGTGTGCTGCCATCCCTTGATTTTTATACAGGATTCAATTTGTCAATTGCAATAAGATTGTTGATGGGTGTGGCACTCATAATTTTGAGTACCATAATCAGAATCTAATTAATAAGTAAGGTATCTAAACCCTACAATTATTCTATTTTTTTGAAATTTCCTATCCATAATAGAACTTTAATTCCTTACCAACTATCCGTTAACTCCCAAACTCATTTAAATGTATGATTGTGCAAAAAAAAAATTATTAATCTCTTCATGGGTATCGAATTACTCAAATTAGTATAAAGTAATAATTATATTTCACAATTCATATCTATATAATTCACTTATAATTAAATTTTGTAAAAACAGATAAATATTAAAATTAAAATTAAAATAGTTAATTATGTTAAAAATATCTCAACTAAAAACTTAAATAATCAAAAACAAATAAATAGACATCCATAATAAATATAAATAATTGTGTTCAGATATTGAGAATCCAAGAAGTGATACCCGTACCCTAGTTGAATCTGAAACGAATACTAAACTTACTATCCAAATCCATTTCATACTCGAATATAGGATATCCATACCATTGCCGTCTTTAAATTGCAACTTTAAAAAACAGGCAAAAACTTATATATTATTAAATTTAGAAAAATTTAAATTATGAATCATCATCATCATCAAATGCTATAACCGTCCCAGATCGAATAATGTCATCGTCACAAAAACTTCCTAGAGCATATAATCTGTTCCACAAACAAACAATGCCACATTAATATGATTTTTAAATTTGAGTTGGAAGGTTTTTCATATGTGATCGTTAATTTTGGACAAATTTTCTTTAAAAAAATAATAAAATTGAGTCAAAAAAGGCCTGAAATTTATTACATTGTTAAATACAAGTGGGATAGATAAAGCTCCTCCTGATTTTGAGCGGTTAGGGAGAAAGAAATTAAAGCTTATGCTGGGGTGGTTGTGTCCATACTCTTTCCCACGTAACATACATGCATCTTGTCCCGCCGCCCAATGTTTGTTTCATTTCGGTAATTTCCATTTCCTTATATAACAAAGATTTAAAGCATCATTTTGATTCGTCGAGTTTCAAAAATAATTTTGGAAATTTGACAGTAAAACAAAAACATAAATTCATTCAATAATCTTAACTGTTATTTGATTTGATCAAAAAAGTCAAATTATCACAAAATGCAATAAAGTGCCTATATATGTCACGGATCCTACATCAGTAAGAGATAGGATGGGTTTTACGTATAAAAACATGAGTCTTTCGCCATCTATCAGACATATCTTTTGGGTTGAGAACATGGGCTCATAATTCATAAGCTTACTTAAGCTTTATTTTCAGAGCTTAAGACTATACGAGGTTAGGCTTAAGTTTTAGCCCGTGACATTTGGTATATGATAACTTTATGATATAGAGTTATTTTGGGTTAATTTTAATAGTAATTTAGCTTAGTTCTTGCAGTAATGCATAAAAATTAGTAAGTTTTCTTTAATTATTTTGAATTAGTTAATTTAAGTAAGTGCTTGTTTGGCCTAGCTTTTTTTCAACTTATCTATCTCTTAAAAGTAAAAATCAAGCCAAACATAAATTTTGAAAAGTTCTTAAAAAAACAAGTAGCTTTTTTTTAAAGAGTAAAATTTTTTTAAAAAGTGCTTAAAAAAAAGCTCCTATGAGGAGCTTTTTCTTCTCTTCTTTTAAAAATACAAGAAAATTTTTTATTTTTGTTTCAAAAATATCCTTATCTATTAAAAATAATTACAATATCACCCTTTTAAAAAAAGAAATACTCTCTACAATAATTTTAATCAAAATTATAACTTATATAAATAAAAACTTATAAAAAAAATTTACCAAACAACTTTAGCTTATTTTGAAAGCTATTATTTTTCATAAGAGCTTCATAATAGCTTTTAAGCTAGAAAAAAGCTAAGCCAAACAGCCCCTAAGTCAATCTAATCTTAGTGAATTTTATGCTTACTTTGGTGTTAATGTGGTTAAGATAGGTTGTTATTGATTTATTTGTGCTTTTGTAAGTATTTGATGAAAGAAGAATTTTAGTGGAAAAAAAAGAGCAATTTTGAAGTGTAGACTTCCACTGCACATATTTTGGTATTTTAGTTATAACTTTCTCTAAAGAGCTTTAAATGTGATTATTCTTAAACCATTGGAAAGATAAGAGAAAAAAAATAAAACTTTCATATTTATCACTTTACCCAATTCGGCCTAGAAGGTGATCAAAAATCTTGTTGAAGTTGACGCACTGTAGCAGCCGTAAAACAATTACGATTTTTGTTAATTAATTGGACAAGGCTGCGACCCACATAGTCTGATGAGAAAATGTCAACTAGAATTGACTCATTTCTTCACCCAACTTGGCCTAACTTCAAAGCCTATAAAAACAACCTTTTGAAGGACTTTAAAAAAAAAAAAAAGAAGCACCATATTAACAACTGAAAGTCAAGCAACAAAGTCATTGAAGCTAAGAAGAATTTGAAGAATTCAAGGAGATTTCGAGATCAAGAATACAATTCTTGAGTTTTTCTATCTTTTTATTCTCTTATTCTCTTAGTTTTGTTTTTACTGCTTAAATTTTATTTGATGACGATGTGTGACTTGATGGGGAACTAATTCATTAATCTAAGATTATGATTGAACTCAATATGTAGTACGAATTATTTATCTCTCTTTTAATTATGTTTGATACATTTAAGTTATTTATTTTATTCTGTTCGTAATGCTTTTAGTTGATTGGCCACCAATTACATTGAATTGGAAACCTAAGTTAAATCTTGATGAAAGAGATTTAGGTAGACTTTGAATAGAATAATGTATGATCAAATGTAGTTATTTGATGTGAGACCCTGTCAAGCTCGTTAAAAGACGGTATTGTACCGAGTGGTACAACTAAGTTAAATCGAGTCTCGAACTAGTTCAAATAGAAATTCTAAGAGGAATTTGAGAATTCTAAAACCCACAGAATGATTTAAAAAGGTGATTCGGAGTTCGAGGTTCGATTTGGGGTTAATCAAGAAAATTGACCGATCAAGGGCAAAATGGTTATTTTTCCATTTAAGGACAAAATGGAGATTTTTATAAAAGATTTTGATCACATTTGATCAAGAATAATCATTTGGAGTATAATATGTGGTTCAGCAGTGAAAAATTTTAATTTTCGGTGTTTTTGGAGCATATGGGGCAAAACGGTAAATTTTTACCCCCAACACTGGTCAATTTTGTGAATTTTATTTATCAAGGGAATGGATAAGCATGGCATAAATATGTGGTGGAGAAGTTAAGAGAAAAAGTCAAATAATTAAAATTTTTGGACGAATAGGAAAGTGACACGTGGGAAGTTTATAATATTTTATTATTAAACTATAAAAATCAGCCCACACACTCTCTAATCACTTAAGTTGGTTGGCCAAAGGAAAGAAAAGGAAGAGGAAAGGAAGAATAAAAGGAAAAAACCAAAAGCTAGCTAAAAAATCAAGAGATTTCATTGATTTTTTAAGGAAATCAAGTGAAAAAGGTAAGATTTCTCCGATTAAGCTTGATTTTTATTTTTCCCATGCATTTTCTCTTAATTTTCATGGTTGAAAAGCATGTTTTCATGGGAAAACCATGGCTGGTCAAATGGGTATGGAGAGAGAAATGATGTTGGAATTGTTTGATTTTGAGATATGTTGATGTTTAGACATAGTTAAGCAGGTTTAGAAGCAAAACCGTAAGAAAAGAATCCATTTTTCCTAGAATCCTTCATTTGGCCAAACCTAGCATGTTGTGTGTGTGTGAGGAATTGTTTTTATTTCAAGGGAAATGGTTTGGAAAATGATGAATTAAGGTGAAAAAGTTAAGTAGGAAAAATTACGGTGTTAGTGCACTGTAATGGCCGAATTTTTCCAGGAAGAAATGGAAAGGTTTTAATGTTGAAATTGGCATTATTTAAATGGCATTTGATGAATTGAGGTATTAGAAAAAAATAGAGCAATTTGGAGTAAAATCGAACGCGTTGGCTAGGTAATCAGCCGAATTAGGTCACCGTCGAAATTAAGCGGTTACCCGAACATTTAATGCATTCATATAGAAATTAAGTTAATTTTATACCTAATTAACACGAATGTAGTGATTAAATTATTGTGTAATTTGACAAGGTGGTGAGCCCTCAGATAAAGGCAAAAATGTCGCACTCGAGAATTAGCAGTCGAAGTGCTTGAATTCGACTCCCAGAAATTTGTGAGTGAATTTGCATTTCAAATTGGTTTTGGGAATATGAACGTACTTGAATAAAATGCTTGAATGATTTTATTCAACTTTCTTTAAAAAGAAAGGGAACCTGGGAACAAGCCTTTAGTGAAAAATATTTCTATGATGTTAAATATGATTGCGATGCACCTGTGTATATCTGTATAATGCCTACATGTATTGTTGAGAATTTTATGTGAAATTGAGTGTACTGAATCTGTGTACCCTTATATTATGCTAATATGCATTATTAATAAATTTTGACGAATTTGATGTAACCGTGCATGTGCGGAGTGAAAAATGCAATGCCGATTGAATAACAAAGGGTGTGATAATTTTGACCGTGCATGTGCGGAGTGGGAAGTGCAATGCCGGTTGAATAACAAAGGGTGTGATAATTTCAACCGTACATGTACGGAGTGGGAAGTGCAATGCCGGTTTAATAACAACAGTTGTGATAATTACTACTATGCATGTGCCGAGTGGGAAATGTAATGCCGGTAATGATGTGTGAGTTAAGAGTACAATAGAGCGGAGGAAAATGGAATGGTGGGTGTTATTGCATATAATTTTATATATATGCGTGGTATAATATGTATGAATGCAAACGTGAATTGTATGGGTTGTGAAACCCTTGTTCTGTGACGTATACATATATTTAATTCATACATAAACATTACTATAATTTATAATAAACTTTATTTATATTATTCACTTAATAACTTTATTAATTATCACCTTAGATTTTATAATATATTATTTATAATTAATTATTACAAATTTTGATATTAACATTATAACATATAAGATATGTCATTAATTTCATATATATATATATAAAATAAAGTCATATATTATATATGCATATAATTAATTTATACATAAGCATTACTATAACTTATAATAGATTTTATTTATATGATTGCATTTAATAATTTTATTAATTATCACCTTAGATTTTATAACATATTGTTTATAATTAGTTATTATTTATACAAACCTTGATATAAACATTTTAACATATAATTTGTATCATTAATTTTATATATATAATAAATAATATATTATACATACATGTATTTAATTTATACATAAGCATTACTATAACTTTATTTATATGATTACATTTAATAAGTTAATTAGCTATCACCTTAGATTTTATAACATATTGTTTATAATTAATTATTATTTATACAAACTTTGATATAAAATATTATAACATATAAGTTATATCATTAATTTCATATACATATATAATTATGGATGAAATTTATAAGTTTTAATATTATAATTTACAAAAAAAAAAAGTGATAAAATTTTGATTCATTGGTCCAAAACCAGACCAACCAAATCAATTTTATACTTGGTCGGTTTGATCTTCTTTTATATTTGGTCAATTTTAATTGATTTTTTAAAAATGATTGATCTATTTAATCTTTAAGTATGATAGACCAGACCAACCAATCCACCCATTTGCTCACCCCTAACTTTACCAACCACCCTACAGTCATTGGATGGTCCTTGAATTTGTCCTTTTCTTGGGTTATAAGTGAAGCGAGTTTTAAAATTAGTTAAGCCAAAATTATCAAAATTTAGTACCAGATGGACCTCACTATTAAGGTTTAACCCAGAGCTTTATGGGAAGCCTAACACTTAATGGGTGGGGGACATTGATTTTAATGAGCAGGTCAGAGAGACGTCCAATCCAGAATGAAAATGCGTAATGTAATTAAATGAAAACGAATTTTGTTCGGTTTGAACTTAATTCTTCTCAATCAATTCTACAACAATATTATCACAGTAATTTTACAAGAAACTGCAATAGGCAAAAAAAGCTTGTATGGAACAGGTGTTCTTCTTGTTGAGGTAGTCTTTAAGATACGACATTGACAAGGTTACCGATTAGTAGGTGCAGAAATTAATTCAAAGGTTTAATTAATGAAAACGATTATGAAACTAAACACCAAAAGGTTCACCAAATTTGAATACGATTTCATTTTTTTCAAAGTTGATGGGCGTGATTTTAATCTCTGAAAGAGTCTCTCTAAAGAAACTCAAATTTTGAAAATTTTTATTAGATTTAATTTACACATCTAAAACCAAGAGCGCATCTTTAATTTATAAAATTAAAAGAAATTTGCTTATGATACAAATAAAAAAAAATGCATACTATGTAACAAAATAAAAATATCAACCAAGATTAAATAACAAAAAAAAGGACAAATCCTAGTAACTAAAGAAAGTTAAATAACTAGTGACCAGGAAATATGATAAATAATTAAGCTTCATAACCAAATCAAACATAGAACGGAAATAATCGGCTTAGTCATGTGCGCATGACAGCTTGGATTAGGAAATTTTTGGGTTGATATAAGCACAAAAAGGGGTGAAAATGCGACCGATTATTAGTGAAACTCAAAGAGCCTTAACCTGCCTGATATATTTTCTGAGACAGCTCTAAATGATTGAGTAGGGACTGCAAAGCTTCACTGGATTTTGTTTATTTCGTTGCCAACCTTCTTTGGCTATATCCCCAACTATGCCGATAATGACACCATCTTCCATCCCCCAATTTAATTTTGGTACAAAATTTTTTCACTTGTTAGGTGGGAAAGGAAGCCACTTGTCTTAAACCAATATATTGCACGATTTGTTTGCATGACTAATGTTTTGCATTGCATCTTATCAAGTTTATCCTCGAAGAAAATAAAAATAAAACAAATGTTTGCCATCTCTGGCATGTAGAATTGCCATTCTCTTACCCCCTTCTTGGTTAATGATTCACGTTTTTTGGCTGAAAAGTAGTCATATTGCATCTCTGGCATGTAGAGCTAACCAATCGATCTTTTCTGACTGCAAACCCAAGGATCATGAGCATTTCTTTATATATATATAGTTTTTACATAGTACCAGATTTCAATTTCAAGTGTATGGAGACAGCAGATCTCAGTCCTTAATTAATTATTTTTTTTAATGTCACGCCAAGAATCTTTAGCCTATTAAATTTATAGAACTTGATTAATCACTTTGCTCTAAAAAATTTTAAGTGCAAATCAAGATTTAATTAAGAATGATGAGTACCTAATTTCGTAAAGCAATGGCTTACAAATTTGATTAATTCGATATTACTTTGTATAGATTTCATGCAGCAGAGCATCACACAGTTTGTCCGCTACAATTGCCACGAGATTTCAATGCATTTTCGATAGAGTTGACTACTTAAAAAATAATCCCTTTTGTCAAGGGATCTGATTGCTTTTCCCCTTGCATATCTCTAAACACACACGCGAACAAGTCCAATCTTTTTTTTACCATAGTATTAACAGAACATTCCACAAAAAAATGTTTCATTTTCAATTTTCACAAACGGTTTTGCTAACTATTACCTTAAAAATATACCACAATTATTATTGAAAATAACACATTCATTCAACATATTGAAAATTATCATTTTCATTTTCACACAATGATTTTATTTATCTCTATTTATTGTGTTTGTATTTAAATTTTATTTTTAAAATAAAATTGATGTATCACAATTTTTAATGCAAAAAATATATAATCATAAAAATAATTTTAGAATATATAAAAGGAAGAGAATTAGGTGTTCAAAAAAAAAAGAAGAAAACCTAGTTTTGGGGTTTCCCGAAAAAAAAAGAGAGAATAAATATCATTATTGCATCTAATGTGAAAATATAACTTATAATCTATAATCTATCAATATTTATAATACACATAAAAGTATAGATGTTAAAAAATTTTTTGATTGACGAAAATGATCATATTTGTTCATTGTATTTCTAAATTGTCATTTTAACTATCTTTTATTATTAATATTAATAAAATTTATTTAATTTGTAAATATTTTAATTTCTAAAAAAATATGTGAATATTCTAATTGCATCCAATAATTTTAGTTAAAATATTTTTTAATTATGGATTTTCAAAAATTTTAATTATAATATTAGTAAGATTTATTCAATTTGCAGGTAAGAATGCTAATTGTCAAAGACAAAAATTCTAATTGTCAAAGATTTTCATTAATTTTTTTAAAATTCTAATAGTATTGATTTACAAACTATTACAAAATTCAAATTATATATAATTGAAATATTAATAATTTTTTATATATAATTATCTTTCAATTACATACTTTAAAAACACTTTTATATATTCAATTATTGTTTTTAAAAACAAATTAATAAATATTTACCCGCAATGTATGTAACACTAGAGACTCGTTTCATAAATGGTATCTAAGAAGTACGGTGAGAGTAGGAGAAAACTAATATCCCAAGAATGAGTAGAATTACAAGTTGGTCCTCAGCGTGAACCCCCATCTATCTCCTACTCCCAACCACACGAGCCATTAATTCTTCAAGTATTAGGCCATCACTACAGCTGTGGCTAGTTATAACCAGGGAAAACAAAACACGTTGAAAACTTAAACTTTCCGGATCATGATTGACGACCGCCTAATCCATCATGGCAACTACGTGTAAAAAAGTGTGTCAGAAATGAACTCGATTAAGGGGCTTAACTGCATTTTTTGTTTTGTCAGCAACATTTGGCCTTTTTTTAGAGCTATAAGTAGGACACGCCGTATACCAGAAATCACAAGGGTCTTAGCTGTTTTGAGTCCTGAAGAGAAGCCTAAAAGAGAGATAAGGGAACTTAGCTTGACAAGCTCCAAGGAAACTATTCTCCTTCTCTCTCTCTCTCTCGAAATTTTTTTAAGATTAGAAAGAACAGAGAAAAGCAGAGTATCAGTAGCCCAGTCAGGGAAAAAAATGGTTGCACCTGTGTCAACTTGGCCGTGGGAGAACTTGGGACTTTTCAAGGTATGGAAAACTGTGGCCGGGATGTATTATTCTCTTTACACAGTTTAAATTTGGTCAATATATATCTTTTTCTTTCTTTTATTTTGTTTCCAGATGTAATATGTTGCTTCCACTTGTTTCTTCACTCTCTCTCTCTCGCTCTAACTCTATTTCTACCGTACTTATGTGTTATTTCTTCTTGAAATGTTTTTTCACGTATGCCAAAAGTATCTGCTTTACGGCCCTTTAGCTGCAAAGGTTTTGTATTCATGGATCTATGAGGATACGCTTAAGCATCTCTGGTGTCTTCATATACTTCTAATCTGTGCTTTGAGAGGATTAATTCATCAGCTATGGAGCTCTTACGGTAGCATGCTTTTCCTAACTCGCAATCGCCGGATTAAGCAGCAAGGAGTTGATTTCAAACAAATTGACAGAGAGTGGGACTGGTAAAATAAAATATTTTTTTCTCATATATGCTCATGTAAATTCTGCTTGCAATGATTCCAACAAAATCATCTGTTTTTTTTTTTTAATACTTCAGGGACAACTTTATAATTCTTCAGGCTCTGTTAGCTTCCATGGCCTGCTTGATCTTCCCATCCTTGGATGGCCTTCCTCTCTGGAACTCAAAAGGATTTATTGCCTTATTGTTACTGCATGTGACAATTTCGGAGCCCGTATATTATTGGGCGCATAGGGTTTTCCATGAAAGCTACCTTTTCACCCATTATCATTCACTTCACCACTCATCTCCTGTACCCCATCCCTTTACAGGTAAAATCACTGATAACCTAAGACCCATCTCTTCATTAATTTCATTTTTCTCCTTCTGGCTTTTCCTCTTTATTAACTGTTAATTTTTGCTGCTGCAGCTGGACATGCAACATTTCTAGAGCACCTTGTACTATGTGTAGTCATCGGAATTCCGATGACGGGGTCTATTCTGATGGGGTATGGATCCACAAGCATGATTTACAGCTATGTTTTGGCATTTGATTTTCTCAGATGCCTGGGGCATTCCAATGTTGAAGTTGTTCCCCATGAAATTTTCAACAAGTTGCCTTTCCTTAGATATTTGATTCACACCCCCACGTAAGTAACACCCCTTCTTCTCTCATACTCACGCAATTAATGTGTACCGACTTTCCATTAATGAATAAAAATAAAAATTGACTTTGAACCAGATGCATGATGGATTCCTTAGAACTTTCACTCGTGTCTAGTTTCTAAGCTTGTATATTTAATTCTCTTCTTAGAATTGGAAATTAGACGTAAAGTAAATTAAGTGCGACCTTTATTAATCATCATACTGCTTTTCGCGAAACAGGACTCTATGGCTGACAGCTGCAGTTTAGGTTATTTAGGTTGTTATGGTCGAAAAACTTGAAAGTTCCAATTAATTGAGAAGGAAAGCTCATTTGAAATTTTCCACCCGGAAGAAAGTTTTGGCAAAAAACGCAATGAAGTTAGATGTATTGATAAATGTTAACATTTACTACTAGTTATTTAAACTATAAGGTACAATTGTCCTTCTTTAATAAGGTGATCTTACTACAATAAATATTATGCATGTTATGTCTAAAATGGCAGCTTATCCAGTATATAGATAAAACAGGGACCATTCTTGATTGGCAACATTAATTACTGTATACACAAGGTAGCTAGCATAATAATCGAACATTTGAACCTCAAAAGTTGCAATTTGCAATGCATTTTAAATATTTAAGAAACAAAAAATAAAAAGAAGGAGTTCAGTAGGATTGTTTTGCTGTTGAACACGGATGTGGCTGCAACAGTTTCTCTTCAAAAAAATTGTATTGATGTTGTCCTGTTTCTGGACGGTTTACCATCTGTCAGGTACCATAGCCTGCACCACACAGAGATGGGGACCAACTTCTGTCTCTTCATGCCGTTGTTTGACGCAATGGGGAAGACACTTAACAGCAACTCGTGGCAAATACACGAGAAAATTAGTTCGGATTCAGGTAGTTGCACTTTTTTGTGTTGTTTTTGCGAAACCATGAAAATTTTTTACCCGTACTTTGATCGAAATCCTTCTTGAGAGGACCACTGGAGAAAATACTAGTTCGTGAATCTGGAATGCTTAAATATATCATTTAAGTACATTCAAGTGCATGGCCCTGAAAATGACAGTTTAACTGGTATTTCACGTTGATGCAGCGAAATATGGGAGGGTACCAGACTTTGTGTTCTTAGCGCATGTCGTGGACATAACCTCGGCGATACATGTACCATTCGTATTCAGATCATTTTCATCAATACCATTCTCCACAAGGATCTTTCTACTGCCTATTTGGCCTATAACTTTTATGGTTATGCTAATCATGTGGGCGCGGTCTAAAACCTTCCTCATCACTTTCTACAATCTTAGAGGCCGTTTGCACCAGACATGGGCCGTTCCTAGATTCGGCTTTCAGGTTTGCTGTTAAAACTTTGGGCAGAATTATTATTGCCAAGTGTAGGTAGACTAATTAGGAGAGCAATTAATCATCTAGGCCGTTACCATTTTTGGCAGTATTTCTTACCGTTTGCAACGGACGGCATCAACAAGCACATAGAGGAGGCCATTCTAAGGGCTGATAGGATGGGGGTCAAGGTCATTAGTCTTGCTGCATTAAATAAGGTTGGTATTTTTGTTTCATTTTTTCTTTTACACTTGTGAACTTTTGGTCTGTCTTCCAAGGTTTAAAAAAACCAGTATATATATAATATGTTTTTAATTAGGCTCTGAACGATACGCGGTGATGGTAGTTGGGAGGAATAAATGTTGAAAATGAATCAGAGTGGACCTTTCACTGGTTTTTTTAATACCTTTCCTGGCAGCGTACGATCTCTCTGTTTATGTATCTCTCAAAAGCATCTCATCATCATTTGCGTTTCAGACTAGAAAGATCAACACTGATAAATTAAAAATCTTAGTCCTTTTTAAGTGACGACCATCCTTGTCCATGAGGCTGTTTCAACCACAAATTAATTCAGTGTCCTCTCCTACTTTAACCTTACAATCGTCTCTTTAAGATGCCTACGTTTATTACTTTTTGTCCCCTTTGGCATAGAACTCTCAAGGAGATAATTTGATCCCATACGGAAAATCCTCTTCTTAAAGGAGAGGGTAACCAAACCACTTGGGCCAACCCCCATAGATCTGCAAGATGCCTACAAAACTACCCTTTTTGGACTCTTAAATGTAACATGACCTAACACAAGTAAAGTGGGGTGCAGAAGTAGGATTAATTCCCCCCTTTTCCTTGTCTTTGTTTCATTTTAGTGCTAATTAGAAATTAAAAATGATCATAAATATAGTTATAATTTAAGTAGTATATTTAGATGAAGAACTGTTCTAACATAGTGAAGGTTTAAATTATACACTAACAAACTTTTAGAATTATCACATGTCCTTTCAATTATAAAAAATATATAAAGAAATATATTTACTAAATGAATATCCTCCATATATAAGATAATAAAGAGCATTTATCCTCCATACATAAGATAATAATAAGAATTTAAACTTTCTCCTCCGAATTTTTAACATTGTTATTCCTATCTATGTACTAAACAGAAGTGAACTTAGAAAAGAGGAGTGACATGAGGAATAGGCCTGTTATGATTATTATCATGAATAATTTTAAGTTTTGAATTTAGACTTTTGTGATTCCTTGTAAGTCATAATTCGCGAAAGTAGAATCTCTACACATTGTCTTGCCTCCTAGCTGCCTGTTCATATATAAACAGAAAAGACATGCATGTGGCATAGCTAGCTAGCACGACTTTTTGTAGTACACGCAGTCCTCTATCAATGGCCGAGCAGGGCTTTGTGAAATAAATGATAATAATTGTTAGTTTAACTATTCCAGCAGTATTGCTAACAATAATCAATTCAGACTAATATTATTGTAGGGCCAGTACTCAGGGTATAATACCCCAAGACATATGCATTTAACTATTACTTTCAATTTTTACTGTTCTTTGATAGAGATGTCAATATCAATTTGTTAAGTTCGAAAAACCTAAAATTGTTTAATGAACTCGTCTGCAGAATGAAGCTCTCAATGGAGGAGGGACACTCTTTGTTGACAAGCATCCGGACCTTAAAGTCAGAGTTGTCCATGGCAATACCTTGACTGCTGCAGTTATTCTGAATGAAATTCCTAAGGATGTGAAAGAAGTGTTTCTAACAGGAGCTACTTCCAAGCTTGGTAGAGCGATTGCCCTCTACCTTTGTCGAAGGAGAGTACGCGTTCTTGTAAGTCTTTCGATTCTCACCCACTGGACTCTTCATTAATTTTGCCAGCACAAAGTTTGATCAAAATTTACCAATATTTGCTTTGTTGGTTTCAAGTTTAATGCTGGTGCAACATGAGTCAACGTCTTAACAAATAGTACTGACATTTATTTAGAGTTTGATAAGTTGAAATTCACAAGTGGTTCCCATAAACTAGATCTGCTCTTTATCATTTCTAAATTAATTTTGTAGGGTACTCGTCTAATTAACTATGGGCAGCATTTATGTGCTGGCTTGGGTTTTTTCTAGTAGCGATCCAAAAGATATCTATAGACTGTAGTGGCTATTTGTAGGATACGCCGAGTTGGGAACTAAATGAACATAGAATATTCATTTCATTTGAGAATCCATTTTGGAAAATGCTTCCATGATAGTCTATCACTGCCTTTGATAGTGTTTGGTATTTTGAGAGGAAGTAATTTCTTAATTCAGAGATTAAAAGAGTAATATTGAACATAATTAATCTTCCAGATAACTTCATCTTGATTATAAAAGTTTCGTACCTTTTTGGATGGGAACTAATTCACTTTTCACAAACAGGATCTAATAATTCTTTGTGATTCTTGGTGATTTATGATCACCGCTACTTAGAATTACCAAATTTTTACCAAACATTCTGATCTAATTGTCATTTGTGCATCAGCATGAATTTTGAGGTGATCATTCTACACTAATCGTTATCTTTGGTCAATGGTGGAGGGAATAAGGGCTAGTAGGACTTCTGCCTCTCAAAAGTTTTAAAATTTCATAAAATATTTTTATGTTTTTTAAAATTTTATAATTTTGTCCTTACAATAAGTTTTTTATTTGATGAGATGCTCTATAATAAACAACTAACAACTAATTTTAGTAGATTTAATGATTAAAGTAAATCCTATTGCAATAGAATCATTCACCAAGTTCTACAGCCTTAAGATCCCACAACCGACTCATCTCTTGTTCGTCCTCTAAACGTAAAATTATGACTTTGTTACTATCTTTGAGAATGATGGACACGCATAATCCATTATGTAAAATAGGTGTAATTTAAATATAACCGGTCAATTTGTTTACCCAAATAAAAATTAAGTTACCAAATTTATATATAAAAATAGAAAAAAGTATAGGATAAGTTAAATATTAGAAATCCAATCCAAAGAAATATTTTTTAAATATTAAAAATAGATTGGTTGAAGCACTTGCTGGCAATCACAACATAACAAAATGCAAGAAAAGGACGAAACGGACAATAGAATAACTGTTGCTTTTTTTTTTTCTTTAATATCATGTATGGACGACGTAGGGGAACTAATATTGTACTTTTTATAATAATAATAACATAATTATGTGATATCGTGTGGATTAAGGTAGGTTAATGCACTATTAAATTGCTTCTGATGGCTTAGACATATTGCAGATGTTGACTTTATCAACCGAAAGATTTCAAAAAATACAAAAGGAAGCCCGAGCGGATTGCCAGAACTACCTGGTCCAGGTGACCAAATACCAAGCTGCTCAAAATTGTAAGGTGTGTGCCAGTCTCAACTCTCAACTCTTGAATTATTTCACACATCTCAAAATTAATAGGTTCTCATATTTCGCTCCTGGAACAACAAAATTTACAGGTAAGTGTACTAGTTAATTAATTAGATAATCCTTTTAGTTATTGACTTTACAGTTGATTTGAAAAAAAAAACAAAGAAAGAAAAAAAACGCGTACATATATTTAATGCCCGAACATGCGTGCAAAAGAACAATAAATATTAAACATGATTTATCTGTTCTGATATAGACATGGATTGTGGGGAAGTGGATAACACCAAGGGAGCAAGGCTGGGCTCCATCCGGAACACATTTTCATCAATTTGTGGTCCCACCCATTTTGGCCTTTAGAAGGGAGTGCACATACGGCGATCTCGCAGCCATGAGGTTGCCTGATGATGTTGAAGGGCTTGGAAGTTGTGAGGTGAGCAATCTTCTCATTGTATATTAATCTCTTATTAGCAACAGTAGTAGTATTATTTATTCTGTTTAATCACTTGCTTTTTCACAAGTTAAATAATTTAGTATTATTATTTTTGATTAAAAAGATGGAATTTAAGTATTTGATTTAATAGTAAGAGTATGCATTTTTTATCCAAAAAGTTATATTTAAATTACATTTCTTTTCAAATCAAATGCAAAAAAAAAAAAAAAGAAGACAGAAATAGGAAAAGAAATACAATTTGCATGATACAAGGACAAAAAGCGTGACTAGATGGTTGTTACAAGAGCCAAGACGCAACTTCTTTTAATGTGTTATATCTAGATGCTTTTATGAGTTTTAAAAATGAAAGAAAAAAGGATCAAAAATTGAAATTTAAGATTGGTTATCATTTTATGTTCAGTTGCATGAATGATAGCAATAATATAATTTTTATTTTTTATTTATAATTATGTATCAATATATTATGAGAATGAGTAAATAACTTCACCAGATAAAAAAAATCAAAATTAATGAAATTATGTAACAAATAAAAGCACACCATTAAAAGATAAATATATATATATATATATAAAAGAAGAAATGTGTTATTTTTGCTATCCTATCCTATGAAAAAGGATTTGGAATCCACATGAAATTTACAGTTACCTGTACACTTGAAAAGAGCTAAACTTGCAAGTTTTTCTTCTTCCACCCATACATGCAGTGGATGTGACAAAAAACCGTGTCTTATTTAATAAGTAACTATTTGCCTAACTTTTGGTGGGTGTCGGTGCAGTACACCATGGAGAGAGGAGTTGTGCACGCATGTCATGCAGGTGGGGTGGTTCATCAACTAGAAGGCTGGACTCACCACGAAGTTGGGGCGATTGATGTCGATAGAATCGATCTAGTCTGGGAAGCTGCTCTCAAGCATGGTCTAAGGCCAGTGTCAAGTACTGTAAACTAGCAAGATAATCCATTATAATACCATGAAAAGGAAAAAGGGAAATTGAAAACTGAGAGTTGGTTGTAACGACAGGTTTTTTTGGTTTTTTTTTTTTTTGTTCTTTTGTGATAAGGTGTTTGGTCGAAAGAAATATGGTTCAGTTAGAACTGATCTTTACATGAAGTGTCATGCAATATGTACTTGATACATTGATTTATGCCTTGATTAAGCAAGGTATAACTATATGTTTGATTTTTAAATTTGTCTTACTTTTACATGAAATTTTGTTGTTCCAAGATAAAACTAGAAATATAGTAATGCCAATTTGAGAAACAAATGGTATAAATTCGATGTAAATATGTTTGAGTATGTATGCTACACATGTAATACATGCAATACTCACCTAAGTTTTAATACACTTCTGAACCAAATATTTGTACCAGTTTTTTCATCTTGGAACATGGAAAGGTTAAGCAAATGGAAAAGATTGTTACACTGTACTCAAGTCACTGAATCATGGGGACAGCACACGAGATGCAAAACAATAGTTTTCCATAAATTATAAAGATTAATTTTTCCAAATATTTTTATATATGTTTATAATGCATGTACTATTTTTTTTATAATCATATGGTATGCTTTTACTTAGATTCTGTGTATCATGTCGCATCTGGGGTATATTGTTATTGAGTACAAATGAATACAGAATGAATGCAAAATTTGTGGTGGGACAAATAACTAATTGGCTTGGAATAGACAAGCACCTTTATAAGCCTTATAGAAAAGGACCTTTAAACCTGAATTGGTTGCTCATAATATTTTGACTCATGATGGAAGATGGAACTTTGATTTACTTTCTTTTGAAATCCCTAATTAACTATTTCTGTGGCCATTCCTATTCAAATGTCTTTCTTTTTATTTTTTCCATGACCCTTTTACTTTACGTTCTCTGTCTCTCTTTAATTGTTTGTCTTTTTTTTCATGTCCTTTTTTTCTTTATATTCTATTTCCTCTTTTTTTTTCAGAAAAACAATTCTTCCCATGTAAAGTACAAATTGATTAAAATTTTTGAATTATTACTTCTTTGTAGAGATATTTAATAAAGTATAATAACTACAAACTTTTTCACCCAATGATCACTTTTTTTTCTTTTTCTTTGCAAAATAATAATTAAAAATCCACTAACAAATCTTTGTAGCCCAAAACCAAATAGCACCTTCTTAGCCCAATTTTTAACGAAATAAATGCCCACCATCCAACACTAATGCACTATCTGACAATCAAAAAGCCCAAATATTAAGAAATTAACCCACATGCAATCAATAAGGCAACTCAATTTGCTAAGAGTTAACATTCAAACACATTTGGGCTTAGTTGAATAATAACCCTCTTGGGACTTATTTAAATAGTAGGAATTGATTTCATGCTGACGTGATTGGAGTTACTAAATTACCTCCAGTTTAGTTCACTAGTCTAAATTTTTATTGAAGTTCCCTGTTTACGAAAAACAGAAAAAAAAAAAAAACAAAAATAGAAAAATAGAATGCATTCTTAAAATTTTGGAGTCATTAGGATCAAAATAGGAACGACATCATACCAATTAATCCATATGGCAGTGTTTAATTTTTCCATGGAACTATACCCAGGTATTTTTCCTCATTTAAAACATTTCCAAAATTTTTCGAGTCCCTTGATATGAATCTTTCATTTTTAAAAAAAAATAAAATTAAGAGGTTATATTGCAAAGGAAAGGGAAAAACACCAGCAAAAGTATTAGTCCCAAACCCAGAATTACAACCAGTACAAGAGGCCACTAGAAAACCCGAGTAATCAAGCTGAATATCACTCAAAAACAAAAAGACATACGATAAAAACCACAAAACAATAGAACCAAATCATCAAAATTAGTCCCAGAAGAGAAAACTCCACCCAATAAATCAGAGCGGATGATTAGAAAGACACCACCCAACAGACAAAATCAGAAACAGCCTTAAAAGCAATCACAAAGCCAAAAACCATACTAGAGCATCAGTAATTATGCACTGTCATAACGTACGGATCCAAGAACTCGATAGCTAGACGTGGAGAACATTAATTTAGCATCATCAATCGTCTTTTATAAGTATGATTGGTCGCCTATTAAGTCGGTTCTAATCGATGAAATCTTAAATTAATTTTAGATCCGACGAAAGAATGAGAACTGATCTATGATTTTTTTTTTAAAATGAGTTTGGAGTGCAGTTATGCACGAGGAAGGTTTAGTACCCCGTAACACTCGTTTCACGAATGACACCATTTAACCTTATGTTATCCTATTGTAGCCTTGATTTTATTTCTATATTTCCTTAATCCTTGTTTATTAACTAATTCTTTACTATATTAACAAATTGAATCTTTTATTCGGTTTCATGGATGCACATGATGCAATCGTAAAATGATGTCATGATTTGTTCAATTTTAAATAATGAGATCAACAATCTTTTATTGGAAAAGCATTCGTAGACTATCGCAACCCTTTGGTGAAGTCTCAAAGTTTTCCTTACCTAGGGATATCCTCAGAAAAACTCATATCTACTAGCTCCTCAAGGAAATCCCATCATCATAATTCTCTCTCCATTAACAAGATAAACGTGACATGCTATGACAGAAGAAAATTATCAATGATGTCTACATGAATGCATTTATAAATTTAGATGATTCGTAATTCATGCAATAATATGTTTAAAAGTTTAGGGTAATTTATTACCTTGTTTATATATTTATTACTATTATTTTTTATTTTTTATGATTTATTATTTTGTTTTTTCTTATTTATTGTTTATTATATACATTTTTAAAAGCTTTCTTTTAAACTTATATTCTTTAATTAACATTATGGATTAATATGTTTTACTTCTATATAATTTATCAAATAATCAATTAATTAATTTTTAATGATCAAATCAAATTAATTTATTTAGTGATGTTTGTTTACACTAATTAACCTACTATATCAATTTAAATTTAAGTGTGACATTATATAAATTTATTTCTTTAACATTTTTTTAAAGAACGATTATTTGAGTTAATGGGTATTGGAGTATAGAGTTTGAATTTATCTCGACGTTTTGAAGAAAATCCTTCCCTAACTTTACACCTAAGAAATCCACCCGAAAGAAGTAACTCTTTGTATTTTTTATGTGGAATTCTATCATTGGATTAACTCAAATTAATCACTCGTTTTTTAAATATTTGTAATTTAATATTATATTGTATATTCTATATATTTATAAATACCTAGATGAATTTTGTATTATAAATTTTTTTTTTTGCTTATAGGACCTATTTCCATTTATGACAAGTATGTTTTATTCCCATTTTCAATTCCTTTTCACTTTTAAAGGCCCATTTCTATCATTTATTTATTATTATATATATATATATTTATTATTATATATATATATATTTATTATATATATATATATATTAAAAAACTAGATATTTCTATTCTTCAACTTAAATTACTTTTATTTTTGCTGAACAATTATTGACTTATTTTTTTATATTCTTACCTTAACTAAATATATCCTCACAAAGATATTTTGTTTATAGATTTACTTTTTATTTATGTATACTCTATTTAGCAAAACCTCTCTTTTTTATAAACTAAACAGCCATCTAAATTTCATATGCATAAATTTCAGGCAATACCGAAAAAAAAAAACTACTATAACACTATTATATAATTAATAAACAAGAAATTAATAAATCACAACTTTAACAGCTCAAGTGCAAGATCCCTTACCTACTGGGTTGAAACTAACCCAATGCTCCATATGGGTTCAAGCTCCACTAGGCTTTAAGGATTGCCTTTGATTCGGCTGGGTTCCGAAAGATTTGCTTCAAGCGCACCGCTTGAAGGGAAAAAGGAAACGTCTTTCCTTCTCCAACCGTGCGACATCGCTTAGAGACCCCCACTAAATGTCTTTCCTTTCTTCACTTTTCCTCATCCTCTTCTCTCCCTAAAAATCGATTACTCTCTCTCTCTCTTCTTTCCACTTATTTCTTCTTCTGCTCTTTTCACCCATGATTTCCCTCACTTCACTCACCCAACCGGCTACGCCTAACCCAAGCACTCTAACCGCCGACCAGTGGCACATCCCCAAGAACTCTAAACTCCAACCGGCGGCAACTCCCCAAGAACTCTAACCTCTAACTGACGGCACCTCCCCAAGAACTTCTTTTTCTTCTTCCATTTTTACCCAACCAGCACTACCCAAGCTTTTCTTCCTAAAAACCGATTCAAACCCCTCCAAAAAGCCTCCAGATCTCTACTCACTATGAGAGGAAAAACGAAATCCCCTTCCCTAGGTTACCTCTTATTTTCGATAGCTTTTCAATTTTTTTTTCTTTTTGCTTTGTGGTTATTAGCTGCTAATTGTTAGGTTTTTTTCAAATTTTTTCTCCTCTTCTCCATGTTGCTACCATAGTGGGATTTTTATACCCAGCTCCTAGGACTGGGAGTGCAGCGTGAGCACTTTGGCCAGATGCCATTTTTTGTATCTAGGAAGGTGTTGTTGTGCTTGGTAGGATGCAGACGCACCCTGCCAAATTCCATCTAGCTTTTTTTTTCTTGTTTTATTTATTTTCCTTTTATATTTATTATTATTATTATTTTGTCCTCAGTCTCCAGTTAACTTTAATGTTTAATTAACAAATAAACAAACAAATAATATCAATAATGTAAATAATATCAACGAAGATGTCCCAAACTGTTTTTAGCCATTAAAGTACATTTTGAGACAACAATACCCTTAATGAGACATCTTCGTTGATAAGTACTCTCAAACACGTGAAAAATTTATTGATTTTATTAGTTTTTGATGATAATAAAACATTCTCATCTTTGTGTGTCTAATATTTTTATCCAAGTGTGCAGGGTAAATGTTCTTAAAAGAAATAACAAGTCTATTTTCAAAATGTACACATAAGTTGATATGGATAAGGAATAAGATTTATCAACGTAAATGAAGCTCCCTGGTAGAATAATGAAGACCATTAGTTGGGTAAAACTCAAGGTGGAGAAGTGGAAGGCTGAAGATTAGTGAGAAACAGAACCAAGTTAGTCAACTAAGAAAATGGGTTAGTCGACTAAGTGTTCTCTGGAATCTGCGACCGAGGTAGAACCAACTTAGTTTACCAAGGAAAAAATTTTAGTTGACTAAGAGCTCTCTGTCTACAACTTGCACCAGGCCACTACAAGACAGATTAACGGCTAGAACCTTCCTCAAACTGTTTCTAACAGTAAGAAACGTTCCAATAGTCATCAGACAAGCTTCTTCAAGTATAAAAGGATCTTCAAATTGTAAAGAACCAACTTTTGGAACATTTGACAACTTTTGAAAGCCTTGAGAGAGATTTCATTATATTCAAGCCAAGAAAGAGCAGAAAACTTGTAAATCCTTTGTACTCTTTACTACACTCAAACGTCTATCTTTTGTATTTGTGTTTAGCACTTAAACATGTACCACCTAGATCAATTGTGTGATCAATAAGTACTTTTTCTACTTATCTTTGTGCTCTTAGAGTAAGGGATTCACTCTATGTTGTTGTTTTCAAGCAAGGCTGCTTGAAAAGTGTAAAGGTTCTAACTTATCCTTAGAAAGTTGGGTGTTGGATTTTGGTTGAGCCCGTGAAAAACCATTGTGAAGGTTGTGGTTGAGCCTTAAAAAACTACATTGGGGTTTTAGTTGAGCCCGGGAAAAACCAGTGTAAAGGTTGTGGCTAAGCCTTGTAAAAGCCATTGTAAAAGCTTGGTGGAAGCTTGTGAATTTCACTATTATTAGTGTTTGGTTTGAAAATCCTTTATTGGATAATCAAGATAATGATGTAGCTCTTGGACTGAACCACTATAAATCTTTTATCTATTATTTTCCTTGTTTTACCTTTCTAGTTTTAAGATTAGATCTTAATCTTGCTAAAGAGTCGAATTAGTGCTATTCACCCCCCTCTAGCACTCATATTTGAAACCAACAATTGGTATCAGAGCTTGTACCATATTCTTAAAGGTCTAACACCCTTAGGAAAAATCTTATGGCTCTTCAAAAATCAGTTGTAGCTGAGGGACAATCAACAAACTGGCCACCTCTGTTTGATGGCTCTAATTACCCTTTTTGGAGTACTAGAATGTCTATATACATTAGAGCTATAGATTATGAAATGTGGGATGTCATTACTAATGGTCCCTTTATTCCCTCAACTGTAAATGTAGTCATAAATGAGTTGATGCCTAAGCTTAGGAATTAATGAACCGAGATTGAAACTAAGAAAGTCCAAACCAACTTTAAGGCAATCAACACCTTGCATTGTGCCTTAACTCCTAATGAGTTTAATAAAGTCTCTAGCTGTACAATAGCTAAGCAAGTGTGGGGCAAACTTATGATCATTCATGAAGGGACTTCTTAAGTTAAGGAGTCCAATATAGCCCTTCTAACTCATAACTATGAGATGTTCAAAATGAAGCTTGGTGAAGACATCACCAGTAAGTTTGATAGGTTTACGAACATCACAAATAAACTCAGTCAATTAGAAAAGCTTATCCCTGAACATGAATTGGTAAAAAGACTTCTTAGAAGTCTGCTTAAATCATGGAAGTCAAAAGTGACTGCCATCAGAGAAATAAAAGATTTAAATATCATCACACTTGATGAAATATGAGGGTATCTTTTCACTCATGAGCTGGAACTAAAGGAAGAAGAAGAGGAAGATAGGAGAGAAGCAAAAGAGAAAAAGAAAAACATTGCACTTAAGGCCAACATCCTTGAAGAAATGCTGGAAGAGCTCTCATGTGATGATGATGATAAGTTGGCACTGGTTGCAAGGAAATTTAGAAAACTGATAGGTAGAAGAAATAAGAGATTGGCAAGGAAAGGCTTCAGAAAAGATACAAGATTTTCATGGAAAAGAAACAAAAATGATTCAAATAAAAAGGAGGAGCTGATTTGCTATGACTGCAAGAAACCAGGTCACTTCAAGTCTGAATGTCCATTGTTGAAAGAAGAAACTCCAAAGAAAACTAAAAAATTGAAAAAGGTAATGGTTGTTGCAGCTTGGTCTGATAGTGATTCAAGCACTGAAACTGATGAGCAAAGCTCAGAAGAAAGAGCAAACATTTGTCTAATGGCCAAAGATGATGAAACAGAGGTATGCTCATCACTTTGTGATAATTCAATGAATGATTTACAAGATGAGTATGACAATTTATGTGATGAGTTTGAAAGCTTGTTTTTAAAATACAAAGACTTGAAGAAAAAGGCTATAGTACTTGAAAAAGATTTGGAGGAAATAAGATATGAATTCAACTTTGTTTTTGAGCAAAGGAATTTCCTGCAAATTGAGTTGGAACATTCAAAAAACAAATTTTGAAATTATAAAGGCAGAACTGGAAAACAAATCTGCTACTTTGCAAAAAGTTCTTGATGAAAATGCAGCACTTAAGTGTTTGAAAAATAAATCTTTAAAGAAAAATTCGTATGTTAAAAGAAATCATCACAATGCATCATTTAGATGCTATTATTGTGGAAAATATGGCCATTTATCCTATGGTTGCATAAGAAATACAAACATGCAAAAAACTAGAAAAATCTGAGTGCCAAAAGGTTTTTTTATTGCCACTAACACTCAAGGACCCATCAAAGTATGGGTACCTATCAAGAAGAACTGAACAACTGTTTTGTAGCTTGAGCTGCACCTAAAGGAAACATGCTTAAAAGCTCAACACAAGAAGAAGCAGCCTTAGTACATGGATAGTGGTTGCTCACGACACATGACAGGTAATGAGATGCTGTTTGCTCAGCTGGACAAGAAAAAGGGAGGCACCGTATCCTTTGGAGATGATTCAAAAGGAAGAATCCAAGGTATAGGTACAGTTGGTAAGAATTCTTGTAAACAAATTAGTCATGTGTTATTTGTTCAAGGCTTGAAACATAATTTGTTAAGCATAAGTCAGTTGTGTGATAAAGGATTCAAAGTTTGCTTTGATTCCAGCAAATGTGAAGTGATAGATATAGGCACTAACAAAATCACCTTCATAGGAAAAAGGTTAAAAAACATGTATGTTATCTTTCTTGAAGACCTAGAAAAGAACAGTGAAATGTGCTTGGTAGCAAATACTGAAAATGACAACTGGTTATGGCATAAAAGACTAGTACATGTAAGTTTAAACACCATGACAAAGCTGATTAAGAAAAACTTTGTTGTTGGACTACCTAGCATTAAGTTTGAAAATGATAAAATATGTGAAGCTTGTCAATTAGGAAAGCAAGTTAGAACTTTTTTCAAAACTAAGAATGTTGTGTCAATATCTAGACCTCTTAAAATGCTACACATTGATCTCTTTAGTCTTATTAGCACCACATGTTTAGGTGGAAAATCTTATGGCTTAGTGATAGTGGACGATTACTCTAGGTACACTTGGGTCTATTTCCTTGCTCACAAAAGTGATGCACTATCAGCCTTAATAGGCTATTGTAAGAGAGTTAAGATTGAAAAAGGTATAGCCATTGTTAGTATTAGGAATGACCATGGAGGAGAATTCGAAAATGATGAGTTTGAGAAGTTTTGCAATGAAAAGAGGCTGGAACTTAATTTTTTTACACTTAGAACACCCCAACAAAATAGAGTTATGGAAAGAAAGAATAGAACATTAAAAGAGATGGCTAGGACTATGTTTTGTGAAAACAATCTTCCTAAGAACTTTTGGGCTAAAGCTGTAAACACAGTAGCTTACATTCTTAATAGGGTCTCAATTAGAGCAATTATCTCAAAGACCCCTTATGAGTTGTACAAAGGAAGAAAACCAAACATCTCTCACCTTAGGAGTTTTGGCTGCAAATGCTTTGTTCTAAATAATGGAAAACAACCATTAAGAAAGTTTGATACAAAAAGTGATGAAGCAATATTTTTAGGATATGCCATGAACTCAAAAGCTTATAAAGTTTTCAACAAGAAGACACTAAATGTTGAAGAATCTGTCCATATAGGTTTTGATGAATCAATTCATTTAGAAAAAGAAATTGATGTTGATGATGAAGATCTAGAGAACCTAGAGAAGCACATAGATGTAATGAGCCTAAATGATAGCAAGAATAATAAAGAAGGCTCAACTAGAGAAAAAACCGTGGCTCCACCTATAAAAAATTTGCAAATACAAGAAACCTAGCATAGTCACTTACCTAGAAGCTGGAGATATGTGAGAGATCACCCACAAGAACAAATCATAGGTGACATATCTCGTGGAGTTAAGATTAGGAAAGGATCTAGGGAGATATGTGAATTTTCAGTTTTCATTTCTCAAGTTGAACCTAAAAGTTTTGAAGAAGTTGAAAAAGAGGAAAGTTGGATTTTAGCCATGCAAGAGGAGCTAGATCAATTCAAGAGAAACAATGTATGGTCACCAGTGCCTAAGCCTTCAAATCATCCTATAGTTGGCACTAAATGGGTATTTAGAAATAAAGTTGATGAACAAGGAAATGTGGTAAGAAACAAAGCAAGATTGGTAGCAAAGGGATATAATCAAGAATAAGGGATAGACTATGAAGAAACCTTTGCTCCAGTAGCTAGAATAGAAGCCATAAGGTTATTAGTTGCCTTTGTTTGTCATATGAACTTCAAGCTATATCAAATGGATGTAAAGAGTGCATTTCTTAATGGACTTATTAAAGATGAAGTATATATTGAACAGCCTACTGGTTTTGAAGATTTTGAGAAACTAGACTATGTTCTTAAACTTCACAAAGCTTTGTATGGATTGAAGCAAGCTCCTAGAGCTTGGTATAAAAGGCTGTCTGAATTTCTGGTAGAAAAAGACTATATTAGGGGCAGCATAGACACCACATTATTTATCAAAAGATACTTAAATGACTTGATCATAGTTCAAATATATGTAGATGACATTATATTTGGTGCTACTAATGAATATCTTTGCAAGAACTTTGCTAAGGAAATGCAGGGAGAATTCGAGATAAGCGTGATGTGAGAATTGAAGTACTTTCTTGGCCTTCAAATCAAGCAATGCAAGGAAGGAATTTTTATCAGCCAAGATAGATACATTCAAGACATGCTCAAGAAGTTTGACATGCTGAAACTAAAGCCCATCAGCACACCAATGAGTCCATCTACAAAACTTGATGTTGATGAAAAAGGTAAAGATGTAGATCAAAAGCTCTATAAAGGTATGATTGGATCTCTTCTTTACTTAACATCAAGTAGACCAGATATTCAGTTTAGTGTGTGCTTATGTGCTAGATTTCAATCTCAACCTAAAGAAACACACCTAATAACTATAAAACGAATTTTTAGATATCTCTTAGGAACTCAAGCCTTAAGAATTTGGTATTCAAAAGAATCATTAATTAGCCTAGTAGGATATTCAGATGCTGACTTTGCTGAAAGTAAAACTGATAGGAAAAGCACTAGTGGAACATGTCAGTTCCTAGGTAGCATGCTTGTATCCTGGTCAAGTAAGAAACAGAATTTTGTAGCATTGTCAACTGCTGAAGCTGAATATGTATCCTTAGGAAGTTGTTGTGCACAAGTTCTATGGATTAAACAACAATTGAAAGACTACGGATTGTCAATGAATAACACTCCTATATATTATGACAACACCGGTGCTATAAATATTTCAAAGAATCCTATACAACACTCAAGAACTAAACACATTGAGGTTAGACACCACTTCATTAGAGATTATGTAACTAAGGGTGAAATCAATATTGAATTTATGAGCACTTTGCATCAGCTTGCTGACATACTTACCAAACCCCTTAGTAAAGATAGATTTTGTGAAATTAGGAGAAATCTAGGGATAAGTTGTTTGGAAAAGTTATAGGGAGAAATCAGGATTGAGTAGAGAAAAACAGAAGGCACTTAGTCGACTAAAGTGTAAAACTTAGTCAACTAAGAGTATTCTGTTTCATTAAAACCAAAGAATTGCTGGTTGAATCATAAAGGATTAAAATAATGAGATTTTATGCTTATCGGGTAATGAAATGAGAGAAAAAAAGCTAAGAAAGTAAATAGTAAAAATATTAGAGGGAATTTTGGATTTTAGGAAAGTGAGGCAATTGTTAAGAGGGAGGCAAACCGTTTCTAAATCAGAAACTATCAATCACTTCTATTCTTCATCTTCTGATAACCGACTCTCTCTAAACCTAAGTATTCTCATTTGCATTCCCTCATCTGAAATCAATCTGATATCCTTCTCACAACACAACTTGAAACCCTAAGTTCAAAATCACCTTCAAAACTCCAAATGGCCAAGTCGACTCTACTTAAAGAGTTACTGGAGAAAAAAAAAGGGAAGAAGCTGATAAAGGAAAGCATCGAGATAGAAAATCCTAAAAAAGAAAAAGAAAAAGATATCGGGTGTAGAGATACAAAAGATTGAGAAAATTCCCAGCAAGAAAAAACAGATAGAAAAGAGGAAAAAATCTGGGAAAACAAAGAAAAAAGATAAGAAGAAAATGTCTTCAAAAGGTACTTCATTTTTCTCATCCCTCAAATTTAGAAACAAATTTCATGAGGAAAGATTTAGGAAAATTGAGAATGCTCCCATTACATGCGGGAAGTATATTGATTGGAAGAGTTTCAGTGAAACCTCGAAACTTCAAACTTGCTTAACAGACTACTTTAATGAGATGAGGATAAATCAATATAGTACTTTCAAAGATAGAGCATATAGTGCTAGTTTGATTAAGGAATTTTATGCTAGCATTGCTTTAAATGATAGAGAACTTGATGATCCTGAGGACTTCTCAGAAAATAATTTGAATGTATTTCTGAATGGCAAGGAGTTTATGGTCACTACCTCTGATTTGAGTAATCTGTTAGAGATAGAAGGCAATGATGGAGAACATGAATGCTTGAGAAGTATGATCCTGCATCTATGTGGGAAATTATTACTAGAAAGAAAGAAAAATTTTCTTCAAAGAGCAATGCAAGACTGATCAATAGTCCACAATTTAGAATCCTACATTACTTTGTGGCAGCCAATCTGCATTGTTGGAATGGTAGCTTAAGCTACATCAGCCTCCAAGATATATGGCTGATGGAGCATGCTTTCACTGGAGAGGTTCTGAACCTTGGAAGGTTCATGATCGAGAGAATGAGGGCAGCATGTAAAGTGGAAAAGATTCATTTGTGATATGGTAATGTAATTACATCCCTCGTAAAGAAAAAAAAGGTCTGGGCTAAAAGGTATGACTTGGACATGGTTAAAAGTAGGGACCAACCAATCTACCTAGGGAGCTTAATTACAATGGGATACAAAGTGTATGAGGATACCTTCTCCAAGACTTCTAAGATCACTTCTGTATCAACTCAGCCAGAAGCAGCCCTTACACCACCTAAAACAATAGCCCTTTCATTCTCATATGAAGTAATGTTCAATCTGCTGATGAGGATGGATGCCAAGCTCACTGATCAAGGAATAAGGCTTGTAAAAATTGAGGAAAGGATGAATGAGATTGAGGCCAGCTTGAAAGAAAAGTCTAAAATGCCATTTAGACCTGCTGAAGCTGACTCCTTTACTACCCAAAGCATGGCATTAGAAGGACAAGGTGCTGAAGGATTAGCCTTGCAACCAGAAGGCTCTGAATTCCAATATGCAAGCGCTGAATTTCAAGCCGAAGGTTCAGCCCATCAGAGTGCAAGCCCTGGACATCAAGGCCCTGAACCAGGATTTGAAGAACCTCTCAAATCCACCTTAGTAGGAAAAGGAACATCTGATCAAGGCACTAAGGTAGTTGGTTCACCACTTGGTCCTTCTAAACATCAACCTCCATCACACCCTGAACAAGAAGCATCCCCTTCTCACTCTAATGAAGTGTCTGTTATAGGACTTTTCTATCAGATGGTAAGAGAAGAGCAAGCAGAGAAAGAGATAGCAGCAACTTAAGCTGCCCAGGCAATGACTTCAGAACAAGAAGCTGCAGAAAAAGGGAAAGACAAAGAAAAAGGAAAAACAAAAGAAACAACTTCTACAGCTAAGCATCAACCACCTGCCATAAGACAAAAGAAGACAACCAGAGAGTCAGTACCTCTAGGAATAAGGAAGTCTTCAAGATTGGCAGAGAAAGCAAAATCACCTCCTGCAAGCCCCAATAGAAGTCTTTGATCAGACCACTCAGAGATCTACATAGACCATTCCCTAACCCTTTCAGCAACCTCATGAAGCATCCACTCAACCACCTCTACGACAACCCTATCCTATTCCTCTAAATCCTTGGTGAGAGCAGACAATGTCCCCTGAATCCACACCATCTCCCTTTGAAGATTAATGCCTCGGCCCCTCCCACTGATGATGACAAAAAGAAGGAGTAGTAAACTTACAAGAAAAATAAAAAAAAAATTCGAGGGTAGAGGTACCAGACTTTTAGGACTAGCAGAAAAAAAAATAAAAAAAAATCATGAAAGTAGAGGTACCAGGATTCTAGGATAGCTAGGAAGAAAATTTAGCTCAGGGGTATTTCTAGAACAAATTTGTGATTACTGTTTAATGGTTATTTTGTGCCAAAATGGCATTCAAACATTGGATTTTAATTTTGGTTAACTTTATGGATGTTTGGAAGATGCATGCTGATAGTTGTTTGTGGTATTTGAACTCTGAAAATAATGTTTATGACATTGTAAAGTATTGTTGAAAATTTTTTGCTGATATCTGTGAAGTGCTGCTATCAATTTCTGTAGATAAAAACTAATGCTATGCTGATATTGAGCTATTATGTTGATAAACCATTTCTAACATGATAATGCAAAGTTGAATATGTGTTTGAGTACATATGGATGATGTTCATAGAGAGTCTGCTGGAAAAATGATGGTTTGAATGAAATCTGAAAATAACAAGCGGTTGACAGAAATTTACAGAAATGAAAATTGTTAATAGTCTGTCAACTTGTCATCTGCTCTTAAATATGCATTTACGAACATTTTCTAACTTCGGTAAGAATGTACAATGTCACTACAAATATAACATAGATAAAAACCTGCTGGAATGAATGAAAGATATACACAAACTTAGGGGGAGCATGAACTAAGGGGGAGAAATCCCTTACATACTACAGAAACCAAAAAAAAAAAAAGAGGAATTAAAAAGGACACAATGCTGTTAATCAAGGGATGTTTTGTCATCATAAAAAAGGGGGAGATTGTTGGCTCCATTAGTTTTTGATGATATTAAAACATTCCCATCCTTGTGTGTCTAACATTTCTATCCAAGTGTGCAAGGTAAATGTTCTTAAAAGAAATAACAAGTCTATCTTTAAAATGTACGCATAAGAAGTTGATATGGATAAGGAATAAGATTGATCAACATAAAGGAAGCTCCCTGGTAGAATAATGAAGATCATTAGTTGGGCAAAACTTAAAGTAGAGAAGTGGAAGGCTAAAGATTAGTGAGAAACAGAACCGAGTTAGTTGATCAAGAAAATGTGTTAGTCGACTAAGTGTTCTTTGGAATCTGCAACTAAGATAGAACCAACTTAGTGGACCAAGGGAAAAATCTTAGTCGACTAAAAGCTCAATGTCTGCAACTTGCACCAAGCCACTACAAGACAGATTAATGGCTAGAACTTTCCCCAAACTGTTTTTAACGGTCAAAAACGTCCCAACAGCCATCAGACAAGCTTCTTCAAGTATAAAAGGATCTTCAAATGGCAAGGAACCAACTTTTGGAACATTTGACAACTTTTGAAAGCCTTGATAGAGATTTCATCATATTCAAGCCAAGAAAGAGCAGAAAACTTGCAAATCCTTTGTACTCTTCACTGCACTCAAATGTCTATCTTTTGTATTTATGTTTAGCATTTAAACTTGTGCCACCTAGATCAACTGTGTGATCAATAGGTACTTTTTCTACTTATTTTTGTGTTCTTAGAGTAAGGGATTCACTCTAAGTTGCTATTTTCAAGCAAGGTTGCTTGAAAAGTGTAAAGGTTCCAACTTAGCCATGGAAAGTTGGGTATTGGGTTTTGGTTGAGCCCGTGAAAAACCATTGTGAAGGTTGTGGTTGAGCCTTAAAAAATCATATTGGGGTTTTAGTTGAGCCTGGGAAAAACTAGTGTAAAGGTTGTGGCTAAGCCTTGTAAAAGCCATTGTAAAAGCTTGATGGAAGCTTGTGAATTCCACTGTTATTAGTGTTTTTATTTGAAAATCCTTGGTTGGATAATCAATGTAGTGGATGTAGATCTTGGACCGAACCACTACAAATCCTTTGTCTATTAGTTTCCTTGTTTTACCTTCATAATTTTAAGATTAGATCTTAATCTTGCTAAAAAGCCGAATTAGTGCTATTCACCCTTTCTCTAGCACTCATATTTGGGACCAACAAAATTATGCAAAGAATTTTGTGAACATCTATTTTTGTGCAAAACATGTTTTTTTTAGAAACTTGTGCAAAAGAAAATAATGTTGCATGAGATGGTTTTTCTGATATTTCAGACATGGCATTTAGATAAACCGAACGAGGAGCCGGTCGTGATAAATCGAAAGCTTCGAGAACGATATGAAACCAAAAATCTCACTTACAGAGGTGAATCGAAAGGAGAAAGACGTGAATCCAAAGCATGAAATGGTCGTGCTATAATAGTTGGGACACACCATGCAGGGTTTAGGGTTTGTGAAAGGGAAAAATGAGACATCATGCAGGGAAAATGTAACACGCCATAAAGGAAAATGTGAGAGGCCATGCAGGAAAAATGTGACATGACAAGGTGAGAAATACGACAAGACTCGGGAGGAATATGTGAGATGACATGGTGAGAATATGTGACATGCCAATCTGAGAATGTGGCACGCCATGGAGGGAATCAGTGAGAGGGCATGGTGAGCAGATGTGACAAGGCTGTGACATAGCAAGGTGCAGAGTTTGTGACACGCCATGGAGAGAAACAGTGACACGACAAGTTTCGAGTTTGTAACACGCCATGTAGGGAATCTGTGACACGCCATGGCGTGTATATGTGACACGCCACAGTGAGCATATGTGACATAGCAGGGTTCAGAATTTACGACACTCTATGGTTCAGAGTTTGTGACGGGCCATGGCAGGAATCTGTGACACGCCATGGTTTAGAGTGTGTGACATGACATTGCTTGAACATCTGACACGCCATGGTTTGAAATATGTGAGACGACATTGCTTGAAAAGCTAACACGCTATGATTTGAGACAAACAAAAAAAAACGAGTAGTTAAGGAGGTAACCGTTTGGACTTCCCGTTAATGAAAAGAAAAAAAATGAATGAATAATATTGATTTTTCACATTAAACAGTTATTTTTTAGAATTCGTAAAGACATTAGTACTTCGTAAATATCTGTGTGAAGGAACCAACGTGAGTTTGATTCATTTCTCATTCCTAAAGGTACCAGAGTGTTTGATTTCGTTATTTGGAAGGTTAACGATAGCACGGCAACAGCAACAATGTCGATTATCTGTGAAAAGGTCAATGAGGTTGAAATAAAAAACTATCTTCTTTTCGTTCATTTTGAATTTTTTTTGTTGGGTTTGGTTGATAGATATGACATCGTGTTATTTGCAAATGTTATGTTTAAACTATTTTCTTCCTAGTTTGATGGTTTTGGGGTTAAGTGGTAGTGGGTTTACTGGTTTTTGGGGTTTAGCGTGTCACGACATTGGGTGGTTGACATGCATGACATGTGACAACATTCTTTTACTTTTTTTTTTACGCATGGCATGTAACAACATTTTACTTGGTATGCATGGTGTGTAGCAAAATTTGACTTGATATGCATGGCGTGTAACAACATTGTGCTTGATATGCATGGCATGTAACAACATTGTACTTGATATGCATGGCGTGTAACAACATTTTACTTTATGGTGGCGTTTGGTACTTTACAGTGTAATGTGATTACAGGTAATGTGATTGCAGGGAATGTGATTGCAGGTAATGTGATTGCAGGGAAGATAACATTGCAGTGTTTGGTATATGAGTAATGTAATGATTAAAATGCAGGGAAGATAACATTGCAGTGTTTGTTTTACAAGTACTTTACAGGGAATGTAATGTTAATTTGCAAAATCACCCTTATTTATTAAAATGTAAATTTAATATACTTGCATTCTTTATTATTAATTTTTATATAATATTATCTCTTAAATATATTTTTAATGTCATATATTTTATTTTCATTTTTTATTATAATTTTGTATATTTTATTTCATTTATTTAATATAATTTTTATATTATATATTTTATTTTAATTTCTTTTGTCTATATTATATAAATTTTAATTTTTTATATTTTATTTTTTAATTTTTATTTCTTATATTATATATTTTATTTTAATATTTTTTACCTATATTATATAAATTTTAATTTTTTATATTTTATTTTTTAATTTTTATTTCTTATATTATATATTATATTTTAATTTCTTTTACCTATATTATATAAATTTTAATTTTTTATATTTTATTTTTTAATTTTTATTTCTTATATTATATATTTTATTTTAATATTTTTTACCTATATTATATAAATTTTAATTTTTTATATTTTATTCTTTTAATTTTTATTTCTTATATTATATATTATATTTTAATTTCTTTTACCTATATTATATAAATTTTAATTTTTTATATTTTATTTTTTATTTTTTAATTTTTATATTATATATTTTAGTTTAATATTTTTTTATTTTAATTATAATATTATAAAATATTTTTAATAAAATAATAAAATTGAAGGGTAAAAATGTCTTTAATAACATTGCAAACATTGCAGCCTGCAATGTAATGTACATTGCATTGGTTTTGGACTGCAATCACATTGCAGCTAAGGGCTGTAATGTGATTACATTGCAATCTGACATTGCAGTGATCTATTACAAAACAAACGCTGCAATGTAATTTAATTAGACACATTACAGGTAATGTCACTTTACAATCCCGCAAACAAACGCCACCTATATGCGTGGCGTGTAACAACATTTTACTTTATATGCGTGGCGTGTAACAACATTTTACTTTATATGCATGGCGTGTAACAACATTTATTTCTTTCTATGCATGGCGTGTAACTAACTTGTGCATGTGTGCCATGTTTTGCATATTCAGCGCAGACAATATGGGGATCTTGACATTTTTCTGATTGTGTCGAGGGACAAGTAGGAGTTCAATGTCACAATTAACACCCACTGTAAGTGGTCCCAGCTCCATTACATCAATAAGACTCTCTAAGAGAAGAGGGAGTACGATGCAGTGAAGCGTACTTGCTTTGGAATGCTCCTGGATGTATATCCGCAAGCCTACTTTTGCACTGGTCTCTTGCATAACATAATGATTCATTGAATCAGTGAAAGGGAGGCAATGAAGCATGAGCTATGGTTTGCCATCGACAAGAGCAAGGCACAGATATCAAAGCAAGAGTTTTGCTTTATCATTAGGCTAAAGTTTGGTCCAATGCCCGATGTGTTTACATATCAGTACGAGGTTGTTGCAGACGAAATTCATGCAAGATACTGTGACGGCCAGGAGAACATTAAGCTGCAGGTTTTACTAGATACGTTCCGCGGAGGTAACTTCCAGTGAGAAGGAGATGCGACCAAGATGGCACTCGTTTTGATCATGAATAACATCTTGTTTGGTCAATACTACCGTAGACGGGTGACTCCTTAGCTGCTGTCATTAGTGGAGGACATTGACGTTTGGAACGTCTTCCCGTGGAGCCATTATATTTGAAGGCTGACCTTAGACTACCCATTATAAGGGTTTAAGGTCCCTTCCTTAAACGCTGAAAAGGAAAGTCAGTTATGGTACAACATTTACGACTTCGTATGGATGATACAGGTATGGTCACATTTATGACTTAAGTTTCCTTTTGACAAAATACTTTATGGTTGCACACGGATGTCATTTACGTCTGATAATGGTTACATTTGATCTTGCAGTTCTGGGCATTAGAGGCAATGCTGGCCTTGCGAAAAATAGTTGCCCCGTTTTCTCTTAAGGACAACGTCTACCCATGAATGTATGGATGGCAATGCAATCAGAAGTCAAAAGACTTGTAGAATGCAATCGAGAAGTTGGAGTCATCTGAGCATGTGAGTTAATAGCTATAGATTTTTGCTTCATATTTGTATAAGAATTTTGCCTAAACTTTAAGCGCAACATATTTTTTTTATTTGCAGTTGTGGGCACTGGAGACGTTGGAGCCCACCTTATAGGAGGCCAGCCGGGAGTATTTTTCTTAACCTTGATGTCTTGTTATCGGAGGGCCACCAGTACATGTCAATAGGGCACATGGAGGATCAAGCAGAGTATGGCGTAGGTGCGAGGGAGAAAAGGAGAAGCTTGAAAAAGAAAAGATCCACTGCTGGCATGAAGCGGAGGCGCATCGTCGCTTCTTTAGTTGATGAGCCGTCGACCCTTTAGTTGATAGAGAAAAGGGATGACCATGGTCTAGGCAGTGAACAATAGGTAAGTACGGTTCTAACATATTTTTGTTCATCCATTTGATATGTGATTATCGAATAACATTTCTGTGTTTACAGTTGGACTAAGCGACGGTAGCTCCACAATTACCCACTGGTCCTCCTCAGACGGATAATAGTAATGAGTCGACGGTAAGATTGGTTCTAACGATTTATGTTCAATATTTCCAAATATATTTATCTAGTAACATAGTAAGTTATGCAATTGTAGTTCACGGAGGTGACGTTAGGTCTTCAACCACCGATGGGTTCTGCTTAACCGCATAATGCTAATGAGCCGCCGGTAAGGATATTAAAGCAGTAATGGTTAATGTTCAATAATTCCATATATGATTATTGAAAAACACCACTAACATATATGTTATTGTAGTTGACCTAGTTGACAAGAGTCAATTCAGGTATAGTCACGAAACATCAGCTCCAATAAATCATGCGTAAGCATCCAAAAGACATGTTGAAACTGAAAGCTTCAATTCAGTCATTGACTATTGCGCTTGAATGGCTTGAGGATGCATCATTGCTCATGTTCTAGACAGGCTGAAATCACAAGTACGTTATTCTATCTGCACTTGTATTTTGGTGGTTTAGGTTTTTAAGTTTATCATGGTGTACCCTAATATTTTTTTTATCGATTTACGGTATATGGTATTCTATGCGCTAACACATTTTGCCATTTGTCTCGTTTTATAGAGCGGTCCATCATCCCACGATACTGGTGCAGAGGACGATGATGCTGATGATGGGCAGCATGATGAACCTGGGTGACCATTGAATCAGATGATGCTGAAGGAGACGAGGTTCTTGATGTCGATCCGATTATCGATACATTTATCAGAGGGGAAGGGGACCTTCAATTAGTCGTGGCTGAAGGAGAGCATATTTCTCAATCCGATGCGATCGTCGTGACAGCAGCAAGATCGGATTAGCTTCTTCAGAGCATTCCAATTGCCACCGGCTCATGACTGTCCTCACTACATTCATCTGATGTCCATCATCATGCAGTAGAAATTGCTGACCCTACTGAGCGGACATGGGTGATATGAAGAGCAAATACCTTGCAAACCCGTACGTCGATGCCTCATTGAGCAGTCAGGATGTGAAGGACACAATGGTGGAATCCTACGAAGCTTTCAAGAAAGACGAGTGTCACGACCCAATTCCCGGGCCATGACCGGCGTAAGGACCCAATGAGCATAGCTCACTAAGCCCAAGCAAGCCTATTCCCACTGACTTTATTCCATACATGCTCGTGTGGGACATCCACACGTAATGCACCTAGTGCGCATACAATGCCAATTAATAATGGCATATCCAGTCACACATACACACACACCCTTTCCGGGAGTGGACACAGCCAAAACACAATGGCATTTTTAATCACATTATACATGCACTATGCCAGTCATGTATTTAGCAATTTACATTGCTTACACATATTTACATTCATACCAGTCAAATATAAACTCTGACAATGTACATTACATGTACATATCCATCATACAAAAACCCATGACTACCAGCGGAGACATGTACAATAAAGCGGCAACTAGTGAATGCCAGACACCTACCAGGAGATGGACTACTGTGATCCCGCGATCTAGGAATCTACAATCTCCTGATCTGAAAACATGAATTTTTGAAAACGTGAGTATAAAACTCAGTGAGCAAACATTAGATAGGAACAAGACATAATGTCAGGAAGGGTTACAATATGATGCATACATTTGAAACACGTTCATTTTTATCCAATTTATTACCAACCCTTCCCCTCATTTCAATTTAATTTATAATGAAGAAATAATCAATTTCATGCAAATATACTCGGAGAAATGAACAATCACAAATGTACACAACCACATATATCTGAGCACTCGTAGGCGTTACGTATCGCCGTCCCTGCAAGCCCCTGGATAACCAATCACACTTCACCACTGTTCACGTGTAATGGTTTCCAGGAATCGTGGGCGTTACGTATCGCCGTCCCCACTTTGCTCAATTTCCAAAATTTATAGTAATAGTGGGCGTTACGTATCGTCGTCCCCACTTTTCTAAATTTTCAATCTCTAGGAAATAGTGGGCGTTACGTATCGCCGTCCCCACTTTGCATACCATTTCAGGCCTGTGCAATTTCCTCTTCACACGTGCACGGTGGTAACAATTTCACAACACTTCTCAACAATGTACACAAACATCATAACAATGTACATATCCAGCACAATTAAATTTCATCTCAATGAAATAATATTTCATGCCTTTATGCATAACACAAAGTTTTATGCCCTCATGCATAACATATAATTTTATGCTTTTATGCATAACTCATATTTTTATGCTTTCATGCATAACACATATTTCAATCACATAAAATCATTTTAATCAAAGGCTTGTTCCCAGCACATATTTTTTTTTTAAAACTTTGAATAAATCATTTAATTATCCAAATCAATACAATGTGCATTTCCCCAAACAATTTTAAAATGCAAGTTCACTCACCGTCTCACAAATCCGGATTCCGGATGCTCTCGGATCAAAAATCCTCAATTACGATTCCCTTGCCTTTTCTGGACTTCTCACCACCTTAACACAGAATAAATTCAAGAATTACTATAATGCCCCCAAACTAATACAAATTAATTTAAATTGCTAACGTACGATACGCAAAGGCAAAAATGCGTCCGATTATCGCTTTAACGCGGTATTGCCTAATTTCGACCGATTACCCGATTAATCGGCTATTATGTCCAATTTAATTCTGAATTGGTCCATTCTTTTTCTAATACTTTAATTCACCACAAATCATTCAATTAATGCCAATTTCAGCATCCAATCTTTTCCATTTCTTTATGGAAAATTCGGCCAATGCAGTGCATTAGCACTGAAAATTTTTCTACTACATTTTCTCACTTTAAATTGTCATTTTTCTATTTTCTTTCATTTCAAATGAAACCATTTCATTTGAAATGAACCAATTCCTCATGCATTCTCTACACACTAGGTTCGGCCTAACAAAGAACAACCATGAAATTCAATTTCCTTCTTCCATTTTTTTCCATAATTGTGCTTAACTACTCCTAAACACCAACATAGTTTAAACTCAATCCAATCCAACATCAAATCCATACTCAAACCCATTTTTCAGAATTCTTCCCATCATGATATCTCCATATTAAACCATAGAATTCAAGAACAAAAGCATAGATATTAGAGATCACAAGCCAAAGTAGAGATTTATTACCCTTTTTCACTTGAATTCTCCTTGAAATCACACTTGTCTTGAATTTCCCCTAGGTTTTTGTGTGTTTCTCCTTTGTTCTTCTTTTTTTTGCTTAAATTCTGGTGGGTGCCGACTTTGAGAGAGAAATGAGGCTTAAATGCTGATTTTTATGGCTTAAATAATAAAATATAAAAGCTTGCCACGTGGCACATGTGATTGGCCCGTTTTTTGACTTTTTTGACTTTTTCTCCCATTTGATCTCCACCACTTGATTCATCAAGTCAACATCTGATCCAAGGTTGACCATGGCTGGAAAAATTTATTCTGGTAGTGGAAAATTACCGAAATGCCCCCGGGATGGCAAAATTACGATTTTGCCCCTATACTCCGAAATGTCCCGGAATTTCATTATTTTCACTGTCCAACCTCAAATAACATCAATATAAATCAATATTACCCAATTGGGGCAAAATCCTTTCAAAAAAATTCACATTTAGCACTCCGGTGGCAAAATTACCATTTTGCCCTTGTGCTCTAAAAACACCGGGAATCACCATTTTACACTGCTAAACATCATTTTATACTCCAAAAATCATAACTGTATGTCACATAATTATATTTGGCCCAATGTGATCAAATCTTGGTTAATAATCTCCATAAATCAACAAATGAGAAAATGACCGTTTTGTCCCTAACCGGTCAATTTTTCTGATTGACTCCAAACTGGACCTTGAACTCTGAATCACTATTCTGACCTATTCTGTGGGTCTCAGAATTTTGAAATTCCCCTTAGAATTTCCATTAAACTAGGTTGAAGCTCGATTTAACTTAATTGTACCATTAGGTACAATACCGGCTTTTCAACCAATTAGACAGGGTCTCACAACGAGTCCGCGAGGTAAGCTTATAAATATCATTTCATGATTGTTTTTTAATGAAACATTCATCCACCAACGCTTATGAAATTCATTCTCTTACATATACAGGCGTAACGTCGGGATTTTAAGGGATCAAGGGGCTGAATTTTTTACAACATTAGAGGATCCCCAAGAAGAAATGTCAAGTGAACATATAGACTCATGCCTCAGCCTACTATGTAAGCGGATGACAGGGTCAAAGTCGAAGCTGTACATTACCCATGCATGCGTGCTTGACACGATTTTCTTTGTAAGTTTATTTCAAAAATTTACAATTTTGTAAATAGTAAGCTTTTGAGTGCATTAAGTGTAAGCTAATGTATTTTTTTTACAAGATACCATCCATATGCTACACTTGGCATTTTCAACTGAAGATGCCCGGTCTAGTATGGAAATTTCAGCTGAGTTGTGGGGGTATGTAAAGGGTGAAAAGTCGACATATGACAGAAAATGAGAAGATATTGATTTCATCATCGCTTTTTGCAATGTAGGTGGGCATTGGGTGGTTGCAAAGATCGACTTGGTTAGGTGGACGATCAAGGTAGTTGACTCCGCAACAACTTCAGTCGCTAAGGATAACAAAGTGCATGCGGAGTAGATGACACCACTAACGACAATTTTCTCAATCATCTACCACCAAGCTAGTTATTTCAGCAAAACAGGACAGAAAACACAGGATTTGATGTCGATGTCAATGCACATTCATTTGTCAAAACTAAAAGTGCATTGGCAGAATGATAGTGTCAGTTGTGGCATGTTCATGGTAGGGCACATTGACGTAATTTTGCAATCGAAACCGATAAGAGTTAAGCAGAATATGATTGCAAAAATATGTCGCCAATACGCCGTGGAAATTTTTGCCAACAATTGTGATGGCGAACCATGAACATATCCACCCTTGTATGTACAATGTTTTTTGTATAGACAATTAATTTTATATACAATTATTTTATTTTGGTATACACAATTGAATTTTTTTTATACACATGTTTTTTTTGTATACTCAATTAATTATTTTTATACACAATACATTTTTTTGTATAGACAATTAATTTTATATAGAATTAATTTTTTGTATCCTAATTTTGTAACCTAATTAATTTTATAAACATTTGCAAGAAGTCAGCATGTCAGGCCATAAATTTGGTTGCACTCAGCGTGTCACGCCATAAACCAGATGCGTTCGGCGTGTCACCACAGTTAGGGGTGTGGCGTATCACACATCAAACTAGAACAAATTAACGTGTCACCCTAAACCAGATGCACTTGACCTGTCACCATAGTTGGGGTGTGGTGTGTCACACACCAAACTGGAACAAGTCAACGTGTCACCCTAAACCAAATGCGCTCGACGTGTCACCACAGTTAGGGCGTAGTGTGTCACACACCAAACTGGAACAAGTCAGTGTGTCACCTTAAACCAAATGCACTTAGCGTGTCACCACAATTGGGGCGTGGCGTGTCACACACCAAACAAATTTGAAGTCAACGTGTCACCCTAAACCAAATGCACTCGGCATGTCACCACAGTTGAGGCTTGGCGTGTCACACACCAAACTAGAACAAGTTAGCGTGTCACCCTAAACCAAATGCACTCGGCGTGTCACCACAATTGGGGTGGGCGTGTCACACACCAAACAAATTTGATGTCATGACCCGGAACTCTCATCGAACCCGTGACAACCGTCACGATGTCCCGATAGGCACTCATTATTTGGAATGTCGACCGGAACCTTGCAAGGCTTAGCATCAGCATCAGCAATAGTTATTAAATATCATATTTCAAAGAATCATAAGTCATTTCCAAATTAAAAATATTAAAATATTATTTTTTGGCTCACAGGGGCATTTTCATCATTTTTCTCCAAAAATCTCGAAACTAGCTAAAAATGCAGTACATAAGTAGAAAACACATATTTCAAAATCAAAGATTATAATTTGCTATCTAAAACTTTCATTTGAAGTAAAATTGTAACTATTAGAATAAAATAAAAATATTAAATAAAATATTCTATTTTCTTATAAAATAATTTTTATATAGTTATCGGTAAATAATTGTTGTAGCGTAAAAGTTAAATATATTCATAGATACTATAATACAGACAACCAAAGTATAAAATTTGATTTACAGTGACACGTGGCCCCACGACTAACCAAAAGCATCGGAAGCTGTGAACCTACAGTTTTTGATGATTCAAGTTTAACTGTGGTCCTTGACCAAATCCGCTAACCACGGACTATCCTGAGCTTGAAATGTGAGCAAAGGAGGGTGGTGAGATTATAAAATCCTAGTGAGTAAACAGATATCATCTAAACTATCTAAAGTCGAGTAAATGAAGACGATTAAATAAATCATCATAAAATGGCTCATAACATTTCGGTTCCTTTCACTAGATAAAATAAATTCATTTTGCTCGAAAATTTAATAAGGCTTATGGTTTCCTGAAAGCTTGGCTCATGCCAAAAAGTCATACTCGGTGACACTTTGATCAGAGGTGTCTGACCGAGACCGCTAAGGCTATTGAAATTTCATAATTTCTCAAAACACCGCTATTCCTTGGCGTTGGCTGAGTCCACTCTCACATGGTGGTTCCGCGTGAAGGGAACTCTGTTATACCTTAGGAGTTACCCTCTGCACCTCTCATCAAAGGTATAATATAACAGGGTTTACCGTGCCCCTCTAAATAGGCTGGTCTACGAAAACTCATCACTGCAGTGAAAATTCTATAACCCACCAATCAGTCAAATCTCCAATTGCATGATATGGCAATTAATTCATTACACAGTCTATTCAGACAAAGTAGAAAATTCATACTTTTCAACACAAATATCAATTCAGCCAATCATGTTATTTTATCATAAGCCATTTAGTTTAAATCATAATATATAACACAACAAACGGTCTCCAATTATTCTAATTTCAAAATCATTGTTCAATTTCCAAATCAATTTATAAAAATTTCATTTTTATTTTATAAATTCACATTTTTCTCATAAAAACAAGGCAATTCACTATTTAAATTCATTTCTCACAAATTCACCAAATTATGTAAAAATTACTCTAGATAATTAAGGCGATAATAAGTTTACTCACAGTTTTAGGAGTCGATGCACTCCTAGTCTCGATCTTCATATACGATTTTTGTACTTTTTCTAGAATACTCACCATCTATATCCAATACATGACACATAATTTAATATATTGTGTCATAACACTATGAATCTATTCCAGGCTCTATACTGAAGCATAAAATGGAATGTGAAATACTCGGATGACTATCTAAATACGATATTTTTTCTAAATTCCATTGTATACCTAATTAAATCGGTATTGGCCTCATTTGATTTTTCACCCGATTAATTGGCCAATATACCCAATTCAACTCCAATTCATTCCATTTCACTTTCAATACTCCAATCATATCCAAAATACTAGTCAATTAACATGAAATGTGGCAAAACCACCTTCACATTTCATTTTGGAATATTCGGCGATAAAATGTCCACCACCAATAAAATTTTTCAAGCTTAATTCTCACACCATAATTATTCAATTCCTAACCAAATTCACTTAGAATAAAATCAATTTCAACATCAACTCACTACATGAAGAATTCAACCAATGATGATTTAATATGAAACTTGTGGTTTCGTGCTAAATGTCGTCATTTTCGATTTCCATCACCACTATTCATTAAAACCATTAAATCCTAACCAATTAACATAAAATGTCACAAAATTCCTTCCTAATATTCACTCCATAATATTCGGCCTCGATGGGTAATGGGAGAAAATAAATTTTTCTTGGTTCTTTTTCATACTACATATTACTAACTAACTAAAAACACTAAATTCTATTGAAATCTAACCAATTCAAGCATCAAAACATCTCTCTAAAGCTTTGACCAGCAAGAACACTATCATGAGATCTTGATTCTCAACCTTTTAAAATGGAAGAAAATGCACAAGAATGATAGATCACTAGCCAAAGTCAAGAAATTTTTACCTTTATCACTTGTTTCCTTGAATTTTTCACACTTTTCTCTTGAATCTTGGTGGCTAGGGTTTGTTCTTCTTCCTTTCTCTCTTTTCCCCTCTTTGGCTGACCCACTTGAATTTTGGGGGTTTATGGACTGATTTTTAAGGCTTTATATACTTGGTTACAAATGTGCCACATGTCACTTTTTAATTGGTCCACTTTTCATTACTTAATAATTAAGTATTCCATCTCCACCACACATAATTTCTCACTCATCCACAATAATAATAAGTGTGATTCATGTGCTGGACATGTATTGGGTGGTGAAAAATTATAATTTTGCCCCTGGTGTGGCAAAATTACCATTTTGTCCCTATGCTCTGAAAAATACTGAAATTACCACTTTTCACTTTTCAATCTCAAATTATACTCCAAATGATCAATTTTAGTCAAATGTAGTCAAAATATTTTTATAAAAATTTCCATTTTGTCCTCGGGTGGTAAAAGTACCATTTTACCCTTAGATCTAAAAAATTCCAATTTGACTCCAAATTAGTCCTCAAACTCCGAATCATCATTTTAAGTTATTCCTGGACTGTAAAATTTTAATTTCACCTTAAATTCTCTATTTGGACTTGTTCGAGGTTTAAATCGACTTAGTTGTACCTCTACGTACAATACCAACTTTTGACTATTTTTCGGGGATTTCCAAGTATGCAAACATGTTGTCCATTACATGTATGACATGGCAAGTATTTTAGAGCTAGGCTTGACATTTGAAGTCAGTGTGTCATCCTAAACCAAATGCACTCGGCGTGTCAACACATTAGGGCATGGTGTGTCACACACCAAACTGGAACAAGTCAGCGTGTCACGCCATAAACCACTCGGCGTGTCACGCCATATTATATTATGATGAAATCGAAAATTGGATGATCTGTATGTCTTTTTATTATATTTGTTTGGTCAAATCATGTGTTTTAATCTTAAATTTCATGTAATTAGTCAAAAGTTTTCTCTTTCCATACTTGCATCCTATGAAGTCAACTCCTTGGTACAATATTATATTACAACGAATTTTGTTAAGTGATTTGCTTCAATTTTTATTATTTTTATATGGAGCTATTAAATAATTAATTATTTTTATTATTTTTATGTTTTTATTATTTTTATTTGTTAAGTAATTAATTAAATAATTAAAAAAAGAATTCTCAATTGAATATAAGTATTTATGAAGATACTCAAGTTACATGAATTAATTTAATTTTATTCTAAAAACATAAAAGGTTAAATCAAATGAAATAGAAAGGAAATAAATTAAATCATTAATTGTTTAACATAAATGGTAATAACATGTGAGAAAGGGGCTAACAGTATGGGGACTTCGCAAGTCTATTCAATGTTCAGACCTACAGACAAAATGAAATGAATAATCAAACACAAAAATATAAATGAGTGTAAGATACTGCAACAGGAAATTGTGAGAAAGGTATTCCACATGGGTTACACATTTAGTTAGGCCCACAAGTTGTCTTCATCCACAACACACCTTACGTTTTTAGACATTGTCTTTCGTATTGGACAATTGTTGCGTGTGTGACCAGTTTGTCTACAACTTGAACATGCTTTCAGTCGGCACACTCGTGGAGGCACCGATTGACTTGGAGATGGTGCTGGATTTGTGGTTTAAATTACAAAGGGGGATTGGCAATTTTGTTTGTTATGCCCGACCCTCTTGCATTATGAACATTTCCGTGCTCGACTGCCTTCACCAGTTGATGGAATCTTTCTCTTCCTAGGTCTTCCCACTTGGCCTTGCCAAGGTGGTGGCAAGAAGACATTTGTTTCATATAAGGGGGGATCTTCCACTCACTAGGATGCCCTACTGGGCTAATGGACCTCACAAAATCCTCCACCAAGGCGGTTGTTTTGTAGTAGTCAACACAGAATTCAGTGGCTTCACGTTTGCATTTACTGAAAAAGACAATGAACTCAATCTTCAAGCACAAGGTAAATGTTATGTCAATTAGGGATCAAATAAGAAATAAAGATATTCTGACCTTATTGCTGCAATTGCATGGTTGTATGGCAGTAAATCTATTTGGAACTCACAACATGAACATGTCTTCGTGGACAGGTTTACAAGTCCATCCATCTTCTCATTTTTAACTTTGAACTCCACTCGATTGACAGGTTTAACTACAAAGCGATGTGCATCATTGAAGTGTTTGCTCAACTGCCTGGCAATCCAAGGGCTGAAGGGCGTGGTCACCTTGACGGCCTCCTTGTACCGATCATGGAACCAACGTTGGAACATGTCTCTGATGAACTCAATCAAAACAGTGATTGGCATTTGTCTTGCATGCTTCAAGCATTAGTTAACACATTCCACAATGTTGGAGGTCATCATTTGGTATCGCCTTGCAGGTGAACATGCATGTGCCCATCTCTCAAGGCCTATTCTCATAAGATCAGCGTGAGCTCTTGCATGAATTTGCTTGAGTTGATTCATATGTTTGTTGAAATCGAAAACCTTATAGCAATCTCGAGTAAGGGTGAAAATCATAGAAACATCATCGCACTTGAACTTGTTTTTAAAGTTTTTCTTCAAATGGTAATTGCATAAACCTTGGTGCGCTTCTAGGTATGCATTTTGGATTGTTTTTTTAATGTCGAGATGCTAATCAGAAATGAACATAGTGTTTTCAGGATAACCAATCGCATCACGTAGCTTGCTGAGAAGCCACGTCCATGAATCTTTGTCCTCAACATGGCTAATGCTAAAAGCAACTGGATATACTCACTCGTTCGCATCTTTGCATACAGCGACAAACAAAACACCCTTGAACCTACTTTTCAGATGTGTCGCATCAATTGCAACCGTAGGACGTATTACATCCTTAAACCCCCGAATATAAGCCCCGTATGGCTAGAAACAATATTTGAATCTTTCAGCCTCATTAGTAACCATTGCAGTGACTGTGCTAGGATTTTCTTGTTCCAACATATAAAAATACGAAGGTAGTAGTCGAAATGACTCCTCTGGGGGACTGGAAACAAGCTTCTTCGCATACTCCTTTGCTTGCCAAGCCTTACCATACAAGTATTCCAATCCCCACTGAACCCTCATCTCACCAATTATGTCCTTAGGTCTCAATGCTACTCCATTAGCCCGAAGCTTGTTTGACATAAGTTCACCTATTATCTTTTCACTGTTAGTTGGAAATTGCCCTTGCAAACCATCAACAGTACATGTGTGTACTTTGTGGAACGTCCGAACTTGCCAATAGTCTCCTCCGTCAGGTAACTTCATTGCACGGACACTGAACTTGCATGCCTTATCCTTGCAACCAAACTCATAATGACCTTTACATGACTTTTTTACTCTTATCCCAAATTGCTCTTTTAGAGCCAACATGTTCAGAGCTCGCTTCAACTAGGCCTTCGAGGAAAACATTCTTCCTTTGTATAAGCGATCATCGGCACATGTCGACTCCTCAATGGTAATTGTTTGGAAAGAGAACCTTTATGCACTTGCAATTCACCATGTATGAGATGTCCCTGCATTTCCCCCTTTTTTGATAACTATCATCGAGCAATGTATCAATGGAATGAATCCCGTCCTCACCAGCAATGGGGTTATTGTATATGGGGTAATCATATTGAACATATCCTACATCAACACCTCAAATAGGTTCCGTTTCACCTCCAACAGCTTCCGTTTCTCCTTCAAGATTATTGCAAATAGGAATGTCACTGTCATAAAGCCAGTCATCGTCTGAACTGTCATGATCCCATTCATCAAGCCCATCATCTGAATTGTCATCAAATCTATCGTCACCGACAGCGAACAAATCCTTATTTCCCTCATTAAATGCAGCATTATCCTCCACCATCGCAATGTTAACCTCCAATGTCATAATGTTGTACTCAAGTGTCGTATTCTCATTTGAAATTGGCATTACACACTCTACAGTTTCACCCAATCGTTGCATTCTTTTAACAAAAGCAACTAATTGGTTTGATGCACATGCTGATCAGAATTATGCACCCAATTGTTCTATCAATGTCATCTATCTGCTAGGCTACACAAACTCCTGTGCATACCTCAATTGTGGGTTACGGATCGAATGCTCTAGTATATATGAAGCATTGTAAATCTCATTTTGATTGAGCTGATTACCATGTTGTTCAGCTTCTTCATGTGACATAACATTTGTTTGGCATCCCTTAATGTTGACATACGCAGTTGGAACATTCCTCTATTCTAACAGAATTAATGCAACATCCTCATCGTCCTTGATAATTGGGCGTGATAGCTCTCCGGGTGTATTGATCAATACATGTAACTCAATCTCGTCAAATTCTAAGTTTACCCTAACAACATCTTCAACCAGCTTCATCAAGCCCACAAATGACCACCGTGTCTTATCACAAGTCTAAGAATTGGAACCCCACTAAAATTTTGAAAACAAAAATAATTAATATGTCAATCATTTTGCACAATACATGCCGTGTTCAAAATTTGTTAGTCATGTTGTTACACGCCATGTTTAGAAAATGTTACACGCCATGTCCTTAAATGTTACACGCAAGTTCAAAATTTGTTACGCACCATGTTCACAACATGTTACATGCAAGTTCAGAATTTGTTACAAGCCATGTTCACAACAGTTACACGCAAGTTCGAAATTTTTTACACGTCATACCCGTAAATGTTACAGCAAGTTAAAAATTTGTTACACGCCATGTTCACAACATGTTACACACTATGTTAAACAAAACAGTTACGCGCCATGTCCTAACACATGTTATTTCAGTATTTTTGTACATGCCATCTGTTTTATATATGCATGGCATGTAACAACTCTATGCAATGTTTGTAATCCGTCTTCTAACTTACACAAATAGTTTCATAAATTTATGTGTTGCAGCAATAAACCCAATAACATACCTTGATGTCATATCCATTATGGGGTCTGTTTTTCAAGCATAATATGGCCAGATGGCAAGAGATAGACCACAACACGATGACGATGGTGCTCAATAGAGAGTTGACAGAGCTCATACAGTTCAAAAAGCTGAGAGAGCTAATGACGATGGTGCTTAACAGAGAGTTGACAGAGTTGATATAGTTCAGAGAGTTGAGAGAGAAATATGAGCGAGCTCAAACAGTTGAGCATTAATTTTTAATTTTTCTTAATGGGGAGAGGCAGATATCGGGAGCTTAATTTGCCACGATATTTTTTAAGGGCATTTTCGTTTACTCATGCTTCTTTGTGGCTAGAAACAGATAACTTTATTAGGATGGTTATTTTTGAAATCACCCTATGAGGAAGGCTTTTTCTCACAATTTCCTCTAGTGTTTACATGCACAACTAAAAAATCCGTTACATGCATGACACCCCTTTTGCTAAACGATCTGCAAGATGATTAACAGACCTAGAATAGGAATAGACTCAAAAATATTTTTGAGTGGTGTTATTAGCATAATATATAAAAAAAATTTTTTATTCAAGATTTACTAGAAGAATACTTAGATAAAATTCAACACGATTTTGTTTAGAAGAATATTGTTGAGTATCATCCTTAGTAGAATTTTGTTATTGCCTGAGATCTAAGTTTTGTGAGATAATTTTCTTTTTCTATTAAAATATCTTTTTATGACTTATTTATCTAAAATTATAAAACTTGTTAAAAATTATTTCATTAGCATAAATTAAGATATTAAAATTAAATGAAATATGATCTTACATAGCAAATATAAATAATCAGATTCAATAACTCACAATATGACAATTTTCTATTTATCGATCAAAATTAAATATAAATATCTACAAACCACATAAAGTTAAATGCAAAAATCAAATAATCAACTAATACATCTACAAAATAAATCAAAAAAAGAAAGACTTATAATTTCAAGATATTATTTAACATGTAATATTATTTTTTATTAGCTAGGTTATAATTATGAGCTCAAATTAATACATAAATTATAAAAGGAATTTGTTTTGTCTTTTCTTGTAGTATTAAATATTAATGCATAAATTACTTTTTTAATAAATCACTTTTACCCAGAGTATTTGACTCTACTCCTTATAAAATTGCAAATAAATAAATAAATAATGAGTTCACTAATATATTAACTACTTTAAACCCTAAATAAATAATATATAAATTAAAGCATTTTAGGAAGTGAGTGGTGTCATATGACACCACTCCCTCCAACATGGGTCTGCCCATGCCTAGGAGAATGAATAACTAACCATCTGACCACTTTTCTCTTAAGAATACCAATCAAATTGAATATATTAACCATCCTCCAATGTGCTTTATTTGGATAAGTCACCCACAAAATAGCATTAACGGAATTAGATTCCACCATGAAACCATGCGATGTAACCCATTTTGAAGCACTAAAAAGAGTAAAAGCTTTTTTAATGGCAAAAAGTGTTGACTCCATTAGTTTTTGATGATAATAAAACATTCCTATGTCATTTGTATCTAATATTTCTACCTAAGTGTGCAGGGCAAAATGTCTACAAAGAAACAATATTTCAATTTTCCTAATAAGCACTTAAAGATGAGATTTGAATAAGGAACAAGGAAGATTAATATAAAGGAAGATTCATGATATTACAAAGAAGATCGTTGGTCGAACAAAGGTCAAAGTAGAGAAGTGGAGGTTGAAGCTTGGTGAGAAACAGAACCAAATTAGTCAACCAAGAAAATGGGTTAGTCGACTAAGTGTTTTTTACTAAATTTACGTCTGAGATTGAACCAACTTAGTCGACAAAGGGAAAAATTTTAGTCAACTAAGTGCTCTTTGTCTGCAACATACACTAGGCCACTAAAAGACAAATTAACAGCTAGAACCTTCCCCAAACTATTTCTAACGGTCAAAAACGTCCCAACAGCCATTAGATAAGCTTCTTCAAGTATAAAAGGATCTTCAAATGGCAAGGAAACAACTTTTTGGAAGATTATTGATAGATTTAATTATATTCAAGCCAAAAGAGTAGCAAACTTAGAAATTCTTTGTACTATTCGTTGCGCTTAAACACCTATATTTTGTTATTGTGTTTAGCTCTAAACCGTGTACCACTTAGATCAATTTGTGATCATAGGTACTTTCTCTTTTACTCATCTTGGGGTGTTGGGTTTTAGTTTAGCCTGTGAAAAACTAGTGACAGATTATGGTTGAGCCTTGAAAAACCACCTTGGGGTTTTAGTTTAGCTTGTGAAAAACTAGTGAAAGGTTGTGGTTGAGCCTTGAAAAACCATCTTGGCGTTTTAGTTTAGCCCATGAAAAACTAGTGTAAAGTTTGGTTGAGCCTTGAAAAACCACCTTGGGATTTTAGTTGAGCCCGTGAAAAACTAGTGTAAAGGTTATGGCTAAGCCTTGAAAAGCCATTGTAAAAAGCTTGGTGGAAGCTTGTGAATTCCACTGTTTTAGTGATTTGTTTGAAAATCCTTGGTTGGATAATCAAGGTAGTGGGTGTAGGTTTTGGACCGAACCACTATAAATACTTTATCCATTATTTTTATTGCTTTGTCTTCTTTGTTTTGAGATTAAGTCTCAATCCTACTAAAAGAGCAGAGAGAGTGCTATTCACCCCCCTTTAGCACTCATATTTGAGACCAATAATTGGTATCAGAGCTAGTACCCTGCATATAAGGTCTAACACCCTTAGGGAGGATCCAAATGGCTTTACAAAAATTAGTTGTAGCCCAGGGATAATCTACAAACAAACCACCTTTGTTTGATGGCTCTAATTACCTTTATTAGAGCACTAGAATGTCAATATACATTAGAGTCATAGATTATGAAATATGGGATGCCATAACTGATAGTCCCTTTATTCCCTCAACTGTAAATATAGTCACAAATGAGTTGATGCCTAAGCCAATGACTGAATGGACCGAGGCTGAAACTAAGAAAGTCCAAACCAACTTTAAGGCAATCAACACCTTGCATTGTGCCTTAACTCCCACTGAGTTCAATAAAGTCTCAAGTTGTACAACAGCAAAGCAAGTGTGGGATAAACTTAGGATCATTCATGAAGAGACTTTTCAAGTTAAGGAGTCTAAGATAGCCCTCATAACACATAACTATTAGATGTTCAAAATAGACTTTGGTGAAGACATCACCAGCATGTTTGATAGGTTTACAAACATTACAAACAAACTCAGCTAATTAGGAAAACCTATCCCCGAACATGAGTTGGTAAGGAGACTTCTTAGGAGTCTGTTTAAATCTTGGAAACCAAAAGTGACTGCAATTAGAGAAGCCAAAGATTTAAACATCATCACACTTGATGAAATATGCGGGTCTCTCCTTACACATGAGTTGGAGCTCAAGCAAGAAGAAGAAGAAGAAAGGAGAGAGGTAAAAAAAAAAAAAGAAGAACATAACACTTAAAGCCAGTATTCTTGAAGAAGAGTTGGAAAAGCTCTCGTTCGATGATGATGATGAACTTGCACTTGCTGCAAGAAGATTCAAAAAACTGATGGGAAGAAAGAATCGTAAATTTGCAAGAAAAATCTTCAAAAGAGATCAAGGTCCTTCATGGAAGAAAAACAAAAATGACAGCAGTAACAAGGAAGAAGTGATCTGCTATGAATGCAAGAAACCAGGGCACTATAAATCTAAATGTCCATTGTTGAAAAAGGAGACATTTGTGAAGAACAAAAAGTCAAAAAAGGTAATGGTTGCTGCAACTTGGTCAGATAGTGACTCGAGCACAAAATTTGGTGAAGAAAGTTCAGAAAAAAGAGCAAACATTTGCTTAATGGCTCGGAATGATGAAACAGAGGTATGCTCATCGACTTGTGATATATCTATGAATGATTTACAAGATGAGTATGGTAATTTATGTGTTAAATTTGAAAGCCTATTTTTAAAGTATAAACCTTGAAGAAAAAGGCCGCATTCTTTGAGAAAGATTTAGAAAAAATAAAACATGATTTCAACTCTGTTTTTGAACAAAGAAATTTTTTGTAAATTGAGTTGGAACATTCAAAAACAGATTTTTAAATTATGAAGTTAGAGCTGGAAAATAAATCTGCTACTTTGCAAAAATCTCCTGATGAAAATACAACTTTTCAGAGTTTAAACAATGATACTTTAATGAAAAATTTATATGGTAAGAAGAATCATCATAATGCATAAGCTAGATGCTATTGTTATGGAAAATATGGTCATTTATCATATGATTTGTCAAAAATAAAAACATGGAGAAAACCAGAAAAATATAGATACCAAAAGGTTCTTTTATTGCCACTAACACTCAAGGACCCATCAAAGTATGGGTACCTATCAAGAAGAACTGAACCATGTTTTTGTAGGTTGAGCTACACCTAAAAGAAACATGTTCAAAGGCTCAACACAACAAGAAGAAGCAGCCTTGGTACATGATAGTGGCTGCTCTCGACACATGACAAGTAATGAGATATTGCTTGCTCAATTGGACAAGAAAAAAAAAGGCTTAAAGCATTATAAAGGAAGAATCCAAGGTATAGGTATGGTTGGTAAGAATTATTGTACACAAATCAGTCATGTGTTATTTGTTCAAGGCCTCAAGCATAATCTGTTAAGCATAAGTCAGCTGTGTGACAAAGGATTTAAAGTCTATTTTGACTCAAACAAATATGAAGTTATTGATATAGGCACTAACAAAGTCACCTTAATAGGAAAAAGAGAAAAAAACATGTATGTTATCTTTCTTGAAGATCTAGAGAAAAATAATGAAATGTGCTTAGTAGCAAACACTGAAATTGACAGCTAGTTATGGCATAAAAGACTAGGTCATGTAAGTTTAAACACCATGACAAAGTTGATCAAGAAAAACTTAGTTGTTGGATTACCTAGCATTAAGGTTGAAAATGATAGAATATGTGAAGCTTGTCAATTAGGAAAACAAGTCAAAATTTCTTTCAAAGCTAAGAATGTTGTGTCAACGTCTAGACCTCTTGAAATGCTGCACATTGATCTTTTTGGTCCAATAAGCACCGCAAGTCTAAGTGGAAAATCTTATGGCTTAGTGATAGTTGATGATTATTCTAGATATACTTGGGTTTATTTTCTTGCTTACAAAAGTGATGCATTATCAGCTTTCATAGGTTATTGTAAGAAAGTTGAAAATGAAAAAGGGACAGCCATTGTTAGTATTAGGAGTGACCATGAAAAAGAATTCAAAAATGATGAGTTTGAAAAGTTTTGCAGTGAAAAAGGGCTGGAACATAACTTTTTTGCACCTAGAACACCCCAACAAAATGGAGTTGTGGAAAGGAAGAATAGAACATTGAAAGAGATGGCTAAAACTATGCTTTTTGAGAACAATCTTCTTAAGTACCTTTGACTGAAGCTGTAAATACAATAACTTACATTCTTAATAGGGTCTCAATTTGAGCAATTATCTCAAAGACCCCATATGAGCTGTACAAAGGAAGAAAACCAAACATCTCTCACCTTAGGAGCTTTGGCTGTAAATGCTTTATTCTAAATAATGGAAAACAACCATTAGGAAAGTTTGATGCAAAAAGTAACGAAGCAATATTTTTAAGATATGCCATGAACTCCAAGGCTTATAGAGTTTTCAACAAGAGAACATTAAATGTTGAAGAATCTGTCCATATAGTTTTTGATGAATCAATCCATGTTGAAAAAGAAGTTCATGAAGATGATGAAGATTTAAAAATTTTAGAGAAACACATGGGTGAAATGAGTCTAAGTGATAGCAAGAATAATAAAGAAGACTCATCTAGAAAAGAATCCATGGCTCCACCTCTTGAAAATCTACAAAGACAAGAAATCCAGCATAATGACTTACCTAGAAGTTAGAGATATGTGAGAGATCACCCACAAGAACAAATCATAGGTGACATATCTCATGGAGTTAAGACTATGAAAAGAACTAGAGAAACATGTGAATTTTCAACATTCATTTGTCAAGTTGAACCTAAAAGTTTTGAAAAAACTGAAAAAGAGAAAAGCTAGATTTTAGCCATGCAAGAGGAGCTAGATCAATTCAAGAGAAAAAATGTATGGTCACTAGTGCCTAAGCCCTCAAATCATCCTATAGTTGGCATTAATGGGTATTTAGAAATAAGGTTGATGAATAAGGAAATGTGTTAAGAAACAAAGTAAGGTTTGTGGCAAATGGATATAATCAAGAGGAAGGCATAGACTATGAAAAAACCTTTGCTCTAGTAGTTAGAATAGAAGCCATAAGGTTATTAGTAGCCTTTGCTTGTCATATAAACTTCAAGCTATACCAAATGGATGTAAAGAGTGCTCTCCTTAATTGACTTATTTAAGAGGAAGCATATGTTGAACAACCTACTGGTTTTGAAGATTTTGAGAAACCAGATTATGTTTTAGACTTCACAAAGCCTTGTATGGATTGAAGCAAGCTCCTAGAGCTTGGTATGAAAGGCTATCTAAATTTTTGGTAGAAAAAGACTATGTTAGAGGCAGCATAGACACTACATTGTTTATCAAAAGATGCTTAAATGATTTGATCATAGTTCAAATATATGGAGATGACATTATATTTGGTGCTACTAATGAATCTCTTTACAAGAACTTTGCTAAGAAAATTCAAGGAGAATTTGATATGAGCATGATGGGAGAATTAAAGTACTTTCTTGGCCTTTAAATCAAGCAATGTAAAGAAGGAATCTTTATCAGCCAAGATAGATACATTCAAGACATGCTCAAGAAGTTTGACATGCTGAAACTAAAGCCCATCAGCACACCAATGAGTCCATCTACAAAACTTGATGCTGATGAAAAAGAATAATTAATGGCCAAATCGACCCTACTTAAAGAGCTACTGGAAAAGAAGAGAGGGAAAAGACCAATGGAAGAGAGTTCTAAGTCAAAGTATCCACAGAAGAAGCTGAAGGCAGTATCGAGTTCTGAAAAGAAAAAGTCTGACAAAAATTTTAAACAGAAGAAACAGATAGAAACAAAAAAAAACTATGAAAAAACAAAGAAGAAAGACAAGAAACAAATGCCTTCAAAAGGTACTTCATCCTCTTCATCTCTCAAATTTAGAAACAAAATTCATGAGGAAAGATTTAGGAAAATTGAGAATGCTCCCATTACATGCGGGAAGTATATTGATTGGGAGAGTTTCAGTGAAACCCCTGAACTCCAAACAAGCTTAATAGACTATTTTAATGAAATAAGGATAAATGAGTATAGTTCTTTTAAAGACAAGACATATAGTGCTAGTTTAGTTAAGGAATTCTATGGTAGCATTGCACTAAGTGAGAGAGAACTTGATGATTCATCAGACTTTTCAGAGGAAAATTTGAATGTATTTTTGAATGGGAAAGAGTTTTTGGTTACAGCTTTGGATTTAAGTAATCTGTTAGAAATAGAAGGTGAAGATTGAGAGTATGAAATGCTTGACAAGTATGATCCTGCATCTGTGTGGGAAACTGTTACTGGAAAGAAAGAAAAATTTTCTTCAAAAAGCAATGTAGGACTGATCATTAGTCCACAATTTAGAATCCTGCATTACTTTGTGGCAGCTAATCTGCATGGTAAGAGTGGTAGCTTAAGCTACATCAGCTTCCAAGATCTTTGGCTGATGGAGCATGCCTTCGCTAGAGAAGTTTTGAACCTTGGAAGGTTCATGATTAAGAGAATGGGGGTAGCATGTAAACTGGAAAAGATTCATTTGCCATATGGCAATGTAATCACATCCCTGGTTAAGAAAAAGAGAATCTGAACTAAAAGGTATGATATGGACATGGTAAAGAGTAGGAATCAACCCATCTTCTTCGGAAGCCTGATCAAGATGGGATACAAGGTGTATGGGGACATTTTCAATAAGACCTCCAAGATTACTTCAATGCAAACTCAGCCAGAGGTAGCCCCCACACCATTAGAAATAGCAGCCTCTCTATTCTCCAATGAAGTTATGTTCAATTTGCTGATGAGGATTGATGCCAAGCTCACTGATCAAGGAGTAAGGCTTTTAAAAATTGAGGAAAGAATGAATGAGATTGAGGCTAGTTTGAAAGAAAAATCTAAAATACCATATGGACCTACTGAAGCTGACTCCTCTGCCACTCAAAGCATGGCACCAGAAGGACAAGGTGTTGAAGGATCGACCTTGCAACCAGAAGGTTTTGAATTCTAAGATGCAAGCCCTGAATTTCAAGCTGAAGGGTCTGGCTACAAGAGTGCAAGTCTTGAACATTAAGGCCTTGAACTAGGATTTGAAGAACCTCTCAAATCCACCTTAGCAGAAAAGGAAATATCTGATCAAGGCACTGAGGTGGTTGGTTCACCACTTGGCCCTTTTGAACATCAGCCTTCATCCCACCTTGAATAAGAAGCATCCCCTCCTCACTATGATGAAGTGTCTGTCATGGTACTTTTCTATTAGATGGTGAGAAAAGAGCAAGCAAAAAAAGAGGTAGCAGCAGCTCAAGTTGTTTAGGCAATGACTTCAATACAGAAAGCTACAGCAACAGGAAAAGAAAAAGAAAAAGGAAAAGTAAAAGAAACAGCTCTTGCAACTAAACCTCAACCACCTGGCATGAGACAAAAGAAGACAGTAAGAAAATTTGTACCTTTGAGATAAGAAAGTCTTTCAGACTAGTAGAGAAAGCAAAATCACCTCCTGCAAGCTCTCCTCAAGCCCCAATAGAAGTCTCTGATCAGGCCACTCTTGAAAAAGCTACAAAGACACCTCTACAGTCCTCTCAACAACCTCCTGAAGTATCTACTCAACCACCTCTGAGACCACCCTCTCTAGTTCCTCTGAATCTTTGGTGAGAGCAGACAATGTCTCTTGAATCCACACCATTTCCTTCTGAAGATTAATGCCTCAACCCCTCTTTCTGATGATGACAAAAAATGGGAGTAGTAATTACAAGAAAAATAAAAATAAAATCTGAGGGTAGAGGTACCAAACTCTTAGGAAAGGACATTAGAAAAATAAAAAAATCATGAGGGTAGAGGTACCAAGATTCTAGGATAGCTAGGAAGAAGATTTAGCTCAAGGGTATTTTTGGAACAAATTTGTGGTTATTGTTTTTATTGGTTATTTATGCCAAAATGGCTTTCAAACATTGGGTTTTAATTTTGGTTAACTTTATGGATGTTTGGAACATGCATGCTGATAGTTGTTTGTGGTATTTGAACTATGAAAATGATGTTTATGGCATTGTGAAGTGTTGCTGGAAAGTTTCTGCTGATATTTGTGAAATGCTGCTGTAATTTTCTGTTGCTGTGCTGATATTGGGTTAATAGGTTGATAAACAATTTCTGTCATGACATTGCAACCTGAACTTGCTTTAGAATTCTTATGGATGATGATTCATAGAGAGTTTGCTAGAAAAATAATGGTTTGAATGAAATCTTGAATCAACATGTTAATTGACAGAAAATTACAGAAATGAAAAACTGATAAAAATCTGTCAATATTTATCTGTTGCAAATTACCTTGAAAAATTCTACACATATATATTCTGAATGAATGAGATCATTTTCTATATGACATGAATAAAAATGTGCTAAAATAAATTAACTAAATATGCACACAAAAAGAGGGAGCATGAACTTAGGGGGAGCATGAACTTAGGGGGAGCAATCCTTATTTTCTGCAGAAATTAAAAAGGAATTAAAAAGACACTATGCTGTTAACCAAGGGGTGTTTTGTCATCATCAAAGAGAGGGAGATTGTTGACTCCATTAGTTTTTAATGATAATAAAACATTCCCATGTCATTTGTGTCTAATATTTCTACCTAAGTGTGCATGGCAAAATGTCTAGAAAGAAACAATATTCCAATCTTCATAATGAGCACTTAAAGATGAGATTTGAATAAGGAATAAGGAAGATTAATATAAAGGAAGATTCATGATATGACAAGGAAGATCATTGGTTGAACAAAGGTCAAAGTAGAGAAGTGGAAGTTTGAAGCTTGGTGAGAAATAGAACCAAATTAGTTGACCAAGAAAATGGGTTAGTCGACTAAGTGTTCTCTGCCAAATCTGCTTCTGAGACAGAACCAACTTAGTCGACCAAGGGAAAAATTTTAGTCGACTAAGTGCTCTTTATCTACAACATACATTAGGCCACTAAAAGATAGATTAATGACTAGAACCTTCCCTAAATTATTTCTAACGGTAAAAAAAGTCCCAACAGCCATCAAACAAGCTTATTCAAGTATAAAAGGATCTGCAAATGGCAAGGAAACAACTTTTTGGAAGATTATTGATAGATTTCATTATATTCAAGCCAAAAAGAGCAGCAAACTTAGAAATTCTTTGTACTCTTTATTGCACTCAAACGCCTATCTTTTGTTATTGTGTTTAGCTCTAAACTGTGTACCACTTAGATTAATTTTTGATCATAGGTACTTTCTTTTCTACTCATCTTTGTATTCTTAGAGTGAAGGATTCACTCTAAGTGATTGATTCAAGCAAGGTCTGCTTGAATGCTTGTAGGTTCCAACTTAGCCTTGAAAAGTTGAGTGTTGGGTTTTAGTTTAGCCCGTGAAAAACTAGTGATAGGTTGTGGTTGAGCCTTGAAAAACTACCTTGGGGTTTTAGTTTAGCCCGTGAAAAACTAGTGAAAGGTTGTGGTTGAGCCTTGAAAAACCACATTGGGGTTTTAGTTTAGCAAGTGAAAAACTAGTGTAAGGTCGTGGTTGAGCTTTAAAAAACCACCTTGGGATTTTAGTTGAGCCTGTGAAAAACTAGTGTAAAGGTTGTGGCTAAGCCTTGAAAAGCCATTGTAAAAAGCTTGGTGGAAAGCAAGTGAAAAACTAGTGTAAGGTCGTGATTGAGCCTTAAAAAACCACCTTGGGATTTTAGTTGAGCCTGTGAAAAACTAGTGTAAAGGTTGTGGCTAAGCCTTGAAAAGCCATTGCAAAAAGCTTAGTGGAAACTTGTGAATTCCACTATTTTAGTGATTTGTTTGAAAATCCTTGGTTGGATAATCAAGGTAGTGGATGTAGGTCTTTGATCGAACCACTATAAATACTTTGTCCATTGTTTTCATTGCTTTATCTTCTTTATTTTGAGATTAAGTCTCAATCCTACCAAAAGAGCCGAGAGAGTGCTATTCACCCCCTCTAGCACTCACATTTGGGACCAACAAGAAGCTCAACCCTATCAGTGTGTGATTAACTACAATGAAATTAATTACATGTCCAAGAATTCAAGTCATGCTTAGATATTTGGACAAGCTCTACAATGAACAGAAGTACCTTAAAAACTTCACAAGCAATGCTAAGAAGTTTGAACAACCATGTGCTTTTCCTAAAGGTTTACAAATCAAGTGCTCCTCTCAATACAAACACTGTGCTTACGATCGAGTGAAAAGAAGAATCACAAGCAACAGCTTCGCAAATTTAACAATTTATTGTTTACAAAGTACTCTTTACTATGGGATGATGTACAAATTCATGTGTCACAACGTGCAGGTTTAGAAACCCAACCGTTTCAATGTGGAGTTTGGGAGTCGTTACTAATCTTTTTAGTTTTGGTGTGATTGGTCACTCTTTCAATTCTATCATTTCTAATAAGAGTACAATTATATGTGGGGAAGGTATTAACATCCCATGATGCCTGTTCAAAGAATGATATCAATTAATTATTTGTTATCTTGTTTTAGCATTATTTAAAAATTCTTAATTATACTTGCTCGTATTTTTCTAAATTATTATTTATTATTACATTTTTATTCCTATTTGTTATTAGATATTGGAGGCCTTTCCTAGGTTTTCCCTACTCTATGGTGAGGCTTTCAAAATTCTCCTCACCTTGAGAGTATTTGAAAAGGCACACTTATCTCTTTAAATGAGCTTTGTTATCAAGTTTATTAGATGTTTGACATATGTGATCTTCAAGTTTTGAATTTTATATATTTTATTTTCATTATTATTTTTATTATCTTTATTTTTATCAATGCTTAAATGAAATCCTTGAATCAAAAAAACTTCCCTAGACTCTTCTAACACTTTGGTGGAATCTAGGAGTTTTTTCCTTATCTCGAGAATTCCTTGAGAAAGCTCTCTACAAATTTCCTAAGAAGATCCCATCATAAGAGATTCTCGATTCGTTTTTAAATATATCACGTCGAATGAATGCATGTTTCGGTTTATTAAATAAGAAATGAAAACTTTTTATCGAAAATTATTCTCGAACTTTCTCATCATTCTAGTGAAACCCAAAAATGTCTTTTCATCTGAGGAAATCCTCTCGCATTTTATCTCTACGATTTTCTTGAGAAAATCTCATCATCGTGGATTCTAAATTTGTTTTAAAAAATATCGCGTCGAATGAATGCATGTTTAGGTTTTATTAAATAATGAATGAAAATCTTTTATCGAAAACTATTCTTGAACTCTCCCATCATTCTAGTGGAACCCAAAAATGTCTTTTCACTTTGAGAAATCTTTGAGAATTTTGTTTCTACGAATTTCTCAAGAAAATCCCATTATTGGAGATTTCGATCATTCACAAAATCATAAGGTCAAAATGAATACAATGTAAAATGATAAATAAATGTTGATGATGCATAATGAGCAAAATATTAATTAGTTGTTTTCTTATTGCATTTTGTTGATTTCTCTTTACATTTTTTCCCTTCATTCTTCTTTAAGTCCTTTGATTTTCATTAATTATTATTTATGAATTGAAAATTTAGCAAAATTTCATCTCAATCATGTGCCGATTTGGAAATTCCATTCGTAAAAGAGGTTTGGAAGGTTATCAATGATAGTGACGGTAATAAGGCACCAGGTTAGTATGGGTTTAATTTTAATTTTCTTAAAACTCAATGGCTATTAATTAAAAGGGGAGGTGTTGACCTATGCTTGGGAATTCTACAATTCTATCTATCTTGGACACGGTGTTAATGAAAGTTTCATCACTGAGATTCCCAAAAAAAAAAAAAAATTGAACTTAGTGGGTGAATACAGGATTATTAGTCTGGTTAGTTGTATTTACAAAATCATAGCGAAACTTCTAGCAAATCAACTTAGAAATGTAATTGGTGAGATAATAGGGGAAACTCAGTTTGCTTTCGTTGCTGAGAGACAACTTCTTGATTTTGCTTTAATTGCTAATGAAGTGGTGGACGTTTTTTCAAAAAATGAGAGAGGGGAATTTTGTTCAAAGTTGATTTTGAGAAAGCATATGTGTCATGACCCGGTACTCCCTTCGAGCCCGTAACAACCGTCGCGAAGTCTTAATAGGCATTCATTACCTGGAATGACAACCAAGACCTCTCAAGGCTTTAACATCAATTTTTTCCACTTTCCCTGTGAGTAATAGTTACTAAAATCATGTTTTAAAGGGATATGGACCATTTTCAATTCAAAAACAATAAAAAAGAAATTTCTACTACACAGGGGCATTTTGGTTATTTTTTTCAAAAATTTTGAAACCTATTAAAAATGTAGTATATGAATGAAAAATACACATTTCATAACTAAAAATAAGTTTAGATATCTAAAATATTTATTTAAATTGAAATTATAACTAATAGAACAAAATAAAAATATTAAATAAAATATTTTATTTTCTTATAAAACAATATATATAGAATTATCCGTAAATAATTTTTGTAGCATAAAAGCAAAATAAATTCATACATACGATAACACATATAGCCAAGGTATGTAAATTAATTTACAATGACGTGTGGGCCCCTGAATGACCAAAAGTAACCAAGGCTGTAAACTTACGATTTTTGAGGATGCCAACCCAACGGTAACCCTCTATTTAATCAACTATTTACAGACTGTCTTGAGCTTGAAATGGGTGGAAAGGAGGGTGGTGAGTTTAAATAAACCCGGTGAATAAACAAATACCGTCTATAACATCTAAAGCCAAGTAAATGGAGACAATCAAAATATCCCATCACAACATGTGTTTCATAACAGGAAAATTCATTCCAACCCATGTAAACAATTGTATTTCATCTAATTACTCAACAAGGCTTATGACTTTCTTAAAAACTTGGCTCATGCCAAAACTCATACTCGGGGACACCTTGGCCGGGGCATCCAACCGAGTCCACCAAGGCTGTTAAAACAACATATATTCATAAAACACATTTTTTAAGTTAAAACACAGCCGTTCCTTAGCGTTGGCTGAGTTCACCCTCACGTGGTGGTTTGGCGTGAAATGAACTCAAGCCTCACCTCAGGAGATACCTTCCGTGCCTCTCGTACCGAGGTAAGATATAACTGGGTTTACTGTGCCCCTCTAATAGGTTGGTCCACGAAACCCGCCACTGCAATGACTAATCAATTAACCCACCATATCAATAAAAAGTTCAGCAGCATGATATGGCTAACGTAACATTATCCAACATGTCAATGCAAATCAAAACAGTTCACATATTCAACATATCATAAAACCAGCCATTCATGCCATCACAATGTCATAAGACATCCATTCAAGTCATATATCAATTTCATATATCATAAACATACAGTCTCCACTTACTCAATTTTCAAAACAACATTCAATTTCAAAACAAATTTATAAATCAAATTTCATTTCACTAAGTCAAACTTCAATTATAAAACATAACGATTGACAATTTAAATCTATTGTTCTTTATAAACATAAGAACGAGCAAAGCCATTTTAGATAGTTAAGATGATAGTGTGTTTACTCACTATTTCGGGAGTAATCCTACTCCTGGTCCTCGGGTGAAATCTCTTTTCCCTTACCTGATGGTTCACCACCTAAACATAATACACAACAAGTAATTGACCATATTTGTACCAAATGGTTATAAAGCTATTTCGGGCTCTAATTGAATGCATGAAATGGGATGCGAAATGTTCAAATCATCGTTTGAAGACAGTGTTCTACGTAAGTCCAATTGTGTACGGGACTGAAATGGTGTTGGCCGAATTCAAACCATATGTTATTTAATCAATCAAAACATCCAATTCCACTCCAAATAAATTCATTATGCTTTCTATACTCCAAATACAACCAAGGTGCCTTAATGCACTTTGTGGAGAACGTCCCCTCAGGGGGTCCCACGGCAGGGTGTGCGGAGCTGTCACTGTGTGACTGGTCGGTATGCGGGATAGTCGGACCCAGACGAAACAATACCTTGGCATGGGACCCCCTAAAGGGACGTTCTCCACACACTTAATCTTCTCATTGCCAACAAATCGGTCACTAAAAGAATTATACTTTGCATTCACCATTTTAAATTTTCATCACTATAATTCATCAAATTCAAGCCAAATGACATGAGATGTCACAAGATTCACCATCAATATCTCTCTTGAAAAGTTCAGCCAATGAGTGTGGGTGAAGGGCATGAAATTTTCTTGCTTGTTTTTCATACTAAACATCACCAAACAACTAAAAACACTAAAATGACATGAAATCTAACCAAATCAATCCTCAAAATCTCTCTCATCATGTTTGACCAAAAAAGAATTCTTCATGAAATCTTGAATTTCAATAATGGGAAATGAAAAAGAATGCATGGGAAAGGTAGATCACAAGCTAAAATCAAGAAATCTTACCTTTACTTGATTGATTCCTTGAAATCCAACAATTTTTCTTGAATTTTTAGCTAGGGTTTGTGTTTTATGTTTTTTTCCTTTCTTTTGGTTTGGCCGGCCATGAAGAGTGAAGGTGGAAGAGCTTGTGTTGGTTTTATAAGGAAAATTATGAAAGGATAAAAGCTTGCCATGTGTCACCATATGATTGATCCATGTGTAACACTTAACCATTAAGCATTTTCTCTTCACCACATAATTATCCAAGATGCAAAATGATAATAGGTGAAATTCATGAGCTTGACAAGTGTCAAGGTGGTATAAAATTCTAATTACGCCCTCATAGTCACGTAAAATGACCGTTTTGCCTTTAAGCTTGAAAAATGTACAAATTGAAAATTTTCACTTCTCAAGCTCAAATTATGCTCCAAATAGTCAATCTTGGTCAAAAATCTCTTCCAACATTCCAATCTTGCCCTTGGGTGGCAAAATGACCATTTTACCCTTACGTTATGAAAATTCCAGATTTGACTCCAAATCAATCCTCGAACTCTGAATCACCATATTAAGTCATCCTAAGGTTCAATAACTCTCAAATACCTCTTAAAATTTCTATTTGAACTAGTTCGAGGCTTTAATCATCTTAATCATACCACTAGATACGTTACCGACTTTTAGCGATTTTCAAGGTACCCAAGTATGCCAACATGCTTTCTAATGTATAACTGGCATAATAAATATATTGTAGGGCTGGGCTTGACAATATGATAGTGTTAGTTGGCAGTTTTTGAAATTTTCAATGAAGTTGTGTTTTAGGGACAGATAGATAAAACGATTGATGGAGTGTGTGACTACTACTTCCGTTTTAGTTCTTGTAAATGGATCACCAACTAAACCAATCAAGTTACAAAGGGGGTTAAGGCAAAGATGCCCTTTGTCTCCTTTTCTCTTCAATATAGTGGCCAAAATGTTTAGCTGTTTGATGATCAAAGTAAGAGAAAAAGGAAATTTATCCTGGGATTTATATTGGTAACGTTGGTCTTTTCATCACGCATCTACAGTTTGCTGAGATACCTTGTTCTTATGCAAACCTAAGTTGACAGAACTTGGGAATATGAAGCGAATTCTACATTGCTTTCAATTGGTATTCGACTTAAAAATAAATTTTCAAAAGAGTAATTTGTTGGGAATTGGGTTATCCAAGTAGGTGGCAACGATTAGGAATCTATTATTCATTATAAGGTGAATTATTTACCTTCAATTTATCTGGGTTTTCCATTGGGAGGTAATTAGTCTTCTATTAAAATTTAGAGACCATTGATTGAACGTGTGAAGATGAGATTAGAGGGTTGGTAGCCAATATTATTATCCCATGGTGGGAGAGTTATTTTGTTAAATTTTGTAATTAACAACTTGCTAAATTTTTTCATGTCTTTGTTTAGAATGCCATGTGGTGTGAAAATGGAGTTGGAAAAAAACTCAAAAAAGATTCTTGTGGGACGCATTTCACAAAAGAGAACATTATGTGAAGTGGGAAAATATCTGTTAGAACAAAGAAGATGATGGATTGGGTATTGTTGATTTAAAAGTTAGAAACATGGACTTTTAACAAAATGGTTATGGAAGTATGGGAATGAGCCATAAAGTTTATGCAGACAAGTGATTATAGCGAAGAATAACTACGAACCAAGTGCCCTCCTACTCAATGTCGTTGTTACTTGTAAAAGCTCTAATACATGGAAAAACATATTATCTCCTTTATTGCTTACTAATAAGTTTTTTTTTCTTTTTAGGTAACAGATGATTTATGAGTTGTTGTTGGTGATGGCAAATCCATTCAATTTTGGCTGGATGCATAGCTCGCTAATACGGTTCTAAAGTTTGAATTTCCCAAATTGTTTGCATTGGCAATGAACAAACAAGGGAAGGTATGTAAATATGGTGAATGGGCTAACCAAACGTGGCAATGGAGAATTGCGTTAAGACAACTATTTGGTTGAGAGTTTGAACAATTGACAAGACTTTGGAGTTTTTTTTTTTTTTTTGAGATTTCACATTTGGAAAAGGCTTTAAAGATAGACTTGTATGGAAAGCTACTACTAGTGGTAAGCACTCATCTAAATCTTTTTACAAATTAACCAAAAGCCATTATTTAGAAAATAGAGATTTGTGGAAGAAAATTTGAGTTAGGCTGGCCTCATATACAATGGAAGTATTTTTGTGGCAACTTATATATGAATGTTTGGCTGTGAACACCAAAAAAAAACAAGCTTTTTCTAATCAAATTTTCCATTAAAAAATTAAAATTTCATTGCAAATATCTTTTTTCGATGGAAATACTTTTCATTGGCAATTTATAGAAAATATTTGACAAAAAATTCTATCAAAAAAAGTACATAATCTATTGGTTATATGATATTAATTTTATTGGAAATTTCTAACTGAATTTTCTATTGGAGAAGCATTTCCAATGGAATTCCGTTGGATATGTGCAATGGAATTTTTTATTAGAAAAGCATTGCCACAGAGTTCCGTTAGAAATTTCTCACAGAATTTTCATTGGAAATGCTTTTCCAATGGAAAATTCGGTTGAAAATTCCATTAGTAATTCTAATGGAATATTTTATTGGTATTGCATTTCCAATGAAAATTACTAACTAAAATTTCAGTAATAAATTATCAAATGACATCCATAATTCACATCCAAAATTTATAAGAAAAATATGCATTAAAATCTAAAATTCCAAGTCAATGTCATGCAATTAGAAATCGTCATAAACACATAGTATCTAAAAATGTCAAACAAATATACATATAAAGCTAAATGTGCTATTGTATAAATTTTTTTAAAAAAATGTGCTATTGTATAAAATAGTAAGAAAGTATCAAAGTTCAACAAAGGAAATGATTTTAAGATTTTAAGCATGTGGATTGAATTCTAGTTGAGAAGATGAATCTTCACCATACTTCTATGATAAAGCAAAATTACACATTTCCTATAGAAAAAAACCTTATGAATTATACGTTATTGGTCGATGGACAGTTATTTGCTAACACAACTTCAAACATATATATTGAGCAAAAAGAAAAAAAAACCTGAAACATATACATAAAGTATATATAAAAGAGGATTTATCTTGTGTTTTTTTTTTTTTTTTGCTTTTTATCTATCTTACATTGAAATGAATAACATTTGAAAAAAAGATGGGACTTCTAAACATACTTCCAACTAAGTTCTTTTTGAGCTCTCTCAATAAAAGCATAAATAGTTGTAACATCTCCTAGCCTTTTTGGCATAGTTTAATAGCGATTTTTTGCAATATTTTTAGCAGTAGAGAATGGGGGGAGAGAGAGAGAGAGAGAGAGAGAGAGAGAGAGAGAGAGAGAGAGAGAGAGAGAGAGAGAGAGAGAGAGAACATTCACTTTTCCAAAAGCTTTCTCAAAAGAACTAACCATTTCAAGCATAGATGTACCACAGCTAGTTCCAAGGTTATAGGCAACGCAACCAAGAATAAAAGATTAAACAACCCATAAATTTACTAATTCATATTGATAAATATAGGAAAGTAAACTTGTTAAGATGTAATGATATAAATTGTTTACCTATATTCTGTGTAGTAAAAAGCTTCCTAAATGCAGCAATATGACCATTTGCTAAGTCTAATACATGGATGTAGTCTCAGATCTATCAACAAAAGAGCAATCTTGTTAGGAAAAAAAATCAATTTAATTATTACTAATAACTCTATATTGTATGAATATATATGAAGGAAAAATATATACTTGGCGTTCAAAAGGCACATAAGATGAATTACAATGTTGACTCCACCAAACAAAAAAAGACACAAGGATATGAGCCACCTAAAACTATTGTAGAATTGAGAATAGGACAAGAAAGACTACCATTATTACAAATCTAGAGGGTTTATCCAACTTAATTCAAGGTAACTATTACAAAGTAAGAAATGAACCATTTTAAGGGATACTCTTATTTACCTTTATGCGTCCTCAAAATATGGATTTTTTATTTCCTTTTTATACATAGATTCCCCATTATTCCCCATGATCCTCATGGCTAGCATATAGTTCAACTCTATCGCTACTTTTTGATGATTGTCCAACATCATGTTCCTTATGTAAACTCTATATTGTGTAAGCACCAATAAAACCCATTTTTAGGATGTGCTCCGCCACCTCATCGAAATTCAGAAACTTGTTGTTGCTACACTGAGAGTAAAGGCATCTAATCTTATTCTCCCACATTAATGTAGGGTTAGAAAATGCAAAATCAATAAATTTTTTAACTCCATTTACAAACTTATCTCTAACGAATCCATCAGAAGTTAGTTAACAATACATCCAAGATTGATGATCTCTCGTCATTTAGTAATCCTAAGTTTCATAGAAACAATACGTACATTCATAATGTATGTGGTTAATATAATATGTATGAATGATATATTAATATATACATACATATTATATAATAATAGATTATTCGTTTATATATATGAATATATTATTATTCTTTTATATATCTGTATACATGTATACATCAAAATCATCAAACTATAATAATTAAGAGTAGTTCCTATTCATATTTACAAAAAAAAATGTTAACAAAAACATGCCATTATGAAATAAATTTAAACATTTTAAAATATAAATTAATATATATGGTTAATATAATATGTATGTGAGGCCTCAACCTCTATAAGACCTGTAGATAGAATGCTTGCATACTTGAAACACTTCTGAAAAATTTTCAAAAGGATTTGTATTGTATCTAGTGGTACAATCAAGTGGATTTAAACCTCGAACTAGTTCCAATAGAGATTCTAAGATGAATTTAAGAATTTTAAAAAACACAGAGTGATTTAAAATGGTGATTCGGAGTTCGAGATCCGATTTGGAGTCAATCAGGAATATTGACTATGTAGAGGCAAAATGGTCATTTTGCCACCCAAAAATTTGATTTGGATATTTGATGAAAATTTTGATTTAGATTGATCATTTGGAGTATAATATGAAGTTTAGCAATGAAAAATTTTAATTTTGGTATTTTTTGGAGCATAGGGGCAAAATGGTAATTTTGCCACCCCGAGGACAAAACAGTAATTTTTCACCTCCAACACTTGTCAAGACCAAGAGATTTTATTCATCATGGAAATGGATAAATATGAGAAATTGTGTGGTGGAGAATTAAAGAATTAAAAGTTAAATATTTAAATTTTGGACCAATAAGAGAATGTCACGTGTCAAGCTTTGACTTTTTAATTTCTAACTTGAAAAAAAAATCAGCCCATATCTTCCCCATCACACTTCCCATATTCAGCTAAAGCAAGAACAAAAGCAAGAAAGAAAAAATAAAACCCTAGGTGGAGAAATTCAAAGAGAAATTGTGAAAATTCAAGCAATTAAGTGGAAAAATGTGAGATTTCTCAATTTTTACTTGAGATCTATCATACCCATGCTTTATTTTCTTATTTCTATGGTTGAATAGCATGTTTCATAATGGGTTTGATGCTGACCGAATGGGTATGGTGAAGAAATGATGTTGAAATTGGTTTGATTTTGAGGTATGTTAGTGTTTTTAGGTGATTAATGGTGTGTAGCATGAAAACAAGTGAAGAAAACACAAAATCTTTGGTATCCTTCAATGGCCAAATTGTCATGACCCGGAACTCCCATCGGGCCCATGATAACTACTGCGAAGTCCCAATAGGCACTCATTACCCGGAATGCCGACTGAAACCCCGCAAGGCTTAGCATCAGCTTTCGCACATTCTCGGTGAGCAACAATTATTAAATATCACATTTCAAAAAAAATTCAATTCATTTCCCAATCAAAACATTAAGATATTATTTTCTAGCTCACAGAGGCTTTTTCGTCATTTTTCTTCGAAAACCTCGAAACCAAACAAAAATATAAAAGATGAGCAGAAAACATATATTTTATAAATGAATATAATTTTAGAAGTCTAAAATGTTTGTTTGAAATAAAATCTTGATTATTTGAATATAATAAAAATATACCATAAAATAAATTATTTTCTTATAAACAATTTTTATAAAGCTATTTGTGAATAAATTTCGTAGCGTAAAAGTTAAATATATTATTACATACTATAATATAAACAATCAAAGTATGAAATTTAAATTACAGTGACACGTGGGCCCACGACTAACTGAATTGTATTGAAAACTGTGAACCTATAGTTCTTGTCGATTCAAGTCCACTGTGGTCCTTGATCGAATCTGCTAACTATGGAGCTCTCTGAGCTTGTAATGTGAGGAAATGACGAGGGTGAGATTATAAAATCCCAATGAGTAAGCAGATACCATCTAATCTATCTAAAGGCGAGTAAATGGAGACAATAAATAAATCCTCATAAAGTAGTTCATAATATTTCACTTCTTTTCATTGAGTAAAAATAAATTCATTTTACACGAAAGATTATTATGGCTTATGGATTTCTAAAAACTTGGCATATGCCAACAAAATCATGCTCGGTGATACCTTGATCAGAGGTATCCGACCGAGTCCGCCAAGGTTGTAAAAATTTCATAATTTCTCAAATACAGTCGTTCCTTGGCGTTGGCTGAGTCTCACTTCTATGTGGTGGTTAGACGTGAAGTGAACTCAAATCCTACCTAAGGAGATACCCTACATGCCTTTTCAACCGAGGTAAGCACAATAATCGGGTTTCCGTGCCCCCTTTATAGGCTGGTCCACGGATTTCGTTTTGCCACAGTAGTGATCACAATTATATCCCACCAAATTAACAAAATTTTTAGTAGCATGGCTAGGACATTTTAATACTAACCAACCTGCACAACAACTAGCATTTCGTATAGTTTTCAACACAATAACCAATTAGTCAATCATGCCACATTTTCATAAGCCATGTCAATTTGAAAATACAATTTATTATACGACAAGCAACAGTTTCCAAGTACTCTATTTCAAAATCAATTTATAAAAATTCCTTTTATTTCATAAATACACATTTTTGTCATAAAATACGAAATCCACCATTTAAAATAATTTTTCACAAAACCAGCAAATCAAATAAAATATACTCTAGATAATTAAGACGATAATATGTTTACTCACTGTATTAGGAGTAGAAATACTCCTATTCTCGGTCTGCGGGTGTAGTCTCCTACCCGTGTCAAATGGCTCACCACCTATCTAGAATACATGACACAAAATTCAATAATTTGAATCAATTTGTCATAAACTATTTCAGGCTCTCTAAATCTAAATGAATGCAGGCGATGGAACGTAAAATGTCCAATTAATCGCTTAAATATGATTTTTGATCTAAGTCACACTATACTCAATCTAATTGGCTAAAATCTCCAATTTAATTCCAAATCGATTCTTTTCACTTTCTACTTACCTCAATGACTGTGAATGAAGTTCAATTTATCAGTCTGAACCACAAAATACACCGGTCTATACACTAGGTAAAATTTCAGATTTTTATATAAAAAATTCCTATTTAATTTCTAGTCTCACCAATCATCAAATATCACCAAAATATCATGAAATATCTTCAATTTCAGCATCAAGTCTCGCCCTAGAAAAATCGGCCTAAATGGGTTAAATGAAGGATAAATATTTTTCTTGCTAGATTTTCACACTTAACATTTTTAATCAAATAAAAACACTTAGATCCATTGAAATCTAGCAAAATCAAAATTCAAAACTCCTCCTTGAAGGTTCGGTCAACATGGGTTTGGTATGAAATCTCAAGTTTCATGCATGGAAAATGGAAAGAAATGCATGGGTAAGATGGGTTACTAGCAAAACAAAGAAATTTTGCCTTAGCTTAATGAAATCCTCGAATTCCCACACTTTTTCTCCAATTTTCCACCTAGGGTTTGTTCTTCCTTTTTTTTTTCTCTCCTTTTTTCTGGTTTTTGGTCAACAAAGGGGTTGAAATGGGCTGATTTTTGCTTTTTATTAAGAAAATAATAAAATATTAAAAGATGACACATGGCATTTTCTAATTGGTTCAAATTTTAAATATTTGACTTTTATTCCATTAATTCTCCACTACACAATTCTCATATTTATCCAATTCCATGATGAATAAAATCCTTTGGTCTTGACAAATGTTAGGGGCAAAAAATTACCGATTTGCCCCCAAGGTGAAAAAATTACGATTTTACCCCTATACTCCGAAAAGTACCGAAATTATATTTTTTCCACTTTTCAACCTCAAATTTCACTCTAATTGATCAATCTTAGTCAAATGAGGCCAAAATCTTTTCTAAAAATTCTTGTTTTGTCGTCTAGTGGCAAAATTACCATTTTACCCTTATGCTCCAAAAATATCGAGAATTAAAATTTTTTACTGCAAAACCTCATATTATGCTTCAAATGATCATACTATACTTCAAATGATTAATCTTGGTCAAAATTTTCATCAAATAACCAAATTTAAATTTTAGGTGGCAAAATGACCATTTTGCCCCTAATCGATCAATATTCCCGATTGACTCCAAATCGGCCCTCGAACTCCAAATTACCCTTTTAAGCCATCCCTGGGCTATGAAATTTCCAATTTCACATTAAAATCCCTATTTTAACTAGTTCGAGGTATAATTCGACTTATTTGTACTTTTAAGTACAATACCGGCTTTTATCCATTTTTTTGAGATATTCTAGTATGCAGGTGTGATGTCAAATATATAAATGACATGAAAGATATTTTAGGGCTGGGCTTGACACAAACCCTATGTGAAATGTGGGAATAATGAATTGATTTTGTGATCAAGTGAATTAGTTGAGAATTGATGAATTGTGGTGTGAAAATCAAATAGGAAAAATTTTAGTGTGAATGCACCACAATGGCCAAAATTTTCAAGAAGAATTGTGAAGGTGATTAAGCTGAATTTTGTATCATTTGATTGATGTTTGGTGAATTGAAGTATTAGAAATGAAATGGTGTAATTTGGAGCTAAATTGGACTCGTAGGCTAATTTATCGGGTGATAGACCGAATTAGGTCAACACCGTAATTAAATGGTTACCTGACCATTTTATGTATTCATATAGAATTTAGGTCAATTTTATACCGAATTAGCACAATTGTAGTGATTTATTGAGTGTGCAATATGTCTAGGTGGTGAATCCTCTAACAAAGGTAAGGAAATTGCACTGGAGGATTTATAGTCGAAGTATCCGAATTCGACTTCTGAAAAATTGGTGAGTGAATTTGCATTTCAAAATTGATTTGGGAATATGAATGTGTTTGAGTAAAATGTTTTGAATGAATTTATCCAATTTCTTATAAAAAAAAAAGAAAATGATGAGTTCCGGGAACAAGCTTTTGAAATTTTTTTTAATGTTATGAGTATGTGCATTGTCTAAAGAAAATGTGTACATGCTCATATATTGTGTGGATAATGATATGAATGGATGAGTAATGTACACATGATGACCAGCGGCTGTACGAGTAAGGAGCGCACACATGGTCATATTGTTATGTACTAGTGGGGATGTACACTTGATGACCAGCGGTTGTGCGAGTAAGGAGCGCACACATGGTCTTATTACTTGGTGCGAGTAGGGAGTGCACCAGAGTTGAGAAAAATGGTGTGGTGGATGAAATTGCACGTAACTATATGTGTTTTTATATATTTGTGTGTGTGTGTGTGTGTGTAAATTTGAGAACTCTCAACCTCATTGCAAAATGACTTGAATTGAGGGAAAAATGGGGTTTTAATGTTAACTAGATTAAAATTATCGCATTTTCTAATTACTGCATCATGGTTATCAAATTTCCTGGCTATGATTGCTTGTTCCCTTCTAATGTTCGCTCACTGAGTTTCGTGCTCACGGTTTTAAAAATTAATGTTTTCAGATCAAGAGACTGTTGGATCCTAGATCGAGGAGTCCCCGTAGTTCGTCTCTTGGATAGGTGTATGGCATTCAATAGCAATCCATTTTCTGTTGTTCTCTGCTGGAAATTACGAGTCCTTTTTGCTATGTGAATATGTTCATGTAATGTAAGTACGGAGTTACATATCATGAACAATGTATGAATATATGTTTTAATCAATAATACCATCGTGAATTGGATATCTTCACACTATTTGAGAATGCGTATGGCCGCATTAGTTGACAAATCGTTAATCAAAATAAATAATATAGGCTTGCTTGGGCTTAGTGAGCTACGCTCATTGGGCTTATGCGCCGGTCATGGCCAGAAAATTTGAGCTGTGACAATGTATGAATGATATATTAATATATATGTACAAATTATATAATAACAGATTATTTTTTTATATATATGTATACATGTATACATCAAAATCAAAATATAACAATTAAGAGTAATTCCCATTCATATTTACAATAAAAAATGTTAACAAAAACATGGAATATGAAAAACATTTAAACATTTTAAAATGTAAATTATAATATATGGTTAATATAATAAATTTAAGATTCGGAGTGCAATGTCTAAATAGTTAAATTGAGCCTGTTCTCATGCGCATTATTAATTGCTTCATGATAGTGCTTTACCCAATTTGCTTTTTTTTCACATCTCTTTTTGTTCTAGATATATCATATATGGCATTAATTTCCCACTCACTCCAAATAAGTTAGAAAACAAAAGCAAGGGATAAAAAAAAAAGCTAAGAAAAAGAAAATAGTACCCATATTGTTCTAAATAAAACACAAGAAAGAAATATCACTTTGGCAAAGCATCAACCCAACTCCCTTCTTTTCCTTTCCTTTTTTGTTCCATTTGTCACACATATTCTTCTCCTCTATTTTTATTTTCCATATTGTCACTCGACCTATCATCACCACCCAAGAACCTTTCTTTCTCTTTCAGTTTCCATTCATTATATAGTAAAGTTACAAATTCCCTCACATTTATGTTCAGTTTTCCATGGCAAACCAAAAGCAAATACAAGAGAAGAAACCTTAAACACCCAAAATGAACACAGATAAACAACCTCCCCCTCCTTTGCCCTTTCCTCTTCCTAAACCTAAGCCATCGAGGTACAGCTAAGGAGGCACAAGCAAGCCACTCCTATTGCTTATGTATTTTCAGATTTATTTAGATTTATTTAAGTGGATTTGCACTTAGGCAAGATGTGTGTGTGCTGGAATTAATATCAATTTATTTTAGCTCCATATAAAAAAAATCAGCTTTGGTTCAAACATAAAAAAAAAAATTAGTTTTGCAAGGTATGGGCATAAAAAAATCATTTTTGGTTTAGTTTTTCTCCACATTTCTTGGTAACCAAACAATAAAAAAAAAAGAGAAAGAATAAGAAAAAGAAGGGAGAGAGAAAAAGACAAAGAAAATGAAGAAAAGAACCTTAAGCTCCAAAAAGTTGTAGATTGGAACCACAGAGGAAGTGAAGAGTTTGGTAAGCAAAGCGGGGCAAGGGAGAAAATCAAGTTGCTAAATTTTGGTAAAGTGATTGAGCCACATGGGTTAGAGTTAAGGATTTCTATGTCTTTGGTTTGGTTGACTTTTAGACTAAGTTGCTAAAATTTTAGACTAAAAGCCTATTTGGCCTAGTTTTTTTATAACTTAAAAGCTATTATGAAGCTCTTATGAAAAATAATAGCTTTTAAAATTAAATTAAAGCTATTTGATAAGTTGTTAGTCAAAATGAATTATATAAACTCTAATTTTGGTTAAAATTACAATAAAAGATATTTATGCCATCTTCAATCACTTAATAAACCAACATGGAATAAGTTTGCTTCAAGTTTATATACAATTTCAGATGTTAAAATAAAAAAAATTCATAAAAAAATGGAACAACTCTCAAACTTTTATAGTAGTTATAATATTCAATTTTTTGGTAAAGAAGAGAAAAAACTTTTAAATGTACCTAAATGCAGCTTTGAATTTTGAGTATTTTTTTCTCTTAATCTTTGTAAGAACAAAAAATCCTAGAATTTGTTATTTTGTTGCTGGGTCTTCAATTTTTTTTCTTTTTTTAGTAGTCTTTGTAGAGAGAGGTAAAGGAGAGGGAGATCACGATTTTGCGTTAGAGAAGGATGATTTGCAAAATGAGGGAAAAGAGTCGGAGATTGATTGAGAGAAAAAGGTATTTCCTGAAAAGTTGATATGTTTTTAAAAGAAGAGAAGATAAAGTTTCTCTTTGGAGCTTTTCTTTATGGTTTTTTTTTATATAAATTTTGTTCTTTAAAAAAACACTATTTATTTATTTATTTAAGAACTTTTAAAAAATCCTGTTTAACTTGACTTTTGCTTTTAAGAGATAGTTAAACTAAAAAAAATTCAAGCCAAATAGGCACTAAGTTGAATAGCTGGTAGATTTGACAAAGGTTAGATTTATTTTCCATCCACACTTAAGTTCAAGTCTTTACATCAACAAAAGATAAATATTTTATATTTTATTAATAAATGAATAATTATTATTAATAATAAACTTTATTATATTTATATTAAACTTTTCTATATAAAATATAAACATTATAAAAATAAATAATATCTTTAGATATTCATAATATATTAGACATTAATGTGTAATAATATAATATTTTAATATTATTAAATTATAAAAAACTAATATTATTTTTTTCTTTATTTGTAATATATTATTTATTAATTATTGACTAAATTGATTATTTTGTAAAATATTAATTAGTTATATATCAATAAGTATAAGAAATATGTTAATTTTATATAATATATATTTATATGTATATATTACTTTATTACATATATATGAAATTAATGACACAACTTATATGTTATAATGTTATATATTACAAAGTTTATACAAATAATAACTAATTATAAACAATTTGTTATAAAATTTAAGGTGATAAGTAAAAAAGTTATTAAGTGTAATTATATAAATAAAATTTATTATAATTTATAACAATACTTATACATAAATTAAATATATGTATATATATAATAAGTTTATTATATATATATTCATAACATTTTATATTACAAAATATTACTAGATATGTATAGGTGTAATAATTATAACATATTAATATGTATGATATTTATTATCACATATTAATATTAACATATAAGTTATATCATTTAAAATATAAAACTTATAATTTCATATTAATACATATTTATAACGAAATATATATAACTAAAGTTAAAATGCTATAATTATGATTTGTATACGTACATATATCTAATAAATTAATATTTTTTAAGTATATTATTAATTAAGTTTACTATCATTCTTCTTATAATTTATATAAACTAATATTAATATACATCAAGTATTATTATTTAATTTTATTCTTCTTAAGGTATATATTTATAACTACTCATAACAAATTAAAATATGAAACTAATCGTAAAAGATGACGTGTTCAAAGTAATATTAGAATTTTCTGATATGAGTATACTGAATGTAAAACATAATGTTATATTACATTATTGCATACATATATTAATGATACAAATTATTTGTTAAGTGTTATTGAGCTCCATCATGCCATTACACTTAAGTATCCGCCCAATACCCCAGTATACATAATTGGCTAATGTGTTTTTCCCCAATGTGTTCTTCCCTAATGTGTTACTCCTATGATGTCCAAGAAACACTCTTCTCAATAATTGCTTCTAAGTAATTACTTCTACTTGGTATATAAAGGTAGAGGCAGCTCAATAATCTCAAAGGCTTAAAACAAAATATTCAAATAAGGCTTTTTTTATTGAAATTAAGAAAAAAAGTTATTAAAACTTTATTCTTCTAGCTTTTTGAGACGCCAAATTTCTAATTAAACTTTTATGATCAAGTTCTTCTAATATTTATTTTTTAATTGATAATATAGCCAATCCATTTAATCTTTCTTAAGACATTGTTGATCTTAAACTAGATTTTATTAGTTTTAGTTTTGAAAAACTTCTTTCTCCTGAAGCAACGCTTACTGGAAGTATTAATATTATTATAAAAGCAATATATGCATTTGGAAAAGAATCGAGTCTTCTTCTATGATTAAGTATGTCGATTGGACTGTTATCTTCCATTTGAATAATTTCTTATAAAATTTATAACTCTAAAAATAAATCTAAAGCATCAATATTAAAATAGTTGTTATATTTTAAAGAACATTCAAGATTAAGGTAATATTGTTTCAAACTATTATCATCTAATGACTTCAACCTTTTATCGCTAAATAAAAAACCAAAAATACTTTCATACATCTTAAATTGTTCAAATCTACTTTATAGTGAAACATTTTATTGATCTAATATATATATATAAAGTAATCAACTCTAAATGATTCTTCAAGAGATCTTGTAATTTTATAATCAATATTTTCATATTATCATTAGATTGGAAATAGAAGAAATATTTGAGCATTGATAGGATTGTAGGAATTAAAAAGTGATAAAAAATTGAGATTTACAAGGCATGTAACTAGAGAAGTGAGGGAATATGTTATTTTATTAATTATTTTTGACTTTAATATATTTTTAATAAAAAATAAGATAAATAGTTAAGAAATAATAGGGATGTGGAATTGAGATGAGGCATTTGAGAATAGGTGAATATTTTATTAATTATCTTAATTATTATATATTTTTAATATAATTAATTATATTATCATTATTATAAAATTATAGGGACTCCTCCAATTTAAGGCCTAAAGCCTTTACTTGAGTGGCTTTACCTAAGGGCTAGCCTTGTATATAAGAAACTTAACAATTCGTCAAGAAAACACTACAAACTCGACAGACTCCTTCTCTAAGATAATCTCTCTTTAAGCTTTTCCTAAATACTCTCTCTTTTACTTGGCTATTTCTACTTTATTAAGTATTTTGCTCCATTGCTACACTTTCCCTAAATTTTATCCATCACTTCTTACCACTAGCACATAACGTTTCAAGAATTACTCAAATCATCTTTTCCGTTGCCTTGGCATATATTGTTTAATTGCAATGATATCTCTTTCCTTATCACAAATGAACCCCTTTGCATTTTGGGGACACCACTAGGGAAGAGTGATTACATTAAGTAAAAACCACGAAAAACTAGCATTACTAGTAGATATGGAGAGTTCCCCAGACAACTAAGACACACATGTTCCCAACTATGTCTAAGACATCATGAAAATGCTAGGCTTCCCGAGAAAGGATGCAAATATTGGAGGATAACAACAAGTAGATTATGAACAGAGGATAAGATTGTGGAGTTATCTTCGAGAGTATGCCTTGGGGGATGGATTCAATGATGGTTTTGTTTGGAAAGCTACATCCAGTGGTAATTACTTTACTAAATTTTTTTGTCGACTTGCATTAAACTAGAATAGTGAACACAATGAATTATGGAAAGAGATATGGGTTGGTTATGCACCATATAAAGTTGACCGTTTTGTATGGCAATTGATGTGGGAAAATATTGTAATCAAAGCAAAATTATTAAAAAGAAGTTTAATTGTGGTTAGGGGGATAATCCTATTATGTTCTTTGTAAATAAAAAATTGAATCAGTTAGGCGTTTGTTCTTTACATGTGAGGAAACTTGGAAGATTTGGTGTATGGGGTGTTTGAATTAGAAAATTGAATGGGTTATGCACAATAATCCTCAATTTTTCTTCTTAGCATAGCAATCAATGTGCATATGTGCTAAAAAAAAAATTAGATGTTAACTTTTTATGCTATTGTTTGGTCAGTGTAGCTATTTCACAACGAAATGGTATTCAAAGGGAAGGTTTGGGATGTAGTGTAATTGTACGACATAATTAAGCTGAGAATTGCAATTTGGAGTAAAGCTAAGTGGCTAGAATTGTCTCAACTAATTGAGGATATTTTTAGACAACCACAAAATGTGAAGTTTGATTAAAATCAAAGGTAGCTAGACAAAATGTTAATTGGATTGCTCCTTCAATGAGATGGGTGAAGTTTAATGTAGATGGGGCTTTATCAGGGAATCCAAGTGCAACTAGAATATGATGAATACTTTGAGACCATGAACAAATGATTAACATTAAATTCTCTAAATTGATTGGGGAGAGTGGCTTTAGTCAAGCGGAAGTACTAGCCATTCAATAAGCATTCTTAATATTTATTAATAATATGATGCAATTTCAAGCTAATCTATGGATTGAAAATGACTTTACAATGTTATAACGTGGATCAACGATCTTCAAAAGGCTTGATGGAAATTTTAGCAATGTTTGGTTTTGATTGATTGTTTTAAAAGTTAGATCCAAGTTGGAGAGTTATTCATGTTTTCAAAGATATGAATAATAAAGTTGATATATTGGCTAAAAAAGGTCTCAATAGAAATAGGGAACTCTTACAAATTCTTGATTAACATTAAGGAGGTAAGTTGAGTTGGTGTCAATTTAAATCTCTAGGTGTTGTGACATATATGATATTAAGACTCCAACTCATTTGAAAGTTAGATAGGCTTGAGATGTTATAGATGAAGTAGGAATCTAAAAGGTTTGGATTCTTAATTTCATAAGTACATATCAAATGGAGGAAAAAGAGTTCAATTTGACACGGACATATATAAATTACGTAGATGGTGTAGACAGTATATAGTGTGGAAATTATAAAGGAGTGGATAACACTTAGTTTCATAAAGGAATCTCACGATTATATCTATTATTGGGTGTGGAGTTCATACAACAACTAAGGTGGTTAGTGCTGCTTGGACAAAATTAAAGGGTTCAGATAAGGCACCAATTTGGACAACTCCAAAATGCTTTAATAAGTTGATAGGGTGGATGGCTATGTAAATCATAATATATCCAACTATCCCCAAAGCTGGATATTTTTGAAATTTAGGGTTATGTATGCTTTTCTGTGGTTTTATTTAATTTCTTTGCAAACATAAAGTCCAAAGGTAATTTAAGCTTTGGCATTAAGTAATACGATTCATATCTTTCAAAAAAAAAAAAAAACAAGTAGATGATGGAAACAATCTCCTAACTTGTATCCTCTACCATCACAATGTATCAAACTCAACTTGTGTCGCTTAATGATAATGAAAATTAAAATAACAGAACCAACAACACGAACATGAATGGAAGAAATGGAAAAAGTGCAAATGATACACTAGCTGTTGGAAATGCCAATTCAACCAAGCCCATTATAGTGGGTAACTTTACTACAACAAATCCTATCAGCCACCACTCAAGTCTTTGTCACTAAATAAGAGTTTTAGAAACTGCTTGACTAAAAAAACAAGAGTCTCAACTTTTCAAAATTTGACCTTAAGTTATCCTATCCAATTAGTGTAGCTGCTAAGTGATACCTTAAGGATTACATTAGCCTTAAGTTTCAATAGTTCAATGACAAGACTAAGAATGCTCGTGAACATGTCATAAATGTAAAAACCCTTGGAGTAGCAAGATTAGACAATGACTTGAAATTAAATGAGTTCTTCAAGTCTTTCACTAAAAAGACCTATACTTGGTACGTCAGTTTCACCTTTGTTTTTATAGAATCTTGGAGCTAAATGTGTAAGATGTTCAGGAAAAAAGTTCTTTTCCATCGAAGATAAGGTTACTCTTATAGACTTGGGAAGAAAACATCAAAATCATTAGAATATTTCATGCAGTACATCTAACTCTTAAGAGAAGAAGTGCTAGACATGCAAGATTCTCATGATGAGAAAGAGCTAGTGAAAGTTTGCATCCAATGTATTCTCAATGAGTATGGAGTGCATTTGAAAAACTTACCTTTTCTCACTTTTGCTATTCTGGTTAAAGATGCACAAAGAACTAATAATAACTTAAGCAAAAGGGAATTAATTGTTTCAATGAAAAGAACACTTAAAAGTGAATGTATTTGAAGGATGAGGCAACTCCAAAAGTTGATCAAGGATGGACAAATGAACATAGCATAAAACAAGTCCAACTCGAGGTATTGTGATTATCATTGAACAATTAGTCATCCACTTGCTAAGTGTAGGAATCTATGTAGAATATTCCATTGGAGAACGTGAACAAGAGAAGTGTTGTTTGGGAATAACAAGATCCAAAACAACTCATTACTTGCTTATCCAAATCCTTAGAGGCATATGAAAGCATTTATTCATGCTCATGATAATAATCCTTCTTTTTCCTCCAACCAGGTTAAGGACACACATGCAACTACCTTGGTTACCTCTTTTATTGTGAGATCACTTATAAAGATGCATAGTTTCATGAGCTTTTTCAATCAACTTGGTTTTTCAAAGGAGGTCAAGGAAGAAAGCAATTATAATGTTAATATAAATAGTTGGAAAGCAAGATAAAGAATGTAACTTGGTGATACAACTTATGGGGAAGATAATTAGTGGATATAAAAATTCTATAATGTTTACAAATAGACATATGCATGACACATCCTTATCGTAACAAGCCTTTTTGTGTTGAAAGCAATATCAACAGATATCCCATCAAAATAACATTCATTAATGATGAATCTTCGGTGAACTTCATACCATTAATCCACTTTGAAAGCATTAAAAATAGACTAGAACAATCTATGTCATCTTATGACCATCACTTCTTTCGATAATAAAGAAACTACAACTTTAGGTTAAGTTTGTTGGCTTCATTAGTTTTTGATGATAATAAAACATTCCTATCCTTGTATGTCTAACATTTCTATTCAAGTGTGTAGGACAAAAATTTATAATGAAACCATAGGTCAGTCTTTCAAATGTGCACATAAAAAGTTGATATGGATAAGGAACAAGATTGATCAACATAAAGGAAGCTCCCTGGTTGAATAATGAAGAACATTAGTTAGCCAAAATTCAAATTGGAGAAGTGGTGGGCTGAAGCATATTGAGATACGGAACCAACTTAGTCGATCAAGAAAATGAGTTAGTCGACTAAGTGTTCTCTGCCAAAATCTGCAACCAAGACAAAACTAACTTAGTTGACCATGGAAGAAGTAAGTTGACTAAGTGCTCTCTGTCTGTAACTTACACTAGAGCACTATAAGACAGATTAACGGCTAGAATCTACCCCAAACTATTTTCAATGGTCATAAACTGCCCAACTACCATCAGATTTGCTTCTCCAAGTATAAAAAAGTCTTCCAAGGTTATAGAAGAAGCTTTTTGAGAGATTTCATCATATTTAAGCCAAGAAAGAGCAGAAAAACTTAGAAATTCTCTTTGTACTTTAGTGCACTCAAATGCCAATCTTTTGTAATTGTATTCAACACTTAATCTTGTACCATTTATATCAACCGTGTGATCAATAGGTACTCTATTTACTTTTCTTCTTGTATTCATAAAGTGAGGGATTCACTCTAAGTGATTATTTCAAGCTAGGTTGCTTGAAAGAGTGAAGGTTCTAACTAAGCCTTGAAAAGTTAGGTGTTGGGTTTTGGTTGAGCCCTTGAAAAACCATTGTAAAGGTTATGACTAAGCTTGGTAAAAGCCATTATAAAAGTTTGGTGGGAGCTTGGTAATTTCACTATTTGTTAGTAAATTTTGATGAAAATCCTTGCTTGGATAATCAAGGTAGTGGATGTAAGTCTTGAACCAAACCACTCAAAATCCTTATCAATTGTCTTATTTGTTTTACTTTCTTTGCTTTTAAGATTAGTTTCTAATCTTATTAAAGAGCCGAATTGTGCTATTCACCCCCCCTTAGCACACTTTATAGGGACTAACAAGTGGTATCAGAGCTAGTTCATTGATTTTAAGGTCTAACACTCTTAGGGAAGATCCAATGGTTCTTCAAAAATCCATAATTATTGAGGGACAATCAACAAACAGACCACCTCTATTTGATGGCTCTAATTACCCTTATTGGAGCACTAGAATGTTGATATATATTAGAGCTATAGACTGTGAAATGTGGGATGTCATCACTGATGGTCCCTTTGTTCCTTTAACCATAAATGTAGTCACAAATGAGTTGATGCCTAAGCCAAGGTCTGAATGGACCAAGGTTGAAACTAAGAAAGTTCAAACCAATTTTAAGGCCATCAACACCTTACATTGTGCCTTGACCCCCACAGAATTTAACAAAGTGTCAAGCTGTTCAACAACTAAACAAGTGTGGGACAAGCTAAGGATAATTCATGAAGGAATTTCTCAAGTTAAGGAGTCCAAGATAACCTTCCTAACACACAATTATGAGATGTTCAAAATGGAGCCTGGTGAAGACATCACCAGCATGTTAGGTAGGTTCACAAATATCATAAACAAATTGAGTCAGCTAGGCAAACCAACACCTAAATGTAAAATAGTTAAAATACTTCTTAGGAGCCTACCAAAGAATTGGAAACCTAAAGTGACTGTTATCCGAGAAGCCAAGGATTTGAATGTCATTACATTTGATGAAATATGTGGTTCTTTCCTTACACATGAGCTGGAGCTCAAGGAAGAAGAAGAAGAAGAAGAAGAAGAAGAAGAAGATAGGAGGGAAACAAAAGAAAAGAAAAAGAACATAGCACTTAAAGCCAGCATCCTTGAGGAAGAGTTGGAAGTGCTTTTGTGCGATGATGATGAAGAGCTAGCACTTATTGCAAGAAAATTTAAAAAACTGATGGGTAAAAGGAACTGAAAAATAGCAAGAAAAAGATTCAAAAGAGATCAGTGTCCTTCATGGAAGAGAAACAAAAATGATTTCAGTAAGAAGGAGGAATTGATCTACTTCGAGTGAAAAAAGCCAGGACATTTTAAGTTTGAATGTGCATTGCTGAAAAATGAGACACCATGAAAAATAAGAAGTCGAAAAAGGCAATGGTAGCAGCAGCATGGTCAAACAATGACTCCTCAAACACTAAAGCTGATGGTAAAAGTTCAGAGAAAAGAGTAAACATTTGCTTAATGGCTCAAGATGATGAAACTGAGGTATATTCATCACCTTGTGATATTTCGATGGATGATTTGCAAGATGAGTATGACAACTTGTGCGATGAATTTGGAAATTTGTTTTCAAAGTATAAAACCTTAAAGAAGAAGGCTGCATTTCTTGAAAAACATTTAAAAAAGATAAAATGTAACTACAACTCTGTTTTTAAGCAAAGAAATCTTTTGCAAATTGAGTTAGAACACTTAAAACCAGATTTTGAAATTATAAAAAGTGGAGTTAGAAAATAAATTTGCAGCTTTGCAAAAATTTCTTGATGAAAATATAGCTCTTAAGTGTTTGAAAAATGATACATTAAAGAAAAATCTTTATGTTAAGAAAAATCATTACAATGCCTCATCTAGATGTTATTGTTGTGGAAAACATGGTCACTTATCTTATTATTGTTTTAGAAATAAAGGTATGCAGAAAACTAAAAAAATTTGAGTGCCAAAAGGTTTTTATATTGCCACTAACACTCAAGGGCCCATTAAGGTATGGGTACCTATTAAGAAGAATTGAACAATTGCTTTGTAGGTTGAGTTGTATCTAAAGGAGACATGTTTAAAAGCTTAACTCAAGAGGAAGTAGCCATGGTACATCGATAGTGGTTGTGAGACCTTGTCAAGCTCGATTAAAAGACAGTATTGTACCGAGTGGTACAACCAAGTTAAATCGAACCTTGAACAATCTCAAATAGAAATTCAAAGAGGAATTTAAAAATTTTAAAACCCACAGAATGACTTAGAATAGTGATTCGGAGTTCAAGGTCTAGTTTGGAGTCCTTCAAGAAAATTGACTGATTAGGGACGAAACGGTCATTTTATGATTTGATGATAAAATGGAGATTTTAGCCAAGATTTGATCACATTGGACCAAAAATAATTATATGAAATATAATTATGATTATTTGAGTATAAAATGATGTTTAATAGTGAAAAATTATGATTTTTGGTATTTTTGGAGTACAAGGGCAAAATGGTAATTTTGCCACTGGAAAACTAAATGGAAATTTTCTTGAAAAATATTTTTGCCCCATTTGATTAAAATTGATCAATATTGGTGTTATTTGAGGCTAGAAAGTGAAAATAATGTAATTTCGGTACATTTCGGAGTATAGGGGTAAAATTGTAATTTTTTGCCGGGGGGCAAATCGTTAAATTTTTCACCCCAGCACTTGTCAAGACCAAGGGATTTTATTCCTCATGGGATTGGACAAATGTTGAAATATTTGTGGTGAAAAATTTAGAAGAAAAATTCAAAAAGGTTAAAAAATGGGCCAATGGCATTATGCCATGTGGCAAGTTCTTTTATTTTATTATTAAAGCCTAAAAATCAGCCATTAAAACCCATTTTCTCTCTCTAAATTCGGCACAAACAGATTTAAAGGAAAGGAAAAGAGAACAAGGAGAAAAACAAGAAAACCTAACCAAAAATTCAAGAAAAAATGTGATTTTCAAGGAAAAATCAAGTGAAAAAGGTAATATTTCTTCACTTTTGCTTATGATCTACAATACCCATGCATTTCTTTCCGTTTTCTATGGTTGAGAGGCATGATATCATGATGAATTCAATTCTGAAAAATGGGTATGGACGAGGATTTAATGTTAGATTGGCTTGATTATAGACTATGTTAGTGTTTAGAGATAAGTTAGCATGTTAGTAAGCAAAACCGTAAGAAAAAACTTGATTTCCCTATGAATCTTTCAAGGTCGAATTAGGTCAACATCGCGTTTAAGCGGTTGACCGAGTATTCTATGCATCCGTATAGAAATTAGGTTAATTTTATAGCTAATTAACACCAATATAATAAATTCCCTAACTTTATTCTGTGTCAAGGTGGTGAGATGTCCGAAAAAGGCAAAGGAATCGCGCTTGAGGACTATTAATCCTAGTGCACCGAAATTCGAATTTTTGACATTGTGAGTGAATTTGCATTTCAAATTATTTTGGGCAATGTACGTGTATTGAAATGGATAATCTGGATGATTTTATCTGAATTTCTTAAAATGCGTGCTTAGAAACAAGCCTTTGATAAAAATGTTTTGATGTGTGAATTGCGATATGCATAAAGGCATGAATTCATGTGCTTTATAATATGCTGCTATATATGTGTTGATGTGTGATATGTATTGACAAATAATATTGTGTGATAATTATAACCATACATGTGCACGATGTGGGGGAGCACATGTCGGTAATGATGGATGCGAAATTTATGGAGAATGATATTGCTTGTGCACGATGTAGGGGTTGCACATGAGTTGGTGAGATAGTGGTGATATTATATTCATCTATGTGTATATGTATGAAATTGAATACTCCTTCATTGTAAATTAATTTGAGTTGAGGGAAGGGGTTTGATACTAAATTGGATCAAAATGGTTTTGTTCCAAATGTGTGCATCATGGTTTAAAATCCTTCTTGGATATGATTGTTTGTTTCCACATAATGTTCACTCATTGAGTATTGTACTCACCGTTTTCAAAAATTCATGTTTTCAGATAAGGAGATTGTAGATTCCTAGATCGCGGGATCATTGTAGTTCATCTCCTGGTAAGTGTCCGGCATTCAATAGTTGCCCGTTTTTCTTGTAATTTCTCATCTGGAAGTCATGGGCCTTTTGTATTGTGGTTAAGTACATGTAATGTACAATGTTAAAGTTTATGTTTGACTGGTATGTATGTACACATTTTATTTATAATGCCATTGGGAATTGGCTTTGTGTGCACTAGGTGCATTGCGTGTGGATGCCTCACACGATCATACGTGGAGTAAAATAAATGAAAATAGACTTGCTTGAGCTTAATGAGCTATGCTCATTGGGTTCTTGCGCCGGTCATGGCTCGGGAATTGGGTCGTGACAGTGGCTGCTGACAACACATGATAGGAGATGAAATACTATTTGCTCAGTTGGACAAGAGAAAGGGAAGCACCGTATCCTTTGGTGATGATTCAAAAGGTAGAATCCATGGGATAGGTACAGTTGGTAAAAACTCTCATACTCAAATCAGTCATGTGTTGCTTGTCAAAGACTTAAAACATAATTTGTTAAGCATCAGTCAACTGTATGATAAAGGATTTAAAGTTTTCTTTGATTCCAACAAATGTGAAGTAATAGATATAGGCACTAACAAAATCACCTTCATAGGAAAAAGATTGAAAAATATGTATGTTGTCTTTCTTGAAGATCTTAAGATGAGTAGTGAAATATGTTTAGTAGCAAATGCTGAAAATGACAGTTGGTTGTGGCATAGGAGATTAAGACATGTAAGTTTGAATACCATGTCAAAGCTGATTAGGAAAAACTTAATGGTTGGATTGCCTACTCTAAAGTTTGAGAATGATAGGATGGGTGATGCTTGTCAACTAGGAAAGCAAGTTAAAACCTCGTTCAAAACTAAGAATGTATCAACATCTAGACCTCTTGAAATGCTGCACATTGATCTATTTGGTCCAATAAGCACAACTAGTCTAGGTGGAAAATCTTATGGCTTTGAGATAGTTGATGATTTCTCTAGGATCACTTGGGTTTATTTCCTTGCTCATAAGAATGAAGCTTTACCAACTTTCATAAGCTATTGTAAGAAAGTTGAGAATGAAAAAAGTTTAGCCATTGTTAGCATTAAGAGTGGCCATGTAGGAGAATTTGAAAATGATGAGTTTGAAAAATTTTGTAATGAAAATGGGTTGGATCACAACTTTTCTGCACCTAGAACACCCCAACAAAATGGAGTTATGGAGAGGAAAAACAAAAACTTGAAAAAAATGGCTAGAACTATGCTTTGTGAGAACAATCTTCCAAAGTACTTTTAGGCTGAAGCTGTAAACACTGCAGCTTATAATCTTAATAAGGTTTCAATTAGAGCTATAATCTCAAAGACTCCTTATGAGCTGTACAAAGGAAACCAAACATCTCTCACCTTAGGAGCTTTGGCTGCAAATGCTTTGTTTTAAACAATGAAAAACGACCACTAGGAAAAATTGATGCTAAGAGTGATGAAGCAATATTTTTAATATATGCCATGAGCTCCAAAGCTTATAGAGTCTTTAACAAAAGGACATTGAATGTTGAAGAATTTGTCCATATAGTTTTTGATGAATCAATTACCTTAGAAAAGGAAGTTCATGATGATGATGAAGATTTAGAAAATCTAGAAAAGCACATGGATGAAATGAGCCTAAATGATAGCAAGATCAATGAGGAAGGCTCATCTAGAAGAGAAATCGTAGCTTTATTTCTAGAAAACTTAAAAAGACCAGAAATCCAGCATAATGATTTACCAAGGAGCTAGAGATATGCAAAAGATCATCCACAAGAACAAATCATAGGTGACATATCTTAAGGAGCTAAGACTACGAAATGAACTAGAGAAAATGTGAATTTCAGCCTTCATATCTCAAACTGAACCTAAAAGCTTTGAAGAAACTTAAAAAGAGAAAAGCTGGATTTTAGCCATGCAAAAAGAGCTGGACCAATTCAAGAGAAATAATGTATGGTCACTAGTGCCTAGACCTTCAAATCATCCTATAGTTGGAACTAAATGGATATTTAGAAATAAGGTTGATGAACTAGGAAATGTGATTAGAAATAAAGCTAGATTGGTAGTAAAGGGATATAATCAAGAGGAAGGTATATATTATGATGAGACCTTTGCACTCGTAGCTAGAATTGAAGCCGTAAGGTTGTTAGTAGCCTTTGCTTGTTATATGAACTTTAAGTTGTACCAAATGGATGTAAAGAGTACATTCTTAAATGGACTTATTCAAAAGGAGCCATATGTGAAACAACTAATAGGTTTTGAAGACTTTGAAAAACCAGATTATGTTTTTAAACTTCACAAAGCCTTATATAGATTGAAACAAGCTTCTAGAGCTTGGTATGAAAAGCTTTCAAAATTTCTGGTAGAAAAAAATTATGTTAGGGGAAGCATAGATACAACATTTCATCAAGAGATGCTTAAATGATTTAATCATAGTTCAAATATATGTGGATGACATTATATTTGGTGCAACTAATAAAACTCTTTGCAAGAACTTTGCTAAAAAAATGCAGAGAGAATTCGAGATGAGCATGATGGGAGAGTTGAAGTACTTTCTTGGCCTTCAAATCAAACAATGCAAGGAAGAAATTTTTATCAACCAAGATAGATACACTCAAGACATGCTCAAGAAGTTTGATATGTTGAAACTAAAGCCTATCAGCATATCAATGAGTCAATCCATCAGACTTGATGCTGATGAAAAAGGTAAAAGTGTAGACCAAAAACTCTATAGAGGTATGATTGGATCACTTCTTTACTTAATAACAAACAGACCAGATATTCAATTTAGTGTGTGTTTATGTGCTAGATTTCAGTCATAACCTAAGGAAACACACCTAACAACTGTTAAGAGAATATTTAGATACCTCTTAAAAACTCAAACTTTAGGAATATGGTATTCTAAAGAGTCATCATTTAGTCTTGTAGGCTGTTAAGATGCAGACTTTGCAAGAAGCAAAATCGATAAGAAGAGCACTAATGGAACATGAAAATTTCTAGAGAGTATGCTAGTATCTTGGTCAAGCAAAAAACAAAACTCTGTAGCACTATCCACAGCAAAAGCTGAGTATGTGTCCTTAGGAAACTACTGTGCTCAAATTTTGTGGATTAAGCAAGAACTTAAGGACTTTGGGTTATCAATGCATAATACACCTATATATTGTGATAACACAAGTGCTATTAATATATCAAAAAATCTAGTACAGCACTCAAGGACTAAACATATTGAAATTAGGCGTCACTTCATTAGAGATTATGTAGCTAAAGGTGAAATTAATATTGAATTTGTAAGTACTTTGCATCAACTAGCTGATATCTTCACTAAACCCCTTAGTGAAGATAGATTTTGTGAGATTAGAAGAAACTAGGAAAGATTTGTTTATAAGAATTATAAGGTGAAGTTTGGACCAAACAGAGAAAAATAGAAGGCACTTAGTTGACTAAAGTAAAAAACTTAGTTAACTAAGAGCATTCTGTTGCATTAAAACTAAGGCACAAACAAATTGAATGAAGAAAGAATAAAATAATTAAAAATTAAGTCTACCGGGTAATAAAGAAAAAAAGAGAACTAGGAAAAGTGAATAGTAAAAGTTTATAGGGAATTTTGAGATTTTGAAAAATTGTGGCAATATTTAAGGGAGAGGCAGACAATTTTTAAAATTGAAAACTACTAAAAACTCCTACTTTCCCATTCCTGAAAATCAATCATCTGAAGCATAAGCCACATTCTCTACATCCTCCATTCTGAAATCAACCGAAGCTAGACCATTCTCATCCCTCAAAACCCTAAGTTTCAGATTTTCCTAAAAGAAAAGGAAATGGCGAAATCTTCCCTACTTGAGGAATTGCTTGAAAAGAAAAAAGGAGAAAAGGCCACTGGAAAAGAGCTTAGAAACAGAGCCTCTGAAAAAGAAGAAAAAGGTTCTATTGAGGTTTGAAATGGAAAAGTCTGAGAAGTCATCTGCCAAGAAGAAGTAAAAGATTAAGAAGAAAAAGAACCAGGATAGGGTATCCAAGAAAGGTATTTTATCTTCCTCCTCTCTTAAGTTCAGAAACAAGATTCATGATGAGAGATATAGAAAGATTAAAAATGCCCCGATCATTTGTGGCAAATACATTACTTTGAAGATTTAAAACTAAAAGGATTTAGCACATTTGAGAACCAAGCTTATAGTGCTAGTTTAGTAAAGGAATTTTATTCAAGCATAGCACTAGACAAAGAAGAACTAGAAGAACCTGATGACTTTGTTGAAATTGGATTAAATATATTTTTAAGTGGAAAAGAATTTACTATCACTGCTGCTGCCTTAGATGACTTGCTGAAAGTAGAATGTGAGGATAGGGAGTTCAAATTCCCTGAAAAATATGATCCCTCTTTTCTGTGGGAGATCATCATAGGGAAGAAAGAAAAATATGCTGCTAAGAACAATACCGGTTTGATTACTAGCCCTCAATTTAGGATTCTGCATTATTTTGTGGCTACCAACATCCATGGCAAAAGTGGAAGTCTAAGCTACATCAGTCTATAAGATCTTTGGTTGATGGAGCATGCATTTAATGGAAAGCCACTTAACGTAAGAAGGTTCATGATTGAAAGAATGAGGAATGCAAGCAAAGAGGAAAGGTGAACCTACCTTATGGGAATGTTATTACTACCCTTGTAAAAAAAAAAAACATCTGGGCAAAAAGATATGACCTGGACATGGTAAAAACCAGAGACTAGGTTATCTACCTAGATAGCCTAACAAAAATAGGATATAAGCTGTATGGAAAAATTTTCACCAAAACAACCAAGGCTTCTACCATGCCAGCCTAACCAAAGATAGCCTCATCCTAATTTTCAAATGAGGTCATCTTTAATTTGCTCATGAGGATAAACAATAAACTCACTGACCAAGGAGTTTGGGTCTAGAGAATTGAAAAAGGAATTATTGAAATGGAAAATAAAATGAAGGAAAAGTTAGAAAAGCCTTAAGGACCTGCTTCGGTTGATACCTCGCTACTCAAAGTGTTGCACCAACAGGTTAAGGGGTTGAGGATTCTGCATTCCATGGTGAAACACCTACTTTTCATGTTTCCAGTCCTGTTCAGAAAGGAGAAGGTTCTACTTTCCATGATACTAATCCAATGCTTCAAGCTAAGGGATCAGCATACCAAACTACTAGTACTGGTCAACAGCCAGAAGACCCTGAACTAGGGATTGACTAGCCCTATAAGTCCCCCTCAGTAGGGCCATAGACCAAAGAATCATATGAACAAGGAACTCAGGTGCTTGGTTCACCTATTGGAAGTCCACCTCCTCAACCCCAACCTAAGCCTCAACAAGAGCCTCAAGAACAAGCATCCCCTCCCCATTCTAATGAAGTTTTTGTTATAGGACTCTTCTATGAAATGGTAAGGGAAGAATAAGCAGAAAAAGAGGTAGTTGCAGCTCAAGCTTCCCAAGCAATGCCCTCTCAACCAAAAGTTCCAACCAAGGCAAAATCATATAAAGAAAAAAGAAAAGCAAAAAAAAAAAAAAGCCCATGCAACCAAGCTCAAGCCATCAACCAAAGGAAAGAAGAAAATGGCTACAAAGCTTACACTTTTTAAAATAAGAAAGTCTTCCAGATTGGCAAAAAAGGCCAAGTCCCCACTTGTATATTCACCTTAAGGACCATTGGAAGTTTCTGACAAAACCTCTCCTGAACAACCTCTAAAGAAATCCCCTATGCGTGAACCCTCTCCCTTTCCTCTCAATCCCTTTTATGGTTTTGAGTCTTCACCCTCTGCCTCAGAAGAATGAAGCCTCAACCCACCTCTGATGATGACAAAAAGAGGAAGTAGTAAAACTCAAGAAAACAAAAAACATAAGGGTAGAAGTACTAGACTTTTGGGGAGAAAAATAAGAAAAACAAAAAATCATAAGGGTAGAGGTACTAGGTTTCTAGGGAAGATAGGAAGCAACAATTGATCTAGGGGTATTTTCAAAATAGAATTTGTTAAATATGTGGTTGTATGCCATTTGTGCCATGATGGCACTTGAACACTGAATTTTAATTTTTGTTGGTTTTATGGTTATATGGAATATGGATGCTGACATATATCTATGGTATTTGATTGTTGAAAATATTGCTATCTATGATAATCTGTTGTCTATGATACTTTGAATGATGTTGAAAATTTGATGCTGCACTAATGTTTAGGATTATGTGTTGATATTGAGTTATTATGATGATAAATAATTTTTGTCATGATATTGCAAATTGAATGTGTTTTTGAACTCATATGGATGATGCTTATAAAGTATTTGCTGGAAAATTGTTGGTATTCATGAAATCTAGAACAAACTTGCTGTTAACAGAAAATTGAAAAATGAAAACTAATAGTATTCTGCCAACTTGTTATTTGTTTTTAATCCTGCACATATAAGCATTTTCTATCAAAGGCTAGAATATATAATATCATAGTATATATACATCATAGATAAAAACTTGCTGGAATGAATGAAAAATATACATTCACTAAGGGGGAGCATGCACTTAGGGGGAAAAATCCCTCACTATCTGCAAAACTAAAAATGAACAAATAGACATTGTGCCTTCAACCAAGGAATGTTTTGTCATCATAAAAAAGGGGGAGATTGTTGGCTCCATTAGTTTTTGATGATAATAAAACGTTCCCATCCTTGTATGTTTAACATTTCTATTCAAGCGTGCAGGACAAAAATTTATAGTGAAACAATAAGTCAATTTTTCAAATGTGCACATAAAAAGTTTATATGGATAAGGAACAAGATTGATCAACATAAAAGAAGCTCCTTGGTTGAATAATGAAGAACATTGGTTGGCTAAAATTTAAATTGGAGAAGTGGTGGGCTGAAGGATATTGAGAAACAAAACCAACTTAGTTGACCAAGAAAATGAGTTAGTCGACTAAGTACTCTCTGTCAAAATCTGCGACCAAGACAAAACCAACTTAGTCGACCAAAGAAGAAGTAAGTTGACTAAGTGCTCTCTGTTTGTAACTTACATCAGAGCACTACAAGATAGATTAACGGCTAGAACCTATCCCAAATTGTTTCCAACTGTCACAAACTGCCCAACTACCATCAAACTTGCTTCTCCAAGTATAAAAGAGTCTTCCAAGGTTAAAGAAGAAGCTTTTTAAGAGATTTCATCATATTCAAGCTAAGAAAGAGCAAAAAAACTTAAAAATTCTCTTTGTACTTCAATGTACTCAAACGCCAATCCTTTGTAATTGCATTCAGCACTTAACCTTGTACCATTTAAATCAACCGTGTGATCAATAGGTACTCTCTCTACTTTTCTTCTTGTATTCATAGAGTGGGGGATTCACTCTAAGTGATCATTTCAAGCTAGGTTGCTTGAAAGAGTGAAGGTTCTAACTAAGCCTTGAAAAGTTAGGTGTTGGGTTTTGGTTGAGCCATTGAAAAACCATTGTAAAGGTTGTGGCTAAGCCTGGTAAAAGTCATTATAAAAGCTTGGTGGGAGCTTGGTAATTCCACTGTTTGTTAGTGAATTTTGATGAAAATCCTTGGTTGGAGAATCAAGGTAGTGGATGTAGGTCTTGGACTGAACCACTCTAAATCCTTGTCTATTGTCTTCTTTGTTTTACTTTCTTTGCTTTTAAGATTAGTTTATAATCTTGTTAAAGAGTCGAATTGTTCTATTCACCCCCTCTAGCACACTTTATAGGGGACCAACAAAGTTATGGTGAATTTCAAGATAAGGCATATCCAAGATCAAACTTGCTTCCATGTTATCAAGGCAAATGTGACTTATCATGTCCCCATATGGAGGAAGATAAAACCATTCGAGTGACAAGAGGTGAGCTATATTTAGGCCTTTTTTTTTTCGAAAAGCCAATAGAGGATAGTGAAACAACTATATCTAGACTTATAGGTATTTTGCTTCCACGATTGGAAGAATATTTCCAAAAAAAGGAGGAAAACAATGCAAAGACAAAAAAAAAGTGAAGAAAAAAGCAAAGGCATTCAGTAGTAAAGAAATAAAAGCATTTCACTAATATAAGCTTTTACATGCTTGAAGTTGAGAAAACAATTTACAACTTATGATGGGGCATAGGTTTCTCATACCACGGGAACCATTAGATGCATTGCCATTTTGTCTTCAAGTAGAAGGGAGAGAAAAAGTACATGAAGCATTATATGTAATGGAGTAACTTCAAGATCAACTTAAGCCATAAGGTGATAAATTTGAGGAGATAAATATGATTAAATAAAGTGAGACCACTAAGTCGCTCTTTTTAAATAAAAGTTTTTTTAGGAGAACAAAGATTAAGACTAGTTTAGCTCCTAAAAGAATTTGAAGATGTGTTCGCTTGGACATAACAGTCTTTTGGGTGTACTTCTAAGAAAGGACCTATGAAAACTATTCATTTTTTCTTGGTATATGGTACAAATGCTATATAACTCACGGTAATTCTAGTTTTATCCATTGGATTAGCTTTGGATACTAAACTTGGCAATGATGCTTTGTCAATATTGGAATTAGAAGTATTGGAAGATATAAGAAACAATGTGAGTAACTCAAGATGAGTGATAGGATTCACAAATTAATTTCACCATTGGTATATTTTAGAAAACTTGGCTTGGTGACTTAGATTTGTAAACAATTGAGAGGTCTTTCTTTTAACCTTTCCTCGAAGTACAATTATTTTTCCTTTTTCCTTATCATTGAGCTCCATTTTGCTATTACACTTAAGTATCCACTTGCTACCCTAATATATGTAGATGGTTAATGTGTTATTCCCATGATGTCCATTAAAAACTCTTCTCAGCTCTAAATAACTACTTTTACTTGGTATATATAGGAGCTTTGGCAATTCATCAAGAACACACTAGAAACTCAAAGATTCCTTCTCTAAGATGCTTTTTCTCAAGCTCATTCTAAGCTTTTCCCAAATACTCTTTCTTTTACTTAACTATTTCCACCTTATTTTCTACTTTGCTTTGTTGCTATACTTTCCTTACTTTTTCTTTAAATTTATTTATCATTTTTAGCCACCGTCACTCATCATTTCAAAGGCTACGTCAGTCTTTCTTCCCCATTGCCTCTAACACATTTTACTTTACTTGGTTTGTAACATTAGCTTTCTCCCTATTAAAAAAGCCTTTCTACACTTCCAAACTCTAGTGATGCACTTCTCATCTCGATGGGCTATATAATACTCCTAAATGTTTTTTCATGCTCAAACATACATCCAAATTTGAGTTAATAAAAATGATCTCTGAAACATAGGTAACAAACTCTGACAAGCTTTGACAAAATGATGAGCCAATCAACACATTTGATCCCACATATGTGAGAAACTTAAAGGACACAAAGATAAAAAATTAATTTTTATTGCTTGTTTTCAAAGATAATTCTAATGTCTAAGTTTACTCCCATGAAAAATTGTTTATTAGTAAGTGTTTTCTTGCGTTTAAGATTTAACCCACTTGTTGACAAAAAGAAAAAAAAGATAAAAAGAGAAAAAGAAAAAAATTAATTAAATTATTATTCAATGTAAGGATGTGCATATTCAAATCAAACTGAAGAATTAAATCAAATCAAGCCGAAGTGAGTTTGGTTTTTTCAGTTCGGTTAGTTTGGTGTTCAATTACTTCAATTAATTAAGTTTGTTTAGAATGGTTTAACCGATTTGATTTTCAATTCTGAATTTTCCTAATCGAAGTAACTGAACTAACCGAATTGAGTAATGCTTAAAGAAGATAAACAAGCTTTAAGTTCAAAAAACATAACAAAATCTTTCATTCTTCATTATTTATTATTCAATTAAAAAAATCTTAATAATTAAAAAAACAAAGCAAAAAAAAATCTCAACATGGGATCTTATAGAAAAATGTCACATTATCACATTTTTTCCCTATATCTTCGTAAGTTTAGTTTTCAGTAACCAAATCGATCTAAACAAATTAATTCGGTGTTTGATTTTTTGATTACTAAACTAATTCAATTCGGTGTCGATTTTTATAAGACGAGTTCACTTTTTTTTTAGTTTTGGGATTTCTAGAACCGATTTTACCGAATTAATTGTGCACATAACCCCTATTCCGTGCATTGTTGGTGAACTCTTTTTTTTTAATTTCATAAACTTACATGATCATCACATATTTAGTTAATAATTAAACAATTAATTTTAAATGAACACATGCCAAAATTTTAGATCCACTTATAAAATTAAAAAAACTCATCGATTTTATTGAATAATAATCCAAACTAAAAATAGTCAATATTTTTGTTCATTCTCAAATGTTGACTAGAAGCATGAAATGAAGCACCCTTAAAATCCATTTCATTGCGACTTGTGAATTTTGGGAATAAAAGTAGTTGTGGGTAAAAAATAAATCATTTTAAGCCCTTCGGGAGTTTAATGGATTAAAAGACTTATGGCACTTTTTGTTTATTTTTTTCTAATTTTTTTTGTTCAGAACAAGGTTATTATTTACAATAATTTAGTTTTAAAAAATTAAATCAAGTATATATATATACATTTTTTTCTAATATTAATTATGAAGAGATATATTCTCTTATGGTGGATGCAATAACAATTCTTTATTAATTAGTCTGGCAATACATGAAAAGCTTGAAATGCTTCTAGTAAATATAGCTACAACCTATTTATACAGCTCTCTTGATAATGATATCTATATGAAAATTTTTGAAGGATTTAAATTGCTTGAAATATAAAATTTGAATTCTCAAAAAATTTATTCAATCAAATTAAATAAATATGTATATAGATTAAAACAATCCAAACACATGTGGTATAATTGCTTTAGTGAATATTTGTTAAAATAAGACTCTAAAAAAAAGATCCTAGATACCTATGTGTTTTTATAAAGAGATTTGGATATGAATTCATCATAATTATAGTTTATGTTGCTAATTTGAATATTATTAAAACTCCTGAAGAGTTATCAAAAGTCATGGGTTACTTAAAGAAAGATTTTGAGATAAAGACCTTAAAAAACAAAGTTTTTTTTGAATCTTCATATTGAAAACTTGACAAATGGAATTTTTAGCTATCAATCTAATTATATAGCAAAGTGCTCAAACGATTTTATATGAATAAGGCACATCCATTAAGCTGACCAATAGTTATAAGGTCACTAGATGTGAAAAAAGACCCTTTCCGACCTCGTTAGGAAACGAAGAACTTATTGGTTCTGAAGTACCATATCTTATTGCAATCAAAGCACTAATGTATTTTACTAGCAATAATGACTTGATATATCATTTACTGTAAATTTATTAGCAAGATATAATTCTTCTCCAACTAAGAGACATTAGAATGGAATTAAACATACACTTCGATATCTCTAAAAAATAATGGATATGGGCTTATATTATTTAAATGCATTAAAATCATATTTAATTAATTTTGTAGATACAGAATATTTATTTAATCCACATAAGGCTTGATTTTAGATATGTTACTTATTTATATGTGGAGGTATTACTATTTCATAGTGTTCTATCAAACAAATTATAGTTATTACTTTTTCTAACCATGCAAAAATTAATGAAGATAAGATCACAAGAAGATTGGATAGGATAACAAAATTGCTTAATCTTCTCCCATATTATCTTCCTAATTGATATGTATATAACCTTTGCTTGCATAGGATAATTATAATAAGTTGATAAGTCTGATTTTAGGAAGTAACTTTTAGAAACTGTCAATCGATTATTCTTGTATAAATAATTGTATTCTCCAATCAATGACAACATATAGAGTTAATTTCACTTTTTATGGTATCATAGCACCGTTCAAAACATTAGCTTCTTTATTTTCCTTTCAATCATGAAAGAAGATGAAGCAAATCAAGTAAATGTTAACTTGGTACTGTCTACAAATGCATCACATAACATCACTTTTGATACCAAGTCCCTATACTTTTTGCATTCATCGGATCATCTTGGCTTAACTTTTTTCATACCCTCTTAATGAGAATGGTGATAATTATTTTACTTGGAGGCATAGCTTTCTAAATGCACTACGATCCAAGAATAAGGCAAAATTCATAAATGGGACCATAGTTTGACTGGATGTTAATTCCCAAGACTATGAGTCATAAGTTCAGCGCAATACTATTGTGATATCTTGGTTGATAAATGTGTTTTCAAAGGAAACTCAAAGTAATGTAGCTCATGTTGATACGGCTTGTGAGGTTTGGGCAAATTTGTAGGAAAAGTTCACACAAGAAATAGCACCACGTGTATATGAATTGAGGCGTACAATTGTAAAGTTGCAATAAGAGAAGTCTTCAATCTTGTGCTATTACGGTAAGCTCAAAACTATTTGGGATGAATTACAAGCTTTTAATCTTATACTTATATGTACATGTGGTTGCATGTACGAAGCTATGAAAAAGATGGAAGTTATGCAAGAGTAAGAGAAGGTGTTCAATTTTCTCATGGCATTAGATAAGACCTTCCGCATGGTGAGGTCTTAAATACTCAATGTTGACCCACCGCCTAGTTTAGGGATAGCATATTCCATCGTCGTGCAAGAAGAGAAGCAAAGACAAGTAGTTACAGGTAGAGTCCTAACCTTTAAGAGAGTTGCGTTTCTAGCCAGTATAGTGTTTGGAAGCCAAGCAATGGCATTAACGCATGCTACTATAAGCAATAATGGAAGATAGAACCCGTGTTTTGAAGAGAAAGCCAAACTAGTGTGCTGCATTCACTATAGGAAGTTGAGACATACAAGATCGTGATGTTTGAAATCATAAGCTACCCAAAAAATTATAGCCATCAATCATTTGATCGGAATTGAAGTCGATGAGGGAAACGTAAGACTAGTATAGATAGAAACGACGGAGGCACAACTCTTACTGCCATGATTGGCGATAGAGGAACGTTAATGCCAAGCTAGGGACTGAGGGCACAATAGTAGCAAATTCTTCAAGTACTTGTTGCATTAGGTATGGGTAGTGCAATAAGCCCTCAATCAGCATCGGAGGTAGGAAGAACAGTAGCCAATGTCACTAATCATAGTGCAGGTAAGGAAAATAGACATAATGGCCCATGGGTGATAAATAGTGGGGCCACAAAGCATATTATAAAAGAATTGGTCCTTCTCATTAATGTCCAACACAAACCCAATTTTTCATCAGTCCAAATACCTAATGGTGAAGTGGTTCTTGTGCAAGCTTTGGGCCATGTTCAATTAAATGAATAATTGGTCTTGGACCAAGTGCTTGGGATCTCAAATTTTAATTTTAATTTATTATTTGTCAACAAATTAACCAAGGATTTGAATTGTGTACTCATTTTTGGGCTAAATTTTGTGTTATACGGGACTTACCTTCGAGGAAGTCAATAGGAGTGGGTAGGGTGCGTGTTGGACTCTACTATTTGGAACCAATAAGAACGGGGATGTCACGACCCGGAACTCTCATCGAGCTCGTGACAACCATTGTAATGTTTCGATAAACATTCATTACTTGGAATGCCAATCGAAACCTCGCAAGGCTTTAACATTAGTTTTCCATTTCCCCTATGAGCAGCAATTATCAAATATCCTATTTAAAGGAATAGAAATTAAATTCAAATAAAAAACAATCAAAAAGTGATTTCCATCACATAAGGGTATTTTGGTCATTTTACCCAAAAATTTCAAAACCTAGTGAAAACATGATATACAAGTGAAAAACATTCATCTCATGTTTAAAAATAAATTTAGTTGTCTAAATCATCATTTTAGAGCGAAATTATAGTTAATCAAACTAAATAAAAATATTAAATAAAATATTCCATTTTCTTATAAAACAATATTTATAGAATTATGTGTAAATAATTTTTGCAGTGTAAAAGCAAAATAAATTCATACATATAGTAGCACACGCAGTCAGGTATACAAAATATTCTACAATGACATGTGGGCCTCCAATATAATCAAGAATGTATAAGTCTGTAAACCTTTGCTTTCTAAGGATGCAACTCCAAAAGTATTCCTTGACAAAATCAATTGTCTACAAACTATCCTGAACCTGCAATGGATAGGAAGAAGGGGTGAGTTTTTATAAACTCAGTAAGTAAGCAACGTTCATCTATAACATTTAAAGCCAAGTAAATGGAGACAGTTAAATCATCCATCATAATATGATTCATAACATTAAAACTCATTTTCATCTATACAAAACAATTTTATTTCACCAAAAATATTAACAAGGCTTATGACTTTCTTAAAAACTTGGCTCATGCCAAAACCTGCACTCGGTGACACCTTGCGCAGAGGCATCCAACCGAGTCCGTCAAGGTTGTTAAAATAACATGTACACATAAAACATATTTGTACATTTAAAAACATAGCCGTTCCTTGGCATTGGCTGAGTTCACCCTTACGTGGTGGTTCAGCGTGAAGGGAACTCTTAACGTCTACCTTGGGAAATACCCTTCGAGCCTCTCGTACCAAGGTAGAATATAACGGGGTTAACCGTGCCCCTTTAATAGGCTAATCCACAGAAACTCGGCCACTACAGTAAGCTAATTACATAACCCACCATATCGATAAAAATTTTGGTAGCATGACCTGGCTAATATTACATTATCTAGCTTGTCAAGGCAAAGTAAAGCAATTTGTATATTCTACACAAACACAAATTCAGCCATTCATGCCAACCCATTGTCATAAGCCATCAATTTCAACCATATTTCAATTTCAAATCCCGTTATGCCTATACATTTATTACAAAGCAAGATCGTCACAATGAACAATAATCAAAACATAAGCATAACACAAGTAGGTAGTCTCCACTTACTCAATTTTACAAAACTAGTATTCATTTTCAAAACAATTTTATAAATCTCATTCATTTAGCCAACACTTAATTATAAAACATAATGGTTTACAATTAAAGTTCATTTTCTTTAGAATCATAAAAACAAGTAAAAACTACTTTAGATAATTAAGATAAACATCTGATTACTCACAATAATAGGAATTTGGAGTGGTAGGAGTACTCTTATTCTCGATCCTCTGGCACGATATCTTTGCCCTTATTGGAGGGCTCTCCACCTATACATAATACACGACATGTAATTGAATATATTTGTGCCAAATCATTGTAAGACTATTTTAGGCTCTATATGAATGCATGAGATTGCATGAGAAATGTTCGGATAGTCACTTAAAGACGGTATTCTACTTAGGTTCAATTGTGATCGGAATGAATTTGTATTCAACTTAATTCGAACTATACACTACTAATTTAACCAAAACATTCGATTCAACTCCAAATATATTCGTTACACTTCCAATAATCCAATACATCAAAGTATTACAATGAGCTTGATTTTTAACTAACTTCACCATTTTCAAAATTCATTCCGATTCTGAACTAACGAGCAATTTATTGTCACCATAGTCCTATAAATCCATCTATATCATTAGATTTCAAATCCGAGTCCATTCACTATAATTTTTTCATTTTCCATCCAGCCATTTACTAAAGGGACTATACTTTTCGATTACCGATTTTGATATCCAACACCATAAATAATTAATTCTTAGCTAAATAACTTGAAATACAACCAAATCCATCATCAATATGCCATATGGAAAATTCAACCAATGAGGGTGGTTGAAGAACATGAAATTTTCTTGCTTATTTTTCATTCCACACATCACAAAACAACTAAAAACACTAAGATATCATATAATCTAACTAAATTCATCATCAAAACTTCTCCCTCTAGGTTCGGCCAGCAAAGGTGTCCTCATGAAAACTTGAATTTCAGCCATGGAAAATGAAAAAGAATGAATGGGAAGGGTAGATCACAAGCTAAAATCAAAAAATCTTACCTTTAATTGATTGATTCCTTGAAAACCAATGAATTCTCTTCAATTTTTCTTCTCTAGGGTTTGTTCTTTTCTTTTTGTCTTTGTTCCCTTGTTTGGCTGGGCATGAAAAGTGTGAATGGGAGGGTTTTAAGTGGGTTTATAAAAGAAATTAAAATAATATTAAAGCTTGACACTTGTCCACATTTAATTGGTCCATGTTTAATACTTAATAATTAAGCATTTCATTTCCACCACATATAATTTCTCACTTAAAAAAAATGATGGGTGAAATTCATGAGCTTGACAAGTGTCATGGTGATGAAGAATTCCAAAAATTCCAATTACATCCCCAAGGAAACATAAAATGACCATTTTGCCCTTATGTTTGAAAAATGTCGAAATTGAAAATTTTCACTTCTCCAATTCAAATTATGCTCCAATTAGTCAAACTTGGTCAAAATTTCATCCAACATTCCAATTTTGCCATCAAGTGGCAAAATGACCATTTTGCCCTTATGTTATGAAAATTTCAAATTTGACTCCAAATCAATCCTCGAACTCCACATCACCATATTAAGATATTCTAAGGTTAAATAACTCTTAAATACATCCTAAAATCTCCATTTGTACTAGTTTGAGGCTTTAATCGACTTAATTGTACCATAAGGTACTATACCGACTTTTAATGCTTTTTTGAAACATCCACGTATGCAAACATGTTATCAAGTACATGAATAACTTGACAAATGTATGATAGAGCTGGGCTTGAGAGGGGAAGGCACTGATGGCAAGCAATATGAGGCACAAAGAGATGTTGCATCGGAGATTGGGACATTTGCTAATAAACCGTTTATCCTTTATTGGGGATTTATCTATTAATGTTAAGGAAAATAAATTTTGTGATGCTTGTTGTAGAGCATGACAACATCGTTTGCCTTTTCCTGCTAATACTCATAAATCTAGTAGAATCTTTGAACTTATCCATTGTGACATTTGGGGAGATTATAAAACTCCATCATTATCTGGAGGTTTTTATTTTTTAACCATTATTGATGATTTTAGTTGGGCCATTTGTGTATATTTGATGAAGTATAAGTAAAAAACACGTAATTGCTTACTGCATTTTTATTAATGGGTACGTACTCAGTTTGAGACATAAGTGAAAATTGTATGTTTGGACAATGTGTTAGAATTCAAGCTCAATGATTTGTTATCTACTACAATGAGAATGAGATTGAGCCCCAGACAAGTTGCACAAACACAACACAACAAAATGGGAGAGTAGAAAGAAAGCATAGACACTTGTTCGAGGTTGCACGAGGACTACATTTTCAAGCACACGTACCCATAAAATTTTGGGGTAAGTGTGTTTTGATAACCGTATATTCAATCGACAAGATGCCTTTGTCAATTTTGAAGAACAAAACTTCGTATGAAATGTTGTTTGGGAGACCACCAGCTTACCAACATTTCAAGACCTTTGGATGCTGATGTTATGGGCTCATCACTAACAAACCCCGTAACAAATTTGCACCTCACTCCAAACCAAGTAACTTTTTAAGATACCCATATGAACAAAAAAGGTATCGAATATTCAACATTGAAGATAAGAAGATCTATATTTCACATGATGTGTAATTTTTTAAGAATGTCTTTCCCAGTGCACTAACCAAGGCAAGCAATGGATTTGATAAGTCACCAATAGCAGACATACTAGTAACTAGAATAGCATCAGATCATGATAGCCCGATTCATACCTCTAATGAACTATTCATGGGTCCACACATGAGCTCATTTGATGGGTTAGCGCATGGACCGAGTGTGGTAGTATCACGTGAATCACAAGAAGCTAATAGTGGGCTTTGTTGTGAGACCTCGATCTCTATAGACCCGTAACTAGAAGTAGACACAATAACACGGGTTAGGAGTAATTTTGTCATTTCTTATGGTGAGCTCCTGTAAGTAGCTTTCTAATGTTATTAAGTTCTAAATAAGCCTAAGAAATAAAGAATGATGGTAAAATGAATAAAGAAGATAGAATTACTGATCATTTTCACGATAGGGGTAAAACGGTCATTTTGTATCTCGAGTTGAAATTTTTAAGTCTTCATGAACTCGAGCATTTTTAGACTATTATGGACTTTGTCTTAGTGTCAAGGAAGTAAAAAGATTGTATAAAGGAAAGGGGAAGACAAAATGACCTTGTTAAGGGCATTTTGGTAATTACGTGAGAAAATGGATAAACATAAGGCATAAATATCTAAGTTTCTAGTAACTTCTTCAAATTTCCAGCACTTCTTCTTCTTCTTCTTCCTTTCTCACTTTTTTTCACCTTTCATGGGAGCTTGCTTTGAAACCTCCATAACTTCTCTCAAGTTAACTTTAATTTTCATGTTTTTGTGCACTTTTTCATATACCCTTTTGTGTTTTTTTACTCTTTCACCTTAAAACTCTCAAAAGTCTTACCTCAATACTTTTTCTCACTAGTTAGGTGTTTTAGAGAGAGAAACAGACTTTCCATAATAGCTTGGGAATTCTTGAGGAGGAATTCACTTACAAATCTAGCAAGGTGAGTAATGAAATTGAGTTGATTTTTGAGTTGTTGAGGATGGCTAGTGGGTAGATTTGTGAGTGTTTTGTAGATGAGGTGGTTTATTCATTTTAGTGTGATTAGAATAGTGAAAATAGATAGTCACTTAATGGTAGATGGAAGCTAGTTAAGAACAACTAGTAGAACATGATATATGGGATAGCTTTTAGAACTATATTTATGCAAATTGGGTTGGTTGTGATGTTGTTGTGATGATAGGTCCCAATGAGGCCCTACAACTCCATTTGGACGATCAGTGGAAATTGGAGTCGAGTACAGATTCAACAAATACCGTTGAGTGAACTTGCATAAAATGTTTTGGGATTGAGGTACATGTGGTTGATTGAGACATTTTAATTGTTTTTCTATAAAAATGCATGGGAATAAGCCTTTAGTGAAATGTTTTTGTGATGTGGAACATGATTGTGATGAATATACGTACCTTTATATGATGCTGATATGTATATAAGAATATATGATATGTATTGTTAAGAAATTTTATGTAATTGATGTAACCGTGCATGTGCGGAGTGGGCAGTGCACATGCCGGTAATGATGTGCGAGTAGGGAGTGCACATGGTGATGATATTGAAATGTGAGAGTAGTGAGTACACATGATGATATTGCCTCGTGCGTGTAGGGAGTGGACATCGGCTGAGTAAGGTGGTGGTATTTGTGTTTATATATATATATTGTTGTACAATTTTCTACCCACACAAATATAAGTATCGCAAAGATAATATAATGATGAATAAAGTGTCGATCCCACAAAGAATTGAATTAATCTTTATTGTTAACTACTAAAATTAAAACACTTTAATTTTATCTAAATAATTAAAAATAAAAGAAACAAAAGATTTAAATTAATAAACTAAAACTAAAACTAAAACTAATATAAAATCTATTCATGAGTTTATTTTATTAAATGCAAATGACTACCAGACCTAAGATTATGATATCTTTCAATAGTTCATCTGATTATTGTCTTTCTCTCTTAACTCAGTTTAATAGATTAAGTTGCTAACCTAGAGTCTTAAATTATTTATAAGTCTCTGTCGAGTTTCTTATAAAAATACATTTCTCAATTAATTTACTATATGTCTTTGCAAATTAAATTGAAGAAATATTCATTAAGTTTGTGCTCTAATTTTGGTTATGTATGGCTTATAGGTGTATATCTACCTTATATGCAAATTAAACCACCTAATCAAATAAATGCATTCAATCATATGCTATTTTATTCAAAGTCTACCTAAATCTCCTTCGTCAAGGTTTAACCTAGGTTTTCAATTCAATCTAATTGGTGGCCAGTCAACTAGAAGCATTAAGAACAGAATAAAATAAACAACTTAAATCTATCAAACATAAGCAACAAAGAGATAAATAAATCAGACCATATATTGAGTTTAATTATAATCTTAGATAAAAAAATTCAGTTCCCCATCAAGTCACACGTCATCACTGAATAAAATTTAAACATTAAAATTAAAACCAAGAAAATAAGAGAATAAAATAAAATTTAGAAAAACTCAAGAATTGTATTCTTGATCTCCAAATCTCCTTGAATTCTGTAAATTCTTCTTAGCTTCAATAGCTTTTGTTGCTTGACTCTCAGCTGTTAATCTGGTGTTTTCTTCATTTGTTCGTGTCCTTCAAGTCCTCCGAAAGGTTGTTTTTATAGGCTTTTGAAATAAGGCCAAGTTGGGTAGAGAAAGAAGTCAATTCTAGTCAGATTATGTCAGTTGCAGCCTTGACCAAATAATTAATAAAAATCGTAATTGCTCTAGGACTACTGTAATACATCAACTTCAACACGATTTTCGACCATTTTTCAAGCTGAAATGGGTAAAGTGTAAACATGAAAGTTGTATATTTTTCTCTTATCTTTCCAAGGGTCTAAGAATCGCATCATTTAGAGCTCTGTAACAAAATTTATGGCTAAAATACCAAAGCATATATAGTAAAAGTCTGCACCTTGAAATTGCTCTTTTTTTTCCATTAAAATTCTCCTTTCATCAAACACCTACAAAAGCACAATTAAATCAGTAACAACCTATTTTAATCACATTAACACCAAATTAAGCATAAAATTAACTATGATTAGATTGACTCACCTAAAATAACTAATTTAAAATAATTAAATAAAACCTACTAATTTCTATGCATTACTACAAGAACTAAGCTAAATTACTATCAAAATTAAGTCCAAATAACTCTATATCATAGAGTTATCACACATCCAAACTTAAGATTTTGCTAGTCCTCGAGCAAAACATAAAAAAGAACATAACTTAAGAAAGTCAAATTCAGTCAATGAAAAGTAAAATAAAATAAATGCAATCACTGCTACTACTACTACTAAAGATAAAGTGCACCAACTCAACGATTCCTCTTAATTTTCTCAAAAGTATGTCTATCAATCATTAACCTAAGGAAAAATATAGGCTTTATTCAAATTCATGTTTCAATTCTAATATAAGCACATTCTCGAATAGATTTTCGTGTGTGTGTAAAGTCTTTTACCAAGAATATCATGATATCCATATGAGTTTATACCAATAAAAATTTCAAATTAGTACTAGATTTCCATAGGTTTACATTAACACCAAATTAAGTATAAAATTAACTATGATTAGATTGACTCACTTAAAATAACTAATTTAAAATAATTAAATAAAGCCTACTAATTCTTATGCATTACTACAAGAACTAAGCTAAATTACTATCAAAATTAAGTCCAAATAACTCTATATCATAGAGTTATCACACTCACAAACTTAAGATTTTGCTAGTTCTCGAGCAAAACATAGAAAAGAACATAACTTAAGAAAGTCAAATTCAGTCAATGAAAAATAAAATAAAATAAATGCAATCACTACTACTACTACTACTAAAGATAAAGTGTACCAACTCAATGATTCCTCTTAATTTTCTTAAAAGTATGTCTATCAATCATTAACCTAAGGAAAAATATAGGCCTCATTCAAATTCATGTTTCAATTCTAATGCAAGCACATTCTCAAATGGATTTCCGTGTGTGTGTAAAGTCTTTTACCAAGAATATCATAATATTAATATGAGTTTATACCAATAGAAATTTCAAATTAGTACTAGATTTCCATAGGTTTACCTTTCATCTCTCTCTCCACTAATGTAGGTCAATACAAAGCTAGGGATCAATAGGACTTTATAAGGCTTGTAATGTATAGCTAGGGTCAAAGTATGATAAAGGATTTTAATGTGGCTCAAATCACCCTAAGCACTTAATTATTTTAGGACTTATATATAGAGCCTTATTTTCCTTCTCCTAGTACACCTTTTTTTCCACATTTGAACTTTTATTTCATTCAAAACACCTTTTTTTTTCACAATTTCACATCCGTAAACTTATTTTCTTTATATTATAGGTAGTGGGGTTATTTTTCATATTTTGAACTTTTTTTTTCACATCAACATCACCTTTCTACCTTTTTCAACATTTAGCTTAATTTATATTTCCTAAAACCATATACATGCTTAAGAGTGAGGGTTGCAAAATTGGAAAAGTTAATTTTAAGGCTAAACTCAATATCATGTAGTTAAACAAAGAAAAGGGAAATTAGGCTCAAAAGGGGTATACTATGGATAAAGATTTAACAAGGTTGGCTTTTTAGGCTCAAATGGTCCAAAGATAGCCTAAATCATCTCCCTAACTAAGTATTGCCTAAGATTTCACCTCGAGAGAAAATTAAGCAAATTCTAGAATTCATGACATAATCTAAAATTTACATCAATATAAGTTTTCTCTAGATATTCATAATAATTCAAAGTAAAAGATATCGTGCTCAAAATTGTGAAAATCATATCCTAACAATGATACTTAACAATATAATTTAGCATGAATCCAAACACAAACCTTATTCACCAAAGACTAGAAATTCAAGACAACTAGTTACAATCATTGGGTAAAAAAAAAATCATTGAAAAAAAAATTGGCACAACTTTACTCTAGATTCCTAAAATTCAAAAAAAAAAAAATTCTTTCACCAACTAATCCTAAATTATTTTTAAATCTAGATAAAAATTCAAATAAAATTAAATCTAAAACTTTTACAAAATATTCATCATAAAAAAAAAAATCCACCCCCCTCCCCCCAAAGTTAAACTAAACATTGTCCTTAATGTTAGAAAAACTAAAGGAAAGGTAAAGAATACTCTCCTGATGATTGGATGAATTTTTGGAAAGCTTTAATCCTCATCCTTATTATTATCATCTTCATTGTCACTTTTTAAGAGGATTTTTTTCCTACAAAAAGAAAAATAAATAAAGATTAATATGAAAATAAATAAATAAACAAAATAAAAATAATTGAAAATAAAATAACTGAAGAAAAAGGTTTTTTTTTTTAGTAATTGGTAAATGGTTAAGGGGCTAATGGGTAAATACTTAATGGGTAGTGGGCTATTAGGTAGTTGGTTAAGTGGGCTCTTGGCAGTCCATAAAAAAAATGGAGGAAAAGAAAAGGTTATGGTGAACGGGCAGTGGGCTGCCACTGGTTAACAGCCCACTTAAGAAAGAGGCTCGCTTTTGGCTCTTTCTTTTTTTTTTTTTTTGTTTTTTAACGGAGCAGCAGCTCACATTGTTGAATCCTCGCGAAGTCGCCGCTTCCCATAGTGGGAGCTGTGGCTTACAAGCTTTCTTTCTCTCTTTTTTTTTTTTTTTGAATTTTTAGAGTGAGCCGCGACGTCTTGCTTATGAGTTGCGGCTCGTGCCCTTTTGCTCTCAAGAAGCCGCAGCTTACCTTTTTTTTAGAAATTTTTTTTAAAATTTTTTTTTGAAATTATTTTTGACAAAAAAAATTTGTTTTTGAATTTTTTTTGAAGTTTTTAAAAAAAATTAAATTTTTTTACATGAACCTGCACAAATAAAATAAAAAGGATGTTAATATTTTAATAATTAAATAAATAAAAAGAAAAAGAAAAAAAGTTAGAGCGCTTGGGTTGCCTCTAAAGAAATGTTTTTTTAAAGTCACTAGCTTGACTATAATACCCTCTTTTCCACTACTTTATATGGCTAGAGACTTTCTTTATTGACCTTGACTGCTCCGGTAAGTCCACTATAAATCTCGATATCATCATAAGGATGAATCTTTACCACCTTAAAGGTCCTTCCCCAATATGGTCTAAGATTCGATGGCAAAAGATAGATTTGTGAATCAGAAAATACTAATCGCTGTCCAACCACAAAATCAAGATAGTTGGAAAGCAGTGGCGATTTTGTCTCAAGAATTAGCGCCTACTCTGTTGAAGGTGGTGGAATAGGCTTACCTTACCTTCATTGACTAAATCTACTTTATAACAACTATTTGTATAGGGATATTGAGTTGCATTGAACAAATTAAATACCACTTCCTCTTTTCCAACTCTAAAAGTTATTTTGCCATTCTTCACATTAATAATTGCTCTAGCTATAGCTAAGAATGGTCTTCCCAAAATAAGAGGAATTTCAACATCATTTTCAATCTCGAGCACAATGAAGTCCACTGGAATGTATAAATGCCCAACTTTAAGCAAAACATCCTTTATAATCTCAACTGGGTGCCTGATTGTTCTGTCTGCAAATTGCAAGGTAACTGCAGTAGGTTGTATCTCTTGAAATCCAAGTTTCTTGGCAATAAACAAAAGCATTATTGAAACACTAGCACCTAAATCACATAAAACTTTAGAAATTTTAAAACTACCAATAGTGCAAGGAATAGAAAAACTCCCTGGGTCTTTGAGCTTTGGTAGAAGCTTATTCTGGATTATAACACTGCACTCTTCAGTGAGTGCAACTGTCTTAAACTCTTCCAATTTCCTCTTTTGGTCAGGATGTCTTTCAAGAATTTAAGATAACTTGGCATTTGTTTTGAAGTTTCAACAAAAGGAATATTAATGTGCAGTTGTTTAAATACCTCAAGAAATCTGTGGAATTGTTTGTCAAGTTTTTGCTTCGAAAACTTAAGGAAAAGGTGGTAGAGGTGTGGGTGCATATTGTGATTTTTCTTTAGAATTTTTAGCAGATTTTTCAACCATAATATCTTTTTCAACATTTGTTTCAATTTCTTTTTCATCAGGTTGAATTGAAATTTCTGAATTTAAATCCTTATTACTTACCTCTTTTCCATTGCGAAGATAGATTGTCATACAATGTTCCTTACCTTTTATTCTTAGGTTGGGTTCAGTATCACTTGGTAAGGCACCATGAGGTCTAGTATTTAAAGCATTGGCAAGTTGACCCATTTATGTCTCAAGATTTCTAATTGAAGCTGCTTGATTTTGAATAGAGGCATCAGTCTTTGTCATGAATGCATCAGTCTTTGTCATGAATTGCATGAACATATCCTCTAATGAAGGCTTTTTCTCTAGCATAGGAGCTTTAGATGGAAATCTATGAGGAAAGTTTGGCTTAGCCGCTAATGAAGACCCTTGGTTGTTATTCCTTGAAAAATTAAGATGATTCCTCTAACCATGATTATAAGTGTTGGAATAGGGATTGTTCTGTTGCCTATTTTCAACAAATTGACAAGACTCAAAGTAAATGGGACAATTGTTATTGGAATGTCCTTCCCCACAAAATTCACATGTCATAAAAGAGTTCTGAACAGCATTGACACTTAGTTTATCTATTTTCTTTGCGAGAAAGGCCAATTGTGTAGAAACAGTGTTCAACACATCTAATTCATGGATTCCAGTAATTTTTCTTGTACCCAATCTTTCAGATGGCCATTGATAATTATTAGAAGCTATTTCTTCGAGCAAATCATAAGCTTCATCAATGGATTTACTCATAAGTGCACCTCCAGCAATAACATCAATGGTAGTTCTAAAAGGTCCAAGTAAACCATTACAAAAAGTTTGAACTTGCAGCCACTTAGGTAATCCATGGTGATGACATCTTCTCATCAAATCCTTATACCTCTCCTAAGCCAAATATAGTGATTCAGAATCAAGTTGCATAAAAGAAGTAATATCATTCTGCATCTTTACTGACTTGGCAGGTGGGAAGAATTTTGCTAAGAATTTTTAAGTTAAATCATCCCAAGTATTAATGGAACCAGTAGGAAATGAATTTAAGCAACTCATTGCCTTTTCTCTCAATGAAAAAGTGAAAAGCCTTAATCTTATAGCACCATCAGTAACACCATTAGCCTTGAATGTATCGCAGATTTCCAAGAAATTTATAATATGAGCATTCGGATCATCATTAGGCAAACCCCCAAACTGAATAGTAGTCTAAATCATCTGAATAATTGATGGCTTAATTTCAAAATTGTTAGCTTAAATGGGAGGTCTTCAGATACTAGAGTGGAGATTTTGTAATTGCGGGACTGCATAATTCCTCAAAGGCTTGGCCTCTTTCTCTTATTGATTAGCCATTGTTTTACTTGGAGCAAAAAATTTTTTATTTTTCCTCTGAAGTCTACGAAAAGTTTTCTCGATTTTTGGATCAAAAGGAACTATTTTCAAATTTCGGGCTCTTTGCATACAATGACCAAAAGTACTTGAAAAATTAAAGAAAAGAAAAGTTTAGATTAAAATTAAGAATGCTTGGTATTAATATTAACAAGAAAGAATTAAAAATCAATTCCTCGACAACGGTGCCAAAAACTTGTTTTACAATTTTCTATCCACATAAGTATATGCATGTGTATATGCACCAAAGACTATGTGAGTTGCAGCCTTGCCCAAATAATTAATAAAAATCGTAATTGCTCCAAGACTGCTATAGTGCGTCAACTTTGACACGATTTTTAACCATCTTCCAAGCCGAACTGGGTGAAGTGGTAAACATGAAAGTTGTATATTTTTCTCTTATCTTTCCAATGATTCAAGAATTGCATTATTTTGAGCTTTGTTTCTAATGTTATGGCTAAAATATTAAAGCATATGCAGTGAAAGTCTGCACCTTGAAATTGCTCTCCTTTTTCCATTAAAATTCTCCTTTCATCAAACACCTACAAAAGCACAATTAAATCAGTAACAACCTATCTTAACCACATTAACACCAAATTAAGCATAAAATTAACTATTATTATATTGACTCACTTAAAATAACTAATTTAAAATAATTAAATAAAACCTATTAATTCATATGCATTACTGTAAGAATTAAGCTAAAATACTATCAAAATTAAGTGCAAATAACTCTATATCGTAGAGTTGTTATGTGTGTGTGTGTGTGTGTGTGTGTAATAGAAGGTTTATGAATATAGTACGTGGTTGTAATGTATGTGGAATCTTGCATGTTGAACATTGAAAGTGGCTAAGTATTTTCATATTGATGTTTATTGCAGTGAAAATGAATTTTTTTTTTTTAGAAAAGAATTTCTTTCTTAGTTGTCCTATTTTTGGCTATAGCGAGTATGTTTCTGGCTACAGCCAGAAACTCTCAGACTTGTAAAACCAGCCCCGGTACTATTTCTCGCTATAGTGAGAATCCATTCTCGCTGCAGCGAGGATTTTGGCTGTAGCGAGAATGGATTCTCGTTGTAGCCAGAAACTCTTTGGTGGTGATGTAATGCCTTCAATTTGACAATGATTTTGACTACCTTCCGATCAGAACTAGGAAAAATGGTTAACATCAAAGTTGTATCCCATCCTCTTAGCTTTCTAATGGTACAAAAATCATGTCAATTGGACTTCTCTAATTGAAGATATATTTAAAAAACCGAAACATATGTAAACCATGACTGCCTTTCCATTGTAGCGAGAAAACATCCGCTTACTTGTCTTGCTTGGACATTTGCTAAAATTTTCATTTTTTTTCAACTTCATGGTTTATTATGGATTTCATAACGCTAAGGAATTAAATATTTAAAGGTTGAATTAGGGGGTTCTACAAGAAATTAAATTAAGTTGCATTGTTTTTAACAAAAGTGCATCATGATTTTCAAATTTTCCTTATCAATTGCTTGTTCCCTTCTTATGTTCACTCACTGAGTTTATACTCATTATTTTTAACTTCATGTTTTTAGATGCAGAGGCGGTTAAAACCTAGATAGAGGTGTCCCCGTATAATCCTTTCGGTAGGTATCCATGGCATTCAGTAGTTGCACCTTCACTATGGTCACTCCGTTGAAAGTCAAGAGTCATTTTTGCTTGTGAATAAGTTCATGTGATGTAAAGTACTAAGATATATGTATTAGACAATATATGAATAATTTTGATTGGTAATGCCACCATGAGTTGGCAATGGTTAACATTATTTTGGGATTAGTATAAATGTTGTACTTGATTACTATTGCACATTATTAAAGTACTTATAGGTTGGAATTATGAAATGTGACCTTAAGAATAGTTGATGGAATGATGAGCAGGATTATAAAAATAAGCTTGCTTGGGCTTAGTAGGCTATGTCCATTGGGCCCATGCTCTGGTCATGGCCCGAAACTTAGGTTATGACACTTGTGTTGAAACTGAGCCTTATGAGTAAGGTAATGTAGGCGAGCTAGATGAACTTGGAGTACAAGTAGAGCAAGAGATTGACAGTGGAGATATTTTGCCACAAATGGTCTCTCAATCCAACCAACAACCAGGGATGCATGTTGAGACTAAATTGGGTATTGCCCTTAGTATTATTGAGACAATAGATTCTTTAGTGGTGATAAGAAAGAGAACTCGTTGGGTTCCACGAAAATTCACAGACTATGATTTTGCCTTGCCTCATCTCTCACATCGTCTTCTCCAATGCACACTTTCACACCTACAGTTAACTTTACGGTATATCCTCTTTCACAATTTCTCTCTTATTCACATTTTTCACATAATCATAATGCTTTTTTGGTGGCCATCTCTTCCATCGATAAGCCAACTAATTTTTATCAAGCAGTGAAACATGCCCATTGGTGGGATGCAATGGTAAAGGAAATTTTGGCCTCGGAAGAAAACAAGACATGGGTCTTTAGCGAGTTTGTTAGCTTCATTAGTTTTTTATAATAATAAAACATTCCCATGTCATTTATGTCTAATATTTTTAACTAAGTGTGCAGGGGAAATAACTACAAAGAAATAATATTTCAATCTTCCTAATGAGCACTTAAAGATATGATTTGGATAAGGAACAATGATGATCATTATAAAGGAAATCTCCTGATATGACAAGGAAGATCATTGGTTGAACAAAGGTCAAAATGGAGAAGTGGAAGGTTGGAGCCTGGTCAGAAACAGAATCAAGTTAGTCGACCAAGACAATGGGGTTAGTTGACTAAGCGCTCTTTGAAATCTACGTCTAAAATAGAATCAACTTAGTCGACCAAGGGAAAAATTTTAGTCGACTAAGTGCTCTCTATTTGCAACATCTGCCAGGCCACTACAAGACAGAATAACGGCTATAATCTTCCCCAAACTATTTCCAACGGTTATAAACGTCCTAACAACCATCATACAAGCCTCTCCAACTATAAAAGGATCTTCAAATGCCAAGGAAAACAATTTTTGGCTTCATCAATAAAGACTCCATCATATTCAAGCCAAAAAAAAAGTGAAAAAACTTGAAAATCATTTGTACTCTTCATTGTTCTCAAACGCCTATCTTTAGCAATTGTGTTCAGCACTTAAACTTGTACCACATAGATCAATCGTGTGATCATTAGGTTCTTTCTCTACTTCTCTTTGTATTCTTAGAGTGAGTGTTTCACTCTAAGTGTTTGCATCAATCAAGGTTTGCTTGGATGCTTGTAAGTTTCAACTTAGCCTTGAAAAGTTGAGGTTGGGTTCTAGTTTAGCCCATGAAAAACTAGTGTAAAGGTTGTGGTTGAGCCTTAAAAAACCACATTGGGATTTTAGTTTAGCCCAGGAAAAACTAGTGATAAGTTGTGGTTGAGCTTTGAAAAACCACCTTGGGTTTTAGTTGATTCCGTGAAAAACTAGTGTAAAGATTGTGGCTAAGCCTTGGAAAAGCCATTGTAAAAGCTTGGTGGAAGCTTGTGAATTTCACTGTGTTAGTGTTTGATTTGAAAATCCTTGGTTGGATAATCAAGGTAGTGGATGTAGGTCTTAGACAGAACCACTATAAATACTTTGTCCTTTACTTTCATTGTTACACTTTCTTTGTTTTGAGATCAAGTCTCAATCCCACCAAAAAAGTCGAGATAGTGCTATTCACCCCCTTCTAGCACTCACATTTGGGATCAACAATTGGTATCATAGCTAGCTCTCTGTATACAAGGTCTAACACCCTTAGAGAGGATCCAAATGGCTCTACAAAAATTAGTTATAGCCGAGGGATAATCTACAAACAGACCACCTCTGTTTGATGGCTCTAATTACCCTTATTAGAGCACTAGGATGTCAATATACATTAGAGCCATAGATTATGAAATGTGGGATGTCATCACTGATGGTCCCTTTATTCCTTCAACTATAAATGTGGTTACAGATAAGTTGATGCCTAAGCCAAGGTCTGAATGGACCGAGGTTGAAACCAACAAAGTGCAGACCAATTTTAAGGCAATCAACACCTTGCATTGTGCTTTAACTCCTACTGCATTTAACAAAGTCTCAAGCAATACAACAACTAACCAAGTGTGGGATAAGTTAAGAATTATTCATGAAGAGACTTCTCAAGTAAATAAGCCCTCTTGACCCACAGTTATGAGATGTTCAAAATAGAACCTGGTGAAGACATCACCAGCATGTTTGATAGGTTCACCAATATTACAAATAAACTTAACCAATTAGGAAAACTTATCCCCAAGCATGAGCTTGTGAAAAGACTTCTTAGGAGTTTACCTAAGTCTTGGAAGCCAAAGGTGACTTCCATAAGAGAAGCAAAAGATTTAAACATCATCACACTTGATGAAATTTGTGGGTCTCTGCTGACACATGAGTTGGAGCTCAAGGAAGAAGAAGATGAGGATAAAAGAGAAGCAAAAGAGAAAAAGAAAAACATAGCACTTAAAGCCAGATTAGAGCCTGAACTTAATGAGTCTGTTTTAATTTCAAATCACATAGGGATATAGTGTTTTGGTTAAAATAGATATTTTTATAGGACGAGTCGGGAGACCCTTATAAATAATTTAGAACTCAAGGTTAGCAATTCAACCCATTGAAATAAGTTAAGGATGAGAGGTAAAATTTAGATGAAGTGTGAGGGATATTGTAATCCTAGGCTTGTTTAATCTGATATTTTCTCCAATTGTTATTATTTTGATTTTTCTTGTTATTTTAAATTCTAGTTTATTAGTTTTAATTAATTAATTAATTTGGATTATTTGGATAAAATTAAATTGTTTTAATTTTAGTAATTAATAAAGTTTTAGATCAATTCTCCGTGGGAACGATACTCTACTTGCTAATATACTATCTATTCGATACGTATACTTGCGTAGTGGATTTTAACTGACAAGTTTTTGGCGCCGTTGCCGGGGAATCTATTTCTAAAATTTTTATTAATACTAATACCAAGCAATTTAGTCTTACTTCAAATTTTATTTTTCTTGTTTTAATATTAGTTTTTGTTTGTTTACAGGTATCTTTGGTCATTGTATGCAAAGAAGAAACAACTTGAATCTTGTTCCTTTTGATCCTGAGATAGAAAGAACTTTCAGAAGGCGTCGAAGGGAGAATTCGCAAGTTGCAGCTTTAAATCAGACAATGGCTGAGGATAACAATAACAATAGCAATAATGCCATTAATCTGGTTCCTGAAGCAAATAGAGCACTGAGAGATTATGTTGTTCCTCTGTTGCAAGGTTTGCACCAAAGTATTAGGAGACCGTCCATTAATGCCAACAATTTTGAAATTAAACCAGCTTACATTCAGATGATTCAATCTTCAGTCCAGTTTGGTGGGTTACCCAGTGATGATCCTAATTCTCATTTAGTGAATTTCTTGGAGATTTGCGATACCTTTAAATACAATGGAGTAACCGATGATGCTATCAGATTGAGACTGTTTCCGTTTTCTCTGAGAGTTAAAGCAAAAAGTTGGCTTAATTCACTACTTAATGGGTCTATCACTACATGGGAAGACTTGGCACAAAAGTTTCTTGTAAAATCTTTTCCACCTGCCAAGATTGCTAAGATGAGGAATGATATCACCTCATTCACACAATTTGATGGTGAGTCCTTATATGAAGCCTGAGAGAGGTTTAAGGAATTATTAAGAAGATGTCCACATCATGGGATTCCTGATTGGTTGCAAGTTTAGACATTCTACAATAGGCTGGTTAGGTCAATTAAAACTACAATTGATGCTGCTGCTGGTGGGGCATTAGTGAGTAAGAATTCTGCGGATGCCTATAACTTGTTGGAAGAGATGGCCTTCAATAATTATCAATGGCCTTCAGAAAGGTCGGGATCGAGAAAAGTGGTTGGAGCCTATGAAATTGATGCACTTGGCAACTTAACTGCTCAATTAGCTTCACAAGTGGCTGCACTGACCAAAAAGTTTGACACACTGGGAGTCCATGCAGTTCAAAATTCATCAATAGTTTACGAGATGTGTGAAGATGGCCATTCACATGATCAATGTCCATATAATTCTGAATCAGTCCAGTTTGTGGGGAACTTCAATAGACAGCAGAATAATCCTTACTCCAATACTTATAATCCTGGCTGGAAAAACCACCCAAATTTTTCATGGAATAATAATGTAAGGCCTTCCAATCCAAAACCCATCATGCCTCCTGGTTTCCAACAACAAGTTAGACCACCAGTTCCTGAAAAGAAACCCCATTTGGAAAAACTTCTTTTGCAATATATGTCAAAGACTGATGCTTTAATTCAAAGTCAAGGAGCTTCTTTGAGAAATCTTGAGACCCAAATGGGGCAACTTGCGAATTCCATCAACAATAGACCACAAGGTGCCTTACCAAGTGATACACAAATCAACCCCAAAGGTAAAGAACAATGCCAAGCAAGCACTTTAAAGAGTGGAAAAGAGATTGAAAAGGTGAGTGAAAAAGTAGTAGAACCTGAACATGAACTTGTTGAGAAAGAAGGATTATGTGAGAGTGAGAATGTAAATGAACAGAGAGAAGATGTAAAGGTTAAAGATGAAAGAACTTCTCAAGTCATCCATCCTCCACCACCTTTTCCACAAAGGCTCCAAAAGCAAAAGCTTGAAAAGCAGTTTCAAAAATTCATCGATGTCTTCAAGAAATTACACATAAATATTCCTTTTGCTGAAGCGTTGGAACAAATGCCTAGTTATGTCAAGTTCTTGAAGGACATCCTCTCCAAAAAGAGAAAGCTAGGTGAGTTTGAAACTGTTTCCCTTACAGAAGAGTGTAGTGCTATTCTCCAAAATAAACTACCACCAAAACTCAAAGATCCAGGTAGTTTCACTATCCCTTGCACTATTGGTAATTTATTTTTTGCAAAAGCTTTGAGTGATTTGGGTGCAAGTATCAATTTAATGCCTTGGTCAATTTTTGAAAAACTTGGTATGGGGGAATGCAAACCCACTTTTATTACTTTGCAATTGGTTGATCGTTCTTATGTATACCCAAGGGGAATCATTGAAGATGTTCTTGTCAAGGTAGATAAATTTATTTTTCTAGTTGATTTTATAATTCTTGACATGGAAGAAGATAGGCAAATTCCAATCATCCTTGGGAGGCCATTCTTGGCAACTGCTAGAGCTTTGATTGATGTGGAAAAAGGTGAGCTCACTTTGCGAGTTCAAGACCAACAGGTAACATTTAATATTCTCAAAGCTCTAAAATTGCCTGTAACATCTGAAAACTGTTTTGCTTTGAGTATGGTAAATAACTTTACTCATGATGTTTTCTTAGAAGAAAATCCCAATGATCCTCTTGAAGCATGTTTAGTTACTAATTGTGATAGGGATGATGCTGAGTTTGTTGAATACTCTAATTTGTTAAATGCTCACTCAAGATTTAAGATTAATCATCAATTTAAGTCTTTAGATGTTTCAGCTTCTTTGATGCCAGCTTCTAAGCCTTCCATTGAGGAACCACATACTTTAGAACTTAAACCTTTGCCTAATCATCTGAGGTATGATTTTCTTGGAAAATCTTCTACTCTTCCAGTTATTATTTCGGCTGCTCTTACTAACATGTAGGAGGAGAAGTTATTGAGGACACTTCGAGAATTCAAGAAAGCAATTGGGTGGACCATAGCTGATATAAAGGGAATTAGCCCTTCTATTTGCATGCACAAAATTCTCCTTAAGGAAAATCACAAAGCCACAATTGAGCAGCAAAGAAGATTGAATCCTATCATGAAGGAAGTAGTTAAAAAGGAAATCATCAAGTGGTTAGATGATGGAATAGTTTATCCTATCTCTGATAGCTCATGGGTAAGTCCAGTTCAATGTGTTCCTAAGAAAAGAGGAATGACTGTGGTTGCAAATGATAATAATGAGCTCAATCCAACAAGAACTGTGACTGGATGGAGAGTGTGCATGGACTACCGCAAGCTCAACAAAGCTACAAGGAAAGATCACTTCCCTCTTCCATTCATTGATCAAATGTTGGACCACTTGGCTAGTAAGGAATATTATTGTTTTCTTGATGGTTATTTTGGTTACAACCAAATTGCTATTGCTCCTGAGGATCAAGAGAAGACTACATTTACATGTCCTTATGGCACCTTTACTTTTAGAAGAATGCCATTTGGATTAAGTAATGCACCTGTCACCTTTCAGAGATGTATGATGGCCATATTCACAGACATGTTGGAAAAATGCTTGGAGGTATTTATGGATGATTTTTCTGTTTTTGGGAATAATTTTGATTATTGTCTTTTGAATCTTGCTAGGGTACTCAAGAGATGTGAAGAAACGAATTTGGTGCTCAATTGGGAGAAATGTCACTTCCTGGTGCGAAAAGGTATTGTCCTTGGGCACAAGATCTCTAGTAGGGGCATTAGGGTAGATAAAGCAAAAATTGAAGCAATTGAAAAACTACCACCTCCAATAAATGTCAAAGGTATTAGAAGTTTTCTTGGTCATGCTGGTTTTTATAGAAGATTTATTAAAGACTTTTCAAAAATTTCTAAACCACTTTGCAATTTATTGGAGAAAGATGTGCCATTTAAGTTTGATAATGAGTGTCTTGTTGCTTTTGATGATTTGAAGAAAAGATTAATATCTGCACCTATTATAATTAGTCCCGATTGGACTCTCTCTTTTGAACTAATGTGTGATGCGAGTGATTATGCGGTAGGAGCTGTTTTGGGACAAAAGAAGGATAGAGTCTTTCATTCAATCTATTATGCTAGCAAGACTTTGAATGATGCCCAGAAAAATTATACCACAACAGAAAAGGAGCTCTTGGCAGTAGTTTTCGCTTTTGATAAATTTCGCTCCTATCTTGTGGGGACAAAGGCGATAGTGTACACTGACCATTCAGCTATCAAATATTTGATTGCCAAGAAGGATGCGAAACCAAGATTGATAAGGTGGATTCTCTTGCTTCAAGAATTTGATCTCGAGATTCGTGACAGAAAAGGAACAAAAAATCAAGTGGCTGACCACCTCTCACGATTGGAGATTGAAGCTCAAGGTAAGGATTCCACCTTAATCAAGGAGACTTTTCCTAATGAACAAATCCTTCAAGTTGGTAAGAAATCCCTTCCTTGGTATGCTGATTTTGTGAATTATTTGGTAAGCAATATTATTCCCCTTGAGTTAAATTCTCATCAGAAAAAGAAATTTTTGCATGATGTCAAATTTTATTTTTGGGATGAGCCTTACTTGTTTAAGCAGTGTAAAGACCAGATCTTCAGAAAATGTGTTTCAGAAGAAGAGATTCAAAGTGTGCTTCACCACTGTCATTCTTCAGATTATGAAGGACACTTTGGAGGGACAAGGACTGCTGCTAAAGTTCTCCAATCAGGTTTGTATGGGCCTACATTATTTAAGGATGCTCACAATTTTGTTTTGCATTGTGACAGGTGCCAAAGAGTGGGCAACATCTCAAGGCGACATGAGATGCCTCTCAACAACATCATGGAGATTGAAATTTTTGATGTATGGGGTATTGACTTCATGGGTCCTTTCATATCTTCAAACAACAACAAATGCATTTTGCTTGCTGTTGATTATGTCTCCAAGTGGGTTGAAGCGGCAGCTTTTCCACATAATGATTCAAAGGTGGTGATCAATTTCATGAAGAAAAATATTTTCACTCGATTTGGCACTCCGAGGGCAATTATTAGTGATGAGGGAAGTCACTTTTGCAACAAGTATTTTGATGCACTTTTAGCGAAGTATGGAGTTAAACACAAGGTTGCAACTGCGTACCATCCTCAAACTAGTGGCCAAGCGGAGGTATCAAATAGAGAAATCAAGAGGATTTTGGAAAAAATTGTATGTCCCACAAGAAAAGATTGGTCAAAAAGATTGGATGATGCACTGTGGGCATATAGGACAGCTTACAAGACTCCAATTGGCATGTCTCCTTATAAGATGATCTTTGGGAAAGCTTGTCACTTACAGGTGGAACTTGAGCATAATGCTTTTTGGGCTGTGAAGAAGTTGGACTTTGATTTACAAGCAGCGGGTGAGAAAAGGTTATTGCAATTAAATGAACTTGATGAATTTCGCCTTCAAGCTTATGAGAATGCTAAACTCTACAAAGAGAAAACAAAACAATGGCATGATAAGAAGATAGTGGAAAGAAGCTTTGAACCGGGACAATCAGTGTTGCTTTATAACTCTCGTTTGAAGCTATTCCTGGGAAAGCTCAAATCAAGGTGGTCTGGTCCGTTTATTGTCAATGAGGTATTTCCACATGGAGCAATTGAAGTTCAAGGGACAGATGGTCGAAAATTTAAAGTCAACGGACAAAGATTGAAGCATTATTGGGGAGGCGAAATTAATCGTCACAAGTCCTCAATTCACTTGCTTGACACGGCCTAGACTCCGCTACAGTCCAGCCGAAGACTATAAATGAAGCGCTTCTTGGGAGGCAACCCAAGTTCCTAAACCTTATTTATTTTCATCATTATTTTATTTCATGAGTTTTAATTTATTTTATTTTATTTTATAGTTTTTTCTAATTTTTTATTTTTCATGTCTCGTTTGCAGGAAATTAGTTTCAAAAAAAATTCAAAAAAAAATTCAAAAAAAAATTTAAAAAAAAGTTTAAAAAAATTTCAAAAAAAAAATATCAGAGCCGCGGCCATCAAATTGAGCACCGCGACCCTCAAATATGCTACATATGAGGCACAAACAGAAAGATTGAGCGCCGCGGCCCTCAAATGGAGAGCCACGGCGCTGAAAGAAGCATAAAAAAGGGATAGAAACAGAAGCATTGAGCGCCGCGGCGCTCAATGCTCAGAGTCGCGACGCTCAAACCCGAAGCATAGCTTCGGGTGAAAAAAATTTTACGCGCCGCGTTAGGGCATAGCCCTAACCCCTTTGAAATTCTATTTTTTTATTTTTTTCTTATTTTTTTATTATTTTTCTTTTCACTTTTTACTTTTCTCCTTCTTTCTGCCGCCTACTCCCCCTTCTCCTCCCATTAGCTTTTTCTGCAACTTTCCTTCTCTCTCTCTCTCTCCTTTTCAGTCAAGTTTTTTACACATTATTTCTACTTAGTTTTTTTAGTTTCACTTCAACTCTTGCACCCACCACACTCACTCATCCCACCAGGTGAGCTTTCTCTCTCTTTCTCTCTCACACACACACTCTTTCTCTCTCTACAATATTTGTGATAAAAAAAAAATTTTTTGGTACTCTTTGCCCACTTAATGTTTCCATTGTGCAAGTTTATGGATGGGTTTTTCTATTTCCTATTAATTTATGCTTTGAGTGTAGCATTTTTTTTATGATTGATGCTTAATTCTTTTTACTCATTTCATGAATTCCTGGATTTTATTTGCTGCCACTATAATTGTTAAATTCTTGGTTGGTGAGGGAACCTGATGGTTTAATGTTGTGTTTAATTTTTGATGTTTGGATCAGCAAGTAGGAATAAATTCTGGAGTTGTTGGTGCAACGCATGCCATGGTTGATCATTTTGGATGCGTACATTGTCAAAGAATTCTTTTTATTTTTATGTTGGCCTGTTGCATTGTGTCAAATATGATTATGAGAAAACTGCCTGAATGTTGTTTTGCATCTTAACGAGTGAGGTTGTCAATGCACTTTTGGAATTTAGATTGTTAAATCGAACAGAAAGTGATTCACTTAGTGATTGTGGGACCTTTACATTTACATGATTATGCAACAATACTTGCAATTATTATTATTATTCTTTTCCTCTGGACTTATTTTGAGAATTAATTTTTTTAGGAATGGCACCAAAAAGATCCAAAGCAAGTTCCAGTGGGTCTTTTGATAGATCGAAATTCGTCTCTGCTGAAGCCTCGGAGCGATATCACACGTCCTTGATCAACAAAATGCCCATTCCTGAACGAGGAATCGATATTCCTCCCTTACCCTACCAGGCAATTTTTAACATGCTTTATGATAGACATTGGCACAAATTTAGTGCTCAACCTGAAGCCGCAGTTGTACCTGTAGTTCGAGAATTTTATGCCAATGTGGTCGAGCATGTTGATAATGTAGCATTTGTCCGTGGTAAACGAGTACCATTTCACAGCCAAGCTATCAATGCATTTTTTGAGGCCCCAAATATCAAGAATGATGAATACGAGCAATATTTGGAAGATCATCAAGACTGTAATGAGATTATATCGACATTGTGTGTTGAGGGAGCTCAATGGAAGACATCACATGAGGAGCCAATGTCATTTAAACGCAGTGCCATGAAAACAGAGTCCAAGGCTTGGTTGCATTTTGTAGCGGCATGATTGCTCCCTTCCACTCATATCAGTGATGTCACGAGGGATCGTGCAGTGCTTATCTATGCCATTGTCACACATAAGTCTATTGATATTGGTAAGGTTATCTCGCATGCCATCTTACATACGGGCTGCACAAAACGAGATGGTATCGATTTTCCTTTCTTAATTATTGCTTTATGTGCGAAAGCTGGTATGCCTTGGAGCGATAAAGAACAATTGCAACAACCAAAGCTTCCAATCACCATGAGCATTCTTCAGAGATTCGAGCAATCTACACCGATCGCTGGTAATTCTTCTCAGGTTGCCTTTTCATCTTCACAAGCTGTTCCTCCAACCTCACAAGCAATGCCTACACGCAGTATCGCTCAATGGATGGAGCGTATTGATCGTCGATTAGATCGTCAAGAAAGGCAAACTTGGGCAATTGAACAGATGATGCGAGCTTATGGTGCCTACATTGGGATGGACATGACTATGTTTCCTTCGTTGCCTACAAATTCTGATTCTGAAGATGATCTGGGAGGTAACGATGCAGAAGATTTGTAGTCTGCCGCTTCGAAGTTAGGGGAGTATTCTTGTCCTTTTTCTTTATTTTCTTTTATCACATTGAGGACAATGTTTATTCTAAGTTTGGGGGTAGTATCGAAATTTTTTTTTTTATGTTTAGTTAGCTTTGGTTTAGAATTTGTCTTGCATGTTTATTTATATTTTGCATGTTTCAATTGTGTTTTAAAAAAAATTGAGATAGTTACATCTTATTCATGATTGTCTCAATCCTAGGATCATATTTTAATTATCTTTTGATTTTTAGCTTTTGGGAAGCATATAGTTATGATTTAATTTTATGTGATATTCTTGTGTTAATTTTATTTTAAAGTGTGACTTCCAATAATTTGAGCACTATACTCTTTTACTTATAATTTTTATATGATTCAGAGAAAATTTATGTTGATAAAAAAGTATAGTGAAGTCATGAATTCTAGAATTTGTTTGATTCTCTCTCGAGGCGAAATCTTAGATAACACTTAGGATAAGAAGTAATTTAGACCATCTTTGGACCGTTTAAGCCTTTTGAGCCTACCTTGTTATATTTATCCTTAGTCACCCTTTTTGAGCCTAACTTACATTTTCTTTGTAATTACCTAATTCTGTTAGCCATGGCCTATCTATTTAAATCCAACAATTTGAACCTTTCACCTTTTAAGTATTTTAATTTTTCTAAGGAATGATTTGAGCTTAAAGAATAAATTGAAAAGAAAGGTGTGAAAAAAAAAGAAAAAAAAAGGTTGTTGGAAAAATTACCCCTTGTTATAATTGTCAAAAATAAGTTTGGGGGTTAAAAAAAAAGAAAAATAAAATGTGTGTAACAAAGGATAGTTTACTTCAAGTTTGAGGGTGCTACAAAAAAAAAATTGAGCTCTTTATGTGTCCTAGATTGATTAAGTGCTTAGGGTGAATTTAAGCCTAAATATATCCTTTATCATACCTTGACCCTAGCCTTACATTACAAGCTTGATAAAGACCTATTGATTCTTGAATAAGTGTTAATCTACATTAGTGGAGAGAGAAATGAAAAGCAAACTTATGGGATCCAAGTACTAATATATGATTAGATTTGGCATTAACTAATTTGAATTGCATGATATTCTTTGTAAAAGAGCATTCACACACACACGGAAGTCCATTCGAAAAATAAAGTTTCGCTTGAATTGATGCATGAATTTAAGGATTAATTGTATGTTACCTTAAGCTAGAATTTGAGTTAATTTCTGAGGAAAAATTGAGAAATCATGATTTGGTATTTCTATCTCTCGTTCAAGGATTTTCATATTTGCGTTTTCTTTTTGTGATTCTTTTCTTTTGCTCGAGGATTAGCAAAATCTTAAGTTTGGGGGTGTGATAATTCTATTTTATAGAATTATTTTATTCAAATTTTGTTATTAAATTTTAGCTAAGTCCTTAGTTTTTAATTGTAATTTACTTAATTTTTAGTTATTTTTATATTTAGTTTATTTTTAAGTAAGTTATTTAATTTTATGTTATTTCCTTTAATTTGGTTAATATTTATTAGCTTTTATATTTTTGGTAGGACCTAAAGTAATTGGGCTTAATTTTGGAAAGTAAGGTGCTAAAAGATCCAGAAATCTGCTTGCATATGCTTCAGTATTTTAGCTATATCTTGAGCTACAGAACTCCAATTGCTACAATTCTCAGACCATTGGAACGCTAAGAGACAGAGCTACAACTTTCATGAAGATCACTTTATCCAGTTCTGCCTTGAAGATAGAGAAAATTATGTCTGAAAGTAGCTGGATGTCCTATACCGGGAATGGAAATTTGTAAAGACTGTTAAGTGATTTTTTGGGCCTCTCATTATGTTTTAAGCCCAATTAAACCCTAGGTCAACTTGGAGAAATTTAGGTTAAGTTTGTTAGTATATATAGGATATTTTGAGACCTAAAAAGAAGAACCTTTGGAGATTCAAGAAGCTAGAAATTGAAGCAGAAACCCGGAGATCAGAGCGGCAATTATTTTGTTTTTTTCCTTAGCTTTTATTCTTCTTGTTATTTTCAATGGTTGAACTTTATACAATGTTATTTGATTTTGCAATTATGAGTAGCTAATTTTCTTTTTCTAGGATTGCAATTGAACTCACATGTAGTCTAAGTTTTTAATCTTTTTCTTACTTATTTTCAATGGGAATTGAACTGTTTATTTCAATTTGTTTTTAATGCTTTTAATTGCCTGATCACCAATTAAATTGATTTAGGAATCTAAACAAACTTGGGAGAGGGAGTTTAGGGTAGACTAAAATTGGGATAGCATATGATCATATTAAATGATTTGCGTATAGGATAGGGATATACCTATAGGCCATATGTAGTCAGATTAGAGCCTGAACTTAATGAGTCTGTTTTAATTTCAAATCACATAGGGATATAGTGTTTTAGTTAAAATAGATATTTTTATAGGACGAGTCGGGAGACCCTTATAAATAATTTAGGACTCTAGGTTAGCAATTCAACCCATTGAAATAAGTTAAGGATGAGAGGTAAAATTTAGATGAAGTGTGAGGGATATTGTAATCCTAGGCTTGTTTAATCTGATATTTTCTCCAGTTGTTATTATTTTGATTTTTCTTGTTATTTTAAATTCTAGTTTATTAGTTTTAATTAATTAATTAATTTGGATTATTTGGATAAAATTAAATTGTTTTAATTTTAGTAATTAATAAAGTTTTAGATCAATTCTCCGTGGGAACGATACTCTACTTGCTAATATACTGTCTATTCGATATGTATACTTGCGTAGTGGATTTTTAACTGACACCAATTTGCATGGTAGGTGTGGTAGCTTAAGCTACATTAGCCTTCAAGACCTTTGGCTGATAGAGCATACATTCACTGATGAAGTTCTGAACCTTGGACGGTTCATGATTGAAAGGATAAGGGTAGCATGTAAACTTGAGAAGATCCATTTGCCATATGGGAATGTGATCATATCCCTTGTTAAGAAGAAAAGAGTATGGGCCAAGAGGTACGATATAGATATGGTCAAAAGGAGAGACCAACCAATCTACCTAAGAAGCTTAATCAATATGGGATATAAGGTGTATGGGGACACTTTCAGTAAGACCTCCAAGATTACTTCAGTATAAACTCAGCCAGAGGTAGCCCCCACACAACCAGAAACAATAGCCCCTCCTTTCTCCAATGTGGTTATGTTCAGTCTGCTGATGAGAATGGATGCCAAGCTCACTGATCTAGGAGCAAGGCTTGTAAAAATTGAGCAAATGATGAATGAGATTGAGGCCAGTTTGAAAGCAAAATCTGACATGCCAACTAGACTTGCTGATGCTGACTTTTTTGCTACTGAGAGCATGGCACTAGAGGGACAAGGTGCTAAAGGATCAGCCTTGCAACCAGAAAGATCTGAATTTCAAGATGCAAGGCCTAAATTCTATGCTGAAGGATCAGCCTACTAGAATGCAAGCCATGGTCATCATGACCTTGAATCAGAATTTGAAGAACCTCACAAAACCACCTCAGCAGAAAGGGAAACATTTTATCAAGGCACTAAGGTAGTCGATTCACCACTTGGTCCTCTTAAGCATCAATCTTCACCACAACTTGAACACGAAGCATCCCTTCCTCATTTTGATGAAATGTTTGTCATAGGACTATTCTATCAGATGGTAAGAGAAGAGCAAGTAGAAAAAGAGGCAGTAGCAGCTCAAGCTGCTCAAGTAATGACTTTAGAAGAAAAAGCTACAGAAAAGGGTAAAGAAAAAGGAAAAACAAAAGATACAGCTCCAACAACCAAGCCTCAGCTACTTGCCATGAGACAAAAGAAGACAGTAAGAAAATCAGTACCTCCAAGGACAAAGAAGTCTTCAAGATTGGCAGAAAAAGCAAAAATCACCTCTTGCAAGCACTTTTCAAGCCCCAATAGAAGTCTCTAATCAAGCAACTCCAGAGAAAGCTACAAAGACATCTCCTCAGCCTTTTTAGAAAACTCTTGATGGAGCCTCTCAACCCCCTCTAAAACCACCCTTTCCTGTTCCCCTAAATCCTTAATAGGAAAAAACCATGTCCCCTGAATTCACACCATCTCCCTCTGAGAATTGATACCTCAGCCCCCTCCCTGATGATGACAAAAATAGGGAGTAGTAATTACAAGAAAAAAAACTGAAGGTAGAGGTACTACACCTTTAGGGAAAATATCAAGAAAAAAAATCCTAAGGGTAGAGGTTCCAGACTTGTAGGATAGATAGGTAGCAAAAACAGGTATAGGGGTATTTCTAGAACAAATTTCTGATTACTGTTTTTGTTGGATATTTATGCCTTAAAGGCATTCAAGCACTAAATCTTAATCTTCGCTGACTTTATGGATATTTAGAATATGCTTGTTGATAATTGTTTGAAATGCTTGAACTTTGAAAATGATATTTATGGCATTATGATACATGGTTGGAAATTGTCTGTTGACATCTGAGAAATCCTATTGTAATTTTCTGATGTTGTGCTGATATTGAATAAATATGCTGATAAACCTATTCTGACACGATAATGCAAAGTTAAATATGTGTTCGAGTTCATACGAATGATGATTTATAAGAGTCTACTAGTAAAATGATGGTTTGAATGAAATCTGGAGCTAACATGATGAAATCTGAAAATTACAAGCTATTAACAAATATCTGCAAAGTAGAAAATCTGATAAAATCTGTCAACATGTCATTTGGTCTTAAACCTGTATATATGGACATTTTCTATCAGAAGCAAGTATGTACAATGTCACTAGGAATATAACTAAGATAGGAACTTGCTGGAATAAGATAAAAAATATGCACACACTTAGGGGGAACATGAATGTAGGGAGAGCAATCCTCACTTTCTGCAGAAACGTAAAAAAGAGTTAAAAAGACACCATGCTGTTAACCAAGAGATGTTTTGTCATCATAAAAAAGGGAGAGATTGCTGACTCCATTAGTTTTTGATGATAATAAAACATTATCATGTCATTTGTGTCTAATATTTCTAACTAAGTGTGCAGGGGAAATAACTACAAAGAAATAATATTTCAATCTTCCTAATGACCACTTAAAGATATGATTTGGATAAGTAACAAAGATGATCATTATAAAAGAAGTCTCCTGATATGACAAGGAAGATCATTAGTTGAACAAAGGTCAAAATGGAGAAGTGGAAGGGTGAAGCCTGGTAAAAAACAAAATCAAGTTAGTTGACCAAGACAATGAGGTTAGTCAACTAAGCGCTCTCTAGAATCTGCGTCTGAAACAGAATCAACTTAGTCAACCAAGGAAAAAATTTTAGTTGACTAAGTGTTCTTTGTTTGCAACATCCACCAAGCCACTACAAAACAGAATAACGGCTAGAATCTTCCCTAAACTGTTTTCAACGGTCATAAATGTCCCAACAGCCATCAGACAAGCTTCTCCAACTATAAAAGGATCTTCAAATGCCAAGGAAAACAATTTTTGGCTTTATCAACAAAGACTTCATCATATTCAAGCCAAAAAGAGAGTGAAAAAACTTGAAAATCCTTTGTACTCTTCATTGCTCTCAAACGCCTATCTTTAGCAATTGTGTTCAGTACTTAAACTTGTACCACATAGATCAACTGTGTGATCATTAGGCACTTTCTCTACTTCTCTTTGTATTCATAGAGTGAGTGTTTCACTATAAGTGTTTGCATCAAGCAAGGTTTGTTTGGATGCTTATAGGTTCCAACTTAGTCTTGAAAAGTTAGGGTTGAGTTCTAGTTTAGCTCGTGAAAAACTAGTGTAAAGGTTATGGTTGAGTCTTGAAAAAACACATTGGGGCTTTAGTTTAGCTCGGAAAAAACTAGTGATAGGTTATGGTTGAGCCTTGAAAAACCACTTTGGGTTTTAGTTGTTCCCGTGAAAAACTAGTGTAAAGGTTGTGGCTAAGCCTTGGAAAAGCCATTATAAAAGCTTGGTGGAAGCTTGTGAATTTCACCTTTTTAGTGTTTGGTTTGAAAATTCTTGGTTGGATAATCAAGGTAGTGGATGTAGGTCTTGGACCGAACCACTATAAATACTTTGTCCATTGCTTTCATTGTTATACTTTCTTTATTTTGAGATCAAGTCTCAATCTCACCAAAAAAGCCGAGATAGTGCTATTCACCCCCCTTTAGCACTCATATTTGGGACCAACAGAGTTGCCACCTAGAAAACAAGCAATTGATTCTAAATGGGTGTACAAAATCAAGTACAACCCAAATGGAAGGTGGAGCGACATAAAGCTCGTTTAGTTGTTAAGGCTACATTTAGATAGAAAAGGTAGATTTCCATGAAACTTTTGCACTAGTGGCCAAATTGGTGACTATCAAGTGTTTGCTTGTAGTAGCTTCAATATAGAATTGAGAATTGCACCAATTGGACATCAACAATACATTCTTGCATAGGGATTTGTATGAGGAAGTTTGTATGAAAATTACACGAGGATTTGCTTGAAAGGGGGAACAACATGTTTGTAAGTTGCAAAAATCTCTATATGTTTGTAAGGACATTTTGTAAGTTTGTATAGTATCGAGCCAACGTAAGTATGTATTGGACATTTTATCTAGGTGTGGTTTGATAGGCTACAAGCCTTTATCTTTTCTAATGGACCAATAGTACAAGCTTGCATCTAATAGTAGGCCTCTTTGTTGTAATCCTGGACTTTATTAATCACTTGTTAGGTGCTTGCTTTATCTCACCGTTACAAGGTTAGATATCAATTATGTTGAGTACATATTAAGTCAATTTATGCATAATCCTCGACAGCCACACTTAGATGTAGTTTCTTATGTGCTTCAGTATCTAAAAAGTGCTCTAGGTTAAAGACTCTTGTTACCTTCTAACAGTTCATTATCTCTCCGAGCATATTATGATGTAGACTGGGCAAGATGGCCTACCACCCATTGGTGTACTTTTGGCTACATTATATTTCTTGGGTCATCATCGATTTATGATGATCAAAGAAGCAGACAATTGTTTCATGTTCCATTGCAGAAGTAGTGCATCGAGCCATGGCCACCACTTCTAGTGAAATTATTTGGTTATTAAGGTTACTACGAGACCTACAATTGACTTGCTTTAATATAGTACCACTTTTCTGTGACAATCAAGTTGCCATCCACATAACTGCCAATCTAGTGTTCCGTGAACACACGAAACACATAGAAATTGATTGTCATTTTATTCGCTAGTATATCCAATCTCAAACTTTGATTCATCGATCCATCACTTTAAAATTTCAACTAGCAAATATTTTTACTAAGGCATTTAGGCGAGACCCTTTTCATGAATTACTTGGCAAGTTGGGTGTTTTAAATCTCCACATTTCAATTTGAAGGGGAGTAATGAAGATAAGATGACAAAAAAATCAGATAGGATCACAAAATCGCTTAATTTTCTCCCACGTTCTCTTCTTAATTGATGTGTATATATACTTTGCTTGTATAAGATAATTATGATAAGTAGATAAGTCTGATTCTTGGAAGTATCCTTTGGCAACCGTCAACCAATTATTCTTGTATAAATAATTGTATTCAGCAATCAATGACAACATATAGAGTTATTTTCACTTTTTAGAAATTTTACCAATTTATGAGGTAAGTTGTGAATGTGTCTGATTAAGATTTGTAACTTAACATATTTGAGGAACTTGCGACTTGTCAATCAAGAAAGAAGTTTCAACAATGTTATACGAAGATAATATCGCTTGCATATCCCAACTAAAGGAAGGATAGATTGAAAAGCAATAAACAAAACATATTTTGCCAAAAAAAATGTTCACTCGTGATCTCTAAAAAAATAGCGATATTTGTATTCAATAAATTTGTTCAAGTAACAATCTGGTAGATTTATTTACCAAAACCCTTCCTATTGCAACATTTGAAAAATTGATACAAATCATTTGAAATCATTTTAAAGATCTTAAATAATGCAATCATTACGGGGAGTAAAAAATGTACTGTATTTTTTTCCTTCGTCAAATTTTTTTCATTGGGTTTTTCTTGATAAAGTTTTTAATAAGATAGTATTTCTAAGGCGTATTCTTGAAAGACTTATATATTCTTTTTTCTTCACTTAGATTTTTTTATGAGATTTTTTCCTTATAAGTTTTTAACAAGGTATATTTTTAATACAATGGATATTTAAGAGGAGTGTTATGAATATTTTTGTGAATATCCATTTATGTTATATTTAGATTTAAATATAAATCTAATTGGATTAAGATTAGAATTTAATCTATCATCTAATCTCTTAGTATTATCTTTATTTTTTAAATTCTATCTAGATAAAAGGTTATTAGTTTATAAATAAGCCACTCACTTCATTTGTAGATAACCACTTAAATAAGATTTTCTTACTCCATTTAAATACTTTTTCACCTTTTAAGTATTTTTTCTTATATTTCTCATATAAGTTGTTCTTTCAAGTTATATTTTATAACATTTTGATATTTTTTTTGTGCAGAGCAAGGTTATTATTTACAATAATTTATTTTTAAAAAATCTAATCAAGTATATATATATATATATATGCACCTTTTTTTCTAGTAATTAGTATTTTAAAATTGGATAAAATAATTATTAAAATTTTAATTTGGTGAAAAAAGACAAAGATAAAGGAGAGAAAAGAAAAAAAATAAATAACACATGAAATTAATTGTTATTTTGATTTTTCTTATTTTTCATTTTCACTTCTTTTAATCTTTTTAAATGTTTTTCTTTAAAATTATTATAAATATAAAAATGTGTATTCCTTTTGGAACTGAAAAGCCGGAAACGGTGGCTGGCAAGACAGCAGCTATACTATGCCACGTGTCACAGAAACCTGAAATTTGAAGACACATTGCTGCTTCATAGCACGACAGCTGTCCCAAATTAACCGCCACGACATTCGCCTGTTCATCACTCTCGGCAGCCATAACTATGAAGGAAAAGGTAAGTGCTTCTTGAAAAACACTTACTCTGTTTGTCATTTCTTTACAGCTGCTAAATCCAATGAAAACATGGAAAGGATAAAGAAAGTGTCCTTTGGGGTTCAAAAGAACACCAAAGCGACCAAGCAAAGCAAGAAGAATTTCCTCAACAATGTTCTAGGGTACCTCAAATCCGACTCCTACATGTTTGCTCCTTTCATTTCTCCTCCTCTGTCTGGTAACCGTTTCTTCTTTTCTTATTAACTAGTTTCTTTCTTCAATCAGCTTTCTACTTGAACTGGTTCTTACTTTTGTCCTCAGGAGTGAAAACGAAAGAAGTCATTAAAGGAAACAAGAAGAACGTGTTAAAGAAGGTTGGAAAGTATATGAAATCTGACACTTACATGTATGCGCCCTTGGTTTCTTCCCGGCTGATTGGTTCTCCTACTTCCGGTAGTATTTTCTTATTTATGCTTTGTTGATTATATTAATTAGAAGTTATATGAAGTCTGAACTGTTTTCACATGCACAACTTAAGGTTCCATGTTGCTAAAAAAATTCAAATTTTGTTTATGTAGCCTGAAAATGGATATAAGAGCTATGTGCTAAAGTTGGCAATTGGTTTTTAAAGTGTTTGGACTTGCTGAAATTTTTTCTTTCTTGTCAGAAACGGCAGACATTGTAATTTTCCAATATTTGACTTTGTTTCCTGTTGCTTTGATGCTGTTAGTGCTATCCGTTCTGCTGTTGTAGCTAGAATGAGAATGATGGGATGGGTACATAGCCGTACGAGGAAAGACAGAGTAATACAGTTATTCGAAAGAAAGTAGATCGCACTAATTGAATATGTAACTTAAGAGGAGGACAGCATACATGGTTTGGTCATGTAACATTTCTGGGGTTAGTTTATTAATTTTGTGCGAGAGATCTTTGTTTTAGGTGATCGATATAGCTCTACATAGAGCAGAATGGAAGAAAAGGATTTATGCAGTAAAACACTATAACTTGTGTGAGATTAGAATGTAGTTGATTGAATTCTTATTGTTTTAGTCTAACCTTTTGTAATGCAGTGCTAGGAGAAAAGAATTAAAGATGGAGCAAAAAAATGAAATGAATTATGCACAAGAATTTTAAAGGTTCTTTTTAAAACGATTTCGTTTGCAAGTATGGGAAACAAAAGCTTACCCATTTGAGGATGGATATAAAACTTTCTTCATAGTTTCTTCTCCTCAACAGAGTTCTTTCTGTTGGCAAATTATAATCTGCCAACCCTAGAGAATCACTTTTTCTCCCTATCCTTGCCCTCCCGCTGTTTTGTCCTTATTATTCAGAGTCATGTTTCCCCTGCTGCTTGGTTCGTTGTATTTATGTTTTTTATTGTTTTTGACTCGATCATCTAAGCTGGGCAATCTTCTTTATTTCAGTTTGCTCTTTGCTTACCTTTCCACAGCTTTATGTAGAAAAGGGTTCTATTGGCTTGTTCACTCCATGCTGTTATGTTCGACAATGCTTTTAGATGAGGATCCAAAGTCCAAAAACTAGTTTGAGAATGTGAGGATTACATTGAACTGGGTAATGATGAATGTAAAGTGTTTAGAATGCAATCCATCTTAGTTAAGAGATCAAATCGTCTTCCGTATTGATGATGAAGGAAGAAAGATACTATTCTTTTTTGATTTGGATAAATGGTGTGTTTTATTTATCCAAGTATGTAGGAGAAAAGAACCTGCTACCAAATCAAACTGTACAAACTATACATTTACAATGTAGAAATGAACTTTATCTACAGACAAAACATTACAAATTTCCCAATAAGAACAAAGAGAGGTATTCCGTGCAAAGGGTGTCCTGTTGTTTGAGATTTCCAAAACTTCTCAATAGTGCTTAAAAACTCATCACGCTTGGTCCACTAGTTAAAAAACTTGAAAGGTTTTGGAGGAGAAAGTGAGGCAGATTGCAGTTTGATGAAAAAGGGGCTATGATCTGAAACTTCAAGGCTCAAGAATTCCACAGAAGAAGGGAAGGATTCAAGTCCAGGCTTATTAATGGTGACTCTGTTTAACTTCCTAGAAAGAGGGTCATGAAACAAGAGTGGAAGTCTTTAGTATTTGACGTTTTAGGTTGAGAACCATTATAAGTATTTCTGGTTATGTTGAAGTCCACAGCCTACAACCAAGGAAATGAGTGGCATGAAAATTAGGTAGTTGTTTCCAAAAGATCTTTCTGTCCGAAGCATCATTGCTACCTCAGATGACAGAAATAAAATTGAACTTTACCAGAGGTGATACGGCAAGTAAGAACATGATTAGATCAGGATATGGGGGATATTGCAACATATTTCTATATGGCACCCAAATTTGACCTCCTCATGGTTATGAAGAATGGACCACACTGCAGAACTCCTAGCTAAGACACTATCCAAATTTCTAGCCAAAAAAAAAAAAAAAGATACTATCCAAATTATGCTGCTTAACCCTTGTTTCAAGAATGCAAACTAAACCAGTAGTTTTTAAAGAATTAGCTAATAACTTCACATCTGCTTCAAAGGGCCATTCATCCCTCTGATGTTCCATGTTAACATATTACATGAAAGATAAGAACAGAAAGAAGAACTGCCTCCAACAGGATCACTTTTTAACTGGCAGCACCTTTTGCTAGCTTTTTACCTTTTTTCTTTCTTTTCATGTCTTTAAAGGACACTTCTTCATTAGTTTTGAGACTCCTACATTCGTAGCTCTAGGCTTTTGAAGAGACATATATATGGGATTTGATAGCACTTTCTCAAGCTCAATCCCCTGAACACCTTGAACATCAGTAGCATCACTGACATTATATTGATTGATGTTTCCATCTTGCTCAGCGCAAGGCCTACCCAACAGTTGCATTCGATCCTTCAAGGAAGTGGTATCATCGGATTTTGGATCCTCAAATAAAGAGTCGAGAACAGCAGACTTGTTAGAAGAGACATTAATGTGCTGGGGCTTCCTACTTCTGAACTCTAAGAATCCAGGCTAACTGTTTTTTTTTTTTTTTTTTTGGTTTGTAGTCTTTATATTCTTTTGGCCGAAAGATCTTGCAATGCATACATCTGTCATGGCAACGTGAGATCTAGTTGAAATCACCAAACTCCATTCTACTCCAAGAAAATTGGAGAATAGATGGAAAAAGATCACACTAGAAAGATAAAGGATCAAATAATCGAAAATGAGCAAAAATGGTAGAGAAATTAGAAAATAAGCATTAGCCTACTAAACCCGAGTAGAGATAATTGAGGGCTCGGATAAATTATTCATTGATTATAATTTGATTGATGCATGCATAAATTCACACAATTCTGTGTGCACCCCTGCGTATGCAAGCACACACATATGTATTTATCCTGCTGCAGTGAAACTGATGGCGGAGGACAGTTCTGTCAATATGAAGTTTGAAACATACCCATTAAGTTTAATGTGGTTTATGACTGCCTTCATCTAAGTTTGTATCAAACTGTGGTGGCACAATTAGTTTGCCCATACTATAGCATCAGATGTTTGATGGCTAATCTGATATTATGTAAAGTGAAAATATTTGTTATTGGCTACTAAAAACAGGTTGTTTGCCATCCGCCAATACAAAATATGTTGAGTCATCCAAGACTATTTCTTTTAATCAACTCCCACTTCTCCTGTTTTTCTATATTTTCCTATTTTTCATTTTTCTCATTTTGGCTGGGCTAAATTCTGCATTTTTGTCTAAGCCATTCTCTATTTGTTTGTGTGGTTGTGGCCTAATGTCTCATAAGGGATAGTTTAAACATTTAACGAAACCATCGAGGATTGTTAGAGGTGACCTTCATACCTGATTAAGGTAATAGTATTTTAATCACTCAAACTATCAATAAATTGATTTGGGGCCCTGTTGGGGAACTAGTAAATCTGAATTGAAAGAAGATTTTGTGCAGAAACTGAGCAAGATGAGCGTGAGATATATATGTAATAGGTTTAATGTTTTTTTATTATATCAATAGGTTTAAAATTAAGTTCATTAAATATTTCAAAGGAGAGTGCATTGGCCAATCATTTTATTACTCTGTTCTGAACATAGTATAGAAGTCTATGTTTCATTACACTGATGGCACTACATGCCGATTGCACTAATACGTTAAGAGGGCAGTCCAAACACAGCCTTATCTGGATGCGCAATATTTAGCACGTGAGTTACCTGTGCCGAGTGCATTCGCTGAGTTTTTATTTTCTGAGTATTAAACGTGGAAATCAAGTGGTCAGCAGAGTTGTTAAGAGAGATAATTTAGCAACAATTCAAACTCTTTGAAATTCAAATTTATTATCCGTGGGGAGGTGGCATTTGCAAGACTTCTAAAACATCTGGAGTCCAGAATGGAAAGGGCTTATGACTAGAAGTTAGGGCCATGGAGTTTCAGACAGAAAAGGTTCCAACAGTACAAGAATGTGCATTCCTGAGCTAGACATCCCCAAATTTAGCTTTCCTTGCCTTGGTGTTTTTATTTCCTCTTGTAGTATGTACATTAAGCAAATAAGCTGCATTATGGTTTATTGTTTTTGCTTTTAATATCACTAATAAATACCTTTTCAAAAAAAAAAAAAAAACAAAAAAGATAACGCAAAAGATGTGAAAGGGTATCCTAATTTGAGTCCAAATTAGTAAAATATTTTGTGAAGCTAAAAAATAATAATAATAATATCGGTTGTATTTTTCTATATTAATCTGAAAAATAGAGGCATTATATTTATAGACTTTTATCAAATTATGAGATAATGAGATTTAAAATGTACAGATAAATGGATTACAAGGTAAGATTTATTTAAAATTGAAATACTAATTATTCTATCTCCTATTCAAGTGCCCTTATCCTTGACATGCCCCCTCAATCTGGTGATACCATTGCAGACACCAAGCTTGGAACGTAATAGACAGAAGGAAGAACGAGGGAGAGGTTTAGTTAAGACATCAGCCAACTGATCACGAGAAGAGATGTGTGAAACTTTAAGATCTCTTTTTGCAACTTTATCGCGGAAAAAATGAAAATCAATTGCAATATGCTTCATTTTGGAGTGGAATACTAGATTCACAAAAACATATGTAGTCCCAACATTGTTGCAGTAAACCATGGGAGGAGATGGAAGCTTTGGGCCAAGTTCTGATAACAGAGATTGCAACCAACTTATTTCAGCTTCAGTAGAAGCAATGGCTCGATATTCTGCTTCCGTAGAAGAGCGACCTACTGACTTTTGTTTGCGAGAACTCCAAGAGACAAGCGAGGAACCAAGATAAATAAGATAGGCTGAAGTATACTTGCGGTCATCAACATTAGAAGCCCAATTAGCATCTGAAAATTTGCATAATGAAAAAGATGAGCTGGGAGTGAGATGTAGGCCATAAGATGTAGTACCCTTTAAATAACGCAAAAGACATTTTGTAGCACTCCAATGTTGTTCAGTCGGGGAATGCATGAACTGAGATAGTTTATTAACAGCAAAGGCAATATCAGGCCGAGCAAAGCACAAATATTGGAAAGCATCCAACAACTGTCTATATGTTGTGGCATCAGTAGCACCTGTATGATCACAAGGAGACAAAGAACACTTTGTAGCCATAGGTGTTGAGACTTCGTTTGCACCAACCATATGAGAGCGATCAAGTATATCATGGATATATTTCTAGCGAGACAAAAATAGACCAGCAGTTGTAGGTAATACTTCAACACCAAAAAAGTATTGTAATAACCCAAGATCTTTGACAGAAAACTGTTGTGAGATAACGTTGACGACTTCATTAATAAAGGAGCTGCTACTGCTAGTTAGAACAATATCATCAACATAGACTAAAAGATAGGCAACAGTGGTACCATCCGAATATATAAACAAGGAAGCATCAGATTTGGATTGAATAAAGCCAAAAGAAATAAAAAAAAAGAACGTAGAGCTTTGTACCATTCTCTGGGTGCTTGCTTTAGGCCATAAAGTACTTTGTGTAGCCTGCACACATATGCAGGATGAGTGGAGTCAACAAAACCAGGAGGCTGGGTCACGAAAACATCCTCAGATAATGTTCCATGCAAAAATGCATTTGTTAATATCCATCTGTTGAAGTTGCCATCCTCGAGATAATGCTAGTAAAGACAGTTCAAATGGTTGCAGGCTTAACCATAGGACTAAAAGTCAGTGAAGTCAACGCCAAGTCTTTGGTGAAACCCTTTAGCAACTAAATAGGCTTTATATCATTCAATACTACCATCAAGGCGTCTTTTGATGCGAAACAGCCATTTACAACCAACAATGTTTTGATTAGAATGACGAGGTATTAGTTCCCAAGTGCCATTATGAAGAAAAGCATCAAACTCATCAAACTTCGCTTTATGCTAATTAGGATCCTTTAGAGCTTGAGACACAGAAGATAGTTCAAGTGATAGGGAAAGTGGATGCTTAGTGGTAAGGTTAGTGTGTTTTGGATTTGGTTTAAAAATATTATTTTGGGACCTTTTTGTCATAGGGTGAGTCCGAGTAGGAATGGCTGTGGAAGTAGGTTGCAAGGGTGAAGTAGCAAGTTCATGTGATATTTCACGTAGGATAGTACGAGAAGAGATAGGATCTGATGAAGAAGTAGAGATCGCAGGAGGAGCTGCACTTGGCAAGGCAGAATCGTTAGGAATCGAAGCAAAAGAATTTATGGATCCCACGTATACCTGGTTTTGTGCAAAACTCAAAGGAAGATTAGTATTTGAACTTGCAAATGGCGCAGAGAATTTCGAAGGAGATGTAATGATAGACATCCATGAACTAGTAATGGAAGGTTGGACACGTGAGAGTATTTTCCAAGTGCTTATATGAAAACCTACTTTCGTACACAAGATGGCGAGATACATAGGTTTTAGAAGAGACAGGATCATAGTAGAGATAAGCACTTCGATGTAAAGAATATCCAACAAAGACACACTCTTTCGACTTTGGTTGCATTTTGTTTGTATTATAAGGATGTATCATAGGATAACATAGCAACAAAAGGTACGAAGCATATTGTAATTAGGTAATTTGCCAAATAAAGCTTGAAAAGGAGAAACTGAATTCAAAACTGGAGTAGGCAAGCAATTAATTAAATATACAACAGTTTTAAAGGCAAAAGTCCATAATGATAACGGCATGGAAGCTTGGTGAAGAAGTATCAGCCCTGTCTCAACAATATGACGATGTATTCTCTCAACTATTCCATTATGTTATGGGGTGTGAGGAGGAGTTTGAAGATGTGAGATACCAAAGGTGTGGAAGTCTAGAAGTAATTTCGTATATTTACCCCCTCTATTTGTATAAATAAACGCAACTGAAGTTTTAAAAAATTTTTCAACAACATTTTTGAATTTAGGGAAACACAGTAGACAAATGAGACTTGCATTGCATAGGAAATAACCATGTATAACAAGTGAAGTGATCGACAAAAATTAGAAAGTATCGAAAACTATCAAATGGAAGCATTGGGGCTGGTCCCCAAACATCAGAATAAATTAATGCAAAAGGCCTTTTTCTAGTTAGAGACGAATCATTGAAAGGGAGCCTGTGGCTCTTTTTACAAGCATAGGAATAACAGATAGAGGATTTACGTAACTTGTTGTCAAAAGGTAAAAAATATGATTTAAGTAAAAGATCTCAGATGCGTAAAGATTGATGTCCTAAGCGATTCTGCCAATTTACTCGAGAAGTTTTAACACCAATCTAAACCATGGGCGGCTGCATAGATGTAGAGATTGCAGTTGATTGTGGCCGTTCATACACCCTGTGCTTGTTGAGGCCTTTGTGGTGCTCTCCTACGTAAATCCTTTACAAGAGAACAATGAGGAAAAAATTCAATGGAGGTGTTATTAGTTTTACAAAATTTAGAGACAGAAAGTAGGTTTTTATGAATTGACGGAACACGCAAAATATTAAAAAGAGAAAAGGTTCTCGATGGAGTGTATAAAGTGGTGATTTCAGTGTGGGTAATTGGCAAACCTGAAACATCTCCAATAACAATTTGATCAGTACCATCATAGTATGACTGGATTGAAAAATTACTCAGGTCACTTGTAACATGATGGGATGCACCTGTGTCAACTAACCGGTTGGATGACTGAGTTTAAGGAGCAGCAGTGAAATTTGCCATTATAGGGTCCTGTGAGTGCAAGGCCTGAAATTGAGGACACCCTTTAGCAACATGACCAGGTTGATTACATAATTGGCAGAAAATTTGCTTGAAGGGACGTGATTGTTGCTGCACTGAGCGAAACGATTGTTGCTGCCAAGAATTATTATTGTGTTTGTAACAGTTTGACTAGTTACCTGTCTGATAATGTGGAGGTTGATTCTTGAACGAAGCATTGGTGTTACCTTTGTTGTAATTATTTCACCCTTGTTGAGAGTGATCATTAAAGCTAGTGCATCCTCTTTGATTTGAATTATAAGAATGAGATGCAGCATTTGCAGTGATGATGGCAGAATGGTTTTCCTCTCGCTTAAGATAATCTTCATGTTCAACAAGCTTTTCATAAAGTTCTTCAAAAGAAATAGTGGTTTCACGAGCTCGGACAGCAGCAGAAATTTTGCAATACTCGGAACCTATACCATTCAAAACATGAAGAACAAGATCATCATCAGATACTGATGACCCAATTAATGCAAGTTCATCTGCAATAGTTTTGAGATTTTGCATATATTCTACAATAGATTTGTTGTCCCTTGGAACATGAAGCTTATCTTTCAATGTCATTACTTTGGATCGTGAGCTATTAGCATAAAGCTGTGAAAGCTTCTGCCAAGTCTTAGAAGAAGTTTTGGATAAGGCTATGAGGGGAATTAAGGGCTTTGAAACTGAAGCAACAATGGCATGAAGCAGTAATTGATCGTATTGTGACCAATAAAGAAAGGCAGAATTTGGTTCCTTTTTGTTATCTTTAGTGATTATTGATGGTGAACAAGGTTTTGAGCCATCAAGAAACCCCATGAGATCGTATCCAAATGAGAGAGAATTAAATTGAACTCTCCATGATGGATAGTTAAAGCATGTTAGCTTAACTGGTAATTGAGAAGCTGCATTTATGGATAACAACGAATTTGAATCATTGAATAGGAGTAAGTGACAAAGTTTGAGAGTTGTTAGCCATAATAGAAGATGCTTGCTAAAGCCTTAAATGCCTTGATACCACAAAAGATAATAATAATATCTTAAAGCCTTAAATGCATTGATACCATAAAAGATAATAATAATATCGGTTTTATTTTTCTATAATCTGTACAGTCGAGGTATTATATTTATAGACTTCTGTCAGATTACAAGATAAAGAGGTATTTAAAATGTACAGGTAACTTGACTACAAGGTAAGATTTATTTAAAATTGAAATACTAATTATTCCATTTTCTATTCAAGGTGCCCTTATCCTTTATAGCTACAACACTACCATTCTTATATTTCCTAGACATTCCAAACAAGTAATAGATCTGAATTTATGCACAATATCTCTTCTAGCAAGAAGAACGGAAATGTAATCCATTAAACAATAGTTTCAAAAGTACCGCTACCATAAATTTTTGGTACAATTTATTTAAAGCCTAAGTTGGGATCAGGAGGCAGAGTTATGTTTGATTTACTACTTCAGTGTTAACACTATTTTACAATATTTGATCATGTGTAAAGTTTTTTTGGCATTCGATTTTGTTGGTGAATATTGTTGGGGTGAAAACAGATCACTTGACACTTGACAGCGCACAGCCAATGAGCCCAAGATAAATGATTGCAACGGAAATTGGACATTACTTGAATACAAAGCTTTATGGTTGTAGATTTTGAATCCTCCATGGATATATCCCTAATAAATTCTAATGCTTTATGATGTGGGATTGCACACTTGCGTGTGAAGGGCAACCAAGACTCTGTCTACCTGCCCTGCTTTTAACAGAGAGCTACATGCCTGTTTCTTGGCTCAATTTTTTTATTTCCACCAACATATCCTTCAAAAAGCTACTTCTTCATGTATGTTATTTTCTCCCCAAGGCTAGGATATGCAGAAGCATACTAGTAACAATACTCCTGCAAGTTCCGGAAGTTATCAACGGATTTACAATTGTGCTGTTCTCATTAGGTAGAAATATGTTTAAATGTGTGATAAATATGTAAAATGTTACAGTACTCCTGCAAGTTCCAGAAGCTATCAACTGACATACAATTGCACTATTCTCATACTATTATGTAGAAATGTGTGATAAAGAAGTAAAATGACAGATAAAGATGTAAAATGTTATAGATAGCATTATGCCAGAATATTTTTTCTTTTAATTTCAAATGAGCAACAAAGATGTAAAGATGTTACAACCATTTGAATGTTCAAATCTGTTGATAGATGGATATGCGTTCCTTTAGTATCCAGATATAGGTCATTTTACTCACTGGTGGGCATTGTGATCCAGAAAAGGCATGAACCAAACTCATATGGGAGACCCTTTAAGAACGGAAACACTGAATATAGGCTCATAACAAAGCTAGCAAAAGTATGCAAGTAGAATTGAATTTTGTCATTTTATCAAAGTGCTGATATCTGTTCATGTTGAACATGTATTCTTCAACTAATGGTTTTGGATGAGCTTAGGGAGCGATCTTCAAGCTGATGTTTGCAGGATGTTGCTCATTGGGTGAGAATTATTTGGAAAGGTAATGAGCAATTAAGCAGCCCCTTTGGTACTTCAGAGTTTGTGGTGAAGTAAATTGTATGATTCATATTTAACAAATAATAATGACAACACGAGACTCAAATGGGTTATCTACTCTCTCCTTATTGGAAGGGTCATTGAAGCATTCACGATTCAGACAGTTTTTATTCGCAACTCAGTCACTCACTCTCCTTTGATACATCTATGGTGCTTGTTGATGAAAGAGAGAAGATATACCGCATTTGTTAAATATATCTAGGTGGATACTATAATTTTCATTTTCTTTATTTGCTTTGCTTTTCTGCACTCCATGCGGTGCCCCCATAATGTTTTTCTTGTCTTACTGCTTTCTGAAGGCTAGTCACTTTGAATTTTGATGTTTGCTGCCCTAATACCTTAAAGACAGTCCTAATATATTCTGTTTTTCTTTACCTCTGTCTCTTTTTCTTTTTCCAAACTCCCATAACTTTTTGTTGTGTTTTATTTCAGAAAAATTCCGGTCCATAAGAAAGGTCAATGTGGAAGTTTCAACAACATTAAATTTGAAGGAAAATCATCAAAGCATTGAGTCACCTAATGCGATAGCAGAAAAGCAGCCCTGCAATGGCAGTTGCCTTGCGATGAGCGGTTCTGACAATCAAACATTAGGGCGTGGAGAAAAGGTGAAGCACATGGTTTACCAACACTGTCGTTCATCATCCGTGTCAGGTCACATTCTTCGCCACATGAAATGCTTCTTTACTTGCTGTTTCATTCTTAATTGTGCATTATCTTGCTGGCAGTCCAGATAAAATGGCTTTTGGGTCCCCCTTCTGGTTGACAAGGCTCCATTTGTTATTTTGTGAAATAATGTATAAGTAAAGAGCATCAAGGGCCTGTATGCTACTGTTGATGATGGTGCTTACGTTACTATCTTCTGTAAATGTATGCATCCTTTCAGAGTCGACAAGACTGGTCAGAAGCATTTTTTATGTTCATGAATTTCTTCATCAATATTAGAAAAGGACACTGGCTAGGCAAGATTACCGATCGAACCTGGTTCCTTATTGCTGGATCATGAGCTTAGATAATCCTCTCTTTTCACAAGTTTAGAAAGATTCTTCACTGTTGTTTACTATGAATTGTACTACTCTACATCTGGTCCGTTATTAGAAATATTGAGAAAATTTGTGATTTGTCATAGGAAAGGGAATGCCTGATTTTCGGTTAAGGAAGCTCATTGTTGAGTAAATCTGCCAACATATCTTTGTAAAAGGATTAGGTTACTAGATAAGTTCATGCTGTATTCGCTTTTGCATTATGTGGATATGATTAGAATTTCTGCTTGGTGTTTTCTTATACATGTTTAGGAATTTGTTGATGGAGCTTGTAATGGAAAATCCACTGGCGTTTCGTCTAATTTATTGATTTTTGACTTTGGCAAGATTTCAGAGTTGTGGAGTACTGCATAATGGATTTGTTGAAGCTATTACTTCCTTTGAATTTAATAATGCACCTAAACCAATGGACTGAAAACAGGAAAAATACAAAGTTGCGAGAAGGAGAAGAGAAGGATGAACGAAATAAAATTGCAGGTGATTTTAACATTTGTCAGCTGTAGATCAAAATAGTTATCATTTAAACCATTAGGTCCAAATTCTCGTGTGTCAAGGGAGGCTAGTTAGTTGTGTCCTTATTTGGTTGCAGCTCGTGCATCCGAATTTCTGTTTCAAATGATTGGACTGAACTACAAAGTTGACATGAATCAAGGGGTGATTATGTCCTTGTCTATACTGAAACTAGTTGATAATGTACTGTGCTTGCATCCCTACCTTGATGATACAAGTGCATGGTCTTTCTCAAATCATTATGGCCCTTTTGGATCCGATGAAACCATTATTAGCTTCTAAAAGTCTTTGATCCTAAATAAACTAGGGTCAGATGCATGCTATATATATATATATATATATATAATTTTCTGAAAACAGTACATTTCCAGAATCTAACTGTTTGTCCTTTCTTTATATTTTGGTTCGTTTAGTCTATATCCAGAGCATTTTTCACATAGTAGCAGGTCTAGACATGAAATTGGCTGTCATTAATCAGTTCCAGGTTGGAACCGTATCTTTTGATTTTTTCTGTCAGTACTCATTAGAATGCAGATTCAGCTCCCTGTAATTGTAAAATATGCTTCGTTTTTTAAAACAGCATTAATGCAGGCACTTAAGCTATGCTTTTGCACTTGATGCAACAGCTGCATTGCATGTCCCCACTACCTTGTTTATGTTCATTACGCCTTGCATGTAATGTAACTTCGAAATGAATGATTGGTTCATTATTATCAAACAATTATATATGGCAATGATGAAAAGATATTTGACTCGTGAATATAAACAGAAGATTCAAGTTATCATACACGTATGCGCGCAGGATGTTTTACAAGCTTAGAAGAAAATATAGGTTTACGAACAAGTTCATCCGGGCCTTGATGAGAAAGACACGACTTTCTGTTCTCTGCTTCTCATCTAACTGGGTAAGTAAGGTGATGTACATAATTAACCAACAAAAACTGCACGAAGCTAACCTCTCATGGCCGTGGGTTAAAACATTTGAGTTGTGAAATTTATACAAATACGATGAATTATTAAATTTTATACACATAAGATGAAGTTGTCAAATTTTCACAGGCAGAGTTGAATAATTATCATATATTTATTGCATAATTAAATAATTTATTCATAATATATCTTAATTATGGACGTGCATCAATTCAAGTATATCTAGTGTATATATATAGTATCACCTTATTCAGAAACTCAAAACTTATTCCCGATGGAAGGAATTTGAGGCGTATACTTGAAGTACAGGTTTGGCAACTAGTGGATGTATCAGCGTATTTTGACATATGATTGGCCCAAAACCAATTACTTTTTCTTTGTTAATTCTCTATTTAATTTTCTTTCCTGTTTGTTTGCTTTTTCATTTACTTGGTAGCTGGTGGACAAAGCAATACTTCATAGCACAATAAAGTTGAGTTCCATGCATGAAAAGGTTTCCCAATTTAGTCGGAAATCTAAAAATGACTCTTGGAACCTGCAGTCTAGCTTCCATTTTACAATTTGAAGTTTTTAATTATCCAAGCCAACAAAAAACAAGGTACGGAAAGGGAAGGCAGCCTTTGGGCCTAGGACAAAGGAAAAAAGTGTCCATATGTTTCTGATCCGAGGCCCTGGAAACTGATCAGTTGGAACTTCCAAAAGTCCCTCCCAGCCAAAAAACAGCCCCTCATCAAGATTGAAAATGCCTGTAGCAATCGAAGCATGCACGTGTGTGGCATTCAAATCAGACCCCACGAGCTCTCTCTATCTTTCACCCCACGCACATAACGTATTTGTATCATCATTTCAATCTCAATCTCAATCTCAATCTGCTGCATCTGCGCTAGGCTGTGCTTGTTGGCCTGTTTCGCATATCCCCCAGACGTTAGAAAACGACCTACAAAGTATCCATTTTACATGCATGCACAGCAATTAGCTATTGTGACACTGACGAAAGCAAGAAGTCAAGCGAATGCCGTGAGGATCAGGCCCCCTCCAGACTACATCTTAAATAATCGACTCCTTGAAGATGATGGATCACTCATCTGTTTGCCGGAGTTTTTTGTTTCCAAACGATGGCTGCACTTTATTTTCGCTGTGCTGCGTAATTTTAATAATTCTCATCAGCACCTGATAAATGCTGAGCAATTTCGAACCACTGAAATTCCATGCATCGCCCCTTGTCTTTTTTATTTAATTTTATCTCATGTGATTACCAATTGGCTTTTTTCTCTCAGGCTAATTTATTACCTTTTAAAGGAAATATTTTTATTTATTTATTTTTATTGCATATAATTTTAGATTATGCGATTAAAAATAATTCTTTCTTTATTTATAATCTTTTGTTTTTTTGGTTTGAAAATTCAAACTCAACAAATATATATAAAATTCTAGTTGTTGGTATAGATTTTTGGACCTGCATAATATAGTCAACCAGTATCATTATCACTTTGCACCAATTGAGCTTACAAAAAATAAAATTGTGTTTTTTTTTCTTGGTAACCGAATGCCACTGGATTGTAAGGGAAATCAACCATAGTTACAAAATAATGAGGTAGGTTGAATGAATGGTAAGCATCTATCACTGATTATCTAGTACGGGGAGGCAACATGAGTCGTGACATGTCGGCCAGTGAACAGAGAGAGTGGTGGGAAAAATGTATTTGAGGAACAGTTTGAGAACTTTAACCCTTCAAAAGACTAGTTTTGTTAGTTATATGGTGCCAAAGATACCTGGGCTTACTATATGGCTAAAACTTTGAAGTGGAACCGCCATGGCTGGCCCCCTACTTGGATTTTTACCAAAAACAAATGCTCTTTTTGAGGATTAGAGACCCCGGTCAGATCCTCAGCGAAGTTTCTAATATCACAACTACTATGCCTTATAATCATTTTACAATTCACCCCGTTTGATCAATTAACCTTCCTGATTGAACAATTGAAATTGATTTATTGATTGTTGCATTTTTGGCAAAGTTAATTTTCATTGTTTCTGATTTGATCTATCAAATACGAGGGCAGCTCTTATATTTGTCTATTCAATCCGAGAAGGATATACGTTATATTATTATTATTATTGTTATTATAAAAAGGATACCTCTTTTTCTTTCTTTTAAGGCTTTCCTCCACACAAAATAAAAGTTGGATAGTGTACCATTGTGACATGTATGGACCACAGATTTGCTGCTAAGTTTGACTGTTTAAAAGAAAAGAGAATTTGTTGCAATTGGCAAAGAATTCAGCCAAATTTTGAGAAGTGATGATATTTTTGGAGGAAAACAAATTATAATTTAGGAAACCAACAATTGTTAACCACAAATAATGGTATCGGATAAAGTAGGTTTCACTCAATTATTCATATTTGCTGCAGTGTGGTCTTTAATGTTTGACATATTATAACAAATTTTAAAGACTAAAAAAAATGAACTATATTGTCCTTGTTTGAAAAAGGCCATAAGTATTTCAAAATGAAGAACTAGAAGGAAATTGATTTTTTTCCTCTTTAAAATACACACACATAAAAATATAAAATCAATAATGACCAAAGGAAAAAAAAGTTATACCATTTACAATATTTATCATATTTTTAAGCATTTTTACTATATATTTGAGTCCATGATGTTGTAAAAGAAATAATTGATTTAGGAAGAAAAAAGAGATATTGAGAGAATGCTCTTTATGTATTACTGAAGCAATGCTTGGAATGAAAAATAACTGTGATACAAAATGAGGGTGGGGTGACCCCCTATTTATAGCTGAAGCCCTTAATAGATCAATAGCTATCCAAATCTCAAAATAAGATATATCTCTAAATTATATTATCTTTTTGATAAATCTCACATTATCACCTAAATAATATCCACATGTAGATAAATCTTGAAATATCCAGAATGTGGATAATACATTTATCATTAATTAAATTTACTTTAATTTGAATTGGTCTAATGTGGTGTGATATGTCCATATTCCATAACACTCCTCCTTAGATAGAGCACCACTGTGGTGGCCTAGTTGGATGTGCTATTACTACTTCATTAAAAACCTTAAGTTGAAAAAACCCAATAGGACAAAAATCGGACAAAAGAGAAAAAGAGTACAGTGAACTAAGTCCATAATTGCTTCCTCTCAATTGAACCATATTGTCACTTCTAGGGTCTATCACTTCTGGGCCTTACCACTTCTAGGGTAATTGATAGTTTGCCACTCTAGGGGCAAATTAATCTTTCGTTGCATTCCAATGCCATAAACTAATTTCTCAAATGTTGACGTTGGAAACAACTTGGTAAAAAGATTTGCAAGATTATTGGTGGAGTGAATCTGTTTAACATCAAGTTGTTGACTTTCCTAGAGTTCGTGAGTATAGAAAAATTTCGACAATATATGCTTGGTCCTATCACCTTTAATATAGCCTCCCCTAACTTGTGTGACACAAGCAGCATTATCTTTATAAATTATTGTGGGAGAATTTGTAACCAATGTTAAATTGTGAGGCTTCGACCTCTATAGACTCGTAGATAGAATGTTTGCATACTTGAAACACCTTTGAAAAATTTTCAAAAGGTCGGTATTGTACCAAGTGGTACAATTAAGTTGAATTAAGCCTCGAACTAGTCCAAATAGAGATTTTAAGATGAAATTGAGAATTTTAAAACCCTAGAATGACTCAGTATGATGATTTGGAGTTCGAGGATCGATTTGGAGTCAAATTAAAATTTTCACTTCGTAGGGGCAAAATGGTCATTTTGTCACCCGAGGCCAAGATTGGAATGTTGGATGAAATTTTTTATTAAGATTGATCATTTGGAGTATAATTTGAGATTTGAAGTAAAAAATTTTAATTTCGACACTTTTCGGAGCATAGGGGCGAAATAGGAATTTTCACCACCCAACACTTATCAAATTTATGAATTTCACTCATTATTGGTATGGATAATTATGGCATTTTATGTGGTGGTGAAATAAAGTTGAATGGATGAGTATTAAAAAATGGACTAATGGTAGTGTGACAAGTGTCAAGCCTTGACTTCTTTAATATTTAACTTGAAAATCAGCCCATATTTCCCCCATTTCACTCCCAATATTCGGCCAAACAAGAGGAAAGGAAAACAAGAAAGAAACAAAACCCTAGGAGGAGAAATTCAAAGGGAAATTATTAGATTTCAAGCAATCAAGCTAGTAAAGATAAAATTTATTGATTTTTGCTTGTGATCTACCTTTCCTATGCTTTATTTTCTCATTTCCATGGCTGAAATCAAGGTTTGCATGAAGGAACCATGGCTGGCCAAACATGGGTGGAGGGTTTTTGTGTTTGAATTTAGTTAGATTTCTTGCTAGATTAGTGTTTTTGGTTAGTTAGTGATGTGTAGGATGAAAAATAAACAAGAAAAACCCATTTTCTCCCATCACTCTTCATTGGCCGAATTTACCCTAGGGTATATTGATGGTGGGTTTGATTTTATTTCAAGTGAATTGGCTATGAATTGATGAATTATGGTGTAAAAATCAAGAAAGAAAAATTTTATGGTTGATGCACTACTATGGCCGAATTTCCAAGAAACAATGTGATGATGGTTTTTTCAATATTTCATGATAATTATCTAGTGTTTGATGATTTGGAATATTGAAGGAAAAGAAATGGGATTAATTGAAGATGAATTGGACATATTGGCCATTTAATCAGGTAATAAATCGAATTAGGTCAATACCATATTTAGATAGTTACTTTAAGATTTTCATCCCATTTCATGCATTCATATAGAATTTAAATTAGTTTTAATACGAATTAGCACAAATGTAATAATTGTTTGATTGTGCAATATGTCTAGGTGGTGAATCCTCCGATAGGGGTAAAGAAATTGTACCCGAAGATTTGTAGTCGAAGTACCCGAATTCGACTCTCAAAAAATTTGTGAGTGAATTGGCACTTCAAAAATTATTTTGGGAAGGTGAATATATTTGAATAGACGTTTGAATGATTTTATTCAACTTTTCTTTAAAAAGAACGGGTACCAGGGGAACAAGCCTTTAGTGAAATATTTTTAATGATGTGGAATTTGATTGTGCTGAATCTATGTACCTCTATGTGATGCTGACGTGTATTGTTAAGAAAATTTTATGAAATTGGTGTAACCGTGCACGTTCGGAGTGGGAGTGCACATGTCGGTTAAATGACAATATTGTGTAATAATTACCACCGTGCATGTGCGGAGTGGGTAGTGCACATGTCGATTGAATGACAATGCTGTGATAATTATGACCGTGCATGTGCGGAGTGGGTAGTGTAATACCGGTAATGATGTGCGAGTAGTGAGTGCATCTAAGTGAATGAAAAATGGTGTGGTGGATGAAATTACACGTGATTATATATGTTTATATATGTGTGTGTGTGTGTGTGAATTCAAGAACTCTCTACCTCATTGCAAATTGCCTTGAATTGAGGAAAAGGGGGTTTTAATGTGAACTAGATCAAAATTGTCTCGTTTTCAATCAGTGCATCATGGTTATCGAATTTCTTGGCTATTATTGTTTGTTCCCTTCTAACGTTCGCTCACTGAGTTTCGTACTCACAGTTTTAAAAATTCATGTTTTCAGATCAGGAAACTGTTGGATCCTAGTCGAGGAGTCCTCGTAATTCGTCTCTTGGGTAGGTGCTCGGCATTCGATAGCTTTCCTCTTTTTCTGTTGTTCTCCGTTGGAAGTCACGGGTCCTTTTGTTATGTGAATATGTTCATGCAATGTAAATTGCTACGATACATGTCTTGAACAGTACATGTATATTGTTATCGATAATGCCATCATGATTTGGCTATGTTCACACTCGGTGAAATGTGTATGGATGCATTAGTTGATAAAAACATTAAGCAATGTCAATGGATAGGCTTGCTTGGGCTTAGTGAGCTATGCTCATTGGGCCCATGCGTCGGTCATAGCCTGAAAATTTGGGCTGTGACATAAACAACAAGAACTATGAATATGCATTATAACGGATCTCAATCAAATGCACTATCTTCCAACTTCATATAAAGCGATAATTTTTGAGTGGTTGGAAGATATAGCTACTAGCATTTGCTTAGTAAAGCACCAAGAAATGGCAGTGCCATTATAGCAAAATAAATAACTGATTTGAGAGTGAGCCTTGTGCGGGTCATATTTATATCTTATATCAGCGTATCCAACTAAACTAGATTTAATGGAATCCTTAAAATAATATAACCCTAAATCTATGGTTCCTTGGAGATAACAGAAGAGATGTTTTATCCCATTCCAGTGTTTCCGGGATGGCTCAAAACTAAAATGAGCCAACAAATTTTTCGTAAAAACAATATCTGGTCTCTTACATTGTGCCAAGTACATCAAAGCCCTAATTGCATTCCAATATGGTACTTTAGGACCAAGTATCTCCTCATCAGGTTCTCTAAGAAGAAACTAGTCTTTTTAAGGATGAAGAGATCTCACAACCATGAGAGTGCTCAATAGATGAGGCATGTCCATGTTAAAATGTCTAAGCAATCTCTTAATGTATGTTGATTGATGGACAAGTATTCCATTTTCTTTATGCTCAAGCTTTAGACCAAAGCAAAGTTTGATTTTACCTAAATCTTTAACTTCAAACTCATTTTTCAAATATTTGACAATTTTAGATAAATTTTTTAGAGTTCCAATCAAATTCATATTGTCGACATAAACTGCTACCATAGCAAATTCGATTTTTGATTTCTTAATAAACACACATGGATAGATAGGATTATTCTTGTACTTTTCCTTAATTTGGTAGTCGCTCAAGTGTTGATACCACATATGACTGGATTGCTTTAACTTGTATAAAGATCTTAGTAACTATATTGAAAATAAGTTGCAAGGAGTGTATGCTCAAGGTATTTTGAATCCTTTAGGAATTATCATATAAATATTGAAGTCTAATAAAACATATAGATATACCAACACAACATCCTTAAGACGCATTTTTAGTTTTTCAAAAATAACTAGGCTAATAAGGAAATGAAAGGTAATCATATCCATCACAGGTGAATACATCTTATCATAATCAATCTCAAGTCTTTAAGAGAATCCTTAGGCTACAATTCAGGCTTTATACCTTATGATCTCATTTTTCTTAATTCGTTTTTGGACAAAGACCCATTTGTATCTAACAGGCTTGACATTGTAAGGGGTTCAAGCTACAAGTTCGAAAACTTTTCGTTTAGCTAGGGAAGCCAATTCAACCTAGATTGTTTCCTCCCACTTAGGCCAATATTGCCTTTGACGACATTCGATAATAGATCACGATTCATAATCTCATGAGCAATTGATAGTGCAAAAACGTCATCAATGATTATCTCATTTTGATTCCAAATCTCATTACAATATGTAATAGAGATCTCAATATTCTCAAGGTCAGTAATATTTTCATGGGTTCGTGCTTTTTCAAGGATAATAGGTTCTTTTGGAGCAAGCTCAATACTAGGCTCTTCTAGAGCAGATTTTTATTTCCTCCCTTTTTATTTTCTAAAGGCAGTGTCTTTGATCTTATTAATCTTTTACGCTTTAGGCGTGGGCCATTTTGATCCATTTCAGCTTGTCCTTCAAGAACAACTATACTAGCTAGAGCATTCATAGCTTGAATATGAGACTTCGTGACCTTGGCAATATCATTAAATGCGTCAGGAAGTCTATTAGCAATAGCCTATAAATATATTATACGCTACGCCTCATTTTCACATTTAGGATTTCTTGGGTTAAAAGGGGATAGATTCTTTTCAGGAGATGTTCTCAACTAGTTTCTACTTTTTAGCCATGAAGCCTTAGGTATCCTAATTGATGGAAATACTGTCTCATCGAAATGACAATCAGCGATGGTGTTAAAAAGATCACCCATCATTGGTTCCAAGAACCTAATAATGGACAGTGAATCAAACCCATCGTAAATGCCCAAACGGTGTTAAGGACCCATTTTAGTCCTTTTTGGCAGTGCTACAAGCACCTCATAGAGCAACCAAAGGTGCATAAATTTGAAATCCCTGGTTCATAGCCTAGAACCAACTACATGGGAGATTACAGAAGGTTAGTGGTGAGACACAATCTAATTAGTGCCGTCGTATGCAAAATAGCAAGACCCTACGTTGAATAGTTGAGCTTTGTCCTTAATAAAAGAGCACAAGTAGTAATTTGGATGCGTTTAATCAAGGATTCTATTAATCCGTTCTAAGTATGAATACATATTATCGGGTGCTCAACCTCGATTCCAAGTGAAGCACAATACATGTCAAAGCTCTTTGATGTAAATTCACCAACATTATCCAACTTCATGCTCTTAATTGGATAATCAGGGAAGTATGCTCAAAGCTTTATAATCTGCGCAAGTAAACATGCAAAGGTGATGTTGCGTGTAAATAACAAGCAAACATGGGACCATTTACAAGATGTGTCCACTAATGCCATAACATATTGAAATAACCCACTTGTTGGTTGTTTTGGTCTACAATTATCATCTTGAATTCTTTGCAAGAATGAAGAGGATTCAAGATTAACCTTTGTCATTGAATGTTTAGTAATGAGCTTTCTTTGTGAACAAGTTTTACAAGTATAATCCTTAGACAACAAAAAATTTTTATTCTTTAAAAGGTGTCATCTAGTATTTTGGATTATCCTACACATCATCGTAGCTCTCAGGTGACATGCCAAAGTCCAAACTCATTGAGATTTACAAGTCTCCAAGACATGGTAGCGTAGGATTCAATAGCTTTTATAGTGACACAATACAATCCTATAGGTGAAGCTTCCAACTTCTCATGGATGGTCTTTTGGCCCATCTTATAAGAGGCGATGTAGAGACATTTGTTATTTTGCTCATAAATTGTCTCAAGATGGTACCCATTATGGCGTACATCTTTGAAGCTAAATACATTCCTCTTCGATCTACTACTTAGCAATACATCCTTAATATACAAGGTGGTGCTATTTGGTAGAACAATGTGGCACTCCCGGAGTCATCAATAATCTTAACAGGACTTGATATTGTATGAAAATTTACCTTACACAATTTCACACTCAAGAAAATGTGCTTGCCATAAAATATGGTATGTGTCCTTGCACTATCAAGAAAACATACATCTTCCTTTTTCTCAATGGTTCCCATTTACACTTGTATTGACAACTTCAGGTGTCAAGAATTATAAAAATTTGTAAATTAGTCATTGGATTGAAAATTTCAAATAATAAAGTTGGAATCAATTTTATGATAATTTTATTAAATGACCATATTGTTATTCCTTGGGAACAAACAACCAAGGGTAATGCATTTAGGAAAAGAAAAAAAATGAGGAAAACATTAAAATCCTCAAATCATATGTCTAGGTTTTCTTCCATCATTTTGATGTCTTATCCTAGCTATCAGGGTCTTCGAAGAAATCACAGACTTCCAAGGGTGTTCTTGCTTCTTTAGGAGCGAGGGGAGTCATCTTAACAGAGGCATTGTTAGCTTCAACATTGGTCAAAGCAGTAAAATTCTTAATGGCGTGAAGCTCAACATTCTTGCCCTTACTTTTCAAGGATGCCTAGTATAGATCAACAAAGTTCTTTGGTGTGTGACAGGTATGCAACTAATGTCTAGCCATGCCTCAACGATGGCAAATACTTTCATCATGCTCTTTCATGGGCTTCTTACCCTTACCATGATTCAGGCCAAGGTTGGATTGCCTAAGGTGACTACATCTCCCGCCACCTTTATGTGGGTTAGGCCTTTGCCTGCATTCATTGCCCTTAAATTGACCTGTACTCTTACTAGAGCTAGCATTTGCTTCAAGTAATGCTTTGAGCTAGTAAGTCTAAAATCATGGCTCTTGAGCAGCAATTCATAGTTTGCTTTGTAATCAAGAGGATAGAAATCAACTCCGAGTATGTCTTAAATTAACATTGTCGGTATTGCTGCTAGAATACAATTTTTGAAGAATGGAAAATGGAAAAAGTTTTCTTTAATAGCTCTAATTTAGTGAGCTTAACACCATATAACTCTAGCTGAGAAACAATATCAAATAAGGTTGAGTTGTAGTTGGACACTGATTTGAAGTCTTGCAGCCTAAGATGCTACCAGTCATACTATGCTTGAGGGAGGATAATTGTCTTGATATGATCATACTTCTCTCTCAACCTTGTCCACAGGATCTCAAGGTCTCGAGCAGATAAATATTAAGTCTCCAAGCTCTCATGCAAATGACTGTGAATGAAGATTAGTGCATTTGCCTTATAATTGTCATTTGCTTTCCCATCTATAATAATTGCATTAGCAAAACCTTGCCCTTGGAGATTTAACTTCACATCAAGGCACTAAGGCAGATAATTGCTTCCATTCACTTCTAGGATGTGGAACTTGGGCTTTTCGATATTTGCCATAATTCTACACACAAAAAAATGAATCCATAAATTAATTGAGAGAACTACAGGGGTTCTCAAAGGCCTACTACCATTTTAGGGGTTAGAGGGATGCTCTAGGTCTGTTGTTGGCTTCAGGTCAATTGGATGGAATGCAAAATCAAAATGTAATTGGTTGATGAAGAACCAAGAAAATTACCTCCTCCTTTGGTGATCATGTTGATAACATGTTGTAAAAGAAATAATTGAAATAGGAAGAAAAGAGAGATATTGAAAGAATGCTCTTTATGTATTATTGAAGCAATGCTTGGAATGAAAAATAATTATGATACAGAATGAGGGTGGGGTTGACCTCCTATGTATAGTTGAGGTCCCTAATAGATTAATGGCTATCACAATCTCCTACTAAGATATATCTATATATTATATTATTTTCTTGATAAATGTCACATTATCACCTAGATAATATCCACATGTAGATGAATCTTGAAATATTTAGAATGAGGATATTACATTTATCATTTATCAAATTTACTCTAATTTGAATTGATCTAATATGGAGTGATATGACCATATTCCATAACACATGATAATTTTTAATTCAATGCATCTTACGTTCACACATGGGTGCACGCACACGTGGTGGTGATGGATGTTGGCAATGGCAATATCAGTATAAATTACGTCCCACCCTTAACCTTTGATAACGCATCTCCCATCTCTCCACTCTCTCCACTCTCTCCACTCTCTTATCTTTCTCTATAGCAGCTGTCCTCTCTCTTTCCTGTACAGGTGCGTGTGAGAATGAGATCAAAGCGTACTCCCCGCTGCAGAAGAAAGGTTTTGCTTATGAGAGGAAGAAAGCTCAGAAGGCAGAGTCCATCTTCAGCTAACGATAGTTCTGCTGCTGAGTCCGTAAGAACATCCATAGAAAGGAAGCTTCAGCAGCTCCAAAGGATCCTTCCAGCTGCTTGTTCTGAGATTAACATGGAAACCTTGTTTCTAAGGACTGCGGAGTATATCTTTCTTCTTGAAGCCAAAGTGAGTTTGCTTCAGAATTTGTCTACTTTCTATGGAGTCTAGTTGCCGATAATGTCATAAAGGAGCGATCTCGGATGTCGCAAATTGGAATGGCATTTACTTTGATGATATAATAATATTCTTGTTCGATGTCTGGCCTGCAGATGGAAATGAATCCTTTTAGTCGATGTTGCGAAGAAAGTATTAATGTTTGTACTTCTCTTCTTTAGTAGAATAAAGTTTCCTGTTGATATTCATTTGTGCTTTATGGATATTGAATGCATACTCTTAAGGAAGTGGATATAAAATATATAAGGAGGGTAAAATGAAGAAACTAAATCGAATTATGCACTTCAAGAAATGATATATTCTTTGTTCTTTCCATCTACTTTACAGCCAGAAAATGTACAAATTGTAATTAGACTAGAACTATTATTTCATTTGTCAAAATAACAATTACTTGTCCAAACTAAAGAAGTAAAAGGTAATTGATATACCTCAGGGATGTTTCGACCTCTCAGTCTATTTTAGCATCTGCTGCCTAAGATAATTATGCTGTAATTAACTGTATATGGGATGTTGGAGGCATTAGATTCTTGGCAGGCACAGTCAACTCGGAATTCAGAAACATACACATGCATTTGCACCCCAAAGTCAAGCTTCTTACGACCCCAAAGTCAAATTTTGGCAAGTAAAATTGTTATTTTGTGGCCGTGGCATTAAATAAAAAATTGTCCATTCCAATGAATACAATTTATGCTCTTCTTTTCAATTATTGGCCTACGTACCTTATATAATGTAAAATAACTCTTTCTTGTATATCCATGTAGTGCTAATCATCTCACTTACATGTCAAGGTTGGAATTAAAAATTTTCTTTTACATTGTTTCAATGAAACAAAGAACATACCTTGACGCCATTATAAAAGAATATATGTTTGAACCACTAAATTTTTCCAGTCAACAATCTTTTACAATTATTAATTCGTAATTTACTGTTTTCATGATAAAGTTTTACAATAAAATATTTAGAGAAATTTTATAGATGATGTTTTGAGAAAAAGAGAAGGAAAAAATAAAGGCAATAAACTAGCTGTATTGCTAAGAGCTGGAAAAGTGAGTCTACGATTTATTTCATCTCATTCAAAGCATATCAATCGACTCCAAGTGGCTGCTAGATATTTGTATGTCACAACTAAAATTCTTATCAACGAGATTAATCCAAATGCGTGTATGCATATGCAAACGTCAAATTATTTTAAAAGAATAAGCTTTTTCGTTTCAGTACAAATAATTGCATAATTAGCTTAGAGGTTGAACAAGACTGCTCGAGACACTCTATACCTGTTGCTGTTGATATCATTAATTAAAATTATATGGCTAATCAAATGATTGATTTTGCCAATAACCTGTTAGGTAGACAGTGCTTTCCAAAAGATTGATGTACATTAGCAATAATAATATCTTGATCTTTCTCTCAGTTACCTTTTGAGTTAACTCTTCCTGTTTTCTCCCATCCCTCATGGAATTCAATAAACCCCTTGAGGTATCGTCACGATGAAAAGTTCATTTTAACAAAATCCCTAGATGAATTCCATGACAGCTCAACTCTAACAGTAAGTTTCAAAAGGCATACAATCTTCAAGTCAACAACCACCAAATTAATATAACCTGTGGTAGGCCTATATGCATATCATTATTTTGCATAATTTTGCTGAATCCTTACAAGCTTGCGTCTCCAATTATTCAGTAGATGCATCGAAGTTTGGAGTGAACAGATCGATAAGGAGGTACCTAAAGTGAATTTTGGTCTTCCCGGACCTTCAAAGTCAAAGACACTTTTTGGGTTAGCGAGCACATTCAAACCCTCAATTTCACATGCCGTACACATGGTATATTATTATTTTTTCCTTCAAAGTAGAAGAAAAATAAATAATTCTAACCATTAATCAGAGGCCAAATGGTGATGTGGGATTGGACCTCTTTTACGATTGTGTGTTTCCAATCGTTTACCAGAAAATCCAGGTAAGACATGACATCCACACATATCGTTTTCTGTAACTAACAACCAATTAAGAATGTCCAATGAATTGGATAAGAGCTATGCACTGTTAATGACGAATCTGGCTATCATGGTCATAACAACTCATTGTTCAATCATATTCACGTCCAAACAATGCAAGCCTAGCTACTTTGGTTAGATGGCATTCTCAAAACGGCTCTTTTTGTCATTGTTTGAAACTGTGGACAGGAATTAGAGATTAGGTTTTTCAATAATTTTTTTTGAAAGGTTAGGTTTTTTGATGATAAGCACTCTGATCGAGACCAATAGACAATAGCTAACATGAGGAACAGATTATCAGATTAATGTCAGTGCTTAGAGTGAGAAAAAAAAACAATAGAATAGAATGGCAAGAACTAGAGTATCAACACCTCTCTTTTGTCCTTTTCCAGAGGCAATGAGCTCTACTTAAGTACTTTGACAACTCCTCTACTTTTATAATTAAGTTAAGACTGTTTGGTAAATTTATTTTTTATAAGTTATTTTTTATAGATTAGCTGTTTGGTAAAATAATTTATACAAAATCTAATTTTGGTTAAAATTATCATAAAGTGTATTTAATAAATAACTTTCTATTAATAACGAATTTCTTTGTTCAAAATAGAAAATTTAACTTTAATTTTTATTTATTTAAAATAAAATTTTAAAAATATAAAAAGTATTTTTATATAACATAAAATTTATAATTAATAATAAATAATAAAAAAAAGTTTCACAAATTAATAACACACATTGTAACTTGCAGGGGAATGCCGCAATGCCAATCCAAAGCAAATCGGTATGATATTACATTCAACATAAATCATTGATATACTAAAATTCATCCTTTTTATATCTTTTATTATGAAAAATAATTGAAAACAATTTAATCATAATAATCTATCTCCTGGATATTGATTCTGTAGCAAATTTTTTTAATAGAATACTAAAACCAGGCTTAAAACTGAAATAAAAAAATAAACATAAAATAATTTGAAAGAGACTAGAGATTTGGATCAAGCTATATGATCATGTCTAACAGTATCAACTTCACGACAAAAAGGAATGAAAAAAATATATCATCCAAGGTTTCCAAAACCAAAAAATAAAATAAAAAATATAAAACAAAATAAAAAAAAATACCTGAATGCAGTTTTGATTTTTTTGTTTTCGTTCTTCTTAATTTTTGTAAAAACAAAAAGAAAACCTTGATTTGCAAAAAGGGAGAGAAGAGAGGGAGTCAATAGGGAAAGAGGGAGGGAGTATTTTTTGAGAGAGGATTTTTTTGAAAAAAATATAACTCTCCTAATAAGCTGGCGTGTTTTTTTTAAAAAAAAAAACAGAGAAGAAAAAGCTTCTAATTGATGCTTTTTTTTAAGCTTTTTTTTAAAGATTTTATTCTTTAAAAAAAGTTATTTTTTTAAGAGCTTTTTAAGAAATCTTATTTGACCTAGCTTTTACTTTTAAGCAGCAAATAAGCTAAAAATAAGTCAAGCCAAATAGGCACTTAATGAAATACTAATTACATACCAACCTTATAAGCTGTTACCTACCTGGAAAAATAATACCCAACGGTGAAAACTTTTAAGAGTTTATATTATATACTAAGTCTTGGGTTCAAATCTTGCAAAAAGAGGAGAGCTTTATAGGATAAAAAAGACTTGAAAATAACTTTTTTGTTATGGATATTTTTGTGAATATCTATTTATATTTTATATATCTAGATTTGAATGTAAATTAGATTGGATGAAGATTAGGATTTAATCCATCCATCTAATCTCTTAATATTATTTTCATCTTGTAAATTCTATCTACATAAAGAGTTATTAGCTTATAAATAAGCCCTTCACTTCATTTGTAAATATGCATTTGAATAAGATCTTCTTACTCCCTCTAAAAACTTTTTCTTATATTTCCTTTTATATTTGTTCTGTTAAGATTTATTTCATAACACGTTATTAACACGATCCACTGATCTATCAAGTTTTGGAATTATTTTGTTTTCATCATCTCCAAGCTTTAAAAGGATTTCAGTGGTTGGTCTTTAATTTCTAGTTGTAACAAATAAAGTAAGTGACTTGATATCTCTTTAATATTTTCATTCCCTAAAAATTAACCTTAATATGAATTTTGCTATCATGTAGTATATATTTTATTGTCTCTTGATTGAAAAATGAATTTGCTATTATATAGCTATTTATGAAAAATCATGAATGTTCATTCCCTGAAGTGAATGAAACAAATGAGCTACTAATAAAAAATTATAAATCCATTCATTTTATAAAGTGAATGTGACATCATTTAATAATTATGGTCATAGTCATGAATCCATCCATTCTTTGAAGTGAATGCAATATTATTTAATAATTATGATTGCCATAATAATTTACACTATCACTATTTTAATTTTAAGGATAATTTTACTATCAGAAGTGGATGGTTGCCTTAATCCATTAACAAACTAAAAATGGATAATCAACTAGAAATGGATAACATGTCATAAGTGGATTACACACCAAAAGTGGATAGATATTTATAATTTACCAAAAGTAGATAAATACTTTCAACCTACCAGAAGTGAATGAATAATGAAAAGATAAAAATGAAAAGAATAGAAGGAATATAGAAAACATATTGTCATTGATGTGGCATGAAAGATTATTGGTCACGTATTTGTTGTACATATTGAATTTTATTAAGTATCACCAAAAACTTTATGATGATTTTAACCATGGCTAAGTTGGTATAGCACATCAAGATGTTTGTCCACCCTGAATAAGGAATTGATTATATGATCGGTAATGGAAATATCAATGGTTGATTTTCTTAACCTGAAAAAGGAATTGATCATTTGATTGGGAATGGAAACATCCGAAAATGAACTTAATAGTAATTGGTATATTTTAGTATAACTATATTATGAAGATACTTTAATATGTTCTTATTATGTGTTTTAATTATGTATTTAATGTTCTTTCCTATTAACTTATAAATTTCTTATTGCATATATCTTATTGTATTGTAAAAAATATAAAAATTCATCTTGTTGGATAAAAAATCCATGATGTAAATATATGTCTTGCAGACATTGCTACAATGCACACTATATTTAAAGACAAGAAATATTTTTCCCTCTTGACAATGGAAGAAACCAATGTCAATACAATATCTAGTAATACAAGATTAAATGAAGGGTCCAAAAGAGCCAATATTTTACTAGCTTAAGGAATAAAGTTTATAATAGAGGATATATTAGTTTCAACGTCTCAAAGAAATTTATTAAGTTTTAAATATATTTATCTAAATAGATATCATATTGAGACAACGAATGAAAGAAAGGTCCAAAAGAGCCAATATTTTACTAGCTTAAGGAATAAAGTTTATAATAGAGGATATATTATTTTCAACGTCTCAAAGAAATTTATTAAGTTTTAAATATATTTATCTAAATAGATATCATATTGAGACAACAAATGAAAGAAACACTTAATACCTTTATATTACATCTATTATTTTGAGTAAAAAGTGTGTCTTAAAAAAAAATTACCGGTTCTATTCTATGAATTTTACTATACAAATATTAGAAAGATTAAAACTTATATTATAGTAAACCAAAAGTTTACAAATGATTTTAATGTTTGGCATGGTCAGTTAAACCATTCCAGATCAATAATGATGCAAAATATTATTGAAAATTAATATGATCATCCATTTGAAAACCAGAAGATTTTTCAATCAAATGAATTTTCATATGTTGCTTGCTTTGGAAGTAAATTAATTATAAAGCCATTACTAGTTAAAGTTGAGACTGAATCCCCAACACTTTTTGAAACATATTCAAGGTGATATATGTGGATTCATACATCTACCATGTGGACCATTTAGATATTTTATAGTGTTAATAGATGCATCGACTAGATGGTCACATGTATGGTTATTATCAACTCACAATTTGGCATTTGCAAGATTATTTGCACAAATAATTTATTTGCAATTAGATTTTTCTAATTATGCAATCAAGACAATTTATCTTGACAATGTTGGTGAATTTACATCTCAAGCCGTTAATATTGCATATTAGTTAGAATAACTATTGAACAGCCTGTTGCTTATGTTCATACACAAAACGATTTAGTAGAATAATTTATTAAACACTTCCAACTTATTGTATGACCATTGTTTATGAAATCTAAACTCTCAATTTCTATTTGGAGGCATGTCATTTTAGATGTAATAGCACTTTACGTATCAGGTCAAATAAGTTATTATAAATTCTCACTTACACAATTGGCTTATGGTCAGGAACCAAATATTTTTGATCTAAGAATTTTTGGATGTGCGGTATATATTTCAATTACTCCACCACAACAGACAAAGATGGGTTCTCAAATGAGGCTAGGAATATATGTTGGATACTGTAACGACCCCCATTTCGGTAGCTACAGGAGTCCGAGACCTCCGGGAAGACCTGTCAAGTCCCGAACAAGCCTATCTAGAATTACCCGTCAATCAACTATATATGATTACCATTTCATATTAATTCACAAATATTATACTTTCATAGCATGAATTGAATCATACACATACTTATTTATTTAAACTCTAAAGCATTTAATTACAAGTTTATACATTAAAATTCTCAGTATCTAATTATTTACTTATAAGGAAATCAATACTCTTCATAACTTAATAAATAAATTACTATCACTCGACCTCTAACGGCGGAGCGACTTAAAATGCTAGGAGATGCCTTTACCTATCCTTAGTGGATTGAACACGTCGATGACTACATGCTAGGCTGATCCCTGTTTGCAAAAGGGAAATAAAATGGGTGTGAGTCTCACAAACTCAATGATCATTGGCTCCGTGTGAGACCCTATTAAGCTCGATTAAAAGACGATATTGTACCGAGTGGTACAACCAAATTAAATCGAGCCTCAAACTAGTTTAATAGAAATTCTAAGAGGAATTTAAAAATTCTGAAACCCACATAAAGACTTAGAACAGTGATTCAGAGTTTAAGGTCCAGTTTGGAGTCAATCGGGAAAATTGACCGGTCATGGGCAAAACGGTCATTTTACCATTTGATGATAAAATGGAGATTTTTAGCCAAGATTTGATCACATTTGACCAAGAATAATTATATGAAATATAATTATGATTATTGGAGTATAAAATGAAGTTTAGTAGTGAAAAATTGTGATTCCCGATATTTTTGGAGTACAAGGGCAAAATGGTAATTTTACCACTAGAGGACCAAACGAGAATTTTTTTGAAAAGATTTTTTTTGCCCCATTTGGTTAATATTGATCAATATTAGTGTTATTTGAGGTTAGAAAGTGAAAATAATGTGATTCTGGTACATTTCAGAGTATAGGGGCAAAATCGTAATTTTTTCACTCCGGGGGCAAATCGATAAATTTTTCGCCCCAGCACTTGTCAAGACCAAGGGATTTTAATCCTTCTGGGATTGGATAAATACAAGAATAATTGTGGTGGAAAATTTAGAAGAAAAAGTCAAAAAGTTAAAAAAATGGGCCAATAAGCATGTGACACGTGGCATGCTTGATTATTTTATTATTAAAGCCTAAATATTAGCCATAAAACCCGTTTTCTCTCTCCAAATTCTGCACAAAACTGATTCAAAGGAAAAAAAAAAGATAACAAGGAGAAAAACAAGAAAACCTAGCTAAAAATTCAAGAGAAAAGTGTGATTTTCAAATAAAATCAAGTGAAAAAGGTAACATTTCTTCACTTTAGCTTATGATCTACAATACCCATGCATTTCTTTCCATTTTCTATGGTTGAGCGACATGATATCATGATGAATTTAATTCTGAAAAATGGGTATGGAAGAGGAATTAATGTTGGATTGGCTTGATTTTAGACTATGTTGATGTTTAAAGGTAGTTAAGCATGGTTATGAACAAAAATATAAGAAAAAATTTGATTCTCTTTGTTGTTCTTCATTGGCCGAACCTGGTGTGTTGAGAATCAATGAGGGATTGTTTGTATTTCAAGGAAAATGGGTTGGAAAATGATGAATTAAGGTGAAACGGTTATGTAGGAAAAATTTTGGTCCTAGTGCACCAAATGACCGAATTTTTCTATAAGGAAATGTGAGGGTTCTAATGCTGAATTTGGCTTTATTTGAATAATATGTGGTGAATTAAGGTATTAGACGAAGAATGGATTAATTTGGAGGTGATTTGGACACAATCGCCAATTAATCGGGTGATTGGTCGAATTTAATCGATACCACGATTAAGCGGTAATCGGACGCATTTTTGTATTTACATATCAAGCATTAGTAATTTAAATTAGTTTATATCAATTTAGGGACAATATAGTAAATTCCTCGACTTTGTTATTTGTCAAGGTAGTGAGACGTTCAGAAAAAGCAAAAGAATTACGCTTGAGCACTATTAGTCCGAGTGCACCCGAAATCCAGATTTTCGACACCTGTGAGTGAATTTGCATTTCAAATTGGTTTTGGAGAATATGAATGTACTTGAATAAAATGCTTAAATGATTTTATTCAACTCTCTTTAAAAAGAAAGGGAACTTGGGAACAAGCTTTTAGTGTAAATTATTTCTGTGATGTTAAATATGATTGTCATGCATTTGTGTATATTTGTATGATGCTTATATGTATTGTTAATAAATTTATGTGAAATCAATGTAATGGGGTGCAAAATGGGATGTTGAGTGACCCCCATGCCTGTGTGTAAAATGGGATGCTGAGTGACCCCCATGTATGAGTGAATAATGCTGAGTGATAACCCTTACCGAGTACTCCGATAGTTATTTCTTTGTACCACCAAGGACAGTGAAGACTTGGCGGTGTATATAATTGCTCAAGTCTTCGTGTATATATGTGTGATCGTGTGATATGTGAACCCTTGTTCATGACGGTTTGTGATAAACCGTTAATTTTGCTATCTTGCTTGATAAAGCGATTGGTGAATGAAATTATACGTGATATATATGCATATATGAATTGTACGGGTTGTGAAACCCTTATTATGTGACGGTTTGTAGACAACCGTCGATTTGGGGACTTTAAATGAATTGCTTGAATGAATTGCACCCAATTTCTTATTTAGAAATAAGTCCCGGGAACAAGCCCTTGATAAATTGTCTTTATATTGTGAAAGGTGGCTGTTGTGAATTTGGGTGTCATTACATTATATGGGTATATATCTATATACCTATGAATATATGTTGTGCATTGATAGATAATATTGTGTTATGATTATAACCATATGTGTGAATGATGATTTAGGGCTCATAGAGGATAAGATTGCTGTGTGATTTCCCATCCATGAGCAAATGATGATTTGGGGCTCATAGAGGATAGGATTGCTGTGTGATCTCCCATCCATGAGCGAATGATTTTAAAGGACTTATAGATGATGGGGTGCTGTGTGATCCCCCACCCTATAAGTGCTCTAATAGAGATCTCGAAAGAGGAGGGAAGGGGTTGCTCGCAAGGGGACCCCTGTGCGAGGTGAAGTGCACCCTTTGCCTAGTCATAGGGTTGTGCGGAGGGGTGCAGTGTACATATCGATTGAACGACAATGTGATGTATGTAGGCATGTGATTTGATATATATATGTGGGTGATATAGTGTGCATGCTGATAGAATATGACTGTATGATATGCGAATTCTGAGAAATACTCCTTTATCGTAGATTGATTTAATTTGAGGAAAAAAGGGTTTAGCACAAAACCCTCGTACGGTTGAGAGAAACCCTCATTCAACAACGGGTTATGATTATGCTTCGCTGTAGCAAGAATGCCTTACTGTTGCAGCAATAATTATCGATTTTGCTTTCTTGCTAGAATGATTGGTGTACCTTCATGGTTGGCTTAGCCTTGAATGTAGAATCAATTCTGAGTCAAAAGGGGAAGGGTTTAAATATTAGCTAGATCAAAATTGTCTCATTTTCAATCAGTGCATCTTGATTGTCAAATTTCCTGGTTAAGATTGCTTGTTCCCTTCAATATTCACTCACTGAGTTTTGTACTCACGTTTTATAAAAATTCATGTTTTCAGATTTAAAGGAAATTAGAGCCTAGACCAAGTCGTCTATGCATAATCGCCTTTTGGTTGGTACTACGGCATCTCAGTACTTGTGCCTTTATTCAAAGTTACTCCTCTGATGGTTGAGAGTCTTTGTTTGTGTACATGTATATATATATGTTGGATTAATGGTGCCTCGATGAGATGGCATTGAATGACAGTGCTTTGAGATAATGAAATTGTAAACATGTAGTATACATGTTATGTTTTGAAATATATTGAATTGTGAATCAAGAATTTTGGTTTAGAATTAGTAATGCAAGATGTATAAAATGTCGAACATGATTACTGGAAAAGGCTTGCTTAGGCTTGGTGAGCTATGCTCATTAGGTCCATGCGCTGGTCATGGCTCGGGAAATTGGGTCATGACACTCCGTGAGTAGGACGTAGATGGGAAACAAACAAGTAGCAGATCAGTTGAATATAAAAATACAAGATTATAAACATAATTTGCTTCAAACGAGGGTTTTGTGCCTTATATAAAAATCAAGAATTTCTTATACATTGTAATCACTTCAAGTGATAAATCATCCAAGGTGGATAAAATTTCTCGCATAAAAATACGTTAATCATCATTTTTGAATCAAATCCACAAAATTGAGCAAGCTCCCGTGAAACCAAACATTAATCGGGTGTATACATCATTCACAAATCGTCTCGCACGCGAGGGTAAAATTCATATAACTAGAAAACCAAAGGAGCTGTGAAAAACCGTTTAATTCCATTTTCACCATGCAAAGAAATATAATTCATAACATTGAACTCATTTCAAATCATGTAGAATAATCACATTTCATCAAAATATCAACAAGGCTTATGACTCTCTTAAAAACTTGGCTTTTGCCAAAAAAACTCATATTCGGTGATACCTTGCGCTGAGGCATCCAACCGAATCCGCCAAAGCTGTTAAAATTTCCTATACGCATAAAACATAATTTTGCATTTGGAAACACAGCCGTTCCTTAACGTTAGCTGAGTTCACCTTCACGTGGTGGTTCGACATGAAGTGAACTCTATTGTTACCTCAGGAGTTACCTTCCGTTGCCTCTTTATCGAGATAAAATATAACCGAGTTTACCGTGCCCCTCTACTAGGCTGGTCCACAGAACCCTCCACTGTACTGTCTAATCACTTAACCCACCATATCCATAAAATTTTTAGTAGCTTGGCATGACTAATATTTTACTACACAGCCTATTAAGGCAAAACAACAGTTCATATAATCCCTACAAACACAATTCCAGTCATCCATGCCCTTACATTGTCATAAGCCATCAGTTTAACTACACGCATATATATAACACAAATATGTATTCTCTACTTACTCTTGAATCTCTTGGTTAAATAAAATCACTTTTAAAAGAATCCAAATTTGATTTTCAAGGGAATATTTTAAATCTTTCTCAAAATATCGATCCCCGTATCACGTTAAAACTCTGTTTTCATACAATGTTCATTGTAAATATTTGCATGATATTTTTATATCAAAGTAGCATGGTGAATATATAATAAATTTCATGAATGCACATGACACAAACAATAAAGCACATTTTTCTTTGATGTATATCATTTCGAAAAGCTTGTTTCCCGGTTTAAAACACTTTACATATAATTTATATACATATATATTCCAAATGATTTCTAAAAATCATTTGCATTAACAATTCCTTAAAATTCTATCAACGCATGCTTTCCACAATTGTACACGTTCGATAAATTATGCGTGAATATATATATCCATAGATAATATGAAAGTTTTAAAATGACGCCCCTTACTCACCTCATAATAGTGGAATATTACTTCACTATTGATTCGTACGTGTATATAATTATTCCTATTTGTCGGTCAAATACTTCGTTCGACACGCCTCCACGACAAACTTTCCTAGCAATAATTTAGACTCAATATACTTAATCACACATTCGTATGGGTGGCAACATAATTAAAAATTCCTGAAGCAACTTGCATATTTTTCATCCAAAATATGCACAATATTAAACTACCCATAAACCTTAAAGTATAACATTAACTTACCGTTGGGCCTTTTTCATTTCTTCATTACCTTTGGGCCCTTTCCATGGGCTTCTCTATTTTTTTTCCTATTTGGGTTTAGCCCATTTATTTCTTTTGTTGGGCTATGCCCACTTATTTAATAGCTATTGGGCCATGCCCATTTGTTTAATAGCTATTGGGCTAAGCCTACTTTTTTTCTTTTCTTTTCTTTTTCTTTCCCACGTTTCTTCCTTCTTCCTCTTCCAACCTGTCACTCCCTTCACCACCGTGGCTTCCTCTGTTCTTTTCCTCTCAAAACTGATCATCACACAACCTCCTTCCATGGCAACAAAACCTCCGAAAGTTTCCAGCAACTTACCTTATTTTTCTACCTCAAACTCAACTCTTTTTTCTTTAAATTTTTGGCAGCACAAAGCGTCAATTTTCAACAACCAAAGTTGTGTTTTTAAGCCCCAAAACCAGCAGATTTCCTACTTAATTTCTAGTAGCAAAATCCTCAATGATTTTAGCTATAAAACCTCAAAATTTTCAACAAATAAGCCTTGAAAATTTTAGCAACTAACCATAAATATTTTCAACTTTCTTACCTCCCTTAAAGTGCAGAAAAATCAGATTTCTTCTCTCTCAAAATTTTCTAAATTTTCAACCTTCTTTATTCTCCTCCCTCATGACACTTTCTCTCCTCTTTCTTTCCATCTTTTTTCTTCCCTCTTTTGCTCGATTTTTCTTTACTTCTACCGTTCTTTCTCTCTTCTCTTTCTCCCCATTTTTCCCTTGTCTTCTTTTTCTTTCTTTGACCGAGGCTTCTAGTCTTTTCTCCTATCTTCTTTCTCTTTTTCCTTTCTTTTATCTCACATGACCAGCCCCACTATCATTTCTACATTCTTCCTTTTGTTTTCTTTTGCTTTTGTCTTCATCTTTTTCTTCCTTTCTTGACTCATGTGGCATTTGACCAATAAAAATTTATTTTGACTTTTCAACACCTTTTTCCTCATTATTTATCATCCATTTTATTCTCATAATATTTTTATTTCTTCCAAATAATTAAATTTACATATTGTGCCTTAACTTTATTTTATTTAACATACCTCCCCTAAATTTTCATAATTTAAAATTAATTCTTCCAACACGTGTAAAAATTCTAATTTCCGTCTATGTTTCTTTTCTTACACGTGTACGACCAAAATATTAAAATCGAATTTCAATGCGGTGTCACCATAATATTTAAATATTTACTTACTGTTTTTACTTGATTTAATAAAATCACAAGGGCACAATTATCGTCGTTTTCCTTCAAAATTCTTCTTTACTTCTTCTCCCCGACTTGAATTAGTCATATTTCATTTTTCATGACTAATTCCGACAACATATAAAATATTAATATTTTAATATTATTTTCTTGAATAAAATATTATTTTATTTCAAAAATTTTCACTTGCCTTCTTTGGTCTCGAGACACATTCTTATGTCTCGATTTACTTCTGAATCATTCTTTAACTTACTAATTCGTCTCCAATGTAAATATTATTATTATTTAATTGTTGTTTTTGTGCGTGCGAAACATTTTATTCTTAAACGTTCCTTTCATCCCTTGTCGTTCTTTAGCACGCCAATTCACTTCAAATGATCATTTGTTTAATCAATAATATCTTATTAGTGTCCAACGAGAGTACGGGGTATTACAATCTCCCCCACTTAAAATAAATTCGTCTTCAAATGCAAATCAACGCACAGTGAATAATCAAAATTCTAAAATACTTCTACATCATTTTCATTGGACATTCTCTATATAGGATCTCGATCTCATAAATTATATCAATTTCCAATCTTTGTAGAAAACTCAACAATGTCATATTACATTTATTTATAAGTACCACACTTCTTGAATTAAATCAATATTATTCTTCCTCTTTAAAGAAAAATCAAATATATCATTAATCCTAGTCACATCTCCATCAAATCATTCTTAAAGCATCGATTATGCATGTTTACATAGCCATCCACAATCCCTCTACTTTGACCTTTTATCAACATTTCGACATTTGAGCATTTATCCAACCATTGACTGTGGGTCTAACTTGTCAACCCATCTTTATTTTAGTCTACTTACTTTCAAACCATTCCCATACGAGCATTTCATAATACGTAAGGATCAATACATGCTTTATTTGTTTTAGGTATCTTTAACATCAGAGATGATTCAAATCTAATAATTATTAATAACCATATTCTCGAAAACAAAACTTTAGTACTTTCATGATCGAATACTCACTAGATAATTTCAACTTATACCACAAGGCATGTCGATAATTAACGATATTCTTGTATTTATCTTTATAATCTTAATCAATCTCTTTAATCAATAGCTAATTGTTCATCATCAGCCGCATAAAACATATCAAACTTGAAATTCCTCAAATTTACTGTAAATGCCAAATCTCATGGCCTCATTACCGAAGTCTTTACTAGTATCTGAATACTTGAAATCTCAAATCATCATCTCTTCCTAAATAGATCTTTATACTTATGTGGCATATCAGTCACGAGCCCCAACTTGACTACATAATCTTTTTGCTTCTTGAGCTTTAAAGTTCTTCGTAGTAAAAATCTCTCGAATTGTCATCAAAGTGTTCACAAAGTGGATACAAGTCCATAACTTATAGTTCAATACCTAAAGCAGTGAACACAATCTCATCATTAGAGTTCTACTCTTACCTACTAATCGTAACTCCCTTTGTTCATTTACTTACACATTGCTTGGTTGCTTACCAGCCATTTATAGCCATCCAAATTCGACTTCTTATAATTAGTCAAACTATTGCATTCTCACACATTTCCATACATTTCCAAAACACTTAAACACTTCCTTTAATACAATTTTGTTGAAGATTTAAATAATCAAAGGCTCAACTCTAAAGCTTTTCATAACCTTAACATTTCAATGTATGCTTATTAACATTCTAGCTCATTGGCTCCCAATGGACGTTATTTTAAGATTCCCTCAAAGTGTCCCTCGACATTATTACCAATATCTAATTTCAAGCTTGAGCTAATTCATGCACTAATAACTACAATCCAACATAATTCCATCAAAACTTGGGATTTCATCATCACCTAATTGAATTCAAAACCAGCTCCATTTAAGCTGTTATACACCTATTTAACACATATTCGAATTTAAAATATTTCAAAAATTCAGCACCAATCATATATGGGTAGGGCAACTTAATTAACACAGTGCACTAACCTCCATACACGTGAGTATCAGTTTATATCTCCTTAATACTTAAATTTATAAACTTCAAGTGAATCTCAACTATCATTATTTATTTCAGGCAAAATATACCTCTCATTACCATTTTTGTATGTTCTCCTTTATATTGTCCTCAAATGCCCCATAGTCATCAAATTTCTTTCTATTGACAATCATAAGCTCAAATTTTAACTCCACTAGTTAAATGAGCTATTATAGACTTATTAGTCCCATTTCACTTTCCTCAACTTTTGGTCGGAGGGGTACATCATCATATCAACTTTTCATTAGAAGCATTTGCTTAGCATATTTCCAACAGTAGCTCATGTCTCGGGTGGCATATCAAACTCAGACATCGGCAATCAATTCTCATTATTTAATTTTCTTTTATAATTACACAATGTGGTTTTCTAAGATAAATGAGTGTACGCAGCCTTCTGTTTATAATCGGTGCTACAGTCACTGACTATAAATAAGACTCACGTCGACCCCACTACTTCGCTGTTTGACACAAGAATACCCTAAGACTCGACTAAACCTAGAGCTCTGATACCACTATTGTAACCACTGCCCCCTTCGGTCGCTACCGACATTTGAGACCTCCGGGAAAACCAGTCAAGTCTCGAACAAGCCTATCTAAAATTACCCATCAATCAACTATATATGATTACCATTTCATATTAATGCACAAATATTATACTTTCATAGCATGAATTGAATCATACATATACTTATTTATTTAAACTCTAAAGCATTTAATTACAAGTTTATACATTAAAATTCTTAGTATCCAATTATTTACTTATAAGGAAATCAATACTCTTCATAACTTAATAAATAAATTACTACCACTCCACCTCTAACAATGGAGCGACACGAGATAAAATGCTAGGAGATGCCTTTACCTATCCTCGGTGGACCAAACGCGCCGATGACTACATGCTAGGCTAATCTTTGTCTGTAAAAGGGAAAGAAAAAGGGTGTGAGTCTCACAGACTCAATGATCATTGGCTCTATGAGTAGGGCGTAGATGGGAAACAAACAAGCAGCAGATCAGTTGAATATAAAAAAGGAAGATTATAAACATAATTTGCTTCAAACTGGGGTTTTGTGCCTTATATAAAAATCAAGAATTTCTTATACATTGTAATCACTTCAAGTGATAAATCATCCAAGGTGGATAAAACTTTTCGCATCAAAATACGTTAATCATCATTTTTGAATCAAATCCACAAAATTGAGCAAGCTCCCGTGAAACCAAACATTAATCGGGTGTATACATCATTCACAAATCACCTCGCATGCGAGGGTAAAATTTATATAACTGTAAAACCAGGGAAGCTGCGAAAAACCACTTAATTCCATTTTCACCATGCAAAGAAATATAATTCATAGCATTGAACTCATTTCAAATCATGTAGAATAATCACATTTCATCAAAATATCAACAAGGCTTATGACTCTCTTAAAACTTAGCTCTTGCCAAAAAAACTCATATTCGGTGATACCTTGCGTCGGAGCATCCAACCGAATCTGCTAATGCTATTAAAATTTCCTATACGCATAAAACATATTTTTACATTTGGAAACACAGCTGTCCATTGGCGTTGGCTGAGTTCACCTTCACGTGGTGGTTTGGCGTGAAGTGAACTCTATCGTTACCTCAGGAGTTACCCTCTACTGCCTCTTTATCGAGGTAAAATATAACCGGGTTTACTGTGCCTCTCTGCTAGGCTGGTCCATGAAACCCTCCACTGCAGTGTCTAATCACTTAACCCACCATATCTATAAAAATTTTAGTAGCATGGCATGACTAATATTTTACTACACAACCTATTAAGGCAAAACAACAGTTCATATAATCCCTACAAACATAATTCCAGTCATCCATGCCCTTACATTGTCATAAGCCATCAGTTTAAACCACACACATATATATAACACAAATGTGTATTCTCCGCTTACTCTTGAATCTCTTGGTTAAATAAAATCACTTTTAAAGGAATCCAAATTTGATTTTCAAAGGGACATTTTAAATCTTTCTCAAAATATCGATCCCTGTATCACGTTAAAACTCTTTTCGTACAATATTCATTGTAAATATTTGCATGATATATTTTATATCAAAGTAGCATGGTGAATATATAATAAATTTCATGAATGCACATGACACAAACAATAAGGCACATTTTTCTTTTGTGTAGATCGTTTCGAAAAGCTTGTTTCCTAGTTTAAAACACTTTACGTATAATTTATATACATATATATTCCAAATGATTTCTAAAAATCATTTGCATTCACAATTCTTTAAAATTCTATCAACGTATGTTTTCCATAATTGTACACGTTCGATAAATTATGCATGAATATATATATATATATATATCCATAGATAATATAGAAATTTTAAAATTGACACCCTTACTCACCTCATAATAGTGGGATATTACTTCACTATTGATTCATACGCGTATATAATTATTCTTATTTGTCGGTCACATACTTCGTTCGGTGTGCCTTCACGACAAACTTTCCTAACAACAATTTAGACTTAATATACTTAATCACATATTCGTATGGGTAGCAACTTAATTAAAAATTCCTTAAGCAACTTGCATATTTTTCATCCAAACTATGCACAATATTAAACTACCTATAAGCCTTTAAATATAACATTAACTTACCATTGGGCCTTTTTCATTTCTTCATTACCTTTGGGCCGCCTCCATGGGCTTATCTATTTTTTTCCTATTTAGGCTAAGCTCATTTATTTCTTTTGTTAGGCCATGCCCACTTATCTAATAGTTATTGGGCCATGCCCATTTATTTAATAGCTATTGGGCCAAGCCCTTTGTTTTTCTTTTCTTTTTCTTTTTCTTTCCCACGTTTCTTCCTTCTTCTTCCTCCAACCCGTCCTCCCTTCACCACCGTGGCTTCCTCTCATCACTACCGTGGCTTCCTCTCTTTCTTTTTTCTCAAAACCGATCATCACAAAGCCTCCTTCCATGGCAACAAAATCTTTAAAAATTCCTAGCAACTTTCCTTATTTTTCTACTTCAAATTCAACTCATTTTTCTTCAAATTTTTGGCAGCACAAAGCTTCAATTTTCAGCAGCCAAAGTTGTGTTTTTCAACCCCAAAACCAACAGATTTTCTGCTCAATTTCCAGCAGCAAAATCCTCAATGATTTCAGCTATAAAACCTCAAAATTTTCAACAAATAAGCCTTGAAAATTTTAATAACTAACCATAAATATTTTCAGCTTTCTTACCACTCTCAAAGTGCAGAAAAATCAGCTATTTTCTCCCTCAAAATTTGTTGAATTTTCGACCTTTTTTCTTTTCTTCCTTCACAGCACTTTCTCTCCTCTTTCTTTCTATCTATTTCCTTCCCTTTTTTGGTCGGTTTTTCTTTGCTTCTATCGTCTTTCTCTCTTCTCTTTCTCCACATTTTTCCTTTGTCTTCTTTTTCTTTCTTTGACCAAAGCTTCTAGTCTTTTCTCTTATCTTCTTTCTCTTTTCCTTTCTTTCATCTCACATGACCGGCCCCACATCTTTTCTACATTCTTCTTTTTGTTCTCTTTTGCTTTTGTCTTCATCCTTTTCTTCCTTTCTTGACTCATATGGCATTTGATCAATAAAAATTTATTTTGACTTTTCAACACCTTTTTCCTCATTATTTATCATCAATTTAATTCTCATAGTATTTTTATTTCTTCCAAATAATTAAATTTACATACTATGCCTTAACTTTATTTTATTTAACATACCTCCTTCAAATTTTCATAATTTAAAATTAATTCTTCCAACACATGTAAAAATTCTAATTTCTTTCTATCTTTCTTCTCTTACAAGTGTACAACCAAAATATCGAAATCGTATTTCAATGCGGTGTCACCATAATATTTAAATATTTACTTACCGCGTTTACTCGAATTAATAAAATCACAAGGGCACAATTATCTTCGTTTTCCTTCAAAATTCTTTTTTACTTCTTCTCCCCCACTTGAATTAGTCATATTTCATTTTTCATGACTAATTCCGACAACATATAAAATATTAATTTTTTAATATTATTTTATTGAATAAAATAATATTTTATTTCAAAATTTTTCACTTGCCTTCTTTGGTCTGGAGACACATTATTATGTCTCAATTTACTTCTGAATCATCCTTTAGCTTACTAATTGGTCTCTGATGTAAATATTATCATTATTGAATTATTGTTTCTGTGCGTGCGAAACGTTTTATTTTGAAGCGTTCCTTTCATCCCTTGTCCTTTTTTAGCACGCCAATTCACATTAAACGATAATTAGTTTAATCAATAATATCTTATTGGTGTCCAACGAGGGTACAGGGTATTACAGATATGAATCTCCATCTATAATTAAATATTTAGAACTCTCAATAGGAGATTTATTTATTGCAATGTTTGTTGATTGTCATTTTGATGAAACAATTTTTTCAACATTAGGGGGAAAAACTAAGTAGCTGGAAAAAAGAAATTTCTTGGAATGAATTATCATTATGTAGTTTTGATCTTCACACAAATCAATATGAACTTGAAGTTCAAAAGATAATTTTTTTGCAAAATATAGTAAATTAGTTGCTAAACGTATTTACTGACTTAAAGAGAATAACTAGATCTTATATACCAGCTGCAAATGCTCCTATTAGCATTGATGTCCTTGTAGGACAAAGCACACCAGAAGCGTGGAGACCAATCAATTCCAAAGATAAAATCCTTGAAAAAGAAATGAGCAAATGTTCAAGATGATTAGAAAGAGAAGGTAGAAACTCTAGAAGAGACCTTTGACATAATTGATTAAAATTTTTGAAGAAATTCAAGAACCTGAAATCATTGAAAATGAAGAGATCTCAATCAATTATGTCATGACAGGAAAGATGGAACTAGAATAACATAAACGTCAACAATATTTTTGTATATAATATAACGCTCAAATATTATTAAAGAAAATGAAGATCTTGAACTTATATTTATTAAAGAATGTAGACATGGAAATGATTGGCCAATGTGGAATCATACAATTAAGGAGGAATTGAATTTACTAGCAAAACATGAAGTTTTTAGTCCAATGGTCCATACACCAAATTCTGTAAAACCAATGGGATATAAATGGGTATTTGTGCAAAAATGAAATGAGAAAAAGAACTTATGAGATATAAAGCATGGTTTGTTGCACAAAGTTTTACCCGATGACATGATATTGAAGAGACATATCCTCTTGTGGTAAATGCAATTACAATTCTGTATTAATTAGTGTGGCAATAAATGAAAAGATTGAAATGTGTCTAATGAATGTAGCTACAACCTATTTATATATCTCACTTGATAATGATATCTAGATGAAAATTCCTAAAGGGTTTAAGTTGCCTAAAACACAAAATTTGAATTCTTAAAAAATTTATTCGATCAAATTAAATAAATCTTTATATGAATTAAACCAATTTGGACATGTGTTATAATCGTCTTAGTGTATATTTGTTGAAAAAAGGCTATAAAAATGATCCTATATGCCCATGTGTTTTTATGAAGATTCAGATATGAATTTGTGATAATTGCTGTTTATGTTGATGATTTGAACATTATTACATTATTGAAACTCTTGAAGAGTTATTAAAAGCAGTGGATAACTTAAAGAGAGAATTTGAGATAAAAGACCTTAAAAAACAAAGTTTTGTTTGAGTTTTCAAATTGAACACTTGACAAATGAAATTTTTGTCGATCAATCAAATTATATAGTAAAAATGCTAAAACGATTTTATATGGATAAAGCATGTCCATTAAGTTCACCAATGGTTGTAAAGTCACTAGATATGAAAAAAGACCCTTTCTGAACTTGTGAGGATGATGAAAAACTTCTTGGTCTTGAAGCACCATATCTTAGTGTAATTGTAGCACTAATTTATATTGCTAGGAATACATGACCTGATATATCATTTGCTGTAAATTTATTAGTAAGATTTAATTCTTCTTTGACTCATATATATTGGAATGGAATTAAACGTATACTTCGAGGAACAGTGGATGTAGGCTTATATTATTCAAATACATCAAAATAAAATTTAATTGGTTATGCATATATAGGATATTTATCTGATCCACACAAGGCTCGATCCTAGATGTGAGACCCTATCAAATTGGTTAAAAGCCGGTATTGTACCTAGTGGTACGATTAAGTTAAATCGAACCTTGAACTAGCTCAAATAGAAATTCTAAGAGGAATTTTAAAATTCTGGAACTCACAGAATGCCTTAGAATAGTGATCCGGAGTTCAAGGTTCAGTTTGGAGTCAATCGAGAAAATTGATCGGTTAGGAACAAAACGATCATTTTGTCATTTGATGATTAAATGGAGATTTTTAGCCAAGATTTGATCACATTGGACCAAAAATTATTATATGAAATACAATTATGATTATTGGATTATCAAATGATGTTTAGCAGTGAAAAATTTTGATATCCGGTGTTTTTGGAACACAAGGGCAAAATGGTAATTTTGCCACTAGAGGACTAAACGGGAATTTTTTGAAAGGATTTTGCCCAATTTGGTTAATATTGATCAATATTAGTGTTATTTGAGGTTGGACAGTGAAAATAATATAATTCCGGTACATTTCGGAGTATAGGGGCAAAATCGTAATTTTTTCATCTCGGGGGCAAAACCATAATTTTCCACCACCAGAACATATTTTTCCAGCCATGGTCATCTTTTGATCATATCATGATTTAGAATAATCATGTGGTGGAAAAGAATTGGAAGAAAAAGTCAAAAAGTTAGAAAAAATGGGCAAATAGGCATGCGACACGTGGCATGCTTGATTATTTTATTATTAAAGCTTAAAAATCAGCCATTTCAACCCATTTTCTCTCTCTAATTTCGGCACACACCAGATTTAAGGGAAAGGAAAGAAGAACAAAGGGAAAAAACAAGAAAACCTAGGTGAAAATCCAAGGAAAAGTGAGATTTTCAAGGAAAATCAATTGAAAAAGGTAATAATTCTTCACTTTGGCTTATGATCTACAATACCCATGCTTTTGTTCTAGATTTCCATGGTTGAATATTGAGATATCATGATGAGTTCAATTCTGAAAAATGGGTATGGATGAGGAATGATTGTTGGATTGGCTTGATTTTAGACTACGTTAGTGTTTGGAGATAGGTTAGCATGTTAGTAAGCAAAATCGTAAAAAGAAAATTTGATTTCCCCATGAATCACTCAAGGCCGAACCTAGGGTGTTGAGAATCAATGAGAAATTGTTTCATTTTCATTTGAAATGAAATAAATTAGAAAATGACAAATTAAAGTGAAAAAGTTTAGTAGGAAAAACTACAGTGCTAATGTACTGTAATGACCGAATTTTTATCTGAAGAAATTGAAGGGTTTAAATGCTGAAAAATTGTTATTAGAAATGTGTGTGATGAATTAAGGTTTTAAGGGAGAAATGGATTGATTTGGATGTGATTTGGACATAATTGCCAATTAATTGGGTAATCGATCGAAATTAGTCAATATCGCGTTTTAGCGATAATCGGACGCTTTTTCCATTTGCCTATTATGCGGTAGCAATTTAAATTAGTTTATATTAGCTTAGGGGCAATATAGTAAATTTCCTAATTTTATTTTGTGTCAAGGTGGTGAATCCTCGGATAAAAGCAAGAAAATCGCATTCAAGGATTAGCAGTCAAAGCGCTCGAATTTGACTCCTGGAAAACCAATGAGTGAATTTGCATTTCAAAAATGGTTTTGGGGAAATTGAACCTATTTGAATAAAATGCTTGAATGATTTTATTCAATCTTCTTTAAAAAGAATGGGTACCATGGGAACAAGCTTTTTGTGAAGTATTATTTCATTGATGTGAAATTTGATTGTGCTAAATATGTACATTTTTATGATGTTTACATGTATTGTTAAGAAATGTTGTGAAATTATTATCACCGTGCACGTGCGAAGGAGAAAATGCACATGCCTGTAATGGTGTGCAAAGTGGGGACAGCGATACGTAACGCCCACAATTTCCTAGAAATTCAAAATTGAGCAAAGTGGGGACGACGACACGTAACGCCTACGATTCTTGGAAATTATCACCCGTGAACTTTGGTGAAACGTGATTCGCTATCCAGGGGCTTGCAAGGACGGCGATATGTAATGCCTGCAAGTGCTCAAATAAATGTCTCTTTGACCACCAAGGACAGAGGTGACTTGATGGTATATATATATGATTGCTCATGTCTTTGTGTAGATATACATGATTACTCATGTTTGTGTGTATATATGTGATTGTATGGTATGCGAATTGCCTTAAATTGAGAAAAGGGAGTTTAACACGAAACCCTCGTGCAGCGATGGGTTTTGATTTTGCTTCGCTACAGTAGAAATTTCACTGCAGTGATAATTGTCGATTTTGGTATCTAGCTAGAACAAATCCCAAGGTAAGTAGAAAAAGGGGTTTAAATATTAGTTAGATCAAAAATTATCTCATTTTCAACCGGTGCATCATGATTGTTAAATTTTCGATTAAGATTGCTTGCTCTCTTCTAATATTCACTCACTGAATATTGTACTCACGTTTTATAAAAATTCATATTTTCTGATCAAGAGACTGTTGGACCTTAGATCGAGGAGTCCCCGTAGTGCATCTCCTAGTTAGAAGGTGGGCATTCAGTAGCAACCCATTTCTTTTATTGTAAATGTCTCCGCTAGAAGTCATGGGTCTTTTTGTATTGTGAATACAATCTAACTATGTGAATATGTGTATGCAGTGTAAATTGCTAAATATATGACTGGTATAGTGCATGTATATTCTATTGATAATGCCATTGTTAATTGGCTTTGTATGCACACTGGGTGCATCACGTGTGTTTGCATCACACCGCCGTACGATAAGTAAAGTAAATGGATAGGCTTGCTTGGGCTTAGTGAGCTATGCTCATCGGGTCCTTGCGCCGGTCATGGCTCGGGAATTGGGTCATGACATTAGACATGTTACTTATTCATATGTGGAGGTATGACTATTTCATGGCATTTTATAAAACAAACAATAGTAGCTACTTCTTTTAACCTTGTAGAAATTTTTGCAATTCATGAGGCAATTCGTGAATGTGCCTGGTTAAGAACTGTGATTCAACATATTCAAAAAACATGTGGCTTGTCAACCAAGAAGGAAATTTCAACAATGTTATATGAGGACAATACTGCTTGCATTGCACAATTAAAGGAAAGATATATTAAAAGTGATAGGACTATATATTTTGCCAAAATGCTTCTTCACTTATGATCTCTAAGAAAATGATGATATTAGTGTTTAACAAATTCAATCAAGTGACAATCTAGCAGATTTGTTTACCGAAGTCATTCCTACAGCAACATTTGAAAAGTTGGTACAAAAGATTGGAATGCATCATTTTAAAGATTTCTATAACGTAGTCATCAAGGGGAGTAAAATACGTATTTTACTATTTTCCTTCATCAAGGTTTTTTCCACTGGGTTTTTCTTGATAAGGTTTTTAATGAGGCAGTATTTCAGAAGTGTATTCTTCAAAAGGAAAAATAATGTACTCTTTTTCCTTCACTCGAATTTTTTCCCATGAGGTTTTTTCCTTTTAAGGTTTTAACGAGATATATTCTTGACACAATGGATATTCAACAGGGAGTGTTATGAATGTTTTTGTGAATATCCATTTATGCTACGTATATCTAGATTTGGATGTAAATTAGATTAGATGAAGATTAAAATTGAATCTATCCATCTACTCTCTTATTACTATCTTCATATTGTAAATTCTATCTAGATAAAGGGTTATTAGCCTATAAATAGGCCCCCTCACTTCATATGTAAATATACACTTGAATAAGATCTTCTTACTCTTTGTAAATACTTTCTTTTATATTTACTCTCTTAAGATTTATTTCATAATACTTTTTTTTTAATAATTGAGACCCCATAAATCTCTTCGTGTAAAAAAGAAAATAAATTTAATCCATGTTTCAAAATATGGATTATGTGAACTACACTTGTTCATATTTGGTTACTCATCCAAGCCAACAAACTTAAACCATTTGGGCGAGCTTGAGCATAAATTTTCAAGCCCAAGCTTTATTTGATCCATCGCATTATCTTATTGAAAAATAAAATATTTTCATTTAAGTTTACATCTGATCCATAAACATCTTTAACATCATTGAAACAAAAAAAAAATACTCATTTGTTAGTGAAACTAATATCATCATATTTTTGTTTTAGACTTGCGGCTTCTTTTTTATCAATAACAACCCAATGGATAGTAGGTCACAATGGCTGTAGAGGGAGAGAGAAAGGGAGTGATAGGATAGGAAGGTATGGAGCTTCAACCAAGGATGTAAATGGGTAGCTGTTATTCGAGTATCCGCGTATATTTGACTTGATAACATAAGATTTCAAGTATCCTATAATTGGTTATGGGATGGGTTCGAATAGAACTTTTAATACCCGATTCGAGTTTGCGTAGGTTTTAGGTATTACCTTTAGGATATCCTAAATACAAACTTGATTATATTAATTCCTAGGTATTATCAAGTACTCGGTACTCGTATAACCCGATTATACATATTATTAAAATATTATATGTGATGTTGCAAAATTTTATAAATAATGAGCTTTGAACCTTTATCCTCATTGCCTTCAACATAATCTTAGCCATTTCAATCAACTTCCTTTCTTGTAAACTAATAAATATAAATATAAATCATATTACAAGGAATATAATTACCATTATATAGATCACAAAGTTTTATGGTTAATCTGATAATATAGCAATCAATTATACTTGTATTAAGAATAATAGGTATTTTAATTTACAAATATATAAAAACACATAATATGCTTATGTATTAAGATCATGAAATATGCAATTACAGGTTATATATTTTAAATGATATAAGTTATATAGTAATATTAATATATGATTATTAGATATCCTACATATTAATAGATCATAATTATTATACCTATATAGTAATGTATCACAATATAAAATATTTTATGTAATTGTATAATTATATGTCTATTATATACTTTTAATATAAATATATTTACTTTCTTTTTTGTTAATGTTACAAAATTATAACTTATAAAATTATTAGTTTTTTTTATTTATACTTATGTCAATAGAACATATCAAAGTGTTATTATTGATGATTAAGTAATAATAATTATTAAAACAAACATAAGAAAGATAATAACTATAACTTATAACAAACTTTATTTACATGACTACACTTAATAACTTTATTAGTTATTATCTTTGCTTATATAACCATATTATATATATATATATATACAAACTTTGTATATATATATATATATCATTATAATAAATAATTTGTGTTATAACATATATGATAAATTAATATAAAATAATATTATTGATGTTATCACATAATATATATAGTTTGTATATATTTGATATGCTATATAAAATTAATATATAACTTAAGTATATTGATATATAAGTAATAAATATTATTATATATTAATATAATATATATTATTTTATACATATATAAAATATTACGTATAATATCTATAGTTTATATAATAAACTTTATTATAAATATGATTTAATGTAATATTTTTTTATTCGTGTTTAAGTTTTAGGTCGTTAAATAGGTATCCATATACAAAAAATTTGGCTTGAATAATCAATTATTTAACATATTAGGGTTATTAAACGGATATCCATATATTAATAGGGTTCGGTTTTGAATATTATTTTAAAATTTTAGTTGATTTTTAATAGGGTTTGGATGCTTGATATTTAAATGTTTTCGAGTTTGTGTTAGTGTAAGCCCTGCAAGCTAATCAATTTTGTGCTCGTAAAACACTTCATTAATGTCAAACCCTACTTTATAAAATAATTACGATGTCATTTACATGTTCAATAGAATGTTTGCATAATTGAAAAATTCGAGAAATCGTTAAAAAACGATATTGCCCCTAATGATACCATTAAGTCGATTAAACCTCGAATGAGTTCAAATAAGGATTTTAAGAGTGAAATCGAGAATTTCACAATTCATGGATTACTCAAAATAGTGATTCAGAGTTCGAGGTCCAGTTTGGAGTCAGTCGAGAAAATTGACCGATTAGGGACAAAACGATCATTTTGCCATTTAAGGACAAAATGGAGATTTTTATAAAAGATTTTGATCACATTTGACCAATTAATCAATTGAAGTGGTATTTGAGGTTGAAAAGTGAAAAAAAAATGTAATTCCGATACATTTCAGAGTATAAGGGCAAAATCATAATTTTACCACCCAAGGACAAAAAATTGAATTTTTGAGAGAATTTGGATCAAATTTGATTAATTGGAGTATGATATGAGTATGAGGAGTAAAAAATATGAGTATTGGCAATTTTCAGTTTTTGGGGCAAAAATGTAATTTTTCACTTTTACGAGGGCAAAAGTGTAAGTTTACAAAATTACTCCACCAAGACTTTGGAAAAGTCTAGAAACTTCATCTAAGACATGGATAAGTGAAGAGGAATGCATGGTGGAAAAAGAAAGTCAAATGGATGGCTAGAAAAAAATAAATTAATAAAATATTAAAAATGTAAATAAAATAATATTATTTTATTTAGCTTTTAAAAAGCCATAAAAATCAGTCCATCTTCCCCAAATATTCGGTCTAAGCATGAAAGAAGAGAGAGAAACTAAAAACAAACTCTAGAGTGAGAGAATTCAAAGAAAAAGTAAGGAAATTCAAGGAAATCAATAACAAAAAGGTATGATTTTTCATTTTTGCTTGAAATCTCTTAGTTCTAAGCAATTTTCCTTATTTTTCCATGCTTGAAATGCACGTTTTCATGGTGAATCAAGGGCTAGTCAAATGGGTTTAGAGAGAGAAAGATGTTAGATTGAATTGATTTTGATATATGTTAGTGTTTTTAGCTAGTTAGCTATGTTTAGGAAGAAAATTATGGAAGAAAATCATGTACTCTATGAAAACCCATTTTGGCTGAATATTCAAGAGAGAAATTGATGCCCAATTTGTGACATTTCAAGGTATTTAGATAGTGTTTGATGATTAGTAGTGTTAGAAATTAAATTGGAAGAATTGGATATGAAAATTTAGCAAGAAAGTGAATTGTTCACCATTGAACCCTATGTGGCCGAATATGAGGAGTGAGAATTTGATGATGAATTGATTTCATTTTTGGGTGAATTAGCTATGAAATGGTGAATTATGATAAAAAAAATCAAAATCAAGTGGGAAGAATGAAAGTATTAATGTTCACCATGGCTGAATTTAGTATATGGAGTATTGATGATAAACTTGATTTTATTTCAAGTGATTTAAATGGGAAATTAAAGATTATGTTGAGAGAATTAAGCTTGAGAAATTATAATATTAGTGCACCCAATGTACCGAATTTTCCTTGGAAAATATGAGAGTGATTTTGGTCATATTTCGAGTTAATTAAAATAGAGTTTGATGATTTGGAATATTGGAAGGAAAAAATGGGATTATTTGGAATTAAATTGGATGTATTGACCAATTAATCGGGTAAAAAATCGAATTAGGCCAATATCGAATTAATGAAGTACAAAATCGAATTTATAGTGAATATTGAGTTTAAATAGTTATCGAGCATTGTGCATTTCATTACATGCATTAGTAATGTCACGACCCAATTCCCGGGCCATGACCGACGCAAGGACCCAATGAGCATAGCTCACTAAGCCCAAGCAAGCCTAATTTCACTTTCTTTATTCCATACATACTCGTGTGAGGCATCCACATGTAATGCACCCAGTGTGCATACAATGCCAACTAACAGTGACATATCCAGTCACACATACACACACACACCCTTTCCGGGTGTGGACACAGCCAATTCACAATGACATTATTAATCACAGTATACATGCACTATTCCAGTCATGTATTTGGAAACTTACATTGCTTACACATTTACATTCATACCAGTCAAATATAAACTCTGACAATGTACATTACATGTATATATCCATCATACAAAAACCCATGATTTCCAGCGGAGACATGTACAATAAAAACGGCCACTACTGAATGCCAGACACCTACCAGGAGATGGACTACTGTGATCCCGCGATCTAGGAATCTACAATCTCCTGATCTGAAAACATGAATTTTTGAAAACGGTGAGTATAAAACTCAGTGAGCAAACATTAGATAGGAACAAGCCATAATACCAGGAAGGGTTAAAAATATGATGCATACATTTGAAACACATTCATTTTTATCCAATTTATTATCAAACCCTTTCCCTTACTTTAATTTAATTTATAATGAAGGAATAATCAATTTCATACATACGCACACAAATAAATACAACATTCCATTGTCTCACCTGCTGAAGATATCGTGTGCACCATGTGCACTCACCAGCTCATGTGCATCCCCCCACATCGTGCACATAGCTGGAGTGGTCCTGTGCACCATGTGCACTCACCAGCTCATGTGCATCCCCCCCACATCGTGCACATAGCTGGAGTCATCATCATGTGCACCATGTGCACTCACCAGCTCATGTGCATCCCCCCACATCGTGCACATAGCTGGAGCTACAGTGTGCATCCCCCCACATCGTGCACCAACCACATTTTCCACATCCAATCTCACCGACATGAGCATTTCCCCACATCACACACATGTACATTTACATATATACATCAACAATATCAAATGTCCATACATCACACATATTCACACATATGTGACAACAGGTTATAAGAACACATAATTTCATGCATACCACATAATTCCATCACGTAAAATCATTTTTATCAGGGGCTTGTTCCCGGCACACATTTTAAAAACTTTGAATAAATCATTTAATCATCTATTTCAATACAATGTGCATTCCCCAAATAATTTGAAATGCAAGTTCACTCACCGTCTCACAAATCCGGATTCCGGATGCTCTCGGATTAAAAATCCTCAATCACGATTCCCTTGCCTTTTCCGGACTTCTCACCACCTTAACACAGAATAAAATTAAGAAATTACTATAATGCCCCCAAACTAATACAGATTAATTTAAATTGCTAACGTATGATACGCAAAGGCAAAAATGCGTCCGATTATCGCTTTAACGCGGCATTGCCTAATTCCGACCGATTACCCGATTAATCGGCTATTATGTCCAATTTGATTCCGAATTGGCCCATTCTTTTTCTAATACTTTAATTCACCACAAATCATTCAATTAATGCCAATTTAAGCATTCACCATTTTCCATTTCTTTATGGAAAAATTCGGCCAATACAGTGCATTAGCACTGAAAATTTTTCTACTACATTTTTCACTTGCATTTGTCATTTTCTAATTTCCTTCATTTCAAATGAAATCATTTCATTTGAAATGAAACAATTTCTTCATGGTTTCTCTACACCCTAGGTTCGGTCAATGAAGAACAACCATGAGATTCAATTTCTTTCTTCCATTTTTGTCCATAATCATGCTTAACTACCTCTAAACACTAACATAGTTTAAATTCAATCCAATCCAACATCAAATCCATACTCATACCCATTTTTCAGAATTCATTCCATCATGATATCTCCATATTTAACCATAGAATTCAAGAACAAAAGCATAGATATGGTAAATCACAAGCCAAAGTAAAGATTTATTATCTTTTTCAAGTGATTTCCTTTGAAAATCACACTTTTCCTTAAATTTCCACCTAGGTTTTGTGTTTTTCTCCTTTGTTCTTCTTTTCTACCCTTCAATTCTGGTGTGAGCCGAATATAGAGAGAGAAATGAGGGTTAAAGGCTGATTTTTATAGCTTAAATAATAAAATATAAAAGCTTGCCACGTGTCATCACGCCATTGGCCCATTTTCTTTACTTTTTGACTTTTTCTTCCATTTATTCTCCACCATTTGATTAATCAAGCCAACATCTGATCCAAGGTTGATCATGGCTGGAAATAATGGTTCTGGTGATGGAAAATTACGGTTTTACCCTCGGGATGGCAAAATTATAATTTTGCCCCTATACTCCGAAATGTATCGGAATTTCATTATTTTCACTGTCCAACCTCAAATAACACTAATATAAATCAATATTACCCAATTGGGGCAAAATCCTTTCAAAAAAATTCCCGTTTAGTACTCCGGTGGTAAAATTACCATTTTGCCCTTGTGCTCCAATAACACCGAAAATCACCATTTTACACTGCTAAACATCATTTTATACTCCAAAAATCATAACTATATTTCATATAATTATTTTTGGTCCAATGTGATCAAATCTTGGTTAAAAATCTCCATAAATCAACAAATGAGAAAATGACCGTTTTGTCCTTAACCGGTCAATTTTCCCGATTGACTCTAGACTGGACCTTGAACTCCAAATCACTATTCTGAGCTATTCTGTGGGTCTCAGAATTTTGAAATTCCTCTTAGAATTTCTATTAAACTAGTTTGAAACTCGATTTAACTTAATCGTACCATTAGGTACAATATCGGCTTTCTAACAACTTAGACAGGGTCTCACAAGTAAGGAGCCTGATTTGGGTTTTATATTAATTTAGCACCAGTTCAATGAATTGTTTGCTAAACATTATGAATAGGTGGTAAGCAGACTACTGGTGGAAGTACATAAATTGTACTTGAAGATTTGGATTAGGAGTATATCGACTCCTAGTATTATGAGTAAACTTATTATCGTTCTAATTATCTAGAGTATATTTTATTAAATTTAATGATTTTATGAAAAATCATTTTATTGGGTGAATTATTGATTTTACGAGGAAATTGTGAAATTTATAAAATAAATTGGATTCACGAAATAAATTGAATTTTTATAAATTGATTTGAAAATTTAACAATTGGTTTTAAAATTAGAGTAATTGGAGACGGCCTGCTTGTGTTATAAATTATGTTTTAAATTATATGGCTTATAGCAGTATGTGAGCATGAATAGTTAAACTGGTTTGTATTGAAATTATTTATATTGTGTATTCAGCCTTGAGAGGCTAGACTATGATAAATTGCCATATCATGCTAGTTAGGATTTTATAAATAAGGTGGTAGATAAAATAATTCAAAATCCTTGCAGTGGACGTTCTGTGGACTAGCCTAAGAGAGGGGGGCACAGAATCAGATTTATCTTACCTCGATCGGAGAGCCGTGTGTGGGGCATCTTTGGAGGTAAAGTTTGAGTGCACATCACGTGGATCACCGCGTGAGAGTGAGACTCAGCCAATGCCAAGGCATGGCTAGATAAGATTTTCAGATATAAAAATATATTCATGTGTATATGACACTGAATAGCTTTGGCGGTCTCGGTTATATGCCTTGACCGGGGTATCCCCGAGAAGGATTTTGGCAAGAGCCAAGTTAAGATTTTGAGAAATTCATAAGCCATATTATTTATTCTAACATAAGCCATAGTAATTATTCGAGTAAAATAATTCTATTTTACTCAGTTAAAATGAGATAAGATGAGGTGAATTATAATACAAAGAATAAATTTAAATTTGTCTCATTTTACTCGACTTTAGATAATTTAGCTGGTATCTATTTACTCACTGAGATTTTATAATCCTATTCCTCTTCCTATTCACATTTCAGGCTCAGGATAGGCTGTAGATAGCCTGTTGCATCGAGGACTACAATTGAATTGCATTCCCAGAAAAACTGTAGGTTCATTACCATCACTACATTTGTTTATTGTGGGCCCACATGTCATTGTAAAGTAACTACACACTCTAATTTTCTGTATTATAGTATGTATAAATATATTTTACTTTTACGTACCAAAATTTGTTTACCAATATTTCCAAAAAAATTACTTTATGAGAAATTAGAATATTTTCTTGAATATTCTTATTATATTTAAATAACTATAATTTTAATCTACAAGAATGTTTTAGATACTTAAATTTGTTTTTAATCACTAAATATATATTTTCTATGTATTTACTACGTTTTGACCAGTTTCGAGATTTTTGAAGAAAAATTATGAAAATGCCCCTGTGAGCCGAGAAATAGTATTATATCATTTTGGTTTTGGAAATGATTTGTGATTTCTTGAAATGAAAAAAAAAAATTTATAATCGTCGCTCATTGGGGAATTGCAAAAGCTGATGCTAAGCCTTGCAAGGTTTCGATCAATATTCGGGGTATGAACTCTTGTCGAGACGTCGCGGCATTTGTCATGGATCCGATGGGGAGTTCCGGGGCGTGACAATTAATTAGTCATATTTCATGTTAAATACATTATGGATATTTTATATAATGTATGAGATATTTCTTTATCCATGAGAGACTTATGTAGATAAAGTCCTTAGAACATAATGGCCTTGCAAAGAAATTATTAAGGTTATAATTATGAGATTTTTATGCATCAAAGCATTGTTCCTAAATATGTTCTTGGTCATTGTATTGTCAAAAATAAGGACATTGATAATGCCCAAAGGCTAGTACATGCTAAGCCTTTTTACTTTGGAAGTAAGCAACTGATTTTATAGGTTAAAGTATGCGAGATACTTAGGGATAGTATGTGGGTACTTGTTTAGGAATAAGTTCACTGATCATGACTTGCTATGAGAGTTCCATTTGGTATTTCACTCAAGGGTCTATGGAAATACTCTCATGTGTTAGTAGCGTAAGTAATCCTTAGATTTATGATACCAGGTCATCTTATGTGTGAATTGTCATGCTTTCATTTCACCTCTACATGGTCTGTTGGCAACTAGATGCCTAAACAGGGTACTTTTGGGAATGGCATGAAGCATGCGAATATGAATTAGTAGTTCAGAGACGATTCATTACCCCAAGTGATTTGAAAGGGACATATCTCATTTGCTCATGGCTTATATTGACTAAAAGTCCTTGGTCAAGGCAATCTTGATAGGTCAATATGAAAGCTACAAGACTAATATTGACAAGTTAGAAAGTAGACACCAAGCCAAGCTTTCTATCTATCTGAGATATATGCTGGAAGGATTGAATTACATTGAGATAATGTACACTGAAAGGTTAGTCAAACCATATTGACTCTCTAGACATTTGGGTGGTCATGATGTATTGCTTGATGCCGCTCATGATTTATAAATATAAACATAAATTCTTAGTTGAATTAATTTATATTTATTACTAACATATTGGTTACCTAATGGGTCACACAGATAAGGTGAATTGTCAAAATTAATTTGAATTCAATTAGATGTGATCTAATTGATTTTATAGAGGCTTAATCCAATTAGGTATTGGGTTAAATCAAATATGATTTCATGGGGTATTAAATAAAAGTCCAATTAGCCAAAGATATTTTCTAATCTTTGTTGGATATGGAGTAGGTCAGTTCACTCTATAAAAGAATCGTTTAGCTTCCTTTTGAATGTACAGAAGAGTCTTATTTTATTTTCTCATGTATTGAGATAGGATCATAGTCAACCAAAAAAAAAAAGAAACGCAAGCAAGCTCAAAGTTGAGAGTTTGCTAGTACAAACTTTGGCTTAGGGATTTACACACTCTTAATGAAGAGATTTTTGACAAATCACTGTGTGGATTACCATTAGAGGCAGGACAATTGTGCTGCTATGGTTTGATAAGTCCTAGTTGGTGTACAAAAGTCAAAAATGAAAAGCCAAGGAAGACTCCACCAGAGAAAGCAAACATCAAATTTTCAGGTATGTCGAAATCTTTTTCTTGTGATTTTTCTAGATTGGTTTCAATTAAAGTGATCCATGGCTTAGGGGATTAAAATTTTAATAATATTCTACTGTGTATGATCACCTTAGCATGATTTGAATCCTCTTCAATGGTATAAGAGCCATCTTTAATTGATTTAATTTAGTTCATGTTTAGTTGTTGAAGATTACAAAAAACTATTTTTGTTTATATGTTGATTTGATGCAAAGTTTGAAAATTTTGTACAACAATTTTGAATGAATTTTTGAAATCTGATTTATGTTTTCAAAGGCCTTTAAAGTCTTGATTTGTGGATTTAAAATCTAGATTTAATAAGTCATCAAAGATTTTATAGATTTGTTTTAAATGAATTCAAATCTGAAAAATCTGGCAGCATAATGTGATTTGATTAGGAAATTTTTTTGCGGGACTTAGAGAAGGAGTTTGTGTGTGATTTTTGGAGGATAGAGGGTCAAGAGGATGATCTAAACCTCTGAAAATTTACAGAATTTAATCACCTCATTTGGGTCATGATCTAATAATGTTTTTACACAAAAAATTTGCTAGAATTGTATTCTTGTGTGACAAGGACTCGCAAAATCATAGTTGTTTGTACTCAAAATTTGCTGAGATTTTGAGAGCTTTTTGGCATGATGTTTAGGGCATGGGATGTCTCTGAATTGGTGCCAAATTGCTGCAAACAATGGAGGATGGAGCTCTAAAGAATTTGGGCCAGCATAGGTGATGCAAACCCAATAAAATTCCACTAGTTTACGTGATTTCTTCTCTATATAATTAGGAGTTGTACTAATTTGGTTATGACGTAGATTTATACTCCTAATTGTAGTGAAATATATCCTAAAGAGTTTAGGATTGTCCTAAATCAGATTCTAAAATTAAATTGGCAAAGAAATAGGACTTTTGGTCATAAAGATCTAATTCTAGTTGGACTAGGATTGTAAAATTGAGCACAAAAAGGATTAAATTTTCTAATAAGATTAGAAAGCCTAATTGGATTATGATTCCTTATGAATATTAAATTTCTAATATGATTAGGACTCCTATTGGGAATAAAGATTAGATTTAAATTCATAGTCCTAAAAGGTTTAGGATTACTAAATCTATGCTCAATTGAATTCCTAGTAGGACTAGGACTTCTAAATTAGTACAAGACTTGTAATGGGATTAGGACATCAAATTATTTGGATTAATATATTCAAAGGTTGAGTGATATTATTGCCAAATGACCTATAAGATCTTCAATTTGAATTAAACATAAGTTTTATATGTCCATTATATAATTATGAATGTATAAGGATAATTATTGACTTAGATCACTATAATGTGTTATGGATGGTTATGGTTAAATGCATTTGGTATTTATTTTATAAATAGGGAATGTGTGCCCTGCCTTTCCTCTATTGTATTCAAGAGTTGTAAAATTCTCCTCTCATCTTATTCCCCTCAAATGTAACTGGAGGTTTCTTGACATATATGTAGTTAGAATTCATAGGATTAAATTAGGAAAATTTTTTTGTAATTCCAAGAATGAAGGATGAAGGTGCCAAAGAGACATGAAGATTACAAGACCACAAGATATGGTGATATTTGTAAGTAATCCCTTAGGATTTGACCAACTAATTTCCTTTGATGGCTCAAGGAAATTAGATTAGATAAAAGTCCATAATCATTTTAGTAGTACGCATGTGATAGATTTATTTTATGTAATATTATAAATGCTATGCACGCCAAATTTGATGAGACCTAAATAACAAGATAAAAGCAACAACAAAAATACCTTATTAAAATATTAAGTCACATGTTTTGCATGATTAAGTTGCCTTCTACCATATAACAAGATAACCGGGCTACCTTTTTAATTAGAGACTTGTTAAGTCACTCAAAGTCAAACTTTTACACGAGCACATTTGAGTTATCGGTGGGTGTTACTCAACTAAAATTGTGTGGTTCGGATGTGTCACACTTGACCACATGGTCTTAGAGGCATGGTCAGTTGAAATACATATGTTGCATTTAGACAATGAGTTGTCACCTAACTAATTTGGTAGTTGCATAGGGATGCAATTGCAAAGCTACGTTATCTACCCAATCAAGCTTATTGTGATTTGTTGAGTCACTCAAGGTTGCAATAATTCGAAAGAGATCTCAACCCACTAGAAATGCCTAGTAGAAATTTTCGTAGAATAGTGAGGACTATTATTACAAAAAATTAGTGAGAGAATCAATGTAAGATTTAATACCTCGTCTTAAATTGGTTAATAACATGAAAGATTAATACAAATACTTTTTCTATATTTATAGGTTGTTAGAATGGGTATAATAATACTCGTTACTTTGCTTGGCATATTTGATGCCATAAGCCTAAAAGGTTTGGACTGGTATATCACTTTGGAAAAAAGTTCTTAATAAATGGAAGGGTACAATCTTGACAAGTAAAGAGATAACTTTAAATATGATTGAGCTTAACCTTTCTACTGCCAATCCTAAATCTTAGATAATAGATTCAGGATGTGGATCGCAGTTATGGACTAACATAAAAGCTTTAAGGGATAGTAGAAGGCTTAGTAAAAATGAGGTAATCTTAAGAGTTGGCATTGGTGCAAAAATTGCAATAGCTGCCGTTGGGACTTGTGATCTTTTTTTAGCATCGAGCATAGTGTTGGAGCAAAAAGAATGCTATTATGTACTAACATTAACTAGAAACATCATTTCAGTTTCATACCTAGTTAAGAATGATGATTTCAAATTTAGTATGAAGGGCAATTGTTACACTATTATTCTAAATGATATCTTTTATATATCTGTAACATGTCATGGAGGACTTTATGTTATGGATCTTGATTGCCCAATGCTTAATATAAATGTCAAGAAAGCTAGAAAAGATAATCCAAGTCAAACCTTGTCAAGCTCGACCTTATAAAGTATTTACCTTGTCATTCATGTGCTTGACAACATGCTGGTATACTTGAAAGGTCTTGAAAAAATCGTCAAAAGTCGGTAGTGTACCTAGTGGTACAAACAAGTTGATTTAAGCCTCGAACAAGTTCAAATAAAGATTTTAAGATGAAATTGAGAATTTTAAAACCCTAGAATGACTTAAAATGGTGATTCGGAGTTCGAGGACTGATTTAAAGTCAAATTGAAATTTTTACTATGTAAGGGAAAAATGGTCATTTTGCCATATGAGGATAAAATTGGAATATTGGAAGAAGTTTTTGATCAAGATTGACTATTTAGAACATAATTTGAGTTTGGGAAGTGAAGAATTTTAATTCCAGCATTTTTCCGAGCATAGGGGTAAAATAGTCATTTTTTTGTCCAGGGGCAAAATTATAATTTTGCACCACCCAACACTTGTTCAACACATGAATTTCACCCATTATTATTATGGATAAATGAAGAAATTTAAGTGGTGGAGAGAGAAAGCTTAATGGGTAAGTATGACACATGCACTAATCACATGGTGACATGTGTCAAAATTGTAACCTTTAATTGTTTGGCTTTAAAAATCAGCCCACACCTCACTTAACTCATTCCTCATGGTCGGCTAAGGCAAAGAACAAAGGGGAGAAAGGAAGAACAAAATCTAGAGAGCAAATTTCAAGAGAAAATCATTGGATTTTAAGGATTCAACCGATTAAAGGTAAAATTTCTTGATTCTACCTTGTGATCTAGCTTTCCCATGCATTCTTTTGCATTTTCCATGGTTGAATCACATGATTTCATGAAGGATTCATGGCTGACCCATTTTAGAGAGAGAAGATTTGATGGTTTATTTGGTTAGATTTCAAAGTATCTTAGTGTTTTTAGTTGTTTTATGGTGTTAGGTGTAAAAATCAAGCAAGAAAAATCACTTGTCCTTCACCCACGCACAAGGTCGAATTTCCTAGAGAGAATATTGGTGATAAATCTTTTGATATTTTATGTTATTTAGTTAGGATCTAATGAATTGTGGTGATGGAAACCGAAAATGGTAATGTCTAGCATGAAAATCACAAATTCCACATTGAACCCTTAATAACCGAATTTACCATGTGGAATATTGATGATGAATTTGATTGAATTTCAAGTGATTTGGTTAGGAATGAATGATTTATGATGTAGAAATTAAGCATGAAAAATCATAGTGTTAATGCACTCAACATGGCCGAATTTTCTAAAAGGAAATGTGAGGGTGATTTTGCTAAATTTCAAGTCATTTAAATTGTGTTTAAATTGTGTTTAATGATTTAGAATATTGGGAGAGAAATGGAATTGTTTGGAGTTGAATTGAACGTATTGGCCAATTAATTAGGTGATAGATCGAATTAGGCCAATACCATTTTATTTAGGTACACAATTGAGCTTACATTGGACACTATGTTTAGATAGTTACTCGAGCAGTTTGCATGTCACGACCCAATTCCCGGGCCGTGACCGGCGCATGGACCTAATGAGCATAGCTCACCAAGCCCAAGGAAGCCTATTTTCATTTACTTTGCTCCACGTATGATCGTGTGAGGCATCCACACGCAATGTGCCCAGTGCACACAAAGCCAACTCATAATGGCATTATAGATAAAATATACACATACATACCAGTCAAACATAAAATTTGACAATGTACATAATCACAATACAAAAAACCCATGACTTCCAGCGGAGAATTTACAATAAAAGGGAAAAGTTGCTACTGAATGCCCACCTTCAACCCAGGAAACACTACGGGGACTCCTCGATCTAGGGTCCAACAGTCTCCTAATCTGAAAACATGAATTTTAAAACTATGAGTACGAAACTCAGTGAGCGAACATTAGGTGGGAACAAGAAATAATATCCAAGAAGGATTTTTAAACCATGATGCACACATTTGGAACAAAACCATTTTGATTCAATTCAGTATCAAACCCTTTCCCCTAATTCAAATTAATTTACAATGAAAGGGTACTCAAATTCACACATATACTCACATAGATAAACACAAATATCACCACTATCTCACCAGCTCATGCGCAACCCCCACATCGCGCACATAGCTGGAGTTATCGTGTGCATCCCCCCACATCGTGCACAGGCAATATCATCCTCTATATATCCGCACCCATCATCACCGACATGTGCTCCCCCACATCGTGCACATGTACGGTTATAGTTGTCACACAATATTATTTGTCAATGCATATCACACATATACACATATATAGTAGCATATTATAGGGGCACATGAATTCATGCCTTTATCCATATCACAATTCACACATCAAAACATTTTTATCAAGGGCTTGTTCCTCAGCACGCATTTTAAGAAATTTGGATAAAATCATTCGGATTATCCATCTCAATACATGTACATTTCCCAAAACAATTTGAAATGCAAGTTCACTCATAGTTGTCAAAAATCTGGATTCCGGGTGCACTTGGACTAATAGTCTTCAGGCGCGATTCTTTTACCTTTTTCAGACGTCTCACCACCTTGACAAATAAAAAAGTCGAGGAATTTACTATATTGTCCCTAAATTGACATAAACTAACTTAAATTACTAATGCATGATATGCAAATGCAGAAATGCGTCCGATTATCGCTTAAACGCGGTATCGATTAAATTCAACCAATCACCCGATTAATTGACGATTGTGTCCAAATCACCTCCAAATTAATCCATTTCTCTTCTAAAACCTTAATTCATCACACGCATTTCTAATAAGTAAATTTCAGCATTGAAATCCTTCAATTTCTTCACGTAAAAATTCAATCATTACGATGTACTAACACCGTAATTTTTCCTAGTCACATTTCTCACTTAATTTTTCATTTTTTCAATTCATTTTCCTTGAAATTTAAACAATTCCTCCTTGATTTTCAACCTTCACGGTTTAGCCAATGAAGAACCATAGAGAAATTTAATGTTTCTTTTGTATTTTTGTTCATAACCACGCTTATATATCACCAAACAACAACATAACTAAAATTCAACTAATTTCCATTATCAAATCTCCCTCATACCCATTCGGCCTCAAGAATTTCAGCATGATTACTCAGCATGTAGCCATGAAAATTAAGAACTAAAGCATGGGTAAGCTAGGATTAAAGTAAAACTAAAGAAATTTTACCTTTGTTTTGCTTGATTCTTGAAAAACACTTGAAATCTCTTAATTTTTGGCTAGGTTTTTGCTTTTCTCCCTTTGTTTTCTTTCTTTTCTCTTCAATTCTGGTTCATGCCGATTTTGGTGAGAGAAAATGGGTTTTATGGCTGATTTTTATGCTTTAATATTAAAATATTAATGCTTGACACATGGCATAAAGCCATTGATCCATTATTTTAATTATTTGACCTTTTTTTTGAATTTTCCACCACAATTATCCTTGTATTTATCCAATCCTACCACAAATAAAATCCCTTGGTCTTGACAAGTGCTGAGGTAAAAAATTTACCGATTTGCCCCAGGGGAGGAAAAATTACGATTTTACCCATATACTCCGAAATGTACCGAAATTACATTATTTCTACTTTTCAACCTCAAATAACACTAACATTGATCAATTTTAATCAAATGAGGCCAAAATATTTTCAAAAAAAATTCTTGTTTGGTCCTCTAATGACAAAATTACCATTTTGCCCTTGTGCTCTAAAAATACCGAGAATCACAATTTTTCACTGCTAAACTTCATTTTATACTCCAATAATCATATTATATTTCATATAATTATTCTTGGTCAATTGTGATCAAATCTTTGCTAAAAATCCTCATTTTGTCCTTAAATGGCAAAATGACTGTTTTATCCCTAATCGGTCAATTTTTTCAATTGACTCCAAACTGGATCTTGAACTCTAAATCATTATTCTAAGTCATTCTATGGGTTTTAGAATTTTCAAATTCCTTTTAGAATTTCTATTTGAACTAGTTCAAGGCCCGATTTAACTTGGTTGTACCACTTGGTACAATATCGTCTTTTAATCGAGCTTAACAGGGTTTCACATTGCATTCCATTTCATGCATACATATAGAGCCTGAATTGGTTTTATAACGGTTTAGCACCAATGTGGTAAATGGCTTATTGTGCATCATGTTTAGGTTGTGAGCATTTGGGTAAAAGTACATACATTGTGCCAGCGGATTAAGAATAAGAGTATTTCAAACTCCTGATATTGTGAGTAACCTTACTATCGTCTTAATTATCTAGAGTAGTTTTATCCAATTTTGTGATTTTATGGAAAATGAGTTTCAATGATAAATCTTTATGTTTTATAAGTAAAATGTGATTTGAAGAAGTGATTTTATAAATTGATTTGAATTATAATGATGGTTTGAAATCGAATGATGATTTTGAAAAATAAAGTAATTGGAGACCACATGTTGTGTTATAAATTATGGTTTGAATTGAATGGCTTATGATAATGTGGGCATGAATGGTTGAATTGGAAATTGTCTTGAAACTATATGAATTGTTTGTTTTGCCTTGAGTGGTTGGATTTGAAATGGTTAAAAGTGTTCCATTCGGGAGAAGTTTAAAAAGGTCTAGGGTTCGAAGCTTGGCGATAAGGTTCTGCGGGACTTGTGTTGAGCTTGCACTAAGGTGCATGGCCAGTAGTCAAGTGATGGGAACCCAAACCTATCAATAATTGCCATGTCATGCAATTGGAATTTTATTGACTTGGTGGTAGATAAACTGATCACTACAGTGACGGGTTATGTGGACAGCCTATGAAAGGGGCACGGAATCCAAGTATATCTTACCTCGATCGGAGAGCCATGTGGAAGGTATCTCTTGAGGTAAAGTTTACGTGCACTTCACGCGGACCACCACATGAGAGTGAGACTCAACTAATGCCAAGGAATGGCTATGTTTTCTAACTTAAAAATATATTTTACGTGCATATGAGATTTTTAACAGCCTTGGAGGGCTCGGTTGGATGCCTCTGATCAAGGTGTCGTCGAGTACTATTTGATGGCATGAGCCAAATGTTTAAGAAATTCATAAGCCATGTTGAGTAATTGAATGAAATACACTTGTTTATATGGGTTGGGGTGAATTTTCAAGTTATGAAACACATATGGTGATGGGATATTTTGATCGTCTCCATTTACTCGGTTTTAAATTGTTTAGATGATGTTTGTTTACTCACTGGGATTATATAATCTCACCACCCTTCTTTCCACCCATTTCAGGCTCAATATAGTCGGTAGATAGCCCATTTCGTTGAGGGCTACAGTTGGACTTGCATCTTTAAAAAACTATAGGCTCACTGCCTTCATTACATTTGGTTAGTCGGGGGCCCACATGTCATTGTAAATTAAATTACATACTCTAGTTATCTGTATTACTGCATATATAAATTTATTTTGCTTTTACGCTGTAAAAATTTTTTACAAATAACTCTATAAATATGTTTTATAAGAAAATAGAATATTTTATTAAATATTTTTATTTTATCATAATAGTTACAATTTCAATTTAAATGAATGTTTTAGATAGCAAAACCATATTTTTGGTTATGAAATGTGTATTTTCCACTCATATACTATATTTTTGACTGGTTTTGAAATTTTCGGGAAAAATGACCAAAATGCCTATGTGAGGTAAAAATTATATTTATATTGGTTTGACTTGGCAATAGCTTAAAAGTCTTTGAAATATGGTATTTAGTGATCATTGCTCATAGGGGAGGTGAGAAAACTGATATTAAAGCCTTACGAGGTCTCAATCGGCATTCTGGGAAATGAATGTCTATTGGGACATCGCGACTGTTGTCATGGGCTCGATGGGAGTTCCGGGTCGTGACAAACCTACTATGAGACCTTGCTCTTTATAGACACGTAATTAGAAGTAGATGCAATAACTCGGACAAGGGTAATTTCATCATTTTCCTTAGTGAGCTCCAATAAGTGGGTTTTTTAATATTATTAAGGCCTAAGTAGCCCTAAGATATAAATGAATGATGAAAATAAGGATAAAATGACGAAGGAAATAGAAATAATGATGATTTCCAATTTATGGGCAAAATGGTCATTTTTTATCTCGAATCAAAATTTTTATGTTTTCGTGAACTCGAGTATTTCTAGGCTATTATAGACTTTGTCTTAGTGTCAAAAAAGTAAAAAGATTGCACAAAGAATTGGAAGAGGACAAGCCAACTTGTTAAGGGCTTTTTCATAATTTAAGTGGAGCTTGGATAAGCTTTAAGTATAAATATCTAATTTCCAGTAGCTTCTTCGAATTTCCAACAGCTTCTTTTTCCTCTTCTTTTCCTAATCTCATATTTCTTCATCTTCCATGGAAGCCTCCCTTAAAGCTTCCATAACTCTCTCTCTCTAGCTTCAATTTTCATGCTTTTGAGCACTTTTTCATAGAACCTTTTGTGCTATTTCACTCTCTCACCTTAAAACCCTTAAAAGTCTTTCCTTAACACTTTTTCTCACTAGTTGGACATTTTAGAGAGAGAGAGAGAGATAGAGGGATTTTCCTCGATAGCTGGAGTATTTTTGACAAGGAATTCAACTACAAATCCACCAAGGTGAGTAATGAATTAGGATTGATTTTAAGTTGTTGATAATGGCTAGTAATTGGAGTTGTGAGTTGTTTTATTGTTGAGGTTTATTTATTTATTTCTAGTGATACTAGGGTGGAGAGAATAGATAGCCAGTCAAATGGTAATTGAAAGCTAGTTAGGAATAACAAGTAGAGCTTGACTTAGGAAATAGCTTTTAGAAATATATTTATGCAAATTGGGTTGGTTGTGATGTTGTGTGTGTGATAAGTTCCAACAAGGCCTCGCATGCCTATTTGGAACATTACTTGAAGTTAGAGTCAAGCAAAAGAATCAACAAGACCGGTGAGTGAACTTGCATTAAATTTTTTGGAATAAATCTATATGTGTTGATTTAATCTCTTGAAATATTTTAACGGTTTTATCTTCAAAACGTGCATGGGAACAAGCCCTTAATGAAACGATTTTATGCTGAGAGATGTATATTATAATGAAACTATGTGTTCTGATATAATATGAATATACATATGTTATGTTATGAATGACAATGTTGTGATAATTACAGCCGTGCATGTGAGGAGTGGGCAATGCACATGCCAGTTGAATGACAATGTTGTGATAATTACAACCGTGCATGTGCGGAGTGGGCAGTGCACATGCCGGTAATGATGTGGGTAGGAGTACATGTGATGATGGTGAAATGTGCGAGTAGGGAATACACATGATGATATTGAAATGTGTGAGTAGGGAGTGCACATGATGATCTTGAAATGTGCAAGTAGAGAGTGCACATGAACTGAGTATGTCACGACCTGGAACTCCCATCGAGCCCGTGACAACCGTCGCGGTGTTACGATAAACATTTATTATCCGGAATGCCAATCGAAACCTCGCAAGGCTTTAATATCAGTTTTCTTAGCTCCCCTGTGAGCAATCATTACCAAACACCATGTTTTGAGGAACTTTAAGCTATTTCCAACTTAAAACAGTAGAAAAAATAATTTTTCGTCTCACGGGGGCATTTTGGTCATTATTTCTAGAAAACTCCAAAACCAGCTAAAAATGCAATATGTGAGTGAAAACACATATTTCATAATAAAAAATAAGTTTAGAAGTCTAAAACATTCATTTAAAGTAAAATTATAACTATTTGAATATAATAAAATATTCAATAAAATATTCTATTTTCTTATAAAACAATATTTATAGAGTTATTGGTAAACATATTATAATACAGATAACCAAAGTATAAAATTTAATTTACAATGACACATGGGCCCACGAATGACCAAAAGTATCAAAAGCTATGAACTTACAGTTTTTGAGGATGCAAAGCTAACTGTAGTCCTCAATGCAATCGATTATCCACAGACTATCCTAAGCCTGAAATGGGTGAAAAGGAGGGTGGTGAGATTATATAATCTCAGTGAGTAAACAAACATCATCTAAATAATCTAAAGGCGAGTAAATGGAGACGATCAAATATCCCAATCCATGTAAACAATTGTATTTCATTTAATTACCCAACAAGGCTTATGATTATTTCATAAATCTGGCTCATGCCATCAATCATACTTGGGGACACCTTGGTCGAGGCTTCCGATCGAGTCCTCCAAGGCTATTAAAACTCATATACACGTAAAACATATTTTTACATTAAAAAACACAACTGTTCCTTGGCGTTAGCTGAGTCTCACTCTCACGTGGTGGTCCGCGTGAAGTGCACTCAAACTTTACCTCAGGAGATGCCCCACACGCTTCTCTGATCGAGAGAAGATATACTTGGATTCTGTGCCCCCTCTCATAGGCTGGTCCACAGAACCCGTCACTGCAGTGATTAATCTATCTATCACCAATCAATAAAAATTCTAACTGCATGACATGGCAATTATTTTTTTTTTTTTTTTTTCAGCAATAATAGTTAAATTTTATTAAACTTGAAATAAAAGTACAAAAGAGGAGGACGAAAACCGTTCCTCCAATATTGCATGACATGGCAATTATTGATAAGTCTGGGTCCCCATCACTTGACTACTAGCCATGCGCCTTAGCGCAAGCTCAACACAGGTCCCGTAAAACCTTCTCACCAAGCTTCGAACCCCAGACCTTTTCTGTGAGACCCTACTAAATTTGTTAAAAGCCGGTATTGTACCTAATGGTACAATTAAGTTAAATCGAGCTTCAAACTAGTTTAATAGAAATTCTAAGAGGAATTTCAAAATTCTGAAACCCACAGAATAGCTCAGAATAGTGATTCGGAGTTCAAGGTCCAGTTTGGAGTCAATCGGAAAAATTGGCCGGTTAGGGATGAAACGGTCATTTTCCCATTTGATGATTTAATGGAGATTTTAGCCAAAATTTGATCACATTGGACCAAAAATAATTTTATGAAATACAGTTATGATTATTGGATTATAAAATTATGTTTAGCAATGTAAAAATTTGATTCCCGGTGTTTTTGGAGCATAAGGCTAAAATGGTAATTTTACCATCGAAGTATTAAACGAGAATTTTTTTGAAAGGATTTTGTCCCATTTGGTTAATATGGATTAATATTAGTGTTATTTGAGGTTGGACAGTGAAAATAATATGATTCCGGGACATTTCGGAGTATAGGGGCAAAATCGTAATTTTACCATTCGGGGGCAAAACCGTAAGTTTCCATCACCAGAACATATTTTCCAGCCATGATCATCTTTTGATCAGATCTTGATTTGAATAATCATGTGGTGGAAAAGAAATGGAAGGAAAAGTCAAAAAGTTAGAAAAATGGGCAAATAGGCATGTGACACGTGGCAAACTTGATTATTTTATGGTTAAAGCTTAAAAATCAGCCATTTCAACCCATTTTCTCTCTTTAATTTCGGTACACACCAGATTTAAGTGAAAGGAAAGAAGAACAAAGGGAAAAACCATAAAACGTAGGTGGAAATTCAAGACAAAGTGTGATTTTTAAGGAAAATCAAATGAAAAAGGTAATAATTCTTCACTTTGGCTTATGATCTACAATACCTATGCTTTTGTTCTTGATTTCCATGGTTAAATATTGATATATCATGATGAATTGAATTCTGAAAAATGGGTATGGATGAGGAAGGATTGTTGGATTGGCTTGATTCTAGACTATGTTAGTGTTTGGAGGTAGGTTAACATGTTAGTAAGTAAAACCGTAAAAAAGAAAATTTGATTTCCCCATGAATCACTCAAGGCCGAACCTAGTGTGCTGAGAAACAATGAGGAATTGTTTCATTTCAAATGAAATGATTTCATTTGAAATGAAATAAATTAGAAAATGACAAATTAAAGTGAAAAAGTCTAGTAGGAAAAATTTCAGTGATAATGCACTATGATAGTTGAATTTTTCCATGAAGAAATGGAAAAGTTAAATGCTGAAAATTTGGTATTAGAAATGGTATGTGGTGAATTAAGGTATTAGAAAAAGAATGGTGCAATTTGGAATCAAATCGGACATATTGGCCAATTTATCGGATGAGCGGTCGAATTTAATCGATACCGCGTTAAAGCGATAATCGGATGCATTTTTGCATATGCCTATCATGCGTTAGCAATTTAAATTAGTTTTATTAGCTTAAGGGCAATATAGTAAATTTTTTAATTTATTCTGTGTCAAGGTGGTGAGACATCCGAAAAGGCAAGGGAATTGCGCTTGAGGACTATTAATCTGAGTGTGCCTAAAATCCGGATTTGTGACACTGTGAGTGAACTTGCATTTCAAATTATTTTTGAAAATGCACAATGTATTGAAAATAGATAATCTAAATGATTTTATCCAAATTTCTTAAAAATACGTGCCGAGAACAAGCCCTTGAAAAATAAATGATTTTATGTAGTGAATTGTGGTATGCATGAAAGCATGAAAATTACATGTTGAATTGTGGTATGCATAAAAGCATGAAATTATGTGATGAATTGTGGTTTGCATGAAGGCATGAAATTGTGCTGTCATATATGTGTAAATATGTGAGATGTATTGATATTTAATTGTGTTGATATATAATGCACAAGTGTACGATGACTCCAGCTATGTGAGCGATGTGGGGGTTGCACATGAGCTGGTGAGATTGAGTGATATTGCTTGTGCATGAGATGCACATGATGACTCCAGCTATGTGAGCGATGTGGGGGTTGCACATGAGCTGGTGAGATTGAGTGATATTGTTTGTGCATGAGATGCACATGATGACTCCAGCTATGTGAACGATGTAGGGGTTGCACATGAGCTGGTGAGATTGAGTGATATTGTTTGTGCATGAGATGCACACGATGACTCCAGCTATGTGAGCGATGTGGGGGTTGCACATGAGCTGGAGAGATTGAGTGATATTGTTTGTGCATGAGATGCACACGATGACTCCAGCTATGTGAGCGATGTGAGGATTGCACATGAGCTGGTGAGATAGTGGTGATATTGTGTGTTTGTTTGTAAAATTGAGTATTATTTAATTATAAATTAAATTGAAGTGAGGGGAATGGTTTGATAATAAATTGGATCAAAATGAATGTGTTCCTAATGTGTGCATCATGTTTTATTAACCCTTCCTGATATTATTGCTTGTTCCTATCTAATGTTTGCTCACTGAGTTTTGTACTCACCGTTTTCAAAAATTCATGTTTTCAGATCAAGAGATTGTAGATTCCTAGATCGTGGGATCATTGTAATTCATCTCCTGGTAGGTGTTTGGCATTCATTAGTTGCTCGTTTTTATTATAAATGTCTCCGCTGGAATTCATGGGCTTTTGTATGGTGGTTATGTACATGTAATGTACACTGTCAAAGTTTATATTTGACTGGTATGAATGTAAATGTGTAAGCAATGTAAATTGCTAAATACATGACTGGAATAGTGCATGTATATTGTGATTGATAATGCCATTGTGATTTGGCTGTGTTCACACCCAGGAAAAGGTGTGTGTGTATGCATGATTGGATATGCCATTGTTAATTGGCTTTGTATGCACACTGAGTGCATTACGTGTGGATGCCTTACACGAGCATAAGTGGAATAAAGTCAGTGGGAATTAGCTTGCTTGGGCTTAGTGAGCTATGCTCATTGGGTCCTTGCGTCGGTCATGGCCCAAGAATTGGGTCGTGATATTTTCAAACTTCCCCCGAATGGAACACTTTTAACCATTTCAAATCTAGCCACTTAAAGCAAAACAAACAATTCATATAGTTTCAAGACAATTTCCAATTCAAGCATTCATGCCATATTATCATAAGCCATTTGATTCAAATCATAATTTACAGCATCATAAGTGGTCTCCAATTACTCTAATTTTAAAATCATCATTCAATTTCTAGACAATTTTATAAATCATTTCATTAAATCACATTTTACTTATAAAACATAAAGATTTGCCATTTAAATTCATTTTCTATAAAATTCATAAAATTGGATAAAATCTACCTTAGATAATTTAGATGATAGTAAGGTTACTCACAGTAATGGAAATCGAGTTTGAGGTACTCTGATTCTTGATCTACAGGTACTATCTCTTTACTTTTACAAGTATAGTTTGCTCACCACTATCCATAATGCACAGCAAACAATTCATTGAATTGGTGCTAAATCGGTATAAAAACCAAATCAGACTCTATACTGATGCATAAAATGGAATGTGAAATGCTCGGGTGACTACCTAAATACGGTGTCCTTTCTAAATTCCATTGTGTACCCAAATAAATCGGTATTGGTCTCATTTGATTTTTCACCCGATTAATTGGCCAATATACCCAATTCAACTCCAAATAATTCCAATTTTCCTTCAATATTCCAAATCGTCAAACACTAGATAAATGTTATGAAATATTGCAAAAACCATCATCACATTGTTTCTTGGAAATTCGGCCATGGTGGTGCATCAACCATAAAATTTTCTTATTTGATTTTTACACCATAAACCATCAATTCATAACCAAATTACTTGAAATAAAATCAAATCCACCATCAACATACCCTAGGGTAAATTCGGCCAAATAAGGGTGATGGGAGAAAATGGATTTTTCTTGCTTGCTTTGCATACTACACATCACTAATAAACTAAAAACACCAGTCTAACAAGAAATCTAACTAAATTCAAGCACAAAATCCCTTCCCCCATGTTCGGTCAGCCATGGTACCCATCATGAAATCATGAATTTCAGCCATGGAAAATGAGGAAAATTGCATGGGAATGCTAGATCTCAAGTAAAAATTGAAAATTCTTACCTTAGCATGCTTGATTCCTTGAATTCCACAATTTCTCTTAAAGTTTCTCTTAGCTAGGGTTTGTTCCTTCTTTGTTTCCTTTTCCTCTTGTTTGGTCGAATATGGGGAGTGAAATGGGGGAAATATGGGCTGATTTTTAAGTTAAATAATAAAGAATTCAAGGCTTGACACTTATCACAATTTCATTGGTCCATAATTAAATACTTATCCTTTAAACTTTATTTCACCACCACATAAAATGCCATAATTATCCATACCAATAATGAGTGAAATTCATAGATTTGATAAGTGTTGGGTGGTGAAAATTCCAATTTTTCCCCTGAGATGGCAAAATTCCAATTTTGCCCCTAAGATGGCAAAATGACTATTTTGCCCCTATGCTTCGAAAAATGTCGTAATTAAAATTTTTTACTTGTCAACTTCAAATCATACTCCAATTAGTCAAATTTGGTCTAAATCTCATTTAACATTCCAAATTTTAACCTTGAGTGGCAAAATTATCATTTTTCCCCTACGGTGTGAAAATTTTTATTTGACTCCAAATTAGTCCTCAAACTCCAAATCACCATATTAAATTATTCTGGGGTTTTGAAATTCTTAGTTCCATCTTAAAAATCCCTATTTGGACTAGTTCGAGACTTAATTTAACTTAGTTGTACCACTAGGTACACTACCGACTTTTAATAATTTTTTCAAGGTATTCACGTATGCAAGCATGTTGTCCATCACATGTATGACATGGCAAGTATTTTAGGGCTGGGCTTGACAGAGTAAGGCGGTGGTATACAGGTTTATATATGGTTATATATATATATATATATGTAATAAGAGGTTTATGAATATAGTACATGGTTGTAATGTATGTAGAATCTTGAAAAATTGCTAATTATTTTCAAATTGATGTTTATTGCAGCAAAAATGGGTTTTTTTTTTTATGAAAAGAATTTCTTTCTTGGTTGTCCAGTTTCTTGTTGCAGCGAGAATGTTTTTGGTTGTAGCAAAAAACTCTCGACCTTGCAAGGTTGGTCACGGTTATGTTTCTCTCTACAGCCAGAATGGATTCTCGCTGCAGCGAAAATGGTTTCTTACTGTGGCCAGAAACTCTCAGGTAATGGTGTAGTGCTTTCACTTTGACAATGATTTTGACCACCTTTTGATCAGAACTGGACAGCGTGGTAAACATAAAAGTTATAGCTCAGTCTCTTAGCTTTCTAATGACGTAAAAATATGTCAATTGGACTTTTTTAGTAAGAGTTATGCTTGAAAAACTGAGACATGTGCAAACCAAGAATGCCTTTTCGATGCATCGAGAAACCCCCATTTTGCTTGTCTTGCTTGGACATTTGCTGAACCTTTCATTCTTTTAAGCTTCATGGTTTATCATGGATCTTTCAACACTAAGGGATTTAATAATCAAAGGTTGAATTATGGGGTTTTACAAGAAATTAAACTAAATTGCATTGTTATTAACAAAAGTGCATCATGTTTTTAAAATATTTCCATATCGTTTGCTTGTTCCCCTCTTACATTCACTCACTGGGTTTATTTTCATGTTTTTATATTCGGAGGCAGTTGGGACCTAGATTGAATGTCCACGTATGCTCGTCTTCTTGGTAGGTACTATGGAATCTCAGTAGCTGTACCTTCACTCAAGGTCACTCCGCTGACGGTTAAGAGTCTTATGCTTGTGTACACATATAAGGAATGTAGACCACTAAGATTAATGTTAAAAAAAAAATCAAATATGTATATTTGATTACTAATGCTATCATAGGTTGGCAAACAGGTGGCATTATTTTAGCATAATACAAATGTGAATATTGGGTTGCTATAAAATGTTACTGAAATATTTATAGTTGAGAATTACAATATGTGGTTTTAGAAATGATGGTTGGGAATGATGATTGGGATTGCATAAAAAGGCTTGCTTGGGCTATGCCCATTGGGCCCATGCACTGGTCATTGCTTAGGATTTGGGCTGTGACACCTATGTTTGGCATTTTAGACATGGCCATATCAATGAGACAAAGATAGCCAAGTCATATAAACAAGGTTATCTAGATCCGTATGATTATGAATCATATGGAACTTGTGAATGTTGTTTCCTTGATCCATCATGGTAAACTCAAAGTATCTCAATGCAAGAAATTTATCTGTACTTTTTTTTCCTTTTTGTACATTTCCTCGAATACAATCTAGATTCTTTCGCTGAAGTCTTCTGTCTGAAGAGATCATACAATTGATTAGTGAGAGAATTGAGAATATATCAATGACATATAAACTCATCATGTTCTCGTTTCTCCATGTTAACATCAACAATGGTTGCTACGATAATATTTTCAAAAGATGTTGCTTCTATTAACTTGATTTCTTTTGGATTTGATGGTTGATTTGTCTCAAGAATATAATAAATTTTCAATGTTCTTAATATGAATACCATCTTATCCCCTCCATCTAGTGAAATTTGTTCCATCAAATCTATCAAGTTTGATCACTTCTTGGTTTTGTAAGTGAACCTTCACACTTGAATCCAACCTAGTCTCCATCACGAAATAATTGCGAAAAAGTTTGAAAAATACCTTTAAGATTGCTAGAAAATTTTAGAAGAAGAAGAAGAAGAAGAAGAAGAATATTTTAAGAAGGAAGAGTATGACTTTGAGGGCGGAAATTGTCACTTTCCTTAAGATATTTTTTCAACCTCCAAGATACAACAAAGTCTTTAACACACTTGTCAAAATTGTGAAATTGGCAGTGCAAGAATGTTGTTTATATAATAAGCCAATGTATACATCTTTCAATGAAAAGACTTTATCTTTTCATAATTTGACTTTTCAAACAATATGAAAAAATTTGTTTATTTTCATAATATAACTCTTCAAATAGTTTTTTGCTTTCCTAATATTCAATAATTATATATAATAACCTTTCAAAAGTTATATTTTAATAAGGTAATTATTTATAATTTTATGGTCACAACTTTTCATTATTAAGTCCAACATTAACAAACTATCTAACAATAATTTGATCATTTTCACCTATATTTTAAGAGAAGTTGATTAATTCAAGTTATAAAATTTTAAAAGGAAGCGACTATATGCTCACCTCTAGACTCAGTCCTTCAACTTATACGTGGTAGGGTACTTGACAATTGAGACCAAGCCTCATGGTCTCTAAAGCGTCTAATTTAGGTTAATTTCGGTTTTTTGTATCTTTAGGATTGATGGGTACTTTGCTTGAACAGGAAGTAGATGTCCTTTGAGTACCCTCGAAGCGACCAAACCCTTGATTTAAGGGCATCAAATTGGTGAAAAGATCATTAATTATTGTGCTAATCAAATACACAGGATTCCTAAATGGACTTTCTGGCTGTAAAGATCATACAAAAAGCAAAACTAATTTCTTTGAAAATGGGGTTGCCCTTCTTAATTAATGCACATAATACATATATGTCTCACAATGACGCTATAGTCTCCCTCGACATGTCACTTTTCAGCCAAATTTTTTGAATGCCAGTTTCATGTAGGATGCATAATCTTAAGTGGAAATAGAGAAGTTTGAAAATGTTTCCAAATTAAAGACTTGGAGAGAAACTTTGTTCCCCTTTTTTGTTGCATTTTTTTTTTTGTAAAATTGGGCATGTCATTTTTTTCTGAGTCAAGAGTATAATTATGAATTACATTGTTTATACAAAAAATTTTAAATTACAAAATAAAGTAACGGTCTCCCATCCTATAAATCATATTTCTCTCAACCTATGATTTGAACTTATAAGATTTCAAAGTTGAAATTTCAAATTCTAGTTGTTCGAGTGTTTGTAGCAGGTTATTTCATGATTATCAATTAAATTACATAAATATTAATTCTATACTTAGGAAAACGTTGTGCTTGATGCTTCAGTCATCAAAATCAATTTCTTACTCTTTTATTCTCTTCTTTTTTTTTTCTTTTGTTTTACACATACAAACAAACATGCACCATACAACAAACATACAGCATAAGTAAAATTTACAAATCCAACAAAGAGATATATTAGAAAAATATATTTATTTCCCAAGAGAAAATTTTAGCAATTACAATTTAGTATTTCAAATTAAAACATTTAAAATGTAAACATAATCTCGTTTTCTTTTTTGACTAAGAGGAAAAAAGAAAAGAATAAAAGGGGCTTGATTTGATTCTTTTGGATGACAATAAATTAAAGCCAATGGGAGGCTTTGGTTTGATTCTTTGACGACAATGGGCAAAGGGTTTGACTAACTAGTTTTGCCTGTGGGGGGTATGAGAAAAGGCAAATTCTGTGACGGGGAAGCCCTATGATTGAAGGGCTGCGGGGCTGTAAACCTTTGTTAGAACATGTGGGTCCCATCCATGTGTGCACATGCCTCTCGCCCCCTTCGTAAATGCTCACTCTATTAGCTCCTTCGCCCCAACAAATTCCTCACAACAACTTGCTACTCTTCTTTTTTTTTTTTTTTCAAAAAAAGGGGTAAGGTAAAGTAGCTTTTTTATATGCGTAAAGATAATTTAAACCCTCTCTTAAAGCATGGGATATACGCATAGATCATGGAGGAAAGACCCACTTATACCAATTTAAAATTGGTTAAGTTTGTATGATTTATATTTTGTTAATTCAAATTTTGAATTTCATACTCTATTCATATAGATAATGTATGTCAAATTGTAAATTAATTAAACATTGCTTATTTTGATGATACTAGTGCCCGTTTGGCCGGGCTTACTTTTATCTTATCTACTGTTTAAAAATAGAAGCTAGGCCAAACAGGATTTCTTGAAAAGCTCTTAAAATTTTTTTTAAAGAATAAAATCTAAAAAAAAAAGAGCTTAAAAAAAAGCTCCAATTAGGACCTTTATCTTCTCTTTTTCTTTTTAAAACACGTCAGCTTATTAAGAGAGTTATATTTTTTCAACAAAATCCTCTCTCACAAAATACTCCCTTCCTCTCTCCCTATTGATCTCCCTCTCCTCTCTCCCTTTTTGTAAATCAAGGGTTTTGTTTTTTGTATTTACAAAAATTAAGAAAAACGAAAAAAAAAAATTCAAACCGCATTCGGGTTTTTTTTTTTTGCTTTGTTTTATATTTTTTTATTTTTTTTGAGTTTTGAAAACCCTAGATGATATATTTTTTTATTCCTTTTTGTCACAAAGTTGATACTGTTAGACATGATCATATAACTTGATCCAAATCTCTAATCTCTTTCAAATTATTTTATGTTTATTTTTTTTATTTCAGTTTTAAGCCAGGTTTTAGTATTCTATAAAAAAAATTACTATAGAATCAATATCAAGGAGACAAATTATTATGATTAAATTGTTTTCAATTATTTTCCATAATAAAAGATATAAAAATGATGAATTTTAGTATATCAATGATTTAAGTTGAATATAATATCAAATCGATTTATTTTGGATTGGCATTGCGACATTACCCCTGCAAGTTACGATGTGTGTTGTTGATTTGTAAAACTCTTTTTTTATGATTTATTATTAATTATAAACTTTATATTATATAAAAATACTTTTTATATTTTCAAAATTTTATTTTAAATAGATAAAAAATAAAGTTAATTTTTTCTATTTTGAACAAAGAAATTAGTTATTAATGGAAAGTTATTTATTAAATACCCTTTATGGTAATTTTAACTAAAATTAGATTTTATATAAATTGTTTTGTCAAATAGCTTATCTATAAAAAAGAATTTACAAAAAGTAAATTTACTAAACAGTTTTAACTTAATTTTAAAAACTATTATTTTTAATAAGAGCTTTGTAATAGCTTTTAAGCTAAAAAAAAAGCCAGGCCAAACATGCTCTAATAAATTTTGATTGTTTGATATGGTTGAAAAGACTGTAATCTATATCAATGTGTTATTAATACTGATTTGATTTGAAACTTTATGAATATGATGGACATGAGTATATTGCTTGTCAAACCCAGCTACAGTATGTTTATTATGTCGTTTATATACTTAACAGCATGTTTATAAATTGGAATGCCCCGATGAAATCATTAAAGATCAGTATTGTACCTAGTGGTACAATTAAGTTGATTAAACCTCGAACAAGTTCAAATGAGAATTTTAAGATGAAATTTAGAATTTCACAGTCCAGGGATGACTTAAAAATATGATTCGGAGTTCGAGGACTGATTTGGAGTCAGTTTGGGATAATGACTATCCAAGGGTAATGGTCATTTTGCCATTTAAGGACAAAATGAGAATTTTTAAAAAATATTTTGACCACATTTGACCAAGATTGATCATATGGAGTATAATAAGAGGTTTATCAGTAAAACATTTAATTCTCGGTATTTTTAGAGTATATGGGCAAAATGGTAATTTTGCCACCTCGGGGGTAAAATGGTAATTTTGCACCTCTAACACTTATCAAAACCAAGCATTTTATTCATTGTGGTTATGGATAAATATGATATTATTTTTGGTGGAGAAATAAAGTAAAATGATAAATATAAAGAGAATGGACCAATGAATGGGTGACACTTGGCAAGCTTTAAATATTTTATTATTTTCTTTATAAAATCAGCCCATAAACCCCCATTTCCTTCACCATATTCAGCCAAACAAGAAACAAGAGAAGAAGGAAAGAAAATAGAACCCTAGCCAAGAAATTCAAAGGGAAAATTGGAGGAAATTCAAGAATCAAGTGGAAAAAGGTAAAATTTCTTGACTTTGACTAGTGATTTACCTTTCCTATGCTTTATTTTCTCATTTCCATGGTTGAATTGCATGGTTTCTTAAGGGATTCATGGCTGGCCAAATGGATATGGAGAGAGAAATGATGTTGGTTTGATTTGATTTTGAGTTATGTTAGTGTTTTTAGTTATTTTAACATGTTTGTGTGCAAAACAAGCAAGAAAACAATTTGTTCTTCATTAAACCCATTATGGCCGAACATGTGGAGTGAGGATTTGATGATGGAATTAAATGATTTACATGATATTCAAGTGCTTTTGGATGTTTAGTGATGTGTGGAATGGAAAACAAAGCAAGAAAATATCATGTAATGGTGAACCTTTCAAGGGTCGAATTTTTGTGTGAAGTGTTGATGATGAACTTGATTTTTTTTACAAGTGAATTGGATAAGAAATTGATGAATTATGGAGAGAGAATTAAGCTTGAAAAATTATAATGCTAGTGCACCCGATGTGATTGAATTTTTCCTTGGAAAATGTGAAAGTGATTTTGTCATATTTCGTGTTAAATAATTTGAGCTTGATAATTTAGAATATCGGAAGAAAATGGGATTATTTGGAGTTAAATTAGACGTATTGGCCAATTAATCGGGTAATAGATAGAATTAGACCAATACTAATCTATCGAGGTATATAATTAAATTTACATTGGACACCGAGTTTAGATAGTTACTATGAGACCCTGTCAAATTTGTTAAAAGCCGGTATTGTACCTAGTGGTATGATTAATTTAAATCGAACCTTGAACTAGCTGAAATAGAAATTCTAAGAGGAATTTGAAAATTCTGAAACCCACAGAATGACTTAGAATAGTGATTCGGAGTTCAAGATCCAGTTTGGAATCAATCAGGAAAATTGACCGATTAGGGACAAAACGGTTATTTTACCATTTGATGATAAAATGGTGATTTTAGCCAAAATTTGATCACATTTGACCAAGAATAATTATATGAAATATAATTATGATTATTGGAGTATAAAATGGTATTTAGCAGTGAAAAATTGTGATTCTTGGTATTTTTGGAGCACAAGGGTAAAATGGTAATTTTACCACTGGAGGACTAAACGGGAATTTTTTTGAAAAGATTCTTGCCTCATTTGGTTAATATTGATCAATATTAGTGTTATTTGAGGTTGAAAAGTGGAAATAATGTAATTCTGGTACATTCAGAGTATAGGGGTAAAATCGTAATTTTTTTATCCCGGGGGCACTCTAGTAAATTTTTCGCCCTAGCACTTGTCAAGACCAAGAGATTTTATTTGTGATAGGATTGGATAAATACAAGAATAATTGTGGTGGAAAATTTAGAAGAAAAAGTCAAAAAGTTTTAAAAAATGGGCCAATAAGCATGTGACACGTGGCATGCTTGATTATTTTATTATTAAAGCCTAAAAATAGCCATAAAATCCATTTTCTCTCTCCAAATTCTGCACAAAACCGATTCAAAGGAAAAAAAAAGAGAACAAGGAGAAAAACAAGAAAACCTAGCCAAAAATTCAAGAGAAAAGTGTGATTTTCAAGGCAAATCAAGTGAAAATGTTAATAATTCTTCACTTTTGCTTATGATCTACAATACCCATGCTTTTGTTCTTGATTTTCATGGTTGAATATTGAGATATCATGATGAGTTCAATTCTGAAAAATGGGTATGGAAGAGGAATTGTTGTTGGAATAATTTGATTTTAGACTATGTTGATGTTTAGAGGTAGTTAAGCATGGTTATGAACAAAAACACAAAAGAAATATTCAATTTCTCTAGGGTTCTTTGTTGGCCGAACCTAGTGTGTTGAGAATCAATGAGGAATATTTTGCATTTCAAATGAAATGATTTCATTTGAAATGAAATGAATTGAAAAATGATGAATTAAGGTGAAACAGTTATGTAGAAAAAAATTTCGGTGCTAGTGTTCCAAATGACCGAATTTTTCTATAAGGAAATGTGAGGGTTCTAATGCTGAATTTGGCTTTATTTGAGTAATTTGTGGTGAATTAAAGCATTAGAAAAGAAATGGAATTAGTTGGAGCTAAATCGGACGCGTGTATCGATTTATCGAGTAAAAGACCGAAATAGGCCAATATGGTGTTTAGGCGAAATTTAGACATTTTGCATTTTATATTCCGCATTAATGTAGAGTCTAGGTTAGTTTATCATCATTTAGCACGAATTTAGTAATTAAATTATTGTGTAATTTGTCAAGGTGGTGACCCCTCGGATAAAGGCAAGAAAATCGCACCCGAAGATTAGCAATCGAAGCGCTCGAATTCGACTCCCGAAGAAATTTGTGAGTGAATTTGCATTTCAAAATTTATTTGGGAATTCTAATTAAGTTGAAATGAAATGCGTGAATGATTATATCTAATTCCCATTTAAAAATGAATCCCGGGAACAAGCCTTTAGTGAAAATATTTCTGTGATGTTAAATATGATTGTGATGCATCTGTGTATATCTGTATGATGCCTACATGTATTGTTGAGAAATTGTGTGAAATTGAGTGTACTGAATCTGTGTACCCTTGTATTATGCTGATATGCATTATTAATAAATTATGGTAAAATTGATGCAACTGTGCATGTGCGGAGTGGGAAGTGCAATGCCAGTTGAATGAAAAAAGGATGTGATAATTACGACCGTGCATGTGCAGAGTGGGAAGTGCAATGCCGGTTTAATGATAAAGGTTGTGATAATTACTACCGTGCATGTGCGGAGTGGGAAGTGCAATGCCGGTTAATGATGTATGAGTTGAGAGTACAGCAGAGTGGAGGAAAAGATGGGATAATAAATAAAATTGAATGATTGGTGAATGAAATTGTACTTGATATTTATGTATATATGTGTGATTGTATGGTATGCGAATTGTTTGAAATTGAAGAAAAAAAGGTTTAACACAAAACCCTTGTTCGATGACGGTTTGTAAACAACCGTCAGTTTTACTACTTTGCTAGAATGATCGGTGTAAATTCAAGGATGTCTAATCCTTGAATGCATAATAAATTTCTGGGATAAGTGGAAAGGGTTTAAATATTAGCTAGATCAAAAACAGTCTCGTTTTCAATCGGTGCATTATGATTGTCAAATTTCCTGGTTAAGATTGCTTGTTCCCTTCTAATATTCACTCACTGAGTTTCATACTCACGTTTTATAAAAATTTATGTTTTCAGATCAGAAGACTGTTGGACCCTAGATCGAGGAGTCCCCATAGTGCATCTCTTGGTTAGAAGGTGGGCATTCAGTAGCATCCCATTTCTTTTATTGTAAATGTCTCCACTGGAAGTCATGGGTCCTTTTGTATTATGAATACAATCTAACTATGTGAATATGTGTATGCAATGTAAATTGCTAAATACATGACTGGTATGGTGCATGTATATTGTTGCTAATAATGCCATTATGAGTTGGCTTTGTGTGCATTGGGTGCATTACGTGTGGATGCCTCATACGATCATACATGGAGTAAAGTAAATGAAAATAGGCTTGCTTGGGATTGGTGAGCTAGGCTCATTGGGTCCATGCGCCGGTCATGGCTCGAGAAATTGGGTCGTGACAGTTACCAAGCACTATGCATTTCATTACATACATTAGCGTAAAGCCTGAAATAATTTATAATGATTCGACACAAATTATTGAATTCCGTGTCATGTATAATGGGTAGGTGGTGAGCATCCTAGTAAAGGCAAAGGCATTGGGCCAGAGAACTGAGAATAGGAGTATTTCTACTCCTGATACTGTGAGTAAACTTATTATCATCTTAATTATCTAGAGTAGTTTTTATTCAATTATGTGATTTTATAGAAAATGGGTTTAAATGGTAAATTGCTATGTTTTAAGAGAAATTGTGATTTTATAAAATGATTTTATAAATTTTTTGAAAAATTAAATAATGGTTTCAAAAATAGAGTAATTGGAGACTACTTACTTGTATTGCAAATTACTATGATGAATGTGGGCATGACTAGCTGTTTTTATGATATGATCAATACGTGAACTGCTTTGATTTGCCTTGATAGGCAAGGTAAGGATTGTGGGCCATGTCATGCTGTGATTTTATTGAATTGTTTTACCAGAGCAAAACAATCAATAAGCAATTATGCCGTGATGATTTTATTGAATTGGTGGGATATAATTGTGGTCACTACAGTGGCAGAGCGGGTTCTGTGGATCAGCCTATAAAAGGGGCACAGAAACTCGATTATTGTGCTTACCTCAGTTGAAGAGGCGCGGAGGGTATCTCCTGAGGTAAGATTTGAGTTCACTTCACGCCTAACCACCACGTAGAAGTGAGACTCAGCCAACGCCAAGGAATGGCTGAATTTTGAGAAATTTGAAATTTTTACAACCTTGGCAGACTCGAACGGATGCTCCGGTACAAGGTATCCCCGAGTACAGGTTTTGGTATAAGCTAGGTTTTCAGGAAATACATAAGCCCTTTTGAGTAATGAGATAAAATATAATTATTTAAATGGGTTGGGATGAATTTTCAAGTTACGAAATGTATATCACGATGGGGTATTTTATTTGTCTCTTATTACTCAGCTTTAGATTGTTTTTATGATGTCTGTTTACTCACTGGGATTTCATAATCTCACCACCCTCTCATTTCCTCACATTACAGGCTCGAAGTTGTCTGTAGATAGTAGACTTAATAGAGGGTTACTTGTGGAGTTGCACTCCTTGAGACCGTAGGTATACTACTTACCTTACATTTGGTCAGTCCGGGGCTCACGTGTCATTGTAAAAGAAATTTTATACTTTGGTTATCTACATTTTAGTATGTATGAATATATTTAACTTTTACGCTATAAAAATTATTTACTGATGTTTCTATAAATATTGTTTTATAAGAAAATTGAGTATTTTATTGAATATTTTTATTATATTCAAATATTCAAAATTTCGCTTCAAACCAATGTTTTAGACATTTAAATTTATTTCAAACTATGGAATATGTGTTTTCTACTTACTTATTACGTTTTGGCCGGGTTTCGAAATTTTCAAAGGAAAACGATGAAAATACCCCTGTGAGCTGAAAAATAATATTTTAATGGTTTGGTTCGGAAATGTCTTATACTTCTTTAAAATATGATGTTTAATAATTATTGCTCACTAGAGAGATGCGAAATCTGATGTTAAGCCTTGCGAGGTTCCGGTCAGCATTCCAGGTAATGAGTGCCTATCGGGACATCGCGGCGGTTGTCACGGGCCCAATGGGGAGTTCTGGGTCGTGACATTGCTAAATCCAGTTGTTGATTTATAAAATCTTAATAGTATGTATACTTAGAGAAAAGTGTAAAACTTTATTAGCTTTACAAGTTTTAACTCCGACTTAACTTAAACCCGTTTATATATGTGTACCTGTTTGGTCCGGTTAGAACTTCTTTTAAAAGTGTTATTGGAGTAGAGCTGTTTCAAAAGTGTTGCAAAAAGAAGTTATAATAGTTTTTGACAAATTTAACGCTGAAGTGTCATAATATCTTAATTTATTTTTAATAAACAAAAAAATTAAAACAAAATCATAATTTTAGAATGAACGAAACAAATGAATTAAAATAATTTTTTATTAATTAAAAATAATAATATAAATTAAATCAAAAGAAAAAATTGAGTCAAATAAAAATGAAGTATATAAATTTTTCTTATAATTTTATGAATTATTGAAGGATAATTTGAGAATATAAAAACGTCTCTTTGCATATAATTTGTTACTAATTATTAGCAATTTTGGAAGAAGTTTTGATTTGCAACTTCGCCTAAAAACACAAATAGTCGTCCACATAAGTTCTTCCATAAGTTGGGCCGATCACCCACATAGTTTTACACGGGATGAAGTCTAACGAAAAGAAAGAGTTTCAAACCTTAAATCTCCGAAAATGAAACAACGAAGGAATTAAGCATATTGAAATATATAAAAATAGTATTTCTTACAAAATACAGAATAAGGCTTGTAAAGTATACAAAAGATACTTTCCATTGACTAATAAGCATAATGTTTTTCAAAAAACACAGTGCAATAATTCTTCACAATAGCACTTGAAAAATCAAGTGCTTTTTGGATAACGTTGTGCGAAATCTAAGTATTTTGTCATAATAGCAAAAACCTGTTTGATAGGGGCCTTGGCATGGTACACTGTGTATAACGATAAATAAACTGCTAGTGTTTGGGGGAGCTCATTAGAAAAGTACACAGTCAACATTGAAACAATGCAAAATTGTTTCCATCAATGTGTAGCATGTTATCTTGAAAACAAAGCAAACTCAAAAATATGCCGGTCGTGTTTTAGACAACATTGCGAACACAATATGCCACACAACATATAACAAAAACTCAGATAAACGGTAGAAATTTTTTATGTTTGTCGAAGTAGGTTGATTTATATACAGCTAGCACTGCAATACAATGAACATAAAACATTTTAAAAAGTCAAATGAACGGTTTAGACATAAGTGTTCGGGTTATATGAATGTAAGAAAAGTAAAACTCAACAAATAGTCGGCAGACATGTAGATTTAGAAAATCAATTTAGACATAGATATATGGGTTGTCAAAATGATTACCATGACAAAAATTTGTCTAGCATTGTTGACATAAGCCCTTCAAAAGCGTTTGGCCCTTGCACATCCAGCACTGAAATGTTAGAACAAAAGTTTTTTCAAGTTCTTTTATCAATACGTATATAATATCAAAAAATATGATAAATATAAGTGAATTAAACAGTATATGTTATTGTAAGTTAACATAAATGCGTGAATCAAATCTAACATGCTATGCAAATTATCAAGGTAGATATCTAATTTCATGATGACGGTATGCAACTTTGCAATGGTAAAATGCACATGTTGTGTGCTTTGTTTGTGTGATGTGAAATGTGCTCAAAATTAAATGCAAAATATACAAGCAAAGACTACGTGCAAGTATACATAATCGTAACAAGTAATACAATGATAAGTTGAGTTTGTCGATCCGTTGAGGAGTTGGTATAGTAGTTGTTGTTAATTACTAAAATTAAAACAAGCTAATTTTATCCAAGCACCAAATTTTGAGAAATGATTAAAAAATAATCTAATTAACTAATTCTAACCTAAGAAATGCAAATAACAAATTGAGGTGGAAGTGATGGTTTAATAGTCTAGGATTATGATATCCTTTAATATTTCACTTGGAATGGTGTTTGCTTAATTACTTAATCTTAATGGAAATTGATGCTAGTTTAGAATCCTAGAGCATGTATAATTCTCTATCGAGATATTACACAATTGTCTAACTTAATTGAATTTCTATATGTCTATAGAAAACAACTAAATTAAGTTCTTTAATCCAAGGGTCTAAAAATTGACTATATGTGGCAACTAGGCGTATATCTACCCTAATTGCACATCAAAATGCTTAAATTCAGTTCTAAGTGTAGTGAACACACATTACCCAAATCAAGGTCTGATTTAGACTCTCTCAGGTATCATGTAAATACCTAAACATATTTAAATAGTGATCAAGCAAATATATGGGCAATAAATTCATATTTGAGTAAACATCAATGTTTCCATAGAAAATAAGTAATAAACCAACACAATATCCAAACTACATGTTAAAATCCACCATAACCCTAGATTAAGACTTCTACCTCAACATATTTAAAATGCAAACACAAATCTCAACAAAATGAAGCATTTCTACAAAAAGAGTTGGAGAGAGAAAATCAAATCTAGAGTGAGAAATTCTCTAGAGTAACTTTTTGATCTTTCAATCTCTTGATTTCGTTTTTTTTCTTTTTTGGTTCTAGCCTCTTTTTTCTCAAATTAGTATCTAAATCCTCCTTCCCTTTGAGCGAGAAAAAAAATATTGTATTTATACCTTCTTTATTGGCCATTTTGTGTAAAATCGAATAGCCAATAATGTGCAGAATCACATGTCGGCATTTAGGAGCCCAAGGTCTAATGTGTAGGCACCCAACGTTCTATCCTTGGCCTTTTCAAGCATTGAGATGTTTGGTGCCTAGGCGCCCAAAGGTTGGGGCCCACGCACCCAAGCTACTGTCCATACTACATGTAGTCTGTTATAGTTAATTGACTTCTTTTGCATTTTTTACCATGATCCTTTATGAATTATGTAACAACCGCACCTTGGCCGTTACCGGTGTTCGAGATTTCTGAAGAATCCTGCCAAGTCCCGAATAAGCCTCATTTGAGATTTCCGTTAAAGCTAATCCCTACTTGAAAAAAAAGAAAATAAGAGGGGTGTGAGTCTCACAAACTCAGTGATCATCAACCTCGTGAGCAGGTGAAGAGGGAAAACAAATATACAGATGGGATATTTATAAAACTAAGAGTAAGTGTCGACAGCACACTCCATTAAACAATGAGATTTTATTTTATGCCTTGCAAGTCTTAAAAATAATAAATTTCAATCAAATAAATATGAAAACAGTATTACTTAGCCTGCTAGAAAATCCTTCAACTTTAAGACTCTTCAACCGTAAATTTCACTTATCATTTAATAATAAAATTCGAGTGTTAATGCCATGCAATATATAAAAAAATTATAGTTTGTAAGTGAGTATCATCCTCGGGTAAGTTTAATATAACCTTTAGGTTTACTCTCTCAGACATCATCACCTATTCTTGGGAATTGCCCACGCCACCACATACAAATTAAAGCTTCAAGTCTCCCTTTTCCTACTTGTGGGAATTGCCCATGCCACCTAATACAAATCAAGGCTTCAAGCCCCCATTTTCCTACTCGTGAGAACTGCCCACACCACTTAATACAAATTTGGGCTTCATGTCCCTCTTTTTCTTATGATCGAATATTGATAAGCAACAGTTACTACTTGTGCACAAAGACCATACTTAACCTGGTGTGGTGATAGGTTCTACCACAAGGTATCTGTGAGGCCTCGACCTCTATAGACCCGTAGATAGAATGCTTGCATATTGGAAATACCTCTGAAAAATTTTCAAAAGGTCAGTATTATACCTAGTGGTACAATCAAGTGGATTTAAACCTCGAACTAGTTCCAATAGAGATTCTAAGATGAATTTGAGAATTTAAAAACCCACAGAATGATTTAAAATGGTGAATTGGAGTTCGAGGTCTGATTCGGAGTCAATCGGGAATATTGACTATGTAGGGGCAAAATGGTCATTTTGCCACCAGGTTGAGATTTGGATGTTGGATGAAATTTTTGGCTAAGATTGATCATTTGGAGCATAATTTGAGGTTTAGAAGTGAAAATTTTATCTCCGACAATTTTTCAGGACATAGGGGTAAAATGGTAATTTTACCACCTTAGGGGCAAAATTGTAATTTTCACCACCCAACACTTGTCACGCCCATAAATTTCACCCATTATGGTATGGATAACTATGGCATTTTATGTAGTGGAGAATGAAGGCTTAATTATTAAGTTTGAAAAAAATGGGCTAATAAAATGGTGACATGTAGCAAACTTGAATTATTTTATTATTTCCCTTTAAAAATCAGCCCACACCTCACCCATTTCACTCCCATATTCGGCCAAAGCAAGAACCAAAGAGAAAAGAAAGAAACAAAACCCTAGGAGGAGAAATTTAAAGGGAAATTGTTGGATTTCAAGCAATCAAGCTAGTAAAGGTAAAATTTCTTGATTTTTGCTTGAGATCTACATTACCCATGCATTTCTTTTCATTTTCTATGGTTGAGAAACAAGTTTGCAAATGGGTATCATGGCTGACCGAATATGGGGGGAAGGTTTTTGTGCTTGAATTTGGTTAGATTTCAATATATGTTAGTGTTTTTAGTTAGATTGTTATGATTAGTATGAAAACAAGTGAGGAAAATCACAAAATCTTTGGAAACCCTTCAAGGCTGAATTCTCTATGTGGGATATTGATGTTGAATTTGATGTTATTTAAAGTGAATTGGTTGAAAATTAATGATTTATGGTGTGAGAATCAAGTATGGAAAATTTCATGGTTGATGCACCACCATGGTCGAATTTTTCCAACAGACAATGTGATACTGAAATTGCAATATTTCATGTTATTTGATTAGCATTTAATGTAATGAAGAATTAAATGAGAAAGGGAAATCAATTGAAGTTGAATTGGGTATATTGGCCAATTAATCAAGTAATAAATCGAATTAGGCCAATATCAAATTATTTAGATGCACAAGGGAGCTTAAGTAGAATACCGTAGTTAGATAGTTACCCGAGCATTATGCATTCCATTTCATGCTTTAGTGTAGAGTCTGAAATAGTTTGATATTGGTATGACACAAATTATTGAATTATGTGTCTTGTATAATGTCTAGGAGGTGAATCCTCCGATAAAGGCAATGGAATTGTACCCGAGGAATTGTAGTCGAAGTATCCGAATTCGACTTTCAAAAAATTGGTGAGTGAACTTGCATTTCAAAATTGATTTGGGAATATGAATGTGTTTGAGTAAAATGTTTTGAATGAATTTATCCAACTTTCGATAAAAAAAAAGAAAATGATAAGTTTCGGGGACAAGCTTTTGAAAATTATTTTAATGTTATGAGTATGTACATTGTCTAAAGAAAATGTATACATGCTCATATGTTTTGTGGATAATGATATGAATGGATGGGTAATGTACACATGATGACCCGTGGCTGTGCGAGTAGGGAGCACACATATGGTCATATTGCTATGCACTAGTGGGGGAATGTACACCTGATGGCCAGCAGCAGTGCGAGTAGGGAGCGCACACATGGTCTTATTGCTTGGTGCGAGTAAGGAGTGCACCAGAGTTAAGGAAAAATGGTGTGGTGGATGAATTGAACATAATTATGTGTTTATATATTTATCTATGTGTGAATTCAAGAACTCTCTACCTCATTGCAAAATGACTTGAATTGAGGGAAAAATGGGGTTTTAATGTTAACTAGATCAAAATTATCTCGTTTTCCAATTAGTGCATCATGGTTATCAAAATTCCTGGCTATTATTGCTTGTTCCCTTATAATATTCGCTCACTGAGTTTAGTACTCACGGTTTTAAAAATTTCATGTTTTCATATTAGGAGCCTGTTGGATCCTAGGTCAAAGAGTCTCGAAATTTGTCTCCTAGGTTGGTGCTTGGCATTCGATAGTTTTCTTTTTTTTCCCGTTGTCTCTGCTGGCAGTCATGGGTCTTTTGCTCTGTGAATATGTCCATGTAATGTAATTACTGAGTTACATGTCATGAACATTGTATGTAAGTATGTTTTAATTGTTAATGCCATCGTGATTGGTTATTTTTACCTTAGTTGAAAATGTGTATGGCCGCATTAGTTGGCACAATGTTAAGTAAAATAAGTGGAATAGGCTTGCTTGGGCTTAGTGAGCTACGCTCATTGAGCTCATACGCCAATGATGGCCCGAAAATTTAGGTTGTGACAAAGTTAGTATCAGAGCCTTAGGTTGTTCGGTCCAAGGATGTTCTTGTTTGGTCCAGCAGAAAGTCGGGTCTTTATGTAGGATCTTTGATTATGAACTGTGAACTGCGACACATTTCATAATCAAGGAACTGCGTAAATTCCCTATCTTAGAAACCACCTTATTTCCTTAACTATGGTTATGAAACGTGTTTAATAATAGGTGTTTGCTCTTGTCTAGATAAGAATGCCACCTAAGACACGAGCCGCCTTAAAACGGATGGGGGAACAAGTGCCCCCACTGAGATGACTGATAGGCCACGGGCATCCACCCGTAAGAGGCGAGGTAGACATGGCATAGCCACTAGGCCGGTGAGGGTGGATACCCCCGAGAGTAGGAAAGATGAGGGACAGCCTTTAGGTGAGGCAGATAGGCCACAAACTAGAGGCATTAATGTTGAGGATTTTGTGACAGGCTTACAGGGAGGTAATCGGGTTGTAGAAATGATGGCAGTCCGTATGGATGATATACAAAAGGTAGTAGAGGGGAGACATGTAACGTAAGCATCCCCTAGTTCACAAGGTCAGACCGACCGCCAACCTCCAAAGGGTGAAAGAGGTCAGGTAGAGGTTACACTTACTGACTTTTTGAAGCTTAAGCCTCCATTGTTTACTGGGTCGGATGCATCGGAGAAACCCCAAGTTTTCTTGGATAAGATGAAAAATATTTGTAATGCAATGGGCTGTTCTAGCGTCAGATCAATGGAACTAGCAGCATTCCAATTGGAAGATGTAGCATAAGAATGGTATGACTCCTTGCGAAGGGGTGGGCTGACAGATATTGCACTACTGACTTGGAATGAATTCAGTACAGCTTTCTTAGACCGATTTATCACATAGTGTACGAAATCCCAGAGTTAGAAAGTTTGAGGCATTGGTGCAGACTCTGAGTATGACCGTGTCAGAGTATGATTTAAAATTCACACAGTTGTCTAGATATGCACTTTATTTAGTGTCCACAGAAGAGATGAAAGTCCAAAGGTTTATGGATGGACTGGTGGAACCATTGTTCAAAGCTGTGGCTTCTCGAGATTTTGATACTTACTCTACGACAGTAGATTATGCTCAACGAATTGAGATAGGGACCAGTGAGAGTAGGGCCGTAAGAGATAGAGCAAAAAGGGCCAAGATAGAAGGTTATCAAGGTCGTAGAGATTTTGGTAGTAGAATTTCATTTTCTAGCCATGAAGGCCCACAAAGGGAATCAAGGTTACCCCAATAGGGAGTGAGGTGGCGACTACCAACATTGGGTCAAGGTAGGAAACTTTTAGTGGAAGGAGGTAGCAACAAGATTTAAGGCAGAGTAGTCAGGCTATTCCTTTCTATGATACTTGTGGAAAACGACACAGAGGACGATGCTATCTTACCACAAGAGCTTGTTTTAATTGTGGCCAGCTTGGAAATGTTTGGAGGAACTGCCCAGTGGCTCAACAACTGCAAGGTTTTGTTTGCGGTTCTACTCAGCTAGCTTTATCTGCTCTTTCAGCAGTTGTCTCAACTAGCCAAGAGGCTCGTGGGACAAGAGATAGGGGTGCTAGTGTTTCCTTTCAAGGTAGACCATCTGGGTTTAGACGTCAAAGTTCTGCAGGGAGAGGCCAAGCAAGAGTATATGCTTTAACTCACCAAGAGGCTCAAACATCCAATGCAGTAGTTTCAAGTACTCTTTCTATTTGTAATATGAATGCTAGAGTATTGTTTGATCCTGGATCTACCCATTTTTTTATCTCTCCATGCTTTGCACTTTGATTGGATTAAGATTATATTATGAGAGAAGAACAATTAGTGATGTCTACTCCTTTAAAGGAGGCATTTGTAGCTGAATGGGAATATAAGTCTTGCGTAGTTCGAATCAAGGATAAGAACACCTTAGTGAATCTAGTGGTGTTAGATAGCTTAGATTTCGATGTGATATTGAGAATGAACTAGCTATCACCTTGCCATGCCAGTGTAGACTGTTACCATAAGATAGTTAGATTTGATTTCCTAGATGAGCCATCATTTAGCATCCAAGGGGATAAAAGTAATGCTTCGACCAATTTGATATCAACCATATCTACTAGAAAGCTGTTAAGATAGGGTTGTCAAGGTTACTTGGCTGTTGTGAAAGATACCCAACCAGAGGTCGGAGATATAAGCCAAGTGTCGATACTGAGTGAGTTTATGGATATATTTCTCGAGGAACTATCGAGTTTACCTCCAGAACGAGAGATTGAGTTTTGTATAGATTTAATTCTTGATACTAGACCCATATCTATACCCTCGTGTCGGATGGCACCGGTAGAGCTTAAGAGCTTAAGGATCAATTTGAGGATCTGTTAGATAAAGGTTTCATTCACCCTAGTGTTTCACCATGAGGAGCACCGGTGCATTTGTAAAGAAGAAAAATGGGTCACTTAGACTATACATTGACTACCGACAACTTAACAAGGTAACGATGAAGAATAAGTACCCTCTCCTAAGAATAGATGATCTGTTTGATCAACTACAAGGGGCACAATGTTTCTCTAAGATAAATCTGCGATCTGTGTATCATCAATTAAGAATCTAGAACGAGGATGTGCCAAAGACAACATTTCGAACCAGGTATGGGCACTATGAGTTCTTGATGATGTCGATTGGGCTTACTAATGCCCTTGCAACCTTTATGGATTTGATGAACTGACTGTTCAAGCACTATTTGGACAAGTTTGTGGTGGTGTTCATTGATGATATCTTGATCTACTCGAGGAGTCGAGAGGAACACGAGCAGCATCTTAAGATAATGCTCCAAACTTTGAGAGAACATCGATTGTATGCCAAGTTCTCCAAATGTGAGTTCTGGCTTGAAAGTGTTGCATTCTTGGGACATGTGGTATCTAAGGATGAGGTACAAGTTGATCCAAAGAAAGTTAAAGCGGTGGAGAAGTGGCCAAAGCCAACATCAGTTGCGAAGATTAGAAGTTTTTTAGGGTTGGCAAGCTACTATCGCTGCTTTGTCAAGGATTTCTCTAGAATAGCCACCCCTCTGACCAAGCTGACACGTAAGGATATAAAATTTGAGTGATCAAATGCTTGTGAGAATAGCTTTGAGAAGCTAAAGACATGTCTCACCACAGCTCTAGTGTTGAACTTACCATAAGGCATAGGAGGTTATATAGTGTTTTGCGATGTATCACTGGTTGGTTTAGGGTGTGTGTTAATGCAGCATGGGAAAGTGATCACATATGCATCAAGACAACTTAAAAGGCATGAGCAGAATTACCCTGCACACCATTTGGAGATGGCAGCGATCGTGTTTGCCTTAAAAATATAGAGAAATTACTTGTATGGTGAGACTTGTGAAATATATACAGACCACAAAAGTTTGAAATATATATTTCAGCAGAGGGATCTTAACTTCCGACAACGTAGGTGGATGGAGTTATTAAAAGATTATGATTGTACTATTCTTTACCATCCCGGTAAGGCGAATGTAGCGGTTGATGCTTTGAATCGAAAATCAATGGAGAGCTTGGCACATATCTCTATAGACAAAAGATTTTTGATTAAGGAGATGCATAGCTTGGGAGACATAGGTGTGCATCTAGAAGTTTCAAAGCCAGATGCATTGCTAGCACATTTTAGAGTGAGGCCTGTCCTCATGGACCGAATTAAAGAAGCACAAAGTAAAGATGAGTTCGTAGCTAAGATCTTAGAGGATCCCTACGGAAATAAAAAAAATATGTTTATCAAAGGCACATATGGAGTGTTGAGGTATGGAACTAAGCTTTATTGCCGGATAGTGATGGATTGAGGAGAGAGATATTAGAGGAGACTCACATGGCAGCTTATGTGATACATCCAGGAGCTACAAAGATGTATCAAGATTTAAAGAAAGTGTATTGGTGGGAAGGACTTAAGAAAGATGTGGCTGAGTTTTTCTCCAAGTGTCTAGTGTGTCAAGAAGTTAAAGCAGAGCACCAAAAGCCTGTAGGATTACTACAGCCGTTACCAGTGCTGGAATGGAAATGGGAGCATATTGCCATAGACTTTGGGACGGGTTTGCCTTGAACTAGTGGGGGTTATGACTCGATCTAGGCCATAGTGGATTGGTTAACGAAATCAGCTCATTTCTTTCCAGTTAAAACTACATACGAGGCTGCCTAATATGCCTAGCTTTATGTAGATGAGATAATACGGTTGCATGGCACTCTTGTTTCTATAGTGTCAGACAGAGGGACACAATTCATTAGTAGATTTTGGGAAAAGTTGTAGGAAGCGTTGGGCACTAAGTTGGATTTTAGCACGACTTTTCACCCCCAAACTAATGGGCAGTCTGAACGGACAATACAGACGTTGGAAGATATGTTGAGGGCATGTGTAATTGATCTTGGAGTCAAATGGGGTCGGTATTTACCCTTAGTGGAGTTTGCTTATAATAACAGTTTCCAAACTAGCATTCAAATGGCACTATTTGAAGCATTATATGGAAGGAGGTGCAAGTCACCCATTATATGGCTAGAGGTGGGGGAAAGAAAACTTTTGGGGCCTAAGTTAGTGTAGGATGCCACCGATAAAATACGTATGATTCACCAAAGGATGGTTACAGCACAAAGTAGACAAAAGTCCTATGCGGATAACCGACGGAAGGACTTGGAGTTTCAAGTGGGAGATCATGTATTTTTAAAGGTCTCACCAACCAAAGGGGTAATGAGGTTTGACAAGAAAGGAAAGCAAAGTCCTCAGTGTATAAGACCCTTCAAGATCTTAGAAAGGGTCGAAGCAGTGGCATATCGATTAGCATTATCGTCAGACCTTTCGAATATTCTCCTCGTGTTCCATGTATCGATGTTGAAGAAGTATAATTCAAAGTATATGTGATACTGAAATTGCAATATTTCATGTTATTTGATTAGTATTTAATGTAATGAAGAATTAAATGAGAAAGGGAAATCAATTGAAGTTGAATTGGGTATATGTGAGACCTTATGTGAGACCTTATCAAGCTTGTTAAAAGACGGTATTGTATCGAGTGGTACAACCAAGTAAATTCGAGCTTCGAACTAGTTCAAATAGAAATTCTAAGAGGAATTAGAGAATTCTAAAACCCACAAAATTATTTAAAATGGCAATTCGGAGTTCGAGGTCCAGTTTAGAGTCAATCGGGAAAATTGACCGATTAGGGAAAAAATGGTCATTTTGCCATTTGAGAACAAAATGGAGATTTTTATAAAAGATTTTGATCACATTTGATCAAGAACAATTATTTGGAGTATAATATGTGGTTCAGTAGTGAAAAATTTTAATTTTTGATGTTTTTGGAGCGTATGGGCAAAACAGTAATTTTATAACCTCGAGGGCAAAACGATAAATTTTAACCCATAACACTAGTCAAATTTATGGATTTTATTCATAGAGGGAATGGATAAGCATGGCATAAATATGTGGTGGAGAATTTAAGTGAAAAAGTCAAATAATTAAAATTTTTGGACGAATAGGAAAGTGACACGTGGTAAGTTTATAATATTTTATTATTAAATTGTAAAAATCAGCCCACACACTCCCTAATCACTTAAGCTGGTCGGCCAAAGGAAAGAAAAGCAAGAGGAAAGGAAGAACAAAGTGAAAAACCAAAACCTAGCTAAGAAATCAAGAGATTTCATTGATTTTTCAAGGAAATCAAGTGAAAAAGGTAAGATTTCTCTGATTAAGCTTGAGATTTATTTTTCCCATGCATTTTCCTTTAATTTTCATGGTTAAAAAGCATGCTTTCATGGGGAAACCATGGCTGGTCAAATAGGTATGGAGAGAGAAATGATGTTGGAATTGTTTGATTTTGAGATATGTTGATGTTTAGAGATAGTTAAGCATGTTTAGAAGCAAAACAGTAAGAAAAGAATCCAGTTTTCCTAGAATCCTTCATTTGGCCGAACCTATCATGTTGTGTGTGTGTGAGGAATTGTTTCTATTTCAAGGGAAATGGTTTGGAAAATGATAAATTAAGGTGAAAAAGTTAAGTAGGAAAAATTACGGTGCTAGTGCACCAAATGGCCGAATTTTTCCACGAAGAAATGGAAAGGTTTCAATGCTGAAATTGACATTATTTAAATGGTATTTGATGAATTGAGGTATTAGAAAAAGAATGGAGCAATTTGGAGTCAAATCGAACGCATTGGCTAATTTATCGGGTAATCGGTCGAATTAAGTCACCATCTAAATTAAGCGGTTACCCAAACATTTAATGCATTCATATGGAAATTAGGTTAATTTTATACCTAATTAACACAAATGTAGTGATTAAATTACTGTGCAAATTGTCAAGGTGGTGAGCCTTCGGATAAAAGCAAGAAAGTCGCACTCGAGAATTAGCAGTCGAAGTGCCCAAATTCGACTCTAAAAAATTTGTGAGTGAATTTGCATTTCAAATTGGTTTTGGGAATATGAACATACTTGAATAAAATGCTTGAATGGTTTTATTCAACTCTCTTTAAAAAGAAAGGGAACTTGGGAACAAGCCTTTAGTGAAAAATATCTCTGTGATGTTAAATATGATTGCGATGCATCTATGTGTATCTGTATGATGCCTACCTGTATTGTTGAGAAATTTATTTAAAATTTGAGTGTACCGAATCTGTGTACCCTTATATTATGCTGATATGCATTATTAATAAATTTTTACGAATTTGATGTAACCGTGCATGTGCGAAGTGGGAAGTGCATTGCCATTAATGGAGTGGATAATGCACATGCTTGTAATGGTGTGCAAAGTGAATAATGCACATGCTTGTAATGGTGTGCAAAGTGGGATGCTGAGTGACCCCCCTTGCCTAGAGCTCTGATAGTTCTTTGCCCAAGAGCTTGGAAGGGATGTTGAGTGATCCCCTTGCCTAGTGCTCCAAGAGGTCTCTGCCCAGGAGCTTGGCAGCGATACTGAGTGGTCTTTGCTTGCCAAGTGCTTTGATAAATGTCTCTTTTTACCACCAAGGACAGTGAAGACTTGGCAGTGTATATAATTGCTCAAGATTTTATATATATATATATGTGTGTGTGTGTGATTTTATGGTATGCGAATTGTTTTAAATCAAGGAAGAAGGGTTTAACATGAAACCCTCGTATGGTTGAGCGAAACCCTCGTTCTGTGACGGTTTGTGATAAACCGTTAATTCTGCTATCTTGTTAGAATGATTGGTGAATGAAATTGTATGTGACATATATATATATATATATCCATATATGGGATTGTATGGTATGTGAAACCCCTATTCTGTGACGGTTTGTGATAAATCGTTAATTTTGCTATCTTGCTAGAATGATTGGTGAAATTCATGGATACTTTATCCTTGAATGCATAATAAATTTTGGTTTAAGGAAAAAGGGGTTTTGATGAAAATTGACTCATTTTTAAATGAGTGCATCATGGTTCTTAATTCTTCCTGTGGTTAATGCTTGTTCCCTCTAATATTCACTCACTGAGTTTCGTACTCACGTTTTATAAAAATTCATGTTTTCAGATCAAGAGACTATTGGATCCTAGATCGAGGAGTCCTCGTGAGTTCGTCTCCTGGTATGTGTTTGGCATTCGATAATAATCCATTTTCTTGTAAATGTCTCCGTTGGAAGTCATGGGTCCTTTTGTATTGTGAATACACTCAAGAAATGTGAATATGTGTATGCAATGTAAATTGCTAAATACATGACTGGTATAGTGCATGTATATTATTATCGATAATACCATTGTGATTTGGCTATGTTCACACCCGGGGAAAGGTGTGTGTGTGTATGCATGATTTGATAAATTTGTTAAGCAAGGTAAATGGATAGGCTTGCTTGGGCTTAGTGAGCTATACTCATTGGGCCCATGCGCTGGTCACGGCCCGCGAAATTGGGTTGTGACAGTATATTGGCCAATTTACCGGGTAATAAATCAAATTAGGCCAATATCAAATTATTTAGATGCACAAGGGAGCTTAAGTAGAATACCATAGTTAGATAGTTGCCCGAGCATTATGCATTCCATTTCATGCTTTAGTGTAGAGTCTGAAATAGTTTTATATTAGGATAACACAAATTATTGAATTATGTGTCATGTATAATGTCTAGGTGGTGAATCCTCCGATAGGGGCAAAGAAATTGTACTCGAGGAATTATAGTCGAAGTATCTGAATTCGACTTCTGAAAAATTGGTGAGTGAACTTGCATTTCAAAATTGATTTGGGAATATGAATGTGTTTGAGTAAAATGTTTTGAATGAATTTATCCAACTTCCTATAAAAAAAAAAAGAAAATGATGAGTTCCGGGGACAATCTTTTGAAAATTATTTTAATGTTATGAGTATGTACATTGTCTAAAGAAAATGTATACATGCTCATATGTTGTGTGGATAATGATATGAATGGATGGGTAATGTACACATGATGACCAGCGGCTGTGCGAGTAGGGAGTGAACACATGGTCATATTGCTATGCACTAGTAGGGGAATGTACACTTGATGACCAGCGGCTGTGCGAGTAGAGAGTGCACACATGGTCTTATTGCTTGGTGCGAGTAGGGAGTGCACCAGAGTTGAGGAAAAATGGTGTGGTGGATGAAATTGCACGTGATTATATGTGTTTATATATCTATCTATGTGTGAATTCAAGAACTCTCTAACTCATTGCAAAATGACTTGAATTGAGGGGAAAATGGGGTTTTAATGTTAACTAGATCAAAATTATCTCGTTTTTCAATTTGTGCATCCCAGTTATCAAATTTCCTAGCTATTATTGCTTGTTCCCTTTAAATATTTGCTCACTGAGTTTAGTACTCACAATTTTAAAAATTTTATGTTTTCAAATCAGGAGACTGTTGGATCCTAGGTCAAGAAGTCTCGAAATTTGTCTCCTGGGTAGGTGCTCGACATTCTATAGCTTTCCTCTTTTTCCCGTTGTCTCTACTGGCAGTCATGGGTTTTTTGCTCTGTGAATATGTTCATGTAATGTAATTACTGAGTTACATGTCATGAACAATGTATGTAAGTATGTTTTAATTGTTAATGCCATTGTGAATTGGCTATTTTCACCCTGGTTGAAAATGTGTATGGCTGCATTAGTTGGCACAATGTTAAGTAAAATAAGTGGAATAGGCTTGCTTGAGCTTAGTGAGCTATGCTCATTGGGCTCATGCACCAGTCATGGCCCGAAAATTTGGGCTGTGATAGTATCTCACTCACGTACAAATAAAAGTCGTTGCAATTTAATGCACTTGCAAAGCATGATATATTAAAAACATTACACTCATAAATTGCATGTTATGCATAAATCATTTCAAACATGGCATGTCCATCAAATTAGCGTGCTAAATGAAATGAACAATTTATCATCACCTCTTGAGAATCAATATAATGGCCATTGGCTTAAACATTACACAAATTGCAAGGCATGATTTTTTATAGCAAAACCAATCAAAGGTTTGTTTCCTTGAAAATAAAAACATGTATATATATATATACTACGAATAGTAATAAGAAAACGGATTTAAAAATTTTTGTCACAATCACAAACAACCTAAGAATTTCTACCAGCTCATGCTATTGACAATTTCGTCAATTGTCAAACACAATCTATATAATATATTATAGGAATGTAGTTTTCAAGTTTAGCACCGACTCACGTCACAATAGCAAAATGCTACATCTCTATTTCTACTTGCCGATTGCTCGTCACTTGCTCTGGCATGCCGCTATAGTACACTATATTTACTGGGACTTCCAATTTGGGCTAGGTGGCCCAAGTCTCCAACTTCCTTTTCTCTTTTAGACTTTGTTTTTCTTGTTGCCATTAGGTCTTTCTCATGGGTTTTTTCCCATTTCTTCTTATTAGGCTATGCCCATTTTTTTTATTTTTTTTATTTTTTTTTCTCTTTCTCTTTTCTTTCTTCTTTTTTTCTCTCTTTCTTGGTCGGCAGCACCCCCTATTATTTCTTCTTCTTCCTTTTCCACGCCGGTGTCGTACCTTTTTTCTCCCTCTTTCCCTCTCTCTCTTTTTTTTTCTAGCTAGTCAGCCTTTCCTCTCTCTTTTCTTTTTCTTCTCCGACCAGCCTTCTCCATCTCTCTTTTCCTTCTCCTTTGGTCACTTTGCTTTTCTTCTTCTTTTTTTTCCTTTCTTTTTTTCTTTCCCTCATTCTCTTTCCTTTCCTTTCTTTTTTTTTATTCCCTCATTCTCCTTCTTTTCTTTTCTTCTTCCTTCACAGTCGGTTTTTTTCTTTTTCTCTCCCTCGACTGTTTCTCTTTTTCTTCTTTCTTTTTTTTTCTCTTTTTTTTCTTCTCCAGCTTTCCCCTTTCTCTCTCTCATAGTCGACTCTTTTTTCTCTCCTTGTCTTGTCCCATCATTTATTTCTCTTTCTTCTTTTTTCATTTTTCTTGTCTTTTTTCTCTCTTTCGTTTTCATTTCTTCACTTCATGTGCCCAAGCCCCCATTCCTTACAAGGTGTTACAAATTAGGTAAAGCATTAAACACCAAAGTTGTAGCTCTTCCTCTTATCTTTCTATACATCCAAGAATTTTGTCGATCGGAGTTTTGTAGCTCAACATATGCTCCAACTATTGCAGTATAGTCTAAGGTCAACTTAAGCAAAAGTGCATGATCCTTCCAAATTTGACTTCCAAGCTCTTTTGCACCTTCACCAACATATAGCACAATCTATAGAAGGTACAAACAAGAATTAAAAACATGAAAATTATCACGACTCGAAACTCCCATCAAGCCCGTGACAACCACCGTGATGTCTCTATAGACATTCCTACCCCGAATGCCAACCGAAACCTCGCACGGCTTTTACACCAGTTTTCTCACGTCCCTTATGAGTAATAGTTACTAAAATCATGTTTTAAAGTGATATGGACCATTTTCTAATCAAAACAGTCAAAAAAGAAATTTCTACCACACAGGGGCATTTTGGTCATTTCTCTCAAAAATTTCGAAATCAACCAAAAATGTAGTATGTGAGTGAAAAATACACATTTCATAACTAAAAATAAGTTTGGATATCTAAAACATTTATTTAAAGTGAAATTGTAGCTAATAGAATAAAATAAAAATATTAAATAAAATATTTCATTTTCTTATAAAACAATTTTTATAGAGTTATACGTAAATAATTTTTGTAATGTGAAAGCAAAATAAATTCTTACATACAGTGGCCCACGCAGCCAAGTATTCAAAATATTTTACAATGACATGTGGGCCCCCAAATGACTAAAAGTAATGAAGGTTGTGAACCTACGGTTTGTGAGGATGCAAGTCCAACTATAGCCCTCAACGAAATCTGCTATCTACAGACTATCCTGAGCCTGAAATGGGTGGAAAGGAGGGTGGTGAGAATAGATAATCCCAGTGAGTAAACAAATATCATCTAAAATATCTAAAGTCGAGTAAATGGAGACAATGAAAACTTCCCATCACAATAGGTTTCATAATATAAAAATTTATCCCAACCCATATAAATAATTGTATTTCATCCAAATAATCAAAAAGGCTTATGATTTCCTGAAAACTTGGCTTATGCCAAAACCAATACTTTCGGACACTTGATCGTCATCAAAGTCCAACCGAGTCCGCCAAGGTTGTAAAAATTTCATATGTGCGTAAAACACATTTTTGCGTTTGAAAGCACAGTTGTTCCTTGGCGTTAGCTGAGTTTCACTCTCACGTGGTGGTTCAACATGGAGTGCACTCAAACCTCACCTCAGGAGATTCCCTACTCACCTTTCCAATTGAGGTAAAATATAACGGGTTTACCGTACCCCTCAAATAGGCTAGTCCACGAAAACCCGTCCACTGCAGTAGCTAATCACATAACCCACCAAAACAATAAAATTTGAACAGCATGACATGGCAATTATTTTACTACACAGCTTATCAAGGCAAAAGAACAGTTCATATATTTTCAACACAATTACCAATTCAACCATTCATGCACATATTGCCATAATCCATTCAATTTAAACCATAATTTATAACACAACAAGTAGTCTCCAATTACTCCATTTTCAATGCCATCACTCAATTTCAAGACAAGTTATAAAATCATTTCATTTAAACACATTTGGCTTATAAAACATAAAGGTTTATTATTTAAACTCATTTTCCATAAAATCACAAAAACGCATTAAAATTTACTTTAGATAATTCAAGATGATGAGAAGGTTACTCACAATAATAGGAATCGAGTTCGGGATACTCTGATTCTTGATCCTAGGGTACTACCTCTTTACTCTTGCCAGAATGCTCACCACCTAGACATAATGCACAATAAGCAATTTGCTACATTTGTGCTAACTGTTATAAAACAATTCAGGCTCTATACTAATGCATGAAATAGGATGTGAAACATTCGGGTAACCATCTAAATACGGTGTTCAATATAAGTTCAATTGTGTACCTAAATAAAATGGTATTGGTCTAATTCGATCTATCACCCGATTAATTGGCCAATACGTCCAATTCAACTCCAAATAATTCCATTTCTCTCCCAATACTCTAAATCATCAAACACAAATCAAATAACTTGAAATATGGCAAAATCATCCTCACATTCTCTCTTGGAAAATTCGGCCATGGTGAGTGCACTAACAATATAATTTTTGATGCTTGATTCTCACCCCATAAATCATTAAATTCCTAACCAAATCACTTGAAATAAAATCAAATTCATCATCAACATTCCACATGAAAAATTCGGCCAATGAGGGTTATGTAAGAACATGAATTTTTCTTACTTGTTTTTCATACTACACATCACCAAACAACTAAAACACTAGAATAATATGTTTTCTAACTAAATTCATCATCAAATCCTCTCTCTCTTTGTTTGGACAGCAATGAATCCTTCATGAGATCTTGTGATTCAACCATGGAAAATGCAAAAGAATACATAGAAAAGGTAGATCACTAGCTTGAATTAAGAAATTTTACCTTTAATCACTTGTTTCCTTGAAATCCAATGATTTACCCTTGAATTCTTCCCTTTAGGGTTTGTTCTTTCTTTTCTCCTTTTTATTCTTGCTATGGCCAGCCAAGAGAAATGAAATGGCTAAGGTTTAAATGGGTTTATAAAGGAAAATATTAAATGGACAAAAATTTACCATGTGTCACCATTCCATTGGTCCATGTGCAAATACTTAATAATTAAGCAATTTCTCTCCACCACACATAATTATCCATGATATAAAATGAAATCCATGGGCTTGACAAGTGTTGGGTGATGTAAAATTTCAATTTTGCCCTTCGACGACAAAATGACTTTTACCTCTATGCTTAAAAAAATGTCAAAATTAAAATTCTTCACTTCTTAAACTCAAATTATGTTCTAAATAGTCAATCTTGGTCAAAAACCTCTTCCAATATTCCAATCTTAACCTCGGCTGGCAAAATGATCATTTTGCCCTTAGGTCATGAAAACTTTGATTTGACTCCAAATTGATCCTCGAACTCCGAATCACCATATTAAATCATTTTAGGGTTTTAAAATTCTCAATTTCATCTTAAAATCTCTCTTTGAACTAGTTCGAGGCTACGATCAACTTAGTTATACCACTAGGTACAACACGGACCTTTGACAATCTTTCCGAAGCATTTACTTACGCAAACATTTTATCAAGCGCATGAGTGACATGTTAAATATTTTATAGAGTCAGGCTTTACAAAAATAAACTTAAATTACTTAATTAAACTACTAAAGCATGCATAAAGTAAATACTAAGACAAATGTGAAAACAATGCCTAAATAAATTAAAAACAAGAGGACATTAGTCATTTTTAAGCTCAAAAGAATGCAAGATAACTCTATAAAATGGAATGATCAGTAAAACAAACAATAACTAATTTGAAACAAATGACATTGCTAACAATGAGTTGATGCACAATATCTAAATGTAAATCAAAGCTCTAGTACAATTTTGTTTCGTATAAGACTTTTGACTACATAAATTCATTTAGAATGTGTCATGCACAAACATTGATAACAACGTACATTGTGTTGTTAGATATTTGTACTATTGTTGATTAACCATGATACACAAACATAACACCCATAGTACATGACTCAATCTTCAATTATTCATTGTATGAAGATAATTGGACCAGTTCAATACTCAACTATTCATCTCAACAGCAATAACATCATCTTATGTAAATAAGAAAAAAAACCTATAAAGCCGAGTAATTTCATAAACTCAACATAGCAAAGCATTTATAATGACGATGCAAATAATCAACTTCAAGGAAAACAATTAACTTTCAAAAAATCAAACATTCCTCACACAAATCTATTCACATAAGTTATATCAATATTAGAAAACATGAAATGATGTTGATAGTCATAACACTCTTTAATACATTGATAACACATAAGTCACACATATTGATGATTATCATCAATTAGTAATCATATTATTTGATACCATAACTTTAACAATGTTATTGTAGTAATTTAGTTGCTTGATTTTAAGTTTCTTGTGGGGTGATTCTTTTGGAAAGAGGTCTTGTTGGATTTATGTGCCTGGTGGAGAAAGAGGGCATTTTTGTATGTTGAGACTTGTCTATATGCCATGCAATGATAGAGTTCATTTATTAGTAGATGGCTTTCCAATTGCCAATGCTAAATTGTGAGATTCATTGAAAGGTAAGCAACTTTGTGACCAAGCTCATAATGAAGAGCTTTTGTTGGTCAATAAGTTTTGCAATTAGTTCAAGCAACACATATCTGTCAAACTGGCTTAGCAAAGCAAGCTTTGTTATCGATGCACTAGCCACTTTTTCACCATTATCCCAAATACCATAAACGTTTTGCTCCATGTGTGGTCTTGTATGGTCATGATCAAAGAAAACAAAAAGAGAAATTGTTTTGTCAAATGTTGAAAATTTTTATGTAATGGTTTGTGCTAATCATGCAAACCATAGATACGATGCTTGTTCTTTGTGTTTTGGATCTAGGCACTAAAAGCTATCACCTATCTGCTATAGTGTTTTTATGCATATTTTGCAACCATTGTAGTACCACCCACTAGTACAATCAAAGTCTTTGATTTGTGCAACAAAAGTAAAAGGGCTTCCTTGTGGGATGTTTTTTTTCAAAAACAAAAAAGTAGAGCACTTATAAAAAAGGATATGAATATAATTGATGTATTCATTATCAAACATTGGAAGATATTGTTACTTGGAGTTTTGAATAATCCATTTTCAAAATTTTCTGAAGCATCATATGATTTTGACTTTATTGTTCATCAGCCAATATTTGCAGTCGGTTTTAGACCTCGAGCTGTAACACATGGGCATTTTGTTCATCAACTCTGAAAATGTATTGAACATGAGACCAAAATAGTTGTGGTTAATTTGAATTCATACTTGTTTATAATAGAAATGTAAAATAAAAGAAATATAGTACATAAAAAATGCAACTTAAAATTTACATGTTTATTATCTCAACGACGATAAGTATATCCAAATCCACATACACTTATGAAGTAAAACATGTTAGCCTTGAGTTACATCATGTTTTGGTTTGAGAAAAATCACATGTTTTCTTGAACTTAATGTGAAGCATTTGAAATTGTCTTAAATACTTTTTTAATCCCTTAAGATTATATATTTGTTTGAAAAATCTTACATCATTAGAAAACGCCTTATAAGCTTTCAAACAATGCATATTCAGCTAAGAATGCAAAAGCAAACATGCCTTGAAATGTTATTTGAATGTAGGAATAAGGCAAGAAAGAAATAGCCGGAGAGAAGTGCTAAAAAGCTAAAAAAACCTCAAAACACAAGTCAAGAGTTAATCCTAGAGAAGCTCGAGTTGATCCAAAGGTTGAAAGAGTACAAAACTTGAAGATTATCAAGCCATGGTTGACCTTTAGTTTTTTATAGTCAAGAAAATCAAGAAAATCAAGTTTTGAATAAACATAGTTGATCCTGGGCCAAGCATAATCGACCTTGACAAGTCAAAAGTGAGAAAAAGTCAACTTTACACAAACATAGTCGACCATAGAGAAGGTATAGTTGATTATAGTAGCTAAATTTTGTAAAATACACGCTCCTAGGAAAAGGATTGAGTAAAAAAAAGGTTATACTTGACTATAGGGCTCTAAGTTAAAAAGTTTAAAGAACATAGTCGACCCGAGGAGCATTATGGTCGACCTTCAAGCTTTAACAATTGTTAGATTTGATTCAAACTTAAGTCTAATAGCTCCAAACTTTACCTCGGTTATAAATAGCAATATTTGAGCCATTTCGAAGCAAAAGAATAATTGAACCAAAGCTTCAAACCCTAGAGCGACCTCTAAAAGCTCATTGTTACTCATTAACATCATTTTAGTCTTCCACCAAGTATGCAAAGTTGAATACTTGCTTCATTTGAGTTGGTTTTTCTTCTCTTACTACTCCTAAGCTAAATTTTCTAGCATCTAACCTTTGTGAGATAAATCTTTGCTTTTGCTCCTTTGTACACACATCTTGTAAAAGTTCTGCCTTAACCTTGAAAGCTATTTATGAAGGTTTTGTTGGGATGAGCCCTGCAGCCAATTAGGATTGGTTAAAGCTTGATTCCAATCATGCAATAGTATCATTCATGTTGAATGATTAAAGGTTTTCCTTCATCAATAAGATAGCAATTATAATGAGTTATAAGTCTAATTGGATGAAGTCCATGAAATTAATATGCCTTGCAAGGAAACTACAATGGGTTATAGTTATGAGATTCCTATGCATCAAAGCATAATCTCAAAATGTTCCTAGTCAATGTATCATTGAGACTGGACATCAATGATGTAACACCTGACCTTAAATTATCTATGATATATCATTCACATGCTTTGAATAGCATGTTTGTATATTGAATTACCCTAGGAAACAAGTTAAATGTCAATATTGCCCCTAATGGTATGGTTAAGTTAAATAAGTCTCGAATCAGTTTAAATAGAGAATTGAGGATGAATTTGAGAAAACTAAAACCCATGGATTGGTTTAAAATGAAGATTCGGAGTTCGAGGTTCAGTTTAGAGTCAATCGAAAAAATTGACCGATTAGGGACAAAACGGTCATTTTGTCATTTAAGGACAAAATGGAGATTTTCATAAAAGGTTTTGATCGCATTTGAATAAGATCAATTATTTGAAGTATAATGTGATTTATTGGAGTATAAAATGAAATTGACAGTGATAAATTTAATTTCTCAGTAGTTTTGGAGTACAAGGGCAAAATAGTAATTTTACCATTAAAGGACGAATTTGGAATTTTTGAAAAAAATATTTTTGATCTCATTTGATTGATATTGATCATATTAAACTTATTAGAGCATAATTTAAGGGTCTGGCAGTGAAAAAGTTTAATTTTGGTGATTTCTAGAGTGTAGGGGTAAAATCGTAATTTTACCACCCGTTGACAAAATTTGAGATTTTAAGAGAATTTAGATCAAATTTGACAAATTGAAGAATAGTATGAGTATGAAGGGTGAAAAATATATCTACAGGTAATTTTTCAGTTTTTGGGACAAAAATGTAATTTTTTACTTTTACGGGGGTAAAAGCGTAATTTTTAAAAATTTCTCCATCAAGACTTTGGATAAGTCTAAAAATTTTATCTAAACTGGGAATGTGTGAGAAAAATGTATGGTGGAAATTTGAAGACAAATGAATGGCTAGAAATTAATTGATTAATAAAACATTAGAAAAATGAATAAAATAATATTATTTTATTATACCTTTAAAAAGGTAAAATTTTCAGCATTCTTCATCTTCTTCAGCCAACCAAGCAAGGGAAAGAGGGGAAAAGTTGAAAATATAAACCCTAGCTGAAAATTCAAAGAACAAGTGAGAGAAATCAAGAAAATTAGCTTGAAAAAGGTAAAATCACTTAATTTTCTTTGATTTCCTTATTACCCATGCATTTTTCTTTAAGTTTCATGCAAAATTAGAAAGTGGGTATGAACACCCATGCTGGCTGAATCTTGATGAGAGGATTTAGGGTGTGATTTGGTTGAATTTTAGCTTGATTAAACGTTTTTAGAAAGTTTAGTTAAGAATAGAAATGAAAAATAGCAAAAATAAGCAAGAAAATAGAATTTTTCCATATTGTACCAAGCTTGGCAGAATTTCTAGAGAGAGAAATGCTGCTGATTTTAATGCTATTTTGTGGTAATTAAGTGAATTATGATGAATTATGGCTAGAGAAAAATTTTGGGAATTTTCAAAGTAAAAATCAAAATTTTTACCCGTTAGGGGTAAAATCGTAATTTTTAGTCCAAGACTGATAAATAGACCCGTGTACACTGTTAGTGGATAATGTGAATAAAATTGGACTATTAGAAATTGAAACGTGTCCAGTCGGAGTTAAATTGGAGATTTTAGCAATTTAGACGCGTGTAGGCAAGTCGGTTGAACACCGTGAGAAAACAACTGTCCGGACCATTTTTATCTTATTTCATGTATCACATAGAGCCTAAATTTGATTATGGTTAATTGATACAATTTATTAAAATTTATGTCACGCGTATCGCCTAGGTGGTGGGTCTCCCAGACATTGGAGAAAAACGGTGTAGTGGAATTAAAAACAAGAGTATCGGGCACTCCTGTGACGAGATGGGTGGATTAATTATCATCTGTAATATCTGGAGTGGTTTTATTGTGGCTGTATGCTTTTGAAAGCATGATGAAATTGAAAATAAAAATATTATGATTTTCGATTAAAAGGTATTTCGATGAAATACTGTTTTGAAAATTAAATGTCAATTTTATGAAATAGAGTACATGGAGACCAAATTAGTGAATTGTGTTATTTATGAAACAAATGAAATATGTGGCTTATAACATTGGAAAGCATGCTAGCTGAATTATATATTTTTATGAGTGATATAAATTGTCTATTGATTTGACAATTGAACATAATTTATTGGCCATGCTATGCTACTAAATTTGTATGAAATTTGGTGGACTACGACAAAGAAAACACTACAATGAGGGTTTGCCCTGGACTGCCTTTAGAAGGGGCACGGTAAAACGGACTGCCTTTAGAAGGGGCACGGTAAAACTTGATAAATTGTTACCTCGGTCGAAGAGGCGTATAGGGGAACTCTCGAGGTAATGTTAAAATTCTCTTCATGCTAAACCACCACGTGAAGATGAATTCGGTCAACTCCAAGGAACGGCTGTATGTCTAAATGAAATATATTTATAACAGCCTTAGCGGACTCAGTTAGGGTGCCCTAGGCCAAGGCATCACCGGGTAAAGATTTGGCATAAGCTGGGTTTTAAGGAAAATCATAAGCTTTGTGTTTTGAGAAAGTGAAATTGCTTTGCATGATTGCCCTAAATTGGGTGAATAAGTTATATTATGATATCATGTTTATATATTGTCTATATCTACTCGACTTTAGATATCATAGATGGTAATTATCTGACTCACTGGATTGTAAAACTCACCACCCTCTCCTCCCCCTTTTAGGCTCGAGATTTTTGGTGGCACTCGGTGTACTCATAGAGGCTTGATTGAAGCCGCGTCTTTTGTATACAAAGGTACATGGTTATGTATAGTTGGGCCAACATGTCATTGAAATTCTTGTACACACTTGGTTTAATTGCATAACAATATGTAATAACTTATTTTACTGTTCTATGCAAGAATTTGATTATTGGTGTTTCCAAAAATACTGTTTTATATCGAATCACGTATTGTCTACAAGTATATTACGTTTTTACAAATTTCAAAGTTTTCGGAGTAAAATGACGAAAACGCCCTTACGTGGTTAATGGTGTAGTTTGACTATTTCGATCCGAATTTGGATCATTTCTTTAAAATATGTTGGTTGTAAAACTAATAACCATGGGGAAAATGGAAAACTGGTACGAGATGCCTTGCGAGGTCTCAATAGAGTACTCAGGGATTGAGTGCTTATCTGGACATCGCGGCAGTTGTCACAAGCCCGATGGGTGGTTCCGGGGCGTGACAAATGATGCTTAGAGACTGGTATATTCTATGTTCCTTACTTTGGAAGTAAGCAATCGATCTCATAGATTGAAGTATAAAGATACTTGGAACTAGAATATAGGTGCTTGCCTAGGAGAGCAAGTTCACTGAACATGACCCGCCATCAGAAGTGCATTTGGTAATACACTCCAGTGTCTATGCAACACTTCTCATGTGTCAGTCATGTAAATACTCCCTACACTTGAGACACCAGGTTGTCTTATATGTAGAGTGCTATGCTTTGATTTCATCCGTACGGGTGCCTAACCAAGGATGCCAAAATAGGATGCTTTTGGGTATAGTATGAAACATGTGAAGGCAAATAAGTGGTCAAGATAGGAATCATCACCTCAAGTGTTTTAGAGGACATATCCTATCAGTTCTTGGTTAACATTAGCTTATTGAAGTCCTTGGCCAAGGTGACATAAAGATTATGAAAATGTTTAATAACTCTCCATAAAACTAATGATATAACTGCAGGAACAAATATAGAGGTCAATAAGAGTAGACACTGTACCAAGCTCTTATCATCTCTGGGATATATGATGAGGGAATGAATTACATTGATAGACTGTACATTGAAAGGTTGTCAAAGAACCCTTTGACTCTCCTAACAATTGGGTGGCCATGATGCATTGCTAGATGCCAATCTTAGTCTATGGAATTGATTATAAATTAATTGATTGAAATTTATATTAATCAATTGAGTCATTAATCAATTCCATTGCCAACATGTTGGGAACCTAATGGGTCACGCAATATGATTGTATTTAAATTAAATTGGGAGAGTGATGATTTAAGTTAGCTTAAATCACATGTTAGGTAATTAACTTCCATAAACTTAATTAAAAGAGTTTAATTAAGTTTTAGACATAATTATAAATAGTTATAATTATAAAGCCTTGATTGCAAAATATAAAGGAAATTAATTTTAATTTTAGTTTCCAAGGACTTAATTAAAAGAGTTTAATTAAGTAATGGGCCCAATATTATAATGGTTATAATATTGAGTGCTTAATTGCAAAATTGAAGTTATCTTAACCTAACTATATAAGTCACCTTTTCACAATTTTCAATAGAGGTTTTTCACAATCGAAGAGAACGTAGTTTTTGTCAGAAAAAGAAAAACGTTTTCTCTCTTTGCCATCACTCCCTTTGTGTGAATGAGAAAATTGCTTATGAAGCAATTCTCGAGAGAGATTTGGCCAAGATTGTGAAAAAGAAGAAAAGGACAATTGTTGTTCTCTTTGCTAGCACAAAGTATAGTTAAAACTCCCTCCTTTGTTGAAGGTTCAACTGCAATCATGTGTACTACCATTGGAGGCCAAGCACTTGATTGGCTAGGGTTTTTGCTCCTTGTGGTGTTCGCGGGATTGCTTCAGGAAGTGCCATTGTGAGTACAAAATTACTTGGTAAGGTAACTTTCTGAAATATAATTTAATTAGTGCTTTTATGTGTTAAATATCACCAAGGCGATCCATGAGTGGAGGCATGTTTTGTTATTTAAATTATGATTTTTAATTTTCTTTCCACTGCGCATTTTGAGCATGCCGTTCATAGCCAAACCCAACAGTGATATCAGAGCCTTCCTTGATTCGATTTTAAAATATTTTTATGTCTATTGTTGTTAATGTCTTTTTGAAAAAGAGTATGAGGTATTCGGGTTTTGTTCTACACAAATTAGTAAGTTTTAAAATTTTACAATTTATTCTAGTTATTTTGATTTCTAGATAGATTTTAATTGTAAATTTTAAAATTTATTTTTAATAATATTAATCTCATTTTAATGTCAAAATATTGTAAATTAACTAGTGCATGAGATGCACAAATTAATTTAGCAAATAAAGATTTGATCTCATGACATTATGGTGTGATTCAAATGGCAGAATTCGATTTTGTCCAGCCATGGTATTAGTCCATTTTCAGCCGTTAAAGTGAGGTTGAAATGCTTCATAAAATGCAAGAAAATTAAGGGATCAATACACATTGGAAATGTTCCAAGATGGGTGATTATGTGTGGCAAATGGTGGAGGTAAAGCTACCAAAATATGGCTGAAACAGCTGCTATTTGCAGCAGTGACAGTCACAGTTTTGTTTGGCCTGGCAACCTAGAAAGGCCTAAATTTGTGCAATTAATTGCACCAATTGGATGAGGATTTTTTTATGGAAAGGTTCCATAAATTATCCAAATTATTGCCAAGAATTTTAGGGATTTAAATCCCTAGAATTAAGCCTTCATAAAACTGAGTTGGTGGAGTCAAAACTGTTGCTGCCTCTGCTGCAGCAAGCCACGGTTTTGAATTTTTTTGACAGCCAAAAACGTTTCCTAAAATCTTGGAAAATTACTATGGAATTTTTCCATAAGTTGTCTATCAAAGAAAATTTAATTGGGAATTAAATTCCTGATTTTATGCCACCAAATAACTTCAAAAGAAAGACAAAACCGAAACTGCCTAATGCAGATAGAGGTCACGGTTTTTGAATTTTTTGAATAGTTAAATCAACTCCTAAAATCCTGAAAATTTATTCTGGAATAGTTCCATGAGTTATATAACAGGATAAATTTCATTGGGAATTAAAATCCTAAGTTTTAGCCCCAAATAATTTCAAAAGTATTCAAAAACCAATTCTGTCTCTTGCAGATAAAGGTCACGGTTTTCGAATTTTTTGAATGGCCAAATCATCTCCTAAAATCCTGAAAATTTATTCTGGAATATTTCCATGAGTTATTAATCAGGATAAATTTTATTGGAATTAAATTTCTAAAGACAGGCCACCATAATGCCACGTAATTAAGACATGTCTGCTGCTGTCTGCAGCAGGACAGTGTCTTGGTTAAGACATAGAATTTGTCCAAATTTTACACCAATAAATGATCAATTAAATTAGTTAATTGGCTGAGGATAAGTTATGGAATTGGTTCTGTAATTATATTTTTGAAACATTTAATTTAAGGAATATGATTCCTAAAATTGAGGATGTCAGAGATGATGCATTAACATCCACAAATAAAGAAATGTGATTTCTAAAATTATGGAAGTTAAAATATCTTCTTTAGCCAATAAATTATGGAATATGTTCCATAAGATTGATAATTTATTTCATAAATTATGGAATGTGATTCCTTAGTTTAAGGGTGTCAAAATTTAAATAATTTAAGACTACATTAATTTTGGAATTAGATTCCTAGGAGTAATAGGAGTCTAAATATTTATGGACAAATTTTGTTTTGAATTAACTTCTTCCAAGAAGATAATTCTAATTTGACATTAAATTTAAAGATTAAATTGTCTAAGTTATTTCCTAATAAGATTAGGTAATAACAAGCATTCAATCTTTAATTAAATGAGTTAATAATAGGTTGTGTAAAATGTTTAGGAGCACAAATTAAAAATGTTTTAATTTGTAATAAAAATTTTAATTCTGATCCTAAGAGGATTAGGAATGGATAAATTACTAATTTTGATTAGTAATACTTACTATATATGAAAAAAAGTTTCCATATATATAGAATTAAATAGTTACTCGAAAATTTGAAATTGGCAAAATTCAAACGTTGAAAATTGCTAATCTCAAATACCTCATATGATTAACAATTTGAATGAGACATGTTTTTAACTTTTATTCATATTGATGAATATATGTGGTTGATTATGGACTTAGGCCTAATATGATTATGCTATGGTTGAATGTATATTCTTGGTATTTTTGAAATAGGACTTGCATGTCCTGCCTTATCTCTTTATCTCAGTTTGTAAAATTCTTTCCTTATCTCACTCCTCTCGAATGTAACTCGAGGTTTCTACATTCAAATGTAATTAGAATTAGGATAGATTAGGAATTGAATTTTGGAAAAATTGATGATGGGGATCCAAGGCGCCAAGAAGGACAAGGAGATTACAAGTAAATTTTGAAGATTTTTATATGTAATCCCCTAGGTTTGACCAAGCTAGTTTCCTTTAATGGCTCAAGGAAATTAGTATAGTTAAAGTCCATGATTATCCAAAGTAGTTTGCATGTGATAGATTTATTTTATGCGATTTAATAAATGATATGCAATGCAAAGTAGTATGCATGTGATAGATTTATTTTATGCGATTTAATAAATGCTATGCACAAAGATGAGACCCTAATAAAGGCAAAAACAAAATCCTTCATTATATATTGAGTCACATGCCATGCATGAGCAAGTTGCCTTCCACCATATAGCAAGATAACCTGGCTGCTCTTTTAATCGGAGACTTGTTGAGCACACTCAAGGTCACACTTTTACACGAGTATGTTTGAGCTATTGGTGGGTCTTGCTCAACTAGTTTCATAAAATCCAGATGCTTGGAAACTTGATTATTATGAAACTAAGGGCAAAGGCTAGGCAAAACATATATGATATGTTTAGGCAATGTGTTGTCACCTAGCTGATCTAGGAGTTGTATAAAGATACAATTGGTAAGCTCAGTTATCTACCTAATCCACCTATCATGGTTTGTTGAGCACACTCAAGGCCATGGCTAGATGGATGGGTTCCTAGCCCACTAAGAGAATCCTAGTAGAGATCTCTCAAGGTGATATGGAAGGTTATCATCTTGTAGAAAATAGTGGGAGAACTATTTAAAATTTTAAAACCTTGTTTTAAATAGTTTATGCATGATATTTACTTATTGCTTTATTTTATCTGTTTAGACATAATTTATATACATGTCTAATAATCTGTCACTATAGTGCATCTTGGATGCAAATCAAACTCACTAGACCAAACCCTTTTTAAAGGTACTAGGATTTGAGAAATGTTTTCAAGCAAAAGGTTGTTCGTTCCACAATCTCTACCAAATACAATTCATAATTAGAAGTGTACTTCCATGAGATGGAATTTATGTTGCTTTAATTATGAATTGGAAAGACAACCACGATAATGGCACTAACTGAGAAATGTTCTCAAACATCTTTATAGTCAAGATGGACAAAGAAAAATGTCACGACCCAATTCCCGGGCCATGACCGGCGCAAGGACCCAATGAGCATAGCTCACTAAGCCCAAGCAAGCCTATTTTCACTTACTTGATCCCATACATGCTCGTGTGAGGCATCGACACGTAATGCACCCCGTGTGCATACAATGCCAACTAATAGTGACATATCCAGTCACACACATACACACACACACCCTTTCCGGGGGTGGACACAGCCAAAGCACAATGGCATTATTAATCACAATATACATGCACTGTTCCAGTCATGTATTTAGCAATTCACGTTGCTTACACATATACACATAATCAGTCAAATATAAATTCTGACAATGTACATTACATGTACATATCCATCATACAAAACCCCATGACTACCAGCGGAGACATGTACAATAAAACGGGCAGCTATTGAATGCCAGACACCTACCAGGAGATGGACTACTGTGATCCCGTAATCTAGGAATCTACAACCTCCTGATCTGAAAACATGAATTTTTGAAAACGGTGAGTATAAAACTCAGTGAGCAAACATTAGATAGGAACAAGCCATAATATCAGGAAGGGTTACAATATGATGCATACATTTGAAACACGTTCATTTTTATCCAATTTATTACCAACCCTTCCCCACATTTCAATTTAATTTATAATGAAGAAATAATCAATTTCATACAAATATACTCGGAGAAATGAGCAATCACAAATGTACACAACCACATATATCTGAGCACTCGCAGGCGTTACGTATCGCCGTCCCTGCAAGCCCCTGGATAACCAATCACACTTCACCACTGTTCACGTGTAATGGTTTCCAGGAATCGTGGGCGTTACGTATCGCCGTCCCCACTTTGCTCAATTTCCAAAATTTATAGTAATAGTGGGCGTTACGTATCGCCGTCCCCACTTTACTAAATTTTCAATCTCTAGGAAATAGTGGGCGTTACGTATCGCCGTCCCCACTTTGCACACCATTTCAGGCCTGTGCAATTTCCTCTTCACACGTGCACGGTGGTAACAATTTCACAACACTTCTCAACAATGTACACAAACATCATAACACTGTACATATCCAGCACAATTAAATTTCATCTCAATGAAATAATACTTCATGCCTTTATGCATAACACAAAGTTTTATGCCTTCATGCATAACATATAATTCATCACATAAAATCATTTTAATCAAAGGCTTGTTCCCAGCACATATTTTTTTTAAAACTTTGAATAAATCATTTAATTATCCAAATCAATACAACGTGCATTTCCCAAACAATTTTGAAATGCAAGTTCACTCACCGTCTCACAAATATCCGGATTCCGGATGCTCTCGGATTAAAAATCCTCAGTCACGATCCCTTTGCCTTTCTCGGTCTTCTCACCACCTTAACACAAAATAAAATCAAGAAATTTACTATAATGCCCCCAACTAATATAAACTAATTTAAATTACTAGCGTGTGATACGTAAGAGCAAAATCGCGTCCGATTATCGCATTTACGCGGTATTGCCTAATTTCGACCGTTCAGTCGATAAATTGGCCATTAAGCCCGATTCAATTCCAAATTGATCCATTCTTTTTCTAATACCTTAATTCATCCCATATCATGTAATTGATGCCAATTTCAGCATCCTACCCTTTCCAATTCCTTATGGAAAAATTCGGCCAATGCAGTGCATTAGCACTGAAAATTTTTCTACTACATTTTTCACTTTAATTTATCATTTTCCAATTTCTTTCATTTCAAATGGAACCATTTCATTTGAAATGAGACAATTCCTCATGCATTCACTACATACTAGGTTCGGCCAAGGAAGAACAACCATGGAATTCAATTTCTTTCTTCCATATTTCTTCATAATCATGCTTAACTACCTCTAACTACTAACATAGTCTAAATTCAATCCAATCCAACAATCCTTCCTCATCCATACCTATTTTTCAGAATTAAACTCTTCATGATATTTCCATATTTAACCATTGAAATCAAGAACAAAAGCATTGGTAAGGTAAATCACAAGCCAAAGTAAAGATTTATTACCTTTTTCAAGTGATTTCCTTTGAAAATCACACTTTTCCTTAGATTTCCACCTAGGTTTTGTGTTTTTCTCTTTTGTTCTTCTTGTTTTTCCTTCAATTCTGGTGGGTGCCGACTTTGAGAGAGAAATGAGGGTTTAAATGCTGATTTTTATGGCTTGAATAATAAAATATAAAAGCTTGCCACGTGGCACCATGTGATTGGCTCGTTTTTTGACTTTTTGACTTTTTTTCTCCCATTTGATCTCCACCACTTGATTCATCAAGTCAACATCTGATCCAAGGTTGACCATGGCTGGAAAAATTTATTCTGGTAGTGAAAAATTACCGAAATGCCCCCGAGATGGCAAAATTACGATTTTGCCCCTATACTCCGAAATGTCCCGAAATTTCATTATTTTCACTGTCCAACCTCAAATATCACTAATATAAATCAATATTACCCAATTGGGGTAAAATCCTTTCAAAAAAATTCACATTTAGCACTCCGGTGGCAAAATTACCATTTTGCCCTTGTGCTCTAAAAACACTGGAAATCACCATTTTTACACTGCTAAACATCATTTTATGATTATGGGATCATAACTGTGTGTCACATAATTATTTTTAGTCCATTGTGATCAAATCTTGGTTAAAAATCTCTATAAATCAACAAATGAGAAAATGACCGTTTTGTCCTTAACCGGTCAATTTTCCCGATTAACTCCAGACTGAACCTTGAACTCCGAATCACTATTCTGACCTATTCTGTGGGTCTCAGAATTTTGAAATTCCTCTTAGAATTTCTATTAAACTAGTTTGAAGCTCGATTTAACTTAATTGTACCATTAGGTACAATACCGGTTTTCTAACAACTTGGACAGGGTCTCACAAAAAAACAAAGGTTTCCTTGACAAAGTGAAAGAAGAGGAAGCTTATAAAAGCTTCTACTTTACCAAATTTTATGATTGAGTTAGAAGTTACTATTGTTGTATTAACATCATGAGTATTTGATACTAGATGTTGAATGCATTTATGTAATGACATAAAGCGCAAAACAATAGTAATAAGTCAATGCTCAATATAAATGTTAAGAAAACTGATTGCATATGATCTCAATTATGGCATTTTTGTCTTGGTCATTAAAGTAAGAATTAGAGTATGAAGATACTTAGATCCTTTTTGATTGGGAATCATAAAAGAGATAGTAATTCTTATATGACCAAATCAATTTTCATGCAAAAGTGAATGACTTGGTATGTTCAAAAGGTCTTATACATATAGATGTATACAAACCATTGAACATAAAATGTTATGAAAAATGTTCCTAATTCATTAAGTTTAAACGAGACCAAATTAAGATTTTGTCTTGTATTCTTAAAGAAATAATATTTGAAACCTTGAAATGTTTAGAGAATTCAAATAAAAGATCATACGAGCTATATAGTATGAAGTATTCTTATTAAGATATGATCTTAGTGAAGATTACTCTTACTTATTAATTAATTATTCAAAAAATGAATGTAGATTCATGTGGAATGGAACTTTCTTATGGATAAAGCATAGAGATGTTTGCTCAAAGAAGAAAGCAAATTCATATAGTGATATGATTTGGTCCATATCTCTCCAATATATATATGTAGCCAATTATATTATTCCAAACTAATATGATTCCAAGCATACATTGAGATGTATGTATGTAACATCACAAAAAATTCAAAAGAGTTTGATTATTACTCTCACAAAGGATCTTGGATTTAGTGGGAGCATGATGACACTAAGAAAGGAGTTTCTTAGTTATTATATGGTTGCATTGAAATCTAACTCTTAAGATTTTGCATAGAGATGCATAATCACATGTATGAGAATTCCATGGATTTAGTAAGATACATTGGAGATGTATTATGATGGATTACTAAATATGTGTTTCGTTGAAGTTATACTCTTTGTTTTATTAAATGGGATCCAAAGGGTTAGATTTAATAAAATGTATAAGTGTACTTATCTCATACATAAAAGGAGGTTAGTAGGAATAAATACAATTCTTTGGTGATACAATTACATGGGATGCAATGTGTATACAAAGAAAGTGCCAAAATTTAAAAGGGGCAGATAGCACATTGAAAAGTGACAAATGCATAAGATGCATACAACATAGTTTAGTTGGAATGATTACAAAGAAAGAAAGAGGACGATGTACATGTATATAATTAAAGTCATATACATCCTATTAAAAGGGCTCTAATAGGAATATCTTTAGATCTAGTCCATGTAACTAATAAAAGGTTTTGAACATTGTTAAAGTAACAATGGAGCCATATTAGCAGAACCTGGGTCTCATTAGATCTAGATATAATAATATGACATGATGTGATGCATGGACATCACAAAGATAAATAAAAGTAATTAACCATATTGAAGGGCACAAGTGAGTCTACATGAAGACATGATTGCTAGATGGATTGAATCCACATATGATGAGGTAGCAATTGGCTTTGTACTAGTGGGAGATGTTGAGATGAGCCCTACAGCCAATTAGGTTTGGTTAAAGCTTGATTCCAATCATGCAATAGTATCATTCATATTGAATGATTAAAGGTTTTCCTTCATCAAAAAGACAACAATTATAATGAGTTATAAGTCTAATTGGATGAAATCCATGAGATTAATATGCCTTGCAAGGAAACTATAATGGGTTACATTTATAAGATTCCTTTGCATCAAAGCATAATCTCAAAATGTTCCTAGTCAATATATCATTGAGACTAGACATCAATGATGCTTAGAGATTGGTATATTCTATGTTCCTTACTTTGAAAGTAAGCAATCGATCTCATAGATTGAAGTATAGAGATACTTGGAACTAGAATATAGGTGTTTGCCTAGGAGAACAAGTTCACTGAACATGACCCGCCATCAGAAGTGCATTTGGTAATACACTTCAGTGTCTATGCAACACTTCTCATGTGTCAGTTGTGTAAATTCTCCCTAGACTTGAGACACCAGGTTGTCTTATATGTGGAGTGCTATTCTTTGATTTCATCCCTACGGGTGCCTAACCAAGGTTGCCAAAATAGGATGCTTTTGGGTATAGTATGAAACATGTGAAGGCAAATGAGTGGTCAAGATAGGAATCATCACCTCAAGTGTTTTAGAGGACATATCCTATCAGTTCTTGATTAACATTAGCTTATTGAAGTCCTTGGCCAAGGCGACATGGAGATTATGAAAATGTTTCATAACTCTCCATAAAGCTGATGATATAACTGCAGGAACAAATATAGAGGTCAATAAGAGTAGACACTGTACCAAGCTCTTATCATCTCTGGGATATATGATGAGGGAATTAATTACACTGATAGACTGTATGCTGAAAGGTTGTCAAAGAACCCTTTGACTCTCTTAACAATTGGGTGGCCATGATGCATTGCTAGATGCCAATCTTGGTCTATGGAATTGATTATAAATTAATTGATTGAAATTTATATTAATCAATTGAGTCATTAATCAATTCCATTGCCACCATGTTGTGAACCTAATGGGTCACACACAATGATTGCATTTGAATTAAATTGGGAGAATGATGATTTAAGTTAGACTTAAATCACATGTTAGGTAATTAACTTCCATAAACTTAATTAAAAGAGTTTAATTAAATTTTAGACATAATTATAAATAGTTATAATTATAAAGCCTTGATTGCAAAATATAAAGGAAATTAATTTTGATTTTAATTTTCGAGGACTTAATTAAAAGAGTTTAATTAAGTAATGGGCCTAATATTATAATGGTTATAATATTGAGGGCTTAATTACAAAATTGAAGTTATCTTAACCTAACTATATAAGTCACCTTTTAACAGTTTTCAAGAGAGGTTTTTCACAATTGCAAAGAGCATAGTTTTTGTCAGAAAAAGAAAAGCATTTTCTCTTTTTGCCATCACTCCCTTTGTGTGAATGAGAAAATTGCTTATGAAGTAATTTTCAAGAGAGGTTCGGCCAAGATTGTGAAAAAGAAGAAAAGGACAATTGTTGTCCTCTTTGCTAGCACAAAGTATAGTTAAAACTCCTTCATTTGTTGAAGGTTCAACTGCAATCGTGTGTACTACCATTAGAGGCCAAGCACTTGATTGGCTAGGGTTTTTACTCCTTGTGGTGTTCGCGGGATTGCTTCAGGAAGTGCCATTGTGATTACGAAATTACTTGGCAAGGTAACTTTCTGAAATATAATTTAATTAGTGCTTTTATGTGTTAAATATCACCAAGGCGATCCATGGGTGGAGGCATGTTTTGTTGTTTAAATTATGATTTTTAGTTTTCTTTCCACTGTGCATTTTGAGCATGCCGTCCATAGCCAAACCCAACAGGTTTGTGGTTGAACCTTTAAAACTATTATTGGTTAGTTATCGCTTCATCTCATTAAAAAGAAAGAATCCCTTTGTGGATTGTGTAAAGGTTATCACTTGATCCGGTGGAAAAAGTCGTTGTAAAGGTTATTGCTTGATCCCATTAAAAAGTAAGAATTCCTTTGTAGATTATGTGATGGTTATCACTTTGTCCCATTAAAAAGCAAGAATCCTTAATAGTGGATTGAAATTCCTTGGTTACCAAGGGAGTGGCTGTTGGCATTGAAGAAGTTGAACTACTGTAAACTCTTTGTGTCTCTTTTGATTTTCTACATCATTATTCATTGCCTACATTTGCCTTAGGAAAATGATTTTATATTGATATATTGTTTCACACATAGGAAAATATTTTTCCCTTTGTTTTTCCATAGCTAGCATTTAAATTAGGAAAATATTTTACTTTGACTTGTTATTTTTTATGCTCAGTGATTTATTGTTGGAAACTTGATTTTAATGCTAAAAAATATTTTGGATGAAAAATCTTTGATTTTTTTACCTAGATTTTCAAGAAATTTTTAATATATCAATTTACCTTCCTCTTAATATATTGTTCATTGAGACTTTTATATTAACAAAATAGAAGGCTATAGATGCTCTGCCTATACTTTTAGGAAAATTGACAATTAAGTTATGGAAATGATTCGATTGAAAGTGATAAGAATGAAAAATATTGTAATAATTGAAGATTTAGTTCACTTACTTTGGTATTCAACAACTACAACTCCAGGCAAAATCATGATGGGTTTTATCTTATCTCTAATGATGTCATCTTCTACAACATATGCCAAATCTCCTTAAAAAATGGAATTAATGATTGTACCTCTGTAAAGAGAAATCAATTCAATTAGTGTATAAGCAATAGTAGCAGCTAAGAAAAAGTAAAAACAAAACATAAAAATATGTAACAAACTTGATGTCATGCAATATGAGATTTCTTTTTGCAACTTGTTCTGAGCTGTTGTTTACGTATATAGGGTTTACTTTGCTCATGGAGATCACTAAACCAATCACATCTACATTTAATCATAAAAAGTTGGAAAAATTATATATATATATATTGGAGTAAATATCAAGAATGTATAATAATTCAGTATTTATTTTAATAATAAAAGTAATAAGAAGAAACAAAGAAAAAATTGATAAATGGTAAAAACGTGAAGAGGAAAATGCTAAAAGAACATCTCGAAATTAAAACATACCAATGATTGTTTGATATATCTTGTATCTCTAAGGCAAGTCATCAAACTCCATAAATTGAAAATAATGTTGTTGAAATTCAAGGTAGATGTTGAAACTTCAAGAATTCTTGTTTTAGGAATGATCATAATAGTAGTGTTAGCTAGAATTGCATTTTACCTCTTTTTTAGTTTACAAAGTTGGAAGTATAAGTTTGTATAAATATGCCCTTTTTTAGCATTGATTGAAATTCTTTGATCTGTATCTAGTAAATAGTGCCTTGAATCACATCTCCTTGTGCATATATGTCACGACCCAATTCCTGGGCCATGACTGGCGCAAGGACCCGATGAGCATAGCTCACTAAGCCCAAGCAAGCCTATCCATTTACTTTACTTATCGTACGACAGTGTGATGCAAACACACGTGATGCACCCAGTGTGCATATAAAGCCAATTAACAATGGCATTATCAATAGAATATACATGCATGATACCAGTCATGTATTTAGCAATTTACACTGCATACACATATTCGCATAGTTAGATTGTATTCACAATACAAAAAGATCCATGACTTCCAGCAGAGACATTTACAATAAAAGAAATGGGTTGCTACTGAATGCCCACCTTCTAATGAGGAGATGCACTACGGGGACTCCTCCATCTAGGGTCCAATAGTCTCCTGATCTAAAAACATGAATTTTATAAAACGTGAGTACGAAACTCAGTGAGTGAATATTGTTGGCTCCATTAGTTTTTGATGATAATAAAACATTCCCATGTCATTTGTGTCTAATACTTCTAACCAAGTGTGCAAGGCAAATGATCACAAATAAGACAATATGACAATCTTCCTATTGAACATCTAAAGATGTGATTTGGATAAAGAATAAGGAAGATCAATATTGATGAAGCTCCCTGGTGAACCAAGGAAGGTCATTGGTCGAATAAAAGTTGAAATGGAGAAAGTGTAAGGGTAAAGCTTGGGGAGAAACAGAATCAAGTTAGTTGACCAAGATAATGGGGTTAGTCGACTAAGCGATCACTGGAATCTGCATTTGAAACAGAACCAACTTAGTCGACCAAGGGAAAAATCTTAGTCGACTAAGTGTTCTTTGTCTGTTCCATCCGTCAGGCCACTACAAGACAAGAAAACGGCTAGAACCTTCCCTAAACTATTTCTAACGGTCATAAACTCCCCAACAACCATCAGACCAGCTTCTCCAACTATAAAAGGATCTTCAAATGCCAAAGATAAAAACTTTTGGCTTCATACAAAAAGATACCATCATATTCAAGTCAAAGAGAGTAGAAAACCTAAAAATCCTTTGTACTCTTCATTGAACCTCAACGCCTATTCTTTGTACCTATGTTCAGCACTTCAACTTGTACCATATAGATCAGTCGTGTGATCACTAGGTTTTTTCCTTGTTCTATCTTTGTATTCTTAGAGTGAGTGTTTCTCTCTAAGTGTTTGCATCAAGCAAGGTTTGCTTGGATGCTTGTAGGTTCCAACTTAGCCTTGAAAAGTTAAGGTCGGGTTCTAGTTTAGCCCATGAAAAACTAGAGTTAAAGGTTGTGGTTGAGCCTTGGAAATCCACATTGGGTTTTAGTTTAGTCGGGGAAAAACTAGTGATAGGTTGTGGTTGAGCCTTGGAAAGCCACATTGGGTTTTAGTTGATCTTATGAAAAACTAGTGTAAAGTTGTGGCTAAGCCTTGAAAAGCCATTGTAAAAGCTTGGTGGAAGCTTGTGAATTCCACCGTCTTAGTGTTTGATTTGAAAATCCTTGATTGGATAATCAAGGTAGTGGATATAGGTCTTGGACCGAACCACTATAAATACATTGTCCATTGTTTTCATTGCCTTATCTTCCTTAATTTGAGATCAAGTCTCAATCCCACTGAAAGAGCCAAGATAGTGCTATTCACCCTCCCTCTAGCACCTATATTTGGGACCAACAATTGGTATCAGAGCTAGCTCTCTGAATATAAGGTTTAACACCTCTAGAAAAGATCCAAATGGCTCAACATAAATTAGTTGTAGCTGAGGGACAATCAACAAATAGAACACCTCTGTTTGATGGCTCTAATTACCCTTATTGGAGCACTAGAATGTCAATTTTCATTAGGGCCATAGATTATGAAATGTGGGATGTCATCACTGATGGTCCCTTTACTCCCTCAATTGTGAATATTGTCACAAATGAGTTGATGCCTAAGCCAAGGTCTGAATGGACCGAGGCTAAAACTAAAAAAGTGCAGACAAATTTCAAGGCAATCAACACCTTGCATTGTGCCTTAACTCCCACTGAGTTCAATAAAGTCTCAAGCTGTACAACAGCTAAGCAAGTGTGGGATAAGTTAATAATAATTCATGAAGGGACTTCCCAAGTTAAGGAGTCTAAAATAGCCCTCTTGACCCATAGCTATGAGATGTTCAAAATGGAATCTGGTGAGGACATCACCAGCATGTTTGATAGGTTCACAAACATTACAAATAAACTTAACCAGCTAGGAAAACCTATCCCTAAACATAAGCTTGTAAAAAGACTTCTTAGAAGTCTACCTAAGTCTTGGAAGCCAAAGGTGACTACCATCCGAGAAGCCAAAGATTTGAACATCATCACGCTGGATGAAATCTACGGGTCACTCCTCACACATGAGTTAGAGCTCAAGGAAGAAGAAGAAAAGGATAAAAGAGAGGCAAAGGAAAAGAAGAAAAACATAGCACTCAAAGCCAGCATCCTTGAAGAAGAGTTGGAAGAACTCTCATGTGATGACAACGATGAACTTGCACTTGTTGCAAGAAGACTGAGAAAACTGATGGGAAGAAAGAATCGAAAAATTACAAAAAAATTCTTTAAAAGGGATCAAGGTCCTTTATAAAAGAAAAACAAGAATGAAAGCAGTAACAAGGAAGAAGTGATCTGCTACGAATGCAAAAAATTAGGACACTACAAATCTGAATGTCCCATTGCTGAAGGAAAAAACTCCAAGGAAAAACAGAAAATCAAAAAAGGCAATGGTTGCTGCAGCTTGGTCAGACAGTGATTCAAGCACAGAATCTGATGGAGGAAGCTCAGAAGAAAGAGCAAACATTTGCCTGATGGCAAAGGATGATGAAACAGAGGTATGCTCATCGACTTGTGATATATCTATGAATGATTTGCAAGATGAGTATGATGAGCTATGTGATGAGTTTGAAAGCCTATTTTTAAAGTACAAAATTCTGAAGAAAAAGGTTGCATCACTTGAAAAATATTTGAAAAAAATTAAACTTGATTTCAACTCTGTTTTTGATCAAAGAAATTTATTTCAAACTGAACTGGAACACTCAAAAGCAGATTTTGAAATCATAAGAGTAGAGCTGGAAAATAAAACTGATGCTTTGCAAAAAGTCCTTAATGAAAATGCAGCTCTTAAATGTTTAAACAATGATCTTTTAAAGAAAAATTCATATAGCAAGAAGAATCATCATAATGCATCATCTAGATGCTATCGTTGTGGAAAATATGGTCATCTATCATATGAGTGTGTCAGAAACATTTATGTGTAGAAAACCAAAAAAATTTGGGTGCTAAAAGGTTATTTTATTGACACTAACACTCAAGGACCCATCAAAGCATGGGTACCTATCAAGAAGAACTGAACCATATTTTTGTAGGTTGAGCTGCACCTAAAGGAAACATGCTCAAAGGCTCAACACATAAAGAAACAGCCATGTTACATGGATAGTGGCTGCTCTCGACACATGACAAGAGATGGAATGTTGTTTGCACAGCTGGACAAGAAAAAAGGAGGCACCGTATCCTTTGGAGACAATTCAAAAGGAAGAATTCAAGGTATAGGTACGATTGGTAAGAACTCTTGTACACAAATCAGTCATGTGTTATTTGTTCAAGGATTAAAGCATAATCTGCTAAGCATAAGTCAGCTATGTGACAAAGGGTTTAAGGTTTGTTTTGATTCCAACAAATGTGAAGTGATAGACATAGCCATTAACAAGACTACCTTAATAGGAAATAGATTGAAAAACATATATGTCATCTTCCTTGAAGATCTAGAGAAGGATAGTGAAGTGTGCTTAGTAGCCAAGGCTGAAAACAACAGCTGGTTGTGGCATAGGAGACTAGGACATGTTAGCTTGAACACCATGTCAAAACTAATTAAGAGAGATTTAGTTATTGGACTACCTAGCATTATGTTTGAGGATGATAGATTATGTGAAGCATGTCAGCTAAGAAAACAAGTCAAAACATCATTCAAAGCTAAGAATGTTGTGTCAACATCGAAACCTCTTGAAATGCTCCACATGGATCTCTTTGGTCCAATTAGCACCACAAGTCTAAGTGGTAAATCTTATGGTTTAGTGATTGTTGATGATTACTCAAGATTTACTTGAGTTTATTTCCTTGCTTACAAGAATGATGCATTATCAGCTTTTATAGGATATTGCAAGAAAGTTGAAAATGAAAGAGGTACATCCATTATTAGGATTAGGAGTGACCATGGAGGTGAATTTGAGAATGATGAGTTCGAGAGATATTGCAATAAAAAGGGGTTGGAACACAACTTTTCAACACCTAGAACACCCCAGCAAAATAGAGTTATGGAAAGAAAGAATAAAATATTGAAAGAGATGGCAAGAACTATGCTTTGTGAGAACAACCTCCTTAAATATTTTTGGGCTGAAGCTATCAATACAGCAGCTTATATACTTAATAGAGTTTCAATTAGAGCAATCATGTCAAAAACCCCATATGAGTTGTACAAAGGAAGAAAACTAAACATCTCTCACCTTAGGAGCTTTGGCTGTAAATGCTTTGTGTTGAATAATAGAAAACAGCCATTAGGGAAGTTTGATGCTAAAAGTGATGAAGCAATATTCTTGGGATATGCCATAAACTCAAAAGCATATAAAGTTTTCAACAAAAAGACACTAACTGATGAAGAATCTGTCCATATAGTTTTTGATGAATCAATCCATGTTGAAAAGGAAGCTCATGAGGATGATGAAGATTTTGAAAATCTAGGAAAACACATGGATGAAATGAGTCTAAATGATAGCAAGAACAATAAGGAAGACTCATCAAGAGAAGAAACCATAGCTCCACCTCTTGAAAATTTACAAAGACAAGAAATCCAGCATAGTGACTTACCTAGGAGCTGGAGATATGTGAGAGATCATCCACAAGATCAAATCATAGGTGACATATCTCATAGAGTTAAGACTAGGAAATGAACTAGGGAAAGTTATGAATTTTCAGCTTTCATTTCTCAAATTGAACCTAAAAGTTTTGAGGAAGCTGAAAAAGAGGAAAGCTGGATTTTAGCCATGCAAGAGGACCTGAATCAATTCGAGAGAAATAATGTATGGTCACTAGTGCCTAAGCCTTCAAATCACCCTATTGTTGGCACTAAATGGGTGTTTAGAAACAAGATTGATGAACAAGGAAATGTTATGAGAAACAAAGCAAGATTGGTAGTAAAGGGGTATAATCAAGAGGAAGGAATAGATTATGAAAAAACCTTTGCTCCAATAGCAAGAATAGAAGCCATAAGATTGCTAGTTGCCTTTGCTTGTCATATGAACTTCAAACTATACCAAATGGATGTGAAGAGTGCATTCCTAAATGAAATTATTCAAGAATAGGTATATGTTGAACAACCTATTGGTTTCGAAGATTTCGAAAAACCAGATCATGTCCTTAAGCTTCATAAGGCCTTATATGGTTTAAAACAAGCTCCTAGAGTTTGGTATGAAAGGCTTTCAAAATTCCTGGTGGAAAAAGACTATGCTAGGGGCAGCATTGACACCACATTGTTTATCAAGAGATACCTAAATGATCTAATCATAGTTCAAATCTATGTTGATGACATAATATTTGGTGCTACTAATGAATCTCTTTGCAAGAACTTTGCTAAAGAAATGCAGGGAGAATTCGAAATGAGCATGATGGGAGAATTGAAGTACTTTCTTGGCCTTCAAATCAAGCAATGCAAAGGAAGAACCTTTGTCAGCCAAGACAGATACATTCAAGACATGCTCAAAAAGTATGGCATGCTGAAATTGAAATCCATCAGCACACCAATGAGTACATCTACAAAGCTTGATGCTGATGAGAAAGGTAAAGATGTTGATCAAAAGCTCTATAGAGGTATGATTGGATCTCTTCTTTACTTAACTACAAGTAGACTAGATATTCAGTTTAGTGTGTGTTTGTGTGCTATATTTCAGTCTCAACCTAAAGAAACACACCTCACTACTGTAAAAAGAATATTTAGATATCTCATTGAAACTCAAGGCCTAGGATTATGGTATTCAAAAGAATCACCATTTAGCCTTGTAAGATATTCAGATGCTGACTTTGCTGGAAGTAGAACTGATAGGAAGAGCACAAGTGGAACATGTCAGCTGCTAGGAAGCATGCTTGTATGCTGGTCAAGCAAGAAGCAAAATTCTGCAACCTTATCCACTGCTGAAGCAGAATATGTGTCCCTAGGAGGTTGTTGTGCACATGTTTTATGGATTAAGCAATAATTGAGAGACTACGGGTTGTCCATGAATAACACACCCATATATTGTGACAACACCAGTGCTATAAATATTTTAAAGAATCCTGTGCAACACTCAAGAACTAAGCACATTGAAATTAGACATCATTTTATTAGAGATTATGTAACTAAGGGAGAAATCAATATTGAATTTGTGAGCACATTCCACCAACTCGCTGACATATCTGCAAAACCCCTTAGTGAGGATAGATTCTGTGAAATTAGAAGGAATCTAGGAATGTGTTGCTTAGAAGAATTATAGGAAGAAGTCTGAACCAAATAGAGGAAAACAGAAGAAACTTAGTCGACTAATGCATGAAACTCAATCAACTAAGAGCATTCTGTTTTATTGGATCAAAAGAACATATAGCTGAGTAATATAGGATTAAACTAAGGAAATTTTGTGCTTATCGGGTGACAAAATGAAAGGGGGAAACCTGATGTAGTAAATAGTAAAAATATGAGAGGAAGTTTTGAAATTTGAGAAAATAAGGCATTAGTTAAGGGGGAGACAAACGGTTCCTTAAGTTAAAAACTGCCATTCACTTGCTAATCCTCTGAAAACCGACTCTCTCATCTCCATCAGTCTTAGTTGCTTCTTTCTATCTTTTGAAATCAACTGAAAACCCTATTTTTGACACTTCTTGGAACCCTAAGTGAAAAACATTTTCAGAAATTACAATGGCCAAGTCGACCCTTATGAAGGATTTACTAGCAAAAAAAAAGAGGAAGAGACCAACAGAAGAAAACCTTGAAGCTGAGCACCCAAGAAAGAAACAAAAAGGGGCATCGAGTTCTGCAACAAAGAAGACTGAGAAAGGGTCCGAGAAGAAGAAATAAAAAGAAAAGAAGAAGAAGACTGAAAAATTGGGAAAGAAGAGCAAAGAAGAAAAAGGTATTTCATCTGCCTCTTCCCTAAAATATAGGAACAAAATTCATGAAGAGAGATTTAAGAAAATCGAAAATGCCCCAATTACATGTGGGAAGTATATGGATTGGGAGAGTTGCAGTGAAACTCCTGAACTATAAACAAGCCTAACATATTATTTTAATGAACTAAGTATCAAGGAGTTTAGCTCTTTCAAGAACATAGTATATAGTGCTAGTTTAGTTAAAGAATTCTATTCTAGCATTGCATTTAGTAAAAGAGAACTTGATGATTCATATGAGTACTTTGAAGAAAATCTGAATATCTTTCTTAATGGAAAAGAATTCCTAGTTACTGCCTCAGACTTAAGTAACCTGCAAGGAATCGAAGGTGAGAATGGAGAATATGAGATGCTTGACAAATATGATCTTGCTTCTGTGTGGGAAATTATCACCGGGAAGAAGGAGAAATTCTCTTCAAAGAGCAATGCAGGACTGATCATCAATCCATAATTTAGGATTCTGCATTACTTCGTAGCTGCCAATCTGCATGGAAGGAGTGGTAGCTTAAGCTATATCAGCCTTCAAGACCTTTGGCTGATGGAGCATGAATTCACTGGTGAAGTTCTGAACCTAGGACAGTTCATGATTGAAAGGATGAGGGTAGCGTGTAAACTGGAGAAGATCCATTTGCCTTATGGAAATGTAATCACATCTCTTGTCAAGAAGAAATGAGTATGGGCAAAGAGGTATGATATGGTTATGATCAAGAGTAGAGACCAACCAATCTACCTAGGAAGTCTGATCAAAATGGGATACAGAGTGTATGGGGACACCTTCAGCAAGACCTCAAAGATCACTTCAGTTCAAACTCAACCAGAAGCAGCCCCCACACAACCAGAAACAGAAGCCCCTCCATTCTCCAATGAAGTAATGTTCAACCTGTTGATGAGAATGGATGCCAAGCTCACTGATCAAGGAGCTAGGCTTGTTAAAATTGAGGAAAGAATGAATAAAATTGAAGCCAGCCTAAAAGCCAAAACTGAGATACCAACTGAACTTGCTAATGTTGACTCATCTGCTACTGAGAGCTTGGCACTAGAAGGACAAGGTGCTGAAGGATCAGCATTGCACCCAGAGGGATCTGAGTTTCAAGCTGAAGGATCAACCTACTAGAGTGCAAGCCCTAGTCATCATGACCTTGAACCAGAAATTGAAGAACCCCTCAGAACCGCCTCAGCAGAAAGGGAAAAGTCTAAACAAGGTACTGAGGTAGTTGGGTCACCACTTGGTTCTCTTGAGCACCAGTCTCCCTTGAATCCTGAACAAGAAGCTTCACCTCCTCACTTTGATGAAGTGTCTCTCATGGGACTGTTCTATCAGATAACAAAAGAAGAGTAAGTAGAAAAAGAGGCAGCAGCAGCTCAAGCTGCTCAAGCAATGACTTCAAAACAAGGAGCTGCAGAAAAAGGGAAGAACAAAGGAAAAGCAAAAGCAAAAGACACAGCTCCTGCATCTAAGACTCAACCACCTGCCATGAGACAGAAAAAGACAGCAAGAAAATCAGTTCCTCTAAGAACAAGGAAGTCTTCAAGATTGGCAGAAAAGGCAAAGTCACCTCTTGTAACCACTCCTCAAGCTCCAATAAAAGTCTCTAATCAAGCAACTCTAGAAAAAGCTACAGGAACATCTCCTTAGCAAACTCCAAAAGCAACTTCTCAACCCCCTCTGCGACCACCATTTCCTTTTCCGCTAAATCTTTAGTGGGAACAGACTATGTCCCTTGAGTCTACACCATCTCCATCTGAAGATTGACACCTCAGCCCCTTCCCTAATGATGACAAAAAGAGGGAGTAGTATTTACAAGAAAAACAAAAAATTTGAGGGTAGAGGTACGAGACCTTTAGGGAGAATATCAAGAAAAATAAAAAATCCTGAGGGTAGAGGTACCAGACTTCTAAGGCAGGTAGGTAGCAAAAACAGGACTAGGGGTATTTCTGGAATAATTTTTCTAGTTACTGTTTTGTTGGATATTAATGCCAAAATGGCATTCAAACAATCCTTTTAATTTTAGCTGACTTTATGAATGTCTTGAATATGCTTGCTGATAGTTCCTTAAAGTGCTTGAACTCTGAAAATAATGTTTATGGCAATATGAAGCATGGCTAGAAACTTATCTACTGACACTGTGGAAAACTGCTACAATTTTCTGATATTATGCTAATATTGAGTTATTAGATTGATAAATCATTTCTGAGACAATTATGCAAAGTAAAACATATGCTTGAGTACATATGAATGATGATTCATGAGAGTTTGCTGGATAAATCATGGTGTGAATGAAATCTAAACCTGCATGCCAGTTGACAAAAAATTGAAAACTGATAACAATCTGTCAACATGCCATTGACTTTTAAAATCTGCATATATGAACATTGTCTACCCAAAGCAAGAATATACAATGTCACTAAGAATATAACTTGGATACAAACTTGCTGGAATGGATGAAAGATATGCACACACTTACAGGGAGCATGAACTTAGGGGGAACAATCCTCATTCTCTGTAGAAACTGAAAAAGGAACTGAATAGACACCATGCTGTTAATCAAGGGATGTTTTGTCATCATCAAAAAGGGAGAGATTGTTGGCTCCATTAGTTTTTGATGATAATAAAACATTCCCATGTCATTTGTGTCTAATACTTCTAACCAAGTGTGCAGGGCATACGATCACAAATAAGACAATATGACAATCTTCCTATTGAACATCTAAAGATGTGATTTGGATAAAGAACAAGGAAGATCAGTATTGATGAAGCTCCCCGGTGAACCAAGGAAGGTCATTGGTCGAATAAAAGTTGAAATAGAAAAAGTGTAAGGGTAAAGCTTGGGGAGAAACAGAATCAAGTTAGTCAACCAAGATAATAGGGTTAGTCAACTAAGCGATCACTGGAATCTGCATCTGAAACAGAACTAACTTAGTCGACCAAGGGAAAAATCTTAGTCGACTAAGTGCTCTCTATCTGCTCTATCCGCCAAGCCACTACAAGACAAGAAAACGGCTAGAACCTTCCTCAAACTGTTACTAACGATCATAAACGCCCCAACAACCATCAGACCAGCTTCTCCAACTACAAAAGGATCTTTAAATGCCAAAGATAAAAACTTTTGGCTTCATACAAAAAGATACCATCATATTCAAGCCAAAGAGGGTAGAAAACCTGAAAATTCTTTGTACTCTTCATTGAACCTCAATGTCTATTCTTTGTGTTTATGTTCAGCACTTACACTTGTACCATATAGACCAACCGTGTGATCACTAGGTACTTTCCTTGTTCTATCTTTGTATTCTTGGAGTGAGTGTTTCACTCTAAGTGTTTGCATCAAGCAAGGTTTGCTTGGATGCTTATAGGTCCCAACTTAGCCTTGAAAAGTTGGGGTTGGGTTCTAGTTTAGCTCGTGAAAAACTAGAGTTAAAGATTTTGGTTGAGCCTTGGAAAACCACATTGGGTTTTAGTTTAGCCCGAGAAAAACTAGTGATAGGTTGTGGTTGAGCCTTGGAAAGCCACATTGGGTTTTAGTTGATCCCGTGAAGAACTAGTGTAAAAGTTGTGGCTAAGCCTTGAAAAGCCATTGTAAAAGCTTGGTGGAAGCTTGTAAATTCCTCCGTCTTAGTGTTTGATTTGAAAATCCTTGATTGGATAATCAAGGTAGTGGATGTAGGTCTTGGACCGAACCACTATAAATACCTTGTCCATTGTTTTCATTGCCTTATCTTCCTTAATTTGAGATCAAGTCTCAATCCCAATAAAAGAGCCGAGATAGTGCTATTCACCCCCCCTCTAGCACCTATATTTGGGACCAACAAATATTAGAAGGGAACAAGCAATCTCAATTAGGAAATTTGACAATCATGATGCATCAGTTGAAAATGAGGCAATTTTTCTTTTTAACTAATATTTAAACACTTTCCACTTACCTCAAGATTTTTTTAGCTAGATAGCAAAATCGACCATTATTGCTGCAGCGAAATTTCTACTGCAGTGAAGCAAAATCAAAACCGTCGCTGCATAAAGGTTTCACTCATCCATACGAGGGTTTCGTGTAAAACCCTTTTTTCTCAAGTTAAGGCAATTCGCATACCATACAATCACATATATATACAATGACATTTATCTGAGCACTTGCAGGCATTACGTATCGCCGTCCCTGCAAGCCCCTAGACAGCGAATCACGCTTCACCAAAGTTCAGCATGATAATTTCCACAAATCGTGGGCGTTACATGTCGCCGTCCCCACTTTGCTCAATTCTGAATTTTTTTGGAAATTGTGGGCGTTACATATCACCGTTCCCACTTTACTCAACTAAAATTTTCTAAGAATCGTGGGTGCTATGCATCGTCGTCCCCACTTTGCTCAATTCTAAATTTCTAGGAGATTGTGGGCGCTACGTATCGCTATCCCCACTTTGCATACCATTACATCGATTTCACATAATTTTTTAACAATACATGTAAGCACCATATAAAGGTACACAGATGTATCGCAATCATATAGATGAGCAATATTTAACACAACAAAATTTCACATCAATAAAATAATATTTCACGAAAAGCTTGTTCCCATGGTACTCATTCTTTTAAAGAAGATTCAATAAAATCATTCAAGCATTTTATTCAATAAGTTCATATTTCCCAAAACCATTTTTGTTATGCAAATTCACTCACAGGTTTTCCGGGAGTCGAATTCGAGCGCTTCGACCGCTAAACCTTGAGTGCGATTTTCTTGCCTTTATCAAAAATCTCATCACCTTGACAAATAGCACAATAATTTAATTACTATATTGGTGTTAATTAGGTATAAAATTAACCTAATTTCTATACGGATGCATAAAATACTCGGTCACTCGCTTAAACATGGTGTTGACCTAATTCGGTCGATTATCCTATAAATTGGCCAATGCATCCGATTTGATTCCAAATTACACCATTCTTTTTCTAATACCTTAATTCACCACATACCATTTAAATAGTGCCAATTTCAGTGTTTAAACTTTTTTGTTTCTTCATGGAAAAATTCAGCTAGTACAATGCATTAGCACTGAAATTTTTCTTACCAAACTTTTTCACTTTAATTTGTCATTTTCTAATTTATTTCATTTCAAATGAAATCATTTCATTTGAAATGAAACAATTCCTCATGGATTCTCAACACCCTAGGTTTGGCCAACAAAGAGTCCTAGAGAAATTGAATATTTCTTTTGTGTTTTTGTTCATAACCATGCTTAACTACCTCTAAACATCAACATAGTCTAAAATCAAATTATTCCAACAACAATTCCTCTTCCATACCCATTTTTCAGAATTGAATTCACCATGATATCTCAATATGCAACCATGGAAATCAAGAACAAAAGCATAGATTAGCTAGGTATCAAGGAGATTTAAAGAATTTCTAACTTACCTAGCTTGTTTCCTTGATTTCTTCACTTTGTCTTTGATTTTCCACCTAGGTTTTCTTGTTTCTCCCTTTGTTCCTATTGCTGGATGCTTAGGCTGAATATGTGAGGGAATTAGGGATTTAATGGGCTGATTTTTGTGCCTTAATAATAAAATAATCAAGCATGCCACGTGTCGCATGCTTATTTGCCCATTTTTCTAACTTTTTTGACTTTTTCTTCCATAATTTTCCACCACATGATTATTCTAAATCAAGATATGATCAAAAGATGACCATGGCTGGAAAAATATGTTCTGGTGGTGGAAAATTACCGTTTTGCCTCCGGGATGGTAAAATTACGATTTTACCTTTATACTCCGAAATGTACCGGAATTACATTATTTTCACTTTCTATCCTCAAATAACACCAATATTAATCAATTTTAACCAAATGGGGCAAAAATCTTTTCAAAAAAATTCTCGTTTGGTTATCCAGTGGCAAAATTACTATTTTGCCCTTGTGCTCCAAAAATAACAAGAATCATAATTTTTCACTACTAAACATCATTTTATACTCCAATAATCATAACTGTACTTCATATAATTATTTTTGGTCCAATGTGATCAAATCTTGGTTAAAAATCTCTATTTATTCATCAAATGGTAAAATGACCGTTTTGTCCCTAATCGGTCAATTTTACCGATTGACTCTAGACTGGACCTTAAACTCCGAATCACTATTCTAAGCCATTATGTGAGTTTCAGAATTTTTAAATTCCTCTTAGAAATTCTATTTGAGCCAGTTCAAGGTTCTATTTACTTAATTGTGTCGCTAAGTATAATACCGGCTTTTAACAAATTCGACAGGGTCTCACAATATGCAATATAATTAATTCACTTATGACAATTCTAGTTATGATTTGCAGTAATAGTGAAAAGACAAAATATCGAACATTATGAGATGTTTACAGACCTTGTCATCAATACTAAGAAAATCAAGACTTATGACTTCGTTTTGTTGCTTTTATTTGATGTTATGCCTAGTACATGCAATGCAGACCTTAATGGTACCACTTACCTTGCCTATTTGAAGTTCAAAGATAGATTGATATGGCATGATTCTATTGAGTAGAGCCTTGTGAGAACATGAGAAAATGGCATAAATATAGTCATCAATTGATAATAATAATGAAATTGCAAAATTAGAAAAAATTACTAATATCCAGTGTAATAAATGTCAGCAAAAAAGATTAACAACCTCAAACATCCACAAATATGTGAATGATGACAATGATCAATATCAAAAGAACGTATTATATAATAATAAGAAGCTACATGACTGCACAAAATTATAAAGGATATAATTATTCATATAATACAAAGAAAGAGGAATATGAAATTATTTTCAAATTATGAAGATGTATGATTTGAAGGCATATAATTTTTGATACTTAATATAGGTTGCATTTTAGTTGTTGATTATTAGTTTCTATTTATTTCCACTATATTCACGTGCTAAAACATTGTAGGGATGGATTTTTTTCTCAAAATTGACATAATGTTTGATAAACTTTCAAGAATTATGAGAAACTCGATAAAATCTATGAAATGTATGTATTTTTTTACTGGTATGTAATTAAGATTAATGAGAAGCAATACATCATATTTTGATTAAAAAGTATAACTCCATCATTCTATTGCGATGATGCTTATTTTTCAATTTGCTAGATAGCAAGGTTTTCGAAAAATTTTATTATATATATAGCCTTTTCAAAACTTTTGGAATTTTTATTTATTATATATTTTTAATGGCTTCCTCAAAGTAATTTTTTATTTAATATTAATACAAATAAAAAATAATAAAATGACCTAATAGGCCCTACTTAACTTTATCCTAATTTAAGTTTCTTCACCTCTGTCTCCCTCTTTCGTATTCTCTTTCTCTTCTCTTTTGTGCTTTTATTTTTACTTTAGTCTTTTTTCTATAACTCACTATTAAAACATTCTTCATTCCTCGAAAGAGATTTATGAACTTCTAAGCTTGAACAAGGAATAACGGGAACCATTCACCACCATTGTGTCAAATTAACAGAAGGTAAATTTTTTTTATCTTCTTCTTTCTATTTATATTATTTAATTATTTATATATTTAATCATTGTGTGAAATCCTGTATATCATATTTAACTATTTATATTTTATACATTATAGTTTTATATTTAGTACTTTAAGTTTAATTAGAAATAAAATAAGAATATTAGACGTTTGCTACACGTTAATTAGGATATGGTCTTAGGCTTTTTTTGTTAGTGGTCTCATGTGTTGCCTTTTTTTTTTGTTAGACATTTTTGTTGTCTTTGAGTAGCCATCAAGATTTTCGAGTAACTTTTTTCATGTAACTGTATAAGTTCTCACACATATATTGGGTTTAAGAGTCTTTGGTCAATTAAAGGTTCAATAAAAACACTTTTGCAAATAAAAATTTAGGTTTGATTAAAGCACGAGTAAGTTGAAAATAATTGACAAATTCTTTGAAAGAAAATATGCAAGTCATCTAAATAATTTTCCTACACGTGAGCCATTAAGCCTTAATGCTTCAAATCATGCACAAGAGCAATATGAATCAAAATATCCTAGGCTCAATCTTGAAGAAATGGATGCTTTTCAAGTAAAAACCGATGCTTATAAAACAATTGTAAGTCTTTCTTTTCTTATTTCTTTTTATTTACATGTTATATAAAATTATTGTCTATTATGAATCTTTTGATTATTCCTTAAATTCAACGTATTAGTTTTGAAATTTTTTAACTCTTATACCTTTTCTATCTTTGGTCCCCCTAACAAAAGTTGGCTAGCTCTACCTTTACTTGATAGATCAACATTTGATTATGTCATTTATGGCTAAGTCAATTGTGAAAATAGATGGTTCTTACTACTAAGAGATGAATAGGACAACTTGTAATACATTCAACCTAATGAAGTGATAGAAAGAGAAAGCGACACTTTAAGTCCTTAAAAATCAACATAAAATCGCTTATGTGTCACAACATTATTCTCTTAGTAATGACAACAATTTCTTTCAATAGCCAGTTGGACTATGAATGGTAGAATCAATTGTTAATATACCTAAAAATTGAAATAAAATATTGCATCTATGTAATTGAAATGCAACGCTTTTCTTTTCATGCCAACATATTATGTACAACATTTCATTAATTGAGAGGAAATATAGATAAAAAAAAAGCACATCAATTTGATGGATTTTATATTCAAGAGAGCTAGCAAATATGTATCAAAGGAATGCACGAAGAGGACTACACTCGATGAAAGGGAGATTGGGTGTTGGCCATGAACGGGGATAAAAGATCGAAGATGGGATAGGAAGAGAAACATGGATGCATGGCATCAGAATTTATTCACTGCTTACATTGATGATTTAGGCCTCAAAATTTCTTAGAATGACGTTAAGGAGTGCTTGAATGAGTATGGAGTGGTGGTTGACCTTTTCATTGGAAGTAAAAGGATTACCTCTCAAGAAGGGAAGGGTGAGTATGCTTTTTATTAAATATAGATATGAGGAAAAATGTGGGGAATAACAAAGTTGGGGAATCTCAAGAGGTTGGGGGACATAATAATTAGAGTTGAAAATCTTGACTAATAATGGAAAAAAAGAAAAATATTAAGAGAAAAACGGTAGAAGCTGATCCAACAACCAAAGGAGAATGTCCGATTGAGATTGTATAAGGAAGCTCTGGCACCTAAGATGAGGCTATATAGTTAACATAGAATACTTAAGAAGCAAAACGACAAAGATAGAATCCAACAAATCAAGATAAAAATTTATTGACATATCAGAGATTGATATGATGTGGTTGGATAGGAGTGCAGCAAAGGTCTTGGAGAAAGATATTAACTCTAGGGTTGTACAAGTAAGGTTGCTTAGTCAAGGCATTCCAACGGTAATCAAGCCTACGGGAAATAAGAAGGTTATCATTATCTTTAAAGATGGGGGTGAAATGGATGCAGTCTTGGTATTGTACTATAAGATTTTCGATGAATAGTTCACATCAGTTATGAAATACCATGATTTGGAAAACACCAATTCTATTAAAGTGTGGATCGTGTTTCAACGGGTTCCTCTTCATCTCTAGCATTGGGATTTCTTCAAAGCCTTAAGGGTTGAATAAGGGAAAGTATTTGGCTTGATAGGGCAACAAGTAGGCTTGAGAGATAGGGTGCGAATATTAATTGAGATTGCCCAAGAACAAGTTTTTCCCCAATTAGTTTGGGTGGAGTTGAATAGATTGGGGTTTAACCTCAAGATTAAGAAAAATGATCTAGGGAAAGGAGTTTAAGAGGAACAATTATATGATAAGAGAGCGGATTCTAATGGGAACAACCTAATATAACACAGAGTGGCAGTGGGGGATAGCCAAAGCAAAGATAAAAGAGATGAAGATATGAGGGTAAAAACATCTTTAGTCAATCAAAAATTCAAATTGGAATCATCAAGTCCAAGGGTTGTCAGGGAATTAGAGGATGTTTAAAAAAAAAGCCAAAATAAAAACGGCATGTTCAAAAAAGGGATGTGTTCTGAATTGAGTGGAGAGTGGAAGTAGTAAACCTAATGAAGCAAAATAGCAAATACAGCCAAGAGCAAAGGATATGGAGAAAAAACCTAATGCTATTGAGCCTAGGCAAGAGAGTGAGGCATATGAGTTATAGGGCTAATCAAATAAGGCTAGGATTGAAACTAAAATTGGATTAAGCCTAGAAAAGTTAACTAGGGGAGACGACCTCTACAAAAGGGTCAAGTCTAGGGATTTGATCAATTTAGAGAGTGGAAAACCTAGTTAACTTGTGAATAAAAAGAAGAGGTGGCAAAGTATTATCCGATTCGGTGGTGAATGATAGAAAAAGAAAAAAGGGCATTGGTATGGGTATCACGAGACTTAAAAGGTGGTCAATGTGGTAAGAGCTATAGCGACTAAGTAAAAATTAGTTAAAAGAATCGGCATAGGAGAGGAAGAACAATCTTTGGGGCATCTTAATAATCAAAAAAAAAGGGAAAGGGGACAAAAGGAAGCAAGTGGAATTATAAGAAAAAGATAAAATAGAAGTGGCAAACATGGAGCTAGGTAGGGGTAGACCGCTAGTTAACAAAACTCAAAAGAAGGAAAATAACAACTGTGTGGGATTTAAGATGGCTAGAATTAGAACAAAGTAAGGTGGTAGTAATATATGAGTAAAATCAACTAATAAAGGTGACACATGCAAGGGCTCTTTGGTGATTATGAATTAGTTGGAGAAAGGCTCATTGATGATGATATTAAGCACAAGAATTAAGTTATTATGAAAGAGGAAGAAGATATTTATGAAGTGGGAATCTAATTGGGGATGGTCTATAAGCAAAACCATCAAATTGTGATCATGACTTTCACAGCCATGAGGTATGAAGAGCTATAATGAGGAGGTAGAGAAGTGTAAGAGAGGTATGTAATTTTATTAGGTTTAAATTTTTGGTTACTAATGTTGGCTACTTCATGGAATATTAAAGGCATTGGAAGGCCAGAGAAGAAGAAGGTTGTATGTAATCTAGTTTCAAACCACATGCCTAATTTTTTTTCTTTTATATTGGATTAAATGCCAATAATTTACTTAGAGGACAATTAAGAGTATGTGGGGTAATGGACAGTTTGGGTCGATGGTTTCACTAGTGATGACAACATAAGTGAACTTCTGAGTTGTTAGGGCAATTCATTCTTTTCTATAAAAAAAATGGTCACAAATAGGAGATTCATTTTGATCATGGGTTTTGTTAGGAGTCTTAACTTAAGATGTGGAGTAGGTAACACCTATGGTTCTAATGTTGATTTGAAAAGAAGACAACTGTGGGAGGATTTGGGAAAAATTTTTAGAGAGGAGAACATCTTTTGATGCATAGAAAGGGACTGCAATGTTATGAAGATAGGTAATGAAACGATAGACGTGACCATGAATGAAAAGGCCATGGAAACAATTTGTCAAGTTTATTGAGGAGTGTGGGCTTACTAATTTGCCAATGTCTAGTGGGAATTGTATGCGAATGAGTAACACGGAGGCTAATTCTTGCAGTAGGTTGGATTATTTTTCATTTTCTATTGAGATTTTGGAAGCTAGCCTTAATATTCACCAGATATGCCTGCCACGATCTAAATCGAACCATAACCCATTTGCATTGAGTATGGAAGAAACAAATTGGGGGTTGAAACTGTTTTGACTTTAACTATTGGTTGCAAAATGATAGCTTCTAGCTGATGTTTGACAAAGCATAGGAAGAGTTAAGCAAGGGCAAAGAAAGTAGCGATGATGTATGGTACAAATTGAAGGAGACTAAACAAGCTATCAAGGAGAGGCAAGTTAGTTAATATAAGGAGGGCAAACCAAAATTTAGAAAGGTTGAACAGGAAATACCTTGTCTTGAACTTGAACAACAAGGTGGGGGGAATAATAAAGGGACAAAAAGAAAAAGTGTGTAGTTAAGAATTGATTTATAGGGACTGCTTCGTACAGAAGAAAGGAACTAGTGGTAAAAATTGAGGACTAAATGGTACCTTGATGAGGACAAGAGTACAAGATTTTTTCGTAATGTGGCTTTAGCAAGAAAGAGATGCAATGCCATTACCACTTTACAGAGTAGTGGTAAAATGGTTGAAGACTCAAGAATAATGAAAAGTGAAGTGGATAACTATTGTTAGAATATGTATAGTAAAGGTAATAGTGTGCCACTTTTTGAGTTTGCAAGCAACTTTAAGAAGTTTAGAGAAGAATCAATTGAGTTTTTAGAGAAACCTTTTGCTAAACGAAAGATATGGCATACAATTGAGAGATGTGATGGTAATAGAGCTCTTGGTTTAGATAGTTTCAGCTTTAGTTTTTTTAAGAAATAATGGGAGAACCTAAGAAAGGGAATTATGAAGATGCTTGAAGACTTCCATGAATCTGTAACTCTTGATCATAAGATCAATACCTCTTTTATTACACTTATCCTAAAAAAGAACAACCCCATTGCCAGCAATGAGTATCAACTTATAAGCTTGGTAAGTGGCCTATATAAGATCATAGCTAAAGCGTTTGCCAATAGATTGAAACAGTCATCGGTGAGTTAATTAATGAAAACCGATTTGTGTTCATCGCTAGTAGACAAATGATTGATTATCACCTTATTGCTAATGAGGTTATTGATTATCTAAGAAAAGAGAGGAATGGTGAATTGTTTTTGAAGGTTGATTTTGAAAAAGCATACAATAGCATCGAGTGGGAGTTTTTGGGTCTTATTCTGGGAAAAATGGGGTTTAGAGTTTGATAAATAAGGTGGATTAAAACATGCTTTTATAGCCTTCATGTCAATTTTAGTCAATGGAACACATCAAACTAGTTTTACATGAGACAAGGCCTTTACCATGGCAGCCCGCTGTCACCATATCTTTTTACTTGCATCTCTAAAGCATTTAACATTATGATAAGTAAAGTTTTTAGTTTGGGGTTATGTCAAGTAGTTAAAATGGGTAGAAATCAAGTCATAATCTTGCATCTCCAATTTGTGGATGATATAGTAATCCTATGCCTTGATATCAATAGCCTAATTAATACTAAATGTGTTCTTAGATTTTTTTAAGGTGCTTCTGGACTTAAGGTTAACTTCCATTAGAGCTGCTTGTTTGGGATTGGTATTCATCAAGATACTATTGAGGAATAGGTTGGAAGAATTGTAAGTAAGGTTGGTAAATTGCCTACTGCCTACTTAGGACTATTGTTGGGTGCTATGATGAATTCATTAAGATTGTGGAAACTTGTGGTTGATAAATTTGAAAAAAAATTATCTACTTGGAAAGCTCAATCTTTGTTGTTGGGAGGTAAAATTACTTTATTGTGTTCTGTCCACAATTGCTTACCAATGTTCTTTATGTAGATGTTTACAATGCTAATAGGGATTAAGGAAATGCTTGACAAAATTCAACGATGCTTCTTATTGGGAAGCACGATAAAAAGGAAGAGAATTCATTACATTAATTAGTCTTCAGTTTGCTTGTATAGAAATGTGGGTGGAATTGGCTTAGTGGACCTTAATGTGCAAAACCATGCTCTATTGAATAAGTGGATATGGTGATATAGTAATGAAGAGGGTAGTTTATGGAGAGAGGTTGTGGTTGGGAAAATAGAAGATGACCTGAAAATGATTTTGCCCGTTCATGGCTGCTTGAGGAAAATTTTTGATAAAAATATTAGGAAACCATTCATTGAAGGCCTAGAAAGCTCTGATATGGCGAGAATCACATAAGAGGGTATGGGCTTAATGGTTGGAAATAAGAAACGGATTAATTTTTAGAAAGAGCATTAGATACCAGGAGTTATTCTTAATGTACAATTTCCAAGGATTTATACCTTGGCAACCAACAAAAAAGGCGTTATTAAAGAGTTTGGGAAATGGGAGCAAAAGCAATGGGTTTGGAATATTAATTTAAGGAAGAATGTGCAAGGTTAACAAAAGTAGCAATGGCAGGAATTCATTTAGCTATTGACGAATCAAGTGCTAAGTAGAGAGTTCAAAGATAAAATTGTGTGGAAGTACAACACAAGTGGTAACCATAGCACCGAGTCTTTCTTCCGAGCTATTATAATGCAAAATCATTCCAAGTTCGATGTGTGGAGTCAAATATAGGAAGGATTGGCACCCCATAAAGTACAGACATTTTGTTGGCAATTATTAAAAGGAAGACTTTCTGTGAGACAAAAGCTTGCCCATAGAGGCATCATTGTCCAAGATGCGACAATATGCTTGTTGTGCAAAATAGGTATTGAATCTTTAAGTCATTTCTTTTTCACTTGTCATGAAACATGGAAGCTATCGTATTGGTATCGTAATTGCTGGAACATTAAATGGGTTATATACAATGACCCTTTTATTTGTTTTCAATCATGAAATGAAATAAGTAGTGGCCTTAGGAATGGCAGAATGTGAATGAAGGCCTTGTATGCCATTACATGGTCAATATGGCTTTCTAGGAATGATGTTCTGTTTAAAGGAAAAATGTGGAGTGACTCTAATGTATTTGATCTTATTAAGATAAGACTTGCTTGATGGGTGAAGGCCAAATGGCATGAGTTCAATTTATCTATGCTAAATAATATTAGGATGACAAATGTGAGTATTAAACCTACAAAGAAATTAAAGGTGAAAATCCAAGAATCATGGCTTGAACCAATTATAGGGTGCTTGAAGTTTAATGTTGATGCAATTGTGACTGGGCGTTCAAGTGAGGCTAGAATTGGAGGAGTGCTCAAAGATAATAAAAATATCATCCTTTTCTTGTTCTCCTTGCTTGCAGGGGTCATGGACTTTATAACTACTGTGTTGATGGCACTGTGCAAGAGATTCTAAGTGATTCTGCATCTTCATGGGCAACTTCCCATTATACTTATTTTAAAAGCAACTCCTACAACGCAGTGACATAGGTGTTAAACCCGCAACAAGTTCCTTGGAAAGTCAAAAAAAATTTCATGAAAATCAAAGATCTCAAGGCCACAATTGCTTGTTAGAATGTGAGAAAGAGTCCTTGGCTTGCCAACAAAATGGCAAATAATCTCGCTAAAATAGGTATTAGGAGAGATGGGGAATTAATAAGGGCATTAAGTGATGATATGTATGATATGAATGGAGAAGGAGGGTAGCTAGGTGTTCATGATTGTGTATGGGCATCACTTCTATAGATTGATGGCTATTTTGTGTATTCTCCCCCTTATATTCCCTGGTAAGGGTAGGCGGAGACACTTGCGCTTGAAGGTGTGAGGGAAGGCTAACTTAGCTACTCGATTTTTGTTCTTTTATAAATTGGTTCCAAATTGTTTATACCATGAGAATGCTTTTCAAAAAAAAACGATGGATTTGATGGTGTAGTTATTTCAAAATTGTTAAACAAAATCAACTTAAAAGTAATCACCTTTGTTCTAAATGAAGCACATATAGAAAAATAAAAAATCAATGAAATGTTAAACATATCCATAATCCATTATAATATCAATGAACAATACAAAATTATAGCACATAAACTATTATGTAGAAAACAAAATGAATTGAAAGAAACATGAGTTGAACGATAGTTTGAATAGCAAGAAAAAAAACATATCAAACTTGTGAAAATAACAACAGAATTAAAAATGTACAAATATGAAAAACTAAAGATATGTTAGCATTAATAAAGAAAAAAATATTCACGATTATCATATATACATAAAAGGTTTGTCTAATTTTTAATATTATTTACCTATAAGGAGTAGTGTACTAAATGGTTGGTCAAACAGATGATCCTTGGTCTCCCTTTCTTGAATAACCCAATGATGAAGAATCGTGTAAAGATGTGAAACCCTTGACTTCCATCGAGAAAAGATTAATGTAAATTAGCTTGCTGAGCTTTTGAAAAGTGTTTTAAAACTAAAAGGTGGAGGCTTTATATTATGGGAAAACTATATTTTGTGAACTAACATGCTCATATGAAAGGAAAGAAGATATAGCACCAAAATAAGTTGGTTTTGGAAGAAAAATAGCTTTTTATTAAGAAAGTATCGATACGTGTTCATCATAATGAAATTCTTAGAAAAAGTATTGAAACTTATCTTTCAAGAAAAACCTTTTTGTTTCGAAAGTATTGATACATACGCCCCAAGTACCGATACTTCTGCTATGTTATACAAAAATAAAATATTTTTAAAGGGTAAAAAAATCACTTTACAAGGGAAAACTTCATTTTTTGTAACCTAACCCTAAACACTCGACCCCAATCATTTACCTCTCATTTTCCTTCTTTTAAGCACTCTTTCTCTCTCTCTCTCCAATCTTTCAAACCTATTTCCTCACCAAACAACCTCAGATTTTTGTTTTCAAGTCTCCTGAAGGTAAGATTTTAACATCTTAAATGTTTAATCACTTGGTTTTCATGTCAAATTCAATGATTTGTTGAAAACCCGTTTCTCTCTGTAAAACTTTAGATTTTGGTTGATTTTGAATACTAGAAGCTAAGGAAAGATTACTATTAGATTGTTTACATTATTTATATATGGTTAGAACAAAGATTTAGGTTCTGTTTTAGAGAGTTAAGTAAAGAATATTAAGACTATTTAAAAGAAAATGAATATTTCAAATTCATGGAAAAATAAGGAGTTGTTGATATTGGATAAACATTTTAGGTACAATTGAAAATTCAATACTTGATTACGAACCAATTGGTGTTGGTTGGAACAGTTGGAGGAAAGGCATTTGTCGAACTTGTGAATGGTCATGGCGTTTTAAAACTTTATTTTTGATAATTATAATATTAAGTGCATTTGATGACCAATATGGATTCTTAGAATTTAATACGAGTATGGTTTGATGAAAAAGAAATAATTTTTTATTCCATGGTTTAGATGTGGATTTCTATGTGATTAAGCTACGTAAATCCATATATGTTTTATGTATTTTTGTGCATGGGGAACAAGAACCTTAAATGTATCAACTTCATAGAATACAAATTTGATTTTGAGTAATAAGTGCAATTACTCTATTGTTTTGTAAGTAATGGGTATGTAATACGCACTTAGCAGCTGTTGCGTTAGTCATTGTGTAGAGGTTGGTCTCCTAGCTTGTAGGGAGTGAGTACTAGTCATGTGGTTAGGGTATGACACATGTTTGTTTATTGAGCAAGCATGCTCTTCTGATGTCTTAAGTAATGGGGACTTGAACACTACTCCATGGGTGGACACATCTTCATTTTCTATGTGCTACAATGTTTGACCTCATATCTAGTAGGGAATGAGTACCAACCATGTGGTTGGGGTGTGACACATGTTTGTTATGAGCATACATGCTCCTATGGTGTTCTAGGCAATGGGGACTAATATTACTTTGTGAGTTTAATCATCTTCAGTCTATTTATGGTTGTTTTAATAAAGTCCTATACAGTTACCTTGGGCTATGTTGTGGTTTAAAATCCTTGAAAAAACTTAATTTAATGAGAACTTACACTTGGAAATTTAGTCTATTTGAAACTTTGTATTTTTAATGGATAATTTTGTATTTGAATGAGATCAATGGTTTATTCTAAATTCGTAAATTTATAATTGAATGTATGGAATGGTTGGGTCCTTGGACTAGGGTCAAAATTGATGTTTTAGTACGTGAAATTTGAAAATTTTGAAGCAAGTATCGATAGCATATGAATATGGTATCAATACTTTGCTAATAGAATGCCCTAAAAGGCATTGTGTGTTGTAAGTATCGATACTTTTGTGTAAGTCAATATGCATTTTGTTTCAAAAGTATCATTACCTTTGGGCAAAGTATTGATACCTATTGTATATATATACAAGAATATTTGCTCCTTTGAAGAGTTTATGAGTATCTATGATCTTGCCACTTTAGATTAAGCCTCCAAAAGGCATTCGAAGTTTGAGATGTTATCTAATTGTATTGAAATCTCTTATATAATGTGATTCAAACAATTTGATTATGGTTTCTAAGATTGGATCAAGACAAAAGTAATTACATGGAAACAAAGAAAAATCAAAGTAAAAAAAAAAGCAAAAGATCAAAAGTTAGATAATGAAATGCAAATATTTAATAAAACTATTTATATTAAAAATCAAAGAGAAATAATAAATACATGGAACATAGTGAATAAAAAGATTAATAAACAATAGCATTGATTAAGAAAAAAAATGAACATCGAACAAAACATAGAACATTAATTACTTGTATGCAATCATATTTTTGACGAAAAGAATGGAAAATTATTCGTGTGATAAGAGTAGATCAACGCATAGAGAATTCTAATAGGTGATGTAAAGCAAAAAATTAAAACATTCGTAATAATGAATAATCAATAGCAGGTAGTATTTCCATTATATATAAATTGATGAGTGATCCATCAAAGGCACTTGCATCCTTTAAGTTGCTGAATTATGAATCTAATAAAAAATCCCCAACAAAATTAACAATGTTATGCTAAAACATTTAAAAGAAAAAAGTGAACATATTCAATACTTTACGTAATCATCTGCAGAACCAATGGTTTTAGCTTACATCATGCATGAGATTTTACAAGGTAGGGATAGAGCTAGCCAACTTTTGTTGAGGGGGTCAAAAATGAAAAATGTATAAGGGTTAAAATTTTTTAAAACTAATACGTTGAATTTAAGGAATAATTAAAAGATTCATAATAGAGAATAATTTCGTATAATATGTAAATCAAAAGAAATAAGAAAGAAAGACTTACAATAGTGTCACGACCCAAATCCCAGGCCGTGACCGGCGCTTGGACCCAATGAGTATAGCTCACCAAGCCCAAGAAGCCTAATTTCATTTACTTTACTCCACGTAGGATCGTGTGAGGCATCCACACGCAATGCACCCAGTGCACACAAAGCCAACTCATAATGGCATTATAGATAAAATATACACATACATACCAGTCAAACATAAAATTTGACAATGTACATTACATGTACATAATCACAATACAAAAGGCCCATGACTTCCAGCGGAGGATTTACAAGAAAAAAGGGCAACTATTGAATGCCGGACACCTACTAGGAGAAGAACTACAGTGATCCCGTGATCTAGGATTCTACAATCTCCTGATCTGAAAATATGAATTTTTGGAAACTGTGAGTACGAAACTCAATGAGTGAACATTAGGTGGGAACAAGCAATAATATCCAAGAAGGATTTTAAAACCATAATGCACACATTTGGAACAAAACCATTTTGATTCAATTTAGTATCAAACCCTTTTCCCCAATTCAAATTAATTTACAATGAAAGGATATTCAAATTCACACATATACTCACATAGATAAAGACAAATATCAACATTATCTCACCAGCTCATGTGCAACCCAGACATTGCGCACATAGCTGGAGTTATCGTGTGCATCCCCCCACATCGTACACAGACAATATCATCCTCCATATATTCGCACCCATCATCACCGACATGTGCTCGCCCACATCGTGCACGTGTACGGTTATAATTATAATAAAATATTATTTGTCAATACATAATACACATCTACACATATATAGCAGCATATTATAGGGGCACATGAATTCATGCCTTTATGCATATCACAATTCACATATCAAAACATTTTTTTCAAGGGCTTGTTCTCCGGCACGCATTTTAAGAAATTTGGATAAAATCATTCAGATTATCCATCTTAATACATGTACATTTCCCAAAACAATTTGAAATGCAAATTCACTCACAGTTGTCGAAAATCTGGATTCCAGGTGCACTTGGACTAATAGTCCTCAAGCGCGATTCTTTTGCCTTTTTCAGACGTCTCACCACCTTAACAAATAACAAAGTCGAGAAATTTACTATTTTGTCTCTAAATTGATATAAACTAACTTAAATTACTAATGCATGATATGCAAATGCAAAAATGCGTTCGATTATCGCTTAAACGCGATATCGATTAAATTCGACCAATCGCTCGATTAATTGACGATTGTGTCCAAATCACCTCCAAATTAATCCATTTCTCTTCTAAAACCTTAATTCATAACACACATTTCTAACAATTAAATTTCAGCATCAAATCCTTCAATGTAAAAATTCGGTCATTACCGTGTACTAACACCGTAATTTTTTCTAGTCACATTTCTCACTTAATTCTTCATTTTTCCAATTCATTTTCCTCAAAATTTAAACAATTCCTCCTTGATTTTCAAACCTCATGGTTCAGCCAATGAAGAACCCAAGAGAAATTTAATGTTTCTTTTGTATTTTTGTTCATAACCATCCTTATCTATCACCAAACAACATAAGTAAAATTCAACTAATTTCCATTATCAAATCTCCCTTATACCCATTCGGCCTCAAGGATTTCAATATGATTACTCAACATTCAGCCATGAAAATTAAGAACTAAAGCATGGGTAAAGTAGGATTAAAGTAAAACTAAAGAAATTTTACCTTTGTTTTGCTTGATTCTTGAAAAACACTTAAAATCTCTTGATTTTTAGCTAGGTTTTTGCTTTTCTCCCTTTGTTTCCTTTCTTTTCTCTTCAATTCTAGTTCATGCCGATTTTGGTGAGAGAAAATGGGTTTTATGGCTAATTTTTATGCTTTAATATTAAAATATTAAGGATTGACACATGGCATAAAGCCATTGGTCCATTATTTTAATTATTTGACTTTTTCTATTGAATTTTCCACCACAATTATTCTTGTATTTATCCAATCCTACCACAAATAAAATCCCTTGGTCTTGACAAGTGCTTGGAAAAAAAATTTACCGATTTGCCCCCGGGGTGAAAAAATTATGATTTTGCCCCTATACTCCGAAATGTACCATAATTACATTATTTCTACTTTTCAACCTCAAATAACACTAATATTGATCAATTTTAATCAAATGATGCCAAAATCTTTTCTAAAAATTTCGTTTGGTCCTTTAATGACAAAATTAACATTTTGCCCTTATTCTCTAAAAATATCGAGAATCACAATTTTTCACTGCTAAACTACATTTTATGCTCCAATAATCATATTATATTTCATATAATTATTCTTGGTCAATTGTGATAAAATCTTTGCTAAAAATTCTCATTTTGTCGTTAAATGACAAAATGATCGTTTTGTCCCTAATCGGTCAATTTTCTCGATTGACTCCAAATTGGACCTTGAATCCGAATCATTATTCTAAGTCATTCTGTGGGTTTTGGAATTTTCAAATTCCTATTAGAATTTCTATTTGAACTAGTTCAAGACTCGATTTAACTTGATTGTACCACTCGGTACAATACCTTCTTTTAATCGAGCTTGACAGAGTCTCACAAATAGTTTTATAAGGATCGAGTTATATCTGAAAAACATCCATTACTTCAAGATTGAGCCCATGATGTTTTGATTCATATTGCTCTTGTTTATGATTTGATGCATTGAGGCTTGATGGCTCAAGTGTAAGAAAATTATTTGGATGATTTGCATATTTTCTTTTAAAGAATTTGTTAGTTGTTGTCAACTTACTTGTACTTTAATCAAACTTAAATTTTTTTAAAAAAAATGTATTTATTGAACCTCTGATTGACCAAAAACTCTTAAACTTGATATGGCTGTGAAAACTTATATGATTACATAGAAAAAGCCACTTGAAAAACTTGAAAGCTACTCAAATAGAACAAAAACACCAAAAAAAAAAAAAACAACGCATGAGACCACTAACATAAAAAAAGCTAAGACCATATCCTAATTAATGTGTAGCCAGCGTCTAATATTCTTATTTTATTTCGATTTAAACTTAAAAGTACTAAATATAAAATTATAATGTATAAAATATAAATAGTTAAAAACGATATATATGATTTCACAGAATGATTAAATATATAAATAGTTAAATAATATAAATAGAAAGATAAAAAATTTACCTTCACTTAATTTCACGCAATGATGGTGAGTGGTTCCCGTCGTTCCTTGTTCAAGCTCAAAAACTCATAAATCTCTTTTAAGAAATGAAATATGTTTTAATGGTGAGTTACAAATAAAATATTAAAGTAAAAATAAAAGCACAAAAGAAAAAAGAAAAAAGGAGAAAAAGGTGCAAAGAAACTTAAATTAGGATAAAGTCAAGTAAGGTTTATGACGTCATTTTATTATTTTATTATTTGTATTAATATTAAAAAAATGTTTTGAGGAAGTCATTAAAAAAATATATAATAAATAAAAAATTTCACAAATTTTGAAGAGGACCAGTAAAAAAATATAATAAATAAAATTTTCAAAAATTTTGAAAAGGCTATGTGTGTGTGTGTGTGTGTGTCAAGCCCGGCCCTAAAATATCTACCATGTTATACATGTGACTGATAAAATGATAGTATATTTGAACAGCTAGGAAAATATTTAAAAGGCAGTATTATAACTAGAAATATGACTAAGATGACTTAAACCTCGAATAAGCTCAAATACGAATTTTAAGAGTGAAATTGAGAATTTCACAGTCTAGGGATTTCTCAAAACAGTGATTTGGAGTTCGAGATTCTGTTTGGAGTCAATCCAGAAAATTGATCGATTAGGGAGAAAATGAGAATTTCTATAAAAACATTTTAATCACAATTGACCAAGAATAATTATATGAAGTATAATATGATTATTGGAGCATAATATGAAGTTTAGCAGTGATAAATGTAATTTCTCGGTATTTTTGGGACACAAAGGTAAAACAGTAATTTTACCATTAAAGGATAAAATTAGAATTTTTAGGAAAGATTTTGGCCCTATTTGATTAATAATGGTTAATTGAAGTATTATTTGAAGTTAAAAAGTGAAAAAAGAGGTAATTCCAATACAATTCAGAGTATATGGGTAAAATCGTAATTTTACCACTCGATGACGAAAATTGAATTTTCGAGAGAACTTGGATCAAATTTGACAAATTGGAGAGTGGTATGAGTATGAGGAGTGAAAAATATGCATTGTGGTAAATTTTCAGTTTTTGAGGTAAAAATGTAATTTTTGACTTTTTCGAGGCCAAAGTGCAATTTTCAAAAGTTTCTTTACCAAGATTTTTTTGATGAGTCTAGAAACTTTTCTTGCTGAATGGATAAGTGAAGAAGCTGATGGTGGATAATAAAAAGTCAAAGAAAAAAATAAATTAATAAAAAAATCAAAAAATATAATAAAATAGTATTATTTTATTTAAATGATAAAAAGGCCAAATTTAAGACTTCTTCCCCAAAAAATTTCAACCTAAGCTGAAGGAAGAGAGAGAAAACACAAACATAAACCCTAACTAAGAGAAAAATCAAGAGAAAGTAAGGAAAGTGATTCAAGAACAAAAAATGTGAGATTTTTCATCTTTAGCTTAATTACTACCTTACCCATGCAATTTTCTTTATTTTTCATGGTTAAATAGCATGATTTCATGATGAATTTAAAGTTGATCATATGGATTTAGAGAGAGAAAGTTGTTAGATAAATTCAATTTTTGTATATGTTGATGATTTTAGCTAGTTTAATATGTTGGCTAGCAAAACACTAAGAGAAAAATTTATTTTCCCCACTATTCATCATTAGCCAAATTTACCCTTGAGTGTGTGAGGATGAATTTGATTTTTATTTCAAGTAAATAGGTTAGAAAATGAAGAATTATGAAGAGAAAAATTAAATAGGAAAATTTTGGTATTAGTGCACCATTTTTGGCCGAATTTTCCAAGTAGAAATAAGAATGTGGCTTTGCTGAATTTTGAGGTATTTAGCTTGAAATTGATGAATTGAAGTATTAGGAAAGAAATGGAATTGATTTGGGTTAAAGCGGATGTGTAAATCAATTTATCGGGTAAAAAACCGAAATAGGTCAATGCGATATTTAGGCAAGAAATAATTGTTTCTCATTTTACCCACTTTAGACCGAATTTTATGGAGAGAGATTGATTGCTGATTTTGATAATATTTTATGGTATTTAGGTGTATTTGGATGAATTATGGATATAAAAATTAAATGGGAATTTTTGATACGAAAATATGAATTTTTACCCAATAGGGGTAATTTCGTAATTTGTCGCTTGGACGGATAATTTCCACCATATTAATGGACATTAAGTTAATTTAGGTATAATTGAGGTATAGAAATTGAAAGAAATTGATTTGAAATTAAATTGAAGATTTTAGCCGATTTGGACATGTGTAGGTGATTAGGTCGAATGCCGTATTTAGACGGTTATTCTGACAGTTTGTAGGACATTCCATGCATTTAGAGCTTGAAATAATTTATGATGAATTGACACAATTTATTGAATTTTGTGTCATGAATTATGGATAGGTGGTGAGTAAACTGATTCGGGTAAAAGACTGCACCTGAAGACGGAGGATAGGAGTATCTCTACTCCTAGAACTGTGAGTGGACAATTTATCACTTTAATTATCTAAAGGAACTTTATTCAAATTGATGATTTGATGATTTTGTGACAATTATTTTAAATGGAAAATTTCTTGTTTATAGAGAAAATTACGAAATTATGAAATAAATGGAATTTATCAAATAAATCAAATTTTATCAATTGATTTGAAAATCGAATATTTGATTTAAAAATTAGAGTAATTAGAGACCCGTGATTTATTGTGAATTATGTTTTAAATTATTATGGCTTATGAAAATGTGGTATAACTGGCTGCTGGTTTATTGTGTTGAAATTTATATGAACTGTTGTTTGCCGTGCAGGCTGGTTAGTAATAAAATAGCCTAGTCATACTGCTAAAATTTTATTAATTGGTGGATTAATATCTGTTACAATAGATGGGTTTCCGTGGACCGGCCTAATTAGAGGTGGCACGATAAAACCTATATATCGATATCTCAGTTGTAGTGGCGTACAAGGTTATTTAATTTTCCTGAGATATGACAGAGTCACTTCACGCTAAACCACCACGTGAAAACGAACTCAGCTAACACCAAGGAATGGCTAATTTTGAACAATTATGAGAATTTTGACAACCGCAGCGGGCTTGGTTGAATAACTCTGATCAAGGTGTCACCGAGCATGAGATTTTTGGCACAAGCCACGATTTTGCGAATAATCATAAGCCATGTAAATTTTCAAGTGAAACGAAATTAATTTACTCAGCGAAAAGAAATAAAGTGTTATAATCATTTTACACTAGTTTACGTTAGTTGTCTCCTTTTACTCGACTTTAGATAGTTTCAATGTTAATTGTTTACTCACTGGGATTTTATAATCTCACCTCTTTTTTTTCCACACCTTATGGGCTTAGAGCATCCATAGTTAGCAGATTTAGTCAAGGATTGTCGATCGGACTTGAATCAGTAAAAGTTGTAGTTTTTCAACTTTCGACACATTTTGGTTAGTTGTGAGCCCACGTGTCACTGTAATTTAAATTTTACACTTTAGTTGTTTACATTATGGTATGTAAAAACATAATAAATTAATAGTTTTATAAAAATTGTTTTATAAGAAAACATGTTGTTTTATTAAATATTTTTATTATATTCAAATAATTAAATTTTATTTTCAAATAAATATTTTAGATTCTTAAATTTATTTTTATCACGATAAATGTGTTTTATACACATTTACTACGTTTTTTTTGCAAATTTCAAATTTTTTGGTGAAAAACGATGAAAATGCCCTTTTCAGCCGGATGAAACTATTTTAGTATTTTTAAATTGAAAATGACTGGTGGTATTTGAAATGTGACATTTCATAATTGTCGCTCACCGGGGAAGCATGAAAGCTGATACGAAAGCCTTGCGAGGTTTCGGTAGGTATTTGGGGTGTGAATATCTATCGAGACTTCGCGACGGTTGTCATGGGCCCGATGGGGATTTTCGAGTCATGACAATGTGTGTGTATAAATTTTCAAAAATTTTGAGGTTTGCATTACCCTCCACCCTTGTACAAATGTCGAAGTCTACTTGGAAGTTCGTATGACGATATATGTCATCTAAGATAAAAGTTATTTTCCTTTAGTGGATACATTGATTGAAGAATTTGTAAACACAAAAAGGCTGAAAATATATATCTATCATCAATTATGAACACCATTAGCATCATGATGCACAAAGAAGACTAAAAACTGAAAGCAAACATGAAAAGGACATACCATCATCATATATGAGTTCACTAAAAACTCAAAAATGACAAAGTCATGTGTTAAGCTTTAAGGGGGTGTGCATGTTAAAATCATTATATAACATTCATCTATAACAATATGTAAAGACAAAAAAGCTGAAATTATATATTAACAATCAACGATAAGCACCATTAAGCATCATGATGCACAAAGAAGACTAAAACCTGAAAGCAAACATGCAAAGGAAATACCGTCAACATATATGAGTTGACTAAAAACTCCAAAATACACTTGACAAACTCGAAAATGACAAAACCACGTGTCGAGCTCTGAAACGGGGTTGATAAGTGAAGATGTCATAAGATAAGATAAGATAAGATGAAATTCTACAATAGTGAATAACAAATTCAATAATGAAAAGATAGAAAACAAGATTTCATGAAACTACATAAAACTCAATGGGAAGATAAGAAAAATTCAGTAAATAAAATTCAAATAATGCCTCTGAAAGAAAACCAACAAATTCGATTCACTTCAAGGAGAAAACCTAAAGTCCTACCAACGTAGGTTGATATGTCCAAAAGCCACAATCCCCTTAGTAAATACCTAACAATACCATTAACAATACACAAACCATAATGATAGATCAGTGAAGTTCATTAATAGGCAAAACCAAAAGTTGTGAGCCAAATAGTTTAAAAACACTTGCTAAAATAGATGAATCAGTAACATTGAAAAAATCCACTCCAAATAAGGGTACACCTACTTTGAGTCAACACGAAAAAACATGTTTTAATACAATGAAAATCAAATACAATCAACTTATAATGTACTTGCCATTTTGAATATATTTTTCACATACAATATGCTTTTCAATCTGTCATGACCCAAATTGGACAACCGTGACTAGCATGCATGAGCCTGGCAAGCAATGCTTGTAAAACTCAAGGAAGCCTTAAGATTCACCTGTTCAATATTCAATCCATGGTATCACAAACAACATGAACTTATTTGTATATTAAAATCATTATTTTATCATAATGCCTCTTAGCAATACATATATCAAATACACAATATCCATAAGTCATACATTGGTTGTCAATCGGGTTTCGTCCATATAACCCTTAACTCAACAACGCATGGCACTCAATGTTTACAATATCCAAAATACAAACTTTCTAAATTTTACAATCAAAGTGCGAAAGCATTTCATGACTTGGACTTAGCAGAGTGGACACTTTGGGAAAGTACCTATCGAATGCCAAAATCTCATCCGTTCAATGATGAAGCTAAGCCACATAGAAATCTGTGGCGTCATTTATTTGCACATGCTACAAAAATAATATGAGTCATCTAATATTTAGTGAGATGTGGATGCCAAACATAGCATATTATAACACATATTATAACATTAAGGGAGACACATTTATTATATAAACCCTACATGGCTATTCATCAAACATTTTCGAAGGTGAAAGTGTGAGGATCATTCTAATATCCTGTAAGCACGTCGCATTAATTTTGCCTTGTTGTGATCTTGTGTTTAACAACACACTTGTATTAGATAATTAACCAACTTTATGTCTCCAACCAAACATTAAATCCTAGGCTTACCCTAAGCCATTATCAATCAATTCCATCAACTATGAGTGCTTTTTCCCGAACACTGTCAAATCTCATCGATTAGTAGGATGATGGAACCAATTCACACACAATACGATAGTAACTGGTGAAAAACTAAATCATCATCCGAAATAATCTCCTAAGAAATGGTATCATCAACATAATCATCATCTAGAGTAATCTCCCAACGGATGGTATCGTGGACATGCTCATCACTCAGAGTAGTCTCGACGGGTGGCATCAAAATATAATTATCATCTAGAGTAATCTCCTAATGGATGATAACACGACTTTGTAGGCAAAAATCACAAACGAGACTATAACCGTACCCCTACTTACCACCATCCTTTCAAGCATGCACATAGTCACAAAGGAAGATGCCACTCCATCCTTAAATTCACATCAACATCTGAATTTCATCCATCAGACAGAACATAATCAGTCATGGCCATTGATGGCTCTATGACTCATTAGTCATAACTCACACCATTAAATCTAGCTCTCGTCCCATTATTCACATATGCATATCACATATAATTTTCTCATGAAGCATTCGTCATACCTTCGTATTCAATCATAATGCCACCTCATGGCTCACAACACAACATATGTGAATATCATCACATAATATAAATATTCTAACCTAAGCATAGTCGTCTAGGTACAAGCATATCTAATTATTTATCAACTCATGCTTCCTAATAACATGGCATATATATATACACATTCTCTCAACACGCACAATCAATATACTAGCCTAAGCACGCTCATCTAGGCCTAACACAATGAATCAATGTACCATGGCAACGCAAAACATTATGCGTGATGCATCCACATGCATTTAACCATAATGCCCCATTCACCTCAATAATCAGGTACTCCCGTAACTTAATTAAATGCTTGCTGCTCACTAGCGCCTTAACTCTAACTTAGTCAATCTGACCATTCATCAAATGGGCAGAATTCTCATTCTTATTTGAAGTTTAGCATTTTGTAATTATACGTTAATCATTATTCACACAATTATTCACTATCTCTGAGCCAAATCTTGGCTTTCGAATTAAATCTAGCTTCCAAAATACCATAATTCTACACCAACAATTTAAATCACTATAATTCCTTCACAAGGGGGTTTAAATCTTACCTTAGTCTCTAAATTGGCTTACTTTAATCCCAATCTCCAATAACCTACCAGCTCTAACTTCCTCTAAATCTGAAACATAGGATTTCTAATTATTGAACAATTTAAATTAAAAACCAATTGGTGAAAACTTTATTCTTACTTCTAGATTGGTTTTCTAGGCTTAAATCTCCTCCAAATGGCCTTTAAATTCTAGTTGGGAGTGTAGGGTTTTGAAAGAGGTAGAGAGGGAGAGTGTTTGGCTTTGCTTTCTAAATGGGTGGACTGCCCAAAGCATTTTATATTTGAAAGTTTTCATGCATCTATCGATAGATGACATGTATCTATTGATAGATCCCTCATAGTTTCCCCATGATTACTTTGCATCTATCGATAGATTTTTTGAGTCTATCGATAGATGGTGCACTAAACACTTTTCCATTGCTTTTGCGTGGAAATCTATTGATAGTTTTCATGGATCTATCGATTGATCATACCCTTATTGCTTAAAAGTCATTCTTAGGCAATTATCTATCGACAAATTTTGAGTATCTATCGATAGACATCCTTCGACTACCTTTATTTTACTCCTAGGTGGACATTTATCGATAGTTACCAAGAGTATATCGATAGGTGTTCTTCAATCCTTGCTATCTTTAGCTTCTAACTTTCATCTATCGATAAACCATGAACATCTATCGATAGACCATACTTAAACTTCAATTCTTCACATGTTTAACTTCTCAAATTCATTCTTTCAAGTTCTTATTTCATTCTCATCCTAATAATCATCTTAATCTATTGCATTTTACCCCTTATTAAGGCATACACTTATCATATGACTTTAAATTCTTGATCATGCTTAACTCCACATAATTTGTACATTCACATTACAATCTAAGCATCATGCTTAGTTATCTAAGTGCCAAACATATGCACTACATCATCTAGGTGCCAAATGTATGCACGCACATCATCAAGGCCTTAAAACAAGCCAATTTTCATATCCACATGTTCCAAATTAGCCCATCATTTGGCTTGGTTCCCATACATGTTTAATGTTGAGAATCGAGGGTGTTAAACAATCATTCTGAGTGATTTCACAAACGTAACATAGCAAATCATTTATAATCACAGTGCAAGAAATCAACTTGAAAGAAAACAATTCACTTTCACCAAAGTAAACATTTCTTGTAAAAATCCATTTGTCCCATGAAGCCATAAATGGTCACTAACATGGCATAAAATCACATTATCCAGTGACCATCAAATAGAATAGTAAATAACAAATGAGCCATTACCATTATCCACTCCATTTTCATTATTTTGCTATCATCCAATAAAGAACACAAATCCAAAACCACAACAATCAAAAATAAAAAATAAAAGCATTATTTTAACAGCCTTCATTGAAGGAAGACAATTAGACGAGTTCAATATTAAATTGTTCATCTCAATAGTGACATAATCATTTTACTTAAACAACAACAAAACCTTGCTAAGCTAATTAATTTCTTAAACTTAACATATCAAAGCGTTTATAATCAAAATGAAAATAATCAACTTCAAAGAAAATAATTAACTTTCATAAACAAACCACTACCCTCATATGTTCCATCTTTATTATTTAGCAACCATCTAATAAACAACACAAATTCAAAACCACAACAATAAAAAAATAAAAACTCTATTTTGTTGTAATTAATTAACAAAGATAATTCGACAGGCTCCATATTCAATTGTCCTTGTGAACAATGACACCATCATCTTTTGCATGCATGCCTAACTTATTCCCTCTAACAACATCAACATTTTTTGGAAGTCCAACATCTAAAATGGAGCCCAACCTATTACCACTTTCACTAGAAGTAAGCAACCCATCTTGAGTTTCTATGGTCTTACATTCATATTATTTTGTATGCATGGAATAAAGAATAGAAATCAAAGCTTTAGTCATGGAAAAGCAATATACACCAAAGAAGTAAAGCCAATTGTCAAACACAAAATCCATGCCCCATTTCCAAAAACTTGGAAAAAAGAAATACCAGAAAAAAGAGAAAAACTTACCATCAGGGAGAAAAAACCTTTGTAAAAGCTACAAAAAAAGACATAGTAGAAAAGAGAGCTATTAGTCAAAGAGAAACATAATTGTTAGCAAAGAAAGAAAATAAGTGCCATTAGCACGAGGGAGTGAAGAAGTGGCATTAGTAGAGAAAAAAAGAGAGAAAAAGCTTAATAGTAACGAAAACCCAAAACAAATATTAAAAGAAAGGAACAAGGCCATACGTGCCCTAATTAGAGATAAACAGTAGGTGGAAACGACTGCCAATACCTTGAAGGTTAAGAAACAAGAGCATCAATCTAGCTAAGGAAGGCTTCACATGAAGAAACGTCTTTACTAAGAGGTATTCAAAAGTAAAAACAAAAAAAAAAGAGAAAAGCCTTAGGCGCTTGATGAGAAACAAAAGAAAAAAGGGAAAAAAAGAAGAAAAAAGGAAAAAAATGAGTGAAAACCCAAAATACCTTCCCATTTTAAGAGAAAAAGCACAAAAACCTTGACATTGTAAAAGAAAAGTCATAAACACCCTTAAAATGCAAGAAAATCCTAAGCCACCCATTAGTCACAGAGAAAAGTCAAAAGTGCCCCTTAGAAACTCCAAAATGACAAAGCTACACATCAAGCTTTGAGAGAGATGTGTGTGTTAAAATCATTATATAAAAGATAAGATAGTGAGGAATATTTTCTAGTTTTTGTTGCTTTTTAAAAATTTCTCTAACTTAGTTATTTATAAAGATTTTTCCCAATAGACACATCTCAAAATGAGAAGTCACTTAATCAACAATTTGAATATCGAATTTTACCAATTGAAGATGTCTTTTAAGTTTCAACAGCTGCCTTTGACACTCTTTTTTGAAAAAAAGATAACCCTTAGAATCACTTGGAAAAAAAAACCAATCATTAAAGTCTTGAAATTCATATTTTGTCTTTTTTGTCGATAGATTGCTAGAGTTAGTCGACTAACTTACTCCTTAAGCAAATTTCATATTTGAATTTTCTTCTTTAGTCGATTCATAGCTAAAGTTAGTCAACTAATTACTCACTTTGGAAGCAAGATCTTACATTTGAGTTTCAACTTTTGTCAATAAATATGGAACATCAATAGATTAAACATGTCTAGAGTTTTTAGTTTTGGCCTCTTTTTCTCATTAATTGATTATCATTACATATACATAAGTCGACTAATCATGCTACTTAATTGATTAACTTATCAAATTAATCAATTAATATTACCTTTCCTTCATATTATTTTGAAAATATTCTAAAAAATATAACAAAATTTGATAATTTCATAAATCTTATGCATAAATGAAAGTATCTTTTCAATTTAAAACCTCCACCTTAGTGTAGAGTGTTGTTAAGCTAATCAAAATTACAAGGTAGACTTTAAATGTCTGAACAAAACAATGACACATGATTAGTCCCGTACTAATCACACATATGACTTCAACTCATCAACAAGTAGTTTACCATTCATTGGAACTATATATTCTTGGCCAAGTGTCATATATCCTTTTTATGAGTGCAATAACAACCAAGCCTTCTAGCTTCTAAAAGAGGCACAACTTCTATTTATATATGTTAAATCCATAAGAAGTGCCCCCACAACAAGCACTTCAACCTATTTTATTACTATTGTGGTTTCATTAAGAGGCATGATAGTTTTTGTCACAACACAAACTCGAAGGCCATGATCGGTGTAAGGGTCTAATGGGGAGGTCCCACTTGACCCAAGAAATCTTTAAAAATATAAACAATATTAGATAACCATATAGGCAAAAACTATGGGATGCATCACCATGTATTCATATACAACCATTCAAAAAATATCCATAGGCACTATCTTGTGATTAATATGCGAAAACAGGAACATTTGTCAAACATCAGAGTATAAGCCTTCTTGAGGCAAAACCAAAATATAAACATTTATTACAAAATGTAAATATAGTCCAAATCCATAAATAGATAAACAAGACTAGCGGAATACAACTCAGAGTTAAAGGGTTGACATCTACTCGATGCCTTATCAATCACTTACCAAAAACAATAAGGGTAGCTTACCCCTTAAGGACAGTGAGCCAAGTAATCTATTGATTAGAAAAAAAATAAGGAAAACTAATAATTGAGTCACAAAGAGTCTATCAACAGATACTACAGGGGGGTAGGGGGGGAACAAGTTAAACAGAATAGTGTTTTAGGAAACTACATTCTTTATAAAAAAATGTAAACAAGTAGATTTCAAATCTTTTTATGTTTCATTTCTTAAGTGTAATCAAGTCAAGTTAGAGTGTTCCAAATACAAACAAAATCCTTAGAAATCATATTTGGAATTATCAAAATCAAATGTATCTTAAAATCCTTTAAAGATTGTGAAAAGTTCACAAATAAACCTTAAGTATCAATACTTCCTTTTAAGGTATCGATACCTTTCAAATAGAATGGTACCCAAGGCTTCTTTGACTCAAGGTATCAATATTTATGCCATAAGTATTGATACTTTTAACACAAAATGTCTTCAAAGTTACAAGGATCGATATTTTGAAAAAAATATCAATACTTTCAAGCAAAATGAAATTCTAAGAATTTCTAAAGAATAAATATCGATACTTTCTCTCAGGGTATCGATACTTTCTTCACAAAATCCAATTTTCAACCAAAAATCTAAAATTCCAAGTTCCAAATAAGTCCATAATCGTTTCATTTCAATTTCTTAGTGTTCAAGTACAAATAACAAAGTAAATATCAAATTCAAATAGGTGTTCCTAAAACTAATAACTAGATCAATCATGATGAAGGTTTCAAGTTCAAAATTAATGCATATCTCATTCTTTCAATCTAAAATTCAAATAACAAAGCAATTGTGAAGCACTAACTTAAAAAGAACTAACATAGACAAATGATAAGGTTTCATCCCCATCATCTGGACACCAAAAATTATAGTCATGTACATAAAGTCATTGATTTTCAATAACAAAGGGTAGGGTATTAAACTCACCATCTGAATCATACAAAGTTGTGCTGTAGCACCAATGTATTGTCTAGTGCATTTTAGCCACCAACTTTCCAAAATGCCAAAGGGTGTCGTCACATCTAAATGGTCTGGTACTGTGAGATCTTGGCAAACTCGTTAAAAGTCGATATTGTACCTAGTGGTACAACCAAGTTGATTTAAGCCTCGAACTAGTTCAAATAGAAATTCTAAGATGAATTTGAAAATTTTAAAACCCTCAGAATGACTTAAAATGGTGATTCGAGGTTCGAGGACTGATTTGGAGTCAAATTGGAATTTTCATGATCTATGGGCAAAATTATCATTTTGCCACCCAAGGTTTAGATTTGGATGTTGGATGAAATTTTTTTGACCAAGATTGATCATTTGGAGTATAATTTGAGATTTAGAAGTGAAAATTTTAATTTTGACAAATTTTCTAAACATTAGAGCAAAATAATCATTTTGCCACCTTGGGGGCTAAATTGTAATTTTCACCACCCAACACTTGTCAAATTTATGAATTTTATTCATTATTGGTGTGGATAATTAAGGCATTTTATATGGTGGAGAAATAAATTTTAAAGGATAAATATTAAAATTATGGACCGATGAAATTATGACTAGTGTCAAGCTTTGAATTCTTTATTATTTAACTTAAAAATCAGCTCATATCTACCTCATTACAGTTCCCATATTCGGCCAAACAAGAGGAAAGGAAAACAAGAAAGAAACAAAACCCTAGGAGGAGAAATTCAAAGGGAATTTGTGGAAATTCAAGAATCAAGTGGAAAAAGGTAAGATTTTTCAATTTTTGCTTGAGATCTACATTACCCATGCATTTCTTTTCATTTTCCATGGTGAAGAAGCAAGTTTGCAAATGGGTATAATGGCTGACCGAACATGGGAGAAGGGACTTTGTGCTTGAATTTAGTTAGATTTCTTGTTAGACTAGTGTTTTTAGAAGACTAGCGATGTGTAGTATGAAAACAATTGAAGAAAATCACATAATCTTTGGTAACCCTTCATGGTTGAATCTTATATGTGGAGTACTGATGGTGGATTGATTTTATTTCAAGTGAATTGGATGAGAATCAATGATTTGTGATGTAAATAGTTAGCTTGAAAAATTTGAGTGTTAGTAAGTCCACCATGACTGAATATTTCAAAATGGAATATAAAGGTAATTTTGTCACATTTAATGTTAATTGGCCAGTATTTGATGAATTAGGTGTGTTGGAAGAGAAATGGAACTATTTGGAATTGAATTGGAAGTATTGGCCGTTTAATCAGAAAATAAATTGAATTAGGCCAATACCGATTTATTTAGGTGCACAATTGAATTTATGTAGAATACCGATTTTAATTAGCTATCCCAATAACCTCATGCACCCATATAGAGCTTAAAATAGTTTTATAATGGTATGACATAATATACTAAATTGTGTGTCGTGTATTGTGTATAGGTGTTAAACCCTCTAACAGGGGCAAAAGGAATTGAGTTAGAGGACCAAAAATAGGAGTATTTCGAACTCCTAATACTGTGAGTGAACTTGCATCTCAAAATTGTTTTGGAAATGTGAACGTATTTGAGCAAAATGTTTGAATGATTTTATCCAACTTTTCTTTAAAAAAAACAGGTTCCATGGGAACAAGTTTTGTCATGAAATATTTTGTGATGTGGAACATGACTGTGATAAATCTATGTACCTCTATATGATGCTGATATATATCGTTAATATATTTTTGCGAAATTGATGTAACCGTGCATGTGCGGAGTGGGTAGTGCACATGTTGGTTGAATGATAATGTGGTGATAATTACGACCGTGCATGTGCGGAGTGGGTAGTGCAATGCCGATAATGATGTGCGAGTAGGGAATGCACCAGAGTTGAGCAAAATGGAGACGGCAATACATAATGCCCACGATTCTTGGGAACTCTCACACGTGAACTGTGGCAAAGCGTGACTCTCCACCCAGGGGCTTGCAGGGACGGCGAGACGTAATGCTTGCGAGTGCTCTGATAGGTACTCTCTGCCCAAGGGCTTGCAGGGACAGCAAGACGTAACGCTTGCGAGTGCTCTAATAGGTACTCTCTGCCCAGGGGCTTGTAGGGACGGCGATATGTAATGCCTACGACTGCTCTGATGGGTACCTCTTTTTGCCACCAAGGACAGAGAAGACTTGGCAATGTATGTAATCGCACATGATTTTATCTATATATGAGTGATATAATGTCCATGATGAAAAAAAAATGTGATTCGTATGGTTGAGTGAAACCCTTGTTCTGTGACGGTTTATGATAAACTGTCGATTTTGCTATCTTACTAGAATTATTGATGTAATTTCATAGTTGCCTTATCATTGAATGTTAAGTAACTCTGGGTTAAGTGGAAGGGGTTTTAATATTAACTGGAGCAAAATTATCTTGTTTCCAAATAAGTGCACCATGGTTCTCAACTTCTTGATTATTACTGCTTGTTTCCTTCTAACGTTCACTCACTGAGTTTCGTACTCACAGTTTTAAAAAAATTCATGTTTTCAGATCAGGAAACCGCTGGATCCTAGATCGAGGAGTCTTGGTAGTTCGTCTCCTGGGTATTTGTTTGGCATTCAATAGCAACCCTTTTATTGTAATTTCTCCACTGGAAGTCACAAGTCCTTTTGTATTGTGAATATATACAAGTAATGTAAATTACTGAGTTATATATCTTGAACAGTATATGTATATTTTAATCAATAATGCCATTTCGAGTTGGCTATGTTCACACCAGTGAAATGCATATGGATGCATTGGTGAATGAGACGTTGAGCAAAATAAAAGAAATAGGCTTGCTTGGGCTTGGTGAGCTATGCTCATTGGGCCCATGCGCCGATCATGGCTTGGAAATTTGGGCTGTGACAGGTACATATAGTCATTGACGTTAAAGTATACAGATCATTATGCATAATGGCTAATGTCTACTGTCACTAGCTACAAGTCCTTAACTTAATAAGCTCCATTAAAACATTTTTAGAATCTGAGTTTATACAAAATTCATTTTAGAAACAAAGGGTGAAATTAATCACTAACAAAATCAAAGGGTTGAAATAAGATTTCCTTCATTGTAATCAACCTAGTCTATTATCTCAAAAACAGTGACTTGATGCTTAGGTGAATTCAAAAATCATTTTTAGCACAAATTTTTCAACATAAATTATCATGTCAATTCATAGGAAAAAAGTTCAAAATTTTGAGATATTGAAACATTTAAAGTGCATTTCCCCATGCACAAAACTAAACACATAATAGGCATATTTACAAAGTATATATAGCTTTCATCAAACTCATTTAAAACTTATCATACAACATCGCAATCCTTAAAATAATTCATGATTCATTGAAAATATGTTTAAATGTAGAATCTAGACAAGGCATGCTTAATTATATCAAAATGATTAAAAATGTCATATCCACCCATCTATTTGAAGTGTGCCCTTCCTTTTAGCAGCTTTTGACCAAAGCTCAACCTCTTCAAAAATACCAACTTCTCCAACAACACATACCCACGATTAATCTATTGTTAAGACCCTGTTCTTTAAGTATAACTACCAAAAATAACCAATAACCCTTTCAATAACTTCTTTACATAATCTTTAATCCAATTATAAGTTACTACATCTAACCTAACTATTACTATAAACTTTAACTAGTTGAGGTTTAAAGCAACTTTACCTTTGCGAGCTTGAAAGTACTAAAATCAATCCAAACACTTAAGTTTTAGAGAAAGAAATGAATTTGTTAGTACCATAAGTTCTAAAAATCAAAACCACAAGTTTAGATGTTTAGAATGAGGAAACCTTACCTCCAAAAATCTTTAAAATCAAAATTTGAGCTTGGGAATGGTTTTTCAATACTTGAAAATGCTTATAATTGATAAGAGAGTAAAGAGAGAAAAGAGAAAAGAGTGGTTGAGACTAGTGAGAGAAAGTGTTTTTGCCATTTTGGGAAAATTTAGAGTATTAAGGCTTTAAAATATCAATACAAAGTTTATATTGCCCTTATTTTTTTCAAATCTATGATAGAGGTATCGATACTTTTGGAGTAAGTATCGATACTTATGTTCTAGGTTTACAAGTATTCATAATTGGTCATCAAGTATTGCTTCTTTATTTATCAAATGCATTTCTAGGTCGCAAGTATTCATACCACATAAAAATGTATTGATACTTTTAGACCAAAATGTAGTTTTAAGTTTAAAACAAAGCATTTTGACCCTCTATGAGTCTCACCTTTCAATTCGACTCGTTTGATTATCAAAACATACATTTTCTAAGTTATAATTGTTCAAAAATCTGATCTAGAAACATTAAATCAATTGCTAACCAAGTTAAGTTACATTTTTAACCTTAAGTAAAGGTTAGGGTTTCACATTCTCTCTCTTTTAAGAAACTTTGCCTTTGAATTTAAATTAGATAATGACTAACCTCTAATTCTAACAAATGTGGATACTTCATCTCCATCTTGTGCTCAGCCTCTTAAGTCACCCTATTTTTAGAGTGGTTGTGCCAAAGAATTTTCATCAAGGCTATATCTTTGGAATAAAGTCTCTTAACTTGTTTATCCAAGATCTCCACTAACAACTTCTCATATGGCAACTCATCTCCTAATTGAATCTCCTCATGTCAGATTACATGAAATGGGTAAAGGTTGTATTTATGAAGCATGGATACATGAAACAATAGGAAAATGTTAAAAAGGTTCGAGCATAGCGCCAATTTATAAACTACTATACCAACTCTCTTTAGGATCTCAAAAGGTCCAATATATCTAGGGTTTAACTTGCCCTTTTTGTTGAATCTCAAAATCCCCTTAATCAATGAAATTTTCAAGAACACATGATCATCGACCTTGTAGCTCAAATCTCTACGTTTATGGTATGCATATGACTTTTATTGATGTTGAGCTACCAACATCCTATCTCAAATCATTTGCATCTTGTCAGTGGCACCTATAAACTTTTTTGGTTCAATGAGCTTTCGTTCACCAACCCCAAACAATGCAATGGCCGATCTCTACTTTCACCTATATAGAGCCTAATCAGGAGCCATCTCAATATGAGCTTGATAACTATTATTGCAAGCAAATTCCACTAAAGGCAAGTGTTGATCCAAGTGACTCGAAAGTTGACAACATAAGCTCGTAGCATATCCTTTAAGGTCGGTATAGTCCTTTTAGACTATTCATATGTCTGAGGGTGGAATGCTATGCTAAAATTAAGCTTTCCTCCCAAAGCCTTCTAACATTTACCCCAAAATTAGTTAGTGTGTCAAGCCCAGCTCTACAATATATTTATTATGCCATTTATACATTAGAAAGTATGTTTGCATACGTGGATGCTTCGAAAAAGCATTAAAAGTTGGTAACGTATCTAGTGGTGCAATTAAGATGATTAAGCCTCAAACTAGTCCAAATAAAGATTTTAGGATATATTTAAGAGTTGTTGAACCTTAAAATGACTTAATATGGTGATTCGGATTTCGAGGATTGATTTGGAGTCAAATCTAAAATTTTCATAACATAGGGGTAAAATGGTCATTTTGCCACTCTTAGACAAAATTAGAATTTTTAGAAGAGATCTGACCAAATTTGACTAATTGGAGTATGATTTGAGTTTGAGAAGTGAAAAAAATAAATTTCAACAATTTTCGAGCATAAGGGCAAAACAGTCATTACGCGAATCCCAGATGACGTAATTGGAATCTTTAGAATTTTTCACCATCATGACACTTGTCAAGCTCATGAATTTCACTTATTATTATTTGGATAATTAACGAATTTTATGTGGTGGAGAGAGAATGCTTAATAATTAAGTTTTTAAACATGGACCAATTAAAAAGGGACAAGTGTCAAGCTTTAATATTGTTTTAATTTTCTATATAAACCCACTTGAAACTCTCTAAAATCGCTCTTCATGGCCGGCCAAGTGAAGAACAAAGAAGCAAAGAAAAGAACAACACCCTAGCTAAGAAATTCAAGGGAAAATTGGTGGATTTCAAGAAATTAAGCAAGTAAAGGTAAAATTTCTTAATTCTAGCTTGTGATCTACCTTTCCTATGCATTATTTTTCATTTTCCATGGTTGAGAACCAAGTTTGCATGAAGATACTCTTACTGGCCGAACCTTAAGGAGAGAGATTGGATAATCGATTTTGATGAATTTCATGCTATTTAGCTGTTTTAGTTGTTTTGGTGATGTTAAGTGTAAAAATCAAGCATGAAAAACCACATATTCTTCATGAACCTTTCATGGCTGAATTTCCCAAGAGAAAATGTTGAGGATGATTTTGCTATAATTCATGTTATCTGACCTGTATTTGATGATTTGGAGTATTGTAAATGGAAGGAGTTTATTTGGAGTTGAATTGGATGTATTGGCCAATTAACTAGGGTATGGATCGAATTAGGTCAATACCACTTTATTTCGATACACAATTAGACCTACGTCGAATACCGTATTTAAATAATTATCAGACTATTTCGCATCCCATTTCATGCATTCATATAGAGCCTAAATTAGTTTTATACTGGTTTAGCATAAATATAGTAAATTGCTTATTGTGCATTATGTCTAAACGGTGAATCTTCCGATAGGGGTAAAGAGATTGTACTCGAAGATCGAGAATAGAAGTACTTCGACTCCCAATATTGTGAGTAACCTAATTATCGTCTTAATTATCTAAAGAAGTTTTTATTCGTTTTTGTGATTTTATAGAAAAATGAGTTTAAATGGTAAATCCTTATGTTTTATAAGTAAAATGTGATTAAATGAAATGAGTTTTATAAATCATTTTGAAATTGAATGATAATTTTAGAAATTGAGTAATTAGACACTGTTTGCTTGTGTTGTAAATTTATGGTTTGAATTGAATGGCTGAATTGGAAATTGTGTTGAAATTATATGAACTATTTGTTTTGCCTTGACGGGCTGGGTAGTAATGTAATTGCCATGTCACGCTGCTAAAATTTTTATTGATATGGTGGGTTAATTAATTAGTCACTGCAGTGGCAAGTTTCCGTGAACCAGCCTATTAGAAGGGCACGGTAAACCTCGTTATATTTTACCTTGGTATGAGAGGCACGGAGGGTATCTTCAGAGGTAAAGCTTTAAAGTTCACTTCACGCCGAACCACCACGTGAGGGTGAACTTAGCCATCGTCAAGGAACAACTATGTTTCTAAATTTAAAAATATGTTTTATGCGTATATGACTTTTTAACAGCCTTGACGGACTCGGTTGGATACCCCGGCCAAGGTATCCCTAAGAATGAGTTTTGGCACGAGCCAAATGTTTAAGAAATTCATAAGCCATGTTGATTATTTGAGTGAAATGAATTTATTTACTTAGTTGAAATGAGTTTGAAATGTTATGAATCATAGTACGATGAGTTATATTAAGTTGTCACCATTTACTCGACTTTAGATATTTTAGATGATATTTGTTTACTCATTGAGTTTATAAAAGCTCACCTCTTTTCTTTCCACCCATTTCAGGCTCTAAGTTATCTGTAGATAGCAAACTTTGTCAAGGGTTGTGTGTTGACTTGCATCTTCAGAAATTGTAGGTCCACAATCTTTGTTACTTTTGGTCATTCGGGGGCCCACACGTCATTGTAAACTAAATTACATACTCTGATTATCTATGTTACTGTATGTATGAATTTATTTTGTTCTTACACTGTTAAAATTATTTACGTAGCGTTCTATAAAAATTGTTTTATGAGAAAATAGAATATTTTATTCATTATTTTATTTTATTCTATTAGCTACAATTTCACTCTAAATGAATGTTTTAGACATTAAAACTTATTTTTAGTTATGAAATATGTATTTTTCCCCTATGTATCATATTTTCAGCAGATTTTAAAATTTTTCAAAAAAATGACTAAAATACCCTTATGTAGTAAAAATTTCTTTTTGACTGTTTTTTACTTGAAAATGGTCCATATCCTTTTAAAACATGATTTTAGTAACTATTACTCACAGGGGAAGTGGAAAAATTGATGTTAAAGCCTTGAGAGATCTTGGTTGTCATTCCATGTAAAGAATGTCTATCGAGGCTTCACGATGGTTGTCGTGGGCTCGAAGGGAGTATCGGGTCATGACATAGTGAACTAGGTACCACTGTCAAAGACTATAATGATAGGAATTCCATGCAGTTACACAATCTCATTAATATATTATCTAGCATACTGTACCACCCCATAGATGGCTTCATAGACTAAACATGTGTAGACTTCATCAAGTTATCGACAATCACCCAAATTGAATTGCACCCTATACTTGTATGAGGTAATCCCATCATGAAATCCATTGAGATGTGCTCTCACTTTCACTCGGCTGCAAGTAAAGGCTATAGTAATCTTGTGAATCTCTGATGCTCTACCTTAACCTATTAGCTTACTAGACACTCAGCCTCAAATTTGGTTACATATTTCTTCAAGCCTTCCCAACAATATACTTTTCTCAAGTCATGGTAAATTTTTGTGGTTCTCAGGTGCACAACATAAGCAAATAAATGTGCCTCCTTTAAAATCTCTTTCATATGACCATCCATATCTAACACATACACTCTCACTCCATAAAAGAGTAAATCATTATAATCCATTAAGTTATGTCATTTTGTCCCTCGGGTACCCTCTAAAACCTAGGTCACATACTTATCTTTATCTTGGGTTTCCCTGATGAGATCTAGTAGCATCGATCTAAATAAAAAATGAGCTATCAAAGCATCATTCTCATTAACTTTAAAATGTAGTCCCAAGTCACCAAAATCATGAATACCTTTCACTAAAAGTCTCATATTAACTGATATATGGGTTAAGCTCCGATAAACTTCTAGCTCAATGCATCTGCCAATACATTCACTTTGCTAGGGTGATAAAGGATAATATAATCATAGTCCTTAAGCAACTCCATCTATCGACGTTGCCTAACGTTGAGGTCTCCTAACTAAAAGATATACTTAAGACTTTTATGATTTGTACAGATTTCACAAGTTTCTCCATAATGATAATGCCATCAAATTTTCAATGCAAATATGATGGTTGCCATATCTAGATCATAAGTAAGGTAGTTTTGCTCGTGTCTTTCCAACTGTCTCGAGGCATAAGCTATCACCTTTCCATGTTGCATCAACACCCACTCTAAGCCAACGTGAGGCAGCATAATAAACCCTATATCTGCCCATACCTTGTGAAAAGCTAAGTACTAGAGCTAAAGTTAAACAAGCCTTGAGATTTCTAAAGCTCTCTTCATATGCCTCAATCTGATGGAACTTCACACCTTTTTAGTCAATCTAGTCATAAGTGCAACAAGCTTAGAAAAATCCTTAATATACTGTCAATAATATCCTTCTAACCCTAAAAAGCTATGAATCTTAGTCATCGAGGTTACCTTGGCCATTTCCCTATGGCCTCTATCTTTTTTAGATCCACCATAACTTTATCCTAGAAACCACATGGCCCAAGAAACTAATATTATCAAGCCAAAACTCATACTTGGAGAACTTGGCATATAGTTGGTGATCTTTCAACATTTGGAGCATAATCCTCAGATGTTGCTCGTGTTCCTCCTTACTCTTTGAGTACACCAAAATATCATTAATGAACACCACCACAATGTTTTCCAAATATGGTTTGAACACCCAATTCATCTTGTCTATAAAGGTTGTCGAAGCATTCATAACCATCAGAATGCAATCTTAGTCACATTTTCTAGCCTAGTCATAAGCTAATGGTAACTTAAGCGAAAATCAATCTTAGAGAAACATTAAGCTCCCAACAACTGGTCAAACAAGTCATCAAATTCATGAAAGAGGATATTTGTTCTTTATCATTACCTTATTAAGCTATTGGAAACCAATTCACAGTCTAAATGATCCATCTTTCTTCCTCACAAATAATATTGGTGCATCTTGTGGTGACACAATAAAACCTTTGTCCAACAAATCCTCTAGCTGGTCTTTAAGCTCCTTGAGCTCAATTGCTACCATACGATGTAGTGCTATGGATATCAACCTAGTATCCGACACCAAGTTTATGCATAACTCAACCTCTCACTTTAGGGGTAAACCTAGTAACTCTTCCAAAAATACATTAAAAAACTCCCCCAACGATGGGTACATTGGCCACACTTCCAACCTCTATCTGAGTCTTTCTAATTACAACCAAGAATCCTAGACATCTACGTCTCAACAAACTTCTCACTATCATGGCGAATACTATGTCGATTAGAGCAATAGTTATGGTCACCTTGGATATTAAAGGATGGCTCTCCTAAGTACTCAAACCTCACTGACTTATGGTGGTAGTCCACATAAGCATAAATCAGAGATAGTTGATCTATACTCAAAATCACATCAAAATCTAGCATATCAAGTAGTACCAAAATGGCTTGAGTTTCCTTATCTTTGATTTCGACTACACAAGACTTATAATCAAACTAAGCTACAAATACCTCCTTTAATGGAGTAGTCATGATCCAACTCAATTCCATCAAAGTATGCTTTACACTTAATTTCAATGCAAAATGTGGAGACACAAAAGATAGATTGGATCCAAGGTCATATAAAACATGTGCTTCAACGTCACAAATAAGAAGAATACTTGATACTGTACATTAGACATCAAAGCATCCTAAGATGTCAAAGTATAAGCCTTGGCTTATCCCTTACTAGCTACTCTCTAGTCCAGGGACTTAGAAGCTCTACCTTATGAAGAAGTATTTGCACCTCTATCCCTAGCTCATGTAATTGCATTGATAGTTTGAGATGCTTTGTGAGGTGATGGTAATAAGGGTGAGCAAAATGGAACCGAACCGAACAACCGATCCAAACCGAAATGAGTTTGGTTTTTTCAGTTCGGTTAGTTCGGTTGTTTGGTTAGTTCGGTTAGGATAGTTCGGTTACTATAATGATTTCGGTTCAGTTTCGGTTACAAAAATATCTAACCGAACTAATCGAACAACCGAAGGACATTTTAGACATTTTACCTAAAAAATTCCTTACCCTAACCATGGGAATATCGAATATCGAATACCATTTTCCCATTCAAGCATTCAGGCATTCAGCCATTCTACCGTCCCCCATCCTCCCATGAGCCGTGACCGATCGGCGACCGTGACTCCCATATCTAGGATAGCTTTTACCTTTCTGTCGTTCTCCGTCTTCTCGTGAGTCGTGACCGACCGACGATCGTGACTCTCATCTTCAGTATAGCTTCTACCTTTCTGCTATTCCCCTATTCTCCCATTGCCATGACTGATCGTGACTCCCATCGCTGGTATAGCTTCTGCCCGTCACCCGTCGCTTGTTGCCCATCGCTTGTCGGTTTCTCTTCTGGTTAATTTCTGGTTGCTAGCTTTCTACCTCCCGTGAGCCATGACTGCCAGAGTCCCATATCTACTTCTCTAGTTCTCCGCTCTCCCACTTCTCCAATTCTCCACTCTCCCACTTCTCCAGCTATTTCAAAGCTCTTTCTCTATTACACATACAGACCCCACTCACCCCAACGACTTTCATCTTTCTTGTAGTTTTTTCCCATCTCAATCGGTAAGCCATAGGCTTGTAGCAACTCTCAATTCTGATTTTTGTATAATATTTAAATGTTTTGAAGTGTATGATCTATCAAATTGATAGCATGTTTAATGGGTAACTGATGAAATTGAGCATACATAAGAAGTGGTGAAAAATGATTTGCGATGAAGCTGTGATTGGTGTGCCGTGTGTTGGTTTTATATTTATCGTTAATTTTCATTCAAACATTTTGTTAGACTTGCTTGTCGTCCTTTTGCAGCATAAACTTTCCTGGTGAGTTAGATGGGTTTGGGTTCAACAGTTGGCTAGCCACACTTATAGGTCACGAAGCAATTCTAGCCTTGAAACGTTGACACGATTGGGACAAGCCTTATATTCAGAGCCTATGTAATTGTTGTAATGTTTGCAGCGGTCTCACTGAACCTCCCCGGTTGCAATGTTTAAGTGAATTTTCTGGTCTGTAATTAAAAGGGATTCAAAATATAAGTACATATTTTATTTTCAAAACATAATGAAGGGAATTACTAATGTGAAGATTGAGTTTTATCAGCATACATGGTAGAAATGGTTCACAACTTCACATGCTTGGTTGTTGGCATATATATTAATTTTTTCCAATAGAAAGTTATCATGACAAATTTGCTAATTAATTAATTTTTTTTGAGTGACAGGTTGAAGATTTCAATGGCAAGTGAAAACAATAATCCAGCTCGAGCTCCTACTCCTAGTGATGCTGCTATGTAGTCTACTCCTATTGGCATGTTGTCATCGTCATCAACACCAACTACACAACAAACTATAATCTCCACTAATGAAAGTGATGCTGTCAATTCTAAGAAACAGAAAACACTTCCATCGAGGTCAGAAGTTTGGAAACACTTCACTAGATTCGTCAATGATCAAGGTGAACAAAAGGCTAGATGTAATTATTGTGCTAGGGTACTTTCTGCTAATACTAAATATAATGGCACAACTTCATTGAAGAATCACATGAATTCTTGTAAAACGTTTCTTAGTTCTGCTAATGATTCTACTTAAACTGAATTAGCTTTTCAATCGGGGGATGGGTCAATAGGAACTTGGAAATTTAGTCAAGAAGCCATTAGAAAGTCTCTAGCTAAGATGATCATCAGAGATGAGTTACCTTTCAGATTTGTAGAAGGGGAAGGATTTAACGAATTTGTAGCAACTTCATGTTCTAGATTTATTGTGCCATCACGATAGAATATTGCTAGAGATTGCTTTAACTTTTTTGTTGATGCAAAAAACCATTTGAAGCATATGTTGAGAACATCTTCTTTTGGAGTTTCTCTGACCACAGACATATAGACATCAATTCAAAGAGAGAATTATTTGTGTCTTACGGCTCACTTTATAGACAATGATTGGAAAATACACAAGAGATTTTTAAACTTTTGTCCCATTTTTAGTCACAAAGGTGAGGCCATTGGGAAAATGATTGATAAATGTTTGCGTGATTGGGGGATTAGCAAGGTTTTCACTGTTACTGTTGATAATGCTAGTTCCAATGATGTTGCAATAGCACAATTGAAGAAAAAATTGAACTTAGCAGGAAATAGCTTTTTAGAAAGTAAATTTCTACATATGAGATGCATTGCACATATCATTAATCTCATTGTCACTGATGGATTGAAGGAAATGCTTCAATTGCTTGTATTAGAAGGGCAGTTAGATACGTGAGACAGTCACCTGCGAGGTTAACGAAGTTCAAAGAATGTGTTGAGTCTGCAAATATTCAGTCAAAAAATTTGTTGTGCTTGGATGTTAGTACTCGATGGAACTCCACTTACTTGATGTTAGAAACAGCTCAAAAGTTTGAGGAAGCCTTTAATTTATTTGAGGAAGCTGATTCTTAGTATAAAACTGATTTGTTGTTGGGAGAATGTTAGAAGGTTGAATCTTTTCTTGAAACATTTTTACACACTCACAGTAAAAGTTTCAACTACTTCTTATGCCACTATTAATACTTTTCTTGATGATATTTGTGGTATTTATTGCATTTTGAGAGATAGACAAAGACATCCTAATGTTGAATTGCAAGCAATGGCAAAGAAAATGCAAGAGAAATTTGATAAGTATTGGGGAAATATAGAAAAAATGAATAAGCTGCTTTATGTTGCCTCTATTCTTGATCCAAGGAAAAAACTTGTATTTGTGGAGTTTTGTCTGAGGAAAATGTATTCGAACGAGCAGGCTTCATCGATTTGTGTGAATTTGAAAAAAACAATAAAGGAGTTGCTTGTTGAATATAAAAAAAAATGTTCAACCTCCTACTGAGAAAGTTGGTGATAGTAGCCAATCCCAAGTGAGCCAAATTTCTGAACTTGATGATGATATTGACTCCAGTGCTAGTGTTGCTCCTCTGAATGAATTTAAGAGATATAAGATTGCAATTGGTAGGGAAGAGGATAAATCGGAATTAGAGAAGTATTTGAGTTTAAATGAGCCTGATGCAACCGATGGTGATGACTTTGATGTTCTCATTTGGTGGAAACTCAATAGTCATAGGTACCCTACTCTTGCCCTACTAGCTCGTGATGTATTAGCGATCCTCCATCTACAGTTTCTTCGGAATCAGCTTTTAGCACTGGTGGTCGTGTGCTTGATGCATATATGAGTTCTTTAATGCCTAAGATGGTGCAAGCTCTTATTTGTGCTCAAGATTGGCTACGTGGCTCTTTTTATTATCTTCATGACACTAAGAATGATTTGGTCGAGCTTGAGAAAGTTAATGAAGGTTAGTATTTTATTTATATCATTATTTCATTTTTGTTGTTTTAATTGTTAATATGTTATTGCTTTATTTCTTACTTTCTTGTTTATATATTGTAGAGTTGTCAAAGATTGCAGTGGACAATGTACTTGATCATCTTTAAGGTAATCAAGTAATGTTTAGTATTTGATAAGTATATTCCTAAATATTTATCAAATTAACAATTTTATATTATCTTATTCTTGAAAAAGTTTAGTCTTTATTAATGATAATTTGTTTTAGTTTTCATTTTTCCATTTATGGTAATAATCTTTAGTCTTTATTCTTGAAAATTTTATATGCGTGCTGTTGTTCCAGTTTGATGGGGCCATGGAGGTGCTAGCGTGCTGCTGCCTACTAGACTATTGGAGCATATATTGTTTCTTAGTTTCTTACTTCTGAAATTAGTGCTTTTGGTGCTAATGTTAGTAATATCTATTTTTGCTAGTATGTATTTTTTAGGCCTTGGTTTAAGGGTACAATCTATTTGTTGAAGGTTATTTGTTGTTGTTTTTTATCTAGTTAAATACGATTAATGATTTGTTATTATTTCTTCAAGACTATTTATTGTTGTTTTTATCTATGTTTTTAATTATTTAGTATTGTTTAGATCATATAAATTATATGAGTATTTATTTTATTTATTATAATTTCTTATCATATAAAATTATATCATATAATTTTTTTATCATATAAATCATATAAATTATGTCACCATGTCCATTAGGATGGATTTTGTGCAATTGTACATCAAATTATTTATTAAATTCGGTTTTTGCATACAAATCAAAAAAAAATTATTTAGTTCGGTTTTTTGTAACCGAACCGAACTAACCGAATTAGTTCGATTTCTGTTAGTTCGATTATTTAGGATCTTCGGTTCGGTTTTGGTTAGTTGTTTAGAAGAGTTCGGTTAGTTCGGTTACTGGATATCCAGTAACCGAAATAACCGAAAAAACCGATTGCATAGCCCTAGATGGTAATGTACACTAAGATATGGGGTGTTAGCCTTTTTGAGATTATGGTGCCTTAGGACAATCCTTCATCATGTGTCTGAGCTAAACACAATGGAAGCAAAGCCTTGAGGCTTGGTAGCATACTCTTTAATCAGTCCTCCCACAAGTGGGGCAAAGTGATACTAAATGGGTACTTAGCCCTAAAGTCTATTGCTTGGGTGTAATAAACGCCTTCCTCTCACAATGAGACCCTAAACTGACTGAACCATTCCTTTGCTAGGAACTATGTTGTTGAAAGGCTCTATGTTGGTCTTTATGGCTTATGGATAATAATCCTCGTCTAGTGTTAACATCTCATTGGTCCTGATGGCCCTCAATTATAGCTCTTTTGGCTTTGTTTCAAATTGTCTTACTCTTATAGTCCCATCTTAATCTTTTAAGCATAACCAACTGTTGAGGCATAAGTACCAAATACCTATAATGCAACAACCATGAACAATGGCTTAATCAAGTGATCCTTAAATTGTCTAATCCTTATATCTTTAGTTGAGACAAGGTATAGTGCATACCAAGATAATTGCATGAACTAGATGTTATACTTCAACATAGTCATAGTAGGCATTTGGACTAGCACCTCAAGCTCAGGTGCTTTGGTGCCACTTGTGCTATCTAGTAGGAATCGACTCTAAAAAGCTATGCAGATGTCTTTCCATGTCAACGAGTCAGTGCTAGTTGGTCTACCCCTACATAACAGTTGATACCATAAATGTGCCGCATCATTTAGCTTAAAGCTAGCCAACTCTATTGATCAAACACTAGAAAATCACAAAGTAGTACAAATCTTCTTAATGTCATCTAAGAAATTATGGCGATTCTTTGTCACATACGACCCAAAAAAACAGTTTCAACTAAAAGAAGTTTGGCAATGAAAGTTGTGAAAAACAGGCATAGGTTGTCACCCTTCTATGCATAGTTGGATATCATCTATGCAAGTACCATTGCCTCCATGACCCTATTCACTCCTTATAGATTAGCAACCATATCTGTCAAAGTCAATTCTCTGATAAATGTCTAATCTCTCACTTTCTAAAATTAAGCATTAATAAGTCCAACTATGGGAGTCATTACCCTACCAAATTTGGTGTTCTTACCATGCTTACCACGCCCCCTAGCAATGAGAGTATGTGGTCTCATAGACATATCAATAGGAACATCCAACTTTACCGTACCCTTAGTAGTCGCTCGAGTTTAAAAAGGCATCCTAACTTAAAGAAAAGCAAACACTGAACTTAACAAAGGATAAACAAAAGGGTAGGTTTTTAAACAAATAAAGGAATTTATGTAGTCTCTCATTCAAGATTTATGCCACGATATACAAAGTATAAACAAGATTCCATATAAGGACCTAACAACTTCACTGTCACAACAAAAAAGCTTAAAAGTTAGACAAACCTAGAGCTTTGATACCAACTTTGTCACGATCCGAACTCGAGGACCATGACTGGCGCAAGAGTCAAATGGGGAGATTCAACTCAACCCAAGCAAGCCTCAGAAATACAAATAATATTAGATAACTAGATAGAAAAAATCCATGGGACACATCATCAAGTATTCATATATAACCATTTTCAGAAAATATCCATATGCATTATCTTGTGCTCAATATGCAGAAATAGAAACATTTGTCAGACATCAAAATATAAGTCTTTTCGAGGCAAAATTGAAGTATAAACATTTATTACAAAATGTAAACAAAGTCCAAATCCATAAATAGGCAAACAAGACTAACAGAGTACAACTTAAAGGTGAAAGGTTGCTGTCTACTAAATGCCTTATTGATCACTTACCAAAAATGAAAAATGTAGCTTCCTTGAAAGGAAAGTGAATCAAATAATCTATTGATTTGAAAAAAATAATAAAAAAAAATCAATAGGTGAGTCACATAGACTCCATGAGTAGATATAGAGAAAGAGAACAAGCTAAACATTTTCAACACAAATTTTCCAACATAAATCATTATATCAACCATTGCTAAGTATCCTTAACCACCCTGTCTCAAGATTTTCCTAGCAACTATAACAGATATCATACTTATTGGAGCGATGTTGCAATCTCCATAGATACAAAATGAAAGCTCCTTAAGAAAATCAAACCTAACTAGTTTGATTTTCCTATCCACACTAGTGTAACAAGTTGATAGCCAGTTTATTCCAAGGATGACATCATAATCTAGTTTGTTCAATAACATTGAGTCTACCAAGGTGTCCTTGTCTTTAATCCAAACTATACAAGACTTAAACTCAAAACCTGCAATAAATATCTCCTTCAGAGGAGTAGACACAATCAATCTCTCTTTCATACTAATGCACTCTCTACCCAAGTGTGGTACAAAGAATGCAGAAATAAAAGAATGCATTGACCTAGGGTCAAATAAAACATTAGTCTCATAACCATAAATAAAAAATGTACCTATGACCATTATGTTAAAGGCATGCACTTGTTGTGCCGTCAACGCAAAAACTTTAGCTTGACCCTAGCTAGTGGCACCCCACAATGTTGACCTTGATGGCCTAGTTTGAGAAATGGAAGTTATTCGTTTAGCTTTATCCATACTAGCATTTCTCTTCAGTTGTCTCGTGGTGGTTAAAGTAATCTACATATAATGTGAGACTCCTTGAGGCATCCTTTATGCTTGTCAAATGTTCGAGCAATTCTTTTTTATATGCCCAGGTTGACCACATGGATAACAATTTTCTATTCTTTAGACACACTTCCTTATGTCATCCACCACAAGTAGTACAAAGAGGAATAACTTGGCTACCCTATCTTAATGTCTAAGATCAAGGGAGACTAAACATTTTTTGCTTGAGCCTAGCATTAGTATTGGACAACATACTCCCTTTATGGAACACCCTTGAACCCCTATGTAGGCTTTGACAACCTAATAGTGAGAAATTCTTACATTAAAACTCCCATGACTCTACTAGCCCTTTATCTTGGCCTTCTTAGACCTCTCTATAATAACTCTAACCTCCATACTTATTGTCTCAATCAATCTAGCATAATCTACTGTTCAAGAGTATGTAGTAAATCTTTATGGAGTGACTACCGTAAACAATGATTCCAATAGCCCGCTAACAAGCCTCTAGATCTTCATATTCTCTATGGAAATGAGATATGAGGCATACCTTGACAGTGGCCGAATTGGACATCATACTCCACTATCATCATAGTAGATGTTTGAGTCAAGGTCTTAAACTTACAAGCCTTAGCATTTTTTCTGCTCGTCTACATAAACCTATCCATAAAGGCTATGCAAAACTCTTCCAAAGTTAACAAGGTCGACCCTATTAGTCTCCTTATCCAATACGAATCGATCCATCGCTAGACCACATATTTTAATAAAAAACTAACTAATCCAATTGATCGAGTGCTAGAGGCACTTAGGGCTCCACAAATCACGGCTATACTATTTAGAACCCTTCATGGTTTTTTTGCTACATTATAACTTGCGAAAATAAGCAACTTGAGTTTTATAAACTCTAATAAAGGCACATTTTCATCCTCTTGGACTGGGCTAACTAGTGGCATATCATTCATACTCGGTGCACTACTAGCCACCTATTCTATAGGGTGTCCATCTCCCATCCTTTGTAACACATCTAATTCGGTGTCTAACTCCTCCACGACTCTACTAACTCCTTGTAACTTGACCTTTAACCCTTCCAAGGTAATGCCTCTTATCAAGTGGTCACTTCTCATACCCTGAGATTATTCTTTATTCTAACTACCTTCAGGTGTTTCTACTCTAGCAAGCCCAACGCTTTTACCTCTACTACTTTTATTACCATGACTTTTAGATAAGGAGGCTCATGGTCCCACTATAGTATCATCAGTGGCTTCCTGCTCTCGAATATCTTTAGTGGTGGCTCATCGTCTAGGTGGCATTTGTAACCTAGAAAAGAGCAACACCAGTCATTATCCACACATTCTTAACCGTACGCAATCATAAGGGATGATTTCTATTAAAAATGGAATCCTATGTAGCCTTTCGTTTGTAGGTTGTGTAGTAGAACACAATCCATAAACAAGACTCTTCATGGTGTTTCAACTACTTCATTGGACTCTTAACTCTCTTAGAACTCTTTAACCTAGGGTTTTGATACTAAGCTCGTCAGAATCTTATCTCGAACCATGACCGACATGAAGTCCTAATGGAGGTAATCCACAAAGCCCATGTAAGCCTCATACATTACTATCATCTCTTAACTTATCATTTGGAACCTTATATACATGCATAACGTTACATAAGTCATATTTTATAGCATATCATTTCACTTATATAAAATAAGCACGATTTTGTGCCAAAAACATTTGTCGTTACTTAGAATCGACATTATATAAATAGCTTTTTGGTTTGCCAACTTGTGGTTACCTTTCTTTACACTAGGCATTTACACTAACTCATAATCTAAGTATAAATATAAACAAGGTCAAAGGATCAACATCTAACCAAAACCATATATTGACTATCAACTACCGATGGAGTGACTCAAGTGTAGAGCATACTATCAAATGCCATGGTCATTGAAACTACTAAATTAAACTCACAAGTCCTTCACATGTTTATGTTTTAGGTGGCTCTAGATCTACACAACATGAATTTGAAATGGTAAGTACAATTACTCAGTGAGGGATATAGAAGGGGAACAAGCAACAACAAGGTATTGATTTCAAATTAATGTACATTTAGTTAAAAAGATGCACAGTTTCCCTATGTAAAATTGTGATGCAATTAGGTATTACCTATCAAAACATACATAAACATTACATATATAAATTGCAATTTCATAAAAGAATGCATACATAACTTTCTCCAATGGTATTATCTACCCACTAAGGCTAAAGATGAATTTAGGGTACTTTGACCCTTACTTTATTTGAGTACTCCGACCCATTGTTCTTTAGTGGTATTTTTTTGCCTTATCAGCACCATACTATGCATCATCAAACATAGCAATGACATGACATATCATTCGTATCAATTTAATGCATACATGACATTGCATTTAATCACAAGTCATTTATAGCTCAAAACATAAACTTGAGTATACATAACACTCACCCTATCCTAAGGCTCATACAACATCATAAAGAAATCAACTTGTCCCCATGCAATTATTTTCGATAAAAACCTTTACACTTTAAGGGACATAAACCTTATTTTATGTATTTCCAAAACCGCTTGGATGCAATATCCACTCACCTTGCAATTTACCTATTCCAAAACTCTGTTAGTACAACTGATTGAATCTTTTTTTATTTTACAAGACTTGGTACTCCAAAAATAGTTTATCAGTGAGACAATGCATGAACGTTAGTAATGTACTTAATTCTTTATCATTTTTTCTAACTAAGTTTCTCCCTAACATTCTCCAAATCATTTTTATCGCAATTACATTTTTCTTGAAATTAAGGTAAGTCAAGTAAAACTCACCTTGAATCAACCCATTTCCAACTCAACAGCCCCTAGAAAACCTTACTCAATTGAATTCAACTTGTTCTTTGAATTCAAAACCCACAAAAAGTCCAGCTCAAAGTTCCTCAATCTTCCTAGTATTCAAAGACATTCATGTATAAATTTTCAACACACTAATTAAGCATTTAACTCCTTTCACATGCTTCAAATAATAAGCTCAAGTATCTTAATCAATTAAACATCAAACTTTTAGCTTAATGGATAGATTAAAGCCATCAAAATCTCCAAAATCTTCAAACTTAAGAAGAGTGAACAATGGCTGGAACATAACCAAACTAAGAACTATAATTGGTCAAATTAAAGTTTAAGCACTAAGGAAGCTTGTTCTTACCTTAATTTCCATTCTTCTAGCTCTAATTTACTAATAGGAGTGTTTGAAAATCTAAGGGGAGACTTGAAACCTTCAGCCAAGAAAGAAACGTAAAATCTTTTCAAACCAATGAATAATGAGTGGATAAACCAAGGTGACTTGGTAATAGCCTCTCACTTAAGTGGACATAATGGATTAATTGCCCATTAGTCCTTGCTTTTTACTTTATTCATGTTTTTCACCTCCTTCCATAGTTTTCTTTTTAATTCAATCCCGTCATATTTATTTTTCTTTTCAATTTAGTCTTCTAACATTTATTTTCTTTTCAATTTAGTCATTCTCGCATTATTTTCTTTTTTTTCAATCTAATCTTTCTTCAAACATTTTCTTTCTGTTTCTCTTAATTCCCTTTTTCCACAAGGCTCAACCTTGAACATGTCCATTATCACACTCATTTTAATCTCATCAACCTGATTCCATCCAATATAGCATTCAACACATTCAATATATCATATTTAATTCATTTATCTTTCATTTCTTATACTATATGTGCTTATATACATATCTTAGCAAACCTATTCCAACCTAAACCTTAAATGTATATACACTACACAAGAAACCACCTGCCAATTCCACCAAAACATAAACTTAAAATTATTGTCTATAATGCAATCAAAACCACATGACATGTAGCTTTGCTAACATGCCCTTCAGCATACAATTAAAAACCCATTCTCATTGATATATCCACATCTTGTTACGCATATTCATATATATTCAAGTTCATAACTATGTGCATGGTTGTAATCTCATATCGATCTTAAACAGATCAAAATATATCAAGGCATAACTCATTCTTTATCGAACTTTTAGTCACTTCCTTCATCAATCAATTCACATAGCACATGTTCACTATTCAACCAAGTCCACTATGTACAAGTCATGTAAGATATGATTTAAACATACAACTCAAATTTAAATAACAAGATTATTGTCACGACCCAATTCCCGAGCCATGACCGGCGCAAGGACCCAATGAGTGTAGCTCACTAAGCCCAAGCAAGCCTATTTTCATTTACTTTATTCCACGTATGATCGTGTGAGGCATCCGCACGCAATGCACCTAGTGCACACAAAGCCAATTCCTAATGGCATTATAGATAAAATATGTACATACATACCAGTCAAACATAAACTTTGACAATGTACATTACATGTACATAACCACAATACAAAAGGCCCATGACTTCTAGCAGAGACATTTACAATAAAATAAATCGGATGCTATTGAATGCCCACCTTCTAACCAGAAGATGTACTAAGGGGACTCCTCGATCTAGGCTTCAACAGTCTCCTGATCTGAAAACATGAATTTTTAAAATGGTGAGTACAATACTCAGTGAGTGAATATTAGAAGGGAATAAGCAATAATAGCCAAGAGATTTAATAACCATGATGCACTGGTTGAAAACGAGACAATTTTGATCTAGCTAATATTTAAACCCTTCCCTTTTTGACTCAAAATTGATTCTACATTCAAGGCTAAGCCAACCATGAAGGTACACTAATCATTCTAGCAAGAAAGCAATATCGATGGTTTATCACAAACCGTCGTCGAACAAGGGTTTCACATACCATACAAACACAATTTCATCATTTCATACTATAGCAAGCATATACGTGTATGTAAAGAAATCACGTGCAATTTCATACACCGCCTCAATAAGACCATGCGTGCACCCCCTACCTATCAGAGTACTTACAGGCGTTACGTCTCGTTGTCCCTACAACCCTCTAGGTGGGTGCACTCTCTACCTACCTGAGCACTTGCAAGCGTTACGTCATGCTGTCCCTACAAGCCTCTCGGTGGAGAGTTCCCAGAAATTGTGAGCATTACGTCTCATTGTCCCCACTTTACTCAGTACCTATCAGAGTATTTGCAGGCGTTACGTCTCGCTGTCCTTACAAGCCTCTGGACCTCATGGGTACATTTCCCACTAAACATAGCGATATGACCATAGGGGCACTCCTACTCGCACACCCTCGGTCATTATTACACGTTGTAGTTTCATTCATATAATTATCAACACATTAAACGAGCAGACATCTATTTTCTTTTCACACAGTACATAATCACAGCATAAAATATTTCCAAAAGCTTGTTCCCAAGACTATCCCATTCTCTGTGAGCCTCTTTATCATCGTACACACGTGCGGTTATAATCATTACACAATATTATCTATCAATGCACAACATATATACATATATGTATAGATATATACCCATATAATGTAATAACACCCAAATTCACAACAACCGCATTTCACAACATAGAGACAATTTATCAAGGGCTTGTTCCCGAGACTTATTTATATTCAACCAGAAATTGCATGCAAATCATTCAAACCATTTATTCAAATATATTCATCTTCCCAAAACAATTTTTAAAATGCAGATTCACTCACAGTTGTCGAAAATACGGATTCCGGGTGCACTTGGATTAATAGTCCTCAAGCGCGATTCCCTTGCCTTTTTCGGACGTCTCACCACCTTGACACAAAATAAAATTAGAGAATTTATTATGTTGGGTTTAATTAGGTATAAAATTAACCTAATTTCTATACAGATGCATAAAATACTCGGTCAATAGCTTAAACGCGGTGTTGACCTAATTCGGTCGATTACCCGATAAATTGGCCAATGCATCCGATTTGATTCCAAATTGCACCATTCTTTTTCTAATACCTTAATTCACCACATACCATTTAAATAGTGTCAATTTCAGCATTAAAACTTTCCATTTCTTCATTGAAAAATTTAGCCATTACAGTGCATTAGCACTGTAATTTTTCCTACTTAACTTTTTCACCTTAAATTGTCATTTTCCAATTCATTTCATTTCAAATGAAATCATTTCATTTCAAATGAAATCATTTCATTTTCCAAACACAACCTATGATATTCAGCCTTGAAGGATTCATGGGGAAAATCAAGTTTTTTCTTACGGTTTTGCTTACTAACATGCTAACCTATCTCTAAACACTAACATAGTCTAGAATCAAGCCAATCTAACATTAATTCCTCTTCCATACCCATTTTTCAGAATTGAATTCATCATTATAACTCAATATTCATCCATGGAAATCAAGAACAAAAACATGGATAAGCTAGGTTTGAAGTAAATCTAAAGAAATCTCACCTTTGTTTGGCTTGAATCTTGAAAAACCTTGAAATTCCTTGAATTTTTGGCTTGTTTTTCTTGTTTTTCTCCTTTTTCTCTTTTGTTTTCCTTTGTTGTAGGTTTGTGCCGAATTTGATGAGAGAAAGTGAGGGTTATGTGCTGATTTTATTAGTTTAATCATAAAATAAATGGCTTGCCACATGGCAAAATGCCATTAGTCCATTTTTTAACTTTTTTGACTTTTTCTTCCAATTCTTTTCCACCACAGATTAATCTAAGTCAAGATATGATTAAAAGATGACCATGGCTGGAAAAATATGTTATGGTGACGAAAAATTACAATTTTGCCCCCGAGATGGTAAAATTATGATTTTGCCCCTATACCCTGAAATGTACCGGAATCACATTATTTCTATTTTTCAACCTCAAATAACACTAATATTGATCAAAATTAATCAAATGGGGAAAAAATCTTTTCAAAAAAATTTCCGTTTAGTCCTCTAGTGGCAAAATTACCATTTTGCCCTTGTGTTTCAAAAATACCAAGAATCACAATTTTCACTGCTATACTTCATTTTATGCTCCAATAATTATAATTGTATTTCATATAATTATTCTTAGTCAATTGTGATCAAATCTTGGCTAAAAATCTCCATTTTATCATCAAATGGTAAAATGACCATTTTGTCCTTGACCGGTCAATTTTCCCGATTGACTCCAAACTAGACCTTGAACTCTGAATCACTATTCTGAGTCATTCTATAGGTTTCATAATTTTCAAATTCCTCTTAGAATTTCTATTTGAACTAGTTCAAGGCTCGATTTAACTTAATTGTACCACTAGGTACAATTCCGGCTTTTAACAAATTCGACAGGGTCTCACAATTATATAGCTATTGTAGCATCAACAATGTGCATACATTTGCATTTTTCCAACTTATGCTCCAATAACTAGCAACATACTTCACCACACTTATGACTACAGGCATAGTTATAGCCTTTTATCTCCCTTGACCACATACAATTTACTTACTTACACTTTAAGTAATTATGTATGCATCAAACATAGGCATATTAAATCCACATTCATATACATTTTCTTATATCCATGTCACACACATAAGGTTGCTTAGGCTTGCCAAGTGACTAATTTGCTTAGATTCTTACTAAAAGTTAGGGGTGTTATACTAATTTTAAGTAAAAGTTGGGGTTTCATAGTTTTCTTCCTCATAATTAGGATTTTATATGTTAAATAAACCAAAGATTGATCTTGCTAATTGAGAAACATTTTAAATTTTGTTGCATAAATGTAATTAGTTTGCATTATTTACCTCAATAGTGTATAAGATACATACATTGAAAAAAATCTAATTAAAGAGCACCATATAATCTTATCATTTTCAATAATTAAAGGGAAACTCCATCCCAATTTACTAATTGTCCTTAGACTTGAGAGATCAAAATATTTTATTTAGTATCTATATGACTTTGATGTTGCAAACAGTACACATTATGCAATTTACATGTTAAATAAATTATATTAGATACTTAATAAAGGATTCACCCTTCTCGATTAAGAAAAGATATTCAAGCATTGTACTCAAAAAATCCAACCAATATGTTTTCTAAAATTGTTTTAGAATTATATTATTTTTAAAGTCATCTAAGAACAAAAATTATGAATTGATATTACATGGTTTGGATGTGATAGTGGAATTATTCACCTATAAAGCTTATGAGAAATATTGTGTTGTGAAAAACTTATTAGTAAAGATTGCATTGAAAGGGACCTCATTGGTAATTCTTTTCCTTGTAAAGGTTAGTTTGCAATGTGTTGATAGAAACTATTACAATTAGTGGGTAGATAAGTTTTTTTCAATTAATTTAAGAAACTAAAATAATAAAATTAGATTAAAAGAAATTCCAAATTTAATATTAGTCATGAGATGATATGGACATAGGCTTATAGTTGTAGATAGATTCCTAAGGATCTCACACATATTCTTTTTATTTGGTTTCATAAATATTCTGTTGGAATTTGGATTGGGTCAAGTGGATCTAACTCCACTATTACATCCACATAGGCATTATCTAACTCATAATTAGAGTTGAGCTAAAATCATATTCCTAATAAGACTTGTATATGTCCTATATAAACAAGTAAGGGTTGCTAGTTAATTTGCCCTCAGAATTATTAATAACAAATTCTAAAATCCCAGAAAAAAAAGAAGTGTGAATCTCTTTGGAGATGAGACAATTAAATTGCTTGTGAAGTACTTTTATCTTTGATTTATAATTTTCTTATAGTAGATACTTCAATTTTATCTTAAATAACAATTGTTTTTATTAAATTAATAATTCAAATTCACATCTTGAAAAGATAACAATGAAATAGCTTTCAATTTGTAAGTAGGAGTCAATAAAGAATTAGATATACCATTTAAGATGAAACCTTAGCAAACATAATCTTTTTGGTTAATTTCTGTCCACAAATCTTTGTGTGGAACGAGATTAATTAAATAATCTTAGATACAATGGAAACTTGTTTGACTGCAATTTCACTGTAAAAAAGCATAGTTTCACCAATGTATAGATGAATAGTAAAATACCAACGAAATTTATCAATAGGCTCTATGTAGTCAATATTAGGTCAATAGAGTTTAGGTGCCAAAAAAGGAAGCGTGGTACCAAAATTACTGACCAAAAAGTCCATTGGTAATAGTTATTACCAAAAGACACCTCCAATGTAATTTTTCAATTGGTAAAAGTGGTTGGTATGAAATAAATTTCCTAATTAATTTACTGTCGAAATCTTCCATTAGTAATTTCAAAAATAAAGAGCCCACATGAGCATCTTTTCATTTTCCACTTTTCATCAAAATTCCATCCCCTCTTTCTCACCCCGACTATCTACTTCCCCTTGTTGTCACTAACCCTTATCTCTCTCTCCTTGCCTTGTTGAGCTTCCCCTTACCTTTCGTTCATTTTTCATCTCTTGTGGCTCTTTCTTTTCTCTTATACACCCCTCTCTCTTCTCCTTATGGTTCCCACACAAAAAGTACCCACTCCCTACCATCAGTTGTCCTCTCCACCCCACCCCACGCCATTGGCCTAGCACACTCAAAATGCACCATGTAATTTATTATTAAAAACTTATTTTAGATAAGTTATTGTCACGACCCAATTCCCGAGCCATGACCGGCGCAAGGACCCAATGAGCATAGCTCACTAAGCCCAAGCAAGCCTAATTTCACTTACTTTATTCCATACATGCTCGCGTGAGGCATCCACACGTAATGCACCCCGTGTGCATTACAATGCCAACTAACCGTGACATATCCAGTCACACATACACACACACACCCTTTCCGGGAGTGGACACAGCCAAAGCACAATGGCATTTTTAATCACAATATACATGCACTATGCCAGTCATGTATTTAGCAATTTACATTGCTTACACATTTACATTTATGCCAGTCAGAAATAAACTTTAACAGTGTACATTACATGTACATAACCATCATACAAAACCCAAGACTTCCAGCGGAGACATGTACGATAAAACGACAACTAGTGAATGCCAGACACCTACCAGGAGATGGACTACTGTGATCCCGCGATCTAGGAATCTACAATCTCCTGATCTGAAAACATGAATTTTTGAAAACGGTGAGTATAAAACTCAGTGAGCAAACATAAGATAGGAACAAGCTATAATATCAGGAAGGGTTAAAATTACGATGCATACATTTAGAACACATTCATTTTTATCCAATTTATTATCAACCCTTCCCCTCATTTCAATTTAATTTATAATGAAGGAATAATCAATTTCATACAAATATACTCGGAGAAATGAACAATCACATATGTACACAACCACATATATTTGAGCACTCGCAGGCGTTACGTATCACCGTCCCTGCAAGCCCCTGGATAACAAATCACACTTCACCAATGTTCACGAGTGATAGTTTCCAGGAATCGTGGGCGTTACGTTTCGCCGTCCCCACTTTGCTCAATTTTCAGAATTTATAGTAAATAGTGGGCGTTACGTATCGCCGTCCCCACTTTGCACACCATTTCAGGCCTGTGCATTTTCCACTTCACACGTGCACGGTGGTAACAATTTCACAATACTTCTTAACAACACATATAAACATCATAACAATGTACACATTCAGCACAATTAAATTTCACCTCAATGAAATAATAATTCATGCTTTCATGCCAAACACATAATTTTATGCCTTCATGCATAATACATAATTTCATTTTTATCAAGGGCTTGTTCCCGGCACGTAATTTTTGTTTTAAAACTTTGAATAAATCATTTAATCATCTATTTCAATACAATCTGCATTCCCCAAATAATTTTGAAATACAAGTTCACTCACCGTCTCACAAATCCGAATTCCGTATGCTCTCGGATTAAAAATCCTCAATCACGATTCCCTTGCCTTTTTCGGATTTCTCACCACCTTAACACAGAATAAAATTAAGAAATTACTATAATGCCCCCAGACTAATACAAATTAATTTAAATTGCTAACGTATGATACGCAAAGGCAAAAATGCGTCCGATTATCGCTTTAACGCGGTATTGCCTAATTTCGACCGATTACCCGATTAATCGGCTATTATGTCCAATTTGGTTCCGAATTGGCCCATTCCTTTTTTTTTTCTAATACTTTAATTCACCACAAATCATTCAATTAATGCCAATTTCAACATTCATCATTTTCCATTTCTTTATGGAAAAATTCGGCCAATACAGTGCATTAGCACTGAAAATTTTTCCTACTACATTTTTCACTTGCATTTGTCATTTTCTAATTTCCTTCATTTCAAATGAAATCATTTCATTTGAAATGAAACAATTTCTTCATGGTTTCTCTACACCCTAGGTTCGGTCAATGAAGAACAACCATGACAATCAATTTCTTTCTTCCATTTTTGTCCATAATCATGCTTAACTACTCCTAAACACTAACATAGTTTAAATTCAATTCAATCCAACATCAAATCCATACTCATACCCATTTTTCAGAATTCATCCCATCATGATATCTCCATACTTAACCATAGAATTCAAGAACAAAAGCATAGATAGGGTAAATCACAAGCCAAAGTAAAGGTTTATCACCTTTTTCAAGTGATTTCCCTTGAAAATCACGCTTTTCCTTGAATTTCCACCTAGGTTTTAGGGTTTTTCCTTTTGTTCTTCTTTCCTTCCCTTCAATTCTGGTGGGTGCCGACTTTTGAGTGAGAAATGAGGGTTAAAGGCTGATTTTTATGGCTTAAATAATAAAATATAAAAGCTTGCCACGTGGCATCACGTAATTGGCCCGTTTTCTTTACTTTTTGACTTTTTCTTCCATTTATTCTCCACCATTTGATTCATCAAGTCAACATCTGATCCAAGGTTGATCATGGCTGGAAATAATGGTTCTGGTGATGAAAAATTACGGTTTTGCCCCCGAGATGGCAAAATTACGATTTTGCTCCTATACTCCGAAATGTATCGGAATTTCATTATTTTCACTGTCCAACCTCAAATAACATCAATATAAATCAATATTACCCAATTGGGGCAAAATTCTTTCAAAAAAATTCACATTTAGCACTCCGGTGGCAAAATTATCATTTTGCCCTTGTGCTCCAAAAACACCGAAAATCACCATTTTACACTGCTAAACATCATTTTATGATTATGGGATCATAACTGTATGTCACATAATTATTTTTGGTCCAATGTGATCAAATCTTGGTTAAAAATCTCCATAAATCAACAAATGAGAAAATGACCGTTTTGTCCTTAACCGGTCAATTTTCCCGATTAACTCCAGACTGGACCTTGAACTCCGAATCACTATTCTTAGCTATTCTGTGGGTCTCAAAATTTTAAAATTCCCCTTAGAATTTCTATTAAACTAGGTTGAAGCTCGATTTAACTTAGTTGTACCAATAGGTACAATACCGATTTTTTAACAACTTAGACAAGGTCTCACACTCTCCCCCACTAATAAAAATTCGATCCCCGAATTTAAATTCAAAGTAGAGTGGCTTACCTTTACATATCGAAGAGGTGTGGATACTTTGTTCGTATTTCCTCCTCAGCTTCCCACGTTACCTCTTCACTGGTGTGATTTTGCCACAACACTTTCACTGAAGCCACATCCTTTGATCGGAGCCTCTTGACTTGTCTGTCCAGAATAGCTACTGGTTGCTCCTTATAAGTCAAATCATCTTGTATTTGAACGGTTTCATACCGTATCACATGAGAAGGATCTGGATTATACTTCCTCAACATAGACACATGGAACACAGGGTGAACACTCGAAAGGTCTGGTGGTAATGCCAATCGATATGCCACTACTCCGACCCTCTCTAAGATCTCAAAGGGTCCTATATACCGAGGGCTTAATTTCCCTTTCTTACCAAACCTCATTACTCCTTTAGTTGGCGAGACTTTTAGAAACACATGGTCTCCCACCTGAAACTCCAAATCCCTGCGTCAGTTATCAGCATAAGACTTTTGCCTACTCTGGGCTGTAAGCATCCGTTGACGAATCATACGGATTTTATCAATGGCGTCCTGCACCAACTCAGGCCCCAATAGTTTCCTCTCACCCACCTCTAGCCATCCAATGGGCGATCTGCACCTCCTTCCATACAGTGCTTCAAATGGTGCCATTTGGATGCTAGTCTGGAAACTATTATTGTAAGCAAACTCCACTAAAGGTAAATACCGACCCCATTTGACTCCAAGGTCTATTACACATGCTCTCAACATGTCTTCCAAAGTCTGGATGGTTCGTTCAGACTGTCCGTCAGTCTGGGGATGGAAAGTTGTACTAAAATTCAACTTAGTGCCCAATGCTTCCTGCAACTTTTCCCAGAATCTACTAGTAAACTGTGTCCCTCTGTCCGACACTATAGAAACAGGAATGCCATGCAACCGTATTATCTCATCTACATAAAGCTGGGCATACTGAGCAGCCCCATAAGTGATCTTGACCGGAAGAAAATGAGCTGACTTCGTCAACCGGTCTATTATGACCCAAATCGAGTCATAACCCCCACTAGTTCGAGGCAAACCTGTCACAAAGTCCATGGCAATATGCTCCCACTTCCATTCGGGAACTGGTAATGGCTGTAGTAATCCTGCAGGCCTTTGGTGTTCGGCTTTAACTTGTTGACACACTAAGCACTTGGAGACAAACTCAGCCACATCTCTTTTAAGTCCTTCCCACCAGTACACTTCCTTTAAATCTTGATACATCTTTGTAACACCTGGATGTATCACATAGGCTGCCATGTGAGCCTCCTCCAATATCTCTCTCCTCAACCCATCGATATCTGGCACATAGAGTCTGGTTCTATATCTCAACACTCCATCAGTGCCTCTAGTAAACATCTTCTCCTTCTTTCCCTGAGGATCCTCTAAGACCGTAGTTACGAACTCATCTTTACCTTGTGCCTCCTTAATTCGGTCTATTAGGACAGGCCTCACTCTGAAATGAGCTAGCAGTGCATCTGCCTCAGAAACCTCCAAATGCACATCCATGTCTCCCAAGCTATGCATCTCCCTAACCAATAATCTCCTATCTGTGGAGATATGTGCTAGGCTACCCATCGACTTTCGACTCAGGGCATCTGCCACCACATTAGCTTTACCGGGATGGTAGAGAATAGTACAATCATAATCCTTCAGCAACTCTATCCATCTGCGTTGCCGCAAATTCAAATCCCTCTGCTGGAATATATACTTTAAACTTTTGTGGTCCGTATATATCTCACAAGTCTCACCATACAAATAATGTCTCCAGATCTTTAAAGCAAATACAATTGCTGCCATCTCCAGATCATGGGCGGGGTAATTCTGTTCATGCCTTTTAAGTTGTCTTGATGCATATGCAATCACCTTTCCATGTTGCATTAACACGCATCGTAAACTAACCAACGAGGCATCACAATATACTGTATAACCCCCTGTGCCCTGTGGTAGGCTCAACACTGGAGCTGTGGTGAGACATGCCTTAAGCTTCTCAAAGCTATCTTCACAAGTATTTGACCACACAAACTTTGTATCCTTTCGTGTCAACTTGGTTAGAGGGGCGGCTATTCTGGAGAAATCCTTAACAAAGCGACGATAGTAACCTGCCAACCCTAAAAAGCTTCTAATCTCCGTAACAGAGGTTGGCCTTGGCCATTTCTCCACCGCTTCGACTTTCTTTGGATCCACTTGTACCCCATCCTTAGATACCACATGTCCCAAGAATGCAACACTTTCAAGCCAAAACTCACATTGGGAGAACTTGGCATACAATCGATGTTTTCTCAAAATCTGGAGCACTATCTTAAGATGCTGCTCATGCTCCTCTCAACTCCTCGAGTAGATCAGGATATCATCAATGAACACCACTACAAACTTGTCCAGGTAGGGCTTGAACACTCAGTTCATCAAATCCATAAAGGCTGCAGGGGCATTGGTAAGTCCAAACGACATTACCAAGAACTCATAATGACCATACCTGGTCCAAAATGCTGTCTTTGGCACATCCTCATCTCGGATTCTCAATTGATGATACCCAGATCGCAGATCTATTTTAGAAAAACACTGTGCCCCTTGTAACTGATCAAACAAGTCATCTATTCTTGGGAGTGGGTACTTATTCTTCACTGTTACCTTATTAAGCTGTCGGTAGTCAATGCAAAATCTAAGTGACCCATATTTCTTCTTTACGAACAACACCGGTGCTCCCCATGGTGAAACACTGGGGCGGATGAACCCTTTGTCTAGCAGGTCCTCCAACTGATCCTTGAGCTCCTTGAGCTCTGCCGGTGCCATCCGATATGGAGGTATAGATATGGATCTAGTATCAGGAATCAAGTCTATGCAAAACTCAATCTCTCGCTCCGGAGGTAATCCTGGCAATTCCTCAGGAAATACATCCACAAACTCATTCACTACCGACACTTGACTTATATCTCCGACCTCTGCTTGGTTATCCCTCACCACCGCCAGGTAACCTTGACAGCCCTGCCTCAATAACCCCCTGGCAAACATGGCAGATATCAAGTTGGTCGGAACATTACTTTTATCCCCTTGGATGCTAAATGATGGCTCATCCGGAAAATCAAATCTAACTATCTTATGGTAACAGTCTACACTGGCATGACAAGGTGACAGCCAGTCCATTCCCAATATCACATCAAAATCCAAGGTGTCTAACACCACTAAATTCACTATGGTGTTCTTATCCTTGATTCGTACTATGCAAGACTGATATTCCCACTCAGCCACGAATGCCTCCTTCAGAGGAGTAAATACCACTAATTGTTCTTCTCTCCTAACACAGTCTCTACCCAATCGAAATGCAAAGCACGGAGAGATAAAAGAATGAGTCGATCCAGGATCAAACAATACTCTAGTATCCATATCACAAATGGAAAGAGTACCTGAAACTACTGCATTGGATGTCTGGGCATCCTGATAAGTTAAGGCATATACCCTTACCTGGCCTCTTCCTGCAGAACTTTGTTGTCCAGACCCCGCTGGTCTACCCCGAGAAGAAGTACCAGCACCTCTACCTCGCGTTTCGCTAACCCCCTGGCCAGTTGAAGCAGCTGCTGAAGGAGCAGACAAAGCTGACCGAGTAGAACCGCGAACAGAACCTTACGGTTGTTGAGCTGTCGGGCAGTTCCTCCATATGTGTCCAGGCTGGCCACAATTAAAACAAACTCCTGGGGCACGATAGCATCGTCCCCTATGTTGTCTCCCACAAGTATCACAGGACGGGATAACTTGACTACTCTGTCTAGAATCCTACGGCTGTCTCCTTCCGCTAAAAGTGTTCTGCCCCAATCCAGCGCTGGCACTCGTCATATCACTTCCCCGTTGGGGAAACCTCGATCCCCTCTGTGGTCCTTGATGGCTAGAGAATGAACTTCTGCCACCGAAATCTCTACGGCCTTTATAACTCTCTGTTTTGGCCCTTTTTGCTACATCTCTTGCGGCCCTACTCTCACTGGTCCTCATCTCAATCCTTTGAGCACAGTCTATTGCCGCTGAGTACGTATGGAAATCTCGGGAAGCCACAGTCTTAAATAATGGTTCCACCAGTCCATCCACAAACCTTTGGACTTTCATCTCCTCGGTGGAAACCAGATATGGTGCATATCGAGACAGCTGTGTAAACTTGATGTCATACTCCGACACCGTCATGCCTGAAGTCTGCACCAATGCCTCGAACTCTCTAGCTCTGGCACTTCGCACACTGTGCGATAAAAATCGATCCAGGAAGGCTGTACTGAATTCATTCCAGCTCAACGGTGCAGCACCTGTCGGTCTACCCCTTCGCAAAGAGTCGTACCATTCCTGTGCTACATCTTCCAGCTGAAAAGCTACTAGCTCCACTGATCTGGAACTAGAGCATCCCATAGCATTACAAATCTTCTCCATCTTATCCAAGAAAACCTGGGGTTTCTCCAATGCATCTGACCCCGTAAACGATGGAGGCTTGAGTTTCAGGAAGTCAGTGAGTGAAACCTCAACCTGACCTCTGTCACTCTCGGGAGGTTGGCGGTCTATCTGGCCTTGGGAACTAGGGGACTTTGGCTCCACATGCCTCCCCTCCATTACTTTCTGCATATCATCCATTCGGGCTGCCATCATCTTTACAACCCGACTAACTCCCTGCAGACCCATCGCCAAATCCTCAACAGTAACGCCTCTAGTAGGTGGCCTATCCGCCTCACCTACAGGCTGTCCATCCACTCTCCCACTCTCGGGCGTATCTGCCCTCACTGGCCTAGTGACCCTACCACGTCTACCTCGACCTCTGCGGGTGGGTGCTCGTGGCCTATCGGTCATCTCAATGGGGACATCCTGCTCCCCCACTCATCTCGAGGTGGCCCGTGTCTTAGGTGGCATTCTTACCTAGACAAGAGCAACACCAATTAATAAACACAATTACAAATAAGGTGGCTTCTATCATTGGGAATTTATGCGGTTTCTCAATTATGAAATGTGACGCGGCTCACAGTTCATAATTAATGATCCCACATAAAGACCCGACTCTCCGCTGGACTTGACCATAACACCCTAGGACCTAAACAACCTAGAGCTCTGATACCAACATTGTCACGACCCAATTCCCGGGCCATGACCGGCGCAAGGACCCAATGAGCATAGCTCACTAAGCCCAAGCAAGCCTAATTTCACTTACTTTATTCCATACATGCTCGCGTGAGGCATCCACACGTAATGCACCCCGTGTGCATTACAATGCCAACTAACCGTGACATATCCAGTCACACATACACACACACACCCTTTCCGGGAGTGGACACAGCCAAAGCACAATGGCATTTTTAATCACAATATACATGCACTTTGCCAGTCATGTATTTAGCAATTTACATTGCTTACACATTTACATTTATGCCAGTCAGAAATAAACTTTAACAGTGTACATTACATGTACATAACCATCATACAAAACCCAAGACTTCCAGCGGAGACATGTACGATAAAACGACAACTAGTGAATGCCAGACACCTACCAGGAGATGGACTACTGTGATCCCGCGATCTAGGAATCTACAATCTCCTGATCTGAAAACATGAATTTTTGAAAACGGTGAGTATAAAACTCAGTGAGCAAACATAAGATAGGAACAAGCCATAATATCAGGAAGGGTTAAAAATATGATGCATACATTTAGAACACATTCATTTTTATCCAATTTATTATCAACCCTTCCCCTCATTTCAATTTAATTTATAATGAAGGAATAATCAATTTCATACAAATATACTCGGACAAATGAACAATCACACATGTACACAACCACATATATCTGAGCACTCGCAGGCGTTACGTATCGCCGTCCCTGCAAGCCCCTGGATAACAAATCACACTTCACCAATGTTCACGAGTGATAGTTTCCAGGAATCGTGGGCGTTACGTTTCGCCGTCCCCACTTTGCTCAATTTTCAGAATTTATAGTAAATAGTGGGCGTTACGTATCGCCGTCCCCACTTTGCACACCATTTCAGGCCTGTGCATTTTCCTCTTCACACGTGCACGGTGGTAACAATTTCACAATACTTCTTAACAACACATATAAACATCATAACAATGTACACATTCAGCACAATTAAATTTCACCTCAATGAAATAATAATTCATGCTTTCATGCCAAACACATAATTTTATGCCTTCATGCATAATACATAATTTCATTTTTATCAAGGGCTTGTTCCCGGCAAGTAATTTTTGTTTTAAAACTTTGAATAAATCATTTAATCATCTATTTCAATACAATGTGCATTCCCCAAATAATTTTGAAATGCAAGTTCACTCCCCGTCTCACAAATCCGAATTCCGTATGCTCTTGGATTAAAAATCCTCAATCACGATTCCCTTGCCTTTTCCGGATTTCTCACCACCTTAACACAGAATAAAATTAAGAAATTACTATAATGCCCCCAGACTAATACAAATTAATTTAAATTGCTAACGTATGATACGCAAAGGCAAAAATGCGTCCGATTATCGCTTTAACGCAGTATTGCCTAATTTCGACCGATTACCCGATTAATCGACTATTATGTCCAATTTGGTTCCGAATTGGCCCATTTATTTTTTTTTTCTAATACTTTAATTCACCACAAATCATTCAATTAATGCCAATTTCAACATTCACCATTTTCCATTTCTTTATGGAAAAATTCGGCCAATACAGTGCATTAGCACTGAAAATTTTTCCTACTACATTTTTCACTTGCATTTGTCATTTTCTAATTTCCTTCATTTCAAATGAAATCATTTCATTTGAAATGAAACAATATCTTCATGGGATTTCATTTGAAATGAAACAATTTCTTCATGGTTTCTCTACACCCTAGGTTCGGTCAATGAAGAACAACCATGACAATCAATTTCTTTCTTCCATTTTTGTCCATAATCATGCTTAACTACTCCTAAACACTAACATAGTTTAAATTCAATCCAATCCAACATCAAATCCATACTCATACCCATTTTTCAGAATTCATCCCATCATGATATCTCCATACTTAACCATAGAATTCAAGAACAAAAGCATAGATAGGGTAAATCACAAGCCAAAGTAAAGGTTTATTACCTTTTTCAAGTGATTTCCCTTGAAAATCACGCTTTTCCTTGAATTTCCACCTAGGTTTTAGGGTTTTTCCTTTTGTTCTTCTTTCTTTCCCTTCAATTCTGGTGGGTGCCGACTTTTGAGTGAGAAATGAGGGTTAAAGGCTGATTTTTATGGCTTAAATAATAAAATATAAAAGCTTGCCACGTGGCATCACGTAATTGGCCCGTTTTCTTTACTTTTTGACTTTTTCTTCCATTTATTCTCCACCATTTGATTCATCAAGTCAACATCTGATCCAAGGTTGATCATGGCTGGAAATAATGGTTCTGGTGATGAAAAATTACGGTTTTGCCCCCGGGATGGTAAAATTACGATTTTACCCCTATACTCCGAAATGTACCGAAATTTCATTATTTTCACTGTCCAACCTCAAATAACATCAATATAAATCAATATTACCCAATTGGGGCAAAATCCTTTCAAAAAAATTCACATTTAGCACTCCGGTGGTAAAATTACCATTTTGCCCTTGTGCTCCAAAAACCCCGAAAATCACCATTTTACACTGCTAAACATCATTTTATGATTATGGGATCATAACTGTATGTCACATAATTATTTTTGGTCCAATGTGATCAAATCTTGATTAAAAATCTCCATAAATCAACAAATGAGAAAATGACCGTTTTGTCCTTAACCGGTCAATTTTCCCGATTAACTCCAGACTGGACCTTGAACTCCGAATCACTATTCTGAGCTATTCTGTGGGTCTCAGAATTTTAAAATTCCCCTTAGAATTTCTATTAAACTATGTTGAAGCTCGATTTAACTTAGTTGTACCAATAGGTACAATACCGGTTTTCTAACAACTTAGACAAGGTCTCAGAGTTATATTATATACATTTTTAATTTATAGGTTTGTTTTTAATTTGTATATAAATAGTTATTGTGTTTATGCCATTGTGTTGTTATAAAATTTATAGATGTGCTTGTGCTATTATTGTGTTGCTATAAAATTTGTAAATATGTTTGTGCCCTTATTGTTTTCAAAAGATACAAGAAAAAGACAAAAGTGAACTAAATAAAAAGAATATAAAAAATTTTTGTTATCAATGTGACATGAAAGGCCATTGGTCACATACCTGTCATACACTAAAATATCTTACTGAACTTTATCAAGCTTCACTGAAAGCTAAAGGAAAAATATTGAAACAAATTTTGTTCAAAATGATTTTAAACATGGCCAAGTTGATATAACACATTTAAATGTTGCTGATTTTCTTGTCCACCGTAACGGAGGAATTGATCGTTTGATTGGTGATAAAATATCCAAGAATCAAATTTCTTAATAGTTTATTAGTGTGTTTTAGTATAACTATATTATGAATATGCTTTTATATGTTCTCATTATATTTAAATGATATGTTCTTATTACGAATTTTAATAATAAATTCTATATTTAATGCTTTCTTATGTTAACTTGCAAGTTGGTTACTATATATATATACATATATATATCTTATTTTATTAAAAAAAATACGGATATTCATCTCGATTGTACTACACAAATATTAGAATGATTGAAACTCATGATATAGTAAACTAGAAGTTTACTAATGATTTTAATATTTGGCATTACCGCTTGGGCCATTCTAGATCAACTATGATGCAAAAAGTTATTGAAAATTCATGTAGTCTTTTATTGAAAAACTTGAAGATTGTTCAATCTAATCAATTCTCATTTGTTACTTACTCTCAAGGCAAATTAATTATAAGGCCATCACCCACTAAAGTTAAGGTTGAATGCCTTACATTTTTGGAATGTATCTAGGGTGATATATGTGGACCTATACATATATTTATGGTTTTAATTGATGCATCAACAAGACGGTCACATGTGTGCTTATTATCAATTCTCAATTTGGAATTTGCAAGATTACTTACATAAATAATTCATTTAGGAGCACATGTTCTTGATTATGTAATGAAACCAATTCATCTTGACTATATTGGTGAATTTACATCTTAGGTCTTTAATGAATATTGTATGTTAGTTGGAATAACAATTAAACAAGTTGTTGCTCATGTTCATACACAAAACGGTCTAGTAGAATTGTTTATTAAACACATTCAATTGATTGTAAGGTCATTCCATATGAAATCTACATTCTCTATAAATTTTCAAATCAATCATTTAATAAATTGTACTTGAGAGCATGCCATTTTACATGCAACAACACTTGTACGCATCAGGTCAACAAATTATCATAAATTCATTCTTATAAAATTAGTTTATAGTCAAGAACCAAATATTTTCAATCTAAGAATTTTTGGATGTGTGGTATATGTTGTAATTGCTCAACCATAACGCAAAAAAATAAGCCTTGAAAGGAGGTTAGGAATATATGTTCGATATGAATCTCCATCTATAATTAAATATTTAAAGTCGTTAATAGCAAATTTATTTCATAGTAAAGTTTGATGATTTTCATTTTAATGAAACAATTATCCCAACATTAGTGCGGAGAAAATAAGTAACTGGAAAAAGAAATTTCTTAGATTGCATTACCATTATCAGATGTAGACATAAAAATGATTGGTCAATGTTGAAAGATGCAATTACAGCAAAATTGAATTCACTCAAAAAAAAATGAAGTTTTTAGACGTGTAGCGCATACACCAAATAGTGTAAAACCAATGAGATATAAATAAGTATTTGTGCAAAACGCAATGAGAAAAATAAGATTATGAGATATAAAGCTCGATTTGTCACACAAGGTTTTACCTAAAGACTTGGTATTAGTTATGAAAAAACATTCTTGTGAGACCTTGTCAAGCTCGTTAAAAGACGGTATTGTACCAAGTGGTATAACCAAGTTAAATCGAGTCTCGAACTAGTTCAAATAAAAATTCTAAGAGGAATTTGAGAATTTTAAAACCCACAGAATGATTTAAAAGGGTGATTCGGAGTTCAAGGTCCGATTTGGGGTTAATTGAGAAAATTGACCGATTAGGGGTAAAATGGTCTTTTTGCCATTTAAGGACAAAATGGAGATTTTTATAAAAGATTTTGATCACATTTGATCAATAATAATTATTTCGAGTATAATATGTGGTTCAACAGTGAAAAGTTTTAATTTTCGATGTTTTTAGAGCATATGGGGCAAAACGGTAAATTTTCACCCCCAACACAGGTCAAATTTGTCGATTTTATTCATGGAGGGAATGGATAAGCATGGCAAAAATATGTGGTGGAGAATTTAAGTGAAAAAGTCAAATAATTAAAATTTTTGGACGAATAGGAAAGTGACACGTGGCAAGTTTATAATATTTTATTATTAAACTATAAAAATCAGCCCACACATTGCCTAATCACTTAAGTTGGTCGGCCAAAGGAAAGAAAAGCAAGAGAAAAGGAAGAACAAAAGGGAAAAACCAAAACCTAGCTAAGAAATCAAGAGATTTCATTGATTTTCAAGGAAAATCAAGTGAAAAAGATAGAATTTCTTCACTTTTGCCTAAGATCTACAATACCCATGTATTTCTTTTCATTTTCTATGGTTGATAAGTGTGATTTCATGATGAATTCAATTCTGAACAAATGGGTATGATGGAAGAAATGATGTTAGATTGATTTGATTTTTATTTATGTTAGTGAATTTAGTTAGTTTAGCATGTTAGTAAGCAAAACAACAAGAAAAAAAATTGATTTTCCCCACTAATTTTCCATGACCGAATGCCTTATGGAGTGTGTGTGAAATGAAATGATTTCATTTCAAGTCAGATGGGTTAGAAATTGATTAATTATGGTGAGAAATTGATGTAGGAAAAATTTTAGTGATAATGCCTCATTATAGCTGAATTTTTCTATGAAGCAATGAAAAGGAAATTAAGCTGAATTTTGTGTCAATTGACTGATAATTGGTGAATTGAGGTATTAGAAAAAAAATGGAGCAATTTGGAGTCAAATCTAGTAATCGGCCGAATTAGGTCAACACTGCGTTTAAGCGGTTAACCGAGTATTCTATGCATCTATATAGAAATTAGGTTAATTTTATACTCAATTAACACGAATATAGTGATTAAATTATTGTGCCATTTGTCAAGGTGGTGAGCCCTCTGATAAAGGTAAGAAAATCACACCCGATGATTAGCAGTCGAATTACTCGAATTCGACTCTCAAAAACCTATGAGTGAACTTGCATTTCAACTGTTTTGGGAATTCTAATTAAGTTGAAATGAATTGCTTGAATGATTATATCTAATACTCATTTAAAAATGAGTCCCAAGAACAAGCCTTTAGTGAAAATATTTCTGTGATGTTGAAAATGATTGTGATGAATATATGTACGTCTATATGATGTTTACCTGTATGGTTAAGAAATTTATGTGAACTTGATGTAACCGTGCACGTGTGAAGTGAATAATGCACATGCCTATAATGGTTTGCAAAGTGGATAATGCACATGCCTGTAATGGTGTGCAAAGTAGGGACGGCGAATACGTAATGCCCACGAGAGTGGATAATGCACATGTCTGTAATGGTGTGCAAAATGGGGACGGTGAATACATAACGCCCACGATAGTGGATAAGGCACATGCTTGTAATGGTGTGCAAAGTGGATAATGCACATGCTTGTAATGGTGTGCAAAGTGAATAATGCACATGCCTATAATGGTGTGCAAAGTGGGATGTTGAGTGACCCCCTTGCCTAGAGCTTTGATAGTTCTTCGCCCAAAAACTTGGGAGGGAATGGCTGTGTGCAACCCTTGCCGAGTGCTCTGATAGGTACCGTTTGTTGCCCATCGCTGTAAGAGGAAATGGTTGCTTTTTTAAGAGGTGGAGCCGCCCTTAGTGACAAGCTTGGTATCAGAGCAAAGGGAATGGCTGTGTGCAACCCTATTCCTGGGAACTCTCGCATGTGAACCAGGGCGAAGCGTGACTTTCCGCCCAAGAGCTTGGCAGCGATACTGAGTGGTCTTGGCTTGCCGAGAGCTTTGATGGTTATTTCTTTTACTACCAAGAACATTGAAGATTTGGCGGTATATGTAATTGTACATGATTTTATTTATCTATATGCGTGATATAATTTGCTTGATGAAAAATGTGATTGTGTTGTATGTGAAACCCTTGTTTGTGACGGCTTGTGATAAACTGTTGATTTTGCTATCTTGCTTGCTAGAATGATTGGTGAAATTTTATGGTTGCCTTATCATTGAATGTTTTAATAATTTCGGGTCAAGTGGAAAGGGTTTTAAATATTAGCTAGATTAAAAATTGTCTCGTTTTCAACCAGTGCATCATGGTTATCAAATGTCTTGGCTAATATTGCTTGTTCCCATCTAATATTCACTCACTGAGTTTCGTACTCTTGTTTTATAAAAATTCATGTTTTTAGATTAGGAGACTATTGGATCTTAGATCGAAGAGTCCTCGTGAGTTCGTCTCCTGGTGAGTTCGTCTCCTAGGTATGTGTTTGGCATTCGATAGTAATCCTTTTTCTTGTAAATGTCTCCACTGGAAGTCATGGGTCATTTTGTATTGTGAATACACTCAAGTAAGGTGAATATGTGTATGCAATGTAAATTGCTAAATACATGACTGGTATAGTGCATGTATATTGTTGCTAATAATGCCATCATGGATGGGCTATGTTTACGCTACTTAAGAATGCGTATGGTCGCATTATTTAACAAAGCGTTAAGTAAATTAATGGGAGAGGCTTGCTTGGGCTTGGTGAGCTATGCTCATTGGGTCCATGCGCCGGTCATTGCCTGAAAATTGGGTCGTGACAATCCTCTTGTGGTGGATGCAATTACATATCGATATTTATTAGTCTAGCAAAACATGAGAAACTTCAAATGCATCTAATAGATGTAGTTATAGCCTATTGATTTGGCTCACTTGTCACGACCCGGAACTCCCCATCAAGTCCGTGACAACCGCCACGATGTCTCGATAGGCACTCATTACCCAGAATGTCAACTAAAACCCCGCAAGGCTTAGCATCAGCTTTTGCACTTTCCCGGTGAGCAATAGTTATCAAATCTCATAATTCAAATGATTTCGAGTCATTTTCAAGTTGAAACATTAAAATATTATTTTCTGACTCAGAGGCATTTTCGTCATTTTTCGTCGAAAATCTTAAAACTTGCTAAAAATGTAGTAGGTAAGTAGAAAACATATATTTAGTGATTTAAAAACAAATTAAGTACCTAAAATGTTCGTTTGAAGTAAAAATTTGACTATTTGTATATAATAAAAATATTCAATAAAATAATATATTTTTTTATAAAACAATTTTTATAAAGCCATCCGTAAATTATTTTCGCAGCGTAAAAGCTAAACATATTTTTACATACTATAATACAAATAGCCAAAGTATGAAACTTAAATTCCAGTGACACATGGGCCCACAACTAACCAAAATGCATCGGGAACTGCGAAGCTACAGTTCTTATCGATTCTAGTCCACTGTGGTCTTTGATTGAATCTGCTAACTACGGCTATTCTGAGCCTGAAATGTGAGGGAAAATGGTTAAGATTATAAAATCTCAGTGAGTAAACAATTACCATTAAAAGCATCTAAAGCCGAGTAGATGGAGACAAATAAAATAACGTTATATCTCAATAATATTTATAACTCCAAATTTGTTTTAATCCATACCAAACAATTTCTTTTCATCAAAACTTCCCGACTTATGAATTTCTTAAACTTGGCCCCTGCCAGAATCATTCTCGTGGGTACCTTCGTCAAGGTATCCCACTGAGACCACCAAGGCTATTAAATGTCCCATACCCATAAACATGTTTTCGTATCTAACACACACAGCCGTTTCTTGGCGTTGGCTGAGTCTCACTCTCACGTGGTGGACCGAATGTGAGATGCACTCAAATCTTACCTCAAGAGATACTTCACCCAACATCTCCCCTCAGAGGTATGTATATAATTGGGTTACCGTGCCCTTCTCATAAGCAGTCCACGGAAACCCCCACCACTGCAATGACCGTTTAATATGCCACCAGACCCATAAAATTTTCAATAGCATAATATGGCGAATAAAATTTAATCCAGTCTACCGAGACCAAACCAAAACTGTTCATATATTTAATGCCAACCCCAAAAATTTAGCCATCATGCTACCATAGTGTCATAAGCCACAATTTCAATAACATATAAAATCATAAATTCAACACAGTCTCCATATACTTAATTTTCCCAAAACAATATTTGATTTCAAAACCAGTGTAAATCTCATTTTTATTAAAAGACATTTTAATTGGAAAACATAATATTTTATAATTTAAACTCACTATTCAATAAAAGCATCAAACAAGTATAATTACTCTAGATATTTAAGACAATAAATTGTCCACTCACAATTCTAGGAGTCGATGTATTCCTAATTCCAATCTTCAAGTACAATCCTGTACTTTTGCTAGTGTAATTTGCTTACCACATATCCACAATGTACAATACATAATTCACCACATTAATGCTTGACCATTATAAAATCAATTTAGGCTCGATGTATATGCATGATATGATATGCAACTTATCCGACTACCGCTTAAACGCGATGTTGACCTAATTCGGTCTATTACCCGATTAAATGACACTTGTGTCCAAATCACTTCCAAATTGCTCCATTTCTTTTCTAATGCCTCAATTCACCAAACACATTTCAAATAACCTAATTTTCAGCCTAATAACCCTCACAATTCCCCATGAAAAATTCGGCCATTATAGGTGCACTAACACGAAATTGTTCCTACTTAATTTTCACACCACTAACTATCATTTCTCAACCAATTCACTTGAATTAAAATTAAGTCCATCATTCCCACACAACATACAAGGTTTGACCAATGAGGGTTCATGGGGGAAATGAAATTTTTCCTTGTGGTTTTGCTTCTAAACATGCTTAACTATCTCTAAATACTAACATACCTAAAAACCAAACCAATCCAAGATCATTCTCTCTCCATACCCATTTTGACAAGCCATGAATTCACCATGAAAGCATGCTTTTCAACCATGGAAATTAAGGGAAAATGCATAGGAAAAATAAATCTCAAGCTTAATCGGAGAAATCTTACCTTTTTCACTTGGTTTTCTTGATTTTCCATATTTTTTTCTTGAATTTCTCCTTGGCTAGGGTTTGGTTTTGGTTTCTCTCTCTCTTTTCTGGTTTGGCCGACTTTCATGGGGGAAATGAGCTGATTTTATGTCTTTTAAAAAGGAAAATATTAAATAAATAAAAGCTTGACACATGGCACCCATTTATTGGTCTATTTTTTAAATTCTTATCTTCTAAGCTTTAAATCTCCACCACACATTATTCAAAGGTCAAAAAAGATTATGGCTGAAGACCATGTGCTGGAAAGATGCTCTATGGGTGCAAAATTACCGTTTTGCCCCCGAGATAGCAAAATTACATTTTGCCCTTATACTCCAAATTATACCGAAATTAAAATTTTTTACTTCTAAACCTCAAATCATACTCTAATAAGTCAAATGGGGTCAAAAAAATCTTTTTTAAAAATTCTCATTTTATCCCCAAGTGGCAAATGATCATTTTGCCCCTCGATAGTGAAAATTTTGGTTTAACTCCAAATTGATCATCAAACTCTAAATTACCATTTTGAGTCATCCCTGGACTGTGAAACTCTTAATTTCACCTTAAAATTTCTATTTGAACTAGTTCGAGACTTAATCAACTTAATGGTATCATTAGGGGCAATATCGTCTTTTAACGATTTCTCAAACTTCTTAAATATGCAAACATTCTATTGAGCATGTAAATAACATTGTAATTATTCTATAGAGCAGGGTTTGACATCACTTGATAACGATATATATATATATATATATGAGAATCTCTAAAGGATTTAAGTTACCTAAAGCACACAATTTGAATTCCAAGAAAATTTATTTGATCAAATTAAATAAATCTTTATATGGACTAAAGCAATCTGGACACATGTGGTATAATCACCTTAGTGAACATTGTTGAAAGAATGCTACAAAAATGATCTTATATGCCCATGCATTATTATAAAAACAATTCAGATTCGAATTTGTCATTATTATTGTTTATGTTGATTACCTGAATACTATTGACAATCCTAAAAAACTATCAAAAGCCGTAGGTTACTTAAAGAAAGAATTTGAGATGAAAGACCTTAGAAAGATAAAGTTTTGTTTAGGTCTTCAAATTTAACACTTGACAAATGAAATTTTTGTCCATCAATCAAATTATATACCGAAAGTGCTAAAACAATTCTATATGGACAAAGTACATCTATTGAGTTCACCAATGGTTGTAAGGTCATTAAATGTGAATAGGGACTTTTTCTGACCTTAAGTAGACGATGAAAAACTACTTGGTTCTAAAGTATCATATCTCATTGTAATCAGAGTACTAATGTATCTTGCTAGTAATACATAACTTGATATATCATTTGTTGTAAATTTATTAGTAAGAGATAAATTATTTTCCAACTTGAAGACATTGGAATGGAATTAAACATATACTTTGATATCTTTGAGGAACGATAGTTATGGGCTTATATTACTCAAATGCATCTAAATTAGATTTAATTGGTTATGCATATGCAATACATTTATTTGATCCACACAAAGTTCGATTCTAGACAAGTTACTTATTCAAATGTGGAGGTACGACTATTTCATGGCGTTCTATAAAATAAACTATAGTTGTTATTTTTTCTAACCATGCAAAACTTGTAGCAATTCATGAGACAAGTCATGAATTTGTTTGGTTAAGATTTGTAACTTAACATATTTGAGAAACGTGTATGTCACGACCCAATTTCTCGGGCCATGACCGGCGCATGGACCCAATGAACATAGCTCACCAAGCCCAAGCAAGCCTATTTTTATTTACTTTACTCCACGTATGATCGTGTGAGGCGTGCACACGCAATGCACCCAGTGCACACAAAGCCAATTCACAATGGCATTATCAATAAAATATACAAATACATACTGTTCAAACATAAAATTTGGCAATGTACATTACATGTACATATTCACAATACAAAAGGCCCATCACTTCTAGTGAAGACATTTACAATAAAAGAAATGGGATGCTACTGAATGCCCACCTTCTAACCAGGAGATGCACTATGGGGACTCCTCGATCTAGGGTCCCACAGTCTCCTGATCTAAAAACATGAATTTTTATAAAACGTGAGTATGAAACTCAGTGAGTGAATATTAGAAGGGAACAAGCAATCTCAACCAAGAAATTTGACAATCATGACGCACCGGTTGAAAATAAGGCCATTTTCATCTAACTACTATTCCAAACCCTTTTTCCCTTACCCAGAATTTATTATGCATTCAAGGATTAAACATCCTTGAATTTACATCAATCATTCTATCAAAGTAGTAAAATCGACGGCTGTTTACAAACAGTTATAGAGCAAGGGTTTCATGTTAAATCCTTTTTCGTCAATTTCAAACAATTCAAATACCATACAATCACACATATACACATAAATATCACATACAATTTCATTCACCAATCATTCAATTTCATTCATTATCCCATCTTTCCCTCTACTCTGCTGTACTCTCAACTCATACATCATTACCGGCATTGCACTTCCCACTCCGCACATGCACGGTAGTAATTATCACAACCTTTATCATTAAATCGGCATTGCACTTCCCACTCCGCACATGCACAGTCATAATTATCACACCCTTTGTCATTCAACCGACATTGCACTTCCCACTCCGCACATGCACGGTTGCATCAATTTCACCAAAATTTATTAATAATGCATATTAGCATAATATAAGGATACACAGATTCAATACACTCAATTTCACATAAATTTCTCAACAATACATGTAGGCATCATACAGATATACACAGATGCATCGCAATCATATTTAACATCACAGAAATATTTTTCACTAAAGGCTTATTCCCAAGTTCCCTTTATTTTTAAAGAGAGTTGAATAAAATCATTCAAGCATTTTATTCAAGTACGTTCATATTCCCAAAACCAATTTGAAATACAAATTCACTCACAGGTTTTCGAAAGTCGAATTCGAGTACTTCGACTGCTAGTCCTCAAATGCGATTTTCTTACCTTTATCTGAGGGCTCACCATCTTGACAAATTGCACAATAATTTAATTACTATATTGGTGTCAATTAGGTTTAAAATTAACCTAATTTCTATACGAATGCATAGAATACTTGGCCAACCGCTTAAACGCGTTGTTAACCTAATTTGGCCGATTACCCGATTAATCGGCCAATACATCCAACTTAATTCCAAATAATCTTATTTTTTCTTCCAATATTCCTAGTCATCAAACTCCATTTTAATTAACTCGAAATATGACCGAAATCACTCTCATATTTTCCAAGGAAAATTCAGTACATAGGGTGCACTAATATTATAATTTCTCAAGCTTAATTTTCTCACCATAAATCTTTAATTTCCCATTTAATTCACTTGAAATAAAATAAAGTTTATCATCAACACTCCATATACTAAATTCGGCCATTGAAGGGTTCACTAATAATCAAATTGTTTAAGCTTGATTCTCATATTCCAAACCATTTATTCTTAACCAAATAACACAAGATTTCACCCAAAAATGAAATCACTTCATCATCAAATTTTCACTCCTCATATTCGGCCACATAGGGTTCAATGGTGAACAATTCACTTTCTTACTAAATTTTCATATCCAATTCTTCCAATTTAATTTCTAACACTACTAATTATCAAATACTATCTAAGTACCTTGAAATGTCACAAATTGGGAATCAATTTCTCCCTTGAATATTAGGCTAAAATGGATTTTCATAGAGTACATAATTTTCTTCCATAATTTTCTTCCTAAACATGGCTAACTACCTCTAAACATCAACATAGTCCAAAATCAAATTATTCCAACATCAATTCTTCTTCCATACCCATTTTTCAGAATTGAATTCATCATGATAACTCAATATTCAACCATGGAAATCGAGAACAAAAGCATGGGTAAGCTAGGTATCAAGGAGAACTAAAGAAATTCTAACTTACCTAGCTTGTTTCCTTGATTTCTTCACTTTCTCTTTGAATTTCCACCTAGGTTTTCTTGTTTTACCCTTTGTTCTTCCTTTGTTCTTATTGTTGGTTGCCTAGGCCAAATATGGTGAGAGAATTGAGGATTTAATGGGCTGATTTTTATAGAAAATAATAAAATAATCAAGCATGCCACGTGTCACATGCATATTGGCCCATTTTTTTCAACTTTTTTACTTTTTCTTCTAAATTTTCCACCACAATTATTCTTGTATTTATCCAATCCTGCCACAAATAAAATCTCTTGGTCTTGACAAGTGCTGGGGTGAAAAATTTACTGATTTGCCCTCGAAATGAAAAAATTACGATTTTACCCCTATACTCTGAAATATACCGGAATCACATTGTTTTCACTTTCTAACCTCAAATAACACTAATTTTGATCAATCTTAATTAAATGGGGCAAGAATCTTTTCAAAAAAATTCTCATTTGGTCCTCTAGTGGTAAAATTACTATTTTACCCTTGTGCTCCAAAAATACCGAGAATCACAATTTTTCACTACTAAACTTCATTTTATACTCCAATAATCATAATTATATTTCATATAATTATTCTTGGTCAAATGTGATCAAATCTTGGCTAAAAATCTCCATTTTATCATCAAATGATAAAATGACCGTTTTGTCCCTAACCGGTCAATTTTCCTGATTGACTCCAAACTGGACCTTGAACTCCGAATCACTATTCTAAGTTATTTTGTGAGTTTCAGAATTTTCAAATTCCTCTTATAATTTCTAGTTGAACTAGTTCAAGGCTCGATTTAACTTAATTGTACCACTCAGTACAATACCGTCTTTTAATCGAGCTTGACAGGGTCTCATAGTGTAGCTTGTCTCATGAACAATGTTATATAAGGATTATGTCACTTGCATAACTCAATTAAAGGAAAGATACATTAAAGGCAATAAAACAAAACATATTTCGCCAAAGTTCTTCTCCATTCATGATCTCCAAGAAAATTGTGATATTGGTTTGTTCAAGTGACAATCTAATAGATTTATTCACTAAAGCCCTTCTACTACAATATTTGAAAAGTTGGTACAAAAAATTGAAATGCATTGTTTCAAAGATCTCAAATAATGCAGCCATTAGATAGAGTAAAATGCGTACTGTACTCTTTTCCTTTACTAGCGTTTTTCCTACTTGGTTTTTCTTAGTAAGCTTTTTAATGAAGTAGTATTTCAAAGTGTATTCTTGTAAAACAATATGTACTTTTTTCCCTTCACTAGGTTTTTTTGCCATGAAGTTTTTTTTTCCTAATAAGGTTTTAACGAGACATATTCTTAATAATAGAAAATCAAAAGGAAATGTTATGAATATATATGTGCATGACTATTATGTGACGTTTAAGAGTTCAAGCCAGGCCAAGTAGTCTAGCAAACAGTAGCCCAAGCAAGTCAAGTAAACCAAACAAGCCAAACAACCCAATAAGCCAAACACAAAAGTATAATCTGATTTGAACTCTTAAATTTGATTATATATATCTAGATTAAATTAGATTAACATTAACATTTGCTTTAAATATTATCCATCCAAATTAAATCTCTTATCATTATCTTTATCTTTTAAATTCTATCAAAACAATTGTCTATTAGCTTATAAATACCGCTCACTCCATTTGTATATATATACTCGAATAAGATCTTTTTACTTTTTTTAAAGATTTTTCTCTCATACTTGTTTTTTCAAATTATATTTCACAACATAAACTATAATTTACAATAAAAATTTTATTATTAGGCCTTCAAGAAGGTATTTCCATGGACTACTCCTTCGATATCTTACTCATTATTACGAGTACTATACTAGTTCATGTGATTAGCACTTAATTTTCTCTTTCAACGTCCTTATAAATTAATAATTGAGTAATGTTATTATTACTTATAGTTTTTTTTATATATATTTGGGGAAAGGAGATTCGAATTTTACTATTTTGAAAAAAAAATCATACACAAATTAATGAGTCAAATACTCGAGTGTTTATTGTGATTTATAGTTGAATTGTTAGATTATAAGTAAATGGTGCACATAAAAATAATAAATAATAATTTTATAAATATTTTATATGTTATAAATAATCAAACAATCATGCTGTTGAATACTTCAACATTTTTTATTGACAAGTCGTAATATCTGACTATTTAATATTTATCGTTGACAAATTACTATGGATGCATCTTACCAAAGGCGCGTGGGAGAAGCGTAGTCCATGATATGAAAGTGGAGCCCAATGCCCTACAGCAATCTTAAAAACTTTCATGTGTGAGTGTGTACTGCTGCCAACCACCGATCAGTCCCAGTGGTAATGTAAATGTAAGAACACCCGTAAATCACGGGGGGTTGACCCCCTACCCTGTTTTGGTTGGACCTCAAACCTCATGCCTCATGCTTCATGTCCTTTGCTTTCTTTGATTCTTTCATCTTTTTGGTCTTCTTATTTTTCAACCCTTTCACAATCTCGATTTAACGTTCGAATGCTAAAAATCTTTGCTTTTCAAAGTGATTTACTCTCCTCCTTGCTTGTTTCGCTAGATCTTATGATCTTGTCACATGGTAAGGATAATTAGAATGTTAATGCGTATTTGCCTTTTACAAGTGGTAAGAGTATTTTATCTCGTTTTCAAAGAGAGGTTTCAACAAGTAAAATTTTTTAAAACAGTTGAGATTTATAAAATTAGAGAATGAGACTCTTACTCCTAATTTGCAAGCTAAATTCAAATGAACTTTCTCATATATCAAAACTGGTATTTTTATTGTTTTACCCAAATTTCTAGTGCTCTAGGACAAGTACCTAAATTCCTCTAGTACACTATTAACTTACCATTGAAGGAGAATTGACCGGAGCAAACTGTAACTCTTCAAGATGGACTTTCTTTTCTACAAATCCTCCTCCATACAACTCTAGTTTAAATTACCATATCATGATCTCGACGTTAGTGCTCGTAAATTCTGAAGTGTAGATTATTTGGTCTAAACAAGATTTAACCCAAATTGCTCCTGAGTTTCGCATCAGTTGATGTCCATCTTTTAAATATTTAGAATTTAAGGGGTTGAAGTTAACAAATTCAGAACATCATTCTTCTCATAAACAAGTTTCGAATTGAAAATTTGCCTTTGAAGTGTAGATTATTTGGTCAAAACCAGATATACTTGCAATTGAACGTTAATTTTAAGTTTTTAAATATAAATAATTTCATTCACTACTCTTTCTAAATTTTATTAAATTCAATCTAAAATACTATAAATATTTAAATAACTTTATATCATGAGATCGACTAAGAAGGATTTTGTTTATAATATATATAATCTGATAATAATATAGTTTCATAAATTTAAAATAGTTACACCTTAGCTCTTAAAAAAAAAAATCCAAATTTCAATCTGATACACAAATATAGCAAAGCAAAGAGGTAAGGGACAACGTTACTTTTTCCCCATTTGAATTGATCAATTAAGTTTGTACAAATTTTATGATTGTTGACTATCCTTTTGAATTTTCTTTTCTTAAAAATGGAAAAACATATATGCCTCTTCGTGTGGGAGAGAGAGATCGTCTCTTTCCCTGTGTCGAGGATTAATTTTTATTTAACCATCTTCATCATCTTTTGTAATGAACCTTAATGAACTAGATGATACGAATGATGGCTTTTATATGCCATTGACAATTGAACTCAAGTAGTCCACGTACGACAAACGTGTATCACTCGATAATCCCGGGTTCCTGTCTGTGGCATGCCACACCTCATTTCCCAAAAAAAAATCCCAAGTCTATTCGTAAAAGGGAATGTGTTAGAACATTAAGAGAAAAATAAAGTTTTTGTTCATTAAATAATAAAATTTTAAATAAATTTTTATTGAGTAGATTATGTATATGAATACAAATTGAGTAAATTATATTTTTGATCACCTAATTTTCTGTTTTGGTTACTCAATTTTGAAAGATAAAACTTTGATCATTAGTATACTAGTATTTATAAGTGTTTTAGACAATCGTACTATTTAAAGATAATGCATCTCTCACATGGCATTTCACATCACCGTACCTTAATCAAGTGATACATTCATGTAAGCTACTCTAACACATAATCATGTCTATGTGATAATTAAAAATTTTTTTTAAAAAGAATTTAAAAACTCATCATGTGGCAAAACAATTGAAGTGGATATGTTCACTTGGTCTAAAAACAAATGCCATTTATTAAAATTGAGTGATCAAAATAAAAAATTTTAAAAAGCTAAATAGTTTAAGAGTAATTTTTCTTATTTTGGTCATATTTATCTTATCAAGATATGCAAGCAATTTTAATAAAATTTATCATTTAATCGGTTTCTATTTTCAGTTTTTCCTTTAGTTTAAATAGTTTTTAATACAAAAGTTTTAAGAATTTCAACTAAAAGAACTCTAAAAGTTAATAATTCATATATATATATATATACATATTATATGTATAACATATGTTCGGAATTAGCACACATTGGGATAAATAAAAAGAGTGCGTTCCTTTAATCATGTCATGTGCGGGACAGATAGGACAGTCACGAAGACTCGCTTAGGTCTCTGACAAAAATCTGTCGAAAGAAAACATTCAACAAGGGTTTGAATATCAATCTTAATCTATGTAAATGAGATAGAAAAAGCGGAGAGAAAAATGGCATGGAAAACGGAAGGAAGGACATGCGCCACTACCCAGTTGGTCTCCCCTGATTTTCTCCCCAACACCCATTGAAAAAGTAATCATTTATTCAACCTGGTCCTACACCCCCAGAAAGCTATACTTCTCTATAAATCCATCACTGTACGTACGGCTACGACAACTGTTTTTTTTTAAAGCAACATCTAAATTTTATTACTCAATTTCGATACCCCTTTATTTCTATTTTTTTTTTAATTAGACTTCATATACATAGCACGATGTGCCGTATTCTCAAGCATTCAAGATTAATAATATCAATGAAAGATCACAAATAAAACTTCAATTGAAGATTTTAGACTCTTATGGTAAAAATAGGAGACAATAACAAAAGTAATTACTATAATTATTTATTTTCATAAGATCCTTAACCAACATGTTGATGATAAATATATCAAAACATATTTCATAAATTAATTTTCAATACGAAAACAATAACTTAAATGTCAAAAGCATTAGAGGGTATATGAAAAAACAAAGAAATATATCAGTGATTTGAAAGCAGGGGGTATATGTATACAATTAAATATATATAAGTTATGCACTTGTAATAACGTAATAATTGGTGGGAAGATGTGTACTTTGAGAGAGCCCTCACAAGGGCATACTTTTAAAACCCCCATGTGGAGACCATGTGCGGGGACTTCTTCGCGCCCAAAGCCAAAACCCGTGCCCTAGAATTTTTCTTCTTGTGGGTCCCTTTTGCCCTCTCAGCATCACCATGTTTTCCGGATCCTGCCAACTCTCTCACTCTCTCTCTCTCTCTCTCTCTCTCGATCTCTAAATCAACATCCTCAAATAGATAGATAAAGCGATTAATTGTTAGGAAATTATTTTTGCTTTTTATTCATTCACCATGTAAATGGGATGAGAATATGATCGTAATTTGATTGTTTGACTATTCATAAAAACTAAATATTTATCATTTGTGATTATTTGCACACTTGAAAGTCAAGTAAAATAATAGTAATATGATATGTGAGCTTAATTAAATTTAAATGTAGACCTAAAATCTCTATAAAATAGAAAATATGGCCATTACAATTTCGTCATATCTGGTAAAATAATTTTACTCATAAAGATATGTTTTGAGTATATTGAAATCTATATGCTTTTCATCCAAAGTGATCAAGAGGGTTAAGCGTTTCCTTTTAAATTCTCGATTCTTTTGTACTAAGATCTCACTCTTCTTAATCAAAGTTGCTCCTCATCTTCTAGCATTACTATACGACTCTATTCATGATGTTCTCGCGATCTTTTTCTCACTTCATAAAGGAATCAAAGGTATCAATAGCAAAACTTCAAATTTAGAAAAGTTCAAATGACCTGATAACAATTAACCAGTACATCTGTAATAATGCGTTTTCAAAAAAATAAATACATGGATAATAAAGAAGGAAACTTTTGAACAAACATTAATTAGTTAAATATAATCTTTTTTAAAAAACTAAATGTTGGCCATTTTATTTATCATCGTTTTTCTTAAACAATTGCATATTAGCACTTAACGTTGGATCTAATAATGAATAAGAATGTTAACAGTTTTTTTTTTTTTTGGAAAGGTAAAGAAAGATTTTTATTAATAGAATGAGAGAGGTGGAAGATGAAGATCTAGGGGTGAGTAAAACTAAACCAGACTAATTACTTATCCAAATTAGATGTGATTTAAGTAAAACGATTCGGTCTAATTGGTTCATTGGATTAATTGGTTTAAAATATTTGGTTTAATTGGTTTTTTTGTCAGTTCTTGGTTTTAAAATTTTAAGACCAATCCACCCAAAAAACCTAACTAAATTTTTATTTATATTATTTATATATATATATATATATTAATATATATAATATTTTTATCTATATTAAAAATAATTGATAGTAAACTTAATTAATAATATACTTAAATATATTAGTTTATATGTATGTATACAAATCATAATCATAGCAATTTAATTTTAGTTTATTTATTTATAAATTTGCATTAATATAAAATCACAAGTTATATGTTTTAAATGATGTAACCTATATGTTAATATTATAATATATGATAGTAAATATCCTACATATTAATATGTTGTAGTTATTACACTTTAGTAATGTTTTGTAATATAAAATGTTATGAATATATATATAATTGTATATATATATATTTAGTTTATGCATAAGCATCACTATAACTTATAATAAACTTTATTTATATGATTACACTAAATAACTTTAGTAATTATTACCTTAGTTTTTATAACATATTATTTATAATTAGTTATTATTTATACAAACTTTTATATAAAACATTATAACATATAAGTTATGTCATTAATTTCATATATACATAATAAAGTAATATATTATATATATACATAAGAATTACAATAACTTATAATAGACTTTATTTATATGTTTACACTTAATAATTTTATTAGTTATCGCCTTAATTTTTATAACATATCAATTTGCGTCATTAATTTCATATATATAATAAAGTAATTTATTATATATATGTACATATATTTAATTTATACATAATTTGTATAATTTATAATTATGGCTGAAGTTTATAAGTTTTAATATTATAATTTGTAAAAAAAAAGTGATAAAATTTTGGTCCATTGGTCCAAAACCAAACTGTTTAAGCCAATTCTATATTCGGTCGGTTTGGTCCTTTTTTATGTTTGATTGATTTTGGTCAGTTTTTTAAAAATGTTTGATCCATTTGGTCTTTAGGTAAATCAAACCAAACTACCCAATCTATCCATTTGCTCATCCCTAGAAAGATCCACCCATAGAAAGCTAAGAGACTAATAAGAAGTCATCAAGGAAAGTCAAGTGACTAGGGCTTTTACGAAAAGGCAGAAAGATCCCTTATGCGAAGCACCCTATGTCAATCTGTCAATTATTGAGTTTGACTCTTTAAAACTGTGCTTAAAGGGAATTCTACTTGTAACTCTCGATGACATTGGAGGTGAATTTCATCATCCAAAAAAGTCAGGGGTGGATCTTCCTTTAATACAGCCTCCCTAAATTTTTAAAATTTTTTATATATTCCCTTAATGACCCCATAAAATAATATTTTATTTAATAATTAACACAAATAAAGAATAACAAAATGATCCCACATGTCTCACTCAACTCTGAAGTGGTTTTTTATTTTTTTCAATTTATATTATTATTATTTTTATTTATTTTTCATTTATATTCTATTTGTTCATATTTTCTAAGTTTCTATAGATTTCTGCTCCAATATCTATAAACCATCAACCATATTCTTTTTCTTCATTTTTTGTTATGTCATATGTGGGTTCTATATTCTATTTGTCATGTTCTTCTTTTTTCTGTTAAGTGAATTTTATTTTCTGTGATTTTAACCTTTAAAAATTAATAAATTATTACATAGTTTTTAAATATATGTTGTAGTATTGCAATGTTGCTTAAAATTTCATCAATGTATTATTTTTTTATTAATCTTGATTATATAAAAGGGAATTATCTTGATTATATCTTTTTTATGTGCTTTACGTTTTAGATTTAGTTGAAAAGAAGTTAGCTTGAATATGTAGTCTTTAAACAATCCTGATTATATAAGAGAAAATTATTAATCATATATATCGTATTTAACTATTATTATTTTATGAATTATAGTTTTGTATTTAGTATTATAAGTTTAAATAGAAATAAAATAAGAATATTGGATGTTGATTACATTAATTAGAATCTTCATTACTTAGCAAATTTAGAATATTCAATTTTGATGGATTTTGAGAATACCTTTTCACAAAATGGTTACGTAAGACACCGCCCACAATTATTGGGCAAGATTTCCCTACAACCAACCCATCCACATTTATTTTCATAGTTCCAACCGAGGGGAGACCAAGGCATTGGAGATTGTGAGTTGAGCTTGAATCCACCAAATAACATTAATTAAGGATCCAAGAGGCATTCATCTGAAGTATTATCTACGATACATTTTTTCACTAATTTTTCCTTAGTCACTACCTTACCCTTTGGAACTTGCTAATAGAATATTTCAACATTAGGTGGTGTAATCCCTAACCATATTGACTTCCAAATACTTCGAAGTACGGAAGTTGTAGCATAAAAGTCTATAAAAAAAGAGTTGGTAGAATAAAGACCAAAAAACCTCCCTTTTCCCAACAATCTTGTCAAGCTCAATTTTATTAGGGCATTTCATTTTTATCAAGGACATAAAGTTGTCCAATTATTTTAGTTGCCAACCAAATAGTTTGCTTCCCAAACTAACATTCCAAGTTAAAGAATTACCAGACTAAAAGCCATAATTCACAATGAAACTAGTTTGATTGTGGCAAAGGTAAAGATCCAAGAGAAACTTGAGACAAACTATAGTTTCCAAGCCATTAGTCCATCCAAAATTTGATGTTGGAACCACAAGGAAGGGAAAAGCCCAAACTAAGGTGGTCACACTTTAAAACTAATTATAAAGTAGAAATGAATTTGAGATATGCTTATAAACTAAAGAGGACTTGTGGGATGGGGTAGAGGTAACAAAGATGAAGAGACAAATTGGTTTTTATCTATAAAGATCTTGCACCATAGGTTATAAGGTTTGTTGCCATAATGCAAAATCCCATTATTCAGAAGAGTCATGTTTTTAGGCCTCAAATCAATGATGCCAATGCCATTAAAATTTTTGCTGATGCAAATGACGTTTAGTTGAGCTAATGGATTTTGTTCTTCTTTGAGCACTTAAGACCAAAGGATATGTCTTTGGATTATTTCAAGTTCCTTTTTATGACAACTAGAATTTGGAAGAAAGACAAGTAGAAAAAGGAACACTAGCAAGAATTGATTATGTAAGAGTGAGTCAACCACCTATTGAGAGATAATAGTTTTACTAGCTAGCTCGTTTAGACTTGAACCTTTCAACAACTTGTCAAGTTGTGAAAGATTTAGGGTTTGCACCTCAAGGGAATCCAAGATATTTTGTGGGAAGTTTTTCCATTATGCGTTTAATAAAAGTATCCTAGACAATACAAATTTCCATTTTAAGTTGATCCTTATCACAACCCAATCTTAGGTTCATGACCGACGCAAAGCTATTAATGGGAATTACCCTCTTAACCCATGCAAGCCTAAAAATTAAATAAAACCATACATTCACATGTATTACAATGTAACCATGATTAATTATATATCGATGCACTAATCATCCAGCATGCTCACATGCTTACATTGCAGAAGCAAATAAACATAAATCCAAGCATTTTCCATCAACCCATAAGCCATCCAGTGGTAAAACATCGAAAGAATAATTATTACATGACATAAAGAAGTTATAAATGCATAACAGTATCAAATATAAAGAGAGACTCGATCAGTGGAGTATGACACAAATGAAGGGACTGACGTCTACTAGATGCCATGACGATCACCTACCCAACCAACCACAGAAGATTGCTCTTCCCAAATGGATAACGAGCCAAGCTATCTACTCTATTGATTTGAAAAAAATAAGGAGTAACAATGTGTGAGTCATAAAGACTATGTGAACAAATTCGAGGAAGGGGAACAAACAATAGGGAATAGCATTTAAAAGAGATACACTTTCAAAAAGTATACAAATATATGATAAATCAATATCTACAAAGCTTGTCTTTGTAATCATAATACAAATCGAGTCTCGCTTGTCCAACGTCTTCACCTAACAATCCCACTTACCAAGCATGTCAACAATCACCTGGTCGATGCTTGACTAATTTCTTTATTTTCAAATTTGTTATCTTTCAAACAACATCAAGAAATGTATGCCTTTTCTCACTCCAAGATCAATATCCTTCAAATGGTACATGGATGGTATACTTTTCCTTTTATAAAGCATTATTAGTGAAACAATTCATAAATTTTTAAATGAACATTTAAAAGTTGGAAATCACATAAAAAGTCTGATTAAACATCATTTCAAAAGTGTTTGAAACATAATTTGAAATTCTCAAAGATTTAGTTGCAAACATAAACACATTTCTATCTAAAAAAGCTTTTGAAAACATTTCAATACAGAAATAAACTCGATTTATCGATACATTATGCCTATCTATCGATAGATAGCTTCATATATCGATAGATTTATCACATCTTTTGATAAAAAGAAAACAGAATGTAATTTTGAAGGTTTTGTGTTGCATCTATCGATACTTCATGAATAAGTATCGATAGATAAGCTACAGAGAGTAAAAATTCAGCCTAGAACTCATCCCTAGGACCTTAAACAAGTCAATACTTGCACCATAAACAAATAAACAAGAAGTACTTAGCATATAAACAATGGTTATAACACAATCCATCAATCCAATCATGAATTTTATAACAATTTAGTCTAAATCACCACATTAGACATTCATTCGATATTAACTTAGTCTAAATCACCACATTAAACATTCATTCAATAAAAAATGGAGCTTAACCAAGGACAACTAAACCACCACATTAGAATTTCATTCAATCAAAAATGGAGCTTAATGGAGCTTAACCAAGGACAACTAAACCACCACATTAGAATTTCATTCAATCAAAAATGGGGCTTAACCAAGGACAACTAAACTACCACATTAGACATTCATTCACTCAAAAATGGAGCATAACTAAAGACAACTAGACCATCTAGTGTCATCACACTAAAATCGAACAGTTTGTTGCTTTTTGGCTGACAATTATTCAATAAAAATGGTAGTACTTCATTAGTTACCAAATCTAATAAGTCTCGAGAAATTCTCAACCAACTCAAGCTTCCTCTTATTGTACATAATGGCTAGTGTTCCCTACCACTAGCTCAAGCTTCCTCTTATTGTACATAATCACAATACACAATTCAACATATAGTAAATGATATCCAAATAAATGAATCAAATCATCAATAAACATAATGTTAAAACATTATAGTCCTTAGTCAAACAACCATGACAACATTCATAATAATTAACCATAAATACCATGGCATCAATAAAGAGAAAACATTTCTCATGCATCTTTTAAAAATTCATCCATCACACATCAATCATTCACAAATGAGATGTTGAGATTTAAACACATTGAAAGGCTTGTTCCCCATTTTCAAATACTATATGGTAGACTATATATATCTAGTCTATAGTTTTCATAAACATTCTTGAAAACATTTGTGCACCTCACAAATGTAATCAAAACTCATTTATATGTAAGGCAAAGGATAAGCATGCTTAATTATATCAAAATAATTAAAAACACTGCATTCAACCACCTCAATGAAGCATTCCATGCCTTATGAGGATCTTTGTCAAAAACTTGGCCTTCCAACATCTTGAACTTTGTCAACAACACCTATCATGAACTTTCCCACATTAATAGTTGGTTCTTCTAAGCTAATAGTTATCAAATCATTCCTAAAAAATTTCTAGCAATGCTTAATCCAAAATCCAACATCTAATCTAACTTTTAACTAAAGAATTTAAATCAACTATAAGCTAGAGTTAGAGCAATTTTACCTTGGTGAGCTTAAGAACCTTAAAACCAAGTAAAAAACCTAGATTTTAAGATTAAAACAAATTTCAGTAACTTTATAAAATTTCTAGAAAATTAAACTTAAGATTAATCGATTAAAAATTGATTATTTACCTTTGAAAAAATTGATTATTTTAACACCAACTTAAAAAAAAATGAATATTTGCCTTCCAAAGCACTTGGGATGGAAAACCAAGCTTAAGGATTAAGTTGAGGAAAAATGTAGTTGAGAGCATAAAAGTAAGAAAGTGGCTGTGTGTTTAGCTAAAAATGTTGTTTTTACCAAATGAAGAAAAACTGAGGCTTTTAAGGCTTTTAAATAGGGTTTCAAAGACAAAAATGTCTATATTCTTTCTAGTTTGGACATCATCTATAGATAGATTAGGCTTATCTATCGATAGATAGGAATATTTATCGATAGATATTCATTAGTTTGAAATTTTTTGAGTTTTTTAGGTTGATTTATCGATACATGATGAACATGTATCTATAGATATACTTTAGAATGCTTGTTTTAAGTCAAAAATTAGTCTTTCTGACTCCAAAAAGAGTCCAACTCCAAAATATACTTATATGTTCAATAAAAATATGAAATTCCAAGTTATAATGCTATAATAGCACATTTAGAAATGTTAAATCACGAGCTCACCAAGTTAGGTTACAATTCTAACCCTTATGTAGGTTTAGGTTTCACATTTTCTCCCTTTTAAGAAATTCATCCTTGAATTTAAGCAACTAGCTACTAACCTCAATTCTGAAATAAGTGCGAGTACTTCTCACATATCTTGTCTCAGTCTCCCAAGTCACCTCATCATTAGAGTGATTACACAAAAGACATTCACCAAAGCTACATCTTTGGTGCGAAGTTGTTTAATTTGCCTATCCAAAGCTCAACCGATACTTCCTTGTAAAACAAATCATCTCCCACTTGAATCTCCTTATGATGAATCACATGAGTCAGATTGGGGTTATACTTGCGTAGTATAGATACATGGAACACTAGATGAATGCTAAAAAGATCTGGAAGTAGTGCTAATCTATAAGCTATTGCATCAACTCTCTCTAGTATCTCATAAGGTCTAATGTATCCCGAGCTCAGCTTGTTGTTCTTGCCAAATCGCATAATCCCCTTGATCGATAAAACTTTAAAAAAGACATGATCGCCTGCCTCGAACTCCAAGTCTCAATGTCTATGGTCGATGTAAGACTTTTGCTGACTATAAACTATCAAAAACCTATCTCAAGTCAACCAAATTTTATCCATAGCTTCTTGAACCATCTTTGGTCCAAGGAGTTTCCTCTGAACAACCTCAAACCAAGTGATAGATGATATACACTTACGTTTGTACAATGTCTCATAAGGCTCAATCTCAATACTGGCCTGATAATTATTATTGTAGGTAAATTCTATGAAAGGCAAATGTCTATCCCAAGTAACTCTAAAGTCAACAACACAAGCCTGTAACATGTCCTCGAAGGTCTATATGGTCTTTTCAAAATGTCCATTGGACTGAAGATGACAAGTTGTGTTAAAATCTAGTTTTGTCCCCAAAGCCTTTTAGAATTTACTCCTAAATTGACTAGTGAATTAGGTATCTATCGGAGACTATTGTAATCAAAACCCTGTGCAATCGCACTATCTCTTCAATGTACAATTTTGCATACTGTGCTACTCTGTAAGTAACCTTCACCGGTAGAAATGTAGGGACTTAGTCAACCTATCCACTATCACTAAAATGAAATCAAACTTTTTATTAGTAGGCGATAGTTTTGTCACAAAATCAATAGATATGTGCTCCCACTTACACTCAAGAATGGGTAAAGGCTATAACAACACTACGGGACTGTGATGCTTTGCTTTGATTTGTTGGCATGCTCAACATTTAGCCACAAACTTGGCTACATCTTTCTTCAAGCTTGCCTACCAGTATACCTTTCTCAAGTCATGGTATATCTTGTTGGCTCTTGGGTGAACTACATAAGCAGTCAAATGCACCTCCTTAAGAATTTCTCTCCTGAGACCATCCACGTCGAACACATACACTCTTGTTTCATAATGGAGTAAGCTATTAGAATCTCTAAAAAAGTGTTACCTATTCATCTTTATCTTGGGCCTCATTAATGCGATTGAGTATCGTAGTTCTAACTAAACAATGTGCTAATCTAGCATCAGTCTCATTAATGTCAAAATGCAAAACCATGTCTCTTAAACTATGGATATCTCTCACTAAAAGCCTTCTACCAAAGATGATATAGGCCAAACTCCCATAGACTTCATGCTCAAAGCATCAACTACCACAATAACTTTATTGGGATGATACAAGATGGTACAATCATAATCTTTAAGCAACTTTATCCATCGACATTGCCTGAGATTAAGGTCCCTTTGCTCAAAAATGTACTTGAGACTCTTATGATCAGTATAGATCTCACACATTTCCCCATAAAGGTAATGTCTCAGAATCTTAAAAGCAAAGACAATGGTAGCCATTTTTAAGTCAAGGGTAAGGTAATTTTACTCTTGCTTTTTTAGCTGTCTGAAGGCATAAGCTATGACCTTTCCGTGTTGCATCAGTGTTGCATCAACACGCAACATAAACCAACATGTGAGGCATCACAATAAATTGTATATCCTCATACTCCCTTTGATAGGCTAAGTATTGGAGCTAAAGTAAGACAACTCTTGAACTTCTCAAAGCTCTCCTTACAAGCCTTATTCCATTAGAACTTAACACCCTTTTAAGTTAACTTGGTCATAGGTTTGCAAGCCTAGGAAAATTCTTGACAAACTGCCTATAATACTTAGCTAAACTTAGGAAGCTACCAATCTCAGTCTTTAAAGTTAGCCTTGGCCATTCTTTATGGCCTTTATCTTCTTCGAATCAACCATAACTCACTTATTAGATATCACTTGATCCAAGAAACTAACACTATCAAGCCAAAACCCGCACTTGGAGAACATAACATATAATTAATTATCTCTAAACACCTAAAGCATACTTGTGTTCTTTTTTCCTTTTTAAGTACTGCAAAATGTCATCAATGAATACCATTGTAAAATTGTACAAATATGTTTGAACACCTAGTTCATCATATCCATAAAAGTTATCAAGGCATTCATAAGATCATAAGACATCACTAAAAACTCATAAAGTCCATACTTAGTATAGAATGTAGTATTCAGCACATCTTCTTGCCTAATCTTGAATTAGTGGTAACCAAAGCGAAGATCAATCTTGAAGAAATATTGTTCTCTTTATAACTGATCAAACAAATCATCAATATAAGGAAGTGAATACTTGTTCTTGATCATTAACTTATTGAGTTGTCGGTAATCAATACACAACCTAAGTGATCCATCTTTCTTCTTAAGAAACAACGTTAGTGTACCCCATGGTGACACACTAAGGTGTACAAAACCCTTATCCAACAGTATCTCCAATTAATCTTTGAGCTCTTTAACCTTTGCCAATTTGATATAGTATGGTGGGATAGATGTCAGTCAAGTATCATTCACCAAATCTATGCAAAACTCAACTTCCCTATTTGGTGGTAAACTAGGTTACTCTTCTGAAAATATGTTAAAAAATTCTCTAACGGTGGGTACCTTGATCACACTACCAACCTCTACCTGGGTATTTATAATCATTGTTAAAAATCCTTAGCACCCATTCCTAAACAACCTTATCACCGTCATGGCGAAAACCACATTAGTTGGAGCATTACTATGATCACCCTAAATACTAAATGAAAGTTCCTTTGGGTAATTGAATCTAACCAGTTTGTCGTGGCAATCCACACTAGTGAAATTTGGTGATAGTCAATCCATGCCCAAAATCACATTAAAATCTAATATATCTAATAAAATCAAAGTGGCTTATGTGTCTTCATCCTATACTCAGACCACACAAGACTTATACTTAAATTACAGGATAAACACATCCCTAAATGGTGTTGTCATTATTAAACCATACTTTATCGAGGTACGCTCAACGTCTAATTTCAAAGCAAAACATAGAGGCACAAAAGAATGCGTATATTCATGATCATATAAAACACGGGATTCAAAACCACAAATAATAAGGATACTTGAAACTACGACATTGGACGTCTCAACATCTTAGGATGTTAAAGCATATACCCTAGCTTGTCCCCTCTCTGGTGCACATACTTTCAGGCTTTACTTTGTGAAGTATTACATGCACTTCTGCCCTTTACACTGAGAACTGCTCAAATGGGTTGAGCTATAGTAAGTGGTGGCGATAAAACAGCTTGAGATGTGTGGTGTAAACCTTCCTATGTTTACGGTGCCCTACGATAGTCCTTCTTCATGTGCCTTGGCTACCCACATCAATAACAAGATAAGGTTGATTGAGTGTTAGACCTTGTGGTCTACTGCTTGGAAGTAGAGTGTGATCTTTTATCATAACAAGAACCAGCACTAATTGTACCACTCCCTTGATGGGAACCATGAGATTGAGAAACTCTTTGTTGGCCTTTATGGCTTATAGACGATCCGTGTTCTGTACTAAAACTTCTTTGGCCCTTAATCCTTAACCTCTTAGACCTATCTCAAGTCACTTAACTTGTTGCAATCTTACTCTTGATCTTTTAAGCATAGTCAACTACAGAAGTGTAAGTGCCAAAACTTTAAGACGCAACAACCATAAATAGTGGCTCAACTAGTCTATCCATAAAGCGTTTAATCCTCATATCTCTACAAAGACAAGGTATGGTGCATATTGGACAACTGTGTGAACTGGATATCATACTCCGACATTGTCATGCCAAGTGTCTGAACTAGTGCCTCAAACTCATATGCCTTGGTGGCTTAAGCATTATCAGGTAAAAATTGGCTTAGAAAAATAGTGCAAAACTCCTTCCCATGTCAATGGGTTAGCACCAATTGGCTTACTTTTATGCAGAGACTAATACCATAGATAAGCCATATTCTTAAGCTTAAAGCTAGCCAACTCAATTGATTGGACATTAAAGCATCCTAAAGTAGTATAGATCTTCTCTATCTCATTTGGGAAAATCTATGGGTTCTCAATCGTGTTAGAACTAGAGAATGAGGCTTGTTTCAAGCTGAAATTGACGTTGATCATCTTGACCTTGTGAGCTAAATGTAGGACACACTGGCTATTCTTCCTCTATGCGACGTTGAAAATTGTCCATGTGGGTAGTCATCACTTCCATCACCCTACTAACTCTTATAGGTTAGCTAGTATGTCTACCAAGGTCGACTCCATAATGGGTACCTAATCTCTAATCTCTTAAGATTGAGCATCAATAGGCTTCTCTGCAAGTTCCTTTACTGCAGATGTCCCAATATTAATGGTAATTGGTGGCTTACCATTAATGGCAATTGGTGGTTCCTCACTAGCAAACCTAGCAACCTTACCCTACTTACCACTTCCCCTAACAATAGAAAACTATGGCCTAGTAGTAACATCAATTAGAGTGTCTCACTCGACCATATCTTTTGTTGTAGCACATGTTTGAAGTGGCATCCAAACTTGGACAAAGTGCAAACACTAAACTTAGTGCAAATACAAGGTAGTTACTAGACAAACTTGGGAATCCATCTACTATCTCGTTTGCTACTTGTGCTATTTGTCACATCCTAAAAATAAAACATGACACAGGCATGCAACTGCTACGCTAATTCAAACAAGACTCCTAAGACTTAATTAACCTAATGCTTTGATACTAACTTTGTCATGATCCAATCTCGAGTTCATGATCGACGCAAGGGTATTGATGAAAATTACCTTCTTAACACATGCAAGCCTAAATAATAAATAAAACTATACATTCATATGTATTGCAACGTAACCATGATTAATTATAGATCAATAAACTAATCATTCAACATGCTTTCATGCTTACACTGCAAAAGCAAATAAACATAAATTTAGGCATTTGCCATCTTGTGGTGGATACAACCCATAAGCCATCTAGTGGCAAAACATTGAAAGTATAATTATTACATGACATAACAAAGTCATGAATCCATAACAGTATGAAATATAAAGACAGACTTGACTAACGGAGTATGACACAAATGAAAAGGTTGATGTCTACTAGATGCCATGACGACCACCTACCAAACCAATTGTAAAAGGCTGCTCCTCCCAAATGAATAGCAAGCCAACTATCTACTTTATTGATTTGAAAAAAAAATAAGGGGTAATAATGTTTGAGTTATAAAGATTTTGTGAGCTGATACGGGGAAAGGGAACAAGCAGTAAGGAAAAGTATTTAAAAGAATACATTTTCAAAAAGTATGCAAATAGATGGTAAATCAATATCTACAAAGCTCATCATTTCAAACACTAATACAAACCGAGTCTCACTTGTCCAGTGTCCTCACCTGACAATCCCATTTACCAAGCATGTCAACAATCACCTAGTCGATGCTCGACCAATTCCTTCGTTTTCGAGTTTGTTATCTTTCAAATAACATCAAGAAATGTATACCTTATCTCACTAAAAAATCGATATCTTTTAAACAATACATGGATGGTATACTTTTTCTTTTATAAAGCATTATCGGTAAAACAATTCATAAACTTTTAAAAGAATATTTAAAAGTTGGAAATCACGTCAAAAGTCTGATTAAACATCATTTCAAAAGTGTTTAAAACATAATTTGAAGTTCTCAAAGATTTAGTTGCAAACATAAATACATTTCTATCTAAAAGAGCTTTAAAAGACATTTCCATACAGAAATAAACCCGATCTATTGATACACCATGCCTATCTACTGATAGATAACTCCATCAATTAATAGATAGAAAATAGAATGCAATTTTAAAGGTTTTGTGTTGCATCTATTAATACTTCATGAACAAGTATTGATAGATAAGCTACAAAAAGCAAAAATTCAACCTAGATCTCATCGTTAGGACCTCAAATAAGTCTATAATTCCATCATAGACAAATAAACAACAAGTACTCAGCATAAACAATGGTTATGATGCAATCCATCAATCCAATCATGAATTTGATAACAATCTAGTCTAAATAACGTCATTAGACATTCATTTGAAATTAACTTAGTCTAAATCACTGTATTAGACATTCATTCAATCATAAATGGTGCTCAACCCAGGACAACTAAACCACCTAGTGTTGTCACACTAGAATCAAATAGTCCGTTACTCTATGGCTAGTAACTATTTAATAAAAAATGTAGTACTTCGTTAACCACCAAATCCACCTAGTCCCAAGAACGTAAAGGCTTAGCCTACCTTGGGTTGAGCCATCAACTTTGAATTTAAGGATGCTATCTAGGGGAGGTTGCCACAAGATATTAGGATGAGAGACAAAAAGAGATCACTTACGGAAAAGAGTACATAGCTTAGTCCACCAATCGAAATCATCAATAATGGCATCACCCTCATTAGCTCGAATCTAAAGTAAATAGTGCATCTTAATAAGATAAAAGATTTCATTAATATCCCAAGATTTGTTAGAGAAGACTGTCTCGTTACATGCAAGCTAAAGGGACCAAAGGGCGGAGGCACCAACACTGAGCCATCGTTTGTGGACAATACTCAAGAAAGGGCATTTTGCTCAAGATTGGATGAGCATAGAGACCATTCGAAGTGCACACCACACAAGTCCCCACCATTGCAAAACAAATCCCCATACTTGCTATTTTGAAATTTGAATCTTAACCTTCATTCTTTATCCATGAGCTAGCAATTATATAATTTTCCATACCCCATAATACCTTCATTTTGAAATTTGAATCACATTTTTTTGCAGTCTAATTACTACTTCAATCTTAAGTTTCATTCTCTATCCATGAGCTAGCAATTATCTAGTTTTCACTTAAAATATGGCAACAAACAAGATGCAAATACTTCATTAAGATCAAAAGAGCGTTTCAAATTAAATGTTGAAAATTATGTCCAATTTATTCTTATAAACATTTGCAAATTTTAATTATTGTGTTCCATATTAAATTTTAGTATTCTTTTTTACTTTTGACATTAAAAATTATAATTTATTAATATAATATTTTTTTTTAAAAAATTAAAAATACTTAAGTCAAAGAATTTTTTTTTAATTTCCAGATCAAAACGAAGTGTACATTCCATTCAAAACAGAAAGAGTTTATTTGATGCTGCAGTTCATACCCTTTTAAGGCGTTCATTGTTATTAATTGATTTTGTCATATTCTATTTTTTTTTCCAAAAAGATCTTTTTTTTAAACTTTCGGTTGATAATTTTATATATGTCTGAGTTAAAATATGATGCTCTCCTTCCTCGCAAGGAAAAGCTAGTTAAGAGTATATGAGTGAATATTTAATTTAGTGATTAGTATATGTGTCTCCCTTTACTTAAAAAATTAGGTCCAAATGCTCTTTTCCAAATCAAAAGAAAAACTAGCTACGAAGCGGGGAGTTCGTTAATGATGAATCCAATTTGAATGTTTTGTTTGCATTCATAGCGAGTTATAAATGTTAGGTTTGCATTACATTAAGGGGACCTCTTAATTTCTGTTAAAAATTTAATAATAATATAATAATAATTTTTTAATATATCCTCTAGGGTTTGTGTGGTGGGCCATGCACGCCATGTGCCTGCATGTGCTGTGTCTTTCTCTCATAGGCCCACCACTTCTTTCCTTTGAGCAAATAAATGGAGTTTCTGCACATTCTTCTCTTTCTCATTCCTCTCTCTCTCTCTCTCTCTCTCTATGTTTCTGAACCTCTTTCTTGGACTCTGATACACTTTCTTGGATCTGTTGAACGGCTTCACTCTCTGCAACTTTTGTTTCTAATACTTCTCTCAAGATTAATTTTAGCTCTTTCTATTTCCGTACAAGAAAAAATTTTAGCAAGGTACGTAGTGGTTTTTAGTTTACTACTATTATTCAGTACTCTAACTTAGATATATATTCAACAGCTAAACTAAGGTAAGTAGTGTACTGTTTACAAGCAATCTTGATCTCTTACACTTAGTTCTATGGTGTCTGCAGTTGTCCTCTTTGAAACCCTAGCTTCTTCTCTTGCATCATGCAATTTATTTTAACTTTAATCTTCGTGCCATTTATTTTCCATTTTATTTCAGTATAAGCATTAGGAGAAAATGAGAAAGGTTGCTATTTCTGATGATAAATTGTTACTTGAAAGCTTTTTATAACAAGATATAGATACCACACCGAAATGGATTTCTTTTGTTTGTGCAGGATGCGCTCCCCAGGTTCACTCAAGCAAGAATTTCTTAAGAAATGGATAATGGGTCTCCAAAGATGTAGCTCTTCAAAGAAGAGTATGAGTGTCTTGGATAGAAAGAAGGCTATAAAGTTGTCAGCAGATATAGCTATGGCTTCTGCAAGAAAAGGTACGACTTGTTGGAGTCGAGCTCTCATTGCCAGTGCTTCCAAAGACGGCAGTGACAAACATCTAGTTGAGCAAATATTGGGTCCAGAGTCTGAGAGGCTAATATTGGTGAAGAAGTTTTCAACAGGAGCATTAGTGTTCAGCAAGAGGATCAGAAGCAAGAAGATCCTGAAAAGGAGTTGCAGAATCCGAAGAACAAGAAAATGTGCACCCCAAGCGGCTCTAGCTAGCTCTATTGCAAAAAGGTTGGTTAGGAAAAGAACCCAAGTTTTGAAAAGTCTAATTCCTGGAGGAGAATTTATGAATGAAGTGTCTTTGATTGAGGAAACTCTAGATTATATCATATCTCTTCGAGCCCAGGTTGATGTAATGAGAAGTCTTGCCAGTGCTTCAGAGCTAGAGAATCATAATTAAGAGCATCGGTGGTAAATTGCTCTTTAATTAGTTACTTATATCTTTATATCCCTTTTTTTTTTTTTGGTTTGGCCCAACGCCAAGTCTAGCTAGATGAAGGAAAGGGGAAGCTGGAACAGTTGAAGCATGCATGTACAGATGAATTTTATATATGCAAGTCAATCAAGGCTTTAATTTCAATCCTCTACAAGTCGTTATTGACTTGCATTAAGTTTATAATCACAAGCATAAGTTTCTTATTTATTAGTTGGTAATGCCTCTTTTGAAACCAACTCATACTTCATCTTCTGCTAATTTCTTTCCATTTCGCCCTTTTTTTATTAATTATAGACTGTTCCATAGGTCTTCAACAGAGGAGACAAATGATAATGAGATTGGTTTGATTATCAGCAGCCACAGGAAATATTAATGAGTGAGCATATAAATGAGTGAAAAAAGGAAGATGGTTTGAAAATACTACTTATCTTTCATTTGCTTTAATTAGTATCATGAATAAGTGTACATTAAAAAGAATATTTAGCTACTCGATTGTTGTTTGGTATGCATGTGGAGAGAGAGAGGGAGAGAGAGAGAGGGAGGGAGGGAGGAAAATTTGTGGGGAATAATTCGGTGCAAACGATGAATGCATGCGAATCGAAGGCTTACCATTTGGAGTATTTCTTAAACAGCTGTGTTATTCTTTTCGGTGCTTGTTTTGGTTAAAGAAACTGAAATGGCTTTGTATTATTGAGGTATGTAAAGAGAGAGAAAAAAAAGTTGCTGTTGACATGTTTCAATGAAAGCTATAAAAACTGCACACCCATCCGCATACCTTCACCTTCACCTTCAAAGCATGTTCAACATGATGGTGACAACAGCAAGAAATTGAAGCTGCTTTTAAAACCAAGGATCATTTTTGCTCTTATTGCATATCTTTATCTTGTATACCTATTACTTGCATATGTCAGTCTCACCTAGGTGATTAATAGGCATATTATTATTTTCTAAACTTAGTCCTAAAAATAACATTATTCAGATATATGGTTTGTTTTGTTTTTATTTTGAAAGAAGAGTGATTTGAATAAATGTTTTGAACATGCAAAATATGTATATCAATTATTTTTTTCTTTAAAGACAAATTGAGTGTTTATATTAATGTAATGGTTTGAGTACATAGTACTGCTTGAAGTCTTTAACCTTGAATATAGGCATAAGACTTATTTCAGTCAAATGCATATAAGTAACCATAAACACCATTATTAAACCACTCAAATGATGCAATTAAGATTTGTTAAAAGTGATATCATTTTAGAGGGAAATGGGTTATACCTCGGACTTGGGGAAAAGAAACTGAGATGTCATGTTTTTCAAGAAGTATAATGAGAAAGGACTTGCAAACCCACATATTCGTAGCAACCGAAAAGAATGCGGGATGATGATTTGCTTCAAATGGTAAAATGTGATTGATATATTTTTTGTCAAATTGTCCTCAGAATCTGTGCACCAAAAAACAACTATGCCATGATCTGATTGATGTATTGTCTGCACTAATGTTATTTTAATTTCTAGAGCCTGTAATCTTCGAGGGAAGGGCATTTACTATTAAATTTGTCAACACATAGCGTCCACTTTTTACTAATCAAGTTCAAAGTAAGCGCTTGAAAAATAAAAATGTCATTTCCCCTCATTGTTATTATTCAACACCATTGTACTACATAGTATAAAAAGATTGGAAGATATTATCAGCTTCTGTCCATGACTCAAGGATCTCGCTTGTATACATAAATCTACTGTTTCCACTTTGTTCTAATCCAATGTGTATGATTACATTGATTTACAAATCAAATTTACTTAAATCTGTAAACACTAGTTTATAAATCAAGAGAAAGTCTCTAGTCATGATAAAAAGAAGAATATCACAATTCTTAATTACAAATTCATAACCTATGCAGCTAGGCAATATCCCAATTGAAAAAGATAAATGGAAAATGAAACTCAATTTAAAGAGCAAATATCACTGCCTTTAACTCTTAAACTTTAGAAATGAAATGGTTGTGAGAAAAGTGACTAATTAAAAACATATGAGCGCCAACATTTTGCAGATGCTATTCCTTCAGAATACCTAGTATATTACGCCACATTTCAACTTCTCTTTTCAATGTTAGCTCTTGAGACAAAAGCATGAGACAAAAAATAATAAAAATCAGATTCAACTAGTCATTTCCATCATCATGTCATGAACATCGATCTCATCTCAAGTATATATAGTTGCATTTGATTTACTGATTCAGATTCCAACTATTATAGTTAAAAATAGAACTAGCTAATTCGATTGTGTTCTTTCAATCCATTTGATTGGATGCCTCTTTTCACAAATGATAATCATATATATATATATATATTAATAATTTCTCTTTCTTTATTGTGTGGCTTGGCCGGATTACCAAGCCTCTTTTGATCAAATTTCTTTCTTAATCTCGTATTGTGCTCGCCAGCTAATTTTCCTTCATTATTCTAAAGATAAAAGCTCTTCCAAATCATTCATGTTGATTGAGCTGTTGCATTTCTTCTATAATTACCTCTTCACCATTTCAACTTCTTGAAACAAGCGGGTATATGTATATCTATAATATACGTAAATGCAGGTTAATCATCTCATATTGGAGGACCTGTTCTACCCATTTGGTCGTCCCTGATGACCAAGGCCTCATAATATGCCTAACTCATTGGCCACTTGACTAATTTTTTTTATTTTTTTAATATTTTGTTCGTTCCAATATATTGGAGTATCTGTTTTTTACTTCAATTTTTTTTTTGGAAGTTTTGATTTCATTGCCAGTAAATAGGGAAAAGGATCCCTGAGCTACAAAAGAAGTTTTCCTGTCTTTGAGCCACAGTTAGCTCAAAGACTTCAAAATTTTAGTACACCCCTGCCTATACAAAATATGCACATTTGTAAAAACTTCATGATCCGAAACTCCTCCACTCACTCAAAAAATTCCCAATCATTAGGAGAAAAAGGAAAACAAAAGAAATCATCCTACCAACAAATCATCTTGCAAAGATAAATAGGAAAATCACAAGAACACCTTGAAAGGGCCACCTTCAGCTGAAAACAAACATGGCAAAAACAGAACTCATAGACCTCTCGGATAAGAGAACAAAGAAAGCGCCTCTTGCATAAAGACATAAACAGAGGTTTCGCACGTAGAAAACTACAATAGAAAGAAAGACACAACAAAAACCACCTGTGCTCTTGGGGAAAGAGTCTACCCTTTAATTGACTTTTGTCCATAAAAGAGCCTTGTAGAACAATCACTAGGTAAGACACACTAACAACGAAGCAAACTTCAGAAAACCAAAACAAATTGTGCAAAATTCACAATCAAACCCCTTATTTGAAAGCTAACATCATAAACTCCAAAGGGAAAAGACTCACACACTTTGAAAACTTCCCACAATTAATAGAAAGAAACCAACCATTCCAAAGCAATAAAAAAGAAAAGCATGCCAATGAACCACATTTAACATATCAATCTCTTTAAATACCCTATCCTTTGCATACTCATCTGCCATCTGGTTAGTGTTTTTAAGGACATGATTAATTTCCCATTTACTTACCCTCTTTTTTAAATTTTCAATTCTTAGAATCTTATTGAATGTTAGTGGTATTTAATTTGCATCAAAGTAAAATGGTTTAATAGCTAGTAAGGATACATTGATATTAGAATGAAGAAAAAAGTATCAACAGTCAACAGAGCATTCCTTACAGCTGTCATTTAATGCTTTGTTCATTATCATTTTAGACTATTTTTCTTATGTCTTTACTGTTTTTAACTTTACCGTTTTTACTTCATTTCCTAGTGTAAAGAGTTAGTTGTTATTTCACAAATACAATGTTGTTTTGTCTTGTAAGTTGAAGGTTGCTACATAGATCTTTGTGACATTCCTTCTTAATGTTAGTAATGCTAGGCATCTACAGCTGGTTAACACTTTTTTTTTGTTATTCTATCTCCTCTAGCAATGTATATATATTAGTTGGTTATTGATGAAAATGTTATGGATGTTATTCTTGGCCATCCACTATTGTTCTTTTAAAAAGCTTTCAATATTTTTTGTCGTTTAGAAATCTATTTTCAATAATTTTTTCCTCTTATTTACTATTAAATCAACATGGTATCAGAGCTTATATAAGGATCTTAAGGGATTATTAGTGCTATTTTTACATGTTTATCTACCTTACTTTGTTTTGTTATTCATCCGATTGTGATTGCTTCTCCATGGCCACAGTTAGGTTCAACACGTTAGCTCCGTCAGTCTTTTCAAGGAAAACTTTTATTTTCTAGTCAGTCAAATGAAGTCTTACTTGAAAGCTTTCAACATTTGGGAAGTTGTGGAAACTAAGGCTAAGCTAGTGCTAAGACATGCTAACCCAACCATTGCTTAGATGAAGCAGCATGAAGAGGACATTGCTAAGAGGTACAAAGCTTTGTCTTGTTTTCAATCTGCTCTGTCTGATGATATTTTTGATAGGATAATGCCTTTAAAGAATCCTAAAACAGTTTGGGATCACTTGAAGGATGAATTTTAAGGTAGTGAATGTACTAAACATATTTCGGCATTAAACTTGAATAAACAATTTGAAATGTTGAGTATGGATGATGATGAGTCTACTAGGGAGTTCTTAGGAAAATTGATAAGGATTGTGAATCAACTTAGATTGTTGGGGAAAGCAACGCCTAAAGATAGACTAGTTACTAAAATGCTAGTTAGCTTTCTTGAAAAGTATGAATCAAAGATCACTTCCTTAGAAGATTCCAAGGATCTATCATAGTTCACCTTGAAAAAGCTTGTAAATGCTTTGAAGGGATTGGAACAACGAAAAGCGTTTAGCCAAAAAAAGTTAGCTGATAGTGTTTTAATTGCAAGAACTAAGAATTTGAAGTTAAGTGGTAGTAATTCTAAAAGAAACGGAGTTGAGAAAAAAGAGAAAGGGATGAAAGTAATGGATGATAAGCATGGGAAATAGAAAACCAAATATCCTCCTTGTACTCATTGTAAAAAAACCACTCACATTGTTAAGTTTTGCCAGTATAGGCCTAATGTAAAGTTCAGGGATTATGGTTAGCAAGGACATGTTGAAAAGGTATGCAAAAAAAAGGGCTTCCATGCTGATGAGAAAGTTGCTATTGCAGAGGAAGTTGAGAATACAGATAAAGCCTTGTTCATGGTTCGAGAAGCTTGCAAGTCTGATAAGAAAGATTTGTGGCTGATCGATAGTGCTTGTTCCAATCATTTGATAAGAGATGAAAGTCAATTTACTACTCTGAATAGGAGCTATAAGGCTAAAGTTGAAATTGGTGATGGATCTTTCCTAAGAATTCTTGGCATAGGGACAGTAGTTGTTAAAACCCAAATAGGTTGCATGTTTATACATGATGTCTATTTTATCCTTAAGGCCAATCAAAATTTACTCAATGTTGGTCAACACACTGAGAATTATCATGCATTTTTATTTAAGGATCAATACTATAGTTTTTTAATCTTAAAGGTGAAAAGCTGCTGACTGTTGAAATGAAGAATAAGAGTTATCCCTTGATTGGAGAAATACAGCAAGCGAGGCTTATATCAACGCTGTTGATGAATCAGAATTATGGCACAAAAGGTATGGACATGTCAACTATAATTTCTTGCAAAGGATGGCTTTTTTAAAGTTAGTTAATGGTCTACTTAACGTTGAAAATCAAAGGCAATATGTGGCACATGTCAATTAGGCAAGCAATGTAAGCTGTCATTCTTAAAAGAAAGGAAGTGGACAGTTTATGACAAGTTTCAACTTATACATACTGACATAAGAGGTCCTATGAAAACTATTTCTATAGGTGGCAAGAAGTATTATTTGATCTTCATTGATGATCTGACCAAGTATTGTTGGACTTATTTTCTTAAGTTCAAATTAGAAGCTCTATCTTACATTGTTAAGTTCAAGAATTTGGTTGAAAACCAAGCAAATGTGAGCATCAAGATTCTCAGGATTGATAATGGTAAGGAATATACTATTGAGGAGTTTGAGAATTTTTTGTCTAAGCTTGGTATTACTCATCAACACACTGTTGCATACAACCCTTAATAAAATGGAGTTATTGAGAGAAAAAATAGAACATTAATGGAGATATCAAGTTGCTTGTTGTTTCAAAAGCAATTACCAAAGCACTTTTCGGTAGAAACTATGAATACAGTAAACTACCTACTAAATTTGACTCAAACAAGGGCATTAGCTAATAAAACACAATTTGAAGCTTGGTTTGGTTACAAACCTTCAGTTGCTCACTTGAGAGTATTTGTGTCAAACCCTGCTTTGTAAAATAATTATGATGACATTCACAAGCTTGATAAAATGTTTGTATATTGAGGAAGCCCGAGAAATTGACAAAAGACGATATTGCCCCTAGAAGTGTAGTTAAGTCGATTAAACCTCGAACAAGATAAAATCGAGATCTTAAAGATGAAATTGAGAATTTCATAGTCTAAGGATGACTCAAAATGGTAATTCGGAGTTCGAGGTCTGATTTGGAGTCAATTCGAAAAATTGACCGGTTAGGGGTAAAATGGTCATTTTCCAATTTGAAGACAAAATGAGAATTTTTAGAAAAGATTTTCTTAGCCCCATTTGACATGTTTGAGTATGATATGAGTATTGAAGTACAATTGGAATATTTAGCAGTGAAAAATATGAGTTTTCGATATTTTTAGAGTATAGGGGCAAAATGGTAATTTTACCACTCGGAACCAAAAATTTAATTTCTGAAAGGATTTTGATCAAATTTAATTATTTGGAGTGTGATATGAGTATGAGGAGTGAAAATTATACATTTTGGTAAATTTACAATTTTTGGGGCAAAAATGTAATTTTTGAAAAGTTTAGGGGTAAAAGTGTAATTTTAGAAAATTTACTCCACCAAAAATTTGGATGAGTCTAGAAATTTCATGGAAGACATGGATAAGTGAAGAGGATTGAGTGGTAGAAAAAAAAAGTCAAAAAGATGGTTAGAAAAAAATAAAATAATAAAATATTCAAAAGGTAAATAAAATAATAATATTTTATTAAGCCCATTAAAAGGCTTGAAAATTCCAGAATTCTTCATTGGGAGGGTCAGCCAAAACCAGCAGGAGAGAGAGAGAAATAAGAACAGACCCTAGAGTGAGAAAATTTTTGGTGCAAAAATTGAAATTTTTACCCACTAGGGGTAAAAGCGTAATTGGTGGTCTGGACTGATAAATTGGACCACATTCACAGTCATTGAGGTATTGTGGATATAATTGGATAATTGGAATTGAAATGGATGGAATTGGAGTTAAATTGAGGGTTTTAGCAAATTAGGCCGGGCGTAGGCAAATTGGTCGGACACCGCGATTAAATGATTGTCCAAACCATTTTTGTCTCATTTCCATGCATGTAGAGCCTGAAATAATTTATGATAAATTGACACAATTTATTGAATTTTGTGTCATGGAGTATGGATAGGTGGTGAGTCAAATGATTAGGGTAAGAGACTGCACCCGAGGGCGGAGCATATGAGTATTTCTACTCCTAATACAGTGAGTAAACTTACTATCGTCTTAATTATCTAGAGTAGTTTTATTTAATTGTGTGATTTTATGAAAAATGATTTAATTGAAAAATTATTGTGTTTTATGGGAAAAATATGATTTTATGAAATAATTTTATAAATTTCTGAAAATTGAATAATGATTTCAAAAATAGAGCAATTGGAGACCCACACTGTGATTTGTGTTATTTATCCATGATTTTAAATTTAATGGCTTATGATACATGTGAGCATGACTAGTTGTTTTTATAATTTGAAGACTATGTGAACTGCTTTGATTTGCCTTGAATGTGTTATGTGCTCCATGTCATGCTATTGTGATTTTTATTGATTGGTGGATAATTAAAGTGGGCACTGCAGTGACGGAGGTTTCGTGGGCCAGCCTATTTAGAGGGGCACGGTTCCCATTTATTGAGCTTACCTCGATTGGAGAGGCGCGTATGATAACTCCCGAGGTAGGATTTAAGTACACTTCACGCTAGCCACCTCGTGAAAGTGAGACTCAACCAACACCAAGGAACGGCTATGTTGTTGAAGGTAAAATATGTTATGTGTCTGTGTGTGACAATAAACAGCCTTGGCGGTCTCGATAAAGATGCCTCCACGAGGTATCCCCGAGAATGGATTTTGGCAAAGTGGCAGGAACTTGGAAGAAGAAAGCAGAGAGCCTTCGTAAGGCGAGGCGAGATGCACCTCTAGCCGAGTATTCTGATAAGCCAAGTGTTTGAAAAGTGCATAAGCCATATTGAGAAATTAATTGAAATACAATTGTTTATATGGGTTGGGATGAATTTTCAAGTTGTGAAATGTGATTTGCGAAGGGATATTTTTATTGTCTCTTATTACTCGGCTTTAGATTATTTTGATGATGTCTGTCTACTCACTAGGATTATATAATCTCACCCTTTCTTCCTAAACATTTTTCAGGCTCAAAGTAGGTAATAGACCATCAGTTGCATCGAGAAGAAAATCTTGGAGTGGCATTTAAGAAAGTAAGGGTTCGTAGTCCTATACTTTCGTGTTTAATTAGGAGGCCCACGTGTCAATGTAAATGAAATCTTATACTTTGGTTATTTATATTACAGTTTATAAAAATTTATTTTGATTTTACACTACAAAAATTATTCATGGACTTCTCTATAAAAATTTTTTTATAAAATAATAGAATATTTTATTCAATATTTTTATTATAAACAAATAGTTACATTTTTGTTTTAAATATCGGTTTTAGATAGTAAAACTTATTTTTGATTTTGAAATATGTGTTTTTCACTCACTTACTACGATTTTTGTAAATTTTGAAATTTTCAACAAAAATGACGAAAATGCACCTGTGAGGTGAAAATTATTTTCTACGGTTTTGAGTTGGGAAAAAGGTTAGAAATTTCTAAAACATGATTTCAGTAATGGTTGCTCACAGGGGACGTGAAAAAGTTGATGCGAAAGCCTTGCAAGGTTTTGGTTGGCATTCGAGGTGATGAATACCCATCGGAACGTCGCGACGGTTGTCACGGGCTCGAGGAGGGTACCGGGTCGTGACAATTCATTTGGTATCAGAGCTTTTGGTTATAAAGTTTTGGGTAATAAAGCTTTTGGTTTTAAAGTTTTTGATTTTTAAAAGTTGTTTTTAGAATCCACATTGACACTGTGTGGCCCCGAGTTAAGTTAAGTTAGATTGAATAGGATGTGTGCGTCTGCATATAGAGTCTAAGGTATGGAAAGGTGTAGCAATGCATTAGTTTTATTATAAAAGTTTGAATTTGGATGGTCATGAATGACGGATGAACAACTAAATAATGTGTAAGTAAATAAGCAAGAAAATTATGATTGGTAGGTAAGAGTGGAACTCTAACGATGAGATGATGTTCACTGCTTTAGGCATTGAACTAAGGTTATGGACTTGTATCCGCTCTATGAATACCTTGACGACGTAGTTCAAGAGATATCCTACTATGAGAAACATGGAAGCTCGAAGAGAAAAAGGGCTATATAGTCAAGTTGAGACTCGTGATTGATATGTCACATAAATATAGAGATGAATTGCGAACATATCAAGATGTCTGGAAATGATATGCTCAGAATATGAAATAGCAAATAAGTGTTTAAATGATTCAAAGATGTTTAGATTCCCTTAGAAAATTTTAAATTATACGTGATGAGTGTAATATAGATGATTTTGAAATTTTTCCGGAAACCAAACGACTAAGTCATAGGTTAAGTAATATTCATATTGATATTGAAAGGTATTTGAGGGGAATATAATCTTGAGTCTTGCAATTTCAAGTGCAAGTTGTATGTGGCTAGAGATGTTCTTTTTGGGGAAGGAAATTTTAAAAGGTTTGAGATCCAAACTTGGCGAGAAGATTCCGTATAGACTTGTCGTGTCACCGTAAGGCGTGACAGAAATGCGTAAGTCAAGTGATGGGGACTCAGACATAACGATACATTGGAATGAACCCCGAGGGGAAATGCCCCACAAAAGTAACTTAGAAAAAGGAGAATTAAGTTATGACCGGGTGAAATAATGGAACAAAATACGATTAAAGTTAATCGTGATGAGAGAGGCAGATAAAGAAAATTCTTAGTATATCGTGGAAATTCGAAATTTGAAAATACTCAAGGTATGAATGATTTGAATAAATTTAAGTCTTAAGTGGCAAATCAATACCCGAATATAGATTGAATACAATATAGTAAATAGGCATGAAAAATAACTGAAGAAAGTAGATATCTGATTGTGCAAGTATATATGTGTCACGACCCAATTCCCGGGCCATGACCGGCGCAAGGACCCAATGAGCATAGCTCATTAAGCCCAAGCAAGCCTATTCCCACTGACTTTATTCCATACATGCTCGTGGGGGACATCCACACGTAATGCACCCAGTGCGCATACAATGCCAATTAACAATGGCATATCCAGTCACACATACACACACACACCCTTTCCGGGAGTGGACACAGCCAAAGCACAATGGCATTTTTAATCACAATATACATGCACTATGCCAGTCATGTATTTAGCAATTTACATTGCTTACACATTTACATTCATACCAGTCAAATATAAACTCCGACAATGTACATTACATGTACATACCCATCATACAGAAACCCAAGACTACCAGCGGAGACATGTACAATAAAGCGGCAACTAGTGAATGCCAGACACCTACCAGGAGATGGACTACTGTGATCCCGCGATCTAGGAATCTACAATCTCCTGATCTGAAAACATGAATTTTTGAAAACGGTGAGTATAAAACTCAGTGAGCAAACATTAGATAGGAACAAGCCATAATATCGAGAAGGGTTAAAATATGATGCATACATTTGGAACACATTCATTTTTATCCAATTTATTATCAAACCCTTCCCCTCACTTCAATTTAATTTATAATGAAGGAATAATCAAATTCATACATGCGCACACAGATAAGTACAACATTCCATTGTCTCACCTGCTGAAAATATCGTGTGCACCATGTGCACTCACCAGCTCATGTACAACCCCCACATCACGCACATAGCTGGAGTGGTCCTGTGCACTATGTGCACTCACCAGCTCATGTGCATCCCCCCACATCGTGCCCATAGCTGGAGTCATCATCATGTGCACCATGCGCACTCACCAGCTCATGTGCATCCCCCCACATCGTGCACATAGCTGGAGCTACAGTGTGCATCCCCCCACATCGTGCACCAACCACATTTTCCACATCCAATCTCACCGACATGAGCATTTCCCCACATCACACACATGTACATTTACATATATACATCAACCATATCAAATGTCCATACATCGCACATATTCACACATATGTGACAACAGGTTATAAGAACACATAATTTCATGCATACCACATAATTTCATCACGTAAAATCATTTTTATCAGGGGCTTGTTCCCGGCACACATTTTAAAAACTTTGAATAAATCATTTAATTATCCACATCAATACAATTTGCATTCCCCAAATAATTTGAAATGCAAGTTCACTCACCGTCTCACAAATCCGGATTCCGGATGCTCTCGGATCAAAAATCCTCAATTACGATTCCTTTGCCTTTTCCGGACTTCTCACCACCTTAACACAGAATAAATTCAGGAATTACTATAATGCCCCCAAACTAATACAAATTAATTTAAATTGCTAACGTATGATACGCAAAGGCAAAAATGCATCTGATTATCGCTTTAACGCGGTATTGCCTAATTCCGACCGATTACCCGATTAATCGGCTATTATGTCCAATTTAATTCCGAATTGGTCCATTCTTTTTCTAATACTTTAATTCACCACAAATCATTCAATTAATGCCAATTTCAGCATCCAATCTTTTCCATTTCTTTATGGAAAATTCGGCCAATGCAGTGCATTAGCACTGAAAATTTTGTACTACATTTTCTCACTTTAAATTGTCATTTTTCTATTTTCTTTCATTTCAAATGAAATCATTTCATTTGAAATGAAACAATTTCTTCATGGTTTCTCTACACCCTAGATTCGGTCAATGAAGAACAACCATGACACTTAATTTCTTTCTTCCATTTTTTTCCATAATCGTGCTTAACTACTCCTAAACACCAACATAGTTTAAACTCAATCCAATCCAACATCAAATCCATACTCATACCCATTTTTCAGAATTCTTCCCATCATGATATCTCCATATTAAACCATAGAATTCAAGAACAAAAGCATAGATATTAGAGATCACAAGCCAAAGTAGAGATTTATTACCCTTTTTCACTTGAATTCTCCTTGAAATCACACTTGTCTTGAATTTTCCCTAGGTTTTTGTGTTTTTCTCCTTTGTTCTTCTTTTTTTTTTGCTTCAATTCTGGTGGGTGCCGACTTTAGAGAGAGAAATGAGGGTTAAATGCTGATTTTTATGGCTTAAATAATAAAATATAAAAGCTTGCCACGTGGCACCATGTGATTGGCCCGTTTTTTTGACTTTTTGACTTTTTCTCCCATTTGATCTCCACCACTTGATTCATCAAGTCAACATCTGATCCAAGGTTGACCATGGCTGGAAATAATGGTTCTGGTGATGAAAAATTACGGTTTTGCCCCCGGGATGGCAAAATTACGATTTTACCCCTATACTCCGAAATGTCCCGGAATTTCATTATTTTCACTGTCCAACCTCAAATAACATCAATATAAATCAATATTACCCAATTGCGGCAAAATCCTTTCAAAAAAATTCACATTTAGCACTCCGGTGGCAAAATTACCATTTTGCCCTTGTGTTCTAAAAACACCGAGAATCACCATTTTACACTGCTAAACATCATTTTATACTCCAAAAATCATAACTGTATGTCACATAATTATATTTGGCCCAATGTGATCAAATCTTAGTTAAAAATCTCCATAAATCAACAAATGAGAAAATGACCGTTTTGTCCTTAACCGGTCAATTTTCCCGATTAACTCCAAACTGGACCTTGAACTCTGAATCACTATTCTGACCTATTCTGTGGGTCTCAGAATTTTGAAATTCCTCTTAGAATTTCTATTAAACTAGTTGAAGCTCGATTTAACTTAGTTGTACCAATAGGTACAATACCGGTTTTCTAACAACTTAGACAGGGTCTCACAATATGGACATGTGGAGTCGATAATACAATCAATCAAAGTAAAGAATTATTAGTGGTAATTCAGGATTTGAACTCGATATGTGTATAATTGGTGGGTTATATGGATAGTATAATAATAAAAGGTCCCATCGAAAGTCGGGTTATGTGGGAAGGTGTGTGGAACGCCATGAGTTAATGAAATGCTTTGTGGTATAAGTTGATATTTGTCTAAGTGAATAACTGATGATGAAAGTATTGGGGACGTGGATCGAAAGTAAAGTCTTGCTTATGGCTTGTGACCATGTCATAGACAGGAGGCTACCTGAACTCCTGATCCTAGTAATTTATCTTTTTGCTAATGATAAGCAAAGGAAAAAAGGACTATATGTGGAATTGGTAGCTTGAGGTTAAACGACTTGAAAATGTCAAAACTAGTAAAAAAAAAATCATATAGAGTTTTATATGAAATCGATATACATAAGGAAGTATAAAATGTGGTTGAAATTGACACGATTGATATAGAATCATGGTTCAACTTTGATAGTAATAATAAAAGCATGTTTGGAGTCTTGATATAAAAGAATCACGATTAAGAAGGTTACTGCTGATGTGATTTGAAAGGATGAGAATAGACATAAGAAAAGCACTTAAGTTAAAAAGGAGATGACATGAGATGTCAAACATTGGATAAAGCACTAACACCCTAATCTTTTCTTGGAGCTCGATAAGTGAAATTTTGAGGGCAAAATTTTATTTTAAGGGGGGTAGTGTTGTCAAACCCTTCTTTGTAAAATAATTATGATGGCATTCACGGGCTTGATAGAATGTTTGTATATTGAGGAAGCCCGAGAAATCGACAAAAGACGATATTGCCCCTAGAAGTGCAGTTAAGTCGATTAAACCTCGAACAAGATAAAATCGAGATCTTAAAGATGAAATTGAGAATTTCATAGTCCAAGGATGACTCAAAATGGTAATTCGGAGTTTAAGGTCCGATTTGGAGTAAATTCAAAAAATTGACCGATTGGGGGCAAAATGGTCATTTTTCAATTTGAGGACAAAATGGAAATTTTTAGAAAAGATTTTCTTAGCCCCATTTGACATGTTTGAGTATGATATGAGTATTGAAGTACAATTGAAAGATTTAGCAGTGAAAAATATAAGTTTTCGGTATTTTTAGAGTATAGGGGCAAAATGGTAATTTTACCATCCGAAACCAAAAATATAATTTTTGAAAGGATTTTGATCAAATTTAATTATTTGGAGTGTGATATGAGTATGAGGAGTCAAAATTATGTATTTTGGAAAATTTTCAATTTTTGGGGTAAAAATGTAATTTTTGAAAAGTTCGAGGGTAAAAGTGTAATTTTAAAAAATTTGCTCTACCAAAAATTTGGATGAGTCTAGAAATTTCATGGAAGACATGAATAAGTGAAGAGGATTGAGTGGTAGGAAAAAAAGTCAAAAAGATGGTTAGAAAAAAATAAAATAATAAAATATTTAAAAGGTAAATAAAATAATAATATTTTATTAAGCCCATTAAAAGGCTTGAAAATTCCAGAATTCTTCATTGGGAGGGTCAGCCAAAACCATCAGGAGAGAGAGAGAAATAAGAACAGACCCTAGAGTGAGAAAATTCAAAGAAAAAGTGTGATTTTTCAAAGAATCAAGTGTTTAAAGGTATGATTTTCCAAGCTTAGCTTAAGATCTACCATTTCCATGCATTTCTTCTTATTTTCCATGGTTAAATTATGTGTTTTGATGATGGATTCAAATTTGATCATATGGGTTTAGAGAGAGAAAGTTGTTAAATTAATTTAATTTTGAACTATGTTAGTGTTTAGTGTTAGTTTATCATGTTTATGAGTAAAACAACCAGAAAAATATTCATTTTCTCCATGAATTTCTCTAGGCCGAATCTAACCAATGGTGTGTGAGGATGAGGTTGACTTTATTTTAAGAGAATTGGATGGAAAAATGATGAATTATGAGGTTAGAAATTAAATGGAAATTTTTGGTGCAAAAATTGAAATTTTTACCCACTAGTGGTAAAAGCGTAATTGGTGGTCCAGATTGATAAATTGGACCACATTCACAGTCATTGAGGTATTGTGGATATAATTTGATAATTGGAATTGAAATGCATGGAATTGGAGTTAAATTGAGGGTTTTGGCGAATTAGGCCAGGCATAGGCAAATTGGTCAGACACCGTGATTAAACGACTGTCCAAACCATTTTTGTCTCATTTCCATGCATGTAGAGCCTGAAATAATTTATGATAAATTGACACAATTTATTGACTTTTGTGTCATGGATTATGGATAGATGGTGAGTCAAATGATTCAGGTAAGAGACTGCACCCGAGGGCGGAGGATAGGAGTATTTCTACTTCTAATACAGTGAGTAAACTTACTATCATCTTAATTATCTAGAGTAGTTTTATTTAATTGTGTGATTTTATGAAAAATGGTTTAATTGGAAAATTATTGTGTTTTATAAGAAAATATGATTTTATAAAATAATTTTATAAATTTCTGAAAATTGAATAATGATTTCAAAAATAGAGTAATTGGAGACCCACACTGTGATTTGTGTTGTTTATCTATGATTTTAAATTTAATGGCTTATGATACATATGAGCATGATTGGTTGTTTTTATGATTTGAAGAATATGTGAACTGCTTTGATTTGCCTTGAATGTGTTATGTGCGCCATGTCATGCTATTGTGATTTTTATTGATTGATGGATAATTAAAGTAGGCACTGCAGTGACGGGGGTTCCGTGGGCCAGCCTATTTAGAGGGGCACGGTTCCCATTTATTGAGCTTACTTCGATTGGAGAAGTGCGTAGGATAACTCCCGAGGTAAGATTTGAGTACACTTCACGCTAGCCACCTTGTGAAAGTGAGACTCAGCCAACGCCAAGGAACGGCTGTGTTGTCAGAGGTAAAATATGTTGTGTGTGTGTGTGTGTGACAATAAACAGCCTTGGCGGTCTCGGTAAAGATGTCTCCGCGGGGTATCCCCGAGAATGGATTTTGGCAAGGGCCAAGTGGTAGGAACTTGGAAAAGGAAAGCAGAGAGCCTTCGCAAGGCGAGGCGAGATGCACCTTTAGTCGAGTATTCTGATAAGCCAAGTGTTTGAAAAGTGTATAAGCCATATTGAGAAATTAATTGAAAAATAATTGTTTATATGGGTTGGGATGAATTTCCAAGTTGTGAAATGTGATTTGCGAAGGGATATTTTTATTGTCTCCTATTACTCGGCTTTAGATTATTTGTTGATGTCTGTCTACTCACTGGGATTATATAATCTCACCCTTCTTCCTAAACATTTTTCAAGCTCAGAATAGGTAATAGATCATTAGTTGCATCGAGAAGAAAATCTTGGAGTGGCATCTAAGAAAGTAAGGGTTCGTAGTCCTATACTTTCGTGGTCAATTGGGAGGCCCACGTGTCAATGTAAATGAAATCTTATACTTTGGTTATTTATATTACAGTTTATAAGAATTTATTTTGATTTTACACTGCAAAAATTATTCATGGACTTCTCTATAAAATTTTTTTTATAAAATAATAAAATATTTTATTCAATATTTTTATTATAAACAAATAGTTACATTTTTGTTTTAAATACCGGTTTTAGATAGTAAAACTTATTTTTGATTTTGAAATATGTGTTTTCTACTCACTCACTACGATTTTTGCAAATTTCGAAATTTTTGACAAAAATGACAAAAATGCCCCTGTGAGGTGAAAATTATTTCCTACGGTTTTGAGTTGGGAAAAAGGTTAGAATTTTCTAAAACATGATTTCAGTAATGGTTGTTCACAAAGGAAGTGAAAAAGTTGATACGAAAGCCTTACGGGGTTCTGGTTGGCATTCAGGGCAATGAATGCCCATCGGAACGTCGTGGCGGTTGTCACGGGCTCGTTGAGGGTACCGGGTCGTGACAATTTGGAAGCATCTGCTATGCAAAGATCTCGAATCAAAGCAGGACTAAACTAGATGAGAAAAGTATCTTGGCTATTCTCATTGGTTGCAGTGAAGTTTCCAAAGGATATAAACTTTATAATGTGAGAACTCAGAAGTTCTTTGTCGATAGAGATGTTAAATTTGATGAACATTTGTATTGAAATTGGGAAAAGTAAGTTGTTGATTCTTTGAGTTTACAAAGTTTGGTGCAAAACCTATCAGTGGAGAAAAGATGATGATGAAGTGGATATTAAAGATGGAAGGCTTGTTGTGAGGGGTACTAGGTCACTACAAGTTATATATGCCAAGTGTAATGTGGTAGTGTGTGAACCTATCAGTTATGTAAAAGCTGCAACAGATAGAAAGTGGGTGTAAGAAATAGAGCAAGAAATGTTGATAATTGAGAAAAATGGTACTTGGTTGTTGGTGGACAAACGAACAGATCAGGATGTAATTGGAATAAAGTGGATTTTCAAGACAAAGTTTAATGCTGATGGAATAGTTAACAAGTATAAAGCAAGATTGTTGGTAAAAGGGCATTCTCAGATATATGGTGTGGACTATTGGGAGACTTTTGCACCAGTTGCGAGACATGACACAATAAGGCTGTTGGCTGCATTGGCTGCTCGAAAAGGTTGGAATATCTAGCATCTGGATGTGAAATCAGCTTTTTTGAATGGCTGTCTTACTAAAGACATCTATATTGATCAACCAAAAGGATTCATCAAACTAGGGACTAAGGATAAAGTCTGCAAATTAGTAAAAGCATTGTATGGTTTAAAACAAGCTCCAAGAGCCTAGTATGACAGAAATGACTCATTCCTTATTGTTAAAGGCATTCAAAGGAGTCAAAATGAGCTTACACTGTATGTGAGTAATCTTGCAGTTTCTGTCAAGGTAATTATCTCTATGTATGTTGATGATTTATTACTTACTAGTTTAATTGTTAGTTTCTTAAATGATTTTAAGAACAAGTTGATGAAAGAATGTGAAATGACTGGCTTAGGAGAGATGCACTATTTTTGGGATTACAATTCATTCAAAGGTCAGATTATATTTGCAGATGTCAAAGTAAAAATGCAAATGAAATTCTAAAGAAGTTGCACATGGAGAAGTGTAAAGTTGTGGATACTCCTTTAGCTTTAAACTGCAGATTAACCAAGGATGATTGCACCCTAAATACAGAAAGTTCAATGTACAGAAGCATCATTAGAAGTCTACTTTATTTAACTGCTTCAAGACCATATATCATGTTTTCTGCTAGTTTACTATCTCGATTTATGCAAAGTCCCTCATAAACTCACTTTATAGCAACTAAGAGAGTATTGAGGTACATTAAAGGAATAGTAGATTTAGGCTTGAAGTTTGAGAAGAAGAAAAGTTCTGTTCTTATGCGATATTGTGATAGTGACTGGGCAAGGAGTCTTGATAACTCTAAAAAGCACCTCTGGTTATTGTTTTTCACTTGGCATGTAGTTTTTAGTTGGAATTCCAAAAAGCAAGAGGTGGTGGCTCAATCTTTTGTAGAAGCAATATATATTGCTATTGCTGTTGCTTCAAATCATGTGATTTTGCTAAGAAAGGTCTTCCATGATCTAGGGTATATCTATGAGGAAGGTACACTACTATACATTGACAACAAATATGCTAGTTTAGTTGCTAAACATCCTATGCAATATGTAGGACAAAACACATTAAAGTGAAGTTTCATGCAATTTGAGAGGTTGTGAAAGATAAAGAAGTAGATATTCAACATTGTGGCACTATATAGCAGTTAGTTGATATTTTTACTGAAAGCTTAAGTAAGGATAAATTTATGTTTCTAAGATCTGAATTGTGGTTATGCAACTTAAACAATAAAGAGGTGTGTTGAATGTTAGTGGTATTTAATTGGCATTAGAGTAAAATGGTTTAGCAGCAAGTAAGGATCTACTGATATCAGAATAATGGAAAAGTATTAGTAGTCAACAGAGCACTCCTTGCAATTGTCGTTTAATGCTTTGTTCATTATCGTTTTAGACTATTTCTTTTTTGTCTTTACTACTTTTTACTTTATTGTTTTTACTTCATTTCGTAGTGTAAAGAGTCATTTGTTTTTTTAGAAATACTATGTCATTTTGTCATGTATGCTAAAGGTTGTTACACAGATCCATGTGACATTCCTTCTTGATGTTAGCAATGCTAGACGTCTATAACTAGTTAGCTATTGTTTTTCATTATTCTCTCTCCTCTAACAATGTATATATATTAGTTGGTTATTAATGAAAATGTGCTGGTAGTTATTATTGGCCATCCACCATTGTTTTTTTAAAAAGCTTTCAATATTCTCTATTTTCTAGAAATCTGTTTTCAATAATTTTTTCCTCTTATTTACTGTTAAATCAACAAATCCAAACTCTATGTTGCCAAAAGGCCAGTTCTGGAGTCAGAATCCATTAGACAACTTTTGTGGAGTCACTTTCCACCATGAGTGTGTGCGTATCAACCCACCTCTAAGCAATAAAGATAGTAAAGGCTTCTTTTATAGCCAACAAGTTAGCAACATTTGTGTCTGCTTCATTAATAGATTTAGAGAAAGTAACCTTAACTTCTCCCATTTCATTTCTCATGACCCCTCCAATGCCAATCATTCTTGAATAGCCTCTAGCCATCTCGTTTTGGTTAAACTTCATCTAGCCCACAAGGGGTGGAGACCATTGGATATTTTGCTAGGGCTTCTTTTCTTTCCTTGGTATTCTGGCCATTGACGATAGCCTGTAAATGTCCATTATGCGCTCAACCATATTCAGCCATTTGGCTTTAGCCCAACTTGCCACCTATAGCTTTAAAAGGTTAAAAGCTTGGTTAACAACCCATTGTTTTTGTCTAAAATCCACCTCATGGTGTAATAGCCAAATCGCCCACACCATCGCAAAGAAAGACATGTAAAAAAAAGCCTTATCCCCCTCTTTGACAACTATTCCATTCTATACTAGAAAAAAAATCTTGAGTTACTCGGTGTGCACCACGACAAATTCCATTTGCTGCACCACATACCCCATAACTTCTAAGATTCCTTACACAAAAAAAAAAAAAAAAACAAGTGGTCTATCGTTTGGATTCTAACATTGCAAAGAACACTGTTTTCGATTTTGCACACGCAAGTATACGTATTGAACAAGTAATATAGACAGTAAGTCTAGAATCGTATCCCATAGGGATTTGCTCTTAATTCTTCACTAAATACTAAAATTATGACAAATTAATCTTATTCAAGCAGCTTGATGTTTTAGAAAATTAATTAAAACTAAATGAAAGCAACCACTAAATTAATTAATAGAAAGTAAAAATTCACTTGAGAAAGGCAATATATTAAAATCTAGTTCATTCAACACTTCATTTAATACTAGCTTGTCTTGTTATTTATCTTTCTTGGGTGGTTTTATGAACCTAAAATCCAAAACTACGGATAAGTCTCCATCGAGTTTCTTGTACAAATACCTAACTTAATTAGTTGACTATATGTCTATAGGAATCAATTAAATTAAGTTCATTAAGCAAGTGTCCTAATATGGCTATGTATGGCAATTGGTGTATGTCTACTCGAATCACAAATCAGATGACCTAAGTGACGTGAACATACACTATTTAAACCTTAGTCTATTCTAAAATCTCTCTGTCAAGTCTCAATAAGATTCACAAATTAGTTAATTGTAGACCCAATAATCAAAAACAGTAATAACAAATTCGAATAAGCAAAACTATACCCATTCATGATAAATAAAAGAGAAACTAATATTCAAACTACGTATTGAAATCCACCACAATCCTAGAAAGATAATTTAGCTCATAATATCTAATAAAAACAATATCCAAAGAAATTTAACCTTGAATCCAAGTCAAAGAAAATAAGAAAAGCACAAAAGTAAAGAAATAAACTAATTATTAAAGCTTTGCAATATGAATTCTCTCTCAAATTCTCTTGTTTTCTTGCTTTGTTCTTGGCTCCAAATCTCCATAATAGGTGCTTGTTGCCTTCCCCTAAAACTTTTAAAAAAGGTCCTTTAATTAGGCTTGAAGTAACCTAATTTCTAAAATCCTGTCAAATTTTCATTTTTGGAAAATCGCCCAGCACCACAACCTTGATTTCTTTATGCTACGGCATTGGATTTTTTGCTACAATAGCATTGCATAGCTATTTCTCCAAAGCTACAGTGTTGGGCTCTTGGGAAAATTGTATGGTGAGCTTTTTTTCACCAGTTGTAGCCTTGTTATCCTAATGCTGCAATGGTCTATCAACTTCAAACATGATTTTGACCCTAATCTCATCCGAATTGAGAAAAGTGGTAAGCATAAAAGTTGTAGTCCTGTCTCTTAAATTTTCAATGGATTCAAAATCATTTCAATTGGATTTTTGTATTGAAAGATATGCTCCAAATACTATATCATGTTTAGTCTATGCATATTGCTGAAGTGCTTTGACTTAAATAAATATTTTGACCATGATCCAACCTGAATTGGGTAAAGTGGTAGGCATAAAAGTTGTAACCCTTCCTCTTAAAAGTCTAGTGGTCTAAGAATCACTTCATTTAAAGTTCTGTACACAGAGATATGGTCGAAATACCAGAACATATATGAATGAAGCCATCACTAGACTTGCACGGATTTTCATCAAATGAGCATTTTTCATCAAATTTTCTGCAAAAGCAATAAGAGAAACCAACAATTACTATCCTTAAAGTAATTTAAAATAAAATATCATAAAATTTAACTAAAATAACTTAAATTAACTACTCAACATGTAATCAAACTTAAACTAGAAAACACCTAAAATACTAAATTTTGAACTTTAAATCTAAAAAATCTAGCTACTTAAGCCTCTAAAATGTGCCAAAATAACTCTATATAATAGAGTCATCAAACACATGAAACACTCCCTCTCTATATCGTTCCTCTTCTAACTAATTCACTCTTAACAACCACTTTACTTACCAGCAACTGCCACACCAAGACCTCTACTTTATGAGGTACAATTCACCTTTACGCAAATTGCCATATCTTCTCAAAACTCTTACTAGTCCCCACAACACATTTGCAAAAATAACCTGGTATATAAATGCCATTGGTTTCGCCTTTCCAAACAACCTTATCTTTCAAGCCTTCGATAATCGAGTAACCTTTTAATAACTCCACCATTTGGTTCCATTGCCCCATTTCCCTTCCAAAGACCTTATTCCTTGAGTCCACTTTCCACACCCATCCTCTATTAACCTATTCTTTAATATCCTTGTCATTTCCTACCTTTCTAATCGCAAGGGCAAAGACTTTCGAAAACGTAAATTTAAAGAATGTGCCATTTTAACCATTCATCCTCCCAAAAAGATAGATTTTTTCCATTACTCATAACCACTCCCAAGTCGAATTTAACCTCCAAGAAGAATTTGTTAGTGGGGGGATAGGGGGCTAATAATGTTACATCAGATAATTGAGCAATGCCTATTGGCATTAGTTGTTGGGTAAAGGGCCAAAGGGTCACTATTAGTCCTTACATCAAAAACTTCCCTCCACAAGCTTCCACCTTTATTACTATATCTCCATAACCACTTATTGAGTAAAGAACTATTTTTAAGATCAAGTTTAACAAGACCAATACCACCGTTCTCTCTGTAGTTGCAAACATGACTCAATCCATAAGGGGCATTCTACTTTTTGGACTAGCCCCACTCCATAAGAACCTATTCTGTATCTTTTCAATCTCATTAATCATAGCCTAAGGTAACGGAAGATAGACATATAATAGAGAGGTAGACTGGCCAAAACAAGTCTTAACAAAGTCACCCTACCTTCAATTGAGAGAAGTTTAGACTTCTAACTTGAGAGCTTTACCTCAATCCTCTCTAAAACTAGTTTCCAAGTCTAAAGTTTATTTAGGTTAGCCCCAAAAGGAAGATCTAGGTATGACATAGGTAGCTGTCCCACCCAAAAGCACGTTTACAATATACAAAAGAAAGAAGGCTTAGAAAGCCTATACTTCTCTATAAAAATTGTAAAGGAACAAAAAATGGTTTGTAGTGTCATTTGGTAGTCTTGTTTCACCAATTTAGGAACCCTTCTACCATTTTGAAGTAATCAAACTTCTTTCTCAAAAAGTACCACCACAACTAGAATAAGTTTTGTACACAAATTTTGTGTCGAATATTTAAACTAGAAAATTGAGAGATCTTAACATATTCCTTCTTAGATTTGTGTAGCTCTTGAGAGGATTTAAACTTTCAGAATCTTCCTTCTAAAGGCTTTGATCTTCAAAATCTTCTTTCTAAAGGCCTTAGACTTGTGGGAATTATAAAGGCTTTGATTTTCAAAATCTTTTTCTTTCTCCCTTGTTCTCTTCCTCCCTTGTTCATCAAATGGCTTGGATATGCATTGTATTTGTCATGACCCGATACTTTCTTCAGGCTCGTGACAACTGCCCCGACGTCCCGGTGGACATTCATCACCCCGAATGCCAATCGGAACCCCGTAAGGCTTTAGTACCATTTTTCTCATCTCCTTTGTGAGCAATCATCGCTAAACATCATGTTTTAAAGAATTTACCCTTTTCTCTAACTCAAAACTATAGAAACATAATTTTCACCTCATAGGGGTATTTTTGTCATTTTTCACGAAAATTTTAAAATATGCTAAAATACAATATATGGATGAAAACTATGCTTTTCGTAACTGGAAATAATTTTAGAAATCTCAAACATTCATTTAAAAACTATTTTATGACTAATAACACTATTAAAAAATATTAAATAAAATATTATGATTTTTTATAAAACAATGTTTATCGATATATCTCAAATAATTTTTTTTTTCACACGTGAAAGCAAAATAAATTCAAACATACTGTAGTACAAATAACCATAGTATGTATTTTAATTTACAATGACACGTGGGCCCCACAATAAACAGATAAGTACTAGGAGATAAACCTTTAATTTCTAAGGTTGTCATTCCGAGCATATTTCTCGACAAAATTCGCTATCTACTGATGCCTTTGAGCCTGAAATGGGTGGAAAGGAGGGTGTTGAGATTGTGAAATCCCAGTGAGTAAATAGATACCATTTAAACTATCTAAAGTCGAGTAAATGGAGACAAATAAAATATTCCATTCCAATATATTTTTCATGATATAAATAATCAACTTACCCAAATAATTCACTTGGCTTATGTAATTCACAAAACTTGGCTCTTGCAAAAATCATTCTCGGGGATACCCCGGCCGAAGCATTTGACCGAGACCGCCAAGGCTGTTCAGTGTAGTACACATATGAACACATTTTTACATTTGAAAATCTAGCTATTCCTTGGCATTGGTTGAGTCTCACTCTCATGTGGTGGTCCACGTGAAGTGCACTCAAATCTTTACCTCCAGAGACACCCCACACACGGCTCTCTGATCGAGGCAAGGTATATATGATTCTGTGCCCCTTCTCTTAGGCTGGTCCACAGAACCTCCACTGCATGGATTATGGATTATTTTATCTACCACTTGATTTATAAAATCTTTATCTGCATGACATGGCGATTTGTTGCAACCTAGCCTCTCAAGGCTGAATACACAGTACTTGTAAGTCTAACACAAAAATCAGTTTAGCCATTCATGCTCATATATTGTCATAAGCCATTCAGTTCAAAATACAACATATCACACAACAATTAGCAGTCTCTAATTACTCTAATTTCAAATCAATCATCATTTGATTTTTCAAATCAATTTGTATAAATTCAATTTATTTTATTAAATCACATTTTTCTCATAAAACAAACAATTCACCTTTTAAAATTATTTTTCACAAAATCACCAAGTTGAATAAATTCTAGTCTAGATAATTAAGACGATAGTAAGTTTACTCATAGCATCAGGAGTAAAAATACTCCTAGTCCCAGTCTTCGGTTTAATCTATTTATCCTTATCAAATAGCTCACCACCTATACATCATACATGACACAAAATTCAATAATTTGTGTCAATATGTCATAAACTATTTCAGGCTCTCTAAATCTAAATGAATGCATGTGATGGGATGCAAAATGTCCGATTAATCGCTTAAATATGATATTCAACCTAAGTCGCACTATACTCGGTCTAATCGGCTAAAATCTCTAATTTAATTCCAAATTAATTCTTTTCACTTTCTATACTCCAATTATACCTAAATTACCTCAATAACTACGAATAGGATTCAATTTATCAGTCCCGAGTCAATAATCACACATGTCTATACGTTGAGCAAAAATTCATATTTTCACACCAAAATTTCTCATTTAATTTCTAGCCTCATCAAACATCAAATATCACCAAAATATAATGAAATATCATCAATTTCAGCCACAATATCCTCCCTAGAAAATTCGGCCAAAATGGGTTAAATGAAGAACAATTCATTTTCTAGCTAGATTTTCATTCCATTAATCTCTAAACAATTAAAAATACTAAATTTCATTAAAATCTAGCAAAATAAAGAACCAAAACCTCTCCATGGATGTTCTTCCAGCATGGGTTTAGTATGAGATCTCAAGTTCTAAGCATGGAAAATGAAAACAAATGTATGCATAAGGTAGATCACTAGCAAAATCAAAGAAATTTTACCTTTGCTTGATCAAATCCTTGAATTCTAACACTTTTTCTCCAATTTTCCACCTAGGGTTTCTTGTTCTTCCTTTCCCTCTTTTCCCTTGCAATGGCTGGCCAAATGAGTGAGTTTCTAGAGATTTGTAAGCCTTTTTTATAATGCCATTAAAATAATATTAAACTTGACACTTGGCAAGCTTTTATTGGTCCATGTGTAATTGCTTAAAAATCAAGCATTCTTTCTCCACCACACATAATTTCTCACTTATCCAAAGCATTAGATAAATTTTGTGTGGTTGACAATTGTCATGGTGGAGTAAAATTCCAAAATTCCAATTTTACCCTCGTAAACTTGAAAAATTACATTTTTGCCCCTGTGCTAAAAAATTGTCAGAATTATGATTTTTCACCTCTCAACCTCAAATCATACTCCAATTAATCAAATTTGGTCAAAATTCTTCCTAAAAATTCGAATTTTGTCCTCAGGTGGCAAAATTACCATTTTACCCCTAGAACATGAAATTGCCCAATTGACTCCAAATCTGTCCTCGAACTCCAAATCATCATTTTAAGACATTCTGGGATTTTAAAATTCTCAATTTCATCTTAGATCTCTATTTTTGATCAGTTCGAGGCTTTAATCAACTTGATTGTACCTTTAGGTACAACATTGACCTTTAGTGATTTCTCAAAGCACTCCAATATATAAGCCTATTGTCGAGTATATAAACGACATAGTGAGCATATTGTATAATTGGGTTTGACAATATTTGTAGTGGTAGATAAGAGATTTTCATAAGGATTTAGTCTCTTTCAATTATGTCACGACCCGGAACTCCCATCGAGCCCGTGACAACCGTCGCAACGTTCCAATAGGTATTCATTAACCGGAATCCCGCAAGGCTTATATATCAGTTTTCTTATCTCCCCCATGAGTAATCATTACCAAATATCATGTTTTAAACGCTCTTAAGCTTTTTCCAACTTAAAACGATAGAAAAAAATAATTTTTGCCTCATAGGGGCATTTTGCTCATTTTTCTTCTAAAATACCGAAACCAGCTAAAAAGGCAGTATGTGAGTGAAGAACACATATTTTGCAATCAAAAATAAGTTTGGATGTTTAAAACATTCATTTAAAGTGAAATTATAACTTTTAGAATAAAGTAAAAATATTGAATAAAATATTTTATTTTCTTATAAAATAATTTTTATAGAGTTATCGGTAAATAATTTTTGTAGCGTAAAAGCTAAATATATTCATACATACTATAATACAGACAACTAAAGTATAAAATTTAATTTACAGTGACACGTGGGCCCACGACTAACCAAAAGCGTCGGAAGCTGTGAACCTACAGTTTTTGTTGATTCAAGTCCAACTGTTGTCCTTTACAAAATCCGCTAACTACGGACTATCTTGAGCCTGAAATGGATGGAAATGAGGGTGGTGAGATTATATAATCCCAGTGAGTAATCAAACATCATAAAAAATATCTAAAGTCAAGTAAATGGAGACAAATAAAATACTCTAACATAATACGTTTTTCATAACTTGTAGATTCATCCCTACCCGTGTAAACCATTGTATTTCGTTAAATTTTCAACAAGGCTTATGAATTTCCTGAAATCCAGGCTTATGCCAAAACCTGTACTCGGGGATACCTTGTACCAGGGCATCCGCTCGAGTTCGCCAAGGCTGTGAAAATTTCATAAATGCTCAAAACATAGCCGTTTCTTAGCGTTGGCTGAGTCTCACTTCCACGTGGTGGTTAGGCGTTAAGTGAACTCAAACCTCACCCCAGGAAATACCCTACTCACCTCTCCAATCGAGGTAAGAATCAGTCGGGTTTACCGTGCCCCTCTAATAGGCTGGTCCACGGAAACCCACCACTGCAATGTAGAATAAACCCCACCATAACAATAAAATCACAATAGCATGGCATGACAATTTCATTATTATCCAATTTATCGAGAACAAGCAGACAATTCGTATTTCTCAGCACAATTATCAAATCAGCCAATCATGCCATATTACCATAAACCATTCAATTCAAATCATCAATTTGTAATACAAGCAAGCAGTCTCAAATTACTCTATTTTCAAAATCATCATTAATTTCAAAACAATTTACAAAATAATTTCATTTAAACACATTTGTTTATAAAACATGAAAATTTACCTTTTAAATCCATTTTCCATAAAATCACCAAATCAGATAAAAACCACTTTAGATAATTAAAATGATAGTAAGGTTACTCACAGTACTAGGAGTTCGAAATACTCCTATTCTCGATCTCCAGGCACAATGTCTTTACTTTTACCAGAATGCTCACCACCTATGCATATAGCACAATACATAATTTACCACATTAATGCTAGACCATTATAAAATCAATTCAGGCTCGATATATATGCATGAAATGGGATACACACTACTTGGGTAACTATCTAAATACGGTATCCTCTCCAAATTTCCATTGTGTACTTAAATTAAATCGGTATTGGCCTCAATTGATTTTTCACCCGATTAATCGACCAATATACCCAATTCAACTCCAATTAATTCCATTTTTCCCTTAATACTCCGAATCATCAAATACTAGATAAATATCATGAAATATCACAAAAATCATCATTGCATTGTTCCTTGGACATTCAGCCATGGTGGTGCATCTATACTAAAATTTTTCCTATTTAATTTTCTCACCATAATTCATCATTTCCTAACCAATTCACTTGAAATAACAACAATCCACCATCCATACTCCACATGTAAGATTCGGCCATGAAGGGTTTCTAAGGATTTTGCGATTTTCTTCACTTGTTTTCATACTACATATCATTAATCACCTAAAAACACTAATCTAACAAGAAATCTAACTAAATTCAAGCACAAAAACTCTTCCCCCATGTACGGTCAGCCATGATACCCATTTACAAACTTTGATTTCAGCTAGGGAAATGAGAAAATAAAGCATGGGTAATGTAGATCTCAAACAAAAATTGAAAAATTTTACCTTATCTTGCGTGATTCCTTGAATTTCCACACTTTTCCTTTGAATTTCTCCTCCTAGGGTTTTGTTCTTCTTTTGTTTTCCTTTTCTCCTTGTTTGGCCGAATATTAAGAGTGAAATGGGGAATTATAGGCTGATTTTTGAAGTTAAATATTAAAGAAATCAAGGCTTGACATGTGTCATGATTTCATTGGTCCATAATTTAAATATTTATTCTTTTAAACTTTAATTCACCACCACATAAAATATCATATTTATCCATACCAAAAATGAGTAAAATCCATAAATTTGACAAGTGTTGGGTGGTGAAAATTACCATTTTACCCCTAAGATGGCAAAGTTACCGTCTTGCCCCTATGCTCTAAAAATATCAAAAATTAAATTTTTTCACTGCTAAACCTCATATTATACTCCAAATGATCAATCTTGGTTAAAAATTTCATCAAACATCCAAATTTCAACCTTGGGTGGCAAAATGACCATTTTGGCTCTAATTGGTCAATATTCCTGATTGACTCCAAATCAGCCCTCGAACTCTGAATCACCATTTTAAGTCATTCCTGAAATTTGAAATTCTCAATTTCATCTAAAATCCCTATTTTATCTAGTTCGAGGTTTAAATCGACTTAGTTGTACCTCTAGTTGCAATGCAGACTTTTAATGCTTTTTCGAGGCATTCAAGTACACAAACATTTCATCCAGTACAGGGATAACATGGCGCATATTTTATAGAGTCAGGTTTTACAAATTATCTTTAATTTTTTAATTTAATTAGAGATAAATCATGATAACTCATAGATGATCTTTTGATTGGCTAAACTTTGAGTCTTTGAGTTTTGATTGGCTAAATTGAGTATTATCTTTAAATTATCTTAATTTATTTAAAGATAAATTGGATGACCAAATTTGAATTTTATCTCTAAACCAACTCGTATCATTTAGACATAAATTGGATAACCAATAAGTAAATTTTAATTGGTGAAATTTAAATATGATCTCTAAATTATCTTAATTTATGTAACGATAAATTGGATGACCAATAGGTGAATTTTTTATTGCTTGAAATTAGATATTATCTCAAGAGATAATGTCATGACCTAAACCGAGGGCCATGATCGGTGCAAGAGTATCGATGGGAGTTGCCCTTGTAACCCATGCAAGCCTAAAATGAATAATTCAAACCAAATACTTGGATTTACCTCATGGGACTCATCACCACGAAATTATACATCAAACATGCATGAACATATTAAATCACATAGAATTATGTCATAATAATTTGCTCGCTCACATGTTCAAACGATAGAAGCAACACATATCAAATAACACGTATAAGCCATCTTGTGGCAAATACAAAGTTTAGCCATTCCATGGTAATTTTTGAACTACATGTCATTTAATACAAGAAATAACAAAATATTATCCATGATAGTCAACATAAATGATCAAACCAAATAGGACTAGTGGAGTATGACTTGAAACAAAAGGGCAAATGCCTACTAGATGCCTTGCTGAACACCTAACAATGTTGGCTATGGAAGTAGCTCATTCCAAGGACAACAAACTCGAGCAACTACTAATCTGCAAAACAATTGCATCTTACATATGTGAGTTATAAATAACTCCGTGAGCAGATACGGGGAGAGGGAATAAGCTAAACGGAATAGTGTTTGTCAAAAATACTTTTAAAATAAATGCAAGCAATGCATTTTAAATAATATCAAAGTTTGCCTCTCAAATATATCAAATATTCAAATAGTTTGGGAATTCAATCCCCAAACAAGATAAAATATTCCAAGATGTGAGTTATGTGTCAAGTATGAACAAGTATCCAAGAAACCTCAAATGATCTTCTCAACGGGTATAACTTATTTAAAATGATTTTATAAGGTTTTGTTGAAAACCTATTCTAAAGCCTTTGAAATAAGAATAATGGTTCATGAAATGTTCAAGTATTTCCAAGAAAATAATTTATAAATATCAAGTTTTAAAGTTTTTGCAAAAGATGTTGAGGAAAACAAAGGTTTAATTTGAAAGAAAATGAAATAATGTTATTACCATTTGGAAAACCTTGAATAAAACTAATGGATATAAAATATGCCAACATCAACCAAATATGAAACTTAAGCACCAAGGTTGAAACGAATGTCAAATCCAAAGATTGGAGTCAAAACAAATACCAAATCCAAAGTCCAAAGTTAAGAACAAATCTTAAGTTCTAATTCCATTGTGTCAAGTATCATTTCAAATAGATCATGGAGCACTAAGTTGCATGGACAACCAAATCAAAGTGTGTCGTAGCACCAAAGTGGTTGAATACATAATAGTCATCGACCGTATATCAAAGGTGGTAGGATCGTATCAAGTACCAAATGAAACCAAATCAAAGGGGTAAGACTCCATTAACTACCCAATTAATGCTAATCATTGTACAAAAAGGCTAGTGTCTACTATCACTAGCTATAGGTCCATAACTCATGTAGGCTCCACTAAGACATTTTTATGCTATGTTTCCAAATGTCCAAATATTTGTATCCAAATGAAAAGTTGAATTCATTTACCATCCAAGATCAAAGGGTTCAAAGCAAAATGAAGTCAAAGTGTTCAAAGTCCATTTCTAAATAAAAGATAAATTCACTCATTTACACAATAGAAGTTCAAAGTAAAAACTAATTGAAAATCATTAATCTCAAAGACAAGTTGACCCAGTACTAAGGTCTATGCAAAATTAATTATTTTTCATTCCAAATTTTCAAATCATTAATCAAGCAATTATCTATAGACAAATATCAATTTTGAGGCATTAAACATTTGAAAGGCTTGTTCCCCATTCTTAAAACTAAGAACATAGTAACATATTTGCATAATATACATATATTTCATAAAACAGGCTTGAAACCATTGTTCACATAACAAGGTTTATCAAAATACGTTTTAATGTGAGGTTGTCGAATAAGCATGCTTATTTATATAAAAATAATTAAAAATGTCGTATCTATTCATCTCTTAAAGCTTGCTTTTTCCATTTGGCACCTTTTATTGAAAGCTCGATTTCTTAAACAAACTCAATTTACTCCAATATCACCTAAAAATAAAGTTCAATCATCAATATTCTACAAAAACCCATCATAATTTCATAATACCTTGAATACCCATTTCTAACTCAATTTAATCTTCACTTGTACCTAATGATTTCCATCAAATTTCCATCCAAACCTCATACCTAACAAATAAATAACTTATTTTTACTTATATTTCCTTATTGGTGAGCTTCTAATTGAGGGATCTAGCCAAATCTTAAAAACCTAGAAAAAGTTCCTGGCTTTTAGAGAGAGAAAATAAAAGTAAAAAACACCAAGTTTAAGAGTGAAAATCTTTACTTGTGGTGCTTAGAATCCAAGGTTTTTTTTTTTTTTATAACTGTGGAAAGAGGGATTCGAACCATGCTCTTTAGGCAAGGGGATCATGCACTAACCAATGAGCCAAATGCTTGAATGTTGCTTAAAATCCAAGGCTTGTTGATGGAGTTTGAAGGTTTTGAAAGCTGTGAAATTTGAGAGAAAATAGGTTGAAGAATAAGTAGATAGGCGAAAAATGAGTTAATCTCGGGTTTTAGGACTTTTAAGCTCATTTTAGGTTGATTGGGCTAGAATGCTTGTATTTCCATCGTTTTTCCTTCACAAAGTTGACCTTTTATGCATTGAGGTTAACCCTTCAGGTTTAGACTTGCAAATATTGTCCCTTTTTAAGCCTAATTACATCCTTATTCTCTTCCAAACCTTTATGATCTTTAATTATGAATTCTCAAGGATAAAATCAAGGTTTCAAAGTCAACAAAAACATTTCTAAAGCTCACCAAGTTAATTATCTAATTTATCAAAGTAACAAAAACTACAGGTTTCACATTTTTCCCCCTTTAAGAAAAATTCATCCTCGAATTTAAATCCAAAAGTTACTTATCTCAGTTTTGAAATAGTTAGGAGTACTTTGCAGACATCTAATCCTCAACTTTTGAAGTTATCTCCTCCTCAGAGTGGTTATACCAAATGGTTTTCACCAAACCTACATCTTTGGTACACAATCATTTTATTTGTCTATCCAAATGGTACCTCTTTATATGATAGATCGTCATCCAAGTGAATTTCTTCATAACGAATCATGTGAGATGGGTCGAGATTGTATTTAAGAAACATCAACACATGAAACATCAAATGAACATTGAAAAGATCTATGGTTAATACAAATCTACAAGCTATTTTACTGACTCTCTCCAAGATCTCAAAGGGTCTAATATATCTTAAGCTCAACTTGCCTTTCTTACTGAATCTTATGACTCCTTCAATAGATGAAACCTTTAAGAATGCATGGTCACCCACTTTAAACTCTAAGTCTAGAAACCTATGGTTCGCATATGATTTGGTTGACTTTGAGCTATCAACAACCTATCTTGAATCAATCGAATCATGTTAGTGGCTTCTTGAACCATCTCTAGTCCAAGTAGTTTCCTTTCACAACCTTCAAACTAAGCAATAGGTGATCGACACTTACTCCCATATAATGCCTCATAAGGTGTCATCTTAATGCTAGCTCGGTAACTGTTGTTATGGGCGAACTCTACCAAAGGCAATTATTGATCCTAAATAACTCCAAAATCAACAACACATGCTTGTAACATATCCTCCAAGGTTTGTATAGTCTTTTCAAACTATCCATCGATCTAAGGATGAAAGGTAGTGTTGAAATTTAGCTTGGTTCTAAGAACCTCTTAGAATTTACCCTAAAATTGACTGATAAAATAGGTACCTTTATTCGAGACTATGGTAACTGGAACCCTGTGTAATCACACTATTTCCTCAATATATAGCCTCGCATATTAGGTCACCCTGTAAGTAACCTTTACCGATAAGAAATGAATGAACTTAGTCAATCTATCTACGATGACCTAAATGGAATCATACCCTTTACTAGTGTGAGGTAACCATGTCACAAAATCCATAAATATGTGCTCCCACTTCTACTCGGGAATGAATAAAGGTTGTGACAAACCTAACGGCCTTTGATGCTCCACTTTAATCTATTGGCATACTGAACACTTAGCCACAAACTCGACTACATCTTTTTTCATACCTTCCCACTATTATACCTTTCTTAAATCATGTTACATCTTGGTGGATCCGAGATGTACTACATAAGTCGACAAATGTGCCTTGTCAAGAATCTCTCTTATAATATCATCCAAATTTGACTCATGCACTCTTGCTTTATAGCGGAGTAATCCGTCGATATCTCTAACTAAGTGTTGTCCTTTATTCCTTTGGGCACCATTTAAGGCCTTGGTCACCTATTCATCCTTATCCTAGGCATTTGTAATGCAATCAAGTATCATAGGCCTAATTCGAAAGTGTACTAATATAGCATTAGTATCATTAACCTTAAGGTGTACTTCCATTCATCCTAAAACCATGGATGTCTCTTACCAAGGGGTTTTTACCAATGATGATATAAGCTAAACTTCTCATAGACTTTTGACTCAAAACATTGGCTACTACATTGGCCTTACCGGGATGGTATAGGACAATGTAATCATAATCCTTAAGTAATTCTATCTACCGACGTTGCCTAAGACTAAGATCCCTCTTCTTAAAGATATATTTCAGGCTCTTATAATCTATGTAGATCTCACACGTTTCTCCATAAAGGTAATGTCTTTAAATCTTAAGTGCAAATACAATGGCAGTTATCTCTAAGCCATAAGTAGTATAGATTTGCTCATGTTTTTTCAAATGACTAAAGGCATGAGCTATAATGTCAAGCCCAGCCCAAAAATATCTATCTTGTCATGCATAAAATTGACATCATACTTGGATACTAGAATATCTCGGAAAGATAGAAAAAAGTCGGTATTGTACCTAAAGGTACAACTAAGTCGATTTATACCTCGAACTAATTAAAATAGGCATTTTAAAGTGAAATTGGGAATTCCACAGTCCAGGGATGACTTAAAATGGCAATTTGGAGTTCGAGGGTCGATTTAGAGTCAATCGAGAAAATTGACCGATTAGGGGCAAAATGGTCATTTTGTCACCCAAAATTTAAATTTGGATATTTGATGAAATTTTTAGTCAAGATTGATCATTTGGAGTATAATATGAGGTTTAGAAGTGAAAAATTTTAATTTTCGATGTTTTTAGAGTACAAGGGGAAAACGATAATTTTGCCACATCAGGGGCAAAATCGTAATTTTACACCACCAACACTTGTCAAAACCAAGGATTTTATTCATTATGGTTATGGATAAATATGATATTATTTTGGTTGAGAATTAAAGAATAAAAGATAAATATTAAAATTATGGACCAATCATGATATGCCATGTGTTAAGCTTTTAGTTATTTATTATTTTCCTTATAAAAGGCATAAAAATGTGAGACCCTATCAAGCTCGATTAAAAAATGATATTGTACCGAGTGGTACAACCAAGTTAAATCGAGCCTTGAACTAGTTCAAATAGAAATTCTAAGAGGAATTTGAAAATTTTAAAACCCACAAAATCACTTAGAATGGAGATTCGAAGTTCGAGGTCCAGTTTGGAGTCAATCGGGAAAATTGACCAATTAGAGACAAAACGGTCATTTTGTCATTTAAGGACAAAATGGAGATTTTTAGCAAAGATTTGATCACAATTGTCTAAGAATAATTATATGAAATATAATTATGATTATTGGAGTATAAAATGAAGTTTAGTAGTGAAAAATTGTGATATCTCGGTATTTTTGGAACACAAGGGCAAAATGGTAATTTTACCACTAAAAGACAACTAGAATTTTTAGAAAAGATTTTTACCCCATTTGATTAAGATTGATCAATATTAGTGTTATTTGAGGTTGAAAAGTGGAAATAATGTATTTCCGGTACATTTCGGAGTATAGGGGCAAAATCATAATTTTTCCAACATGGGGGCAAATCGGTAAATTTTTCACCCCAGCACTTGTCAAGACCAAGGGATTTTATTTGTGGTAGGATTGGATAAATACAAGAATATTTGTGGCAGAAAATTAAGTAGAAAAAGTCAAAAAGTTAAAAAAATGGGCCAATGGCATTATGCCATGTGGCAAGCCATTTTATTTTATTATTAAACTAATAAAGTCAGCTTATAACCCTCACTTTCTCTCTCCAAATTCGGCATAAACCAGATTCAAAGGAAAGGAAAAGAGAACAAAGGGAAAAAACAAGAAAATTAGCCAAAAATCAAAGGATTTCAAGTGTTTTTCAAGAATCAAGCAAAACAAAGGTAACATTTCTTTAGTTTTACTCTAACCCTAGCTTATCCATGCATTATTTCTTTATTTTCATGGTTGAATATTGAGTTATCATGATGAATTCAATTCTAAAAAATGGGTATGGAAGAGGAATTAATGTTCGATTGGTTTGATTTTAGACTATGTTGATGTTTAAAGGTAGTTAACCATGTTTATAAGCAAAACCATAGGAAAAATATTCATTTTCCCCATGAATCTTCAATAGTCGAATCTTGTTTGATGTGTATTGATGATGGATTGGTTTTGATTCAAGTAAAATGGTTGAAAAATGATGAACTATGGTGAGCAAATCGAGTAGGAAAAATTTTGGTATTTTTGCACCATTATTGGCTGAAATTTTCAAGAAAAATTGTGAAGATTTTTAAACTAAATTTTAGGTAAATTGGCTGCTGGTTTGGATGATATTTCATGGTATTTAAGTGTATTATGATGAATTAAGGATATAAAAATTAAGTGGGAATTTTTTGTGCGAAAATATAAATTTTTACCTAATAGGGGTAATTTTGTAATTTGTAGCCTAGATTGATAATTTGCACCATATTTGTGGACATTAAGTTAATTTGGGTAAAATTGAGGTATAGAAATTGAAAGAAATCAATTTAGAGCTTATTTGGAGATTTTAGAGAATTAAATCGCGTATCGTACGCGTTAGGCTGAATATCATGTTTAAATGATTTTTTGGACAATTGCATAGCGTTTTATGCATTTATGTAGATTTTTAGAGCCTGAAATAATTTATGATAAATTGACATAATTTATTGAATTTTGTGTCATGGATTATGGATAAGTGGTGAGCAGACTACCGGTAGAAGTACAGAAATTATACTTGAAGATTTGGATTAAGAGTATAATGACTCATAGTACAGTGAGTGAACTTGCATTTCAAAATTTATTTGGGAATTCTAATTAAGTTGAAATGAAATGCGTGAATGATTATATCTAATTCCCATTTAAAAATGAATCCCGGGAACAAGCCTTTAGTGAAAATATTTCTGTGATGTTAAATATGATTGTGATGCATCTGTGTATATCTGTATGATGCCTACATGTATTGTTAAGAAATTGTGTGAAATTGAATGTACTGAATCTGTGTACCATTGTATTATGCTGATATACATTATTAATAAATTATGGTGAAATTGATGCAACCGTGCATGTGTGGAGTGGGAAGTGCAATGCAAGTTGAATGACAAAGGATGTGATAATTACGATCGTGCATGTGCGGAGTGGGAAGTGCAATACCGGTTTAATGATAAAGGTTGTGATAATTACTACCGTGCATGTGCGAAGTGGGAAGTGCAATGCCGGTAATGATGTGTGAGTTAACAGTATAATAGAGCGGAGGAAAATGGAATGGTGGGTGTTATTGCATATGATTTTATATATATATGTGTGGTATAATGTGTATGATTGCAAACGTGAATTGTATGGGTTGTGAAACCCTTGTTTTGTGATGGGTTGTGATAAACCGTCGATTTTGCGACCTCGCTAGAATGATTGGTGTAAATTCATGGATGCTTTATCCTTGAATGTAAATTCATGGATGTTTTAAATATTAGTTAGATAAAAAATTGTCTCGTTTTTAACCAGTGCATCATGGTTATCAAATGTCCTGGCTAATATTGCTTGTTTTCCTCTAATATTCACTCATTGAGTTTCGTACTCACGTTTTATAAAAATTCATGTTTTCAGATCAAGAGACTATTGGACCCTAGATCGAGGAGTCCCCGTAGTGCATCTCATGGTTAGAAGGTGGGCATTCAGTAGCAACCCATTTCTTTTACTGTAAATTTTGAGCTGTAAGTCATGGGTCCCTTTATACTATGAATATACTCAAGAAATGTGAATATGTGTGCAATGTAAATTGTTAAATACATGACTGGTATAGTGCATGTATATTATTATCGATAATGCCATTATGAGTTGGCTTTGTGTGCACTGGGTGCATTGCGTGTGGATGCCTCACACGATCACACGTGGAGTAAGGTAAATGGAAATAGGCTTGTTTGGGCTTAGTGAGCTATACTTATTGGGTCCATGAGCCGGTCACAGCCTGAAAATTGGGTTGTGACAAAAAATCAAACCATTTTCAACCCCATAGTCGGCCAAACAAGAGGAGAGGAAGAACAAAGGAAGAACAAAACCCTAAGTAGGAAAAATCAAAGGGAAAATGTGAAAATCCAAGGAATCAAGCTAGGTAAAGTGAAATTTCTTTATTTTTCCTTGAGATCTACAATACCCATGCATTATTTTCTCATTTCCATAGCTGAATCACATGCTTTCATGACGAATGAGTGGCTGGCCAAATGGGTATGGAGGGAAATTCATGATGGGATTGGCTTGATTTTGAGTTATGTTAGTGTTTAGAGTTAGTTAATCGTGTTTGGAAACAAACCCACAAGAAAAAGATTCATTTTCCCCACCATCCATCAATGACTGAATGCCCCATGTTGTGTGTGTTGGTGGATTGATTTTTGTTTCAAGAGAAATGGCTTAGAAAATGATGAATTGAGGTGAGAAAATGGAATAGGAAAAATCATGGTGTTAGTGCACCACAATGGCCAAAATTTACAAGAAGAATTGTGAAGGTTGTTAGGCTGAATTTTAGGTTATTGGAATTGTGTTTAGTGAATTGAAGTATTGGAAATGGAATAGAGCAATTTGGAATAAAAATTAAACATGTTGGCCATTTAATCGGGTAATAGACCGAATAAGGTCAACACCGCGTTTAGACAATATTTGGAAGAATTTTTGCATTTCACATCATGCATTAGTAGCCTAAATTAGTTTACTACAATTAAGGGGCAATGTGGTAAATTTCTCAATCTTGTACTATGTCAAGGTGGTGAGTCCTCCGAAAACAGCAAGGAAATTGCACCTAAGGATTACTAGTCAAAGTGCCTGAATTCGATTTTCGAAAACAGTGAGTAAACTTATTATCGCCTTAATTATTTAGAGTAGTTTTTACTCCATTTGATGATTTGCTGAAAAATTATTTAAATGGCGAAACGTTTGGTTTTATGAGAAAAAATATGAATTTATAATGTAAATTGAATTTTTATAAATTGAATTGAAAATAGCATGATTGATTTGAAAATTAGAGTAATTAGAGACCTCATGTTTTATTGTGAAGTATGATTTGAATCAATTGGCTTATGATATTATAGCATGATTGGCCGATTTGTTAATTGAATTGAAAATTGTGAACTGTCTGCTTTGTATTAATAAATTGGTTAGCAATGATATTGCCAAGTCGTGCTATTGAACTTTTATTGAATTGGTGGATTATTAAATGGTTGTTGCAGTGGCGGGTTCTGTGGACCAACCTATTAGAGGGGCACGAAATCCAGGTATACATTTATGTATGTATCTACCTCAGTTGTAGAGGCGAGTAGGGTGACTCCCGAGGTAACAATTAGAGTTCTCTTCACGCTAAACCACCACGTGAAGACAGACTCAGCCAACGCCAAGGAACGATTATATTTCTAAATGTAAAAATGTGTTTCATACATATATGAAGCTTTTATAGCCTTGGCGGACTCAATCAGGCTCTGATGACGATCAAGTGTCCTTGAGTATTGGTTTTGGCATAAGCCAAGTTTTAAAGAAAATCATAAGCCTTATTAATTGTTTGGGTGAAATGAAATTACTTTGACTTATTTAAATGAATTTTCATAATATGAAACCCTTTTGAGATGGACAGTTTTCATTGTCTCCTTTTACCCACCTTTAGATATTTTAGGAGATATTTGTTTACTCACTGAGTTATGTAAACTCACCACTCTCCTTTCCACCCTTTCAGGCCCAGAATAGTTAATAGATAGCTGATATTGCTGAGGACTACAGTTGGCCTTACAACCTCACCAATAGTAGGTTCACTGTCATTTATACTTATGATCAATTGTGAGCCCACGTGTCACTGTAAATGCAATTGTATACTCTAATTTCCTTTATTATTATATGTAAGAATTTATTTTACTTTTACATCCCAAAAATTGTTTACCGACAACTTTATAAAAATTGTTTTATACAAAAATAGAATATTTTCTTGACTATTTTTATTTTATTCAAATAATGAGAATTTTAATCTAAAAGAACGTTTTAGACATCCAAATTTATTGTAATCATGTCATAAGTGCTTTTCACTCATCTGCAACATTTTTAGTTGGATTTGAAAATTTTAAAGAAAAATGACCAAAATGCCCTTATGAAACGAAAACTATTTTTCTATAGTTTTGAGTTGGAAAAGGTTTGAAATCTCTTAAGACATGATGTTTGGAAATGACTGCTCATAGGGGAGGTAAGAGATCTAATGTAAAAGCCTTGCAGGGTTTCGATCGGTATTCGGGGTATGAATGCCTATTGAGACTTCGTGGTGGTTGTCACAGGCCCGATAGGAGTTTCGGGTTGTGACAATTCGATTGGTCTCAAACGTTTTGGTTTTAAAGCTTTTGATTTTAAAGCTTTTGGTTTTAAAATTGTTTTAAAAATTTACAATGTCAGTGTGGCCCCAAGTTAGGTTAAATCAGGATAGATTGAATAGGATGCATCTGTATACAGAATCTAAGATTACCTAAAAACTGCATTATTTATCTTTATAGATCACCATGCCTCCTAGACACGAACACCCACATGTTACTAGATCGGCCAGTAAGGGAAGAGGTCGTTTGCAACCTCGTCAGCTAGACCCGATGAGGGGGGAACGACTGCATCCACTTTTCAGGCAGCACTTGTTGCTGAGCAGGCCGAAACCTTTCCACATCCTTCACCTCCTCCGCCACCTACTGGTATACCTACCATGTCCCCTAAAGTAATTCAGGCATTGGTAGCCCTTTTTATCGCTATTGCTGGCCAGGCTCAGGCTGGTCAAGCGCTACCTATAGTGCCTCCAGCTGCTCCTTCAGTTTCACCACCAGTATAAGATGTACCTATTTCTAAAAAGCTGAAAGAGGCTAAGCTATTAGGCTGCGTTTCTTTTACGAGTGAGTTGGATGCAACCATAGCCAAAGTTTGGATTATTCAAGTTTCAGAGACACTTTCGGACATGAAGTTGGACGATGATATGAAATTGATGGTGGCTACGAGATTACTGGAGAAAATGGCCCATACATGGTGGAACTCAGTGAAGTCTTGTTATACCACCCCTCCAAACTGGTCAGACTTTCTAAAAGAATTTGATAGTCAGTATTACACTCACTTCCATCAAAAAGAAAAGAAGAAAAAAATTTTGAACTTGAAACATGGAAGTCTGACAGCAGAGGAGAATGAGGCTCATTTTAACGAGATGATGATATTTATGCCAGAATTGGTGAAATCGGAGTAGGATTAGGCCAGCTATTTTGAGGAGGGGCTCAGCAATGAGATTAGAGAGCGGATGACGGTAACAGGTAGGGAGCCACAAAAAGAGGTAGTACAAATGGCTTTAAGGGCTGAGAAGCTTGCGAATGAAAATAAGAGAATGCAAGCTAAGCTTGCAAAAAGGAAGAATTCGAGTGTATCCTCCAATCAACCACCAAAAAGAGGTAAAGGCTCGTCTGTTTCAGGAAGTACTACTTCTGTTGCAATGACATCTCCTCGACCCCCATTTTCCCAAACACAACAGAAACCTCCGAGATTTAATAGGTCTGAAAAGACTATTTCTAGAAAGAGTTCCGAAAGCCCTGATAGATACAAAAAGTGTGGGAAATATCATTTCGGGATGTGTTGGGGGTTTGTATGATGTTTTTATTGTGGTCAGACAGGTCACATTATGAGTGATTGCCCACAGTTAGGAAGAGCTCCGGTAGCTGCTTCATCTCCACTAACTTATATGGATATGCAGAGAAGAGATTCCTCTAAATTACAACCGAGTCAAGGAGTCGTTAGACGGTCTGATGTGGAGATAAATGAAGGAATTGGAGACAAATAGAGTTTTGATTAAGAAGGAAATGGTAGTTATCTATACAAATCAATAATTACGTGTTTATGAGTTATTTGGAGGTTTTTGCTTAATTAAACTAGTACTAAATGTTATGGTAAGATGCATGAATGTTAGTGGCAAAATAAATATGTTAAATCAATGTTCTGATCGTGTACTTGTAATGGCAATTTAGCTTTGCTAATTGTGGTATAGACTAAAAGGGAAACCACACGATTGTGAATGCTTGTGATAGTAGCTTAAAGGGAGCTAATGTTGATTTCAATTAAGCGACTATGAGATTCCAAGAATGGATTGGATCTATTATGGTTTATGGATATAGCACATGAATTAACTCAAGAGTGAGCATCAATGATTACGATAATTGATATGTGGTCATGAAGAAAAAAAGATAGTGAATAAATTTACTCTAAAGGTGAGCTTGAATTTTGCTATGCATAGTATGGAGAGTTACAGGGTTAAAGGACTAGATGTGGTGAAATGGTTAAAGGTATTCCTTTCAGGGGAAGAAAAGGTCTTGGGTTCGAACCTTCTTGTGTTAAACTGCAAGTTGTAGATTGCAGGGAAGATTGAGCGAGAGGGATAGGGACCTAGACATAACAATACTTTGGAAAGATAGTCTTTCGAAGGGGATGCCATATATGAATTGGCAGCTTGAGATTAAATGACTCGAAAATGTTGAATCTGGTTTAAATGCCATGTAAAGTTTTATAATTGAGATTGATATAAATAAATTACTTGAAAGATCAATTTAAAAATCTATTTAGTTCAAAGTGTGATTTATGACACGAATGATCAAGTCAAGGCATATCTTTGAAGTATCAATGATACTGTAATGCAAGGACATATAACACAATGAAACCTAAGTGTATGATTGGAAACGATAAGAAAGGAGTATAAACACATAAATGATGTGAAGCTATGAGGAATGTGGATATCCATATGTGTATGTACATATGTATATATGGAGTTGATAATATGATCAATTAGAGTAAAGAATTATTCATAGAGATTCAAAATTTGAACTTGATATATTTGATGAATTGTGTAGAAAATGAAATGATCAAAAATCTTGTTAGAAGTTAAATTATGGTGACCTAAGGAAATTTGTGGAAATAATTAAGACTATTAGTCTTGTCTAAGGTTAAGAGTACCTACAGAAATAAATATGCCATGCTAATGATGCTGCAAGCTATATAACAGTGTGTGAGGATAGGAATGAATGAATGTTGAAAGGTTGATAAAGAATAAAGAAATAAATTGGTTATTGATATACATAAGTACTTATAAAATGTGATCGAAATTGGTATGATTGAGATGGACTTGTGGTTCAAACTTAATGATGGTAATAGAAACATGTTTGGAGTCTCGATATAAGAGATCATGCTTGTGAAAGGTACTGCGGATAAAATGATGAAGGATAATGATAGATATAAGTGAAGTACTTAGGTTGAATTGGAGGTAAACGAAGTGAACAAATCGAAATTATTTGTAAAAGGTGATGACATGGGAGTTGAACATCAAATGAGAAGTTAATACCTTCATTTTTCTCTGAATTCGATAAGTGAAATTTTGAGGTCAAAATTTTATTTTAAGGGGGGTAGTGCTATCAAGCCTAGCCTAAAAATATTTCTCATGTCATGCATATAATTGACATCATGCGTGGATATTAGAATATCTCGGAAAGATAGATAAAAGTCGATATTGTACCTAAAGGTACAATTAAGTTGATTTATGCCTCGAACTAATTAAAATAGGCATTTTAAAGTGAAATTAGGAATTCCACAGTCCAGGGATGACTTAAAATGGCAATTCGGAGTTCGAAGGCCGATTTAGAGTCAATCGAGAAAATTAACTTGTTATGGGCAAAATGGTCATTTTGCCATCCAAAATTTAAATTTGAATATTTGATGAAATTTTTAGCCAAGATTGATCATTTGGAGTATAATATGAGGTTTAGAAGTGAAAAATTTTAATTCTCGGTGTTTTTGGAGTACAAGGGCAAAACGGTAATTTTGCCACCCTCGGGGGCAAAATCGTAATTTTATACCACCAACACTTGTCAAAACCAAGGATTTTATTCATTATGGTTATGGATAAATATGATATTATTTTTGGTTGAGAATTAAAGAATAAAAGATAAATATTAAAATTATGGACCAATCATGATATGCCATGTGTCAAGCTTTTAGTTATTTATTATTTTCCTTATAAAAGGCATAAAAATCAGCCCATTTTTAACCCCATGGTTGGCCAAACAAGAGGAGAGGAAGAACAAATGAAGAACAAAACCCTAGGTGGGAAAAATCAAAGGGAAAGTGTGAAAATCCAAGGAATCAAGCTAGGTAAGGTGAAATTTCTTTATTTTTCCTTGAGATCTACAATACCCATGCATTATTTTCTCATTTCCATGGCTGAATCACATGCTTTCACGGTGAATGAGTGGCTGGCCGAATGGGTATGGAGGGAAATTCATGATGGGATTGGCTTGATTTTGAGTTATGTTAGTGTTTAGAGTTAGTTAATCATGTTTGGAAGCAAACCCACAAGAAAAAGATTCATTTTCCCCACCATCCATCAATGGCCAAATGCCCCATGTTGTGTGTGTTGGTGGATTGACTTTTGTTTCAAGAGAAATGGCTTAGAAAATGATGAATTAGGGTGAGAAAATGGAATAGGAAAAATCATGGTGTTAGTGCACCACAATGGCAAAAATTTACAAGAAGAATTGTGAAGGTTGTTAGGCTGAATTTTAGGCTATTGGAATTGTGTTTAGTGAATTGAAGTATTGGAAATGGAATAGAGCAATTTGGAAAAAAAATTAGACGCGTTGGCCATTTAATCGGGTAATAGGCCTAATTAGGTCAACACCTTGTTTAGACAATATTTGGAAGAATTTTTGCATTTCACATCTTGCATTAGTAGCCTAAATTAGTTTACTGCAATTAAGGGGCAATGTGGTAAATTTCTCGATCTTGTAATGTGTCAAGGTGGTGAGTCTTCCGAAAAGAGCAAGGAAATTGCACCCGAGGATCACTAGTCAAAGTGCTTGAATTCGATTTCCAAAAATGGTGAGTAAACTTATTATCGCCTTAATTATCTAGAGTAGTTTTTACTTAATTTGATGATTTGATGAAAAATTATTTTAAATGGCGAAATGTTTGGTTTTATGAGAAAAAATATGAATTTATAATATAAATTGAATTGAAAATAGCATGATTGATTTGAAAATTAGAGTAATTAGAGACCTCACGTTATTGTGAAGTATGATTTGAATCAATTGGCTTATGATATTATAGCATGATTAGCTGATTTGTTAATTGAATTGAAAATTGTGAACTGTCTGCTTTGTATTAATAAATTGGTTAGCAATGATATTGCCAAGTCATGCTATTGAACTTTTATTGAATTGGTGGATTATTAAATGGTTGCTATAGTGATGGGTTCTGTGGACCAACCTATTTAAGGGGCACGAAATCCAGGTATACATTTATATATGTATCTACCTCGGTTGTAGAGGCGAGTAGGGTGACTCTCGAGGTAACAATTAGAGTTCTCTTCATGCCAAACCACCAACTGAAGGTGGACTTAGCTAACGCCAAGGAACGACTATATTTCTAAATGTAAAAATGTGCTTCATACATATATGAAACTTTTATAGCCTTGGCAGACTCAATCGGACTCTGATGACGATCAAGTGTCCTCAAGTATTGGTTTTGGCGTAAGCCAAGTTTTAAAGAAAATCATAAGCCTTATTAATTGTTTGGGTGAAATGAAATTACTTTGACTTATTTAAATGAATTTTCATAATATGAAACCCTTTTGAGATGGACAATTTTCATTGTCTCCTTTTACTCACCTTTAGATATTTTAGGAGATATTTGTTTACTTACTGAGTTGTGTAAACTCACCACTCTCCTTTCCACCTTTTCAGGCCCAGAATAGTTAATAGATAACTGAATTTGCTGAGGACTACAGTTGGCCTTGCAACCTCACCAACAGTAGGTTCACTGTCCTTTATACTTATGATCAATTGTGGGCCCACGTGTCACTGTAAATGCAATTGTATACTCTGATTTCCTTTATTATTGTATGTAAGAATTTATTTTACTTTTACGTCCCAAAAATTGTTTACCGACAACTTTATAAAAATTGTTTCATACAAAAATAGAATATTTTCTTGAATATTTTTATTTTATTCAAATAATGAGAATTTTAATCTAAAAGAACGTTTTAGACATCCAAATTTATTTTTAATCATGTCATAAATGTTTTTCACTCATCTGCAACATTTTTAGTTAGATTCAAAAATTTTGAAGAAAAATGACCAAAATGCCCATGTGAAACGAAAACTATTTTTCTACAGTTTTGAGTTGGAAAAAGTTTAAAATCTCTTAAAACATGATGTTTGGAAATGACTACTCACAGGGGAGGTAAGGGATCTGATATAAAAGTCTTGCGGGGTTTCGATCGGTATTCAGGGTATGAATGCCTATTTAGACGTCGTGGCGATTGTCACGGGCCGATAGGAGTTCCGGGTCGTGACATATAACCTTGATATGTTGTGTTGACACACATCCCAAACTAACACATGAGGCATCACAATAAATTGTATACCCACTTACTCTCTACGATAGGCTAAGTACAAAAGCTGAAGTAAGACAACTCTTGAGCTTTTCAAAGTTTTCCTCACAGGCCTCATTCCGTTGGAACTTTACATTCTTTCGGGTCAACTTGGTCATTGGTGCCGTGACTATAAAAAAATCCTTGACAAATTGTCCATAATACCTTGTCAAACCTAAAAAGCTGCAAATCTCCATCATAGAGGTTGGCTTTAGCCAATTCTCTGCCACCTCTATATTTTTTAGGTCTACCATAATTCTTTTTTTGGAAATCATTTGACCTAAGAAACTAACACTATCAAGAGAAAACTCGCATTTGGAGAATTTGGCATACAATTGGTGATCTTTCAACAACTGAAACACAATCCTAAGATGCTGTTCATGTTCTTCCTTACTCCTCGAATATACCTAGATGTCATCAATGAATATCACCACGAAGTAGTCTAAAAATGGTTTGAACAGCCAATTCATGTCCATAAAAGCTATCGGGGCATATGTAAAACCAAAGGACATAACCGAAAATTAATAATGTCCATACCTAGTATGGAATGCAGTCATAAGCACATCCTCTTACCTAATCTTGAGTTGGTGGTAACCAGAACAAAGATCAATCTTGGAGAAACATTGTGCTCCCTACATCTAATCAAATGGATAATCAATATGAGAAAGTGGATACTTATTCTTTATCGTTACCATATTAAAATATTAGTGATTGATGTATAGCCTGAATGATCCATCCTTCTTCCTCACAAACAATACTAGTGCACCTCATGGTGACACACTAGGGTGTATAAAACCCTTATCCAACATATCTTCCAATTGATCCTTGAGTGCTTTAAGTTTTATCGATGTCATCCGATATGGTGGAATGGATATTAGTCGAGTATCATTCTCAAAATCTATACAAAACTCAACCTCTTTATTTGAGGGTAAGTTGAGTAATTATTCCTAAAACACATAAAAAAACTCCCTAACTACGGGCACATCGGCCACACTCCCAACCTTCATCTGACTATCTCTAATAATTACAAAAATTCCTTGGCATCCATGTTGTAACAATTTCCTCGTCATCATGATAGAAACCACATTGGTTAGCACAATACTGCTATCATCCTAAATGCTAAAATATGGTACACCTAGGTAATCGAATATAACTATTTTGTGATGGCAATCCACACTAACGAGATTTGGCGATGGCCAATCTATACCCAAAATCATGTTAAAGTCCAACATATTAAGCAAAATCAAAATGGCTTGTGTGTCCTTATCTTTTATTCGAACCACACAAAACTTATACTTGAATTAAGCAACAAATATCTCATTAAGTGAATAGTCACTACTAAACCAAATTTCATTAAAGTACGGTCAACATCCAATTTTGTAGCGAAACATGGAGACAAAAAGAAATACATAGATCTAGGATCAAATAGAACACGTGCTTCAAAACCACAAATAAAAAGGATACTTGAAACTATACATTTGACGTTTGAGCATCCTAAGGAGTCAAATCAAAAATTCTTGCTTGTCCCTTGCTAGCTACTCCCTAGTGTACAAACTTTGATGTTCTACCCTAAGAAAAGCTACCCGCACCTCTACCTTTAGTTCAGATAATTGCTTAAATAGACTTCAATGCAGCGGGAGGCAATGGTAATGTGGCATGGGATATGGCGCATAAGCTTTCTCAGGATTATAGTGCCATAGGACTGTCCTTCCTCATGTGTGCTAGTTGTCCACAATCAAAGCAAAGTCCTGCTACTTGATAGTACACACTTCCATGAACTTTTGCACAAGTGGGGCAAAGTGAGGTTAATTGAGTATTAGACCTAGAGGTTTTTATCTTAGATGTATTACATGCCCTTTTATCCTATTGGGACTATGAAGTGACTGTGCTACTCCCTTACTATGAGCCATATGACTGAGGAACTCTGTGTTAGCCCTAATGGCTTGTAAACTGTCCATGTCCAGTGCTAACACCTTGTTGGCCGTGATGGCCCTCAATTTTAGCCTTTCTAGCTTTGTCTTGAGTCACTTGATTATTTGTGATCCTTATCACAATCTTTTATGCACAATTGACTATGAAGGCATAGGTACCAGATGCTTGTGATGCCAAAGCCTTAAATAATGGTCTGTCAACCCATCCATAAATTGCCTAATTCTCATATCCTCAATAGCTACAAGGTATGGTGCATATTGAGATAATTGTGTGAACTAAATTTCATACTCAAAAACTTTCATGCCGAGTGTCTGCACTAGTGCCTCAAACTCATGTGCTTTGGCATTTCGCACATTATCTAGTAGAAATTGACTCAGAAAGGCCATCGTAAATTCTTTCTAAGTCAACGAGTTAGCGCTAACTAGCCTACCTCTATGTAAAGACTAATACCACTAATAGACCTGTGAGTTCTCGACCTTCATAGACACGTAATTAGAAGTAGATGCAATAAAACAGATTAGGGGCAATTTTGTTATTTTCTTTAGTGGGCTCCTAGAAGTAGGTTTCAAACAATATTAAGGCCTAAATAGGCCTAAGGCATAAATGAATTATGAAAATAAGGATAAAATAACAAAAAAAATAGAAATAATGATGACCTTCGTAGTAGGGCCAAAATCGTCATTTTTCATCTCAAGTCAAAATTTTTAAGTTTTCGTGAACCCAAGTATTTCTACACTATTTGGACTTTGTCCCAGTGTCAAAAGAGTAAAAAGATTGCACAAAGAATTGGAGGAAGATAAGCTAACTTGTTAAGGGCATTTTCATAATTTAAGTAAAGTTTGGATAAGCTTTAGCAATAAATATCATTTTTCCAACAGGCTTTTCATTTCCCTAGTAGCTTCTTCTTTTTTTTCTTCCTCCTATCTCACGTTTCTCTCATTTCCATGAAAGCTTCTCTCAAAGCTTCCATCACCCTCTCAAACTAACCTTAAATTTCATGCTTTTACACACCTTGTTATAGGGTTTTTCATACTCTTTTACTTTTTCACCTTAAAAACCCTCAAAAGTCTTACTCTCATGCTTTTTCTCACTAGCTAGGTGTTTTAGAGAGAGAAAGGGAGAGCTTATATAATAACTTGAAAACTCTTAAAAAGGGATTCAATTATAAAGCTACCAAGGTGAGTAATGAAGTAGAGTTGATTTTTAAGTGCTGTGAATGGCTAGTGATTAGACTTGTGAGTGTTTTGTAGTTAAGGTTATTTATTCATTTTGGAGTGATTAGGATAGTGAAAATAGATAGCCACATAATGTCGATTAAAAGCTAGTTAGGAGATAGATTTTAGAATTTATAGTTATGTGAATTGAGTTAATTGTGATGCTATTGTGATGATAGGTTCGAACGAAGCCCCACCACCCCATTTGAACCATTAGAGGAAGTTGGAGTTGGGTAAAGATTTAACAAATACCGGTGAGTGAACTTGCATTAAAAATAAATGCTTGTATGTTTGATTGTGTTACTTGAAAATATTTTAATGGTTTTATCTTCAAAACGTGCATGGGAGCAAGCCCTTAATGGAACGATTTTATGCTGAGAGATGTATATTTTATTGAAACTATGTGTTCTGATATTTAATGGATATACATATGTTATGTTGTGAATGATAATGTTGTGTAATAACTATAACCGAGTGTGTGCGGTGTGGGAGGGCATATACCGATAATGGCGGTGATTCTAGCTATGTGCAGTGTGGCAGTGCACATGAGCTGATAACTGGTGGTGGTCTATATCTAGCTATGTGCAGCGTGGGAGGGCACATAAGCTGAGGACTGTTGGGTGTATACATGTTTATGTATATATGTATATGCCATAGAGATAATCATATACATTATGAAATTGTTTATATTTGTTATGAAAAGCCTGTGAAAGGAATATGTGATTATATTGAATGTTAAAAAATTGATCATTTTTAATGTGTTCTAATTGATTTTTGATGTGGTTGGGATGGATTTTCTATATATAGTAGCAAAATAGCCTTTTTGTTACGAAAAGAAACTGTTCCTTGGTTGTTATGTTTCTCGCTACAACGAGAATGATTTTCGCTACAGCAAGAATGATTCTCGCTATAGCCAAAAACTCTCGGCCTTGCAAGGTTTGTTCACAGTTCTGTTTCTTGCTGCAGCCAGAATGGATTCTTGCTACAATCAGAAACTCTTAGGTGGTGGTGTAGTGCTTTCAATTTGACAAAGATTTTGACCACCTTTTAATCATAACTGGGCAAAGTGGTAATCAAAGTTGTAGCCTAGCCTTTTAGCTTTTCAATGACCTAAGAATTAGGCCAATTGGACTTCTGTAGTTGGAGATATGCTTGAAAAAACGAAACATATGCAAACCAAAAATGCCTTTCGTTGCAGCAAGAAAAGTGTTGTCACGTTACTAACTTTCTTGGTTCTAATATAACTTTTTTTCACTCATTTATCTTCATGATTGAGCGTGGGTTTTTACAACACTAAGAGTTTACTGATCAATGTTTGAAATAAAGGGTTTAAGTAAAAAATTAAACTAAATTGCATTGTTTTCAAAACAAGTGCATCATGATTTTCAAATTTTCCTTATCAATTGCTTGTTCCCTTCTTATGTTCACTCTCGGGTTTATACTCACTCTTTTAAATTGCATGTTTTCATATTCGTAGCTAGTTAGGACTGAGATTAAGGAGACCACTCGTATACACCCCTTGGTAGATATATGGCATTCAGTAGCTATGCCCTCACCCAAGTCACTCCGCTGGTTGTCAAGAATTTTACATGTGCATTTACACTCGATGTAAATTGCTAAGATTTAGGCTCCGAACAATAAATGTATATTTGAGATGATGATGCCACTATGAGATGGCAATGAATGACAGTATTTTGGATTAGTACAAATATAAATATTTGATTGCCTTGTTTATTATCAAAATATGTATAGTTGAAAATAAAGATTTGTGGTTAGAAATGATGGTGGGAATGATGAGATAGAATTTCATAAATAGGCTTGCTTGGGCTTAGTGGGCTATGCCCATTAGGCCCTTATGTCGATCATGGCCCAGAATTTGGGTCATGATAAGACCACATCCTCAAGCTTAAAACTAGCTAACTTCACTAATCATACACTAGAACACTCTAAGACAATATAAAATTTCTCCATCTTATTTAAGAAAATCTAAGGGTCCTCTGTTGTATTAAAACCAGACAATGAGGGTGGTTTCATCTTAAGGAAATTCGATAATGAAACCTCAATAGTTCCTCTAACAGACTTTGACTGTTGTTGGTTATCTTGACCCTAAGAGCTATGAGTAGCACGCATTGGCTGTCGACCCTTGACTCATCTTTGAAGGTCATCCAAATGAGTAGCCATCATGTCCATGACTGTATTAACCCTTTACAAATTAGTTACCACATCTACCAAGGTAAGCTCCCTAAAGGGCACTTCGTCTCTCACCTTTTAAGACTGAGCATCAGTGGGCTCTTCCACTGATGCCTCATCATTAGCCACTACAAGTGGCTCATTACCAGCAAATCTGGTGGTCTTGACCTGCCTACAATGTTCCCTGATAGTGGAAGCTTGTGGTATCGCAAATGCATCAATAAGAGCTTTATACTCTACCGTGACCTTAGCTGTAGCTAGTGTCTAAGGTGGCATCATAACCTGGACAAAAGCAAACAGTAAACTTGATATGGTGAACAAAGGGATAAACTTTAAAATAGACAAAGGAATCCATGTAGTTTCTTTGTCAGGACCCGGAACTCCCTTCGAGCCCGTGACAACGGCCGCGATGTCTCGATGGACATTCCTACCTCGAATGCCAACCGAAACCTCGCAAGGCTTTCATATCAGGTTTTTCACTTTCCCTGTGAGCAACAGTTACTACATATCACTTTTTAAAGGGTTATAATCCATTTCTAAAACAAAACAGTCATAAAATAATTTCTGTCTCACAGGGGCATTTGGTCATTTTTCTCTAAAAATTTCGAAAGCATCTAAAAATGTAGTATGCGAGAGAAAAACTCATATTTCGTAATCCAAATTATGTTTTGCTTTCTAAAACATGCATTTTAAGTGAAATTGTGACTATTAGAATATAATAAAAATAATAAATAAAATATTCTATTTTCTTATAAAATAATATTTTTAAAACTCTGCATAAATAATTTTTATAGCGTAAAAGCAAAATAAATTCATACATACAGTAATACAGATAACCAGAGTATGTAATCAAATTTACAATGACACGTGGGCCCCCAAATGACAAAAATGAATGAAGGCTGTGAACCTATGGTTTTCGAGAATGCAAATCCAACTGTAGCTCTTGATGATATTGGCTATCTACAGCCTATCCTGAGCCTAAAATGGGTGGAAATGAGGGTGGTGAGATTATATAATCCCAGTGAGTAAACAAATATCATCTAAAATATCTAAAGTCGAGTAAATGGAGATGATTAAAATTTGTCATCATAAAATGGTTCATAACATTTCAATTCCTTTCACTAGATAAAATAAATTCATTTTTCTCAAATAATTAACATATGGCTTATGTTTTCCTAAAAACTTGGCTCTTGCAAAAAATCAAACTCGGTGACACCTTGATCAGAGGTCTCCAACCAAGCCTGCCAAGGCTGTTTAGGAGTCATATATGCATAAAATATATTTTTACATTACAACACAGCCGTTCCTTGGCGTTAGCTGAGCTCACCCTCACGTGGTGGTTCGACGTGACGTGAACTCAAACTTTACCTTAGGAGATACCCTCCGCACCCCTCAATAGAGGTAAAATATAACGGAGTTTTATCGTGCCCTCTAATAGGCTGGTCCACGAAAACCCTGCCACTGTAGTAGCTAATTAATATCCCTCTAATTCAATAAATTTCAGCAACATGACATGGCAATTATAATTTTACCTAGTTTGTCAAAACAACACAAAACAACCCAAATATTCTACAATTTCACAAATTCAGCCCTTCATGTCATTATATTATCATAAGCCATTCAATCCAAACCATAATTCACAACACAACAAGTAGTCTCCTATTACTCTTTTTTTAAAGCCATCATTCAATTTCAAGATCATTTATAAAATCATTTCATTAAATCACATTTTTGCTTATAAAACATAAAAGTTTATCATTTTAACTCATTTCCATAAAATCACAAAATCGGATAAAAACCACTTTATATAATTAAAATGACAGTAAGGTTACTCACAGTAATGGGAATCGAGTTTAGAGTACTTCGATTTCTTGATCCTCGGGTACTACTTCTTTACTTTTGTTAGAATGCTTACCACCTATATACAATACATGACACATAATTCAATATATTGTGTCATACCATTATAAATCTATTTCAGGCTCTACGAATGCTTGAAATGGGATGTAAAATGTGCGAGTAACTATCTAAATACGATGTTCTACATAAACTCAATTGTGTACATAAATAATACGGTATTGGCCTAATTCGATCTATCACCTGATTAATTGGCTAATACATCAAATTTCACTCCAAATAACTCTATTTCTCTTCCAATACTCCAAATCATCAAACACAATTTAAATGACTTGAAATATGGCAAAATCATCCTCACATTCTTTCTTGAAAAATTCGGCCATGGTGAGTGCACTAACAATATGATTTTTCATGTTTAATTTTTAAACCATAAATCATTAATTTCTAACCAAATCACTTGAAATAAAATCAAATCCACCATCAAATCCTCTCTCTACATATTCGACCATTGATGAATTCATGAAGGAAATGTAATTTTCACGCTTGATTTTTACACCTAACACCATAAAACAACTAAAAATACCTAGATATTTAGAAATCTAACCAAATAAGTCATCAAATCTTCTCTCTCTAAGTTTGGACAGCCATGAATCCTTCATGCAAACTTGGTTCTCAGCCATGGAAATTGAAAAATAATGCTTAAGAAAGGTAGATCACTAGCTAGAATTAAGAAATTTTACCTTTAATCACTTGTTTCCTTGAAATCCACCAACTTTCCCTTGAATTTTTCACTCTAGGGTTTGTTCTTGCTATGGCCGGCCATATGAATGAATTTAGAGAGTTTAAGTTGGCTTTTATAAAGGAAAATATTAAATAGATATAAATTTGCCATGTGTCACCAAATTATTGGCCCATGTGCATATACTTAATAATTAAGCAATCTCTCTCCACCACACATAACTATCCATGGTATAAAATGAAATTCATGTGCTGGACATGTGTTGGGTGGTGTAAAATTACAATTTTACCATTGGGTGACAAAATGACTATTTTGCCCCTATGCTCGAAAAAATGCCTAAATTAAAATTCTTCACTTCTCAAACTCAAATTATGTTTTAGATAGTCAATGTTGGTCGAAAACCTCTTCCAACACTGAAATCTTAACCTCAGGTGGTAAAATGACCATTTTGCCCCTAGGTTATAAAAATTTCAATTTGACTCCAAATTGATCGTCGAACTCTAAAGCACCATATTAAATCATTCTGGGATTCTAAAATTCTCAATTTCATCTTAAAAAGTCAAGCGCAATCCTAAAATATCTATCATGTCATTTATATATTTGACATCACACCTACATACTAGAATATCTCAAAAAAATGGATAAAAGCCGGTATTGTACTTAGAAGTACAAATAAGTCTGTTTATACCTCGAACTAAATAAAATAGGAATTTTAAAGTGAAATTAGAAATTTCATAGTCCAGGATGACTTAAAATGGTAATTCAGAGTTTGAGGGCCGATTTGGAGTCAATCGAGAATATTGACCGATTAGGGGCAAAATGGTCATTTTGCCACCTAAAAATTAAATTTGATTATTTGATGAAAATTTTAAGCAAGATTAATCATTTGAAGTATAATTTGAGGTTTAGTAGTGAAAAATTTTAATTCTCGGTATTTTTAGAGCACAAGGGTAAAACGATAATTTTACCACTAGAGGACAAAACGTGAATTTTTAAAATAGATTTTGGCCCCATTTGACTAAGATTGATAAATTAGAGTGTAATTTGAGGTTGAAAAGTGAAAAAAATGTAATTCCGGTACATTTCGGAGTATAGAGGCAAAATCATAATTTTGTCACCCTAGGGGTAAATCGGTACTTTTTTGCCCCCAACATTTGTCAACACCAAGAGATTTTATTGATCATGGAATTGTATAAATATGAAAATTGTTTGGTGGAGAATTAATGAAATAAAAGTCAAATATTTAAAATTTGAACCAATTAGAAAATGCCATATGTCATACTTTTAATATTTTAATATTAACCTTATAAAAACATAAAAAATCAGCCCATTTACCCTATGATGGTCAACCAAAACCAGAACAAAGAAGAGAAAGGAAGAACAAGCAAACCCTAGGTGGAAAATTGGAGAGAAAGTGTGAGAATTCAAGGATTTTATCAAGCAAAGGTAAAATTTCTTTGATTTTGCTAGTAACCCATCTTACCCATGCATTTCTTTCCATTTTTCATGCTTGGAATTTGAGATCTCATGTTGAACCCATGCTGGCCAAACCTTCAAGGAGGAGTTTTGAGTCTTGATTTTACTAGATTTCAATGGATCTAGGTGTTTTTAGTTGATTAGTAATGTTAAGTATGAAAATCTAGCACAAAAAATACTTATCCTCTATTTAACCCATTTAGGCAGAATTTTCTAGGGGGATAATTGATGCTGAAATTGATGATATTTCATGATATTTTGGTGATATTTGATGCTAGGTGAGACTAGGAATTAAATGGGAATTTTTGGCATAAAAACTTGAATTTTTGCCTAGAATATGGATTAGTGTATTTTGTGGTTTGGACTGATAAATTGAATCTCATTTGTAGTCATTGAGGTAATTTAAGTATAATTGTAGTGTAGAAAGTGAAAAGAATTGATTTAGAATTAAATTGGAGATTTTAGCCGATTAGATCGAGTATAGTGCGACTTAGGTCGAAAATCATGTTTAAGCGATTAATCGGACATTTTGCATTCCATCGCCTGCATTCATTTAGATTTAGAGAGCCTGAAATAGTTTATGATAAATTGACACAAATTATTAAATTTTGTATCATGTAGTATGGATAGGTGGTGAGCAAATTGACACGGGTAGAAGACTACACCGGCGGACGGAGAGTAAGAGTATTTCTACTCTTAATACAGTGAGTAAACATATTATCATCTTAATTATCTAGAGTAGATTTTATTAAATTTGCTGGTTTTGGAAAAAATTATTTTAAATGGTGAATTTCATATTTTATGAGAAAAATGTGTATTTATAAAATAAAAGGAAATTTTATAAATTGATTTAAAAATTGAATAATTGATTTTAAAATAGAGTACTTGGAGACTGATGTTTATTGTATAATAAATTGTATTTTTAAATCGATATGGCTTATGAAAATGTGGCATGATTGGTTGATTGGTCATTGTGTTGAAAACTATACGAAATGTTGTTTGCTGTGCAGGCTGGTTAGTATTAAAATTGCCTAGTCATGCTACTAAAATTTTTGATTTAATTAGTGGATGATTATCTACTGCAGTAGACGAGTTTTCGTAGACCGAGCCTATTCAGAGGTGGCACGGTAAAACCCCTCATATATATATATATATATCTTTATCTCAGTTGTAGAAGCGTACAAGGTGGTTTTAGAGATGACAAAGTTCACTTCACGTCAAACCACCACGTGAAGGCGAACTCAGCTAACACCAAGGTATGGCTAAGTTTTGGAATAATTTAACAACCTTGGTGGGCTTGGTTGAACACCTCTGATCAAGGTATCACCGAGCATGATTTTGTTGGCATAAGCCAAGTTTTCAGAAATCCATAAGCCATAATAATTTTTCGTTTAAAAGGAATTTATTTTACTCAATGAAAAGAAGTGAAATATTATGAACTACTTTATGAGGATTTAGTTATTGTCTCCATTTACTCGCCTTTAGATAGTTTAGATGATATCTGCTTACTCACTAGGATTTTATAATCTCACCCCCTCATTTCCTCACATTACAGGCTCAAAGAATTCCATAGTTAGCGGATTCGATCAAGGACCACAGTGGACTTGAATCGACAAGAACTGTAAGTTCACAGTTTCCAATACATTTCGGTTAGTTGTGGGCCAACGTGTCACTAAAATTTAAATCTCATACTTTGATTATTTATATTATAGTATGTAATAATATATTTAGTTTTTACGCTGCGAAAAGTATTTATCAATAGTCTTATAAAAATTGTATTATAAGAAAATATATTATTTTATTGAATATTTTTATTATATTCAAAAAGTTAAATTTTTACCTCAGACAAACGTTTTAGACTCTTTAATTTATTTTTAATCATAAAATATGTGTTTTCAACTCATCCACTACGTTTTTGGCCAGATTTGAAAATTTCGAAGAAAAATGATAAAAATGCCCCCGTAAGCCAGACGAGAATTATTTTAATGTTTTTGAATTGAAAATGACTTATGGTTCTTGAAATGTGATATTTAATAACTGTCGCTCACCAGGGAAGTGCGAAAGCTGATGCTAAGCCTTGCGAGGTTTCGGTCCGCATTCCGAGTAATGAGTGCCTATCGAGATGTCGCGACGGTTATCATGGGCTCGATGGGGAGTTTCGGGTCGTGACAATTCAGTTGGTATCAGAGCATGGTTTTGGTTTTAAAAGATCAGGGTTTTTAATTTTTAAGCTTCTGGTTTTAAAGTGTTTTAACAATTTACAGTGTCAGTGTGGCTCGAGTCAAGTTAGGTTAAGGGTATACACTAGCATATAGTACCTAAGGATTATTTAAATTTATTTTGTTCATTTTATAGATCACCATGTCTAGGAAGGGTGATGACTTTGACATTTCTTGGAGCATTAGTGAGGGATCATTGGAATCCACAGCTGGGGGTCGTAGACACTCAGTACCTAGTAGCTCGGAGAGATATCCTTTTAAAGTTCCTGATAACTGAAATCCCTCAGATTTGAGAGCACAGGTTCGGACACCAAAAAGTTCTAGTGCTAGCGAGACCGACAAAAGCACTAGCAGTAATGATACTAATATGTGTATAAGGAATTCCCTCTTAAGAGAGGTTGAGAGAGGTGCTGAGGCGAGAAAAAGAATGTGTATGGTGGGAGAAAATTTTCGTAATTGGAGAGCACCTACATCGGTCGTAAGACATTTTCCTCCCGGGTGCAGAAGAAACGCAGCCCTAGTAAGTGATGAGGAATGCCAAAGGATCCAACAAGCGTCGATCAGAGAACAACAAGAAAAATCTCAAGAAATGAAGAGGGATTTGGGAAAAGACCCTAAGGAAAAACGGGAGTAAGGAATTTAACACTTTCGTTAAATTTTGTACTAACCTGACTTTAGGGAGTTGTAGTAAACAAGGAAATAGCCGTAGCTATCTTTGTAAAAAGAACTAAGAGCTTGTTTTGCTTCGTGTAACCTGTATGGTGAATAAGGTAGTTGTTCAAATGGTTTGATGTGTATAGTAGTTTTCAGATATAACAAAAGTAAATTAGTAAAATCGTTATTGCGGAAGATTAGTTATTCTAGCATCCTTGTTAAATGAAGGCACATCTTTGGAGTATACATAGCTAAGAGCCAATTGGAGATCATATATAATAAAAATTGCATTAAATGTGGCAGTGAAGGTATATGAATGTCAATGATAAAATACATCTAAAGCAAGGTTTATGGAGACTAAAGTTCTGATCGAAAACTGTAATAGAAAGTTAATTTTACAAATAGTAGTCTCTGCGATTGTAACAAATGTGGAGGATTTTAATATATAGACATACGGTAAATGATTAAAGTTATAAATGGTTTTAAGGATGAATCCTTGATAGTTTAAGTCCTCAACAAATTTTTACTAAAGTATGTATTAAAGCAACTTGAAAACATGTGGAGAAAGCAGAAGAGAATATCACGCGAATCGAAAAGCTCCTACGTGGATTTAAATATGGGAAGTGGCATAAATATAAGATTTATAAGTTGAAACATGGTTACTAGTTTAGATACTAAGTTTTGATATTGGAGTTTTAGTTCATTAGGAAAATGTTAAGTGGTAGATTATCAATAATGAAAATGAGAATGGTGGGATATCATAAATAATAGATAATCACGTAGGTGATGATCAGTAATGAATTCAGTACACTGAATGAGGAGGAAGTCTTAAGGTGAGACTTGAAATGAATGAATTTGTCACGACCCAAATCCCGGGCCATGGCCGGTGCATGGGCCCAATGAGCATAGCTCACCAAGCCCAAGCAAGCTTATTTTTATTTCCTTTACTCCACGTATGATCGTGTGAGGCATCCACACGCAATGCACCCAGTGTATACAAACACAACTCATAATGGCATTATCAATAAAATATGCATATACATACTGCTCAAGCATGTAACTTGATAATGTACATTACATGTACATATTCACAATACAAAAGACCCATGACTTCTAATGAAGAAATTTACACTAAAAGAAATGGGTTGCTACTGAATGACCACATTCTAACCAGGAGATACACTATAGGGACTCCTCGATCTAGGGTCCAACAGTCTCTTGATCTGAAAACATGAATTTTTCAAAACTGTGAGTACGAAACTCAATGAGTGAACATTAGAGGGGAACAAGCAACAATAGCCAAGAAATTTGATAACCGTGATGCCTTGATTGAAAATAAGGCCATTTTCATCTAACTAATATTCCAAACCATTTTTCCCTTACCCAGAAATTTATTATGCATTCAAGGATTAAACATCCTTGAATTTACACCGATCATTATAGCAAAGTAGTAAAACCGACTGTTGTTTACAAATCATCACAAAACGAGGGTTTCATGTTAAACCTTTTTTCTTCAATTTCAAATAATTCGCATACCATACAAATCACACATATATACATAAAATCATGAGCAACTATATACACCGTCAAGTCTTCACTGTCCTTGGTGGTAAAAAGAGACATTTATCAGAACACTTGGCAAGCGGTATCACTCAGCTTCACTGCCAAGCTCTTGGGCAGAGTCTTATCAGAGCACTTGGCAAAGGGTATCACTTAGCATCCCTTCCAAGCTCATGGGCAAAAAATAATTTGGTAAGGGATATCACTCAGCATCACTTCCAAGTTCCCGAGCAGAGAATTTCTCGGTGAGGGGTATCACTCAACATCCCTCTTTGCACACCATTACAGGCATGTGCATTACCCATTGCATACGTGCACGATTACATCAAGTTCACATATTTTCTTAACAATACAAGTAAGCATCATATAGATGAGCATAATTCAGCACAATCAAATTTCACATCAGTAAAAATAATATTTCACGAACAGCTTGTTCCCATGGTACCCGTTTTTTTTAAAGAAGAATGAATAAAATCATTCAAGCATTTTTTTGAAATACATTTATATTTCCCAAAACCATTTTGAAATGCAAATTCACTCACCTCGTCAGGAGTGTAAAATACTCTTGTTTTCGAGTTCCACTATACTGAATTTTTCTCGTTTTTGGGGGACCCACCACCTATACCAAATTTTTGACACATTTTCAATTATTTGTGTCAAACTACTATAAATTATTTCAGGCTCTACATGCATGGAAATGGGATGAAAATTGTTCGGACAGTCGTTTAATCGTGATGTCCGACCAATTTGCCTACGCCCGACCTCATTTGCTAAAACCCCCAATTTAACTTTGATTTGACCCATTTCAATTTCTAAGAATCCAATTATACCCACATTACTCAATGACAATGAACACAGGTCAATTTATTAGTCTTAGACTATAAATTACGCTTTTATCCCTATTAGGTAAAAATTCATATTTTTGCATCAAAAATTCCCATTTAATTCCTACCTTCATAATTCATCAAATATTACCCAAATGCCCTAAAATCTCATCAATTTTCTCAATTTTCAGCAGTCAATTTCTCTCCAAAAATTTAGCTAAAAATGGTGCACTAATACCGAAATTTTCCTATTTAATTTTTTCTCTCCATAATTGATCAATTTCAAAACCGTTTCATTTGAAATGAAATCATTTCATTTCACACACATTCCCTAAGGCATTCGGTCATTGACGATTCATGGGAAAAATCAATTTTTTTCTTGTTGTTTTGCTTACTAACATGCTAAACTATCTCTAAACACTAACATAGTCCAAAATCAAATTATTCCAACATCTTTCTCTCTCTAAACCCATTTGACCAGCCCTTGATTCACCATGAAAACATGCATTTCTAGCATGGAAAAATAAGGGAAATAGCTTAGAAATAAGAGATCTCAAGCGAAAATGAAAAATCATACCTTTTTGTTCTTGATTTCCTTGAATTTCCTTACTTTTTCTTTGAATTTTCTCCCTCTAGGGTTTGTTTTTGGTTTCTCTCTCTCTTTTCTGGTTTTTGGCTGACCAAGGGGATGAATGGGCTGATTTTTATGGCTTTTTATTAGTTTAATAAAATAATATTATTTTATTTATATATTAAATATTTTATTAATTTATTTTTTTCTAGCCATCCATTTGACTTTCTTTTCCACCATACATTCCTCTTCACTTATCCATGTCTTAGATGAAGTTTCTAGACTTTTCCAAAGTCTTGGTGGAGTAATTTTGTAAAATTACACTTTTATCCCCGTAAAAGTAAAAATTTACATTTTTGTCCCAAAATCTGAAAAATTGCCAAAATTCATATTTTTCACTCCTCATACTCATATCATACTCCAATTAATCAAATTTGATCCAAATTCTCTCAAAAATTCAATTTTTGTCCTCAGGTGGTAAAATTACGAGTTTGCCTCTATACTCCAAAATGTATCGGAATTATATTTTTTCCACTTTTCAACCTCAAATAACACTTCAATTGATCAATCCTAATCAAATGGGGTCAAAATCTTTTCTAAAAATTCTCGTTTTATCCTCTAGCGATAAAATTACCATTTTACCCTTGTGCTCCAAAAATACCAAGAAATTAAATTTATAACTTCTAAATTGCATATTATGCTTCAATTGATCATATTATACTTCAAATGATTAATCTTGATCAAATTTTTCATCAAATAACCAAATTTAAATTTTAAGTGGCAAAATGACCATTTTGCCCCTAATCAGTCAATATTCTCGATTAACTCCAAATTGGACCTCGAACTCCAAATCACCTTTTTAAATCATTCCGTACGTTTTAAAATTTTTAAATTCCTCTTAGAATTTTCATTTGAACTTGTTCGAAGCTCGAATTAACTTGGTTGTACCACTCGGTACAATACCGTCTTTTAATGGGCTTAACAAGGTCTCACAAAATCTTGAAATATATATACTTGGAGTTATAATTGACAAGTCAGAAGTATTTAAGATATGAATAAATAGAATTAGTATTAGTCAAGGTACATAAATCTTTTAACTAATTTCTATGGAGTATGCATGATAGTGAAATGGAGGAACATAACGCTGTGATACGATATGGTGAAGTCCTTATATAGTATGGAAAGAATATTCCAAAGAGAAATTTGGTGATGTATGATAAGTGTTATGGGATAAAAAGAAGTTGGAAATATTGACCACACCTATCATTAGTGATAAGCACAAGGGAATAAAAGTGGTTATGAAATTTGTGATGTAAGTTTGGAGGAAAACTAATTGGGGAATGATGATTAAGGTAATAACCTTAGATTGGAATACAAAGTGACAAATGTGAAGTTGAATGTATGAATTGGATTGAAGTTATTGAAACTGATTCAAAATTGTGTTAATTGGAGTTTTAAGATTTTTGAAAGGTATCGATATAAATGAATCGAGAATTGTCTTTATTGACTTACATATTGGCATATAAGGGAAGGAAAGTTAGAGAATTTCTGAGATGGATAAGTAAAGGTAAATTAATATATGGAGTATCGAGGTGAATGGTATGTTGAATAAAGTCAAGTCTTAAGAAATGAAGAAAACAAGAAATTAAATCTTGTTAAAAGTTAAAGAGAAAGTGATGGAAAGGTTAGATGAATGTACAGGATATTGATAAGAGATGTTCATACCAAGTGATGAAAGTGTAAATGGAGATTTCAAGAACGATATAGCAAATGAATACACATAGAATATGGTTATGGAAATTCTAAATATTGTTTTGACTCTGTTGGAAGGAAAGGATTGGTATCAACGCAAGTAAACCTATACTTGGGTGCATAAAGGTAAATGCACTATGTTAATTAAGTTGTTATGCCCATATATAAATAGTGCTGGGACTTCAAAATATTTATGAGTGAATAAGTGATGAATATGTATAGCAGCTTAGAGGGAACTGGTATTGATTCCAATTAAGCAACTGTGAGATTCTAAAAATTGATTGGATCCAATTAGTTTATAGATATAAGCCCGTGAATTAATTCAAGAGTGAGCATTAATGATTACGATGATTATTAGGTGGTCATGAAGAAAAAGGATAATGAACAAATTTACTCTAAGGGTGAACTTAAATTTTGCTATGCATAGTATGGACAGTTACAAGGTTAAAGCACTAGATATGGTGAAATGATTGAAGGCATTTTTTTCAGAGAAAGAAAAGGTCTTGGGTTCGAATCTCCCTGTGGCAAGCTGCAGGCTAAAGACTGCAGGTTGCAGGGAAGACCAATCGGAAGGGATAGGGACCCAGACATAACAGTACTCTAGAGAGATAGTTTTTCGAGGGAGATACCCCATGTGGAATTGGTAGCTTGAGATTTAATGATTCGGAAATGTTAAATCTAGTGTAAATGCCATATAAAGTGTTATAATAGAGATTGATACATATAAATTACCTGAAAGATCAATTTCAAAAGTCTATTGGGTTCAAAATATGACTGATGACGTGAACAATCAAGTGAAGGAAAATCTTTAAAACACTCATGACCTTATAAAACCTACATGCGTATTTAATTACAATTCGATGGAAACGATGGGATGATATAATGATATATAGGACCAGGAAACCTAAGCATATAATTAGGGATAATAAGAAAAACAAAAGTATAAGTATGCGAATGATATAGGACTATGCACAAACATGATGAAAATATTGATAAGAATTATGGAAAGTGATATATTGGATCTTGGTTATAGAGGAGAACGAATAAAAAGGAAAATTATCCAAAGGCATTTGAGAACAAAGGTAGTTATATATGATGAGAAATAAGGACATCTGAAAGTACTTATACATACGTATATATATGGAGTCAATAATATGATTAATTATAGTAAAGGATTATTCATAAAGATTTAGATTTTGAACTTGATAAATCTGATGAGTGGAATAGAAAACGAAATGATCAGAAATTTTATTAGAAGTTGACTTATGGCAACTTAAGGAGTTTTATGGAAATAATCAAGGAAATATAAGATGGACTAATATGATTAAGAAGGTGGAAGATATATAAATATGAGGTAAACACGAAGTCTGTGGGAATAATTAAGACTATTAAACTTCTCTAAAATTGAGAATGCGTACAGAAATAAATGTGGTATGCTAAGGATGTTGCAAGCTATATAATAATGTGCAAGGATGCGAATAAATGACTACTGCAAGCTATATATGTAATAAGGAATGAATACTAAAAGGTTGATAAGGAATAAAGAAATAAGATGGACATAGATATACATAAATAGATGTAAAAGGTGATCGAAATTGGTATGATTAAGATGGACTTATGGTTCACACTTAATGATGGTAATAAAGGCATGCTTAAAGTCTCGATATAAGAGTTCATGACTGTGAAAGATATTGCAGATATGATTTTAAAGGACAGTGGTAGATAAGAGTGAAGTACTCAAGTTGACCCAGAAGTAAACAAATTGAATCTCCCTACAATAAGAGATGACATAGGAAAGTAAATATCGGAGGATAAACTAATACCTTATTTTCTCTTTAGGTTTGATCAGTGAAATTTTGAGGATAAAATTTTATTTTAATGGGGGTTGTGCTATCAAGCCCAGTCCTAAAATATCTGTCATGTCATTTATATATTTGACATCACACTTGCATATTGGAATATCTCAAAAAAATGGATAAAAGTCGGTATTGTACTTAAAAGTACAACTAAGTCGATTTATGCCTCGAACTAATTAAAATAAAAATTTTAAAGTGAAATTGGGAATTTCACAATCTAGGGATGACTTAAAATGGCAATTCGGATTTCGTGGGTCGATTTAGAGTCAATCAGGAATATTAACCAATTAGGGGCAAAATGATCATTTTGCCACTTAAAAATTAAATTTGATTATTTGATGAAAATTTTAACCAAGATTAATCATTTGAAGTATAATTTGAGGTTTAGCAGTGAAAATTTTTAATTCTCGATATTTTTGGAGCACAAGGGCAAAACGGTAATTTTACCACTATAGGACAAAACAAGAATTTTTAGAAAAGATTTTGGTCCCATTTGACTAAGATTGATCAATTGGAGTGTAATTTGAGGTTGAAAAGTGGAAAAAATATAATTTCAGTATATTTCAGAGTATAAGGGCAAAATCATAATTTTGTCACCTCAAGGGCAAATCGGTACTTTTTTACCCCCAACATTTGTCAAGACCAAGGGATTTTATTCATCATGGAATTGGATAAATATGAGAATTGTGTGGTGGAGAATTAATGGAATAAAAGTCAAATATTTAAAATTTGAACCAATTAGAAAATACCATGTGTCATACTTTTAATATTTTAATATTAACCTTATAAAAGCAAAAAAAATCAGCCCATTCACCCTATGATGGTTGGCCAAAACCAAAACAAAGAAGAGAAAGGAAGAACAAGCAAACCCTAGGTGGAAAATTGGAGAGAAAGTGTGAGAATTCAAGGATTTGATCAAGCAAATGTAAAATTTCTTTGATTTTGCTAGTAACCTATCTTACCCATGCATTTCTTTCCATTTTTCATGCTTGGAATTTGAGATCTCATGTTGAACCCATGTTGGCCAAACCTTCAAGGAGGAGTTTTGAGTCTTGATTTTTCTAGATTTCAATAGATCTAGGTGTTTTTAGTTGATTAGTAATGTTAAGTGTGAAAATCTAGTAAGAAAAATACTTATCCTCTATTTAACCCATTTAGGTCGAATTTTCTAAGGGGAGAATTGATGCTGAAATTGATGATATTTCATGATATTTTGGTGATATTTGAGGTTAGGTGAGGCTAGGAATTAAATGGGAATTTTTGGCATAAAAATCTGAATTTTTACCTAGTATATGGATTAGTGTATTTTGTGGTTCGGATTGATAAATTGAATCTCATTTGTAGTCATTGAGGTAATTTAAGTATAATTGGAGTGTAGAAAATGAAAAGAATTTATTTAGAATTAAATTGGAGATTTTAGCTGATTAGACCGAGTATAGTGCGACTTAGGTTGAAAATCATGTTTAAGCAATTAATCGGACATTTTGCGTTCCATCGCTTGCATTCATTTAGAATTAGAGAACCTTAAATAGTTTATGATAAATTGACACAAATTATTAAATTTTGTGTCATGTATTATGGATAGGTGGTGAGCAAATTGACACATGTAGGAGACTACACCCGCGAACCGAGAATAGGAGTATTTATACTCCTAATACAGTGAGTAAATATATTATCGTCTTAATTATTTAGAGTAGATTTTATTAAATTTGCTGGTTTTGGGAAAAATTATTTTAAATGGTGAATTTCGTATTTTATAAGAAAAATGTGTATTTATAAAATAAAAGGAAATTTTATAAATTGATTTGAAAATTGAATAATTGATTTTGAAATAGAGTACTTGGAGACTGGGGTTTATTGTATAATAAATTGTATTTTTAAATCGATATGTTTTATGAAAATGTGGCATGATTGGCTGATTGGTCATTGTGTTGAAAACTATACAAAATGTTGTTTGTTGTGCAGGCTGGTTAGTATTAAAATTTACTAGTCATGCTGCTAAAATTTTTGATTTAATTGGTGGATGATTATCTACTGCAGTAGACGAGTTTCCGTGGACCGGGCCTATTTAGAGGTAGCACAGTAAAACCCCTCATATATATATATATATCTTTATCTCAGTTGTAGAGGCGTACAGGGTTGTTTTGAGATATGACAGAGTTCACTTCACGTCAAACCACCACGTGAAGGTGAACTCAACTAACGCCAAGGTATGGCTGAGTTTTAGAATAATTTAACAGCCTTGGCGGGCTTCGTTAAACACCTTTGATCTAGGTATCACCGAACATGATTTTGTCGACATAAGCCAAGTTTTCATAAATCCATAAGCCATAATAATTTTTCGTGTAAAAGGAATTTATTTTACTCAATGAAAAGAAGTGAAATATTATGAACTACTTTATGAGGATTTAGTTATTGTCTCCATTTACTCACCTTTAGATAGTTTAGATGGTATCTGCTTGCTCACTGGGATTTTATAATCTCACCCCCTCATTTCCTCACATTACAGGCTCAGAGAATTCCATAGTTAGCGGATTCAATCAAGGACTACAGTGGACTTGAATCGACAAGAACTGTAGGTTCACAGTTGTCAATACATTTCGGTTAGTTGTGGGCCCACGTGTCACTGAAATTTAAATCTCATACTTTGATTATTTATATTATAGTATGTGATAATATATTTAGTTTTTACGCTGCGAAAATTATTTATCAATAGTCTTATAAAAATTGTATTATAAAAAAATATATTATTTTATTGAATTTTTTATTATATTCAAAAATTTTAAATTTTTACCTCAGACAAACGTTTTAGACTATTTAATTTATTTTTAATCATAAAATATGTGTTTTCAATGCATCCACTATGTTTTTGGCTGAATTTGAAAATTTTGAAGAAAAATGACGAAAATGCCCCCGTGAGCCAGACGAGAATTATTTTAATGTTTTTGAATTGAAAATGACTTACGGTTCTTGAAATGTGATATTTAATAACTGTCGCTCACCGGGGAAGTGTGAAAGCTGATGCTAAGCCTTACGGGGTTCCGGTCGGCATTTCGGGTAATGAGTGCCTATCCGGATGTCGCGGCGATTGTCATGGGCCAAATGAGGAGTTCCGGGTCGTGACATAAAATCTCTATTTGAACTAGTTCGAGGCTCAATTCCACTTAATAGTACCATTTGGTACATTATCAACTTTGAATGACTTTTTCAAGGTATTTCAAGTATGCAAGCATTCTATCAAGCACATGAATGACATGTCAAGTATATTTTAGGGCTGGGCTTGACACTTTTTTTCGAGAGTTGTGTTGTAGTTCAAAAATCGAAAGCAAGACACGACAAAAAAACCTAACTTCACTTACTTAACACAAATTACCTAAGACTTAAACAAACCTAGGGCTCTGATACCAACTTTGTCAAGATCCAAACTGAGGGCCATGACTGACATAAGGGCATTGATAGGAGTTACCCTTTTAACCCATGTAGGCTTAAAATGAACAATTCAAATCAAATACTCGGATTTACCTCATAGGACTCATCACCATGGAATTGTACATCAAACATGCATGAACATATTAAATCACATAGGATTATGTCATAATAGTTTGCATGATCACGTGCTCAAAAGGTGAAAGCAACACAAATTAAAATCACACATATAGGCCATTTTGTGACAAATACAAAGTGTAGCCATTCTATGGCAATTTTCGAAGTACATGTCATTTTATACAAGACACAACAAAATATTATCCACGATAGTTAACATAAATGATCAAACCAAATAAGACCACTGGAGTATAACTCAAAACAAAAAGGCTGGCACCTACAAAATGCCTTATCGAAAACCTAACAAAGTTGTCTATGAAAGTAGCTCTTTTCTAAGACAATAAGTTTGAGCAACTATTGATCTACAAAACAATTGCATCTTACACATGTGAGTTATAAATAACTCCATAAGCAGATGCAGGAAGGGGGGACAAGCCAAACAGAAGAGTGATTATTAAAGATAATTTTAAAATAAATGCTAGAAATCCATTTCAAACAATATCAAAGTTTGCCTTTCAAACATATAACATATTCAAAGAGTTTTGGGAATTCATTCCTCAAACAAGATCAAATGTCCCAAGGTGTGAGTTATGTGTTAAGCATGAACAAGTATCCAAGAAACCTCAGATCATCCTCTTGATGGGCATAACTCATTTAAGATGATTTTATAAGGTTTTGTTGAAAACCCATTCTAAAGCCTTTGAAATAAGAATGATGGTTCGCGAAATGTTCAAGTATTTCTAAGAAAATAATTTATAAATATTGAGTTTTAAAGCTTTTGCAAAAGATGTTGAGGAAAACAAAGATTTAATTTCAAAGAAAATAAAATAATGTTGTTGCGGTTAAAAAACCCTTGAAGAAAACTAATGGATTTAAAAAAATAACATAATTCATTATAAATTAAATATGCCAAGTCTAAATACCAAAGTCAAGGAAAATACGCAATCCAAAGATCAATATCAAGATGAATATTAAATCCAAATGCCAATATCAACCAAATATGAAACTCCAGCACCAAGGTCGAAACAGATGTCAAATCCAAAGTCTAAAGTCGAAACAATATCAATACCAAAGTCCATAGTTCAAAACAAATATCAAGTTATGTCAAATATCATTTCAAATAGATCATGGAACACTAAATAACATGGACAACCAAATCAAAGTGCGCCGTAGCACCAAAGTGGCCGGATATATTGTAGTCATCAACCGTATATCAAAGGTAGTAGAATCGTATCAACTACCAAACGAAACCAAATCAAAGGGGTAGGACTTTGTTACCTACCCAATTGACGCTAAGCATTGTGCATAATGGCTAGTGTTTACTGTCACTAGCTATAGGTCCATAACTCAAATAGGCTCCACTGAAACACTTTTATGCTATGTTTCCAAATATCCAAATATTTGTGTCCAAATGAAAATGTGAATTCATTTACCATACAAGATTAAAGAATTCAAAATAAAATAAAGTCAAAGTGTCACAGCCTAATCCTAGGCTAAGATCGGTGCATGGGCCTAATAGGCATAGCCCACTAGGCCCAAGCAAACCTTTCTCGGAAAACCTATTCATTAGTACATCTATCACCCCTATTCTTTATGATCCACAATTCATAGTTTTCAATAATAATTCCTTTAGGAATTAATAGTGACAACCAAGCATATATCATTCTCAAAATAGTATTATTGCATGCCAACCTATGGCAACATTATTAATCAAACTACACACATACAGTGTTTACAACAATTCTCACGAATTACATTTAAACAACCATATACATATGCAAAAGACCTTTACTATCAGCAGAGTGACTATGGGCATGGGCATTATCATTGACTGTCATGGTAAACCTACCAAAAGATGAATATGAAAGAGCAACTCGACCTAGGGTCCAACTACCTCCGAACCTGAAAACTAAAACATGAAGTTGAAAAGAATGAGTATAAACCCAGTGAGTAAACATAGGAAGGGAACAAGTAAACGATATGGAAGGTTTTAGGAAATACGATGCACTTGCGTTAAAACAATGCAATTTATATATCATAAACAAACCCGATGCCATGTTGTCTTTTAGCTCATTTTGAAAACATTTAGGAATTTCAACTTTCTACATTGAATGTAATCACATTTCATTTCTCCAACATCTCTATAGCATATAAAAACATGTCATGACCGAAACTACCATCTAGCCTGTGGCAACTGCCGCAATGTCTCGATAGCCCCTCATCCCCTGAGAGTAAATCGAGACCTCGTAAGGCTCTTGTACTAGTTTTTCAACTCCCCTGTGAGTCTCTATTCATTAATTTCATGTTTGTAAGCATTTCATCTAATTTCGGATCAAAAAAATGAAAAAGACGAAATTCACTACATATGGGCGTTTCGATCATTTTTGTCAAAAATTTCGGCATTTGGTAAAAATGTTATATCTGCATAGAGAATACATAATTCGCAATCGAAAATGAAATCGGATATCTAAAAGATGCAATTTAAGTGAAATTATATTTAATAGAATAAAATAAAAATATTCCATAAAATAATGTATATTCTTATAAAACAATTTTTATATAGATATCTGGAAATAATTTTTGTAGCGTAAAAGCAAAATATATTATTACATACTGTAATACAGTTAACTAAAGTATAAAATTTAATTTACAATGCTAAGTGGGCCCAAAACAGAGAGAAATGGACTAGGAGATGGACCTTTGAGAATTAAAGTTTGCCACTCCAAACTTCCTCCTCAACCAAAATTCTCTATCTACTGATGCATGTAAGCTTGAAATAGGGGAAATTGAGGGTGGTGAGTTTTACAACTTAGTGAGTAAATAAATACCATCCACGACATCTAAAGTCGAGTAGATGGAGACAATATAAAAACGTGATATCATAATGTAGTTCATAACACCAAATTTAGTACAATCATACAAAACAATTTCATTTTATCAAAACACAAGGCTTTTGATTTCTTCTGTAAAAACTAGGCTTAGGCCAAATCTCATACTCATGGACACTTGATCAGAGCATCCAATTGAGTCTACCAAGGCTATTAAAATTTCTTAATCGTTCAAAACACAGTCAATCCTTGGCGTTGGCTGAGTTCAACTTCATATGGTGGTTCGGTGTGAAATGAACTTGATCTTTACCTTAAGAGTTACCCTCCACGCCTCTCGTACCAAGGTGAAAATAATAACTGGGTTTACCGTGCCCCTCTAATAGGCTGATCCACGGAAACCCGCCACTACAGCGACTAATTGACCCACCAATCAACAAAATTTTTGCAACATAACATGGCCAATAAAATTCTACCCAGTATACTTAGACAAGGAAAAACAATCACATATTTCATACAAATATAAATCCAGCCAGCATGCTTCCAAAGATCATAAGCCATAGATTTCAAATTGAATACATAAACACAAGTTCAGCACAAGTCTCCACATACTCAGTGTTATAAAATCAATTTTTTAATTTAAAAATCACTTATAAAATTCAATTCATTAAAAGAACAAAAATGGATAAAATTACACTAGATATTGAAAATGGTAATTTATCCACTCACAGTTTTAAGAGTCCGAAGCACTCCTAGTCTCGATCTTTGACACAATTTCTTTACCTTTGTCAGAGGGTTCACCACCTATACATTAGGCCAACACGAATTTCAATAAATTATGTCAATTAATCACAATTGATTTCAGGCTTTATAATTCTATACGAGTGCATGAAATGTGATGCAAACTGTTCGAATAACCATCTAGACATGGTATTCAACCTAGTTCGCCTACATGCGACCGAATTGGCTAAAGTCTCCAATTTAATTCAAAATTAATTTCTTTCAATTTCTATACTCTAATTACACCCAATCTACCTTAGTGACTGTGAATGTAATGCAAATTATCAGTCTGAATCACATAGTGCACCAGTTTGCATTTTTGGCAAAAATTTTGATTTTTGCACCAAAATTTCTCATTAATTTTTTAACTTTATAATTCATCAAAATTCACCTAAATACCTCAAATTAGCATCAATTTAAGCAGCCATTATCTTCCTAGAAGATTCGGCCATATGGGATTCAAGGTGGAAAATTTGGTTTTCTTGGTAGATTTTGCTATATTTCATTTCTACCTAACTAAAAACATTAAATCAACCTAAAATCTATCAAAATAATTGCTCAAAATCCCTCCATGGAGGTTCGCCCAACATGGGTTTGTTATACCCACTTGTGATTTTTGCATGGAAAATGGAAAAGAAAGCATGTGTAGTGTAGAACACCAAGAAAAATCAAGAAATTTTACCTTTTCAAGCTTGATTCCATGAATTCTCTCACTTTCCTCTTGATTTTCAGCCTAGGGTTTATGTTTTCTTTTCTTCCTTCTTTGCTTTGCTTTGGCCGACCCTTACAAGGCTTTTTGGCTCAATTTTAAGTCTATTTATCAGCTAAATAAAATATTATTTATTTTTTACACATGTCACATTTTTATTGGCTCATTCTTTATTAATCATCCCTTTGACTTTCTTTCTCCACCACACATTTTTCTTCACTTATCCATAGCTTAAATGAAGTTTCTAGACTTAGCCAAGGTCTTGGTGGAGTAAATTTTTAAAAATTACACTTTTGCCCCAAAACTTGAAAAATTACCAAAATTCATATTTTTCACTCCTCATACTCATATCATACTTCAATTTATCAAATTTGATCCAAATCCTCTCAAAAATTGAAGTTTTGTCCTCGAGTGGCAAAATGACCATTTTGCCCTTATAACACTAAAATTTTGAATTAACTCCAAATCAACCCTCGAACTCCTAATTACCATCATATGACACTCTAGGGTTTCGAAATTCTCAAATTCGTCCTCAAACCTCTATTTAAACTAGGTCGAGGTTCCATTCTCTTAATTGTACCACTGGATACACTATCGACTTTTAATTAGTTTTTCAGGGCAATTCAATATGCTAGCACGCTATCAAATGCATGTGAATGGCATGTCAAAGATAAAATAGGGCCAGGCTTTACAAAACATGTATACAAGTATTTATGTGTATATACATATATTTGCTGCACACATATATATAGATATCTATAGATAATTTCAAACATACATCAAAGACATTTTGTCCACCCCCGAAATAGTCGGCATAGTTCAGCACATACAACCACCGACCTTAACTTAGCTCATGTGCACTCTCACACCGTATATAGCTAATGTCATCATGTGCACTCCCACACCGCACATGGTAAATATCATCATCCCGAGCTCCCATACCGTACACCACCATCTTCGTCATGTGCATTCCCACACCGCACATGCAAGGTTATAGTTATCATTCAATGTTACCTTTCTAGGCATAGCATACATAAGAACATGTAACAAGAATCTTTGCATAATAATACATTCCACATAGTTTATTATTTTATTGGTCATATACATGGTTGCCTAATCCAACATTCAAGGAAAATAATATTAACTATTATGCCACTAGTTTAGAACAGCTCAAGATTTCCAATGCATCATGCCATAATTCAATTGGCAATTCAACATAATATTTCAAACACGTGATTCATCACTTTATACGTTTAACAACATAGAGATATCACTTAAGAAAGGGCTTTTTCCCATGCATATTTTTAAAAGAGTAAAACAAAAATATTCAAGTACTTTATTCAAACACATATGCATTTGTCCAAAACATTTTAAATGCAAGTTCACTTACCTTGGTAATGCTACATTACAAAATTAGCACCAACAAGATCTTAATCCAAGTAAGTCTTGAAGTACCATTAAGACCTATATTTACCAATAAACAATAATAACCTCAAATATGTCATAAATTTGAACTTATCAATTCTAATAAATATACACTAGATAAACTACATTCTAACCTAACATTTAACCCAGAATTCTAGTCTAATTCACAAACCCATTAAACTAATTATTCAAGTTTAAAGTTTATTTACCTTGGTGAGCTTGGAGGTGTAAAGATCAATCAAACCTAATATTTTTAAGAAAAAGAATAAAGAAAATTAAGAAATAAAGTATGAAAATATAAACCCATAAATTCTAAAATTCAAGAGTTGAAAATGTGTACCTATTAGCTTTAAAAATGAAGATCCGAAGCTAAAAGCTTAAGTGTTGAGGAAGGTGGAGTATAAATGGATGATGAAGAAAAAAAAAAGAGATTTTCCTTTCTCTCTCCTAGGGTTCAGCTGCCATGGAGAATGGGGTTGAGAGTTATGGGTTTGGTGAACAAAGAGGTAGGAGAATGAAAAGGTAAGAAAAGAAAGGAAAAAAAAAGAAAAAAGAAAAAATTTGATTTTTTTTATGGTATAGAGAAATGTGGCGTCGAGAGGAAGAATAAGAAGAAGAAAATGATGTTTTTTTGGGGGATGATGATGACCGGCCATGGGGAAAAGAAAGAAGAGTCAAAGCTTCCTTTTTTTGGAAGCTTTGACTAAGCTAAATGGTAAAATTACTATTTGGCTCTCCAAGGTTCTTATCCTTTTTAATTGGTCTTCCCATGATTCTTTTAATTCCAATTTCCTTTTATTTTTCCTCTTTTACCCTTGTACAAAAACAATATCAAACTTATACTTCACCAACACGTCTTTATAATATTTAAATATACAGTTACCCTTTCTTGCTTTATTTAATGAAGGCACACGGGCCTCGCCAACATTGTTTTTCTTTCAAAATTCTTCCTTATTTCTTCCACCCCACCTAGATTAGCCATATAATCCCCCTTCATGACTAATTTCAACAACAAATAAAATATTAATATTTTAATACTATTTTATTAATAAAATATTATTTTATTTTAAAATTTCTCACTTGTCTCCACGAGTCCTAAAGTGTTTGACTTTGCCCCAATTCATTTCCCAATCACTTTTTTAACTCTGTTAACTCATCATTGATAAAATAGATTATTTTATTATTATTTTCTCGTGTGTGAATTATTTTATTCTAAAATATTCCTTTCACCTATCTCCACTCTTTCGCACTTAATTTAGCTTTAATTGGCCTTTGTCCTATCGATAACGTTGTATTGGCTTCTATACTGAGGGTATGGGCCATTACACTCTCCCTCACTTAAAAAGAATTCGTCCCTGAATTCACGTCAGCATCAATTGATTACTCTTGCCCTATGATCTTATTACATTCTCTCTTTCCTAAGGATTTTTATTTTATCCCCTTTATTTACTTTCGGTTCGAATAGATCACCTTACAAGGTTAGGGTACTTAACTTATATCGATTACCATCCTTGAATCAAAACAACAGTACCCTTCAACCATTGTTCTCTCTTATCACCAAGATCTTAATCTCAATCATACTGATTTTGATAACAAATCATAGTTACTTGTGTATATCTAATCACCATCTCTTTACTTTATTTCTTGTCAAGCTTTTCAACATTCCTTCATCTTATCTTTGTACATTACTTCATAACTTATAGCATTATAAACATGCCATATTCATTTTTATACCTGTTTCCAACATTAGGAAAGGTTAAAGCTTTTCATTTTTTTTCTCACATACTTCATGTTTACCTTGCTTTTATGCGATTCAAATCTTCTTGGTTTTTCCATTAATTGCATGTTCAACGATGCACACTTTTACATCACTCTTAATCTGACGCAATTTACATCATGTGGAAAGGCAACTCACTTGCCCGCCTTTAATTCTAATTGCAATTTCTTCCATTCACCATCAAATTCTTTTCATTAGTTCTAAACCTTCATGTCTCTAAATGTACTATAATTATTCAAACTTGCACCCTTCAATAATCATTGACAAAATTAAATTTTGTCTTCCTTAATTAATTTCTCTAATTACTCATTTGTAATACTATCACCATTTATTGTCCACCCAATACACTATCGACTTATGGGGAGTCTAATATAACTATGTTTTAGCACTTCATTAATTCTTACATCTCAACCCAAATACTCACTCTTGTATGACTTGACCGCACTATAAATTCCATTTCTTGATATTCCTCATTTGACTATTACTCCAAAATTCCTTATATCAACATAACTTAATTTTTGATAGAATCTCCTATCATTGTATCATTTATACAACTCATCAAACATATTGAGTTCAAATCTCAAATCACTATGAACAACTCTTCACTTTAGTTGGTCACAATAATTAACTCCACATATACGCATGTAAACACACATTCAAATGCCAACATTCATCACTACGTGTAAGAATCCTTGTGTCAAGTGCCTTCGGACTAAACTTCCCTTTTTTCATTCCAATGCATAACCAAGATTCAGTATTATATTCTCATAACACATTTTTCCCTTTTTACTTTTCTTAATTTTGACATTTCTAATTTACCTTTTCATTTCATTTCAATAGATCAGTTTAATCCACAAACATGAGGATATAATCAATTCTAGATTACCCTTTGGATGTTAAGCTACCACTTGACTTACATCCTACCTTAAGTTATCTCTTATGTAACCCATGTGGATTCTCTTTATGCCTATGCATAACCTCACATAATTTACATGCTTAGGTATGAATATATACATATATATATATATATTGACCGACTTCATTATTACAGGTACCTTGAATCATCTTTTACACCATTCCCTTATACCACTATAGCATCATTCTCCCTTAACTATTATACAATTAGTACTTGCAATTGTAAGGCTTGAAACAAGTTTCTTCTTAAGTACTTTTCAATGTCAATGCAAGTATCTACTTTCAGTTTACAGCTTCCTTTTTGTAACTACACAAATTAATGCTTGTTTTCACAAGATAAATAACAAGATTCCTCTTGAGTATTTCCTTGTAAATACCCACCTTAAACTTTTGTCTCACAACAAGTGATCATATAACCCATGGTTTAGCCATTAGGCTCTTAAGCAAGTTTCAAGATCCCAAATATTATACTTGCCGCATAAAATTGGTAAATCCTTCTCAAAGATGTTTATGCATTCCCGAAACACTTAATCACTTATTTGCTCATTAACAATTCAAGCATATCATTCCAAAAAGCTTGCACTAATTCTCCAAGATAGTTAAATCCATACTTATCTATTCATACCTCAATTTATATTCGTAGGTTTCTAGTATGCCACATAATTGACCTTGTGTTGTTACTAATCCTTTTCATCAACTAAGTTAGGATAAGATTTGTAAATCCGTATAGCAATACTTTATATTAACTCATTTTCTTTGCCAACCTTGTAATCCTTCATTCACAATTTCTCCATTTGGTTTTGGCATTCCTTTATGAATGTCTCATACATTCGTTTAAATTTTATTTTATTATTTTATTATTTTATTATTTTATTTTATTTTACATGTCAATCCGCAAGGCAATAAAGAAACCTTTCACCTCACTCATATAAACATTCTCCAAAACACTTAAAACTCTAATAACAAAGCTTAATATCAAGACCAATGACCATAATTCAGCTGGTAATTTCATCATCATGCCATTCACAATTTGCTCGTGCTTTCTAGCCATGAGGTGTTCTTAGCATTGCAGTGTTACGCAGTCAACGCTGCGATATTGCAACCACTGGAAATGGGGTGGTTTCAATGCTGTGGCTATTGAAAATTTCTTTACAATGTTATTTGTCTACATTTGGGGTTCCTACATTGATCATCCTCAACCATTCGGTTTTCCTGTAAGCCTATATCACAATTTCCATAACTATTCATTTTCTCTTTTGCTTATTACATACATTACGCCAAGTCAATATTTTCAAACTCATTTCATCCTTTAACACTTGTCAACAATCAATAAGCCCCACCTTAGGACATCCTTTCCATATTGTATAATGAATTCACAATATATACAACACCACACACATAATTATTCACTATTTATGGCATCCCACTATTCTTATTATCCATAACTAATTGTCTTTCTTGTCTTGTAACTCAAATAGTTTATTGACTTTCAGTACAAAGACCATAAAAATAGTTCATCTTTTTCCACACCTTATACTCACAATCCTTAGTAAATCAAGAATTCATCTTTCTCAAGTTCTATAATTTACCTCCAATGGTTTATATTTGTGCCAAATTATCATTTTATAACGTCATGGCACCATGTGCCTCCTTTCTTACCACTGATCGTACTTCATAAGGAACAATTAAAAGACTTACATACCTTTTTTTTTTTGTGCACTACATAACTCTTCAGGACCTGCCTACTCACTACAACCACTGGACCAATGAGTTATGGTTTCGATCGTTTTCTTGTTTATCCAGCATATATCCCTTCATATTATTTTTTTCCACAGGAATATTGGGTTATAATTCCTTCAATACTTAAATTTACAATCCTCGACTTAATCACTTTAACCATTCAAGGTGTCATCGATAATCTCATGGATTTCTTCCATATCCTTTTTGAATTTGTAACTGTCTTTAAGCTTCTAGTTTCACAATTCTACAATTGTTTGTTGTCCTTACCATGCTATCTCATGATATCCTATGCAATTACGACACATTGAACCTACCTATTATAACAAGTCCTCTAGTTCGATGTGTTTACTCGAAAGTCAACTTCTTTGATACAACTTGCCCCATAAACTGTGACTTTATTTATTTATTTACTTATTTTTGTATTCGAAATCATGACAAAAACCCACATACCGTGATCAATGATAATTCCTAATAAACACTATCAATTCAAATGGCATTTGGTACCTTGCTAAAAAAACCGAGGTTACTATCAAAAAGTCTATCACGTCAATTGGTAACCATTTCATAGTACTGCAAAATATGTTTATTGTCAAGTCTTCTGGTTGCTAGTACCATTAATGACTTTATACGTCAACCTTTAATAATTCCCTAAGGCATCCAACCACAACAATAAGGTGAATATCTTTTCGTAATCATTGTAATGCTAATCTGTATCTATCATACATAAAAATTCTAACACGCACCAACCTTTTATGCATTCTTTTTTAACAAATGAAGCCCTTTCATTTACACACCTACAAAAGCAACAAACTAACTCAAGAATAACTAAACTAAATGAAACTTATAATCAAACTAAAATAAAATGGCTTAAATTAAATCAACCCAACATGATTTACTAAACTAAAATAAATAAATAAAAATACCTAATTTTTAAACTAAATTTCAAGAAATTAGCCAATTTAATACTCAAAATGTGACAAAGTAACTTTATAACATAGAGTTGTCACTTGAATTTATCAAATTCTTGTCACGTTAAAGATTCAGGAAATTTATTTCCAATTCTTGGTTCCCACCAAAATAATACATCACCACATTAAAGCTCATGCTTTGCTTTAATCCTTAGTTTTGCTTGATATTTTGAATTGTTATGTTAACCTTGCCTTTTTTTGCCATGCAAAGCTAATTGCATTTGTTCTTAACTTGCCATGTTAAGGTTGAACCTTTCACCATGCAATGCCTATTACACTTATTCTTTGTTTGATATCTTGACTTGCCATGTTAACCTTGATCTTTTTGCTGCAATTGTTTTTTGGTTAATGATGCAACTTTTTGGTTTCTTTGCTTGTTGCCTTTGCTGTATTTTTCCTTTGATTTTATTTTCTATTACATTTTTTTTTTTGAAATCTTTCCTTGATTTCTTCTTTGTTGCAATTTTCTTCTTGCTTTTTTTTTTCTATGCTTTCATTCTTCATCTTCCATAGTGCAAGATGGATTAAAGAAAATTTTTAGAATTATCTTGATTTTGACTAGCTTTTGTCTTGATTTGTTTCACCAACTTATCTTGCTCATTTGATCCTCATATTTTACACATGATGTATAACCATGTTGACTAGACCTGGCAAAATTTTGAGACTAATTGGAGCTGATTTGATGAGCAAACATAAAGTCAAAATTGAAGAGGTGAGACATAACAAATCATTCTTGGAATTCTGGCAACTTTTATCTTGATTTAATTCAACAATTTATCCTCATTAACTAGATAGCTTCATCATTGTAAAAATTTGAATCATCTTTGATCCAAGAGACTTTTCTCTTTTCTTTTTTGGATTGGTTTTAACTAGACTTGGCAATAAGCCCAAGTTGTCTATGTATCTTTTAATATAAAGGATCAAGTCATAACAAAGTTAAAATTTTTTTTGCCTTAACTTTGTCTAAGTCATCCTTCTAAGGATTTCAACTTAATGAGCTTTTTTTTCGAGGCAATTGAGGCTCTTACTAAGCAATAATTGATCTTCAAATGTAGCAACACTTCAAGAATGTTTTTTCTTTGCATTGACTTCTTGATGATTACATAAGATCCATCTTTCATCGTCTTAACCTTAATTTGTGTGGTCATAAGTATGGCCCTCATTTTTTTCAAGATTGATTATTTTTTTTAGATTTGGGATTGACGTGATGGAGTTGAAAGATCCAAATTTTATAGTTGTACTCAACAAATTAAGTTGAGAAACCATTACTGATGTCAAATTTGATGACACAATTTCTTCCTCAAATATAATTTTCCTATCATTGTAAAGCCCCAAGATTTTGTCTTTTAAGAAAACATTTTTTTGTAAAGTGGCTAATCAAGCGATGGTATTTGCAATAGTTGAGGTCATTTACTCTATTAGCTTCTTCAAGTCAACTTATATTTGGCAACTGAATGAGCTTAGCCTTTAAAAAGTATTCTAACATGTCTAAAACATCTAAATCAAGGAAGGGATATTGCTTATCTTGTCTTTCATTCAAAGTAGTTTTATTTTTACCTTTATTTTAAAGGGAAACCTTTTCTTTTTTAGATTTCTTTGAATTGATCAACATCTTGAGGGCCTTGGTGTTTACAATCATATATTGTTCATTTTCACACATATCAGACAACGTTTTGCCCACTTTATGAATGTCATGATTTTCCTCACCTTTATTTGGTTCTTGGATAAGAGGTATGTGATTTCTAGAAATAGACAATAAACATGCTTTTTTTCCATGTTATTTGCATGAATAGCTAACTCTTTGAAGGTCTTAGGCTTAATGCCTTGAAGTGTAACATCCCATTTCCTAAAGGGATCATTATTGGTGCATGGACCCAGACGAGTATAACTCGCAAGGCACAATCAAGCCTTTTACGATAACCTCATTAAACAATTCCTCTTTTACATGCGGAAGCATCTTGTAACATCCATTTACACACAAACCATCAAGCATGCATTTATAAAACACATTGTACAATTAAAGAACTTCTCAACTTAATTGTATAAGCAGAAGCATAAGCATTTGGTATACATATATATCTAAAAAGTGCCACTATCATAGAGCATACCAACATTAGCTGTCAACAACACCCTCGGGTGTCTATGTAGGCTCTCGAGCCATCATTACCCTACGTGCCTCTCCAACCGAGGTAAGAATATAAATAGGTTACCGTGCCTCTCTTAAAGGCTAGTCCACGGAACCCGTCATTGTAGTGACCACCCAATAACCCACCAATTCAATAAAAGTAGTGTTATGTCTGGGTCCTCATCATTTGACTTACTCTTCCCGCACCTAACAACGATGTGACAAGTCTCCTGCAGGACCTCCTCGCCAAGCTTCGAACCCCAGACTCACACAAATACCAATTTAACAGCATGACATGGCAGTTATTTTACTACACAGCCTATCAAGGCAAAACAACAGTTCATATATTTTCAACACAAATACCAATTCAACCATTCATGCCAATATTGCCATAAGCCATTCAGTTCAAACCATAATTTACAACACAGCAAGTAGTCTCCAATTACTCCATTTTCAAAGCCATCATTCAATTTTCAAGATAATTTATAAAATCATTTCAATTAATCACTTTTTATTTATAAAACATAGGGATTTACCATTTAAACACATTTTCCATAAAATCATAAAAACACATTAAAATTTACTTTAGATAATCAAGATGATGATAAAGTTACTCACAATATCAAAAGTCGATGCACTTCTAATCCCGGTCTTCGAGTACAATCTCTATACTTTTACCAGACTGCTCACCACCTAGACATAATGTACAGCAACCAATTTACTATATTTGTGCTAAACCGTTATAAAACCAATTCAGGCTCTGTATGAATGCTTGAAATGGGATGCTAAATGTGTGGGTAACTATTTAAATATGGTATTCAATGTAAGTTCAATTGTGTATCTAAATAAAATGGTATTGGCCTAATTTGATCTATCACCCGATTAATTAGCCAATACATCCAATTCAACTCCAAATAATTCCATTTCTCTCCCAATACTCTAAATCATCAAACACAAAACAAACAACTTGAAATATGGTAAAATCAACCTCACTTCTCTCTTGGAAAATTCAGCCATGGTGAGTGCATGAACACTATGATTTTTCATGCTTAATTTTTACACCATAAATCATTAATTCCTAATTAATTCACTTGAAATAAAATCAAATCCACCATCAATATACCACAAGTAAGATTCGGCCATGAAGGGTGGGTAAGAACATGTGATTTTTCTCACTTGTTTTCCTTAATAACATGACAAAACAACTAAAAACACTAACATATCTTAAAATCTAATCAAATAACCCATCAAATCTTCTCTCTCTTAGTTTGGACAACCATAAATGCTTCATGCAAACTTGGTTCTCAACCATGAAAATTGAAAAATAATGCATAAGAAAGGTAGATCACTAGCTAGAATTAAGAAATTTTACCTTTAATCACTTGTTTCCTTAAAATCCAATGATTTCCCTTTGAAATTTTCACTCTAGGGTTTGTTCTTCCTTTTCTCCACTTTGTTCTTCACTTGGCCGGCCATATGAGTGAGTGTGAGAGGGTTTAAATTGGCTTTTATAACAAAAATTATAAATGGATATAAATTTGCAATGTGTCACCATATTATTGGGCCATGTGCAAATACTTAATAATTAAGCAATCTCTCTCCACCACATATAATTATCCATGGTATAAAATGAAATTCAAGTGATGGACATGTGTTGGGTGATGTAAAATTACAATTTTGCCCTTGGGTGGTAAAATGACTATTTTGCCCTTATCCTCGAAAAAATGTCAGAATTAAAACTTTTCGTTTCTCAAACTCATATTATGCTCTAGATAGTCAATTTTGGTCAAAAATCTCTTCTATCATTCCAATTTTAACCTCGGGTGGTAAAATGATCATTTTACCTTTACGTTATGAAAATTCCAATTTGACTCCGAGTCAGTCCTCGAACTCCGAATCACCATTTTATGTTATTCTGAGGTTGTAAAATTCTCAATTTCATCTTAAAATCTTTATTTTGACTAGTTTGAGGCTTAAATCAACTTGATTGTACCACTAGGTACACTACTAACCTTTGACGATTTTTCAGGGCTTTCCAAGTATGCAAGCATATTGTCAAGTACACGGATGACATGGCAAGTATATTTTAGAGTGGGCTTGACAAGTTATGTCTACTAGAAGGTTGTTAAGACAGGGTTGTCAAGGTTACTTGACTGTTGTAAAGGATACCCAAGTGGAGGTCAGAGATTTAAACCAAATGTCAATAGTAAATGAGTTTAGAGATGTATTTCCTGAGGAACTACTAAGATTGCCTCTTGAGCAAGAGTTTGAATTTTGCATAGATTTGATCCCTAACACTAAACCCATGTCCATACCCTTATACTGAATGGCACTAGTAGAGCTTAAGGAACATAAGGATCAGTTGGAAGATTTGTTAGGCAAAGGCTTCATCCGCCCTAGCGTCTCGCCATGGGGAGCACTGGTGCTATTTGTAAAAAAGAAATATAGGCCTTTTAGGTTATGTATAGACTACCAATAACTTAATAAGGTGACAATAAAGAATAAGCACCCATTTTCAAGGATAGATGATTTATTTGACCAACTACAAGGAGCACAATATTTCTCTAAGATAGATCTACGATCGGGGTATCATCAATTGAGGATTCAGAATGAGGATGTGCCAAAGACTGCAATTCGAACAAGGTATGGGCTTTATGAGTTCTTAGTGATGTCATTTGGGCTTACAAATGCCCTTATGGCTTTTATGGATTTGATGAATCATGTGTTTAAACCATATTTGGACAAGTTTGTGGTGGTGTTTATTGATGACATTTTGATTTATTCGAGGAGTAGAGAGGAGCACGAACAGCATCTTAAGATAGTGCTCCAAACCTTGAGAGAACATTAATTGTATGCCAAGTTCTCCAAGTGCGAGTTTTGGCTCAAAAGTGTTGGATTATTAGGTCATGTGGTTTCAAAGGATGGGGTACAAGTCGATACAAAGAAAATTGAGGTAGTGGAAAAGTGACCAAGGCCAACATCAGTTACGGAGATTAAGAGCTTTTTAAGGTTGGCCAGCTATTATCGTCTCTTTGTGAAGGATTTCTCCAAAATAACCACTCCTCTGACTAAGCTGACACACAAGGATACAAAATTTGTGTGGTCGAATGCTTGTGAGGATAGCTTTGAGAAGCTTAAGGCTTGTCTCACCATAGCTCCAGTATTAAGTCTACCACAAGGCATAGAGGGTTATATAGTATTTTGTGATGCATCGCGGGTTAGTTTAGGTGTGTATTAATGCAACATGGGAAGGTAATTGCGTATGCTTCAAGGCAACTGAAAAGGCATGAGCAAAATTACCCCACACGGGATTTGGAGGTGGCAGCAATTGTGTTTACCATAAAAATTTGGAAACATTACTTGTATGGTGAGGCTTGCGAGATATATACAAACCACAAAAGTCTAAAATATATATTTCAGTAGAGGGATCTTAACTTGCGGCAACGTAAATGGATAGAGTTGCTAAAAGATTATGACTGCATTATTCTTTATCATCCCGGTAAGGTAAATGTAGTGGCACATGCCTTGAGTCGAAAATCGATAGGGAGTTTGGCACATATCTCTACAGATAGGAGATCCTTGATTCAGGAGATACATAACTTGGGAGACATGGATGTACATTTAGAAGTCTTAGAGACAAATGCATTGTTGGCACAGTTTAAGGTGAGGCCTATCTTGATAGATTGGATTAGAGAAGTGCAAAGTAAAGATGAGTTTGTAATAAAGGCCTTGGAGGACCCTTAGGGAAGAAAAGGAAAGATGTTCACTAAAGGCTCCGATGGGGTATTGAGGTATGGAACCAGAATTTATGTGCTCGATAGTGATGGGTTAAGGAGAGAAATATTATAAGAGGTATATATGGCAGCCTACGTGGTACATCCGGGGACTACAAAGATGTATCAAGACTTGAAAGAAGCATACTAGTGGGAAGGACTTAAGAAAGATGTAGAAAAGTTTGTTTCTCAGTGTCTAGTTTGCCAACAAGTTAAGACAAAGCCCCAAAGGCCTATAGGGCTACTACAACCATTACCGATGCCTGAATGGAAGTGGGAGCATGTTACAATGGACCTTGTAACGAGCTTGCCTTGAACAAGTGGAGGTTACAATTTAATTTGGATTATTGTAGACTGGTTGATCAAGTCAGCTCATTTTCTTCCAGTTAAGACTAATTACCAAGCTGTCTAGTACCCTTGAATTTATGTGGATGAGATAGTTCAATTGCATGGCATCCCTATTTTTATAGTATATGATAGAGGAACACAGTTCACCAACAGATTCTGAGGAAAGTTGTAAGAAGCTCTAGGCACTAAGTTGGGTTTCAACACAACTTTTTACCCCTAGACTGATGGACAGTTTGAACAGACAATACAAACATTAGAAGATATGTTAAGGGCATGTGTAATAGACCTTGGGGTCGAGTGGGATAGATACTTATCCTTGGTGGAGTTTGCGTACAATAATAGCTTTCAAGTTAGCATTCAAATGGCACCATTTGAGGCATTATATGGATGAAGATGTAGATCACCTATTTGATGGTTAGAGGTGGGAGAAAGGAAACTCTTGGGGCCAGAGTTGGTGCAGGACGCCATCGAAAAGATACGCATGATTCGTCAAAGGATGTTGATAGCACAAAATAGGCAAAAAGTCATATGCTCATAACAGATGGAAAGACTTGGAGTTTCAAGTGGGGGATCATGTATTTTTGAAGATCTCACCAACAAAGAGGGTAATAAAGTTCAACAAAAAGGGAAAATGATGTCCTCAATATATAGGACCCTTCGAGATCTTAGAAAGGGTTGGAGCAGTAGCATATCGTTTAGCACTACCACCATACCTCTCAAATATCCATCTGGTCTTTCATGTGTTGATGCTTAAGAAGTATAACCCGGATCCATCTCATGTAACACAGTACGAAATAGTCTAGCTAAGAGATGATTTGACCTATGAGGAGCAACAGGTGGCTATCCTTGATAGGCAAGTCAAAAAGCTCTATTCCATGGATGTAACCTCAGTGAAAGTGCTATGGCGTAATCACACTAGTGAGGAGGTAAGGTGGGAAGCTGAGGAGGAGATGCGAACAAAGTATCCACACTTTTTCAGTACATAAAGGTAAGCTATTTTCTAGTTCAATTTAAATTCGGGGATTGAATTTCTTTTAGTGGGGGAGAATGTGAGACCTCGAACTCTATAGACCCGTAACTAGAAGTAGACACAATAACACAGAACAGGGGTAATTTCATCGTTTCTTATGGTGAGCTCCAAGAAGTAGCTTTCTAATGTTATTAAAGTCTAAATAGACCTAAGGAATAAAGAATGACAGTAAAATGAATGAAGAAGATAGAAATCTTGATAATTTTCACAATATGGGCAAAATAGTCACTTTACATCTCGAGTGGAAATTTTTAAGTTTTCATGAACTTGAGCATTTCTAGACTATTATGGACCTTGTTTTAGTGTCAAGGAAGTAAAAAGATTGTATAAAGGCAAGAGGAAGACAAAATGACTTTGTTAAGGGCATTTTGGTAATTACATGAGAGAATGGATAAACATAAGGCATAAATATCTAAGTTTCTACTAACTTCTTCAAATTTACAGCACTTTTTCTTCTTCTTCTTCTTCTTTTTTTCTTACGTTTTCTCACTTTCCATGGGAGCCTGTTTTGAAACCTCTATAGATTTTCTCAAGTTAACCCCAATTTACATGCTTTTGTGTATTTTTTCATAGAACTTTTTGTGCTTTTGCACTCTTTCACCTTAAAACCCTTAAAAAATCTTACTTTCATACTTTCTCTCACTAGTTGAATGTGTGGAGAGAGAAAAAGAATGATTTCCCTCACTAGCTTAAAGAATCTTTAAAGAGAATTCAATTAAAAAGACCACCAAGGTGAGTATGGGTTAGGGTTAATTTCTTTAGTGGTTGATGGTATCTAGTAATTAGATTTGTGAGTGTTTATTTGTTGAGATTGATTATTCATTTTAGTGTAAATACAGTAGTGCAAATAATAGGCATCTAATGATAGTTAGAAGCTAGTTAGAAATGAATGTAGAACTTGGTTTAGGAAGTAACTTTTGGAATGGTATTAATGCCAAGTTGGGTTGAATGTGATATTGTTGTGTGTGATAGGTTCCAACGAGGCTCCACATCCCCATCCGAAACATTAGTCGATGCTAGGGTCGAGCAAAACGTCAATAAAGACCAGTGACTAAACTTGCATTTTAAAATTTTTTTTTTTTTTTTTGGAATGTGAATGTTGTTGACTCCATTAGTTTTTGATAATAATAAAACATTCCCATGTCTTTTGTGTCTAACATTTCTAACTAAGTGTGCAGGGGAAATAACTACAAAGAAATAATATTTCAATCTTCCTATTGAACACCCAAAGCTGTGATTTGGATAAAGAACAAGGAAGATCAGTATTGATGGAGTCCCCTGACATGTTAAGGAAGATCAGTTACTGAGCAAAGGTCAAAGTGGAGAAGTGAAAAGGTAAAGCTTGGGGAGAAACAGAATCAAGTTAGTCAACCAAGATAATGGGGTTAGTCGACTAAGCGATCACTGGAATCTACATCAGAAACAGAACCAACTTAGTCGACCAAGGGAAAAATTTTAGTCGACTAAGTGCTTTCTGTCTGCTACATCCGCCAAGCCACTACAAGACAAAAAAATAGCTAAAATCTTCCCTAAACTGTTTCTAACGGTCATAAACGTCCCAACAGCCACCAGACCAGCTTCTCCAACTATAAAAGGATCTTCAAATGCCAAAGAACAAGCTTCTTGACAACTTTGGCTTCACACAAAAAGACACCATCACATTCAAGCCAAGAAGAGTAGCAAAACCTGAAAATCCTTTGTACTTTTCATTGAACCTCAACGCCTATTCTTTTTATCTATGTTCAGCACTTCAACTTGTACCATATAGATCAACCGTGTGATCACTAGGTACTTTCCTTTTCCATCATTGTTGTCTTAGAGTGAGTGTTTCACTCTAAGTGTTTGCATCAAGCAAGGTTTGCTTGGATGCTTGTAGGTTCCAACTTAGCCTTGAAAAGTTAGGGTTGGGTTCTAGTTTAGCCCGTGAAAAACTAGAGTTAAAGGTTGTGGTTGAGCCTTGGAAAACCACATTGGGTTTTAGTTTAACCCGAAAAAACTAGTGATAGGTTGTGATTGAGCCTTGGAAAACCACATTGGGTTTTAGTTTAGCCCAGAAAAACTAGTGATAGGTTGTGGTTGAGCCTTGGAAAGCCACATTGGGTTTTAGTTGATCCCGTGAAAAACTAGTGTAAAGGTTGTGGCTAAGCCTTGGAAAAGCCATTGTAAAAGCTTAGTGGAAGCTTGTGAATTCCACCGTCTAGTATTTGATTTGAAAATCCTTGGTTGGATAATCAAGGTAGTGGATGTAGGTCTTGGACCGAACCACTATAAATACCTTGTCAATTGTTTTCATTGTCTTATCTTCCTTAGTTTGAGATCAAGTCTCAATCTTACCAAAAAGAGTCGAGATAGTGATATTCACCCCCCCCCCCTCTAGCACCTATATTTGGGACCAACAAATGTATTTGAACAAAACATTTGAATGGTTTTATCTAACTTTTCTTTAAAAACAGGTGCCATGGGAACAAGCCTTTAGTGAAATGTTTTTGTGATACGGAACATGATTGTGATGAATCTATGTACCTTTATATGATGTTGATATGTATATAAGAATATATGATATGTATTGTTAAGAGATTTTGTGTAATTGTTGTAACCGTGCATGTGTGGAATGGGCAATGCACATGCCAGCGATGATGATATTGAAATATATGAGTAGGGACTGCACATGATAATGAATGAAGTGGAGTGGTGTACTTGTTTATATGTGTTTATATATGTATATGTGGTAGCAAGTCTATGATTATAATTGTTTTGAATGTTGATAACTTGATTATTGTCAATGTGTTCACATTGATGTGCAATATGGTAGGGATGGATTTTGTGGCATGTGAAAACTCCTTAATTATCATATGCACTGAATCTCGTTGCAGCGAGAATGGATTCTCACTGCAACCAAAAACTCTCGGGTGGCTCCAGATTCTTGCTCACTATTTTTATTTTGACAATGATTTTGACCACCTTTCGATCAGAACTAGGCAAAGTGCTAAACATTAAAGTTGTATTCCAGCCTGTTTTCTTTCAAATGATCCAAAAATCATGTCAATTGGACCTCTGTAGCATGAGATATGCTTGAAAAACTGAAACATATGCAAACCAAGAATGCCTTTCTACTGTAGCGAGAAAGTGCTTTCGCTTTGACAAATATTTCAACCATATTCTAGTTAGAAATGGGAAAAGTGGTCAACATCAAAGTTGTATCCCAATCTCTTATCTTTCTAATGACTCAAAAATCAATGCAATTAGACTTTTGTAGTCTGAGATATGCTTGAAGAACTGAAACATATAGAAACCAGAAATGCTCCTCGCTGCAACAAGAAACTTACTATCATGCTTATTACCTTGCTTAATTTTGACATATTTTTTTTACCCATTTAACTTCATGGATTGCTCATGGGGTTTTCAACACTTTGAAGCTATTAATCAAAGCTTGAAATGTGGAGTTTTTAGTAAGAAATTAACTCAATTGCACTGTTTTTGAAACCAATGCATCATGAGTTCCAAAATTTTCCTTGCCAATTGCTTGTTCCTTTCTTATTTCACTCACTGAGTTTATACTCATTGTTTTCAACTTCATGTTTTCAGATCTAGAGACAGTTGAGACCTAGATAGAGGTGTCCCCATATATCCTTTTGGTCGGCATCAATGGCATTCAATAGCTGCACCTTCACCATTCTCATTCCATTGGAAGTCAAGGGTCATTTTTGTTTATGAAGACGTTTATGTGATGTAAAGTACTAAGATACATGTCTTAGATGCTATATGTATATTGTGATTGGTAATGCCACTATGAGTTGGCAATGGTTAACCTTATTTTAAGCTAATATAAATGAAAGTATTTGATTACTATAGTGCATAATTAAAGAAATTTATAAGTTGAAATTATGAAATGTGACTTTAAGAGTAGCAACGGAATGATGAGCAGGGTTATATAAATAGGCTTGCTTGAGCTTAGTGGGCTATGCTCATTGGGTCCATGCATCGGTCATGGCCCGAAAATTAGGTCATGACACTTTGATCTTAATTCTTTGAAGGAATCCTTGATCTTATTCATGTGTTTAGAGCATCCACTATCAATAGACCACTTTCCTTTTTCTTGTGCTCTTAACTTTAAGCAAGCAAGCTCTTCCTACAAAGATAAAATTAAAACTTTTAACTTTGGTACCTAAATTTTCTTGGGTCTATATGAGTTAGTGTCTTCGTTCCTTTTAGAACCCACTCCGATCTTACCACCTTACCATGTAGAGGTTTAATTCCCTTTGAAATCCATATATTTTTTATTTTCTTACCTCTATAAGTGGTAGTTCTCAAGAGACAAGAATAAGTAGAGTGTCTAACTCTATGATAATAAATGCATATAGTGAATAAGTCATGTTTTTCATTTTCTTTAACAAAGAAAATTTTAAAATAAGTTTCCTTTTGAATATTATCAGAGCCTATTCCTTCTTTGTCAAATAATGATATTTGCGTTTCTAGCATGTCATTCAATTTTGTTAACTCATGTTGAATTTTGAAAATGTGATATGGAAATTCTCATTTTTCTTTTTCAACTCATTTCTCTTAATTTTCAAGTCTTTGACTATGCTTTCTAATTCAATCTTTGCCTTCATTAGGAATTCATTTTCTACCTTAAGCTTGGATATGATGTTCTTGTATTTCAATGTCTTTTCCTCAAACTCAAATACTATGTCATCATATGCATCTTGTGGTTCATCAAATGAATATGAGTCATGATCTAAAGTGCATGAACTAGAATCATAAGAGATAGAGTATACCTTCGTGTCTTCTAGTGCTATGAAGCAAAGGTTGGTAAGTTCATTTTTTTCATCTTGAGAGTCATCACTATTAGTCCAAGTGGCATTCATGGCTTTCTTCTTGAAGTATTTTGAGGCAATCTTCTTGTTTGGGCACTTATACTTGGTGTGTCCTTATTTTTACACTCATAAAATATCAAGTGATCTTTGCCATGCCTTTTGGCATATCTCTTCTAGGTGGTCTCTTACCTCTATAGTTCTTCCTCATAAATTTGTTAAACATCTTGGTTAGCATGGTTATGTCCTCATCCTTCTCACTCTCATCTCTTACGTTTCTCTCATCTTCTTCAATTATGGATTTTAAAGCTATTGCTTTCTTTTTAATGTCCTCTTTCTTTTCATCATCTAGAGCACTTTCATGTTTTAGGTCATCTCATAGGTAAGTAAAGATCTTACAAGCTCTTCTAGTTTAAAATTATTTAGGTTTCTTACTTCCTCTATGGTTGTCATTTTTGGTCTCCATGACTTGAGAAAACTATAGAGTATCTTCTTAACTAATTGGGCATTTGGAAAGTCTTTTCCTAACACTTTCAAAATTCCAACTATGTTGGTGAATCTCTCTACAATTAGTTTATACTCTCACCTTTTTTTCATCTTAAGTAGCTCATAGTTTTATGTAAGAAGTCCTATTTTCGATTCCTTAATGTGGTTTGTTCCCTTGTAGATTGTTTCTAAGGTATCCCAAATTTGTTCTTCAATTTCCCACATGGATACTCTATTGAACTCACTAGCATTTAAAAAACAAAGAAAAGTACTGAAGGCTTTGCAATTTGTTTGTATCAATTTCTTTTCTTTGTCATCCCACTTTTTCTTAGTTTTAACAATTGTTTGTCCATTTCGTTCCTTAGTGGGGATATGAGGAGCATTTAAAATAACATTCCAAACTTCAAGATCTATTGATTGAATGAACATCTCCATTCTTTTCTTCAAATAAAGGTAATTTGTACTTGAGAAGAATAGAGGTCTTTGAGTAAATTGACCCTCACCAAGAACAACTAAGGTGGATTCCATCTTGATATGTTGAGCTTTGCTTTTGGATCCCTCAAGCTTGTTAGACTTGTAAGATTAAGCCCTAACTCTGATCCCAATTGTTAGTGCAATAAGCTCAATATGAGCAATTCCAAGAATGAGGTGAATTGGAATCTTTTGAAAATTCTAACTAATTTAAGAAAAGTAATGTTATTCTTAAATGAAAAGCCTTTTTTGAACTTGATCAAGATTATGAGAAATTTTAATCTAACTTAAAAGGGATTAAAAAATAAAAATAGTATAGGAATTTTATAAAGGTTCGACCTTTTTGCCTACAACACCTTTTATGGATCAAGTATAACCTTAACAAAAGTTTTTTCAAGGATAAGACTAAAACCCCTCTACCTTTTACTTGGTTAAGATATAACCACACAATCTACCTTTTAATGGTTAAGGTATAACCCTCAAGTGTTTATAATAAATGAAGAGAAAAAAGCTAGTATGCTTGCTAAAGGCTGAAATAGCAAATGAGTACAATGTTTTATAAGAGGAGAGCTGAGGATTTAGAGCATAATAAATGATACAATTTGAATACTTGCACAAATGTGAGAAGTAAAAGTGCTAATAAATGTTGAGAGCAGAAATCTTCTCCTTTTGTTGTGTTTGAGAGCCTTTTAACCTTAATAAATATGGTGGGAGATTATATTTATAGTTGTTGAAGCTTCAGAGGTGGTTGAAGGTGCATTAAATGTGAAAATAGTTGTTTTGCACTTTGTTCCAAGCTCTAACACTCACCATCTATCGATAAATTTCAAGATCTATTGATAGATTCCTTTCAAAAATTTCAAATTCACATTAATCTATCAATAGATGTAAGTATCTATCGATAGATGCAAGTCAAGGTCCTTTTAGAGTGCTCTTTGGTGGCCATTTAACGATAAATGCACTACTTCTATTGATAAATGCAAGTCAAGGCCCTTTTGAATTATTCTCAATGGACTATCTATCGATAGATGCCACGCATCTATCGATAGATGTTCATTGTCTTTGAGGTCTAGATGCTAGGATAACCAACTATCGATAGATGTTCTTCATCTATCAATAGATATGAAGAACATCTATCGATAGATTAAAGGTAGTTTTTCAATTTGAAGAGCCTTTTTGCTTGTTTTCAATTTAAAGTACTTAGCTATTTCGTTAAAACTTTTTCAAGGATCGTTTAGACTAGTTTAAACATCTAAAAAACAATTTTGATCACTTGTTTGTCAAATTAGAACTTAGAATCTATCAATTGGTATGTTTCCAAGATCAAGCACTGACCATTTCTACCAAAAGCTATAACTAATGGTAAAGGCGCAACATAATTCCCTTAAAACTAGAATTACAGAGCCCAACACTAAGTGGTCGGCAGGCATGAGGAGTTACAACATGCCAATGCTGCGGGTTAGCTTGCCATAGCTATTTCCCAATCACTTATACAACTGATCGAATCAAAGGGTGATTATTGGTCATATACCCAAAAATGTCCCACCTAGCAACAACCCTATGATTTGAACTAGTGACTTCACTTTGATACCAGTTTCCAAGATCAAGAACTTATGATTTCCAGGAAAAGTTATAGCTAATGGTAGAGGCGCAACATAAAGCATAAAGCCCAGCACTAAGTGCCTGACGAGCATAAGGGGTTACACCATGTCAACGTTACAAGTTAGCTTGTCATAACTATTTCCCGATCACCCATACAACTAATTGAGTCAAAGGGTGATTGTTGGTCCCATAACCAACAACTTTTTAACCAGATCAACAAAACCCTCACCAAGGTTTTTTTTCAGGCCCAACCAAACCTTTATAATCACTTGTTATCAGGCTCAAGTGCAATCCACAATATTCTTTTCATGAGCACAAGCATAACCCACAATTGCCTTTTAACGAGAGAAAGAACAACCCTCACACTAACATTTCAAGGCTAACTTAAAACCTTTGCAAGAAATTACAAAGAATAGTAAGAATACCTTTAAGAGGTGGATTTTGCTAGATAAGTGAAAATTTTAGAAGAGTATGATGAGAACAAAGATGTATACAAAAAATAGGAATGAAAACATAAAGAATTCATTCCTCAAGAAAAGCTTAAGAGCTAAGTGGAAAATTTTGTATTGTTTGTTCTAGCTTAGTTTTTCATTTTTTCTTCTCTTTTTCTTCATAAGATTTGATACTTAAGTATTTGATATTTTTCTCCCCTCCTTTAACCTCAAAAATGTGTTGGATAAGTCCTATTTATGATTAGAAAAACTTTGGAGCTGTTGGAGATGATTCTAGCAAGAAACTAGTCATTTGTCTTTTGAAGTTTGTGTGTAATGGTCATATGTAGTCAACTATGGCCTTCAAAATCTTTGAATTTAAGCTTCAATAGTCAACTATATAAGTCTTATAGTTGATCCTCTACTCAAGAGCTTTTTATTTTTACTTTTCCCTTCAATAGTTGACTATGCCTTCTTTTATAGTTGACTGTGGCTGTGTCTCTTCAAGTTTTTCATGTATTTTACCAAAAGGTTGACTCCCCCAAGCCTTGTAGTCTGTTGGTGCTTCCATTCTTTCAACATTTTCAAGTGTTATGCCAAAAGATCAACTAACCAGCTATGTAGTCAACTAGTGCTTCCATTTTCTAAACATTTGAGCATGTGTAGTTGGCTATGTCTTCCTAGTAGTCAAATATTAAGTTGAGATTAAGCTTCTTGACTTGAATTGAGCATGGTGCTGTGGAAATTAATCATCCTTGAATGACTTAAGATAAACTCCTCATTTTGTGAACCTATCTTTGAAATTCAATCATATCAAGAATAAGTATTAAGGAAATTATAAAACTTTGTTCAAGCAAGTTTAATACTCATACAATTATATCAACCAAGCTTGTAGACATTTCAAAAGCAAGTGTATGAGAGTTCAATATCATCAAGGATCACTTAAATAAGTTCAAGCAAATTTTGATTTATGGACATTTCAAAACCATGATCGTTTTGAAGCTAATAAAGCTAACACTCATGTTGAACACACTTTCTTAAGGCTCCTCCAAATCATAAAGCTCAAAGCTTTCTTTAACCTCATTAATATTTAGGAAGTCATCTTCTAAAAAGTCAACATTACAAGATTCTATCTCAATTAGCCCTCCATTATGGTGTTCCCCATACATCATGTAGCCTTTGGAATGTTATGAGTATCTAGTAATTACACATTTATTAGCTTTAGAGCTAAGTTTCCCATACTAATAAAATGAGTGATGTACATACCTTATTAATCCCTAAGGACATAAGCCTTCCAAATTGGGATTGGTCTCATTCTATAACTCATATGGAGTTGTGGGAATAGATTTTTAGGGACATTGTAAACAGAGAAAAATTATTATCTAATTACAAAAATGCCACATCTAAAATCAGTAAATTAAAGAAAATTTTCAAATATGAATCATTTGCCACCATGTGGATTTTAAGACATTATTTAAGATACCCAAATGATTAATTATAAAATAATTAATTTATTGGTTAATTATCTTCAATACACATAATTGAATCAATTAAAATTCACTTATTTTTCATATATTTATCTCTGTAGATAATATCTAATTTGGACCAATTAAAATTTGCCTATTGGCCATCCAATTTATCTATAAATATATTTAAATTTGGTCAACCAAAACTCAAAGACTCAGAGTTTAGCTATTCAAAAGATCATTTATGAGTCATCGTGATTCATTTCTAATTAAATGAAAATAATTTAAAGATAACTTAAAAAGACTATATTCTCATGAAAGTCTCTCATCTACCATTATAAATATAATGCTCCACCAAGCCATTTGAAGAACAACGAAAAAGAAGACAATTGGGAGAAATAAAAAGATTTTAAATATCAAAGCCTCGTTAGAGTTCCTATAAGTCTAAGGCCTTGAGAAGGAAGATTCTGAAGATCAAAGCCTCTAGAAGAAAAATTTTGAATATCAAAGACTCCGAAAGGAAGATTTTGAAAATCAAAGCCTCTTAAAGGAAGAGAAAAATCAAAACCTCCATAAGGAGGATCAAAGCTTACAGATTTCCACAAACAAATCCAAAAAGGAAAATCTAAATAGTCAAAGCCTCTTTAGAGTCCCCCAAGTCCAAGTCCAAGAAAGAAGGTCTAAAAAACCCAAAGCTTATGTAAAGTTCCTGTGAGACCCTGTTGAGTTTGTTAAAAGCCGGTATTGTACCTAATGGTACAATTAAGTTGATTCGATCCTCGAACTAGTTTAATAGAAATTCTAAGATGAATTTGAAAATTCTAAAACCCACAGAATGACTTAAAATGGTAATTTGGAGTTCAAAGGTCAATTTGGAGTCAAATAGGAATTTTGACTATCCAAGGGCAAAATGGTCATTTTGCCACTCGACAACACAATGGGTATTTTTGGAAAACATTTTGACAATATTTGATCAAGGTTGATTATTTAGACTATTTAGAACATAATTTGAGGTTTAGAAGTGAAAATTTTTCAATTCTCGGCATTTTTGGAGTATATGGCAAAATCGTAATTTTGCCAACACGAGGGCAAAACGGTAATTTTCCACCACCAGAACATTTTTCCAGCCATGGACTTCTTTTATTAACATCTTGACTTTTGACTAATCATGTGGTGGAGATTAAAAGTCAAGATTTCAAGAATAAAAAGAAAAATGGACAAATAAGCTTATAACACATGGCAAGCTTTATTATTTTATTATTTTCTATAAAAATCAGCTTATAAAACCCATTTCTCTCTCTCAATATTTGGCCTAAGCATGAACAAGAGCAAGGAAGAAAAGAAACAAACCTTAGAGTGAGAAATTCAAAGAAAAAGTATGGGAAATTAAAAAAAATCAAGTGAAAAAGGTATGGTTTTTCATTTTTGCTTGAGATCTTTTATTTCTAAGTAATTTTCCTTATTTTTCCATGCTTGAAATGCATGTTTTCATGGTGAATCAAGGGCTGGTCAAATGGGTTTAGAGAAAGAAAGATGTTGGAATAATTTGATTTTGGACTATGTTAATGTTTTAGGTTAGTTTAACATGTTTATAAACAAAATAACAAGGAAAAAATTCATTTAGCCCATTAATCTTCATTGCTCGAATATCCTAGGTTATGTGTGCAAAATGAAATGATTTCATTTCAAATGAAATGATTTCATTTCAAATGAAATGAATTGGAAATTGATGATTTATGGTGAGAAAACCAAGTAGGAAAAATTTTGGTATTTTTCCACCATTGTTGGCCGAATTTTTCATGAAGGATTGAGAAGATAATTCTGCCCAATTTTAGGTAAAATGACTTGTATTGGGTAAATTGAAGTATTGGAAATAAAACGGTGCAATTTGGAGCTAAATTGCACGCGTTGGTCAATTTATCGAGTAAAAGACCGAAATAGGCCAATATGGTGTTTAGGCAAAATTTAGACATTTTGCATTCTATATTCCGCATTAATGTAGAGTCTAGGTTAGTTTATTATAATCTAGCACCAATATAGTAATTAAATTATTGTGCAATTTGTCAAGGTGGTGAATCCTCCAGTAAGGGTAAGGAAATTACACTCGAGGATCCGTGATCAGAGTCCTCTAAATTTGACTCCCAAAAATTGTGAGTGAATTTGCATTTCAAAATTGTTTTGGGAATATGAATATATTTGAATAAATGGTTTGAATGATTTGCATCCAATTTCTTGTTAAAATATAAATAGTCCCGAGAACAAGCTGTTGAAAATATTTTATGCTATGATTATGTACTGTGTGAAAAGAAAATGGATGACTGCTCGTTTAACGTGCTGGTAATTATATGAATGAATATGTATTGTGTGTTATTGACCAGAGGTTGTGCGAGTATGAAGTGCACACATGGTCATACTGCTAAGTATAAATAGGGGATGTACACCCGAGACCCAAGGGCTTGCAGGGACGGCGATACGTAACGCCTGCAAGTGCTTTGATAGCAAAGTGGGGACGGCGACACGTAATGCCCACAATTCTTGGAAACTCTCACGAGTGAACTGTGGTGAAGCATGACTCTCCACCTAAAGGCTCATAGGGAAGGCGATACGTAACACCTGTGAGTGCTTTGATGGGTAGAGAGTACATACATGGGTTCATTATTAGGTGCGAGTAGAAGATGCACTAGAATGGAGAAAAAACAGAGTGGTGGATGTAATTGCATATTAATTTAAATATGTGTACGTGTGATATGGTGTGCATGATGAAAATGCGATTGCATGGTGGGTGAACTGTTAGAAATTTACTTTCCTTGCAAATTGATTTAAATTGAGGAAAATGGGGGGTTTCGATATTAAATTAGATCAAAAATGGTTTTGTTCCAATTATGTGCATCCTGATTTTAAATTGTCCTGGTCATTATTGCTTGTTCCTTTGTAACATTCAGTCACTAAGTTTCGTACTCACAGTTTTCAAAAATTCATGTTTTCAGATTAGGAGATTGTAGAATCCTAGATCGAGGGATCACTGTAGTTCGTCTCCTGGTAGGTGTCCGGCATTCAATAGTTGCCCGTTTTTCTTGTAAATTCTCCGTTGGAAGTCATGGGCCTTTCGTATTGTGATTATGTACATGTAATGTACATTGTCAAATTTTATGTTCGATCGGTATGTATGTGCATATTTTATCTATAATGCCATTTTGAGCGGGCTTTGTGCACACTGGGTGCATTGCGTGTGTATGCCTCACACGATCGTACTTTAAGAAAGTAAATGAAAATAGGCTTGCTTGGGCTTAGTGAGCCATGCTCATTGGGCCCATGAGCCGATCATGGCTCAAGATTTGGGTCGTGACAAAGTTAGTATCAAAGCCCTAGGTTGTTTAGGTCCTAGGGTGTTATTGTCAAGTCTAGCGGAGAGTCGGGTCTTTATATGGGATCTTTGATTATGAACTGTGAGCCACGGCACATTTCGTAACCAAGTGACTACATAAATTCCCTGTCTTAGAAACCACCTTATTTTCTTAACTGTGTTTAATAATGGGTATTACTCTGTCTAGGTAAGAATGCCACTTAAGACACGAGCCGCCTTGAAACAAGTTGGGGAGCAAAATGCCCCCATTGAGATGACTGGTAGGCCAGGGGTATTCACCCTTTGGGGGCGAGGTAGACATGGCAAGGCCGCTAGGCCAATAAGGGCGGCTACGTCTGTGAGAATGAGAGATGAGGGACAACCCTTAGGTGAGGCAGATAGGTCACCGACTGAGGGCATTACTGTTGAAGAATTGACGACGGGTCTATAGGGAGTTAATCGAGTTGTAGAAATGATGGCAGCCCGTATGGAGGATATACAAAAAATAGTAAAGGGGAGACATGTGGAGCAAGAGTCCCCTAGTTCCCAAGGCTAGACCGACCGCCAACTTCTCGAGGCTGACAGAGGTCAGGTAGAGGTTTCACTCATTGACTTTCTGAAGCTTAAGCCTCCATCATTTACTGGGTCGGATGCATCGGAGCGACCTCAGGTTTTCTTAGAAAAGATGGAAAAGATTTGTAACGCCTTGGGATGCTCTAGTTCTAGATCAATGGAGCTAGCAGCTTTTCAATTGGAGGATGTAGCACAGGAATGGTATGACTTCTTGTGAAGGGGTAGGCCGACAGGTGTTGTACCACTGACTTGGAATGAATTCAATACAACTTTCCTGGATCGATTTTTATCACATAGTGTACGAAATGCCAAAGCTGGAGAGTTTGAGACATTAGTGTAGACTCCGAATATGACAGTGTCGAAGTATGATATAAAATTCACGCAGTTGTCTCGGTATGCACCTTACTTAGTTTCTACAGAGGAGATGAAAGTCTAAAGGTTTGTGGATGGGCTGGTGGAACCACTGTTTAAGGTTGTGGCCTCTCAAGATTTCAATACTTACTCTACGATCGTGGATTGTGCTCAACGAATTGAGATAAGGACCAACGAGAGTGGGGTCGCAAGAGATAGGGCAAAAAAGGCCAAGACGGAGGGTTATCAAGGTCACAGAGATTTTGGCAATGGGATTTTATCTTTTAGCCGTCAAGGCCCACAAAGGGAGTCAAGGATACCCCAACATGGGAGTGATGTGGCGAGTACCAACGTTGGGTCAGGGTAGAGAACTTTTAGCGGAAGAAAGCAGCAACAAGATTCTAGGCAGAGTAATCAAACTCTTCCTTTCTGTGATACTTGCGGAAGACGGCATAAAGGATGATGCTATATTAACACAGGAGTTTGTTTTGTTTATGGCTAACCTGGACACATTAAGAGAAACTGCCCGATGGCTCAACGACTGCAAGGTTTTGTTCAGGACTCTACTCACCCAGCCCCGTCTACTCCTTCAGCAGTTGTCTCAACTAGCTAGAAGGTTAGCGAGACACAAGGTAGAGGCATTGGTGCTTCTTCTTAAGGTAGACAAGCTCGTTTTGGAAGTCAAAGTTCTATAAGAAGAAGCCAAACGAGGGTGTATGCCTTAACTCCCCAAGATGTCTAGACGTCCAATGCAGTAGTCTCAGGTACTATTTATATCTGTAATATGAATGCTCAAGTATTGTTTGACCCTGGATCTACCCACTCTTTTATCTCTCCATGTTTTGCACATCGATTGGGTAAAGCTTATGTTAAGAAAGAAGAACAATTAGTGGTGTCTACTCCTCTAAAAGAGGCATTTGTGGCTAAGTGGGAATATAAGTTCTACGTAGTTCAAATCAAGGATAAGAACACTTTAGTGAATCTGGTGGTGTTAGACACCTTAGATTTTGACGTGATATTGGGAATGGATTGGCTATCGCCTTGCCATGCTAGTGTGGATTGCTATCATAAGTTGGTTAGATTCGATTTTCAAGACGAGCCATCGTTTAGTATTCAGGGAGATAGAAGCATAGTTTCAACCAATTTGATATCGGTTATATCTATTATGAGGCTATTAAGGTAGGGTTGTCAAGGTTACTTAGCGGTTGTGAGAGATACCCAAGTTGAGGTTGGAGATATAAGTCAAGTGTCAGTAGTAAATGAGTTTGTGGATGTATTTCTCGAGGAACTACTGAGATTACCTCCAGAGCGAGAGATTGAATTTTGCATAGATTTGATTCCTGATACTAGACCTATATCCATACCCCCATATCGGATGGCACCGACAGAGCTCAAGGAGCTCAAGGATCAATTAGAGGATCTACTAGATAAAGGGTTCATTCGCCCCAGTGTCTCACCATGGAGAGCACCAGTGCTATTTGTAAAGAAGAAAAATGGGTCACTTAGACTATGCATTAACTACCGACAACTTAATAAGGTAATAGTGAAAATTAAATTACCCCCTCCCAAGAATAGATGACCTGTTTGATCAGCTACAAGGGGCACAATGTTTCTCTAAGATAGATCTACGATCTGGGTATCATCAACTGAGAATCCGAAATGAGGATGTGCCAAAGACCGCATTTCGAACCAGGTATGGGCACTATGAGTTCTTGGTGATGTCGTTTGGGCTCACTAATGCCCCTGCAGTCTTTATAGATTTCATGAACCGAGTGTTCAAGCCCTATTTGGACAAGTTTGTAGTGGTCTTCATTGATGATATCTTGATCTACTCGAGGAGTCGAGAGGAGCATGAGCAGCATTTTAGGATAATGCTCTAAATTTTGAGAGAGAATCGATTATATGCCAAATTCTTCAAATGTGAGTTTTGGCTTGAAAGTGTTCCATTCTTGGGACATGTGGTATCTAAGGATAGGGTACAAGTTGATCCAAAGAAAGTTGAGGCAATGGAAAGGTGGCAAAGGCCAACATCAGTTATGGAGGTTAGAAGCTTTTTAGGGTTGGCAAGCTACTATCGTCGCTTTGTTAAAGATTTTTCAAGAATAACCGCCCCTCTAACCAAGCTGACACGTAAGGATACAAAATTTGTGTGGTCAGATGCTTGTGAGGATAGCTTTGAGAAGCTTAAGACATGTCTCACCATAACTCCAATGTTAAGCTTACCCCAAGGCATAGGGGGTTACATAGTATTTTGTGATGCATCGCTAGTTGGTTTAGGCTGTGTGTTAATGCAGCATGGAAAGGTAATTGCGTACGCATCGAGACAACTGAAAAGGCATGAGCAGACTTACCCTGCACACAATTTGGAGATGGCAGCAATCGTGTTTGCCTTGAAGATTTGGAGATATTACTTGTATGGTGAGACTTGCAAGATATATACGGATCATAAAAGCTTAAAGTATATATTTCAACAAAGGGATCTTAACTTGCGACAATGTAGATGGATGGAGTTGCTAAAGGATTATGATTGTACCATTCTTTACCATCCCGGTAAGGCAAATGTGGTGGCTGATACCTTGAGTCAAAAATCGATGGGGAGTCTAGCACATATCTCTATAGATAGGAGACTTTTGGTTAAGGAGATGCATAGCTTTAGGAGACATGGGTGTGCATTTGGATGTCTCTGAGGCAGATGCATTGCTAACCCATTTTAAAGTGAGGCCTATCCTAATGGATCGAATTAAAGAGGCATAAGGTAAAGATGAGTTTGTAGCTAAGGTCTTAGAGAATCCTCAGGGAAAGAAAGAGAAGATATTTACCAAAGGCACAGATGGAGTGTTGAGGTATGGAACCAGACTCTATGTGCCTAATAGTAATGGGTTGAGAAGAGAGATATTGGAAGAATCGCATATGGCAACTTATGTGATACATCCAGGAGCTACAAAGATGTATCAAGATTTAAAGGAAGTGTATTGGTGGGAAGGATTTAAGAAAGATGTGACGGAGTTTGTTTCTAAGTGCCTAGTGTGTCAACAAGTAAAAGCAGAATACCAAAGGCCTGCAGGATTACTACAGCCGTTACTAGTGCCCGAATGGAAGTGGGAGCATATTGTAATGGATTTTGTAATCGGTTTGCCTCGAACTAGTAGGGGTTTTGACTTGATTCGGGTCATAATGGATCGGTTAACAAAATCAGCTCATTTCTTTCCAGTTAAAACTACATATGGAGCTGCCCAGTATGCGCAGCTCTATGTGGATGAGGTAATACGGTTGCATGGCATTCCTATTTCTATAGTATCGGACAGAGGGACACAGCTTACTAGCAAATTTTGGGAAAAGTTATAGGAAGCATTGGGCACTAAGTTGGATTTTGGTACAACTTTCCACCCCCATACTGGTGGACAGTTGAAACGAACGATACAGACATTGGAAGATATATTGAGGGCATGTGTAATAGACCTTGGAGTCAAATGGGATCGGTATCTACCCTTAATAGAGTTTGCTTACAATAACAGTTTCCAAACTAACATCCAAATGGCACCATTTGAAGCACTATATGGAATGAGGTGCAGGTCACCCATTGGATGGCTAGAGGTGAGTGAAAGGAAACTTTTAGGGCCTGAGTTGGTGCAAGACGCCACTGATAAAATCCGTATGATTTGTCAGTGGATGTCTACAGCACAAAGTAAACAAAAGTCTTACGTTGATAACCGACGGAGGGACTTGGAATTTCAAGTGAGAGACCATGTATTCTTGAAGGTCTCACTAACCAAAGGGGTAATAAGGTTTGGCAAGAAAATTAAATTAAGTCCTCAATATATAAGACCTTTTGAGATCTTAGAAAGGGTCAAAGTAATGGCATACCGATTGGCATTATCACTAGACCTTTCTAATATACACCCCGTGTTCCATGTGTCGATGTTGAGGAAGTATAATCCGGACCCTTCACATGTAATACAGTATGAAACCGTTCAGTTGCAAGATGATTTGACTTATGAGGAACAATCGGTAGTTATCCTTCATAGACAAGTCAAAAGGCTCCGATCAAAGGATGTGGCCTTAGTGAAAGTGTTGTGGCAAAATCACACTAGTGAAGAGGTCACGTGGGAAGATGAGGAGGAAATGCGAATAAAGTATCCTCACCTCTACGATATGTAAAGGTAAGCCACTCTACTTTGAATTTAAATTCGAGGATCGAATTTCTATTAGTGGGGGAGAGTGTGAGACCCTGTTGAGTTTGTTAAAAGCCGGTATTGTACCTAGTGGTACAATTAAGTTGATTCGATCCTTGAACTAGTTTAATAGAAACTCTAAGATGAATTTGAAAATTCTAAAATCCACAGAATGACTTAAAATGGTGATTCGGAGTTCGAGGGTCAATTTGGAGTCAAATAGGAATTTTGACTATCTAAGGGCAAAATGGTCATTTTCCACTCGAGGACAAAATGGGTATTTTTCTAAAAGATTTTGACAATATTTGATCAAGGTTGATTATTAAGACTATTTAGAACATAATTTGAGGTTTAGAGATGAAAAATTTTCAATTCTCGATATTTTTGGAGTATAGGGGTAAAATCGTAATTTTGCCATCTCAAGGATAAAACGGTAATTTTCCACCACCAGAACATTTTTTCAGCCATGGTCTTCTTTTATCAACATCTTGACTTTTGACTAATCATGTGGTGGAGATTAAAAGTCAAGATTTCAAGAATAAAAAGAAAAATGGACAAATAAGCTTGTGACACATGGCAAGCTTTACTATTTTATTATTTTCCATAAAAATCAACTTATAAACCCCATTTCTCTCTCTCAATATTCGGCTTAAGCATGAGCAAGAGCAAGGAAGAAAAGAAACAAACCCTAGAGTGAGAAATTCAAAGAAAAAGTGTGGGAAATTAAGGAAAATCAAGTGAAAAAGGTATGATTTTTCATTTTTGCTTGAGATCTTTTATTTCTAAGCAATTTCCCTTATTTTTCCATGCTTGAAATGCATGTTTTCATGGTGAATCAAGAGCTGGTCAAATGGGTTTAGAGAGAGAAAGATGTTGGAATAATTTGATTTTGGACTATGTTAGTGTTTTAGGTTAGTTTAACATGTTTATAAACAAAAAAACAAGGAAAAAATTCATTTAGCCCACTAATCTTCATTGGTCGAATATCCTAGGTTGTGTGTGGAAAATGAAATGATTTCATTTCAAATGAAATGAATTGGAAAATGATGATTTATGGTGAGAAAACCAAGTAAGAAAAATTTCGGTATTTTTGTACCATTGTTGGCCGAATTTTTCATGAAGGATTACGAAGATAATTTTGCCCAATTTTAGGTAAAATGACTTGTATTGGGTAAATTGAAGCATTGGAAATAAAATGATGCAATTTGGAGCTAAATTGCACACGTTGGTCAATTTATCGAGTAAAAGACCGAAATAGGCCAATATAGTGTTTAGGCAAAATTTAGACATTTTGCATTCTATATTCCGCATTAATGTAGAGTCTAGGTTAGTTTATTATAATTTAACACCAATATAGTAATTAAATTATTGTGCAATTTGTCAAGGTGGTGAATCCTCTAGTAAGGGCAAAGAAATTACACCCGAGGATCGGTGATCGGAGTCCTCTAAATTCGACTCCCAAAAACTGTGAGTGAATCTACATTTCAAAATTATTTTGGGAATATGAATATATTTGAATAAATGGTTTGAATGATTTGCATCCAATTTATTGTTAAAATATAAATAGTCCCGAGAACAAGCTGTTGGAAATATTTTATGCTGTGATTATGTACTGTGTGAAAAGGAAATGGATGCATGCTCGTTTAACGTGTTGATAATTATATGAATGAAACTGTATTGTGTATTATTGACCAAAGGTTGTGCGAGTATGAAGTGCACACATGGTCGTACAGCTAAGTATAAATGGGGGATGTACACCCAAGACCCAGGGGCTTGTAGGGACGACGATATGTAACGCCTGCAAGTGCTTTGATAGCAAAATGGGGACGACGACACGTAACGTCCACGATTCCTGGAAACTCTCACGAGTAAACTGTGGCGAAGAATCACTCTCCACCTAGAGGCTCATAGGGAAGGCGATACGTAACGCCTGTGAGTGCTCTGATGGGTAGAGAGTACACACATGGGTTTATTATTGGGTGCAAGTAGGAGACACACCAGAGTGGAGAAAAAACAAAGTGGTGGATGTAATTGCACATGAATTTAAATATGTGTACATGTGATATGGTGTGCATGATGAAAATGCGATTGCATGGTAGGTGAACTGTTAGAAATTTACTTTCCTTGCAAATTGATTTAAATTGAGGAAAATGAGGGGTTTCGATATTAAATTGGATCAAAAATGGTTTTGTTCCAATTATTTGCATCATGATTTTAAATTGTCTTGGTCATTGTTGCTTGTTCCCTTCTAACATTCACTCACTGAGTCTCGTACTCACAGTTTTCAAAAATTCATATTTTCAGATCAAGAGATTGTAGAATCCTAGATCGAGGGATCATTATAGTTCGTCTCCTGGTAGGTGTCCGGCATTCAGTAGTTGCCCATTTTTCTTGTAAATTCTCTGCTGGAAGTCATGGGCCTTTTGTATTGTGATTATGTACATGTAATGTACATTGTCAAATTTTATGTTTGACCGGTATGTATGTGCATATTTTATCTATAATGCCATTTTGAGCAGGCTTTGTGCACACTGGGTACATTGCTTGTGTATGCCTCACACGATCGTACTTTAAGAAAGTAAATGAAAATAGGCATGCTTAGGCTTGGTGAGCCATGCACATTAGGCCCATGAGCCGATCATAGCCCGGGATTTGGGTCGTGACAGTTCCACAATCTAAGAAGGAAGATCTAAAAAACCAAAGCCTCTCTAAAGTTCCACAAATCCAAGAAGGAAGATTTGAAGAACCATAGCATCTCCAAATTTCCAAGTGAAATGAAGTCTCCAAATCATTTGTTCAAGATCAAGTCATCAACACCCTTGAAATGAAGTCTCCAAATTATTTGTTCAAGATCAAGTCATTAAGACCCTTGAAGCATAGTTTCATTCGAGATCAAGTCGTTAGGACCTTAGAAGTGTAGTTTCCAAATTTTGTTCATTCAAAACCAAGTTATACTTTAGAAGAGAAGTCCTTAAATTGTTTGTTCAAGATCAAGTCGTAAGACCCTTGAAGTGAAGTATCAAAATTGTGCATTCAAGAACAAGTCATAAAGACCCTTGCAACGAAGTGCTTGAATTATTCACTCAAGATTTAGTCATCATGACCCTTAAAGTGAAGATTGAAAGAATTAATCGAAAGACATTCTTTATTCTAAAATAATACTAGAGATTGTAAACCCATGTCTGATATATAAATAAATTTTATATTTGTCTCCAAAATTTCAAGTCGAAAATATTTGACATAAAATTTGTGTGTACAAATTTCTAGCACTCCCGGTGGGACAATCTTTGCCACTAATCTCTTTTCTTCAAACAAATCTCCAAATTGAAATGGCACCCAAGAAAAACATCACCAACAAATTAACTCTCAAGCTTGCTTGAGCAAATCCTATAGAATGCTCAAATTCATCATCAAGCACAGATGTTTCAACTCATCCATATGGCATTAGGGGAAAGAAAAAAGTTCATAATAAATTGTATCAGCAGACTTTCCCAGTGTTCAACCAAAATTCTTTATATGATTCTTCTTCCCCAAATTTAAAAGAAGTTTTTATATGGCAATTTGCTTTTTATAAAGAATCAAGTATAAGAACCAACTCTCATTTAAGGAACAACATGGCTATTCAAGAAATAGCTTTGTTCCATCATCCCCTAGCCATAGTGCCTTTTCAAAAACAAATTCAAGAGTGATGGTTGTCAAGACGACTTGCACAATGTTGTTGATTTCTCATGCAAGTGTACGTATCATAAACAAGTAATATAGTGACGGAGCAGAGTATCATTCTCACAGAGAATTGTTTTAATTCCTATTGTTAAATACTAAAATTGATACACCCTAAATTTATCTAAATAATAAAAATTAAATTAAAAAGCAAAATTAAATTTAACAAACTTAAAAACTAAAACTAATCTATTACTTTATTAAACTCAATTAACTATCAGACCTAAGATTATGATATCCCTCAACATTTCATTTGAATATTGTCTCTTTCCCTCTTAAATTATTTTAATGGATTAAGTTGCTAACCTAGAGTCCTAATTTATTTACAAGTTTTTGTCGAGGTTCTCATAAAAGTACCTTTCCCAATCAACTTACTGTATGTCTATTCAAATTAATTTGAAGATAGATTCATTAAGCTCGAACTCTAATCTTGGCTGCGCATTGCTTATAGGTGTATGTTTACCCTAGATGCAAATCAAACCACCTAATCAACTTATTGTATTCGATCATACGCTATTTTATTCTAGGTCTACCTAAATTTCCTTCGTCAAGGTTTAACCTAGGTTTCGAAATCAATCTAATTAATGATCAGGCAACTACAAGCATTAAAAACAAAATAGAATAAATAACTTAAAACCATCAAAGATAAGTAAAAGAGAGATAAATAATTCAGACTACGTATTGAGTTCAATCATAATCTTAGATAAATAAATTAATTCCTCATAACATCGCACATCATCATCAAATAAAGTTTAAACATTGAAACTAAACCAAGAAAAAAAAGAATAACAAAAAGATAAAAAAATCCTAAGAATTGTAATCTTGATATCCAAATCTTCTTGAATCTCTTGATTTCTTCTTAACTTCAATGAGACTTTTTTCAATGATTTTGTAGCTAATTCTTAACTTTAAATCTAGTGTTTTGTGTCTCTAAAAGTCTTTTGGAAGATTGCTTTTATAAGGATTTGAAGTTAGGCCCAATTGGGTGAAGAAAGAAGTTAATTCCAACCATGATTTCCTCATTAAACTATGTGAGCTGCAGCGTACCTCCACCAAGGCTGCAGCCTCAACCACTTAATTTGTAAAAATTATTATCTCTCTAGGACTACTACTATGTTTCAACTTTGATAAGGTTTTTGACCACATTTTAGGACAATCTAGGTAAAATGGTAAGCATGAATTGTATACGTTTCTTTTAACTTGCTAAAGGTCTAAGAATCACTTCATTTTGAGTTTTGTAGAAAAAGTTATGGTCAAAATACTAAGACATGTGCAATGAAGGTCTACATCTCGTGAGCACTTAACTTGAAACTTTTCACCCTTTTATCTGCACACTTACAAAATCAGAATATTAATCAATAATAACATATCATAGGAACATTAACACCAATTTAAGCGCAAAATTAACTAAGATTAGATTAACTCATTTAATAAATTAAATAAAACCTAATCAATTTCTATAAATTACTACAAGAATAAGCGACATTATTATCAAAATTAAGTCCAAATAACTCTATATCATAGAGTTATCACATGACATATCTAGAAAAACAAGTTGTGCTTTTGGTGGAAACTGTGGAATATCTTGCGTTAAGCATCAAAGAAAATGATGATTAAATTGCCTCAATGATGGTAAAAATTAACAACCCTATTGGAAAGGCACCAATTGATCATGGCCAAAACTAGCACCAAAATCTTCAAGAAAATTATGACAATTCCACTACAAAAAGTGGAAAACAATCCCCAGTAAAAAGCCAATGAAGTGTTCACTCTTAACTATTGAAGGAATTCATCGAGGAAGCTATCAAGGAATAGGTGGAAAGCGTCACCTAACACTCCTACACTTATGTGAGACCATACTCCCAAAGGATTAATCACATAGGGATGCTAGACAATTATCAACCACCAAAGTTACAAGAATTTAATGGTAAAGGAAATCCTCACCAACATGTTGCACACTTTGTGGAAACATGCAACAACACTAGCATTTATGGAGATCTTATGGTGAAGTAGTTCATTCGCTCTATAAAAGGTAACGCCTTCTACTAGTACACTAATTTAGAGCTTAAGATAATTGACAATTGTGAACAACTAAAGCATGAGTTCCTTAATCACTTTTAAAGTACTTGACTTGTCGTGAGCATGATTGCACTCACGACTTCACACTAGTGGAAGGGTGCGTTTGTGATTGATTACATCCATAGGTGGACAAATCTCAACTTCAACTATAAAGAATGATTGTCTGAGTCATCAGCCCTTGATATGTGCATCCAAGGGATTGAATTAGGGATTATGGTACATTTTTCAAGGCATTAAACCTACGACCTTCAAAAAGTTAGCTACTCGTGCACATGACATGAAGATAAACATTTTTATTGCTAGAAATCAAGGACCTCATGCTCAAGAGTCAAATAAAGACAAGGTAAATCAAGACATTCATAAAAGGGGAAAAATATTGTCAATAACTCCAAGGCCTTCAAAATGTCAACTACTTTAAAGAATTCTCAAAACACAAAGTTTTCTTCTCAAAGTAAAGGTAAAACTAAGACTTTTTTGAAGGAATGACAAGAAAAGCGATTTCCCTTCCTTAATTATGATGTTTCAAACATGTTGGAAAACCTCTTGAAAGCTAAACTCATTTAACTTCTAAAAATTTAACGACTTGAAAAAACTAATAGAGTGAATGACATCAACTATTGCAAGTACCATCACTTGATTAGCCACCTTACAAAGAAATGTTTTGTCTTGAAAGACAAAATCATGGGGCTTTACAGTGATGGGAAAATTAAAATTGAGGAACAAGCTGTGTCATTAATTTGGCATTAATAATGGTTTCTCAACCTAATGTATTGAGTACAACTATAAATTTTGGATTTTTCAACTCCATCATGTCAATCGCAAATCCAAAGGAAGAAAGCAATCTTCAAGAACATGGAGGCAATACTTATGACTACACAAATAAGAGTCAAGACGATTAAAGATAGATCTCAGCTATTCATAAAGAAGCCAATGCGAAAGACAATGCAAAGAAAAAAATTCTTGAAGTGCTATTATACTTGAAGATTAATTTCTCTTCAGTAAGAGCCTAAATTGCCTAAAAAATAACCTAACTAAGCTAATAGTCCTTAAAAGGATGACTTAGATAAAAGTTAAGGCATAAAACAAAATGAACTATGTTAAGACTTGAACCTTCATATTAGGAGATATGTAAGCAACTTGGTCTCATTATCAAGTTTAGTCAACCCAAAAAAAATTTTCTTGAATTGAAAATGATTCAATTCTTTACAATGATGAAGCTATCAAGTTGACAAGGATAAAAAATTGTAAATAATATTAATTTAAAATTCTCAAAAACTATCTTTTACAAGCAGATGTATTTATAAAAATTATTACAAACATAAATAAATAATAAAATAATAAAATAAGATAGTTTAAGATGGATTTTTTTTTAGAAAAAATTATAATATAATAAGGTAAGGTTTTCATAAAACTTCTTAATTTTTCATTGGGAATTTGAGAAAATATTTTCTTTTCAAAATCTCTATATTTTTGCCAACCTATTGGGAAGACTCAAAGAAGTTTTAACAAAATTTCTTGATTTTTGCCAACCTGTTGAGAAAATTGATAAAAAGTTTTTCTTTCAAAATTTTTGAGTTTCTACTAGCTTGTTGGGAAAACTGTTAAGATTATGATACGAGTTATTTAGTTAGAACTGTAATACAATAGTATTAGTTAGTTAAATTACAATATCTTATTAAAGTTATAATATAATACTATTAGTTAGCTAAAGTTATACTATGATTAAGATTAGGATTAGCCTTTTATATATATTTATATTTCTATGTAACATATATAATCAAGTTTTATCTATATACATTTTAGATTTCGCTTATTCTTAGTTTTTTTCTAACATGGTATCAAAGCCACCTTCAAAGCCTCCTTGAGAGCCACCTTGGTTGTATAGGCAATCATTGTTTAACACACATGCCCCTAACTCCTATCTCACTTTCTGGATGTCAACCTAACTCCTATCACACACTTTGGTTTTCCATGCATTGACACTTTATTTGACACGTCCGCCGCCATGTCATTCAACTTTGTTGTGTTTTGTCATGATTTTCAACTTTGTCGTATTTCACCACGATATGCAACTTGTCGTGTTTTGTCATGACATTTAACTTCTACTTGTCATGTTTCACCATAATGTTCAACTTCATTCTTCAACTTGTGGTGTTTCACCACAACGTTCAACTTCAATTTGTCGTGTTTCACCACATCATTCAACTCATGCCATGTTTTGCCATGTCATTCAACTTGTTGTGTTTCATCACGTCATTCAATTTGTCGTATTTCACCACGTCATTCAACCTTTGATGTTGTGTTTCGTCACATCATTCACATGTTCAGTCATGTCAAAACATCAATCAACCTCTAGTTGATTTCAAGAACACTTTCAACTGTTTATCTTAGTTTATCTTAGTTTTCAACCTCAAGTTGGCACGTACCATACTATCTTGAGTTTGGGGGGAATGTTAATATTATGATACGAGTTATTTAATTAGAGTTGTAATACTACAATATTGCTCAATTAGATTACAATATCTTATTAAAGTTATACTATAATACTATTTTATTTTGAAGCTATAATAATGCTATTTAGTTAAAGTTAAACTATGATTAAGATTAGAATTAACTTTATATGTGTGTGTGTGTGTGTGCGCGCACACTCACGTAACATACATAATCAAGTTTTATCAATATTCAATTTAGATTTCTCTTTCAACTTGCATATTAACCCCATTGTAAAGTATTCTGCTAGTTTTATTTTTTTGCTCATTAAAAGGAAAATTGGAGAATATTCCAAAATCAACTCCACTCATCTTCCTTTCTCTTTCCCTATTTTGTCACATCCAAAACCCAAAATTTAACAAAGACTTAAAAAAAGTTTTTTTTTATAAAACTTCTTGATTTTTTCCAACCTATTGGGAAATCAAGAAGAGTTTTTCATAAAATTTCTCAATTTTTGCCAACCTGTTGGGAAAATCGAGATAAGCTTTCTTTCTATTTTCCAACATATAAAAATATGCACAATAAAAAAAATTTTTAAAGAAAATTAAATATGGAATTAGAATTTAATCAGGCTAAAATACAATCTTTGATTAATTTGGTACATGTTAGCTTTAAAATTATTATAGTTTTAATTATGACAAAATGATCCAATTTGCTTGAACATTATTTGAGTAATCCTCGATAATTTCTTGAAATTATTTAACTCCCATATATTTGTTTTTACATAGACACATGCTTAACTTTTGAAGTTATTGATCTATATCTATAAACTTGTATGACTTAGGTGTATAAGTGCATATGATTCTCATTCATTAAAGTTTAATTTAAAGATTAAAGGAAAATCTATATGCATTGCTTAAGGGGAGTTTTGAATATCTTGTTTAATGATGAAAAAAAAAAGGAGAGAAAGAAGACTAAGTTAAATAGAGTTAGATAGGTCTTCATGTTTAATTTATGTGTGTAATGTTTAGTTTTAGTTTTGTTGAATATTATGTAAAGAAAATTAGATGCATTGACTAAGGGGAAGCAACTCATTATGCATAAAGATTTGAAGCATTCATATCGAGTATAAACATTGCACTCTTAATCTAGGAGTGTTTTGTGATCATCAAAAATAAGAGATAAAGAATGTTGACTCTATATGTTTTTAATGATAGCAAAACATTCATATTCATTGATGTCTAATTATATTATTTAAGTGTGCAAAAGAAGGCTTAAATTCATTAATATATTTGGTATTTGAAAGCAAGTCAAGATGCTTGTTCAATTATAAGATGGGTTAATTGGTTAAACAAGAAAATAAGAATAAGCAGCTATAAATGAGTCACAAAATAAAAATCTCTTAGTCGGGTAACTAAGGGAGTTAGTTAGTTAAAACTCAGAAGTCAAATTGACTGCTTCAAAGGCAATAAGCTCTTAGTCAGTTGAAGCCTTACTTAATTTACTAAGAGAATAAAGCAGATTACAAGACAGAAAAGACTTAATCCACTAAGAAGCATGGTTAGTCAACTAAGAGCACATGTCAAAAAATTCAAATTTAAGCACAAAAGGACAAAATAACAACCAGAAACGGCTAGTTTCTATCTCCAACAGTCAGAAGTGATTTTACAAGTATTTAAAGCCTCTCCAACAGTCAAAAAAAAAAGATAGAGAAGTTATCCAAAATGATTTTGAGCTTAGAAGACTAAAAACCTTATCTTTATACTTATATTTCACTCTTATCCTTTGAAAAAGTGTTTGAGCTTAACTTTGTATATCTTTGTCACAACTCAAATCCCGAGCCATGACCGACGCATGGGCCCAATGAGCATGGCTCACCAAGCCCAAGCAAGCCTATTTTCATTTACTTTCTCAAAGTACGATCGTCTGAGGCATACACACGCAATGCGTCCAGTGTGCACAAAGCCCGCTCAAAATGGCATTATAGATAAAATATTCACATACGTACCGATCAAACATAAAATTTGACAATGTACATTACATGTACATAATCACAATACAAAAGGCCCATGACTTCCAACGGAGAATTTACAAGAAAAAGGGGCAACTATTGAATGCCGGACACTTACCAGGAGATGAACTACAGTGATCCCTCGATCTAGGATTCTACAATCTCCTGATCTGAAAACATGAATTTTTGAAAACTGTGAGTACGAAACTCAGTGAGCGAATGTTAGAAAGGAACAAGCAATAATGACCAGAACAATTTAAAATCATGATGCACATAATTGGAACAAAACAATTTTTTATCCAATTTAATATCGAAACCCCCCTCCCCCCTCATTTCCTCAATTTAAATCAATTCGCAAGGAAAGTAAATTTCTAACAGTTCACCTACCATGCAATCGCATTTTCATCATGCACACCATATCACACGTACACATATTTAAATTCATGTGCAATTACATCCACAACTCTGTTTTTTTCTCCACTCTAGTGCGTCTCCTGCGAGCCTCTAGGCGGAAAGTCATGCTTCACCACAGTTCACTCGTGAGAGTTTCCAGGAATCGTGGATGTTACGCGTCACCGTCCCCACTTTGCTATCAAAGCACTTGTAGATGTTATGTATCGTTGTCCCTACAAGCCCCTGGGTCTCGGGTGTACATCCCCTAATTATACTTAGTAGTATGACCATGTGTGCACTCCATACTCGCACAACCTCTGGTCAATAACACACAATACAGTTTCATTCATATAATTATCAACACGTTAAATGAGTAGGCATCCATTTTCTTTTCACATAGTACATAATCACAGCATAAAATATTTCGAAAAGCTTGTTCTCGGGACTATTTATATTTTAACAAGAAATTGGATGCAAATCATTCAAACCATTTATTCAAATATATTCATATTCCCAAAATAATTTTGAAATGCAAATTCACTCACAGTTTTTGGGAGTCGAATTTAAAGGACTCCGATCACCGATCCTCGGGTACAATTTCCTTGCCCTTACCGGAGGATTCACCACCTTGTCAAATTGCACAATAATTTAATTACTATATTAGTGCCAAATTATAATAAACTAACCTAGACTCTACATTAATGAGGAATATAGAATGCAAAATGTCTAAATTTTGCCTAAACACCATATTGGCCTATTTCGGTCTTTTACCCGATAAATTGACCAATGCGTGTAATTTAGCTCCAAATTGCACTATTTTATTTCCAATACTTCAATTTACCCAATACAAGTCATTTTACCTAAAATTGGGCAAAATTATCTTCTCAATCCTTCATGAAAAATTCAGCCAACAATGGTGCAAAAATACCAAAATTTTTCCTACTTGGTTTTCTCACCATAAATCATCATTTTCCAATTCATTTCATTTGAAATAAAATCATTTCATTTTCCACACATAACCTAGGATATTTGGCCAATGAAGATTAATGGGCTAAATGAATTTTGTCCTTGTTATTTTGTTTATAAACATGTTAAACTAACCTAAGACACTAACATAGTTCAAAATCATATTATTCTAACATTTTTCTTTCTCTAAACCCATTTGACCAGCCATTGATTCACCATGAAAACATGCATTTCAAGCATGGAAAAATAAGGAAAATTGCTTAGAAATAAAAGATCTCAAGCAAAATGAAAAACCATACCTTTTTCACTTGATTTTCCTTAATTTCTCACACTTTTTCTTTGAATTTCTCACTCTAGGGTTTGTTTCTTTTCTTCCTTGCTCTTGCTCATGCTTAGGCCAAATATTGAGAGAGAGAAATGGGGTTTATAAGCTGATTTTTATGGAAAATAATAAAATAATAAAGCTTGCCATGTGTCACAAGCTTATTTGTCCATTTTTCTTTTTATTCTTTAAATCTTGACTTTTAATCTCCACCGCATGATTAGTCAAAATTCAAGATGTTGATAAAAGAAGACCATGGCTGGAAAAATGTTCTGGTGGTGGAAAATTACCGTTTTGCCCCCAAGATGGTAAAATTACGATTTTACCCCTATACTCCAAAAATATCAAAAATTGATAATTTTTCACTTCTTAACCCCAAATTATGTTCTAAATAGTCTAAATAATCAACATTGATCAAATATTGTCAAAATCGTTTCTAAAAATACCCATTTTGTCCTCGGGTGGTAAAATGACTATTTTACCCCCGAATAGTCAAAATTCCTATTTGACTCCAAATTAACCCTCGAACTCCGAATCACCATTTTAAGTTATTCTGTGGGATTTAAAATTTTCAAATTCATCTTAGAATTCTATTAAACTAGTTCGAGGATTGAATCAACTTAATTGGACCACTAGGTACAATACCGGCTTTTAACAAACTCAACAAGGTCTCACAATCTTATATCAGCTAAGTGATCATTTGTACTTCATGTTTTCTTCATTTCTTGATTACTTGCAAGGCACTCTAAAGGGTTGATCAAGCTTTGGTTAGCTTGGTTATTGTTGAAGGTTCTAACTTAGCCTTTAAAAAAATTAGCTTTGGGTTTTGGTTAATCCCGTAAAAAACCATTGTTAAAGGTTGTGGTTGAGCCTTTGAAAAGCCATTTTGGGTTTTGGTTGATCTCGTGAAAAATCATTATTAAAGGTTGTTGTTGAGCCGATGAAAAGCCATTATAAAATCTTGGTGGAAGCTCAGGAATTTAACTGATTTTAGTGAATTGGTTTGAAAATCATTGATTAGGAAATTACGATAGTGAATATAGGTCAAGGGAACCAAACCACTATAAATCATTGTATTTTGTTTGCTTCTTTTATTTGCTTCTTACTCTTAGCACCTAAATCATTCCTCCAGCACGCTTTAAACTTCCATTTTCAAATTCCTTTAATCAGCTTTTTACTTGGAATGAATTTTAGTGTCATTCCAAAAATGCTATTCACCTCCCCTCAAGCACATTCCTTGGGACCAACAGTATCATTATTTGAATGGGTGTTATGGGCAGTTAATACCTTCCTCACATGTAACCGTACTCTTGAACCTAGCTTATTTCGTAGACTGAAACTTATCATTTTTAATGAACCTAAGTCAAGTATAGAACCTCATTAAGAAAGATAGATTCACTTAGATGACCAATCACACCTAAACAAAAATGATTGACAGCAACTCCTCTTCCGTATCAAATAGTTGAGTTTATGGACTCATACGTTATGACAGACACCTTTGATCAAATCAACAATTACTTGTTTTGAAGCCATATCACTACAAAATTGCATAAGATTTAATTAGGCACATTTATAAATTTTTTAATCAATTAAAATTAGATATATTTAATTTTTACAATATTACTAGTTCAAAAATTTTGCATATATGCTTGTAATCATCGCGAATAGTATAAGCATGAATTAAAATATCTAATCTAATTTAACTTTAGATTATAAGAGCAACTCCCACTTGCCACATGCAACTTAACTTAATATATTGAGTTTTACTAAAGAACTCTATTGATATTTATTGATGTCCATATCCAAAATAATATTATGTATAAAGTAAGTGTGAAATTACACCCTTTTACATGGCCTCAAAAAATACTTAATACAATCAAAAAAGAAGTTACATCAAAAGAACCTATTACATCAAATCTATTGGTAAAAAGTAAGGATGCCGCACTTGCTCATATGCATTTATTATTTTGGAACATAAATAATTAACAAATAATTAAACATATATACTAATTAACAAATAATTAAAATAATCACAAAATGGAGACTTATAAAAGATCAATTTCAGTATATAATTTTTCTTAACAAATAAGTAAACTAATCACATGATGCATTTTATAAATTTTACCTAACAAATAAGTAAAATATTGAAATCATACTTAAATATTCTCAAAGGCACATAACAACATTTATAAAATAATTAATTTAACATGCATTTATGAAATTCACTCAAATTATATATGTTTTAGAAAATCAATTTCTAATACAGAACATATAAGCAAGAAGATGGTTAACTAATTAGATTTATAACACATGTGAATTAAAACAAAATGCTCAAAATATAAATAGAATTTTAGAAAAATAAATAAAAATTTATATTTTTGGGGTTAAAATTGTAATTACAGAAACTTTAGGGGTTATTATGTAAAAATAGAAAATTATGAGGTAAATGTACAATTTCAAAAACATAAAGAGTCAAACTACAATAATAAAAAATTTAAAGGCAAATTTGTAATTTTGGTACACATCCCGCTAATAGCTTTATTAGCTTTAAAATGATTATAGTTTTAAAATGACAAAAATGATCAAAGTTACTTCAATGATCTTTGAACTTGTTTGAGTGATCCTTGAACTTGTTTGGATGATTTTTGCAGTTGTTTGAATATGTTTTTGAACTTAATTTGTTAATGCTAAAAACTTTCATACATTTGCTTCTCAAATGCATAAGTGTTTCCATGTGAAAAATGATCAAAATTACTTAAATAATCTTTGAACTTGTGTGAATGATTTTTGAAGTTATTTGAATGAGCTTTTGAACTTGTCTAAATAGTTTTTAAACTAGTTTAATTAAGTTTTGAAGATCCTAAGTTTTTCCATCGAAAAAGTTTTAAAATTGCTTGAATGATTTTTGAACTTGTTTTAATAATTTTTAAACTTGTTTAAATTAGTTTTAAACCTCCCTTGCATTTGATTTTGTAAAGTCCAAGTATTTGGCATCAAATTAGGTTCAAAAAAATGAATTTTCTATGTTTAAGCTACAGATATCAATACTTTGGTCAAAAGTATTGATACATTATAAACAAAATGGTCTTGCCTAAAATGTATGGATACATTCCAAAATGTATTGATATATTCCTAAATGTATCGATACATTTGGTCCAAAACTAGCCATTACACACGAAAATCAAAGGAAAAACAACCATTTTCTTCACCAAACCTTCTCCAATGCCTTCAAGCTTCTCTAGCTATAAAAAGGACTTCTCCAACACGTTTACAAGGTTATAAGAGCAGAGAAAAACATCAAATACTCAAGAGTCAAATCTTATAAAGAGAAAAAAGAAAAAGAAAAAAGAAACCAAGCTAGAATAAGCAAAACAAATTCTTCCACATAGCTTTTAAGCTATTTTTTAGCTTCAAATTCTTTGTGCTACCACTTTTGTTCTTTGTATACATCTTCGCATTCATCACACTCTATCTACATTGTACTTACTTAGAAAAACCCACCTTCTAGAGGTATCCTTGCTACTCAAAATTGTACAAGAGAAAATGTTATACCCTAGCCTACTAAAGGTAATATTTAGAGGTTGTACTCGACCCTTGAAAAGCATAAAGGATATACCTTAGCCTTCAAAAGGTAGTGCTTAAAGGTTGTGCTTGAACCTTGAAAAGGCAATGGTTATGTTTGAACTTTTAAAAGGCATTGTATTGAATTTATTTAATAGTGGATTAAACTCCTTAGCTTGTGAAAAGAGATGATGTAGGAAAAAAGGAAGAGCTGAACCTCTATAAATTTCTTGTGCATTTTCCCTTTACTCTTCACTATTTATTTTCATGCATTTTACTTTACTTGGAAGAGTTTTGAAAATTTATTTTTAACTTGTTCGTTCTATAATTCACTTTTCAAATTAGTTTTGGCACACTTTGATAGACAAACAAGTTTGTGAAAATTGTTTTTAGCTTGCTTTTATTAGAAATTTGATTTTAAGAAAAGAATTTTTAAAAATTCAATTCACCTCCCTCTTGGATACTTTTGCATTATTATTGAGTTAACATGCTTAACGCCAGCAATGGCACTTAGGCACCATGTGGTTGCCACATCAGCTTTTCATGGTTGTGGTTGGGCCTTTCCATTCTTTATTTTTTGGTGCCGTAATCTAATACTAGGAACACTTCCTTGGTGTAGTGGTTATAGGATACATTTAGGAGTCTTGTGTGCTTAGCCAGCTTAGGTTTGAATCCTACTACCCCATTTTTAGTTTTCTTTTGCTTATTCTTCCCCATAGTTTCATAATTGGTTTCAACAAAATAAATTTGCAAGTCAATTTTTTTTATGCTTAATTTCTTATGGCATATAATTCAAAAAATGCATATAATATACCATTGAAAAGATAATGCAAAATAGAAAATATGTATTGAAGATTTATTCATAATAAATCATGTACCTGTAGTCAAAATTAAGCACAATCATGTTGGGTCATCATCCAAAACATGCTTTAAAAATATTAAAACTCAACCTAGGATTCATCAAATTACACCAAACTTTAAAGGCATATTCTAAAACATCCTAACAAATATTTTGACATAAATTTTGTGGTCTAAAATTTACATATAAAAAAAATTCCATTGATAACCCATCATAAACAAACAAGCATTCAAACACACTAACACATATAAATATTTAATACACAAATTAGAATGATGAAAGCAAGCCAAAACTTGCTCTAATACAACTATTTGGAGGTGGGCTTACCTTTTTGGATGAATTTTTCCCCTTTTCTAATCAAAAAGCTTCCTTTGTATTCCAAACGTGCGTACAATAGCTACACAACAATCTCTTTGTTCTCATCATTATGGATTGGCTACCAAAGTCTTCCATGTTTAATTACATGTTCCAAAACCCTTAAGCCTTGTTAATAGTGCCTCATGAATGCAAAGAATGAGAGAAAATGTTTTTGTTTTTCTGACATACTACAAAACTGAGTTCTTTCTTTCTAGAAAAATTTTAATACGTCTATTGATTATATAGAGATCATATCTTTATTATATTGGGATAGAGAGATATAATATCTCTATATCTTAACTAACTTGGGAACTTTATCCCTTATGGATTATTATTTAGCTAATTCTTAGTTAAATTAAACAAATTAAATTCAAATTTATATCCTATCCCAATTATCTTATAAACATTTTTCAAACTATTCAATTAAAAATATCAAAATAATATATGAGATTAATTAATTAAATATTTGTTAATTATTCACAAATGATTAACATAGTTGCATGACATGTGGACAAATCACATCTAAATGCAACAAATTACATAGTTTGAATTAACAAATTTTATATGAACATTTTGTAAAAGCATTTTTTATTTACAAAATGATGATATTATATAATTTTTTATCCATGTAAAGAAATTCAATATAGGATATTAAATATGAAAGAAAATTGCCTTGATATTTCCATTTTACAATAATGTATTTTATAGTACAAGATGATAAGATAAGATAGTTATTAAAATTCTATTTGATAAGATAGTTATCAAAATTCTAGTTTAAATAAAACATATCTCATTTATAGATTAAATAAATCATCCTAAATGCTTATCTATGTCATCTTTGATACTTGCCTCTTGTTCTTGGATTGAGCTTTATCTGCATGTTGATTAAGGATTGAGCTTTATTTGCATGTTGAGTTAACCGTTGCTATCTGAAACTCTAATATGCCCCTGCAAGATGGTGTCACCATTAGTGACTTTAATCTTGGATAGAAAGAATTAAAACCTCGCTTTAGGTAACGATTTAGTGACTGCATCTACTAACTATTTTCTGAATATGGTTGACATGAAGTTGCCTTTGTTTCATTTTTTCTCTGAGAAAAAAAAAATCTAATAGCAAATGCTTCATCTTTGTATGAAAGACTGGGGTTTTGCAAGTGTACATGGCACTTATGTTATCATAGTACTGTGAGACCCTGTCTAAGTTGTTAGAAAACCGGTATTGTACCTAATGGTACAATTAAGTTAAATCGAGCTTCAACCTAGTTTAATGGAAATTCTAAGGGGAATTTCAAAATTCTGAGACCCACAGGACAGCTCAGAATAGTGATTTGGAGTTCAAGGTCCAGTTTGGAGTTAATCGGGAAAATTGACCGGTTAAGGACAAAACGGTCATTTTCTCATTTGTTGATTTATGGAGATTTTTAACCAAGATTTGATCACAGTGGACTAAAAATAATTATGTGACATATAGTTATGATTTTTGGAGTATAAAATGATGTTTAGCAGTGTAAAATGGTGATTTTCAGTGTTTTTGGAGCACAAGGGTAAAATGGTAATTTTGCCACCGGAGTGCTAAATGTGAATTTTTTTGAAAGGATTTTACCCCAATTGGGTAATATTGATTTATATTGATGTTATTTGAGGTTGGATAGTGAAAATAATGAAATTCCGGGACATTTCGGAGTATAGGGGCAAAATCGTAATTTTGCCATCCCGGGGGCATTTTGGTAATTTTCCAACACCAGAATAAATTTTTCCAGCCATGGTCAACCTTGGATCAGATGTTGACTTGATGAATCAAGTGGTGGAGATCAAATGGGAGAAAAAGTCAAAAAGTCAAAAATGGGCCAATCACATGGTGCCACGTGGCAACCTTGGTTATTTTATTATAAAAGCTATAAAAATCAGCATTTAAGCTCATTTCTCTCTCTATAATCGGCTCACACCAGAATTGAAGGAGGAAAAGATGAACCAAGGGGGAAAACCATAAAACCTAGCCAAAAATCCTTAGATTTCAAGAGTTTTTCAAGATTCAAACAAAACAAAGGTAACTTTTCTTTAGATTTCCTCTAACCCTAGCTTATCTATGCATTTGTTCTTGAATTCTATGGTTAAATATGGAGATATCATGAAGAGTTTAATTCTGAAAAATGGGTTTGAGTATGGGTTTGATGTTGGATTGAATTGATTTTGGACTATGTTAGTAGTTAGAGGTAGTTAAGCATGATTATGGAAGAAAAATGAAAGAAAGAAATTGATTCCATGGTTGTTCTTTGTTAGGCCGAACCTTGTGTGAAGAGAATGTGTGAGAAATTGTTTCATTTCAAATGAAATGATTTCATTTGAAATGAAAGAAAATAGAAAATGACAAATGCAAGTGAAAAATGTAGTAGAAAAATTTTCAGTGCAAATGCACTGCATTGGCCGAATTTTCCATAAGGAATTGGAAAAGATTGGATGCTGAAATTGGCATTAAATTGAATGATTTGTGGTGAATTAAAGTATTAGAAAAAAAAGAATGGGCCAATTCGGAATCGAATTGGGCATAATAGCCGATTTATCGGGTAATCGGTCGAAGTTAGGCAATACCGCGTTCAAGCGATAATTGGACGCGATTTTGCTCTTACGTATCACACGCTAGCAATTTAAATTAATTTGTATTGATTTGGGGGCACTATAGTAATTTCTCAATTTATTCTGTGTTAAGGTGGTGAGAAGGCCGAGAAAGGCAAAGGGATCGTGATTGAGGATTTTTAATCCGAGAGCATCCGGAATCCGGATATTTGTGAGACGGTGAGTGAACTTGCATTTCAAATTATTTGGGGAATGCAAATTGTATTGATGTGGATAATTAAATGATTTATCCAAAGTTTTTAAAAATACGTGCCGGGAACAAGCCTTTGAGGAAAATGATTTTATGTGGTAAATTATGTGTTATGCGTGAAGGCATAAAAATTATGTGTTATGCTTGAAAGCATGAAATTATGTGATATGCATGAAGGCATGAAATATTATTTATTTGATGTGAAATTTGAGTGTGATAAATGTGTACATTGTGATGATGTTTACATGGATGGTTGAAAAGTGTTGTGAAAGTGTTATCACCGTGCACGCGTGAAGAGAGGAAAATGCACATGCCTGAAATGGTGTGTAAAGAGGGATGCTGAGTGATACCCCTCACCGAGAAATTTTCGCCCGGAAAATTGGAAGGGATGCTGAGTGATACCCCTTACCAATTAATTTCCGCCCACGAGCTTGGAAGGGACGCTGAGTGATACCCCTTACCAAATGATGCTCGTTCAGGTACTTGGCAGCAAGGCTGAGTGATACTGCTTGCCAAGTTCCCTAATAAATGTTTTCCACTAAGGATAGTGAATATTTAGCAGTATATATGATTGCATATGCATTTGTGAGTATATGTGTGCATATGTATGAAAAGGATTATTTCTGTGTTATAAATTAAATTAAAATAAGGGGAAGGGTTGGGAAACAATTGGATAAAAATGTATGTGTTCCAAATGTTTGCATCATATTTTTATAACCCTTCCGGACATTATTGCTTGTTCCTGTCTAATGTTTGCTCACTGAGTTTTATACTCACGTTTTCAAAAATTCATGTTTTCAGATCAGGAGGTTGTAGATTCCTAGATCACGGGATCGTTGTAGTCCATCTCCTGGTAGGTGTCTGGCATTCGATAGCTGCCTGTTTTTATTGTATATGTCTCCGCTGGTAGTCATGGGTTTTGTATGCTGGTTATGTACATGTAATGTACACTGTTAAAGTTTATTTCTGACTGGTATGAATGTAAATATGTGTAAGCAATGTGAATTGCTAAATACATGACTGGCATAGTGCATGTATATTGTGATTAATAATGCCATTGTGTTTTGGCTGTGTTCACCCCCGGAAAGGGTGTGTGTGTATGTGTGACTGGATATGTCACTGTTAATTGGCGTTGGATGCACACTGGGTGCATTACGTGTGGATGCCTCACACGAGCGTGTATGGAATCAAGTAAGTGAAAAATAGGCTTGCTTGGGCTTAGTGAGCTATGCTCATTGGGTCCTTGCGCCGGTCATGGCCCGGGAATTGGGTCGTGACAAGTACACAATAGGAGAACTAGCTAGGAGAGATTGAATTCATGTTGCTTATAAAACAGTAGTTGCAATAGCTCGATATTCAACTTCTATAGAGGACCTAGCTACTATCTTCTGTTTTTTGACCTCCAAAAGATTGGAGTGCTTCCAAGATACATGATCAAAGGTAGAAGTAAAAGTTTTATAATAAATATTTCTTGCCCAATCAAAATTTATGAAAACTTGCAAGGATGGAGTAATTTCCTTTTTAATGAATAAACGATCTTGTTTCCTTTAATGTATCTCAATACTCTCTTCAATGCTTGATAATGAAGTGTTGATGATTTATGCATAAATTGACAAAGTTTGTCAACAACAAAACAAATATCAGGTCTAGTAAGAACAAGATACTAAAAAGAACCAAAAATTTTCCCAAATTCCTCGTCATTGGCTACTATAGAACCATTATGTAAACTGAGGCGAGCTTTAGTAAAGATTGGTGGGTCTGATTCTTTTGCACCAAACATACCAACTTTGATTAGAATATTTGAGATATGTTTATGCTAAGACTAAAAAAGACCTTGTGTTGTAAGAACAACTTCAATGCCAAGAAAATAATATAGGAATCCAAGATCTTTGATCGAAAACTGTGATGAAAGACTTTGAACAAAGCTAGAGAAAAATGTCTAGTTGTTTCTTGTCAAAATCAAATCACCAACACAGACAAGTAGATATGTGGTTATGCCCGTCAGTGATAAATGAATAAAGATGCATCAGTTACTGATTTGAGTAAAGCTAGATGAAAGTAGAAATTTGCTTAAGGCTCGGTACCATGCTCGAAATGCTTGTTTAAAGCCATAGATTGCCTTCTTAAGCTTGCAAAAAAAAAAAATTAGGCTTGGTCTTGTCATAGAAAATTAAGAGCTTTTTTTTGTATACCTTTTCTATTAGTGTGCCTTGTAGGAAGGCATTGTTTACGTCCAACTGATGCAATGGCCAACTATTAGAGACTGTCAAGCATAGAACCAACCTTATGGTGACAAGTTTGACTACAAGGCTGAATGTTTCATTGAAATCAAGATTTGGCTTTTGAACGAAGCTTTTTGCCATCAATCTAGCTTTATATTTTGAAATGGAACCATTAGGATGCCTTTTAATTCTAAAAATTTACTTGTAACAAACTGTAGTTCTATTATGGAGAAGTGGAACCATTTCCTATTTGTCATTATTTGCAAAGGCAACGTATTTGTCAAGCATAGCTGCTTCCAATGTGGATATTTTTTTTTTTGAAATTTGATAATATCATAGAATGCCTGTGGGCAACAACCCACTAGGCCTGGGGAGATTTTAGGCCTAAGAGTTTCGATGAAAAACTCCTTTGCATAAAATCTTTCCCACAAAATACAATGGTGACCTGCTCTGTTACACAAAAACGCAGAGCACTAGTCTGCTATACATTCCCAGGATTCCCCTTGTCTATTCAGAATACTTACAACCTGTAACCTACCACATTTACAAACCCAAGTCCCTAGCCAAACATGTCAACCAAGCAAGCACATCGAAACTTCATCAACACAGAATTGTCCCTTTCTCATTCAGTACAAGTTAAATACAAAAGCAAAAAGAGAGGAAGGGGAGCATGGCCTGCATTCATATTATCGTTCATAATTTCCAGAACCTCTACTTCAGTGAACAAGTCAGCCCCTGAGACAACATCAGTCAAAGATATTTATCAAATCCAGTTGCCCTTGAACCCCTTCTTTCGCAAGATGGTCCGCAACTTGATTTTTTTCTCTGAAAATATGGTTCACCTTCCATCTTGGAACACTCTTTTTCAGTCTCTCAATGTGAAGTATCCATTTGCGCATCTTCCAAGGGGCTTCTTTTGGATTATTAACCCACTTGACAGCATTTCTAGAGTCGCTCTCAACAATCAAAGCATGAGTTGAAGCCCATTGTGATGCTGAAAAAATCAAGAAAGCCTCTCTAATTGCTTGAACTTCTGCCAGGTTTGCATCTCCCATTCCTATTGCCTTGGAAAAACTAATTTTCATACAGCCATTATCATCTCGCAAGGCTCCTCCAATCCCAGCCTCCCCAGGATTTCCTCGAGCAGCTCCATCAACGTTAAATTTCATTGTTCCTTGGCTTGGCCGGATCCACTCTTCCACTTGTCTGCGAGTGCTGGCTTTAATCACTCTCGGTCCTGAACTTGGGTTTCTATAGGTATCCATAACAACACTATACACATGAGGCCATTTGGCTTTAGCCCAAGTGGCAACTCTCAATTTGCTGGCCTCATAAACTTGATCAACGTCCCAAGTTTTCCCTCGAAATACCATATCATTCCTATAAATCCATAATGACCAGACTATTGCATAAAAAGCCATTTTCCAAATTTTAACCTCTCCCCTTTTAACTAACACATCATTCCACATGCAGAAAAAACTATTAATGTTCCCTTGAACTGCCCATTGCACCTCCCAATCACAGCTCCATTTTGACCACAGTTTCCATGTTTCGTGGCAATGAATAAAGAGATGACTTACCGTTTCTTGTTTCTGCTTGCATATAGCACACAGAGCTGCATCAGAAGATATCATTCCACGTCGAACCAGCTCTTGTTTGACAGCGACTCTTCCATGTAGCAGTTGCCAGGTGAAAACTTCAATTCTATGTGGTGCTAAGTTTGCCCAGACCTCTCTCCACCCATCCCTGCTGCTGCCCTCAAAATGTAACACCTCTTTACAAAAGGATTTCACTGTGTAACAGCCAGATGCTGTCCCTTTCCACACTAGCATATCATCCATTTCCTTACTCAAATGGTATTCTTCCACTGTGGTTCTGAACTGGTGCCATTGTTGTTCTTCCCACCCAAATGGTGTTCTTCTAAGCTCAATGTTCCAACTCCACAATTCATTCTCCCATTGTCCATACTCACTGATGCAACCATTCTTGTTTTGAGCAAGTGCATAGATCCTAGGGAAGCGATCTTTTAAGGTTCTCCCCTCTATCCATCTATCTGTCCAGAATCGAATATTCCTACCATTCCCAACAGTCATTTGTAAATTATTGTTAACCTGTAAAAAGTACTCATTAGTAGCCGATAAAGGTTTAATGATATTCTTCCAGGTTGTGGAGAACTTCCTATTAATATTTGAGTCAGGTAAGAGACTATTGGGATCACCTCCTATCTTTTCATCAATCACTCTCTTCCACAGACTTGATTTCTCACTACTATACCTCCATATCCACTTGTTTAGTAGGGCTCTATTTTTTATCTCTAAGTCAATAATCCCCAAACCTCCATCCTCCTTGTATCTACATATTTTATCCCACCCCACGTAGTGAACCTTTCGTTTCTCGTCCACCCCGCTCCAAAGGAACCTTCTCTCAATTTTTTCTAGCTCCTTTTGCACTCCTTTTGGTAACTGAAACAAAGACATATAAAAAATCGGTAGACTCCCTAGGATTGACTTCAAAAGTGTAACCCTACCCCCCATTGATAGTACTTTTGTCTTCCACCCTGCAAGCCGATTTTCAAATTTCTCAATGATTGGCTTCCACATTCCCACCGAACTATGCTTGGTTCCTAATGGGAGCCCTAGGTAGACTATAGGCGATTCTCCCACCCTGCAAGCAAGACACTCAGCTCCCCTATTTACCAAGTTGTTCTCCACCCCAATCCCTATCAAGCTACTTTTAGTAAAGTTTATCTTCAGCCCAGATATTAATTGGAAACATTTCAGCACCCTTTTGACATTTCGCAGGTTTTCTAACTCTGGCCTACAGCAGATCATAATGTCATCAGCGAATTGCAAGTGAGAGATAGTGAGGCCATTATTACCAATCGGAACCCCATGGCATAGTCCTATGTCTTCAGCCTTACACATAAGTAGATTGAAAGCCTCAGCCACAATGTTGAAAAGGAACGGTGATAGAGGGCATCCTTGTCTAAGCCCTCGCTCCATCTTAAAAGGCTCTGTAGTAGCCCCATTAACCAACACCGAAACCTTTGCTGTCTTCAAACACCCGTCAATCCATTTTTGCCATCGAACTCCAAACCCCATTTTTCTCAATACAAATTGCAAAAATCTCCAATCCACACTGTCATAGGCTTTCTCAAAGTCCACTTTGAATAAAAACCCTCCTTCACTTCCCTTATTTAAGGAATCGATGATCTCATTCGCGATTAGTGCACAGTCTGTCAATTGTCTTCCTTTCACAAAAGCAAATTGGTTTTCCCCAATCACCTCCCCTATCACCGTTCTCAATCTATTTGCAAGTAGCTTTGCCACAATTTTGTACACGCTCCCCACAAGGCTGATAGGTCTATATTCAGTAATGGTGGATGGATTGGTAACTTTGGGTATAAGTGTGATGAAAGAGTTATTCGCCCCTCCTTCAAGCTCTCCCTTCTCATAAAAATTTCCTAAACACTGCATCATTTCTTCCTTAACCAAATCCCATTGATTCTTAAAAAAGCTCAAGTTGAAACCATCAGGCCCTGGGGCTTTGTTGCCATCACAACTACAAAGGGTTTCCCAAACTTCTCCCACTGTGAACTTCCTCTCTAGAAACTCCTTATTATCTCCACTTAATGTTTTGAAAGCGCAGTCAAACTCTCTTAGCGTAAGCACTTTTTTACTCTTATAAAATTGAGTGAAGTACTTAGCCACTTCACTCTTCACCTTTTCTGGCTCACTTATGTTAGTGTTCCCTATTTGCAGCTGTTGTATGAGGTTCGCTCTTCTTCTCACCGAAGCCATCATATGGAAGAATCTCGTATTGCGATCTCCTTCTAAGACCCATTTCATTCTGGACTTTTGTTGCCATTCTCTCTCCTCTACTCTATATAACTCCCATAATTCTACTCTTTTCCCCACAATCTCTTCCCTAGTTCCCTCACTCCTGGCACCTTCTTGCCATTTTTCATTAAGTTCTTGCAATTCCTGTTCACCCTTTGATATTTTATCCCTAATACTCCCAAAAACTCTCCACTGCCATTCTTTTAAAATTGGTTTCAGTTCCTTCAACTTTTTCCATAACCCTTCTCCTCTTTTATTCTCGCTTCTAGCATTATTCCAATAATCTCTCACCACTATCTTAAAACTCTCTTCCTCCATCCAGTAGTTGAAGAACTTGAATGGTTTTGGTCCCCAATTGATCTTGTCTGGTCCAATAATTATCGGATTATGATCTGATAAAGAACTTGGTAGGCACTTTTGAACCATTGTCTCATCCATCTCTAATAATTCCACATCAATCAGAAATCGATCAAGTCTACTAAAAGCGGGTTCTTCCCTATTATTGCACCACGTGAACTTACTACCTGTCAACGGAAGATCAACAAGGCCAATCTCATTAATAAACTGGTCAAATCGTGCAATAGCTCTCCTTGCATTCCCTCTTCCAATCATTTCTTCCTCTTTCCTGACAATGTTGAAATCGCCCCCTAAAACCCACCAGACTTCAGCCCCAGCCATGGTCTCGCTCAACTCTTCCCAAATCACATTTCGCTCTCCCTCATCATTTGGAGCGTACACGTTCCCAAACCCAACCCTCATTCTAATCCCTTTCACCATTCCAATTAAAAGTAAATAATTTTTGTGGGTAATTACCTCTTCAACCTTGAAGAAATCTTCCTGCCACATACACAACAGCCCACCCGCCCTTCCTTCAGATTTCACTGCTTTTCCTTTGACTCTTTCTTTCAACCATATTCTTTCGTACAACCCGTCGTATGGGTTTTGTATCTTTGTCTCTTGGACAAAGACCATGTTTGGTTTACTTCTGCTGATGGTTCTCCTTAATGCTCTCTTCTTTTCACTACTACATAAACCCCTTAAATTCCATGACAATATTATCATTAGAAACCAAAGATCACACAAATACCATACCTGGCAATCAGATCATCAACCTGCTAGTTTGAGCGCTCCAAGCCCTCCATCTCCCTTATCACTTCATCCTTGTCTTCTTGAAATTTCAGGCCGAGAATACAACCAACGTTCAGAGTTGCCAATGCTTCATCCCTCAGCCCTTCCTGCTGCTGCGCACTCTTTATGTCCCTATCTTTTTTTCTTTTTTGATTCCCTGGTTTCACAACATTTTCTCGTACATCTTGTTTCTCCTTAACCAACAAATTGTGCGTCCTATCTTGAACCTTGTCAGCTTGACCCACCCCTTTTGTTGACCCTCCCCTGCTTTTTCGTTTCTTTATCAATCCTTTGCTCTTGCTCTTCTGTCTCTTCAGCTTAGTCCTTTCTTTTCTCCTTTTTTCCTCTGCTCTGATTAAATTTATTATTGGAGTATCCTCTGATGGAGATAGGCCCGGATCTTTCCATTTTATATCAAGCCCCTTTGACTTCCTTATCATTCTTGATTTTTTCTCCCTTGATCGTTCCCCCACCTTTGATCCCTGGTGCCTAATCCCACCCACCTCTGAAATTTCATCTGTGTCACACTCGTTTTCTCCCAAAGGCCTTCTTAGAATCTGTTCTGCTCTAGTCTCCAGAGCTGTACTAAAGTCAAGCTCCTCTTCGGCTTCAGATTGGCTTTCACTTATCATCAGGTTTGGCCTTAACTTCTTTCTAGTTTTGATTTGCAGTCTGCTTGGTCCTGCTTCAGCATCCCATTTACCAGTCCATAATCCCTTGGCCTTATAGGTCCTGATCCAGTCGTTTGCTTCTGAGTTTGGGCTAAAAGACTCCTCCCTACTACTCCATTCATGTCTTGAATCAAGCCCATCTGAAGCTATCTTTTTTCCTTTCCAAGTTGGGCTGTTCGGCCTTTTTTCTTTGCTTAGGCTATTCTCCTTCAGGTTAGCCCACTTCTCCTGATTGCTTCTGATATTTACAAAGCTAAAATTTTCCTCTCTTTTTTCACTTGATCTTTTCAAATCTTCCCTCCTATCACTACTCTCTTCTCGAGACTCTGCAATGTCAGTCACTTTTTCTAGCAGCTTTTTCTTTCTCACTGCAGAAAGTTGGTTTAATGGATTTTGGAAGAGGATGAGTGGTGGCCAGATAAAGGTGTTTAGGTTTAAAAATATTGTTTTGTGATCCTATAACCATGGGATGTGCTCTCTGAAATTGAGGTGGCACAACATGCTACGAATTTAGGTTAACAGTTGAATTAAGAAAAGAGAATGAGGTAATTACTTGGGTGGAAGAACTAACACGCGTGTCAAACACTTGTAGAGATGAAATGAGGGTTAGGTCCAAAGGACAAAACTACATCTTGATCAAGTGTTGCATAGGTTGAAACAATTATAGGTGTTTCATGTGCAAGTTGCCATTATGAGTAAGAAAATCAAAAAATGAAGTGTTAGATGCAAACTTGGTAGCAAGTGGAAATTTGGATTCATCAAACAAAGCAAGTCTTGAGGTGAAAATTTTGTGAGATTGAGGATCAAGACAAAGGTAAGCACTTTGATGCTTAGAGTAACCAAGAAACACACAAGTTGTGGATTTGCTTTGAAATTTAAGTGTGCTGTACGGTTTAAGCCATGGATAACATAAACATCCAAAAATTTTGAGTTTAGCATAATTAAGACCTTGATTAAAAGATAATTGATAAGGACATTTGTTTTCGATGACATGAGATGTCAATCTATTTAGTAAATCCTAAAACCAATAAAACAATGGCATGGATGCTTGATGTAGTAAAGTAAGTCCAGTTTCAACAATATTTTGATGTCTACGTTCAACAATTACATTGTGCAAGAAGGTATGTGGAGGTGTCTGTAAATGCTGTGTGCCAAATAAAATAAAGAAATATTGCAACTTTGTAAATTCACCCCCACAATCATAATATATTGTAACAATAGAAGTTTTAAAATAATTTTTAACTAAACTCTTAAATTTAAGAAATAGAGAAAAGACATCATATTTTAATTTCAGTGAAAAGAACTAATTAAATTTAGTATAATGATTAAAAAAAGAGATATAATATATGTAACCTTCAGTGCTAGGAACCCTGGAAGGCCCCTAACGTTAGTATATATAATATCCAAAAGGCCTCTACTAACTAAACTAGACTTATGAAAAAAAAGTTTCTGAATTTCATTACAACAACAAACATCACAAGATATTTTTTTTTTTTTTTTTTGTAAAACAAGGTAGAGAAGAAGTCTTGACAACTGACTGCAAAGTTTGAGAAGAAAGGTGTCCTAGTCTTGGATGCCATGTATAAATGTTTGTCTTCAGTCTAAAACTAGCAAATGCAAAAGGCTTAATTAAAGGCTCAATCTCTTGGAATGCATAGACCCCATCTCTATTTAAGCCTTGAGTAAATGGCCCATTTGTGTGAAGATCTTTCACCAAGAAAAAACAAGGGAAAAAATTCAACATAGACATTGTTCGTGTCAGTGAATTTGGAAACAAATATGAGATTGGTTTTTACTTGAGCAACTCATTAAACATTATTTAATGAAAAGGACTAAAAGGAAGGATGAATTGAAGTTGAGCCAATCTGAGAAATTGACAAACTTGTGCCATCACCAATAAAAAGTTTATTAGGACCTCTATACTTTGATGCTAATTGTAGGTTTTGCAATTAAGTAGTGACATGATGAGAAGCACATGAGTCAACTAACCACTAAGGGGATGATGTTGATATTCTAACATGATTAATAGTTTGAGTAGATGATTTAAGTCTGATCTTGAAGCAATGCTTTGCAAAGTGCCTCTGTTTATCAAAGAATTGACAAACAATCTCGAAGTTTGAATGAGATGAATTTTTTTAAGAATCAGTTGGTGAGAAAAACCTAGTATTTGAAGGAGGTTGATGCTGTTTTGGTCTACCAGAATGAGAAGAAGTAGCTATGGTAGCAAGATGGGCAGAAAAGATGATCATATTAGTTGATGATTTTTGTTTTTTGATAACTTCTTCATAATCAGTGAAGTTATCTAACAATTATTCAAAAGTAATGTAAGATTCGTTAGCTATTACATCACCTGCAATTTCCTGAAAGTCAAAACCAATTCCATTAAGAGCATGGATGACAAGTTCATCTTCACTTACAAGTGAATTCAGCAATGCAAGTTCATTAGCAACGCTTCTAAGATTGTGGAAGTATTTAACACCTATCTTGGTGCCTTTGGATTTTGTAAGTTTTTCTCGTAAGTTCATCATTCGAGATCTATACTTGTTTGCGTACAACTTATTGATTTTGGCCCAAGCATCAAAAGAAGTTTCGACAGAGGTAAAGAAAGGCACAACACTTTCTATGGCATATGAAATAATACCATGAAGTAGTAGTTGGTCTTGTCTGACCCAATGATCATATTCTGTATCAGCAATAAGAAAAAGGGGGTTGGAACCTTTTTGTGGTATCGTGGATGGAAGGCAAGGGGTGGAACCTGTTGGTGTATTTTCAAAATTAAAGAATAGTTCACATGATGGAGAGCTATCATTAGCTCAATAGTTATGTCATAAAAAGTGACACAATATGTCTATTGGAATATAGACAAGTTTTCATGTGAATAATTATGTTTATTGAAAATACATGTTGAAAAGACACCAACGAAAAGTTACATGTGAAAAGTTACCATTGTAAAGTAACATGTGAAAAGCTACATGTGAAAAATTACAATTGTAAAGTAACATGTAAAAGGTTATATGTGAATAGATATTGTTTCAAGGTATAAACCAAAGAGTATGACTTATGGAATGAATAGTTATCTATTCATTAGATGTTTATTGAAACAATATCTTTTGCTCAAAAGTTGTGTTGGCAAAAAGTGTAGAGATACTTTTTGGATGAAAGAGATCTTTATGAAAAGGTTGTGACCTTGGAACATAAAGATACTTATTAGACATAAAAGATGTCTTTATGAAAAGGAAGTGTCCTTGAAGAAGAGACACTTTGAAGCCTATATAAAGGGCTTGTTGTCATATATTTTGACACACCAAATTTTAGACACAACAAGCAAGTGCAAAGGAGCAAAAGAAAGTGTTTGTGTTAGAAAAACAAAACACTAAAGTTTCCACCATCTACAAAAGATTCCGAATTCCTTATTATCATCTTGCTGCAGAAAGTTGGTTTTAAGGCCAAACGACTTTGCAAACCCTCGGGTGTATCTAGCGGTCTAGTTTCGTAAAGTGCAATACGAAAGTTAGACGTTGGCTTCATTGTATCCTTGAGACTAGTCGCATAATACCCCTTTGCATACCTAGTGGTGGGGGCGAATTAAGTCTTAAAGATAGACGCCTATTTAAAAACTCGCCTTGAAGCCAATTTTGCCATTCTTGAATATCTATATAAACCCCTCAACACCAACAATTTTAAGACTTAATTTCGTGATATTCATTATGGCTTCACTCAAAGAGATGGCTACCAACATTGTCAAGTTAGACCGCTTCGAAGGGGGAAGCTTTACTCATTGGCAAAAGATGTAACGATTTGATGGTGACAAGGAAAGGTGGCAAAATGGTTCTACATCGAATCATAAGATAAGTACTATGTCCTTACTTGATATGGATATACATGATATTGTATGTGATATGCATGATATGATACTTGATATGCATGGAAAACGTATGTTGATTGAAAAGATGGATTTTATTATATTCATGCATGGGCTTGAACATATTCTAATTAGCTTTAGGCAATATGATCTTAAAATGGATGAAGCTATTGTGGTTTCCTCAATAATTGATAAACTTCCCACTTCTTGGAGAGACACTAAGAAAGCTCTTAAACATAAGAAAGAAGATATGTCTCTCGAGGACCTTGGCAATCATCTTCGAATAGAAGAAGATTATCGCAAGCAAGAAGAAGTCAAGCATGAGGAAGATTCTAGAGAAAAGAATCTTGAGACTTCGAAGGTCCATGTGATGGAACACAAACCATCAAACAAGCCAAGCAAGAGAAAATATTCTGTGGGCAAGTATGACAAAAGTCATAAGTTCAAAAAGAACAAAAAGGGGCCATGTTTTCATTGTAACAAACTTGGTCACTTTAAAGCGGAATGTAGACTTTTGAGAAGCAAGACACAAGGCGTGAACCACCACAAGTTTGTGGCAATGGTTTCCGAGGTCAATCTTCTCCAAAATGATGGAGCATGGTGGATTGACACTGATGCAACGAATCATGTATGCAATGACAAAAGTTTCTTCAAGACTTTGGAAGAAGTTGACGAAGGAAACGTGCTATACATGGGAAATTCCTCCACAACACAAGTAAAAGGAAAAGGCACCGTGGAATTCATGTTTACATCCGGAAAAACACTTGTACTAAACAATGTGTATTATGTACCGGAAGTTAGGAGGAACCTTGTGTCGGGAGGCTTGTTGAATAAGCATGGCTTTAAATTAACATTTGAAGCAAATAAGTTCATCCTTACAAAAGGTGGACTATATGTGGGAAATGGTTACTATTGTGAAAACATGTTCAAGCTTAATATTAATAAGAAAAATGATAGTTCTACTTATATTGATGCCTTGCTTAATGTTCATGATAGTAAAGCAATGTTATCTAATCTATGGCATAACAGATTAGGACATGTTCATTATAGAAGAATGCATGATATGGCTAAGTTAGAATTGATACCTAGCATTGATGAAAATGATGTTATGTGCAAGACATGCATGGTTACTAAAATCACTAGGAAATCATTTCCTAAGGTAGAAAGAAATACAAAATTGCTTGCTTTGATACATTCTGATTTTTGTGACATACATAGTACTCCTTCAATTAGTGGAAAAAAATACTTCGTAACATTCATTGATGACTTCTCTAGATATTGCTATGTTTACTTGTTGCATGCTAAAAATGAAGTTATAGAAAAGTTTGGAATATATAAAAGAGAAGTTGAATTGCATTGTGAATTATTTATTAAATGTTTACGAAGTGATAGAGGAGGTGAATATTATGATCTCAAATATTTTGAGTCCACTGGTATTATTCACGAGACAACCGCTCCATACACACCGGAACAAAATGGTGTAGCGGAACGTAAGAATCGAGTTCTTACGGAAATGATCAATGCTTTGCTTTCTAATTCGGGTTTGGGAAAAGGATTTTGGGGCGAAGCCTTATTAACGGCATGCCATATATTAAATAGAATCCCAAACAAAAGGAGTAAAATTACTCCTTATGAACTATGGAAAGGAAGAAAGCCAAACCTTAATTATTTAAGAGTTTGGGGTTGCCGAGCCATAGTAAGGTTGCCGGAGCCAAAGAAAAGGAAATTGGGTGAAAAAGGAATTGAATGCATATTTATAGGATATGCTGAACATAGTAAGGCATATCGTTTCATGGTGATAGAGCCTAATGATTCATATTCCGTTAACACGGTCATAGAATCAAGGGACGCTATCTTTAATGAAACAAGGTTCAACTCAATTCCTAGACCCAAGGAACAAATAATAAAAACTGATAGTTCATCGGAAAACGATGAGAAAACTATCGAGCTTCGGAGAAGTAAAAGAGTTAGAAAAGTAAAGACATATGGATCGGATTTTCTCATGTACTTAGTTGAAGGTACAAGAGAAGAAATATGTGAATACCTACCTTACTGCTTTAATGTAGAAGGTGAGGGTGATCCTCAAACTTATGAGGAAGCAATGAAGTCTCGAGATGTTTCTTTTTGGAGAGAAGCAATACAAGATGAGATGGACTCAATAATGGGAAATAAAACATGGAAATTGGTAGACCTTCCACCGGGTTCCAAGCCAATAGGCTGTAAATGGATTTTCAAAAAGAAAATGAAAGTTGATGGAACCGTAGAAAAGTTTAAAGCAAGACTAGTGGCAAAAGGCTTTAAACAAAAGGAAGGTATTGATTATTTTGATACATATGCACCGGTAGCAAGAATAGCTATAATTAGAGTGCTTATAGCACTTGCATCTATTTATAAGATGGTAATTCACCAAATGGATGTTAAAACGGCATTCCTAAATGGTGAATTGGATGAAGAGGTGTATATGGAACAACCGGAAGGGTTTGTCATTCCGGGTAAAGAAAATAAAGTGTGCAAGCTTGTAAAGTCCTTGTACGGATTAAAACAAGCACCTAAACAATGGCATCAAAAGTTTGATGAGGTTGTGCTAGCTAATGGCTACAAGATAAATCAAGCTGACAAGTGTGTCTATAGTAAGTTCCAAAATGGGAAAGGTGTCATCATTTGCTTATATGTAGATGACATGTTAATCTTTGGAACGGACTTGGAACAAGTGGAAGACACAAAAAGGTTCTTGTCAAAGAATTTTGACATGAAAGATATGGGTATGGCAGATGTTATTCTTGGCATAAGAATAATAAGAGACAATAATAGCTTAACATTGTCTCAATCTCATTACATCGAAAAGATCGTAATGAAGTATGGTAAGTCAGATTGTAAGCCGATGACAACGCCTTATGATTCTAATCAAAGGCTCATACCCAATTTAGACAAGCCAATAGCACAACATGAATATGCAAAGGTGATTGGTTGCTTAATGTATGCAATGGTCTGTACAAGACCGGATATTGCATTTGCGGTTGGGATGCTAAGCCGTTTTACAAGTAATCCGAATAAAAAGCATTGGTATGCTGTTCATAGAGTTCTAAGGTATCTAAAGAGTACCAAGAATTATGGCATTTGCTATTCCGGTTTTCCTTCGATCTTAGAAGGATATACGGATGCAAGTTGGAACTCAAATAGATCGGATTACACATCCACGACTGGATGGATTTTTACAATTGGTGGGGGTGCTGTTTCTTGGGGTTCCAAGAAACAATCTTGTCAAGCGGATTCCACCATGGCAGCTGAATTTATAGCCTTAGCATCTGCTACCCAAGGAGCGGAATGGTTGAGAGACTTGCTCTATGAAATTCCATTGTGGTCAAAACCAATGGCACCAATCTTGATATATTGTGATAATGAAGCAACTGTATCAAAGGCTTATAATCAAGCTTACAATGGAAAGAGTCGATATATTGGACTTCGACATAGCATTGTAAGGCAAAGGATTAGTGATGGTATAATCACTATAAATTATGTGAGGTCTGATGAAAATTTAGCGGATCCGTTTACTAAAGGTCTAAAAAGAGATCTTGTGTTAAAGACCTCAAGAGGGATGGGGCTCAAGCCTATTATCTAAATCTCCAATGGTGGGAGCTCACCCCGACGCTTACGGCTGACCTGTAAGTCTTGGGTACTGACCATTCCAACACATGGAGGTTGCAAGCACTAGATTAAAATTCCATCCCAAGGTGTATAGTGCTTGGTTCCCGTAATGTGTTAAGCAAGGATGAACGAAAAGTTCTTAATAGACCCATAACATGTAAATGTTGAAGTACAATAATTGCGGGGTACTTCCGATGGGGGCTACCTATATGAGTGGAAGTGCGGCCGCTTCTAGGAGCTAAAGGCTTGACTCTGACAGCACTCATGAATGGATGCACAACACAAGGCCATAAATCGTGTTGGCAAAACTAGATACAATATGAGAAAGGAAGCTTGTGCGTGTTTAGTGGCCCGACTAGTCAAATGCAGAATCGGTGGTTCAATGCTTGGTCAACCACTTTATTCAGACTAGAACCAACCACACTCACTAGGTGAAGGTTCAAATCTGCGGGATACCTTCATTGATGCACAGGATTTCCCAAAGTTGTTGGTATTTGGAAATTTTGAAAATGGTGGGGGATTGTTGGTGTATTTTCAAAATTAAAGAATAGTTCACATGATGGAGAGCTATCATTAGCTCAATAGTTATGTCATAAAAAGTGACACAATATGTCTATTGGAATATAGACAAGTTTTCATGTGAATAATTATGTTTATTGAAAATACATGTTGAAAAGACACCAACGAAAAGTTACATGTGAAAAGTTACCATTGTAAAGTAACATGTGAAAAGCTACATGTGAAAAATTACAATTGTAAAGTAACATGTAAAAGGTTATATGTGAATAGATATTGTTTCAAGGTATAAACCAAAGAGTATGACTTATGGAATGAATAGTTATCTATTCATTAGATGTTTATTGAAACAATATCTTTTGCTCAAAAGTTGTGTTGGCAAAAAGTGTAGAGATACTTTTTGGATGAAAGAGATCTTTATGAAAAGGTTGTGACCTTGGAACATAAAGATACTTATTAGACATAAAAGATGTCTTTATGAAAAGGAAGTGTCCTTGAAGAAGAGACACTTTGAAGCCTATATAAAGGGCTTGTTGTCATACATTTTGACACACCAAATTTTAGACACAACAAGCAAGTGCAAAGGAGCAAGAGAAAGTGTTTGTGTTAGAAAAACAAAACACTAAAGTTTCCACCATCTACAAAAGATTCCGAATTCCTTATTATCATCTTGCTGCAGAAAGTTGGTTTTAAGGCCAAACGACTTTGCAAACCCTCGGGTGTATCTAGCGGTCTAGTTTCGTAAAGTGCAATACGAAAGTTAGACATTGGCTTCATTGTATCCTTGAGACTAGTCGCATAATACCCCTTTGCATACCTAGTGGTGGGGGCGAATTAAGTCTTAAAGATAGACGCCTATTTAAAGACTCGCCTTGAAGCCAATTTTGCCATTCTTGAATATCTATATAAACCCCTCAACACCAACAGAACCATCCACATATCCAAGTAACTTATATCCAACTAAGAGAGACTTTAAGTGAGTTCGCTAGGAAGGAAAGTTAAGAAGGGTGAGTTTTATAGGCAAGTATGTAGCAGCATTGATAATAATCAAGGGATTTTGTAGATTTGCGAAAAGAAGTACAGGATTAGATGAGGTTGTTGGAAGGCAAGTTGTATTTTTTGAGCTTGAAGAAGACAAGGTTAGTTGAGCAAAAAAAAAAAGAAATATTCTTAGCTCGATAGAGCTTACAATGGCTCTAATACCATAAAGAAATTCAATATAGAATATTAAATATGAAAGAAAACTGTCTTTTTATTTCTATTTCACAATGATATATTTATAATGCAAAGATAATAAGATAAGATAGTTATCAAAATTTTAGTTGATAAAACAGTTATCAAAATTCTAGTTTAGATAAAACATAATCTCATTTGTAGATTTAAATATATCATCCTTAATGTTATCTATTTCCTCTGTTATACTTATTTCTTGTTCTTGGATTAAGCTTGGTCTGCATGTTAATTGAAGATTGAGCTTTATCTGCATGTTGAGTTAATTGTTGTTATCTAAAACACTAATACCATGTATATCTATTGGGCAAACCTCTGCTTGCATTCAAATGGAATTATATGTTATATGCACGCAAGATTCCCATGTTTTTAACTCGTGGTTGGGGGTTATCCCCTGTTATCCCAAGAAAAGATATATGTTACTGCTCAAAATTCAAAAACTGTTCCACTTTGAGCTTTGCTAACTGGCGAATAAAGCAACGGACTGAATGGTGCATTGGCGCTAGACTCGTCGGCTGATTCTGTTGGTTACAACAACCATTAAGATATAAGCATCTAATAGCTCATAAATTATTAGCCTGTCACATGAGTCTAATGAGCAAACCTTTAACCAAATCTCCAAAAGTGCACAAATTTTCTTCAATGAAATAGAGTAAAGGAAACCCTCTTAATACATTTTTATATGGAAAAGCTACCCAACAAACACCCATACTATAATTTAATACAAAAAGTTAATCTTTAGCAAGATCATTTGAATTGTTGCTAATCACGCAAGCTTTATTTTAATCAAGAAATGTTTAATAATGATACTTGTCTACTGCTTTTTTTTTTATCAATTTTAGCTTCAATGATAGATGTCTACTTCCTTTTCTCAATGTTGGCCCGAGTGTGAATGCTTAGGCTATAATGTCTCGCAATTCTTCCATCTCCTTTTCTCCTTCCTTTTTAAGCCTGTTTGGCTAGGGGCTAATTTGATGGCCCTAGCTAGACAGCTCTAGCTAAGTAATCTATCACTTCAATCTAAAACTTCATCATACTTAGCTCGAATATATGGTTTTCATTTAAAGTTGAAAAGAGAAGGGGCCTCTTGATTCCCCTTTATGATTCTCTTCTACGAGTCTATCCATTTCCTCTGCAGTGGTTAGCATGTGTAGTCTCTCATTGAACCTTTTAAGGACCTCCCACTCCAACCCAATCAAAATCTGAAAATTTCTAAACTCCCATAATTCCAAGTAGGTCCCGCCCCCGCCCCCACCAACGCCCCCCCCCCCCCCCCCCCCCCCCCCCCCCTCTTCTTCTTTGAAACTTAATATCTATATATTTTGTGAACATTTAGTTAACCTTTCCAACTGTAACATCCCATCTGTCTGATTTTCTTTGCCAGAAACTTCTGTCTTCAGTCCAGGACAGAAACAAGCTGTACTTCATAACTCCTGCCTCCTTTACATCAGTCTTAAACATGCATGATGTACTTGCTTGATTTTAATCTGTTAAATTGATCAAGTCCCACCAACGGTAATGATATATAGAGGCACATGAGCAATGTTTAGTGAACTCACATCATAGCATTAAGGTGCTGCTGACTTAGCATATTGCTTAGAGTTAGAGAGTTATTTATATCTGAATCAGAATAAGCCTTTGGCATTCTGTTAAGCTCATTTCGATAATCCTCTGCTCCTAATTGTATGGATTTCAACTCCAAGCCATCGCCTTCTGAGGCATATCCCGAGACAATGGATTTTCTTTCTCGTGCATGGTGCAACTTTGCGGTTCAAGCTCTCCAACCTGAGTTACATGATCAATCTATTGTTGTCTTAGACAATCCAATCAAGAAATTTGAGAGTGAAACACCAATGTCTTTTACGGTGAGTACTCAAACTGCTACAAGATGTTGGCTTGCGTTGCACATGTTGTAATTTATATGCTAAGGGCGGAAAAGAAAAATTCAATTCAAGCTTTTGTAACTTGCAGAAGATGGAGAAAAGCACAAAGATCGATGCTACTGATTTCAAGTCGTCTTTGCCACCATGGAAATCCAATGATGTGAAGGTAACCGTTCAATTAATGCTATTGGCATTGTCAAAATTAATACTGGTTTTTATTTCTTTACCTTCAAGTAAAACAATGGATTGTTCATTTTATCTTCAGTCATGGATATGGATGCAACAAGCAATGCATCCAGAACTGAACTACAACAGCTGTTTCCGAAAGAAATGGGTAGGTGGTTTAGGTACTTGGTTCTATTTCTTTGTAGTTCTTCTTAAAAAAGAACCTTAAAACTCCTCATGTATATGAGCAGATGCCCTGGAAGATAGTCCCCTTTAAGGGTATTTCAATCAAGAAATGGTTCAAGGGGATGAAAGCAAAGCGGAAGGAAGAAGAGAGACTACAAAGAGCTGAAGTACACGCTGCAATGTCAGTGGCAGGATTAGCAGCTGCGCTGGCTGCAATTGCTGCTGAGAACTCCAAAAGGGAGGATTGTAACCCAACCAAGGAGGCTGCAGTAGTCTCAGCAGCTGCTCTAGTTGCAGCACAATGCGCCAAAGTGGCAGAAGCAATGGGGGCAAAGAAGGAGGAGCTTGGCAGCCTTATAGGTTCGGCCATGAGTGGTACCAGTGCAAGTGATATCTTAACGCTAACTGCTGCCGCTAATACATGTAAGTATAAAGATCATATTTTATGCCTGATCTGCAATTTTTGCAAATAAACTGCTCTGAGTATGTGCCTTGAAGTTACTTTAAAAAACACCTTTTTATCCCTGAAGTTAGGTTGAAAATTTACTTTCTTTTTTGAAAAAAAAAAATAATAGTACTAATTATCAAGTCAATTTTAAAATGAAAACTATGTATCCTTTGTTATTTATTTCTCTATTTCATATTTTATTTTTTATTTATCTTTTTATTTTGTCCAAGACTGTTTTGTCTTTAGCTACAAAATTTTGAGATTTAAGTAGTTATGAATAGGATTGAAATATTTAATTAGTTTTAAAATTATCTTTAATTATTATTTTACTTAGGTTAAATCATAATTCAAATATGTATTAAATTATATATAATTCTATCACAAAAAATAATTACCAAAACAAACTTTCTTCCATTAAATTATATCATTAGTCAAATTAATATTTGTTTAAAATTAACTTTAAATATTAAGAATCATCATTTTGTTTGTTTTCTTTTTTTTTCTCCTTTCCCCTCCTTTTCCAATTTTTTCTTTGTTTTAATCAATTTTTTATCACTCAACATTTTTTTTTCAAACTGATGGTAATTAATTTATTTTAACTAAAAATAATTTAATACATTTATCTCAAAGGTAATAAATTTAGTATGTAGTTGAATTAAAATTTAATTTGATAGTAAATAAATATGATGTTAAAAATAATTCAATCTCAAAATAAACTAAATCTCGTAATTTTATATTTAAAAAAAATATTGTGTAAAAGAAAAATAAACAATTAAGAAACTCAAAAAGAAAAGAACATAAATGATAGTTTTGTAGCTAGCATAAAGCGTTAATCTCTGCTAATGTTTATAACTTATTCTCCATTCTAATTTTTCCTTCTAATAAATTATTGTAGCATTAAGAGGAGCTGCTACCCTTAAATCAAGAACAGGATGCAAGAACGGATTGAATGGAAGTGCCCCCGTCCTGCCAATTAAGGACAGCAATGATTTTCCTTTCGAGTTTGAGAAGTGCAGGTCAATGCTAGCAAAGGGTGCTGAGCTAGGTGTAGAAACACCAGATGGTTAGTAGATCTTTTATAGTCTAATTTTCTGAAAAAAAAGAATAACAAAACTATGAAATTGATCATCTGAACTAGATAGAGCATCAAAAGATACGCCATTTATTCCATTAGAGAAAATAATTAACTTTTGGAGCTTTGATTCAATATTCCTTATCAGTTAATGCTATTCCTAAACAGGAAAGTACATGGTCAGATCGGTGTCCATCGTCCTGGATGGTGAATCAAAGGTCAGCCTATGAAGCTGAAGCCCCTACTTCAAAAATTAACAATAACTAAATGCATTGAATGAAACGCTTTCTTGGCGTGTGAATATTTGTTTATAATTAGCTGCTGCCTTTGTCCTTAATTGATTTTTTATTCATATAATACACTTGGCAGGTTATTCTTAAACTAAGGAAGCTCAGCCTGTTAAAAAGCAAGAAAGAATGTGAGTCACACATTTTTCATCATTTCTACCCTTTTCTTTTCATTTAGCTCTCCATTACTTTTTACAGACAAGTTGTTTAAAGAGTACGATCACATGGAATTTGATGCAAATCTGGATTCTTTAATTTAGGCATTGTATTGGATCTGCATGCTGAATTGTATAGAGATCCTGCAGCTGATGAGACTACTGATACATGTTATCTAATCCTGTTGACCACAAATTTGGGGACGATTAAGCTAGACATGGTGGATGATTACCAGAGTTACAAGACATGGGCTACGACCATTAATCATATGCTCATGCTTTCCACTTCTTTTACCAAATATGAACTTCAATTCTACAAAAACTAAAGTTGCTGTGTTTTTGGTGATGTTCTGCATCAATCTATTTTGGATATTTGTAATAGTATTGTATATTGATTTACTTTGTAATAACTCTTATTGGACATATGTACATCTACTTCTCTCGTTAAATCTTGAAAGAGTAGCACAATTTAATTGCCAAGAACTGCCTCAAGCTGTTGCCGCCAACAAGAATTGATCAAACCTAGTTAGTACTCAAATCTTTGCACTTTAGATCTCCTCTGCTAACTACTATAATAGAAAAGGAATTGATATATGATACTTCTCAAAGCAAACTTTACAATCATGACGCCTAAAGTTGCACGGAGCTAAGCCATTCGCATAGATGGATAGATATGTGTGTGTGTGTGTGTGTGTGTGTGTATCATTGGTTGTTTATTAGTTTTTAAAAGAAAAAGCAATCAAGAGCTCAAGATCATTGGAGGGCAATTAAATGACATAAACAATTATTTATGGCATCTAGAAGAATTTTAGGCCAGATAATCAATCTGATCCTGAAAGATAAAAAAAGTAGCAATTATTTATGGTAATTAAAACCGAATGCAGAAAAAATAGCAACATAAAAAAAATCTTAGGATTCTGAAAGATAAATGACAATAGGCCTTGACATTTGTTGTCTAAAATACACTTAGGATGCTTCAGAAATATATTCTGCTTGGGCAATTCTATGTTACAAGAAATTGAAACTTACAGTTGATGCAATTGTAGATAATTCCTGGAATAAATCCAGTCATACACCATAGGAGTTTGCAAGGCCTTTGAGAAAATAAACTAGTGACTTTAATTTGATAATATGCTCGATAGACCTCTGAAACATGGTTTCTAAATCAGCCTCCTCGCAACCTGGAACGATCCTTCGCAGAGTACAAAGATTTCTACGCACTGAAACTTTTACAGACTTCACTTTTTTTCTCAACATTAGGCGGTACATTCTTGTTCTTGGAGTTTTTTGATTCATGGACAAGAAGCAAGCTTTTTTCATGTCAAGTGCAAGAAAATTTTGGAGCTTGGAAATTCGATGCTTGCCAAAGGAGTTTATGTAGATGATTCACTTGCTTGGGGCCATTTAATACTTCAACCTTGAAAGCTCAAGATGGGGGAGATGTGGAGCAAATTGCTGTCTTAGTCTTTTTCAGTACTTGTCAGTTGTCACCTAGTGAACATCATTGTATATCTCTATACACGGCTTTAGTAGTAAACTCTAAATTTCAGCTCACTTGACAGTATGCCGTAAAGTTAACTATAATTAAAGAGAAGCAGTAAAACTAAAAGGAACACAAGAAGTTGGAACTAGCCTCAGGATTTGTTTTTGGAAGTGAATTCAGTAGACAACAAAGCATGGTGCACTACATTAGGACAATTTAAATGTTTCCTCTCGGAAAACCATATTAATTTCGACACTGCGCCCCTCGCCCCAAGAAACAAAAATTATAAAATAAATAAATTAATGTGTGTGTGTGCCACTAGTTAGAGATATATAAATACAAAAAGTACAAAATTGGAGTTAGTAAAATTGTTTCCTGTGACAAAAGTGATGAAGAAGTCATTACAACATTGACTTAATGGTACTGAATCCACCATTTTTCCTTTAGCAAAAAGCAATCGCCTCCTTTGTTTCACATGTATTACAAATAGATACCCTTTAGCTAATCTGCATTTATATTTTGGAATTTGGGTTATATATAGATCCTTTTGTTAACCGAATCATCTTTATTGTTGATGGAGCTCAACTTATAATCTAGTAATTATGTCTAAGACATGGGTTGCCTGTGTGATGCAACAACTTTTGCAGGATCATGACATGATGGCAACCATGTATGGCCAGGACCACATTATGTCTAGGTGGTGGGCATGTTTTCTGTAGTCCATGTCTCCTCATCTCATTTCTCATATTCTGCAATGTACTTCAGATTCCTTTTCTCTGCAAAAAGGGCTGTTTAGCCTCATTTCAGATATTTGTCGACCAACCCAACCAGCTAATAAAGCTTTGTTCTTTTGCAGCTGCCCCATCCATCTGTATGAAGTCTGCTGGATATTCTTGGGGGGAGCTGAACCTTGACACTTTGAGGTCCTTCTGAATTGTGACAAGACTAGAGCATGTAGAATTGTATAGTCTTTTCCAGCATTTCTAAATTTCTATCTACCAACTGATCAGCCTTGTCTTTTTTCTCAATATACCATGGAAAAACTGATCCAGGAAAATGGAGCCTTTGATAATCCATAAAGTACATGAATATTTCTAGAAATGTGGTCCTTCCTTGCATATCTTTTCTCCCATTTGAGGATCTAATGAGAGCTGCAAGTGGGTCTTGTTTATCCTACCTACCAACAAGAGATTGATTTAATGTAGATTTTCAGACTGTTTTACAGCAGGTAGAAGCCTACAACTTCAACAGGAACTAGCAAATCAGATGAACATATATGGTATAGGGTTTTCCATTATGGGCAGAATGCAATTTAGCTGCTGGATTTCGATGTGGATGGGGTCCAAAGAATGTAGCTCGTTGAGCCAAGTAGGCCAACTTGCAGGAGGACAGGCTAGCATTTCAAGTACAGTTCACTGCATCCAAGATGACCTTTGAAATATATCCATACAAAACCAGTGTTCCTGATCTGAAATCACAACTCTTCTAGTAGATACGCTTGGATTCATGTTGAGACAAGTGCAAAAGAATACACAGTTTCACTTCCGGATTTCTAAACAGCTGCCCTGTTGTGTTTTTGTCCAAAAACAACTAAACAAAAGCAACAAACTTTTCTTATTAGTTGTGGACTTCTCCTAGTTCCAGATTGTGCTAAATATTAACTGTCTGCAAATTAAAATGAAAATCTTTTTGAATACTATGTTACATGTGTCATTGTGATTGCAAGATGATCAATAGGGCTGCCACTGTATCTATGCTGCTCGGGGATGCAAGCAAATCTACCAGCATCTTTTGTAAGTTATAATTCCAGTCTCAGAATAAGTTTCAAGAATTAAGCTTTAACAACTCAAGGTATATTTGATTCGTAGAATGAAATTAGAAGAAAATGAAATAATTATTTCGTAAGAATAGAATAAAAGAAAAATAATTATTATATAGTTTGTTTCATTGAAATATAATAAGATATGAATTGGTATTATAATTTATTTTAATATTAAGTCGGTAAGAATAGTTTTAAAAAAATCAAAAATAAGTAATAAATGATAAAAATATTTCTCATTATAATATATGATTATTTTATTTTTATTTTTTATTTTTATTTTTAAAATATTAAAATATTAATAGTTTATAATTAAAATCTTAAATATAAATTTTTATAATTTATAATTAAAATTTTAACTTAATTTAAAATATAAATTTTTAATTTTTAATTTTTTTTATTCTAGTATTTTTATTTATTTTTCTTTTAACCTTTTTTTCTTCTTATTAATCAATCACTAGAAATGTGGCCGACATAATGGAGCTTTGATTTGACGCCCCCTATGGCCGGATATGGTGGGAGAACACCAATTGACACTTCTCGTAGCCCACATCAATGCTGCCATCACCAAATGTCGTCGCCCTCCATTTAAGAACTTTAGAGAAAGAATGAGAGAGGTAAAAGATGGGTAGAGAGAGAAAAAAAATGTGAAAAATGAAAAAACAAATGTTATGTTATATATTATGATTATTTTTAAATTTATTTAAAGATAATTGTGTTTCATAAAAGTTTTGACATCCTTGCAATAATTATTATTATTTAAGCGTTTTCAAGAATGATCATTTTAAAAAATAATTATTCCTATGAAACAAACAAATTAATAGAGAGAACTTAGAAATAGAGGAGAAATAACTACTCTATTTCTCCAAACAAATACTCCATGAGTGATAAAAGATTTTTAGCGCCAGACGAGGACAACCATAAATCCAACTTCATGAACCATCTCGGAAAATTTTCTATCCCATCTCGTCAACCCATTACACTCCCTAGTGGACTCAGCTTAGATTACTCGTGATGCGGTTGCCTTGAAAACTGCCTAGGCTAACAAGCTCGCACGTTGCTTGGTGGGGACAGCTCTAAGCCAATATCTCTTGCCATCTGCCGACGTTTTTCATATTTGGCAATGTTCCGAGTCAGACTTAAATGGTGTTTGATCAATTCAAAGAAATTTTAACATTGAATTCTTATTATCGAAAAAGATTTAAGTAATAAATTTTTAATTATAAAAAATTTAAATACTGAATTATCAAAATGTCTCAAAATTGTCTTTTTTTTTTTTAATTAAAGAAATAAAAATTCGAATCTTGCTTTTTAGACAGAAACATAATATATCAACCAATAAACCAAATACTCGAATGCAACTTCCTCAAAACTGCTCCTCAAATTAAACTTCAACTCTTTTTAGTTTATAAAAAAAAACAAACACAATGAATTACATCATTAAAGGACAAAAAGAGCAAGAAAACAATCTTCAGAGAGATCAAGGGCTAAATTACAAAACTGGTCGTGTAAGAAACAGCATTCACATGCCACTTGCAGCGTATACAACGACTGATGCTTGAAGATCTCGGTCTACCCTGAAGTGAGCATGGAAAAACCTTCTAACCTGCAGTTTTTATTAAAAATCAAAAGCTTAATTGCAAGTGCCACAACTAGCATGCATAAGAATGACTTGATAAATAGATCAAACAAAGCGTTTTAACTTCTACCTCTCTAAAAGAATGCGAAACTAGAAAATTTCTTAATTGCTTCTCCTCTGAATCGAACAATACAATATGACTAGGGCAAGACCAAGATTTTGCAAAATCCATTGCAAAACCAACAGGATTCATCATGAAACGATTCGATTCATCAGGGATTCCTTTCTCTTCACTGCTACACATGAGAATAACATAAGAATTACAAAAGAAAAGCAGCATTATAACAACATGGAAAGAAAAATTATTGCCAGTCATTCACCTTGGTGAGCAATCTAAAAAACGCATGGGAAGGTTGCGATGCAGAGTTGAATAGTAGGGTGTGGCATGGCAGGGCATTAGGAAAAGGATACTTTTCACTTTCTCTCTCGCAGCTTCTTTAGATAGATAGTTCATCACATCCTCCGTTCCTCTCTGTATAGCAAGTTTGAGATTTGAGCATCAAGTGAACGAGAACCAGGAATAAAACAGAATTTCCAACAAAACAACTTAGTGAAGGATCTTTCCATTTCTATTACTTCATAGTTAGGACCACAATAACAAAACGAAAAGGATAATCATAAGAGATATTTACTTCAACTACTAAAGCAAATATTCAAAACATACACATGGGATGGAAGTGACCAAGCAAATTCAGCTCTTTTAGTAAAGAAAAGGCATGAGTCGAGGTAGTTGATATACCTGATGAACTAAACTCATATAGAGGGCCATTGGAATATTGGTTGCAAGCAAGAAACAGAGAGCAAGTTGCTTTTTTGAAGGCCATTTCTTGTGAATGTGTGAAGGTCCTTTCCTTTCACCATTTGGAGCGCCATGTTCTTCAAGTTCAGCTAATGAGTATCCAGAGAATATCAAACTTATGGGAAGCACAGGGAGGACAAACCTACAGCAAACAGATGAAGAAGAATAAAGCAGAACAAAGGGTAGATAAAGAATTCTCAACAGAGCAAGTACTCAAAGCACATCATATTTATGGCTTAAAGAAACTTGCCTGAATTCTTTGTGACCAAGTATGCTGTATAGTCCTAAAACCCACACAATAAGGCCAGAAAGTTTCCAATATTTAGACTTGATAATGCCAGCAAGACAAAATGGAAGAAAACTGAATAGCATCACTGTAAATCCCTGAGTGAAGTACCAGTGCCACTTGTGAGTTCCATAATAATCTCCACCAGAGGAAAGAAAATTGAACTTGAGAAAATTAAGTGGTGCTAAGACCCAGGAGCCATACAACAGACAATCTACCAAACACATAAATCCAAGCACCAAAGTCCTGATAAAATAGGAAAAAAGATTGTAAAGCAACCCCCAAAAAAAAATAGTAAAATAGGAAATGAACTCCAACTGTAATCTAAAAACACATGCATACATTTATACACTCTGAAATTGCAATGAATATTGTACATCCATTCCATTTTCATGACTTGCACTATTAATGTATTGCAAGTTTAAGGTGGAACTTAATTCAGCCAAGTATTGAGTGTTTTATCAAAGATCACATTCTGCTCTAAGCAACAATGTTTCCCACCAAAAGAAAATGAAACACAGGTTTAAAACATCACATGCTATATACCTGACTCAAGATGTTCTCTTTGTCGAAATAAAACTAAGTTTACCTTTATTTGGATATAAAAATTTTAAACTACTCTATTTCAAGAGAAATTCAAATGGTTTTTATAGGAACTAGAAAACTGGATTACATCTTCCAACTTCTAATTTGTATGCCTATTAATGCTACTGAATGCAAATATGGAGTTCAAAATCATGACTCATGCAGTAAGATGGTTGTGTAGTAGGGTAAAAATGTTTATTGTTAAATTTATTATTGAGGCTTCTAATCCATCTAAGAACTGTACAGTATGATGATATTTATATTTTCTAATCAAAAACACCATTTATTGCCAAAACTTGGCTTATGTGCTCAGGCGTATAGCATTTGAAATTCACATTTCTTTTATCTTTTACTATTTCATTTAACTTTACCTTGTGATATGCACACATGCCATGATATTAAAATAAGTTGGGACTTTCTTTTGGAAGCTGGATGCTCATGCAGACACCTATGGGCAACTCAAGGTTTGTGTTATTCACTTGGTGCGCTCATCAGTCATTACTTCGTATTGTACTTAGTCTCAAGAATTTCAATCATGATTATGCATAACTTAGGGAAAGAAAGGGAGAAAATAAAACCTACCCAATAGGAATCAACTCCATAAAAATAAATCTCAGCCGCGCACGAGTCAAGTACAACTCAAGTAAGCCAACATACACCCATGTAATAGCACTTGTTGGTCTAATGGCACAAGCTAATGCAGCTACAGCCAAACCCCACTTTCTTGAATCTGAAGGCACTTTGTTTGAAGAACTTCTCATACATGGCCAGTAGTAAAGGCCAACAAGGGTAAGAACAGTCTCCAAACTATTTGATAATGTACGATTGAAACAGAAAAAATTGAACCAGTTTGCCAATTGAGAAAATAACTGAAAATGGTTAAGTACATCATCCACCATAAAAGGTCCACCAGAAAACAGCTTGACTGCAAACAAGTGCAAAGCATAAAACCTTAGAACATAGGAAAAGGATACAGCCCATTTTGCAACACCATCACCAAACAGAACACGAGAAAGTTTATACAAGTATAAATCACCAACAGCAGAAAATATGGATTGCAGCAGCCGTGGGGCCTTCATCTACAAAGCAAAGGACAATGGATGTAAGTACAACACCTTTGAAAGACAATAAAATAAGCCACAATTTTGCGCACCCGAAGCTTGATGTTATTTATGAGAAAAGCAAACTAGACATACTCGCCTGAATGAAACACAAGAATGGAAACAAAACCATTGTTTTTTAGTTACTTATCAGCAATTCATGAGAAGACTAATGAACATCGCGGAGCAACGAAATACCAAAAATAACAGTCTGTAAACACAAAGCTAAAATGCATAATCATAGAATTCAGCATCCACTTCATAAGCTTGACATTTGCATACAGTTCAGACGGCACCAAGCATTCTCAAGGGCAAAATCTGCTTGTGCCTCAGAGGAATGAAGGTAAAAAACCTGACAAATTGCTGGTCTAGAGAATTCAGGTTCTCTATCAAGGCTATAAAACCAGAAAAGCATCCTGCTATTAGAAATTCAGTTATTTTCAATTCGCTATCTATATTTGCTCACTATTAGTTTTGAATTTCCTATAATGATGAGCAAAATGCATGCAACTGTAGACAAGACTCTTCTCCATCACCATAAAGGTCAAACTCGATGATCTTTATAAAGAAACTACTTAAGCCACAATCTCTATCTCAGTTATAACAAGGCTTATTTCAGCAGTGAAAATTAACTACAGCACATTTAGCAAAAAGTAATTAAGCGCACATGCCGAATGTTAAGGAAGAACGAAACTGCAAAATTTAAAGTAACACCAAAATAGAGAGGGGAACTCAGTTTTAACTTAACATTGATGCATCTAGTATAATTCATAGACGCTTTTCTTCAAGTTGTGAGATATCTATGCTTATTTTGGATAAATCACAACAAACTTTCCGAGAAAATATGAACACACACAAACACACACATGCAGCAAAAGAATGAGCGCACACACCCATTCGCATATGGATTCACATGCATATAATACAGGCAGAGATACCCATTCGCATATGGATTCACATGCATATAATACAGGCAGAGACACCCATTCGCACATGGATTCACATAAACATAATGCACGAATAAATGGGAGTAAGAAATATTATTTATATTTACCATGAACCACGGTGTATCAAGACCCAAAAACGCGATAACTTTGTAAAAGAGAGCGAACAACATTGGATGAAAGTAGCTTCGAATTCCCTTCTTCCACTCCCATGTCAAATGACCATACCTATTCATTTCATCATATAGAACACATAATTAAAAAAAAAAAAAAAAACCCCAACATTACTGTCTCGCTAGACATCACTAAACTACCATTTCTAACACACTCCCAATGCTTCAAGAACAATATTGAAGAATAATAATAGTCATGATAACAATTTTGAAGAGAAATGGGAGATACCCAAAGGCGATGCGATGAGCAACTTCGAGGGCTTGCCAGTGTTCATCTGGATTGAAGTAAGTTTGAATCAACAGCGCGTTTAGCATTCGAAATCCCAAACAAATCGCCAATACTTTCTTTGAAGAATCTGGAGATTTCTTTTCGTGTTTTTCTTCTTCGTTAGACAGATTTGGGTGCTTATTTGAAGAATCATTCCTTCTTCGTTTCATTCTTGTCTCTCTCCTTTGCCTCAAGGATGTGGACGGGAGGCTTTAGATAAAAAACCTTGCACAGTTTCTCTTATTCCCTTTCTGCCTTGGCTCTTCAGCAGAAGGGGCGAATGTTCAACACCAATTCTAGCTATGCAACAATGGAAAAAGCCAAAAAGATAAAAATAAAATAAAAGGGTATTTTAAAAAATAACATTTAAAGATAATAGACATTTTAAAAAATAACTCCTTTTATAATTTTAACTATTTTTAGTTAAATTGAATAAAAATACATTTAATAAAATTACACGATGTAATACACTATATACAAAAATATATGATACATTATATACAAAAACATGTGACAAGTTATGGTTAAGTTATGACACGCCATGTACAAAAATTTGTGACAAGCCATAGTTAGATTGTGACACATCATATATAAAAATCTGTGACACACCATGTACAAAAATCTGTGACAAGTAATGGTTAAGTTGTGACACACCATGTACAAAAATCTGTGACAAGCCATGGTTAGGTTGTGACACGCCATGTACAAAAACCTATGACACGCCATGTACAAAAATCTGTGACAAGCCATGGTTAGGTTGTAACATGCTATATATAAAAACCTGTGACAAGCCATGGTTAGGTTGTGACACGTCATGTAATAAAATCTGTGACACACCATCTACAAAAACCTGTGACACGCCATGTATAAAAACTTGTGACGAACCATGGTTAGTCATGTACAAAAAACTGTGACAAGCCATTGTTAGGTTATGACACACCATGTACAAAAACATGTGACAAGCCATGGTTAAGTTGTGACATGTCATGTAATAAAATCTATGACACACCATGTACAAAAACTTATGACAAGCCATGGTTAGTTTATGACACGTCATGTACAAAAACCTGTGACAACCATGGTTAGGTTGTGATACGTCATTGTAACACCCCAAGCAAGAGGAGTCAAAAAGGAGAGAAAAAGGGGGAGATTCGGTCAAAAAGGGGGGGAGGAAAAAGACAAAGGAGAAGAAAGGGAGCAAAAGAAAAAAAGAAGGAAAGGAAAGAAAGAAAAAAGGGGGGAAAGAGGGGGCAGCCACGGGAGAAGAAAAAGGGAGCAGAAGAAAAAGAAGGGAGGGAAAGAAAGAGAAAGGAGAAAAAGGGGCAGCGACGGGGGAAGAAAGGAGAGAAGAAGAAAGAGAAAGGGGAGAAGAAAAAGGGGAGAAAGGGGCAGCGACGGGAGAAGGAAGGAGAGAAGAAGAAAGAGAAAGAAAAAGAAAGGAAAGAAGAAGAAGAAGAAAGAAAGGGAGAAAGGGGCCAGCGATGGGAGGAGAAAGGAGAGAAGAAGAAAGAGAAAGAAAGGGAAAGAGAAAGGAAAGAAGAAAAAGAAGAAAAAAAAAAGAGAGAGGGGGCAGCGACGGGAAGGAAGAAAGAGGAAGAGGAGAGAGAGAAACAGTAGATCAAAGAAAAAAGGGGGGACAAAACAACTGGGTGCACGCGTGAAATAATAGCGAAGTAGTACCCCGCTATTTCAAGGTGAGTGGGTGCTAAATTTTAAAAATAGTACATTCTTATAATATTATATAAATTGTGTTAATGGTTGATGGAAATTGTGGATGGCATGAGCTGGTAGAAAAATTAGGTTGTTTGTGAATGTGAAAATTTTAAAAATCTGGATTTGTGATAAAATATGTAGTACAGTATATATATGATTTTTTTTAAGTATGGGGGAAACAAATCTTCGACTGATTTCACTTCAAATAATGCCTTGCAATTTGTGTACTGCTTAGGCCAGTGACCATTATACTGTTTTCGAGATATGGTAATAATTGATTATATTTTTTTTATACGTGGATTTGGCAGACATATTATGATTGGAATGATTTTTATTTACACGTGATTGAGATATTTTGCACACAAGTAGGAAAAGGGGGACCTGAAGCCCCGATTTACATTGGTGACGTGGGTAGTTCCCACGAGTAGGTAAAGGGGGACCTGAAGCCCCGATTTGATTTATACTAATGACGTGGGCAGTTCCCACGGGTAGATAACGACATCTGAGAATAAGCCTAAGGGCTGTACTAATTTATCCGAGAACGAGATTCGCTCGTTTATTGTCTTAGCACTCATTGCGTGTCATTGACACGTAATTTTTTTTATTAATAATTTATAAGTGATATATATATATATATACATATATATATATATATATTTTCTTGGATTACATTGTTTTAGATTTGCAAGGCATAAAATATCTATCCATTTAATGAAATATTTTTCTACGCATACTCTTGGATTTAGAACTAATCTACCCATATGTTGTTTCCCCTTCTCGCTTGCTCACTGAGTCAATGATTATCACTGAGTCTATGAGACTCACACCCTCTTATTTTCTCCTTTTGCAGACAGGGATTAATCTGACGTGAAACTATCAGTGAGTACGGTCTACCACAGATCTGGGTAAGAACAAGTCTCAACTCGTTTTAGAGTCACTCCGCTGATAGAGGTCAAATTGTAATACTCTGGATTTGTATGTGGCAATTATTGATTTTTGAATTAATGAAAGTTGAGATTTCGAACTCAACGTAGTTAATGGTAATAGCATGTCTTAACGTAAAAATTGAATTGATTGTGCTTGATTTTAAATCCAAGTACACGTGTATATATATGTTCGACTTAAAATTTATGCAGTTTATTGCAAGTGTACAGGGAATGGTTGAAAAGTCATATGAGGCTTGTTCGGGACTTGGTGGGACACCTTGAAAGTCTCGAATGCCAGTAGCGATCTAGGGGGGGTCGTTACAGTTATGTACAAAAACCTATGACACGTCATGTACAAAAACCTGTGACAAGCCATGGTTAGGTTGTGACATGCCATGTACAAAAACCTGTGACACGTCATGCATAAAAATTTGTGACAAGCTATGGTTAGGTTGTGACATACCATGTATAAAAACTTGTGGCACGCCATGTACAAAAACCTGTGACAAGTCATGGTTAGGTTGTGACACACTATGTACAAAAACATGTGACAAGCCATAGTTAGGTTGTGACACGTCATGTTGAAAAAAATATTGTTATTACAAGCCATATATAAAAACATGTTTCACACCATAGTTAAACAGATATACTAAAATCCTCTCAATTCTTTTCATTTTTTTTTGACAATTTGGCACTGCTTAAAGTGTTTCCAACATGGTTTCATAAATCAAAATACAATTTTTTTTATCTAAAACACTTACTTTGACTAAAAGTTAAAAAAAAAAATTTTGAAAACCTAGGTTTATAAATTTTAAAATTTTGAATTTATTGGTGTCTAGGTCCCGAATTGATTCAATTAAAAGCTATTTCATACATTTATGATTATTTCTACCATTTTAATTTTATCGAAAATACCTAAAAATTGAATTTGTCAAATACCCACCCACCCAAACATGTCAAAACGATTGTTTGATGTCTTCAAAGCGTAAGAAAAAGAAATCTAAAAATGCGAGAGAAAGAGAAATCGAAAGCATAACAGATGAATGCCAAAAAGAGAAATCGAAAGCATAGCAAACGAATGTCGAAGAGAGAAATCGATAAAATTTGAGAGTGTGGGATGGTGAGAGAGAGAAATTCGAAACACAAATAGAGAGAAATTATGATGAATGGTTGAATTTATTTAAAATAGTTTAAAAGATGTTTTTGTCAAGTCATGACTAAATATGGCTAAAAATAATTAAACTTATTCTGATGGTTATTTTTAAAATGTCTTTATCAAAAAAGGACATTCCTTACAATTTCTTTTAAAATAAAATTGTACTCGCGGTCCTTATAAAAAAACGGATTTAATCTACATAGTAATCATATAAATTTAGTTTTTTTATTTTTTAAATTTATTAATATCAATTTAAATTTAAATATTTTGAGTACTAAATTGATATGATATTGATTAAAATGATGTAGTATTTTTTTGTTGATATAGCCATAATTATATGTTAACATGTTTTTATTGATGTAGTATTGATTAGACTGATAACAGGTTAATTTTTGTTAATATGACTGTTGTTGACATTAAATTATACCTTCTGAATTTTCTTATGTGCTTCAACTCCGTCTAATTTTCCATTATTTTTTCTCTTCTTGTCGTATATCTTCCTTTTCTCGTTTTGTTTCTACCTTCTGATCAGTTCCTTTATTCCTTTTTAATATTATTAATTTCTTTAGTAGATAATATCATTTTATCATAACTATGTATATGTTGACACACAATCTTAATATAATGAAGGTTAAATATCCAAATAAACCTTTGATTATGTTAAAAAAATCAATTCAGCCCTATTCTTTTATTATGTTCCAACAAACTCTTAAATTTTTATTTCAAGTCAAACAAACCCCCTTAATCGTTAATTAACTTTCGTTATTTAATAATACACGTAGCACTTTTATACCACATTATTTGCCAAGTTATAAGTTGACGTGGCATTTTGATGATATCATTGTCACATGACAAATGACATGACATTAAATGTTATTAATTAAGATTTATGTGCTTATCTTTTTATTTATACAAATGTCTAAAAATAATTGATTAAGGATTGAAAATAAGAAATAAAAAGAACTAATTACCTTCTTCTTAATCTATTGAACAAACATTATCTTCCTAAATAAACTTAATCATCTAATTTAAGGTTTAAGAAAAAAACGAGAACAAATTGAATTCAAAATAATTTAGGGTTTTCACCCTTCGACATCTCGAATTTACATGCCTTTCAATCATCATCAAACGTTACCTGGTAGCTAAAGAGCATATAAAAGTAAAAGATGAAAAGAAAAAGCCATGTTGAAGGAAAGGGTTGGGTTGCCATTGGAAATCAAGGTCGATGTTTTAAGAGATTGCACTTGCCAACAGCTAAGTATTGTTAAACCCGATAAGAAAAGTTAATAGTCCAAAGCCGATGTTAGCAATGTTTCTGTTTCCAATGCTTAGTTTTCTAATTGTAAGCATATCCAAAATGAGGTTTCTTAATGATTTTGTTTGTCGTGAGAATGATAAAAGAAGTTTTAAGTTCAATTTCTTTTGTTTGTTGAGTGCTGTAAGTGTGGCTATGGCCGTCACGATGGCAATAAGACATATAAAGGTTCCAAAAAAGAGTTTTGATTCTATTGATGATTTTATAATGAAACATAACAAAAATTCTTTTATTGTTATTAGTTTTATCATGTAACTTGGAATTAAATCTTTAAAATTACTTGATTAGTTCATATTGGGATCAAACTAACTCATCTATTTTTTTTTCAAAATTTATGATTTATTATGTTAGTTAGGAATCAAACCTAAATCAAATAATTTATTTTGTTAAGCACAAAAATTTTATCTTCTGTTAGATTATGGAAAAAAAGAATTACGTTTTTTTTTTCTAAATCCTTAACCAATCATTTGGGATATGTGTTTGGGTAAAACAGTAAGTACACAAATCATAATCAACTACATTTAATGTGACGTCATCTACCATGTGGTAGTGACATCATTAAAATACCACGTCAACCTGTCACATGGCAAATGACGTAGCATAAAAGTGCCATGTGTATCGTTGACTAATGGAAGTTAATCAACAGTTAAAGAAAGGAACTTATTTGATCATAAATAAAAGTTAAAGGGTTTATTTAAACGCAATAAAATGATAAGAGCTTAATTGACTTTTTTGACGTAGTTCATGAGCTTATTTGAGTATTTAGCCTATAATGAATCTAATTTATAAACCTTTTCATGGTATGACACCTATGTTTGTCTTTTGGTGTTTTTAGAGGTATATTTTGGGCTTTTCGAATCTCTTCCTTTTGTTTTTTGTTTTTCGACCTTGCTGCACATGTTTCCCTACTTCCTTCTCCTTTTGTTCATCGCCTGTTTTCCAGTTTCCCTTTATCATTTGGGTTTCCTCCATCCTCTGTGTTTTTTTTGGTAGGTTAACCTTTCTCTTTTCGAAAAAATCACTAATGAGCAGCTAGGTGAGTCATCAAACTCGATCGAGTCGACTTTGTAAAGTGAGTCTCATTACCAACTCTAACTCATTCAAGGCAGGCCGACTAATTGGTAGCTATGACTTCATCAATTTCACTAGGTAATTTGATTTTGTTTTACTATCCATTTTTGGTTTTTGAGGTAATATATAAAAAAAGAAAAGAAATTTGAGTCATTACTCATTATCTTTTGAAATTTTTAGGCATTTGGATGTTCATATTTAGTGTTTGAATTTCTTTTATTTTACTTTTTTGGGTAGTTAAATGCTCAAGCATTATCGAAAAGGCAAGTAGTTTCTATTTGAATTATACAAAATAAAAAAAAAAGGGATGAATAGAAAACTTTAGATTTTGTGTTTCATTTAATTGCCAAATAAGGATGGCTTCACTCGAAGTTTCTCAATTGGGGTTTGGATATGGCTACCAACCTCATTTATTTGTTTTCTTTTAATAGATAAACACATGCAATGGCTTCTACTATGATACATTCGAACCTAACAAACCATACAAGCTAACAATGAGGATAGAAGCTTGGAATGGATGGTAAGTTATCATGTGTTTTTTTTTAGTAACCTTAATTTGACAAGTCTAATATGAAATAGAGTCTAACCATTTTATGCCTTCTATTTTCCAAAAGGTTCATAGTGTTTGGTGGTCCATTTCACCACCAGCTAGCTAAAGATTTGGCATTTGTTGTTGCACAATTCATACAAAAAAAAAACAGAAAGATCATTTGTTAATTATTACATGGTTGGTTCCCTTATTTCTCTCTTTTTTTATTCACTTCTTCCAAAGGCATGAAATATTTATAATAGAAAACTTGATCATAAGTACCAGTTACGATTATGATGCTATAATAGATGAATATGGTGAGAAAAAAAGCTATTTGCTTATCTCCACATAGTTTGTTCTATTAAAGAATCATATGTTTTTGGTGTTTTTAGTTTGTTTGATATACAACTGCTCTTCTAAATTACTTTAACACTTAAAATGGTTACACCTTACAGTTTGTGCCTCATAATAATAATATTTGAATTGGAAAGCAATATAAATTTAATTCTTTTACTTTTGTCTACTGATGTTTACATATATACTTATCTCATTTGATCCATTAGTTGGGTTACAAACTAGGAGGATATGGTTTTATGCACCCCTGCCAATTACCTCCCCTTTAATTCTACCTCATCCATTTTTACCACTTTAAGTTTATATGAAGGCCATTAGTTTTGGTTAGCAACCACTAATGCATTACTAACAACATCCACAAAAACATCACAAGTTCAATTAGATAGCCCAAGTATTTTCATCTAAAGGAGCTTCACATGGCTATTAAGATGTGTGAGTAAGATTTAGTTTTAGCAGATCCCATTGTTAATTCACTCAAAAGCTTTCGGCAAGTTTTTGCTTTGACTCTTAAAGTGCTTTTGCTTCTAGCAGATGTGGGATTTTAATTGTTTACTAAATCTAATCAACTTTGGCATTTTCCAAGCTCTTATGTACACCTCAGAATCAGGAGATTATGCAGTTTTCTTATCGAACTATGATACCAAATCTGCTATAAGAGTGTTATTTAACAACATGCACTATAACTTGCCTCCTTGATCCATCAGCATTTTTCCTAATTGTAGGAATGCAGTATTTATATTGCAAAGGTATGACATTGTGAAATGATTGAATTTGCATCAAGAGGTTCAGTATTGTTTTAACTGAAGCATATTTCTCAAAGGTATGAAATTCTTTTTAGATTAGTTTTAACAAGTTTAATTATCTCTTAAATGACAATAAGTCACATTCATCCTTTTCAGGTTGGAGTTTAGACATCAAAATTGCAAATGTTGACAATAAATGTTAAGATGTTCTCTTGGGAAAGTTATGATGAAAATCCAATCCGAATGATAGCTCAACAATTATTACAGATGGTTTATTACAACAAGTAAATGTCATAAAGGATGCAAGCGATTACCTGTGGTACATTACTAGGTCAAATTGATTCCCTCATTGTTAGATGTGAAGGAATTTTCTATTCTTTCCTTATTCCTAATTTATATTTGGTTCATTTTTCTCTTGCTTTTTATCATATGAGTGGGTGGGAGGGAGTTTTTATCTTGAAGAAAAGAAATGTATTGTGTTTTTGATTCATCATTTTGATTCCTCTACTATCCCTTTATTTTGTTCTTTCCTAAAAAATCCAATTAGAATTGAAAAGAAACAACAATAGAGATATTCCATGTTTTTTTTTTCATTGAAGGAAGAAATAAGGGGTTGCTTATTGAAGAAACTTTAATTATAGCTTGCTTTTCTTGCATTGGTTGCCTGAATTTGCATTCAATATGTTAGAAGACTCATTGAAAAATAAATATGTTTAAATAGCATTACAAAAGCCAATTTAAGATTTTATAGTGCTTACTGATTCTTAAATTTTTGAAATGTCTCACAATTAGATGCTATATGTTACAGTGTTGACATTGGTTCATCTGAATCCTTCATTCATGGAGGGGAACTCTTCACTTTCATTGTTCAATCAACGGACCATGTGTAACACTTGACCCTAAATTATCTGTGACAGGTCATTCACATGCATTGGATAGCATGTTTGTATATTGAATTGTCCCAAGAAACAAGTTAAATGACAATATTGCCCCTAATGGTATGGTTAAGTTAAATAAGTCTTGGATCAGTTTAAACAGAGAATGGAGAATGAATTTGAGAAAACTAAAACCCATGGATTGACTTAAAATAATGGTTCGGAGTTCGAGGTTCAGTTTGGAGTTAATGAGAAAATTGACCGATTAGGGACAAAACGGCTATTTTTCAATTTCAGGACAAAATGGATATTTTTAATAAAGATTTTGATTTTTAATGACCAAGAATAATTATATGAAATATAATATGATTATTGGAGTATAAAATGAAGTTTAGTAGTGAAAAAGTGTAATTCTCGGTATTTTTGGGATACAAGGGTAAAATAGTAATTTTACCACTAAATGTCAAAGCGAGAATTTTTAAAGAATATTTTGGCCCCATTTGATTTAGATTGATTATTTAGACTAGTTAAAATATAATTTGAGGTTGAAAAGTGAGAAGGAAATACAATTCCAGTACATTTTGGAGTATAGGGGTAAAATGGTAATTTTACCACTATACGATTAAATTTAATTTTTTGAGACAATTTTGATCAATTTTGACAAATTGGAGAATGGTATGAGTATGAGGAGTGAAAAATATGTCTATGGGTAATTTTTCAATTTTTGGGGTAAAAATGTAATTTTGCACTTTTCGGGGCAAAAGTGTAATTTCGTAAAATTACATCACCAAGACTTTTGGATTTGTCCAAAAACTTCATGAAGGCTGAGGATAAGGGAAGGAATTTGGTGGCTGAAAATAAAGTCAAAAGATAAGAATTGAAAAAAAAAATTAATTAATAAAAAATTAAAAAAATATAATAAAATAATATTATTCTATTTAATGGCTTAAAAAGGCCAAATTTTCAGCCTTCTTCTCTTAAATTTCGTTCAAACCAGCAAGGAAGAGAGAGAAACCAAAAATAAAACCCTAGGTGGAAGAAAATCAAAGAAAAAAATGTGATTTTTCAAGGATTCAAGTGTTTAAAGGTATGATTTTTCAAGTTTAGCTTATGAGCTATCATTTCCATGTATTTTTCCTTAGTTTCCATGGTTAGATTTCATGTTTTTATGGTGGTTTCAGATCTGGTCATATAGGCTTAGAGAGAGAAAATGTATGGAATTATTTGATTTTGAACTATGTTAGTGTTTAGTGTTAGTTTAGCATGTTTATGAGTAAAACAACAAGAAAAATATTCATTTTCTCCATGAATTTCTCTAGGCCGAATCTAGCCAATGGTGTATGAGGATGAGGTTGACTTTTTTTGAGAGAGAATTAGATGGCAAAACGGTGATTTATGGTGTAGAAATCAAGTAGGAAAAATAATGGAATGGAAAATTTAACTAGAAATGAAATGTTGTTCATTTTATCCATTTAGGCCGAATTTTCTAAGGTGAAATTGGCTGCTGATTCTGATACAAATTTGTGATGTTTAAGTGTAATTTAATGAATTATGAGCCTAGAAAAATTATGAGAATTTTCAAAGTAAAAATCAAAATTTTTACCCGCTAGGGGTAAAATCATAATTTTTAGTCTAAGACTGGTAAATTGACCCGTAGTTGCTGCCATTGAGTAATTGGAATGTAATCGATCAATTAGAAATTGAAACGGGTCAAATCGGAGTTAAAATGAGGATTTTAGCAATTTAGATGCGTGCAGGCGAACTAAGTCGAATACCGTGTTTAGACGGTTATTCGGACAGTTGCATAACATTTCATGCATCATGAAGAGCCTAAAATAATTTACAGTGGTCTAACACAAATGATTAGAATTGTGTCGAAAATTACACATAGGTGGTGGGTCCCTTGGACGCGAGTAAATTTTGGTGTAATGGAATTAAAAACAGGAGTATCATGCACTCCTATGACGAGGTGAGTGGATAATTTACCGTTTTCAATATCTAGAGTAGTTTTATCTGCTTCTGTGATTTAAAAATAAATTGAATTTATAAATAATTTTTAAATCGAAAAAAATTTGATTTATTTACACTGAGTGTATGGAGACCGGCATTAGTTTGTGTTCATGTATTAAAATTGAAATTATGGCTTATGATCTTGGTGAGCATGCTTGACTGATTTATTGTGTTAAAAATTGGCATAAATTGCTGTTTGTCGTGTAGGCTGGCTAGTATTAAAATGGTTTTGTTATGCTGTTGTAAATTTTATAAAGTTGGTGGATCATAATTAATAAAACACTGCAGTGAGGGTTACCGTGGACTGCTTTTAGGAGGAGCACGGAAAAACTTGACTAATTGTTACCTCGGTCGGAGAGGCGAGTAGGGTAACTCCTGAGGTAATATTACAATTCACTTCACGTTAAACCATCGCGCGAAGATGAGTTTAGCCAACGCTAAAGATCGGCTGTATCTAAAAAATTATGAAATTCTAATAGCCTTGGCAGACTCAATTGGATGCTCTGATCAAGTGTCTGTGAGTATGAGATTTGGCTTAAGCCTAATTTTTATAAATAATTCATAAGCTTTGTGTTTTGCTAAAATATGATTGCTTTGTATAATTGAATTAAATTTGGTGTAATTGATGCTATGAATTACATGATAGCATTGCGTTTTTATATTGTTTCCATCTACTCGACTTTAGATGTTGTAGATGGTAATTATCCAACTCACTGGGTTGTAAAACTCACCACCCTCTCCTCCCCCTTACAAGCTCGAGATTTTTGGTAGCACTCGGTGTGCACATAGAGGCTTGATTAAAGCCGAGTTCTTAGCATACACAAAGGTACATAGTTATATATAGTTGGGCCCACATGTCATTGTAATTCATGTACATACTTTGTTTAATTATATAACAGTATGTAATAACTTATTTTGCTTTCACGCATACAAATTTGATTATTGGTGTTTATAAAAATATTGTTTTATAATAAATTGTAATATTTTTATCGATTCTGAAATTTTTGAAGGAAAAATGACGAAAATGCCCCTACGTGGTTAATGGTGCAATTTGATTGTTTTGATTCAAAACACGAACTTTATTTATTGACAAATGTTTATCGAAAATTATTAACCACGGGGTAGATGAAAAACTGGTACGAGATGCCTTGCGGGGTCTCGGTTTGTACTCAGGGAATGAGTGCCATCGGGACTTTGCGGCAATTGTCACGGGCCTCGATGGGTGGTTCCGAGGTGTGACACCATGATGTACACATCTTTATCAATGGATAGCTTTCGGGTATGTAGTTATATTTTTTTCTTTGTGGATTTTTTTTTTTTTTTGCTTTTAAGAAGTAAAAAATGTAACATGGTGGTAACCAGTTTTAGCTTTTGAGTAAGGCAAAATAAGAGATTCACATATATTAGGAAGCTCAATCTGCATCCAAGAACAAACAGAATTACACTGTTAAATGTTGTTGTTGGATTGCCAATTAGTTTTTCTCCCCAATCTTTATTACTTTGTACTTCAAATATGAAGTATGTTACTTTTCTTTGTGGGGGGTAGTTAGCAAACAAACTAGGGGTAGGAAAAAGATAAAAACCTTTCAAAGCTTAAGTGATCATAAAATGGCAACTTTATCTTATATAATGAATCAAAAGAAAATTGGTAGAAGAAAACTATGGCTTGGTTATTTTTTATACGGAACATGACTTGTATGTTTTTTGTTTTTTGACTGAAGAATGTAAGGGGACACTTCGAGACATGGAAGAGCCAAGTAGCCTTAACAACCTTATCTCAGCAATGTTAGAGTTTTCTATTTTGTAGGCTTCTATTACTTGGTAATTTTGGTTTAATAGAACAAATTGATAATTTAGTCTTATTGTGAGACGCAACATGAAAGCCTAATTAATATTAAAGTGATCAGTTAATGATGGGCTTTGCACGTCTAATTAGGTTAATATGGTTTGGTGGTTGTGTAGGCCTTGGCCCAGTACGCTTTTAATGGGGAAGCTTATACTAAAGTTTTGTTTATTATATATGTGTCAAGTCCAGCTCTATCATACATTTGTCAAGTTATTCATATACTTGATAACATGTTTGCATACGTGGATGTTTTGGAAAAGCATTAAAAGTTATTAAATCTTAAAATGTCCTAATATGGTGATTTGGAGTTCGATGATTGATTTGGAGTCGAATTTGAAATTTTCATAACGTAAAGATAAAATGGTCATTTTGCCACCCGAAGGCAAAATTGAAATGGTGGATGAAATTTTGACAAAGTTTGACTATTTGGAATATAATTTGAGCTTAAAAAGTGAAAATTTTCAATTTTGACATTTTTCGAGCATAAAGGCAAAACGGTCATTTCATGTGACCATGGGACGTAATTGGAATTTTTGAAATTTTTCATCACCATGAAACTTGTCAAGCTCATGAAATTCACCCATCAGTTTTTTAAGTGAGAAATTATATGCGGTGGAAATGGAATGCTTAATTATTAAGTATTAAACTTGGACCAATTATGTGATGACAAGTGTCAAGCTTTAATATTATTTTAATTGCCTTTATAAACTCACTTAAAACCCTCCCATTCACACTCATATGGCCGGCCAAACAAGGGAATAAAGGGGAAAAGAAAAAAGCAAGCCCTAGGAAGGAAAAATTCAAGAGAAATTGTTGGATTTCAAGGAATCAAGCAAGTAAAGGTAAGATTTTTTTATTTTAGCTTGTGATCTACCTTTCCCATGCTTTCTTTTTCATTTTTCATGGCTGAAAATCAAGTTTACATGAGGAAACCCTTGCTGGCCAAACTTAAAGGGAGGAGTTTTGGTGATGAATTTAGTTAGATTACATGATATCTTAGTGTTTTTAGTTGTTTTGTAATGTTTAGCATGAAAAACAAGCAAGAAAATTTCATGCCTTTCACCCACACTCATTGGCTGAATTTTCAAAAGAGATATTGATGGTGAATCTTGTGACATCTTATATCATTTGGCTTGAATTTGATGAATTGTGATGATGGAAATTGAAAATGGTGATTTCAAAAATATAATTTCTTTCAAAACCGATTAAATGGCAATGAGAAAATCAAGTGCATTGAGGTACTTTGGATGTATTTGGAGTATTGGGAATGAAATGAATTTATTTGGAGTGGAATTAGATGTTTTGATTGATTAAACAACGTATGATTCAAATTAGGTTGAATGCCAATTTAGTCCGATAACAATTGGACTTACGTAGAACATCGTCTTCAAAGGATTATTTGAACATTTTCGCATCCCATTTCATGCATTCATTTAGAGCCTGAAATAGCTTTATAACCGTTTGGTACAAATATAGTGAATTACATGTTGTGTATTATGTATAGGTGGTGAGCTTTCTGGAAAGGGCAAAGAGATCGTACCCGAGGATCAGGAATATGAGTACTCCATACTCCCGTTATTGTGAGTAAACAGATGCTCATCTTAATTACCTAAAGTAGTTTATAATTGTTTTTATGATTTTAAAGAAAAATGAGCTTTAATTGTAAATCTTTATGTTTTATGATTGAAATGTGATTAAATGAAATGAAATTTATAAATCATTTTGAAATTAATGATGATTTCAGAAATTGAGTAAATGGAGACTTTAATTTACTTGTGAAATATATATACATATATACTTGGTTTGAGATGATGGCTTATGATAATACAATGGCATGAATGGCTGAAATTGCGGATTTGTGGAATATATGGGTTGTTTTGTGTTGTTTTGATAGGTTGTGTAAAATTATACTTGCCATGTCATGCTGCTGAAATTTTATTGATTTGGTGGGTTATTGTATTAGCTTACTACAGTGGGTGAGTTTTCGTGGACCAGTCTATTAGAAAGGCACAGTAAACCCTATTATATTCTACCTTGGTACGAGAGGCGTAGAGGGTATCTCATGAGGTAAATGTTTAGAGTTCACTTCACGTTCAACCACCACGTGGGGGTGAACTCAGCCAACACCAAAGAATAGCTATGTTTTAAAACTTACAAATATGATTTATGTGTATATGTCTTTTTAATAGCCTTAGCGGACTCGGTTGGATGCCCCTGCGCAAGGTGTCACCGAGTACAGGTTTTAGCATGAGCCAAATTTTTAAGAAAGTCATAAGCCTTGTTGATTACTTTGATGAAATGTAATTGTTTTATATGGATTGGTATGAATTTTAATGTTATGAATCCTATCATGATGAGATGTTTTTATTTGTCTCCATTTACTCGACTTTAGATGTTATAGATGATCTCTATTTACTCACTGGGTTTATAAAAACTCACCACCCTCCTTTTCACCCATTTCAGGCTCAGGATACTCTGTAGATAGTCGATTTCATCGAGGAATACTTTTGGAGTTGCATCCTTAGAAAGCAAAAGTTTACAATCCCGCACATTCTTGGTTATATTGGGGGCCCACATGTCATTGTAAATTAAATTACAAACCCTGCCTACATGTGTTACTGTATGTATGAATTTATTTTGCTTTTCCGCTACAAAAATTATTTACAGATAATTCTATAAATATTATTTTATAAGAAAATGGAATATTTCATTTAATATTTTTATTTTATTCTATTAGCTATAATTTCATTTTAAATAAATGTTTTAGATATCTAAACTTATTTTTAGTTATGAAATGTGTATTTTTCATTCATATATTACATTTTTAACAGGTTTCGAAATTTTTGAGAAAAATAATCAAAATACCCCTATGTAGTAGAAATTTCTTTTTGACTGTTTGATTTGAAATTAGCCCATATTCCTTTAAAACATGATATTTAGAAACGGTTGCTCATAAGGGCAGTGAAAAACTGATATTAGAGTCTTGCGAGGTTTCGGTCGGCATTCCGGAAAATGAATGTCTATCGAGACATCGCGGCGGTTGTCACGAGCTCAAAAGAGTACCGGGTCGTGACAATATATGTGGCTAGGTCCCCTATTTCCTTCTAGCTTAACGAGATTTGCCCATTAAAAGTTGCCACAAACAATAGAGAAGTGTGAAAAGGAAGATCTAGCATTGACTAAGAATTTATTGTTTTTTTACTGCAAACAATGGTTATCTTTATAAATCAAACAGGTACACAATAAATAGTTGATACTTTTGGTGTTTTAATATTCACAGATAGATCTAGAGGTTCAACTTACATGTGATATCAGAGCAACTTGTGTGAAATTAGAACCCAACAAAATTTAGGTTATAAATGAATTTATTTTTGTAAAATTGCATGTTGGGGCATACTTATTTTTTTGATCCTTGGAATTCTATTTTTCGGTTATCGTTTTTGGACATAAGGTTAGGGCTTTTATTCCTCAAAATACATACATTAATTTTGTATAAAACCTCTTCTCTTAACTTGTACCATAGAGATAGGAATTAGATAATAAGTTTTAAATTTAAATGTAAAAACCAAAATCTAATTTTTCATTAATCACTTATATGTTATGTGTTTTAATTCAAATTGAACTCTTAAAATCAACGTACATATGTTATAGAGTTTATATCTAAGCTTAATTATACAAAATATAATTGTATTGCAACCTATTTTGAAGAAAACTTAAAATGGGTTAAGAATGGGTTTTCAAAATTAATTTTCTTAATTAATTGATCATGGTTTTGTAGTTTTTTGATGAGTTTTAATGCATGGGAATTATAAAACAAAATCTTAATTAAGATTTAGAAAGGTCAATTTTATCAAAAAAATACTTGAAAAGCCAAAAAATAGAGAGAAATAAGGATAAAGATCCAAATAGGTCTAATTTGACCCAATTAGAAGTTGAAGAAATAGAAAATTCTATTGGGCAACGAAGCCTACTCTTAGGCATGGAGTTTGAGGCACATCGGGCCTATTAGGCCCATGATTTTCAAAATATTTTTTGGCAATTCATCTCCACTTGCTCAACTTTACATGTACTATTTTTTTGAATTTTTTAATACATGTTTAATATTTATTTATTTTAATGTGCATTTAATTAATTATTTTGAATATTTGTAATGAGATATTTCTATAATGCATGTGATAGAAAAATAATATGCATATGTTAAAGTTGAATGCTACATGTACTCTCCTTAGATTAGTCTCTAAAGTTGTATACTCTTGGGTTGAAATTATATACATAATTTAGAGAACATATTGTGTTTATTTTAAATAAAAAAAAGGCTTAAGACCCTAAGTTTTATTACAACAAATACTATTTGGGACCAATTAAGATACACCCAGGCTTAGTATCTCATCAAGAATGGTCCATTGCATACATTAGGTTGAGTATGAAAATTAAGGAATTTGGGCAAATAATTAATTCCTTGGTTTAAGAAAATTTCTTTATTAATTGATGTAAGTGTTTGGCTACCAAAGTAGCTCATACACTAAAATTAATGAATTATTTTCTTAAGCAAAATGTTACACGATAATTTTTTTTAATTGCTTTATACAATCACCTGCCCAAAAATGGTTATTGTCTAAGGCAATTTAAAGTGGGACATGAAGCATCATGGTTGATAGTATATCAGTTTATAAGGTCTATTTGCCTAAAAGGGATAACCTTTTTGAAAATTAGAATATTCTCATATTAGCTTTATGTAGAGAGTGCTAACTAGTGTGCCATATTCTTTGCCCAAAAGGGAAACTACGATGATGCACATGGACTTTTCAGTTATTTTCTGTTAGCACATTATGGATTATTGCTAATCATATCGTTATTGCCTAATTAACTAATAGTTGCATTTCTTGCCTTGAACAGTGACCTTTACTGTGAATAATAGTCAAGCTAGTATTAAGTCTTTTAAAGGGTTTAACTTTAAAAGATGGAATGAAGATTTGTTTTTTGCCTTAGTTATGAGTGAAATAAATATAAACTTGTGTGTTGATAAGCCTATTGCCTTTACTGACAAAAACACTAATGAGGAAAAAGAGTTTTTTGCTAAATAGGATAGAGGAAATCGCATGTGTGTACATGGCATTAAAAGATCTATTTTTGAGCATTTATTGAGTGGGTTGCAAAAAACTGAAATTGCTAAGGAACTTTATGAAGCAATAAGTGAAAGATACCAAAAATCTAGTAAGTCTAAGGTTGGGAACCTTATGAGAGAGCTTACGAGTATGAAGTATGACAATGTTGGAGGGGTTAGGGATTTTATCGGGAAATGGTCCACATTCAAAATATATTGGTTTCCCATGGCATCACTTTTCTTAACAAATTTGTTGTGCATCAAGCCCTTAATTCCTTACCTATTGAGTTTACCAAAATCAAAACTGCCTATAATGCTGTGAATGAGGCTTGGAGTGTTAATGACCTTATTTCTAAGTGCATCTCTAAGGGAAAAAAAAAACTCAATAAAGGAGAAAGTGAGAGTGCCTTGCTTACCACCAATTCCAAACCTTACTATTGGAAGAATTTTAAGAAACTTAGAAATGCTCCTAAGCAAGACAATAAAGGACACGGTAATGGTCAGACTAAAAGGGTAAGAGGTCCTAAAGCTATCATAAAGAAAGAGCTAATGTGCTTTTCATGCAAGAAAAAAAGTCACATGAAACATGAGTGCCCTAAGTATAATTCTTCGTTAAAGAAAAATAATAAACAAGAAAGTAAGTCACTAGCTCTAGTTTGTTTTGAATCATATTTTATTAGTACACCACCAAATTCGTGGGGGTTTAATAGTTGTACAATTGTTTATGTTGCTGTTACATTGTAAGGGTTCAAAAGCAAACGAAAGCCAAGTGAGAGAGATGTTGCTCTATAAGTTTTTGATGATAATAAAACATTCCCATTCATTTATATCTAACTATACTACTTGAGTGTGTAAGATAAAAATGTATATCAATGATAAATTAATTACTGGAAAGCAAACATTTATAGTCGTCAGAATAAAGAGTTACAAATAAGCTATAAACGGAAATCTCTTAGTCAGATAACAAAGCGAGTTAGTTAGCTAAAGTTCAAAAGTGAAACTGGCTGCTTCAAAAACAATAAGCTCTTAATTGGTTAAAATCTTACTTAACCGATTAATAGAGTAAAGCAAATTACGAGACAAAGAAGACTTAATCAACTACGAAGAATGATAAGCCAGCTAAAAGCACACGATCAAAAATTTGATTGTGAGATAGAGAAGGCTTAATTGACTAAGAAGAATGGTTAGCCAGCTAAAAGCTCATGATCAAAATTTTGGTTGCAAGATAGAGAAGACTTAATTTACTAAAAAGTATGGTTAGTCAACTAAAAGCTCACTGTCTAAGAATTTGAATTTGAATGTCTGAAGATAAACTTATAGCTAGAATAGACTTTAAACTGTTTCCAACAGTCTAAAGCTGTCAACATCCATCAGAGTTGATTTTTCAAGGATAAAAAACATCTCCAACGGCTAAGAAGTAGATTAGATGCTTCCAAGAACACAAAAAACTCAAAAAATAGCAAAAATTCTCCCAACTCTTATTGCAATTCACTTCAATCTTTGTAATAGAGTTTAGCACTTCATCTTGTACCATTCAGATCAGGTTAGTGATAAAAGGTACTTGTTTATATCTATACTTATTGATTGTTTAGAGTGTACGAGTCACTCTAAGGGGATTACTCAAGCTTACGTTAGCTTGATTGGTATTATAGGTTCTAACTCAGCCTAGGAAAAGTTAGATTTAGGTTTCGATTAATCCTACGAAAAACCATTGTTAAAGGTTGTGGCTGAGCCTGTGAAAAGCCATTGTAAAATCTTGGTGGAAGCTTGAGAATTTCATTAATTCTAGTGATTTGGTTTGAAAATCCTTAATTGGAAGATCAATGTAGTGGATGTAGGTAAAAGAGATTGAACCACTATAAATCTTTGTGCATTATTTACCGTATTTTATTTTTCGTTTCACTCTTCTTTACATCATTCTTTCATCAGGCATTTAACTTCTCATCATTAACTTTTAACTAGCTTCTAATTAGAAAGTTCAGCTTAGTGACATTCAAAAAGTGTTATTCACCCCCCTCTAGCACACATCTTTAGGACCAACAAGAAAGGCCAAGCTTAGAGTTGGAAATAATGCCGAAGTAGTTGTCAGCCATGTAAGAACCATAAGTTTAAATTTAGATCTGGTTTTGAACTTCTTTTGGAAAATGTCTTTCATGTACCAACATTTAAGCGAAATTTGATTTCAGTTTCTGTTATAGAGTAACTTGGTTATTATTTTGGCATTAGTGATGAAAAAGTTAACTTGTTTTTAAATTCTAATGCCATTGGAGAGTTTAAGCTAGTTGATAATTTATATAGATTGTGCTTGGTGCCTAATAATGAATATAGTTGCATGAATGTTGAAAATATTGTGTCTAAAAGATCTTTTATTAAAGAAACCTCTTCCTTGTTATGGCATAAAAGATTGGGTCACATCTCTAATGAGACAGTTAAAAGATTGATAAAAGATGGCATTTACCTAATCTTGATTTTGAAAAGTTAGACACTTGTGTAGATTGCATAAGGGGTATAATGATTAAGAGCATGTTTGGCTTGACTTTTTTCTAACTTAAAAACTATTGTAAAGCTCTTATGAAAAATAATAGTTTTTAAAATTAAGTTAAAGTTGTTTGGTAAATTTACTTTTTATAAACTCTTGTTTATAAAAAGCTATTTGGCAAAACAATTTATATAAAATCTAATTTTGGTTAAAATTACCATAAAGGGTATTTAATAAATAACTTTCTATTAATAATGAATTTCTTTGTTCAAAATAGAAAAAATTAACTTTATTTTTTATCTATTTAAAATAAATTTTTAAAAATATGAAAAACATTTTTATATAACATAAAGTTTATAATTAATAATAAATCATAAAAAAGAGTTTCACAAATCAACAACTCACATTGTAACTTACAGGGGCAATGCCGCAATGCCAACCCAAAACAAGTCAATATGATATTACATTCAACCTAAATCATTAATATACTAAAATTCATCATTTTTGTATCTTTTATTATGGAAAAGAATTGAAAACAATTTAATCATAATAATCTGTCTCCTAGATATTGATTCTGTAGTAATTTTTTTTATAGAATACTAAAACTTGGCTTAAAATTGAAATAAAAAAAATAAACATAAAATAATTTCAAAGAGATTAGAGATTTGAATCAAGCTAGACGATCATGTCTAAAAGTGTCAACTTTGTGACAAAAAGAAATGAAACAAACATATCATCCAGGGTTTCCAAAACCCAAAAAATAAAAAAATAAGAAAATATAAAACAAAACAAAAAAAATAATACCTGAATGCAATTTTGATTTTTTGGTTTTCGTTCTTTTTAATTTATGTAAAAACAAAAAATAAAACCTTGATTTGCAAAAAATGAGAGAGGAGAGGGAGATCAATAGGGAAAGAGGGAGGGACTATTTTTTTAGAGAGATTTTTTTTGAGAAAATATAACTATCTTAATGAGCTGGCGTGTTTTAAAAAAGAAAAAAGGGAAGAGAAAGCTCCTAATTTGAGCTTTTTTTTAAGCTCTTTTTTTTAAGATTTTATTCTTTAAAAAAAAGTTACTTTTTTTTAAAAGCTTTTCAAGAAATTCTGTTTTGCCTAGCTTCTACTTTTAAGCAATAGATAAGCTAAAAGTAAGTCAGGTCAAATGAGCACTAAAACTAAAAAAAAAAATGCGTAACTCATAGTAATGACTTTCTGGAAATTGTGCACTCTGATATTAGTGGACCTTTTACACCCACCTTATGTGGTAATAAGCATTTTGTTACCTTCATTGATGACTTCTCTCGTTATGTTTACCTTTACTTAATAAATGAAACATTTTATGCTTATGAAAAATTTAAAATCTTCAAAATTGAGGTAGAGAAACAATTAGGGAAATATATCAAAATTGTTAGGTCTAATCGATGGGGTGAGTATTATGGTAAACATAGTATGATTAGATAGTGCATGGGAACATTTACCAAATATTTACAAGAATGTGGAATTATTGCCTAACATACCATGCTTGGAAGTCCTAAACAAAATGGTGAGGCTAAAAGGTAGAATCACACCCGTAAGGAAATGATGAGGAGTGTGATGAGTAAGACTAACTTTCCTAAGTCCTTTTTAGGTGAAGCCATTAAAACTACTTTGTACATTTTTAATAGACTGCCTAGTAAGTCTGTTCCTACAACACCTTTTGAGTTATAAACTTGTAAATAACCCAATTTGAGCCACTTTCGAGTTTAAGGATGTCCTGCAAAAGTTAGAATTTATAATCCTTCCAAAAGAAAGACTAAGCCTATAACTTATCATTGCTATTTCATAAGTTACCTGGACCATTCGAAAAGATATAGGTTCTTTTTCTCTACACGTGGGACTAAAGTTGTAGAATCACAAGTGGTAAAATTTTTAAAGTTGGATGTTATTGATAAGGTTATGACTGAAATTGTTGATGATAGTGAGACTATCAGACATGTAACCATCCTTTTGCCAGCTTTATAAGGTAATGTAGTACTTATGGCTATTGAGAGAAAAGATCTTGGGCAAAATGATGTAAATCTTCCTCCTTAAGATTTTCTTTTTACTCCTATTAATGTTCATTTAGTTTAAGAAATTGAGGTTAAAGTGCCCTTGAGGAGATCCTCTAGACAAAAGAAGTTTGCCATTCCTAATGATTACATGGTTTTCCTTAGGGAGACAGTGAATATGATATTAGTCATGTGGGGGACCTTATGATTTTTAGTGATGCCATTAATAGTCCCTAATTGGTTATATAGATAGATGCAATAAAAGATGAGATGAGTTTTATGGCTCGGAATAGTGTTTGGGAGCTAGTTGAACTTCCAAATAGGTGTAGGCCAATTGGTTGCAAATGGGTGTATAAGTCCAAGAAATATTCTAAGGGAAAATTTGAAAAGTTTGAGGCTACGTTAGTCACAAATGGGTTTACTCAAAAAAAGGGAGTAGATTATAATAAGACTTTTTCACTAGTGTTTTTAAGGATTCTTTTAGAATTATCATAGCGTTAGTAGCATATTTTGATTTAGAACTTCATCAAATAGATGTAAAGATACCCTTTTTTAATGGTAACTTTAAAGAGAAGGTTTATGTGGTTCAACTTGAGAGATTTCAGGAATTAGGGAGTGAAAGTTTGGTATGTAGATTTAAAAAGTTTATTTATGGTCTGAACCAAGCTTCTAGACAATGGCATTTAAAGTTTGATGAGATAATTACTTTCATAGGTTTTGAGGAAAATAAGGTTGATCAGTGCATATACCTTAAGATTAGTGGGAGTAAGTTCATTTTTCTTGTGTTGTATGTGGATGATATCTTGTTAGGAAGTAATGATGTTGGATTGTTGCATCAAATTAAGTAGTCATTGTCCAAGACTTTCAACATGAAAGATCTTGGTGATGCCTTATTTGTGCTTAGGATTGAGATATGAAGAGATAGGTCTTGGAATTTATTAGTGTTTTCCTAAAGGACATACATTGATCGTGTGCTTAGTAGATTCAACATGTAGAATTGTAAGGCTAGGGATGCACCTATTGTGAAAGGTGATAAGTTTAAAATTAGTCAATGTTTTGAAAAATGATTTGGAGAGAGAATCTATGAAAGGCATACTTTGTTTTAGTGCAGTTGGAAGCCTTATGTATGCACAAGGTTGAACTATGCCAGAGATAGCTTTTGCAATGGGGATTCTTGGCAAATATCTTGCAAATCCTAGTTTGGATCATTGGGTTGTTGTTAAGAAAATGATGAGATACTTACAAAAGACTAAAGAGTATTTGTTAGTATATAGAAAGGCAAATAACCTTGAGATTGTTGATTATACAAATTCTAACTGCACTAGTTGTCAAGATGATATGAAGTCCACTTCAAGGTATATTTTTATGTTGGTTAGAAAAGCTATTTCATGGAAAAGTGTTAAGTAAACACTCTTAGCTTCCTTTACTATGCAAGTTAAGTTTGTTACTTATTATAAGGCTGCTATGCAGGTTATTTTGCTTAAAAATCTTATTTCCAAGCTATGTGTTGTTGATTCCATTTCTAAACCTCTTAAAAATTATTGTGATAATAGGCCTGTTGTGCTGTTCATTGAGAACAACAAAAACACTAGTGGGTTCAAACATTTAGAGATAAAATATCTGAAGGTTAAGGATTTTATTAAAAATTGTGACATTGTTGTTGAGCACATTGATACTAACAACATGCTGGCTGATCCTTTGACTAAGAGGTTAAGATTTATAGTTTTTAGTAAACATGTTGAAAGCATGGGTAACTTGGGGTCTTTTGATGTACTTGGTTAGTGAAAGTATGTTATTTATATAACTCTTACATCATGGTTTACATTTAGTTATTTTGAGATCTTTTCTATTTATTTCTAAACATTCATGAGATGCTTGGTTTTATATTTATTGATGATCATTGTTAATTGATAATCCATGCTATTATTTGATATTATTTGGTACATGTAATCTACTTCCTTTGTACAATCTTTTACTCTTTTGACATTGAGACAAAGTCCATAATAGTCTAGAGATACACGGGTTCACAAAACTTAAAAATTTCGACTCGAGATGAAAAATGACCGTTTTGCCCCTACTATGGAAATTATCATTATTTCTATTTCCTTCGTTATTTTATCCTTCTTTTCATCATTCATTTATGCCTTAGGCCTACTTAGGCCTTAATAATGTTTGAAAACCTCCTTTTAGGGGCTCACTAAGGAAATAACGAAATTACCTCTAGTTCGTGTTATCACGTCTACTTCTAACTACGTGTCTATAAAGATCGAGGTCTTACAAATACAATACTCAAATAATATTTACATCTACTAAGAGCAAAAGAGATCAAGATAACTAATTTTCATCATTGGAGCAGTATTTTCATCTAATGTCTTTTCTAAGGCTTCATTTTTGCTCTTTAGTTCTAACTTTAAAAATTCAAAATCTGTTTTAGAATGCTCAAGTTCAATTTGAAAAATGTTTTTTTATCTAAAATAGAATTAAAATCATGCTTGATTTTCTTTAATTCATCATTTCATGAAATGGCTTTCTTTATCAAAATTTTGTATTTTAAAGCCAACTTTTCTAATTTAACATATAGTTAATCATACTTATCCTGAACATCATCATATGAAATATCACATAAGTTAAATGTTACCTCAAGTTCTTCATCTTTTTGCCATCAAGCAAAAATTTGCTCTTTCTTCCACTTTTTTTGTCTCGTCCTCTAAACTTAAAGAATCACTATCTAACCATGTTACCACCACCATTACCTTGTTTGGTTTCTTGATCTTCTTTGAGGATTCCTCCTTAAACAATGGGCATACGGATCTAAAGTGGTTAGGTTTTTTGCATTCAAAGCACACCACTTTATCCTTTTTGTTGAAGTCAATCTTGTATTTATTCTTTCATAAAGAACCTTGATCCTTTCTCTGATTTCTTCTTCCAAATCCTTTGTTTCTTTGTCCTATGAGCTTCTTAAGTCTTCTAGCTATCATGGCCAACTCTTCATGATCATCGCTTGTGACATTTTCCAATTCTTTTTCAAATGAGCTCACTTTTAATGCAAGATTTATTTTTCTCCTTAGCCTTTTTCTTTTCTTCTTTTTCTTCTTTCATTTCTTGCTTATGTGTGAAAGTGAGCCACATATTTCTTCAAGGTTGATTTTGTTAAGATCTTTAGCTTCTCGAATGGTAATAACTTTCAGTTTTCAACTTTTTATTAGACTTCTAAGCAACTTTTTCACAAATTCATGTTCAAGTATCACTTTCCCAAGTTGGTTGAGTTTATTGGCTATGTTGGTGAATCAGTCATACATGGTGGTTATGTCCTCACCAAGTTCTATTTTGAACATCTCATAATTATGGGTGAAAAGGGTGATTTTGTACTCTTCAACTTGAAAAGTCCCTTCATGGATAGTCTTAAGTTTTTCTTAAATTTTTTTTGTTGTGGTACAACAAAATTTTTTTTAAAAAATTCAACAAGGGCCAAAGCACAATGAAGAGTGTTAATGGTTTTGAAGTTTATTTGGACTTTTCTCATTTTTGCCTCAGTCCACTCTTCTTTAAATTTGAGAATTTTCTCATTTATAATTAAGTTAATGCTAATAGGGATGGAAAGGACTATTGGTGATAACATCCCACATCTTCTAGTCAACAACTTTAATGTAGATAGATATCTTAGTGCTTTAGTATTAGTAGTTGGATCCCCCAAATAGAGGAGGCTTATTTATGAATAGCCCCTCAACCATATTAGTGTTTTATGTAGCCATTTGGACTTTCCCGTAAAGAAGTTAAGCCTTAAACTCAAGGGGTTAGACTCTGATACCACTTGTTGATCCCAAAATGAGTGTTAAAAAGGGTGAATTGCACTTAAAAATATTTTTGAAAACAACTCTTAGAATTTAAAATCGTTTGGAAGATTTTGAGATATATGGTTTAAGTACTTGTTAAATTTAATAAACACCAAGTGAAGAGAAGTTAAGAAAAGTGGACACCAAGTGAAGAGAAGTTAAGAAAAGTGGACAAAACACAATATTTATATTGATTTGGTTCACCTAACTTAAATCCACTACCTTGATCTTCCTAATCAAGGATTTTCGATCCAACTTCACTAAAACTAGTGGAATTAACAACTTCCACTATGCTCTTATAAGGTGAGCCTCCAATCCAAGCTCTAAACCTTTACAATAACCCTTAGAGTACCTCACACATTATATTCAACTAAGAAATAAGAGAAAAATGATGTACAAATGATCACCTAACTGATCTAAGAAGTACAAGTTCAAACTCAAAGACTTTTTCAAAGATATGAGGGGAATACAAGTGTAAAAGATAAGGTTTTTACTCTTCTAAGCTCTTTTCAAATTCTTGGTAGGTTCTTTATCTCATTTATGATCGTTGGAGGCCCTTTAAATAGTTGGAAGACACATTTCTAGCTATTAGAGATAGTTTCTAGCTGTTACTAGTTGTTATTTTGTCTTCTAACAATTAAATTCAAATGCGGTAGCAGTGAACCTTTAATTGGCTAAAACAGGCTTTAACTAATTAAACCCTCTCTACCTTGCAGTCTGCTTCTTAGTGTTAACCAATTAACGGTAACTTAGCTGATTAAAGACTTTTTGTTTTCAAGCAGCATTCTTCACCAGCCTTCTTTTAACTAATTAGTCTTCCTTTTAACTGATTAAAACTTCCCTCTCTTCAACCTTAACTAAATGAAATAGGCTCTAACTGACTAAGAAATCTTCAAATTTGACTTTCTTTATTTGGTGCCCTTTGACGGTCAATATTACTTTAAATTTGAATTTTGGTGCTTCTAGATATTTCAAGTTTGAGCTTTAACCAATTAAGCCATTTGGTTAATCGATTAAGAACTTTCTATTTTGCATCTAGTGCCTCTTTAATTAGCTAAGCCTTGTGCTAACTGGTTAAAACTTTTCTGTTTTCACTTAAGTGTAGCGTCCATCATTGCCTTAATTGATTAAGGCTCCATGTTAATCAGTTAACATTATTCTGACTTTACTTAGTCCTTTGTTATTTGCTCTTTAACTGATTAACCATTCTTGTAACACAACTAGTTTCTTGACTTACTTTCGAACAACAATTTTATTAAGGGATTTAAACTCTGTTTTATACTCTTAAATAATGTAATTAGACATTAATAAATGAGTAATGTGTTGCTATTATAAAAAGCATATGAAGTCTTTTTCTTTTTTTTTTCTTTTGAAATTATCATTTTCAACTCTTTTTTGTATAAAAATTAAAAAAGTTAATAAAATGGTTTTGAGGGTTGTGCAAGAAAATAGTAGCTGATTAGGCTGCAAAGTGTCAAGCAATTGGAACCTCGTGACCATACTATCTATCGTATGGTATAGATTAAAAGTGTACATGTGTCCGGTCATGCTAGGTGAGGCCCACCTAAAATCTAATCCCGGGTTAGAGCTTGACCTTTCTCAACCGTATATTTATTATTAAAATATTAAAAAAATATTTTTTATTAAAAATTTAAAATTTTAAAATTTTTTTATCACATAACAGTCGTAATGGGGGACTAAAGTACAGTAACTCTCGTTGTCAATCTTCCTAATAGATCAAAATTGGTGAGTTGAAATTTCAATGAAATGGAAGAACAAAATTTTATTATAAAGATTAAATTCAAGTTTTGACATATTTAGCCAAAAATATTACTAGAAAACAAAATCTGGTTACCGTATAGAGCAGGGAGGCAGCGCTTAGGGTCTTTTGGCCCAATTCTCGTTGACTCACAGAAACTTGATGCAACAATCCTGGATTTTTCTTCATGCTAAACGTGTATCCCTCAAATCAAGATTTGATACGAGCAAAACTCATAAAAGGTCAAAAAAAAAAAAAACACTTTACCTCAAAATAACACGTGAGGATAAAATTTCTATAAAATCATTTAATATAATTAAACCACAGTTATAAGAGCATTAATAAAATATTAAAAAGTTATATTTACAAAAAAATTATTAAACAATTAGATTTGTGATACACATTAATATGATAATGAGTTATTTGTTTTTTAAAAAATCTTTAATTGTCAAAGTTAAATTTGAATTAACATTTAATTTATTTATTTTCATTTGAATCACTTGTGCAGTGATTTCATTGTCCATAATTAAAATCGCCTTACAACATCTCTCATCCTATGTTATTGACAAACTTCAATAAACACTCAATAATTCTACTCCATATAAAAAAATTTCCGAATTTCACCAATTCTGCCCATTTTATTTAACTCATCTCATAAATTTAAAGTTGCAATAAAAGTCCACATTTACACAATGGGACAATTTCACATGAAATGGTGTTAGGTATGACAAATAATGCTAGAAAATGGCCCTTCAACGGCTCCCGTGACGTTATTAACATCAGCCATTAATGTTTAGTTTCCCTCAATCGCTGCAATCTTTAGCAGATGATTTTTTTCTTTCGGCCTTTGGCCCTCTATTAAATGCAAGAGCTGTAGACAGTCTTAGCAAATTTCTGCTGCTATGCTTTCAAATTCAAGAAATTGGATGAAAAACGGAAAGAGTTGCGTGCATTTCTCAAATTCAATTTGTATTCCCAGTTACTAACATTTTCTGTGCTGGATGAGCTATATATTGAAGAATCTAGTATATTCAATTAGCTGTACCTTTTATTATTATTATTATTATTATTATTATTTTTCATTTCTCATTGCGGCCTAAAAACCTTTGGGTCGATCCTGTTTAGCGGATAATCATGTTGAATAATGGAATTTATTATGCAAATAAATGAGGAAATGTTTGGATTTTTTTTTCTTTCCTGCTTTCTCTTTGAGAACAATAAGATTCAAAACCCAAACCATTTGAAAGTCATCAAGCCTTACTAATTTCATATGTTTATTTCCACATCTGATGCCCACGGGTAGCTGTTACCTAACATCAAAACTGGAAAGAGAAAGGAATTGATGATTCAGAAAAATATCTGCGACTGCCAGCCCAAGCACATGCGTCTTGGTCTTTAAGATTAGATTACAGGTTGCATTCAGCATTAAAGGAAGATTACAAAGAATAAAAAATAGAATTGCCATTTGGGCTTATTTCCGGTGGTAGAAAAATATATAAAAGGTTTGAATTGAGACCACACTCGTAATATCTTGGATTAAAATGTAAAACCAAAGAGAAGTAGCCTAAAATGACATCCAACAACATATGTCCAAATCTAATTTATAAGCACCATTAAAAAAATCTGAAGCAACTCATTCTCCACAACCACCCCTGACAGACGAACAAGTACTATGACTTAAATCTTTAGGAACCAACCCACACAAAGAAAATAGCTTAGGAAAAAGGAAAAGTCGGTCCTCCTATTACAGCGTTCCTTTGAAAAAAAATCCAATCACACAACATAAAATTTATTTTAAGTCTGTTTTGTTATATGAAAAACAATAATTTCTGCTAAAGACAATGAAAAGCGTAAAGCTTGAAACAGACAAAAGAAAGCAGACAAACCATGAAATGTTAATCAATTTGAACATCCTAATGTACTGTGGTGAACAAGCAATAGGGAGAAAATAAGCAAAAAATTTGTGCCAAGATTTCTTTCAATAGACCCTTTTTCTTTTGTTTTTTCTCTCCTCTTGCTTTTTCCTTTCCTTTTCCTACTACACGATCATCCAATTTTGCCTTCTAAATGAAGAAATCAAAGAGAACTTTTCTAGAAAAAGAATCCAAAGGATAAAAAAAACAAAGAAAAACGAAAGTAAGAAAGAAACTAGACCTTTGGTGTAAAGGATGAGTGAACAACCTTGTTTTGTCTCCCAGCTAACCACAGCAGAGTCCTCCTTGCAAAAGAAGGTGTTTTAGCTTGTGAATCTAAGCTATAGTAGCTCTGATTTTCCTCGTCTAAACCTAATTCACTCCCTCCATTTCTCCACCTGCCAGAGTCTATCTCAGAGATAGTATCCCTGGCGCCTCCAATACCATTCTTCACCTTCATGCTATCATCACCAGCAGCAGCAGTAGCAGCAACATTCTGATGCACCGGAAATCGAAATGAAAAGGCCCTCCTGGATGAATCCTCTGCAATATTCTGCTTGTCCTTCTTCCCCCGAAGCCAAATTTTCGATATTGAGAAGCTTTCTTTCTTGCTCTTACCAATGGCCTTGCCATTGTTGTCACTAGCACTAGAACTCCCTTTATTTTCAAAGTTTCTCATGATTTCAAGACCGTTGAACTCTCGTCTTGATTCACAATCACATTCAGACATCGCTGGGCGGTGACCGGGTGTCAATGGCAAACAAGTCTTCTTGCCTGATGGTTTCTTCATTGGGGTTCTAATTGGCACTTGCAAGAAAGAATTCTCATCCATTACATACTCAAAGGACCCCATTGAGAAACACCTCCTAGCATCCACAGTATTGTTACTGCTGCTTTCGTCACCATCAGCATTCCTAAACTTTCCTAGCCGAACAGGCACCACTTTTTCCCCAGAATCCACCGCCACTGTTGCGTTGACTTCATCTTTTTCCAGGATTTCACATGATTTACGCTGGGATGACCCCAATTCAGTGTCTCCACAAAGACCCAGCTGGGAATTTGATCTCACAACTGAATTGGTTCTGCCTAGAGCACCTTCTCTATCAGTGACAATCTCTCTTGAGCTTTCACTCCCAGATTCAAGAACAAGAACAATGGGTGAACAGCTATTATTTGGAGAGAAATCAGGGAGTAAGCTAGCTCTACACAGAGGGCATGTGGAATGAGACAAAAGCCAAGTGTCAATACACTCCATGTGGAAGGCATGGCTGCATTTTGGTAGTAATCTAAGCTTGTCTTCAGGCTCAAATTCACACAAGCAAACAGCACAGTCAAATGGGTTCTTTACTCCTATGATGGCTTTGTAGTGGAAAACAGGGAGAGTATCTATAAAAGATTGGTCAACACCAGCATCATGGAGATGGAATAGTTGTTGCAACTGCCCTTGAAGAGCAGTCACATTGTCTATATCTTCTGGCTCTCTATTGGGAGGTCTCAAAAGAAATCTAACTAAAAGGTGAAGCAAACCAGACACAAAGAAAATGATAGCTAGGATTATAATGATGAGTAATATACTCGGACTAACCTTGTTATTCAAACTGAAACTATCAGAATGCAAATTTTGCGGTGGAGGCAATAATGGTGATGATTGAGGGAGGTAATATGGCTGCTCTGATGGAGAAAGCAAGCTTCTTTGCTTAATTTCATGGAAAATCCAGTCCATTGTGTTTTCTGGAAAAAGATGGGGAGAACTTACCGAGATTGAAACTGTAGGCTTGAATCATATGCTAACAAGGATCCCATCTGGGGCTACCAAGAAAAACATATCCCAGCCTTAATGGCAAAACCAGTAGAAAAAGTGTTCTAGGATTTGCAAGTCTTTCTGGTTAAGACTCAATGGTAACATTCGTTTCCTTTTACTGCATTAGAAGCTGCAAGTCAAAAGGAAGAGAGGGAGTGAACCAGAAGGGGAGAGAAGAGAGAGAGAGAGAGAGAGAGAGAGAGAGAAAGAGAAGGAGAATTGAATACGTTTTTAAATGGTAGATATAAATGGTCCCAGAAGGTGAATTTCAAAAGATAGGAACCAATAAATCTACCCAACAGAGCAGAAAATAAATGAGATTAGATCTTATTGCGTAAATACAGCATAGCCAATCACTTTCATGCTGCAAAATAAAAAAAGTAATGCTGAAAAATAAAATCTCCTGTGTATGTCTATGGTTAAAAATTCTTAATAAGGTGAGTTTTGTCAAGAAATCATCAAATACGAGGCTCTTTCAGGGGTTGACTTAAAAAGGAACCCTTTTTAACTACGAACAGGCTCTTTCAGGCATCAACCCCGATGCCCGTTTAATTCCTTAAACTTAGAAAATGTATATAATCTTCTGAAGAAAACAAATCCATAATTATTTGGCTTAGAGATAGTGTATTAGGAAACTGGATTGTCTTTTAGCATTATTTTAGTACCATTGTTTTTTTCTTTCTGATCCCCATTCTGGACAGACCCTTCCATTCCGCCACTTCTATAGGCTGAGAGTTTGGTACCTGATTCAGATCAGCCTCTCCTCTCTTCTTTGGTAAAGACCAAAAACAAAAGACAAGTGAATTTTTCAAAGTCTACAAGGGGGAGAGAGAGACAGCTGGAGAGTGATGGTATTTTGAAACAGTAAAAGAGTAAGCATAGTATAGGATTTACGGGGGGGATAAAAAGACAAATTGCGGAAGTTCCTGGACCCCATAGCCAAGGAAGTGACAACTTTTTCCTTGAACCTTTCTCATGGATTTTGATACTTGCTTTTTGGTGCTGTTTAAAGTGGTGTCACCGACGGAATCAAACACCCATTTTAGGAGAAGGGAAGTCTCCAATTTTGATGTCTTATTGGTACGAAATGACCTTCTGGATTTCGTAGTTAACAAATATAGTATAAAAGAATAATTACACCCGAAGGTTGCATCAATTTTCCTTTTCCGCGTTTTACTTCAGCAAGTAAATAATCGCTCCCTCAGTGATACTGATGTGATCAGCAAAGAGAACTTGCACTGCAAAGTTATTGTGGATAGTGACACATAACTCATAAGTATCCCAAATGTGAGAGTGAAATGTTAAAGAGACATTAATTTTTTATTTTAAAAATTTGTACTATTATTTATTTTTTATTTTTGAATTTAGATTATTTAATACATTGTGATTCAAAATCCATATGATTTGCCTATTAATTTTGTTTATTGTAGTTGGCAATAAATTTTGGGGATGTTACCGTGACGATGGTCATGGAACAAGCTAAAGAAACTTGGTTCATTGAAATGTGAGCTAGCTCCCTTGGCCATAATTTCCGAATATTTGTCACTTTTTATTTAAAATATATGGACACGTTGAGTATCGCATCCTCGACTAAGCAGCTTCATGAATTTCAAAAACAGACAAAGAGTGACAGCAACATTGAAAAAGATGAAAGTATAAGCAAACAATTTACCTCTTAATCAATGGTCCCCAAGCACTTAATTGTCTCGCACTTTGTCAAGATTTAAGCCAATTTCCTCAACTAATATTAAGATAAAATAATAGAGTTTTAAGTCATTCAGCTCCTGAAATCATCTGAGTTGGTTAAGAATTTGTTGAAATAATTTGACAAATTTACATAATTAGATGACTGATATGGATATTAAATTTAATGGGATTAGAGAACACGTGGTTTTTTTTTATTCTTTTATCGTTGAAGTTAATGATTTTTACACTTCTTAGTTCTTGCCCTCACTTTTGTATCTTGAATTTGTTCCCTTACACTTGAATTTCACCAAATAGGAGTAATTAAATTGTTTGGGAGGAAACAACAAGAAAAAGTGATGACAGGAAGTCAACGCTTTTGTTATTTTTCCCGTTTAAAATATGTCGTCTGGTTGTGAACAAATAAAAGTAGAGATACCAGCTGGAATGAGAGTAAGGAGCATCACCAGACTTTAATTAACACCTGCACTTGAAGCACAAGGTCAATAGCTAGCTATTTGTATTTATTTCGCTTATAGCCATGGTTTATTTAGTATGGCTATTTGGATTAATTTCTATAGACAAGGATGCAATTTATTCCAATGTTTCCTCCAAACATGGATACTCATCAGATCCTGGTTATTCATCTGTCCGCCGCAGAGTGATGCTTCTCCGAACGTAGAGTGACAAACCAATTTTTTGGAACGTCATGGTGTTTCTATTTGAAGACCTTAGCCTGGAGGATATTTTTAAAAGAATTTTGTCTCCCTTTTACCAATCCCTATCATGCTTTGACGCGTTGTGGTCCGGCTCATTTCCCGACAGAAATTGCGCAAAAATATAAACCGCCTTACGTTGACAATTTTGCAGCTGCTTAGTCCATTACCAAACCTGGACGTGGTCCTACAATTTGCAAGTTCTTTCCGAGAAAATGTCTGGTGTCTTTGGCTATGACAGTTTTTTTTAACATTTACCCATGTCAGTGACTGCGGTATGAAAATGAAATACAGAGGTAAATTTTGGCTTATTTATTTAGTTCTTTTTTCTCTCTGATCAATTTCTTCGAGGCAGGTATAGAAGATTACAAACTTCTATACATAGCCATGGGCCTTAACAAAATTTTAGAAACCAAATTCTTGCTATTAAAAAAAGGAAACTGGATAGAGTTCATGCTTGAAACAAGTTACAAATGTTTTTTGTCTTAGATGATAAAGGTTTTCTAATTAATTATAAAAGAAAGAAAAAAATTTCTGTTCTAAATTATTTGATTGTGATGAAACAAGAGAGACAGAAGGAGAGAGTATTTTGAAAATAATTGAATCGAGCATAACTAATCCACTCGAGCCTCTACATGCAACTTTTGTGCTGGCATATTAAATATTTGACATAATAGTGCTAATGCCAGGGTACACAATGTTGACATGCACCGCCCCTGATTTATATCCTAAACTTATATAATGTTACCATGTTTATGGGAAAAAACAACACTATTTTTCTGCTTGCTTTTTCCTCTACTTGTTTCTTAAATAGTTTAAAACGGTTCTTTTCTTCTAATTTTTTTAAATGTCTCAAAGTACTTCTATCTGCTAGCTTCTATATCAAAGAATTATTTTCCAGTTATTATAAATCAGAACTTGTTGGATTTTTTTTTTAAAAAAGTGAGAAATCAAGGCATTTCTTTTTTATTTTTTGTCTGAAAAATCAAGGTATTGCTTGCGTTGTTAGACATGACTCGTGAATGGAGAGGTATATATGTGGCGTTCCTTAGGATTTCCAAGTGGCTGATGATCTCAGAATTGTAAAACCAAGCCGAAACAGGCCACGTAATAACAATGTCAATGTCCATGCCATTGTCACCTCACCTCAGTTCTCCCTTTTATTTTTGTTCAATAAAAATAACCATTTTGAATGAAAATAAGCCTTTCGTTATTGTCGGCAACAAGAGTGCAAATGCTTCCTTTCTTTTATGTTGCTTCAAAAAAAATCACATTTGTCCCAAGGCCCATTGATTTTAATAATCCGCAAATTGTTGTAGGGAATTTTTGAGTAGGCGTATCAATTAGATAATTTCTTATCTCTCGTAAATGGTAAGTAACTCCATGTACTCTTTATTTTTTTTAAAAGGCAATGAGAATAATTTCATATATCATAAGTGAACTTTTCCAAACTCAAAACATTTGCAAGACCAGCACCTTACGAAGTGATAAATCTATTATATAGAGTTATTTTAACACATTTTGAATGGCTTAAATAGTTATATCTTTGAGATTTTAGATTCGAATTTTAGTATTTTAAGTGTTTTTATAGTATACATTTAATTGCATATTGAGTAGTTAATTTAAATTATTTTAGTTTAATTTTATATTAGTTTGTTTTAAATTACTTTAAGAGTAGTTATTGTTGATTTCTTTTATTACTTTTGTAGGAAATTTGATGAAAAAAGGATCATTTGATGAAAATCTATGCAAGTATGGTGATGACTTCATTTGTATATATTTCGGTATTTTGACAATATCTCTCTATAAAGGGCTGCAAATTAGGTGATTCTTGACCACTAAAATCTTGAGTGGAAGGGATACAACTTTTATATTTACTACTTCACCCAGTTTTGATTGGATTGTGGTCAAAATATTTGTCTAAGTCAGGTACTGCAGTACTATGCATGGACTAAACATGATGTTGTATTTGACACATATCTTTCACTCTGGAAGTTCAATTGACGTGATTATTGAGCCATTGGAAAGTTAAGAGACACAGACAAAACTTTCTTGTTTACTACTTTGCTCAGTTCGAATCATATCGAGGTGAAAATTGTGTTGGAAGATGCTCGACTGCTGTAGTTTTGCACAAGGCAGTATGTGGAGGAAGGGCACAACGCTGGAAAACAAGGCAGCAGTGCTAAGGAAGCCAAGGCCGTAACACTAAAAAACAAGGCTGCAGTGTTGATGAAAGGAAGCACACCATACATTTTCTCAAGGCTAGAGCGCCACGACGTCAAGTGATTTTCCAAAAATAAAAATTTGATAGAATTATGGAAGTTGGGTTACTTAGAGCCTATTTAAGGGACACTTTCCAGAGATTTTAAGAGGGAGGTTGTCACGACCCAATTCTCAGGCCATGACCGGCGCAAAGACCCAATGAGCATAGCTCACCAAGCCCAAGCAAGCCTATTTTCATTTACTTTACTCCATGTATGATTGTATGAGGCATCCACACGCAATGCACCCAGTGCACACAAAGCCAACTCACAATGGCATTATAGATATAATATGTACATACATACCGGTCAAACATAACCTTTGACAATGTACATTACATTTACATAACCACAATACAAAAGGCCCTTGACTTCCAGCGAAGAATTTACAAGAAACACGGGCAATTATTGAATGCCGGACACCTACCAGGAGACAAACTACAGTGATCCTACAATCTAGGAATCTACAATCTCCTGATCTGAAAACATGAATTTTTGAAAACTGTGAGTACGAAACTCAGTGAGCAAACATTAGGTGGAAACAAGCAATAATATCCAAGAATAATTTAAAACCATGATGCACACATTTGGAACAAAATCATTTTTGTTCCAATTTAGTATCAAACCCCTTCCCTTAACTCAAATTAATTTACAACGAATGAGTATTCAATTTAATACATATACACACACAAATGAATACAAAATCACCACTATCTCACCAGCTCATGTGCAACCCCAACATCACGCACATAGTTGGAGTTATCGTGTGCATCCCCCCACATCGTGCACACACAATATCATTCTCCATATCTCTGCACCCATCATTACCGACATATGCTCCCCCACATAGTGCACATGTACGGTTATAATTATCACACAATATTATTTGTCAATACATATCACACATCTACACATATACAGTAGCATATTATAGAGCACATGAATGCATGCCTTTATGCATATCACAATTCACACATTAAAATATTTTTTTTATCAAGGGCTTGTTTCCAAGCACGTATTTTAAGAAATTTGGATAAAATCATCCAGATTATCCATTTCAATACATGTACATTTTCCAAAATAATTTGAAATGCAAGTTCACTCACAATGTCAAAAATTTGGATTCCGGGTGCACTCGGATTAATAGTCCTCAAGCACGATCCCTTTGCCTTTTTCGGACGTCTCACTACCTTGACACAGAATAAAATTAGAGAATTTACTATATTGGTGTTAGTTAGGTATAAAATTAACCTAATTTCTATACGGATGCATAAAATACTCAGTCAATCGCTTAAACGCGATGTTGACCTAATTCGACCGATTACCCGATAAATTGGCCAATGCGTCCAATTTGATTCCAAATTGCACAATTCTTTTTCTAATACCTTAATTCACCACATACCATTTAAATAGTGCCAATTTTAGAATTAAAAATTTTCCATTTCTTCATGAAAAAATTCAGTCATTATAGTGCATTAGCACTGTAATTTTTCCTACTTAACTTTTTTACCTTAAATCATCAATTTCTAATTTATTTCATTTTCCAATTACAACCTATGATATTCGGCCTTGAAAGATTCATGGGGAAAATTAAGTTTTTTCTTACGGTTTTGCTTACTAACATGCTAACCTATCTCTAAACACTAACATAGTCTAAAATCAAGTCAATCCAAAATTAAATCCTCATCCATATCCATTTTTCAGAATTGAATTCATCATGATATCATGCCTCTCAACCATAGAAAATGGAAAGAAATGTATGGGTATTGTAGATCATAAGCAAAAGTGAAGAATTATTACCTTTTTCACTTGATTTTTCTTTGAAAATCACACTTTTCTTGAATCTTTTGCTAGGTTTTCTTGTTTTTCCCTTTGTTCTCTTTTCCTTTCCCTTGAATCTGGTTTGTGCTGAATTTAGAGAGAGAAAATGGGTTGAAATGGCTGATTTTTAGGCTTTAATAATAAAATAAATAACTTGCCACATGGCATAATGCCATTGACCCATTTTTTTAACTTTTTTGACTTTTTCTTTCAATTCTTTTTCACCACATGATTAGTTTAAGTCAAGATATGATTAAAAGATGACCATGGCTGAAAAAATATGTTCTGGTGGTGGAAAATTACCGTTTTGCCCCCGAGATGGTAAAATTACGATTTTACCCCTATACCTCGAAATGTACCGGAATCACATTATTTCTACTTTTCAACCTCAAATAACACTAATATTGATTAATATTAATCAAATGGGGTAAAAATCTTTTCAAAAAAATTCCCATTTAGTCTCCAGTGGCAAAAAGTACCATTTTACCCTTGTGTTTCAAAAATACCGAGAATCACAATTTTCACTGCTAAACTTCATTTTATATTCCAATAATCATAATTGTATTTCATATAATTATTCTTAGTCAACTGTGATCAAATCTTGACTAAAAATCTCCATTTTATCATCAAATGGTAAAATGACCGTTTTGTCCTTAACCGGTCAATTTTCTCGATTGACTCCAAACTTGACCTTAAACTCCGAATTATTATTCTAAGTCATTCTGTGGGTTTCAGAATTTTCAAATTCCTCTTAGAATTTCTAGTTGAACTAGTTCAAGGCTCGATTTAACTTAATTGTACCACTATGTACAATACCAGCTTTTAACAAATTCTACAGGGTCTCACAGAGGTAGCAAGTAACTATTTTGCAGATTTGGAGCCAAGAACAAAGCAAGAAAATAAGAGAATTTGAGAGAAAATTGAGATTGCAAAGCTTCAACACTTAGTTTCTTTCTCTACTTTTGTCTTTCTTTTATTTTCTTTGACTTGGATTCATGACTAAATTTCTTTGGATGTTGTATTTATTAGATATTATGAGCTAAACTATTTTTCTAGAATTGTGGTAGATTTCAACATGTAGTTTGAATATTAGTTTCTTTTTTATTTACTATGAGTAGGTGTAGTTTTGCTTATTCAAATATGTTTTCAATGCTTTTGATTGTTTGGCCAACAATTAACTGATTTGTGAATCTAATTAAGACTCGACAAAGAGATTTTAGATTGGACTAAGATTTGAATAGTGTATGCTCACGTCACTTAAGTGATTTGATTCACAATTCGGGTAGACATACGCCAATTGCCATATATAGCCAAATTAGAACACTAGCTTCATAAACCTTATTTAATTGATTCTTATAAATATATAGTGACTCAATTAAGTTAGGTATTTATGCAAGCATCTCAATGAAGACTTGTACATAGCTTTGGATTATAGGTTAGCAAAACACCCATGAATGTAAATAATTTCTATTAGTTAACTTAGTGCTTGCTTTAATTAATTTTTTGAAAATTTTAGTTACTTAAATAAGATTAATTTGTCATAAATTTTAATGCTTAGAAAAGATTTAGGAACAAATCTCTATGGGAATGATATTCTACTTCATCTCTATATTACTTGTTCGATACATATACTTACGTGTGCAAATTCAACAACAGGTTTTTGGTGTCATTGCCTAGGATTTTGTTTTCTTTGTTATTTGCTAATATTAAAATTTTACATATTAGTCTTAATTTAAGTATTATTTTTTGGTTTTGTAGTTGTGTAGAGCTATTGTATGAAAAGAGCAAACAACTTGGAAACTATCTCGTGTGATCCAAAAATTGAGTAAAAATTTCGTAGATTTCGACGAGAAAATCAACAAGGTGTTGCTCCAGTAAATACAATGGCTGATCAACAGGGTGAATAACAAATCGAAAAGCATGTAGTAGCTGACAATCGTTGCTTAAAGGATTATATTGTTCCTTCTATACAAAGAATTCCATCAAGCATCCATATGCCAGCTATTCAAGCAAATAATTTCAAGATCAAGCCGGCTATAATCACCATGATTCAAACCTCAGTTTAGTTTGGGAGCCTTCCAAATGATGATCCTAATGCCCATATATCAAACTTCTTGGAGATTTGTGACACTTTTAAACATAATGGTATCACAGATGATGCAATTCATTTGAAGTTTTTTCCTTTCTCATTAAAGGGCTAAAGCATGGTTGACTGCACTCCCTATTGGCTCAATAACGACATGGGATAATCTTGCCCAAAAGTTTCTTACTAAGTTCTTTCCCCTCACTAAGACAGCAAAAATAAGGAAAGATATCACATCATTCATATAGCAAGATTTTGAATCGTTGTCCGACGCATGGGAAAGATACAAAGAATTACTTTGACGTTGTTCGAATCATGGTCTTCCAAAGTGGTTTTAGGTGTAAACTTTCTACAATGGTTTGAGTGGGTAGCTTTGACTCACCATTGATGCCGCTGCGGGAGAGCTTTAATGGCTAAATCAATTGATGAGGCATACGGTTTTGTTGGAAGAGATGGTTGCAAACAACTACCAGTGGCCAACAAAGCAAGCAAGGCATAAAAGAGTAGCTGGAATTCATGATGTAAATGTGTTTTCAGCATTATCCGCTCAGGTAGCCATTCTAACTAAAACTTTTGAATCTTTTGGTATTAATAGTGTGCAAAGTCCTTTTGTAGCTTGTGAGTATTGTGTAGATAATCATGTAAGTCATCAGTGTCTAAGCTCAACAAAGATAATGCAATTTATGGGGAATAGCCAAAAATATAATCCCTACTCTAACACTTACAACCCAAGGTAGAAAAACCATCCAGACTTTTCTTGGGCCAATAATCAAGGATCTTCCTCAACTTCATGGCCAAATACACCTTCGAATTTCCAACAAAAACTTAAAGCACTTCTCTTAGACAAGAAACCAACTGTGGAAGATTTACTAAAGTAGTACATGACACAAAATGATAGTATTATACAAAGTCAAACAGCTTTCATTTAGAGTTAAGAAGCATTAATTCGAAACCTTGAAATGTAGGTTGGTTAACTTGCCAATTTATTAAACAACCGACCTCAAGGAACACTACCTAATGATACAGAGGTGAATCCAAGGAGAAAAGGTAAGGAACAAGTTATGGCAATCATCTTGAAGAGCGAAAAAGAGGTTGAACATAGTGTTAGGAAAGCTAATCTTCAAGATAAGCTTGTTGAGAATAAAACGCTGATTGAGACAGCTAACAAGCAAATTCAAGAGAAGGAAGCAAATGCAATTATACCACCACCACCCTTTTCTCAGTGTTTTTAGAAACAAAAGCTTAGTCAGCAATTCCAAAAATTTCTTGAGGTATTCAAAAAACTTCACATCAACATTCCTTTTGTAGAAGCTTTAGAGAAAATGCCATCATATGTGAAGTTTTTGAAGGACATATTGACAAAGAAAAAGAAAATGGAGGACTTAAAACAATTACACTCACTAATGAGTGTAGCGCAATAATCCAGAACAAGCTTCCACCAAAGCTTAAAGAGCTAAGGAGTTTTTCTATCCCTTGCTCAATTGGTAATTTTAATTTTTCAAAAGCTTTGTGTTGTTTGGATGCTAGTGTTTCAATTATGCCTTTGTTTGTTGCTAGGAGATTTGGACTAAAGGAGATTCAACCTACAACAGTCACCTTACAAGTAGCTGATAGAATGATAATGCACCCTTGTGGGGTGATAAAGGATGTCTTGCTTAAAGTTGAAAAATTGTTCATTCTAGTAGACTTTATAGTACTTGAGATAGAGGAAGATCAATAGGTTTCGATCATATTAAGACGTCCTTTCTTAGCCACTACAGGTGCATTAATCAATGTAAAAGAAGGCAGAATAACTTTCAGAGTTGAACAGGAGGTAGTTGAATTTATTATTTTTAATGCACTTAAATACCCTTCATCCACAACTCAATGCTATAAAGTGGACTCAGCTGATAAAGGTAAAGGTAATTCTGCTCCACACTCTACAAGTAAGAAAGCATCAATTCTTGAATCAAAGCCACTGCCACCGTAACCTAAAACTAAACAGTGTTATGATGAGCATGATCCATTACCTTTAGTTAATCTTGATTTTAAAGTGGGACAACAAGTGTTATTGACCAAATTAGTCAAGCTTCTTCTATGGAAACAAAACTTAAAGTGGTTGGGTCCTTAAAATATGGTTAAGGTCTATTCGTGTGGTGCAATAGATATTTGTAGTGAAGCTATTGGAACATTTAGAGTGAATGGACAACGTCTCCAGCATTACTTGGGAGGTGAATTGGATTGCCAAATATCCTCAAGTACTTTAGTAGACAACAAAAAAGAAGTATCATAGCCAAGCTAGTGACTATAAAGAAGCACTTCTTGGGAGGTAACCTGTCACGACCCAATTTCCGGGCCATGACCGGCGCAAGGACCCAATGAGCATAGCTCACTAAGCCCAAGCAAGCCTATTTTCTCTTACTTTACTTATTGTATTCAACGTATACTCGTGTGAGGCATTCACACGTAATGCATCCAGTGTGCATACAAAGCCATTTAACAATGGCATTTTCAACATTTATATACATGCACTATACCAGTCAGGTATTTAGCAATTTACATTGCATACACATATTCACATAATTAGATTGTATTTACAATACAAAGGACCCAAGACTTCCAGCGGAGACATTTACCACAAAAGGAATCACTAGCGGATGCCGGACACATACCCAGGAGATGCGCTATGGGGACTCCTCGATCTAGAGCCCAACAGTCTCTTGATCTGAAAACATGAATTTTTGAAAACGTGAGTACGAAACTCAGTGAGTGAATATTAGAAGGAACAAGCAATCTCATCAGAAGATTTGACAATCATGATGCACTGGTTGAAAATAAGGCCATTTTCAACTAACTAATATTTCAAACCCTTTTTCCCTTACCCAGGAATTTGTTATGCATTCAAGGATTAAACATCCTTGAATTCACACTCATCATTCTATCAAAGTAGTAAATCGACGGTTGTTTACAAACCGTCACATAATAAGGGTTTCACAACCCGTACAATTTATATATGCATATGTACCACGTACAATTTAATTCACCAATTATTCTATCTCATTCATTGTCCCATCTTTTTCTCCACTCTACTATACTCTCAACTCATACATCATTACCGGCATTGCATTTCCCACTCTGCAGATGCACGGTTGCATCAATTTCACCATAATTTATTAATAATGCATATCAGCATAATACAAGGGTACACAGATTCAGTACACTCAATTTCACATAATTTCTCAATAATACATATAGGCATCATGTTGATATACACAGATGCATGACAATCATATTTAACGTCATTGAAATATTTTCATCTTCAATTTCAAACAATTCGCATACCATACAATCACATATATATACACAAATACATAAGCAATCATATACACTGCTAATATTCACTATCCTTAGTGGAAAAACATTTATCAAGGAACTTGGCAAGCAGTATCACTCAGCTTTGCCGCCAAGTTCTTGGGCAAACATTATTTGGTAAAGGGTATCACTCAGCATCCCTTCCAAACTCATGGGCGGAAATCATTTGGTAAGGGGTATCACTCAGCATCCCTTCCAAATTAGTAGACAGAAATCAATTGGTAAGGGGTATCACTCAGCATCCCTTCCAACTATAAGTCCCTTATCATCATTTGCTCATGGATAGGAGATCACACAGCAATCCTATCCTCTATGAGCCCCAAATCATCATTCACACGTACGGTTATAATCATTACACAACATTATCTATCAATGCACAACATATATACATATATGCACACATTTTGGAACACAATCATTTTGATCCAATTTATTATCAAACCCTAGCCCTTAATTCAATTTAATTTATAATTAAATAATATTCGATTTCACACATATATACTCAAGGACATGAGCAATCATATATATACACAAACACATTTATCTGAGCACTCGCAGGCGTTACGTATCGCCGTCCCTGCAAGCCCCTGGACAACAAATCACACTTCACCAATGTTCACGAGTGATAGTTTCCAAGAATCGTGGGCGTTACGTATCACCGTCCCCACTTTGCTCAGTTCTCAAAATTTCTAGTAAATAGTGGGCGTTACGTATCGCCGTCCCCACTTTTACTCAGTTCTCAATTTCTAGTAAATAGTGGGCGTTACGTATCGCCGTCCCTACTTTTACTCAATTCTCAATTTCTAGTAAATAGTGGGCGTTACGTATCGCCGTCCCCACTTTTACTCAGTTCTCAATTTCTAGTAAATAGTGGGCGTTACGTATCGCCGTCCCCACTTTTACTCAATTCTCAATTTCTAGGAAATAGTGGACGTTACGTATCGCCGTCCCCACTTTGCACACCATTTCAGGCATGTGCATTTTCCTCTTCACACGTGCACGGTGGTAACACTTTCACAACACCTCTCAACCATACATGTAAACATCATCACAATGTACACATTTAGCAAAATCAAATTTCACATCAATAAAGTAATATTTCATGCCTTCATGCATACCACATAATATTATGCCTTCATGCATACCAAATAATTTCTATGCCTTCATGCATATCAAATAATTTCTATGCCTTCATGCATAACACATAATTTTATGCTTTCATGCATAACTCATATTTTTATGCTTTCATGCATAACACATACTTTTATGCTTTCATGCATAACACATATTTTTATGCTTTCATGCATAACACATATTTACCACATAAAATCATTTTTCTCAAAGGCTTGTTCCCGGCACGTATTTTAAAAATTTTTTGGATAAATCATTTAATTATCCTAATCAATACAATATGCATTTCCCAAATAATTTGAAATGCAAATTCACTCACCTTCTCACAAATCCGGATTCCGGATGCTCTCGGATTAAAAATCCTCAATCACGATTTCCTTGCCTTTCTCGGACTTCTCACCACCTTAACACAGAATAAAATTAGAAAATTTACTATAATATCCCCAACTAATATAAACTAATTGAAATTGCTCACATATGATACTCAAAGGCAAAAATGCGTCCGATTATCACTTTAACGCGGTATTGCCTAATCTCGACCGATTACCCGATTAATTGGCTATTATGTCCAATTTGATTCCGAATTGCACCATTCTTTTTCTCATAGCTTAATTCATCCCACATCATGTAATTAATGCCAATTTCAGCATTCAATATTTTCCATTTCTTTATAGAAAAATTCGGCCAATACAGTGCATTAGCACTGAAAATTTTTCTACTACATTTTTCACTTGAATTTGTCATTTTCTAATTTCTTTCATTTCAAATGAAATCATTTCATTTGAAATGAACCAATTTTCCTCATGCATTCTCCACCCTAGGTTCGGCCTAATGAAGAATCACCATGACAATCAATTTCTTTCTTTCATTTTTGTCCATAATCATGCTTAACTACCTTTAAACACCAACATAGCTTAAATTCAATCCAATCCAACATCAAATCCATACTCATACCCATTTTTCAGAATTCATTCCATCATGATATCTCCATATTTAACCATTGAAATCAAGAACAAAAGCATAGGTAAGCTAGGGTTAGAGTAAATCTAAAGAAAAGTTACCTTTGTTTAGCTTGAATCTTGAAAAACACTTGAAATCTATGGATTTTTGGCTAGGTTTTATGTTTTTCTCCTTTGTTCTTCTTTTCTTCCCTTCAATCGGTTTTTGTTCCAGAATTTAGAGAGAGAAATGAGGGCTAAGGCTGATTTTTATGGCTTAAATAATAAAATATAAAGGCTTGCCACGTGGCACCATGTGATTGGCCCCTTTTTTTGACTTTTTGACTTTTTCTTCCATTCTTTCTCCACCACTTGATTAATCAAGTAAAAATCTGATCCATAGATGATCATGGCTGGAAAAATTATTCTGGTGGTGGAAAATTACCGTTTTGCCCCCGGGATGGTAAAATTACGGTTTTGCCCCTATACTCCGAAATGTCCCGAAATTGTTTTATTTTCACTGTCCAACCTCAAATAACACTAATATAAATCAATATTACCCAATTGGGGCAAAATCCTTTGAAAAAAATTTCCCGTTTAGTCATTCGATGGCAAAATTACTGTTTTACCCTTGTGTTTCAAAAACATCGGGAATCACAATTTTACACTGCTAAACATCATTTTATGATCCCATAATGATAACTGTATGTCATATAATTATTTTTTTTGTCCAATGTGATCAAATTTTGACTAAAATCTCCATAAATCAACAAATGAGAAAATGACCGTTTTGTCCCTAATCGGTCAATTTTCTCGATTGACTCCAAACTGGACCTTGAACTCTGAATCACTATTCTGACCTATTCTGTGGGTCTCAGAATTTTGAAATTTCTCTTAGAATTTCTATTAAACTAGTTGAAGCTCGATTTAACTTAATTGTACCATTAGGTACAATACCGGCTTTTCAACCAATTAGACAGGGTCTCACATAACCCAAGCTATATCTTTTTAGTTTTAGTTGTTACATTAGTTAGTTTTTGTTTTTTTATTTAAATACGTAGTAATAACCTTTCCTTAGCTTGTTTGTTGAGTCCACGGGTTTGGAAAGCATAAAGATAAGGTGAAAGAAACTTAGAGCTTTCAATGCATTATCACCATTGATAGAGAAGTCTCTTTTTCTTATTCGTTTTAGCTTTTCACGTTGAGGACAATGCGCAATTTAAGTTTAGGGGAGCACTTTACTATTATTAGCTTTCGTGATATTTTACGTTAATTATTGTCATTAATTTTTTTTTTAAATTTTATGCATGTGTACTTGCATTTGAACTAAAGTTAATTGTGCCAATTTCATTTAATTTACTTATCCAATGATGAGAACTTATTTCATTCCTACTTTCATTCTTTGAAACATGTAAATATTGTTTAAGTGATATGCAAATTCTTATGCTAAGCTTCATTGTTAGTATGAGATTTCTACAGTTTGAGAACCATGTCTTTTGCTTATATTCATTGTACTTATTTAGAGAACATTTATGTGAATATGAAAATTTTGAATTATGTATTAAGTTCTAGAATTTATTTCATTCTCTCTTGAGGTGAAATTCTAGGCTATACTTAGATAAGGAGATGATTTAGGCCATTTTTGGACTGATTGAGCTTTTTGTAGCCTTTCTTTACATAAATTATCCTTAGTTTCCCCTTTTGAGCCTAATGACATTTTTGCTTTGTTTGAACACTTAATTTTTAGCCTAGACCCTTATATTAATATTTCCAACAATTCTTGCATCCCTCATTCATAAGTGCATAAGTCAATTTAGGATGTGTTATGAGCCACATAGTGAAAGAGATAATCAAAATGAAAAAATGATGAAAAGTTTAAAAATATGATTTTATGCATCTCACTACCCAATAAAAGAAATAAGTTTGGGGGTGTGAAATTGAGAAAAGAAAAAAAAAGAAAGAATGCAATGTTGAACAAAAGAAAAATGTGATGAAAAAGAGGTATACTAGGTGAAGGAAAATAAAGCTCTGAATAAGTCTTAGATTGACTATGTGCTTAAAGTAATTTAAGCTATACATTATCCCATATCCCACCTTAACCTTAGCCATATATTACAAGCTAATTAAAGTCGTATTGATCTTTAACTTAGTGTTTGTCTACATTAGTGGAGAGAAAGAGAAGAAAAACAAACTTATGCAATTTAATTACTTATTTGAATTTTGCATGAATATAAACTTATCCGGATTGTACAATGCTATAGGTGAAAAGATTGCCCACACACACACAGGAAAATCTACTTAACAATAAGCTAGCATTTGAATTGAAACATGAACATAAATAATATTTGTGTGTTGTTTAGAGTTGAGAATTTAGATTAACTTTTGAGGATATTAAAGGTAATTGCTAAAGTGGTTTTATTGATTTCTAGTTAAGTTATTTTCTTTATTTATATTATTACATTTTATTTTATGTTTTTCTCGAGGACTAGCAAAATATTACGTTTAGGGATGTGGCAACTCTATTATATAGAGTTATTTTGACACATTTTGCTAGCTTAAGTAGTTAGATCTTTGAGATTTTAGGTTCAGATTTTTGCATTTTAGGTGTTTTTCTAATTTAAGTTTAATTATATGTTGAGTAGATAATTTAAAATATTTTAGTTTAATTTTATGTTAGTTTGTTTTAAATTACTTTAATAGTGGTTATTGCTGATTTCTTTTATTGCTTTTGTAAGAAATTTGATAAAAAAGTGGTCATTTGATGAAAATCCATGCAAGTATGGTGATGGCTTCATTTGTTTATGTTTCTATATTTTGACCATCTCCTTATAAAGAAATCCAAATTAGGTGATTCTTGTACCACTAGAATGTTGAGAGGAAGGGCTACAACTTTTGTATTTACCCCTTTGCCCAATTCTGATTGGATCGTGGTCAAAATATTTGTCTAATTTGGGGTACTGCAATAGTATGTATAGACTGAACATGATGCGGTATTTGGCACATTTCTTTCACTCCAGAAGTTCAATTGACATGATTCTTGAGTCACTGGAAAGTTAAGAGAAAGGAGTAAAACTTTTATGTTTACCTCTTTACCTAGTTTGGATCATATTGAGGTGATAATCGGGTTGGAAGATGCTTAACCATTGCAGTTTTGCACAAGCAGTAGGTGGAGGAAGGCCGTAATGCTGGAAAACCAGGCTGTAGATATTATGAGCTAAACTATTTTTCTAGGATCGTGGTAGATTTCAACATGTAATTTAAATATTAGTTTCTCTTTTATTTACTATGAATGGGTTTAGTTTTGCTTATTCAAATATGTTTTTAATGCTTTTGACTGTTTGGCCAACAATTAGCTGATTTGTGAATCTAATTGAGACTCGACAAATAGATTTTAGATTGGCCTATAGTTTTAAATAGTGTATGTTCACATCACTTAAGTTATCTGATTTGCAATTTGAGTAGACATAAGTCAATTGCCATACATAGCCAAATTAGAACATTAGCTTAGTGAACCTTATTTAATTGATTCATATAGACATATAGTGACCTAATTAAGTTAGGTATTTGTGTAACCATCTCGACAGAGACTTGTACATAGCTTTGGATTCTATGTTAGTAAAACCACCCATAAATGTAAATAATAAGAGAAGCTAATATCAAATGAAATGTTGAATGAACCCATAATCCTAAGTTTTAATCTATTGCCTTTTTCATGTAATTTTATTTTTTGTTTGTTAACTTAGTGTTTGTTTTAATTTTGTTTTAATTAATTTTTTTAAAAATTTTAATTCCTTAAATAAGATTAATTTGTTATAAATTTTAGTACTTAGTAAAGATTTAGAAACAAATATCTTTAATAACAATACTCTACTTCATCTTTATATTACTTGTTTGATACGTATACTTGTGTATGCAAATTCAACAACACGAGGGATATTGCTCAATATACCCTCGTAATTGATAGACCCTCCAATATCCTTTTGAGCGTCCAAGCATAGAACAACCACCCATCTTAAAATATATATAAAAAATTATCCAACAAAAACAAAAAGACCATCCCCTGCACATAAAACTTTACAGGAGGGGAACCTAACCTCCCATTCCCAAAACAAAAACAAGTCGAAGCAAAAGTAGCACCCCTGCAGTTACAACACCCTAAAGGTACAAACAATAACCCAAAAACCAACAATACACAAAAAAGAGTCAAACGTTTACATTATTGACTAGCCCAGAAAAATGCAAACTAGAGAACAATAAAGCCTTAGTCAAGTCATGACAAAAACTAGTACTAAAACTGCAGCTCCAACCCCATTAATGAACAACCAAAAAAAAAAAAAAAACCACTCATTGGAAAATTCTTATAACCTTGGATTGCAAATCCACCTCTTCCTTAGCAAGCGTGCCAGTCCTCTAATTTGCTTCCCTTATGACATGCTTTATCTCCTATCCAACCAAGTTCCTTTTTAAGTATTCAATTTGAAGAATCCATTTGTGCGTCATTTAGAGTGATATGTCAAGACTCACCGTCGATTTCACAGCATTACTTGAATCACTGTCAATGACAAAGGCGATAGTCCACCTTCCATGTTAGTGCTGAAAAGATAAAAAAGCTTCCCTTACTGCCCATATCTTCGCAAGGTTGCAATTCGCCACTTCCACTAGTTTAAAGAAAGAAATTTTAACCTCCTCACTTGAGTCCCTTAGAATGCCATCAATTTTAATCGGTTCCAGGTAACCTTTGCCAACTCTGTTGACATTGAATTTCATGAATCTGGCATAAAGTTTATCCCATTGTGTGAGACCTTGTCAAGCTCATTAAAAAACGGTATTGTACCAAGTGGTACAACCAAGTTAATTCTAGCCTCGAACTAGTCTAAATAGAAATTCTAAGAGGAATTTGAGAATTTTAAAACCCACAGAATGATTTGAAAGGGTGATTCGGAGTTTAAGGTCTGGTTTGGAGTTAATCGAGAAAATTGACCGATTAGGGGTAAAACGATCATTTTGTCATTTAAGGACAAAATAGAGATTTTTATAAAATATGTTGATCACATTTGACCAAAAATAATTATATGGAGTATAATATGAGGTTTAGCAGTGATATATTTAATTTCTCAGTATTTTTGGAGCATATGGGCAAAATGGTAATTTTGTCACCACGGGGGTAAATCGGTAATTTTTCACCCCCAACACTTGTGAAGACCAAGGGATTTTATTCATCATGGAGATGGATAAGTATGAGAATTTTGTGGTGGGAAATTAAGTGGAAAAAGTCAAATATTTAAAGTATAAAAAGAAAAATGGACCAATTACAAAGTGACACTTGGCAAACTTTATTATTTTATTATTTTCTATAAAAATCAGCCCATTAAATCCCCATTTCTCTCTCCATATTCGGCCAAAGGAAGAACAAAAGGAAGAAAAGTGAAAAACAAAGAGAAAACAAAAACCTAGGCTGAAAAATCAAGGGAAAAGTGTGAAAATCCAAGGAATCAAGCTAGGTAAGTTGAAATTTCTTTAATTTTCCTTGATATCTACATTACCCATGCATTTCTTTTCATTTTCTATGGTTGAGGAGCATGATTTCATAATAATTCAATTCTGATCAAATGGGTTTGATGAGAGAAATGATGTTGGAATTGGTTGATTTTGAGCTATGTTGAAGTTTAGAGATAGTTAAGCATGTTTAGAAGCAAAACCATAAGAAAAATATTCATTTTCCCTACAGTTCTTCATTGGCCGAACCTACTATGTTGTGTGTGTTGATGGATTGATTCTTGTTTCAAGAAAAATGGCTTGGAAAATGATGAATTAAAGTGAAAAAATTAAATAGGAAAAATCACGGTGTTAGTACACTATAATGGCTGAATTTTTTCATGAAGAAATGGAAAGGTTTTAATGCTGAAATTGGCATTATTTAAATGGTATTTGATGAATTGAGGTATTAGAAAAAGAATGGAGTAATTTGGAGTCGAATCGGACGCGTTGGCTAATTTATCGAGTAATCGACCAAATTAGGTTAACACAGCGTTTAAGCGGTTAACCGAGTATTCAATGCATCCATATAGAAATTAGGTTAATCTTATACCTAATTAACACAAATGTAGTGATTAAATTATTATGCAATTTGTCAAAGTGGTGAGCCTTCTGATAAAGGAAAGAAAATCACACTCGAGGATTAGCAGTCGAAGTGCTCGAATTCGACTCCCAAAAAATTGTGAGTAAGTTTGCATTTCAAAATGGTTTTGGGAAATATGAACGTATTTGAATAAAATGCTTGAATGATTTTATTCAATCTTTTTTAAAAAAACGGGTACCATGGGAACAAGCTTTTCGTGAAATATTATTTTTACTGATGTGAAATTTTATTATGCTGAATTTGTGTACCTTTATGTGATGCTTACATGTATTGTTAAGAAATTTATGTGAACTTGATGTAATCGTGCACGTGTCGAGTGGGTAACGCACATGCCTGTAATGGTGTGCAAAGTGAGGACGGCAAAACGTAACGCCTACGATTCCTAGAAACTCAAAGTTGAGCAAAGTGGGGATGGTGACACGTAACGCCCACTATTCCTGAGAATTCTCACGCGTGAACTATGGTGAAGAGTGATTCTCCGCCCAAGGGCTTGCAGGGACGGCGATACGCAACACTTGTAAGTGCTCTGATAAATGTCTCTTTTTACCACCAAGGACAGTGAAGACTTGGCGGTGTATATAATTATTCATGATTTTATGTATATATATATGATTGTATGGTATGCGAATTGTTTTAAATTGAGGAAGAAGGGTTTAACACGAAACCCTCGTATGGTTGAGCGAAACCTTCGTTCCGTGACGGGTTATGATTACGCTTCGCTGCAACATGAAGGCATTCTTGCTGCAGTGGGTTATGATTTTATGTATAATCGTCGATTTTGCTATCTTCCTTGAATAAATTCCGAGTTAAGTGGAAAGGGTTTAAATATTAGCTAGATCAAAATTGTCTGGTTTTCAACCAGTGTATCATGATTATCAAATTTCCTGGTTGATATTGCTTGTTCCCTTCTAATGTTCGCTCACTGAGTTTTGTACTCACAGTTTTGAAAAATTTATGTTTTCAGATCAGGAGACCGTTGGATCCTAGATCGAGGAGTCTCGGTAGTTTCGTCTCTTGGGCATGCATCTGGTATTCCATAGCAACTCTTTTCTTGTAATGTCTCCGCTGGAAATTAATGGGTCCTTTTGTTGTGAATATGTGTATGCAATGTAAATTGCTAAAATACATATCTTGAATAGTACATGTATTTTGTTGTTGACAATGCCATCATGGATTGGCTATTTTCATACTGTTGAGAATGCGTGTGGCCTCATTGATTGAAGAAACGCTTGGTAAAAGAACTGAGATAGGCTGACTTGGGCTTAGTGAGCTACGCTCATTGGGCTCATGCGTCGATCATGGCCCAGGAATTTGGGGTCGTGACACATTGAATACCTTTCCTCCCTCTTTCCTCTATGCTAATATGACACTATAGAAGGGGTTATCTATAGACATCAAGCACTGACGAGAACTCCTCAGGCCATTTTGCATTGGCCATGCTACCTCTTTAATTTTAGTAGTTTCTAGACATTGATCAACTTTACGTTCCTTACCTTCAAGCACAACCTCATTCGTACATTTCCAAATTGACCACACTATGGAGAAAAATGCCAATTTCTGTATTTTATTGTCAGTCCCCCCAAATAAACATCATTCCATGCCACAAAAAAAAGTCTTTAGCAAACATTTTATGTTCAAGATCATGCTAAAAAATTATTTGTCATCAAAGAAATAATATGAAATCAAAACATAAGAGAATTTATATCTAAATAATTTTCACAATTGAAAATTAATAAAGCTTAATTACAGTAGCAGACAATTTTCTTATGATAAAAGAAATACTTTTGGCATAGGCATTAAGGGTCTATTCGAGGTCATACATGAATGCATACTCAATTTATACTTCCTTCAAAATTATATGATTTGTAACATGTATCACGTTTGAACTAATTTGCATAATCAAGATTTATTAATAAAGCTCAAATGAGAGTAAACAAGAAATTATGTATTTAATATTCAAGCAAGAATAGAGAATCAAATGTTCAATAAAAGAAAGCAAGTAACTTGATAAATCAAGCAAAATCAATTCAATTTAGGAGAATAAAGACAAACAACTAAAAAACTCAATTAAGTAAATAACATTTGGTATACAAATCACTTATTTTCTTTTGTGTGTCTAAAGAGCATTCAATCTTCAATAGTTTGTTCCTCCTTGCTCAAGCACACCTACAAGAAACATTCTCATTTGATTTTTGGTATCCAAATTTCTTTGGATCCTTAAAGATTAGTCTCATTACACACTGTTCCTTTTGGAACTCATACTTGTCTAATCCTATAAGATAAATGTTTCCTAATAGGACAAGTGAATGAATTATGATCATGAAATTTACAATAATTGCATTTGGTCATCTTTGAAAATAGGGGATTCATGAAAACCTTTTTCTTTTCATTTGTCAAATCTTCAAGCTTCATTTTCATATCTAAATTCTCCTTTTCTAAAATATCAATCTTCTTATGACAAGCTACAAAATTAATTTCAGTTTTTCATTTTCTTTTTTGAAATCATCTTTTCCTTCATCAAGAATTCATTTTCAACACTTCATTTTGAAATCATTTTCTTTAGCTTTAAAATTGTTTTCTTTAATTCAAAAGCTAATTCTTCAAAGGCATCTTGTAATTCAACAAAAGTATAATCATTTTCGTCATGAGTATCAAGATCATAAGGGGTATGATATACGTTGTAGTCATCTAGTGCCATGAGGTAAAGATTTGTAGCCTTATTATCCTTTTCATCTTGTAAGTCATCATTTTCACTCCAAGTTGCCTCATTGCTTTCTTTTTGAAGTTCCTTGAAGTGTTTTTTTTTGTTGAGGCATCCATATTTGGTATGTCCCGGCTTCTTGCAATCATAACATATCAAGTGATCTCTTGTATGCTCTCTTTTAGGCACATCTTTCTTTATAGGTTTCCTATTTCTATAGTTTTGCTTCATGAGCCTATTAAACTTTCTAGCTAACATAACCATGTCCTTATCATTTTCATTTTCAGTCTCGGTACTTCTCTCTTCTTCCTGTACTATGGACTTAAGGGCTATTCCCTTTTTCTTGATCTCTTCCTCTTTAGACTTCTCTAACTCACTTTCATGTTTCAATGTCATCTCACAGGTGAGTAGGGATCTTAGCTTCCTTTATGACCGATACCTTAGGTCTCTAAGATTTTGGTTGACTATAAAATATTTTCTTTATAAGTTAGGCATTAGGAAAGTCTTTCCCTAATGCTTTTAAACCTCTAATAATATTTACGAATCTCTCAAACATCTCATTTATGGATTCACCTTCTCTTATCTTGAAGAAATCATAGTCATGTGCAAGTAATCCAATCTTGGATTCCTTAACTTGATTTTTCCCTCATTGGTGGTCTTTAGGGTGTCCCAAATTTATTTTCCTTTTCACACATAGACACTTTGTTAAACTCACTAACACCTAGGGAGCAAAAGGGAATGTTATATGCTTTGCAATTGATTTGAATCATCTTCGTATCCTTGTCGCTCCACTCATGTCTAATCTTAATCATTATCTTACTATCTACTTCCTTACAAGGCACATGTGGACCATCTAATATAACATTCCAAACTTCTAAGTCCTTGGATTATATAAACATTTTTATACATTTTTTCCAATAAGGAGAGTTAACACCTACAAAGAGAAGTGGCCTTTAGACTGGTTACCCTTCACCAAGCACAATTGCTATAACCTTTATTTTTTTATGATTTAAGCTTCTACTATGGATCAGTCAAGACTATTACACTTGTAAACATTAAGCCTTTGCTCTGATATCAATTGTTAGTAGTTAAAGTTCAATGCAATATATATAACAAAAGGGGATGAATTGGTATTTAAGAAAAATATTTTGAAAACCAAGTATAAAAAGCTAACCTTTTGCAATCAAAAATTTCTTCTTATGTCAAAAACTAAGTGTGCGATTTTTCTAAAACAAGTATGCAACAATAAATCACAAAGAATAAAAGTAAATCAAGACACAAGGATTTTATAGTGGTTTGGTGCCTACATTCAGTCTCTTGGAAACTAAGCAATTTCAAATCCACTTAAAGAAATGTGTTTTTTGCAAGATCAAGTATTAAACCCTTACAGCGTGTGAAATTTCAACCTAATGTAGGATTTCTAAGTTAAAAACCATTAAGTGAGCAAGATAAAATTTGTATCGAACACTTGAAAGATAGTTTTATACTTAGAAAATTTCTTGTTTTAATGTTTTGAGCTATTACAACAAAGTTTGGTTTGAAGAGAAGTCCAATTCGACAAGTTTCTAAGTGTATTTTTGCTTACTGAAACAAAAGTATTGATACATGGCCTTTTTGTATCGATAGATTTAGCCTAGAATCTTTTAAAAAGAGGATTTGAAGAACATGTATTGATACATGTAAAAACATATCGATGGATTTGGATTTTTATGAACATCTATTAATACATATCCAAATGTATTGATAGAATCCTTATCCAAAACATAATGTATTAATACATTTGCCAATGTATCGATACATTATGTCATTTTCAGAAAAATAAAGAGGCAAAATGGTATTTTCACTATAAAAACTATAACTATCTCACATTTTTCGAGGTTTAGTAACCCTCAATCGTATTTTTCAAAGGTAACTCTCTCCTAAAACCCTCTTAAGTAATTTTTTAGTAAAAATCATCCCCTTTTATATTTCTAAGCTTGGTTTTGAGATTTAATGATAAAAGTGACATTTTATACTTTGAAACCTTTAAAGCTTATCTTTTTTATATTAGAAATTTTGTTTCTTAACCCAAAAATTTTGTTAAGGTATTAAAGTTCAAGTTTTAGTGAATTTTCAAGTCATCTAAGCTCATCTAAGATAAGAGTAGAAGATTTATTGATTTTAGAATGGGTTTAGTAAGACAAAATAGTCTTAGTCAAAAGCAAGTAACTTTCAAAAGCCCCTAGAACAATCAATTTGAGGTTATTAGTTTAGAAGTTAATTTCTATGATTGTTATGTGATAGGAACGATTGAAAACTCTAAGGAAATCGTAAGAAAAAGGTTGTGATAGGGTCTTCGATCGAGGTGAGTGGATACACCACTTTCAAATTAGTTTGATATGTAAAATTAGCATGATTCCTATGAAAAGGATTATGTATGTATGTTGAAATGATATCTCTAAAAATGGTTTATCAAAGGATTTGAGTTTCAAGAATGAAAATGATTATTTTAAAAAATAAATTGTTAGTGATAGGGATATGATTGACATAATGGTTTTCAAAATGTTTACAAATCTATTATGTATGTAAATATTCTATTATGTATTAGTTTTCAACAAGGGGAGACAAGCAGCTTATTATTCGAAGTACTCGATTGCTTCAATCTTCGAATTAATGTGGGCATGAGATATGATTTATGATTAATGCATGAATGCTATGATGTGTATGATAAATGTGATAAGGCATGATATGTTTGATGAATTGCATGATGGATTCCCATCTAAGATGCTATGTTATGTATATGATGTATATACCATATAATACATGAGATCATTGAGAAAGGTTGATGAATGCCATGAAATTAAGTATATGGTGTACATTACATATACTACTTGAGATGATTGAGAAAGCATGATGAATGCCATGAAATTAAGTATATGATGTGCATTCCATATACTACTTGAAATGGTTGAGAAGGCATGATGAATGCATAAGATTATTATATGATGTATTTTTTCATATACTATTTGAGATAATAAAGCTTGTACATGAAGGACATTCCACATACCTCATGCTATTAGTGTGAGAATTTTATGAGTGTGATTGATTCCATTTTCATGGGGTGCAGGTGACCACTTCACTCATATGATGTATTATAAACATCCAAGTGCAATGGGATTGTACATTGCTGGCTCAAGGTTGATGGGGGACATACCATCACAAAGTATGAGCTTAATGTTAATGGAATGATCATAGTTGTTATGTTTATGGTATGTTGCATACTAATGTTGTTTGAGTAATGTTCATGATTTATGCTCTATAATGGCATGAGAATGTGCTTAGTGAAGAAAATCGAGCCTTAAAGAAAGTCCCAAATGCAAGAAAACTTAAGGAATAATAAAAATGAAGGATTTTACCCAAAAATTTAGATTTTAGGCTAAAAGTATTGACACATATCGATTATGTATCGATACATTATAAACAGAATGCTTCAAGAGGCTTTTTGTGTGAAATGTATCTATACATTTTACTAATGTATCGATAGATGCTTGAAAGTATCTATACATTCAAAAATGTATCGATAGATTCGATGTAGAAAAGGTTGTTTAAGTGAATTTGATAAGAATTTCAAGGGTAAAGGATTTCCAAAGGTTGATATCAACATGATTTCAAGCAAATGTTATTCAAATGTGTTTAAATAACATGTTTCATGAACTTTATGATTAGATTATTTATAAATGGCATTTGATTTACAAGTGCATGTTTACGAAATACTCTTATCCTTTGGCTTGTTCCTTTCTCAAATCCACTCACGGAGTCTTTGTGACTCACATGTTATTTTTCCCAATTATTTTTATTGTAGATCAATGATAGCACTCTTAACAATAGCTAATGTCACAAAGACATAATCTGTTCCTTTTTTGGTAGGTGATTTAGCACCCATTTGCAGCTTAGAGGTCGAGTCATGTTCCGCTGACGAGTCAGTTTTTACTTTACATTTATTTTTAAAGACTATGAACATGTTTATGTTAATGTTGCAATGTTTGGGCATTTTACATTGATTATGATATGTATGAAATTATGATGATGGCTCAAGAACATGTATGGACACCCGAGGTGCGGAAAATGTTTAATGTTATTGTGCATTGTGACAGTGGCTGTGTGTGTATATGAAAACTTTAAGCATATACAATTAAGTTGAAAAGTTCCTTAATTGTGTAATGAGTTTTTATGAAATGTATGCATGATGGAAATGTATGATGATAGATGTTATGTGATGCTTCTGCATGAAATAATGAATATTTAATGATGTTTAAAATAAGAGGCTTGCTTGGGCCTAGCGGGTTATGATCTTCCAGGTTCATGTGCCAATCACAATCTCTCCAAGAAATGAGATGTGGTACAACAACTTTTCACAGTATCAACCAACAACCCTTTTAATGGTTTTTCATGAGCTCAACCATAACATAAAAATTACGATTTCACAAGAGTAAACATAACCCTCAACAATGCCTTTTAATGAAAGAAAGCACAATCCACAACAATGCCTATTAACAGAAGTATCAATAACCCACAAATAGTTTTTCAAAGTTAAGCCAAAAATGCCTCTAAAAAGGTTGGGTGCTAAAAGTTTAAGCTTTCTATATAAAAAGAAGAAATAATCTTAAGAGTTTTAGGTTAAGGATTTTCAAGTGAGTGAATGAGATTTTATGACTTTTTGAATACTTGATGAAAGACTAAAATGAAGGCTATAGAGAAAAGATAGGCTTAAAAGTCTCTTTGGGGTTTTCATATGTAATGTTAGTCTTTTTTTACTTCAAAATGGCTCAATGGCCACCTTTTATAGTTACAATGATGTTTGGAGCTATTAGACATAAGTTTGAATTGAATCTGGCTATTGCTAAAGCTTAAGGGTCAACTATAACACTTCTAGGGTTGACTATATTCTTCAAAAATCTCACATTACAATTCTATAGTTGAGTATAAGTTTCCTCTACTCGATCTAATTCCCAAGAGCTTGCATTTTCGAATCTGGGCTAAAGTAGTTGACTATAGTAACTTGAGGGTCAACTATGGCTTTGAAAAATCCTCTTTTTCACGCATCAAATTCCTCAAGGTTGACTCTATGGATGCTAAGGTTTATTACGGCTTTGAAAAACTTTATTTTCATAAGCTATCTACCTCAGGGTTGACTATAAGTGTGCCAAGGTCGACTATGGCTTTGTGTTCTTTAAGTTTTCCTCTCATTCTACCATTGGATCGACTTAAGCTTTTCTAAGGTTGACTCTTGCGTTGTGTTTTCAAGATTCCTTGACTTTTTGGTGTGTAACTCTAGTCATTTCTTCCTAATGATCAAATATTGAGTTAAGTGAGCTTCTTGGCTTGAGACAATCTTGGTATTTGTGTAAATAAATGATCTTTGAAAGCATTGAGATAAACTCCATCACTTGTAAACCTATCTTGTAACCTTAACATCTTAAAGATGAATGTCAGAGGAATCATAAGTACTCATACAACTAAGTCATTCAAGTTTGTAGACATATAAGAACAAATATATGAGACTTAAATCGTTTCAAGAACTTGTCAAAGATTACTCAAATAATGTTCAATGCAAATTTGATTATTATGTCATAATCAAAACTATAATCATTTTAGAGCTAACACCCTAATCTTCTTCCTAACTTGTCTTCTACTTCCTTTGTCAACCCCTTTCCCCCTTCTTTGGATTTATTTTTGATTGATCTTTGCCTTATCTTTCAACCATTTCAACTGTTGAAGTTTTCCCTAGGGACCCTATCTACACACTTTCGAGATGGTTTCCTCCAATTCTCCACTAGTTCCATTTTTCTTGGTATCTTTTTCCCCTTTATTACTTTTCTACTTTCCTCCCACCTCCCCAAAGTGGACCTAATCCCTCTTTTGTTTAAAACTCTATTACTAATGTTCATCCCATTTGCAAGTAACATGCTTATTGTCCCACTATTATCACTATTTAGGATTAACTCAGGATCACGAGCACTCATTTCACCATCTTGTCCCATCCATATCCTATTTTTTTTTTCTCAAGCCTTGTCTCTGTTTCCTTTTCCACCCCCTACCTTAAAAACTTTAAAAAAAACTCTTTATTCCTTGACCTAGCCCTCACAACTTCGACAGCTACATCGTCCTAGTAGTTTTTTTTATTTTACTTTTCCAACCCAAATGTTGATTGTTAAGTTGAAAGCCTTATACTTTTAAATAGGTTGGCTAGCTTATGTTATATCCTATTTTTAGCCCCTCTCCCTAACTCTATCAACACATGATGTTTTAAATCCACTTCCAACTACTAGTAAAACTGGCCCATTTCCTTTCACTAACTTCCCACTCATTTCTTGTGATGTGTAACTCTGCCCAACTTCATCTTCTAATTTATCCCTGCTTGAGCCTAGTCCATTCTCACTCTTCCCACTATCACTTTTTGAATTTGAAATTCCCTCACTCACCCATTTTCCTTTTTTGTGTTCAAGACTCTTACATAGACCTTCATATCCACTGTCAAACCTCCTTCCTCTAAAAACCACACTATTGTCAAGCCTATTTTATAGTCCTAAAAACCTAAAGTTATTCTTTTTCCATACTTTTAAGTCTCGTAGTTGTCCTCGAAAAACACCCCATCATTATGCTCCTCCCTTATCAGCCAGCCCTCTTCCATCCATTGGCCTTCTAACTCTAATTCTGAGTTACAGTCCACAAGGTCTCCTATTCTCACCCTTGGCTCACTTTTTACAATGTCCACTATCAAAGCCCTCATGAAGTAATCTCAATCGTTTACCATCAAGTGAGTGAAAAGGGTGATGTTTTTTAATAACTTCACCTGCACTAGAATTTGTGTCTAATCAAGACACCATTTCTCCAATGTATCCCTATTCGAATTCAAATATTTTTCCCATGTATTTCTAATCACTTTGAAGCTATCTTCACATTAGATGTGGAGGGGAACTTTTTCAATTTTAATTCAGACATTTAGTTTTTTTTGCTTTCAACCCCTCACAATAAGGAGACAAATCCAAGAACCATGGCTTAAAGAGGTCCATGTAGTGATATATTAGCTCCTCCAATTCCTTTCTATCTCAAAAGAAGACCAAGACACACAATCCTCCCACTAATCTCACTTAAGCTATTATACATTCACAAAAAAGCGTACTCTCAATAGAACCACAATTAATAGGGCTTCCTAAATTTCCCATTACACTAAGCCCTAACCACTCTAACACCGACTCCTTTATAATAATTTTACTACCTTTTGCATTCTCACTCATTTTTTCCCCTCCCCTTTTTTTTTTCCTATAATATACCTCTACATAGGTTTGCTAGCAAAGTTTCTTTATAAGATCTACTGCTCTCCCTTTTTTTTTATAGGTTTCCTTATATCCCTTTCAATCTCTTTTATGGACCCTTAAAATTTTTAGCCTCCATAATCCTTATCCTTCTTCCATTGACTTTCCTTCCATGCCCAAGGTAGATTGCCTTTATCTTGGAACTTGGCTCCTTACATTCTTTGTAAAAAAAAATATCAATGACAACCCCGAACTCAGCAAAGATATCTTTAAGTTGTCTCTATTCCATATCACTTTGTATATTCCTAGCAAAAGTCATGGATAATGATCTTCTCCATTTTTCCACCCCCTATGGGTCCTTTCTCGTCTTTTCTTCCATATGCCTACCTCTTTCCCTTCTAAAGTTCTAGTGGTAACCTCCTACAATCCTTTGCTCTTGCTAAACTCTCTTACCTAGATCTCTCATTTTAACTTTTCCTATTCCTATTCCTGTTTGTTTCCCTTTATCTTTCGCTCTCATTTTGCTATACTTTTTATTAACACACTCCTTACTTTCTCTTATTAATTCTTCTTTTGAAAAAAAAAAAAGAATTAACATTATTAATTTACAGCTCAAAAAGGATCACCAAGTGTTAAATAGCTTATTAATGGTGGTTTTTGGACTCTTTGACTAAAATATTAATAAGAAATTAATTTTTCATTATTTTAATTTTTAAATTAAATAATAAATATTATTTATAAAGAGTGCTTATTAGTTAAAAGTTGTGATTGTATTAAATATAACTTTTTGAATAGTTATATTGTGAAAGGAAATAACTATCTATATAGAAAGACGTACATATTCATTTATTATATAAACAACTTCATTACACTGTTATTTTTGCAATTCTAATAAGTGTGTTAAGTACTTTGTTCTATCTTGAAAGTTAAAAAATACCCTAAGGAAAGTGTTTTATTCATGCCCTCAAAGTCGTATTCTTCTTCTTTTTAAAATAAATAAAAAATTTCTAATATTCTTAAGGTAATTTTAACCTTTTTTTGCAATTATTTCGAAATAAAGACTGGGCCAGATTTAAGGGTGAAGGTTCATTTCCAAAATCAAGAAGTAATCAAATTGGACAAATTCGATAGAACAAATTTCACTAGATATAGGGCAATATAGTATTCCTATTAACCACAATGAAGATTTATTATGTTCTTCAAACGGATCAACCATCAATTTCAGAAGATATCATGTCAGCAAAAAGAACACAAATAACTTCTTCTTGAAATATTACTGTAACAACAACTACTACTGCAACCATAACAACCACAAGTGCTTATGCATCCATAACTACCGCAACTACTACTGCTGTCGCAACCGCTGCTGATGTTAGCATGGAGAAATGGAAACATGAAAAGTTTATACGTGATGGATACATTCTCAATTCTTTCACTGATCAATTGCATGATCTCTTTAGACATAAAACTTCAACAAAGGAAATTTAGGTTGCACTTGAGGAAACGTATAAAAAGAGAAAAAAGGTATAGATAAATTTCTTGCAATGAGATACTTTGAGTTTACCATGACAAATGGACCAAGTACATCATTCACAAATTTTAGCCTCTAAATTAAGTGAATTGGAAATCAAAATCCTTGACTCAGTTCAAATGGGAGCAATTTTATCCAAACTTCAACCTTCTTGGAATGGATATAGCAAGAAAATTTTGCATTCTCCAGAAAGTTTTACCATCAAAAAGTTTCAAACTCATTTGCATATTAAGGTAGAAAATCGTGCTAAAGATGCACTTATTCTTGGATCAAATGTAAACCTTGTCAGTGAAAAAGAAAAGGATTCTAGAAAAATGAAAAAAAAATAAAGTCCAAAAAAATGATTTCAAGAAGTTTAAGAAATTAAAGAGTGATACAATGTGCTATCATTGTGGAAAGAATGGCATTTTATCAAGGAATGCAAGTTCAAATATTCAGATAATCTTGAAACCAAGATTGCCGCTTTTAGTTCTAGAAACAAGGTAAACCCTGTTCAACATGATGTCAAAGAACTTGTTGTGATGGTGACTAAAATGCATATTGGAATGGTTATCAAAGTACGCATGACCACTTTAACAAATTTTTTAAAATTGTGGCTAGATTCTGACACTATTATTCATGTTTACAATGACAAAAGGCAATCAAAAGCTATAGAGAACTTAAGAGACCAGAATAAATTCTAATGGAGAATCATAATCCTACTAAAGTGTTTGGCGAAGGAACAGTTGAATTAAAATTATTTCAGAGTAAAAATTAACTTTACTTAACATATTCCAAATTCCTGAAATTAGAACAAATCTTGTATCTGCACATTTATTATGTGAGAATGATTTTAAGATTGTATTAGAATATGAGAAAGTTGTAGTATGGAGAAATCATGTATTTGTTGGAAAAGATATTCTTGTGACAAAATGTTCAAACTCAGTATGAATGAAATGAATAATTCTTTTGCTTATAATGTTTAGTATTCTTCTAATTTATGGCATGTTAGACTATGTCATTTAAATTTTCAATCTTTAAATTTTGTGTCAAAGCATGGTTATATTTCATGTCAAAAAGATGGTTTTGAAAAATGTAAAATTTTTGTTGAGGCAAAAATGACTAAGAAACCTTTTCCAAAAGTTGAAAGAATATTAGAATTATTAGAACTTGTAAATTTTGATATTTGTGAACTAAATGGTTTACTAACAAGATGAGAGCAAAGGTATTTTATAACATTCAATGATGATTATTCTCGCTTCACTCATGTTTATTTAATGAAAACAAAAGATGAAGCATATAACAAATTAAAAAAATTTAAAACTGTTGTCGAAAATCAGAAAGAAAGGAATATTAAAATTTTTCAAAGTGATAAAGAAGAAGAATATTTTCCAGACTTGTTCTCTATTTTGTGAAGAGAATGGAATAATTCATCAAAGAATAGCTCCTTATGTACCTCAATAGAATGGATTAGCAGAAAGAAAAAAAAAAGCTTTGGTAAATATGGTAAATAGTATGTTGTTAAATGCAAAAGTTCCTTTTAGTATTTAGGGAAAAGTACTCTTGATAGCAAGTCATATAAGCAATAGAGGTCCATTGAAGAAATGACTAATGACATTATATGAATTATTGAATAATGGCAGAAAATCAAATTTGAATTATTTTAAAGTATGGGGGTGTATAACTTATTATAAAGTCACAGATCCTTATAAGACAAAATTAGGACCTAGAGGCATCAAAAGTATTTTTGTTCGTTATGAACAAAATTCCAAAGCATATACATTACTTGATTTAAATTCTAATGTTATAGTTGAATCTATACATGTTGATTTCTTTGAAAATAAATTTGTTTATAATTTTGTTATTTTTGAAAAAGAAAAGCAAGTTGACATAGCTCCAACAATTGGTGGAAAAAGAAAAGAAATTAATGAATCTATTAAGCCAAGAAGAAGTCAAAGATTGAGAAAAGAGAAATATTTAGTTTTTGATTATATTTCTCCAATTTCAAGTGTTTTTCTAATTGAAGGAGATAGAACCAATGCACTAAATAAAACACTAATTCTACTAAGTGTAAATGAAGACTCTAAAACTTTTACCATACGTTTGGTATGGGGACTAGCTATGTTATTCCCCCTCTATTCCTCCTTATATTTTATTACTTTGTTCGGTTTAAAAAAGGAATGAGGAATAGGAATTCCTCAGGAATTCTTATTCAGTAAAATGGGGTAAACATCGAGTTTAATCATTCCGGACTCCCCCCCTGGTTTTTTCTATTTGTGAAGCAAGGAATAGCTTTGAAACGTTGATTGACTAAACTAGACCTCTGCAGCTCTTCCCATCTGTCGAAGCCTCTCTTAGTCGATCTTCTGGTCTTTGTCGAAGCCTATCGGTGTCGCTCTTCCCCTCATTCTCTCAACCTTTCTCAGTCTATCTACTAGTCTTTGTCGAAGCCTCTCAATGCTGCAATCTACTACTCTGTCTCGAAGCCTTTTGGTGTCGCGATCTACTAGTCTGTCTCGAAGCCTTTTGGTGCCGCGATCTACTAGTCTATCTCGAAGCCTCTCGGTGGACTTCAGTGCCGCAATCAACTGGTCTATCTCGAAGCCTCTCGATGCCGTAATTTATTGCTCTATCTCGAAGCCTCTCAATGGGTTTGGCTTTGAAAACAATTTTTTGCTTTGCTATGATTTTGGCTGTTATTTTGGGTTTGCTGTGAAAACAATTTTTTACTTTGCTATGAAAACATTTAGGTACTTAATTGTGCTATTATTATGCTGTTAGTTTTTGGGTTTGCTGTGAAAACAATTTTTTTGCTTTGCTTTGATTTTGTGTTCTATTATGCTTATTTTCTATTAGCATCAATATTGGGTGGCTTTGGCTTTCTAGCTTTGCATTGCCCTTGATTTCTTACTGCTAGTTCATTATGTTCGTTGCTGATAAAGGACATAATTTCTTTTGCTACTTCCAGTTGGTTGTGTCGTTGGGTTATTTTTTTGCAGGCTTGAGCTCTCATGTTGTTCCCTCCTTGATTGTTGTTGATTTATTGCTCTTATTGTGGTTCGGATTTCACTTGGTCAATCCTCCTGTACATATGTTGATGGTAGTCTAATATGGTTGTTGATCTTAATTTTGGTTTGCTATCTTACTTGACAAAACATTCCAGAATTAACTACTTTTTTGTTTTTTTTTTTTTCAGTGAATGCTTTTTCTACTTAGATTACTGAATGCCATTATTGTAAAAAAAAAAAAAAACCTCAGATGACATTAATGAGTCATGAGAAAGACCAAAACCTTAATACCTTCTAAAAGGATTACTACCATAGTTTAGTTGTTGGCACCATGAAAATTAAGCTGATGCATTTTAAAACTCTCAAAATAACTATTTTATTACATTTATGAAGGTGGATAAAAAAGAATAGTAGAAATGAATTAAAAAGATTTTTTTTAAATTGAGATTATATTTGATAATACAATATTACAATATATCATTCCATTCATTCTCATAATTTTTTTTTGCTTTATTTGGTTTGATATTCTTTCACATATGTTCCTTATATTCAATATCGGAATCAAAATAGTGACAATGTGGCTTAATTTTGTTATTATTATTTTATAAAATTTAATATATATATATATCTATAATTTTATATAATAAGATCTTATATTCACATCCAATTTGGTTTCCTAACATATGCCTTCCTACGTGAATGGATATAGGGGAATCCATATTTGTAGCTTTGTTAAAGCCACTAAGATATTTATTGCTATACAAAAAAGTTAGGTATAATAAAAAAAAAATGCCAAAAGTCACAAACTTACAGTTTAGACTCAAAACTCTCAAATATGCCCTTCTTTTGATCATCAATTTACTAAAAATGGAACATTATACACTACACTACCAGAACCAACCACCCTTATTTTTTTGATTTTTTCCATTACTAACCAAGTCACCCCACCCTTCACAAACTACAACTTGCATTTTGAAGGTTTATTTTTTGATGGCTTATCCTTGTTTATTGACAACATGCTTTAATATTTTTTGTACAAAATAAAACATATTAGAACATTTATTTTTTGCAATCATGGTTCGTATGTATTTGAGAAGATATGCTGAATGTCGAAAAAGGCTACTAGTTGCGTTTACATTTTATATGGAGATTTGTCGTGCTGTTAGTTCATTCTTGACTTTATTGTCTGCAGCGTCGACTTTATGTACTTATAGGCCAAGAGTAAGATCTTATGCATTAGATTTCGCTACAAATCGAGAGTATGTGAGGTGACTTGTGTATGATAATGATATTTCATGTATTTCACAAATTATGATGAATAGGGTAGCCTTTTTTAAGTTATGTGAAATGTTAGAAAGTATTGGAGCGTTGAAGTCAACAAAAAACACGCTTGTAGATGAACAAGTAGCAATATTCTTGCATATTATTGCTTATCATGTTAAGAATTGAGTAATTAGTTTTAATTTTAAAAGGTCGAGTGAGACAATTAGTAGGCACTTTTGTAATGTTTTAAATGCAGTTTTGAAATTGCAACATTTGTTTAAAAAACCTGAGCCCATTCCAACAAACTCAACAGACAATCGGTGGAAGTGGTTTAAGGTAGATTATTGATCTTATTACCTTTTGTAAGTATAAATATACAAGACATTAATAGGTTTACTTATAAGTAATTCATTACGTTGGATTTGCAGAATTGTTTATGTGCTCTAGATGGGACCTATATCAGGGTTAAAGTGCCAAGTGCAGATAAACCTAGATATCGCACTCGTAAAGGGGACATTGCAACAAATATGTTAAGTGTATGTACACCTGACATGCAATTTGTCTTTATTCTTCCTAGTTGGGAAGGGTCTGTAGTTGATAGCAGAGTTCTTCGAGATGCACTGAGGAGAAGAAATGGACTTAAAATGCCTCATGGTAAGCTTTCCTATAATAATGGGAAGGTATTTCAAATTATGTAGTATATGATTATTCTAATTAAATAAATAAATAACTTATTTAGTTTGTTTTATATAGGTTGTTACTATCTAGTTGATGTAGGCTACACTAATTGTGAGGGCTTTCTTGCACCTTTTAAGGGTCAACGCTATCATTTGAATGAAGGGCGTCAAGACCATGAACCAAGTAGTCCTGAGAAATTTTTTAATATGAAACATGCTGCTGCTCGCAATGTTATAGAGAGGTGTTTTGAGTTGTTGAAAATGCGGTGGGGTATCCTTAGGAGTCCATCATTTTATCTGATTAAGATACATAATCAAATTATTATAGCTTGTTGTTTGCTTCACAAATTTATTAGGAAGGAGATGAGTTTTGATCCTATTGAAGTGGATTTAGGGGAATATTTTGAAACCAACACAACAGTTGATGAGGATTTTATAAGTACTATTGATCCTACTGATGTTTGGGGTAATTTGAGAATGGAATTAGCAAATCAGATGTTCAATGAATGGCAAGCATCTAGGCAAAATGATGATTGACAATTGGTTAGCATATTGTTAATTGAAGGACTGTTTTTGTGTTTCTTTTCTTTGTTAGTACAAGCTGTGATTAGTCCTAATTTGTTCTTAGTCTCTGTAATGTTTTGTCAATTGTTGTTGTTAATTGTTGTTTATATTGTACTTTGGATAATGTGAATAAAGTTTGACAAGTTTTAATATATTATTGGTTATTTCTTAATTTTCTTTAGCATCATAATTAATTTTTCATAATTATGTATTTGGTGTATAGTAGAGAACCATGTCCACATCTTTAGCCCTAGCTTCTCAAAGTTCAAAGGGAACCAAAAGAAAATGGAATTACCATGAAGATGTTGCACTTGTCACAGCTTTGATTGATTTGCACAATATAGGAAAATATAATGTTGACAGTGGTTTTAAAGGGGGTTATTTAATAGAACTTGAAAATATGCTCGCAACCAAATTACCAGATGCAAACTTGAAAGCGAAGCCCCACATAGAGTCTAGAATTAAGACTTTGAAAAAAGAATGGGCTATTATATATAATATGGTGCAAGGGACACATAAAAGTGGATTTGGGTGAAATGATCAAAGGAACATGGTTGTTGCTGATGATCTTGCATGGGAATCTTACATACAGTTAATTTTTTGTGTTGAACTTATTTTTTTATTTTCATATTAGTTTCTCAATAATAATATAAATAATAGTCAATTTTTTTTTGTTATTAGAGTCACAAGGAGGCTACCCTTTTAAAAGAAAGAGTTTCCCTTTCTTTAATGAGCTTAGTCTTATTTATGCAAGAGATCTTGCAACAAGAAATGTTGCACAAACTGCAGCAGATATCCTAGAAGAAATACAAGACTATAATGATACAATAAATGTCAAAACTGAAGGTGAAAACCTAGCTGGATATAGTTTCAACGATGAGGATTTCTCCAATATTCAACCTCATACATCAGCTCCTAGAAGTGAAACAACTTCATCAAGGAAAAGGACAAGGCTAAATGAGACCAATGATCCAATTACATCCGAATCAATTATTACTGCTGCCATGATATTGGGTGAAAACATAAAAGAGGCTGAAATTGAGTTTAGCAAAAGTCTTGGGGCAAAGGTGAACATCCAACAAAAAGCTCAATATTTGGATGGAATTTTAAGTCAAGTAGAGGGATTGACAGCGACGGAAAGGGTTCTTGCTTCAATTAAACTTCCTAAATCTCCAACTCTTATATTTGTGTTTTTTAGTATTGATCTTGACCGAAGACTTGAATGGCTAAGGACATTTCTTGCTAACCGTTGAGCTTGGATGTCTCTGAAACTTTTTGTGAAGGTAAGTTCCAGATATTGTAAGTTTTTGCCACTTTTGGTTGATGTTGAGTTGACCCTTGTGTTATCATTGTATAATGGTGATGTTATTGTAGCTACTTAATAGGTTTTATGCATGTTGTAAGTTAATGTAATAGGATTAATATTCATCCATTACTTTCAAAGTTAGTGTATTTTTGTAAATTAGACCTTGGCTTTTGATTATATGTAATAATAGGTTCATGTAAATTTTATTTATAGTATGGCAAGGCTCTTTTATTATTTATTTCTTTCTATGCTAATATGCACTAGTTATGCTTGTAAATTGTCATTTTCTTCCCTGAGATGGAATGCTTATCTAAATTGAAATAATATTTTTTAAAAGTTAAATGATTTTCTTATTTAATATATCAAAGGATATAATTTAAAATTTGTTTTTGGCAAAAATTGAAGGCCATATTTCTAATATCAAAAATATGATTTTCTATTTAATATATAAAAAACATGATTTTCTACTTGTGCTTGTTTTTTCTATTTTTTCCCAAATATTTATAAAATAATATTTTCTCTATGGAATATCTTGAAGCTGATTAATAACATTTGAAGAATTTACTAAAAATAAAAATTTATACACAAAATTTAATTGAGTTTGATGGAATGCTTATCTATATTGAAAGACACGTTATTTATAAATTTGGCATTTATGAAGGAAGGAGGGAGGCGATGGGAGAGTTTTGAAAAAAAAACTTGGAAAAAGAAAAAAAACATACGCCCGGAGGAACCAATGAAACCGACTCTACGATGGAGAGCAGTGGGCAAAATAGAATACAAGAAAAAGATAAAAAAAAAAAAAGAGAAAGAAAAAGAAGAATGGAAAACTATTTACAATTTTATTTAGCAAAAAATGGAAGACTATTTCTCTATTTCAAAGATATGATTTTCTACTTAATATATCAAAAACATGATTTTCGACTTTTACTTGTTTTGTCGTTTTTTTCCTCAAATATTTATCCTCCAATATTTTTTCTATGAAATATTTTGAAAATGATTCATAATATGTGAGGAATTTACTAAAAATAAAAATTTATATATAAATTTTAATTGATTATGATGGATAAAATATAATATAATTAAATTATATTTTAGAATAATTATCCATTTATAAAAATATGTTATTAAATTATAATTATTTTTAAAAATTAGAATAAATATAATTATAATAGATAATTATCTTTTGGGATAATTTATGTATTTAAATTATAATAAAGATAATTTCTTTTTTTATGAAAATTACTAAGTAATATGAGCAAGGGTATTTTTGTCTTTTTATCACATATTCCTTTCTTATTCCAATTTTATTTCTACCAACCAAACACTGCAATAAGTAATAATAGCAATTCCTACTCTATTTCATTAACTATACCAAACAAAATAATAACTATTCTATTTTATTCCCACCTTAATCTATTCCCACAGAATAGCTATTTTATTATATTCATTTCCATTCCGCGAACCAAACGTGTAGTTAGTGAAGCAATATCTTTAAGAGATACAACCTTTTTGAAAAAAGTTGTAAATGATGAAATGGACTTAATAACGTCTAATAATAAATAGGCATTAGTTGATTTACCTTTGAGTTCTAAACTAATTAGATGTAAATGTGTGTGTAGAAGAAAATATAATATTGATGGTTTTATACTAATGTCACGACCCAAATTCTCAGGCCATGACCGGCTCGTGAGCCCAATGAGCGTAGCTCACCAAGCCCAAGCAAGCCTATACTATTTATTTTAATTAACGATTTGTCAAATAATGCGGCCATACGCATTCTCAAGCAGTGTGAAGATAGCCAATTCACAATGGCATTATCGATTAAAACATATATTCATACATTGTTCATGATATGTAACTCAGTAATTACATTACATGAACATATTCACATAACAAAAAGGACCCATGACTTCCAGCGGAGGACTACAGAAAAAGATAGATATTGAATGTCGAGCACCTACCCAGAAGATAAATTACAGGACTCCTCGATCTAAGATCTGATAGTGTCCGGATCTGAAAATATGAATTTTTAAAACCGTAAGTATATAACTCAGTGAGTGAACATTAGAAGGGAACAAGCAATAATAGCCAGGAATTTTGATAACCATGATGCACTAATTGGAAAACTAGATAATTTTGATCTAGTTAACATTAAAACCCCTTTTTTTCCTTCAATTCAAGTCATTTTTGCAATGAGGTAGAGAGTTCTTGAATTCACACATAGATAGATATATAAACACATATAATCACATGTAATTTCATCCACCACACCATTTTTTTTCAACTCTAGTGCACTATCTACTCGCACCAAGCAATAAGACCATGTGTGCGCTCCTTACTCACACAACCGCTAGTCATCAGATGTACATTCCCCCACTAGTGCATAGCAATATGACCATGTGTGCACTCCCTACTTGCACATGCACGGTTACATCAATTCGTCAAAATTTATTAATAATGCATATCAACATAATATATAGGTACACAGATTCAGTAAAATTAAATTTCACATCACTAAAAATACTTCACTAAAGGCTTGTTCCCATGGTACTCATTCTTTTTAAAGAAAGTTGAATAAAATCATTCAAACATTTTATTCAAATGCGTTCATATTCCAAAAACCATTTTGAAATGCAAATTCATTCACCAATTTTTCGAAAGTCAAATTCAGATACTTTGACTATAAATCCTCTGGTGCAATTTCCTTGCCTTTGTCAAAGGATTCACCACCTAAACATATTTCACACTCAACAAATCACTACAATTGTGCTAATTCGGTATAAAATTGACCTAAATTCTATATGAATGCATGAAATGGTCGGATAACCGTTTAATTACGGTGTTGACCTAATTCGGTCTATCACCTGATAAATTAGCCTACACGTCCAATTTAGCTCTAAATTACACCATTTCATTTCCAATACTTCAATTCACCAAACATCAGTCAAATAACACAAAATTCAGCTTAATCACCTTCACAATTCTTCTTGAAAATTTCGGCCATTGTGGTGCATTCACACTAAAATTTTTCCTATTTGATTTTCACACCACAATTCATCAATTCTCAACTAATTCACTTGATCACAAAATCAATTCATTATTCCCACACTTCACATAGGGTTCGGCTATTGAAGGATACCAAAGATTTTATGGTTTTCTTCACCTGTTTTCATGCTACACACCATTAATCACCTAAAAACACTAATATACCTCAAAATCAAACTAATTTCAACATCATTTCTTCACCATACCTATTCAGTCAGCATCGAACCTAATATGAAAACATGCTATTCAACCATGAAAAATAAGGAGTAATGCATGGGTAATGTAGATCTCAAGCAAAAATAAAGAAATTTTACCTTATCTTACTTGATTCCTTGAATTTTCACTTTCCGTTTGAATTTCTCCTCCTAGGGTTTTGTTCTTCCTTTGGTTTCCTTTTCCCCTTGCTTGGCCGAATATGGTGAGAGAAAATGGGGGTTTATGGGCTGATTTTTCAAGTTATATATTAAATAAATCAAGCTTGACATGTGTCACACTATAATTGGCCAATAATTTAAATATTATCTTTTAATCCTTTAATTCTCCACCACACAATTTCTCATATTTATCCATTTCCATGATGAATAAAATCCCTTGGTCTTGACAAGTGTTGGGAGTAAAAATTATCGTTTTGCCCCCGATGTGGCAAAATTACTATTTTGCCCTTATGCTCCGAAAAATACCAGAATTAAAATTTTTCACTACTAAACCTCATATTATACTCCAAATGATCAATCTAAATCAAAATTTTCATCAAATATCCAAATCAAATTTTTGGGTGGCAAAATGACCATTTTGCCTCTACGTAGTCAATATTCCTAATTAACTCCAAATTAGACTTCAAACCCCGAATCACCATTTTAAGTCATTCTGTGAGTTTTAAAATTCTCAAATTCCTCTTAGAATTTCTATTTGAACTAGTTCGAGGTCCAAATCCACCTGATTGTACCATTAGGTACAATACCGATCCTTTGAAAACTTTTTCGAGGTGTTTCAAGTAGACAAGCATTCTATCTACAAGTCTATAGGGGTTGAGGCCTCACAACCAACTTTTAAAACAAGATTAGTTGCTGAATGTTTCAAACAAAAGGAAAGCATAGGCTATTTTGATACATATGCTCCAGTGGCTAGAATAACATCTAGTAGAAAACTTATAGCAGTAGCTTCATTTTATAAGTTGTAAATGCATCAAATGGATGTTAAAACAACTCTTTTAAATGGTGATTTAAAGAAAGAAGTATATATAGAGCAATCCAAAGGTTTTATACTTCTCGAAAATGAAAGAAAAGCTTGTAAATTAGTTCAATCACTTTATAGGCTAAAACAAGTTCTTAAACAATGACATGAGAAATTTGACTTATCCATTTTGCCTTATGGTTTTAAACATAATGTGGTTAACAAGTGTGTTTACTCAAAATTTGCCAAAGATTATGGAGAAATAATGTCTTTATGTTGATGATATGCTAATATTTCGCAATAACATGATCAACATAAATTAATGAAACAAAGAAATATTTAACTTTTGTTTTTAAAATGAAGGATTTGAATGAGGTTGATACTATTTTGGGTATTAAAGTTAAGAAACATAATAATGGTTGTGTTATTAATCAAAGTCACTATATTGAGAAATTGATCAATAAATTTAAACATCTCAATATAAAAGAATTTAGTACTTTATATAACTCAAGCATGACAATGAATGAGAATGATGACCAAGTAATTGGACAACTTGAATATGCTAATGGTATTGAAAGCATTATGTATACTATGCATTGCGCTAGGCCAGATATTGCATTTGCAATCTGCAAATTATCAAGATATACAAGTAGACCTAGTTAAATTCATTGGAAAGCCATTGGAAAAGATCTTAGATATCTTAAAAGAACTTAAAATTTTGACTTATATTTTTCAAACTATCTAAGAATGTTAGAAGGATACTCTGATACAAGTTGGATTACTAGTGTAAATGATAATAAGTCCATTTCATGATGGCTATTTACATTAAGAAGTGGTGCCATTAATTGGGCATTTAAAAACAAACTTGTATATCGCATTCAACAATGGAGTTTGAGTTTATAGCTTTAGTTGCAGTAGTAAAGGAAATGGAATGATTGAAAAATTTGTTATTAGATATAGAATTGTGGTCATAACCAATGCCAGCCATTTCCTTATATTGTGATAGTGCTACTACAATGTCTAGAGCATGTAGTGACGTCTATAATAAAAAATCTAAATATATTAGATTAAGACAATATTATATTAGAGAATTAATTTCTAGTGGGGTAAATACCATAATATATGTTAAATCTTGAAGTAATTCGACAAATCCTTTGACAAAAGGTTTACTAAGGGATTTAGTAAGTAGTATTACAAAAAGAATGGGTTTAAGACTCTTATTAGACACCAATAGCGGGAACCCAACTTTTAATTAGTAACCTCTAATTACTAAATTTAATGGGTAAAAACAAGTTATTGTTATATGTTTGTGATGTACTTATAGAACTTATTCCTTAAAATCGTGTCTAAAGATAATGCACTCCATTGCATATAGAGGTTGAGTTTATACTCCTAATGAAGTTTAAATATTGTATTATGAAAAGAAAATGTCTAAAGTAATGGGGACATTAATGAAAACTCCCCCTATGTAAACATAAGGAGTGGTACCACTTCAATAAGAAGAATTTGGGGGATTCTTTTGTAAATGTTTATTATGTCACGCCCCAGACCCAAGACATAAGAGACGTCGCATACTTGTAAGATATAATCTCACAGTTATGCAAGGCTCTAAAACATATATCTTATGCCAATTACTAAAAGGGACTGATATACCTGAAGAATATAATGATTCATATAACTAATTCTGTTGATAGAAATTCCAAGGATTATAATTCAACAACATTCAGAATTTAATCTCCAAAATCCATAAAGCTACTATGTCAAGATAAAAGTCTAACTACTAATTAAGATAGTTCAATGTTCATAATATTTAAATAAAGCCTAGACAATTTAAATGCTACTAGATTAAACATCACTCCTCGAAATCTCCGCGTGGTTGACCAAATCACAACCTGAAAAAAATTGAAGGAATGAGTGAGTCCAATAGCTCAGCAAGTAACTAACATCCCTTCAGCCGGATTAAGCATGCTTAAAACATTTAGGCCAAAATGTCATTAATATAAATATCAAAACAAATATTGGGTAATCTTATTTAGAATCATATGCTTTAAAATTTTTACTTTCGAATAACTGAACAAACATATTTCACGAATATCTAGATTTTGATGGTCTCCTGTAACATGCTACGACCACACTTAACCCTTGCGGCATAGGTCAGAAATAAATCTACAATTAACCTCGGTGGCACGGGTTAGAAATATATCAAAAGCAACCATTGGCTACACTGAACAAATATCACAAATACCACTATTCTGTAACTGGTGGTGCGGTTGGGAGATCGATCTCTAATCACGAAATACATGTCGACATGGCCAACATTTAACCCCCATTGGCAAGGTCAGAGCATAGCCATACTAGGAGACAAAACAAAAATATATATATTTTTAGATTACCCGAATTTCATAAAACAATATATCAAATTTTCTCAAGCATATCTCATGCACCTCAAAAGCATATTCGTTTCAGACTAAATATTTATGTTTATATTCACAAAAACATATATGCATACATTATACAAGGTCATATACAAATTTCAAAATCAGAAATCATGCTTTGCATAAGTCACATTCTAAATTCAACATATAAAACTCATATACATATACATTTGCATGCTCAATCCGATTTTAATAAATCATAGGACAAAATATCGTATCTCATATACAAATTCACATTGAGGCTAATTTTACGGTGTGAAAACACCAAAAGGATATTAGTTACTTACCTGATCTTGTAATTTTCACTTTCAAGTAATAAATCCGAAAATCCTTCTAGTAGCCTAATATTTCAAGAAACACATACAAAAATCAGAACTGAATTTGCAAACAGATCCTACAAGGCGACTTTCCGTTGACCATCCTAAGCACTTGGTGTGTAGTGACATCAATTACAATTTAAGAACATTTTTTATTAATAAGGTAATATATTATTATTATTTATGTTTTTGAATTAAACAAAATTTTCAATAAGGTTGAGAATTAAACTTAAATCATAAAATCAGTAAGGATTTTAATTTCAGATAGAGAAATAACACTAATTTCACTCATAAAAATCATATTTATAATTTTTTATAAATTTTTTATATTTTAATAAAATCTACTAATTTAATAAATAAATTTATAAAATATAAAGATGCATACTTTTTTTGACATAAAAATACAGTAGAAATCACATATCCAACATTTAAGAAGTTTACAATAGTATTTATCACATATTAATTAAAATTGAATTTTAAAATAAATTTAAAAAGAATTTTCTATTTTCTGAAAATTTCAAAATCTGATGGTCATTTGGCTTAATTCAAGCTCTCATAACTTCTAACCCGAATTACTTCCAGTGATAAAATCAACACCAATATGAAGTATTCATATCATACTACAACACCAAAGTTTGTTTCGAATAAGAAGAATACAATTTTCCCAAGTTTTGAAAGCCAAAATTCTTGAAATCATCACAGAAATACCCAGATTTCTAGGTTTTCAGTATCAACGAGCCTACTTTGAGGCTTTAATTCTCTTGACACAGGAAGTCCCTAACCGAGCCATTCATGCCAAATTAAACATTTCATTTCATACAACAAAAGCCCTTAAAGAAAAGACCAAAAATGTTCCTGGAATATGGAGTTCTGGTGACCCAAAGTTGGGCTGCTAAAACTGTTGAAACCAAGTTTCTAATTATTTTCAAAAATCCGTATCTTCCTAACTACGAGACCAAACGAGATGCTACAAAAACCATTGGAAAGTCTTTTCAAGACATTTTCGTTGGTACCCATCATGCTACCGAAAAGTCATCGGAAAAGTGTCATATTTAAATAAAAAGATAAAAAAGTATAACTAATTTAAGGTTTTTGTATCCCAAACTATGAAAATATAATCTCAACATACCTTAATAGCAATCTCTTTCCCTTTCCTCTATCTTTCTTCTTCCCTGGTATTAGGCCCTTCTGACTACCTATTGATTGAGTCTGTTCAATAAACTGCCTAACCCTACTATCTTAAATGTAACAAGTGAACAAACTTTAACCTCCACTAACTTAAATGTGATAATAAAACTGACTTTAATTAAACTTCTTCATTTACTTAAAGACTCTTATTTTATTCTCTTTTTATTGATAAACCCAAAATTATAATTGCAATTATAACCGGTTGAACTTTTATTATATTTATTTATTTTCTAATATATATTATAACTTTTTATATAGTTAATTAAGTAGGATAATTTTTTTTAGGGTATTACATATTATGAACAGGATAAGCACATGGCCATTATAGTGCTAAAAGTGAATGACCATTTATAGAAATATAAACGAATATTATGTGTGGTTTATCTTCAATTCTAACACTAAGAATTGAGGTTTGATCTGTGGACACCATTTATTTCATTAGGATTTTAAGATACATTTGCCAATTGATGGTTCAAATCGAGAGATATCTTCCTATATGTGTAATATTCATTTGTGTGAAAGGCAAGAATAAGAATATATTTTATAGAAAAAGCCAATGTTTCAAACTAGTGGAGAATTGTTAGATAATTTGATAATTGTGGTATTTAGACTCTTGGATTAAAATATTAATAAGCGATCAATTTTTCACTATTTTAATTTTTAGATTGGATAATAAATGTTATTTATGAAGAGTACTTATTAATGAAAAATCGTGACTGTATTAAATATAACTTTTTGAATATTTATATTATGAGAGAAAATAACTATCTGCATTGAAAGATGTATATGTTCGTTTATTATATAAACAACATCATTACATTGCCATTTTTACTATTCTAATAAGTGTGTTAAGGACTTTGTTATATTCTAAAGGTTAAAAAATACCTTAAGGAAAGTGTTTTATTCATACCTTCAAAGTTGTATTCTTTTTCTTCTAAAAATAAATAAAAAATTTATAACACCAAGTGTTGGGAAGTGAGTTTAGAGTATAATTTTAAGCCTACCAGTAAATTAATAGCAAATTTATTGTGAACCTAATGATCTAACTCTTTCGAAACACAGAAAGCCTTCGTTAAGGCTATGAACTGTGCTTCTAAATTTTACCATATTATCTCTACACTCGAAATTACCATCGAAAGATGAAATGACACCAAAAAGAGCCCTACAAACATCATGCACTGTGAAGTCCAAAATTTGAAGCTAACTTTGTTTGCAATCTATGGTATCAGATCTTAGTAAAGTGAGAGCAAGTTGAAATTGAGCTATGATAGACAATCCTTTCTATCGCTAACCCCAAGTTATGGATTGTTGATCGGATGAAGGGTTCTATGAACCGACATTAAAGCTTACTGAATCAGTTTTAAAATTTTTTTAACCAGTTTTAGGGTTTCTTGAACTGGTCTTAGAGTTTGGTGAACTCATATTAGGGATTTTAAAATCGATTTGAGTTTTTTAAACCAATTTTAAGGTTGATGAATCAATTTTAGGGTTAATTAGTTGGTTTAGGATTTGATGAACCAATTTAGGATTTGGTGGATTAGTTTTAGGTTTTTTAAAACCAATTTTAGAGTTTTGGATCAATTTTAGGATTTCTTGAATCAATTTAGGATTTAGTGAACCAATTTTAGGGCTTTTTGAGCTTATTTTTAGGATTTCTTGAACCTAGTTTAAGAATTAGTGAACCAGGTTTAAGGTTTGATGAATTAGCTTTAGGGTTTGGTGAATTGGTTTTATAGTTTCTTAAACTAGTTTAAGATTTCGTGAACCAGTTTGAAGATTTGGGGAATTAATTTTAGGATTGGGTGAATTGGTTTTAGGTAGTGGGTTTTTGGTGAACCTTGCTATTAAACTCGATTTAGGGTTTTCGGTAAAACTCTAAAATTTGCAAGTCCATGTCCACTGGAAATTTGATAATAATTCAATTTTTGGGTTTGCTACCAAAGAAAATTGAAGTTATTTATCATATGTCATTTACTAATATTTTTTTTTAAAAAAAAGATATACGACTTCAAAAAATATTATGTGTGTTTATATATACATATATAATTAATTAAATTTTTTACACAATAAATGCAAGTTTTCTATATTTTATTTGTTTAATAAATTAGTATTAACATTTGGTATGAAATAAAAAAATTTTTGCAAATAACTTAATTGTTTTATGTGTCCATAAATGATAGGGAGAAAAAATTTCATAAAACGTTATCATAATATAAACTCAATTTCATTTGAAAAACTTTTCATATTCCACTAAGTACTGAATTTAACTAAAATAGTAGGGAGAAAAAGCTATAAAACCTTATTATATTAATTTCAGTCTTTTCATATTCCATTCAAATATATAGTGTTAGGTTTCTACATAATAAACAAAAGTATTAAATATTTTATTTCTTTTTTAAAAAAATTAATATGAATATTTGTTTTAAATAAAAAAATGCAAATTGCTCATTAACCTTTTGGTGTTCATAAATGATAGAGAGTGGAAAAGTCATAAAAGGCTATGACAATATAAATCAATTTCATTTGAAAAATTTTTCACATTCTACTGAATTTTGAATTTAGCTCAAATATCTAACATATGCATTCGAGTATTTTACTTATTGATTGGTGCATAATCCTCATGCTTAAAGAGTAAGATTCAAATTCCCCTTTCCCCAATATATATAAAAAAGATATCTATATCTAACATAATAAATGTAATTATTAAATATTTTATTATTTTAATAAATTATTAATAATATTTGGTTTGAAAATAAAAGGTTTTTTCAATAGCTCATTAATTTTTCTTCTTGTATTTTCTTGAAATTTTTTTTGCTTTCTTATTTTAAATTTTCATTCTAATGAAATGGTATGAGTAGATTGTTTTTAATTTTAAGAGAAACTCTTTTGAATTTAGAAAAGTATTTTATATATATTATTTATATATTATTAAGAAAATAAAATGTAACCGTGTAAAAGACAAGTAAAAAAAAACCTAATATATTAAAATAGTGTTAATGGTGGGCAGTTATGAAGTATAATAATTAGTTCGACATGATATTAAATTCAAGATATATATGACGAAAATAAAATTAACCGGCCAACCAATTTCCATCCTTTTTATTTGGTTTTTTTTTTTTTTTTTGTTAAAACAAAAGAAAGCTCTGCAACAAAAAAAAACTTCCTTTAAACCACACATCTTTCTACCATTTTCACCAACCATATTTAATTATATATATATAACTTGAAAGTCTCATGCCAAGACAATTATATACAAACCAATCCAACAAAACAAAGGAATATTAACACAGAAGCAATATACCTTATGAGATTAGCTGACCCACACAATTTTCCCTCAATACTTTTTAATGAATCTTAAGGATAAAACCATATAGATGCATATACATCAGCAACTCAATTATAGATAAACAAACAGAAAGTAAACTAAAGAAGGATCCAAAACGGTTAAATCCACCAACTTTTGCTAACAAAATCTTTAAAGATTCAACCATGTAATGTAAGAGATTACCAAATTAAGATTCAGTGAATGAGATCCTTAGAACAACCAATAATACAATTCACCAGCTGGTCATAATTAACGACTTTTTGGGGTCCCATTGAAGTGTTTTATTGTCAAAGATTGGCCCTAATAACTCACCAAAAATAAGGAAGATTAGAATGTCAAAGGTTTGGAAAAACAAATCCCCACGAGCTCCAATTTTATGTTGTATGAAGAATTAATAAAATAAAAAACCCAACTCCTCCCCAAGCAAGGCATCCAAGGGTATATAAATATAGACTAAAAAAAAAAATAATGCATGGCTTTGACAAATTATGGATATAGACTTTATAAACGAGAAAACTCCATGTGCATGTGGAGCAAATTGTCAGCGGGTACCAACAACAACCGATCGAACCTTTGGCCTAAATAGCCCTTTTGTTTTGAAATTAGGATATGTCAACATTTTTGGACATTAATCTTCAATAATTTCAAGATATAGGCCAATAGCTGCATCACGAGTTTGAACCCTTCGAAAACTTTCCTCATTGTTGGGATCTTAACACTGTTTCTTATCTTGTTTTTTCTTATTTGTTTTTATCCAAAAAAAAAAAATAGTAAGGCAAATTAATGGTGTGATGAACAAGGATCACCTGATCCCATGTGATTTTGGTCAAGGAGTTTTTTGAAGACCAAAGAACTGTTATATGTTTATTAGCATTTGTTTTATGTGCCGCTTTAATTTGAAGGAAACATAGAATAATTAATTCCAGTACTTAATCATTTGTCAGAAGTTAGCTGAGACACCAAGGTTGCATAAGATAAGGAAGAAGTCTCCTTTTAGAGATAGGAGGCGGGGATTTAAACATAATTATCATCCTTTACGTTGCTTAAGCATTGAGCTTTCACATGTATTTTTTTTTTTCCCTAAAGGATAGAATAAAAGAGGTGAATAGGTGACTTTTATCAGTATGAGTTCCAATAAACAATTTTCAATGATAAATTAGCATGAAATCCTTTATGTTTTGAATGAATTGCCCACCAAGAAAAGGGAAGATTTTGAGTTACATAATAGAAGGTCTCCGTCTCCTACCTCATCATGAGCTTCAGTATCAAAGTTCTAATTGTTGTTGAGAGTATGGTATGTTGGTCTTACTGCGGAGTTAGAATGTGGGCAAAAACATTTTGGCAGGGACAACTTCTTTGATCAAGGTAAAGGTTGAACTGGGGTCAGATTGCACGACCCAACCCAACAACTCCTGGTTCTGATTTAAAGGTGGCTTTAACCCAGACCTGCGTTTCTCTGAGCCCAAGCTCTTTCTTTCCTTCTTTTCCTTAGTAGCCAGAAGATTCAAAGGAATAATAGATTAGTAAATATTCATTTCAAACTCAAATTGAATATTTACATTTTTGTTTCTTTTTCAACAGATTCAAAACCTAGTTAAAGGGATTGTATTCTTAAAGCATTAAATTATATTAATAGACAAGAAAAAAATTGCATGCATTATTAAGTGAATAAAGTGCTAAATACTTTAAACATGGGTTTTGTAGGATCATAAACTAACAAAATGATATAATAATTTTTTTTTATAATTAGAGAAAAGGGGATTCGAACTCCACTCTTTAAACAAAAGATCATACACCAATCAATGAGTCAAATGTTCGGATACACATAATAAATTTTTAAATGTGTAAGATAATAAATTTGAGTAGGGCCTTAATCGTTGTGACAACCAAGTACTTAGGTTTTTTTTGTTTCATGAAAATGAGCTTTTAGAAATCTATTTTCCAGATTTTGTTGGTGATTCAAAGTTAAAAATTTGGCTAAAATACTTCAATTTCTCTCAATTTTAATTGAAATTTTAAAATTGATTTATTAATTTTTGAAATAAATACTCAGTACCAAAAGTGTAAACACCATTAATAGATAATATGAAAAAATAAAAATTTATTTCTTTATTAATTTAAAAAATTATTATTTATAATTTTTTAAAAATAATAAGGAGCCTCGATCAGTGCTCCATTATTTCTTCTTAAAATTAATAAAAATTATATAATAATAATTTTTAAAATTAATAAAATATAAAATTATTCTTTCAATATTATCACATCATCAAATTAATGGGAATATTAATGATTGACTAAAACTTGGATCTATGTATCCAACGAAAGATATTTTTTTTAAATGAAGTGTGTATTTTGAAAATTAATGAACCTATTTAAAATTTCAATTAAAACTTAAAGAAGTAAAAATATTTTACCCTAATAATTTTAAAAGTTAACCAAAATGTGCCGAAAATCAACGAATAAAAGGATCAAAAAATGGAAATTGTCTTCCACAATTTCTAGAAAAACTTTCACCACTTCAAATTAGTCCTATCCATAGGCCGTGGGCCTAGTCCTACCAAGAGAATGAATTGGGCATAATTTTAGGTTTCGATCCGTCCTGGTCTTATTCGATATATTATTATATTAATAAAAAATTATTTAATTGTAATTATAAAATAGATTTAAATTTGAAAATAGTAAAATAAAAAACTAAATACTTTTATAACAAATTTAATTTAAATAGGCAAGTTGAATTTAGGTTTTAGAAGTATCAATTGGTCTGACTCTGCTTGAGATATTATTTTGTTAATAAATATTTACTTCATTCAATTTTAATATATCAAAATATTAATATAAAATATATTTTAATATTTCAATAATAAATAAAAGTAACTAAACAAGCTTCACGAGCCCAGCCTAAATCCCAAACTTATATTTTAAGAATGTCAAGTAAGCTTAAATTGGCACGGCCCGACCCATGGACATTTCGAGTTGAGATTATACATAGAAAATTCAAAGATGATCTTTAAAGTTTAAATAAGATTTTTGCATTATTGATATCAAGTTTACTTAATTATGAAATTAATTCTTTCAAAAAAATGTTTTTCGTAGAATCATCCAAAGAACAAAAAATAATTTTTACAATATCATCCAAATAATAAAAAATATCAAATTTTCTATAAAAAATACTTTCCATAAATCATATATTTTAAAAAGGTGATTTTTTTTATCCATTAAAAATAAAGTGTGTTTGTAAATAACCCTCCAGATAATTTTAACTGTTCATAACCATAAAAGTACATTTTCAAACAAAAATACCCTTAATGAGACATCATTGTTGATGGACACTCTTAAACACGCGAACCGCAAAAAATTATGGAAAGAATTTTGCGAACATCTGCTTTATAAGCAAAACATCTTTTTTTTTTTTATTGAAGCTTGTGCAAAAGAAAATAATGTTGCATGAGATGGTTTTTCTAATTGTTCAAACATGACATTCAGATAAACCGAACAAGGAGGCGGTCGTGATGAATCGAAAGCTTAGAGAACGATGTGAAACCAAAAATCCCGCTTACGGAGGTGAATTGAAAGGAGAAAGACGTGAATGCAAACCAAGAAATGGTCATGCTACAGCAGTCGAGACACGTCATTGGGTTTAGAGTTTATGAAAGGGAAAATGTGAGACGGCATGGTGCAGGGTTGGTGACACACCATGGAGGGAAACAGTGGCAGGCCAAGGTGCAGAATTGGTGACATGCTATGGAGGGAAGCAGTGACAGGCCAGGGTGCAGAGTTGGTGACACGCCATGGAGGGAAGCAATGACACGGTAGGGTGCAGAGTTGGTGACACGCCATGCAGGGAAGCAGTGAGACGGCAAGGTGCAGAGTTGGTGACACGCCATTGAGGGAAGTAGTGACAGGCTAAGGTGCAGAGTTGGTGACACTCCATTGAGGGAAGCAGTGACACGGCAGGGTGCAGAGTTGGTGACACGCCATGGAGGGAAGTAGTGAGATGGCAGGGTGTAGAGTTGGTGACACGCCATTGAGGGAAGCAGTGATAGGCTAGGGTGCAGAGTTGGTGTCATGCCATTGAGGGAAGCAGTGACACGACAGGGTACAGAGTTGGTGACACGCCATGGAGGGAAGTAGTGACAGGCAAGGGTGTTGTGTTGGAGACACGCCATGGATGGAAGTAGTGACACGCCATGGTTCAGAGTTGGTGACATACCATGGAGGGAAGTAGTGAGACGATAGGGTGTAGAGTTGATGACACGCCATAGAGGGAAGCAGTGACACGGCAAGCTGCAGAGTTGGTGACACGTCATGGAGGGAAGTAGTGACATGCCATGGTTCAGAGTTGGTGACACGCCATGGAGGGAAGCAGTGAAAAGGTAGGGTGCAGAGTTGGTGACACGCCATGGAGGGAAGCAGTGAAAAGGTAGGGTGCAGAGTTGGTGACACGCCATAGAGGGAAGCAGTGACACGGCAGGCTGCAGAGTTGGTGACACGCCATGGAGGGAAATAGTGACACGCCATGGTTCAGAGTTTGTGATATGCCATGGTGGGAATCTGTGACACGGCATGGTTTAGAGTGTGTGACACAGCATTTCTTGAACATCTGACAGGCCATGGTTTGATTTGAAATATGTGACACGACATTGGTTGAAAAGTTGACATGCCATGGATTGAAATAGAAGAAAAAAAAAGAGGCAGTTAAGGAGGTAACCGTTTGGACTTCCCCTTAATGAAAAGAAAAAAATGAATTAAAAATAATATTTATTCATTTATTACAGTAAACAGTTCATTTTTCTTTTTTTTTTCCTTATTCGTAAATGTCTGTGTGAAGGAACCAAGGGTAGTTCAATTCATTTCTCATTGCGAAAGGTAGAAGAGAATTCGACTTCGTTGTTTAGAAGGTTAATGACACCACTGCAACAGCAAGAAGAATGTCAGTTATCAGTGAAGAGGTAAGTGAGCCTGAAAAAAAAACCAAAAAAAAAAAACTTCCTTGATTTTGGTAATTTTGATTTTTTTTTTTACTAGGTTTGTTTGATAGATATGTTCGTGTTTTCTGCAAATGTTAAGTTTAAACTGTTTTCTTCTTAGTTTGATGGTTTTTGCTGTTAAGTGGTGTTGGGTTTACTGGTCTTTAGGGTTTAACATGTAACGACATTGGCTGTTTGATATGCATGGCGTGTGACAACATTTTACTTGATATGCATGGCGTATGACAATAATTTTACTTTATATGCATGGCGTGTGACAACATTTTGCTTGATATGCATGGCATGCGACAACAATTTTACTTTATATGCATGGTGTGTGACAATATTTATTTATTTATTTAGTATACTTTGTTGCACATTATTGGTTAACTAACTTCTACATGTATGCCATGTTATGCAGATGTAGCATAGACATTATGAGGATTTTGACAGTTTCCTCATTATGCTGAGAGAGAAGTGGGCGTTCAATGTCGCAATAAACACCCACTATAAGTGGTCCCGGCTCTATTACATCAACAAGGTTCTCCAAAAGAATGGGCAGTACGATGCAGTGAAGCGTACCTGTCAAGCCCAGCCCTAAATTATCTGTCATGTTATACACATAATTGACATCATGCCAGTATACTGGAATATCTCAAAAAAATAGATAAAAGTCGGTATTGTGCCTAGAAATACAACTAAGTCGATTTATACCTCGAACTAGTTAAAATAGGGATTTTAAGGTGAAATTGGAAATTTCACAGTTCAGGGATGGCTTAAAATGGTAATTCAGAGCTTGAGAACCGATTTGGAGTCAATCGGGAATATTAACTATTTAGGGGCAAAATGGTCATTTTGCCACTCAATGTTGAAATTTAAATGTTTGATGAAATTTTACCAAGATTGATCATTTGGAGTATAATATGAGGTTTAACAGTGAAAAATTTTAATTGTCGATGTTTTCGGAGTATAAGAGCAAAACGGTAATTTTGCCATCCTAGGGCCAAAATGGTAATTTTCACCCCCAATGTCAAGCCCGACCTTACAAAGTAATTGCTATGTCATACATATAAGTGATAGAATACTTGCATACTCGAAATGCCCCGAAAAAGTATTAAAAGTCGGTATTGTAACTAGAAGTACAACTAAGTCGATTTAAACCTTGAACAAGTTTAAATGAAGATTTTAAGGTGAAATTGAAAATTTTACCGTCCAGGGATGGCTTAAAATGATAATTCGGGGTTCGAGGTCTGATTTGGAGTCAATTGGAGATATTCAAAATTCAGAGGCAAAATGGTCATTTTGCCACCCAAAAATTTGATTTAGATATTTGATGAAAATTTTGACTAAGATTGATCATATGGAGTATAGTATGAGGTTTAGCAGTGAAAAATTTTAATTCTTGATGAATTTGGAGTATAGAGGCAAAGGGTAATTTTACCACCCCAAGGGCAAATCGATAATTTTTTACCCCAACACTTGTTAAAAACCAAGGATTTTATTCATTATGGAAATGGATAGATATGACAAAATGTGTGGTGGAGAATTAAAGGATTAAAAGGAAATATTTAAAGTATGGATCAATTACATTATGCCATGTGTCAAGTTTGAATTATTTAATATTAAACATATAAAAATCAGCCATAAACCCCAATTTTCACTCCCATATTCAGCCAAACTAGAAGAAAGGAAAAACAAAAGGAAAAACAAACCCTAGGTAGAGAAATTCAAAGAGAAAGTGTGAGAATTCAAGGAATCAAGCTAGGTAAGGTGAAATTTCTTTATTTTTTCTTAAGATCTATCATACCCATGCTTTATTTTCTCATTTCCATGGCTAAATTGCATGTTTTCATAATGGGTTTGATGTTGACCGAATGGGTATGGAGAAGATTTAATGTTGGAATTGGCTTGACTTTGAGTTATGTTAGTGTTTAGAGTTAGTTAATCATGTTTGGAAGCAAAACCACAAGAAAAAGATTCATTTTCCCCACCATCCTTCAATGGCCAAATACCCCATGTTGTGTGTGTGTGGTGGAATGATTTTGTTTCAAGAGATATGGCTTGGAAAATGATGAATTGTGGTATGAGAATCATGCTTGAAAAATTTTAGTGTTAGTGGACACTTAGTTAGCCGAAATTTTAATAAGGTTTATTGATGGTGAAATTGATTTAAATTCAAGAGATTGGATTAGAAAATAATGATTTATGGTGAGAAAATTAAGTAGGAAGAATTTTAGTGTTAATGCACCAATATGGCTGAATATTGCCAAAATGGGATATGAGAGTGATTTTGTAACATTTTATGGTAATTGACTAGTGTTTGATAAATGGGAGAATTGGAAGAAAAGTGGAATTTATTTGGAGTGGATTGAATATATTGGCCAATTAATCGGGTAGTAAATAAAATTTGGCCAAGATCATTTCAATTGGGTGTACAATTGAGACTACGTTGAACACCGTGTTTAGATAGTTATCGAGTAGTGTGCATTCCACTTCATGCATATATACTGAGCCTGAAATGATTTTATAATAGTCAAGTGTTAATGTGGTAAATTGTGTATTATGCAATATGGATAGGTGGTGAGCCATTCGATACGAGTAAGAGATTGTACCCGAGAACCGAGAATAAGAGTATTTCGAACTCCTAGTACTGTGAGTAAACTTATCATCATCTTAATTATCTAGAGTAGTTTTTATCTGATTAGGTGATTTTATGAAAAATGAAATTAAATAGTAATTTGTTATGTGTTTTCAACAAAATGTGATTTAAATAATATGATTTTATAAATTATCCTGAAATTGAATAATGATTTTAAAAATAGAGTAATTGGAGACTGCTTGTTTGTATTACAAATTATGATTTGAAAATTTATTGGCTTATGATAATATGGCATGAATGGCTAAATTTGAAATGTTTAAAAGTGTTCCCTTCGGGGGAAATTTTAAAGGGTCTGGGATTCGAAACCTGACGAGTAAGTCCTGCAGGAGGCTTGTCCTTGGCACCATAAAGCGGCAGAAGAGTAAGTCAGGTGATGAGGACCTAGACCTACTAATAATTACCATGTCATGCAATTGATATTTTTATTGATATGGTGGAATTACAAAGGGGTCACTGCAGTGGCGAGTTTCGTGGACTAACCTTTAGGAGGGGCACGATTCCCCGACATATTCTTACCTCAGTCATAGAGGTACGAAGGGTAACTCCTGAGGTAAGATTAGAGTTCACTTTGCTCGGATACCACCACGGGTAGGTGAATTTAGCCAACGCCAAAGAATGGCTGTATTTTCTAACATGAAAATATGTTTCATGTGTATATAAAATTTTAACAGCCTTGGCAGACTCGATTGGATACTTGATGACGATCAAGTATTCCCGAGTATGAGTGATGGCATGAGCCAAAAGATTACGGAATTCATAAGCCTTGTTAATGATTTGAATGAAATACAATTGTTCATGTGGGTTGGGATGAATTTCCAAGTTATGAAACAAGTATTGTGATGGGATATTTTTAATTGTCTCCTATTACTTGGCTTTAGATTATTTCGATGATGTTTGCTTACTCACTGAGATTTTATAATCTCACCTCTCTTCCTATCTATTTTTCAGGCTCAGGATAGACTGTGGATAGTCAATTACGTTGAGAAATAATCTCGGAATTGCATCCTTAGAAAGCAAAGGTATATAGGCTTATACCTTCTTGGTCTTTTAGGAGCCCACGTGTCATTGTAAAAGTAATTTTATGTTTTGGTTAATTGCTCTATAGTATGTATGAATATATTTAACTTTTACGCTATAAAAATCATTTACCGATACTTCTATAAAAATTGTTTTATAAGAAAATAGAATATTTTTATCAATATTTTTATTTTATTTTAATAGTTGTATTTTCACTTTTAATAAAGGTTTTAGACATTCCAATTTATTTTTAATTATGAAACATATGATTTCTACTCACCTACTACGTTTTTAGTCGGTTTCGAGATTTTTGAAGAAAAATGACGAAAATGCCCCCGTGAGCTGAAAAATAATATTTTATTGTTTTGGTTTAGAAACGACTTATGATTTCTTGAAATGTGAGATTTAATAACTGTCGCTCACCGGGGAGATGCGAAAGCTGATGCTAAGCTTTGCGGGATTTCGGTCGGCATTCTGGGTAATGAGTGCCTATCGGGACGTCGCGGCTATTGTCATGGGCCCGATGGGAGTTCCAGGTCGTGACACTTAACACTTGTCCAAAACCAAGGATTTTATTCATTATGGAAATGGATAAATATGACAAATTTGTGTGGTGAAGAATTAAAGATTAAAAGTTAAATATTTAAATTATGGGCCAATGGTATCATGCCACATGTCAAGCTTGATTTCTTTAATATTAAACTTGAAAAATCAGCCCATAAATCTCCCATTTCAACCCCCATGGTCGGCCAAACAAGAGGAAAGGAAAAACAAAGGAAAAACAAAACCCTAGGAGGAGAAATTTAAAGGAAAAGTGTGAAAATTCAAGGAAACAAGCAAGATAAGGTAAATTTTCTTTATTTTTACTTGAGATCTATCATACTCATGCATTTCTCTTTATTTTCATGGCTGAATTACATGTTTTCATAATGAATTCATGGTTGACCGAATGGGTATGGAGAAAGATTGATGTTGGAATTGGTTTGATTTTGAGGTATGTTAGTGTTTATAGTTAATTTAGCATGTTTGGAAGCAAAACAACAAGAAAAAATTTCATTTTCCCTACCATCCTTCAATGGCCGAATCTTACATGAAGTGTGGGAATGGTGGATTGATTTTGTTGCTAGTGAATTGGTTGAGAATTGATGGTTTGTGATGTGAAAATTAAGTAGGAAAAATTTTAGTGTGAATGCATCCACCATGGCTAAAATTTTCAAAAAGAATTGTGACGGTGATTATGTTGAATTTTGGGTAATTGGCTTGTATTTGGTGATTTGATGTATTGAAAAAGTAATGGTGTTAATTGGAGCTAAATTGGACACGTTGGCCAAATAATTGAGTGATAGGCCGAATTAGGTCAATACCGTATTTAAGTGATTACCCGAGCATTTCATGCATTCATATAGAATTTAGGTTAATTTTATACCGAATTAGGACAAATGTAGTAATTGATTGAATGTGCAATATGTCTAGGTGGTGAATCCTCTGACAAAGGTAAAGAAATTGCACCTGAGGATTAATAGTTGAAATACTCGAATTTGATTTCCGAAAACTGTGAGTAAACTTATTATCACCTTAATTATCTAGAGTAATTTTACTCAATTTGATGATTTTGTGAAAAATTAGTTTAAATGGTGGATTACTTGTTTTATGAGAAAAATGTAAATTTATAAAATAAATTAGATTTATAAAATAAAATGAATTTTTATAAATTGATTCGAAATTCGAATGTTGGATTTGAAATTAGAGTAATTGGAGACCACATGTTTTATTGTCAATTATGATTTGAATCATATGGCTTATGATCTTATCGCATGATTGGCTGAATTGTTAATTGTATTGAAAAACGTGAATTGTCTGTTTTATATTGATAAATTGCTTATCAATAAAGTTGCCAAGTCATGTTATTAAAATTTTTATTTAATTGGTGGATTATTAATTACTGTAGTAATCGGGTTTTCGTGGACCAGCCTATTTAGAGGTGGCATGGTAAAACCCCTTATATACTTTTATCTCAATTGTAGAGGCGAAAAGAGTTGTCTTGAGGTATGACAGAGTTCACTTCACGCCAAACCACCACGTGAAGGCGAACTCAGCTAACGCTAAGGAACGGCTGAGTTTTGGAAAAATTATGAAATCTTAACAGCCTCCTCAACCAAGGTATCCTCGAATATGAGTTTTATGGCACGAGCCACGATTTTCAAGAATTCATAAGCCCTATTAATAAATTGTATGAAATGAATTTACTCTAATTGATTTAAATGAATTTTCATGATACGAAACTCTTATGAGATGGACTATTTTCATTGTCTCCTTTTACTCGCCTTTAGATATTTTAGGCGATGTTTGTTTACTCACTGAGTTGTGTAAACTCACCACTCTCCTTTCCACCCTTTCAGGCCTAGATTAGTTAGTAGATAAATGAGCTTGCTGAGGACTATAGTTGGCTTTACAACCTCACCAACAGTAGGTTCACTGTCCTCTTTACTTTTGAACATTTATGGGCCCACGTGTCGCTGTAAATGTAATTGTAAACTCTGGTTACCTTTATTATTGTATATAATAATTTATTTTGCTTTTACGTCTCAAAAAAATTATTTACGGATTGTCCTATAAAAATTGTTTTATAAGAAAATAGAATATTTTCTTGAATATTTTTATTATATTTAAATAGTTATAATTTTAATCAAAAATGATGTTTTAAATATCTAAATTTATTTTTAATTATGACATAAGTGTTTTCCACTCACCTACTACGTTTTTGGTCGGATTCAGAAATTTTGAAGAAAAATGACCAAAATGCCCATGTGAGGTAAAAATTGTTTTTCTACTATTTTAAGTTGGAAGAAAGTTAAAATCCTTTAAACATGATGTTTAGTGGTGATTACTCATTGGGGAGACGAGAAAAATGGTACTAAAGCCTTGCGGGGTTCCAGTGGGCATTCCGGGCGACAAATGTCTATCGGGACGTCGTGGCGGTTTTCAAGGGCTCGATAGGAGTTCCGGGTCGTGACAATTCAATTGGTATCAGAGCTTTTGGTTTTAAAGATCATGGCTTTTGGTTTTAAAGTTTTTGATTTTAAAGTTTTTAGTTTCAAAATTGTGTTAAAAATTTACAGTGTCAGTGTGGCCCCGAGTTAGGTTAAGTCAGGTTAGATTGAATAGGATGCATCTACATATAGAATCTGAGGTTGCATAAACCTGCGTTATTTCTCTTTATAGATTACCATGCCTCCTAGACACGAACACCCACCTGTTACTAGATCGGTCGGTAGAGGAAGAGGTCGTTCGCAACCTCATCAGTCGGACCCGATAGAGGGAGAAACGACTACATCCACTTTTCGAGCAACACCTGCTGCTGAACAGGCAGAAACCCCTCCATATTCTCCACATCCTCCGCCACCTACTGATGTTCCTGCCATGCCTCCTGAAGTGGTTCAGGCATTGATAGCTTTCTTTACTACTCTTGCTGGCCAAGTTCAGGCTAGTCAAACTCCTCCCATAGTTCCTCCAGCTGCTCCTTTAGTACCACCACCCCCACCTCTTGTCCCACCACCAGTGCTAGATGTTTCTATTTCTAAGAAGCTTGAAGAGGCTAGACAGCTCGGTTGTAGCTCTTCTATGAGTGAGTTGGACGCAACCGTAGCAAAAGAGGTGGTGCAAATGGCTTTAAGAGCTGAGAAGCTGGAGAATGAAAATAAGAGAATGTGAGCTGAGTTAGCAAAAAAGGAGAAATTCGAGCGTATCTCCCAGTCAGCCACCAAAAAAGGGCAAAGACACATCTGTTTTAGCAACATCTTCCCGATCATCATTTCCATCGACACAACAGAGGCCTCCGAGATCTAACAGATCTACAATGGATATTTCTGGGAAGAGTTCTGGAAGTTTTAATAGATGCAGAAATTGTGGGAGATATCATGTTAGATTGTGTCGGGGACCCGTATGATGTTATCGATGTGATCAGCTGGGTCACATTAGGAGTAAATGCCCATAATTAGGATGGACTACGGTAGTTGCTCCATCTCCACCAACTCATACGGATATGCAGAGGAGATATTCCTCTGGATTACAACCGAGTCAGGAAGTAGTTACACGGCCTGATGTGGAGATAAATGAAGGAACTGGAGAAAGATAAAATTTTGATTAATAGGGAAATGGTAGTTATCTGTATAAATCGATAATTATGTGTTTAGGAGTTATTTGGAGATTTTTGCTTAATTGAACTCGTATTAAATGTTATGGTAAAGATGCATGAATGTCAGTGGCAAATTAAATATGTTAAATCAATGTTCTGATCGCGTACTAGTAATGGAAAGTTAGCTTTACTAATTGTGGTATAGATTGAGAGGGAAGCCACACGATCATGAATGATTGTGATAACACTCTTAAAGGTAGAAAAATTGCTTTGATAAAGTAAATTTTAACAGTCACAACGCCACAATGCCGGTTACCAAATATTGTTGCGTTAAAGACCCCTTATGGCTAGAAAGTATGAGCCAACTGTGAGCGGCATAAAGATTGGACTCACAAGTTGGAATATGGATTTTTGGTTTTGATGCTAAGCTTTGACATTTGAAGTCTTAAGTGTAATGTGAAGTTTTAAGAAAAAGATGATGAGTGAATTGAAAAGTTTCTATATTGCCTTATATATTGGCATATAAGAAAAAGGAAAAGTTAGAGAAATTTTGAGATGACTACATAAAGATAAATTAATATGTGGAGTATTAAGATGAATAATATGTTGACTAAAGTCAAATCTTAAGAAATAAAGAAGACAAGAGATTAGGCCTTGTGAAAGATTAAAGAAAAAGTGAGGGAAGGTTAGATGACTGTATGAGATATTGATGAGAGATGTAAATACTAAGTGATAAAAGTGTGGATGAAGATTTCAAGAATGATATAGCAAATGGGTTTATATAGAATATTGTTATGAGAATTTACAAATATTGTCTTGACTTTGTTGAAAGGAATGGATTAGCGACAACACAAGTAAACGACGTGGCATGCTAGAAACCCTTGGAGATAAATTGAAGCTTGAGTAGTTGAACATGCATTTAAATATTTTGATGAACATGTGCATGCCTTTATGAAAATGATATACTTGGATTATGCAAGAGCAAATAAGTGATTAAGTGCTTCGAGAATGTTTAGACGCCTGTGAGAAGGAATTACAAATTATACATAATGTGTATAAGACAACGAGAAAGGAGACGCGACCAAGATAGCACTCATCTTGATCGCGAATAACATCCTATTTGGCAAGACTATCGTAGACCGGTGACGCCTTGGTTGCTATCATTGGTGGAGGACCTTGACGCTTGGAACGGATTTTTGTGGGGCCATTATGTTTGGAGGCTCACCTTGGACTACCTATTGAAAGGGTTCTAGGTGCCTACCTCAAACGCAGCAAAGGAAAGCCGGTTACGGTACAACATCTATGACTTCGTATAGATGATACAAGTATGGTCACATTTATGGCTTCAGTTTTGTTTTGACAAAATAATTTATTGTTGCACTGTTTTATAATTTACGTTTGATAATGTTTATAATTGACTTGCAGTTATGGGCATTGGAGGCAATTCCGGCCTTGCAAAAAATAGTAGCTCCCTCTACTCCGAAAGAAAATGTCTATCCACGAATGTGCAAATGACAATGCAATCAGAGCCAAAAGACTTGTACAAGGCAGTGGAAAAGTTGAAGTTATCTGAGCATATGAGTGAATAGTGACAAATTTTGGCTTCATATTTGTATAAGAAATTTACCTCAAATTTAATCAAAACATATTTTTTAGTTATTTGCAATTGTGGGCACTTGAAACGTTGAAGCTTACCCCGGAGGAGGCTAGTTGGGAGTATTTGGTGGACCTTGATGTGCCATTATCGGAGGGCCACCAGTACGTGCCAATAGGGCACATGGAGGATCTGGCGGAGCAGCTCGGTGTCGCTGCCAGGGAGAAAAAGAGAAGCTTAAAGGAGAAAAGATCCACTGCTGCCACTAAACGGATGCGCACTACCTCTTCTGTTGTTGATGAGCTGTCAGCCCCTGAGTTGATGGAACAAGGGGACGACCATGGTCTAGGCAGTGAATAGTCGGTAATTACGGTTCTAACATATTTTTTTCATCTATTTGATATGTGATTATCAATTAACATTTCTGTGTTTGCAATTGGACCAAGCGATGATAGCTCCACAACCATCCACCGGTTTTCCTCAGACGAATAGTCGTAACGATCCGTCAATAAGTTTCATTCTAACAATTTATGTTTAAAGTTTCCACATATGTTTATCTAGTAACACAGTAACTTATGTTATTGCAGTTCATGGAGGCAACATCCGGTCTTCAACCAACGGTGGCTCTGGCTCTGGCTCTGGCTCAACTGCATATTGCCAATGAGCTACCGGTAAGGATATTAAAGTTGTTATGGTTAATGTTCATACATTTCGTATATGATTATTGAATAACACCACTAATATATATATTATTGCAGTTGACCTAGTCGGCAAGAGTCAGTGACAGCATAGTCACGAAACATCAGCTCTAACGAATCATGGGTAAGCATCAGAAAGACATGTTGGAGTTGAAGGCATCAATTCAGTCATTGACTGTTACGCTAGAAACACTAGAGGACCGTATCGTTGCATGGGTTCTAGATGGGTTGAAATCAGAAGTACATTAATCTTTCTACGCTTGTATTTTGCTATTTTAGGTCCTTAGGTTTAGGGGTGTACCTCAATTTTTTTAATGAAATTTATGCTTTGTGGTTTTCTATTAGCTAACGATTTTGCCATTTGTCTCATTCTGTAGGCCGATCCTTCATCCAACATTGCTAATGCAAATCACGATGATCCTAATGATGGGCAACTTGACGAGCATGGTGTCAGCCTTCAATCAGATGATACTGAAGGAGACGAGGTTGCTAAGGTCGATCCGATTGTGGATACTTTTGTCAGAAAGGAGGGAGACCTTCAGTTAGTCATGTCAACTGTAAAGCATCTTCCTCAGTTCGATGCGATCGTCACGACAGCAACAAGACCAGCTTCCTCATATCACTCCCGAAGCCACCAGATCATGGCTGTCATCACCATTGTCATCCGATGTCCATCATCTTGCAGTAGTAATTACTGACCCTACTAAGCAGGCACGGGTGATAATGGCTAGTTAATACCTTGCAAACCCATACGTCGACCCCTCATTGAGCTATCAAGAGGTGAAGGACACCATGATGGAAGCCTACAAAACTTTCAAGAAAGACCAATCTGCGAGGTAAGCTTGTAAATATCAATTCATTCTTGTTTTTTAATGAAACATTCATCCACCATCGCTTATCAAATTCATTCTGTTACATATGCAACCATAACGTCGGAATCTTAGGAGATCAAGGTGGTGAATTTTTCACAACATTAGAGGATCCCCGAGAAGAAATGACAAGTGAACATATCGATGCATGCCTCAGCGTTCTGTGTAAGTGGACGACAGGGCTGAAATCGAAGCTGTACACTGCCCGTGCATACGTGGTTGACACGATATTCTTTGTAAATTTATTTAAAAAGTTTTCAATTCTTTCTAAGCTTTTTAGTGCATTAAGTGTAAACTAATGTAATGTTTTTTTTTTTACAAGACACAATCCATATGCTACACATGGCATATGAAAGTAAAAATGTCCGGTCCAGCATGCAAATTTTGCATGACTTGTGGGGGTATGTGGAGGGTGAAAGGTCGACATACGAGAAGAAATGGGAAAATGTTAATTTCATCGTCACTCCTTACAATGCGGGTGGGCATTGGGTGGTGGCGAAGATTGACTTGGTGAGGTGGATGATCAAGGTGGTGGATTCCGCAACAACTTCGGCCACTAAGGATAACGGAGTTCGTGTAGAGCAGCTAAAGCCACTCACGATAATTTTTTCAATCATCTGCCACCAAGCCAATTATTTCAACAAAACACAACAGAAGACACAGGATTTGAGGCCGATACTAATGGAAATTATTTTGCCCAAACCTTAAGTGCATTGGCAAAATGATAGTGTCAGCTGCGGCATGTTCATGGTAAGCTACATTGACCCAATTTTGCAATCGGACCCGATAAGAGTTAAGTAGAATATGATTGCAAAATTACGTCTCCAATACGTGCACGAAATATTTTCCAACAGTTGTGCCAGTGAACCATGAACAGATCGACCCTTTTTTGTACAAAAATTTGTTTTTATACAGAATTCAATTTAGAGACAATATTTTTGTATACATAATAGAAATTGTATGTGTACCATAGTTTTATTTTTTGTATACTCACTTCATTATTTTTATGCAAAATATAATTTTTTTATAGACAATTAATTTTATACAGAAATACATTATTTTTGTTACCTAATTTTGTATCTTAATATTTTTTTTGTATCGTAATTTTGTATAGACAATCTTTTTCCGTTTTTATACACAAATCCAAAAAGTTTGCATGTCACGCCATCGAACTGAAAGCACTTGGCGTGTCACGCTATTGGTAATGTGCAATCGGCATGTGACCAAAGTTGGGCCATCGCGTGTCACCTGCCAAAATGGACGTTGTCAGCGTGTCACGCCATTAACCACTTTACGCGTCACGACAGTTGGGGTGCAGCATGTCATGATAGTTGGCGCGCTGCGTGTTACGCCATTGAACTGGAAGCAGTAAGTGTGTGACGCCATCGACAATATGTACTTGGCGTGTCACGACAGTTCGAGCGCAGCTTGTCACTAATTAAACCACTTGGCGCGTCAGCACTAGAATCGCAATGCACTTGGCGTGTCAGGACAGTGTTTGCATGTACTTGTTGTGTCACTACCACAATAGGCATGCATCTGGCGTGTCACGATAGTGTTTGCATGTACTTGTTGTGTCACCATCAATATCTGCATGCACTCGGCATGTCACCACCAGTATCCACATGCACCTGGCATGTCAAAATAGTGTCAACATGCACTTGGCGTGTCACTACCACAATTCGCATGCACCTGGCGTGTCATGACAGTGTCTGCATGCACTTGGCGTGTCACCACCAGTATCAGCATGCACTTGGCATGTCACCACCAGTATCCGCATGCAATTGGCATGTTACTACAGTGTCTACATGAAGTGGGTGTGTCACCACAGTGTCTGCATGCACTCAACGTCTCACCAAGCGTGTCATTGACATGTACAATTACAGCTTAATCTCAACCCCCACACCAGATGATTTCATGATCAAAACTGCCACTTGGCATTTCTTTTATTAGCTTAACGTAATATATTTATATTTTGTTCCTTATATTTCAATTTTGTTTTAAAAATAAAACACTATATGCAATTTAATAAGACCATTATTATTTGATTTGATTTTATCTATAAATTATTTTAATCTCATAGTAATAAATGCAATGCAATGATTCGTATATGAATTTTAGTTGGATGATTTATGAGTTTTTTAAACATAATTGGTGATAATAATTTGATTTTATTTTTAATATGTAAAAATTTAATTAAAAATAATTATGATTATTCAGAGATGAAATTTGATTGGATGATCCATAAATTCTTTAAATTTGTCTGATCAAATAATGCTTTTTAATCAAAAATCTCATGTGACATGTTTTTAATTGGTCAAAATTTTTCTCTTCCTACACTTGCATCCTATACAATAAACTCCTTGCTACAATATTATTTCTTTAAATTTTTTTTTTATTTTGTTAAGTGATTTGATTAAAGATTTATATGGAGGTATTAATAAGATTAATTATTAAATTAAACATTGTTGTTAAAAATTGACAAAAAGAAATTGACTATTAGGATTTAGAAAGCTACTAAAGTTAGATGAAATTTTAACAAAATTAATAAAGAAGACTCATCTACAATAGGAAACTAACAAACAGAAACCAAATATGAATGAATGTAAGATATTGCAAGTGGGAATTGTGAGAAAGGTATTGCACATGGGTTACACATTTAGTTAGGCCCACAATCTGTCTTTATCCACAACACACCCTACGTTTTCAAACATTGTCCTTCAGACTGGACAGTTGTTGCTTGTGTGACCGATTTCTCTACAACTTGAACGTGCTTTCGGTCGACGCACTCATGGGGGCGCTAATTGACTTGGAGATGGTGCTGGATTTGTTGATGGATTTACAAATAGAGATGGGCAATTCTATCTGTTATGCTCATACCTCTTGCATTGCGAGCATCTCTGTGCTCGACTACCTTCACCAGTCGATGGAATTATTCTCCTCTTAGGTCTTCTTGCTTGGCCTCGCCAAGATGGTGGCAAGACAACAATTTGTTTTAGATGCAGGTGGATATCCCGCTCACTAGGATGCCCCATTGGGCAAATGTACCCTGCATAACCCTCCATCAAAATGGTTGTCTTGTAGTAGTCAACGCAGAATTCAATGGCTTCACGTTTGCATTTACTAAAAAATACAATGAACTCAATCTTCAAGCAGAATGTAAATGCTATGTCAATTAAGGATCAAATAAGAAATAAAGAAAAGATATTCTGACCTTATTGCTGCAATGGCATAGCTACATGGCAGTAAATCTGTTTGGAACTCACACCATGAACACGTCTTTGTGGACAGGTTAACAAGTCTGTCCATCTTCCCGTCTTTAACTTCAAACTCCACCTGATTGATAGGCTTAACTACAAATCGATGTGCATCATTGAAGTGTTTGCTCAATTGCCTAGTAACCCAAGGGCTGAGAGGCATGGTCACCTTAACGACCTCCTCGTACCAGTCATGGAACCAACGCTAGAACATGTCTCTTATGAACTCCATCAAAACAATGATTGGCATTTGTCTTGCATACTTCAAGCAAGAGTTAACACATTTCGCAATGTTGAAGGTCATCATTTGGTATCGCCTTACCGATGAACATGCACATGCCCATCTCTCATGGCCTATTCTCAAAATATCAGCATGGGCTCCCACATGAATCTGCTTGAGTTGGTTCATATGTCTGTTGAAATCGAAAAGCTTATAGCAATCTCGAGCAAGGGTGAAAATCAATGTAACATCATCGCATTGGAACTTGTTTTTAAAGGTTTTCTTCAAATGGTAACCGCATAAATCGTGGTGCCTTTCTAGGAATGCATTTTGGATTGCTTTCTTAATGCCAAAATGTTGATCAGAAATGAACATAGTGTTTTCAGGACAACCAACGGCATCACGTAGCTTGTTGAGAAACCACGTCCAAAAGTCTTCATCCTCAACATGGTCGATGCCAAACGTAACTAGATTTACACACTCGTTCGCATCTTTGCATACAACGACAAACAGAACACCCTTGAACCTATCTTTCAGATGTGTCGCAACAATTGTAACCGTAAGATGCATTACATCCCTAAACCCCCGAATACAAGCCTTGTATGACCAGAAACAATATTTGAATCTTTCAGCCTCATCATAAGCCACTGTAGTGGCTGTGTCAGAATTTTCTTGTTCTAACATATAAAAATACAAGGGTAGTAGTTGAAATGACTCTTCCGGGGGATAAAAAACAAGCCTCTCTGCATATTCTTTTGCTTGCCAAGCCTTACCATACAAGCATTCCAATCCCCACTGAACCATCATCTCACAAATTATGTCTTTAGGTCTCAATGCTATCCCATTAGCTCGAAGCTTATGTGCCATAAGTTCACCGATAATCTTCACACTCGTAGTTGCAAATCGCCTTTGCAAACCATCAACAGTACATGTGTGTACTTTATGGAACATCCGAACTTGCCAATACTCTTCTCCGTCAAGTAACTTCATTGAACACACACTAAACTTGCATGCCTTGTCCTTGCAACTAACCTCATAATGACCTTTACATGACCATTTTAGTCTTATCCCAAACTACTCTTTTATAGCCAACATGTTCAAAGCTCGTTTCAACTCTGCCTTCGAAGAAAACATTCTTCCTTGGTATAAGCGATCATCAACACATGTCAACTCCTTAGTGGTAATTGTTTGGAAGGAGAACCTTTTTGCACCTGCAATTCGCCACGTACAAGATATCCCTACATTTTCCCTTTCCTGATAACTATCATCTAGCAATGTATCAATGGAAAAAATCCCGTTCTCACCAGCGATGGGGTTATTGTATATGAGGTCATCACATTGAACATCCTACATCAAAACCTTCAACAGGTTTCATTTCACCTCTAACATCTTCCGTTTCGCCTTCAACATTATTGTAAATTAGAATGTCACTGTCATAAAGCCAATCATTATTTGAACTATCATGATCCCATTCGTCAAGCCCATCATTTGAATTGTAATCAAATCTATCTTCACCGACAGCAAACAAATCCTCATTTCCCTCATCACATGCGGTATTATCTTCCAACATCATAGTGTTAACCTCCAACATGACGATGTTGTACTCAAGTGTCGTATTCTCATTTGAAATCGGCATTACACACTCTACGGTTTCACTCGATTGTTGCATTCTTTTAACAGAAGCAGCTAATTGGTTTGATCCATATCTTGATCGAAATTGTGCACCCAACTGTTCTATCAATGTCGTTTGTCTACCAAGCTGCACAAACTCCTGTGCATATCTCAATTGCGAGTTATGAACCAAATGCTCCGGTATATGTGAAGCATTGTAAATCTCATTTTGATTAAGCTGATTACCATGTTGTTAAGTTTCTTCATGTGACACAACATTTGTTTGGCATCTCTTAATGCTGACATACTTAGCTGAAACATTCCTCTGTTCTAGTAGAATTAATGCAACATCTTTATCGTCCTTGATAATTGGGCATGATAACTCCCTGGTTGTACTGATCAAAGCATGTAACTCAATCTTGTCAATTTCTGAGTTTACCCCAACAACATCTTCAACCAGCTTCATCAAGCCCACAAACGACAAATTACTCCTAACCCCCCGCATTCGTGACTCATCACCCTTGTAAATGCCATCCACCTACTGACCACCGTGTCTTATCACAAGTCACAAAATTGAAACTCCACTGAAATTTTGAAAATAAAAATAAGTATTTAATTTACTTAATTATTTAATTATTTACTTAATTATTGGTGGTGACACGCCAAGTGCATGCGGATACTGGTGGTGACACTCCAAGTGCATGCAGATACTGGTGGTGACACGTCAAGTGCATGCATACATGGTGGTAATACGCCAAGTGCATGCAGCCATGGTGGTGACACACTAAATGCATGCAGACACTAATGGTGACACGCCAAGTGCATGCTGTCTTATGTGGTCATACACTTAGTAGATGCATGGCGTGTAACAACTTTGTGTAATGTTTCTAATCCGTCTTCTAATTTACACAAAAAGTTTCACAAATTTATGTGTTGCAACAATAAACCCAATAACATACATTGATGTCATCTATGCTATGGGTTTTATTTTTCGAGGACCATATGGCCAGATGACGAGAAATAGACCACAGCATGATGACGATAGTGCTCAACAGAGAGTTAACAAAGCTCATACAGTTCATAGAGCTGAGAGAGCTGATGACGATGGTGCTTAACACAAAATTGACAGAGTTGATACAATTTATACAATTCAGAGAGCTGAGAGAGAAAGATGAGCGAGCTCAAACAGTTGAGCATTAATTTTTAATTTTTCTCAATGGCGGGAGGCAGATATCGGTAGCTTAATTTGCCACAATATTTTTTAAGGGTAATTTCATCTATTCATGATTCTTTATGGCTAGAAACAAATAAGTTTATCATTGTGGTTATTTTTGAAATCACCCTATCAAGAGGGCTATTTCTCACAATTTTCTCTTTTAGAAGCTCATTTTTATGAAAGAAAGGCAACTTAATCTAGACTTGTTTTATGGCCTAAATGTCTAGTTAAGCTTTAAGATCAAACAGACCTCCGGGCCAAGAAGGTTCCAATCCAAACTAGATCTGTCCAATTAATCCCTGACATTATGTAAGATGGGCTTGAGATTTGCCCCAAGACTGAGCAGCTAGTTGAACTCGATGTGAATTTGTTTTTTGCTAGCTTTCATCAATTATTCTTTTAGGGGATACAATGAAGTTTATTGTTTATCTGTTAGACTGTTACATGTGTAAGGTAAAAATGAAAGGCTGTGTGAGTGTATGGCAACTGCTAGAACTTGTGTTGCTTTAAGATGACCGCGTAATTATCCTTACTTGTTGGTTGCTAGCCTGTATTATTTTGTATTCGTTTTTATTTTTTAATTTAATTAGTATTATTTGAGTCATAAAATAATAATAATAATAATAATATTATTATTATTATTATTATTAGAAAGTTTAATGGTATTTTTACCATTGAAATTAAGGGTGACGAATCACCCACGAACATCCTTGGGTGGTTTTAGGGTGATTTCTTTATTTTATGGATGGTCCATCATCCATAATTTTTAATATTGAAATTACCTTTCTTAGATTGAAAAACCAAGTTGTGAATCAATTTCTAAATTAATAATCATTTGAAATTATATAAAAAAAATAAATTAATTATTTGTCAAATTGTAAGATTTGAAGTCATAAAAAGGATTTTTTTTTTTTTTAAGATCTTTACCATTGAAGTAAAGCATTACTTACTTAAATTGTTAAAAATCTTATACAAATAATAAAAACGAAATTGTGAAAAATGGTTATCTTCATAAACCTATTTTAAAAATAACCTTGAATATAAAATTAAGTATTTTTACCTAATTTTTATCATAACTTGATAAAAATGTCTTTAAAACACTTTCAGACAAATTAGATTCTCTTGATTTTTCTCTTACACCATTCAGAAAACTATCCATCTAACTCTCTTTGCTCTTCAACTCTATCATGTCCTTTAAACGATTCAGAACGATGCTTTTGATTTGCTCCTATTCCCTTTCAAAAATTTTAATTATAAAATTAATTTAAATAAAGGAAAGAAAAATAATGGTTCAAGATTTTTTCATTCATCTTGAAATAAATAGGAGGTTTCAATTTTTTTCAAATTCAATGTAAAATTGAAATAAAGAGAAAGTGAAAAAGAAAAGAAAAAAGAAAAGAAAAAAGAAAAGGTGAAAAATAACTGTAGAGAAAAAAAATGGTTTTTGCGTTTTGGTTGTAGAGGAAAGGAGATGAATGGTTCAAGATTTTTTATTCATCTTCAAATAAGCAAAAAGTTTTAATTTTTTTCAAATTCGTTGCAAAATTGAAATAAAGAGAAAGTGTGAAAAAAAAAAGAAAAAAGAAGAAGATGAAAAAGAACTATAGGAAAAAAAAACGATTTTTGCATTTTGGTTGCTTCCATCCCTATTTAATTTGGTGAAATCTCATAAAAAATTTTAAAAAAGTTCTTACCAAATGATTTTGTTGATAACTTGCAAAACTTAGTGTCACTTACTAATGATTTTGTAAAGAAAATGTTCAACAACTTTGTTTGAAAGATGTTTTCTACTGCTTATAGAGGCCTTAGGAGATTATTGTAATATTTTTCAACATGTGTATAATATCTTTTTTTTCAACATGATATGTAATAACTTTTTTTTTAACATGACGTATAACAACTTTTTGAACATGACCTATAACAGTAATATTTTTTCAACATGTCATGTAATAATTTTTTTTCAACAAAGCATGTAACAACCTTTTTCTAACATGGTATGTAATAACATTTTTTTCACATGTGCTTGAATATGAGAAGATTTCATGAAAGGTAATTTTGTCCAAAATCTTTTCTCTTTACTAAAAACAATTAAAATTAAAACAAGAATTATTTTCAAAAACTTTTTATTTGTAAGGGTTAAAAAAATTTTGTCCCAATAATAAATGAATATTTTTTTTTAAAAAAAAGCTACCAACAACACTAAACAAAACAAAAAAGTCTTTAAAAGTAACCAAACTTAAAAATAAATGTAAAAAAAATTCTAATATGAATTATAACGTGGATGTATAAATTTTTGAAGTAAAATATTCAAACACTTCTAATTTTTAACTATAATTACATGCAAATTCATTAGTTTTTAAAATAGATACTCCACCTTAAATATGTAAACAACATTAACACTTATACGTGAAATGTCTAAAATACCTTTTCTCATTTTTTCACTCTTTCCCTTTCTCTCAAGTCGGCCTGTTGCCGCCCTTACACCAATCGATCACTCCGTAATCAAATTTGACCGTGAAATATCAAATCTGATCGAATCTCCTCAAAGGAGTGGCTTGGAAAGCACTCAGCTCCCCAAGGAGCATCGTCAAGTGCTCCTTTGGCCAAATGTGTTGAGTGCTCCTTAAGCTTGAGTAGCGCGATCAGTGCTTCTTCAAAGGAGCGCTACTAAAGATCTGGCCGAATCTAGCCATGCATGACTAGATCTGACTGAGAGGTGGCTGGTCGACGAATGGGAATGCTATCAGTCGACTGTTTGAGAGAAAGAAAATAAGGGAGAAAAGATTCTATTTAATAGGAAAATTTTAAAAAATAAAAAATTATAATTTATATATTATGTAATTTTTGAAATTAATGAAGGGTAACATTGTTCAGAAAAATTATTATGTCAGCAAATTAATAGAAACATCAACGGAACTCTAATTGTTGGACTTATGTGTCGAGTAAAAGATAATTTTTAAGACGAATTGTCTATTTTCTATACTAATAGATTTGCATAGAATTTTAATTAAAACTTAAAAGAGTCGAGTATTTTATCTAAATTTGTCTGTAATACTCATGAATTTAATATACTATATGAATGTAATTTGACATTTTATGATAGTGAAATATTATTGATTTAACTATTATTTTTTTAAAAATTATAAAATTTAGAGTCAACTTGGACCTGTACTATATCATAAGGTTAGTTTTAGAATCGGTCATATAAAGGCATGAACCCATCAATCGTAAAAATATTTTAATATTAACTTCACATAAATGATCCGTAATCTTTAAAATTAATTTCACATGAATAATCAATGATCTTAATTTTACCGTCCAGTCAAATCATGTTCGCTTTGACCAAATTTATGTTCAGATCTTGGAATATTAAGTTATTGGGTTGAGCATGCTGGCTCCATAAAAACTTGAATGCCGAACGTCTATAAAACTCAATGAGTTTAGTTTCTTCTTTTGCTTCCTGAAAATATTCCCTTAGCAACACAGTACGTCTCTCGAGGGTCACACTTACGGTGAAGACCAAGGGCCAAGGGCCCAAGGCTAAACATGCAACACACTCTCAAAAAAACAAAATAAATGAGCTGGCTGGGTGGGGAGGTCTCATTCATATTTGAGCTACAAAAATTGCGAGTTAAATAGACTGAATTTTGAATTGATTGCTTGATAGCTACACATCTCCGCAAGCATATACTATTAATAATATGACAGTTATTTAAAAAAGAAATTAATATGACAGTGGATGATTGAGAATTTCTTTTACCAATGCATTAAATTTAGAGCTACATTTTAAGGTGAGTGGATGGCTTATATTAATTATTTTTATCCACAAAATCTGATTGCTCTCTAGCAATAATAAGAGAGTAACCAATTTGGTTTTTAAAACGAGACTCACATGGATTGTAATTTTTTTTCTTTCTGAAAAAAGAAAAATGTTTATACGTTCTTGTACGTTTTGATGTTTGAATAAGTCAATAAGAAATTAATTTTAATCAACAAAAGGTTTACTGTTCAAAATAAGCAATATCAGCAATGTGATCAGATTACAATACCTTTAGCATTAGATATCTAGAACCAATTTATTATAAGTTGATATTTTGTTTTCTTAACGCAATGTTTTGATATTAAACTTTAAAAAGAGACCAGGGTTTAAATTTCTTTTTTAATTTTTGTGAAACATTTAATTTAAAATTAATTAATAATAAGCAAAATGATCCAATTAAAAAATTTACTTTAGTTAAATGCATTGTTAAACAATTTTGATTTGTTATTAAGGGTTACTGCCAATATTTTAACATAAAAAAAACCCTAATTGGATACAATTAAATTTTTAATAATCTTATATTTAAATTGTTTTTCAAAAAAAAATCATCTAACATTTAAATTGGGTCTCTTCAATTATCGAATCATAATTTATGTATGTGATCAATTTTTGAATTGTGTTAAATAATCTGAAATTTGTCTCTATATAGATAAAACAGAAATGAATAAAAGTAAATAGCACACTACCTCTGAGAAAGAATAAAAACTAGAGATCGAAACGCGGAAGATTCCAACAGCCCCACAAGTGGCCCAGACAACACATTTTTCACCTCATCATTCCTCAGCATGCTGGTTTAACACATAATTTGAGCTTTGCTGCGGACAGCCAGCTTTTTATTCTGTTCTTGTCGGTGTGACGGCTGGTGGTAGAGACATGATGCGTTGCACGGATAGTCCTACAATGCTGTCTATAGTCGTTGAGTTATTTGACCATAATTTCACTATTAACTGTTTAACTCAAACAGCAAAGCTCATCTTTTTTCTTTAAGTTTAACTTAATGTTCTAATTTGAGATGTTCATGTTTAAATTGAATAGTTAAAATATCTATTTAAAATATGATCAATTTGTTTTGTATAGAATAATTTATGCTCTTCCTAATGTCTATAATCACTAAAAGAAATTTCTACAGAAGAAAAAGATATTTTTAATAAAAAATTTTATCAAAAATTTGTTTGAAAATATTTCAATCAATAATGTTTTTCATCAAAATTGAAAAATTCACAAACTTTTTTCAATAAAATATTTCTTAAAAAAAAGTATCAATTTTGTCACCGATAAATTTAATTTTATGAAAATTATTAAAATCTTGATATTATTAATCCATTAAAAATTTATTAAAAATGCATCGGAAATAAGTCAAAATTTTCAAAAATTTAGAGCTTTGTTGAAAACCTTAAGAATTTCTAAATTGTAGATATATGCACAAGTATTAATCAAGAAAGAAAGTGCGGGGTATAGAAACGAAGAATATTAATCTCTTATTATTTTTCTCTCAATTAAAGCCCAATTTATTAAGTATCAAAAGATACAAAGTTTGATCAAAAAGTAAAGATCAGAAAAGGAGCAGCAAAGAAGCACCACTCCAAGAAAGAAAAACTTAGGGCACTCTGTACAGAGTAAAAAATTTAAAGGTATGCTGACAAAAAGTTGTTAGAAATTCAAAGGGGCTTTGTCAAAAATCCATTGAATCTTGGAAAAATCTTGAAATTTGTCAAAAAACCCTCGAAAATCCTTCATATTTTCTTTGAAAATCCCTCATATTTCTACAAGAAATTTTATATTTTTGGAGTGAAATTCCACGAAAAATGTGTCATAATATCAACCTTGATAGACTCCATTAGTAACCCTAAGTATTGTTTCTTCAAATTTACTTAAAAATTTTGATAAAAAAGAGGTTGAAAATAATACAAAATTTGACCATATATTAATATAGTCAACATTTAAAATAGAATAGTACAAGCTCACAAAATATCGAACATTTAAAATCCAAAATACAAAATTCTAAATATTCATATTTCAAATATGCAAATATGGATGCACTAAGTCATGAAATCTATCATCCGCTATCATCCCCTAGTGTATCCACTCCTATATCAGAATTTTTCCCTTGTTGTGGTGGAAGAATTGCATTATATCCCATCATTTACATGATTCTCTCCATGAATCCTTCACATTCCTTATATTCTCATTGTTCTCCTTTAGTTGCTCTTGCATCCCTGTCATTTTATTTTCTAGATTTTGACATTTCTCATGTAAAGGATCTTTATGGGAAGCATTTGCGATAGAAGGGTCACATTAATCAGACATTAGTGCACTAGAGTATGCTATATCTCATAAAATTATAGTTGGCGCCCTAGAATCAAACCTAGGGGAGCAACGATTGGCTTCGGTTATGGAAGGTAAATAATCGACCTAACCGACCTACATGAACTCTTCAATCGACATTGATCGACCATCGAAAGAGTAACCAAGATAACCAAAACTGAGGGCTTTAAAATTGTTTTTAAAAATGCATAAATCTCTATATTCATTAAAAAAAAAAAGTTACAACATGCTATTGCAAGTCTTCACTTATCTTTATGGCTGAAGACTTTTTGCGATATAGTACTTTCACACAGACAACAAAAGCCTGATAAGCTCATGTCCCAGCAAGAAATATGGATTTGAAGCATAATAAGGCACTCGGGGGACAGATGGGACTTACAAAAACTATCACACTTCCTCCCATTCATATGTCTATACAAAATACAAAAACTCAAAAGCAACCAAAAATGCTTTTCACCAGACAAAAAGAATCCCAAAGAAATCAATATCCCAATATATCCCAAAACAACTAGGCACTAATCAACATATTAGGAGTCATAAGCAATAGATGAGAAAGAGAGAAGCGGGAAAGAGGAGATGAGTTGTGCAGATAAGAAACGGCCACTCCAAGTGGCACGATAAATGAGCTCGAAGATAGCAATAGATAAAGGAAATGGCCAAATAAAGGAGTTTCAACTTGGGATGGCAATGTGTATCGTATTACACTATACTTGACCTGGTGATATAAGGTTAAGGTATCTCATAATTTAGTTTGGGTAGTAATTTCACTATCTGTATCGGATTCAATTAGGGTTTAGGTACCACCTCTTGGTTATTCGATACTCGAACTCGATTATGCTTTTTTTTTTAATTTCACGTAATTAAAGATAAACTCATATTATCAATTAAATTAATTCATGAAATTATGTTTAGTAATTAATTAACTTGTAATATGTTTTAATACATAAAATTACTATTATATACACTTTTAGTATATATACTTTAAATATAAACATACTTACTTTTTATTTTATGTTAACATTACAAAAATTATAACTTATAAAATTATTAATTAGAGTTTCACAAAGACAAGCAAGTAGCAACTTAGGGAGTTTTCAAAATGCACAAATGGGAGCTTGTATATATTGGGGGGGTGGGGTGGGGGGAGGAGATTAATGAGGGAGAAAAAGGTAATTTTCCTTATATATAAAAATTTAAAAAAAGAGAAAACATGAATAGGTTCTGCAATTGGTGTTGGCAGGGAAAGTTTTCCAGTCGACAATTGAGTCAATCCCTGTAACACCCTTTATTTTTTATATAAACTATGTAAGGTGAACCAAGCCAATTGTTGAACTAAAGTGAATCTTTGGTGTATATGTTTAAGAGCTTAAGGGAATGCTTATGTCTATAGAGCAATGAATATGATGTATGAATGTGTAAAAGCTCAAATGATGTTGTACATATACTTGGCACATGAATGATATAATGCATATGTTTGGCACTAAATTGAATATGATATGTATGTAAATTATGCAATGCTTAATTGATATACTATGTGACATAGAACATGAATAAGAATTGGTGTGCATGATAGACTTGTGTGTTGATTTAAGTGAAATATTAATGATTGGAGGTTGTGCGGAAGATTTAGAATGAGTTTAGACTTCAAAAGAAACCAATTTTAATGAATTTTGACCTCAAAAGTCGATCCTAGTGCATGGAGGATCGAATTTGCAAAGTAAAAGGTTGGAGAGGAAAGTAAACTAGCCTAGGATCGAGTACAGACTCGTTGTAGTTGATCTTAGGGCAAGAAATAGGAGTAGGGGTAAACAATCTGATCCAAGATTGAGTACCAAGTGCACTAGCCTAGGATCGAGTACAGACCCTTTGTAGTTGATATTAAGGCAAGAAATGGGAGCAAGGGTAAACAATTCGATCCAGAATTGAGTACCAAGCTCCCATAGTCAATCTTAAGGTGTCAAATCAGCAAGAATCGGGCTTAGAAGCCTCAAAATTGAAAAATCCTTCATTTTCTCCTATTTCTTCGTTCTCTCATCCAATTTTTCTCAAATTTCACCCCGCTCAAAACTTTCACACTCTAATTCTAAATCTTGGATTTAAAGTGCTAAAAGTGAAAGATTTCACTCCAAAAAGCTTATTTGGTGATTTCTACTTTATCTCTTTAAAACTAAACCTTAGAATCCAAGAATGAAATTTTGAAGCGCTTGGAGTTGTTTGGAGTAAATATGGAGCTAGGGAATGCTTCTAGAGGTAAGATTGAGCACTTTGACTTATTGATTTTCTATTTGAATAGTTGATAACTTAAATTCAAATTAATGCAGCTTTGGTAGAAAAATTACTCTCTTGAATTGGCTGAATATTTGGGGTAAATAATAACAAAATCCCACTTCTGAGATATGGATTAGCTCATTGTTGAATGATTTGAGCTTACTTGTTGATATGCTAAGGATTTGACTATTTTTAGAAAAGTTGAAAATAATCTGAAAGCCCCAAGATTTGGCTATAAAATGAAAAGTTATGGCATAAATATTAATGCTCATGTATTGTTGATGCTAGATGATCATGAGAAGGAGAATGATGCTCAAGTACTAAGTGTACGAATTGAAGCTAAGGCATAAGTGAGTTGCAAGTATAAGTGTTGGCAAATAACCCTTAAATTATCAAGGTAAGTGGAAAATTTTTATGCATAGGAGTATAATGATTAGGGTGCATATATGCTTCATTAATGATAATGTATAATGTATGCTATGTATGAGCTATAAACATGTCTAAAGGTAGAATTCTAAATTAGAAAATATTTGAGAATGATGTGATACGCCTAAAAGGATTATGTTTAGGTTAATGATGTTGATGTGAATATGAGATAATGTAATAGAAATGATGACGTTATGTTGAATGTCTATATGGTCAACATGTCTAGAAATGTTATGTTTAGACTAGTGAATGTTATAAAACTTACATGATATGCCTAGAAGGAATATGCCTAAGCTAAGTGGCTAATATGCTCATGAGTATTTTCTGAATATAAGAATTGAGGCATGATGATGAATGATTGACTATGTATGATGACTGTCAGTTAAAAATTCACTACGCAAGTATACGTATCGAATAGACAGTATATTAGCAAGTAGAGTATCGTTCCCACGGAAAATTGATCTAAAACTTTACTAATTACTAAAATTAAAACAATTTAATTTTATCCAAATAATCTAAATTAATTAATTAATTAAAACTAATAAACTAGAATTTAAAATAACAAGAAAAATCAAAATAACAACAACTGGAGAAAATATTAGATTAAACAAGCCTAGGATTACAATATCCCTCACACTTCATCTAAATTTTACCTCTCCTCCTTAACTTATTTCAATGGGTTGAATTGCTAACCTAGAGTCCTAAATTATTTATAAGGGTCTCCCGACTCGTCCTATAAAAATATCTATTTTAACCAAAACATTATATCCCTATGTGATTTGAAATTAAAACAGACTCATTAAGTTCAGGCTATAATCTGGCTACATATGGCCTATAGGTATATCCCTATCCTATACGCAAATCATTTAACATGATCAAATGCTATCCCAATTTAGTTTACTCTAAACTCCCTCTCCCAAGTTTGTTTAGGTTCCTAAATCAGTTTAATTGGTGGCCAGGCAATCAAAAGCATTAAGAACAAATTGGAATAAACAATTCAATTCCCATTAAAAATAAGTAAAAAAGAGATTAAAAACTTAAACTACATGTGAGTTCAATTGCAATCCTAGAAAAAGAAAATTAACTACTCATAATTGCAAAAATCAAATAACATTGTATAAAGTTCAACCATTGAAAGTAACAAGAAGAATAAAAGCTAAGGAAGAAAACAAAATAATTGCCGCTCTGATCTCCGGGTTTCCGCAACTTCTAGCTTCTTGAATCTCCAAAGGTTGTCTCTCAGTCTTAAAATATCCTATATATACTAACAAACTTAACCTAAATTTCTACAAGTTGACCTAGGGTTTAATTAGGCTTAAAACATAATGAGAGGTCCAAAAAATCACTTAACAGTCTTTACAAATTTTCATTCCCGGTATAAGATGTCCAGCTACTTTCTAATGTAATTTTCTCTATCTTCAAGGCAGAACTGGGCAAAGTGATCTTCATGAAAGTTGTAGCTCTGTCTCTTAGCTTTCCAATGGTCTAAGAATTGCAGCAATTGAAGTTCTGTAGCTTGAGATATGGCTAAAACACTGAAGTATATAAAAGTAGATTTCTGGATCTTTTAGCACCTTACTTTCCAAAATTAGGCCCAATTACTTTAGGTCCTACCAAAAATATAAAAACTAATAAATATTAACCAAATTAAAGGAAATAACATAAAATTAAATAACTTCTTAAAAATAAACTAAATATAAAAAAACTAAAAATTAAGAAATTATAATTAAAAACTAAGGATTCAGTTAAAATTTAATAACAAAATTGGAATAAAATAATTCTATAAAATAGAATTATCAATGACAAGTATGATGATTAATGAGTTATGTTGAGTAATATGTTCCACTCGTGGATGGTTTTGGACAATGTTATAATGTTGATTGTGCATGTTCCATTAGTAGAGGAATTCCAAATAATGGATATTATGAGGTTGACTGTGTCTATATTTTTGTGACTATGTATGTTTCATCGACAGGGATTGTGGTTTTTCTCGCCTATTATTCCTACTTGCTGTGCGATGATGACTATGTTCATGCGTCAGGGACAGTGGTAAGTACGGGCAGTGGTTGAAATCCTGTCTGTGATTCTTGCCTGTTGTGTATAACGCCATCCGTAAGGAGATATCTCTAGATGGTGATTGTGATGCCACCTATAAAGAATGCTCTTGGTGATGCCATCCATTTGAATATTGCCCTAAATGAGGATTGTGATGTCATCCATGGAGAGATTGCTCTCAATGATGACTTTGATATTTCACCAGTTGCTTTGGCATTAGGCGTGATTTGTTTCTCTGTTAGCTAGCGATCATGCGGGATTTGGTGATGTCTAGGGGAAAACCACTCTATGGTATGATATGATGACTATGTAATGGCATGCCTTCTTAGAATTAACTTCTATTCTAAGAATACTTATTTAGGATTTTAAATTTGCAAACAGTTATTGTTAGTTTTCTTTCTTTACATGTTGTTAGTGGCATTAGTTGTCAATTTGAATTTCTTGTTCAGTTATGGTTTCTCTCTCTTGTACTTGAGCTTTAAAAAGGTTAAGATGTTTTGCTAAATATATCTCTATTAATCTCTATTTTGCTTATATTTTTATTCTAAGCCTTGTCTCAACTTTATCTTTTCCTTTTTAAATTTATTCACATGGTATCAGAGCATCTAAAATCTTAAGGGATCTGTGAAATTTCTTTTTTTCCCTTTTACCTTCAAAACAAAGAAAAATTAAGCTTGAACCTCTGAAACCCGAAACCAACAAGAAAAATTCAATGACTTCTTCCAGCTTCAATTCACGTCCACCACCTGTTTTTACTGGTGAAAACTTTCCCATATGGAGTGTTAAAATGAAAACTTACTTAAAAGCTTTTGATTTATAGGAAGCTGTGAAAATTGGGAGTGAGCCATTGGAGTTAAAGAGAGATCTTACTATTGCATAAATCAAGCAACATAATAAAGAAGTTGCTAAAAGATATAAGGCACTATCTTGTATACATTCGGTAGTTTCAGATTCCATCTTTACTCACATAATGACTTGTGAGACAGTTAAGGAAACGTAGGACAAGCCTAAGTAGCAATACTAGGGAAGTGCCCATACACAGCAAGTTTAAGTGCTTAATTTATGAAGGGAGTTTGAGGTATTCGGGATGAAAGATGAAGAATTAATAAAAGATTATAGTGATAAGGTTATGAAAATAGTTAATCAACTAAGGCTTCTCGGTGAAAAGTTGAATAAGATGAGAATAGTCAATAAAATATTAGTAAGTCTGCTTGAAAAATTTGAGTCCAAGATCTCATCATTGGAAGACTCCAAAGATCTCTCAACTCTTACCATGACCAAGCTTTGTCAACTCTCTCCAAGCTCAAAAACATAGAAGAGCCATTAAAAGTGATGATAAGAGTGAAAGTGCTTTCTTGATAAAGCATAAAGGAAGTGCTAACAGTGGCACCAAGAAGAAAGAAATGGAGAAAACAAAAACTAAATGGAAAATACCCTCCGTGCCAACACTGCAAAAAACAAAATCATCATGACAAATGTTGCTGGTTTAGGTTGAATGTGAGATGTAGGACCTGTAATCAGTTTGGCATATCAAGAGGGTCTGCAAGACGAAAACAAACAAAGCTTACCAATGCTTAACTGATCAGATTGAATTATAGCATAAAAGGCTTGGTCATGTGAAACATGATTTTTTAGAGTGCATGGCATCATCAAATCTAGTTAAAGGTCTTCCTAGCATGATCAAGATAGGACAATTGTGTGATACATGTAAGTATGGGAAACAAACTAGAAAAGCTTTTCTAAAATAGAGCACATGGAAAACTGTTGACAAGTTGGAGTTAGTGCACTCGGATGGAGAAGGTCTCTTTTTTGAGCAATCATTCAATGGCAATAAGTACTATCTCACCTTCATTGATGATAAATCTAGATTCAGCTAAGTTTATTGTCTTAAACAAAAGTCTAAAATGTTCAATTGCTTTATTAAGTTCAAAGTGTTTGTTGAAAATCAAGTTAGAAAATCAATTAAAGCACTTAGAATAGATAATTGAGGTGAATATATCTCTGATGAGTTTAAAAAATACTTGGTTAAGTGTGGCATAAAGCACCAGCTCACAATTCCCTACAATCCACGACAAAATATAGCTAGAATATGCAAATTGAGCTCGAGATGATAAAAAAGAATAACACATGGCAACTTGTTCAAAGACTAACCAATCACAAAGTAATTGAGGTCAAGTGGGTCTTAAAGACCAAAGAAAATCCTGATGGCACTATCAATAAGTTAAAGGCTCGATTAGTAGTAAAGGGTTTTGCTCAGGAGTACGGTATTGATTATACTAATACTTTTGCCCTGTTGCAAGACATGACATTGTCAGATTATTAGTTGCACTTGTAGCTAAAGAAAAGTGGCAGATATGGCATTTAGATGTTAAATTAGCTTTTTAAATGGCATACTTGAAGAAGATGTTTATATTGAGCAACCACAAGGCTTCACAGAACTTGGAAAAGAAAACATGGTTTGTAAGTTAAACAAGACACTCTATGGCTTGAAGCAAGCTCTTCGAGCTTGGTATGGGTGAATCGATTCCAACTTGTGCAAAAAGGGTTTCATCCGCAGTGACAATAAACCAACATTGTACATAAGAGATATTGGTTTCCAACAACAAATTGTAGTCTCTATTATGTGGATGACATACTTCTTATAAGTCCAAATAGCTCACTTATGGCTAGATTCAAACAAGAAATCATAAAAGAATTCGAGATGACAGATTTGGGGTTGATGACTTATTTTCTTGGACTGAAAATTATTCAATTTGATGAATGGTTTTTTATCTATCAAAGGAAGTATGCTTTCCATCTACTGAAGAAGTTAATAATGAATGAATGCAAGCTTGCATCCACTCCATTAACTGTAAATCTGTAACCAACAAAAGAAGATGGCTCGAGTGTTATAGATGCTACATACTACAAAAGTATTATTGGTAGTTTACTCTATTTAACAGCTTCCAGACCTGAAATAATGTTTAATGCTAGCTTAATGTCTAGATTTATGCAATCACCAACCATGAATCTTCTCTTTGCAACAAAAAGGATATTAAGGTACATCAAGGGAAACATTGATTATGGAATCAAGTTTTCCAAAACTTCAAGTAGTGAGCTAGAGGATATGCTGATAGTGATTGGGCAGGCAATATTGCTGACTCAAAGAGCACATTTAGTTTTGTATTCTCATTTGGAAGTGGAGTTTATTCATGGTATTTTAAAAAACAGAAGGTGGTGGCACTGTCATCTGCAGAAGTTGAGTATATCTCAGCATCATCAACTGCCAATCAAGCTATATGGTTAAGGAAGATATTGCTTGATTTGGGAAAGCCACAAATGAATCTTATTCTTCTTTGGATTGATAATCAATCAGCTATTGCATTAGCCAAAAATCCTATGCAGCATGCTCGCACCAAGCACATCAGAGTGAAATATCACTCAATCCGAGAAGTTGTGAAGAACTTGGATATTGAAGTCTGCTACTGCTGTTCAAATGAGAATTTGTTGATGTCATGACTAAAAGTTTGTCAAATGATCAGTTTATATGCATGAGATCCAATTTAGGTGTCACCAAATTAAATTTCAAGGAAGTGTGTTAGAATTAACTTGCATATTAGGAATACTTATTTAGGATTTTAAATTTGCAGACAGTTATTGTTAGTTTTCTTTCTTTACATGTTGTTAGTGGCATTAGTTGTTAGTTTGAATTTCTTGTTCAATTATGGTTTCTCTCTCTCTTGTACTTAAGTTTTAAAAAGGCTAAGATGTTTTGATGAATATATCTTTATTAGCCTCTATTTTACTGATATTTTTATCCTAAGCTTTTTCTCAACTTTATCCTTTCCTTTCTAAATTTGTTCACATGCCTTAGGTTTTGAAATGTAAATTTTGTTATATGACGTTATGAAATGATGATTAATGCAAAAGCATGAAGTAAGAACCATATGTAATTAATATATGATTATGATGCGTTGCATGCTTGAGGAGCTTATGATTTAGCGTCGAGGTGAGCACTTTAAGGTATGTATGCTAAGCCATGTATGCAGACGGCCATATGATGGGCTGATTCATATGATAAATTAAACTATTAAAGGGTTATGTTGATAACAATATTGAAAGAGTAAGGTGATGATTATACCACCTTAGTATACTAATAACTAGAGATATGCAGCGTAGTATGGTTGCCATGATTATGACAGACCATGATTGATAGGTGATGTCTGACCTACCCCTATTATGTATTTGCATGAGATATATGATATGCATGCATGATTAGAGGATATGTGTAGCAGCTATCTCTGCACATTTACAATTATTTTATGCTCCCACTCATTGAATACAAGTGTAACTCACCCATTTCAGTTGTATTGTGTAGATAAATAGACATCGAGGATTAGGTGACTTAGTGTTGTCAATGTCAGACTTGCAATTTTGACAAGTGGTATGTTTCCATTGACAATGAACATTCCATTGCGTCACAGTCTGAGTCATAGTTATGTACGCTTCTGCAATGTGGACAAAGTATGTCATAAAAGAAATATGTAGGCACGAAGTTGCCTTATGTTATGTAATGAAATGTAAACTACTTGATGAACTAGCCAATGTATGGTTACATGCATGTTATGTTTAAGTTATGAATGTTATTATGAGCTGAGGGGCTAATATTGAATATTAAGATTAGATTTTAATGAAATGATGTTAGCCACGAGGCCTTATGATTATGAATTTTGATTAATAGGACTTAATTATGAAGGCTTCCTCGAGTCTTGTGGGCTTGTGTACCAGGCTCATGCGTGCTGGTCACAGATTCTCAAATTTGAGTCATGACAATCCCCTGAGAAAACTATGAAAATAAAACAATCAACTAAATCAACATCGATCAATCAAGCCGTTGTGGTCGAAATTTGACGACATCGATCTCTTGGTCAATTACCATCAACAGTTGCTTAGCCCTAACCAAACCCATTTACATAAATGCAAGTTTTTTCCAACCCTTCAATTGCTTGAGACCAAACTTTCAGATTAAACTCTAGTTGAGAGGATGATTCCTCACCATACTTCTACATTATCGAATAAGTATTGCTTTCCTGCAACTAGTTAAAAACAATTATCACTCACATAATTGAGTAAGGAAAAAATTAATATCTAAAGTAACCATTATCAAGATTTAAAGTATAAATAAATCCAAGTTCACGTACACCAACAACTTTTGACTTGCAGTCAACAAAATCATCGCGTTATGCATGCAATTCAACACTTAAAAAAATGTGACAAGTCATTCTAACTAAGTTCTTTGCATTTATTTACAATAGTACTCAACGAACAAACCAAAGCACATCGAGACGAAATAACCAAAAATTCATTGAAGCAAAACAATATGCATCAATTACTAATTCTCAATAAAAATTTCCTTGAAAATCCTTCTCAATTTTAAATCTCAAAACTGATAGAAATATTATTGAAAATTTGTCAATAATGATAAATGTATAGTATTTTTCACAAAATAAATTTTGCTGAAAATGATTTTTTATTTTTCAACCCATTTTAAGAAATTTTTTATTTTCAAACCCTAATATAGAGGAAACTTCCATTGAAATTCCATCAATAATAGTACATGGGAGTATTACCAATAAAAATTTATCGAATAACTTTTGTCAAAATATTGGCATCAATTTTTTTGATTTGGAGCTACAATTTCACCCAAGGATTTTGATAAATAAATTTTCGTCAAAAAATACCTCTAACAAATAAAATTTATTTGCTGAAAATCGAAATCGGTCAACGGTTGATAGCGTTATGGACAGATCTTTTGAATAAAAAAATTACATCCGTAGAATCCTATTTTCTTGGAATGAATCTTTCAACATCTAAAGCTATCTCTTGAGTCTTGGAATTAAATTTCATTGGTAAAAAAGCACAAATTCACATAACGTCAAACTATTGGAATATAATTTTCATTGTCATCCCTAATGTCTTACATGCCATTGACCACAGAGGCGTGCAACTTTCAATATAGCTTGGCCATGCATTTCTTTCCCTCCACGTGGCTAAAATCTATACTATAAAAATGTTTAAATTATATATTTTAAGGTTAAACAATTTGACCAAAAATGGATTACTCCAATTGATATCTAAGACAAGATAAAAATGTTGAGATTGCTTCCATTACCGGATAACAATATGATAAGTCATTGATAAAAGATTGAACCCCGCCAATAACGCAGTCACCGATGATCCAATCCTCCGTCTTTTGCTCTATATGTTGTTTCCGATGAGCTCTTCTTGAGTTTGATCTAACAGTTCATCTTCTTTTCTGGTTGAGTGGGAATAGCATCTTGGACTTACCCTAATAACGAAGAGATTTATCCTCTTTAATGAAAAGAAAAGAAGAGAAAAAGAACATAGAAACCGATGAAAAAGTATTCACATCAAGTTTGACAAATGACAATCTACCAAAATGGGCATATTTTGATCTCGTAGAGCACAAAAAAAACGCAGCAAATAGTTTAAAAACAGCTTTTAAAAGACAAAACAAAGCAAAACCGTGGGAAAACAAAACCCCGCGGGATGAGCTGACTTAAACTAGTGCCAACTGACTATGTAAAAAATAAAGTTTCCCTCCGCAGAACAATGAGAAAACCCCCGCAACTACCAGCGAAGTTGACTGCGAATTGGCCAATAATAGCCAATCATGGGGACACTCTTTTTTTTTTTTTTTTTGTAAAGTTTTCTTACAGGTCAATTTGTTGGTTGAGGTTGCAGTCAAAGGTTGCTTTCTCCATAAAACATCCCCTCACTTTTATCTCCCTTTTAGATTTTTCTTTTCTTATTTGTAGCACATTTCCGTTTCAGTTGCATTTCATCTCCATCCCATTTTCCTCTTTTAAGTACAAAGGTAGGGTTCCTCTACAAACCATTCGAGCGAAACGTGTCTTCCCTTTGTTAAGTCCTTTCTAAAAGGCTTGAACTTGATCAGTTCTTTGCCCAAAAAGCCAAAAAAAAGGTGTATTTTTTTATCTGGGTATTTCATATTCTGATTCTTTAATGAGTATCTGGAATTGGGTTTTGCAGATTTTGGTTCCTAGAGATAAATTTGGACTCAGGTACTTTTTATTGGAGATAATTCTATGAGGTAGTGGAGATTCTGGAGATTGCAGATGTTTATTCTACGGGAATTTGGCTGTGAAGAATACGAATCTTTATTTATTTGTTTTTTTTTCTATGAGAAGAGTTTGTAATTCTTTGTTGTATGGTTGTGTGTGTTTGTTGGGTTCTTTCTTGAAAATCACGAGATCATATACTAAGCCATAAAACAGTCACATCCTGATTATTTTTTATGAGTGGTTTCAGAGAAAGTTTGTGGATTTTTTTTTTTAGTTCTTCTTTGTGATTTGTCTAAATTGAAAAGAAGTGTCAACAGGAATCCTTCTCTCAATCCTTTTAAGGAAGTGAGAGATTGACCGTTACAACTTCTCTCAGATGTAAGTGGAAGGGCTTTATTGTTGGTTGTTATTGGTTTGGTAGATGTTGAGGAGATATTCGGCAATAATAAGTATTGTTCCTCTCTTTTTTCTCACATTATCTATTTTGCAAGTTTTGTATGGTTTAAGGATTAGGACTTAGGAGTGCTTTTGTCATGCTCCATTTTTGAAGTTGAGGGACATTTTAGGCCTTGAGAACAAACTTGTTTTCAGAAAGCTGTTTTTGGTCATCAATGAGATTTCTAAGCCTTGTGGGAAACTCTTTTGGATGTTCTGCATCTGGGGAACGCTTAGTCTCTGCAGCAAGAGATGGTGATCTTCAAGAAGCCAAGGCTTTATTGGAATACAATCCAAGGCTTGCAAGGTATTCTACTTTTGGAGTTCGCAATTCCCCTCTCCATTACTCTGCTGCTCAGGGACACCATGAGGTATTCAATAGCTTAAATTCAAGCCAACAAACATTTCTTGCAAATTATTCATAATGGTGATTGATTTTTGTGTTGCGTATTTATATCAGATAGTCTCACTCTTGCTTGAGTCTGGAGTCGATATTAATCTCAGGAACTATCGGGGTCAGGTAATTCAATTTTGTTTTCTTACTTAAATTTGTATTTTTGCTCGTCCACTATTTGATAACTGATTTCAGTTTATTTATAACTTAAACACCTAAAGTTGCAGACGAGTTATTATTCATCTAACTTTTGGGTTTGTTGCAGACTTATTTTAATTTAGGTTTTATGGGTTACTATTGTTTGTTCTAAGTCGTTTTTTTTGACTGTGATGAACAGACTGCTCTGATGCAAGCTTGTCAATATGGCCACTGGGAGGTTGTTCAGACTCTGATTCTTTTTGGAGCCAATGTAAGATATCCACTTGCAAGTTTAGTGTCCTCTATTGCAACAGATCTATATAGTTTACAAACTTGAGTGGAATAGGATTATTTATAAGTTAAAGTTGTGCTAAAATGGTTTTCAGATTCACAGAGCAGATTATCTTAATGGGGGTACTGCACTCCACCTGGCTGCCTTGAATGGTCATTCACGGTGCATAAGGCTCCTCCTTGCAGATTATATTCCTAGCATCCCCAGTTGTTGGAATATATTAAGGAAGAGATCTAAAAATAAAGAATCTATCGCAGAACTTGATGAGAGGTAAATTTATATCAATCCTTTTTGTCTTTTTTTGCTATCTACTCTTCTGTTTTGATTCATTCTTGTTTCATCGTGATCTTCCAGTGCTCTCCGTGAGGTCATCAATAGACCAGCTGATGGAGGTGTCACTGCTCTTCATATGGCTGCATTGAATGGACATGTTGAAAGTGTTCAGTTGCTCCTGGATCTGGGGGCTTCTGTTACTGGGGTAACTATGGAAGATGGGACAACAATTGATCTAATAGGTAATTCACATGTTCTATTTACCAATTTAACTAATGGTCCTTGCTTGTTTCACAGTCTAATGATTTTGCTGCTAATTGCAATTGAGCATCAACAGCAAAATCATTTTTGACTGGCAGTTTAAATCTACATTTCTCTTTTATCCATTTTTATGAGTTCCCCTTCTCTTATTCTTGTTAGTGTTCTTTGTTCAATAATTAACACTTCAGTTGCTCTTCTTTTTCATTTTGCCCTTCCTGTTTTCTGAGCTGCCATGCCATGCCAAAATTATAATATCTGGGCGGATTTCCTTTCTATTGGTACACTTCTTCTGCCAATCTGCCAAGAAATTGTACATAAATACTGTCAGCAGTTAATTTTACGTCCCTAAACTCCCCTCCCCGACCCCCATCCTTTTAGATGGTCACATAGAGCATTATGATTTATAGGTATATAATTATGATAACTTTAAATACCATTTGAGTAGTAAGTCTTCCACCCTGCATTCATAGTTTCTCCTTTTGTGTTTTTGGATTTTGACCTTGTCACCTTGCAGGTGCAGGGAGCACTGCTCTTCATTATGCTGCTTGTGGTGGAAATGCACAATGTTGTCAGGTATGTTTTTAGTCTCTGCAGCATCATAGCCACGCAAAACAAGGGGGAAAAGGAACAAGAAAAAACTCAATCATGTTTCAGTACCATTCATGCTGAAGATTCCAATTTCTAATTTTGATGTATGGTGCTTCAGATTTTGATTGCCAGGGGTGCTAGTGTTACTGCAACAAATGCAAATGGGTATATTCTGTGACTTATCATGTTTAAATGTTATGATTCATTTGGTACGTTTATTTTTGTGTTACTTTTAGCAATGATTTTTTCATTTAATAAAATGGTTAAGCTACATTTTGAAGCTAAAAGTTTGAATTTTAGCTTCTGGTAAAAGGCTTAAGTAACTAGCAATATGTTTCTGCTTTATGCAAAAATTCTGCCTTGATAAGAGTAGCTAGTATAAGGTGCAAAGCCTTTAAAGCACAAGCTGTTATTGGTTTGCCATCTTGATTGGAATTTTTGAGCATGTAATGAAATCAACTGCAATTTTGAACAGTCTTTAAAGGATAGACTGAAGGTTTTACCTAGTTTAATTAAGTTTCTTCCGGCTCTTTCTCCCCCTCTCATCCCTCCTAAGAAATTTCTTTCATTTTTCCATCTTTATAATTTCTCTTTCTGACATGTGGACCAATTTTATGCATTTAAGGATTAAAAAGATATTAGGATTGGAAGAAGCAAGACTAAGACAGTATGTCAGAAAAATGCTAATCAGAAGCCTAAAAAAATTTACCCAAGGCTAGTGAAACTTGCCATGTGGTGGAGTTTTGCTCCATGGTTTGCAACTAAAGCAGCCATATTGACGAAGGATGTATCTTGATTAAGGAGGCAGAGGATCTATGTTTCATCATGTGTGATTATGCTTGTTAAACATGTTTTATTGTTAAAATTACTCCTGATAGTGTACATTTTTTGTCTGTGGTCACCATTTTTCATGTTTTAGGGTAATGCTACACTGCCATTTAAAAAGGAAGGTATGATGATGTATTTAATCTGAACTAGTATAAGATTTACTTTTGTAACATTTAACGGTTAACACTATCATCTTGTGGCTACACCATATCACCTATCGCATGGTAGGAATTTTTCATATATTTTGAGGAAAATGGCAGTTCAGTGGCAACTTTGGTTAATAAAAAGTACAAATCCTAATGTACAATTAACCTTTGGAACATAATTAGTGAGATGCCTGGATGTCACATTATTGTTTGCTGCCTCATGAAAGTCATTGAGATATCCTTTTGTTTTATATGTTGTTGTTACTGTCTGAACCCTGTCTGGATAATGTTTAAATTTGACTTATTATTGTTTTTAATTATCACTTAAAGGTGGACTCCGTTAATGGTCGCCCGTTCCTGGCGTAAAAATTGGCTTGACGAAATTCTTAGCACTCAGCCTGAAAGCCAGTCACAAATTCTTCCGTCACCCTTTCTATCTCTTCCCCTTATGAGCATTGTTAAAATTGCTAGGTGAGTGAAAGCTGCACCATCTGTTCTTAATTTACATTGTTGTATCGATCTGTGAGCCATGAATTTTTGTATAACCTTATAGAAAGTATTTGATTTTGCATGATGTGTTGATCTATGAACTTGTATCATATTTGTAAAACTGCATGTTTGTTGATTTTCTAGCTTATTAGGTAGGAGTGCTCATACTTAGTCAGAAATAGAGACCAAGGTATTTGCTATCCAGCAATCACTCAAATTACACAGCCACCTATTGTTGTATTTTCTTGGCTTCCTTTGTTTCTGGTAGGCAGGAGTTTTACTTCCATGGAAACTGTCGGTGTTCTGGACTGAACTAGCAGGAGTCTGCTTCTGGACATTATGTTAAGTGTTAACACCATGATGTTTCTTTGGGAGAGATAAGTGTAGATGGATTATAATAGTGATGTGGAAGGGAGGTACAGGATGATGCTTGGTTATGGACGCATGATAAGAGTTCGGGAAACAAACTTAAGCCAGATGCACTTGGAGTCTATAGTTTAAATCATACCTGCTCAACCAAGTGCATTAACATTCTCGAATTATGTAACCACTAACTCATTTCTGGAGAGTATCTTCTGCCATTACTGGAATCTTCTCTGTGATTCAGGTCTGCCAATATGGTTTTTTAGATTAGATTCTATAGGGTACATGCCTTAGCTAAACCACCTTGACATTTTCTAGAAGGCTTTATGCTTCTGCTCTGAAGATTTCAAGTCATTGACTGTAAAACCAGTTCTGAGATTATCTACTAGGCTGCAACAATTTCCAATTCTTCTTACTTACTGAATCAACTTCTTCCATGAAACTTTAGAACAAAATGATGCTGATTGTCTATTTTAACCTCATGTAAAGATGTGTTTCCTTCACTTGATTTATTTACTCCCTGCCAGTTCCCCTTTGCCTTTCGATTTTCAAGCCATCTAGGACCCAACGTGATCAACAAACATACAGGATTAGGAGAAAGGCTTCAGCATCTGTCTTCCCAAAGTTAGCTGACAAATAATCCATCATTTCACAGTGATTGGCTAGTTTCATTTTGCTTTATTGTCTAGTAACTTACAAACGAAAGAAAAAGAGGAACAAAAGAAACAATTGTCAAGTTTCATTGTGGTCTATTTTCTAGTTTACTTCTATTTAGTATTATGCAATATTAAATTATTGTTTCATTAGAAAGAGTGTAAAGTTTGAGTTCAAAACTGTGTTACAATTCAGAGGATTTAGAGTGTTATATATATTTGAATCTTTTTTACGCAGAAAGGAGTGAATGGATAACTTCTAAACTTTGCAGTATCAATTTCTTTTTGTTTTATCTCAAAGTACTATTTAATTCCTTAATCAGGAGAGAAACTAGCTAGATTTAGGTTGTTGTCTTCTTTAGATCTTGCATTAGTCGGGTTTAGGTTTGCATCAAGTTTTTATTCTCTTTTTTTTCTCTCATTTGTTGTACATCTTTTACTTTTAATTTAAAATAACTTTGTTACGGATCACTTAGTGGCATGTCATTAAAAGATTTCTTTTCGATGGTGCCATACCCTCATAGTGACATGGCATTTTTAAGTCCATCTCGCGTATTCCTTTCCAGATAGTCTACATATGGCATCTTTTGATTGTTTAAAGCCACATAATCATTTAAAAAAATGAGTAGAATTACAAAAATAAAAATACTCTGTAGTTAAAGACGGATTAAATTTACTCAGTGAGATTTGAAAATCGACACTTAACCATCCTGATGATTGCTTTATTATCTTATATGTTAACACCATTCTCCTTTTCTTCCTTTTGGCATTACCTTTTTTTTCTTATTTTCCAATGGCCTGTTTTCTTCTTTTTCTATTTATCTTTTTCCTTTCTTATTTTTCTCTTTATCCAATTTCTAGTGTGCATCATCTCTCTCTAAATGACCACAATTTTTTCTCACGTTGTTGTGTTCATCCATTCTTCCTTATTCTGGCTTCTTGGTTTCCTTTCTTTGTGTCTCACTCATCAAAATCCAAAAACAATGGAAAGTAGAATGGCATCCACTTGAAAGTAAAAAACAATTGGTCATCCATCATCTCCATAAACTGTTTGCTGCACTACCAACAAATCTGAAATTCAGCAAACACCATTACCTTTACAAGTTGTAAACTCACAAGCCGACAATCATACCCACACCTAAACACTTTTCTGAAACAACCAAATATTTCTCAAAACGTGCAATTGCGTGAAATTGATTAGAGTTTTTAGGAGAAACTTTTGAAATTGAAGAAATGAAGTTCTGGAGTGAGAAAGGCTTGGTTAAGGGATGAAGAAAGAACAAAAGGAAAAAAGAAGAAAAGAAAGGAAGAAAGGAGGGATGAATGGGAGAGGGTACAGCTGAAACCTGTAGGAGTCAAGCTTCGCTGAAACCAATCCTAAGCCATTAAAGGATTTTTAATTTTTCCTTTTTTTTGTCGAAAGCCTTGAAAGATCAAGGAGAGATAAATCCTATAAATTGAGAGGGAGAGAGTTTAGAGCTTTCTGGTAATGAGGAAAGCAGAAGGGAAAAGAAACAGCAAAAGTAGGTCATTGGGCACAACCTAAAATAGGTAGCTAACAAAAAAATCATGGAGTGGTTAAGGGTAAGTTTTTAAACCTCAAGAGACTAATTTATCGATATCAAACCACAAGGTGGGATTTTGTAATTTACCCTTAACAAAAGCCACATAATTACTCCTAACTTATGGTGTCAGGCAAATGAGCACATTGAATGAAAGGAAAGATAGGTCATTTATCAAGTTGAATAAATCAAAAGACTTTGTGTTGACGTCCAAAATTAAACATCAGGTCCTAGTTCAAGAGCCATTTCTGTAGTTATCCCTTCTTAGCTTATATATATTGCTATATGTTAATAACATGTCTGAGAAGTACCCCACTGCACAAATTTATATGTTCACATTATGCAACCCGTTTTTGATTGTGTCTAGCTATGCTGTTGAATTGTGATCTCTATTATGGAAAAGAACAAGAATTTTTTGTATGAAGCTGATGCATGAAAGCTTTGAAATAAATAACTTAATATTGCTGCGCCTTGCAATTAATAAGAGAATAAAACAACATTGGATAAAGACATAATAATGTGTTCATCCTTGTTCTTTTCAAATTTTTGTTGTAATAATTGCTTATACATCAATAGAATGATAAGCACAGGCTAACTGATATGTGTATGGACATGCATTTGTAAGTATGTGCAGGCAATGAGCCTGTATTTATGAGTATGATGGCTACTAGATGTCACCATCAAATTTTCTGTTAAAAAACTTAGTTACATATGAGATGAACAAACCTTTTCTCCCTTCTTTGTCTTATGAAGAGAATGTGGATGGAGGACTGGTGATTCCTTACCCTCATGCCAGGATCCATGTGCTGTATGTCTGGAGAGGAAGTGCACAGTAGCTGCAGAAGGTAACTTTAATTTATCTTTAAATGTAACAAATCTTGCTAGAATATATTTATTTCTGTTTAAGTGGCAAGGATCAGTGTAGTCTATGGGATATATGCATTGATATGGATATTATTGGTAAGGATTTTGTTATGTTGACTATGATTGTTTTGGTATTGCTGTATCAGACTATTGTTTTATTTACCATCCATATTGCACCCAGGGTGACGAAGAGATAAAATCTTTCACCAAAGTTTTAATATTAGAATAACATATTATTACTCATATGATATTCATTCATGAGTCTCACAGACACATACATTTGGCATAAGGTAGACTCATTGTTGTTAATAGCGAGGTTGAGATGAAATAAGTGACAATTTTAGCAGTGTGCAGCTTTAATGTTGCAATTTTAACGGTATGGATTTGAAGTTTCAGCCACATAGGTTTAGTGAAGTGGTGTTAGTTTTGTTTTTGAGAAGTAGCAGTGGCAGTTATGATACTGATACTAACAGACATGTTCAGTGGAACTGAGGAAGAGAGATGGAATAGGACAAAGACATATTTATGCTATAAGGCAATTTGTGTCTTGTTTATATTTGATATTAAGATTTATGATTTTCTTTTGTGAACATTATTGACCAGTTATTCTGAATTAGTGACATATAGCATGAATCTTGTCAGTTTTGAGCCATGTGTAAATTGGGTTGAAAGTGCTAATAATACCAGGCAATCCCTTCTTTATGTTTCATGTGGATTTTGATCCATATATGCATACTTTATGAAAGTCAAATTCATTTCTTTATCATATCTACACCCTCAATTTTTCATGTAGTGTGGGAACTTTTGTTTGCCATTGATGTTTATGGTATATGGGAGACCAAATGTAGATGAAATAAGGATTGTAATTATATTTTCCATTATGCAGGTTGTGATCATGAGTTCTGTACACAATGTGCCTTATACCTCTGTTCTACAAATAATACCTCAAATGTTGCTCAAGGTCCAACTGGCTCGATTGCCTGTCCTCTTTGCCGGCATGGGATAGTATCATTTGTCAAGCTCCGAGGAACAAAACCAACAATTAAGGCAGTTGCCAGAACAAGCTTATCCCTTTCTTTCTGCACATGTTCTAGTGAGATACCAGAGTCAAGTTCGATGACAACCCCGCTTTGCAAGCCTGAGGTCCATTGCACACGAATTTCTCCCCTTGGATCTTCGTTTCGCAACCTAAGCTGCCAGAGTTTCCCATCAATGAAAATACACTCTAGCCTTTGCATGGGAGCTCCAAATACTAGTCCTTCTTTAGTTCCCTGCCCTGCTGACCGGAATTTGCAAAACCACTTGGTTAGGTGCTCAAGGTCGGGCTTAAGGCGGTCAGCTTCTGATGGCCGAAGGTCATGGTTCTCTGCACTTAATCAATGTGTAACTACAGGCAATGGATGCTGATGTTTTTGTTATCTTTTTTTTTTTTTCATTCTTTTTCTATCCCATATCATGGGTGTTTTTCCTTTAATTTTGCCCATAATTGAAATTGAAATTTCTTGTTGATAATGATTGCTGGTTGTGTAAATGGCAAAGATGTGTTTTACCGGTTACTGTAAAACGAATCCATGGGATTAAGCTTTTGCATCCCCGTGTTTTTTATCCAATGGCTTTCGTCTAGATACTGAAGCTGAACCGTTTATCAGATAAATTCTCTAGTACGCTCAACATGGGTTATGATCTCTTGTTCTTTGTGATTTCCTGATTGCCAAGAAAGATGAAAAGAAGAGGACAGAACTCTTAACTCTATTTCAGAAGTGAAGAATTAAGCAGGAGTGCAGGAGCAATACTGCTGAAAAGTTATGGTTGTTTTCAAGAGTAAGTAAACTATTTAAGGTAGCGTTTGATTGCAGGGATGTAAAGTGACATTATCTGTAATGTGCCTAATTAAATTACATTGCAGAGTTTATTTTGTAATAGATCACTGCAATGTCAGATTGCAATGCAATCACATTACAGTCCTTGGCTGCAATGTGATTGCAGTCTAAAATCAATGCAATGTACATTACATTGCAGGCTGCAATATTTGCAATGTTATTAAAGACATTTTTACTCTTCAACTTTATTATTTTATTAAAAATTTTTTATAATATTATAATTAAAATAAAAAATATTAAACTAAAATATATAATATAAAAATTAAAAAAATAAAATATACAATATAAAAAATTAAAATTTATATAATATAGGTAAAAGAAATTAAAATATAATATATAATATAAGAAATAAAAATTAAAAAAATAAAATATAAAAAATTAAAATTTATATAATATAGGTAAAAAATATTAAAATAAAATATATAATATAAGAAATAAAAATTAAAAAATAAAATATAAAAAATTAAAATTTATATAATATAGACAAAAGAAATTAAAATAAAATATATAATATAAAAATTATATTAAATAAATGAAATAAAATATACAAAATTATAATAAAAAATGAAAATAAAATATATGACATTAAAAATATATTTAAGAGATAATATTATATAAAAATTAATAATAAAGAATACAAGTATATTAAATTTACATTTTAATAATAAGGGTAATTTTGTAAATTAACATTACATTCCCTATAAAGAACTTGTAAAACAAACACTGCAATGTTATCTTCCCTGCATTTTAATAATTACATTACTTATATACCAAACGCTGCAATGTTATCTTCCCTGCAATCACATTACCTGCAATCACATTACCTGCAATCACATTCCCTACAATCACATTACCTGTAATCACATTGCATTGTAAAGTACCAAACGCCACCTAATAGTCAAGACTTAGAGGTAGCATTTATCCAATTCGCAGGGAGGCGGATTAAAGAAGAGTCATCTGGACCGTCCAACTTCTCTGTTTGTTTGATGCTTTTATGGACGGACTTCCTACGGGCAACTTGCCACATTTATTACTGTTTTTACAAAGTTTGTATACTAAGGGTTATGCTTTTTAATCCTAAATTTTTTACTCTTTGAGTTGTTCCAAACTTCAGCGAAATCAGGACCATTAATTATCCTGCAACTAGGTTTGAATTACTTTGTTATAGCTTTTAAGAATTGCATACCAAAATTCGTAAATGTCATTAAAATATAACCATCTAAAGGAATAATTTCCCAACTCTGACCACATTGGAGCTTTTTGTACAGTGTCATAACTGCAAATTCTTTCGTACCATTTTCAATTATTGATTAAATTTTTAGCTTACTGATTAGGGTTGTCAACGGATAGGATACTCGTTAATTTTGAAATATCCAAACCCAAAGTTGATTAGTAAATGGGATGTTTGAACCTTATAATTATCTAAATATTTTTTAAATTTATTATTCTAACCCGAACTCTAATACGTACTCATTATCCGATAATTATCCAAATCCGTTTAAAAATCTAATTACTAAAAAAAATTATTAAACTAATCTTCATGGGTATCTAATTATTCAAACTTGAATCCGTACCCATATTTATATAGAATAATATTTTCATCCGTTTTTCATATAATACACTAATAATTAAATTTATAAAAGCACACAAACAATAAAATTTAAATTTAAATAATCAAAAACAAATATTCTAAATATCAAGTTAAATAACTAAAAATAAATATCCAAATAACAACTTAAACAACATTATAAATATAATTAACTATATGGGTTTGTTATTAATTACATGAAATTAAAAAAAATAGTCAAGTTCCAAAATTATTCTAATCTCTCAACTTCTTTTTAAGTATATAATTTATAAGTTTATATAAACAAAGGTATATATATTATAATTAATAATTTTATAAGTTATAATTTTTGTAACATTAATATAAAATAGAAAGTAAATATGTTTATATATTTAAAGTATATATAATAAAACTATATATAATAGTAATTATATTCTTTATAAATTAACACAATATATAGAATATATGTATTAAATGTTATTACCAGTTAATTAATAATCATAGTTTCACGAATTAATTCAATTAACAATATAAGTTTATTTTTAATTGCATAAAATTTTTAAAAAAATAATCAGGTTTGGGTATCGAGTACCTAAAGAGTGATACCCTAACTCGACTCGAACTTGATATGGGTAATAAAATTACTACCCGAATCCAATTATAAGGTACCTTAAGTCCCTAATCTTATATAATTAGGTTAAGTACCCGTGGATATCTTGTAATAAGATACCCATTGCCATCCTTATTTATTTAAAATTTTTTTGTAAATTTATTTGAATATAGGAAATAATGAACTGTGTAGTGTAGTATTCTTTTTAAGGGATAAAACATAATTTAGCAAGCGAAATTTTACAAAATGAAACTTAAATTACTTGATTTTTATTTAGTTCAATTAAATCATATTAAAACTTCTTTCTTTCATCTAATTATATGGTTAAATTTTGCAGATTGATTTCATAAAAAAAATGTAATAATTGTTTCAATTAAGTCAATTCGACGTTAAATGCAATAAAGTTGACTATAATTAGTCAATTATTGAATCAATTATCATAATTTTAAAAAATAACAATTAAGTTAATTTGTAAAAAACAAGTTTCTTAGGAAACCAAGGGGAGATACGGATACCACTCAACCACCAATTATCAATTTCATTAACCAGTAAAGAATACAGCCAATTGCACTTTGTCAAGGTTAGCCTTAGAGATTAAAACTTGCTTTTGGAGTTCATTAATAAATGATTCGTATTTGAAGAGTGAACGTAATTAAGTACACTTCCATATTAATCACCGTCTAATCTTTGCTTTCTATGTTATTTTTGGTCGGATGATTTGTAAATTCACTGCATAATTATAACTAATCATAAATGGATTATATATTTTGGTTGTTAAATATAATTAGAGAGGGATGAGTAAATTCTAAAAGTTCACTGCATGATCCATTAAATGTTGTGGCAAAAGTGAAAAAAAAAAAGCAATAAGAATAAAAATAATAAAACAACCAAATTTTTATATAATTCATCATATTATTTATTTTCATTAATGAAAAGGATGAGATACAAAAGAAAATCCGGTATCTTTTTAAAATGTCTCAACTATCTACTCTTTTCAAATGGTATAATACTTAAAAAAACTCTTAAACTATTTTAAAAATTTTAAATAAGTTTTTATTTTTTATTACCTTCAATCAAACCCATATACATTTATTTTGAGCTAAATAAACCTTTTATAATTTTATTTTGAATCAAATTAGTTCTAATAATTAATAGTTGACTGAGTCACAATATCACTTGTCATTCTATAACACGTGATGCTGACATAGCATGTTGAAATGTCATAATTGATAATGATGTGATATGCTAATATATCATAATTGATAATGATGTAACATACTAATGAGGCATGACCACATGACCACGTAACATTTTTCACTCGCAACATTAGCATCACATCAATGTCATGCGGACATAAAATGATATATGTTTGTTTGTTTTCTTCAATTCTATATCATAATTTTCTTTTCATAATATGAAAGAAAAAATTGAGAAATTAGAGATTGAAAGAAAAAAATTAAGAGAGAGGTTAAAGTTGATATCAAAAAGTGGCAGATAGGCAGATTTAGTAATATGAAAGAAAAAATTGAAAAATTGGAAATTGAAATTCAAAATAAATTAGTGGACATTCAAGAAGAAGCTGGCTTTGATTATTCTTGGAGTGAAATTTTTAAGTTGAAGATGGAGCTTTGGAATCTTTATAGAATTGAAGAAAGATCTTGGCATCAAAAGTCGAGAATAAAATGGTTGGCTGAACAGGATCGTAATACAAGATTTTTCCATGCATCAGCTTCAACTAGATGAAGGAAAATTTTCATTCTAAAACTAAAAATTGGCAGCGGAGAAATTGATAAGCCTGAAGAGATTAAAGAAGAGACAGCAAGACATTTTGAAAGACTTTATGGTTTTATGAGGATTCTTGAGGTTACTGAAATTAATTGCGATTTTTTGTAACTGTCTGACAATTCTGTTTTGAAGTTGGAATGTAATTTTACTGAAGAGGAGGTTTAGAGGGTTATTTCAGAATGCGATGGGAATAAGGTCCCCGGTCCGGATGGATTTAATATTGATTTTTTCAAAAGTCAATGGAATTATATTAAAGGTGATCTTATGGAATTTATTTTCAACTTTAAAAAAATAGGATTTATTGATCCGAAGGTTAATTCCTTCTTTGTTACTCTTATTCCTAAAAGAGATAACCCTCAGAATCTGAATGATTATCGTCCTATCAGTTTGGTGAGTAGTTTGTATAAAATTATCGCCAAAACTCTTGCTAATAGATTGAAATGAGTGGTTCATGAAATTATTGGAAAATCTCAATTTGGATTTTATTAAAGGCAGGCAGATTTTAGATTGTGTTTTAATAGCCAATGAAGTTGTTGATCACATGAGAAAGAATAGGAGAGGTGGTCTCTTTCTTAAAGTTGATTTCGAGAAGGCGTATGACAGTGTTGATTGGGGCTTCTTGGAATTTATAATGAAAAAGATGGCCTTTGGTACTAAATAGAGAAAATGGGTGATGGGTTGTATTTCTTCAGCTTCTGTGTCAATTCTTGTTAATGAAACGCCTTCCAGACAATTTATGATGAAAAGAGGACTTCATCAAGGTTGTCCTCTATCGCCTTTCTTATTCAATATTGTGGCTGAAGTTTTCAGTGTATTGATGAAAAAAGCAGTGGATGGTAACTTATGTAGTGGTATTAGTATTGGCAGCAATAATCTTGTGATTTCCCATTTACAGTATGTTGACAATACAATTATTTTCAGTACTCCGGAGATTGATAGTTTGCTGAATATTAAGAGAGTCCTTCGATGTTTTGAAGTTATTTCTGGTTTGAAAATTAAGTTCTTTAAAAGTAATCTTTTTGGAGTTAGGGTGGAGGATTATGTTGTTAATGATTGGGCTGACAGAATTCAATGTAAGCTGGGCTCTTTACCTTCATCTTATCTTGGTCTTCCGTTAGGAGCAAGAAAGAGTTCTAGAGCTTTATGGCAATCAATGATTGATAGGTGCAAGGCTAAGTTATCCAAATGGAAAGCTAGCATGTTATCTATTAGAGGAAGAATTGCTTTAATCAAATCTGTCCTTGTTAGTATGCCTCTATACTTTATGTCAATTTTTCATATGCCTAAAGAGTGAAAGCTGATCTTGATAAAATTCAAAGAAATTTTTTATGGGGTGGATCGAAAGAGAGAAAAAAGCTTCATTGGGTTGACTGTAACACTATGTGTAAACATAAAAGTGAGGGCGGCCTTGGAATCATTGATTTAGAAATTCAAAACGGAGCCTTACTAACTAAATGGATTTGGTGGTGTAGTAAAGAGCAAGGAAGTTTATGGAAGGCCGTGATTCAAGAAAGAAATGGTGGAAGACCTTTGGAGCTGACCCCCTCATGTGAGAAAATGTAGAATGACTTTTAAACTGTGGAAAATATTACCCTTTCCCTTTCCCCGACTAATGAGTATTTTAAGTTCTTATCTTCAGGAATGTGCATGGTTGTGGGCAATGGTCATAATCTTTTGGCAAGATGAATAGATCGAGGGTGTTATTTTGAAAGATAAGTTTCCTCGAATGTTTGCTCTCGCTTCAAATAAAACTGGATATGTTAAGGAATTTGGTGCTTGGGTCAATGGTGAATGGAGATGGAAAATTAATCTTAGAAGATCTATTTTTGATTAGGAAAAAGCTCAATGGAGTGGATTGTTGCAGATGATTGCAGGTATCATTTTAACTGAAAATATAGAAGATAAACTTGTTTGGAAAAATTCTGTGGATGGCTCCTTTTCTTCTAACCGCTCGTTTGGTTCGGGGAATGGCTATGCCATTCCCTTTCTATTCCCCTTATATGCCATCCCCTTCATTTGGTTCAAAAGTTAACAGGGAATAGGAATTCCTGAGGAATTTCTATTCCCTGCAAAGGGGTAATAGGGGAGCCTTAAGTAAACCCGAGGTCCCCCCCGGTAATAGCTATTCCATGGCTCATGGAATAGCTGAAAAATACACAAGGACTAAATACCCTCATTTAATTTACTAAATTTCAAAAGAGTCCATATAAAACCTTTTTTTCTCTCTCTCTTCCTCTTTTCCTTCTCTCTAAGCCAAGCTTCCTCTCTCAGACCAAACCAGATCTGCCCCTCTTCCGATCTCGATTTTTCTTCCCCTTTCTCTCTGTCGATTTGCATCTTTCTCCCCACCTATCTTCCCTTTTTCGACCGATCTGACTCTTTCTCTACGCCGATCTGGTGCTCAACGGCCAGATCTGGCCGCGGGAAGCACTGGATCTGATGCTTCCCAACTAGATCCGACGATTGGATCTGGCACTCCACGACCAGATCCAACAGCGGGGGACATCGATCTGGCGTCCTAGTGGCCAGATCCGGTCACATAGTGCGCCAGATCGGTGTTACACGACACCGGTCGCTTTTCCGACGACCGGATTCTGGAGAAGAAGAAAGAACAAAGAAAAAAATAAAAAAGAACAAATTATTTATATATATTAAAATATTAATGTTTTAAATATTAATATTTTATATATAATTTAAATATTATTAATATTAATATAATTAATAATATTAAAATATTAATATTTTATTTATTAAATTATTAATTCATTAAATGTTTAATGAATATAAATAAAAAATAAAAAATTATTAATATTTTAATTATAATAATATTAAATTATAAATAAAATATTAATATTTGATGTATTAATAATTAAATTATATTAAAATATTAATATTTAAATTATTAATTATTAATATTTTAATCAAATTATAAATTATTATTACCTTAAAAAATAACATAAAAAATAAATAATCATATATAATAAAGGATATTTTTATCTTTTTATTTTCTATTCCTTTCTTATTTCAAAGTTATTGTTATCAACCAAACACTACATTAAATAGTAATAGTCATTCATGTTCTATTCCATTCACTGAACCAAATAAAGTAATAACTATTCTTTTCTATTCCCACCTTATTATATTCTCACAGAATACCTATTCTAGTCTATTCTTGTCTATTCCGTGAACCAAATGTGCTGTAAGTCTTTCTATATGTTGTTGTTGGCTCTAGTGATACAAATAAGACTTTATGGAAAGCTATTTGGGCTAGTCTTGCTCCGCCGAAGGTGGAAACTTTTTTCTGGCAAGTTATTAGAGGGAGAATTGCAGTTAAAAGTGAGTTGGCTAAGAGAAGAATTATTCATAACAATACATCTTGTTGCGTTTTATGCCTCAAAGAATTGGAAACGGTCGACCACCTGTTTTTTAAGTGTCCTAAAACATGGAAAATATGGGCTACTTGGTGAAAATTGTGGGATATTTCATGGGTTAGTCCTCCTGATCCGTCTACTTTCTTTTTAGCATGGAATTTCGTTCATTTTGTTAAGCAAAATTGTGAAATCTGGAAAATGAGCTTCTTTGCAATTTTTTGGTCTATATAGTTAGCACGGAATGAGGTTAATTTTAATTATAGCAATTGAGACAGTGTGCAAACATTTGAAATTGCTAGAATAAGAATTGTTTGGTGATCCAAATCTAAATGGAAAGAAGATTGCCATGATTTTGAAGATTTGTATAGATGTCCTCAGCAGTTTAATGTTGCTATTAAAAAGGATCAAAGAAGAAATAATGTTGTTTGGAAAAAGCGATCGACTGGATTTTTAAAATTTAATGTTGACTGTGCGGCGCGGGGAAATCCAGGAAAATGCAGAATTAGGGGAGTTCTTAGGGATGATTAAGGACGAATCTTGATTAAATTCTCTAAGAATGTGGGGTTTGGTGTTGCCAATCAAGCTGAATTTTTAGCCCTTAAAGAGGCTTTTCTTATTTTCGCTGCTTCAAGATGGGCTACTACTCATGGTCTGATTATTGAAACTGATTCAACCACTGCTATTAAATGGACTAAGGATCCTGCTCCGGCTCCTTGGAGGTTGAGAAATCAGGTTCTTCATTTACTTTCTCTGGCTAGCAAAGTTAATCAATGGGATATTCAACACATTCTTAGATCTAGGAATTCTATTGTTGATTCCCTTGCCAAAGCTAGAGTTGAAAGAGTTGATGATCTGCTGATTGTTCATCCTGTTGAAAATAATTTTGAGTTGGTTACTTTTTGATCTTGTCAGCTTCTTTTCTTCAGACTTTTACGGATGATTGCTGATTTTTGTTGCCTTGAGTTTTTTTTTTTTGCCGTTTGCCCTTTTGGGCTGCTTTTTGTGTTGGATTTGTTAGTCATTTTTTTCCTGGCTGATTTGTTTTGTTTCTTTTGTTATGTTGTGCCTTCTCTCATCAGTTTTTCCTTTGGCTGTCCTGTTCATGGTCATTTGTTCTCATTCGGGGTTGGATTGTTTTACAGAGTGTCTTTGTATTTTGGACTTGCTCTTCATGTGGGACCTTGTCTTCTTATCTGTGGAAAAGTGGTCCCGCATGCTTTTGTTTTCTACTCAATAATATTTTCTTATCTTTCAAAAAAAAAATGACAAGTGACATTTTTATTAATATTAATTAAACATTAATCATAAGAGTTTATTTGAATCAAAATAAAAATATAATGGCTTGATTGAATATAATAAAAATAAAAACTTATTTGAATTTTTATGAATAATTTAAGGGGTTTTTTTCGAACATTATGCCTTTTCAAATACTCACATCATAGCAAAGTGAAAATACGAACTTTGATTGGTTCATACGCAACTCCATCCTTACATATTTGAACTTCTTAATTGTATAAATGTTAAAGGTCGGATTCATTAATGCTTATTCAATTTGTACTAAGAAAACATATTAAAATTTAAATATAATAGTAATTGGATTCTTTTTTTAATTTAAATTTAATTTAAATAATAAAAAATTCTTAAATCATGTTTATGTATACAAACAAGCTTTTATTTTTTGATTTATATCCGTACAATTTTTTTTAAAAGATAATTATTTTTATTGATAAAAGGCAAATGTTAGTCATAGCTATATGGCTTATTGATTACAAATAGAATAAAAGAAAAAGAACCCATAGCAACAATATATTCTAGACTTTAGGGATGCCTAGATATTTTCGAAGAAATTTAAAAAAGAGAGGGAGAGAAAGAGAGTTTAAGAGAGACAATAGGTAAAGGAGGAAGAAAACAAGTATATGAATTTCTAGTCTTTTTTTTTTTTTTTTTTTGAGAACTTGGTTGGTTCTCTTCTCTTTAAACAGGTTACAAACTATGTAATACAAGAAAACTTTGTCAATAGTAGGGAAGGATTATAGGGCCAATGATGTACTGAATGTTGTATCAATCTTCCTGAATTAGTGCAACGTCTCTTTACAAAAATATTGCAACACATGTTGCTATTCTTGTTGCTAATCTGTTGTTATATCTACTACTGATTTACTACTGGTTTGTGAGAAATTTGTTATTGGTTTGTGAGTGATTTGCTATTAATTTGTGGGAGATCTGATGATAATGTTCTAGCCCCCTTTCAAACTTAACATGGAAGGAAACAATAGTCTAAGTTTTCCTTGAAATGTTTCAAAAGCGTTCCGAGGTAATGCCTTAGAGAAAATGTTTGCTACTTGTAGCTTTAAAGGCATAAACTTGGTTTCGAGAGATCCTAAAGCTACTTTTTCACAAACAAAGAGATGGTCAATCTCTATGTGTTTCATTCTAGCATGAAACATGCGATTAATAGTGAGATGAAGGGTAGATAAGTTGTCATAGAAGAGTAAGACTAGGTGGGCCATATAGAGACCAACATCACGCAATAGGTAGGATAGCCAAGAGAGTTTTGTTGCCGTTGAGGATAAAACTCGATATTCAGCTTTGGCACTAGATTGAGCCATAGTCAATTACTTCTTGGAACTTCAAGAAATGCAATTACCGTTAAGAAATGTGCAGAAGTTTAAGAAGTGTTACCAATGGTTCCAATTCTTTGAATAATACTTTTGAAGTGGTCATTAAAAGAAACATTACCACTCTTCTTCCTATCAAGTTTAGCAAATAGTTTTTCATCCTTAATCATGGGCCTTGAGCATCTATTGTCCAAATACCAAGGCTACTTTCCTTTTGGTTGAGTTTTCAAAAATTGTTCCTTGTGCTTTGACTCAACCTACAAACAAATTTTCAGTTCTTCTTTAAAGGTACTTATACTTTAATAGGTCTTTGGAGGTTAGTGGGCACATGTGAACCTTTAGGCACCCAAACCAATTTAGTTTTGGGGAGGTTATTTCCCTTATGATAGCAATCATGGGAAAGATGAACTCTCTTACCACATACATAACAATGACACGAAAATGTATCATTTTTCTTTCTAAAAATTGCATTTCTTTCTAGTTTTTCATTTTTGAGCTCTCTTCCTTTGAAGCTTTAAGAGCAACATTTTCATTCAATGTCTTTTCCAAGGCTTCATTTTTGCTCTCTACTTCCAACTTCAAATATTCAAAATCTGTTTTGGAGTTCTCAAGTTCAATTTAAAAACTATTTCTTTGATCAAAAATAAAATTGAAATCATGCTTGATTTTCTCTAATTCATCATCTAATGACATGACTTTCTTTCTTAAAACTTTGTATTTCAAAGCCTACATTTCAAATTCAACATATAAGCAATCATACTTATCTTGAACATCATCATATGGAATATCACATAAGTTAGATGTCACCTTAGGTTCTTCATCTTTTGCCATCAAGCAAAAGTTTACTTGTTTTTCCATATTTTCTTTCTCATCATCCAGACTTGAAGAATCACTATTTGACCATCTTATGGCAAGCATTACCTTCTTTGGCTTCTTGATCTTCTTTAAGGATTCCTTTTTGAGCAATGGGTATTTAGATCTAATTTTTGCATTCAAAACACACCATTTCATCTTTTTTCTTGAAGTCATTCTTGTATTTGTTCTTTAATGAAGAATTGTCACATCCAATTTTATTGTGGAACATGACTGGCATATGAACGTAGACAAGTATAGAGTGCTAAGTCTAAGCAAGCCTCTTTAACATTCATCATTAAACATTCATTAGTGTGGAAGTATCTTTAAACATCCATAAGCATAACATATCAACTCATATATACCATCATATATGCATTATTACACATATATGGAACTTCTCAACATATTAGTGTAAGTGTAAACATTACATATATCATCAGAGTTTCACGTTCTTAGTGCATCATATCATTTACATGTCTCAACACCCTCAGGTGTCTATATGGGCTTTTGAGCCATTTTATGCATTTAACATAAAATTCATAATGTAATATGCCCAAACATTTGGCTACATTATTGTAACATACTCATAATCTATAAAACATATTCATAGTCTACAAACATAAACATAACATAGACTGACTTGTCAGTGAAACATAACTTGACTCACTAGGCATTAAGAGGCTACTAGACACCTACCAATGAAGAATGAACGGATCATGTTTTTGTGACACTGGCTACTAACAAAAGAGTCTTATCACTGATCTACAACAACAATAGTGAGGAAAAATAACGAGTGAGTCATAAAGACTCTATATGTGGATACAAATAAGAGGACAAGCCAAGGGGAAAAGTTTTTCATAACCTTGCAATTATAAATACATATGATTAATAAATTCTTCTCACATTCCCATAATTTTCATGAAACATGGCATTTAATCATCCTCTGAATAACATTGCATGGAAAATATCTTTGCATAAATCATAAAAACCATTTAATCTTGAAAACCTCCTTAAAATCACTTGAAAAGTCAATTCTATAACAATTTTATCGATACATTTTGGAATGTATCAATGCATACAAGGAATCTATCGGTACCTTTGGTAATGTATCGATACATTTGGTAATGTATCGATACATTCCACACAAAATACCTCTTGTAGCATTTCGTTGAAAATGTATCAATACATACTTCATTGGTATCAATACTTTCGCCACAAAATCCACTTTATGCACGTTTTCTTGAGCTTTAACTCATTCATAAGTCTTTCTAGCATTGAAGGATCATTCTCTAGGCTAAGGTTTTATCTAACCAAGTCGATATCATTGCATTACAGTGTGAATAACATCATCAATACTCATATAATCGTAAACTTGGCATTTAAGCATAAGTTATGAAGCAATACTCATTCAATCGTTTCTTTAACTCATTAATCTCATTCATCATAACATTTTAACCATGAGTGGGTCTGCCCCATTCCAAAGAATAGTGGTTTAACCCCCACTATTTTGGGTTCCTAACGTGTTCTCATGAATGGCACATCAGCCTCATCCATGATTTATCGAGTGGTCACACCCCGCTCAGGCAGGTAGTGGATAAAGTCCTCATTACAGTCTAGTTCACCTCGCGTGACCAATCACCATAGTTGTGTGAGCGGCACATTGGCCTCACCTAGCCTCATCATAAGATCTTTTAAGCTTAGGATCATTCCCATCTTTAGCTTACATTATGAACATATAACATTTCCATAAATCATCATCATGCTTAGCCATAGTGTATATGACTATCTCAGTACATACATCTCATGGCATGCATTTCATAACCTCATAAATCACTCACATGCTTAGCCCGTAGTGTATATGATATGCTTAACACACACATCTCATGACATACATATTACAGTCTCATAAATGGAGCTCATGCATCTAATATTCTTATTATACATCTATCTAATTGGAAAGCTAAGAAGAAGGGATACAACTTTAATGTTTATCACTTTGCCTAGTTCTGATTGGAAGGTAGTTGAAATCCTTGTTCAAGTGGAAGTATTGCACTAGGAGATCAAAATCAAGATAGTAAAGTTGAGGGCCATGGCTTTGGTGAATGAAAGCCGCAGCACTAAAAAGACTTTTAGGAAGATTTCAAAACAGAACCTTTGATGTCCACAACTCTCAAAATGAGAGCCACGACATTGAAGCCATTTTCCAAAAATAAGCATGTTATGGGGATTTTAAAAGGTAGGTTATTTTGAGCCTATTTAAGGGACCTTTTTCAAAAGATTTTGAAGAAGGATATCAAACAGCTATTATAAAGAATTGGAGTTAAGAATAAAGTAAGAAAACAAGAAAGATTGAGGGAGATTTAAGATCAAAAGCTTCAATCATTAGTTTCTTTCTCTACTTTTGTGTTTCTTTTATTTTCTTTGACTTGGATTCATGACTAAATTTCTTTGGAAGATGTTTTATTTGAATATTATGAGCTAAATTATTTTTTTAGGATTATGATAGATTTTAAATGTAGTCTGAATATTAGTTTCTCTTTTATTTATCATGAATGGGTTTAGTTTTGTTTATTCAAATCGATTCTTAAAGTTTTTAATTACTTGATCAACAATTAACTAATTTGTGAATCTAATCAAGATTCGACAGAGAGATTTTAGATTAGACTTAGATTTGAATATTATATGTTCACATAACTTAAGTGATTTAATTCACGATTCAGGTAAACATATGCCAATTGCCATACATAACCAGATTAGAACGCTAGCTTAATGAACCTTATTTAATTGATTCTTATAAATATATAGAAACCCAATTAAGTTAGGTATTTGTGCAAGCATCTCGACAGAGACTTATACATAGCTTTGAATTCCAGGATAGTAAAACCACTTAGGAAGGTAAATAATAAGATAAATTGCTATCAGATGAAGTGTTGAATGAATTCATAATCCTAAATTTTAGTCTATTGCTTTTCTCAAGTAATTTTAATTTCTGTTAATTAATTTAGTGTTTGCTTCAATTTGGTTTTAATTAATTTTATGAAAATTTTAATTACTTGAATAAGATTAATTTGCCATAATTTTAGTACATAGTGAAGATTTAGGAACAAATCTCTGTGGAAAAAATACTCTACTTCATTATTATATTACTTATTTGTGATAACATGCACTTGTACAAAAAATCAACAACACTTACAATTACTGATGGAATTCATTATCGATGGATTACTGATGTAAAAAGTTTCGTCTATATTTTATAGGTAAAATAATGGGGCAAAAGACTAGTAGATAACACAAAAGTTTATCGGCGAAATTATTTCATCGGTAATGGCTTATCCCCCCCCCCCCCCCCCACCCTTAATTTTCTCCCAACTTTCTTTTCATCTCCCTCAACTCTTTATCTGTCCTTCGTGCTTGCCACCCCACCCCTTTGCCTTTTTGCTCGTATGACCTAGCCCCTCGCCCTTTTGCTCGCAGCTTTAGCAGAGCTACTACTTGTCGTTTTACACTTGCCACCCCTCTGTATTGTGCATCTGGCCGTTCAATTTGATAGGCTTTATCGCCCAAGGGTAAGCTTCCTTCCATACCTATTTCTATATGTTTGATTTGAATATTTGAGGGTTTTGATTTGTTGTTGTCGTTTAAGGTTTTTTTTTTGTTTTGATTTGATTTGTTTAGGGTTTAGTGAACAATTTGTTGATTTTTGATTGTGGATTATTTGCTTTTAGTTTGTGAAATTTTTGAAGATTGTGGGTTAATATAAAGATTGTTGTTGATTGAAAATTTCTGTTGGGTTATTTTCTTCAACAAATTTTGAACAACTTAATTAGTTATAGGAAAATTCTATTAGATTTGGTAATATTATATAGTATTTTATTTATTTAAATTAGGGGTTATGGTTTATGGAATTAATTACAAAATTTATGATTTAGTAAGAAGAATTATGTATTGGTTATTAATCAGCTGATTAAATTAGTTAGTTTAGTAAAATTTTGGGTTTAGTTATATTAATTAAGGTTTTATTAAATTAATTAAATAATTAAACTAATCAACTAACAAAATGTTTTACTAATCAAGCAATTAACTAAATTAGTAATATTATTTAATTTTAAACATATTTAGGGTATTTAAATTAAGGTGTTAATGAGTTAATTAAATAATTTATTTAGGATTTGTAATGTAATTAAGTAATTAATTTATTAAGTATTATATTTATTTAAATTAAATAAGGTTTTATTAAATTAATAACATAATTTAAGTAATTAAAAAGAATCATGTATTAATTAGTAATTAAGTAATTAATTAGATTTGTAAATTTAGTCAAATTTATAATTATTTAAATTAATTACAATTTTAGTAATTAAATTTAAGCAATTAATTAAATAAGTAATATTATATAATATTATATTTATTTAAATTAATTAAGGTTTTATTAAGTTAATACTATATTGTGATTCAAACCATTTTCATGGATTGGATTAAATGTATTGATGTTGACTTTTGAAGTTTTTTTCAAACCTCTTCTAAATTTTGTTTCATAATAACAAAAAAAGATTTAAAAAAAGAAAAAAAAGAAATGGAAAAAGAGTTGGTTTGGAAAAATAAATGTGTTACACAACTTAGATTTTGTTCTAATTTCATCGTGCATAAAAAGAGCCCCAAATCATTCATCATCCATTAACTAATACGTACATTTAATCAGCCCATCATGCATTCAAGCATCTATTTATTTTGATATGCATGCATTCATCGTTCATCCACATTTTTGTAAGAAGCATTAATTGACTCCATTACATTCAATGAAAAGAGAGGCAACAATGTTGTTGATTTTATAAGATAAAAGATCTCTTTCTAAGTCTTTTATGAAGAAAGAATATATTTAAAAAGATGTTCAGTAAGGTATAATTTGTCTCTTAGTCTAATTTGTTTCAATCTTGTGGAAAAATAAAAGTTCAAGGGAGTCCATTTACTGTTTATGTGATACAGGGACTAAGGCCAGAATCATAGGAGATGAGCAATCAAAACGAATGGACAAGATTGAGAAACCTCAAGAAAAAATAAGGGAGTAATTGGCAAAGTTAATGGAGATGATGATTGCCAATAAAGGGAAAAGCGCTTTTGAAGGATCTTCAGGTTTGCAAGATAAAAGCCCATTGCCGGTGCGAAGGTGAACTATGTCAATTCCAGAGGCAAATATTTCTGACTTGATTCCTGCACTTGACTTAAATGATCCTAAAAAATAGGGAAAATTGAAAGTAGATTCGTCTGAGTGAAGGAAAGAATTAAAAATGCAACAAAAATATAACCTTTTAGAATAGCACTTTAAAGATATTGAAATGATGGATATCTATGGTCTTGCTGATGCAACAAACTTATATTTGGTACCTGATGTGATTATCCCACCCAAGTTCAAAGTCCCAGATTTTGAAAAGTATGATAGAACTAAATGCCCAAATGCCCATATTATTATATATTGTCAAAAGATGGTTGCACATGCACATGATGACAAACTCTTGATTCATTGTTTCCAAGACAGCTTAACAAAGTTCACAACTAGCTGGTATGTTTAATTGGATAAGAATCACAGTAGTTCTTGGAAAGATCTTGTGAAAGCATTCTTAGTCCAACACAAACACCTCATAAGCATGGCCCAAGAGAGGCTCTCTTTACAAAACATGGAAAAGAGAGACACTGAGAGTTTTAAGGAATATGCTCAAAGATGAAAAGATGTTGCAGCACAGGTTCAACAACTTTTCATTGAAAAAGAAACAACAGTGTTGTTTATTGGTACTTTGTAGCCACTACATTATGAACTTTATCGACATAATAATTTCAGGAGAAATGGTTGAAAATGCAATTAAGAAAGGCACAATTAGTGAGAACAATGTTAATAGAATGGGAAAATGTAATGCATTGAAGAAAAAAAAGTGAGGCATAATTTATTTTGTGTGAAGCACAACCACCATAGGGCATCAATCCAAACCCTTTTCATCCTGCAAACCAACCTTCTTATCTTATCCCACTTTGAATCATATTTTCCATTACTTATATCCACATCAATCAGTTTGATGATCAACTTTTCATCGAAAAACACCTATACCTCCACTTACACCTCAATCAATTCCAAGACCCAATACTCACCAATTGCCAATGCCAATCCTTAAAGTTTTACCTCTGCTAATTGAGAATCATTATCTAAATCTTGCGCTAATAAAGATAGTTCCAAACCCATTGGTAAGGAATTATGACCCTAATTCTAAATATGACTATCACATGGGGATAATTGGACATTCAACGGAAAAGTGTAGGCAATTGAGGGAGAAAATTGAAAATCACATCAACAATGGCACTTTGACTCTTGAGCTTATGGAATGTTGGAAATCAACTTTGTCATAGATTGGACTTTTCTTGAGAAGTTGAAGTTAGAAAATTACAAGGAAGAGTCTCAAGTCCAAAACAAATTGCTTGGAAGAAAAATGGATGATTTAAAGTTTCTATTTTGTATTCATGTGCGTGGCATGAGTAGTATTTTGTTAAGAAATAAAAACCTCAAAATTTGCAATTGAAGCTTTAATGTTTTTGTTGGATTGAAATTTTCTGAAGTTTTATACTTAATTTGCAAAATTCTGTGATGCAATTGATTGAATAAAGGTTTTTATAACATGTTTCCAAGATCATAAAAAATTGATAAAAAAAAAATCACAATGAGAAAAATATTTTTGAGAATAAAGAGTTGGCATGACCTTACAAGAATTGATGGTTATTGTTTGGAACGAATCTGTCCTTGCAAACATTCTCAAACCATTTTTCCAAACACCACTAACACCGATCACTTGAATAAAGGTCACTTAAGAGCTTAAACTTTCATCAACCTTATACGAGATTATGGTGAATTTGATTTAGGCAATGGTAAATGTCATAAGTAGTTGACTTGCAAAATTTCTTTGTTTTGTATTTTAGCAAAACCAAGAAAATCAAAGACTTTCATAAAGAATCTGAGTTTGGTAATTCAATAAGTGTCAAGATTATGCTAAAGCCTTAAAGCCTCAAATATGTTAAAACCACTCAACTTCATTCAATTGGATACCAAATGTGAACCTTTCAACCCATTGTTCAAAGCTATCCTTACCCATATTTTCAGGCATGATGACAAAAAGAACAAGGTTACCGAATACCTCTAAGACACCTTGACTTGAAAAGTTGCCCTTTCTTTCTCTCATTTGATAATATAAACAATTTTTACTAATAAAAAGTTGATCACTATAAGGGATTCTGATGTGATATCTTTGAAGGCTTCAAAAATGTCTTTGTTGTTCAAAATTGTCACTTAAGTCCTCATTTGATTGGTTGATTAAGGAAAAGCATTTTCAGTGAATCTTTCCATTTTGAAAAGTGTGATTCAAGCTTGATTTGTAAAGGAAAGAAACCAAAAGAAAAAAAAAAGAAAACTTATATATTAAAAAAAGAAAGAATGATAAGAGAATTGTGAAGGAAATTTGATAGTAACATTATGCACTTGAAATCTTCAAATGATGCTAACAAAAAAAAAAGGGTAAACTAAAATCAATCTTTGCTCTTAAATTCTTTCTAGGGATTGTTCTTCAATGTAAATAACCATATTTGAAAGGGGAAATGACCATGTTTTATTTTCCTATCACAAATGAGAAATTATCTTTTGGTCCCATTAGAGTGCTAGAGGGAGGTGAATAATACTAAAAATTTTAAGGATCAGCCTTTTTGAGTGATAGAACTTTTAACCTATTAGAGGAAACTAGATGTAAAGCTTGTAGCAACTAAAAGACATCAAGTAAGGAAGGGTTAAGAGAAGTGGACAATGCACGACTATTTATAGTGGTTTGGTCTCTTTGACTTACATCCATTATCTTGATCTCTTAATTAAGGATTTTCAACCCAACTTCACTATACCAGTGGAATTAACAGCTTCCACTAAGCTTTTACAAGGTGAGCTCCTAACCCAAGCAATAATTCCTTTCAACAAGCTTTAGAGTGCTTTCCACACTCTAATTTTCCAAGAAAGAGAAAAAAAAACAAATACAACTAAGTACTTTTACAAGTCTGGACATATTACAATCAATCTCAAACATTTTTTCTAGATTTAAAATGAAGAACAAGTATTTTTGGTGATGGATATTTGGCTTTTCGCTCAAAATGGCTCTTCTCTCTTCAAATCTATCTTTCTTGAGCATTAAAGTGTCCTTTATACTTGGGAATTCATATTTTTCTATTAGAGATAGTTTTGGGCTGTTGGAGACAACTCTGATGCCATTCTAGCCGTTATTTTGTCTTTTAGTGCTTAAATTCAAAAAAGATAAACTAAGTTCAACTAACTAGCTATAGGCAGTTCTAACTTATTAAAGTTTTTCTACCTTTCATTGTCTTGTTGCAATGTTCTCTATTCTAACCGATTACAAAAAGCTCTAACTGATTAACAGATCTCTGTATTTAGGGTTTTCTTCTTCAGTAAACTTCCTTTAACTAGTTACTACAGGTTTTAACCGATTACAAACTTCTTGTTTTCATTTTTCACTACACTATAGTGTTCTTTTAATTGGTTAACTATTCCCTTAACTAATTGAAGCTTTACTTCTTTCAAACATAATCGATTAAAATCAGCTTTAATCAACTAGAAAATCTTCGAATTTTGAACTTATCCATTTTGTCTCCCTTCAATGGTCAACTATCTTTTTAAACTTGATTTTGGTGCTTGAAAGTACTAGGTCTATGTGCTCTAACCGATTAACCAAACTTCCAAATCGATTAGCATGCCTTTGAATTCAACTTTCAGCACTTTCTTAATCAATTAAGCCTTGTCTTAACTAATTAAGGGTCCTCTGTCTTACTTTAAGTCTGTAACACCCTTGATTTTTTATATGGCCTAAATGTGGTGTTGGCCAAGTGATTTGATGCGTAAACTTGAAAACTCGATTTATATGCTTGTGGAGCATGCATATGAGCTATTGTGGTCTATAGAGAAAGATTTTAAATTTTAGTGTGCATTGAGCATTCTTGATGAATTGAGGTGAGAATGATGATTGTGGCACCTTGAACACAATACCTTGAGATTTAGCCAAAAATTTTGAGGAATGGATGATAAATCTTGAATTTTTAAGTTTAGATTGAGATTTGATTATGTGTTTGAATAGATAAATGAGGATTATAAGTTGAGATAGTCATTTCGAAGTATGACTTAAAGGAAAAATGATTTTTTGAAGATATATGTAGGACCTAGAGCAAATGGCCTACACATAGTGTGATATGAATTATGAATTAAGGACTATACAAAATTGTGATGAATGGATTGCCCAGATAGGTATATGGGCACAATATGCATTTGGGTTAATGGCACAGCGATTGAGTGATATTGAACATGAGAAGCTAAAGGCCTGTGATTGCTCATGCATAGGATCTATATATGAAAGCCCACATAATTATGGTTGATTTGAGGATAACTATAAGGCTGTTAAGCCATGATTGATTTGATTGACTATGATTAATACCCATGTCGAGTTATAGGCACGAGGGCCTAAAGATAGATTATGTTTTGTTTGATAATGCCTTAGAGATTTGAAGGCATTTAGAATTATAACAAGCTTAGAGATGACTGAAACTCGATCAATTTGAATGTGATTTAATGTGGACATATGGAATGTCACAAGCAAGATAGCCTAATTTGTGGATATGTGTTTTGTCCAAGTAATGAATTCTGGACGTGGATCTGACTTGAGGTGGAGTAGAGTCCCACACCCTATGACTATTTGTGTGACTGCAAGAATGGTGGTAAACAGGGACGGTGGCACTAATCTCGCCTGTGATTCCATCCTATAGTGCTTTGATGCCTTTCATTGAGATTCCTCTAGGTGATGCCAACGTTGGGAGTTTACTCCGATCGATGATTTGTTCTCCGTTAGTTGTTTTGGCACTGTGTGTGATCTAATTCTTCGTCGATTGCTTCGACATGTTTGTGCTTTGTTCTCTACCCGTTGCTTCGGCATGTACGTGATCTGTTTTCCACCTGTTACTTCAGCACGCGTGTGAACTATTTCTTCACCAGCTGCTTTGCCTTGACCGTGATTCGATTCTTCACCGATTGGCCACCGTGCGTGATCTAACTATGTCCAGAGTGAGACCACTCATTTAATTCCATTTGATTATGATAACATGCATCGAAGATGGCATGATTTGATTTGAATATGAAATTGTAGTGACTAATTGTGAATGATATTTGATGGAATACCTCGGAATAAGCAACTACTTGTAAATAAGATTTAAGGTTGGGCTCGGTAACTAAGGTGTGCTTATAAAGCCTAGTTTTGTTTTTTTTTTTTTTGCTCAAAATTCTCGCAGGGCCCAGCTACCCTACAGATATTTTATTAATGCCCAAAAAAATCAATAAAAAAGAGAGGGGGACATGAACCGAACCTCTAGAATTACATGAGTAATGAGAGATAGAATTTTAAAGTTGGGATTACTATCTTTGCAATAATGTCTAGTGCAAAAGATAATTCATAAGTAATTTACCTATGTACAAGGAGCTAATGAAAGTTTATGAATAATAAGAGTCAATTTGAAAATAATAAAAAACAATACAGTGAAATTAAAAAAGAGGAGGACAACTCCTTTACAGTTATTTAAATCTAACATAAGGAACACAAGTTTGATCAAGTCATAATATTCCTCATAATTTGCCTTGAGACCTATTGAAAACTTGTAAAGTATTGTTTGCATGACCCATGTTTGCTAACAGATCCGCTGCCTGGTTGCCTTCCCTGTAGATATGAGATATTCTAAAAGAAAACTTGGATAATAGTTTTCGAATAGAAACAAGTAAATACCTTATCTCATGCGAGCCTCTATAATTCCCTTGTAACAGTTGGATAACAACCATAACATCCATTTCAATCCAAAGTCTCCTAATTTGGTACTCTCGACATAAAACAAGTCCTTTATAAAGAGCTAATAATTCAGCTTGAAATGAATTTTTTACTCCAAAATTTTCAGAAAAGCCAAATATCATTTCACCTGCATAATCTCGTAATATTCCACCACTTGCAGCATTCTGTAAATTTTTTGAGCTATCGTCAACATTTAATTTAAACTCACCTATTGATGTTTTTACCATAGGAATATTTTTGGAGGAGAAGGCGTGGTCCCTTGGAATACTATTCCCCACTCATGAGCAATCTACATATCACCTCTCCATTGTCATTTTTGTAACTATTTCCTAATGAACAACTGGTAAATAAGCTTCAATGTTTTCCAAACGACTCTATTAGAATACATGCCCAGGTTCTTATATTTTGCATCATTTTGCTCCACCCATAGAAACTATAAGACAAACAGAGGTATTAAACACGAATATGACCATGTTTAGAATAATCACTCGAGTATATCCAAGCATATATAATCTGATTAATAGTGCGAGGGTTAATAATGTAGATTTGGAAGAATTTAGCAAAATAATCCCAAACCTATTTAGCCACAGAATTATCCCACATGACATGAATAAGAGATTCCTCTAAACTACAGCATCTACACCGAAAAGCTAGTTGAAATCCTTTTGTTTTCATTTTTAGTTCCACAGGTATCCAATCATGTAACAAACGCCATAAAAAGAATGAAGTTGTTAGTGGGATTCACTTGTGCCAAACATAACTGAAAATTGGATTCACTGTTCGACGTTGCCAGATTAACTCCCATGCACTCTTCGTAGAAAAATTACCATCTGGAGTGTTAACCAAATATGTTGCATCGTCACATGTGGTGTCAATGGGGATCTGTGTAATTTCATCCACTAGCTTTTCAGGCAAAACTGCTTTCAATTTGTCTACATCCTGTCGTAACGTGCAGGTTCGAAAACCCGTCCGCTAGACGTGGGCGAAAAAAAAAAGAGTTAGGAGTCACCACCAATCGTCTTTTATAGGTGCGATTGGTCACGTATTGACTCGATTCTAATCGATGAAGTCCTAAATCAATTTTAGGTCCATCAAAAGAACAAAAACTAGTCTACGTTGTTCAAAGATGGGTTCGGGAGTGCAGTTACGCACAGAGAAGGATTTGCACCTCCATGGCACCCGTTCCACGAACGGTACAATTTAATCTTAAGTCATTATTTTACAGCCTGATTTTGATTTTATCGTTATATTTCCTTAATCTTTGCTTATTAACTAAGTTTTATTGAATTGGTCTTTTATTCGGTTTTACGTATGCACGTGATGCAAGCGTAAAATGATGTCGTGATTTATTTATTTTAAATAATGGAGTCAGTAATCTTTTATTGAAAAATCATTCGAAGACTATCCCAATGCTTTGGTGAAGTCTCGACGTTTTCCTCACCTGGAGATATCCCCGAAAGAACTCATCTCTACAAGTTTCTCGGAGAAATCCCACCATTGGAATTCTCGCCTCATTTACAAGATAAGTGTGGCATGCTATGACAGGATAAGATGATAATGTCTACATGCACGCGTTTATTGACTTAGGTGGTTCGTAATTTATTCAATTATGTGCTTAATGATTTGTCACCTTGTTTATGTATTTATTATTTCATGCATTATTCATTTTTACATTTTTTTTATTTTTATTTTTTATCATTTTTTCTATTTTTATATTTTTTATATTTTATTATTATTTTGTTATTATTTTACTATTTTTATTTTTCATTTTCTATTTAGACCTATATTCTTTAATTAACACTATTAATTAATACATTGCTTAGTCACATGGTTTACCAAACAATTAATTTTTATTGGTTAAATTAACTTTCTGATAATATTTATTTAAACTAATTTAAGTTTTAATGTGACATTATGTAAATTTATTTTGCAATGTATTATTCTCAATAATGACCATTAGAGTAATAAATATTGGAGAATAGAGTTCGGATTTATCCCGACGTTTCGGTGAAAATCCATCTCGAACTCCTTACCTAAAAAATCTACCTAAAAGAGGTAACTCTTTACCCCTTTTTAGATTGAATTCCATCATCGGATCTCTCAAAATAATTATTTTAGTATTATATTTTTTATAATAATTATATCATGTATGTTTTTATTTATTATATTTTAACAATGATCATTTGAGTTAATAGATATTAGAGTTTAGAGTTCGAACTTATCCCGACACTTTGGTGAAAATCCGTCTTAAACTCCGCACATAAGAAATCCACCCAAAAGAGGTAACTCTTTGCCCTTTTTAGATGGAATTCTATCATTGGATCACTCAAAATAATCGTTTCATTTTTTATTTTATTTATTTATTTATTTGTTATATTTACGAATATATATAAGTATATTTACAATATAAATATTTCTTTTTTTATCCTATGCTTCTCATCCACTAATTATTAATATTTTTTATGGTTGATTTTTATTTACTTTGATTTTCTAACACTAAAATAAATATTCATATTTTATATAATCTATATTCTTCTCTTAGGAAAATAAATACATTTTAATTAAATAAGATGGGCTAGACCCAATATCAACAAAATCAAAAACCAAATGAAAGAGAAAAATTATACCTTACTGGGCTAAGGTCGGCCTAGCCCACAAACCCGTAGGAAGCCCAACACAGTAACATCAAATCTGCTCCTTAAGCCTACAACATTGCTTTACGAAATGCACCGTTTGGTGCCTGAAGTGCCTCCCGAAACGTCGTCGTTTAGGCCTTAAACCTTTCAAATCCCCACTCCCCTAAAACGGCGTCGTTTAGCTCTCTCATACCTGAGTATAAAAACTTCTTTTTTTTCCTTCTCATTTCACTTTCTATTCTATTTTCTCTCTCTAAGCTCAAATGCTCTTTCTTCTCTCTAGACTTTCTCTCTTTTTTTTTTCACTGCCAGTCGGATCTCCCTCCACCGGTGTCACGTCTTCCCTCTCTTCCCCTTCTCTTTTCTTTCTTTCTTTCCTTCTTTCTCTTTCCCCATCGATCTCTCCTCTCACCGCCGATGTCGCTCCAATCTCTTCTCCACTAAACCAGCATCGCTCATATCTCTCCTCTCCTCCCTCGAGCTGGCACTGCTCCGATGTGCCCCCAGATCTTTCCTCTCCTCGCTTAAATCGGCGCCGCTCGACCTTTTTTATTTTTTTTTCTATTGTTCTTTTTTTTTATTTTTTTGGTTATGGATTGTGGTTGTTGGCTGCTAGATGTTTAGGATTTTTCTTTTGTTTTTGTATTGGGTATCTTACCGGTTGTTAGGGATTTTTGGTTGCTGTTTTTGTTGTTGCCTGGTTTTCAAAAATCTCAAAATCCTCTCTTTTTTTGGTTGTTCATCCGACTTTTTCTTTTATGCGTGAGTTTCAAAGGCTTCAAAGTTTGATTGTCCAAAATTTTGGACAATCAGAAGCCTTAAAGTCAAAACAAATCCACCGAAAAATCCTCGAAATCTTGGCTGCCTAAGGAGCATTGAATGCTCTGTATTTAGTTGACAATGGAGGCAGACGTGCTTCAAATTTTTTTTTAATTTTTTTATTTTGGTTATTTTTTATTTTTTATTATTATTTATATTATTAAAAAGAGGTGTCTATAGTTGCCCCTTTTTGTACATTCTTGAGTATCAAGAATAGTGCAAAGACGTAGACACCTTACTTGGTCTCTTCTTGTGTTTTTTTTTTTATATAATAACCAAAAAAGCTTTTCATCTCAAAACGAGGCTATGTTACCCGAGGTTTTGAAGATGTACCCGGAGGTTTTAGAGATGTACCCGAAGGTTTTAAGAATGGATCCAGAGGTTTCAAAAATGGACCCGAAGGTTTTGAGAATGTACCCGGAAGTTTTGAATATTGACTCGGAGGTTTTGAAAATTTACCCGGAGGCTTTGAAAATTACCCGGAGGTTTTAGATGATGTACTTGGAGGTCTTAAAGATGTACCCAGAGGTTTTAGATGAAAAGATTCCTCATCTCAAAACGAGGCTGCGTTCCTCAGAGGTTTTGAAAATTTACCCGGAGGTTTTAGATGATGTACCCAAAAATTTTAAAGAAGTACCCGGAGGTTTTGATGATGGACCCGAAGGTTTTGAAAATTTACCCAGAGGTTTTAAATATGTACCCGGAGGTCTTAAATGAAAAGATTCCCCATCTCAAAACGAGGCTGTATTGCTTAAATTCTCTCGTGCCAAGATAACTGGGCTTAAACATCTTGGATGCCAGCTAAATTGAGCTTAATCATCTTTTGTGCCAATGTAACTGGGCTTAAACATCTTGGATGCTAGTTAAATTAGGCTTAATCATTTTTTGCACCAACGTAACTGGGCTTAAACATCTTGGATGCCAACGAAATTGGGCTTAAATCTTTTTGTACCAACGTAACCGGGCTTATACATCTTGGATGCTAGGTAAATTGGGCTTAAACTCACTCGTGCCAACATAACTAGACTTATACATCTTGGATGCCAGCTAAATTGGACTTAAACTCACTCGTGTTTGGTTTTTTTTTTACTTTTTTTTCTTTTTTCAATGAAAGACTCAAATCTTTCTTCACTTAATTGCCTAAAAACTGCATTAGTTTTGACATTTATTTGAAAACTTTCAATTTTGATGATGCATGGTCATTTGCATGATTGGACATGTATGCATGATTGAATGATGGACTGCTTCTCTTTGTTTTGCACCATATATCCCTCACTTGAAAGATCATTTTTCTTGACTTCATATCTTTTGACGATGTTCTTTTGTAGTTGCCAATTTCTTCACCTCAAAAGAACCCTTTGCTGATCTCGTCATATTGATTTGGATTCTTGAAATCACTTTTCCCCAATAGATGTGAATGAAAGATCACCAACTCAAATTGGACTTCAATGCTTCCAAACCTCTTGTGGTGAAATCTCTTCCTTGCGTTATTTTTGTCACCCTTTTTTTTTTATTTTAAATGGATTTGTCTTTTTCAAAAGTGCTTGTCTTATCTCTTAATGATTGAAAGATTTTCCTCAAAAAGATCATAAGGACTCTTTTTTTTTTTCTTTTTTTGCTTTCGTTTTAAAAAACATCTTGATTTTTGATGAAATCACAACAAAATTGCCCCACACAATTATTTTCATGATCAAAGATAGCTAAATCTTGGAGCAAGAATGTACCAATTCCACACTTTTCTTGTTAAAGTGATAAAACATCCAAGTTAGAAAAACATGTGATTTTTGAATCTCTTGAAAATTGATGATTACTGTTTGAAATGATTTTGGATGACAATCTGGCCTTTCAAAGAGATAAGATGGTTTAACACATCAAGGTCTTGCTTAACAATAAAGGTTTCTCACCATTTCATGGGGAAAAGAAAAAGGTTGAAATTTTTTTGTCTAAGCTCACAAATGTATGGCGATTTAAAGTCAAATTTTGCAAAAAGATTTCTTTTGAATCACAATCAAATTTGACATTCTCTAAGTCTCATGATATATAGCAAGATGATAAATGTCAAGACCAGTTATTACAGGTTTAACATTATGGAAGGCTATTTTGAAAGAGGTAGGCTCAAAATTCAATATGGCTTTTTTCAATAGATTTTGAATCTTTAAGGTGCTTGAGAGTCTTATACACTTAAAAAGTGCCCAACGAATTCAGCTTTCTTGAAATGGCCTCTCTCTTTAGTGCTTCTTGTTATCACCTTATTTAAAATCATGAGTGACTTCATAAATTCCCATCTTTACTCTAGATTGCCCTTTCGGGTTTTCACTCTAGAACTTCATCTTTTTCACTCACTTTTATTTCTTTTTTTTCTTCTTTTTTCATTGATCGTTCCACATGCACTTAGGAAAATTCAAACTTCATCCAAAATGGGTTGATGGATTCAAAAAGGTAATTTTGACAAAAAAAGAAGTCAATGCCTCATTTTCTATGTGATGATCTCTTTCTATAAGATAGCTTTTCAATTTAAGTATCCACACTTGATCAAAATGGACTTCTTTAAGCACGTAATATAGGCTATGGTTAAGGGTTTTGAAAAAATGGATACAAAGGCCCAAAGCATGTATTTAAAGGTGATTAAACCAATGATCATTTATTACTGCACAAAGGACTCTTTAAAGACATTTGTCCTTTTTTTTTTTCAAAACATGCTTTTTCATTTTTCCTTTTATGCCTTTTCTTTCTTCCTTTTTCTTTTTTTTCTTTTTTTTTCTTTTTTTTTCAATTTCCATATTGATGGATTGGGTTTGAAATTTTTAAAAACTCAAATTTGCATATGCTCTCCATAATATAAAAAATGCTTATCTTTTCTCAGAATGAATCTTCTATCATCCATGCTTTTGACCAAAATTTTCTTTCATAATTGCCCCTCAATGTGGGAGGTGATCCTTGGTCGAGGTGGATTTTAGAGACAATTTAATAGGCTCAAAGGGGTAACAAGTGGATAATTTCTCATTTGTGAAGGGAAAATAAAACATGGCCACTTATCCTCTCAACTATGGTTACTTATCTTGAAGAGCAATTCCTAAAAAGGATGAATTTTGGAGTAAAAATTGATTTTTTTTGGTAAGTGTATTTTTTTTTGGGGGTTTCCTTGGTTTGACATCGTTTGAATGTCTCAAGAACATGATGTTACTATCAACTTTTCTCACCATTCTTTTTTCTTTTTTCTTTCTTCTTTTTCAACTCAAAGCTTGACTCAAATTTTCCAAAATGAAAGATTCGCTAGGCATGCCCCTCCTCGATCAACCACTCAAATGAAAGCTTAAGATCTTTAGAGATCTTATTTCAATCCTCAATTTCGTAAATTGCTCTTGTAAACATTTCCAAATGAAGAAGAAACAAAAGTTATTTTACAAGTCGGTTGTCTTGGAAGTATTGGGAAATTGTTTCTCTTTCGACCATTTTGCCCCCATAGTATGGACGAAGGAAAACTTTAGGCAATGGGTGGAAAAGCTCACATTTTGGATCCAAATTGGAAGAATTTGAGAGGTATTGGCATAGTTGAGACTTCAGCATAGTCTTGACATTTATTAACCTACCACATTCAGAGTCTTTATGAGAGCGTCTGATTTGCTTGCTTTCTAAAGAAAGAAAAAAAATTATAAAACAATTAATTACAACATTGATCATTGGCCTTTGGTATCATCAGATAAGGTTGATGCTTTTTTCAAAACCTTGCTTTTTTTTGGAATTTGAACTCTTGAATAGCCTTTATTTGAGTGATTTTGGGTTCTCAAGTGTTTGGAAAAATGGTTGGAGAATGTTTGCAAGGACAAGCTTATCCCAAACAGTAACCATCAATTCTTTCGAGAACATGTGTGCATTTTATTGCTTAAACTCTTTTTTTTTCAATGAAAACATGTTATAGAAACCTTGACCAAATCAATTGTGTCACATTCTTTTGCAAAGTAAACACAAAGTTGCAAAAATTTCAATCCAACATTAAAGTTTCAATTATAGGTTCTGAAGTTTATATTCCTTAGCAAAATCCTACTCCTGCCGTGCCCCTGAAAGATAAAAACTCTAAATCAACCACTTTTCTTGCAAGCAATTTGTTCCAGGGTCAAGGCATTTCTAAGAGCCCAATCTATGACAAAGTCGATTTCCAATGTTCCATAAGCTCAAGAGTCAAAGTGCCATCCTTGATGAGATTTTCAATTTTCTCTTTCAATTGCCTACAGTTCTCCGTTAAGTGTCTAATTGCCCCCATGTGATAGTCACATTTAGCATTAGGGTCATAATTCCTTGCCGATGGGTTTGGAATTGTTTTCATTGGTACAAGACTGAGGTATTGATTCTCAATTAATATAGGCAAAAGCTTAGAAATTGGCATGGGCAATTGGTAAAGGCTGAGTCTTCGCCATGATTGAGGCATAAATGGAAATGTGGTTGCTCTCGAATGGGAAATTGGTTGTGAAACTGGTTTATAGGAATACAAGTTATGGGAAATATGATTCAGAGTGGGGTAAGAAGGTTGGTATGTGGGATAAATATGGTATGGATTGAAATTATGGGTTTGTGGACCAACATAAGCAACTGCCTGTACATCCCTTTCTTCTCTCTTGGGCATACTCATTTTCTCTGAGCTAATAACTTCATGTCCTTCAATCTTCCCATTTTTAATAGCTTTTTATATTATTTCTCCAGATAAGACCAAATCTGCAAAGTTTTTCGTGGCATTGCCAATTAAGTGCTCATAGAATGGAGCTTGGAGTGTGTTTACGAACAACATAGTCATTTCCTTATCAGTGAGAGGTGATTGAACTTGCGCTGCTGTATCCCTCCACCGTTGGGCGTACTCTTTGAAGCTCTCACTTTGTTTCTTTTCCATGGTCTGCAATGACAACCAATCGGGAGCTAATCCAGTGACATGTTTGTATTGTGTTACGAAAGCTCTTGCTAGATCTTTCCAAGTCTTAACATGGTTTCGATCTAGTTGTATGTACCATCGGGTAACTGACCTAATCAAACTATCTTGGAAGAAATGGATCAGTAGCTTGTCATCATGAGACTGTGCGACCATTTTTCGACAATACATGGTGATGTGTGCCATCGGGCATTTTATCCCATCATATTTTTCAAATTCTGGCACCTTAAATTTAAGAGGGATTATCACATCATGCACTAAGCATAGTTCAGCTACATCCATGGTACCGAACCTATCGACTCCTTCGATAGCACGTAGGCATTCTTCTAACAAATCATACTTTTTCTCAACTTTTTCATTCTCTCTCGTTTGAGATGAACCCTTTCTTAATTTCTCTTGCTCTTTTGGATCGTCTAAATTCGAAACATGAATTGGTTCGGCGGGATTTGCTTCAGAATTTGACCCAAATTGCCCATGGATTGATTGATGGCCTATTGGAAATGGCACGTTGTAATAAGCAGGTGGTGTCACTTGCGGGTGGACCCTTTGAAAAGTTTGGGCATGGGGTGAAGTGGACCTCGAAGGACAAGGCGGATCGTCTCTTGGGTTGCTGGTGTCTTGTATTTGTGGGTTTTCTGACGAAGCTGACTCTTCAACCACTATTTTTCCTTTGCTTAAACTCATCATTAATTCCATCATCCTTGCTAACTGTTCTCTCATTTCTTCTTGAGCTCTTTCCATTTTATCCATTCATTCCCTTTGTTCCTCTTCCATGATCCTTACCCGTCGACGAGTATTATGAACACGTTGGTCACCGACTTTGGGTTGTGGAGCTATCTTGGAATCTTACTTTTTTTAAATCATAAACATGAATTAGATGCAATTTTGGTGCATGAATGAAAATGAACACATTATTTTTATTTTCAGATGAAAAAACTTATTGCTATGAAATGCATGTATGAATGATCATGTACTAAAACTATTTGTCACATAACACCCATCAACAAAGTAATTCATTGCATAAGATATTCTCCTTGATTACATCTACTCCGTTAATGGCTATCAGGTGACAAATAATTTTCTTATATGCAAAATTATGATGCAAAATAAAAATGACCAAAAGTTCAAATCAGTAAAAATGTTTAAGAGTAATTCTCAAGAAAAAAATAAAAATGATTAATAACATAGGTATACATGATACCTTTCTTATTTTGCTAGGAGAATTTAGAGTAAATAGAGTGTGAAATATTCATGTGTACCTAGTCAAAGGTATATTCTCACGGGCAAAGTTCTACCTAGACAGAGGTGACTCTCGGTATTCTACATGTTGAGTTCGGGTCGAAAATAAAGCTAAAGGTTCCCAAATCGTTCCTCACTGTCGTCCACACGGACTAGTAAGGCACCCCGGTCCTCACCCATTATAGGCTTCAATCGGACTAAGTTCAATTTGACTGGGGGTCTTCACTAGCCCATGCGGAGGTTATCACATCACGAGAGTGTAGCTACTTAAGCCCCTCCTAATTAAGGTCAAACCCCGAGTAGAAGGCTTATGCATGAATGCAAAATGTGTCGTGTGTGTGAAGGAATCTATCGACTTTCGGCTAATAATGTCACATCCCTCTATCTTAAATTCCCCACAATTAAATAACAATAACAAGAATTAAAACAATAAATGCAACAAAGGGTAGTAAAAACAAATGCACAAGATTAAAGGATAACATTAAATTATTTAAGGTCTTGAATAACTTATGATTACTTAATGGCTTGACTCACTTCGTCCCCAGTGGAGTAGCCAAGCTATCGTAACGTTTGAGTCCGGAAACCCGTCCGCTAGACATGGGCGAAAATAAAAGGAGTTAAGAGTCGCCACCAATCGTCTTTTATAGGTGCGATTGGTCACCTATTGACTCAGTTCTAATCGATGAAGTCCTAAATCAATTTTAGGTCCATCGAAAGAACAAAAATTGGTCTACATTGTTCAAAGATGGGTTCGGGAGTGCGGTTACGCACGGAGATGGATTAGCACCTCCGTGGCGCCCGTTCCACGAACGGTACCATTTAATCTTAAGTCATTATTTTACGACCTAATTTTGATTTTATTGTTATATTTCTTTAATCTTTGCTTATTAACTAAGTTTTATTGAATTGGTCTTTTATTCAGTTTTACGTATGCACGTGATGCAAGCGTAAAATAATGTCGTGATTTATTTATTTTAAATAATGGGATCGATAATCTTTTATTGAAAAATCATTCGAAGACCATCATAACGCTTTGGTGAAGTCTCGACGTTTTCCTTACCTAGAGATATCCCCGAAGAACTCATCTCTACAAGTTCTTCGGAGAAATCTCATCATCAGAATTCCCGCCTTATTTACAAGATAAGTGTGGCATGCTATGACAGAATAAGATGATGATGTCTACATGCACGCGTTTATTGACTTAGGTGGTTCGTAATTTATTCAATTATGTGCTTAATGATTTGTCACTTTGTCTATGTATTTATTATTTCATGCATTATTCATTTTTTACATTTTTTTATTTTTATTTTTTTATCATTTTTTTATTTTTATATTTTTTATATTTTATTATTATTTTGTTATTATTTTACTATTTTTATTTTTCATTTTCTATTTAGACCTATATTCTTTAATTAACACTATTAATTAATACATTGCTTAGTCACATGGTTTACCAAATAATTAATTTTTATTGGTTAAATTAAATTTTTGATAATATTTATTTAAACTAATTTAAGTTTTAATGTGACATTATGTAAATTTATTCTGCAATGTATTATTCTCAATAATGACCATTTGAGTAATGAATATTGGAGTATAGAGTTCGGATTTATCCCGACGTTTCGATGAAAATTCGTCTCGAACTCCTCACCTAGAAAATCTACCTAAAAGAGGTAACTCTTTACCTCTTTTTAGGTTGAATTCCATCATTGGATCTCTCAAAATAATTTTTTATTATTATATTTTTTATAATAATTATATCATGTATTTTTTTATTTATTATATTTTAACAATGATTATTTGAGTTAATAGATATTAGAGTTTAGAGTTCGAACTTATCCCGACGCTTCGGTGAAAATCCGTCTTAAACTCCGCACTTAAGAAATCCACCCAAAAGAGGTAACTCTTTGACCTTTTTAGATGGAATTCTATCATTGGATCACTCAAAATAATCATTTTATTTTTTATTTTATTTATTTATTTGTTATATTTACGAATATATATAAGTATATTTACAATATAAATATTTCTTTTTTTATCCTATGCTTCTTATCCACTAATTATTAATATTTTTTATGGTTGATCTTTATTTACTTTGATTTTCTAACACTAAAATAAATATTCATATTTATATAATCTATATTCTTCTCTTAGGAAAATAAATACATTTTAATTAAATAAGATGGGCTAGACCCAATATCAACAAAATCAAAAACCAAATGAAAGAGAAAAATTATACCTTACTGGGCTAAGGTCGGCTTAGCCCACAAACCCGTAGGAAGCCCAACACAGTAACACCAAATCTGCTCCTTAAGCCTGCAACACTGCTTTATGAAACGCACCGTTTGGTGCCTGAAGTGCCTCCCGAAACGTCGTCGTTTAGGCCTTAAACCTTTCAAATCCCCACTCCCCTAAAATGGCGTCATTTAGCTCTCTCATACCTGAGTATAAAAACTTCTTTTTTTTCCTTCTCCTTTCACTTTCTATTCCATTTTCTCTTTCTAAGCTCAAATGCTCTCCCTTCTCTCTAGACTTTCTCTCTTTTTTCTTTTTTTTTTTTCACTGCCGGTCGGATCTCCCTCCACCGTTGTCGCACCTTCCCTCTCTTCCCCCTCTCTTTTCTTTCTTTCTTTCCTTCTCTCTCTTTCCCCACCAATCTCTCCTTTCACCGCCGGTGTCGCTCCAGTCTCTTATCCACTAAACCAGCATCGCTCAGATCTTTCCTCTCCTCCCTTGAGCCAGCGCTGCTCCGATGTGCCCCCAGATCTCTCCTCTCCTCGATTAAACCGACGTCGCTCGACTCCTTTTATTTTTTTTTATTTTTTTTTGTTGCTCTTTTTTTTATTTTTTTGGTTATGGATTGTGGTTGTTGGCTGCTAGATGTTTAGGATTTTTCTTTTGTTTTTGTATTGGGTATCTTATCGGTTGTTAGGGATTTTTGGTTGCTATTTTTGTTGTTGCCTGGTTTTCAAAAATCTCAAAATCCTCTCCTTTTTTGGTTATTCATCTGACTTTTTCTTTTATGCGTGAGTTTCAAAGGCTTCAAAGTTTGATTGTCCAAAATTTTGGATAATCAGAAGCCTTAAAGTCAAAACAAATCCACCGAAAAATCCCCCAAATCTTGGCTGCCTGAGGAGCATTGAATGCTCTATATTTGGTTAACAATGGAGGCAAGCGTGCTTCATATTTTTTTAAAATTTTTTTATTTTGGTTATTTTTTATTTTTTATTATTTTTTATTATTTATATTATTAAAATAGGTGTCTACACATCCCAATTACTATTTGAAAAGAAATCACATACTTTAGCCATTGTAGATGTGATTGATTGTTGTTTGTTAACAAGTGGCTCATCACTCATCCAACAATCATGTCAGAAAAATAATTGTCCCTGTCCAATCCGTCATCTCATACTTTGTTTAGTGACTTCATGACAAGCAATCATTTTTTTCCACGTTAATGAGTCATGAATTTTTGGTGCCACATATCTCAGAATCTGGCCATCACAGTACTTTACCCTTATAAATTGGGTCCACAAGCTATTATAAGTTTGGAATCTCCACCAAAGTTTCATGTTAAAGGATGTAAACACATCATTCAAGCTTCTAATATCTAAACCTCCTTCCGACGTTGGCAATGTAATATTCGGCCATGAAGTCCAATGAATCCTTTTTGAATTGGTTGAGCTCCCCTATAAAAATCTATTAAATAACTTGTTAATTCTTTCAATGACACACACAGGAGGCTTAAAACTTGAAGCAAGTAAATGGGGATAAAAGACAAAACACTTCTCAATAATGTTATCCGTTCGCCTGGGGAGAGTATTTTATTCTCCCATCCAGTAATTTGGTCTTGTATTTTTGCGACAAGATCATTGAAGAGAGTCACCTTTTTGGGGCCTTTATAAAGGGGAGCACCTAAATATGTGAGAGGCAGCGATCTATGAATAAAACCAGTCGTTTGCAAAATGATTTGGCTCCGAGAACTGGCAATATTTTTATGAGTAATAAAATAGCTTTTCTGGGCATTTATCCGCTATCCAAACACCTCTTCATACTCCTGTAGGAATGCCAAGATTTTCTACAAAGCAGATTTAGACCGTTACTGAAAATGATTACATCATCCGCAAACGCCAACTGACTTACCACCATTGAACATCCTGTTGTGTAATGCCAGGAAGGATATTGAGCAAATAAAGCATTTAAGCCTCTTGGCAAATATTCTATAGCTAAAATAAATAACGAGGGTGAGATGGAATCCCCTTGCCGCAGTCCACGTTCTGATTCAAAGTATCCCACTGTTCGACCATTCAGAAGTAAAGTAAACCAGCAATTGGATATGCAGTGATAAATCATTCCTATCCAAGTAGAGTTGAAACTGAAATGTTGTAATATGCTGCAAAGGAAATGCCAATTTAACCGATCATAGGCCTTCATCATATCTAACTTTAACGCTACCTTTCCTCCCCTTACTTTCTAGTCAATTTTTCCAATCAGTTCTTGAGCCAATAATATATTATCACTAATCAACCGACCACTAACAAACCAACTTTGATTTTCTGTGATAATATATGGTAGAAGCTTTGTTAACTGGTTAGCTAAAAGCTTTGTAATTATTTTGTTCAACACAGTACAAAGGCTTATCAGCCTAAACTCACTCCATTTAGCTGTGTTATCTTTCTTTGGCAGTAACACCAAAGCTGTAGAAGTCATTCATGAGGGAGATTTGCACCATTAAAGAAGTCCACTACTACTTCCAGGAGATCTCGTGAAATAATATCACAACATTTTTGGTAAAAATAAGATGAAAAACCATCCAGTCCCGCAACACTATCAGGATTAATATCAAAAATTGCTTCTTTTAATTCTGCCATGGACGGTACTGCACATAAAAAATTATTATCAGACTCTAAAATAATGCATGGAATAAGAGAACTTTGAAACCTGGACATATCACATGGTTCGGCTTTTAGTATAGATGAAAAGAAATCCACCGCTGATTGTTGCACTAACTCCGGAGTTTCAACCCAGCTACCATCTGGTTCTTGAATTTGAAATATGCGACTCCTGATTCTTTTTTTCTCCATTCGCATGTGAAAAAACTTAGTATTTCGTTCCCCCTCCACAATCCATTTAACACCAGATTTCTGCTTCCAAAATATCTCCTCCATGCTCAAATATTTATTTAATTGTGCATAGGATTTCTGCAAATTAATTCTGCTTCCTACCAATTGCTCCCTCTAATGTATTATCTCACACTCCTTCACCTGCTTTTTTGCCTCTCTCAAGTTACTAAAAATATCTGCAAAAACAACTTTATTCCAGCATTTCAAATTTTGTTGAAGCCTTAGTTGCTTTCCCCAAAAATCCTTATGCTCGAACCATGGAATGGTAGATTCCAATTTGCTTCTACAAATTTTCTAAATCAAGATGAAGGACCCATGCATGCAAAAACTGGAAAGAGGAAGGGGCTTTGTCACTAGACTTGGAACAAGAGACTAAAAGAGGGCAATGGTCAAAGCCATCCTGATTTAAATGCTGGATCCTAGTAATTTGGAAACAATCCATCCATTGATAATTATAAACTACCCGATCTAATCTTTGAAACATATGATGATTAGTCTAGGTGAATGGATTTCCTTCAAAGCCACCATCTAGCAATCCACAATCGAGTAACACAGAAGCAAAATCTTCCATTGAACCTTCATGTGGGACTGCTCCATATAATCTTTCCTCCCATTTTAGGATGACGTTAAAATCGCCCCCCGCGCCCCCCCCCCCCCCCCCCCCCCCCCCCCCCCCCCCTCACAAGCTAAGGTCCTTGTATATCTTTTGCTACGCTTCTCAAAAAATCCCAAAGTGGCAATCTCTCATACCTATTGCATTTGGCATAAACAAAAAATGCTAAGATGGGATATTGCAACCAAGGCATAGAAATCTGAACATGCAGGCATTGGAAATGATCAAAAACTACTTCACAGTTTAAGTTAAAAGAATAAAAAAGCTAAATTTTATGAGAGCAATTAGTCAGTACTTTTTCGAACCCCAACTTCCTCCTAAAAAATTCTGCTTTACTAACATCAACCCTAGGTTCCAATATTGCCACAATTTTAAGCTTATGCATGAGCTTCAATTTCTTAAGCCTTCTTTGAATTATAACACCCAAGATACCTCTCACGTTCCAAATCATGGCACTAACCATGTTCAGTTTCTAACTGCAAAACTTACCGAGATGAAATCATCATGCGAGATTCCATCATTTTCACCCATATCCACTGCTTCCTCAGAGGCCAAATTCATTATTCTCCCAAGTTGAAATGCTATATCTGAGTGTCATATGTGCCATACCCGTGGGTGAACTTCTAACTTTGAAAGGTTATTTTCTTTCAGCCTTTCACATGGGTATGCCAGTAACGAATCTTGGTTTTATCTAGTTAAACACCGCGTTTGACTATCACCCTATCCTTCAATTGGGTTGTGTTCTCCACTTCCTTCTAGCAATTTCGCTGCCACATTCTGGCCATCCAGTCCCATCTCTGAATTTTTCAGACCATCCTCTTGCCTTAAAGTTGCTTTCCATGTTGGTTGTTCAATAATATTAGTTTTAATATTCTGACCAGTCCTTGCATGCCCAATTTCATGCAGTGACATCCTATCGCCTATTGCTAGTATTGTTTGCTCCTTTTCCCGCACACTTGGTACTTTATGTGTCCGGTCCATCACACCATGCACGTAAAGAGAAGTACGAGAAGCAGACCATCCTGTTGTTGGTGTTAAAACTCCAACGATTTCCTTCATACCTGCTACAACCTCATTCTTCTCACTGTCTGCCTTATTCAAATCTACAGACCCTGATGACACCATCTCCCTCTCTTTCATGCCTTTTTCAAAAGGAGCTTGGAATTCACCCTTCTCCAAGACAGTTTAAGCCACACCCTTTTGTTATCCACCTCTTCTCAACGGCTAGAATTCTTTTTCACCGATAGCATTATTCCCTTCCTCTACTTGCCCTTGTTTCTCAAGCCTGATCTGCGTATCTTTATCATTTTTCGATATCGCATAGAACCAGTTCGACACTAGAACGCTATTATTTTTTGGAACATTATCTGGCTCTTTTTCCTTGCCCTGTTGATCCTTCATCCCACTAGGACCTGCTCGACTTACAGCCTGCCAACTCTGTTGATGTTTCGTTGGTTCAACACCAGCACCCTTCTCACTAACAACGCAAGCATTGCTCTAATTTTGTGCCTTGCCAGTTCTAGACTATTTCAGCTTATTTCCCAATACGATACAATCAGTTTCACGATGCCTTACATGACAGCAATTATGGCAGTAATCCAGCATTGGCGAAAAGTCCACCATTTGTGAATAACAGTTACTCATTGTTCCTGTTTCCCGATTTTGCACCACGATCCATACATTATCCACTAACGACTCTCGACAATAATATTCCACACAAACATGTGCCACGCTTGGCCTAGAACCTTTGGTCGTTGCTTCATCAACCATTAACGGTTTCCCAACAGTTTTGGCTATTAGTAACAATGTAGATTTTTCATACAAATACGCCTTCAAGTTTAGAAATGATATCCATACTGGAACAATTGGGGATTCCTTTTCCACTTCAAAATCTGGAGACCATTTGAAGACCCTTATTTTTTATTTGAAATAAACTAGTTTTGCTTAGTCTAAATCTAGTTAAAATCCTATTTGTTGGAAATATGGATAAGGACATGTTTGTAATCCAGCCACCTTATCTCGTATGCCCCAACCAACCTTATTCCTTTAAACGTCGATCTTATATCCACCAGTTTTGGCATGCGGGAAAATTTACCGATGAGTGAAAGCGTGAACAGCTGTGATAGGGTTCAGATTTCATCCTTAGAAAATACTACTGTAGGCCGATCCTTGTACACCACTAGATCTCGGGTGATTGGTGCCACAGGGGGTTTCTCTCCAATAGCGATAGAGAGAAAAGATTTTCTGTGGAATCTAAGAGAAGTGGACGTTTGGTTTTGACCAGACGCTACTGGTAGGAAGCCTTGAGGGGGAGGATTCTCCACTGTAATGCTTGGGTTTGATGGCAACGACTTTTGGGGCTGTCATCGACAACAAAGGGTTTTGGGGGTCCGGTGATCAACCAGTTGCCATTTTTTGTGGTTGGGGGAAGGGGGAAAATGCGTTAGGTTAAGAGCGTTCTCCACATTTTTTTTGCGAGATTCCTAGATATATACTGATTTGATGAGAAGACATAAAGCTTATGAATTATGAATATAATACGTCATCGAGATGTAATCCAACAAGATTTAACATGATAAGTTGTGCATGTAGGATATCAGAATAATCCTCGTACCTTGAATTAGATATGTTTGAATATGAATATATTATGGTTAGAAAGGTTTAGATATAATATATATATATATATATATATATGAAATATTATGTTATGATAACATCCCCTCATTGAGTATTAGATAACTCACCCTTCTGTTGTACCATGTGTAGATAAGAGAAGCTATGAGGTTACGTGGCAAGTGTCGTTGATGAATAAACATGTAATTAGCATCTGGTAGGTCTCCCTCCCCACATGTCACTTCACAGGTCTGTGTGGGCTTCCGCTTTCAAGTCTAATTTGATGTAAATATGTCAAGCATGATATGCCATTTGAACTATATAAAGGTTGTTATGTATGAACCCAATTTAATGGCCAATGTATGGCCTTTGAACATTTGTATGGACTGTGAGGTAGAGATAATGTAATATATTTGAAATTGTTATGAATATTTGATTATAAATCCCTTGGCATTTGAGTTATATGGTTGTGAACTCTAAAACTTACTTAGGTCTCGTGGGCTTACCTATTAGGCTTGTGCGCCAGTCACAGACCCCCAGATTAGGTTGTGACAAGGTTAACGCCTAGTTATGCCTTAACTGATTAAGGGTTCTTGTTAATCAGTTACTAATGTTTTATCTTTATTAATCATTTTACTCTTTCTTTCTTAAATCGATTAACTCTTCTTTGAATTTAGCAAGCTTTTTGACTTGCCTTTAATTACCAATTAATTTATAGGATTGCAATTGAAGTCACATGCAATCTAAATTTTTAATCTCTTTCTTGCTTATCTTTAATGGGATTTGCATTGTTTATTTTAATTTGTTCTTAATGTTTTTAATTGTCTGATTATCAATTAAATTGATTTAAGAACTTAAACAAACTTGGGAAAGGGAGTTGAGTGTAGAATAAAATTGAGATTCAATATGATCATATTAATTAATTTGCATATAAGATAGGGATATACTTATAAGCTATATGTAGTTACATTAAAACCTACACTTATTGCATGTTGTTTTATAACGAATATACCGAGTTGTCTTATTGTCGATGTTGTGGTCATCCTCAATATAAATCAATGAGAAGAAGGGAGAAAATAATTACTTATAAGATTTTACGATACTTTCCACTAACATCGAGATTGGTGGTTAGTGTTCAAAACAAAAGCTCGAAGTTGATTTCCCATTACAAATAATGAGCAAAGTGCTAGTAAAATGATCAACCATAATGAAAAGGTATACCAAAAAGATGAAGTTTCCTTTAATTCGTGATTTGATTACAATTCTATCGACCTTGGTAATAATACAATTCTTATTAGTGATGAATATGAAAAGGTTAATATGTTTGTGGTTATTGAACATAATGAAGAAGATGATGAAGTTGAAGGAGAATACGATGAGACAGAGAAAGAATTAGATGAAGAATATGAAAACAATATCAATGATGATGAAAATGAGAATGAAGAAAATGAGTTCACTTCTTCGAATGATGATTGATGGATGTATTTTTGTTTGTTAAAAGAATGTATGAATGTATTTTTTGCACTTTAACATTAAAACTTTATGAATGTCATTCATTATATGTATCATGTCATATATTTATTTATTCATAGTTAAATTAATGTTTATATGCATATTATTTTTTATTAGTTATTAACGGTTGAATATTTTTCTTCTTATTGGATAGACATGATTAAGTCAAAGACAAAGGCAAGCCCTTGAGGACAAACTAGTGGTTTTGGCCTTTCGCTTGCCTAACTTCATGTGTCGCATCCTCCCCCCAAACCACGACCTCCTATTTCAATGACAGATACTCTGATACAACCAAAGGTACCGATGTCGAGTCTCATTACTCTAGTCAAAATGCCCACTCTAGATACTACTATTGCGTCCAATAGTATGTCACAAGCTAGGGGCCAAAGACTAAGTCTCATCTTGCCTGCTCCAACTTATCCAAATCGATAGATACGTTTGCATCTTCTCAAAAAGAGGTAATTTCCTTTATTCCAATCTATATCATTATATGCAATCAATTTTGTTAATTAATTTATGCGTTTTCTAACAATAAGTCTATTTTGTAAAAATTTTAAAGAGATTGGTGTTACTCCAACGATTATACAAATTATCAAGAGTAACTTCAGTGGACCTTGGCCGACATGGAGGTAAGTTCCTCATGAGCATAAAGATAACATGTGACGTAAATTCGAGGTAACATGTGACATATTAGTGTATATCTATCATAATTTCCTACACTAATATATATTTTCTTGGATGTAGGACTCTTTCACATGGGCTAAGCAAAACCATTTAACAGAGAAGGATGGCAACGTAGCAAAACATACAAACAATTATTTACCTTTATCTTTATACCAAAAGAAGATGGTACATGGTTTTATTTTGGTACTACAAAAATTATTCACCTTAATAATACAATTATTTATATTTTTTACTCTTATTATCTTTTTATGATTAGAGTCCAAGGAAAAGCAGCTACAAATGACATTCTCTAAGCTCTTCAAACACACTCACAAGCGACGGTATGTTACTAGACAATTTACGAACAACAAGTCCAAAACTGTTTGTGTAAGTAATACGTGTTTATATATATATATATATATATCTGTTGCTTAGTAATTAAATAACTTAATAATTTTAATTGCTTTTCCATTTCTAGGAATCATACTCTTTGGCTTTATCTCATAAGTACGGTGAGGAGTCGTTGACCCCGTCAAAGTTTGATTTTGAGGCATGGACTAAGGCCATTGGAGGGCCCAACAGTACTCAGAACCATGTTTATGGATTTGGCACCAAAGTCCTCGTTTCGAGACTTCTAGCTCCAACTGTGATGTTTAAGTCTGCTTGTGGTCCTTATGTTGCATGACTTCCTACACCTGAGTTTAAGGGATATCAACAATTAATTAGTAATATTAATACCTTAATGACGTCAATGGGCAGACTCAATAACTTATTTGAGATCATTGTAGCAAGGTTATTGCCTTTAGACACCTCCAAGTTTTCCTTATCACAACAGTCGGGTTCGCCATATCCACCACAGCAACAACAACAGCAACCACCCCCACCCCTTCAGTGAGCTTTGTATTAGATACTTATTTGGATTATTATCAAATGTTTACTTTAGATTTTTTTATTAATTATTATTTTTATTACATTTTTATATTATTTATATTATTTATATGCATATATGTTTGTTATATGTTTACTGTATCAATAACAACATCATATAATATTTTTATTATGAAACATACAAAATTTAGTTTCTCAAAAAATTTGATTCTACAGTTATTACCGACGAAATTCATCAGTTACTAATGGGATTCATCCATTATTGACAGAGTTCATACAAAATACTAACGTATTATAAGTCATTGCCAATGGATATGGCTTATGAGCTTCAAAGCTGACTTCGTCGACTATCCATCAGAAATTCGATTTGAAAATACTAATAGATTTTTTTTCAAGGATTACTAACAAAAATACCAACAAATGCCAATTCGTCAATACTATTACAAACGAAAATTACTGACAGAATTTCCCCATTATTGACGAAAAAAAGACCAATAAATCCAAGCTTTTGTCGACAAAAATCTCGAAAAAATACTTCATCGATAAATTATTAATGGAATATTTTGTCACCGATGAATTTGCCATTACCGACCACAATTTTTCCGATCAAATATTGACGAAAATTTCTATTAGTATTTCCATTGATAATGAAATGTACTGATGGAATGTGAACTTTTACCAACAAAAATTTCTGTCGATAATACCCTTTTTTTTAATAACACGATCTGAAAACATTGTAAAACTCGCTTCATATTAAGCAAACAATCCAAATTCAATTGGAAAAACAAGAAAATATCATCTATTTAAAGTCAAACCTCTATCTTCGATGGAAATATCATTGCAAATTTATTCCTCCTTTACTTTCACCATTAGACAACTAAAATCTTCTAAAATCATATTAAATAAAAAAAGAGATAAGGTGATTGACATTTGATATTGTTGCGTAAATCATTTGGCATCAATTCTAATGTGGGCATGCTAATAAAAATTAATAGCTATTAAACTTAATGCATTTTCTATCTAAATGACATATGAAGTGGTTAAGTGAATCATTCCACATCAATTGTTATGTGGGCACGTCAGTTGCGACGTGGATGGAAACTATTATTTGATATTAGATGTGATGGTTATTAATGTTTCACTAGAATTAAAAGCTTGTGTGAGTTTAGTTTAAAAGATAAAAATTTGTTTGGATACAATAAAAAAATATAAATAAACACAATTAAAGGTTTTTTTTTAATATTTAAGCTTTTAAATTATCAATACAACAATCATTTACTTTACATTTAGTCTTTTCATTTTGTTTATTTCTTTATAGGACTATGTGACAATTCTATTTTATAGAATTATTTTAGTCCAATATTGTATTAAATATTTGCTAAGTCCTTAATTTTCAATTATAATTTAGTTATTTTTAGTTATTTTTATAATTAGTTTATTTTTAACTGAGTTATTTTGATTTTATATTTATTTCTTTTAATTTTGATATTATTTATTAGTTTTTTTTTATTTTTGTAGGAATTAAAGGAATTGAGCTTAATTTTGGAAAGTAAGGTTTTTGAAAAACCTAGAATTCTACTTGCATATGCTTTGGTATTTTGCTCATAACTCTTGTTACAAAACTCCAAATTATGCGATTCTTGAACCATTGAAAAGCTAAGAGAAAAGCTACAACTTTCATGAAAATCACTTTGCCTAGTTCTGCATTAAGGATGGAGAAAATTATATCAGAAGATGATGAGGCATACTGTTGCTGGAATAGCAATGTTGAAAGATGATATTTGATATTTGAGCCTCATTACACTATTAAGCCCAATAGTTAGAATTTGTAGGTAAACTTAGGGACTTGTAGGTTAAGAATATTAGTAAAAATAGGATATTTTTAGGAGAAATTAGAGACAACTTTTGGAGATTCAAGAGGTTGAAAGTTGAGGCAGAAACTCGAAAAGTAAAGTTGCAATTAATCGTTTTGTTTTCTTCCTCAGCTTTTATTTTTCTTGTTACTCTCAATGGTTGAAATTTTTATAATGTTATTTGTTTTTGCAATTATGCGTAGCCAATTTTCTTTTTCTATGATTGCAATTAAACTCACATGCAATCTAAATTTTTAATCTTTTTCTTGTTTATCTTTAATAGAATTTGTAATGTTTATTTTAATTTCTTCTTAATGACTAATCATCAATTAAATTGATTTAAGAATCCAAACAAACTTGAAAAAAAGAGTTTAGTGTAAAGTAAAATTGAGATAAAATATGATCATATTAATTGATTTGCGTATAGGATAAGGACATACCTATAGGTCATATATAGCCAAATTAAAACTTGAACTTAATGAGTCTATTTTAATTTCTATTCACATATGGATATAATGTTTTGATTAAAATAGATATTTTTATAAGATGAGTCCGAAGACTCTTATCAATAACTGAGGACTTTAAGTTAGCAATTCAACCCATTGAAATAAATTAAGGAAGAAAGGTAAAATTTAGATGAAGTGTAAGGGATATTATAATCTTAGGCTTGTTTGATTTGATATTTTATCCAAGTTATTATTTCTTTGATTTTTCTGTCTAGTTTAAATTTTGATTAATTAATTTTTAATTTAATTAAAATTAAATTTTTATTTTTTAAATAAAATTAAATTATTTTAATTTTACTGCTTCGTAAAATTTTAAATCAATTCTCTATGGGATTGATATTCAGCTCACCGTTATACTATCTTTTTTATTCATATATTTACGCAGGTAGAAATTTAACTGATAAGTTTTTGACACCGTTGCTTTCAGTTTGAGAGCCACAACCCTCAAAGCTTCTGTTTTGAAGCTTTTGTAACCCACGTTCAAAGTCATGGCTCTCAAATAAACGATCGATTCAACATGAAACGGTCGAAATTAAATAGACCGAATTTCACTATGACGTCGATCAAATTAACTAAAATTTAAAAGATACGTATACAAATTCGATTTGTTCAATCGATTCTCCCTTAAATCGAAATTTCAATATCATTTTATAATTTATAAAATTAAACATCTAAATTATATATAAATAACATCTAATATCTAAACAAAACATATAATAAAAATCAATTTTAAAAAAATAAATATAAGTAAATATTTAATAAAAATTCTCGAAAGATTAATATATATGATTGATTAAGAGGATTAAATAATTTATTATTGAAAATAATATATAATAATTTAAAAATATATTATTTAAGTTTTGTTCATCTTCGATTAGATTAAAATATCGATTCAAAAATTTAAATATGGAAAATAAATGGAACAAATTGAACTAACAAATGTTTAATAATGGAATAGACGGTTGACGGAATTGATTAAACTCAAACTGAATTCGGTTCAGTTATTGTCCTGTATACACTATTGTTGCATCATGGATGTAGCCCAAATCACCATTGGGTATAACACCAAAGGATAAGAACATGGGAGTGACATATTTTACATCAAGCTAAGGCAGCTACAACTTGCTTTCTTCCTCTTGGTTACAGCTCTGTCACCTAGTCTATGCAGCTACAACTTGTACCCGGTTCTTAGGTAATCCATAGACGAGTTCCCGTTTTATTCCACTGCAACTCATCTCTGTCTATAGGAAGTGTTGGCTAGATTCCCTCCCTTAATTTTACTTACTTTTGTGATTTTCTAGAGACGGGGCAGCCTAAGGGAGAACTGGGGGCTACTTGCCATCTTCAACAACCATATAGTTTACGGTAAAAAAAAGAAACAAAATATAGTTTCCAAATGAAAATATATACTTAAAATGTGTAATTACCCAAAAAAATTATTTATATGGTTTTTAAGTTAAGTAAATTCAGAAAAAGATAAGTTACTCCTTATAGATATAAATTAAAATAGGCGCATAACTTAAATAGAATTTTTTTAGATTGTTCAATTTACATTGAACTTAGATCGAATAATTTTGTATACGATATAATAACAAGACACAGATTTAATCGTATGTCAAACTTGCTTAACTTACTTAAAATACGATTAGCTAATTATGTTATCGTGTATTCATATAATCCAAGACCCGTTTATTATCTATTTATTTAATCATATTCATGTGTCGTGTAGGCATGTTTAGTACATAGTTAATATTCATTTATTGATTTATATAAATACTAATATTTTTATAATGATTAAGTTTTATTGATATTGAATATTGTAATATTTGATAAATAGTATGATATTTATATTTTTTTATAAATTTAAATAATAGAGTTATATTTTATTTGTACTTATTTAAATTAATCGTTTTAATTATGTTAACTGTATCAATAGTGTAAATAAGTTATAAATAATATAAAATTCAATCGTGTTAATCATATTGTGTATCATAAAATTTAACTCAATATATTTAATAAACGTGTTTGTCGTATCATGTCATGTTATACGTTTATTAAATTTATGTATGTATGCATTTAAAATCTTAACACAATTAATTAATCGTGTTGTATTTATATTTTTTAGTATAATTATTAATAACTTATGTTTACATGATACGGTTAAGACATGGAAATACAAATTCGCCAAGTCTACTTCATAATGAACGAAATAACAAGGTATGAATAATAGTTGTTAAATCGAGATACGTATTGTGTATTGAAATCTTATTTTTTAGTATCGAGTATTGTATCGTAAGATACAGTAAAAAATTTTAAAATTAATTATAAATAACATTTATATATGTAAAATAAAAAAAATTAAAAATATTATTTTTTGTACAAAATTGAAAATTATGGACGTGAATTGAAAAATATATATTTTTTTAATTTAAACTTTCAACATATTCTTTCATAATATAGATTTTTAAATAAAATCTATACATTTTTATATTACTTTATTAATTAAAAATTAAAAAACATTTATCATGTTAAAATTAAAAAGGGAATTCAAATTTTTTTAGTATTTTTTTTGTTTAAAATATAAAAATTGAAACTCATAAAATATAATTTTTCATGTTTCAACTCAAAAAAATAATAAAAATTAAATTTTTAATAATTAATTAAAATTAAGTTTATAAAAAGTGTATCAATTGTATTGTATGATATGTCCCTATATTGTAAGATACGCATTGCGTATCTTACAATACGCTTCGAAACTTGATTAAATGCAATACAACCATAAATACATATAATTTTTATTAATATCATATTGTTCAATACGAATTATGTGTCATATGATAATAATAACTATAGTACGAATTAAAGGTGATAATTATATCAAGCCGCTTTGAGTAAGATCTTTTTAAGTCTAAGAAAATTTGAGTCATTTTATGTTGAAGTCATTTATGGGTCACATCATTTGAGTTTGACAATTGAGTTATTCAAAGTCCGATCATTTTAAATTTAAATTATTAACTTTTACTATTAAATCCAATTGAATTTAGACAAATAATTCAAATCAATTTATACTTTATCAACCACAATTAAATTATTTAAAATCATATTTTGCCAACTTGTAGCACACTTCCAATATTTATATTTGATATCATAAAAATAAATTTTTGAAAAAATAGTTAAATCATATGAAAGGAAAAAAAATAATTGAATTAAAATTTGTTTACTAATTTAAAGTTATTTTATATAAAAAATTAATAATTTACTCTCGATGAAAACTATTTTTAGTGATTTTATTGATTGGTATTTAATTTTTATTTTTATTACATTTATTAATATTAGTGATTCTCCGTTATTATAATTATAACTTAAAACTTACAAAATCAAATATAAATTCAAAAATTTGAACTGGTATTAATTTATTTTTTGAATATTAAAATTTTATTGAGGTAAAAGATAAAAACTATTCGAAAATTTGATATAAATAACATTTAGTTCTCTCTTTAACTAGTTGTAAGAACTAAGATTTATCATGAGTTTAACTGATATGTAATAATGATTTTTTCTTAGTGACATAAATTTTTTAAAAAAATTCAATTTCTTTCAATTGCATTTTAATAAGTTGTGATTTTTTTTTGAATAATTACGTAATTTTATTGTTGGATGTCATAGTTTAAATTACCATGAATGGTAAAATATTATTTTTCGAATTTAGGGATGTCCAGCATGATTACAATAGAAACAGAAACTAAGATTCAATGAATCTGATTCTCTGTTGCTGTCCCAACGCGTATCCAAATGAATTTGATCACTATATAATATCCCTTTGAAGTGAAATAAACAAAATGTTTTCCAATAGATATTAAAATTAAATTTTATTTAATTAGTTGTTAATCACGTTTTAGCTTAAGAGTTAGTATTTTTTTCAATTATTATTATTTATCCAAATTATTTATTTCATTATTTTTTAAGAGTGAAAAAAAATTTATTTATGATATATTATTGTAAAAATGAAAACTGCAAAAATTTGTTTCCATATTCATAATTTAAGAAAATAATATCCAAAATAATAAAAAAACACAAAAGTATAAAAAAAGACATTTTTAAAGATAATTTAAAATTATTAAATATTGATATATTAATAAATTAATATTATTTAAAAATAAATTTATACACAATTTAAACTCAAATCTACTCAAATTAATTCTTCGAATTACTCAAGTTCAGATAATTTGAATTTAAGTTGAACAAGTTAATTAATTTTGACCACCGGACGAGTTTTTGAAATAGGGATCAATTCTGAGCATTAACTATTGAGTAGGTTATAGTTTTCTTTTTCTTAAAAAGAGTAGCTTATATCGTTACATAGTTAGCCCGAGAGGCAATTACCAAGGACTTTGCACTGGAGTAACTTCAACAGCTTAATTTGGAATTAACTGTGAGGTTTCCCCTTTCCATTTTCCTTCCCTTGTTTTCCACACAGGAAAAACGTAATATTACAATTCCAACACATTCACATATTATTGAGAACCTATTAGCAGCAGCTATTTGCTAGTAACAGCATTAATCCAAGTAGGTTCACCCAAAAGAGAAGGAAAAACAAAAACAAAAAACCATTCCAAGTAGAAGGGATTGTACCCATCTTGCAAGCCATTTTAGAGCTCTTCTGAATTCCCAGAAAAATGTTCAAAAGTCAAAAGTTATGTTGTGGCTCTCCGGACAATATCCTACTTCTAGAGCTCGATTGACTGTGTAATGGCAAACTCTGAATCACCACTTGAAGAGAATAAAACTACTAACAAAGTCATGGATCCTTTTTGTAATTACCATGTCTTCAACCTAACCTGAATAACAAATGGTAAAACATTTTTAATTTACATTGCAGATTTGCTATTAATCTACCATAAACAAGGATACTCTAAATACTATACCCTCCATTTAAGGTTATCGTCAGGGTCCTGATCCTCATGGACATGCAAATGAGCATCCTTTTTGCACATTCAACTTCAAGCTTGTAAACTAAAAACTGAAACACAGTTTCTATTCACCTCAAAGCCTACCCTTATAATTTTTAGAAGCCAAAAAGCATAAGATCACCCTGCCGAAGATCCTACATAAACTTGTTGATGTACGAACAAAGCTCATTCTTGATAATTACGCACTTCATAAATGAATATCAAATGAAAACTTGCAACTCCAACAAGTACAGCCAGCAACTATGAGCAAAAATAACAAAATACATAAAGAACACATTTACCAAAAGCACTTGATTTTTATTTCATGGCAAAGCTCAGGAGGAATAGACAAAAAAAGAAAAGATGAGAGGATTGATCAAGATGAAAACAAAAAATTATGATCAAAACAAAAAGAAAAATATTTCAAATTCTTATACAAGAACTAAAAAGCCTTGCAAGGTCAAGAAAAAAATATATAAAATAAAAATAAATAAAAAAAAAGCTCAGCAAGGATAGCACCATCAAAATTTTGAAATGTGCTTCATTTTACACTTGTGACGAAAGCCAAGGCACTGAGATTCCTCCTGGCACATCTCAAGGACGCATAAACGGATGTCTGGTTCCATTGAAAATAACCTCATGACCATCAGTGAGCAGGAGCATGAGAAAGAAAAGACAGGGAGGGAATTAGGATGTGAGAATATCATGTAATGGTATGACATTAGGGTAAGCTGTGAAGTGATATAAATAGGCATGAAGAGATGCTTGTTGAAGTGATATAAAAAAGAGAGGAAATAAGTGATATACGGGAGGTGCTGACATTCCAAAAATATGTTTAGTTTCCAGCAAAGAGTCAAAAGAAAGCCATCATACTTGTGGACCCAAAACCCAGGTATTAAAAAAAAACAAATAAAACGACTATAGAAACTCTCTGTCATCGGCCTTCAATTTCTTTTTTTTTTTCGTTTAAAGTAAGAAAGGAAGTTTTCTCTTTTTCTATTCGTCGCTCTTCTCTCTCCCCACATGAGAAGTCTACAAATACCATTATCAACAGTTAAATCGGTGACTGATTTGAGAGAAGAGAGCGAAACAAGTACAAGGAACAGCAGTGCAAGCAACGTGACTTAACCATCACTAATAGCATCTGTCTCTGCCTCTCTCATCTGTTTTCACATCTTTTACCTTCTCAGTTACGTTATTTTGGAAGAATAAGGAGCATGGGAACTCGGATTTTCAAGGTTCCTTTCGGTTTGAGAAAGCAAAAAGCAAAATAGAAAAAATAAAGAGAATGGAGATTGACCTTATATGGTGTTGCAATCAATACGTAAAAAAGAAGAATGGTAACATGCAGTCTTGCTCTGTCTTTTTCTCGCAGTTACCTCTCCTGTACAAGTCTTCAAAGCCTCCTCCCAATTTTGTTTCCACAACCTGTCCACATTGCCTGTAGTTTCCAAGAGTATCTCTCTCCTTACAGTGCATTTTCACCGTCGTTTTAATTCAAAACCTTATTAATAATTGTTTTAGCCACATGTATTTATCAGTTAGTAACTTATTTCTATTTACTATAACCCTCATGATGAAAGAGTGGCAGAGCACAGACTGGCAGACTTCATATCATATATAGAAACGGTAATTAAAAACCCCTGGAAACAAAATAATATATGACCTTGTGGACTAACGAGTCTTCAAACTCAGCCAATATAGCTAGCTGTATCATTTTAAGATTCATGTTGTTCATGGGAGGTGTTGTGAGCTTTTCTCATAGATGAGCTACACGAATCTTGGAATGACTTATGAACACACAAAAACCAATGTTGGATACATAGACAGGCAAAGAAGATCTTTTGGTGCTTTTTTGGTTTTTTTTTTTTTTGGGTGATAAAAAACATAAAACAGCTTTGCGATTAAAGGCTGGCCACAGGCAGATAATACTAGTTTCTTGCCTTTGTAATTTCCCTGGCACCCTCTTTTGCATTAGAATAGGAACCAGGATTTTATTGGAGAGTTTTTTGGCTTCAATTTTTGAAGCATGGAGATAGGAAGGAGCAATTATTCCAGGGTGACAGACTGTAGTGTAGTGTAAGAAGGGAAACTTTTAGGCTCCACGCTCCCGCTAAACAAAATACCCTGCACTTCTCAGATCGGATGAAGATGAATAGATCAGCCACTGGGTGATGAGAGAGTGGTAAACGGAAGAGATGAAATGGAGCGTGGGTGATGAGGGTAAGGATCTCGCACTGCCATAGCTTTTACTCAGTGTAATCATCACAACCTTTATGATGTGACAACACATCGTCAAGTCATCAGTCTCTCTCTCTCTCTCAAACTTGTTTGGTTTGGCTTTGTTGTCTGTCTCTCTTCTTCATCTTACAAAATCGCCTACGTAAGAATGCAAAGATTCAAAGCATAATGCTAGTAGCTAGCACGGTGGCAATACTCGTGCCCCATAAAAGTGCTAGGTACAGCTTCGTTGGGGGGGGGCGGGGCTGGGGGCACCCCTCTCCTGCCGCCCGCATGTGTGGGCCTGAGCTTATTTCCATCTTGCAAATTAAAGCTCTCTGATCTTTCTGGCTGGCCCTTTTTCTCTCTCAATTTCAAGATTTGCACCGTTGTAATTAGGGGTAATAATACACCTTCTGCTTTTGTGGTCCGTGTACTGGCTGCAGTATTATGCCACTCATTAATTGTTTTCTTCCCTAGTGGAGCGGTGGGTGTGAGGTTAACTGCTTATATTTATTGCCCTGTTAGCTTCGAATGTTTTTTTCCCACATGGCCTTTTTTTCTTTTTTTTTTCATTATAGCTTTTCGAAATAGAGCAACTAGTTTTGGTGGAAGGCTATATGTGATTACAGCTCCAGGTAAAGCTGTAAAAGAGCATTTCGCTTGGCCTATTTATCAGATTAGAGCTATATTGTAAATTCTTCGAAAGACTTGTCAGTTGACATTTCATGGCAGGCAAAACTTATAGTACTACTTAAATTCTTAACTAGTTCCATTGGATGCAGTTATTATTGTTACCAACATGTATAAGAAATTTCTGTGCTTGGTAGGATCAAGTATAGAAGAGAGGCTTGACTGGCTGGTAAAAAATGAAAAGAAAGATGAGGTCACCTAAAGGAGGCTCTCGAGGCTGCAGATTTGCACTCTGATATCAGCGTTGGATGAATAAAAAGCGTTATGGCCCAAGGAATTTGTTAGATATTCATTCTGTATTTGACAGGGGAATAACATAACCCAAAAATTTATGGGTCTCTACTCTTTATTCTTACAGGACGACTGCATTAATTAACTCTTGTTGGTCTTGACGGCCACCTTAGGCCTGCAAGTCCACCTATATGTATATATCTATATATTTGAGTAGCTAGATTAGGGGTTTGGACCCGTATTCTATGAATTTAAGGTTGGGTTTGAAACTTTGAACAAAAAGAAAATTAGGCACGATGAATTTTGGATTAGGCTTGACACCTTTGTGTACTGATTACAGTAGTAAAGGACGGGTCCAAAGAAAACTAATAAAATTTTATAAGTATTAGAAAATAAATATAAATATATTTAAAAAGATGGATCGTGCTCGACTCAGCTCAGCATGGCCTGACCCAACTAATTAATGGGTCATATATTGTGCTCGGCCTTGCTGCCGACCAAGTCAAGCCATGGTCATGGTGGTGTTTGGGATCGGCATGCAACAAGACAGGCCCGTGCTTGTAGGTTGGATACCTTTATTCAAAGTTGTAAAGGGTCATGTCAGATCAGGATTCAGGGCCACAGGCTGAGCCCAAGCTCAAGGAAATTCATATCCCATATCGTCAAAATTTCCAGATGACTTGGAAAGGCTGGAACCAACCATGCACTGCAAGGGACAAAGATTGTAGAAAAGACCTGGAGGACTTCAATTCAATCAGAACAAAGAGACCTTACCATAGAACTTATGATTCTTGTTTCTTAGAATGTTACAACAAAATTAGCAAAAAATAATCCCACACATCCTTGAAAAAATCCGACAATGGCACTCCTATCATTACCTTCACCGTCTTGCGTTTCCATTTCATTCTCTTCCTGGCGCCAATCCTCTGTGGCCGTTACCACCGCTCATCCTATCCGTTTCCTACCAGTCGCAGCTGCTATTACCACCCACCACCACCAACAGTCCATTCCAATTGACAAGTCTTCGCTCATTGTTGCTGAAACGGCGTCGGAGGACCAGCTCTGGGCAGCTGCTTGTCTCCGTGTTCGTTCTTTCTATGACTTCCAGGCCTCCTCCTATGGCATCCAAGTGAGGCTTTCTTCTTCTCTTTCTTTTTAACAAAATAAAAGGCCAAAGAAGTTTTAGGTGTTTTGTCTGGAGAGGCATAAAGGGTCAACGCCAGAATGTTAATTGTTTGTTTAATTTTTTGGTAGTGATTTTGTTTTTGTTCATTATTAGAATGTTCATTTTAGAAGTTAATGAAGCTATGGAGGATTGTAGATTTTCATGTTAGTCAAAAGGGAGTTTCTTGTTATCTCGTTGATAGCAAAATGATAGATTTTTTTTTTTTTTGTCAATTCTATCGTCAAATTTGTCAATAACAGAGGTCCTCCGGAATTGAAACTGCCTAGTTTTTACTGTCAAATAATAATAATGATAATTTATAAGAATTATGGTTAATTTTATCATAAGAAGAAATGTCCAGACGTGCAGAGGAATGCATGTAATGGCTTAGTCCAAGAGTTTTCCATCCATAGGCTTCTTCAAGCAGCCTAGGAACGAAACAGACTCAATGGCTTAAAATTTGGGAATACCAACTTCATTACAACTAAAATGTACGTTGATGTTTATGGCTTGAATTGAATTCAGTGACAAGACATGCTGAATAGTTGTTCTGACTCTCCCTTCCAGGCAGTATGTTAGAAGCTTTGCTATGTCCAAATGTGTGGAGAAGAAAAGGAAACAAGAAAATCTATGGATGCACAGTTTAGTTGAGAATATTTATCTGATTATTACCAAACTGTCAATAAAATGGTCTCCTGATGTTTAGTGAGGTACTCTGTAGAAGATGAAATGTTTCAAACTCTCTGTTATTTAGTGGTAAAAGGCTCTAGGCCTAACACTTTCACCTATGGCTTTCTTCCAATCACACTGGGAGCTGGTGGAAAAGATGTTCTTTAAGGAGAGATTGCATAGTTGGATCACTAGATGTATCTTACTAGCAAGTTCTTGAGTATTATGAATGGGGGTCCCTCTAGCATGTTCGTTCTCTAAGAGGTTTTTGTCAAAGTTGGTGGTGGAGACAGGTGAAAAGTAATAGAACTAATCCCTGTATTTTGAATTTTGTGGAGGGAGAAAAATAGAAGTGATAGAGGCAGAAGAGTTACCCCTATCAAAGCTGTTAGATTCTTGGTTCTATACTCTTTTTCCATTTTGGGTGCAACTGGCAGCAGTTCTTGGATTGAAAGTATGCTTTATATTGTGTCGTTGTTTAGTAGGAAGTAGCCTTATACTGTTGAGTGGAGCATTTTTTTTTTCCAAATTTATCAGAAGAACAAAAGAAAGAAAAATGTCCCCAGAACAATTTAAAATTTTCTGTCTTGTCTCCTTTGAATATGATACTGATGGTATTTTGTCCTTTTCAAGTATTAGGATCATAAAATGTACTTGGCAGAACGTGAATTTGAAGCACTAAAGGAGAGAATTGCTGGGAAGAGGGAGGGCTTCAAGAAAGTGTCTTGCATAAATGCTACGCTTCCATTGTCACAGTTGTCAAACTCTGCAGATGAATTATGTGCTGCATGTAAGGTTTGTTTGCCTTCTTTTTTCAATTATAATGTTCCAACTTTCAAATTTCATGTTGGCATATCAGAGCATTTATTATGATCTCTTTATAAGAAGATGTAAGGTGTTATAGATTCCTGTGAGGTCTCTGTTCTAATGATGTTGAGAAAACACTGAGACACGACAAATTCCTTTAAAATCAATTTATTGAGTTAGGATATATTTGATGGGCTGTCTTTTTTCTCAGTCGTGGACAGCCACCTGTAAAGAGCAATGTGTTCATTTTTATAGTTGTGTCTTTGAAACCAAATCAAATTGACCTCTATGAATAATTCTGAAAACTATGCTTTATCAGAAAGAAAAAGAAATGTAGCAATGTGGAGAAAATAAAAGAACCATAGACAAAGGTATAGTTCTCATTTGCCTATATCCTAGAGTTGTATCCCTGCCAATATGAAAGGAAAGAGAATGGAAGAGGATTACCTCTCTTGTGTAAGACTGGCACTTAAATGTTTTAAGCAAAAACAGACCAGTTCAGGATAATGTTGATTCTTCTGTAAATAGTAATTCCGTATAGTTAGGCTTATATCTTCATTTTTGACATACAGTAAAATCATTTTGAGGGGTAACTAGAGCAACATGGTTGGTTTAATAGAGGAAATGGCAAGACTTGGATTTTGGAAACTACTTTGTATATGCTTAGATCTTTTCTAGATGAGTCCAACCAGCTCCTTATCAAACTTGAGTTCTTTAGCTTCCTCCTCTGCCTGAGTGAGTTTGGACAACAATAACCTTAGCTAAGATATAAAATGGCATCGTACCTAGGTGCTTATCCATTTAGGTTCCTTCTGAAGAAGAATGTTGTCTTTACTGGTCCTGGTGTTTTTCTCTAACTGCATTGCTGTGATTGGTTTTGCTATCATTTCCTTGTAAATGGTCTATGATTTTGTTTATAGATTTGAATTCTTGCTCAGTTGGTTATATCAACAAGAAGATGCTGACCTTATATGATTTCTTCTAATTTAGTATTCATCATTTGTTTCTCTATTTACAACAAATCTCTGACTGCATTTTCTGTTAAAGGAAAAAGAAAGAACATAACCGTTTTTCTTGTTATGACTTTTAGGTTATGCATCCATTTGTTTCTTTAGCTAGTTTCACGTAATCCTAGATAGTGGAGATATCCCAAGTTACTGTATTAGTGATGTTGCAGACATTGGGCAGGTCTCTTCAATGGATATGTTTTTGCTAGTTAATTTTCTCTTTTATAGGTTCTTTTGTGTGTAATTCTATTCTCTGATGGTTTATGTCAGGAAAACAACCTCTGATCGTTTGAGATTTTGATTTTGCGGAAAGGAGGATGTTAGGCTTTTCTATGTACTTTTATCAGTTGTATTCTCTAATGTCAAAGTTCTGCATAGGTTTTTTAATATAATCTGAGCTGCAGAAGTTTTAGAGAAACTAATGTCTTCTTGATTGTTTGTTTGCATGCTTTCTAACATTTTTTGTTTTCTCCTGTTTCTTATGTAGTTTACGGACAATGGAGAGGATAGAGTAGTAGTTGGAACCCTTGATCTTAACCAATGTCTTTGGCTTCCAGAAGAAATAGCTGGAACAAAACCAGAGGTATTTTCTCATATCTCAAGATTTTTCTGTTGTTATATATGTGCTTATTTAGTTATCTATTTAGTTTTTGGTGCTAAAGCTTCTTAATTATTCTTAAAAACAGGAACATACTTATTTATGATTTAGGCAAGGCCATCTAAATGTATCAAGATTAGCATGTTCCACAACTTAGTTTCCACAAATTGCTGTCACTCTATGAATTTCTTATTGGATTGCAAGATCCGAATTGTGGATTGTTTTCTGGGCTGGAGAAACATTTGATCCAATCGAGATGCTAAAGCACTCAAAATGACAAAAATAAGAAATCATACCTGGAAATGAAAGTTTTGTTGTATAAGATTGCTAACTAACTTATTGAAATAATGTGGAACTACAACTAAATTTTTAGAATTAGTAATGAATCCTAATTAATTTAGAATTCTTGAATCCACTAGAAATAAAGGGAAAAGAAAATTACCCCACCATACAACCTAATAGTTTACGGTCTATGAAACTTGGTTCCAATATGTGTGTGAATGTGTAATTATATAAATAACAGGGATGAACTTTATCACACCATAAGATTTGGTGAAATTTCTTGTATCAAAAGGATTTTATTTTGTAATAAATTGATCTTCATTTGGCTTCTGTTCTGACAGGGGATTGAAGCTGATTTTGCAAGAGCATACTTGAGCAATGTTTGTGTTGCAAGGGAACTGCACAGAAATGGCTTAGGTTATGAAATTGTCATGAAGTCAAAGATAGTTGCTCAAGAATGGGGTAACAACATCTTTTGCATTTATCTTCTATGATAGTTTTATCCCTGTCATAATCATCTTGCATTAATTAAACTTTTGTCATGAACAGTCTGTTTGTTGCTAACCAAAATGGAATTATGAATTTTTGCATCAGAGTTGAAGAAACTAAATGCGTCAGCCACTTCGGCTATATGGTTTGGCTATTTAGAGCTGTACAGTGTTAAAGCACGATATGTAAATGGGTTGATTGAATTTGAATGCTCAATTGTCTCTAAGATCCTATCATTATGGATTACACTTTGTGTGACCTTTTGTTTTGTCACAAAGAATAAAGGGATTACTCAACAAAAATTATCTTTGGTAATAATATAAGAAATAGATATGACATTTAAGCACAAGTTAACTTGAAATTAAATAGAGGAGAAGGGAAAGAAAACTCAAATTCAAATATTATAGAAGTTTGGTCCTTCCTTTAGGCACATCTCCCTTGGCTTTCTCTTCCCAAGAAGTCCAAGTCACTATATCAACAAACTTACAATTACCTTTTCAAGGCTTAAGTATAACTTTTACAATAATAGAATCAACCCAAGTGAGTTTTTAACTCAAACTCACAAATTCTTATCAAGAGGACACCTCATCACTTGATTGTTTACAAATTCAAAGAATTTACAACTGATTTTTGCAAACTAAAAACCTCACCAAAGGTTAGGTGTTTGCCAAATAAGTTTGTTGAATAAGCTTCAAGTTGTTCTCATCCCATTCTTTATCATTTGATGAAACATCAAGCCTTTCATGAGAATCTTCCATACTTCAGTATCTCAGCCATCATAAAAGCTTTTGTATTTATCCACCACTTGCACAAACTAGCGTAACTGAATCATCAGCTGACCTTGTAGCAATAGCTGCAGTGTTTTGATCATGCACCTCTTTCTGATTCTTCTTTTGTCCTTTTTGCTCTTGCTTCAAGATCTTGCAATGTCTCTTCAAATGTCAAGGTTTCCCGTAGTCATAGCACTTTGGCATTTCTCTAGACTTAGACCTGTTTCTGGACTTTTTATGATCTCTAGGTCCTTTGTTCTTGCCTCTACCCCAATCTTTAGTGATAAGGGCTTGCCCATGATCAATGCCCTTCTCTTTCCTTCTATTCACCTCATTGGAGACACTTTCTTTGACCATGTCCAAAGTAATTTTACTACTAGTCGAGTTGCTTGTGGAACCCGTTAATGTCTCCCAACTATTTGGCAGAGAACTCAAGAGAAATAGTCCTTGCAATTCATCATCTAGCACTATATTCATAGTGGAAGGTGGTGGACAAGATCTTGAAACATATTCAAGTGCTCACATCAGACTGTCACTCCTTATATTTCAAATTTGCAAACTTCCTTAATGTGAAGACCTTATCATGTACAATTTTCCTCTCACAAATAGCCTCTTACATTTTCCCAAGCTCAACAAACTAGTCCTTTTAGCAACATGATGAAACATATTAATAACAACCCATTGTCTAATGGTACAAATAGCTTTCCTGTTTAGATTGTTTGATTCTTTATATGTCTTGTCGCTAGGCTTAGCTGAAGCATCCTTTATTGGATCATACAAGTCTCTACAATAAAGGACATCCTCCATCATTGGCTACCAAATTGAGTAATTTGATGAAGTCGCTTTAACCATGGACCTTATAGCACTCTCCAATTTTCTTTCCTAACCAAGAGCTCTGATACCAGTTGATAGGACCTAACTCCTAACCCATAGGATACATTCAAAATAATCAAGCAGCTAAGCAACACTACCAAGCAAAGTATGCAAATACTGAGTGAAAAGAAAATAAATCAACTCCACATCAACAAGAACAAATAATAGAGAGACGATACCAAATTTTTGTGGAAAACTTTCCAGTGTAAAGGGAAAAAACCACAGGAAAAACTGGTTACAAATTCATTATTAAATAAATGATACAATGTTCTTTTTCTCAAGTTTTTACCTGAACTTGATATCCACAATAATTTGGAACAATATCAAAATATACCTTTAAGGATTGCAAAACTAGATCTCACCACCACGAGACTGAGTGAACTAATTCTCCATGATTAATGCATTCCTTAATCATTGCAGAAAACACCCTCCAAATTATTGCTTGTTGCTCGCCAAGAATGGCTCTCTCCCTGGAGTTCCAATTTTTTCTCTTTTTCTTCCTGTTATGTAGTGCACCATACTTGATCAAAACCTTAAAATTTCAGCTATGGAATAAAAGGAAAGAAACCCTTATTGCTACCAAAATCTTAACGATCTAATCTTGCTATGTGGCACAATCTTGGCCGCTCAAAAACAAAGCAAAGTCAGGTGAAGCCAAATTCAAGTGTAACAAAGCCATAAGGTGGGACCTAGTTGGACCACATGCCCAATAACTCTATGTCCAGTGAATTCAAATAGTATCATGCACAGTATGGGATAAGGCATGAGTTGACAAAAACTGGTAGCCTTTAGCACCATCATGTTGCAAACAGAGTGAACCACACTAATATGAAAATTGTCAAATGCATGCTAAGGATGGCTAACTTACCTAAGGCATTGGAGGTAAAGCTATTGGCATTGCTTGCTACCTAATTAACTGGTCTACATAGGTTCCTTTGGTTTTGACATACTGGAGTGAGTATGACCAGGAAAGGAAACATCTAACTCACATTTGAGTGGAATTGGTTGTGAAGCCTTCATGCATGTGCCTAAGGAACCAAGATTAAAACTTGACAGCAAAGCCACTCTTGTATAGTTTTTGGTTATGATCATGAGGAGTTTGGTTACAGATTATGAGATCTGGAGAAGAGCAAATTAGTCTGAAGCAAAGATGTACGGATGATGTGAACTCATTGTCAACCCCTCATTCCATGTTGTCTTTTTTATTTGTAATGCTATCAAACTTTTCAGCAAACAATGTCCAGGGCAATGCTTGTTGATACTGACTGACTAGAGTCTGCCCCCTTCTCTCTCTTAGTGCTTGCCTTTCATGCATTTGGCATTCATGATTACAGCACGTGTTTCAAACATTTTGGGATAATTTCTTGCACCTGAGCATTTAGCCCAATGGTAGATATTGTATTTTCTTGTTCAAAGAGCTGGGTTTGAATCCCTTTCTCCCAATAAATAAAAAGAAAAAACAGAACTTAATTTGGATATGCGATATTTAAATGCTGTTGTATTATTTCAGGCATAACTGATCTATATGTGCATGTTGCTGTTGACAATGAGCCTGCAAAGAATTTATACATGAAAAGTGGTTTCGTTCATGAAAATGATGAGCCTGCATGGCAAGCTAGATTTTTAGATCGGCCCCGACGGATTCTATTGTGGATTGGTCTTCCTTGCACTAATGGGTTGTAATGTTATGGCTTTTCCTTTTGCTTTTAGTACGTTATAAGTCTTGATTCTGATACATGTTTATATAATTTGGAAAACTCACCCATTTGAAAACATAATGTAAGCGTCTTGTATATCACCAGGTAGAAAGTTTTATCCAGAAAAATAAAATCTCACAGGAGGATATCCCATTCATTAGAACTTGATACTCTCCATTTGAAGGTTCAAGTTTAAACGTTGAGAAAGAAGTGGATTTTATGAAAGAAGAGAATAACTATTGGTTATGTAGTTTAAAGCTTTGTGGGCATCTTTCTGTATATAGGAAAAAAAATTAAAGAAAAACATAGCTCATTTCCCTTTTGATAAGATGTGCTGCGATTTAGTATGGTGACATGCATACATGCAGGAAACTGTTGCCAGTGTAATGTTGCTTGTTACATTTTTGGACAAGGCCCGTGAAAAGAATAATTTAACTTTAGATCTTAGCTCTTCAAAGGATGGAGGGTTCAATTGAATTGCTTTCTAATTTTGATGTGAATATATAGTTGCTGAAGAAGTTTCGTCCAAAGCAGGTAGTAGTTCTACGTTTTACATAACATTATTGGAATAGCAGATGGAAGACAGCAGTTTCCCATTTTTTCCAGATTATTCTCTTTTACAGCTACATTATCATCATCTTCCCTAGACATTGAGAGGCCATTTTTGATTAGAAGCGTCAAACTCAAACCCTGTATATAAGATAAGGCCAAAGGTGAGACGAGAGTTAAAAGGCCTCAAGGGCCGATGGGCAGTAGTAGTATGGTTACTATTTGAAAGAGACTTACCCATGAAATTCCACTTGGATTATACCGGCGTCAGGATCAGCCATGGCAGAGAAAGCATCTTGAGAAAGATTAATGATTCCCTGGCATCCTGCTTTACAGTAGTCAACAACTTTAACCACGACACTCTTACCGTTCTTGCAAGGATGCGGAGCTTCGTTGGCTCCTCCTATGCATTTAACTCTGTACCTCTTCCCGCATGCCCCTCTGTTATTCCACAACGCATCACTTACTCCCGCAACCATTGTCCCATTGTTTTGGTTACCATAGCATGCTGAGGCTGTTTACATTATATTATACTAACTATTTCAAAAGGAATTGTAGAAACGGCTAAACCAAATCTGGCTTGTTCTTTTGATATCAATATGATTTAATTATGCGATTCAATAAAAAAAATGAGATATGATATATATACCAAATAATTATACTTACGAACATAAGGAGGTGCAAAGAAAACAGCCTTCCCCTGGATGGCACGCACGACTGAGGTAAGACACAAGACCATGCTCACAATCACAAAAACTCTCATCTCAATCCCCATCTCTTCCAGGAAATTGATCTTCCTCAGTTTAAGTGTTATTATTTTTCAGGGTTGTCATGCCTTTTTATATGTTTAAAACTTGAAACTCTCTGATTAAGATAAAATTTTTATTTGGCACATTGATCATGCATAATTTTTATATAATGTCATATCATCATAAACTGTCACTTCATTATACAAGTAAATTTAAAACTTTTAAAAATTTAAAAATAAATATTGATAATTTCTTTACAATTTAATTATATAAAAAATAAAATCATGTTTATTTCTCTCTCAACTTTCACTCATCTAATTTCTTCTTCTTCTTCGTCCTTTTCCTCTTTCAAACATGATCTCAAAAGCCCGACAGATGTTTTCCCTATTTTAGCTACGGCACAAAAGATGCTTATTGCCATGTCGCAAGAGTCATTGACTACCCGTGCATTACATTCTGAACGTGTTTACAGTTGCTCATGTTCTAAGCTTGCAATTTTCTTTAACAATTTATGACCATAGTTCATTACCCAATTTTCAGTTTTATGAAATTTAACAACCACCAAAAACAAAATGTTATCTCCACATTACGGAGTCGTTAAAATGATGTGCTCTTTGTGAAAATTCAAGTTATGTACCGCTCGATTTAATGCTTCTCCTGATGAGGAGATACTACATCGTCTGCACTCCATAGATATCCCTCCTATATCATGTTATGATTTATTAAAATTCTGGTTGATGAAAGCTGTGGAAAAGCTTATCGATGGAAGAAGAAGAGAGGGGCTTTAATTTGAGATAGGAGTGAAAGATGGGGTCTGAAAGAAGAAGGAAGAAGAGAGAAATAAATTTGATTGTAATTAAATTTTAAAGAAATTATTAATATTTATTTTTAAATTTTTAAAAATTTTAAATTGGTAAAATAAATTAATATTTTATGATGACTTTATATATTATCAGTACATTAAATATAAACATTTTAAAATAATGATAGGACTATTTACTTATAGTGAGTGCTCCACTAACACTCAACTTTGATCAAGAGTCAAGACTCAGTCCACAAATTAGTCATCCTCTTGGAAATTCTTGCTTCACCTACCCACTTGTCTTTGGTAAGAAATTTCCACCCGCTTCACTTGGCTAATGCCTAATCTTTCCATCAAGGGTTTGGGACTCCGGATATGACGTTTGAATTTTGTTGGAATTGTTTCACATCTTACTTGTTCTCAATTTGGTATGATTTTCTGCTCTCTTTCGTGGCAGAAGCAAAGAAATTCTAAAGCAACTTAACTTAGGTGGAAAACAGTAGATACCGTACATGTTATAAATTAGAGAGTACTCCAATCAACAAAAAGTGTAGAGATTAAAAAGTCGTAATTGTGGCATTTAGCCCCTATTTAATTACCATGTCGAGGGGTAATTTTCAATATCTCAAAACCATATAGACTCCCATTTACTTTTAAGGCTAAATTCTTGAGGAAACTAAAAAACCAAAAAAAAAAAACTTATAAAACTGTTTATTTAAATTAATATAAAAGCACACTCACAAATTAGATGTCTTTAAAATTTTTAACATAATGTTTAAAAGAAAAAGTAAAATATTCTTATCTTTTAAATTTTGATTCAAATTACATAGAGATCTATTAATTTTTAAAATAGATATTCGGTTCCAAAAAAATATTTTTCACTAGACACTTAGCTCCGACCGTTAGTGTTTCTATCAATTTGATAACGTAACAAAGATAAAAAAAAATTATCTTTAACTAATTTTTAAATTTACTATTATATAATTTTTTTTATTAATTAAAACAAACCTCCCCCAGAGAGCAACCTTTCTTGGGAAGTTAGCTTTTTTTTATTTTTTTATAAAAAAATATAATAATAATTTTTAAAATTAATAAAAAAAGAAAGGACATTTTAATCTTTTTTTTATCTCTGTTAACAATGTTTGCCTTTTTAGGATGCAGTGTCTATTTCAGAAGCATATGGACCCATTTGGAATTTTGACTAAAACTTAAAAAGGTTGATGGTATTTTATCTTTAAAAAAACCTCGAACTATTCAAAAAAATAAAAAAAAATTAAGATGAAATATTTCATGTAGTCATGGCATTATATCATATCATTATCTACTATGATATGTCAACACACCACATTATCATATATTATAACATATCATCATACCATGTCAATATCATATGGTATAGAATATGCATTCGAGCATTTGACTCATTGATTAGTATATGATCCTCTTATTTGAAGAGTATGGATTTGAATCTCTTTTCCTTATAAAAAAAAATTAGTCATAATATATTTTTTGATTCAAAATAAAAATATAAAAACTTAATTGAACGAAATAAAAGAATAAAAACTTATTTGAATTTTTCAAAATAGTTTAGGTATTATGTTCAAATTTTTTAATGTGTAAATGAGTTTGAATATGGGATATTTAAATGATGTTTGCTGTATAGTTTAAGGGATAACTGAATCTATATGTCCATGTTACTGTTGACAATGAGCTTGCAAAGAATTTATGCATGAAAAGTGGTTTCATTAATGAAAATGATGAGCTTGCGTGGCAAGCTAGATTTTTAGATCGGCCTCGACGGATTCTATTATGGATTGGTCTTCCTTGCGCTAATGAGTTGTAATGTTATGGCTTTTCCTTTTGCTTTTGTTTTAATATGCGGGTTTGGAAACTTGATTGCTGAACATGAAAAATTTTGAAAATTACTATCAATCGTCTTTTCTAATTGTGATTGGTCATCTATTAACTTGATTCTAATTGACGAAATTCTAAATTAATTTTAGATTCGTTGAAAGAACGAGAACTGGTCTACGATTTTTAAATATGAGTTTGGGAGTGCAGTTACGCATGGAGAAGGGTTAACACCTTTTTGGTGCCTGTTCCACAAACGATACCATTTAATTTTAAATTATCATATTGTAGCCTACCCTTGATTTTATTCTTATATTTCCTTAATCATTACTTATTAATTAATTCTTTATTATATTAGCTGATTGAATCTTTTATTCAGTTTCATGGATGAACATGATATAGTCGTAAAATGATGTTATGATTTGTTCAATTTTAAATGATAAGGTCGACAATCTTTTATCAGACAATCGTTCATAGACCATCCCAACGTTTTGGTAAAATCTGGAAGTTTTCCTCATCTAAAGACATCTCGATAAGAACTCATCTCTACAAGCTTTTCGAGAAAATCTCATCATCGGAATTCCCACTCCATTAACAAAATAAATGTGGCATGCTATGAAAGGATAAAATGATGACATCTACATGAATGCATTCATTAATTTAGTTGGTTCGTTATTCATGCAATAATATATTTAATAATTTACGGTGATTTATTACATTTTTCATATATTTATTATTATTTTTTAATTATTTATTATTTTTTGGAGCTTTCTATTTAAATCTATATTCCTTAATTAACATTTTTTACTTAACTATATATTTTATCAGATAAACAATTAATTAATTTTTAATGGTTGAATTAACTTTATTTAGTGATATTTGTTTAAGTTAATTAACTAACTACATTAATTTAGATTTGAATGCAACGTTATGTAAATTTTTTTCTAGTATATATATTATTTTTAATAATGATTATTTGAGTTAATGAGTATTAAAGTATAAAGTTCGGATTTATCTCAACGTTTCGATGAAAATCCATCTTGAACTCTGCACTTAAAAAACCTATCTAAAAAATACAACTCTTTACCCTTTTTAAATGAAATTCTATAATCGGATCATTCAAAATAATCATTTCATTTTTTGATAATTATTATATTTACATCATTTTTTTATTTATTATATTTATGAGTATCTAAATCTATTTATAATATAAATATTTTTTCTTTTCTTTTTTATCGATCATTTATTATTATTATTATAATTATCTTTGGTTGGTTTTTTGTTTATTTAATTTTTTAATACTAAAATAAATATTTATATTTTAAATATATATATATATTCTTCTCTTAAAAAATAAATATATTTTAATTAAATAAGATGAGTTAGATTCAATTTCAACTAAAACCAATCCAAACAAAATAGAAAAATTGTACTTTACTGGACTGAGATTGAACCAATAGATTTGGATTTTTAACTGGAGGTGTCCACTTGTCTCCTGCTGACCCGTTTCCCTCTTTCTCTTCTCTTTTGGATCTTTCCTTCCCAGTTGCTAGTGGACCTTTCTCATAGGTTCTGCCCAGTTCTCCTTAGGGATGTCAACGGGTCGGGTACCCTATAATTTCGAGGTACCCGAACACTAACCCTATAAAAAATCAATTACCCTAACCCTATTAACTATCCGTTTAATTTTAAAATTACTACCCTAACCCTAACCCTAATACATTTCCACTACCCTATAATTACCCTAATCCGTTTAAATACCCGATTAAATAAAAAAATTATTAAAAATTTCTTCATGGGAACCCAATTACCCAATTAACTTTTCTAATCTCATAAATAAACATATATATACTGTAATTAATAATTTTATGAATTATAATTTTTATAATGTTAATACAAAATAAAAAGTAAATATATTTATATTTAAAATACATAATATATATACACACGCATTCATAAAAGTGTTAATGTCTTCATATTAATAATTAGAATAATTATACTTAAACATAAATAACAATCTAATAATTTTTTAATTTAAATATAATAATGTCAACATATTAATAATAAAAGTAACCATACTTTTTATATATTTGTTAGTTTTTAACAAAAAAATTTACTTGTAAAGTTGGTAAAAATTATAAATTTTTAATTTAATTATTAAAATAATAATAAAATATTTATAAATAGTAATCGGGTTCGGGTAACGGGTACCCGATATCCAATAGGTGGTATCCTAACCCTACCCTATTAATATTCGGATAGTAAAATCACTACTCTAACCCTACCCGAACCCGTTTATGAGTACCCTAATCCTGTATAATCGGATCAGATACCCGCGGGTACTCTATAATAGAGTACCCGTTGACATCCCTAGTTCTCCTTGACTATGCCTACTCGTATTTCACTTTTTTCTTTTTTCCTTTTTTTTTTCTTAGCAGCCCCACGTTCTCTTCTCCATTTTTTTTTCTTTCTTTCCCGTTTCTTTCTCTCCCTTTCCTGCTCCTCTTCTTTCTATTTTTTTTTTCCTTCCTTCATCTCTTTCTCTTCTTCTGGTCGGCATCACCTTTCTTCTCTCCCCTTTTTTTTTCTCTATTTTTTCTTTCTTCTTCCTCTTCCCCGCCGGCGTCGCACCTTTCTTCTCTCTCTTTTTTCTTTCTTTTCCTTCCTTCTCTCTCTTCCTCGCTGGTCGGCCTTCCCTCTCTCTTTCTCTTCTCCTCCGTCGGCCTTCCCTCTCTCTTTCCTAACCAGATCCCCCTCTTTACTCCTCCAATATTCTCCCCACAAAACCCATTTCCCAATTTTTCTTTTTGTCCAGGTTGGCTCTCAGTTTTGAGAGTTTTTTTTTTGTTTTGCTTTTGGTATTTTTGGTTTCCTTTTGATTGTGATTTTTTTTTTTATTTTCTTTGATTGTGGCTAGGGTAGTCTGTTGGTAGAATTTTAGGATTTTTGGTTCTTGGTTTTGCTGGGGTTGAGGGTTTGAAGAAATGGATTTTTTTTTTTTTTTGTTGCCGTTCTTCAATCTTAGATTCTTAGTTGGCAATGAACCAAAGGCAATCATGCTCTTCTCAGCATGAATTCCGGATGGGTGGCCTTAAAGTCAAAGAAAATCCACCGAAAATGACACAAAATCCCGACTGCTCCAGGGCATTCAATGCTCTGTATATCGTTGACAATGGAGGCCAAGCGTGCTTCCAGCCTTTTTTCCCTTTTTTTTCTTTTTTTTTAATTTTAAATTATTATTTATTATTATTTATATTATTATAAAAAAAGGGCGTGTACAGCTTTTTGTACTTTGTTATAAGTCTTGATTCTGATACATGTTTATATAATTTGGAAAACTCGCCCATTTGAAAACGTAATGTAAGCTTCTTGTACATCACCAGGTGGAAAGTTTTATCCAGAAAAATAAAATCTCACAAGAGTCTATCCATTTGAAGGTTCAAGTTTAAACGTTGAGAAAGAGGTAGATTTTATGAAAGAAGAGAATAACTATCGGTTGTGTAGTTTAAAGTTTTATGGGCATCTTTCTGTGTATAGGAAAAAAAATTAAAGAAAAACATAGCTCATTTCCCTTTTGATAAAATGTGCTGCTATTTAGTATGGTGACATGCATACTTGCAGGAAATTGTTGCCAGTGTAATGTTGCTTGTTACATTTTTGGACAAGGTCTGTGAAAAGAACAATTTAACTTTAGATCTTTGCTCTTCAAAGGATGGGGGGATAAATTGAATTGCTTACTAATTTTGATGTGAATATATAATTGCTAGAGTTTCGTCCCAAACAAATAATAGTTCCACATTTTACATAACTTTATTGGAATAGCATATGGAAGACAGCAGTTTTCCATTTGTTCTAGATTATTCTCTTTCACAGCTACATTATCATCATCTTCCCTAGACGTTGAGAAGCCATTTTTGATTAGGAGCGTCAAACTGAAACCCTGTATGTATGAGGAGGCAAAAGGTGAGAAGAGAGTTAAACGGCCTTAAGGGCCGATGACTAGTAGTAGTATGGTCAGTATTTGAAAGAGACTTACTCATTAAATTCCACTTTGATTATACCGGCGTTAGTATCGGCAATGGCGGAGAAAGCATCTTGAGAAAGATTAATGATTCCCTGGCATCCTGCTTTACAGTAGTCAACAACTTTAACCACGACACTCTTACCTTCCTTGCAAGGATGCGGAGCAAGATTGGCTCCCCCTATGCATTTGACTCTGTAACTCTTTCCGCATGCCCTTCCGTTATTCCATAACGCGTCACTTACTCCAGCAACCATTTTCCCTTGGTTTTGGTTATAGCATGCTGAGGCTGTTAACATTATATTTTATTAAATATTCCAATAGTAAAAACGGCTAAACCAAATCTGGGTTGTTTATCCAACCCTGTGATATATATGACGAACTTAAAAATCTTTTTAAGTGATGTTATAATTAAAATAATAATAATAATTAAAATTTTTTTTTCATCAATCCAGATTTGTCGGAAGAGTACTTAAATCAAATTTAATAAAATTTTGCTTAAAAGAATGTTGAGTATCATCATTAGTAGAATTATGTTGTTGTTGTCAAGACTCGAGTCTTGTAAAATAATTTTTTATATTTTAAAATATCTTTTCATGATTTATTTTTTTAAAAATGTGTTAAAAATTACTATTAATTTCTCATTAGCATAAATTAAAATATTAAAATTAAATAAAATATGATCTTAGATAGCAAACTATCAATTTCAACAATTAACAATTTGACAAATTTCTATTCATTAATTAAAAAGATCCACAAACCACAAAAAATTAAATACATAAAAATAATCAAAAAATATTTAGACATGAATTATTTAAAAACTTAATTTAAATTGAAAATTACTTAGAATTGAAGTCTAGATGAATTGTTTTGAAAGAGTGAAAACTGCAACCAAGGACCGAGAAGAGGGTGCGTTATTACATGTCTTAACAGTAAGATTTGAATTTTCGAATAAAAAGAGTAATTTGGATTTTGATTTTTTTAATAAAATCTTAAATTATAATTTTTTTTTATCTTTTCATGTAGTATTTAAATATTAATATATAAACTACTTTTTGATAAATTTACTTGAATTTGAAAATTTTGATCCATTCTCTACAAAATTGTAAAAAAAATAATAGATTTATTAGTGTATTAACTATATAAAAAAAACTATATAAAACTTCCTTCAAGGTAAGTCCATCGTTGTATATATATATATAGTGAATAATTATACTTACGGAAATAAGGAGGTGAATAGAAAACAGCCTTCCCCTGAATGGCACTCACAACTGAGGTAAGACTCAAGACCATGCTCACAATCACAAAGACCTTCATCTCAATCCCCATGTCTTCCACCTACAGAAAGTAAATTGATCTCCCTCAGCTTTAGGCATTATTACTTCTCAGGGGTTGCCACGCCTTTTATAGGTCCAAAACCCTAAACCTCTCCATTTAAAAGAATAGTACCGTCACTTACATAGCACTCAACTTTGATCAAGACTCAAGAGTCAGTCCACAATTTAGTCATCCACCTTCAAATTATTGCTTAATTACCTAACCACTTGTCTTGTTCACCCCGTCCGCTACGCTTACGCTAATGCCTAATCTTTCCACCAAGGAAATTCTTCTTTGAGAGTACGGATATCATGTTTGCATTTTCTTGGAATTGTTTCACATCTTGGCATAATTTTCCGCTCCCCTTTGTGGCAGAAGCAAAAATATTCCAAGTCAATCCGTGTTGAAAACGTCGGTGGAAAAAGGAGTAGATAGATGTGATAAATTAGGGAGTGCTCCAATCAACAAAAAGTGTGAAGATTAAAAAGTCCCTTTGGGATAATGATGGCAGAGTTGTGGTTGCTGGAGTAGCAAGAAAGGTGGGGTGCGACGACTCAATAAGTTCAAAGTATAAAGTAAAATATTTATAGGAGATTTTTTTATTAAAATTTTATTTTTATAATTTTGTTGAGATGTAAAATAATTAAATTTTTATAATTTTTTTAATTGATAATATAATCATTCTATTTAATCTTTCTTAATACATTGTTGATCTTAAATAAAATTTTATTAATTTTAGTTTTGAAAAACTTATTTCTCCGGAAGTAATTATTTTTGGAATTGTTAACATTATTTTGAAAGCAATATATGTATTTGGAAAAGAATCGAGTCTTCTTATATGATTATGTATATCAATTAGACTGTTTTTTTCTATTTGTATAATTTCTTTTAAAATTTTTAACTATAAAAATAAATCTAAACCATTAATATCAAAATAGTTGTTATATTTTAAGGAACATTCAAGATTAAGGTAATATTTTTTCAAATTATTATTTTCTAATGACTTCAACTTTTTACTATTAAATAAAAAACCAAAAATACTTTCATATATCTTAAATTGTTGAAATCTACTTTGGGTGAAAAAATTGTTTGATCTAATATGTATATAAGAAGTAATCAATTCTAAATGATTCTTTAAAAGATCTAGTTATTTTATTATCAACATTCTCATCAAATTATTTTTTTCTGCGAATGATACATGTACCACGAAATTTAAGTTTTATGCTTATTTAAGATGTAATTTCTTTAGAAGAAATCATAGCAGATGCAAATCTATCTTCTTTATATTTTTCAAAAAATAAAGAAAGAAGATCTTTTAATTATTTTATAACAACATTAATACACATATCTTTTGATTGTAAATTTTTGCCAACAAAGTTAACAACAAACAATATATCATACCAAATAGTCATACCCAACAAAAACTTAAAATTTTCAAGCTCATATATTGCTAAGCAATTAGCTTCACTTTTAGTTTTAAGATCTTCACTAACTTCTACTAATTTCAATAAATCATCTCTTATTTGTGGAGCTTGGAATCTTATTACTTTAACACTTTCAATGTGACTTTACCAACGTGTTTGTGACAATGATTTAAGAGTTTGACTAGGTATATTATCTTGTAAAATTTTTCATCGTTTGGTAGAAAAAGAAAATAGTGAATATATATGTTAAACCACTCCAAAAAAATGATATAGATTTAGTGCAAAAATTTGTCATGTCACAAAGTACTAAATTTAGATTGTGATAACTACATGGTGTATTAAAGGATTTAGGATTTAAGTTTTAAATTTTTTTTTGCACTTGTTGTTGCTTGCCCTTCATATTAAAGCCATTATGATATCCTTATCCTCTTAAATTATTAATGTCAAGCCCAATATTTTTTATTTAATCCACAATGGTATCAAAAAGACATTTTTCGGTAGTATCGTCTACTTTTAAAAATTCAAAAAAATAGAGGATTTTTTTTAGCCCTTAAAAATAAAGTGTGTTTGAAAATAACCCCCTAAGATAATTTTAATTGTTTTTAGCCATTAAAGTATATTTTGGAACAAAAATGCCCTTAACGAGACATCTTCGTTGATGGGCACTTCAAACACGCGAAAAATTATGCAAAGAATTTTGTGAACATCTACTTTTGCGCAAAACATCCCTTTTTTTTTTGGAGAAGCTTGTGCAAAAGAAAATAATGTTGCATGGGATGGTTTTTCTGATATTTCGGACATGGCATTCAGATAAACCGAACGAGGAGATGATCATGATGAATCGAAAACTTCGAGAATGATGTGAAACTAGAAAACCCGCTTATGGAGGTGAATCGAAAGGAGAAAGACGTGAATCCAAAGCACGAAATGGTCGTGCTATAGCAGTTGGGACACTCCATGCAGTGTTTAGAGTTTGTGAAAGGGAAAATGTGAAAGTCGATGCAGGGAAAATATGACATGCCATGTAGGGAAAATGTGAGAAGCAATGCAAGGAAAATGTTACACACCATGTAGGTAAAATGTGACACGACAGGGTGAGAAATGCGACAAGACTTGGGGGGAATATGTGAGATGAGATGGTGAGAATATGTGACACGTTAGGGTGAGAATGTGGCACACCATGTTGTGCATATGTGATGCGTCATGGAGGGAATTAGAGAGAGGGCATGGTGAGCAGATGTGACAGGGCTGTGACATGGCAGGGTTTAGAGTTTGTGACACGCCATGGAGGGAAGCAATAACACGACAGGGTGTAGAGTTTGTGACAAGCCATGGAGGAAAGCAGTGACACGGCAGGTTCAGAGTTTGTGACACATCATGTAGGGAATTTGTGACATGTCATGGTGTGTATATGTGACACGCCACGGTGACCATATGTGACACGACAGGGTTCAAAATTTGTGACACGCCATGTAGGGAATCTGTGACACTCCATGGTGTGTATATGTGACATAACAAGGTTCAGAATTTGTTACACGCCATGTAAGGAATCTATGACACGCCATGGTTTAGAGTTTGTGAGAAGCCATGGTGAGAATCTATGACACACCATGGTTTAGAATGTGTGACACGACATTGCTTGAACATTTGACACGCCATGGTTTGAAATATGTGGTACGACATTGCTTGAAAAGCTGACATGCCATGGTTTGAAAAAGAAGAAAAAAAAAAGGCAGTTAAAGAGGTAACCTTTTGGACTTCCCCTTAATGAAAAGAAAAAAAATGAATGAATATTATTGATTTTTTACATTAAATAGTTATTTTTCCATAAGTCATAAAGACATTCGTGAATGTCTGTGTGAAGGAACCAACACGAGTTTGATTCATTTCTCATTCCCAAAGGATCCAGAGTGTTCAATTTCATTCTTTCGAAGGTTAACAACAACATAGCAACAGCAACAATGTCGATTATCAGTGAAGAGGTTAGTGAGGCTGAAATAAAAACTATCTTCTGTTCGTTAATTTTGAATTTTTTTTTGTTGGGTTTGGTTGATAGATATGTTCGCGTTATTTGCAAATGTTATGTTTAAACTATTTTCTTTCTGGTTTGATGGTTTTTGGGGTTAACAGGTAGTGGGTTTACTAGTTATTGGGGTTTAGCGTGTCACGACATTAGGTGGTTGATATGCATGGCGTGTGACAACATTTTTCTTATTTTTGCATGGTGTGTAACAACATTTTACTTGGTATGCATAACGTGTAGCAAAATTTGACTTGATATACATGGCGTGTGACGACATTTTACTTGATAGGCATGGTGTGTAACAACATTTTACTTAATAATATGCATGGCGTGTAACAACATTGTACATGATATGCATAACGTGTAATAACATTTTACTTGATATGCATAGTGTGTAACAACATTGTACTTGATATGCATAGTGTGCAACAACATTTTACTTGATATGCATGGCATGTAATAACATTTTACTTGATATACATGGCGTGTAACAACATTATTTCTTTCTTTAGTATACATTGTTGCACATTATGGGTTAACTGACTTGTGCATGTGTGCCATGTTTTGTAGATGCAGCATAGAGAATATGAGAATCTTGACAGTTTTTTAAATGTGCCGAGGGAGAAGTGGGCTTTCAATGTCTCAATCAACACCCACTGTAAGTGGTCCCAACTGCATTACATCAACAAGACTTTCCAAGAGAAATGAGAGTACGATGTAGTGAAGCGTTCTTGCCTTGGAATGCTCCTAGATGTATATCCGCAATGGTACTTTTGCGCTGGTCTCCTGCATAACATCATGATTCATCGAATCATTGAGAATGAGTCAATGGAGCATGAGCTATGGTTTGCCATTAGCAAGAGCAAGGCTCAAACATCAAAGCAGGAGTTCTGCCTAATCATCGAGTTGAAGTTTGGTCCAATGCCCGATGTGTTCACACGTTTATACGAGGTTGTTGCGGATGGAATTCATGATAGATACTGGAACGGGCAACAGAGTGTAAAGCTGCAGGAGTTGCTAGATACGTTCCGTGTCAACCAGTTTCAGCGACCAGGTGACGGGACAAAGATGGCTCTTATCTTAATGGCCAATAACATTTTATTTGGTCAAGACTACCATAGACGGGTGACACCTTAGCTATTGTCATTGGTGAAGGACATTGATGCTTGGAATGCCTTCCCATGGGATAACTATGTTTGAAGGCTGACCGAAGACTACCTTTTGAAGGGGTTCGAAGTGCCTGACTCAAACTTGTAGAAGGTTACCCGTTTATGGTACAACATTTACGAGTTCGTGTGGGTGATACAAGTACTGTCACTTAACATCAGTTTCATTTGGACTTAAACATTTATGGTTGCACTTGTTTATTATACAAATGTCTGACAATGTTATGTTTGACTTGTAGTTCTGGGCAATGGAGGTAATTTCGACCTTCAAAAAAATTATCGTCCTCTCTGCTCTAAAGGATGTCTACCCACGTATGTTGAGATGGCAATGCAATCAGAAGTCGAAAGACTTCCATAAAGCAATTGAGAAGCTAGAGTTATCTCAACAGGTGAGTGAACAACTACTAATTTTTGCTGTGCATTTGCACAATAATTTTTTGTAAAATTTAATCACAATCCCTATTTTGCAGTTATGGGCTGTGTCGACCTTGAAGCCGACCCCAGATGAGGCTAGCTGGGAGTATTATGTGGACATTGATGTCCCGTTATCTGATGGCCACCAGTACGTGCCAATATGGCACATGGAGGATCGGGCTGACTAGGGCTTAAGTACTAGGGAAAAGAGGACGAACTTAAAGGAGAAACGAGCCAGTGGTGGCATGAAACAGAGGCACACTGTCACTGCAACAATGGATGAGCTATCAGGCCCTGAGTTGACAGAGGAAGGGGTCGACCATAGCAACAACAATGAACAACTAGTAAGGACGGTTCTAACGCTTTGTGTTAAACAGTTCCATATGTAATTATCGAACAACATATCTGTGTTTGTAACTCGACCATGAGACGGTAGCTCCGCACCGACCGAGAGTTCCTTCTCAGACACACAGTGCTAATGAGGCATCGGTAAGATTGGTAGTAATTGTTTTTGTTCAACATTTTTGCATATGTTTATCGAGTAACACAGTAAATTTTGTCATTGCAGTTTAGGGAGGCAATGGCAGCTCTTGAACCACTAATCAGTCTTGCTGAACTGCACAGTCATAATGATCCACCGGTAAGGGTTTTAAATGTCTAACGGTTAATGTTCAACAATTCAATATACGATTATTGAATAACACGGTAAGATATGTTATTGCAATTTACCCATTCCATAAGAGTCAATGATAGAATAGTGGTGATGCATCAATTGTAGCGGATCATGCATTGACATCAAAAAAAGATGTCAGAGTTGAAGGCCTCAATTTAGTCATTGACTTTGGCCCTATAAACTTTTGAGGACCGTGTCGTTGATTGGATTCTAGCGAGGCTGAAATCACAAGTACAATATTCTATCTTTGCTCATATCTTGGTCGTTTATGTTTAGTAGGTGTAGTTCTATTTATTTTTTTCAGTTTAGTGTTTGTGGTATTTTATGAGGTAACGGATTTTCTCTTTTGTTTTCGTTCTATATGGTAGTACTTCATCACACGATACTGGTGAGGACCACAATGATGCTGATCATGGGTAGCATGATGAAGATGGTGCTGACATTCATGATGATGTCATTGGTGCTGACGGAGATGATGCTGTGGCAAAGGATGTCACCTTTTAATTAAATGATGATGAAAGAGTCGATGTTCCTGAGGCTTATCTTGTTATCGATATATTATCGGGAGGGGAGGCAGATCTTTAGTTTGTCGTAGTTGAAGAAGAGCTTCTTCCTAAGGCCAGTGCATTAGTCAAGGCAGTAGCAAAAGGGGATGAGATTCTTGCATTAGTCATGGTTGAAGGGGACCATCTTCCTCACTGCAATTCGAAAGGCAACGGCACACGATTGTCGTCACCTGCAGTGTCTGATGTCGTTGATCTTGCAGCTCAAATTTCAAACCCAACTAAGAGGGCACAGATCAGAATGGCTAACAAATACATGGGTAGCCTGTGTGTGGACCCGTCATTGAGCCGTCGGGATATAAAAAGCTCAATAGTCAGAGCGTACGAAGCTTTCAAAAAAGACGAGTGTGCAAGGCAAGCTAAAAAATAACTTCCATTGCAAATATTGTTTTTTAATGAAACATTATTCCACCAAGGCTTACCAAATTCATTCTGTTACATATGTAGGCGTAACGTTAGAATCTTAAGGGATCAAGGTATTGAATTTTTCACAACATTAGAGGATCCCTAAGAAGAAATGACTAGTGAACACATCGACGCATGCCTTAGAGTACTCTGTAAGCAGACAGGGCCGAAGTCAAAGCTATACACTACCCGTGCATGCGTGATGGACACGATATTCTTCGTAAGTTTATCTCCAAAATTTTTCAATTATGAAAATACTAAGTTTTTTATTGCATTAAGTGTAAGCTAATGTATACATGCTTTTTAGGACACCATCCATATGCCACACATGGCATATCCAATTGAAGATGCTTGGGCCAGCATGCAAATTCTAAATGAGTTGCGGGGGTACGTGGAGGGTGAGAGGCCGACATACAGTAAAAATGGTTAGATGTCGATTTCATCCTCGCACCTTGCAATGTCAGTGGACATTAGGTGGTAGCAAAGATCAACTTGGTGAGGTGGACGATCAAGGTCGTCAACTCCACAAGAACTTCGGATGCTAAGGATAACGAAGTGTGTGCAGGTTAGATGACACCTCTAACAACGATCATGCCAATTATCTGCCACCAAGCTGGTTATTTCACCAACACACGTCGGAAGACATGAGATTTGAAGCCGATGCCATTGGACATTCATTTGCCAAAAGCTAAACTGCATTAGCAAAACGATAGTGTTAGCTGCGGTATATTCATGATAAGGTACGTTGACCATATTTTGCAATCGAAATCGATCAGAGTTAAGTAGGATATGATTGTAAATATGCGTCAACAATACGCTCTAGAAATTTTTTCCAACAGTTGTGAGAGCAAACCCTAAACATATTAGCCCTTGTCTGTACAGTAAATTTTTTTGCATACACAATTAATTTGATTAATTTTATTTTAATAATAATATTCATACATTTTATACATTACAATAGTAGCATTACTTTCCATTACTTTTTCTTTTCTTTATTAATTCAAACACAGTGCCTATATATATCAGAAGCTGATGTAAATTTAAATTAATTAATACTGCTTGCACTTGAAGTGTGACACGCCAGGTCTGCATGACCGTGGCGTGTCACCACAATTGGATCGTGGCGTGTCACTCTATAATACAGCAACAGGACAACGTGTCACCATAGATTGTGCATGCACTTGGCGTGTGACACGTCAGGTCTGCATGAACGTGGCGTGTCACCTCAAATAGGTCGTGGTGTGTCACTTCATAATACAGTAATAGGACATCGTGTCACCATAGACTGTGCATGCACTTGGCTTGTGACACGCCAGGTCTGCATGAACGTGGCATGTCACCATAATTGGGCCATGGCGTGTCACTCCATAATACACAAATAGGACAGCGTGTCACTCCATAATACAACAACATGACCGCGTGTCACCATAGATTGTGCATGCACTTGGCGTGTGACACTCTAGGTTTGCATGAACGTGGTGTGTCACCACAATTAGGTCGTGGTGTTTCACTCCATAATACAGCAACAGGACAGAGTGCCACCATAGACTATGCATGCACTTGGCGTGTGACACGCCAGGTCTGCATGAACGTGGTGTGTCACCATAATTGGGCCGTGGCGTGTCACCACAATTGGGTCGTGATGTGTCACTCCATAATACACCAACAGGACAACGTGTCACCATAGATTGTGCATGCACTTGGCGTGTGACATGCTAGGTTTGAATGAACGTGGCATGTCACCACAATTAGGTCGTGGCCTGTCACTCCATAATACAGCAACAAGATAGCGTGTCACCATAGACTTTTTTATTATTTTTATATGGATATATTAATAAGATAAAATAAATATAAATAAATGTGGTGTGTAATTAATTAAATAATTACAAAAAAAATTCCCAATTCAATATTAGGATTTATGAAGCTATAAAAGTTACATGAATTAATTTAATTTTATTGTAAGAACTTAAAAGGTTAAATCAAATGAAATAGAAAGGAATTGAATTAAATAATTAATTGTTTAACATAAGTGGTAATAAAATGTCAAAAAGGGGGTAACAGTGTAGGGACTTCGCAAGTCATTTTAGTGTTCAAACCTACAGACAAAATGAAAAAAATAATCAAACAAACATAAATGAAGAGGAAATTGTGAGAAAGGTATTCCACATGGGTTACACATTTAGTTAGGCCCACAAGCTGTCTTCATCCATAACACACCCTACATTTTCAGACATTGTCTTTTATATTGGATAGTTGTTGCGTGTGTGACCAGTTTGTCTACAACTTGAACATATTTTCGATCGGTGCACTCGTGGAGGTGTCGATTAACTTGGAGATGGTGCCGGATTTGTGGATGAAATTACAAAGGGGGACGGGCAATTCTGTCTATTATGCCTGACCTTTTTGCAGTGCGAACATCTTTATGCTCGACTGCCTTTACTAACCGATGGAATCTTTCTCCTCCTAGGTCTTCTCGTTTGGCCTCGCCAAGGTGGTGGCAAGACAACAATTTATTTCACATGAGGGGGGATGTCCCACTCACTAGGATGCCTTACTGGGCGAATGGACCTCGCATAACCCTCCACCAAAACGATTGTCTTGTAGTAGTCAGCGTAGAATTCAATGGCTTCACGTTTGCATTTACTGAAAAATACAATGAACTCAATCTTCAAGCACAATTTAAATAAATAACAATTAGGGATCAAATAAAAAATAAAGATATTTTGACCTTATTGTTGCAATAGCATGGCTGCATGGCAATAAATCCATTTGGAACTCACAGCATAAAGACGTCTTCATGGACAGGTTTACAAGTCCGTCCATCTTCTTGTCTTTAACTTTGAACTCCACTTGATTGATAGGCTTAACTATAAAGCAATGTGCATCATTGAAGCATTTGCTCAACTGTCTAGCAACCCATGGGCTAAAGGGCGTGGTAACTTTGACGACCTTCTCGTACCGGTCATGGAACCAACGTTGGAACATGTCTTTGATGAACTCGAGCAAAACAGTGATTGGCATTTGTCTTGCATGCTTCAAGCATGAGTTAACACATTCCGCAATATTGGAGGTCATCATTTGGTATTGCCTTGTCGATGAACATGCACGTGCCCATCTCTCAGGGCCTATTTTCATAAAATCAGCGTAAGCTCTCGCATGAATCTGCTTGAGCTGGCTCATATGTTTATTGAAATCGAAAACCTTATAGCAATCTCAAGCAAGGGTGAAATTCATAGAAACATCATCGTGCTTGAACTTATTTTTAAAGTTTTTCTTCAAATAGTAATCGCATAAACTGTGGTATACTTCTGGGTATGCATTTTAGATTGCTTTCTTAATGCCGAGATGCTGATCAGAAATGAACATAGTGTTTTCAGGACAACCAACCGCATCACGCAGCTTGTTGAGAAACCACGTCCACGAGTTTTCCTCCTCAACATGGCTGATGCCAAACGCAATTGGATATACACACTCATTCGTATCTTTACATACAACGATAAACAGAACACCTTTGAACATACCTTTTAGATGTATCATATCAATTGCAACCGTAGGATGCAATACATTCCTAAACCCCCTAATACAAGCCATGTATGACCAAAAATAATATTTGAATCTATCAGCCTCATCAATAGCCACTGCAGTGACTGTGCTAGGATTTTCTTATTCCAACATATAAAAATACAAGGGTAGTAGTTGAAATGACTCCTTCGGGGGACCGAAAACAAGCCTCTCCGCATACTCTTTTACTTGTCAAGCCTTACCATACAAACATTCCAATCGCCATTGAACCCTAATTTCATCAATTATGTCTTTAAGTCTCAATGCTACTCCATTAGCTTGAAGCTTGTATGACATAAGTTCACCAATTATCTTCGCACTCGCAATTGGAAATCACCCTTGCAAACCATCAACAGTACATGTGTGTACTTTGTGGAACGTTCGAACATGCCAATAGCTTCTTTCGTCAGGTAACTTCGTTGCACGCACATTAAACTTGCATGCCTTGTCCTTGCAACCAACCTCATAACAACCTTTACATGACCTTTTTACTCTTATCTCAAACTACTCTTTTAGAGCCAATATGTTCCGAACTCGTTTCAACTTAGCCTTCGAGCAAAATATTTTTTCTTTGTATAAGCGATCATCGACACATGTCGACTCTTCAGTCGTAATTGTTTGGAAAGAGAACCTTTCTGCACCTGCAATTCGTCACGTACCAAATATCCCTGTATTTCCCCTTTCTAGATAACTATCATCGAGCAATGTATCAATGGAATGAATCCCATCCTCACCAGCAATAAGGTTATTGTATATGGGGTCATCACACTAAACATCTCCTACATCGACATTTCCAACAGCTTTCGTTTTGCCTTCAACATTATTGTAAATTGGAATGTCACTGTCATAAAGCTAGTCATCATTTAAACCATCATGATCCCATTCATCAAGCCCATCATCTGAATTGTCATCAAATCTATCTTCTCCGGCAGTGAACAAATCTTCATTTCCCTCATCAGATGCATTATTATCCTCCAGCATCGCAGTGTGAACCTCAAATGTCACAGTATTGTATTCAAGTGTCGTATTCTCATTTGAAATTAGCATTATACACTTTACAGTTTCACCCAATCGTTGAATTTCTTGAACAGCAGCAACTAATTGGTTTGATGCACATCCTGATCGAAATTGTCCACCCAACTGTTCTGTCAATGTCGTCTATTTATCGGGCTGTACAAACTCCTATGCATACCTCAATTGTGGGTTACGGACCGAATGCTCTGGTATATGTGAAGCATTGTAAATACTCATTTTGATTAAGCCGATTACCATGTTGTTCAGCTTCTTCATGTGACATAACATTTGTTTGGTGTCTCTTAATGCTGACATACATAGCCGGAACATTCCTCTGTTCTAGCAAAATTAATGCAACATTCTCATCGTCTTTGATAATTGGGCATGATAGCTTTCCGGGTGTACTGATCAATGCATGTAACTTAATTTCGTCAATTTCTGAGTTTACCTCAATAACATCTTTAACCAGCTTCATCAAGCCTGCAAACTACAAATCACTCCTAACCCCCCGTGTTCGTGACTCACCACCCTTGTAAATGCCATCCACCCACTGACCACCGTGTCTTATCACAAGTCGCAGAATTGAAATCCCACTAAAATTTTGAAAACAAAAATTAATATAATTAATTAATTTATCAATCATTTTACACAATACATGCCGTGTTCAAAAATTTGTCAGTCATGTTGTTACACGCCATGTTTAGAAAATGTTACACGTCATGTCCGTAAATGTTACACGCAAGTTTAAAATTTGTTACACACCATGTTCACAACATGTTACGTGCAAGTTCAAAATTTGTTACACGCCATGTTCACAACATGTTACACGTAAGTTTAAATTTTGTTACACGCCGTGTTCACAACATGTTACACGCTATGTTAAACAAAAAAGTTACATGCCATGTGCTAACACATGTTATTTCAGTATATTTTTTACAAGCCATTTGCTTTATAGATGCATGGCGTGTAACAACTCTGTACAATGTTTTTAATCCGTCTTCTAATTTACACAAAAAGTTTCACAAATTTATGCGTTGCAGTAATAAACCCAATAGCATAACTTGATGTCATCTCTGCTATAGGGTCTGTTTTTTTAGGACAATATGGTCAGATGGCAAGAGATAGACCACAGCATGATGATGATGGTGCTCAATAGAGAGTTGACAAAGCTCATATAGTTCAAAAAGCTGATGACGATGGTGCTTAACAACGAGTTGACAGAGTGATACAATTCAGAGAGTTGAGAGAGAAAGATGGATGAGCTCAAATAGCTGAGCAATTATTTCTAATTTTTCTATGGCAGGAGGTAGATATCGGGAGCTTAATTGGCCACGATGTTTTTTAAGGGCATTTTCATCTACTCATGCTTTTTTGTGGCTAGAAACAGATAACTTTATCAGGGTGATTATTTTTGAAATCACCCTATGAGGAGGGTTATTTTTCACAATTTCCTCAAAAAAATACTCCATAACTTTAATTGAACTTGATGAAATATTAACACATCATAATACAAAAGACATTTGCTCTTGACGACTTACATCTGGAGTGCAATCAAGTATTATTGAACAATATTTTGCTTCTATGAGGTTTTTAATAATTTTATTTCTAATTTCAATTGCTGACAAATTTATCAATTCATTTTGTACTTTATGTCCAAGGTAATGAGTATGAATTTTATTGTCTTTAATGCGTCGAATATGTTCTTGCATCACTAGATCAAATTTTGCTATCATTTCAATTGGACTTAAAAAATTTCCATTACTTTTTTAATAGATTTTTTCATTGTTTCCACGAAAAGCCAAATTATTTTCACCAAGAGTTTTTACTACATCAAAAATTCTTGTTAATACTTTTTCCAATGTTCTTCATATCTTTTTATTTGTTTCTGAACACTTTTATCAATTGTTTTATTTTTCAATAAACTCATTTCTAAATCAATCCAATAACTCATATTAGTAATATGTTCATTACTCATTTCATGACTCTTAAGCTTAATACTAAGGTTTCTCCAATCTTTGGTGCTAACATTAGCTAGTTTACTTGTACTAGAAGCCAAATTAAACAATTTGAAACAAAAACAAAATGCTCTATCTAAGTCTTTTGAATAACTAGCCATTTTTTTTCATGCGTCTCCCCCTCTGCCAACTTTTGAATATAGTATGTAGCAAAAAAAATCTTGAAAATTCATCTTTAGGAAAATCTAAATCATTAACTTTAATTGGACCTTTTTCTACTAATAAATCTCTTAAATTTGTATCAATATTTGTCTATTGACTTGGATCATAAAAATTTTTAAGAATGCAATCATTTAAATTAGTAGGATGATTATCTCTATTATGATTTCTTTGATCATTTTGAATCTCTTCACGACCTTTATGATCATTTTGAATCTTTTCGTTAACTTCTTGTTCTAGTATTTCATCATCATCTAACTCTTTAAGATTATTAACTTGTTTGTTTAAGGGACATTTATTAATAATTTCTGATTCATTATTTTTATTATTTGTAAAAAATTTATCAAGTGCTCATTTTTAAGATTATATTAAGCTTTCAATTATTTATTTCTTTTTTAGGCTTTGAATAACTAGATTCATATTTTTGATTTGACATATTCAAATATTTATTATGAGGTACAAAAATATTTAGCTATTATAATTATCTTATATTGTTTAAATGGCTAATATAAAATCAATAGTCGAAATTTCTAATTCAATTAAATCAACTATCACATAAAATAAAGATAATATAACAATATAATATAAACTCTAAATTAAAGTAAAAAAGTCTGTAAAGATAAGAACAGTAGTACCTAATTGTTGAATGCTTATTACAAACCACAAATAAGGCTCACGACTTTAGAAAGATAATAGCATAATAGACTTCTTGTGTATACTTTGGAGGAAAATTGAAGTTAAAGGAAGAATAAGCAAATGAGAAAAGAAGAATTCAAAAGTAGATATTAAACATTGAAAAAAAAATTAGTTTTATATATAGGTAAAAAATAACTATTGAAAATCATTAAATTCGTTGATTAGAAATATGAGAAATAAGTGAGAAAAAAATAGTTACCGGAGATGATTAAATACTTATGACCGTTAGTTAATTGGAAATACGAGAATATAGTTGATACTTAATAGCATTCTAGAAGTTGGAAAGTGGTAGAAAATTGAGATTTATTAGGCACATAATTAGAGAAGTGAGAGAATAAGTAATTTTATTAATTACTTTTCACTTTTATATATTTTTAATATAATTAATTATATTATAATTATTATAAGATTATAATGTCTCTCCAAATTGGGGGCCTAAAGCTTTGCTTGGGTGGCTTCACCCAAAGGTTGACCTTGTATAGCATCACTTGCTACTGCGATCATAACTCCATCATTTTAAAATACATTGCATGAATGAGTTGCCAATGCAAAGATATTGAACAGTTAATTGCTTATGATTATAAATAAACATATTAAAGATTAGTTGGATGCAAATTTATTACTTAATGGCACTGAAGAAGATCACATTGATCTTTTGATGCATGCAGGGAGATTAATTACTTGTCGCAAGCCTTTCAAGAGGATATAATAATCAGTTTTTGGAAACAAATTAAACTTATTCTTTTCTTTGTTTTTCAATTTATCCATGGAGTGTGATACTTACAAACATAAGGAGGAGTAGAGAATGTAGCAATTCCTTGAATGGTATATGTAATCGAGAGAAGGATTGCTATAGCCATTGCCATGAGCATGATCATTACAACTGGACCTGTCAAAATGGGCTTGGCCCATTGAGCCAGCCTATTTTCGATTAAAATGGGGTGGGTTGGGTTGGGTTTGTTGGTCCCTATAAAATGTGTTAAAGAGGGGGTGAATAGCATAATTTAGCTTTTTAGCTAGATTAGAAACGAATCTTAAAAGCAAAGAAAGTAAAATAAAGAAGACAATACACAAGGATTTAGAGTGGTTCGGTCTAAAATCTACATCCACTACCTTAATTATCCAACCAAGGATTTTCACAAAAATTCACTAACAAACGATGGAATTACTAAGCTCCCACCAAGTTTTTACAATGATTTTTACTAGGCTTAACCACAACCTTTATAGTGGTTTTTCAAGGGCTAAACCAAAACCCAACACCTAACTTTTCAAGGCTTAGTTAGAACCTTCACTCTTTCAATCAACCTAGCTTGAAACAATCACTTAGAGTGAATCCCTCACTCTAAGAACACAAGGATAAGTGTAAAAGAAAGTACCTACGATTACAAGTTGACCTAAATGGTACAAAGTTAAGTGCAAAATACAAACACAAAAGATTAACGTTTGAGTGCAGTGAGAGAGTAGAGAGTTTTTCTGGTTTTCTTATTCTTTTTGGACTTGGAATTGTGAAATCTCTCAAAAAACTTCTTCTCTAACCTTGGAAGACTCTTTTATACTTGGAGAAGCAAGTTTGATGGCAATTGGGCAGTTTATAATTATTGGAAACAGTTTATGGTAGGTTATAGCCGTTAATCTGTCTTGTAGTGATCTGGTGTAAGTTGCAGATAGAGAGCACTTAGTCTACTAACTTCTTCCTTGGTCGACTAAGTTGGTTTTGTCTTGGTCATAGATTTTGGCAAAGAGCACTTAGTCGACTAACTCATTTTCTTGGTCGACTAAGTTAGTTCTGTTTCTCAAAATGCTTCAGCTTGTCACTTCTCCAATTTGAATTTTGGCCAACCAATGTTCTTCATTATTCAACTAGGGAGCTTCATTTATGTTGATTAATCTTGTTCCTTATCCATAACAACTTTTTAAATGCACATTAGAAAGATTAACTTATTGTTTCTTTATGAATTTTTGTCCTGCACACTTGGATAGAAATGTTAGACCCTACCGATCGCCCTATTCTCTACCTTTTCTTCTTCCAATTGCTGTCTGCTGCAACCTGCAAGTCATTATCGTCTAAATCGAAGTTAACCAAACAAGGTCGTTATTTTGCAGCTGTCGATAAATCGAAGTTCAGAGTTGAAACTTTTCAAATGAATAATTTTTGCTAAGCCAAGCATCATTTGTATGAGGTAATTTTCAAACATTCCCCTATCTCAAGGTTTTATATGTTGGATTACTTTATTTTTTCCTCCTTTTAATGCATATTTTGAGATACCCAATTTTTCTTTTCAGCTGATTTTATTAGTTTTGTATTAACTTTTAGTTACATTTTTTAAGCTTTAATGAGTTAAACTTACCTTTTTTTCTATCTGGGCTCTCACAATAATTTAGGGTTTTTAAAAATGTCAATAATCAGTTTCAAGCATGTTTATGATAATAAGAATCTATGTTTCTTAAAGTTGTTTGCTTAATGGTTGGAAATTCAGGGCTTTTACATAGATCTTTTGTGGAAAATATTCGACTGTGTCACTCATTATTCATTCCCATTAGTGATAAGCTATTATCATCTTTTTTCTTCATTCTTTCCTAGTTTCCTTCTTCTTGGTACCCTTTCTCCAATGATCATGAGGATTGAATTTTTCCCTAACTTAAAGGTTACCTGAATATTTGAATTCTTTATGTATATATTTTATAGTTAAGTACTTAAGTTGCATTCTTTTATGTAAATTGACATCTTTCTGGCACTTTAGCCAAAAAGCCTAATAATCTTGCTTCACGCTTGCATTGTTTGACTTGCATCGTTCCGTACAATGAAAGCTAGTTAAAGATTTTTCTTTGGAGGATTTTATGGGCTATGGTTATCCCCCAGGCTCATCCTTTTATTACTTTTGACTTGAAAAAAAATTAGTTTCCTAAAAAACTTTGTAGCATGAATTGTTTCTTTCCTTTTGCATTGAAATTTAGTGTCGGTTGCGAAAAGGAAGAAAGAAGTAAAGCAAAGAAAATAAGAAATGACATTTAAAGGGATTAAAAATGCATCCTAGATTCATTTGGTGATGGTTGACGTTTGTGCTTTCATTTTATATTGCATTGATAAAACTGAACTATGTATTATTTTTATGAAAAAGTATTAGTTTGCCTTTGTTTTTCCCCTCAAGCAATTTAAGGCATCAATAGTAATTTGAATCCTTGCTAGCAGATTAGTTTTTCAGATCTTGAAAATTATGACATAACCCAAGCTTGGCCCTTGACCATTGATAATTTTGTCAATTGGATGAGAAAAAAGCATAGCTCGTTTTAGCATCATTTGTGTGTCTCACAGATAGCTGATTTCATAAGGTAAATGATCTTTCTCTCTCTCTTTAATTATTTTGAAAATTAAAAGTTATTAGTTTAATGACTAAAGAAGAAAATTTATTTTTATTATTTGTATTTGTAATTAAATAATAATGCTATGTTTTATCATATATAAATAAATATTGTTGTTCATTGGTATAAATTTTTAATATTTATTATTTATGTTTATGTTATTTGAAGGGTTTGATGATTGATCAATCAATTGAAAATTGTGAAAATTTGGATGATGATGTGAAAATTTTGAATGAGGATGAAATTCGCTCCCACTCCTATATATTTGAATCTGAACAATTGAGTAAGAAATCGAAAAAAGAAACTTCGAATGTTTGGAGTTATTTCACTAAAATATGCAAAAAAAGAAGATGGAATAGAAAGGACAACTTGTAATGGTTGTAAAATGGAGTACAAGGTTGGTCCTAAACCCGGTGGCTCTAATTATGACACTTCACATTTGCGTCGTCACATTGATGCTTGTAAATTTATTTCATATTTTAATCCATATCAAATGCTTATGGATCATGAAGGGAAAATAAGGGTTAGAAAATTTGATCATAGGATTTCACGTGACATGCTTGCTGAAGCTATAATTAAGCAAGACTTGCCTTATGCCTTTGTTGAATATGATAAGATTAGAGCTTGGGCGCAGTATGTAAATCCAGATGTGGTGATGCATTCTAGAAACACTATTGTCTCTGATGTCTAAAAGATTCTTTTGAGAGAAAAAGAGAAACTTAAACAAGCTATGGTCCAGGTACCTAATAGAATTTGTTTAACTTCTGATGTATGGACTACATCTACTTCTGAGGGCTATATTTGTTTGACTACTCATTTTGTCAATGAAAATTGAAAGTTATGTACCAAGTTGCTTAACTTTTGTCGTATGCCTCATCCACACACTAGAGTTGAATTAGCTACCACTGTGTTTGATTGTTTGAAAGAATGGGGAATAGATAAAAAAGTTTTCTCTCTTACTTTAGATAATGCTTCTGCTAATGATAACATGCAAGTTGTCTTGAAAGGCCATATTCATTTGCAAAATAGCTTGATTTGTGGTGGTGAAGTTTTTCATGTGCGTTGTTGTGCTCATATATTAAATCTTATTGTTCAAGAGGGCTTGAAAGTAGTCAATGACGCATTATTTAAAATTAGAGAGAGTGAGAAATATGTAAAGACATCAAATGGGAGGATGAAAAATTTTCAAAAATGTGTTCAACAAGTTGGCATTGATATAGGTGTTGTGTTGCGTTTAGATGTGTCAACTAGATGGAATTCAACATATTTGATGCTAGAAAGTGCAATCAAATATCAAAAAGCTTTTTCTAGTCTCCAATTTATTGATAGAACTTATAAATATAATCTATCAGATGACGAATGGGGGAGAGCACTGATAATTTATGAATTCTTGGAGCCTTTTTATGAGACTACAAACTTGATATCTGGTTCATCTTATTCAACTTCCAACCTGTATTTCATGCAAGTTTGGAAAATTGAATCCATTTTAAATGACAATTTGCAAAGTGAAGATGAGGTTATCAAAGATATGTCTCGAATGATGAAAATGAAATTTGACAAGTATTGGAAGGATTATAGTGTAGTGCTTGCATTTGGAGTTATTCTTAACCCAAGAGTTTTTTTTTATATATATATAATTGGGGGAGGGGGGATTCGAACCATGCTCTTTAGGTAGAGGGATAATGCACCAACCAATGAGTCAAATGCTCGGGTACTATTCTTGACCCAAGGTTTTTTTTTTTTAATAATTGGGGGAGGGGGGATTCGAACCCTGCTCTTTAAGCAGGAGGATTATGCATTAACCAATGAACTAAATACTCGGGTGCTATTCTTGACCCAAGGTTGAAGCTTGATTTCTTAAATTTTTGTTATTTTAAATTTGACACTTCTACTTGTCATGGAAAGTTAGAAGATGTGAAGACAAAGTTGTACAAGCTCTTTGAAGAATATGTAAGCAACACTGGTGCATCATCAAGTATTTCTTCTCAATCAGTGAGTAATTTGCCTAAGCAAATCGGAGGGGGAACTAAATCAAAGGATTAAGGATCTTTAAGGTAAGTTTTACGTTTTTCTAACATTTTATTAGATGATAATTTATGTTATTTTACTTATGTTTTGATAATTGCTTTTTTTTTGTTTATGCATTTAAAAATTGTAGGAGTTCAAAATGTTTCAAAATAAAACAATTTTTATTGTTGGAAAGTCTGAGTTGGATGTTTATTTAGATGAGGCAAAACTGGATTATGAAGTGTTTGAAGACTTGGATGTGCTTAGTTGTTGGAAGGATAATACTAAGCGTTTTCCTAATCTTTCTATTATGGCACGAGATGTATTGAGCATTCTGACTACTATAGTAGCATCAGAATCTGCTTTTACTATTGGTGGCCATGTTCTCACTAAGTTTAGAAGTTCCCTTCGCCATGAGAATATTCAAATGCTTGTTCGCACGAAAAATTGATTGCATGGCTTTTCTTTAGCTACCGATGGTATTGTTTATTTTATATATTTTAATATCTTTAATTTTTACTTGTCAAATTAATAATTTTAGCTAAAATTGAAACTCACTGTCTTTTTTTCTTTTATGACAATAAATATTAGATGACAATGATTCAGACCTTCAGACATCGTTACTGTCCAAATAAGATTCAAATGTTTTGTTGGAGGATGAGGATTGAAGAAGACATAAATGAATCTTGAAATTTCTATTTATTTAGTTATGTACTTATGTTGATGGGATTGTAGTTTATGTTAATAATTAAAATTTTATTTATATTTAGTGTAATTTATTTTTTTATTTATGTTTGGTATAATTTATTTCTTTTAACATGTTTTTATTATTCAATCTATGAATTTAATTATGAAACAATTTATTGATAGCTAGTTTGTTAAGAAAACATGTAAAAATAATCTTTTTTGATAAAAAGTGGGCTGGCCCAGTCCAACCCATGAGCTGACAAGGGATGGGCTGGGTTGAGATTTTTACAACCCATTTAAAAAATGAGCCGGCCCAACCCAGCTCATATTTCTTCAACCCACAAGGGCCAGGGACGGGCAGCCCATATTGACATGTCTAATTACAACTCTCATACCCTCAGCCATTTTTTCCCCTTAATGAAGGGTAAATGTTGTTGCGCAGGGAAGAAAGCTGGTTTTCCTCACTATTTATTGACCATATAGCTTCCATAGCATGTTGTGGTTTGTTTTTTTCCGTTGCCAGTTGACTCCCAATTTCACAAGCCATGTATTTAGTCTTTGCACCATTTTTCATTTTTTCTTCATGACTCACAACCACGTTTCCAACCTATTGTATACCAACCAGTTGCTTTTCCTTGTCCAAAGAATTTTCATGCATTTCCACCGAATCTCTTAAAAGAGAGGAATAACTAGTTGCTTCACTAGTGCACTGTTCATCATGCTTTTCTTACTCTGTTTTTCTGTTCATTTGGTTCCCTACCACCTCCTTCTGCGATCACATCAAAACGATTAGAAACTGCTATTTGAGAATTAGAAATATCATTTTCAGTCATTATTTCCACTCCCACTGAATCCTTTGCTCCATTTTTGCCTGCTTTACTAATCTCTTTCCATAGAAGGCTCTGTTTCGGTGATGCATGTATCATGAATTCCTTCTGTTTTCCTCCAGCTCCGATTAACATCTGCTTTTTTCCACCATGATCCGTTATATCCTGAACTTTATTTTTCTCCTGGATTGACACACCATTCTGCTTATTTGAGGGCTTAGCATTTTCGATACGCTTCGGCTTAACCACCCTTGTTTTTCTGGCTTAATACCGAGGACCATGCAATTGGAAACAGCATGACCTAAATGACATCAGTGGGAACAATAATCAAGCAACTTCGAAAACTCAACCTTCTGCATATACCCTCCCTCAATATTTCCTGTTCGATGATTCCTAACCACTATCCGAGTGGAATCCACCAACAGATTCAAACAATCATATTCAATACATACTCTAGCTACACTTGGTCGGGTCCCGTTTGCTGTTGAGTCATCAAACATATAACGGAGTCCCTATGGTTTTTGCAATTGCTAGTAATGCCGACTTCTCAAACAGGTGGGGTTTCAAATTAGGAAAAGAAATCCAAACTGGCACTATTGATGATTCTTTCTCAACATAAGCTCCATTTGTAAACACTCATTTTCTAGTTTGCAATGAACCAGATCTGTTTACTCCACACTCTATTAAAATCAAACTCATTCAACAGATTGATCATAACATGTTTATAATCAAGCCATCGTATATTATACAAACCCCGAGAGTCCTATACCCGTGAAAGCCTTACGAATATCCTCTTTGGCATTCGAGTAAATTTCCCTACAACAGAATATTGGAAAGGCTTTGATAAGGCAACAATTTCTTCAGAAAAAAATACCACCGTCAGCTTGTCTTTGAATCTTTCAGGGGTTCAACTTGAAGGGATTCAGGGTGGTTTGTCACTAGATAAAATTCACAGGAAGGATTTTTTCTGTAATCGGGGGGAAACAAGGTATTGGGGCTGGTTTTGTACGGCTTCATTCAAACCATGTGTGTAAATGTCGGCTGTGGTTGTGAGGTTGTCGCAAGGTTGTGAATGAAAGGAGCAGCAACGTCCAATGGTTAAGTTGGTGGGTCTGGCAGCCTTCCATTGGCCAAGCCGTGAATCCATGAGATGGGTGAAAAATCGCTCGAGTTGAGAACGTTTTCCATTGAGTTTTTTGAATTTTTTGAAATTTATTGTTGTGCGTCATGTAAGTATGCCGGAGAGTTGTTTAAAAAGTTTGGTATGGATCCTGTAAGGTTGTTTCGACTCTTCCAGCATCCGGTTGTAAGTTTGAAAAGAATGATGGAAAAGCTCAAGTTGATGCCACAAGTTTCAAAATTTTAATTGGATGTTTGCTTTATTTAAGTGCATCAAGGCCCAACATAATGTACATTTTGAGTTTGCTGTCAAGATATTTGCAATCACCCTCTATTATAAAAGGGGTTCATTGGTAACATGTCAAGATGCGCTTTAAAATCGAGAGGTTTAGTTATGGGCCAAAGCAGACAATATTTTGACATGTGGATTTGAAGCCTAGCAGATAGTATCAAAGTCGAACCCAGCCAAAAATGTGGGACGTAAGTCAAGCCAAGTCTTAAGTCGTGCCACACTCAATGAGTACGTCGATTCCTAAAAGAGTGGCGAACACGAGCTTGGTGAATAAAAGCTCGGTGTTCAAGATCCCACATTTCCTAGATGTGAAAAAGGGAGATATTTATAAAGGGGTTCATTATTTGCATGTCACGGTGGTTTTGGAAATCACGAGGTTCAGTTATAGGCCAAAGTGTACAATATTTTGATATAGGGATGCTAATGGTAGGGATGTCAACGGGTACCCTATTATAGGGTACCCGTAGGTATTCGATCCGTTTATATAGGGTTAAGATACTCATAAACGGGTTCGGGTAGAGTTATGGTAGTGATTTCACTATCCGAATTTTAATAGGGTAAGGTTAGGGTACCACCTCTTGGGTACCCATTACCTGAACCCGATTACTATTTATAAATATTTTATTATTATTTTAATAATTAAATTAAAAATTTATAATGTTTACCAACTTTACAAGTAAATTTTTTTGTTAAAAACTAACAAATATATGAAAAGTATGATTACTTTAATTATTAATGTGATGCCATTAATATATTTAAATTAAAAAATTATTATATTGTTATTTATGTTTAAGTATGATTACTTTAATTATTAATATGATGACATTAATACTTTTATGAATGCGTATGTGTATATATTATGTATTTTAAATATAAATATATTTACTTTTTATTTTATTTTAATATTGTAAAAATTATAACTCATAAAATTATTAATTACAATATATATATGTTTATTTATATAAACATATAACATATAAATCTAAAGATAAGTTATGAGATTAGAAAAGTTAATTAGGTAATTGGATTCCCATGAAGAAAATTTTAATAATTTTTTTATTTAATCGGGTATTTAAACGAGTTAGGGTAATTATAGGGTAGTGGGAATGCATTAGGGTTAGGGTTAGGGTAGTAATTTTAAAATTAAACGGGTAGTTAATAGGGTTAGGGTAATTGATTTTTTATAGAGTTAGGGTTCAGGTACCTCGAAATTATAGGGTACCCGACCCGTTGACATCCCTAGCCAATGGGTACCCTATTATAGGGTACCCGCGGATATTTGATCCAGTTATACTGGGTTAGGATATTTGTAAACGGATTTGGAGCGGGTTCAAGTAGTGGTTTCACTATCTGACTTGGATTCGGGTAGGGTTCGGGTATCACATTTTGAATACCCGTTACCCGAACTCGATTATTTTTTAACCTTTTTTTCTCTTACAGTCGATAGCCGTTGCCGCTCCTTGCCTCCTTCAGAGTTCAGTCAAATCAATCTTCTTCCCCAAGACCCCAGCTGCCAACCTACCATGCCACAGTCGGCTCCTTCATCTTTCTTTTCTCCCCATCAGCCTAGCCACGGCCATTCCCTGCCGGCTGTCGCGGTGTCGCCCCAAACCCCACGCCCTGTCAGCTGCAACGGTGTAGCCCCAGGCCCCACGTCCACTTTGCTTTCTTTTGTTTGCCTTCCTCGTTGAGGAATCTTTCCTCTCGTTCCCATGTTTCTTTCCTTTGGGCTTTGGGCTTTGGTCAGTCCAGTTTTTGTTTTTGTATTGAAAGTCAAAATGCGCCAGTAGCAAGAACTGATTCTTGTAGAATCCCCTCATAAATAAAAAAACAATAAATCATTAAGCTAAAGGAAAAAAAATCATTAATTACGATCTCTTTTTTCTGCTCTGCGTTTTCAAACAAAGACTCGAATCTTGAAGCCACCTTACATGAGCAGGCCCAGACTTCTCAACCCAGTCTTGTTTCATCAACTTCAGCCCAATTTCTTGGACTTCAAGGAAAGCCCGGCAAGAAAATTTTTCCTAGAAACAAGTTTCCAATCCCTTCTTTTTAGTATAATTATTAGCCAACAAATTTAGATAATGAGATATCATATTAAAAATTAGATATAATATTGTAAAAAATTTATAAGTTATTTAAAATTTTTAATAAGTTATTTTATTTTATTTAATTAAGTGGTTATATTTTTATTTTTTATCAAATAGATTTTTATAATTAGCGGTCCTTCATCTTCCCCAAGCCTTGTCATGAAATAGATTTTAATAATTTTTTAATTTAATCGGATTTTTAAACCGGTTAGGGTAATTATAGGGTAGTAAAAAAATAATAGGGTTAGGGTTAGGGTAGTAATTTTAAAATTATACGGATAATTAATAAGGTTAGGGTAATTGATTTTTAATAGAGTTAAGGTTCATGTACCTTAAAATTATAGGGTACCCGACCCGTTGACATCCCTATTTTGATATGTAAATCAAGAGCCTGGCAAGGGGACTCTTTGCTAATAGGTACTTTTGTTTCCTTTACATTTGTGCACTTGCAAAAGAATTGTAATCATAGTGAATATAATTAAATTTTCTCCAATTATGAGATATCAAGTTCAAATATAAGCTTTCATTTTTCCATTTCAGTGTTGTTACAACTATGGAACTTTATTACAAATAGAAATATTCTATTACAGTGAACATTTATCTCTAAACTGCTTGAGCTTGCATAATGTGCCAAATTTTTTTCAAAGCCTACAAACCACAAGACAAAATCATGTTATTAAACAAAAATATTAGTAGAAAATGGAGATGATATAAATTTAGGCCATCAAGAAATGTGTTAGGCTTACTGCTTGTAGTCAATGTTAATGATACCAGCAACGGGGTCAGCAATCAGAGTGAAGGCTTCTTTGGAGAGGTCAAGGGTTGAGGGGCATCCTGGACAGTGATCCACAATCTTCACGGTTACACTCTTGCCTGTGCATGGATGTGGTACTGCATTTCGGGCTCCTGTGCACGTTACAGTGAATGTTTTTCCACATATTGCCCCATTATTCCACAAGGCATCTCCAGCTGCTGCGATCATGTTACCATTGTTTTGATTTCCAAAGCATGCAGAAGCTACCAACAATGATAACACAATAGTTATTGTCTCAAATCAAAGTATAAGTATAATTAAGTCATAGTTAGAAACTTGAATCCTCTGTCTATCAACACTCTTACGAGGTTGTAAAAAATTACACAACAAAAGAAGGTATTAAGGAAATAAATAAATTAGAAATTCGATCCACTTGTTGGGAGAAATCAAAGAAAATAATACTTACGAATATAACTTGTATAAAAGGTGGCAATTCCTGCTGTTGCTGAAGTAGTGGAGACAAGGCAAGCTATGATACCAACAAAAATGATTAGAGTAGTCTTCTCCATTGGCTCTCTTTTGAAGTTTGCTTTGAATTGAAAATAAGTGCCTTTGTTCCTGATTTTTAGCTTTGCTTGTGTTGCAAAAGTAACCTGCAGGGCCTGGTCCAACATATAAGTCTAATTGCCTATGACTTTCCTAATTATTGTAGGAAAGTTTGTTATGAAATGGATTTTAGCCAAGTTTTGAATTTTTTTCTTACCATAATTTCCTTATATCCATCTTAGTGACAAGTATTCCCTAATCTATTTAACATCTTGCCAATTATAAACTCTAAAATATCAAATGTCTTTCAGAGAGAATCTTGTAAAACAATAATTTAATTAGTTACTAAAAGTAGTGATATTGAATAGGATGTGGATCACTTTTTAGAATCCAGTGAATTTAGAAAATTGGACCAAAATGTGGCATAATCACATAAGAGCTTTTTTGCCCATGATTCGAAGGTTGGTGACCAAAGATTTTGACAAAATAATCAACTAGTTATTTATCCAATCTTTTAAGCTTGGATGAGTAAACTATGATGCTCAAAGACTAAAGGGGATCTCTGAATCTCTAAAATTGCTACAGCCAGCCAAATCAGATTCCAAAAACAAATCATTACGCTTTGTCCCAGCACATGTTTAGACCATGGAAAATCGCCAAAAGCTCCATCGTAAGTACATTAAACCAACCAACACCGTCGACAAAACCCCCTAACCATTACCCTCAACAGTCTCGAAGTTAGCTACCCCGCCCATGATCGTTCGAGTTTCCGTAGCAATTCCCATCAACATTGACTTAATATGCCAAATTAAGCAGTTATTTTTTTTTTTTTATAATTAAGAAAGGAGGATTCGAACCCTACATTTTAGATAAGGAGATAATACATTAACCAATAAGTCAAATGTTCGGATGCAGTTTAACAGTTATTTTATTTTATTTTATTTTTTATTTTTTTATTATTTTTAGTTATTGTGTTTATTGAAAAAGAATTCAAATCTAACTTTTTTAATAAACATACATGAACTAAATGTCGAAATGCATGCAGTTGGATATTCAATTATACTATTTTTTTTTTTCAAAATTTGTTTGATAATATAATCAATTAATTAATTTTGGTTTACTAAATCAAATATGACTATTTATCAATCTAAATGTTTGTATGTAATGTTGTAATTCCAAAAGTAGATAGATTTGACGTAAATGGAGAATGCTATGCAAAATGAGGTAAGACATATAGTTTTTGATTTTTGAAGGGCAGATAAGACGTAGAGTTAACATCGACCTTTTACCAATAATTTGTAGGTTGGGGAATTGTTGCTTAACATATGATGTTCAGGATACGTTTGGTTTATACAATGGAATAAAGGAAAAATGAAATAATTGTTTTATGAAAATAGAATAGGACAAAAATAATTATTGTGTAATTTGATTTATGAAATGAAATTTTTATTTTGACATTATTCCAATGTTTAGTTGACAAAAATAGTTTTGAAATAACAAAAGAATATGCAATAAAAACATAAGAACACATTTTATTATAATTTATACTTTTAATTTGAAATATTAAATTTTTTATAATTTATTAAAAATATTAATAATTTTTAATTAAAGATTTAGTGTGATTATTTTATTTTATCTCTATTTTTATTTTTTAAAAATTAAAAAATTATAATTTTTTAAAATATTAATAATTTATAATTAAAATTTTAATATATTTTTTAATTTCATTTTATTTTTCTTTTATTGTTATTTTTTTCTCTTTTTTTTTTTTCTTTCCTCTTTTTAGCTACTGGATCAAAAGATATATATTTGGCCAACGCAATGGAAAACCACAACGCTTCCGACAATAAATCTGGTTGTTGGAGCTCCAAATTGGCGCTTCTCAAGATGGATTATTAGTTGGAGCGTCAATCGATTCTCCCTACGACCAAATATGGCTGCTAGAGGCATCCGTTAGCCATCGCATTGGAAGGACAATGGCAATAGAGACAAAAAGAGTGAGGCGGAAAAGGAAAGAAGAGAAAGAAAAGAAGAAAAATGAAAAATTTTTACATTTTATTATATATAGGGTAGTTATTTCACAAAATAGTTAAGAGTATTTTTGGTTAAAAATTTTAATCTATTTCGACTCGCATGAAATAGGTATTATGAAAGGAAGGTTAGTAGTAATTATTTTTACTTTTTCTCAAAATGACATCTCATGGATAAAACAATAGAAATAAAAGAAGAAAAAGACATTTCCTATAACCAAACACACTGCTATCAAGGCACTTCAAAGGAATGAGGTTGTCAAAGGATGTAACAGCACCTTGATGGATGTGGTGAAAAATATGATTTGAAATTCTTCTTTCCTAAAGTACTCATTTGGTGATGTTCTGCAAGTAATACAACTTATTAGAACATTTTAAAAAGTTTGAAGCAGGTTTCAAGAAAACATCCTCTATACTTAGAATTTGAAATCATTTTAATTTAAAAATTCCGATTATAAATTCATAAATTTAAAAAATAAGAAAATATTATTTTTGTCCAAAATTACATGTACCGAATAAATAATAAATTTGGAAAAATATAATGAGAGGGGAAAAACCTTTATTTTATGATTCAATTTATAGAAGAAATTAGTTGAAAGAGCAAATAATTGTGTTTTCATTTGTTGGTCTTCTAAATCAAATGGATGCGGTTAATCTGTAATGAATTTGACATTGGAATGTATAATATAATCATTTGAGTATAGAAATTTATTTATATTTAAAGCAAAATTATTTGAAAAGATAAAAAAAATCTCATATAAAACCTATATATCCTGCCACCGAAACCGACTTATCCTATTAAGGGCCCACTCTTCGACACTTGCACGCAAAGCCCATAGAAAGGGGAGACGAAAACTGGCAAATGCCATGAGCACCAAGAAAACCTTTGACTGTGTCACTATTATTATAAATATCTAAAGCCACGCTCCCCTCTCTCCAATAAATTTGTTTCCTCTTTATTTACCACAACATCCCCAAGTTCTTCCAACAAACCGAATCTATAAAAAAGAAACTCTGCCATGCTGCCACCTCCCCACGACTCCTCCCGTGGTGGCTCTCTACCCCCACCGTCAAAACCCAATGACAAGTTCCTATCTTTGATCTTGAAAGCCATAATCATGATGATTCTCATCTCCTTTTTCTTCCTCCTCCTCCCTCTAGCCTCTGGCCTTCTCCTCCTTCCTCTTCTTCTCCGCCACCAGCACCACCGCCATCGCCGCCACTTTCGCCTCTCATCTGGGTTTTCTGCGAAAGAGCTCAAAAAGCTTCCGCAATTCAAATTCTCCGAGGGAACAAGAGCTACCCATTTGGAATCTGACTCTTGTGTTATATGCTTGGATGGGTTTAAACAAGGGCAGTGGTGTAGGAACCTTGTTATGTGTGGCCACTTGTTTCATAGGAAGTGTTTGGATGCTTGGTTAACAAAAGTTGCTGCTTGTCCAATTTGTAGAACTAGGGTTTTCTCGGATCACGAGGATAAAAACATTTGGGTTTTTGGTAGAAGGAGAACAGATTTTCAGGGTATGTTAGATTTGTAAGTTCTTTCTTGGTTGGATTTTTTTAAAAGATTTTGGTAGTTTATGGAAAATTTGGATTTATCTTAATGTACAGTTTCTTTTCTCAATAATCATTGTTAAAATTACTGCAATTTTGCTGACGTTTTTATCGTTTTGTTAATTGTTCAGCACCCATGAAAATATAAAATTTCAATTGTTCAAGTGCCTTTTATCAATTTTTTGTTTTTGACTGTGACGTAGAAGGTTTTAGCCTAATTTGATTATTAGGTTTTGCTTAATTTGCAGTTGATTGTAGTGAGGTTGGGGCTGGGTATGAAGTTTAAGGTATCCTGATCTCATAGATGGAAACCAAAGGAAATCAAATAAGCATCACTATTTTGGGCTTGTTTAGGTTTCATTACTGTTATCATTGCTTGTGGAAGTGATTCCTCTTGTTATTCTATCTGTTGTCCTTTGCTTTACTCAGACCAAGTCAAAGATCTTAGGGTAAACATGTACTTTTGGAATGTGGATTGTAACAAGAAGTCTTCTGTTTAATTATGATTATTAATTTTGAAGATATTTTATTTTTGTTAATGTTTCCCTTACAACCATTTCCTGGTGTGGGATTTTATTCAAATGGCCATTGTGTGGAAAAAGAATCTTACCGTATAAATAATAAAAAATGAGAAGGAAGATAATGAGGGCAGGGATTCTTAAAACACTTAGTCTTTGTCTCTCCAGATATTAGAGGATGGTGCAGTTTGCTAAGTTATATCGTTTAACACTAGGTGGTCATAGGTAATGCCATAAGAAAATGTAAGTGAGATTTCCCCATCTCCATTTAGTTTATTCCTCAAGGAGATAAAAGCAAACTTAATGTCAGCCTCTAGTGGTCCAAATTACATAATAAAATGTTAATGAGACTCCCTACGTGTGGGTCATAACTATATATCATGTTTAATGGTCTTTTCTGTTATTGATGGCTCAAAAACATTGTGCATCATTTATTCTTATCCTTTCTCCTCTCATAATTATGAGGGATTGCTCTGCTGGGAGATCCTATTCGTGCTTTCAGGTCTTTCCTAACAATTTGAGAGTTCTGCAGGTTAAATGTTATTTGCAAAATGGTCTGATATGGCTATAAAATTATTTTTATTTTCATTTCTCTCCACTTTGTTGATGTCCTACATCACTGTACGGATTGGATGAATATCTTTGTCAAAGTCCTCATGTTAACTGCAAAACTTCCATGGAATATACTTTCGGATGGTTAATGGATGCTGACACTTTACTTGCTGATTATTACTTTCCTATATTTATCCCTATCTGCTTATATTGATAACATACCTGTATAGGATGTCCTAACACCACAGCCCTTTTATCCACTAGTTTTCGCTGATAGCTGGGTTATAGACCAGGAATATTCGGTCAGCAGAGTTTACTTTATAAAATGCTGAAAGTCAGGTCATGACTATGGTGACTTGCTAATTTCTATTACTAGATTTTGCATCTTCAAGTTATTGATACGATTTCTTCCTAATTTTCTATTAGTAGATTTTTCGTCCTCCGGTCATTGATGTTTGCACTTGTCTAAGAATAATATCAGTTCCAGAAGAGAACGTTATGGCCAAATGTTTCATGATAGGTATGAATTGGAAAACAAGGAAAAGAAAATTAAGTAAAACCATAATTATGTTCGAAAGAACAAATATAAGCTATTGAAGCTGTCACCAGAACATTGTGAGTAGAGTTGGTAACTTATTTCTGAATGGTGCATAGTTTGTTTATGAGTTCAATCGCACTCTTAGAAGAAGACCTATCATGTTCCACAGCTCAACTTGCTTCTCTTCTTATCTCCTGAGCATTTGCTCGGACTTCTCTCACCATTCTCTCCTCCCATCAACTCTTTAACCCCAATGCAAATTGCCCCTTATTGGATGGAAAGCTTTGCCCACCCTGATGATCCACTCATCTCACTATCATTAGCTCATTTAGTACCTGCTCTGCATTAATTGGTTGCTCACCCTTCATGGGCAAAGCCAAAAGGGGAATTCCCATCGCTAAGCTGTCCTAAATTGAGTTTTAACCACTATGGCTCTGGATGCTGCCGAATTGCATGATGAGCTAAAATATGTCATTGCTCCGCCCAGTCTCTTACAAACAAGCCGCCCCTTCCTTTTATTCTCTCCTCTAATCCAATCGGCGGCGACACTTTTTGGACCTGATCCCCCACGAGAGCTCACGAGCAGACATCTCTAATCCTCGTTCAATTTCGTGAAGATCGGCATCTAACAAGTGTGCCTTTTTATGTACCAAATGTACATAACTGATGCTGATGGTGGAGAGTTCTTGTGTTAGTGCCATTCTTAGTACAGAACAGCAGGCCCAACATTACATCATGCTTTAATTCCATCATTGTAGAAGTGCTCGAAATTTGGCAAGTGAGAACCTTCCGCTATAATTGAACGTCAGATTCATGATACTCAGCCAAAATTTCAGTGAAGGGTAGTCGTCTTCTAGGAATCTGTATATTCTGGCAAGTCCAATTTGGGATTGGTCAACGTGAATTTAAGCATGATTAAGGTAAGTTAATTGGTTGGATATCTGAGTAGTCAATAATGTTGGTGCAGATTTCTTATGCCTCCACACTGATTTAGTAATAGCCGTGGGCAGTGCACAAGCCTGTGCAATACTAATAGGATAGTCAATTAGCCATGGGCAGCGCAGTATTCCATGGAAGACAAGCCTGGGAATGTTAAGCTCACGTTAGGATCATTGGAAGTGTGGATTGTACTTGTAGTTTGAGGGTTTGGCTTTTAGCGCAAGGCAAATTCATAGGCCGTGCAATGTTTGTTCCAAGGAAACTTCCATTTAGGCAGCTTCGTTGCTTGGTGTGTCACAACATTTTGGAGCTGGACTGTTAGATGTTAGTTAGTGATGGTAAGGACATATTCGCATGTTTTTGTATTTGTATAGAAATTTTATCCGTTTTGAGGACAAGCTTACTATTGAGTCTATGACACTTGATTCCATTAATAAATCAATAATCAATTTCTAATGCTTACAATTCACCAAGCATTTCTCAGTGTATTTTATTCATCGATACCGTCCCAACGATTCTTTGGCTCTCTTGTGTGACAAGGTAGCTCTATAATTTCCAGATTAAAATTAAAATAAGATTTTGTTAATAAATTTCTTAAGAATTTTTTTTTAAAAAAATAAGTAATTTAATATGTTACATTTATTATAATAATCTTAAAAAGAATGTTTCAAACATGAATGAAATATCTAGCATTTTCAGCCTTGTGTCAGTGCCAGTGTCAGTGTCAGTGTCGGACCTTTTTGTATTTCAACATGTAGTGCCTGTATTAATCTGTTAGACCGATTACGGTGATTTATACCATAGTCGAAGGCGTAGTACGATTAGCCAGGGTAGCTAACGTTGTGGTTGAGCATGTGCAAGATTTTGTTTTGCCAAACTTTATTATTGCTTACGAAAAACACGCGTCACATCCTTAGATCTGGATATAGCTCACGATGGATGAGGGCCTTTATCCCCTGCCCAATGCCCACCCTCAAAACAACTTTGAATTTTCTTTTGGGATTTAGCAAGCCCTGCTAAGACTTCTTTTTTCATATTAACTAACAACCTCCCTTTACTTTACAAGAACAAATGGCCTTTTGGTAACTAATATGCTGCTGCCAACAATCATCATCTTTCAGCACATAATCAAATTTCAAATGCTGAAACATAAAATCAAATTGAGAGAAAAAATTTATAATGTTATTTGATGATTTAAAAAATTAAATTAAAAAATCCTATTTATAGTGTTATAAATTCAAATTTTAATAAATTCTACTTTTAATTATTTAATACAATTAAAATACTTAATAATAAATTTAAATAAAATAAATATTTTGTTTATAATTAAAATATGCTTATTTCAAAATTTTAATACAAATAAATTAATTAAAAAAAATTCCATTATACTCATAAATCCTATATGAGTGATGAGTCTTCTAATTAAATTAAAAAAATATTAAAATTATGAATTTGCACATGTATAACTTTTACATCTTTTGTTTTGACTTCTAATACTCAACCTGATGAGAGGTTATCTGCTAGACATTCTCTGTGACTCAACCTCATAACCCAGAACAAAACATATCACACAAAAGGTTATTCCCGAAAAAACCCAGCTTCTGAACATCTCCTCTTTAAAATCTATACCTAGGGTCTAAAGCACCCTATATTTCTTGCTTCTTCGTCCACTTACTTTCAGTTACACTGTTCACAATCTGCCCAACCATTGAAGAATTCAACCAAGAAAGACAATGTCCGACCATGATCAACATCAACGTAAGCCAGCCAAATCTTTTGCTTTTTCTCCATCTCTTTTCTTCCTTCATCTCTTTTCCGATACCTTTAAAATTTTCTTCCGAAACAAACACATTCTCTTCCCAATCCTCTTTTTCTTGACGCTCCCTCTTTCTCTCCTTCTCCTTTCCCTTTCTTTCTCTTCCCGCCCTCTGAAACGCCACATCTTCCAACTCGAATCCGTCGCTCTCCATTCGTCCACGCGCTTCGAAGCGCGTCACGTCTTGAAAGAATCCCGTGAAGAGGCCCTTTCTCTCCTCCGTCTCAAACTCCTCTTTGCCATTCCTTCCTCCATTCTCTCTCTCCTCTCCTTTATCTCCACCGTCCACGTCACCTCCCTCTCTCCTCCCCACCGCCCTTCCTTTCTCTCTACTGCCAGCGCCATCAAATTTGCTTGGAAGCGCGTTGTCGTCACCTCCATTTGTTCCTACGCCCTGTTCCTCTTCTACATCCATCTTCTGCAGATTTTCACAGCCGCATTTCGAAGCCACCCTCGTTTGAGCCTACCTATTTTGGTAATCGGGTCCGGTTTCGAAGTTTACTTAATGGGAGTGTTGGGTTTGGGCCTCGTGGTGTCAGCATTAGAGGAGACAAACGGGTGGGATGCGATTCGGGTCGGCTCGGATATAATGGCGGAGCGGAGGTTCTGTTGGTGGTGGGTTACTTGCATGTTGGTGGCGGTTTCGGGATGGATTGGGAATCAGTTTGAGAAGTTAACGAACGGTGAGGATTCGGTTAAGTCGGGGATTTGGACTGTGGTGAAGGGGTGGGAAACGGTGGGGTTGTCGTGGTTTTACGGTGTGGTGGTAATTTGGAGTTTTATTGTCACCGCGGTTGTTTACTGTGACTGTAAAAAAAGGCTCATAAATAAGGACGTAAACGAGGCCCCGGGTGTTGCGGAGTGAACTGATTTTGCAGTGAAAATTTCTTTTTTCATTGTCATGTTAGTATTTTTTAAAAAACTTTTATATATTTTTTCCTATTTTCCGCATTAAAAAACTAGGCTGTTTCTTGCTTGTATCATAGTTATAGGATTATTTTGAGGGGGGAAGAATATTTTTAGATATGAATTTTATTTTTAATTGTGCTGAAATGAAGTGTCATTATAGCTCCATCTCTTTTTATGATTGATTACTGAGAAAATGTGGAAGAAAGTTGGTATGGTGCAATGGGAAAATCATGACCATGGTCAAGTCTTAAGCTGTGAAGTGTTCAATTCTGACAGTTTAGATAGATTCTGGTACGGAAGAGGAGTACCTCCCAAATTTGAGGCATTAGATTTGGGTATGCATTTTTAAATTGTCACGAAAGCTCTAGTGGAATTGTAAAGCAATAGATTAATTTAAAATCTTAAATTGGTAAGTTCGATAAAGAAACAGTAGCCAGATTGCGGGTTGAACAAATGGAAAAGAGACGGGAATCGTATTCCTTTCAACTCAGATAATATTAAAAAAACCGGATTTTATTCACCTGAATTCGAACTTGTGAAACGCTGCTTTGCCACCTGTCACCGGTTATGCAGCACCGTATTCCGGAATAAAGTTCATGTCCTCACCGCCTCTTTCGCTGTAGCAATAGCAAAAAGTTAAAAGGCGCCCAAAAGTATTTATACACAGTGCCTTTTGTCTCTCTCCTCACGAATTTACACGACTAACATTTAACGTGTGAAAGAATTAATTTAACAAAATATGTTTGGCTCAAAATATAAATAATCATTGTAAAGGGGTTCTTATGTGATAGAGGGATAAGTAATGTTGTCACGAGTAAAATGAGACACATTGGAGACGGTGGATAAACAGACTAGAGCAATCTTTGAGATACTTGAAAGCTAGAATTTAGGGGAACAAGGCTCACGGGAAGGTAGAGGAAGAGCTTAGTAAGAGAAAGCTTGAGAGAGTGTTTTAAATATGAAGTCTATTGCGTTTTTAGCGTGTCTAATGAATTGTCCAGACTCTTATATGTTGACTAAATTAGAGTAATTACTCATGATCAGTTACAACGAGAGTGATTAGTAGACATCATGATAGGAGCATGCTCATCATGCTAAGAACGGTTCATTAATGGAAGGATCCATTCATGATGGGAATAGCGTATTAACCCACAATGTATACTAGGTATGGGCAAATACTTTGGTTTAATGATATAGTGGAATTTAATTAGTGACACTTAAAAATGTGTCAGTGTTTTTTTGAGAAAATGAGAAAGGAAGAAGTACTCATATTTCAAGAAAAGATCAAGAGAAAGATTTCTTAACTCCTTCCACATTTGAACCATCAAATCAAATTCTTTAAAATATTTTCAAAGGTATGAACTTTACCATTTGTTTGAATTACTTTCACAATTATCCGTGAGATATAGATATTTTACACATTCTAGTTGTTCTTATTATTTTATAGAGCACAATAATTATTGCAAAATAACTCTTAAAAAATAATAAATTATTAACAAAAATCAAGCATTTACATTTTACCTCTTGCATGAGGATTCTTGAGAAAAGAAGTTCCAATCCATTGCTAGTAAAATAGAATAATGAGACAAAGAAGAATACAAAAATAAAGCAATTTAATCTCATCTGTGAATAAGTATATCTGGACAAGACTTGTTCTAGGAGGCATGTCTTAGGTCCTTGGGAGCAACTATTGTTCTACGCATACTACCTGTGCTTGTTTTGCGCAACATTATTTGAGGCTTGATATTTTTTTACTAGTAAAATAATTTCTAAACAATAAAATTTTAAAAAGAATTTGCTTAGAGGAATGCATTATCTTATACATGGTATTGTTTTCTTATGCAAAAGTTCTTTTTTGTGTCACCTATATAAATTTTTTTAATTACAAGATTAAGAAAATTTTCATGCATAAAACTTAGGTGATGCAATAAAGCCTGTTCAAAGAGTAAGAATTTTAAAAATTTAAAAGAGTAGTAAATAAAACTTGTAGGGAAAAAAAAAGGTACAAGAGCCCAAAAGAGAATATTCATCTTCTACCTTAAAATTTGAGGTTTTTTTTTTTTTTTTTTGCATAAACTATTGCGCGTAGGGATTACCTTTGCATAGGTCATGTTGCAACTATTTAAACTTTTACACTAAATTTTGATTTTAATTACAATTCTTTAGGTAATATATTTTTTTATGAAATCTTAAAAATATAACTATTTAAACTTTTAATTTCACTTTTTCAATTTTTTTTTCAAAATTAGTGCAGTCAAATTTACAAAAATGTTGTACTAATATATACAAAATAACTAAAAAAATTTTTAATAGCACATTTAAAAAATACATCATCTTAAATCAAATTTGTCACAATGTGTGTAAAGATAACGATATTACCTATGAGTACTTATCTCATTTTTGGTTTGATGTCTAAAAGATCTTTTTTTTTTCCTTGATGGCTAAGACTCATTACACTCTTAAGATCTATTATGGCAAGCGGCTAAAGTTGTTGCTAGGAAGAAATTTTCAAAAACTGAGATATCCTTTCAAGAGCTTCTCCTCTTAAGAAAATCTAAGAAGGGAGATTGGTGAAGTTCTCTCATTCCTCATAACATAACGCGCTAATTTGGGTATGACCACCACATGACCCTCCTTCACTTGACAGCTTTTCCTCTTGTGTTTCTTCATGTCTCCTTAAAAGGGTTCCATGTATATTTGGTTAAGTTTAAGAGTCATATTGCTCTAGTGTAATATGTAAATAGTAATTCACACTTTTGGGTGCTATTAGTAATTCTAGTACTTGTGTAACACATATACAATAAAATAATTTGAAAGTTGACTTGTGATTGCCAATATTTCAATAGATAAGTCCTTTGTAGGCTTGTCTGAGTAATGTTATTCATATAAATGTTACTTCATATTATTGTATACAACTAAAAGAAAAATCTCAACTTTGTATATGGAAAGTTACCTTTTATCCTAATGTGAAAGAGATAAGTTCAACTTGAAAGTGGTGGCCAATTCATAAATAGCAAGCTATAATCAGGAAATAAGCGACAAAGTGTCAGTTGAAAATCCACTACACAAGTATACGTATCGAATAGACAGTATATTAGCAAGTAGAGTATCGTTCCCACGGAGAATTGATCTAAAACTTTACTAATTACTAAAATTAAAACAATTTAATTTTATCCAAATAATCCAAATTAATTTAATTAAAACTAATAAACTAGAATTTGAAATAACAAGAAAAATCAAAACAATAACAACTGGAGAAAATATCAAATTAAACAAACCTAGGATTACAATATCCCTCACACTTCATCTAAATTTTACCTCTTCTCCTTAACTTATTTCAATGGGTTGAATTGCTAACCTAGAGTCCTAAATTATTTATAAGGGTCTCCCGACTCGTCCTATAAAAATATCTATTTTAACCAAAACACTATATTCCTATGTGAATTGAAATTAAAACAGATTCATTAAGTTCAGGCTCTAATCTGGCTACATATGGCCTATAGGTATATCCCTATCCTATACGCAAATCAATTGAATTGATCATATGCTATCCCAATTTTAGTCTACTCTAAACTCCCTCTCCCAAGTTTGTTTAGGTTCCTAAATCAGTTTAATTGGTGGCTAAGCAATCAAAAGCATTAAGAACAAATTGGAATAAACAATTCAATTCCCATTAAAAATAAGTAAGAAAGAGATTAAAAACTTAAACTACATGTGAGTTCAATTGCAATCCTAGAAAAAGAAAATTAGCTACTCATAATTGCAAAATCAAATAACATTGTATAAAGTTCAACCATTGAAAATAACAAGAAGAATAAAAGCTAAGGAAGAAAACAAAATAATTGTAGCTCTGATCTCCGGGTTTCTGCTTCAACTTCTAGCTTCTTGAATCTCCAAAGGTTCTCTCTGTTCTTCCCCACCTTTAAGTTCTTCCAAAACATCCTATTTATACTACAAACTTAACCTAAATTTCTCCAAGTTGACCTAGGGTTTAATTGGGCTTAAAACATAATGAGAGGCCCAAAAATCACTTAACAGTCTTTACAAATTTCCATTCCCGGTACAGTACGTCCAGCAACTTTGCGATGCGATTTTCTCTATCTTCAAGGCAGAACTGGGCAAAGTAATCTTCATGAAAGTTGTAGCTCTATCTCTTATCTTTCCAATGGTCCAAGAATCGCAGCAATTGAAGTTCTGTAGCTCGGGATATGGATAAAACACTGAAACATATGCAAGCAGATTTCTGGATCTTTCAGCACTTTACTTTCCAAAATTAAACCCAATGACTTCAGGTCCTACCAAAAATATAAAAACTAATAAATATTAACCAAATTAAAGAAAATAACATAAAATTAATTAACTTACTTAAAAATAAACTAAATATAAAAATAACTAAAAATTAAGTAAATTACAATTAAAAACTAAGGACTTAGCTAAAATTTAATAACAAAATTGGAATAAAGTAATTCTATAAAATAGAATTATCACACCCCAAACTTAAGATTTTGCTAGTCCTCGAGCAAAAGAAAAAAACACAAAAAGAAAACTAAATAAGAAAAATCCTTAAACGAGAGATAGAAGTACCAAATCATGATTTCTCAATTTTTCCTCAGAAATTAACTCAAATTCTAGCTTAAGGTAACATACAACTAATCCTTAAATTCATGCATCAATTCAAGTGAAACTTTATTTTTCGAATGGACTTCCGTGTGTGTGTGAATGCTCTTTTACAAAGAATATCATGCAATTCAAATTAGTTTATGCCAAATCTAAGCATAGATTAGTACTTGTATCCCATAAGTTTACTTTTCATCTCTCTCTCCACTAATGTAGATTAACACTTATTCAAGAATCAATAGGTCTTTATCAAGCTTGTAATGTAAGGCTAGGGTCAAGGTATGATAAAGGATATATTTAGGCTCAAATTCACCCTAAGCACTTAATCAATCTAGGACACATAAAGAGCTCAAAAAAAAAAATTTTTTTTAACACCCCCAAACTTGAAGTAAACTTTCCTTTGTTACACACATTTTATTTCTCTTTTTTTTTAACCCCCAAACTTATTTTTGACAATTATAACAAGGGGTAATTTTTTTTTTTTCAACAACCTTCATCAAATTTTTTTTTTTCACCTTTCTTCCTCAATTTATTCTTTAAGCTCAAATCATTCCTTAGAAAGATTAAAATACTTAAAGGTGAAAGGTTCAAATTGTTGGATTTAAATAGACAGGCCATGGCTAACATAATTAGGTAATTACAAGGAAAAGGTAAGTTAGGCTCAAAAAGGGTGACTAAGGATAAATATAACAAGGTAGGCTCAAAAAGGCTCAAACGGTCCAAAGATGGCCTAAATCACTTCCTATCCTAAGTGTTATCTAAGATTTCGCCTCGAGAGAGAATCAAACAAATTCTAGAATTCATGACTTCACTATACTTTTTCATCAACATAAATTTTCTTTGAATCACATAAAAATTCTAAGTAAAATAGTATAGTGCTCAAATTATTGGAAGTCACATTCTAAAATAAAATTAACACATAAATATCACATAAAATTAAATCATAACTATATGCTTCCCAAAAGCTAAGAATCTAAAGATAATTAAAATATCATCCTAGGATTGAGACAATCATGAATAAGGCGCATCTATCTCAAAAATTTTTTTTTTTAAAATAAACAAATGAAACATGCAAAATATAAATAAAAAATAAACTAACAAAATTCTAAACCCAAGCTAACTAAACATAAAAAATAAAAAAAAATTTCGATACCACTAAATTCACTAAATTCTAAACTACCCCCAAACTTAGAATAAACATTGTCCTCAATGTGATAAAAGAAAATAAAGAAAAAAAAAAGACAAGAATACTCCCCTAACTCCGGAATGGAAGATTATGAATCCTCTGCATCGTCACCTCCAAGATCATCGTCAGTTCTAAACCCAAGCTAACTAAACATAAAAAATAAAAAAAAATTTCGATACCACTAAATTCACTAAATTCTAAACTACCCCCAAACTTAGAATAAACATTGTCCTCAATGTGATAAAAGAAAATAAAGAAAAAAAAAAGACAAGAATACTCCCCTAACTCCGGAATGGAAGATTATGAATCCTCTGCATCGTCACCTCCAAGATCATCGTCAGAGTCTGAATCCGTAGGAGCGAAGGAAAAGTAGACATCCATCCCACTCTTTAAAATGCAGCCTAAATACTCTTGAGGGAAGAGTGAATGTGGTGAGTGAAAAAAAAATAATAAAATAAAAGTAGAACTAATGTGAAAAAAAAAATTGAAAAGGTAAAGAGAGAAACAAAAATTTCAAGAGGAAGAAGTTGTAGAAGAAAAAAAATAATAAGGATGATGGTGTGGTTGAAGGAAGACAAAAGTGAAAAAAATAATAATAATAATAAAAAAATGTGTGGCTGAAGACAAGAGAAAGAAGCAAAAAAATAAATAAATAAAAAATAACAAAAAATGGAATTGTGCGACTGGAAAAAAAAAATTAAAAGGGTTGGGGCTGGTGCACTGTTTCTATAGTGTTTTGCACTGTTTTCTACAGTGTTACCGCACTGTTTCTACAGTATTTCTGCACTGTTACGACACTGTTATAGCACTGTTACGGCACTGTTACAGCACTGTTACGGGACTGTTTGCTCCATTCAGTGCCGCGGCGCTCATTGCTTCTGGTTGTGCTACTTGGGCAGCACATTTGAGGGCCGCGGCTCTCAATTTGAGGGCCGCGGCTCTCAAGCTTTTTTTTTTTTTGATTTTTTTTTTGAAATTTTGTTTTGAGACCAATTTTCTGCAAAAGAGACATGAAAAAGAAAAATTAGAATAAATAATAAAAATAACTACTAAATAAATAAGTAATAAAATAAAATAAAATAAAAACTCATGAAAAAAAAAATAACGAAAATAATTAAAGTTAAGGAACTTGGGTTGCCTCCCAAGAAGCGCTCGTTTACAGTCACTAGCTTGACTATAGCACCCCCTTTTTCAGTTCTTCATCCTCGAAATATGGTCTAAGGCTCAACCCATTAACCATGAATGTGCCCGTATCCTCACCATCAATCTCAATTATTCCACACGGATAAGCCTTGACCACTTTGAAAGGACCCCACCATCTTTCTTTGCGTTTCCATGGAAAAAGCTTGAAGTATGATCTAGAAAGCATCATTACTTGTTGTCCAATCTCAAAAGGACAATTAGATGGTGGTGGAGGATGGTCAGGTGCTAATTGCTTGAGTCTCACAGGCGGAGGTGGTGGAATAGGCTTACCTTTACCTTTATTCACTGAATCCACTTTATAACAACTATCTGTATAGGGATACTGAGTTGAATTGAACAAATTAAATACCACTTCCTCTTCTCCAACTCTGAAAGTTATTTTTCCATTCTTCACATCAATTATAGCTCCAGCTGTAGCTAAGAATGGTCTTCCCAAAATAAGAGGAATTTCAACATCATCTTCAATCTCAAGCACAATGAAGTCCACTGGAATGTATAAATGCCCAACTTTAAGCAAAACATCCTCTATAATCCCAACTGGGTGCCTAATTGTTCTGTCTGCTAATTGTAAGGTAACTGTAGTAGGTTGTATCTCTTGAAATCCAAGTTTCCTAGCAATAGAAAAAGGCATTATTGAAACACTAGCACCTAAATCACATAAAGCTTTAGAAATTTTAAAACTACCAATAGTGCAAGGAATAGAAAAATTCCCTGGATCTTTAAGCTTTGGTGGCAGCTTATTCTGGATTATAGCACTGCACTCTTGAGTAAGTGCAACTGTCTCAAACTCTTCCAATTTCCTCTTCTTGGTCAGGATGTCTTTCAAGAATTTAAGGTAACTTGGCATTTGTTCTAAAGCTTCAGCAAAAGGAATATTAATGTGCAGTTTTTTAAATACCTCAAGAAATCTTTGGAATTGTTTGTCCAGTTTTTGTTTTTGAAAACGTTGAGGAAAAGGTGGTGGAGGTGTGGACGTAGATTGTGATTTACCTTTAGAATTTTCAACAGATTTTTCAACCACAATTTCTTTTTTAGCTTCTTTTTCAATTTCTTTCTCATCAACTTGAATTGAAATCTCAGAATTTAAAGCTTGATTACTTACCTCTTTTCCATTGTGGAGAGAGATTACCATACAATGTTCCTTACCTTCTCTTCTTGGGTTGGATTCAGTATCACTTGGTAAGGCACCTTGGGGTCTACTGTTGATGGAATTTGCAAGCTGTCCTACTTGGGTCTCAAGATTTCTCAAGGAGGCTCCTTGACTTTGAATCAAAGCTCCTTGACTTTGAATTAAAGCATCTTGACTTTGAATTAAAGCATCATTCTTGGACATATATTGCAAGAGAAGTTTTTCCAGGTGGGATTTCTTTTCAGGAACTGGTGGTCTAACTTGTTGTTGGAAACTAGGAGGCATGATGGGTTTTGGATTGGAAGGCCCTGCATTGTTATTCCATGAAAAGTTAGGGTGGTTTCTCCAACCAGGATTATAAGTATTGGAGTAAGGATTATTCTGCTGTCTATTGAAGTTCCCCGTAAACTGGACTGATTCAGAATTATATGGACATTGATCATGTGAATGGTCATCTCCACACATCTCGCAAACCACTGATGAATTTTGAACCGCATGGACTCCTAGTGTGTCAAACTTTTTGGTCAGTGCAGCCACTTGTGAAGCTAATTGAGCAGTCAAATTGCCAAGTGCATCAATTTCATAAGCTCCAACTACTTTTCTTGATCCCGACCTTTCTGAAGGCCATTGATAATTATTGGAGGCCATCTCTTCCAACAAGTTATAGGCATCTGCAGCATTCTTACTCATTAATGCCCCACCAGCAGCAGCATCAATTGTAGTTTTAATTGACCCAACCAACCCATTGTAAAATGTCTGAACTTGCAACCAATCAGGAATCCCATGATGTGGACATCTTCTCAATAATTCCTTAAACCTTTCCCAAGCTTCATACAAAGACTCACCATCAAATTGTGTGAATGAGGTAATATCGTTCCTCATCTTTGCCGTCTTTGCAGGGGGGAAGAATTTTGCAAGAAACTTTTGAGCCAAGTCTTCCCATGTGGTGATAGACCCATTAGGTAGTGAATTAAGCCAGCTTTTTGCTTTATCCCTCAGAGAAAACGAAAACAGTCTCAATCTGATAGCATCGTCAGTTACTCCATTATATTTAAAAGTGTCGCAAATCTCCAAGAAATTTACCAAATGAGAATTAGGATCATCACTAGGTAACCCACCAAACTGGACTGAAGACTGAATCATCTGAATGTAAGCTGGTTTAATTTCAAAATTGTTGGCATTAATGGACGGTCTTCTAATGCTTTGATGCAAACCTTGCAAAAGTGGAACAGCATAATCTCTCAGTGCTCTATTTGCTTCAGGAACCAGATTAATGGCATTATTGCCATCGTTATTATTATCCTCAGCCATTGTCTGATTTAAAGCTGCAACTTGTGAATTCTCCCTTTGACGCCTTCTGAAAGTTCTTTCTATCTCAGGATCAAAAGGAACAAGATTCAAGTTGTTTCTTCTTTGCATACAATGACCAACGATAACTGCAAGCAAACAAAAACAAATATTAAAACAAGAAAAATAAAATTTGAAGTAAGACTAAATTGCTTGGTATTAGTATTAATAAAAATTCTAGAAACAATTCCCCGGCAACGGCGCCAAAAACTTGTCAGTTGAAAATCCACTACGCAAGTATACGTATCGAATAGACAGTATATTAGCAAGTAGAGTATCGTTCCCACGGAGAATTGATCTAAAACTTTACTAATTACTAAAATTAAAACAATTTAATTTTATCCAAATAATCCAAATTAATTTAATTAAAACTAATAAACTAGAATTTGAAATAACAAGAAAAATCAAAACAATAACAACTGGAGAAAATATCAAATTAAACAAACCTAGGATTACAATATCCCTCACACTTCATCTAAATTTTACCTCTTCTCCTTAACTTATTTCAATGGGTTGAATTGCTAACCTAGAGTCCTAAATTATTTATAAGGGTCTCCCGACTCGTCCTATAAAAATATCTATTTTAACCAAAACACTATATTCCTATGTGAATTGAAATTAAAACAGATTCATTAAGTTCAGGCTCTAATCTGGCTACATATGGCCTATAGGTATATCCCTATCCTATACGCAAATCAATTGAATTGATCATATGCTATCCCAATTTTAGTCTACTCTAAACTCCCTCTCCCAAGTTTGTTTAGGTTCCTAAATCAGTTTAATTGGTGGCCAAGCAATCAAAAGCATTAAGAACAAATTGGAATAAACAATTCAATTCCCATTAAAAATAAGTAAGAAAGAGATTAAAAACTTAAACTACATGTGAGTTCAATTGCAATCCTAGAAAAAGAAAATTAGCTACTCATAATTGCAAAATCAAATAACATTGTATAAAGTTCAACCATTGAAAATAACAAGAAGAATAAAAGCTAAGGAAGAAAACAAAATAATTGCAGCTCTGATCTCCGGGTTTCTGCTTCAACTTCTAGCTTCTTGAATCTCCAAAGGTTCTCTCTGTTCTTCCCCACCTTTAAGTTCTTCCAAAACATCCTATTTATACTACAAACTTAACCTAAATTTCTCCAAGTTGACCTAGGGTTTAATTGGGCTTAAAACATAATGAGAGGCCCAAAAATCACTTAACAGTCTTTACAAATTTCCATTCCCGGTATAGTACGTCCAGCAACTTTGCGATGCGATTTTCTCTATCTTCGAGGCAGAACTGGGCAAAGTGATCTTCATGAAAGTTGTAGCTATATCTCTTATCTTTCCAATGGTCCAAGAATCACAGCAATTGGAGTTCTGTAGCTCGGGATATGGCTAAAACACTGAAACATATGCAAGCAGATTTCTGGATCTTTCAGCACTTTACTTTCCAAAATTAAACCCAATGACTTTAGGTCCTACCAAAAATATAAAAACTAATAAATATTAACCAAATTAAAGAAAATAACATAAAATTAATTAACTTACTTAAAAATAAACTAAATATAAAAATAACTAAAAATTAAGTAAATTACAATTAAAAACTAAAGACTTAGCTAAAATTTAATAACAAAATTGGAATAAAATAATTCTATAAAATAGAATTATCACAAAGTTGCAGCTAAGAGAAACATAGAAAGTTATTGTCAACGTACGAGTGATAAAGTTGCGTTTGAAATATGAGTGATGAACTATGACTAAAGAATGAGCGATAAAACTTGCTACCAATATCTTATATAATATAATTGCAATTAAAATATGAATGATAAAATTACAACTCAAATGTGAATAATGAACTATGACCAAAGAATGAACAGTGGAGCTTGCATCCAATAGCATAATATCATTGCAACAAAGTATAAGCGATAAAGTTGTGATTGAAACATGGATTTCTTTTCTTGAAATCTCAACATTCAATATATGAAGTAATCAAGAGTAAAAGCCTTAGAAGTATTACACATAAGTGAAAGATGGATTGTTTTAGATCCTGTTGTTTCAAACAGCTACCTCTCATGCTTACCTTCTCTAATTATAAAATATTTTATGCAAGGCTTTTCTACGATAGTCACAATAATTTGGATTGGACTTCTCTTTTATTTTTTGTTGTCGTGGAATGTAGGGGAAGTTCATTAGTCCATCTCTAAATCATTCGCAAATAAGTGCTCTCACTCTATTTGATGGGATTGAGAACGATGGGAAAAATCAATCTCTTCATCATGTTTTCTTCTTACGTTGTCTTATGTAGGGCACATATTTAAGTCGAAGGTCTCTTCTTTCTTTGCCTCCTTCTTGAATTGCATTCACTATCAAGGTATTCCTTATCTCAAAATGTCTAGCTCTTATTTACCTAAGAACTGTATTATTGATTTTTTGTGTGGCTTCAACCAAAGTAGCAAAGGTGGGAAAAAGTAAATTTTCCAAATGCATTTTATACTTAACAAACATCTTGGATGCAAACTTTCACCAATTCCTTCTCATCATGGGAATCTTGTATGTTCAACACCCTTTCTTTAAAGCATTGAAGTGGTGCTTGGTATTTTACTGGGAATGTGATTATAAGAATGTGATTGCTGAAAATATGATTGTGAGAAAATAACTTTCTAATGTTTGGTACAACATAGGAAAATGATAATTGTAAGGAATGTGATTAGTGGGAAGATTATATTATAGTGCTTGGTTTGGAAGCATTATACAAGGAATGTAGTGTAAATTTATAAAATTACCCTTATATTTGAAAATGTAAAATTATTGAATAAACTTACCTTCTTTTTAATTTAAATTTTTAACTTTCATTTTATCTTTTTAAATAATAAATAATAGCATGACAAAAATAACATAATATTTGAATACTAATTATTTAAATATTAAAATATGGAAAACTACTAAATATTTAGTTTTGTAATAAAGCCTAAAAATATTAAAAATAATAATTTTGTAATAATGACAAAAATTATCACATGAATAATAAAAAACATTATTCAAAGAATTTTTTAATTTTTTTCTCTTAGGTTTTTTTGGCTAATGATTTCTCTTTTTATTTTTTTAAATAAATAGTAAATGCTTTTAATAATATTAATAGTAGTATTATTTATAAGTATACATAAATAGTAAGAGCAAGTTTATATTTAAAATGATTAAATAAAAAGAAAAAAAAATAAGGATAGATTAAACTAACTTAAGGCATCATTTTTATATATTTAAATTAGATCCTAAATCTATCCTTATTTTTAATCTATCTTTATTTTTTTCAAAGGCCAACGCCCATTCTTTTGGTAATTTTATTTTGTCTTCACTGCAGCTTAGTTCATGTTACAACTTATTCTTCCACCTTCTTTAGTCCTTCCTTCACCACAAGACTGAACTAAAAAGTGAAGATTTCCTTTACCAATCTTCAAGACTCCAAAAACCCAAGCAACCAAGTAAGGCAAACATAGGTAGAACCTTCAAAAGCACTCAACTAATCATATTCAGATCTCTACCTTTGCCTAAAATGTGTAAGTGAGTGACTAAGGTTCCTACAAAAGACTAGAGGAAGAAGAAGAAGAAGAAGAAAAAAAGAGGGCTGTGTGATGGGTAGGATAATTAGGAAATAATAAAAGTTGTAACTTTCCTTTTGCAAAGGGAAAGTAACTTTGCATCCATGAGATAGGGGAATGTTATTCCCTTAGCTCTTAGTAATCACTTTACAATGGGAAAACTTTCCCATGTCTTTTTGGCAAACCCAACACTACAAGCATATTGCACCCAATTAAATTACAAGGAAAGTCCCTACTTACAACATACCAAATGCCCCCTAAATGTATTCCCTGAGATTGCCCCTAAACTTCTGATGCTCTTTTCCCAAGTCAACAGAAGTAACCTTCTCCTGAATAGAAAAAAATTTTTCTCCAAACATCTTGCATATGTGACTTCAAGACTTGATAAATCAGGGGTGAGATTAACATACCAACTTTAGCTTTTTAGTAAGAGACTTGGAGAACTCCTTTAGCTTCAAGTCATCGTCCAATCTTGCTACTCTAGAAGTGTCTACAAATTTCGTGACTTGATCTTGAAACTGTTTGAACTTAAGCTTGATGTAGTCCTTAGGATATGGCTTAGCAGTTACGCTAACCAAATAAGGCAACTTAAGGTCAAACTTTGAAAAGTTTAGGGTCTTATTCTTGGGGTCAAGTAGTTTTTGGAGCTCTTCTTTTATCACAAAGCCTTAAGTGGTGGCTAACAAAATTGTTGTAGTAGATTACCAACAACAAAAGGATTGGTTGTATTGGCATTATCAGTGATTATTGTATCAGTTGTGCTTCCTCCATTCTCGTTCGTGTTGTTGGTTCCTCTAGTCACTTTTTCACTACCATTAAGTTGCTTGGGTTTAGCTTGAGAAATCATGGTGGTAAACAGTACAAGTTGGTAAATCATCTACATCATTTGCTTGTTGTTGTCTTTTGAGAATTGCATACTTTCTTAGGAAGCCTTAAGTATTTTCATGAGCTCTTGGATGTAGGTGAGAACAAATGTGTCTTGATTGTCGATGAAACTATCCTTATATTCTAGTAACACATAATTTTTTATGATATTTTATTTTTTGCAGTCACTTCTCCTAAAGTAGTCTCCAAATTATAGAGTAGGGAGAAAGAAAGTATTACAACAAGTAAAATGGGATGTGAGTAAAATGGGATGTGTTGGAGGTGATGAAATACTTAGTGTTGTGGTAGGTGATGATGGGTAAAGATAGAATATATAGCAATGGCATAACAAGGCAAAAAGTAAGGTAGAAGGTAAAACAGAGGAAGAGCTTAATAAGAGAAAGCTTGAGAAAGTATCTTAGAAAGAGAGTTTGTTGAGTTTATGTATAATAAATCATCAAGGCTCCTACATATAGACCAAGTCGGAGTGTTTACTTAAGTTAATTATGAGAAGAATGCTTGTGAACATCATAGTAAGAACATGTTCATCATGAGAAAAATGTGTTCATCACGAGAATAGCATACTAACCCATTACGTATAATAGGTACTGAGCTGAGCGAGTACTTAAATTAGTGGATTGCATAAAGGGGCTTAAGCTTTCTCACTTTGTAATCCCATGGATCTTGTATTCATTCTTATCAATAAATTTCCTCTTATTTGGCCAAAAAAAAAAGAGGGAGGAACTTGGTAATTAGCATTACATAGGCCTTGTTTGGCATTCTAAGTTAGAGTAATTGTAGATCTTTATTCGCTTTTTCAATCAAGAATAAATTCATTACAATTAAGATTTTTTGTCCTAATTTTTATCTTGTTCGCATCGCATTTGCAGTCTGATTTCATATTGCAATCAAATCCAATTCCAATCGTAACGTTAAACGAGCTCATAGTAATATGGACAAACTATTTTGATGTAAATTATTGTTTAAAAATTAAACGTCAAATCATTATTATATGGATATAAGAATATCTTGTGGATTTAATATCTAAATTTTGATGAATTTGAATAAATAATAAGTTCTAAAAACCCAGAAGTGAGGTTCGGTGTCATTGAACTAGTGACAAGCATGATGCACCTCATATTTATAGGAAAATTCGATTTTGAAAAGACAGTGAGGTTGGCAAATGTTCTTGCTTAGCATAGGATAAAGGATACTGTGACTGAAGAGTACATATGAATGGACCTCTACAATTAATAAATAGGTCTTATGCATATCAACAATGATGATAATTATATCAAAAAGTAATAAATAATTTTTTAAAAAAAATTATAAACAGCACTTGAATTGACATAGTAATGTGTAAAATGGGCTTTAAACAATGCTGGCCCAGTGGGCTTTGGTTGCCTGCACTCTAAATAGTAATGTGCCAATCAATCAATTTCTTAGAACAAACGAGGTGAGAATGTAATTTTAAGAGTTTTGAGTGGGGGTTTAGCAATCTTCCCATCTTTTGGCCAATGTAAAAGGCCCTCAAATTTGTCGAAATTGATAGAGGTGAACTAGAAAATACAACTCCAGAAGATATGATGGCGATGTCCTCATCTCAACAACCACAGCCTTTCTTCAATGGAAGTCTCCCCTTCTCCTCTCATACTCTTCAATTTCATCGTTGCTCTGCTGCCATCTTCAGGTGAACTTCACTCGCCTTTTTCTCCGATACCCACCTCTCCTTGTGCTCTTTTTCTTGCATTTCCTTTCTCATTTATTCTTCAAACTTTTCGTTATCCTCCTTTAGTAAATCATTTTTATAATTTTACCACCTGGGTATTCGCCTTATTGTAGGCCAAGTGTTGTTTTTGTATAACAAATTTGATTGTATCTGTAATTGCAACAGTTACTAGGGGAAAAATAGGAAGGAAGAAAGAAAGGAGAAAGACAAGAAAACGAATGGAACTTTAATTATTAATGTGGGGTTGGAGTGCATGTTTTCTGACAGCGTATGTATTTATTTTCCACGACTAAAGCAAGGGTTGATTATTTCAGGAGTTTTTCTCAAAAGTTTAGTTGGATTTGCTTCTATTTCTGAATTCAACCAATACTTAAATGATTTGTTTGTGCTGCTGCTTGACGATGTTTTAATTCTTAATTTTCGCTTCGATTGTCCTGGTTATAAATCTCTTGAGTTGATGTTAGATTAAGGGGGACTGTGAAAGAGGTTTATGCTAAAGGTTGTTGCTAGTTGACTTTCCATCTAGGACCCTTGAGGTAAATTGAGTTCCTTTGCTACCGATGAAATATGTTCCTTTCGCTGAAATAGTTGAATTGGAACCAAATGGAAGTTAACACTTCTGTCCAATAAATGGCTCAGACCATGATATCATGTTGAACTTGCTTCATTTATCTGCCCAAAGGTTTTCTGAGTTGAATGCTGTTGGGAAACCTATTTTACATATTAATCTGACAATACATGAGAAGTTCTTTGTAGAGAAATTAGTATTATCCTGGGCATGCTTCTTCCAATTTCAGTTATTAAAGGTATTTTTTCAAGGCATGTGATAAGGTTGCACATAATATCTACATATGGCTTGGACCAACTTGAAGTTTGAAGTTATTATTTTTTTTATGTCACCAGTTGTCTATGATCCATGATCAATTTAGAGGACAAAAAGTTTAAGTCCTAATTTGTATCTTAAGATTATTTCAATTCTAAAATTTTCTGTCTATTTCAGGTGGAGATTTGGAAGACACCATTATTCAAGTCTACATACCAGTAGAACCAAGGGCCAGGCATTTCGAATCTTGGCCAATCCTAATGTATGCTTAAACCAAGGCTTCCTCATGTATAATGCCAGTATATTTGGTTTGAATATGGTGAAAGGTTTTGTAGGTATGTGATTAATGATTTAGTCAATAAATGCTTCATGGTAGTAAGATCTCCATGCCTAGATGAATATTGGTTGACTTAGAGGTAAATCTGCGACTGTCTTCTTTTAGTACATATTATATAAATGGACTCATTAATTTGTTGTGACTTGGTTTTATATCAGTTGTGAATATGGAGAATAGAAAATAGAAATTATATTGATGTTAGCAGCGCTTGATGAAAAAGGTTTATTGCAAAATGACTTTGTAGCCTAATTTTGGCTTCATGGGTTGTCTTGTTGCCTCACTTCTGGCTGTAAACCATTAAATGACACATAATGGTATCAAATAAAATATTTTTTTAAAAATTATATTGAACGAGGACTGACCAGATTATGCTGTCAATAACTTAGTGAGAAAAGCACCTATTGTGCCTATTAATGATAGTTATTTCTTTAACACTCTATAACTGAATAATTCAAAATATTAAATTAATCTGTCAAAATTAGCTAATTCAAAACAGTGAATTTTACTTTATTTTTTTCACTTTTTAGTCTATTGCTGGAGATTCTGTATTGCATTCAAATTGCTTTGAATTAGCTGGAGTTGCAATGTTATTATATTTCTTTTCTTTTGTCAATCCCTTGTCATGTCTTTCAATGAACTTGTGATTCAGTGAGGAGAAACGCTTTTGCTAATGCCACATATTTATGCAGTAGTCCATAAAAGGAAAACATACTACTTCTCATATCAAATTTTATTTGACCATGGGCTTTTTTCCATGTTGTATCTTATAGGTGTCTTCGGGGAAAAGAGATCCAGGTAATGATGTCATCATGGTTGACCCTTTGGAAGCTAAACGATTAGCTGCCAAACAAATGGAACAAATTAAAGCTAAAGAGAAATTCCGGGTAAAAAGGATTTAATGTTAATGAGAATTTATTTTCTTTGCTTGTACATTGGTAGATACCACTTGAGAAGATATCAATGGCAGGAATTACCTGCTGAAGTTCTGATTGAAAATTGGAAAATAACAAAATTTACTAGAACTTGTGATATTTCTTTGATATCCACTTGCACATGTTGTTCTATAGATCTCAAGTCTTTCGAAGTTTGGTGCTCTGTTGGGCTCTGGCTTATGCAAGCTGCTGCTTTATTTATGTTCCCTTCCGTTTCCCGTCCTTAGATTTATACTTTGGTTTGCTAGAGGGAAGTCAGCAGTGTAATTTTGTTTTTACAGTGTGGAAGACAAAACATGTCCTTTTTGGTAAGAATAGATGTCAGTCATAGGCATGGTTTTGCATCAATATGCTTACCTAAGGTTGTTTGCTGGAACTATTCCTGTCATTTTAGAGAAGACGCCAAATTGAAGCGATTAATGGGGCATGGGCAATGATTGGTCTCACAGCGGGCTTAGTTATTGAAGGTCAAACAGGAAAAAGTATTCTAGCACAGGTAAAGTTATTTTAATATTCTTCTCCTATGATGGAGCATAATAATTCCAGTCAGTTGGCTGGATTGCTGAGTACTTTGCTCATTGTTGGCCTTTCTTTTTTTTTCAGTTGGCTGGTTATTTGTCTGCGATCATCCATCTTTTTGTGCGATAGGCTTGTTCCCGTTGCAGATCATTTGCGGAATGCAGATTTATTCATGAACTATTTTTTCATATCAAACATGTAAGATTATCAAAAAATTGTTGTTTCATCTTATCCACTTTTGTGACCCTTTACTTTGTATGTATCCAGCAATTCTGCCAGCCCGTTTGTAAGAAGTGTGATCATTTGTTATGACAAATGACATCATTCTTTCATCCTGCTTGTTGCTGTATTGAGTTTGGCACGGGTTCTTCAACAAGTTTTCTCCAGGGGGCCTGGCTGCATTTCTGTCAGCTGTCAAGAATAAGTGAGAAACTTGGAGCAAACTTTTACCTAATATTAAACAATATGATTCTGTATTATTATTTTATCAATTTCAATTTCTAACCTAAGAAGAGAATAAAGGCAAAATTATATCCAGAAAATACTTGGTTGCTCAAGATGTTTGCATGTTAACATCAAACAGATTTAGTGTACATTTCTTTTTACCGTTGCCACATTTATATCATGTTATAGTTAGGATTCTACAGAGAGAATTCAAACTCAAAGAATTCCTTTTTGAGCTGAGGTTATTATAAATAGTATCAGTAGGACATAGGACTACTGAAAATGTAGGAGAATGACTTCGAGTTTTAGAAAGGTGAAGATGCACATTGGCGTCAACAACCAAGCTGATGGTTTACTGTGTGCTTTTTCTCACTTTGTAATGGTTAAGTGGGATCATTTTTCCCTTTGAGAATACAAGCAACAAATTTTGTATTTGTGCTCATGATTTGCTTCAGGAATATTGATTGCAGAAACATTTCTTTTAGGATCGGAACCATGTGGTATTTGATCTGGACGAAAATGAAAAACAAATTGTTGAGGGAAAAAGTTCAAATGATTGTTGGGAAAGCATTGAAATCTGAACAATTGACAGAAACTAAATGACGAGAATACTGAAGAAAGCTGTCTAGAAACTTTTGAATGCCTTTGATGGGTAGGATTGTGAAGAATAATGTTTCTAACAGCTTAGTTAAGGAAAAATCTTAAATTTCATCTCTAATTCATAGTTAGTAAATATGAAAAAGAAAATATTACAGCCACCATTCTGTTTTAGCTGCATGCACATGGTGGATCAATGGATAAGCAAAGTCAAAACTGTGTTAACACCCTGCTTTCTCTAGTAACAGGTGTCCCCATGTTCTATTAAACTTGATTAACAAGGTGATTATATTAATTTGATAACAACATTCTGCTTGCAATTTGGTTGGGACTATGTCAATTCCCAAGAAAGGGGACACAGTCAAGAATTTTGTTACCAAATACGATTACTGGTAATCGACAAAACTATTTCTTTGTAAAGCTTTATGTTTCTCTTATGCTTAGGTGGCTTCGTTGTTCTTCTTTTCCAGGATCTTTCTTTTAACCCAATTAACATCTGCTTAACTTTTCTTTAGTTTGATTTTGTATTTAACCTAATTAATTTAATTTTAATTATTTTAAAATATTTCATTAAATTAAATTTAATAAATATACAGTTGAAAATTAATTTATATAGTTTTTAAAAACTATTTTTAAAAAAAAATCAATTAATGATAATTTATAAACAAATAATAGTCAAATTTAAACAAATTTGACTGAAAAAAGCAAATCTGGACACTAATTATAACACGATGGGAGAACTAATAATGTTCTAAGTTTTAATTTTTTTTTATAGTCTCTTTTGTTTTTAGAAAAGTTATACCATTAATTTTACTCAATCAAATTATCAAAATAATTTTAATTTAAAAATTATCATATTCATTCACACCTAAAAAGATATTTTATAATTTCATTGAGTAAAACTAACTATATAATTTTCATATCCGCATGATGGTATTTAAAAAAAATGAAAAAATATTAAAATTTGAATTGTAAGAAGTATAAGCGGAAGTCAACTTTGCACACTTATAGACTATTTGACATACTGCAATTTTGCATGAGAAGACTTGACCGGTAAACGCTGAAAATTGCTCTTGGCCGAGACTTCTCTTTGCAATTAATTTACACGGAGCAGACTAAATCAATACAAAAAAATATTATTATTTTTTGATTAGTATATAATTAAATGGATAGTTAATTTGTGATCCTTGCTACCTACAAAAGAAACAAAGATCTTGAGAGCAAGTATCCTAGCTATTCATTCTTTCCTTCCTTTCTGCAATGGAGAATTTCATCCCTCTGATTTTTGATTTGTTGACACTTTTAGCAGACACATACAAAATCTACCTCAAAAATGTGAGGCTCATGGCTTTCATAGCAGCCCTCGTCATCTCCCTTCACACCGTGCTCTACCTGCTCAATGTCTTCTCGGTTAAATCACTGATCACCGATTTGATAACCGAGCAAAGCTACCTTATTCTTGTGACTCCAGGTACTCCTGAATTTACCAACCTTTTAATTGGTATGCAGAAAGACATCAAAATCTATGCTGGAGTTGAATGGATTTTCTTGCTTATCATCGCCGTTGCGTCCTTATTCTTGGCAATATCAACGACCCATGCATCAGCTTTAATCCATGGTGGGAAAAAGATATCCATCAAGGATTTGCTATTGCGGGCAGTCAGATCATTGAAAAGGCCATTTGTTACTTGTTTCTACATCACGCTCTTTGGTCTTGGTTACATCTTTCTTTGCTTGGTCACTCTGCTTCCCCTTGTTCTAATTCTTGGAAGTGAAGTCACCTCACCAGTTTTTGCTATCCCGCTCTCCATTTCAGCTATGGTTTTCTACACTTATTTATCCGTTGTTTGGAATCTGTCCCTTGTTATTTCCGTGCTTGAAGAAACATTCGGGATCGAAGCACTTGGGAAGGCTGCACAGATTGTCAAAGGCATGAAGTTACAAGGGTTTATATTGAATCTTCTGTTAACTATATTACCTCTACTACTGTTGCAGTGTTTAAGACTGATCATGTTAAAGCAATCGGAAGCAATCCGAATTGTTATCACGTTGCTACTATTGAATTCAATCTGGATGGTGGGGATGTTTGGCCATACAGCATACACTGTTTTCTATTACCAATGCAAGAAGACTCATGGAGAAGAGGTTGAATTGCAAGCAGATATGGAATACACCAAAATACCCACTGCCCCACCCATTAACGAAAACATTCCATGATGAATCAGAAAAGATTTCCTGTATATTAATCAAAAGTCATGCAACGCTTATGCTTTTTACTGTCCTGTTTGCCAATATTGTAGTGTAAGTTCATCTGTAATTTTTCATAATGTCAAGAAGCTTATGGAATCTGTTAAATTGCACTGGAAATCAGAAATGACAAATAAGGTTTGGCATTAGGAGTGCTGTAGATGCCAACTTTTCGGCATATTGTTTTATGCATGAATGGCAAATTGAGAAAGGATTCAGATATAATTGCGAAAGGGATTTAGACAAATCCACGGTATTTCGTAGCATGGACAATGGAAATAGGAAGAAGTTACTTTCTTTTTTGGGGTGTTGGTTCAGCAATAAATATATCTTTAAAAATAAAAATAAAATAATACATGAATAACTATTATATAATTTAATTCATAAAATAAAATTATTATTATTATAACATATTTCATCATCATCATTTTTCGTCACCCTCTTGTGGTAGAAGAAATTTAAGGAGATAAAGAAGGCAAATGAGTAGAGAAAGAAAAAAAAATGTGAAAGATGAATAAATTTTTTTTATATGATAATAATTTTTAAAATTAATTGAGGGTATTTTTATCTAATAAATTTTCGTACTTATTCCTCTACATCCGGAATAGTCATTACCAAGAGAACGAGGGAGAAAGCCCAGAAATTACGCTCCCAACAACAAATAGCATCGCATATTTACTATTTGAGTAAGGATCCTTAGGCCTCTTTAGTCAAAGCCAAATTTCAAGCGTATGAGCTGAAATGATTAGGTGGTTGATGTTATTTAAATTATATAATAAATGGTAATATATAGAATCAGTCCCATGGTTAAAATTGATTCAAACCCGGAAAACCCAATCAATCCATCCAAATTTGAATTGACTCAACTCGATTTGGCCAAAAAAATTAATCACTCGAACCTGATCAATTCAAAGTCAAAAAAAAAGTTCAAATTTGAATTTAGTATAATTTTATTTTTAAAAAATATTATAACACAAATTATATATTAGTCTAATGCTATTCAAGAACCTTTTTTTTTTCTCAAAAGTGCTATTCAAGAGCTTTAAATTATTTTTTAAAATCTTTTTTCATTACTTTTTATTTTTACATAATTTTGGATATTGTCCTTCTTAATTATAAATTGAAAACCAAATTCTTTATGTTATTATAATTTAATTTAATTTTACAATAATACATCATAAATAAAAGTTTTTTTCAGTCTCGAAGAATAATAAAATAGATAATTAGAATAGATAATAATAACTTTAAAAACAAAAAGTAATTTATAAGCTAAAAAATAATTGTCAATAATGCAATAAAGTTAATTTTGACACCTAATTTTAAATATTTGACTTTATGTCACCTTAAAAGGATATTAGATAATGATATCAAAGGACCTGGAACAATACTGAATTAGAGGGAGAATTAAAAATTATATGTAGTCAAACTTTCAAATAATTTTTATTTTTTATTTCTCAAAAAAATTTTAATATACGAGAAACTCATTAATATCATTTCAAATATTTTGAAAGTATGGTCGACTTTATAAGTTGTAAGTCATTCCATAATCATGATGAATCACTAATAATAATCAGTGTGATCGAAACGACAAAAAAAATCACTCAATAAAATTTCATTAATAATTTATTGAGAGAAAATTATTAATTTCTTATGTAAGATATCAAAAATTTAATTACTCTTAAAATATCAAATATAAAATTAAAGGTATGTTATAAATTGAGGAAAATGTGACTTTGAACAACTTAATTAGGATTGATAAAATATAATTTAATCTGAATTATTTGTCCAAATTTAATAAAATTTTACTTTAAAAATCATTAATTTTTAGACTTGAATGACTCAAATCCAAATAACCTGAATCTCAAATTTAAATAAATTATTTGAAGTAACTTGAACCCGAAATAACCTAGATCCCAAATGACTAAATTTCTTTTGACCTACAACAACTCACCTTAACCCACCCAATTACCACTTCCATAATTTAGATAAGAGTACTATTCCATTGCTAGATATAATGGGCATAGAAGGACATTTCACAATATTTACTAACGGATAGAGACAGAGGTAAACACTAATTGGTGTTTGTAATACTACAAAGCTAGCTATTTATTTGAGTATGAATTAATTTCCTAGTGGTCCCTCTTTGTATTTTTTTCTGTCTCTCTATATCTTTTCATTTTTATAAATTTAATAATTCACAAGGATATGGTGTTAAATGTCCCACAGGATGGAGACTGAGCCTCTAGGGCTAGGCCGCGATGTATCACGCTGCTGACTTCGCAATTTATCATTCTTTATCTAGTTTCAGTGGCACTGTGCTAATCCAATTTGATACCGATTCAATTGTAATGCAGATCAGAGAGGGCGGTCCATGGGTTACACCAGCCCATTGCTGAAGCAAGGGGTTGCATGAATTCATGAGTGTGGACCACTTCATTCTTTTGCAAAATTGCAATTTTTCTATCAAAAATGAATGTGTTTGCCCTCGTCCATGGGTCACTTTTGAGCCCCTATTGTCTTAGCCTTTTAAGTCAATGGACCTTTTTATCTTTTAGACCTTTCATTCGCTCTCACTGCATTCATTTCTCTTTGAAAACAAATTTACACAAAATGCCAAGATAACCAGCAGGCACATCGAGCCAGCAAGGAATGGGTGTTGCCGAGCACACAACACACGCATCAGTGGGCTGCAAGCAAGGGGGCTACGATACACTTGAGGCCCACATACAGGAGGGATCACCCGTATGAAGATATATTAGCTGCTAGGAAGAGTGGTGGTGAAGTTAATGTTTATGAAAATTAGGAAACTTTCTTTATTTATATTTTCTTGTTATTTATTTTATTTGTTCTACAAGTAGGTTTAGGTTTAAGTAATTTTCATATATGTGATTTGCTATATTTCTACTAATTTTAGTAGGTTATTTATCACTATAAATAACTCCTTTAGATTTCATTGTAAGGCGTGAAATTTAAGAATGTCAATGGATAAAATATCTGTTAATTTTGAGATATTCGAATTCAAACCTTACAACTACTTAAATATTTTCTTAACTCGAACCTAATACATACTCACTACTCGATAATTAATGAAACTTGTTTAAAAATCCGATTATGTAAAAAATATTAAAATGCTCTTCTTGGATACTCAATTTTTTGAACTCGAATCCATACCCGTATCTATATACAATAATATTTCCTATTCATATTTCATATAATTCACTAACAATTAAATTTATAAAAGCACATAAACAATAAAATTTAAATTTAAATAATCAAAAACAAATATATCAAAAATCAACTTAAATAACTAAAAACAAATATCTACACAACAACTTAAACAACATTATAAGTTTAACTAACTATATGGGTTTGTCTTTAATTACATGAAATTAAAAAAAGAAAGTTAGATTTCGAAACTATTCTAATATCACAACTTCTCTTTAGGTATATATATTATAAATTTATATAAATAAAGATATATGTATTATAATTAATAATTTTATAAGTTATAATTTTTGTAACGTTAACAGAAAATAAAAAGTAAATATATTTATATTTGAAATATATATACTAAAACTATATATATAATAGTAATTATATTTCTTATAAATGAATATAATATATAGAGTATATTTATTATTACAAGTTAATTAATAATTATGGTTTCATAAATTTATTTAATCAACAATATGGGTTTGTCTTTAATTACATGAAATTAGAAAAAATATAATCGAGTTTGGATATCCAGTGCCCAATGAGTGGTATCCTAACCCGATATGGTAGTGAAATTACTTCATGAACATTACCCGAACTTAATTATAAGGCACCTTAACCTTATATAACCGAGTTGGGTACCCGCAGGTATCTTGTAATAAGATATCTATTACCATCCTTAACCAAATTACCACCATAAACGAAAAACACACTAATAGCTGGCATAAGTCTATTAGGTTGCAGGGAATAATATATTTTATTTCTCACATATATTTTTCATTAGTTCGTGCTTTTGCATCACAATTACAATTAGGTTTACTCAATCTTCACACATAGGACTTAAGCGCCACACAGATTTTGATTAAAATTCCAAGCCCGTACAAGTGGTATCGGAACAAACATCAACTTTCAGGGAAAATTGGCATTTGATCAAAGCCCTCTCTTTAACAAGCTTTGGGTATATTACAGAAAAGAAAAATGACATCAATTGGTGACAAGACTCAGTCAAACCTGGACCCATTGATCTAGATTTCCATGGACATTGCAAATAGGGAAATTGTGCTCATGGCTGCAATGGAGCGTTACGAGTCTGAGGGCATCTTGTCCACACTTGATGGTTGACTACCTCGCATGGAGATGGTCATTGACAAAGTGTGGGACAACTTTGAGCATATTAAAACCAGCATCAAACAATTATGGTCCAATAGTGATGAGCTTCGTACAAAATTGCACAACACGATAGACACACTAATCCGTCGAGCCGTAGGGCTCAATGAGTTGATGACATTGATGCAACATGACAACTAGCAACTTGAGGAGCAAGTTAGGGATCTTGAAGAGATTATGTTGCATGTGGCAAAAAAAATCAGCAAGTCGCACTTTACGATGTCACAACTAAGCAAAGGCAATTTGGTCAGCAAGGCTGTAACGAGGGTGTGCACACATGCAAGTCAAGCTTGCTTATGGAACGAATGATCCACCTAGTGTTTCACACAGGCACCATGTAGACGTACCATGGGAAATTAGATGACCAAGCTAGCGCTTTAATGAATAGGGCTCAAGCTCGAGTCGAGGCAGAACGAAGAGAGATGAAGTTCACAATTAAGGTGGTAGTATGACCAAATAGCTCTCACATATATGTGTATCAGGGTAAGCCACATGGGGGCTGGGCAAATCTAAGGCATACGAGTTAGAGATCAAAGTAAGATGATGCCGATAGACTGAGCACCAAAGTCCACCACAATTGGGATATTGAAGGAAAAGTACGTCTTGGAGATAGTAGTGTATCCTAGAGTCAACAAAAGATCCGAAGGTGAGATGTAAGCTTGAGATTCGCATCAACTGACACAATTGGTGTTAGAGGCGTTCATGAGAAACAATCTCAAACGAACCCACCAAGCTGAAGCTAGCAAAGATAAGCGAGACGTACAACACGCTTGTGCCATTCCAAGACCAAAAGGGGCAATCGATCTAGTTAGGAACTAGTAAAAGATTTGTAGTAGTTCCAAAATGCAGTGGAAACACACTACTCAGCAACAAAGGCATTGTTGAAATCAAGTGGGGGAAAATATCAAAGATCAAGGATCGGTGACCAGATTAGCCTTGACAACCATTAAGCTAGTAAAGAATAAGGGTTGTCGAGCACACAACATGCACATTTGTGGGTCATGCATTAGAAAGTTGTGTGCAAGGGGGCCACACAGATGAAAGTCACGTATAAGAAGACGGTCCATATAAAGGTGATTTATTAGCTACTAGGAAGAGTGGCAGTTAAGTGTTCTATGGAAATTAGGAGACTTTCTGTAATTATGTTTTATTACTTGTTATTTACTTTATTTGCACTACAAGTAGGTTTAGATTTAGGCAATTTTCATATTTGTGGTTTGCCATATTTCTACTAAGTTTAGTAGGTTATTTGACATTATAAATTGTTGGCTCCATTAGTTTTTGATGATAATAAAACATTTTCATTTCATTTGTGTCTAATATTTTTACCTAAGTATGCAAGACAATGGTTTGAAGGTAAAAAATAAAGTAATCATTCAAATGTGTACATCAAAAGCTTATATGGATTAGGAACATGATTGGTTAACAAGAAGGAAGCTCATTAGTGAATAATGAAGAACATTGGTTGGCCAAAATTCAAATTGGAGAAATGACGGGTTGAAGTATATTGAGAAACAAAACCAACTTAGTCGACCAAGAAAATGAGTTAGTCGATTAAGTGCTCTCTACCAGAATCTGCGACCAAGACAAAACCAACTTAGTCAACCAAGAAAAATGTTAGTCGACTAAGAGCTCTTTGTCTGCAACTTGCACCAGAACACTACAAGATAGATTAACGGCTAGAATCAACTTCAAATTGTTTCTAACGGTCATAAATTGCCAAACTACCATCAAACATGCTTCTCTAAGTATAAAAGAGTCTTCCAAGGATAAAGAAGAAGTTTTTGAGAGAATTGAAGGCTTCCAAGTCTAAAATAGCAGAAAACTAAGAAAATCTTTATTACACTTCACTGCACTCAAACGCTCATCCTTTGTAATTGTATTAAGCACTTAACCTTGTACCATTTAGATCAACCGTGTGATCAATAGGTACTCTCTTTACCTTTCTTCTTGTATTCTTAGAGTGAGGGATTTACTCTAAGTGATTATTTCAAGCTAGGTTTGCTTGAAAGAGTGAAGGTTCTAACTTAGCTTTGAAAAGTTAAGTGTTGGGTTTTGGTTGAGCCTTTGGAAAACCATTGTAAAGGTTGTGGCTAAGCTTGATAAAAGCTATTGTAAAAGCTTGGTGGGCGCTTGGTAATTCCATCATTTGTTAGTGAATTTTGATGAAAATCCTTGGTTGGATAATCAAGATAGTGGATGTAGGTCTTGGACCGAACCACTCTAAATCTTTATCCATTATCTATTTAGTTTTATTTTCTTTGTTGTCTTGATTGTTTCCCATTTCCTTTAAGAGCTGAATTAGTGCTATTCACCCCCCTCTAACACTCATATTTGGGACTAACAAGTGGTATTATAACTAGCTCCCTGATTTTAAAGTCTAACACCCTTAAGGAGGATCCAATGGCTCTTTAAAAATCCATAGTTGCTAAGGGATAATCTACAAACAGACCACCTATGTTTGATAGCTCTAATTACCCCTATTGGAGCACTAAAATGTTATTATACATTAGAGCTATAGACTATGAGATGTGGGACGTCATAACTAATGGACCCTTCATTCCTTCAACCTTAAATGTAGTGACCAATAAGATGATTCTTAAGCCAAGGTTTGAATGGACTGAAGTTGAAATTAAGAGAGTAAAAATTAATTCTAAAGCCATGCATACTCTTATTTGTGCACTTGATTATAGAGAATATGATAAAGTTTTCATGTGCAAAATGCCAAAGAAAGTTGGCAAAAATTAGAAAAGTTATATGGAGAAACATCTATGGAAAAAGAATTGGAAGATAACTCTTGCGAGAATCAATACTCAACAAGCAACATGGCAAATGCAGACAAGGAATCAAGTAAAGATTAGTACTCAAATCAAATTAAATTATGCTTTATGGCTCTTGAAGAGATAAAGGTAACTTCTTTCTCATGTGAACTTAATTCATGTGCATTTGATGAATTACATGATGCTTTTGAGGATTTAGCATTTGAGTTTGAGAAAATGAATATGAAGAACAAGAAAATCATTTCCACACTTAATGTTGAAAATGAATTTTTGATGAAAACAAAAATTGACTTAGAAAAAGAAAATGAAAATTTGGAAAGGGATTTTAAAACTTACCAAGAAAAAATTGATATTTTGGAAAAAGGAAATTTTGATGTGAAAATAAAATTTGAAGATTTATTAAATGATAAAGTGAAAGAAAGCAGAATTATGTTTGATGGCAAAAGATGACGAGTCCGAGGTATCCTCATCCCCTTGTGATATTTCTATTGATGAGCTGCAAGATGAGTACGAATGTCTTTATGATGAATTTGAGAAAGTTGCATCAAAATATAAAATCTTGAAAAGAAAAACTCCATCTCTTGAAAATGATTTGGAAAAGATGAGAGCAGAGTTCAATTCTGTTTTTGAGCAAAGAAATTTTTTACAAATTGAATTAGAACATTCAAAAACAGATTTTGAAGTTATAAAATTGGAGCTGGATAACAGAACTGAAGCCTTACAAAAAACAGTTAATGAAAATGCAGTCCTTAAGAATTTAAGAAAAAAATCAACAAGAAAGAACATAAATTTTAGAAGAAATGCTGATGACTTTTCTCTTATGTGTTATATTTGTGATAGAATTGGTCATTTATCCTATGATTGTTTTAAAAAAAGAAGCATGCAAAAAACTAGAAACATTTGGGTGCCAAAAGGATCTTATATTGTTGCTAACACTCAATGACCCATCAAGGTATGGGTACTAGTCAAGAAAAACTAAAAAACTGTTTTGTAGGATGAGCCAAACCAAAGAGACATATGCTCAAAAGCTCAATTGAAGAAAAATGGGTGATTTCTATGCTAAATTTTTTTATGAGAATCTTGGTTGCTCTTTTGTTGAATGTTTCCTTCAATTGGCTTGGTTTCTAAAATTGTTTGCTTTTCCACATTGAAAATTTTGGTTGCCTATTCTTGCTTGAATATTAATTGCTTAATTCTTTGAGCTTTATTGATAAATCTTGACTATGCAACTTGATTTAATATGATACATGCTATAAGTTGCAAGAAAGTATGAATCTAAAGATTAAGTATGTACTTATATTTGACCTTGAATATATCATCATTCTTATCATAAGAAAATTGTTTTATCAAAATTGCTTGATTATGAAAAATTATTTCTATAAAATTTTCTCATGTTTTGTGAAATTATTTCCATACTTCTTCTTTAAGGAAAAATGATTTTTGAGCATAATTTTGAAACATTAAAGGATTAGATAATGTGATAGAAATATAAACTTACTTGATGACTTACACTCACATTTACTCAAGTAGCCCAAGACAAGGAAAATTGTGTTAAAAAAATTGTCATTGATTTCCTTGTGCCTAACATAAGTCAACCATTTGAACAATCTTTATCTACATTCTAGAACTAGCTTGAATAATTCAAAATGGTTAATAATGAGCTTGAAAGTTTTGACTATTTTGATTAGTACTTTTAAAAGCAAAATGAGCTTATATGAGATACATGTTGTCACCCTCTAAGTTTAGAATGATTTATGAATTGAACAAGTTTGTTTCACAATGAAAATACTTGTGACTTGTTCTTATTGGATATGCATGCTTGCTTGTAAGCTTGAATGGCTATAAGGGCATTTTTGGCACATAATTGTGGGATATTTGCAAATGACCCTTAACATGCATATACATGATTCATTATGCCCAATACATATTTCATAAATCATTTAGAGCATAATGAACAAAATTGAGTGACATTGAGCTCATGATTTTTCACAAAAGCAAGTTTAATCTTAAATGTTTCAAGTTAAAAAACTTTACAAAGAAAGATTAAATCTTTATCAATTGATTTTCTTGAAATCTTTTTATTCTCTTTGATTGAAATTGATACATTGTTTTTGATAATATAACATGGTTGAGCAAATTGATTTGATGCATGAATTGACTTAATCCCATTTTGCTTGGTATTTCTCTCATGATTGATGAAACTGATTGAAAGGGATTTCTTAAGCATGACTTTAAATGTGATAATTTGGCATTGATGGTATTTTTCAAGCAAAGGAATAAATCTTCTTGTAATGCATGAGGCTATAATGATTTTAATGATATAAAACTTGAACAAGTGTGCCTTATGTTAAAAATGCTATTATAACTTGATCTTATTGCAAATGAATGCTTGAATGATCTCAAGGGCATTTTTGTCCATATGCTGAAAAATTATAGAAAATGCTAAATTTAATGCTTATTATACTTGAACATTGTTTAAATGCTTGACTGCACAAGTTATAAGTCATAGTCACGCATCATGATGTAAATTGATTATGGTTGAGCATATTAAAGGCATGATTCTTCATATGAGCATTTTAACTTTTTTTTGCACTTGTGAACAATGAGCAATAAAAGCCAAAATTTGAATTCACATATTTTTCTTGAAGAATCTTTGATCATACATGTCCAAAATAATGTTCCAAACATGGTTGAAATGAAATTTTAAATTGTTCTCACACAAATCCATGTTTTGAGATCATTACACCTTTGAACATTGTATGTTTTGCACCTTTTTCTAGATTTTCAGTATGTAGGAATCAAACATAATTGACTGTTTAGCATAGCTAGTAGACTATTGGAGAACAAAATGCAACAATGCTGCTGGAATGATAGAAAATGGACCTTAAGGATATGTAGTCGACTCTTGAGTGCTTTAAGGCCAAAATGAACAGGTTTGATATGTTGAAGCTAAAATCAATCAACACACCAATGAGTTCCTTCACCAAACTTAATGCTAATGAGAGAGGAAAGGATGTTGATCAAAAGCTCTATAAAGGTATGATCGAATCATTACTTCACTTAACAGCCAACAGGCCTGATATCCAATTCGTGTATGTTTATGTGCTAGATTTCAATCTAGACCTAAAGAATCACACTTGACTGTTGTTAAAAGAATCTTTAGATACCTCATAGACACTCAAGTATTAGGCATATGGTATTCTAGAAAATCAAATCTTAACTTAGTTGGATATTCAGATGCAGACTTTGCAGCAAGCAAAACTGATAGAAAGAGCACTAGTGGAACTTGTCAATTCCTAGGGAGTATGCTAGTGTCATAATCAAGCAAGAAACAAAACTCTGTAGCACTTTCCACAGCAGAAGCTGAGTATGTGTCCTTAGGGAGCTACTGTGCTCAAATTTTGTGAATTAAGCAACAACTTAAGGACTTTGGATTATCAATGCATAACACACCTATATATTATGACAATACAATTGCTATCAATATATCAAAAAATCCGGTATAACACTCTAAGACTAAACACATTGATATTAGACATCACTTCATTAGAAACCATGTAGCTAAAAGTGAGATTAGTATTGAATTTGTAAGTACTTTACATCAACTAGCTAATATCTTTACTAAACCCCTAAGTGAGGATAGATCTTGTGAAATTAGAAGAAATCTAAGGATGATTTGTTTGCAAGATTTGTAAAGAAAAGTCTAAACCAAAAGAGAAAAACAGAAGCCACTTAGTCGACTAAAGTAAAAACTTAGTCAACTAAAACCATTATGTTTGATTAAAACTAAGGCACAAACAATTGAGTGAAGGAAGAATAAAATAATGAAAAAGTATGTCTACCGGGTAATAAAGAAAAGAAGGGAACCTGCAGAAGTAAATAGTAAAAATTTAGAAGGAATTTTGAGATTTTGAAAAATTGAGGCAATATTTAAAGGGGAGGAAAACAGTTTTTTGGTTAAAAAATTATAAAAAAACTCATACCTTCTCTTTCATGAAAACCGTTCCTCTAAAATAACTCGAAACCACTTCTCCCTTCTTTTCAAAACCCTAAGTCACAAATCTCCCTTGAAGAAAGAAATGGCAAAATCTTTTCTTCTAAAAGAACTCTTAGAAAAGAAAAAGGGTAAGAAACCAATGGAAGAGAGCTCAGAGGCAAAGCACCTAAAGAAGAAGAAAAAGGTTCTGTCGGGGTCTGAATTGGAGAAATCTGATAAGTCATCTGCTAAGAAAATGTAAAAGATTAAGTAGAAAAGAACCGGGATGGGGCATCAAAGAGAGGTACTTCATCTTCTTCCTCTCTTAAGTTCAGAAACAAGATTCATAAGGAGAGATATAGAAAGATTGAGAATGCCCCGATTACTTGTGGCAAATACATAGATTGGGAAAGTTTTGTAGAAGCAACTGAACTTCATACCAGCCTGTCTGATTATTTTGAAGATTTAAAATTGAAAGGATTTAACACATTTGATAACCAAGCCTATAGTGCTAGTTTAGTGAAGGAATTTTATTCAAGCATAATAGTAGATAAAGAAGAATTAAAAGAACCTGATGACTTTGTTGAAACTGGATTAAATGTAATTTTAAGTGGAAAAGAATTCACTGTCACTGCTGCTAATTTGGGTGACTTGCTAAAAGTAGAATGTAAGGATGGGGAGTTCGAATTCCCTAAAAAATATGATCCCTCTTCTCTGTGGGAGATCATTACAGGGAAGAAAGAAAAGTATGTTGCCAAGAGTAATGCTGGGTTGATTACCAGCCCTCAGTTCAGAATTCTACATTATTTTGTTGTTGCCAATATTCATGGCAGAAGTGGAAATCTTAACTATATCAGTCTGCAAAACCTATGGCTAATGGAGCATACATTCAATGACACTCCACTTAACGTAGGAAGGTTCATGATTGAAAGAATGAGAAATGCAAGCAAAGGAGATAAGGTGAACCTGCCCTATGGGAATGTTATCATTGCCCTAGTTAAGAAGAAAGGCATCTGGGCAAAGAGATATGACCTGGACATGGTAAAAACCAGAGACCAGGCTATCTAACTGGGTAGCCTAACAAAAATGGGATATAAGTTGTATGGAGAAATTTTCACCAAGATAGCCAAGGTCTCCACCATGCCAGCCCAATTAGAGTCAGCCTCATCCCAATTTTCAAATAAAGTTATCTTTAACTTGCTCATGAGGATAGATGGCAAGCTCACTAACCAACGAACTAGACTTCAGAAAATTAAAGAGAAAATAATTGAAATGGAAAACAAAATAAAGGAAAAGTCAGCAATGCCTTCAAGACCTGTTATGGTTGACACATCTGCTACCCCAAGTGCTGCACCAACAGGACAAGGGGTTGAGGATTCTACATTCCATGGTGAAACACCTGTTTTTCTTGATTCCAGTCCTGTTCAGCAGGCAAAAAGTTCTACTTTCCATGATGTTAATCTAGTGCTTCAAGCTGAGGGATCAACGTATCAGACTGCTAGTCCTGGTCAACAACCAGAAAACCCTAAACTAGGGATTGACCAGCCCCATAGATTCCCTTCAACATAGCCACAGACCAAAGAACCATCTGAATAAGGAACTAAGATACTTGGTTCACCCATTGAAAGTCCACCCCCTCAACCTCAACCTCAACAAAAGCCTCAACAACAAACTTCCCCTCTCCATTCTGTTGAAGTTTCTATTATGGGACTCTTTTATGAAATAACAAGGGAAAAACAAACAAAAAAAGAAACAACTGTAGCACAAGCTTCCAAGACAGTGCCCTCTGAACCAGAAGCTCCAGTCAAAGCAAAATCAAACAAAGAAAAAAGAAAAGAAAAAGAAAAAGGCTCCACAACCAAGTCTAAGCCACCAACTAAAGGCATCAAAAAGATAACTACAAAGATAGCACCTTTCAAAAGAAAGAAGTTTTCCAGATTGGTAGAAAAGGCCAAGTCCCCACCTGCATCTTCACCTTAAGCGCCATAGGAAGTCTTTAACAAAACTCCTCCTGAACAACCTCAAGAAAAATCGCCCATGCGTGAACCTTCACCCTTCCCTCTCAATCCCTTATATGGTATTGAGTCTTCACCCTCTGCCACCTTAAAAGAATGAAGCCTTACCCCCTCTCTGATGATGATAAAAAATGGGAGAAGTAAAAATAAGAAAAATAAAAAAATGTTAAGGTAAATGTAAGATAGCTAGGGAGAAACACAAAGAAAACAAAAAAAATCGTTAGGGTAGAGGTACCAGACCCAGGGGGAGAAAGAAAGAGAAGATTGAAGCAAAAACTAGTCCAGGGGTAGTTTTGGAACAAAATTTATCAAATTTTCTGGTTGATTGTTGATTATGCCATGATTGCACTCAAACACTGATATTTAATTTTTGTTACTATGCTTGCTATATTTAACATTTGATGCTATGTTTATGGTTATGTTTTATATTTTCTGTTATGTCTATGTGTGGAAAATGAATGCTGATATATGACTGTTGACAATGATATTATCTGTGAAATTCTGCTACTCATAATGTGTTGATGAGAACCTTATGCTGATGCTCTGATAATTAGACTGTATGCTGACAGCTAAGGATCATTGTAATGTTGTGAATGCATTGTGTTTAAGAATGAGTGTGAATATCATGTGCAACATAACAGATGAATGATGCAGACAAAATTTAATTAAATGTGCTATTGACAAACTTTGCAAAATTCTGATAAAAATCTGTCAAACATTCATCTGCTGTAAATAACTTTAAATGTTCTGTATATATATACTTTGAATGCATAATGTTATTTTCTACATTACATGAATAAAATGTAGGCTGAAACAAATAAGAAATATTCCCAAATTAAGGGGAGCATACACTTTGGGGGAGCAATCCTCACTATGTGTAAAACTAGAAAAAGAATCAAAAGGCACTATGTAGATTAACCAAGGAATGTTTTGTCATCATCAAAATGGGGGAGATTGGCTCCATTAGTTTTTGATGATAATAAAACATTCTCATTTCATTTGTGTATAATATTTCTACCTAAGTATGCAGGACAATGGTTTGAAGGCAAAAAATAAAGTAATCATTCAAATGTGTACATCAAAAGCTTATATGGATTAGGAACATGATTGGTTAACAAGAAGGAAGCTCATTAGTGAATAATGAAGAACATTGGTTGGCCAAAATTCAAATTGGAGAAATAACGGGTTGAAGTATATTGAGAAACAAAAACAACTAAGTCAACCAAGAAAATGAGTTAGTCCATTAAAAGCTCTCTGTCTGTAACTTGCACCAGAACACTACAAGACAGATTAACGGCTAAAATCAACTTCAAACTGTTTCCAATGGTCATAAACTGCCAAACTGCCATCATACATGCTTCTCTAAGTATAAAAGAGTCTTCCAAGGATAGAAAAGAAGTTTTTGAGAGAATGGAAGGCTTCCAAGTCTCAAATAGCAAAAAACTAAGAAAATCTTTATTACACTTCACTGCACTCAAACGCTCATCCTTTGTAATTGTATTCAGCACTTAACCTTGTACCATTTAGATCAACCGTGTGATCAATAGGTACTCTCTTTACCTTTCTTCTTGTATTCTTTGAGTGAGGGATTCTGTCATGACCCAATACTCTCTTCGAGCTCGTGACAATCGTCTCGATGTCCCGATAGACATACCTTACCCGGAATGTCAACCAAAACCTTGCAAGGCTTTAGCATCAGTTATGCACCTCCCATGTGAGCAACAGTTACGAAATATCATGTTTTAAAGGAATATAGACTAATTTCAAATAAAAAGCAATCAAAAATTAATTTCTATCGCACAGGGGTATTTTGATCATTTTACCTGAAAATTTCAAAACTTGCTAAAAATATAGAATATAGATGAAAAACATACATTTCATATCTAAAAATAAGTTTGGTTGTCTAAATCATCCATTTAAAGTAAAATTATAGCTAATTGAACTAATTAAAAATATTTAATAAAATTTTCTATTTTCACATAAAACAATATTTATAGAATACTACGTAAACAATTTATGTAGCGTAATAACAAAATAAATTCCTATATATAATGGCACATGCAGCCAGGGTATACAAAATATTCTACAATGACATGTGAGCCCCAAATAACAAAAACGAACAAGAACGTAGACCTACTACTTCTGAGGATGCAAATCCGAAAGCAACCTTCAACAAAATCAATTGTCTACAGACTGTCCTGAGCCTGAAATGGGTGAAAAGAAGGGTGGTGAGTTTTTATAAACCCAGTGAGTAAGCAAAAATCGTCTATAACATCTAAAGTCGAGTAAATGGAGACAATTAAAACATTTCATCATAATATGATTCATAACATTAAAACTCATGTCAACTCGTATAAAACCATTGCATTTCATCAAAATAATCAACAAGGCTTATGACTTTCTTAAAAACTTGGCTCGTGTCAAAACTTGTACTCGGTGACACCTTGGCCCGGGGCATCCAACCGAGTCCGCCAAGGTGTTAAAATGATATATACACATAAAACATGTTTGTACATTTAAAACATAGCCGCTTTTTAGTGTTGGCTGAGTTTCACCCGCACGTGGTGGTTCGGCGTGAAGTGAACTCTAGACGTCTACCTTAGGAGATACCCTCCGCACCTCTCATACTAAGGTAAAATATAACGGGGTTTGCCGTGCCTCTCTAATAGTCTGATCCACGAAAACCCACTCGTTGCAATAAGTTAATCAAATAACCCACTAAATCAATAAAATTTCTACAGCATGACATGGCTAATATAATATTACCTAGCCTGTCAAGGTAAAACAAAACAGTTCATATATTCCACAAAACCACAAATCCAACCATTCATGCCATCACATTGTCATAAGCCATCAATTCAAACCATATATCATTTACAAATCTCGTTATGCCGAAACATTCATTACAAAGCAGGGTCGGCATAACGAACAATAGTCAAAACATATATATATATATATAATACAAGTATATAGTCTCCATTTACTCAATTTCCAAAACCAACATTCAATTTCAAAACAATTTATGAATCTTATTTCATTTAACCAACACTTCATTTGTAAAACATAATAATTCACAGTTTAAAATTCATTTTTCTTTAAAATCATAAACACGAGTATAAACTATTTTAGATAATTAAGATGATACTCTGTTTACTCACAATAACGAGAGTCGAAGTACTCCTATTCCTAGTCTTCATATATGATATCTTTACCTTTACCAGAGGGCTCACCACCTATACATAATACACAATAAGGAATTCAACACATTTGTGCCAAACAGTTATAAAATTATTTTAGGCTCTATAAAAATGCATGAAATTGAATGAGAAACGTTTGAATAATCACTTAAAGACGGTGTTCTACGTAGGTTCAATTGTTATCGAATTGAAATGGCATTCGTCCTAACTCGAACTATACACTGTCTAATTAGCCAAAACATCCGATTCAACTCCAAATATATTCATTACACTTCTAATATTCTAAATACACCAAAGTACCTCAATAAGCTTGATTGTGACTTAATTCATCATATACAAAATTCATTCTGATTTCGAACTAATGTGCTAATCAGTGTCAACACAGTCCAATAAATCCATATATATTATTAGAAATCAAATCCAAGTCCATTTACTATGATTTTCTTGTTATCATTCAAATAGTTTACTAAAAGGACTATACTTTTTGATAATCGTTTTCGATATCCGATACCATAAATCATCAAATATAAGATAAATAACATGAAATATGACAAGAGTCATCATCAATCTATTCTCTATGGAATTTGGCCAAAGAGGGTTGTTGAAGAGCATGTGATTTTCTTGCTTGTTTTTCATACCGAATATCACAAAACAACTAAAAACACCAAGATATCATGAAATCTAGCAAAATCCATCATCAAAACCTCTCCCCCTATATTCAGCCAGCAAGAATACCCTAATGAAAACTTGAGTTTCAGCCATGGAAAATGAAAAAGAAAGCATGGGAAAGGTAGATCTTAAGCTAAATCGTGAAATTTTACCTCCGATCGCGTTATTTTTCGATAACCGGTGAATTTCCCCTTGAATTTCTTCCTTAGGGTTTGTTTTTCTTCCTTTCTCCTTTTTCTTTGGTTTGGCCGAACATGAAGAAGTGAAATGGGATGGGCTTGTGCTGGTTTATAAATGAAATGATAAAATAATCAAGGCTTGACATGTGTCATCATGTGATTGGTCCATGGGTAAATACTTAACTATTAAGCATTTTCTTACCACCACATAAAATTCCTCAATTATACAAGATATAAAATGATATTAGGTGAAATTCATAACCTTGACAAGTGTCATGGTGGTGTAAATTTTCAAAAATTATAATTACGCCCTCGTGGACACATGAAATGACCGTTTTGTCCTTATGCTCGAAAAAATGTCAAAATTGAAAATTTTCACTTATCAAATTCAAATTATGCTCCAAATAGTCTAACTTGATCAAAAATTTCATCCAACATTCCAATTTTGCCCTCGAGTGGCAAAATGACTATTTTACCCCTACGTTACGAAAATTCTCGATTAGACTCCAAATCAATCCTCAAACTCCGAATCACCATATTAAGACATTCTAAGGTTCAATAAATCTCAAATACATCCTAAAATCTCTATTTGAACTAGTTCAAGGCTTTAATCAACTTAATTGTACCACTAGGTATGATACCGATTTTTAACGATTTTTAGAGATATCCCAATATGCAAACATGCTATCAAGTATATGAATGACATGGCAAGTATATAATAGAGTTGGGCTTGATAGATTCACTCTAAGTGATTATTTCTAGCTATGCTTGAAAGAGTGAAGGTTCTAACTTAGCCTTGAAAAGTTAGGTGTTAGGTTTTGGTTGAGCTCTTGAAAAACTATTGAAGAGGTTGTGGCTAAGCCTGGTAAAAGCTATTGTAAAAGCTTGGTGGGAGCTTGGTAATTCCACCATTTGTTAGTGAATTTTGATGAAAATCCTTGGTTGGATAATCAATGTAGTAGATATAGGTTTTGGACCGAACCATTTTAAATCTGTGTCTATTGTTTATTTAGTTTTATTTTCTTTGTTGTCTTGATTGTTTCCCATTTCCTTTAAGAGCCGAATTAGTGTCATTCTCCCCCCTCTAGCACTTATATTTGGGACCAACATAAATAACCCTTTAGGTTTAATTATAATGCACCAAATTGCCACCATAAAGGAAAAACACATCAATAGCTGACATAAGTCTATTAAGCCGTGATGAATGATACATTTTATTTCTCACATATCTTCTTTTTTAGTTCACACTTTCGTATCACAATTACAGTTAGGCTTGCTTAGTCTTCACACATGAGACTTAAGCACCACACAGATCTTCATTAAAGCTTCAAACTCATAACACAAGGACTAGGGCAGATGTCAAAATTGGAAAACCAAAAGTAGATAAAGGGAAGGGAAGGAATCAATTGTAAAAAATATTAAGAGATTAAATGATGTATGAATAAAATATGGTTTGTAAAAAATGTTTTACATTCATTAATAAAAAAAGTAGTTACTTTTTCTATTAAAAATGTCTTCTCAATGCTCTGATTGAAATTAAAATCTATCAGCATTTAACACTTCCTATAATTATCACATTTGTTAAAAGGACAATAAAATGAAGTGCTATTGACCTCTAAATGTGGGAAAACCTAACTTGAAGGTCTTTTTCAATTATATTGTAATAGCACACACACATATATTGTAATACCTCGTACTCTCGTTGGACACAATTAATACCTTATTGATCAAAGGAATGATCATTTGATATGAATTAGCGTGTTAAAGACTGACAAAGGATGAAAGGGACGTTCATGAATAAAACATTTCGCACGCGCGAAAACAACAATTTAAATAATAATATTATTTTTGTCGAGGATGAATTAGTGAGCTAAAGGATGATTCGGAAGTAAACCGAGACATAATAATGTGTTTCAGGACCAAAGAAAACAATTGAAAATTTTTGAAATAAAATAATATTTTATTTAATAAAATATTATTAAAATATTAATATTTTATTTATTGTATAAATTAGTCATGAAAATTGAAATATGACTAATTTAAGTGGGGGAGGAGAAGTAAAAAGAATTTTGAACAAAAACGGCGATAATCGTACGACGTGAATTTTTAATCCAGTTAATGCGGTAAGAAAATATTTAAATATTATGGAAACACCGCGTTCAAATGTGATTTTAATATTTTGGTTATACACGTGTAAGAAAAGGAAGATAAAAGGAAATTAGAATTTTTACACGTGTTGAAAGAATTAAATTTTTGAATATGAAAAATGATGGAAAAAGTTTTAAGATTTTATCATGTGATTTTTATTGTCACATAAACTAAATGAGAAGAAAAGTCAAATAACCAATATTTTTAGTTGGTTGAATTAGTCAACAAATAAAGGAGACAAGATAAGCATGAAAACAAAAAGGAAAGAAAAGAATAAAAGAAACAAATGATGGAAGAAAAAACAAAAGAAAGATAGAAATGAAATAAAGATGTGGAGGCCGGTCATGTAAGAAGAAATAATAGAAATAAAAAGAAGATGGAAGAAAGGCCTAGAAGGGTCGGCTAAGGAAGAAATAAAAAGACAAGAAAATATGGAAATAAGAGAAAAGAAAGAACAGACAAAAGAAGAGAGGAAGGATGGAAGAAAAATCAAGAAAAAGAGAGGAGAAAGAAAACGGCAAGAAAGAGGAAAGAAAGTGACGTGAAGGAGGGGAAAAAGAAAGCTGAAAATCCAACACTTTGAGGGATGTGAAGAAGCTGAAAATTCTGTACCTTGAGAGAGGTGAGAAAGCTGAAAATAATTGAGGTTTGTTGCTAAAATTTTCAAGGTTTGTTTGCTGAAAATTTTGAGGTTTTATAGCTAAAATCAGTGAGGATTTCTCTACTGGAAATTGAACTGAAAAACTGCTGATTTAAGTGCTGAAAATTCAAGGTTTTGGCTGTTGAAAATTGGTGAAATTGTTGTTGATTTTTGAAACTGAAAAGAGTTGAAAGTGTTGCCACCGGAGGAGGAGGAAAACAAGCTAAGAAGAAGAGAAAAGGAAAAGGAATGCTCGACTGAAAAAAAGAGAGAAAAATCTATCAAGCCGAGAAGAAGAAGGAAAAATTGTGAAGAGAGAAACGAGAAGAGAAAGAAAGAAAAAAAAAAAAGAAAGAAAAAGAAATGAGAAAAAAAATATGGGCATGGCCCAATAAGAAAATAATTAGGCATGGCCCAATAAAAAATAATATTGGGCATGGTGTCATGACCCGAAACTCCCCATCGAGCCCATGACAACCGTCGCGAAGTCTCAATAGGTATTCACACTCCGAATACCGACTGAAACCCTGCAAGGCTTTCGTATCAGTTTCCACGCTTCCTCGGTGAACGACGATTACAAACTGTTACATTTTAAATACCACCAGTCATTTTCAATTTAAAAATACTAAAATAGTTTCATTCGGCTCACAAGGGCATTTTCATCGTTTTTCATCGAAAATTTCAAAATTTGCTAAAAATGTAGTAAATACGTATAAAACACATTTATCATGATAAAATAAATTTAAGTATCTAAAAAATATATTTGGAAATAAAATTTAATTATTTGAATATAATAAAATATTTAATAAAATAATTTAATTTCTCATAAAACAAATTTTATAAAACTATTGATAAACAATTTTAGCAACGTAAAAATTAATTATGTTTTTACATTTTAATACAAAAGACTATAATATTAAAATTAAATTACAGTGATACGTGGGTCTCAAACTAACCAGAATGTCTCGAGAACTGTGATCCTACAGTTCTCGTCGATTCAAGTCCACTGTGGTCCTTGATCGAATCAGCTAACTATGAATGCTCTAAGCTTGTACGGTGTGGAAAAAAAAGTGAGATTATAAAATCCCAGTGAGTAAACAGACACCATCTAAAGTATCTAAAGCCGAGTAAAAAGGAGACAAATAAAATATTCAAATCCAATATATTTTCACAACATCAATACTCAATTTTATTCCAATAATTCACTTGGCTTATGCACAATCTTTAAAAACTTAGCTTATGCCAAAACCTGTACTCAGGGATACCTTGTACGGAGGCATCCACTCGAGTCCGCCAAGACTGTAAAATTTCATATTTCTCGAAATTCAACCGTTCCTTGGCGTTGGCTGAGTTCACTATCACGAGGTGGTTAGGCGTGAAATAAACTCAAATCTTACCTCAGGAAATACCCTACGCGCCTCTTTACCGTGGTAAGCATAATAAATTTTTGGGTTTCCGTGCCCCTCCTAAAGGTTGGTCCACGAAACCCGCCACTGCAGCGACCACTGCACCAATTCTTATTTTACTAATTAAGGCAAATCAAAACAGTTCATGTATTTATCAATTCATAAAAATAACTAGTCATGCCCACAATTTATCATAAGCCATACAATTCAAACAATAATTTGCAACACAAGCAAACAGTCTCCCATTACTCTATTTTTGAAATCACTATTCAATTTTCCAGAAAATTTATAAAATCATTTTATAAAATCACAATTTTTCTTAAAACATGGCAATTTACTATTTAAACCCATTTTCTATAAAACACACAATTGAATAAAACTATTCTAGATAATTAAGACGATAATATGTTTACTCACTGTTCTAGGAGTAGAGATACTCTTATCCTCCGTCCTCGGGTGCAGTCTCTTACCCAAACCAATTTACTCACCACATATCCATAACCCATGACACAATATAAAATATTCATCATAAATTATTTTAGGCTTTAAATGCATGGAATGTCCTACAAACTGTCCGAATAACCGTCTAAACACGATTTTTGACTTAATTCGCCTACACACGTTTAAATTGCTAAAACCCTCATTTTAACTCCAATTTGACCCGTTTAAATTTCTAATTGTTCGATTATATTCCAATTTCTCAATGGCAGCATCTACTGGTCAATTTACCAGTCCTAGACTGAAAATTATGATTTTACCCCTAATGGGTAAAAATTTTGATTTTTACTCTAAAAATTCCCAAAATTTTCCTCTAGCCATAATTCAACATAATTCACTTAAATACCACAAATAAACATAATTTCAGCAACCAATTTCTCTCTCTAAAATTCTGCATAAATAGGTTTCAATATGAAAAAATTCTATTTCTTGCTATTTCTCATTTTTACACTTACTAAACTCACTAAAAACATTAAATCAAGTTAAAATTCAACCAAATCAAGACCCAAAATCACTCCAAGAAATTCGACCAGCATGTGGGGAGCATACCCACTTTCTAAATTTGCTTGGAAATTAAAGTAAAATGGGTGGGTAATGAAGAAATCAAAGGAAATTAAAGAAAGTTTACCTTTTACTTGATAAATTTTTTATTTCTACACTTTTCCCCTTTGATTTTCCCCTTGGGTTCTTGATTTCCTTCTTTCCCTCTTTTGCCTGGTTCTACCCGACCCTCCTAAGGGTCATTGGCTGAAAAATCAGCCTATTTAAAGGCATAATAAAATATTATTATTTTATTCATTTTTTTAATATTTTATTAATCCATTAATTTCTAGCCATTCATTTATTCTCAAATTTCTACCATGAATTTATCTCTCTTATCCCCAGCTTGGATAAAATTTTCAGACTTATCCAAAGTCTTGGTGGAGAAATTTTTGAAAATTACGCTTTTGTCCCCGTAAAAGTCAAAAATTACATTTTTACCCCAAAAATTAAAAAATTACCACAAGGAATATTTTTCCCTCCTCAAACTTATACCACACTCCAATTTATCAAATTTGATCTAAATTCTCTCAAAAAATTAAATTTGGTCCTTCGGTGGTAAAATTACCATTTTTCCCCTATACTCCAAAATGTACTGAAAATTAAAACTTTTCACTGCTAAATCCTCAAATTATGTTCTAAATAATCTAAATAATTAATCTTGATTAATTGTTGTCAAAATCTTTTTCCAAAAATTCTCGTTTTGCCCTTTAATGGCAAAATTACTATTTTGCCTTTATGCTCCAAAACTATCGAGAAATTACATTTATCACTGCTAAACTTCATATTATGCTCTAATAATCATATTATACTTCATATAATTATTCTTGGTCAATTGTGATTAAATTTTTTTATGAAAATGTCCATTTTGTCCTTAAATGACAAAATGATCGTTTTATCCCTAATCGGTCAATTTTTTCGTTTAACTCCAAACTAGATCTCGAACTCCGAATTACTATTTTGAGTAATCCCTAGACTGTGAAATTTTCAATTTCACTCTTAAAATCCGTTTTTGAGCTTATTTGAGGTTAAAATCATCCTAGTCATATTTCTGGTTATAATATTGCCTTTTAAATATTTTTTCAGCTGTTCAAATGTACTATTACTCTATCAGTTACATGTATAACATGGCAGATATTTTAGGGTTGGGTTTGACACATGGCCCAATAGGAGAAAATAAAACTAATTGGGCTTAGCCCAATGGGAAGAAATGGAGAAGCCCATGGAGAGGTCCAAATGTCATAAAGAAATGAAAAAGGTCCAATGGTAAGTTAAGGTTATATTTTAAGATTTGTGGGTAGTTTAACATTATGCATATTTTGGATAAAAAAATATGCAAGTTGCTTGAGAAAATTTTTAATTAAGTTGCTACCCATACAAATGTGTGATTAAGTATATTAGAGTTAAATTTGATGCTAGGAAAGTTGTCATGGAGGCGTGCTGAACAAAGTAGGTACCCGACAAATAGGAATAATTATATATACGCAAACAAATCAATAGTAAAGAAACATCCCACTATTGTGAGGTGAGTAGGGGGTGTCTACTTTAAAATTTTCATAATTATGTATATATATGTAAACGCATGATTTATCGTACGAGCACATCTGTGGAAAGCATGAGCTGGTAGAATCTTAGGTATTTTGTGGATGCGAGTTGTTTTGAAAGTTGGTTTGGATATATCTATAGATAGACTATATACGTAAAGTGTTTTTAAACCGAGAAACAAGCTTTTCAATGGGATTTACATTCAAAATTGTGTCTTATACTTGTGTAGTGTGCATTCATGATTATGATGCCTGGTTACCATGTGAAGTACGTTACAAAATTCATGCACTAAATTTTATTTTATGAAAATGATAATTTATTTTATTATATTTTATGTCAAATGTTTTCAGAATAAATTTAGAACGGTACTTCAATGATATAAATGATTTTTAAGATAGTTTATATAAATGAAATGAGATTTCTAATATGTGTTGAAATTGAATTGGTTTTTGTGTGAGTCTGTGGTTCGAAGCTTGGCGAGAAGGTTTTGCGAGACCTGTGGCATTACCAATAAGTTCAGTGAGTCAAGTGATGAGGACCCAGACATATCACTACTTTTATTGATATGGTGGGATTAGCTTACTGCAGTGGGCGGGTTTCCGTGGACCAACCTATTTAGAAGGGCACGGTAAATCCCGTTATATTTTACCTCGATAGAGAGGCGTGAAAGGTAACTCCCGAGGTAACGATTTAGAGTTCACTTCATGCCACACCACCACGTGAGGGTGAACTCAGCCAACGTCAAAGAACGGTTGTGTTTTCAGACGTAAAAATGTGTTTATACATAAATGACTTTTAACAGCCTTGGCAGACTCGATTGGGATAGCCCCTGGCCAAGGTATCCCTGCGAACCGAGTATGAGAATGATTTTTATGGTACGAGCCAAGTTTTTAAGAAGTCATAAGCCTTGTTGTCTATTTTTGATAAAATATAATTGTTTTATATGGATTGAAATAAGTTTTAACATTATGAATTATGTTTCTTAGCATGGTGAGAAATAGAATTAAATGGTTTTTCGCAGCTTCCCTATTTGTTTTTTGTGAAATAAATTAGTGATTCCTCGCGTTTGGGCGAGCTATGATTTATACATGATTTTAAATGATATTTGGTTTCACGGGAGCTTGCTCAATTTTATTGATTTGATGCGAAAATGGTTATAAGGAACAAAACCCCGGTTTGAAATAAATTATTTTTATAATTTTGCATTTTTATACTCAAATGATTTGTCGTTTGCTTGTTTCTTATCTACGCCCTACTCACTGAGCTGATGATATTCATTGAGTCTATGAGACTCACACCTTATTTTTTCCCTTTTGTAGATAGGGATCGATATAGCGCATAATCATCGACGCACTCAATTATTTACGAATAGGTAAAGGCATCTCCTAGCATTTCACTTCGAGTCGCTCTGCTATCTAGAGTTTTGTCGCATGAAAATTTTTCATATTATCAGTATTGTAAATCCATAAATATGTATCGTTAAAATTTTATATTTTTAAATTTAACTACTATTATTGGAAATAGAATATTAATAGTACAATTATTAATATTATTATTATTAACCATTTGCCTATTTGTTAGTATATTCAATAAATAGTTTGGAAATTTCATAAAGGCTTGTTCAGGACTTGGCGGGATCTCCCGGAGGTCTCGGACGCCGATAGTGACCGGAGAGGGGTCGTTACATACATATAATGCATGCACTCACTTAAGCATCCATCATCTTTCATTTAAACCTTTTGAGTCCTTTTCAAGCAACCCTAAAGATGTAGTTCAACATCAAAACTATCCATTTGCATATAGGGGGAAAGGCTTTTCTTTTTCCTCCAACTTTAAATAGATTTATAGACACCATTTTGTGTTCAACCTTATCTTTCTTTTGTTTTTATTTTTATTTCCTTTATCTCATTGTTAAGTTATTATTAAGTCTAATTTTCCTTTGAATCCAATTTTCTTTTGGGCTTCTTCTGGGTTAAAACTCAAATAAACCTTACCTACTTTTAAATAGGCCTTTCAAGCTTGATGCCTTTCAATCCATCAAGCTTGAAAGGCCTTTAAGTGTAACTAATAATAAATATATACATAAAAATTAAAAATTAAAAAAAAGAAGTAAAAATGAAAATTTGTGATTTGCTACCATGCTTGGTATGGCAACTGAGGCAACTGCTGTGGAAGCCAACTAAGGCTGGATTGCCATGGTAGACAACCTTTTCTCCCCCCCAAAATCAAGTAACCCCATTTTTGGGAAAAGGTTAGTCACCTTACAGTTCACCTTTTGCCTTCTCCACAATTCATGAAACAGACTAAAAATTTTTGAGAAAGGTCAAAGGCTTGGTAGCTTGCCAAACCCAAGAACATTGCTATTGGCAACGTATAGCCAACAAAAAAGAAGCAAAAAGAGGTTTTCGAAACCCTCTTCCCCATTTATAAAAGGAAAAGAGAGCAAAAAAAACCTAAAAAAAAGGTTCTACAAAGAAAAAACCCTAAAAGCCTTAATCTTACGTTTCTACCAACTAGAATACACATAAAAAAATAGGAAAAGAAACAAAAAAAAAGACAAAAAAGGAAAGGAGAGAAGATCAATCCTACATCTAAGCAACCACATATACATATAGCAAGAAAAATTTTAAAAATAAAAAATAATGGGGGGATGGTTCTTTGGTGAGGGTATAGAGTAGTGAAGATTTGTTTTTTTATGGGTGGTTTGGAAACTTTTTAGCTAATTGATATGCAATCTTGGCAAAAGACGTGAGGGTGGTGTGCTATTGGTGGCAAACCGATAAGAAAAGGGCAGTTGTGTAAGGGTTTGTAGAAAGAAGGGGAGAGAGCCATGTGATTAAGAAAAAGAATAAGATGGTTGAAAAGGATGTTAGGTAAGAAAATTATGGTTTTTATACTTAGGATTTCAATGTTTTAAAACAGCGTCATTTTGAAGGGACTAAAACAAAAAATGTTAGAAAGATAAGCTTAAAGTAAAACTACCAAGAGGGGGGTGACTTGGTTGTTAAATAAAAATTTCTTCTGTTTTGAAAATCTTTGAAGATGAAGCAAAAATATGAAAAAAATGAAAAAGCAAAACAGAGTATAAAATAAATGAGTAAATAATAGAAAAATAAAAAAATACTAAATAGGATTTTTATAAAGGTTTGGCTTTTCAATGCTTACGTCTTCTCCCTTGATAGTTCAAGGAGTTTGAATCCATTATTAGCTTGTCTTTTCTACAAGATCAAGCGTAACCTCTATAACATACCTTTTGCAAGATCAAGTGTAACCTCTATTAAGAGTGCAACGACCGCTCCCCGGTCGATGCCGGTGTCCGAAACTTTCGGAAAAGACCCGCTAAGTCCTGAACAAGCCTGACCATAATTTTTCGTTCATCCACTTTATTCAATTTTCATGTAATATTTACAATTTCATATGCTAAATTAAATCATAAATATAAAAATTCACTATAAACTTTTTTTTTATTCACAAGCATACACACGAAAATCTAAAATCTTCAAATTAATACTTATATACAATTTAAAATTTATCTACAATTTAATATAAAAAATACTACGACTTGACTTCTAACATAGCAGGTACAGGACACAGCGGAGCGACTCGAAATAGTGTCCTAGGAGATGCCTTTACCTATTCACGGTAGACCACACGCAAACGCGTCGATGACTTCACACTAAAATGATCCTTGTCTGTAAAAAGGGAAATAAAATAGAGTGTGAGTCTCATAGACTCAGTGAATATCACCGATTCAGCGAATATCATCAACTCAGTGAATAGGGAGTAGATAGGAAACAAGCAAACAACAGATCGGTTGAATAATAAAAGTAGGAGTATAAAAATAAATTGTCTCAAACAGGGATTTTGTGCCTTATATTAAAAATTCGAGTATTTCTTATAAAGCATCAACAATCGAGGAAATAAGATTTTCCGTATCAAAATACGTTAATAGTCAATTTCGAATCAATTTCGAATAAAATCAATAAAATTTAACAAGCTCTCGAGAAATCAAATATTATTTAAAATTACGTATAAATGGTAACTTGCCTCATATGCGAGGAATTACAAATTCATTTCACACAAAACAAGTATGGGGAGCTGCAAAAACCATTTATTTCTTTTCTCATCATGTAAAGAAATATGATTCGTCATATTAAAACTTATTTCAAATAATATAAAATAATTACATTTTATCAAAAATAAATAGTAAGGCTTATGACATTTTTAAAACTTGGCTCGTGCCATAAAAACTCATATTCGGTGATACCTTGCACTAGGGTATCCAACCAAATCTGCCAAGGCTGTTAAAAATCTCATATACTCATAAAACATATTTTCATTTTGAAAAGCAACCGTTCCTTGGTGTTAGCGGAGTTCACCATCACGTGGTGGTTCGGCATGATGTGAACTCTAACCATACCTCAGGAGTTACCCTCCGCGCCTCTCATACTGAGGTATAATATAACGAGGTTACCGTGCCCCTCTAATAGGCTGGTCCACGGAACCCACCACTGCAGTAACTATCCTATAACCCACCAATTCATAAAAATTTAACAACATGATATGGCAATTATATTTCTATTCCGCCTATCAAGGCAAAACAACAATTCTTGTAGTTTCAATACAAATATTAATTCAGCCATCCATGTTAATATCGCCATAAGCCATTCAAGTTCAAAACAACTTTAGGAATCTCGTTTTCTTTATGAAAACTATTTTAAAATTCATTTAGTTCTTAAAGTATTGTCCAAATTTATTTGTCAAACGTTCATTATGAAAGTCATAAAAATTTATCATATGTTCTCAAAATGAAATTTAACACATGATTCATAAAATACCATATATAGAGAAATTTAAATCTCTAAATTATGTATGCACATTACACAAATATATAAGACACAATTTAGAAACTAAATTAACTTGAAGAGCTTGTTTCCCATTTTTAAAACACTTTACATATAAGGTATACATATATATATATATAAAACAATTTCGAAAAATGTCTTGCATTCACAATTTCATAAATTTCCATTGATTTATACTTTTCGTAATTTATAAGCAAATTAAATCATATATATATATATATATTCATGCATATATAATTAGGAATAATTTAAAATCGACACCCCCTACTCACCTCTAAATAGCGAGATTTTACATCGCTATTTTCGTACGCGTATATATTTATTTCTATTTCTCGGTCGTGTGTCTCGTTCAGTACGTCTCCTCGATAAACGTGCCATTGGGCTTTCTATTTCTCTATTTCCTTTTTGGGCTCCTCTCCATGGGTTCTTCTTCTTCTTCCATTGGGCTAAACCCATTTATTTATTTGTTATTTTATTTTATTTTTCTATTGGGCCTTGCCCATCTAATTGTCATTGGGCCATGCCCATATTTTATTTCTATTTTCTATTTTCTTTTTTTTTCTTTTCTTTTCTTTTTTTCTTTTTCTTTTTCTTTTCTTTTTCTTTCTTCTTCCTCCTCCAACTGTCTCTCTCTTCTCTACCATGGCAGCACAAATCCTGCTCTTTTTAGCTTCAATTTTCAGCAGCAAAATCACAAATTTCCAACTGCAAAAACCTTCAAATTTCAACACCAAACAGCTTCAATTTTCTGCACCAATTGGCAACCAAAGCAGCTCAATTTTCTGATCGTTTTCTGCACCATTTTCTGTAGCATTTCAACACCATTTTCTGCACTTTCCAGCACTATTTTTTTCACTTTCCAGCACTACTTTCTGTTCCATTTTCTGCACATTTCAGCAGCATAACCACTCAATTTTTTGCACCCAAAACTGCACTTTGCAGCCCCAAAAACAGCAGTAAACTCACCACTTTTTTAGCACCAAAATCAATCATAAAAACCTCAATAATTTACAACAATTAACCCCCAAAAAAATCAGCCTCTTACCTTCCTTTAAGTGCAAAAAATTTCAGTCTTCATGTATTTCAAAATTGTCGAATTTTGGCCTTCCTTCTCTCCCCATTTTTCTGTCCGTCCTTTGCTCTATATATTTCCTTTTGTTTCTTTGTTTTTATCTTTTCCTTGCTTAAACGACCTTATCTCCCTTCTAGACTCTTCTTTTTTTTTTCCTCTTTTATTTCTCTTGCCTATCCTTTTTGATCGAGTCTCCACCTTCCTTTGTTTGCTCACATGACCGGGCCCCCACTTTGAACTCACCTTGATGATTTTTTTTTCTCTTCTCACCCTTAACCAACGTCACTCTCTCTTTCTTTTTACTTCTCATTTCACTTACCTTCTTTTATTTGCTTTTGTCTTTTCTCTTTTATTTCATTTCTTTATCTTGTATGGTCGGCCCCTACCTTATGTTTTCATTTCCTTTACTTTGACTTTTCTTTATTTTCTTTCCCTTGTTTTATTTGTCTTCTTGTCACATGTACATAAAAATATAATTGACTTTTCAACCTCTTTATTTCGTTATTTTATCTTCCATTTCACCTTCTAAATTTTCATTTAAGCCTTTAATTAACCTAAGATTTAATTAGACTTAAAAGTGTACTAAGAGACTCCAAAAATTTAATTGTCAATCCTTGAAATTTTCATTCCCGACATATGACACCTCGTCACTTTCCAACATAATTTTTTCTATTGTAAAGATAGAACTGGATAAAGTGATTTTCACCAACATTATAGCTCTGTCTCTTAGCTTTCCAATGGTCCAAGAATTTCTACAATTGGAGTTCTGTAACTTGAGATATGGCTAAAATACTGAAGCATATACAAAACTTTCTGAGTTCTTCAACACTTTGCTCTCTAAAAATTAAGTCCAATATTTTTAATTCCTATCCACACTTATTAAATTTCAATTTCTTTCAAAATTATTCTTCCTTCATATATATAAAATCAAATTATTGAGATTGCATTCCAACGCGGTATCTTCATAATATTTAAATATTTACTTATCGCATTAACTCGATTTAATAAAAATCGCGCGGTCTCACTTTCAGCATTTCCTTCCAAAAATTCATTATTAATTCTTCTCCCCCACTTAAATTAGTCATATTTCATTTTTCATGACTAATTTTGACAACATATAAAATATTAATATTTTAATATTATTTTATTAAATAAAATATTATTTTATTTTAAAACTTTTCACTTGCCTTCTTTGGTCCCAAAACACATTATTATGTGTCGGTTTACCTCCGAATCATCTTTTAACTCACTAATTTGTCTCCGACAAAAATATTATTATTTAATTATAAGTTCTGCGCGTGCAATACATTTTATTCTTAAGCATTCCTTAGCACGCTAATTCGCATCAAATAATCATTCATTTGATCAATAAAGTCTTATTTGTATCTAACGAGGGTACGGGGTATTACAAAGAGACTATTTTTTTTATATTCAAACACAACTTTTACTCAAGATACAACCTTTTAAGGATCAAGCAAAACCCCTTTACCTTTTACTTAAAGGTACAACCAATACAATAGTAAATTCTAATGAATCACCAACTCAAAACCTCTAGAAATATTGATAAATAAGTTTAGGATCAGAAATGTGGGTTTTTTCTCAAAGATGTGGATGATAAAAGAAACTTTGAGTTCAAGAAGGATCAACCGAAGATTAAAAACATGATCTTTAGTCTCTATTCTTGCTTAAAGATAGAAACTTTCTTATCACAGCTTTTTCTCTTGTTTTTCGCTCTTTTCTTTTTCAAAGATAATTCAAACTCATTCGAAATCTCTTGAAATCTTTGTTTTAACAATCTCAAGGTGGACATTAATAGCTTTTGAGAATTTTGCCCGTTAGGTAAAATTTGAATAATTTCTTGTATGTTTCAGTTAGCTTACAAAATTCTATTGCATTTGTAGAATCAATTCACTATTGTTGAGTTATCGGTTCTTCACAAAGTCTGTAGCTTTCTGTCTCTAGAGAATTTATTCTTTTATTTTGAAGCGTTAGTTCTTCTATAATTGGGTTTAAAGGTGACACATTTGCAATATTGAAGAATCGATTCTTTTGCCTCAAGGTGTCAGTTCTTCATTGTGGTCTAATGCCAAAATGTGAATTTCATATTGGTTTTTGCCACTCCACTTTTTTCCAGTTGTACTATCTCTTTTTTTATCACCAAGTTTTTGAATTGTACTTTTGGTGTTTCAAAAATTGATATGTTCTCCACGTAGAATCGATTCTTTCTTCTTCGTTTTTCTACCTTCTGTATTTTGTCTCTCTAGAATCAATTCTTTGTCTCTGAGATGTCAATTCTTCACAAATCCTAAAGTTTCTATCTTTCAAGAATCGATTTCTTCTTTTTCCAAAATTGATTCTTCATTGTTGATCTCTGCTTAAAAACTTACTTCTCCTTTTTAAAAATCAATTTTATCTGTAATCAAAGAAATAGATTTTGCCTTTTTTTTCATTTAAGACTCAAGTTTTTTCTTTTAAGAATTTGATTCTTAGGTTGGCATTTTGAATTTTAAAAACAAGAGATCTTTTAGAAAATTAAAAATATTTCATTGAGTTCAAGAGCATGATCATTCATATTCAAAATAAGTTCAAACAATCAAAGCATTTCAAAATATCTTTCTTTCAAGTTTAGCTTTTCTCTGAGGATTTTCTTCACATTCAAATATATCTTTCATTCATTTTCAAAACTCTTTAAGTTTAATTAATTTTGTTATATCAATACAAAAATAAAGCTAAAAAAAATAAAAGAAAAGCAAAGTAAGCAACCCAGTTGAAAGTAGGAAGCCTGTGAAGCGTGGCCCGGCGAAAAGAAAGAAATAGCAGCCCACTAAAAGAAGGAAAGAAAAAAACAAAGAGAAAAAGACTGGGCTAAACAAACTTAACCCACATAAAGCTCACGCTTAGGCTCATATGGTCAAGTGTTCTATAGGCTTTAGTTGATTCCAAAGTAAGGTTTTTTCTTGGGCCATTTTTCTCTTTAATTAGTTTTTGTTTATATTTTTTTAGTTATTTTAGCATAATTAGTTAAAAAGTAAATTTATTTCTTTCAAAAAAATGTATACAATGAAAATAATGATAAAGCAGGAGGTTAATACACAAAACAAATAGATATAAATGTGAAAAGTACAAATATATATATATATATAGTTTCTAGTCTTGCATTCACCTTGGATGAATATGTAAAATAATAATATATGTATGAAAATAAAAAATTTAAATAAATTAGGTATGATTATTTTGAGTTAACCCAATGATGAAATTTTTATTTAGAATGTGAAGAGTCACAATTGTTAGTTAATTTTCTTAGGTGAGGAATTTAATTAGGGTTTTCACCAAAGCATTGGGAAAATCCTAATTTTCTAGTCCTAAACTCCATTAATTCAAATAATTATTTTAAAATCTAATAAAAATAAAAGGCATTTAATTAAAGGAAAATATAAATATATAAAGTTATAAGTAAAATACTACCTTTATTAATATATTCATTTGCATCATGCATTATTTTGCATTGCATATGACAATTACTTTGCAAATGGGTATAAAACCCCCAATGATTGGACTTTCGCTGGAAACATGTAAATATGAGTTTTTTTCCCATTATTTAAAATTGGAAAATCATGTTATCATTTCATGGTTGCATCATATGCATAAATAATGTATATTCGATTCGTGAAAGACAACCTCCGTCAATGAGATCCTCTTTGGAAGGCTTGTAAAGACAAGCTTTCTAAAAAAAATCTAAGAGAAGAGAAATTCTTAGACTTCACTAAAGAATTAGGATGGTCTTAGAAAATTTCTTCGAGATGAAGATTTCATTTATACATCTATAAATAATAATAATAATAAATAATTTAATAAAAAAACCAAAAATGAAATATATAAAATCCAAAATTAAAAATCATCATGGATAAGTAAAACTCGATGATGAAGCATTTTCGAAGGGATAAACATGTCTTTTTAAATATTCTTGTGTTGAAAAGGATTTTGAAAACCCCTATTAGAGTGTTATAGGGGTCTAAGGAAAATCTTCAACCAAACAAAATATAAAATGAAATATAACAAGTAAATAATAATTAAAGGAAATAGTAATTAAATTAAGAATCAAGATTTAATGCTAACATAAGAATAACACATGATTAATTGGTACTATTCTTTTAACAGGCATTGTTAGGTGTTAATATCTTCTCTGCATGTAACCGTACTCTCGAACTCAAAAACTGTTATGTAGATCAGAGCGTATTTTTTAAAATGAACTTAGGTTAAGTTTAAGGTAACATTTTAAAGAAATAGACTTAAATAGGTGGTTAATCATACTTTATAAATAAGATAGGTGACGACTCTCAAAATTTTCACATCGAGGAGGACACACACACACATAACTACTAGACCTTATTGAGACTCGTTCAAGGTATTCAACTGCTAGGCTACCTTCATAAGATTGATGCCAAAATAGAAAGTAATTGATGTTATACCAAACCTCTAAAAAAAAGAGGTCTTTAATTTGTCACATCTTCGTCTGGTGCCAAGAAAAGAAAGAACAAACAAACAAACAAAGAGCCATTATGCTTGAATACATAAAAAAAAATCAAAATTGGTCATTTCTAAGCATTCAAATCAAATAGGAATATAAGGAGTATAAGCGAAGCTTTTTTTTTATTCTTAACAAGGACTACCACCAAACGCCACTCTACAAGATTATTTTACCTATTGAAATTTTTCCTGAGAAGACTTGACTAGTAAACACAAAATTGCTCATGGCTAAGACTTGTCTTTACAATAATTTTAAACGATACTGACTAATTCAATACATAGAAATAATGATTGTTTGATTAGTATATAAATAGATAGTTAATTTGTGTTCTTTGCTACCTACAAAAGATTTAAAGATCTTGAGAGCAAATATCTTATTAATTCTTTCCTTCATTTCTGCAATGAAAATTTTCATTCCTTTGGTTTTTGATTTGTTAACATTTTTAGCAAATACATACAAAATCTACCTAAAAAATGAAAGGCTCATGGCTTTCATAGTAGTACTATAAAATATTTGAAATGAAAAATTTATTATCATTGACATGATAGTATACAAGTTAATATATTGAGAAGCTGTATAAGATAACACTGTATTTGACTTTAAAATAAGATGAAACAACTTTTATGATTAAGGAGCTAAAGAATGACTCAAATCATTTAAATTATCCTTTGTTTATGGAGTTATATCCCTAACACGCCCCCACTAGAGTGGTGTGCCATCAAGAACACTTATCTTGTGCTTGAAAAGATGATGATGTTGTTTCGACAAAGGTTTGGTGAGACAATCTACAAGCTAATTTGATGTGGAAACATGTTCAACTCATAATGTTCCCTGCTGGACGAGATCACGAATAAAATGCACATCAATTGCTATGCATGACTGGATTTAAAGAAAGATAGGTGCTAAGATTATCATAGTAGATGGTGGGAATTTATTAAATTGGAATGTAAAGTTTAGAAAGCAAAGACTAGACCCAAGTTAGTTCAACAACAGTTATGGCTAAAGATCGATATTCGACTTCAATGGATGATCAAGCCATTACATGTTGTTTGGAGGATTTCCAAGAAATGAAGTTGCCACCATAGAAGACCAAATGAGGTGATGTTGATGTGTAATCTTCCTTGTCGCCTGCCCAATCAGCATAATTGAAAGCATAGAGAGAGGATAGATGCCATTTGTGTAAGTGAAGACCATGGAATATAGTGGCTTTGAGATATCGAAAAAGACATTTGAGAGCTGTCAAATGCATGGTGGTGGGCTTATGCATGACTTGAGCAAGATGATTCACTGGTTATGCAATGTCAAGCCTGGTCATTGAAAGATATTAGAATTCACCGATAATACTTTTGTATTGAGATGGGTCTACAGATGTGGTGCCATCATGCAAAGTGAGAAAGGTACTGGTGGAAAATGGAGTTTGAACTTATGCTGCATCAGCCATGGTTGTCCGTTCCAGAAGGTCACGGATATATTTATGCTGGTTGAGAAATAAACCTATCTTGGTTAGAATGACCTTTATGCCCAAAAGTAAAAAAAAAGAGCCCATATCTTTTATTGAAAATTACTTGGCCAGAGAGAAAATATAATGATTAATGACAGATAAGGAAGAACTAGTAATTAAAATGTCATCCACATATATGAGTGCACATAAGAAGGTGCTACCTTGATGGAGAATAAAAAGATATAAGTCTGATTTAGAGCCATAGAAGCCATAAAAGCACAAAAAAGAGCATATAGCATTGAACTAGGCCCTATGAGTTTGTTTGAACCCATAAATTGATTCCTTTATATGACAAACATGGTTAGCAAATTCTAGATTGATAAAGTTAGGTGGTTGAGCCATGAAAACTTCTTCAGTCAGGTGGCCATGAAAAAAAGCATTATTCACATCCAATTGTCTAATGGACCAATGATTTTGAAGAGCAATAGAGAGGACCAAGCTAACTATGGTTGGTTTAATTATTAGACTAAATGTTCTAAGAGTAGTCAATTCTGGGCCATTGATGAAGTCCCTTAACCACCAATTTTGCTTTATACCATGATATTGAGCAATTTAGGTTTCTTTTGATGCAAAATACCCATTTGCAGCTAACAACATTTTGACTTGTCTTTTGGAACTAGATCTAAAGTTCTTTAAGCAAGTAAAGCATTGAATTCATTGCTTATTGCCTCATGCCATTCAGAAAACTTCATTATCGCAAAGATACATGTTGGTTCAATGGTCGATGGAAGAGGGTGTTTGGTGGTGAGAAGAAATTTCTTATTACGTTTAAAAATGTTGTGCATAGAACAAGTTGTAAGCCGTGAAGGAGTGAACGTTGGCACACGATCGTCTAGTGGTGAAACGAATGGCAGGCTTGGTGCATGATCACATGATACGTCAACAATTTGTTGAGATGAATTTTCAACATCAGATAAGAGATATGCGACTTGCATGGGCTAGGAATTAAGTGTTGTATGGGAGAGTTGACCGTAAGTCTAGGGATGTGGAAGAGTATTGTTCGATAAGAGGATGTGGGTGAAGTGTTTGACTTTGAAGAAAATGCATTCGATCCAAATTTTATAAAGAGATGCTTTTGGTTAAGATAGTGTGGGCTCATATGAGAAAAATAAGGATAAAAATGAAGTTGTAGAATTTTGAGAGAATGGAAACACTTTTTCAAAATAAAACAATGTGTCTGGAGAGATCAATTTTGTTAGTAACTAGGTCAAAGCATTTGTAAGCATGATGTTGGGAAAAATAGCCAAGAAAGGTGCAGCGGGTGCTATGTGGGTCGAGTTTGTGACTTGAATACGGATGAAGCCATGGATAACATAGAAACCCAAAAACCTTTAGGAATTTGTATGATGATTGCTTGTTGAATAGTTTGTGAAAAGGTGTGTCATTTTGAAAGTTAGTGTTGTCATGCTATTTATGAGATAAACAATTGTTTCAAAGGCATAGCGCTAGAATTTTGCAAGAAGATATGCATGATGAAGGAGTGCAACGGCTGTTTCGACAATGTGACAATGCTTTCGTTTAGCAAAACTAATATGTTCAGTGGTGTAAGGTGGGGAAACATAGTGGGAAATACCATGGAGTTGAAAAAAGGATTTGAGTTTGTTATATTCAATTCCTCCATCAGTATATACAAAACGTATTTTATGATTAAAGAAAGATTCTACTTGAGCTCGAAATTTTGGAAAAATGTCAACTACTTCACTTTTAAATTTGAATGGAAAGAACTAGATATAACGAGTAAAGTGATCAACAAAAGAGATATAATAACGGTAGCCATTTATTGAAGTAATTGGTGAAGGTCCCCAAACATTCGAATAAAGAAGTTCTAATGGTGAATTAGATGTTACAGAGGATTCATGAAAAGGTAATTTATGGCTCTTATTTATTTGACAAGAGGAATATTAAAGTGGAGTCTTAGGTTATTTGTGGAGTTAGCTTCCTTCAAAATTTGTTGTAGAATTTTTATTGATGGATCACCAAGATGAGCATGCTAGAGAAGTGGAAAGGATTGAGTGACAGAGAGTGTTGTTGTGCTGGTAGGTGAGAAAATTTTTATTGTAAACTGAAGGGTGTAGAGATAACCACTACTTTGATTATGTACCAATTTCACCCTCATCATAAGGTCCTTCACACAAAAAGAAAATGGAAGAAATTCAACAGAAACATTATTGGTTTGGCAAAATTTAAAAATAGAGATAAGATTATGACATATTTTTTGAACACAAAGAACATCATGCAAAAGAAAGAAGAAGTAAGGGTGGGAAGTTGGGTAAAACCAACATGAGTTATGGGCAAACTTGTACCATCACCTATTTTTACTTCATAATATCAAGTTAGGAAAACTAATTTAGCTAAAGGAAAATATATGAGTATGTAAAAACATATAAGATAGTTAGTCATAGGAAAAATAGACTAAGAAAAAAACTAAAAAACAATAATAAGAAAATAGATAATCACATAAAAGTGAATTAAGTAAATAGAAGAAAATATATCTAATAAAAATAAATTAGGCATGTAATAGAAATAAACCGTTTAACTATACAAACTTTTATATATAGATGTATATAGAATATAAAAGAATATAACATTGTATAAAATTATAAATATTAAAAATAGAGTGGGTGATTAGATTAAATCCGATGATGAAATTTCATCCGAAAAGGCAAAGAGTTGCTATTTTCGGAATGACTTTTCTAGAAATGGGATTCAATTAGGGTTTTTTCCAAAGTATCAAAATAAATCCTAATTTTGTATTCTGATATTCTAATTAACTTAAGAAACTACCCTAAAATTCATAAAAGAAATAAATACATATAATGTTCTATCTAAATGAAGATTGATTGATATAGTTATTTATTAATTTGAACATTTGTTGCAAATAAAAAATGTATAGTTCAATAAAATATATTGACCCATAATATTAACTAAAAGTTATCGATTTAAATAGAATGTTTCTAAAAAATATATAAAAGATATAATAATAAATGAGGTTTTAAATTCCATTAAAATATTTAATATATTCTTGAACAAAATTATAAACATGCTCATGTGAGATCGTTCATGATTTTTTTTTTGGCATAACATACGACGTTGTTTATTTTGTTAATGGAATGATAACCCTGATGATGGGATTTTCTCAAAAGACTTGTAAAGACAAGTTCTTTCGGAGATATCCCTAGGTGAGAAAAACTTCGAGATTTAACCAAAGCATTAGGATGGTTTACAAATGATTTTCCGATACAAGGTTTTCGCTTCTCATTATTTAAAACTAGTAAACCATGACATCATTTTATAACTGCATCATGTGCACTCGTAAAACTAAATAGAAAGCTTTAATTTGCTAATTTAATAAGCAATCAAATAAATAAACAAGGATTAGGGAAATATAAGAGTAAAATCAATGGTTTAGGCTATAATAGGATAACATATGATTAAATGGTATCATTTGTGGAATGGCATCACAAGGGTGCTAATCCTTCCCCGTGAGTAACCGTATTCTCAAACCCAACTCTAAAAATTCACAAACCAATTTATTGTTCTTTAGACAGACCTAAAATCAATTTAAGATTCGGTCAAATAAAAATAATTTAACAGGTGGTCAATCACACATAGACAAAAAAGATTGATAATAACTCCTAACACATCGACCACGTCTAGTGGTCGAGTTCCCGAACCCGCACGTTACGACAACTGTCTTGTTCTTACAACTCTAGATATTCTTGAATTTACCAATCTTTTAATTAGTATGCAGAAATACATCAAAGTCTATGTTGGAGTTGAATGGATTTTCTTGCTTATCATTGTCGTTGCATCCTTATTCTTGGCAATATCAACGACCCATGCATCAGCTTTAATCCATGGTGGCAAAAAGATATCCATCAAGGATTTGGTATTGAGGACAGCCAGATCATTGAAAAGGCCATTTGTTACTTATTTCTACATCACTCTCTTTAGTCTTAGTTACATCTTTCTTTGCTTGGTCACTTTGTTTCCACTTGTTCTAATTCTTGGAAGTGAAGTCACCTCATCAGTTTTTGCTATCCTGCTCTCCATTTCAACTATGGTTTTCTACACTTATTTATCCGTTGTTTGGAATCTGTCCCTTTTTATTTCCGTAATTGAATAAACATTCGGGATAGAAGCACTTGGGAAGACTGCACAGACTGTCAAAGGCATGAAGTTACAAGGGTTTATATTGAATCTTCTATTAACTATATTACCTCTAATATTGTTGCAGTGTTTAAGATTGATCATGTTAAAGCAATCGGAAGCAATCCTAATAGTTATCATGTTGCTACTATTGAATTCAATTTGGATGGTGAGGATGTTTGGCCATACAACATACACTGTTTTGTATTACCAATGCAAGAAGACTCATGGAGAAGAGGTTGAATTGCAAGCAGATATGGAATACACCAAAATACCCATTGCCCCACTTATTAACGAAAACATTCCATGATGAATCAAGAAAGTTTCATGTATATAAAAAAAAAGTCATGTACTCTTTATGCTTTTTACTATTCTATTTGCTAATATTGTACAATAAGTTGCCTTTCAAAAACAAAATGTTGTAGTGTAAGGTTGTCTATAATTTTTCATAATGTCAAGAAGCGTATGGAATCTGTTAAATTGTACTGGAAATCTCAAAAGACAAATGAGGTTTGGGATTAGGAGTATTATAGATGCCAACTTTTGGGCATATTGTTTTATGCATGAATGGCATATTGAAAAAGGATTTTGATATAATTTGGAAAGAAATTTAAACAAATGGACAATGGAAATAGGAAAAGTTACTAGGTTTTTTGTCTATGTTAATTTGGATTCTTTTTTTAAATGGGCCCTATATATAAGGCATTTCTGACAATAGATCTCTTTATAATTTTAACTGTTTTTAGCCAAGAGAATTAAAATTTAGACAAAATTACCCTTAATGAAATCGACCCATTTATTTAGCTCCGCGTCTCAACCTATAACCTATTAACGGATCAAGTATGTTTAGTTCTATGCTTCAAACAAACTCATATTCTTTGAGCTTTTCTTGCCAGACTATTCATCTTTAGAGTATCTTTTACCATAAAGGAAAACGTTTAAGCATTTTAAGCATTTTGGAGTAGTTTTTGATACATGAAACAAACATTTGAGCGTTTTGAGTATTTTTAAGCATTTTGGAGTGATTTTTTATATATGAAGAAAAATCTTTGAACATTTTGAGCATTTTTTGTCAAGTAGGTATATTCGTTAATAATGTTGTTAAATGGAATATGGTGTATCATTTGAAATTGTTGATCTTGTTGAATGGGATTCAGTAGTTTTGGTAGTTTTTGGGCATTGCATGACTGATTTTGGATATGGCGTGACTGACTTTGGGCATTACGTGATTAGTGTTTAAGCATTATATGACTAATTTTTAGTAAGGCATTATGTGACTAGTTGATAGGCATTGCGTGACTTGTTAGTAAGGCATTGCATGACTAGATACTGATGCATTGTGTGACTTAGGTATTACTTAAAAATTAGTCATGTAATGCCTAAAAATCAATCACACAATACCTAAAACTAATCACGTAATGCCTAAAAACTAGTCACGCAGTGATTAAGTCACACAATGTCTAAAAACCAGTCCCGTAATACTTAAAAACTAGTCTAATCAATTTTAACTTTTCAACTTTGGGATTCTATGAATAAACCAATAAACTCAAAAACCTAAAATACATACTTTTTTTTATTTGCTAAGCCATAAAATTGTGCATTTCATAAAAAATAGGTTACAAAACTCCATAACCCTCTAAAGCAAGACAAAATATATCCCTATCGAGAGGGCCTTGCTCACTCCCCTCATGCAAAAACAAAATATACTCTCTTTACAAAATATTTCCTAAACAATTTCAACTCAAAATCCCATAAAAAAAATCAAAATTCCCAGCAAACATACTTAACAATCATCTCAATTTCACACACAATAAAACTGTGAACCACCATAAAACCCATCAAACATACTTTAGCTATTTCATCTCCCTGAGCCCATCATCTTAACCAATCCAATTCAACTCATCAACACAGGCATCTCCATTGCAACACACGTTTCAAAGCAAGTCATCATCAAAAAGCGTCCAATTACTACATATATCATGCTACTTGCAACCAAAGCAAAATCGTTGTTCATCGCCCTTGAGAACACTAAGATCCACCATCTAAAAAAATAAAACAAAATAAGAAATAGCTTGATGTCATCTCTACTCTTTGGATAGTAAGATAAATAGTATTTGAGTAGAGAGAGAAAGCAAAATTTAATTTTAAAATTTTTGTCTGGATAGCGAAATAGAGAAAATTGAAACCATTTTAATTTTTCTGAAATTGTTTAAAGGATATTATTGTCAAGTCATGTCAAAAATTGACTAAAAATAGTTAAAATTATAAAAAATGATATTTTTGAATTGAGCTTACGATAAAGGTTATTTTTCATAATTTTCTCTTTTAATTTGATGTGTTAGTCAAGACAATAAACAGATGTACAGAAATTAAGGAATTTGGAATGGAATCCATCAAGGAGGGAATAGTCAAGTGGGGATAGCGAGTGAGGATGGGGAAAGCCAAGAAATTACGTTGGCAATACCAAATTGCATTGGATGTTTAATTAATTGTCTATTTAGTCGAGCCAAATTTCAAGCATATGAGGTGAAAGGATTAGGTAGCCTAATCTTATTTAAAGAATATAATAAAGGGTGGTATATAGAATCAGCGGCATAGTCAAAGAAATTTAGGTTTTGCAAGAAGCTTATGATCACCTTGGACGAGAATCAATGTTTTCCAAATTCCAATATTAAAGTAAAAAGTAGAAGAGTTTTTATCTTGTTTTTGAGACAAAAGGGAGTTGGGGGTTTTCGACCTTCTCTGTGTTTGGTGTTAGGGCTGTGGCGATATCCCATATTGCATCACCCATCATGTACTTCAAATTATGGGCTTTCATGAAAGAAATATAAGTCTCATCACTTTGCTTTTCTCTTCTAGCTATATGATTTTCATTAGATTATATGTATTAATTCTCAACATATATGAAACAAAACAAATGGGATTTTTGTTATACTTGGACTTACGGATGGCCTTTATATGTTTCTCAGTCAACAATTTTTTCACGCAATAGGCTTGGACCCATTCATTCTGCTTCCAACTATAGTTATTGTTGAAATTAATGGGATAAACATGGTAATCATGTACTTCACAGCTCTTCCAATCCATAACATTGATCCAGCCCCTGGTCGCTATGCCACCTTTATTCCGGCTTCTTTCCAGGCCTCATGCCTTCTTTTTCCACCTAATGTGAAACAATATAATTTTTGTAACTTGTTTTCTTATTGTATCACTTGGTTTTCGTTCATTATACAAGTGGGCAGAAAAATGAAGACAAAATTACCTTCAGAAAGTATTTCATCCTGAATTTTTTATATTTTGGTTAAAATATAATTAAAATTTAAATTTTTAGAACAAAAAAATCCACATACCTATTATAATGATATAATACTTAAAAAGTCTTTAAATTATTCAAAAAAATTAAAATAAAACTTTATTCTTTTATTACGTTCAATTAAATATTTTTGTTTTTATTTTATACCAAACAAGTTTTATAATTAATAATTGACTTACTATCATTAATCAAAACATTATTTATCATTTTATATCATATAATGCAATTATAGCATGCTAACATGTTATAATAGATAATAACATGGCACGTTTATATGATATGATGACATAACCACGCGATAGTTTTACCTTCTACATCAACATCATATTAATATCACATTAGCGTCACGTGGGTATAAAAACGATAAAAATGTTTTAACTAAAAATAATTAATCAACCTTTAATTAGAAGGATTTATTTGGTTTAAAATAAAAATATAGAGATTTGATTGAATATAATAAAAAGATAAAAATTTATTTAAATTTTTTTAAATAGTTCAGAGTTTTCAAAAACATTATGCCAATTGTAATCTTAAAACATTTTATGATATTTGTTTTAGATGCATGTTGTTTGTTGCTTACTAAATTTAACCAAACCTCGACAAGAGTACTATCTCTTATTCTAAAACAGTGCTGTCAAAGTTGATCCAAAATCAAAAAACCCACTCAATCCATCCAAATCTAAATCGACCCAACTAGATTTGACAGAAAAAGTTAACCACTCGAAAGCTGGTCAATTCAAATTAAAAAAAATCAGAAATAAAATTGAGTTTAATTTTGTTTTAAAAAATTATTATAAAACAAACTATTAAGTCCATTGACATTCAATAACTTTAAATTAAGTTTTAAAATCTTTTTTCTTTACTTTCTATTTTTACCTAATTTTGGATATTACCCTTTTTAATTATTAGTAAAAATCAAATTCTTTCTGTTATTATTATTAAATTCAATTTCTATAACAATACATTGTAAATGAAAGTTGTTTTTTTTCACTTCAAGGAATAATAAAATAAATAATTAGAATAGGTAACAATAATCCTATCCTTCATGGATAGATATCAATCTCGAAACAAGAAAAAAATATAAAAAGTAATTTATCAACTGAAAAGGAAATATATATGATCTCTCAACTTTTGACCACAATTACATACAGGTTCATTAATTTTTAAAATGAACACTCCGTCCCAAGAGAATATTTTTCTTAGACACATAAATCATGTCATTAGTCAATTGCAATATTTTCATTAATTTGATGATGTGGTAATATTTTAGGATAATTCTACCTTTTATTAATTTTAAAAATTACTACTCTATAAATTATATTTTTTATTTTTAAAACTTTTTCTATCTTTTTCAAAAAAAAAAAAACAGCTCTTAACCAACCACCTCGCAACCGGCAACATTTTTCTAGGGAGCACCATGTGCTCCCTTAGGTGCTCCCCAAGGAGCCCGATATTTGGAGTGCGTGGTCAATTCTCGCACTCCCAAAGAGAGATTTGACTGAATCTAGCGTTTCACAATCAAATTTGGTTACAAGATGATCGATTGGTGTAAGAAATGGTCGTCAACAAGTCTGAGAGAAAAGAAATGAGTGGAATAAGAAGAAAAGCATTTCAGACATTTCATGTCTAAGCATTAATATCATTTACACGTTTGGCGCAAAGTGTGTATTTTAAAAATTAATGGACTCATGTGATTATAACCAAAAGTTGAAGGTCAATGTATTTTACCCAAAATAAAAACATAATTGTCAATAATTCAATAAAGTTAACTTTGACTTCTAATTTTAAAATTTTGACTTTAAACTGACCTAGAACAATAATACTGATTTAGAAAATATTTTACGACACTTAGAGAAAATTATCATTGTATAAGATTTAAATTTCATAAAATAAATTTTAACTTTTACAAGTAGTTAAAGAGAAAATTAAAATTTATTTGTAATCAAAATTTCAAATAGGTTTTCTTAATATCTCAAAAAAATTTTAATATTTGAGAAGCTAATTAATACCATTTTAAATTTTTAGAATTATGATTGACATTATAAGTTGTAAGTCATTCCATAATTATTGTAAATCACTAATACTAATTAGTGTAACAGATACGACAATAAAATATCACTCAACCAAAAATCATTAATAATAGTTTTAATTTCTTATATAAAAGTATTCTAAATTAATAAATGATATTTCATACACTTGCTTTTTTTTTTGTTTTACGTGATTTAATAATTTTTTTTAAAAAATTTATTCTTATGATATCAAATATAAAATTTAGAGGTATGGTAAACGTTGACAAAAATGTGATTTCGAATAATTTAATTTTGGTTGATAAGATATGACTTACTATGAATTATTCATTCAAATCTAATTAAATTTTGACTTAAAAAATCAACGATTTGAATGTGAATGACCCAAACTCAAATAACCTGAGTCTTAAATTCAAATAAATTGTTGAACGTGGCATGAACCCAAAATAACTTGAAATGGAAACAATCCAAACCCTAATGGGAATGACTAAATTTTTTTTGACGGGAAAGAAACCAACTTAACCCATCCAATTACCACCTTGATAGAACTATTTCATTGCCAGATATAATGGGCTCAAAACCTTGATAGAACTAAGGTGGGCCTGGAAAACATGTGGTTTCAAAGTTTGGGCTCCCATGAGCCTATGCCATCAACAAGGTAGAAATCTGAATTCTTTTCTTGTGTGTTTTTTCTTATTCACGGGAGGTAAAAACTAATTGGTTGCTGTAATTTGCAGTACTACAAAGCTATTTATTTGAGTGTCAATTAATTTGCTAGCGGTCCCTCTTTGTATTATTTCCTTTTATTTTTTCTCTCTGTCTCTCTCTCTCCCTCTATCTTTTGATTTTTATTAATTTAATGTGTGTTAGACAAAGCACAAATTTAATGATTCACAGGGATATGGTGTTAAATGTCCCAAAAGATGGGGTCCTAGGCTCTAGGGCTAGGCGGCGATGTATCATGCTGCTGACTTTGCAATTTCTCATTCTTTATCTGGTTTCAGTGGCATTGCGACAATCCAATTTAATTCTGATTCAGTAATAATGAAGATCAGATAGGGCGGTCCATGGGTTAAATTAGGCAATTGCTGAAGCAAGGGATTAAATGAATTCATGATCTGGAGTTGGACCACTTCATTTGTTTCCAGGATTGCAATTTTCCTGTCAAAAACGCATTGCATGTGCTTGCCTGCTCCATGGGTCACTTTTTTGAGGCCCCTATTTTCTTAGCCTCTTTAAGTCAATGGACCTTTTTATCTTTAGACCCTTCATTCACTCTCGTTGCATTCAGTTCCCTTTGAAAACAAATTTACACAGAATTTCAGGATATTGCCAAAATAAACCAGCAGGCACTTGGGGACTGGGGCAGATGTCAAGATTGGAATCGATTGTGAAGAATATCAAGAGATGAGATGATGCATGAATAAAAATTGGTTTCCAAAAAATGTTTTACATTCATCAATAACAAATTGCTTTTTCATTAAAAATGTCAGCCTAAATGCTCTTATTGAAATTAAAACCTATCAACATTTAACACTTCCTACAATTATCACATTAGTTAAAAGAACAATAAAATGAAGTAGTACTGACCTTTAAATGTGAAAGAACCTAACTTGAAGGTCTTTTTCCATCATATTATAGCAGCAACCATATAGAACATATATATTATGCACTTGCTTTAATGTTACAGGTAACATCCATCATCTTTCATTTAAATCTTTTGAGTTCACTTCAAGCAGCCCTAAGGATTTGGTTCAACCTTAATACAGTCCATTCGCATATAGGGGGGAAAAGGTTTCTTTTTCTTCCTACTTTAAATAGATACGTATATACTGCCAGACCTTCGTGAGACGTGTTCAAGGTATTCCACTGCCAGACTTCATAGGATTGATGTCAAAATAGAGTAGTTGATGCCATACCAAACCTCTAAAACAAAAGGTCTCTAATTTGCCACATCTTCATCTGGTGTCAACAAAAACAAACAAACAAACAAAGCGCATTAATTATGCTTGACTGCATAAAAAGGAAATCAAAAGTAGCCATTGAAAAGCATTTAAATCAAATAAGAATATAAGAAGTTCTATCCAGATTTTCTTCCTCCACAACTTGAGCTAAGTTGGGATATTGATCAAGAGGGAAAAAAAATTATATTGATATTAAACCGTGACAAAAGGAAAATCTAAAAAGAAGGATGAGGCTCAGAATGAAAGAAAGTTATACTTTAAGTCATTTTAAGAAATAATATATGTTTTTAACTACTGCTACATTAACTTTTACTTAGAAATTGAAATACTTAAGATAGAAGAATCCAATGTTTTTTGTTTCTTTATATATAATATATTTTAGTTCATGTTTCCTAAGATTCAAACACTAGGTAAGGCTTGTCATTGTTCAAGTTGTAGGCAGCTTCCTAGGAAAGGACATAGCTCAAAATTTCAAACGATACAAAAAGATTTGGATAAGCATATAACAATTGACAAGGCGAAGCTGGTATGAAAGGTAGACCCATTCTCTCACACATTTTCACAACTCGTTCAAAACCAGCCGAAAACGTGGGCTGATGACTTATCCAACCAAAAAAAAGGTAATACCAAGTCCTCTTTCTCTCTAATCTTCTTCTTAGGAAAAATCTTGGTGGGCTCATGTCACTTTCCTACTAGGTCGTGTATATCCGCAAACACTTTGATGATTTTATTTTATTTTATTTTATGTTAAAAACAAATTTACAATAATTTTTATAAATAAAGAACATATATGTATATGTATTTATCATTAATCTAATAAATATTGGAATGTAAAACGTTAACGTTGATTATTTTAATTATAATTTTTAAGACCAATGAGGTAACCCATACGTTGGGCACTCAACCAACAGCATGTCAAACCTTCCAACATGTTGTCAACTGATTGGTTCCTCAAACTTGACCAATGTTTTAATCAATCTATATTATTTGATACGTGAGGGATAAAAAAATCCTTGACAAATTTGTTTGCTGTTGCGTGTGATATGTATTGGAAGAAGGTTCAAAAAAGTATGCGATGAGGGAAGGGGGGAGGAGCGGGAGCTGGGGCCAAGCCAACCATTCAACTTCACAAAAGGGGAATTCAAGGAGAGGCAGCTTGGACTGAGCTGGGCAAGGGCTCCACCACCATTTCTAACACCTTGGTTTATAAACACCACCCTTTTAGGATTCCCCACGTGGCCGCAATCGGAACATTTTCCAGTACACATCACATGCCACAACTACAAAGTAGATCATGGTACTAGCAGAACTAACTCAATGTTTCGCACATGAAATTGTTTATGACATGTTGGGATGAATTTAGAAAATTAGAGACAATATCGGTCCGATATTCCGACATGAGCTGAGGGAGACATCCTTTTAATTTGCTTATTCTGGGTATATGATTAGCGATGAAGTTAGCAACGATGATTATGACGGTGGTTGCATTGGTGCTTGCTAACCAACAATTTCAATGGTGGTCTGTTTTTAACTTGTTCCACTTTGTGTTGGTTTGCCGACTATGGACTATAGTTGAGGAATTAAATCGAGTTGAGTAATTTAAGAGTCACTTTCATTGGTTACCCCTTTTAGTTGGGGATAAATTCCTTTTCAAAGCTTATTATATCTTTTAGCTGTCTTCCTTAGCAATCTCGATTTATGGAAAAGGCTGCGATATAACTTTGGCGCAACCTATCACATCCCCAAAAAGTCAAGACTGAACTTGTACAACTCAATCTCGTTACATTGAAAACCATTCGTGTTTCATTTTTTTCCTTCCTCCTCTTTATGAAACTATTTGCCATAACAATTACATGATTCCAATTTAATAAGTTGAACAACGTTATTAATTTTATGTGCTTAACATGTGCAAGTTCAAATGTTTTTCTTTTTTAATTTATTTTAAAATTATGTGTATTAATAAAAATTACAATTATAATTGATACACAATTGAAACAAACTCGAATATACTATACTTGATGGCACTTAAACTGAGGATTTAACAGTGACGCAATTGCAAACTAATGTTGAAAAAAAAATAAAACATCAAATCAACTACATTCTGGTGAATATAGATTTTAAAATAATTTTGGTGAGAAAATTCCTAGAAACGATCAAAACCAATGACAAAGCAAAAGATGAGAAGACCTTAAAAGTATAGTGCAGCGGACAACGTTGGGTTTGAACGCACAAAAACATATCGCATTTGTTTTGCCCCTTTTTTCTCTCTGCTTTTTCCCCACCTCCCTACCCAATTAGGGAGTTTCTTCTTGAAACATTGATTTGCTATGACGAAAGTAGATGAAGGTAGTCAACGGAACCCAAAGAGGACTGGAAACAACTTTCCCTTTTTAACGTTCATTGAACGATCATAATTAATTAGCTATTCAAGCTTTCTCCTATTGGCATCTGATGCTTCCACGTCGGTGTTTAAGACTTTTATTTTGGGTTAATCATATATTTAGCATTCAAATTATAGTGAAATTATGGATTTGATATTTGATTAAAAATATGTTATAATAAGAGTTGAGTAAGAAAAAAGTAAAAGAAAGGACAAAAAATGAATAATATTCTTTGGAATAAAACCAATTGGACATGGAAGGAGGATGGAGACGGCATTGGACTAATCTCATTCAATGAAATATTCCTTGTAATTTCAAGCCATTGACAATGGCCAAAAGGCATTTGGATTATCAAAGCAATTAACACCGTATTAGAATTCCCGTAACAAACTTTTCTACTCGGCGTGGAAAGCGACATAGTTGGCTGGCCAACCACAAGGCTTCAACTTAGTGGAAAATTCATTAAACTAGAAAAGTTTGGAACAAGATTAGCATGCTTGAGGCCAATGGGTTTGGTGTGGTTTTATATTTTAATGCCATTTACACAGCAAAAATTCTGTCCAAGATTGATGCGTATACAACAATGAGTTGAGATCCAAGGTTAACAGGAATGTGACATCCACGTTCATGATTTTTATCTATATATTCAATTATAGCTTACAACTGTCTATCTTTAGCAAGATATCTCAATGCTTATTATAATTGACATTTTATTCTTCAATATAATACTAATAAAGCAACGAAAGTATACCTTAAACTTGCCCATCTCAGTTGTATGCCGGTGCCGCAAACCTGTAATTGGTTACTTTAATTAACTAATCATTTTAGGTCGCATGCTTCATTACATCATACAAAAAGAAATATGGATCTTATTTAATATTTATTAGTTGAAATATAAAATTGTTTTAACTAATTGTTTAGAATTAAAATCTTTATGAATTTCGCTTAAAAACCTCATTTGAGTTTTTCTTGTAAATATAAATTTATAACCAACGTTATGTCAAAAATAAATCATAAATAATTATTTTTATTATAATATATATGTGAAAGTAATACTAATCCTAAATTTTACATCAATTAAATTTAAGATATTGTATAATACAATGAGGATAAATGCTCATCTTAAAATTTTACAAGGTATCATCTACCACCGTAAATGGTGTTATTTTCATTGTCCCCTTTAAAATGTTTTAAACGGGTAAACATAATATTAATATATCTATTAATAGTGAGTTGATGCTTAGATTAGGTATCTCTTTTAAAATTTAACACAACGTACCATAAAATTAAATACTATTTTAAAATCTATAAAACTATATACGTAAACGGTCCCAAGGGGGTTGTTGGTTGACACGTGGCAGTTTATTGACTCACTATATATGTGTTTGTGGCATCCAATACCCCTTTAGAGACAATTTTGTCACATGTTTAATTTATAATTCTCTTAATTTTTATAACAATAAATATCTATCTATATTTATTTATTTATTTATTAAAACTAAGTCCAGTGATGTTTTAGGATAATGCGTGTTATTTTGTAGGTTGACACATAACAGTTTGTTTTGTCTCAAATTGTGTTTAACATTTGACATTTTGTTGGTTTTTTTGGTGGACTAATATTAATTATATTAGGTTTAGTTTAGATTTGACATTTGTATGGGTTATGCTGCTTTATCTTTAGTATAATACACTCATTGGGACTTAATTCTTATAAGTGTAATTTTTGTATTAACTTTTATAGTAAATTAGGGTTGGGGGTATTAATTTTTTTGGCTTTTATATTGGAATTACAGCTATTTTGGAGTTTTTATATTTGGTATTTCATTAAAGTTTGATAATGACTTGTTGAAGTAAAAAAATTATTGTATCCGTAGGTTAGCCGATGCTTTAGTTCTTACAAACCCGCTAAGTCCTAACTAAGTTTTATAGGTGCAACTTTTATTTTGATTTGTTATGGTAAATCGGTGTTGAGTGAATATTAATTTTTTTACTTGTATATCGAAATTCGTTTTTAACCCGTGCAATGCATGATTTCTGTTTATTTATACTATACACACAAATAGGCACTTCTTTAAAAATATATATATAATAGACACTCTTGACACAGTTATATTTTAATTTTCAAATGTTTTTGTTATAAGCTTTTGATTTTCAAATATAACATATATTTAAAATAGATAAGTCTATATGGAATTTTGCGTAAAAGGCTAATTTCTCAACATATTCTAAAAATTTTCAAACATCAGTGAGTACTATTATGGGGAAACAAAGTGCATGTATATGCATTCATTTTTTTTTTTTTTTGAAAAAGGGTATTTCGTTGGTCTCACAACCGTTGCATTCAATTTAATTTTGCAGTATCAAAGTAGTGGGTGAGAGATAGATTGGCTAAAATATCAAAATTAATGCTAGTAATACATAAGGAAAAAATAATATTTTTTGGAAAAATAATGAATCAATTTAATAATAAAAATTTTTAAGACTTCAAAACTTCAATTCTTTAATTAGTGTAAATGCTATGACTTAGAAAATTATAAGAAAATTATATGGAATTTTTTTAGAAATTAAATGCAAACAAAAGAAATCTCATACTTTAGCAATTTAATTAAGAATTTAATGCAAAGAATATGATTCTTAGAAAAGTTCATTTTGTTATAAATGCATTTATTTTGCTTATGGTAGAAGCAAAATAATTCATTTGTTATTTATAAAACAATCCTACGATTCAACAATTATATAGATCTTTATACATGCTTATGTTTAAAAGAGCTGTTACAAAATAATAATAATAATAATAATAAAAATATCATTTACAAAATGTTAAAAAATTTGTGAATAAGTACTCAATCAAGAAAATAGAAAATAAAATATGCCAGTGGTCAATGGATACTTTTAACACTCGTCTCTACCTTCCCCTTTATATGATGGTATTTGTAAGTAACATAACCTGTTTATGCTAAAGGGCAGATTCCAATGATTTTGGATAGAAAAATTGAATTTTCAAAATCTATAATTTGATTATTTTAATTACACTTATGTGAGTTTAAAATCAGATATTTTACCTTGGAAGTTGCAACTCTTTCTAACTTATCAATTAAATAAATATTAACTTTCATGATATAATGGTTGGATTCCTTTCAATTCACACACACACACACATATATATATATATATATTACTATTAATGGTGGTGCAGTGTAAAATTCCTTATTTACAACATACCAATTGAAAATGCATAGTATATAAGACAAAAGTAAACTCTTTCTTTGAAGAAAAAAGAGAAAGAAAATATAATCTAACTTTTTTTTAAAACAGCGTTTGGTATGAAGGAAGTGAGAATACATTTCTTATAATATGTTTAATTAAATTACATTATAATATTTGTTTTATAAAAAATCATTACAATGTAATATTGCAATGCAATCACATTACAATTAATAGATGTAATGTAATTACAATCCAAAATCAATGCAATCATATTGCATTGCACTTTGCAATATTGTTAAAAATATTTTTACCATTCAATTTTGTTATCTTGTTAAAAATATTTTACAATGTTATAATTTGTTGTCTTTAATATAAATTTCGAAAGGGAATTATATTAAGAAATGAAAATAATATATATAAGATTATAATAAGAAATAAAAATAAAATATATGATATTAAAATATATTTAAGAGATGATATTATATAAAAATTAATAATAAAAAATACAAATATATTAAACTTGCATTTTAATACATAGGAATAATTTTAGAAATTGACATTATATTTCGAACAATGTATTTGTAAACGAAACCCTATAATGTTATCTTATCTGTATTTTAATCATTACTTTACTTATAAACCAAACACTACAATTTTATCTTCCCTGCAATCATATTAATTGTAATCAAATTAGCTGTAATCATATTGTATTGTAAAATAGCAAACGACACCTAAATGTAATAAATTTAATAAAATTGAATTTAATTGACAGTTTAAATTTAAAAACAACTATCTTTTCAATTTATGTCATAGAACCTCAATCTTATTAATAAATATAATATTTTAGGAATTTTTTTTTAGTTTGTCAACATGAATACATCTCAATTATGATTAATTTTTAAAATTTTTTATGATATTATATGATAAGATACGATATTTGATATTTAGAAATAAATTTTAGTACCCGATACATATTTCGATTTATAACTATAATAAGAAAAATTAAATAAATTAAGTTTGATTTCATAATAATTTTATATAACTTAACATTTTTTTGTTGTAAATAATAAAGATATGAAATATATTTAGATTTTAAATATAGATGATAATCAAATATATTACAATTCATAATTCTATAATTCTATAATTTATTAATATACAAAAGTAGACTCCAAGCGTAATGCAAAGCAAACACTAGCTAATCCTGATGTGGGTCCCTCACTTTACCTAATCCGCGGATACACCCAACTTCTCAGACATTTAAAACAAGGTGCCGCCTAGTCGCTTATCTTCAGATTTTCCTTTCTTTTTTATTTTATTTTATTTTATTTTTAAAAAATGTGGTTTTTACTTTTTTTTTAGGCCTGAAAATCCCGACGAGTTGCTTTGGTAGATATAGTGGGGTCCACATGCTTGTCAACCCACGTGGCTTGAAACGTAGGCCCCACTTATAAGCATCAGTTTCCATTTTGATAACTATTTATCCACCTCAGCGTCTGAGCTATCCAATATCAATTTCTGCGTCCCAACCGAAACTTATAAAATTTAAATTAATGAAATTAAAATTAAAAAAAAAAAAAAAAAGAAAGGAAGACCAAACCTTAACCTCAGATAGATAAATTTCTGACAAAGACTTGGGCAGTTCAATCATCAGGTCGCCACGATGACCATTAGGACCTCTCCACGTCATCTTTGATTGGTAATGTGTGGTTGGTTCTGGTCGTATTCGATGCCTAGCCCCATTTCAATGTTTAGTTTTTACATTTTAAGATTAATCTCTTTTAATTCACATGTTAACGTTTATTTGGTATGATTTTATGAATTATTGTTGCTAAGTCATCAGGGGTGTTATTGATGGATATATGCCTTCGCAAAGGGAAATTGTTTGCTTTTGCTTCTTCTTTTCTTTAACCCTGCTTAAATATCCATGGTCAAAATCCAGTTGAAATAGTGTATCATGTAATTTAAAAAAGTTAATATAATTGTTTTCTTTTGGTAATAAACAAGATTGATATTCTTACTTAAAATTTTACGGCAAGTTAAATCTATAAATAACATAGCATAACTTAAGTTTTAAATTTCTTAATTCAACATATGTAGACTTTTGTTTAAATTAGCTTTGATAAATATTCATTAAAATTACAAATTCAACTTAAAAGAAAATTCGCTTGCTTCATTTATAAATATACACTTGAATAAGATTTTTTTTACGTTATTAATATTTTTCTCTTAAAATTGTTCTTTCAATTTATATTTCATAATACGTTATTAGTACGATTCTCTAATCTCTGCATTTTTGGCTTCAAAAAGGATTTCAATAGTTGCTTTTTTATTTTTAGTTTTATGAAATCAAGTAAATGACTTGATATCTCTCTAGTGTTTTTCTTTCCTAAAAATAACCTTAATGTGAATTTACTATCATATAATATATATGTATATATATTATATTTTGTCTCTTAATTTATTAAATCAGAATGTAAATTGGCTATTATATAGTATGTATCATATTTCAACCCTTGATTTATTAAATTGGATTGAGCATACAAAAATATATAATTATATATGATCTCTTTATTTTGCTATAAGAATATGATTTGATCAATACATGATTTCTTTGCTTTAAATTTCAAATATAATTATACTCAATAAATGTAAATCTATCAGTGATATTATGAGATTTTGCACAATACATCTTGAATTGAACATATGAAATTAACGTTGTATGATATCTATTTTATAACAAGGGAAAAATATTATACTTCAGGTAATATGAAAATATGACTTGTTTTAGATTTAATGTCTTTTTATGGCTAAGCAAGGATAACGAATTACTAATGAAAAATCATATATCTTGTCCATGGCCTGAACTAAACGCGACATTATTTAATAATTATAGTTATGGACGTAGTTGCTATAATAATTACAATTGTAGTAATTACACTAATCACTTTTTAAATAACAAGAATACATTTAATCACCAAAAATTGATAAATACATCTACTCACTAGAAGTGAATAGACAGTGAAGAGATATAAGAAAAAGATAAAAGTGAACATAATAAAAGAAATATAGAAAATGTTTGTTATCAAAATAACATGAAAAGCAATTGGTCACATACCTGTTGTACAATGAAATATCTTATTGAACTATATCAAACATCATTAAAAGCTAAAATAAAAAAAATATATATGGCAAAAAAAATTTTGTTCAAGATGATTTTAACCATAGCCAAGTTGATATAACACATTTGGGTATTGTTGATTTTCTTGTCTATCCTGAAGGAGAAATTGATCATCTGATTGGTGATGTCAATATCCAAAAAAAAAAAAAACCTAAATAATTTGTTGGTATGTTTTAGTATATCTCTATTATGAAAATGCTTTTATATGTTCTCATTATATTTAAATGATATATTCTTATTATGTGTTTTAATTCTATATTTAATATTATTTTATGTTAACTTATAAGTTTCTTATTATATATTTTATCTTATTGAAGACAAATATTAATTCTTATATGATAGTATAAGATTAATTAAAGGTTTCGGAAGAGTCAATATTTTACTATCTATAGGAACAATGTTCATAATAGAAGATGAATTATTTTCAACTAAATCTTAAAAAAATTTATTAAATTTTAAAGATATTCGTCTAAATAGACACATATTGAAACCACAAATGAAAGAAATACTTAATACCTTTATATTAAATCTATTATCTTGAGTAAGGAATATGTGTTGGGAAAATTACCTGTTTTTTCTCTAGATTGTACTACATAAATATTAGAATGATTTAAACTCATACTATAGTAAACTAAAAGTTTATTAATAATTTTAATGTTTGACATGACCAGTTGAACTATCCTTGATCAATAATGACACAAAAAAATTATTGAAAATTCATGAGGTCATCTATTAAAAAACTGAAAGATTTTTTAATCTAATAAATTCTCATGTACTGCTTACTCTCAAGGTAAATTAATTATAAGACTACCACCAGTTAAAATTGGGACCAAATCTCTTACATTTTTAAAATGTATTCAAAGTGATATATATGAATTTATACATCCACCATGTGGATCATTTATATATTTTATAATTTTAATCAATGCATCAACTAGATGGTCATATATATGTCTATTATCAACTTACAATTTGGCATTTGCAAGATTATTCACCCAAATCATTCGTTTACGAGCACATTTTCATGATTATGCAATCAAAACTATTTGTCTTGACAATACTGGTGAATTTACATCTAAAACTTTTAATAAATATTACATATTAATTAGAATAACCGTTGAATAACCCGTTGCTCATGTTTATGCAAAAAAAGGTCTAGCAGAATCGTTTATTAAACATTTTTAACTGATTGCAAGACCATTGCGTATAAAAACTAAACTCTTCATTTCTACTTGGAGGACATCCCATTTTGCATGCAGCAGCACTTCTATGCATTGAGTCAACAAGTTATCATAAATTCTCCTCTATATAATTGGTTTATGATCAAGAACTAAGTATTTTTCATTTAAGAATTTTTATATGTGCAGTATATGTCCCAATTGCTCCACCTCAACACATAATGACAAGTCCTCAAATGAGGTTAGGAATATATGTTGGATACGGATCTTTATTTATAATCAAATAGATTTGGATCTGAATTTACCATAATCGCTATTTATATTGATGACTTAAATATTGTTGAAACTCTTGAAGAGTTATTAAAAGCTGTGAATTACTTAAAAAAAGAATTTGAGATGGAAGATTTTTGAAAAACACAGTTTTATTTGGATCTTCAAATTGAACACCTAATAAATAGAATTTTTATCAATCAACCAAATATATTGCAAAAGTGCTAAAATGATTTTACACGAAGAAAGCACATCCATTAAGTTCACCAATGATTGTAAGGTCATTAAATGTAAAAAAAAAAAAACATTTACGATCTCGTGAGGATGATGAAGAATTTCATAGTCTTGAAGTACCATATTTTAGTGCAATCAATGTACCAATGTATCTTGTTAGCAATATATAACCTGATTTATCGTTTGCTGTAAATTTATTAGCAAAATATAGTTTTTTTGTAACTCGAAAATATTGGAATGAAATTAAACATATACTTTAATATCTTCGATGAACAATGGACATGTGCTTATATTACTTAAATGTATCAAAATCAGATGTAATTGATTATGCAGGCATATGATATTTATCTTATCCATACAAGGCTCAATCTCAGATAGGTTATTTTTTCACATGTGGAGGTACGATTATTTCCATAGTATTATGTAAAATAAACTATAGTTATTACTTTTTCTAAGCATGTAGAAATTTTAACAATTCATGAGACAAGTCATGAATGTGTCTAGGTAAAATTTATAACCCAACATATTTGAGAAACGTATGACTTGTTAACTAAGAAGGAAATTCCAACAATATTGTATGAGAATAATATTGCTTGCATAGCTCAATTAAAAGGAAGATACATTAAAGGTGATATGACAAAACATATTTCATGAAAGTTTTTCTTTACTCCTGATTTTCAAGAAAAATGTGATATTAATGTTCAACAAATTTGTTCAAATAACAATCTAATAGATTTATTCACCAAAGCCATTCCTACTGTAATGTTTGAAAAGTTGGTACAAAATATTGAAATGCGTTATTTTAAAGATTTTAAATAATATAGTCATTAAGGAGAGTAAAATATATAATGTACTCTTTTTCTTTATCAATGTTTTTCCTATGGGGTTTTTCTTGGTAAAGTTTTAATGAGGTAATATTTCAAACATATATTCTTGAAAATAATTATGTAATCTTTTTCCTTCACTTAAGGGTTTTTTCCATGAGATTTTTTTCTAGTAAGATTTTAACAAATTATATTTTTAATACAATGGACATTGAAGGGACATGTTATGAATATATATATATATATAAATGCCTATTATGTTATGATCAAAAAGTTCAAACCAAGCCAAACAGTATAACAAGTCAAACACAAAAAGTGTAATTTGATTTAAATTTTTAAATTTGATTATGTATAAATTAGATTAAAATCAAGATTTAAAGAGTTATTAATAAGGTCACTCATTTCATTTGTAGATACACACTTGAATAAAATCTTTTCTACTTTATTAATTTTTTTTCTAATAGTTGTTGTTTCCATTTATATTTCATAATAATAAAAATATTTTTCCAACAACAAGAGAAAAACTGAAAAAACAAACAAAAAAAAGCAACTAGGGGAGGTTGGGTCTTGAAGATGACGTGGCATAACTTTTGACACTTGTATGCATGGATATCGTAAAAAGAAATAATAAAATGGCTAAGTTGGTGGGTGACGTGTCAACCTGTAAGAGGCTGGCAGAGATTGTTCCGCTGATACGCGGATCAGCCACGTAATCAGTCAAAGACACGTCCGTGACTTCGGCTTCGTTGAACCAGCCGAACACGCCATGTTTCCTCTGTAATAACTCCAGGTGGCATTTTCTAGAACCCCCTTAAAATTATTACGTGAAATTGAAAAAAATTGTGTTGGTGTTTTTCTGTCAAAATAAATATTTGAATAAAATAAAGAAATAAAAAGGAAAAGAAAAGTCTTTTGAAAGAGAGAGAGAGAGAGAGAGAGAGAGGGAGTCTGATGGATAGGCGTCGAGAGTTGAAAGAGAAAAATTCCGGACCGAGTAAACCTGTGAAGGATTTTGGACACGTTTCTTTATTTTCTTTGACGTGTGACTTTTTTATTGTTTCGAATCAATTGTGCCATTTAGTTACGAGTACGTATGTACCATCTTCTTTCCAATCAATTATCTTCTACTATTTTTTACAGAGATAAAATCTCAATCAATACAGAAATTTCCATTTCCAAACGATCAGCAACGTGATTTTCTAGTAAATAATGGCAGAATGAAGGTGTTAAGACTTTTCCTATTTATGATGCATAATAATGCCTTCCTAAAGGGTCACGTTGATCTTTAAGTCAAACAAACTAATGGTTTTTTTTTTATAGGAAAATAAATTCATATTCTTTACATATAATATCATTAGCACAATCTCTAACATAACAAGAATATGCTAGCTGCTAATGTCAATGATTAAACGTTTAATTACACAATTGGATAAGCTTAATCTCAATCACATTAAACGTGCTCAAAAGATCATACAGTGCTAACTTCAATTCCTAACAGTTTTTTTTTCCAAACTTATCCGATCTCTCATTTATTGCTTTTGTTTTTGTAACTCTAAAATTAAAATTAACATTAAACTGCAAGGATAACAGTAGCAAAATAAAAGTAACCAGCGGATCAGACAGAACAGAAGGAGTCGGTTACAGTTTGAACAGAATCCCATGCTCCCAGCCTCATTTGATATTGGTGTGGACTCATCCAATCAGAACCGTCCAGTTCACCTCCTTTACGTACTCACATATATTATTTCTCGTCTCTTTCTCTCAGTCTTTCGTCCTTATCCTCTGCCTGCTTCTTTCCTTCTTAAGAGCTGTTTCTCCCTTCGTTTCTTCCTCTATGGAATGTGTATCAATATCTTTGATCTCGATCACTGCTAGATTCATTTTTCTTTGCGATACTGTTCTATAGTTTCCCCTAACATAACCCTAAGCAGCAGCCTCCCGAAAAAAACAAGAATTAGAAATATATATATATATATATATATATATGTAGAAAAACAACACAAGAAAAAGAAATTAAAGTTTTCTTCTTCTTCATTGATTTTTTTAATACCCTTTTGTTTCTTCTTTGATTCTTTTTATGCTCGATATATTTACGTTCATATACAAAGTCTTGTTTTTCTTGCTTGATCCTTTTTGAAACATGGTTTCGAGTTATTGTTTAGACCAATTAAACTTGTTGTCTACCGATGATTTCGGAGTCATGAATCGGATCCCTCGAGTCATGAAGGTTCCAGGAGTCATCTCTGAATTCGAAGAAGATCAACAAACCAAGTCTCAGAAAAGGGTTATCATCGTTTCCAACCAGTTGCCTTTACGTGCGTCCAGGGACTTGTTCTCCAATGAATGGCGCTTCGAATTTGACGAGAACGATCTCCTTGCGCAGCTGAAAGACTCTTTCCCTCCTGAAACAGAGGTGAGATACGTTGGAACTTTGAAAGCAGATGTAGATGTGGCTGATCAGGACGAGGTAGCTCACGTTTTGCACGAAAAGTTTAGTTGTGAAACGATATTTTTGCCTGTGGATATGCAGAACAAGTTTTATCATGGTTTTTGTAAACACTATCTCTGGCCTTTGTTTCATTACATGATGCCCAGGACTGGGAGCGATGGGGTACGTTTCGATCGTTCACAGTGGCAGGCTTACGTGTCTGCTAATAAAATATTTGCGGATAAAGTTTTGGAAGTGACTGATAGAGATGATGAAGATGAAGATCATGTTTGGGTGCATGATTATCATCTTATGGCTTTACCTACTTTTTTAAGGAGAAGGTCTCATAGGGTGAAACTTGGTTTTTTTTTACATAGTCCTTTTCCTTCATCTGATATCTATAAAGCTTTACCTGTTAGAGATGACATTCTTAAAGCTTTGTTGAATTGTGATTTGATTGGATTCCATACTTTTGATTATGCAAGGCATTTCTTGTCTTCTTGTAGAAGGATTTTGGGTTTACATTCCGAGTCTAACAGGGGTTACATTGCATTAGAATATTATGGTAGGACTGTGACTATTAAGATTTTGCCTGCTGGGATTCATATGGGGCAGCTTGAATCTGTTATGTCTGAGGACAGCACGGTTAAGAAGGCAAAGGAATTGAAGGAGAAATATGAGGGGAAAATCATGATGGTGGGTGTGGATGATTTGGATTTGTTTAAGGGCATTACTCAGAAATTTTCAGCCATGGGGGAGCTTTTGGAAACCAATCAGGAATTGAGGGGGAAAGTGGTTTTAGTACAGATTACAAACCCTGCAAGGAGTTCAGGCCCGGATGTGCAAGAAGTTCTGGATGAGGCCAATCGTATAGCAGAGGAGGTCAATACTAAATACGGCCAACCGGGGTATGAGCCAATTGTTTTCATCGAGGGACCAGTCACTACCCAAGAGAAGTTTGCGTATTATGCAATTGCTGAATGTTGTGTGGTGACTCCTGTAAGAGATGGGATGAATTTGGTGCCTTACAAGTATACAGGTTGTAAACAGGGCTGCCCTGTTTTAGATAAGGCATTGGGAGTTGATGAAAATTCACCTCCCAAGAACAGTGTTATCCTTGTCTCTGAATTCATTGGCTGCTCACCGTCTCTTAGTGGGGCAATTCGTGTTAATCCATGGAACACTAGTGAAATGGCTAGTGCCATGTACTCAGCCATTGATTTGCCAGAGACAGAGAAACAAATGCGCCATGAGAAACATTACAAGTATATTAGCTCTCACGATGTCGCTTATTGGGCTCGGAGTTTCATTCAGGACCTTGAAAGAGCTTGTAAAGATCATTATCACAAGAGGTACTGGAGAATTGGACTTGGTTTAGCATTCAGGCTTGTTGCGTTGGAGCCTAACTTCAGGAAGCTGTTAGGGGATACCCTCAACTCTGCCTACAAGAGAACAAATAGCCGGTTGATCCTTTTGGACTACGATGGCACTATGATGCCCCCGACTTCTGTGAACAAGGGGCCTAGTCATGAAGTTATTTCAGTCTTGAATCGCTTATGCGACGACCCCAAAAACATTGTTTTCATTGTGAGTGGCAGAGATCGGGATACCCTGAGCAAGTGGTTTTCTTCATGTGAGAAATTGGGTATTGCAGCTGAGCATGGATACTTTACAAGGTAGTGTTTTAAATTTGTGTTCATCTAATCCTTAGATATGTCCCATATCTGTTCCTGATGAAATATATTTTCCTCCTCTTGGTAGATGGACCAGGGATTCTCCATTGGAAACCTACCGCTCAGTGGATTTGAGTTGGAAAGAGGTTGTTGAACCTATAATGCAGCTTTACACGGAGGCAACTGATGGCTCGTGCATAGAGAATAAAGAAACTGCACTCGTCTGGCACCATCAAGATGCTGACCCTGATTTTGGTTTATTCCAAGCTAAAGAGCTTCATGATCACTTGGAGAATGTCCTAGCCAATGAGCCTGTTGTTGTTAAAAGGGGGCAACAAATAGTCGAGGTGAAGCCTCAGGTACAACGCGTTTCCAGAAGCTTATGCTGTAGTTAAAAGAGCATGTTCAAAAATTTTCAAGATTTTGTTCAATAATTGAGAATTAGAATTATGAACTTGGAAAAGTCTTCAAAAATGTATTACTTCATTGGCTTGTTTCTAGTGAACTATATTGAAGGGTTTTCTGGTGAACTGCAGGGACTGAGCAAAGGCATTGTTGTGGAAAATCTTATCTCAACCATGAGAGGTAGGGGCAAATCACCAGATTTTCTGCTGTGCATAGGAGATGATCGTTCAGATGAAGATATGTTTGAGAGCATTGCGCGGTCATCCGCCAACCCAACCTTGCCGGCCATAGCAGAGATATTTGCTTGCACTGTTGGTCAAAAACCAAGTATGGCAAAATACTATGTTGATGATATTGTTGAAGTCATTGGATTGCTTCGAGGGATTGCAGACGCATCGGTACAGCCAAATTGACTACAGAAAAAACCTACAAAAAAGAAAGAAAAGGAACAATGTTTACATCAGGATTTATTTTCAGTGGGTAGAATTTTCATTAGGCCTAATGACATAGGAAGCCTTGTACAGGGGATACTTTTAACAGATTCCATTACTTAGACATGCTACACCGCTGGTTCATGTTCTTTTGTAATACTATCAAGCAAACTTCTTAACCTAAGAATTTGCTTTCTTTGTACATTTCCCATTATCCCCTTTTTATCACCTTCAATTATATCAGAATGAAGAGCATTCTAGCTCTCTTTCCATTGTACAGGTTGGTTAGCTTCAAATATGTTCAAATTTGTCCAAGTATCTTGAATTTGCAGTCCAGCCTCCTAATTACAGACAATGTGACTGGGAATAGTCATTGGAACAGGTTTCAACATTTTGGACTTCATTAAATTAATTAATTCATATTAAGAATATTGTGTGTGAATTTAGGAGGGTGTTCAAGTCTCATTAGAAAAGATTAATCCTAGAGTTTGGAGAAATAAACTGCCATTTGTCTTTTTTATTTATATAACTATTGTACAAAACCCAGGTTCCAAAATTTTGACTTTAAGATTCAAACTAATTAGGTCGGCAACCATGGTTTTATTTCAAGCAGCCTAATGTTGCCAAGTCAATCTTAAAGGCAGGGTAGGAATGATCTTTAATTTGATCCTCATATACCGGTCATACTAGGTTTCTATCCTTCAACAGGGTCTGCATAAAATATTGAGCCTTCATATGCCTAAATATATATGGCATAATAATCTCCTCAGTGATGCATATCCTAACTCTGACATTAGCTAGAAAGCTAACAAACAAAGAACATGTGTCATTAAGCATATCAAAGAAGAATGGAGTTTATGCCTGAGAATCATCTGTGGGATAATATTTATCTTAGCAGGTTCACGATATTCTTTCAAACCTTTCTTGGTGGGACTTCCCAACTGATCCTTTGGCGTCATCTTTAGCATATTGTAAACAACCTTAGCCAAATACTGGGGAAACGATATTTTATGGTGATTTTTTGAGAAATAAATTTAATAAACTACTGATACCCATCATAGACATAGATGGAATAAGGATCACACTTAAATATTCTCCCTTTTATGGGATAATACATACATACATATATATATATATATATATATAGAGAGAGAGAGAGAGAGAGAGAGAGAGAGAGAACAAGAGATAGACATTTAAAGGTGCATGAACAATGTTGTAGCATATGCCATTTGCCTTATTGCTGAGTCCATTCCAGACGTTCTGGTTTGTTGAACTTTCAATCTTGTTGCTATGAGAATGCAAAGATTTAAGTTCAAGGAATGGATACCCTTTCCCTGCACAGGCAAACGTAGCAGATTACAACCCTGCAACATGAAAATGAGATAGTAAACCTGGAGACTCAAGCGTGTTTTTCTTTTGCAGGAATAAGTAGTGTAGTTGGGGTTGGAGAAATTCTAAACACAGAAACATAGGCTGTTAAGAGTGAAGCATGTTGTTGGTGATGATATGTAGATTCAGCTGTGGCAACCTCAAAGTGCAATTGCATGGTTAAAGATGGAATTAGATAGAAACCTTAAAGTGGAGGTATGAGGTAGATGTTGTGAAAGTAAAGATTTAGATATACGCTGCCAAATTCTTCCCGAGTTTGTAAAGGATCTATGGGGTAATTAATCAAAGTGAATTGTGGAGATTGGATCATATTTTCTGGAACCAGTAGGTGGAATCAAATGGATCATTTTTTCCTTGGAGGCTGGCTGGTATTAGTCTTACAAGAAGAGAAAAGAAAAGCATTGAAGAGGAAAGAAAAAGGTGATTGAGGTTTCATGGTCTGCTTCAACTTTTATCAAAAGCATTAAAGAGAAAACAAAGATTGCCGTGAAGTGTTGATGATGCTAATCAATACAGTTGATCATTACTGATTCACTAAAACCATTTCTAAACAATTATTTTCCACCGAGTCGTAGGGTTTTGCATTTGTTTATTAACAACGCGATCAACAATTTGGGCCCAAAGCTAACTCAACCTACTAAACCCAAGTTCAAAGAAGCTGTATATGACCTTCAGCCCAGCCGTCCCCTCTTTAACTTTATCATTTTCAATTTCTTCATATGCTTACTTTATAAAAATAAAAAATTTTGTTAGTAATACAACAATACTTTTTAACCATCAAATCAACATTTGTATTTTAGCATTTCCACTTAATCTTTTTATGTAGAGTTCAAACAAGAATAAACATGTGTAATAAGATCAATTCAATTTTATACACTAAAAACATAGTTGAATAGGCATGGCCCTGATTTTGCCCATTCAAAGTCCCATCATAAATGGGCTGACGTGGATATATTTTATGCATTGCTGTCATGTTTGATTACTTTTCAACACTTTTGTCATTTTCTGTTAAAGTAACTATATTTAAAATACATTAGGCATGGTTAGGTGCTCCAACCAAATCAATTTAATGTTTACTCGGAATTTATAGTACATAAGTAATATTATTTTACCTTTATTGCAAAACAATTTTGCAATGTAACGTAGATAGTGCAACCTCAAGGAATGTATGCTTGCAACAAGTTCCTCATTGTGTATGAAACAACTGTTGATTGTTCATTTTAAGGATTAATTTATATTTTATTAAGAAGTTAAAAATTCAAATTTAATTTTTAAGCCTTATGTATTTATGCTATTGAGTTAAACACTTATTTATTTTATGATTTGCTATACTAATTAAGAACATGGAATACTTTAAAAAAAATTTTATATTATTTTTAAAAAATTTTAAATAAATTTTTATTCTTCTATTGTATTTAATTAAATCTATATACTTTTATTTTAAATCAAATAATTTTTTATAATTGACTATTAATTAATTGTCAAGATAAAATACTATTTGTCATTTTTTTTATATTATGCGGTAGTGACGTAGAAAGTGAAAATACGTCATCATGTTATCATTTCAGTATCTTATGTAACATAAAATGATAAGTGAAGTTTTGATTAACATTAATTAATCAATGACTTGATTCAATGTAATAAAAAAATATAAAATTATTTAAAGTTTTTAAATAATTTAGAAATTGTTTAGGTCTTATATCAATTAAAAATAGCAGTTACTATAATCAATGAGTATTAATTAAATTTTAACTTGTATGAAATGCTCATTCATTTTGGAATTCAACAAGGACAAAACAAAAGGGAAAATAAAAAGTAAACAAGACCATTTACAAATTTTCTTTTTGGTACAAAGAAGACCAATTTTATTCTAAGATCAGACATAAATTTTGCAGCCAAATCAGAAAATTTCAATTGAACTTTATAAAATGCATGCGAATTATGAATATTTTCGTTTAAAAAGTCGTCAACATTCTTATTTAACCCCACAAACCAAAGAAAAATTTGCAAAACATTAGGTAGAAAAACCAAAGTTTTCTCTTTCATGTAATAATGAAAACATTATTAAAAAGAAAAACAGTCTCAAAATGGTTAATTCCTGACTTTACTTTCACTTTTGGCTCTTTTCCAGTCAACTTGGATTGACTTACGTTCTTCTTCCTGTCTTGTCCAAAATCTAGCACTAAAATATTAAACAAGTAAGCGAAGATGTTACAGAAACAAACTGAAAGCAAGAACTCGTGACTTTGCCAATTTGTCATCCCATGAAAAACACGAATAAGATTTACAAATCTATTTGTTTTCTCAGCGACCCATAACTTCGCTTTTCCTTGCAGTTTCAACAAGCTCAGATTCAAGGAAGGAAAGTTGATATATTAAAGCTCATCTTTCGTCATTTGGGTCATGTTTGTTTAGGGTTTTGTTTTGTGGGTTTTGAAGATCAGATTTAAAGTTGCTGCTTTTCCTTCTGCTTCTTATTGGCAATGGAATTGAAGAAGGAAAAGCTTGTCAGGTAAATAATTTGCTATTTTTTTTTCCCTTAGTAGCTTTGTTTCTGATTTAACATTTCTTTGCTGGTTAGTTTTGCTGTTGTAAACATATGATGTTTGGAGCTGGGAAAGTTATGGGAAGTTTAAGACTTTTAGTAGAGACTAAAGAAAGCTGGAATTCTGGTAATAATTATTAGGAGCTTCGTATAACTAATATGGGATGAATTGGGTCATGTTTCTATTACTTGGGGGGACTGGAGAAGAGTTAATCACGAGGGTTCTTGCATAATGTTTTCTTGCTGTTTTTAGTGGAGTAGTGATGGAAACTTCTGCATTTCTTATTATCTGTTCGCCGGAAAAAGTGAACTTTTATTCAACTGGAATTAATCTCTTTAATTTTCAATTTTCTTGGTAGTGGAACGCATTGAAATGTAAAGTCTATTTTTTTTTTCTGAAAAAAAGTGAAGGTGATTTCTCTCTTTGAATGGACTTGCTGATTAAATTTGAAATACCCCTTATCTATGATCGAGGATACTAGATGATGTTGCTATATTGTGGGAGTCAAATGTAGTAGGAAAGAATTAATTCAATTACCGAACAGAGAAAAGTTTTCATAAATTTCAATTTTAGGTTTGAAAGTACTGAGTAAATTGAACAAATCCTAGTCCTAAAATCATGAAAAGTTTTTTTTTTTGGATAATCATTAAAATGTTCTTTTGTATGCAACACTTATTTCTATTTTCAGTAAAAAGTTTTATGGAAATGCTTGATATGAACAATTGGAGTTCTTTGGTAAACTTGTTTATTTCTAGGTTTTATTCTGACGGGAAACGGCAGAAAGAAACTCCATGGGGAAAGAATGACCCATCATTCCTTGAAAAGTCATCTTCTGGGTACAAGATTTCATTTTCTTCAGTGCTGAAACCGGAAAATGGGATAGTGGGAGGAAGAAATAAACTTTCTGAAATGGGAAAAATTGGAAGGACAAAGGCTTTTCTGCAGGCCAATGCACCATGGTACAAGAGAATTCTTGATCCTGGCAGTGAGATTGTGTTACAATGGAACTGGGTTTTCATTATTTCCTGCTTGGTGGCACTTTTCATTGACCCATTGTATTTTTATTTGCCTGCTGTTGGAGGGCCTGCAACTGATTCGTGTGTAAAGACAGATACAAGCTTGAGAATTGTTGTTACATGTTTTCGGACTATTGCTGATATTTTCTACTTGTTGCACATAATTATAAAATTCAGAACAGGTTATGTTGCACCAAACTCAACAACTCGAGTGTTTGGAAGGGGTGAACTTGTAATGGACCCTAAGAAGATTGCACAGAGGTATCTTAAATCTGACTTCTTTGTAGATCTCATTGCAACACTGCCTCTTCCTCAGGTATTTGTTCTAAAACACCATATTTCTTCTGAAATCCTACGGTAAACATTAGTTGCCTACTTTATTTTGCATTGTTCTGTCACTTGAACTCAATTGTAGAACAGAGTAAATAAATTGTAAATAACTTATATTTCCACAGTAGGCTTGACGTACATTGGCTTGTACTTGAATTGTGGTTCTTTGTTTCCCTAATCAACCAAAACAGGAATTATGTGAGCCTTATAACATGTTTTAGAACTATTACAATTTAGAAGAGGTTAGTCACATCATCCTTTGTTGACCAAAAGGATCTTGGTTTCCTTAATAAATAGATACGAGGCATGAAATGCCTTTTTGTACATAACTCAATTCTCTTTGTTCTTATTTGGATTTCAAGTGCATTTTATATTTGTACTGAAGATTAGGGGTCTAATTAATCCCTTTGCCATTCAAGGATATTTTGAAGTGGAGTGCTTTAGCCTATGATCCAAGTGTCATGGTTAATTCCATACAGCCCCCTATCTTCTTAAAATTGAAGCACGATTATATTTATGGTCTTCTTGCATAGTTTTCTTGTTTCTTTTTCCTTTTTCATAAATATTGCTGTAAATCTGGGGCAGACTCGACCTAATGTACCACACTAGAAGTTCTTGAAAGTACATTGGGGAGACTTCGTCTTTAATCCTTGGGAAAAATTATTAATGAAATAAATCTGTGATTTCCTCTTTGGTGCACTAGGTACTAAATATGAGAAAGATGAAAGCATAGTTCATTGAATTATTTTTTGCAGATAGTTATCTGGTTTATCATTCCGGCAACAAGAAGTGCTCGAACTGACCATAACAACAATGCCCTTGCACTAATTGTTCTGCTTCAGTACATTCCCAGATTATATTTGATTTTTCCATTAAGTTCTCAAATTATTAAAGCAACTGGAGTGGTTACGAAGACTGCCTGGGCGGGTGCTGCCTACAATCTTCTCTTATACATGTTAGCTAGCCATGTATGTTATCTACTTACTTTATTATTAGCCTTTTTCTCTGATCTCAGGTTTGTCATTTGTGTGTGTGTTGTGCTCTCTTGGACAGTGACTTCAATTTTTTTCTCACCCCTTCTGTTAGTTTTCACACAAAAATATGCCTACTCATGCAGGTCGTAGGGGCAGCATGGTATCTGCTCTCTGTTGACAGGTATACGTCATGCTGGAAGAAAATTTGCAGAAAGGAATTAGCTCCTGTCAGATGCAGTCTATACTATTTAGATTGTGACACTTTTGGTAGTGACGATCGCAAGATGTGGGCAGATGGCACAGATGTGTTCAAGAGCTGTGATCCAAGAAGTGACATAAATTTCCAATATGGCATATTTGAAAGTGCAGTAAAAAAAAATGTTGTCTCGTCAGGCTTTCTCAAGAAGTATTTCTATTGCTTATGGTGGGGCTTACAGCAACTTAGGTACGATTTTATTAAATTTTATAGATAAAAATAATCTTCTATTCCAATTCTTATTACTTTTGACTTTATTCATAGAATATACTGATACATTTTTTTTTTCGGATAATGTCCTGGTGGCTGATGAGTGCAACTAAACTGTTCAATTAGTAAATTTGTTGTTTCACTTACGAATAATAGTTTAGGTGCCAATGCACTACCTGTATGGGATTTCACTAACCACATTGGCAATATAGTGAGAGTGTAGTTCAGACATACTTTACATGATATCAAATGACTTTTATATAATAATTATGCACTTGCTGCATGGTGGTTGCATTAATATGGAAGTTCAACTATGTAGAATTGCAAGTTTATTTCTTTGTTAGCATCAAAATTTTTGTGGGTTTTCACTGTTTTTGCCTTTACAAGATGGAGAGAGATTAGAAAATAAGTGAAGATTCATACGAAAATGATAAATCCTTCCTTTGTGAAACTATCTCATGAGATACATATGAGTTGTTAATCTAATAATTTTTCCCCTGAACAACTCAAAGAAAGGCCTTTATCGTTAATGAGGTGCCATCAGAGGTCTTCCTTGTCCTCCAAATGGCCTAAAGCCATGCAGTAAGTATCTTTAACTTAATTTATCTTTTCCATATAATATAGTTGGAAAACAATTGATGCTAGTAAATGCTCTGTTTTGAAATTACAATATCTTTCTTGTGAACTATGTCACAAGGCCATAGGGAAAATGTTGTGGTTCATCTGTTGAATTTGGGCTTGGAAATTCCTTGCTAAGCATAAGTTCTTGGTTCCTGCATTCTTCCCTGAAAATCCTTATCTCTTCCTTTTCAATTATTGACCTTGCCATCACTGCAAAGAATCAGAGGCATATGTATTGGAATTTGCATTTGGTATATGGTTGAAGATATGTAATAATTTGCAATTGCAGCTGAAGTGATGGAAGGTTATGGAGATAAGTTCCCATGATAATATTGTTTCCCTCCTTCCACATGATTTACCTTTTCCCCTTTGTTCCCTTTCTAGTTTTGGTAACAAAACTTTTGAACAGTTCTGGTAAACTGTTTGAGAAAAGAACCAAAAGCCAATGGGAACAGCCATTTACTAAGCCTTTGTGAAGGGACACAGAAATGTGGTGACCATGTGGAGGCAGGAGGCATGATGCAATATGCTTTTAGTTTTAGAAGGGAACACTTCTGGGCTACTAAGATTCGGAAGCTACTTGATCTCGAAAACATTTGCAGCACATCAAAAAATTGTGCCAACTCGAGTGATGCACCCGATATCTTGCCTGTGATGTTGTATTACACAACTGTTATCATCTAACTGATCATATTCTATTGTAGGTTTCAGTATGAGGCAGAAATTGTACCTTAGTACTACAATGTGAATATATTGAATGTTTCAGTTGTGTTCAATGAGATAAATATTCCTGGAAGATTTGATGGAAAAGACGTAAACCTTCATGGATTAATATACGAAATTCTTTCCTTTAGATATGCATCTGAAATGAATAAAATCGGATGCCTGCTGGTCAATTTTATGTTTCTCTCTTCTAGTTTGGAATGGACAGCATTCAAAATAGAGAGGTTATATTTTTATGTGCCCCTAGGAAGTAGTAGATAGGCATGCAGTGGGATCAACATTGTTGTTTGCTGTTTTCAATTTTAAACAAATGATGACCAGCAATCATCTTTCATATTATTTAATGGTTTTATAATACCTATTCCATGAAATGCTGATTAGAGGATTGTAGTTCATGTGCACTTTTTTTCTATATCATTTACAGGAAAATTGCTTTGCACATTGAATTAGTTTATCTAATATGAAAATTAAAGAAAGCAGATGTCATTTAATGAGTTCTTGTCTTTACAAATGTTAATACATGCCTTTTGTTTTCCTATCATCTCAGTTCCTATGGCCAGAATTTGTCAACAAGCACGTTCATTGGGGAGACACTATTTGCTATACTTATTGCTATCTTGGGCCTTGTACTATTTGCCCACTTGATTGGCAACATGCAGGTATCAGAAAGTTTGCCTCCTTGACATTTTCCTTGTAACATTGAATTCATTCTGTTTGTATTAACTCAAATAAAGTTGTGATATGTGTTGTCAATCTTCTCACAGTCATGTGTTGATGATGGAATTTTTGGTTTGAATTTGTTCAGTAGGATGCATCTAATTAATTTGTATCTGTCAAAACTTTGTCTTGACCACATGGTACTGTCTTTCTTGAGCTGTCCACTCGTGGCAGTTGTGATCTCCTTTTTCTTTCTTCACCCTACAGGGAAGTTGTGAAATAGGAAGTAACATGCATTCTTATCTAGTTTCTAGTAGCTGGCAAAATACTGCATTATGCTTCAAATTTCAAATTAATTTTAAACTTATTATTTGTCCTCCTCATTCAAAACAATTATTCCTGTCATGTTACTTTTGTTATACATTCTGATAGTTTACTTTTGTTTATATGATACAGACATATCTGCAATCCCTCACAGTGAGACTTGAGGAATGGAGACTTAAGCGAAGGGACACTGAGGAGTGGATGAGGCATCGCCAACTCCCTGAAGATTTAAAACATCGTGTTCGACGTTTTGTTCAGTATAAATGGCTTGCAACTCGGGGAGTTAATGAAGAAGCCATCTTGCGTGGCTTACCTGCTGATCTTAGTCGTGATATCCAGCGTCACTTATGCTTGGACCTTGTTCGACGTGTATGCAGTGCTTTCCCAAATCAATTTCTTTCTGAGTTTCAAACCATCGTTAACTTGCTTATGTTTTAGGTGTTTCTACTAAAAAAAAGTCTTGATGGGAGATTGTCCACATTGAATTTTAATAGTCATGTAATTATTTACTTAGAAACCAGCCTCTTCTGTTTTGAGCATGACTTTTCTTCTTGCGGGGCATTCACATTGCGAAGATCTAGGTTAACTACCTTGTGAGCTGTACATAGTCCTGCCTTAGATCCTGCCTCTTAGGTGGAACAAAAATGCATACATTCACCACAATTTGCAAGAATCTTCCTTCTAATGGTGTCTATGTGTTCCATTCTGAATTTTCCATCAAACAATATCAATATGTTGCCTCAACAATGTTGCTGCACCCAATTAGAATAGATCTGACTCCAAGATGTTAATGTGTTTAAACCTAAGGAAGGATTTGCAATCTTCCATATGGTATTTCTTTATTAAATCTGATAATTAGTTTCATTAAAGTTACTCTCATTTGCAGGTCCCCTTTTTCTCCCAAATGGATGATCAGCTGCTTGATGCAATATGTGAGCGTCTTGTATCATCCTTGAGCACTGAAGGTACCTATCTTGTTCGTGAGGGTGACCCTGTGACAGAGATGCTTTTCATTATTAGAGGTAGATTAGAGAGTTCAACAACTAATGGTGGTCGAACTGGTTTCTTCAACTCAATTGTGCTGAGACCGGGAGATTTTTGTGGAGAGGAACTACTGGCATGGGCTTTGCTACCAAAATCCACCATGAACTTGCCCTCTTCAACTAGAACAGTCAGAGCTTTAGTTGAGGTTGAAGCTTTTGCACTACGTGCTGAAGATCTTAAATTTGTGGCTAACCAATTTAGAAGGCTCCATAGCAAGAAATTACAGCACACCTTCCGGTTTTACTCCCACCATTGGAGGACATGGGCAGCCTGCTTCATACAGGCTGCTTGGCTTCGGTACAAAAGAAGGATGATGGAAAACAATCTGACTATGACAGAATCATTTACTTTGGGTGAGAAAGGGGATGATGAGACTGGGCAGGAGGAAGAGAAAATATTCCCTGCTGGCTCCAATCCTTCTCAGACAAAACTTAACCTTGGAGTCACCATATTGGCATCAAGGTTCGCTGCAAATACTAGGAGAGGAGCTCAAAAGATCAAGGATGTTGAGTTGCCAAAATTACAAAAACCAGAAGAACCTGACTTTTCAACCGAGCCTGATGATGACTGATTGTTTGCATTGTGATAAAGAGTATATGTTGCTTGAGCTTCTCTACTTGGGGTCAGACATATTAGAGTATAATAGCAGATTCAGAATCTTGTTGATGGGATCGGGAATCCCGGATCTTGAACAGATTGTGCCCAAGGGTGGAAAACTTTCTAACGTGCAGGAGAAGGTTGTGTTGTGCACTCCCTGTATACTATTTGCTATCTATTAGTGGGGTTTCGTCAAATGCAAGCTGAGTCTAACCCACGAGCCTTGGAAAATACTGAGATATTAACAAATTGATTTGATGTACAAGGTTGGCTATCGTTCTGATTCTCTTATAATATTTACTCATAAAATGGATTTGGCAAGAAGATTGGCCTAAGGTCGAGTCCAGCTTCCTTGAATTTAATTTGAAAGTGGAAAACGGTTCTCTGAGTTGCGGATTAGTAAAATATGCCGATGAAGTAGGCTTTTGGCCATATAGTACCCAGAAATTTAATGCCACAACTGAGCATTTGTTTAAGCGATAAACCATAAAAACTATCAGAAAACTTTAATTGATGGAATAATCCCTTTTTCAGGATCAAGCTTCTTGTGGCCTCCTATCTGTTTTTGCACATATCTACTCACCAAACCAAGTTTCACAGTTGACAATTCATCCCATCGTTTATTATGTTTTGCATTTCCCAAGTAATTTCTCAGCCTCCGTCTTTTGTTTCTCCAAATCGTTCTTGTTATACGCATTAGACAGGAATTGAACAATAAGCACATTACAAGTTTTCAATCACCTTGTAATATATTGAAAGAATAATTGTGGCCGCAGAGCAGCATATGTACAAGATACATCCTTAGTTGATCTTCTGCTTGGGAAAATTGACCATGGACAGAGTATGAAGTTCGTAGCAAGCATTACCATCACACCTGTTAGAGAAGCTATCGTAAACAGAATTAATCATTGCAAAATGGTCTTCTCATCCTCGTCCGATCTTCAACTTGCGATTCCCATTTAGGGCCCATACTTGTCGAAGTCATAAAACTCTATGTTCTTGTACTTTTGAGATATTATCTCTGCTTGAACTTTTCTTGCAGTATCAGTTGCACATCCCACAAGAATAAGAACAGAAGTCCCTGCGAATCCTCGGAATGCAGTTAAGTGTGTGGTTTGCTCAATTACAGCAGGACCAGCAGCCAAGATTGCTAAAAATGCTGAACCCAAAACTGATATCCGACTAAGAACCTATATTCCAATCATAGATGCAAATATGAGTCCGTCATTAAAGAAAAAACAAATGAAGGTTAAGTTAGAAATACAATTAAAGTCAACCAAATCATTTTAGATACAATATCTAAATAACGAAGCGGTTGAGTTCAAGGAGCAGAAGACACAAATATCTATTACCTACCTTATGAGAAAGTGGATTTAAATAGTTGAAAATTTCAGGAGTCAACATTTCAAGTCATGATACATTTCTTTGTTTTCTTTCCTTTATTTTCTTTTTCTAGAATTAGAGGACAAAATTTGTTACAATTTTATAATGAATTGTCATAGACAATCATATTGATAACCACATGCAGACTATATGGTAAAAGTAGTTGAACACAATCATCAACATGTATCACTAAATAAATATCAGGCTAGCACAATGAAGTCAGTAGCTACAGAAAAGAGGATTACCGTCTTCAGAAATGCTGCTGTACTTTTACCAGGTCGGACCAATGGAATTGAAGCACCTTGGCGCTTCAGTTGTTCGCTAACATCATCAGGGTCCAGTTGTAGGAAAGTATAGTAGTAATTGAAAAAGGCTATCAACAAGATATTGGTAGGAAGGTAGAGAGATCCTACAAACGTTGACAATTTACAATTAATCATATAGAAAGGTGGGAACTTCAACTGCCAAATGGATATAATAATTGCATATTCTTTCATTTCATTTTACTTCTTCAGTCCTTTCTCAGGATTACATCAATGAAAATTACAGAGTGTAACTTCCCTTGCCCACCCCTTCTTTCTTTGGCTAGAAAATTATATAAGTTTCAACAAGCAATTCATATCATCCACCTAGCTCTGATGAAAGGTTTTAAAAACTGTAGCAAAGCAAGAAAAAAGAACCAAACCGTTGTCCTACCATTAGCATTGGATTGGCAGTAAGAGATTTCACCAGTTCAAGCATCTATTACATCTTGAAATATTTGGAAGGAACATGACAAGATTTTAACCCTTAAATTTAAGATTTAACACAGCATGTGTCAATGCAATATATTCACAGAACACTAAAATGATTTTGCTAACTGACAGCTTTTACAGAAGAAAACCAAACAGATTATAGAGCCATGGAACATCTCATATCAATCTGGTACACATTTTCATCCTTAAGAACTTCTAACAGTCAAAATCATTATTTTACCTCCAGGATTCAAAGCCACTGCAGCCTTCTTTAGCACAGATATGCCAGTGAATCGTGCTAAAGTACCAGGAAGAGCTAGGGATGATGTCGAAAATATAATTGGCATCACTCCAGAGCTGTTCACCTGGTTGGCCAAAACAATTGAATGAATACAAAGACAAGACACTACATGTTGATTGCAAGACGGACAAACATAATTAGTAATCTCAATTAAGGAAAGATAGGGAAGCTGCACATGCAACACCAGCGAAAGAAATGTTGGGGTTAACAGGAAACTAGAGCAGGAATGAGGTACCAGAGAAGTGCATTGAAAGTTTGCATGATCAAAATGACCATCACACTGATAGAAACTTCCATTCCAATTAAATAAATGTAAATGTCCTATCAAACACTACAAAGTTAACAAATAAAATGTAAACAAGTTAAACAGTCATGAACATGATGGACAGAGTAAGTTCGCAAGATTTGAACAAACAGATAGAAATCAGAATTTAGCAGCAGCTAAAGGTAACAATTTTACATTTAGAAAGGATAGGGAAACAAAAAAGAGAAATTTTCACAGGAAACAGGCGCACAACTTTGTGAGAAATAACAGTGGTAAAGAGATGGAAAAAGTCCTCCTATCTACCAGAAACTAAACAAGCAACAAGAACAACAACAAAAGTAATAAGCCTTTTCCCACTATGGCTGTTCAGCTGTATGAATCCTATTTCACCACTGTGCTCTATTTAAGCCATATCCTCATTAAGCTCAGTAATATGAAGTCCATTTTATTAGTTTCCATCTGTGTCCTCTTTGGTCTTCCTCTTCTTCTCTTGATATGAATATCCTCCAGTCAATCACATCTTCTCAAAACTTTGCAGGTCTCCTTTTCACATGTCCTAAGCACCTTATACATGTTTCCCTCATTTTGACCTCAATGCTGCAACCCCCACTTTTTCCTTTATGCAATCATTCTTAATCTCATAAATAAGTATGTCCCTCTATGCACATATCCAACACAAAATACTCATCTCAGCCATGCTCATCTTTTGTGTATGTTGATAGTTAGTTGCCCAAACCATGTATACAAGCTCATAAGAAGCAGTAGAAAATGATCTCAGCCTGACAGTATAGGCCACGACATGAAGTTGTAAGTTTAAAAAATCCATCCAATTTTCACATTTGACCTCTCAAAAAGTTCTTTTTAACATTTGGGCTTTTCCTCTCGTAGGCTGCCCAGTTCCCTGATTAGTAGTTGGAGCTTCGAGGAATTTAACTGGAAATCCAACTGTTCCCCGCTTGACAACGTCACGCTTTCAGTGGATTTAATAACTTCAGAGGATTTTACTTTTGATATGAGCTTCCAAAGGTCCCAATTCACAATTGCATCAGCATATCAAGAATATTAAATCTACTGTTTTCTTCATCATATTTCTCTACTCAAACTGCATCACCTTAGCCGCTCCTCATCAATTCTTAAGTCCAAATGCTAAGCGTGTCTTGACGTGGAGGATAGAACAAAATGTTAGGGGCAGGTGGTAATCTGTCAATTTACCAAACTTCAATGTCTAAGGTTAACAAAATGCCTCATAATTTCCGACTTAGAGCTGGTGTGGAGAATGCAAGCTATCACCTTCTTTTTTTACTTTTAAGTTGCTGCTAGTACCAGACTGAACTGAATATGTTATTAAGGATCCAACTAATTTATCTTTTTTTCTCGTAATCTATCATCCACATGTAAGTGTAGCAAAATTTGACAGCTATCTTACTTTACTATCTCCCAATCCCAAATTATAAGAAGCTCAAAGAACACCCCTCTCTAGAAGATATGCAACTAACAAATAAATGCTACGTCATGGTTCAACAACTGGCAAGCATAGTTACAAGAAAGGAATCGTAACCATGCAATCTTTGTATACAAGATGCACCTAAGGATATGTATTTAAAATTATTCAAATCATGTGATCTTTGTGTAAAAGATGCACCTATGGAAATGTGTTTAAAATTATTGAAGCTCTTCTTCATGATCAACTGAATTTCCTACAAGTCCTTGACTGCAACATAATCAACATAATAAAGTACTCCATTATCATTATGATCATATGCCATAAGAAAAACATGTTTACTTGTTCTTTAGGCTTCAGCTGCCCCTTGACAGACTAGAAGAGTGAAGATGCTAGAGAGCATGTCCCAATGAAAGAATATCAACTTTTAAGAATTAGCACAGGCACAAATTATACAGTATTTTAATCCATTTTACGTGTGAGCAGTTGGTGCCAACAATATGTTTCTCAATTGAGTTCTCATGCAAAAAAAGAATCCATTCCAATTTTGTTACACCTCAGTGAGGCCAGTACTATTATCATCAAGCATATCACAGTATTAGAACCTTTTAAGCAATTATTGGGAACACAGACCTTAAAAGGTAGGTAAGCAGATTTTTGAAGCCCTCCACCTCTGCTGGTGTATCTTGAGGCGTAGTTGAGTGGAATCTTCCTCTCTGCTTCCTGAAACCCTTTGTTGAGACAACTGTTAAGATTTTTTTCCCTTCACTGATAGAACTTCTATAAACAATACAAGTAGGGTTACCTGAACATAGACAATGCCAAGAACCAGTAGGAAGAATGAGAGAATGATGGTAACAAGTCCAATGTAGTTACCATCCTGATATGCCTGCACAACTGTCCTACCAAAAGATGCTGGCAAGTATGACAAAATGTTTGTAAATATTAGAAGAGATGTGCCATTTCCAAGTTTTAGATCAGAAATTCTTTCCCCAATATATGTCGTAAGTACAGCACCAAGCGTTAATAGAGTGACAGAGGAGAGAACCCACTGCGTGCTAAAGTCATTGACATATGGACGAAGGTATAGTACTTGGCCAATTGCCTGCCATGAAACGTAAAAATATATAAGACATTATATTTAGCAACAGTCATCTGCATAGCACATAATATGGAGGGGAAAAAGGAGGTAGAATTCAGAACCTTTTGGATGAGAAACATTGATACAGACCTAACAATTACCTTATATCTAGTTAGCTAACCTGTAAGTCACTGGGGAATTAAGTTCCTTACCTGTACTATAGCAAAACCAACTGAAGCATATCTAGTATACTGAAGAACTTTCTTTCTTCCTGCTTCACCTTCTCTTTTCTGAAGATCTTGCAATTTAGGGTAAACTTGGGCGAGGAGTTGAAACACAATTTGTGCATTAATGAAGGGAACTATACCGAGGGAGCATATACCAAGTCTACCAATGCCTCCTCCAGAGAATGAATCCAATGTGCTCAGTAGACTGTTCTGATCCAAATTGCCAACAAAAGCCTCTCGGTTAACCCCACCCAGAGGTATATAAATTCCAAGACGTGACAGGGCTAAATACGCTAAAAGCTTGAGAAATTTTCCAGGTAATTGGCCTTTGAAGAAGTCCCCAAAGTCAATGGAACTGTCCTCAATTGCAGCTGCCAAAGTCCAAAGGATCCATGTCAACTGCCAAGATGGATCAAATGATTTTGCCGTATGCAAATAGTTGATAAATAAATTTATAAGCTTAAAAAACAAACCTGCCGCTCCTCGAGCTGAAGAAGATTTCTCCTTCTTTGTACCAGAAGTACTCTCAAACGTAGGTGTTAACAAGGCTAAAAAACTTTCCCAAACACCATTTAGACCAAAGACATCTGGATTGATTCCCAAGGGATCAAAAACAGATCCTTTATGGCTGAGAAGGAATTCCAATCAGAAGACAAATGACAATTATAATAACAGCAAGTCTACCGGAAAATTCCTAGCAGCGGTTCAGAAGTTAATAAAGACATGGAGTTTAAATATATAGTGTTAAGAAACTCTGCGTGCAAAGTTCTAAATTTTCTTCGCAGAATTCTGATCTGTCATATCGCCTAAGCTTCTAGTCCTTAAAAGTACAATAAATAACTTGTTTATCCCCTCAAAACAATACATTTTCCTCCCTAGCAATAGCAAGCTCAATGTACAATATAAAGCATATAATAATATTAAACAAAACATACAAGCAAATTTCAAGCCAAAAAGAAGACCATTTTTTGAACGAGACTACAAGACTAAAATGGAAAAAATAAAGGGTAAAACAAGGATTTATAGTGGATCAAACAAAAGGGTATCTGAAAGAGGTTACCTGTTAGAAAGAAGACCAAGTTTCCATGATTGGTTGGAGCTGGGTTTTCTATGGACAGTTAAACTGGCTCTGCAAACATAGTTTTTGAGTAATGGAGAAGGTTTGGGATTGAGATGAGAGAGTGTCGAGAGGTTGAAGCTAAGAGGCCAAGACGAAGCTTCTCTTACCGTTATCAACATTGTCCTATTTCCAACACTTGGGTTACAGTTTTTGTTTCTCTGGGTCTATTAACAAATGAAAGTCATTGATTTAGCGGCCAGGGCTCCAGTTGTGCTCGGATGTCATCTCTTGTTTTAAGCGCGTTTGCTTCACGCAATGTTTAATTTTTGGCTGGAATATTAGTAAGATTCTCGGGCATGCTTGCTTGCTTCCTCTTCATCTGATAGCTCAGAATTCCAGAATATCGATTTCTCATTTTGTCAAAAATTTCAAAGGTAAGATAATCCCATTCACACCCTCAATTTACTTTATTTTTCACATAATATTTTTTACATTATTTTAAAAAATTAAATAAAATTTTATTCTTATATTACTCGTCAAATATGCTTCAATAAGTAATAATTGGTTAACTTTCATTAATTAAAACATAATTTATTATTTTTTATGTTATATGCTGTTAATGTAACTAAACATAAGATGAAAATATCATGCAATCGTGTCACCATGTTATATTAATATGTTAAATCATTATTTATTATGTTATATCAATATGACAAGTGATATTTTAATTAATAATAATTAATTAATTATTAATTATAAAAATTTATTTAATTTAAAATAAAAATATAAAATTTAATTAAAATATAATAAAAAAATAAATATTTATTTAAAAATTTTAATATAATTTATGAAATTATATCTTTTTTTTTAATTTCAATAGAAATATGAACTCTTTTTCCTTTATACCCTTAGTAAATGCTTGTTTTTACCCATAACTAGAATTTGACATGATAAATCTTGCCAATTGCAACCCATCACCAGTATAGGCCACCATTGATGTGGCTCGCCAAAAACCAAATCTCATAATAGCCAACTACTTCGTTTGACTTGTAGCATTCTTTGTTGAAGTGCCCATGTGGTACTGTTAGACTTGATAATTTATATTTTCGTATCTTAAGTATGTTGAATATAATTAGATATGAAATACATTAAAGTTAAACACAAACATGATATGAATAATATTTATATTTTAAATCTAAAACACGTATACATATACGTTTAATAACCACATAACATAACATAACATAATTAACACGTTTATTAAATTTGTCAATATACGACATGACATGATTAATAATACGATTAACACATTTAACACGATTAAATAAAAATATTTACAATTAAATATAATTTTATTATTTAAATTTAAAATAAACAATTATAAAAATAATTATAATAAAATAAAATAATAATAAAATCAAATATAACAAAATAAAAATTCAAAATTAGGGTTCGAGAATGATATAATTACATTATTATCTTTATAAAATTTAGAAACTTATTAAAATAATTGTTTAAAATTATTTAAGTAAAGCTAAAGTAGTCTTTGACTATTAATTTTTAACAAGTTAATAAACGTGTCATATATATACAAGTTTAAACACGATAACAAAATTAATTAAACGTGTTACTCGTGTCTTCAACGTATCAGATACGATTAGATACGAAATATGTTAAGGCTAAATTTAAACTTATTTAACTTCGTGTATTTTTGTGCCGTCTCCAAAATTGTCAAGTCTAGATACCATCTGGGAGCCTTATTGGGGCTTTTTATATAAAGTTATAAATGTTGTAATTAAATGAAATTATATATAAAAAAGAAAAAACAACTAGGAGCAAATTTCTACAAACCTTACAAGAAAGTCTTTTTCTTTTTATTTTAACAAACCCTAGTTGAGCTGCCCCTCCCTCCAAGCTCAAACCCATCGTCGTTAGTGAAGCTGTCACCGACCCAAGGTTTTTCTAACATAGTAGATTGACGATTTGGTTTTGATATTTACTTTGGTATCTTTTGATTCACTGTTGAAATTAACCTAAAATATTTTAGTACTTGTTGGTGAAAAAAATTAATATTTTTATTGCATTTGATTAAATTGTAGGTTTGAAATTTAATTGATTGTTTGTGTAATACAACAGTGAATATGTTTTGGGTAAATTAAAATTTTACTCGAAATTTTTTGTTTCCTTAGTTAATTTGTAAAAATTCAAAAAATAAAATACTAGAAAGTTATTTACATATGGCTTTTGATTTTTTTAATTTCTTTGTTTTTTACTAATTCAATTTGACACTAACCCAAAAATTAAAATATTTAAAACCCTTTTTTGATTGCTTTTGTTGAAAATAGTAGTAAATTTGGTTGGATCGAATTATGATGCTTTTGTGAAAAATGGTTGCAACTTTTCTTGGATTTACCAAAATGATCTCTTTCTTCTATTTTAAAAGGAAACCTTAAAAAAAATATTTTTTTAAAAAGAAATGCATAGTAGTTTGCTTTATCTCTAACGTATATCTGTTAAGTTTGCTTCCAAGCTTGCTTGTATCTATGAGCATAGTGGAATTAAAAGCTATTTCATAAGTTTGATTGTCTCTAGCATATAATCTATATGTTTAACAATTGTACATGTTAATTCTATTAATTGCATAATAATATAGAAATGGCAACTCATAAGAGAGTATGGACACTTAAGAAAGCATGTGCACTAGTAAATTGTGTGATTAAAGTAGTTAAAAGGAGATTCAACTAGTACTACTTTTTTTTTTGAAAAGTGATTCAACTAGTACTACTAATAGTAGATTAGCAACAATGATGGAGTAAAAGTTGCATGGTTCTAAACTCGTTGAACATCATATGCATAGCAAAACAAAGATGTAAGTTGCTTGGTTCTAGACTTGCAGATTTGCTTGTCTCTAGCATATAATCTATGCATTTAATAATTGAGCAAGTACATGTTCATTCTATTAATTGCCTAATAATATAGAAATGATGAATTTATTTTTCTGGCGATGAATATTTTGTGAAAGTTTTAGATTTAATTTGTATCTGTATTTATAAATAATTTAGGATTAGTTGGTAAAAGAATTTATTTTTTGTTTAAATTTTAGGAATCTAGAGTAAAGTGGTGCCAATTTTTTTCAATGATTTTTTTTATCTAATGATGATAATTAGTTGTCTTGAATTTTTATCTTTTGGTGAATAAGGTTTTTGTTTGGATTCATGCTAAATTTTGTTGTTAAGTATCATTGTTAGGATGTTATTTCCACAATTTTGAACACAATATCTTTTACTTTGAATTATTCTAAATATTTAGAGAAGGTTTATATTGATGTGAATTTTAGACTATGTCATGAATTTTAGAATTTGCTTGATTTTCTCTCAAAGCGAAGTTTTAGATAATACTTGGTTAGGGAGATGATTTAGGTCATCTTTGGATCGTTTGAACTTAAAAAGCCAACTTTGTTAAATTTTATCGCTAGTATACCCCTTTGAGCTTAATTTCCCTTTTCTTTGTTTAACTACATAATATTGAGCCTAGTTTTAAAATTAATTTTCCAATTTTACAACCCTCACTCCTAAGCATGTATATTGTTTTAGAAAATATAAATTGAGTTAAATGTTGAAAAAAGTGGAAAGGTGATGTTGATGTGAAAAGAAAAAAAAAAACCCACTACCTACAATATAAAGAAAATAAGTTTGGGGGTGTGAAATTGTTAAAAAAAAAAGTTTGTTCAAAAAAAGAAAAGTTCAAATGTCGAAGAAAAGGTGTACTAGGAGAAAGAAAATAGAGCTCTATACATATAGGTCCTAGAATAATTATGTGCCTAGTGTGATTTGAGCAACATTAATATCCTTTAAAATATTTTGACCCTAGCCATACATTACATGCTTTATAAATCCTATTGATCCCTAGCTTTGTATTGGTCTACATTAGTGGAGATAGAGATGAAAAGTAAACCTATGGAAATCTAGTACTAATTTGAAATTTGTGTTGGCATAAACTCATTCGGATATCATGATATTCTTAGTAAAAGATTTCACATACACACACAGAAATTGATTCAAGAATGTACTTGCATTAGAATCGAAACATGAATTTAAATGATGCCTATATTTTTCTTTAGGTTAATGATTGATAAACATACTTTTGAGGAAATTTAGAGAAATCATTGAGTTGGTGCACTTTATCTTTAGTAGTAGTAGTAGTGGTAACTATATTTATTTTATTTTTCATTAACTGAATTTGATTTTCCTAAGTTAGGTTCTTTTCTATGTTTTGCTCGAATACTAGCAAAATCTTAAGTTTGGGGGTGTGATAACTCTATGATATAGAGTTATTTGGGCTTAATTTTGATAGTAATTTAGCTTAATTTTTGTAGTAATGCATAAAAATTAGTAAGTTTTATTTAATTATTTTAAATTAGTTATTTTAGGTGAGTTAATATAATCTTAGTTAATTTTATGATTAATTTGGTGTTAATATGTGTTGGGAGTTTAGGCTTACCTTTTCAACTGAATATTCCACAACTTTCGGATTGAAGAAGCTTGCCTTACAAATCCTCATTTGTGCATACAACAATTTCTTCACTCTCGTTATTATGGAGCAGCTACTAGAGTCCTCCACAAAGAATTACACGTTCTAAAACCCTCAAGCCTTTGATGGTGCTTCAAGAATGAAGAGAAAAAGAAGAGAAAAGAGGTTTTTGGTTTTTCTAACTTACAGAAGAACTTGTATTCACTCTTTTTGCTGTGTGTTAAAACTATTATGTCTATTCACTATTTATAGACGTATTAGGGATATAGAGATAGGATATTATGTTTAAATTTAAATATAATTAATCTTTATTTAAATTTAAACAAATTAAATTTAAATTTATCTTATCTCAAACATTTTAATTATTTAATTAAGTTATATCAGAACAATATCTAACATTAATTAATTGAATATTGTTAATTATCCATAAATAATTAACAAAGTTGCACGCTATGTGGACGCATCACATTTAAATGCAACATCTCCCACTCGTACACATTGGCATCAACTTATATCATTTTCGATTTAACTCATTCTCCATTCATTGTCATACAGGGAAAATAGAACGTGCGACCAACGAGAGAATAAAGGTACCAATGAGCAGTGAGATATTAAGTTACCATCTTACTAACATAACACTGCTCGAGTTCTCGTCATACCCCAAATCATTTTAATCACACAAGATTTTGCATCTCTGATCCCTCATACATGTAAGAGCTATGCAGAATCTCTTTATGTGTCTAAGCTCATGGTTATATTTAACAACTAATGTTTTTTATAATCGCTCGGGCAATGAGTTATAGACCATGCATGTGAGATGTATAATGACTCTTCCTTAGATACTCATGTCAATCCATTAAGATCTGACTGCTTTCCTAGTCATGTTTCGCTAGATCATATCATTTTTGACCCTTCAAAATCATGCTAAAGTAGCAACACCAAATCTCAACTTTATATCATAGATCTAAGTTCAAAGGGTATAAAATTTGGACTACAAAAGTCCTTAGGGCTTACACAGTGATGAAGCATGGATCTATTCAATCACTCCCTTCCATCGGTCAACTAATAGCACATACAATATGAAATGTATGTTATGGTGAACCTTTCATTTAGGGTTTGTTACATCAAAATCACCATACAGATCTTAGTCCTATCTTTACAAAAGGATTAACTTGATTCCCCTAAGATTCAAATCCGATTATCACTAGCTCCATGGAATATGGACAATTTCCATGTTTGACTTTTATGAGCCTCAACTTGACTTTCAGTCAAGGTGACATTGCTAAAATCCTTGCTCACAACTCATATGACAAGGAGATCACAAAACGCTTGGTACCTTGTGATCGTTTAAGTCTCATCCCACACACTATTGAAGCGTTGGGGCGATTATCCCGTGTGAGAGGAATAATCTATAAAGCCAGGTGATAATAATTACCTTAGATATGTGCCCTAATTAATTAACGACATTTGATCAAAATGATTCAAAATAGACTTAATTTATTAATTGTTCAAAAACAATAGTACATGAATATCAAATGCGTAATAATCCTAAACCTCTAATATGCTTTTGGAAAGCATTTTGAGCAATAGGTTTAGTGAATAGGTTTGCTAACATATCAGTTGTGGAAATGTATTTCAACATAACAAGACCTTGTGCAATGATGTCTCGAATGTTGTGAGAGTGAGTATCAATGTGTTTGGTTTTTCCATGATACTTAGGATCTTTTGTATAAGCTATGGCAGCTGTGTTGTCACAATAAAGTACAATAGCTTCACTAAGATGCCTAGTAATGTTTAAGCTTTGTAAGTATCTCCTTAACCAAACCACCTCTTGTACTGTAGCACAGCATACTACATACTCTGCTTCCATAGTATATAGAGCAGTACAAAGCTACTTTTTGCTACTCCAAGAAATAGCTCCGCCTCCAAGTATAAAAGCATATCCTGAAGTAGACTTTCGATCATCTTTATCATCAGCGTGATCAGCATCACTATATCCGACTAATTTTAGATTTCCACCTTGATAGCACAAAGCCAAATTAGTGGTTCCTCTTAGATACCGTAATATCCTTTTGACTGCAGCCCAATGGGTAGTTCCAAGATTACTTTGGTACCTACTAACCATACCAACTGCAAAACATATGTCTGGTCGAGTACACATCATAGCATACATCAGACTTCCAACAGCACTTGCGTATGGTACGTTCGCCATTTGTTTCTTTTCTTCTTTAGTTTTAAGACGTTGTTCCATGCTGAGATATAAGCCTTTCTTTATTGGAGTGTCTATAGGCTTGGAGTTTTGCATACGGAATCATTCTAAAACCCTTTGAATATAATTTTCTTGAGACAAACTCAAGAACTTCTTAGAACGCTTTTTCGAGATCTTAACCCCGAGGATGTATTCAGCTTGTCCCATGTCTTTCATCTCGAAAGTGGAGGACAACCACTTTAAAGTGGAGGCAATTAACTCTATGTCATTCCCGACTAATAGGATATCATCCACATATAATGAAAGAATAAAGAACTTATTCCCTAATCTCTTTACATATACACAATGGTCCTTTTCAATCATCACAAACCTTATGGAAATGATGGCTTAATGAAAACGAAGATACCATTGTCAGGATGATTGTTTCAAGCCATAAATAGAACGTTTCAAGTGACACACCTTGTGTTCTTTTCCTTTAGCTTGAAAACCAATTGGTTGATTCATGTAAATCTCCTCATTGATTTCTCTATTAAGAAATGCGGTTTTCATATCCATTTAGAACAATTCCAAATCTAGATGTGCCACTATAGCCAAGATAAGGCGAATTGACATAAATCTGACCACAGGAGAAAATGTCTATTCATAATCCACACCCTCTTTTTGGGTATAACCTTTTGTCACTAGACGAGCCTTATATATTTTAATTGATCCATCCACTTTGAGCTTTACCTTTAGAACCCATTTGTTTTTGATTACTTTATGCTTGGGTGGAAGGTCAACTAACTCTCATACTTGGTTTTCAGTTATGGATTTCATTTCATCTTCCATAACAGTTAGCCACTTGTCTTATGATGGTGAGTTTAAAGCTTCCTCATAGGAAGATGGTTCATCAACATCCACAAGAATACTTAAGAAAGACTAACCTCCTATCTCGAATCGTTTATGAGGTATTTGCCCACGTTCATTTCTTTGCAACTGTGAATCTTAGTAGAGCTCAAACGGTGTACTCCTATTGACCTCAACAGTCTCTTGGATAGGATGTGTTTCCACATTCATTTCCTTATGTTGGGATGCATTTTCTTGAGGCTCTTCCATCTCATAAAGCTCAAGGCTTTCTTTAACCTCACCTATGGTTAGGAAGTCATCTTCTAGAAAATTAACATCACGAGATTCCATCTCAGTTAGCCTTCCATCAGGGTATTCTCCATACATCACGTAGCCCTTAAAATGTTCTGAATATATAATAAATACATACTTATTAGCTTTAGGACCAAGTTTCCCATACTTATGAGATGAGTGATGTACGTACCCAACTGATCCCTAAAGACGTAAGCCTTCCAAATTAGGCTTACAATCATTCCATAACTCATATGGAGTTGTGGGAACAGATTTTGAGGGCACACGATTGAGGATATATGTTACGGTCAAAAGGGCATCCCCCCAAAAACTTATTAGAAGGTTGGCTTGTGCCATCATTGACCTAACCATGTCTAACAAGGTATTAATCCTTCTCTCTGCAACACCATTTTGTTGTGGAGTTCTAGGTGTCGTTAATTGTTGACGTATTCCTTTTTCCTCACATAATTCTTTAAACTGATCAGATAGGTATTCACGACCTCTATCGGTGCGAAAAACCTTAAGTTTCCTTTCTTTCTGATTCTCAACCTTTGCCATAAAAGCGTTTAAAATAATTCAAAGCTTTAGAACGGTGAGACAACAGAAATATGGATCCATATCGTGAGTAATCATCTATGAATGTAATGAAATAGGATGTGCCATTACGTGCCTTTACATTCATAGGCCCACAAATGTCTGAATGGACAAGTTCTAGAAGCTGGGTGGCCCTTTTAGCCTTCCCAAAAGGCTTTCTGCTAGACTTACCAGCAAGACATGGCTCACATGTAGAAAGTTTAACTTTAGTGATTGAGCCCAATAACCTTTCTCTAGCCAATTTAGACATTCTATTTTGCCCAATATGTCCTAATCTAGCATGCCATTTCATATAATCATTTATAACATCAGAAGAAGAATTTGAAAGAAAAGTGATATCATTATTAGAATCCAAATCTAACATAATTAAACCGTCTTTAAAATAACCATGACCAAAAAACATGTTTTCAAGAAAAATAGACAAACTATAATTCTCGAAGGTAAAATTAAATCCTAAACCCATCAATGCTAAAACTGAAAGTAGATTACATCGTACAGACAGAGTATAAAGCACATCATGTAGGAGCCATTTGCGCCTATTGTGCATTGTGAGTTAGTAAGTTCCTACTCCTAGGACCTTTTCTTGTTCTCCGTTCCTTATCATGACAAAGTGTCTAGTCGTAGGTAAACGATGGTAATCTACATATCCTGCACAGTTGTAGGTTATGTGCTTGGTTGCTCCTGTATTTACAATCCAACCAAGGAGAGAATGAGCTATAAACACATGAGAACATACATAAGTTCTAAAGCGGTTTAGAAAATGAACCTTTTTAGGCTCAGTACATTCCTGAGCAAAATGTCCCTTCTTACCACAGTTAAAGCATTTCAATTTGGACTTATCCTTCTTCCCACCACGCTTGCCTTTTTGGCGCTTGGTGACTCTATCATTTTTGGGCCTTAGATTTTTAGCCATTTTATTCTTTTATTGTCTTTTTCACTAAGGAACATATCCTTTGTTATTTTCAGCTTGAACTATTAGGGCAGTGATGCGAATAGCTTCTCTACGCTTTGCCTCAAGCTCTAAATGGCAAGAAATATCATCAAAAGTCTTTATCCCTTCATTATGTGTTAATACAAGTTTAACATGTCCCCATGAGGACTCAGGGAGTGACTTGATGACAGCTAAGACCTGCTGCTCATCTGTGAGATCATAACCAACTGCTTTCATCTCTCTTATCATGGCTGACATAGTCCTTAGGTGTTCAGCCATAGTGTGCTTGGAGTCCATCACATATTGGTTGAACCTAAGTGTCAAGGCACGAAGCCTCGTAATTGTGGTTCCACTATACTTAAATTTTAGTTGTTCCCACAATTGTTTAGCAGTTGGGAAGTTCTCAAACTCCCCAATGAGATCATCATGCATGCAGCTTAACATGGTAAAACGTGCACTACGGTCTCTCTTATACCAAGTCTCATTGGCCTTTTAGTCACAACGATGCTAGGCTGTGTTTCCAGCTTCAGGTGGGTTCATCTCTTTAGTTAGATGATCGAGCAACTCTTGCTCATTAAGAAGATACTGAACCTTTTTATGCTAGATATCATAGTTTTTGCCATCAAGTTTGGCACCTTTGGTCAAATCAGCAATAATTTGTTTTGAAGCCATATCACTACATCATTACATAAGATTTAATTAGGCACATATCTAATTTTCTAATCAATTAAGATTAAACACATTTAATTTCTACCTATATTACTAGTTCAAAAATTTCGCATGCATGCTAGTAATCATCACCAATAGTATAAGCTTCAATTAAAATATCTAATTTAATTTAACCTTGGATTATGGAAACAACTCCCACTATCCTTAAGCATAGGAACAATTCCCATGTACCACTTAATATAATAAGTTCTACTAAAGAACCCTTATAATATTTATAGGTGCCCATATCTAAAAAAAAATATTATGTACACAAAAACAACACTAAGTAGATCATATTTTCAAATGCTTCCAGGAAATACTATAATAGTCTCCTTGACAAAGCACTCTACTTCTACAGTAATTTCCAAAAAACGCTGGAGGAGTCACAAACGGTCTCTCTTAAAACCCAGTCTCATTTGACAAAACTACTGAGATATATAATCACTGAACTGTCTTTTTGCATACAACTTTACTTAACAAATAAGTAAAATAATTACATCATACATTTTATAAATTTTACCCAACAAATAAATAAAATAATTATATCATGCATTTTATAAATTTTACCCAACAAATAAGTAAAATAATTATAAATTTTACCCAACAAATAAGTAAAATAATACAAAATATAATTAGATGGTACATAGCATTTTACAACATATGTAAAACAATTGAATTAACAAACATTATATTTACGTTTTAGAAGAAAAATAATTTTTAATATATATAAAAGAATATGGTTAATTAACATATTAATTAACTATATTTATAATGCATGTGAATTTAATAAAATAGTAATATGCTAAAAGCATAAATAATATTCTAAATTTTTGTTTAAAGAAAATTCACAAAAAAAATTGGGGTCATTATGTAAAAACAGAAACTTATGGGGCAAAAACGCAATTAAGAAAACTATATCCTTTAGTGCCATGTGGCGGCCATATCAGGCCCTTTATAGCAGTGTCTAGACCTTTTTAGTCTTTATTATTTACCGCACTTTTATTTCAAGGATGTTTCCTTGGTGTAGTGGTTGAAGGATATATATATATATTTTAAAATCTTAATGACCTTCTTAGTGCAGGTTCGAATCTTGATAGTTGCATTTTCTTTTTTTTTGTTGTTGCCATCCATAAGGCACCACGTAGCCTTAACCAATGCACTTGTTTGCATTGGATTGGATCCTACCTCTTTTCATATCAGTTTCAAAATTAATCAATATTGGTAATCATAATCAAAACAAACTTTCAAAATATACACAAATTAAAAGGATGAAAGCAAGCTAAAACCTGCTCTGATACCATTGTTGAGAGTTTGGACTTACCTTTTCAACTAAATATTCTACAACTTTCAGATTGAAGAAGCTTGCTTTACAAATCCTCCTTTGTGCATACAACAATTTCTTCACTCTCGTTATTATGGAGCAACTACTAGAGTCCTCCACAAAGAATTACATATTCTAAAACCTTCAGGCCTTTGATGGTGCCTCAATAATGAAGAGAAAAAGAAGAGAAAAGAGGTTTTTGGTTTTTCTGACTTATAGAAGAACTTGTATTCACTGTTTTTGCTGTGTGTTGAAACTAGTACGTCTATTCACTATTTATAGACGTATTAGGGATATAGAGATAGGATATTATGTTTAAATTTAAACAAATTAAATTTAAATACAATTGATAGATAATTTAAATTTAAACAAATTAAATTTAAATTTATCTTATCTCAAACATTTTAATTATTCAATTAAGTTATATCAGAACAATATCTAACATTAATTAATTGAATATTAGTTAATTATCCATAATAATTAACAAAGTTGCATGCTATGTGGATGCACCACATTTAAATGCAACAATATAGATAAGATAGGTTATTATTGATTTATTTGTGCTTTTGTAGGTACTTGATGAAAGAAGAATTTTAATGAAAGAAGGAGAGCAATTTCAAGATGTAGACTTCCACTGCATATACTTTGGTATTTCGACCATAACTTTCTCTATAGAGCTCAAAATGAAACGATTCTTGAACCATTGAAAAGATAAGAGAAAAAGATACAAATTTTTTTTGTTTACCACTTCATCCAGTTTGGCTTATAAGATGGTCAAAAATCTTATCAAAGTTGATGCACTATGTAATACCCGACCCTAATTTATCTATGATATGTCATTCACATGCAATGGATAACATGTTTGTATATTGAATTGCCCCGGAAAATAAGTTAAATGACAATATTGCTCCTAAGGGTATGATCAAGTTAAATAAGTTTTGAACCAGTTTAAACAGAGAATTGAGGATGAATTTGAGAAAACTAAAACTCATGGATTGGTTTAAAATGAGAATTTGGAGTTCGAAGTTCAATTTAGAGTTAATCGGGAAAATTGACCGATTAGGGACAAAACGGTCATTTTTCAATTTCAGGACAGAATGAGGATTTTAATAAAGATTTTGATTTTTATGACCAAGAATGATTATATGGAATATAAAATGATGTTGGGAACATAAAATGAAGTTTAGCAGTGAAAAAGTGCAATTCTCGGTATTTTTGGGACACAAGGGCAAAATAGTAATTTTGCCATTAAAGGACGAATTTGGAATTTTTGAAAAAGATTTTTTGATCCTGTTTGATTGAGATTGATCATATTAATCAATTGAAATGTTATTTGAGATTGAAAAGTGGAAAAAGAAGAAGTTTTGGTAATTTCTAGAGTGTAGGGGTAAAATTGTAATTTTACCACTGGAGGGCAAAATTTAATTTTTCGAGAGAAATTAGATCAAATTTGACAAATTGGAGTGTGGTATGAGTTTGAGGAGTGAAAAATATGCCTTGTGGCAATTTTTCAATTTTTGGGGCAAAAATGTAATTTTGCACTTTTTCGGGGGCAAAAGTGTAATTTCATAAAATTACACTATAAAAATTATTAAAATATTTTCTAGAAGCTTCTGGAAACTCAGAGGATAAGGGCTGGAATTTTTGGGCTGAAAAGAATTCAAAAAGAAAAAAAAAAAATAATAATAAAATATTGAATAGTACCAAAACATGTGTAAAAATAGATTATTTTATTATTTAAGTAATAAAAGCCATAAAATATCAGCCAAAGCATTGTAAAATTCGGCTAAGGCAACAAGAATAGAGAAAGGAAGAAGAACTAAGAACCCTAAGTAGAAATCAAAGGGAAAGTGTAGAGATTCAAACAATTCACAAGGAAAAAGGTAAAATTTCTTTAAATTTCTTCTTGATCTACACTACCCATATGTTCTTTTTTATTTTCCATGCTTTAAACATGAGCTTGCACAATGAACCCTATGCTGGCTGAACCTAAGGGAGGGATTTTTGAGTTTGATTTAATTAGATTTTAAGTTAATTAGTTGTTGTTAGTTAGGTAGAAATGAAAAATGGTAAAAATAAGCAAGGAATAGGATTTTTTCCATTTAAAACCGATTATACTGAAATTTCCAGGAGAGAAATCTGTGCTGAAAGTGATGAGATTTCATGGTATTTATAGGAATTATGATGAATTAATGGTGTAGAAAAATTATGAGAATTTTTAGAACAAAAACTGAAATTTTTACCCATTAGGGGTATTTTCGTAATTTCAGTCCGGGACTGAAATTTTGTATCACACTGAGGGACATTAAGTCCAATTGGATATAATTGAGGTATTTTGATGAATTATGGTGAATTATGGATATAGGAAATTAATGAGAATTTTCGGAGAAAAAATTGAATTTTTACCCGTTAGGGGTAAAATCGTAATTTTCAGTCTAGGACTGGTAAATTGACCCGTAGTTGCTGTCATTGAGTAATTGGAATGTAATCGAACAATTAGAAACTAAAACGGGTCAAATCGGAATTAAAATAAGGATTTTAGCAATTTAGACGCGTATAGGCGAGTCGGTCGGACAACGTGAATAAACGACTGTCCGAATCATTTTTAGCTCAGTTCATGCATCACGTAGAGCCTGAAATTGATTATGAGAAATTGACACAATTTATTGAAATTTGTGTCACACGTATCGCCTAGGTGGTGGGTCCCCCAGACACCGGAGAAAAACGGTGTAGTGAAATTAAAAACGGGAGTATCGGGCACTCCTGTGACAAGGTGAGTGGATAAATTACCGTTTTCAATATCTGAAGTAGTTTTATTTGGTTATGTGTTATGAAAAATAAATTGAATTTCATAAATGATTTTTAAATCAAAAAAATGGATTTTTAACACTGAGTATGTGGAGACCGGCATGAAATTTCGTTTATGTATTAAAAATTGAAATGTGGCTTATGATCTTGGTGAGCATGCTTGGCTGGTTTATTGTATTAAAATTTGCATGAATTGCTGTTTGCCGTGTAGGCTGGTTTGTATGAAAATTGCCTTGTTATGCCATGAAATTTTTAGTGATATGGTGGGTTTGATCAGTCGCTGCAGTGGCGGGTTTCCGTGGACTGCCTTTAGGAGGAGCACGGTAAACTCAAGAATTATATAATCTCGGTTGGAGAGGCGCGTAGGATAACTCCCGAGATACCCAGAAAATTCACTCCACGTCTAACCCCACGTGAGAGTGAATTAGACCAACGCCAAGGAACGGCTATATTTTTCAATTACAAAATAAATTGTAACAGCCTTGGCGTACTCGATAGGACACTCTGATCCAGTGTTCACGAGTATAAAAATTTGGTCAAAGCCTGATTTTACAAATAAATCATAAGCCTTGTGTTGGAATTAATGTAATTATTTAGCATGATTTTACTAAACTGGGTATTATAAATTTCTTGGTGATATGGCCTTTTTATATATAAATTGTCTCCATCTACTCGACTTTAGATGTCGTGGATGGTATTTGTCTGACTCACTGGGTTGTAAAACTCACCCCTCAATTTCCCCATTTCAGGCTCACAAACAGTTGTAGATAGAGGACTTTGTTGAGGAGAAGGTTTAGAGAGATAACCTTCTGTGCCCAGGTTCATTTCGTAGACTGTATTTATCTACTTTGGGCCCACTTAACATTGTGAATTAGATTTTATACTTCAGTTATTGGTATTACTATGTGTAATAATATATTTTGTTTTTACGCTGTAAAAATTATATCCGGATATCTATATAAAAATTGTTTTATAAGAAAATGTTTTATTTTATGAAATATTATTATTTTATTCCATTAAATGTAATTTCACTCGAATATCACGTTTTAGATATCCGATTCCAATTCCGACTTCAATTTATGAATTCTTTACGCGTAAGTAACATTTTTTCCAAACTTTGAAATTTTCGACGAAAAATGACCGAAACGCCCCTGTGTAGTAATTTCTGTCTTTTTCCCTGTTTTGCTTCGAAAAGGGACGAAATGTTTTAAAGTATGGAATAAATAAATAGAAACTCACAGGGGAACTAGAAAGACTGGTACGAGAGCCTTGCGAGGTTTCGATATGGTACTCGGGGGATGAGTACATATCGGGACATCGCGGCGGTTGTCACGGACTCGAGGGTGGTTCCGGGTCGTGACAATTCATTTGGTATCAGAGCTTTAGTTTTATTAAAGCTTTTGAGTTTAAAGCTGTTGATTTTGGAAAAATTGTTTTAAAGGAAATTACAATGTTAGTGTGGCCCCAATTGAGATAAGTCAGTTGCATGTAGTTGCATATAGAATTTTAAGTCACTTGGACTTGTTTTGTTCTCTCTTGTAGATCACTATGTCTAGTGAGGGACCGTTGGACTCGACAGCTGGGAGTCGTAGACGTTCAGTACCTAGTAGCCCAGAGAGGTATCCTTTCAGAGTTCTTGAAAATTGGGATCCCTCAAGATTGAGAGAGCAAGTTCGAACTCCTGAGAGCTCTAGTGCCTCCGAGACCGATGAGAGTGTTAGTAGTAATGACACTAACCTATGCATTAGGAATTCTCTCTTGAGAGAGATTGAGAAAGATGAGGAAGCGAGAGAAAGTGTGAGAAGGCTAGAGGAAATTTGGACTGCTAGGAAACCTCCCCCATTAGTAGTTAGACCATTTCCTCTTAGCGGTGGACCAAGAATAAGGGGTCGACAAGGAAAAGGTAAACCCAGAATGTCCGTGATTAATCCTTTTTCCCAAAAGCCACTAGTGATACGAGATTTTCCTCCCGGTTGTGGAAGGAATGCCGCCCCGGTGAGCGATAAGGAACGCAAAATAATTCAACAAGCGGGGACTAGCAAACCAAAAGGGAAGTCGCCCAAGACGGCAGAGGATACTGAGGAGGATGACTCTAGTGATACCTAGGGTATTAGCTAGATTTCTCACATCATTCCAAATTTTGGTAGATGTAAAATAAGCGGAAATAGCCATAGATAATGTCTAAAGGAATTGAGAGTCAACTTATGTTCTGCAAAATATGAACGGATTGTAACATAGTTGTTTAACCGACTTAATATATATGTGTGTATATATATGAACATCTTTTGGTATAGAAGAAATGGATTGGCAATGTAAGTATTGAGAATAAATATTTGCAGTAGTGGCATATTTGATCACCACTTAATGAGATTAAGGTAAGGATTGTAAAATTTGAGTATGGTGGAAATGAGAAGACGATATCATGGTATTATAAGATAATGATTTGACCCAATTATGGATCTATGGGAGATAAGTTAAGTACGAATATGAATACTCTGATGAGCAAGGATACGCCTTTAAAGAAATGTACATTTGGAATATAAAGGAGTTGTTTATCGATCAGATGAAAAGAATTTTGGAGTCAAACATTGAAGTAATGGAGTCAACATAGTGACTTGTTTATAGTCAGTGACTGCAGCACTGGTTATACACAGGGAATTGTGTAAACTCCTAATCTAAAATTTTAAGCCATAATCATGGATGAAGGAATTTGAGAAGGACAAATTGTCCTGTGACTTATTTGTACCAAAAGTGAATAAATTATCGGAGTTATATGATATGAAGAATAATTAAATATGAATAATAAAAATAGTAGTGGGGTACAATAATATCAGTATTAAGGCACCGGATCTCATAAGAACTCCGAAGTTAAGCGTGCTTGAGTAAGAGAAATATTATGATGGGTGACCTTCTGGGAAGTATGTTTTAAGATAAAATAGAGAGTGTGAGGATTTGAAGATATTTATTGATGGAAGTATAAATGGTAAAATATTTGATAAGAGTAAACAAGGACTGAATTATGATCCAAGTATTTAGAGATAGAGGGTGATATGAATTAATTACAGGATATTATCGTTGGAAAGGAAACGGAAATATGTTATGAAGATTATAGAAATCTCTCGAGAAAAGGGTGAGTTTGGTATCCTGAAATAAATAGTATGGATAAGATGAAATTGAGGTGTAAATTTAAAATGGAGTTATGTTGCAAAAATGATTGTGATAATAGCCTAAGGGCAAAAGATTTGTTTTGATTAAGTAGATTCCAAAGGTGAGAACACGATAACCGTGGTTGTTTAATACTATTATGTTAAGAATCTCTTGTGGCTGAATAGCATAAGTAAAAGTTTGAGTGATATGAAAGTAAATCTAATGAGATAAAGAATAACCATTGGCTTAATACAGAGTTTTGTTAATTGGAATTTTAAATGTAACAGAACAGTGTTGAAAAAGGAAATAAAGAGTAAATTGAAAGATTCCTATATTGATTCACATGTGTGGACATATGAATGGAAAGAAAATTTAAAAGTTACCGAAAAGGTCACATTGAAGTACATTATTTTGAAGAATAGTATGATCAATGATGAGTTGATTGAAGTCTGATTTTAAAAGAATAAAGGGATAGAAAGAGTTAAGGTTTGGAAATGGTGAAATAAAATTAAAGGAAGAGTTAGATAAATGATGAAATAGTGACGAGAACTATTAATGCTGAGTGATGAACATGTGAATGAAATGTTATGAAGATGGCACAACAAAAGAGATAATGTGAAGTATTGTTATGGAAAAATTTTAAATTTGATTTTTAACCCAGTAGAATGAAAAGAATTGATAATAACACCAGATTGTTTAAGTGATATACTGGGAATCCTTGAAGATAAAGTGAAATGTGAATAGTTAAGTGTGTATTTGAATATTTTGGTAAGCACATATATGTCATTATAGATAGAATATGTTTGGAGTATGGAGAAATAAACAAAAGGGTTAAGTATTTCCAAGGATGTTTAAATTCTTTAAGAGAGAAAATTTCAAAGCATATGTGACGAATATAATGAGTGTGGTTTGGAAACTGGCTAAAGAGCCAAATGGCTAAATTATGAATTGGGTGATCACTGGTTGTGAGAAATAAGACCTGGATAGATATTTATAAATAGAATATATTTAAGAGGAATTTTGCTATGAACGAGACAAAAACAAACATAGAACCAAGTGGGTATGAAGAGTAAAGAATAAGCTTAAAATAATGCTTATGTCGGTATTGTAAAGTGTAGAAGGAGAATTTAGTTTCGAATTTAGCCAACTTCAAGTACAATTGATAAATTGATTAAGAGAAAAGTACGATATGTGTATGAGAAAGAGTGAAATAAGGGGTAATGAAAGAGAACCCCAATAATGGAAATCATTTAAATAGTTATGGAGATAGTGATCTGAAATTACTTGAGACATATAAGGTTCAAATTGGTTTAAATCTTGAATGACGAATCAAAAGTGAAACTGATGATATTGTGTGAGATACAGTGAATCATGTCAAAGTGAAAACTTAAAGTATCAATGGAATTAGAAAATGTATGTGCATAGTAGACGACAATTGAATAAAAATGGTATGGAGTACATGAGGAGTATATAAGAATATGATGCAAATTAGATATGAGAAGTTTATTATGGATTGGAAAAATATTCTATTTTTGATAAATTGAAAGCGTCGAGAGTAGGTAGGCCTGAAATCACATCGGTTAAGTGTGATCCTCTTGCATGAGTGAGCTCTGGCTAGAAACATTTTTGGGTGGCCGACGGACTATTAGACATGGCTGGGACCATGGTCTGTGATATACGTGGCAAGGCCACAGATGGTTTACATGGTTGTGACCACTTGATAGCTCTGATGTCGGCCAACATTGTTGAAATTGCCATAGCATTCTATGAGAATCCGGTGGAAGCGATGCTTCCGGATGTTATTACGTGGAAGTGGGTCCACATGTTGATGCGATGTTTTTCTACTTGAGAGCATTGTGAGTTTTTCGACGCATACCTTTATGCATAGAGACTACTAATTTTCCCCTACATAAAAGTTGTGTACGGAAAAAAAAAATGTGATATGAAAATGATGTTATAAGATACATAATCATGTTTGAGGATGGGAATGAATGAATGGATGTTAAAAAGATGTTGAGGAATGATCAAGTGATAATGGTGATTGATATATATATACACAAGTATGAGAAAATATTGAAATTGATACAAATGGAACAGAATTTTAGTTCAAACTTGATAAGAGGAATAGAGACACTGAGCATGCCTCTAGGCAAGGAATTGTGATTGAGAAAATTATTGATGATCAAATTCTGAAGGATCAGGATAACTATACGTGAAATACGTAAGTTGAGTTGAAGGAAATCGAGATAATGAATCAGAAATTTCCTTACAAAAGAGATAAATGAGAAAGTTAAATATAAGACGAAGATCAATTGCTCTATTCTCGAGGAATAGGATGACTGAAATTTTGAGGTCAAAATTTTATTTTAAGGGGGGTAGTGTTGTAATACCCGACCCTAATTTATCTGTGATATGTCATTCACATGTAATGGATAGCATGTTTGTATATTGAATTGCCCCGGAAAATAAGTTAAATGACAATATTGCTCCTAAGGGTATGATCAAGTTAAATAAGTTTTGAACCAGTTTAAACAGAGAATTGAGGATGAATTTGAGAAAACTAAAACTCATGGATTGGTTTAAAATGAGAATTTGGAGTTCGAAGTTCAATTTAGAGTTAATCGGGAAAATTGACCGATTAGGGACAAAACGGTCATTTTTCAATTTCAGGACAGAATGAGGATTTTAATAAAGATTTTGATTTTTATGACCAAGAATGATTATATGGAATATAAAATGATGTTGGGAACATAAAATGAAGTTTAGCAGTGAAAAAGTGCAATTCTCGGTATTTTTGGGACACAAGGGCAAAATAGTAATTTTGCCATTAAAGGACGAATTTGGAATTTCTGAAAAAGATTTTTTGATCCTGTTTGATTGAGATTGATCATATTAATCAATTGAAATGTTATTTGAGATTGAAAAGTGAAAAAAGAAGAAGTTTTGGTGATTTCTAGAGTGCAGGGGTAAAATTGTAATTTTACCACCGGAGGGCAAAATTTAATTTTTCGAGAGAAATTAGATCAAATATGACAAATTGGAGTGTGGTATGAGTTTGAGGAGTGAAAAATATGCCTTGTGGCAATTTTTCAATTTTTGGGGCAAAAATGTAATTTTGCACTTTTTCGGGGGTAAAAGTGTAATTTCATAAAATTACACTATAAAAATTATTAAAATATTTTCTAGAAGCTTCTGGAAACTCAGAGGATAAGGGCTGGAATTTTTGGGCTGAAAAGAATTCAAAAAGAAAAAAAAAATAATAATAATAAAATATTGAATAGTACCAAAACATGTGTAAAAATAGATTATTTTATTATTTAAGTAATAAAAGCCATAAAATATCAGCCAAAGCATTGTAAAATTCGGCTAAGGCAACAAGAATAGAGAAAGGAAGAAGAACTAAGAACCCTAAGTAGAAATCAAAGGGAAAGTGTAGAGATTCAAACAATTCACAAGGAAAAAGGTAAAATTTCTTTAAATTTCTTCTTGATCTACACTACCCATATGTTCTTTTTTATTTTCCATGCTTTAAACATGAGCTTGCACAATGAACCCTATGCTGGCTGAACCTAAGGGAGGGATTTTTGAGTTTGATTTAATTAGATTTTAAGTTAATTAGTTGTTGTTAGTTAGGTAGAAATGAAAAATGGTAAAAATAAGCAAGGAATAGGATTTTTTCCATTTAAAACCGATTATACTGAAATTTCCAGGAGAGAAATCTGTGCTGAAAGTGATGAGATTTCATGGTATTTATAGGAATTATGATGAATTAATGGTGTAGAAAAATTATGAGAATTTTTAGAACAAAAACTGAAATTTTTACCCATTAGGGGTATTTTCGTAATTTCAGTCCGGGACTGAAATTTTGTATCACACTGAGGGACATTAAGTCCAATTGGATATAATTGAGGTATTTTGATGAATTATGGTGAATTATGGATATAGGAAATTAATGAGAATTTTCGGAGAAAAAATTGAATTTTTACCCGTTAGGGGTAAAATCGTAATTTTCAGTCTAGGACTGGTAAATTGACCCGTAGTTGCTGTCATTGAGTAATTGGAATGTAATCGAACAATTAGAAACTAAAACGGGTCAAATCGGAATTAAAATAAGGATTTTAGCAATTTAGACGCGTATAGGCGAGTCGGTCGGACAACGTGAATAAACGACTGTCCGAATCATTTTTAGCTCAGTTCATGCATCACGTAGAGCCTGAAATTGATTATGAGAAATTGACACAATTTATTGAAATTTGTGTCACACGTATCGCCTAGGTGGTGGGTCCCCCAGACACCGGAGAAAAACGGTGTAGTGAAATTAAAAACGGGAGTATCGGGCACTCCTGTGACAAGGTGAGTGGATAAATTACCGTTTTCAATATCTGAAGTAGTTTTATTTGGTTATGTGTTATGAAAAATAAATTGAATTTCATAAATGATTTTTAAATCAAAAAAATGGATTTTTAACACTGAGTATGTGGAGACCGGCATGAAATTTCGTTTATGTATTAAAAATTGAAATGTGGCTTATGATCTTGGTGAGCATGCTTGGCTGGTTTATTGTATTAAAATTTGCATGAATTGCTGTTTGCCGTGTAGGCTGGTTTGTATGAAAATTGCCTTGTTATGCCATGAAATTTTTAGTGATATGGTGGGTTTGATCAGTCGCTGCAGTGGCGGGTTTCCGTGGACTGCCTTTAGGAGGAGCACGGTAAACTCAAGAATTATATAATCTCGGTTGGAGAGGCGCGTAGGATAACTCCCGAGATACCCAGAAAATTCACTCCACGTCTAACCCCACGTGAGAGTGAATTAGACCAACGCCAAGGAACGGCTATATTTTTCAATTACAAAATAAATTGTAACAGCCTTGGCGTACTCGATAGGACACTCTGATCCAGTGTTCACGAGTATAAAAATTTGGTCAAAGCCTGATTTTACAAATAAATCATAAGCCTTGTGTTGGAATTAATGTAATTATTTAGCATGATTTTACTAAACTGGGTATTATAAATTTCTTGGTGATATGGCCTTTTTATATATAAATTGTCTCCATCTACTCGACTTTAGATGTCGTGGATGGTATTTATCTGACTCACTGGGTTGTAAAACTCACCCCTCAATTTCCCCATTTCAGGCTCACAAACAGTTGTAGATAGAGGACTTTGTTGAGGAGAAGGTTTAGAGAGATAACCTTCTGTGCCCAGGTTCATTTCGTAGACTGTATTTATCTACTTTGGGCCCACTTAACATTGTGAATTAGATTTTATACTTCAGTTATTGGTATTACTATGTGTAATAATATATTTTGTTTTTACGCTGTAAAAATTATATCCGGATATCTATATAAAAATTGTTTTATAAGAAAATGTTTTATTTTATGAAATATTATTATTTTATTCCATTAAATGTAATTTCACTCGAATATCACGTTTTAGATATCCGATTCCAATTCCGACTTCAATTTATGAATTCTTTACGCGTAAGTAACATTTTTTCCAAACTTTGAAATTTTCGACGAAAAATGACCGAAACGCCCCTGTGTAGTAATTTCTGTCTTTTTCCCTGTTTTGCTTCGAAAAGGGACGAAATGTTTTAAAGTATGGAATAAATAAATAGAAACTCACAGGGGAACTAGAAAGACTGGTACGAGAGCCTTGCGAGGTTTCGATATGGTACTCGGGGGATGAGTACATATCGGGACATCGCGGCGGTTGTCACGGACTCGAGGGTGGTTCCGGGTCGTGACACACTATGGCAGTCTTAAAGCAATTACGATTTTTGTTAATTAATTGGGTAAAGTTGCGACTCACATAGTTTGATGAGGAAATTCCAAACATAAATTGACTTTTTTCTCCACCCAACTTGGCCTTACTTCAAAACCTATAAAAATAACCTTTCAGAGGACTTAAGAGACAATTTTTGAAGATTCAAGAAGTTAGAAGTTGAGGCTAAACCTTGGAGATTAAGACGGCAAATATTGTTTTGTTTTCTTCCTTGGCTTTTATTTTTTTTGTTACTCTCAATGGTTGAATTGATTATAATGTTATTTGTCTTTACGATCATGAGTGGCTAATTTTTTTTTCTAAGATTGCAATTGAACTCACATGTAATATGAATTTTCTGTCTCTTTCTTAATTATCTTTAATGGGATATGAATTGTTTATTCTAATTTGTTCTTAATACTTTTAATTGCTTGGTCACCAATTAAATTGATTTAGGAACTTAAACAAACTTGGAAAAGGGAGTTTAGTATAGACTAAAATTGGGATAGCATATAATCATATTAATTGATTTGCGTATAGGATAAAGATATACCTATTGGTCATATGTAGCCAGATTAGAGTCTAAACTTAATGAGTCTATTTTAATTTCAATTCACATAAGAATATAGTGTTTTGGTTAAAATAGATATTTTTATAAGATGAGTTGAGAGACCTTTATAAATAAATTAGGCTTCTAGGTTAGCAATTCAACCCATTGAAATAAATTAAGGAAGAAAATGAAGATTTAGATGAAGTGTAAGGAATATTGTAATTTTAGGCTTGTTTGATTTGATATTTACTTAAGTTATTATTATTTTGATTTTTCTTGTTGGTTTAAATTTTAGTTAATTATTTTTAGTTAATTAATTAAATTTGATTGTTTGGATAAGATTAAATTGCTCTAATTTTAGTATTTCGTAAAATTTTAGATCAATTCTCTGTGGGATTGATACTCTACTTGCTTATATACTATCTATTCGATACGTATACTTGCGTAGTAGAATTTTAGCTGACAAGTTTTTGGAGCTATTGCCGAAGAATTGTTTCTAGAATTTTTATTAATACTAATATTAAGCAATTTAATCTTTCTTAAAATTTTATTTTTCTTGTTTTAATATTAGATTTTGTTTGTTTGCAAATGTCTTTGGTCATTGTATGCAAAGAAGAAACAACTTGAATCTTGTTCCTTTTGATCCGAAGATAGAAAGAACTTTTAGACCTCTTAATTTCCTCAAAAGTATGTCTATCAATCATTAACCTAAAGAAAAATATAAGCATCATTTAAATTCATGTTTCGATTCTAATGCAAGTACATTCTCGAATGGATTTCCGTGTGTGTGTGAAATCTTTTACCAAAAATATCATGATATCCGGATAAGTTTATGCCAACACAAATTTCAAATTAGTACTAGATTTCCATAGGTTTTTTTTTTATCTCTCTCTCCACAAATGTAGACCAATACAAAGGTAGGGCTCAATAGGACTTTATAAAGCTTGTAATGTATGGCTAGGGTCAAGGTATGATAAAGGATATTAATGTGGCTCAAATCACTCTAAGCACATAATTATTCTAGGACCTATATATATAGAGCTCTATTTTCCTTCTCCTAGTACACATTTTCTTCCACATTTGAACTTTTATTTTTTTGAACACACTTTTTTTTCCACAATTTCACACCCTCAAACTTATTTTCTTTATATTGTAGGTAGTGGGGTTTTTTTCTTCTTTTCATATCAACATCACCTTTCCATCTTTTTCAACATTTAGCTCAATCTATATTTCCTAAAACAATATACATGCTTAGGAGTGAGGGTTGTAAAATTGAAAAATTAATTTTAAAGCTAGGGTCCATATTATGTAGTTAAACAAAGAGAAAAGAAATTAAGCTCAAAGGGATACTAGGGATAAAATTTAACAAGGTTGGCTTTTTAAGCTCAAATGATCTAAAGATGGCCTAAATCGTCTCTCTAACTAAGCATTGCCTAAGACTTTACTTCGAGAGAAAATCAAGCAAATACTAGAATTCATGACATAATCTAAAATTCATATCAATATAAACCTTATCTAAATATTCAGAATAATTCAAAGTAAAAGATATTGTTCTCAAAATTGTGGAAATTACATTCTAACAATGATACTTAACAACAAAATTTAGCATGAATCCAAACAACAACCTTATTCACCAAAGGCTAAAAATTCAAGACAACTAATTATCATTATTAGATAAAAAAATCATTGAAAAAAATTGGCATCACTTTACTCTAGATTCCTAAGATTTAAACAAAAAATAAATTGTTTTACCAACTAATCCAAAAATTTTTATAAATACACATGCAAATTAAAACTAAAACTGCCTCAAAATATTCATCACAAGAAAAATAAATTCACCCCTTCCCCCAAATTTAAGCTAAACATTGTCCTTAATGTTAGAAAAAGAACGAAAAGATAAAGAATACTCCTCTGATGATTGGATGAGTTTGAACAAACTTTAATCCTCTTCCTCAGTATAGTCATCTTTCTCATTCTCACTTTTTAAGAGGATTTTTTTTACTACAAAAAGAAAATAAATAAAGGTTAATATAGAAATAAATAAATAAAATAATATAAAACTTGAAAAGAAAATAGGAGTTTATCGAGTAATTGGCTGGGAAAAATTCTCTTTTTTTTTTTGTGTGGTTGGGAAATCGAAACACTGTGTCACGACCCGGAATCTCCCATCGAGCACATGACAACCGCCGCAATGTCCAAATAGGTACTCATCCTCCGAGTACCCTATCAAGACCTCGCAAGGCTCTCGTACCAATTTTTCATTTCCCTTGTGGTTATTAGTTTACGATTAATATTTTTCAAAGAATAAAGTTTAAGTTTCATATCGAAACTGTCAAAATACGTAATTTTTCCACATGGGGGTATTTTCTTCCTTTTTGCCCAAAAATTTCAAAATCAGCAAAAACGTTATCTACCGGTAAAATAAACTTAATTTATAATCAAAAATTAATTTTGATGCCGAAAATTCTTATAAAAATAAAATTTATTTGATAATAGAATAAAAGAAAAATATTAAATAAATATTACATTTTATTGTAAAATAATATTTTTAGAAATATTAAAATTCAGTTTTCTGAATGTAAAGGTAAAATAAATTTATACATACTAACATGTAAATAACTAAAATATATAAATCAGTTTACAATGACACGTGGGCCCTACTATGTACAACTATGTACCTTTGTATGCTAAGGACGCGGCTTCAATCAAGCCTCTATATGCACTCCGAGTGCTTACCAGTGATCTCGAGCCTGAAAGGGAGAAGAGAGGGTGGTGAGTTTTACAACCCAATGAGTTAGATAATTACCATCTACGACATCTAAAGTTGAGTAGATGGAGACAATATAAAAACGCAATGCTATCATGTAATTCATAGCACTAAATACACCAAATTTAATACAATTATACAAAGAAATCTCGTTTTCTCAAAACACATGGCTTATGATTTATTTATAAAAGTCAGGCTTAAGTCAAATCTCATATTCGTGGACACTTGATCAGAGCATCCAATCAAGTCCGCCAAGGCTGTTAGAATTTCATAATTTCTCAGATACAGCCAATCCTTGGCGTTGACCGAATTCATATTCACGTGGTGATTTTCTGTGAAGTGAATTTTAACATTACCTCGGGAGTTACCCTACTCACATCTCCAACCGAGGTAACAATTAGTTAGGTTTACCGTGCCCCTTTTAAAGGCAGTCCACGGCAAACCCTCACTGCAGTGTTTTATTAATCGTAATCCACCAAATTTGTAAATATCTAGCAGCATAGCATGACTAATAAATTATGTCCAGTCGTCAAAATAAATGGACAATTTACATTATTCATAAAAATATAGAATTCAGCCAGCATGCTTCCCAATGTCATAAGCCACAGATTCAATTCTTAGATAAAATAGTACAATTCACCAAATAGGTCTCCATATACTCAATTTTATAAAATCGACATTTAATTTCAAAAACAATATTTTATCAAAATACATTTTAAATTGAAAATCGTAATATTTTATACTTTCAAATTCATCATGCTTTAAAAAGCATAAATTCATAATTAAACCCCTCTAGATATTACAGATGATAATTTATCCACTCACCTCGCCAGGAGTGCACGATACTCCTGTTTTCAATTTCCACTACACTATATTTTTCTCACGATCGGGAGCCCACCACCTATACATGATTCACGACACAAAATTTCATTATTTATGTCCAACCATTATAATTTATTTCAGGCTCTACATGCTTGAAAATTGGGTAAAAATTGTTCGGACAGTCGTTAAATTACGGTGTCCGACCGACTCGCCTACACGCTTCTAAATTGCTAAAATCCTCAATTAAATTCCAATTTGACCCATTTCAGTTTCTAATAGTTCAATTATGTCTATAATACCCAATTACAGTGAGTATGGGTCAATGTATTAGTCCTAGACTAAAAATTACGATTTTACCCCTAGTGGGTAAAATTTTTTATTTTTGCTCTAAAAATTTTCATAATTTTCCTATATCCATAATTCATCATAATTCATCAAAATACCTCAAATAAACATCAAAATCAACAGCAATTTCTGTCTCTAAAATTCGGCATAAATGGATTTTCATAGAGTACATGATTTTCTTCCAAAATTTTCTTCCTAAACATGGCTAACTACCTTTAAACATCAACATAGTCCAAAATCAAGCCAAACCAACATCAATTTCTCTTCCATACCCATTTTTCAGAATTGAATTCATCATGATAACTCAATATTCAACCATGGAAAACAAGGAATAAAGCATGGGTATTGTAGATCAATAGGCAAAGTTGAGAAATTTTACCTTTAAACACTAGTTTCTTTGATTTTCCACACTTTCTCTTTAATTACCCACCTAAGTTTTCTTATTTCTTCCTTTGTTCTTGTTGCTGGTTGCTTAGGCCGACCCTCACAATGCTCTTGGATGAAAATTTTGCCTTTTTATAACTTAAATAAAATAATATTATTTTATTATACTTTTTGATTTTTTTATTAATTTATTTTATTTTATTTCTTTTTCTATTTTGACTTTTTTTTATCCACCATCAGCTTTCTTCACTTATCCATTCAGCCAAAGAAGTTTCTAGACTCATCAAAAAAATCTTGGTAAAGAAATTTTCAAAAATTGCACTTTGGCCCCCAAAAAATCAAAAATTACATTTTTGCCCCCAAAAATTGAAAATTTGTCAAATGTATATTTTTCACTCCTCATGTTCATACCATTCTCCAATTTATCAAATTTGATCTAAATTCTCTTGAAAAATTAAATTTGGTCCTCTAGTGTTAAAATTACCATTTTACCCCTATACTTCAAAAAGTATCGAAATTTCATTATTTTCACTTTTCAACCTCAAATTATAGTTAGATTGATCAATCTTAATCAAATGGGGTCAAAATATTTTCTAAGTATTCCGTTTTGTCCTCTAGTGGCAAAATTACTATTTTGCCCTTGTGTTTCAAAACTACCGAAAAATTAAATTTATAATTATCAAATTTCATTTTATGCTCCAATAATCACATTATACTTCAAATGATTAATCTTAGTCAAATGTGACTAAAATCTTTTATAGAAATCTCCATTTTGTCCTTAAATGACAAAATAACCGTTTTGTCCCTAATCGGTCAATTTTCTCGCTTGACTCCAAACTGGACCTCGAACTCTGAATCACTATTTTGAGTAATCCCTGAACTGTGAAATCCTCAATTTCACTCTTAAAATCCTTGTTTGAACTTGTTTGAGGTTTAATCGACTCAATGATATTACTATGGGCAATATAGTCATTTAACTAATTTTCTGAGGCAATTCAATAGGCAAACATGCTATCTAATGCATGTGAATGACATGTCACAGATAATTTAGGGTCAAGTGTTACATACTGGGCCACGACCTCCCCTTTGTGGGCATCACGACTTTCGAGGGTAATTTTCGTGACCTCGACCTCGTTTAGAGGAAGCCATGACTTGCATTGAGGAGGCTTCGTTGGGCCACAACCTCCCCTTTATGGTGCCACGACTTACCCCTCTCCCCAAAATTTTTCTTTTTTTCTAGAAATTTTTTTAATTTTTTTATATATACCTTTAAAAATAAAAGAAAATGTTAATAATTTAATAATTAAATAAATAAAATAAAATAAAATAAAAGTGAGTTAGAGTGCTTGGGTTGCCTCCCAAGAAGCGCTTCTTTATAGTCACTAGCTTGAGTATGGTACCCCTTTCTGCATTACTCTATACGGCTCAAGATTTTCTTTATTGACCTTGACTGCTCCAATAAGTCCACTATAAATCTCAACAACATCATAAGGATGAATCTTTACCACCTTAAAGGTCTTCCTTTACTATGGTCTAAGATTCCATGGCAAAAGATGGAGTTGTGAATAAGAAAATACTACTCACTGTCTGTAACACCCTGTACCTTAGCTGGACACAAATAAGATTTTACTGATCAAAGGAATGATCATTTAATGCGAATCGGCGTGTTAAGGAACGCTCACGAATAAATTGTTTCGCATGCACAGAACCCACAATTAAATATTAATATTTTCGTCAAAGACGAATTAGTGAGCTGACGGATGATTCGGAAGTAAACCGACACATAATAATGTGTTTCGGGACCAAAGAAAGTAAGTGAAAAATTTTAAAATAAAATAATATTTTATTTAATAAATTAATATTAAAATATTAATAATTTATATGTTGTCGAAATTAGTCATGAAAAATAAAATATGACTAATTTAAGTAGGGGAGAAGAAGTAAGAATGAAATTTTGAAAAGAAATGCTGAAAGTGAGATCGTGCGAATTTTATTAAATCGAATTAACGCGGTAAGTAAATATTTAAATATTATGGTGACATCGCATTGGAATGCGATCTCAATATTTTGATATATATATATATATATGTGTGTGTGAAGGAAGAAGAATAGAAGGAAATTGAAATTTAATAAGTGTGGATAGGAATTAAAAATATTGGACTTAATTTTTGGAGAGCAAAATGTTGAAGAACTCAGAAATTTTTTGTACATGCTTTAGTATTTTGGTCATATCTCAAGCTACAGAGCTCCAATTACTGAAATTCTTAGACCATTGGAAAGCTAAGAGACAGAGCTACAACTGTGATGAAGATCACTTTACCAGTTCAGTCTCTACAATAGAGAAAATTGCATTGAAAAATAGCTAGACGTGATATGTCAGGAATGAAAATTTTAAGGATTGACAATTAAATTTTTGGGTCTCTTATTACACTTTTAAGCCTAATTAAATCCTAGGTTAATTAAAGGTTTGAATGAATATTTAAGAGGGTGAAAAGAGGAAAAAGGTATTGAAAAGTCAAAATAAAATTTTATTTGGTCAATTGCCACATGAGAAAAAAAAGAAATGAAGAAAGAAAGTAGCCATGGTTAGCTAAGCATGCAAAATGATAGTCAAACAAATATTTTATATGGATGAGTGGCATGACATGTAAAGTAAAAAGGAAGAAGGAAAAGTCAATAAAAGACTAAAGGAAATAATAAATAGAAAGAAGAGAGGAGTAGGGTCCGGCCATGAGAAATGGAGAAAAGAAAAGACAAAAGAAATAAGAAGAGACAAGAAGACAAAATAAGAAAAGAAAGAAATGAAATGATGGAAGAGAGGCTCGGTCAAAGGAAGTAAAAGAAGAAAAAGATATAAGAAGGAAAAAAGGAAAGTCGGTTAAGCAAGAAAAAGAAGAGAGAAGAGAAAGCAAAGAAAGAAAGGCAAACAAAGAAGAAGAAAAATTGTGAAAAACAAAGAGAGAAGGAAGACCAAAATTCGACAATTTTGAAATACATGAAGACTGAAATTTTCTACACTTAAAGGAGGTAAGAGAGTTGAAATTTTTGTGGTTATGTGGCTAAAAAATTCTGGAAATTTGGAGGTGAGAAAGCTAATTTTTTAGAGGCTCTTGCTGTCTGAATTTTTGTGAGTTTTATGGGTGAGTTTGCTGCTAATTTTTTTTTTTGGTTTTTCATGGCTGATTTGTGAGCTAGAAGTTGTTGATTTTGAGAGCTGAAATTCTGCTAATTTGGGGGCTGAAAAGTGCTACTACGGTGAGTGAAACGGGAAGAAAAAATAGAGGAGAAAGGAGGAGGGACTGTGGAGGAGGCCATGGTGGTGAGTGAGTGGCGGGTTGAAGAAGAAGAAAACATGGCTGGACGGTGAAGAAAGAAAGAAAAAAAAGAAGAAAAAGAAAAGAGAAAAAGAAAGAAAATAGAAAAATGAATATGCAAGAATAAAAAAAAAATTAGGCCAAGTAGAGAATAAAATTTGGGCAAGGCCCAAAAGAGAAATGAAATTGGGCAAGGCCCAAGTGGAAAATTAAATTGGGCTTGGCCCAATAGGAAAATTGGAGAGGTTCATGGACAAGGTCCAATAGCTAGGAGGAATAGAAAAATCCCAATGACACGTTTATCGAGGAGACATACTGAACGAGACACGCTACCAAAAAATAGAAATAAGTATATATGCGTACGAAAATAGCGATGTAAAATCTCGCTATTTCGAGATGAGTAAGGGGTATCGATTTTAAAATATTCCTAATTATATATGTATGTATATATATATGAATTAATTTACGTAGAAATTGTGAGATGTATGAATCGATGCAAAATTATGAAATTGTGAGTGCAAATTATTTTTAGAAATCATTCAAAATATATATGTATAAAGTATAAGTAAAGTGTTTTGAAAAATGAGAAACAAGCTTTTCAACCCGATTTAGGTTCTAAATTGTGCCTTATATAGTTGTGTAATATGCATACACAATTTAGAGATTTAAATTTCTCTATGTATGGTATTTTACGAATCATTCATTAAATTTTATTTTGTGAATATACAATGAATTTTTATGACTTTGATATTAAATAGCTTCTGATAATTATAGCATGATTGGTCGATTTGTTAATTGAATGTGATACATAGAGCTGTATTGGCCATGTATGCTACTTAAAGGATTTTAGTAAAATAGTGGGTTAATTAGTCACTACAATGGCGGGTTTCCGTGGACTGCCTTTAGGATGGGCACGGTAAACCCAAGATTATATGTCATCTCAGTTATAGAGGCGAGTAGGGTAACTCCTAAGGTGATGTTTAGAATTCACTCCATGTTTGACCCCACGTGAGAGTGAATTCGATCAACGCCAAGGAACGACTGTTTTTTTAAGAAATTTTAGAAATTTTAATAGCCTTGGCAGATTTGGTTGGATGCCCCAACGCAAGGTATCACCGAATATGAGTTTTTGGCATGAGCCAAGTTTTTATAAAGTCATAAGCCTTGTTGTTTATTTTTGATAAGATACAATCGTTTTACATGGATTGGAATAGATTTTAACATTATGAATCATGTTTCTTGGCATGGTGAGAAAATTGAATAAAATGGTTTTTAATAGCTCCCCTATTGGTTTTCTGTGAAATGAATTCGTGATTTCTCGCGTATAGGCGAGCTATGATGTATACATGATTTTAAATAATATTTGGTTTTACGGGAGCTGGCTCGATTTTATCGATTTGATGCAAAAGAAATGGTTATAAGGCATAAAACCCCGTTTGAACTAAATTGATTTCATAATTCTGTATTTGGTTATTCAAATGATCTGCCGTTTGCTTGTTTCCTATATACGCCTTACTCATTGGGTCGATGATGTTCACTGAGTCTATGAGACTCACCCCATTCTATTTCTCTTTTTGCAGACAGGGATCGATTTGGCCTGAAGTAATCAATATGTTTAGTCTACCATGAATAGGTAAAGGCATCTCCTAACATACTGTTCCAAGTCACTCCGCTATACTTGTTATGTTAGATGTCGAGTCGTAATATTTTATTTGTTAAGTTGTAAACGAGTTTAAATTTCTTTTTATATACAACATGAATTTGAAAATTTTATATTTTCGTGTATATGTTTGTGAACAAATAAAAAGGAAAAAGTTTATAGTGATTTTTATATTTATGATTTAATTCAGTATGTGAAAGTAATAATACTATTTGATGAGTGAATGTAATGGATTAACGAGGGATTCGAGATAGGCTTGTTCGAGACTTGGCAGGTTTTTCCAGGAAGTCTTGGACACCGGCATCGACTGGGGAGTAGTCGTTGCACTGTCGAACCACAAAATCAAGATAGCTGGAAAGTGGTGGTGGTTTTGTCTCAAGAAGTGGCACTTGCGTTGTTGAAGGTGGTGGAATAGGCTTACCTTTACTCTTATTGACTAAATCCACTTTATAGCAATTATTTGTATTGGGATACTGAGTTGCATTGAACAAATTAAATACCACTTCCTCCTCCTTAATTCTGAGAGTTATTTTGTCATTCTTCATATCAATAATTGCTCCAACTGTAGCTAAGAATGGTTCTCCCAAAATAAGAGGAATTTCAACATCATCTTCAATCTCGAGCATAATGAAGTCCACCAGAATGTATAAATGCCCAACTTTAAGCAAAACATCCTCTATAATCCCAACTGGGTGCCTAATTGTTCTGTCTACTAATTGCAATATAACTGTAGCAGGTTGTATCTCTTGAAATCTAAGTTTTCTGGCAATAGACAAAGGCATTATTGAAACATTAGCACCTAAATCACATAAAGCTTTAGAAATTATAAAACTACTAATAGTGCAAGGAATAGAAAAACTCCCTGGATCTTTAAGCTTTAGTGGAAGCTTATTCTAGATTATAGCACTGCACTCTTCAATAAGTGCAACCATCTCAAACTCTTCCAATTTTCTCTTTTTGGTCAGGATGTTTTTCAAGAATTTAAGATAACTTGGCATTTGTTCTAAAGCTTCAGCAAAAGGAATATTAATGTGCAGTGTTTTAAATACCTCAAGAAATCTCTGGAATTGTTTGCCAAGTTTTTACTTTTGAAAACGTTAAGGAAAATGTGGTGGAGGTGTGGGTACAAATTGTGATTTTTCGTTTGAATTTTCACTAGATTTTTCAACTACAATTTCTTTTTTAGCATTTTTTTTAATTTCTTTTTCAGTAAATTGCATTGAAATCTCAGAATTTAATGCTTGATTACTTACCTCTTTACGTATGTTTTTTCCATTGTGGAGAGTGATTGCCATACAATGTTCCTTACCTTCTTTTCTTGGGTTGGGTTCAATATCACTTTGTAAAGTACCTTGAAGTCTAGTATTTAAAGCACTAGCAAGTTTGCCTACTTGGGTTTCAAGATTTCTCAAGGAGGCTCTTTAACTTTGAATTATAGCATCAGTCTTGGACATATATTGCAAGAGAAATTCTTTTAATTGGGACTTTTTTTTTCAGGAATTTGTGGTTTAGCTTGTTGTTGTTGAAAACCAAAAGGCATGATGGGTTTTGGACTGGAAGGCTATGCATTGTTGTTCCATGAAAAGTTGGGGTGGTTTCTTCAACCAGGATTATAAGTATTAGAGTATGTATTATTTTACTGTCTATTGAAATTCCCCACAAACTAGACTGATTCAGAATTGTATGGACATTGATAATATGAATGGCCATCTCCACACATCTCATAAACTAGTAATGAATTTTGAACTGCATGAATGATAACTCTATGATATAGAGTTATTTGAGTTTAATTTTGATAATAATTTGACTTAGTTTTTGTAGTAATGCATAGAAATTAGTAGATTTTATTTAATTATTTTAAACTAGTTATTTTAGATGAGTAAATCTAATCATGGTTAGTTTTATGCTTAATTTAGTGTTAATATGGTTAAGATAGGTTTTTACTGATTTATTTGTGCTTTTGTAGGTGTTTGATGAAGAAAGAATTTTAATGGAAAAAAGAGAGTAATTTAAAGGTGTAGACTTTCACTACATATGTCTCGGTTTTTTAGCTATAACTTTCTTTAAAGAGCTTCAAATGAAGCGATTCTTGAACCATTGGAAAGATAAGAGAAAAATATACAACTTTCATGTTTACCACTTTACCCATTTTTGCTTGGAAGATAGCCTAAAATCTTGTTGAATTTGACACACTAAAGTAATCCTAGAGCAATTACAATTTCTATTAATTAATTGGGCAAGGCTCCAACTCACATAGTCTAATTGGAATTGACTTCTTTCTCCACCCAACTTGGCCTAACTTCAAAGCCTATAAAAACAACCTTTTAGAGGACTTGAGAGATAACGAAAATAAAAATACCAGATTAACAGCTGAGAGTCAAGCCATAGAATCATTGAAGCTAAGAAGAATTTGCAATATTCAAGGAGATTTAGAGATCAAGAATATAATTCTTGGGTCTTTCTATCTTCTCGTTAATTTTTTATTTTTCTTAGGTTGATTTGAATATTTAAATTTTGTTCAATAATGATGTGTGACTTGATAGGGAACAAAATTTTTTATCTAAGATTATGATTGAACTCAATATATAGTCTGAATTATTTATCTCTCTTTTACTTATGTTTAATAGATTTAAGTTGTTTATTTTATTTTGTTCTTAATGCTTCTAATTGACTAGCCACCAATTAGATTGAATTAGAAATCTAAGTTAAACCTTAATGAAGGAGATTTAGGTAGGGCTTGAATATAATAGCGTATGATCGAATGTACTTAGTTGATTAGGTGGTTTAATTTGCATATAGGGTAGACATATACTTATAAGCCACACGTAGCCAAAATTAGAGCACAAAATTAAAGTTTTCTTCAATATAATTTGCATAGACTTATGGTAAATTAATTGGGAGATATATTTTTATAAGAAACTCTACAGAGACTTATAAATAATCTAGGACTCTAAGTTAGCAACATAATCCATTAAACTGAGTTAAGAGAAAGAGACAATAATCATATGAAGTATTGAGAAATATCATAATCTTAGGTCTAGTAGTCATTCACATTTAATAAAATAAATCTGCATCGATTAGTTTTAGTTTTAGTTATTAGTTTAAATTTTCCTTTTTAATTTTATTTGTTTAGATAAAATTAAAGTGCGTTAATTTTAGTAGTTAGCAATAAAGATTAATTCAATTCTCTGTGGGATCGACATTCTACTCATCTTTAAATTATCTTTGCGATACGTACACTTGCATGAGTAGAAAATTGAACAACAATGAACTCTCAGTGTATCAAACTTCTTGGATAGTGCAGCCACTTGCGCGCCTACTTGAGCAGTTAAGTTGCTAAGTGCATCAATTTCATAAGCTCGAACAGCTTTTCTCGAACCCGACCTTTCTGAAGGCCATTGATAATTATTGGAGGCCATCTCTTCCATCAAATTATAAGCATTTGCAGCATTCTTACTCATTAATACCCTACCACCAACAGCATCAATTGTGGTTTTCATTGACCCAACCAGCCCATTGTAGAATGTTTGAACTTGCAACTAATCAAGAATCCATGATGTGGACATCTTCTTAGTAGTTCTTTAAACCTCTCCTAGGCTTCATACAAGGACTCACCATCAAATTGTGTGAATAAGGTGATATTATTCCTCATATTTGCAGTTTTTGCAGGAGGAAAAAATTTTGCTAAAAACTTTTGGGCCAAGTCTTTCCATGTAGTGATAGACCCATTAAATAGTGAATTAAGTCAACTCTTTGCTTTATCCCTCAGAGAAAATGGAAACAGTCACAATCTAATAACATCATCAATTACTCCATTGTACTTAAAGGTATCGCAAATCACCAGAAATTGTACTAAATGAGAATTGGAATCATCACTAGGTAACCCACCAAACTGGATTGAAGTCTGACTCATTTGAATGTAAGTTGGTTTAATTTTGAAATTATTCGCATTGATGAATGGTCTCCTAATGCTTTGGTCCAAACCTTGCAACAAAGGAACAGTATAATCTTGTAGTGCTTTATTTGCTTGGGAACCAAATCAATGGCATTGTTACCATTGTTATTGTTATCCTCAGCCATTATTTGATTTAAAGCTGTAACTTGCAAATTTTCCCTTCGACGTCTTTTGAAAGTTTTTTCTATCTCCGGATCAAAAGGAACAAGATTCAAGTTGTTTCTTCTTTGCATATAATGACTAAAGATATCTGCAAACAAACAAAATTTAATTAAAACAAGAAAAATAAAATTTGAAGTAAGACTAAATTGCTTGGTATTAGTATTAATAAAAATTCTAGAAACAATTTCCCGGCAACGGTGCTAAAAATATTTTAGTTAAAATTCTACTACACAAGTATACGTATCGAATAAATAGTATATAAGCAAGCAAAATATCGATCCCACAGAGAATTGATCTAAACTTTTATGAAGTACTAAGATTAGAACAATTTAATCTTATCAAAACAATCAAATTTAATTAATTAACTAAAATCTAAACCAACAAGAAAAATAAAAACAATAATAACTTGAGTAATATCAAGTCAAACAAGCCTAGGATTACAATATCTCTCACACTTCATCTAAATCTTACCTCTCTTCCTTAACTTATTTCAATGGGTTGAATTGCTAACCTAGAGGCCTAATTTATTTATAAGGGTTTCTCGACTCAATCAATTAAATTGGTGGCCAAGCAACTAAAAGTATGAAGAACAAATTAAAATAAACAATTCAATTCCCATTAAAGATAAGTAAGAAAGAGATAAAATTCAGATTACATGTGAGTTCAATTACAATCCTAGAAAAAGAAAATTAACCACTCATGATCGCAAAGACAAATAACATTATAATAAATTCAACCATTGAGAGTAACAAGCAAAATAAAAGCCAATGAAGAAAACAAAACAATATTTGCTGCCTTGATTTCTAAGTTTCAGCCTTAACTTTTAACTTCTTGAATCTCCAAAAGTTGTCTCTTAAGTCCTCCAAAAGGTTGTTTTTATAGGTTTTGAAGTAAAGCCAAGTTGGGTGGAGAAAGAAGTCAATTTCAACTAGAATTTCCTCATCAGACTATGTGAGTCACAGCTTTGCCCAATTAATTAACAGAAATCGTAATTGTTTTAGGACTACTGCAATATGTAACTTCGACAAGATTTTTGACCATTTTCTAAGTTGAACTGAGTGAAGTGGTAAACCTAAAAATTATATTTTTTTTTCTCTTATCTTTCCAATGGTCTAAGAATCACTTCATTTGAAGCTTTGTAGAGAAAGTTATGGTTGAAATACTGAAGTATATGTAGTCAAAGTCTGCATTTTGAACTTGCTTTCCTTCTTTCATCAAAAACCTAAAATTAATCATAAAATTAATCAATAACAACCTATCTTATCAATATTAACACCAAATTAATCATAAAATTAACTAAGATTAGATTGACTCACCTAAAATAATTAATTTAAAATAATTAAATAAAACATATTAATTTTTATGCATTGTTGCAAGAACTAAGTTAAAGTACTATCAAAATTAAGCTCAAATAACTCTATATCATAAAGTTATCACTTACAAGCAAGTTTGGACACTTGAGGAAGAATGCGTACTAGTCAACTGTATGATTGAAGAAGTTAAAAGGAGGTGCTATTACTAGTATTACTAGTAAAAGGTTAGTGACAATGGTAGAGCAAATTTGCTTTGTTCAAGACTTGCTAAACATCATATTCATAGTAAAATAAAAATGTTTAAAATATGATATTCTATTATTGATAACATGTTGAATAGTCCACTAGGATTTACTTCTTGGATAATTATAAGCTAGGTGGAGAGGCAACTTGTCAAGCCCAGCCCAAAGATACTTGCCATGTCATACATGTGATTGACAACATGTTTATATATTTGGAGAGCCTCGAAAAATTTTCAAGAGTTGGTAGTGAACCTAGAGGTACAACAAAGCTGATTTAAGTCTCAAACTAGTTAAAATAGGGATTTTAAGGTGAAATTGAAAATTTTCACAGTCCAGGGATGACTCAAAACGGTGATTTGGAGTTCGAAGACTGATTTGAAGTTAATCGAGAATACTGATCGATTAGGGGCAAAATGATCATTTTGCCATCCAAAATTTAAATTTGGTTGTTTGATGAAATTTTTAACCAAGATTGATCATTTGGAGGATGATATGAGGTTTGACAGTGAAAAAAATTGTCATTCTCGGTATTTTCGGAACATAGGGGCAAAACGGTAATTTTGCCACCCCGAGAGTAAAACGATAAATTTTCACCCTCGACACTTGTCAAATTTGTGAATTTTATTTATTTATGGAATGGATAAATATAACAATTATATGTGGTGGAGAATTAAAGGATTAAAAGAAAAATATTAAAATTATGGACCAAACATGATATGCCATGTGTCAAGCTTTTAGTTATTTATTATTTTCCTTATAAAAGACATAAAAATCAGCCCATTTTCCCCCATAATGGTCGGCCAAGTAAGAACAAAGAGATGAAAGAAAGAATAAAACCCTAGGTGGAGAAAATCAAAGAGAAAGTGTGAAAATTCAAGGAATTAAGCAAGGTAAGGTAAAATTTCTTTACTTTTACTTGAGATCTACATTACCCATGCCTTATTTTCTCATTTCCATGGTTGAATTGCATGTCTTCATAAGGGATTCAAGGCTGACCAAATGGGTATAGTGAGAGAAATGATGTTGAAATTGGTTGATTTTAAAATATGTTAGTGTTTTTAGGTGATTAATGATATGTAGTATGAAAACAAGTGAAGAAAATCACACTATCTATAGAAACCCATCATGGCTGAACCTTATGTGTTGAGTATTGATGGTGAATTGATTTTGTATCAAGTGAATTTGTTGAGAAAATGATGATTTATGGTGAGAAAATGGAATAGGAAAATTTTTAGTGGTAGTGCACCAATATGGTCGAATTTTCGATGAAGAAATGGGAAGGTAATTATGCTGAATTTTAGGTTATTTGGATTTTATTTGGTGAATTGAAGTATTAGAAAGGAAATGGAGTAATTTGGAATTGATTGGGACACATTTGTCATTTAATCGGGTGATAGGCTGAATTAAGTTGACATTGCGATTAAGCGATATTCGGACAATTTGCATTTCATATCATGCATTAGTAGTCTAAATTAGTTTATTACAATTTAGGGGCAATGTAGTAAATTTCTCGATTTCATACTGTGTTAAGGTGGTGAATCCTCTGACAAAGGTAAGGAAATTGCACCCGAGGATTTATAGTCGAAGTACCGGAATTCGATTTTTGAAAACTGTGAGTAACCTTACTGTCATTTTAATTATCTAAAGTGATTTTTATCTGATTTGGTATTTTATGGAAAATGAATTTAAATAGTAAGTTGTTATGTGTTTTAAACAAAATGTGATTTAAATAAAATGATTTTATGAATTATTTGAAAAATTGAATAATGATTTTGAAAATAGAGTAATTGGAGGCTGCCTGCTTGTATTACAAATTGATGATTTGAATTGAATGACTTATGGTAAATATGGCATGAATGGCTGATTTAGAAATTATTTTGAATTATATGAATTGCTTGTTTTACCTTGAGTAGTTAAATTTGAAATGTTTAAAAGTGTTCCCTTCGGGGAAAGTTTGAAAGGATCTAGGGTTCGAAACTTGGCGAGAAGGTTCTGCGGGACTTGTGGCGTTACCAATAAGTCCAGTAAGTCAAGTGATGGGGACCTAGACCTACCAATAATTGCCATGTCATGCAGTTGCGATTTTATTGTTATGGTGGGGTTTATTCTACACTATAGTAGCGGGTTTTCGTGGACCAGCCTATTAAAGGGGCATGGTAAACCCGGCTGATTCTTACCTCGATTGGGAGAGGCGCGAAGAGTATCTCCTGGGGTGAGGTTTGAGTTCACTTCATGCCTAACCACCACGTGGAAGTGAGACTCAGCCAACGCCAAGGAACGACTATGGTTTGAGAAGCTATGAAATTTTCACAACCTTGGCGAACTCGAGCGGATGCCCCGATACAAGGTATCCTCGAGTACAGGTTTTGGCATAAGCCAGGTTTTCAGGAAATTCATAAGCCTTATTGAAAATTTAATGAAACACAATGGTTTGCACGGGTAGCGATGAATCCTCGAGTTATGAAAAATGTACAGTGATGGGATATTTTATTTGTCTCCATTTACTCGATTTTAGATATTTTTGATGATATTTGTTTACTCACTGGGATTTCATAATCTCACCACCCTCTTTTCCACACATTACAGGCTCAAAGTTGTCTGTAGATAGCAGACCTGGTAGATAGTCACTTGTGGGGTTGCATTCCTTGAGACCGTAAGTGCATTGCTTCCATTACATTTGGTCAATCGGGGGCCCACGTGTCATTGTAAAAGTAATTTTATACTTTGGTTATCTGCATTATAATATGTATGAATATATTTAACTTTTACGCTAAAAAAATTATTTACCAATAGCTTTATAAAAATTGTTTTATAAGAAAATAGAATATTTTACTCAATATTTTTATTTTATTCTAATAGTTGTATTTTCATTTTTAATAAAGATTTAGACATTCAAATTTATTTTTAATCATGAAACATGTGATTTCTACTCACCTAGTACGTTTTGGTCATTTTCGAGATTTTCAAAGAAAAATGACCAAAATAGCCATATGGAGTAAAATTTTCTTTTTGACTGTTTTTAACTTGAAATTGATTCCTATTTCCCCAAAACTTGATTTTAGTAACTAATACCCACAGGGGAGATGAAAAGACTGATACGTAAGTCTTGTGGGGTTTCGATCTGTATTCGAGGTAGGAATGTCTATCAAGACTTCACGACGGTTGTCACGAGCTCGAAAGGAGTTCCAGGTCGTGACACAACTACGTTTGCCATTTCGTACCTTTAGAACTTTCCAAAGCCAACGTTGATGGAATGATCCATAATTCTCATTCAAAGCTTGCCATGACCTTATGGGAAAGTATTCGGCCAAAAATTATTTGAACATCCATTGATTAAGTTCTTTTGCTTGCTAGTTCCTTGGAATTTGTCTTAAAGATTTGAAATCTATAACATACTTCATTTTGCCACGTGTAAGCTTAAAAAGTGGCCACAAGGTTTCAAAAAGGGAGTTTTAAAGCTCTAGCAGGTTTCCAAAAGAAGTATCAAATTGCTCGCGCATGTGAGTAAAACTGAAAAATAAAAAATGCTCTTGAACAATTCTATCATAGTACAATAGTGGAAATAGAAAGAAAGAAAAAAAAAGGATTGGTATTAGATCTAAAGAAAAAATAGAAGAAAGATGAATTTGTAACAAATCCCCACAAAAGGGCTAGACTTTGTTCTCTTTTTTGGGTATTTCCCAGCACAAAAAAAAAATTAAGAGCAAAAACAAATGATGCTGGTCTTAGTTTTTCTCTCTCTTTTTGAACAAAAGGTAAAACTTTTGTGAAACACAACAATAACAACAAAGCTCAATCTTACAGAAAGAGAGATAGAGAGAGATATCCACAGTTTTTTTGGTAATTCTACTTCCCCTATTTTAAAGTAGAGAAAAAAAGAGAAAAGATGTTGAAGCAAAGAGAGAGAAAAAGAAACGGTGCAAAAAGGCCCATGTGCAAAGCACGAGTCATACTCTGGTTACTTGAAAATGAAGCTTTTGAGTGTAACAAATGACTTGCAATCTAAGCGAGTACATCTTGAAGAGTTGAATGCTTTGTGATGTATGAATAATAAGATTGAATCTTCTCTTAAAGAGAATGTGTTAGCTTTATTCTTGTTTTGAAATGACAAAATTGATTGAAATTAATGAGTTTTGAAAATAAATAAAAGATACTTTTGAATATTAAGAAAATCCTTAAAGAAATGTTGAAGCTGAACTTAACAGAAAGATATATTGAAATGCTATGATTATTTGAACATGTTTTAAATATGAATGATCATGCTCTTGAACTTAAAGAAACGTCTTTTATTTTTCTCAAAGATCTCTTATTTTCAAAACTCAAAGTGCTAGCCTAAGAATCAAATTTTCAAAAAAAGACTTGATTCTTAATTGAAGAAAAAGAAAAATATATTTCTTTATAACAAGAAGAATTGATTCTGCAAAAAGAAAAGTCAGTTCTTAAGTAGAGATCAATAGTGAAGAATCAATTATAAGAAAAAAAGAAGTCAGTTTTTGAAAGACAAAAGTTTCAGGATTTGTGAAGAATCGACACCTTAGAGACAAAGAATTAATTTTAAAGGGATAGAATGCAGAAGGCAGAAATACATAAAGAAAAGAATCAATTCTACATGAAGAAGATATTGGTTCTTAAAGCACCAAAAGTAAATTCAGAAGCTTGGTGACCAAGGAAGAGATGGTACAACTGGACATGGACAAGATTGAAGCGGCAAAAATCATGCTTAAATTCAATTTTTGACAGCAGACCATAGTGAAAAGTTGACATTTTGAGGCAAAAGAATGGATTCTCCAAGATTGCAAAAGTGTCACATTTGAACCTAGTTGTACAAGAACAGACACCTCAAAATAAAAGAATTGATTCTCTTGAGACAAAAAGCTCTAGACTTTGTGAGGAACAAACAACTCAACAACAAAGAATCGATTTTACATATGCGATAGAATTGGGCAAGCTGGTTGGAACGTGTGAGAAATTATTCAAATTTCAATCATAGAGGCTATAAATACAGTTAGCTCTATAACTTTCAAATTGATACCATGTTTTGAAATGACAAAAGAAAATGATCAAAATATCATCTAAGACTTGAAAAATAAAGTCTAGACATCCTTTAGCACTTACAAATGAGTTTGAAAAGAAAAACAATGAAAAAGGACTTTGGAAAATGCCTTCTAGTTCAAACTTATCGATACATGTTCATCATGTATCGATACATTTGGACAAGTATCGATAGAAATTGAAATTTATTGATACATGTTCTTTAGAGAAGTTAAAATTCATAAAGTCAAACTCAATCTATCGATGCATTATCAAAATATATCGATATAAATGTAACAGAATGTTCATTGTCTCAAAAGTATAAATACATTTATCAAATGTATTGATACATTTTCAACAGAATACTTTATGCCTTAAAAGTATCGATACGTTAACGAACATATCGATACATGTTCAGTAGAGTGGTTAAACCCTTACAACCAAGCCTAAAAGTATCAATACATTCCAAAATGTATCGATACATTTTCACTAGAATTCAAAAATAAAAGGAGCAATGTATTGATACTTCTATGCATATATCAATACAATATGATCCTTAGAGCCTAGAATGAAAAGAAAAATGACTATTGTGACATTTAATGCATCTCCAACGACCCTTGAAGCTTCAGTAACTATAAATACAAACTCCTACAACATTTTTGAAGGTTGGAAGACTTTGAAACACAACTCCAAAAGAAGAACTCAACTCAAATCATTTAACACTCTTTGTACTCTTCTTCTAGCATTTAAGTTTTCTATTGTATAATTATTAAGCCTTCATTGCTTATTCTTTTCTTCACCAAACATTGTACTTAACTTGTTACTAAGCCTTTAAGAAGCATTTTAACTGTACTTATCTTTCTCTCTTTTATTCACTTGAGTGGTTATACCTTCACCAAATTGAAAATGTAGTTTTTGAGTTGTTATACTTTAACTAAGACAAAAGGTAGAATAGGTGTGCTTCAATCATAAAAAAGCATTGTATTGAGAGGTTGTGCTTGATCCACGAAAGGCATAGTATCAAATCTTTTTCTAATAGTAGATTTTAAATTCCTTAGTGAATCTAAGGAAGATGATATAGGTAAGAAGGTCGAACCTCTATAAAAACTATTGTGTTAATTTTCCTTTTTCACTCTTTCAATCTTATTTGTGTTTTTAACTTCTCTTATTTGATAAGAAATCAATTATCTTGTTTATTCATAAAAAGGGGACTTTAACTTAAAGGAACTTTATTTTTTTGAAATTGAAAAGATATTTTTTAAAACATTTAAAAGATTCTAATTCACCCTTGGAACTATACTCATTGAGCTTATTGCATGAACAAATACCTACCTTGAGAACATTAAAGAATGTATTTTGATAGGCTTTGAATGAATTTGAATCATTTTTGAAAAAAAAAACCAAAGCAGAAAAATAAAAGAACAAGCTGTGACTAGAAAGTTCCCATCTTTGAGCAAGGCAGAGCTAAAAGATCACATTTTTCTGCTTTAGCTAATACTTTTTTGATCTTAAACCTCCTTCATCATTCATATCATTTGAGAAAGCTCTCATCTTTCTGATCTTAAACTTCTTTATCAGCCTTCTAAAGGTTTTGAGATAGAGATTTACTAAAATCCACTATTATATTGGTTATACCTCCAAGCAAAAGGTAGAAGAGTGTTGCTTGATCCTTTAAAAGACTACATTTTGTGTAAAAGTTGTACTTGAACTTAAAAAAGGAAAATGTCTTAGTAGAAGTTAAACCTGATCCTATAAAAGGCATGTTGTGCAGGTTACAATTGATCTTGGTAAAAGGCATATTGTGCAAGTTACGATTGATCTTGGTAAAAGGCATATTGTAAAGGTTACGCTTGATCCAGTTGAAAAGGCAAGCTGATAGTGAATTTGAACTCTTCATGCTATCAAGGGAGATGACGTAGGTATCAGAATGCCGAACCTTTATAAAAATCTTGTTGAGTATTGTTTATTATTCTACTATTTACTCATTCATTTTATATTTTGTTTTATTGTTTCATTTTGTTATATTTTTGCTTCATTTTCAAAGATTTTTGAAAAAGAGAAAATTTTTATTTCATAACTAATTCACCCTCTTTTGGTAGTTTTACTTTAACCTTATCTTTCTAACATAATGAAAAATAGTTACACAGAAGAAAAGTTAATACTTTCAAGATTCATGATAAGGTAGTTTCCATTAAGTCTTCTCTTATTTTGAATGAAAATGAAACCAAATCTTTAGAATTTTAACAGAGCATGTTGGAATCTTGTCAAGAAGAGCTGAAGAATTTCAAGTGGACACCTTAATTTGATTGCTTCCTTATTCATATAACTCTTGTTTATAATTTTTTAAGGATTTAGGCTTTTCAGAATTTTCTTTCACAATGCAATGCCTTTCAAATTAGCAATAAAATCAATCTTTCTAATTGTTTTTCTTTATTTGTAAAGAAAGTTACAAAAATAAGCTAGTGAAACCTTCAAGACACCTTTGTGTCCAAAATTTCTTTAATCACAAATAAGATTTCAAAGCAATTCAACTTGCAATGATAGTTTGTTTTGCTTGAGATTTAACGGCTTGAATCACGCAACTTAAAAAAGAAGTACAAACTTGATTTATTTTTCAATTATCTTTGTCAACTTTGTAGTTTCATCATTGCAAAGATGTGAATTATCTTTAATCCAAGAGAACTTGCTTTTGGTTGATTGAACTTGGTAACCAAGCTACCTATATACTTTAGAAAGTGAAAAATCAACTCATAATGTCATTCATTTTATTTTATGGCCTTATTTTTGCTTGTGTTTTCCTTTATAGAATTTTCAACTTAACAAGTATTTTTTTTTCAAAAAAAAATTGTATCCTGTCTTTTTCTTAAGTTGTCCTTTTAAAGATTTTCAAGAATGGAAAGCTTGGTCATGGGATTAACAAAACTTTCATTACTTTAATCCCAAAATTAAAGAATCTCATAATAGTAGGCGAGTATCATTCAATTAGTTTGGTAGGGATTGTTTATAAGATGTTTGCTAAGGTCTTGGCTAATAGATTGAAAAAACTAATGGGAGGCATAATTGGGGTTCATCAATTTGCTTTTATTAATGGCAAATAACTATTAGATTGCTCTTTGATTACAAATGAGATAATTGATATGTTACGAAATATGGAGTTTGAAAAGGCATATGATAGTTTATGTTATTAAAAGTGAATTTTAAGAAGGCATATGATAATGTATGTTGGAATTTTCTTGATTTCATGATGCTTAAAACAAGTTTTAGGAGGAAATGGCGTGATTGGATTATCGAGTGCATCATGATAGCCTCAATCTTGATCCTTGTTAATGGCTAACCTACTAAACCTATCAAATTGCATAGAGACCTTCGTCAAAAGTGCCCATCATCTCCTTTCTTGTTCAATATAGTTGCTGAAGCTTTTACTTGTCTTATGGTGAAAACAAAGGCAAAACAAATATGTAATGGTATTCCTATCAATAAAAGAGGTTTTAGTCTTTCACATTTACAATATGTTGATAACACTTTTTTTTTTGTGAACCCAATTTAGAATGTTTACTTAATTTAGAAAGAGTGTAAAGATACTATTAGATTGTTTTAGGGTTGAAGATTAATTTTAAGAAGATCAATCTCTTTGGGATAAGCATCAATTCGAAGCTACTTAGAGTTTAGGCAAAACAAATTCAATGTAAGGTAGGCCAATTCCCAACTACTTATTTGGGTCTTCCCTTAAAAGCTGTTCAAGCTTCTTGAAAACTATTGAAGCCTATGGTATATCAAGTTGAGGCTAAATTGGATAGGTGGGAAATTAAAATGCTTTCAATTAGAGGCCAAGTCATTTTAATAAAATTTGTGCTAAGTAGTTTACCGATTTTCTTTATGTCATTATTCAAGATGCCTCAAAGGGCTAAAAATGAATTGGGTAAAATTTCGTGGAGATTTCTATGGGGTGGTAATGGTACAAATGGGGGATTCATTATGTTAATTGCAATGCAATTTGCCAACACAAAGATATTGATGGTCATGGATTGGTTGATCTAGAAATAAAGAATCAAGCTTTATTCAACAAAAGGTTGTGGAGATATGGGAATGAGAGAAATAGCTTATGGAGAAAAATTTTGATAGCAAATAACAATTATGAGCCAAATGCCCTTTTGCCCAATGTTATTGTCACATGTAAAAGCTCTAATTTTTAAAATATTATTTCACCATTTTTGCCTACTAACAAATCCTTTTTTTAGGTTTCAGTTAATCTTGAAATTGTTGTAGGTAAGCATTCCATAGCATTCTAGCATGATGAATGGACGGACGAAATTATTCTCAAAAACAAATTTCCACGTCTTTTTGCATTATCCATTAACAAATATGGTAGGCTACGAGATTTTGGAAAATGGCGCGACAATTCTTGGTAATGGAAAATTGAACTTCGCCGTCAATTGTTTAGGTGGGAATTTGGACAATGGACTTGACTTTGAAATCAACTAAAAGAGCATACTATTAGTGATTCTATGCCAGATGGGGTGGTTTGGAAACCTAACATAAGCAGTATATACTCTCCAAATCCTTTTATCGACTTCTGACAACCATGCGTGTGACAATGCAAAGCTTTGATGAAAGAAATGGATGGGGTTTGCCCTTTATATAGTCGGAGTTTTTATTTGGCAACTTATGTGCGGAAAGATAATTGTGAAACATGAACTTACCAAAAGAGGATTAATTGGAAAGAGCGATTAATCTGTTTACTTTGCAAACAAAACAAAGAAACGATCAATCATCTATTTTTTACTTGCATTGAATCTTGAAAGATATGGAATATGTGATGTGTAAAACGAAACTTTAATTGCGTGACACACCTAATAATCCTCAATCATTTTTCTTATCATAGAGATCTATTAATTTCAGCAAAGGAAAAAACAATGTTTGGACCATAGGTTTCTTCGTAATTACATGGTCATTATGGTTATTTCGTAATGATAAGATTTGAGATATTCATCAATTATACGATCTAATCAAGCTTAAAATTTTATTTTGGGTCAAAGCAAGAAGGCCTGACGTAACAAAGACAATTGAAGATATTTTCAAAAGTACTCTAAATGTACAAATTCCCTAGAAACGCAAAACAATATAGTCAAAGTTAACTTAGATGGCTTCACCTGAAGGATGGCTTAAGTTTAATGTAGATAGTACTGCTTTTGGAAATATGGATGAAGTGGGAATTGGTGGTATTTTGCGTGATGAAAATGGTTCAATAAAGATTATGTTCACCAAATCAATAGGTATGCAACTCTAATTTAGCCAAAATACTGACTATTAAGGAAGCTTTTATTATCTTTGCAGTCTTTGAATGGGTTCTTAATTTTGATTTATGGATTGAAAACGATTCGAGAAATGTAGTGACTTGGACAATGAAACCTCTCGATGCCCTAAAGAGAATGAGGCAGTGGCTATTGCACATGGATAGTCTAAACGTGTAAAGAATTGGAGGATGACACATGTACTATTACGTGAAGTCATTATTTTAAGAGATAAATTGATAACTCATAGATAAATTTTAATTGGTCTACGTGTCTTTGAAATAATTAGCTAAGAAATTAATGATATGGTTAGCTTAAAAGATGTCATCAAGTCCACGGAACATCATTTGTCTTTGAAAATTTTATTCAATTTATTAATTTTAGACATGTGACATCTTGTTATTGGATAAATTTTTTGTCCTTTTAAAAATACCTCTAAAATTTGACTTAAACTTGGCCTATCCTACCCATCTAAACTATATTTACTATTAAAAAATTTAAAATATATTTTTATATTAAAATTATTAATATTTTTAAGTATATTTCACAATTAAAATTAAATATAACAGTTATTTATTTATTGTTATGATAATGTCCCAAGCTGAGTCTAAAATATCATGCTTAGGGCTCAACCCTAGTCGGGTTGACTTGGAGTAGTTGGCAAGCAACCTTACTTACGGATAAGTCTAATATTAGGGAATAATAGTACTTGTAAATTTAAGAGATATTTATGTGTTGGGTCGAACTTTTTCCGCTAGATATTTTTAAAATTCAAGTTTAGATTTATCAACATGTTCACAAAGTATGTTATTATTAAAATTCAGAAAAAAAAATAATAGTAGTAGAAAATATTTCCATCATATGATTCAAGCAACAATCTTTGATTCCATTTAGGAAATGTGGATATATTTATATATTCAAATTTTTTTGGGAGTAGATTTCTAGTATTATTTCTTACAAAGTTTTCATTGTAGTCTATAGTATATAATTCTATAACACATATATTAATAAGTAAAAATTTTGATAAATTTTATATTATATTTCTAAATTGTCATTTTAAATATTTTTATTATATATAATAAGATTTATTCAATTTTGTAAATTAGAATCCTAATTGTATTGAATGATTTCTATTAAAAGATGATTTTCTTAATTCTAATAGTATTAAATAATTTATAAGTTGATATTACACAATTTCAATTATTAATATATTTTAAATTTTACACTTTGATAACATTTGTATATAAAAATTGTAAATTTTTTTTTAATGCACATTACTTTGGGTTATTATCCAATTCAGATTTAGAAACTATGGGCCAATCATCAACTATTTGGATTTGACTCTGGGTCCAATCAGAACATCCTGGACCTTTTAGACAAGTCTCATTCAGTTTGTTTTGGACTGCCCACCCAAAGGATAAGGGTGCCAGTAATCAAGCTAACCGCCCCGATGGTTGATGGACTTTAAATCTAGGCCGTGCCGACCCAAAGATTCTATTTAATCAATTGCATTTAGAGAGGAAGAGTTTTTGTTCTACCCCCCACCCATAAGGGAGACCAAGATTTGCAGCTGGACCAAGATTTTTGGTCTAACCAAATATTTGGTCATGTCAATTTTCTTTTCCTTATTCTAGAATGGTCAGGTTGAATCCAGTGTTCTTGCCAAAATGGTGTCCTCAATTGAAAATATGAAGCAGAGAGAGAGACAAGTCAGGCAAGGGGTCTACAACATTAGGGTTCATATCTAATTCCTATGATGCAAATTGGTCTTGGTTAATTCTTGACTATTTTTTTTCCTTTTTAGGGGTCTAATTTCTAAACTAACACTTAGGAGAATGATTGGCTATTGGTTGTCCATTGTCCAACCTTTTTTAGTTTTACTGCTTTCTTTGTCTCTTTTTCTTTAAAGGCTTTGCCCAACATTTGACTATCATTGTTGTTATATTATCATTTTCAAAACTCAATCAAGGGATAGTTGAGATCTCTTCTTCCTTGCTATTTTTTAAAATATTTTATTAGTATAATATTTGCATATTATCCTCACACACACCTTTCCAAGATCATCAAGTTATTTGGGCCACCCTGATTTTGATACTTGGGAGTCAGGTATGGAAGCAAACAATTTGCACCAAGTAAGGAAATGGTTCCCCATTATGCCTCCGAGAGGGTGTGGGAAGCCCAAAAATACATTAATTTGTTGATTGCCACCCAACTTTATTTATTAATTAATAAACAAAGGTGAGAGAAAAAAGATTTAATTGAGTAAATTAAATAATTTAAATGTAGTAGGAGGGAACAGGTAAGCATGGTGCTCTAAAAGCCTGCATATCTACAAAAAGATGAGCAACAAAAGGGGCATGTTGTGCTTTGTCATCTACATGTTCCATGCCTTTCTAACCACAATTCTCTCATTCCATATTTATATTTTATTCTAATAAATAAATATCATCCTTTCTAATTATTTTATCCCCAAAGTGGATCCCCTTTAGGCTTTAAACAAATAAAAAAATTTTGCAAGTGGGTATATATTATGGAAATACATTAATCCAATCCTTATCTTTTTGTGCTACTAAAAACAATTGGGAGTAAGAGAAAACTTGAGATGTCAGCCTCTACTTTTAAGTTAGGAGAAAAAGTTAATGCATTTGGTATTCCTTTCAAGACAACCTTTTTCTTTTTAAGGGTTTAGGTAAACCTGTAGTGGGACCTATCATTTTTATTGAGAGAGAGAGAGAGAGGGGGGGATGGTTGGGTAGATGAGTGGAGGTTCTAGTGGGTTTTTGTATCTTGTTCAACATTTTCAAGAAGAGTACAAAAGCATAACGATGACGAAAGTTGGTTAAAAGCCAGCTTAAAAGTTGGATTCATTTTTTAAGACTACTTTTTGTAAACAATAAAAAGTTAGAATGGCTGACCACGTTGCGGTGAAAAAGATTAATGCACAGAGGACAAATGAGTAGTGAATTTTTCTAAAGGATTCTACTACTAACTACTAAAGTCCATTAACAAATACTTTCACAAGGAAAAACTACTTTTTTTTATATGTAAGGTTCAATGTTTTTCAAGTATTCTCGAAACCCATTTTTTTCTTTTGCTTCTATCGCAATTCTAACACAAAAAAATGGGGAAAGGCTTGGAGTGATAAAGTCTCAATCAGCTTTAACACAAAGGAAAGAAAGTAATGGTTGGTTCATCTCTTCTTTGTCTTTATTTTTGGAAAAGGCATTTATGCAAAGCTTGGAAATTTCGTAGGAAAGCTATGCACCGGCCCTAGGGAACCTTTTTAACGGTTGGGGATTTAACAAAAGTTGTTGAGGAGTCTATTCAACAAAAGGAGGAGAGAGGGGCGAGGGTCAGGGTCGGATCCATGTGGACCACAGGGCTTGCCTTTTGGTTGAGCCGCCGACGCGCGTGGTCCAATTATGCTGCCAACTTTATCAAAACCTTCTCGACCTTCAACTTTGTTGACTTGTTACTCATGTCATTTGAAACGCCTTCTTTGCAACATACATAGATCATATATGAGCAAGACATATATGCAGATGGAAATTTAGATTTAGTTAGTAAATAAAAACATTAGGTAATTTTGTTTCAAAGATGTATGGGCGTCATCAACCAATTAGTGTTCATTTGAACTCAAGAGAGATGAAGGATATATATACAAGAAACGTCTCAACTATATATTGTTGGTTTAAGTCATCTTCTTGTGCATGCAACGTTACGAGTGTCATAATGAATGGGAATCAAAAGAATGGAAAATGCTATGCTGTACCTCGGATTTCAGGATTTTATATGGCTATAAAGTTGTGATTCATATGCACTATCCAGCATCTTTATCTTGTTTTCTTATCGAAGGTTCCGTTAATCTGCCCTTTAAAGCTTTCAAATTTTTAGCACAACGGGTATCTAAAACTGGACCCCTTTTTCTTTATCTCTCGGCAACAAAAGAAAAGATTTGCATGCGCATGCAAGAGAAAACACAGCTAAAATATGCATGCCTAAAATACGGTTTGTTAAAGGAAAGTGATGGCAGAAAAGTATATACTGTTAGGGTCAAGGAATGTAGGCTAAGTTAACAGATTCAGCTTCAAAAACCATCCCCCAGCTGGCCTTTTCGTCTTGCTTCATGAACATAATTTTGTTGCGTTTGGACAGATTCTGGACCAATCAAGGAGTTGGACAGAATCGGCTTTCAGATTAGGCCACTCGACTTGCAGCCTTTACATGTCATATAAATACATACATACATATATATATATATATATATATATTTTCTTCTAGTTATAAATATTTTAACCTCTTTTATTCTATTTGATAGATCTGAGAGTCCATCGACCAGATACCTCTCTTTTGAACGACTTTAGTTAATAATTAATAATTTCATCATTTCTCCTCATGATAATTTTTGGTTTTATATATATATATATATATATATATATTTAGGGTGATATGAGCCGAACAATGTTTTTAGCATTAATGACAATTGTATTATATTAACATTTGTGACATATATAAATACAAATTGGCATTACTGAAATGGCAACGAATTGGCATGTGATTTGGCCTAGAATCATTCCGAATGGTCCACATGCATGGTTTGTTTTATTAGCTTGTAAGAAAAAGTAGAACTAACTTATTTATTTAATAAATAATCAAAGATCTGCACGTAAAGCTTTTGTTAGTCTTATCTGGTTAGATTGAATAATAGATGAGGGAGTAGTTGGGTTTTTGTTTTCATTCTAAAAGGCCTGACATGACATAAGCAAAGGGACACTGGTATAAAGGTGTAAAGGTATGTGGGTTGTGGGTTGGAGAAGAAAACGCCACCCTGCCTTTTATTTCCGCACTTTGCCTTTTCCTTTCTGCATATTGACAAAACAAGTCGAGCTTTCTTTGCGATCAAGTATATGCTTAAAAGTTGGACCAAATATATATATATATATATATAAATATAAATATATATTAGAGTCATTTAAAATGATAGGTTTATATATGGAACTTATCTCCTAATCTCTCTCTCTATCGAATTCCCATTCTAACCCTTTATCATCTTTCTCCATGTTCACATTAATCTTGCCAAACCCTTTTAAATGAATTAAAGGTTTAAACCTGTTTTTATATACAAATGCTAATTAATTAGTCCCACCCTCACCACTTGATTATTTGTTTTTTTAATCTTAATTAATTTGCCACCTCTACTTGAAGACAAAGCCCCCTAAAACAGAATATCACGCTTCATTAGTTAGCTATAAAGCACCATTATTGCCTTACATGATCTTCTGTATCGGATTATTTTAAAGTCTAAATCATTGCATCATATCAAGAAGGATTCAACTAGAGTTTAACTGTTATCAAAGGAGTATTAATTGGTTATCTTCAAAATATATAGCTTATATTCTTGTTTTCAAAGGGACAAATAAATGCTTAAATTTAAAATTTTATTTTAAAAATTAAGTCCGAATCATAGGGTCAATGGACGAGATGATATATATTATTATCGTGTTGAAAATCGTATGCAAGAATTTGAAAAGCTACCGTGGTAGCTTGTAAGGTTAGCAAGGGGAGATTTAACAACATTACCGTACATGATTTTCTGAATCGATTGTGTGAATGCAAAGTGACTTGAATAGATATTACGTTATGATTAAATAAGGTTTTAGTGTTTTGAAAAACTAGTTCCAGCTTTTTCCTTCATGAAATAAAAAACTTTAGGGTAATTAATTGGAAAACAAGTTTTAGCTATTTCCTTCATGAAATAATAAACCTTAGGGTAGTTAATGCTTTTAGTCGAGGATCCCATGCATTTCAGCTGTGGAGTAAGTTCAAAATCGAAAATGGGTTGGAAATGCTGGTATATATTGTAGAAGGAAACGTAACTCACCCAGGCTTGGCCTAACATTCATTATTATTCTTTTCATTTAGGAAATTGTTATGTAGAATTATATATGCAGTAAGTTCTCAGTTATAGGTGATGTAGCAACTTTATCGAATTAATGTTTTGGATAATGTAAAATATCAATAATAAAATTATCTTTCATTGATTGTGTAAGATCTTGGATAACTCTTTTAAAATTATTGCATTATTTTCACAATAAATTGATATAAGGTCTTGAGTCAATTTGAATCTCGTGATAACAATTTCATGCAACAAGTACAAAATTGAAAAGTTTAATAGAAGAAACGATTCCAACTTGTGGCATGTTAAGATGCACATTGCTGGTGCAATAAAAACTATTGAAGTCAATAAAGAGAAAAGCCCACCTTCCCTCAAATCTATCCCATGGTCAGAGACTTTATGGAGAAAGCACATAGTGTTATTCTACTAGTTATATTTAATGAAGTGCTAAGAGAAGTCATATATTAAAAATCTATTATTATAGTGTGGCTTAAACTTGAGAATATGTGACTGATAACTTTATTACATAGAGTTATCTTGTCACATTTTGGATGCTAAAAGGGCTAAGTTTTCGAGTTTTAGGTGTGGTTTTAAGTTATTTTAGTCGTTTTTCTTAAATTAATAAAACCATGTTAAGTCAATCTAACTTCAGTTATTTTAGTTCATTTGTATATGAAAATGCATAATTTTAACTGCTATTGATTTAGTTTCTTATTTTTTAAGGCCTACAAATGAAAAAGGCTTAAACGACAATGAATCATATGAGAATGGCTAGGTGCAAACTTTCATCGAACATACTATGGTATCTCAAGCATAACTCGAGATATAGACTTCTAGTTAATGTGATTCTCAAACCGTTTGAAAGCTAAGATGCAAAGCTACAACTTTCATGTTTGTCACTTTACTTAGTTGTGATCAGATCATGGTCAAACTCATGTTGGAAGTAGCTAAATTGCAGTAGAGACAACACAGAAAAGTTGGCGCCATTGCCTTGAGTGGCTGTGGCCATGGCATTATAACGCATTAGTCACCTAAACCAAAGAGCTTGGCGCAACAGCTACCAGCATGGGTTTTCAATTTTCTACACATGACAATTTTTTTTATTTAAGGCTGTCAATGTGGGTAGAAATATGATCTTTTGAGTTGAAAAAAAGCGAAGTTAGAGAGCAACTTTTCAAAGGAAAAAGAACCACAACCAAAAGAAGAAAGGAAGATAAAGCAAGCAAGATTACATATTCAAAAGTTGAAAAAATTTATTTGTTCTTCTTTCACTTTCTTTTGCTATATTGATGGTTTATTTCTTGTGGATGATGTTTTTTAGTGATATTATGAACTAAATAGCTTTTTCTAGGATTGTGGTTGATCTCTTCATTTATTTTGAATATTTTAACTTTCTTTGATTTATTATTAATGGCTATTGTGTTGTTTATTTCAAATTTATGCTTTTAGCTTCTAATTGCTTGATCAATAATTAGATTGATTTGGGTCTTTAAATGTAACTTGACAAAGAGAGTTTAAAATAGACCAATAGTTTGAACAACATGTGTTCAATTCACTTAGAGATTAAGTGATTTGATTAGTATTTAGGATAGAAATATACATAAGTACCATATATAGCCAAATTTAGAGCCTAAGCTTAATGAACCTTCCTTAATTAATTTACATAGGCATATGGAGAATTAATTAAGGAATGTATGTTTACAAACATCTTGATAGAGACTTGTAGACAAATTTAGACTCTAGACTGGTTACCAACCCATTGATTTAAGTATAAAGAGAGAGATTAAATTCAAAGGAAAGATTGAGTAATTCCATAATCCTAGGCCTTAATCCATTGATTTTCTAGTAATTTTTAGCCTTCACTCCTTAATTTAGCCTTGTTATTTAAATTTCATTTTTAATTAATTTTCAAATTTGATTTACTTGGATAAGATAAGAGTACCCAATTTTAGTACTTAGTAAGAATTTAGAGATAATTCCCTGTGGAGACGACACTTTACTTACCTCTATATTACATGCGTGACAGGTACACTTGCATGTGTGAAAGTGCGCAACAATGACCAAGTTGTTGACGAATTGACTTTATATGAAATAATGATTGTATACTCTCAAGATGCATAAAGATACGCTAATTAATACCTATTTTGATGAATTTAATAAAGTTATTCTTGATTTAAAGAATATTGATGTTAAAATTAATGATAAGGATTAAGCCCTAGTTTTTCTATATTCTTTGCTTCCATTGTATGAAACTTTATGGATACTATGTTATATGGTCGAGACACTTTCATTTTGAAGATGCCAAGATATCTTTAAACTCTAAAGAATTGAAAAAGAAAGTTAATAATATTTGGAATGAAAATCAAGGGAAAAGCCTAATTGTGAATAGAGAAAAAGGCAAAAAGAATGGCCACAACAAAAAAGGTAGATTTAGATCTAAACCTAAATCTAGAGCAAGAGGGAAGACTTGTTGGAATTAAGGTAAGAAATGGCATTTCCATCCAAACTACACCAAATTCATAGAGATAAGAAGATTAAAAAAGCTTGAAAATGTTGTAAACGTGGTAAAAATAGTGTTTAAGTTTGACATTGGCAATGCTTTTAAGGGCTGTTTGAGGCACTTTAAAATAAAAGGTATCTTAAGAAACAAAAAATAGTGACACTCTTGCTTTATTCTCTAAAGTAATTGGGACCTCTTATGCTAGCAAAGCTAAACTACTAGTGATAAGGGAAGCGATACTGATTTTTGTAGCCTTTTCGAATGTGACACCAGCAACATTGTACAATGGATCTGAAACCCAGTGAGAGTTCCATGGAGGGTTAGATCGCTTGTCATTCAAATTCTCAATCTTCGTGACAAAGTAACGAGGTGGGAAATTATGCATATATTGAGATCTGGTAGCAATGCTACAAACAACTTGGCTAAGGAGGGTGTTGTAGGCCTGACAACTTATTGTGGGTTATTGGTGATGAGTAGTAACCCGATAATCTATTTATTTTCCATGTTTAGCGTTCATGGCTACCTTTTTGAATTTTTGATGCAACAAGTACCTGTGATAAAACTCTTTTGGGTTATGGTCTTTTGTTGCACAAGTTGTCCAACATCTAAAAAAACTAGAAATGTCATTTTTTTGGGCATGGACTTGTCTTTTTTTTTTTTTTGGAGCTTGGTGGCATTGTATTTACTAGCCATTACTTTTTCTCACTTTTCTTTTGTAAAGTAATATGTTGATTTTGAAAGTAATATATACATATTATCACATTTAAAAAAAAACGTTGTAAAAGATGACATTGATATTTTTGAGGAAGTCGATAGCGTTATTTTGTTACCAACGATAACTTGATGGATACATGGATCTTGGATTTAAGTTATTACTTCCACATATGTCCCAAGCGTGATTAGTTTACAACCTATCAATCTATTGATATGTCAACATATAGTTAGGAGATTATTACTTTCTCTTAATTGTTGAGATTAACACCATTTGATTCAAGATGTTTGATGGTATGATAAGGACACTTAAGGTGAGACATGTTCCTAACTTGAGAAAGAACCTAATATCTTAAAGTTTGTTAGATAAAAAAGGTGGCAAATGAAATGACCAAGATGATGTCTTGTAGATATCTAGAGGAGCCTTAACTATCATAAGGGGCAAGTTGTTGGAAATGCTTCCGTAGTCTCATCCAATGATCTTGATGATAATATCACACATTTATGGCATATGAAGTTACGCCAGCTAAAGAGGAATGAGAGAATTGAGTAAATGTGGTTTGTTTTATAATTAAAAGATTAGGAAGCTAGATTTCTATGAGCATTACATCTATGGTAAAAAAATTAACTGAAATTTAGCACAACAATTCACCAAACCAAGAATATAGTAAAGTACAACCATTCAGATTATAAGGTCTTTATTCGGTGGCATCAAAAAAATTATCATTGTACATGTTGGCTTTCATTGATTTTTTTTAATGGAGATGTGCACATATTTTCTAAAATCTAAGAGTAAAATGTTCAACACCTTTTAACAATGGAAAGCATTGATTAAGAAGCAAATTGAGAAAAATATCAAGTGATTTTAAATAGACAATATTTTGGAATTTTGTGAAAATGAGTTCGATTTGCTTTACAAGAATGAGGAAATCATTACACATCACATTATCATCTAAACACCATAACAAAACCATTATGCAAAATGGAAGAATAGAACACTTATGTAGAGAGCAATATGTATGCTTTTAAGGTCAATCTACCTTGGACAAAAGCTACCAACATTGCTTACTACTTGGTAAAACAACTCCATTAACTACTATTGAATTGAAAACTCCTTAGAAGTTTGGTCAGGTAAACTCGATAATTACTCTATATTAATAGTAATTAGTTGTCTTACTTATGCTCATGTGAGTGATGATAAGCTTGAGTCAAGGAGGAAAAAATGTATAGCCTTACGTTATGCATCTAGGCTGAAGGGCTATATGTTATCATGTACTAATTTGAAGTCCCTTAAGTTCATTGTGAGTCAAAATGTTACATTTGACGAGTCTACGCTTCTTCATGAGACAAAGTTTAAAGTTTCAATCACATCAGACTTAAAAGTTAGAGATTAAGTGGAGCTTGAAGTTAAAGCTCCGAGAATAATGCACAATGATAATGAAATTCAAAATAGATCACAAAAGGTATAAGAATCAATACTTTATTTATAACAATGAAGCATTGTTACAGACAGACCAAGAAAGAATTTAAAAACACCTCAGTATGATGATTTTATGACTTTTGTCAATGGTGATTTTGATTCCTAAATTTTATCAGTGGATGAAGAAGAAAAGAGACTAACAAGCCTTACTCTTATCGTGAGGCAATTCTATGTGTCTAATCTTCTTAATGGCTTACTATTATGAATAAAGAGATTAAGTCTTTACATCGAAATCAAACATAGAATCTTATGAAATCACCCAAGGGCCAAAAAATTGTGAGATGCAAATGGATATTCTAGAAAAAGAAAGGGATCTAAGAAGTTGATGGTGCTAAGTTCAAGGCACAACTTGTGGAAAAAGTTTATATGCAAATAAAGGGAGCTGACCACAATAAGGTATTCTCTTCCATTGTGACAATCTGAATGTTGCTTGTTATAGTGGCCTATTTTGACTTTAAGTTGAAGCAACTTGATGTCAAGACAACATTCTTACATGGTGAACTTAAAGATTGGATCTGTATGTAACAACTAAAAACTAAAAGATTTGGTATAGAAAGCTTTCAGATGATTTATTTATCTATTTGTTGTTGTATGTAAATGACATGCTTATTGCTACTAAAAGTATGTCAGACATTGACGTACTAAAAGAACAACTTAATGGTGAGTTTGAAATGATAGACTTAAGTGTTACGAAGAAAATATTGGATATGGAGATTATTAGAGATAGACATGGGTCTAGGTTATGTTTGTCAAAAAAGTACATTCGAAAAGTACAAAAATGTTTTGGGATACAAGATGCCAAGTCTGTGACCACTCCATTGAGGTTAGATAAAAAACTTTCACATGGTTTATCACCATAAACAGAGGATGGGGAGGAGTACATGACTTGTATTCTTTATGTCAATGTAGTGGATAACATTACGTATGTTATGGTGTGTAATAGGTTAGATATGACACAAGTTATTAATTTGGTTAGTAGATTCATAGGCAAATCGACAAAATGACATTGGCAAGTTGTGAAGTGGATCCTTCGATATTTGAAAAGCACTATAGATGTTGGCTTAATGTATTAAAAAGGTGCAAACACTAGTTGTAATGTGGTTGACCTTTTTGATTTTGATGTTTTTGGTGATCTAAACATTAAAATATTTCAAACAAGATTTGTGTTCACTCTCTCAAGGTTTGCAATCAATTGTAAAGCATTCTCCAATCAACAAAAACTTTGCCTATAACTAAACTTAAATATATGGTTGTGATTAAGGCAGTGAAAGAGGCTATATTAGATTTTGTTAGTGATCTTGATTTTAGACAAACACAAATATTTATGTTTTATAATAGTCAAAATGTCATACATTTAACTAAATATTATCAAATGTTTCATAAGAGAATTAAAGATATCCAGGTCAAGTGTAACTTTGTTCGAGAGATTATTTTTAGAGGTAAGATTGTAATAAAGAAGGTAATTATAGTTGAAATCTGATAAATATGTTGACTAAGTCAACTTTCAAGATAAAGTTCAATAATTGCTTGGACTTGATTGGTGTTTGTAGTGCTTAAAGCCTTCAGGTCAAATGTGGAGATTTCTTATGATAGTCTTGAATTATAATTATACTAAGATACTTAATTCAATTGAGATGAGTATACCTTGTTGTAGTAGTCTTTACTTTTAATTAGACTAAAATAAGACTTTTGTACGTGGCCTTATAACAAGACCATATAAGATTAAAGAATATCTTTTAAGTTAAAAAAGAGCTTAGTGAGTAGCTAGATATAAAAGGAATGTTTGAATGTAAATGGAATAAGGGTTGTGAGTTTGAAACTTTCTTTTTAACGAATCTTTCTCTGTCGTTGTGTCTATGGACATAGGCCATCAAAAAATTGTTGGTCCTGTTTGAGTGCTAAAGGGGGTGAATAGCACTAAAAACTTTCTACTCAGCTCTTTAGAGCTTAAAGAGCACTTAATCAACTAGATGAATGAAATGACTAGAACTTGTTAAAGTTACAAGAGCCCAAGTAAGGAAGGGTAAAAAAAAGTGGACAACGCAAGAGTATTTGTAATGGTTTGGTTCTCTTAATCTACATCTACTGCCTTGATCTCCTAATCAAGGATTTTCAACTCAACTTCACTAAACCAGTGGAATTAATAGCTTCCACCAAGCTTTTACAAGGTGAGCTTCTAACCCAAGCTCTAATCTCTTACAACAAGCTTTAGAATATTTCCCACACTCTAATTTCCCAATAAAAAGAAGAAAAAGAAGTACAATTAAGTACTTTTACAAGTCTGGATAGATTACAATCAAGCTTAAACACTTTTTCTGGATATAGAATAAAAGACAAATGTTTTTTGTGAAGAATATTTGGCTTTTTGCTTAAAGCAATTATTCTCTTCTCAATTCTTCAACTATTTTCCTTTTTTGACCGTTGGAGCTTCTTTTTATACTTAAGGAGTCAAATTTTTCTATTAGAGATAGTTTCTAGTCATTAGGAACAACTCTGATGCACTTCTAGTAGTTAATTTTGTCTTTAAATTCAAAAAAGAGAGACAAACTTTGGCTAACCAATTACAGCTTCTCTGCCTTGTAATGTCTTGCTGCTATGTTATCTGCTCTAAATGATTACAGAAGGCTCTAACTAATTAAGAGTTATCTACCTTTATACTCTTCTTCTTTAGAAAACTTCCTCTAACTAGTTGCAGCAGGCTCTAATTGATTACAAACTTTTTGTTTTCACTTCTTTACACAGCGGCCTTCCTCTAATTGGTTAGCACTTCCCTTAACATATTGAGGCTTTATTTCTTTTAGCCATAACTGATTAAAATCAGCTTTAATCGACTAGAAGATTTTCAAATTTTGAACTTCTCCATTTTGACTCCCTTCAACGGTCAACAATATTTTCAAACTTCTTTTTAGCACTTGAAATACTAGGACCTTAAGCTCTAATTGATTAACCAGGCCTTTTAGCTAATTAGTATATTTTTGTTTTGCTTCAATTTATCATACAACCATGCCTTAGTTGATTAAGGTCTTTTGATAATCAGTTACTAAGGTTCTGTTTTTATTCATTACTTGGTCTTTCCTTCTTGACTAATTAACTCTTCATTAAACTTAGTAAGCTCCTTAACTTGCATTTAATTAACAACTTTGTTAAAGGTATTAAATTAAATCTTGCACAGTTAAATAGTGAAGTTAGACATTAACGAATGAGGAATGTTTTGTTATCATCAAAAACATATAGAGTCAACAAAAATCGAACCATGTAAATTTTTTTTTTGTGTACACTTGATTTCTTTCCTTCTTTATTCTATTGATAAGATCTTAGATAATTTTTTTGAGATTATTCCACTATTTTCATAGTAAGACCTCAATTTTTTAAGACAATTTTTCCTTTGTTCTTTTAATCTTGAACTTTGATAAAAAAAAACACTAAACCTATTGAAACAATCTTAGATGAATATGGTAGAAGTGTGTGGACATTTTATTGGAAATTTGATTTAGAACTATATTCATATTTCAAAACAATCAAAATAAACAATAACAATTTAAGTTTTAATTGACGATTATTATTATTTTTTCAAAAAGAATAAATTGAAGATTTGAATTTTTTTTCTTAAATCATTGGAAGCAATAGATATGATCTAATAATGGGTACTCAAAGTGAGTAAGATATATATATCCCATTTGTATAACGTTGGAAAAGAGTGATCGTTTATGGAAGTCATTAAATGAAAATACATGAGAGGTTGAGGGTCAAAGATCATTGGATTTCCATGGGATTATTGCATCACCTTTTGTTCGCTTTTGTCCACATATAAAACAACATTTGCCTTTTTGTTGCCCAGTTATGCATTGATTGTTTGGCTTGAAATTTGGACTCCAATGCTTCTCTTTTGGCCTTTGAGACATGCCAAAGACAATAATATAAAAGCTCATCCTTGTTAATTGAGAGAGCAACTACAAGCTCTTACAAATTTAGATTTGAATGTGTGTGTGTGTGTGTGTGGACACCCTTTTTATAATAATATAAAATTAATAAAAAAATAATAATAATCAAAAAATAAATAAAAGATAAAAAATTAAAAAAAAACAAAAAACTAAGCACATGCTTAGCCCCTCCTCCCCCCCCCCCCCCCCCCCCATCGGCCTCATCGTTGCAAGGCACTCAATGCCCTAGGGAAGTAGTTGGATTCGGGGAAGAATGGTCACCTTCGACTACCAGCCCTTCCCTGCTTCCTTGTTTGCATGCCAGAGTCTTGTGAAATCATGCTCAAAAGAGCATGATTTCATCTCTGGCTTATCCAATTTTTTGGACAAACCAACACCTAAAAAGAGAGCTTGGGACAGATTCAAAAGGGGGCAACGACAAACGAAAAAAAAAAAGGCAACTAAAATCAAAGCAAAAAATCTAGCAACCAGCAACAAAAAAAAAAATCAGATTCAAACTCTGAAAAAACAAACAACAACCACCTACAAGAAAATAAAAAAAAATGTCCTTAGTTTTCCCTAACAACCAGTAAAATACCCAAAATCGTAAAAAAAAAAATACCCTAAAACCTAGCAACCAAAGCCACAATCTAAGAAATCAAAATAAAAAAAAAAGGCATGGATTGGAGGCCAATCGATGTGGTGAGAGGGGAGACCGATCGGTGTGGTGAGAGGGTCGACGAAGAGAGGGAAACGAGCCGAAGGATCAGGGAAAAGCATTTTTCTTCTTTTGTTTCTCACGGGGTTTAGTGGTTTAGGATTAGGGGCTTCGTTTTGTGTTCGGATCAAAAGACAAGGTGGCTAGGTTCGACAGAGAGGGAAGGTTACGGGTGAGAGAAAGAAGAAAGGGAAAGGGTTGTGTTAGAGAGAAGGCAGAGAGATCGAGCTAGAGAGAGAAAGTGGAAAGGAAAAATAAAGATAGGAGAAAAAGAAGGCTTTTATACTAGGTAGAAAAGGGCAAAAAGGCATCGTTTAAGGGAATGGAGAAAGCTGAAATGCCTAGGGCCAAAACGACGTCATTTTGAAGGGGCATCACAGGCAGAAAACGGTACGTTTGGTAAGCCGGACTGTGGACCTGTTGGGCGGATCGGGTGCTACAGTTTTGGTCCTCTTGTGGGCCGTTGAGCTAGGCTAGTCCAAGCCCAGACAAGTATAACCCTTTTTCATTGGGCTTTATTCAAATAATTTTTAAGTCTAGCCTATTTGTGTTTTTTTTTATTTTAATTTAATTTAAATTTTGTTAGGGAAAATCATAAACACATAAAATATGAGCACCCATTTTAATAATAAACATAAAAGAAAAAAATATAGGATAATAAATAATAATAAATATGAAGAATATAAACCTAGATAAATAAAACTAATAAAAAAATATATTTTTATGTAGGAAAGCTTAGTTTACTCATTTAAAAGAATATATAATAATAACAATATATGTATAGAAATGGAGATAATAATAACATTAAAATTTATATTTTGGGTCAATGTTTATAGCTAATAAAGATTTTAAGTTTGGCAAAAAAAGAAAAATAAAAATAAAATATATAAATATATATATATATAAACAATAACAATTATAATAAAAAATGAATGATCATTTTGAGTATCCGATGATGAAATTCAACTTGTAAAGAGGAAAAGAGTTACCTCTTTCAGGTAGATTTTCTAAGTGAGGAGTTCGAGACAAATTTTTACCGAAACGTCAAGATAAATCCGAACTCCATACTCCAATATTCATTACTCAAATAGTCATCATTGAAAATGTACATTAAAAGAAAAAAAAATTTCATAATATTGCATTTAAACTTAAATTAGTGTCGTTAGTTAATTAGTTTAATAAAAAATATTATCAAATAAAGTTAATTTAACCATAGAAAATTTTAATTGTTTGTTTGATTAACTATATAATTAAGTAAATTACTAATCAATGATGTTAATTAAAGAATAAAGATTTAAATAAAAAAATGAAAAAATGAAAAATAAAAAAACAAAAAATAACAAATAAATAAATAATTCAAAAAAGTAACAAATGATAATAAATACAAACAATGTGATAAATTATCTTAAACTATTAACTACATAATGAGATGAATTACAAACCACCTAAGTCAAAAAACGCGTGCATATAGATATCATCATTTTATCCTGTCATAGCATGGCACATTTATCTTGTAAGTGAGGCGGGAATTCCGATGATGGGATTTCTCTGAGGACCTTGTAGAGATGAGTTCTTTCGGAGATATCTGTAGGTGAGGAAACTGTCGAGACTTCACCAAAGCGTTGGGATGGTCTTCGAATGATTTTCCAATAAAAGATTACCGACCCCATTATTTAAAATGAATAAATCATGACACCATTTTATACTTGCATCATATGCATACGTAAAACCGAATAAAAGACCAACTCAATAAAACTTAGTTAATAAGCGAAGATTAAGAAAATATAACAATAAAATAAAAAACCAGGTCGTAATAGAATAACTTAAGATTAAATGGTACCGTTCATGGAACGGGTGCCACGGAAGTGCTAATCCTTCTCCGTGCGTAACCGCACTCTCGAACCCATCTTTGAAAAAACGTAGACCAGTTCTCGTTCTTTTGATGGACCTAAAATTAATTTAGGACTTCGTCTATTAGAACCGAAGTAATGGGTGACCAATCGCACCTATAAAAGAAGATTGGTGGCAACTCCTAGTTCTTTTATTTTCACCCACGTCTAGCGGTCGGGTTCTCGGGCCCGCACATTACGTCAGCTTGGCGACTCCACTGGGGACGAAAAGAGTCAAGCCATTAAGTAATCACAAGTTATTCTAGGCTTTAAATAATTTAGTGTTTTCCTTAATCTTGGGCATTTGCTTTTACTCCTCTTTGTTGCATTTATTATTTAAATTCTTGTTATTGCCATTTAATAATTGTGAGAAATTTAGGATAGGGGGATATGAGATTATTGGTTAGAAAGTCGATATATTCCTTCACACACACGACACATTTTGCATTCATGCATAAGCCTTCTACCCGGACTTTGTCCTTAATTAGGAAGGGGTTAAGTAGCTACGCTCTCTTGAGGTGATAACCTCCACATGGGCTAGTGAAGACTCCCACTCAAATAGAACCTAGTCTGATTGAAGCCTATAATGGACGAAGACCGGGGTGCCTTACTAGTCCGTGTGGACGATAGTAAGGAACGATTTAAGAACCTTTAGCTCCACTTTCAACCCAAACTCAACATATAAAGTACCGTGAGTAGCTTTTACCTAGATAGAGCTTCACCCATGAGAGAATACCCTTTGACTAGGTACACATGAAGGAATTTCTTCATATCCCCTTACTCTAAATTTTACTCGCAAAATAATGAAAGTATCATGCATACCTATCTTATTAATTATTTTCATTCATTTTTTACTCTTAAACATTTTTACTGATTTGAATTTTTGGTCATTTTTAGTTTGCATATGCACATTTGCATCATAATTTTGCATATAGGAAAATTATTTGTCACCTGATAGCCATTGACGAAGTAGATGTAATCAAGGAGAATATCTTATGCAACGAATTACTTTGTTGATGGGTGTTATGTGACAAATACTTTTAGTACATGATCATTCATACATGCATTTCATGGCAATAAGTTTTTTTCATCTGAAAATAAAAATAATGCATTCATTTTCATTCATGCACCAAAATTGCATCTAATTCATGTTTATGATTTAAAAAAATAAAGATTCCAAGATAGCTCCACAACTTAAAGTCGGTGACAAACATGTTCATAATACTCGTTGACGGGCAAGGATCATGGAAGAGGAACAAAGGGAACGAATGGATAAAATGGAAAGAGCTCAAGAAGAAATAAAAGAACAGTTAGCAAAGGTGATGGAATTGATGATGAGTTTAAGCAAAGGAAAAAGAGTGGTTGAAGAGTCAGCACCGTCAGAAAACCCACAAATACAAGACACCAGCAACCCAAGAGCTGATCGGCCTTGTCCTCGGGGTCCACTCCACCCCATGCCTAAACTTTTCGAAGGGTCCTCCCGCAAGTGACACCACCTGCTTATTACAATATGCCACCCCCAACAGGTCATCAACCGATCCATGAACAATTTGGGCTAAATTTCGAAGCAAATCCCGCCAGACCAATTCATGTTCCGAATTTAGACGATCCAAAAGAGCAAGAGAAATTAAGGAAGGGTTCATCTCAAACGAGAGAGAATGAAAGAGTTGACAAACAGTATGATTTGTTGGAAGAGCGCCTATGTGCTATCGAAAGAGTCGATAGGTTCGGTACCATGGATGCAACCGAACTATGCTTAGTGCCTGATGTGATAATCCCTCTTAAATTTAAAGTGCCAAAATTTAAAAAATATGATGGGACAAAATGCCCAATGGCATACATCACCATGTATTATCGAAAGATGGTCGCACAGTCTCATGATGACAAGCTGCTAATCCATTTCTTCCAAGATAGTTTGATTAGGTCAACTGCCCGATGGTACATATAGCTAGATCGAAACCATGTTAAGACTTGGAAAGATCTAGCAAGAGCTTTCGTAGCGCAATACAATCATGTTGTCGAATTAGTTCCCGATCGGTTGTCATTGCAGACCATGGAAAAGAAACAAGGTGAGAGCTTTAAAGAATATGCCCAAAGATGGAGAGATGTAGCAGCACAAATGCAACCACCCTTGACAAATAAGGAGATGACAATATTATTTATAAATACGTTGAAGGCTCCTTTTTATGAACGACTAATCAGCAATGCCACGAAAAACTTTGCAGATTTGGTCTTATCTGGAGAAATAATAAAATGAGCTATCAAAAGTGGGAAGATTGAAGGACATGAAGTTATTAGCTTGGAGAAAGGGAGTATGCCCAAGAGAAAAGAAGAGGATGTACAAGTAGTTTCTTATTTTGGCCCACAAACCCATAATTTCAATCCATATCATTTTTATCCCACATGTCAACCTTTCTACCCCACTCTGAATCATATTTCCCATAACTTATATCCCTATCAATCTGTTTCACAACCAATTTCTCATTCGAGAGCAACCACACTTCCACTTACGACTCAATCATGGCAAAAGCCCAACCTTTACCAATTACCCATGCTAATCTCTAAGTTTTTGCCACTACTAATTGAGAATCAATACCTCAGTTTGGTGCCAATGAAAACGATTCCAAACCCATTGGCAAGGAATTATGACCCTAATGCTAAATATGACTATCACATGGGGGCAATCGGACACTCAACGGAGAACTGTAGGCAATTGAAAGAGAAAATTGAAAATCTCATCAAGGATGGCACTTTGACTCTGGAGCTTATGGAACATTGGAAATTGACTTTGTCATAGATTGGGCTCTTAGAAATGTCTCAAGTCTCGAACAAATTGTTTGCAAAAAAAGTGGTTGATTTGGAGTTTTTATCTTTCAGGGGCACGATAAGAGTAGGATTTTGCTAAGGAATATAAACTTCAGAACCTGTAATTGAAGCTTTAATGTTTTTGTTGGATTAAAATTTTTGCAACTTTGTGTTTACTTTGCAAAAGAACGTGATACAATTGATTTGGTCAAGGTTTCTATAACATGTTTTCAAAAATAAAAAAGAGTTTAGGCAATAAAGTGCACACATGTTCTCAAAAGAATTGACAGTTACTGTTTGGATTGAACTTGTCCTTGCAAACATTCTCTAACCATTTCTTCAAACACTTGAGAACCCAAAATTACTCAAAAAAAAGGCTATTCAAGAACTTAAAATCCAAAAAGAAACAAAGTTTTGAAAAAAAAATCGACCTTATCTAATGATACCAGAGGCCAATGATCTTTGTCTAAACAATGATCGATGTTGTAATTAATTGTTTGTAAATTTTTTTTTCTTTTTTCGTTAGAAAGCAAGCAAATTAAACATTCTTATAAAGACTCTGAATGTGGTAGGTTAATAAATGTCAAGACTATGCTGAAGTCCTAAATATGTCAATACCTTTCAAATTCTTTCAATTTGGGTACCAAATGTGAACCTTGAACCCGTTGTCTAAAGCATTCCCTACCTTTATTATGGGGCATGATGACAACAATAAGATTGCCCAATACCTCTAAAACCCCTTGTCTTGAAAAATAACATTTTTCTCTCTCTCTCTCATCTAGCAAAAATATTTCTTGTTGTTGAGGGTGGTCCCCTGAACCTTCATTTAAGGTATTTGATTAAAAAAAAAAAACACATTCTTGATGAATCTTCTCATTTTGGAAAGGTTGGTTCAATCTTGAGTTGTAAAAAAGAAAAAGAAAAGAAAAAGAAAAAGAGAAAAAAAATAAAAAAGTGACATTATGCACTTGAGATATTCCAATGATGCCAAAAGTGGTAAAACAAAGAAAACTTAATCTTTGATCTTAAATTCTTCCTTCCTAGGGATTGCCCTTCAATATAAGTAACCATAGTTGTGAGGATAAGTGGCCATGTTTTATTTTTCCTTCACAAATGAGAAATTATCCACTTGCTACCCCTTTGAGCCTATTGAATATTTTTTCTAAATGCACCTCAACCAAGGATCACCTCCCACATTGGGGAAGCGATTATGAAGGAAAATTTTTGTCAAAAATATGGATGATGGAAGATTCATTCCAAAAGACAAGTGAACGTTTGACATATCATGGGGGTAGGTGCAAAATTGAGTTCTTGAAGATTTCAAACTTAGTCCATCAATATGAAAAAAAAACAACAAAAAAAGGAAAAAAAGGAAGAAAGAAAAAGCATAGAAGAGAAATGGTGGAAAAAGCATGAAAAAGACAAATGTCTTTAAAGAGTCTTTTGCGTGGTAATAAATGATCCTTGGTTTAATCACCTTTAAATACATGTTTTGGGCCTTTGTATCCATTTTTTCATAACCCTTAACCATAGCCTATGTCACGTGCTTTAAAAAGTCCATTTTGATCAAGTGTGGATGCTTAAATTGAAGAGCTATCTTATAGAAAACAATCATCACATAGAAAATGAGACATTGACTTCTTTTCTTTGCCAAGATTACCTTTTTGAATATCTCAAGTCATTTTGGACCAAGTTTGAATTTTTCAAGTGCATGATAGAACAAACGATAAAGAAAAAAAATGAATAAAAAAAAAGAAGAAAGAAAAAGTGAGTGAAAAAAAAATGAAGCTCTAGAGTGAAAACCCGAAAGGGCAATCTAGAGCGAAGATGGGAACTTATGAAGCCACTGATGATTTTAACTAAAGTGATAACAAGAAGCACCAGAGAAAGACCATTTCAAGGCAACCAGAATTCGTTGGACACTTTTCAAGTGCATAAGACTCTCAAGCACCTTAAAGATTCAAGATCTATAAGAAAAATCCGTACTAAATTTTGAACCTATCTCTTTTAAAATAGCCTTCTGCAATGTGAAACTTGTAATAACTGGTCTTGACATTTATCATCTTGCCACACATCATGAGGCTTAGAGAATGTCAAGTTTGATTTGAAAAGAATCTTTTTGCAAAATTTGATTTTTAATCACCATACATTTGTGAGCTCAAACAAAGAAACTTCAACTTTTTCTTTTCCCCAAGAAATGGTGACAAACCTTTATTGTTGACCAAGACCTTGATGTGTTAAACCATCCCATTTAATTGAAAGATCGGATTGTCATTTGGCTCATCTAAAATCATTTCAAACAGCAATCATCAATTTTCAAGAGATTCAAATATCACATGTTTTTCCAACTTGGATGCTTTATCACTTTAACAAGAAAGTGTGGAATTGATACATTCCTGCTCCAAGATTCAGCTATCTTTGATCATGAGAATAATCGTGTGGGGCAATTTTGCTGCGATTTTGTCAAAATCAAGATGTTTTTGAAAACAAAAGAAAAAAAAATGAGAGTCTTTACGATCATTGTGACGAAAATTCTTTAACCATTGTTAGATAAGACAAACACTTTAGAAAAGACAAATTCATTTCTCAAGAAACAATGAGAAAAAGTAATGCAAGGAACAGCTTTCATGATCAAACGGTAGGGAAACATTGAAACATAATTTGAAGTAGTGATATTTTGTTGACAAGGAAATTAGTAGCTGCACAAGAACACCGCCAAAGAATGTGAAGTCGAGGAAAATGATCTTTCAAGTGAGGAATATATGGTGCAAAACAAAAGGAAGTAATGCATCATTTATCCATCATTCAATCATTCCATACATGTCCAATCATGCACATGACCACGCATCATCAAAATTGAAAGTTTTCAAACAAATATCAAAACTAATGCAGTTTTCAGGCAATTAAGTGAAGAAGGATTTAAGTCTTTCATTGAAAAAACCAAACATGAGAGTTAAGCCCAATTTAGCTGGCATCCAAAATGTTTAAGCCAAGTTACGTTGGCACAAAAGATGATTAAGCCCAATTTAGTTGGCATCCAAGATGTTTAAGCCCAGTTATCTTGGCATGAGAGAATTTAAGCTACATAGACTCGTTTTGAGATTAGGAATCTTTTTTCTAAAACCTCTGGGTAGCGTAGCCTCATTTTGAGATGAGCAACACTACTTTTCTTTTAAAACCTCTGGGTACATTCTTAAAACCTCCGGGTATATTCCTCATTTTGAGATGAGGAATAACTTTTTCTTATAAAAACCTCCGAGTACATTTAAAAAAAAACCTCCAAGTACATTTAAAAAAAAACCTCCAAGTACATTTTCAAAACCTTCGAGTACATTTTCCAAAACCTCCGGCTATATTTTCAAAACCTCCGGGTACATTTTCTAAAACTTCCGAGTAGCGTAGCCTCATTTTAAGATAAGGAACAATCTTTTTCTTTCTAAAGCCTCCAAGTACATTTTCAAAACCTCCAGGTACATTTTCAAAACCTTGGGGTACATCTTTAAAACCTCCAGGTACATTTACTAAAACCTCCAAATACATTTTCAAAACTTCCGGGTACATCTTTTAAAACCTTAGGGTACATCTTCAAAACATTCAGGTATATTCTCTAGAACTTCCGAGTAAATAACTTTAAGATTTCTTGTAAGTTATATAGCCTCGTTTTGAGATGAAGAGCTTATCTGATTATTGCAAAAAACAAAAAAGAAGAGATGAGGGTGGAAAAGAGCTACATGACTTCAATTTGGTCCAAGTAAGGTGTCTACGTCTTTGCACTATTCTTGATTCTTAAGAATGTGCAAAGAGGGGTAGCTGTAGATACCCTTTTTATAATAATATAAAATTAATAAAAAATAAATAAATAAATAAAGAGAGGAAAAACTAAGCACATGCTCAGCGCCCATCGCCCCTCTCCCCCCCCCCCCCTCGGCCTCATCATTGCAAGGCACTCAATGCCTTAGGGAAGTAGTTGGATTCGGGGAGGAATGGTCACCTCCGACTACCAGTTTTTCCCTGCTTCCTTGTTTGCATGCTAGAGTCTTGTGAAATCATGCTCAAAAGAGCATGATTTCTCCTCTGGCTTGTCCAATTTTTTGGACAAACCAACACCTAAAAAGGGAGCTTGGGACAGATTCAAAAAGAGGCAATGACAAACGAAAAAAAAAGGCAACAAAAATCAAAGCAAAAAATCTAGCAACCAGCAACAACAACAAAAAATCAGATTCAAACACCGAAAAAACAAACAACAACCACCTACAAGAAAATAAAAAAAAAAAGTCATTAGTTTTCCCTAACAGCCAGTAAAATACCTAAAATCATAAAAAAAATATATACCTTAAAACCTAGTAACCAAAGCCACAATCTAAGAAATCAAAACAAAAAAAAAAAGGCCACGGATTAGAGGCCAATCAGTGTGGTGAGAGGGGAAGCCGATCGGTGTGGTGAGAGGGGAAGTTGATCGGTGTGGTGAGAGGGTCGACGAAGAAAGGGAAATAAGTCGAAGGATCAGGGAAAGGCATTTTTCTTCTTTTGTTTCTCACAGGGTTTAGTGGTTTAGGATTAGGGGCTCCATTTTGTGTTCGGATCAAAAGACACGGTGGCTAGGTTCGGCGAAGATGGGAGGTCACGGGTGAGAGAAAGAAGAGAGGGAAGGGGCTGTGTTAGAGAAAAGGCAAAGAGATCGGGCTAGAGAGAGAAAGTGGAAGGGAAAAATAAAGAGAGAAGAGAAAAAAAAAAGGCTTTTATACTAGGTAGAAAAGGGCAAAACGGTGTCGTTTAAGGGAGTGGAGGAAGTTGAACGCCTAGGGCCAAAACGACGTCGTTTTGAAGGGGCATCACAGGCAGAAAACGGTGCATTTGGTAAGCCAGACCGTGGACCTGTTGGGCGGATTAGGTGCTGCAGTTTTGGTCCTCTTGTGGGCCGTTGAGCTGGGCTAGTCTAAGCCCAGACAAGTATAAGCCCTTTTCATTGGGCTTTATTCAGATAATTTTTGGGTCTAGCCTATTTGTGTTTTTTTTTATTTTAATTTAATTTAAATTTTGTTAGGGAAAATCATAAACACATAAAATATGAGCACCCATTTTAATAATAAACATAAAAGAAAAAAAATAGGATAATAAATAATAATAAATATGAAGAATATAAACCTAGATAAATAAAACTAATAAAAAATATATTTTTATGTAGGAAAGCTTAGTTTACTCGTTTAAAAGTATATATAATAATAATACATGTATAGAAATGGAGATAATAATAACATTAAAATTTATATTTTGGGTCAATGTTTATAGCTAATAAAGATTTTAAGTTTGGCAAAAAAAGAAAAATAAAAATAAAATATATATAAATATATATATAAACAATAACAATTATAATAAAAAATGAATGATTATTTTGAGTATCCGATGATGAAATTCGACTTGTAAAGAAGAAAAAAGTTACCTCTTTCAGGTAGATTTTCTAGGTGAGGAGTTCGAGACGGATTTTCACCGAAGCGTCGGGATAAATCTGAACTCCATACTCCAATATTCATTACTCAAATAGTCATCATCGAAAATGTACATTAAAAGAAAAAATAAAATTTTATAATATTGCATTTAAACTTAAATTAGCGTTGTTAGTTAATTAGTTTAATAAAAATATTATCAAATAAAGTTAATTTAATCATAGAAAATTTTAATTGTTTGTTTGATTAACTATATAATTAAGTAAATTACTAATCAATGATGTTAATTAAAAAATAAAGATTTAAATAAGAAATGAAAAAAAATAAAAAATAACAAATAAATAAATAATTCAAAAAAGTAACAAATGATAATAAATACAAACAATGTGATAAATTATCTTAAACTATTAACTACATAATAGGATGAATTACAAATCACCTAAGTCAATAAACGCGTGCATATAGATATCATCATTTTATCCTGTCATAGCATGCCACGTTTATCGTGCAAGTGAGGCGAGGATTCTGATGATGGGATTTCTCCGAAGAGCTTGTAGAGATGAGTTCTTTCGGAGATATCTCTAGGTGAGGAAAATGTCGAGACTTCACCAAAGCGTTGGGATGGTCTTCGAATGATTTTCCAATAAAAGATTACCGACCCCATTATTTAAAATGAATAAATCATGACACCATTTTATACTTGCATCATATGCATACATAAAACCGAATAAAAGACCAACTCAATGAAACTTAGTTAATAAGCAAAGATTAAGAAAATATAATAATAAAATAAAAAATCAGGCCCTAATAGAATAACTTAAGATTAAATGATATCGTTTGTGGAACAAGTGCCACAGAGGTGCTAATCCTTCTCCGTGTGTAACCGCACTCTCGAACTCATCTTTAAAAAAACATAGACCAGTTCTCGTTCTTTCAATAGACCTAAAATTAATTTAGGACTTCGTCGATTAGAACCAAGTTAATGGGTGACCAATCGCACCTATAAAAGACGATTGGTGACGACTCCTAGTTCTTTTATTTTTGCCCACATCTAGCGGTCGGGTTCTCGGGCCCGCACGTTATGTCGGTATGAAAATGGTAGTTGCTCAAACTTATAAATTGTAAAATAAAATGAGTTTATATTTGACCTATTGTTAGTCTATGTATTCTATACATTATTAGTGAATGAAATAATATTATGTTATTAATAAATAAATATAAAAGTTGGGACCTAAAGACTTTTGAACTCTTACTTGTACATATTTAAGGAGTGACACTCTTTGATTTACTAATGAGGTATTAGATGTTATATACTAATAGTACATCCAATATAAACTCAAAATTAAATAATCATCTTGAAAATGATATATATAATAAATTTGAATTGAATTGAATATCAAATTATTAAGAAGAGAATCCAAGTCCACATATAACAATTTCCATTTAAGTTGAAAATTACATAACATGACCTAAATTTTGATGGTTATATTTTGGATTTCCATTTAATCGAATCCTTATTATGTTATAATTTTCTTGAAGAAAAAATATTTTTTAATAAATGTAAATAAAGAATTATCAAAAATTTTCTTTAATTGTACAACAGGTATTTAGATATATATAACTATCAATATGTGAAAATGACTTGAAAATTTTTCTTTGAAAAATGAAGTTGGCACTTTTGTGTGTATGCATTTTTCGATCAAACCAAAAGTTTCTAGACATGTCCTCGAGAAAAGGGTATCCATGAGAAACATACAATTTGTACATTTATTGATATGAACATGTCTTGCAAACAAATTTGAAACATATGAATTAGAAGAAAGAAATATCTTGTGATAGTTTCTTAATTGGTATGATCTTTTGTAAACGAAAGACCACATTATTCAAAGAAAAAATTAGTAACATGTAAATCAAATAATTAATTTAAGCGATAATTTAAAAACATTACAGTAATGTGACTTAAACTTAACATGAAATCATTAAAAAAATTGTGGGTCAACAATTGAATTTGAAAATTATATATCGACTTTTAGTTTGTGGTGGTGGTGTTTTTCTACAAATTTAAGGGCAAAAAAATTTTCATACCATTTGAACTTTACTCTAGTTATCACTTAAGTAGTACATGTGCCTTCGCATGAATAAATCACACACATGGAAGAATTATTTTTTAATCAAATAAAAGATGATAAGAAATATCCCTAAATATTCTAACAAAAAGACGCATCTTTAATAGGAAGTGTATCCAACTTGTAAGAACAACTTGCCTAATTTATCAATATAATAAAAATAAAATTCACCAAATTGAAACAATAATAAATCTAAAACAGAGGAAAAATTTACAATTTATTTTGTTATGGTTGCTAAAATCTTGTATGAACCCATAAAATGAATAAGGAAATTTTTGTAATTTTATTAAGTAATTAATTTTGGAATTCAATCTTACCTTTTGTCCTTCATCCAATTCTTTCACGTACTTCAAAAAAAATATTTAACTTTACATTGAAAAATGTTACTAGTCGAAAAGAAAGCATTTATATGTTTGGAATCAATTTGGGACAACAAATTTGAAACGAAATGGTAAAATGATTTAAACCAAATATGATGTTGGCTCAATTAGATGGGTTTGTGTGTGTGTTTTAATCATTTTGATTCAAAGTAAAGGTATCTCGAATATACCCCTGCAAAAGCCAAATGGATTATTTAAATAACTACCAATATGATCACAATTTGCAAACCTGAATCAATAATTGAACAAAATTATTTTGTCATACTTAACAATTACCACAATCATGGAATCAATCAATTATGGGGTGACAATTTCAAAAAGCCTAAAATTGGATCTAATCCCTTTACTTTGGCAACATGATCACTTAACTCCATTTTTTCCAATTTTAGTAATAGGTGTCCTCTTACTTCTATGAATTATTCACATAAGTGAATGTTTTTTTTTTTTTGAATCATTATGAAAATTTCATTAACTTCCAAAGTCATAATACAAGATTAGAACATCACATAATCAATAACTTCATACAACCTTTCATTACATCATTCCTTATTACATGATGTTGAAGCCTTATTAAAAACCTTATTATGGAAAAACCCATTAGGATAAAAACCATATGTAAGGAAAAAAAAAGTACTTCAAGGATCATGTATTACATGAACTAATACCTCTTAAATTATCCTTTATTTAACTCACCCATTTTCTATCTAAGAACAAGTTGCACTTGTAATGCCATCTCCTCCTAGTTATGCTAAATAATATGTTGATGTGGTATCTCCTTTCCAAATGTGCCACTTTGTTTGCATCTCTACTGCAACAAGACAACTGTAAGCAGTGGACTTTCTCCATCAAAAAGCTAAGGTCTTCAACAATATGTCCCAATCTCCCACTGTAGCATTTGTCTCTTACCCACTGGGTGACCGCTTTGCAATTTGTAACAGCTTCTATGATATTAAGATGTTTTCCCCAATAACATTGCAACACCCATCTCATACTATTTATTTCAACCTTAAAAACGAAAAGACCTACCACAGTCTTCTTGCATCCAACCAAGATCACCATGCCTTATCCATTATGTATAACAAATCCCTCCCCCACAATCACCAAGCCATTTCCAATCATCAAAGTTGCATTAGATTTTACTTTCAAACCATTTATCGTTACCCATAGTTGAGGCCAACACCCCTTTTAATGGAATTGCCATTAAAACAATTAGACTCATGGAATTGATGGACAATATTAGTCCTCAAGGCTACTATGGATATGGAATCCATCATCTTTTATTGAAATAGCAAGGTATGTCTCAATTTCCATATACCCTATATTACTCCCACCACTTCTTCAAGATTAGCCCATTGCAGCTTATCACAGAAGAACTTAAACCAATTTGTAATTGTTGAGAAGTACATGCCTAAGTCTCTAAATCCCTATTTTGTCATTAGCCATGCAACCCTTGTAACTTAACATGAACAAAAGTAGTGAAAGAGATATTCCACCTCCTTGTCACAAAACACACTATTTGATTCCACATTAACCTTTTTACTTATTAATGTTTCTCTAATAGGTAATACATTCTTCAAGGCTCTCCAAATAAAAACAATAATCTTTCGAGGAATATTGAGTCCTCACAATTTTTGCCACATACCACCATTATTATATGTTGAACTCCCAGCTTACAAACCCGATACTAACGAGCAAAGCTTTCTATATTTAGAGTTAACAAAGTAAATACCATGAGTTTCATAAAACCAAATCTGATTGTCATTAGGTTTTCTGAGGCTAAGAGATATGGACAATATGAGTTCACTCTTATAATCAAGAAAACATTGACATACCTTAGTCTTGGCCAACTCATATTATCTAAGTCAATAAATTCTGCTACAGTCATGTCTCTGTTGATCTTGTCACTACATGCCACAACACACATTAGAAAATCATAAGAAATCCATTTGTCGTTCCATACATTTACACTCCTGCCATCATCGATACACCACATTAACCTTTTGTTAATCACCATTTGGCTATTTCTAATACTCTTCCACAAATAACTACGATTGGAGTCTATTAGAGCTTACAAAAATCAACATTCGAGAAATATCGCACTTTTAAGACTTTATAAGCCAATGTAGTCACCTTACTCTACAATCGCCATCCTTGTTGCTCTAGCATAACCAAATTGAAAGCCATGGTATCTCGGTGGCTCATGCCACCAATATATTTAGAGGTACATAAAGATTTCTAATTTTTTTAGTGGATTTTATTACCATTCTCAACACCATTCCACCAGTAATTCGCCACTATTGAGTCAATTTCACTACAATGTGTGTTTGGCATTTTGAAACATCCCATGATGCATGTAGGAATTGCCTGCACCATAGACTTTATCAACATCTCTCGACTAGTAATCGACAATAGTTTGTTCTTTCAGTTAAAGATCTTTTTGTGCACTTTTTCTTTAACACACCTAAATATCTGGTTTTTTTTTTTAACCCCACTCACTAGCAATATCCCAAAATATTTGCCCTTCCATCAGCCTTTAAGAATCCCTAGAATCTCACAAACATCACTTACATCTTCCTCCACTGTATTTCTACTAAACATTACAACAAATTTTTCAAAATTTATTTTCTGACCAAAAGTAAGTTCGTATCTTACAAAAATATCTTAAAGGGCTTTTGCCTCTTGGTGACAAGCGTTGCCAAATATAATACTATCATTAGCAAATAGCAAGCGTTTTATTGTTAGGCCACCGCTACTATCCTTTATCCCTGAACTGCTTTTATTAGTTTCCACAACCATCAATAATGTAGACAAAAACTTCAATTTCTTTGATAAAAAAAAATGGCAAAAGAGGATCTCCTTGTCTCAAACCTCTTGAGGGTGTGAAAGCATTGCTTGGAGCTCCATAAATAAAGACTGAGTATGTAACAGAACAAATGCACTGTATCAGCTTGGCAATAAAATTGCTCGAGAAACCTAGTTTCTATATTATATGCTATGTAAAAATACATTCAACTCTGTCGTATGCTTTGCTTATATCCAATATATTCGCAAAATTCCCATTCCTAACCTATCTTTGATTATTCAAATAATGAAACAATTCATGAGCAACAATAACATTATCTAAAATTAATCTACCAGGGACAAAAGCACTCTGATTTTCAGATATAATAAATTACAGAATGGGTTTCAGTTGGTTTGTCAAAACTTTGGAAGCTATTTTGTATAACACATTATATAAGCTTATGGGGTGATGCTGGCTAACATTTTCAAGCTTTGTAACCTTCGATATAAGAGCTATAAAGGTATGATTAACTCGATGCCTATCAATATCACCATTTAAAAAATCATCTACAAATCGATGCACACTTACTCCAATTGTATTTCTATATTTTCATCCATGTGTTTTTCTAGATTTTCTAGATCTTCATCATCCTCATGAACTTACTTTTCAACATGGATTGATTCATCAAAATCTATATAGACAGATTCTTCAACATTTAGTGTCTTTTTGTTGAAAACTCTATAAGCTTTTGAGTTCATGGCATATCCCAAAAATATTGCTTTATCACTTTTAGCATCAAACTTTGCTAATGGTTGTTTTCCATTATTCAGAACAAAGCTTTTGCAGCCAAAGCACCTAAGGTGAGAGATGTTTGGTTTTCTTCCTTTGTACAGCTCATAAAGGTTCTTTAACATGATTGCTCTAATTGAAACTCTGTTAAGTATATAAGTTGCTGTATTGACAACTTCAGCCCAAAAGTACTTAAAAAAATTATTCTCACAAAGCATGGTCCTAGCCATCTTTTTTAATATTCTATTCTTTCTTTCCACAACTCCATTTTGCTAGGGTGTTCTAGGTGCTGAAAAGTTGTGTTCCAACCCCTTTTCATTGTAAAACTTTTCAAATTCATCATTCTCAAATTCTCCTCCATGGTCACTCCTAATCTTAATAATGGGTGTATCTTTTTCATTCTCAACTTTCTTACAATACCTTATGAAGGCTGATAATGCATCATTCTTGTGAGTAAGGAAATAAACCCAAGTAAACTTAGAATAATCATCAACTATCACTAAGCCATAAGATTTTCCACCTAGACTTGTTGTACTAATTGGACCAAAAAGATCAATGTGTAGCATTTCAAGAGGTCTAGAAGTTGACACAACATTTTTAGCCTTAAAAGAAATTCTCACTTGTTTTCCTAATTGGCAAGTTTCACATATTTAATCATTTTCAAACTTAATGCTAGGTAGTCCAACAACTAGATCTTTCTTAATCAATTTTAACATGGTGCTCAAACTAACATGTCCTAATCTCCTATGCCACAACCAGCTGTCATTTGCAGCATTTGCTACTAAGCACATTTCACTATCCTTTTCTAGGTCTTCAAGAAAGATAACATACATATTTTTCAATCTTTTTCCTATGAAGGTAATCTTGTTCGTGCCTATATCTATTACTTCACATTTGTTGGAATCAAAACAAACCTTGAACCCTTTACCACATAGCTGACTGATGCTTAGCGGATTATGCTTTAAGCCTTGAACAAATAACACATGATTAATTTGTGTACAAGAGTTATTACCAACCGTACCTATACCTTGGATTCTTCCTTTTAAATTATCTCCAAAGGATACGTTATCTTTTTTTTTCTTGTCTAGCTATGCAAATTGTTGGTCCCAAATATAGGTGCTAGAGATGGGGTGAATAGTACTATCTCAGCTCTTTCAGTGGGATTGAGACTTGATCTCAAATTAAGGAAGATAAGGCAACGAAAACAATGGACAAGGTATTTATAGTGGTTCGGTCCAAGACCTACATCCACTACATTGATTATCCAATCAAGGATTTTCAAATCAAACACTAAGACGGTGGAATTCACAAGCTTCCACCAAGCTTTTACAATGGCTTTTCAAGGCTTAGCCATAACCTTTACACTAGTTTTTCTCGGGATCAACTAAAACCCAATGTGGCTTTCCAAGGCTCAACCACAACCTATCACTAGTTTTTCCCGGGCTAAACTAAAACCCCAATGTGATTTTTCAAGGCTCAACCATAACCTTTAACTCTAGTTTTTCATGGGCTAAACTACAACCCAACCCCAACTTTTCAAGGCTAAGTTGGAACCTACAAGCATCCAAGAAAACCTTGCTTGATGCAAACACTTAGAGTGAAACACTCACTCTAATAATACAAAGATAGAAAGAAGAAAGTACCTAGTGATCACATGATTGATCTATGTGGTACAAGTTTAAGTGCTAAACACAAATACAAAGAATAGGCGTTAAAGTTCAATGAAGAGCACAAAAGATTTTCAGGTTTTGCTACTCTTCTTGGCTTGAATATGATGGTGTCTTTGAGTATGAAGCCAAAGTTGTCAAAAATTAGTTCTTTGGCATTTGGAGATCCTTTTATAGTTGAAGAAGCTTGTCTGATTGCTGTTGAGACGTTTATGATAGTTAGAAACAGTTTAGGGAAGATTTTAGCCGTTTTCTTGTCTTGTAGTGGCCTGGCGAATGTAGCAGACAGAGAGCACTTAGTCGACTAAAATTTTTCCCTTGGTCGACTAAGTTGGTTCTGCTTCAGACACAGATTCCAGTGATCGCTTAGTCGACTAACCCTATTATCTTGGTCGACTAACTTGATTCTGTTTCTCACCAAGCTTCACCATTTCACTTCTCCACTTTGACCTTTGTTCAACAAATGATCTTCCTTGACATATCAAGGGACTCCATCAATACTGATCTTCCTTGTTCTTCATCCAAATCACATCTTTAGGTGTTCAATAGGAAGATTGAAATATTTTTTCATTTATGAACATTTGCCCTGCACACTTAGTTATAGATGTTAGACACAAATGACATAGGAACATTTTATTATCATCAAAAACAAATGGAGCCAACAATTTCTCCCTTTTTTATGATGAAAAAACATCCCTTGATTAATAGCATGGTGCCTTTTTAGTGTCTTTTTTCAGTTTCTGCAGAAAATGAGGATTGTTCCCCCTAAGTTCATCCTCCCCCTAAGTGTGTGCATTTTTCATCCATTCCAGCAAGTTTTTATCCAAGTTATATTCTTAGTGACATTGTATATTCTTGCTTTGGATAGAAAATGCTTATATATGCAGATTTTAAGAGTAAATGGCATGTTGACAGATTGTTATCAATTTTCTATGTCTGCAATTTTCTGTCAACTAGCATGCAGGTTCAGATTTCATCATGTTAGCTACAGATTTCATTCACACCATCATTTTTCCAGTAAAACTCTTATGAATCATCATTCATATGTACTCAAGCACATGTTTTACTTTGCATTATTGTCTCAGAAATAATTTATCAACATAATGACTCAATATCAACACAATATCAAAAAATTTTGACAGTTTTACACAGTATCAACAGACAAGTTTCCAGCCATGCTTCATAATGTCATAAATATCATTTTCAGAGTTCAAACACTTTAAGCAGCTATCAACAAGCATATTCAAGACATTCATAAAGTCAGGTAAGATTAAAAGCATTGTTTGAATGCCATTTCGGCATAGACATCCAACAAAATAGTAATCAAAAATATTATTCCAGAAATACCCCTAGTCCTATTTTTGCTACATATCTACCCTAGAAGTCTGGTACCTCTACTTTCAGGATTTTTGTTTTTCTTGATATGTTCCCTAAAGGTCTAGTACCTCTACCCTCAGATTTTTTTATTTTTCTTGTAAATACTACTCCCCATTTTTGTCATCATCAAGGAGGGGGCTGAGGTATCAATTCTCAGAGGAAGATGGTGTAGATTTAGGGGACATAATTTGTTCCCACCAAGGATTTAGGGGAACAGGAGAAGGTAGTCTCAAAGAGGGTTGAGAAGTTGCTTCTGGAGTCTACTAATGAGATGTTTCTGTAGCTTTTTCTGGAGTTGCCTGATCAGAGACTTCTATTGGAGCTTGAGGAGTGCTTGTCGGAGGTGACTTTGCCTTTTCTACCAATCTTGAAGACTTCCTTGTTCTTGGAGGAACTGATTTTCTTGCTGGCTTCTTCTGTCTCATGGCGAGTGGCTGAGGCTTTGATGCATGAGCTATGTCTTTTGTTTTTGACTTTCCTGTTTTCTCCCCTTTTTCTGCAGCTCTCTGTTCTGAGGTAATTGCTTGAGCAACTTGAGCTGCTGCTGCCTCTTTTTCTGCTTGTTCTTCTTTTGCCATTTGATAGAACAGTCCCATGATAGACACTTCATCAAAATGAGGAGGTGATGCTTTTTGTTCAAGATTCGATGGAGGCTGGTGCTCAGGAGAACCAGGTGGCGACCCTACTGCCTCAGTACCTTGTTCAGACGTTTCCCTTTCTGTTGAGATGGTTTTATGGGGTTTTTCAACTTTTGGTTCAGAGTCATGATGACAAGGGCTTGCACTCTGGTAGGCTGATCCTTCAGCTTGAAATTCAGACCCTTCTGGTTGCAATGCTAATCCTTCAGCACCTTGTCCTTTTGGTGCCATGCTTTCAGTAGCAGAGGAGTCAGCATCAGCAGGTCCAGTTGGTATTTCAAATTTGGCTTTCAAGCTGGCTTCAATTTTATTCATTCTTTCTTCAGTTTCAACAAGCCTAGCTCCCTGATCAGTGAGCTTGGCATCCATTCTCATCAGTAGGTTGAACATTACTTCATTGGAGAATGGAGGGGCTGTTGTTTCTAGTTGAGTGAGGGCTGTCTCTGGCTATGGTTGAACTGAAGTGATCTTCGAGGTTTTGCTGAAGGTGTCCCCATACACTATGTATCCCATTTTGATCAGACTTCCTAGGTAGATTGGTTGGTCTCTACTCTTGACCATATCCATATCATACCTCTTTGCCCATACTCATTTTTTCTTAACAAGAGATGTAATTACATTCCCATAGGGCAAATGGATTTTCTCCAGTTTACATGCTGCCCTTATCTTTTCAATGATAAACCGTCCAAGGTTCAGAACTTCACCAGTGAATGCATGCTCCATCAACCAAAGGTCTTGAAGGCTGATGTAGCTTAAGCTACCACTCCTACCATGCAAATTTGCAGCTATAAAGTAATGCAGGATTCTAAATTGTGGACTAATAATCAGTCCTGCATTGCTTTTTGAAGAGAATTTCTCCTTTTTTCTAGTGACAATTTCCCACACAGAAGCAGGATCATATTTGTCAAGCATTTCATATTCTCCATTTTCTCCTTCAATTCCTAGCAGGTTACTTAAGTCTGAGGCTGTAACTAAGAATTCCTTCCCATTTAGAAAAACATTCAGATTCTCTTCAGAATAGTCCTCTAACTCATCAAGTTCTCTTTCACTAAATGCAATGCTAGCATAGAATTCTTTAACTAAACTAGCACTATACGTTCTATCTTTGAAAGAGCTATACTCCTTAATGCTTAGTTCATTGAAGTAATCAGTCAAGCTTGTTTAGAGTTCAAGAGTTTCATTGAAACTCTCCCAGTCAATATGCTTCCCGCATGTAATAGGGGCATTTTTGATTTTCTTAAACCTTTCTTCATGAATTTTGTTCTTAAATTTTAGGGAAGAAGCAGATGAAGTATCTTTTTCTCCTTTGCTCTTCTTTCCCAGTTTCTTAGTCTTCTTCTTTTTCTCTTTTCGCATTTTCTTCTCAGAACCTTTTCCAGACTTCTTTGTTGCAAAACCCAATGCTTCTTTTTGCTTTTTCTATGGGTGCTCAGCTTCAAGGTTTTCTTTTGTTGGTCTCTTCCCCTTTTTCTTTGCAAGTAAATCCTTAAGAAGGGTCGACTTGGCCATTGCGACTTCTGAAGAAGTTTTGCACTTAGGGTTCCAAGAGATGATAGAATGAGGGTTCTTGGGTGATTTCAGAGGAGGAAGAAAGACAAATGGGATTGTTAAGGTTGAGAGAATAGGTTATCAGGGGGTTAGGAAGTGATTGACAGTTTTTAACTTAGAAAATCGTCTGCCTTCCCCTTAAAAGATGCCTAACCTTCCAAAATTTTGAAACTCCCTCTTTTGTTTTCACTATTTACTACTTCAAGTTTTCCCTTTTTATTTTGTTACCCGGTAAATACAAAATCCCATGAATTTAATCCTATATCAAACACCATCAGTTCTTTTGATTTAATGGAACAGAGTGCTCTTAGTTGACTGAGTTTTACACTTTAGTCGACTAAGTCTCTTCTGTTTTCCTCTATTTAGTCCAGACTTCTTCCTATAATTCTTTCACATAACACATCCCTAGATTCCTTCTAATTTCACAGAACCTATCCTCACTAAGGGCTTTTTTGAATATATCGGCAAGTTGGTGCAATGTGCTCACGAATTCAATATTGATTTGTCCCTTAGTTACATAATCTCTAATAAAATGATGTCTTATTTCAATGTGTTTAGTTCTTAAGTGTTGTACAGGATTCTTTGAATATTTATAGCACTGGTGTTGTCATAATATATGGGAGTGTTATTCATGGACAACCCTAGTCTCTCAATTATTGCTTAATCCATAAAACCTGTGCACAACAACCTCCTAGGGACACATACTCTGCTTCAGCAGTGGACAAGGCTACAGAATTTTGCTTCTTGCTTGACCAGCATACAAACATGCTTCCTAGCAGCTGACATGTTCCACTTATGCTCTTCCTATCAGTTCTACTTCTAGCAAAGTCAGCATCTGAATATCCTACAAGGCTGAATGGTGATTCTTTTGAATACCACAATCCTAGGCCTTGAGTTTCTATGAGATATCTAAATATTCTTTTCACAGCAGTGAGGTGTGTTTCTTTAGGTTGAGACTGAAATCTAACACATAAACACACACTAAACTGAATATCTGGTCTACTTGCAGTTAAGTAAATAAGAGATCCAATCATACCTCTATAGAGCTTTTGATCTACATCTTTACCTTTCTCATCAGCATCAAGCTTTGTAGATGTACTCATTGGTGTGCTGATGGATTTCAATTTCAGCATATTATACTTTTTGAGCATGTCTTGAATATATCTGTCTTGGCTGACAAAGGTTCCTCTTTTGCATTGCTTGATTTGAAGGCTAAGAAAGTACTTCAATTCTCCCATCATGCTCATCTTGAATTCTCCCTGTATTTCCTTAGCAAAATTCTTACAAAGAGATTCATTAGTAGCACCAAATATTATGTCATCAACATAGATTTGGACTATTATTAGATCATTTAGGTATCTCTTGATAAACAGTGTGGTGTCAATGTTGCCCTTAACATAGTCTTTTTTTACCAAAAATTTAGAAAGCCTTTCATACCAAGCTCTAGGAGCTTGTTTCAATCTATACAAAGCTTTATGAAGTTTAAAGACATGATATGGTTTTTTGAAATCTTCAAAACTAGTAGGTTGTTCAACATATACCTCTTATTGAATAATTCCATTAAGGAATGCACTCTTCACATCCATTTGTTATAGTTTGAAGTTCATATGACAAGCAAAGGCAACTAACAATCTTATAGCTTCTATTCTAGCTACGGGAGCAAAGTTTCTTCATAATCTATTCATTCCTCTTGATTATATCCCTTTGCCACCAATCTTGCTTTGTTCCTTACAACATTTCCTTGTTCATCAATCTTATTTCTAAACACCCATTTAGTGCCAACTATAGGATGATTTGAAGGCTTAGGCACTAGTGACCATACATCATTTCTCTGGAATTGCTCCAGCTCCTCTTGCATGGCTAAAATTCAGCTTTCTTCTTTTTCAACTTCTTCAAAACTTTTAGGTTCAATTTGAGAAATGAATGTTGAAAATTCACATGTCTCCTTAGTTCCTTTCCTAGTCTTAACTCCTTGAGATATGTTACCTATGATTTGTTCTTGAGGGTGATCTCTTACATATCTCCAGCTTCTAGGTAAGTCACTATGCTAGATTTCTTATCTTTGTAAGTTTTCAAGTGGTGGAGCTACGGGTTTTTCCCTAGATGAGTCTTCCTCATTATTTTTGCTATAATCTAGACTCATTTCTTCCATGTTTCTTTCTAGATTTTCTAAATCTTCATCATCCTCATGAGTTTCTTTTTCAACATGGATTAGTTCATCAAAAACTATATGGACAGATTCTTCAACATTTAGTTTTTTTTTTGTTGAAAACTTTATACGTTTTTGAGTTCATGGCATATCCCAAGAATATTACTTCATCATTTTTGGCATCAAATTTTCCTATTGGCTGTTTTCCATTGTTCAAAATCAAGCATTTGTAGCCAAAGCTCCTAAGGTGAGAGATGTTTGGCTTTCTTCCTTTGTACAACTCATATGGGGTCTTTAACATGATTGCTCTAATTAAAGTCTATTAAGTATGTAAACTGCAGTATTTACAGCTTCAGCCCAAAAGTACTTAGGAAGGTTATTCTCACAAAGCATGGTTCTTGCCATCTTTTTCAATGTTTTATTCTTTCTCTCCACAACTCCATTTTGCTGGGGTGTTCTAGGTGCTGAAAAGTTATGTTCCAACCCCTTTTCATTACAATATTTCTCGAACTCATCATTTTCAAATTCTCCTCTATGGTCACTCTTAATCCTAATAATGGATGTACCTCTTTCATTCTCAACTTTCTTGCAATATCCTATGAAAGCTGATAATGCATCATTCTTGTGAGCAAGAAAATAAACCCAAGTGAATCTAGAATAGTCATCAACAATCACTAAACCATAATATTTGCCACCTAGACTTATGGTGTTAATAAGACCAAAAAGGTCAACATGAAGCATTTCAAGAGGTCTTGATGTTGACACAACATTCTTAGCTTTGAATGATGTCCTAACTTGTTTTCCTAACTGACATGCTTCACATACTCTATCATTTTCAAACAGAATGCTAGGTAGTCCAATAACTAGGTCTTTCTTAATTAGTTTCGACATGGTGTTCAGGCTAACATGTCCTAGTCTCCTATGCCACAACCAGCTATTGTTTTCTGCCTTAACTACTAAGCACATTTCACTATCCTTTTCTAGATCTTCAAGAAAGATGACATACATGTTTCTCAATCTTTTTCCTATGAAGGTAGTCTTGTTAGTGCCTATGTCTATTACTTCACATTTGTTGGAATCAAAACAAACCTTAAACCCTTTGTCACATAGTTGACTTATGCTTAACAGATTATGCTTTAGACCTTGAACAAATAACACATGACTGATTTGTGTACAAGAGTTCTTACCAACCGTACCTATACCTTGAATTCTTCCTTTTGAATTGTCTCCAAAGGATACGGTGCCTCTTTTTTTTTTGTCCAGCTGTGCAAACAGCATTTCATCTCCTATCATGTGTTGAGAGCAACCACTATCCATGTACCATGGCTGTTTCTTCTTGTGTTGAGCCTTTGAGCATGTTTCCTTTAGGTGCAGCTCAACCTACAAAAATATGGTTCAGTTCTTCTTAATAGGTACCCATGCTTTGATGGGTCCTTGAGTGTTAGTGCCAATAAGATAACCTTTTGGCACCCAGATTTTTTTAGTTCTCTGCACATTTATATTTTTGACACATTCATATGATAAATGACTATATTTTCCACAACAATATCATCTAGATGATGTATTATGATGATTTTTCTTCCTATGTGAATTTTTCTTTAAAGGATCATTGTTTAGACACTTAAGAGCTGTATTTTCATTGAGAGTTTTGCAAAGCATCAGTTTTATTTTCCAGCTCTACTCTCATGATTTCAAAATCTGTTTTTGAGTGTTCCAGTTCAGTTTGAAGTAAATTTCTTTGTTCAAAAACAGAATTGAAATCGAGTTTTATTTTCTCCAAATTTTTTTCAAGTGATGCAACCTTTTTCTTTAGATTTTTATACTTTAAAAACAGGCTTTCAAACTCATCACATAGCTCATCATACTCATCTTGCAAATCATTCATAGATATATCACAAGTCGATGAGCATACCTCTGTTTCATCATCCTTTGCCATCAGGCAAATGTTTGCTCTTTCTTCTGAGCTTCTTTTATCAGATTCTGTGCTTGAGGACTGTCTGACCAGGCTGCAACAACCATTACCTTTTTCGATTTTTTATTTTTTCTTGGAGTTTCTTCCTTCAGTAATGGACATTTGGATTTGTAGTGTCCTGGTTTTTTGCATTCGTAGCAGATCACTTCTTCCTTGTTACTACTTTCATTCTTGTTTTTCTTCCATGAAGCACCTTGATCCCTTTTAAAGAATTTTCTTGCAACTCTTCGATTCTTTCTTCCCATCAGTTTTCTCAATCTCCTTGCAACAAGTGCAAGTTCATCATTATCATCGCATGAAAGTTCTTCCAACTCTTCTTCAAGGATACTGGCTTTGAGTGCTATGTTCTTCTTCTTCTCTTTTGCCTCTTTTTTATCCTCTTTTTCTTCTTCTTTGAGCTCCAGTTCATGTGTGAGGAGTGATCCGCATATTTCATCGAGTGTAATGATGTTCAAATCTTTGGCTTCTCGGATGGCAGTCACCTTTGGCTTTCAGGACTTAGGTAGACTCCTAAGAAGTCTTTTTACAAGCTCATGCTCAGGGATAGGTTTTCCTAGCTAGTTAAGTTTATTTGTAATGTTTGTGAACCTATCAAACATGATGGTGATATCTTCACCAGATTCCATTTTGAACATCTCATAGCTGTGGGTCAAGAGGGCTATCTTGGACTCCTTAACTTGGGAAGTCTCTTCATGAATTATTCTTAACTTGTCTCACACTTGCTTAGCTATTGTACAGCTTGAAACTTTGTTGAACTCAGTGGGAGTTAAGGCATAATGCAAGGTGTTGATTGCCTTGAAATTTGTTTACACTTTCTTAGTTTTAGCCTCGATCCATTCAGACCTTGGCTTAGGCATCAACTCATTTGTGACAACATTTATAGTTGAAGGAGTAAAGGGGCCATCAGTGATGACATCCCACATTTCATAATCTATGGCCCTAATGTAAATTGACATGCTAGTGCTCCAATAAGGGTAATTAGAGCCATCAAACAGAGGTGGTCTGTTTGTTGATTGTCCCTCAACTACAACTAATTTTTGTTAAGCCATTTGGATCCTCCCTAAGGGTGTTAGACCTTGTATGTAGAGACCTAGCTCTGATACCAATTGTTGGTCCCAAATATAGGTGCTAGAGGGGGGTGAATAGCACTATCTCGGCTCTTTTAGTGGGATTGAGACTTGATCTCAAATTAAGGAAGATAAAGCAATGAAAACAATGGACAAGGTATTTATAGTGGTTCGGTCTAAAACCTACATCCACTACCTTAATTATCCAATCAAGGATTTTCAAATCAAACACTAAGACGGTGGAATTCACAAGCTTCCACCAAGCTTTTACAATGGCTTTTCAAGGCTTAGCCACAACCTTTACACTAGTTTTTCACGGGATCAACTAAAACCCAATGTGGCTTTCCAAGGCTTAACCATAACCTATCACTAGTTTTTCTCGGGCTAAACTAAAACCCTAATGTGATTTTTCAAGGGTCAACCACAACCTTTAACTCTAGTTTTTCATGGGCTAAACTACAACCCAACCCCAACCTTTCAAGGCTAAGTTGGAACCTACAAGCATCCAAGCAAACCTTACTTGATGCAAACACTTAGAGTGAAACACTCACTCTAAGAATACAAAGATAGAAAGAAGAAAGTACCTAATGATCACACGGTTGATCTATGTGGTACAAGTTTAAGTGCTAAACACATATACAAAGAATAGGCGTTGAAGTTCAATGAAGAGTACAAAGGATTTTCAAGTTTTGCTACTCTTCTTGGCTTGAATATAATGGTGTCTTTGAGTATGAAGCCAAAGTTGTCAAAAGTTAGTTCCTTGGCATTTGGAGATCCTTTTATGGTTCGAGAAGCTTGTCTGATGGCTATTGGGACGTTTATGACTATTAGAAATAGTTTGGGGAAGATTCTAGCCATTTTCTTGTCTTATAGTGGCTTGGCGGATGTAGCAGACAGAGAACACTTAGTCGACTAAAATTTTTCCCTTTGTCGACTAAGTTGGTTCTGCTTCAGACGCAGATTTTAGTGATCGCTTAGTCAACTAACCCTATTATCTTGGTCAACTAACTTGATTCTATTTCTCACCAAGCTTCACCCTTTCACTTCTCCACTTTGACCTTTGTTCAATAAATGATCTTCCTTAACATATCAGGGGACTCCATCAATACTGATCTTCCTTGTTCTTTATCCAAATCACATCTTTAGGTGTTTAATAGGAAGATTGAAATATTTTCTCATTTATGAATATTTGCCCTGCACACTTAGTTATAGATGTTAGACACAAATGACATGGGAACATTTTATTATCATCAAAAACTAATGGAGCCAACACAAACAGCATTTCATCCCTTGTCATGTGTCGAGAACAGCCACTATCCATGTACCAATGATGCTTATTCTTGCTGTGTTAAGCCTTTGAACATGTTTCCTTTAGGTGAGCCCAACCTACAAAAACATGGATCAGTTCTTCTTGATAGGTACCCACATTTTGATGGGCCTTGAGTGTTAGTAGCAATAAGAGAACCTTTAGGCACCCAGATTTTTCTGGTTTTCTGTACATTCATATTTCTAGCACAATCATAGGATAAATGGCCATATTTTCCACAACAGTAGCATCTAGATGATGCATTGTGATGATTCTTTTTACTATGAGGATTTTTCTTTAAGGATTCATCTTTCAAACATTTAAGGGCTTCATTTTCATCAAGAGCTTTTTGCAAAGCAGCAATTTTATTTTTCAGGTCTACTTTCATGATTTCAAAATATGTTTTTGATTGTTCCAGTTCAGTTTGAAGCAAATTTCTTTGTTCAAAAACAGAGTTAAATTCATGTTTTATTTTCTCTAAATCTTTTTCAAGTGATGCAACATTTTTCTTCAGGTTTTTGTATGTTAAAAACAAGCTTTCAAACTCATCACATAAATTATTATACTCATCTTGTAAATCATTAATTGAAATATCACAAGTTGATGAGCATACCTCTGTTTCATCATCCTTTGCCATTAAGCAAATGTTTGCTCTTTCTTCTGAGCTTTCTTCATCAGATTTTGTGCTTGAATCACTATCTGACCAGGCTACAGCAACCATTTCATTTTTCTATTTTTTGTTTTTCTTTGGAGTTTCTTCTTTTAGCAATGGACATTCAGATTTGTAGTGCTCTAGTTTCTTGCATTCGTAGCAAATCACTTCTTCCTTTTTACTATTGTCAATCTTGTTTTTCTTCCAAGAAGGACCTTGATCTCTCTTAAGGATTTTTCTTGCAAATCTTCGGCTCTTTCTTCCCATCAGTTTTTTGAATTTTCTTGCAACAAGTGCAAGTTCATCATCATCATCACATGAGAGCTCTTCCAACTTTTCCTCAAGCATGCTGACTTTTAGTGCTATATTTTTTTTCTTCTCTTTTGCCTCCCTTCTATCCTCTTTTTCTTCTTCCTTGAGCTCCAGCTCATGTGTGAAGAGTGACCCGCATATTTCTTCGAGTGTGATGATGTTCAAATCTTTGGCTTCTCTAATGGCATCACATTTGGCTTCCATGATTTAGGTAGACTTCTAAGAAGTCTTTTTACAAGCTCATGCTCGGGGATAGGTTTTCCTAATTGGTTAAGTTCATTTGTAATGTTTGTGAACCTATCAAACATGCTGGTGATGTCCTCACCAGGTTTCATTTTGAACATCTCATAATTATGGGTTAGGAAGGCTATCTTGGACTCATTAACTTGAGAAGTCCCTTCATGAATTATTCTTAACTTGTCTCACACTTGCTTAGATGTTGTACAGCTTGAGACTTTGTTAAATTCAGTGGGAGTTAAGGCACAATGTAAGGTATTGATTGCCTTAAAGTTGGTCTGCACTTTCTTGGTTTCAGCCTCGGTCCATTCAGACCTTAGCTTAGGCATCAACTCATTTGTAACTACATTTACAATTGAGGGAATAAATGGACCATCAATGATGACATCCCACATTTCATAATTTATGGCCCTAATGTATATTGACATTCTAGTGCTCCAATAAGGGTAATTAGAGCCATCAAACAAAGGGAGTCTATTTGTAGATTGTCCCTCAACTACAACTGATTTTTGTAAAGCCATTTGGATTCTCTCTAAGGGTGTTAGACCTTGTATGCAGAGACCTAGCTCTGATACCAATTGTTGGTCTCAAATATAAGTGCTAGAGAGGGGGTGAATAGCACTATCTCAGCTCTTTTGGTGGGATTAATACTTAATCTCAAAACAAAGAAAGCACAACTAGAGAGACAATAGACAAAGTATTTATAGTGGTTCGGTCCAAGACCTACATCCACTACCTTGATTATCCAACCAAGGATTTTCAAACCAAACACTAAAACGGTGAAATTCATAAGCTTCCACCAAGCTCTTACAATGGCTTTTCCAAGGCTTAGTCACAACTTTTACACTAGTTTTTCACAAGCTCAACTAAAACCCCAAGGTGGTTTTTCAAAGCTCAACCATAACCTATCACTAGTTTTTCACGAGCTAAACTAAAAACCCAAGGTGATTTTTCAAAGCTCAACCACAACCTTTTCAATGGTTTTTCACGAGCTCAACCAAAACCCAACACTCAACTTTTCAAGGCTAAGTTGGAACCTACAAGCATTCAAGCAAACCTTGCTTGAAGCACTTAGAGTGAAACCCTTACTCCAAGAATACAAAGATGAAAAGAGAAAGTACCTATTAATCACACAGTTGATCTAGGTGGTACAAGTTTAAATGCTAAACACAAATACAAAGGATAGACGTTGAGGTTTAGTGAAAAGTACAAAGGATTTTCAAGTTTGCTACTCTTTTTGGCTTGAATATGATGGTGTCTTTGTGTGTGAAGCCAAAAGTTGTTCAAAGTTCTCAAAAAAATTTGTTCCTTGGCATTTGAAGATCATTTTATAGTTGAAGAGGCTCGTCTGATGGCTGTTTGGACATTTATGACCGTTAGAAACAGTTTGAGGAAGGTTCTAGCCGTTATTCTGTCTTATAGTGGCCTGGTGGATGTTGCAGACAGAGAGCACTTAGTCGACTAAAATTTTTTCTTTGGTTGACTAAGTTGGTTCTGTTTCAAACGCAGATTCTAGAGATCACTTAGTCGACTAACCCATTTTCTTGGTCGACTAACTCAATTTTGTTTCTCACCAAGCTTCAGCCTTCTACTTCTCCACTTTGACTTTTGTTCAACCAATGATCTTCTTTGTTCAACTAGGGGACTTCCTTTATATTAATCATCCTTGTTCCTTATTCAAATCACATCTTTAAATGTTCATTAGGAAGATTGAAACATTGTTTCTTTGTAGATATTTCCCCTGCACACTTAGGTAAAAATATTAGACACAAATGACATGAGAATGTTTTATTATCATCAAAAACTAATGGAGCCAACACAAGTGAATCATCGTACCGTATATCTTATGTCAATTAATCCACAAAATCTGCATGTCTCTCTAAAGTCATCCATTCAAGACTCATTTCTATCCACTCTTCCCTTCTTTTCATTATTATAAAAAATTTTGTTGAATCCCCAACACATAACCATGGTAACTGAGATTAAGACTAAAGTCTTCTAAGCAAAGACCATCCAATATGTCTGGCTTTCCACAACGATCCTAGAAGATAGAGTTCCCTTTTACGCTGAGAATAGCCTCTCTCGTTAGTCGAACTTATTCATAGAGTTCAAGTTTCCACCTCCAACAATTGAAATTCTTTCCACCTCAAATTAAAGTCCTCCATGAATACTGTAAATCTACACTCATCTGCCCAAAGTTGATAACTGATTCAAAAACTAAAAGCCAAATCTAAATTTTTAGTTTTGGCGGTTATCTTGAAACCAAGATAAACTCTCGTAAACTTAAGGTCCGTTTCTTTTGCAATAAAATATCTTTTGGAAAAAGTTTTCAAGACTTATGCTTGTTTGAAAGACAAAAAAATTAATTCCAGATATAAAACATTTTATGAGTCAACAGGGTTAATCACAAAAAATGTCTTACGCCCTTGAAGAACATAAGACATTTTCCAAAGAACAACAAAAACACTTTTATACTAAGTTTATGAGTATAAGTTTGATCAAGGTTAATATTTACCTTAAAATATTAAAAAAATAAAAATATTAACATTTAACTTTAAAAAATTAATTTAAAATATTAATATTTAAATTATACAACACTATTAAAATTAAAAAAATATTTTTTAATGAAACCATTTAATACAATTAAATTTTTTATTTATAAATGGAATAAATCTTACTAATAATTATAATAAAAAATATTTCAATGATCATCATTTGATGAATACGCACTTATAATAAGTTTAAATCTTACTAATAGTTATAATAAAAAATATTTTAATAATCGTCATTTAATGAATACTTATTTATAAATATAGATTTTGGATATCTTACACAATTAATGAATATTTATATTTTTATAGCTTTAATAAAAAAGTGATAAGATGGAAAACTTTTTAAAAATTAGAGTTTATTTTCATTACAAATATGTGATTAAATGCTCTAGGAAATATAGTTATTGATTTTATCTATTTTCATTTCCATTCTTAATTTTGATCCCAAATAAGTGAAAATCAAATATCAATATCGTTTTGTAATCAATTCCTATTTATTATTTTAACACCTGAATAACTCCACCATGATAAAAATTATTTTTCATAAAATGTTCTAAACAACAAAAAATGTTTTCGATAGTTTGTCTAAATAATACAAAATATTAAATATTCCTGTAAAACATTTTATACAGAAAAAAATTTCCTCCAGTAAGTCTTTTTTCTTATTACCAAACGGACCCTTAGAGAGATAATTTAAAAAAACAGTTACATGGAAATTTTGAAATTAAATAAAAAATTATTAATGACATATGTGAAATTATTAACTGAAAAAAATGACTTTAATTTGATGACCATTTTTTTTAATTACTTTTCTTACGTGGTCAACTTTCATTACCTAAAAATAGACTCAAACTTCTTACAAAAATGTTTTTTATAGACTAATTTTTGACAAAATATTCTATCTAAATTTTGACTGCCATTGACGCCAATGACAATTCGAACTAAATTCCGACCATTTCGGGAATCTCGGCGGCAATCCTTCATAATCTTGTCGGAAAACGCCTTAACTTTAGCAGTATTTTGCTCATGTGGCATTATTAATATTTTGTTCCATTATCTATTTTTTCCTTTCCATCAATTTTTCATCTCCGCATGAGGTGCTATGATGACTTAAAATTTGCAACGTTGATGCAGCTTGCAGTCCAATTGGCAACTGGCAACAGCCCTCTCACAGAGTTATTGATTGGGTTGGGACAGTACAAAACTAGCTATTGAGATGGCATTTGGGAGTAAACTTTACTTTACTCAGACAAGCAACTGCTTCCCACCCCTGTTGCCAACAATTATAGGGATAAGGAAGACAACCTATTTAAAAAGGTTAAAACCTGTGCTAAATATTAAAGGCGCTCAAGTGGTACATGAGTGCCATAAAAGGCAAAGCAACACTAAAAAACATAAATAAATGCTGAACTGAAAGGTAAACTATTGAAAAGATAAAGGTGCCAGAAAGGTAAAATGAGTTGAAAATTAAATTTGCTGAAAAGGTAAAACAAGTGATGAAGGACAAAGGTTTAAATGTTCTAGTTTTGCTTTATCATTTTTTTTTTTCATCTTCAAAATCCTATTTATATTAAGGATCCATTTGATAATTGTAAAATAAATTATTAAAAAAATTTTGTGTAAAATATTTTTAAAAAATTTAATTTTTTTATTATTTAGAGAAATTATCGAAAATATTTTTTGTTGTTTAGATCATTTGGTGAAAAATATTTTCTACCATCACTCAAATTTTAAAAATTTTATAAATATTCCCTTCTCTAATATCTTTATAAGTCTGAAAAGTGCATACTCATCTTTGTAGATAAGGCTACATCTTTTTTTTTTTACTCAATCATAAATAAATTTTATTAAGCATACAGGTCTTGATACAAAAAGTAGCATAAGACAATTTACATGGTCATTGGATTTTTTCTTATTAACTCGTAAAATATTTTGCATTTGAATTACATTTTTAGTCTTCCAAACAAAGTACAAGTCTTGAAAATGTTTTCCGAAAAAAGTTTACATCAAAATAACCAAATTAGGATTATCAACATTAATTTGATTTATTTCACAACACTCTTTTTATTGTATCAAATTATGAAGCATGAAAATCTAATTCTTCTTTATCTCACAACACTCTTTCCTTAAATCTTAAAAGCTTATTTATGTTTTTAAATTTGTTTCTCTTCCGATCTCGTCTAAAACCATTAGCTTTTATCAACAACACAAAAACCCCAAATAAATTTTATATTTAGAGCATGTGTTTGTAGTTTAGGCCTTCTTTCCATTTGATGACAATAAATTCCACATGGTAACCTTACATTGGATAATTTCACATAAGTACAAATCCATATTAGTATTTGATCACATCATGTCAACTTTATCATTACATTATTCATGTAAATGTCACATCATTATTATTATATCATTAAATTGATATCACATCAACAACAAAATATCAGGTTAATACAATTAAAAGTCATATAAACATAGATAACAAAAATATTTTAATATGATTAATAGTTAGACAAACATTGTCAATTTTGAAAAGTATATAAATTAAATTTTTATAAATTATTATATAAGAATTAAATTCACCATTTTAATAAAGTACAGAGAGTAGTTGTATAATTTAACTAAATAATAATAAATTAATAATCAAAATTACTTATCTATGATGATTATATTTTAACCGTCCAATCTCATTTTACCAATTTTGTTTACTTAGATTATACACTATTAAAATTACTCCTAACGTTTCCTATCAATTATAATTTGTTTTTTCATTGTTAGACATAAAGGTGTCAAGGGGGGGGGGGGGGGGGGGGGGGGGGGCGCCAACGGCTGCCACGTAATTTGGTAGTAATTAAAAGTAATTAACAATGTGTAATATCCTAAAATAGGAAAGGGCAAGGCATACTCCAGGAAAGTAAATGGCTCCACATTCCCCTTGTTTCCTCGTAATTGGTTGTTATTTGTAGAGATCAGACATGAGCCACGTGGTGGTCGTTGTAGGCTGTTGAAAATGAGAAAAACAGTAACCAATTTTCGTCATTAATTAAAAAGATTTTGATTTATTTGGTTTGCAATTCTCTCTCCCCACCTAAATACGCAACCCGCGCCTTCTGCTTTCATTTCACTGTCACAATTCATTTCAAACATCTTCTCCCACATTACAACTTTTAATGTTAATGTTGCTACATAATATATATATATATATATGTAAATAATATATAAATTATAAAGATGAGAGGAGAAATATGAAGCTTCCTCCATTTTTTTAATGCATTATAATTTTAAATACTTTAATATTTTTTGAATATAATTTACCATCTTTTTTGCAAGAAGATTTTCATCATATTATAATATAATAAAATGTATATTCCTACTTTTTAAAAAAATTGAAATTAAACCAAACAAAATTTTTGACAAAACAGGTTCAATGTCTGTTAAAGTTTGATCAACTTCTATAATGCTAAAAAGTTAAAAAGCACCTTTACTTTTATACAAGCAAAAAATTCAATGAAATTAAAACCAATACAATAAGATAATTTTTTTTCTTTATTTTTATAAATTTCATAATTATCCGCTTTAATAGGATTAAAATTTTAAATTCCTTTGAAGGGAACAAAAATAGAAAATCGAGACAAGGGCAGTTCGCCCGTAGGATTGAATGAGCAGGTGACATGCTGAAAAAGTGGAATGCTTCATCTTTTATTAATGATCGTCCCATGTAATTAATAAATATCTATAATAAAATACTATATATAAAATTTTTTAACAAGAAAAAAGCATGAAGAAATCAAATAATAATAAAAATAAAAATAAAAAGAAAGGGGGGAAGGAGGAGACATTGTCTGGCTACTAAATAAAGGTACCGTTAATCTATCAACGTCTCCCTCTTCTAACTGTTTTCAACTCTTTACCTCTCTCAACCGTCTTCGCCCTCCCCCGCCAAAACAGTTGACTATATATACATCTCTATCCAACACAAGTGATAAACTACCGACTGTATCCCCTCACCGAATTTTGAGCTAGTAAACACTAATCCCCCTCACCATCAGAACCCATCCACTACGACCTTCACACTACTAGGCAGCCAATCTCCATAACTTCGGTTACCAGAATCACCATCGAGTTCAAGTCGAATGACCAGAGACTCATCTGATGCGGGCAATCGTGTTTTCAGCTGTTGCAAGCTTGGGACCAATGCTTTCTCTGTCCATTCTTCTAATCCAGTTCGGCCTATCCATACTCCACTCGTAATCTTTTCCAGTGCTTCATCTAGGATCTCAATTGTTAGCCTGTCACCAATAATGCTGGAAAACTTTTTCATTATGGAGTTTGCTATTTCGCGTCTAATGGGACCAAAATCTACAGGTTTAAAGACAATGGCATCATCCACAGAATTAAGCAGCTCACGAGATACTGATGACGTTGAGTTGCATAATAGCCTAGTAGTGAGGCCATGTTCTTCTTCATGATCCACTGTGAGATCGCTGGAATTGTGTGATCCATCAGCTTTATCGTCCTCCACATCAGCAGCCTCATTAAGATCGAATGATAGTGGTGAACCAGTTTCCTTCCGTGGCTTTGTTGCTCTGTCCTCATGTAGCCAACTGGCCCGGCGCTTTGCAGTTTTCTCAGAAAGGGATAACCTTAATTGCCAACTTCCGCTTGCTAAACTGGCAAGCTTCTTTTCATCCAGGGAAATACCATTTGATAAGAATTTAAGATTATCTGGCAACCAATTTGCCGTGAGAATAAAAATAACATTCCCTAGACTGATCTCACGACCATAAGAATCAGCAAGTCGACCTCTCTCCATTGCTCGTTTTATGCTGCCTCTAACTAGCATATCTGCTTCATCGATATCTTCAAGCATTACTACTGAGAAAGGGTTCCTCCTAACTGCCTCTGCTATTCTGTCCAGCACCGTTTTACCACGGACACTCATATCGGATTCCATATCATCACGTCTTGAACCAAGACAAATCACCACTGGATGCGCCCCACATACTTGGTCTGAGAGGGCCAATGCCATCTTCTTCTTGCCAACCCTGTCAGGGCCAGTAAACAACAACCAAATGTCACCCTTTGCTCCAGCACCCCGCCGTTTTCCATTGCCTAATTTACACTGTGTCACAGTTGTAGCCACTGCAGATGCTGCATCCTGCTGCCACCACACCTTCTCTATTAGACCTTTAAGGAGTTTCTTTAATGAGTCAGCCTCTAATGTGTTCAACAGTTTGTCGCTTTGCAAATCTTGGAACTTGTTCTGTGGTTCAGAAGGTATGCAGCCCAAAAGGTCCCTCACCCGCTCTTTATGCATTCTTTCTGGTGAGGTCTCGGTGATCTTTGGTCGCCCAAGAACAAGGTCTGTCCTTACAAGGCTTCCTTGTGGGCTACTTGTCCGTTCCATTGGTTGGCTAGCTACTAGATTTGGATTCAGTTGCAATGTCTCCCCAATGTTCCTGTTCAATTGTAATTTGGGTTGGAAAGGTTGCCGTCCTAGCAGAGGTGAATTATACAAGCTCGTCATTGAGAGAGCTGTAGAAGCGAATCTCTCAGAGCCTAGACTGGGCTGATGAAAATTAGGATGGAGACGCAAACATGTGTCATTCCATTTCTTCTGCAACTCCTGAGTCTTCTGCTTCCAGATCGTCTCCTGATCCTTGGTCTGTAGATAACATGTAATGGTAACAAGAAAGCTTAGATATGAAAAAGACAAGACTTAGCTCTGCACATATTTACAAACCAAAAAAAAAAAATCTAACAAGACTTGGTTTTTATTTAATTTCTGCTTCTTACCTGCGTCTGATCTGTTTTGACATCACCATCATGGGCCGTAGCATTCTGCAACCACTGTGGCAATGCTGGCCGAGTTGATTCTGACTTAATATCAGAGAAGGATTTCTCAAACTCCTTGGCTGCTACAAGTTTCGCAAGTTCTTGATCATAATTCTGCATGCACTGTGGGCAAAAGCCTATTTTTCTAGCAGGGTCCAAGTTCTCAGAAAGTTGCCTCGGTTGAGCAGCTGTAGTTGCAAACCCCTTCAATGGGGACAGGGACTCAACAGAGCTGCTAAGTATTCCATTGCTTCCAAGCCTGGAAGATAAGAATATTACAAGTTAATCGATGATAACAGCAAGAAAACTAGATAATCCAATCTCTCGGGCATTGACAGAAACCAGAAAAAGAAAAAAGAGCCTCTCAAACCCACAGATCAATCTGCATCATCTAAGTTTAGTCTTTGCATGCAAGACAACGTCAAACTGAAACATGAATCTAAAAAGTCTAATGGACGTGAAGAAAGTCTTTTGTATCAAGCAAGTCCCCAAAAAACATGTTAAATTTTAGATCAGAATCAACTTTTCCCAAGAATAAAATCTATTAGTAGCACAGAAACCATGGACTCTATAAACAGAAATTTCTTGATACCCATTAATATACCCATATTCAATAAAATCTACTTGCATATAATACCCTGAAATCAAGCATATTATCCAAGTTAAAATGAATTCCAAAATTTTGAACCTTAACTTTTGGCAGCATAATCTGATAGAATTTAAGCTTTCCATATTCAAAAACTAAAGCTAAAATAAACAAAAACGTAAGTAAGGTACCAACGTTGTCAGCGCAAATACCTTGCAAATATTCCCGGTAAGGGTGCTCTGGCGGCAATAGGAACAGCCTGCAGATCCCAATCATTTTCCATTGAAGGATGATAAACTTGACATCTCAAATAAGTTTCACAAGTAGCAGTTCCAATCAACCATACTCTCCCACTCCCTTCTCCAAACCTTCCCAACAACTTCCCCATCTCTGCCACCGCAGCAAGCCCCGCTTCCGATACCACCTGCTGCTGTTGAACCCCAACGCCAAGACCCACCTGCTGGTTATTCTCCACTAACCATTTCAAGTCACCCAAATCAAGAATCACCCCTCCACAATCCAAATTCCCAATCTTTGCTCCAACTTGAGTACCCAACTCTTTAATTTTCGCAACCATTTGGGTTTTATCCAATGCGAAATCTTTCTCCAAACGAACCACCTCAACATTTCTCAAAACCCCATCGATTTCCTTACTCTCAATCCTCCTCAAAATCTCCTTCACCACCAATTCCGGCTCCGGTTCACCCACCAAGACCGGGTTCCTCTTCTTACTCCTCATCAAAATATCGATCACCCTTTTCACTTCTTCACTCCTTTGCTGCCCGGACTGCCCGGCTGCCCCTTGTTGTAACCTCGGATTCAAATACAAATTCCGATTGGCTGAAGGCGCGGCAACTGCGGAAGCAGCAGCTACGACCGGTCTGAACCCCAATCCGATTGGACCGGCCGTGTTAGCTGAGTTTGAACTCGTTGAGTTCAATGATTGTTCAATGGTCGCTTTGACTGCGGGACTCGAAAAACTAGCTTCCCGCATGACTCTACTAACACTTGGATCATCAAGAATCGATATAATTAACTGTTCCAATTCCACTTTAACAGCCAAAAGCGGTTGCTGTTGTTGCTCGGGACATCCACGGCGTTGGTGGGCTTGAGCACGTTTAAGAGCAGCCATCAAGGCATTGGAGATTGGTGGGTCGAGTCCCGGGCTGCTACTATTGGCGTTTTGAGCAGTGGGAAGGCGTTCCAACGCCACGCTGAAACAAAGCTCCAAAGCTCGACACTGCAAGGGATGAGACGAATTGGGGTGCGATTTGATACATGCTTGGCGAAGGAATCCGGTGGGAGATGCGAGGAGTGTTGCCGCCACATGGAGCGGCGTCGTTTGGCCGTGATTCCTACGGCTTGCTTCAGCTATCGAATGGTTCAACACGCTGGCCGCCTCCGGCGTCAGGGTCTGTTGGATCGTGCTTAATCCTGCTCTCATTTATTATTAGTAGTATTTCTTCTTCTTCTTCTTCTTGGTATCTATATTTTAGTGTGTGTGTGTAATTTTTTTTTTTTTTTCTGTTGAACCTTGTTTATTATCTAAAAAGGAGGAAGAAAAGGAGAAGGAGAAGGGAGGAAAAGGCTATGGAAACAGACAAACTGAAATGAATCACCAAATGAAAGCTTTTTACAGGCAAAAACAAAAATGAAAGAAAGCAATAGCTTAGATGGATAGATAGATAGATAGAGCTTATAACCTTCTTTCTTTGCTTTAAGTGATCTATCTTTGGGTGTTGTTATTTTCTTTTCTCTTCACACAAAAATTTTTTTAAAAGAAAAAAGAAAAATGAAATGAAAAAAGTTGGTATTATAAAGGAGGAAGAGAATTCAACGCGAAAAGGAAAGATCAGATCCCTCTTTCACAAGAACCCCTGCCATTTCTCTTCTCCCACTCTTTTTATTTCTTTTTTGTTTTTGTTTTTGTATTCTTTCTCTGTCTATCTCTTTCCTTTTTTGTTTTGCTATCTTTCCCTATCTATCTGATTCATCCATTACAAAATATCCAGCACAATTTAAGTGAAAATTTTAGACTCTACCTGGCCTGGCCACCGTGAAATTGGGTAAAAAAGTAAACAATTGAAAAAAGAAGAAAAAAATAGAGCGAGGGTTTTGCATAAAAAGAAAGACAAGACCCACCAGGGCAAAAGTAAATTAGTTAAGGCTCAGCATGAAAAATGTTTGTTTTTATTAGAAAAAGAAGGAGAGAAAACGAATTTCTGGAAAATAGAGAATTGGAAGTACTATCAGTTTGCAAGGATTTCTGGAAAATGCTTTCTGGGCAGCGCCATCTGCTCTCCTTTTTGTGTCACCCCCTCCTTTCTTTTCTATATTATTATATGACTATTATTTTATTAATTAATACATACATATATATATATATTTATTTATTTTTACTTAAAACTTACTTTCTCTTGTCTCTATACATTAGAGATAATGGAGTGAGAGAAACACCTTTTTCTTAGAGAGAGACCGAGAGAGAGAAACAGAACATTATTCATTTTTTCTTTAAATCTAAAAAGAAGAAGAAAAAGAAAAAAAAAAATTCATTTCATTCATTCATCACTAGATCGCTTTATACTAACTTTATCTCGCTCTAGACTGTGGATTGACTGCCTTTTTCATCTTTTACTTATTATTATTTTTTTCAAAGAACAAGGGATGATCTCTCCGAGTTGCACGCGCTTTTCCGCCCTAAAGGGAGGATCCCACCGTGCCTGAATCCATGCGGAGTCGGTTCACGCGCTGCGGAATTGATGGGGGGAACAACGGTAGATGAGAGTTTCGGGCTTTTATAAAAATATATTTATATATTTTTGTAAGCCTTTCAACCAATTTTCTGCTTTTCACACGCAATCGCTGCAAAGGCATCGCACGACTTTTACCTTTTCATACTGACTTAAACCTTTTTCTCTCTCTAATTTTGTTTTGTTTTGTTTTTGTTTTCAAAGCATCAAGCATGCAATTTCTTGGCACTTTTCTCCCCCCCCAAGCATTACTTCTACTTTTACTGCCTAATCCTATTTAATTCTTTTTTAATTCTTGTCATTATTATGTTAATCTCGTTCAAGTTACTAACTCTCTTCCTCTCTTACAACTCGAGATTAATCCTAATGCACCCTTTCCATTAAATTCTTTGGCAACAAATGGTATGACTATCAGTATATGTGCATTTATTTCTTTTGTCTTCATAACTTGTATCTAACCCATTGATCCAAAATAAAAAAAAAAAAACAAGTAAACTCAAAATTTAAAACCCCAAAGGATCATTTAATTCCATTAAATTTTAAGGATAAAACATAATTAAATGTAAGATAGGTTGCCTTTATTACATGATGAACTAATTAAATAATGTAATTTTTTTTATTAATATCGAAGATTTTTAATAGACATTCTACCACATTACATTGGGTGCCCTGGTTGACAAAAAAGGGAAGCTCTCCTCTTTACAAATTTAGAGTAAGTTTATGTATAATAACTAAGTTGTATTTGCTATGAAAATGATGACAACAAGTAGTTGTGTTATGGTGACGATTTAATTATTCATAGTCCACGAACAACTACTCCACATAGTAGAGGAAGCGTGTGCATGTCCTCAAAAATAAATAAATATGACCAAAAGGTGAAGGAAGCCAAACTTTTTTTAAGCTTTTGATACAAGGCTCACAATCGGGAAGCTTTCAATTTTTCTTGCAATTGAAGCTAAATCCACGAAGCCTTGAAAAAGGTTTCTTAAGAATTCATTTGTTGCTCATGTTTCTCCATGCAATCATTTTTCTATTTTTCAACCTTTTAATTTAATGAAACTATAGCAAAACCCTGCACAAACAAGCTTTAAAATTAAGGACGGATCAATATAGAGTGACATTATTAAATTGTCAAAAAAAATTTTAATTATAGTACTTATGTTAGAGTTTTATGTAATCAATAATGTTAATGAATCTATTAATTTTTATACAATTTTGTAAGGAGTGACTGTCAAACATTTCAAGTCAAGATAGATTTAATTATGACACCATTAAAAAAAATTACTGAGTCAATTCTTTTTTAAAATATTTATTTTTTTACTTTATTTTCTTTTACTATAATATCCTATATTTTTTGTTGACTCTCTATATTATAATTTAAAATTTAAAATAATTTTCACACACTCATATTCCTAAGGGTATTCATTTATTGATCTTTTTTTATTTTATAATTTAACAAGACATGTGGCAATTGTTTAATTATGTTTGTAGAATTTTAAAAATTTGCTTACTGTATAGAAAATAATTTGTCATTTATTAATCAGACATATAATTCTAAATCTAAACAAACGAATAACATTATCGTTACTAAAAAGAAAAAGAAATGAACTAAATAAACTCATATATTTAGCTAATTTTTATTTTGTAATTATGTTAGTTTTATTTTTTAAAAATTATAATTTAATGGACTTGTGGTACTTAATAAATTCATATGTAAAGTTTGAAAAATCCTGCATTGATGAATAAAAATTTTTTTTCGTGAAAAAAAAAATTTTGAGTTGGAAGAAATTTGCACAAATGAAAAATCTTGTTTATTTGTTGTAATTTAAAATTAATAAGAGCTCCATATTGAGGGTGGAAGCCACCACCCTCTAGCCATAGGTTGGTTCAGGCTCACCTAATTTGAGAAAGGACATTTTAGTTAGAGATCATTAAATGCTTTGCGCCAGTGGCATGATCGATTCAACCCATCGCGGGCGCAACCATCCCATAAAATCAACACTGACATTTGCAATTTTAATTTGGTCGGCAGCCGCGGCTCAGCATCTTTTCAATTTTAATTATAATCATTCAATAGCTGTGGCTCTCATTGTTGATAGCTCCCCTCTTCAGTTAAAACGAAAAGCTCTTCTCGTATACTTTATCCTTCCATGTTCAAAATTTAGGTCACAACCAAATTTCATTAAATTACGATAGATTTTTTTTAATTAAAAAATCATTATTATCATGAATAATTAATATTTTTGGTTATCAATTTGTTGTTATCAATATCACATTTAATGATCCCCTCATCAAGTTACTATTTCCAAGCAACTACATCAATTATTAAACAATAGAACCAAATTTAGCCAAATTCTAAAATAAAGGCTTATAGTTTTTTATTTTTAAACCAGCGTTCTTCAAAGCTAAGGGCGGACAGAAGTTGGCAACGGATAACAACCGTCATCTTTTAATTTTATGTTATAACATAATTTTATTTTGAAAATAATAAAAATTCACATGATATTGTGGAACATAATGGGGTTGAGTAACTGGCATGGACTTGGGGATGAAATAGGGTTTATAAAAATGAGAAGGCGGGTTTAAACTCGGGCGTGGATCAAAAAAGGGGAGCAGGCATCATGGTGGACAAAAAGGGGGAGAAAGGGCGTGTAAATCCCGGAAGATACAAATTCCATTAAAATAAGGTTTTAATGGAAAATGGGGAGTAAAATAATGTGAACTTTTGGGGATTCCTGACTTTACAAAAAGTGATTTGTTACTTGTACTACTGCTACCAACTTTTTGTGTGGAGAGAGAAGTCCTGAGGGAACAAAAATCATCATCATCATATTGCCCTTTTTGTAACGCACGCCCTCCCCTCTTCCCTTCCCTTTTACGCGTTTTTCGAGCCCTCTCGTCTCACAACTACTCCTCCCCCCTCCCACCACCTTTTCTTTACCCGCTTCTTCCTCTTCTTCTTCTTCTTCTTCGTGTTCTTCTCTCACGCTCTCTCCTTCTGCGCGTGGCCCATTCCGGAAGATCAGAGCCGTTGATCGGGATGTAAAAGACACGGGAGTTCAATTTCTCGCGAGAATTCGAAATTTGTCGTGTAGGGAGAAAAGCTGACGCGTGAAACTTAGTCCTTTCCTTTTCCGGTGACCGAGAAAAAAGTGAAAGTTTGAAAGGAAGAGAGAGTTTTCAACTTTCTGCATTTATTACCGTTCACGTATCTTTGTAAACTGTTTGTCTGCTTTTCAGCTGCTCCATTTTTCTTACGTTGAAATGCCCATAATACCCCTCCTTTAATACTATTTATTATAATATAAAAAGAATCAGTCTGTCAATTAATATCATTTTACGTCAAATTAAAAAAATAATAATAACTCATTCTGAAGGAAACTGACACGTGGAAGATGATTGACGGAAAGGAAGGTGACTTTTGCTCTGCGATTGTGCCATTATGATTATTATCAGTGGTGAAAGTTAATAATCCATTTGGTGATGTTAATCTTCCATTCAACCAAAACTTTGCTTACTTCATTGCACTTTATTGCTGTGATTATTGGGCAGGTACGGGGGAAAAGGACAAAACTTGTGAGACAAATTGGCTTTTATTTGACCAAAAGGAAATATTATAAGCATCATTTTCTTTGTTATTCAAAAACTAAAAGGGCGTCACAAATTTTAGATTGCAGGCTTATCAAAAATTCTTTTCCCAAATAACCATGTGGGTTCATACCCTAAAAACACTTAGGGTTAAGCCTTATTGAAGTATCATTAAAAATAAAACCAAAAAAAAAAAATTGTAGTTTCTATATATATAAAACGGAAGCTACAAAATTATGTAATGGCATCTCTCAAGGAAAGATTCAATACTTGCAAATTGTGTATGAGCTTTTAGATTTGATATGTTAATGAGGATGGAGATTCTTGTTGTCACATTTAATTAATTATTTATCCATTTTTAGCACTTTCATGTTTGAGAAGATTGGTAACAACTTCAAATTTTTATATCATAAGTGATATATGTGATATGCTGACCCGTTTCCAAATAGTAGCTATGAATGCCTATTTATTATTCTTGTTGCCACCAATTTGATTTTCCAACAATTTTTTTATATCGATTGTCAACATCTTGATCTAACTAGTTGATTTTTTTTAGCTAAATAGAGGAATTTTTAAATATATATATATATATAAGAGGAAATTGTTTTATTGTTTTTTTTTAAAAAAAAATTCTGTTATTGTTTCCAAGGAGAATTTTTTTTTTCCATAAATCTCAAAATGAATTAATTGCTTTATCTCTAAAGTTAGGATCTGTATTATATCCAATAAACATTATATATAAAAATTTAGTGTGATATAAATTCAAATTCAATCAAAAACATATTATTTTATCATAATACTTTAAAAAACTTCTGAATTATTTAATAAAATTTAAATAAATCTTTATTTTTCGATTACATTCAATCAAATCCTTATATTTCTATTTTGAGTCAAATAGAACCTTATTCCTAATAGTTGATTAACTGTTATTAGTCAAAACGTTATTTATTATTTTTATGTCACATGACATTGAAGTACGTGTTGACGTGGAGGGTGAAAATGCCATAGGATCGTGTTATCACCCTGTATTATCATCTACTATGGCATATTAACATGTCATCTATTATGAAATGATAAATGACATTTAATTACTAATATTGAGTCAACATTTTTAAATTAACAAAACATAATATATATATATATATAATATTTTGTATTATTAAGTGTTTGTTTGGCTTGGTTTTTTTTTTTTCAACTTGTTTATCTTTTAAAAGTAGAAGTTAAGTCAACCATGATTTTTGAAAAACTCTTTAAAAAAAGTAACTTTTTTTTAAAAATAAAATTAAAAAAAAAAAGCTTAAAGAAAAGCTTTAGGAATGAGCTTTCCATTCTCTTCTTTTAAAAGCACATCAATTTTTCATGAAATACCCCTTTCTCAATCAATCTCCTTTTAATTGCAATCTTCATCTCCTACACCTCTTTCTACAAAAACTATTAAAAAAATAGAAGATCCAACGATAAAATATCAAAATTTAGAATTTTTTTTGTTCTTATAAAGATTAAGAGAAAAAAAATTTAAAATTCACAACTGCATTCATATACTATTTAAAGGTTTTTTTTCTTTTTCATTAAAAAGAGATTTTAATGTTAAATACATCGTTTTCTCGTTTCTTTTCTCTTTTGAGAATTGAAGCATCGTGATCCAATTGCTTACTAAATTAACAAAAATCTAATACTCTTGCTATTATACAAGTTTCAGAGTTTTTTTGTTTCTTAATTGATTTTTTTGATTTTAATATCTAAAATTATATATAAACTTGAAGCATTACGTTATAACTTATTAGGTGATTGAAGATGGCATGAATACCGTATATGGTAATTTTAATTGAAATTAAACCTTATATAATTTATTTTGTTAAACAGTTTACCAAATAGTTTTAGCTTAATTCTAAAAGCTATTATTTTTCATAATAGGCCAAACAGGCTCTAAGTAAAAAAAAATTAAATATTTAACTTATTTATATTTCATAATTACTCAAATGAATTGATGCAAGCAACATTATCTAAATTGTACTCGTTAAAAGAAAAAATCAAGGTTAAGTTTAATTCATTTATATTGATCTAATATGCATATATAGAGAAATTTAATTCTTTCTTTCTATTTTTTTTGTTACCAAAAATGATATAAACAACAAATAATTAGAGTTTGTTTGACTTAATTTTTTTTAGCTTAAAAGCTATTATGAAGCTCTTATGAAAAATAATAACTTTTAAAATTAAACTAAAGCTATTTGGTAAGCTATTTGATAAAATAAATTATATAAATTTTAATTTTGATTAAAATTACTATAAAAGAGTATTTATGTTATTTTCAATCACTTAATAAATCAAAGCAGAATAAATTTGTTTTTTTTTTTTGAATAGTAGAATAAGTTTGTTTTGAACTTATATACGATTTCATATGTTAAAATAAAAAAAATCCATATAAAAACGGAACAGTTTTCTAATTTTGTATAGTAGTAATAGTATTAGGTTTTTGTTGCTCTAGCAAGCAAAATTAGATCATGATGCTACAATTCCCCAAAAACTAATAAAAAAGAGAAAATGATATATTTTACATTAAAATCCTTTTTAATGAAGAAGAGTGAAAACCTTTAAATAGTATCTAAGTGCAGTTTTAGATTTTAGGTGCTTTTTTCTCTTAATCTTTATAAGAATAAAAAATCTTAGACTTTGCTATTTGTTGTTGAGTCTTTTGTTTTTTTCTCCCAATAGTCTTTATAGAAAGAGATAGAAGATTGTGATTTGCATTGGAGAAAGGTGATTTGCTAATAGAAGAAAAGGAGAAGGATATCGATTGAGAGGGAGAAGGGTATTTCTTGAAAAACTAACGTGTTTTTAAAAAAAATGAAAGAGAAAGTTCGTCTTTGAAAATTTTCTTTAAGCTTTTTTTTAAATAATTTTTTTTAAAAAAAAGTTATTTTTTTTAAAGAAATTTTTAAAATTTTGTTTGACTTAACTTTTACTTTATAAAATAAATAAATTAAAAAAAATAAGACAAAATAGACACTGAATGTTACAAATAATACATTTAATTGTTTTAACAAGATGGCTCTTTCTACCATATATATGAAAGTTAAAATTGAACATAAAATAAAATGGTTTTATAGAAGTCTTCAAACAAATGTAGCACCTGGCAAATCTGCTCTACATGGATACGGGCAGGCTTGTCAAGTTAGCCAATATAAAATTAATAGATTGGAAAGTTGTTGCAAAATTTACCTATGGCATCTAAATATAGGCAATTTTTGCGGAGAGCTAGTTATGCATAAAAACCAAAAAGAGTACCAGTATGGCTCATATTTATTGCTCGAAGAGTGTGTAGGTAGCATAGGTGGATGACCAAAATGATGACCCCGAAGGCCAAAATTTCATTGCTTGTTGTTCAAAAAGCATATGCTACTTGCTTTTGCTTTGACTTCACTATTTGGCAAAGAATCTGAATTAATATATTTTATTAATTTTGACTTGAGAAGCCATAGGAGCACCTTTTTCCTGCGATCGGACACCCATATATGTAACAGCTTTTCCAAGACATAATTGCGGGTATATATGTACGCGGAATAAAAACTCTTCCAATATTTGTAAAATTAAGAAATGAGGAAGCTGGCTGGCTAGTTAAATTTGACCCAACTTTCCATATTTTCAATTTTCATCATGCGATTTTTGACCATTTGGCTTTTCTGTTCTTGCTATTTGATCTAAATTTGACTTCCAACTCGCCTAATTTATTCGCATATCGAAGCTCATTTTTCCACAGAATCTTCTATTTTACGGATGCTTTGAATTTGCCTAAGAGGGCCACTTATATTCCTTATTTAGCTTTAAATCCATGCAATGAATATATTTTTTTTTTTGACTTTTAGGATGGGAAAAACCAAAAACTTGACTTTGATTAATGTATATCTCTAACAGGATAAATCTGAAAATTTGAAATGAATTCAGTAAGCTTGTATGTTTACTTGTCAATTTGATTATTTTCTCATCTTCATATATGTATAAATCTTGGGACAATTTGATTATTTTCTCATCTTTATATATGTATAAATCTTGGGACAACTTTTTGCTAGTCTTGCTCCATTGTGAATACAAACCTAGCTATTTCAATTAATATTTAAAAAGAAAAAAAGAATAGAGAACAAATATGAGAACCTAAAGTTGGCCACTTGGCATCAATGCAATGTAATGTCTCAGAGTTGATAAAGCTAATTTTCTTTCAAATGATCAGCAAGATAGAGATAGAGATGGAGGACACAGCTTGCTCTCAAACCTTTACGACTTGCAAAACAGGAAGAAGAAAACGAGCAAAAACAAGAAATTAATGACAGATAGTAACGAATATGGGATAGGGAATGGTGCCAAATCCATGTAAAGAAAGTGGTCCAATTCTTCTGGTTCCCTTGGCAGCATGCTAATTAGACATCTTCAGCCTCTAGCAAGACACTAGAACCTTTCATGCATGCCAAAGTGATGACATCAATAGCAGTGAAACAATGTCTGCTCAAGGCCTTACATTCTTGCTTCAATTATGGTGGGAAAGATACCATACAATAACAAGTAGATTTTTTCTTTCTTTCTTTCTTAATAGTAGTATGAATATGTTGTAGCTTCATTTTGTCATTTAAATTTTTAGTTGTGTATAAGAATTTTGAGTTAAACTTGGAGGTATCATTTTTTTCATATATGTATCTCATAAATTTCATGGACTCATTTCAAAATATAAATTCAAGACATTAAACGTTTTTACCTTTTAACTGTGAGAGTTGTCCCCTTGTGAGCTGACTGCTGAGAATAGGCCAGTAGAAGAAGAATAATGTTGGTCCCATAGAATTCGAATATTTCTGAGCTCATTTGTATGTTTCGCCTTTATAATTGAGCATACCATGTCAACAAGTTAACAACTCGACCCATGTGCAAATTAAGAAGCGCAAGGATAAGTTTCAATTTTATGTTACTGTAAGATGAAATATTGTGCTAACTTATAACCACATTTTGATTATCTTGTTGACGAAAATAACAAACTATTGTTTTTTTTTTTTGTAATGTTGATTAATTAAATATAATTTTTTTGGGAATATTATTTATTTTCAAAGGAGATGATTATCTCAATACACAGGCTGTCCAAGCCAATGAATGGGATTAACGGTCAACTGAAGGTGCCTTCATATATATTTTCAATTGAATCATCATCACAAAATTGATAGGAGAGCAACAGTTGTCTCGCATTCTACATGTGAGCGCAATTGAAAGCATTATATATATGTACCCTAATTATATGCTTTGGTTCTAGTGTTTCACATGCAATCAGTGTTATGAAAATGATATATGACTTATTATTGTAAGGAGGGTGCTGACAATTAAGTAATGAAGTGGATTATATTCTCATCAGTATATATGAGACATCTTCATCTTTATCGATCCTCGATGAAGTTGCTTGTTTTAATAATGTCAAAGTAAAGGTGTAATTCATAGGTTGCCAAGCTAGACCCAATTCACATGTATATTTATAATTTTATCCAAAATTTCAGTTCCATCTGTCTATTTAAATTTATTATTAAAATTAAAAAACATTTACAAATATAAACTAAAATTAAACTTTTTATTAATATTAAAAATATCCTGAATCCAATCAAGCCGAGCCTTAAAAATATCCTGAACTTTACCGTCCATGTATATAATAATAATTTACACTTTTTAAGGAGCCGTTCTTTTGCAATTTATTTAGTGGCCTAGACTACAATAATGGGAAGTAGATGGTGTTGGAAAAGGCAATAGAAGAAGATTTAAGGAGCATTGTTATGCATGGTTTAAAATATTGAGCCTGTCCCAATAGTGGTTTGCTCCGGATCACGTTTCGTTGGGAGAGATTATGGTTAGTAAGTAGGGTTTCCATTTAGGAGAATCTCCTCAAAGTATTGACCATCTACTCAGAAGTTCACAAATTGTCTGGACATTGCACATCTCCAAGGGAAAATTTTGGAGGAGACATGAGTATTGAAGAGACTTTCGGTTTTCATAATTGGATTCCGAAGAGTTCAAGTTAAGGTGGAGATTTTTTAATTACTGTTTGAATCAAAATAAAAGTAGAATAAGAAATTAAAAAAAAAAGTAAAAAGGCAAATGGCTTGTTATATAGTGAATCAAATTTTTAGTTTAAAAATTTAAATAAATTAATATACTTTAAATCCTTTTATTTATTTATTTTTTTGATCAAAGGCTCATGTTAAAATTAGCAAACAAAATTCGGTTAAGATGTAGTTATTAGTTTAATGTTGAGTCTAGGTTTGTTTTAGGATTGTTAATGGGTATGCGTAATTTATCTTGAACCTTAATAATAAATACAATACTCACATTTTATAATTATTGGATTAATTTTAAAAGTTTTTACTCGAATCTGAGCCTTAATACTTTACTTAGTCACTACTCTTTAAATACTCAAAAACAAAACAAATTGTCTTCAAAAATATTTTGAATCCACTAATTAAGTCTAAATTTAAGCAAATCAAATTGACACGCAGCCCTTAGCTGTTTCATACTTTCATGTAGTACTTAAGCCATTCCTTGATTTTAAGTGAGTACAGTTAAATACACAACGACTAAATCATTAACCTAGACATACAAAATGATTTTGTTTTATCCCTTCTGTCTCTATGGCCACTATTTTCTTCTCTCTCACATGTGTTATGGTTGAAACATGTAGATGTCAAATAAAGACAAATTGACTTTTTTTTTATGAGTTATATTATATTTATATAAATGTACCAAAAAAATCGTTACAAAAAAGAAATACAAGCGGTTAGGTTTTAAAATTTTATCTTAAAGGTTTTGAGTTCAAATTTTAAAATGAAAAAAGAAAAAAATTATAAAAAATACTTATGTCTCATTATATAATTCAATAACACATGTATAAAAAAAACAAAATATAATCAATCAAAAAACATATCTTTTTTATGCTATACTGTTAATTTTTAATGAGAGAAGCTGTCATTAACTCTCTGCTCTCTAGGCAAGAGACTATGTACTAATTAATGAACCAAATGCTTATGTGTCGTATTTATTATTGAGTTAAATGTTGGGATGTTAATAAAAGATTTTATTATTAATTAGACCCCAACCTTTAAAATTAAATTTTGGGTACCTTTCTATATTTATATGATGAATATGGATATTCAAAACAATTGTCAATTAAATAAACATTCATTTATGTAATTTTATTTGAAGGCGTGGATTCCCCATGTATGCAGTTCAAAATTAAGCGTTCCCCATTTTGTTTTGATTTACTGCATTAATTCTTTTCTCCTTTGCCCTTTTGTTGGACAAGTTTGAATTAATTCTTGCATTCGTCCTAAGATTTGGTAGTTGAATATTTCTTAATACCAAAAAGCTTCCATTAATATTCCATATTTATAATCATCTTCATCATACTTATTGCATGATGTTTATTGGAATATTTTAAGCTTTGAAAAATTCTAGTAAGTACAAGTAGAATAAAATAATGTGTGTGGAGGGACCTGAAATGAATGATACATGACATATTATATATATATTCTCTATGAATTTATGCCTTGGGACTTTTGCACTTAATTTTGGGTACAAAATAGTTTTGCTTAATTATACCCGGAAGGGAAGAGAAAGTGGAATGCAATTTAGATATATATTCGCAGGAGACAGAGAAGACTTTACTAGTTGGAATTTGAACATTAATTTTAGAGGTTTGGAATTGGAAACTGTTTTTTTTTTTTTTTGTCCTAAAATCTTCACATACCAAGAAGAAAAAAAGTCATATTTTTTTTTGTTTCGCATAATATTATCTATATATCGTGCTATTTTGTTGGATGTAAATGTTGATTGAAGTATGGGTAGTTAGTTTAGGTATGAAATACTGCTCATGCCGTATTTCCTTTCATTTTACAAATTGCTCAAATATTGAGGGGGCAAGAAAGACTTAAACATATTAAATACTAGGTTCCTTGCTGATTTCTCTATTATTTACATTTAATATTACAACATCATTAGACCTTTATATAAAGATATACATTTTGACAAAGAGGAAATTTTCTTGAGTGAGCTCCTTGCTTTTGTCTTTTGCATACCCACTCCTTAAGCATGATACCATAATAATTCCTTCCACTTTAAAAAACAAAGAGAAGACTAAGGTGACCTCATCGGCCTAAACGTTTTTCCCCCCATATTTGAAACCTTCTTAGATCTTTTCCATCATTCTACTTCTCCCCTTTGGTTTGAATTGAAGAATCTCTCTCACTAACATTATTTTACCTTAGCATCATTATCAAAAAGTGATTGCTTTCTTGTTGGTTCCTTCACAAGGGAAAAAAGTTTTCCCCACTATACCATACTCTCCAATTCTTCCCCACCCCACCAATAATAGAAGAGCCATGATTCAAGAAAGAAACCCCCCCTCCTCCTTTTTTTTTCCTCCAAGTAAGGATTGCTAGATCAACCAATGACCCCATTTGAAAGGATCTTCAAAATCCTTCTCTCATGTAATTGCTAAAGTAGCATTTTATTTGACTTATTAGAACCTCAAAAAGGCACCCTTTTTTCTCCCCGCAAAGTTCAAAATCACACTTGATCAATCCATGATCATCTGTTGGTATATAAATATATAAATATATAAATATATATTTATATATATAAAAGCCTCTTCCAAAGGCTAATTGATGGTATATCACGAGACAAAAGGGCCCATAACTCTTTTCACTAGTGCAAGCCAAACCCCACATAGCTTTTCACACACATATACAAGTATATATGATAATCATGTCATCAAGGTCAAACTTTAAGCAAACATAAATAACAACAAGTCACTCACAGCTGGGGGAGAATTGAGAGCCACCCCCTCTAAAAAGTTTTGGTAGCTTCTTGCACTCAAAGCAAGTAGACTTTTTAAGTCCCCCGGGCCTTACCCATTCCCCCTTCTTTTCCCTCTCCTTTTAGTTTAGAATAAAGGAAAGTGGCCTTGCCTTTTGATTAGATGAATTTGGGAGAAGCACCAATCAAGCAAAAGATGACCATTGGTTCCCCCTTTTTGCAATAGAAGAATGGTACAATCACTTTTAAAAAGGAACTATACAGGAAAAAAAGTTTAGATATAGTAATGTTAGTTGTTATTCCAACCAGAAAAGTTCATTTTAATTTTATAAATACAGGGCATAATATTTGAAATGAAAAATATCGCTTTCAGTTTTTTATCAAAAGTCACCTTACCAAATAGATTCGTTTTCAAGATAGATTTAGCTAGGATATAAGGAATATATATAGATGAAGCTTTACTTTGGAATTTAATTACTTAATTATGTCATTTTATGTGATTAAAAAAGCCACTATATCCTGTATTAATCAATGATTGTGGCAACTGACTTTGCTCATATTGCTGATGTATATTTGTGCATTTTCAACAAATAAAACGTTATTCGCCCTAGTAATACTGAAGCCTCATCTCTCATGATTGTAGGGGCACCGCCCCTCTCAAAAGAAGTATTCATTTTCATTTTCACAGTAGAAAAAAGACAATTAGAAGATGCCAAATCCCCCCTCAAAAGCTTTGTTTGAAAGTATGTGGCATCTATATTTCCTCTTAACTTTTTGAGTTTTGGAATCCTTAAAGAGTTACCAACAATAGAAAATCCCACTTAGAAGAAGCTGAGGAAAAGCTACTTGTCCCCCACTAATGGTGTGGAAAATTTGGGTTTGTAGCACTAATCTCTTTATACTTTACACACAAGCATATTCAACTTTTTAGGAGAAATCAAGAAAAGCTTTCTAAGAATGACTGACTGACCCTTTTGGATATATATACACACACACACACACACACACACACATATGTGAAAGGAAGACATGCCTACGTGAGACACTTAAACCATACATTAATGCATTGAGGTGTGATTGGGTTCAATTAAGCCACAAAGATATGTTTCAAAAAAAATGTGTTTTTAAAAGTTAAGACAAATCTCGAGGATAATCAACTTTCAAAGGGACCTACCTTAATAAGTTAATTGAGTTGGTGATATATCTAGGGATAAATTCTTTTACCATCCTAAGCTTAATTGGTCGATATTAGAGTAGCCTTTGGGGAGAGTATCTCTTTATAAACCAATAATTTGAAATATATATATATATATATATATATAAACATCACTAAAGAATTAATTCAATATATATTGCTTTCATTCTGGCCATGCGCTCCAACCTTTCATCAACATTTAGTTCATAATTGTTGCCCACCTATGCTTTCTACTTATTCTTAAAATCATTGATTATGAGAAATTGTCATTCTAAAAGTTCATACTTGGTTCCTATCAAAAGGAAAGTCTTCAATTTTTTGGGACCAAGATTTAAGTAAAATTATGTTTTTGAGTTCTTTAATATATTCTCTAATACTTGAACTTGAATTCATATTTTAATCATTTTGAGTTTGAGTTAAAACGAGCTTGTTTTATTAACATTTTCGGTAAATTTAAATCAGATATAGTTTCAATTAAGTCACTCAAATTTCGCTATACCTTCTCAAGGCATTACATTTTTTTTCTTTTGTTTTATTCATTATTTTCTGGTTTCATAAAAAAAATACTGAAAAAGGGTTGGAATATATGGAAGAAGCTAAAGAGATGTTATTGACATTGAGTATGCTTATCTAGATATTTTTTACAAATGAAATGAGTAGTAACCATATCATTATTACAATTCATAAAATTTTGAGTAAGGACCTACACATTAAAAAATGCATTAAATTCAAATTTGAGTGTAGCCCACTTTCAACTACAATCATAAATGCAATTTGGTTCATGAGTCCTCCTTATCTCAACATTCAATAAATTAAACCATTAGGTGGTGGATTAAATGCCATTGAGAACATTGAGAAAGACAAGGGAATCATCACTTTGGTAAATATGGTCATTATTTTGATGGATCGTGAAACCCTAATAAGTTTTCCTTTATTGTATGGTCTAGATTTAAAATGGTTTTTTGGATTAAATAGTATTAACATCAGATTCCCACCATTCTACTAGTGAAATTTCAAATAGGCCCATTCAATAATAATTTCATGAATTAATAAATGTTGATGTATACTTTTATGTCATGCATATGTGAGAGTAATGCACATTAAATTCTGTGCTTTGTTTTTTTTTTTTTAAGGTAAAGAATTTATGCACTGTATATGGGTATATGATTTTATTTCCAAAAAGGTATAATTTTTACTTTAATGCCTCCGGAGTTAGTAAAATAGGCATGGAATGTGAAACCGTATAGAAAGAAAGGATTTTCTGTTCATACAGGATCATGAGATCAAAAAAGGAAAATCCAAACAAATATAATAAAAGAGTAATATGTTGTTGTCTTGTGTACTCATTTGGGGATATATAGAAGTTGCTCTTGGAACCTCCATGCGTCAAAAGGTCAAGTAAACACGAAAGGTAGCTAAAACAATGCCCACTTTTTCTATCATGCAAAATGCAAGCTAGCAAACATTTTCCTAGCATCGTGCTAGACTGCTAGTATACGAAAATGGTTAGCTAGCAAGAATCAAAAAAGGCTAGCTACAACAAGCCCTCCTTTTCAAATGTAAGAAACCTTTGGCCTAGCTAGGTTGATTAGGGGCTAGGCTTTAACTAGATTTCAGTTCGATAGAGGAGCAAATGGCATTTGTTCAAGCAAAACTCGTACAAAGTGTGTATCACGCAGTGCGAAGGAAGCCTATGAATTAAGGATAGGTGGAATGGGGAGGCAAAGCCAATCTTTTTGTTCAAGGATCTGAATATGTAAAAGGTGGCAGAAAGACTGAGAGTTTGCTTGTGTATATTGATGTCGAAAGAGTAGAAGGTTCAAGTCCTGGGTGTTTGGTTGGAGTGTCACCGTCTAGGGATGGTCCTACTAGAATCTAAATCTTTCTTACAACTTATGCTAATTAACCACCAAGTGATTGTCAAGAATTAATAGCAACAATAAAAGAAGAGGAAAGGGAAGTTAAACATAAACGTCAAAAATCAAGTCACCTTAAATAGTTGCCCATAGTATAGTGTCTATTTATTTAAGATCGATTGAGAAGCACAATCACATCTATGATGATGGTACAGTCTCAATCATGCATGTATCTTGCAGTATCTCCTTACATTCACGTACTACGCATGTGATATAATATAGTCCAAATTGTGTAATTAGGGTAGATAGAATACTGTTTAGACTTGTTTTTTTTTTTTTTTGCATAAATTACTTTTCTTTCGGACAATAAGGAAAAGACAAAAAAAACCCAATTCGATCGAGTAGGCGTTGCATTTGAGAAAGTGAACTTAATACCAAAACAAGTGCAGAAAACTGCACCCCTTGTGTGAAATTATTTCTTCTTTTCATAGTTTTCCAAATTCAACTTTGTCAACTTCAATTGAGGTCAACATATATGGCAACCTCCTTATTTCCTTTGATTTCCATTTTAATCGACAAAGTCAAGTGTCGGATCAGCTCAATAGATGCTCTACTGCTGATCATTTTCACACAGCCAAATGCCCTTTGATTAGAGTTGTTAAGCAAAATTCAACGAAATCCTGGCTAATGACAAAATTTTCAACATCCTCCACCTCTACCTCTTTTTGTAGTTGGTCTCACTTGGGAAGCCTTAGTAAAAAATATTTCAACCTTTAGAGCCACCCTCAATTTTCTGTGATCAAGGGTTACACTATCAATATTGAAAAGCAGCAGATTTTATTTATTTTTCAGAGTGAATCTTTCAAGGGGCAAAGACAACAAACCCACATGACATTATGACTTGTACAGAAAAAGCAATATATTTGTCAACTGTAAAGGCTACGAGGCTACAGCTCCAAAAAGGCTGCCCACAGCTCAACGTACAGAGGAACAATTCTTACAGTTGCAGCCCTATGAAACAAGACAGGTGAGAAGGCAAAATGACCAAAAATCCCAGTGCTAAAGATTTTGTGTTTGATTTTTATGAGAGCAAAAGTGAGGCAAAAGACACTTCAAACATGCACCCATTAACTGTGACCCCCCCTCCCCAAAAAGGCTGACCTCAAAACCCAGAAGCTTCATGTGAGGCGAGAAGTGAAAAGCATGGCACATAGGCCAACGACAAGGTCTTTTTGAACAACTTTATGCAGAGAGATAAAAACTGTACTGGGTGTAGTAGTACTATTGTTAAAAACACCCAAGACTTTTCTTTCACCATGGTAACTCCGCTAGGCCATGGTCGACACATTTATGCTACAGCCTTATATTTGTAGTTTCTACTGTACACTTGACTTTTTCTTTGGCTTGTTTCTAAGATGTTTGGTCGTGGATTCCTTTGCCTTTGTCCTCTCTCTCTCTCTCTCTCTCTCTCTCTCTCTCTCTCAAGCTGGCAGTCGCAAATTCAACTTTCCATTTTACACATTAAATACTGGGTCCTGTGAAATTGCAGGAAATGCAAGGGAAAGAGGGTCATCCCCATTTAATGCAAAAAGCTAGTGGGGTTTCTGTCCAACAACAACATCCAACTCCCGGGATTGCCGCCGAATTCTAGTTACACTTGAATTCTTTTCTTTTCTTTTTTATTCATTTTTGCATGTCAAACGAATAAACCATGCCTTTTTTTTTTTTTAATTTTCATTTTCATTTTTCTTTCCTTCTAGTTGTATTTTCCTTTTCTTAAAGGGAATAAATAGAGGGGCAAGGGATCACGGTCGTGGAATTTTTCACATGAGAAAAACATGTGCTACAATCCTATAAGGCTACAACTATAAAACATATAGAGCACCACTAAATATAGTTATCTTTGTTGGTTTCTCCTACGCATGCCTTGACGCATCATTATAATTCATTTCAATACTTTGAAAAATTACAAAACATTTGCCTGAAGTTGGTATGCCAAATACAATGAACGCATCAATCTTTTAACGGGACAGACTTTCTGAGTTTCCATATATATATATATGATGAAGACACGAATCTCCCTTTTTTGCTTTGTGTGGTTAGGCCCTAACGAAGATTTGTGATTTTGCATGATTAAAATGAGTCAATCATGCGTGTGTGCCTTTAGACTTGATTGTTTTACTTTTAGGGAGAGATTTGGACCCCTTTTGTTTTTTAATTTTCATTCACGCACCCAGTTTAACATGCGTTGCATTTTCGAAGTGTTGAACAGATGAAGGCATGAATCTGCTTTTGCCTTTTCTTCTTTTTCTTTTCTGGTGGGCTAGGTTGTGGCCATGGGGGGCTTGCCCATGTCCACCAGTAGAGCTAATTTATGGGTGTGCAGGCTAAGGCCAGCAAAGTCAATGCAATATGTTCGCACAACCTCTTCGATTTAATTCAATAGTTGAAACCAAAATCAATAAATTTGCCTTCTTTATATCACCAAACTAACATCTATTACCTATTTCCGTTTTTATCATGCACAATTTCTTCTAGGATTCAGTATTGTTATTATTATTATTATTCTTCTAAATTTTTTTAATTTTTTGTGAACTGAAGGGTTGATTTCTATTATCATGAAATTTAAATTTGAAAACAGATGAAAAAATAAAAAAAAGTATGAGTATTTAATTTAATGATAAGTACATGTGTTGTAATATATTTTCAATGACGAAAAATTCTTGAATTAGTGCACTGCTTTTTTTTTGGGGGGGGGGGGGGGGGGGGGGGGGGGGTTTGAGCTGGATATCATTTCACCTATTGATCAGATGCTTGCTGGATTGGTCCAAATTGATTTGTCATGGACAGATAAACAGATTGATAAAACTGGAAGAATTTTAAACTCGTAGAAGGATCAGCCTCAAGTTGTTTTTATTCATTTGGTCCAACAATGTCAGAGCAATAAATATGAAAAAGAGACATTCAACAAAATCAGCTCTCATTAAGCCTTCACCAATGATGCATGAATGTGCATTAGTTTGCTCTCTCAATTTACGTAACAATCTGACATGCCTGAATTAAGATCTCAAAAATAAAAATCACACATGCGTATGTACATATATATACACACACACATATATATATATATATCTTATTTTCAGTAAAATTAAAAAATAATAAAATAAAAAACTTTGTTTCTCAATGTGAAAAGGAGGAAAAAGACGACAATAATTCACTGATTTCCTCCTCATAAAATGAAGAAAAGAATCAAACTCTCGTTTTCATAACTTTTGCTGTGTTTGGCAATGCTATGTATAGACTACGAAATACAAAAGAAAATAAAACAAAGGAGTCACATCCTGTAGTGCCCCTAGGTCTAGTTGTATGAAACAATTAGATGCGTATTATTTTGTCCTTTCGTGTTGATTGCAAGTAGGAATTCACATGGAATAGCTACAATGATTTAATGTCACCATAATTGAGTAGTTGACTATAAAAAAAAAAATTCCTCGATGGAAAGGGACAAAAATACCATTTGTCTACTTTTCTCCTAACATTTGATCCACGTCTAGTAATATGGCAGTTGCCAACCCAATTGTTTTTCCTTTACATGGAGAAATTTGAAGAGGGTAATATAGAAGCCTCTCTGCACCTTGCCATATGACTCACGTCAAGACTCAAAAAAAGGCTGATGGATGTGATTTTTGCATTACATGTCCAGGTCGTGAAAATCGCGGGTACTGTGACTCCTCAATCTCAAATGATCGTGTAATGCACGTAATGCAGACGAGAACACCACGTGCCTTGATGCATCCATGCACATCGGCTAAATTACGATTGGATGACCGCCTCTAGATTTTTCTTAAATAACCGTTGGTTGATTGTTAACATGTACATAATTATGAAATTGACTGATAGAGATGTGGGGGAATTGGAACGGACTGTCTGTCTTCTTCGGTATCCTTGGGAAAAGGGTAACAGCAGTCGCTCACTGATTGCTTTGCTTAAGTGCATGGTAATGCGGCAATCCTGAAAATGTTCAGTTACTCATCGCCTCAGACTGTTTAGAATGCTCATGGCAGCGCACACAAAATCCTGAAAACTTGCAATCTCCACGCATCACAATTCCATTGCTGTTGGACTCGGATACGATGAGTTAAACAAACTAACCTTTCCTCTTTGATAATTGCAAAGCAGCTGTACATAAAAAACGTAGTGTGCAGACCAAGGCCCTAATAGTGTCGATCATGAACACTGGAGAAACAACATACAGCCCAAACAATGAACCAAATTGGAGTCCAACCAAAATCAATATTGTTGTGCTCGAACCCAAACATAAAACTTTTTAAAGTTACAAGGGTCACAATGTTACATCAAGGCTCAAGTGCCAAGTAATGAAATTAAAAAATCTATTACTTTCACTAACTTTAATTCTTCCAAAACAAGCCAATCCAAACATTGCCCGTGCAAAATTTGCTTTATGAAAGCTGGTGCTGTTTATAGTAACTTCTGCTCCTGACATTTCACTCACCTTCTGTCCACAACACACTAGTTCAATCCGTTAACACGGACAATCTGGTTTCCAACTGAGATTTCCTGAACAATCCTTTTTTCAGGTCTGATTTTTGGTCGACACAACAAACCCCAAGTTTCTTACGGTTCCCAAACATTTCCTGCGTAAACACAATCATGAGAAGACAATCTTCACTGCCATTAGGCCCAAGAAAATGTATCACCTCCTTATGTAGCCAAAACTTAAAGACTATTCCAATTTTAGAGAAATGTCTTGCTAAGTTCTGTACTATGATTGAAACCAACATTATCAGCACCATATATACCAATCATTGTTTTATGGATTTTCTGTTACAGTGGTCTACACCGGTATTGGTACCTGTATGTTTGGATGTACCATTTTGTATTTTAACAGTTTTTATAACATATATCTAAAGTGCTTCTAAATTTATTAATAGTTTATAACATAATCTGAAATGTACAACATTGATGCACATATACATGTAATTGCGTGTATGTAGTGTCTGCATCTATATTTGAGAGTATATATGAGAAGGAATCCCATGTATACTAGTGTACTAAATTAGTTTTACACCTTTTCATGTCTTTTTATACAATTTATATTTTGTTAATCCAACCGTTTGATTTTATGCTCTATTCTCATAGATCATGCATGTCAAATTTCAAGTTAATTGAAAATGTCTAACTATTTGTTTGATAACAAATAAACTTTCAACCGTTAAATATATATATTTGACAATTTAATTCCCAAATGTTTTCAACTATGAAATAACTATTTTAAAGATTTTGGATAGAACAGAATTGTGGCTTATGGCAACCGGTACACTTTTCAATTACCTAGGTTCAGTAATAAACCTTCTTCTACACAAAAAATATCTTATTCCCTTACAATGGATAGGAGCTTGTACTGAAGCTTCTTCTATTGTCAAACATAGACAACCAGTTCCACAAAGAACAAAGCAAATAGAAATTAGAGAAAAGCCAAAGGTACTACTTGGTATCAGCCAACTAGATACATCCATTTTACAGAAAATATCAACTCTCTATCTATAAATCATGCAAAAACGTCTCTTGCAGGTCGCCACTATTAACTAAATCACAGGGCGTGTTATCTAATTGATGATTTTTTCCCCTAATGGCTTCTCCAATAAAATGTAGAAGATACTAGTGGCTTTAAGTCACAACGTACTTGATTTGGCATATCTAGATTTGTCTCTAAACTACAAGGAGGTAAAAACTCCAACTCAAATGCTCATCAAATTCTTAGCAATGGAGAAATTATTATAGATTATTTTATGTGTAAATACCATGTTTATATTCAAGCCAATTACATAAAATTTCAGCATACTGCAATAATAAAAGATGGGTACTAGCAGTTATAACATGGTTACGCTGACGCACTAGGCTCCAGTACAAGCACTGATTGAGATTTTACCTTCTACTCTTGCTGAGAAGGAAAAATATCACTGAACCACTTTGGTTGAAGGATAACATGCTGCAAAAATAAATTTCTGCACAAGTTAATCTCAGATCCTTGATGCTCCAACATTTACATAATGGATATCACAAGGGAAAACAAATAGCAGATGAATTTAATGAATAAATAGAATGGAAAGAACAAAGGGAAGGAATTGAGAACCAATTCATTCCCGGTATCAGAAACAATGCTGTTACCTTAATCTGTGTCCTATTATATGTGTATGTGATGTGAACAGATCCATCACTAGCCTCGATAACAGCAGGATAAGAGAATTCCATTTCCAAATTCTCCTCCAGTGTCAAAGCTTCATGCCATGAATCACCATCATCTGTGGAGAGTGCAACTCTAAGCACGCCCCTTGAGATTGCATTGTAAGCAAGTAAGACATGACCATCCCTCAGCTTAACCCCATCAATACCTAAAAATTGAAGCTCATGGTATAAGCCAGTAGGGGAAATTTGAAGGTAATAGGCAAAATTTTTCTTTCTATCTTCCATAGCATTATCCAATAACTAATTTAAATCAAGGAAATACAATTCTTGAAGATGAGAAAACAAGTCAAAACCAAATTAATAATTTTAAAAGATGCATAACTAAATTATAGATTCCATACAGTCTACATTGAACCATCACAGTAAAGATCCAATAACTAATTTAAATCAAGGAAATACAATTCTTGAAGGTGAGAAAACAAGTCAAAACCAAATTAATAATTTTAAAAGATGCATAACTAAATTATAGATTCCATACAGTCTACATTGGACCATCACAGTAAAGATAAATTTTCTTTCTGTTGGATGCCAACCAAGAAAAAGGGATTAACCCACCAACCTGAGTTTGGGTTGGGAAGCTCAGTAGGTTTTGCATAATCCCAGTTATGACCACCATCAATGGATTCTGACATACAAACTTTACCAATGCCATCAAAAGATCGCAACAAAACACGCAATGTTCCTTTTGCAGTAAGGTAAGGAACTGGTTGAATCACACTGAGAGATTTATTTTTAACAATAATAGGGCCATACTTCTTCCAAGACATACCAGAATCTGCTGTAACCTGTCGACGTAAATCATCAAATATGTCAACTGCATTTTCAAACATCATTAGAGTCCAACAGCTGATGTACATGAGTCAGCATCACAACCTCAACCCATGCCCCCCAAGAATTCCAACTCTCTACAGATGATCCACAGAGCAAAAGGCCATTTTCCATCAAAATAGGCTGCAAATGAGTGAATACACATATGATCAGGAGATGTTATCAGAGCTTCATGGTTGAGAATATAGTAAAATATATGTAAATTTAATAACAAATTCTAGTCACACCTTGTTTTTAGAAGGTCCTAGTATGCCAGGAGGAAGTTGCTCTCTCTTTGTCCAAGTAACACCTTTATCATATGATCGCTTCATGCACCCACTCCACCTGTATTTAATTAAAGTCAACAGTTAGAGAAGTTAAGCAGGACGTACATTATTATAACAAATTCACAAATAATAAAAACATACGGACAGGACAAATAACTTCAGAATGCTCAGTCATATTTCTTTTTCTTTTTCTACTTTTTTTTTTTGGTAGAAACAGAGAGCATTTACAGTTTGAACCTAAAATCTCTATCCAAATCCCTACTGCCTGAGTTAAAGCCAAGTAGCATCTTTGCTTAACCATTTCCGGAGACATACTTAGATCCTGAAGATCTTAGAGCCTCCAAGCTAAACTTTATTCACAAAGAACCGTCACAGTTTGGACTAATAAAGGATAAAACACAATTTAAGGGTAACCTATTCCAAAATTTCAAGGATATAAACAGAACTGCAGTCTATTCTTAAAATGTTTTTGCCACAAAGTCAAAAAATAAAAATTCGAATTGAGGCACCTTAATCCTTATCACAGGTTAACCTTAAACTACAGCAGAAAATTACTAACATAACTAAAACAGAATATGCATCCAAAAAAATAGAAGTTCTAAAACTATCTGGTAAGAGATCTATTTTGACAAACAACTGCAAAAAGAAAAGAGAACTAACAAGGATGTTAACCTCCTAATTTCTGTACCCTAAAAGGTGCTTTATTTAGCTTTAACGTGGGCTGTAAGGCAAAAATAGTTTGCCTCGATTGACTTTAAATCCACTCAATATATGAAGGTGCGCTCTTAAAGCTTCAATTGCTAGTAAAGCCTCATCATGTAAACATTGAAGCCTTTTTAAGGTTTTAGGACTTAATATGCATCCAAGGCAATGCAATGGAATGACTAAGAATAGAATAATGTTTCTGAACAGAGAAGATCACCCAGCTTTACTTCATGTATGACATGTTCCAACGTTATAAGGCTTCAACAAGCATATGGCAAATAGTCTATGAAAGCCTTCAAATTTTCTATAGTGAAATGCTATCACCCATATTGTTGTGGCTATTACAGCAAGAAAGAGTGTGATAGGGAAACTGCATTATAATGTGTCATGTCCTTTCCTTTACACCATAATATTAGCATTGAAGTTAGTAAAGGACAGGAAAGAGGGGTTTCTAAAGGAAAGGAAAGGAAAGGGAAGATGCTTGCCTTGTTTGGATAGTTAAAAAGAGGAAGGGAAAGGAAAGGGGGGAATTATCAAAATCCTTTGTTTGGTTAAGTTTTTAAAGGAAAAAAGAAAGGATGAATTATAATGCACATTTCTACTTATACCAGTCTTACTAAAATAACAATAACGATATAAGCAATTTTAGCTGAGCCTTTTGAGCAATGGAGGCCGTGTGTTAAAGCGTCTCTCTCTTTCTCTCTGGAAGGAGGGGAATCTTTTCGTTCCTTCAATTTGGTGATAGTTCATGTGGCATTAGTTGTTCACCTTCTGCTGAAATTTGAAACTCATGAAGAAAAGATTTGCATTTTGAATGACTCTTCTACAGTACATGCGATGTTCTATAATTGTGTTGCCTATTTAGGTCTTAACAATGCAATAAACTGAGTCAACTTTGCAGAATAAGTGAGGAAGTTCTATAAAGTAGGCAAAAGCAAAACAATTGTTAGAACTGGCTATTATAATTTACAAAGAAGACTTTGTCAGAAAAACATAAAGGGTTAGAAATTTACTTTTGAACCTCCTGCCCTATTTTGTAGAATAACAACAATTCCTCTGATGGAAGTTTAAATAGCACGGGATTCCACATTGGGACATTGGGTTCTTCATCAATAATAACAGGTGGATACCAGCAGCCATCCTGCCAAAATAAATTTTCATGCATTTAAGTGAAAACAACTCTGTTAAAATCCTAAGAGGATCATATCACATATATGCACACACATAGACACATCCATGCACACATGTTAAGGTATAAGTGGAAGAAAACAAAACATGACTAGAGTTTATAAAGAGAATAATAGGTGAAGGTGATTTTTCTATGTTCTATTCCTGCCTTACAAGTACAGACAGGTTAGACAATAGAAAGGCAAATAAGACTGCAGGCAAAAAAGCCAGAAGAACGATGACCATAAGATGTGACGCAAGGGTGGTGAGGCATCCTTTCTCTAGTCTTATGTGTACACTTAAATATATGCTCAATGTAGCTACAGAGAAAAGGGAAAATGAGAGAATACAAATCTACATGTATGAGAACACATGCTCATGCACACGAAAATTCATATAAGCAGAAGATGAAAGCTCTGAGGACCATAGCCTAATCATAAGGAAAAAAACTAATGGAAACAAATGGGGGCATGAAAAAAGGAAGAAGATAAATCGTTCCCATATTATTTTCACTTGGTCAGTAGGATGACTCCCCTTTCTGTACATTAAGAGGCCTTTCTGAAAATGCTAGAGTAACCCACAAATTTCTTAAGATAACTAGATTGAAGTTGAAGCTCAATATTAAATAATGATGATGATAATGATGATGATAATGAGCTAACAGAGATGACAGTTACAATAACAAATAGAAAACTAATCACAGTTACATCTGCTGAACATACATATTGGTTATCCTCATATATAACCATGGAAAATTCCAGCGAAGGAACCAGTATCATGTTCAGCAATTGCTAGACAATTACCTTGTATTTCTGCAACCAAATTTTCACATCAGGTGCTCCTTCAGAGGTACCTCCAAAATAAGCAGCTAAAAAATGACCTTTATCAACCTGCACAAATTGCATAGAACCAATAAACAAGCCAAATTCTTTTGACAGAGGAACACTACAGAATAAACCATAACCATGCACACTCGCGCAAAAATAACTGAATTATTTAATCTCAAAAAAGGTAGAGGCATTACCTCAACAATAGTAGAGGCATGACAACTTTTGAAGGGAGCAGAACCAGCGGAAAAGGTGAATTGCTCTGTCAGCGGCCCCTGAGTGCAACAATCTTTCTTCATATTTAAATCCTCAGGACTTCAAGTCGCTACAATTTCATATAAACTTGGCTAATTTTCTGCATAGTTTTTCCAGCACGTCTTTAGGTCTTCTCGAGTGTTACCAAAATATACATTAAAGCAAACATGTGCACACTGAAACGCTGCAATAACAGAATACCAACAAATAAATTTGTCCAAACTTTATGATTTTAATATGAAGTTTACAGTTGTTATATTCCTGTGGGATTAGGCTAGTCAAAACAATGGAAAAAATTTAAAATTTTTTTGATGTTAATAGAGTTAGAACTTAAAACAATGGGACTAAGGTTTACACCTTTCACCTATGGTAAATGGCAAAATAGACTGGGGTTCGCACAAAAATCTTGTCCTTACTTTTAAGAGCCACGATCACATCATAATGTGAACCAAACAAGCATCAACCTCAAAGAATTTAGACATATCTATATCACAATGGAATTTTAAGAAATCAAGGTAAGAGTTGAAGTTTGTTGCAGATCCAGAAAAGTGGGTGACACTGATTACTGAAAACAACCAAAGGAGAAGAAAACCAACAAAATGTTTCCTGCTGATTTCCACATATCCATTTGGCTTATTTAGTTTCATGAAATGGGTTTTTAAAGCAACAATGATGCATGTATAAACATGTTTCTATTTATATATATATGAAGAATAGAATGAGAGAGACAAAACTGAAAAGGGTTGTGAAGAAGAGTAGCCCCCAATGTATGATTAAATGTTATCATAAAAATGGGGAAAAGAGAAAGTACCTAATACAGTTACAGTAGTGGGAAACTCCAGCAGGGCGAGAGAAGAGAGAGACAAAGAAAGTAAGAATTGACTCTACCCAACAGGTTATAATACTACTGTAAGTAAGCAGACCATGGAGTAACAGTGGGCAGTAGAATAGGCCCAGTCTAGACACTCGAGTTTGGGCTTTAAAGTAAACTCCAGTACCCGTAGCAAAGTAGGGTGGAAATGAGTTAAAAAGCCTTGGTTTTTTTTTGGGTTGGCATAATGTTATTCGAACTCAACTTGTTTTCTAGCCAGCTTTAGCTCTGCTTGGAAGGAATTCACCATCTCAAGCCAATCAAAGACCCTCAAACCCGAAGTGAAGTTCCCAGTGAAATACCCAACCCAACTTGGAAGGAACTCAACGTCATGTCATGGAAAGAAAAGAAAATTTTTTCTAAAACCCTACCCGACTAGCAACTGGTTATGTTAAAACCCAACTTCAAACTTTGACGAAAGAGTAAAAGTACAAATCCATGGCCTCCAGCGGATACTCGATCTTAACATTGGCACTTGCTGCAGTGTTTTCTGCTTCGTCAGCAATCTCCTGTATCTTTTCTCTCTACCTTTTTTCTTCTTTATTCTTTTTATGTAGTTACCTTGAACTTTATTTCATATGTATCTGCATGTTCACCTTCTTTCTCTCAGTTTTTATATATAGGAGAAAATGGGTAGAATCAGATTCTAAGGTGAAAGAGCTTGAAAAATCTCTTAATTCTGCTTTGGAAAAATGTGCTGCAGAGAGACAAGGTCGCATTAGGGCTCAGCAGGTTCTTCCTTCTTCTCTTCTTCTTTATTGTTTTTATGCTTTATAGTATTGTTATTTGCCTTTCTTAAATTATTTGCTTATAAGAAAAAACAATTATTTGTAGGCATTGAGGAAAGCAGTAGTAGCACAACCCAAGTGTGAGAATTCAGAAATGAAATCGTATCCAATGGCACCTATTGGTATCATTCAATCTTGCTTTTCTACAAGGTGATTCTAAGAAGGCATTTTGTTTAGTAATTTCTAAAGTAACCATTTTTTTTGCATAAACTTTGATTGCAAGTACTTTTTTTTTTTTTTTTTGCCATTGTTGCTATTTGCAGTAGTTTTCATTTCTAATGTTTTCTCGCTTGACAGAGGCCATGTTATAAAAAATTAATTTTATTGTGCAAAATGAAAATTTTCATGACTCAAAGCCAGAATTGTTGACAAGAGGTAAATCCAAAGTTGGATCCCAATCAACTCATAGGTGAGCCCAAGTTGGACCAATCTACTAGTTGAGTGAACGTGGTGGATTTATTTTCTTAATAACTACTAGTTGAAAGAGCAGTCCCCAAAAGACAAACCTTCAAATATTGGCCGCAAAAGAAAACTTTAAATAGAGAAGGATCAGATATGAAAATTTTTCTAAGGTAACAATGAAAATATTGTTTTTTGTAGAAAAAGTGAATGATGCTGTACAGCCAGTGACTTAAAGTAATTATCTGGGTTCCTTTCCCTTGTTTCAACCATTTTAAATATTTTTCTTTGCTTTCTGCATTTTAGTTCCACAGTTGTGGAAAAGTGCTTCAACTGCAGTCTAGCATAATGACAGAGATTTGTCAATAAAAAAGTTTTTTTTTTTAATAGAAGCTATGCGGTACTCATGCTTGTCTGGGTAAATTTTCAGATCAATGCTTACTACTAATTTATCTGTTGTTACTCAAGCATAGTGCTTGATTAATGCTAAATGACCAAATTCCATGTATAATTTGTGCAGGAATGGGACCCCTAGGCAACCTCTACTTGTCCCTCTAGCGAGGGCATGTTTGGTTTTTGATTCAGCTAGAGTTCCTCCCGCATCTCTTGAGGGTCTCAAAGAATACTCTCATTGCTGGATTATATATGTGTTTCATTTAAATACAGATCTGGAGAAGTTATGGAAGCATCCATCTAAATCAAAGTTTAAGGCCAAGGTTTGTGACATTGTGATAATGGACCATGTGTTAGTAGTTTTTTCTATCACTTATGATCATTTCTTATCACTGTTAAACTTCTATGGAAGGTTGGTCACTTTAATAGGTCAGAGTTCCTAGATTGAAAGGTGGAAGGATGGGAGTTTTTGCTACACGATCTCCACATCGGCCATGTCCTATAGGACTCACTGTAGCAAAGGTATGGAATCCTGCATTGATGTGTTATTAATGCAACAGCATGTTCACCAACTGTTGTCTTTCGACTGATATCTGACTTAACTGGGCAAAGTGGGGTTTAAAACTTTAGAAGTTAATATCTGATGCAAATTTTGTTCTCAATGCTTAAGGGAAGATCATATCAGAAATATGATATGTGGATCTTTTGGCATTGCCACACCAGGGGAATAATTTTTCATATTTAAGGATGAGAAATGCTGCAATAAGCAAGTTTATTTTAGCCCGTAATAGTAGTGATGATTTAAAGAATCTCTGATCCAGTTTGGCAGAATGCATCTCTGTCAAAAGCAGCCTTTGGATGTCAACCTTTCTGTCTGCCTTAAGTGAATTTCTGAATCATCATGGAGGATTAGGGCAAAGCGTTGTTGGTATACATGAAATCAAGATTTGCAAGCTCTGTGACTGCACTTTCCTTCATAGCTCTGTGTGTGTGTGATTGTTCTTGTTTTGCCAATTATCTTTTTTCATAATGTCTTTTCTACCACTGTAAATATAACAAGTTATACGCAGTGGTGAAGTTTTTCTTATATTGAGGTTCATAATTTCTAAAAGTTGTTAGAACCTTAGACATTCCTTTAGAAAAGGTGTATTCACTTTAAAACTATTATACTCTTCATATTTTAGGTGGAGGCAGTGCAAGGAAATATGCTTCTACTCTCTGGAGTGGATCTAGTTGATGGAACAGTAAGTTCTCATTTCCTTACTTCACATTGATGGCTTTATCTTCTTCTTCCCAGTTTGATGTGTTTTCTTGATAGCTATAAATATAAATTCTGCTTCTTGAATGAATTTTATTAACAGCCTGTACTGGATATCAAACCATATCTACCATACTGTGACAGTATTGAAGGAGCAGTGATACCTAATTGGGTCATGGTAATTCCTCTTCTATGGTTCTTTAGCTTCCTGGTTTATTCATATATGCTGTTAAGAAATATCATTTATTCTATTGCAACTTTTTTCCTTGAATAAGACATCCCAACTGGTTCTTTTGCTTCTGAATTTAGTTTCTTGGAAATACAGCATATAATGCTGTAACTTTTCCTTGAATAAGGTATCTTTCATGAATTTGATACATACATACATATATGCATATACACACATACACATTTTTTTCCTTTTTGACTCTGGCATTTTAAGTGCAAAATCTGGATCTGACTTTGGGTGCAGTTATTTTAAGTGGCTAATATTTACCTGCTATCAGTGTCTGAGTTGCTGCTGCTATGTACCAAAGGGTTAAACATTGTTCTTAAGTTAGGTCAGATCCATGCATAAGTAGTTGCCACTTGCTAGATATGGATGTGTCTTTAAGATCAGAACCATTAATATTTGATAAGCTTGGAGTTGCTATTCTTTTAGTTATGTTGTAGACACTAAATTAGATTCATTAGCATATAAGTAGAAATTTGAAGAACATTTATATTGTTATCGTGTTTGAATTGTTGGAAGTTGAGAGTGGTGAATTGGAGAGAAGTTATTGAATTTCTCTTCTATGAATTGTGTAAAAGGGGTTCTTCTGGAAGAGGAAGAGGTAGTTTTGGAAACAACTAAAATGGGAGTGTTGAGCTTGGCAAAGAGAGAGATTGGAGCAAACTTTGAAGTACGTAGTGTTGTGGTAGGTGGTGGAACAAGATACGGGGAATAGGAAGGAGGGAAGTTTGGAAGAATAAAGGAAGAGAGGGATGTAGAGAACAATGAGGGAGGAGATTGTAAAGAGTGAACTTAGAGAGAGAATAAACAAAGCCAAAAGCCCACCAAATGAATTGCGAAAACCAATATATATAGGCCAAAGGGTGCAATAAATGCAACCAATGAAAAGATGCCGGCTGGCAAGGTATTAAAGCCCTTTTCTAGTTAATACAAAGGTTACCAGGGTCATTTGTGGTTATTCTAAGTTTTGTGACAGCACACCTGGAACTGTGCTATTTGTACTAAAAGGGAGAAGTAGGGAAAGGTCTCGAGGAAGACTATTTAACTATTTTCATATCTGAGCCACCAAGTTAAACTCTTTGGAACATCTTAAAAACCCAACCACTCATTCTAGAGTGACTTCCATTAACTCCATATAGTAAAATAACCATGTCACTTGTTTCTGGTTTCTTCCATTGCTTCATGCAGTAAAGACTTTACTACTTGATTTGGAGTACTTTCACTATTTCATGTGATGATGTAATTCCTTGTAAGAGAACTTTACTAGTTATAAAAGGATGATATATTAGTAAATAATATCAAGTATCTACATTTTGCCCTTGCATGAGGATTTTTGGTAGAAGAGATTCTCATGCATTGGTAGTACGGTAGACTTAAATGAAATAAAGTATAAAGATAAAGTAAAATTAATCTCATGGCTTGGAGGTAAATGGTATAGGCCTTCCCTACTTTGTTTCACTCGTTTGCTTGCTCATTGCTGCGGAGCTACTATGTAACATTGCCATGTGTGTGATATTTCTGCAATCAATATTGCTACACATGAAATTATTTTGTGCGTGTTAGTTCATTTTTTTATCACCTTTTTAGGTTTCTCACCTTGTTGTCCCTTGCTTGGAAATTCCTTTGATGAGAACCAAGGACTTTTCCATAGGGATGTCAATGGGTACCCTATTATAGGGTACCCGTGAGTACCCGACCCAGTTATACAAGGTTAGGGTATCATAAACGGATTCGGGTAGGGTTAGGGTAGTGATTTCACTACTTGAATTTTAATGGGGTAGGGTTAGGGTACTACCCCTTGGGTACCCGTTATCCGAATTCGAATACTATTTATAAATATTTTATTATTATTTTAATAATTAAATTAAAAATTTATAATTTTTGCCAACTTTACAAGTAAATTTTTTTGTTAAAAATTAACAAATATATGAAAAGTATGGTTACTTTAATTATTAATATGATGACATTAATATATTTAAATTAAAAAATTATTGGATTGTTATTTATGTTTAAGTATGATTACTCTAATTATTAATATGATGAAATTAATATTTTTATGAATGCATGTGTATATATTATGTTTTTTAAATATAAATATATTTATTTTTTATTTTGTATTAACATTGTAAAAATTATAACCCATAAAATTATTAGTTATAGTATATATATGTTTATTTATATAAACATATAACATATAAATCTAAAGGTAAGTTATGAGATTAGAAAAATTAATTGGGTAATTGGGTTCCTATGAAGAAAATTTTAATAATTTTTTTATTTAATCAGGTATGTAAACGGGTTAAGGTAATTATAGGGTAGTGAGAATGTATTAGGGTTAGGGTTAAGGTTAGGGTAGTAATTTTAAAATTAAACGGATAGTTAATAGTGTTAGGGTAATTGATTTTTTATAAGGTTAGGGTTCGAGTACCTCGAAATTATAGGGTACGCGACCTGTTGACATCCCTACTTTTCCATGCACAGGAGTAGGTAAGGTTTGTATAAAATAAATGGAAAATGTTTCACTTTAAAAGTCCTTAGCACAAAAACCAACAAAAAGATGAAAAAAGAAAAAAAACAGGTTTTTAGCGCTACATGAATTTATGTCTCATGCAAAAGGTATGTGCTTTGCAGGTGCATGTCTTAGCGTGTTAACATATGTTGTTTAGGTGCATGATCAGTTAGAAGCAAGAAAAAAATGAATAGCAAAGATTGCAAACAATGGAGTGGGACCTATAACACCCTATAGTTTAATAAATAATCAATTTAACTTAATTACAGATAATCAAGGAGAATTAAGGTTGAACATAATATTATTAACCATAAGATGGTGGAAGGAAACATTTAGAATAAAATAATATTCACTCGATTAAATAATTTTAAAATAATGATTAAATAATATTATTTTACTAGAAGATGAATTAGTGGAGTCAAAAAAGTGATATGGAAGTAGATTGGGGCCAATTGAGATGTTAGGAGTCCTAGAAGGTGAGTAAAAAATTTCAAAATAAAATAATATTATTTTAATATTAAAGTAGTATAGATGTTGATTTGATTACGTCACATGAAAATGTGTTAATTGCATACTAGACTAAGAGGGGGAGTATGTGTGGTGAGTAAATATTTATGTGATGCATGTATAATCAATCAATTAGAGTGTATAAATAATATTATATTAGTATTATATTATACAGTAATATAATTACAAAACTACATGTGCATAAAGATCTTATAATAAAATTTTATGGGAGAACATTGTTGCATGGAGTGTAGTTGGCCATGATGGAACCAAATTGGTATAAAAATTTAAAGAAAAAGAAAAGACAAAAAAAAAGTATGATGTCATCATGCATGATTGTGAAGAAAGAGTGCATATGCAAATATTTGAAAAGTAAAAGAAAAGTGTGCATGAAATCCCATTTACTAGAAGTGACGGTAAGGAAGGGATTAAAAATCAAATAAAAAGAACAACTTATGGGCTGCATGTAATGTCATTGAAGGAGAAGGAGGGCAAATAGGAAGGAAAGGAACTTGATGCATGAAAATTTATTGATTGTATGGGTCACATAAAAAGAGTGGAGAAGTGAGATTTCTATGCAAATTCATTGGGAGACAAGGGTGGCTAAACAAATAAGGTAAAGAAAAAAATATAGAAAATGAAACAGGACTTGGAAAAATAGAGAATTCTGCCCACTTCTCATACAATTAGAAATGTTTGGCTATTTTCCTTCAAGCAACCTGTGAGCATCCTTCTTCCTCTTTTCAATAAATTGACAATTCTCTCAAAGTGCCATATAGTAAAAACCGAAAGGCTTGAAGCCTCTCCATGGAGTATGAACCTTTATTGGTATTCTTAGAAAGACTCAAAAGATTACAAAGAGATATTTAGCATTTGGTTCAAAGGTTGCAGCAAGGATAAGGTAAGAAGAGACTTGGTTTATAGTTTATTGGTTTCTCAAAGAAAGAATGAATAAAATAAATAAGATTTTAGTGCTTGAAAGCATGCTGGCTGAATGTGTCAAGTAATGTGGTTTTTAAATTGTGCTATGTAATTGTGTATATGGATTGTTAGGAAGTTGTCTAAATCGAAGTTAGTTCTAACGTTTATTAAGTGTCTTAGCATCAAGAGTAAATAAGAAAAGTTTAGAAGAGCTATTGAACCGAGTATTTGTTACAAGTAAAAGCTGTTGGAAAAAAAATTGAAACAAATGCTTGTTTGAGCAGAATTGCGGATTCAGAAGCATGATTATTGATGAAGCACAAATCCCACCAAGTTAAGGTGAGTGAGGTCTATCTATTTTAAAGACTATATTCCCTATGCTATATTAAATACATAAATTTATATTCATTGATTGAACTTATGGAAAGCATGGGCTGTTAGAAGCAATTAGGATGGTCATGATTGTGCTAAATATTTATAAATTGTTTACTTACTATGAATATAAATATATACAGTAAAGGTTTTAAAAAAAAAATTAGAAAACAAGCTCTTCTCTACTATTTTAGCTCAAAATATGCCCTGCGAGTTGTTTGTGATCGTGATGCTTTAAAGCTGCATATAAACGTGGTTATGAAATGTATTGCTTTCAATTTATCATAAACTTGAATAAGTGTGCTGTTTTTATGTACCAAATCATGCCTTAATAAAACGATTCGTGTGCACATACGTATTTGAGTTTTATGATGATGTTATCTCATGTTTGCACAAGATTTTCTGTGCACATGAATGGTTTTGGGATGGATTTTAAATATCGTTTATGGAAATTACCCTAAAATGGGGCATTTATTTCATTCTTTAAATGAGCTTACGATTTTGGGTACTAAACCATGCTTGAAATGTATTTTTATCAAGATTTTGAAACGTTATTTTTATGAAACAGAACAGTGCTTAAATGTTGCTTGATGCTTAAGAAAAATGTGATATGGAATTATTTATTTGAATTAAAGGTATGATACTTGCTCTTCTGGCATAACTTGGTTTTAACATGGAGATTGATAATTTTGAGGGAGACACTTGATGGAATGCCTACTGTCACACCAAGCTGTGTGACCTTTATGTACAAAGTCTTCGTTAGCTAGCATGATCTATGTAGGGGAAGAACTCTTAATGTAATACGCTGAATGTAGGGGGAGAATCTTAATATAGTAGGCTGAATGTAGGGAAAAGTACCACGAAGCATACGATATAAGGCAAGACCCTCGAGTTTATATTGCGTGGCAAGACCACATATTTTTATAACGTGGTTGAGGCCATTAGTGTAGTTGGGTACATTTATTACATGGAAAAGGGCCCACAGGCTTGAAACTTACCCGAGAGTGTGTATGTTATATTTGACTAAATGTTGAACAAGGCATGGTAACAGTTTAGATTTGTTTACTGCATGGCAAAGGATTTTTCAAATGTTTTTAGTTTGAGTACATATTATGAGAATTGTGTATTGAAATTGTTTTACACTTACCATGGCAAGTTGAATAAAGTAATTGATCGAGGATTTGTGGTTTTCAGCACGTTTTATTTAAAGTTTTATAACTCAAGAATATACATGGACATTATTGATTTGTGTTCTATATGGCAAAGGAAGTGTGGTTTTCAACATGTCTATATGCAAATTTAAAGTATCACGATCACAAACAACTTGCAAAGCATGTTTTGAGCTAAAATTGTAGAGAAGAGTTTGTTTTTTAATTTTTTTTAAAACCTTTACTGTATATACTTACATAATAGTGGGGAAAACAATTTATAAACATTTAGCACAATAACAATCATCCTAATCGCTTTTAAATACCTATGTTTTTCACAAGTGCAATCAATGAAAATAAATTTATGTATTCAATATAATATAGGAAATATAGTTTTTAAAATAAGTAAGCTCCATTCACCCTAATTTCGTGGGATTCATATTTCACCAATAATACTATATGCTCCTCTAACTTTAGATAACTTTACTAAGGAATTTCCAACAAGCTTTTGAATCCTCAATTATGCGTAAACACGCATTTATTTCAATTTTTTTTATCAGCTTTTACCAAACATTTGGTTTAATAGCTCTTGTCAACTTTTTTCATTTACTCTTGATGTTAAGCCACTCAATAACTTCGATTTGGGTAACTTTTTAACAATTCATATACACAGTTAATTAGCACATTTTAAGAATACATTATTGGACACATTTGCTAGCATGCTTTCAAGCACTTTATTTATATTATTCATTCTTTCTTTGAGAAATTAGTAAATTAAAAACCAACTTTTTTTTTACATTTTCTTTGCTACAACCTTTGAACCAAATTTACACTTGAGCATTTAGTTCATTAGTTGGTGAATAATCCTCCTATTTAAAGAGTAGGATTCGAATTTCTTTTCTCCTAATTATAAAAAAAAAAAAACTTTAAACCAAATTTTAAATATCGCTTTACAATCTCGAGTCTTTTTAGGAATAACAATAAAAGTTCACACTTCATGGAGAGCCTTCAAAACTTTCGACTTTTACTTAATATAGAACTTTGAGAGAATTGTTAATTTATTGAAAAGAGAAAGAAGGATGCTTACGGGTTGCTTGAGGGAAAATAGTCAAATGTTTTTAATTGTGCGAAAAGAGTACAAAATTTAATATGTTTCCAAATTTTATTTCATTTTCTATAATTCCTTTTTTTACCTTATTCGTTTAGCTACGCTTGTCGTATAATGAATTTACATGGAAATCTCACTTTTTCATTCTTTTTGTGTCGCCCATACAAACCAATAAATTTTCATGTATTAAGTTCCTTTCTTTCTTATTTGACCTCTTTTGTTTTTTTTATTTAATTTTTAATCTTTTCTTTACCGTCACTTCTAGTCACTAGGATTTCATGTACATATTTCTTTTACTTGTTAAATCTTTCTATGTGCACTCTTTCTTTACACACATATATGGTGACATCATACTTTTTTTGTCTTATTTTTTAGATTTTTACACCAATTTGGTTCTCTCATGGTCTGTCACACTCCATGCAACAATGTTCAATAAAATTTTATCATGTGATCTTTATACACAAGTAGTTTTGTAATTATATCACTTAAAAATATAATATTATTTATATACACTAATTGATTTATTATGCGTACATCACATATATATTTACTCATTACGCATACTCCTATTCTTAATCTAGTGTGCAATGCACACATTTTTCACATGACATAATCAAATCGGCATGTATACGACTTTGATGTTATAATAATATTAGTTTACTTAAATAAAATATTATTTTTGTTTTAAAATTTTTTACTTGCCTTTTAAGGCTTTTAACATCTCAATGGATCTTAATGTACTTCCATATTACCTTTTTGATTTCATTAATTTGCCTTTTAATAAAATAATATCTTTTTAATATTATTTAATTGCATGAGTATTATTTTATTGTAAACATTTTCTCCTACCATCTTATAGTTAATAATATTATGTTTGACCGTAATTCTCCTAGATTATCCATAATTAAGCTCAATTGACTATTTATTAAAGTACAAGGTGTTACAAATTGTCACTTGTTTCAGTTTACTTGCATTGCTTCACTTGGGAAAGCAACTGTACTACTTGTATTAGATTACTTTCAGTGTTTCATATGTGATGTAGTTCCCCATAAGATGATTTTATTATTTTTGACGAGATAATATATTAATAACCAAAGTGTAACATTTGTTGGGATTCAACCTCATGCTCAAACATGAAATTAATTATGAAATTAAAAATGTAATGTAGCAAAAAAATAAATTAGCATTTAATCAGAAAACCAGTTTGATTTTACAAGATTAATGTTTGTGTTTTTTATGTAATTTTTAAATTAATTATGAACATTTATAAGTTTAAGGGTTATATATTTTACTTTAAATATTGTAATCAAGAGCCAATTAAATCCAAAATGTTTATAATAAAGCAAGTAATCTAAAAAGAGAATAAGACAATCTAAAGTCTTGCAGTTAAAATCTTTGTTTCTTCACTTTTAAGATTTGTCAAATCTTTAACCGTCCAAGTGTATGGCCTTTAAAAGTAATCCACGTAGTAATCAAATAAGATTTACTCAAAGGTAAGATTTTACTTGTACCGGTAAGTTTTGTTTTTAAAACAAAACGACCAAAAGTTCTTATCAAAATTTATTTCTGTAAGACAAAGAAAATTATTTTTCTTTTTTTAATTTGATGAAACAGTTAAGAAGTGGCTAACGGCTTAGAGTTTTAGTTGGCTAACATGACATATTTGTATAACCAAACTAAGTTGTAACTTTAGATATAACAATTGTATTTATATTCAATTAAGTCTTTGTGAACTTAATTAATTTTTTCATTTTATTTTGGTCTATTTCAATTAAATTTAACTTAATTAATTATCTTTATTTAATACTAATAATGTTTCTTAATGTGTGTGACCCATTAGGCTTTTAACATGTTGATAATAAATATAAATCTTAATCAAATATCAATTTGATAATTGATTTATATTTATAGATCATGAGCGGTATCTAATAATACATCATGACCATTCAAATGTTAGAAAGTCAATTAATAAGCCTTTTAGTGCAATATGGTTGTTTCATTAAATATTTCAAATATGTAATAAAGTATGGCTCAATGTCTACTTATAACATTCTATATTGGTTTTCATAATTCATGATTAATTTTAAGAATTAAGGAATCTAACTTTTCTCAAATTCATCATGTTTTGATCAAAGATTTCATACAAGTTAAATCAAAATTGAGAATAACTAAGCTACATCTTCTCATATCACTTGGAGTGATGAATCATTTTTTAATCACTCACTTACCTTCGCATGTTTCATTGTATATCCAAAAACATCTTGTTTAGGCATTTAGTCGTCTCCAGACCCATCATTCTTCATACAAGAGGACTTAGTGTCTCAAGTCTAAAGACTAGTTGCACGACTATCGTATGAGAATATATTCCATAGACACTTGAGTGAGATACCAAATGAAGTTCTCATAGTAGGTCATATTCAGTGAACTTATTCTTTACCAAGCACTTACATGTTATCCTCAATTATCTCATATATTTCAATTTATGAGATTGATTGCTTACTTCTTAAGTAAGAAAGTTTAATACATACTAGTTTTTGAATATTGTCAAATTCCTATCTTGACAATACAATGATCAAGAACAATTTTAAGAACATGGTTTTGATGCATAGTGATCTCATAATTGTAACAATTTTACAATTCTCTTGAAAGGTTTCAATGTTCTATAGGTTTCATCCAATTAGTACTTAATAATTTCTTATTATTGCACTAACATAAAGAAAACCTTTATTACATATAATTATGTGATCAAGTATGCATTAAATGATAATATTTCTATTTCTTGACCGATTCAGTTTGCCCAAGGGCATATACCAACAGTATCTATGGCTTGCAAATTGAAGATAGAAGTGAAGAGATGAGAAGAGAACCTATCATGTAAAATGTTCTTGCAGTCTTTCTCTTCATTTCTCTCCATGAGTAAATAGATTTTGAGAGACATGAGACTAGCTAAGGGATTTTATGAGTATGTCCTATAAATATAATGAAAATAAGGGTGGAAAACTCCATTGTAGTTAAATCATTTGTTTTTGCTCTTTTTCATTATTGTCTGAAGTCTAAATAACAGAAGAAAATTGAATTTCACTTAAAATCATCTTTTTATCTATTGTTTCGGTAATTTCCCCCTCTTCTAGTAATCCAAATTTGCTAAGAAAAATATGCCCCAATGTAGTCATAAATACTTGAGAAAGAAGAATTTAAGTTTTTTTTACCATTTAGCTGCTCATTGACAGGTTTAACTGTTAGCAAACTATGCCACCCTCCATCTTTCCTTTTCCATTAATCTCATCATGTGCGTCTGCCTTCAATTTCTTATGAAGTATGCCTAAATCTTGCTCAGGTGGACAGTATGTTATCAGTTGCTTCTGTTAGCTTCTCGGATGACTTCCCTTCCTCACTCCTGGACTGCTGGAAAGCAGCGGTAAGTATGCTGGTGTTTTTCTATGGTTCTGAACAAAGCTTGATGATGTAGAATCCATGCGTCCAATCTAAAACGCTTAATTGGTTTGTTGATTGTCTGCAAGAATTTTTGTTTTTTGAATGGGTAGGAAGCTATTTGTTGATCCAAAAGAATGGGTTTGTTTCAGGCGAAGAATTCCCTCTACTCATCACCAGATGAGCTTAAAAGCTTGGTCAAACAAGTGCTTTCTTGGGATATTCGATCACAGTCTCAAAGAACTCGACCTCATGATACTCTCATAAAGATAGGAAATGGTGACACCTCAGATAACACTTCAGTTATGAATGATTCTGAAGATGGAGAAGCTTCTGGGCATGGAAGTGAGCTGGCTCCTTCTGGAGAGATAATTTATCACCTGATTTTGGATGGAATGGACTTCTCTTACAAAATTGATTGCAATGGCAACGTCATTGTAGAGAAAGTCAATCTTTCATCCGGCACCTCTTTTGGTAATAAAAAACGTTGTAATTACTTGATGTGGAAAGACAAACTTATGTAATTGTTTGCTTTTCGAAGCATGACATTATTCCAATTCTCAGTACTCTTAATGTTGATTTTCTCAGAACATCTTTATATTTTTCTGCACAAAACTAAGAATGTGCAAAAAAAAAGCAAAAAAATCACTACAATTGCTTTTCTTTTTATATAATTTAAAAAAAAAAAAACATGCAAGTACAGGCTATCCTCATATGATCGGCACTTCAAATAATGCTTTTGTTGAGAGAGGCCTAATGCCCTACAGAGGATCTTCAAAGAAAAGCAAATGATGCTGCAGTTCATCAAAATAGTTGTCATTGAATCTGCTAGAAAGCTTATCCTTGGAATGAATCTGCTCATTTTTTTCAAGTGCTTGGAATTCAACTTCATATCAAAGCTATGGCACTAGCAGATAGTTTCAATAATTAAAAGGGGTTACAGGTAGCTTTAAGATGGTTATACACAAGGGCTCTTAAACACGGGTTGAGAGGACAAGAAGCCTCTTATTCTTCCGGCTGACAGAGGTATATAAATCACTGGGTCAATTTGGTTGAAGAACAACATGCTGCAAAATTTCAGCTAAAGTTAATCAGCAAGAGGAAAAAACAGTAGTAGACAAATAGAATGAAATGAATTTCCTGGTGAAAATGAATCAAGGGAACGAATTGAAATATTTATTGTATCAGAAACTACATTCTTACCTTAATCTGGGTCCGATTATACGTGTAAGTGATGTGAACTAATCCATCACTAGCCTGGATAACAGCAGGATATGAGAATTCCATTCCCTGCCTCTCTTCCAGGGTCAGACTGTCTTGCCATGAATCACCATCATCTTTGGATAGGGAAACTTTAAGGATACCCCTTGAGATTGTATTATAAGCAAGTAACAGATGCCCGTCTCTCAGCTTGACCCCATCGATACCTGATAAACAACATTCAAGATATATGGCATGAGCAAAGAAGCCATTATTATTCCTTGTCATTAACTACAGTTGCCAACTTAGTAGAGAACAAGTGAAATTTTCCATAGAATTAAAACAAATTGATTATGTCCAAGAAACCAAAGGAATCAAAAGCATCCTAAAGTGAGCTATTCCAATCAAGATATATCTATCTTTAGTTGAATGTCAATTTATAACCTATATACTATCATGCAAGAGTCATACCAACCTGAGTTGGGGTTGGGGAGCTCAGTGGGTATGGCGTAACCCCAATTCTGTCCACAATCAAATGATTCTGCCATACAAACTCTACTAATGTTATTAAAGGATCGCAATAGAAGGCGTAAGGTTCCTTTTGCAGTCAGGAAAGGAACTGGCTGAATCACGCTGATAGTTTTGTTTTTAACATATATAGGGCCATACTTCTTCCAGGTTCTTCCAGAATCTGCAGTGACCTGTTGCATGTGATTTACAGAACATGTCATCGCCATCTTTGAACATAATAAGATTCTCACTGCTCATGTAGTTGAAATCATCATTACAACCTCAGCCCATGCCCCCCAAGAATTCCAACTCTCCACTGAGGAACCACAGAGCAAAAGCCCGTTGCCCAACAAGAGAGGCTGCAGGTAAGAGAATGGCACGCATGATTAGGAAACATTATCAGAGTTTCATTAGCCACAGAAATTTTTTTAATCATACCTTGTTCTTAGATGGTCCTAGGATGCCAGGAGGAAGCTGTTCTCTCTGTGTCCAAGTAACACCTTTGTCATATGATCGCTTCATGCACCCGGTCCACCTGGATTTTACTAAAGCCAACAGTGAGCAAGGGCAAGAAAATTGTACAATATGATTTATTAGTTGCAACTAAATTCAAATACCATGACGACTCAAGCCATATTTTAGAACAGGAAAGCAGAGTTTTTCAATGCTACACGCTACTTGAAATTGAGTCTTTAACTGTTCAAAAAAAATGGAGGACAAACCAAAGTCCTGAAAACAAATTAGTGGTACCCTATTGTGAACTGTCAAGGCAGTAGAACCAGAAGCAAAGTCAGATTGAATTGAACATTTTTATTACAGACTTCAATTATAACATTATTGTTTCCAAATATAGGAATTTAAATCCTTGTTTCAGGTTAATGTAAACTACAACACAAAGTCACTCAAATACAGAATACTATCCAAAACAGAATTTGTGAACGTGAAAAGTAGTTATCGAAAGTTAAAACCATTTGACCATTCCATGACACTTCATCCAGACCAAAATCTTATATATTTCTTACCTTTGGCCTGCCAAAATTCTAGCTTAAATTGCCAACCCTCTGCAGATATATGAGGTCATGGAAAGGACTCATACCACATAGGAAAATTCTACAGTAATCTCATTCAGATCTCAACAATGCAAATAAAATGAGTGAACTTTGCAATGTGAATGAACCCATTGTAAGTATGTATACAAGCAAAAAGCAAAATCAGAAAGTATAGTAAGGTTTTAATCTACTTTTGAGCACCAAATTGCTTAGAAATTTACTTTTGCACGTCCAAGCCTACTTTATAGAACAATAGCAGCTCATCTGATGGAAGTTTAAATAGTACAGGATTCCACATCGGAACATTAGGTTCTTCATCCATGACAATAGGTGGGTACCAGCGGCCACCCTGCCAAACAAATTTTCATTAATTAAGGTAAAAACTCTTAAAATCAATCCAAAGAGCATCGTACTGCAAATAAGTTGGTACAAGAAACACACTCAGAAAAGTGGAAGGAACCATAGCACAAGCAGAGGAAAGAGAAGGCAAGGCGGCATGCGGCATTTCTACTGTTTTTTACCTAGGCAGAAGACATGCACATGATGGAGAAGTCTGAAAGAGCAAAAGCATGGACATAACAAAACGAAAGGGGAGGTGGGGGATGGTCTTTGGAATGAGGAATCCTTTGTGCAAAACACAAGAAAGCTTGAAGGAGGCAATGCATATACACTCAAAATGTTTACACTGGAAGCAATAAGTAGCTGGAAAAAGACCATCTTGAGAGGACCGTGCCACATGCCAATTAAGGTCACAGATATTATAACAGAAAAGGAAAATAGGCAGAGTCGCATCAGCAGAACATGCATATTCCCATTCTCCTATAAATCATAAAGAAACAATCAGGTGAAAGACTGAAAACCATGTTGTTCATCTTATGAATTAGATAACTACCTCGTACTTCTGTAACCAAATTTTAACATCAGGTGCTCCTTCAGATGTCCCTCCAAAATAGGCAACCAAGAAGTGGCCTTTACCAACCTGCATATTAAATTAGTGGCAATAATAGAGTGAGATGATGTTGGCAAAGGAACACTATAAATTAAGAAAAACACAAAATCAGATGAATTGCATGACCTCAACAATGGTGGAGGCATGACAACTATTGAAGGGAGCCGCACCAGCAGGAAATGTGAAGTCCTCTTTCAATGGTTCGCTAATAGAATGACCTTTCTTCTTATGGAAACTCCCAGTACTTGAAGTTGTAGCCTTCCTACATCTGCACCGTTGTTTTGGGCCTTTTGGCATAACCTTAGGTCTTCTTTTGAGTTCAATGAAAATATAGATTTTATACAGACTTGCACATAGAAGTGCATGGGAGAGAATAACAACAGGATTTTTGTAATTTTATCAGGAAAGCCAACGACCAATGATTTGTGGTAGGCACCCATGTCTTGGTTCAAATCCCCAAATTCACATGCTCAAGAGAATCAGGAAATTTTTCATTATTTCTATAGGTTGCTGTGGGATAAATTAGACTAGTCAAGTAAACGTAATTTCAAAGTGACAGTCCTATTAATAACATCACTAACGACTGATTAGTATCACACATGAAATTGAGCTTCTTTGTCCCAAAATTTTGTCTTGCGGGGACAATGATCATGTCATAATGTGAACAAAACAGGCATCAATATCATAGAATCAATTATACGAGTAACAAACCTGGAAAAAAGCTGATGAAAAGACCGAAGCAAGCGGCGGGTGTCCCACACCACAGGGTTGGGTTTGAAGGTGCTTCTATGCCCCGGAAATGAGACATGAAAGTCGGAGAAGCTAGAAACTGAAAACAACAAAAGGACCAGAAACATAAACGAAGACAGCAACAGGAAAAGCAAAATGGTTCCAACTGATTTCCCCATATATGTTGACTATCTAGTTTTGTTTCATGAAAATGAGCTTCCAAAACAGAACTGATGTTTGCATATACAAGCAGCAAAAATGTAAACCTAAACCATACACACACACACATATATATATATATATATATATATATTTTCATCTATCGAGGAGACAACATGGGTTGTGAGCATTTAATATATTATTACTATAATAAGAAGCAGGCAGTACCTAACACTGTGACTATTTAGAGAGGAGAGTCCAGAGAGAAATAGAGAAAGCTGTTTAATGAGAGTTGCTTTATTTATTACAATAAGCTGAATTTCTTTTTGTTTTTTCTTCTTCGAAAATAAATGAGTTTGACTCACAAAAAGAAGGCAAGACTGTTGCAATCAGTTCATGAAAACCCCAGCTAAAAAACAACAAGAGAAGTTTCAAGTAACATCAGGCGGCCGCAGAGAAACAGGAAACAAAATGCCAAAAACGTTACCGTAGTGTAAAGCATGCAACTGGGCCCTGCAGAAGAAACAAAACGTAGAAAATATTTAAAACAACATTAATAACTCAACTCGCAGAAAGCCACTTCATAGGGACAAACAACTCCGGGTTAGTATCGCCAAGGATTTTTAAACAATAGAAATTAGCACAAACTTAATTTCCCTTTCCCATATTTTATGCATTAATGCAAAAAAAAAAAAAGAATTACTACATATGAATGTCTCCAAAATTGAGTTGGAATTAAGAATAACATATATAATAAAATTGAAAGGAGTGTTAGGAGGCAAATTATCAATATAAAAGAAGAGAAGAAATCCTTTGGAGGGGGAGGGATTCCAGTAGCTTGTTCAATCAAGTGCTTAATATATTAGTAACCACTGACTTTCAAAAAAAAAAAACATATTAGTAACTATAATATCTTATTTAACCATAATAATATAAATATATATATATCTAATGTAATATCTGTATTTTTTTTAAAAAAATCAATTTGATACATAAACTTTTATTTTTTTCCATCAATATATCTCAATATAGTTTAGAAAATCCATTGACATGTTAATGGATCAATCCAAATGCGTATTGTAATCAAATAAATATCACGTCATTTTGTGACTTGATGATTATAATAGATACTTGGTAGGTACACGATATAACCTCATTCTCTTAAAAATTTTAAAATTCTTATTTTTTAAAAAAAATTATAAAACTAAATTTTTTTGGAAAATAAAAAATTTAAAATTTAAAAAAATTCTTTTTGGTTCTTTCTTTCCTTCTCTCCCCCAATCCTCTTTGCTAAAAGCATTTTTTTCTACTTCTTTTGCTTCACTTTTACTTAGTTTATATAAACATATCATCTAAACATAAGTAACCACGTTAGTAAAGAAAACCTAAAGTTAAGAAGAGAATTCTACCTGTATACTTTTGTGTAGGATTTTGATGATTTTCAAAAACAATTTGAAGAATAAACAATCAAAGGTTATTTCTGGATTTATCATCACAATGTGAGTAAAAACTCTTTTTTAAATTGAAGAAAAATATTTGATTGATTAAGAAGAATTTAGATTAAAACTGAAAAAGAAATCTGCTAAAAGAATCGAGTTTTATATAATGTACCATGCCTTGTTTTGTATTGATTTATGAAAGTTTTGCCACTTGAGTTATATATGGTTGGCAAGCTACATGAGTTTATTTTCAAATGAATCAAACGGAAGTAGATTTCGAGTTGCCTACATGAATACATTATTTTTTTTATAAAGACAATGCAAATTGCCTAACAACAACTACTGGGACAATTTTGAAAAATATTTTACAGTGCACTTTTCGAAAAGATATTATGATGAACATTGATTTATGAATGTATTTATGAATGATTTGATTTATAGAACAATGTAAACAATGCACATAAATAATTATAAAACAATATTTGTCATATATATAAATTAAATCATTCGTAAATCCATTTTTCATCGTATGAGTAAAACAAATCATTCATAAATCAATGTTCATCATATTTTAAAACCTAAAACAAAAAATAATCATACGTTAAAAATAATAAAATAAAACATTTGATTCCTTTAAGAAGTATACAAATATGATATTTTGAAACAAATAAGGTGTGTGAAGATATGAGAATCTCCCTTCCTCTCAAAATAATCAGAAGCCTTATAATAATGATTTTAACATATTAGAAACAATCTAAATCTCTAAAATTTATTTATCACATAAAACTACGTAAAATAATTCAAACTCTCTTAAATCAGAAATTTAGACAACTTGCACATCATTAACTAAAATGATTATATCTTAAGCTATGATGATTTTCAAAAAAATGTCTTAAGCTATGAAACTTGAAATAAAGATTCTTTTAATGCATTGTAAACTAGATTCAATAGGCTTTCTATCCATATAAATCCCAACACTTAGTTCACTGTAGGAAAAGTGCAAAACAATTTCAAAATTGCCTATGACGTTGCTGTCAAGCAATTTGCACTATCTTTACAAAAAAAAAAAATCTTTACATAGTAAACTTGAAATCTACTTCCATTTAGATCATTAGAAAATAGACTCGTGTTGTTTTCCAACCATATATAACTCAAATGGAAAAATTTCCATAAATCAATACAAAACTAAACTTCAAGTGATCGTACAATAAATAAAACTCAATTATTTAAGCAAATTTCCTTTTCAGTTTTAATCCAAATTCTTCTAAATTAATCAAATATTTTTTTTCAATTAAAATAGTGTTCTACTCACCTTGCAATGATAAATCTATAAATAAGCTTTGATTGTTTATTCTTCAAGTTACTATTGAAAATACCCAAATCCTACACAAAAGCATATTTATGAAATTCTCTTCTTAGTTTTAGATTTTCTTTTACTAGGGTGGCTGCTTATGTTTAGATGATATATTTATATTAACCTTTACTGTATTCTAGTAAATTTCAGTATAAGAAAATGGTTTAGGTCTCGATTATTTTAAAAGCCTATTTATTTCACTTTTGATATGTAAATACCTTATCCCAAATATTATTTAGGTCAAGGTATTACATTCTTCCCACCTATAAAAAGTTTGGTCCTCGAAACTTGATTTATCTTTATTTTCAAATAAGTAGAGATATCATTTTCCCATATCCTTTTTTATATTCCGAAGTTGCATCTCTTGGTGAATAATTGCTCCATTAGAATTTTACAAAAGTGTTGATTCGATATCTCAAGACTTGTTCCAAAAATTTTGAATCATCCTACATAACACATGATTTTAACTTTCCTTGCTTTCCAACCCTCGTAACACTTAAGTAACACTTTTAAGAAGGATAATCCCTTTATCATTTATTACTTTAACAATAAATTCCTTTCAATTTTTTTATAAATTAAATTATTAAAAAATAATTATTAAATGAAATGATGGATTTTAACATTCAATTGAACTAATACTTCCATGATAATTAGTTTTTTCTTAATTTATTTGATTAGCCTATATGTAATGTAACATAGAATTTTTCACTGATATGTTTTTTGTCCAATTAACTTATAATGCATATATAGTTTGTGTATTATAAATGATAATGGTGAATTAAGGAATTTAGTTAACAATGGTAGTTACTTTCTTTTTGAAAAAAAATTAACCACCTCTTTTTTGTTTATAATATAAATATTTAATTTATTTACTTTTTTTTGTTTTATGAAATTTCAATATTGAACTCATTAAAACATATCATTTTAGTATACAAACACTTGGGTAATTGGCACAATAATAAAATACATGTATCTTCAATTAAAAAATTTTGATCCATTTTTTTTTCAAAAATCGTATCTTATTTAAAAAAATTAAATACAACTTTTATTCAAATGATTTAGTTGACCTGTTTTATACTAAATTAATTTTAATTTTATAATAAATTAATTGTAATATAATAATTGTTAAATATATAACCCCATTCTAATATACGGCCGGGGATAAGAAAATGGCTTAACCTCAAAATCAATGGGTCTCCAATATAAACCCCATTGGCCAAATGTGATAATCAACTAAATTAAATGCTAATAAGCTTTCTTCAGTTGTTTTTTTATACATCTCTTCTCATATATCTTCCTTCACATGCCAAGCAAAAATATGAAGAATGGATTTCTAATTTTCATTGATTTTTGGCTCAGCCTAGCAGTTGTCATTCTTCTTCGGGAAGGTAATTAAATTTCAACTTTGAATTTTATTCTTCCTCTTTTAGACTCTTTAATATATACAAAAACAAAAAATTGAAATTTCTAATTTTCTATTAATTTTCTTTTGAACATTACATCCTTAAATAAATTTTATTTTTACAAATAATTAGGTTTTAAAATGAGCAGTTGCGGCAAAGAAAATATATACCCTTTGGGTATGTGCACATTGTTAGAAGGCGTAAATGTTTAGGCAGTGTGGGGCTGAAAGCAGCCTCGGAAGTAGATGTTGCATACGCCTTTTGTTTTGGTATGAAAACTACATTCATTTCAGTTAAATCATATGGATACTAAAAGAAGACATGGATCGTGGATTCATTGATAAGCAAAAGAAGTTTTAATCGTGTCATGTCCCCTAATCTAAACCTAAATTAGAATGAAGAGTGGCCCCAATACGAGACAACTCCCCAAAGTCTACACCATCAATCTTTTATCTAGTGTTAGTTATTAAATAAAAGAAATTAGTTGGGTGGCCGCCCAAAGTTGACTCATTTTCATAAGTGTTTCTCTACTTCTACTTCTTCTTATTCCTTTTTTTTTACCCATATAAAACTTAGGAAGAGGCCTTGAGCAATTGGTTGGTGGAGGTCAAGGGTAGCTTAAAGTTATCATAATTAACATAGGATTTAGCCATTGATTGTTCTTAGTAGTAGGTTAAAAAAACATAACATTTACCGTTACGTATCAAAAATGATATCTTAACACCATTAATATAGCACTTAACACCATTTTGCCACGTATTTAGAGAGTTATTATGGCTGGGGCTGGCCAAAGAAATAATAAAACTTAATGACGTTAATGGTACCATATATTTCACCTAGGACAATGCCCCACATTCATTGAGCCATTATTATGATACCGTGTGAGGTTGGTGGATGTTTGCATTCAATTCTAATGGTTGAAACTGATGCAATTGCAATTTTTAATATTTTTTGATATCCTATAATTTCCAATTTCTCATTCTCAAGATTGAATATAAGACTTACAAGTTCTAGTCCGTAAAGCATTATTTAAAAATACGGTTATGTAACTTATGATGTAATGTGAAGAAAAGTGGCCATCGATTGACTCAGTTGTTAAAAATTGATGTGGAAAAATTTCTTAGTCCAATTTTCATACATCATTTATGAATTTGTCATCAAATTTTTATTAAGTATTTATCGGCTGCTATATATTAGACAAGAATAATAATTTTAGTTTGTCCTCCCAACCTCTGCTACACTTGGATAGAAAAACACATAACCATCAAAGAAATTGTAAACATTTCAGAACTCCTATGTTTAGGGATGTCAACGGGTACCCTATTATAGGGCACCCGCGGGTATCCGATCCCATTATACAGGGTTAGGGTACTCATAAACGGGTTCGGGTAGGGTTAGGGTAGTGATTTTACTATCCGAATATTAATAGGATAGGGTTAGGGTACCACTTATTGGGTACCGGGTACCCGTTACTCGAACCCGATTACTATTTATAAATATTTTATTATTATTTTAATAATTAAATTAAAAATTTATAATTTTTACCAACTTTACAAGTAAATTTTTTTGTTAAAAATTAACAAATATATAAAAAGTATGGTTACTTTTATTATTAATATGTTGACATTATTATATTTAAATTAAAAAATTATTAGATTGTTATTTATGTTTAAGTATAATTATTCTAATTATTAATATGAAGACATTAACACTTTTATGAATGCGTGTGTGTATATATTATGTATTTTAAATATAAAAATATTTATTTTTTATTTTGTATTAACATTATAAAAATTATAATTCATAAAATTATTAATTACAGTATATTTATGTTTATTTATAAGATTAGAAAAGTTAATTGGGTAATTGGGTTCCCATGAAGAAAATTTTAATAATTTTTTTATTTAATCGGGTATTTAAACGGGTTAGGGTAATTATAGGGTAGTGGGAATGTATTAGGGTTAGGGTTAGAGTAGTAATTTTAAAATTAAACGAGTAGTTAATAGGATTAGGGTAATTGATTTTTTATAGGGTTAGGGTTCGGGTATCTCGAAATTATAGGGTACCCGACCCGTTGACATCCCTACCTATGATCATGATGGTTTTATCAAATCATGAAGCTAATTGTAGCTTGGCTATATTTATGATCTAATATCTTGCGAGGATTGCCATTAATTGGCACTCTCTTCTTTTCTTAATATTAATTATCTTCATCTTCTCCCCTCACAACAAAATGCAAATCCCTTATCGCAATCCCGTCCTCCATTTCTTGTTCTGATCCCAAAATCATGTCATCTGTCTAAATTATTAAAATCCTCGAACACAATGTTTCTCTGTTAAGTAATAAGTAAACAATGTTCCTATTTTTGTAATGCTCAAGAGAAAAAGCTTTTTATGTCTAACAATATTCCAAGTACTAGAGATTGAGAACTTCTAATTCCATTGCTAGATTAAGTCTAAATAACTTTGTCTTTCTGAGCTGGATTAGGAATAATAGCATCACATAAGGAGCACTGAGTCTCTATTAGATCATCTGGTCTAGTTGAATGACAGTTGCCCCTTTTTGCTTGAAAAGGAAGAGCAGAGACAATTGTGAAATTATAGGGTATAAGCAAAGATGGCCCTTTAGGATGGTAGTTATCAAACCAAAAATTGTGGACTTTTTCGTCATCTATTATGTTTTGCACATAGGGTATGATGTAGTTTCTTATTTCAAGATTTTCTTCCACCCGCAATGGAATAAATCAGACTTGTGCCTTATATTTGGTGCATAAGTTTTGATCCAAGCAAGCCATAAGATTAAATAAGAATTATCCAAATGCTTTCCATGACAAGCTTTATTCTAATAAGAGATCTTCTTAATAATGATGCCTAAACCCCTTTCATTCTTTGGATGGAAAATTCAGTCCCAGATGAATTTTGTTTCTATAGCTTTTGTATCTTCACCGTTCAGTTGCGTTTGGTATGTTGTTGAAAATGTGATTGTTGAGTACGTGATTGTTGAGAATATGATTACTGGAAAGATAATTTTGTACCATTTGGTATAAGATGGGAAAATGATTATTGTAAGGAATGCGACTATTAAGATGATTACATTGTAATGTTTGATTTGAAAGCAATTTACAAAATTATCTTTATGTATGAAAATATAAAGTTAAATAAATTTACATTTTTTAAGATAAAATTTTAACTTTTCAACTTTATCTATTAAAATAATAAAAAATAACAAGACAAAATAACATAATATTGTAATATTAATTATTTAAATATTAAAATATATAAAATTATTAAATATTTATGTTAATCTTAAACTTATAAAAATTAAAAATAATAATGCTCAGATTTATCACATGAATAATAAAAAATATTATCTAAAAAAATCTATCGATAGATCACACATTGCCGCGGTAAAAGTTTTGAATCTAATCTATATGATAGATGTACTCTTTTATAGGTTTCCTTTTTCTCGTAATTGCAACACCCAAACACTTCTCCCTCTCAAATCCTCTCAACTTGTTAGTAAATTTCCCTGATTCTAAATCGTTTAAAGTGTTTCTCTCTCAATTTTTATTATAACAACATAAATTTTTTTAAAATATTTCCAAATTTTTCAAAAATTTGAATTAGGATTTTATAGAACCCTAAAAGTCTCTATCTCTCCAATTTTCAGATTTGATAATGAAAATTAACCCAAATGTGGTTGTGAGTGGCTGCCCTTCTTACAAGTGGAGAGAAGAAAAAAAAAGCAAGAAGAAAGAAGAAAAGAACATGAAATTGAAGAGGAGGGTCGAGAGGTTAAGTTAGGGGAAAAAATTCTTTCCTGTGTGAGTTGTAATTACATTGTTGAGGGATAACTTTCCTATCCCAAAATACCAATCAAACGTTGCAATGTAATCTCTTAAAATTTAAATAACGTTTGGTATTTTACAATGCAATATGATTTTAAGTAATATGATTGCAAATAATATAATTACAAGGAAAATAACATTACAGTATTTAGTATACAAATAAATTAATAATTAAAATACAGGAAAGATAATATTGCAACATTTGGTTTATAAGTATTTTGCTGAGAATATAATGTTAATTTTCAAAATTACTCTTATTTATCAAAATAAAAATTTAATATACTTGTATTTTTTATTGTTAATTTTTATATAATATCATCTCTTAAATATATTTTTAATATCATATATTTTATTTACATTTTTATTATAATATTATAAATTTTATTTTTATTTTTAATATATTTTTTATATTATATATTTTATTTTAATTTCTTTTATCTATATTATATAAATTTTAATTTCTTATATTTTATTTGTTTTAATTTTTAATTCTTATATTATATATTTTATTTTAATTATAATATTATAAAATATTTTTAACAAAGTAATAAAGTTGAAAGGTAAAAATATCTTTAATAATATTATAGAGTACAATGTAATGTGATTGCATTAGTTTTAAACCATAATTACATTATATCATTTGACTGTAATGTGATTACATTGCAATCTTACATTGCAATGATTTGTTGTAAAATAAATACTACAATGTAATTTAATTGGACACATTATAAAAAATATACTCTCACGTCCCTCATATCAAATGCTACATTACAAGGAATATCCCTCGCTTGCATTACACTAAACACACCTTTCCATAAAAAAGCATTAGATTTTCTGAGTATATTTTCCAAAACTTTCCATAAGCAAGGGAGCGGGGCCGCCGAAGGGAGTGACGGTGGGTAAGTGAGACTTGAGAGGCAGAGAGCAAAAGAAAAGAGTGAAATAAAATTGAGATGCCATTTTCAGCTTTCTGCCCTAATTTAAACCATTACATATGGATTTTCCATGAAAATTTTACCTGTATTGATATTTTAGAAATTAAATTTATGAAAAAATGAATTTGATTTTGAAAATAAAAAATAGATATTTTGATAGAAATGTTATTGATATTGACAAAAAATTAAATAAAAGGCATTTGATTTTTTCAAAATATTTTTTTATTTGAAAAAATATTTTTAAAAAATAAATTTTAGAAAATAAAAATTAAATCAACTTTGATTTTTTTTTAAAAATAAAATATAATTTCCAACTAAACGTTTCATCAAAAATCCATAAACAATAAATTTATTCGGAGTCATTTTCAATAAAATTTTCTGTAAAAAACGTTTGCATCAAAATATTCATTTTTATCTCAATATTTTATTCAATGGAAATCCAACACAATATTTTTTCATTGGAAAAATTTCGAACTCCATAAAATTTTAAAATCTGCTTCGTTGTAACAGGATAGTATTGCTAACAAATTTTTTACGTTCAAAACAAATTTTACAGAAATTAACCGGTTTTCTTGTTGTTGAATGCAATTCTATGTAAGCACTCAATTAGTAAATTATATTAGAAGAGCAGTATCTGCCACATGGACGATGGATAAATTTTTTTTAAAATAAAAAAAACGTCACTACTAAACAAATCTTCCCTGTAGGTTGACTTATTAATAGATTTTTCGATGAAGTTAACAATTAGTTGACAACAATCTCTTGATTATCTAATAACAAATTTGGTCTTTAAATGTATGATTGCAAATCTCTAAACATGTTAATGATAGATATAAAATAATGTCAGGAGATACACAGTTGAACCTGTATGTTGCTCTGAAGGCGTGGGTTGTCAGTTCTTTTGTTCTCACTCGCTCTCTTAAAGAGAATAATTTCGTCCATTGATTGCTTAATATGTATAACAAAAGAGGCTTGGTTGCAGCCTCCCAAGCCTGAGCTGGCTTGGCTCTACTTACAATTTGGCATGACTCAAGCGACAAAACCGGCTTCATTTCAAATATTGGAATTGTGATTTAGATTTACGTGGGACGTTTCACGTACGTCTGTATATGTAAAGGAGGAGGGGTCGCCAAAAATACAGTTGGCGCATTGCCATTTTTAGTCTTTCCCTCATAATTCTATGATTGACATTGTCTGTTTTCCCCTGAAAAGACTACCCCACCTTTCCCCCATTTTCTTTCTCTCTTCAACCTAATGCTTCCATTCCACTTCAACCACACCCTTTATTGGCATCAACTCTTTCAAGCCTTGGCTTCACTACCCTCTTCAATATAACTTTACACAACTTTGTTCAACCTAGCTACTCAAAGATTATGAAATATATACACATATATAAAATTTCTTCGCATTTACTCATGAGCCATCAGTCTTATTAAGCTTTTGTTTTTTAATGTTTATGAATGAAATAAACCCTATATATCTATTTATTTTTGGAAAAAATATAATACTTTAAAAAAATCTTAAATTATTTTAAAAAATTTTTAAAATTTTTTATTTTTTATTACATTTAATGAAATCCTTATACTTTTAATTTGGATCAAATGGATTCTTATAATTAATTATTACTTAATTATTATTAATTAAAATATAAATTATTATTTTTATATTTATATGACATTTGAATAAAAAATAAAAAAATTATATATTTATGTCATTGTCTCTGTTCAACATATATCATAGTATGTCAAGATTACATGATATAAAATATATATAAAATTTTGACTAAGGTTGATTATAATTAAGAATTTTTTTATGCATCTTTTAAAATTAGAATTGATGTCTTAGAATTTTCTTGAGCTGGCATGTGAATATGGAAACGTCATATTCGATTTCGGCAAAGCATAATTCCGAGAAATGATGGACCAATTCTTACCCAATCCGAATCAAAACAAATAAAAAACCAATGGAAAGCGCACTGCCTGTTCTACGGACAAGCCGACTTCTAGAAAATGTTACAGCCTGACCCTTGGGGTCATTTTTGGTGGGCCCGCAAAGGCAACTGAATCAACGGTCAGACACCGCGTGGACCCTACCTCCCTTAGATGCCCGCCATGGGCTTCCCACGTTAACCCGGTATTCAGTTGGATTCCCTTAATTACCCCTTGATCCTCGAATGAACTGCTAAAATGCCATGCAGTGCAGGCTGACGGTAGCAATGTTATTCCCATTATTTTCTTGAAGAACACATATTCCTACAAGTATAAAAGCTTGGGAATAGGGGAAAGAATCCCATGTGGTGCACATGCAAAGAGAATCTCTGATTGATCTCCTATCATAAATAAATATTTTCATGCGTTGGTTAGCTCATTACGTCACAAAAAAGTTCAAGAAAATTGTAAAAAATAACTTTTTTTATATACTCAATTTAAAAAATATTTTTTATTATAATTTTAATTATTTTTAGTTAATTTTTTATATAACTTGATAATAATGACTTTTAAACAATTTCAGATAAATTAAAATAGTTTCAGTTTTATCTATCTCGCCTTCTAGATAAAAATTTTAAAATTAAATCTTGATTTTTCTCTCTTATCGAATATTGTTCATCTCGTCATCCAACTCTTTCTTGCCATCTTGAATAGCAGATATGATATCATGTATGTGTTTAGATTCTTAGATTTGTTAGTTTATTCATAAAATCTTAAAATTGAGGGATTAAAATTAATTAGACATATTCATAAATTAAAACATAGTATAACTTTGGCAACTTAAACTTGATTATGAGCAAGTAAATCAATTAGTTATTAGATATTGCATTACTAGTTTTTAAACATTGTGTCACTGGTTTTTAAGTATTGTAAGACTGATTTCTAGACATTGCATCTCTAATTTTTTGATATTACATGACTAATTTTAAGTATTACGTGACTGATTTTTAAATATTACGTGATTAAATTTTAGATAATGCCTAACTCATGCAATAGCTTCCTAACTAGTTACGCAGTGCTTTACTAACCAGTCACATAATATCTATTAACCAGTCACACAATATTTAAAATCAGTCATGCACAGCATAAAAATAAGTAACGCAATACTTAAAAACTAATTACGTAATTTCTAAAAATTACCAAAATTATTGAATTCTATTTAATAAAATCAATAACTTTAAACAATATACCATATTCCATTTAACAACATAATAAACGAAAGTCTACTTGACAAAGAATATTCAAAAGTCTTTTTTCATGTATCAAAAAACACTCTAAAATGCTTAAAAGTGCTCAAAAGTTTTTTTTTCGTACATCAAAAACCATTTCAAATATTTAAAATGCTTAAAGGTTTTTTTTTCTAATAAAAAATACTTTAGAGATGAATGGTATGGCCAGAAAAACTCAAAGGATATGAGTTAATTGGAGACGTTTCATTAAGTATAATTTTATTTAAAATTAATTTCTCTTAACTAAAAATAGTTAAAATTATAAAAAATGTTATTTTTAAAAACATCTTATATATAATGAGTATTTTTGAAAAAAATTCAAAAAATTTGTTCATTTTCACAGCACGTAACTTCAAACTCAAGGTATGATATATTTTATCTTGACTTTCAACCACGTTAATCTTCAATATACAATTTTTATAAAACATAATGTATCTACCTCCATATTATATAATAGATTGAAAGGAGTTATTTTATTTTAAATCCGGTTCTCAAAATATAAATTGTAATGACGTTTGCACATGGATGCCCAACTGCCCATGCATAAATATGATGCATAAATTCAATGAAGTTGGCAATGAAAGATGGCAGTATATATAAAATGCTATTCTTTGGAAGTTCATCTGTAAATGCAACAAAGTGGCACACGAATTGATTTGGACTAACTAAGCAAATTAATGGAGAGTTATTGTTGCAACCAGAAAGTGAGTAAGCTTTTCAACCGGATGTCAACTGTCTCATTGATGATGTCTACTTCTCATCTTCAATATCGTACTAGATTCAAAGCTGAAAGTTGTAGAGGGCATCATATGGCTAGCTTATTGACTAAACAAACCTAATCTAAGCTTCATTCATCATGGATGTCTTGTGTTGTGCCTGTCGAGGAATCTCTCTTTCTCTCTCTATATATATTCACCTAATCCAAATTTTAATTTGGATTAGGCAGCAACTATTGATTCCTATGTAATTCTGTATTGCTTTATTTTAGTTTTGCTTTCTTATTTCTGTTTACAAATGAAGCAAAATGATAAATGTTTTCCGTTTGCCGGCCCTTCTACACCTTTTCAACCTCTTACTTTTTTTTTTTATTTTTTAAAAAAGGTTAATTATTTGGTACTTAAGTTATTCTTAAATTATCAATTTGATATTTTAAATTTTAACATTTTTAATTAGGTTTTTCGAACTTGCTATATTAAATTGTATATGAAATTAACATCAATATTAAGCAAATCAAAGAATGTGTTAAAAAAATAAATAAAAATTTGTCATTTGTCTATAAAATTAATTAATTATCCGAATACTTGAAGGAAGAGAATCAATAGTACGTATATGAACATAAAGGATCAATCAACAAGCCAAAGGCAAAAATTTACAAGGAACATGTTAAAAAAGTGCTTACAAGCACTTGTTAAGCCGTATTTATATTATATTCTAAAATTTGGTAAAAATAATGTATTAAATGAAAAAATTTTTCTTACAATATAGAAATTTAACTAACCTTAACAACTGCCCTATTTATCATGGTCATCTGGACCCAATTTACAAATTATTGGTATTCTAGAAAATTCATGATCAGACTCTCTTGATAAAATATTAATGCCCTGCTTTCTTTTCTTGGATACTGAGTGCACTTAGTACACTTTGTAAGTTTACTTAACATACTATTTATAATAATATTTTTGAATTAAATGTAATAATTGACATCCAAGTAATGATTCTCAATGCATTAAAAAAACATATATATGATTCAATATAGTATGTACACTTAAAGATTATCTTCAGACACTCGTTAACAAAATCTCTTTATTTTTAATAAATATTATAATATATTTAAGATTTATTTTAATTACTTTTAAATAGAGTTTTCCATTTAATTGAATCATTACTTTTTATTTTTTTTTATAGTGTTGGGATTCGTCAGAATCATTTTAAGATACGGTTATGATATAAACAAATCAAGAACTTTTATTGTGTGTGTATCTTATCAATCCTACTTTATTAGATAAAACATTGCTTATTACTCAATTTATAATACTTGACATGTAATTTAATTCACATGAAAATTGTAGGTATAACAAATTCTAGTACAATTAAATTAACAAAATAAATTTTCAACTCATCATTGTCATTACTAAGGATGACATTGGATATTTTAAAATGGGGTCGTTTAGACTATTGGCCTCAACTTAAGTTAAATTAGAAAATCTTACAATTGAGTTTAGGTAGAACTTAGATAGCAAAACCATTGCTTACCATAGGTTTGAGAAAGATTCGAGTAATGGTTATATTTGGGCAATGGTTATGTTCAAGTAGTAGTCAAAAGACACATATTATCGAAATTTGATTATAAATAATAATTTTTAATATTAAAATTTAATTTTATATGTTATTTTATTTATAAATTATTTATAAGTAATGTAATATTTAAAATTCATTAATTATTCTAAAAATTATTTTGATTTTTATTAGTTAATTTTATTTTATTAATTTTATCTTTATCAAATTGAGTTTTATAATAGATGCTTATGTTATATATAATTTAATGTATCAAGTTCGAATTTTTTACTATTATTAATTAATAATTAGTTTCGATTGCTTTTCAAAAAAAAAAAGTTTCGGGGATTAAGTATTAAGTGTAGGTTTAATAGGTTTGATATCACTGTCATTTCTCGTCATTGCATGTATCCATTTAGTAATGTTTCACAAAAGCTACACGCTACCTGTTACTACTTTTAAGTTTTTTTTTTTTTTAAATAATTTCCATTGTTTTAGATCAAGAAATTAGGTTTTAAGGTAATAATAAAATAAGAAAATTACACTATTTTGGTTAAACTGACACTAGAGTTCACTTTGTACAAGTAAAAATAATGACAAGACGCAAAGAAAGCCTTCAGTTACAATACTGCCAATATGGGCAGTTAAGTAATTTAAGAGCCCCGAAAGGGGGCCATTTATTTCATAGTCCATTCCACAACCAACTCCAAGCAGAGGAAAAGAAAAACAATGAAAATCCTCCAAACGCTTTTTCAAAAAACACACACCGAGAAACCAACCTCTTCCTTCTCCCCTGCCCCCTCCCTCCTTCGATCTCCTTCTCTCTATATATAAATAACATACCTTTACTTACTCACATACTTTGCTTTTTTAATAATCAGAATAAATATTAAAAGAAACAACGAAATATGGACTCGCCGACCTCGGCAGGGGATTCATCGACGGCTCGGATCGTGGCTCGTTCCTCGATGATTGACTCGATAAGAGCTTGCGGCTTGTCGGGTTTAGCCGGTGTTAGGATCGATAAGGAAGACCTCAGACGGCGGCTTTTGATGCCAGAGTATCTACGCCTTGCGATGCTAGATTCCATTAGGAAAAAAGACGTCGACGGCGGCGACCAGCATTTCCGTCTACGTGGCTCCGACGATGTTCCCTGTCCTGAATCCCCTCTGGTCGTTTTCATTAACCCCCGTAGCGGCGGCCGTTATGGCCCCGTCCTTAAAGAGCGTATCCAGCAACTAATCGGCGAAGAACAGGTAACACTTTTTAATTTTTCTTTTGGTTCGGGAATTTCCTAATACTATGTATTTTTTTTTTTTAAGAATTGGTAATTTTGTAAATGTAGGTGTTTGACCTCCACGATGTGAAACCGCATGAATTTGTACGGTATGGACTTGCTTGCCTTGAGAAGTGGGCTAACAACGGTGACCTTTGTGCCAAAGAGACACGTCAGAACATTAGAGTTGTGGTATGTTTTTACCAACTTTTAAACTTGTCTTTCTACGCTGTTTTTTTTAGAATGTTCTAATTGGGATTTTACTGCTTTAGTTTAGTTACAGTTCAGTTGTTTTTTTTTTGTACTTGCTTTTTTAACTTCTGAAAGAGTTAAAAAGTGATTTTTTTTATTTAAAAGTAAATTATGTTTTTTTGACCAATTTAGATCAAAATGTACTAACTGTTTATGAGGAATAAAGTACATGATTTTATTTTTATACTGAATGCTTGTGTTGAAACTCATTAGTTTGCTTTAAATCAACTATGATTTTGTTTTGTAGCAATTTTCTAGAAAATAAAAAGCTATAGCAAAAGTAACGAACAAACAGAATATTCCAAGCTGATGTTGTAAGACTCTGTATGAGTGGGCAGGTTGCTGGAGGTGACGGTACAGTGGGTTGGGTACTTGGTTGTCTTGGAGAACTTCATCAAAAAGGGCGGGAGCCAGTTCCTCCTGTAGCTGTCATTCCTCTTGGTACAGGCAATGACTTGTCTAGAAGTTTCGGTTGGGTAAGATATGCCTTTAAATTTTAAATTTTTATGTTGTCTACTATCTTCGTCTCTTGCTTTGTTGATTCATGCTCTAAATGTTCACTGCAGGGAGGTTCATTTCCTTTTGCCTGGAAATCGGCCATTAAAAGAACTTTGCACAGAGCTACTACGGGTCCAATTTGCCGTCTAGATAGGTAAGTATACACTTATTACTTGACGATTGGTACTATGTTTTGCTTCAGTGGCACACTGATAGCTTTTAGGTGATTGCTTATATATACGTATGAGTTTGATGATCCACCATGTGGTCAATAATCACTAGTATTCCCAATGGTTCTCCATCACTATTGATGACTCGGTGTATGTTTCAGTTTCTTACAATTGAAAATGGGTTTGCAAAAGACCTCATTGTTATATAAACCCTACTTTGTGGCTTAGTATAACATATTGTGGTTTGTCAACATAACCGGCACGATATCTGTAATTTGTTTCTTTGAAGATGCAGTTGGCATCTTGTGTTGCAAATGCCTGGCGGAGAAGTAGTTGATCCTCCCTATTCTTTGAAGGCTACAGAAGAGTGTTCTCTTGATCAGGTAGTGAATCTCTCTGCTTTAAATCTGCTGTTTTTATCAATCAACTTCTCTTGCATGGCTATTTTTTGATGTGGGAACATTAATGCTTAATTGAGTTCTATGAAGGTTAATAACGTTTTAAATGCTCTAGTTTAGAACTTTGGTCATTAGGTTACTAAATTGGGTATTATTTGGATTCAAATATAATCTGAGGATATCATGTAATGTAATCATGTGTAAAAATGTGTATGTGGCTATATTTATGATAGTAAAATTATACGAACAAGTTTTTGAAAAGAAGAGTGCTTTTTAGGTCATAGATCAAAATAAGCTTTAATACAATATATAGCACAACATCAAATGAACTGTTGCATTGTTTATCTAAAACTGCTTCATTCTAAGTATTCAGCCTGGTCTACCATCTGATTGCTTAGACATGATGCAACACTGGGTCTTCTCTGTTTTCTTTTTCTTTTTCTTTTTATTCCTTTTTTGAAACCGAATATTTATTTCATTGTGATTTATGATCTTATGATGTGGGGTTTCAAATTCAAATGCAAAAAATCTTGTTTGTGAGTGCAGACTTTGGAGATTGACGGGGATGTTCCTGACAAAGTGAACTGCTATGAAGGAGTATTCTATAATTACTTTAGCATTGGTATGGTATACCTGTTTTACTTCTAGATCTTGGTTATTTTAATTCCATGCATGTGGAAATTCACTGGTTGGGAAGCTGTACTATCATCTTACAATTGAATATCATAGTTTCGGCTTGTAGCTGTTTTTCAGTTAGCTGCTACTATATTAAGACAAATGGGGTAGGGTAGTGGCATTCTAAACCTCAGACCCTAATAGAATCCATAGATGATCAAGATTTTATGTTGATTTTGTCTGCTTTAGTCTAGTAAATTTAACTTTTTCACTCATCCAAATCTTATTATCCCTTACCCTTGCAATTTCACAAAAACTTCATGAAAAAAGGGGGAGGAGGGGCAGAGGGGGGGTTCATACTCATATGTACTCAGAAAGGCTCAAGACAACTCGTTAAAGCCTATAGTGTTCCTATTCACTGATTTGGATAGTAATATGCAAGACCCAAAAAAACTTTTGCAAAAGAAAAAACAAATGTAAAATTGGGAGTAATGAAAAGTTTAGAAATCATGTTTTAAACTTTTTGTTTTTAATGTGTTTATTATTATTATTATTGGTTCTTATGAATCTTCTTGTTTTCATTTTGCTTTCAGGAATGGATGCACAAGTTGCTTATGGATTCCATCATTTACGTAATGAAAAACCTTACCTTGCACAAGGTCCTATTACAAATAAGGTATGTTTGTTGGATTTGTTTACACACTTAACTACAATTTCAAGAATGTTTTGTTTTCAATCTCTTGGCGTTATACTATCAATTGTATATTTTTTGGCTTGAAGTTTATTAATGGTAATACTACTATCTGCCAAACCTATGTGCATCATCTACAGATTATAGGTATGTCGATATTAGTGAATATGCATGCCATAGTCAAAAGGGACAGGAAGTGATTGTCTTTTCTATAAAGATTAAAGTTTTTCCACAATCTATACTTATGCGTGACTACATATTTTGCACTCCAGTCTTGATACCTATATTTTAAAGATGTGCAAACTCCAAATTCTTTGACATGGAATGAGGAGGATGCATGAAAGGCTAGAAGCAAAACCAATTTACAACATAAAACTAGTAAGGTCTTACATGATTTCCAGTCTTTCCTTGTGCTTTTCAAGCTAATAGAAGAGTTATGAAATTCCTGTGTAAATGCTTGTAAATTTGGTTTATGCAGGACCTTTCACTGATTCTCCCGTTATCTCCATTAGGATTTCCACAAAATATATACTAGTCTCGCTAAAGTTAATTAATATTTAATTGCTGTGTGTGGCTTAATTTTAAAATTCAAATTATTAGTTTCTCTGCCCCAGCTAATTATTTGATTCTTTGGTAAATTAATATTAGATTGTAATTGGTCCATATTTTGTGGCAGATTATCTACTCTGGTTACAGTTGCACTCAGGGTTGGTTTCTTACACCTTGCATGAGTGATCCAAGTTTAAGGTTAGATATTATTATAGTTGTTTAGCTTGCATCTTGTCCTATAATTTGGGTATTACTTTTTCTAAATAGCAAGGATATGTTTATTTATATGTTTATTAGCATGCAGGTGTGTGTATGTAATGCAAGCATTTAGTTAAGGTTTGATTGTTCATTAGACAGTGTAGCAAATGCCTTGGCCTTTGTGATGTAGCATGGCACAAGACATAATAATCCTTACATGCAACACTCACTTAGCTAAGGTTTGATTGTTCATTAGACATTGTAGCCTAGGTACTGTCCTTTGTGCTGAGACAATGAGACAGGGTGTAAGGCAGAAAAGTGCCTTTACCAAGCATAAGTTTTTGATGCCTCAGCTCATTATTTTAAAAAGTGAGATGTGCCTAATAGACATGCCTCCATGAAATGTCCCTCTACAATTTTTATATTTTTTAACTTCTACTTTGAATTGACAATTTATGTATATTTGTAGAAAAATAAAAAGGGTGCTGTTTTCTATTTTGGTGCTCGTACCTCAGGCGGTACAGAAGTCCTTGTACCTTGGGGGTGCCTTCTTACTTTGACCACATTGTTTTCGTGTCTCAATGTTTCTCAAATTAAGAAAACATCATTGCTATTATAAATACATGTGGTTTGCAAATGCTTGTTGAGTTAAACCAACAATTTCTTTTTTAAATGTATTTTGCTTTAGTTGAGTACCCATGAATCCTATGGGAGAAAGCGTCTGTCTTCCCGTTAATGGTGTTTTGCACTTAATAATCATTTTTTTAAGGTAATATTTCTTTAAAATGTTTCCAAATGCAGGGGACTCAAGAACATTTTAAGGATGCATGTTAGAAGGGTCAATTGCTCAGAATGGGAGCAAATTCCAATCCCTAAAAGGTACATTTCAATGTATTTAACTTTACCTTTTGATACAAAGCATCCTAATCTTTGTCATCATCTTTTTGATAGTCGTTATTACTTATCAACTGTTTGCCTTCATGGTCTCTATGTAACCTTTACACTAATGTGCAATGAATCTCTTTTACATCCATAAATATTTCTTTTTAAGAGCATTCTGCAAAACAAGCTATTACTAAAGTTCCTATGACAGCAGGTATATCGCTAGGTAGAACATTTCGACCCCTGGTATGGTTTATGATTTAATCATCCTCTAATATTATGCTGCTTGTTTTTAGTGTGAGGGCCATTGTTGCTTTAAATCTTCATAATTATGGAAGTGGGCGAAATCCATGGGGTAATCTAAAGCCAGAGTATTTGGAAAAGGTATGGTACCTTTCTTCAGGTTACTTGATATTACGCTTTGTACAATGTTCATAGTACCATCTCTGTGTGCGTGTGTTTTGGGTATACTTGAAGTTTTTGCTTCGGCTGTTGCATGTTTGATGGTTGGATTTGGTTTTCAAAGGCTGAGCAATAAATAGAAATTTAGCTCCATATTGGAAATAAATGTTTTTTGCTTGCTTTATTTTGCAATTTTAAACAACTTTAGCTTGGTTTTTTGCAAGATTGGAGCTTCTGAACCTACTTTAGAATTCAAAATTGTTTTGGCCAATGATCGTATTGGAAGATTTTAGTGAACCAGATGGATGCTATGTAGTTGTTCACTTTTAAGACATGGTTGTAGTTGCAGATGTCACCCTTTCTGTCTAACATGATTCAGGCACTGGGAATGCTTTCTATCAGGGGTCAAAATCTGTGAAAACTGGGCAATTTGTGTTATTTTTAATCCATCAGTCTTGTTTGGCCAAAAAAATCCATGGCTATTTGAAATATTATCTTGATAATGATGATTTATCAGCTTTGTTTTATTTGAAAATGCATGACTTTAGATGGTCGTCTTGACATGTATTGTAGAATATAAATTTAAGATTGTGAGAAAGGGTGAACAGCCATTTGATATTGCAAAACGAAAAAAAAAATAATAGTAATAAAAATGAAAGAAGAGAGTATATCTTAATGAATCTTGACAATGTTCCAATTTTTATATTGAAGTAACATAAGGCGATAATGTGAATTCTGAGGGGAATTGAAATGAAATGACCATTTCACTTTTGATGCATTAACATAAATTTGTCCCGAGGCCTGTTTAGGTTTGTTTAATTTTCAAATTAAGATGGATCTTGGTTAGACTTAGATGAAGGGTATGTTATTTTAATCATATGTAATTGAAGGTTATGTTACTTTAATCATATGTAATTATAAGAAAAGTACATAACTTTTAACTGTTGTCAGCTTAAAATGACAGGCCATAAATAGATATTTCTCTAATGTAAATCATAGTTCCACAAAGGATTCTTATAGATGTTACTGCCAAGGTTTTTAATTAATACTGCATATTTTTCCTTGATTATGCAAACTGAATTGCTTTCAATTGAGTTTGGAGTTACTTGATATTTTTGTGTACTATTAAGCTTATCGAGAGGCTTGACAAATTCAAAATCTGAAATGATTGCCTCAATTTTATTTTCATTTTTTAGAGAGGCTTTGTTGAGGCCCATGCCGATGATGGTCTTCTAGAAATTTTTGGCTTAAAGCAAGGATGGCATGCGTCATTTGTAATGGTTGAACTCATCTCGGCAAAACACATTGCACAGGTAGTATAAACAAGTCAGAGTCGGTTAAACATAAGAAGTCTAGAAGTAGTACAAAATTTGGACTGGACTGAGCGGGCTGATAATAAGAATGCTTACTTGGAAAACTAAAAATTATGTCCATGCTAGGTACTGAAAACAAGAAAAAAAAAATGCTTGATAATCACTAAAAGTTGTCTTAAACACTCCTAGTGAGTGTTAGATAAGAAGAGAAAAACATGCGTATCTGGAAAATGTGGTATGTTGATGAATTTTGCTGATATTTTTCAGGCTGCATCAATCAGGCTGGAGCTAAGGGGTGGGGAGTGGAAAGATGCATTTATGCAGATGGATGGGGAGCCATGGAAACAGCCTATGAACAAGGAGCATTCAACATTTGTGGAAATTAAGAGGGTGCCTTTCCAGTCACTAATGATTAACGGAGAGTGAGTTTGGCATCAATGTAAAGAGCGTGCTTGTAAATTATATTTGTTTTCCCCAGTGGGCACTGAGAAACGAAGAGTAAAATACCTAGGAATAGGGACTCTGTTGTATCAAATTCATTAGCCAGCCAATTCCATATTTATCTTTTCAAGAGCTGCAGCCGTCACTTTTTTTTTTCTTATGCTTACACACTTCACCAGCTTGTACTAGCACTGGCCTGCTGACTCTAATTAATTTGGTAAAACTATTATCTGGTTTTTATAATCTTGAAACTAATCCACTGGGGCAGCCCTACCCTTCATGTGTATTATTATAAAGAGATTTAAGAAAATTTTTAAAAATCATCACTTATAAACTTAAGATTTTCTTTTCAGCAGCCTTTTTTTTAAGTCATTGTTAAATTGATTCAATTAAGAATTTCAATTTTCATTATTCTTCGATTAAATCTTTTGAACAATTTCATAGATTTAGATATGCACCAAAAATTTAAATAGGTAAGCTAAGACAACATACCCCAATTGGACTTAAGTCTGTCTAAGTTAGGTTCGACCTCAACTAGAGTCAGGTCGGGTCAATATTGGATTCGACTTGCTCTTTTTTTTTTTTTCCCTCTTCTTGTTGCTTTTCCTACCCCAAAACCACACCAGTTTGGGAGTCTTACAAAAACTCTAGCCTAATCCTAATTATAAACCCCCTTTTTTCCCCTCATTTTCTCTCCTTTGTTCTCGCTACCGCTCAGCACCACTCTCTCTACAAATTTCAATTACAGATGCCAAGTGTTTTTTAGGGATATCAATGGATAGGATACTCATTAATTTTGAAATATCTAAATTTGAATTCTATTAAGTTATAGGTGTTGGGTTTGGCTATGGATGGCATGCTCATAATGCGCAGCGGAAAGAAAATTAAAACTTTATAATTTAAACAACAAAAGTATGCCTTCACCCATGGATCACCTTGGTGATATTTAACACATAAAATCACAAACTAAATTATAATTCAGAAAGTTACCTCACTAAGTAATTTCGTAATCATAATGGCACTTTCCAAAGCAATCCCGCGAACACTACAAGGAGCAAAAACCCTAGCCAATTAAGTGCTTGGCCTCCAATGATAGTACACACGATTGCACTTGAACCTTCAACAAAGGAGAGAGTTTTTAACTATACTTTGTGCTAGCAAAAAGGATAATAATTGTCTTTTTCTTCTTTTTCACAATCTTTGCCAAATCTCTCTTGAAAATTGTTTCATAAGCAATTTTCTCTTTCATACAAAGGGAGTGGTGGCAAAGAGAGAAAACGTTTTTTTTTTCTGACAAAAACTACGTTTTCTTCAATTGTGAAAAACTCTCTTGTGAAAATAGTTAAAAGGTGACTTATATAGTTAGATTAAAATAACTTCAATTTTACAATTAAGCCCTCAATATTATAACCATTATAATATTAGGCCAATTACTTAATTAAACTCTTTTAATTAAGTTTTTGAAAATTAAAATCAAAATTAATTTCCTTTATATTTTGCAATCAAGGCTTTATAATTATAACTATTTATAATTATGTCTAAAACTTAATTAAACTCTTTTAATTAAGTTTATGGAAGTTAATTACCTAACATGTGATTTAAGTCTAACTTAAATCATCACTCTCCCAATTTAATTCAAATACAATCATTGTGTGTGACCCATTAAGTTCCGAACATGTTGGCAATGAAATTGATTAATATAAATTTCAATCAATTAGTTTATAATCAATTCCATAGATCAAGATTGACATCTAGCAATGCATCATGGCCACCCAATTGTTAGGAGAGTCAAAGGGTTCTTTGATAACCTTTCAGTGTACAGTCTATCAGTGTAATTCATTCTCTCATCATATGTCTTAGAAATGATAAGAGCTTGGTATAATGTCTACTCTTATTGACCTCTATATTTGTTTCTGCAGTTATAGCATTAGCTTTATAGAGAGTTATGGAACCTTTTCATAATCTCCATGTCGCCTTGGCCAAGGACTTCAATAAGCTAATGTTAACCAAGAACTGATAGGATATGCCCTCTAAAACACTTGAGGTGATGATTCCTATCTTGACCACTCATTTGCCTTCACATGCTTCGTATTATACCCAAAAGCATCCTGTTTTGGTATCCTTGGTTAGGCACCTGTAGGGATGAAATCAAAGCATAGCATTCCACATATAAGACAACATGGTGTCTCAAGTTTAGGGAGTATTTACACGACTAACATATGAGAAGTGTTGCATAGGCACTAGAGTGTATTACCAAATGCACTTCTCATGGCGGGTCATGTTCAGTGAACTTGATTTCCTAGGCAAGCAGCTATATTCTAGTTCCAAGTATCTTTATACTTCAATCTATGAGATTGATTGCTTACTTCCAATATCACGACCCATAACTACCATTGAGTCTGTGACAATTGTCGCGATGTCCCGATAGGCCTTCATCTCCCGAGAACAAATCGAGACCTCGCAAGGCATCTCATACCAGTTTTTCAACTCCCCTGAGAGTTTTTATTTATTAATTTCATGTTTGTAAACATTTAATCTAGTTTCGGATCAAAACAGAGAAAAAGATAAAATTTACTACATAGGGGCATTTCGGTCAATTTTTGTTGAAAGTTTCGAAATTTAGAAAAAATGTTATTTAGGCGTCGAGAACACATAATTTGTAATCAGAATTGAAATCAGATATCTAAAACGTGTAATTTAAGTAAAATTACATTTGATAGAATAAAATAATAATATTCTATAAAATATTATATATTCTTATAAAACAATTTTTATATAACTATCCGGAAATAATTTTTACAGCGTAAAAGCAAAATATATTATTACATAGTGTAATATAGTTAACTAAAGTGTAAAATTTAATTTACAATGCTAAGTGGGCCCGAAATAGAGAAATATAAACTAAGAGATGAACCTTTGAACTGAAGATTATCACTCTAAACTTTCTCCTCAACCAAATCCTTTATCTACAGATGCCTGTAAGCTTGAAATGGGAAAAATTGAGGGGGTGAGTTTTACAACTTAGTGAGTTAGATAATTACCATCTACGACATCTAAAGTCGAGTACATGGAGACAATATAAAAACGCAATATTATTATGTAATTCATAGCACCAAATACACCAAATTTAATACAATTATACAAAGCAATTTCATTTTATCAAAACACAAGGCTTATGAGTTGTTTATAAAAATCAGGCTTAAGCCAAATCTCATACTCGTGGACACTTGATTAGAGCATCCAATCGAGTCTGCCAAAACTGTTAGAATTTCATAATTTCTCAGATACAGCCGATCCTTGGCGTTGACTAAACTCATCTTCACGTGATGGTTTAACGTGAAGTGAATTTTAATATCACCTCGGGAGTTACCCTACGCGCCTCTCCAACAGCGGTAACAATTAGTCAGGTTTACCGTGTCCTTCTTAAAGGTAGTCCACGGCAACCCTCACTGCAGTGTATAATTAACCCACCAAATTTATATTAAAATCCAGCAGCATAACAAGGTAATTTTAATACTAGCCAGCCTGCACTGCAAACAGCAATTTATGCAATTTTAACACAATAAACTAGCCAAGCATGCTCACCAAGATCATAAGTCATAAATTTCGATTTTAATACATAAACACAAATTAGCACCGGTCTCCACATACTCAGTGTTAAAAATCAATTTTTTTCTAATTTAAAAATCATTTATAAAATTTAATTTATTTTAAATGCATAGAAACAGATAAAACTACTCTACATATTGAAAACGGTAATTTATCCACTAACTGATTTTAGGAGTTCGAAATACTCTTAGTCTCGCTCGTCTGACATTATTTCATTGCCTCTGTCGGATGGTTTACCACCTACGCGTTACGCGCGACACGAATTTTAATAAATTAAATCAATTAATCAAGATTGATTTCAGGCTTTATGATTCTATATGAATGCATGAAATGCAATGTAAGCTATCCGAATAACCGTTTAAACATGGTATTCGACCTAGTTCGCCTACACGAGTCCGAATTGGCTACAGTCTCCAATTTAATTCCGAATGGATTCCTTTCAATTTCTATATTCCAATTACACCCAAATTGACTTAATGACTGTGAATGTGGTGCAAATTTGTAGTCCGAATCACCTAGTGCACCAGTCTGCACTTTAGGCAAAAATTTCAATTTTTGCACCAAAATTTCCCATAAATTTTCTAACTTCATAATTCATCATAATTCATCAAAATATCATAAAATATCATCAATTTCAGCAGCAATTTCTCTCCTAGAAAATTCGGTCTTAAGGGTTCCAAGGTGAAAAATTAGGTTTTCTTACTAGGTTTTGCTATATTTCGATTTTACCTAACTAAAAACATTAAATTACCTTAAAATCTACCAACCAAATGGATCAAAACCCACCCATGGATGTTCGGTCAGCAAGGGATCGTCATACCCATATGTCAATTTTGCATGGAAATGAAAAAAGAATGGATGGGTAATGAAAATCACTAAGAGAATTAATGAATTTTACCTTTTTTCAAGTTTGAATCTCGTTTTTTCTTAATTTCCTTTTGAATTTTCAGCTTAGGGTTCTTGGTGTTCTTTCCCCCCTTTCTCTCCTTGCTTAGCCAACCCTCTCAATGTTCTTGGCTGAATTTTTGAACCCTTTTATAAGCTTATTAAAATAATATTTAATTTTTACACATGGCATATTTTATTAATTTATTTTTTTTTTCTAGTCTTCCAATTGACTTTATTTTTCCACCACACAATTTTCTTTACTTATCCATGGCTTTCATGAAGTTTCTAGACTCATCCAAAAATCTTGGTGGAGTAATTTTGTAAAATTACACTTTTGCCCTCGTAAAAGTACAAAATTACATTTTTACCTCAAAAATTGAAAATTTTCCAAAATACATATTTTTCACCCCTTATACTCATACCATTTTCCAATTTCTCAAATTTGATCAAAATCCTCTCAAAAATTAAATTTTCTCTCTCGAGTGACAAAATTACGATTTTACCCTTATACTCCGAAATGTATCGAGAATTGAAACTTTTCACTACTAAATCCTCAAATTATGTTCTAAATAATCTAAATAATTAATCTTGATCAATTGTTGTCAAACTATTTTCCAACAATTCTCGTTTTGTCATTTAGTGGTAAAATTACTATTTTACCCTTGTGCTCCAAAACTACCGAAAAATTAAATTTATCACTGTCAAATTTCATTTTATGCTCCAATAAATCATATTATACTTCAAATGATTGATCTTAGTCAAATGTGATTAAAATCTTTTATGAAAATCTCCATTTTGTCCTTAAATGACAAAATGACCGTTTTGTCCATAATCGGTCAATTTTCCTGATTGACTCCAAATCGAACTTCGAACTCCTAATCACTGTTTTGAGTAATCCCTGAACTGTGAAATCCTCAATTTCACCTTAAAATTCCTATTTGAACTAGTTCGAAACTTAATCGACTTATTAGTACCACTAGGGGCAATATCGTCATTTAACTAGCTTTTCGGGGCAATTCAATATGCAAACATGCTATCCAATGTATATGAATGACATGTTAAAGATAAAATAGGGTCGGGCTTTACATCCAAAGTAATGAATATAGAATATACTAGTCTCTAAGCATCATTGATGTCCAGTCTCAATGATACATTGACCAGGAACATTTTGAGATTATGCTTTGATGCATAGGAATATCATAATTGCAGCCTATTACAGTTTCCTTGCAAGGCATATTAATCTCATAGATTTCATCCAATTAGACTTATAACTCATTATAATTGATGTCTTATTGATGAAGGAAAACCTTTAATCATTCAACATGAATGATACTGTCACATGATTGGAATCAAGCCTTAACCAATCCCAATTGGCTGCAGGGTTTATCCCAACAATAGGATACCTGAATCCTATAACTATTTAGATATTTTTGAAATTTATTACCTTAACCTGAACTCTAATATAAATTCACTACTTGATAATTACCTAAATCAGCTTAAAAACTTAGTTATGTTAAAATATTTTATTTAACTCTTCATAGGTACTAGGTACCTAGTTACCCGAATCCAAACCAGTATCCATATACAATTAAATTATATTTCACAATTCATATCTATATTTCATACAATTCACTAATTATTAAATTTATAAAAACAAATAAACAATAAAATTACAAGTTTACAACAATCATTGTTTAATTTAAATTTATAAAAGTAAATAAATAATAATTATATTCTAATCTCGCCACCTATCGTTATATATATATATTATAAGTTTATGTAAATAAAGATATATATATATTTATAATTAATAATTTTATAAGTTATAATTTTTCTAATGTTAACACAAAATATAAAGTAAATATGTTTCTATTAAAAGTATATATATAATAGCAGGGGCGGAGTTGCCTTTACTTTTGGAGGGGTCAAAATTTTTAAAACTTTTTTATATTATATAAAATTTTAAAATTTTTTATATATTTCTGTAACGGTCCTCTCAAAATAATTTTTTATTTAATAATTAATACAAATAAAGAATAACAAAATGATTTCACATGTATCAATTTTAAAGTTTTTTTTTGTTTTTTCTTTCAATTTGTATTTGTTTATTTTTTTCATTTCTATTCTATTTGTTCATATGTTTTAAATTTCTATAGATCTTTTTCTCCAAATTTCTACAAACCATCAACTATATTCTTTTCTTTTTTGTTATGTCATATGTGAATTCTATCTTCTACTTGTCATGTTTTTATTTTTTCTATTATATGGATTTTATTTTTTATGATTTTAATTTTTAAAATAAATAAATTATTATGTAATGCTTAAATATAAGTTGTAGTGTTGCGCTGTTATTTAAACTTTTATGAATGTATCATTTTTTAATAATCTTGATTATGTAAGAAGAAATTATCTTGAATATATCTTTTTTTATATGTTTTACATTTTATATTTAGTTAAAAGGAAATTATTTTAAATATATAGCCTTTGAACAATCTTGATCATATAAAAGGAAATTATCAGTCTTGTATATTATATTTAACTATTTATGTTTTATGTATAATAATTCTATATTTAGTGTTATAAATTTGAATAGAAATAAAATAATAATATTCAAAGTTGGCTGCATTAATTTTTTTTTTCAGATTTCATTAAAGTACGAGTAAATTGAAAACAATTAACAAAATCTTTAAAAAAAAAAAATTCAAATCGTTTAAATAATTCTCCTACACTTGAACAACCAAGCTTTAATGCTTCAACTCATGAACAAGAGCCATGTGAATCAAAATATCCAAGATTCAATTAAAAAAAAATAGATGTTTTTTAGTATATAATTAATAATTGATGAATTTGAATCAATGAAACATGGTTTAGCACAACTTTTGAACTATTGTAAGTCTTTTTTTTCTTGATTTACATGTTATATAAAATTATTTATTATTATTAATTTTTTGATTGTTGGTTAAGTTCAATATATTAGTTTTTTTTAAATTTTTAATCTTTATTTTTCTATTTTTGGCCCCTTCAAAAAAAATTGACTAGCTTCTCTCTTATATAATAGTAATTACATTCCTTATAAATTAACCTAATATTTAAAGTATGTATATTAAAAGACATTGCAAGTTGATCAATAATCATACTTTCATAAATTAATTTAATTAACTCTATAAGTTTGTCCTTAATTATATAAAATTAAAAACAAAAATAAGTTGCAAAACTATTTTAATCTCATAGGCTCTTTTAGGTATATATATATATATATATATTATTATAAGTTTACATAAACATGGGTATATATTATAATTAATAATTTTATAAGTTAAAATTTTTGTAAAATACAAAATAGAAAGTAAATATATTTATATTAAAAGTATATACAATAGTAATTATATTTCTTCTACATAATATGATATGATATTCATATTATTTAAACATAACTAATAATTTAATAGTTTTTTAATTTAAATATATTAATGACATCACATTAATAATTTGACTAACAATCATATATCATTAATATATCTATCAATTTTTATCAAAATGAATTATTCATAAAGTAGTAAAAATGTAAAGTATTTCTCATCCTTACACAAGTTCAAATCCAAACATCGATAAAATTTTACATATTAAATTTAATTATCTATTATATATTATATAAATAATAATAAAATATTATATAAATGAATATAGTGTTTAGGTTCAGGCGGTACTTGTTATCCAAACCCGTCTCAAACCATATTATAGGATACCTTAACTCTATATATTAAGGTTGGATACCCGTAGGTACCCTGTAATAGGATATCCATTGACATTTTTAAATTCTTCTTCCCTTTCATTCCTTCAACAATTCCATCGATTGTCTATCACAAAAAAGAACAACTTTCTTCTTCAAAAATCTCAAAAACCAAAAAATCAAACCTTGAAAAACCTAAAATTCGTGACGTTAACCCTTTTATTCTTATATTTTCTTCTTTCTGTTCTTATTGTATTGTGTTGTCTCTTACTACTGTTAGAGAAGAGATTTTTATCCCTTCCAATTCGAGAATCCAAAATCAAATATCCTTTGGTAGATTTTTTTGGAAAAGAATGCATTTCATTAATCAAAAATACATAATGGTTACTTATGAGCTCAAAACAAAACATCATTATAAACTCACTCACCGAACCATAAATTTTATAACCCTTTGTATAACAGGAAAACCTCTTTAAAAACATCTCCATGGGAAAACCTAGTGGGACAAAACCCATGAACGAGGAAAAAAGAGTACCTTCTCAATTATACAAATACATATATACCTTGCCCAATACCTTAAATTAAATTGAACTTAATACTTGAGCTAAATCACTTCAAATTAGATCAAGAAACTCTTGGATGCTATTCCAAAGTGCTTTACTTTGCTGTATTTCCTTAGCTTCTTGAGCAATTCGATGGGTTGCCTGGTTCTTCTCTCTTGGACAATAAGAAATCTTGCCATCAACACTTTTTATTAATTCACTATAGTCCTCTATAATGTTCCCTAAGCCACCACTTACTTTGTTAGTACATACCCAATTAACCACATTTAGATAATCTGTCAACACATGGTGGACTTTAACATTCTCTGAGATGCAACATGACAAGAACCATGCCAAGGCCACGAACTTCATATCTTCTACACTGAAACCATGGATTTGATGATTGGCACTAGATAAGATAACATCTCCATCATCATTGCAGACAATAAAACCAACACCAACAAATTTTACACCGTTAAAATCAAATACAGCCACATCAGAGTATAGCCAATTTCGTTACATTCTCATCAACATGTCCAAGCTCAACCTCATAACTCCATCTTCACCACTAGCCATCGATATGTTAGGTTTTTGGTATTGTTGAATGACAACATATTCCATTTGCAGCACATCTCTAAGTTCAATCCTATGGTTTATATATATATATATATATGTTAGAATTTTGAGTTTTCCATAATGCCCACAGGATGCCATATATATCCTCTACAACATCTTTCTCCATTTGATTGCAAAGATAATTAAACCAATTGTAAAGAGAGGAAAACACCTTGACAAATCTCTAAAGGCCCACTTTGAAGCTAAACATACAACTCTTGAGAAGTCACATGACATTAGACAATGAAAATCTGTTTTAGCTACGATAAAGCACAATGGATATAATGGTTCAACATTTATTCTTCACTGAATAATGTTGGTCCCAAATATAAGTGCTAGAGGGGGGATGAATAGCACTATCTTGGTTCTTTAGCAAGATTGAGACTTTATCTCAAAACAAAGAAAGCAAAACTAGAGAGACAATAGACAAAGTATTTATAGTGGTTCGGTCCAAAACCTACATCCACTACCTTGATTATCCAACCAAGGATTTTCAAACCAAACACTAAAAACAGTGAAATTCACAAGCTTCCACCAAACCTTTTACAATGGCTTTTCAAGGCTTAGCCATAACCTTTACACTAGTTTTTCGCGGGCTCAACTAAAACCCCAAGGTGGTTTTTCAAGGCTCAACCACAACCTATCACTAATTTTTCCTAGGCTAAACTAAAACCCCAAAGTGGTTTTTAAAAAGCTCAACCACAAGCTTTCACTAGTTTTTCATGGGCTAAACTAAAACCCAATGTGGTTTTTCAAGGTTCAACCATAACCTTTACACTCAACTTTTCAAGGCTAAGTTGGAACCTACAAGCATCCAAGCAAACCTTGCTTGAATCAAACACTTAGAGTGAAACCCTCACTGTTAGAATACAAAGATAAGTAGAGAAAGTACCTATTGATCACACGATTGATCTAAATGGTACAAGTTTAAGTGCTAAACACAAATACAAAAGATAGGCATTTGAGTGCAAAGAAGAGTACAAAGAATTTTTAAGTTTGGTACTCCTTTTTTGCTTGAATATATTGAAATCTCTCAATAATCTTCCAAAAATTTTTGTTCCTCGGCATTTGAAGATCCTTTTATAGTTGGAGAGGCTTGTCTGATGGTTGTTGGAACATTTTTGACCGTTAGAAACAGTTTGGGGAAGATTCTAGCTTTTAATCTGTCTTGTAGTGGCCTAGTGTATATTGTAGATAGAGAGCACTTAGTCGACTAAAATTTTTCCCTTGGTCGACTAAGTTGGTTCTGTCTCAAATGCAGATTTGGCAGAGAACACTTAGTCGACTAACCCATTTTCTTGGTCGACTAACTTGGTTCTGTTTCTCACAATGCTTCAGCCTTCCACTTCTCCACTTTGACCTTTGTTCAACCAATGATCTTCCTTGTCATATCAGGAATCTTTCTTTATATTAATCTTTCTTGTTTCTTATTCAAATCACATCTTTAAATGCTCATTAGGAAGATTGGATTATTGTTTCTTTATGAGCTTTTATCCTGCACACTTAGGTAGAGATATTAGACACACAAAGATGTGAATGTTTTATTATCATCAAAAACTAATAGAGCCAACAAATAAGTGCATTTTGTGTAGGCAAAGTATTTTTTAAGCATCTCCTTATGAAAAGGCCTAACTTGCGAGGGAGGTGAAACTTCCATAATCTAGCCCATATAGGATCAACATTGCTTGAATTGCCACCAGTTTGGGGTTTCGAAGATGAAAATAATATGTGGTACCCAAACTTGACTCGAATAAAGACCATGTCTGTCATAAAACCAAATTTGGCGATTCATTGGTTTTTGATTACTTAGAGGAATAAAGAGAATAAAGTTGCATTCAAATGGCAAAAAGCATTGTGGAATCCTATCCTCATTCCAACCACTTATGTTAGCATTTATTAATTCGCTCACCTTTGTTAATTCTATCACATCATCAATATAAGTAATGAATGGCTTAGGTGTGTCATAAGGGATCCAACAATGTTTTTAAACCAAAATATTATTGTTGTTTCCTACTCTCCACATTAACCTTTTCCTTAGTAAATATTGACTTTATCTTATGCTTCTCCAAAGATAGCTAAGATTATTACCAATGGGAGTATCCATAAAGTTAGTGTTAAAGAAGTATATTACTTTAATGCTTTAAAAGCTAAAGTAGGTTCTGCCAACAGTAATCTCTAACCCTACGTAGCCAACATTGCCATATTTCAACAAGCATAGATAGATGTCAACAAGCATATTTCATACATCCATAAAGTCAGCCAAGATTAAGATTCAATGTTTGAATGCTATTGTGGCATAAATATCCAACAAAAACAGTAGTTGTAAATTTGTTCCTAAAATACCCCTAAGGTAAATTTTCTTTCTAGCAGTCCTAGAATCCTGGTACCTCTACTCTCATGATTTTTTTATTTTTCTTAATGTTTTTCTTAAAAGTCCAGTACCTTTACCCTCAAGATTTTTATTTTTCTTTGGTTTTTCTACTCCCCCTTTTTGTTTGAGGTATTAATCTTCAGAGGGAGATGGTGTGGATTTAGAGGAATCTACCCATTATTCCCAGAAAAGATTCAGAGGAAGAGGAGAGGGTGGTCTCGGAAGTGGCTGAGTAGATGCTTCAAGAGTTGCTGAGAGGACTATGGAGGTGTCTTTGTAACTTTTTCTGGAGTAGCTTGATCAGAAACTTCTATTGGGGCTTGAGGGGAGTTTGTAGGAGGTGATTTTGCTTTCTTTGCCAGTCTGGAAGACTTCCTTGTTCTCGGAGGTACAGATTTTCTAGCTGTCTTCTTCTGTCTCATGGTAAGTGGTAGTTGCAGGAGCTGTTTTTCTTTTTTGTTTTTTTTCCTTTGGCTTTCCCTTTTTCTGCAGCTTTCTGTTCTGAAGTCGTTGCTTGGGCAGCTTGAGCTACTGCTGTCTCTTTTTCTGCTTGCTCTTTTCTTACCATTTGATAGAAAAGTCCCATGACAGACATTTCATCAGAGTGAGGAGAGGATGCTCCTTGTTCATGCTGTGATAGAGGCTGATGATTAGAAGGGCCAAGTGGTGAACCAACTACCTCAATGCCTTGATCAGATGTTTCCTTTTCTGCTGAGGTGGATTGGAGGGGTTCCTCAACTCTTGGTTTAGGGCCTTGATTTCCAAGACTTGCACTCTTGCAGGCAGATCCTTCAGCTTGAATTTCAGGGCTTGCATTTTGAAATTCAGAACCTTCTGGTTATAAGGCTGATCTTTCAGCACCTTGTCCTTTTGGTGCCATGCTTTGAGTGGCAGAGGAGTCAGCTTCAGCAAGTCCATATGGTATTTCAGATTTTTCTTTCAAGCTGGCCTCAATCTCATTCATTCTTTCCTCAATTTTTACAAGCCTTGCTTATTGATTAGTGAACTTGGCATCCATCCTCATCAGCAATTTGAACATTACTTCATTGGAGAATGGAGGGGCTGTTGTTTCTGGTTGTGTAAGGGCTGCCTCTAGTTGAGTTTGCACTGAAGTAATCTTGGAGGTCTTGCTGAAAGTGTCCTTATACACCATGTATCCCATCTTGATCAGACTTCCCAAGTAGATGGGTTGATCTTTACTCTTTACCATGTCCATGTCATACCTTTTAGTCCAGATTCCCTTCTTCTTGACAAGGGATGTGATTACATTGCCATATGGCAAATGAATCTTTTCCAATTTACATACTGCCCTCATCCTTTCAATCATGAACCTTCCAAGGTTCAGAACTTCTCTAGTGAAAGCTTGCTCCATCAACCAAAGATCTTGGAGACTGATGTAGCTTAAGCTACCACTCCTACCATGCAGGTTAGTAGCTACAAAGTAATGCAAGATTTTGAATTGTGGACTAACGATCAGTCCTGCATTGCTCTTTAAAGAGAATTTTTCTTTCTTTTCTATGATAATTTCCCACACAGATGCAGGATCATACTTGTCAGGCATTTCATACTCTCCATCTTCACTATCTATTCCTAACAGATTACTCAAATCTGAAGCTATAACTAAAAACTCTTTCCCGTTTAAAAATACATTCAAGTTGTCTTCAGAAAAGTCTTTTGAATCATCAAGTTCTCTCTTTCTTGATGCAATGCTAGCATAGAATTCTTTAAGTAAACTAGCACTATATGTCTTGTCCTTGAAAGAGCTATACTCTTTTATCCCTAATTCATTAAAATAGTTTGTTAAGCTTGTTTGGAGTTCAGGGGTTTCACTGAAACTCTCCCAATCAATATAGTTTCCGCATGTGATGAGAGCATTTTCGATTTTTCTAAACCTCTCCTCATGAATTTTGTTTCTAAATTTGAGGGATGAAGCGGATGAGGTACCTTTTGAGGATGCTTTCTTCTTATCTTTCTTCTTTGTTTTCTTAGATTTCTTTTTCTTTTTTGTCTGTTTCTTCTTGTTGGGATTTTTCTCAGTTTTCTGTATCTCTGCCCCTGATATCTTTTTTTGCTTCTTTTGAAGATTTTCTGTCTCGGTGTTTTCCTCCATAGGTCTTTTCCCCTTTTTCTTCTCCAATAGTTCTTTAAGCAGGGTTGATTTGGCCATTTGGAGTTTTGAGAGTGGTTTTAAAATTTAAGGTTTCAGGTTATGAGAGAAGAGGGATTCTCGGTTGATTTTAGAAGATGGATCATTGATGAGATTGCTTAGGGTTTTGAGAGAATCGGTTATCAAAAGATGAATGATAGAAGTGATTGATAATTTCTAACTTAGAAACCGTCTGCCTCCCCCTTAACATTTGCCTCATTTTCCTAAATTTCAAAATTCCCTTTAATCTTTTTACTATTTACTTTCTCAGTTTTAACTCTTTCCTTTCATTACCTGATAGGCATAAGATTTCATTATTTTAACCCTTTATCATCCAGCCTGTAATCCTTTGGTTCTAATAAAACAGAATGCTCTTAGTTGGCTATGTTTCACACTTTAGTCGACTAAGTGCCTTCTGTTTTTCTCTACTTAGTTCAGGATTCTCCCTACAATTCTTCCAAACAACACATTCCTAGATTTCTTCTAATTTCACAGAATCTATCTTCACTAAGGGATTTGGTAAATATGTTAGCAAGCTGATGCAACATGCTCACAAATTCAATATTAATTTCACCTTTTGTCACATAATCTCTAATGAAGTGGTGTCTAACTTCAATATGTTTGGTTTTTGAGTGCTGTACAAGATTCTTTAAGATGTTAATTGCACTGGTATTGTCACAATATATTGGAGTGTTATTCATCAACAATCCATAGTCTTTTAATTGTTGTTTGATCCATAAAACTTGTGCACAGCAACTTCCTAAGGATACATATTTAGCTTCAGCTGTGGACAAAGCTACTGAATTTTGCTTCTTACTTGACCAAGATACAAGCATGCTACCTAGGAATTGACACGTTCCACTAGTGCTTTTCCTATCAGTTCTACTTCCTGCAAAGTCAGCATCTGAATATCCTACAAGGCTGAATGGTGATTCTTTTGAATACCAAATTCCTAAGCTTTGAGTTCCTAAGAGATATCTAAATATTCTTTTCACAGCTGTTAGGTGTGTTTCTTTAGGTTGAGACTGAAATCTAGCACACAAACACACACTGAACTGAATATCTGGTCTGCTTGATGTTAAGTAAAGAAGAGATCCAATCATACCTCTATAGAGCTTTTGATCTACATCTTTACCTTTGTCATCAGCATCCAATTTTGTAGATGGACTCATTGGTGTGCTGATGGGCTTTAGTTTCAACATGTCAAACTTTTTGAGCATGTCTTGGATATATCTTTCTTGGCTGATAAAGATACCTTCCTTACATTGCTTGATTTGAAGGCCAAGAAAGTACTTCAATTCTCCCATCATGCTCATTTCGAATTCTCCCTGCATTTCGTTTGTAAAGTTCTTGTAAAGAGATTCATTAGTAGCACCAAATATAATATCATCTACATATATTTGAACTATGATCAAGTCATTTGAGCATCTTTTGATAAACAGTGTGGTGTCAATGTTGCCCCTAACATAGTCTTTTTCTACCAGAAATTTAGAAAGCCTTACATACCAAGCTCTAGGAGCTTGTTTCAATCCATACAAGGCTTTGCGAAGTTTAAAAACATAATCTGGTTTATCAAAATCTTCAAAACCAGTAAGTTGTTCAACATATACCTCATATTGAATAAGTCCATTAAGGAATGCACTCTTTACATCCATTTGATATAACTTGAAGTTCATATGACAAGCAAAGGCAACTAATAACCTTATGGTTTCTATTCTAGCTACCGAAGCAAAGGTTTCTTCATAGTCTATCCCTTCTTCTTGATTATATCCCTTTGCTACCAATCTTGCTTTGTTTCTTATCACATTTCCTTGTTCATCAACCTTATTTTTAAATACCCATTTAGTGCCAACTATAGGATGATTTGAAGGCTTAGGCACTAGTGACCATACATTGTTTCTCTTGAATTGATCTAGCTCCTCTTGCATGGCTAAAATCCAACTTTCTTCTTTTTCAGCTTCTTTAAAGCTTTTAGGTTCAACTTGAGAAATGAATGTTGAAAATTCACATGTCTCCCTAGTTCCTTTCCTAGTCTTAACTCCATGAGATATGTCACTTATGATTTGTTCTTGTGGGTGATCTCTCACATATCTCCAGCTTCTAGGTAAGTCACTATGCTGGATTTCTTGTCTTTACAGATTTTCTAGAGGTGGAGCTACGGGTTCTTCCCTAGATGAGTCTTCCTCATTATTCTTGCTATCATTTAGACTAGTTTCTTCCATGTGTTTTTCTAGATTTTTTAAATCTTCATCATCCTCATGAACTCCTTTTTCAACATAGATTGATTCATCAAAAACTATATGGATAGATTCTTCAACACTTAATGTCCTTTTGTTGAAAACTCTATAAGCTTTTGATTTCATGGCATATCCTAAAAATATTGCTTCATCACTTTTGGTATTAAATTTTCCTAATGACTGTTTTCCATTATTTAGAACAAAGCATTTGCAGCTAAAGCTCCTAAGGTGAGAGATGTTTGGTTCTCTTCCTTTGTACAGCTCATATGAAGTCTTTGACATGATTGCTCTAATTGAAACTCTATTAAGTATATAAGTTGCTGTATTGACAGCTTCAGCCCAAAAGTACTTAGAAAGATTGTTTTCACAAAGCATAGTTCTAGCCATCTCTTTTAATGTTCTATTCTTTTTCTCCACAACTCTATTTTGCTGGGGTGTTCTTGGTGTAGAAAAGTTATGTTCCAGCCCCTTTTCATTGCAAAACTTCTCCAACTCATCATTTTCGAATTCTCCTCCATGGTCACTTCTAATACTAACAATAGTTGTACCTTTTTCATTCTCAACTTTCTTACAATGTCCTATGAAAGCTGACAATGCATCATTCTTGTGACCAAGGAAATAGTCTCAAGTAATTCTAGAATAGTCATCAACTATCACTAAGCCATAAGATTTTCCACCTAAACTTGTAGTGCTAATAAGACCAAAGAGATCAATGTACAGCATTTCACGAGGTCTAGATGTTGACATAACATTTTTAACTTTAAAAGAAGTTCTGACTTGTTTTCCTAATTGACATGCTTCACATATTCTATCATTTTCAAACTTAATGCTTGGTAGTCCAACAACTAAATCTTTCTTGATCAGCTTTGTCATGGTGTTTAAACTTACATGTCCTAGTTTTCTATGCCATAACCAGCTGTCATTTTCAGTGTTTGTTACTAAGCACATTTCATTATTCTTTTCTAGATCTTCAAGAAAGATAACATACATATTTTTTAATCTTTTTCCTATGAGGGTAGTCTTTTTAGTGCCTATATCTATTACTTCACATTTATTAGAATCAAAACAAACCTTGAATCCTTTATCACATAGCTGACTGATGCTTAGCAGATTATGCTTTAAACCTTTAAGAAGTAACACATGATTGATTTGAGTATGAGAGTTCTTACCAATAGTTCTTATCCCTTGAATTCTACATTTTGAATAATCTCCAAAGGACATAGTGCCTCTTTTTTTCTTGTCCAACTGAGCAAACAACATTCCATCCCTTGTCATGTGTCGAGAGCAGCCACTGTCCATGTACCAAGGTTGCTTCTTCTTGTTGTGTTGAGCCTTTGAACATGTTTCCTTTAGGTGCAGCTCAACCTACAAAAGCATGGTTCAGTTCTTCTTGATAAGTACCCATACTTTGATGGGTCCTTCAGTGTTAGTAACGATAAAAGAGCCTTTTGGCACCCACATTTTTTTGGTTTTCTGTATATTTATATTTCTAGCACAATCCTAGGATAAATGGCCATATTTTCCACAACAATAGCATCTGGATGATGAATTATGATGATTTTTCTTAACATAAGAATTTTTCTCAAAAGTATTATTATTTAAACACTTGAGTGTTGTATTTTCATCAAGACATTTTTGCAAAGCAGCAGATTTATTTTCCAGCTCTACCTTCATGATTTCGAAATCTGTTTTTGAATGTTCTAACTTAACTTGCATAAGATTCCTTTGCTCAAAAATAAAGTTGAATTCATGTTTTATTTTCTCCAAATCTTTTTCAAGGTATGCAGCCTTTTTCTTCAAGTTTTTGTACTTTAAAAACAGGCTTTCAAATTCATCACATAAATTGTCATACTCATCTTGTAAATCATTCATAGATATATCACAAGTCGATGAGCATACCTCTGTTTCATCATCCTTTGCCATTAAGGAAATGTTAGCTCTTTCCTCTGAGTTTTTTTCATCAGTTTCTATGCTCGAGTCACTGTCAGACCAGGTTGTAGCAACCATTGCCTTTTTCGACTTTTTGTACTTCATTGGTGTCTCCCTTTTTAGCAATGGACATTCAGATTTATAATGCATTGGTTTCTTGCATTCGTAACAGATCACTTCTTCCTTGTTACTACTGTCATTCTTGTTTTTCTTTCAAGAAGGACCTTGGTCTCTCTTAAGGATTTTTCTTACAAATCTTCGGCTCTTTCTTACCATCAGTTTTCTGAATTTTCTTGCAACAAGTGCAAGTTCATCATCATCATCGCTTGAAAGCTTTTCCAGCTCTTCTTCAAGCATGTTGGCTTTTAGTGCTATGTTTTTCTTCTTTTCTTTTACCTCCTTTCTATCCTTTTCTTTTTCTTCTTTGAGCTCTGGCTCATGTGTGAGGAGTGACCCGCATATTGCATCAAGTGTGATGATATTCAAATCCTTGGCTTCTCTAATGGCAGTCACTTTTGGCTTCCATGACTTAGGTAGACTTCTAAGAAGTCTTTTTACAAATTCATGCTTGGGGATTGGTTTTCCTAGTTGATTGAATTTGTTTGTGATGCTTGTGAACCTATCAAACATGCTGGTGATGTCCTCACCAAGCGTTATTCTGAACATCTCATAGTTGTGGGTCAGTTTGGCTATCTTGAACTCCTTAACTTGAGAAGTCCCTTCATGAATTATTCTTAACTTGTCCCACACTTGCTGAGCTGTTGTATAGCTTGAGACTTTGTTAAACTCAGTGGGAGTTAAGGAACAATGTAAGGTGTTGATTGCCTTAAAGTTGGTCTGCATTTTCTTAGTTTCAGCCTCGGTCCATTCAGACCTTGGCTTAGGCATCAACTCATTTGTAACAACATTCATAGTTGAGGGAATAAAGGGACCATCAGTGATGACATCTCACATTTCATAATCTATGGCCGTAATGTATATTGACATTCTAGTGCTCCAATAAGGGTAATTAAAGCCATCAAACAGAGGTGGTCTATTTGTAGATTGTCCCTCAACTACAATTGATTTTTGTAGAGCCATTTGGATCCTCTCTAAGGGTGTTAGACCTTGTATGCAGAGAGCTAGCTTTGATACCAATTGTTGATCCCAAATGTAAGTGCTAGAGGGGGGTGAATAACATTATCTCGGCTCTTTAGCAAGATTGAGACTTTATCTCAAAACAAAGAAAGCAAAACTAGAGAGATAATAGACAGAGTATTTATAGTGGTTCGGCCCAAGACCTACATCCACTACCTTGATTATCCAACCAAGGATTTTCAAACCAAACACTAAAAACGATGAAATTCACAAGCTTCCACCAAGCTTTTTACAATGGCTTTTCAAGGCTTAGCCACAACCTTTACACTAGTTTTTTACGGGCTCCATTAAAACCCCAAGGTGAATTTTCAAGGCTCAACCACAATCTATCACTAGTTTTTCCCGGGTTAAACTAAAACCCCAAGGTGGTTTTTCAAAGGCTCAACCACAACCTTTCACTAGTTTTTCATGGGCTAAACTAAAACCCAATGTGGTTTTCCAAGGCTCAACCACAACCTTTACACTCAACTTTTCAAGACTAAGTTGGAACCTACAAGCATCTAAGCAAACCTTGCTTGAATCAAACACTTAGAGTGAAACCCTCACTCTAAGAATACAAAGATAAGTAGAGAAAGTACCTATTGATCACACGGTTGATCTAAGTGGTACAAGTTTAAGTGCTAAACACAAATACAAAAGATAGGCGTTTGAGTGCAAAGAAGAGTACAAAGAATTTCTAAGTTTGGTACTCTTTTTGGCTTGAATATATTGAAATCTCTCAATAATCTTCCAAAAATTTTTATTCCTTGGCATTTGAAGATCCTTTTATATTTGGAGAGGCTTGTCTGATGGCTGTTGGAACATTTCTGACTGTTAGAAACAGTTTGGGGAAGATTCTAGCCATTAATCTGTCTTGTAGTGGCCTGTATGTTGCAGACAGAGAGCACTTAGTCGACTAAAATTTTTTCCTTGGTCGACTAAGTTGGTTCTGTCTTAGACGCAGATTTGGCAGAGAACACTTAGTCGACTAACCCATTTTCTTGGTCGACTAACTTGGTTCTATTTTCACTATACTTCACCCTTCCACTTTTCCACTTTGACCTTTGTCAACCAATGATCTTCCTTGTCATATCAGGAATCTTCCTTTATATTAATCTTCCTTGTTCCTTATTCAAATCACATCTTTAAATGCTCATTAGGAAGATTGGATTATTGTTTCTTTATGAGCTTTTATCCTGCACACTTAGGTAGAGATATTAGACACAAAAAAATGAGAATATTTTATTATCATCAAAAACTAATGGAGCCAACAAATAAGTGCATTTTGTGTAGGCAAAGTATTTTTTAAACATCTCCTCATGAAAAGGCCTAACTTGCGAGGGAGGTGAAACTTCCATAATCTAGCCCACATAGGATCAACATTGTTTGAATTGCCACCAGTTTGGGGTTTTGAAGATGAAAATAATATATGGTACCCAAACTTGACCCGAATAAAGACCATGTCTATCATAAAACCAAATTTGGCGATTCATTGGTTTTTGATTACTTAGAGGAATAAAGAGAATAAAGTTGCATTCAAATGGCAAAAAGCATTGTTGAATCCTATCCTCATTCCAACCACTTATGTTAGCATTTATTAATTCGCTCACATTTGTTAATTCTATTACATCATCAGTATAAGTAATGAATAGCTTAGGTGTGTCATAAGGGATCCAACAATGTTTTTAAACCAAAATATTATTGTTGTTTCCTACTCTCCACATTAACCTTTTCCTTAGTAAATCTTGACTTTATCTTATGCTTCTCCAAAGATAGCTAAGATTATTACCAATGGGAGTATCCATAAAGTCAGTGTTAAAGAAGTATTTTACTTTTAATGCTTTAAAAGCTAAAGTACGTTCTGCCAACTGTAATCTCCAACCTTACTTAGCCAACATTGCCATATTAAAACTTTTTGAGTCCTTGAATCCTAAACCACTAGACCTTTTGGATATACACAAAGATCGCTAACTTTTCCAATGAATTTTCTAGTCTTTCACATTTCTTCCCCATTAGTAACGAGCTATAATAGAATCAATTTTCTTGCATAATGAATTTGGGATCTTAAAACAGCTCATGACATAAGTAAGGACAACCTACGCAACAGATTTGATTAGAAACTCCTTTTTTGCAATTGATAGAAGTTTACTTTTCCAATTGGAGATCCTTTTTGCAGTCTTCTTTTTCACATACCCAAAAATCTAGTTTATAGAATCCCTACCAATCAATGGCATTCCTAAATATTTGCCTCCCTAATGCCCATTTTGGATACCAAGAATCTGAAATAAATTTCCTTATCCTTTTCTCTAGTATTTTGACTAAAAAACACTATTGATTTCTCCATGCTAATCTTCTGTCTAGAGGTTTTCTCGTACCATTCAAAAATTTCTTTAAGAGCTTGAGCTTCAATACTCTTTGTCTTACCAAAGACCATGCTATTGTTTGTAAAAAAACAAATGAGTCACATTCGGTCCTCAACGACATACCTCAATACCAGAAATGGTTTTTTAGAGCTTGGCATTCAACAACAAATAAGATAATGCTTCAGAAACTATTACAGACAAAACACGAGAAAGGGGGTCTCCTTGCATTAATCCTCTAAATAGCACAAACCTATTTCCTCAAACTTCATTCATAATAACCAAATAAGAAATTGTGGTTATACATTGCATAATCATATCTAGATATTTTTTACTGAACCCTATCTTGCACTTTATTTTTTCCATAAATAGCCATTCAACCTTGTCATATGCCTTACTCATATCAAGTTTCAATGCAAAATTGCCAATTGAACGTTATCTCTTATCATATAGAAAATGAATAATCTCATGAGGCACTACTATAGTGTAAAAAGTAAGCCTACCTAGGACAAAAGCACTCTAGTTCTCTGAGATAATCAAAGGCATAATTGTTTTCAACCTATTAGTCAAAACCTTAGATGCAATTTTGTAAAGAACATTACAGAGACTAATAGATCGAAACTGACTTACCTTTTTTGGCTAATCTGTCTTCAGAACAAGCTCTATATGGGTATGATTAATATCTGAATTATCTAGTTTGCCTTCTCAAAAATCAATCACCAATCGATGTATGCGATTACACAATTTATCCCAATATTTCTGGTAAAACATAACAAGGAAGCCATCTGGGCTTGGAACCTTTGTTGGGTTCATTTGGAACAAAACACATTTCACCTCATCAAAACTAATCTCAGCATCTAAATCTGTTATCATATCATCATTCAATTTTGGTTGCACAAAGGTTAAAACTTCCTCTATCATTTGCATATTAGATAAGGTAAAAAGATTTTAAAAAAAAATTATCCACTTTCTTTGCACTTCGGCATTTGAGTTCACCCATTCATCATTATCTTTTTTTAAAGCTTATATTTTATTCTTCCTTCTTCTTTCAGAGGCTCTATTGTGGAAGAATTTTGTATTCTTATCTCTCGCTTTTAATCATTTAATAATGGATTTTTGTCTCCACATGGTCTCTTCCTCTTCAAGCAACCCATAAAGCTTTTTTTTTGCATCTCCAAATTTGTTAACTTGGAACACCGAGCGATGTAACTTTTGAAGCTCGTGTATTTTTAATCTTCTTTTATATTAATCTCAATACATCCAAATTGTTAAACTTTAATTTCTTTCTAATTAAATGAAGTTTTCACAGTAACTCACTTAGGTGCTGCACATTACCACCTAAGTCGTCATTAATTATGCAATTACATGTGAGTCATGTAGCCAAGCTTCTTTAAAGAGAAATCGTTTCTTTCAATTAACATGATTATGGTGGAAAAGATCCACTCTAAGGGCTAGATGATTCGAAGCACCCACATCTTTAGTAAAGATCGCCACTCTAAGTAGCCAATGCCTTATCAAGTTGGCATCTAGTGAAATCCTCCTCATCATGGTTATTCCACCATGAAAACCTGGTCCTTTATAACCTAAATCACAGAGCTCACAATCATAACATGCATCCCTAAACTCTCGCATCCCTAGTTCTTTCCTGTTTAATCTTTTTTTTTTTCATTGGAGAAAAAAAATCTCATTAAAATCACTTAAAAAAATCCACGGAAGATCAGATTGAGCCTTTAAAGTTTTAAGGAGTTGATAACTAATATACCTTTCAGAATTATTAGGAAATCCATTAAACCTCGTAACCTTCTAAGTGAAGCCTCTCAACACAATTTTCGCATCAATGTGATTCTTAGAGTAAGATTTGACTGTTAGCACAATTTCCTTTCTCCATGCCAAAGCCAAGTCACCTGTTCTACCAATTGCATCAACAGTAAATTGTAGTCCATACCAAAAGCCAACAAAAAATGTTCCACCTCCACACTACTTTTTCTTGTTTCCATAAAAAACAAAACTTTGGGATTTTTGCTCCTCAAGTATTTGAGAAGCATCTGAATTGTACATTGGTTCCCAAGCCCATGACAATTTGGGCTCAAAAGTCTTACTCGTCTAAACGATGCTGGTTTCTCAGACCATTCCACACCACTGGTTCAAAAGAATAGCTTCTCGCTTTTTTCATTCTTTTTCCTCCATTTTTTTACCATATCTCTATATTTTCCCACTTTTCTTTTCTTTATCTTGGTGTTCCCCATTTAATGGCTTTCCTTACATGTATTTCATTATCAACTAGATTCCTAAGCCCCATATTTAGCTTCAAAACATCTCTCTGATCAGTCTTATATATCTTTTGTGCTTATTGTATCCTTGGTTGTGTATTAACACATAACCTCTGTACCAAAATGTCATTATTGGACCCAAAAATATCTCTTTGATTATTCTTATCTGTGCCATTCATTTGTTGAAGCCTTGTTTGTGCATTAACACGTATCTCTTAGACCATACTATTATTATTTGACCTTAAAGCATTTTCTTCTTAGCTACCTTCATTTGTGTTAACGCTTGGCCCCACCCCAGAACTGACAACACCGTCCTCCACTATGTCTCCATTCCTCGAATCTTAATCATCACCTTGTTGTGTTTTCAGTATCTCATTTAGTGTACTCGACATAAACATGGTCCCTTCATGTTGTTTACTATTATTTGCTTCAAATCTAGGTCTGTTATCACTCTTTTGGTTTTGCTTTTGGCTAACACCTTTAATCATTATTTCAATTGATCTGTGGCTAGGCAGTGCTACTAAAAAAACCTCATACTAGTTTCTAACCTCTACTCCTTTCTCATCGACACAATGGTTCTCACAATCTCTTTCCATATGACTAACTAACCTGCATCTAAAACAAAATTTAAGGAGCTTTTCATATTGAAAACTCACCCATCTCACTTGACCATCGCCCATTGGAATCATTATTCCTCAACGTAGTGGTTTCGACAAGTCAATTAAAACCCTAACTCGAAGAAAACTATCTCGAAGGTCCCTTCCATCACCATCCACCTTCACAAAATTCCCCATCGTATTACCAATCACCATTTCGGTGTTTTTAACCATTAATTTAATGGGAAACCCAAGCACATGAAACCATAATTCTTCATGTCCAAAATCCACCTCTTCTGGTTTCGTATAGTCTGTATCAAAGTCTTTGATTATAATAAGATTGTGATCAAAACTCCACTTTCTTTTAGCCTTAACTCTTTCTAGGTCCTCATTCTCTTGAAATCTGAACAAAAACATATATTCCATAATCTCCTTTAGGTTTCCAGATGGTTTTCAACATTTTTGTCACCACATCATTATTTATTTTCTTGTTCTCCCAGATTGAGCCTAAAAGACAAAAGTCCTGTTTATCATTAGAGAGCTCTTCTCCATCATTAAGATCAAACTATAAATGTCCAATCTCAGCCTTGTTAAATGAAATTTTTTCCACTTGTCTTTTAGATTTTCCATAATCTCTAATAAAATCAGTTTGTAGATCTTATTACTAAAAAGTAGTAATGGCAAACCTTGTTAAACATGAGACGACCCTCCCTTAAATCCTAAGTTAGGGAGACATTAAATCATTAACATTTATGTCAAAGTACTTTTGATTATTGTCTAATAGTCATTTAATAGGGCTTACTTGATAAACAAACCCACATTTGAAACTTGAAAAATGAATAAACTCCACAAGTTAAAAAAGAAAACTCATAGAGAAAGGAAACGAAAAAGTTCCTTTTGGTAAATTTGATATTCTTATTTCCTTTTTATTTGTTATATTTTTTGATTATGATTCTTTTATGTTTGACTTTTTTTCCTTTTTATATATTTTTTAAAGCAATTATTGTAATTTGAAGCATTTAACCCGAACCCAAATGGTAGATCAAGCTTGTTAAAGATAATTATAAAAATATCTAATCAGAGTTATTCTACAATTATATTAGTTGGAGTTAGATTATTAATAGGATATATATATATATATATATATATATTACGTTTGTAATATGTACAATGTTTTCTTTTTTTTAACATGGTAATAAAGCTTTAAGTTTGATAGATTGAAATTTTCTCTTCATATTATTAGACTTATTCTAAAAGCCACTTTAGTTGTTGGTAATTATTGTTTCACACTTGTTCCATATTGACAACTCCTATCTCATGCACCGATTGCCTATGTATTAGTGTTTTCTACTATTGTAGCTTATCTGACAAGGGATGGCAATGGATACCTTGTAACAAGGTATTCGCGGGTACCTGACCCAGTTATATAGGGTTGGGGTACCCTATAATCGGATTCAGGTAGGGTTTGAGTAGTAATTCCACTACTCGTATCAGGTTTAGGAAGGGTTCGAGTATTATCCCTTGGGTACTTGATATCCGAATCCGATTATGTATTTTTTATAATTTTATGTAATTAAAGACAAATCCATATTATAAATTAAATTAATTCATGAAATTATGATTATTAATTAACTTATAATATCTTTTAATACATATACCTTATATATTGTGTTAATTTATAAGAAATACAATTACTATTATATATATACTTTTAGTATATATATTTTAAATATAAATATATTTATTTTTTATTTTGTGTAAACGTTACAAAAATTATAACTTATAAAATTATTAGTTATATTATATATCTTTGTGTATATAAACTTAAAAAATAAATACCTAAAAAGAAATTGTGAGATTAAAATAAGTTTGGAACCTAGTTTTTTTTTTTAATTTCATGGACAAACCCATATAGTTAATTAAACTTGTAATGTTTAAGTTGTTGTTTGAATATTTGTTTTTAGTTATTTAAGTTGATATTTGAGATATTTGTTTTTGATTATTTAAGTTTAAATTTTATTTTTGTATGCTTTTATAAATTTAATTATTAGTGAATTATATGAAATATGAATGGAAATATTATTGTATATAGATATGGGTATGGATTCGGGCTCAGGTAATTGGGTATCCATGAAGAGCATTTTAATAATTTTTTTACATAATCGGATTTTTAAATAGGTTCAGGTAATTATCGAGTGATGGGTATGTATTAGGGTTCGGGTTAGGGTAGTAAATTTAAAAAATATTTAGGTAATTACAAGGTTTAGGTCCCTCACTTATTAATCGGATTCGGGTTCGGGTACCTCAAAATTAATTGGTACCTTACCTATTGACATCCCCGTATATGACACATCAGCTGTCACGTGTCTTTGCAACATCATTTGTAAGTCAACTATTGTCTTTTGTCATGTTTTCTGTTTGCGATGAAAGGACGGACCTAAAAATTTTTCTAACTAAAATAATAATAATAATTAAAAAATATAAATATATTAAAATTCATAAATTAGAAGTTTTAACATTAAATTGAAGAAACTGTAAATTCAATATATTCATGATAAAATTAGTAGAAACACTATCAAATATATATTTTTCAATATATTTCACCAAGCAATCATTCATCTGCTTGTCACTTATTCGATTGCGTAGCCTGTGCTTTATAAATTTCATTGCTAAAAAAGCTATTTCAACTGACGTTAATACAACTAATAAGATCAATGCAAGTTTTACTAGCAAATAATCCAAAGGATACACAATATTTTTATTTTTCTCAACCATCTACCTTGCAAGATCACCAATTCCATTGACTTCAATAAATTCCTCATTCAAACACAAATCTGCAATATAGTTTTCAAGTTGATTTTCAAGTGCCACTAAATCCATTGTTGAATAATAAAAAAGATATAATTGAGCCATACAAATCAATCTTTCTTTGTTGAAGGCAGAACATGAATTGTTAAGATGTACGCACGCAATACACTAAAATAGGCCCATGTTCAATTTAGTGAAACAATTATTAAACTCCTCAAGTTGCTAATCTAAAACTTCATTCATTATATCAAAATGATAATGATGAAAATTTGATACTTCTGGAGCTTTGCTTCTTGATCTTCCTCGAAGCACAAATGTGGTATCCATATTTGAAATCGCTATTTCATTACAGGTTTCAAGAATAGGATTTGAATTTTTGGAGAAAAAGTAGTTTAGGTTTTGACTCTTTTAATAAAATCTTAAGTTATAAGATTTTTTTTTTGTTTTTCATGTAATATTTGAATATTAATATATAAATTATTTTCTGATAAATTTATTTTGATTTGGAGTTGTTAACCTTACTCCTTACAAAATTTAAAACAAAGTTGTGAGTTTATTAGTATTATTAACTACATAAAACTCTAAATAAATAATATATAAAGTAGAAATTTTTATAAATTAGTGGTGTCATGTGACACTACTAACCTTACGGTAAGTTTGCCCATGCTACTATGTGTTTCGTCACATCATCTTTCTGTAACATGTTTTACCTAGTTATTCATTGTGTTACTTATCACGTGTTTCATCACGTAATATCCTTTTGTACCATATTTTGCCATGTCACCTTATGTCATATTTCATCATTGTAGACACGTTTCTTTTTTTTCCAAATAGTGAACAATAAATAAAATAAATTAAAAAACTGGAAGCATGCTTGCCCTCTATAGTTGACAATCTACACAGAGCATTGAATGCTTCTCAAGTAGCCGGATTTGAGGTCACCTTCGATTGATTTTCTTTGACTTGAAGGTTTCTAATAGTCCAAAAATTTGGATAATCAAGTTCTATAAGAACCCTTAAAAGTTTTGTTCAACATGAAGGAGATTTCAAAAAAAAGAATGCTAAAATTTTTTTTCTTGAGTACTTATTTTCATCACAGAAAATCCTTGCATAAACCAAAAAATCAAAACTTTCCTATTTCTAACAACCGAATACCACAATAGGTGAACATATTAAAAAAAAAAAAAATAGAACCCAAAAAATTTGTAAAACCAGGAGAAATCGTTAGGGATAGGTTCTCAAGTTTTTGGAGGATTAGGGAATTTTGGGTTTTGGTGGCTTCGGTTGGGATAGACGTCGGTCAGGAGGGACGGTGAAGGTGAGATCGCCATTTGAATGGCAGCCTTTGGAGGTTTCATGGTGACTGGGGGTGGTTTCTTAGAGGGGAAAATTATTTTTGTCTTAGAGAGAAGGTAGAGCGAGTGGTGGTAGAGAGAGAAACGGAGGAAGACAAATAAGAAAAGGGAAATAAAATTTAGTTTAAGTACATACTGCACATTTGGTACAGGGAATAGCTAAGCTATTCCTTGTCTATTCCCAAGTTTTATCTCTACCTTCGTTTGGCACAACAATACCATAAGGAATAACTATTACCTAGTAATAGCTATTCTTTAAAATGGGGTAAAACTCGGGCATAACCACACCCGAGCTTCCCCATGGGTTTTTCTATTCCATGACTGAGGGAATAGTTCAAAAATATGATAAGAATAAAATGCCCCTTAAAACTTAAAAATATTACAACCCTATACCTATCAATATTTTTTTTATTTTCATTTTCCCTTATTCTTTCTTTCTCTTCTCACGTTCTTTCCTTTCTCATTTTCTCTCTAACTGGCACTTAACATCGAAGATGATGTTGGCGACGACGGCGATTTCACGATCGAATATGGTCGAAAAGCGTTGATCTAGTCCTTTCTGACAAGATTCAACCGAGATCTTGTCACGACCCGGAACCACCCTCGAGTCCGTGACAACCGCCGCGATGTCCCGATATGTACTCATTCCCCGAGTACCATATCGAAACCTCGCAAGGCTCTCGTACCAGTCTTTCTAGTTCCCCTGTGAGTCTCTATTTATTTATTCCATACTTTAAAACATTTCGTCCCTTTTCGAACCAAAACAGGGAAAAAGACAGAAATTACTACACAGGGGCGTTTCGGTCATTTTTCGTCGAAAATTTCAAAGTTTGGAAAAAATGTTACTTACGCGTAAAGAATTCATAAATTGAAGTCGGAATTGGAATCGGATATCTAAAACGTGATATTCGAGTGAAATTACATTTAATGGAATAAAATAATAATATTTCATAAAATAAAATATTTTCTTATAAAACAATTTTTATATAGATATCCGGATATAATTTTTACAGCGTAAAAATAAAATATATTATTACACATAGTAATACCAATAACTGAAGTATAAAATCTAATTCACAATGTTAAGTGGGCCCAAAGTAGATAAATACAGTCTACGAAATGAACCTGGGCACAGAAGGTTATCTCTCTAAACCTTCTCCTCAACAAAGTCCTCTATCTACAACTGTTTGTGAGCCTGAAATGGGGAAATTGAGGGGTGAGTTTTACAACCCAGTGAGTCAGATAAATACCATCCACGACATCTAAAGTCGAGTAGATGGAGACAATTTATATATAAAAAGGCCATATCACCAAGAAATTTATAATACCCAGTTTAGTAAAATCATGCTAAATAATTACATTAATTCCAACACAAGGCTTATGATTTATTTGTAAAATCAGGCTTTGACCAAATTTTTATACTCGTGAACACTGGATCAGAGTGTCCTATCGAGTACGCCAAGGCTGTTACAATTTATTTTGTAATTGAAAAATATAGTCGTTCCTTGGCGTTGGTCTAATTCACTCTCACGTGGGGTTAGACGTGGAGTGAATTTTCTGGGTATCTCGGGAGTTATCCTACGCGCCTCTCCAACCGAGATTATATAATTCTTGAGTTTACCGTGCTCCTCCTAAAGGCAGTCCACGGAAACCCGCCACTGCAGCGACTGATCAAACCCACCATATCACTAAAAATTTCATGGCATAACAAGGCAATTTTCATACAAACCAGCCTACACGGCAAACAGCAATTCATGCAAATTTTAATACAATAATCCAGCCAAGCATGCTCACCAAGATCATAAGCCACAATTTCAATTTTTAATACATAAACGAAATTTCATGCCGGTCTCCACATACTCAGTGTTAAAAATCCATTTTTTTCGATTTAAAAATCATTTATGAAATTCAATTTATTTTTCATAACACATAACCAAATAAATCTACTTCAGATATTGAAAACGGTAATTTATCCACTCACCTCGTCACAGGAGTGCCCGATACTCCCGTTTTTAATTTCACTACACCGTTTTTCTCCGGTGTCTGGGGGACCCACCACCTAGGCGATACGTGTGACACAAATTTCAATAAATTGTGTCAATTTCTCATAATCAATTTCAGGCTCTACGTGATGCATGAACTGAGCTAAAAATGGTTCGGACAGTCGTTAATTCACGATGTCCGACCGACTCGCCTACACGCGTCTAAATTGCTAAAATCTCCAATTTAACTCCGATTGGACCCGTTTCAGTTTCTAATTATTCGATTATATTCCAATTATCCAGTGGTAGCAACTACGGGTCAATTTATTAGTCTGAGAATGCAAAATTACAGATTTACCCCTAGTGGGTAAAAATTTCAAATTTTATTTTGAAAATTCCTAATTAATTCCTACTTTTACTATTCATCAAATTTACCTAAAATGCCATTCAACCACATCAACTTGCTGTATTTCCAGCAGCCAAAAAGTCCCCAAAAATTCAGCTAAATTGGTTTTCTAACATGAAAAAATGTGATTTCTTGAAATCTATTACTATAATTCACCATTACCTAACTAAATACAACTAATTAACCTAAAATCCAATCAAATCAAACTCAAAAATCCCTCCCTTAGGTTCAGCCAGCATAGGGTTCATTGTGCAAGCTCATGTTTAAAGCATGGAAAATAAAAAAGAACATATGGGTAGTGTAGATCAAGAAGAAATTTAAAGAAATTTTACCTTTTTCCTTGTGAATTGTTTGAATCTCTACACTTCCCCTTTGATTTCTACTTAGGGTTCTTAGTTCTTCTTCTTTTCTCTATTCTTGTTGCCTTAGCCGAATTTTACAATGCTTTGGCTGATATTGTGTGGCTTTTATTACTTAAATAATAAAATAATCTATTTTTACACATGTTTTGGTACTATTCAATATTTTATTATTATTATTTTTTTGAATTCTTTTCAGCCCAAAAATTCCAGCCCTTATCCTCTGAGTTTCCAGAAGCTTCTAGAAACTATTTTAATAATTTTTATAGTGTAATTTTATGAAATTACACTTTTGCCCCCGAAAAAGTGCAAAATTACATTTTTGCCCCAAAAATTGAAAAATTGCCACAAGGCATATTTTTCACTCCTCAAACTCATACCACACTCCAATTTGTCAAATTTGATCTAATTTCTCTCAAAAAATTAAATTTTGCCCTCCGGTGGTAAAATTACAATTTTACCCCTGCACTCTAGAAATCACCAAAACTTCTTCTTTTTCCACTTTTCAATCTCAAATAACATTTCAATTGATTAATATGATCAATCTCAATCAAACAGGATCAAAAAATCTTTTTCAGAAATTCCAAATTCGTCCTTTAATGGCAAAATTACTATTTTGCCCTTGTGTCCCAAAAATACCGAGAATTGCACTTTTTCACTGCTAAACTTCATTTTATGTTCCCAACATCATTTTATATTCCATATAATCATTCTTGGTCATTAAAAATCAAAATCTTTATTAAAATCCTCATTCTGTCCTGAAATTGAAAAATGACCGTTTTGTCCCTAATCGGTCAATTTTCCCGATTAACTCCAAATTGAACTTCGAACTCCAAATTCTCATTTTAAACCAATCCATGGGTTTTATTTTTCTCAAATTCATCCTCAATTCTCTGTTTAAACTGGTTCAAAACTTATTTAACTTGATCATACCCTTAGGAGCAATATTGTCATTTAACTTATTTCCCGGGGCAATTCAATATACAAACATGCTATCCATTGCATGTGAATGACATATCACAGATAAATTAGGGTCGGGTATTACAACACTACCCCCCTTAAAATAAAATTTTGACCTCAAAATTTCATTCATCTCATTCCTCGAAAATAGAGTAATCGATCTTCGTCTTATATGTAACTTTCTCAGTTATCTCTTTTGTAAGGAAATTTCTGATTCATTATCTCGATTTCTTCAACTCAACTTACGTATTTCACGTATAGTTATCCTGATCCTTCAGAATTTGATCATCAATAATTTTCTCAATCACAATTCCTTGCCTAGAGGCATGCTCAGTGTCTCTATTCCTCTTATCAAGTTTGAACTAAAATTCTGTTCCATTTGTATCAATTTCAATCTTTTCTCATACTTGTGTATATATATATCAATCACCATTATCACTTGATCATTCCTCAACATCTTTTTAACATCCATTCATTCATTCCCATCCTCAAACATGATTATGTATCTTATAACATCATTTTCATATCACATTTTTTCCGTACACAACTTTTATGTAGGGGAAAATTAGTAGTCTCTATGATCCCCACATACCTCATATTGACTTCACATTCTACGGCTTAGATTTTTCCTTAATCTTCTTAATGTCAACATTTAAATCCATTTCACTTGGATTCTTACTACAGATTCCATTTTCTTGACTATTTTTCCCAACAATTCCTTAAATCCGTAAAGCTTTAACTTCCAAATGAAAATTTTCATTATTGTGTTATCCACACAAGTCATCGCACATCAATTTCAAACTTCGAACTTTTAAAGTTCATTCTTCACTTTAATTGATCATATAGTCATTTCTATGCATAAAAGTACGCGTCGAAAACTCACAATGCTCTCGAGTAGGAAAACATCACATAACACGTGGACCCACTTCCACGTAATGACATCCGGAAGCATCGCTTCCACCAGATTCCCATATAATACCATGGCAATCTCAACGGTGTTGGCCGACATCAAAGCTATCAAGCGATCGCAATCGCGTAAATCATCTGTGGCCTTGCCACGTATATCACAGACCATGGTCCCAGCCATGTCTAACAGTCCGTCGGCCACTCGAATATGTCTCAAGCTAGAGCTCACTCATGCAAGAGGGTCACACTTAACCGATGTGATATCAAGCCTACTCTCGACGCTTTCAATTTATCCAAAAATAGAATATTTTTCGAATCCATCATAAGCTTCCCATATCTAATTTGCATCTTATTCTTATATATTCCTCATGTACTCCATACCATTTTTATTCAATTGTTGTCTACTATGCACATACATTTTCTAATTCCATTGATACTTTAAGTTTTCACTTTGACATGATTCACTGTATCTCACACAATATCATCAGTTTCACTTTTGATTCGTCATTCAAGATTTAAACCAATTTGAACCTTATATGTCTCAAGTAATTTCAGATCACTATCTCCATAACTATTTAAATGATTTCCATTATTGGGGTTCTCTTTCATTACCCCTTATTTCACTCTTTCTCATACACATATCGTACTTTTCTCTTAATCAATTTATCAATTGTACTTGAAGTTGGCTAAATTCGAAACTAAATTCTCCTTCTACACTTTACAATACCGACATAAGCATTATTTTAAGCTTATTCTTTACTCTTCATACCCACTTGGTTCTATGTTTGTTTTTGTCTCGTTCATAGCAAAATTCCTCTTAAATATATTCTCTTTATAAATATCTATCCAGGTCTTATTTCTCACAACCAGTGATTACCCAATTCATAATTTAGCCATTTGGCTCTTTAGCCAGTTTCCAAACCACACTTATTATACTCGTCACACATGCTTTGAAATTTTCTCTTAAAGAATTTAAACATACTTGGAAATACTTAACCCTTTGTTTGTTTCTCCACACTCCAAACATATTCTTTCTATAATGACATATATGTGCTTACCAAAATATTCAAATACACATTCCACTATTCACATTTCACTTTATCTTCAAGGATTCCCAGTATATCACTTAAATAATCTAGTGTTGTTATCAATTCTTTTCATTCTACTGGGTTAAAAATCAAATTTAAAATTTTTCCATAACAATACTTCACATTATCTCTTTTGTTGTGTCATCATTGTAACCTTTCATTCACATGTTCATCACTCAGCATTGATATTTCTCGTCACTATTTCATCATTTATCCAACTCTTCCTTTAATTTTATTTTACCATTTCCAAACCTTAACTCTTTCTATCCCTTCATTCTTTTAAAATCAGACTTCAATCAACTCATCATTGATCATACTATTCTTCAAAATAATGTACTTCAATGTGACCTTTTCGGTAACTTTTAAATTTTCTTTCCATTCATATGTCCACACATGTGAATCAATATAGGAATCTTTCAATTTACTCTTTATTTCTTTTTCAATGCTTTTCTGATACATTTAAAATTCCAATTAACAAAACTCTGTAATAAGCCAATGACTATTCTTTATCTCATGAGATTTACTTTCATATCACTCAAACTTTTACTTATGCTATTCAGTCACAAGAGATTTTTAATATAATGGTATTAAACAACCACGGTTATCGTGTTCTCACCTTTGGAATCTACTTAATCAAAACAAATCTTTTGCCCTTAGGCTATTATCACAATCATTTTTGCAACATAACTCCATTTTAAATTTACACCTCAATTTCATCTTATCCATACTATTTATTTCAAGATACCAAACTCACTCTTTTCTCGAGAGATTTCTATAATCTTCATAACATATTTCCGTTTCCTTTCCAACGATAATATCCTGTAATTAATTCATATCACCCTCTATCTCTAAATACTTGGATCATAATTCAGTCCTTGTTTACTCTTATCAAATATTTTACCATTTATACTTCCATCAATAAATATCTTCAAATCCTCACACTCTCTATTTTATCTTAAAACATACTTCCCAGAAGGTCACCCATCATAATATTTCTCTTGCTCAAGCACGCTTAACTTCGAAGTGCTTATAGGATCCGGTGCCTTAATACTGATATTATCGCACCCCACTACTATTTTCATCATTCGCATTTAATTATTCTTCATATCATATAACTTGATAATTTATTCATTTCTGGTACAAATAAATCATAGAACAATTTGTCCTTCTCAAATTCCTTCATCCATGATTATAGCTTGAAATTTTAAATCGGGAGTCTACACAATTTCCTGTGTATAACCAGTGCTGCAGTCACTGACTATAAACAAGATACTATGTTGACTCCATTACTCCAATGTTTGACTCCAAAATTCTTTTCATCTGATCGATAAATAACTCCTTTATATTCCAAATGTACCATTTCTTTAAAGGCGTATCTTTGCTCATCAGAGTATTCATATTCGTACTTAACTTATCTCCCATAGATCCATAATTGGGTCAAATCATTATCTTATAATGCCATGATATCGTCTTCTCATTTCCACCATACTCAAATTTTACAATCCTTACCTTAATCTCATTAAGTGGTGATCAAATATGCCACTACTGCAAATATTTATTCTCAATACTTACATTGCCAATCCATTTCTTCTATACCAAAAGATGTTCATATATATACACACATATATATTAAGTCGGTTAAACAACTATGTTACAATCCGTTCATATTTTGCAGAACATAAGTTGACTCTCAATTCCTTTAGACATTATCTATGGCTATTTCCGCTTATTTTACATCTACCAAAATTTGGAATGATGTGAGAAATCTAGCTAATACCCTAGGTATCACTAGAGTCATCCTCCTCAGTATCCTCTGCCGTCTTGGGCGACTTCCCTTTTGGTTTGCTAGTCCCCGCTTGTTGAATTATTTTGCGTTCCTTATCGCTCAACGGGGCGGCATTCCTTCCACAACCGGGAGGAAAATCTCGTATCACTAGTGGCTTTTGGGAAAAAGGATTAATCACGGACATTCTGGGTTTACCTTTTCCTTGTCGACCCCTTATTCTTGGTCCACCGCCAAGAGGAAATGGTCTAACTACTAATGGGGGAGGTTTCCTAGCAGTCCAAATTTCCTCTAACCTTCTCACTGTTTCTCTCGCCTCCTCATCTCTCTCAATCTCTCTCAAGAGAGAATTCCTAATGCATAGGTTAGTGTCATTACTACTAACACTCTCATCGGTCTCGGAGGCACTAGAGCTCTCAGGAGTTCGAACTTGTGCTCTCAATCTTGAGGGATCCCAATTTTCAGGAACTCTGAAAGGATACCTCTCTGGGCTACTGGGTACTGAACGTCTACGACTCCCAGCTGTCGAGTCCAACGGTCCCTCACTAGACATAGTGATCTACAAGAGAGAACAAAACAAGTCCAAGTGACTTAAAATTCTATATGCAACTACATGCAACTGACTTATCTCAATTGGGGCCACACTAATATTGTACTTTCCTTTAAAACAAATTTTCCAAAATAACCAGCTTTAAACTCAAAAGCTTTAATAAAACTAAGGCTCTGATACCAAATGAATTGTCACGACCCGGAACCACCCTCGAGTCCGTGACAACTGCCGCGATGTCCCGATATGTACTCATTCCCCGAGTACCATATCGAAACCTCGCAAGGCTCTCGTACCAGTCTTTCTAGTTCCCCTGTGAGTCTCTATTTATTTATTCCATACTTTAAAACATTTCGTCCCTTTTCGAACCAAAACAGGGAAAAAGACAGAAATTACTACACAGGGGCGTTTCGGTCATTTTTCGTCGAAAATTTCAAAGTTTGGAAAAAATGTTACTTACGCGTAAAGAATTCATAAATTGAAGTCGGAATTGGAATCGGATATCTAAAACGTGATATTCGAGTGAAATTACATTTAATGGAATAAAATAATAATATTTCATAAAATAAAATATTTTCTTATAAAACAATTTTTATATAGATATCCGGATATAATTTTTACAGCGTAAAAACAAAATATATTATTACACATAGTAATACCAATAACTGAAGTATAAAATCTAATTCACAATGTTAAGTGGGCCCAAAGTAGATAAATACAGTCTACGAAATGAACCTGGGCACAGAAGGTTATCTCTCTAAACCTTCTCCTCAACAAAGTCCTCTATCTACAACTGTTTGTGAGCCTGAAATGGGGAAATTGAGGGGTGAGTTTTACAACCCAGTGAGTCAGATAAATACCATCCACGACATCTAAAGTCGAGTAGATGGAGACAATTTATATATAAAAAGGCCATATCACCAAGAAATTTATAATACCCAGTTTAGTAAAATCATGCTAAATAATTACATTAATTCCAACACAAGGCTTATGATTTATTTGTAAAATCAGGCTTTGACCAAATTTTTATACTCGTGAACACTGGATCAGAGTGTCCTATCGAGTACGCCAAGGCTGTTACAATTTATTTTGTAATTGAAAAATATAGTCGTTCCTTGGCGTTGGTCTAATTCACTCTCACGTGGGGTTAGACGTGGAGTGAATTTTCTGGGTATCTCGGGAGTTATCCTACGCGCCTCTCCAACCGAGATTATATAATTCTTGAGTTTACCGTGCTCCTCCTAAAGGCAGTCCACGGAAACCCGCCACTGCAGCGACTGATCAAACCCACCATATCACTAAAAATTTCATGGCATAACAAGGCAATTTTCATACAAACCAGCCTACACGGCAAACAGCAATTCATGCAAATTTTAATACAATAATCCAGCCAAGCATGCTCACCAAGATCATAAGCCACAATTTCAATTTTTAATACATAAACGAAATTTCATGCCGGTCTCCACATACTCAGTGTTAAAAATCCATTTTTTTCGATTTAAAAATCATTTATGAAATTCAATTTATTTTTCATAACACATAACCAAATAAATCTACTTCAGATATTGAAAACGGTAATTTATCCACTCACCTCGTCACAGGAGTGCCCGATACTCCCGTTTTTAATTTCACTACACCGTTTTTCTCCGGTGTCTGGGGGACCCACCACCTAGGCGATACGTGTGACACAAATTTCAATAAATTGTGTCAATTTCTCATAATCAATTTCAGGCTCTACGTGATGCATGAACTGAGCTAAAAATGGTTCGGACAGTCGTTAATTCACGATGTCCGACCGACTCGCCTACACGCGTCTAAATTGCTAAAATCTCCAATTTAACTCCGATTGGACCCGTTTCAGTTTCTAATTATTCGATTATATTCCAATTATCCAGTGGTAGCAACTACGGGTCAATTTATTAGTCTGAGAATGCAAAATTACAGATTTACCCCTAGTGGGTAAAAATTTCAAATTTTATTTTGAAAATTCCTAATTAATTCCTACTTTTACTATTCATCAAATTTACCTAAAATGCCATTCAACCACATCAACTTGCTGTATTTCCAGCAGCCAAAAAGTCCCCAAAAATTCAGCTAAATTGGTTTTCTAACATGAAAAAATGTGATTTCTTGAAATCTATTACTATAATTCACCATTACCTAACTAAATACAACTAATTAACCTAAAATCCAATCAAATCAAACTCAAAAATCCCTCCCTTAGGTTCAGCCAGCATAGGGTTCATTGTGCAAGCTCATGTTTAAAGCATGGAAAATAAAAAAGAACATATGGGTAGTGTAGATCAAGAAGAAATTTAAAGAAATTTTACCTTTTTCCTTGTGAATTGTTTGAATCTCTACACTTCCCCTTTGATTTCTACTTAGGGTTCTTAGTTCTTCTTCTTTTCTCTATTCTTGTTGCCTTAGCCGAATTTTACAATGCTTTGGCTGATATTGTGTGGCTTTTATTACTTAAATAATAAAATAATCTATTTTTACACATGTTTTGGTACTATTCAATATTTTATTATTATTATTTTTTTGAATTCTTTTCAGCCCAAAAATTCCAGCCCTTATCCTCTGAGTTTCCAGAAGCTTCTAGAAACTATTTTAATAATTTTTATAGTGTAATTTTATGAAATTACACTTTTGCCCCCGAAAAAGTGCAAAATTACATTTTTGCCCCAAAAATTGAAAAATTGCCACAAGGCATATTTTTCACTCCTCAAACTCATACCACACTCCAATTTGTCAAATTTGATCTAATTTCTCTCAAAAAATTAAATTTTGCCCTCCGGTGGTAAAATTACAATTTTACCCCTGCACTCTAGAAATCACCAAAACTTCTTCTTTTTCCACTTTTCAATCTCAAATAACATTTCAATTGATTAATATGATCAATCTCAATCAAACAGGATCAAAAAATCTTTTTCAGAAATTCCAAATTCGTCCTTTAATGGCAAAATTACTATTTTGCCCTTGTGTCCCAAAAATACCGAGAATTGCACTTTTTCACTGCTAAACTTCATTTTATGTTCCCAACATCATTTTATATTCCATATAATCATTCTTGGTCATTAAAAATCAAAATCTTTATTAAAATCCTCATTCTGTCCTGAAATTGAAAAATGACCGTTTTGTCCCTAATCGGTCAATTTTCCCGATTAACTCCAAATTGAACTTCGAACTCCAAATTCTCATTTTAAACCAATCCATGGGTTTTATTTTTCTCAAATTCATCCTCAATTCTCTGTTTAAACTGGTTCAAAACTTATTTAACTTGATCATACCCTTAGGAGCAATATTGTCATTTAACTTATTTCCCGGGGCAATTCAATATACAAACATGCTATCCATTGCATGTGAATGACATATCACAGATAAATTAGGGTCGGGTATTACAGATCTAGCCTTAACGGCCAGATCTGGTAGCCGGAAGCACCGAATCTGGTGCTTCTCGACCAGATCCCACGGTTGGATCTGGCACTCCACGGTCAGATTTGGTCACGAGAAGCGTCGATTTGGTGCCCTAGTGGCCAGATCCGACCACGTGGTGCGCTAGATCGGCGTTTCATGACACCAGTTGCCTTTCCGACGACCGGCCATGGAGAAGAAGAAAGAAAAAAAGAAAAAAAGAAAAAAGAAAAAATTATTTATAAAAATTAAAATATTAATGTTTTAAATATTAATATTTTATATATAATTTAAACATTATTAATATTAATATGATTAATAGTAAAAAATTAATGTTTTATTTATTAAATTATTAATATATTAAATTTTTAATGAGTATAAATAAAAAATAAAAAATTATTAATATTTTAATCATAATAATATTAAATTATAAATAAAATATTAACAATTAAATTATACTAAAATATTAATATTTAAATTATAAATTATTAATATTTTAATTAAATTTTAAATTATTAATATTTAAAAAATAAAATAAAAATAAATAATCATATATATAATAAAAGGTATTTTTGTCTTTTTATTTTCTATTCCTTTCTTATTCCAAAGTTATTGTTACCAACCAAACACTGCAATAAGTTGTAATAAATATTCCTACTCTATTCCATTCGTCATACCAAACTACATAATACATATTCTATTTTATTTCCACCTCATTCTATTCCCACCTCATTCTATTCCCACGTGATAGCTATTCTATTCTATTCTTGTTTATTCCACGAATCAAACGTACCCATAGGGTTTGTGAAGAGGAAAATAGCCCAAACAACACCATTTGGCTAAAGCCCTTAGCTTTGGAGTCTAAAGCCTGAAACAGTGCCATTTAGGGAGGAATTCCAATGCACCAAATAGTGCTTCTTGCTATGCCTTGTGTCACGCCTCGAAACCACCCATCGGGCCCGTGACAATTGCCGCGATGTCCCGATAGGCACTCATTCCCCAATTGCAAACCGAGACCTCGCAAGGCATCTTGTACTAGTTTTCCATCTACCCCGTGGTTACTAATTTCCAATAAACATTTTTCAATAATTAAAAATTCATGTTTTGAACCAAAACAATTAAATCGCACCATTAACCACGTAGGGGCATTTTCGTCATTTTCTTTCGAAAATTTCAGAATCGGTAAAAATATTACAATTTATTATAAAACAATATTTTTATAAACACCAATAATCAAATTTGTGCGCGTAAAAGCAAAATGAGTTATTACATACTGTTATACAATTAAACAAAGCATGTACATGAATTACAATGACATGTGGGCCCAACTATATATAACTATGTACCTTTGTGTATGCTAAGAACTTGGCTTCAATCAAGCCTCTATGTGCACATCGAGTGCTACCAAAAATCTCGAGCCTGTAAGGGGGAGGAGAGGGTGGTGAGTTTTACAACCCAGTGAGTTGGATAATTACCATCTACGACATCTAAAGTCGAGTAGATGGAGACAATATAAAAACGCAATGCTAGCATGGATTTCATAGCATCCATTACACCAAATTTAATTCAATTATACAAAGTAATCATATTTTAGTAAAACACAAGGCTTATGATTTATTTATAAAAATCAAGCTTAAGCCAAATCTCATACTCACGGACACTTGATCAGAGCATCCAATTGAGTCTGCCAAGGCTGTTAGAATTTCATAATTTTTTAGATACAATCGATCTTTGGCGTTGGCTAAACTCATCTTCACGCGGTGGTTTAACGTTAAGTGAATCGTAACATTACCTCGGGAGTTACCCTATTCGCCTCTTCGACCGAGGTAACAATTAGTCGGGTTTTTCCGTGCTCCTTCTAAAGGCAGTCCACGGTAACCCTCACTATAGTGTTTTATTAATTATGATCCACCAACTTTATAAAATTTACAACAACATAACAAGGCCATTTTAATACTAGCCAGCCTACACGGTAAACAGCAATTCATGCCAATTTTTAACATAATAAATTAGCCAAGCATGCTCACCAAGATCATAAGTCATAATTTCAATTTTAATACATGAACACAAATTAATGCCGGTCTCCATATACTCAGTGTAAATAAATCAATTTTTTTCTGATTTAAAAATTATTTATAAATTCAATTTATTTTTAAATCACAGAAGCAAATAAAACTACTCTAGATATTGAAAACGATAAATTATCCACTCACCTCGTCACAGGAGTGCACAATACTCCTGTTTTTAATTCCACTACACCAAAATTTTTTCGTGTCTAGAGGACCCACCACCTATGTGTAATTTTTGACAGAATTCCAATCATTTGTGTCAGACCACTGTAAATTATTTCAGGCTCTTCATGATGCATGAAATGTTATGCAACTGTCCGAATAACCGTCTAAACAAGGTATTCGACTTAGTTCGCCTACACGCGTCTAAATTGCTAAAATCCCCATTTTTACTCCGATTTGACCTGTTTCAATTTCTAATTGATCGATTACATTCCAATTACTCAATTGCATCAACTACGGGTCAATTTACCAGTCTTAGACTGAAAATTACGATTTTACCCTTAACGGGTAAAAATTTTGATTTTTACTCTGAAAATTTCCATAATTTTTCTACACTCATAATTCATCAGTTTACACTTAAATACCACAATTTTGCATCAAAATAAGAAGCCAATATTCTCCTGGAAAATTCGACATAATGGGTTTAAATGGGAGAAAATCATTTTTCTAGCTAGGTTTTGATATATTTGATTATAACCTAGCTAAATAACATTAAATCAACTTAAAATCAACCTAAAAATTGTTCAAATCTCCCCCTTGAATATTCAGCCAGCATGATTTCATCATACCCACTAGGGTTTCATGCATGGAAGAAAGAAAAGAAAGCATGGGTAATAGAGATAAATAGGAAAATTCAAAATTTTTTCTTTTTAATCGGTTGAATTTTTGATTTTTCCTTGTTTTCCCCTTGATTCAAGGCTAGGGTTTTGAGTTTTCTTCTTTTTCTGCTTCTTGCTGGTTAAGGCTGAACCTCCCAATGCTCTTGGCTGATTTTTATGGCTTTTTATCACTTAAATAATTAAATATTTAATTTATTCACATGTTAATTACTTTTTCATTATTTTATTATTTATTTATTTTCTTTTGACTTTCTTTTCAGCCACAATAATTTCCTTCCCTTATCCTTTAATTTCATGAAGCTTCTAGACAATTTTCAAAGATTTTTATAGTGTAATTTTACAAAATTACACTTTTACCCCCGAAAAAGTACAAAATTACATTTTTACCCTAAAAATTGAAAAATTACCACAAGGCATATTTTTCACTCCTCAAACTCATACCACACTCCAATTTATCAAATTTGATCTAAATTCTCTCAAAAAATTAAATTTGGTCCTCCGATAGTAAAATTACCATTTTACCCTTACACTCCAAAATGTATCGAAATTGCATTTCCTTTCAACTTTTCAACCTCAAATTATATTTTAACTAGTCTAAATAATCAATCTAAATCAAATGGGGTTAAAATCTTCTTTAAAAATTCTCATTTTGACCTTTAGTGGTAAAATTACTATTTTAGCCTTGTGTCTAAAAAATATCGAGAATTACACTTTTTCACTGCTAAACTTCATTTTATACTCCAATAATCATATTATATTTCATAGAATTATTCTTGGTCATTTAAAATCAAAATCTTTATTAAAAATCCCCATTTTGTCTTGAAATTGAAAAATGACCGTTTTGTTCATAATCGATCAATTTTCTCGATTAACTCCAAACTGAACCTCGAACTCCGAATAACTGTTTTAAGTTAATCCATGGGTTTTATTTTCTCAAATTCATTCTCCATTTTCTATTTAAATTGATCCAAGACTTATTTAATTTAACCATACCATTAGGGACAATATTATCATTTAACTTGTTTCTTGGGGCAATTCAATATACAAACATGCAGTCTAATGCATGTGAATGACCTGTCACAGATAATTTAGGGTAAGGTGTTACATCTTGGGTGGACTACTGTGGTCCTCATAGCCTTGTCCTTTTTGGGCCAGTGTAGGCCTACACAAGGTAAGATCCGGTTTCAATGTTCTTACATAGATATGGTTTGTTTGTTCATTGTGATGGGCACAATTGGTTATGCTAATTGTACATTATTAGAAGCATAAGATTAATTTTATTAGGATTAAAAAATATATTATAAAAAGATTACATGATGTTTTAAAGTAAAAAAATAACAAAAAAATATATAAAGTGGTAAAGGGAAAAGATGGCTAAATATTTGATTAAAAAATAACAAATTATGTTAAATGGAATATATATATATATATATATAAGAAAAAATAGAATGAAATAAAAAATGAATGTTTGATATAAAAATAGTAATAGTAGATCTAAGCTAAAAATAAAAATATATGAGAGAAATAAATATATATTTGACGGTGAAAAGTATTATTATGCAAGTAAATATTAGTTAGTTGTAAAAAAAAAAAATTACCCAAAAGAAGGGAAATATAAAAAAAATGTAAAAAGATATATATATATATATATATAAAGATATTTAGTCATATAAAAAATGGACTCAGAAAAGACTAAAAATAATATTAAATAGACAATCTTACGAAAATGAGTAAATATAAAATATTTTTAATAAGAAAATAAGTTAGGTACCTACTAGAAATAGAATATTTATTTATATAAATTTATATTTTATATAGGTTTATAAAAAAATATAATAAAAGAATATGATATAGTATAGAATTATAAATATAAAAATATAATGATTGTTCTATGATTAATACCGAAAATATATTTTGAATCTTAATTTTGAATCTTAATGTTCCTAAATAAATGAAAATATATTAACCTATTTACTAATCAAACAAAAATATAAAAAATAAATAATAATAATAATAATAATAATAGTATAATAATGACAATAATGAATACAAGAAAGAATAAATGAAAGGTCTTGTTTTAAAAAACATAAGGCTATGAAAGTTGATGATATTGATAATGACAAATAAATGATAAGAATAAAAATTTCAAAAAATAGTAAACTCATAATAACAATGAATATAACTAAAATATAAAAAGCAAATGTATATAATCATAAAACAAAGATCTATGAGAAAAAAGAAAAAAATTGCTAGTCAAAAAAATGGGTTAGGTAATTAGAAAAAATAATAATAAAATTGAGTGATAAGAAATATATGCATAAATATAATAATTCCAAAATAAAATGTTTGATTAAAGAAATAGCCTTTAGGTATAAGAAAAATATACATAGCAAATAGATAAATACTAAAATATATAAAAATATGTAATAAAAAAATTAGATAAAAATAAAATATTTATTCATGATATATATGATATAAAGATAAATAATTTTTAAAGAAATAACAAAAAAGTTACGAGAAAGTTTATAATGAATATTGAAATTTATGGGTACATCACACCTCATTATTGCATTGTTAAATGTTACAACATGTAGGCGTATTGTGCACATGAGTCAAAGCCCTGACGATAAGACTTTTCGAAAGAACTTGCGAAAGAGAGTTCTGTCGAAAATTTTCTAGGTAAAAGGATACCTTTGAGTCTCACTAGTATGATAGGAGGGCTCGGATGATATCTTTAATAAAAGGCCTCTGCTCGTAATAGGCTTGCATTCATGAAAAATATTATTTTTACTTGCAAACGACTATCTCGATGATGGGATTTACTCGTTAAATTTACGAAGGCAAGTTTCTCGAGTATTTCCTTAGGTGAGAGGTAGCCCCTAGATCCCTCCAGTATGATGGGTTGATCCAAAAAGTACATTTAATAAAAGGTTTTCATTTGGCATTACCTCGATTTTATGCCATGCATTTCACAATTGCATCACGTGCACGTCACGCCCATAAAACAACATAAAATATTTTAATTTGTTAATAGAATAAAAGATAAAATAAATAAATAATAATTAAGAAAATATGAGAATAAAATCAATGGGTTAGGATAACATATGATTAAATGGTATCGTTCATGGAACGGACGTCATTGGGGTGCTAATCCTTCCTTGTGCATAATCGTACTCCCGAACCTAACTCTAAAAAGAATACGTGGACTAGTTTGTTGTTCTTTAGACGAGCCTAAGGTCAATTTAGAACTCCTTCGAATAGAGCAAATTTAATAGGTGGCCAATTGCACTTAGGTAAAAAAAAAGATTGGTGGCGACTCCCTAATTTATCCACGCTAGCGGTCGGGTTCTTGAACTCACACGTTACGCCAGCTGGCAACTTCGCTGGGGAAGAAACATAGTCAAGCCGTGATTAATGATAGGTTATTTTAAGCTTTAAATAATTTAGTGTTTCCTTTAAATTTAAGCATTTGCATTATGGCATTGAAGACTAATTGTTTGATCGTCATTAATTTATTACTTTTATTAATTGTGGGGAATTTAGGGTAGAAGGATATGAGATTGTCCATCAAAGGTTAGTACGTTCCTTCACACACATAACACATTTTGCATTCATGGATAAGCTTTTTACTCGAGCTTTATCTTTTAGTAGGAGGGAGTTTAGTTGCTACGCTCTCATGAGGTGATAACCTCCGCATAGCTAGTGAATACTCCCACTTTAATTGAACCTAGTTCGTTTGAAGCCTGTAATGGGTGAGGACTGAAGTGCCTTACTAGTCCAAGTGGACGACAGTGAGGAACAATTTAAGAACCTTTAATCTTATTCAAAACCAAACCTAGCATATAGAGTGACGTAAATGCCCTTTCCCTAGGTAGAGTTTCACCCATGCGTTAAAGAGTATGACCTTGAATTAAGCACACATGAATGAACTCCTTTTACACCCTCTACTTTAAATTCCTTACCAAAAATAATAAGAATCGTGGAGTAGATTTCGTCCAAAAACGTGATAGATACCTATGACAATAGTTACCATTTTTATTTCTAATGCAAGTTAATTTAACTTATTATACTAACTTGAATATTTTTTTTCTCTTTCTTTCATTTATCATGCACCCATCTGCATCTATCCTATTGCATATAGGAAAATATTGGCTATACAATAGCTGTTAACTGAAGGAATCTTGATTACATCTAGGGCATCGTCATCGGCTAGCTCACTCAATAAGTATAGGAATGACTATGAGGTTGAACTACAAATGAGACAAGCTCAACAAGACAAAAGGGATTGTTTGGCTAAGGGGCATATCCCGACTCTCTCAGAGAAAGTTCATCTTGATCTCAAACAAAATGACATTTTAGAAATGAAAGATATTTGGGAGTAATGGAAGCACAATAGTCGAGATAATTTTTGGAACAAGTATGGGCACATCACATGGCTTCTCTATGAGCACATGGACGATCAGCTACTTAGGGCAATCACTTAGTTTTGGGATCCTTTTTACTGGTGTTTCATGTTCAATGAAGTTGATATGACACTGACAATAGAAGAGTATTCATCATTGCTTCATATAGACCAAATGTAATCCGACAAGGTATATTGGAAAGCTCAAAAGACTCGGCATCAAAAGAAATTAGCTGTTGTTAAATGTTACCACTGAAAAGGTTGATCAAAACTTGAAAAAAAAAGGAGATACTAAGTGCCTTTCATGGAGTTTTTTGAATAATTATATTAAGAAACACAAAGAATATGAACAAGGTCATCTTGCTTTTGTCTTGGCAATATATGGGTTGGTGGTCTTCCCATCATCTTAGGATATGTTGAAGTCTCAATCATAAATTTCTTTGACCAAGTAATGAGGAACATCAATCTGACTTTTTCCATCATAGCTAAGACATTGAAATCATTGAATTATTACCGTCGAAAGGGTGAAGGATGTTTCATCGGGTGTGCTCAACTTCTCACCATATGGATAAAAAGCCACTTTGAGTGCAAGGTTGATAGATTCTGAAAGTCGTTCCTCTCATCAAGTTGCCCTATTCGTGAATTTTGCAAAAGTGAATGGCCAATCTGCAAGGAAAAAGAAGAATGGATTATAAAACTTTAGAGGCTTATAAGTGTGGAGGTGACTTGGAGGGCACTTTGGATGCCTATGATGCAAGTGATGTACAAGTGTGGAGACAAACCATGGGTACCACTGATAGGACCTTAGGAAGTAATTAGTTATGCCCTAATAATGGCACAGAGGTAATTCAGATCTGACCAATTTGTACCAATGACACATAGGCTCAACCAATTAGAGTTCACATATGTAGAGTTAGGAACCCTTAAGAAGATCCAAGATATCATTCAAGCATGGAAAAGAACAAATAGGGTGGACCAAGGAAGGTTCACTGATGAGGTCACTACTGGATATTTAGCTTGGCATGCCCAAAGCGTAAAAGATGTCATATGCCTTCCAAAAAGTGAATCCAAATTCCTTGTTAGTCTAGAACCTTAAGATATCCTCCTAGAAAGTGAGCTGGCTAGAAGGAAACTTGAGACAAAAATGATGAATATGAAGCACAAATACGAAGCTGAACTAGAAAGTGAAAGAAGCCTTGAGCAAAGTTCAAAAGGCTTGTGATGAACGAAATGAGTGGAAAAGCAAGTTTGAAAGTTCAAATACGACATGTTCATCTTTGGTTATCAGGATTTAATGAATGCAAACAACTAATAATACTTTGCAAAACATGATACAACTATAGGAACAAACCATACAAGAACTTAAGAGCGATTGCAACTTAATCAAGGCAACCGTGGAGGGCTATTAAGAGTAGTATGAAGCCAGTAGACAAGAATACTATCAAATAAGAGAAGTGGAAAACTTGTATGAGCAAGACCTCCAAAGGAAGCAATCTGAAATGGAATGGATATTGATGCAGATGAGAGAGATGGCCTTCAAAGCAAGGGAAATAGCAAACAAAACTAAAGATCTCAAGAAGGAGATTCTTCCAAGAGACGAGCTTAATGAGTGTTTAATAGGTCACCTCAAGATAGTAAGGGACCAGTATGATCGAGTTGGCTATTTCCTTTGAAACTAATGATGTAAATGTTTTAAATGGAGATGTAATTGGATGCTTAACTTTTATGAATCATGATTTTTTATGACAATTATTGTTGGATGGCCAATATTTTTTACTCGCATCACATGTGCATAATTTGTTCCATAAAGGCATATAAAAAGCACAAAAGTTTAACTCTTGTCATTATTAGTTCTTAATTATTTGAAAACAGATAAAAAAATTAAATTAAATTAAAAAGCTTGAGAATCTTATCCTTTTTCATCACATTCATGAAATAGAAATGTATCTAATTCATATTTATGGTTAAAAAAAAGATTCCCAGATAGCTCGGTAACCTAAGACTAGTGACCAGCATGTTCATTATACTCGTCAACGAGTAAGGATCATTAAAGAAGAGTGAAGGGATCGAATGGATAGAATGGAAAGAGCTCAAGAAGAAATCAAAGAACAGTTCGCAAAAATGATGGAATTGATGATGGGAAAAAGAGTGGTTGAAGTGTCAACTCTGTCAAAAAACCCATAAACACAAGACACCAGTAACCCAAGGGATGATCCGCCTCATCCCTTGGGGTTCACTCCACCTCATGCACAAACTTTTCAAAAAGTTCACCCATAAGTGACACCACCTGTTGCTGGATTTCCTCATGCTTATTACAATATACCACCCCTAATAGGCTATCAATCGATTCATGGGTGATTTGGGTCGAATTTAGGAATAAATACTATTGAGCCAATACATGTCCCAGATCTAGATGACCCAAAAGAGCAAGAAAAGTTAAAAAAGAGTTTATCACAAATAGGGAAAAATAAGAAAGTCGAGAAAAAGTATGATTTGTTGGAAAAATGCCTTTATGTCATTGAAGGAATTAATAGGTTCGATACCATGGATGCAACCGAACTATGCTTAGTGCCTGATGTAGTGATCCCTACCAAGTTCAAGGTTCCAAAATTTGAAAAATATGATGAAACGAAGCGTGCAATGTCACACATACTATGTATTGTCGAAAGATGGTTGCATAGCCTCATAATGACAAGCTATTAATCCATTTCTTTCAAGATGGTTTAATTGGGTTAGTTGCTCAGTGGTACATACAACTAGATTGAAATCGTGTTAAAACTTGACAAGATCTAGCAAGAGCCTTTATAGCATAATAAACATGCGGCTGAATTAGCTCATGATTAGTTATCGATTACAGACCATGAAAAAGAGGCAAAGTGAGAGCTTTAAAGAGTATGTTCAAAAATGAAGAGATACAACAGCGCAAGTTTTGCCACCTTTCACTGATAAGGAAATAACTGTGTTATTCATAAACACACTCCAAGCTCTATTTATGAACGATTGATTAGCAATGCTATGAAAAACTTCACCGACTTGGTTTTATCTAGAGAAATAATAGAAAGAGCTATCAAAAACGAAAAAATTGAAGTGAATGAAGCCATTAGCTCAAAAAAAAGGAAATATGTCCAATAAAAAAGAAAAAGACGTACAAGTAGTGACTTATGATAGGCAACAAACTCATAACTTTAGCCCATGTCACCCATACCTTATGTAACAACCCTTCTATCCGAATATAGGTAACATTGCACAGAATCCATATGTTTACCAACCCGCCCCATAGCCAGCGTTGTTGCCACATATCATAGAAATTGACTCTTTGCTCAAACTCTTTTGGAACCACTCCGACCTCCTTTTCTAAAATGGTATGACCCAAATGCACATCGTGATTGCCATTTTGGAGTTCAAGGACATTCCATGGAGAATTGTACTGCCTTGAAACATAAAGTCCAATCACTCATTAAAGCAAAACTCATAAATTTTGCTAAGAATAAAGGCTCGAATGTTATTGGAAACACTTTGCTTGATCATGCAAGGTTGGTAGTAAATGTTATACATGATGTAATAACTTGTAACCTGAAAATAGACGTTGATGAGCTCCAAAAACCAATGCATACAGTGTTTGATGCTTTATTCAAAATTGATGCCATTATTCCAAAATCAACAGATGCCATAATGGGGCACAATCCTAATCTGTCTGGCAAATTTCATATGAAGGCCACTAGACATTCCATTTAAAGTTATGATGGCTTCCGTTGAAAGTTGCAAAAATTGATAGACTTGTCAATAATTGAATTTTACATGGGAAGTGAAAAAGATCTAGTTGGAGCCATAAGTGAAGATCCTCCAACTGAAGAGGTGTTAAGCTCATTTAGCACAAATAAACCTAGACTTCTTACTATGTTCTATGAAGAAGAAAAAATTTCGATGACCAACAAGCCCTATGGTATCATCAAAGTTGGAATCACTATTAAAATTCCTATTCCATTCCTATACAAGAGTGATAAGGCTGTCCCATGAAATTATGAATGTAATATTCTTGGCACAACTTCTTCCATTGCCCAATGTCTTATGTAGATCTAATTGGTGTGGGAGGCATAACTTGAAGTGGGTAGCTACTTGCTTATAATAGTGGAAAAGATAAAAAAAATGAAAGGATAAACAAGGAGAATAAGGTCCAAAAATGGCAAAAACCCTTCCCAAGGACCAAACAAGTGGACCTACAATGGCTTGAGACGATGAGATCAAAAAGCTTATCACAAAAAAAGAGGCAAGCAAGTTATTCAAGTTTATCAAGCATAGTGAATACAGTGCAGTGGAACAATTGACTAAGATGCTTGCATGCACCTCAATGTTATCCTTGGTTTTGAATTCAGAACCACATAGGAACACATTGCTCAAAGTCTTAAATCAAGCTTATGTGGATCATGATATATCTATTGAAAAGCTGGATCATATTATGGGGAATATCACGACAGGAAACTTTATTGATTTTAGCGATGAAGAAATTCCATCAAGTGGTCGAGGGAGTAACAAAGCTCTTCACATAACCATCAAGTGCAAGAACCATGCCTTACCTAAAGTTTTGATTGACAATGGTTTGACTTTTAATGTTATGCCTCGCTCTACCTTGACTAGGTTACTAGTTGATATGTCTTATATGAGGACTAGTCACATGATCGTGAGAGCCTTTAATGGGACCAAATGAAAGGTGGTAGGCAATATTGAAATACCAATAAAAATTGGCCCTTGCATCTTTGATGTCTAATTCCAAGTCATGGACAATGTCCCATCCTACAACTGCTTACTAAGGTGCCCATGGATCCATATGGTAAAAGCTATACTGTCTTCCGTTCATCAAAAAAGTTATATTCATAACTAAAGGCTAACTGGTATGTGTATCTAAAGAGAAAGACATACTAGCCATTCAACTCTCATTTGTTCTCTATGTAGAGGTGGCAAAAGAAGTCTCCGAGTGTTCTTTTAGATCTTTCGAGTTTGTTAATGCTACTTATGTGGGAGAGAAAGTATTAATACCAACTCCATGCTTGTCAAGGGCAATTAACATGGATATCAAGTAGACAGTAGGAAAAGGGTGTCACGCTGGGTTTGAGTTAGCAAAAAATTTGTAAGGAATCAGAAGACCTTTGACTTCAATGCAAGACGAGGAAAAGTTTAGTTTATGGTATAAACCTACTAGAGGCGGAAGGAGAAAATTGGTAGTCTAAAAGAAAATGAAAATGATGGCTCAGTTCGAGGGAAAAGAGGAAGAGTTTGAGAAAAAAACAATCTTGTACTTGTATGAGACATTTTGCTCTGTAGGATACATTCATCTGAAAGCAACAAATGAGGTTATTGGGACTTTAGATAAAGCATTTGAGGAATTGTCGATTCACATTATCAAGGATGACGATCCTAAAGAGAAGGGTCTTGTGGTGTATCTGATGTCACCAAGAGAAGGGCTAACCAATTGGACAATCATCGAATTGCCTATCATCTTTAAGTCTCAAAAAATGTAATGAACAATCTCATCTAAATGCCTATGCCCAAGGGAATTGGAAGTAGTTTTTTGCTTAATATAGGCTTTCTGTTACTTTAATCGTTCAAATAAATGACAAGCATGATGCGTTTTTTATCATCTTATTTGTTAGCATTTTTTCTTACACATACCATATCCATATTTTTCTTTTAGCCAATAAATGATTACTTGTATACATATCCAATTTCACTTATTCGCAAGTCTCTAATTAATGAACATGAAGACAATTTAGAGAGCAATCAAAATTTTCATTTCGAGAAAGTTTTAAGCATTGATGAACTGGAAAATGAAAAGGAGTTGGATGACTATGATTTACCCCTTAACTTGTCAAGATTGTTGGAACAAGAGGAAAAAATGATTTTACCTCACCAGGAAATTATGGAAATGGTTAACTTGGGAAATGAAGAAGATAAAAAGGAAGTTAAAATCGGTACTTACTGTCACTTGATGAACGACAAAAGTTGGAAGAGCTACTCCATGACTATGCTGATGTGTTTGCATGGTCATACCATGACATGCCAAGTCTTAACACCAACATTGTTGTTCACAAATTACCATTGAAACCAAAATACAAACCAATTAAGCAAAAGTTGAGACGAATGAAGCCAAACATGTTGCTAAAAATTAAAGAGGAGGTAAAGAAACAATTTGATGTTGAGTTCTTGGAGGTGGCCAAGTACCTTGAGTGGGTGGCTAGTATAGTCCCAGTTCCAGAAAGGACAAAAAGGTTTGAATGTGTGTTAATTATAAGGATTTGAATAGAGCAAGTCTGAAGGATAGCTTTTCTTTACCACATATTGACACCATTGTAGATAACACAGTAAGACACTCTTTATTTTCATTCATGGATGGTTTCTTTGGATATAATCAGATTAAAATAGCATCTAAAGATATGGAAAAGACAACATTCATAACCATGTGAGGGATGCTCTGTTATAAAGTTATGCCATTCGAATTAAAAAATACAAGTTCCACTTACCAAAGAGCCATGGTAACCTTATTCCACGATATGAAGCATAGAGAAATAAAGGTATATATGGATGACATGATTGCAAAATCTCATAGAGAAAAGGATCATACTACTAATCTCAAGAAGTTGTTCAAAAAATTATGAAAGTTTCAGCTCAAGCTGAATCTTGCAAAATGCACCTTTAATGTTACATTTGGAAAATTGTTAGGGTTCAAAGTAAGTAAAAAAAAGAATTGAAGTAGACCCAGACAAAATACGAGCTATCCAAGGATTACCACCTCCCAAAACACAAAAAGAAGTGAGAGGGTTCCTAGGGAGATTGAATTACATTGCTCGATTTATATCCCAACTTATATCCAAATGTGATCTAAATTTCAAATTGCTTTGAAAGTGTGACTTGGGAGAATGGAATAAAGAATGTTAAGCAACTTAAATCCTTCAGGAATGTTTCATATAGATATTGTTATCAAGTGACCTATATAAATTGATTGTAGATACATTGATTAAACGTTATTCAATTTTCTTATATATTGCCAGACTAGATAATATAAAATTGTAATTTCATCCACCACAGAAAATATATCTTTTCATATTCAATACCAAGTACTAGGTCTTTAGGTAAAACCTTGTGTGACAAGCCATGCTTTGTATCTCATAATCAATTTTCTCATTTCATATTTGCACAAATACCCATTTATATCCTATTGGTTTTACATCATTTGATGTATGAACTACAAGTCCAAAAACTTTATGTTTTGCAAGTGAATTCCACCTTAATTGTGTCTTTCCACATTGGCTAGTGATTTATATGTCTACTTTCTTTAATAAATATAAGTTCAAGATCCTCGTTTTTATTTCATAATATTGAGTGCTATATTATATACAAAAATATCGTCGACGTTCATTTTATTCTATTTCCATTTTTTCTCGTTATAACATAATTAATTGAGATCTTTTTACTTTCAACGATTTCAAGTACTTGAATTTCTTTTGAAATTTTATCAATTATGTTAAGGGTCTCTTCTAGAGTTTGTATTTCCTCTTTCTAACCATATTGAATATTTGCTCATTTTTTTTTCGAGGATTTTATATTTAGAGCCGTTTGTTCTACACGCTTTTGGCGTGCCTTGTCCTACAAGGATATCAATGCTAATAGGAGCATTTTGCAGCTCATATATAAGATTTAATTATTTTCTTTAGGTTAGTAAATACGTCTGGCAACTGATTTACTATATTTTGTAAAAGAATTATCTTTTGAACTTCAAATTCATATTGATTTATGTGAGGATCAAAACTAGATAATGATAATTCATTCTAAGAAATTTTCTTTTCCAACTGCTTATTTTTCTCCTCTTAATTTTTAAAAAATTGTTTCATCAATATGACAATTGATAAACTTTGCCATGAATAAATCTGTCACGACCCGGAACTCCCCATCGGGCCCATGACAACCTCCGCGACGTCTCGACAAGCATTCATACCCCGAATACCGATCGAAACCCCGTAAGGCTTAGCATCAGTTTTTGCACTTCCCCAGTGAGCGACGGTTATAAATTTTCACATTTCAAGAAATCACAAATCATTTCCAAACCAAAACGATAAAATACTATTTTTCGGCTCATAGGGGCATTTTCGTCATTTTGCTTCAAAATTTCTAAACTTGACCAAAAACATAGAAGGTGAGTGTAAAACACATAATTCATGATTTAAAATAAATTTAGACTTCTAAAACACTCTTTTTGAGTAAAATTATAATTATTAAAATATAATAAAATATTTAAAAAATAGGCTAATTTCTCATAAAATAATTTTTTTATAGAAATATCGATAAACAATTTTTGGGACATAAAAGTAAAATATATTCATACATATTAAAATACAGATAACCAAAGTATAAAATTTCAGTTACAGTGACACGTGGGCCCACAACTAACCAAAATGCATTGAGAACGGAGAACCTACAGTTCTTGTCGATTCAAGTCCACTGTGGTCCTTGATCGAATCCGCTAACTACGGGCTATTCTGAGCTTGAAATGTGGATAGAAAGAGGGGTGAGATTATAAAATCTCAGTGAGTAAACAGATACCATCTAAACTGTCTAAAGTCGAGTAAAAGGAGACAAATTTAAATTTATTCTTTGTATCACAATTCACCTAATCTTAACTCATTTTAACTGAGTAAAATAAAATTATTTTACTCAAATAATTACTATGGCTTATGTTCAAATAAATAATATGGCTTATGAATTTTTCAAAATCTTAACTTGGCTCTTGCCAAAATCCTTCTCGGGGATACCCCGACTGAGGCATCTAACCGAGACCGCCAAGGCTGTTCAGTGTATTATACACATGACCATATTTTTATATTAAAAATAGTATCTAGCCATTCCTTGGCATTGGCTGAGTCTCACTTTCACGTGGTGGTCCACGTGAAGTGCTCTCAAACTTTATCTTCGGAGATGCCCTTCACACGGCTCTCTGATTGAGGTAAGGTAAATTTGATTTTGTGCCCCCTCTCTTAGGCTGGCCCATAGAACCTCCACTGCAGGGATTTTGAATTATTTTATCTACCACTTTATTTATAAAATCCTAACTAGCATGATATGGCAATTTATCACAATCTAATCTCTCAAGGCTGAATACACAGCATAAATAATTTCAATACAAACCACTTTAACCATTCATGCTCACATACTGTTGTAAGCCATATAATTTAAAACACAATTTATAACACAAGCAGGCCGTCTCCAATTACTCTAATTTCAAAACCAATTGTTCAATTTTCAAATCAGTTTATAAAAAAATTCAATTTATTTCGTAAATCCAATTTATTTTATAAATTTCACAATTTTCTCATCAAATCAACAATTCACCCAATAAAATGATTTTTCATAAAATTTTTAAATTTAATAAAATCTACTCTAGATAATTAAGACGATAATAAGTTTACTCATAGTATTAAGAGTAGAAATACTCATATTTTCGATCCTCGGGTGTATTCTCTTACCTGTGTCAAATAGCTCACCATTTCGACATAGAGTAAAATCAAAAAATTTACTATATTGCCCCTAAGTTAATATAAACTAATTTAAACCATAAACTAATGTATGTTATGTAATGCAAAATGTCCAGATTTTGTCTAAACACCGCATTGACCTATTTCGGTCTTTTACCCGATAAATTGATATACACGTCCGATTTAGCTCAAATCAACTCCATTTCTTTTCTAATACTTCAATTCACCAAATACAAGCCAATTTACCTAAAATTCATCAGTTCCACCTTCACAATCCTTCTTGAAAAATTTGACCATGGTGGGGCATAAATCACCGAATTTTTCCTACTCAATTCCTATCCCATAATTCATCATTTTCTAACCTATTTACTTGAAATAAAAAATCAAATTCATCCTCACACACTCAAGGGTAAATTCGGCTAAGGAAGAATGGTGGGGAAAATAAATTTTTCTCTTGGTGTTTTGCTAGCTAACATGATAAACTAGCTAAAATCATCAACATATATTAAAATTAAATTAATCTAACAACTTTCTCTCTCTAAACCCATATGACCAGCTTTAAATCCATCATAAAAACTTGCAATTTAACCATGGAAAATAATGAAAAATACATGGGTAAGGTAGAAATCAAGCTAAGAATGAAAAATCTTACCTTTTTGTTCTTGAATTTCTTGAATTTCCTTACTTTTTCTTGATTTTCTCTTAGTTAGGGTTTATTTTTGTGTTTTCTCTCTCTTCCTTCAGGTTAGGTCGACTCTTTTGGGAAGAAGGCTGATGAAAATTGGCTTTTTATAAGCCTAATAAAATAATATTATTTTATTATCACTTTTCAATATTTTATTAGTCTTCCATTGAATTCCTTTTTCCACCATACATTCCTCTTCACTTATCCATGTCTTAGATGAAGTTTCTAGATTTTTCCGTCTTGGTGGAATAATTTTGTAAAATTACACTTTTACCCCTGTAAAAGTGAAAAATTACATTTTTTTTTCAAAAACTGAAAAATTATCAAAATGCATATTTTTCACTCCTCATACTCATATAATACTCCAATAAATCAAATTTGATCCAATTCATCTCGAAAATTCAATTTTTGTCCTTGGGTGGTAAAATTACGATTTTACCCCTATACTCCGAAAAGTATCGAAATTACATTATTTTCACTTTTTAGCCTCAAATAATATTTCAATTAATCAATCTTAATCAAATGGGGTAAAAATATTTTCTAAAAATTCTCGTTTTATCCTTTTGTGACAAAATGACTATTTTACCCTTGTGCTCCAAAACTACCGAGAGATTAAATTTATCACTGCCAAACTTCATTTTATGCTCCAATAATCATATTATACTTCAAATGATTAATCTTGGTCGAATGTGATCAAAATCTTTTATAGAAATTTCCATTTTATCCTTAAATGGCAAAATGATTGTTTTGTCGCTAATCGGTCAATTTTCTCGAGTGACTCCAAACTGGACCTTGAACTCCGAATCACTGTTTGGAGTAATCCCTGGACTGTGAAATTTCCAATTTCATCTTAAAATCCTTATTTTCATTAGTTCGAAATATAAATCGACTTCATTGTACTTCTAAGTACAATACCGACTTTTATCTATTTTTCTAAGATATTTTAATATGCAGGCATACTGTTAAATATGTAAATATCATGACAAATATTTTAGGGCTAAGCTTGAAAAAATCTCTTATTAATAATTCTAAATATTTAATTACAAATAGAGATTCGTATCCAACATGTATTCCTAATCTTCTTTGAAGACTTATCTTTGTGCATTGTGGTAGAGCAATTGAAACATATACTGCATATCTAAAAAATTTTAGATGGGAAATATTTGGTTCCTGACCATAAACCAATTTTATAAAGAGAATTTATCATAACTCATTTGGCCTGATGCTTACAAATGTTGCTGCATCCAAAATGGCATGCCCCCAAGTAGATGTTAAGGGTTTGAATTTCATAAGTAATGGCCTTGCAATTAATTGGAAGTGTTTAATAAACGATTATGTTTTACTGTTTCATGTGTGAACATAAGCAACAGGTGGTTTAATAGTTATTCCAACTAATATGCAATATTAAAGGCTTGAGATGTAAATTCACCAACATTGTCAAGATAAATAATCTTGAGTACATAACCAAGAAAATGTGCTTGCAAACGAATGGTTGGAAATGTCAAATAGCAAGCTAATAATAAGCGCATATGTGACCATTTAGTTAATGCATCAATTAAAATCGTAAAATATCTAAATGGTTCACATGGTGGATGTATGAATCTACATATAACCTTGCATATTATTAAAAAACATAGGGAATGTAGTCCCAACTTTAGCTAATAGCCTTATAATTTATTTGCGTTTGAGCAAGCAACACATAAAATTTCATTAGATTGAAAAATCTTCTAGTTTTTCAATGAATGATCATATAAATTTTTAATAATTTTTTTTGCATCATTATTGATTTGGGATGGTCCAACCGGTTATGCCAAACAGTAAAATCATTACTAAACTTTTGGTTTACTATGGGTTTCAATTATTCTAATATTTGTATAGTTTAATCCAGAGAGTAAAGTGAGTAATCAGTTTTTTTTCAACACACACTTCCTACTTGAGATAATAGATGTAATATAGAGGTATTAAATTGTAACGACCACTCCCCGATCACTACAAGCGTTTGAGACGTCCGAGATAACCTGTCAAGTCCCCAACAAGCCTATCTGATTTACTCGATAATTCACTACCCTCCATCATCATATAATAGTAAAACTTTCATATATTAAATTAAATCATAAATATAAAACTGACTATAAACTTTTTCCTTTTTGTTTGTTCACAAACATATACACGAAAATATAAAATTTTCAAATTCCTGCTGTATATAAAAAGAAATTTAAACTCGTTTACAACTTAACAAATAAAATATTACAACTTGACCTCTAACATAAACAGATACAGAGGAGCGACTCAGAATAGTATGCTAGGAGATGCCTTTACCTATTCACGGTAAACCAAACACGTCGATGACTTCACGCCAAATCGATCTCTGTTTGCAAAAAGGGGAATAAAATGGGGTGTGAGTCTCATAGACTCTGTGAATATCATCGACCCAGTGAGTAGGGCGTAGATAGGAAACAAGCAAATGGTAGATCATTTGAATATCCAAATACAAAATTATGAAATCAATTTATTTCAAACGGGGGTTTTGTGCCTTATAACCATTTCTTTTGAATCAAATTGATAAAATCGAGTCAGCTCCCGTAAAACCAAATATTATTTAAAATCATGTATACATCATAGCTCGCCTATACGCGAGAAATCACGAATTCATTTCACAGAAAACCAATAGGGGAGCTACTAAAAACCATTTTATTCAATTTTCTCACCATGTTAAGAAACATGATTCATAATGTTAAAACTTATTTCAATCCATGCAAAATAATTATATTTTGCCAAAAATAAATAACAAGGCTTATGACTTAAAAACTTAGCTCGTGCCAAAAACTCATATTCGGTGATACCTTGCGCTGGGGTATCCAACCGAATCCGTCAAGGCTGTGACAATTCATATTTGCATAAAACTATTTTTATTTTAGAAAACATAGCCGTTCCTTGGCGTTGGCCAAACTTATCTTCACGTGGTGGTTTAACGTGAAGTGAATTTTAACATCACCTCAGGAGTTACCCTACGCGTCTCTCCAATCAAAGTAACAATTAATCAGGTTGACTGTGTCCCTCCTAAAGGCAGTCCACGGTAACCCTCACTGCAGTGTTTTATTACTTGTAATCCACCAAATTTATAAATATTTTAGTAGCATGATTTGGCAAATTTTAATATTAACTAGCCCATACGGCAAACAACAATTCATGCATTTCTTACACAATAATTAACCAGCCAATCGTGCTCTCAATATCATAAGCCCTTCGATTTCCAAATAAATTAGAAATATCTTTTCATTTATAAAAATTGCATTAAGAATCATTTATACCCTTGAAATTCCATTCTAAAATTTATTGCTAAATATCCAATATAAAAGTCATAAAAATTCAACTTATGTTCATAAAAATGAATTTTAACATATGATTCATAAATTACCGTACATAGAGAATTTAAATCTCTAATCACATATGCACATCACACAATTATATAAGGCACGATTTTGAGACTAAATCATATTGAAAAGCTTGTTTCCCATTTCTTTTAAAACGCTTTACATATATATCTTATATATATATATTTTCCAAACGATTTCTAAAAGTAATTTACATTCACAATTTTATAAATTTCTACTAATTCATGTTCTTCACAATTCATTGGCAAATTAAATCATATATATTCATACATATATATAATTATGAATATTTTAAAATTGATACCCTTTACTCACCTCTAAATAGCAGGATTTTACATCGCTATTTTTGTACGCGTATATATTTATTTCTATTTTTCGGTCGCGTGTCTCGTTCAGCACGCCTCCGCGACAACGTTCCATTGGGCCTTGTCACATTTTTATTTTTCTATTTGGCCTTGCCCATTTCCTTATTACCTTTTTGGGCCTCCCTCTCCATGGGCTTTTCTACATCTTCCATTGGGCTAGGCCTATTTATTTTTCTCTATTGGACCTTGCCCAATTTTATTTTCTATTTTCTTGGGCCATGCCCAATTTATTTATTTTTTCTATTCTTTTTCTCTTTTTTTTTTCTTTTTTTTTCTTTTTCCTCCACTCTAGCCCGTCACTCTCTCTTCCTTCATCCCATTTCCAACTGAACCTTTCTCCTCCACCGTGGCCTCCTCCATGCACCACCGTGGCCACACTTCCTCTTCCATTTTCCTTTATTTTTCCTTTCATTTTCTTTTCCATTTTCAGCTCAATTCTCTACTCCATTTGCTACACTTTCTCAGCTCAATTTCCAACAGCCAAGCTGCCCCCTTTCAGCCCCGAAATCCTATAAATTTTCAGCTTAAATGTTCAACCAATAAACCTCCAAAAATCAGCCATATGCTTGCACAATTTCCACAACAAATTATGCACTTTTTAACTCAATTTCAAGCACCAAATCAGCAACCAAAAAAATCATTTTTTTCACCTTAAAATTTCCAAAATTTTTCAACCATATAACCTCAAAATACCTACAACGAGACCTCCTTCAAAGCATCGAATTTTCTCTTCCTTTTCTCGGCTTCTTTTTCTCCATTTTCTCTCAGTTTTGGTTGCTCTGTTTCCTTCCTTGTTGCCGACCCTTTCTCCCTTCCTTTCTTTTCTTCATTTCTTTCTAGATTCTTTCTTCTCCTTCATCGACTCTTTTTCTTTCCTTGTCTTGTCTCTTTTTGTTGCCCCCTTTTTGACCCATTCTTCAAGCTTATCTCTTTCTTTCATTTTTTTTCCTACATGGCCGACCCCACCAATTCTTCTTATTCCATTTTATTTCTTTATTTCTTCTTTTTCTATTACACATGGCCGGCCCCATCACCTTACCTTTTTCATTTCTTTATTTCATTTTGTTTTCATTCCATATCTTTTTACTCCTTTGTTTCTTGTTTCCTTCATGTGTGACCATACATGTATATATAAAACATTTACTTGACTTTTCAACACCTTTATCCCCTTATTTTGTTATTCATTTCACCTTTTAAATTTTTATTTAAGCCTTTAATTAACCTAAGATTTAATTAGGCTTAAAAGTGTAATAAGAGACCTAAAAATTTAATTGTCAATCCTTACAATTTCTATTCTCGACACATCCAATCACGTTCCAATATAATTTTCTCTATCTTACAGACAGAACTGGGTGAAGTAATCTTCATGAAAGTTGTAGCTCTGTCTCTTAGCTTTCCAATGGATTAAGAATTTCAACAATTGGAGTTATGTAGCTTGAGATATGACCAAAATAATAAAGTATATACAAGAAAATTTCTGAGTTATTTAACACTTTGCTTTCCAAAAACTAAGTCCAATATTTTTAATTCATATCCACACTTATTAAATTTCAATTTCCTTCTATTCTTCTTCCTTCACATATATATATCAAAATATTGAGATCGCATTCTAACGCGGTGTCACCATAATATTTAAATATTTACTTTACCGCATGTACTTGATAAAAATCACGTCTCACGTTTTTCGCCATTTTCCTTCAAAATTAATCTTTATTTCTTCTCCCCCACTTAAATTAGTCATATTTCCTTTTTCATGACTAATTTTCAATAATATAAAAATACTAATATTTTAATATTATTTTATCAAATAAAATATTATTTTATTCTAAAATTTTTCACTTGCCCTCTTTGGTCCCGAAACACATTATTAGGTGTCAGTTTAACTCAGAATCATCCATTAACTCACTAATTCGTCTCCGACGAAATATTATTATTTAATTGTCGTTTCTGCACGTGCGACACATTTTATTCTTAAGCATTTCTTAGCACGCCAATTCGCATCAAATGATCATTCATTTGATCAATAAGATCTTATTTATGTCCAACAAGGGTACGGGGTATTACAATCTCCCCCACTTAAAAATAAATTTGTCCTAGAATTGAAACTAACGCACGGTGAATACTTAAAATTCTAAAATGCTTCTATATTACTTTCGTTGGGCATTCTCCATATAAATTCTTGATCTCATAAATCATATCAATTTCCAACTTTTATAGAAAACTCAACAATATCATATTACATTCATTCATAAGTATCGCACTTCTTCAATTAAATTAACATCATTCTTCATTTTATAAAGAGAAATTAAATTTATCGTTAGTCTTAGTCACATCCTCATCAAATTATTCTCAAATCATCGATCATGCATTTTTACATAGCCATCCATAATTCTTCTACCTTGATATTTCTCAAGCCTTCCAACATTCGAACATTTGGCCAACCATTAACTACCGATCTAACTTGTCAACCCATCTTTATTTCGATTCCCGCACTTCCATACCATTTTCATTCAGTTATTTCATAATATGCACGAATCAATACATGTTTTATTTATTTTAGGTATATTTAACACCCGAGATGATTCAAATCTAATAATCTTTAATAACCATCCTTCCGAAAATAAAATTCCAATACTTTCCTGATCGAGTACTCCCTAAATAATTTCAATTTATACCATAAGACATTCCGATAATTAACGATATTCTTGTACATATCCTTATAATCTTAATCGATCTCTTTAATCAATAGTTCCATCTCTTAAAAATTAAGTTGCTTAAAATTTTTGTCGAAGTTTCTTTCTAAGTCTCGTCTTGATCACTGATCATCTCTTCTCACGTTTAGTCTAATTATATTCACCATCATGTGATAATTACACGAAGCCAATGTCGATGTTTTATTTCCATACAAAAGTCAATTAACGATTGACTTTACTTAATTCAAAATTCATATTCTAATGTCATGTCTATAGGTCATGGATAGTTATCAAAGCTTTTACTGGTGTTTGAATACTCGAAATCTCAAATCATCATCTTTTCCTAAATAGATCTTCATAATTCCAGTAATATATTTCTATTCCCTCACCAAGGGTAGAATCATTTAATTAATCCATATTACCCTCATTCTCAAAATGCTTGAAGCACGATTTATCCTTTGCCTATCCTTTTTAGGCACTTTACCTTGATAATTTGTTAAATAAATCGAAACTGATGAAGGGGGTACATTTTGCAATTTATGTCTCGTATCTACAAACATTTCTCGACATGCTTGTATGTTTGCAATCCATTGCCATACTCATATGACATATTATTCACGAGTTCCAACTTGACTATATAACATTTTCCTCTTTGGACTTTAATGTTTCTCTTTGTGAAAAATCTCTAGAACTATATCATCCAAATATTCACAGAGTGAATATAAGTCCATAACTGACAATTTATAGCCTAAAGCAATGAACACAATCTCATCGTAAGAGCTCTACTCTTATCTACTGATCATAATTCTCTTTGCTCATTTACTTACACTTTATTTGTTTGCTTACCAGCCATTTATAATCATGTAAATTCAACCTCTTATAATTAATCAGACTAGTGCATTCTCACACTTTTTCATACATTTCCAAACCATTTAAACACTTCCTTTAATACAATTTCGTTGAAGATTTAAATAATCAAAGACGGATCTCTAAAGCCTTTCATAACCTTGACATTTCGATGGATACTTATTAACATTCCAATGTATTAGTTCCCAATGGACATTATTTTAAGATCTCCTCTCAACATGCCCATGTTCTTAATTCAGGCCATATAAAATCAACTTAATATGATTACCTTACTTGTCACGCCCCGGAACCACCCATCGGGCCCGTGACAACTGTCGCGACGTCCCAATAGACATTCCTTCCCCGAGTGCAAACCGAAACCCCGCAAGGCATCTTGTACCAGTTTTCCATCTATCCCGTGGTTAATAATTTCCAATAAACATTTTTCAATGAATAAAATTTGTGTTTTGAACCAAAACAGTTAAATTGCACCATTAACCACGCAGGGGCATTTTCGTTATTTTTCCTCCAAAAATTTCAGAATCGGTAAAATATTACAATTTATTATAAAATAATATTTTTATAAACACCAATAACCAAATTTGTATGCTATTGTTATGCAATTAAACCGAGTGTGTACAAGAATTTCAATGACATATGGGCCGAACTAAGCATGACTTTGTACCTTTGTATACTAGTGACGCGGCTTCAATCGAGCCTCTATTTGCACTCCCAGTGCTTACTCGTAATCTCGACCCTGAAAGGGGAAGAAGATGGTGGTGAGTTTTACAACCCAGTGAGTTAGATAACCACCATCCACGGCATCTAAAGTCGAGTAAATGGAGACAATATAAATAAAACACAATGCTATCATGTAATTTATAGCATCAATTTAATACAGTTGTACAAATCAATCTTATTTAACAAAATCCAAGGCTTATGTTTTATTTATACAAATCAGGCTTAAGCCAAATCTCATACTCGTGGACACTTGATCAGAGTGTCTAATCGAGTCTGCCAAGGCTGTGAGAATTTCATAATTTTTCAAATATAGCTGATCCTTGGCGTTGGCTAAACTCATCTTCACGCGGCGGTTTAACGTGACGTGAATTGTAACATTACGTCAGGAGTTACCTTACTCGCCTCTATGACCGAGGTAACCAATAATTGGGTTTTTTCGTGCTCCTCCTAAAGGCAGTCCACGGCAACCCTCACTGCAATGTTTTATTACTCGTAGTCCACAAAATTTCATATATAAAATTTCTTGAGTAACGTAGCATGGCAAATTTTCATTTCAATCCGGTCTATCAAGACCACCAAATAATTCATAAATATTTTTCATAGAAGCATTAAAATCATGCCATCATGCTACTATAATATCATAAGCCCCAAGTTCGATTTATTACATAAATAGCACAATTCAATAATTAGGTCTCCATATACTCAATGTAAATAAATCAATTTTTTTCGATTTAAAAATCATTTATAAATTCAATTTATTTTTAAATCACATAAACAGATAAAACTACTCTAGATATTGAAAACGGTAAATTATCCACTCACTTTGTCACAGGAGTGCCTGATACTCTCGTTTTTAATTCCACTACATCGTTTTTCTCCGATGTCCGGGGGACCGACTACCTAGGCGAAACACTTGACACGAATTTTAATAAATTGTGTCAATTAACCATGATCAATTTTAGGCTCTATGTGATACATGAAATAAGATAAAAATGGTCCGGACAGTCGTTTTCTCACGGTGTCCGACTGACTCGCCTACACGCGTCTAAATTGCTAAAATCTCCAATTTAACTCCGATTAGACCCGTTTCAATTTCTAATAGTCCAATTTTATTCACATTATCCACTAACAGTGTACACTGGTCTATTTATCAGTCCTGGACTAACAATTATGATTTTACCCCTAACAGTTAAAAATTTTGATTTTTACTCCGAAAATTCTCAAAAGTTTTCTCTAGCCATAATTCATCATAATTCAATTAATTACCACAAAATAGCATTAAAATCAGCAGCATTTTTCTCTCTAAAAATTCGATCAAGCTTGGTACAATATGGAAAAATTCTATTTTCTTGCTTATTTTTGCTATTTTTCATTTCTACACTAAACTAAACTTCCTAAAAACACTTAATCAAGCTAAAATTCAACCAAATCACACTCCAAATCCTCTCATCAAGATTCAGCTAGCATGGGTGTTCATACCCACTTTCTAATTTTGCATGAAACTTAAAGAAAAATGCATGGGTAATAAGGAAATCAAAGAAAATCAAGTGATTTTACCTTTTTCAAGCTAATTTTCTTGATTTCTCTCACTTGTTCTTTGAATTTTCAGCTAGGGTTTATATTTTCAGCTTTTTCCCTTGCTTGGTTGGCTGAAGAAGATGAAGAATGCTGAAAATTTATGCCTTTTTAAAGGCATAATAAAATAATATTATTTTATTTATTTTTTTAATGTTTTATTTATCAATTAATTTCTAGCCATTCATTTGTCTTCAAATTTCTACCATGCATTTGTCTCACACATTCCCAGCTTAGATAACATTTTCAGACTTATCCAAAGTCTTGATGGAGAAATTTTTAAAAATTACGCTTTTGCCCCCGTAAAAGTCAAAAACTATATTTTTGCCTCAAAAATTGAAAAATTACCAGTAGACCTATTTTTCACCCCTTATACTCATACCATTCTCCAATTTGTCAAATTTGATCTAAATTCTCTCAAAAATTAAACTTTCATCCTCGGATGGCAAAATTACGATTTTGCCCCTATACTTCAAAAAGTACCGAAATGTTTTATTTTTTCCACTTTTCAACCTCAAATAACACTTCAATTGATTAATCTTAATCAAATGGAGCCAAAATATTTTTTAAGTATTCAAATTTTGTTCTTTAGTGGTAAAATTACTATCTTGCCCTTGTGCTCCAAAACTACCGAGAAATTAAATTTATCTCTGTCAAACTTCATTTTATACTCTAATAAATCACATTATACTCCAAATAATTGATCTTAGTCAAATGTGATCAAAATCTTTTATGAAAATCTCCATTTTGTCCTTAAATGACAAAATGACCGTTTTGTCCTTAATTGGTCAATTTTTTCAATTGACTCCAACCTGAACCTTAAACTTCGGATCACTGTTTTAAATCAATCCGTGGGTTTTAGTTTTCTCAAATTCATCCTCAATTATATGTTTAAACTTATTCGAGACTTATTTAACTTAACCATACCATTAGGGGCAATATTATCGTTTAACTTGTTTCCCGGGGCAATTTAATATACAAACATGCTATCCAATGTATGTAAATGACCTGTCACAGATAATTTAGGGCCAGGTGTTACATTAATTATCCTTAAGCTCCTTAAGCGCAATGTAACATCAACCATATTTATTCCATTACTCATCCAATCACAGTTTGCCATCCGTATAGGCTTTATGATCTTATTGACCTTTTAGGTTCACCTTTACACAATCATTGGATCTGTGGGTTATGGGCCCACCACACTTCCATTGCGCCACACTGATATTTATAAAAATTAATATGGTTCTTACTTAAAAGTTCCCTCGACATTATCACCAATTTCTAATTTCAACTGGGAGCTTATTCAATCACTAATAACTATAACCCAATTTAATTTCATCAAACCTTGGAATCTCATTGTCACTTAATTGAATTCAAAATCAACTTCATTTAAGCTGCTATACACCTATTCAGCACATATTCGCATTTAAAATATTCCAAAAGCTTAACACCAATCATATACGGGGAAGGCAATTTAATTAACACAGTGCACTTACTTCAGTGCACACAAATATCAATTTACATTTCTTTAATACTCAAATATATAAACCTCGAGTGAATCTCAACGATCATTATTTATTCTAATCAAAATATACTTCTTATTACCATTATTGTATACTCTCCTTTATATCGTCCTCTAACACTCCTTAGTCATCAAATTTCTTTCCATTAATAATCGTAACTCAAATCTTTAACTTCGTCAATTAAATAAATTATTACGGACTTATTAGTCTGATTTTACTTTCATCCACTCTTGACTGAAAGGATATATCATTATGTCAGCCTTTCATTAAAAACATTCACTTAAAACATTTCCAATAGTTGTTCGCATCTCGTGTGGCATATCAAACCCAGACTACGGCAATCAATTCTCATCGTTTATTCGTCACTTACGATTGCACAAGGTGGTTTTCTAGGATAAAGAGTTTACGCAGCTTCTTGTTTATAATCAGTGTTGCAGTCACTGACTATAAACAAGACTCTACATCGACTCCACTACTCCGCTGTTTGACACAAAAATTCCTAGGACTCACTAAACCTAGAGCTCTGATACCAATACTATAACGACCATTCCCCGGTCGCTACAGGAGTCGAGACCTCTGAAATAACCCGTCAAGTCTCGAACAAGCCTATCTAATTTACTCGATAATTCACTACCCTCCATCATCATATAATAGTAAAACTTTCATATATTAAATTAAATCATAAATAAAAAATGACTATAAACTTTTTCCTTTTTGTTTGTTCACAAACATATACACAAAAATATAAAATTCTCAAATTCCTACTGTATATAAAAAAAATTTAAACTCGTTTACAACTTAACAAATAAAATATTACAACTTGACCTCTAACAGAAACAAATACAGCAGAGCGACTCAGAATAGTATGCTAGGAGATGCCTTTACCTATTCACGGTAGATCAAACACGTTGATGACTTCACGCCAAATTGATCCCTATCTGCAAAAAGGGGAATAAAATGGGGTGTGAGTCTCATAGACTCTGTGAATATCATCGACCCAGTGAGTAGGGCGTAGATAGGAAACAAGAAAACTACAGGTCATTTGAATATCCAAATACAGAATTATGAAATCAATTTATTCCAAACGGAGGTTTTGTGCCTTATAACCATTTCTTTTGCATCAAATCGATAAAATCGAGCCAGCTCCTATAAAACCAAATATTATTTAAAATCATGTATACATCATAGCTCGCCTATACGTGAGAAATCACGAATTCATTTGACCGAAAACCAATAGGGGAGCTACTAAAAACCATTTTATTCAATTTTCTCACCATGTTAAGAAACATGATTCATAATGTTAAAACTTATTTCATTCCATGTAAAATAATTATATTTTGTCAAAAATAAATAACAAGGCTTATGACTTAAAAACTTGGCTCGTGCCAAAAACTCATATTCGGTGATACCTTGCGTTAGGGTATCCAACCGAATCCGCCAAGGCTGTGATAATTCATATTTGCATAAAACTATTTTTATTTTAGAAAACACAGTCGTTCCTTGGTGTTGGCCAAACTCATCTTCACGTGTTGGTTTAACGTGAAGTGAATTTTAACATCACCTCGGGAGTTACCCTACGCGCCTCTCCAATCGAGGCAACAATTAATCAAGTTGACCGTGCCCCTCCTAAAGGCAGTCCACAGCAACCCTCACTGCAATGTTTTATTACTCGTAATCCACCAAATTTATAAATATTTTAGCAGCATGATTTGGCAAATTTTAATATTAACTAGCCCGTACGACAAACAACAATTCATGCATTTCTAACACAATAATTAACCAGCCAATCGTGCTCTCAATATCATAAGCCCTTCGATTTCCAAATAAATTAGAAATATCTTTTCATTTATAAAAATTGCATTAAGAATCATTTATACCCTTGAAATTCCATTCTAAAATTTATTGCTAAATATCCAATATAAAAGTCATAAAAATTCAACTTATGTTCATAAAAATGAATTTTAACATATGATTCATAAATTACCGTACATAGAGAATTTAAATCTCTAATCATATATGCACATCACACAATTATATAAGGCACGATTTCGAGACTAAATCATATTGAAAAGCTTGTTTCCTATTTCTTTTAAAACGCTTTACATATATATCTTATATATATTTTCCAAACAATTTCTAAAAACAATTTACATTCACAATTTTATAAATTTCTACTAATTCATGCTCTTCACAATTCATTGGTAAATTAAATCATATATATTCATACATATATATAATTATGAATATTTTAAAATCGACACCCTTTACTCACCTTTAAATAGCGAGATTTTACATTGTTATTTTCGTATGCGTATATATTTATTTCTATTTTTCGGTCGCGTGACTTGTTCAGCACGCCTCCGCGACAATGTTCCATTGGGCCTTGTCACATTTTTATTTTTCTATTGGGCCTTGCCCATTTCCTTATTTCCTTTTTGGGCCTTATTCTCCATGGGCTTTTGTACATCTTCTATTGGGCTAGGCCTATTTATTTTTCTCTATTGGGCCTTGCCCAATTTTATTTTCTATTTTCTTGGGGCATGCCCAATTTATTTATTTTTTCTATTTTTTTTTCTTTTTCTCTTTTTCTTTTCTTTTCTCTTTCCTCCACTCCAGCCCGCCACTCTCTCTTCCTTCTTCCCATTTCCAACTGAACATTTCTCCTCCACTGTGGCCACACTTTCTCCTCTATTTTCCTTCATTTTTCCTTCTATTTTCTCTTCCATTTTCAGCTCAATTCTCTAATCCATTTGCTACACTTTCTCAGCTCAATTTCCAGCAGCCAAGCTGCTCCCTTTCAGCCCCAAAATCCTATAAATTTTCAACTTAAATGTTCAACTAATAAACCTCCAAAAATCAGCCACATGCTTACACAATTTTCACAACAAATTCTGCACTTTTTAACTCAATTTCAAGCACTAAATCAATAGCTAAAAAAATAATTTTTCTCACCTCAAAATTTTCAAAATTTTTCGGCCATAGAACCACAAAATACATGCAGTGAGAACTCCTTCAAAGCATCGAATTTTCTCTTCCTTTTCTCGGCTTCTTTTTCTCCATTTTCTCTCAGTTTTGGCTGCTCTGTTTCCTTCCCTTTTGTCGACCCTTTCTCCCTTCCTTTCCTTTCTTCTTTTCTTTCTAGATTCTTTCTTCTCCTTCACCGACTCTCTTTCTTTCCTTGTCTTGTCTCCTTTTATTGCCCCCCTTTTGACCTATTCTTCAAGCTTATCTCTTTCTTTCCTTTTTTTCTACATGGCCGGCCTCACCATTTCTTCTTATTCATTTTATTTCTTTATTTCTTCTTTTTCTATTACACATGGCCGGCCTCATCACCTTGCCTTCTTCATTTCTTTATTTCATTTTGTTTTCATTCCATATCTTTTTATTCCTTTGTTTCTTGTTTGCTTCATGTGTGACCATACATGTACATATAAAATATTTACTTAACTTTTCAACACCTTTATCCCCTTATTTTATTATTCATTTCACCTTCTAAATATTCATTTAAGCCTTTAATTAACCTAAGATTTATTAGGCGTAAAAGTGTAATAAGAGACCCAAAAATTTAATTATCAGTCTTTACAATTTCCATTCCCGACATATCACATCTAGTCACTTTCCAAAGTGATTTTCTCTATTTTAGAGATAGAACTTGGCAAAGTTATCTCATGAAAGTTGTAGCTCTGTCTCTTAGCTTTCCAATGGTTTAGGAGTTTTAGCAATTGGAGTTATGTAGCTTGAGATATGGCCAAATACTAAAGCATGTACAAGAAAATTTTTGAGTTTTTCAACACTTTGCTCTCCAAAAACTAAGTCCAATATTTTTAATTCCTATCCACACTTATTAAATTTCAATTTCCTTCTATTCTTCTTCCTTCACACATATATATATATATATATATATATCAAAATATTGAGATCGCATTCCAACGCGGTGTCACCATAATATTTAAATATTTACTTTACCGCAAGTACTCGATAAAAATCACGTCTCATGTTTTTCGTCATTTTCCTTCAAAATTAATCTTTATTTCTTCTCCCCCACTTAAATTAGTCATATTTCCTTTTTCATGACTAATTTTTGATAATATAAAAATATTAATATTTTAATATTATTTTATCAAATAAAATATTATTTTATTCTAAAATTTTTAACTTACCCTCTTTGGCCCCGAAATACATTATTATGTGTCGGTTTACCTCCGAATCATCCGTTAACTCACTAATTCGTCTTCTACAAAATATTATTATTTAATTGTCGTTTCTGCATGTCCGACAGATTTTATTCTTAAGCGTTTCTTAGTACGCCAATTCGCATCAAATGATCATTCATTTGATCAATAAGATCTTATTTATGTCCAACAAGGGTACGGGGTATTACATAAATGATTCTCTCATTCCTTGTCTTAATATGATATCTATTCAGACGAATATCTTTAAAACTTAATAAACTTCTTTGAGACTTTATTCTTCAAGGTAGTAAAATATTAGTTCTTCCGGAGCCTTCAATATATCTTGTATTACTAGATATTGTATTGACATTGGTTTTTTTTTTTTTTGTCAAGAGGAAAAAATATTTCTTGTCTTTAAATATAGTGTGCGTTGTAGCAATGTCTACTAGACATATATTTACGTCATAGATCTTAGATCTAACAAGATGAATATCTATATTTTTCTTCAATAAAATAAGATATATAAAATAAGAAATTCACAAGTTAACATGAAAGAACATTAAATACATAATCAAACCATATATTAAGAACATATCATTTAAATATAATAAGAACATATTAAAGCATCTTCATAACATAGTTATACTAAAATTTATCAACAAATTATCAAAAAAAATTTCCTTCTTAATATTTTATTTACCAATCAAATGATCAATTCCTCATTCAGGGTGGACAAGGAAATTAACAATGGATATTTTCATTACCAATCATGTGATCAATTCCTTTTTTACGTTGGATATGAAAATCAACAACATATCAACTTGGCCGTGGTTAAAATCATTACAAGGTGTTTTAGTTTTTAGTGATGCTTGATAAAATTCAAGACATACAACAGGTATGAGAACAATGGTCTTTCATGCCACATCAATGGCAATATGTTTTTTGTATTCCTTTTATTCTTTCCATTTTTGTCTTTTCATTATCCATCCACTTCTATTGGTTGAAAGTATTCATTTACTTGTGGCAGGTTACAAGTATCCATCCACTTTTGGTGGGTGATCCATTTATAATGGGTTATCTATTTCTGGTGGATTATTTATTTTTAGTGGGTTAAGGTATCCATTCACTTTTGATGGTAAAATTATCTATCCACTTCTAATGGTAAAATTATTTGTCATGACCTGGAACTTCCATCGAGCCCGTAACAACCGCTACGATGTCCCGATAAGCACTCAATCCCGAGTACTCTATCGAGAACTCGTAAGGCATCTTGTACCAGTTTTTCATCTCTCCCGTGATTAATAATTTCTAAGAAACATTTTTCAAAGAATAAAATTTATATTTTAGAGTAAAATAGTCGAAATGCGTAATTAACCACGCAAGGGCATTTTCGTCTTTTGTTTTGTTCAAAATTTTCAAAATTTGTAAAAACGTAGTATACATGTAGAGTGTGCAAAATTCGCAATCAAAAAGAATTTTTGATGTCTAAAACCCTTATAAAAATAAAATTTCAGATAATAAGATAAAATAATAATATTTAATAAAATATTACATTTTATTGTAGAATAATATCTTTAGAAATATCGAAATCCAGTTTTCTGAACGTAAAAGTAGAATAAATTTATACATACTAACATGTAATATCTAAAATATATAAATCGGTTTACAATGACATGTGGGCCCTACTATGTACAACTATGTACCTTTGTATACTAAGGACGCGGCTTCAATCAAGCCTCTATATGCACTTCAAGTGCTTACCAGTGATCTCAAGCCTGAACTGGGGGAGGGAGAGTGATGAGTTTTGCAACCCAGTGAGTAGATAATTACCATCTACGACATCTAAAGTCGAATAGATGGAGACAAGTGCAAATATTGAGTAGTAACACATTTCGTAGCACATACTTAAATTCTATTCAAGCAAGTTATTTCAATTTCATGAATTATCATCAAAACTATCAAAATTATCAAAATCATTAAGGCTTATGGTTTTCCTTAAAACCGGGCTTATGCCAAAATCCTTACTCGGTGAAGCATTGGCCCGAGGCACCTAACCGAGTCCGCCAAGGCTGTTATAAACATATTTCATTTAGAAATACTATCGTTTCTTGGCGTTGATCGAATTCACTCTCATGTGGGGTCAGACATAAAGTGGATTCTAATCATCACCTCAAGAGTTACCTTGCTCGCCTCTACGACCGAGGTGACAAATAGCCAGGTTTACCATGCCCCTCCTAAAGGCAGTCCATGGCAACCCACCACTGCAGTGTATAAATATCCAACCCACTAATTTCATATATAAAATTTCTCGAGTAACATAGCATGGCAATTTTCATTTAAATCCGGTCTATCATGACCACCAATAATTCGTATATATTTTTCATAGAAACATTAAAATCATGCCGTCATGCTACTATAATATCATAAGCCTTAAGTTCAATTTATTGCATAAGTAGCACAATTCAATAATTAGGTCTCCATATACTCAATTGCATAAAATTGACATTTAATTTCAAAAACAGTATTTATCGAAATACATTTTCATTGAAAATCGTAATACTTTATACTTTCAAATTCATCATGCTTTAAAAAGCATAAATTCATAATAAATCCACTCTAGATATTATAGACAATAATTTATCCACTCATCTCGTCAGGAGTGCACGATACTCCTGTTTTCAATTTCCATTACACCGTATTTTTTTCTCGCGTCCGGGAGCCCACCACCTATACACGATTCATGACACAAAATCTCATTATTTGTGTCCAACTGTTATAATTTTTTTCAGGCTCTACATGCATGGAAATTGGGTAAAAATGGTTTGGACAGTTGTTAAATTACGGTGTTCGACTGACTCGCCTACATGCTTTTAAATTGCTAAAATCCTCAATTAGATTCTAATTTGACCCATTTCAATTTCTAATAGTTCAATTATATCCATAATGCTCAATTACAATGAGTATGAGTCAATGTATCAGTCCTAGACTGAAAATTATGATTTTACCCCTAATGGGCAAAAATTTCAAATTTTGCTTTAAAAATTCCCATAATTTTCTTATATCCATAATTCACCATAATTCCTCAAAATACCCCAAATAAACATCAAAATCAATAGTAATTCTCTCTCTAGAATATTCGACTATAATGGTTTCAAGAGAAAAATCAATTTTTCTTGCTTGTTTTTGCTATTTTTTTATTTCTACACATTACCAAACTAACAGAAAACATTTCCTAGCTAATTATCTAACTAAATTCAAGCTCAATTCTCTCTCCTCCATGTTCAGCCAGCATAGGGTGGTCATACCCACATGTCAATTTTGCATGAAAAATGAAAAAGAATGGTTGGGTAATGAAGAACACTAGGAAAATTAAGAAAATTTACCTTTTTTCAAGCTTGAATCTTGTTTTTTCTTGATTTCTCTTTGAAATTTCAGCCTAGGGTTCTTTCTTTCCCCTTCTCCCCTTCTTGCTTGCCTTAGCCGACCCTCACATGCTCTCTTTAATGAAATTTTTGGCCTTATTAAAGGCTTAATAAAATAATATTATTTTATTCATTTTCTTGAATATTTTATTAGTTTGTTGTTTCTAGCCATCCAATTGATTTCAATTCTCCACCATATATTTGTCTCACTTATCCATAGCTTAGATAAAATTTCTAAACTTATCCAAGGTCTTGGTGGAGTAAATTTTTAAAATTTACACTTTTACCCCCGTAAGTCAAAAATTATATTTTTGCCCCACAAATTGAAAAATTGCCAAAAGGCAATTCTTTCATTCCTCAAACTCATACCACATTCCAGTTTATCAAATTTGATCTAAATTCTCTCGAAAACTTAAATTTGGTCCATCGGTGGTAAAATTACCATTTTACCCCTATACTTCAAAAAGTACTAGAATTTCATTATTTTCACTTTTCAACCTCAAATTACACTTAAATTGATCAATCTTTATCAAATGGGGCCAAAATGTTTTCTAAAAAATCCCGTTTTATCCTCTAGTGGCAAAATTACCATTTTACCATTGTGCTCCAAAACTACCGAAAAATTAAATTTATTGCTGTCAACCTTCACTTTATGCTCCAATAATCATATTATACTTCAAATGATTAATCTTGGTCGAATGTGACCAAAATCTTTTATAGAAATCTCCATTTTGTCCTTAAATGGCAAAATGATCGTTTTGTCTTTAATTGGTCAATTTTCTCGATTGACTCCAAACTAGACCTCGAACTTCGAATCACTGTTTTGAGTAATCCCTGGACTGTGAAATCCTCAATTTCACTCTTAAAATCCTTGTTTGAACTTGTTCGAGATTTAATCGATTCAATGGTATTACTATGGGTAATATAGTCATTTAACTAGTTTTCTGGGGCAATTCAATAGGCAAACATGCTATCCAATGCATGTGAATGACATGTCACAAACAATTTAGGGTCAGGTGTTACATTATTCTTAGATTCTGATAATAAAATTATCCATCCATTTTTAGTGGTAAAATTATCCTTAATTAAAATAGAGATAATGTAAATTATTATGATCATCATAATTATTAAATGATGTTGCATTCACTTCAAGAAATGGATAGACTAATGATTATGACCATAATTATTAAATGATGTCGCATTGACTTCAGGGTATAGACAGATTGCTAATTTTTTTATTAGTAACTCGTTTGTCGTATTCACTTTATGGAATGAACATTCATAATTGTTCATTAATAGTTATATAATAGTAAATTCACTTTCCAATAAAAGGACAAAATATAATATGTCACGACCCGGAACCACCTCGAGTCCGTGACAACCGTCGCGATGTCCCGACATGCACTCATCCCCCGAGTACCATATCAAGACCTCGCAAGGCTCCCATACCAGTCTTTCCAACCCCCCTGTGAGTTTCTATTTATTAATTTCATACTTTAGAACATTTCGTCCCTTTTCGAACCAAAATAAGGAAAAAGACGAAAATGTCTACACAGGGGCATTTCGGTCATTTTTCGTCGAAAATTTCAAAATTTGGAAAAATGTTACTTACGCGTAAAGAATTCATAATTTGCAGTCGGAATTGAAATCGGATATCTAAAACATGAAATTTGAGTGAAATTTCATTTAATGGAATAAAATAATAATATTTCATAAAATAAAATATTTTCTTATAAAACAATTTTTATATAGATATCCGGATATAATTTTTACAGCGTAAAAACAAAATATATTATTACATATAGTAATACAGATAACTGAAGTGTAAAATTTAATTCACAATGTTAAGCGGGCCCAAAATAGATAAATACAGTCTACGAAATGAACCTGGGCACAGAAGGTTATCTCTCTAAACCTTCTCCTCAACAGAGTCCTCTATCTACAACTGTCTGTGAGCCTGAAATGGGAAAATTGAGGGGTGAGTTTTACAACCCAGTGAGTTAGATAAATACCATCTGCGACATCTAAAGTCGAGTAGATGGAGACAATATAGATAAAACACAATACTATCATGTAGTTGATAGCATCAATTTAACACGATTGTACAAATCAATATTATTTATCAAAATCCAAGGCTTATGTTTTATTTATACAAAATCAGGCCTAAGCCAAATCTCATACTCGTGGACACTTGATCAGAGTGTCTAATCGAGTCCGCCAAGGCTATTAAAATTTTATAATTTTTCAAATACAACCGATCCTTGGCGTTGGCTAAACTCACTTTCACGCGGTGGTTTAACGTGAAGTGAATCGTTTAATTACCTCGGGAGTTACCCTACTCGCCTCTACGACCGAGGTAACCGATCATAAGGTTTCCCGTGCTCCTCCTAAAGGCAGTCCACGGCAACCCTCACTGCAGTGTTTCATTACTCATAATCCACCAAATTTCATATATAAAAGTTCTCGAGTAACGTAGCATGGCAAATGTTCATTTCAATCCGGTCTATCAAGACCACCAATAATTCATAAATATTATTCATAAAAACATTAAAATCATGCCATCATGGGACTATAATATCATAAGCCCCAAGTTCAATTTATTGCATAAATAGCACAATTCAATAATTAGGTCTCCATATACTCAATGTAAATAAATCGATTTTTCGATTTAAAAATCATTTATGAAATACAATTTATTTTAAAAGCACATAATCAGGGAAACTACTTCAGATATTGAAAACGATAAATTATCCACTCACCTCGTCACAGGAGTGCCCGATACTCCCGTTTTTAATTTCACTACACCGTTTTTCTCCGGTGTCCGAGGAACCCACCACCAAGGCGATACGTGTGACACAAATTTCAATAAATTGTGTCAATTTCTCATAATCAATTTCAGGCTCTACGTGATGCATGAACTGAGCTAAAAATGGTTCGGACAGTTGTTTATTCACGTTGTCCGACCGACTCGCCTACACGCGTCTAAATTGCTAAAATCCTTATTTTAATTCCGATTTGACCTGTTTTAGTTTCTAATTGTTCGATTACATTCCAATTACTCAATGACAGCAACTACGGGTCAATTTACCAGTCCTAGACTGAAAATTATGAGTTTACCCCTAACGGGTAAAAATTCAATTTTTGCTCCGAAAATTCTCATTAATTTCCTATATCCATAATTCACCATAATTCATCAAAATACCTCAATTATATCCAATTGGACTTAATGTCCCTCAGTGTGATACAAATTATCAGTCCCGGACTGAAATTACGAAAATACCCCTAGTGGGTAAAAATTTCAATTTTTTACCCTAAAATTCCCATAATTTTTCTACACCCTTTATTCATCATTATTCATCATCACACCTCAAAATAACCTCAAGATCAACAGCATTTCTCTCTCTAAAAATTTGGTCAAGCTTGGTGAAATATGGAAAATCTATTTTTCTTGCTTATTTTTGCTAGTTTTCATTTCTACACTTAACCACACTTTCTACAAACATTTAATCAAGCTAAAATTCCACCAAATCACACCTCAAATCCTCTCATCAAGACTCAACCAGCATGGGTGTTCATACCCACTTTTTAATTTTGCATGAAAATTGAAATAAAATGCATGGGTAATGAGAAAATCAAAGAAAATTAAGTGATTTTACCTTTTTCAAGCTAACTTCCTTGATTTCTCTCACTAGGGTTTGGATTTTCAGCAAGGGTTTCAAGTTTTCAGACCTTTCCCTCTCTTACACGGTTTGGAGAAGAAGAAATGGCCTGAATTTTTACTTTTTATAAGTTAAATAATTAAATATTTAATTTAACACATGGTTATTAACTTTTTCTCTTATTTTATTATTTATTGATTTTCTTTTTTGAATTCTTTTCAGCCCAAAAATTCCAGCCCTTATCCTCTGAATTTCCAGGAGCTTCTAGAAGATATTTTAATAATTTTTATAGTATAATTTTATGAAATTACACTTTTGCCCCCGAAAAAGTACAAAATTACATTTTTGCCCCAAAAATTGAAAAATTGCCACAAGGCATATTTTTCACTCTTCAAACTCATACCACACTCCAATTTGTCAAATTTGATCTAAATCCTCTCGAAAAATTAAATTTGGCCTTCCGGTGGCAAAATTACGATTTTACCCCTACATTCCAGAAATCACCGAAATTTCTTCTTTTTCCACTTTTCAATCCTCAAATAACATTTCAATTGATTAATATGATCAATCTAAATCAAATGGGATCAAAAAATCTTTTTCAGAAATTCCAAATTCGTCCTTTAATGGAAAAATTACTATTTTGCCATTGTGTCCCAAAAATACCGAGAATTGCACTTTTTCACTGCTAAACTTCATTTTATGTTCCCAACATCATTTTATATTCCATATAATCATTCTTGGTCATTAAAATCAAAATCTTTATTAAAAATTCCCATTTTGTCCTGAAATTGAAAAATGACCGTTTTGTCCCTAATCGGTCAATTTTCCCGATTAACTCCAAATTGAACCTCGAACTCCAAATTCTCATTTTAAACCAATCCATGGGTTTTAGTTTTCTCAAATTCATCCTCAATTCTCTGTTTAAACTGGTTCAAAACTTATTTAACTTGATCATACCCTTAGGGGCAATATTGTCATTTAACTTATTTCCCGGGGCAATTCAATATACAAACATGCTATCCATTGCATGTGAATGACATATCACAGATAAATTAGGGTCGGGTATTACATAATATATACAACATGATAGTAAAATTCATATTAAGGTTGATTTTTAAAGAATGAAAATACTAAAAAGATGTCAAGTCATTTATCTGATTTTCTAAAATCAAAAATTAAAACCCAATAATTGAAGATGATGAGAACATAATAATTCTAAAACTTGAGAGATGAGAGAATCATACTGATAATGTGTTATGAAATAAATCTTAAAAGAACAAATATAAAAGAAATATAAAAGAAAGTATTTAGAGGGAGTAAGAAGATCTTATTCAAGTGTATTTATAAATTAAGTGAGGGGTTATTTATAGATAAATATCTCCTTATCTCGATTGAATTTACAAGATGAAGATAATACTAAGAGATTAGATATATTAAATCCTAATATTAATCCAATCTAATTTACATTCAATTCTAGATATACATGGTATAAATGGATATTCACAACTAAATATTTCTTATTAAACATTATACATTTTGCAAAAAAAAAAAAAGATTTATAACTTCATTTAAAACTAAATAAGCTTTTTGCATAACTTAAAAATTTTAAAATTTTAAGGTCAAATATTTTACTTCTACTTTTATAGAAGAAATTTTTTTTATAAATTAAACCAATTATCTACTTAAACCCATATTGAAGTTTTATTTTAAGTTAACCTTCTCATTAATTACAATCTATATTGCTACTTCATCAATTAAAAGATTTTTCAGGTTTGAAGTTAGAGTCTAAATAAAAAAATTTGAAGAAATTTGGCTTTTTGATTGCTAAGTGAAATACAACTTATTTAAAAAATTGGCATAATATACAAAAAAAATCCTTTAAACTATTTAGGAAAATTTAAATAAGGCCTTATACTTTTATTGTGTTCAATCAAGTCATTATAATTTTATTTTGAGCCACATAAATCCCTATACTTTTTATTTTGAGTCAAATAAGTCCTTATGATTAATGATTAACTTAATCAAAATATCATTTGTTATTTTATGTCGCATGATGCTGATGTGGTATATTAAAATATCATAATTGATTATAATATAATATTTTGACATATCATAATTGATGATGATATGATATGCTAATTTGGCATGATAATACGATAATGTGGCATTTTTCACCCTTCACGTCAATGCAATCTCAGTGCCATGTGAGTATAAAATGATAAGTGACATTTTTAGTAATGACAATTAGTTAATCATTAGTAATAAAGGCTTATTTGACCGAAAATAAAAATACAATGGCTTGATTGAACACAATAAAAGAATAAAGATTTACTTGAATATTCTTAAATAGTTTAGGGACCTATTTAAGCATTATGTCTAAAAAATTTTAAAGAAAACTAACGAGACCTATATGATTAGGAAAATGGAAATAAATGATATTATAATAGAAATGATATAATTTAAATTCATGAAAAAAGTTAGTATCAACTACACCTTTAGAACTTGAATTATGGTGTTGTCGATTTCATACACATATAAAAAATCTTATTACATACTCCAACTTTTATTTTGTTAAATTGATTACACATCTTATTAGTGATCTGGTGATGTGTTTAAAAATATCCAATTAGAATGTTATCACGCGTTTAAAATTTTCATACTATTTTTTTATTTTTTGTAATTTTTAAATTATAAATTTTTAAAAATAGAATTCTAAAAATAACAAAAAAGTAAAATTATAAAATTCAAAAATAAGGAAAAGAAAGAGAAATTAAGGGGGGAGGAAAAAAAAGAAGGGGAGAGATAGAAGTGAAGGGAAAAGTGGCCACTCATGCTGATCTAGCTTGCTAGAGAGGTTGAGCCTTTTTTTTTTATTATTCTTACATTTTTTTCTTTTCCTTCAAGTTTTATTTTTTTAAAATTTTCAAGATTATTTTAATTTTCTTTTATTTTTACCTTTCAAAATTTTATTTAATAATTTCAAAATTAAAAAAATTAAAATATTTTTTTAAAAAATGATATAACTTTTTTAAACATATAACATGTCAATTTGTTTGATCATGTCACATGTTTGATTGTCAAAATTAAATAAATGTATAAATTTTTAAATAAAAATATAAAAAGAGTATTGTTAATTTTTTTTTATATAAAGGAAATACATTAACTTAAATCAAAACTACATCATCCTTGGTGAAATAATACCAAACATATCTCCAAATAAAATAGTAAGAATACTAGATAGGGGCCTATCAAAAATATGTAAGCCTAATGAAAGATTATCATGACGTGTTGCCATCCAATCTATACACTGATTGGCTTCACGATGTACATGAGTTGCATAGCAATCCTAGCTTCTCTGTAACAGATCCTTGATCCTTTGCAGTAAATTAGCATAAGAGTCCATGTTAGAAATTTCTTTTGATATTTTTTAGAACGCCAGCAAAGAGTCAGTTTCCACTAAGATCTTTCTATAACCTCGATTCCAACATATTTCCAACCCTTGATATAAAGCCCATGGTTCTACTGCTAGAGAAAAAGAAATTCCTATTTTGTATTTAAACCCAACTAAATAAGAACCATTTTCATCTCTGACAATACCACTTGTTGCTACGAGACCTAATCGTCCTCGAGCACTACCATCCATATTAAGTTTGACAAAAAAGTGCAATGGTTTTGTCCAATGTATCATCACTTCTTGCCCAGTTCATCCTCCTTGTTTCCCTAAGATATCCCAAGCTTCTTTAGCTCTTGTCCAGATTTGTTGCCAGTCATTGTTAGGCCAAACAAAAGATGCATTGAACACTTGTAGATTCCGCTAGTACCACAAAAGCCAAATTCGATGAATAAAAATAACGTTCTATGGTATACCTTCAATATCTTATGTATTAAGTACATTAGAAGTCACCCACTGGTTCAAATCCATCTGATAAAAATTTGATTGGATAAATGAAGGCTTTATGCGACTCCACAAGCTCTTTACGCATCTACAATCTCTAACTGCATGTAATATGGTTTCCTTATGAATCTCACATCTAGGACATAAACTGTAATACCCCGTATCCTCGTTAGACACAAATAAGACTTTATTGATCAAAGGAATGATTATTTGATGCGAATTAGCATGCTAAGGAACGCTTAAGAATAAAATGTATCGCACGCGCAGAACTCATAATTAAATAATAATATTTTTATCAGAGATAAATTAATGAGTTAAAGGATGATTCGAAGGTAAACCGACACATAATAATGTGTTTCGGGACCAAAGAAGGCAAGTGAAAATTTTTAGAATAAAATAATATTTTATTCAATAAAATAGTATTAAAATATTAATATTTTATATATTGTCGAAATTAGTCATGAAAAATGAAATATGACTAATTTAAGTGGGGGAGAAGAATTAAGAATGAATTTTTGGAAGGAAATGCTGTAAGTGAGACTGCACGATTTTTATTAAATCGAGTTAACGTGGTAAGTAAATATTTAAATATTATAGAGATACCGCATTGGAATGCGATCTCAATAATTTGATTTTATATATGTGAAGGAAGAAGAATAGAATGAAATTGAAATTTAATAAGTGTTGATAGAATTAAAAATATTGGATTTAATTTTTGGAGAGCAAAGTGTTTAAGCACTTAGAAATTTTTATATATGCTTGAGTATTTTAGTCATATCTCAAGCTACAGAACTCCAATCATAGAAATTCTTGGACCATTGGAAAGCTAAGAGACAGAGCTACAACTTTGTTGAAGATTACTTCACCCAGTTCTATCTCTAAAATAGAAAAAATCATATTGAAAAGTAATAAGGCGTCATATGTCGGGAATAAAAATTTCAATGATTGATAATTAAAGTTTTGGATCTTTTACTACACTTTTAAGCCTAATTAAATCTTAGGTTAATTAAGGGCTTAAATGAATATTTAGAGGATAAATTGGGTAATAAATTTATGAAATTGAGTGTTGAAAAGTTAAATAAATTTTTATGTGCATGAGTGGCGTGAAATGTAAAGTAAAAAGAGGAAATGAAGACAAATGCACATGACATGAATGCCATGGTATGAAATGGAATGAAGGAGAAATGAATAAAGAGAAAACAAGACAAATAAATATTTTTTTTGTGTGCATGATGAGGAGATCGGCCATGTGTGAAATGAAAAAGTCAAAGAAGGCAAAAGAGAGAAAATAATGGAATGAGTGGGGCCGACCATGTGGGTGCAATTGAGAAATAAAGACAAAATAAAAGGAAACAAAAGAAAGCAAGGAAAACCACATGGGCTAGTCAAATCGTGGGAAGAAAAAGAAGACAACCATGTGGTCCAACATAAAGACCAAAGACCAAACAAAGAAAAGAATGAAAAGGAAGGAAAGAAGAAAGGTCAAAGCAATTCAAGTATGAGGGGGGCTGGTCACTCATCAAAGAATAAAAGACAAAACAAAGAAATAAAAAGGAAGATGGGAGAGAGTTCTAGAGAGGTCGGCTAATAAAGAAATGAAAGACAAGAAAACAACCAAGAAAGAGAAGGGAGAAGCACGGCAAAAAAAAGAGAAATAAAGCAAAAGAGAAATTGAGAGATTGAGGAACGGACAAGGAGAGACAAACCATGAAAAAAAACAAAAAGAGATGAAGGCTAAAAAATTCCAGAATTGTGCTGTAAATATTTAAAGGTAAGAAGCTGAATTTTTTTGAGATTTCTATAGTTGAATTAGTGACTGAAAATGATGAGGATTTATTGCTGAAAATCTAGACAGAATTGGAGCTAAAAAGTGGTTGATTTTGGAGGCTTGAAAGAGTAGTTTGAAGGCTGATTTTGTGCGCAGAAAATTCTTCACTTTCAAGGTTAAAATTCTGCACTTTTAAGGCTGAATTTTATGGGGTTTTATGGCTAGAAATTGGAAGATTTATTTGCTGATTTTTGGAAGCTTAATTGTTGAATGTTGGAGCTGGAAATTTTAGAATTTTTGAGCTAAAATTTTTTGTATTTTTAGGTGGAAAATGGGACAACAAAGTGCTGGAAATTTGGAAGCTTTAATGACCGGTTTTGGTGAGTGAAAAAGGGAGGAGAAAGGAGGAGAAACGAGAAGGAACGGTGAAGAGGATGGGCTGACCAGCGGAGGATGGCTGCCCCGGTGAGAAGGCCATGGCTAGAAGAAGAAAAAAAAAAGAAAGGGAAAAAGAAAAAAAAGAAAAGAAAAAGGAAAAAAAATTAAATTATGTGGGCATGGCCCAAATTAAAAATAAAATTTGGGTATGGCCCAAATAGAAAATAAAATTGGGCAAGGCCCAATAGAGAAAAATAAATGGGCCTAGCCCAATGGAAGATGTAGAGAAACCCATGGAAAGGAAGACCTAAAAAGGAAATAAGGAAATAGAAAAGGCTAATGGAACGTTGTCGTGGAGGAGTGCTGAACGGGACACGCGACCGAGAAATAAAAATAAGTATATACGCGTACGAAAATAGCGATGTAAAATCTCGTTATTTAAAGATGAGTAGGGGGTGTCAACTTTAAAATTTTCGTAATAGTATCTATGTATGAATATATTAATTTCAATGCAAAATTATGAAAAATATGTGCTGGCATAAATCTTAAGAAATTGTGGATGCAAAATTATTTTTTAAAAAATCGACTTGAAAATATATGTATATATATTATACGTAAAGTGTTTTGAAAATCGAGAAACAAGCCCTTCACACCGTTTTGCATCAGAATCCTGTGCCTTATAAATTTTGAGTGATATGCATAGTGAATGTATTTGTTAAATAATTTGTTTTATGAAAGCTTCTGAGATTCGATTTTAGTCCGATTTTGTATGAATGCTTACACCGGGACAAATAACGTGAAAAACAAATTTATCTAGTTATGCAAATTTTGATTTTTAAAGGATTTAAGAAAATAGTCTTGAGAAGCTTGTTATGATTTTGAAAAACGTTTTTGACAAATTGAATGGCTTATGGCTATATTAGCATAAATGGCTAGTTTTATGAGATGTTGGAATTATATGAACTGATTGTTTTGCCTGGATTGGCTCAGTAATAATTTGATTTCCATATCATGCTATTTAAATTTTATTGATTGGTGGGTTATAGGATAGTCACTGCAGTGGCGGGTGTCGTAGACTGCTTTTAGGAGGGGCACGGTTACCCGGTTATATTCATACCTCGGTAGTAGAGGCGCGGGGGGTATCTCCTGAGGTATGGTTAGAGTTCCCTTCGGCCGACCCATCATGGGAAAGTGAACTCCACTAATTCCAAGGAACGGTTGTGGTTTCTAAACAGAAAAATATGTTTTATGAGTACATAAAATTTTTAACAGCCTTGGCGGATTCGGTTGGGTGCCCCGGTGTAAGGAACCACCGAATATGAGTTTTTGGCACGAGCTAAGTTTTTATAAAAATCATAAACCTTCTTGATTAATTTTGATAAAATGTAATTGTTTTACATGGATTGAAATGAGTTTTAATATTGCAAATTATATTGCTCTGTATTGTAAGAATAGAATTAAAGGGATTTTTGTAGCTCCCTTATTTGTTTTCTATGAAATAGGTTTGAAATTCCTCGCGTATAGGCGAGCTATGATTTGCATATGATTTTGAATAATATTTGGTTTCACAGGAGCTGGCTCGATTTTATCGATTTGATGCGAAAAATGGTTATAAGGCACAAAATCCCTGTTTGAAATAAATTGCTTTTATGATCCTATGTTTTATATTCAACTGATCTTCCGCTTGCTTGTTTCCTATCTACGTCCTATTCACTGGGTCGATGATATTCACTGAGTCTATGAGACTCACCCCCCATTTTATTTCCCTTTTTGCAGACAGGGATCGATTTGGCATGAAGTCATCGACATGTTGGTTTACCGTGAATAGGTAAAGGCATCTCCTAGTGTACTACCCTGAGTCGCTCCGCTGTATCTGTTTCTGTTAGAGGTTGAGTCATAATATTTTATTTGTTAAATTGTAAACGAGTTCAAATTTCTTTTTATATATAGCATGAATAAAAAAAATTTTATATTTTCTTGTATATGTTTGTGAACAAATAAAAAGGAAAAAGTTTATAGTGATTTTTATGTTTATGATTTAATTCAGTACAAGTGAATAATAATATTATATGAAGAGTGAAAAATGTGAATTAGTGAGTAATTCGAGAAAGGTTTGTTCGGGACTTGGCGGGACTTTCCCGGAGGTTTCGGACGTCGACATCGACCGAGGAGTGGTCGTTGCATAAACCCATACTGCTCATATTTTTTCTTGAGAGCCAATATCTTGTTGGCAAGGAATTATGTAAGACCCTCCGAATGAATAAACAGACTTTCCTAGTACAAGGCAACTTCCAAATAGTTTTCTAAAAACTATAGTTGGTACTAGTACTTACTTGTTGGCATTTGTAAGCTGAGTTAATTGTGAATTCCCCGTTGCTAGTAAGTATCCATACAGTGGCATCATTTTTATCACTATTAGGATAAATGAGAACCACTGCAATTCATAAAACAATGTGCATAGGTAAAACTTGATTCAGGTATCAAATCCCATTATCCATTTTCATCACAAAAACTTACAACTGGTAAGCTGGCTTTTATAGTTGATATGTCCCTATTAGCATAATTAATCCAAGGTCCACAATCGAGCCAAGAATCAACCCAGAATTTCGTTGCAATGCCATTAGTGACAACTTTCCCCAAGCCTTTCACCAAAATATTTCTTGCTTTCAATATACTTCTCCAAACATGAGAGTTCGATGACTTAGCAGTCATTGTCATGAGATTATCATCTTACAGATATTTCTTTTGTAAGATACCTACCCATAGATCATTTGTGTCCATTAACAACCTCCAGCCAAGTTTTGCCAATAGTGCTAAATTTAAGAATCTTAAGTTTCTAAGTTGCAATCCTCTTTCCTCTTTAAGTGAACAAAGTTTCTCCCAACTTACACCATGGTTCTTTTTGTTACCACCAAAATGTTCCCATACAAAGTTTTTATTCATCCTTTCAAACTCTTGAATCACATTTTCTAGTAAAAACGAAGTCTGCATCAAGTAAGCAACCATTGAGCTTATTACAGACTGTACCAATGCTACTCGGCCTATCATTGATAGTTGTTTGTTGCTCCAGTGTTCTAGCCTTGCCTTGACTTTAAAGATGACGTCGGTGTAGGTAGTCTTCGAAACTCTACCATGTATGATTGGGGAGCCTAGGTATTTCCCAAAATCCTTGGTCAATGGAATTTTCGCAGCACTACTCAAAGCTCTTGCTCTTGATAGGGGAACATTGGAAGACACTAGCATTCTATATTTCTTAAGGCTTACTTTCTAACCTAAAGCTAAGCAAAATTTATCAAGAACTCTCATTGTAGTTTGGACTTGCTTCACTGAGGCTTCTCCAAATAACATCAAGTCATTTGCAAAGCAAACATGTGTTAAATAAGGACTTCGGGTTGTCACTACTTATCGTTTCCAGCTTCTAAGATTGACTTCTTCATTTATCAACTGTGATAGTTTTTCCAAACACAAGACAAAAAGATAACGTGAGAGAGGATCGCCTTGTCTTATTCCTCTGGTGGGAGTAAAAGTTTCAATTGGTATCCCATTCCAAATAACCGTAAAAATTAGTGATCTCACAATGAATAGAATAATGTTGATTCAAGACAAAGGCATATCAATTTCCTCGAAAACTTCTTGGATGAAATCCCATTTAAGTCTATCATAGGCTTTTTCTAGGTTTATCTTGATTGCTAATGCACCATTCGTCCTTTTTAATCTTCGCATCATATGGACAACTTCTTGAACCACAATAATATTGCCCGTAGCTTGCCTCCCTGGAATAAAACTGCATTGTGTTTTTCCCACTAAGTCATTTAATAGCATGCTCAATCTATTAACTAGAACCTTGCTAATTAATTTCATTAGAACTATGCATAGACTAATAGGATGAAATTGAGATATCTTCTCCGGTTTCTCTATTTTTGGTATGAGAGTTATCAGTGTGTGATTGAGTTCAGCAGGGAAATTACCATTTTCATAAGCACGTCGTACAAATTTAACCAAATCATGACCAATAGTCTCCCAATTCTTCTGAAAGAAACTAGGTGAAAATCCATCAAAACCTCAGCTTTTATTAGGATACATGTTGAATAAAGCTCTTTTAACTTCCTCAAATGTAATGAGTCTGGCCATCTGTTCAACTTTATCATCACTAAGCTTCCTAACGGAAGAAAAGTTTAAAGGGACTCGAATACCATCATCCGAATAAAGGTTTGAGTAAAATTCCACCACCATCCTCGTTAGCTCTCCTTTGTCCAAAAACCATGAGTTATTATCCCTCTTGAGAGTACTAATCTGCTTCTTGCGCTGCTTCCCTTTAACAATTGCATGGTAATATTTTGAGTTGCAATCTCCATGCTTTAGCCAATCAAGCTTAGCTTTCTGTTGCCACATGACTTCCTTTTGATATAGAATGAGATTAAACTCCTCTACTAATGCCACTTCTAGATGCTGTAGATAGTCATTAGGGCCTTGAGCCAAACGTACTTGGATTCCCTTTAGTTTGGGTAGAAGATGCTTCTTTTTCTTAACTAAATCCCCAAAAGTCTCGAACTTCCATTTATTCAATGCTTCTGCCAATTTTCCTAACTTCGTGGAATTTATAACTCCAACACAATCTTAGTGTGCTTGGAGAAATTGTTGGAAGTCGGGATGGGCCATCCATGCATTTTCAAAGCGAAATGTTTTAGCTAAATGGATATTTCGGCATGCTTTTAGACAATTTACCAGTATTGGATGATGGTCAGAATGAGTTTTAAAGATTGAGGACTTTGGCTTCAAGAAGCATTATACGCCATCTGTCATGTGCCATTGCTTTGTTTAATTACTCTCTGGTGAAATTGAAGCCATCATATTTCCTACTCTAAGTATATTTTGCTCCAAAAGCTCCAAGATTTGATAGATTACAAAAACATAAGCAACCAATCATCTGTTTACAGTGAGCCACATTGACGCCATTCTTGCCAATCTTCTCATCTGGTGAAAGAATTTGGTTAAAATCACCTATAACTATCCAGGTTAGATCATGTATCTCACTAGACAGTTTCAAGGAATGCCACAGCCATTTATGTTTTTCTGCTTTCGGACTAGCATAAACTGTTGTCAAAAGCCATTTATCATTATTTGACCTAACTGTCATATGAACTAATTGAGATGAATATGCAAAAATATCTATTTCCACAACTATTAGTTCCCATAGCACCCATATGCCTCCTGAAAATCCTTCCACCTCAACTCGAACATACTTCGAAAGTCCAATTCTTTTATAGACTAAGTTGGCTTTTTCCCCTGCAATTCTAGGTTCCAAAATAATTATAATATTTAAAATATGAAAACGGATTAAGCTTTTAATATTCTTGATGCTTCTACGAGAGGAAACTCTTCTCACATTCCAACTCAATATTTTCAACATAAATTAAATTAACAGGTTGGATATAAATAGCAAACTTACATATTTTTTTTTTAAATTATCAAGATAACAATCTCAATATCTATTACATACTTAAAATTGGAGTTTCCTTATTTTGCCACATGTCAAGGTTAAAGGAGTGGCCATGTCTTTATATACTTTTTATTTATATTTCAATATTATATGTTGAACGACGTTTTAGTTTTCAATGTTTGTCACGTCGACGGGGTTGATTGGGCTTTGTTCAAGGTTTTGCGCTGTCAATTGAAGTGAATTTGGAGAGAGTTTTAAGCTTTGGGCTTAAAATTGAAAGAAAATATAGAGGTGATTATGCATGTATCTACTCATTTTTCGAGAGATTTTATCAGCTTATTTTACCTTTTTAGAACTTTTAATGAATTTAATAATAGTTTTAAAAGGAATCTTCTCCAACAGTATTCTTTTGAAATTATTCTTTCAAAAAGTGCTTCTCTTCATGATTATAAAATAACAATACACTCTCGACCGAACGTGAGAGTATAATGTTAGTAATTAGAAAAGTACAACTAACAAGATATTTTTCCAAAAAAATAAAATACCGTTAAAAAGAAGAGAAATTAAAAGATGGAGAAATCTTCCGAGCACAGGGAGTGTAAAAATTATCAAAGGGCAGGCACGTCGGATGGCTTTCTTTCCTTCTTTTTAAACAAGCTGTCTATCCATTCTGAGGTAGGGTTTAACAGCTCTCTACTTAAAACCTCTCTCACGTTCTGCGAAGAGGGAAACTAGCGTTCAAGTTTTCCACAGCCATGGCGACCACCAAAGTCCAAAGAATCATGACCCAACCCATCGTACTTTCGTCTTTCTCTATTTTCTTTCTTTTTCAAACCTTTCTCTTTATTTACTAATTGTCTTCTTTTTTTTTTCTAATTTTTCTTGCTCGATTTTTATAAAACCCGACCCTATAAATACATGTCATGGCATACATGCAATGAATAATGTGTTTGTATGTTAGGAAAGTCTCAAAGAATAGCTAAAACCCGATATTGTACCAAATGGTACACTTAAGTTGATTTAACCTCGAACTAGTTCAAATAGGAATTTTAAGATGAAATTTAATATTTCATAGTCCAGGAATGACTTAAAATGATGTTTTGGAGTTCGAGGGTTAATTTAGGATGAAACTGAAAATTTTGATGTCTAGGGGCAAAATCGTCATTTTGCCACCCGAGATAATAAATTGACCATGGAGTGAAATTTTTTATCAATATTGACTATTTGGAGTATAATTTGATGATAGGAAGTGAAAAATTTCAATTCCGGCAGTTTTCGAAACATAGGGGCAAAACGGTAATTTTGCCGTCCTAGGGGTAAAATCGTAATTTTCACCACTCAAAACTTGTCAAAATCTTAGGATTTATACATTTTTGGTATGAATAATCATGGTATTTCATGTGGTGAAAATTTGAAGTTTAAAAGATGAAATTTTAAAAACGGGTCCCACGGGAAGTGACACGTGGCATAGTTTTAAATGAAATAATAATATTTTAATCCAAAACAGCCCATTTAAGCTTCAGCTGATGAGGGGCACGACCCAAAGGAGGAAATAAGAGAGAAAATAGAGAAAAAAAGGAAGAAAGGAGAAAAACCAAGGAAAAGCTTGAAATTTGACGGAAGATTCGCGGTTTTCGCCTGTTTTCGCGCCTAACGGTAAGATTTTTCGACTTTGGCTTGGTTTCTACCTTTCCCATGCTTTTGTTTTCATTTTCCATGCTTCAAGAGAGAGATCACAGAATAGATCTAAGTGCTGGACCGAATTTAAGGGGGGAGATTTTGGATTTTTCAAGTTTCGATTCTTAGCTAAATCGGTAGTTTTGGTTAGTTAGAGTTGCTTAGAAATTAAATTGGACTCGAAAGCAGGGAATTTTCACAATACCCACTCTAGGCTGAACCTTCAATGCTGTCCAATGGTGATGAATTGATTTTTATTCAAATGGATTGAAGGGAAAATGATGAAAAATGACTAATTGTGCTAGAAAAACAAAGTAGAAAATTTACCGGGTGAATGTCCCATTTTAACCGAATTTTTCAAGGAAGAAAGTGACCTGAATTTAGTGATTCCAGAGGGTTATAGGCTGGTATTTGATGGTTAAAAATGTTGGAGAGAGAATGGGATGATTTAGAGCAAAAATGGAACGCTTTAGCAATTTATCGGGTAAAGTACCGAAAATAGACTAGCACCGCGTTTAAGCCGTTTTAGGCCGTTGCATTTCATGCCATGCATTAATATAGGATTTAAATCAATTATATAGTGATTTAGCATAAATGTGTTGAATTGTGGAATTTTTACAATGTGTCTTGGAGGAGAGCCTTCTGGTAAAGGCAAGGAAGTTGTGCCCGACGAACAGTAATCGAGGCACCTAAAAAGCATTAAATTTGTGCAAACGGTGAGTAAACTTATTATTATTGTAAATTATCTAAAGTCTATTTTAAATTGTTATTTGTGAATTTTATGCAAAAAGGACTTTAAAAGAAAAATTTTGCTGTATACAAATAAATAGATTTAAATGTGAATATGTGATTTTAGTCAAAAATGGAGTAGTTTGGAGGCCGTAAATTGTATTAAAAATGATGTTTTCATTCAATAGGCTTATGAGTATGTGTATATATGTGGCTATGTTTGAAATGTTATTGGGAATAAACGTAAGTTGGATTTTTACTATGCAGGCTGGGTAAATAAATAAAAGCCACGTTATACTGTCGAAATTTTATTAAATTAGTGGGTTTAGTCACTGCAGTGGCGGGTTTCTGTGGACCGCCTATTAGAGGGGCACAGTAAACCCGGTTATATAGTTACTCCGGTTGTAGAGGCGAGGAGGGTAACTCCCGGGGTAGTGTTAGAGTTCACTTCACGTAGAACCCACACGTGAATGTGTATCTCGGCCAACGCCAAGGAACGGCTTGTTTTAAAAACTAAAACGTGTTTAATGTGTAAATGTTTGACAACCTTGGCGGACTCGGTTAGATGCCTCGGCCAAGGTATCCCCGAGGATTAGTTTTGGCTTGAGCCATGATTTTAATAAAAGTCATAAGCCTTAACAATTGTTTTGATAAATCATAAATATTTCTTGATTTAAGAAATAAAATGAAACTTTATGAAATGGTTTGTAATAGCTATTTAAATTTGCCTCCATTTTACTTACCTTTAGATGTTTATGATAATGTTTGTTTACTCATTGGGATTGCAAAATCTCACCCACCTCCTGTCCAAACATTTCAGGCCTGTGGTAGCTCGTAGATACCAGATTTTGTCGAGGACCACCGTAGATTGTCTTCCCACGACAGATAGTAGGTGTACTACCATTGTCGTATCTGTATAGTTATGGGCCCACCGGTCATTGTAATTATTATTGTACATTATGACTTTGTAACTTAATGTATGTATGAATTTATTTTGCTTTCACGCTATAAAAATTACTTATATGCCTGTCTATAAAAATTATTTTATAAGAAAATGGAATATTTTTATCAATATTTTTGAATAGTAAATTATAACTTTAAACCCTTGAAAAAGAAGGTTTCGGACTTCCGATTTCAGATTATGTTTTCTAGATGCATAAACTATATTTTTACCAGATTTTAATATTTTTGTCGAAAAATGACTAAAATACCCCTGTGAGTCAGATTTTATATTTTGATTTATTTAAGCTAGAAATGAGTTGTAAACCTTTAAAAGGGGATGTTTGGAAAGAATTACTCACAAGGAAGGCTAGAAACTGGTACGTAAGCCTTACGGGGTTCTAGTTGGCATTCCGGATAATGAGTGTCAATTGGGACGTCGTGGCGGTTGTCATGGGCCCGAGGGAAGTTCCGGGTCGTGACAATTCGATTGGTATCAGAGCTTTTGGTTTAAAAGCTTATGGTTTTGAAAGAAATTTTGATTTTTAAGGTTCTTGGATTTAAAGTTATTTTAAAATAAATTACAATGTCAATGTGGCCCAGTTAAGATTAGTTTATTGCATATAGAGTTTTAAGTTGTCTAAACCAATTTCGTTCTTTTTGTAGATCATTATGTCTCCTCGACGTGAGCTACCACCGATTCCTAGACGTACCGGTAGGGGGAGAGGTCGCCCTAGACGGAATCTGCCGGATCCTGTGGAAGAGGAATCGGCTGCGTCTTCTTATAGAGTAGCATCTGCTACAGAGCAGCATGATAGTCCCCCACATCCTATACCTCCTCCACCACCTGTTGCTACTCCTGGTGTACCCGTCATGTCACCGGAGGCAGCCCAGGCACTAGCAGCATTTCTTACCACGATGGCTGGTCAGGCTCAGGCTGGTCAGGTTCCACCGGTAGCACCTCCAGTTGCTCCTACAGTTCAGCAGGCACAGGATGTGTCTATCTCCAAGAAACTGAAGGAGGCTAGGCAGCTTGGTTGCGTCTCGTTTACTGGTGAGTTGGATGCGACCACAGCTAGGGATTGGATTATTCAAGTATCGGAGACTATGGCGGATATGGGATTAGATGATGAGATGAAGTTAAAGGTGGCTACACGATTACTTGAGAAGAGAGCCCGTACTTGGTGGAGTTCAGTGAAGTCCCGTTCTTCTACATCACTGACTTGGACGGATTTCCTCCGAGAGTTCGATGGTCAGTACTACACTTACTTTCATCAGAAAGAGAAAAAGAGAGAGTTTCTGAGCTTGAAACAGGGAAATATGACCATTGAGGAGTATGAGACTCGTTTTAACGAGCTGATGTCTTATGTACCTGAGTTGGTGAGATTGGAACAAGACCAAGTAAACTACTTTGAGGAGGGACTCCGTAATGAGATACGGGAGCGTATGATAGTGACTGGTAAGGAGCCGTACAAAGAAGTTGTGCAGATGGCTTTACGGGCTGAGAAGCTTGCCACTGGAAATAGACGGATCCGAGCTGAGTTCGCAAAAAGAAGGAATCCACCTACGTTCCCGGGTCAGTCTTCAAAGAGAGGTCGAGATTTGACATCTACTGCGGAAAGTACTACCTCAGCATCTGTGGCATCGACTAGACCTCCATCTCAGCAGTCACAGCTGAGATCCACTAGATTCGATCGACCAGTGATGAGTAGTCAGGGGAGGACTTCAGGAGGATTGGACAAGTGCCGTAATTGCGGAGGATTTCATGTTGGGTCTTGTAGAGAGGCTGTAAAGTGTTTTCAATGCGGTCAACAGGGGCATATGAGGAGAGAGTGTCCTCAGTTGAGACGAGGTACGGTGACTACTTCTACTCCTTCGACTCGTCCTAGCATACCGTGGAGAGACACTTCGGGATCACAGTCCAGACAGGGCCCAGTGATACGGTCAGGCATGGGGAGTAATACCCCAGAGCAGCCATCTTCTAGACCGCAGCCCCAGATTTCGACCAGGGTCTTCGCAGTGACTGAGGATGAAGCCCGAGTTCGACCTAGCACTGTGACAGGTACTATGACTGTGTTTGATAGAGATGCACATGTTTTAATAGATTCGGGTTCTGATAGATCATATGTGAGTGTATCATTCGCATCATTCTCAGATAGGAACTTGTCACCACTAAAGGAGGAGATTGTAGTGCACACCCCTTTGGGAGAGCAGTTGGTTAGAAATATGTGTTATAGGGATTGTGGAGTTAGGATAAGTGAATAAGAGTTTACGGGTGACTTAATTCCTTTAGAGATCCGAGACTTTGATTTGATTTTGGGCATGGATTGGTTGAGTGCACACCGGGCGAACGTAGATTGTTTCCGGAAAGAAGTAGTGCTTCGAAATTCTGAGGGAGCAGAGGTGATATTTGTAGGGGAACGTCGAGTTTTACCGTTTTGTGTAATCTCGGCAATTAAAGCATTGAAAATGGTGCATAAAGGGTATCCAGCTTACTTGGCTTATGTGGTTGATGCTACAAGAGGGGAACCTAAGCTAGAAGATGTCCCTATAGTGAGTGAGTTCCCGGACGTGTTTCCTGATGAGTTACCGGGACTACCTCCAGATAGAGAGCTTGAGTTCCCTATTGACTTACTTCCGGGTACCGCACCTATTTCTATTCCCCCGTACAGAATGGCTCCGGTAGAACTAAAGGAGCTGAAAGTTCAGTTGCAAGACCTAGTAGATAAAGGTTTCATTCGTCCTAGTATTTCACCTTGGGGAGCACCGGTTTTATTTGTTAAGAAAAAAGATGGCACTTTTCGATTGTGTATCGACTATCGTCAGCTTAACCGAGTGACCATCAAGAATAAGTATCATCTGCCTAGGATTGATGATCTGTTTGATCAGTTGAGAGGTGCTATGGTGTTCTCTAAGATTGATTTGAGGTCTAGGTATTATCAGTTGAAGATCAAGGAGCAGGATGTACCCAAGACTGCATTTAGGACGAGATATGGGCATTATGAGTTTCTGGTGATGCCATTTGGTTTGACTAATGCCCCGACAGCTTTTATGGATCTCATGAACAGGGTGTTCCATCCTTATTTGGACAAATTTGTTATTGTGTTCATTGATGATATCCTGGTTTACTCGAGAGATAATGATGAGCATGCTGCCCACTTACGTACAGTGTTACAGACTTTGCGGGAAAAACAGTTATATGCAAAGTTTTCAAAGTGTGAGTTTTGGTTACAGGAAGTGGTATTCTTGGGACACGTAGTATCGGGAGCTGGAATTTATGTTGATCCCAAGAAAATAGAGGCGATTGTGCAATGGGAGCAACCACGGACAGTGACGGAGATCCGTAGTTTCCTCGGACTAGCCGGTTACTATCGGAGGTTTGTTCAGGGATTTTCCTTGATAGCAGCTCCTTTGACCCGTTTGACTCGTAAGGGGGTTAAATTTGTGTGGGATGATCTCTGTGAGAGTCGGTTTCAGGAGCTGAAGAACCGGTTGACATCCGCTCCTGTGTTGACACTTCCTGTAAGTGGTAAGGAATTTGTAGTATATAGTGATGCCTCTAAGATGGGATTAGGGTGTGTACTGATGCAAGATGAGAAGGTGATAGCCTATGCTTCCCGGCAACTGAAAAAGCATGAGGTAAATTACCCTACCCATGATTTGGAGTTAGCAGCGGTAGTGTTCGCACTGAAAATTTGGAGGCATTACTTGTATGGTGAGCATTGTCGTATCTTTACAGATCACAAGAGTTTAAAATATTTGCTCACTCAGAAAGAGCTGAATTTGAGGCAAAGGCGATGGTTGGAGTTGATAAAAGATTATGACTTGGTGATAGACTATCACCCGGGTAAGGCAAATGTTGTAGCAGACGCCATAAGTTGTAAATCATCATCATCCTCAGCAGCACTTTGGAGTTCTTACCTCCCGATGTTAATTGAGATAAAATCTCTAGGGGTCCAGTTGAATCATGGTGGAAATGGGTCCCTACTGGCTAGTTTCATTGTCAGACCTTCATTGTTGGATCAGATCAGAACGTTGCAGCAATCTGATGATGAGTTGAAACAGGAAATTCAAAAGCTGCAAGATGGAGAGACTAGTGAGTTTAGACTCACTGATGATGGTATCTTGAGACTTGGAGATCGAGTTTATGTTCCCAAAAATGATCAGTTGAGACAGGCAATCTTAAAGGAAGCTCATTCATCCACCTACGCATTGCATCCCGGAAGCACCAAGATGTATAGAACTATTAGAGAGAGTTATTGGTGGCCGGGGATGAAAAGGGACATAGCAGAATTTGTGGCAAAATGTCTCACCTGTCAACAGATTAAGGCGGAGCACCAAAAGCCGTCAGGTACTCTCCAGCCTTTACCAATTCCTGAGTGAAAATGGGAACATGTGACTATGGATTTCGTATTGGGGCTACCGCGGACACAGAGTGGGAAAAATGCCATTTGGGTGATTGTTGATAGATTGACTAAGTCCGCTCATTTCTTGGCGATCCATAGCACTTATTCTATAGAGAAGCTGGCTAGACTTTACATTGATGAGATAGTGAGGCTACATGGAGTTCCAGTTTCCATTGTATCAGATCGAGATCCTCGATTTACCTCACGATTCTGGCCAAAGTTTTAGGAAGCTCTCGGGACTACTTTGAGATTTAGCACTGCTTTTCATCCGCAGACAGATGGTCAGTCTAAGAGGACTATTCAGACTATGGAAGACATACTACGAGCTTGTGTCATGGACTTCATCGGGAGTTGGGATAGACACTTGCCGTTAGTGGAGTTCGCATATAACAACAGTTTTCAGTCCAGTATTGGTATGGCACCATACGAGGCTTTGTATGGAAGAAAGTGTCGGACTCCGCTTTGTTGGGAAGTGGGTGAAAGAAAATTGGTTAATGTGGAATTGATTGACTTGACAAATGATAAGATCAAAGTCATCCGAGAGCGACTAAAGACAGCACAGTATAGGCAAAAGAGCTATTCTGATAAACGGAGGAAAGATTTGGAGTTTGAGATAGATAATAGAGTTTTTCTTAAGGTTTCTCCTTGGAAAGGTAATGATTTGAATATTTTAAGGTATTAAATTTTATTTGATTATTTTATTATGACAAGTTGTGATTTCTTAATGGAAAATGGAAAGGTGTGATTCGATTCGCGAAGCGGGGAAAGCTCAACCCGAGGTATATTGGGTCTTTTCGCATCATTGAAAGGATTCGGCCAGTGGCGTACAGACTCGAATTACCCTCGGAGTTAGATCGAATTCACAATGTTTTCCACGTCTCGATGTTAAAGAAGTATGTACCTGATCCCTCCCACATCCTTGAAGCACCTCCGATCGAGTTACATGACGATTTGAAGTTCGAGGTGCAACCAATACGTATTTTAGATAGAAAAGATCGAGTGTTGAGGAACAAGATCATTCCAATGGTGAAAGTGTTGTGGAGGAATGCTCGAATGGAAGAAATGACGTGGGAAGTTGAGCATCAAATGAGAAACCAATATCCACATCTTTTCTCGAAATCTGGTAAGTGAAATTTTGAGGTCAAAATTTTATTTTAAGGGGGGTAGAGTTATAAAACCCGACCCTATAAATACATGTCATGGCATACATGCAATGAATAATGTGTTTGTATGTTAGGAAAGTCTCAAAGAATAGCTAAAACCCGATATTGTACCAAATGGTACACTTAAGTTGATTTAACCTCGAACTAGTTCAAATAGAAATTTTAAGATGAAATTTAATATTTCACAGTCCAGGAATGACTTAAAATGATGTTTTGGAGTTCGAGGGTTAATTTGGGATGAAACTGAAAATTTTGATGTCTAGGGGCAAAATCGTCATTTTGCCACCCGAGATAATAAATTGACCATGGAGTGAAATTTTTTATCAATATTGACTATTTGGAGTATAATTTGATGATAGGAAGTGAAAAATTTCAATTCCGGCAGTTTTCGGAACATAGGGGCAAAACGGTAATTTTGCCGTCCTAGGGGTAAAATCGTAATTTTCACCACTCAAAACTTGTCAAAATCTTAGGATTTATACATTTTTGGTATGAATAATCATGGTATTTCATGTGGTGAAAATTTGAAGTTTAAAAGACGAAATTTTAAAAACGGGTCCCACGGGAAGTGACACATGGCATAGTTTTAAATGAAATAATAATATTTTAATCCAAAACAGCCCATTTAAGCTTCAGCTGATGAGGGGCACGACCCAAAGGAGGAAATAAGAGAGAAAATAGAGAAAAAAAGGAAGAAAGGAGAAAAACCAAGGAAAAGCTTGAAATTTGACGGAAGATTCGCGGTTTTCGCCTGTTTTCGCGCCTAACGGTAAGATTTTTCGACTTTGGCTTGGTTTCTACCTTTCCCATGCTTTTGTTTTCATTTTCCATGCTTCAAGAGAGAGATCACAGAATAGATCTAAGTGCTGGACCGAATTTAAGGGGGGAGATTTTGGATTTTTCAAGTTTCGATTCTTAGCTAAATCGGTAGTTTTGGTTAGTTAGAGTTGCTTAGAAATTAAATTGGACTCGAAAGCAGGGAATTTTCACAATACCCACTCTAGGCTGAACCTTCAATGCTGTCCAATGGTGATGAATTGATTTTTATTCAAATGGATTGAAGGGAAAATGATGAAAAATGACTAATTGTGCTAGAAAAACAAAGTAGAAAATTTACCGGGTGAATGTCCCATTTTAACCGAATTTTTCAAGGAAGAAAGTGACCTGAATTTAGTGATTCCAGAGGGTTATAGGCTGGTATTTGATGGTTAAAAATGTTGGAGAGAGAATGGGAGAGCAAAAATGGAACGCTTTAGCAATTTATCGGGTAAAGTACCAAAAATAGACTAGCATCGCGTTTAAGCCGTTTTAGGCCGTTGCATTTCATGCCATGCATTAATATAGGATTTAAATCAATTATATAGTGATTTAGCATAAATGTGTTGAATTGTGGAATTTTTACAATGTGTCTTGGAGGAGAGCCTTCTGGTAAAGGCAAGGAAGTTGTGCCCGACGAACAGTAATCGAGGCACCTAAAAAGCATTAAATTTGTGCAAACGGTGAGTAAACTTATTATTATTGTAAATTATCTAAAGTCTATTTTAAATTGTTATTTGTGAATTTTATGCAAAAAGGACTTTAAAAGAAAAATTTTGCTGTATACAAATAAATAGATTTAAATGTGAATATGTGATTTTAGTCAAAAATGGAGTAGTTTGGAGGCCGTAAATTGTATTAAAAATGATGTTTTCATTCAATAGGCTTATGAGTATGTGTATATATGTGGCTATGTTTGAAATGTTATTGGGAATAAACGTAAGTTGGATTTTTACTATGCAGGCTGGGTAAATAAATAAAAGCCACGTTATACTGTCGAAATTTTATTAAATTAGTGGGTTTAGTCACTGCAGTGGCGAGTTTCTGTGGACCGCCTATTAGAGGGGCACAGTAAACCCGGTTATATAGTTACTCCGGTTGTAGAGGCGAGGAGGGTAACTCCCGGGGTAGTGTTAGAGTTCACTTCACGTAGAACCCACACGTGAATGTGTATCTCGGCCAACGCCAAGGAACGGCTTGTTTTAAAAACTAAAACGTGTTTAATGTGTAAATGTTTGACAACCTTGGCGGACTCGGTTAGATGCCTCGGCCAAGGTATCCCCGAGGATTAGTTTTGGCTTGAGCCATGATTTTAATAAAAGTCATAAGCCTTAACAATTGTTTTGATAAATCATAAATATTTCTTGATTTAAGAAATAAAATGAAACTTTATGAAATGGTTTCTAATAGCTATTTAAATTTGCCTCCATTTTACTTACCTTTAGATGTTTATGATAATGTTTGTTTACTCATTGGGATTGCAAAATCTCACCCACCTCCTGTCCAAACATTTCAGGCCTGTGGTAGCTCGTAGATACCAGATTTTGTCGAGGACCACCGTAGATTGTCTTCCCACGACAGATAGTAGGTGTACTACCATTGTCGTATCTGTATAGTTATGGGCCCACCGGTCATTGTAATTATTATTGTACATTATGACTTTGTAACTTAATGTATGTATGAATTTATTTTGCTTTCACGCTATAAAAATTACTTATATGCGTGTCTATAAAAATTATTTTATAAGAAAATGGAATATTTTTATCAATATTTTTGAATAGTAAATTATGACTTTAAACCCTTGAAAAAGAAGGTTTCGGACTTCCGATTTCAGATTATGTTTTCTAGATGCATAAACTATATTTTTACCAGATTTTAATATTTTCGTCGAAAAATGACTAAAATACCCCTGTGAGTCAGATTTTATATTTTGATTTATTTAAGCTAGAAATGAGTTGTAAACCTTCAAAAGGGGATGTTTGGAAAGAATTACTCACAGGGAAGGCTAGAAACTGGTACGTAAGCCTTACGGGATTCTAGTTGGCATTCCGGATAATGAGTGTCAATTGGGACGTCGTGGCGGTTGTCATGGGCCCGAGGGAAGTTCCGGGTCGTGACAGTTTTGGTGGTGTAACAGAACCTAATCTTCAGGTTTCTCCAAAGTGTAAGTCTCTTTTTCATGCTACATTTCTTCACTTTTTTCTTCCGGGTTTGCTTGTTTGTGAACGGGTTGTTGGGTTTTCTTTCTTTTTTTTTTCCATTGAATTTACCCAGAAAGCTCGCATTCAGATTTGGCTTTTTGAGCAGAAAGATTTGAGGATTGAAGGCCGAATCATTGTAAGTTGTGTATAATTTTCTTTAAATTAGCAATTTTAAAGCTACTTATAATGGTAAAGATTTTAATTGAATTCTGTTGGGAATTTTAATTGCGGCCAAAGTTGTTGCTTAGGCAATTATAATTTAGTTTAGGATATGTGATTGGCTAATAAATGCTAAGAACCTTTTTATGAATCCTCTTTTCATATAATTTTAGGTTTTGCATGATTCTGACTGCTGTTTTGAATTGCTCGTGTTGACTCTTATCATTATCTTGTGCTAAGTCGTGTATTACTGCTTGATGAGCAATTTGTGTTCTTTGCTTTATGTATTAATTAGGAACAGTGGTTCCTATTTTTAGGTGCATCATTCTACAAAATTAGTAAAAAGTTTCCTTCAAACATTTCTTTGGCAACCAAGCAGGACAATTGTAATAAGTAGAATATCTCAAGTATTTATCCATACCATAGCTAAAATAAAGGGGTTCAATAAAACAAAGCAAGGCCAGAACTGCACTTTCCTTTTCCATTCAAGCAAATGAACTCAATTGGAACTAAGAAACCTTTTGCTGATGAAGAGAAAATATGAAACCCCCTATATACCAAACCCCATAGACAAAGCTCATAAATTCTAGCTAAAAATGTCCATGATTGCTCCAAAAAATGCAAAAAAATAACAAAATTTATTTGGAAAATTTTAAAGGCCTAACAATCTTATAATAGAGGAGTATCTATCTTTTCATTGGCCAAGTATGATACTCTAAGGTTGATAACAAATGAAGGTTTGTGTTTGGTATCTCATTCGACAAATGGAGGAATTTGCCTTCACAATCTCATGCTTAAAAAATTCATGGTTAAATTTTTGTAGATGATGATGTTAAAACACTATGGAATTAAATAAATCATTATCTAATTATGAGACATCACCACCAACACCACATAGACAGTTGTAATTTAGGGATTAAAATTGTGAATTTAGTCAAAGGGACAAATACTTAGACCAATGAGGAAGGAACAATGACATATCAAGCTTGTACTTTATAAACCAATCAAGGAAATGAATAATTGAAAAATAATGCAAATTTCATGGCAAATTTGTCAATGGAACCATGAGAAAAATTTAAAACAAACTTTTACATAGCAAAGTAACTACAACATAAGGGAAATTCTAGTAACCAACATTGGAAATTGAAGTATATTTGCAGGTCAAATTGACCAAAATATTTTATGGAAAATTAACCAATCCAAACATACAATTGAAGACTATAGTTTTGAACAAAAAAAAAAGGGCTAAATGCTTGAATTGGGGCTAAATGTTTAGACATTTTTTCAATTAAGGGGTTTCAACTGTAATAATTAAAGGTCAAACATTTTTGATTCCTTACAATTAAGGGCTAAGGTGATAGGTGGATAGAGCATGAATTATACGTGACAAAAAATCGGGTTGAAAATATAGTTGTTACATGTCCTCTTGAAAAATTTAGTTGTTACACGTCATGCTAAAAAAAGTAGTTATTATATGTCATGTTGAAGATTTAATTTACATGCCATGTTGAAGATTTAGTTGTTACATGCCATGTTGGAAAACATAGTTGTTATACGCTATATTGAAAATTTAGTTGTTATATGCCATGTTGAAATATTTTGTTGTTACACACCATGATGAAAAGTTATTACACGCCACATCATAATTTGAATTATTTTGACTCAACAAAAAAGACTTTTTGACAAAATTACTCTTCTATATCTTATCCTTCCAAGTCAGAGTCCACGTCTTGCGCGTGTCTTACACGCGTCAGATACTTCTTGCTTTAGCCCGTAATTCTAAGGAATTGAAACTTTTGCCTCTTGATTGTTGTAATTGAAACGTTTGGTCTTAAATTGACAAAAACATAAAGGTTTAGGTCCTAAATTGATCATTTAATAAAAAAATATGTATAGTTGGCATGGCTGAAGTAAAGAAATTGAGGGATGGATAGAGATATATTGAAATTTTGAGAAAACAAATGGCTGAAGGAAACTAAGGTCAGAATTGAAGAGTTGATTTCAACATGATTAATTGGTGGAAGGATTGGCAGCTCAAAGAGAGCACAGGGAAGATGATGGCAATAAGAGGGGAGATGTGGAGGTTTTGAAATTGCGAAGGTGGATGTTTTGCCTCTTATTTATTTGCTTGATGTAAGGGGAAAAATCATTCAAAAAAATCTTATTTACTTTCTCGAAGTTTGGAAATTCACTTTTCCAACTAACTGCCCTCTTTGACCATCAAGTTTAATGTGATGCCCATGGTAATCTCACATTTTGAGTACTATGACCACTCAAAAATGACAATCACGTTTGATTAAAATCCTAAGTGCACCAGTTTCCTTTTACAAAACATTGAACAGCCCTTGAATGTACTAAAGGGTGTACTTGGAATGTATTCACTTTTATCTTCTTGTCTTGATCAGGTCTTAAAATGCCCTAATTTTACATTGGCTGTTGTTTTTGACATAATGCTTTCCCAATCACGTAATTTAATTTGTTAACTCGTGTTACCGTGTATGTTGTGCTTAGGTTAGGTATTAACAACCGTCTATGCAAACATAAACACAACATGATTAATTAAATAGGTCAAGATTCTACATACATACATTGATACATTTATTACATGTGTTACATGTCATGACACAATTAACACATTATTAAACAAGTTAAATTTTATATGACATGAGATGATTACGACACGACAAACTTATTTAAACACGATTAACTTAATTTAATAGTTATCATAAACGAGTTAAACATGTCATATTATAATTGATACAAGAACAAAATTAATTAAATGAGTTAGACGTGTCATATACGGGTTAAGTGTGTTTACAATAACCCCAAACCTAAAGCCGCTTAACTTTATTTCGTTCTCATGTTGTGTCCAAAATTACTAGGGTTACTCTTTATTAATCTCCTTTTACGTGTAAAGGTCATAACTTGTTTCCCATTATAAATTGTTTTGTTGCTAACCTCACATGATTTTCTTCAAAATTTCACAAAAATTTGTCTTGAAGTTGTGAAGCTAAGGGTAAGGGCACTTTGATCTTTTGAGTGATTATGAATTTATAAATGGAGATCTTAAGATTATTAAGGAAGCTTCAAATTTGAGAAACAACCTTGCTTTATAATTTTTTTTTGCTTGTGACCTTATCTCGCCTTCATAGGAAGTTTGCCATTCTATCCCTTTTTCTTGGACACAGAGCAATTAAAAATGAAGTGGAGAAAATAGTAATCCTCCATCTCTCCCGTTGTTCCATTCTCTCTTTACTCTTCTTTGTTTCCCAATTTCCTTAGGTCGAAAGTAAAGTAATCTAAGAGGGTGGTGAATTTGGCTATAATCAACTAATTAGAATTTAAGCTCAAAATACTATAACATAGAGAAGGTAGAGTTATAGATAGTGCTTAGTGATCTATAGAGGTTTGGCCTAGCCTACTCTCTCGTATACAATGCACCAAGTACAACAACTATTAGATTTCTTAGAAACTATTGAACCTTTTAGAAGTGTTTACTCACTCAATTTTCAACCCAAAGTAAAGATTTCCTTAATCTCACTAAGACACAAGTAAGGGGACTTTCTTAATTGTCACCATTCTATTAGTCAATTTGGATTGATTATTTCATGGTGACTAATGTTGGTACCATTAGCATAGTTTGCTCACGCAATCAAGATGAATGGAAAGAGGTGACTGAAGTGGAAAAAGGGGATACGTTTGGTGACCTAAGATGAAATTCACCCAAAAGGTGGGATATACAAGTATTGCATGGGTTTGAGTATAAAATTATAGGCATTTGCAAGGTAAATGGTTGAAAGTGGCTTTTTCTTTGATTACACTTCATTTAATTTTCATTTTAATCCATTTGGTATGTATTGCTTCCTTTAATAGATGGATAATGCTATGGCATGGGTAATTCTTCCTTCAATCTTCATTCCATTTGGTATGGGTAATGCTTCCTTTAATAGATTGGTTTGAAAAGTAGCCATTGCCAGTCATTAGGAGAAGCTTTCTATTTGCCACAAGTATGTTCTACTATCGTTGCTTGTACTTGATTACATTTTGTTTGAAAAGGTTTTCCTTCCTTTTTGGCTTTTTGAACATGATTACCATAAGCTATTCTCGAGCTGCTTGCTGTCTCCTCTATGGTTGCATCATTAAAAATGGATTGTTCTTGATTACCATAAGCTATTTTTGAGCTGCTTATCTTTCCCTCCATGGTTGCATCTTTAAACGTGGATTGCTCCAACGTACTCAGTACATATCTTTATCTTTATTGGCTTTTTTCTTTGTTCTGCCATGAGATAGTTGGTCACATCATTTCCGTGTATATGTACCTTCAAGCTAATTGGATTTTCTTTTGAGCCCATATTAACATAACAAGGACATTACGAACAAGGACATTGGCTGCTGTGCTCTTTGTGCTTACTTCTGTTTATGGAAGACTTCACATGAAATAAAATCATAATCTCCAAAAATCTTTAGTTTTACATCTTGGACCTCAATTCCTTTTAGGAACATTAGTGGAGGCTTAGTACATGCAAGTTGTTTCTTTTGTTCAATAGAGGTCAAGTTATGAGAAGTCCAACAGCTATTAGACTTCCTTTTATCATTAGTTAAAAGAAAGTCAACCTGTGTGTGAAGCTTTTGACCTTATCCCAGTGGGACTCTAGTGATTATGTCAAGTTCTTTTTATTAAAATCATTTTGTTTTTGTTTTTTATTAGCATTACTAGAGTTGCCGACAATCTGCATATTTACTCAACTCCCTAAAAGCAATCTCATTACTAACCTTGATGATGCAGGCGTATAAAGAATTTTATTTTATTTAATATTTTCTTTAGCTTAGGATTTTATTTTTTTTATTTTATTTAGTTTGAGATTATTTTTCCTATCTTTATTAGAATTTTAATACTTTAAGTCTTTATTTAGGATTAGAATTATTATTTGATTAGGATTTATCTTAACTATTATAAATAGGTGACCCTAGATATAGGATTATCATTATTATCTTTTGTTATTTTGAATATTTATTCAACAGGTTTATTTGAAAACCCAATTATCTTTCTATTGTTCCAACACAATCAATCTTATTTTAACCCTAATTGTTGAGTTTTAATTGCCCTAAACCCTCCGGCTACATCAAGTGGTATCAGAGCAAAGGTAAGGATTTGAGTTAGGAGACTATGGTTGGTCGAGGCAAAAGACGAATTAGAGGCAATCAGCCCCAACAAACTGAGTTGGCAGAGATGCGGAGAATGATTGATGACTTGACCCGGGCTGCGCAAGCCTTGCAGCGTCAAGAACCAATGGAAGCCCGAATGGAGAATCCGGAAGGTGACCACAACCCCTTTGAGATTCAAGATCTTGAGGATGATGATTTTGAGAATGAGAACCCTTTTCATGAAAATAAACCCACAAATCAAGTGGCAAGAGTTGGATTGGAGGGTCGGTTATTACATGCTCTTGATTTAAATGGTGGAGGAATCAAGATCGAAGTAACTAATTTTCATGAGAAATTTTATGCCAAGGAATATGTGGAATGGGAAAAATTAGAACCCATTTATGATAAATATGGTGAGGAAATAGAGAAAATTGATGTGTATTCTGTACAAGTTGAGTCCTTAATGGTACAAAGAGTGATGACTACAACAATCAATGAGGAAGAAGAAGATGGAAGGCCTACAGAGTTTTTTAGTGAAAAGTTGACAGACTCTAGACGACGTTATTCAACTTATGACTTAGAGTTTTATGCTTTGGTAAGGGCCATTTGTCATTGGCAGCACTACTTGGCTTATCGTGAGTTTGTTGTTTATTCTGACCATCGAGCTTTAAGATAATGTGTACTATTATCAGTTATGAGCACTCAAGTCATAGGATTTGAAGAACTTAAAAAACAGTATGGTTCTTACCCTTATTTCAGTAAGATAATAGTTGATTTGCAAGGTTCATTACAAGCTGGAAATTTACCTTATAGGTTGCATGAAGATTATTTATTCAAAGGTAAACCTGCTAGTGAAAGCACTTGGATGGTAGAAGAAGAATTGAAATGAGTGGATTCTAATATCTATGAGGAGTATATCAAGGCCTGCTCGTCGAAGCCGAGTTTTTCTAACCTGAGGGGACTGATGCAGGCGCATAAAGAATTTTATTTTATTTAGTATTTTCTTTAGCTTAGGATTTTATTTTCTTTATTTTATTTAGTTTGAGATTATTTTTCCTATCTTTATTAGAATTTTAATACTTTAAGTCTTTATTTAGGATTAGAATTATTATTTGATTAGGATTTATCTTAACTATTATAAATAGGTGACCCTAGATATAGGATTATCATTATTATCTTATGTTATTTTGAATATTTATTCAACAGGTTTATTTGAAAACCCAATTATCTTTCTATTGTTCCAACACAATCAATCTTATTTTAACCCTAATTGTTGAGTTTTAATTGCCCTAAACCCTCCGGCTACATCACTTGACCTTCAAATAAGAAGATAACCTTGTTACTATTAATGAATTAGATTTTCTCCATTATTTTGTCCCTTATCATCATAGCATATAATCATCGATATTATTTTAGATTGATGTCCTTTCATGTAGTGACCCTTGAAAACCCTTAATTTAGGGCCCTCCAAAGTTTATTTTTAGCATCATGTTTGGTCTTTCTCTCCAAAGTCATGAGTATTGCCCTCACCTGCATGTCCTAATCCTTTTTAAAGATCATTCCTTGGAAATGAACCACTTCTATTTTGTTCTAAAATATTCTTCCGCCTATTCCTTAAGCAATATACCTGCATTCTTGCATCGACCCTAATTCCTTCACATGCCATCAGATAGCTAAATACCTTAAATGTTGCATGCTCCTCCTTTCTTGGCCCTCTTTATTTTGTTGCCTCCCTTATCCAACATTCTAGGTTTGATCTCAGGTAGAGTGGCCAAACTAGAGTAGGGGATTCTTAGTATCAAGGGATGTAATGTCGCATATTTTACAGGAAGAAGGGATGATCAAGAAAGGAAGAACAAGCACACTTTAGAAATCTCAACTGTGACGTGATGGTGAGAGATCTAGGACCATGTAAAAATAGTAGAGTTGCCAAAATATGGTAGGGTGTCCTTACATCAAGGGTTTTAATGTTGCATACATGTTATAGGAGGAAGACATGATCAAGAAAGGAAAAGCCCGATACTCTTTAGAAAGCTCAAGTATAGCATGACAAATGAGAGATTTAGGACGATATATAACGCTCGAGTAAGTATGATGGATGAATGTTTGTGGGGGAATAAACAAGTGGGTGATATTAGAGGGATGAGATGTTAATTGTGTGTTGTAGATAATAAGAATAAGACAGACTGTTGAAGTTGATGTGGTGGCAAATGGCCATTTGGCTAATTTAATTGAAAAATGGAGCCCCATGTATCATAATTGGTATATGGTATGTGTGCTTGGTAAAAAAAGTTTTGACATGGAATCTCCTTAATATTCTTGATCTGAGTCCATCAAGTGCAGTGTTTCTGAAATGTCCCACATATATAAGTTAAATAAGGACGATGCTACAGATCTCATAATTAATCCTGTGCACGACCGTTCAATTCTTGTGACAGCATTTTGACAGATTGATTGTTTGACTCACGTAAGGTGATCATGCTGGATGAGGTTATGAGAGCCTTAAAAATAAATTTCAGATCCCTGCAGATGTCATTACATCTGTAACTTTGGGTAAAATGAATCAACAGTGGATCTGTTTGTGCAGTGCAATGGAATGTGAGAATGCACAGCAGAAATAACAGGTCTTAAATTTCAAGTATGCATATATAATGTTTAATTATGAGATGACTGTCTCAAATTTGGAAAATTTAATTGACAGACAAAATAACTGAATGTCTTTTACGTGCTTTGAGATATAATCTTATTGATAATCTAATAATCTGCTTCTTAATTCCCTTTTTGGCATTTTCCAGGGCTTTGATGAGTACATGAATTTGGTTCTCGATGACGCTGAAGAAGTCAACATCAAGAAAAAGAGCAGAAAGTCATTAGGTGAATTCTCTTACTCTTATATTCTTCTACCTTGTTTTATGCATGTCATCTTAATTATTTATTTGTTTGTTTTTTCAGGAAGGATACTTCTTAAAGGAGACAATATAACTCTTATGATGAATAGGTAATGAATCTGAAATACTCTTTCACACACACACACACACGGTGGTAACTCTCTCTTTCTCATTTTATTTTATTTTTTTTAATTCTACAGTGGAAAGTGATGATCATCTCAGTAGTTACGTGGACTAGCATTACAAGTTTTCTGAAATTCACGTAGGTCAAGCCACTCAACTCTACTGTGCTATCTTTAAAACATACCTTAACCTTTCATGTATTATAAGCCACCTCACAGAAGCTGATTTTGTTTTTCAGACAGTTACTGGGCTTGCCTTGTTTATCCAGTGATTGACATGTATGATTCTGTCCTTTGATCTGCATTGTTTAGATTTCTGATTAAGTCAGCTTCAGAAAATCTTCCTTGAGCATCTGTGGTCTGCATTTTTTATGTTATTTTGATCCACTTTTTATCTAGTTTGGTCCTGCTTTATCAGTTGGTCTTTTGGGAAATTATTGGCCTGTTCATATCAAGGATCAAAAGATTTTTGCTGGAGTTCTTTGATTTGTGTTTCAGTCAGTTTTTCATTATCTCAAATTGGTGAGCATTCTTCAATTTTCCTTGATATGCGTTACTGTGCAATGTGGTGCATCAATTTGGAGGAATTTCTGACAGCAAAAGTTGGTATGGGAGGATGTATGAAGGAGCTCAGGGCAGTTAAACTGTTGTGTCAATAAGATGTGGGTGTATTTCCACATTTTACTGGCAACCATGGCCACTGATTATTTTTCTTCCTTCCAGTTTTTTAACTTTTTTTTTTCTCAAATTCAATATGCATGGTACCATGAATATGAGGACTGATAGGACCTAGCCAACTACTACTACCAGTAATCTTCCTGAGTTTTCACAAGCTTATCATTGGTGATTTGTTCTGTACGAATTTGGCTTTAGTTATGATCCAAGTGTTGCCTATGATAGCAGATTGTGCTGTTTCTGTGGTTTGGTTTGCTTAGTAGCAAGCGTGATTTAGTTGGTAGAACATATGGTTCAAGTGAACTTGACATGGAAATAAATTTGTTGACATTGCCAATAGGATTATAGTAGTTGTTCATAGATGGTTCAGTATCCTTTATTCTGGTCAATTGATTTCTTGACCAAGAAGCTGATGCTCTGCTTCTTGTGTGCATAGGTAGGATAGGAGTGCAGACATCTAGTGTCTCTAATCTTGCCAGGCACGGAAGCTCTTCGAATGTAAATGTGTGGGGAGCAATAAACCAATTCTTGCCAATCGAAAGATATGATCGGTCAAATTATCATGTTCAAATAATCATTGCTTTATTCTCGGTGGGATAGCATCAACAAAGCCAGTGCTAAGAATCTAAGATATCCCCATGCTTTTGTTGCTCCAGTCTGGTCTCTCTTGCAATGCCTAATGGGTAGGACACCCCCCTTGTCTCCCCCTCTAATGTCATGTTCATTGGTGTAGGTGGCAACTTCCTATATATGTTTTAAGGAGTTAGATTGCTAAGCATTTGCTTCCAGAGGGAGTAGTTTTACTTGTGGTCAACTGAGGCTCGAAAAAGGCAGGAAACATAAAAAAAGAAAAAGGTAAAAAGGAAAAATAAAAAAAGGGAGATACGTTAGGTTAATTTTATGTAATCGCCTCCTAGAATAGGTAGTGGTGTTCAGATTTCACGGGATTAGACGGTCGTGGAGTTCTTTACCACATTTTTCGGGAAACATTCTGGGGATTGTGCTCTGAATTTATCATCAGTGTTCTTTAGCTTATGTAAGTTAATAAAAAATTATAAGCAAGGTTTTACCAGCTGCATAGATGTGCGTCACTTTAACGGGTTATGTAAAAAAGGAATAAAAATGGGAAAGGTTGAAAGGGACGGTTATCCAGTGGGCGAAGGTGAGTGGGTGAGCTTTCTTTGTGACCGCGGCTGGTAGCAAGGCCAGGGTGTAGGAAGGAAGTGACAAGGGAAGGAATGTTAGTGGGGTTGTAGGTGGTGGGGGCCAATGGCTCTGTTTGTGTGCACCCGTGTCTCCAGGGAATCAATTTGTGAACTCAGTGTCTGTGCATTAGGAAGCAAGTGCTTTGACCCATCTGGTTCTTTTGGTCACTACCCTTTACTGATTACTGACTCAGCCTCCACAGATTTCATATCTTAGCTCACAACCGATCTCTCTCTCTACGGTGTGGTAATCTTTTCTTTTCTTGTTTGGTGCTGAGTGACTGACTTGTTCCCTGTCCTTCTTAGCTTGTTTCCTGTTGCAAATAATTGCCGTGACATCAACATTATTAGTGGGAGAGTATTGAAGTTAAGGATTTAGATGACTGGTGCAATGAAGTGGTTGGTTGCGAGAGAATTATTTAGAGGTTATGAGTAATAAAGTCAATTCCTAGAAAATTACAGCAGAATGAATCCGGCCAATCCCAGGTTAGATTGATGCATAGTCGTTGGAAGGATAATGAATCATGATGTTTACAGTATGAGGAAAAGTTGATATTTGAGTCAAATTGTGGTTTTACTGTGAGCAGAATAAATCACAGATGACTATCTGCTTGATGGTTAGTGACCAAATAGCCTAATGATGAATGAATTTTCAGCTACAAATTGGAGGTAGTGGGTTCCTGATGTTGTTTTCATGTTTGGGGAAAACATTAACCTCATTAGAATGCATGTAACAGATGTTTATTTCAGTCTAGAATTGAGTAACAAATTTAATTGGATTGAAATCTATCAATTTATGGTAAATAAACTTATATAAAGTTGAATCAATGAAATTTTACTACCTGAGCGGGACAAAGGTCTAGGGCTAAGAAGCATTTTCCTTAAAAAGAGATCCATATATTTGCAGTAACCAAGGAAATATAGGTTATGATGCTTTTCTATTCCTAGGTACAAGGTTTAAGGTGGCAAAATTTGACCGACTTTGAAAATTCATCCAAATTAGTACCAAATTAAATTTGATTCAATTGGAATTGACTAAAAGAAGTGAATAACACTAATTTGAATAAATCCAAACTCAAGACAATTCGAACTTGAGGTGATTTGAACTCGAAACAAATCAAGTTTGAAATAATCTAAACTTGAGACGATTGGAATTTGAGGAGACCTAAACTCAAAACAATAAGAATTTGAGATCTATTTGATTTAAAATCTATAAAATCTAAATTTATGATTTTTAGTGTCACTCTTAATATTTAAAATAATTAACTATAGAAAATGATATTGTTAATTTGACATTTGATTTTATTCTAGAAACAATCATGTACAATATATATTACTATAAATATTCATATTTAAATTTTAAATTTAACATAATACTAACTCAAATATTAAAAAACTATATAATAATTTGGGCTTACTCCATCTCATACATATTTGGTGATTCTAAATCAGAATGAAGTTTACGCGGGATGCAATAATCCATGTAAATAGAATTAACAATTTGTGTATTTATGTTTTAACTATATCGTGTAAACATAAGGTATTAACATTTATTTTGATAAATACGAAAACAAAATGGTTAATTAATCATGGTTAATTAATCATGTCAAGATAAGTAAATTGATATGTTTAATAGTTATGTAATACAACACGACATGGTTAATATGTTTATTAAACGTGCTGAGTTGAAATTTATGCAGCTTGACACAATTAATCTGATTAAAACTTATATGATTTATAATCTGTTTACATGATTAACACGATTGATGCCATAAACATGATTAAAATATGATTATAAAATTTAATCAAAATATAATTTTATTATTTAAATTTACCACAAAAATTATAAAATATAATAATATTTATGAAATATAATAAAATTGAACATCACAGGATTCATAGTCATTATCCAAAATCACAAATCATAATAAATCAAATCACAATTATCCAAAATCAACCGTAATTAAATACACCACCATGTCACATCATCAACCATAAACAAGTCTTAATCATATACTAAACGTGCATATATAACATGTGTACACATTTTAAAAAATGAGTAATAAATGAGCCATGATTTATATGGGTATTGATAATACGATTAATAAGTTGTATCTTAGATGAGTCTTACACAAGATAACTGGATTTAACACAATTAACACACAATTTTCATATTTTAACTATGTTAACACGATTACACTAAGCTTAAACTTGCTTAAAATTGTGTCATTCTCGTATGGTTTTATCGTTTTCTTACACAATTACTAGGTCTACATTTAAGGCACTAGTTGGCTGGAAATGGGAAATTTGGAAAGGAGCACGAGTTGGTAGGAAATTGAAAATCTAAAATGAGGGAGGGAGCATGGATTGGTGGGAAATGGAAATTCAGAAGGGATTTGTTTTTTCATTTGCCGTCATTTTGATTTTGTTATTTTGTTTTTTTTCTTTTTTAATTTTTAAACTTCAATTTTTATAGAGAAGAAAAGATAAAAAGAAAAGTTCAAAAGACAATTAATTATTTTAGTTTAATTTGAAATTTAAATGATTTAGTATTATTTTATTAAAATTAATGTTTATAAACTAAAATATCATTAATTCGAGATGATTGGAATAAAAAAATAACTCTCTTTACTAGAACATTTGATTCATTAATTATTACATAATCTTTTTAAAAAAAAAAAAACATCAACACTAAAGACTACTCTGATATGATCTGTTTAATTGCCATCTAATTTAAAACTCTTTAGATGTTTTCTACTTCAAAAAATTTGATAGGAGAGAATACGAAAATCCCAACCGGATCTGTAATCATAGACACATTTCCAGTATTCAAACATACTCAAAACGCAGGAGTGTCAAAAGGAGAAAAAGGGGAGGGGATGTGAAAGCGGAACCTCCATATCTAGCAAAGAAGATAGCTTTGCCATTTCTATGTGAAACAACAACAGTCTTTCAGCTCTAGCTCCACATGCCATTAACTAGACAAAAAGCCTGCTCATAATGATTCTCAGCGACGAATTTTTGTCAAAGGGTGGGGTGCCACCAATACTGTAAGTGCCCCTGCTAGAAATTTTTTTTCTTTTCATTTTCATGTCCATTGCTATGCTGATTGGACAACGTCCTTACCACTAAACATTCCTTGATTCCTCGGAAATTGACAGCTAAAGTTGGTGGTGAAAGTATAAGCAAGCTACAACAGAAATGATCTCAGTTATTTTGTGGAAAAATATTGTAATGGTAGTGGATTTTCTTTGCTAGCAAACAAGCGATACACCATGGAAAATCTTCCTTCTTTTGTACCTTGGTGGATGCAGGGCCCCTTCCTTGTTGGGTAGTGTCCTTAGATTGGGTCTTAATTGGGAGAGACTGGGCCAGAATGCTGCTGTAAGTTTGTTTGCATTTTCAGGGCAAAGCACATGGTGACTCCTATGAGGATCACATCAGAGTATATTTTTTCATGAAAATATGGGGTCGGGTCAGGTCAGGTCAGGTCAGGAACGTTTGATGAAAGTTGCGTAGATAAACAAGCACTAAAATTCTATAAAATTTGGAGCATTTGCTGAGAAGACTTGGTGATGTTACATTGCTTGCTTGTAAAATTACACAAAGTGGGATTAGGAAGCTTTTTGACCAGAAATCGATTCGGTGGACAGGTCCATTCATATACTCCATACTTATTATTGAAAACACTGTTCATCATAGGTACTATTCAGAAGTGTATGGCTGGCACATGCTCCTAAATTTAAAGGAAAGATATGCAAGAGTTCATTGTTTGAATCCATAGATCAAGTCAGTTTATAGCACGATATCAGATAATAAAAATAGAATATGCATTTTCCTAACGCGAATGGTTAATTTTCTGTAATTCTATGATTGAAATAGTGAATGACGTTTGAATATACGCTACAGGATTGCAAAATATTCAGAGTCTTACCAAATTCTACAGTCATTGCCATCATTATCATCTTTTTAGTGTTTTCTTTACAATCTTTGTTTAAATAGTTCGAACCTTCGTCTTCTTTGGAAACAAGTTCGTTTCGTCGGCATCATCCATATATCTATCCATTTGTTTAATCTTTTGACAATTAAGTTTTCTTTATCAAACAAGTAGTGGTTGAACAGTTGGTAATTACTGTGACTTTGCTTTGAGCAACAACTTGACCACTGTACAACTGAGCATGAAAACCAAGTATTTCTCAAGAGTATTGCCACCATTTCTCTTTTTAATCTCATCATATGTCTCTTTCCCTTCAAATTCCCAGACTTAATTTGTTTAAATCTGATGTAATTCTGTCATCGTTGTTTTGTCTAAAAATCATTTACTGACTAATTAAGGTTGTCAAGGACTATTTCTAAAGAAGAAAGAAACACATCAATACCTTTTCCCCTTTTCAGTATTCCAAGGATGATGAGCTATTTAGATAACAATTTTCCATTGAAATTTGCTGCTATAAATGTTTTCACTTCCTTCACGGCAAATAACTAGTTCAATTATTGTTTTGCTTTATGAAGCGATTGAGATGAGTCAAAGGTTCAAAAAAGCTAAATTCTTCTACCCTTTTCATATAGGTCTGCAAAATTTCCTTCTTCTGTCTCGGCTGGCTTTTCGCTTTGGTGTCCTAGTCTCTCTTTCTATTGTGCACAGTGGAAATGATACTGCCATGGGACATATATACTACTAATCATACTATGCATTAACACCAAATAAACCAGCAATATAAATTAATTAGATACCGGTTATTAGCTGTTGCCTAATTAATACCTATAGGCATTAATTAGAGTTAGTTAAGGTACTATATTAGAAATACATATATTTTTTTGATTATAATGTACTCTCCCTATTTGAATTTGATGAAAATAGTGTATGTTAATAAGTAATTTCTTTCTAATAGATATCATCATGTTAACAAGTGTTCATACGGAATGGTTAAAATTTGTCAATTAATTGTGTACGTATCATTAAGAAAGAGATTGAGAGATAGAGCATTGGTCATGGCTCCATCAGCCACCTAACAACTTTAAAGAGGTCTCGGCTTATTGGGTGCTCTCAATTTCTTTCCTTTAATTTAGGGTGGGCATTTTCGTTTTCGGTTTTTATTATCTGTGGGTCTTCATCACAAGCCAACCACATCCAAGCCCAACCTGCTCACCTGGAATTGAAGTGTTCACTTACAATGACCCTAAATTCTTCAAATACTCCTTGTTGTGCAAGCAATAATTGTACTCCTTTTTTGATCAAAAAATAATTGTACTTACTTTAAAGTGGGACTTTTGTCATCTTATTAGCATCCCATTTCAACGGTTTTTAAGTGGCTTCCCAACTTTATTTTCTACATATATATATATATATATATATAAATGACATTATCCTATTTCCTTGATCAAGACTTTTCTTATATTTTAGCTTCTGTAATTAATGTGTTTCTTTCTTTAATGTGCTAATTTTCCTTTTATAGCTAACACATATCAAATGTATGTCTTTTGTCTCCATGAGCATGCAATACTATCTGGATTGTGCTAAATCACCCTGAAATCAAAGAGGAGAGAGAAACATAATGATTGGTCTTTGCAACTTTTAAAGACAAAAATTTCATTTATTTTATTCGAACTATTCAGATCATTATATTTACAAATTTTTTTTTATCGTTTTTCGTATTATTCACGTGTTTGCTTTAATTATACTATATATAGTATACGAATATATTACATACATTTCATGTCCCTTGGGTATCTCATTCTTCATTCTTTAATTCATGCACTTTCGGATTGTACTATTAATTATGGTACACATCTATTAGAAAAATGAGTTAGAGTCCGGACACCATAATCTCATTATATTTCCATCCATGTAGGGAACATGTGCTTATCTCCCTACCCTTTTTCCTAAAAAATTTATGTTGTTGTGACAATAGATTTCAACATTATCCCACTCAAATTTTATAGTGATATAGCCTTTGTTTATGGTAAAGCAAATAATAACTGGCCCAATGATTAAATCTCTTGCTCATTCCACTCAAATTAATGCTTTATCCACCCTGTCTTCTGCTATATATATGTATTAACAAATGTTGTTAAATAAATAATTTAGTCCTAATCATGGATTAAGACTATGATCCTATTAGAAAAGTTGCTTAAGAAATAAAAGCAGCCCCAAAGCAATCATGGTTTGTGGAACCCTACCGACTAATCAATCACTTAAGCAGCAAAGATGAATCGAGGTGGTGGTAATCCCACTTCAATAAAGTAATTATTTTATCACTATACCAAGGTTCTATCTCTTAAAACACTAGTGGAAATGCCAAATATTAATCCAGATATATACTAATTTCATTGATTCCATTGCTCTATTACATCATCATCATCATCAGTAATTGATTTAAAAACTAATGGTTCTTCCAATAAATTTGTGAGCTTATCTTCATGCTAACGTGAGGGAATCAAAGTACGTTCCTTGTGGTTAAACTTACCCACTTTCTTAATGTCTAAAGAATTTATATGATTTGTTTTGGTCGACAATCATATATATTATTTACATATATATATATTTGTTTAGCTCAATTCCTATCCCATTAACCTTTATCTCAACTTTTCTGGATAATTTGAATAATGAGTTTAAAATTTAGCATATTCCCCTTGTGATGACAAATAAATTAACAAGCTGTCCTATGGGGTTATGGCGTGGCCATTAAGATCCAAAAAGTGATATATTCCAACTTTAGGAGACTCGTTGTCAACCTAGATGCCAAAGTTTCCATTAAGATAAGACCCAAGAATTCATTTTAAATAAAAAGGAGGAGGAAGCTTTTAACCTATTAGCAGAAAAAGGAGATACGTTCAGTTAACTTGATCATCATTCATAAGTGGGATTTGGTTTGGATTTATTCTTTACATATCATCATTATTTTTCTAATCTATCACCAACGTTAATATATAGGATAGGATAATCTTAGTGGAAGACTTAACAAACATACAATGAAAACAAAATAAATAATCATACAACAATGAAAAATTACTATTTAACTAAATTCTTAAATCAAAATATGATATGTAATTAATATTAATAATATATAAATGTCATTTTAGATTAACAAAAATTATTAATCCTAGCTACATAATATAATTTTAATTTATTTATTTGTAAAGACTATAATTACTAGCGTAAATTTGCCCTTGGCGTATCGGATCTGCAATTGTCCTTGACGTGTACTTTGAGTGGTGGAAGCTGACGATGTAAGTGGATCCCACACCATTGTTTTGGGAGACATCTATTGGGTGGGACCCGTAGCGTATGACCCTACCTTGAAGTGGTTAAAAACTTTATATCCAAAGGTTCCTTTCCTTTTGGGGGGGAGGGGGGTTTGAATTTCATGCATTCATTTGCAGAGAAAGGATAGGGTTTTGGTGATGGATTGCTGTTAGGATTTCAAGTAGAACCACTTGTTGTTTGCAGTTTTAGTTTCTTTTACCTTTCTTGTTGCAATGTTTGCGTAATCCAAGTTGCTTTTGCCTGCCCTTGCTTGGATTTTGTGTGTTGTGAACTTAAAATGGGGCAAAGGATTTATGATAGAGTGGTGAGGTGGAATTTAATACTTTAGAGTTGGGTCCCGTGGTCTAACCTACTTCTGTTTCCCATTGACTACTAGACCAACCTGAGGCTAGATGGGCCAAGAAAACTATTTCTCTTTTTTTTTTATGTCTCTCTTCCTCCCTTTTGTTTCTGTGTTTCTTTCTTTGTTAAAATTATTGGTTTGAATCATTGATTGTCAAGGTTTATTAGCAGTCAGAGAAAATTTTCAGATTTTAATGCACTTAATTAAGTTGAGAAGTTCAATTCATTTAAATCTTTAAGTTTAAATGATCAAGATAGATGATATTATTGAGTCAAATTTAATTGATCAGTTGGAGTATAAAAAATTTTTAATGTAACAAAACCTAAGATTGATCGAATTCCAATAGCGTCTGGGGGATTGATTTTTGAAGCCTACTCAAACTCCAACTTCTTAGTCCTCATGACAATGATTTGGCTTACTTTTTATATTATTATTATATCCACTATTAAGATAATTATGCAATTTTCTTTTATTATTCAAATAAAAGAAATCTTAAATCAGTTTATCCCATTATATACGTCACACTTGATTTTGAATGTCTCTAAAAATTAAAATAAATGAAAAATTATTTTTCTCCCTTTAATATTCTATATATTTATAAAAAAAACATAAAACAACATGAGATTATTCAAAATAGTGAATATATATATATATATATATATATATATGTGTGTGTGTGTGTGTGTTGTAATCTTTTTCTTTTTTTTCTAAAAAATGCATATCCCATATTTGGCATTGGAATACTTTTAAGAGAAATAATATTTTTACAATTCATCATTCTAAAGTGGAAAGGAAAGTAAAGTAATATCAAATGGGATATACAAATTTCAACGTATCTTATGTAATGTAATATCAAATGGGATATACAAATTTCAACTTATTGACAAAAGATTCATATCACTTATAATTATTTTTCCCCGCATAAATACATTAGGCAACACAAAACCATAGATAGGTTAATTCATTTAAAAAGGAAAAAACAAAAGAAAGAAAAAACACAATGATAATACACTGTCAAAACATAAAACTTTTATCTTAAAAGGGAGTTGTATACGATATTCCCATTATTGTATTAGTTTGATATGTTATAGAATTAATTTTAAAAAAATTATAATCCACTACCTTGGTAAATAGGTGTTGTTTCTTTTGGTGTCTATAGTCATCAATGGGTTATATTTTATTTACGCATGGAAAGTGATAAAAAGGACAAAAAAAAGGTTCGTATAATTCAATTAAAGCACATAAAACTTATATATGATTTATAAAAAAATGTTATGAATTGATGCCACATTTAGTGCCAAGCAGCTCCTCTGTGGGCGTCTTGATTGGCTGCACCTATTCCTATTTATTGTCAGTGCTGGGATTTACACAGCATAGCAGTTCCTTATCTCTGATGTAGGTGCCAAACCCGATCAACTACCGCTAGCATAACACTTCGAGGCCACCTATCCTCATTCAGCCGACATTCATCTCCTCTCCCTTTCCTTTCTTTCCCCTGTTTCACACCTTATCTCCCTTCTCCATTTTTCTTCTTTTCTGTACTTTCCTTTTTTTTAAAAAAATAGAGTAACACTTTGTGAAATCAAAATCATGTTAAATTTGTCTAAATACAATTAGAGGTGTTCATGAACTGAGCAAGATAGAATTAGGTCAAGTTGATTTTTCTAAAAGTTAAGTTCCATCAGATTCATTCATTTGAATTTACAATTAAAAGACTAAGAAAATATTTCTTATTAATTAATTTCAATATTTTAAAATTAAAATTAAATAAAAATAATAAAAAAATTAATAAAATGTAAAATGCTTATTAATAATACTCATTGAAATATAAAATAACCTCATATAGGAGGATTCAAAGATTTTTTTTCTCAAAAAAAAAAAAAAAAGAAAGAAAAGAAGGAAAGAGGAGAAATAGTAGAAAAAAAAAGGGCAAACAGAGAGAGATGATCTTAATTAGAACAAGATGAGAAGAAGAGGCAAGAGAAGATGTCACAAAAGTAGTCCAAAATCAGACGCTACCACATACAATTGCATGAAACCGTTTTGTGTTTATGAGGTAACCGTTTTAAGTAGTCGTGCCACAGAATCCAATCCACGGTTGCTTTCTTTTCTTTCTCGACTTTCTCCAGTCAATTTGAAGCACCTTTCCTCGAAACCCTATCTGACAGCGGATGTTTTGTGTCTTGAAACGTTTATTTTTCTTCCCTGCCGTTAATTAACCTTATAATGAGACAAGTTAATTTGAAGTAACCATTACTCCATTCAGTGTCATACATACTTTTTATTGTGTAATGGGACTCACAAAAGATAAACATTGACGAATGAAGTAAGATTAATTCAATCATTTCAAAGCAGTTTTGTCATCATCTGGTTTTGGGGTGCAAATGGAACATTACTGATCAAAGCCATGCTAATCATGCAACAGAGAATTCTATCTTTTTATGATGGAACCAGAGAAGCTTTTTCTTTTGTCCCTTATATTTTTAGAGCTCATTATTCCTATACTCCCATCCATTATCCAATCAAGGTCTGGTACTATGGGGTACACTCTCTCGCATTATTACCAACCTACCAATCTATAACCATTTAATTTAAATAATTCCCCAAACCATCTGTTATTCCTGTTTGCAATACCATTGTGTCAGGCTTCACTACTTTCAACAATGCTAATCATGGGGCTGCTACTTAATTGCTACTCCTAAATTTGGCAACTCATTACATTTTACGTTGTATTATTGTCAAATTATCTAACGAAGCATTCTGCCTCTTCGCATCTTCATACTTATGCAACATTACTTCTAGTGGTAGAGTTAAGATTTCATGTTTGAGAGACGAAGTATCGAAGATAATATAAAGTAATTTAGATGAAAAAAATTAATATAAATATTATATAAATAAATTCTGAAAATCATTCGAAGAATCAATCTTAGTGTTTGTTTGGTTTAACTTTTTTTCAGTTTATCTATCTCTTAATAACAAAAATCAAGCCAAACATGATTTTTGAGAAACTCTAAAAAAAAATTTTTTTAAGCAAAATTAAAAAAAAAGAGCTAAAGGAAAATTCTAAAGAGGAGTTTTCTTTTTTTATTTTTTTAAAAACACATCAATTTTTTTAAGAAGTGTCCTTTTCTCAATCAATTTCCCTCTCTTCTCTTTTCCTATGCAAATCACCATTCTTCAATGCAAATCACCATCTCTCTCTCTTCTACCTCTATCTACAAAAACTATCAAGAAAAAAAAAATAGAAGACCCAGCAAAAAAATAGTAAAATCTAGAATCTTTTTGTTTTTACAAAAATTAAGAGAAAAAAAATATGTAATTTAAAACTGCATTCAAATACTATTTAAAGATTTTCTCTCTTCTTCACCAAATAGGATTTTAATGTCAAATACACTATTTCCTCTTTTCTCTTCTTTTTTGAAAATTGAAGCATCATAGTCTGATTGCTTACCAGATCAGCAAAAATTTAATACTATTGCTACTATACAAGTTTGAGAGTTGTTCTGTTTCTTTATTGATTTCTTTGATTTTAACATCTAAAATCGTATATAAACTTGAAGCATTCTGTCATAGTTTATTAGGTGGTTAAAGATAGAATGAATACCTTTTATGGTAATTTTAATCGATATTAGAGCTTACATAATTTATTTTATTAAATAGTTTACCAAAAAACTTTAGCTTGATTTTAAAAGTTATTATTTTTCATAAAAACTTCATAATAGCTTTTAAGCTAAAAAAAGTTAAGCTAAACAAGCTCTTAATAAAGTAATAATAGTTAAATGTTGTCTCGAAATAGAAGGTCTTTAAGTTCAAATTTTTTCCCTAATAATAATTTATAAAGTAAGATCTGATTAATATATTTATTAAAATTAGATCTCACATAATCAAACCTACTTTGGGAAATCCACCTAACTAGCTTCAAATTAAGAGAACTTTAGCTAATTAGAAATTTGATTTTAAAAGTAAAAAATTTAACATCAATCTAATATTAATTTTAAAAGATTTGAATCAAAATCAATTTAAAATTAAAATAATTCAAATTCGAACTTAATTTAAATTGAACTCAAAATGACTTAAAAGCTTAAAATAAACATTATATATATATATATATTAGTTTCTCGTTTTAAGATCTTACTTTTATAAAAATAATAAACATTATAAATTAATATCATTCTAAAAAAGGACTTGAACTTGATTCATATGGAATTAATATAAAAAGATGAATTGTTCGAATCAAAATATTTAAAACTCAAATGAATTAAAATCTAAAAGGAGTAGTCAATATTTAAAATAATTAGAATTTAAAATTTTATGATGTGAATAATACGTATTTATTTTATTGTTATTTTCAAATTGAAAATAGTATAATAACTTGCCTTCAATTTTCTAATATTAACAAATCATTATATGACCACGAAATCATAAAAATAAATAAATACTGTGATTAGATTATTAAGAGGTGCAATCCGAGTATGAATGAGAGGGGAGAGGGAGGTTGAAGAGTTTTTCAGCCTCAAGATATGATTTCATAGACAATCAGGTTTGTTTCTACTAGTAAGTGCGTTTCCCCGTACTGTTTTTTCCTTTGCAAATCCCATGGCCACACTTTGTGGGCCCTTCAATAATATTAGTACAAAATGACGCCATAAATCACCTACAAAAACCAACCACATTCTAAAACCACTCTCCTCGTATTTCCTCCTCCTATAAATGCCTTGGCAACCGCTCCTCAGCGCTCCCCAAAACAACCACCATAGCCTGTCTTTGTTTTTCTCCCCTTGTACAACTTTCACTTCATTTTGCTTTGAACTGAAAGCAAATTAAGAAAATGGCGGCAAGAGAGCCTTTTAACGTCACAGCAAAGACACCTTCAGGAGTCACTACTCCACACTCACCCTGGCATTCACCAGTTCCCTATTTATTTGGTGGCTTGGCAGCCATGCTTGGTCTCATAGCGTTTGCGCTTCTCATCCTCGCCTGTTCTTATTGGAAACTGTCAGGCTACCTTGAGAACGGTGAGGGGGGCCAAGGAGAGAGAGACTTGGAAGCAGGAGAAGGTAAAGGAGACGAGACACAGAAAGGAGGGGCGCTTGTTATGGAACAAAAGTTTCTTGTGGTAATGGCTGGAGAAGTAAACCCAACGTTCTTGGCCACGCCCATTTCTTCTAGCAGGTCTTCTTCTTTTGCTGACAAGAGCGAAAAGAGCTGTTGCAGTGAAAAGGGTGAGAAATTGGAGGAGGGAGAGAAGCAGGATAGTGCCGGGGATGATCAGGTGCAAACTGGGAGCACGGGGACTCTGCAATCCTCAAGTCAGGAGACTCAGGACCATTGATTTCTCTTTTTCGTTGCTTTTTGGAATTTCCGGTGGTCTCCTTAGGCGGATGTTGGGCTTTTCTAGGTGGGTTTCGTTTCGTAAAAGAGAGCTCAAGGTTTTGCTTTTGGAGCTTTTTGAGGTGGGTTGTTGTCGGTCTGTATATCAGCTTGCATGTTTGATTGGTGTGAGCTTGCCTTTTGTAGCAGATAAATTTTCCTTTACTCTCACCTTTTCTTCTTTTTCTGTTTCCTTGGGTCTCTTTTTTTCTTTTTTGACAACTCGGGAAATGTAAATTTTTACTGAGATTGAATGGAAGGAAGAATTTACGGTTCTTCATCAAGATCTCTATCCAGAATAGTTTATGTTTAAATAATGCAGCCTTGTATAGCTGGAATTTATAGCACTAATAAGTTGTAGCATAGATTTTTGCCAAATTTCCTTTTGCAAAATCCAGAAAGCTGCCAAATATTGACAGACGGGAATTTGACAAACTGAGGCTCTTCCCAGAGAAGGCAAACGTACAGAGAAGGGCACGTGTGAGGCTACGCTGATTGGTTTCTGTACAGGTTCTTGATGCGGCGTGGTGAAGCAGCACAGATTGCACAGCTCTTGCCTTGACTGTTCTTTCTCTCTCTCTCAAAATTTCATTTCTTTTTCAATCCAGTTCTATTAGTCTATGCTATGCACTGCTACTACAACAGTTCCAACATATAATAACATTCATTATTGCAGAGCAACCGATGTCTTCAAATTACAAAATTATCCTTACTTTTCGCATTTCTCTGACTTGGTTTGGTGGGTTTTGGATCATGTAAGTAAACCTACCTTCTTTTCTGCACAGCATACAGAGCCCCGTGTTTTTGGCTTTTGCGGAGTAGTGGTACAACGCAGTGCGCAATTCTCATTCCAAATTGATACTAAACTCATCAATAACCCAACAGCGATTGTCCCAACTGCCAAAGCCTAGCCACGATTTGTTCCTAAATTAGTGGTTTGAATTGTGAATGCATTTAACTGTGCAACCAACAATCATTGGTACATAACGATTTATGAGGTAAGCCATCTAGAGTTTATCCATCTTCAGCGATACCAGTCTATTCTACATCAAAAGATGAGTTGTACAAAGATGGATCAGTTATTGCACTGTACTTTTGCATGGAATTATCATGTGGGTGTGGCCACTAACGTCATCGGTGACAAGAAGAGGCGGCAGGCAGAGAATGCTCTATTGGTAAAATGGATAACTGATAACTTGTACCGCCGTTGGAATAAAAAAAAAATAACACAAAAATCAAAGAACCTTGTACGAACTTAGGAACAAAGGGCACACAGTTTCTCCCCTTTCCATGGTTAACTAATGAATGCCAAGTGTATGTTGATTGTTGAGTTTTCTTATTAAATCGTTTTCATAGAATTTCTCTCAAGCAAGAAAATGGACTAGATCATCAAGATGCTTTTTTTCTCATTCTTTTTCCTTGTCTTTCTTTGCTAGCTTCTTTCTTGCTTAGCACCAAGATTCCTGCCCCTAAATAGGAAAGTTGTTTACTAATGATCTCATCCTCTCTAGGTTTTTTTGGATTAACAGACCCACGTTATGCGGCTATGTACATTGGTGCATCATCAAAAGCCTACCAAATTCGAGAGTACATTTTGTAGACAGGAAAAGAATAAGTTCATATGTGGGGTTTCTTTTTCTAATCAAAGAATTTTACTGTGTGCGAATCAAATTGAGAGTCACGTGTATGCATGTTATTGCTATTTAACTTGAATCACTGTTACATTTTTTATGTCAAACATTTTTTACGCTACTTAATACATTACAAAAACAAAAAAATAAGTTATTTTCAATGAAAAAAATTTTGTTGGAAATTTTCAATTGATTTTAAACGGAATTCTATAAAAAATTGTCATCATTTTTTCTGACGGATTTTCAACGGAAAATTTTCGTTGGAAATTCGTTAGAAAATTTTTTGATGTGCAAAAAAATTTGTCCTACCAACTTTTTCAATGAAATTTCTAACGAAAATCCGTTGAAAAGTTGAAATAATAAAAAAATTTAAAAGACCGCTCAAATTTTTAATAGATTTTTTCGTTGGAAAAAGCTATTACCAACGGAAACTTTTCAACGGAACATTCCGTTGGTAATAATATTTTTAAAAATTTTTGTCTTAAAATATTCTAAACTTTTTATAAAATTTATTAATCGTTTATAAAAAATAGATATTAATAAACGAAAATATATTAATATGTGAAGTTAATAATATTCAAAAGTTTGAATATGTTTTCCTTTGCTTATTTTTTTACATTTTAGAAAATTTTATTGAATCATAAATTATAAATTAATAATTCAAAATTCATTAATTGTATAACATAAAAAAATTGGTAAACATAACAAAATAAATTTTTTAATTTTATAAAACACATGATAAGATATAATAAAAAGTTAAACAAAAAATAATAATAATTTATGTATGTTTTAATATTAATTCCACATATATATTAATTAAGAAGATATATATATATATAATAAATTTAATAATATAATATATTTAAAATATATTAGTTTGTTATATCTATGTATACAAATTAGAATCATAGCTATATTAGACTATATATATATATATATATATAAACCTGCATCATTGACAAAAAAAAAATATAAACTATTGTATCAATATGAAGTTACAAGTTATATTCTTTAATAGATATAACTTTATAAGTTAATATATATATATATATGTATATATGATATTAAAATATCCTACATACATATATATATTAATATGTTTTATATGTAAGTTTGCAGTAATTTTATTTATATAATTACAGTTATTAGTTGTATTAGTTATTATTATACTTTTTATAAAATTATATTGATAAGCAATTACACAAAATTTTTAATGTATATCAAATTATAACGTAGAATTTGTGTCATCAATATATATATAATAAATTTAAGAATATACCAACATATTTTATATTGAGTGTTTTTTAAAAATTAATTTATTAATAAAATTAAAAAATATTTAAATTTATGTTTGTAGAAGGACTTGAACCTTTGCCCAAATGCAAAATGGTCCATACTTTAACCAAGTCTACCACTAATCCAAATTGATTTTAAAACTAAACTTAATTTCACATTTAATCAAACCGCCATATTACTCAAATAGAAATCCTTAATGTAAAGCCTGACCCATTGTTATCTTTAACATGCCATTTACATGCATTGGAAAGCATGTTAGCATATTGTATTGCCCGAAAAGTTAATTAAAGGACAATATTGTCCTAGAGGTACTAATAAGTCAATTAAACCCCGAACTAGTTCAAATAGAAATTTTAGGGTGAAATTGAGAATTTCACAGTCCAGGGATTACTTAAAACAGTGATTCGAAGTTCGAGGTTCAATTTGGAGTTAATTGAAAAAATTGACCGATTAGGGACGAAACGGTCATTAGCGGAATTTCAGGACAAAATGAGGATTTTAATAAAGATTTTGATTTTTAATGACCAAGAATGATTATATGAAATATAATATGATTCTTGGAACATAAAATGAAGTTTAGCAGTGAAAAGTACAATTTCGGTATTTTTGAGACACAAGGGTAAAATAGTAATTTTGCCATTAAAGGACGAATTTGGAATTTTTGAAAAAGATTCTTTGATCCCATTTGATTTAGATTGACCATATTAATCAATTGAAGTGTTATTTGAGGTTGAAAAGTGGAAAAAGAAGAAATTTCGGTGATTTCTGGAGTGCAGGGGTAAAATCGTAATTTTACCACCGGAAGGCCAAATTTAATTTTTCAAGAGGATTTAGATCAAATTTGACAAATTGGAGTGTGGTATGAGTTTGAGGACTGAAAAATATGCCTTGTGGTAATTTTTCAATTTTTGGAGCAAAAATGTAATTTTGTACTTTTTCGGAGGTAAAAGTGTAATTTCACAAAATTACACTATAAAAATCATTGGAATCTTTTCTAGAAGCTCCTGAAAAAATCAAGAGATAAGGTCTGAAATTTGGCTGAAATAAAGTCAAAAAAGAAAAATAAAGAAATAATAAAATAAGGAATAGTACCATAACATGTGTAAAAATGGATTATTTTATTATTTAAGTGATAAAAGCCATGAAATTCAGCCAAATAACCCCATATTGGCCGGCCATCAAAGGAGAAAAAGAAAGAAGAAGAGCCAAGAACCCTAGGCTGATTTTTTAAGGGGGAAGTGCAAAGATTCAAGTAATCCAACTTGAAAAAGGTAAAAATTTTTAATTTTCTTAGTGATCTAGCTTACCCAATTATTTCTTTTCAATTTCCATGCATGAAATTCATGCTTGCCCAATGAATACTATGCTGACCAAGCCTCCATGGGAAGATTTGAGCAAGATTTTGGTTGAATTTTAGCTTGAAATAAGGTGTTTAGGAAGTTAAGTTAAGCATAGAAATGAAAAATGTCAAAAATAAGCAAGAAATAGAATTTTTCCCCATTTAAAACCTATTATGTTGAATTTTCCAGGAATGAATTTGCTGCTGGAAATGAGGAGAATTAATGGTATTTATATGAATTATGATGAATTAAGGGTGTAGAAAAATTATGGGAATTTTTAGAGCAAAAATCGAAAATTTTACCCATTAGGGGTATTTTCGTAATTTCAGTCCGAGATTGATAATTTGTATCACACTGAGGGACATTAAGTCCAATTGGATATAATTGAGGTATAGAAAGTGAAAAAAATTGATTCAGAATTAAAATGAGGATTTTAGCAATTTAATCGCGTGTAGGCGAATTAGGTCGAAAACCGTGTTTCAACAGTTATCCGGACAGCTTAAGGTGCATTTCATGCATTCATGTAGAAATTATAGAGCCTGAAATCAATTATAATTAATTGATTTGATTTATTGAAATTCGTGCCACGCGTAACGGATAGGGGGTGAACCGTCCGAAAAAGGCAAAGAAGTAGCTACGGACGAGCGAGACTAGGGGTATTCGGGACTTCTGAAACCTGTGAGTGGATAATTTACCGTTTTCAATATCTGAAGTAATTTTATCTGGTTATATGCTATAAAAAATAAATTGAATTTTATAAATAAATTTTAAATCGAAAAATCGATTTAATAACACTGAGTATGTGGAGACTGGTTTAGATTTGTGTTCTTCTATTAAAATTTAAATTATGGCTTATGATTTTGGTGAGCATGCTTGGCTGATTTATTGTGTTAAAAATTGGCATGAATTGCTGTTTGCTGTGTAGACTGGTTATTATTAAAATGGCCTTGTCATGCTGTTGAATTTTTCTATAAATTGGGTGGTCTAATAAAACACTGCAGTGAGGGTTGCCGTGGACTGCCTTTAGGAGGAGCACGGAAAAACCCGATTAATTGTTACCTCGGTCGTAGAGGCGAGTAGGGTAACTCCCGAGGTAATGTTACAATTCACTTCACGGTAAACCACCACGTGAAGATGAGTTTAGCCAACGATAAGGATCGGCTGTATTTGAAAAATTATGAAATTCTAACAGCCTTGGAGGACTCGATTAGACACTCTGATCAAGTATCCACGAGTATGAGATTTGGCTTAAGCCTGATTTTGTATAAATAAAACATGAGCTTGGTATTTTGTTAAATAAGATTGATTTATACAAATGTATTAAATTGGTGCTATTAACTATATGATAGCATTGTGTTTTATTTATATTGTCTCCATATACTCGACTTTAGATGTCGTGGATGGTATTTATCTGACTCACTGGGTTGTAAAACTCACCCCTCAATTTTCCATTTCAGGCTCACAGACAGTTGTAGATAGAGGATTTTGTCGAGGAAAAGGTTTAAAGAGATAACCTTCTGTGCACAGGTTCATCTCCTAGTCTATATTTCTCTATTTTGGGCCCACTTAGCATTGTAAATTAAATTTTATACTTCAGTTATCTGTATTACTATATGTAATAATATATTTTGTTTTTACGCTGTAAAAATTATATTCGGATATCTATATAAAAATTGTTTTATAAGAAAATATTATATTTTATGAAATATTATTATTTTATTCCATCAAATGTAATTTCACTCAAATTTCATGTTTTAGATATCCAATTTTAATTTCGACTTCAATTTATGAAATTTTTACGCATAAGTAATATTTTTTCCAAATTTTGAAATTTTCGACGAAAAATGACCGAAACGCTCGTGTAGTAATTTTCGTCTTTTTCCCTGTTTTGGTCCTAAAAGGGATGAAATGTTTTAAAGTATGAAATTAATAAACAGAAACTCAAAGGGGGGTTGGAAAGACTGGTACGAGAGCCTTGCGAGGTCTCGATATGGTACTCGAGGGATGAGTGCATATCGGGACATCGCGGCGGTTGTCACGGACTCGAAGGTGGTTCCGGGTCGTGACACTTAATATGGTTGGCACTCACTTTCCCCAAATATCTCACCTTAATTTCCTTCCCTTTCTTTCGCTGACAGTAGCAGCGTGTTACTGCCGATCTCCATCGTCTGCTCACTTTCCCCAAACCGACAGTATAACGGTGTTGCTGTCGATCTCCGTGGTTTGCTCACTTTCCCCAGACCACCAATAGAGTCGTCTTGCTATTGGAAATGTATTTCCAACGGAATTATTTCCACTGAAATTTTTTGTTGGAAAGAAAATCTCAAAGGAAAATTCTATTGGAAAATCATTTTCAACGAAAATTTTCATCGGAATTATATTTTTTCAACATAAATTTCCAACGGAAATTTATGGACAATTATTTTCAATGAATTTTCCAACGGAATTCCCTTGGAAATTTCCAACGGAATTCTCTTAGAAATTTTCAACGAAATTCTAATTTGATAGCCGGCAGGACTCACAATTTTCTAATGGAATTCTAATAGAAAGTATTACCCATAAAACTTTTACCAACAGAGTTTCCAACGGAATTTTCCATTGAAAATCCGTTGGAAATAAGTATTGCCAATGACAATCAGCCTATTTCCAATAGAAAATTCCGTTGGAAATATGTTGCTTTTTTTGTAGTGATATCTACTTCAAGCTCAAAAGAATTTAACACCTCCATGAAATCAACATTATACAGCGACTAAATTTTATTTCAAAATCTAATGTTTACTAAATATTCATTTTTAAAATTCAGTTTATTATTATTTCTTTAACTTACTATATAACTCAAATTAATCTTTGTGGAGAGTTCTTTTTTTTTTTTTTACTTTTTATTAGCATTCGGTTGGTTTTGTTTTTTTTTTTTTGTGAAAGTACAGTTAACTCGATTTTTAAAATTTTAAAATCAAACTAATCGAATCATGAAATGCCTATCCCTAGTGTTTAAGACAAAGAAAATATGCTTTTTGATAAGAGATATTTATATAAATTTGAGGGAGAGGTACAAAGCAAGGATAGAGAAAGAAGCTTTGAGAGTAGACGTTGACATCTCAATTTTCTAAAAAGGTTCCTCTAATTATTAGGAGAGGTTAGCTAATTATAACGATAAAGAAGTTATGTGAGTTAATGAGAAAGTGACAATTGGCTAATAAAAATGAATTCAAAGATTGAAGGTACCATGTCTCAATGATTTTAAATAGGAAATACCCAATTTGGTAAGAAATGTTAACGAGATAAGTGTTTGTTAACAAATACTCTGAGTCCATATGAAATAAAGTAGATGATAAAGAAGATTTGAGAAAACTCCATGTCTACGGCTGAAAACACTTTGTGAAAAAACCTTAACCCTATTATCTTGGATGACAGATCTAGGAAGAAGGTTAGGATTCAGTAAGAAAGTGATGATTCTTTGTTTGTTAATAGACTGGTAGCAATGCATGACAATCTTTCTTTCAAAGAGGCAGTAATACAGTCTGAAAATGAAGACTTATTGTCAAAAGGCAACCTGTTTTTGGATGAAGAGATGGAATATGAAAACGAGGTACATGATACAAGTGATATGGAGAACATAGATGTCAGTGGAGGATCGAGTGGATGATTTTTGTGCTGAGATAGTGAATGGTATCCCTTATATCAAAATATCAAGAAGGAAATAGGAGGAACTTGTGAAACAATGGTAGAGATAAATCATAGTCAGTATGCTTGGTTGTCCAATCTCTTATCCTTTGTTGTGCGATAAAAATAAAGGCATTGTGGGCTTTGAAAGGAAGATGTTCAATTGTTGACTTGGATGATGAGTTTTATTTGGTGAAGTTTGTTGAAAAGAGTGATTATCTCTAAGCTTTTCTTGATGGTCCTTAGATGATCCAAGGACACTATATGATGGTCCATCCACGGTCACCAAACTATGTCAAAGTAGACTTGGTAATTTTGGACATGACACGTTAACACGACACGGGTTAAATAGGTTTTGGGTTTAATATTAACGTGTTTCGTGTCTAATCATGTCTGACATGTTATATCTTAACGTGTCAGACACGACAAACACGTTTAAAACACGTTTAAACACGTTTACTTAATCGTGCTATCGTGTTTAAATGTGTATACATGACACGTTTACTTAATCGTATTATTGTATTTAAACGTGTATATGTGACACATTTATTAACCTATTAAAAATTAATAATTAAAAACTATTTTAACCTTATAAAAATAATTTTAAATAATTATTTTAATAAGTTTTTTTAATTTTATAAAAGTAATAATGTAATTATTACGATTGAAAATTATGAATGATTTTTTATATTATTAGTATTTGAAGGTTAGATGTTAATGATGTTATTTTATCATATTATATAATAATGAATTTTATGTATGTTATTTATATTAAATTTTATTATATTTGATGTTATTATTATTTTTTTTTGTTATAATTATTTTTATAATTATAAATTTTAAATTTAAATAATAAAATTATATTTAATTGTAAATATTTTTATTTAATCGTGTTAAACGTGTTAATTGTATTAAACGTATTAATCGTGTCGTGTCGTATTACACGTTTATTAAACGTGTACGTATATGTGTTTTAAATTTAAGGCACGAATATTAAACGTGTCGTGTTCATATTTAGCCTTAACGTGTTTCGTGTCTAATCGTGTCTAATACGTTTACGACATGAAAGCACGTTTTGCCAAGTCTATGTCAAAGGCTCTAAAGATTTGTTGGTAGTAGCAACATGGGCACAATTTCTTAGGATACCTTTGCACTTATACCACAAATCGATTCTTAGGAAGATTGGATCAATGATGAGTCGATTACTGAAGATTGACTACAACACAGGAAAAGAAAAGACGGGTAAGTTTGTGCGAATTGTAGTGGAACTTGACCTCACTAAGCCATTGATCTTGAAATTCTATATCAATGGTAGATTGCTAATAGTAGAGTGTGAAAGGCTACCCAAGGTTTGTTTCTTTTATGGAGTTTAGGGGCATGTCCAAAAGGATTATCACATGCATGGGGTTAACCAGGCAGAAAGTTCAAAGGAGGTTCTATATGAAGAGGTGTAACATTAAAAAGATTCTTCGTTTCCAACCATGGATGCTTGTTATTAGGAGGACGCCTCAAAATGGTGATGGGCGTTAGATTTTAAATATCTTGGTTAAGGCTAGGAATAAATCTAGTCTTGGTTCAAGATTCTTTGTGTTGGAAGATGACTCGAGTATGGGAAAAGAAGATGATGATGTTGATAGTGCTAGTGTCAAATATAATAATGGAGCAAAAAATTCAAGGTAAGATTTAAAAAAAGACAATGTTGCAGGCCCCTCTCACATGAGTTCAAAGATTAGGGATAAGACAAAGAAGCCTAACAGCAGTAACTTGGTACGTAAATCAGTTAAAAGGGTGGTGAAGTTGGATGTAAACAATGTTAATATCACTGACTTGGTATAGGAAAATAATAGAGATCTAGCTATTATGGGAGACAGTTTTAATTTAAATCTTAAAAGATGTTGACAAGGACAGGGAAAGAGATCTATGTAGTTAATGTTGGAGGAATCATTTTAATTTCCTCAAAGAAGTCATTGTATGAGGAAATAGAGGTTAAAGAACGATTGCCAAATCCTCTCAAACATTTTGCTATCATTATAGCAAATAAGCAAACGAATGATGATCCCATAAAGATGTTGTCCACGCAGGTGGATGATAAAATTACTAAGGTTGAAACATTAAGGGGCATTGTTATTGTAAATAAGAACGACAAATTAACCTCTAGATCATAGAGGTCTAGTTCGTCTATAAAAAATGTCGCTTAAAAAAAAAGCCAGATGAAAAAAGGTTGATTCTTCTTCCTAATCAAAAGATTTGTCTCATATGGTAGATGGTGAGGAGCTTTTGAGAGGGTCTCGATCAGATGAATTGATTCGGCAATGGAAAGTGGTGGTAATTCTACCTTAATCAATGCTTTAGTGGAAAAGGAAAATATAAGGGTTTGAAGTCCCATGAATTTTATCTTTATATTTTTTTATTATGGAGTTAAAAATTCTTGTGTGGAATTGTCAAGGTGCAACTGATAGAAGATTTGCCAAGGTGGTTAAAGATTTTGTTTTTTTAGTATAAGTTCCATTTTATTTTTAGTCGAGCCTGGAATTAGTGGAGTGGCGATAGATAAGATAGTTGGATCTTTGAAGTTTGACAAATCACAGAGAGCAGAAGCTTTGGGATTTTCTAGAGGAATTTGGATTCTTTGGAAGAATTGTTTTCATTTTTCAGAGGTCAGGAATCATTCTCACTATATACATATGGCTTTGGAATACCCAACAGGTTCTAGATGGTTCTTATCAATTATCTATGGGCATCTTAATAACTTTGTTAGATGAGCTTTGTGGAGTGAACTTTCTGATTTTGCAGGTGAAGTTAATGGAACTTGGATTTTGATAGGTGACTTTAACACATTTCTATTTTCTCATAAGAAAGTAAGGGGTTCTATGAGAGGTAGTCGTCTCGTCCATATACTAAATTTCAACAATTTGTTAATAATTTTGGATTGATTGATTTGGGTTTTGAAGGTCCTTAATTCACTTGGGAAGAGAATTATTTGTAAAAAGGCTAGACAAGGCATTATGTAACATGGATTGGAGGTTGTTATTTTCTAAAACTATTGTTCACCATAAGCCTAGAGTTAAATCAGATCATAAATTGTTATTCATCTCATTAGTAGAGAATCACAGTGTTTGTGTAGAACCCGGTTTTTACTTTTAAGTTGCTTAGCTTATCCATAAGAAGTTTAATAGCTTTGTTCAATGGTTGTGGGATAACTCTGGTAATCTTGAAGCTAATATTTTGAATTTGTTTGTGAAAACTAATTAATGGAATAGAAAGGTGTTTGGTAATATTTTTCATAGGAAAATATGATTACTAACTCGATTGGGTGGTGTGCAGAAGTCCTTAGAGACTAAACTATCTCGGCATCTTAGAGAGATGGAACACAGTTTAAGAGTGGAGTATGAAACTGTACTTCGACAGGAAGAAGTTTTTTGGATGTAAAAAGTTAAATCGAACTGAATTAAATTTGGAGATGGTAACACTAAGTATTTCCACCTCAAAGTGACCTTAGGAAAAGCTAAATTGAAAATTTTACACCTTCGAGATTTTGAAGGTGTATGGTGTGATGATTAAATTGTCATTAAACCTAAACAGTGCTGTTCTTCTAACAACTTTATTCTAAAGATAGTGAGATGATCTTGTCATATCTCATTAGAGGTAAGTTAACTATACCTTTTAATTTTGATTCTATAGACTTGGTTAAACTAGTTGAAGGGAAAATAGTATATGATGTTTTGTTTGAGATGAAGCCTCTCAAAGCTCCAAGAATCGATGGCTTCCATGCATTAGTTTTTCAGTTTCAGTGGTCAGTGGTCGGACAATGCTTAATTGATTATGCTTCAAATTCCTTTGAAGGGGGGGATATTGGTGACAATATATGCAGATCTTTAATTGTGCTTATATCGAAAGTGAACTCTTTGGAGTATATATCTTAATTTCGTCTAATTAATTTGCTTCTTTTTGTATTTAAAGTTTTAATGAAAGTTATAACATACAGGTTCAAGCCTGTTATGAGCTATTTAGTTGTAGAGATGCACGTAAGCTTCATACGTGGATGACAAATTATTGATAATATGATTGTAGCACAAGAGGTGATGCATTCCTTTCAGAAAAAACAAGGTAAGAAAAGTTGGATGATTTTGAAAATTGATATGAAAAAGGCATATAATAGACTATGGTGGGAATTTATCCATGACACATTGACAGATGCAATGATCCTCAATAAAATTATTAATGTTATTGTTCATAGTTAGCAATGCAGTAATACAAAAGTTTTGTGGAATAGCTCTCAATTTGATGCTTTTAGTCCATTTCCTGGGGTAAGGCAAGGATATCCGTTTTCACTGTATTTGCTTGTCTTATGTATGGAGAGGCTTTCCCATGGGATTAATTTAGCAATTTCTTAAGGAGCACGTGTCATAACGTGTGGGGTCCGGAAACCCGATCGTTAGACGTGGGCGAAAATGAAAGAAGCTAGGAGTCGTTACCAATCGTCTTTTCCAGGTGCAATTGGTCACTTATTAACTTGGCTCTAATCGACGAAAACCTAAATTAATTTTAGGTCCGTCGAAAGAACGAGAATTGGTCTACAATTTTTTAGAGATGAGTTCGGGAGTGCGGTTACGCACGAAGAAGAGTTAGCACCTTTGTGACACCCGTTCAACGAATGATACTATTTAATCTTAAGTTATCCTATTGTAGTCCACTTTAATTTTATTCTTATGTTTCCGTAATCCTTGCTTATTAATTAATTCTTTATTATGTTAGCTGATTGAATCTTTTATTTGGTGTTACGGATGCACATGATGCGATCGTAAAATGGTGTCATGATCTGCTTATTTTTAAATAGTGGGGTCAGTAATTTTTTATTGAAAAATCATTCGAAGACTATCCCAACGCTTTGGTGAAGTCTCGAAGTTTTTCTAACCTAAAGATATCCCCGAAAGAACTCATCTCTACAAGTTTCTCGAGGAAATCCCATTATCGGAACTCTTACCCCATTTACAAGATAAATGTGGCATGCTATGACAGGATAAAATGATGATATCTACATGCACGCATTTATTGACTTAGATGCTTCGTAATTCATCCAATTATCTTTTGTTATTTTTTTCATGAATTATTTATTTATTTTTTATTATTTTACCATTTTTATTTTTTTGTTTTCTATTTAAATCTATATGTTTTAATTAACGTTATTGATTAATATTTTACTCAATTACATAGTTTATAAAATAAATAATTAAAATTTTTTATGGTTAAATTAACTTTATTTGGTAATATTTATTTAAACTAATTAACTAATTATATTAATTTAAGTTTAAATGCAACATTATGAAAATTTAATTTTCTTTTAATGTATATTTTCAATAATGACTATTTGTGTAATGAATATTGAGGTATAGAGTTTGGATTTATCCTGACGCTTCTGTGAAAATCTGTCTCGTATTTTTCACCTAAAAAATCTGCCTGAAAGAAATAACTCTTTACCCCTTTTTAGGTTGAATTCAATCATCGGATCACTCAAAATAAATATTTCATTTCATTTTATTATTTTATTATCTTTTATTATCTTTTTTATTTTTATTTTTTTGTTTGTTCTTCTAAATCCTAATTTCTTATGGCTAACAGAATATTTAAAACACTTTATGCTATTCTGCTATTAACATTCTACTCTATATTTTTTGCTTGCACTAATTTTATATTTTAAACTATTATCTAGAAATTTTGAAACATTATACTAAATAATTCAATTTAATTCTATATCATCGAATCACATATTCAATCTAATCAACTCAAAACACACCAAGCCCAAAAAAAGAAGAGTGATTTTTACCTAACTTAAGCCCAGATGGTGACCCAAGTGAAATATTGTAGCCCACCAGTTTTTCCTTGCCCAATGTACTGTTGAAAGCCCAAAAATCTCTCTTTTGAAATGACAGCTCTCTTTTCTTTCTTTTTTTTTCTTTTTTTTTCTTCCCCTTTTAGAACGACATCCCTTTTTTTCTTTTTTTTCTCTTATTCTCTTTCTTTTTCTTCTTCTCTCTTCCTCTTTCCCTTTCTTTATTTCTTCTTCTTCCTCTTTCCTTCTCCCTCTCTCTCAACTTCCCTTTCATCGTCGATTCCCCTTCTTCCTTCTTCTCTCTCCTTTCTTCCCTCTTTCTCTTTCCCTTCATTCTCTTTCTTCCTTTTTCTTCTTTTTTCCTTTTCTTTCTTTTTCGACTTCTCACTGCCGATCCCTCTCTCTCCTTCCTTTTGCTCTCTTCCTCTTTCCCTCTCTCAGTTTCCTTCTTTCTTCCTCATTCCTTGGCTACCGACAGGTAGATCCGGCAACCCCCCCCACCGTTTTGCTTTTTTTTTTATGGTTGTTCTTTGGTGGTTTTTTTGTTTTTGATTATGGCTAGGTAGCTGGTTGCTAAATCTAGGGATTTTTTTTATTTGCAGGTTGTCGCTTGAAGAAGAAATGAGATTTTTTTTGTTGATTTGGTTTTTTTGGTTGTTGGAAGATTATTATTTTTGGTCTGTTTCTTTTTTTTTTATTATTTGAATCTAGACTTTTTGTTGTTTTTGGTTGCTGGATTTTTTTGAAGAAGATGGTTTTTTTTTGTTGCCTTTTTTGGTCTGATTTTGTGGATTTTTGTGGTTTCTTGAATGCCTCCCCCCCCCTTTTTTTTTTTCAAAATTTCTTTCCCATTTTTTAAAGTTAGATTGTCCAAAATTTTGGAGAATCTCAAACATGGTTTCATAGGGCTCCTGGCACAAGCAAGCCCGGAGTAAGTGATGATTAGGGGAGTTGGTGTGATGGCCATACGCATGAAAAGCACTAACAGTGGGAAAGGGGCATGGGCAACCGTGTTCTCCCTCTTTTTTTTTTTTAATTTTTTTTGTTTTAATTATTTTATTTATTTATTTTGGTTAATTTTTTATTTGATTCGGGGAATAGATGTCTACAGCATGGAAGCCAATTAAATTGTGCCCAAGATGCCCACCATTAACTCATTTGTTTTTGGTAGATGACCTTATTCTTTTTGTCGAAGCTTTGGCATCTCAAATAGAGGTTATAGAAAGAGTTTTGGAGGATTTTTGTACCTGTTCCAAAAAAAAGGTTAGTGTGGAGAAATCAATGTTTTGTTGCTCTAAGAATGCCAACAAAGATTGTATAAATGACTGGTTAAAGCTATTTTGGGTTTTTACTATTTGAAAGATACAAGCAAACATCTTGGAGTGCTTTTAGTCAATGGCAGTAAAGGTATATATAATTTTTGGTATCTTGTTGATAAGGTACAGACTAATTTAAGTTCTTGGAAGGTATTTTCATTGTTGTTTGCAAGTAGACTTAACATTGGTGAAATTGGCCTTGACAGTTATACCTTATTACACCATGCAAACAGTCTTGATTCCTCTCGACTATTGCAAAAATATCGATGTGTTACCCAAAAATTTTCTTTGGGGTGGTAATTTGGGTAATCGTAAGGTTCATGTTAGTGTAATAAGCACAATATAAATATTCCAATAAAAGGGTAAACTAGATATTTTTGAAATTTTGCTAATTTTTGTTCTTAATTTTGAGAAAACTGAATTTCCTTGATCCAAATCCCCAATTTAAAAAAGGTAAGACAATTAACTTCTTTGAAAGTAAGAGAGGTCAGAAATGCAAATGAAATTAAAAGAGTTAAAAGGAAGGAGAATCAACACAATCATTTTTATAGAATTCGGTTTCCTTGGTTGCATCTTCTCCCTTAGATTCACTAAGAAGTTTAAAGTCCATTATTGAATTAAAATTCAATACAATGTCTCTTGTAGATTAGGCACAACCTTTCAATACAATGCCTTTTTATTGTTAAAGCACAACCACTCTACTTTTTATGTTGGTTAAGGTATCACCACTTAAGTGAATACAATGAGAAAAATGTAAATGCAGCTAGAATGCCTATTAAAGATTGAATAACGAATTAAGTACAATGTTTAGTGAAGAAATGAATAGGCAATGAAGGCTCAATAAATGCTACAATAGAATACTTAAAGGCTAGAAGAAGAGTACACAGGGCATTGCATGATTTTTGCTAAATTCTTCTCTTTTGAGTTGTGTTTCAAAGTTTTCCAACCTTCATAAATGTTGTAGGAGGTTGTATTTATAATTGCTGAAGCTTTAGGAGTAGTTGGAGGTTCAATAAATGTGACAATAACCATTCTTCTCTTTATTAAAGGCTTCAACGGTCATATTGGATCGATACATATGTGAATGTATTAGAATATTACTTCTTTTATTTTTAAATTTTCACTATAATGTATTGATACATTTTGCCATGTATCGATACTTTTGAACTTTCCTACAAAGGTTTGGCCATTCTATTGAAAATGTATCGATAACTTTGCTAATGAATTGATACTTTTGAGGCAGCAAGCATTCTATTGAAAATGTGTTGATATATTTGAGAAATGTATCGATACTTTTGAAGCAATAAGTATTCTGCTACATTTCTATCAATATATATGAGAATGTATCAATAGATTGAGTTTAACTTTTCAAAATTTGACTTTTCTCAAGAATATGTATCAATAGATTTCAATATCATTCGATACTTTTCTAAATGTATTAATACTTGAAGAACATGTATCGATAGATTTGAACCAAAATGCATTTTTCAAAGTTCCTTTTCATTGTTTTTCTTTTCAAACTCTTTTGAAAGTGTTAAGGGACGTCTAGACTTTATATTCCAAGACTTAAATGAGTTTTAATAATTTTTTTTGTCATTTCAAAACACTAGATCAATTTGAGAGCTATAGAACTAACAATCTGTCCTTTTTGGGTATGACAAAACAATAAGCAAAATTTGTTTGAGCTTTTGAAAATGGATTTTCTTAAATTTTAAAGATCTAAAGTTTTATGAAATTTTGAATCCTCCCCTTTAATCAATGCTTTCTCTCAATTTAAGACTTTTTAAAAATTTCTAATTTTGAAAATGATTTGATGATTTTAACGAGAAAGTAAAATTTGCTCGTTAATCTCATTCTCTCCCTTTTTGTTATATCAAAAAGAAAATTGACATGAAAAAAGAAAGTTGATTGGATTGGAAAGCATAGGTCAAGGTATAAGAAACAAGTTTAAAAAAATGACAAACCTTGAATCCATAACAGTATTGTGCATAATAGAAAAATTCAGTGTAGAACATAAAGATAATAAATAGAGCAAAAATAGGGGACAAAGTAGAAGAATATCACAGCAGAATGGGAATATGGACATTTACATAAAAAGATGGCATAAATGTAAACAAGTTGTCCATGAACATAAACATAAACAATCTATCAATGAGCATAATGGAATAGGAAAACATAAGACAAGCCAAAATTGGTTGCCAATAACTAGTTAAATTTAGTACATAAAATCCGAAAGTAAAAAAATGTAAAGCAATGTCAATGAGAAATCATGATGAATATGGTATATGTATGTGGCCATCTAATCCAAAAGAACGAGAAGTTTTGAAAAGAAGCGATGTCCTCCATGATGAACTCAAGAAGATAGCAAAAAGTGAGCGTGAAATTGCTCCTCAAAAAGCTATTGGTAATGTAGTAACTCACAATTTTGGGCCTTTCAAGCATCCAACCTATTAACCACACGAGCATCCATAGATTCCACAAAGGATAACAATCGAGCAAATGCTTGCTTGGAATCAAAAGTAGTGGACATAGGAGGAAAGCTAAGGGCAACACTAGGGTGCACACTTGGACTAGCACTAGGGGTTGCATTAGGCTCAGCATAGGTGTCCTCATTACCCTCATCCTTAGTAATATCAAGTTCATTAAAGGTTTCTTTGTGCACCCAAGAGTGGTTGATATACACAAATCCAAGCTTGTTTATGGCATGCTTATTGATTTTCGTGTGCATAGCGTGTTGTTTAGGTGGGTCACACATAGTGTTGATGCCTACAGAGTCCATGATGGCATTAATAGCCATGGCATAACGTACTGTTTTCCTAGACTTGTTAATGACTTCTGGCATGTCGTCAAGGATGAATTTTGCTAGGTTGACATGGTGGTTGGTTTTGATATTGTAAAGGAACCAAAAATCCTTACATTTGGTAGTGGAATAATTTGTGTCGTGAGGGCAAAAGGTATAAGATATGATTAGGTGAAGAATACGATCATAAAAGGACAAGCGGTTGACATTAGTGGCATTCTTTTCACTTGTAAGAGGGTAAGTATAAATAAGGGATAAGATTTCATTAGACATGACCCCTTTGACATAACTTTGATCCTCTTGATGAATACAAAATCTAGGGTGTGTTCGACTACCACAATTTTCTTGCATATGATGTAAATACAAAACCTATTAATGTGCTCTATAGGTTTGTTATCCTTATAATCTTTGGAATTTAATGGCGGCATTAAAGTAAAACACCTATCTAAGTTAGCATAATAGGTTCGTGTGAGACCTTGATCTCTATAGACACGTAGTTAGAAGTAGACGCGATAAAATAGATTAGGGGTAATTTCGTCATTTCCTTATAGAGCCCTTAGAAGTAGGTTTTCAAACATTATTAAGGGCTAAGTAGGCTTAAGATATAAATGAATGATGAAAATAAGGATAAAATAATGAAGGAAATGGAAATAATAATGATTTCTAAGGTAGGGGTAAAATAGTCATTTTGCATCTTGGGTCTAAATTTTTAAGTTTTCATGAACTCAAGTATTTCTAGACTATTATGGACTTTGTCTTAGTGTCAAAAGAGTAAAAAGTTGAACCAAAGGAAAGAGAGAAGGCAAAGTTAACTATAAGATGGCATTTTTGTAAATAAATGGAACTTTAGTCAACCATAACATAAATATCTCATTTCTCCAGCAGCTTCTTCATTTTTCCAGCAGTTTCTTCTTCTTTTTCCTCCCATCTCAAGTTTCTTTCATCTTTCATGAAAGCTTCTCGTAAAGCTTCCATCACCCTCTCAAATTAACCTCAAATTTCATGCTTTTACACACCTTGTTATAGGGTTTTTCATACTCTTTTACTCTTGCACCTTAAAAACCCTCAAAAGTCTTACTCCCATACTTTCTCTCATAAGCTCAGTGTTTTAGAAAAAGAAAGGGGGAGCTTCTACAATAACTTAAAAACTCTTAGAAAGGGATTCAATTATAAAGCTATCAAGGTGAGTAATGAAGTAGAGTTGATTTTTAAGTGTTGCGAATGGCTAGTGATTAGACTTGTGAGTATTTTGTAATTAAGGTTGTTTATTCATTTTAGAGTGATTAGGATAGTGAAAATATATAGCCACTTAATGGAAATTGGAAGCTAGTTAGGAGATAGCTTTTAAAATTTATAGTTATGTGAATTGAGTTAATTGTGATGCTATTGTGATGATAGATTCCAACGAAGCCCCACTGCCCCACTTCGACCATTAGAGGAAGTTGGAGTTGGGTAAAGATTTAAAAAATACCGATGAGTGAACTTGCATTAAAATTGATTTGGAAATAAATGCATGTATGTTTGATTGTATTGCTTGAAAATATTTTAATGGTTTTATCTTCAAAACGTGCACAGGAACAATCCCTTAATGGAATGATTTTATGCTGAGAGATGTATATTTTAATGAAACTACGTGTTCTGATATTAAATGGATATATATATATATGTTATGTTGTGAATGGCAATGTTGTGTAATAACTATAACCGAGTGTGGGTGATGTGGTAGGGCACATACTGATAATGGCAATGATTCTAGCTATGTACGGTGTGGGAGTGCACATGAGCTGATAACTAGTGGTGGTCTATATCCAGCTATGTGCGGTGTGGGAAGGCATATGAGTTGAGGACCATTGGGTGTATACATGTTTGTGTGTGTGTATATATATATATATATATGCCATAGAGATGATCATATACACTATGAAATTGTTTATATTTGTTATGAAAAGCTTGTGAAAAGAACATGTGATTATATTGAATGTTGAAAAATTGATTATTGTTAATGTGTTCAAATTGATTTTCGATGTGGTTGGGACTAATTTTCTGTATATAGCAGCAAAATGGCCTTTTTGTTACGAAAAGAAACTCTTTCTAGGTTGTTATGTTTCTCGCTGCAGCTAGAAACTCTTGGCCTTGCAAGGTTGGCCATGGTTTTGTTTCTTGCTGCAACGAAAATGGATTCTTGCTGCAATGAAAATGGATTCTCACTACAGCCAGAAACTCTCAGGTGGTGGTGTAGTGCTTTCACTTTGACAAAGATTTTGACCACCATTAGTTTAGAACTAGGCAAAGTAGTGAGCATCAAAGTTGTAGCCTAGCCTCTTAGCTTTCTAATGACTTAAAAAATCATGTCAATTGGACTTTTGTAGTGGGATATATGCTTGAAAACCTGAAACATATGCAAACCAAGAATTTCTTTTCGTTGTAGCGAGAAACGTGCTGTCACGTTGCTACCTTGCTTGATTCTAATATAATTTTGTTTCACTCCTTTATCTTCATGATTGAGCATGGGTTTTTGCAATACTAAGAGTTTACTAATTAATGTTTGAAATAAGGGGGTTTAGTAAGAAATTAAACTAAATTGCATTGTTTTCAAAACAAATGCATAATGATTTTCAAATTTTCCTTATCAATTGCTTGTTCCCTTCCTATGTTCACTCACTGGGTTTATACTCACTCTTTTAAATTGCATGTTTTTAGATTTGTAGACAGTTGGAACCTAGCTTGAGAAGTCCACTCATGTTCACCCTTGGTAGGTATCTTGGCATTCGGTAGCCGTAACCTCGCCAAAGTCACTCCTTTGGTCGTCAAGAATTTTGCATGTGTATTTACACTTGATGTAAATCACTAAGATTTAGGCTACAATCAATAGATGTATATTTGATATGATGATGCCATTATGAGATGGCAATGAATGATAGTATTTTGGATTAGTACCAGTATAAATATTTTCGTTGCCTTGTTTATTATCGAAATATGTATAGTTGAGAATAAAGATTTGTGGTTAGAAATAATGGTGGGAATGATGAAATAGAATTTCATAAATAGGCTTGCTTGGGCTTAGTGGGCTGTGCCCATTAGACCCTTATGCCTTTCATGGCCTAGAATTTAGGTTGTGACAGTTCGATTCATGGAAAGGTAATTAAGCCAACCTAGTTGTCAAAAGTTATCAATGTTTGAAAATTAATGCACTCGGGATAGTTAAAGTCTATTACCCTTCTTGGCTTGATGTCTCGCTTGGTGTAATCTTTGTTGAATTTGCACTCCAAGGAGGGGTGAGAAAACTTTCTCTTGAATGAGCAATCATCATTGCACGGTGCCGGTGGTGGTGGTGGTTGGGAGGAGGTGGCAATATCCTAGTTTAAGACCCGTTGGTGGAAAGCAATGGATTATATTTGTTTGGATCGGGAAGCCATTGGGGTTTTGATTTTTGGGGAGTTTTTGAAGAAAAGGAACTAGTAGAAATGGGAAAGGATAGCTATGAGGACTTTTAATTAGTGTAATTTGACCTCAAAATGACCAATTTCCATAAATTTAAAAAATTAAAATCTAGGGTTTCAACAGAGGAATTTTGTGATCTCAATCAAAATTTGGTATTTTGGGATGAAAAAAAGGATGTTTGGGTGGAAAAAAAACCGTTAGAACTATTTTAATCAATTCCAATTTGGAAGATATCAAAAACAATTGGGAGAGTTAAGAGAATTTAAAGCTAAGGAATTACGAGTTATGTTGAAAATGACATTCTAGAGGCTTAAAATGGCATGATGTATCGATAAATGTGCTCGTGTATCGATAGAGTCATGGTAGAACTTTTATTTTTGGCCACTGAACATAATATATCGATAAATGTTCTTGAATTTATTGATACATATGTCTATGTATCGATACATATGTCATAGGATTTTAATTTTGGCTATTGGACGGATTGTATGATACATTTGGAGTTGTATTGATGAATGTTCTTGAATGTATTGATACATGAACTTTCGTAACCATGAATAAAATGATTTTGGCTTCAAAAATTTACGATTTGGTCTAGACACTTTGTGCAATCCAAATAATGTGAAGTTTTGACTTGAAAACATTTTAAAAACAGTGTTTGGAACTAGTGCAAGTGAATTTGGAATGTTAAATCATGAGTTTTGAAAAAAAATTTGCTTCCTCAACAACTTTTCCACAAACTTTAAGAATTAGATGGCCATGGCATAAATACATATATATATATATATATGTAACTGATTGACAATATATATATATGTAACTGATTGACAATATATATATATATATGTAACTGATAGACAATCATACGCGAGAATTTCATGGACATGCTGGTTTGTGTATGCACAAGTAAGAGTCAAGCATCGTGCATGATTTCATTGCAAATATTATCCTTAAATTGAAGCAAGAAAGACATAAACACTATACTTGCTGATGGCAATATGGGAACAGGAAATAAACTTATACATGTTTGTCACATCCAACATTATGCAAAAATAGTAATTAAAGGTAGCTACTAGCTAGAGTTTTTTTTTTTTAAAGATGGATTTATAAGACCTAATTCACTTTTAATTTTGCAAAATTGTTTCTTATCAAGTGCTTTTGTGAAGATGTCAACCAATTAATCTTTTGTATCTAATATTCAAGAACAATATCTTTAATAAAGTGATGTCTTATTTATGTGTGTTTAATCCTGAAGTGATGGACGGGATTTTTGGTGAGATTTATGGCACTAGTATTGCACATTTTATGAGAATTCTTTCCATGGCTAGTCCATGATCTTCTAATTGTTGCTTCAACTATATCACTTGAGCATAATAACTTTAGACAGCCATAAATTCAGCTTCAGTAGTAGATTGAGCTACACTATTTTATTTCTTTGAGAACCATGAGATAACATATTACCTAAAAATTGACATGTACCGGATGTGCTATTTTTTATCTATTTTATATTCACCAAAGTCGACATCCAAATATGAGTGGAGATTGAGAGTGGAGCTCCTTGGATACCATATTCCTAAATTAAATGTGTTTTTCAAATATTTAAAAATTCTTTTGATAACACTTAAGTGTGGTTCTTTATGAGATGATTGAAACCTAACACATAGGCCTACATTAAAACTTATGTCTGGTCTACTAGTAGTGAGATAAAGAAAGGAACTAATCATAGATCTATAAAATTTTTTATCAACGAGCATACCTTTTTTATTCTTGTCAAGCATGGTTGATGTGTTTATTGGTGTGTGGTATGTTCTTGTGCCTTATATACCAAACTTCTTGATCATGTCTTTTGCATACTTGGCTTGACTTATGAATATGTCATTTTTTTTTTGGTTTGATTTGCTGTCGAAAAAAATAATTTAACTCACGCATCATGCTCATCTCAAATTCTCCTTTCATAATTTTAGCTAACTCTTGACAAAAAAGCTCATTAATAGCATTAAAAATAATATCACCAATATAAACTTGTACAATTAAAATGTCTTTGCCTTTACTTTTGATGAAAAAAATCTTATCAACCTTTCTTTTATTTAAATCATTTTAATTAAGAATTTTGACAATGTTTCATACCAAGATCTAAGAGATTGTTTTAAACCATACAAGGCTTTTCTTAATCTAAAAACATGATTTGGAAAAGTTGGACTTTCAAAGTAGGGAAGTTGCTCAACATACACTTCCTCATTAATTAATCCATTAAGAAAAGCACTATTAACGTCCATTTGATATAGCTTAAAGTTCATATAGCATGCATAGGTTAAAAGCATTCTAATTGCCTTTTGTCTAGTTACTGGAGCATAAGTTTCATCTTAATCTATTCTTTTTCTTGACTATATCCTTTGGCAACTAACCTAGCTTTGTTTCTAGTTATGGCTCTATTTTCATCCGTTTCGTTCCTAAAAACCCATTTAGTGCCTATAATTAGGTAATCACTTAGTCTAGGAACTAACTCCCATACTTAACATGTTTCAAATTGATTTAATTCTTCTTGCATAGTTAGTATCCAATAGTCATCATCTAAAGCTTCATCAAAGTACTTTGGTTCAATTTGTGAGAAAAAAACGGCATATTCATAAACATTTGGACTTTAGCTCTAGTTTTTACCCCTTGATTAGAATCATCTATGATTTTGCTTTCATCAACTTCTTTTCTTACCATTAGATAACTAAGCTCACATTCTTCAACAATTTGTTCAATTTGTTGCTCTTTTTTTTGTGGTGCCTCTTCAATTACTTTGGATCCTTCAACATTGAGATTAAGCTCTTCAACTTGTTTTTGAAAGATACCTACATCGTTATCATAATTTTTCTTTCTAGCAAGAGGGATAGAGTTACCAAATAATACATGAATAGATTCTTCGACAACTAATGTCCTCTTATAAAACATTCTGTAGGCTTTGGAAGTCAAAGAGTATCCTAAAAAAAAATTCTTTCATCACTTTTAGCAATAAATTTACCAAGGTTATCCTTTCTATTGTCTAATACATAGCATTTACAACCAAATGAATGAAAGTAAGTACTGTTAGGTTTCTTTCCTTCATAAAGTTCATAGGGAGTTTGCTTTAAAGTTGGTCCATTACTCTATTTACAATATAACAAGAAGTATTAACGACTTTGGCTTAAAAGTACCTAGGTAAATTGTTTTCACATAGCATGATTCTTGTCATCTCTTCTAAAGTCTTGTTTTTCTTTCCATTACTCCATTTTGTTGTGGAGTCTTAAGGGCTAAAACATTATGACTATAACCATTTTCATCACAAAGTTGTTCAAAACCTAGGTTTTCAAATTTCTTTCCATAGTCACTCCTAACATTTGTTATTTTGTACACTTTCTCATTTTCAACTCTTTTACAAAAAAAGAAGTGAATATTTTTAAAGTTTTGTCTTTGTGAGCAAGAAAGAAAACCTAAGAAAACCTAGTATAGTCATCCATAATTATTAAACCATAATTCTTTCCACCAAAGTTGGCAGCCATAGTGTTGGTCCCAAATATAGATGCTAGAGGGGGGGTAAATAGCACTATCTCGGCTCTTTTGGTGGGATTGAGACTTGATCTCAAAACAAAGAAGGTATAACAATCAAAGCAATGCACAAAGGATTTATAGTGGTTTGGTCTAAGACCTACATCCACTACCTTGATTATCCAACCAAGGATTTTCAAACCAAAACACTAAAAGGTGGAATTCACAAGCTCCCACCAAGCTTTTACTATGACTTTTCAAAGGCTTAGCCACAACCTTTACACTAGTTTTTCACGGGATCAACTAAAACCCAAGGTGGCTTTCCAAGGCTCAACCACAACCTATCACTAGTTTTTCCCGAGCTAAACTAAAACCCCAATGTGGTTTTTCAAGGCTCAACCACAACCTTTACTCTAGTTTATCACGGGCTAAACTAGAACCTCAATGTGGTTTTCCAATGCTCAACCACAACCTATCTCTAGTTTTTCACGGGCTAAACTAAAACCCACAAGCATCCAAGCAAACCTTACTTGATGCAAACACTTAGTGTGAAACACTCATTCTAAGAATACAAAGATGGAAAGAAGAAAGTACCTAGTGATCACACGGTTGATCTATGTGGTACAAGTTTAAGTGCAAAACACAAATACAAATAATAGACGCTAAGGTTCAATGAAGAGTATAAAGGATTTTCAGGTTTGCTACTCTTTTTGGCTTGAATATGATGGTGTCTTTGAGTATGAAGCCAAAGTGTGTCAAAGGTTCTCTTCGGTTGTCAAAAGTTGATTCCTTGGCATTTAAAGATCCTTTTATAGTTGGAAAAGCTTGTCTAAAGGCTGTTGGGATGTTTATGACCGTTGGAAACAGTTTGGGGAAGATTCTAGCCGTTTTCTTGTCTTATAGTAGCCTGGCGAATGTAGCAGACAGAGAGCACTTAGTCTACTAAAATTTTTCCCTTGGTCGACTAAGTTGGTTCTGTTTTAGATGCAGATTCCAGTGAGCGCTTAGTCGACTAACCCTATTTTCTTAGTCGACTAATTTGATTCTGTTTCTTACCAAGCTTCACCCTTTCACTTCTCCACTTTGACCTTTGTTCAGCCACTGATCTTCCTTGTCATATCAGGGGACTTCTTTTATAATGTTCATCCTTCTTCCTTATACAAATCATATCTTTAAGTGCTCATTAGGAAGATTGAAATAATATTTCTTTGTAGTTATTTCCCTTGCACACTTAGTTAGAAATGTTAGACACAAATGACATGGGAATGTTTTATTATCATCAAAAACTAATGGAGTTAACAATCTCCCCCTTTTTGATGATGACAAAACATCCCTTGATTAATAACATGGTGCCTTTTGAATTTTTTTTTTCAGTTTCTGCAGAGAATGAGGATTGCTCCCCCTAAGTTCATGCTCCCCCTTAGTGTGTGCATTTTTCATTTATTTCAGTAAGTTTTTATCTTAGTTATATTTCTAGTGACATTGTACATGCTTGCTTCTGATAGAAAATGTTTATATATGCAGATTTAAGAGCAAATGACATGTTGACAGATTTTATCAGACTTTCTACTTTTGCAGATTTTTGTCAATAGCTTGTAATTTCTAGATTTCATCATGTTAGCTCCAGATTTCATTCAAACCATCATTTTTCCAGCAGATTCTCTATAAACTATCATCCATATGTACTGAAACACATATTCAATCTTTGCATTATTGTGTCAGAATAGGTTCATCAGCATATTTATTCAATATTAGCACAACATCAAAAAATTGACACAGCATTTCAAAGATATCAGCAGAAAATTTCCAACAATGCTTCATAATGCCATAGATATCTTTTTCAAAGTTCAAGCACTTCAAATAGCTATCAACAAGCATATTCAAAACATCCATAAAGTCAGCTAAAATTAAGAGCATTGTTTGAATGCCATTTTGGCATAAATATCCAACAAAACAGTAATCAGAAATATTATTCCAGAAATACCCCTAGTCCTATAATTGCTACCTATCTATCCTAGAAGTCTGGTACCTCTACTCTCAAGATTTTTTGTGTTTCTTGATATATTTCCTAAAGGTCCAGTACTTCTACCCTCAGATTTTTTATTTTGCTTGTAAATACTACTCCCCTTTTTTGTCATCATCAGGGAGGGGGCTGAGGTGTCAACCTTCAAAGGGAGATGGTGTAGACTCAGGGGACATAGTTTGTTCCCACTAAGGATTTAGGGGAATACGAGAAGGTGGTCTCAGAGGGGGTTGAGAGGCTACTTCAGGAGTTTACTGAGGAGGTTGAGGAGGTATCTCTATAGCTTTCTCTAGAGTTTCCTGATCAGAAACTTCTATTGGGGCTTGAGGAGTGCTTGCAGGAGGTGATTTTACTTTTTCTGCCAATCTTGAAGACTTCCTTGTTCTTGGAGGTACTGATTTTCTTGCTGTCTTCTTTTGTCTCATGGTAGGAGGCTGAGGCTTAGATGCAAAAGCAGTGTCTTTTGCTTTTGCTTTTCTTTTGTTCTTCCCTTTTTCTGCAGCTTTTTGTTTTGGGGTCATTGCTAAAGTAGCTTAAGCTGCTATTGCCTTTTTTTTGCTTGCTCTTCTCTTGCCATCTGATAGAACAGTCCCATGACAAACACTTTATTAGAATGGGGAGGTGATGCTTCTTGTTCAGGTTGTGGTGAAGATTCATGCTCAGGAGAACCAGGTGGTGAACCAACTACCTCAATGCCTTGATAAGATGTTTCTTTTCTTGCTAAGGTGGTTTGGTGAGTTTCTTCAAGTTCTGATTCAAGGTCATGATGACCAGGACTTGCACTCTGGTAGGCTAATCCTTTAGCTTGGAATTCAGGGCTTGCATCTTGGAATTCAGAACCTTCTAGTTGTAAGGTTGATCTTTCAGCACCTTGTCCTTCTAGTGCCATGCTCTCAGTAGCAGAGGAGTTAGTATCAGCAGGTCCAATTGGTATTTTAGATTTGGCTTGCAAGCTGGCTTTAATTTCATTCATTTTTTCTTCAATTTTAACAAGCCTAGTTCCTTGATCAATGAGCTTGGCATCCATTCTCATTAGCAGATTGAACATTACTTCATTGAAGAATGGATAAGCTACTGTTTCTGGTTGTATAGGGGGTTCTTCTTGTTGAGTTTGAACTGAAGTGATCTTCGAGGTCTTGCTGAAGGTGTCCCTATACACTCTGTATCTCATTTTGATCAGACTTCCTAGGTAAATTGGTTGGTCTCTACTCTTGACCATATCCATATCATACCTCTTTGCCCATACTCCTTTCTTCTTCACAAGAGATGTGATCACATCCCTATAAGGCAAATGGATATTCTCCAGTTTACATACTGCCCTCATCCTTTCAATCATGAATCGTCCAAGGTTCAGAACTTCACCAGTGAATGCATGCTCCATCAGCCAAAGGTCTTGAAGGCTAATGTAGCTTAGGCTACCACTCCTACCATACTGATTTGCAACTATAAAGTAATGCAGGATTCTAAATTGTGGACTAATAATCAGTCCTGCATTACTCTTTGAAGAGAATTTCTCCTTTTTCTCGATGACAATTTCCCACATAGAAGCAGGATCATACTTGTCAGGCATTTCATACTCTCCATTTTCTCCTTCTATTCCTAGCAGGTTACTCAAGTTTGAAGCTGCAACTAAGAATTCTTTCCCATTCAGAAATACATTCAGATTTTCTTCTGAATAGTCTTCTGAATCATCAAGCTCTCTTTCATTAAATGCAATGCTAGCATAGAATTCTTTAACTAAACTAGCACTATACGTTCTGTCTTTAAAAGAGCTATACTCCTTAATGCTCAGTTCATTGAAGTAATTAGTCAAGCTTGTTTGGAGTTCAGGAGTTTCACTGAAACTCTCCCAGTCAATGTGTTTCTCGCATGTAATGGGAGCATTTTCAATTTTCTTGAACCTTTCTTCATGAATTTTATTCCTAAATTTCAAGGAAAAAGCAGATGATGTACCTTTTTCTCTTTTGCTCTTCTTTCCCAATTTCTCAGTCTTATTCTTTTTCTCTTTTTGTTTCTTCTTTTGTGAATCTTTTCCAGTCTTTTTTGTTACAGAACTCGAAGCTCCTTTTTTTTATTCTTTGGGTGCTTAGCTTCGGGGTTTTTTTCTGCTGGTCTCTTTCCCTTTTTCTTTGCAAACAAGTCCTTGAGCAGAGTCGACTTGGCCATTGCGCTTTTTCAATATGATTTTCACTTAGGGTTTTGATATGCGACAGAAAGAGGGTTCTCGATTGATTTCAGATAAGGAAGAAAAGCAAACAAGATTGTTTGGGTTGAGAAAATCGGTTTTCTGAGGGTTAAGAAGTGATTGACAGTTTCCAACTTAGAAAGCTGTCTGTCTCCCCCTTAACAAATGCCTTATTTTCCAAAATTTCAAGAACTCCTTCTTATATTTTACTATTTACTACTTCAGGTTTCCCCTTTTTATTTTGTCACCTGGTAGGTATAAAATTTCATCAATTTAATCTTATATCATTCAGCCATCAGTTCTTTTGATCTAATAGAACAGAATGCTTTTAGTTGACTGAGTTTTATACCTTAGTCGACTAAATCTCTTCTGTTTTTCTCTATTTAGTCCAAACTTCTTCCTATAACTCATCAAAACAACACATTCCTAGATTTCTTCTAATTTCATAGAATCTATCCTCACTAAGGGGTTTTGTAAATATATCAGCAAGTTGGTGCAATATGCTCACAAATTCAATATTGATTTTTCCCTTAGTTACATAGTCTCTAATAAAGTGATGTCTAATCTCAATGTGTTTAGTTCTTGAGTGTTGTACATGATTTTTTGAGATATTTATAGCATTGGTGTTGTCACAATATATGGGAGTGTTATTCATGGACAACCCGTAGTTTCTCAATTGTTGTTTAATCCATAAAACCTATGCACAACAACTTCCTAGGGACACATATTTTGCTTCAACAGTGGACAATGCTATAGAATTTTGCTTCTTGCTTGACCAGCATACAAGCATGCTTCCTAGCAGCTGACATGTTTTACTTATGCTTTTCCTATCAGTTCTACTTCCTGCAAAGTCAGCATCGAATATCCTACAAGACTGAATGGTGAATCCTTTGAATACCAAATTCCTAAGCTTGAAGTTTCTATGAGATATCTAAATATTCTTTTCACAGCAGTAAGGTGTGTTTCTTTAGGTTGAGACTGAAATCTAGCACATAAACACACACTAAACTAAATATCTGGTCTACTTACAGTCAAGTAATGAAGATATCCAATCATACCTCTTTAGAGCTTTTGATCTACATCTTTACCTTTCTCATCAGTATCAAGCTTTGTAGATGTACTCATTGGTGTGCTAATGGATTTCAGTTTCAGCATATCAAACTTTTTGAGCATGTCTTGAATGTATCTATCTTGGCTGATAAAAGTTCTTTCTTTGCATTGTTTGATTTGAAGTCCCAAAAAGTACTTCAATTCTCCCATCATGCTTATCTCGAATTCTCCTTGCATTTCCTTAGCAAAGTTCTTGCAAAGAGATTCATTAGTAGTACCAAATATTATGTCATCAACATAAATTTGAACTATGATTAGATCATTTAGGTATCTCTTGATAAACAGTATGGTATCAATGCTGCCCCTAATATAGTCTTTTTCTACCAGAAATTTAAAAAGCCTTTCATACCAGCTCTAAGAGCTTGTTTCAATCCATACAAGACTTTATGAAGTTTAAGGGCATGATCTGGTTTTTTGAAATCTTCAAAACCAATAGGTTGTTCAACATATACCTCTTCTTGAATAATTCCATTAAGGAATGCACTATTAGGAATGCACTATTCACATCCATTTGGTATAGTTTGAAGTTCATATGACAAGCAAAGGCAACTAATAATCTTATGGCTTCTATTCTAGTTACCAGAGCAAAGGTTTCTTCATACTCTATTCCTTCCTCCTGATTATATCCCTTTGCCACCAATCTTACTTTGTTCCTTACAACATTTCCTTGTTCATCAATCTTATTTCTAAACACCCATTTAGTGCCAACTATAGGATGATTTGAAGGCTTAGGCACTAGTGACCATACATTATTTCTCTTGAATTGCTCCAGCTCCTCTTGCATGGCTAAAATCCATCTTCCTCTTTTTCAGCTTCTTCAAAACTTTTAGGTTCAATTTGAGAAATGAATGCTGAAAATTCACATGTCTCCCTTGTTCCTTTCCTAGTCTTAACTCCATGAGATATGCCACCTATGATTTGTTCTTGAGAGTGATCTCTCACATATCTCTAGCTTCTAGGTAAGTCACTATGCTGGATTTCTTGTCTTTGTAAGTTTTCAAGTGGTGGAGCTATGGGTTCTTCCCTAGATGAGTCTTCCTCATTATTTTTGCTATTATCTAGACTCATTTCTTCCATGTTTCTTTCTAGATTTTCTAAATCTTCATCATCCTTATGAGCTTCATTTTCAACATGGATTGATTCATCAAAAACTATATGGACAGATTCTTCAACATTTAGTGTCCTTTTGTTGAAAACTCTATAAGCTTTTGAGTTCATGGCATATCCTAAGAATATTGCTTCATCACTTTTAGCATCAAACTTTCCTAATAGCTGTTTTCCATTGTTCAAAACAAAGCATTTGCAGCCAAAGCTCCTAAGGTGAGAGGTGTTTGGCTTTCTTCCTTTGTACAACTTATATGGGGTCTTTGACATGATTGCTCTAATTGAAACTCTATTAAGTATGTAAGTTGCTGTATTTATAGCTTTAGCCTAAAAGTACTTAGGAAAATTATTCTCACAAAGCATGGTTTTTGCCATCTTTTTCAATGTTCTATTCTTTCTCTCCACAACTCCATTTCGCTGGGGTGTTCTAGGTGCTGAAAAGTTATGTTCCAACCCCTTTTCATTGCAATATTTCTCGAACTCATCATTTTCAAATTTTCCTCCATGGTCACTCCTAATCCTAATAATGGATGTACGTTTTTCATTCTCAATTTTCTTGTAATATCCTATGAAAGCTAATAATGCATCATTCTTGTGAGCAAGGAAATAAACCTAAGTGAATCTAGAATAGTCATCAATAATCACTAAACCATAAGATTTGCCACCTAGACTCGTGGTGCTAATTGGACTAAAAAGATCAATATGAAGCATTTCAAGAAGTCTCGATGTTGACACAACATTCTTAGCTCTGAATGATGTTCTGACTTGTTTTCCTAACTGACATGCTTCACATACTCTATCATTTTCAAACATGATGCTAGGTAGTCCAATAACTAGGTCTTTCTTAATTAGTTTCGACATGGTGTTTAAGCTAACATAACCTAGTCTCCTATGCCACAACCAGCTATCATTTTCTGCCTTAGCTACTAAGCACATTTCACTATCATTTTCTAGATCTTCAAGAAAGATGACATACATGTTTCTCAATCTTTTTCCTATGAAGGTAGTCTTGTTAGTGCCTATGTCTATTACTTCACATTTGTTGGAATCAAAACAAACGTTAAACCTTTTGTCACATAGATGACTTATGCTTAGCAGATTATGCTTTAAGCCTTGAACAAATAACACATGACTAATTTGAGTAAAAGAGTTCTTACCAACCGTACCTATACCTTGAATTCTTCCTTTTGAATTATCTCCAAAGGATACGGTACCTCTTCTTTTCTTATCCAGCTATGCAAATAGCATTTCATCCCCTGTCATGTGTCGAGAGCAGCCACTATCCATGTACCATGGCTGTTTCTTCTTGTGTTGAGCCTTTAAACATATTTCATTTAGGTGCAGCTCAACCTACAAAAATATGGTTCAGTTTTTCTTGATAGGTACCCATGCTTTGATGGGTCCTTGAATGTTAGTGTCAATAAAATAGCCTTTTGGCACTCAGATTTTTCTGGTTTTCTGCACATTTAGATTTTTGACACAATCATGTGATAAGTGACCATATTTTCCACAACAATAGCATCTAAATGATGCATTATGATGATTCTTCTTCCTATATGAATTTTTCTTTAAGAGATCGTTGTTTAAGCACTTAAGAGCAGTATTTTCATTTAGAACTTTTTGCAAAGCATCAATTTTATTTTCCAACTCTACTCTCATTATTTCAAAATATGTTTTTGAGTGTTCCAGTTCAGTTTGAAGTAAGTTTCTTTGTTAAAAAACAGAGTTAAAATTGAGTTTTATGTTTTTCAAATCTTTTTCAAATGATGTAGCATTTTTCTTCAGATTTTTGTACTTTAAAAATAGGCTTTCAAACTCATCACATAACTCATCATACTCATCTTGCAAATCATTCATAGATATATCACAAGTCAATGAGCATGCCTCTGTTTCATCATCCTTTGCCATCAAGCAAATGTTTGCTCTTTCTTCTGAGCTTCCTTCATCAGATTTTATTCTTGAATCACTATCTGACCAGGCTGCAGCAACCATTATCTTTTTTGATTTTCTGTTTTTCCTTGGAGCTTTTTCCTTCGGCAATAGACATTCAAATTTGTAGTGTCCTGATTTTTTGCATTCGTAGCAGATCACTTCTTCCTTATTACTGTTTTCATTCTTGTTTTTCTTCCATGAAGGACTTTGATCCTTTTTAAAGAATTTTCTTACAAATTTTCAATTCTTTTTTCCCATCAGTTTTCTTAATCTTCTTGCAACAAGTGCAAGTTCATCATTATCATCATATGAGAATTCTTTCAGCTTTTCTTCAAGGATGCTGGCTTTGAGTGCTATGTTCTTCTTCTTCTTCTCTTTTGCCTCTCTTTTATCCTTTTTTTTCTTTTTCTTTGAGCTCCAGCTCATGTGTGAGGAGTGACCCGCATATTTCATCCAGTGTGATGATGTTCAAATCTTTAGCTTCTCGGATGGCAGTCACCTTTGACTTCCAAGACTTAGGTAGACTCCTAAAAAGTCTTTTTACAAGCTCGTGCTTAGGGATAGGTTTTTTAGTTGGTTAAGCTTAGTTGTAATGTTTGTGAACCTATCAAACATGCTGGTAATGTCCTCACCAGGTTTCAATTTGAATATCTCATAACTGTGGGTTAGGAAGGCAATCTTGGACTCCTTAATTTGAGAAGTCCCTTCATGAATGATTCTTAACTTGTCCCACACTTGCTTAGCTGTTGTACAACTTAAGACTTTGTTGAACTCAGTGGGAGTTAAGGCACAATGCAAGGTGTTGATTGCCTTAAAATTGGTCTGCACTTTCTTAGTTTCAGCCTCGGTCCATTCAGACCTTGGCTTAGGCATTAACTCATTTGTAACCACATTTATAGTTGAGGAAATAAAGGGACCATCTGTGATGACATCCTACATTTCATAATCTGTGGCTCTAATGTATATTGAAATCTTAGTGCTCCAATAAGGGTAATTAGAGCTATCAAATAGATGTGGTCTATTTGTAGATTGTCCCTCGGCTACAACTGATTTTTGTAAAGCCATTTGAATCCTCTCTAAAGGTGTTAGACCTTGTATGCAAAGAGCTAGCTCTGATACCAATTGTTGGTCCCAAATATAGGTGCTAGAGGGGGGTGAATAGCACTATCTCAACTCTTTTGGTGGGATTGAGACTTGATCTCAAAACAAAGAAGGTATAACAATGAAAGCAATGCACAAAGGATTTATAGTGGTTTGGTCCAAGACCTACATCCACTACCTTGATTATCCAACCAAGGATTTTCAAACGAAACACTAAATGGTGGAATTCACAAGCTCCCACCAAGCTTTTACAATGGATTTTCCAAGGCTTAGCCATAACCTTTGCACTAATTTTTCACGAGATCAACTAAAACCCAAGGTGGCTTTCCAAGGCTCAACCACAATTATCACTAGTTTTTCCTGAGCTAAACTAAAACTCCAATGTGCTTTTTCAAGGCTCAACCACAACCTTTACTCTAGTTTTTCACGGGCTAAACTAGAACCCCAATGCGGTTTTCCAAGGCTTAACCACACCCTACCTCTAGTTTTTTACGGGCTAAAGCAAACCTTGCTTGATGCAAACACTTAGAGTGAAACACTCACTCTAAGAATACAAAGATGGAAATAAGAAAGTACCTAGCGATCACACGGTTGATCTATGTGGTACAAGTTTAAGTGCAAAACACAAATACAAAGAATAGACATTGATGTTCAACGAAGAGTACAAAGGATTTTCAGGTTTGCTACTCTTTTTGGCTTGAATATGATGGTGTCATTGAGTATGAAGCCAAAATGTGTCAAAGGTTCTCTTAAGTTGTCAAAACTTGATTCCTTGGCTTTTGAAGATCCTTTTATAGTTGGAGAAGCTTGTCTGAAGGCTGTTGGGACGTTTATGACTGTTAGAAATAGTTTGGGGAAGATTCTAGCCATTTTCTTGTCTTGTAATGGCCTAGTGGATATAGTAGACAGAGAGCACTTAGTTGACTAAAATTTTTCCCTTGATCAACTAAGTTGGTTTTGTTTCAGATGCAGATTCCAGTGAGCGTTTAGTCGACTAACCCCATTTTCTTGGTCAACTAATTTGATTCTGTTTTTTACCAAGCTTCACCCTTTCACTTCTCCACTTTGACCTTTGTTCAGCCACTGATCTTCCTTGTCATATCAAGGGACTTCTTTTATAATGTTCATCCTTGTTCCTTATACAAATCATATCTTTAAGTGCTCATTAGGAAGATTGAAATAATATTTCTTTGTAGTTATTTCCCTTGCACACTTAGTTAGAAATGTTAGACACAAATGACATGGGAATGTTTTATTATCATCAAAAACTAATGGAGTCAACACATAGTTGGTCCTAAAAGATCTATGTGAAGCAATTGTGAGGCTCTAATAATAGTTACATCTTTTTTGGATTTAAATGATCTTTTTCTATATTTGCTTTTAACATAAGCATCACAAAGTTGACCATTTTCAAAGTTTAGCCTAGGGAGCCTTATTACAAGATCTAGAGATAGTAGTTTTGAGATTATGTTCATGCTAGCATGTCTTAGTTTTTTATGCCATAGCTAATTATCCTTATTTTATTTAGCCATAAAACATACACTGTTAAAAGATAAATCATCCAAGAAAACAACATCTGTATTACCTTGTCTATCAATAAATAGAGTTTCATTTGTTTTAACATCAACAACATAACAAGTTAATGATTCAAATATGACTTTAAAATCCTTGTCATAAAGTAGACTAACACTCAATAAGCTATGCTTAAGACCATTTACAAATAGAACATTTTCAATTTGAGGAGAGGAAATTTTACCTATGGTACCAATACGTTCAATGTGTCCTGTTGAGTTGTCACCAAAGGTTATATTTCCTTTTTTCTTTGGCCTTAATTCCTTGAAAGATTCCTTGGTTCCCGTGATCTGTCTAGAGCATCCATTATCAAGAGACCATTTTCCTTTTTCTTTTGCTCTTGACTTTAAACAAGTGAGCTCCTCTTACAAAGACAAAATTCAAACATTTGACTTTGGTACCCAAATTTTCTTGGGTTCATATGAGTTAGTGTCTTTGGTTCATTTTGGACCCATTCCAAATTTACCATTTTACTACGTGGATGTTTGGTTCTTTTCAAAACTCATACACTTTTGATTTTCTTACCTCTATAAGTGGTAGTTCTTAAAAGGCAAAAATGTGTAAAATGTCCTACTTTATGGCAATAAATACATCTAGTGAATGAGTCATGTTTTTCATTTCCTTTAACAAAGAAGTTTTTGAAGTGAGTTTCCTTTGGAGTGCCATCATAGCTTATTCGTTCTTTGTCAAAGAATGCTCTTTGTGTTTCTAGCATGTCATTTAATTTTTGTTAACTCATGTTGAACTTTGAAAATGTACTGTGCAAGTTCTTATTTTTCTTTTTCAGCTCAATTCTCTCAATTTCCAAGTCTTTGACTATGTTTTCTAGTTCAATTTTTGTCTTAACAAAGCGTTCATTTTCTACCTTAAGCTTAGATATGATTTTCTTGTATTTTAATGTCTTTTCTTCAATGCAACTATAAAGTCATCATATGCATCTTATAGTTCATCAAATGAATATAAGGCTTGATCTAAAGTGCATGAACTAGAATCATGAGAGGTAGAGCATACCTTGGTGTCTTCAAGTTCCATGAAGTAAAGGTTGGCAACTTCATCTTCTTTATCTTGAGAATCGCCACTATCACTCCAAATGACAACCATGGCTTTTTTTCTTGAAATTTTTTTGGATAGTCTTCTTATTTGAACATTCGTATTTAGTGTAACACCTCGTACCTAGGGATGTCAACGGGTCGGGTACCCTATAATTTCGAGGTACCCGAACTCTAACCCTATAAAAAATCAATTACCCTAACCCTATTAACTACCCATTTAATTTTAAAATTACTACCATAACCCTAACCCTAATACATTTCCACTACCCTATAATTACCCTAACCCGTTTAAATACCCGATTAAATAAAAAAATTATTAAAATTTTCTTCATGGGAATCCAATTACCTAATTAACTTTTCTAATCTCATAACTTACCTTTAGATTTATATGTTATATGTTTATATAAATAAACATATATATTGTAATTAATAATTTTATGAGTTATAATTTTTACAATATTAAAACAAAATAAAAAGTAAATATATTTATATTTAAAATACATAATATATACACACACGCATTCATAAAAGTATTAATGTCATCATATTAATAATTAAAGTAATCATACTTAAACATAAATAACAATATAATAATTTTTTAATTTAAATATATTAATGGCATCACATTAATAATTAAAGTAATCATACTTTTCATATATTTGTTAGTTTTTAACAAAAAAATTTACTTGTAAAGTTGGTAAACATTATAAATTTTTAATTTAATTATTAAAATAATAATAAAATATTTATAAATAGTAATCGGGTTCGGGTAACGGGTACCCAAGAGGTGGTACCCTAACCCTACCCTATTAAAATTCGGGTAGTGAAATCACTACCCTAACCCTACCCGAACCCGTTTATGAGTACCCTAATCCTATATAAACGGGTCGGATACCCGCGGGTACCCTATAATAGGGTACTCGTTGACATCCCTACTCGTACCCTTGTTTAGAAGCCAATAAGACCTTATCGATGAGATGAAGAGTCACTTGACATAAATTTAAGTACTAAAGAGTGGTGACGGGTGAAAAGAATATTTTAAAATAAAATAATATTTTATAAATAAAATAATATTAAAATATTAATATTTTATTTATTATTGAAATTAGTTAGAAAGGAGGGTTATATGACCAATCTAAGTGGGAAAGAAGATATAAGAAAATATTTTAAAGAAAAACAATGTTAGTAGGACCCGCGTGTCTTTATTAAATAAAGCTAGTACGAGTAAATATATTTTTAAATATTATGGTGATACTGTGGTGAAGTGCAAACTTTATATTTTGTTTGTACACGTGTAAAGGAAGGAAAATAGAAGAAAATTGGAGTTTAAGAAATGTTAGAAGGACCCAATTGTAAAGGATGAAAGTTAGAGGGGTCACATGATAAATAAAGAAAAGTTTAAGGACTCATTTGTGATTTTAATATTTGAAGTTAAAAAGGGAATTTCCTAACCAAAGAAGGTTAGATTATGAGGAATATGGGGTATACATGTGGAAGTTACTATTATATGCAAACTATGGTGTGTAGAAAGGAAAGTTAGTAGGGGACATGTGGGACCCCCACCACGTGAAGAAAAGAAAGGATAAGACTAAAATTTATTTGCATGTAATGTGATTGGTGTATCGGTGGTCAAATGAAGAAAAAAGAAAGTGGGTTACATGTGATTTGAATAGGTCAAAGAATGACTAAATAAAATATGAAGTAAATGTAGTGTATGGAAAAAAGAAATCAAGGAAAAAGAAAGGGAATGCAAAGTGGTGAATGGAAAGGTTGTAAAGCCTTTTTACCTTGTAATTTTATCATATAAAATACAAGGAAAAGATGCCAAAAAGCCATTAAGTCTTAGGCAATCCACCCATGCAAGGAAAGTAAAGAGAAAAGAAAAGAAAATAATGAAAAAGAATGGTCAAGGAAGACAACGGGCGGAAAAGTCCAAAAGACTTTTTGACTTGTAATTTTAACCACATAAAAAGAATGAAGAAATGCTAAAATAACCAAGCTTTAAGGTAAGTCGCCCATGAGAGAAGAAAAGAAAGAAAATTTGATTTGTGGGGCATTTGGGAGAATCCACCCACACTAAAGAATGGCAAAATATATTTGCCTTGAGAAAACTAGCACCTTTGGAAAGAAAAAGAGAGAGGATCGACTTGGAAGCAAATAGAGAAAGAAAGAAATGAGAAAGGAAGAAAAGAAGAAAGAAAAAAAAAGAGAAAGAAGAACAGTCAACAAGCAGCTAGTTGTGGAGTTCTTCGAGATCACACAGGTAACCTTATTTTTGGTTTTTCTGAGAATATTGGTTCTTGTAATTCTTTGCAGGCAGAATTGAGGGCTTTACTTCGAGGACTCCTATTGTGCAAAGAACGCCATATTGAAAAGCTATGGATCGAAATGGATGCATTGGTGGCGATTCAACTAATCCAGAAGTCCCAAAAAAGATCTCATGACATAAGATATTTGTTAGAGTCCATAAGGCAATGTTTGAGCAACTTCTCCTACCGCATTTCACACATCTTTCGAGAAGGCAACCAAGTAGCAGATTTCCTGTCAAATGAAGGACACAATCATTCAAACCTCTGCGTGTTCAACGAAACACAAGGTGAGTTGTATGGAATGCTCAAGTTAGATAGATTAAATTTACCTTATGTCCGTTTTTGATAACTGTAAAGGAGTAGTACTCCTCGTTTACATTTGCTGTTATAAAATCCAAATTTGCTTGGTATCTCAATGTAATAGTAAGGAATATCCATCCTTCTGTAGCATCAATAGTTATGCACTTAGGATGGCTATCCTTACTCTAGGTGCTTTTACGATTTTACATTTTAGGCATGTAATGTAGGAGGTACGGTTTATGTCCCCCTCCTTTGTCCTTTGACCTTATAATTAATAAAATTTAACAGGGTAGCTGGGCCCTGCGAGAAATTCCAGTATAAAAAAAAAAGGTAAGGAAGGTTCAGCCAAGTGGTTCCAAGCTAAGAAAGGTAAGTAGAACTTTGATTTTAGTTGTGATTTGTTGAGGAAATGAGTTAGTAATTGTGTGAAAATGTTTATGGAAGCAAAAGAAAATCATACATGTTGGTGAATCACAAGAAATACGAACTTTTGCTACCAAGGAGCTTGAGATTTCTTGGTTTTAGATCAAGTTGAATTATTGAGAAAATGTAAGACAATTATGGATTAATCCTTGATTGTTTATGCTAAATGATTGTGGGTTAAAACGAATGTCTATAATGGTTGTGAGATTTGATGTGTGAGGATGTAATGTTGAAGAAAATAAAGGATAAGAATTATGCATGCAAAGATTTAAGATTTCTTTGGTAAAGTTGCTACCATGTATGATTGTGTAAGTATGGGATTAACTATGAAATTTGGGTAAGAATTTATTAGTTGATTTGCTATGATGCATAAGTACAATTAAATGAATTGGGTTTGAATGGTTGCTAAGAAGCGTATAAGTAGAGGAAGTGTGCTAAGGTGGCATGTCTGACGATGTAACCAGTGACCGGGAAGTAAGATTAGTTATATACGCACTTGAATCAATAACGATGTAACGTCCCATTGTTGTGAGATGAGTAGGGTGCCCATTTTAAAATTTTCATAACGATGAATATATATATATATATGTATATATATATATATATACATGTGTTGATTTATTTGAAATGCAAATTTATGGAAAGCATGAGTTGGTAGATATCCTAGGAATTTGTGAATGTTAAAGTATTTGAAATTGTTTTGACTATATGTATATATATACAAGTTATATATGTACAAGATTTTAAAAACCAAGAGACAGGCTTTTTACCATGATTTGTATTGAAATGTGCCTTATTGTTTGTGTGATGTGCATTCATGAATTAAATCGCATATTCACCATGCCGTTGTGATGTTAAAACCTCATGCAAAGGTTTGTAATGTAAAGTCTTACAAAAAAAGGGTTTTATCATGTTGCTGTGATCGGTACTCTAGACATAGTTTTGAAATAAGCTTTTGAGAACTTAACTTGATTTTTAAATGATTTTATCAAACCGATAAATTCGAGAGTAGGTCAGATGTCATATCGAAAAGTGTGACCTTTGTGCACAAGTGAGCTCTAGCTAGAGAACCTTTGGGTAGTCGATGGGCTGTTAAACATGGCAAGGCCCACGGCTTGTGATATATATATACGTGGCTAGGCCACTAGTGATATATGCAGTTATGACCGCTTGATTTCTTCGATGTAGACCGACATCATTGAGACTACCATGGCTATGGGATCAAATGGAGCGAAGCTCTTGGATGTTATTACGTGAAAACGGGTCCACGAGTTCTTTTATTTTATCACCTACTCGAGAGTAAAATCTCTTTGGGGTTTTCCACTCGTATTCCTACGCATAGTGAGAACTATAAGATTTTCGACAACTTCCTTATTTATAAAATGACATGGAATTAATCCCTCGTGTGCGAGGTGATTTATGAATTTGCGCATGAGCTTTGATAATGCTTAATTTTATAAGAGCATACATGTATATACGAACTTGATTTGAGTAAAGTTATAAAAGGTTTCAATAGTAGAAACTTTTATTTGCATTGGATTTGATATATATATATATATGTGGTTTGAAATAATTATCTTATATAGAAAAAGAAATTCTTGGTTTTACATATAAGGCACTCATCTTATCTTTAAGTTAAATTATTTATATATTCTTATGTTTTTAATATTCAAATGCTTTGCCTTTAGTTTGTTTCCCATCTACACCTTACTCATGGAGTTGATGATCACTGAGTCTGTGAGACTCACCCCCTTATTTCCTTTTGCAGATAATTGATTAGTGTAAGCGTGTTGTCTAACGTATCTTAGCTCACTACAATGTAGGTAATGGTATCTCTTAGACTTCCACTCTGTGTCGCTTCACTGCATAGAGGTTGTGCTATGTAAATAGTTAGACTTATAAAATTGTTAATCTAATGGATATGTCGTTGCTAAAGACTTTGTGATTGAGTAATGAACATTAAGTGTGATGTTAAATTGTTGAAAGTTTATGGACATTGGATAATGTCATCTAGTAGCGAAGTACTAATTGCAAATATTTATCTGGATTGAGTAAATGATAGTATCATTGTCACAATTCGATCACATACGTAAAAGCATATTTGATTTAATTAACAAGAATCACAACTTAGGCTTGTTCAGAATTTGACGAGTTTACTCATAAGTCTCAGACGCCGATAATGATTGGGTTAGAAGTCGTTACATTTAGTGTGTCTTATTTTTCTGCACTCATAATATATCAAGTGATCTTTGTTATATTTTCCCTTTAGCATATCCATTCTAAGGGGTCTCATACCTTTATAATTCTTTTTCATAAATTTATTAAACTCTTGGCTAGCATGGCTATGTCTTCATTTTCTTCACTTTCATCTCTTATGTTCCCATTTTTTCCTTCAATTTTGGATTTTAAGGCTATCCCTTTTTTTCTTAACATCCTTATTCTTTTCATCATTTATAGCATTTTCATGTTTTAGAATAATCTCATAGGTAAGTAGAGATCTTATAAGCACTTCTAGCTTAAAATTATTTAGGTTTTTTGCTTCCTCTATGGCTGTCACTTTTGATGTCCATGATTTGGGAAGACTATGGAATATCTTGTTAACTAGTTAGGCATTTGAGAAATTTTTTCCTTAGGCTTTCTATCCTCCAACTATGTTTGTAAATCTCTCATATATTTGGTTAATAGTCTCACTTTCTTTCATCTTAAATAGCTCATAGTCATGTGTGAGAAGTCTTATTTTGGATTCTTTAACTTGGTTTTTTCCCTCATAAGTTGTTTCTAAGGTATCTCAAATTTGTTTAGCATTTTCACAGATATATACTCTATTGAATTCACTAGCATTTAGAGAACAAAAGAGTATGTTAAAAGCCTTGCAATTTGTTTGTATTAGTTTCGTTTCTTTATCATCCCATTTTTTCCTAGTTTTACAATTGTTTTTCCATCTACTTCCTTGGTGGAAACATAAAGACCATCTAAAATGACATTTAAAAAATCGATATCGATTGATTGAATAAACATCTTTATTTTTTTTCCAATAATGATAATTTGTACCTGAGAATAATGGAGGTCTTAGAGTTGAGTGCCTTTTATCAAGAACAGCTAAAGTGGATTCCATCTTGATGTGTTGAGCTTTGCTTTTGGATCACTCAAGATTGTTAAACCTGCAAGATGGAGCCCTAACTCTGATACCAATTATTAGTGCAATAAGGTCAATGTGAATGATTCCAAGAGGGAGGCAAATTAGAATATTTTTGAAATTTTGATGATTCTTTTTTTAAAATTTTGAGAAAATTGAATTTCCTTGATCCAAATCCCTAATTTGAAGTTGAGCAAGGCAATTGACTTCTTTGAAAGTAAAAGATGTTGGAAATGCAAATGAAATTAAAAGAGTAAAAAGGAAGGAAAATCAACATAATTTTTTTTTCTATAGAAGTTCAGCCTCCTTACATACGTCCCCTCCCTTAGATTCACTAAGAAGTTTAAAATCCATTATTGAATTAAAATTCAATACAATGCCTTTTGTTGATTAGGCAAAACCTTTCAATACAATGTCTTTTTATTGTTAAAGCATAACCACTCTACCTTTTATGCTGGTTAAGGTATAACCACTCAAGTGAATACAATGAGAAAAATGTAAATGTAGCTAGAATGCCTCTTAAAGGCTGAATAACAATTTAAGTACAATGTTTGGTGAAGATATGAACAAGCAATGGAGGCTTAATAAATGCTACAATAGAATACTTAATGGCTAGAAGAAGAGTACAAGTGGTATTGAATGATTTTTTTTAAATTCTTTTCTTTTGAGTTGTGTTTCAAAGTTCTCCAACCTTCATAAATGTTGTAAGAGCTTGTATTTATAATTGCTAAAGCTCCAGGGTAGTTGGAGGTTTATTAAATATAAAAATAGTCATTCTTCTCTCACTACAAAAATTTTGCCTATTTCCAACAGAATTTTCCGTTGGAAATAAAGCTTTTTCCGTTGGAAATATTTATTTCCAACGGATTTCCAACGGAATTTTCCGTTGGAAATTCCATCGATACAAGCCTTGTGAGTTATACTTTCCGTTGGAAATCCATTGCAAATTTAAAATTTTCCCCATTTTTTTTCAATTTCGTTAGAAAATTTCCAACGGATTTCCAACGAAAATTCTGTTGGAAATAATTCCGTTGGAAGGCATATTTCCAATGGAAAAAACAGTTTGAAACAATTTCCGTTGGAAATTATGAATTTTCAACGGAAAAACATTTAGTATTTTCAACGGAAATTTCCGTTGGAAAAATATTTCCAACGGAATTTTCCGTTGGAAACATTTTAACCTATTATTTTTATAATAAATTTTCAAAAAAAATTATCAGTTTTCATTCCGATGCTTAATTTAATTCCGTATTGAACTGTTAATATATAGAAGAAATACACATTACAAAATTGAGATCAAAAGTGTAAACATCTAATTAGAAATTATCCTTAACACACAATATATAAAATAATTGGATACATATAAGAACTTAAAACATAACTAAAATAAAAAGTATCCAAGTGTTTGCACCGAAAATTATACATCATGTGAGGGAAATTTTTTTTCTTACTTGTCAAGTCTTGAAGGTCCCGCGTCGCCAAGGGTTGAACGTGCATTACTCATGAACATGGTTTCCATACGTGCCATAAATTCACTCATGCCTTCTGCCATCACATTTCTCATTTCTTCACGTATTTCCCCACGTATTTCCTCACGTATCTTAATCAAGTTTTGTGCAAGATTTTCCACTTTTTCTTCCAATGCATTTGCGGGACTGTTAAAGTTTGAGTTGATTAGGCCACACGCAAACTCAAATGTTGCTACATTGGATTGTGTTCCTGTAAGTAAAGCTGTAGCAGGGACACGAGAGCCAAACCCATACACGTGAGTGCGCGTAGTCTCCTTCCCTCCAATTGCTTCAGTCCAAGCATGCGGATTGAATTCTGGCTAAGAAGATGACTCATCGCCATACTTCTGCAATAGTACAGAATTCTACATTTCCTACATAAAAACCATAATTAATGATTAATATTGAAGTAGAACATCAACTTAGAAGAAATAGTAAAAATTAATGAAATTGTTCTTACACTCGTAGACTTGGACTTGTTATCAATAAAATCACCATGACCCCCTAAACGCTTATTAGTACGATTGAACACTTCCAAGAAGGCAACATCTCGTTTCAGCTCAATTGCCTGAATTTATTAACACTTATTTTTAGTCAATCATAATCGATATATATATATATATATCCTTATATATATAACATGTATATCAAAACCGACATCCAACTACTAAACTTACATATTTAAATGAAATTGATGGGAAAACATACATATAAATTGTGAGTAACATTAATTCATACCATCCTTTTTGCATGAACCACAAATGGAATTGAACCACCAGTGAGCTTTGGAATGCTTCCTTCTTTTGGCGTTAAACGATTTTGCCTTGCTTTGCGTGATTTGTTTTGCCACTTTTCTGTACCCCATACTGTATCGATCAAGGTGTCCCATATTTCATTTGTGATCCATTCCCTCGACATGTCTCTGCATTCTGTAATGTTGTTGGTTTTGGCTTCAGTCATTGCTTTATGCCTTTATTCTGAAAGCATGTCTCTTAATCGATCGGAACAAATTTTTTCCCATATACGTCGAACTACAACATCTTGATGTGCAGACCAAACACATTTTTCCTACAACATAATGTAATACAATAATTTAACAAAGTTATACAAATTAATGGAAAAGAAAACGATTAATAAATAAATAACAAACATAGTACCTGAAATTTTCGAAACATTAAGTCTTTGATATCATTAGGGACTTTCCTCCATGTCGACCATGGATCATGAAAGTGATTTTTGATGATCCTTGTTATTGTAGATGTGACCCCTCTCTCGAAAAAAGCGCTTGTAAAATATTTCAAATAATTGTATATATTAAAAATTAAAAAAATTTAAAATTTCACTGAAAAATATAACAAGTTTAACAAGATAAGATACCTATCCCCAATAAGAGTAATACGTAATCTGTCCGATGGATCTACAGGAGTCTGTAATCCTACACTGGGTCCCCTACCTCTTGATCTTGATGATGTCTCATTTGCATTTCCACCTAAATCAATAGATGGGGATCTTGTAATATCATGTGTAGATGTATCATTTTCGACGTGCTCTGCAAATGCATCGTACAAAGACTGTGTCTCAAATGGCGCATCATTATTCTCCTGCTGCGCCTGTTGTGGAATGGATATATCATCACATGCTTGGGAACTTGTCGGCACAGCCATACTTGCTGATGCATATGAAGACCTAGGTCTCGGTTTTGATTGCTTCCCTTTAACCATCGTTCCTGCAATATCCTATTGTTAACATCCCATTAGCAATTATTATTAATATGATTATTATTAAAATCGAATAAAAAACATCAAATCACAACAATGACACATATAATTCTTAACTATATGAAGCAGTGCAGCAATTATATATTAACTAAGTGCAACATTTATATATTGATTTTAACTCAAACCTTATAATTTGACATCATGTCAAAATACTTTAATATCATAAAATTAAAGTTAAACAATACCGTAAAAAGAAAATATTAAACCAATATCATACGTGCCTTCCGTCATCATTCATTTCCTGAATAATCAAACTCATGTTCTGCATTATTATCACTGTCATCATTATAAGTTTCATAATCGTCGTGCTCCACATGATCTTCATCTTCATCTTCATCTTCATTATCTTCTCCTTCCATGCCATCTTCTTCATCTTCATCTTTATCGAAATCATCTTCTTTATCCTCAATCAATAGATTAACATCTTCATATTCACCACTAGCTAACTTTGCTAAATCAACTTCTTCTGATTGAGTTCTAGTAATTGAATTAGACACATCTTCTTAGTATACTTCTTCATTCAAATCACTTTCATTTTCTTTTTCACCACTAATTGGAATTTGAAATCTACTCCTAGCCTTTGTTTTAAATACTGCCCACTAATCACGTCGATCTCTTCTTCTAGATGGATAACTACTATAATAAACTTGGTTAGCTTGGGCAGCTAAAACAAATGGTTCATTAGTGACTAGTATTGAGTTGTAATTCATATCAACAAGACCATGCAATCGATCTACTTTTATTCTTTTTTCCGTATCAAACCAATGACACTTGAATAGAACTACTCTTTTCCTATACCAAAATACTCCAACTCGATTATATCCACTAAGATGCTATAAAAGTCACGCTCATGATTATTGTAAAAACTTCCTTTTATGCATACCTCACTATTCATTGTCTTACGATTATTGCTATAATCTATTGTGTGAAACTTGAAACCATTTACAAAATATCCACTATAAGACCTTATCATACGTCCGGGACCGTAAGAGATATCAATTATACGTTGGTCTATTTCCTCATTATGCTTTGCAACCTACGAACATTAGATACAAGAGAATAAAATAATAAATTACATAACATATTCGTCAATGATTTTTTATAAGTTAACTTGTATGTTAACGAAACTTACATAATTTTTAAACTATTTAACGAATCTCGAATCACGTACTTTCTACAATTCATCTTCTGAAATTGAGACAACATCTCCTTTCACCATGTCATCAAATATCCTATCATAATATCCACGACTACGTGATTAATGGAAAATCTTATTATAGTGTATTAGCAAGTTAAAAAAGTAATGGTACTTACTTTATATATGGGAGCATCTCTTCACAATTCATTAAAACATATAACTCAGTAGCATAAAACTCATCCTCATCCAAAAATTGAGATTTATCTGATGGACCAAAAGCTCGTCCCGGGTGAGTGAAAATTGAAAGACGACCCATAAAGTCCACTTCTCCCATCAGTATTACGTGGCACTCTATTTACTCTTGTTCGCACAGTAGGTTCAAAATACCATGAACAGAATGAGGAAACTCACTCGATAACATAAGCCTCACATATGGATCCTTCAATAGAGGCACGGTTTTTTACTTTCTTCTTCATTTGTTACAAAAACCTATCAACCACAATATGCATCAATCTTATGAAAACCTTTAAACTCTTTAAAAGAATTTTATGAAAACAAACAACCATTATTTTACCTCTCAAATGGATACATCCATCGATACTGGATAGGTCCACCAACCTTCGCCTCGTAAGGTAAATGAATCGGCAAATGCTCCATTGAGTCAAAAAAAGCCGGAGGAAATATCTTCTCCAATTTGCATATAGTTTCACATATTTTTCCTTGCAACGTTTCCATATGATCACCTGTTATTTCAGTTGCACACAAATCGCTAAAAAATTGAGATATCTCAGTAAGTGCCGCCCAAATTGTTTGATGCAACATATCACGGAATACAATTGGGAGTAACCATTGCATAAAAACATGACAATCATGACTTTTCATCCCATAAAATTTTTACCCATCATTAACACACCGAGAAATGTTCGACGCGAAACCATCTGGGAATCTCAATTGTTTAACCCAAGCACACACTTCTTATTTCCTCTTTATTTAATGTGTACATAGCCTTTGGCTTATACAGTTTTCCATTATTTTTCACCAATTCCAATGTTGGTCGCTTGCAATACACCTTCAAATCTTGTTGTGCCTTTATGTTGTCCTTTGTCCTTTCTTTAACATCCATCACTGTGTTGACTATATTCTCAAAAAAATTACTTTCAATATGCATAACATCTAAATTGTTACAAATAAGAAGCGTATGCCAATAAAGCAGAGTCCAAAATATACTCTTTTTCACCCAATTATGGCAAACACCATATCCTGAACTTTTTCGCTCACCACATTTTGTTCCGAATGGGAGATGAGGCAGCGAATTCAAATGTGTTAATATTTCTTCGCCTAATAATCGAGAAAATGGTATGGCATGTTCAACTCTTTTTTTAATAAATTTGTCTCTCTGCCTCCTAAAAGGATGATTAGCTAGCAAGAATTGCCGATGACAATCAAAGAAATAAGGTTTCCTACCATGTTCCAATATGAAAGATTTAGAATGTTCTATGCAATACGGACATGATAATCGTCCATGTGTACTCCACCCTGACAACATACCATAAGCAAGAAAATCATTAATTGTCCACAATAATGCTGCCCTCATATGAAAATTTTGTTTCCTATATGCATCATAGGTCAGAACACCGTCTCTCCACAATAAATTCAACTTATCTATCAAAGGCTTCAAGAAAACATCTATATTTTGACTTGGACTTTTCTTACCTGGAATAACCATGTTTAGAAATATATATTGTTGTTTCATACACATCCATGGGGGTAAATTATACACACAAAGCATTACTAGCCAAACAGAATATGGGTTGCCAGTCGATCCAAAAGGGTTGAAACCGTCAGCACATAACTCGAGTCTTACATTTCGAGGTTCCATTGCAAAAAATTCATGTGTGCGGTTGAAGTGTTGCCAAGCCTCACCATCAACAGGGTGTCTAAGGCATCCATCATCACTTTGGTGTTCCGCATGCCACGTCATATGTTCAGCAGTTTTAGATGACATATAAAGCCTTTGAAGCATCGGTATAAGTGGCAAGTAATGCAAAATCTTGTAAGGAATTTTTTTCTGCCTTCTCACACTTGAATTCCTCTATTTATACCGATGATGTCCACATACTTGACAATGCTCAAATGTAGCAAATCTCTCATAAAATAACATGTAGTTTTTCTTGCAAGCATCAATTTTGATATATCCCAACCCAAGCTTTGCTATCTTCTTCTTCATCTTATAAAAGTCTGTAAGTAAATTCTCATCAAATGGTAACATATTCTTTAATATCTCTAACAATCGATCAAAACATGATTCACTCAAATTGTACTCTGCCTTAACATTTAAAAGTTACGACACAACTGAAAGTGTTGTGTGTTTTGTGCAACCTACCCACAAAGGTTCCTTTGCATTGCTTAACAAAGAGTAAAAAGTAGATGCATTTGGATTGGGATCTTCTTCCATAAAGCTCTACTCATGAGTATTATCGATGCCATGGTTGAAAGCAACTTCGGGACGCATAATATCCATAACCATTCTACTGTATGGATTTTCTATTTCATCTTCATATGTAGGTTTTCGAAAAACACCCTCTCCCTCAAATCTAAGGGATGGTTCAACTATAGATCGATTTATTGATGATTGTCCAACATCATTTTCCCCATGTAAACTCCAAATTGTGTAAGCCCCAGTAAAACCCTAATTTAGGATGTGTTCTGTGACTTTATCTTTATCTAAGAACTTGTTGTTACTACATCGTGTGTAAGTGCATCTAATTTTATTCTTCCACATAAATGTAGTCTTCGAACATGCGAAATTAATGAATTTAGTAACTCCATTTACAAATTCAGCTGTAATGAATCCATTCTGTAAGCAACGGTACATCCAAGAGCGATTTCCCGACATTCTGTAATCCTAAGTGTCATAGAATATCATTATCAAGACTAATTTGTATTGTTTGTAACAAACCTAAACCCCAAACCCTACATTCCAATATGTATTGTATATATATATATTCAAAATTACAGTATAAGATGCAAAGTAGCCGTTATAGTATAAATTATTGCGTACATGAATTATCAAAAAACCTAGGAAGATGGGTTAAGTATGTTTGCACAAAATAATTGCTTTAATTAGAGACCCTAAACATTGAAGTTAAAATTGGTGCCTGTACATTAAGTTTGAATATCAAATATATATACCTGATGTCTAGCCTTTCTTTTAAATATCATTAACCCATGTAATTTCAAATTTATTACAATTTTTAAAAAATGTATGTCAATTTGTCTATTATTTCATATGATTATGACTATTTACTTTTGAAATTTAAAATTGGCCTATAAATTGAAGCTCATAATTATAAGACTTAATAATTGAAATTATAATGAGGGCCTTAATTTTATTTGGGCTTAAGGTAAAATATTTTAATTGCTTTTGATCCCTATCGACTAATAAGATTTTAGGGTAGTCCGATAGATAATTCAAATTGCGTAAAAATATAAAAGTACGTCATATTTAATTATGTTTTTAAAATTGTCGTCAAAATTTTGAATAATTTTTAAAATTTATATTAAGTTACATTAACGTATTGTGGCTTAACATATAATATAACAATATTATATGATTCTATTATTAATATAATAAAATTAATTATATATAAAAATTAAAATAAACAGATGTTCAAATGTCATGTGTATGTATATAATCTGTCAACGTTATTACGTTACCCAACAAAGATAATTGATTTTTAATTAATGATAATTACTGAAAGGTATTTTGTAAAAACTAATTTCATTTAAAAAGATAATATAAATGATTAATTAAAGATAAGAATAGTACAAATTATTATTTATTTAACTTTATATTTCGATTTTTAATTCCAATGCATTTATATTAAGTCAAGAGACGAGCTAATCTTGTAAGATTTTATTCATCCCAAATAATCGCCAATATTTTTTAATTATTTCTCTTATAAATGAAGTCCTTCATCGTCAGCAAATTAACATTTTGTTTTGATCATTCTACGATGGTCTTACCCTAAAAAAAAACTACATTTCTGAGATAAAATTTTCAGAACCATGGTTGAAAGCAACGTCTCTTATGAAATCGAGCACATTGGTTACATATCAAAACACCATAAATTAAATAAAATTGAAAGACAAATAGAATGTCTTTTGGCGGTGGTTGTGTATTAATGCTATCAACTAGCTATACATTAAGTAATAGAAACTGATAATTTGATCAGACTATTCTCAAAATCCCGTATATACCAGGAAAGCATATGAAACAGTTAAATCTAAACTTGTTCAGAATGTGTCGAACTTTCTATTTTAAGTCACAGCCCAAAAACTTATATACTGCGTAATTAATATGATTTAAGTATGAAATCTTGGGTTATACATTAAATTTCTTGCAAGAATAAAATCAGATTGAACATCATGAGGTTTGTCGACGGGTCAAAATATATGTAATTGCTTGTGTGTTTTTCTTACTCACCTGTAAAATTATACCTAAACACAATCTGGTTTTGAAGCAGAATGCACAAAGGTTCAATCCTTACACAGCCAACCAGTAAATATGTCTGAAATTAAAGATGTCAAACATTTAGGATTGTATTAGCAAATCTTTCATTCAAAACAGGGGTGGTCAATACCCTAAACAAAAACATTAAAAGTTAAAACCAATATCTGTGTAGCTTAGTCACCTGCAAAGTTAGACCAAAACCCAATCTCGTTTGAAGCAGACCGAACACTGCTTTGAGGCTTCAAGATCGGACCGTTGCCTTTTACTGAAATATATGCAATGAAACCTTCAGACTTGTAACCCTAAATCAAATAAATACAACACAATATAACATGATTAAAAATACATACACAGCATCAAACCTTAAACAAATAACCCTAAAAATCAAATAAACAATGTATACAAAATTAACCCCCAAATGCTGGATTTGTCGAAGGGATCGGACCGCTAGTCAAGCAACACTAGGGGGAGTTCTACGACGGGGACAGATTTAGTACAAGACTCGTTGGGTCACGATGGGAAAGGACCAAAATCGCAGAATATGGGAGCAGCAGGATAGGCCAAACAACGATTGAAAGAGTCGAAATTTGTAAAATAGGACAACGCCAGAACCGGATTCAGGACACCGGCAACAAGAGGGCACCGGGAACGTCGTGGAAGTAAGGCACAGGGTTTAAAGAGAGGGGAGAGCGTCGCGGGTAGAGAGAGAAAATGGGAACTGAAAAGTCAAGTTTGGAGAGAAAGTTGGGTCTTTATAGTTAGGGTTTAATGATCAAAACTACGTCGTTTTGACGTTGGGTTCAAGGACCCTATAGATTTAGAACAACGTCGTTTTGTATCATTCAAAGATATTCAGTTTGGTTTAAACATAAATTTAGTTGGGGAGCATTTTAGTCAAGTTTGAGCTGGTGGAAGAAATAGTTATCACCTAACTCTGTTAATATGTGGGCAAAGGTTCTAGTCTTAATAATAACAGTATTTTTATATATATTTTATTTTTGTAGAAAATATTTTTTTTTAATATTAGTCAACATAAACCGTAATGAGATATGACATAATTTTTATATACATATATAATGATCACAACTTATAGGTTATACATTGATATATATTACAAAATTAGTATAATTATTCATCAATATGATTTTTATAGAATATATGATATGGATCCTATTACATTAATAAATATAATAATCTAAATGACATTTACTATAATCTTACATAAATTAGATATTAATATATATATATATATATGTACACCCTTATGTAATATATGTCATATATATATATTTCGTTATAATAATATATAGTTATATCAACTAAAAAATATAACTTGTACTTTAATGTTAATAAATTATATATTGATTTTTTTCTTAAATCATACTTGTTTGACTATATATATATATATATTTTCTATAGCTCTCAGTCAGATTTGCATGAATACATAGATATAATAAAATGATATTTTTAAGCACAAATATAATAAGTAAATTATAAAACTTCAATCATAATAAGCTAATTAGCTAATTACAATTAAAACATAAATAAAGTAAAATATGTTTTTTATGTGATATTTATATCTAATCATGGTTTTTTATAAAATATAAAATTTTACGTAGTTATTTTTTCCAAATTTGGAATAATATAACATTACCCTAATTTGGTATTATAATGCCAATATTGTATGATTCATCAAAGTTAAAAAAAATTATACAAATAATTAATAAGTGCTTGTATTTACTTCTAGTAATATCTTATTTTTTAAAAATAATTAATAAAATTTCAAAAAAATTTAGAATTGCTAAGGGGAAATTTTATTATTATTTCCAACGGAATTTTCCGTTGGAAAATTCTGTTGGAAAGTTTCACAAATAACACATACATTGATGCATTAAAAGGTAATTTTCCAACGAATTTCCAACGAAAAATTTTGTTGGAAATTTCCAATGGAATTTCCGTTGGAAATCCATTGCAAAATTTAAAGACCAAATTGAAAAAACTTAAGGTTCCAACGGATTTTTCCGTTGGAAATCCGTTGGAAAATTTAAAGACCAAATTGAAAAAACTTAAGATTCCAACGGATTTTTCCGTTGGAAATCCGTTTGAACTAATACACAGTAAAACGTGTCTTGTAATGATGCAATTTCCAACGGATTTCCAACGAAAAATTCCGTTGGAAATTTCCAACGTAATCTCCGTTGGAAAATTTAAAGACCAAATTGAAAAAGCTAATTTCCAACGGAATTTTCCGTTGGAAAATTTAAAGACCAAATTGAAAAAGCTTAAGGTTCCAACGGATTTTTCCGTTGAAAATCCGTTGGAACTAATACACAGTAAAACATGTCTTGTAATGATGCAATTTCCAACAAAAAATTTCATTGGAAACTATATAGAATACACAAGTTGCTTCAACGAGTTTACGGCTCCAACGGAAATTTCCGTTGGAAAAATTAAATAGTATATAGTGTTTTACAAATGTTAAATTTTCAATGGATTTCCAACGTACTTTTCCATTGAAAATTTTCAACGGAAAAATCTGTTAGAAAATTCCGTGGGAAACTATCAAGATTACAATTGTAATTTGGTTAATGTTTAAATTTCCAACAGAATTTTCCGTTGGCAATTTCCAACGAAAAATTCCGTTGAAAATCCGTTGGAAATAGTACACAGTAAACTTGTGTATTGTCCAAGTCAAATTTCAACGAAAATTTCCGTTGGAAAATTAAGTTTCCAAGGGATTTTCCAACGGAATTTTTCGTTGGAAATTTCCGTTGGAATTCTGTTGCAAAACCGTTGGAAGCCTCATCTAAAAATTTTAATTAAATTCTGTTGGAAATCCGTTGCAATTCCGTTGGAAATTTCCAACGGAATTTTTTCTATAGGAAAAACATGGATTTTTTGTAGTGTCTTTATTCAAAGCTTTAATGATCATATTGTATCGATAAATATGTGAATGTATTGATACATTACCTCTTTTATTTTTGAATTCCCGCTATGATGTATTGATACATTTTGCCATGTATCGATAGTTTTGAACTTTCCTACAAAGAGTTGGCCATTTTGTTGAAAATGTATCAATACATTTGCTAATATATTGATGCTTTTGAGGTAGCATGCATGCTATTGAAAATGTATTGATACTTTTGAGGCAGTAAGCATTATGTTGCATTTCTGTCAATATATTTGAAAACAAATCAATAAATTGAGTTTGACTTTCGAAATTTGACTTTTCTCAAGAACATGTATCGATAGATTTCAATATCAATCGATATTTGTCTAAATGTATCGATATATGAAGAATGTGTATCCATAGATTTGGACCAAAATGTATTTTTCAAAGTCTGTTTTCATTATTTTTCTTCTCAAACTCTTTTGAAAGTATTAAGAGATGCTTGGACTTGATATTCCAAGACTTAAATAAATTTTGATCATTTTCTTTTGTCATTTCAAAACACTGGATCTATTTGAAAGCTATAGAGTTAACAGTTCGTTTAATTCATAAGAAGGAATTATTTAAATCTAAACAGGAAGATGGGATGGGAATTTGAAATTTGAAGCAAATAAATGAGGCTTTCCTTTTAAAGCTTCTTTGGCAGTTGTTGGTGCAGCTTGATGTTTTTCGGGTGTAAGTCTTGGAAGGCAAATATAACGTTGATTTTAATAAGTTTCCAATGAGTATTAAGCGTGTGGTGAGTCTGCCTTATGGGCTTCTGTAAACAAATTGTGGCAGATACTCAATCAAAATATTAGATGGGCGTTAGGTGATGGACTTCATGTTTGATTTTAAAGGGACAAGTGGCTGGGTGATTCGCTAGTTGTAGGGAATACGACAGTGTTAGATGGCTATGGTTTGAAGCATGACAGGGTTTAGTATTTTATAATGGACAATGGAGGTTGGAATCAAAATAAACTTAAAAGTTGTTTACTGAATGATAAGTTCCAGCAAGTGATTAATTCAATTCCACCTTCTATTGATTTCGTGCTAGATGAGCCATAGCGGGCTCTAACTTTATCAGGAAATTTCTCAGTGGCTTTTGCATATGAGTTCTTGCGGAAATTGGTTTCCAGGGATCTTGACTCAGCATGTGGTTTTTGGAATGTTACATGGAAATGCCAAGGGCCCCAAAGGGTTAAAATGTTCCTTTTACACTGTCTCTATGAACGCTTACTTACTAACAAGGAGTGACAATGTAGATGAATGACAAATAACCCCAAATGCTCACAATGTGGTTTGGCTGATGAATCTATTCTCTATATATTGAGAGATTGCACGATTACAAGTACGGTATGGTTGAGATTTATACCACAAAATGAATGGAACCAGTTTTTTGCCCTCCTTTTGAAAAATTAGTTGGTGAGGAATCTTTAATGATTAGAAGACTTTAGTGTATGATAGTCCCTAGTCCATTACAATCAGTATCACTTGTTGGTTCTTGTGAAAATGACGCAACTAGTTCATATTTAAAGGCAAGGTGATGTAAATTGAAAGTTAGTTGAATGGAATCCGGAGTACGGTGTTATCAATCAATATTGCTTTTTTTGTACCAGATTCCATTAGTGAGCAAAAGACAAGAAAAGAAGAAATTCTTGTTGGTTGGAAGTTGCCACAGTTGGGTGTGTTGCAATTAATTTTGATAACGCATTTCGGAGATCTTTTGAAATAGTAGTTGTTGGGGGGTTGTTCGGGATGCAGAAGGGAATTGGCAAGGTGGTTATACGGTGAAACTAGGCAAATGCTTAGCCTATCGAGCTGAGTTGTGAAGAGTCTATCATTGCCTTAAGCTTGCTTAGGACTTGGGATTCAGGAAGATTATGCCCACGTTGGTAAGAAGATGGTGGTATAGGCTGTTACTTCTCTTTCAGCCCATCAGTCTGCAAACTCGGATTTAATCCAAGTCGTTAAGGATTTACTTAATCGGCACTAGAAGGTGAACGTATTGCACATTTACCGTAAAGGAAATATTGTAGCAGATTATATGACGAGTACTGCTTTTACTATAGATAAGAATTTTTTAAAAAACTTTTAACACTCTTTTTATTGAGTTTAAGAGATTATTGCTGAATGCTATGTTAAGGGTTTGTTTTCCCATAATAATTCAATCTTAGTAATATTTCCACTAAAAAAAATACTCTGAACCCACCAATCCAAAACTCTTTCAAACATTTCAAATTATTAGATATAAATATATAAGAATCCTGCCACAATATCTTGGAGTTAAACCCATAACACCCGTACAATTATTGCATGTGAATAAACATTAGACCAAAACTAAAAATTAGTTCACAAAATGCAAATTAATAATAAAATTAGAAAGTTATAATCTTTATATATATAAAATATTGTATCTTAAATTTAAAGAAATAATATGTTGAATGTTAACATGAGGAATTTAGTGAACTTCAATACTAAAATGAGTATACAGCTTATATATAAGATAAAAACAGCTTATCTTTAACCTTGCTATATTGCTCTTTCATTAAGGTCCGCTTTCAGAATAGATAATTGGGGTTCCAGCTTTTTCTTTGGGGGGATATACTTTCCATGGTCATCACACAAACATATGGGTCCGTATACGTTGATACATAACCATAATGAGTAATATAAATCCCCATAACAATTTAGTGAACGAACATTAATGCAGAAACGTATAGGGACACATGGGACGGTGCTGCATCAAAATCTGTCTGAAAAATTATAAAAAAAAATTAAAACTAAAGAAAAGGTTTAAGCGTTATCTCACCTACCAAAGATTTGATGACATACTTGACTACTTTGCATTCATTACTCAACCAATATTCTTTGTTGAATTTTAGAACGCAATCTAACATCCATTTTTTTTATATTAATTGATAACAAATCAAAAAACTCTTCTTATCTAAATGTCATCGGTTTACATGTATTTCATATCACGAAGTGTTATATCATTATACACATGTATTTCGCTTTAGGGAGAGATGAACGTACAAAGATAGAGCTTGTTTTGATACTATGTTATATTTTAAAAAGATTTTCTAACATATAAAATTAATGTTGGCAATAGATGAATAGGCGTATATTGTATTTAAGTAGTTCATAAAATATATCATATTGAATCAACCTGGAGTTTAATTTTATTACTTGTTAACACGATATTTGTAAAGTTTCATAAGTGAGAGTTTGCAGACGTTGATGGTGAGTGCATTATTTATAATGGATCCGAAATGTACCAATTATGGAGTTCCATTTTTCTTGAAGGCCACTGCATTGCTAATTTTCATGCAAGTGGGAAAATGTGGCCATCTTTTCATCAGACAACTGCAATAACTCACTGTTTGCAAAATCTGCATACGTCGGAATAGTTTAGAATAGCTCAAAGCGTGTTAGTAAAGAAGTGGCATTACACAGCAATATCCATTAACGTCAGCATCAGAAAAATATTCTTCCTGATGGGGACTCGACTGCTGTAATTCACGCTTGATCATCAACTGGCTGTCCTACTGAAAATGATCACAGACTGCATGTATACCTCATGAACTTGGCTCAATTATTAATTTCCAAGAGCCAAAATGGTCAAGCATGATGAATGGAGCAGTGGGTTTAGTCCATTTCTAGTTTCTTGTGGTCGAAGATTGAGTGATCTTGAAGGAAAAGAAAAAGAAAAAAAAAATTGTGGCAATGAAGAGGATGAGGTACCAATAATTGCCAATGCCAACAGCTGCATCACTTGCTCAATAAATGTCATATCAAAACATTCGAACAATACAATGATAAAGGAATGTCAATGAAAGTTTGCACCTGTTTTTTTCTTTTTTTTGTTCATTTTCTTGTACAGAAAGGTTTGAAAATTATAACTCAAAATTAGTGTATCTGGCTAGAAATGGTCCTTTTATTGATGATCAGCTTGAGGCATTATTGAAATCTATAGGACCAATGTGGGTTGTTGAAGATGATAAAAGGATGAGTTTATATACACGTGTAACTCCATTGGCTTTGGATCTTATGTAAGAAATAGCAAATAAGGTACCAGAAAATAAGGGGGTAAACATGATCACGAATAATGTTAGTTAACTATTTCATGCAATTTTGGAACAGGAAACAAAGACCCATTGCTGATCTTTAAAGTGAATGGAAATTGGGGTGAATAATTCCAAAGTTAAGTGCATGATGCCCCACTAGGAGAATGATTGTAGGGCCAATAACTGTGATCATTGAACAAGCTAAGTACGTTTTTAAATTCCTTTCTCCTGTCACCTTCGTAAGTGCATGAAATATATTTATATACATGCACTTAGTCCGTGGATACATGAAAGTTTAATAGATGGTAAAAAAACTTTTGAAGTAATTCTTTATTTTGCTTGTTGACGTCTCATTTACCAAATATGTCAATCCCATATTTCAATATATATACTCCTTCCATCTTTTTTTTTTTTTGGTGTTTATTTGACTTGCACAAAAATAGCATGAAAATTTGTTTCAAATATAGAAAATATAAGAGTATTAGGTATTAAAAAAAGAAAGAGAACATGATTTTAAAATATCTTAAACAATGAACAGAGAAAATAGAAGAGAAAATGTATTTTTTTTAACTAAAAAAATCACTGGTAAGTAAGAAAAATGTTGACAAGCAGCATCAGCTTGCATGATTGGGTTAAGCCTGATTTGTAATTGTGCAGGCCTTTCAATGACAAGATGTGGGCCTCGATTATAATTATGAAGGCCTAACCCAAAATGCACTTGAATATTCCCATTGGTTAAGGCCTTCAAACTAATTTGCTTGGTTCATGCCTCATGGCCCTGTAGAAAGTAGACACAGAAATCTAAGAAAAATTAATCAACGATCCATTATTCTTCAGTTACCACTATCAGGCATTTCCATATCATTATTATTTTTAAAATTTATTAGATATATATACACACAACTATATATCTTTTTAAAATTTATAATAATTAGCCAAAAACAATTTCATGACATTTACCATATTATAAAATATACTAGTAATATCTCATATGCATTTGCAAATAAACAAGTCAAAGTCAAAGTGAAATTTCATGGACGTATGTCATGACGAGCTTCTCTTTTTTAATAAGAGATCAATTTAATCACATTGTAACAAATTTGACTTTTAATTATATTTTTTTTCAATAATACTTTTAAAAATATATTGAAATCAAGATTGAAAGGTGATTGAAACCCTAAAAACAAAGAAAGTCGAGAGGAAATACCGAAAGAATACTAGAATGCTCTATAAATTTTTCAGCATCTTTACATGAGAAAGAAAACACTATTTATATGTATATGAGTGATAACTCTATAATATAGAGTTATTTGAACTTAGTTTTGATAATAATTTTGCTTAGTTTTTCTAGTAATGCATAGAAATTAGTAGGTTTTATTTAATTATTTTAAATTAGTTAATTTAGGTGAGTCAATCTAATCTTAGTTAATTTTATACTCAATTTGGTGTTAATGTGGTTAAGATAGGTTGTTATTGATTTATTTATTCTTTTGTAGGTATTTGATGAAGAAAGAATTTTAATGGAAGAAGGAGAGCAATTTCAAGGTGTAAGGTGTAGACTTCCAATGCATATGTTTTAGTATTTTAGCCATAACTTTCTCTACAGTACTCACAATGATACGATTCTTTAACCATTGGAAAGATAAGAGAAAAATATACAACTTTTATGTTTACCACTTCACCTAATTCAGCCTGGAATGTAGTTAAAACTCTAATTGAAGTTGATGTACTGCAACAGTCCTAGAGTAATTAAGATTTCTGTTAATTAATTGGGTAAGGTTGCAACTCACATAGTTTGATTGGAATTAACTTCTTTCTTCACCTAACTTGGCCTAACTTCAAAGCCTATAAAAACAACTTTTTGGAAGGCTTTGGGGAGGAGAGAACGAAACACCAAATTATCAGTTGAGAGTCAAGCCACAAAGTTATTGAAGTTAAGAAGAATTTGAAGGATTCAAGGAGATTTGGAGATCAAGAATACAATTCTTGGGTTGATGGGAAACTAAATTGTTAATCTAAGATTATGATTGAACTGAATATATAGTCAGAATTATTTATCTCTCGTTTACTTATGTTTGATAGATTTAAGTTGTTTATTTTATTCTAGTCTTAATGCTTTTAGTTGACTAGCCACCAATTTGATTGAATTGGAAACCTAAGTTAAACCTTGACGAAGGAGATTTAGGTAGACCTAGAATAGAATAGCGTATAATCGAATATACTTAGTTGATTAGGTGGTTTGATTTGCATATATGATAAACATACACCTAAAAACCATACGTAACCAAAATTAGAGCACAAACTTAATAAATCTTTCTTCAATATAATTTGCATAGACATATAGTAAATTAATTGGAAGAGGTATTTTTATAAGAAACTTCACAGAGACTTGTAAATAATTTAGAACTCTAGGTTAGCAACTTAATCCATTAAACTACGTTAAAAGATAGAGACAATAATCAGATGAAGTGTTAAAAGATATCAAAATCTTAGGTCTGGTGGTCTCTTAAATTTAATAAAGTAAATTTGTTAATAGATTCGAGATTAATTTTAGTTTTAGTTTAGGGAGATTTTTTTTTATGCATTAAAAATAAAGTGTGTTTTAAAATAGCCCGCAAGATAACTTTAACTGTTTTTAGCCATTAAAGTACATTTTTGGACAAAAATGTCTTTAATGAGACATCTTTGTTGTGGGCACTCTGAAACAGCCGGACGGCGAAAAATTATGCAAAGAAATTAGCGAACATCTATTTTTTGCGCAAAACATCCTTTTTTTTTTGGAGAAGCTTGTGCAAAAGAAAATAATGTTGCATGAGATGGTTTTTCTGAATGTTCGGACATGGCATTCAGATAAACCGAACGAAGAGGGGGAGGTAGTCGTGATGAATCGAAAGCTTGGAGCACGATGTGAAACCGGAAATCTTGCTTAAGGAGGTGAATCGAAAGGAGAAAGACGTGAATGCAAAGCACGAAACGGTCGTGCTACAGCAATCGGGACAGGCCATTGGGTTTAGGGTTTGTGAAAGGGAAAATGTGACACGGCAGGGTGCAGAGTTGGTGACACGGCAGGGTGCAGAGTTGGTGAAACGCCAGGGTGCAGAGTTGGTGACACACCATGGAGGGAAGCAGTGACTCGGCATGGTGCTGAGTTTATGACACGGCATGGTGCAGAGTGTGTGACACGGTATTGGTTTAACATCTGACATGCCATGGTTGTTTACAGAAATCCCGCTTACGCATGTCGTTGTTAACATCCCCCCCTTGATATAGTAAACTTTAGAATTGTCACTAGCCTAATAATAAATAAATCTGTTTCTCTTGGCCTCCGACCTGTTTGCAATATCCAACCCAGGCTATTTGAAATCCAGAGTCTCTGGATTTCAAATAGCCAGGGTTGGACAATTGCTTACAGGTCGGAGGTGAAGAGAAATAGATTAATTATTCGACTAGTGGACAATTCTAAAGTTGAATACATCAAGGGCGGGATGGTAACAACTGTAAAAAATGCTCGAAAGAACTGCTGATGAAGCATCGACAAAGTCTGCTTTAGAGGCAACGTACGGTCTGTCTATGAGAACTGAGGAGTTTTGGACTATATATAGTAGAGGAATATAAACCAACTTTACTAGTTTAAATGTTTCAGCTACCACTGCGGACCTGGTCGTGACACGCCAAGTGCATGCAGATATTGGTGGTGACACGCCACTTGCATGCATACTGGTGGTGACACGGCATGGAGCTGAGTTGGTGACACGGCATAGAGCTGAGTTTGTGACACGCCATGGAGGGAAGTCGTGCCACGCCATGGTGCCACGGTTTTGAGTGTGTGACGCGGCATTGCTTTAACATCTGACAGGCCATGGTTTGCTTTGAAATATGTGACACGGCATTAATAGAAAGGCTGACACGGCGGATTGAAAAGCGGGCAGTTTCATGAATATAAATTTTAAATTTTATTTATTCATTTTTCACAGTAAACAGTTTATTTTCTCTTTTCCTCATTCGTAAACATTTGTGTGTGTGAACCAAGGGCTGTTCGATTCATTTCTCATTGCGAAAGGTCGAAGGGAGTTCAACTTCGCTGTTTAGAAGGTTAACGACACCACTGCAACAGGAAGAAGAATGTCGGATATCGGTGAAGAGGTACGTGAGACTGGAAAAAAAAACCACAAAAAAAACCTTCATTGATTTCGATAATTTTTTTTAAGGGTTTTGGGTGATACATATGGTCGTGTTTTTTGCAAATGTTAAGTTTTAAACTGTTTGAGTCCTGGTTTGATGATTTTGTGTGTTAAAGTGGTGCTGTGTTGACTGGACTTTGGGGTTTAGTGTGTGACAACATCTTCACCTGATATGCATGGCGTGTCACAGCATTTCACCTGGTATGCATGGCGTGTGACAGGCCTGTGACAGGCGTGTGACAGAATTTCACCCCATATGCATGGCGTCGTGTGACATCATTTCACCTCATATGCATGGCGTGTCACAGCATTTCACCTCATATGCATGGCGTGTCACAGCATTTCACCTCATATGCATGGCGTGTGACAAGCGTGTGACAGAATTTCACCCCATATGCATGGCGTCGTGTGACATCATTTCACCTCATATGCATGGCGTGTGATAGCATTTCACCTCATATACATGGCGTGCGACAAACGTGTGACAAAATTTCACCCCATATGCATGGCGTCGTGTGACATCATTTTCACGTCATATGCATGGCGTGTCACAGCATTTCACCTCATATGCATGGCATGTGACAGGCGTGTGACAGAATTTCACTCCATATGCATGGCGTCGTGTGACAGCATTTCACCTCATATGCATGGCGTGTGACAGCATTTCATCTCATATGCATGGCGTGTCAGAACAATTATTTATATAGTTAGTATACCTTTTGGGCACATTATTGGTTAACTGACTCCTGCACGTGTGCCATGTGATGCAAATGCATCGTAGAGAATATGAGGATCTTGACAATGTCCTCATTGTGCTGAGGGAGAAGTGGGCCTTCAATGTCTCAATAAACACCCACTGTAAGTGGTCCCAGCTTCATTACATCAACAAGACTCTCCAAGAGAATGGGGAGTTGGATGCAGTGAAGCGTACATGCTTCGGAATGCTCCTTGATGTCTATCCGCAAGGCTACTTCAGCGCTGGTCTCCTTCATAACATAATGATTCGTCGAATCAATGAAAGAGAGGCAACGGAGGAGGAGCTCTGGTTTGCTATCGGCAAGAGCAAGGTGCGGATATCGAAGCAGGAGTTCTACCTTATAACCGGGCTGAAGTTCGGTCCAATGCCCGATGTGTTCACACGTTCGTACGAGATGGTTGCGGACGGAATTCATGCGAGATACTAGAGCGGCCAGGATAGCATAAAGCTGCAGGCTTTGTTTGACACGTTCCGCGGAGGAAACTTTCCGCGGGAAGGAGACGCGACCAAGATGGCACTCGTCTTGATGGCAAATAACATTTTATTTGGGTAAGACTACCGTAGACGGGTGACACCTTGGTTGTTGTCATTGGTTGAGGACCTTGACGCTTGGAACGCATTTTCGTGGGGCCACTATGTTTGGAGGCTCACCTTGGACTACCTATTGAAAGGGTTCGAGGTGCCTACCTCAAGCGAAGCAAAGGAAAGCCGTTTACGGTACAACATCTATGGCTTCGCATGGGTGATACAGGTATTGTCACATTTACCGCTTTTGTTTGGTTTCGAGAAAATAATTTATTGTTGCACTGTTTAATAATTTATGTTTGATAATGTTTACAATTGACTTGCAGTTCTGGGCATTGGAGGCAATTCCGGTCTTGCAAAAAATAGTAGCCCCCTCTGCTCCGAAGGAAAACGTGTACCCGCGAATGTGCAGATGGCAATGTAATCAGAAGCCAAAACACTTGCACAAGGCGATTGAGAAGTTCAAGTCATCTAAGCAAGTGAGTGAACAGCTACAAATTGATCGATCCTTCATATTTGTATAAGAAATTTGCCTCAAATTTAAACGTTTGATAAATATTTTTTTTTTGTAGTTATGGGCCCTGGAGACGTTGGAGATCACCCCGAAGGAGGCCAACCGGGAGTATTTGGTGGACCTCGATGTGCCATTATCGGAGGGCCACCAGTACGTGCCAATCGGGCAGACGGAGGATCGGGGTGATCACATTGGTGTCGCTGTCAGGTCGAAGAGGAGAAGCTTGAAGGAGAAAAGATCCACCGCTTCAACTAAGCGGATGCGCACCGACTCTCCCAATGTTGATGAGCCGTTGGCCCCAGAGTTGATGGAACAAGGAGACGACCATGGTGCAGGAAGTGAACAGCTGGTATTTACGGTTCTAACATTTTTTTTCCATCCATTTTGATATGTGATTATCTACTAACATTTATGTGTGTGCAGTTGGATCAACCTACGGCAGCTGCACAACCACCCACCGGTCCTCCTCAGACACACATTCGTATTGAGCCGTCGGTAAGTTTGGTTATAACGATTTCTGTTCAAAGTTTCCACATATGTTGAGCTAGTAACAAAGTAACTTATGTCATTGCAGTTCACAGAGGCCACGTCCAGTCCGCAACCAGCGATGGCTCCGACTCTGATTCAACCGTATACTGCCCATCAGCCGCCGGTAAGGATATTAAAGTTGTTATATTGGTTTTCCACACGTTTCCTATATGATTATTGAATAACACCACTAATATATATGTTATTGCAGTTGACCCAGTCGACAAGAGTCAATGACGGCATAGGCACAAAACGTCAGCTCCGACATATCATATGGGAAATGTCGAAGCTGAAGGCATCAATTAAGTCCTTGACTTTTGCGGTTGAAACGCTAGAGGACCGCATCGTTTCACGGGTTCTAGATGGGCTGAAATCACAAGTACGTTAATCTTTCTGCACTTGTATTTTGCTATTTAAGGTCAATTCGCTATTGAATTTTCACAGTTGTCTCGTTCTGTAGGTCAGTCCTTTATTCGACAATGCTGCTGCGAGTCACGATGATCCTGATATGGGCAGCATGAGGAGCATGGTGTCAGCCTTCAATCAGAAGATGCTGAAGGAGCGGAGGTTGGTGAGGTCGATCCGATTGTGGATACTTTCATCGGACAGGAAGGAGCCCTTCAGTTATTTGAGTCAGCCGTAGAGCATCTTCCTCCATCCGAGGCGATCGTCGCGCTTCCAGCAGCAGGATCGGGCGAGCTTGCTCTGACCACTCCTGAAGCCACCAGGTCACCACTATCCTCTGATTACCATCATCTTGCAGCAGCAATTGCCGACCCTACTGAACGGGCACGGGTGATTATGGTGAGAAAATACCTTGCAAGCCCGTATGTCGACCCCTCATTGACCCGTCGGGTGGTGAAGGACACGATGATGGAAGCATATGAAGCCTTCAAGAAGAACCAGTCCGCGAGGTTAGCTTCTAAATATCAATTCATTGTTGTTTTCTATAGAAACATTAATCCACCATCGCTTATCAAATTCATTTTGTGACATATGCAGGCGTAACGTCGGAATCTTAGGGGATCAAGGTGTTGACTTCTTCACATCGTTAGAGGATCCCCGAGAAGAAATGACAAGTGAACATATCGACGCATGTCTCAACGTTATCTGTAAACGGGTGACAGGCCCAAAATCGAAGCATTATACTGCCCGTGCATGCGTGGTTGACACGATATTCTTTGTAAGTTTTTTGCAAAAAATTTTATTTTTTTCGAAGCTTTTCAGTGCATTAAGTCTAAACCAATGCAAATTTTTTTTGCCAGGACACCATCCATATGCTACACTTGACATATCAAACCGAAGATGCCCTGTCAAGCATGCAAATTCTGGATGATTTACGGGGGTATGTGGAGGGTGAAAGGCCGACATACGGCAAGAAATGGGAAGAGGTCGATTTCATCCTCGCTCCTTGCAATGTGCGTGGGCATTGGGTGGTGGCAAAGATCGATTTGGGTAAGTGGAAGATCAAGGTGATCGACTCCGTAACAACTTCGGCAGCGAAGGATAACGGAGTTCGTGCGGAGCAGATGAAGCTACTTACAACAATTTTTCCATTCATCTGTCACCAAGCCGGGTATTTCAATAAAACCCGTCGGAAGAGATGGGATTTGACGCCGATGCCATTGGAAATTTCTTTGCCCAGCCCTTCAGTGCATCGGCAGGAGGATAGTCTCAGCTGCGGCATGTTCATGGTAAGCTACATTGACGCAATGTTGCAATCGGAGCCGATAAGAGTTAAGCAGAATATGATTGCAAAATTGCGTATCCAATACGCACACGAAATTTTTTCCAACAGCTGTGCGAGCGAACCATGAACATATCGGCAGTTAGTTGTATAATTTTTTTTCTACAGAATACAATTTAGAGATAAATTTTTTGTTGTATACACAATCATAGGAAATAGAATCATTTTTTTATTACTCACTTCATTATATTTTTATACAGAATAAAATTTTTTTGTATAGACAATTTTATACAGAAATACATCATCTTTGTTAAGTAATTTTGTATCCAGTGAACATATTTTTTTGTATCGCAATTTAGTAATAAGTCAGCGTCTGACAACATTGACAATATGCAGGTGGCGTGTCACCACCATGTCTGCATGCGTCTGGCGTGTCACAGCCAGTATGCATGCAGGTGGCGTGTTACCACCAATATACCTGAATGCAGGTGGCGTGTTACCACTATGTCTGCATGCGCCTAACGTGTCACCCCCAGTATCTGCACTAGGCGTGTCACAACCATGTCTACATGCTCCTAGCGTGTCACCCCCAGTATGCATGCAGGTGGCGTGTCACAACCAATATCTGCATGCACTTGGCGTGTCAACAGCACGTCTGCATGCACTTGAGGTGTCACTACCATATCTGCATGCACTTGGCGTGTCACCAGCAAGTTTATGTGCACTAGGCGTGTCACAAAAATGTCTGCATAGAGTCAACGTGTCACCAACAATGTCAACGGGTACCCTATTATAGGGTACCCGTGGGTAATCCAACCCGTTTATACAGGATTAGGGTACTTATAAACGGGTTCGGGTAGGGTTATGGTAGTGATTTCTAAACTCGAATTTTAATAGGGTAGGGTTAAGATACCACCCCTTGGGTACCCGTTACCCGAACTCGATGACTATTTATAAATATTTTATTATTATTTTCATAATTAAAGTAAAAATTTATAATTTTTACAAACTTTACCTTAAATTTTTTTGTTAAAAACTAACAAATATATGAAAAGTATGATTACTTTAATTATTAATGTGATGACATTAATATATTTAAATTAAAAAATTATTATATTGTTATTTATGTTTAAGTATGATTACTCTAATTATTAATTATTAAAATTAATTATTACTCTAATTATATTGTAAAAATTATAACTCATAAAATTATTAATTACAATGTATATCTATGTTTATTTATATAAACATATAACATATAAATCTAAAGGTAAGTTATGAGATTAGAAAAGTTAATTGGGTAATTGGGTTATCATGAAGAAAATTTTAATAATTTTTTTATTTAATCGGGTATTTAAACGGGTTAAGATAATTATAAGGTAGCGGGAATGTATTAGGTTTAGGGTTTAGGGTAGTAATTTTACCCTATCACAAACTCTAAATCAAAGTGGACAATTGATATAGTTTTGCAACGTCGTTTGTAAAATGAGTAAAATTCCCTTATGTATATTGAAGCGATTTGCTTGCAACCCTAAATAACGTAATGAATGTATTGGCTTTACAATTGTCGAAATGTAGAGTAACATTGTTGATTTTTTATTTATATATGCTGTCCAAAGATTAGACAATTTACATTCCATACTATACCACCATGCATGGTGTGGCTAAAGTCAATTATTGACAACTTCTATGCCTAGGCAATGCTATTATTATACACTGGTTTATAGCAAATATCATTATTCAATGCAAATGTCAATGGCCAAGATCGAAACAGTTCGAATCAAACCCTAACAAAGCAACAGATAAATTGCAATTAGTTAGGCCCCGATAATATGTCATCCTCCACACAACACACTACGTTTTCAGACATTGTCCTTCGGATTGGATAGCTGTTGTGTGTGTGACCAGTTTCTCTGCAAATTGAACATGCTTTCGGTCGGCGCACTCGTTGGGGTGCTAATTGACTTGGAGATGGTGCTGGATTTGTAGATGGATTTGCAAATGGAGATGGGCAATTCTGTCTGTTGTGCCCGTACATCTTGCATTGCGAACATCTCCGTGCTCGACTGCCTTCACCAGCGGATGGAATCCTTCTCCTCCTAGGTCTTCCTGCTTGGCCTCGTCGAGGTGGTGGCAAGACGACAATTTGTTTCACATGCAGGGGGATGTCCCATTCACTAGGATGCCCTACTGGGCGAATGGACCCCGCATAACCCTCCACCCAAACGGTTGTCTTGTAGTAGTCGGCGCAGAAATCAAAGGCTTCACGTTTGCATTTACTGAAAAATACAATGAACCCAATATTCAAGCAGAATATAATGCTATGTTATGTCAAATTAAGGATCAAATAAGAAATAAAGAAAATATAATCTGACCTTATTGCTGCAATGGCATGGATGCATGGCAACAAATCTTTTTGGAATTCACAGCATGAACACGTCTTCGTGGACATGTTAACAAGTCCGTCCATCTTCCCGTCTTTAACTTCAAACTCCACTCGATTGATAGGCTTCACTACAAAGCGATGTGTATCATTGAAGCGTTTGCTCAATTGCCTAGCAACCCAAGGGCTGAGGGGTGTGGTCACCTTGACAGCCTCCTCGTACCGATCATAGAACCAACGCTGGAACATGTCTCGTATGAACTCGATCAAAACAGTGATTGGTATTTGTCTGGCATGCTTTAAGCAGGAGTTAACACATTCGGCAATGTTCGAGGTCATCATTTGGTATCGCCTTGTCGGTGAACATGCACGTGCCCATCTCTCAGGGCCTATTCTCAAAAGATCAGCATAGGCTCCCGCATGAATATGCTTGAGCTGGTTCATATGTCTGTTGAATTCGGAAACCTTATAGCAATCTCGAGCAAGGGTGAAAATCATAGAAACGTCATCACGCTTGAACTTATTTTTTAAGTTTTTTTTCAAATGGTAACCGTATAAAACGTGGTGCGCTTCTGGGTATGCATTTTGGATTGCTTTCTTAATGCCGAGATGCTGATCAGAAATGAACATGGTGTTTTTAGGACAACCAACCACATCACGTAGCTTGATGAGAAACCACGTCCATGAGTCTTCGTCCTCAACATGGCCGATGCCAAACGCAACTGGATATACACACTCGTTCGCGTCTTTGCATACAGCAACAAATAGAACACCCTTGGACCTGCCTTTCAGATGTGTTGCATCAATTGCAACCGTAAGACGCATTACATCCCTAAACCCTCGAATACAAGCCCCGTATGACCAGAAACAATATTTGAATCTTTCAACCTCGTCAGTAGCCACTACTGTGACTGTGCCAGGATTTTCTTGTTCCAACATATAAAAATATAAGGGTAGTAGTTGAAATGACTCCTCTGGGGGACCAAAAACAAGCGTCTCCGCATACTCCTTTGCTTGCCAAGCCTTACCATACAAGCATTACAATCCCCACTGAACCCTCATCTCACCAATTATGTCCTTAGGTCTCAATGCTACTCCATTAGACCGAAGCTTGGGTGCCATAAGTTCACCAATTATCTTGGCACTCGCAGATTCAAATCGCCCTTGCAAACCATCAACAGTACATGTGTGTACTTTGTGGAACTTCTGAACTTCCCAATACCCTCCTCCGTCAAGTAACTTCCTTGAACGGACACTGAACTTGCATGCCTTGTCTTTGCAACTAACCTCGTAACGACTTTTGCATGACCTTTTCACTCTTATCCCAAATTGCTCTTTTAGAGCCAACATGTTCAGAGCTCGTTTCAACTCCGCCTTCGAGGAAAACATTCTTCCTTTGTATAAGCGATCATTGGGACATGTCGACTCCTCAATGCTAATTGTTTGGAAGGCGAACCTTTCTGCACCTGCAATTCGCCACGTAGAAGATATCCCTTCATTTCGCCTTTCTTGATAACTATCATCGACCATTGTATCAACGGAACGATTCCCGTCCTCACCAGCGATGGGGTTATTGTATATGGGATCATCACACTGAACATTTCCTACATCAAAACCTTCAACAGATTCCGTTTCACCTTCAACATTATTGCAAATTGGAATGTCACTGTCATAAAGGCAGTCATTGTCTGAAATGTCATGATCCCATTCGTCAAGCTCATCACTCGAACTGTCATCAAATCTATCTTCACTGCCAGCAAACAAATCCTCATTTCCCTCATAACATGCAGCATTATCCTCTAGCGTCGCAGTGTTAACATCCAACGTCACAGTGTTGTACTCACGTGTCATATTCTCATTTGAAATTGAAATTACACACTCTACCGTTTCACCCGATCGATGCATTCCTTTAGCAGCAGACCCTAATTGGTTTGATGCAAATCCCGATCGGAATTGTGCACCCAACTCTTCTATCAATGTCCTCTGGTTACCGGGCTGTACAAACTCCTGAGGATACCCCAACTGCGGGTTACGGACCGAATGCTTTGGCATATGTGAAGCATTGTAAATCTGATTCTAATTGAGCTGATTACCATGTTTTTCAGCTTCTTCATGTGACATAACATTTGTTTCGGGTCTTTTAATGCTGACGTACACAGCCGGAACATTCCTCTGTTCTAGCAGAATTAATGCAACATCCTCATCATCCTTGATAATTGGCCGTGATAGCTCCCCGGGTGTACTGATCAATGCATGCAACTCAATGTCGTCAATTTCTGAGTTTACCCCAACAACATCTTCAACCAGCTTCATCAAGCCCGCAAACGACAAATCACTCCTAACCCCCCGCATTCGTGACTCACCACCCTTGTACATGCCATCCACCCACTAACCACCGTGTCTTATCACAAGTCACAGAATTGGAACCCCCCTGAAATTTTGAAAACAAAAATAATTATTTATTTTACTTAATTACATGGTGGTGACAGTCCAAGTGCATGCATGCATGCTGGTGACACACCAATTGCAGGCAGACATGCTGGTGACACGACAAGTGCATGCATGCATGCTGGTGACACGATAAGTGCATGCATGCATGCATGCTGGTGACACGATAAGTGCATGCATGCATGCATGCTGGTGACACGATAAGTGCATGCATGCATGCTAGTGACACGCCAAGTGCACATAGACATGCTGGTGACACGACAAGTGCACATAGACATACTGGTGAAACGACAAGTGCATGCAGACATGCTGGTGACGCGCTAAGTGTACATAGACATGCTGGTGACACGACAAGTGCATGCAGACATGCTGGTGACACGACAAGTGCATGCAGACATGCTAGTGACACGCCTTTATGTTTCTAATCCGTCTTCTGATTTACAAAAAAAGTTTCACAAATTTATTTGTTGCAGCAATGAACCCAAAAACATACCTTGATGTCATCTCCGTAATGGGGTTTATTTTTTGAGGACAATATGGCCAAATGGCGAGAGATAGACCACGGCACGAAGACGATGGTGCTCAACAGAGAGTTGACGAGCTCACACAATTCAGAGAGCTGAGAGAGCTGATGACGATGGTGCTGAACACAGAGTTGATACAGTTCAGAGAGCTGAGAGAGAAAGATGAGCGAGCACAAACAACTGAGCATTAATTTCTAATTTTTGGAAGATGGCGGGAGGCAGATATCGGCAGCTTAATTTGCTACAGTGTTTTTTAAGGGCATTTCTGTCTGCTCATGCTTCTTTTTGGGTAGAACAGATAACTTTATTTTGGTAGTTACTTTTGAAATCACCTTATACGGACGGTTATTTCTCACAATTTCCTCTTTAGTTTATTAGTTTATTAGTTTTAATTATATTTTTAATTATTTGGATAAGATTAGGATGTGCCAATTTTAGTACTTAACAAAAAGAGTTAAAACAATTTTTTGTGAGAACGATACTTTACTCATCATTATATTATCTTTGCGATACATATTCTTGCGAGAGTAGAAAATTGAACAATAAGTTTTTGGCACCATTGCTAAGGAATTGATTTTTAATTCTTTCTTGTTAATATTAATACCAAGCACTCTTAATTTTAATCTAGGCTTTTCTTTTATTTATTTATTATTATTATTAGGTACCTTTAGTCGTTGTATGCGAAGAGTTCAAAATTTTGAAATTGTTCTTTTTGATCCAAAAATCGAAAAGACTTTTTGAAGACTTCAGAAGAAAAATAAAAAAGTTTTTGCTCCAAGTAAAATAATGGTTAATCGACAAAAGGAAGAGACCAAGCCTTTGAGGGATTATGTAGTCCCATAAGTAAAAAATCTCCAGTCTAGTATCCGAATACCTCATATTCAAGCCAACAACTTTGAAATTAAGCCATCAATCATTCAAATGATACAGATTGCTATTTAGTTTGGGGCTTTGCCTAATGATGATCCTAATTCTCATATTATAAATTTCTTGGAAATCTGTGATACATTCAAGGCTAATGGTGTTATTGATGATGCTATAAGATTGAGGCTTTTCCCTTTTTCATTGAGAGATAAAGCAAATAGTTGGTTAAATTTGCTTCCTACTGGTTCCATTAATACTTGAGATGATTTGGCTCAAAAATTATTAGCAAAATTCTTCACACCTGTAAAAGTCAGCAAAGATGCGAAATGATATCATCTCTTTTATGCAATTTGATTCTGAATCATTATATGAGGCTTGGGAGAGGTATAAGGATTTGATAAGAAGGTGTCCTTACCATGGATTACTTAAGAGGTTGCAAGATCAGACTTTTTATAATGGTTTGCTGGGACCTTTTAGAACTACCATTGATACTACCACTAAAGGTGCACTCATGAGTAAATCTATTGATGGGGCTTATGATTTGCTTGAAGAGATTGCTTCTAATAATTATCAATGGCCATCTGAAAGAGTAGGTACAAGAAAAATTGTTGGAATTCATGAATTAGATGTGATAAACACTATTTCTGGACAATTGGCTTCTCTCGCAAAAAAAAAAAAAAAGATAAATTGAGTGTTAATGTTGTTTAGGACTCCTTTATGACATGTGAATTTTGTGGGGAAGGAATTTCAATGACAATTATCCCATCTATTTTTAGTCTTGTCAATTTGTTGGAAATAGGCAACAGAACAATCCCTATTCCAACACTTATAATCTTGGTTGGAAGAATCATCCTAATTTTTTATGGACTAACAACCAAGGGTCTTCATAAACAGCTAAGTCAAACTTTCCTCCTGGATTTCCATCTAGAGCCCCTATGCCAGAGAAAAAGCTTTCAATGGAAGATATGTTCATGCAGTTCATGGAAAAGATTGATACATTTATGACAAAGACTAATACATTCATAACAAAGATCGATGTATTTATGATAAGGACTGATGCCTCTATTCAAAATCAAGCAACTTCAATTAGAAATCTTTAGACATAAGTGGGCTAACTTGCTCGTGCTTTAAATACTAGACCTCATGGTACCTTACCAAGTGATACTGAACCCAACCTAAGAAGAGAAGCTAAGGAACATTGTATGGCAATCATTCTCTGCAATGGAAAAAAGGTACGTAAAGAGGTAAGTAATAAGATTTAAATTCTGAGATTTCAATTTAATCTGATGAGAAAGAAATTGAAAAACATGCTTAAAAAGAAACTGTGATTGAAAAATTTGTTGGAGATTCAAAAGAAAAATCACAATTAAAAACTGCTCCTACACCTCTACCACCTTTTCCTCAAAGATTTCAGAAAGAAAAACTTGACAAACAATTCCAATAATTTATTGATATGTTTAAAAAATTACATATTAATATTCCCTTTGCTGAAACTCTAGAACAAATGATAAGATATGTTAAATTCTTGAAAGAAATCTTGACCAAAAAGAAGAAATTGGAAGATTTTGAGACAATTGCACTTATTGAGGAGTGCAATGCTATAATCCAGAATAAGCTTCCACTAAAGCTTAAAGATCTAGGGAGTTTTTCTATTCCTTGCACTATTGGTAGTTATAAAATTTCTAAAGTTTTGTGTGATTTGGGTGCAAGTGTTTCAATAATGCCCTTATCTATTACTAGAAAACTTGGATTTCAAGAGATAAAACTCACTACAGTTACCATGCAATTAGCAGACAGAACAATCAGGTTCCTAGTTGGGATTATAAAGGATGTTTTGCTTAAAGTTGGACATTTATACATTCCGGTGGACTTCATTGTGCTTGAGATTGAAGATGATGCTGAAATTTCTCTTATTTTGGAAAGACCATTCTTAGCTATAGCCAAAGCAATTATTGATGTGAAGAACGGAAAAATAACTTTCAAAGTTGGAAAAGAGGAAATGGCATTTAATTTGTTCAATGCAACTCAGTATCATAATACAGATAGTTGTTATAACATGGATTTAGTTGATGAGGGTAAAAGTAAGCCTAGTCCATCACCTTTAATGGAGTAGGTGCCAATTCTTGAGACAAAACCACCACCACTTTTCAATCATCTTGATTTTGTGGTTGGACAGTGATTAGTATTTTCTGATTCATAACTCTATCTTTTGTTACGGAATCTTAGACCATATTAAGGGAACACCTTTAAGGTGGTAAAGATTCATCCTTATGATGTTATCGAGATTTATAGTGGGTATATCGAAGCAATCAAGATCAATAAAGAAAGTCTCGAGCTGTACATAGTAATGCAGAATGGGGTGCCATAGTCAAGCTAGTGATTATAAATAAGCACTTTTTGGGAGGCACCCCAAGCACTATAACTTACTTCCTTTTAACTATTTTTATTTTTATTTATTTAATTATTAAATTATTGGCACTCTCTTTTATTTATGTAAGTTCATGTAAAAAAATTCAAAAATTTTTCTTTAAATTCAAAAAAATATATATTTAAAAAAATTCAAAAAAAATTTTTTTAAAAAAAGTTGGTAAGCCGCGACTTCTTGAACATAAAAGGACACAAGAAGCGACTCTATTAAAAAAAAAAAAGAGAGCCATAAACGGGCCCCCCATTAAGTGGGCTACCAACAATTGGCAGCCCACTCCCCATAACCCCTTTTTCCCCTTTTTTTTTTATATGGGCTGCCAACAAATGGTAGCCCATTACTCAATAAAATCCTTCTTTTATTTTTAGTTATTTTTATTTTATTTATTTATTTTCTTTTTGTAGTGAAAAAAATTCCCCCTAAAAAGTGAGAATGAGAAAGATGACAATAAGGAAGAAGATGATTAGAGCTTCTAAAAATTCATCCAATCATTAGGAGAGTATTCTTTACCTTTTCTTTTTTTTTTCTTAACATTAAAGACAACGTTTGGTTTAAGTTTAAGAGGTGAATTTATTTTTCTGGTGATGAATATTCTATTAAAGTTATAAATTTAATTTTATTAGCATGCGTGTTTATAAATAATTTAGGATTAGTTGGTAAATGAATTTATTTTTTGTTTAAATTTTAGGAATCTAGAATAAAGTTGTGCTAATGTTTTTTATTTCTTTATCCAATGATGATAACTGGTTGTCTTGAATTTTTAACTTTTGGTGAATAAAGTTTTTGTTTAGATTCATGCTAAATTCTGTTGTTAAGTATCATTGTTAAGATGTGATTTTCACAATTTTAAGCACTATAATTTTTGCTTTGAATTATTATAAATATCTAGAGAAGGTTTATATTGATGTAAATTTTAAATTATGTCATGAATTTTAGAATTTGCTTGATTTTCTTTCGAGGTGAAATCCTAGGTAATACTTAGTCAGGGACATGATTTAGGCCATCTTTGGACCGTTTGAGTCTAAAAAGCTAACTTTGTTAAATTTTTATCTTTACTATACCCTATTTGAGCTTAATTTTCCCTTTTTTTGTTTAATTACATAATAATTGAGCCTACACTTAAAATTAAATTTTTAATTTTGCAACCCTCACTCCTAAGCATGTATATTGTTTTAGAAAATATAAATTGAGCTAAATGTTAAAAAAGGTGGAAAGGTGATGTTGATGTGAAAAAAAAGAAAGTTAAAAAATATGAAAAATAAGCCTTCTACATACAATACGAAGAAAATAAGTTTGGAGGTGTGAAATTGTGAAAAAGAATATGTTGAAAAGAAAAAAAAAAGAAAAAAAGGTTCAAATATGGAAGAAAAAATATATTTGGAAAAGGAAAATAGAGCTATATATAGGTCCTAGAATAATTATGTGCTTATGGTGATTTGAGTCGTATTAATATCCTTTATCATACCTTGACCTTAGCCATATATTACAAGCTTGTGAAAGTCCTATTGTTCCCTAACTTGGTGTTGGTCTATATTAGTGGAAAAAGAAATGAAAAGTAAACATATGAAAATCTAGTACTAATTTGAAATTTGTTTTTATATAAACTCATCTGGATATCATGATATTCTTGGTAAAAGATTACTTACACAAGGAAATTCATTCGAGAATGTGCTTGCATTAGAATTGAAACATGAATTTGAATGATGCCTATATTTTTCCTTAGGTTAATGATTGATAGACATGCTTTTGAGGAAATTATAATGAATCATTGAGTTGTGCACTTTATCTCTAGTAGTAGTAATTATATTTATTTTAGTTCTCATTAACTGAATTTGATTTTTGTAAGTTAGGTTCTTTTCTCTGTTTTGCTTAAGGACTAGTAAAATATTAAGTTTAAGGGTGTGATAACTCTATAATATAGAGTTATTTGGACTTAATTTTGATAATAATTTATCTTAATTCTTGTAGTGATGCATAAAAATTAGTAGGTTTTATTTAATTATTTTAAATTAGTTAATTTAGGTGAGTCAATCTAATCTTAGTTAATTTTATACTCAATTTGGTGTTAATGTGGTTAAGATAGGTTGTTATTGATTTATTTATGCTTTCGTAAGTGTTTGATGAAGAAAGAATTTTAATGGAAGAAGGAGAGTAGTTTTAAGGTATAGACTTTCAATGCACATATTTCGGTATTTTAGCCATAACTTTCTCTACAGAGCTCAAAATGATACGATTGTTTGACCATTGGAAAGATAAGAGAAAAATATACAACTTTTATGTTTACCACTTCACCCAGTTCGCCTTGGAAGGTAGTCAAAACTCTTATCAAAGTTGACATACTACAGTAATCCTAGAGTAATTACGATTTGTGTTAATTAATTGGGCAAGGCTGTAATCCACATAGTCAAACTGGAATTGACTTCTTTCTTTAACCAACTTAGCCTAACTTCAAAGCCTATAAAAACAACCTTTTGGAAGACCTTTGGGAGTAGAGAACGAAACACCAAATCGGCAGCTGAGAGTCAAGCTACAAAGTTATTAAAGCTAAAAAGAATTTGAAGGATTCAAGGAGATTTGGAGATCAAGAATACAATTCTTGGTTTTTTCTATCTTTTTGTTATTTTCTTAATTTTCTTAGTTTGATTTGAATGTTTAACATTTATTTAATGATGATGTATGACTTGATAGGGAACTGAATTTTTAATCTAAGATTATGATTGAACTCAATATGTAGTTTGAATTATTTATCTCTCTTTTACTTATGTTTGATAGATTTAAGTTTTTTATTTTATTTTGTTCTTAATGCTTCTAGTTGACTGGCCACAAATTAGATTGAATTGGAAACTTAGGTTAAACCTTGACAAAGGAGATTTAGGTAGATCTGAAATAGAATAGCGTATGATCGAATACACTTAGTTAATTAGGTGGTTTGATTTGTATATAGGGTAGACATACACCTATAAGCCCATACATAGCCAAAATTATAGCACAAATTTAATGAATCTTTCTTCAATATAATTTGCGTAGACATATATTAAATTAATTGGGAGATATATTTTTATAAGAAATTGGACAGAGACTTATAAATAATTTAGAACTCTTAGTTTGCAACTTAATCTATTAAACTACGTTAAGAGTGAGAGACAATAATCAGATGAAGAATTGATGTCGTAACGTGCAGGTCCGGGAACCCGACCTCTAGATGTAGGCGAAAATAAAAGAACTAGAAGATGCCACCAATCGTCTTTTATAGGTGTGATTGGTCACCTATTAACTCGGTTCTAATTAACGAAATTCTAAATTAATCTTAGATCTGTCAAAACAACAAGAACTGATCTACGTTTTTTAGAGATGGGTTCGGGAGTGCGATTACGCACGGAGAAAGGTTAGCATCTCCGTGGCGCTTGTTCCACGAACGGTACCATTTAATCCTAAGTTATTCTATTATAGCCTACTTTTGATTTTATCCCATAGTTCTTTAATCCTTGCTTATTAACTAATTTGCATTAAGTTGGCTGGTTGAGTCTTTTATTCAATTTTATGTATGCACGTGATGCAAATGTAAAATAATGTTATAATTTGTTTATTTTAAATAAAGGGGTCAGCAACCTTTTATTGGAAAATCATTCGAAAACCATCCCAACGCTTTGGTGAAGTCTCGAAGTTTTCCTCACTTAGAGATATCTCTGGAAGAACTCGTCTCTACATGTTCCTCGAGGAAATCACATCATCGAAATTCCTGTCCCATTAACAAGATAAACGTGGCATGTTATAACATGATAAAATGATGATATGAACACGTTTATTAATTTAGGTGGTTCGTAATTCATGCGATAATATGTTTAATAATTCAAGGTGATTTATTACCTTGTTCATCTATTTATTATTATTTTGTATCTTCTTTTTACAGTGATTATTTGAGTTAATAGACATCATAGTATAAAGTTCGGATTTATCCCGACGCTTTGGTGAAAATCCGTTTCAAATTCCACACTTAAGAAATCCACTCGAAAGAGGCAACTCTTTGCCTTTTTTAAGTAAAATTCTATCATCGGATCACTCAAAATAATCATTTCATTATTATATTTTTTTATAATAATTATATCATGTATTTTTTATTTATTATATTTTAACAATGATTATTTGAGTTAATAGATATTGGAGTTTATAATTCATATTTATCCCAACACTTCGGTGAAAATTCATCTCGAACTCCACACCTAAGAAATCCACCTAAAAGAGGCAACTCTTTGCCCTTTTTAGGTGAAATTGTATCATTGGATTAACTCAAATTAACCACTCAAGTTTTAATATTTGTAATTTAATATTATATTGTATATTCTATATATTTATAAATACCTAGATGAATTTTGTAATATAAACATTTCAATTTCTCATGTTATACTTTATTCTCATTTTCTATTTCTTTTCATTTTTTTAAAAAAACTATTTCTATTATTTATTAATTATTTTATGTATATTTGAACAAAAAACTAAGTACTTTCTAATCTTTTATAATTTTTTTAATTTTTTTTGTTTTTTGCCTTGTTCATTCACCTACTTGTTGTTATATTTTTTTATATATACATATGTTTTAATTTACTAAGTCTACCATCTATTGTGTTAAAGATTTTTATTTTTTAGCTTCCATATGTTTTATTTTTCATATGCATAAATTTCAACAAAACCAAGAAAAATAATAAAACTAATATAACATTTATAAACAAAAAATTAACAAACCATAACTTCAACAGCTCAAACCCAAACCATTATTTAATGAGTAGTTCCATTACCTATTGGGTTGAAACTAACCCAATACTCCAAATGGGTTTAGGCTCCATTGGGCCGCAAGGTTTGCCTCTGGTCCGGTTTGTTTCTAACTAATCTGCTCCAAATGCAAGGTTCGGGAAAAGGAAAAAATCTTTTCCTTCCCCCAAGTATGCGACGCCGTTCAAGGGCCTTTTCAAATCGATTTTTTTTCTTTTTTTTTTCTCTTTTGGTTTCCTTTTTCTCTTTCTTCTTCTTTTTTTCTCTCTCTCTTTCTTCTTCTTTCTTGGCCCATTGCCCTTCTTTCTCTCTTTCTTCTTCTCTCTTTTTCTTTTTCTCTTTCCCGCTTGGCTGGCTCTTTTTCTTCCCTTCTCCCCCTCATTTTTTGTCTTTTTTCCTTCCTTTTTCTTCCTCGTTTCTTCCTCTCTCTTTCTCTCTTCACTCGTTTCTTCCTCTCTCTACCCCACTCATTCTTCTCTCTCTTTGCTCGCTTTTTCCTCTCTCTACCTAACGATACCCATTCTCTCTTCTCCCTTACTGACAATCGATAGATTGCACCCCCAAAACCTTCTAATCTCTCAAATACTATGACCTTCCCTTTTTTGTTTTTTTTTTTTATTTATTGTGGTTTTTGGCTACTAGACTTTTAGGATTTTTTGTGATTTTTTTTTTGTGTTGCTGGTTTTGGAAAGATTGTTTTTGTTGTTGTTGTTTTTTTGGATTTTTTTTGAAGGGCGATTTTTGTGGATCTGGTTTTCTTGTTGTTGTTGGAGGATTTTTGGTTGCCTTTTGATATGTTTTTCTTTGGTTGCTGGAGATTTTTTTTTTTGCTCCATTTTTCTTTGATTTTTGCCCCCTTTTTAAGAGTCGGATTGTCCAAAATTTTGGACAATCTAGAGCATGACTTCACAAAGCTCCTGGCACAAGCAAGCCCGAGGCAGGTGAAGATTAGAGGAGTTGGTGCGAAAAGCACTGACAGTGGGAGTGAGAGAGGAGCATAGGCAACCATGCTCTCTCTCTTCTTTTTCTTCTTTTTTTCATTTTTGAATTATTATTATTTTTTTAATTTTTTAATTAATTTATTTTTATATTATATATATATAAGAAAAAGGGTGTCTACAATTGAGAGATATCATAATTTTAGGTTTGGTAGTCACTCAAATTTAATAAAGTAAATTTGCTAATAGATTCTATATTAGTTTTAGTTTTAGTTTATTAGTTTATTAGTTTTAATTATATTTTTAATTGTTTGGATAAGATTAGGGTGTGTCAATTTTAGTACTTAACAAAAAGAGTTAAAACAATTTTCTATGGGAACGATACTTTACTCATCATTATATTATCTTTGCGATACTTATACTTGTGTGAGTAGAAAATTGAACAACAATGAGTAATATTGAAATTATAAAACTATTAATCAACTATGCACTTATTACAAAAATACCATTGATTAAAATCTAATACGCCTCACAAGAAGAGCATGGATATTAAGAATGCTCATCTTGGATAAAATCCACGAAAATGTATAAGAGGTAATGCCTTAATAAACAAATCAACTAACTGATTCTGAGTAGAAACATAATGAGGAGTGATAACACTTGCCGGCATCTTGTCACAGACAAAATGATAGTCAACTTCAATATGTTTCGTACTTTCATAAAATACAAGATTTCTACAAATATGTAAAGTAGACTAATTTTCACGATAAAATAAAATTGGAGTAACATTATGAAAACTAAAATCTTGCAACAAGACAAAAACCAAATATATTCACAACGAGAAGTAGCCACAACGCGATACTCAACTTCAATATAACTCTATGCAACAACAAATTCTTTCTTAGAATGCCAACTCACAAAAGAATTACCTAGAAAAATACCAAAACCAATAATAGAACAATGAGTATTCTGACAATCAGCTTAATCACTATCAGTATAAATTGTTAATTTCACATCAAAAGCAGAAGAAAGGAATATAACTTAACCATGAGCCCTTTTTAAATACTTAAGAACTCTATATGCTACTTGGAAGTGAGTGAGAGTAGGTTTATCCATATATTGAGACAAACATTGAACAACAAAGGAAATATCTGGATGTGTAAAAGTGAGATATAACAACTTACCCACCAATTACCCATACACAGTAGGATCAACAAAATCAGAACCATCACAGGCTTTTGTAAGCTTAGAGTTATAATTAATTGGAGTAGTAATTGGTTTAGCATCCAAAAAAACCATACTCATCAAGAAGATGAAGTGCATACTTTTGTTGACAAGGATAAATGCCTTTACTAGAACGAGTTACTTCTAAATTAAGAAAAAATCTAAGCTCACCAAGATCTTTGAGTTTAAATCGAGATTAAAGAAAAGTTTTTACCTTGGCTACAACAATTGAAGAACTCCTAATAACAATATTGTCAACATAAACCATCAAAGCCATAAAATCACCATTATTAGTAGTAAAAGTAAATAAGGAATAATCAAACTTAAACTAAACAAACCCAAAATCCAAAAGAGTAGTAGTAAATTTGACATTCCGTTGTTGAGAAGCTTGTTTTAAACCATATAATGATTTATGCAATCAACAGACTAATTTTGATCAGAAAAACAACCTTGTTTAACATCATAACCAAGAGGCAAGTCCATATAAATTGTTTCTTTTAAATCTCTATTTAAAAAGGCATTATCAATGTCCAATTAAGAAAGAACCCAACCTTTAACTACAACAAGTGTTAGAAAAATACGAATAATAGCTTGTGTAGCCACAAGACTAAAGGTTTCATGATAGTCAAAATCCTTTTGTTGACCATACCTTTTAACCACAAGCCAAGCTTTATACCTTTTAAGACTCCTATCAACTTTCAACTTAACTTTGCAAACTCATTTACAACCTATAGTGTGGGCATCACTAGGAAGAGAAATGATAGACCGAGTCCTTTTATTTTCTAGAGCCTTAAGTTTAAATTTCATAGCTGTTTGCCAATGAGGATATTTAACTACTTAATGATAACTAGTAGGTTTAGAAAATTGATTAAGAGAAGTAACAAAAGCTTTGTGAGTATTAGACAATTGGGTTGTAGATAGGAAAATGATGAATATGATACTTAGTAACAAGATTTGAAAGGGAAGGTAAGGTGTGATGATAAACATCCAAGTACTTAGGTAATTTTCTAAGTCGAGTACTCTTTTTAGGTGAAATAAAAGGTAGGGTGTGAATCATGAGTTGAAGAATCAACAACGAAAACTTCAATAGGAGTAGATTCAAGTGTAGGTCCAAGTGGAATTTCAATATGAATTATACTAGGCAAATTAGGATCAGGAACAATTGGTTCAATATAAGCAAATTTAGATGTATGTTTAGGTGGAATTTCAAGATTAAGAGGGCTAAGCAAATTAGAAGAGTCTTGTGATGAAGAAGGTGAAAATAAAGAAGAATGAATATCAGGTTGATAAGAAGCATGTTTAGAAGATATAAATGATGGATAAACATGAGTTGTATTAAATGGAGAAGAAGTAGTATGAATGGTGTCATCAAGAATTTCAGAAAAAGGAAAAATAGGATCATTAATGGAAAAATTAAGATTTTTGAAAGGAAAAAAATGCTCATGAAATATAAAATTTTGGAAAGGAATATTTAATAAGTGTTTAGATCATATAGTTTGCACCCTTTTATACCCTGAGGATATCCTAAAAATGCACATTTTCTAGTTTGAGAATCAAATTTTTTTCTATTATAGGAAAGTGTAAAGAAAAACGTAAAGACTTAAACACTCTAAAATGTGAGTAACTAGGAATTTTTTGAAATAACATTTCATAAGGAGATATGATATCTAAAATAGGAGTTGGAACTATATTAATAATGCGTGTAGATTTAAGAATAGCATCTCTCTAAAATTTTATAGGTAAGCTAGATTGAAAAAGTAAAAACCTAACTATTGTTAAAAGATGTTAATGTTTTCTTTCAACAACTTCATTTGTTAGGGTGTTTCAACACAAGAGGTTTGATGAATTATTCCTTTGGATGGAAAAAAATCAGACAAATTAAATTCAGTGCCATAGTCAGATTTGATTTGTTTTATTTTTAAACCAAAATAAGTAAAAATCATATTGTAAAAACTAGGTACAATTGACCAAACTTTTGATTTTGATTTCATTAAAAAAATCTAAGTAAATTTGTTAAAATCATCAACAGTTGTTAGAAAATACTTATGAATTTCTAATGAAGTTGTAAAATAAGGACCCTAAACATCCCCATGAATTAATTGAAAACACATAATAGTGGACTTAACATGAATAGGAAATAGTAATCTTCTTTATTTGGCATAATGGAAAATATCACAAACTGTGTGTGGGAAATAACAACATCAGGAGAACTCTATTGTATAATATGCAATGGGAATATGGTTTAGTCTAAAATGCCAAAGATTAAAAGATTGAGGTACAACATTACAAACAACATTGTTTACATCAATATCACCAAAAATTGGAAAAACAACCTATTTAAAGTTTGTATTATTTGAAAAAGAAGATTGAAAATCAGAACTAGCTTTAAGAAAAGTAACAGATTCTAAATCTGGAACTTTTCTCTACAAGATGTAAAGTCTAGCCTTTAGTCAAGCAAGACTAGTCATCTTCAAAGACTTGTTTTCTTGAATCATGCATCTTTGATAAGAAAAAAATCAAGTTACACTCTTTAAAAGCAGTTACTTTACCAACTTATATCAAGTAAACCTAAAACTGGGAACAAACAAGACATTTTAAAAAGCAAGATTATGCAACAGTTGAACAGTCCCAATATGAGTAACTAGAGCTTTAAGATTGCTAGGTATTTAAACAAAACCATTGGAACAAGAAAATAAGAAGTAAAAAAACTTAAGACCACATACTATATGATTTGTTGTACCCCAATTAACAATCCAATGATCAAAAGTAGATTTAGAAACAATATTAGATGATCCATCATAATATCCATGAATTGAATTAAAATAAAAAGGATTAACAGTTATATCTACCATTAAGGAATTGACAGTTGAAGGTTTTAATTGTTGATTTTCCACTCCCTTGTTAATCGAATATGATAGTTTATCTCCAAAGTTAGCATGATCTTCATTGATTAACATCATTAATTTCTGATATTGAGACTTAGCAAATGACAATTGAGATAAGGCACTATCATGTTCATCACTACCTCCTATTGAAACATTGACCATCACCCTAATAAGAAGAACCCATTTTCTTAGGATGAAGATTCTTATTCTTTGTAAATTTGAAATTAAGAAGAAAGCCTACAAGTCTATAATAGTTTTCCTTATCATGTCCTACTTTACCACAATGGCCACAATTAAAATCAAGTTTAAACTTTATCCGTGTCTCACTTGTTACTATCCTAATTGATCCCTCAACTAAAGGTTGAGATTGCATACGCAAATTCCTCTGACTCTTTTCACTGATAATCATGTTATAAGCCTCATCTAAACTCGGAAAAGGCTTCATTAACATAATTTAAGACCTTAATGCAGCATATGATTCACTTAAATCATTAAAAAACTTAAACACATCATCCTTGGTCAACTAAACAACACAATTTTGATAGCATTTAGAATTATATTCTCCATAATCACAATGAGGTAAAGGCTTAAAATTTTTAAATTCTTCCCAAATAGCATTTAACTTAGTGAAATAAGCATTGATTGTCTTAGCAACTTGTGTGATATTTGAGAAAGTGAACTAAAGATTATAGATCCATGAATCATCAAGCTGAGCAAAATGTTTCTTCAAAACCTTTCATATTTGTGTTGCCAAATTGACGTAGAAAACTGTTGTTGCTATCGGAGGAGAAATTGATTCCAACAACCATGTTACTATCAAATTATTAAATCTCAACCATAGAACATGAATCTCAACACTGGAATTAGGCTTAATAACAGATCCATCAATTAAACCTAGCTTATTTTGAATTGACAAAGCCAAAACAAAAGATCGACTCTATGAAGTATAATTATTTGCATTCAACTTTAGATTTATCACCACTAATTCATGATGATACGAATAATGAATGTAATAAGGAGATTAGGAATCGTCAACAGTAGAGAAAAGAAATTTCGAGGCTGAAATAGAAGCCTTTGATCCTCAACAAACAACAAGAATCATTAAGAAAAAACAAAAATCTAAAAGAAAGTACCATAGATCAAAAGAAACTACCACAGATCAAAGAAAAAAACTATGGATCCTAGAATTTTTGAAACTCAGATTTGAGAATCAAGAAACTTATAAATCGATAAACTAATAAGAAGAAATATTAGAAGAAAATCACAAAACGAAGGTTTCAAGTCTCACTTTTTGGCCCCAATACCATATTGAAACCAAGCTGGTTGAAATCCTAAAAACCCTAAAAACGAAAAAAAAATTGAGAGGAAATATCTAGAGGACTACTAGAATGCTTTATTAATTTTTTAGTATCTTTACATGAGAGAGAAAAAAACTATCTATATGTACATGAGTAATATTTAAATTACAAAACTATTAAATAACTATACACTTATTACAAAAATGCCATTGATTAAAATCTAATAAAAGTCTTTTTAATTTAACTTTTTTTTTACTTTTAAAAGTATTTTTTTAAAAAAAAATTGATCGTGTAAAAGGTTCTTGTGATACAAAAAGATAGTATTGCAAATAAGTAAAAATGATGTGCTAGAGGTGGCAAAAAAAAAAAAAAAGATTGGAAAAGTCCTTAGAGTATTGAGTGCTATGGTAAGTGGGAAAGAAATCTTGTTCGACTCAAAATGAATTGTCGAAACTTTATATATAGAACTAGAAGAAATAGTTACTAAAACCCATCATGTGGCTATTGAAGTGGTTGGTTTTTCTAACAAATGGTCGTTAATAGTACAATAAAACTTGTTCTTGAGTAAAAGGTGGGAGGAAAAAATAAAAAGATAAGGTAATGAGAGCATAAGGTTAGAGGAAAATGTATGATAATAAAAATGGGGGAAAACAAGAGGACAATAAGAGAAGAGAATCATTGTGTCGACATATAATTGAGCGGAAGGTGAAAAGTTAGCGATGAATAAAGAAAAGACGGTGGTTTCTTCCGGTAGACGAAGAGGGGTTGACGATGCTTTTTCTGATAGTGAATGAAGGTCAGATTTGGTCTTTACTTTCATTGGTAACCTTTCTCCTAAGATCTCTTATAATTGGATAAGAAATATTAGTAGTAAATTTGGAGAGGTTGTCAACACTTTTATTCCATAAGGGAAGGATTACAAAGATTCTCGTTGTGGTTTCGTTAGATTCAGAACCATGGTTGAAGTTAGGAAGGCCATATCAAATCTAGATGGTGTTCGGTTCTTCAATAGAACAATGGGGCTTAGCTAAGCCAATCGCAGTATAAGTTGCAAATTTGAGCAAGGTGGATGTTTTCCTTATCGGGATTCACCTTTACAAGTTCAACATAAACCTCCTAGAAATTGTAAAAGAAGATTTTCTTTGATTAATCGTCAACATCATCAAAATCATCGGAATAATTTTGTTGCTATAAACATTCTAGCTAGAAACTAAGTTATGGTCACTGATTAGCCCTTTCAAGTCTCAACTCAAACCCAAAATTAGCAACTTAATAGGTTGAGACAATCTAAATGGTATGTAGACGCTCTTAAGGGAAATTAAGAGTCCCTTCATCCCCTTTCTCCTCCACCCATTAACAAGTCAATAATAATGTGTTTGGGTTTTGTAGATAAGGAGCTATTACATTGGCTTGAAGGTTGCATTGTTGGAATATGTAAGGAGTTCCAAGATCTAATTGACATTGCAAATGAAATTCAAAAAACTAGAAGATTGGGTTTTACTGTCAACCGCCTTTCTCGATCTAATAAGGTTGATATGTTGCTTTTGCAAGAAACTAAGCTTGAAGATGTTTCTGTTAGTTCAATTGAGTGTGTTTGGCAGAATAGTAACCTTGAATGGATTTTCAGCCAAGTAGTAGGGAGATCCGATGGTATTCTACCAATTTGGGATAAGTCTTCTTTCGTATTGATTTCTTCTCTTGTTAAAGAAAGATTCATTCTTATTCATGGTTACCGGTTAAATGAGAAGTTTAAATGTGCTTTGGAGACAGAAAGAAGAGGAAGAAAAAGAAACTAAAACCAAAAACTTGCAGTGGTTTTGGCTCATGTGTTTTTATTTGATGGGCATTTTAGTCATTTTCTAAAGTAGGTTAACAGAGTTCTCGGGTGAAATGTCCATTTTCAATCCTAGTGGACTCAGATTGAGTTATAGTCAAAATTTAAGGTGGTTTGGGTATTTTACCTGTTGTGAAAAATTAAAAAGGTGTAACCAAAAGTTTAAATGTTGGCTCTTTATAAGTTGTTGCTGTAAATAATGTTTGCCACTCTATCAAATAAGTGCTGCTAAAATTCAAATTCGTTGTAGTTGACAGAAAATTGAGATCCTCAATGGTAAAATAGTAGAGAGCTTGCCCTCAAAGTTCATATATTATTCATTGACTTCAATTTTAAAATATCCTTGTGCTTTTTGGTACTACAAATGTCATTTTCGTAGGGTGAGCGAAAGAAATATACATGTTATCTATTCGTTTTCATTGTGGTACAAACTGTTTTCTGGCTGAAATCGATTAAGCTGAATTCCAAAAGTCATTTCATCAAGTAATTGTTTTGGGTCCATACTTGACTAATTAAGCTGGTTTCGAATTCATGCTATACTCTTTTGTAAATTCTGTAAAATACTCGCAGCGTCACACGCGTTAATCATGAAATCAGTTAAGGCCAATTGCATGAGAAATTTGCATGTAAAGTAAAATGCAAATGAAAGAAGTAAAAAACCCCACACAATTTATGTACCAACGTTTGCACTATTCGCTGCAACTGAATGTGATCAGTCAGTAAGTGAAAATGAAATGAGAAAGAAGTTTTCCCTACAAAACAAGAGCCAAAGTTTAATTAGATTATATATATATATATATATATATAAAGAGAGAGAGAGAGAGAGAGAGAGAGGACATGTTAATTTTTTTCTAATGGACCGAAGACACTTTTGGATACATTTGGAATGTCTTTATTTAGTTAGGATTTAATAAAAAGAGAGTATCTTGCTTAAATAAAATAGGGGACAAACCTGATTAAAATTTGCCCTTCTTGCATCATCCATGTTCATAATTCAAACACGCGGTGGGATGCGGGATTACCTGATTAATAGAACCGCCAACAACAAAAGAAATGAATGCTTACTTGGTCGCATTTTTCTTTCATTTGAACTTGATGGCCTCATCAATAAACCAACCAAGAAAGTGAATCCAGGCTGCTCTAGTTTCCATGGTTGGGAGAGGTTCATCATTAGCTCTTGGCCCATCGAATTGGCAATTCAAGTCAAGGAATATTTTGGTAACCATTGATCTAAATATTCAATAAACTTATTTTGGGTACAGATTTTAGTTTTAGTCTTCTATATTTATGATTAGTTGAACTTTTATATATATATGTATATATATATATATATATAAAAGATATAGATAGTGACACATCAAATAAATTAGGATATGAAGAAAGAAACCAGAAAAAAAAATGAAAAAGAAAGACAAGTGCGATGATTGACTATATTACCGCAAGCTACAGGGACATCCTCTTCCACACATTTCTAATTTGTTTAATGAATTTTGATATAATGATGACTTTCATCATCTGACTTAACTCTTAATAGAACTAATGGCCAAAAGAAAAAAAACAACCTGATGATGCCTTCCTTAGATTATGAATTGATGTATTAACGATTATATGCTTTGACTAACCAATTAATGCCAAGTGGCATAATTGCATATATGGTTAGACTTTAGTTTATATCAGTCCAAGCCATCAAATATTCAAATACCAACTATCTAAACAAGCACAGAAGAAAAAAAATGGTTATGCAAAAGAAGTTGCTTTCTTTGACTATTTGGAAGTAGAACAAAAGCTAAGGGAAAGGACAAAGAGCCATCATTTTATGCAATGAAGAAATTGCTGCTGGGCGTGACCAACAGGGAAGACGGAGAGGGAGAGGACGGGCACAATTTTTTCTATGTTTACTAATGAAGAAGTAAGTAGCCATCCTAAGTTTACTCAAACTTATAAATTAATTAATTGTTTTGATAAACTAAATAAATAATGTTATAATATTTTAAAAAATTATTGAACTATTTTAAGAAAATTCAAGAAAATTCTTTTTTTTATTGAGTTCAATTAATCAAGATCCTGTACTTTTATTTTAAATTAAATAAATTTTAATGAGTTTAAATTAATAGATTTTAATGATTAATAATTGATTAATTGTTATTAATTAAAATATTATTTGTTATTTTTTTATGTCACATGATATTAATGTAAAAAGTAAAAATATTATTTAATAGTGTTATTATGTCATATCAATATAACATGTCATAATCTATTATGACATGTTACTATCTCATGCCAGGACCATGCGTAATAAAATAACAAGTGGTAATTTGACTAAACTGTTACTAGTAATAATAACTTATTTGATCCAAAATAAAATATAAGAATTTAATTGAATACAATAAAAAATAATGATTTATTTGAATTTTTTAAAATAATTCAAAGATTTTTTAAAAATATTATACCATGTATAAATAAAGCCAAAATGTAATATATTGGGTTGCTTATTTCATTACGATGAGAGTTCCAGGTTTGAATTATAGTTATTCAAACAAATTAATGTTGAACCATCGTCGAGAAATGCTAATAAATCATTATCAAATTAGTTCAGTTTTCTTTCATAAATAGTTAATGAAAAGAGTTCTATAATTGGAGCCACGATTAATCCAAGTTGAAATTTGTTTTCCTTATATTTTGGTTATGGGCATATAATGCATGATATCATGCATCATAATGGCCCATCAACAAACACTGAATTTGGAGAAAAAGACTACTTTTGTCCTCAAACAATAGGAAATAAAGAAAACAAGAAAAAGTGAAAAAAAGTTTCATATAGCCAGCTGTGTTTAGGACACTGGATGTTCCTAGACAGTAGGACTATATTCACATGCATCTAATAGGTACAAATTCTATTGATACGTATTGGACGCTTATTGTTGTTGAAAACTATAAATGAAATTGGTTGTTATTTATCGAGTTATATACCTTTTTGTCCTCGTATTCTCTTTTGTGCCAATTAAAGTTAGTTTAGATGAGAGGGTAGAGTATAACATTATATCTCTATTCTTGTACTGGATAAATAAAAAAGAGCTTATAATAATTCAAAAAAGCCTCTAAATTAGAACAGCCTTTAATCTTCCTCATACAATACTTATGGACAAATTTATTTACTGTTACTACTTGTTAATTAATCACTGATTTAAATTTTAAAGCCTCTAAATTATAATTGCATAATGTACCTATTCCTTACATAGTTACATTCCTCTGAATTAAGCATATTATATATCTTTAAGAAGTACAAGTATATTGATTCTTGTGCTAATAATTTCATTTATTCCACACATGTTGCACTTAGTTATATCCGTCCAAGCTACTTCTTATGATTTATGACACACAAGCCGGCCAAGGGCGGCGCCTGGTCTCATGTGAGAAATTACGGATATGCCTTTAGTCTGGTTTAAAAAGGCAAAGTACCAATTGAGAAACTCAGCTGAATTTTGGTAACAACCCACTGCCAAAAGCTATGGGATCAACCTTAAGTTGCTGTAGTTCAGACAAGGTTGATGAAGGGTATGCAAAAAACTAAAATTTTGATTCATCTCTTGAGCTAAATTTGTGCTTAACTAGTAGCAATCTTGTACATGAGTAATGTTTTCCTTTAGATTATGCTGAAAAATTTAGCCATTGCTTTTTTAGGGTAAGTGTGGTTACTCCAGGGAATACAACATGGAGAATATTCACATACAAAGAGTTGCATACGGCTACTAATGGTTTCAGCGACGATAACATGCTTGGAGAAGGTGGCTTTGGAAGTGTTTACTGGGGTAAAACCAGTGACGGCCTTCAGGTATTCATGTAATCCTGTTTTTTATTTTTTTTATTTTTTTATTCGGCCATTATGCTAAATGGTTTTAATTTCTTGATTCTATGCAGATAGCTGTTAAGAAATTAAAAGCCATGACTTCAAAAGCTGAAATGGAATTTGCAGTGGAAGTTGAAGTTCTTGGAAGGGTTAGGCACAAGAACCTCTTGGGCCTAAGGGGTTACTGTGTTGGTACTGATCAAAGGCTCATAGTTTATGATTACATGCCAAATCTGAGTTTGCTGTCTCATCTGCACGGTCAATATGCTAGTGATGTTCAATTAGATTGGAAAAGGAGAATGAAGATTGCTATTGGCTCTGCAGAAGGCATATTGTAAGTCTGGTTCTTGTCTGTTAATAGAAAAATGGCTACATGGTTAAGCATATAGAGCATTTACGTAGTTCTGAATTGAAACTTGGCATAACCCGGTACACAAATCTTGTCAGATCTCTAGTTTCTTTATCTACCAATTAAAAAGGTTAGACCAATAACATATATACTGCTTTGATCCAAACAAGGTAATCTGATGTGTAAGGAAATTAAATTAATGTCAAGAAGCGTAGACTCACATTTTAAGTTGATGGTGTCATAGGTGCTGTGGAGTGGGATTCTCCATTATTAAAAATCTATATATATATATATATATATTAAAGGGTCACCGCTATTTATAGAAATCCAAAACATTTTGTATATATAATAAATTTTCTTCCAGATTTTTTAAATTCTTAGAGTTTTATAAATTTCATTGTGTTGATATTTTTTATATTTACTTTTTAATTTTTGACAAAAAACAAATAAAAGGCAGCGAGTTTAAAAAAACATTGAGGTAACTTTGAAATGTTTAAAACATTCTCTAACTACGGTTGCCAATGTTAGGTACTTGCATCATGAGGTAACACCACACATCATTCATAGAGACATTAAGGCAAGTAATGTGCTGCTGGATTCAGATTTTGAACCGTTGGTTGCTGATTTTGGGTTTGCGAAACTAATCCCAGAAGGTGTGAGCCACATGACGACCCGTGTTAAGGGTACTTTAGGATACCTGGCACCGGAATATGCCATGTGGGGAAAGGTTTCCGAAAGTTGCGATGTTTATAGTTTTGGTATTCTCTTGCTTGAGCTTCTCACAGGAAGGAAGCCTATAGAAAAGTTGCCTGGTGGTGTGAAGAGGACTATAACTGAATGGGCAGAGCCACTTATAGCTAAAGGGAGGCTTAAAGACCTTGTTGATCCAAAGCTTAGAGGAAATTTCGATGAAAACCAATTGAAACAAGCCATAAATGTTTCTGCTCTTTGCGTGCAAAATGAACCTGAGAAGCGGCCAAACATGAAGGAAGTGGTTGGTATGCTAAAAAGGTATGACAGTAAAGGCAAGGTGATGAAGACGAGAATGGATAGCGTCAAGTATAGGGAAGAATTACTGGCACTTGATCAAACCAGTGATGATGATGATGATGGTGGTCCAGAGGAAAGCTATGGAGTATTTGGTGCCATGGAAGTCCAGAAGATGCAAGACCCTTACAAGCGCTATGGAGATAGGAAAACATCCGAACATGTTTGAGAAAGTTTAATTACTTGCACTACTCTTGATTTTGTTGATATGAACGAGAAACATGTTTACTCTATGTCAGTAGAATATGGTTTGGGAAAGATTGTTGCTTGATATATATGTAGTTCTGTCCTTGACAAAGTGGGAGGACATTATAATTTATTACCATTTTGTTATATTCATTAAATTTGTTCAATCACTGACATAGGACAACCATTGAAAATTTGAGACATTGATAACTAATGAGATCAAATTAGTTGAAGGGTTTTATTTTTTCCATCAAATTCCTTTTGTTTTAAGATAAACTTTCAAAATATTATTCAACGGAGGGTGGCAAAGTTCAACACTTCAAACGTACCTACTCATCTGGGTCACATTATTTGTAGATGATAAACACATCAAAGTTAAACGTAAAACCCCAGATCACTGTCATAGTCCGAGGCAAATTCATGTCAATGTCCAAATCTGTCTCATAGTTGGCATGAGATAGCCCTACCCTATTAGCTCCAATGCAGCCCTCTCCGTGGCTCTTTAGCTCCTGCTCATAATAGCGTAAACTCTAGCGACAAGCAACCTCGTACACATCATCATCCATTTCAGCTTTTTGCTTTTCCGTCTCATATGTGCAAATGCTTTCTTTGATAGCTCGTTCCAGGCAAGCCTTCTCCCCCCTCTCCTTGTGGTCATCCATTTCCATATGCCTCATTCTTTCTAATGATTCCCCCTTTTGCCTTTGCTTCTCCTCCTTGCCGAGTGCTTGTTGTATAAGAAAGTCCCTCATATCGGACGGCAGCTTCGGCATGGGATTACATCTCCTATTTCTGCAGCAAGATGCTCCTTACAACGGATAAGACCTCCCCACTATTAGTGTTCACAGTAGTTGCATCTCACATAATTTAGCTTTCGTTGATCATTGTGCAATTTTTCTAAGCTGTATCGAGTTACCTGAGAGGGAGAAAAAACAATGATCAATTTGTGGGGGTAAGCATTTTAATTTTCTGGTACATTCACAGAAGTCTAAGAGATTAAGGATTCTAAACTTTAAATCTCATCTCTTTGAAGCAATGATAAAAATTGGTAGACTAAGCCAATTTGTTATAAATTGTGATAACTTCAAAGTATATATTAATATATTTACCAGGTTTTTTAATTTTGTTAAGCCAAAAAGAATTTATTTAGTAGTAAGTAACAATGAAGTTGCAAAAGTTGAAGCTAGACCGTAGGCTTGCAAAACGTATTTGACAAAAGACTGCAAAAATTAATGCAACACAAAAACATACAAATTTTTTTTTTCAAATAAAACAAGAAATTTAATTTCTCTGCTACAAACATTTCCTGATATGTGCTAAAATATGAATTTTTTTCGCTATGTCAAAATTATTTTATTGAGCAACCAAAAGTTTCAATGTTAGAATCAACTAGCATATGCAAAGAACATAGTTCTACTGCAATACCATACAGACAGAAAATTCGCCTAAAGAGTTGATGAAGCACTAATCAACACACAACACCCAAAGCATTAAAAAATGGATTATCGAAAGCCTCCAAACACTTGATAACAAGAAACCTTCGTCATCCATGAAGAAGACGAACAACAAAAGAGTTGCCACACCAAAACAAAAACGGTCATTAAGCAAAACCAACCCCAAAAATATGTATCCAACAGGCCCATGGTTAGTAACAAACCTAGCAGAATCATAAAAGATCTACTAATATTTTCAGATTCAAGACTAGGACTCCTTAGCTTCGATGCCAGCACGTGTGATAGAGCCTAAATCTCACCATACACAAAAGAACTTCGTTAAGAAACTATAAGCCGTAGCTAAAACCGTAAAATGAAAACCCAAATCTTCAAACAACATCACCAAAACTTTCAAGAAGAATTTCCTAACCAAACAGCCCTTTGATAATCCATGGCAGTTTCAAGATGCAATAAAAGACATTGAACCCATCCAATAAAAAACACAATAAATTCCTAAGACTCTGAAGAAACCGTTCCTTTCCAAAACCAAAACGTTGTGCATCTCTTTTTTACGTACAAAATCTGAACTCCAAAATAGATCAAGAAAGTAAGGATCCACCAAAGCTACAAAATCTAAGAAAAAATCATTTACAACCACTGAAATCAATGAGTCATATTAAACAGATACATTATGAGAAATACAAGAGAGAATTGAATTTGTAATAATGGTTATGCAGTTTTGCCTTCATTTTGAATTTATAGCACATGGCAAACCTCTTGGATAACGGGATATAACTAGTACAAGATTAAATCAAATCATAAGATAGGTTAGGATAAGATTACATTAAAGTACATGCTAAGTATACAATTGTTTTTTAAATAATTTTTATTCATTCCCCAAAAAACTAGAATACCATAGCAAGTTTTTAACTTTATTAGTAAAAGACTTCCATTGGCATAAAAAGTCTAGCTTTGGGTCGTAGAGCCTTTTGCAATTACAAAGCATCAGTTACTCAATAAGCTGTTGGAAGTGACCTAAACAAAGCATCAACCCTGAACAAAGATCAAGTCATTAACCACATTGTCTAAACTTGAATGAACATTCACATGAAGAATAAAACAAAAACCTATATCAACCAAGATCAATACTCAGAAAAGACGATCTCAATAAGACCAAACTAAAAAACTAGAAGACTGCACAAATTGCAGCCTTAAGAAGTGCAGCCTTAAGAAGATCATGTCGAAGGATGCCTTTGTTTTTTACAACCTCAACTTGTAATCATCTGTCTTGCTCAAAGGTCCTCTTCATGAATTTTGCTGCAAGTATATACCTTTCCCTACTTCCCCTAAAACACTACCTTCTTTAAAGCAACTGGGAGTTCAAATCTCTTCGATTGTTGCCTTTGTTTCACTTCTTTTATTAGCTGCCTCCATCTCCATAATTTTCTGAATCACTTCTTCCTTCTTTTCCATAAACTTCAATCCCAATTTTTTGCTTAACTCCCATATTTCCTCTGCCTTATTCTTAAATGTCGATTTTCTTCTTCTTATGTCAAAATTCGACATAGACTTCTCTTAGCGTTCCTGAACTGCAACTCTTACCCCTAATTTTTCTTCAATTTGCTCTTTTAAATTTCTCCTCCTTCTACATTTTGATCCAACTATCGGTGTCCTTGACATTTTGCTTCCCTGACTCCTGTTCTTCTTTCTCTTCTTTTTCTCAATATTCTTATTATTTTGCCTTACTTGATTTTTTGGGGAAAATCTCCTCAGATGACATTTCCCTCTTAAACTTTTTCTTACCTTAGGCGTTACCCTCCCTTCTAACTCCTCCTTACATTATTTTCATCTACACTTTTTTTCTCAAGGCTACCATCTCCTACTGCCTTTCTTCCATACCTTTTTTTTTTTTGTTTCCTCATCAGAATGTTTCCGCTTAGTTTCTAGCTTTTTTCCTCACTGAATTCTCTTCTAATTTCTCTCCTTATCTCACCTTTCATTTGTCCTTTGCTGACCATCTTCATCTCTAGATGAATCTTTTTCCTAAACCCTGAGACAGTAGACATCATCCCTTTAATGTTCTCTATTGTAATCTCCTTGTACTGCTTAACACTCTTAAGTTTCACCTTCATCAACTATACAAAAGTTACAAGCTTATTCTTTTGTAGGCTTGATTAGATTTGATCTTAGATTGAATCTTAAATGTTGTGATTGTGAAGATTGGATCAATTACCTATCTTTGGTTGATTTATGATACTATGAAGATTGATTTAGCTGCTTATCCTTAGTTGATTGTGATGACTTCAAGTTACCCTTATTAATGTGATTTTGTAGCACTCTGATTTATTCAATATTCTCTTGAAAAATGGTGGTTCCATTGGAAATACCAATCTTGGACAAAGGGTAATGAAATATGAATTTAGAAAATGGTTTGGTAAGGGCATCGATCAATCGTTGTGTAGTTGAGACATGTCTTACTTGAAGTTGTCCTTCGCTGACTTTTTCCATGATAAGAGAATAATCTAGTGCAAGATGCTTTATTTTAGTATGGAATACCGGGTTTCCACAAGTATATGTAGCACTTAAGTTATCATAGAGGATAATTGGAACTGTCATAAATTTGCACTAGAATTCAAAGAGTAAAGACTGAATCCAAATTATTTTTGAGACTACAGTTGCAATGGCTCAATATTCAACTTTTGTTAATGATCGACCAATAGTCTTTTTCTTCATAGAACTCCATGAAATTGGAATGCTACTAAGAGACAATAGGCCATGAAACATAGTACCTTTTAAGTATTTGAGTAGTCTTCAAGAAATGTTTGATGCTATTGGGTTGGTTTATGCATGAATTCGGAGATCTTGTTAACAACATAGTGTCACGACCCAATTTCCTGGGCCATGACCGGCACATGGACCCAATGAGCATAGCTCACCAAGTCCAAGCAAGCCTATTTTTATTTACTTTACTCCACGTATAATCATGTGAGGCGTCCACACGCAATGCACCCAGTGCACACAAAGCCATTTCACAATGGCAGTATCAATAAAATATACAAATACATATTGTTCAAATATAAAATTTGACAATGTACATTACATGTACATATTCACAATACAAAAGGCCCATGACTTCCAGCGGAGACATTTACAATAAAAGAAATGGGATGTTACTGAATGCCCACCTTCTAACCAAGAGATGCACTATGGGGAATCCTCGATCTAGGGTTCAACAGTCTTTTGATCTGAAAACCTGAATTTTTATAAAACGTGAGTACGAAACTCAGTGAGTGAATATTAGAAGGGAACAAGCAATCTCAACCAGAAAATTTGACAATCATGATGCATCGGTTGAAAATAAGGCCATTTTAATCTAACTACTATTCCAAACCCTTTTTCCCTTACCCATAATTTATTACGCATTCAAGGATTAAACATCCTTGAATTTACACCAATCATTCTACCAAAGTAGTAAAGCTGACGGCTGTTTACAAATCGTCATAGAGCAAGGGTTTCGTGTTAAACCCTTTTTCTTCAATTTCAAACAATTCACATATCATACAATCACACATATACACATAAATATCACATACAATTTCATTCACCAATCATTCAATTTCATTCATTATCCCATCTTTCCCTCCACTCTGTTGTATTCTTAACTCATACATCATTACCGGCATTGCACTTCCCACTCCGTACATGCACGGTAGTAATTATCACAACTTTTATCATTAAACCGGCATTGCACTTCCCACTCCGCACATGCACGGTCGTAATTATCACACCTTTTGTCATTCAACCGGCATTGCACTTCCCACACCGCACATGCACGGTTGCATCAATTTCACCAAAATTTATTAATAATGCATATCGACATAATATAAGGGTACACAGATTCAGTACACTCAATTTCACATAAATTTCTCAACAATACATGTAGGCATCATACAGATATACACAGATGCATCGCAATCATATTTAACATCACAAAAATATTTCTCACTAAAGGCTTGTTCCCAAGTTCCCTTTCTTTTTAAAGAGAGTTGAATAAAATCATTCGAACCTCTTAATCAAGTACGTTCATATTCCCAAAACCAATTTGAAATGCAAATTCACTCACAGGTTTTCGGAAGTTGAATTCGAGCACTTCGACTGGTAATCCTCAGATGCGATTTTCTTGCCTTTATCCGAGGGCTCACCACCTTGACAAATTGCACAATAATTTAATTACTATATTAGTGTTAATTAGGTATAAAATTAACCTAATTTCTATACGAATGCATAGAATACTCGATCAACCGCTTAAATGCGGTGTTGACCTAATTCTGCCGATTACCCGATTAATTGGCCAATACATCCAATTTAATTCCAAATAATCCCATTTTTTTCTTCCAATATTCCTAGTCATCAAACTCCATTTTAATTAACTCGAAATATGACCAATATCACTCTCATATTTTCCAAGAAAAATTCAGTACATAGGGTGCACTAATATTATAATTTCTCAAGCTTAATTTTTTTCACCATAAATCTTTAATTTCCCATTTAATTCACTTGAAATAAAATAAAGTTTATCATCAACACTCCATATACTAAATTCGGCTAGTGAAGGGTTCACCAATAATCAAATTGTTCAAGCTTGATTCTCATATTCCAAACCATTTATTCTTAACCAAATAACACAAGATTTCACCCAAAAATGAAATCAATTCATCATCAAATTATCACTCCTCATATTCAGCCACATAGGGTTCAATGGTGAACAATTCACTTTCTTGCTAAATTTTCATATCCAATTCTTCCAATTTAATTTCTAACACTACTAATTATCAAACACTATCTAAGTGCCTTGAAATGTCACAAATTGGGCATCAATTTCTCCCTTGAATATTCGGCTAAAATGGATTTTCATAGAGTACATAATTTTCTTCCATAATTTTCTTCCTAAACATGGCTAACTACCTCTAAACATCAACATAGTCCAAAATCAAATTATTCCAACATCAATTCTTCTTCCATACCCATTTTTCAGAATTGAATTCATCATGATAACTCAATATTCAACCATGGAAATCGAGAACAAAAGCATGGGTAAGCTAGGTATCAAGGAGAATTAAAGAAATTCTAACTTACCTAGCTTGTTTCCTTGATTTCTTCACTTTCTCTTTGAATTTTCACCTAGGTTTTCTTTTTTTTCCCTTTGTTCTTCCTTTGTTCTTGTTGCTGGTTGCCTAGGCCGAATATGGTGAGAGAATTGAGGATTTAATGGGCTAATTTTTATAAAAAATAATAAAATAATCAAGCATATCACGTGTCACATGCTTATTGGCCCATTTTTTTTAACTTTTTGACTTTTTCTTCTAAATTTTCCACCACAATTATTCTTGTATTTATCCAATCCCACCACAAATAAAATCCCTTGGTCTTGACAAGTACTGGGGTGAAAAATTTACCGATTTACCCCCAGAACGAAAAAATTATGATTTTACCCTTATACTTTGAAATATACCGGAATCACATTGTTTTCACTTTCTAACCTCAAATAACACTAATATTGATCAATCTTAATTAAATGGGGCAAAAATGTTTTTAAAAAAGTTTTTCGTTTGGTCCTTTAGTGGCAAAATTACCATTTTACCCTTGTGCTCCAAAAATATCAAGAATCACAATTTTTCACTGCTAAACTTCATTTTATACTCCAATAATCATAATTATATTTCATATAATTATTCCTGGTCAAATGTGATCAAATCTTGGCTAAAAATCTCTATTTTATCATCAAATGGTAAAATGACTGTTTTGTCCCTAACCGGTCAATTTTCCTAATTGACTCCAAACTGGACCTTGAACTCTGAATCACTATTCTAAGTCATTCTGTGGGTTTCAAAATTTTCAAATTCCTCTTAGAATTTCTAGTTGAACTAGTTCAAGGCTCGATTTAACTTAGTTGTACCACTCGGTACAATATCGTCTTTTAATCGAGCTTGACAGGGTCTCACATAGCTAATGTTAAGTCTTGTAATGGACAAATATTGTAGCACACCAATTGTTCTTATAAATTTAGTAGGATTGATTATAGTAGTGTTATCATGTATCTTAATTAAGTTGATAAAAATGGAGAGTGACATGCTAGATTCTTTTGCATTAGACATATGTGTTATTTGTAAAACATTAGTGATATTTTTCTGTTACGTAAAAAAAAAAGAACTTTGGAATGAGGAATGTCTTCAACACCCAAAAAATAGTTCAATTTACCCAAGTTTTAAAGAGAAAACCTATATGACAAGGCTTGAAGAAACTATGTTTAAAAAGAATTGTCATTGTGAAAAAAAGGAGAGAAAGAAAAAGAAAACAAAAAGAAGGGGGAATTAAGTGAAAAGGGAAAAGAAATGTGACTTTTGAAAATAAAGAAGAGAAAGGGACTTGATAGTAAAAATAAAACAAAAAGTTGTATTTAAGGGATAAAAATTGGGGGGGGGGGGGGGGCGGGGGGATTCGGGAGTCACTTGTGAAATTGAGAATTAGGGTGTGTAAGGGATTGGGAATCTTTTTGCTTTTTATTTTGAATAGTGATAAAAGTGGACACATTTGAGATGGTCACAAGATATGTCTTGTGTTGATCTATTTTGGAGATTTCTCTTGGATTAGGGGTAAGAGATTTAGATGTTTCCGTGGGCTATGTGGAAAGTTGCTATTTGAAGGAAAGCTATTAGGGTGAATGGTTAATAAGGCTCTTGTCTTTCTCATTTGATCTGTAAAGAATGCTTATTCATGTTGCTAATGAAGTGAAAGCTTTGATTTTCTTTTTCTTTTTGTTGCTTGCTTGCTAAGGCTACTGTTGAAAATTGAAATATGTGACAGACAAAAAACTTAAATAAAAGAAAAAGAGAAAGGACAAAAAAATAAAAAAATAAATGAAAAAAAAGAAAGGAAAAAGAAAACAATAAAGTAAGGAACAAAATATAGAAAAATACTTTGAAAAGGATAAGTAAGATTGAGTTATCTTTTATTTAAAAAAAGTGAAGAATGTGAGGGTGTTTGAGGCTCTCAAGAGCGGCTTGAGTGGTAGGTTAAAGGTTTAGGGAAAATATTCATAATATCTAGAAGGAGTAGAGAGATAATGATTGAGAAGACCTACAAGCCCTACGGGAAAGAGTATAAGGTGCAAGAGCAAGAGATAAGGTCAAGTGAGGATGGGCGAATGAGTTTTAATTTCAAGAAAATGAAAAGATAATCAAAATCTTAGGTGGGATTAAAAATGACTCAAGGTAAGCTGGAAAGGGGTTTATGAGATTAGAGGATGATGGTGTGGGTTTATTCTAACATTGGTTGGGAACTTGAAAGGAATGAGGTTTCAAAGGGTGAAGGAGAGAGGATGATGGTGCATAGGTGTTTTACAGCTAGGTTTTGATGTTAAAGAAAAGGTGTTGGTGGTTTGAGGTTGATAATAAAGCCACGTTGGACTAATTGATTCTTTGCAATAAGTTAATGTGGATTCTTGTTGTTTTTTATGCCATTTGCTCAACCATGTGAATGGGAGTCCTACATCAAAGTTTTTGTTATCCCTTTTGACGTCTTTTTAGGGTCACGTTTTTGGATTGCTTGCTAGTGTGAGATACTATCATGGTTTGGGAATTGAAGTATGGGTTTGTGCTGCATTAGCAAATGTTTGTTAGAAGGACGATTGTTGCAAAGGCTTATGTAAGGCAAGGTGATGGTTTTACATTTTTTTTAGCCATAGCTTTGCTGGATTAGGGGTTTTGTGGAGATATTGATGCAATGATGAGTGACAAAGTGGTCAATTTATTTTTTTTCAGTATTTGTGGACATTTTGAGGTTTATGCTTTCATCTTGATTTGTTTGTAGGATTTGTGTTGTGGTTTAACACTGTTGGCAAAACTTCTGTTTCTTTTGGATATGCTATGACGTATGATTTTGCTAGGATGCATGATTTTGCTAGGACCTTGATGCTTTGAATAGCCAATTCTAGTGATAGGATTTTATACTTTGTTCTAGTGCTGATATGTTGGACAATACTCTAGGGATGTTTTCTTATTTTGGGTGCGTAATTAGGATTTTGTGAAGTTTTTCTTGCTACCAATTCTTTATTGTGCAATTTGAGATTTTGTAAGTATACAATTATTTACCCATGTTAGACCTTTAATGTTAGGTAAAGTCTTCTGCCAAATAGGCTAAAGACTTAGGATGGCAAACTGGTAATGGAAGAATAAAGTTATGCTTTAAAAAAAAGAATTATATCATTAACATATGCCAGTATGAAGATAATAACTTGATTTTTATGGAAGACAAATAGTGAGGAGTAAACAATTGAATTCTGAAAGCCATAAGATAGTAAAAATGAGTTGAGAGCCTTATATGACGCTCTAGGAGCTTGTTTAAGATCATAAATGTCTTTCTTTAACTTATAAACTTAGTTAGGGTGTGTTTTGTCTACAAGAACAGATAGTTAGTTCATGTATACTTTTTCAGTGAGATCATTTTAAAGGAAAGCGTTGTTGAATTCTAGTGGATGGAAGGGCATTGTTTGAATATGTCAAGCATAATACTAATTTGACTATGATTGGTTTGACAATTAGGCTGAAGGTTTCAATGTAATCAAGTCCAGGCCTTTTGACTAAAACCTTTGGCCACTAATTTGGCTTCATATATGGAAACTAAGCCATCAGGATGTTATTTGATTTTGAAGATCCATTTGTATCCTATCATAGGTATGTTGATAAGGTCATGAACAAGTTCCCAAGTACAATTCGCATTCAAAGCCTTGAGTTCTTCAATCATTGCCTATTTCCACCAAAGGTCTCTAATTGCAAACGTGGCATAAGTAGGTTCAATAGCTTGATGAAAGGGATGTTTAATAACCATGTTTATTTATTTAGTTTTAAAGATATTGCTTTGTGACCTAGTAACTATAGGATGAGTTCTTTGTGGAATAGGATTTGAAACAATGTCAAGTGACCTTGAAAGTGAAGGTTGAAATAAAGAAGATACTTGAGCTTGTGGGATAATGAAAGAGACTAAGTACACAAGTTTGCCATTTGTGGAGGAGTAGTGTCAACTAGTGTTATTGATGAACTTGGTGGAGAACTTGTTAAACAAATAGAATATGGCACAAAAGAAGGAAAGTCAGAATCTATTAAAGAACCAGGAGCAGTGTCATCTGATTGTTCTATCTACTAATTGCAAAGAAACTGTAATAGGTTGTATCTCGTTAAGTCTAAGTTTCCCAGCAATTGACAAAGGCATGATTGAAACACTTGTACCCAAATCACATAAAGTTTTAGTAAATTTAAATCTACCAATAGTACAAGGGATAGAAAAACTCCCTAGATCCTTAAGTTTTGGTGGAAGCTTGTTCTGAATTATTGCGCTGCACTCCTCAGTAAGTGCCACAGTTTCAAAATCTTTCAGTTTCTTCTTCTTGGTTAAGATGTCTTTTAAGAATTTAACATAACTGGGCATATTTTCCAAAGCTTCAGCAAAAAGGATATTTATGTAGAGCTTCTTGAAGACATTGAGAAATTTCTCAAACTATTTATCAAGCTTTTGTTTTTTCAACCTTTGTGGGAATGGTGGAGGATAATTTGCTTCATAATTCCCTTGATTTTTAGCTTGCCCATTATCTGTCTCTTCCACTTCAACTTTTTTCTCAACAATTGCCTTGTCATCATCTATATGCTCCCTTGAAGATTCAATTGATTTTTCATTCACCCCTCCAACTTCCTTTCCACTCTTAAATGTAACTGCATTACAATGTTCCTTACCTTTGGGATTGACTTGTGTATCACTTGGTAAGGCACCTTGGGGTCTACTGTTGATGGAGTTTGCAAGCTGTCCCACTTAGGTCTCAAGGTTTCTCAAGGAGGCTCCATAGCTTTGAATTAAAGCATCAGTCTTGGACATATATTGCAAAAGAAGCTCTTCCAATTGGGACTTCTTTTCATGAATTTGTGGTCTATCTTGTTGTTGAAAACCAGGAGGCATGATGGGGTTTGGATTGGAAAGCCCTGTATTGTTGTTCCATGACAAGTTGGGGTGGTTTCTTCAACCAAGATTGTATGTATTCGAATATAGGTTATTTTGCTGCCTATTGAAGTTCCCCACAAATTGGACTGATGCATAATTGTATGAACATTGATCACTTGAATGACTATCTCCACACATCTCACAGACTACAAATGACTTTTTAACTACATGAACTCCTGGTGTGTCAAATTTCTTGGACAGTGTAGCCACTTGTGCAATTAAGTTGCCAATTGCATCAATTTCATAGGCTTTAATAGCTTTTCTCGAACCTAACCTTTCTGAAGGCCATTGATAATTATTTGAAGCCCTATCTTCCAACAAAGTATAAGCATCTACAATATTCTTACACATTAATGCCCCACCAGCAGCAGCATCAATTGTGGTTTTAATTGACCCAACTAGCCCATTGTAGAATGTTTGAACTTGCAACCAATCGAGAATCCCATGTTGTGGACACCTTTTCAATAGTTCTTTAAACCTCTCCCAAGCTTCATACAAGGACTCACCATCAAATTGTGTGAATGAGGTGATATCATTCCTCATCTTTACAGTTTTTGCAGGCAGGAAGAACTTTGCAAGAAACTTTTGAGCCAAATCCTCCCATGTAGTGATAGACCTATTGGGCGGTGAATTAAGCCAGTTGTTTGATTTATCCCTAAGAGAAAATGGAAACAGTCTCAATCTAATAGCATCATCAGTTACTCCATTATATTTAAAGGTATCACAAATCTTTAGGAAATTTACTAAATGAGAATTAGGATCATCACTGGTAACCCACCAAACTGGACTGAAAACTTAATCATTTGAATGTAAGCTGGTTTACTTTCAAAATTATTTGCATTGATGGAAGGTCTCCTAATACTTTGGTGTAAACCTTGCAATAGAGGAACAACATAATGTCGTAGTGCTCTATTTGTTTCAAGAACCAGATTAATGGCATATTTGCCATTGTTATTGTTATCCTCAGCCATTATCTGATTTAAAGCTAAAACTTGCAAATTCTCCGTTTGACGTCTTCTGAAAGTTCTTTCTATCTCAGGATCAAAAGGAATAAGATTCAAGTTGTTTCTTCTTTGCATACAATGACCAAAGATACCTGCAAACAAACAAAATCTAATATTAAAACAAGAAAAATAAAATTTGAAGTAAGACTAAATTGCTTAGTATTAGTATTAATAAAAATTCTAGAAACAATTCTCCGGCAACGGCGCCAAAAACTTGTCAGTTAAAAATTTCACTAAGCAAGTATATGTATCGAATAGACAGTATATTAGCAAGTAAAGTGTCGATCCCACAAAGAATTAATCTAAAAATTTACTAAGAATTAAAATTAGAACAATTTAATCTTATCCAAACAATCCAAATTAAATAATTAATTAAACTAATTAACTAAAATTTAAACCAACAAGGAAAATCAAAATAATAATAACTTAAAAAAATATCAAATTAAACAAGCTTAGGATTACAATATCTGTGAGACCCTGTCTGATTGGTTGAAAAGCCGGTATTGTACCTAATGGTACAATTAAGTTAAATCGAGCTTCAAATTAGTTTAATAGAAATTCTAAGGGGAATTTCAATTTTCTGAGACCCACAGAATAGGTCAAAATAGTGATTCAGAGTTCAAGGTCCAGTTTGGAGTCAATCGGGAAAATTGACCGGTTAGGGACAAAACGGTCATTTTCTCATTTGTTGATTTATGGAGATTTTTAACCAAGATTTGATCACATTGGGCCAAATATAATTATGTGACATACAGTTATGATTTTTGGAGTATAAAATGATGTTTAGCAGTGTAAAATGGTGATTTTCGGTATTATTGGAGTACAAGGGCAAAATGGTAATTTTGCCACCGGATTGCTAAACGTGAATTTTTTTAAAACGATTTTGTTCCAATTGGGTAATATTGATTTATGTTAGTGTTATTTGAGGTTGGACAGTGAAAATAATGAAATTTCGGGATATTTCGGAGTATAGGGGCAAAATCGTAATTTTGCCATCCCGGGGGCATTTCGGTAATTTTCCACTACCAGAATAAATTTTTCCAGCCATAGTCAACCTTGGATCAGATGTTGACTTGATGAATCAAGTGGTGGAGATCAAATGGGAGAAAAAGTCAAAAAGTCAAAAAAACGGGCCAATTACATGGTGACACGTGGCAACCTTGTTTATTTTATTATTTAAGCCATAAAAATCAGCATTTAAACCCTCATTTCTCTCTCAAAGTCGGCACCCACCAGAATTGAAGGAAAAACAAGAAGAACAAAAGAGAAAAACACAAAACCTAGGTGGAAATCTAAGGAAAAGTGTGATTTTCAAAGGAAATCACTTGAAAAAGGTAATAAATCTTTACTTTGGCTTGTGATTTACCTTACCAATGCTTTTGTTCTTGATTTCAATGGTTAAATATGGAAATATCATGAAGAGTTTAATTCTGAAAAATGGGTATGGATGAGGAAGGATTGTTGGATTGGATTGAATTTAGACTATGTTAGTAGTTAGAGGTAGTTAAGCATGATTATGAAGAAATATGGAAGAAAGAAATTGAATTCCATGGTTGTTCTTCCTTGGCCGAACCTAGTGTGTAGTGAATGCATGAGGAATTGTCTCATTTCAAATGAAATGGTTCCATTTGAAATGAAAGAAATTGGAAAATGATAAATTAAAGTGAAAAATGTAGTAGAAAAATTTTCAGTGCTAATGCACTGCTTTGGCCGAATTTTTCCATAAGGAATTGGAAAGGGTAGGATGCTGAAATTGGCATCAATTACATGGTATGGGATGAATTAGGGTATTAGAAAAAGAATGGATCAATTTGGAATTGAATCGGGCTTAATGGCCAATTTATCGACTGAACGGTCGAAATTAGGCAATACCGCGTAAATGCGATAATCGGACGCGATTTTGCTCTTACGTATCACACGCTAGTAATTTAAATTAGTTTATATTAGTTGGGGGCATTATAGTAAATTTCTTGATTTTATTTTGTGTTAAGGTGGTGAGAAGACCGAGAAAGGCAAAGGGATCGTGACTGAGGATTTTTAATCCGAGAGCATTCGGAATCCGGATATTTGTGAGACGGTGAGTGAACTTGCATTTCAAAATTGTTTGGGGAAATGCACATTGTATTGATTTGGATAATTAAATGATTTATTCAAAGTTTTAAAAAAAATATATGTGCTAGGAACAAGCCTTTGATTAAAATGATTTTATGTGATGAATTATGTGTTATGCATGAAAGCATAAAAATATGTGTTATGCATGAAAGCATAAAAATATGAGTTATGCATAAAAGCATAAAATTATATGTTATGCATGAGGGCATAAAACTTTGTGTTATGCATAAAGGCATGAAATATTATTTCATTGAGATGAAATTTAATTGTGCTGGTTATGTACAGTGTTATGATATTTGTGTACATTGTTGAGAAGTGTTGTGAAATTGTTACCACCGTGCACGTGTGAAGAGGAAATTGCACAGGCCTGAAATGGTGTGCAAAGTGGGGACGGCGATACGTAACGCCCACTATTTCCTAGAGATTGAAAATTTAGTAAAGTGGGGACGGCGATACGTAACGCCCACTATTACTATAAATTTTGGAAATTGAGCAAAGTGGGGACGGCGATACGTAACGCCCACGATTCCTGGAAACTATTACACGTGAACAGTGGTGAAGTGTGATTGGTTATCCAGGGGCTTGCAGGGACGGCGATACGTAACGCCTGCGAGTGCTCAGATATGTGTGTTTGTGTACACATGTGATTGTTCATTTCTCCGAGTATATTTGTATGAAATTGATTATTCCTTCATTATAAATTAAATTGAAATGAGGGGAAGGGTTGGTAATAAATTGGATAAAAATGAACGTGTTTCAAATGTATGCATCATATTGTAACCCTTCCTGACATTATGGCTTGTTCCTATCTTATGTTTGCTCACTGAGTTTTATACTCACCGTTTTCAAAAATTCATGTTTTCAGATCAGGAGATTGTAGATTCCTAGATCGCGGGATCACAGTAGTCCATATCCTGGTAGGTGTCTGGCATTCACTAGTTGCCGTTTTATTGTATATGTCTCCGCTGGTAGTCATGGGTTTTTGTATGATGGGTATGTACATGTAATGTACATTGTCAGAGTTTATATTTGACTGATATGAATGTAAATATGTGTAAGCAATGTGAATTGCTAAATACATGACTGGAATAGTGCATGTATACTGTGATTAATAATGTCATTGTGTTTTGGCTGTGTCCACTCCCGAAAAGGGTGTGTGTGTGTATGTGTGACTGGATGTGCCATGGTTAATTGGCATTGTATGCGCACTGGGTGCGTTACGTGTGGATGTCCCACACGAGCATGTATGGAATAAAGTCAGTGGGAATAGGCTTGCTTGGGCTTAGTGAGCTATGCTCATTGGGTCCTTGCGCCGGTCATAGCCCGGGAATTGGGTCGTGACAATATCCCTCACACTTCATCTAAATTTTACCTCTCTTGCTTAACTTATTTCAATAGGTTGAATTGCTAACCTAGAGTCCTAAATTATTTATAAGGGTCTCCCGACTCATCCTATAAAAATATCTATTTTAACCAAAACACTATATCCCTATGTGAATTGAAATTAAAACAGACTCATTAAGTTCAGGCTCTAATCTGCCTCCATATGGCCTATAGGTATATCCCTATCCTATACGCAAATCAATTAATTTGATCATATGCTATCCCAATTTTAGTATACTCTAAACTCCTTTTCCCAAGTTTGTTTAGGTTCCTAAATCAATTTAATTGGTGGCCAATCAATTAAAAGCATTAAGAACAAATTGGAGTAAATAATTCAAATCCCATTAAAAATAAGTAAGAAAGAAATTAAAAATTCAAATTACATGTGAGTTTAATTGCAATCCTAGAAAAAGAAAATTAGCTAATCATAATTGCAACAACAAATAACGTTGTATAAAATTCAACCATTGAGAGTAACAAGAAAAATAAAAGCCAAGGAAGAAAACAAAAAAATATTTACCGTCTTGATCTCCAAGTTTCAGTCTCAACTTTTAGATTCTTGATTCTCCAAAGGTTCTTTACTAATGGTCTTAAAATATCCTATTTATACTAATAGACTTAACCTAGAATTCCCTAACTTGACTTAGGGTTTAATTGGGCTTAAAAAAAAGATAATGAGAGGCTTAAAAAATAAATTGTAAATCTTTACAAATTGCTATTCCCAGTATAATACGTCTAGTTAACTTCTGATGTGATTTTCTCTATCTTCACGGCAGAACTAGGAAAAGCAATCTCATCAAAGTTGTAGCTCTGTCTCTTTTCTTTCTAATGGTCCAATAATCGCAGCAATTAGAGCTCTGTGGCTCGAGATATGACTAAAACACTGAAGCATATGCAACCAGACTTTTGAGTCTTTCGGCACTTTACTTTCTAAAATTAAGCCCAATTACTTTCGTTCCTACCAAAAATATAAAAACTAATAAATATCAATGAAATTAAAATGAATAACATAAAATTAAAATAACTCACTTAAAAATAAACTAACTATAAAAACAACTAAAAAATAAGTAAATTGTAATTGAAAACTAGGGACTTAGCTAATATTTAATAACAAAATTGAAATAAAATAATTTTATAAAATAAAATTATCACACCCCCAAACGTAGGATTTTGCTAGTCCTCTAGCAAAAGAAAATCACAAAAAGAAAACTGAACCTAAAAATCCTTTAACAAGAGATAGAAGTACCAACTCATGATTTTCCAATTTTCCCTTAGAAATTAACTCAAATTCCAACTTAAAGCAACATACAACTAATCTTTAAATTCATAATCAATTCAAGTAAAAACTTATTTTTGGAATGGACTTCCATGTGTGTGTGTGAATGCTCTTTTACCAAGAATATCATGTAATTCAAATTAATTATGCCAAATCTAAGCATAAATTAGTCCTAAGATCCCATAAGTTTGCTTTTCATCTTTCTCTCCACTAATATAGATTAACACTTATTCAAGGATAAATAGATCTTTATCAAGCTTGTAATGTAAGGCTAGGATTAAGGTATGATAAAGGATATATTTAGGCTCAAATTCACATTAAGCACTTAATCAATCTAGGACACATAAAAAGCTCAAAATTTTTTTATAGCACCCCAAACTTGAAGTAAACTTTCCTTTGTAACACACATTTTATTTCTTTTTTTTTTAACCCCTAAACTTATTTTTGACAATTATAACAAGGGGTAATTTTTTCAACAACTTTCACTTTTTTTTTTACTTTCCTCCCTTTGTTCACCTTTCTCCCTCACTTTTTTCTTTAAGCTCAAATCATTCTTTAGAAAGATTAAAATACTTAATGGGTGAAAGGTTCAAATTGTTGAATATAAACAGATAGGCCAAGGCTAACATAATTGGGTAATTACAAGAAAAGGTAAATTAGGCTAAAAAAGGGTGACTAAGGATAAATATAACAAGGTAAGCTCAAAAAGGCTCAAACTGTTCAAAGATGGCCTAAATCACTTCCTATCCTAATTGTTATCTAAGATTTCGCCTCAAGAGAGAATTAAACAAATTCTAAAATTCTTGACTTCACTATACTTTTCATCAACATAAACTTTCTCTAAATCACATAAAAATTCTAAGCAAATGAGTATAGTGCTCGAATTATTGGAAGTTACATTCTAAAATAAAGCTAACACAAGAATATCACATAAAATTAAATCATAACTATATGCTTCCCTAAAACTTAGAATCAAAAGATAATTAAAATATCAACCTAGGATTGGGACAATCATGAATAAGGTGCAACTATTTCAATTTTTTTTGAAACATAAATAAAACATACAAAAAAGAAATAAAAAAAACATAAAAAGTAAAAATAAACTAACAAAATTCTAAACCACTCCCCAAAACTTGGAATAAACATTGTCATCAAGTTATAAAAGAAAATAAAAGAAAAAGGACAAAAATACTCCCTTAACTTCAAAGTTGTAGTCTACAAGTCCTCCGCCTTGTCACCACCAAAATAATCCTCAATGTCTGAATCCATAGGCAACAAAGGGAAAGTAGACATATCCATCCCACTCTTTAAGATGCAGCCTAAATTCTCTATTCCTCACAACATTCAAATAACATTATCAGAATCGTAAGTTTCATAATGCAACAGTCTAACATAAAAAATATAAAAATAATTCTATGGCAATATACTCCTCAAAATTATCAATTATTGCATGTTGTTGCACCAACAATTCCAGAATTTATTTTTACTTGCTCAACCAAGATCTAAAATTAAACAAACCCATTATCTACTCTCATCAGCAAAGCATTTATCAATTATATTTGCAACAGACAAAAGGTCCATGAATTCATTATATGGGTACCAAGAAATAAGCATCAAAATTTTCTGCACTCTAAGCATTAATCATGAGAAAGTATGAAAAACCCATTAACAAACATGCACAATGGAATCATTCAAGTAGCAAAAATTATAAAATTCACTATGAACACCAACCTTATCCTCTCTCTACACAAAGTAATTGACAACCCAATGTTTGGAGGAATACTTACCTTAGGAGTCTAGGATTTCAAAGGGAAAATAAAATAAAATAAATCCAATAAGAAAGAATATGCAGAAATTTGGAATGAAACAGAGAAAACAAAGGAAGGCAAGATATTAGCAAGATGAGGGAGAATAGATGTGGGGATGGCAATTAAAGAAAAAAATGGTTTTCAAAGAAAAAAAGCAAATTTTTTTCCCACCCCAAGCTTTACGCTTCAGGTTTGAGCATCACAGCACTAAAGATTGAGCACCGCAACGCTCAGTGCTTCTGTATTCACATAAATTGTTGCTTCATCTAGCGCCGCGGCTCTCCCTTTGAGGGCCGCGGTGCTGAAACATTCTGTTTCAGTTGCTTTTGCAGCACATTTGAGGGCCACGGCTCTTAATTTGAAGGCCCCAACTCTGTTTTTTTTTTAAAATTTTTTTATTTGAATTTTTTTGAATTTTCTTTTGAAACCAAGTACCTACAAAAAAGAAACATAAAAAATTAGTTAAGAACTAAATTGCAACTAAAAAAATTACTAAAATAAAAGATAAAATAACTAAAGTTTAGGAACTTGGGTTACCTCCCAATAAGCGCTTGTTTATAGTCACTAGCTTGACTCTAGCACCCCATTTTTTCAATTCTTCATCTTTGAAATATAGTCTAAGGCTTAGCCCATTAACCATGAATGTGCCCGTATCCTCACCATCAATCTCAATTATTCCACACGGATAAGCGTTCACTACTTTGAAAGGACCCCACCATCTTTCTTTACATTTCCATGGAAAAAACTTGAAGTATGATCGAGAAAGCATCATTACTTGTTGTGCAATCTCGAAAAGACAATTAGATGGTGGCGGAGGATGCTCCTTTGGTGACTGCTTGGGTCTCACGAGCGGAAGTGGTGGCCTAAACTCAAACATTGACGCTTACTCACTTGTAAGTGGAGAAATATGTTTACCTTCGCCTTCATCTCCACTTTATAGCAACAATTTGTAGAGCTAGGATGTTTATTTGCATTGAAAATGTTAAACTCAACCACCTCATTTCCAACTTTGCTTCCCTTCCCTCACATAAATGATTACACCTGCAGTAGCTAAGAATGGTCGTCCCAAGATTAAAAGAATCTTCAGATCTTCTTCCATCTCCAGCACAATGAAATCCACCAAAATGCAAAGATGCCCAACTTTATCCAACACATCCTCAATAATCCCAATAGGGTACCTAATTGTTCTATCTGCTAATTGCAAAGAAACTGTAGTAGGTTGTATCTCGTTAAGTCCAAGTTTCTCAATAATTGACAAAGGCATGATTGAAACACTTGCACCCAAATCACATAAAGCTTTAGTAAATTTAAATCTACGAATAGTATAAGGGATAGAAAGCTCCCTGGATCTTTAAGTTTGGGTGGAAGCTTGTTCTGAATTATTGCGCTGCACTCCTCAGTAAGTGGCACTGTTTCAAAATCTTCTAGTTTCCTCTTCTTGGTTAAGATGTTTTTCAAGAATTTAACATAACTGGGCATATTTTCCAAAACTTCAGTAAAAGGGATATTTATGTGGAGCTTCTTGAAAACATTGAGGAATTTCTCAAATTATTCATCAAGCTTTTGTTTCTTTAACCTTTGTGGGAATGGTGGAGGATAATTTGCTTTAGAATTCTCTTGATTTTTAGCTTGCCCATTATCTGTCTTTTCCACTTCAACTTCTTTCTCAACAATTGCCTTGTCATCATCTATATGCTCCCTTGAAGATTTAATTGATTTTTCATTCACCCTTCCAACTTCTTTTCCACTCTTAAGTGTAACTGCATTACAATGTTCCTTACTTTTGGGAATGACTTGTGTATCACTTGGTAAGGCACCTTGGGGTCTACTGTTGATGGAGTTTGCAAGCTGTCCCACTTAGGTCTCAAGGTTTCTCAAGAAGGCTCAATAGCTTTGAATTAAAACATCAGTCTTGGACATATATTGCAAAAGAAGTTCTTCCAATTATGACTTCTTTTCATGAATTTGTGGTCTATCTTGTTGTTGAAAACTAGGAGGTAAGATGGGGTTTGGATTAGAAGGCCTTGCATTGTTGTTCCATGACAAGTTAGGGTGGTTTCTCCAACTAGGATTGTATGTATTCGAATATGGGTTATTTTGCTGCCTATTGAAGTTCCCCACAAATTGGACTGATACAAAATTGTATGAACATTGATCACTTGAATAACTATTTCCACACATCTCACAGACTGCAAATGACTTTTTAATTGCATGAACTCCCAGTGTGTCAAATTTCTTGGACAATGCAGCCACTTGTGCAACTAAGTTGCCAATTGCATCAATTTCATAGGCTTCAATAGCTTTTCTCGAGCTTGACCTTTTCGAAGGCCATTGATAATTATTTGAAGCCATCTCTTCCAACAAAGTATAAGCATATGTAGCATTCTTACTCATTAATGTCCCACCAACAGCAGCATCAATTGTGGTTTTAATTGACCTAACTAGCCCATTGTAGAATGTCTAAACTTGCAACCAATTAGGAATCCCATGATGTGGACATCTTCTCAATAGTTCTTTAAACCTCTCCCAAGCTTCATACAAAGACTCACCATCAAATTGTGTGAATGAGGTGATATCATTCCTCATCTTTGTAGTCTTTGCAGGCAAGAAGAACTTTGCAAGAAACTTTTGAGCTGTCCCTCAGTGAAAACGAAAATACTCTCAATCTAATAGCATCATCAGTTACTCCATTATATTTAAAGGTATCACAAATCTCCAGAAAATTTGCTAAATGAGAATTAGGATCATCACTGGTAACCCACCAAACTGGACTGAAGATTGAATCATCTGAATGTAAACTGGTTTAATTTCAAAATTATTTGCATTGATGGAAGGTTTCCTAATGCTTTGGTGCAAACCTTGCAACAAAGGAACAGCATAATCTCGTAGTGCTCTATTTGTTTCAGGAACCAGATTAATGGCATATTTGCCATTGTTATTGTTATCCTCAGTTATTATCTAATTTAAAGCTAAAACTTGCAAATTCTCTCTTTGACGTCTTTTGAAAGTTCTTTCTATCTCAGGATCAAAAGGAACAAGATTCAAGTTGTTTCTTCTTTGCATACAATGACCAAAGATACCTGCAAACAAACAAAATTTAATATTAAAACAAGAAAAATAAAATTTAAAGTAAGACTAAATTGCTTGGTATTAGTATTAATAAAAATTCTAGAAACAATTCTTCGGCAACGACCCTAAAAACTTGTTAGTTAAAAATTCCACTACGTAAGTATACGTATCGAATAGGCAGTATATTAGCAAGTAGAGTGTCGATCCCACAAGGAATTAATCTAAAACTTTACTAGGTACTAAAATTAGAACAATTTAATCTTATCCAAACAATCCGAATTAAATAATTAATTAAACTAATTAACTAAAATTTAAACCAATAAGAAAAATCAAAATAACAATAACTTAAGAAAATATCAAATTAAACAAGCCTAGGATTACAATATCCCTCACACTTCATCTAAATTTTACCTCTCTTCCTTAACTTATTTCAATGCGTTGAATTACTAACCTAACGTCTTAAATTATTTATAAGGGTCTCCCGACTCATCCTATAAAAATATATATTTTAACCAACACACTATATCCCTATGTGAATTGAAATTAAAACAGACTCATTAAGTTTAGGCTTTAATCTGGCTACATATGGCCTATACGTATATCCCTATCCTATACGCAAATCAATTAATTTGATCATATGTTCTTCCAATTTTAGTCTACTCTAAACTCCCTTTTCCAAGTTTGTTTAGGTTCCTAAATCAATTTAGTTGGTGGCCAAGCAATTAAAAGCATTAAGAATAAATTGGAATAAACAATTCAAATCCTATTAAAAATAAGTAAGAAAAAAATTAAAAATTCAGATTAATTGTGAGTTCAATTGCAATCCTAGAAAAAGAAAATTAGCGACTCATAATTGCAAAAACAAATAACATTGTATAAAATTCAACCATTGAGAGTAACAAGAAAAATAAAAGCCAAGGAAGAAAACAAAAAAATATTTATCGTCTTGATCTCCAAGTTTCAGCCTCAACTTGTAAATTCTTAAATCTGCAAAGGTTCTTTACTAATGGTCTTAAAATATCCTATTTATACTAATAGACTTAACCTAGAATTCCCTAACTTGACTTAGGGTTTAATTGGGCTTAAAAAAAACAAAATGAAAGGCCCAAAAATTAAATTGTAAGTCTTTACAAATTGCTATTCCTGGCACAGTACGTCTAGCTATATTCCGAAGTGATTTTCTCTATCTTAAAGGCAGAATTGGGCAAAGTGATCTCATCAAAGTTGTATCTCTGTCTTTTAGCTTTCTAATGGTCTAAGAATCGCAACAATTGGAGCTCTGTAGTTGGAGATATGACCAAAATACTAAAGCATATGCAAGCAAACTTTCGGGTCTTTCAGCATTTTACTTTCCAAAATTAAGCCCAATTACTTTCGTTCCTACCAAAAATGTAAAAACTAATAATTATCAATCAAATTAAAAAGGAATAACATAAAATTAAAATAACTCACTTAAAAATAAACTAACTATAAAAACAACTAAAAAATAAGTAAATTGTAATTGAAAACTGAGGACTTAGCTAATATTTAATAACAAAATTGAAATAAAATAATTCTATAAAATAGAATTATCAATAGACAGTAGCATCAAATGCATAAGACCAATATTAAAGTGGCATGGAAGCTTGATGAAGAAGGGTGAGGCTAGTTTCCGATATACTTGTCTATCTACTTTCAACAATGGCATTGTGTTGTGGTGTATATAAAGGGGCTTGGAGGTGTTGAATAATAAAAAAACTGAGTTAAAATTTTTGTGCTTCATATTCTCCACCATAATTTGAGTAAATAGAAGCAATAAAAGAAGAAAAATAGTTTTCTACCATTGATTTAAACTTCAAAAACAATAAATTGATATTAGATTTATGTTTTAAAGGAAAAATCCACATGTATTTAGTAAAATTATCAACAAACTTAACATAATATTGAAAACCATCAGTAGAGAAAACCCTTGAAGGTCCCCAAACATTAGTGAAAAGTATCTCAAGAGATTTATTATCTAGTAATTTGTGAATTTTATTACAAAAACAAAAGTTGCATAAACTATTGGAAATAGATGAAGAATAAGGTAAAGAAAAGTTTTAAAAAATGAACTAAGGTGTGGTTGGAAAGATGATCATGCCTTGATACCATTTGATGGAACTGGTAATTTTATGCCAATAACTTCTAAAGCTTGTCAAGTGACAATTGGCTTAGTTGTTTGAGATTCATAAACACCATTATAATTCTTGTCTCTTACGCTTGGCTTTTTTATGTATAGATTATTCACCAAAAAATAATATGAGAAAAATTCAATAGAAACAAAATTAGTATCATAGAATTTTGAAACAGAAAACAAGTTTGTACTTGTTTTAGGAATAAAAAGGATATCTTATAAAGCAAATGAAGAGGAATGGGAGGTAAGGGATATAGAACCAGTGCGTGTAATGGGTAAATTTTTGCCATTAGCAATAAAAAGTTCTTTAGGTCCTCTATATGGTGAGTTGAGTGTTGTTAGTTCAAATATTAATGAAAATCCAAGAATGAGTGAATTTGGCTTTTCAAACATTTGCAAATTTGTAAACTTTATCACTTTCAAGTGAGTATGAGTTTTAAAAATTCTTTTCAAATCATTTTAAGCATTATCAAACATTTTTAACAAACAATTTAAAACTTTGAGATGGAAAAGAGAGAAATAACGTAAAGTATTTTATAAAGGATTGGCCTTTTTGCCCACATCGTTTCCCTTAACTTGTTAAGGAGTTTTAAATTCATTAAGAAAAATGCCTTTTAAAGTTTTAAGCATAACCTTTACAACAACCTTTTTAAGGCTAAGGTTTAACCTCTTTACCTTTTCAATGGTTAAGGTATAACTAACACTGCCTTTTAGTGGTTAAGGTATAACATTCTCAATGGTGCAATAAATGATGAAAGGAATAATAAGAAAGCCTTTATAAGGAAAATGAGCTTAATAGGTACAAGAAATATCAAGAGTAATAAATGTGGAATGAAGAAATTTATCTCAAAGCTAAAGTACAAAGGTAGAATAATGATTTGAAGATTAATGTGTTGCTCTCTTGTTTGGAGATGGTTTTCTGTGTCTTTTTTCTTCTAAAATATGATAACTTGGAAGACCTTTGGAGGCGTTGGAGATCATTTAACATTGAAACTAGCCATTATAAACCTTAAATGCGTCCTTAGCATGCTTTAAGGATTGACCTTGTACCAAAAGGGGTTGATCACTAGTTAGTGAAAATTCAACCTTATGAATGAGGGATCAACCTTTTAAAAAGAAAGGGTCGATCCTTAGCTAGTTATAAGAGAAAGTTTTGCTTACAAGTTCAAAGAGATTGGCCTTTTAAAGAAAGAGATCAATCCTTAACATTCAGCAAGAGATATTTCACTCTCTGGTTTTCAAGAATCAACCCTTGAAGATTAGGGCGTCGATCATTGCAACTCATTAGTGAAAAGTAAATGGCTAAAATACCCTCATCTCATAACTTTTAATCATAATTTTATATGTATCACGGTCTATGCAATTACCACTTAGGGAAAAACATTAAAAACATGTTCAAGAATGAAGATGTTGCCGCGATTTTCACCTTGGCCGCCAATTGCTATAAACTCGTCGATTTTAATAGACATATGAATCAGTTGAAACAGCTTTGCAAACCTGCTTATGATCGCCTTATGAGATTAAGCCCTGAGAGATAGGCATGTGCACGATCAGCAATAAGGCAATACAAGCTAATGACATCCAACATTGTGGAGTATATTAACTCCTGCCTGAGGCATGCAAGGAAAATGTCAATAACTGTCTTGATAGAGTGCATTAGAGGTATGTTCCAATGTTGATTCCATGATTGGCACAATGAGGCATTGAATTTCGCCATGCCCTTCAACCCTTGGGCTACCTATCTATTGAACACATGGTTTAATGAAGCATGTCACTTTTCCATACAAGCAATCGATCGAGTGGAGTTTCAAGTTATAGATAGGACTAAAGAGGCAGTCATCAACCTGTCTTCCAAGACATGTTCATGCGATGAGTCCTAGACTAATCTACTCCCCTATACGCATGCCATGGCGGCAATAAGGTATGAATAATCATTTTTTCTTATTTTATGTATGATGAATTGAATTTTTACATTGTTCACCGACTATGATTTTATTGCCTTGGTAGTAAGTGCAAACATGCAACCATTGAATTCTGCTCAAACTATTACAAGACTCGGTTTTGGGTGGAAGGATATTCAATTTCCATTCACCCGATTGGGCATCCCAGTGAGTGGGACATCCCCCATAACATTGAAAAAATTGTCGTTTTGTTGCCAACTTGGCGAGGTCAAAACGGAAAACCTATGAGGAAAAGAATTCCATCAATTGGGGAAGGCAGTCAACGATGTAGATATTCACAATGTAAGAGTTATGGCCATAATAGACAAAATTGCCAGACTCCGTTTGCAGGTCCATCGACAAACGAGAAAACATCTACTCAGTGGACAGCTAGACCACAACAACGACCTAAGGCATGTTCAATTTACAAACAACCCAGACACACACAAAACCGTTGTCTAATGTGGACTACAAACTTTGAGAATGTTATAGGTGTTGTACCTGAAGATAGTGGTCTTTCAGACATCAGTTGTTAGGGATTATTTCGAACTATTTCAAACTGGCCATTGACATTTACATTGAATAATACAATTTGAACTTGAGTTTGATAGAATCTGGAGGTGATACTCTGACTTTTGATTATAGTGAGCATTAAGACATATGCCTCTTAAGATGATATTGTGGGATCATCAAATGCCTTGTACTCCTTCATAAGTTGTGTATCTTTGTAAACAATTAAATTAAAGCACAAAATATTTAATAATATTTGCCTGATTGATTTTGGCCTCCTGCTTCATATTTTTGGTTAGAAAAATATGTATAATAATAACATGCATTGTTTAGATAGCTAGAGTAGAAGGGTTTAGGGTTTTTAGTGAATAAGAGGAAGAAAAGGTCTAGGGAAAATGGATAATTGTGTCTTCCCTATTAGGTTTAAAATTATAGTTTAGGGTGGATAATTGTTTTTTACCTTATGTAAGATGGTTAATACCTATCTTAACCATATTAACACCAATTTAAGTATAAAATTAACTATGATTAGATTGACTCACCTAAGCAAACTAATTTAAAATAATTAAATAAACTCTACTAATTTCTATACATTATTTATAAGAACTAAGGCAAATTATTATAAAAATTAAGTCGAAAGAACTCTATATTGGAGAGTTATTAATACCCTATGAACAAGTCAAGGAATGACTACACCCTATTGATGCAATCCCCTAATAATAACTCAAAACTAGTCAAAAATCGAATTTAGCCACACAATGCCTATTGACTAGGCATGCAATGCCTTATAAAAATGTCACACAATACCTTATCTACTACGTCCACATTCTATAAGTCATGTTATTGGCATATGCATACTCATGAACTCTAGAATGTAAATTGTGTAATCTTTCTACAGAAGATATGAATAAAAAATAAACAAGGTTACTCTGCATTTCGACAATTGTAAAACCAATAGCTTCATTACTATTTTGGTTAAAGCCAATAGCTTCATTACATTGCATTTCGACAATTGTTGCACTATTTTAATGTTTATCTTGACAACCTGCTACGTATATTTTCGTTGTCACTGTTTTGGTTAATGGCTAGGTACATAGGCTATCTTGAAGCCTTAAACACTATACATATGTTACATTGGGTAGCCAATGGCTTTTGAACAATTTCTTTAAAGTAACTTTGTTTATTATTTCCAATATTATAAAGCTATTGGCAATAATAAACAAAGTAATTTTAAAAAAACTGTTCAAAAGCCATGGGCAATCCAATGTAATATATATTTATAGTGTTTTAAGGTTCAAGATAGCCTATGTACCTAGCCATTAACCAAAACAGTAACAACGGAAATATATGTAGCAGATCATTGAGATAAACATTTAAAAGATGTACAAAATCCAACAATTGAAAAAAAAATCTTACCCTAAACCTGAAAACATAAAGAAAATGCAACAATAGTTCAATGTACTCGAAACATCAAAAAATATTAAAGTGAAAGATGCAAATATTTGTAAATACAACTAAAATCTGATGCACAGGTAGCGATGGAATCGAACAGTCTAAAAACTAAGTAGAACAGACATATGCAGTGAGAACTCATGATACTGGTGGAAATTAAGAGGGAAATTGATCCTCCAAGTCTTTTTGGCGCTGTAATATCTCACGATTCTGCACCTCCAACAATTCTATACGAGCAATCAACCTTGACTCCATTGTTTTGATAAATGAGAGGAGTCTAGTGAAAGCTTTCTGAACATCAAATATGGTGGAAATAGGTGCACTAGATTGAGCAGTAGACGAGCCCGTAAGATACGCACTCGGCTCACCATCATTCCCCTTTTCATCAAATTTTGGATTATCTATTGCCCCTTTCTTAACCCATTTATTGTTTCTAAACTCAAAACCTAGCTTTTTAATACTATGCTCATCGATAGGATTGAACAAATCATGGTTTTTGGGCAAATCACAATGGGTGTCAACTTTGAAGTAGTCTATCATCTCACTGATAACATGTCGTAAAGCAGGCTTTTGATACCACCTTGAATGGTCTGGAGCATGTCATCCATGATGAATTTAGCAAGGTCAATACGACGGTTTAATTTGATGTTATATAAGAACCAAAAATCCTCTGTGGTGACAGTCGAGTGGTTAGAACCGTGAGGATGGATAGTGTGAGTGATGATGAGGTGCATCACTCGATCAAATAAACATAGCCTTGTGTAACTAGCACTGCCTCTCTCATTTGGTGGAGGGTAGATAAACGCCAACCAAAGGTTCCCATTATTAAAGATATAGTGGAGATCTTCTTGGAGGGAAGTAAGGTGAAGGACCCGTTCTATCAGGTCACGAGTAACAAGGATCCATAGTCCCATGACGTGGGTGACAAACGTATCGTCATGGTTCACTAACTGACCTATTTCGGACTCAGCATTTTTTTGTGTTTTATTGAAGTAAAAAATTCAGACCAAATTCTCATAGTATTTCCTATTCAATTGTAAATAATGTGTCCACCCTAAATTTTCAAAGTTCGCAAGGTATGGGAAATCAATAGACTTTAAATAATCAAAGTCAATTATACATTCGGGCATTACCTTGTGTTTGGTGAAATTGGCCTTGAATTTCTCAATGTGCAATGGATGAGTGAAATTTTGCAAAAACGAACTCACTACCAAGGCTGAGGATGTTTTCACACGATTTAAGTCGCCTAAACCACTGTTGTTAGTCACTTTTGTGCATTTATTTCTGTAACTCATTTTTTGAAATTTGGAAATTTGGATGCTTCGGGTGTTTTGAGGAAAAACGATTCGGTAAAGATGTCAAAGAGCATGACATAAATGATTTAATCTATAGAATGGGAAAGTGAGTTCAGTTAATTTGTGAGTTCGTAGGCAAAAGTTAACAGGGAAACCCTTTAAATAGTATAGGGTCAGACAAATTTACAAGTAACTTCAAAGGTTTTGAGGGTGAAAGGGTTTTGGAGGCAATTTATACATAAAGGTAATTTTGTCAATTTACAAACGATGTTGCAAAGTGATATTCCCAAACACTACAATGTAATCCTCTTAGTAATCATCACTTCCCCTGATTATACCAAACATTGCAAAGTGATATTCCCAACAATCACATTCCTTGCAATATACCAAACCCAGCCAAATTTATACAAACCGGTGTTTTTTTCTCTCCTACTATCCTTAATACCCTAAGCCCTAACTCATAATTTAATGAAAATCTTGTAAACCTATCTCTAGTTGTAAGTTCAACTACTAAAGCTCAATTGTGCTGCATGGTCTTAAGTAATGGCTGCATCTTCAAGCAGACCTAATGTCGGTGACTATGACAATCGAATTATGGGTTTTCAACTCTTCAATCAAAGAAGAAATAGAAACTAGCTTTTGAACTGCCTACCGCATCAATTGGTTTTTCAATTGAACCAGGTAATGCTCTATCTTTGTCCTCACTGTTTAGGAACAACGCACATGCTGCTAGGTATAGGGTAATAGAGCATGCCATCATATCATGCGAGAAAGTGGTAGATTGGGAAAGCTTTAAGGAAAACGTACACCTTAAGGGTGACTTAACTACGTTTTTTGACATGAGTAAACTTAAGGGTCTAAATACCTTTCCATATATTGATTACAGCCTCACTCTTGTTAAGGAATTTTACTCCAACATACACCAGAGTGAAAATGAATTTGAAAATCATAATGATTTAACCCCTATGTTTTGAACGTGTTTTTGGAAAGAATAAAGTTTACAATGACTGCTTATGATATTGGGAAGCTCTTGAAAACAGAGTATAGAGAAGGACAATACAGACTTCCCCCATTTTATAACCCATCCCCCATGTGGGCTCACGTGACAGGCAGAAAAAAACCGTACATGAGAAATTCATGTTCCACTTGTCATTTGAAATCTGCACCCTGGAGGCTAATACATAATTTTCTAGTATCCACATTACAGGGAAAGATTAATCATTTAAGATGTGTTAGAGCTGAGGATCTGTGGATGATGGAATCAATTGGAACCCAATTTGGCCTGAATATTACAGAATATATTATCATTAGAATGAGAAGATTTGCCATATAGGAAGAGATGACCCTTCCATACGAAAACATCATATCAGTTCTAGTTAAAAAGAAAGGGATATGGAGCAATAGATATCTAGCTGATTGGACTAATCGCAGGCCTTGTAATCTCTCTATTAGATGACTCGTGAAAAATGGATATGACTCGAGTGTTGATGAGTCATTCAACTTTGTCGAAGGCAGCCCAATTCATCCTACCCATGATACTCTATCTTGTGATCCATCTAGAGTTAATCTACATCCTGTTTCCAATGACGTGATGTATAATATGCTTGTGAGGATTGATAAGAAACTCAGTAACCAAACTGTTAGACTACAAAATTTGAATTGAGGATACAAAATGTTGAAAATCTTCCAATGCAAAGAATAGATACAATTATTCGAGCAGAAGCACGAACGAAAGAAATAGTCCTCATATAAGTTTCTCCAACATTTTTTTTAGAGAAAAGGAAGTCAGCTATCATTGGTTATGGCTGAGTCAAGCATAGCAGATGAATATTCATATTTTGAAATGAGAGTTGTGGGTTAACTAGATTAACGATACTGTAATTTGTTGGAGTAATTTGTTTACTAAAGAATTTGTGTTATATTGTTTTCTTTAAATTCTCTCAACATTTGTTTTAACTTTTATGTGTTCAAGGTAACTTCTGGTCGAAGGTTTAGGGTATTTAACTCGATATTTTGTTATTATGGTGCTTAGGGTTGGGTTACGATTTGATATTATCCATCATTATTAGCTTACCCTTCTTCAAATAACATGACACACAATAAGTGAGTCACGCGAATCAAGATCAACTAGTCCCTTGATCCCATATCAGCTAGTCACGTGACTCAATATCAACTAGTAACGCAATTGCATAATAACTAGTCATGCGACTCCATATTTACTACTTACTCAATTTTATAATAAACACTCACACCATTCCATAATAACTAGTAACACCACTCCATATATATTATTCACATGACTTGATATAAAATAGTCACCCGATTCCATAATAACAAGTAATGTCACTCCATATTTACTACTCACGTGAGTCAATATCAACTACTAATGCGATTCTAAATCTTAATGGTTCACGCGATTTCATATTAAAGTCACGTGATTCAAAATGTAGTGTTTGCGTGATTCCATATCAAATACTAACGCGAATCAATATCAACTAGTGACGAAATTCCATCTCCACCATTCACGCAATTCAATATTAACTAGTTACAACCCTATGTCACGCAATATAATTCAACATATCATATAGGCTATAAAGTAAGGGGGTTGGCATATGCATAAGTCATGAACGCTAGCATGTAAATTGCATAAAATACTAATGGAATTTACAATATGAATAAGAAAAAAATAATGTTCTTCTTATTGGACCCGTATGCTTTTCACATTAATGAATATCGAACTGCTCTTATTGATATTTTCTTTTTTATTAAACGATACAAAAAAGAAAAATATGTAAATGATACAACAAAGAATAATATGGACATGATACAAAACAATGTTATTTACAGATTGAAAAAGAATAAACAAATTAAAAAATTTAACAACTTATGCTATTTGTAAAAATCTCAAGGGTAAACTTTTTTTGAATGTCGTCTATGGCGTTTGCCTTTTGCGTATGATCCTTCTAACTGATCAACCACTGTAACGAGGCGAGAACCCTATCCCCATAACTGTGCGAATCTTCCTGTATCGGGGTCTTTGCATTTAACTTATACCTCATCCACGTCAAAGGTCACTTTTGATGTCACGAGCTGACAAAGTACCCCACCTGGTGGCATATAATGGGAAACAATGTTGTTAATGGACTCATCTGCTTATCATGCAAGCCGAACTTCAGTGCATCTATCCGACTGTATGATGAGTTCACTAACATCATACTCTATTTCAACAAGTTGATGTGCACTACCATCTAGTGGTCGTCGAAATAGCACAGTACGAGAATTGAGTCAACCTCATGCCATGACAAACCCCATAGAGGACTCCCACCCCTCGCATACTGAAGCACATGGTCTGGCATTATTGCCTGACTCGCCTTGAATGTCTTATCGGTCAGGGAAAGATTCATTTTTTTGCTCAAAGCAAGCAAAATAAGTTGCCAATTATGCTACGCACAATAATTAGATGCAATTAACTAATACAGACCCCATACATTTGAATAATTACAACTCATTAAAATATAATATACTTACATAGAAAGTGGTGTCAATGATGCATATTCTCTGTTTGTAGTGTTGTGGATGATGCTTGCGTGCCCACTTACACAACACACTGATGGATGCATCAATGTGTTGGTTGTCTAACAACTTAGTCAGCATCTCCAATTGTCGAAAAAAATCAGGGCCCTCCTATCCTTCTATGGTCAAAATGTTAACCCTGCATATTTATAATACCCACTTCAAAAGGTCTATGGAATAAAAACCTTAGAACAAAAAACCCTAATATCATGTATTGCTATCATTTTACCTAGCTTTCTCATTTTTCATGAAACATTCATATAAGTCCTTCAAATCATCTTTCACTTTGTGCTGGACTAATAGCAAGTTAACGTATGGGCTTCGAAGGTATTCGCTGGCTAAGCTCACACGTGCATCTTCAGCCTGAGGCAGAGGTGGAGCCTCAGGAAAAGGTGTGATCACACCATGCGAGGGGGCCTTTGATAGAGTTGGGACAAGAGCAAGATGCGAGGAAGTTGTAGCTCAACTACTCGCAGAATGAGGTGCCTCTTCAGCCTCAGATGAAGGTGAAGCCTTAGGAGAAAGTGTGTGTTGAGAATACTGGGCTGCCTCTGGTGGAGATGGGATAAGAGCAGGGTGATGTTCAATCAGGCTAATGGGAAGTGAGCTTTGAGCCGATACAATTAACTGATTTATGCCACCTGCATCTTCAAGATCAACCCCAATATTGCTACCCTCTTTGTCGCGTGCACTATCCTCTTGACCCATCGATCGAGTCTAAACAGTTGAAAAAATTAAACACATTAGAACACCATATACATCGTACATGTTATAACTTACGCAATGAAAACCATAAAAGCTCATACCTCAAAACAGTCGATCAATCGACCGACAATCCAATCCTTTAGCCCTTGCAATGACTATTGGATATGCTACTACAGTGACTACATCTACATCTACATCTACATCGCTCGTTGGATCTCCAACTATATTGCCCGCTAGATATTCAACTGCATAGCCCGCTGGATCTCTAACTGCATTGCATGCATCTACATCTGTATATCAATATGCAATGACTGTAGGTCCTTTTTTCACTATGTCTGCATTTGTTGCAACTCTCGCTTAATGCTCGTAGTCATTTGCGAACGCAACGATGGGTTGTACCCCTTACCATGAAAGGCAGTAGCAGAAGCAAGAAAAAGAACAGCAAAAAGAGTCACGAAAATTGCAGCAATAGTAGCAACATGAAGAGCAACAAGAGAAGTAGCATGAAGAGCCGCAAGAGGAAAATCAGATGCCTCAGTAGCACTTGGGGCCTCAGAAGTAGCGAATTGGGAATGAACCTTCTCATCCGTGTTGTGTCTCCATTTAACGCCTCATACTATCGTACTTTTCCCTTTACGATCTGTTATCTTCCTCTTTTGTTGGGGACTAAATTCTGACCAACCCCTCAACTTTCATAATGGCACATATTGTTGCCCCTTTGAGATATTGACCTTAATGTCAACCCAGTATGCGATCAATATCTCTTCTACAGTTGGCTCTAATGTCCTCATCGCGCGTAACAGCACCAAAACATACATTACCATTAGGTATAACCCTCACTACCCCATGACAATAAAAATAAAATTTTATAAAATAAAAAAATGTGATTTTTTTTACTCATCTTCCCTTCTCTTTTCAAACTTACAATATTGGCGTGGAAGCCTACATGCCTCTCATCACAATGCCATTTGAGCATTCTTGGCCAAATTTGTCCAGACTAGTGCTACCTTCCAAACAAGCTTCGGATTACAGGAATTGCTTCCAACGCCTAAAACTAAACATCAATTGTGAAACATTTTTTACTCACCTCATAAAATCTTATGCAACAAGAATAATGATAAACATTAGGGTATGGCACACTACTTGAAACGCCCATATAAATACGTAGAGGTGGTAGCGTTTATTCTCTACTACTCCCACAACAAGAGGTTTAAAGCCTCTCATCAAGTAATCGATGTCGGACTCTAAATGTTTGTGCCCCATTGGAATGCATTCCACCTGTCATTGATCTCAACCAATAACAACAATCATGGAATCACTAATCGTCTGTAGTCTTGACTGAATAAAACGTTGGTCGCGATTAAAACAAGGGCCAATTTGGTCGCATGTCCCTCCTGTTGAAACTGCCTTCCCTTGAATGTATCTAAAACTTCTTGAATCTTCACCTCGTTCTCATGTCCCTAATATCGCAGGTGAATTCCTCCATTAATGGCCTCATATGGATTGACAATAAAGGTCGATAGGGCACCAAACTTAAGTCCTATCACCAAGCAGAACTTCCTTTTTGAAAATCAAGCCTTCGTTCTACTTATGGCAAACCATAGCTCACTTTCGATGGCATAGGGTTCATTGATTTTGCGCAGCATTTGGTTGTGCATGAAACTGATGCAGAATAAACTTGATAATTCTATTTTATAGAATTATTTTATTCCAATTTTGTTATTAAATTTTAGCTAAGTCCTTAGTTTTTAATTGTAATTTACTTAATTTTTAGTTATTTTTATATTTAGTTTATTTTTAAGTAAGTTATTTAATTTTATGTTATTTTCTTTAATTTGGTTAATATTTATTAGTTTTTATATTTTTGGTAGGACCTAAAGTCATTGGGTTTAATTTTGGAAAGTAAGGTGCTGAAAGATCCAGAAATTTGCTTGCATATGCTTCAGTGTTTTAGCCATATCTCGAGCTAGAGAACTCCAATTGCTGTGATCCTTAGACCATTGGAAAGCTAAGAGACAGAGCTACAACTTTCATGAAGATCACTTTGCCCAGTTCTGCCTCGAAGATGGAGAAAATCGCATCGCAAAGTTGCTGGACGTACTGTGCCGGGAATGGAAATTTGTAAAGATTGTTAAGTGATTTTTTTGGGCCTCTCATTATGTTTTAAGCCCAATTAAACCCTAGGTCAACTTGGAGAAATTTAGGTTAAGTTTGTTAGTATATATAGGATATTTTGGAGACCTAAAAAGAGAACCTTTGGAGATTCAAGAAGCTAGAAGTTGAAGCAGAAACCCGGAGATCAGAGCTGCAATTATTTTGTTTTCTTCTTTAGCTTTTATTCTTCTTGTTATTTTCAATGGTTGAACTTTATACAATGTTATTTGATTTTTCAATTATGAGTAGCTAATTTTCTTTTTCTAGGATTGCAATTGAACTCACATGTAGTTTAAGTTTTTAATCTCTTTCTTACTTATTTTCAATGGAATTTGAATTGTTTATTCCAATTTGTTCTTAATGCTTTTGATTGCTTGGCCACCAATTAAACTGATTTAGGAACCTAAACAAACTTGGGAGAGGGAGTTTAGAGTAGACTAAAATTGGGATAGCATATGATCATGTTAAATGATTTGCGTATAGGATAGGGATATACCTATAGGCCATATGTAGCCAAATTAGAGCCTGAACTTAATGAATCTGTTTTAATTTCAAATCACATAGGGATATGATGTTTTGGTTAAAATAGATATTTTTATAGGACGAGTCGGGAGACCCTTATAAATAATTTAGGACTCTAGGTTAGCAATTCAACCCATTGAAATAAGTTAAGGAGGAGAGGTAAAATTTAGATGAATTGTGAGGGATATTGTAATCCTAGGCTTGTTTAATTTGATATTTTCTCCAGTTGTTATTATTTTTATTTTTCTTGTTATTTTAAATTCTAGTTTATTAGTTTTAATTAATTAATTAATTTGGATTATTTGGATAAAATTAAATTGTTTTAATTTTAGTAATTAGTAAAGTTTTAGATCAATTCTCCGTGGGAACGATACTCTACTTGCTAATATACTGTCTATTCGATACGTATACTTGCGTAGTGGATTTTTAGACTGACAAAACTCTTCTCAGATTCAACGTCCATCATATGCCTAAAGCATGTTCTCTTCAAGCTTTCCAACTCATTTACTTTGGACATCATCTCACGTATCACATGGAGTTGCACCCACTTACAGTGGATGTTAATGCCCGCGTTGAACCCCTAACGATGTCTCGACACACAAAGTAAAGATTCCACATTATCCTGCTCTGTTCCTATGCTGGCCATCTACAACATAAAACAGATAACATTCTCATTTTAGTCATGTTAATACCATCCTTGTAGATTAACAAAAAAACATGAGGAATTTATGAGAAAAAGCCCTCCTTAGAAGCTCACTTAAAAAATAACCCTTTTGATAATTTTAATTGTTTTTAAACAGCCTTGGATCAGAATAATTAATACAAGTGTCGAGCATGGATTATTAAGTAAATCAACATATACATGTTAAAGCATTACAGTTGATCCAAAATAATACAAAATAAACCCAATGTCAGTTATGCAATACCATACATATAACTCTCATGCAGTTATGACACTCATGCAATTTCATACAAAAGCAGTCAAGCAATGCCTTTTCAATTTGTCACGCAATTACTAACATTAAATCATGCAATGATCTATAAACAAGTGATGCAATGCTAAAAACCTATCAACCAGTCACGCAATGTTAAACCCTAATGCAATCACGCATACCCTAACCTCATGTCAATATCCACTCATGTTGTCACGCAATTACCTATCAATATGTCACACAATCACATATCAAACACTCATACAAAGTTAAACCTTAATGCAATCACGCATACCCTAAGTGACCCCATGCCAAAATCCAGCCACGCACAACATGTAAGCAAGCCGTCAGTCACCCTCAACCCAATTCTTGTCGAAGGGTCATAACGTATACATATCAACCAGTCACGCATGCCTAGTCACCTTTTGACCCTAACAACACCAACAATACCACCTTCACATCGCTATTCAACAATTTCAAACGACAAAAATATCAATATAAACAAGCAATATTTATAGGTTTATGCTCAAAAACCTAAACCCTAAACATGAAAAATAACCATTTCTCCACATGGTTCAAAATAAAAAAAATATTTTACCTTTCTCCTCTTTATGTGAACTTCCTCTCACTGCTCAATATGTGAACTACCTTTATACGAATAATAACCACTCCAAAATGATCCTACCACTGCGAAAATGCTCGAAAGTTGAACTGGCAAGGAATGCTTTCGACAGAATTGCTTCTGAGGAGATGTATGGTCTGTTGATGAGAACTAACGAGTTATGGACCATACAAACATACTTGACCTGTTAATAGGTTTTGAGTTGTGACGTGACGAAATTAACTAAGTAGAAAAACTTCTCACTGGAGACATTATTATTCTAATCAATTAATTTTGTTACATTGAAAGAGAAACTCATTTGTCACAATTCAGAAAAATGCCAACTTATCATGACCTTAACAATTATTAAGATCACAAGTGTTAGATCATATTTTCCAAATTAATATGATTTCAAGCATACATTGAAATGTATATACATCATGAAATATTCAAAAGAATTTGAATATTTGTCTCACAAAGGATCTTAGATCTTGAATTTATTTATTTGAATAAAAATTATAAAATAATGACTTGTTTAGGTATATAAAAAAGATAGGATCGAATTTGAAATTTTTTAGATAATTTTGACTTATTTAATATTTTTTACTTAACCTTGTAATAACTCTTAATATTAATTTATAACATCTCACTTGTTTCACTCAAGTACTTTTTGGTTTCCAGAACATTTCAATGCACTTTAAATTGTTACATTGTGTTCATCTAAGTAAAAGGAATAAAAAAACAAAGTAAACAAAATGAAACTTTCTAAACGAATTTCAGGCAAATGCTACTAGGCATTAGAAATTTATAATTATTGGAAGAGATTTTGGAATTAAATAGAGCAATTAAGAGATAATAACTAAAAATGAAAGTTTATAAAAGGTTAAGAATCTAAATTTTTTAAGACATACTAAACGTCAAAGAGAATGCCGTCCCTTGTGAAAAATTTTGACATAAATGACACGTGCTCCCTCAAAAGCGAGGCCCGGAGAAAGTTAGCCCCATAAAACAAAGACCCGAGGCTTAAGTGGGTCCCTAAGCACATGCACGAATATCCAAGCGGAATCTTGAACGTGTGGTCAGCTGATCCTAAAGGGCTCCCAGTCCCAGACGAATTGCCCGAGGTCCACCTGGTTCACCACTTAGCTTATGGACATTTGTGCATTAAAATGTGAAAACAATCCAGGAAGCTTCAAAACATTCTTGCCATGTTGATCTTTTCGTCAGCCGGAAAAAAGGTAAAATTTAGGATTTGAATGGCAACTCTAATAATCCTAGGCCAAACCCAAAGCTTTCGTCTCTGCCCTTGTGATTACTTTATACTCTTTGTTGCCAGGCTGCCTGCTGCCTGCCTATGTTAATTAAGGGATCGAGAATTGGAAATGAAAAAATAAATAAATAAAATTCCATAAATAAAGCTTGGAATTGAAGTCGTTGCCACTTGCAGGGGGAGGACAAAGACATATTTCACTCGTATACAATGCAAATGTGATGGTCCGTGTCCTATACGCAGCCTGCTATGACGCCAAACAGAAGAAACAATGATGGAAAATGGGATTGGGTTTCCCGTTTTATGAAAATTTTTAACAATGTAAAAACTCTGTGAGCACCATTCCTACTCCGGATTGGTCTTGTATTACATTTTACAACAAGGCAAGGGAACATTTTTTTACAGGATTTTATATCTGATTTGTTCCACAAAATCCCATAATATACTGTTTTCTGATGCGATTTATTTGTCAAAACAAGGAAAAAGAACTTTAAAAAGAGTTTTGTCTTAAGCTTCACGCTTCAATTTAGACTGTGTGTTTGCATATCAATATCTATATATATATTCAACTATGTATCAAAATATTAAAATCTCCTAAGATTATAAAATTGAAATTCAAAATTAGAACTAGTAAGACAGTAATAGAGTTGTTATGTTCATTTTTGACAGGGTAACAAAATGAAATGCTAGGAAGATCAGATATATGAATATAATAATAAAAATGATAAATTTCATCTATAATCTTTATAATTTCAAGTTAATTTTGTCACGTGAAATTTTGTAGATATTTTTTTTTTTCAATTAGCACTACGTAGATAATTTGCGTTTTCATATGGATTAGACTATTAATTTTACTCAGTTTTATTACTAAAATATTCTCAATTTAAAATTAATCTATTTATTTACATTTAAGGATATTTTTATAATTTTATTAGGCAAAAATAACTATATAACTCTTCTTGTGAGAATAAAAATTATCCAGGAAGTATTAAACTGAAAAAAAAATTCATAAGATATCAATTGAGAAAAAGAAATCATAAAATGTCAAGTGAAAAAAATTAAAACCACAAGGATGTAAGTAAAGTTTATGCTAATAAATATCATGTATAGCAATGCCGATGTTTTCTCAGAATGAATTGTATTTTCAAAGCAATTCAATGGCTTTTGTATTACTTAAAATAATGAGAATTCAAGCTCATAATGTTGCTAGTGGTACAGAGTCTTTCTTTTGTACCAAGCTTGCATTGTTATATCCTCAAGAAAAAACTTGCAATATCCCATTATTGTAGGAATCATGAATCAGGCCAAGCAAGCGCCATCATTGGAAATCTCTCTCTCGCTCTCTCTCTCTCTCTCTCTCTCTCTCTCTCTCTCTCTTATCCAGGCGGGACGGTTAAAAAGCGATAGTGTCCTCTCAACGTTTCATTCATGATAAGGTGAAGAGCTCTTATTGAGTGGCACGACCCTTCCACCAAATCCCAACAAAGTAATACTTTCTTTTTTAGTAGTTTTCATCTTTGGCTTACACAGCAAGACAAATCAAAATCCAATGCCCACCACCTTTGCTTATACCCCAAAGCACCTAACCGTCGCATTTAATTCTATTCCGAAACTCTACAAAGAGAAAAAGAGAGAGAAAACAAAGAGATTAATCGCATCTCTCTTGCCACTCGAAGAAGCTTTTATGCTTCTTTAACAAGAATAATACAATGAGAACAAATGCGGCCTCACTCTCTAACTGACCTTAATCATGCTGTTGCTTTTACACATGTTCTTAAGCTGAGTTCCCCAAGCTTTCATCGTCGACAAGAATCTTAAAAAAATAAAGCTATATATATATAGCTTCCCTGCATATATTCAGCTGCATTCAAACCTGTCGGCCATCTTGTGTCACGAAATGGTGACTTCAGCTCCTGCTAAAATACTCATTGGCATCCCATCAGACCCAGATGACAGCAAGGAACTCTTGTCATGGGCAATCAGAGTTATAGCTCATCCAAATGACGACATTGTTGCCCTACATGTTCTTGGTTAGTACATTCATACTCACATGATAGTTCAATGCCAATTTGCTTATGATTTTTCAGTCTATAAACTCAATGCTGCCTGAAGCAAAATGTCATTGCATCAGGATTTTTCTTTTCTTTTTTTTTTTCAGCTGCCAGTTCAAATTAATTATTTTCCTCTCAGGTTGGACTTGCCTGTGTTTCACCTATTAAATTTATAGCATTTGAACTAAATTGAATCAATTTGTTCATGACTAGCATTGTTAAACCTTACACTATTTTGCATGTTTTTTCAAATGCAGTTGGTAAGGAGTCCAAGAAGCGTAAATTGATAACTAGAGATCAAGCAAAGTTTCGCCAGGCAAAAGCTCATGTTATATCTGTGCTTGGGGAATTTGCTAGGACCTGCCAGTCTAAGCAGGCAATCAAATTTTAGATTTCTGCAGATAAATAAAACCTGCCAAAACAAATTCTGTTGTCTATGTTCTGAAATATCTCTATCTACATCGTTCAAATTATATGATGCTCATCAACTTTGTTCAGGTAAACTTGGAGGCCAGAGTAGGATTTAGCTCTAGTGTTAGAAGGGGCCTAATTGAGAATGCAAAATCCATCTCAGCTGACTTTCTTCTGCTTCTTGGTTCCAGAAACCGTTCAAACAAGTGAGAAACCAAACTATCCTTGGATATTTGAAATTCCATTGTAATATGTTCTGTGATGTTTGATTTTTTTTTGGGTTAGAACTTCACACAAAGTTACAAGATATTGTTTCAAGCATGCTCCAGAAGGCTGTACGGTGGTTTCAATAGGAAAATCTAGGCAGCCACAGCAAAACTCAAGCACAAATTCTACTTCTTCACATTTTGATGGTTAGTTTTCTTCCAATCAACACTTGAATCAAATATAAAATATCCCTTGACTACATTCCTACTAAAGTTTTGCTTCCGCAGAAAGTCGTCAATGGAGCTCAAGATGGTCTAACAGGAGTGATCGCAGTGGCGAGGCTATCTGCCCTGTTCAAAATTCTATTGTCTCCAAAAGGAAGGTGCAAAAGCCTTCACCAAGTACTGTTCTAAACGCACTTGAAGGAGAATCAAATAGCACAGAAGATGAAACCTCTACCTTTGGGGACTCAACTATCTCTGGGTCCCCTCCTCGGGCGCCAAAGTTTAGAGGGCAATCCTGCATAATGAAACAGATGTCACCATACAAACTTATCTCATCAGTCTTTAGTTCCCCTTTAAGGAAAAGAAAGGCCAGTTTATCCAACAAAGAAAAGGAGGAGCCTTTAATCAAGTGCTTTAGCTACGAGGAGATCTCAAACGCTACAAATAACTTCCATCCAGGTGAAAAATGCAAATACAGCTACTTTTCTAAATGCAGTACTATGAAATTAGACGTTTAGCATTTAAGATTTTATAGAACCTTTGAATTGTTTTGGGGTTTCAGATAATGTAGTTGGTCGAGGTGGGTATTCAGAAGTGTACAGAGGTGATCTTTCTGATGGAAGAGCCGTCGCAGTGAAGAGGTTGGCCAAGGACAACAAGGATGAAAACAAGGAGAAAGAATTCCTCACGGAATTGGGCATAATTGGACATGTGTGCCACCCCAATACGGCGAATTTAGTTGGCTGCTGCATTGAAAATGGATTGTATTTGATTTTCAACTTCTCTGAGAATGGAACTTTGTCGTCTGCATTGCATGGTAAGAAAAGCAACTGCCCCTTCGGATAAACTGCAGAATTTGGACAGAGAGATTCTACAATTTATTTTTTTAAAAAAAATGAATTGTTATGCATAAGTTTTGAAAATTTGAATACAAAGTGGAATAAAAGAAATGGATAGTTTTCCAACCATAAAAAAGCCTTGCTATTTGCTTCTTAATTGGGCCTATTTCAATCGGGAGAACCGTCAGGTAAAACAAGTGCGTCACTCGATTGGCCTGTGAGGTACAAGATTGCCATTGGAGTTGCTAGAGGTCTTCACTATCTGCACAAATGTTGCAAACACCGAATAATACACCGTGACATAAAAGCCTCTAATGTGCTTCTCGGACCAGATTATGAACCACAGGTGATATAGCAGAGAACTTCCAGAAATGTTTTGAAAAAGTACAATACATTATTTCTTTTTCTGACTTTTAACAATGATTTCATCTCTTTCTAGATCTCTGATTTTGGTCTTGCAAAATGGCTTCCTAACAAATGGACTCACCATGCTGTGATCCCAATAGAGGGGACATTTGGGTACCTAGCACCAGAGTATTTCATGCATGGAATTGTGGATGAGAAAACAGATGTTTTTGCATTTGGGATTCTTCTCCTGGAGATCATCACTGGTCGCCGGCCTGTGGATTCATCAAAGCAAAACCTCCTCTTATGGGTACGCACTACGCAGACTTCCAGGCTTTTGAATTGAATATCCTGCCTAAGGGAAAATTCTTTTACATAACCGGTAAAAATCATACTTTTTCACTTTATGCTGCCAATCAACTATGGAAATTGAGTAAAGAATAATAGAGAAAGAATTTCCTGCAAATAAACAACTCTGTTTCCATTGTTCTTGCACATTTGAGATAGGACAAAGCGTGAAGGCGTCTGTTTGGTGGCATAAGTTGCTCTATGCCACATTTCAGAACAGTTTTAACATCCAGTTTCTTACTGCAATAATTTTCATTTATAGGCAAAGCCTCTTATGGAATCTGGGAACATCACTGAACTAGCTGATCCAAAACTGAAAGGTAAATATGATGAGGATCAAATGCATAGATCAGTGTTAACAGCTTGCTATTGCGTGAGGCAATCCGCAGTATGGCGTCCATCAATGAGTGAGGTACTTAAAATATGTATTTGATAGGATATTCCAAGTCATTTCCATTGAGGCAATGCATATTTAATGTGATTTAATCCTTCCACGTCTCAGGTCTTGGAGCTTCTAGTGACTGGCCATGACTCTGATGTTGCAAAGAGCTGGCGAATGCCAAAGTTTACATCTGATGAGTTGGATGATTACTCAATGGTTTTTGGATATGAGGTTCCAACAGATATTTCCCTGGAGGAATTTTTATGAGTAATTCTTCTTCCATATATCTATTGCGGCTTCAGGTGGTATGAAAGAGGGGAAGTTGACAGAAGAGCACATCATAATTTAGAACTTTTCATACTTTTAAATGCATGCTAGGATTCAGAATATATTGTTTATTAAGGCATCCATATTCTGCAATTTTATTTAGATCTTCTCATTAGAGTGTTGTGCTTATGGTAGAGAAATTTTCATCAACTACATATAAATGGGATTCTGCAAGAATCTCCACAACTGAGATCGGCCTTTCCCTGAAAATATATATATATATATATATATATAAAGCCGTACTAATGTGAAATATTCTGATCAATTCAAGTGTGCCATTTACATTTTAATTATCATCAACTATATGTTTTATAATGAATGAAAATTTCCAATGGTCATACTTATTGTCTGGAATTTTGTATGAATGGCTCTCTGTATTAGGAAATCATTCAATCTTCTGGAACATAATCCATTCCATTTCATAAAGGTTGAGAGGTGCTGGACTGTGTACAAGAACAGAGTGGATGAGGGTGGCTATTTTGTTGTACAGGTACCAGAATTCATGGAGATTTGCATTTGAAAAATAATTGGAAAAGGTTAGTTTATACATCCGCTAGAAACATGATATACACAGAATTAAGAAGGATTTTTAGAGCCTTATAATATTGATATAGACCACCTTTTTCTTCACAAACACTAGCCATTGATAAAGTTGGTGTGCCCTATATAAAGCACGCAGTAGTTAATTTGAAACCTAAACAATGATTTCTGAGACTGACCCATGATTAAAAAGATAAACAAAAACAAGTATTCTTTGTAAAAGAACAAAATGCAGAGAAAGGAAAGATTACTTCCTAAAAAAATCAAAGGTTGTTTGAAGCCCACCTTCTATAAGCAGGAGCTTCATGCATTCTATCAGAGCAAACGTATGAAAGCACATTACACCTCCTTGTTTTTGTAATTCTCTCCTTCTGTCATATAAAATATTATAATCGGATCTCAGAACTGCTACAAACCGACACCACTAGTACAGAAACAACTAATCAAGGAGCAGCAACATCTGTCGCACCTCTCTTTTGGGAGTTTGAATGCAAGTTCAAACCGGGGCAGCTTTCTAGTTTCTTGTATAGTTACAGAAATGCCATTCCATAAGTTTCTCTCCTTCAAATTCAAGTTCAACCAAAGTAGTTAACATTACCAATTCACAGCCGCTCCTCCATCTAGGCAGCTGTTATTTTGTATGATTTAAGAAAAAGCAAGTTTTTAGTGTGGATGACATCTTTCTCCTCCTCTGTGTTTTCATGAGAGATCATAGCTCATCTCTAGCATTGCTCCTCCTCACATAAAAAAGGCTGTGGCTGTGCCCATTCTTCTCTAAGAAACGGCCTCTTTCCACTTCCATATCGATGCTCCACACTCAGCTTAGTAGACCTTTCTCCAATCTCTGAACGCTGAACATTAATCCTGAGAGGCCAAGTTCCACGAACTTTTTGTTTACCTTTAAATTTCAACCCAAAAGGGGATCACAATTCACACTTCAAAGTTGAAGAAGAAAGAAGCTAAATGGGCCAAATTTTGGAGGGCCTGGCTTTTCTTCTCCTTGCCGTAGTACTAAAGCGCTCTCTCCTCGCACATTCAAATGGATTGCCATTTTGCCAGGTTGCCTGTATATACTGTATCCGCAGTCACTGCCGGCCCAAAAGCACTGCGAAAATTGTTCCCAATCATTTAGATCACTTTTCCTGGCTGGGTTCAAGCCAGCCAAATCAAAAATTTCACGCTCAATTGTAAAGCTGGCAATCTCAACCAAAATTCATAACGCTAGTATTCAATCCTTGGTTTGTAAATTGGGATGTGTATATTCCAATAAGTTATAGTAACTGCTACTGATGTTGCCATCAATTGGCAAAAGCCTAAAGTCTGAGTGCTGGTGGGCCTTCACCTAAAACAACGGAAGAAGGCTGGGAATATTTGTAGAGTAGAATTGTCAAAAACCATCATATAGGATTGCCTTTTGCGCACTAGTGAAGATCTCACCTTTACTTTATTTTAGCCAATCACATACGTCTCAATTTTAGCAAATTGAATATCAGTTTTACAAATAATATATCTTTTTAGACATACAATATTTCACATCTATATAGGCGAAGTTATGTGAAAAGGTGAATGCTTATTCTTTATACCAAATGGTGTCTTCTGATGGAATGTATAAAATATTCCAAATTAACACAAATTAAATGGAGACCCTATGCAACATTGATATTAATTTAAGGCCGTCTATAAGCTTAACTAGTTTAAGAAAAACACAAAATCACAGTTTAAAATGGATTGAACTTTTTCTTCAAACATGGACATTCCTCGAATATTGACTTAAATAACAAAAACTAATTTTTTTTCTTATATCATGTACTAAAAATTAAAAATTCATTAATATCTATAAAATTTTAGCATATGAAATGTTATCTAATTTCGTGATATTTTTTAGTTAAGATTTTCGTTTATATTAATGTATAAACTTTAGCCACGCATCATAGTACTCAAGATCACACAACTCAAAATTAGCACTTAAAATTTTAATTTGAAATACGGACGGCAATAGGTATCTCGTTACAAAATACTCGTGGGTACTCAACTTGATTATGTATGATTAAGGTATTTTATAATCAAATTCACATATAATTCAAGTAGTAATTTCACTATCCGTATCGGATTCGAGTACTACCACTTGGGTACCTAATACTCGAATCCAATTATGTTTTTTTTTTAATTTCATGTAATTAAAAACAAACTCATATTGTTTATTAAATTAATTTATGAAACTATGATTATTAATTAACTTGTAATATCTTTAATACATGTATTCTATATATTGTGTTAATTTATAAGGAATATAATTACTATTACATATATACTTTTATTATATATATTTTAAATATAAACATATTTACTTCCTATTTTGTATTAACCTTACAAAAATTATAACTTATAAAATTATTAATGATAATATATACCGTTATTTATATAAAAATATAAATATAAATATATATCTATAAAAAAATTGTGATATTAGAATAGTTTTGGAACTTAACTTATTTTTTTAATTTCATGGACAAACCCATATAGTTATTCAAATTTGAAATGTTTAAGTTGTTGTTTGAATATTTATTTTCAGTTATTTAAGTTGATATTTGATATATTTATTTTTTATTATTTAAATTTAAAATTTATTGTTTATGTACTTTTATAAATTTAATTCTTAATGAATTATATAGAATATGAATGGAAATATTATTATATATAAATATGAATACAAATTCAAGTTTGGGTAATTAAGTACTCATAAAAAGTATTTTAATAATTTTTTTACTTAACCAAGTTTTTAAACGATTTTAGACAATTATCAAATAGTGGATATATATTAAAATTTAAATTATGATAATAAATTTAAAAAATATTTAAATAATTATAAAATTTGTATACCTATTTATTAATTGAATTCGAGTTTAGGTATCTCAAAATTAACAGGTACCTTACCTGTTATCCATAATTTGAAGATTTCATGTTTAAATATTTTAAGATCAAAAAGGTAAAATTTAAGAAATAAAAAAATTATTTTTTATTACATAATCTAAAATCATATGTCATGAAAATTAAAAAAAAAAAAAAAAAGACTCACGGTCCTGGAGGATCCACTAAATCTGGAATCGATTTGGTAGCGGGCGAAGGGAGGGGAGCCGTTGACTGATGAATGCTGAGTTGATAAGAGTGGATGATCATTGTGTTAGGAGAAGTGGGGGATTTGGACCACACCTGGCCATGCGACAGTGGTGCGCGACAGGACGAGCCCACAAGGAGATAGGCATGGGCCGGTGGTGCACTTGAAGGGGATGAGGGGCTGACCCACCACGATGTCCCCCATGGCTGATCCCACCTTGATAACTACCGCACATGCACATGCAAAAGCCGACATTTTTCACTTCTTACGTCCTCATCTCTCTCCAAAAACAAAAAAAAATGAAGACGAGAACACAGACGAGAGTTTCAATTCATAGACTTAAATTCACAATCAAAAGCTACAAATTTAGCTTCATAATCGTCTTGGTTGTCACCATCACCATTTTTTATATATATAGTTCAAGACAACTTGCTTTAAAAATTTTACAAGCTGTAAATGCCATAGTTGCGGGGATAAATAAATAACCTCCCATCAGATTAAGGCTATACTTCGAAGACGGCAAGGAGCAGCAATTTGATTTTAGACAGCACCAGGGGCAGAGCGTCCCTTTGTAATGGAGGGGCATGGCCACCCCAAAAATTTTGAAATTTTTTATATATATTATATCTTTTAATGACTTTTTAAAATAATTTTTTATTAAATAATTAATATAATTAAAAAATAATAAAATGACTTTATAAATCTCATTCAATTTTATTCAAAATTTTAAATATTTTTTAATTTTTTAAGTTTTTCCACCCATCTTTCCTTCTCTTCTTACTGTCCTTGCATTGTGAAATTATAAAAAAGTAAAGTTTTTATTTAATTTTTTCTATTTATATTTATTTATTTCAATTCTATTCTATTTGCACATATATTTTAAGTTTTCATAGATTTTCTTTTTTAAATTTCTATGAATCATCAACCATATTCTATTTTTTTTTGTTATGTAGGTTCTATCTTCTACTTGTCATATTTTTTTTCTGTTATGTGGATTTTAGTTTTAATTATTTTAATTTTTAAAAATTAAAATATTATTGTATATGTAATTCTCAAATATAAGTTCTAGTGTTGCATTTTTTGTTATTGTTTAAAATTTTGCCAATATATTATTTTTTATTAATCCTAATTATATATGAAAAAATTATCTTGAGTATATATTTTTAATTTGCTTTACGTCTTAAATTTAGTTAAAAAGAAATTATTTTGAGTATAAGAAGAAATTATTAATTCTGTATATCGTATTTAACTATTTATATTTTATGCATTATAGTTTAATATTTAGTATTATAAGCTTAAGGATAATAAAATAAGAATATTGGATATTGACTAAATTAATTTTTTGGTCATTTATATTAAAAAAGATAAGATTCCGAAACAAAATGGATGATAAGTTTCTTACAGATAATTTATTTGTTTATATTAAGAAAGATATTGCCATCGTCGAATAAAACTTTCCTAAAGCACTATTATAATTTTTATCTTTTTTCTTCTTTTCGTTTATATATTATATAAAATTATTATCTATTATAAATCATTTGATTATTAATGGCTACGTTCAATGTATTAGTTTTAAAAATTTTTAACTTTTATTCTTTTTAACCTTTGACCCCTTAAAAAAAATTGACTAACTCCGTCCTTGGACAGCACATAATTATTAACAATCTGCACTGGAAGAGAGCTAACTATGTGGCTGCTGTCCTTGTCTTCATTATTTTTGGGCTACTCATTGATTGTTCTTCAGCTCTTCCATTTATTGTAAAGAAAAGGTCTTTGATTGGCTCAAAGATGCTAGGCTGTTAGATGTCTCCCTTTCACTTTGATCCATGATTCACATGATGCTTTGATAATTATTTCATCCAAGTCATGAAGCGACCTTTTCTTATTTGTATCATTTGAGTAGAAAGTCAATTAGAAACCACGAGTTAAGAACTATTATTTTTAAGTTTCATCTTTCTAATGTGATGGCACTTCTTTTTAATTATTTTGGTCAACCTTGCTATTCATTCATGCTTATCAAGAGAAGATTTTTTTTCCAGGCTCATAGATGATGTAGGATTAATGTAGGCAGCCTTTTTCCAAAACATCAATGAAATGTATTATCACAAGATTTAATTACATACTTCAATTTTCATCTTCAAAAAAAGAAGACTACAAAAATTGAATAAAATTTACATATGATGAGACCATGAATCGAAAATTTAAAAGTTAGAAGTCTTCTTCTTGTCATTGAGATAAGACGTTGTTAGCATATATTTACATTGCTATAGAACATTTTTCATGTTGTTGGTACACCCTTTGCAAAGTATTCAACATTTTCCGTGCCACTCGGTTGGGAAACATGGCATTAACTCAACTAGATATTCTTCTCCTCTTTTGGAAGAATTAAACTGGAAAAACAATTTTGGCCATCCTTTTAAGAATTATGTGCTTTAAGTATTGAATATCCACCTTTCAATTTACTGTTTCTTTTAAGGGCAAGACTTGGGTATTCCTTAAATCGAGTTGGTCAAGTTTCTCAATATAAATTCAAATTAAAAAAAAAAATTCAAATCAACATATAGATTGTTAAATCTTGTTAAATAGATCATTTACACAAAAAGTTAAATCATTTGAACAAGTTTTACTATTACTATTTAAATACAGGGGATTTTATTAAAAAAAAAATTTAACCATTCAATAACTATTGATGGAAATTCATATGTAGATACTTTTTAATTAAATGTTTGCATATTGTTGATTTACTTATAAAAATCAGTTTAAATTTTTTTTTTTTGTAATCATCTTTTTTTTTTTAAATGCTGTTGTAATCATCTTTAGCGAGGAACCTAGCGAACTTGACCTAAAAAATTTTATTCAAGTTTTTTATTTTTTTAAAAGAAAAGTATATCTTCTCTTTTTCTTTTTTCCCTGTCTTGTTGGTACATTTAAATTCAAACTTGTTGGTATATATTGAAATTTTTTTACTAAAAAAGTTTAAATTTTAATATTAAAATGTTTTTTCTTAAGTTACATATCAATCAAATTGAATATTTGATATGAAATGGAAGGATTGTACAAGGTTAATAACCAATGTCTGAGAAAGCCCTGAGGAGAATCAAGAATAGCATCATGTAAGGTCGAGTCTCATTGGTGATCTTGAGTCCTTTAATATCCGTGCCTACATGGAATTCCTCTCCGTACAAAATAAAATAATATAATATAAAAAGTAATAGATTTTTTAGCTCTAAATTCAAGTGTTAGGAAATATAGAAAATAACAAACTTTATATTAATGAGAAGGAAGAGAAAAGGAACCTTACAAATAGATTCTTTTAAATCTTTTTCATTTTTTATATCTTTTTCATAATTAAAAGCCTAGCTGAATTTTTCTTTGTTATGAGAGAATCGAACTTAAACTCTTTATTTTCGTTTTAAAAAAACTTTATTTTGAATTTAAATATTGATTATCATTGAAATAATATTTTGACAATTTTGTTTACAAGTCAAATATGAACCAATATTTTAGATGTTGGGACTATATAGTAGAGTTGTCCATAGATTAGGTACAAACCGATTAACACCTTTAAAACCTAAATCCAAAATTTAGTCAAGCTCGACAATTAAAATTTATTTATTATTAAAAAAATTAAAGAATTTATATCAATATCTTGTATTTTAAATATGTTTTAAAATTAAATTTAAATAAAAATAAATATTTATTATCTCAAGTCAAGTTCGACCGAGTTAAGACTTAAAAATCGTGTTCAGGGCTTGACCAGCGAACCTAACAGGTAATCCGATCCATACACAAATCTAATATACAATAATATACTTTGATAAATACTAGTTGAAATAAGACACAAAATTTTTGTCTTTGTCGTTATTTTTGTATGGTCTCTTGGTATTTGGTGCCATTGAGCACAACTTGATGAAAATGAATACAGAATTTGGATGGCCACGTGGCAGTCATGGCAAGTTATCTCTGAGTTGGTCATTATTTCTTTTTTGGTCTGCCTAACGAAATTAAACTTAATTAGGTGGCAAAGGGATGGAGAAATAAGTTTGTTAAATAGCACCAAAAATGTTGTTAGCAGAAAGAGACTGACCAAACTTAGAACACGTAGCTGGCGTCTTCTGTTTACCCGTTTGGGAGTTGTCGGTTGCTTTCGGAAGATCTAGGCTTTAGCAACTTGAAAATGGTCCCAAGAAATTGCAGCCACTAGTTATCAAACCTTGCAATTATGAAAATATAAAAATCCTGCCTTAGCTCATAGCCAATTCCTGATAGGCCAAAACAAAAAATCTTTTGAGAAAAGAACAGGCCTGATTGATCTGTCGTGGGATTGCACGAATCAAGAGGACAAAGTTTTGGTGCAAGTTTGGGAATTGGGGTTTATCCAGGAAGAAAGTGCGTTTGCCTCCTCTTTTCCAAATTAGATAAAAGGTTGGATGAATCGTCGACAATATCTAGAGTGAAGCACATCCCTGTTAAATAAGATTTCGGTGAAGTTTTTTACAGCAAGTTATCAAAGTTGTGAATTAAAAGACTAACAGAATTGAATAAATCAATAATATGCTAAAGATTAGCTGAAGAGATATTATACCAATATTACTTTTCATTTAATCATTTTAAGCTAGGAGCTTTATCACAAAATTAATCTCAACAAAAACACTTTATAAAAAAGAAATAATTTGACTAATTAAATCAGTTTTGATGTTAATTGTGCTTTTCACTTTTATCTTTATTAAATTTCTCTACAAAAGAAATGGATGCCAACAGAGAGTTCAGCAGTTCACATGACTGTGAAGACTACCCAACCCACTTTGGTTTTGGTTTTGGTTTCGATCAGATCAAAAGCCAGAAAGAAAGCTACTAAAAAGCTTTTCCCGCTAGAATTTAATTAATACATCTCCTCACAATCAAAGCACTACTCTTGAAACATCTGGAAGTTAGCTTTAGGCTAACAACCAGAAGTGATTTTGATGTAGCACAATTCTGTTCCCCGTGAAAGACAGAAAAAGAAAAGGAGGGCTGCACTTTAACCTTCTTAAAGATTTCCAGGGTATAATTTCTGCCGAAAGTCTTACTTGTAATTATTACCACAGTTGAAAGTTGAAACTCCAAACCTAAAAGGGAAGTGCAATGTATGCAAAGAAAAAGTTTGGGCCAATGAATCTAACATGTGACTTTTAAAATTAAATCTAACATGTATTTTATCAAAAATAAAAAGAAAAGGAAAAAAATGGCTTCACATCCAGCTGATTTAAATGCTTAAATTAAACTATATTAACAAAGAAATTTATATATAGTATGCATCGATTAAAATTTGAAAGCTCAATTTCATCCTTTATAAATTCCTCACAATGTAGCTTTGCTTAGAAAAAAAAATCACAGAGATGTATAAATTAAAAACTTGGAAAAGGGAAAGTTCTAAGATGCCGCAGAATCACCACTAAAAAATTAACCAGCTATAAGGTAATTAAACTTAAGATAATTATTTATAGACAGTTTCGTAATCTCTTTATTTTTGTTTAATTTGATCCATGATGAATTTCAAGAATTTATAATAATTATATATATATATATATATATGTATATGTGTGTGTGTGTATTACAAGTATCAACAATCTTTAGAACAAATGTTAATATAGTTCATATTCCTAAAAGTTCATAAATAGATTTTAAATTGTTTTCTTATTCATACACAAGTTCATATATCATTTCTAATGGTTCATATCAAAAAAAAAAATTCTAACACAAATATATCTCATTATAATCGTATTCATATGTGATTTCTGAATATAAAATAAGTCATTTCAAAATATCTGATCTAATACAAAAATCACTTCACATAAAAGAAAATGATTCACATTCCTCCTCGACGTCATACAATAAAGCTCAGACTTCCGTTGATGCATCTAAATGAGTCAAACTCCCATAAAGTTTGCTACTTGCCAACCATCCAAAGGTCCATACATCATATACCTTATCCATGCACTAGATGGTTATAAACTCCTACCGATGAATCAAACGAGTCAAACTTTCATTGATCAAATCCAAAAGGCACATCAAATATATGCTTCACTCATGTATCGAAAGAGGTCAAAAGTTATACTTTCATATTCATCCACATTACAATAACTGACTATATTCAAAATGCCCAAAACCAATCATGTACCATTGTTAGATTTCATTTTTGATTCAGATGTCAAATTCTATTAAAATGTTTCCAAAAGTACATAAAAATACTTTAAAAGTCTACTTTATAGAATAATAACTTTTCAAGAATTCAAATGATGACTTATAATATCATAGTAGATCAAATGCTATCAAAATGCTCTTAATATATTTTAAAATAGCACATATTCATAAACGAGTTTAATACTTCATTTTCACTTTAAAACACACCTTTGATGAATCTAATAGCTAAATCAGCTTTTAGACAAAACCAAAGAGAACTATAGTGAATCAAAAACCAAACATAGTTGCTGTAAATATTGATAACCATGTTAAAAGCACTGTGAAGAGAACTATTCTGATAAGATAAACTGAAAACTGAAGTTTTGGGATCATTTTAGCACCCTAAACATATGCTGGAAAGGTTTTGATACAAACTTAATTGCCAACTAGGCAAAAGTTGATAGATTCCAATAATCGAAGTAATATGTACAATGGAAACTATTAGGGCCAAATTGACGCATACCTTTTATAATTCAGAAGGTATGATAGTTACTAATGAACAGAACAAAACACATACCCCTTATGCGTCAAATAATGATAACAGAACTTTAACAATAGGGCTAAAAAACAATCTCAAACTTCAAAGACAAATAAGAGCAATAAAATTTGTCAATAGAATACTTAACTAAAGGATGAAGCCAATAAATCTTAGGGAATTAATTATACTTAGTCTCTCACCTCAAAATCGAAATTGAGATCTCTCATCATCTCCAGAATTTTGTTTCAACATTAGACTTTCAAAATCAACTCCAAAACAGCAAAAACATTTCTAAAATATCATATTCAAGTTTTCTGAACTTCTTATCAAAATGGAAAACATTTTCTTTTCTGTTTCTATCTAGTTTAAGAGGTGGAGGAAGTATTTAAAGAGGTTTCGTACAGATTCACACATTCTAAAGGCTTAGAGAAAGACACTTAGCCATGAGAAGTCAAAAGTTTTCCTAATTTGCTATGTATTCCTAAGTTTTCTTGATTCGTTATTTGCTCTTAAAATAATAATAATTAAAAGCTAAGACTTCTTAGAATTTTTAGTGTTACATTTAAGCAGCTTAATTTTTATAAGGTTTAAGCAGTTCAAATTTTAAAAAATTTAAGTAGCTCAATTTTTATAAGAAAGCCTTTGACGGATGGGAGCGATCTAATAAATTCTGGCTGCTTGTTTTTAAGAGGTCAATTCCTATCACCTGTTAAGTGGACTTCTTGACACTACAAAAATAAAAGAATTCTTAATTGTATTAACATCACTACAAAAAACAAGACATTATTGATGGAAAATTCTGTTGTAATAGTTAAGATTTCGTTGGTATGTTACATTATCAATGAAAATACCGACAAAAATTTTCGTTGATATTCAATCAGAAATATTATGATCAGTAATTGCAAATTCATCAATGATGAAATATTCTGTTGATAAATTACTGATCGAATATTCCGTCAATAATTCTATCTGTCAATTTGTAGTCACTAATGGGGGAATTTCGTCAATAACATTATTGACGGAACTTAATCCATCAGTAATTTTCGTTGCTCATTAATCACTGACAGATAGCCAATGAAGCCGATTTTGAAGCTCACTAATAGTATCTATTGGCAATGGCTTCAAATCCGTTGGTATTGTAAATGAACTTAATCTATCAATAATTATGTTGGTAATAGATGAATTCCATCGATAATTCTGTTGATAATAACTGCATGACCATTTTTTTTTGAGAAATTAGATTTTGTTTGGCTCATAATAAAATTATTATATGATAATGTTATTGATAAAGTAAACATATAGCAAACATATATGCATATAAAAATATGAAAAAGTAATACAAATCATAATTAATAAAAAAAATCAAATGTAAACATTTAATAATAATAATCCAAATAAGTATCTAATACAAAGCTCACTGAGAGGTTGGGGGTGGCTAGTGTTGCTACTGCTACTATGGTGGATGTGGCAAACCCAATCATTGTGATGAAGAAGACTCGGAGGCGTCTGAAAGTGATAACCTAGTTGCAATGACCTCAAACAAGTTATTAATTTTACCCATCGAGGTCATTCAGGTATTGACGTTACTAACCAATTGTTGATATCCCTCAGGCTCAGGCACAAAAGGTGGAAGAGGTCATGCAACGTCAAGACCACAAGCAGACTTAGACATCGCATTTGGAGCAAAAAGTCTTGAAGTAAGGACTCTAGTGCCAAATCCATAAACATGGGTCCAAGTATTGTTAGGCCCTCTAATGGCCTCGATCCATGCCTCATGATCAAACTCCGACCAGATCAACAGCTCCTCATCATACTTGTGCGAAAAAGCAAAAGCGTATGATTTTTTCAAATAGAAAAGTAATTAAAATTATTAAGTTATTTAATCGATAAGCAACATATATATTGAATATATACATATACATATATAAACACACATATTACTTGCACAGATAGTCTTGGATATGTTGTCCACAAATTCTCCGATATCCTTTTATTGCTTATAAATGCATTCTATGAGCTCAAAAAATGTCACTTGGCTCTGTTTTTTTGTTGGCTCCATTAGTTTTCGATGATAATAAAACATTCCATTCATTTGTGTCTAATATTTCTACTTAAGTGTGTAGGACAAAAATTGTATGCAAATAATAAATAAATCATTCAAAGGCACATATCAAAAATCATATAAATAAGGAGCCACATTTGATTAACCAAGTAGAAGTCTCCTAGTCGAATAATGAAGGGTATTGGTCAGCTAATATTCAGATTAGAAGTTGGTAGGCTTAAGAGTATTGAGAGACAAAAACAACTTAGTCGATCAAGAAGTAGGTTAGTCGACTAAAAGCTTACTGCCAAAATCTAAAGTTCAAGACAGAAACAACTTAGTCGACCAAGAAGTAAGTTGGTCGACTAAGTGCTTACTGCCAGAAGCTGTGATCGGAAGACAGAGACGATTTAGTCGACTAAGACAATTGTTTGTTGACTAAAAGCATTCTGTCTACAAATTTGAATTAAGCACTAAAAGACAAATTAATTTCCAGATTTGGTACAAAACTATTCCTAACGGTCAAAAACTGCCAACACCTATCAGAGTTGTTTCTCCAAGTATCTAAAGCACCTCCAATGGTTATGAATAAAATTTTGAAGGCTTCCAAGTTCAGAAAAAGAGAAAAACAGTAAAAATCCTCTGCAAATCTACTACATTTCACTCCTATCTTTGTATTTGAGAAAAGCACTTCACTTTGTACCACTTAGATCAAGGCAGTGATCATAGGTACTTCTTATTTCTCTTCTCTTTGATTGCTTAGAGTGTGCGAGATACTCTATGTCACGACCCAAATCAGGGGCCATGACTGGCGCATGAGCCCAATGAGCATGGCTCACCAAGCCCAAACAAGCTTATTTTCATTTACTTTCTTAAAGTACGATCGTGAGAGGCACACACACGTCATGCGCCCAGTGTGCACAAAGCCCGCTCAAAATGGCATTATAGATAAAATATGCACATACACACCGGTCAAACATAAAATTTGACAATGTACATTACATATACATAATCACAATACAAAAGGCCCATGACTTCCAACGGAGAATTTACAAGAAAAACGGGCAACTATTGAAGTCGGACACCTATCAAGAGACGAACTACAATGATCCCTCGATCTAGGATTCTACAATCTCCTAATTTGAAAACATGAATTTTTGAAAACTATGAGTACCAAACTCAGTGAGCGAATGTTAGAAGGGAATAAGCAATAATGACCAGGACAATTTAAAATCATGATGCACATAATTGGAACAAAACCATTTTTGATCCAATTTAATATCGAAACCCCCCTTTCCTCAAATTAAATCAATTTGCAAGGAAAGTAAATTTCTATCAGTTCACCTACCATGCAATCGCATTTTCATCATGCATACCATAGCACACGTACACATATTTAAATTCATGTGCAATTACATCCACCACTCCGATTTTTTTCTCCACTCTGGTGCGTCTCCTACTCGCACCCAATAATGAACCCATGTGTGTACTCTCTACCCATTAGAGCGTTCACAGGCGTTACGTATCGTCGTCCCTGTGAGCCTCTAGGCGGAGAGTCACGCTTCGCCATAGTTCACTGGTGAGAGTTTCTAGGAATCGTGGGCGTTACGTGTTGTCATCCCCACTTTGCTATCAAAGCACTTGCAGGCGTTACGTATCACCGTCCCTGCAAGCCCCTGGGTCTCGGGTGTACATCCCCTATTTATACTTAGCAGTATGACCATGTGTGCACTCCATACTCGCACAACCTCTGGTCAATAACACACAATATAGTTTCATTCATATAATTATCAACACGTTAAACGAGCAGGCATCCATTTTCTTTTCACATAGTACATAATCACAGCATAAAATATTTCCAAAAGCTTGTTCTCGGGACTATTTATATTTTAACAAGAAATTGGATGCAAATCATTCAAACCATTTATTCAAATATATTCATATTCTCAAAATAATTTTGAAATGCAGATTCACTCACAGTTTTTGGAGAGTCGAATTTAGAGGACTCCTATCACCGATCCTCGAGTGCAATTTCCTTGCCCTTACCAGAGGATTCACCACCTTGACAAATTGCACAATAATTTAATTACTATATGGGTGCTAAATTATAATAAACTAATCTAGACTCTACATTAATGTGGAATATAGAATGCAAAATGTCTAAATTTTACCTAAACACCATATTGGCCTATTTCGGTCTTTTACTTGATAAATTGACCAACGCATGCAATTAGCTCCAAATTGCACCGTTTTATTTCCAATACTTCAATTTACCCAATACAAGTCATTTTACCTAAAATTGGGCAAAATTATCTTCTCAATTCTTCATGAAAAATTCGACCAACACTGGTGCAAAAATACCAAAATTTTTCCTACTTAGTTTTCTCACCATAAATCATCATTTTCCAATTCATTTCATTTGAAATGAAATCATTTCATTTTCCACACACAACCTAGGATATTCAGCCAATGAAGATTAATGAGCTAAATGAATTTTTTTCTTGTTATTTTGTTTATAAACATGTTAAACTAACCTAAAACACTAACATAGTCCAAAATCAAATTATTCCAACATCTTTCTCTCTCTAAGCCCATTTGACCAGCCCTTGATTCACCATGAAAACATGCATTTCAAGCATGGAAAAATAAGGGAAATTGCTTAGAAATAAAAGATCTCAAGCAAAAATGAAAAACCATACCTTTTTCACTTGATTTTCCTTAATTTCCCACACTTTTTCTTTGAATTTCTCACTCTAGGATTTGTTTCTTTTCTTCCTTGCTCTTGCTCATGCTTAGGCCGAATATTGAGAGAGAGAAATGGGGTTTATAAGCTATTTTTATGAAAAATAATAAAATAATAAAGCTTGCCATGTGTCACAAGCTTATATGTCCATTTTTCTTTTTATTCTTTAAATCTTGACTTTTAATCTCCACCACATGATTAGTCAAAAGTCAAGATGTTGATAAAAGAAGACCATGGCTGGAAAAATGTTTCGGTGGTGAAAAATTACCGTTTTACCCCCGAAATGGTAAAATTATGATTTTACCCCTATACTCAAAAAATACCGAAAATTGACAATTTTTCACTTCTAAACCTCAAATTATGTTCTAAATAGTCTAAATAATCAACCTTGATCAAATATTGTCAAAATCTTTTCCAAAAATACCCATTTTGTCCTCAGGTGGCAAAATAACCATTTTACCCCCAAATAGTCAAAATTCCTATTTGACTCCAAATTGACCCTCAAACTCTAAATCACCATTTTAAGTCATTCTGTGGGTTTTAGAATTTTCAAATTCATCTTAGAATTTCGATTAAACTAGTTCGAGGATCGAATCAACTTAATTGTACCACTAGGTACAATACCGGCTTTTAACAAACTCAACGGAGTCTCACACTCTAAGAGGTTGATCAAGCTAGGGTGACCTTGATTGAGTGTATATGTTCAAACTTAGCCTTAAAAAGTTAGTTGTTGGGTTTTGGTTGATCCCGTGAAAAACTATTATAAAGGTTTTGGCTAAGCCTGGTAAAAGCCATTCTAAAGCTTAGTGAAAGCTTGTGAATTTCACCGTTCATAGTGGATTGATTTGAAAAATCCTTAGTTGAACAATCAAGGTAGTGGATGTAGGTCTTGGACCGAACCACTATAAATTTTGGTGTGATTGTCTGCTCTGTTTTTATTTTCATTTCTCTTAAATTATTCCCTCATCTTTCTAAGAACCAAAAAGTGTTATTCACCCTCCTCTAGCACATTTATAGGGGATCAACATTTTCCTCATGCTGTAATAATAAAAAGAGAATAAGAATACAAAATACATCATTGCATAATATCTCAATCTTAACAACATAAAGATTTGTATTATTAAAGTAAATGAATTTTGTAGTATTAAAAAAAGCCATATACTATCCTCTTCTGGTGTAGGGTGAAAAGCCAGAAACCACTAATATGTTTTGCAATGTTGTCGTCCTTCTCTATCAGGTGGTTTTCCTTAGCCTTGCATGACCGTGACTACCACTTGAGCTGGACCATACATTATCAATTATTTGGTCCCATACATTATCAATTATTTGGTCCCATACCTCAGCAATGATCCAAAGTCGCACCTTACCCTTCGTCAATAGGAAATCGACATACATGCTGCTCACATCCATCTTAGCCTTGTTGTGCTCATTTTCTAATAAATCTTTAAGACTGTCCTTGCAAATCTTCTCCTATATAGATCAGACCTCCGTTGCATCTGCAATGGCCTATCTAAAAGATTTCTACATCTAAGAAAATATATATGAGGACAGGAAATTATAATTGATATACACAAAAACTATATCCTTACGTTACCTCAAATTTACACCACATGTTATCCATATGCTCTTAAGGAACCTGCCTCCATGTTGGCCAAGGTTCACTGAAGTTACTCCTAGTAATTAGCATAATCGTTAGAGTAATACCAATCTCCTCAAAAGTACTATAAAATAGACTTATTGTTAGTCAAACACATAAATTAATTAACTAAATTAACTATATATAATTAATGATCTAAATTGGAGTATAGGAAATTACCTTCCTCTGATAAGATGCAGAAGTATCCATTTGTCCTAATGAGTCAAAGTTGGCAAGTCGAGACTCGACCCTTGACCCCTAGCCTACGACATGCTATTAGACATAATAGCAGCATCTAGAATAAGGGTTTCTATTGGAGTAGTTGGACTCGACATCAGTACCTCTAGCTATTCTTGAGTATCTATTGCTAAAGTGAGACTCTATGGTTTGAAGGGAGAATGCAGCCGAAGGGCTAGCATTATTGGCTTGTCCTTGATAGCCTTCTTTCATCTAATTCTTCAACTTAACCATGACTATCCAAAAAAAGAAAAACATACAACTATTAGAATAACTATAAAAAAAACAATATGCATATAAACATTAATTTAATTATGAATAAATAAATATACCACATGATAAATATGATGAATGATCTTCATATAATTTTATTTCAGAATGTAAAAATTACATTCATACATTTTTTTTTACAAAACAAAAAACATTCATTAATCATCATCTAAAGAAGCGAACTCATTTTCTTTGTTCTCATCTTCATCATCATAAATATCGTTTTCTTCTTCTTCGTTTGATTCTTCCTCTGTCTAGTTGTATTCTCCTTCAGCTTCATCATCTTCATCATCTTGTTCATTATGTTCAACATTCACAAACGTATTAACCTCTTCATATTCACCACTAACAAGAATTGTATTATTGTTAAGGTCGATCAAAGTATGATCAAGTCGTGAATTGAAGGAAACTTCATCTTCTTGATACACCCCTTCATAAAGGTCAATTGTTTTCCCATCACTTTGCTCTTTATCCATAATGGGAAATCGACTATGAGCCTTCGTTTTAAGCACTACCCACTAATTACGTTGATCTTTTTTGTTTAATGGATATGGAGTGTAGAACATTTGAGCTGCTTATTCAGCTAAAACAAAAGGCTCATTACTAGCAAAAATTGAGTTATGTCTAATTTCGACCAATCTATGAACATGATTTACTCACAGACCCTTGTTGATATCAAATCAATGGCATTTGAACAACACAACTAGGTTGTTGACACCAAAGTATTCTAACTCAAGGATATCAATCAACAATCCATGAAAGACACAACCATAATCATTATAACAACTTCCCTTGATGCCGACACCATTGTTTATCATTTTACGATTGTGACCTTAATCTAATGCGTGAAACTTGTATCCATTAACATAGTACCTTAGAAACACCTTGCCATACAACCAAGATCGTGAGACATGTCAACAACATGAGAATCAATTTGACTTGCATGTTGGATGACCTACGAAAAAGTTACATGGCTTTCAATTATTTAAAGTATTAATTAAAAAAAAAAGCAAACAGACTTATTAAAGATAACTTACATATTCTTTAAACAATGACGAAATGATACGTCACAGGCTTTTCCAATGCCTTGTCGAAAATACCATACTGTTTTCTTTTAACCATATTGTCGAGCATCCCAAAGATAAAAAGAACATAATCACGAATTACTACTATTCTCAATTCACAATTTTCTAAATTATTGGTTAAACATATACTTACTTAGTGTATGGTAATATCTCCTCACAGTTCATTAATCCATTTAGTTCGTTAGCGTAGAACTCATCCTCCTCTAGGTATCGATGTGTGAGACCCTGTTGACTTTGTTAAAAGACAGTATTGTACTGAGTAGTACAACTAAATTAAATCGAGCCTTGAACTAGTTTAAATAGAAATTCTAAGAGGAATTTCAAAATTCTGAGACCCACAGAATGGCTCAGAATAGTGATTTGGAGTTCAAGGTCCAGTTTGGAGTCAATCGGGAAAATTGACCGGTTAGGGACAAAACGGTCATTTTCTCATTTGTTGCTTTATGGAGATTTTAGCCAAAATTTGATCACATTGGACAAAAAGATAATTATATGATATACAGTTATCATTATGGAATCATAAAATTATGTGTTCTTATAACGTGTTGTCACATATGTGTTAATACGTGCAATGTATTATGTGGTAAATTGTGTTATGCATGAAGGCATGAAATATTATTTTATTGATGTGGAATTTGAGTGTGATAAATGTGTACATTGTGATGATGTTTACATGGATGGTTGAGAAGTGTTGTGAAAGTGTTACCACCGTGCACGTGTGAAGAAGGAAAATGCATATGCCTGAATGGTATGCATAGTGGGGACCGCGAGACGTAACGCCCACTAATTCCTTGAAATTCAGAATTTAGTAAAGTGGAGACCGCGAGACGTAACGCCCACTATTTACTAAAAGAAATTCTGAAAGCTGAGCATAGTGGGGACCGCGAGACGTAACGCCCACTAATGCCTTGAAATTCAGAATTTAGCATAGTGGGGACCGCGAGACGTAATGCCCACTAATGCCTTGAAATTCTGAATTGAGCAAAGTGGGGACCGCGAGACGTAACGCCCACGATTCCTGGAAATGTTCACGCATGAACTGTGGTAAAGCGTGAGTTGATGTCCAGGAGCTTGGCAGCGACGCTGAGTGATACCGCTTGCCGAGTGCTCTGATACTCCAGCTATGTGCACGATGTGGGGGGATGCACATGAGCTGGTGAGATTGAGTGATATTATTAGTGCACGAGGTGCACATGATGACTCCAGCTATGTGAGATGGTGAGAAAATGGTGATAATTGTGTGATTTCGTGTGAAATTGAATGTTAATTCAATTAATAATTAAATTAAATGAGGGGAAGGGTTTGATAATAAATTGGATCAAAATGATTGTGTTCCAAAATGTGTGCATATATGTATATATGTTGTGCATTGATAGATAAGGTTGTGTAATGATTATAACCGTACGTGTGAATGATGATTTGGGGCTCATAGAGGATAGGATTGCTGTGTGATCTCCTATCCATGAGCGAATGATGATAAGGGACTTATACTTGGAAGGGATGCTGAGTGATACCCCTTACCAATTGATTTCTGTCTACTAATTTGGAAGGGATGCTGAGTGATACCCCTTACCAATTGATTTCTGTCTACTAATTTGGAAGGGATGCTGAGTGATACCCCTTACCAAATGATTTCCGCCCATGAGTTTGGAAGGGATGCTGAGTGATACCCTTTACTAAGTAATGTTTGCCCAGGAACTTGGCGGCAAAGCTGAGTGATAATGCTTGCCAAGTTCCTTGATAAATGTTTTTCCACTAAGGATAGTGAATATTAGCAGTGTATATGATTGCTTATGTATTTGTGTATATATGTGATTGTATGGTATGCGAATTGTTTGAAATTGAAGATGAAAATATTTCAATGACGTTAAATATGATTGTCATGCATCTGTGTATATCAACATGATGCCTATATGTATTATTGAGAAATTATGTGAAATTGAGTGTACTGAATCTGTGTACCCTTGTATTATGCTGATATGCATTATTAATAAATTATGGTGAAATTGATGCAACCGTGCATGTGCGGAGTGGGAAGTGCAATGCCGGTTGAATGATAAAGAGTGTGATAATTACGACCGTGCATGTGCGGAGTGGGAAGTGCAATGCCGGTTGAATGATAAAGAGTGTGATAATTACGACCGTGCATGTGTGGAGTGGGAAGTGCAATGCCGGTTGAATGATAAAGAGTGTGATAATTACGACCGTGCATGTGCGGAGTGGGAAGTGCAATGCCGGTTGAATGATAAAGAGTGTGATAATTACGACCGTGCATGTGCGGAGTGGGAAGTGCAATGCCGGTCTAATGATAAAGGTTGTGATAATTACGACCGTGCATGTGCGGAGTGGGAAGTGCAATGCCGGTAATGATGTATGAGTTGAGAGTATAATAGAGTGTTGGAAAAGATGGGACAATGAATGAGATAGAATAATTGGTGAATTAAATTGTACGTGGTACATATGCATATATAAATTGTACGGGTTGTGAAACCCTTATTATTCGACGGTTTGTAAACAACCGTCGATTTACTATTTTGATAGAATGATGAGTGTGAATTCAAGGATGTTTAATCCTTGAATGCATAAAGAATTCCTGGGTAAGGGAAAAAGGGTTTGAAATATTAGTTAGTTGAAAATGGCCTTATTTTCAACCAGTGCATCATGATTGACAAATCTTCTGATGAGATTGCTTGTTCCCCTCTAATATTCACTCACTGAGTTTTGTACTCACGTTTTCAAAAATTCATGTTTTCAGATTAAGAGACTGTTGGGCTCTAGATCGAGGAGTCCCCATAGTGCATCTACTGGGTACGTGTCTGGCATCCGATAGTGATTCCTTTTGTGGTAAATGTCTCCGCTGGAAGTCTTGGGTCCTTTGTATTGTAAATATAATTTAATTATGTGAATATGTATATGTAATGTAAATCATTAAATACATGACTGGTATAGTGCATGTATATTAATGTTGATAATGCCATTGTGATTTTGCTGTGTTCACACCCAAGAAAAGGTGTGTGTATGTATGGTTAGTTATGCCATTATTAATTGGCGCTGTATGCACTTTGGGTGCATTACGTGTGTATGCATCACACAGTAGTACGATAAGTAAAGTAAGAGAAAATAGGCTTGCTTGGGCTTAGTGAGCTATGCTCATTGGGTCCTTGCGCCGGTCATGGCCCGGGAATTGGGTCGTGACACGATGTTTCTCGAATTAACCTAAAAGTGGATCAAGATAGGTGAAAATTGATAGATCACTAACCGCATCAACCCCTATGCCATCATCATTCTATGGGACTCGATTCATTCTAGTTAGGATTATAGGTTTGAAGTACATAAACAAAAATGACGATATTTCGTTGATGATATATGCATCACAAATGGATCCTTCCATATGTGCTCAATTTTTCACCTTTTTTTTTCAAATAATGTAAAAACAAAAAAAATCAACATTTGTTTTCTAATTTTAATTGTCAAATTAATAAACAAAATTTAATTTTGTGTGTGGTGTGCAATACCTCTTGAATAGATACATCCATAGATAATAAACCGGTCTTCCAACCTTAGCTTCATATGGCAAGTGGCTCGACAAATGCTCCACTGAGTCATAAAAATTAAGGGAAAATTTTTTTTTTAAATTGCAAATGGTTTCCATGATGTTTGCTTCCCATGTATTGATATGCTTAACACACAATTAGGTTGCACATAAATCATGAAAGAAATGTGAAATCTCGGCAATTGAATTACAACTAAGATGATGAGCCATATCATGTAAGGTAAGTAGGAGCAAATGTTGTAAAAAAATATGACAATCATGACTTTTCATCTCATAAAATTTGCATTCCTGCTTATTCACACACTAAGTTGAAGGCAAAACCATTTGATAATTGTAACTATTTCACCCAAACACACATAACTTTTTGTGGCTCCTTAGTTAAAGTGTATGAGACTTTTAGTTTAAAACGTTTACCATTTTTGCAATTAAGTGCAATTTTAACCGCCTGCAACGCTCTTCTAAATCATGACAAGCCTTGATGTTGTCTTTTGTCTCTCTTAAAACATTCATAATCATGTTTAATATATTGTGAAATACGTTACGCTTAATAAGCATCACATCTAAGTTGTGATGAATGAGATTCATTTGCCAATATGATAACTCTCAAAATATGCTTTTCTTAGTCCAATTATGGGTTTAACAGAAACCCAATAGCTTCTACTAATCCACCTTTGTCCCACACATTATATTTGGAATTGACTTTAATTGTTCCAAGTTATTGGCACCAGATAATTGAGGAATTGAAAGGTCTTATTCAACACGTTTCTTACATTTATCTCTTTGGTGATGAAAAGGATGATCTATCGACTAGAATTGCCAATAATAATAATAATAATAATAATAATAATAATAAGGTTTCCTCCCATACTTCAAGAAAAAACACTTTTCATGTTCCATGCAATATAGACATGATAGGCATCCATGAGTGCTCCACCCAGACAACATACCATATGTAAGGAAGTCATTAATGGTCCATAGGAGTGCTACTTGTAGAATAAAATTTGACAAGGCATCATACGTGACCACCCCTTCATCCCACAAAAATTTTGACCGATCTATCAGAGGTCGAAAGAACACATTAATTTTATATTCAGGAGTTATCCTCCCTGAGATGACCATACTAAGAAAAATGTATGGTTGCTTCATGCACATCCACAAAAGTAAGTTATAGCCAGTGAGCATTACTTGCCAAATAATATACGATTTGTTGTTGAGTCGAATGGACTAAAACCATTTGAACATAAATCGAGTCTGATGCAACAAGACTCAAAGGCAAAAGACTGATCTGTGCACTTAAAATGTTACCAAGTCGCACCATCAACAAGATGCCTAAGTACTCCATCATTATATTAGTGTGTGGCATGCCATGTCATGTGTTTTACAGTTTTACCAAACATGTATAGCCTTTGCAATCTCAAGATTAGTAAAAAGTATCACAAAATCTTGTAAGGAATTTTTCTTCTCCCTTTCTCCTTTTGATTTATTCGATTTATACCTAGGATGACCACAACATGGACAATAAGACAACTCAAAATATTCGTTATAAAACAACATGCAATTGTTCTTACATGCATGAATTTTCTGAGAGTCAAGCCAAAGTTCCTTCAAGTGTATCTTCATTCTATAAAAGTTTTCTGATAATGATTCATCCGATGGCAACATCTTTTTCAATAGATGCATCAGACGATTAAAGCATGCATCACTCATGTTAAACTCTAACTCCATATATAGTAATTGAAACATAGTTGATAGTTTTGTGTTCTTATCACATTTGACCCACAAAGCTGCATCGACATCATTTAACAACAAAGAGAAGAGTGCAACATTTAGATTTAGATCTTCAAGAAAGATCTATTCCTCTCAAGTCTCATGATTAAACTAAAACTCCAATTGTAAAGTATCCATAACCATTTCAGCATACGGATTTTCTACTATGACTTAAATAACAACTTCATTGAACTCACCAATAAAAATGTGCCAATGATTGGCCGACATGGAATGACTCACCATGTGCATCCCATATTGTGTATGCACCGAAAAACCCTTTACGAAATAGGTGTTCTTGAACCTTTTCAACAACCAAGAACTTGTTATTCATACATTGAAAGCAAGGACATCTAATCTTATTCTCAATCACATATCTTGGTCGACTGAAAGCAAATGAAATAAATTCATCTACACCATTCACAAATTTTGTCCTAAGAAATCCACTTGAATCCACTCAAGAATACATTCAACTCTTATCTCGTTCCACTCTGAGACAAATATTATAACGGACATATGATACCATCTATTAGCAAATGTTAACACAAACATTAATCGAAAACAAAAACCACATTAAATACAGGAATTAATTGATTATATATTATTATTAATTTTTAAAAATAAATAAAATAGTATATACTATTATTAATTATATTAATTGCTTAATTACTTATGTCATGACCCAGAACCACCTCTGAGTCCGTGACAACCGCCGCAATGTCTCGATAGGCACTCATCTCCCGAGTACCCTATCGAGACCTTGCAAGGCTCTCGTACCAGTTTTCCATCTCCCTTGTGATTATTAGTTTCCAAGTAACATTTTTCAAAGAATAAAATTAGATTTCGAATTAAAACAATCAAAATGCACAATTTTCCACACAAGGGCATTTTCGTCCTTTTTGTCTAAAAATTTCAAAATCAGAAAAAACATTACATACAAGTAAAATAAACATAATTCACAATCAAAAATAAATTTTGATACTAAAAACCCTTATTAAAATAAGATTTTTAGATAATAGAATAAAATAAAAATATTCAATAAAATATTACATTTTATTGTAAAACAATATTTTTAGAAATATCGAAAATCAATTTTCAGCACGTGAAAGTAAAATAAATTTATACATATGGTATTATGGATAAACAAAGTATGTATATTAATTATAATGGCATGTGGGCCCCACTATATACAACTATGTACCTTTGTTCGCTAGGACGAGACTTTGAGCTAGCCTCTCAATGCAATCCGAGTGTCTATCAATAGTCTCAAGCCTGAAATAGGTGGAATAGAGGGTGGTGAGTTTTACAACCCAGCGAGTAGATAATTACCATCTACAACATTTAAAGTCGAGTTGATGGAGACAAAGGAAAACACAACGGAATTGAACAGTTATAGCACAAACTTTGATTTTTATCTCATATAAGACGTTTCAAATTTCAATAAAAATCATCAAAATCCTTAAATCGCTAGGGCTTATGATTTCTTTGAAAACCAAGCTATTGCCGAAACTCTTACTCGATGATGCCTTGGCCCAAGGCATCCAACCGAGTCCGCCAAGGCTATTAAGATCATATCATATTTGAAAATACAGCTGTTCCTTGGCGTTAGCCGAATTCACTCTCACGTAGGGTTAGACATGGAGTAAATTCTATGGTCACCTCAAGAGTTACCTTTCGTACCTCTACAACCAAGGTGATATATAACTGAGTTTACCGTGCCCCTCCTAAAGGCAGTCCACGAAAACCCCCATCACTGCAGCGACTAATCAACCCACTATTTTACTAAAACCGTTAAGTAGCATACATGGCTAGTACAGTTCTATATATCACATTCAAATAAACAACAGTGCACATATTTCACAACAACATGAAAGCTCAGCCAGCATACTAATATAATATCATAAGCCACAATTTTAATAGCACATAAAATTCACAATTCACCAGGTAAGTCTCCACATACTCCATTTTAATAAAATCAACATTAAATTTCAAAACAGTATTTCCTTTCAAAATAATTTATAAAATTCATTTATTTAATCATATCTCATCAAAACACATTTTTATTGAAAATCATAATACTTTATACTTCAATTTTATCATGCCTTAAAAAGCATAAAATTCATATAAAAAAACCACTCTAGATATTACAGACGATAATTTATCCACTCACCTCGTCAGGAGTGCAAAATACTCCTGCTTTCAATTTCCAATATAATAAATTTTTCTTACATTCGAGGGACCCACCACCTATACATAATTTTCGACACATTTTCAATTATTTGTGTCAAACCACTATAAATGATTTCAGGCTCTACATGATGCATGGAAATGAGATAAAAATTATTCAGACAGTCGTTTAATCACGGTGTCCGATCGACTCGCCTATATGCTGTCTAAATTGCTAAAATACTCAATTTAACTCCGATTTGACCCATTTAAATTTCTAATAGTCCAATTATATCCAAAATACTCAATTACTGTAAATGTGGGTCAGTGTATCAGTCCTAGACCACAAATTACGCTTTTACCCCTATTAGGTAAAATTTGTATCTTTGCAACAAAAATTACCATTTAATTTCTATATTCATAATTCATCAAATCTCACTTAAATACCTCAATTTAGCATCAATTTCAGCAGCCATTCATTCTCTATAACATTCGGCCATAATGGGTTTCAAGAGCAAAAATCAATTTTCTTGCTAGATTTTGGTACATTTCATTTCTACCTAACTAAAAACATTAAATCAACCTAAAATCTACCAAAATTAAGCATCAAAACTATCCCTACAAAATTTGGCCAGCATGGGTTTGGTATGCCCACTTGAGATTCGTGCATGGAAATTGAAGAAAAATGGATGGGTAAGGTAGATTTCAAAGAAAATTAAAAAAATTTTACCTTTAGCTTGATAGATCTTGAATTTCCACACTTTTCCTCTTGAAATTCAGCCTAGGTGTGAGACCCTGTCTAATTTGTTAAAAAGCCGGTATTGTACCTAATGGTACAATTAAGTTAAATCGAGCTTCAAACTAGTTTAATAGAAATTCTAAGAGGAATTTCAAAATTTTGAGACCCACAGAATAGCTCAGAATAGTGATTCAGAGTTCAAGGTCCAGTTTGGAGTCAATCGGGAAAATTGACCGGTTAGGGACAAAACGGTCATTTTCTCATTTGTTGATTAATGGAGATTTTTAGTCAAAATTTGATCACATTGGACCAAAAATAATTTTTATGAAATACAGTTATGATTATTGGATTATAAAATGGAGTTTAGCAGTGTAAAATGGTGATTCCCAGTGTTTTTGGAACACAAGGGCAAAATGGTAATTTTGCCACCAGAGTACTAAACGTGAATTTTTTTTAAAGCATTTTGCCCCATTTGGTTAATATGGATTAATATTAGTGTTATTTGAGGTTGGACAGTGGAAATAATGAAATTTCGGTACATTTCGGAGTATATGGATAAAAATCGTAATTTTGCCATCCTAGGGGCATTACGGTAATTTTCCACTACCAGAATAAATTTTTCCAGCCATGATCATCTTTGGATCAGATTTGGACTTGATTAATCAAGTGGTGGAAAAAGAATGAGAAGAAAAGTCAAAAAAGTAAAGAAATTGGGCCAATGGCATAATGCCATGTGGCAACTTGTTTATTTTATTATAAAGGCCATAAAAATCAGCCTTAACCCTCATTTTCTCTCTCTAAATTCTGGACAAAAACCGATTGAAGGGAAGAAAAGAAGAACAAAGGGAAAACCATAAAAACCTAGACAAAAAATCCATAGATTTCAAGTGTTTTCCAAGATTCAAGCAAAATAAAGGTAACTTTTCTTTAGATTTACTCTAACCCTAGCTTACCTATGCTTTTGTTCTTGATTTCCATGCTTGAATATTGAGATATCATGATGAAAGGAATTCTGAAAAATGGGTATGAATAAGGATTTGATGTTGGATTGGATTGAATTTAGACTATGCTAGTGTTTAGAGGTAGTTAAGCATGATTATGAATAAAAATGGAAGAAAGAAATTGAATCTCATGGTTGTTCTTCATTAGGCCGAACCTAGGGTGGAGAATGCATGAGGAAATTGGTTCATTTCAAATGAAATGATTTCATTTGAAATGAAAGAAATTAGAAAATGACAAATTCAAGTGAAAAATGTAGTAGAAAAATTTTCAGTGCTAATGCACTGTATTGGCCGAATTTTTCCATAAAGAAATGGAAAAGGTTGAATGCTGAAATTGGCACTAATTAAATGGTTTGTGGTGAATTAAGGTATTAGAAAAAGAATGGATCAATTTGGAATCAAATTGGACATAATAGCCGATTAATCGGGTAATCGATCGAAATTAGGCAATACCGCGTTAAAGCGATAATCGGACGCATTTTTGCCTTTGCGTATCATACGTTAGCAATTTAAATTAGTTTATATTAGTTTGGGGGCAATATAGTAAATTTCTTAATTTTATTCTGTATTAAGGTAGTGAGAAGTCCGAGAAAGGCAAAGGAATCGTGATTGAGGACTGTTAATCCAAGTCCATCTGGATTTGTAAGACGGTGAGTGAACTTGCATTTCAAATTATTTGGGGAATGCACATTGTATTGAAATAGATGATTAAATGATTTATTCAAAGTTTTAAAAATACGTGCCGGGAACAAGCCCTTGATAAAAATGATTTTATGTGATGAAATTATGTGATATGTATGAAGTCATGAAATTATGTGTTCTTATAACATGTTGGCACATATGTGTGAATATGTGTGATGTATTGATATTTGATATTGTTGATATATATATATATATATATATGTAAATGTACATGTGTACGATGTGGGGGGATGCACACTGTAACTCCAGCTATGTGCACGATGTGGGGGGATGCACTTGAGCTGGTGAGATTGAGTGATATTGTTAGTGCACGAGGTGCACATGATAACTCCAGCTATGTGCACGATATGAGGGGATGCACTTGAGCTGGTGAGATTGAGTGATATTGTTAATGCACGAGGTGCACATGATAACTCTAGCTATGTGCACGATGTGGGGGGATGCACATGAGCTGGTGAAATTGAGTAGTATTGTTAGTGCACGAGGTGCACATGATGACTCCAGCTATGTGCACGATGTGGGGGGATGCACATGAGCTAGTGAGATGGTGGGATATTGTATTTATCTATGTGCATATGTATGAAATTGATTATTCCTTCATTATAAATTAAATCGATGTGAGGGGAAGGGTTTGATAATAAATTGGATCAAAATGAATGTGTTCCAAATGTATGCATCATATTTTTAACCCTTCCTGATATTATGGCTTGTTCCTACCTAATGTTTGCTCACTGAGTTTTGTACTCACCGTTTTCAAAAATTCATGTTTTCAGATCAGGAGATTGTAGATTCCTAGATCGCGGGATCACTGTAGTTCATCTCCTGGTAGGTGTCCGGCATTCAATAGTTGCCCGTCTTTATTGTAAATGTCTCCGCTGGAAGTCGTGGGTGTTTATTGTATTGTAAATACAATCTAATTATGTGAATATGTGTAAGCAATGTGAATTGCTAAATACATGACTGATATAGTGCATGTATATTAATGTCGATAATGCCATTGTGAATTGGCTGTGTTCACACCCGAGAAAAGGTGTGTGTGTGTGTGTATGTGTGATTGGATATGCCATTGTTAATTGGCATTGTATGCACACTGGGTGCATTACGTGTGGATGCCTCACACGAGCATGTATGGAATAAAGTAAGTGAAAATAGGCTTGCTTGGGTTTAGTGAGCTATGCTCATTAGGTCCTTGTGCCGGTCATGGCCCAGGAATTGGGTCGTGACACTAGGGTTTCTTAGTTTTCTTTTCCCCTTTCTCTTCTTTTGCCAGCCAGCCAAAATGGGTAAGAATGCTGAACAAATTTGGCTTTTTATAAGCCATTAAAATGTTTTTTTTTTACTTGACACATGGCACCATTTTATTGGTCCATGTGTAATTGTTTAAAATTTCTTCATTCTTTCTCCACCACACATTATTTCTCACTTATCCAAGACATTAATTGAATTCCATGTGTTGTCAAATGCCATGGTGGAGCAAATTTTTAAAAATTACAATTTTACCCCTATAAAAGTGAAAAATTACATTTTTGCCCCAATACCTGAAAAATTGTCAAAATTCATATTTTTCATTCCTCATACTCATATCATACTTCAATTTATCAAATTTGATCCAAATCCTCTCGAAAAATTCAAAATTTATCCTCGGATGGTAAAATTACCGTTTTACCCCTATGCTCCAAAAATATCGAGAATTAATTTTTTTTTCACTGCTAAATCTCTTATTATACTTCCAATGATTATATTATACTTCAAATGATTAATCTTGGTCAAAATTTTCATCAAATAACCCAATTTAAATTTTAGGTGACAAAATGACCATTTTACCCCTAATCGATCAATATTCCCAATTGACTCCAAATTGACCCTCGAACTCCGAATCCCCATTTTAAGCCATCCTTGGACTGTGAAATTCTCAAATTCACCTTAAAATTCCTATTTTAATTAGTTCACGGCATAAATAAACTTAATCATCTCTCTAGTTTTAATACCGACTTTTAATACCTTTAAGGGGCATTCAAGTATATAAACATTTCATCCAGCACATGGATAGCATGACATATACTTTATAGAGTCGGGTCTTACAACTCATAACACATTACATTAGTAAATTAACTAAATTATTTATTTAACTCATAATCCTTAACCTTAATAATTAATTTAAATATTTTTTAAATTGAATAATATTAATAATTTAATTAATTGCTTAATACCTAAAACATTTTTTTCAATTCAAGTAGTCAAATTATTTAATTAATTGAATGAAACCTTAATTAATTTATGTATTTTTTAAATTAAAAAATATTACTAATTTAATTAATTACATAATAAATAAAACATTTTTTCAATTCAAGTAGTTAAATTATAATTAATTTAATAAAACTTTAATTAATCTAAATATTTTTTGAATTTTACTAATTTTAATAATTTAATTAATTACTTATTTAACTAAATTATTTAATTAACTCATTAACATCTTCACTAATTTAAATATTTTTAAATTTTAATAATATTACTAAATTACTTAATTGCTAATTACTAAAACATTGTTTGCATATGATAATTAGTGTAAAACCCGACCCTATTTTATCTGTGACATGTCATTCACATGCATTTGATAGCATGTTTGCATATTGAATTGCCCCGAAAAGTTAGTTAAATGACTATATTGCCCCTAGTAATACCATTGAGTCGATTAAATCTCGAACAAGTTCAAACAAAGATTTTAAGAGTGAAATTGAGGATTTCAAAGTCCAGGGATTACTCAAAACAGTGATTCAGAGTTCGAGGTTCTGTTTAGAGTCAATTTGGAAAATTGACCGATTAGGGACAAAACAGTCATTTTGTCATTTAAGGATAAAATGGAGATTTTCATAAAAGGTTTTGATCACTTTTGATTAGGATTAAATCATTTGAAGTATAATATGATTTATTGGAGCATAAAATGAAATTGGCAGTGATAAATTTAATTTCTCGGTAGTTTTGGAGTACAAGGGTAAAATAGTAATTGTACCACTAAAGGTCAAAACGAGAATCTTTAGAGAAGATTTTGACCCATTGGATTAAGATTTATCAATATTAGTGATATTTGGGTTGGAAAATGAAAATAATGTAATTCCAGTACATTTCAGAGTATAGGGGCCAAATCGTAATTTTACCACCTAAGGACGAAAATTTAATTTTCAAGAGGATTTGGATCAAATTTGAGAAATTGGAGAATGGTATGAATATGAGGAGTGAAAAATATGTATTTTGGTAATTTTTCAATTTTTGGGATAAAAATATAATTTTGCACTTTTTTAGGGGCAAAAGTGTAATTTTACAAAATTACATCACCAAAATTTTTGGATTTGTCTAGAAACTTCAGGAAAGCTATGGATAAGGGAAGAATATTTTGTGGTGGAAAAATAAAGTCAATTGGAAGACTAGAAAAAAAATAAATTAATAAAATATGCCATGTGTAAAAAATTAAATAATATTTTAATAAGCTTATAAAAGCCATAAAAAATCAGCCAAGAACATTGAAAGGTTTGGCCTAAGCAAGGAAAAGGAGGAAGAAGAGAACCCAAAATCCTAGGCTGAAATTTCAAAGAGAAATCAAGAAAAAACAAGATTCAAGCTTGAAAAAAGGTAAAATTCTTTAATTTTCTTAGTGATTTCCATTGTCCATCCATTCTTTTTTCATTTCCATGAAAATTTGGCATATGGGTATGATGATCCCTTGCTGACCGAATGTCCATGGGTGGGTTTTGATTCATTTTGTTGGTAGACTTTAAGGTAATTTAATGTTCTTAGATGGGTAGAAATGGAAAATAACAAAAACTAGTGAGAAAAATAATTTTTCTCCATTGAACCCAATTATACCGAAATTTTCAGGAGAGAAATTGCTGCTGAAAGTGATGAGATTTCGTGGTATTTAAATGAATTATGATGAATTATGGAGTTGAAAAAATTATGGGAAATTTCGGTGCAAAAACTGAAATTTTTGCCTAAAGTGCAGACTGGTGCACTAGGTGATTCGGACTAATGTTTAGCATCACATTCACAGTCATTAAGTCAATTTGGGTATAATTGGAGTATAGAAATTGAAAGAAATCAATTCGGAATTAAATCGAAGACTTTAGCCAATTTAATCGTGTGTAGGCGAATTAGGTCAGATACCGTGTTTAGACGGTTATTCGGATAGCTTACATTGCATTTCATGCATTCATATAGAAATTATAAAGCCTGAAATCAATTATGATTAATTGATTTAATTTATTGAAATTCATGTCGCGCGTAACGCGTAGGTGGTGAACCATCCGACAGAGGTAAAGAAATAGTGTTGGACGAGCGAGACTAGGAGTATTCTGGACTCCTGAAACCTGTGAGCGGATAAATTATTGTCTTTAATATCTAGAGTGAATTTATTATGAGTTTATGCTTTTTAAAGCATGATGAATTTGAAAATATGAAATATTACGATTTCCAATGAAAAGGTATTTCGATGAAATACTGTTCTTGAAATTAAATGTCAATTTTATGAAATTGAGTATATGGAGACCTAATTATTGAATTGTGTTATTTATGCAATAAATTGAAATTTGTGGCTTATGGTATTGGGAAGCATGCTGGATGAATTCTATATTTTTATAAATGATATAAATTTTCCATTTATGTTAATGACTGGACGTAATTTATTGGCCATGCTATGTTGCTAGATATTTACAAATTTGGTGGATTTCGAGTAACAAAACACTGCAGTAAGGGTTATCGTGGACTGCCTTTAAGAGGGGCACGGTAAAACTGACTAATTGTTACCTCGGTCGGAGAGGCGAGTAGGGTAACTCCCGAGGTAATGTTAAAATTCACTTCACGTTAAACCACCATGTGAAGATGAGTTTAGCCAACGCCAAGGATTGGGTGTATCTAAGAAATTATGAAATTTTAACAGCCTTGGCAGACTCGATTAGATACTTTGATCAAGTGTCCACGATTATGAGATTTGGCCTAAGCCTGACTTTTATAAATAAATTATAAGCCATGTGTTTTGAGAAATGAGATTGCTTTGTATAATTGTATTAAATTTGGTGTAATTGGTGCTATGAATTACATGATAGCATTGCATTTTTATATTGTCTCCATCTACTCGACTTTAGATGTCGTAGATGGTAATTATCTAACTCACTGGGTTGTAAAACTCACCATCTTAATTTTCCCAATTTTAGACTTACAGGCATCTATAGATAGAGGATTTTGTTGAGGAGAAGGTTTAGAGTGATAACTTTCAGTGCAAAGGTTCATCTCTTAAACTATATTTCTCTATTTCGAGCCCACTTAGCATTGTAAATAAAATCTTATACTTCAGTTAACTGTGTTACAGTATGTAATAATATATTTTGCTTTTATGCTGTAAAAATTATTTTCGGATATCTATATAAAAATTGTTTTATAAGAAAATATATTATTTTATAAAATATTATTATTTTATTCCATTAAATGTAATTTTACTTAAATTTCACGTTTTAGATATCCGATTTCGATTTCGATTGAGAATTATGTGTTCTTGACGCCTAAATAACATTTTTACCAAATTTCAAAAATTTTACCAAAAATTGACTGAAAACGCCCCTATGTAGTAAATTTTGTCTTTTTCTCCGTTTCGATTCGAAACTGGATTAAATGTTTACAAACATAAAACTAATAAATAGAAACTCTCAAGGGAGTTGAAAAAACTGGTACGAGATGCCTTGTGAGGTTTCAATTCACTTTTTGGGGATGAGGGTTTATTGGGACATCGCGGCAGTTGTCACGGGCTCGATGGTAGTTCCGGGTCGTGACAATTAGTTAAATTATTTTATTAATTTAATAAAATCTTAATTATTTAAGTAATTATAAATTTTACTATATTTACTAAATTAAGTAAACCTTAAAATCCTATGTGAAAGCTAAGGAAAGCGCACAGAATACCAATAGATTACACACACAACACCAATAGTTAAGGAAAAATCCTTTTTTGAACAGAATACATCTCAACACTAGATTAAACATATTACCATGAATTACCATTTTCATCACAATTAATGAAAGTCTAAATATCTGATTACAACAACAACATTTTCATCACAATACCATTAATCAACAACATATTGCAACAACAACAACATTTTCATCACAATCAACAAATAGAAAATCTGAAATCAAAACCCTAAATGTAAAAATCTCATGGGAGAAATAAAGCTTACCCATTGGGCTTTGAAACTACCACTGGTCGGAGCAAAATGGGCAACAAAATTGGTGAAATCCAATGACTGAAGCTTCACCAAAAATGAACAGTAGTAACTTCATGGGGAGAGCAAAATAGATCAGTAACCTCGGGTAGAGCAACTGGAGGAAGGGCAGAGAGGCTGGGTTGGGTAGGCGAATGGCCAAAAGGGTTAGGTTAGACGAATGGAAAGGCAGTGCAGCGAGGCGGTAAGCATGAAGGAGGGAAGGACAAATAGATGAGAGAGAAGAAAAGAGATCTTGGAGAAATAGGGGAAAGAATGGCACCCAAGAATTTTAATTGAACTCGCAAATGGAATTTTTCGTCAATAAATTTTTTTAAAATGTCAATGGAAATTTTGTTAGTAAATTGGTCGATAAACTTACTACCTTTTTAAATCGGATTACCGACAGAATGTCCATCGATAATTTAGTCAATAAACTTACAATCTTTTTAAATTAGTTTACTGATCAAATTTTCGTCAGCAATTCATTCAACAGTTTGTCAACATTATCGACTAGGTATTCCAATGGTACGTTGGTTGATAAATTTCATCGAGAAAGCCATTGCCAACGAATTTGTTCCATCGATAAACTTCGCACCATCTGTTAAAGTTTCACTCCATCGTTTTGCAGACGAAATACCAACAAAATCGATTTCGTCGGTAAATTTCATCAATATTCCATCTATAATAGTCATTTTTTGGTAGTGGTGCCATCAAATGTTGAAATTAACACTTTTTTTAGAGGACTTTATTCCATAAGTACGATGGGATAAGTGAAGTTAAGAAGTACATCATTAAGATGATCCACTAAATCTAATGGTTTTTAAAATTTCAAGATAAAAGTATAGAATTGGTAAATCTGTCAATTTTTGATATTGTAAAGTTGTCTTCATGATCAAGAATAAACATAAATGTTTATTTTGCAAGAAAAAAAGGGACATAAAAAACAAGAATGTGATATATGTAAAACTTGGCTAGAAAAGTGTAAAAGTGAAAAGATTTATAAGTAGAAGGAAGACAAATAAGGATAAGTCTAGAGTCATAAGTGGCAACAAAGTAGAAGTGAAAGTCAAATTTGTAAGAATAGTTTATTTAAATTTAGTTTCAGTTTCTTTATTAGACATTACTGGTTAAGTTTTGAAATAAAGGGCTCCATTAAGAATATAATTAATGATTTAAAAGATATTGACTTGTGTTCTTTGACTCATGCATTACATAGGCTGTGATAGGCTCCTAACAATATTTATGTTAACTTATATCATGTTGAAAGAGTTGCTAAAACATCTTACATTAAAGAAACAACTTCCATGTTGTGACATAAAAGACTTAACCCCATCTCTAAGGAAAGGGTATAAAGGTTGATAAATGATAACATCTTGCCTACTCTTATTTTTGATGACCTAGAGACGTGTTGATTATTGTAAGGGTAAGATGACAAGATAAAGGAAAGAGATCAAATAGAAATGTCAATTTATTAGAACTCAATTACATTGACATAAGTGAATCATATATCCTTACTATCTACAGCCGTAAATATTTTGTTGTATTCATTGATGATTTTTCTCATTATGATTATGTGTTTTTAATTAAAGAAAAGTTTGAAACTCTTGATAAATTTAAGATCTTCATACTAAAGTTGAGAAACAATTGAAAAACAAAAACATTAAAATTGTCAAGTCTGCTATGGATGGTTTGTATTATTGTAGAAATGACACAAGGAAAAAGGTATATTTACCAAATTTTTAGAAAATTTATGGAATAGTACCCCAATACACTATGATTTATAGTCTTAAGTGTAAATGGTGTACTTAAAAGATGGAATCGTAAAGGATATAATGAGGAGTATGATGAGTAGGGCTAATTTCTAGAATATTTTTAGAAAAAGAATAATCAGATTAAATTTATATATCTTAAATAGAATCCCTACCAAATTTATATGTAAAGTCCTTGTGTGGATTAAAATGAGAACCATAACAATAGCATCAAAAGTTTAATGAGGTTGTGCTAGCTAATGGCTGTAAGATCAATCAAACTGATAAATGTGTCTATAGTGAGTTCCATAATGGTTAAAGTGTCATCATTTGTCTATATGTATATGACTTGTTAATTTTTAGTATCGATTTGGAACAAATGGAGGACACAAAAAGGTACTTGTCTAAGAATTTTGACATGAAAAATATAGGTGTAGTAGATGTTATTCTTGGTATAAGAAAAATGAGAGACAATAATGACCTAACATTGTTTCAATCTCATTACATTCAAAAGATTGTAATGAAGTATGGTAAGTCACATTATACACCAATGTCTATGCCTTATGATTTTAATATAAGGCTAGTACCCAACAAAGATAAGCCAATAGCACAACTAGAATATGCAGGTCTAATTGGATGTCTAATGTTTACTATGGTGTGTACAAGGCCGAACATTGTTCTTTATGGTTGCGATGCTTAGTTGGTTTACAAGTAATCCAAACAAAAAGCATTGGTATGTTGTTTATGGAGTTCTAAGGTAATTGAAAAGTATAATGAATTATGGCATTTGTTACTCAGGTTTTCCTTCAATTATAAAAAGGTTTACAGATGCTAATTGAAACTTAAATAAAACAAAATATACCTCTACTACAAGTTGGATTTTTACAATTGGTGGGGGTGTTGTTTCTTTGGATTCTAAAAAACAATCACGTCAAGTAGATTCCACCAAGTCGGCAAAATTTATAGCCTAAACCAATGTCACTAATCTTGATACATTGTGACAATGAAGCTACAGTGTTGAAAGTGTATGGTCAAATGTATAATGGAAAGAATAATTGCATTGGACTTCGATACAACATTATAAGACAACATATTAGTAATGGTATAATCACTACAATTTATGTGAGATATAGTGAAAATTTGGCAAATCCATTTACCAAAGGCCTTAAAAAGGACTTGGTATTAAAGACCTCAAAAAGGATGGGTCTCAAGCCTATCAATTAAATCACCAATGATCGAAGCTCAACTCGATGCTGATGGCTAACTTTCAAGTCTTGAGTACTAACCATTTCATCATATGGTTGATTGTAAGCACTAATTTATTTTTTCCGACCCAAGGTGTAAGTGCTTGTTTCCCGTAATGAGTAAAAGTTAACGAAAGTTCTTAATAGATCTATAGCATGTATATGTTAAAGTACCATAATTATGAGGTACTTCCAATAAAGGCTACCTATATGAGTGGAAGTTTGGCCACTTCTAGGAGTTCAAAGATTGACTTTGACATCATTTATGAATGGGTGCAAAGCACAAGGCCATAAACATGTTAGCAAAGCATTGAACGGTTTAATACGTAGTTAACCACTTAATTCAAATTAAAACCAAGCACACTCACTAATTGAAGTTTAAAATCTATAGGATATGTACATTCAAGCACATGATTCCTAAAGTTGTTGATATTTAAAATTTTGAAAATGGTGGGGAATTATTGGTATATTTTCAAAATAAAAAGTTATGTCTTTTTATATGAAAAGTTGTAAATGAAAAGTTATATTTTTTCACATGAAAAGTTGTGACTATTTGAAAGTCACATCAATTGAAAGGTTATGTCACATAATGTAATATATTGTGATTATTAGATTGTATGTGGTTTTTGTGTGAAAAGTTATGTTTCATAGTAAAGTGATATTTAGAAAACCACCTATAAGTTCAAAGGTTATGAGACAATTAAAAAAAATCATTACTCAAAAGTTTGAATATAAAATGTTATCTTTCATATTGTAGCTCAAAGGTTATGTCTTATGGTATGAATAATTGTCTTATCATAAAGAAATTATTGAAACAATACCTTTATCCAAAAGTTATGTTGTGTAACATGTAAATGTGTGTTTAAGACATAGAATTGGCTTACTGAAATGGTTATATCCTTAAAGAAAAGACACTTACAAGTCTATGTAAAGAATTTGCTGTCAATCATTTTGACACACCAAACAAACAAGACAAAAGCAAAAGAAATGTTATGTTTTGAATAAAAATTCAAAAAATAAACATAAACACTTTAAGTTCCCATAATCTACCAAAAGTGTCTAAATTTCTCATAATCTACTTACTACAGAAAGTAGGCTCTATGGCCAAACGAATTTGTAACCTTCAAGTGTGTTTGGTAGTTTACTTTCATAAAGTGCAAAACGAAGTTAGAGGTTCGTTTCATTGTATCCCTAACTGCATGTTTGGTTGAGGGAATGGCTTATTCCTAAGGAACATTTGTTCCTTTATTTAGTTGTCAAATACTCCAAGGAAAAGCCATTCTTTTAGAATAGCTATTGTCACGCCCCGAAACCACCCATCCGGCTCGTGACAACTGCCACGACGTCCCGATAGACACTCATTCCCTGAATGCAAACTGAGACCTCGCAAGGCATCTTGTACCAGTTTTTCATCTACCCCGTGGTTAATAATTTCTAATAAACATTTTTCAATGAATAAAATTCGTGTTTTGAACCAAAACAATTAAATCGCACCATTAACCACGCAAGGGCATTTTCATCATTTTTCCTCCGAAAATTTCAAATTCGGTAAAAATATTACAATTTATTTTAAAACAATATTTTTATAAACATATCAAATTTGTGCACATAAAAGCAAAATAAGTTATTACATACTGTTATACAATTAAACAAAGTATGCACATGAATTACAATGACATGTGAGCCCAACTATATACATAACTATGTACCTTTGTGTATGCTAAGAACTCGGCTTCAATCAAGCCTCTAGGTGCACACCCAGTGCTACCAAAACTCTCGAGCCTATAAGGGGAAGGAGAGGGTGGTTGAGTTTTACAACCCAATGAGTTGGATAATTACCATCTACGACATCTAAAGTCGAGTAGATTGAGACAATATAAAAACGCAATGCTATCATGTAGTTCATAGCATTAATTACACCAAATTTAATTCAATTATGCAAAGCAACCTTATTTTAGCAAAACACAAGGCTTATGATTTATTTATAAATATCAAGCTTAAGCCAAATCTCATACTCACGGAAACTTGATCAGAGCATCCAATTGAGTCCGCCAAGGCTGTTAGAATTTCATAATTTTTCAGATACAGTCGATCCTTGGCGTTGGCTAAACTCATCTTCATGCGGTGGTTTAACATGAAGTGAATCGTAACATTACCTCGGGAGTTACCCTACTCGCCTCTACGACCGAGGTAACAATTAGTCAAGTTTTTTCGTGCTCTTCCTAAAGGCAGTCCACGGCAACCCTCACTGCAATGTTTTATTAATTATGATCCACCAACTTTACAAAATTTACAACAACATAACAAAGCCATTTTAATACTAGCCAACCTACACGGCAAACAGCAATTTATGCAATTTTAACACAATATACCAGCCAAGCATACTCACCAAGATCATAAGCCATAATTTTAATTTTAATACATGAACGCAAATTAATGTCAGTCTCCATATACGCAGTGTAAATAAATCAATTTTTTTCTGATTTAAAAATCATTTATAAATTCAATTTATTTTTAAATCACAAAAGCAGATAAAACTACTCTAGATATTGAAAACGGTAAATTATCCACTCACCTCGTCATAGGAGTGCAGGATACTCCTGTTTTTAATTCCACTACACTGAAATTTTCCTACGTCCGGGGGACCCACCACCTATGTGTAATTTTTGACACAATTCCAATCATTTGTGTCAGACCATTATAAATTATTTCAGGCTCTTCATGATGCATGAAATGTTATGCAACTGTCTGAATAACCGTCTAAACACGGTATTCGACTTAGTTCGCCTACACGAGTCTAAATTGCTAAAATTCTCATTTTAACTCCAATTTGACCCGTTTCAGTTTCAATTGATCGATTACATTCCAATTACTCAATGACAGCAACTACGGGTCAATTTACCAGTCCTAGACTGAAAATTATGATTTTACTCCTAACGGGTAAAAATTTTGAGTTTTACTCTAAAAATTTCCATAATTTTTCTAGGCTCATAATTCACTAAATTACACTTAAACACCACAAATTTGCATCAGAATCAGTAGCCAATTTCACCTTAGAAAATTCGGCCTAAATGGATAAAATGAACAACATTTCATTTCTAATTAAATTTTCCATTCCATTATTTTTCCTACTTGATTTCTACCATAAATCACCATTTTGCCATCCAATTCTCTTAAAATAAAGTCAACCTCATCCTCACACACCATTGGCTAGATTCGGCCTAGAGAAATTCATGGAGAAAATGAATATTTTTCTTGTTGTTTTACTCATAAACATGCTAAACTAACATTAAACACTAACATAGTTCAAAATCAAATAATTCCATAAATTTTCTCTTTCTAAACCCATATGACCAGATCTGAAACTACCATAAAAACATGAAATCTAAGCATGGAAACTAAGGAAAAATACATGGAAATGATAGCTCAGAAGCTAAACTTGAAAAATCATACCTTTAAACATTTGAATCCTTGAAAAATCACACTTTTTCTTTGATTTTAATCCACCTAGGGTTTTATTTTTGGTTTCTCTCTCTTCCTTGCTGGTTTGGACGAAATTTAGGGGAAGAAGGCTGAAAATTTAGCCTTTTTAAGCCATTAAATAAAATAATATTATTTTATTATACTTTTTGAATTTTTTATTAATTTATTTTATTTTATTTTTTCATTTGACTTTATTTTCAACCGTCAAATTTCCTTCCCTTATCCTCAACCTTCATGAAGTTTCTGGACAAATCCAAAAATCTTGGTGGTGTAATTTTACAAAATTACACTTTTACCCCCGAAAAATGCAAAATTACATTTTTGTCTCAAAAATTGAAAAATTACCCATAGACATATTTTTCACCCCTCATACTCATATCACACTCCAAATAATTAAATTTGATCAAAATTCTTTCGAAAATTCAATTTCTGTCCCCGGATGGTAAAATTACCATTTCGCCCTTACACTCTAAAATGTACCGAAATTGCATTTCCTTTCTACTTTTCAACCTCAAATTATGTTTTAACTAGTCTAAATAATCAATCTAAATCAAATGGGGCCAAAATTTTCTTTAAAAATTCTCGTTTTGACCTTTAGTGGTAAAATTACTATTTTACCCTTGTGTTCCAAAAATACCGTGAATTACACTTTTTCACTACTAAACTTCATTTTATGCTCCAATTATCATATTATATTTCATATAATTATTCTTGGTCATTTTAAATCAAAATCTTTATTAAAAATCTCCATTTTGTCCTAAAATTAAAAAATGACCGTTTTATCCCTAATCGATCAATTTTCTCAATTAACTCCAAACTGAATTTCGAACTCCGAATCACTGTTTTAAGTCAATCTATGGGTTTTAGTTTTCTCAAATTCATTATCAATTCTTGTCAGTTAAAAATCCACTACGCAAGTATACGTATCGAATAGACAGTATATCAGCAAGTAGAGTATCGTTCCCACGGAAAATTGATCTAAAACTTTACTAATTACTAAAATTAAAACAATTTAATTTTATCCAAATGATCCAAATTAATTAATTAATTAAAACTAATAAACTAGAATTTAAACTAACAAAAAATCAAAATAATAATAACTGGAGAAAATATTAAATTAAACAAGCCTAGGATTACAATATCCCTCACACTTCATCTAAATTTTACCTCTCCTCCTTGACTTATTTCAATGGGTTGAATTGCTAACCTAGAGTCCTAAATTATTTATAAGGGTCTCCCGACTCGTCCTATAAAAATATCTATTTTAACCAAAACATCATATCCCTATGTGAATTGAAATTAAAACAGACTCATTAAGTTCAGGCTCTAATCTGGCTACATATGGCCTATAGGTATATCCCTATCCTATACGCAAATCAATTAAATTGATCATATGCTATCCCAATTTTAGTTTACTCTAAACTCTCTCTCCCAAGTTTGTTTAGGTTCCTAAATCAATTTAATTGGTGATCAGGCAATTAAAAGCATTAAGAACAAATTGGAATAAACAATTCAAATTCCATTGAAAATAAGTAAGAAAGAGATTAAAAACTTAAACTACATGTGAGTTCAATTGCAATCCTAGAAAAAGAAAATTAGCTACTCATAATTGTAAAATCAAATAACATTGTATAAAGTTCAACCATTGAAAATAACAAGAAGAATAAAAGCTAAAGAAGAAAACAAAATAATTGCTGCTTTGATCTCCGGGTTTCCGCTTCAACTTCTAGCTTCTTGAATCTCCAAAGGTTCTCTCCTTTTCTTCCCCACCTTTTTAAGTTCTTCCAAAACATCCTATTTATACTACAAACTTAACCTAAATTTCCTTAAGTTGACCTAGGGTTTAATTGGGCTTAACACATAATGAGAGGCCCAAGAAATCACTTAACCATCTTTACAAATTTCCATTCCCGGCACAGGACGTCCAGCAACATTCCGATGCGATTTTCTCCATCTTCGAGGCAGAACTGGGCAAAGTGATCTTCATGAAAGTTATAGCTCTATCTCTTAGCTTTCCAATGGTCCAAGAATCGCAATAATTGGTGTTCTGTAGCTCGAGATATAGCTAAAATACTGAAGCATATGCAAGCAGATTTCTGGATCTTTCAGCACCTTACTTTCCAAAATTAAACCCAATGACTTTAGGTCCTACCAAAAATATAAAAACTAATAAATATTAATCAAATTAAAGGAAATAACATAAAATTAAATAACTTACTTAAAAATAAACTAAATATAAAAATAACTAAAAATTAAGTAAATTATAATTAAAAACTAAGGACTTAGCTAAAATTTAATAACAAAATTGGAATAAAATAATTCTATAAAATAGAATTATCAATTCTCTGTTTAAACTGATTTAAGATTTATTTAACTTAACCATACCATTAAGGGCAATATTGTCATTTAACTTGTTTCCCTGGACAATTCAATATACAAACATGCTATCCAATGCATGTGAATGACCTGTCATAGATAAATTAGGGTCGAGTATTACAGCTATTCTCCAAAATTAGCTAAAACCAAAGAATAGGTAATACTAACCCCTTTTCATGCTATTAGCTATTCCATGGTTGAGGAATGGCTTTAAAAATTGATAAAGAACAAAATGCCATTACAAGTTTGAAAAACTACAACCCTATCTATAAAAAAACACTTTCTTTTTCTATTTCCTCTTTTTCTCCCTTCATTTTAGCTTCTGCCTTTCTCCTTCTCTCTTTAATCTTCCACCCACCACCAAAGGGGAGAGGTAACGGCGGCAACAACGGAGGAGACGACAAAGGCGATTTTCTAACTAGATTTGAAGATCTTCGTCCAAATCTGACATCTACGGCTAGATCTGGCTGTAGGAAATGTCAAATCTAGTGCTTCCCAACTAAATGTCCATGGTTGAATCTAGCCATGGAGTGCCAGATCCAGCCATGGGGAATGTCGATCTAGTGTCCTAGTGGCTAAATCCGACCATAAAGAGCACCAGATCAACTCATAGTTATGCTAGCCACATCTCTAGTAGCCAACTTAAAGAGAACAAACAAAAATGAAAAGAAAAAGAAAAAAAATTTTAAATAAAAATTTTTAATTTTTAATTATATATTATAAAAATAATATTTTAAATTTAAAAATTAATTAAAATTATTAATATTTTAATCATAGTAACATTTAAATTATAAATAAAATATTAATAATTAAATTATCAATTATTAATATTTTGAATAAATTATAAATTATTAATATGTGATTAAATTAAAATTATGAGTAATTTTGCCTTCTAAGATAAATATGTATTTAAATTATAATAAAGGTAATTTTGTTTTTAATGAAAAAAATGCTATTACAATGGAAGATATTTTTGTCATTTCATCATTTATTCCTTTTTTATTCCAAGGTTATTTTTACCAACCAAAAACTACTATTAGTTATAATAACTATTTATGCCTTATTCCATTTATTGTACCAAACTATATAATAACTATTTTATTCTATTTTCACTTTATTTTATTTCCATAGAATAGTTATTTTATTCTGCAAGTCAAACGTGTTATAAGTCTGTTCGTATAATTCTCCTTTGTATACCATGTGGTGGGGTGAAATAAATATTTTTATTAACTAAACACTGCAATTATTTATAATAACTATTTATATCTTATTCCATTCATTGTACCAAACTACATAATAATTATTGTATTCTATTCTCAGCTTATTTTATTCCCATAGAATAGTTATTCTATTCTGTGAGTCAAACGTGTTATAAGTCTATTCGTATAATTCTCCTTTGCATACCGAGTGATGGGCAAAATAAGTCTTAAAGATAATGTCTATAAAAGACACGCTATGAAATAAGTTTTAAAAATAATATCTATTAAAGATACGTCTTGAAGTAAATTTTATCAGTTCTTTTAAATATCAACTAAATCTCATTTACACCAACAAATGCTTGCCAATTTTTATCCATACTAACAAAATCAATCCTTAGAAATTAAGGGATGCAAAATAAAAAAGGGGTAATTAAGTGTTATAAATTTATAATGTTTGTATATTTTATAATTTGTTTTTCAATTCTCACTTTATAAATGATATAATAGTGTGATTTTCATTTTCTTTTTACATAATATTCTTATGTTGACTCTGTTAGAACACTAAATTGGATAATGTAGAAATTGGCTTCAAGGTGTGTATCAATGCCATTGTCTTTAAGGTTTTATTTGCCTTCACTTGTAGTGTGCAAAAGAGTTACCGACGTATAAACCTAGAAAATACAATGAAGCCCAATGATTGATGGCATTTTGCATTGACGAAATCAATCCACTGAGCAATCACCGGAGTATAACAAGATTATCAAACTTCTATAGTATTTTTCTGCAGGAAAATAGTATAAAAGAAAACTTGAGAAATTTGAGAAAGGAAGGAAAGTTTTTGTTTTCTGATGTACGTTCTGTTGGATAAAAGGAGTCTGTTTTATAGGCATAAATGCCTGTTCTTAACAGACACTGTTTGTGTCTATTTCAAAAAGTTGCTCCTGTTGGTCTTTTCCAACTGATGTAACTCTTTTTCTTATTTATTTATTTATTTATTTATTTTTATTTCCAACAAACATAACCCTTCATTAAATTTGATTTCCAACAATCACAATATTTCATTCTATTAAGATATTAATTCATATCTTTTAATTTGAAAATATCCAACAATCCCCCACAATTTTCAAATTAATCCAAATTTTTGATAATCTTGGAACAATTGCATATATGAAGGTGTCTTCTGATTGAACCTTCACTTAGTGAAGACATATTAAAGTTAACCGAAATTGCATGGTAGACTATGCTTTGAACCAGCTATTCCATTTGGTTAACCGAATACGTCTCACACAATGATTTCAACACCAATGAATGCATAGTATCTGGCAACATTTTTAGAGCCATGTGTTTGTATCTTCTTTTCATGAGTGTTGTTAGAGCCAAGCTCTTGAACTCCTAAAAGCGGCCACACTTAACACTGACATAGGTAGATCCCATGAATGCCCTCATAACTATAGCATTCTAACAAATTATATTATGGGTCTATTAAGATATGTAACTCATCATTTCCTTACCATTACGGGTACCTAGCACTTCACTTAGGATGGAATATATTATATTATAGTGCTAACAACCACATATAAATGATGTACTTTGTCTCATTGAACTCAAGGCTTGACATTTTACCAAGCATTGAGTCGAGTTTCCACCATTGGTCGCTTTCAATTTATGAGCTTGAGCCCCATCCCTTTTGAGGTCTTATTTACAAGATCTCTAGCAAGATTTTTTGTTAAAAGGATCCGCCAAGTTTTCACTATACCTCACAAAAGTTATAGTGATCACTCCATCAAAAATTAATTGTCAAACATAGTTATGTCTTAATCTAATATGTCTAGACTTTCCATTATACACTTGGCTATACGCTTTTGCTAGAGTTGCTTCACTATCACAACGGATAGAAATTGGTGAACTTGGTTTCGACCATAAAGGCACACCATAGAGTAAATTTCTTAGCCATTCAGCTTCTTTGGTGACAGTAGCCAATGCAATAAATTCAGCTACCATGGTAGAATCAGTTATACATGTTTGTTTCTTGGACCCCCAAGAAATGGCACCCCCACCAAGCATAAAGATCCATCCACTTGTGGAAGCATGATCTTCTAAACTTGTAATCCAACTAGCATCCGAATATCTTTCTAGTACTAATGGATACCCATTATAGTAAAGTTCATAATTAATTGTTTTCTTCAAACATCTTAATACTCGATTTATGGATTGCCAATGCAAAATACCTAGATTACTTGTATATCTACTTAACTTTTCAATAGCAAATGCTATATCTGGCCTTGTACATGTCATTACATACATCAAGCAACCAATTACTCTTGCATATTGTAATTGATCAATAGCCCTACCAGCATTAGGTACTAATTTAATTTGAGGATCAATTAGTGTAGATGTTGGTATACAATTAGTAAGATTAAACTTTCCAAGCACTTTTTCAATATAGTGTGATTAAGATAAAGTTATATTATTTTCATCTCGAAATATTTTAATTCTTAAAATGACATTTGCTACACCCATATCTTTCATTGCAAAGTTTTTTGACAAAAACTTATTTGTCTCCTCAACTTGTTCCAAATTCGTATAAAAAATTAGCATATCATCCACATATAAGCAAATTATAACAACTTTACCATTTTGAAATTTACTATATATGCACTTGTCAGATTCATTTATGTTGTAGCCATTAGCTAAAACAATTTCATCAAATTTTTTATGCCATTGTTTTGGTACTTGTTTAAGCCTATATAATGATTTGACAAGTTTACAAACTTTATGCTCTTGTCCTGAAATAACAAACCCTTCTGGTTGTTCCATTTAGATTTCCTTTTCTAATTCACCATTTAAAAATGTTGTTTTGACATCCATTTGGTAAATTACCAATTTATAAATTGATGCAAGGAGATTAGAAGTCTAATTGTAGAAATTCTTGCTATTGGAGCATAAGTATCATAGTAGTCAATCCCTTACTTTTGCGTAAAGCCTTTGTCTACTAATCTTGCTTTGAACTTATCAATGGTTCCATCTAGTTTCATTTTCTTTTTGAAAATCCATTTACAACCTATTGGTTTGGAACCTGGTGGAAGATCAACCAAAATCCAAGTATTATTTCCCATTATTGAGTCCATCTCATCATTGATTGCTTCCTTCCAAATTGCAGAATCTTGAAACTTTATTGCCTCACCATATGTAACAGGGTCTAATTCTAAATTAAAAAAATAAGGAATCTTATTGTCAATATTTTCTCTTGTTCCTTCTACAAGGAACATATAAAAGTCTAGACCAAAATCTTTTACCTTTTTAGCCCTTTTGCTTTTCCTTTTTTCTTGTCTAGATTCATCATAATTTTCTTTTTGTTCTAATGGAATGACATTTGTTTGAATTGATTGTAATGGCTGTAGTTGTCTTAAAACAGATTTGAATATATTTTCATCAAATATTGCATCCCTTGATTCAATAACAGTATTGATTGGAATTGAATCATTTGGTTCAATTATCATGAACCTATATGCTTTAGTATGTTGTGCATATCTTATGAATATGCATTCTATTCCTCTTTCACCCAATTTCTTTCTTTTGGGTTCTAGAACTTTAACTACAGCTCTACATCCCCAAACCTTCATATAACTAAGGTTTGGTTTCCTTTTTTTCCATTGCTCATATAGGGTCATTTTAGTTTCCTTTATAGGAACTCTATTTAATGTGTGACAAGTTGTTAACAAAGCTTCTCCTCAAAAACCTTTTCCAAGACCTGAATATGATAACATAGTATTTACCATTTCGGTCAAGACCCTATTCTTCCTTTCTGTAACACCATTATGTTGTGGTGTGTAAGGTACTGAAATATGATGAATTATTCCAGTGAAGGTAAAATAACTTAGACTATAATATTCTCCACTTTTATCTTATCTTAAACACTTGATAAAAGATTCACATTGTAATTCAACTTCTGATTTATAAACCTTAAATTTATCAAGCACTTCATCTTTAGAATGCAACAAATATACATAACAATATCTAGAGAAATCATCAATGAATGTGACAAAATATTTCTTTCCAGCTAATATAGGTGTACTATGCATATCACACACATCACTATGTATTAATTCAAGTAATTTGGTATTTCTTTTAACTTTAGAAAAAGGATTTCTAGTTATTTTTGTTTAGCATGCATGTATTGTATTTATCAATATTTGGAGTAAATTTTGGAATTAAGTCCATTTTATACATGTCATCCAATCTTCTATAATTTAAATGTCCTAATCTATAATGCCATAAATAAGAAGATGCAATCATATAAGCAAAAATAGTTGTTTTATTCTTATTATTATTAACAATATTTAATTTGAACATTCCATCACACAAGTAACCTTTCCCAACAAAAATTCCCTTTTTGGACAAAATGAATTTATCTGCCTCAAATACAAGCTTGAAACCAAACTTATTTAATAGACTTCCAAACACTAAATTTTTCCTAACTTCAGGAACATAGTATACATCTTTCAAGGTTAAAGTTTTTCTAGAAGTGAATTCAAGTTCAACAGTCCCTTTGCCTTTAATCATCGCTGTAGAAGAATTTCTCATGTATAGAAAATTTCCACACTCACTTAGTACAAATTTCTTGAAAAGACTCTTGTCATTGCACACATGTTTTGTTGCTCCTGAATTAATCCATCAGGCATCATTTTCTTCAAGCACATTGATTTCAAAAATCATAGCTATAAAATTTTCAAAAACTTTTCTTTTTGAAGAATTATTTTTCTTCTTCAATAATCGACACTCTTTCGTAAAAAGTCCTAGTTTTCTGCAATAGAAACATGTGCTTTTGTTTTGTCTTTTGAATTTCGGACTATTAGCAATTTATTTGAACTTCTTTTTTGCAGGTTTAGTGGTATGTCCTTCCTCCACAACATGTACTTTGGCTTCACTAGAAACAGCAACTTGTTCTTGTTTCCTGTATTTTTTTTCAATTCGAAGATGATTTGCCAAAGCCTCAAGAGTTATTTCTTCCTTTTTGTGTTTCAGACTTCTTTTAAAGTCTTTCCATGATGGAGGAAGTTTGTCTATAATGGAGGATACAACTATAGTTTCATCCATTTTCATTTTATATTGTTTAAACTGATTAAGCATGCTTTCAATTTCTCATAGTTGTTCTATAACAGAACGGCTATCAACCATTTGATAATTAATAAATCGACTAATTAGAAATTTCTTACTTGTTGCATCTTTTGTCATGTACTTGGCTTCCAATTTGTCCCATAATTCTTTTGCAATAGCCTCGTTCTGGTATATGTCAAATAAGCCATCAGCCAAACCATTCAAGATGTGACATTTGCGCATATAATCGGCATTGTCCCATTTTTGCCTTTCTCTCATTGCAGCAACAGATTCATTTTCTCCTTCTTCTGGTCTAGGTGTAGTCAAAACATAAACAACTTTCAAAGTTGATAGTAGAAAATGCATCTTCTTTTGCCATCTTAGAAAGTTACCACCATCAAACCAGTCCAATTTTACAAAATTAGAAGCCAATTCTCTTAGTGTTCCACTTGCAGCAGCCATTATTGAAACGAATAAAACCTTAAAATTGTTAGAACACTGGATTGGATAATGTAGAAATTAGCTTCAAGGCGTGTATCAATGCCACTGTCTTTAAGGTTTTATTCGCTCTCACTTGCACTATGCAAAAGAGTTATCGACATATAAACCTCGAAAATACAATGAAGCCCAATGATTGATGATGTTTTGCACTGACGAAGTCAATCCACTGAGCAATCACCGGAGTATAACAAGATTATCAAACTTCTATAATATTTTTCTGCAAGAAAATAGTATAAAAGAAAACTTGAGAAATTTGAAAAAGAAAGAAAAGTTTTTGTTTTCTGATGTACGTTCTGTTGGATAAAGGGAGTTTGTTTTATAGGCATAAATACATGTTCCCAACAAACACTGTTTGTGTCTGTTTCAAAGAATTGCCCCTATTGATTTTTTCCAACAAATGTAATTATTTATTTATTAATTTATATTTCTAACAGACATAACCCTTCATTAAATTTGATTTTCAACAATCACAGTTTTTCATTCTGTTAAGATATTAATTCATATCTTTTAATTTGAAAATATCCAACAGGCTCCATTGATGTAAATTTTTGATTGGTGCACCAGTCATGACAATCAACATTTACCCCTCTTATCTTTTTTTTTTTGGTGGGTTGCTTAAAGAAGAGTGAAGGTTCATTCATTCTATTATTTAAAACAAAAATAAAAAGCCAAAAATTCCTGAAGAATCAGATTGCATCCAGCTGCAGATAATAGACAACGCGGAAAAAATGGAAGGGAAAGATGCCATCTTCCCTCTTCGGAAATCCAAAAAGCAAAGATTATTAAGGTCAAAGTTCAGAATGGCATGTTTTCTTTTCTTGGAAAGCTAAGGCTGTCACAACCATGAGCTCACCAATTCCAATTCGTCAGAGAAACTTCCAGAAAAACCGGAAAGACTTATCTTTTAAGACACCCCATGTCTTGTTCTAAGTTTTTGAGCTCAGAATCTCCATAATATTCTGCTTCTATTAATATTTTAAAAGAAAAAAAAACAACACTTAAACAATACTCAATTAAGTTCAATTGAGAAAGGCCAATAAAAGTCGAGAAATAGATCCATGACCCTTACTGATCTTGAAAAAGAAAGGAAGAAACTAGAAAGCAGAAAAAGCCAAGTAAAACTGTTCTAGCAGAAAACAGAGTCACAGAAGAAGCCCTTTGAAGGAAAAAGTGGATGGGCTTTACTTTTTTAGAGTAGCAAGGAAATCTTTCATCTCAGCTTCAGCTTATCATCCTTGACTCCTGCAAATTAACGGCTAACAAAAACTCCACCGATACACTATTTTTACATAAATAACCATAATTAAAAACTAAACATTTGTTTTCCTTAATATCAACGGCCATAGGGTTATTCTACTTGCTGGATAGAAATCACAGTTGAAAATTACAGGATCACAGCTAAAACAAGAGCCCCTTTTTCTTTTTCTTCTTTTCCCTGTTGACCAGATTCATGAACCTTCAAAAGGAAGGGACGACACTGTACTGGGCGTCGGACATGAAAGCTGCTGCAGCAGAAGGCGAGTTATACATGTGGTCAACTTCGTTGTCGATTTCGGCTCTTTTGGCGAAACGGCCTTTGATTCTTGGCCTTGACTCAGCGTAGGCCTTTCGGGAAGCATAGCGGATTGTTTTCTCGAATTTTCTGTTCTTTCTCTTCTCTCTGTACCTTAAAACTCTAGCCTCTCGATCGATTCCACCGGCTTGGGGTGCTTGGTTATTGGTCGTAGTTGCCGAGATGGGTACGCTCGGATCAGTCATGGTTCGTCTGAAAGGATACGAGATTTCGGACAGGGAATTCCCATCTGGAACTACTCCTACCTCAAGAGAAGATGATGAAACCTGAAAGTTTTGTTTAATTTGTATCAAGAATCAGTTTACAGAAGTTTATTTTTCAAACCAGAAAAGTTTTGTTTTTTCATTGAAAATTGCTAAGAGAAGATTGAATTGTGAAGGAGAGGAAATTTCCTTTTATGAGAAGTAAGAAGAGATCAAAAGAGAAATACCCAAATCGTTATTATTATTCGTTTTTTCTTTTTCTTCTTTTTTTTTTTTTTTTTGAAAAATTGAGTAGATTATGTAATTGAAGAAAGTGGATTGAAGTATTTACACTTTGGCTGAGAGACGGAGTTTGGTAGCTGAAAGCTGTGAGCTTGGATCGACAGAAGTCAATATCGAAACAATTTTCATTGTTGATCACTGGAATTGTTGCTGGTTTGGCCTGAACTGGAACTACGCTATCCATAGCTGCGTTATTATGAGGTTGAGACGAATTCTGGTACTCGAAATCAATAAAAGGATCTATTTCGGAGAAGAACAAATCTCCTGTTTTGACTTGGTTAGTTTCCCCCGTGAGTTTGGAAATGAGGTTAGGATTGGGCAACAACCAAGAACCAGGTTCTACATCTTCTTGTTGACAAGCACCACTATGATCCGTCGGCACAAGAAAGCTGAAAGGGGAAGATTTGACAATGGAATCAGCAGAGTCAAAGAAAGGCTCGACAGGTACACGCTCGTGGCGACGAGCCAGAGGATTAGCAGAGTGGATGTCGGCATCGCAGGTAACGCATAGGGCAGCCGCGTCGGCCTTGCAAGTGACCGCAGCTGGGGCCTGCTCGCACACCTCGCACATCCACACCCTCTCATGACGAGGAGGGACGAGTTTGTTATTACCAGAGTGGATCCTGGAATCACAATTCAGGCACATAAAAGCCGAGTCAGCACGACAAAAAATAGCCGCAGCAGCTGATTTACAAGTGTCGCATGTCTTAGCAGCCATGCCCCAGCCTCCCGGAATCCCCTTAACGCTCGCTATCTGAATTCCCATCCTCATAAATCAAAGCTATTGATATTATATTTGTTTTTTGCTCCCAGTTTCTCTCTGAAAGGGCTAGTGCTTTTTTTGTTTTATGGTTTTGGGAATCTTTGGACTAAACGTGGAGTGTGTAACAGTTTGTTCTTGATTTGGTTTTTGGGGATGTGTTTGGCTATCTATCTAGTGACCAGAGAAGGCTGGAAATCTAGGTGCTGACCAGTGAGAGAGGGACACGCGGAGCGATACACACCATGAAAAAGTAGCTGTTTTAGGACAAATATTTTTTTGGGATTTTAATAATGTTTGGGGGAAGTAATTGTCATGTGTCTGTGCCGACGTGGGGCCCCAGTGGGAGGAGGTCGAGGGCAAGGTGAAGTGACGGCAAGTTTGAGCAAACTTTTCATGAGACGACTAGGAACCCGGAAGGGGCGTAGCGATCACTTCAGATTTGGCAGCGGATTTTTCAAAGGGGTCGGGCATGCTTCTAATCTTGTATTATAAATCTCATACACGTTACAAGTGAGTGTAATTGATATAAAAAGGTAATTGATAAAAAAAAAACAGAAAAGAAAAGAATTGAATCCAATAAAATAATGAAATTATCGACCATCACAAAACTTCTGTTTATTTCATTTTTTATTTTCTTTTTTCCCTTTTTTTTTATATTGACCATGAATTTAAAACTTTTCTTTCTTTCTCGTTTTAGTTTGTGATATATTTTTAAGGTTTTTTCCCAAACAAGATTATACTAATTATGATAAAAATTACTTCTTCTATTATGGATTTTTTACCCTTTAACTGTTATCAAATAGAAGCTCTTATATATTCCCTTACCAATTGGTCAGATATATTATTTAAAATGGAACTTTCTGATGGATGCTTAAGGGTTTGGTTGATGGTATACAACTAATTGATCATTGATTATTGCATTTTAGATATCTCCATAAGCCTTTTGCATCAGTGTTATAGGTCACTATTAATATTAAGCATTTAGTTTTTGTAATATAGGTATGTACTCTTTGATAAATTCATACTCCTTTATTTATATATATAAATTATAAGAATAATTATTGTATTAAATAGTAATTTTTTAAAAAGGAATTTGAAGTTATTAATCAAAAATTTGAGTACATTCTTTATCGAATAATAACTTAATATAATACACAAGTATTTAACTCATTGATTAGTGTATAATCTTCTATCTAAATAGTAGAATTTAAACTTAAATTCAATTAAAAAATAATAATAACTCAATATAAACTTAAAAGAATGTTAGAGTTTACAATTCAATCCTATCAAATTACGTACCGTAATCCTTCAAATGCATTGCAAAGAACATAAGAACATAGAGCTTCAACAAAGACACGCTCAAATTGCATGTAACGGAGCCAAGATTCTCACTACAAAAATTTGGCTTATTTCCAACGGAATTTTCCGTTGGAAATAGGCAAAATTCCGTTGGAAATAAACATTTCCAACGGATTTCCAACGGAAATTTCCGTTGGAAATTCCGTCGGTACAAGCCTTGTGGGTAATACTTTCCGTTGGAAATCCGTTGGAAATCCGTTGGAAATTTCCAACAAAAAATTCCGTTGGTAATTCTGTTGGAAATCCGTTGGAAATTTCCAACGGAAATTCCGTTGGAAATCCGTTGCAAATATAAACAGTTTTTCCAATTTTTGCAATTCCGTTGGAAATTTCCAACGGATTTCCAACGGAAATTCTGTTGGAAATAATTCCGTTGGAAAACATAATTAAATAGGAAAAATCATTTAAAACAATTTTCCGTTGGAAAAATTATTTCCGACGGAATTGCCGTTGGAAATTTCCAACGGAAATTCTGTTGGAAAAAAATTTTCCAACGGAAAATTTAGTTGGAATTTTTCCGTTGGAAATATGATTTTCCAACGGAAATTCCGTTGGAAATGTTCGTTATAAGTTTAGGGTTTTCCAACAGAATTTCCGTTGGAAATAGGATTTCCAACGGAACAGTAATGAATATTTCCAACGGAAATTTCCGTTGGAAAAATATTGCCAACGGAAAATTCCGTCGGAAATAGTGTAACCTTATTTTTATAAAAATATTTTTTAAAAATTTTTTAGAAAAAATTTTCAATTTTTAAAAAGTGCTTAATTTAATTTGGCATTCAAACTGTAACATATATAGAAAAAATACACATTAAAAAATTGAGATCAAAGTATAAACATCTAATTATAAATTATCCTTAACAAACAATATATAAAATATAAGGATACATATAAGAACTCATAACATAATTAAAATAAACAGTATCCAAGTGTTTGCAACAAATATGAAACATCAATTGAGGGAACTTTTTATCCTTACTTGTCACGTCTTGAGGGGCCCGCATCGCCAACGGTTGAACGTGTATTACTCATGAACATGGTTTCCATATGTGCCATAAATTCACTCATGCCTTCTGCCATCACATTTCTCATTTCTTCACGTACTTCTCCACGTATTTCTTCACGTATCTTCTGCAAGTTTTGTGCAAGATTTTCCACCTTTTCTTCCAATGCAGTTGCGGGACTGTTGAAGTTTGAGTTGATTGGGCCACATGCAGACTCAGATGTTGCTACATTGGATTGTGTTCCAGTAAGTAAAGCTGTAGCGGGGACACGAGAGCCAAACCCATACACGTGAGTGCGTGTAGTCTCCTTCCCTCCAATTGCTTCAGTCCAAGCATGCGGATCGAATTCAGGCTGAGAAGATGACTCATCGCCATACTTCTGCGAGAGTACAGAATTATACATTTCCTACAGAAAAAAAAAATTATTGTAAATTTTGAAGTAGACCATTAACTTAGAATAAATAGTACAAATTAATGAAATTGTTCTTACACTCGTAGACTTGAACTTGTTATCAATAAAATCACCATGACCCCCTGAACGCTTATGAGTACGATTGAACACTTCCAAGAATGTAACATCTCGTTTCAGTTCAATTGCCTGAATTTTACCGACACTTATTTTTAGTCAACCATAATCGATATATATATATATATATATATATCTTGATATATATAACATGTATATGAAAACCGAAATCCAACTACTAAACTTACGTATTTAAATGAAATTCATGGAAAAACAATTTTATAAATATTATGAATAGCATTAATTCATACCAGCCTCTTTGCATGAACCACAAATGGAACTGAACCTCCAGTGTGCTTTGGAATGCATCCATCTTTTGGCGTTAAACGATTTTGCCTTGCTTTGCGTGATTTGTTTTGCCACTCTTCTGTACCCCATACTGTATCGATCAGGGTGTCCCATATGTCATTGGTGATCCATTCCCTCGACATGCCTCTGCATTCTGTAATGTTGTTAGTTTTGGCTTCAGTCATTGCTTTATGCCTTTCTTCTGAAAGCATGTCTCTTAATCGATCGGAACAAATTTTTTCCCATATGCGTCGAACAACAACATCTTCATGTGCAGACCAAACACATTTTTCCTAAACACAATGTAATACAATAATTTAACAAAGTTATACAACGCCGTTGAAACAATATATTATTAATAAATATATCTTGTAACATAGTACCTGAAATTTTCGGAACATTAAATTTTTGATATCACTTGGGACTTTCCTCCATGTCGACCATGGACCATGAAAGTGATTTTTGATGATCCTTGTTATTGTTGATGTCACCCCTCTCTCGAAAAAAGAGCTATATGATTTATATGCACAAATAATTGTATATATTAGCAATTAAGAAAATTGCTAATTGTTGCAAAATTTAACAAGTATAAACAAGATAACATACCTATCCCCGATAGGAGTAATACGTAATCTATCCGATGGATCTATAGGAGTCTGTAATCCTACACTAGGTCCCCTACCTCTTGATCTTGACGCTGTCTCATTTGCATTTCCACCTAAATCAATAGATGGGGATCTTGTAATATCATGTGTAGCTGCATCATTTTCGACGTGCTCTGCAAATGCATCGTACAAAGACTGTGTCTCAAGTGACGCATCTATATTATCCTCCTGTACCTGTTGTGGATCGAATATAGCATCACATGCTTGGGAACTTGTCTGCATAGCCATACTTGCGGATGCATATGAAGACCTGGGTCTCGGCTTTGATTGCTTCCCTTTAACCATCGTGGTTTAGATAGCCTATTGTTAACATCCCATTATCAATTGTTATTAATATTATTATTATTAATATTCGATTAAATTACAGCAAATGACAACGGAATTACATATATAAATCTTAGCTATACGAGGTAACACAGCAATTATATACTAATTTTTTACAACATTTATATGTTGATTTAAACTCAAGCCTTATATTTAATAATAACGTCAAAATAATCCGGCTTTAAAAAATTTAAAGTTAAACAATAACGTTAAACCGTAAATATTAAAGCAATATCGAACGTGCATTATGTGATCATTCATTTCCTGAATAATGAAACTCATGTTCCGCATTATTATCACTGTCATCATTATAATTGTCGCAGTCGTCATGCTCCACATGATCTTCATCTTCATCTTCATCTTCATTATTTTCTCCATCCGTGTCATCGTCTGCATCTTCATCTTTATCGAAATCATATTCTTCATCCTCAATCGAAATTCCCACAGCTTCATATTCACCACTAGCTAACTCAGCTAAATCAACTGCTTCTGTTTGAGTTCTACTGAATGAATTGGACACATCTTCTTGGTATACTCCTTCATTCAAATCACTTTCATTTTCTTTTTCACCACTACTTGGAATTTGAAATCTACTCCTAGCCTTTGTTTTAAATACTGCCCACCAATCACGTCGATCTCTCCTTGTAGAAGGATAACTACTATAATAAACTTGGTTAGCTTGGGCAGCTAAAACAAATGGTTCATTAGTGGCTAGTATTGACTTGGAATTAACATCAACAAGACCATGCAATCGATCAACTTTTATTCCTTTTTCCGTATCAAACCAATGACACTTGAATAGAACTACTCTGTTTCCTATTCCAAAATACTCCAACTCGATTATATCCACTAAGATGCCATAAAAGTCACGCTCATGATCATTGTAAAAACTCCCTTTTATGCATACCCCACTGTTCATTGTCTTACGATTATTGCCGTAATCTATTGTGTGAAACTTGAAACCATTTACAAAATATCCGCTGTAAGACCTTACCATACGTCCGGGACCATAAGAGATATCAATTATGCGTTGGTCAATTTCCTCATTATGCTTTGCAACCTATGAACATTCAATACAATAAAATAAAATAATTGATATCATAACATAGTCGTCAATGCATTTTTTTAAGTTAACGTGTATGTTTATGGTACTTACATAATTTTTAAACCATTTAACGAATCTCGAATCACGCACTTTCTCCAATTCATCTTCCGAAATGTATTCAACATCTCCCCTCACCATGTCATCAAATATCCTATCATAATATCCACAACTACGTTACAAATAATAATTCTAATTATACTGTATTAGCAAAAATTAACAACAAATTGTACTTACTTTATATATGGGAGCATCTCATCGCAATTCATTAAAATATATAACTCAGCCGCATAAAACTCATCCTCATCCAAAAATCGAGACTTATCTGATGGACCGAAAGCTCGTCCCGGGTGGGTGAAAATTGAGAGACGACCCATAGAGTCTACCTCTCCCCCATCATCATTACGTGGCACTCTATTTACTCTTGTTCGCACAGTATGTTCAAAATACAATGAACAGAACGAGGAAACTTCCTCGATAACATAAGCCTCGCATATGGAGCCTTCAACAGAGGCACGATTTTTAACTTTCTTCTTCAACTGCTGCAAAAACCTATAAGCCACAAAATGCATCCATCTTATGAAAACCTTCAAGCTTTTCAAAAGAATTTTATTCAAACAAATAACCATTATTTTACCTCTCAAATGGATACATCCATCGATATTGTACAGGTCCACCAGCCTTCGCCTCGTAAGGCAAATGAATCGGCAAATGCTCCATTGAGTCAAAGAAAGCCGGAGGGAATATCTTCTCCAGTTTGCATATAGTTTCACATATTTTTCCTTGCAACGTTTCCATATGATCACCATTGAGTTCAGTTGCACACAAATCGCAAAAAAATTACGATATCTCTGTAAGTGCCCCCCAAATTGTAGGATGCAGCATATCACGGAATACAATTGGGAGTAACCGTTGCATAAAACCATGACAATCATGACTTTTCATCCCATAAAAATTTTTCCCCTCATCATTAACACACCGAGAAATGTTCGACGCGAAACCATCTGGTAATCTCAATTGTTTAACCCAATCACAAACACTTCTGATTTCCTCCTTATGTAATGTGTACGCAGCCTTTGGCTTATATAATTTTCCATTATATTCCACCAACTCCAACTCTGGCCGCTTACAATACACCTTCAAATCTTGTCGTGCCTTTATGTTGTCCTTTGTCCTTCCTTTAACATCCATCACTGTGTTCACAATATTCTCAAAAAAATTTCGTTCAATATGCATAACATCTAAATTGTGACGAATAAGAAGCGTTTGCCAATAAGGCAGAGACCAAAAAATGCTCTTCTTCACCCAATTATGACAAACACCATATCCTGAACTTTTTCGCTCACCACATTTTGTTCCGAATGGGAGCTGAGGCAGTGAATTCAAACGTGTTAAAATTTCTTCGCCTGATAATCGAGAAAATGGTATGTCATGTTCAACTCTTTTTTTAATAAATTTGTCTCTCTGCCTCCTAAAAGGATGATTAGTTGGCAAAAATTGCCGATGACAATCAAAGAAACAAGGTTTCCTACCATGCTCCAATATGAAAGATTTGGACTTTTCCATGCAATACGGACATGATAACCGTCCATGTGTACTCCACCCTGACAACATACCATAAGCAGGAAAATCATTAATTGTCCACAATAATGCTGCCCTCATTTGAAAATTTTGTTTTCTAAATGCATCATAGGTGAGAACACCGTCTCCCCACAATAAATTCAACTCATCTATCAAAGGCTTCAAGAAAACATCTATATTCTGACTTGGACTTTTCTTGCCTGGAATAACCATGTTCAGAAAAATATATGGTTGTTTCATACACATCCATGGCGGTAAATTATACACACAGAGCATTACTGGCCAAACAGAGTATGGGTTGCCAGTTGATCCAAAAGGGTTGAAACCGTCAGCACATAACCCGAGTCTAACATTTCGAGGTTCCATTGCAAAGAATTCATGTGTGCGGTTGAAGTGTTGCCAAGCTTCACCATCAACTGGGTGTCTAAGGCGTCCGTCATCACTTTGGTGTTGCGCATGCCACGTCATATGTTCAGCAGTTTTAGATGACATATAAAGCCTTTGAAGCCTCGGTATAAGTGGCAAGTAACGCAAAATTTTGTAAGGAATTTTTTTCTGCATTCGCACACTTGAATTCTTCTGTTTATACCGAGGATGTCCACATACCTGGCAATGCTCAAATGTAGCAAACTGCTCATAAAATAACATGCAGTTGTTCTTGCAAGCATCAATTTTGATATATCCCAACCCAAGCTTTGCTACCTTTTTTTTCATCCTATAAAAGTCTGTAGGTAAATTCTCGTCAGATGGCAACATATTCTTTATTATCTCTAACAATCGATCAAAGCATGATTCACTCAAATTGTACTCCGCCTTAACATTTAAAAGTTGCGACACAGCTGAAAGCGTCGTGTGCTTTGTGCAACCTACCCACAAAGGTTCCTCTGCATTGCTTAACAAAGAGTAAAAAGTAGATGCATTTGGATTGGGATCTTCTTCCACGAAGCTTGACTCATGAGTATTGTCCATGCCATGGTTCATTCCAACTTCGGGATGCATCACGTCCATAACCATTCGACTGTATGGATTTTCTATTTCATCCTCATATGTAGGTTCTTGAAAAACAGCATCTCCTTCAAATCCAAGAGATGGTTCAACTCTAGATTGCCTTCTTGATGATTGTCCAACATCAATTTCCCCATGTAAACTCCAAATTGTGTAAGCACCAGTAAATCCCCGATTTAGGATGTGTTCTGTGACTTTATCTTTGTCTAAGAACTTATTGTTACTACATCGCGTGCAAGGGCATCTAATTCTATTATTCCACATACTTGTAGTATTCGAATATGCGAAATTAATGAATTCAGTGACTCCATTTACAAATTCAGCTGTAATGTACCCATTCTGTAAACGACGGTACATCCAAGACCGATCTCCCGACATTCTGCAATACTAAGTATCATAGAATATCATTATGTATTTAAAATTTATATTGTTTGTAACAAACCTACACTCTAAACACTACATTCGAATATGTATTTCATATATATCCATATATCATCAAAATTACTTTGTAAGATGTTCAGTATGTGATTAGTATAAATTATTGCGTACATTAATTATCAAACAATCAACATCAGATGGATTAAGTATGTAATTTTTCATACTTGTTTTAATTATAGACCATAAACATTGAAGTTTAGTTTGATGCCTGTACATGAAGTTTGAACGGATTATATATATACCTAATGTCTACCCTCTACTATAATTGTCAAAATACTGAAAATTTCAAATTTATTGTAAATTTTAAATAACGTATGCCAATTTGTTTGCATTCGTTCATATGGGTATGATTATCTAATTTTACCGCTTTAAATATTAATATGAATTGAAGCTCGTAATTTTAAGATGTAATAAATTAAATTATAATAAAGGCTATAGGAAAGATTTGAGATTAAGCTCAAATATTTTAATTGCTTTTGATCTATATCGAGTAAACAGATTGCATCAGATAGTCGGAGAGAATTACAAATTGTATAACTCATATAAATGTACGTGTACATGAAGTATGTTTTGTAATTAGTCGTCTTCTGTTTGAGTCATTTTTTCCAATTAAATTAAATTACATTAACGTATTGTGCCTTAACATATAATATAAGAATATAATATTTCATATATGTGTAATATAATAAAATTATTTAAATTTAAAAATTAAAATAAACTTCTGTTCAAATGTTATGTGTATGTACTATATAGTACATATTATATATAATATATCAACGTTATTACGTTAAAGGGCAAAGAGAATTGATTTTCACATAAATGATATTTACTGAAAGGTATTACGTAAAATGTAATTTCATTTAAAATAAATAATATAAATGATTAATTGGAGATAAAAAATGTTCAAATTAGTAATTGATTAATTTGATATTTCGAATTTTAATTCCAACCAGATTGCATAAGATATCAATAGACGAGCATATGTTGTAAGATTTTATTCGTCCGTTCAAATTCACCAATATTGTTTAATTATTTCGTATGTATAATCGGAATCGTTCATCGTAATAAAAAAAGATATTTTGATTCGATCGTTATACGATGGTCTTACTCCTAAAAAAAAAAACTACATTCCCGACGTAAAATTTCCAAACCGTGATTGAAAGCAACGTATCATATAAAATCGATTATAATAAGAGATATCTAAACAACATAATTAGCAATAAATTGTTCATAATGCATCAAACTTGAAATTTTTAATCACTGCTCAAAAAACAATATACCGCGTAATTAATATGATTTAATTATCCTATCATAGGTTATACATTAAATTTCGTCCAAGCATAAAATCAGATTGAAAAATAAATATTTGTCGACGGGCCACAATAATTAAACTTCCTTGTGTGTTTTTCTAACTCACCTGCAAAATTATAACCGTCAGCGAAGCAGACTGGTGATTTCAACAATTCATTATCGGACCGTTGCCTTTGGGCAAATCTGGGAACTGAAACCTTGAACCTTGTAAATAGCAAATTGTAGGATGTAGTCAACACCAAATTAACAATATTTCATCCTAACAGTAATTCAAAGAGCCCTAGCACCAAATTAACAGTAAACCATACTAACAATAATTAAGGACTAAAACTCCAAATTAACAATAATCAGATGATACTAACAGTAATTCAAACAGCATCAACACCAAATTAACAGTAAACCATACTAACAATAATTAAGGACTAAAACTCCAAATTAACAATAAACCATACTAACAGTAATTCAAAGAGCATCAACACCAAATTAACAGTCAACCATACTAACAATAATTATATGCAGTCAACACCAAATTAACAATAAACCATACTAACAGTAATTATATGCAGTCAACACCAAATTAACAATAAACCATACTAACAGTAATTCAAGTGATTGGTACAGACTAAAGGTAGATGTTTGAATTTACCTTGCCTATGAAAGCTGATGATCCTCCTAATCTAGCTACACCAACGGCTACATTAGCTGGAGCACCACCAGGAGCCTTCTTGAAAGCAGGTGCTTCAGCCAGAGATACCCCCCCAACAATTGGTACAAAGTCAATCAACAATTCACCAAAGCAGACAACTATTGAATTGTTACAACCAGACTTCCCGTTTGTATTAGCAGGAAGATCTCCAGCTCTGCCTACAATAAGCAGTTGCTCAATATTACAAATGTTTCCAAACATTGTTCAAACTGAAAAAATTAAGAGAATTTTCGAGACCAATATGCCACTCCTAGTCCTAGGCCAATCTGTTCACTTGAAAACATTAGGCTAGCCTATCCATTTTGAATTACAAATGTAAAGTAATGATCTTTCTAAACAAATAAGAATAAATCCAAGTCATACTTATTAAAAACGGAGGAATAATCTTTCTGAACAGTTAAGAAATGCCATTGGGATTAACAAGAACAAATCCAAGTCATACTTATTAAAAACGGAGGAATAATTTTTTCTGTAAGATCTTGCAGTCACATTTCAAGCAGCCAATTTACTCCATTCAGATCCACTACACAGTTAGTAGTGGGCAGCAGGAGGGCACCAGGACACACCGTGGAACAGGGCTGCCACGGAATACCTTCAAGTCGGGTCGGGTCTGGAGCAGCAGGACGGACGGGCAGGCGACTGAGAGGGGTGACAACGCCGAACCGGTAGGGGTCACCGGCAGCAGGAGGGCACCAGGACTCACCGTGGAACAGGGCTGCCACGGATTCAGCAACAACTCGGGTCGGGTCTAGAGCAGCAGGACGGTAGGCGACTCAGAGGGCCGACATGAAAGGTGCGGTGACAACGCCGGAACCGATAGGGGTCACCGGCAGCAGGAGGGCACCAGGACTCACCGTGGAATAGGGCTGCCACGGATTCAGCAACAACTCGGGTCGGGTCTAGAGCAGCAGGACGGTAGGCGACTCAGAGGGCCGACATGAAAGGTGCGGTGACAACGCCGGAACCGATAGGGGTCACCGGCAGCAGGAGGGCACCAGGACTCACCGTGGAACAGGGCTGCCACTGATTCAGCTACAACTCGGGTCAGGTCTAGAGCAGCAGGACGGTAGGCGACTCAGAGGGCCGACATGAAAGGTGCGGTGACAACGCCGGAACCGGTACAGGTCACCGGCAGCAGGAGGGCACTAGGACCACCGTCGAACAGGGCTGCGTCGGGCTTAGAGAGAAGGGAGTGTGCCGCTGGTAGAGAGAGAATACGGGAGACCAACAGTTAAAATGGGGAAGATGAAAGGGTATATATAGTTAGGGTTTAGAGGGCCAAAACGACGTCGTTTTGGCCCTCTATACAGGGCAGATACAGAGGGATAAAAAGAAGACGTCGTTTTGGCCCTCTACAGGGCAGATACAGAGGGCCAAAATGACGTCGTTTTGGCCCTCTATACAGGGCAGATACAGATTTAAAACGACGTCGTTTTGGCCCTCTATACAGGGCCAAAATCGATGTTCAAAAACGGCGCTGTATACTATGATACATAAACAAATCAAAAGGTTTTGCAACTTATTGTTATTAAATTATAATAATATATAGTTATATACCATACAAAGTATAACTTGTAATTTAATGTTATTAAATTATAAATTAATTATTTTCTTAAAGCATACTTCTTTGACTATATATATATATATTTGTTCTATAGCTCTAGGTCAGAGCTATATGAAGATATAAATATAATAAAATTATACTTTTTAAGCACAAATATAATGAGTACATTACAAGACATTTTTTATAATAAGCTAATTAACTACCTACATTTAAAACATAAATATATACCTACTAATATATCTTATTTATATTATATTTATATATAATCATGGATTCTTAAACCATACTTGTCTAACTATATATATATATATATTTTTCTATAGCTCTCGGTCAAAGAAATATGAGTACATAAATATAATAACATTATACTTTTTAAGCACAAATATAATAACTAAATTATAAGCCTATCCTCATACGTAGCTAATTAGCTAATTACATTTACAACATGAATATATATCTACTAATATATATTTTTTAGATTATATTTCTATCTAATAATGGGTTTTTACAAAATATAAAATTAAACGTTGTTATTTTTTACAAATTTGAAATAATATAACATTATCAAAATTTGGTATCATAATGCCAGTATTAAACCCTAACATCAAAGTTAAAAAAATTATACAGATAATTATTAACTGTTTGTATTTACTTTTAGTAATATTTTATTTTAAAAAAAAATTAAAAAAATTTAAAAATATTTTAAAAAAATTTAGATTTGACAAGAGGAAATTTCATAATTATTTCCAACTGACTTGTCCTACGGAAATTCCGTCAGAAAGTTTAAAAAATAAAACAAAGTGTCGTAAATTAAATGTTTTGGTTCCAACGGAAATTCCGTTGGAAATCCGTTGGAAAATCTAAAGAACAAATTGATTTGGCTTAAATTTCCAACGGAAATTTCCGTTGGAAATCCGTTGGAAACAAAATGTTGGATGTAATGATGCTCAGTTCCAACGGATTTCCAACGGAAATTTCCGTTGGAAATTTCAACGGAAATTCCGTTGGAAATCCGTTGGAAAGTGTAAAGGAAAATTTTTTTAGCTTAAGGTTCCAACGGAATTTTCCGATGGAAATCCGTTGGAACCAAAGTGGCATGTTCTGATGCTTAGTTCCAATGGATTTCCAACGGAAAATTTCGTTGGAAATCCGTTGGAAAATGTAAAGGAAATTTTTTTTTAGCTTAAGGTTCCAACGGAATTTTCCGTTGGAAATCCGTTGGAACCAAAATGTTTTATGTTATGGTGCATTTTTCCAACGGATTTCCAACGGAAAATTCCGTTGGAACTTTCCAACGGAAATTCCGTTGGAAATCCGTTGGAAAATGTAAAGGAAAATTTTTTTAGCTTAAGGTTCCAACGGAATTTTCCGTTGGAAATCCGTTGGAACCAAAATGTCAAATGTTCTGGTGCATTTTTCCAACGGATTTCCAACGGAAAATTCCGTTGGAAATTTGCAACGGAAATTCCGTTGGAAATCCATTGGAAATAGTCCATATAAATTGACAAGTCAATTTCCAACGGAATTTCCGTTGGAAAATCCGTTGGAAAAATAGGTTTCCAACGGATTTTCCAACGGAATTTTCCGTTGCAAATTTCCGTTGGAAATCCGTTGCAAATCCGTTGAAAATCCGTTGCAACAATTATCTGTCAATTATAATTAAATTCCGTTGGAAATCCGTTGGAATTCCGTTGCAATTCCGTTGTAATTTTCCAACGGAAGTTTCCAACGGAAAAAATTCCGTAGGAAAAAGCTGATTTTTTTGTAGTGTTCTAAAGAAAAATTCCATCAAGCAGCTTTAAAGCAGGAACCAAAGGGATAACCAAGAAGAATTAAAGTAGTAATAGCAAAAGAGTTGAATTTAAAAGCCTTATTGCCTTGACTCTCTCAGGCATGCATGCATACATAATATATATATATATATATATAAAGAGATATGAATTAAATATTATATATATCTTGATTTAGTGAGTATATAAATAATGTGATAAAAAGACTAATGTAATAATTTTTTGAGTATAAAAGTGACGAATTCAACTAATCAAAACTTTTAAAACAACTAATTAATGCATAAAGTTGGTTTTAGTTATCTCACATTTTCAACATATTTTACATATTCAATATATAATAAATCAAATTTACTAAAAAATTAAATTACCAAAAACTTAATTAATTTTACAAAATATCTCGTCAAACAACGATCAAGCACAAGTGCTTGGATAGTTACATGGACTCTTTTAGTTTCGTGAGCGTGGATTTGGTGTCTTTTTTTTTTTAATTTTATTGAAGAAAATGAGTTAATTTAGATGGACTTTGATTCACAATATTACGAGAGATGTAATTTTCGGAAGCCTCGTTATTATTTGTATTTAGTGGAACAAATTGTTTTGGAATAGACCAAAATTGGGCATCTCAACCGAATTTCGAATGGCAACCTCAAAATTTCCGATATTGACTATTGTAATTGGAAAAAAAAATCATATAATGGAATTGATGGAATGGAGTAGACTTTTTAGATTCAGGAGACCCCACCTTACAGTGAGCTCGCCCTCTGCATTATGAGTAATCCAATGTGTAATATATTACATGTTTTGTTATATAAAAAGCAGATAAACATGTTCTAAATATGTTTTTAGGTATAGCTGCTCAGGTATGAGGACACCTTTTGATGTGCTCTACGTCGAAAATAATTTCCTCACAACTCTAGCTAAGCCAAATAGGCTCTTGGACTAGGTTTAAAACTAGCAATTAATTTAATCTAATTGAGAATATAATAGTAATGAGTTTTCAAGTATTGCGAAGGTTGAGCTTCTGACGTGAAGGTCCAATTAGTGATCGCTTGGATGGATGACGTGGGAACCAGATGAAGCGAAAATCATCTGGAAATGATATTGGAGATCAAAAATAAGGAAAAGCAGTAGCATTCCCAGACTAGACTGTCGCCTGTACTATACAAAGACCTTTCAAAAATAATGCTTTGTTACAATTGCGGAAAATGACAACGTCTCGTGTCTTATGGGACCATCTATTTGTCTGTTGGCTCTTCAGTTCAGGAAAAGCCTCCAATTGTTTTTTTTTTTATTATTGTTAATGAAAAAGAAGGGTAAAGACTTCATTCGCATTTAATAATTGCATTACTACCTCACACCGTTACAATTCTTTTTGAATTTAATACTGATAAAGCTGCCTTCTAAGTATATGTGACAATGCAATGCAATACTTGAAATTCGAAATTGAAACAATTTTGAGTTGGTGGTGTATTTTTTGGTTTTTTCTAATTCCAAATGCTAATAGTTTATAAAGTGTAGTGAAAAATTGTTATTTTACTCTTGTTTTCACTGTTGGTCTTATGCCATGAATACTAGTGTGTATGTGTTTTTTTTTTTTTAATTTTGGTTGCACTTTAGTGAGTAATAGGAATCACTGAGTCAACCTCTCTCTCGCACTATATTAGGGAGGCAGAGAGGCACCTCTCCGGCTCTCCCCTTGTTTTGGATTAGATAGCTCATCAGTTTGAATTGAGGGAAAAGAGGGAAGGAAGGAATCCTTCTTTTGTTTGCACTGCCCAATGGAGGTGGGGAAATTAAAGGGAAGGGAACACACCATCCTCCCCTTTCTTTTTCTATTTTCTTTTATTTATTTATTGGGTACAATCCGTTTCCTTTTAAAGCCTCTCTCCTCACATTGGAGCTATGAAGCTATGGGGGAGAGAAAACTATTTCAATGAATTATTACCATGGTACTAAGTCTCTCTCCGACGCTCTCATAATTCCTTGCTATTCTTTTTATTTATAGTGACTAATGTAATTAAACTTTTGTATTTTATTGCATTCTAAAAGGTTACTTGATATATCTCTTGCACACTATAATTAAATTTTTTTTTCAAAGAAAAAGTTACAAGTATAAGCAAAACATAGTCACAATCAAATAACTCTACCCACAGAGGCGGAGAGGAGGGGGCTAGTGGAGCCCCTAGCCCCCAATAATTTCAAAATTTTTATAATTTATTTTTATTTTTTAAAAAAATTAATAATTTCATCTTTATAAAAATTTGAAAAATTTTTCAACATATTTTAATTTTTAAAATTTTTAATTTTTTCTATAATAATTTTTTATCTAGTGAGATGTCTTACAATAATCAGTTAACAGCTAATTTTAATAAGATTAAAATAAAACCTATTGCAATAGAATTATTTCCAAACTTTACTTTTTTAAAACTTCACAACCATCACATCTTGTTCTCTTTTCTTTTTACCAAATACTATAAAAACAAAAAAAAATTTACACTTTTTTGCTTGCCAGCATTTTCTGTACAGAAAACCTCTAAACGATAACTCAATTTTTATATCATGATAATTAGTAAGTTTGGTTAATGTATTTATTTTATTTTTAATATTTTCAACTTTAAATATTTTCTTTATTTAATATTTTTTAGTTGGTAATTTTAATTTAGAATTTACCGTTTTAGTCATTTTTTGTTGAAAGCAACAAAACAAGGATTTGATTAAGCACCTAATGTAAATTATTTACTTATTTATTTAGGGATTGTTTGATTGCTTTCTCATAAATTATTTGTATTTTTTTATTTGCTTAGATTCTTGTGAATAATTTAGTTTTTTATTTAGAATTGCTTCCTCATTGAATTGTTTATTGATATTATAGTTAATTTTTATGATTAATTTCAGGGAATTACTTCCCATTGAATTATTTATTGATAGCTCTTAATATTTTTTAATGAGTTGCTTTCCATTAAGATTTTTTTATTATATTTGTTAATTTTTGTTTATTGTTAAGTTTATCTAAAAATTGAAATTATTGTTATTATTAAATAATTTATGATTATACTAGTTAATTATTTTAAATAAATTATTAAGATTAATTTCTTAAATGATTTTCAAAATTTATTTGTATAACTTTTATATGAATTTTTTCCATCTAACTTGTTTTATATTGTCTTTCACTCTTCGCCCTCCCTCAAACATGGAATCCTAACGTCGTCACTGTCAACCCATATACTGTAACACAATCAACATAACTAGTGATGAGCAAATAAATTAAGACTAACAAATAAGCATATAATTCGAGAACATGTAATATAAAATTTGAAATCGGACTATCTAAACATGATGCGTGAGATTTAAATCTAGAACTTAAAGATTTCAAGATTTCTTTTTTGTCATTAAGATAATACTTCTTCAGTTGCCCATGCATCATAATAGCATAGTTAAATAAATAAATATGAGGAGAGATCCAGAACCTCTTATATCTTTTAATAATATTTATATTTTGTCATTAAATTTTATATTTTGTTCACATAAATCATGTATGTCAAATTTCAAGTTAATTGAAAAATATGTAATTATTAGTTTGATAGTAAAATTTCAATTGTTAAATAAATGTTAAGAAATGTGTTTATCTGGATTGATATAATATAAATATCGAATTGATTTAAAATTTTATGTGCTAATACAAGTTAAATCTAGCAACTATTGTAAGTGAATCTCACTTTAATAAATAAATATAATATATATACATATATATAATAAAAATAACACTTTTAAAGAAAACTATAACTTATTTTTTCCTCAAGATTTTAAAGTATTATCCATCCTATTGTTCTAAGAACCCTTTCTTGTTTGTTTTTGATAATTCCAAAAGTCGAAAAAATATAACTTTATCTTTTTCAAAACCCAAATTGATCCGAACTTATATAACTAACCGAATTGATCAAAAATCGAACTACTTCGATCCATTTGGTCAGTTTCAAAAACTTGAACTCAAGCAAACTTTTTACAATATTTTAACCAAATTTTAAAATAATATATATAAATATAAATGTTAATATTCTCAAATAAATTCAACAATATTTTTAACAAATTCAACAACATATTTCAAAAACAATCAACTTAAATGGCATAAATTAATATAAGGAAAATTCAAACCAACTTTCGAGAAATTCCAACAACCAACAATGGTTTTCAAACATGGACCTCTCATGGCTTTATGCACGGTTTCTAAAATGTTAAAAAAAATCAGATTAGCATAAAATTTAAGTTAAAACAAGTTAAATATTTTATAAATTCAAATATGCATATTGACTAACATTAAATTAAATTTAATATATAATATATAATATATAAATAAAATATATTAAATAATTTTAATTTATATTAATTCAGGTTTAATTTTTCGGTCAAGAAATTTAACCACCAATATCAAATCAAATTGATGAAAATAATCAAACTTTTAAAACTGAACACATTGAAAACCGTTATAACTCAACTAAAAAAACCAAACTCAATTTGATTTAGTCTATTTTTTTCCATTTGGAATAATTTTGCTCACCTTAATTGAAAGGCCTCGTTGCATTCTTGCCCCTAATGCAATGTTAGTACTGTTCTTGCTTCCATATTCTTAAGTGTTTTTCTTTAAAAAATTATATTATTCAATTATTAATAAGGAAAAAATTATATAATTTATAAAACGACATTTGGGGAAATGTTGTATATCGAATAAAGGGTGAGGTTGGATTTTAATATATAATCCTCGTTCAGATTCAATTCCAGCAAATCTAAAGATTCTTTATTTGTTCTATCCCCTCCTCGACCCTTTATTCTGTGCCCTTGTCTGGTCGTTCTTGCTTGTAAAAGTTGAAATAATGATAAAATCAAATAGTGTAGCTTTTCAAAGGATAAAATTTAATAAGACTTCAAATACTTTGATTTTTTTTTTTTCAAAATGATGTCCTTGATTCATTGATTGTTAACACTGTTAGCTAACAATTTAAAAAAACTAAATTTAATATTGTATAAATATTTTAAGATATAAACATTTTTTATATTATTTTTTTAATTTAAACATATTCCCTTTTTAAAAAATTTGTTCATTGTTCTCTTCAAAACTTTAATAAGAAAAAAAACATAAAAAATTTGATTTGAAAGCTTGAAAATTTAAAGCTATATTTGCCATGAAAACTATAAAATTTTATTTTGAGGTAAAGTCTATTGTTATGAATCTTTTTATCTTTCTAACATTTTGAGAATTTTTTTTATTGAAAAGCATATATTACAAGTAAATCTTTTGTTCAATGATGGATATTTCAAATTTAATAGTATTATGTCAAGAGATTAATTTTTTAATTGTAATTACTAATTTTGTTAAAAAAATTTTGTGCAAAATTTATTCTTTGAGACCAGAGTTTAAAGTGACCTAAAAGATTTGGACTTGATTATTATATATAAAAAGTTTTAATTTTTTTGTCAAATATCAAATTTTATTAAATATCAAAGTGAGACAAACTAAATTATTAAATATCAAAGTGAAACAAACTAACTCATTCACAAATCTTATTCTAAAATTTTATTACTTTTTAAGTTTTTTTTCTTTGTTAATTATTGAATTTTATTAAATATCAAAGTAAATTTTATTAAGTTTCGAAAGAAACATAAGTATGTTTTTCAAAGAAGGTATTTATGTCTTAAAATATTATGTAATATTAGTTATAATTTTTTTAACTGTTGATTAGGATATTTACAGTCAAGGGATCAAAATATTATTTTAAAATAAAAAAAACAAAATATTCTTTTTGAAGCTTTTTAGATTTTACCCACCTTTCAAATTTATTTGAGTTATTACTATTTTAATGAAATTCTTTTATAATTTTTAACTAAATTAGATTAGTCGTTAAAAAGTAATATTCATAAAAACAAGGATAAAAAAAAAGGTTGTCAGCAACTTGAAAAGGAAAGCTAAATTGGGATGCAAATGAAACCCACGTCATGGATTGCGTTAGCTTTGGTACTTTGAAAAAAATAAAGTAGTACTACTATTGATAATTAACTTTAAAGTCAGGAAAAAGAAAAAAATAAAAAGCAGATAATGTATTATATCTGGACAAGTTTGCCCTTGGAACTATAAAAAGATAGATATTGGCACAAAAGTCTATAAAGTCAGTGTCAGACTGGCAGATGTGGCAGACAGATGGGTCGGCAAACCGTGTTGCGTTTATTGATTTGCATCGTCATTCTATTGTTTTTTTATTCAAGGATAATTTTGGAATATAATTTTTTTTAGTTGAGAAATAAAATCTATAATTTATAATTATATTTAAAGTAAATCCCAAAAGGCTTCTTTGCTTAACACTTGACCGTATTGCCTGAAGAAGGAAAGTCTCAAAGGGCTTCCTTCCTTCTGTATGATTATTACATTTTTTTTCTTTGATTTTTTAACAATTATTATTTAATATCAAACCATATTTAATAAATATTAAAATAATAATTAAAATGTTATTATCTTTTCTTTACATTAAAAGTTAAAAAAAATTTAAATCCAACTATTTATTAGTTAGTATACATGTCAATTACTAAATCAAATTATATAATATAATTTTTTTATCAAATTAAAATATGCAGTTGTTATTTATAAAAGTTTAATGTTAATTTTTCTAAATCTTAAATTTTAAAAAATAAGTTTTCTTATATTTAAATGTACTCTCCATTTTTCACTTTTTAAAATAAAAAACGTTAACTAATAAAATAACAATACAAGAGAACTTAAATATATCTGTTGACATAACTTTAGTATCCATTTGTAAACATGGTAAGATGGAAAAAAAGAAAGAAAGAAAGAAATGATGGATTTATATATAATCTTGTTAAGGTATATGTATGCCTTTAGGTAGTGTTTAGTATGAGATAAGTGAGAGCGCATTTCCTGCAATGTGCTCAATTAAATTATATTGTAGTGTTTATTTTACAACAAACTATTACAATGTAAGATTATAATAAATCACATTACAACCAATTGATGTAATGTAATTGCAATATAAAATCAGTGTAATCAAACTGCATTGCACTTTGTAATATTATTAAAAACAATTTTATCCTTCAATTTTGTTACTTTATTAAAAATATTTTATAATATTATAATTTATTTTTTATATAAATTTCAATGATGTCTTTTAATTATTCTCACTAATTATGGTGACTGTCAATAAAATTTATATTATCTTTTAAAGGAAAAAAAGTTAAAATAAAATATATAATATAAAAAATTATATTAAGAAATGAAAATGAAATATATAAGATTATAATAAAAATAAAAATAAAAATAAAATATATGACATTAAAAATATATTTAAGAGATGATATTATATAAAAATTAACAACAAAAAATACAAGTAATGATGGCTACAATAACAACAATTATATATTTTGTACATGTCAATGTATACTAACAATTATATATAATAATATAATTATAATTGCATATCTATTTCACAAAATATTCTCAACTCAATTGAAAAAAAAATTTACCATCTTGAGCATATCGCATGGGTTGCATACCAGTTATATTTAAAAAAAACCCCAAAGGCCTTCATTGCTTGACACGTAGCAATATTGCTTGAAGGAGGAAAGCCTTCCTTCCATATGGTTATTACTTTTTTTTTTCTTTAATTTTTCCAATAGTTATTATTAAATATCAAGTCATATTTAATAAATATTAAAATAGCCATTGAAATGTAATTATCTATTCTTTCCATTAAAAATTAAAGAAATTTGAATTCAACTATTTACTTAAGAAAAACTATCTACATGTCAATTACTAAATTAAATTATATAATATAATTCTCTTTATTAAATTAAAATATGCAGCTGTTATTCATAAAATTTCAATTTTAATTTTTTAAATCTTAAATTTTAAAAAAATAAATTTTTTTATATTTAAATGTACTCTCCATTTTTTACTTTTTAAAATAAAAAATACTAACTAATAAAATAAGAATCTAAGGAAACTTAAATATATCCATTGACATAATTATAGTATCCATTTGCAAACATGGCAATATGGAGAAAAAGGAAAAAGAAAGAAATGATGAACTCATATATTGTCTCGCTAAGGTATATATATGCCCTTCGGTAATGTTAGTATCCATTTGCAAACATGGCAATATGGAGAAAAAGGAAAAAGAAAGAAATGATGGACTCATATATTGTCTCGCTAAGGTATATATATGCCCTTCGGTAATGTTTGATATGTAGAAAGTAAAAGCACATTTTTTATAATGTGTCCAATTAGATTATATTACAGTGTTTGTTTTGGAATAAACCATTGTAATGTAAGATTGTAATGAATTATATTACAACTAATAAATGTAATGTGATTACACTCTAAAAACCAGAGCAATAAGATTGCATTACACTCTTCAATGTTGTTTGAGACAATTTTACCATTCAATTTTGTTACTTTATTAAAAAGTATTTTATAATGTTATAATTTATTTTTTTTATAGATTTCGATGATGTTTTTTTATTATTCTCAATAATCATAGTGATCATCAATAAGATTTATATTATCTTTTAAAAGAAAAAAATTAAAATAAAATATATAATGTAGAAAATTATATTAAAAAATGAAAATAAAATATATACGATTATAATAAAAAATAAAAAAATATGACATTAACAATATATTTAAGAGATGATATTATAAAGAAATTAACAGTAAAAAATACAAGTAATAGTGACTACAAAACAACATTATAAATTTTGTACATGTTAAAAACCATCAATTAGATATGATAATATAATTATTATTGCGTATCTATTTTACAAAGTATTCTTAACTCAATTAGAGAAAAATTTTTATCATCCTGAGCACATCACACAGGCAGCATACTAGTAAAATAAGAAAGCAAGCCCTTTGTCAGGTTTTAAAATTTTGATATGTGGGTTTTTATTGTTTTTAATGGACAGATTGGTGATTTGTCAATTGGGTGTCAACCGGTTTAGATTGCTTGCCATAAAAATAAGGTTATAGAGTCTACGAACTATTATTCTGTCAAGCCCTGTCTTATAATATGTTTGCCACGTCATTCATGTGCATAGTAATATATCTGCATATTTAGAAAGCCCCGAGAAATCGTTAAAAGATGATATTACCCTTATGGTATAACTAAATCGATTTAAGCCTCGAACTAGTTCAAATAGGAAATCTAAGACGAAATTGAGAATTTTACAGTTCAGGAATGAGTTAAAATGATGATTTGGAGTTCGAGAATCAATTTGGAGTCAAACCGAAATTTTCGCTCTTTAGGGGCAAAATGGTCATTTTGCCACCTAAAAATTTAATTTGGATATTTGATGAAATTTTTGACCAAGAATGATTATTTGAAGCATAATTTGAGGTTTAGAAGTGAAAAATTTAAATTCTGACATTTTTTCGATATTTTTCGGAACATAGGGGTAAAATCGTAATTTTACCACTTCAGGGGCAAAATGGTAATTTTCCACCACCAAGACACTTTTCCAGCCATGGTCTTCCCTTATCAATATTTTGACTTTTGACTAATCTAGTGGTGGAGAATAAAAGTTAATTTTTAAAGCATAAAAAGAAAAATTGGGCAAATAAGCTTGGGACACATGGCAAGCTTTAAATATTTTAATATTTCCTTATTAAAATCTGCCCATTCTCTTCCATATCCATCCCAATATTCGGCCAAGACCAGAAAATAGAGAGATAAAAAAAAAACAAAACCCTAGGTGAGAAAACCTAAGAGAAAGTGTTGAAATTTCAAAGAAATTAAGGGAAAAAGGTAATATTTTTCTATTAAACTTGAGTTCTCTTATTCTTAGGTATTTCTCCATGTTTTTCCATGCTTGAAATACATCAAATCATGATTAATTTTTGGCTGGTTCAATGGGTTTAGAGAGAGAAAATTTTTGGATTAAATTGAATTTAATATATGTTAGTGTTTAATGTTTAACATGTTAGTAAAAAAAACATGTAGAAAAGAATTCATCTTCCCCATTACCTAGCCCTAGCTGAATTTTCAAGTCAATGATGAGGAAGAATGTGATGTTATTTTAGGTTATTTGATTATGAAATCATGGTTTTTGAGATGGAAATTAATGAATTATGGAAAGAAAATCAAGTAGGAAAAATCGTGACAATGATGCACCATTTTTGCCGAATTTTTCCAAGAAGGAATGTGAATGTGGCTTTGCTGATTTTTGGGTTATTTGGCTGGACATTGGTGATTTGAATTGTTAGAAAAGAAATAGGACGATTTGGAGCTAAATCGGACGCGTTGACCGATTTATCGGGTAATGGGTCAAATTAAATCAATACCGCATTTAGATAATATTCGCGTATTTTGCATTCCATATCATGTATTAGAATAGGGTCTAAATTAGTTTATTTCGACCTAGCATCAATGTAGTAAATTCTTCGGTTTTTGGTATTGTGTCAAGGTGGAGAGACATCTGATAAAGACAAGGAGATAGCACCAGAGGATTATTAAACTGTGTGCTTCAAAAATCCAAACTTTGGACATTGTGAGTAAGCTTATCATTACCTTAATTATCTAAGGTAGTTTTATCTGATTTAATGAATTCTATGGAAAATGGGTCTTGAAAGGTACATTTTATGTTTTATAAACAAATATGCATAAATGATATAATTTTATAAATTGTTTGGAAAATAAACAACGATTTTTAAATAGAGTACTTGGAGACTATTACTTGATATATTTGTATTGTAAACTGTGACTTGAAATTGAATGGCTCATGGAATTGCTGGCATAAATGGCTGATTGATAATTATGTTATTGAGAAATATACAAATTGTTTTGGTTACCCATGCAGGCTTGATAATATTGTTTAAGCTATGTTATGCTGACGAACTTTTATTAATTATGGTTGGTCAATTAGCTTACTGCAGTGGGCGGGTTCCGTGGACCAGCCTATTAGAGGGGCATGGTAACCCCGTTATATTATACCTCGGTATGAGAGGCGCGGAGGGTAACTCCTGAGGTATGGTTATAGTTCACATCACGCCCAACCACCACGTGAGGGTGAACTCCGCTAACGCCAAGGAACGGCTGCGTTTTCAAAACGAAAACTTGTTTTGTACTTATATACAATTTTTAAACAGCCTTGGCGGTCTTGGTAGGATGCCTCGGCCAAGGTATCCCTGAGAATGGGTTTATGGCATGAGCTTAGTTTTATGAGATTCATGAGCCATGCTAATTATTTGAGTGAAATGAATTTATTTTATTTGGTTGAAATGTTGTGAACCATGGTACAATAATTTATTTTAAATGTCTCCAATTACTCAACTTTAGATATTTTAGGTAATGTTTGTTTACTCACTGGGATTATATATAATCTCACCCCCTCTTCTTATCCATTTCAGGCTCAGAGTAGCTTGTAGATAGTCGAAAATCGTCGAGGATTACAGTTGGCCATACTACTTCAAAAACTCGTAAGTTCACTACCTTTGAGTACTTTTGTCATTTGGGGGCCCACGTGTTGCTGTAAATGAAAGTTTATATCCTGGTTATCTATAACAATGTATGAAGTAATTTATTTTGCTTTTACGCTGTAAAAATTGTCTATGGATATTCCTATAAAAATTGTTTTACAAGAAAATAGAATATTTTAACAAATATTTTTATTTTATTCAAATAGTTGTAATTTCCCTTCAAATGAACGTTTTAGACACCGAATTTTATTTTTGATCATGGAATATATGTTTTCTAAATATATATTACATTTCTAATAGATTTTGAAATTTTTGCTGAAAAAGACCAAAATACCCCTGTGTGGTAAAAATTTCTTTTTGACTGTTTTCGAATCAGAAATGGTTTATACTTCTTTAAAACATGATTTTAGTGACTAATACTTACAAGGGAAGTAGAAAACTGATACGTAAGCCTTGCAGGGTCTCAATTGGTATCCCAAGAAATGGATGTCTATTGGGACATCGCGACGGTTGTCACGGACTCGAAGTTAGTATCAGGTCGTGACAATTCAATTGATCAGAGCTTTTGGTTTGAAAAGATGCTTTAAATATGTACAGTGACAGTGTGGCCCTGAATTGATTTAAGTTAGATCCAGTTAGAAGTACATGTCTGCATATAGAGCCTAATAGTTATTTAAATTACATTGTTTCTTTTCGTAGATTATTATGCCTCCTCGACGTGGACGTCCACCTCTTATTAGATCGGCTGGGAGGGGGAGAGGTCGTCCTAGACGAAATTAGCTAGATCTTATAGGAGAGGAGTCGGCTGCATCCACTTTTCGAGCAGCACCTACTGCGGAGCAGGCCGAGAGTCCTCCACATCCTCCACCTCCTCCTCCATCCACTAGTATTCCTGCTATGCCCCCTGAGGTAATACAGGCATGGGCGGCTTTCTTTATGGCTATCGCTGGCCAGGCTCAGGCTGGTCAGGCTACTCCTATGGTTCCTCCCGTTGCTCCTCCAATACCTCCACCTTCTGTTCCACCCCTAGAGCAGGATGTTTCTATATCCAAGAGGCTTAAGGAAGCTAGGCAGCTTGGTTGTCTTCCTTTTTCAGGTGAGTTGGACGCGACTGCGGCCAAAGACTGGATAAATCAAGTCTCAGAGACACTACCAGATATGAGATTAGATAATGACATGAAATTGATGGTGGCTACGAGGTTATTGGAAAAGAGAGCCCGTACTTGGTGGAATTTGGTAAAATCTAAAACTACTACTTTTCTGACTTGGACAGATTTTCTTAGAGAGTTCGATAGTCAGTACTACACGTATTTTCATCAGAAAGAAAAAAAAAGAGAGTTTCTAAGTCTGAAATAAGGGAATCTATCTGTAGAGGAGTACGAGGCTCGTTTTAACGAGTTGATGCTATATGTGCCAGATCTGGTAAGGACAGAGCAGGATCAAGCTGGTTACTTCGAAGAAGGGCTCCGTAATGAGATCAGAGAGAGAATGACAGTGACAAGCAGGGAGCCACATAAGGAAGTAGTACAGATGGCTTTAAGGGCCGAGAAGCTCACAAATGAAAATCGAAGAATGCGAGCTGAGTTTGCAAAAAGAAGAAATCCAGGTGCATCTGTTAGTCAGCCACCGAAGAGGGGCAGAGATTCATCTGTTTCAGGGAGTACTACCTCCGTCTCAGTGACATCTCCTCGACCTCTAGTTCCACAGTCACAGCAGAGGCCTCAAAGATTTGGTAGATCTGCGATGACTAGTTCTGGGAAAAGTTGCAAGGGTTTCGATAGGTGCAGAAATTGTGGGAAGAATCATATTGGGCTGTGTAGGGGACCAGCACGATGCTTTCAGTGTGGACAGATAGGTCACCTTCGGAATGATTGCCCACAATTAGGACGAGCCATGGCAGCTATTCCACCGCCACCAGCTTGCACTAATGTACAGAGGAGAGACTCTTCTAGGATATAACAGAGGCAAGGAGTGGCTATTCAGTCTGGTGTGGAGAGTAACACTCCTGCACATCCACCCATGAGACCTCAGACACGTACTACGACCAGAGTATTTACTGTAATAGAAGACGAGGCGCGAGTCCGACCGGGTGCTGTAACAGGTACCATGTCTTTATTTGGTCGAGATGCTTATGTTTTAATAGACTTTGGTTCAGATAGGTCCTATATGAGTACTGCATTTGCATCACTTGCGGATAGAAATTTGTCCCCATTAGAGGAAGAGATAGTGGTACATACCCCTCTTGGAGAAACACTAATTAGAAATACTTGTTATAGAGATTGTGGAGTAAGGGTTGGTGAAGAAGAGTTTAGGGGTGACTTGATTCCCTTGGAGATTCGGGACTTTGATTTGATATTGGGTATGGACTGGTTAAGTACACATCGGGCGAATGTAGATTGCTTCAGGAAAGAAGTAGTACTTCGAAATTCTGTCGGGGCGGAGATCGTGTTTGTAGGGAAACGCCAGGTATTACCATCTTGTGTGATCTCGGCTATCAAGGCTTTGAAATTGGTGCAAAAAGGGTATCCAGCATATTTGGCTCATGTGATTGATACTTTGATGGAGGAACCTAGATTAGAGGATGTCCCAGTGGCAGGTGAATTTTTAGATGTATTTCCTGATGAGTTACTGGGACTACCTCCAGATCGAGAGCTCGAGTTTCCCATCGATTTACTTCCAGATACCGCACCGATTTCTATCCCTCCATACAGAATGGCTCCAATGGAATTGAAAGAACTGAAGATTCAGTTGCAAGATTTGGTGGATAAGGGTTTCATTCGCCTTAGTATTTCTCCTTAGGGAGCACTAGTCTTGTTTGTCAAGAAGAAAGATGGTACTCTACAGTTGTGTATTGACTATCGACAGTTGAACAGAGTGACCATCAAGAATAAGTATCCCCTACCTCGGATTGATGATCTCTTTGATCAGTTACGAGGTGCTAAGGTGTTTTCCAAGATTGATTTGAGGTTTGGGTACTATCAGTTGAGGATTAAGGAACAAGATATACCCAAGACTGCTTTCAGGACGAGGTATGGGCATTATGAGTTTTTAGTTATGCCATTTGGTTTGACTAATGCCCCGGCAGCATTTATGGATTTGATGAATAAGGTGTTTCATCCATACTTGGATAAATTTGTGATAGTATTCATCGATGACATCCTGGTTTATTCGAGGAATGATGATGATCACGCTGTTCACTTACGTACAGTGCTACAGACTTTACGAGACAGGCAGCTTTATGCCAAATTCTCAAAGTGTGAGTTCTAGTTAAAGGAAGTAGTTTTCTTGGGTCATGTAGTATCTGGAGCTGGAATTTATGTTGATCCCAAAAAGATTGAGGTAATTGTGCAATGGGAGCAACTGCGGACAGTAACCGAGATCCGTAGTTTTTTGGGCTTAGCCTATTATTATCGAAGGTTCGTACCGAGATTTTCACTAATAGTTGCACCACTGACTCGCCTGACTTGTAAGGGAGTTAAGTTTGTGTGGGATGATCTCTGTGAAAGTCGGTTTCAAGAGTTGAAAAACCGGTTAACCACCGCTAGCATTCTGACACTTTCTGTTAATGGAAAAGAATTTGTGGTGTATAGTGATGTTTCTAAGCTAGGATTAGGGTGTGTACTGATGCAAGATGAGAAAGTAATAGCTTATACTTCTCGACAGTTGAAGGAGCATGAGGTGAATTACCCTACCCATGATTTAGAGTTAGCAACAATAGTCTTCGCTTTAAAGATTTGGAGGCATTACTTGTATGGTGAGTGTTGTCAGATTTTTACAGATCATAAAAGTTTGAAATATTTGCTCACCCAGAAAGAGCTCAATTTGAGACAAAGGCGATGGCTAGAGTTGATCAAGGATTATGACTTAGTGATTGATTATCACCCTGGGAAGGCAAATGTTGTAGCAGACGCCTTAAGTTGTAAATTATCATCATCCTCAGCAGCACTTCGAAGTTCTTATCTCCCGATGTTAATTGAGATAAAATCTCTAGGGGTCCAGTTGAATCATGGTGAAAATGGGTCCCTATTGGCTAGTTTCATTGTTAGACCTTCATTGTTGGACCAGATCAGAACATTGTAGCCATCTAATGACAAGTTGAAACAAGAAATTCAAAAGTTGCAAGATAGAGAGACTAGTGAGTTTAGACTCACTGATGATGGTATCTTGAGACTTGGAGATCGGGTTTATGTTCCCAGAAATGATCAGTTGAGACAGGCAATCTTAGAGGAAGCTCATTCATCCACCTACGCGTTGCATCCCGAAAGCACCAAGATGTATAGAACTATTAGAGAGAGTTATTGGTGGCCGGGGATGAAAAGAGACATAGCAGAATTTGTAACAAAATGTCTCACCTGTCAACAGATTAAGGCGGAGCATCAGAAGTCGTCAGGTACTCTTCAACCTTTACCAATTCCTGAGTGGAAGTGGGAACATGTGACTATGGATTTTGTATTGGGGTTACAGCGAACACAGAGTAGGAAAGATGCCATCTGGGTGATTGTTGATAGATTGACTAAGTCCGCTCATTTCTTGGCGATCCATAGCACTTATTCTATAGAGAAGCTAGCTAGACTTTACATTGATGAGGTAGTGAGGCTACATGGAGTTCCAGTTTCCATTGTAGCAGATCGAGATCCTCGATTTACCTCACGATTCTGGCCAAAGTTTCAGGAAGCTCTCGGGACTACTTTGAGATTTAGCACTGCTTTTCATCCGTAGACAGATGGTCAGTCTGAGATGACTATTCAGACTATGGAAGACATGCTACGGGCTTGTGTCATGGACTTCATCGGGAGTTGGGATAAACACTTGCCGTTAGTGGAGTTCGCGTATAACAACAGTTTTCAGTCCAGTATTGGTATGGCACCGTACGAGGCTTTGTATGGAAGAAAGTGTTGGACTCCACTTTGTTGGGAAGTGGGTGAATGAAAATTGGTTAATGTGGAATTGATTGACTTGACAAATGATAAGATCAAAGTCATCCAAGAGTGACTAAAGACAGCACAGGATATGCGAAAGAGCTATTATAATAAACGGAGGAAAGATTTGGAGTTTAAGATAGATAATAGAGTTTTTCTTAAGGTTTCTCCTTAGAAAGGTAACGATTTGAATATTTTAAGGCATTAAATTTTATTTGATTATCTTATTATGATAAGTTGTGATTTCTTAATGGAAAATGGAAAGGTGTGATTCGATTTGCGAAGCGGGGAAAGCTCAACTCGAGGTATATAGGGCCTTTTCGCATCATTGAAAGGATTGGGCCGGTAGCTTACAGACTCGAATTACCTTTGGAGTTAGATCGAATTCACAATGTTTTCCACGACTCGATGTTACAGAAGTATGTACCTGATCCCTCCCATATCCTTGAAGCACCTCCGATTGAGTTACATGACGATTTGAAGTTTGAGGTGCAACCTATACGTATTTTAGATAGAAAAGATCGGGTGTTGAGGAACAAGATCATTCCAATGGTGAAAGTGTTGTGGAAGAATACTCGAATGGAAGAAATGACGTGGGAAGTTGAGCATCAAATGAGAAACCAATATCCACATCTTTTCTCGGAATCTGGTAAGTGAAATTTTGAAGTCAAAATTTTATTTAAGGGGGGTAGTACTGTCAAGCCCTGTCTTATAATATGTTTGCCACGTCATTCATGTGCATAGTAATATATTTGTATATTTAGAAAGCCCTGAGAAATCGTTAAAAGACGATATTGCCCTTATGGTATAACTAAATCGATTTAAGCCTCGAACTAGTTCAAATAGGAAATCTAAGACGAAATTGAGAATTTTACAGTCCAGGAATGAGTTAAAATGATGATTTGGAGTTCGAGGATCAATTTGGAGTCAAACCAAAATTTTCGCTCTTTAGGGGCAAAATGGTCATTTTGCCACCTAAAAATTTAATTTGGATATTTGATGAACTTTTTGACCAAGAATGGTTATTTGAAGCATAATTTGAGGTTTAGAAGTGAAAAATTTAAATTCTGACATTTTTTCGGTATTTTTCGAAACATAAGGGTAAAATCGTAATTTTACCACTTCAGGGGCAAAATGGTAATTTTCCACCACCAAGACACTTCTCCAGCCATGGTCTTCCCTTATCAATATTTTGACTTTTGACTAATCTAGTGGTGGAGAATAAAAGTCAATTTTTAAAGCATAAAAAGAAAAATTGGGCAAATAAGCTTGGGACACACGGCAAGCTTTAAATATTTTAATATTTCCTTATTAAAATCTGCCCATTCTCTTCCATATCCATCCCAATATTCGACCAAGACCAGAAAATAAAGAGAGAAAAAAAAAACAAAACCCTAGGTGAGAAAACCTAAGAGAAAATGTTGAAATTTCAAGGAAATTAAGGGAAAAAGGTAATATTTTTCTATTAAGCTTGAGTTCTCTTATTCTTAGGTATTTCTCCATGTTTTTCCATGCTTGAAATGCATCAAATCATGATTAATTCTTGGCTGGTTCAATGGGTTTAGAGAGAGAAAATTTTTAGATTAAATTGAATTTAATATATGTTAGTGTTTAATGTTAGTTTAACATGTTAGTAAACAAAACATGTAGAAAAGTATTCATCTTCCCCATTACCTAGCCCTAGCTGAATTTTCAAGTCAATGGTGAGGAAGAATGTGATGTTATTTTAGGTTATTTGATTATGAAATCATGGTTTTTGAGATGGAAATTAATGAATTATGGAAAGAAAATCAAGTAGGAAAAATCGTGACAATGATGCACCATTTTTGCCGAATTTTTCCAAGAAGGAATGTGAATGTGGCTTTGCTGATTTTTGGGTTATTTGGCTGGACATTGGTGATTTGAATTGTTAGAAAAGAAATGGGACGATTTGGAGCTAAATCGGACACGTTGGTCGATTTATCGGGTAATGGGTCAAATTAAATCAATATCGCATTTAGACAATATTCGCGTATTTTGCATTCCATATCATGCATTAGAATAGGGTCTAAATTAGTTTATTTCGACCTAGCATCAATGTAGTAAATTCCTCGATTTTTGGTATTGTGTCAAGGTGGAGAGACATCTGATAAAGGCAAGGAGATAGCACCAGAGGCTCATTAGACTGTGTGCTTCAAAAATCCAAACTTTGGACATTGTGAGTAAGCTTATCATTACCTTAATTATCTAAGGTAGTTTTATCTGATTTAATGAATTCTATGGAAAATAGGTCTTGAAAGGTACATTTTATGTTTTATAAATAAATATGCATAAATGATATAATTTTACAAATTGTTTAGAAAATAAACAACTATTTTTAAATAGAGTACTTGGAGACTATTACTTGATATATTTGTATTGTAAACTGTGACTTGAAATTGAATGGCTCATAGAATTGCTGGCATAAATGGCTGATTGATAATTGTGTTATTGAGAAATATACAAATTGTTTTGGTTACCCATGCAGGCTGGATAATATTGTTTAAGCCATGTTATGCTGACGAAATTTTATTAATTATGGTGGGTTAATTAGCTTACTGCAGTGGGCGGGTTCCGTGGATCAGCCTATTAAAGGGGCACGGTAACCCCGTTATATTATACCTCGGTATGAGAGGCGCGGAGGGTAACTCTTGAGGTTTGGTTAAAGTTCACATCACGCCCAACCACCACGTGAGGGTGAACTTCGCTAACGCCAAGGAACGGCTGCGTTTTCAAAACGAAAACCTGTTTTATACTTATATACAATTTTTAAACAGTCTTGGCGGTCTTGGTAGGATGCCTCAGCCAAGGTATCCCTGAGAATGGGTTTATGGCACGAGCTTAGTTTTATGAGATTCATGAGCCATGCTAATTATTTGAATGAAATGGATTTATTTTATTTGGTTGAAATGCTGTGAACCATGGTACAATAATTTATTTTAAATGTCTCCAATTACTCAACTTTAGATATTTTAGGTAATGTTTGTTTACTCACTGGGATTATATATAATCTCACCCCCTCTTCCTATCCATTTCAGGCTCAGAGTAGCTTGTAGATAGTCGAAAATCGTCGAGGATTACAGTTGGTCATACTACTTCAAAAACCCGTAGGTTCACTACCTTTGAGTACTTTTGTCATTTGGGGGCCCACGTGTTGTTGTAAATGAAAGTTTATATCCTGGTTATCTATAACAATGTATGAAGTAATTTATTTTGCTTTTACGCTGTAAAAATTGTCTATAGATATTCCTATAAAAATTGTTTTACAAGAAAATAGAATATTTTAAAGAATATTTTAAAGAATATTTTTATTTTATTCAAATAGTTGTAATTTCCCTTCAAATGAACGTTTTAGACACCGAATTTTATTTTTGATCATGGAATATGTGTTTTCTAAATATATATTACATTTCTAATTGATTTTGAAATTTTTACTAAAAAATGACCAAAATACCCCTGTGTGGTAAAAATTTCTTTTTGACTGTTTTTGAATCAGAAATGGTTCATACTTCTTTAAAACATGATTTTAGTGACTAAAACTCACAGGGGAAGTAGAAAAACTGATACGTAAGCCTTGCGGGGTCTCAATTGGTATCCCAAGAAATGGATGTCTATTGGGGTGTCGCGACGGTTGTCACGGACTCGAAGTTAGTACCGGGTCGTGACATATTCAATTATATTATTCCAAATCTTATTTTTTTAAATTTTAATTTCATGCAATATAATAAATTTTTTTATGATCAACATTTGTAAAATTTGACTTCAAAGTATGCAAATTAAGTAGACATTCAACTTAGAATGAAAAAAGTAATAATTGATCATTTTAAATGACTTTTACGAATACATTGAATTTGATTTTTGGAAAAAAATTACAAATAGAATTTAAATTATTTGTTTACCAAATTTATGATTAAAGTTTGTTACATTTGACCAAAAATTTGGCAAATTAGCTAGATATTAGTCTTAGAATGAAGTAAAAAATTATTAATAATTTTAAATGATTTTTCAAGAATTCATTAAATTTGAATTTTTTAAATTAAAAAGTAGAATTTAAATTATTTGTTTGCCAAATTTAAATGCAAGTGCTGACTTTAGGGCATGTTTAGCTCACAAGAAGGAATAGAATGAGAATAGAATAGTCATTTCAATGAAACAGTTATTAAATAGTTTAGTTCATAGGAATAGAATGTTGGTCCTTAAGGAGTGCTAAAGGGAGGGTGAATAGCACTTCTAAGAATTGTTTTGAAGTCAACTCTTGTGCTTAAAACTCTTTGTAAGATAAAATGGAAACATTAAAACTTATTAAGGCTAAAAGATACCAAGCAAAGAAAAGGTAAAAGGAGTGGACAAAACACTTAAGTATTTATAGTGGTTTGGACCCCTTGACCTACATACACTACATTGAAATCTTAATTAAGGATTTTCAACCCAACTTCACTATACCAATGAAATTAATAGCTTTCATTAAGCTTTTACAAGGTGAGCTTATAACCCAAACTCTAATCATTTATAATAAGTTTTAGAGTTCTTCACACACTCTAATTTACAGTGAAAAGAGAAGAAAGAGAAGTACATGTGATCACCTTTATTGATCTAAAAGGAATACAATCAAGTTCAAACACTTTTACAAGAATAGGAATGAAAAACAGTAATATAAGAGTGGGTTCTTTGGCTTTTTGCTCAATATATGATCTTGGTAGGTTCTCTATCTCTTCTTTGACCGTTGAAGCTTCTTTTTATACTTAGAGAGTCAGATTTTGCTATTAGGGACAGTTTCCAGCTATTGGGAACAAGTCTGATGCCATTCTAGCCATTATTTTATCTTTTAGCATTTAATTTCAAATAGGCAGACAATGTTCCGTTAACTGATTAAAGGTAGGCTTTAACTGATTAAGCCTTTTTTGACTTGCACTGCCTAGTAGCTCTGTTAACTGTGTTAACCAGTTGAAAAAGACTTTAATCGATTAAGAACTCTTTGTTTTCAAAGTTCTCTATCCAGCAGACTTCCTTTAATTGGTTAACCCCTCCTTTAACTAATTAAAGTTTTTCTCCCTTTATCTTTATGTTGGGTTTGGTTATGGAAGGCATGCTCAAAATTATGCAACAAAAATAAAATTAAAACTTAAAAAAAACAAAACATACCTTCACCCACGGATTACCATGGTGATATTTTAACACATAAAATGACATATAAAATCAGAAGCTAACCTTGTTAACATTATTCTGATCGGAATAGCAATCTTCTCAATGCAACCTGCAAACACCACGAGAAGCAAGAACCCTAACCAATCAAGCTCTTGACCTCTAACGGTAGTACACATAATTTCACTTGAACCTTTTAGCAGAGGAAGGAGATTTTAACTATGCTTTTGTGCTAGCAAAAAGGGACAACATTTGTCCTTTTTCACTTCTCACAAGGATTGGTCGAATCATACACTTGAAAAATTACTTCAATAGCAATATTCTTCTTCACAAAGTAGGTGACAACACACAAAGAAAAAACCGTCTTTTTTCTTTACAAATTCTTTTCTTCATATGTGAAAAAATAGTTAAATATGGTTTATATAGCTAGGTTAAAATTAACTTTAATTTTGCAATAAAGCCATCCAAATTATAACACATTACAATATACGCCCATGACTTAAACTATTTTAATTAAGCTCAATGGAAATTAAATTGAAATAATTTCTTTTATATTACAATTTTAGCATTATAATTATAACTATTACTATATTATGCCTAAAACTTAATTAATTTTTTTTAATTAAGTTTATAGAAGTTAATTACCTAGCATGTGATTTTAGTCTAATTTAAATTATCACTCTCCCAATTTAATTCAAATGTAATCATTTTGTGTGACCTTTTAGGTTCTTAACATGTTAGCAATAGAATTGAGTAATGACATAATTGATTCGTATAAATTTCAATCAATTAATTTATAATCAATTCCATAGACCAAGATTGGTATTTAGCAATGCATCATGGCTACCAATTGTTAGGAGAGTCAAAGGGTTCTCTGACAACCTTTTAATGTACAGTCTATCAGTATAATTCATTCCCTCATCATATATCCCAGAGATGATAAGAGTTTGGTACAATATTTACTATTATTGACCTCCATATTCATTCTTGTAGTTATAGCATTAGTTTTATAGAGACTTATGAAACTTTTTCATAATCTTCAAGTCACCTTGGCCAAGGATTTCAATCAGTTAATGTTAATCAAGAATTGATAGAATATGTCCTCTAAAAACACTTAAGGAATGATTCCTATCTTGACCACTCATTTGCCTTCACATGCTTCATATTATATCCAAAAACATCCTACTTAGGCATCCTTGGTTAGATACCTGTACGGATGAAATTAAAGCATAACACTCCATATATAAGACAACCAGGTGTCTCTAGTTTAAGGAGTATTTACATGACTGACACATGAAAAGTGTTTCATAGACATTAGAGTGTATTACCAAATGCACTTCTCATGGTGGTTCATGTTTAGTGAACTTGCTTTCCTAGGCAAGTATCCACATTCTAGTTCCAAGGATGTCTATACTTTAATCTATGAGATCAATTACTTACTTCCATAGTAAGGAATATAAAATGTACTAGTTTTTAAGTATAATGATGCCTAATCTCCAAGATACATTAACTAGAAAAATTTTGCGATTATGCTTTGATGAATAAGGATCTCATAATCGCAACCCATTACAATTCCCTTGTAAGGCATATTAATTTCATGGATTTCATCTAATTTAACTTATAACTCATTATAATTAATGTCTTATTGATGAAGAAAACCTTTAATCATTTAATATAAATGATATCGTTGCATAATTAGAACTAAGTCTTGACCAATCTCAATTAGCTACAAAGCTCATTCCAACACTTTAACTGATTAAAATATGCTTTAACCAATTAAAAATTCTTTGATTTGAATTTCATTATTTTGGCTCATTTCAATGGTCATCTTCAATTTAAATTTGGATTTTAGCACGTCAAGGTTCTTCAAGTTTTGTGCTTTAACCGATGAACCTTATTCTTTAACTCATTAACACACCTCTATCATTGGCTTCCAACCTCTTTCTTAATCAATTAAGTCTGGTGCTAACCGATTAAGGCTTTTCTGCTTTGTTTTCAAGTTGTGCCCAATTTTACCTTAACTGGTTAAGGCTTCATGTTAATCGATTAATTATGATCTGTCTTCACTAATCACTTTTTTCTTTCTTTCTTTACTTGATTAATCCATCTTCAAATTTAGCAAGCATATTGTCTTACTTTTAATTAACAAATTTGTTAGAGGAATTAAACTATATCTTGCACACTTAAATAGTGAATATTTTGTTATCATAAAAAACATATAAAGTCAACATAGAATAGAATAGGAATTGTTATTATGAATTATTCTAATGTTTGGTTAGCAAGAATAGTTATAAGAATAACTAAAGAATAAGTGATAAATGATAAAAATACCATTTATTATAAGATTTAGTTTTTAAATTAAAAATATTTATTATTTTAATAATTTATTAAAAACATTAATAAATTATTATTTAAATGTTAAAATGATTACTTATTTTAATTTACAAAATATTAATAATCTATATTTCATTTAAACTATTAATCAATTATAATTAAAACATTAATTTTATTATTTTATTTTATTCTTTAGTTTTAAAATATTAAATTATAAACAATTTATAATTAAAATTTTAATTTAATTTTTAAGTTTTAAATATTAACTTTTTATAATTTATAATTAAAACTTAATCATTTTAATTTTAAATTCATTTTATTTATTGAGAGAAGGAGACAAGTGGCTAGGTTGGGAGAGAAAGAAATTGTAAAAAATTGAATAAATTGCATTTTATATACTATGGCAATTCTTAAAATTAATGAAAGTTATTTTTGTCCATTCATTTTTTTACTTTATTCTTTCCTTTTTGGAATAGCCAAGGGACCTTGGTAATGGCTATTCCTTATCTCCCTCAATGGCTATTCTAAAGAATGGTCATTCCTTCTAACTAAATAAAGTGTTAAAGAAAGATTAAGAATAGGGAGAATGTATATTCCATTCCCCAAACCAAATATGCTATAAAGGTTCAATAAGCTAATTGAAGTTCTCACTGTGTCACGACCCGGAACTACCCTCGAGTCCGTGACAACCGTCGTGATGTTCCGATATGCATTCATCCCCCGAGTACCATATTGAGACCTCGCAAGGCTCTCGTATCAGTCTTTCCAACTCCCCTGTGAGTTTTAATGTACAAACCTCATGTTTCTAAGCATTTCGTTCAATTTCGGACCAAAACAAGGAAAAAGACAAAATTTACTACACAGGGGTGTTTCGATCATTTTTCGTCGAAAATTTCAAAATTTGGAAAAAATGTTACTTACGCGTAAAGATTTCATAATTCGCAGTCGGAATTGAAATCGGATATCTAAACCATGAAATTTGAGTAAAATTACATTTAATGGAATAAAATAATAATATTTCATAAAATAAAATATTTTCTTATAAAATAATTTTTATATAGATATCTGGATATAATTTTTACAGTGTAAAAACAAAATATATTAGTACATATAGCAACACAGTTAACTGAAGTATAAGTTTTAATTTACAATGCTAAGTGAGCCTGTAATAGAGAAATACAGTCTAAGAAATGAACCTGTGCACTGAAAGTTATCACTCTAAACCTTCTCCTCAACAAAATTCTCTATCTAGAACTGTCTGTGAGCCTGAAATGGGGAAATTGAGGGGGTGAGTTTTACAACCCAGTGAGTTAGATAACTACCATCCACGACATCTAAAGTCGAGTAGATATCTACAACTGTTTGTGAGCCTGAAATGGGGAAATTGAGGAGGTGAGTTTTACAACCCAGTGAGTTAGATAACTACCATCCACGACATCTAAAGTTGAGTAAATGGAGACAATATAAATAAAACACAATGCTATCATGTAGTTCATAGCACCAATTTAATACAATTATACAAAGCAATCTTATTTGACAAAATCCAAGGCTTATGTTTTATTTATAAAAATCAGGCTTAAGCCAAATCTCATACTCGTGGACACTTTATCAGAGTGTCCAATCGAGTCCGCCAAGGTTGTGAGAATTTCATAATTTTTCAAATACAGCCGATCCTTGGTGTTGGCTAAACTCATCTTCACGCGGTGGTTTAACGTGAAGTGAATTGTAACATTACCTCGGAAGTTACCCTACTCGCCTCTACAACCGAGGTAACAATTAATCGGGTTTTTCCGTGCTCTTCCTAAACACAGTCCACGGTAACCCTCACTGCAGTGTTTTATTAAACCACCCAATTTATAGAAAAATTCAACAGCATAACAAGGCCATTTTAATACTAGCCAGCCTACACGGCAAACAACAATTTATGAAATTTTAACACATATACCAACCAAGCATGCTCACCAAAATCATAAGCCATAAATTTCAATTTTTATATATGAGCACAAACTTAAACCGGTCTCTACATACTCAATGTTATTAAATCAATTTTTTGATTTAAAAATCATTTATAAAATTCAATTTATTTTAAAAGCATATAACCAGATAAAATACTTCAGATATTGAAAATGGTAAATTATCCACTCACAGGTTTCAGAAGTCCCGAATACCCTTAGTTTCGCTCGTCCATAGCTAATTTTTTACCTTTATCGGATGGTTCACCACCTATGCGTTACGCGTAGCACAAATTTCAACACATCAAATCAATTAATTATAATTGATTTTAGGCTCTATAATTTCTATATGAATGCATGAAATGCAATGTAAGCTATCCGAATAATCGTCTAAACAAGGTATCCGGTCTAATTCGCCTACACGCGATTAACTTGGTTACAGTCTCCAATTTAATTTCGAATTGATTTCTTTTAATTTCTATATTCTAATTACACTTAATTGACCTTAGTGACTGTGAATATGATGCCAATTTGCAGTCTGAAACACCTAGTGCACCAATATGCACTTTAGGCAAAAATTTCAGTTTTTGCACCAAAATTTCCCATAATTTTTCTATACTCATAATTCATCAATTTACACTTAAATACCACCAATTTGCAACAAATTAAGCAGCCAATATTCTCCTGAAAAATTCGGCATAATGGGTTTAAATGGGAGAAAATCATTTTTCTAGCTAGGTTTTGATATATTTGATTATAACTTAACTAAATAACATTAAATCAACCTAAAAATTGTTCAAATCTCCCCCTTGAATATTCAGCCAGCATGAGTGATCCATACCCATAAGTGATTCATGCATCAAATGGGAAAATAAAGCTTGGGTAGTAGAAATCTTAAGGAAAATAAAAAATTTTTACCTTTTTTCAAGCTTGATTACTTGATTTCCCTTGTTTTCTCTTTGATTTTTTTGCTAGGGTTTTAGGTTTTCTTCTTTTTCTTCTTGTGACTGGTTGAGGCTGAACCTCCCAAGGTGTTTGGCTGATTTTTGTAGCTTTTTATTCCTTAAATAATTAAATATTCAAATTATTCACATGTTTATTTACTTTTTTCATTCTTTTATTATTATTTTTTTTTGAATTTCTTTTCAACACAAAAATTTCCAGCACTTATCCTTTGATTTCATGAAGCTTCTAGACAAATCTCAAAGATTTTTATAGCGTAATTTTGCAAAATTATGCTTTTATCCCCGAAAAAGTACAAAATTACATTTTTGCCTCAAAAATTGAAAAATTACCACAAGGCATATTTTTCACTCCTCAAACTCATACCACACTCCAATTTATCAAATTTGATCTAAATTCTCTCGAAAAATTAAATTTGGTCATCCGATGGTAAAATTACCATTTTGCCCCTATTCTCCAAAATGTACCGGAATTGCATTTCCTTTCCACTTTTCAACCTCAAATTATGTTTTAACTAGTCTAAATAATCAATCTAAATCAAATGGGACCAAAATCTTCTTTAAAAATTCTCGTTTTGACCCTTAGTGGCAAAATTACTATTTTACCCTTGTGTTCCAAAAATATCGAGAATTACACTTTTTCACTGCTAAACGTCATTTTATGCTCCAATAATCATATTATATTTCATATAATTATTCTTGGTCATAAAAATCAAAATCTTTATTAAAAATCTCCATTTTATCCTGAAATTGAAAAATGATTGTTTTATCCCTAATAGGTCAATTTTCTTGATTTACTCCAAACTGAACCTCGAACTCCGAATCACTGTTTTAAGTCAATCCATGGGTTTTAGTTTTTTAAAATTCATTCCCCATTCTCTGTTTAAATTGATCCAAAACTTATTTAGCTTAACCATACCATTAGGGGTAATATTGTCATTTAACTTGTTTCCCGGGGCAATTCAATATACAAACATGCTATCCAGTGCATGTGAATGACCTGTCACAGATAAATTAAGGTCTGGTATTACAGCACTACCCCCCTTAAAATAAAATTTTGACCTCAAAATTTCATTCATCATATTCCACAAAAATGAAGGTTTTGGATTTTCATTTCATATTTAATCTCACATGTTATCTCCTTTATAAGGAAACTCTGATTCATTACTTCGATTTCCTTCAGCTCGACTTACATATATCATTTATATTTATCTTGAACCTTTAAAAATTTGATCATCAATTATTTCCTCGATAATGATTTCTTGCCTAGAGACATGCTCAGTGTCTGTATTCCTCTTATTAAATTTGAACTAAAAATTTTTTCCATTTGTATCAATTTCAATCATTTCTCATACTTATGTATATATATATATATATATACCAATCACCCTCATCACTTGATCATTCCTCAACATTCTTTTGACATCCATTCTTTCATTTTCATCTTTAAACATTATTATGTATCGTATAGCATCATTTGCATATCACATTCTTTCCGTACACATCCTTTATCTAGGGGAAATTAATAGTCTCTATGATCCCCACATACCTCATATTGACTTTACATTCATACAACTTAGATTTTTCCTTAATCCTCTTAATGTCAACATTTAAATCCATCTCATATGGATTCATACTATAAATTTCATTTTCTTGACTACTTTTCTCCAAAATTTCTGAAGTCCATAAAATTCTAATTCTCGATAAAAATTCTCATTGTTGTGCTACTCATACAATTCATCACACATCAATTTCAAATTTCAGACTTTTAGAGTTCATCCTTTACTTTAACTAGTCATATAATCATTTCCATGCATAAAAGTACGCGTCAACAACTCACAATGCTCTCGAGTAAGAAAACATAACGTCAACACGTGGACCCACTTCCATGTAATAACATACGGGAGCATCGCTTCCGTCGAATTCCCATATAATATGCTATGGCAATCTCAACGATGTTGGCCGACGTCGGAGATATCAAGCGATCACAATCGCGTAAATCATCTGTGGCCTTGCCACGTATATCACAGACCATGGCCCCAGCCATGTCTAACAACCCGTCGGCCACCCGAAAATGTTTCTAGCTAGAGCTCACTCGTGCATAAGGGTTACACTTAACCGATGTGACATCTGACATACTCTCGACGTGTTCGATTTATAGAAAAAAATATAGATTGTTTTTCGGGTCCATAATAAGCTTCTCAAGTCTATATATTTAAAATAATTTCTAATTTTCATAACCCACTAGAAGATTTCCATTATCAAGATTATTTTCTATCACTCCTTATGTAATCCATACCGCTTCTGATCATACCTATATATGATTTCGCATTAATCACATGCACTTAAGCTCTTTCTTGGTACTTCCAAGTGTATGTTTAAATTTCTTTATACTGCATATATATATTGTTGCATCATCATATCATTTTATCCGGCTGGTGCTTGCTATGTACCTATAGTTTCTAGTTCCAGTGATACTTTAAATTTTCACTTTGACACAATTCATTGTATCTCACGCAATATCATTCGTTTCACTATTGATTCGTCATTCAAGATTTATGCCAATTTGAATCTTATATGTCTTAAATAATTTCAGATCACTATCTCTATAACTATTTAAAAGATTTTCATTATCGGGGTTATTTTTCATTACCTTTTGTTTCACTCTTTCTCATAAACATATCATACTTTGTTCTTAATTATTTTCTCTTTAGGAATATCTATCTAGGTCTTATGTCTCACAACCTGTGATTACCCAATTTATGATTTAGCCATTTGGCTCGTTAGCCAATTTCAGGACCACACTTATTATACTCGTCACATATGCTTTGAAATTTTCTCTTAAAGAATTTAAACATCCTTGGGAATACTTAACCCTTTTGTTTATTTCTCCACACCCCAAACATATTCTCTCTATAATGACATATGTGTGCTTACCAAAATATTCAAATACATACTCCACTATTTGTATTTCACTTTACCTTCAAGGATTTCCAGTATACCATATACCCGATATTGTTTTATTATTAACTCTTTTTTTTTTCATTTAACTGGATTACAACAAAATTTATAATTTTCCATAACAATACTTCACATTATCTCTTTTATTATGCCACCATTGTAACCTTTCATTCACAAGTTTATCACTTAGCATTGATATTTCTCGCCACTATTTCATCATTTATCCAACTCTTCCTTTAATTTTTTTTATTTAGCCATTTACAAACCTTAACTCTTTCTATCCCCTTATTCTCTTAAAATTCAGACTTCAATCAACTCATCATTTCTTTTTCAACACTTTTCTGATACATTTAAAACTCCAATCAACAAAACTCCGTATTAAGCTAATGAATATCCTTTATCTCATGGAATTAACTTTCATATCACTCAAACTTTTACTTGTGCCATTCAGCCACAAGAGATTCTTAACATAATGGTATTGAACGATTCACTATTATCGTTTTGTCACTTTTGGAATCTACTTAATCAGGATAAATCTTTTGCCTTTAAGCTATTATCACAACTATTGTTGTAACATGACTCCTTTTTAAATTTACACCTCAATTAATACAATTGATCTTCCATCTCAATTTCAGGATCAGTACCTCAATTTCATCTTATCCATGTTATTTATTTTAATACATCAAATTCACCCTTTCTCAAGAGATTTCTGCAATCCTCATAACATTTTTCCGTTTCCTTTACAACGATAATATTCTGTAATTAATTCATATCACCCTCAATCTCTAAATACTTGGATCATAATTCAGTCCATGTTTACTCTTATCAAATACTCTACCATTTGCACTTTCATCAATAAATATCTTCAAATCCTCACACTCTTTATTTTATCTTAAAACATACTTCTCAGGAAATCAGCCATCATATATTACTCTTGCTCAAGCACGCTTAACTACAAAGTGCTTATGGGATCCGGTGCCTTAATACTGGTATGATCGCACCCCACTACTATTTTTATTATTCATATTTAATTATCCTTCATATCATATAACTCAGATAATTTATTCGCTTCTAATACAAAGAAATCACAGGACAATTTATCCTTCTAAAATTCCTTCATCGGCGATTATGACTTAAAATTTTAGATTGGGAGTCTACACAATTCTCTGTGTATAATTAGTGCTGCAGTCACTGACTATAAACAAGACACTATGTTGACTCCATTACTCCAATGTTTGACTCCACAATTCCTTTATTTAATCGATAAATAGCTCATTTATATTCCAAATATACTATTTCTCTAAAGGCGTATACTTGCCCATCAAAGTATTTAAACACGTACTCAACTTATCTCCCATGGGTCCATATTTGGGTCAAATTATTATCTTATAATGCCATGATATCGTCTCCTCATTTCCACCATACTCAAATTTACAATTCTCATCTTAATTCCATTATGTGGTGATCAAGTATGCCACTACGGCAAATATTCATTCTCAATACTTATATTACTAATCCATTTCTTTTATACCAAAAGGTGTTCATATATATACATATATATATTAAGTTGGTCAAACAACTATGCTACAATTCGTTCATATTTTACAGAACAAAAGTTGACTCTCAATTCCTTTATACAATTATCTGTGGCTATTTTCGCTTACATTATTTCTATCAAAATTTGGAATGGTGTGAGAAATCTAGCTAATACCCTAGGTATCACTTGAGTCGTCCTCATTTGTATCTTCCTCCAGCCACTGGGATTTCCCTTTCTGTTTATCCATTCGAGCTTGACGGGTCCTGTCATACTCCTCATCACTCAATGGTGCAGTATTCCTTCCACCCTTAGAAGGAAAATCTCATATCACTAGTGGCTTTTGGGAAAAAGGCTTAATCACGAGCATTCTGGGTTTACCTTTCCCTTGTCGACCCCTTATTCTTGGTCCACTACCAAAAGGAAATGGTCTAACTACCAATGGGGGAGGTCTTCTAGTTGCAAAAGTCTCTTCTAATCCCCTTGTTCTTTCCCTTTGTTCCTTAAGCCACACTTCTTGAATTCTCTTATATTCTTTATCACTCACAGTTACGGCGTTTCCTTCGCCCCTAGGACGATAATACCTAATAACCGATGGAGGTGCTCTCTTGTCACAAAAATTTTCTCCTGTCATCCTCATTCTTTCTCTCGCCTCCTTACCTCTCTCAATCTCTCTCAAGAGAGAATTCCTAATATAGAGATTAGTGTCATTACTGCTAACACTCTCATCGGTCTCGGTAGCACTAGAGCTCTCAGGAGTTCGAACCTGTGCTCTCAATCTTGAGGGATCCCAATTCTCAGGAACTTTGAAAGGATACCTCTCTGGGTTACTGGGTATTGAGAGTCTACGATTCCCAGTTGTGGATTCCAATGGTCCCTCACTAGACATAGTGATCTACAAGAAAGAACGGAACAAGTCCAAGTGATTTAAGATTCTATATGCAATTACATGCAACTGACTTATCTCAATTGGGGCCACATTAACATTGTAATTTCCTTTAAAACCATTTTCAAAACCACAAGATTTAAAATAAAAAGCTTTAATACCTAAAGCTCTGTAAAACCACAAACTTTTAATCCAAAAGCTCTTTTAAAACAACTTGTTCTGATACCAATAGAATTGTCACGACTCGAAACCACCCTCGAGTCTGTGACAACTGCCGCGATGTCTCGATATGCACTCATCCCCCGAGTACCATATCGAGACCTTGCAAGGCTCTCGTACCAGTCTTTCCAACTCCCCTGTGAGTTTCGATGTACAAACCTTATGCTTCTAAGCATTTCGTTCAATTTCGGACCAAAATAAGGAAAAAGATGAAATTTACTATGCAGGGGCGTTTCGGTCATTTTTCGTCAAAAATTTTAAAATTTGAAAAAATGTTACTTACGCTTAAAGATTTCATAATTCGCAGTCGAAATTGAAATCGGATATCTAAAACATGAAATTTGAGTAAAATTACATTTAATGGAATAAAATAATAATATTCTATAAAATAAAATATTTTTTTATAAAACAATTTTTATATAGATATCTGGATATAATTTTACAGCGTAAAAAAAAAAAATTATTACATATAGTAACACAGTTAACTGAAGTATAAATTTTAATTTACAATACTAAGTGGGCCTGTAATAGAGAAATATAGTCTAAGAAATGAACCTGTGCACTGAAGGTTATCACTCTAAACCTTCTCCTCAATAAAATCCTCTATCTACAACTGTCTGTGAGCCTGATACGGGGAAATTGAGAGGGTGAGTTTTACAACCCAGTGAGTTAGATAACTATCATCCACGACATATAAAGTCGAGAAGATGAAGACAATATAAATAAAACACAATGCTATCATGTAGTTCATAGCACCAATTTAATATAATTGTACAAAGCAATCTTATTTGACAAAATCCAAGGCTTATGTTTTATTTATAAAAATCAGGCTTAAGCCAAATCTCATACTCGTGGACACTTTATCAGAGCGTCCAATCGAGTCCGCCAAGGTTGTGAGAATTTCATAATTTTTCAAATACAGCTGATCCTTGGCGTTGGCTAAACTCATCTTCACGCGGTGGTTTAACGTGAAGTGAATTGTAACATTACCTTGGGAGTTGCCCTACTCGCCTCCACAACTAAGGTAACAATTAATCGAGTTTTTCCGTACTCCTCTTAAAGGCAGTCCATGGCAATCCTCACTGCAGTGTTTTATTAGACCACCCAATTTATAGAAAAATTCAACAGCATAACAAGGCCATTTTAATACTAGCCAGCCTACACGGCAAGCAGCAATTTATGAAATTTTAACACATATACCAGCCAAGCATGTTCACGAAAATCATAAGCCATAAATTTCAATTTTTATATATGAGCACAAACTTAAACCGGTCTCCACATACTCAGTGTTATTAAATCGATTTTTTGATTTAAAAATCATTTATAAAATTCAATTTATTTTAAAAGCATATAACCAGATAAAACTACTTCAGATATTGAAAATGGTAAATTATCCACTCACAGGTTTCAGAAGTCCTGAATACCTCTAGTCTCGCTCGTCCATAGCTCATTCTTTGCCTTTATCGGACGGTTCACCACCTACGCGTTACGCGTAGCACAAATTTCAACAAATCAAATCAATTAATTATAATTGATTTCAGGCTCTATAATTTCTATATGAATGCATGAAATGCAATGTAAGCTATTCGAATAACCGTCTAAACACGATATCCGGTCTAATTCGCCTACACGCGGTTAAATTGGCTACAGTCTCTAATTTAATTCCGAATTCATTTTTTCAATTTCTGTATTCTAATTACACTTAATTGACGTTAGTGACTATGAATATGATGCCAATTTGTAGTCCGAAACACCTAGTGCACCAGTCTGCACTTTAGGTAAAAATTTTGATTTTTGCACCAAAATTTCCCATAATTTTTCTACACTCATAATTCATCAATTTACACTTAAATACCACCAATTTGCATCAAATTAAGCAGCCAATATTCTCCTAAAAAATTTGGCATAATGGGTTTAAATGGGAGAAAATCATTTTTCTAGCTAGGTTTTGATATATTTGATTATAACCTAACTAAATAACATTAAATCAACCTAAAATCAACCTAAAAATTGTTCAAATCTCCCCCTTGAATATTCAGCCAGCATGAGTTATCCATACCCATAAGTGATTCATGCATCAAATGGGAAAATAAAGCTTGGGTAGTAGAAATCTTAAGGAAAATAAAAATATTTTACCTTTTTTCAAGCTTGATTACTTGATTTCCCTTGTTTTCTCTTTGATTTTTTTGCTAGGGTTTTAGGTTTTCTTCTTTTTCTTCTTGCTGCTGGTTGAGGCCGAACCTCTCAAGGTGTTTGGCTGATTTTTGTAGCTTTTTATTACTTAAATAATTAAATATTCAAATTATTCACAAGTTTATTTTCTTTTTTCATTATTTTATTATTATTTATTTTCTTTTTGAATTTCATTTCAGCACAAAAATTTTCAGCACTTATCCTTTGATTTCATGAAGCTTCTAGACAAATCCTAAAGATTTTTATAGTGTAATTTTGTAAAATTACACTTTTGCCCCCGAAAAAGTACAAAATTACATTTTTGCCTCAAAAATTGAAAAATTACCACAAGGCATATTTTTCACTCTTCAAACTCATACCACACTCCAATTTATCAAATTTGATCTAAATTCTCTCGAAAAATTAAATTTGGTCACCCAGTGGTAAAATTATCATTTTACCCCTATTTTCCAAAATATACCGAAATTGCATTTCCTTTCCACTTTTCAACCTCAAATTATGTTTTAACTAGTCTAAATAATCAATCTAAATCAAATGGGACCAAAATCTTCTTTAAAAATTCTCGTTTTGACCCTTAGTGGTAAAATTACTATTTTACCCTTGTGTCCCAAAAATATCGAGAATTACACTTTTTCACTGCTAAACTTCATTTTATGCTCCAATAATCATATTATATTTCATATAATTATTCTTGATCATAAAAATCAAAATCTTTATTAAAAATTTCCATTTTGTCCTGAAATTGAAAAATGATAGTTTTGTCCCTAATTAGTCAATTTTCTCAATTAACTCCAAACTGAACCTCAAATTCTGAATCACTATTTTAAGTCAATCCATGGGTTTCAGTTTTCTTAAATTCATTCTCCATTCTCTGTTTAAACTGATCCAAGACTTATTTAGCTTAACCATACAATTAGGGGCAATATTGTCATTTAACTTGTTTCCCAGAGCAATTCAATATACAAACATGCTATCCAATGAATGTGAATGACCTGTAACAGATAAATTAGGGTCGGATATTACACACTGTCACATTAATTTATTTGAATTTTGATAAAGGAAGGGTGGAGTTTAGGTGAAAGATGAAAATTTTCTCCTTTAAATTTTATTCAACATCTTCTTGTTGTCAATAGTCGTCCATATATAAAACTTAAACATTTGATTCATTAGTTGATGTATGATTTCCATGTTCTTTAAGTAGGATTTGAATCACTTTTCTCCAAGTCAAAAAAATTGTCCATATGTAGATACACTATTAAAGAAACCAGTTGCTTAGGTGACCAGTTTAAACAAATGAATTTAAGTTCCATAAAATTTATCTACAAAATTCATATTTTACAATTTTCAAAAAGCATTGAATAATATGACAAATTATTACAAAATAGATATTGAAAATAACTATCCAATTAAATGACATAGAACATCTTTGTCGTTTTTATATTTTATTGTGAAGTACTTATTATGATAATTTGATTTGGTTTAAGAATGAGTTAAAACAGTTGAATATGAAGATACTCATTGAAAATGAAAACAAAAATATATATAAAATAAAAGATAAAAAACCCTAGTTAAATAAGAATAAAAAAAGCCAGATGTAATAGTAAAATTAAAAGATGCAGTTAAAATATGAACTTCCATAACTTTCAAAAAAAAAAAAATGAACTTCCATAATAGAAAAATACAATCCAAAACAACAAATATCAAATAGAACTCATTAATGAAAAATAAAAGAAAATTGCTTACCATTTCACTACATAACTGCATCATGTAAATCTAACAAAAGATTAAAGCCATGAAAAGGACACCTATTCAAATTTGAAGGGATAACAGGTTAGAAGGCACTGGAAATCGAAAAGAACATACAGTTCTGTACAAAAGAAAATTATTGAAAAATATGTTTAAGATACTTAATTAAAAAGTGTATTTTTTTTTTATAATTTGCCTTTGAATTATGTATACATTTTGGTTTGGAAAATTACGTAAAAGAACAAGGGTCTTTTTCGCCTTTGATTGATATATTCTTTTTCTAATTTCATATATTTATAAAATACATATGAAAGTAAAAAAGATATAAAACAAGAAACAAAACCTAGGTATTTTACTACAATTATCTAATTACAACAAAACGTTATACGGAGATTCACCACTTATGAATATGGCTTTCATTCTGTTAAACTTGATATATAATTAAGTTATGTTAATTCAGGATCTATTATAATGCGAATTCAAAATTTAAAAGTGTACCTAATTTTTAATAAATGATTTGAAACGAAAACAATACTAATCCGATTAACTCTTGAGATTCAATGCATTAAGATCTTTTTCCTCATTGACCTTAATGTTTTTGTGTAGACAAGAGAGGAGCTTCAAAATTTCCTTTACATAGTGAATCCTTCATTCTATCCATTAGATCTAAAGTTTTCTACACAAGTCTGCACTCTTAAGCCATCATTTAATATTGAAATTTAACTCACTTTATTAGATTATATTATGAACTATAATATTGTCACTTTATTAAGATCAAATAAGTTTAACCCGTTTTTGATAAAAATAAATAAATTAAACAACGTAAGTCCACACTTTATTATTTGAGAAAATTAACAATCTCCCATTAGGATTACATTATTCAAATTCAAATTTTAAAAATTCATTTTCTCAAAAAAAAAAAAAAAAAGCCTCACAAGTGAAGAGAACTTGAAACTTTATGAGCTTAGCATAAAAACAAACTGGTTTTGTGACTTACTCCAATAGAACCTTCTGTTAAATAAAATTTGTGATATAGAAAAATAGTAGTAAGTACATTTAACAAGATACAACATAGCTATAATCACACTTCCTTGATGATCTTTTTCATTTGTTGTATTTGTTAGTCAATCACTTTGTTCTACACTTTATGTAGCCATAACTTACAAGAAAAACACTTTATAATTTATACAATAAACTTGTTTGTCTAGCTTACATATAGTAAAACCTCTATAAATTAATACCTTTGGGATCATGAAAATTTATTTATTAATTTATATATTACTTAATCAATAAATTAATAATTTATTAATTTATACATTAATTAATAAAAAGTTAATTTATCAAGGTATTCTTTATTTTTTTTCAAAATATCGAACTTAATACATGTATTTGGTAATGTAATTATATGAATATTACTTAATTACAGAATTACAAATTATCATTATTCTATGTATTTGTTGAACCAAAACAAGTTCATGAATGTAATTAGTCTTATTAAATAGAAGTCATGGATCTATCCATTTTTACAACATCTAAAATTATATTTGATGTATACTTAATTAATATACTTCATGAATATTAAATCAAGCAAAAGCATCTATAAAAAGAACATACAGTATCACAAACGGTAAAATTAAATACATTGGCTTCTTATCTCAAATGTGTAAAGAAATTAATAATGACGGATGAAATGTGTAAAGCATTGTGTGAATACAACATTGGAGACATCAATTTCAAGAAGAAACAAGTAACATTGAAGTTGTATTTTACAAAAGCGTCCTAATTGAGTTATGTATATGTATATATATATATATAAAATTTTGATGTATAATGGGATTATTAATTTATATATCAAGTGGGACCTATGTATTTTTTTAAATGTATTATCTTATAAATTTAGCGAATTATTAATTTATCATGTTGGCCTTAAGTTAAGACCGATCAAAAATATTAATTTATAGAGATTTTACAATATATCAAGATATACTTTATGTGTCAAAGACATACCCTCAAGGCTATCAATTTATGCTCCAACCTATGCTTAAGGCTTACACATGTCTTAAATCTTCACATAGATGTATATATACATAAACATTTTATGACTAAATTTTATTGAATAATCATTATTTATAATAAATCCAAATACATCATCAAAGATATAATTCCAAACAAATTATGCACTAGGCATAAAACAATGTCAATCCTTAGATTAACCAAATACATCAAACACCTTTATAATGCCCATGTCAAAATATGTTTCCTGAAATTGATAAGGCACAGTTCCTTGGTCAAATGATCAACTATCATGTCATCAATTTTAATAAGCTTTATTGAAATGTCACTTTTACCCACAAGTTCTTTATTTGTCAAATATATATCTTTATATGCTTAGCTTTTGTGATACATCTATTGTTGTTAGTGAACAAAATCGTTGCAGAATTATCACAATACAACTATATGGGTATAGCAATAGAGCTAAACACCAATAATTCTTTAATGAGATTTCTCAACTAGACAGTCTGTGTAGCTGCTTTATAGTATACTACAAATTTTACTTGCATAACGGATGAAGTAACAAGTTTTGCTTTATACCTTTCTAAGATATTGCAACATTAGCCAACATAAAAAAAAAAAAAATCCAAATATTGATTTCCTATCATTTGATCAATTGGAAAAGTCAAAATCTATATAATCCACTAGCTTAAGATCTTCAACCTTTTGATAAATTAGCATACAATCTTCAATCCTCTTCAAAAATCTCATTACTTTCTTTGTAGCTTCCTAATGATCTCTTTTGAGATTAGATAAATATCTTTTTAAAAGTCCCACTATATAAGCAATGTTAAGCCTTATGCACACATGAGCATGCATCGGGTTCTTTATTGCTAGCATACGACATTGCTTTCATAAGTTCCTTCTCAACATCATTTTAGGATATTGTGCAAAGTTCAATTTATCACCTTTAACAACTTGCACGTCTCCACCTTTGAAATCCAGCATAGAAAATACATTCAACACTTGATCAATGTATATCTACTCAAAAATCCAATAAATGACTAGATTTATTTTTATAGATTTTCAATCTCAAGGACATAAGATGCTTTTTCAAGATCTTTCATGTCAAACTACTTAGACACAATTGGTAAACAGTTAACATCAACATACAAATAATAAGAATAAAAAAAGATAAACTTGCTCCCACAAATCTTGAGATATATGCATTAGTCTACCTTGTTCTCAATAAAATAAAAAAAAGGTGATTATTTTATCAAGTTTAAGATACAATTAGCAAGACGCTTGTTAAAACCCATAAATAGACTTTTAAGTTTGCACATAAAATGATCTTTTATCCTTTTTAAATCTTTTAGGTTGCAATGTATAAACCTTTTCAACAAGATTCCCATTCAAAAAGGAAGTCTAAACATTTATCTGGTGTAGATCTAAACCCTAATGAGCTACTAGTGCCATAATCACTCTAAACAGTATCCTTGTAGAATACAACATAATAAATTTCATTATAATCAATACTTTTTCTTTGTGTAAAACCTTTGTCAACTAGTTTGACTTTAAACCTCTCAATCTGCCTTTTGGAATCTTTCTTAGTCTTGTACACTTATTTACAACTAACCTTTCTTTAGTTTAACAAGCTCCCACACAACATCCTGTAACATAGATTGCATCTTTTCCCTTATTGCATCTCATTGTAGATTTAATTTAAGACTAGAAACAATTTCTAGAAAAGATATCAGATCAACTACATGGCCAATATCATAATCATCGTATCAAAGATAAAATTTGTATATGCTTAAGGAAAGACCAAGCTTCTTTATCCTTGTGGATCTTTTTTGTGAAACATGTTCTACAACATTCTAATCTTGAAGGACCTCTTTAGGAACTGGTTGAACTTTTTCTTATTCCCTAATTGATGCATGTGCCATAATATCTTTTTATATAAGTATAAGAATACTTAAGTCTTAGTATGTTCTCCTCTATTTCAATCATGAGAGTAATTACTATCAGCCATATGCAACTAAAAAAACTTAATTGTTTTTACCATAACAATTTTACTACCTCTACTTGAGTAACAAAATTTATAACTCATGTAATGATCTAGGTTCCCAATGAAATAGTAATGACTGGAACGATATTGAATCTTGGTTTCAGTGGATCATAAAGGTACACTTATGAAGGATATCCCATGTAAGTGAGTAAGACTAGGTTTCCATCGTGTTCAAAGCTCAAAAAGGATTTTAAGTATATATTTTGTAGGGATTCTATTTAAGATAAGTTGAAGAATATGACGTGAAGAAACGCGACAAGTTGAACGACGTGGCAACAGATGTGTCAAATAAATTGCAGTGGTAGAAGACCTCAATGCATGGATAATCGAAGCGTGAGACAAGAGCTAGAAGGTGTATGAAACAATGATTGCCAACAACCAAGGTGGCTCTTAAGGAGGCTGTTGACTCCATAAATTTTTTACAATAACATAATATTCCTCATTCATTAATATTTAATTATATTATTTAAGTGTGTAGAACAAAGTTTAAATCTCTCAATAAATTGTTGTTTGAAAGTAAGTTAAGAAGCTTGTTGTGTTAAAAGAATGGTTAATCAGTTAAAGAGGCAAAAAGAAAAAACTTAATGAAGACAGAATGATGTTAACTGATTAACATGGTGCCTTAACTAGTTAAGGCTATTGTGGGCTTTACACTTAAGTGAAAACAGAAAAAACTTTAATTAGTTAGCATAAGGCTTAACTGATTAAGAAGGTAATGGATGCAAAAATAGCAAATTCTTAACCGATTAACCAAAGGAGTTAGTTGGTTAAAGCTCAAACTTAAAGTACTTAGAAATATCAAAAGTCAAATTCAAAGTGATGTTGATTGTTAAAGGGTGCCAAATGAAGAAATTCAAATTTGAAAATATCTTAAATGGTTAAAATTTATCTCAATTAGTTCAAGTTAAAAGAGGAGAAGCCTTAATCAATTAAAGGGAGAATTAACTAATTAAAGGAAGGTAGCTAGTTAAAGGAGTCTGAAAACAAAAAATTTTTAATCGATTAAAACCCCATTTAACTAGTTAACACAGTGAAGCAAACTGAAGCAAACTTCCAAACAAAAAAGCCTTAATTAGTTAAAACCTATCCTTAATCAATTAATGGAACATTGTCAGTAGATTTGAATTTAAAAACTAAAAGACAATAATGGCCAAAAACTATTTGTAACGGCTAATATTTGTCTCCAACGGCCAAAAGTGATTTTCCAAGTATTTATACCCTCTCTAATGATCATGACGAGTTTAGAGAAGCTACCAAGAGTTTAGAAGAGCTTAGAAGAGAAAAAACCTTCTCTTTTACACTTGTATTCCATTCCTATCTTTGAAAAAGTGTTTGAGCTTTAACTTGTACTTTTTAGATCAAATATGTGATCAATTATATATCATCTTTCTCTTATTTTCTTGTTGATTAAAGTGTGCGAGGCATTCTATGGGTGATGTAAGGTTTTAAAGCTTGGGTTAGAAGCTCATCTTATAAAAGCTTGGTAGAAGTTGCTAAATCCACTAGTTTTGGTCAAGTTAGGTTGAAAATCCTTGATTAGGAAGATCAAGGTAGTGGATGTAGGTCAAGTGGATCAAACTACTATAAATATTGTGTTTTGTTCACTTTTCTTAACTTTTTTTTTTACTTGGTGTTCACTAACTTTTAGAAGTTCTCAACTATCCATTTTAAATCTTTTAAATTGTTTTCAAAATTTTGGATTTACATTCAAAATATCTTAAAAGTGCTATTCACCCTTACTTTAGCACTTCTTTTAGGACCAATAAGTGGTATCAGAGTCTAACCTTTGATTTTAAGGTTTAACATCCTTAAGGGAGATCTAATTACTATGCAAAAGTCTTATGTTGCTGAAGGTCAATCCACAATTAGGCCTATTTTATTTGATGGATCAAACTACCTATATTGGAGCACTAGAATATCAATTTGCATTAGAGCTATAGATTATGAAATGTGAGATAAGATCACCCAAGGTCGTTACATTCCCATTAATGTGAATCTTATCTTTAGTGAGAAACTGTCCAAAGCTAGAAAAGAGTAGATTGAGGCAGAAATGAGACAAGTCTAAACTAATTTCAAGGCCATTAACACTTTTCATTATACTTTCACCCCAGTAGAGTTAACAAGATTTCTAGTTATACCACACTCAAAGAAATTTGAGAAAAACTTAAGATCATTCATGAAGGGACTTTTCAACTTAAGGAGTCCAAACTTGCCATTCTCACCCATGATTATGAAATGTTCAAAATGAAACCAAGTGAAGATATTACCATAATGTTCAAAAGGTTCACCAATGTTGTAAACAAGCTCAATCAACTTGACAAACCTATACAAGAACATGAATTACTAAAGATACTACTTAAAATCCTTCCAAAAAGGTAACAACACAAAGTTACTACTATCTGATAAGTTAAGGACCTTAATATAGTCACTTTTGATGAAATTTGTAGGTTTTTTCCTACACATGAGCCAGAAATAAAAGAAAAAGAAGAAAAATAAAAAAAATAAGAAGCTTAGGAGAAAAAGAAAAGTCTTGCTTTAAATGTGAGTATATTTGAAGAAGAATTAGAAAATCTTTCAAGTGATAAGGATAAAGAGCTAGCCATGATAGCTAAAAGATTCAAGAAGCTCTTGGGGCAAAAAGATAGAAGATTTGAAAGAAAAAATCAAAGAAAGGATCAAGGTTCTTCATGAAAGAATAAATACAAAACTGACTCCAACAAAAAGGATGAAGTGATGTGCTTTGAATGTAAAAAACTAGGCCATTTCAAATCCAAATACCCATTGCCGAAGCAAAAATCCTCAAAAAAGAAGAAGAATCCAAGAAAGACAATGATGGCTGCAACTAGTGACTCTTCTAGTTCGAATAATGAGAAAGAAAAGATAAAAGAAAGAATCAACTTTTGCTTGATGGAAAAAAATGAACAGCCCTAGGTAAATTCCAATTTATATGAAATTTCTTATGATGAATTTCAAGATGAGTATGATTGCTTATATGTTGAATTTGAAAAACTTGCTCTAAAGTATAAAGTTTTAAGAAAGAAAGCTATGTCATTAAATGATGAATTAAAAAAAAATTAAGCATGAATTCAATTCTGTTTTTTATCAAAGAAATATTTTTCAAATTGATCTTGAGTGTTCCAAAATAGTTTTTGATTCCTTAAAGTTGGAACTTGAAGGCAAAAATGAAGCCTTGTAAAAGTATTGGATGAAAATGCTATTCTTAAAATTTTAATGGAAGAATGTTCCAAATTGAATTTGAACAAGGAAAAAAAACCTAAGAGAAATGATATTTTAAGAAAGAAAAATGATGCATATTCTTTTCATTGCTATATATGTGGAAAAATAGGTCATCTCTCTCATGATTGTTATCATAAGGGAAATAACCTCCTTAAAACCAAATTGGTTTGGGTGCCTAACTGCTTTTATGTACTTAATAACCTTTAAGGACCTATCAAAATTTGGGTATTGAAAAATTGTTTTGTAGGTTGTGTAAAGGCAGAAAGAACAATGTTTGAAAGCTTAACTGAGGGAAAGACAGCCTTGGTATATGGATAGTGGCTGCTCAAAACATATGACTGAAAATGTAGATTATTTGTCAAGCTTAATAAAAAGAAATGTGGAAGTGTCTTTTTTCGTGATGACTTCGAAGATATTATTCATGGAATTGGAACCGTTGGTGTCAAGCCTAGCCTTATTATATACTTGCCATGTCATTCATGTACTTGATAGCATGTCTGCATACTGGGATGTCTTGAAAAATCGTTAAAAGTCGGTATCGTACCTAGTGGTACAATTAAGTCGATTAAAACCTCAAACTAGTCCAAATAGAGATTTTAGGATGTATTTGAGAGTTATTGAACCTTAGAATATCTTAATATGGTGATTCGGAGTTCGAGAATTGATTTGGAGTCCAATCGAGAATTTTTGTAATATAAGGGCAAAATGGTCATTTTGCCACCTGAGGGCAAAATTAGAATTTTGGATGAAATTTTTGACCAAGTTTGACTATTTGGAGCATAATTTGAATTTGAGAAGTGAAAATTTTCAATTTCGACATTTTTCCGAATATAAGGGCAAAACGGTCATTTCACGTGTCCATAAGGACGTAATTGAAATTTTTAAAATTTTACACCACCATGACACTTGTCAAGCCCATGAATTTCACCTATTATTATTTTATATCTTGGATAATTAAGGAATTATATGTGGTGGTAAGAAAATGCTTAATAGTTAAGTTTTAACTATGAACCAATCACACGATGACATGTGTCAAGCTTTAATTCTTTTATAATTTCATTTATAAACTAGCATAAACCTTTCCCAATTCACTCTATCATGCCGTGCAAGCCAAAGAAAAAGGGAGAAAGAATAGAAAAACCCTTGAGGAAGAAAATTCAAGAGAAATTCATCAGATTTCTGAAAAACGATGCGATTTGAGGTAAGATTTCATGATTTAGCTTAAGATCTACCTTTCTCATGCTTTCTATTTCATTTTCTATGGTTGAAACCCAAATTTTCATGAAGAAATCATGCTGGCTGAGCCTAAGGGGGGAGGTTTTGATAATGGGTTTTGTTAGATTTCCTGCTATCTAGGTGTTTTTAGTTGTTTTGTGATATTTGATATGAAAAACAAGCATGAAAACCACATGTCCTTCACCAAAACCTCCTTGGCCGAATTTAATAAGGGATACGTTGATGATGAATTTTATTATATTTTATATTATTTAGCTTGTATTTGATGATTTATGGTGTTGGATATCGACAATAGTTATGGAAAAGTATATTTCCTTTAGTAAACGACTTGAACGATAATGAGAAAATCATAGTAAATGGACTTGGATTTGATTTCTAATGATATATATGGACTTATTGGACTGTGTTGACATCGATTAGCATGTTAGTTCGGAATCAGAATGAGTTTCGGATATGATAATTTAAGTCACAATCAAGTTCATTAAGGAACTTTGGGTGTATTTGGAATATCGAAAGTGCAATGAATATATTTGGAGTTGAATTAGATGTTTGGTTAATTCAACAGTGTATAGTTCGAATTAGGTCAAATACCATTTCAGTCCGATAACAATTGAACCTACGTAGAACACCATCTTTAAGTGATTATTCGAACATTTCTCTTTCAATTTCATGCATTCATATAAAGTCTGAAATAGTTCTATAACAGTTTGGTACAAATGTATTGAATTACTTGTTGTGTATTATGTATAGGTGGTAAGCCCTCTGACAAGGGTAAGGATATCGTAACCGAGGACCAGGAGTAGGAGTACTCCCGTTATAGTGAGTAAACAGAGTATCATCTTAATTATCTAAAGTAGTTTATACTCGTTTTTATGATTTTAAAGAATAATGAACTTAAACTGTAAATTATTATGTTTTACAATTGAAATGTTGGTTAAATGGAATAAGATTCATAAATTGTTTTGAAATTGAATGCTGGTTTTGGAAATTGAGTAAGTGGAGACTATATATTTGTATTATATATATATATGTGTGTGTGTTTTGACTATTGTTTGTTATGCCGACCTTGCTTTGTAATGAATGTTTCGGCATAACGGGATTTGTAATTGATATATAGTTTGAATTGATGGCTTATGACAATGTGATGGCATGAATGGCTATATTTGTGGTTGTGTGGAATATATGAACTGTTTTGTTTTACCTTGACAGGCTAGGTAATATCATATTAGCCATGTCATGCTGTCGAAATTTTATTGATTTGGTGGGTTATTTGATTAGCTTACTGCAGTGGGCGGGTTTCAGTGGATCGGCCTATTAGAGGGGCACGGTAAACATCGTTATATTTTACCTTAGTATGAGAGGCACGGAGGGTATCTCCAAAGGTAAGTTAGAGTTCACTTCACGCCGAACCACCACGTGAGGGTGAAACTCAGCCAATGCTAAGGAACAACTATGTTTTCAAACGTAAAAACATGTTTTATGTGTATATGTCGTTTTAACAGCCTTGGCAGACTCGGTTTGATGCCCGGCACAAGGTGTCACTAAGTACGAGTTTTGGCACGAGCCAAGTTTTTAAGAGAGTCATAAGCCTTGTTGATTATTTTGATGAAATGTAATTGTTTTATATGGGTTGAAATGAGTTTTAATGTTATGAATCATGTTATGATGAAATGTTTTAATTGTCTCCATTTACTCGGCTTTAGATGTTATAGCTGATCTTTGCTTACTTACTGGGTTTATAAAAACTCACCACCCGTTTTTCACCAATTTCAGGCTCAAGACAGTCTGTAGACAATCGATTTTGTCGAAGGTTGCTATTGGATTCACACCTTTAGAAATCGTAGGCTTGTAGTCTTGGTTATTTTTGATGTTTTGGGGTTCACATGTCATTGTAGAATATTTTGTATTCCTTGGCTCAGTGTGCTATTATATATATGAATTTATTTTGTTATTACATTACATTAATTGTTTATGTTGAATTCTATAAATATTGTTTTATATGAAAATAGAATATTTTATTCAATATTTTTATTTAGTTCGATTAATCATAATTTCACTTTAAATGGATGATTTAGATTACTAAACTTATTTTTGATATGAAATGTATATTTTTCATTTATATACTATATTTTTAGCAGGTTTCAAAATTTTTGAGTAAAATGACCAAAATACCCTTATACAGTAGAAATTATTTTTTGACTATCTTCGATTTGAAAATAGTCTATATTCCTTTAAAACATGATATTTAGTAACTGTTGCTCAAAAGAGAAGCGAAAAATTGATGTTAAAGCCTTGCGAGGTTTCAGTTGATATTTCAGGTAAGGAATGTCTATCGAGACATCGCAACGGTTGTCACGAGCTCGAAGAGAGTACCTGGTCGTGACGATTGGTAACACTTCTCAAACTCAAATCAAGCATGTTTTACTTGTTAGAGGTTTACAACATAATACATTAAGCATTAGTCAACTCTGTGACAAAAGATATAAAATTTGTTTTGATTCCCATGGATGCCAAGTTATTGATATTAACACTAATAAAGTAGTACTCATTGGTAAAAGAATTTAGAACATGTATGTAATCTTTCTTAATGAAATTAAGAATGAATCATGTCTCATGGCTAATGATTATGTGATAGTTGGTTATGGCATAGAAAACTTGAATATGCTAGCATGCATACAATCTCAAAACTCTTAAAAAAAGGCTTGGTTGTTAGACTTTTAAAGATTTCTTTTGAAAATAATAAAATTTGTGATGCATGTCAATTGGAAAAACAAGTTAGAACTTCTTTTAAATCAAAGAAAGTGATTTCCACTTCTAGACCACTTGAACCATTGCATGTTTACTTGTTTGGATCTATCAATATTGTTAGTTTGGGAGGCAAGTAATATGACTTTGTTATTGTTAATGACTATTCTAGGTATACTTGGGTATATTTTCTTGCTCACAAATATGATGCATTGCCTGCTTTTGCTAGTCATTGTAAAAAGATACAAAATGAAAAAGGGTTTACCATTTTTAGTGTTAGAAGTGGTCATGGTGGTGAATTTGAAGGAGATGAGTTTGAAATATTTTGCAATGAAAATGATTTTGATCACAATTTTTTAGTCCCTAGAAATCCACAACAAAATAGAGTTGTAGAGAGAAAGAATAGGACCTTGAAAGATATGGCAAGCATAATGCTTTGTGAAAACAATTTGCTAAAATATTTTTAGGTTGAAGCTATGAACATAGTAGCTTATATTTTGAATAGAGTTTCCATTAGATGTATGATTTCAAACACCCCTTATGAGCTTTATATAGGAAGAAAATCAAGCCTTTCATATTTAAAGAGTTTTGGATGTAAGTGCTTTGTTTTAAATAATAGAAAATACACCTTAGGAAAATTTAATGCTAAGAGTAATAAAGATATTTTCTTAGACTATGCATTAAATTCTAAAGCTTATAGAGTATTTAACAAAAGAAGTTAAGTTATTGAAAAATCTATTCATGTTGTTTTTGATGAAACTAATGAGGCACAAAGAAAAGTAGAGCTTCTCGATGATGATCCAAATGATATTGAAAAGACAATGGAAAAGGTGAGCTTGGAAAACAAAGAAGATGATGAAGACAACTCAAAGGAGAAAAATAAAGAAGAACCGCAACTAGAGGACTGGCAAAGAGATGAAAATCAACACAATAGTCTTCTTTAAAATTGGAGATTTGTAAGAAATCATCCTTAAGAGAAAATAATTAGTGATCCTTAGAAGGTGTCAAGATTAGAAGAGGATTAAAGGAAGTTTGCAAATATTCAACATTTATATATAAGTAGAACCCAAGAACTTTAAGGAAGTTGAAAAAGAAGAAATTTCTATGATTGCCATGTAAGAAAAACTTGGCCAAATTAAAAGGAACAAGGGTTGGACCTTAGTTCTAAGGCTAACCAACCATCCAATTATTGGTACCAAATGGGTATTTACAAACAAATTGGATGAGTTAGGAAATGTGGTAAGGAACAAAGTAAGGTTAGTTGCTCAAGGCTACAATTAACAATAAGGTATTTATTATGATGAAACATTTGCTCTTGTAGCTAGATTCAAAACAATTAGACTCTTACTTGCATATCCCTGTTATATGAATTTTAAATTGTTTCAAATGGATATTAAAGTGCATTTCTAATTAGTTTCATCCAGGAAAAAGTTTATGTTGAACAACCCCTCAGTTTTGAAGATTTTGAATAGATAGATCATGTTTATAAATTGCATAAAGCTTTGTATGGATTAAAGCAACCTCTTAGAGGTTGATATGAAAAGCTTTCAAAATTCTTGATGGATAAAAGATTTCTAAGGGAAGTGTAGATAATACATTTTTTTATAAAGAAAAGTAAAAATGATTTACTTATAGTTCAAATTTATGTTGATGACATAGTCTTTGGTGCTACTAATGAGAAATTGTGTGAAAATTTTACTAAAGAAATGAAGGGGTGAATTTGAAATGAGCATGATGGGAGAACTGAGTTTCTTCATTAGTCAATAACTCAAGCAATGTAAGGATGGAATATTCATTAACTAAGCTAAATACTCTAAGAAGATGCTAAAAAAGTTTGGCATGATGAATGTGAAGTCAATTGGAACACTAATGGGCTTCTCAATAAAGCTTGAAAAAGATAAGAAAGGTAACATGTGGACTAGAAGCTTTATAGAGGTATGATTGGTTCACTTTTTTATTTAACAACAAGTAAACCTGACATATTGTTTAGTGTATGCCTTTGCACAAGATTCTGATCAAGTCCTCAAGAATCACATTTGATTGCTATGAAGAGGATCTTTAGATACCTCTTGAATATCCAAAGCTTAGGCTTATGATATTTAAAAAGGTCATCTTTTGATCTTCTTGGTTATTTTGATTCTGATTTTGTTGATAGCAAAACTAATTGGAAGAGCACTAGTGGTACTTGTTAATTTCTTAAAAACATGCTTGTGTCTTGGTTTTACAAGAAAACAAACTCAATTGCTTTTCAACTGCTGAAATTGAATATATTTCACTAAGTAGTTGTTATGTAAAAATATTATGGATTAAGCAACAATTGAATGATTTTGGCATACCCATGCATAAGATTCCTATCTTTTGTGATAACAAAAATTTCATTAACATCTCAAAGAATCCTATTCAACATTTTAGAACAAAGCACATTAAGATTAGACATTACTTTATTAGAGATCAAGTGCTTAAGAGAGATGTTAAAATTGAGTTTGTGGATAGCTTGCATCAATTAGCTGACATTTTCACCAAACTTTTAAGTGAAGATCAATTTTGCAAAATTAGAAGAGAGTTAGGAATGCTTGATGCTAATGAACTTTGATTAAATATGTTTTTGATGATGAATTACGTGATATTTGGCTTTATTTCTTGCTTTAATTAGTTAAAGTATGCTCTAATTAGTTAAAAAATCCTTGAAGTAAGATAGAATGTGCACTAATCAGTTAAGAGTTTCTTTAACCAATTAGAATAGCTTTGTGTGCCTAAAGTAAGCCAAAAATAGGAGTGTTTTAATCAGTTGAAAATGTTCTTAACTGGTTAAAATAGTTTTATTCAACTGAAGTTCCTCAAGTTAGTAAAACTTTAATTAGTTAAAGCCTGCTTTAATCGATTAAAGCACTTGTGTCAACAAAAAATAAAATCTGTTAGGCGCTAAACTTTAAATTTCAAAAATTAAAATGGAAAGAGAAACCATTACCCACTACTTAAAATGTGGGTTAATCGATTATAACCCATTCTCAAGACTTTTCAACTCTTTCAAAATTGATTTCTCTTTCAAATATTAAAGCTTGAAAACCTAGATTTTCTCTTAACTTTTTACCTCTCTCTGCTTTTCAAGCTTGATAAACCCTAACCTCCAAAATTTACAAATCCCATGGCAAAAACCAGAAAGCAAAAACGACCTATTGAGGAAGATCTAACTCTAGCTCAAAAAAGGGGCAAAATGATTTTGAATCTACAATCAGAGAAGAAAGGGTCAAGTCTAAAGAAAAAGGAATAAAAAATAAAAAAGCTTGCAAGTAAAGGAAGTTTTATCGAGAACGGTGATCTTCAAACCTCTTGGTGTAGGAATAAGGCTCATGTCAATAGATTTAAGAAAATTGAAAATGTAACTATATATTGCACGAAATTCTTTGATTGGCCCAGCTGTGATAAGGTCTTTATTGTTAAGTTGCTTTGTCTAAGTATTTTGATGAACTGATTTGAAGCGGTTAAGCATATTTGGAGATCATTTATTTTAATCTTAGTTAAGGAATTTTATTCTAGCATTGCTCTTGATAGAGATTAATTTGAAAACCTTAAAGAATTTATGGAAGATGGGTTAAATGTATTTTTAAGTAGAAGGGAATTCATAATCACTACTTCAGATTTGGGAAAACTTTTGAAAACTAAATACCAAGTGTGAGAGTTTAGAGTTTCAGAGAATTATGATCCCTCTCCCATCTGGTAAGTTGTCATTGGAAGGAAAGAGAGATATCTTTCTAAAAGCTACACAAGTTACATAAAAAATGCCCAAATGAGGATCTTCCATTTTTTTTTTTTGCTTCCACGCTTCATGGGAGGAGTAATAGCTATAGTTATGTAAGTTCCTAAGATTTTTGGATGATGGAGTTTGCATTCAATGAGATTCCATTGAATGTTGCAAGATTCATGACAAAGAGAATAAAGGGAACATGTTTGGGAGATATGACAAATCTGTCATATGGAAATATCATCTCATCTCTATTTAAGAAGAAAAACATTTGGAGCATTAGATTCTAAGCTAACTAGATCAAAAGAAAGGATTACGAGATGGTTTTGGAAAGCTTACTAAAAATGGGGTATAAGCTTGAGTGTAAATAGTGCATCAAAATTCTCAAATGCACCCCAACTTTTCCAAGTATTAAAACCCCTTCCACTCCACACTCTAGAGTTAGTTAGCTTCTTATAAAAAATGAGATGATCTTCATTTTACTTGCAACGACCCAACCCGAGGTTCTATGACTAATGCATGAGTTCAGCAAGCAAGCCCTCTGAACCTGAGCAAGCCTTAGAATCCAAAATCATATAACACAAAGCCAAAGGATTCAATAATCAAATATTCACAATAAAACCAAATATAATACGTTATCCTTGGCACATTCATACAAATGTTTATAAGGCCATACATTGGCCATCCAAGACCGGTTTGTACATAACAACCTTACATAAGTTCATATGGCACATCGCGCCTATATAAATAACCACAACAAAAGATTTCAACTAACTTAGCGGAGTGACTGACACGTAACTGGAACTTACCGAATGCCAAAACTGATCTATCTATAGACAACCTTTACCACACACCTCCATGGTCTATTTATCTGCACATGGTAGACAAATGGGTGAGTACTATAATGCTCAGTGAGTGGTATAGATAAACAAGATCATATATATATAAACACATAATAAATATTGCACTCTCGGTGCAACCACATAATCCGAAAAACATCTACAAACATAAGGCAAATCATTATCCTTAGGTTTCCAATATGAGGGCATCTCATCATCCTCAATGTCTCCAAAGGTCATCACACATATCATTAGGCTTACCCTTGAAACCAATCAAAGTTAATCGAATCATTCTCCATGGCACACTCTAGTTGCCAGAGTATCGCATCAGAATCATATCATATTTATCGAAGCCTTTCACGGCTATCTAACGTCATATATGAATCAAGTCAACAAGTGGTCTTCCCTTGGACATAATCAAATCATGCTTGGTGGCCAACTGGCAGAGAATCAAATCACATTCAAGGCAAAGTTGTTGGCGAAGAATCAAATCATGTGCGTGTTGAAGCAACAGGTAGAAAACAAATCACCCATAATGCCGAAATGGCTAACAAATAATCAAATCATTGACCAAAGTAATCTCCCGACGATTGGCATTACTTGGAGTATTCTTAAACGGGTGCCGTCAAGGCACTGTAGATGGGAATAACAAGCGAGACTAATACCACCATCCCTACTTACATACAAATAGTCATAGGGGATTGGAACTCCACTCATCCACAAATCATATCAACATTTGGAATTCATCCCTTGAACAGAAACACAAATCTACAAATAAGGCCATCATGCCCTTATCATTCACATTTTTCTTATTGAACCTCAATTCACATTTATCGAGCTTCATTGATCTTTAAGTTCGGTTATGTTCTAAATGCCTCTAAATCTTGAAGGCATCATTGGATCAAATCTTGTTAACATATCCTTTACCTAGGAAAACCTACTCCTAGGTTTCACTATAGCCTATAGATATCCCAGTTTAGGTACACACATCATAGGCCACCTATGTGGCTCACATCACAACACATAAACACTTATTCCATAGTTTGGTTCTTTAGCCTAGGCACTTACATCTAGGGAATCATATATATACACATATATATACATACACACAGTCTAATACCATGGTAATGCCTTTATCAAGGCATCATGCATCACATGCATTTTAGTTTAAACCCACTCATAGTAACAAATTAGAGGTAATCCCACCACCAAGCTCAACTTTAGCCTTTAATCATCCTTAAACTCACCAACATGTCCAATTACTTCATTTCCTCCTTAGAACACATCAAAACAGACAATTGTTAATTAAATCCTAGCTTTCGAAAAATGCCAACTTTTCCACATTTAACCAAATCTTAGCAATCCAATTGTTTAAACTCAAATTCTTTATTAATGTGAGACCCTGTCAAGCTTGATTAAAAGACGATATTGTACCGAGTGGTATAACCAAGTTAAATCGAGCCTTGAACTAGTTCAAATAGAAATTCTAAGAGGAATTTGAAAATTTTGAAACCCACAGAATGACTTAGAATAGTGATTCGGAGTTCAAGGTCCAGTTTGGAGTCAATCGAGAAATTTGATCGATTAGGGACAAAACGGTCATTTTGCCATTTGATAATAAAATGGAGATTTTTAGCAAAGATTTGATCACTTTTGAATAAGAATAATCATATGAAATACAGTTATTATTATTGGAGTATAAAATGAAGTTTAACAGTGAAAAATTTTGATCCTCGGTATTTTTGGAGCACAAGGGCAAAATGGTAATTTTGCCACTAGAGGACCAAACGTGAACTTTTTTGAAAAGATTTTTACCCCATTTGATTAAGATTGATCAATATTAGTGTTATTTGAGGTTGAAAAGTGAAAATAATGTAATTTCGGTACATTTCGGAGTATTGGGGTAAAATCATAATTTTACCATCTCGAGGGCAAAACGGTAATTTTCCACCACCAGAATATTTTTTTTTAACCATGGTCATCTTTTATTCACATCTTGACTTTGACTAATCATGTGGTGAAAAAATTTAGAAGAAAAAGTCAAAAAGTCAAAAAGTTAAAAATAGGCCAATAAGCATGTGACACGTGGCATGCTTGATTATTTTTGTTATTTTCTATAAAAATCAGCCCATTAAATCCCCAATTCCCTCACCATATTCGGCCTAAGCAACCAGCAACAAGAACAAAGGAAGAACAAAGGGAAAAACAAGAAAACCTAGGTGGAAATTCAAACAGAAAGTGAAAAAATCAAAGAAACAAGCTAGGTAAGTTAGAATTTCTTTAATTCTCCTTGATACCTAGCTTACCCATGCTTTTGTTCTTGATTTATATGGTTGAATATTGAGTTATCATGATGAATTCAATTCTGAAAAATGGGTATAGAAGAGAAATTAATGTTGGATTGGCTTGATTTTAGACTATGTTGATGTTTAGTGGTAGTTAAGCATGGTTATGAACAAAAATATAAGAAAAAAATTGATTCTCTTTGTTGTTCTTCATTGACCGAACCTGGTGTGTTGACAATCAATGAGGGATTGTTTGTATTTCAAGGAAAATGGCTTGAAAAAATGATGAATTAAGTGAGAAATGTGACTAGGAAAAATTACGGTGTAAGTGCACCGTAATGATCGAATTTTCACCTTAAGAAATTAAAAGATTTTAATGCTGAAATTTAGTTATTTGAAATGTGATTGATGAATTAAAATATTAGAGGAGAAATGGATTAATTTAGAGGTGATTTGGACACAATCGTCAATTAATCAGGTGATCGGTCAAATTTAATCGATACCGCGATTAAGCGATAATTGGACGCATTTTTGCATTTACATATCAAGCATTAGTAATTTAAATTAGTTTATATCAATTTAGGGACAATATTGTAAATTCCTCGACTTTGTTATTTGTCAAGGTGGTGAGACGTCCGAAAAAGGCAAAGGAATCACGCTTGAGGACTATTAATCCGAGTGTACCAGAAATCCGGATTTTCGACAACTGTGAGTGAACTTGCATCTCAAATTGTTTTGCGAAATGTACATGTATTGAAATGGATAATTTGAATGATTTTATCCAAATTTCTTAAAATACGTGCCGAGAACAAGCCCTTGATAAAAAATGTTTTGATGTGGTGAATTATGATATTCATGAAGGCATGAAATCATGTGTCCCTATAATATGCTGCCATATATGTGTAGATATGTGATATGTATTGATAATTAATATTGTGTGATATTTATAAACGTACATGTGCACGATGTGGGGGAGCACATGTCGGTGATGTTGGATGCGAAAATATGGAGGATGATATTGCCTATGCACGATGTGGGGGAATGCACACGATAACTCCAGCTATGTGCGCGATGTGGGGGTTGCACATGAGCTGGTGAGATAGTGGTGATATTTGTGTGTTTATGTGTGAATTTGAGTATTATTTAATTATAAATTAAATTGAATTGAAGGGAAGGGTTTGATAATAAATTGGATCAAAATGGTTGAGTTCCAAATGTGTGCATCATGTTTTTTAAATCCTTCCTGATATTATTGCTTGTTCCCATCTAATGTTTGCTCACTGAGTTTCATACTCACAGTTTTCAAAAAATTCATGTTTTCAGATTAGGAGATTGTAGATTCATAGATCGCGGGATCACTGTAGTTCGTCTCCTGGTAGGTGTCCGGCATTCAATAGTTGCCCGTTTTTCTTGTAAATTCTTCGCTGGAAGTCATGGGCCTTTTGTATTGTGGTTATGTACATGTAATGTACATTGTCAAAGTTTATGTTTGACCAGTATGTATGTACATATTTTATCTATAATGCCATTGTGAGTTGGCTTTGTGTGCACTGGGTGCATTGCCTGTGGATGCCTCACACGATCATATGTGGAGTAAAGTAAATGAAAATAAGCTTGCTTGGGCTTGGTGAGTTATGCTCATTGGGTTCTTGTGCCGGTCAGGGCTCTGGAATTGGGTGGTGACAATGTTGGTATCAAAGCCCTAGGTTGTTTAGGTCTTAGGGTGTTATGGTCGGGTCCAGCGGAGAGTCGTGTTTTTTTGTGGGATTTTTGATTATGAACTGTGAGCCGTGCACATTTCATAATTGAGGAACCGCATAAATTCTCAATCTTAGAAACCACCTTATTTTCTTAATTGTGTTTAATAACAGGTGTTGCTCTTGTCTAGGTAAGAATGCTACCTTAGACACGAGCAGTCTCGAGACAAGTGGGGCAGCAAGATGTCCCTATTGAGATGACTAATAGGCCACGGGCACCTCCCCACGGGGGACGAGGTAGACGTGGCAGGGTCGCTAGGCCGGTGAGGGTGGATACGCCCGTGAATAGGAGAGAGGAGGGCAGCCATTAGGTAAGGCAGATAGGCCATCGATTGAAGGCGTTACTATTGAGGATTTGGCGACAGGCTTGCAGGGAGTTAGTCGGGTTGTAAAGATGATGGCTGCTTGAATGGATGATATACAGAAAGTAGTAGAGGGGAGACATGTAGCGCAGGCATCCCCTAGTTCACAAGGCCATACCGATCGCCAACCTCTAGAGGGTGACAGAGGTCAGGTAGAGGTTTTGCTCCCTGACTTCTTGAAACTCAAGCCTCCATCATTTACTGGGTCGGATGCATCGGAGAGACCCCTAGTTTTCTTGGATAAGATGAAAAAGATTTGTAATGCCCTAGGATGCTCTAGTGTTAGATCAGTGGAGTTAACAGCTTTCCAATTGGAAGATGTAGCACAAGAATAGTATGACTCCTTGGGAAGGGGTAGACCGACAAATGCTCCACTGTTGACTTGGATTGAATTTAGTATAGCCTTTCTAGATCGATTTTTATCACACAGTGTGCGAAGTGCCAGAGTTAGAGAGTTTGAGGCATTAGTGCAGACTTCGAGCATGACAGTGTCGGAGTAAAACATAAAATTTACGCAACTGTCTTGATATGCACCATATTTGGTTTCCACCGAGGAGATGAAGGTCCAAAGGTTTGTGGATGGACTGGTGGAACCATTGTTTAAGGCTGTGGCCTCTCGAGATTTCCATACGTATTCTGCAACAGTAAATTGTGCTCAACGAATTGAGATGAAGATCGATGAGAGCAGGGCCGCAAGAGATAGAGCAAAAAGGGCCAAAACAGAAGGTTATCAAGGTCGCATAGATTTGGTGGCAGAATTTCATTCTCTAACCGTCAAGGACCACAAAGGGGATCAAGGTTTCCCCAACGGGGAAGTGATATGGCGAATGCCGGTGTTGGGTCAAGGCAGAACACTTTTAATGGAAGGAGGCAACTGCAGGATTCCAGGCAGAGTAGTCAAACTATCCCTTCCTGTGATAATTGTGGGAGACCACATAGAGGACAATGCTATCGTCCTGTAAAGACTTGTTTTAATTGTGGCCATCCTAGACACATGTGGAGGAACTGCTCGATGGCCCAACAACCACAAAGTTCTGTTCGTGATTTTACTCATCCAGCTCTATCTGCTTCTTTGGCAGTTATCTCAATTGGCCAAGAGGTTAGTGAGACACGAGATAAAGGTGCTGGTGCTTCTTCTTAGGGTAGACTCGCTGGGTTTGGATGTGAAAGTTTCGCAGGAAGAGGCCAAGCGAGGGTGTATGCCTTAACTCCCTAAGATGCCCAGACGTCTAATGCAGTAGTCTCATGTACTCTTTCCATCTGTAATATGGATGCTAGAGTATTGTTTGACCTTGGATCTATTCATTCTTTTATCTCTCCATGCTTTGCATTTCGATTAGGTAAAGATTGTGTTAGGAAAGAAGAACAATTAGTGGTATTTACTCCTTTGAAGGAGGCATTTGTGGTTGAATGAGAATATCAATCCTGTGAAGTCCAAATTAAGGATAAGAACACCCTAGTGAATTTAGTGGTGTTAGACACCTTGGATTTTGATGTGATATTGGGAATAGACTGGCTGTCACCTTGTCATGCCAGTATAGACTGTTACCATAAGATGTTAGATTTGATTTCTCGAGTGAGCCATCATTTAGCATCCAGGGGAATAAAAGTAATGTTTCGACCAACTTGATATCAGCCATATCTGCCAAGAGGTTATTGAGGTAGGACTGTCAAGGTTACCTGGCTGTCGTGAGGGATACCCAAGCAGAGTTCGGAGATATAAGTCAAGTGTCGGTAGTGAATGAGTTTGTGGATGTATTTCTTGAGGAACTGCTAGGATTACCTTTGAAGCGAGAGATTGAATTTTGCATAAACTTGATTCTTGATACTAGACCCATATCCGTAGCCCCATATCGGATGGCACCGGCAGAGCTCAAGGAGCTCAAGGATCAGTTGGAGTACCTACTAGATAAAGGTTTCATCCGCCCCTGTGTTTCATCATAGGGAACATTGGTGCTATTTGTAAAGAAGAAAGATAGGTTACTTAGACTATGCATTGACTACCAACAACTTAACAATGTAACAGTGAAGAACAAGTTCCCCTTCCCAAGAATAGATGACATGTTTGATCAGTTGCAAGGGGCACAATGTTTCTCTAAGGTAGATCTACGATCTGGGTATCATCAATTGAGGATCTGGAATGAGGATGTGCCAAAGACTGCATTTCAAACTAGGTATGGGCACTATGAGTTCTTGGTAATGGTGTTTGGGCTTACCGATGCCCTTGCAGCCTTTATGGATTTGATGAACTGAGTGTTCAAGCCCTACCTGGACAAGTTTGTAGTGGTGTTCATTGATGATATTCTGATATATTTGAAGAGTCGAGAAGAGCATGAGCAGCATATTAAAATAGTGCTCCAAACTTTGAGAGAACATCGATTGTATGCCAAGTTCTCCAAATATGAATTTTGGCTGAAAAGTGTTGCCTTTTTGGGACATGTGGTCTCTAAGGATGGGGTACAAGTAGATCCAAAGAAAGTCGAGGCAGTGGAGAAATGGTCGATGCCAACATCAATTACCGAGATTAGAAGCTTTTTAGGGTTGGCAGGTTACTATCGTCGCTTTGTTAACGATTTCTCGAGAATAGCCGCCCCTCTGGCCAAGCTGGCACGTAAGGATACAAAATTTGTGTGGTCAAATACTTGTAAAGATAGCTTTGAGAAGCTTAAGACATGTCTCACCACAGCTCCAGTGTTGAGCCTACCACAGGGCACTAGAGGTTATACAGTATATTGTGATGCCTCGTTGGTTAGTTTAGGATGCGTGTTAATGCAAAACGGGAAGGTGATTGCATATGCATCAAGACAACTTAAAAGGCATGAATAGAATTACCCTGCACACGATTTGGAGATGGCAGCAATTGTGTTTGCCTTAAAGATCTGGAGACATTTTTTGTATGGTGAGACTTGTGAGATATATACGAACCACAAAATTTTGAAAAATATATTTCAGCAGAGGGATTTGAACTTGCTGCAACATAAGTGGATGGAGTTACTAAAGGATTATGATTGTACTACTCTTTACCATCCTGGTAAAGCTAATGTGGTAGCAGATGCCCTGAGTCAAAAATTGATGGGTAGCCTAGCATATATCTCCATAGATAGAAGATTGTTGGTTAGGGAGATGCATAGCTTGGGAGACATGGCTATACATTTGGAAGTCTCTGAGGCAGATGCATTGCTAGCCCATTTTAGAATGAGGCCTATCCTAATGGACCGATTTAAAGAGGCACAAGGTAAAGATGAGTTCGTAGCTAAGGTCTTAGAGGATCCTCAGGGAAAGAAAGAGAAGATGTTTACCAGAGGCACAGATGGAGTATTGAAGTATAGAACCAGACTCTATGTGCCGGATAGCGATGGATTGAGAAGAGAGATATTGGATGAGGCTCACATGGCAGCCTATGTGATACATCCAGGAGCTACAAAGATGTATCAAGATTTAAAAGAAGTGTACTGATGGGAAGGACTTAAGAGAGATGTGGCTGAGTTTGTCTCCAAGTATTTAGTGTGTCAATAGGTTAAACCAGAACACCAAAGGCCTGCAGGATTACTACAGCCATTACCAGTGCCTGAATGGAAGTGGGAGCATTGCAATGGATTTTGTAACTGGTTTGCCTCGAACTAGTGGGGGTTGTGACTCGATTTGGGTCATAATAGACCGGTTGACGAAGTCAGCTCATTTTCTTTCGATTAAGACCACTTATGGGGCTGTTCAGTATGCCCAGCTCTATGTGGATGAGGTAATACGGTTGCATGACATTCCTGTTTCTATAATGTCAAATAGAGGGACACAGTTTACTAGCAAATTTTGAGAAAAGTTATAGGAAGCATTGGGCAATAAGTTAGATTTTAGTACAGCTTTCCACCCCTAGACTGATGGACAGTCTGAACGAACCATCCAGACTTTGGAAGACATGTTGAGGGCATGTGTAATAGACCTTGGAGTCAAATGGGGTCGGTATTTACCCTTAGTGGAATTTACTTACAATAACAGTTTCCAATCTAGCATTCAAATGGCACCATTTGAAGCACTATATGGAAAGAGGTATAGGTCACCCATTGGATGGCTAGAGGTAGGGGAGAGGAAGCTGTTGGGGCTTGAGTTGGTGCAGGATACCACTGATAAAATCCATATGATTCGCCAGAGGATGCTTAAAACCCAAAGTAGGCAAAAATCTTATGCTGATAACCGATGGAAGGATTTGGAGTTTCAAGTGGGAGACCATATATTTTTAAAAGTCTCGCCAACCAAGGGGGTAATGAGGTTTGGCAAGAAAGAAAAATTAAGCCCTCGGTATTCGAGATCTTAGAGAGGGTCGGAGCAGTGGCATACCGATTAGCATTACCGCCAGACCTTTCTAATATACACCCCGTGTTCCATGTGTCGATGTTGAGGAAGTACAATCCGGACCCTTCACATGTAATACAATATGAAATCTTTTAGTTGCAAGATGATTTGACTTATAAGGAGCAACCGATAGTTATCCTTGACAGACAAGTCAAAAGGCTCTGATCAAAGGATGTGGCCTCAGTGAAAGTGTTGTGGCAAAATCACACTAGTGAAGAGGTAACGTGGGAAGCTGAGGAGGAAATGCCGACAAAATATCCACACCTCTTCGATATGTAAAGGTAAGCCACTTTACTTTGAATTTAAATTCGGGGATCGAATTTTTATTAGTGGGGGAGAATGTGAGACCCTGTCAAGTTCGATTAAAAGACGGTATTATACCGAGTGGTACAACCAAGTTAAATTGAGCCTTGAACTAGTTCAAATAGAAATTCTAAGAGGAATTTGAAAATTCTGAAACCCTTTGAAACCCGCAGAATGACTTAGAATAGTGATTCGGAGTTCAAGGTTCAGTTTGGAGTCAATCGGGAAATTTGACCGATTAGGGACAAAACGATCATTTTGCCATTTGATGATAAAATGGAGATTTTTAGCAAAGATTTGGTCACATTTGACCAAGAATAATTATATGAAATACAGTTATGATGATTGGAGTATAAAATGAAGTTTAGTAGTAAAAAATTTTGATCCTCGGTATTTTTGGAGCACAAGGGTAAAATGGTAATTTTGTCACTAGAGGACCAAACGAAAATTTTTTTGAAAAGATTTTTGCCCCATTTGATTAAGATTGATCAATATTAGTGTTATTTGAGGTTGGAAAGTGAAAATAATATAATTCCGGTACATTTCGGAGTATAGGGGTAAAATCATAATTTTACCATCTCGGGGGTAAAACGGTAATTTTCCACCCCCAGAATATTTTTTTTCTAGCCATGGTCATCTTTTATTCACATCTTGACTTTGACTAATCCTGTGGTGGAAAAATTTAGAAGAAAAAGTCAAAAAGTTAAAAAAAAATGGGCCAATAAGCATGTGACACGTGGCATGCTTGATTATTTTATTATTTTCTATAAAAATCAGCCCATTAAATCCCCAATTCCCTCACCATATTCCGCCTAAGCAACCAGCAACAAGAACAAAGGAAGGACAAAGGGAGAAACAAGAAAACCTAGGTGGAAATTCAAAGAGAAAGTGAAAAAATCAAGGAAACAAGCTAGGTAAGTTCGAATTTCTTTAATTCTTCTTGATACCTAGCTTACCCATGCTGTTGTTCTTGATTTCTATGGTTGAATATTGAGTTATCATGATGAATTCATTTCTAAAAAATGGGTATGGAAGAGAAATTAATATTGGATTGGCTTGATTTTAGACTATGTTGATGTTTAGAGGTAGTTAAGCATGGTTATGAACAAAAATATAAAAAAAAATTGATTCTCTTTGTTGTTCTTCATTGGCCGAACCTGGTGTGTTGAGAATCAATGAGGGATTGTTTGTATTTCAAGGAAAATGGCTTGGAAAAATGATGAATTAAGTGAGAAATGTGACTAGGAAAAATTACGGTGTAAGTGCACCGTAATGACGAAATTTTCACCTGAAGAAATTAAAGGATTTTAGGGCTGAAATTTAGTTATTTGAAATGTGATTGATGAATTAAAATATTAGAGGAGAAATGGATTAATTTGGAGGTGATTTGGACATAATTGTCAATTAATCGGGTGATCGGTCGAATTTAATCGATACCGTGATTAAGCGATAATTGGACGCATTTTTGCATTTACATATCAAGCATTAGTAATTTAAATTAGTTTATATCAATTTAGGGACAATATAGTAAATTCCTCGACTTTGTTATTTGTCAAGGTGGTGAGACATCTGAAAAAGGCAAAGGAATCGTGCCTGAGGACTATTAATCTGAGTGTACTCGGAATCTGGATTTTTGACAACTGTGAGTGAACTTGCATCTCAAATTGTTTTGGGAAATGTACATGTATTGAAATGGATAATCTGAATGATTTTATCTAAATTTCGTAAAATGCATGTTGTGAACAAGCCCTTGAGAAAAAATGTTTTGATGTGGTGAATTGTGATATGCATGAAGGCATGAAATCATGTGTCCCTATAATATGTTGCCACATATGTGTAGATATGTGATATGTATTGATAATTAATATTGTGTGATATTTATAAACGTACATGTGCACGATATGAGGGAGCACATGTCGGTGATGTTGGATGCGAAAATATGGAGGATGATATTGCCTGTGCACGATGTGGGGGAATGCACATGATAACTCCAACTATGTCCGCGATGTGGGGGTTGCACATGAGCTGGTGAGATAGTGGTGATATTTGTGTGTTTATATGTAAATTTGAGTATTATTTAATTATAAATTAAATTGAATTGAAAGGAAGGGTTTGATAATAAATTGTATCAAAATGGTTGTGTTCCAAATGTGTGCATCATGTTTTTTAAATCCTTCTTGATATTATTGTTTGTTCCCACCTAATGTTTGCTCATTGAGTTTCGTATTCACAGTTTTCAAAAAATTCATGTTTTCAGATCAGGAGATTGTAGATTCTTAAATCGCGGAATCACTGTAGTTCGTCTCCTGGTAGGTGTCCGGCATTCAATAGTTGCTCGTTTTTCTTGTAAATTCTCCGCTGGAAGTCATGGGCCTTTTGTATTGTGGTTATGTACATGTAATGTACATTATCAAAGTTTATGTTTGATCGGTATGTATGTACATATTTTATCTATAATGCCATTGTGAGTTAGCTTTGTGTGCAATGGGTGCATTGCGTGTGGATGCCTCACACGATCATTTGTGGAGTAAAATAAATGAAAATAGGCTTGCTTGGGCTTGGTGAGCTATGCTCATTGGGTCCTTGCGCCGGTCATGGCCTGGGAATTGGGTCGTGACAAATAATGAGCTAAACCCATACCTTAGAAGTTGGATTGCATAAGTGTTAGCTTTAAATTCTCTAATCCAAGCCAAAGAGGGAAAATTACCAAATTTGGAGAAAAATCAAATTTTGAAGTTATTAACTAATTAAATTAAAAAATAGGTAAAAACGTTAAATCTAACTTTCAGGATGGTTTTCCAAGCTCTAAATAGCCTCAAATGGCTATAAAAATCAATTTAGGGGTTAAGGTTTCAAGTTTTCTTGAGAGAGAAAAAGAGAGAAAAAGCTAAGAGTGAGACAGGGCGGATATGGCTCGAAAACCCTCTTTATTTTTGCCTTTCCTTAGTGATGTATCGATACATTTGGGAATGTATCGATACATTTGCCTATATTTCCACTAAATGTATTAATACATTAGGGCAATGTATCGATACATTTCAGGCAGAATGGTCTTAGGTGCTCTTTGCTTCAAATGTATCAATACATGTTCATCAAATTTCCAAATCTATTGATACATCCTTAAATGTATTGATAGAATTCCTCTAGAACACTTTATATTATTTTTCTTGTCAAGAATGGATCAATACATGAGGGGATATATCGATACATTTTCCCTTATAGGCAGTTTTTATGCTTTCAAAACTTTCAAAAATCCAAGTTTAACACCTCAAAATCACTCTCTGTTAATATCATACCTCAAATCATTCATTTAACTTAATCCCATACACATAAATTCACAAGCATAACATAAAACTTAGATTAAAACCTCAAACTATGGGATTTATCACATATTTCCTCAAAATTTGCATAAATGTCCATTTATTTACACACACACACACACACACATATGTAAACTTGTATCTCTTAAGATTATACCTTCATCTCTTAAACCTTATACATCTTTAGAACCTGAATCCTTTCATCCCATTCATGTCGATCTTTTAACTGCTCACCTAAGAACTGATGAATTTTAGTTAATAAGACTTCAACGGACTCAAATTAGGGGGAATAGATATATAGGGTACTTTTCTTGTTACTGATGCCAAAAAGGGGGAGGAAATAGGAAGAAAAAAAAAGGATGCAATCTCTTATTTCGTTTTAGTTTGCTAGACAAACTACAAACTTGAGTTGTAATGAATAATTTGTTGGATTGGCTATGTTTATATCTATGCTATAATTGTTCTTCTATGTTTATATCTATGATTGGTTGTTGTTCCTAAGAATTTGTGGTTAATGTCTATATAAGCATTCACATTTACGATTGAATATTTATACATAGATATACATGAAATTCGTAAAAAAGGAATTAAAATCTTTATCATTTTTATGCACATAATAAGGGGGAGTATACAGTTAGGGGGAGTAATCCTTTATCTGCACATAGATATAAAATGTAAATAGACATTATACTCTTAATCTAGAAGTGTTATGTCATCATCAAAAAAGGGTACAACTTTGACTTCATATGTTTTTGATGATAACAAAACATTCCTCATTCGTTAATGCCTAATTATATTATTTAAGTGTGCAAGAAAAAAATTTAAATCCCTCCATAAAATTGTTGTTTAAAAGCAAGTTAACAAGTTCAGTGTGTTAAAAGAATGGTTAATCAATTAAAGAGGCAAAAAGAAAGAATTAATAACATAGAATAATGTTAACTAATTAACATAAAGCGTTAACCAATTAAGGCTATTCTAGATGCTACACTTAAGTGAAAATAGAAAAAGCTTTAATCAGTTAGCTCAAGGCTTAACTGATTAAGAAGGTATTGGAGGCAAAAACAGAAACTTCTTAATCGGTTAACCAAGGGGGTTAATTGGTTAAAGCTCAAATTTAAAGCAACTAGAAGCATTAAAAGTCAAATTCAAAGTGATGTTGATCGTTAAAGGGCGCCAAATGAAGAAACTCAAATTTGAAGAAGTCGTAATCGGTTAAAGGTCATCTTAACTGGTTAAAGTTGAAAATGAAAAAGCCTCAATCAGTTAAAAAAAAAACTAACCAATTAAAGAAAGGTAGCAATTTAAAGTAGTTTGAAAATAAAAATTTTTTAATCACTTAAAGATCCTTTTAATTAGCTAACATAGTGAAGTAGACTAAATCAGACTCCCAAACAAAAAAGCCTTAATCGGTTAAAGCCTATCCTTAATTGATTAATGGAACATTGCCAACAAATTTGAATTTAAGCACTAAAAAACAAAATAATGGCCAAAAATTGTTTGTAACGGTTAGTATCTATCTTTAATAGTCAAACATGATTTTTCAAGTATTTAAAGCCTTTCCAATGATCATAAAGAGTTTAGAGAAGCTACCAAGAGTTTACAAGCGCTTAGAAGACCAAAAACCCTTTCTTTCACACCTATGTTCCATTTTTATCCTTGAAAAGTGTTTGAGCTTTAACTTGTACTTTTTAGATCAGCGAGGTGATCATTTGCACATCATTTTTCTCTTATTTTCTTATTGACTAGAGTGTACGAGACACTCTAAGGGTGTTGTAAGGGTTTAGAGCCTGGGTTAAAAACTCACCTTGTAAAAGCTTAGTGGAAGTTGTTAATTCCACTAGTTTTGATCAAGTTGGGTTGAAAATCATTGATTGGGAAGATCAAGGTAGTGGATATAGGTCAGGTGGATCGAACCATTATAAATATTGTGTTTTGTCCATTTCTCTTAACCTCTTTTTACTTGGTGTTCACTAATCTTCACAAGTTTCAACCATCCATCTTAAATCTTCCAAACTATTTTCAAAATTCTAGATTTACCTTCAAAATATTTTAAAATTGCTATTCACCCCTTTTAGGACTTTTTTTAGAACCAATTAAGGCTTTGAAGGCTGTTCTGATATCATATGAAAAATAATAATGGATCGGTTTTGAAATAAAAAAACAAACCTTATACCTTATATTGCATGAACAAAACGAAGACATATATATACAATAGTGTAATAGCCCATCTAAACCAAGTTTTGTTTAGAGTGCAAACAAAATAATTAGCAAAAAAGGAAGTATTCTAATTCTAGACTTTCTTGAAGTACAAGTAAAGTAAAAAAATATAATAAGGAAAGATTACATAAGGGAATAATCCCTCTTTTGAATATTGAGTATGAATATTCTAGTCCTTGATTTCAGGATGCTCGTGTATAGGCATGTGCACTTGAATTACTCATGTCACACTAACAGAAGCACTGCAACATAAATACAAAGGAGTAGATCAAATCATGTTATTATTGTAATTCAATCTTCCTCATTTGCAAATTGATCTTCAACTCCAATGCCTTTTACTTCTTCCTTATTACACTTTTGATCATGCTCAAGCTTGCTTATGGATATTTAACCGTTATAAGAAAAAGCTGAATTCATTAAACATTTGATTTGTCTAAAGAAAATAGAAGCAAAGACACAGTGCAAAGAACATAAGAAGAAAATAGACAAACTAATAATTAGTATTTTTATTTAGAGAAAAATTGTAAAAATTCACTTAATTAAAGTGGTGGTTTCATTTGTATGATTTCACTCAAAATTTTTTTCTCCTATTTTGATCATCTTATTACTAAATAAATTAAAATAAGATAATATGTTAAGCATATTTATTGTAATTAATATGCCTGAATTTGAGCCATTTAGATTTCGAATGCTACATTTAGGACTTTTTCTATTAGTATAAATACTATTTAGCACATGTTGATAAATTATAGGCATATTTGTAAATAGAGTTGAGAGCTTTATTGTAAATGCACTGTAGGAATATAGTTAGTTATATTGTTAATTGTTTCCAATTCTGTTACTTGCAATTAGCAAATACAAATATATACCTTAGTGTAATATATGATTAGTCAATCAACCATAATATTCTTTCCAATTTGCATTCAGTTTCATCTCCATTGACATGGTATCAGAGCAATGCAACAATTTTGAGTTTCTTTTCATTCGAGAATTCTGAAATCATCTAAGAATTCCTTGATTTTTCTATCACATTCTTAATTTTAATTCTTTTCTTGATTTTCTCTCTTGTTAAGTGATTTGTTTTTTTTTTTTTTGTTTCAAAAGAGGATTTTGCCTTAATTTGATTCTTTCATTGAGTTTCTTGATCTATTATTTTCTTCATCTTTAGAATTTGTTTCTCTATTCTTAGTTCGTATTTGATCCTTGTTATGGCTTCAAAATCAAAGTTGAAAGATCTTCCCCCATTGAAGATCCACTTTCCCTTTATTCTCTTCACCATTTTGATCACCACAAATAAGTGGTGACAAACCTTAAACTTTTTTCTACCAACTATATCTCTTGGAGAAGATTCTTTTTACTAGCATTATCCATCAGAAAAAAGGGCTTTATAGATAGGACTTTGCATCAACCAGATGTAAAAGATGAGTTTTATCATGCTTGGGATAGATGCAACAATATCATTGTTGCTTGGATGTTAAAGTCCATTTCACCATAGTTAGCCTTCGCCATCTTCTACATGGATTTAATTGTAAAAATATGGGACATATTGAAGATTGGATTTTCATAACCAAATGATGCCCAAATTTACTATCTTTAATTTATTTTGGCAAACCTTTCACAAAGGACACAGAACTTAATTAAGATATTATTAGAAGAACTTAGAACATATAGCCTTTACCTACTTTTCATTGTAGTGATTGTAACAAAAGTTGCTTTCAAAAGTATACAAATCAGTATAATATAGAGAATATTTTTAAATTTTTTAATGGGACTCAACGATAACTATTTTGCCCTTAGATCACAATATTTGATGTTGAAACCCTTGCCTACTTAGATGAGGCCTATAATTTGGTTTTAAGAGAAAATCACAAAGAAATCTTAACATTTAGTCTCAACCACTTATGAAGACTTTTGCTATGGAAGCTTATGTGGATGGAAAGAAAAGAAACAAAAATAACTTGTCTTTAGTCATTATGGAAAATTAGGTTATACTAAGAATAGATGTTATACATTGATAAGTTTTCCTACTGATTTCAAGTTTACCAAAGGGAAAAATAACTTACAGAAACCTAAGTCATTAGTCAATAGCGTTGTTGTCCATATGTCATCAAATCAGAATGAGGATTCTGCTAGTGTTTTGTCTTAACTAACATTTATCAATGGGCTAATGTAAAAACTCATAGCATTTTTCAACGATCATACAATTAAAACTAATGATGATCCACTTATCATTCCTTAGAAACCTTCATTTGTCAATGCAACAATTGCTAGAATGGTATCTTATCCTATCATTGATGGAATATTTTCTTATCCTATTTGTTTCAATTCAATGTCAAATGCATTTGTTGATAATCAGTTTTCTTGGAATATTGATACTAATGCTTTTGATCATATTTGATATTCCTTAGAATTTCATATTTTTACATAATCAGTTTTCAATGTATATGTTCACATGCCCAACAATGCTAAAGCTTTAGCTACTCATTTAGGAAAAGTTAGGGTTATGATAATTGTATTTTATAGAATTATTTTAGTCTAATTTTGTTATTAAATATTAGCTAAGTCATCAATTTTTAATTATAATTTACTTAATTTTAGTTGTTTTTATAATTAGTTAATTTCTAAGTGAGTTGTTTTGATTTTATGTTATTTCTTTTAATTTGGCTATTATTTATTAGTTTTTACATTTTTTGTAGGAGCTAAAGGAATTGGGCTTAATTTTGGAAAGTAAGGTGTTGAAAGACACGAAAGTCTGCTTGCATATGCTTTAGTCTTTTGGCTATAACTCGTGCTACAAGACTCCAAATAATGTGATTCTTAGATCATTGGAAAACTACGAGACAGAGATATAACTTTCGTGAAGATCACTTTACCTAGTTCTGTATCAAAGATAGAGAAAATCATGTTGGAAAATAGATTGATGTACTGTGTAGGGAATGGAAATTTTTAAAGGTTGACAATTTATTTTTTGGGCCTCTCATTACATTTTTAAGCCCAATTAAATCATAGGTCTTCTTAGGGAACTATAGGTTAACTTTATTAATATAAATAGGATATTTTAAAGAACATTAGTGTAGACAACTTTGGGAGACTCAAGAAGCTAGAAGTTGAGGTTGAAACTTGGAGAGCAAGGCGGTAAATATTTGTTTTGTTTTCTTCCTTGGCTTTTATTTTTCTTGTTACTCTCAATAGTTGAAATTATTTTAATATTATTTGTCTTTGCAATCATAAGTAGCTAATTTTCTTTTTCTAGGATTCCAATCAAACTCACGTGTAATCTAAATTTTTAATCTATTTCTTACATATTTTCAATGGGATTTGAATTGTTTATTCTAATTTGTTCTTAATGCTTTTAATTGCTTGGCCATCAATTAAATTGATTTAGGAACCTAAACAAACTTAGGAAAGGGAGTTTAGTGTAGATTAAAATTGTGATAGCATATGATCATATTAATTGATTTGTGTATAGGATAGGGATATAACTATAAGCCATATGTAGCCATATTAGAGCATGAACTTAATGAATCTATTTTAATTTTAATTCACATAGGGATATAGTGTTTTGGTTAAAATGGATATTTTTATAAGATGAGTCGGGAGACCCTTATAAATAATTTAAGACTCTAAGTTAGCAATTCAAGCCATTGAAATAAGTTAAGGAAGAGAAGTAAGATTTAGATGAAGTGTGAAGGATATTGTAATCCTAGGCTTGTTTGATTTGATATTTACTCAAGCTATTATTATTTTGATTTTTTGTACTTAAATTTTGGTTAAGTATTTTTAGTTAGTTAATTTAGTTATTTGATATTGATTGTTTGGATAAGATTAAATTGTTCTAATTTTAGTACTTGGTAAAATTTTAGATCATTTCTCTGTGGGATCGATACTCTGCTTGCTTATATACTATCTATTCGATACGTATACCTGCTAATAGAATTTTAATTGACAAGTTTTTGGTGCTGTTGCGGAGGAATTGTTTCTAGAATTTATACTAATACTAATACCAAACAATTTAGTCTTACTTCAAATTTTATTTTTCTTATTTTAATATTAGATTTGTTTGCTTGCATATATCTTTGGTCATTGTATGTAAAGAAGAACCAACTTGAATCTTGTTCCTTTTGATCCTGAGATAGAAAGAACTTTCGGAATACGTCAAAGGGAGAATTTGCAAGTTGTAGCTTTAAATCAGATAATGGCTGAAGATAACAATAACAATGGCAATAATGCCATTAATCTGGTTCCCGAAGCAAATTGAGCATTACAAGATTATGTTGTTCCTCTTTTGCAAGGTTTGCATCAAAGCATTAGGAGACTTTCCATCCATGCAAATAATTTCAAAATTAAACCAGCTTACATTTAGATGATTCAATCTTTAGTCTAGTTTGGTAGGTTACATAGTGATGATCCTAATTCTCATTTGGTAAATTTCCTAGAGATTTACGATACTTTTAAATTCAATGGAGTAATTGATGATGCTATTAGATTGAGACTATTTCTATTTTCTTTGAGGGATAAAGCAAAGAGCTGGCTTAATTCACAACCCAATGGGTCTATCATTACATGGGAAGACTTGGCACAAAAGTTTCTAGCAAAATTTTTTTTACCTACCAAGACTACAAAGATGAGGAACAGTATCACCTCATTCACACAATTTGATAGTGAGTCCGTGTATGAAGCATGGGAGAGGTTTAAAGAACTACTAAGAAGATGTCCACATCATGGGATTCCTGATTAGTTGCAAGTTCAAGCATTTTATAATGGGCTAGTTGGGTCAATAAAAACTACAATTAATGCTACTGTTGGTGGGGCATAATGAGTAACAATGTTGCAGATGCTTATAATTTGTTGGAAAAGATGGCCACAAATAATTATCAATAGCCTTCAAAAAGGTTTGGTCTAAGAAAAGCTATTAGAGCTAATGAAATTGATGCATTTAGCACCTTAACTGCTCAATAGGTTGAACAAGTGGTTGCATTGTCCAAGAAGTTTGACATATTAGGAGTTAATGCAGTTTAAAATTTGTGTAGTTTGTGAGATGTGCGGAGATGGCCATTTAAATGATCAATGTCCATACAATTCTGAATCAATCCAATTTGTGGGGAACTTTAATAGATAGCAGAATAACCCATATTCTAACTTTTATAATCCTAGTTAGAGAAACTACCCTAACTTTTCATGGACTAACAATGTAGAGCCTTCCAATCTAAAATCCATCTTGCCTCATAGTTTTCAAGAATAAGCTAGACCACAAATTCCTAAAAAAAAGGTCCCAATTGGAAAAACTTCTCTTGCAATATATATCCAAGACTGATGCTATAATTCAAAGTCAAGAGGCCTCCTTAAGAAATCTTGAAACCTAAGTGGGATAGCTTGCAATCTCCATCAACCATAGACCTCAAGCTTCTTTACCCAGTGACAAACAAATCAATCTTAAAAGTAAGGAACAATGCCAAGCAATCACTTAAAAGAGTGGAAAAGAGATTGAAAGGGTGAATGAAAAAGCAATTGAACTTGAGAATGAACATGTTGATAAAGAAGAAATGTGCGAGAAAGAGAGTGAAATTGAACAGAAAGAAGATGACAAGGCTGAAAATCAAAGAACTTCTCAAGTCATCCATCCTCTACCACATTTTTCCTGAAGGCTCCAAAAGCAAAAGCTTGAAAAGCAATTTTAGAAGTTCCTCAATGTCTTCAAGAAATTACACATAAATATTCCTTTTGCTAAAGCTTTGGAACAAATGCCCAACTATGTCAAGTCCTTAAAGGTCATCTTCTCCAAAAAGAGAAAGTTGGGTGAGTTTGAAACTGTCTCCCTTACAAAAGAATGTAGTGTAATTCTCCAAAATAAACTACCACCAAAACTCAAAGATCTAGGTAGTTTCATAATCCCTTGCATTATTGGTAATTTATTTTTTACAAAAGCTTTGAGTGATTTAGGTGCAAGTATCAATTGAATGCCTTGGTCAATTTTTGAGAAAATTAGTTCGGGGGATTGTAGACCCACTTCTGTTATTTTGCAACTGGCTGATCGTTCTAATGTGTACCCAAGAGGAATTATTGAAAGTATTCTTGTCAAAGTAGATAAATTTATTTTTTCAGTTGATTTTATAATTCTTGACATGGAAGAAGATATGCAAATTCCAATCATCCTTTGGAGGCCATTCTTAGCAACTGCAAAAGCTTTGATTAATGTTGAAAAATGTGGGCTCACTTTGAGAGTTCAAAACCAACAAGTAACATTTAATCCACTAACCGATTCTTAAACTCTAGAAAGTAGCAGTTAAACATGGAAAAGATGTTAGAATCATTAAGCTTAAGAAAGGGGGTGAATTGAGTATTTTGAAATATCTTTGAAAAGTCGATTTTTTACAAGTCAAAAACTCTTTTGCAATGCTAAACTAAAAGCCTTTAAAACCAAGCAGTAAGAGTTTTGAAGGTCCTTGGCTTAAAAACTTTAAGATGATATGCAAGAAAGAACATAAGTAAGAAATTAAAGTAAACACAAAAGAAACAAGAGATCTATAAAGGTTTAGCCTTGATGCTTATATCTTCTCCCTTGGCTCACCAAGGAGTTTGTAATCCACTAACTTAAATACTTTTTAAGGTTGAAGTATAACCTATACAATGGTGCTTTTTTACAAGCTCAAGCACAACCTTTGCACTTACTTTTTCAAGGCTTAAGTAGAATCTATACACTTGCTTTTTCAAAGATTAAGCAGAACTTTTCTACTTTTTCGTTGGCTTAGATATAACATCTCAACACTACCTTTTCAAAGGTTAAGGCATAACCACTTCAAACCACTCTACCTTTTCAAGGGTAAGATATAACCTTTATAAGGATTACAAGAATGAGATTTTAGCTCAAGTTTGCCTCTAAGTAGGCAGAATACAACAATGAATATAAAGAGAGGAATGAAGGCTTGATGAAGGAGTAGGAGTTTAGCTTAACAATCAACAAGATATGAGAACACTAAGTTTGAGGAATGTGAATGAGGAGTCTATTCTTGAAAAATTCAATCTGGCCTAGGATTTCTTCTCAATGTGCTCTCTCAACTCACAAATGAGTTTCAGGCTTCTATTTGTATCAAGAGACCTCAATCTAGCTGTTTGGCTTTTGAAATTCAAAATTCTAACCATTATCTTTGTCTTCTTCTAGCTTGTCTGATGTGATGTCTTGATACTTTATGATTTGAGTCTCAATTCTTTAAGTTCTAGTCAATATTAGTGTCTCGATACTCTAAATGCCTTTCTTGATACTATAATCTTCCTTAAGCAATTTTGATAGAGCCTTGTCTTAATACTTCATTGGCATAGTCTCGATACATTATAGCTTGCTTTCTAGAGTTCACTTCTCGAGACAATGTGTCGATATGCTTGCAAGTTGATCTTGATACATGAGCACTTGACCTCTGGAATTTTGAATGTTGAATTTTTGGTCTCGATGCCATTTAATTGTGTCCTGGTAGTTGGACACATCCATTTTATTCCTTGTTCTTTGAAGATGCTATCTCAGTACTAGAAATCTACTATCTCGGCACATTCATACTTTTTCTTTGGAAATTGAATATTGAAGGTAAGGTCTCGATACTCAAAGTGTGTGTTTATACACTAATGCGTGCTTTATGGAGTTCTGTTATTTCTCTTCATGGAATCTCAATATCGTTCAAAGTTGTCTCGATACATCTTCATATGTAGGTTGCTTCTTAAGGCATACAAAGTAAAATGTCTTGATACTTTCACTTGATGTCTCCGTATTTCAAGTTAGTTTAAACCTTTTAACAAGTATTGAACTTAAGTACTTAGCCTATTTGTCAATCATATTCATAAGGGTTTTTCATTAAAGTCCTATTGTCTTAGGTATTCTGTCACGACCTGGAGCTATCCTCGAGTCCGCGACAACCGTCACGATGTCCCGATAGGCATTCACTACCTCGAATGCTGACCAAAACCTCGCAAGGCTTTAATATTATTTTTTTTTCATCTCCCATGTGATCAATATTCACCAAATACCATGTTTTAAAGGTTTATATATTGTTTCCAAGTCAAAACAATAAAAATAAAATTTTCGCCTCATAGGGGCATTTTAGTCATTTTTCATGAATTTTTCAAACTCAAATAAAAACGCAATATATGAGTGGAAAACATACCTTCTTAGGTCAAAGGTAAATTTGGATGTCTAAAACATTCATTAAAGGTGAAAATACAACTATTAGAATAAAATAAAAATATTGAATAAAATATTTTATTTTCTTATAAAACAATATTTATAGAATTATCCATAATTAGTTTTTATAGTGTAAAAGCAAAATAAATTCATACATACTATAATACAAATAGTCAGGGTATGTAATTTCATTTACAATGACACGTGGGCTCCCGAATGATCAAGAGCAGTAAGGACAGTGAACCTACTGTTAGTGAGGTTGCAAAGCCAACTGTAGTCCTCGGCAAACTCAGCTATCTACAAACTATTCTGGGCCTGAAAGGGGTGGAAAGGAGAGTGGTGAGTTTTTACAACTCAGTGAGTAAATAAATATCATCTAAAATATCCAAAGGCGAGTAAAAAGAGACAATGAAAACTTCCCATCTCAAAAGGGTTTCTTAACATGAAAGTTCATTGCAATCAGTTAAAATAAATTTATTTCACCCAAATAATTAATAAGGCTTATGATTTCTTGAAAAACTTGGCTCGTGCCAAAAACTCATTCTCGGGGATACCTTAGCCAAGGCATCTAACCGAGTCCGCCAAGGTTGTTAAAAATCTCATATACACGTAAAACATATTTTTACGTTTGAAAACACAGTCGTTCCTTGGAGTTAGCAAAGTTCACCCTCACGTGGTGGTTCGATGTAACGTGAACTCTAACCATGCCTCAAGAGTTACCCTTTGCGCCTCTCATACCGAGGTATAAATATAACAAGGTTACCATGCCCCTCTAATAGGCTGGTCCATGGAACCCGCCCACTGTAGTAAGCTAATCGATATCCCAGCAATCAATCAAATCTCAATAGCATATCATGGCAATTACATTACTATCCAATTTATCAAGACAAAGTAGACAGTTCGTATTTTTCAACCCAAATATCAATTCAGCCAATTATGCCATATTATCATAAGCCATTCGGTTTAAATTATAATTTACAGCACAACAAGTGGTCTCAATTACTCTAATTTCAAAGCCATCATCTGATTTTCAAATTGATTTACAAAAATTTATTTTATTTTATTAATTCACATTTTGCTCATAAACAAAAGCAATTCACCATTTAAATTCATTTTTCCACAAAATCACCAAATTGAGTAAATTTACTCTAGATAATTAAGGCGATAATAAGGTTACTCACTATTTTCGGGAGTCGAATTCGAGTTCTCCGACTATTAATCCTCGGGTACAATTTCTTTGCCCCTATCGGAGGATTCACCACCTAGACATATTGCACAATCAAACAATTACTACATTTGTGCTAAATCGTATTAAAACTAATTTAAACTCTATATGAATGCATGAAATTGGATGAAAAATCCTCGGGTAACTATCTAAATACAGTATTGACCTTCGATTTATTATCGGATGAAATGGCCAATACGTCCAATTCAACTCCAATTAATTCCATTTCTCTTCCACCACTCTAATTCATCAAATACTAGTCAATTAACATGAAATGTGACAAAATCACCCTCATATTCCACTTTGAAATATTCGGCCATGGTGGGTTCACTAACACTAAAATTTTTCAAGCTAAATTCTTACACCATAAACCATTATTTCCTAATCAAATCACTTGAAATAACATCACATTCTTCCTAACTATTCACATGGAGAATTCGCCCATTAAGGGCATGGAATAGCATGAATTTTTCTTGCTCAATTTTTCATGCTACACATCACTAAACTACCAAAAACACTTAAATTGCATGAAATCTAATCAAATTCAAGATCAAAACTCATCCCCCCATATTTGGACCTCATTGATACCCACATGCAAACTTGCTTCGCAACCATGGAAAATGAAAAAGAATGCATGATTAAGGTAGATCACAAGCTAGAATTGAAAAATCTTACCTTTTGTCACTAGATTCCTTGAAATTCTACACTTTTCTCTTGAATTTACCTATCTAGGGTTTTGTTTTCTCTTTTTCTTGCTTTTCCTTGGTGATGTCGAACATAATGAAGAGAAATGGGTTGGTTTTTTGCTAATTTATAAGGAAAAAAATAAAGAAATGAAAGCTTGACATTTGTCACCTTACTATTGGCTCATTTTTTAAAACTTAATAATTAAGCTTTCATTCACCACCACATAAAATCCTTCAATTATCCATGATATAAAATGCTAATGGCTGAAATTTATGGGCTAGACAAGTGTTATGTGGTGTAAATTACAATTTTACCCCTGGGTGGCAAAATGACTATTTTGCCCCTATGCTCAGGAAAATGTTGGAATTAAAATTTTCCACTTTTCCAACTCAAATTATGTTCTAAATAGTCAATCTTGATCAAAAACCTCTTCCAACATTCAAATCTCAACCTCGGGTGGCAAAATGACCATTTTGTCCCTACGGTGTGAAAATTCTAATTTGACTCCAATCAGTCCTCAAACTCCGAATTACCATATTAAGTCATTTTGGGGTTTTAAAATTCTTAATTTTATCTTAAAATCCCTATTTGGACTAGTTCAAGGCTTAATTCAACTTAGTTGTACCACTAGGTACACTACCGACTTTTTAATAATTTTCCCGAAGTATTCAAGTATGCAAGCATGTTGTCAAATACATGAATGACGTGGCAAATATTATAAGGCTGGGCTTGATAGCACTACCTCCCTTAAAATAAAATTTTGACCTCAAAATTTCACTTACCGGACTCGAAAAATAGGTGAGAGTATTGTCTTCTCATCTGATGTTCAAGTTCCTATGCCATCTCCTCCATTCGAGGATTTTTCCATAACATTTTAACTATTGAAATGCTATTGTTCCTCAATACTCGATCCTTTCAATCTAGTATATATACAGGCTGCACCTCGAACTTTAGATCTTCATGCAACTCAATCGGAGGTGCCTTGAGAATATGGGAGGGATCAGGTACATACTTCTTTAACATCAAGACGTGGAAGACATTATGAATTCGATCTAACTCCGAGGGTAAGTCGAGTCTATAAGCCACTGGCCCAAGCCTTTCAATGATCTGAAAGGGTCCAATAGACCTTGGATTGAGCTTTTCCAGCTTCGTGAATCGAATCACACCTTTCATTATCTAATAAAATACCACAATTACCACAACAGTATAACCAAGATAAGACTTAATACCTCAAAATATTTAAATCCTTACATTTCCGTGGAGAAACTTTATGAAAAACTCTATCATTGACTTCAAATTCTAGATCCTTTCTCCATTTGTTAGAATAACTCTTCTGCTTATCTTGAGTTATCTTTAATCACTCTTGGATAACTTTGATCTTGTTATTTGTCAGATCAATCAATTCTACATTAAACAATTTCCTTTCACCCACTTCATACCAACATAGTGGAGTTCAGCATTTTCTTCCATACAGAGCCTCGTATGGTGCCATCCCAATACTAGACTGAAAACTATTGTTATACGCGAACTCCACCATTGGCAAGTGTCTGTCCCAACTCCTAATAAAGTCAATGACATAAACTCGTAACATATCCTCCAAGGTTTGAATAATCTTTTCAAACTAACCATCCATCTGCGGATGAAAAGCAGTACTAAATCTCAAATTAGTTCTGAGAGCTTCCTATAATTTTGGTCAAAATCGAGAAGTAAACCGAGGGTCTTGATTTGACAAAATAGAAACTGGAACTCCATGTAATCTCAAAATCTCATCTATGTAAAGTTTAGCTAGTTTCTCGATAGAATACATGCCATGGATAGCCAAGAAATGTAAGGACTTAGTCAATCTATCCACAATCACCCAAATAGCATCCTTCCCACTCTGTGTCCGTGGTAAACCTAATACAAAATCCATAGTCACGTGCTACCACTTCCATTCCAGAATAGGTAAAGGCTGAAGAGTACCTGATGGTTTCTGATGTTTCACCTTGATTTGTTGGCAGGTGAGACATTTCGCTACAAATTCTGCTACGTCTCGTTTCACAGCCGACCATCAATAACTTTCCTTAATAGTCCGATACATCTTGGTGCTTCCGGGATGTAAAGCATAAGTGAAAGAATGAGCTTCTTCTAGAATTGCTTGTTTCAATAGATTATACTTAGGAATGCAAACTAGATCTCTAAACATCAAAGTACCATCATCACTAAATCTTAACTCACTAGTTTCTCCATCTTGCAGCTTTTGAACTTCCTGTTTCAACTCGTCATCAAATTTATGCAATTATTTGATCTGATTCAACAATGAAAGCCTCACAATGAAACTAGCAAGTAGGGTTCCATTTTCACCATTATTCAACTAGATCCCTAGAGACTTCATCTCAAGTAACATTGGGAGGTAAAAATTCTGGAGTGATGATAATGAAGATGAGGATTTACGACTTCAAGCATCTGTTACTACATTTGCCTTCACAGGGTGATAATCAATCACTAAGTCATAATCCTTAATCAACTCTAGCCATCGTCTTTGTCTCAAATTTAGTTCTTTCTGGATGAGCAAATATTTCAAACTTTTATGATCAGTAAAAATCCGACAACGCTCACCATATAAGTAATGCCTCCAAATCTTCAATGCAAAGACCATTGCTGCTAACTCCAAATCATGTCCAGAACAGGTAAAGGTTGAAGAGCACCTGATGATTTTTGATGTTCCGCCTTGATTTGTTGGCAGGTGAGACATTTCGCTACAAATTCTGCTATGTCTCGTTTCATACCCGACCACCAATAACTTTCCTTAATAGTCCGATACATCCTGGTGCTTTCGAGATGTAAAGCATAGGTGAAAAAATGAGCTTCTTCTAGAATTGCTTGTTTCAATTGATTATCCTTAGGAATGCAAACCTGGTTTCTAAACATCAAAGTACCATGATCACTAAATCTAAACTCACCAATTTCTCCATCTTGCAGCTTCTGAACTTCCTGTTTCAACTCATCATCAAATTTCTGCAATTCTTTGATCTGATTCAATAATGAAGGCCTCACAACGAAACTAGCAAGTAAGGTTCCATTTTCACCATTATTCAACTTGATCCCTAGAGACTTCATCTCAAGTAACATCAAGAGATAAAAACTCTGGAGTGATGATAATGAAGATGAGGATTTTCTACTTCAAGCATCTGCTACTTTATTTGCCTTCCGAGAGTGATAATCAATCACTAAGTCGTAATCCTTAATCAACTCTAGCCATCGTCTTTGTCTCAAATTGAGTTCTTTCTGGGTGAGCAAATATTTCAAACTTTTATGATCAGTAAAAATCCGACAACGCTCACCATATAAGTAATGCCCCCAAATCTTCAATACAAAGACCACTGCTACTAACTCCAAATCATGTCCAGAATAGGTAAAAGCTGTAGAGTACTTGATGGTTTTTGATGTTCTACCTTGATCTGTTGGCAGGTGAGACATTTCGTTACAAATTCTACTATGTCTCGTTTCATATCCGACCACCAATAACTTTCCTTAATGGTCCGATACATCCTGGTGCTTTCAGGATGTAAAGCATAGGCGAAAGAATGAGCTTCTTCTAGAATTGCTTGTTTCAATTGATTATCCTTAGGAATGCAAACCTGGTTTCTAAACATCAAAGTACCATGATCACTAAATCTAAACTCACTTGTTTCTCTATCTTGTAGCTTCTGAACTTACTGTTTCAACTCATCATCAAATTTCTGCAATCCTTTGATCTGATTCAACAATGAAGGCCTCACAACGAAACTGGCAAGTAGGGTTCCATTTTCACCATTATTCAACTGGATCCCTAGAGACTTTATCTCTAGTAACATTGGGAGATAAAAACTCTGAAGTGATGATAATGAAAATGAGGATTTACGACTTAAAGCATCTACTACTACATTTGCCTTCCTAGGGTGATAATCAATCACTAAATCATAATCCTTAATCAACTCTAGCCATCGTCTTTGTCTCACATTAAGTTCTTTCTAGGTGAGCAAATATTTCAAACTTTTATGATCAGTAAAAATCCAACAACACTCACCATATAAGTAATGCCTTCAAATATTCAATGCAAAGACCACTGCTGCTAACTCCAAATCATATCCATAATAGGTAAAGGCTGAAGAGTACCCGATGGTTTCTAATGTTCCGCCGTAATCTGTTGGCAGGTGGGACATTTTGTTACAAATTCTACTATGTCTCGTTTCATACCCAGCCACCAATAACTTTCCTTAATAGTCCGATACATCATGGTGCTTTCGGGATGTAAAGCATAGGTAGAAGAATGAGCTTCTTCTAGAATTGCTTGTTTCAGTTTATTATCCTTAGGAATACAAACCCAATTTCTAAAAATCAAAGTACCATCATCACTAAATCTAAACTCACTAGTTTCTCCACCTAGTAGCTTTTGAACTTCCTGTTTCAACTCATCATCAAATTTCTGCATTTTTTTGATCTGATTCAACAATGAAGGCCTCATAACGTAACTAGCAAGTAGGGTTCCATTTTCACCATTATTCAACTTGATCCCTAGAGACTTCATCTCAAGTAACATCGGGAGATAAAAACTCCGAAGTGATGATAATGAAGATGAGGATTTACAAATTAAAGCATCTGCTATTACATTTGCCTTCCCAAGGTGATAATCAATCACTAAGTCGTAATCCTTAATCAACTCTAACCATCGTCTTTGTCTCAAATTAAGTTCTTTCTGGGTGAGCAAATATTTCAAACTTTTATGATCAGTAAAAATCCGACAACGTTCACCATATAAGTAATGCCCCCAAATCTTCAATACAAAGACCACTGCTACTAACTCCAAATCATGTCCAGAATAGGCAAAAGCTGTAGAGTACTTGATGGTTTTTGATGTTCTACCTTGATCTGTTGGGAGGTGAGACATTTCGCTACAAATTCTACTATGTCTCGTTTCATACCCGGCCACCAATAACTTTCCTTAATAGTTCGATACATCCTGGTGCTTTCAGGATGTAAAGCATAGGCGAAAGAATGAGCTTCTTCTAGAATTGCTTGTTTCAATTGATTATCTTTAGGAATGCAAACCTGGTTTCTAAACATCAAAGTACCATGATCACTAAATCTAAACTCACTTGTTTCTCCATCTTGTAGCTTATGAACTTCCAGTTTCAACTCATCATCAAATTTCTACAATCCTTTGATCTGATTCAACAATGAAGGCCTTACAACGAAACTAGCAAGTAGGGTTCCATTTTCACCATTATTCAACTAGATCCCTAGAGACTTCATCTCTAGTAACATTGGGAGATAAAAACTCTGAAGTGATGATAATGAAAATGAGGATTTACGACTTAAAGCATCTACTACTACATTTGCCTTCCTAGGGTGATAATCAATCACTAAATCATAATCCTTAATCAACTCTAGCCATCGTCTTTATCTCACATTAAGTTCTTTCTAGATGAGCAAATATTTCAAACTTTTATGATCAGTAAAAATCCGACAACGCTCACCATATAAGTAATGCCTTCAAATATTCAATGCAAAGACCACTGCTGCTAACTCCAAATCATATCCATAATAGGTAAAGGCTGAAGAGTACCCGATGGTTTTTGATGTTCTACCTTAATCTGTTTGCAGGTGGGACATTTTGCTACAAATTCTACTTTGTCTCGTTTCATACCCAACCACTAATAAATTTCCTTAATAGTCCAATACATCATGGTGCTTTCGGGATGTAAAGCATAGGTAGAAGAATGAGCTTCTTCTAGAATTGCTTGTTTCAGTTTATTATCTTTAGGAATACAAACCCAATTTTTAAACATCAAAGTACCATCATCACTAAATCTAAACTCACTAGTTTCTCCACCTGGTAGCTTTTGAACTTCCTGTTTCAACTCATCATCAAATTTCTGCAATTCTTTGATCTGATTCAACAATGAAGGCCTCATAACGTAACTAGCAAGTAGGGTTCCATTTTCACCATTATTCAACTTGATCCCTAGAGACTTCATCTCAAGTAACATCGGGAGATAAAAACTCCAAAGTGATGATAATGAAGATGAGGATTTACAAATTAAAGCATATGCTATTACATTTGCCTTCCCAAGGTGATAATCAATCACTAAGTCGTAATCCTTAATCAACTCTAACCATCGTCTTTGTCTCAAATTAAATTCTTTCTGGGTGAGCAAATATTTCAAACTTTTATGATCAATAAAAATCCGACAACGTTCACCATATAAGTAATGCCCCCAAATCTTCAATACAAAGACCACTGCTACTAACTCCAAATCATGTCCAGAATAGGCAAAAGCTGTAGAGTACTTGATGGTTTTTGATGTTCTACCTTGATCTGTTAGGAGGTGAGACATTTCGCTACAAATTCTACTATGTCTCGTTTCATACCCGGCTACCAATAACTTTTCTTAATAGTTCGATACATCCTGGTGCTTTCAGGATGTAAAGCATAGGCGAAAGAATGAGCTTCTTCTAGAATTGCTTGTTTCAATTGATTATCTTTAGGAATGCAAACCTGGTTTCTAAACATCAAAGTACTATGATCACTAAATCTAAATTCACTTGTTTCTCCATCTTGTAGCTTATGAACTTCCAGTTTCAACTCATCATCAAATTTCTACAATCCTTTGATCTGATTCAACAATGAAGGCCTTACAACGAAACTAGCAAGTAGGGTTCCATTTTCACCATTATTCAACTGGATCCCTAGAGACTTCATCTCTAGTAACATTGGGAGATAAAAACTCTAAAGTGATGATAATGAAAATGAGGATTTACGACTTAAAGCATCTACTACTACATTTGCCTTCCTAGGGTGATAATCAATCACTAAATCATAATCCTTAATCAACTCTAGCCATCGTCTTTATCTCACATTAAGTTCTTTCTAGATGAGCAAATATTTCAAACTTCTATGATCAGTAAAAATCCGACAACGCTCACTATATAAGTAATGCCTTCAAATATTCAATGCAAAGACCACTGCTGCTAACTCCAAATCATATCCATAATAGGTAAAGGCTGAAGAGTACCCGATGGTTTTTGATGTTCCACCTTAATCTGTTTGCAGGTGGGACATTTTGCTACAAATTCTACTTTGTCTCGTTTCATACCCAGCCACCAATAACTTTCCTTAATAGTCCGATACATCATGGTGCTTTCGGGATGTAAAGCATAGGTGGAAGAATGAGCTTCTTCTAGAATTGCTTGTTTCAGTTTATTATCCGTAGGAATACAAACCCAATTTCTAAACATCAAAGTACCATCATCACTAAATCTAAACTCACTAGTTTCTCCACCTGGTAGCTTTTGAACTTCCTGTTTCAACTCATCATCAAATTTCTGAAATTCTTTGATCTGATTCAACAATGAAGGCCTCATAACGTAACTAGCAAGTAGGGTTCCATTTTCACCATTATTCAACTTGATCCCTAGAGACTTCATCTCAAGTAACATCGGGAGATAAAAACTCCAGAGTGATGATAATGAAGATGAGGATTTAAGAATTAAAGCATCTGCTATTACATTTGCCTTCCTAGGGTGATAATCAATCACTAAGTCATAATCCTTAATCAACTCTAGCCATCGTCTTTGTCTCAAATTGAGTTCTTTCTAGGTGAGCAAATATTTCAAACTTTTATGATCAGTAAAAATCTGACAATGCTCACCATATAAGTAATGCCTCTAAATTTTCAATGCAAAGATCATTCTTACTAACTTCAAAATCATGGGTAGAGTAATTCGTCTCAAGCTTCTTCAACTGCCGGGAAGCATCAGCTATTACTTTCTCATCATGCATTAATATGCACCCTAATCCCAACTTAGAGGCATCACTATATACCACAAATTCTTTTCCATTAATAGGAAGTGTCAAAACGGGAGCGGAGGACAACCGATTCTTCAGCTCGTGAAACTGACTCTCACAAACATCATCCCACTCAAACTTAACTCCCTTACGAGTTAGACGAGTTAGAGGAGCAACTATCATTGAGAATCCTTGGACAAATCTCTGATAATGACCCACTAAGTTAAGAAAACTACGAATCTCGGTTACTGTTTTCGGTAGCTTCCATTGTAAAATCACCTTAATTTTCTTGGGATCGACATAAATTCCAGCTCCAGATACTACATGTCCCAAAAAAACTACTTCTTTCAACCAGAACTGACACTTGGAGAACTTGGCATAAAGTTATCTTTCGCCAAAGTTTGCAGCATAATGCGTAAATGGGCAACATGTTCATCATCATTCTTCGAATAAACCAAGATGTCATCTATAAATAATATCACAAACTTATCCAAGTACGGATGAAACACCTTGTTCATGGGATCCATAAAAGTTGTCAAGGCATTAGTCAAACCGAAGGGCATGACCAAAAACTCATAATGCCCATATCGTGTCCTGAAAGCAGTCTTGGGTACATCTTGCTCCTTGATCTTCAACTGATAGTATCCAGACCTTAAATCAATCTTGAAAAACACCATAGTACCTCGTAATTGATCAAAAAGGTCATCGATCCAAGGTAAAAGATATTTATTCTTGATGGTCACTGTGTTCAACTGACGGTAATCCATATATAACCGAAGAGTGCCATCCTTCTTCTTTATAAATAGGATTGATGCTCCCTAAGGAGAAATGCTAGGGCGAATAAAACCCTTGTCTACCAGATCTTGCAACTGGACTTTTAATTCCTTCAACTCCATCAGAGCCATTCGATACGGGGGAATAGAAATAAGTGCAGTACCCTGAAGTAGATCAATAGGAAGCTCGAATTCTCGATCATGAAGTAGTCCCGATAACTCATCAGGAAATACACCAGAAAACTCACTTACTATTGGGACATCTTTTAACTTAGACTCCCCTTTTGAGGTATTGATTACGTGTGCTAGATAAGCTGAATACCTTTTCTGCACCAATTTCAAAGCTTTAATAGTTGATATTACACAGGACGGTAATACTCGACGTTCCCCTACAAATACAATCTTTGCTTATTTTGAATTCTGAAGTACAACCTCTTTCCTAAAACAATCCACATTCGCCCGATATGTACTCAACCAGTCCATACCTAATATCATATCAAAATCCTGGATCTTTAGAGGAATTAAATCACCCCTAAATTCTTCTTCGCCAATCATTACTCCATAGTCTCTATAACAAGTGTTTCTAACTAACTGTTCTCTTAAAGGGGTGTGAACTACAATTTTTTCCTCTAATGGTGATAGGTTTCTATCAGCAAATGATGCAAATGTCGTACTGACATAAGACCTATTTGAGCCAAAATCTATTAAGACATATGCATCTCTATCAAATAAAGACATGATACTTGTCACTACTTTGGGTTAAGCGTGTGCTTCTTATTCTGTTACTACGAAAACCCTCGTTGGAGTGCAAATCAGTGGTCTAGAGGGTGGATGTGCTGGAGTGTTACTTTCCACATCGGATCGTATGGTCACACCTTGCCTCTGCTGTGGCCCAACCGAATCTCTCCTATGTATATCCGTATGGGTTGGTGGAGATGGAACAGCTGCAGTAGCTCTTTTGAATTGTGGGCAATCACTCCTAATGTGACTTGGCTGACCACAATGATAACATCGTACAAGCCCTCTACACGGTCCAACAAGAGTTTCCCCACATCTTCTGCATCTATCTGAACCTCGAAAACTTTTCCCAGAACTAGTCATCGCAGATCTGCTGAATCTCGGAGGCCTTTGTTACGATTGTGAAAATGGAGGTCGAGGAGATGTCATTGAAACAAAAGTAGTACTCCCTAAAGCTGATGAGTCTTTGCCTCTTTTTGGTGGCTGACTGGAGGATACACTCGGGTTTTTCCTTTTTTGCAAACTCAGCTCGCATTCTCCTATTTTCATTCGTGAGCTTCTTAGCCTTTAAAGCCATCTATATCACCTCTTTATGTGGCTCCCTGCCTGTCACTGTCATCTGCTCTCTAATCTCATTACGGAACCCTTTCTCGAAATAACTAGCCTTATCCTACTCGGATTTCACCAAATCCGGTACATATAACATCAGCTCATTAAAACAAGCCTCGTACTCCTCTACCATTAAGTTTCCCTATTTTAAGCTCAAAAATTCTCTCTTCTTTTCCTTCTGATGGAAATAAGTGTAATACTGTGCATTAAATTCCCTCAAAAAGTCTGACCAAGTTGGAGGAGTAGTAGTTCGCGCTTTTATTGAGTTCCACCATGTGCGGGCCCTCTTTTCCAGTAATCTCGTGGCCACTATCAATTTCCTGTCATCATCCAACCTCATATCGAAAAGTGTCTCCGAAACATGATTAATCCAGTCTTTAGCTATGATCGCATCCAGTTCATCCGTAAAAGAGGTACAACCGAGCTGTCTAACCTCTTTAAGCTTTTTAGAGATAGAGACATCTAGCATCGGTGGTGGAACAAGAGGTGGGGGTTGTGGTACTGAAGGAGTAACTGGAGGGACCGTAGGAGAAGCTTGACCAGTTTGAGCCTGGCTAGCAATAGCGTTGAAAAAAGGCTGCTAATGCTTGAGCTGCCTCAGGAGACATGGCAGGAATACCAATAAGTGGTGGAAGAGGTGGAATAGTCTTAGTCTGCTCAACAGCAGGTGCTGCTCAAAAAGTGGACTCAACCGATTCCCACTCTATAGGATCCAGCTGACGATGTTGAGAACGACCCTTTCCCTTCTCGGTTGCTCTAGTGAGAGGTAAGTGTTCATGTCGAGGAGGCATGGTAATCTATAAGAAGAAACAAAGCGAGTTTAGATAACCCTAGGTTCTTTATGCTAATACATGCTTTCAACTCGCCTAACCTAACTTAACTCGGGGTCACACTAACACTGTAAATTTTTAAAATAACTTTAAAATCAAAAGCTCTGATACCAATCGAATTGTCATGTCCTGAAACTCTCATTGAGTCCGTGACAACCGCTGCGGTGTCCCGATAGGCATTCACTACCTCGAATGCTGACCGAAACCTCGTAAGGCTTTAATATACTTTTTCATCTCCCCTGTGATCAATATTCACCAAATACCATGTTTTAAAGGTTTATATGTTGTTTCCAAGTCAAAACAATAAAAATAAAATTTTCGCCTCATAGGGGCATTCTGGTCATTTTTCACGAAATTTTCAAACTCAAATAAAAATGCAATATATGAGTGGAAAACATACCTTCTTAGGTCAAAGGTAAATTTGGATGTCTAAAACATTCATTAAAGGTGAAAATACAACTATTAGAATAAAATAAAAATATTGAATAAAATATTTTATTTTCTTATAAAACAATATTTATAGAATTATCCATAATTAGTTTTTATAGTGTAAAAGCAAAATAAATTCATACATAATATAATACAAATACTCAGGGTATGTAATTTCATTTACAGCGACACGGGGGCCCCTGAATGATCAAAAGTGGTAAGGACAGTGAACCTACTGTTAATGAGGTTGCAAAGCCAACTGTAGTCCTCAGCAAACTCAACTATCTACAAACTATTCTGGGCCTGAAAGGGGTGGAAAGGAGAGTGGTGAGTTTTCACAACTCAGTGAGAAAACAAATATCGCCTAAAATATCTAAGGGCGAGTAAAATGAGACAATGAAAACTTCCCATCTCAAAAGGGTTTCTTAATATGGAAGTTCATTTCAATCTGTTAAAATAAATTCATTTCACCCAAATAATTAATAAGGCTTATGATTTCCTAAAAAACTTGGCTCGTGCCAAAAACTCATTCTCGAGATACCTTGGCCGAGGCATCTAACCGAGTTCACCAAGGCTATTAAAAATCTCATATACACGTAAAACATATTTTTACGTTTGAAAACACAGTCGTTCTTTAGAGTTAGCGGAGTTCACCCTCACGTGGTGGTTCGGCATGAAGTGAACTCTAACCATACCTCAGGAGTTACCCTCCGCGCCTCTCATACCGAGGTATAAATATAGCGGAGTTACCGTGCCCCTCTAATAGGCTGGTCCACGGAACTCACCCACTGCAATAAACTAATCAATATCCCACCAATCAATCAAATCTCAATAGCATATCATGGCAATTACATTACTATCCAATTTATCAAGACAAAGCAGACAGTTCGTATTTTTCAACATAAATATCAATTCAGCCAATCATGTCATATTATCATAAGCCATTCGGTTCAAATTATAATTTACAACACAATAAGTGGTCTCCAATTACTCTAATTTCAAAGCCATCAACCGATTTTCAATTTGATTTATAAAAATTCATTTTATTTTATTAATTCACATTTTGCTCATAAAATAAAGCATTTCACCATTTAAATTAATTTTTCCACAAAATCACCAAATTGAGTAAAATTTACTCTAGATAATTAAAACGATAATAAGGTCACTCACTATTTTCGAGAGTCGAATTCAAGTACTCCGACTATTAATCCTCAGGTACAATTTCTTTGCCGCTATCAGAGGATTCACCACCTAGACATATTGCACAATCAAACAATTACTACATTTGTGCTAAATCGTGTTAAAACTAATTTAAACTCTATATGAATGCATGAAATGGGATGAAAAATCCTCTGGTAACTATCTAAATACGGTATTGACCTAATTCGATTTATTACTCGATTAAATGGCCAATACGTCCAATTCACATCCAATTAATTCCATTTCTCTTCCAACACTCCAATTCATCAAATACTAGTCAGTTAACATGAAATGTGACGAAATCACCCTCACATTCCACTTTGGAATATTCGGCCATGGTGGGTTCACTAACACTAAAATTTTTCAAGCTAAATGCTAACACAATAAACCATTAATTCTCACACCATAAACCATTATTTCCTAATCAAATCACTTGAAATAACATCACATTCTTCCTCACTATTCACATGGAGAATTTGACCATTAAAGGCATGGAATAGCATGAATTTTTCTTGCTCGATCTTTCATGCTACACATCACTAAACTACCAAAAATACTTAAATTGCATGAAATCTAATCAAATTCAAGATCAAAACTCATCCTCCCATATTCGGCCCTCATTGATACCCACATGCAAACTTACTTCTCAACCATGGAAAATGAAAAAGAATGCATGGGTAAGGTAGATCACAAGCTAGAATTGAAAAATTTTACCTTTTGTCACTTGATTCCTTGAAATTCCACACTTTTCTCTTGAATTTACTTATCTAGGGTTTTGTTTTTTCTTTTTCTTGCTTTTCCTTGGTGAGGCCGAACATAATGAAGAGAAATGGACTGGTTTTATGCTAATTTATAAGAAAAATAACAAAAAAATGAAAGCTTGACACTGGTCAACTTACCATTGGCCCATTTTTTTTAAAACTTAATAATTAAGCTTTCATTCACCACCACATAAAATCCTTCAATTATCCATGATATAAAATGCTAATAGCTGAAATTTATGGGCTGGACAAGTGTTAGGTGGTGTAAATTATAATTTTGCTCCTATGCTCAGAAAAATGTCGGAATTAAAATTTTTCACTTCTTCAACTCAAATTATGTTCTAAATAGTCAATCTTGATCAAAAACCTCTTCCAACATTCAAATCTCAATCTCAGTGGCAAAATGACCATTTTGCCCCTACGATGTGAAAATTGTAATTTAACTCCAAATCAGTCCTCGAACTCAGAATCACCATATTAAGTTATTTTGGGGTTTTAAAATTTTCAATTTCATCTTAAAATCCCTATTTGGACTAGTTCGAGGCTTAATTCAACTTAGTTGTACCACTAAGTACACTACCGACTTTTTAATAATTTTCTCGAGGTATTCAAGTATGCAAGCATGCTGTCAAATACATGAATGACATGGCAAATAGTATAGGGCTGGGCTTGACAGCACTACCCCCCTTAAAATAAAATTTTGACACCAAAATTTTACTTACCAAACTCGGAGAATAGGTAAAGGTATTGTCTTCTCATCTGATGTTCAAGTTCCCATGTCTTCTCTTCCATTCGAGCATTTTTCCTCATGGAAAATATTATAGGGTTGGGCTTGACACATTCAATATTTTGATTATTAGTTTTTGTCATATTAGAACAAGGATCAATCATAAAGCTAGGATATTTTTTGATTTGACAAAACATAATGAGCAAAATTTGATTTTAAAAAGCTCCCTTTATGCTTTTGAATTCAAGCACATTGAAATTCAAGAAGCTCCCCACACTTTGTGCCATTTTAAAAAATATGAATGTGTGTGAGGTGTAATTTTGCTCAACCATCATTCTCCCCTTTTTTGTTATATCAAAAAGAATTTATGCACACACATGAAGGATCATCATAAAGCATTATATAGCACAAGTATATATATCACATAAGCAATCCATATAGATATTCACAATAAAATAGATCAAGCAATGAAGTCCAGTGAATACCAACTTATTTTCATTCATCATCAATCAGTATGGCTATAAATATTAACAAAAGAAATACAAGCATTAAGCCATGTCAATATACAAAAGACAAAAGTATGACAATGCTAGTGTATGTAGATGCAATTGATAATTTCGAGAATTATTCCATCATGTTAAAAAATGTGCCCCAATGTACAAGATCAGGAAAAGGTAGGTCAAATATGAAGTCATGGGTCATTTGGTGATGTTGCTTGTGTCGTGGAATCATGGTGCTGAAGAAGAAAGCAACATCTATTTTAACATGACCAACTATCTCTTTAAGCTTATTTAATTCATGGAGAAGCTTGTTGATTCCATTATCAAAATAGCCTTTCATTTCAGCCATTAATGTGCCAATGGTGGTTGGAGCCAAATGAGTCTCAAAATTTTCATTATCAATACTTTCTGCTGGAGCAACCTTTCTTTGTTCTTATGCTTGAGGAGGCATCACAATTTTAGGATACCATTGCCCGATAATCAACTTATGCTTGAACTTGTGAATGGCACCCTCATTAATGATGGTGTGAGGCCTAAGACTAGTGGGAGGTTCAACACTAACGTCCACTTCAAAATGATCTATAATCTAACTAAATGCCATCCCAAATTTCGAAGCTTTGTTGCCACCATTGATTATTTGAACCATGTCTTGAAACATGAACTCAACGAGATTAATTGGGGGACCATATTTGGTGTGTCGTAGAGAGGTCAAATCCTCATTTCAAACTTGAGAATATTTTTCACCAATAGGTTTGATATTCCAAGAGATTATCAAATGAAGAATTCTATCATGGACACTTAATTGATTTGCACTAGTTTCTCCTAACTCCATGGGTGGTGGAAACACAAGCAATTTTCTATCTATCTAAGTCTCATCAACAAATTTACAGAGGCTATAAGAACATCGACCATCATTCATAATATTAAGAATATCATTGATGGTAGTAGCATTAATTATTATCCTCTTCCACATGACCTAAGTGACAAAACTATGAGTATGATTATATAATTCTTCCCTCTCATTATCAGCATAGAATATAATGGCATTGGAGTAAAAGACTTTCACAAGGTTTTCCATATTAGGCTCTATTTATTTTTAGAAGTTCCAACCAACCTTGTCTTCTAAGATTCTTTACGTATGGAAAGCCAAGATTCTATAATGACTTGAAATCTATCGATCTACCAGGATATACATTGAGAAAGGAAAAAATAACTCTATACTTTTTAAGTTGCTCCCTGGTTTGAAAATTTCTTGAGAAATTTCCAATAACTTGTGAAAAAGAATCTCCTATTTTGCTGATTCTTTGACTCCTTGCTACTCATTTGGTTCGAGGCATGTTTAATCTTTTGGTAGTTGAGAGTGTAAAAGTTTTCATGTTTTGGGAGTGGATGTGAACATGATATGCTGAGGGGTGAAGGAAATATGAAAAATATGGTTTTGTGTAATGATAAGTAATTGAAAAGTCATGGTTCTTGGGTGACCAAATTTCTGCCATCCCAACTTGAGGTATCAATACCTTCAAGGAAAGTCTCAATACTTTAATTGAGGCTCTTTGTTTCTTTTGACTACTGAGTTCTGTGTCTTGATACACTAAGTGATCAGTATCAAGTCTCTGAAGAGTATCAAGACATTAAGTAATTATCTTAATACCTTATCTTTGCAGCTCTCTTTTCAAAAGCAAGAGTTTCACATGAATGAATGTGTGCATGAATGTCAGATGTGCAATGATATGAACTGCCAACAAGCATAAATATGTGTATAGATAATGATTATATAATTAAGCACTTCAAATAAATGTACATAAAGATCAACATATCAACAAACAAGATTTCATAGTATGAGTTTATCCATACCTTCAACACTTTCACATCTATTTTTGGCCTTTATGAACAGCTCATACCTTGTAAGGAGAATTATTGATATTTTCATTGTGTACAGCATATCTCATTCTTCTAAATATGTATATTTCTTTCTTTCGCATGAATTGTTCATTCCTTAGCCTATTTACAAAAAACATTTTCAACTAATCTTTGGTATCCAAATTTCTTTGGATCCTTCTTGTTTGTTTTAACCTACAAACTCTCTTGTTTACAAGCTAATTTCGACAATAGTTTAATCATTTTCTTTTTGTAGGAGACAAAATCATTTTTCAATCTTTCATTATCTTTCTTCAAGTCATGAAGTTTTCTTAGATGAATTTCAAGTTCTAATTTTAGCCTTTTTTTTTCATCTTCTAAAATGGCTTTCGCATTCAACAAAGTTCATTTTGAAAATTGAGATGTGAAATCATTTCTTCATGTTTCAACTTCAATTTCTCATATTCACAAGTCAGTTCATCAAAAGCTTCTTCCATATCATTATTTGAAAGAGAACATGATTCACGAGATAAGACTTACCTCATAATCTTCTTTTGAGAGTTGGAGTTTTTTCAATTCATTATTAGTAGTTGAGCTTTGAAATTCATAGTCATCTTCTTCAGGTTGTTTTTCTTCTCCATACATTTCTTCTAGTTTTTCTCATACTTTTTTGGGATCAAAACATAGTGAAACTTTATGACATATGTCTTCCTCAAGTGCAGAAAAAAGTATGAGCATGGCATTGGCATTGAGTTGGATTATGCTCCAATCACTTGAGTACCAATTATTCATCTCTTTGTTTAGATTTAAGGGGCCATCTCTAATAATTCTCCAAGTCACTTAATCATTTTCTTGAAGAAATTTGCTCATTTAATTCTTCCAATACGGATAGTTTTCTCCAAAAAGGAACGTTGGTACCAAGACTGATTTTTCTTGATTTGAGATTATTGCAATGGATCTCATGTCAAATGAGAGAATTTCATCGTGTTCTTCATTTGCTTCCATATTCACCATTTGCTCTTGATTGTTGAAGCATCTACTTTCAAGATGTTGTGAATTTTTTTTATTTTGTGAACTCTCTTTTTCATTTTTGGGATCAATAAGATACATGAGACAAAAATTTGTAACTTTTTTATCAACTTCATTTTGAGATTCCTCATCATCACTCCAAGTTGCCACCATAGCTTTCCTTTTTAAAATGCTTCTCTTGAAGTTCGATCACTTATATTTTGTGCGTCTTGATCTTTTGCTATCATAGCAAATAATCTGCTCCTTGCTTGGTTCCTTAATTGATTGCTCCTATCTTGGTTTCCTTTTAGGAATTCTTCTTTCTCGACCACCTTGTTTGTTTTTCAAGAATTTGTTAAACTTTTTGTTCAATAAGGCGATCTTAGCATCATTTTTTTTCTTTTTCACTCTTAAAGTCTTTTTTGTCATTTGAAGAGTTGTTTTAAGAGCAATACTGTTTGTTTTTTCTTTTTCCTTCAACTTTTCCTCTATTTCATTTTCATACTAGAAAGACATCTCATAAGTAAGGAGTGAGACAATAAGTTTATCTAATCCAAAAGTATTTAAGTTTTTAGCTTTTTCTATGGCTGTAACCTTAAGTCTCAATTCCTAAGGTAAACTATACAGTAGCTTTTTCACTAATTGTGAATTGAGAAAGTGTTTCCCAAAAGCTTTCAACCCAACAATGATATTTGTGAACCTCTTATACATTTGGGTTATTGTCTCTGCTTCTTTCAACCTAAATAACTGATAGTCATAAGTGAGCAATCCAATTTTTGACTCCTTGACTTAAGTTGTGCCTTCATGCAAGGTTTTTGATGTGTCCCAAATCTCTTTTGCATTTTTAGACATCCGCACTTTATTGAATTCTTTTAGTCCTAATGCACAATATAAAGGATTTACAACCTTTGCATTAAGCTGTACAAGCTTCCTATCTTTATCATCTCAAATTTTCCTAGGTTTTAAAACTAATCTATCATTTGCCATCTTACAAGGAATATGAGGACCTTTTAAAATAACATTCCCTAAATGTCTATATCATGTGCTTGTATAAACATTTCTATCTTTCTTTTCTAATAAAGATAATTTTCACCATTAAATAAAGAAGGTCTTACCATATATTGACCCTCACTTAGGGAAGTAGCTATAAGATGCATTGTCATGGTCTTTGATCTTGAAAGGATCTTTCCTCAAGGTGTTTAAACCAGCAATTTGAAGCAAAAGCTTTGATACCAATTGTTAAAATTGTTAAGCTCAAAGGTAAACCTCTAAAGAAAGGGTGAACTTAGTATTTTGAAATCTCTTTGAAAAAACCCCTTTTTACAAGTCCAAAACTCTTTTACAAAGCCAAACTAAAAGCCTTTAAGACCAAGTAGTAAGAGTGTTGAAAGTCTTTTGCTGAAAAACTTTCAAATGTTATGCAAGTAAGAACATAAGTGAGAAATTAAATCAAACACAAAAGACACAATAGCTTTATAAAGATTTGGCCTTGATGCCTACGTATTTTCCTTTGGCTCAGCAAAGAGTTTGTAATCTACCAACTCAAATACCTTTTAAGGTTGAAGTGTAACCTAAACAATGGTGCTTTTTCACGGGCTTAAGCACAACCCTTACACTTGCTTTTTCAAGGCTTAAGCAGAACTTATACATTTACTTTTTCAAAGATCAAGCAGAACTTCTTTACCTTTCATAAGCTAAGGTATAACCCTCAGCATTAACTTTTCAAAGGTTAAGGTATAACCACTTCAAAGCACTCTATGTTTTCAAAGGTAAGGTATAACCTTTACAAGGATTACAAGAATGAGATTTTAGTTCAAGTTTGCCTATAAGTAGGTGAAATACAATAATAAATATTAAAAGAGGAATGAAAGGTTGATGAAAGAGTACAAGTTCAACTCAACAATCAACAAGGGATGAGAACAATAAGTTTGAAGAGTAAGAATGAGGAGTTTTCTCTTGAAGGATTCACTTTTGCCTAAGATTTCTTCTCAATGTGCTTTTTCAACTCACAAATGAGTTCTAGCATTATATTTATATCAAGAGACCTCAATCTAGCCATTTGGCTTTTGAAATTCAAAATTCTAGCCATTATCTTTGTCTTTTTCTAGTTTGTTTTATGTGATGTCTCGATACTTTATGATTTGAGTCTTGATACTTTAAATTCCACTCTCTACTGATGTCTTGATACTCCAAATGCCTTTCTTTGTACGTTAAATTTCCTTAAGCAATTTTGACAAAGCCTTGTCTCGATACTTCATTGTCTTGGTCTTGATACATTGTAGCTTGCTCTCTAGAATTCACTTCTTGAGATAATGTCTCAATATGCTTACAAGCTGATCTTGATACATGAGCATTTTATCTTTAGAATTTTGAATGTTGTAGCTTTTTATCTTAATACCATATCATTGTGTCTCAATACTTAGACACATCCTCTTTGTTTTATGTTCTCTAAAGGTGTTGTCTCGATATTAGAGATCTACCGTCTCGATACATTAGGACTTCTTCTTTAGATAATGAATATTGAAAGCAAGGTCTCGATACTCAAAGTATGTGTCTTGATACACTGATGCTTGCTTTCTGGAGTTTTGCTCTTTCTTTTCATTGTATCTCAATATCGTCCAGAGTTGTCTTGATACACCTTTATACTTAGGTTATTTCTTGAGGCATACAAAGCAAAAAGTCTCAATAGCTTCACTTAAGGTCTTAGTATTTCAGTTTAGTTTAAGCCTCTTAACAAGTATTGAACTTAAGTACTTAGCATATTTGTCAATCAAATTCATAGGGGCTTTTCATTAAAGTCCTAATGCCTTAGGCATTCAATATTTTGATCATTAGTTTTTGTCATATTAAAACAAGAATCAATCATAAAGCTAACAAAAGACAAGAAAAACGGTTAGTTTCTTTACCAAATCATCCTCAACAACTCCAAACTTTTTCCATTTCAAGCATAAAAAAGGCTTCTCCAACAAATTTTAGGTGTGAGAAGAGTAGAGAAAAAGATAATTTGATCAAGAATAAAATGATATGAAGAAAAAGAGGAAAAAGGAAGAGAAACCAAGCTAGAGCTTCAAATTCTTTGTGCCTTCACTCTTAGCTATGGTAATCATCTTTGTCATTATCATACTCTTCCATCAATGTACCTACTTAGAAAAATCCACCTTAAAGTTGTAAGAGAGAAAAGGTTATGCCTAAACCTTCAAAAGGCAATGTTGTAAAGGTTATGCTTGATCCTTCAAAAAGCAATAGTTGTGATTGATCTTTGAAAAGACAATAGTTATTCTTGATCAATAAAAAGGCAAGGGTTATGCTTAATCCATGAAAAGCAGTGCTTTGTAAAGATTATTCTTAATCCTTTGAAAAAATAGTTTTTATAGTATATTTTAAACTTCTTGGTGAGCTAAGGGAGAAGATATAAGAGTCTATAGAGAGGGCTGAATCTCTATAAATTCTTTATGTCTTTTCTTTTTTCTTTTTACTCTTTGAAGTTGTGCATTTTATTGTGAAGAAGGTTTAGGAATTTGTTTACAGCTTACTTACTCTCCACTTTCACATATTGCTTTCAAAGAGTTTGGGAAATTTGTTTTCAACTTGTGTGCTCATTAAGTTGCTTATTAAATTTGGTTTCTAAATTATTTTGGACATATTCTAAAGTGAAAATAAATTTGAGAACTTATCTTCAAGCTTGTCTTCATTGAAAGTTCAATTTGTTGAAAAGATTTTTTAAATCCAATTCACTTCTTCTTGGATATTTTCTCATTATTATTGAGTAAAGATTTCTAGTAGATTATATTGCATTATTCAAGAAACCCTTTCATGGACAATGATTGTGCATGCCAAGGCGCAAGCTGGCCTTTATTTCTTGCAAAGAGAGTTGGATACCAGTAATCTTGTTGGAAAATTTGTTCAAATTGTACCTAAGCAATTTTTCAATGAAGTTGAAAAAAATGCCCCTAAACTACTAGAATTTTTCTTTTTTGATAATTGGGGGAGGGGGGATTCGAACTCTGCTCTTTAGGTAGGGGGATTCGAACTCTGCTCTTTAGGTAGGGAGATTATGCACCAACCAATGAGCCAAATGCTCAAGTGCCGTAAACTACTAGAATTTGTTTCTTTCAAATTTCCTATAAATTTTTGTAATTCTATTTAAAAAGGGTTTGATATTTGGCACTCTATGTTAGGTCATCCTTCTCTGTCAATAATAGAACAAATTTAGCAGTGTTTTCTTATTGTGTTTCACATTCTAGTGATCATGTTTGTCAAATCTACCCTTTGGTAAAGTAGAAAAGATTGCAATTTCCTATTCATATAGAAAGCACCATTAAACCTTTTGAATTGATGCACATGGATGTTTAGGGGTCATATGTAATTTCCACCATTATTGACATCATTAATTTTGAACTGTTATAGATGATTTTTTCAGATTTACATGAATCTTTTACTCAAAACAAAGTCAGATGTTATTGCTATCATTCCTTCGTTCTGACATCTTGTTAAAAATCAATTTGATACTCCTATGAAGCAAATTAGAAATGATAATGCTCAAGAAATTAAATTGATTAAATTTTACTCTTCTCAAGGCATTATAGTTCAATTATCATGTGTTGGTACTTCTCAACAAAATGAAGTAATTGAAAGAAAGCATGGACATTTGTTAGCAGTAGCAAGATCCCTTACGCTTCAGTCTCTTTTTACCTGTTAAATTTTGGGGAGTGTTTTACTTGCTGCACATATTATAACGGACTTCCATCTCCTGTTCTCAAGACAAATCACTTTATGGAACTTTTGTTCAACAAACTACCAGATTAATCTCATTTTAAAGTTTTTGGTTCGTTGTGTTTAGCTTCTACTTTCTCCAATCATAGAAAAAATTTGATCCTAGAACTAAACAGTGTCTTTCTTGGATATCTAATAGGAATTAAAGGATCCAAGTTGTATGATTTGAATGCACAGAAGATCTTTACATCCAGGGGTGTGATTTTTAATCAACATATTTTTTCATTTCATAGTCATCCTGTTACACATAATGATCAATATTACATTCAATTGTTTTTCTTATCATAATGATCAAACCAGTTTTCTCCTTGTTCTTCTACACCAGATAGAAAATTGTTTTGTTTATCCTAATTCCACCATTCAAATCTCGTCCATTAATTGTACATTCCGACCGTCCCATTCCTAATTGCCCATCTACTAGCAATTCTCCAAATGTTAACATCGATCAAAACACCAATTCTTCTCAACTTTATTTTTCTGTTACTTGTAATTAGCATACATAAATGTCTTATAGTGTAATGCACGGATTATAAATCAACCATTCTTCCCAATTTGCATCCCGCTTCATCTCCATTGACATCGTCCTTTCCGATTATCAAGGGTTAGAGCCGATTGGCTGTGGCACGTTACTGTTTACTCACCCATGCCAAAATCTGCCTTACAAATCGATAGAAAAGTTATTGCAAGATCAGTTTTAAGTAGCATGTGACCAAGAACCTAACAAAATTTCCCAGTATTTCCAAACCCAAATCAAAATTATTAGCAATTCCATTCGTATGTTGTATTTTCTCGACCTGTATAATAAAATTGGAAAAAATTTGGCTCGCTGATTGTCTATGATGCCTGAGCGCCGGATACAAACAAGGGAAAGACCCCATGGTTCTACACTACAGCTCCATAGGGGCACAAGGGAAAGACCCCCAAAATTTACAAAATTACAAATCAAATCTGTGTATTTATGGTCTTGATGTCAGTTAATAGTTTGACAGTAACAATCATAACTTACCAGGTATTGTCATCAACTTGAATCAATTGATGCCTTCAATTCTCGTACAGATTCAGCAGGCACCTTCTCACCTCCTGGTGGCACTACTTCCAGTTCTTGTTGAACAGGAACACAAGGTCTCCAAATTGTCTCTGTGCCGACATCCATGAGTGCAATGCCCTTTGCTTGCAAATCAGCTCTCATCTGATCACTTTTTAAGAAATCTTTGTTTCTCCTCACTTCTACCCTTTCACTAATGAGACGCAACACATCATCTTCCACCAACCCCGCTCTTGTTAATGCCTTCTCCTTCAATTGCAGCAAAACCTGTTCAGCAGAAAATCCTTCTGCAGAGTTAAATTTTGACAGACAGCAAGCATCCATAACATCATAATACAAAATAAAAGTTCATCACCTCAGCATAAGAGCAAGGTGGCTGCAATCCAAGAACATCTAAAACTTTCTTAACTTCTTTTTCAACTTCTGTAAGGGATTGAATTACAGATAATCTTTGTTGCTTTTGTTGCTTCTTCTGTCAAATTCAAATAGAATATGTATGTTATTCTGCATACACATGACCCATGACCGAATATATGTGTGTGTAGAGAGAGAGAGATCAGCATGCTGGAAGATAAACAGAAAGGGTTCCCAAAGCATACCTTTAGCATGGTCAACAAATTGTTTATTAACTTCAGTGCTTCTAGAAAGGCCCCAGTCAGTATAAGTGAAGTGCTCAAGTCATCTGACATTTTTGCCTGGAATTCACTGCATAGCTTGCTAATGCATTCCTGGGCATCTGGAGTAGTCCGAGCTGGTTTGCCATCCTTAGGCCTTTCTTCTTGCAATTGTAATAGTGCATCTTGACAATCTTTCAAAGTCTGTACATTGATGCAGGTGAGGATAATTTTCCAAAGAATTGAATCTAAAGTCCAGGTACACTTGACTATGCTAGTGAATTATAACTCAGTGTCTTGGGCCAACTCAGAAAAACAATTACTATGTATTTTCAGACCAACAAATCACAGTAATTCTTTTGAGTACTTTTAACTGGAAGGAGACAAAAATCTACCCATAGTGCAATTGTAATCAATTATAGAAGAAATTTTAAGCAGCCAGGGGCCACATCACACAAAGCAGGAACTCCAAGAAATAAAAAAAGGCACACTCATGCATCCATGTACCATGCACATATGCAAGCCCTTCTGAGTAAACAAATCCTAGGAACAAATTTTAACCCTAAAAGGCCAAATAACTGTGTCAAGATGTCTGAGCTCTGACCAGCACATGCCTGTTGCCAGGCTAAAATATGATGAGATGTGAAATAAGCTTCCAACCTGATATATATAAAAGACAGCTTCAGATGCACCTTCCAGCTGCACAACAGAGTAATTGAGAGGAGAACGGTAGTGTGCACTTATCAAGAAGTATCTCAAAGCCAGTGGATGATATCTCTCAGTAATCTAGAAGAAAATGCATGAATGACCACAAACAAAGAAGCTCATATAAGAATACAACTTCTGTGATCTTCACCAGAAGAGGAAAAATGAAACAGATAATCAGCCCCAACTTTACCTGGCGGATTGTGAAAAAGTTACCTAAAGATTTTGACATCTTCTCATTGTTATTAGTAACATGTCCATTGTGCATCCAATAACTCACGTCACTCTCCTGGCATGCAGCACAACTCTGAGCAATCTCATTTTCATGGTGTGGGAAAATTAAATCAAGCCCACCACCATGAATGTCAAATTTGAAGCTTAGATAATGTGCACTCATAGCGCTGCATTCTATGTGCCACCCAGGTCGTCCATGTCCCCATGGGCTGTCCCAAGATGGCTCACCTGGCTTTGCAGCCTGAAACAATTTTTAAATATCAAAACTCAGAAATGTTGCCAACATTATAAATGGTAGGTGACTGATGCAGAATGAGAATAGATGAACAGGTTTTGATATTATATGCTATGCAACTTGAGAATTTCAGAAATTAGCATGCTCTTAAAATGTAGGGAGAAAATATGTATTTTACAACTCCTACAAATTATTGGTTTATTTTTGTAACTAGGGCTTGACATCCTTGTACGTTATATAGTTGCCTATTTAAAAATCCCATTACCAGTGTTTAAGGAAAAGTTTTAGAGTCTACAATTACATATATACCTTTCATATTTTGGTAGGTTCACTTTGATTATAGGTTTCATTTGTTATTGAGGCCCTAATATCTAATAAGTTTTTAATCTATCACTCTCATAATCTAATTCTTCTTTTTATTCTTCATATTTTAAACTTACATTACCTTTCCCATTTTTGCTGCTGCCTTCTCTAACAAGTTTAAAATCAGATGATTCTTCCTTCTTAGAACCATGAAACCCTAACTCTTCCCAGATCCAACAGTCCTAAAATCAATCAATAGAAATAATCACTTTCTCCTTTTCATTTTAGATATAAATATTCAGAGAATAATATTCGGGCATGATTCTGAATAATATTCGGGCATGCCTCATTCACTATTGAGCATGTTCATGCTCAAGCTGTTCGAGTAATGAGTCAAGTAACCTTTAAAATTTTGAAATACTTAGCTCAAGTGTCTCACAAACCTTATTGAGGTTTTGAATTTTTAATTATAGATATATAAATAATATATTATATTTATTTACATATTTTTAAGTTTTATTTAAGTTTTGGATTCAAGCTCAAGCTAGAGCCTGAGTTGCGTTTCTTAGCACCTTACTTAAATTTAATGATAACTGAGCTTAATCAATTTAAACTCAAGCAGCTCGATAATTTTTCAAGATGAGCTTGAGCACAAAAAGATGTAGCTCAACCAAAGCTCAAGCCTCTAAGTCTTTTTAAAAAATAAGTGCTCAAGCCTGGCACTGTATTGCTTGGCTCGGCCTGGTTCAATTACATCCCTAAACTGTACCAAGCAGTAAACTTAAGTAGGTTTCGCACCTTCCATAATGCAAAGTCAGAAGGATTACGCTTCCTTGAGTCAACAGCAACTCGTTCACCAGCTCTATTGTTTTCCAGCTTCTGCCCAGATAACTTGCCATAATTTGGGAATTTATCAACAGCAAAAAACACATCCCCATCAACCACATATCCAAAGTCTTTGTTTATAATCTGCAAAATGCAAATATAGGCAAAAGTTATTGGGAAAACAATTGCACAAGAAGTATTTCCTTTACACTTAGCAAGAGACAAAAGAAATAAAAGTGTCATTAGCAATATTTGACTATAACAAAACAAGAGCAAAGTGAATAAAAGAAAAGGAAATATTGAGAGAAAATAAAGTAAGTGTATAAGCCAATATATTTTAACAGGTAAAGTAGAGGGTGGATTGTAGCTCTCACAAACAAAGCATCCCTCAGGGCATGGGTAACTTTAGCTCAATAACTCAATAACTCTCAAACAATGAAATTGGGCAACTTTAGCTCAATATAAAGTGGCAGATTTACAAAGGTTGAAAAGTGCTCTGCTTCTTTGTGGTTGATATTAAAAGGAAAACTTCTAAAATGCCACTCATAAGAACAGGCCATGGGTCATTTCATACATTTCCTCTGGCTACATCAATGATAATCATAGGGCAAGTGCAGAGTATTACAGGCATACGGTAGATCAAACACACATGCCGGGCAATAGATTTCTATCAAAACAATAGGGTAAATGAGCTGAATATATAACTGACACATATTACCATTTAAATGTCTTAATTTTTTGTTAATGCAAAAAAAACATACATACATGCATTACATATATAAATAAAGTGTTATCATGGATTCTTATGAGAATTCCCTAAAGTAACAGTAGAAATGCAACAGTGTGCTTGATCATGATTATGAGCACTACATTTTTACAAAGAGAGAGAGAGAGAGAGATGCAAGGGTGCAAAGGGAAGAGAGGTGGTGTGGTATCTATATGTCTACACAAAAAAGGAGCATATTCAGAGGGAGAAAACCTGAGTTATCATATCTTTGATCTGCTCAAGGTGATCAGACACACGTGGCTCATGTGTTGGAGAAAGGCACTGTAAATCAGCCATATCCACATTATATTCTTTACAGTATCGGTCACTCAAACTTAATGGATCTTCTCCAGTCTCATTTGCCCGACGAATTATCTGCAGAAGTCCAAGCATTAGTACTCTCAACATAAATGAGGAAGACAAAAATGGGGACATGAGAGATGAGTGATGGACCAGTAGTCAGAAAGCAAAGGTAGTAAAACATTCACAGCAAGAGAAAAACATTCCCTCATCTACACTCAGGGGGACAGGATGCTCTAAAAAAAGTCCAAAAAGAAATTAATATGTCATACAGAAGTCCTTATGCTTTTGTTCCTGCCATCAGTTGACAAACGTGGCAAGCAAAATATTCAAATAAACTTGAAAAGGAAAAACTAAGTGTGGTTTCAAACCTACCATATGTGCAAATGAATTTATATAAAGCTTAATGCATTTCATTAAAATGATTAAGTATCACTTCAACATAAAAATATTGACATTGCGCCAAGATATAACAGCAATAGAAAACCAAAGAGCCAATGGATCAGAATCCATGCCTTATCATCGACATCAGTAAAATTCCGCACATAAGTAACCTCATAGCCCAAGTGTTGTAAGTACCTACATAATTCCAATCCAGGATTTAGTCAGCAACCAATTCATATCCATATCCATATCCATAAAAAAACAAAATATTTAAGGGTTTTTTCCACAAACAAATTATGGAGACCTGTAAAGGATATCAAAGGCAACTGCAGCACGAGCATGACCAAGGTGGCTGAAATCATAGGCGGTGACACCACAGACATACATGCCAACTTTTCCGGGGATTTTGGGCTTGAAGACCTCTTTTTGCTGAGTCATGGTATTGTAAACGACGAATTGGAACTCTTCGGTTTCCTTCTTCGTCATTGTTTTGGGGGCTCTTTTCAGGTTTGTTTCTGGCTTTGAGGGATCCATGCGCAGATTAAAAACACTCCCCAAACCTAAAACCGATTTCACACAAGCTTTAATTTCAGATTTCAACGTAAGTTGACAAAATAACTGATTCAATTCGTATGAATTTATTTTTCTTAAGTTTCAAAGATAATTAGAAAAGCTATGAAGATCAGAAAAAGAAGAAGATAAATGAGCCAAAGAGACATGGAATTATGAGGTTTTTTAAGACAAGAAAATGGTTAACATCAGCAGAAACGTTACCAACGTAGCTGCTGATGTGGAAGTCTTAGCACTGATCTGGGCCGAAATGGTTAAACTGCGTGACGGCTTTTCCAGTGCAGGATGCACCCGATATTGACACAAATTTGATATCAGGCCCAGGGTAAGATTCTAACAAAGAGTATAGCACGAAAAGGAAGCCGATATTGACACTTGTGCACTTTAAACAAACTCGATCCCTTTGACAGCTTCTGCACCAAGGACTGATCGGTAAAGGATGAGAGAGAAGGAATCGAGCAAATGAAAAAGGACGAAGATTGGGCCGACTCCTAACCCGGAAAAACGCCCGGACCTGCCTTAGTTGGAACCCGACAGAAGAAATAGAGAGGTGAGACAAGGCGGCGGAGCGGTGGGTTGGAGTTCGCCCGCCGGCGAAAAGAGGTTAGGGTTTGACTTGTAAGAGGAAGCGGCGCACACCAAACGAAAAGGGAGATGAAGATAAGAAAGGGAAAAGGGTCAGACATAAGGGTTACCCTAATTGCTTTGGCGACGGTAGCTCTTAACTACTACGGACAATCCGTCGCAGCTAAGAAATTTTCCGGTTCTTGCATTAATTTAAAATTTTATAAATATTTACTAAATTACTAACAAATACTATAATTTTTTACTTACGCTTACAACTGAATCACTCAACATACAATCTAAAATTGAAATTTAAACCAAATTGTTTCAAAATTAACTATTTTTTCTTATAAAAAATTAACGATGTAAATAGTGTCACGGTTCTCACGTTAAGAAGAGATGAGGTGAATCTTGAATATATAAGCATAGGCTTTCCACCACCCATTAAGTATATCTTTTGGATTGGGCATGTAGGTTTGTAATTTATAAGCTTTATTTTCAAAGTTTAATGTTGCATGAGGTTGAACTTAATTTCTACCCCGTGACATTTTGGTATTAAAGCCAAGGTTTGAGGAAGAGAAAAATGGCATTAATAGAGGACTAGTCCGCGTCAGTCCAAAAGGTCAAGAAGACCAAAGGTGAAACTAAATGAGATAAGTTTAGAGACATGATATCTACTCTCAAAGGTCGAGTAGTCAAAATGGAGGTTGCCGTGGGAGAGACGAAAGATAGACTTGAGGAGTTCGAGGCCAACATGGATATGTTGGGGTCCAAAGATGATGAGCTTCATGGGCGTTTCATGAGACATTGAAAACGCTAAACCATCAAAATGCAGCATTAGGGGAGCTAATCAAGTCATTGCGACGAGAAGTATGGGGGCTTAAGGATAAGCTTGTTGCACTAAAGGAACCACGAGAGGTGGTGCACTAGTCGCTTAATGGAGGACTCATTTAAAAGTGCCCAAGCTCAAGGAATTCCAAGACAAGAGAGAAGTCAAGGAGGTGGACAATTTCCTATAAAGCTTGGAGTTATACTTTAAGGCCATGGGCATCGTGGAGGATGCTTTACGAATTAATTTTGTAGCCATGTATTTGGTGGACATTGCCTTACTATAGTGGAGACGTAGATGCAATGAGAAGCTTGGGGGAGCGACCATGAGCACTTGGGTGAAATTCTAGAAAGAGTTTCGAAAGCAATTTTTCCATGAGTACACAAACAATGAGGTGCGTGCCAAACTCAAAAGGCTTGCCTAACAAAGCGAGGTAAGAGAATATGTTTAGCAATTGCCTGAATTGTTGTTACAAATTAATGATTTTGGTGAAAGGGAAGCACTATTTTCTTTTATGGATGGACTTAAACCATGGACCAAGTTGAAACTCTAACGGAGGAGTGTGTAAAAGTCACAAAGATTATGATCGTGGCGAAATCATTTGTGGATTTGCACAAGTCCGAGAATAACCCTTTCTTCTCCAAATCTAAAAAAAAAAGGGCAACGATAAAGGTAACGGTGAGGAAGAGAAAGATAGTGGGTCAAAAAAAAAGGATGACGAAAAGTCATTAGCCATCGGACTAAGGCATTCACCAAGTGGAAGAGCAAGGAAAGAAAGCCCTTTAAATGTTTCTTGTGTGAGGAACCACACTTAACAAGGGACTGTGTCACGACCCAAATCTCGGGCCATGATTGGCGCATGGGCCCAATGAGCATGGCTCACGAAGCCCAAGCAAGCCTATTTTCATTTATTTTCTTAAAGTACGATCGTGTGAGGCATACACACGTCATGCGCCCAATGTGCACAAAGCCCGCTCAAAATGGCATTATAGATAAAATATGCACATACATACCGATTAAACATAAAATTTGACAATGTATATTACATGTACATAATCACAATACAAAATACCCATGACTTCCAGTGGAGAATTTACAAGAAAAATGGGCAACTATTGAATGCCAGACACCTACCATGAAATGGGCTACAGTGATCCCTTGATCTAGGATTCTACAATCTCCTGATCTAAAAACATGAATTTTTGAAAACTGTGAGTACGAAACTCAGTAAGCGAATGTTAGAAAGGAACAAGCAATAATGACCAGGACAATTTAAAATCATGATGCACATAATTGGAACAAAACCATTTTTGATCCAATTTAATATCGAAACCCCCCTTTTCCTCAAATTAAATCAATTTGCAAGGAAAGTAAATTTCTAACAGTTCACCTACCATGCAATCGCATTTTCATCATACACACCATATCACACGTACACATATTTAAATTCATGTGCAATTACATCCACCACTCCGTTTTTTTTCTCCACTCTGGTGCGTCTCCTACTCGCACCCAATAATAAACCCATGCGTGTACTCTCTACCCATCAGAGCACTCACAGGAGTTACGTATCACCGTCCCGGTGAGCCTCTAGACGGAGAGTCACACTTCGTCACAATTCACTCTCGAAAGTTTCCAGGAATCGTGGGTGTTATGTGTCGCTGTCCCCACTTTGCTATCCAAGCACTTGCAAGCGTTTTGTATCGCCATCCCTGCAAGCCCTTAGGTCTTGGGTGTACATCCCCCATTTATACTTAGCAGTATGACCATGTGTGCACTCCATACTCGCACAACCTCTGGTCAATAACACACAATACGGTTTCATTCATATAATTATCAACACATTAAACGAGCAAGCATCCATTTTCTTTTCACACCGTACATAATCAAAGCATAAAATATTTCCAAAAGCTTGTTCTTGGGACTATTTATATTTTAACAAGAAATTGGATGCAAATCATTCAAACCATTTATTCAAATATATTCATATTCCCAAAACAATTTTGAAATGCAGATTCACTCACAATTTTTTAGAGTCAAATTTAGAGGACTTTGATCACCGATCCTCGGGTGCAATTTCCTTGCTCTTATCGAAGGATTCACCACCTTGACAAATTATACAATAATTTAATTACTATATTGGTGCTAAATTATAATAAACTAACCTAGACTCTACATTAGTGCAGAATATAGAATGCAAAATGTCTAAATGTTGCCTAAACACCATATTGGCCTATTTCGGTCTTTTACCCGATAAATTGATCAACGCGTGCAATTTAGCTCCAAATTGCACCATTTTATTTCCAATACTTCAATTTACCCAATACAAGTCATTTTACCTAAATTTGGGCAAAATTATCTTCTCAATCCTTTATGAAAAATTCGGCCAACAATGATGCAAAAATACCTAAATTTTTCCTACTTAGTTTTCTCACCATAAATCATCATTTTCCAATTCATTTCATTTTTCACACACAACCTAGGATATTCGGCCAATGAAGATTAATGGGCTAAATGAATTTTTTCCTTGTTATTTTGTTTATAAACATGTTAAACTAACCTAAAACATTAACATAGTCCAAAATCAAATTATTCCAACATTTTTCTCTCTCTAAATGCATTTGACCAGCCCTTGATTCACCATGAAAACATGTATTTCAAGAATGGAAAATTAAGGAAAATTGCTTAGAAATAAAAGATCTCAAGCAAAAATGAAAAACCATACCTTTTTCACTTGATTTTCCTTAATTTTTCACACTTTTTCTTTGAATTTCTCACTCTAGGATTTGTTTCTTTTCTTCCTTGCTCTTGCTTATGCTTAAGTCAAATATTGAGACAGAGAAATGGGGTTTATAAGCTGATTTTTATGGAAAATAATAAAATAAGAAAGCTTACCATGTGTCACAAGCTTATTTGTCCATTTTTCTTTTTATTCTTTAAATCTTGACTTTTAATCTCCACCACATATTAGTCAAAAGTCAAGATGTTGATAAAAGAATACCATGGCTGGAAAAATGTTCTGGTGGTGGAAAATTACCATTTTGCTTTCGGGATGGTAAAATTACGATTTTGCGTCTATACTCCAAAAATACAGAGAATTGACAATTTTTCACTTCTAAACCTCAAATTATGTTCTAAATAGTCTAAATAATCAACCTTGATCAAATATTGTCAAAATCTTTTCCAAAAATATCCATTTTGTCCTCGAGTGGCAAAATGATCATTTTGCCCCCAGATAGTCAAAATTCCTATTTGACTTCAAATTGACCTTCGAACTTCGAATCACCATTTTAAGTGATTCTATGGGTTTTAGAATTTTCAAATTCATCTTAAAATTTCTATTAAGCTGGTTCGAGGATCGAATCAATTTAATTGTATCACTAGGTACAATACCAGCTTTTAACAAACTCAACAAGGTCTCACAGATTGTCTCATATGTAAAAAGCTCATAACCATCATGATGGATGAGGAGGATCTAGGTAATGAGAGTAGCAACTAGTGTGTTAAAGGACCCACTAAGCGATCTCACTTAGAGAGCTTAGTGTTACACAAAGAAAGGGAGAAAGATTAGTGTAGTGTCAAGGATTGCCATCATCCATGGTCAGGGGAGCCTAGAAGTGTACTAAGATTGGGTAGCATTGTGTTACACTTAGGGAAGCAACAAATGACAACAGAATTTCGTATGGTCTAAGAGAGACTAAGATCAATAGCAACAAGATTGCCACAAATGAAGGCTAGAAAGCCTAAGACATGGGCACAAAAATGTCTAGACTTGTCAAGCACTTGTGAAACCAAAGGGACGAGGCAAAGGAGGATTGGTTCGCAACAAATGTCCAAGAAGACAATGCATTCTGGAAAAGTGTGCGAAAGCCAAAAATGCACAAAACGAGTTCATTCAAGGTAAGACGTGCTAAAAGATGACCACAATGTAAAAGTGCATCTCTCAGCAATGAGGGCATTGTTGGATTAAGTAGGAGAGGATGTCTGGCCCAAGAGTTCAAACCTATCCAGTAGGCCAAGCAGCCCAACAAACAACAACCCAAACAGGCTAGGCACCCCATACAAGCCAAACAACCTAAATCGGCCAAACAACAAGCCCAATCCACGTAATGTAATCTAATTTGAACTCTTGGATTTGTTAATGTATATTTCCGTTTAGATGTAAATTTACTATATTAGATTAGGATTTAGATTTAATTTGAATATTATCTATTCAAATTCAATCTCTTATCTTATTATCTTATCCCTATCTTGTAACTTAAGTAACTTAATCTTATCTAACAAAAAGGGCCATTATTTTATAAATAGCCTTTTTCTCCTAATTTGTAACACATTTCAGAGAAATAAAAAAACACTTTATTTCTCAAAAGCTCTTTTTTCTTCTTTTGTTTTGCTTTTGCTATTTTGTGGGTTTTAAGGCTTACTTAAGCTTTATTTTCAAAGTGTAAGGTCACACAAGGTTGAGTTTAAGTTCTAGCACATGAAAATTAGTATCAGAGCAAACCCAGCTCTCCATTAATGTGGGGCCTCCATGAGAGATTTAGGTTGAGGTAAATCCATACCAATGTGAGAGTCCCTTTCCTCTACAAGTAAATAGCTAGTGTAATAAAGGTGTTGCACTGTTAGGTGGGGTAGAATGTCACAAATCCCACATCAATAAAATATGAGGTGGATCTTGAGTATATAAACATGGGCTTTCCACCACCTATAAGATGTGTCTTTTGGGTTGGGCATATGAGTCTGTGATTTGTAAGCTTACTTAAACTTTATTTTCAGAGTTAAGACCACACAAAGTTGGGCTTAAATTCTAGCCTATGACAAATGACTTGCTGTTATATATTTGTGAGTACCCAACTCAATAACATAGGGTTCAATTTTTTTATATTTAGTTATAGGGTGAATTTAGATAATTCTTTGAATACCCTACTCAAGTTCGGATAGGTTTCGGGTATCACTTTAGCATAGTCTAAATTTAAACCCAATAATACACAGACATATATATTATATATAATGTTTCAAAAATTTGTAATTTGTGGGATTCAAACTTGTATCCTTTTTACCTTAACACAATTTTTATCATCTTAACTAACTTTTGTTTTTTAAACTAATAAATATAAAATTAATTTTTATATGGTTTTTTGTTATTTAAGTTATTATTTGAATTATTTAACCGTATATATACAAATTCAGGTAATTAGCAAATAATGCTATATTATTAGGATTTAGTTTTAGATAGTGTTTTTCAATTTTATTCAGGTTTCAACAGAATTCAAGTCCATTCTTAATTAAATGGATTCAGGATATGGTATCTAAAAGAATGGGTACACTACCCGTTTACATTCCTATAAGAAATCATTGAAAATGAAAAATTTTAAATTATATTTAAAAATGACTTTTACAAAAAATTAAGTTACATGTGTAAATAAATCTTTAAGGGTGTTTATTTTCTAATTAAAACCTTTATATTCATATATAGTTTGCACTAACCCTTAATTAACAAGTGACAACCTTATGTTGTTATATCTTTATACTAATGCTCCACCTCACACAAAAATAAAAATTCTAATAATCATTTTAACGAAAACTAAGTTTATTCATTTAATTGATGGTCTTTGGTTGGTAAATAAAGTATTGATGACACAATATTTTTAAAATTGAAAATGATATATATGTATATATATATATATATATTTGTATGTGTGTATGTTAGAATTTATTTTTTATTTTTTTGTTCAATGAGGAGAGAATTTGAAAATTGCTTTTTTTTTTTGCTAGAAAAAGAGATTTCTATTATAAAACAAAAAAATTCACAAATGTACAATAAGTTAAGACAAAATACAAAGAAGAAACATATAAAAGAGAAAAATGAAGAGAAAGAAAAACAATTCTTCCCTCTGTGCCTCCTTACTTCCTTTCTTAATGATGTGGTGCAGGAAGACCATCGTTATTTAGAATATGAACCAAAGAGGATTGAGGTACCAGGACCCAATCCACAGGGTACATCTCTTTATTAATTTGGGTAGCCACCTAATTTATCGCCATGTTAGCTTATTTACAACAAATTATCCTCAACTTTATCAAATTTAGCAAAACACTTCCTAATATTAGCTTTTTTAAAAAAAAAATTAAGAGAAAAGGGATTTAAATCCTGCTCTTTATGTTAAGGGACCATGCACTAATTAATGAGCCAAATGCTTGTGTGCCATTTCCTAATATCAATTACAATAGGATGAATTTGCAATCAGTGCATCTTTGTTCTTTTCTCAAAATATACCTTATTGCATATGCTATTCAGATACCTTCCTTAATAGCACAAGTTTTAGCCTTTAGATAAGAACCAGCTTGGATTTGCTTGCCAAATCCATTTATCAAACATCCCTTACAATCGTTTATTATAACACCAACAACAACTTTAAATGATTTTTCCATAAAAGCTTCATCAGTATTAACTTTCAACCACCCATCCTTAAGTTTTTGCCATTTAACATTAGATGTAGACCTTATATTCACTGTATCCTTTTCAAGATTTTGAAAAATACCTTTATACTCACCTACAACTTTTTTGAATTCTAATGTTAGTTGTTAAAGCATTAGCAATTTTCCCATTAATACTAACTTCACATCTAGCTTTCTAAATAATCCAACATGTAAAAGCAACATGACACACAAATATGCTTTTTTCTACCTCTTAGATTATCCATCTTCATAATAGCTTGTAACCATCTATCAAAGGTAGTTATAGCACTACCATCAATTTTATATCTCAAACCAAACAACTTGCACCCTTTCACAATGAATTAAAACATGTTCAACCGACTCAACATCATTCAGACAAAAAGAATACATAGGGTGATATTTAATCTCTCTCTTCTACAAATTATAATTTGTAGCAATAACACTAACACAAGCCATCCATAAAAATTTTTTAATTTTATAAGGTATTTGCATTTTACATATTTTCTTCCATATAATAGAATCAATTTAATGTGATGAAGAAAGCCTCTTATTCTCCTTCTATCACAACCCAATCCCGTGACCTGCACCAGTGCCTAAAGGACATAATTCCCGAAGCCCACGTAAGCCTTTCAAATTCACAAGATCTTCTACCATTCTCAGATAGCAATATTCCATCACATTCATATGCTAATCATATCCAAACACTAAGCATATTTTGAATGTGCCTTAACATAATAATATCAAGTGTCAACGCTTTTTTTATACATTCTCCATTATATGTATTTGACACATTGCCATTAAATAATCATAAGTTATCCCAAACCTTAATTAATTAATGATTTTTTATTTCTTTAATCTTAAATAATATTATTTTATTCGTTTTTCTATTAATTAAGTCTTGTTTATTTTGTTGTTGTTTATTAATCTATTTATTTTAATAGATGCGAGGTATCTAGGGTAGAGGGACATGAGTTGAGTGGTTAAAGGCTGGTATGTTCCTTCACACACACGATACATTTACATTCATGCATGAGCCTTTTACTCAGATTTTATCGTTTATTAAGAAGGAGTTTAGTAGCTATGCTTTCGTGAGGTGATAATCTCCACATGGGCTAATGAACATTCTCACTTAGATTGAACCTGGTCTGTTTGAAGCTTGTAATGGGTGAGGATTAGGGTGCCTTGCTAGTTTGAGTGGATAAAAGTGAGGAACAATTTGGGAACCTCTTAGCTATAAGCGAAACTGAACTTAGTATGTAGAAAACCATGAGCAACCATGAACAATTTAGGACTTTTTTCAACTTATTGTGAAGAATGTTCTCTTAAATAAGAACACGTGAAGAAATACTTCTCACTCTTTCTATTTTGATTTCTTACACAAAATTATGAAAATAATGGACGACAAAATGAATCGTAGAATGGATGAATATGTCAATATTGACTGTAATGTTGATTGCTTCACCCTTAATAGCATCTTGGCTAGTTTAAAAAAATAATAAAAAATGTACAAAAAATAAAATAATAAAGAAAATAATAACAAATTGAGAGCTCTTTTCTTGAAGTGATGTCTTTTCAAAAAAGAGGAAAAAGGAAAAAAAGCAAGAAAAATAAAACAAACAAAAATTTTTTTTTTATTTCTTTTATCCTTTAAAAAATTATGAAATTGAAAAGAATGAAAAAAATGATATATCTTTCAACTTTTTTCTTTCTGGTTGAAAATAAAATAAACAAGAGAGAAGGGTCTTTCATTTAGATAGAAAGAAAAAAAGAAATAAAAGGGATCTTTCATTTCTTTCATTCTTTTCAATAATGGGATTTTAATTTTGAATAAATTTTTCACTTTTAATTTTACATGATTTTTAATAATGTGGTTTTTATTATATTCGCATTGTATGTACAATGTTTAAATTTTCTTACATTTTAAGGGTTCTTCTTTAGTTTATATCACTTCATTCATTCATAAAGGTATCATTGTATTTCATGCATTTTTACACATGACATATTTTCGTCCGTATGCATCTATTCGTCTCATGTTTATTTTTTTCCATATTTATTCCACTAATAAAGAACAACATAATGTTATTAGTTTTGACGGAAAGAGAACAAATCCACTTTTATATAAATCATCTAGAAAAGTTTTAGTGAAATTTCAATTTTCTAATTTATTTTGATTTTAGTCAAGGGGGTTGAAAGATATGGAACATCAATTGGAAGCAAGGATAAGTGCACTAGAGTGCAATCAGGAAGAATTTGAACACGATCTTCGAGAAATGAAAGGACAAATTACCAAACTAAAAGAAATGGTTGAAGGTCTTTACAAAGCCAAAGTAATTCGCGTTAAAAAATCCTTGTCACTTTAAACTTAACCTTGCCTCTAACAATCACTGAATGAAAATCAATTGAACATGGATGGGTCCAATGCTTTGTTTCCCAAGTAAGGATCAAGGTTTGCAAAAAGTCAGGAAAGGAATGGATGAGTTGAATACACAAATGATTGAATTGAAGAGCTTCATATCTAAGAAGGGATTTCTGAGGCAAACACAAGGTTCAAATAGTGGATTGCCACCACACACATATCTCTAACCCACTACTTTGAGACCAACTTTTCAACCCATGGACACTAGTCTACATCCAAATTCATATATTCGCCTAACCGTTTATCAACTGCCTTTTCAACAACTCCTCAAGCCCAATTGTTCACACCATTATCAACTACCCTTGCTTTTAGCCGAGGTGTCATCCAAAAACAATCTACAAACAAATACATAAATAGTTGGATTGAATTCCAATTACTTATGGAGAACTTTTTCATTAATTGGTTTAGGATCACCTCATTGCTGCTATGCCTATGGAACCCTTAAGACCTCCATATTCAAAGCGGTACAACCTAAATGCAAGATGCAACTATCATGGTGGATTTATGAGACATTCTGTCACGACCCAATTCCCGGGCCATGACCGGCGCAAGGACCCAATGAGCATAGCTCACTAAGCCCAAGCAAGCCTAATTTCACTTACTTTATTCCATACATGCTCGTGTGAGGCATCCACACGTAATGCACCCCGTGTGCATTACAATGCCAACTAACCGTGACATATCCAGTCACACGTACACACACACACACCCTTTCCGGGAGTGGACACAGCCAAAGCACAATGGCATTTTTAATCACAATATACATGCACTATGCCAGTCATGTATTTAGCAATTTACGTTGCTTACACATTTACATTTATACCAGCCAGAAATAAACTTTAACAGTGTACATTACATGTACATAACCATCATACAAAACCCAAGACTTCCAGCGGAGACATGTACGATAAAACGACAACTAGTGAATGCTAGACACCTACCAGGAGATGGACTACTGTGATCCCGCGATCTAGGAATCTACAATCTCCTGATCTGAAAACATGAATTTTTGAAAACGGTGAGTATAAAACTCAGTGAGCAAACATAAGATAGGAACAAGCCATAATATCAGGAAGGGTTAAAAATATGATGCATACATTTAGAACACATTCATTTTTTTATCCAATTTATTATCAACCCTTCCCCTCATTTCAATTTAATTTATAATGAAGGAATAATCAATTTCATACAAATATACTCGGAGAAATGAACAATCACATATGTACACAACCACATATATCTGAGCACTCGCAGGCGTTACGTATCGCCGTCCCTGCAAGCCCCTGGATAACAAATCACACTTCACCAATGTTCCCGAGTGATAGTTTCCAGGAATCGTGGGCGTTACGTTTCGCCGTCCCCACTTTGCTCAATTTTTCAGAATTTATAGTAAATAGTGGGCGTTACATATCGCCGTCCCCACTTTACTCAATTCTAAATTTCTAGGAAATAGTGGGCGTTACGTATCGCCGTCCCCACTTTACTCAATTCTGAATTTCTAGGAAATAGTGGGCGTTACGTATCGCCGTCCCCACTTTGCACACCATTTCAGGCATGTGCATTTTCCTCTTCACACGTGCACGGTGGTAATAATTTCACAATACTTCTTAACAACACATATAAACATCATAACAATGTACACATTCAGCACAATTAAATTTCACCTCAATGAAATAATAATTCATGCTTTCATGCCAAACACATAATTTTATGCATTCATGCATAATACGTAATTTCATCACATAAAATCATTTTTATCAAGGGCTTGTTCCCGGCACGTAATTTTTGTTTTAAAACTTTGAATAAATCATTTAATCATCTATTTCAATACAATGTGCATTCCCCAAACAATTTTGAAATGCAAGTTCACTCACCGTCTCACAAATCCGAATTCCGGATGCTCTCGGATTAAAAATCCTCAATCACGATTCCTTTGCCTTTTCCGGACTTCTCACCACCTTAACACAGAATAAAATTGAGAAATTACTATAATGCCCCCAAACTAATACAAATTAATTTAAATTGCTAACGTATGATACGCAAAAGCAAAATCGCGTCCGATTATCGCTTTAATGCGGTATTGCCTAATTTCGACCGATTACCCGATTAATCGGCTATTATGTCCAATTTGATTCCGAATTGGCCCATTCTTTTTCTAATACTTTAATTCACCACAAAACATTCAATTAATGCCAATTTCAGCATCCAACCTTTTCCATTTCTTTATGGAAAAATTCGGCCAATGCAGTGCATTAGCACTGAAAATTTTCCTACTACATTTTTCACTTGCATTTGTCATTTTCTAATTTCCTTCATTTCAAATGAAATCATTTCATTTGAAATGAAACAATTTTCCTCATGCACTCTCCACCCTAGGTTCGGCCTAATGAAGAATAGCCATGAAAATCAATTTCTTTCTTCCATTTTTGTCCATAATCATGCTTAACTACCTCTAAACACTAACATAGTCTAAATTCAATCCAATCCAACAACCTTTCATGATTCATACCCATTTTTCAGAATTCATTCCATCATCATATCTCAACATTTAACCATAGAATTCAAGAACAAAAGCATAGATATTAGAGATAACAAGCCAAAGTAAAGATTTATTACCCTTTTTCACTTGAATTCTCCTTGAAATCACACTTTGTCTTGAATTTCTACCTAGGTTTTATGTTTTTCTCCTTTGTTCTCCTTTTCTACCCTTCAATTCTGGTGTGAGCTGAATATAGAGAGAGAAATGAGGGTTAAAGGCTGATTTTTATAGCCTTTATAATAAAATAAACAAGTTTGCCACGTGTCATCACGCCATTGGCCCGTTTTAGTCTTTTTTGACTTTTTCTCCCATTTGATCTCCACCACTTGATTAGTCAAGCCCAAATCTGATCCAAGGATGATCATGGCTGGAAAAATTTATTCTGGTGATGGAAAATTACGGTTTTGCCCCTGGGATGGCAAAATTACGATTTTACCCATATACTCCGAAATGTACCGGGATTTCATTATTTTCACTGTCCAACCTCAAATAACACCAATATAAATCAATATTACCCAATTGGGGTAAAATCCTTTCAAAAAAATTTACATTTAGCACTCCGGTGGTAAAATTACCATTTTGCCCTTGTGCTCCAAAAACACCGAAAATCACCATTTTACACTGCTAAACATCATTTTATGATTATGGGATCATAACTGTATGTCACATAATTATTTTTAGTCCACTGTGATCAAATCTTGGTTAAAAATCTCAATAAATCAACAAATGAGAAAATGACCGTTTTGTCCTTAACCGGTCAATTTTTTCGATTAACTCCAGACTGGACCTTGAACTCCGAATCACTATTCTGAGCTATTCTGTGGGTCTCAAAATTTTGAAATTCCCCTTAGAATTTCTATTAAACTAGGTTGAAGCTCGATTTAACTTAGTTGTACCAATAGGTACAATACCGGTTTTCTAACAACTTAGACAGGGTCTCACACATTCCATTAAAGATTGTACCATTTTCGAGCATATGGTTCAAACATTAATATATGTAAAGTGGTTTGATCTAGCAAAGGTGGTCAAGCATGGTGATAAGATGTCCAATTAGGTGTCTAAGCGATAAAAAAATGGGCTTTATTGGGACTTTTTCCTTTAAGTAAAAGTTTTTAAGACCTTAGGACATTTAATGTTTAGACATGGCAATTCTTAACTTCTTTCGAATTTTATGAAAACGGATTTACATTTGTGACTAATTGTAGGGAAATGAATGTGTTGAAGGTTATGCTTCGAATGATGTAAAGAATTGTCACAGATTGGATTAAATGTATTAATGATTGACTTTTCAGATTTTGTTTAAGCTTATTCTAAATTATGTTTCATAATAACATAAAAGATTTCTCAAAAAAAAAAAAAAAAGAAGAATGAATGAAAAAGATGGTTCGAAAATAAAATGTGTTATACAACTTAGATTTTGTTATGATCTTATCATGCATATAAAGTTTCATTACCATTCATGATCAAGCATTTTTTTTGAAATCAATGATCATTCTTTACGTCATGCATACATTTAGTCATCCCATCATGCATTCAAGCATCCATCGATTGTAGCACACATGCATTCATCATTAATCCACTTGAAGGTCAATGCAACACTTGTTTCCTTACCCATAATTTCTTCAATCTCCTTCTTTGTACTTAAATTTAGAAAATTATCAAATCAATAACTCTATATCAAAGGAATTCCATACAGAACTCTTAGGTGTTGACATGTGGCTTTGTGTTTAGTTGCCATGTGGTGTGCTAGAAGGGGTTTTTTTTGTGGGTTTTGGAGAGTGGGTATTTTGCCTACCTTTGGGAATTAGTTTTGGGGTGGGGAAGTGGCCAATGCTCTATCATTGGCTTTTCCCTTTCTTCTACAAAGTGTTGACACTTGGCTTTGTTTATATTGGTGGATTTAGGTAGTTGAGAGGGGTTATCTACACCAAGTTTGTTGATGGTTTGGTAATGGGTTTTTGTTTAAGGTCAAGCTTGGTAATGGGGTTTTTTTTTTTTGTATCTTTTCTCTCTTTTCCTTGAATGAAAGTTAGACCCAATAGATCCCTAGTGTATGGAGGGATGCATGTGTGGTTGATATGTGTGCCATGTTTTTCTTTCTTCTGCTTAGATTCATTTTCCCTTTCATTTTGTATAGTGTCTTTTTCTTTCTTTTTTTTTTCCCTATATGGGACAGCACAACCAGCCTCCGACATTGTAATTTTCTTAGTTGTTCACCTTCATAAATTTCTCTCTTGATCAAATCATCTAGCCTTCTTAACAAGTTGTTCACTTTTTCATGTTTTCTAGTTGCTCTATTTGCATACATATATTATAACTATTAATTAATTTTTTTCTTGAGTTTGTTTTTGTTTATAAAAAGGAAAAAGAATGAGAAGAAAAAGAAAAGGAAGCTACAGTTTTTGGAAGTTGTGACAAATTCAAGAAAAGATAAAGAAAAATCAAGAGACAGCTGATGAAGAATCTTATTAGAAATTTACAACATAAAAACCAAAACTTGAACTTTTCTTTGAAGTTTTTGTTTTTGTGAGTATTTTGGCTATATTTAGTAGATCTAATTATGAGTTTTGATGCATGCAAAGTTCAGGTACTTACTCATGCACAGGGTACCCATATTCTACATCTGATGATGACTTTTAGTATTTTCGTATCTTATATACTCATGACAAAGGGAATCTTAGGTGTAGAGACAGGCGTACCTCTCATCCATGATAATAGATGTCCATTATTTGTACAAAATTTTGTTGGATGATTTTGAAATGAGCCTTTTTGTGTTTTGCATTTAAGAGATCAATTTAGAACAAGTTTTAATGCAATTCTAAGAAAATCTGTTGTGCATTCTGTTATTTTCCCTTTTCGATAATGTTATTTTTCTCCTGTTTTCTTCTTATGTCTAGCATTTATGCTTTGCAAGAAAATGAATAGGTGGAAAGCGCTTTGACAAAATTACGCCTTTCTAGACTTAATGCAAGGTAACATATTTACGTCTAATCATTTATGGTTTTAGAGTAAATTTTGCTTTGTTATTATGTCTCAATTTTTAGAAAATTTCCTTTTCAATTATAAGACATTCACAATGATGCATGCTAGTGTGGTGTTGTATTTACGTTCGATATCATTTTGGTTTGAGAGCTTGTGGTATACCTATTGTCAATTGGGATTGCATTATATGCTTAACAGTGTGTGTAAACACCCCATTTTGTTTGAGTTGTCTATTGAATTTTTAAAAAATAAAAAAATATAATAAAAATAAAAAAATAAAAAAAAGATAAGTATGGAAAGGATAAAGATATGTGTGCACCAATCTTAATCTTAGATGAATTGGAAAATCTAAAAAGAGGTTAAGTTAGGTTGAATTAAAACTCAAGAAACCAATTCAAGAAGGAATAGAACACATTGGCTATAAATATACCCTAGCATCAGTGTCAAAAACACATAAGGCGAGTGAATGAATATAGAGAAAAAAGAGAGAGAAAATAGTTCTTGAGTTCTTGGGTTCTTGGGTTTTAATTTTTTTTAGATATATAAGAATCAATATAGTTTCTTTAGAAACTATTTTGATTAAAGGGAGAGATAAAAAAGTAAAAAAATTATTCTAGTTTCTTGAATAGGGTTTAAAAAAGACTCTTCATTCCTAATAGTTCACGCTTGGTATCTAGATTTATAGTTTGTTTTTCTTTTTGGGTTTTTCAGCCCAATTAGGTAAGTTCCTTATTTATATGATTTTAATTTTAATTTATTTTTTTGAGATATTTAAAAATTAGGAGTTCACATAATTTATGTAAGTTCTCTAATAATGAAATCTCAAGAATATCAAAAGTTGCTTTTTGGGAATTTCTAAATGGGAAAGTTGTCCAAAATTATGCCATGAGTGTTTGGAGGTTTTGGAAAATTTTTTATACCCAATGATTTACATAAATATTTAAATAAAATGAAAAGGATAAAATTGTAGAATTGAATAAATAAGTTCTCCAATGATGAAATCTCAAGAATGACAAAAGTAGCTTCTTAGAAATTTTTAGATGAGAAAAATTTCCAAAATAATGCTTTAGAGGTTTTGGGAAATTTTCAGTATAAAGAATTTTTATTTATTTGTTTCGAAAAAGTAATAAAATTAAAATAGAAAAAGGAAATAGAATTAAAATATTGAACTAGATTTTATTTAATAAAGCTTAAAAGGACACATAATTGATAGGGTATCAACTAAATGGGTGTTGTGGGGGTGGTAATAACCTCATCACACATAAGTGAACTTTTGAACCTCAAATCTATTTCGTAGACTAGAACCTATTTTTTAAATGAATGTAAGTTAAACCTAGGACCTCATTAAAAAATAGATTTATTTGGGTGATCAATTGCACTAAAACAAAAAAGATTGATAGCGACTCCTCTTAAGTCAAACTATTGAGTTTTCAAGACTCAACAAGTTGCGATAGCTTGGTGATTCTGATGGGGACTCGAGAGTTAAGCCAATAGTTAGTTAAATGTTGTCTTAAAAGTCTTATAGTTAACAATAGCTCAATTTTTAAGTGTATTTTTCCTTAATTGTGTTTTTCTTTTCTTTATATGTAAAATATGTTTCTTCACACACTCACTATGCATGCATGCATAGCCCTTTTACCCATGCTTTGTCCCTTTTGGGAGGAAGTAAAGTATCTCTACTCTTATGAGGTGATAACCTCTACAGTGGGCTAGTAAAGTACTTCCACTCAAATTGAACCCTTTTCGTTGGTAGCCTATAATGTGTGAGTATTGGGATATCTTACTAGATAGTCGACGACAATGAGGAACAATTTGAGAACTTTTAGCTTTTTGTCAAATCCCAACCCACATATAGTGAACCTTAAGAAGAACCCTAAGTAAAGCCTTTTTACCATATCACATAGAAAACACCTAAAGATAAGCATACATGATTTTGGTATTATATGTTGTTTTGTGTTAACTTGTTTAATTTTATCTTTTTACAATCATTCACTTGCAACATGCATTCATCACATAGGGAAATTTGCCACATAATATATCACAAAAATGAGTCTCCTTTCATTATTTATGATTGTGTGGCAAATATCCAAAACATATTTAGAACATGCATATACATAACTAAGATTTTTTCATATGAACATCGATTTGCATAATTACATGAGGAGCATCGTAATTCATATTTATCGTAAAAAAGTCCTCAAGATAGGTCGACCTCCAAAACTGCTTGCTCGTCACCCATACAATACTCGGCTATAAACCAAGATCATCAAAATCGAACAAGCTGTGCGAATAGATCAAGTGGAGAAAACCCAAGAAGAGATAAAAGAGCAGTTGGCTAATATGATGAAGCTAATTATGAATATCAATAAGGGGAAAATAGTGGTTGAAGAATCTGCCACCCAAACTAGTGAACAAATTTCAAGCAGCAATGATTCCATGTACCAACCCTTAATATCTCAAAACCAACACTAGTACCCTATACATCTTATAGGAGGACATCCTTATCATGAATGATGATCATCGATGCAAGGAACCACCACTGAAGAAAATCTTGTTAATCTTATTATGGTTTTGGATTTAGATGATCCAAAAGAACAAAAAAAGTTGAATAGAGGTGTGTCTGAAGTAGTAGATAATTTGAGACCATAGAAAAAGTTTGACCTTTTAGAGGAACGTTTGCGTGCTATGGAAGGGATAGATGCTTTGGGTCCTATCAATGTATTAGAACTAAATCTTGTACCTAGACTAGTGATTCCTCCAAAGTTCAAGATTCCAGACTTCGAGAAGTATGATAGGATTAAGTGTCCAATGGCACATGTAGCCATGTAATGTCGTAAGATGGCTGCTTACACTCACAATGATAAATTGTTGATCCATTATTTCCAAGACACCCTTACAAGATTAGCCATCAGATGGTACAACAAGCTAAATAGAAGCCATGTGCATTCATTGGCGGACTTAGCACGAGCAATCATAGCTTTGTACAAACGTGTGGTAGACATGGCTCCAGACCGTTTAACCTTACAAAGCATGGAAAATAAAGCTACTCAAGGTTTTATGGACTATGCTCAGAGATGGAGAGTTATCGCTTCACAAGTCTAGCCACTATTGACTGAGAAAGAAATAACAGTCATGTTTGTTAACACTTTAAAAGCTTCATACTACGAAAGGTTGATTGGAAATGCCACCAAGAGCTTCACAAGCATGGTTTTGTAAGGTGAAATAATTGAAAGCAAAATCAAGAATGGCAAGATTGAAGACCTTAAGAAAAGAAATGTGCCAAAGAAAAAGGAACACGAAGCACAAGTAATCACATATGAGGGCCATCAAGTAAGAAGGTATATTCCTTATCAACCCTATCCCATTTACCAACCTTATTACCCCATTTTAAATAATATCTCTTAAAACCCTAATCCTCATCAATGGGTACCACAACTAGCACCTTCACCACTATCCTAATTCAATCTTAAACTAGATAGCGCTAGAAACACTCATGGGGAACCTAAGAACAATCAAGAGAAAATCTAATTTGACTTCATTCCCATATTTTATACCAATTCACTTCTTTAGCTTATCGAGGGTTACTTTTTGGCACCAGTCCACTTGGACCCATTAAAGCCTATTTACCCAAAATGGTACAATGTCAATGCTTATTTGTAATGACCCCCCTTCTTCAGTCTCTACCGGAGTCCGAGACCTCCGGGAAGACCCGTCAAGTCACGAACAAGCCTATCTAGAATTGCCTGTCAATCAACTATATACGATTACCATTTCATATTAATGTGCAAACATTATACTTTCATAATAATAAATTAAAACATACCCATACTTATTTATTCAAACTTTAAAGTATTTAATCACAAGTTGATACATTGAAACTCATGGTATTCAATTCTTTACTTATAAGAAAATCAATAATCTTTACAACTTAATAAATGAAATACTACGACTCGACCTCTAACAGCAAAGCGACTCGAGATAAAATGCTAAGAGATACCTTTACTATTCTCGGTGGACCGAATGCGTCGATGACTACATGCTAGGCTGATCCCTGTCTGCAAAAGGAAAATAAAAAGGGTGTGAGTCTCACAGACTCAATGATCATCGGCTCCATGAGTAAGGCGTAGATGGAAAACAAATAAGCAGCAGCTCAATTGAATATAAAAATGCAAGACTATAATCATAATTTGCTTCAAACGGGGGTTTTGTGCCTTATATAAAAATCGAGAATTTCTTATACATTGTAATCACTTCAAGTGATAAATCATCCAAGGTGGATAAAATTTCACACATCAAAATATGTTAATCATCATTTTTGAATCAAATCGATAAAATTGAGCAAGCTCTTGTGAAACCAAACAATAATTGAATGTATACATCATTCACAAATCGCCTCGCACGCGAGGGTAAAATTCATATAACTGTAAAACCAGGGGAGCTACGAAAAATCATTTAATTCCATTTTCACTATATAAAGAAATATAATTCATAGCATTAAACTCATTTCAAATCATGTAGAATAATCACATTTCATCAAAATATCAACAAGGCTTATGACTCTCTGTAAAACTTGGCTCTTGCCAAAAAAACTCATATTCGGTGATACCTTGCGTTGGGGCATCCAACTGAATCCGCCAAGGTTGTTAAAATTTCATATACGCATAAAACATATTTTTACATTTGGAAACACAGTCGTTCCTTGGCGTTGGCTGAGTTCACCTTCACGTGGTGGTTCGGCGTGAAGTGAACTCTATCGTTACCTCAGGAGTTACCCTCCGCTGCCTCTCTACCGAGGTAAGTTGTAATCGAGTTTACTGTGCCCCTTTGCTAGGCTGGTCCACGAAACCCGTCACTGCAATGTCTAATCACTTAACTCACCATATCCATACAAATTTCAGTAGCATAGCATGACTAATATTTTACTACATAGTCTATCAAGGCAAAACAACAGTTCATATAATCCCTACAAACACAATTCTAGTCATCCATGCTCTTACATTGTCATAAGCCATCAGTTTAAACCCCCCCCCCCCCCCACACACACACATATATATATAACACAAATATGTATTCTCCGCTTACTCTTGAATCTCTTGGTTAAATAAAATCACTTTTAAAAAAAATCCAAATTTAATTTTCAAAGGGATATTTTAAATCTTTCTCAAAATATCGATCCTCGTATCACATTAAAACTCTCTTTTCATACAATGTTCATTGTAAATATTTGCATGATATTTTTATATCAAAGTAGCATGGTGAATATATAATAAATTTCATGAATGCATATGACACAAATAATAAGGCACATTTTTTTTATGTAGATCGTTTTGAAAAACTTGTTTCCCGGTTTAAAACACTTTATGTATAATTTACATATATATATATATATATTCCAAATGATTTCTAAAAATCATTTGCATTCACAATTTTTTGAAATTCTATCAACGCATGCTTTCCACAATTATACGCATTCGATAAATCATGCGTAAATATATATACATATATCTATAGATAATATGGAAACTTTAAAATTAACACCACTTACTCACCTTGAAATAGAAGGATATTACTTCACTATTGATTCGTACGCGTATATAATTATTCCTATTTGTCAGTCACATACTTCATTTGGCATGTCTCCACGACAAACTTTCCTAGCAACAATTTACACCCAATATACTTAATCACACACTCGTATGGGTAGCAACTTAATTAAAAATTCTTTAAGCAACTTGCATATTTTTCATCCAAAATATGCACAATATTAAATTACCCATAAACCTTAAAATGTAACATTAACTTACCATTGGGCCTTTTCCATTTCTTTATTACCTTTGGGCCCCTCTCTATGGGCTTCTCTAATTTTTTCTCTATTTAGGCTAAGCCCATTTATTTTATTTTTATTGGGCCATGCCCATTTTTAGTTTCTACTTAGGCCATGTCCCCTTTTTTTTCTTTTCTTTTTCTTTTTCTTTTTTCTTTTTCTTTTCTTTTTTGTGCTTCCACGTTTTTCCTTCTTCTTCTCGGTTTGATAGATTTTTCTCTCTTTTTCAACCAAGCGTTCCTTTTCTTTTTTCTTCTCCTTAGCTCATTTTCTTCCTCCTCCGGTGGTAGCAATTCCAACTCTCTTTTCCTCAAAAATTCGACAACAATTTCAGCTTTATTTATGCTCCAAGTTTCAGTAGATTTTCAGCTCCAAACCAGCAGCAAATTCATCAATTTTCAGCAGCCAAAAACCTTAAAAAAATCAACAACAAAACCTCAAATTTCCAGCTCTTTCTTCTTCAAATTTGTGGCAACAAACAACTCAAAATTTCAGCAACAAAAATCAGCTTCCTTACCTCTTTCAAGATTGTCGAATTTCAGCTTTCTTTTTCCTCCAAAAAATACTGAATTTTGATCTTCTTCCTCCCCTCTTTCACGGCATCTTTCTCTTCCTTTTTCTCTTTATTTTCTTTCCTTCTTTTGCTCAGTTCTTTCTCTCTTTTTTTGTTCTTTCTTTCTTCCTTTCCCATGGTTTTTCTTTCCTTTCTTTTCTTCCTCTTCTTTTGCCGACCTTATCTTTCTTTTTCTCTTTTATCTTTTTTTTTCTTTGACTGTCTACTCTTCTAGACTTTTCTTCTATCTTCCTTCTCCTTTTATCTCTTTTATTTCTTCTCCTTTCATCACACCATGTGGCCGGCCCCATCATTTTGTCTTTTCTTTTATTTTCTTCCATTTCCTTCCTCAAATGACAGGCCCCATCCATATCTTTTACTTCTTTCTTTCATTTGCTTTTATCCTCATTCTCTTCTTGTCTCATGTGGCTACTCATGCATATTAAAAATATTATTTGACTTTTCTTTGTTTTGACTTTTCAACACCTTTTCTCCATTATTTATCATCCATTTTATTCTCAAAATATTTTTATTTCTTTCAAATAATTAAATTTACATACTATGCCTTAACTTTATTTTATTTACTATACCTCCCTTGAATTTTCATAATTTAAAATTAATTCTTCCAACACGTGAAAAAATTCTAATTTCCTTCTATCTTTCTTCTCTTACACGTGTACGACCAAAATATTGAAATCGTATTTCAACTCGGTGTCACCATAATATTTAAATATTTACTTATCATGTTTACTCGATTTAATAAAATCACGTGGGCACAATTATCGTCGTTTTCCTTCAAATTTCTTCTTTACTTCGTCTCCCCCACTTGAATTAATCATATTTATTTTTTCATGACTAATTTCGATAATATATAAAATATTAATATTTTAATATTATTTTATTCTAAAAATTTTCACTTGTCTTCTTTGGTCTTGAGACATATCATTATGTCTCGATTTACTTCCGAATCATCATTTAGCTTACTAATTCATCTTTGATGTAAATATTATTATTTAATTGTTGTTTTTACGTGCGCAAAATATTATTTTTCTTAAGCGTTCTTTTCATCCTTTGTCATTCTTTAGCACGTCAATTCACATCAAATGATCATTCGTTTAATTAATAATATCTTATTGGTGTCCATCGAGGGTACGAGGTATTACATCATTATGACTACCACTATGGGATTCAAGGACATTTAACAGAAAATTTCATAACATTAAAATGTAAGGTGCAAGGTTTGATTAAGGCTGGATTGTTAAACTTTTCAAAGAAAGCTAAGCTAAATATCAACAAAAATCCTTAGAGGCATCAGTAAATGCATTGGGTGGTGAGATGGTTTGTGCAAATGATGCTTAAGAATGGAAGTTTTAAGTAGGATGGGTTTCTTTGTTTCATGAAATGACCCATGTGGTCCCATGCTTCTGCCCAAGAGCACTAGGAAGGTTTAATGTATAAACGGTACCTTTTATTCATTTTATCATTTCTAATGAAATGATTCATGCGGTGCATTTTCATATTTCCTCTTTCATTTCTATTCCATGCATCAATTTCATGACACATTCTCACATTTTTTCAATTTACCCATTTCTAGGCATTTGAATAATGAATGTGAAGACAATGATAATAATCTGGGATTTGATTTTGAAAGAAATACAAACATTGATAGACTTGATAATGAAAAGAATATAGGTGATTACACTTTGACTCTTGACTTGCTAAGAACAGTCAAGTAAGAAGAATGACATATCACACCTCATCAAGAAGTTGCTAAAACAACTTATTCGTATGTCACCATCACCAACAAAAAAGCATGAATTAATGTGGATGTGTTCGTATAATCATGCCAAGATATGCCAAGACTTAGCACAAATGTCGTGATACGCAAGCTGTTACTGAAATTACAATGAAAGCTAATCAAGTAGAAATTGAGATGAATCAAGCTTGAAATGTTAAAGAAAAAACTAATTGTAACATCATGCACTTGAGATACGTAAATGGAAAGAAAATCTTCAAAGATTGCTCTTTAATCAAAGTATCTAGACTTGAGATTAAAAAATAGCCATATTTCAGATTCTGTTTACGAATATTAAATTGTCCACTTCTTATCTCCTTTGATCTTGTTGAATTCTTTTTAAATTGAACCCTAACTAAAGATTACCCTTCACATTAGGGGGAAAACGCAAAGAAGGATTAATGATTGAGGTATTACAAAAAAAAATGCCTTGTATTGAATAGGTCTAAACATCATACAAAGAAAAAATAGAAAAAATTTATGAAAAAATAATGAAAAAAGAAAAAAGGTAAAAAAGGCCTAAAAAGAATACTAAGATTAAGGTCTTAAAGAGAATACTTCATATGAAAAGAAATAATCCTAGGCCTATTTACTTTTTTTTTTGAAACCCCTAGCCTTAGCCTACATTACATACCTAAAAAAGTCCATTTGGATTAGGTATGGATATTTAAATTGAAAAGCCTTATTTTGAGATTCATTTATCTATCTTAAGGAATCCTTCATATGACAAGAAATAATCCTTGGTTTGATTACCCTTAAACACATATTTTGGGCCTATTTACTTTTTTTTTTGAAACCCCCAGCCTTAGCCTACATTACATACCTAAAAAAGTCCATTTGGATTAGGTATGGATATTTAAATTGAAAAGCCTTATTTTGAGATTCATCTATCTATCTTAAGAAAACTTTGAATTCTTGAAGTGCATGATGGAATGATCAGTCAACAAAAACAAAAGAAAAGGGCTATTCAAGTTGAAATCCAAAAAAGGCGACTTAGACACAAGAAAGAAAATACCTACGTTGAAAACCTGAAAAGGCGACCTAGGTATGAATCTAAGAGATACATGGAATGATGGGCAAGTACCAAAATTCGCACATGCAATGGACAAGGTAGAAGCAAAGTTTGATCAAATGCACTCAAAATATCAAGGACATCAATGGATGAGTTTCTTTCAAGAAAGAATTTTTGATTAATTAGAAATTGTTTGAATTTTCATTAGTTGGATACAAATTTGCTATCCCAGTCCTCATTTCTTTTTATTAATTGTAATTTTCCTTGGAACTTCAATAAGATACATTGTTTCTGTCACGACCCAATTTTTTCGGGCTATGACCGGCGCGTGAGCTCAATGAGCATAGCTTACTAAGCCCAAGCAAGCCTATCCATTTACTCTTGCTTAACAAACATTATCATATCATGCATATAAACACACCTTTTTCCAGCTGTGAACATAGCCAAAACACAATGGCATTATCGATAATAATATTCATGCACTATACCAGTCATGCATTTAGCAATTTACATTGCATACACATATTTACATTGTTTGACTATATTCACAATACAAAATGACCCATGACTTCCAGCGGAGACATTTACAATAAAAGGGATTACTACCGAATGCCAGACACATACCCAGGAGATGCACTATAGGGACTCCTCGATCTAGGGTCCAACAGTCTCTTGATATGAAAATATGAATTTTTATAAAACATGAGTACAATACTCAGTGCGTGAATATTAGAAGGGAACAAGCAATCTCAATTAGGAAATTTGACAATCATGATGCACCGGTTGAAAACGAGACAGTTTTTTATCTAACTAATTTTTAAACCTTTTCCACTTACCCCGGGATTTATTCTAGCTAGATAGCAAAATCGACAATTATCGCTGCAGCTGATAGGCATTCTTGTTGCATCGAAGAGTAATCATAACCCATCGCAGAATGATGGTTTCGCTCAACTGTACGAGGGTTTCATGCTAAACCCTTTTTCCACAATTTAAAACAATTCGCATACCATACAATCACACATATATTCACAAATACATAAGCAATCATATACACCGCTAAATCTTCACTGTCCTTAGTGGTAAAAAAAAACATTTATCAGGGAACTTGGCAAGTAGTATCACTCAGCTTCGCCACTAAGCTCCTAGGTGAAAATCATTTGGTAAGGGGTATCACTCAACACCCCTTCCAAGTTTCCGGGCGAGAATTTCTCGGTGAGGGGTATCACTCAACATCCCTTTTTACACACCATTACAGACATATACAGGATTACATCAAATTCACATAATTTCTTAACAATACAAATAAGCATCATATAGAGGAGCATAATTCAGCACAATCAATTTCACATCAGTGAAAATAATATTTCACAAAAAGCTTGTTCCCACTGTACCCGTTCTTTTTAAAGAAGACTGAATAAAATCATTCAAGCATTTTATTGAAATATGTTTATATTTCCCAAAACCCTTTTGAAATGCAAATTCACTCACAGGTTTTTCGAGAGTCGAATTCAAGCGCTTCGACTGCTAATCCTCAAGTGCGATTTTCTTGCCTTTATCAGAAATCTCACCACCTTGACAAATAGCACAATAATTTAATTACTATATTGGTGTTAATTAGGTATAAAATAAACCTAATTTCTATATAGATGCATAGAATACTTAGTCAATCGCTTAAACGCGGTGTTGACCTAATTCGGTCAATTACTCGATAAATTGGCCAATGCGTCCGATTTGATTCCAATTTGCACCATTCTTTTTCTAATACCTTAATTCACCACATACCATTTAAATAGTGCCAATTCCAGCATTAAAACTTTTCCATTTCATCATGGAAAAATTCAGCCATTATAGTGCATTAGCACAGTAATTTTTCCTACTTAACTTTTTCACCATAAATCGTCAATTTCTAATTTATTTCATTTGAAATGAAATCATTTCATTTTCCAAATACAACCTATGATATTCGACCTTGAAAGATTCATAGGGAAATCAAGTTTTTTTCTTACAGTTTTGCTTACTAACATGCTAACCTATCTCTAAACACTAACATAGTTTAGAATCAAGCCAATCCAACATTAAATCCTCATCCATACCCATTTTTCAGAATTGAATTCATCATGGTATCATGCCTCTCAACCATAGAAAATGGAAAGAAATGCATGGGTGTTGTAGATCATAAGCAAAAGTGAAGAAATGTTACCTTTTTCACTTGATTTTCCTTGAAAATCACACTTTTTCTTGAATTTTTGGCTAGGTTTTCCTATTTCTTTCCTTGTTCTCTTTTCCTTTCCTTTGAATCTGGTTTGTGCAGAATTTAGAGAGAGAAAATAGGTTTTATGGCTGATTTCTAGGCTTTAATAATAAAATAAAATAGCTTGCCACATGGCATAATGCCATTGGCCCATTTTTGAACTTTTTTGACTTTTTCTTCTAAATTTTTCCACCACATGATTAGTCAAAGTCAAGATGTGAATAAAAGATGACCATGGCTGAAAAAAATTGTTCTGGTGGTGGAAAATTACTGTTTTGCCCCCCGAAATGGTAAAATTATGATTTTGCCCCTATACTCCGAAATGTACCAGAATTACATTATTTTCACTTTCTAGCCTCAAATAACACCAATATTGATCACTTTAATCAAATGGGGCAAAAATCTTTACAAAAAAAATTCCCGTTTGGTCATCTAGTGGCCAAATTACCATTTTACCTTTATGCTCCAAAAATATCGAGAATCGTAATTTTTCATTGCTATACATCATTTTATACTCTAATAATCTTAATTTTATTTCATAGAATTATTTTTGATCCAATGTGATCAAATCTTGGCTAAAAATCTCCATTTAATCATCAAATGGCAAAATGACCGTTTTATCCCTAATCGGTCAATTTTCCTGATTGACTCCAAACTGGACCTTGAACTCCGAATCACTATTCTAAGCCATTCTGTGGGTTTCAGAATTTTCAAACTCCTCTTAGAATTTCTATTTGAACTAGTTCAAGGCTCGATTTAACTTAGTTGTACCACTGGGTACAATACCGTCTTTTAATCGAGCTTGACAAGGTCTCACATTCTCCCCCACTAATAAAAATTCGGTCCCCAAATTTAAATTCAATGTAGAGTGGCTTACCTTTACATATTGAAGAGGTGTGGATGCTTTGTCCGCATTTCCTCCTCAGCTTTTGTCACGTTACCTCTTTACTAGTGTGATTTTTGCCACAACACTTTCACTGAGGCTACATCATTTGATCGGAGCCTTTTAACTTGCCTATCAAGAATAGCTACCAGTTGCTTCTCATAAATCAAATCATCTTTGAAATCCCGATACCAACATTGTCACTAGGGGTGACTCTACCCCTTCAGGGCAGTACTTTCCCCTTTTAGCGACGGACAAAAAAAGGTACCTATCAGAGCACTCGACAAGCGGTATCACTCAGCCTCGCTGCCATGTTCCTAGATGTACCACATAGGTTGCCATATGCGCCTCCTCCAATATCTCTCTTTTCAACCCATCACTATCAGGCACATAGAGTCTGGTTCCATACCTCAACACTCCATCTGTGCCTCTAGTAAACATCTTTCCTTTCTTTCCATAAGGATCTTCTAACTGATCTTTAAGCTCCTTAAGGTGTCTAACACCACTAAATTCACTAAGGTGTTTTTATCCTTGATTCAAGCTACGCAGGATTTACTTTCTTATTTAGTCACAAATACCTCCTTTAAAGGAGTAAGTACCACCAAGTGTTCTTCTCTCCTAACACAATTCTTACTCAATCGATGTGCAAAACATGTGGAAATAAGCGAATAGGTTAAATCAAGCTCAAGAAACACCCAAGCATTCATATCACAAATAAATAAATAAATAAATAAATAAAATACCTGAAACCACTGTATTGGAGGTCTGGGCCTCTTGGGGCGTTAATGCGTACACTCTTGCTTGGGTCACTCCCACTGAGCCCTAACGTCCCGACTCAGATGGTCTACCTTGAGAGGAAGCACCAGTGCCTCTACCTCGTGTCTCACTAACCTTTTGGCCAGTTGAGACAGCTGCCGGAGGAGCAGACAAAGCTGGTTGAGTAGAACTGTGAACAAAACCTTGTGGTTGTTGGGCCATCGAGCAAGTTCTCCGAATATGCCCAGGCTGGCCACAATTAAAACAAGTTCTTATGGTAAAATAGCATCGTCCTCTGTGTCGTTTTCCACAGGTATCACAGGAAGGAATAGCCTGATTACTCTACCTTGAGTCTTGTTGTTGCCTCCTTCCATTAAAAGTTTCTTACCCTGACCCAATACTAGCACTTGCCACTTCACTCTCTTGTTGGGGTAACCTTAATTCCCTTTATAGGCCTTGATGGCTAAAAGATGAAATCCCACTATTGAAATCTTGGCGACCTTAATAACCTTCTATTTTGGCCCTTTTTGCTACATCTCTTGTGCCCCTACTCTCACTGGTCCTCATCTCAATTCGTTGAGCACAATCCACAGCGACAGAGTAAGTATTGAAATCTTGGAAAGCCACAACCTTAAACAATGGTTCCACCAGTCCATCCACAAACCTTTAGACCTTTATCTCCTCGGTGGAAACTAAATATGGTGCATATCTAGATAGCAGCGTAAATTTTATGTCATACTCCGACATCGTCATGCCCGGAGTCTACACCAATGCCTCAAACTCTCTAGCTCTGGCACTTTTCACACTATGCGATAAAAATCGATCTAGGAAAGCTGTACTGAATTCATTCCAGGTCAGTGGTGTAGCACTTATCAGCCTACCCCTTCGCAAGGAGTCATACCATTCCTATGCTACATCCTCCAACTGAAAAGCTACTAGCTCCACTGATCTAGAACTAGAGCATCCCATAGCGTTACAAATCTTCTCCATCTTGTCTAAGAAAACCTGGGGTCTCTCCGATGCATCCGACCTAGTAAACGATGGAGGCTTGAGTTTCAGGAAGTCAGTGAGTGAAACCTCTACCTAACCTCTATCACCCTCGAGACGTTGGCGGTTTGTTTGGCCTTGGGAACTAAGGGACTCTTGCTCCACATGTCTCCCCTCTACTATTTTTTGTATATCTTCCATACGGGTTGCCATCATTTCTACAACCCGATTGACTCCCTGCAAAGCCACTGCCAAGTCCTCAACAGTAATGCCCCCAGTCGGTGGCCTAGTAGTCTCACCTACAAGCTGTATATCCTCTCTCCTACTCTCGGGTGTATTTGCCCTCACCGGCCTAGTGACCCTACCACGTCTACCTCACCCCCTACGGGTGGGTGCCTGTGGCCTATCGGTCATCTCAATAGGGCCATCTTGCTCCCCCACTTGTCTCGAGGCGGCCCGTGTCTTAGGTGGCATTCGTACCTAGACAAGAGCAACACCCGTCATTAAACACAGTTACGGAAATAGGGTAGTTTCTAAGATTGGAAATTTATGCAGTTCCTCGATTATGAAATGTGCCTTGGCTCACAGTTCATAATTAAAGATCCCACATAAAGACCCAACTCTCCGCTGGATCTGACCATAACACCCTATGACTTAACAACCTAGGGCTCTGATACCAACATTGTCACGACCTAATTTTTTCGGGCCATGATCGGCACATGAGGTCAATAAGCATAGTTCACTAAGCTTAAGCAAGCCTATCCATTTACTCTTGCTTAACAAACATTATCATATCATGCATATAAACACACTTTTTTCCGAGTGTGAACATAGCCAAAAACACAATGGCATTATCGATAATAATATTCATGCACTATACCAGTCATGTATTTAGCAATTTACATTGCATACACATATTTACATTGTTTGACTGTATTCACAATACAAAAGGACCCATAACTTCCAACAGAGACATTTACAATAAAAGGGATTACTACCGAATGCCAGACACATACCCAGGAGATGCACTACGGGGACTCCTCGATCTAGGGTCCAATAGTCTCTTGATCTAAAAACATGAATTTTTATAAAACGTGAGTACAATACTCAGTGAGTGAATATTAGAAGGGAACAAACAATCTCAATTAGGAAATTTGATAATCATGATGCACCGGTTGAAAACAAGATAATTTTTTTTTCTAACAAATTTTTAAACCCTTTCCACTTACCCCGGGATTTATTCTAGCTAGATAGCAAAATCAACAATTATCGCTGCAGCTGGCAGGCATTCTTGCTACATCGAAGAGTAATCATAACCCGTCACAGAATGAGGGTTTCGCTCAACCGTACGAGGGTTTCATGCTAAACCCTTTTTCCACAATTTAAAACAATTCGCATACCATACAATCACACATATATTCACAAATACATAAGCAATCATATACACTGTTAAATCTTCACTGTCCTTAGTGGTAAAAAAAAAACATTTATCAGGGAACTTGGCAAGCAGTATCACTCAGCTTCGCTACCAAGCTCTTGGGCAAAAATCATTTGGTAAGGGATATCACTCAGCATCCCTTCCAAGCTCATGGGCAGAAATCATTTGGTAAGGGGTATCACTCAACATCCCTTACAAGTTTCCGGGTGAGAATTTCTCGGTGAGGGGTATCACTTAGCATCCCTCTTTACATACCATTACAGACATATGCAGTATTACATCAAATTCACATAATTTCTTAACAATACAAATAAGCATCATATAGATCATAAGCAAAAATGAAGAAGTGATACCTTTTTCACTTAATTTTCCTTGAAAATTACACTTTTTCTTGAATTTTTGGCTAGGTTTTCTTGTTTTTCTCCTTGTTCTCTTTTCCTTTCCTTTGAATCTGGTTTGTGCAGAATTTAGAGAGAGAAAATGAGTTTTATGGCTGATTTTTAGGCTTTAATAATAAAATAAAATAGCTTGCCACATGGCATAATGCCATTGGACCATTTTTTAACTTTTTTGACTTTTTCCTCTAAATTTTTCCACCACATGATTAGTCAAAGTCAAGATGTGAATAAAAGATGACCATGGCTGAAAAAAATTGTTCTGGTGGTGGAAAATTACCGTTTTACCCCCGAAATGGTAAAATTATGATTTTACCCCTATACTCCGAAATGTACCAGAATTACTTTATTTTCACTTTCTAGCCTCAAATAACACCAATATTGATCAATTTTAATCAAATGGGGCAAAAATATTTTCAAATAAATTCCCGTTTGGTCCTCTAGTGGTAAAATTACCATTTTACCCTTGTGCTCCAAAAATACCGAGAATCGTAATTTTTCACTGCTAAACATCATTTTATGCTCTAATAATCTTAATTATATTTCATAGAATTCTTTTTGATCCAATGTGATCAAATCTTGGCTAAAAATCTCCATTTAATCATCAAATGGCAAAATGACCGTTTTATCCCTAATCGGTCAATTTTCTCGATTGACTCCAAACTGGACCTTGAACTCTGAATCACTATTCTAAGGCATTCTGTGGGTTTCAAAATTTTCAAATTCCTCTTAGAATTTCTATTTGAACTGGTTCAAGGCTCGATTTAACTTAGCTGTACCACTTGGTACAATACCGTCTTTTAATCAAGCTTGACAGGGTCTCACAGTTTCCCAATTACCCCATTTTCCCACCAATTTCCCATTTTATCATCAATTGAGGGGATTTAAAAGTTCATTACATTTGTCATTAAATTGAAATGATAATGAATAGAGGATTAATGTCATACATTGAAATCAGTGAAAAGAAGGCAATAAGTGATGAATGAGCAAGAACAAAGTTGCCTTAACTTCTTGGTAATGAAAAAGCAAAAACATTCAAAAAAAGAAGAGAATTCTGTGAAATGCAGAAATTTCAAGAATAAACCATGATTTGACTAAAGAGGACAGGAAAAAGAATCAATGATGCAACTTGGGGACCTTTGAAAGACCATAAATATGGATGCATAACATCATCATAGTAGTTAAGCATTTGTATACCATGATAGGAATTTGCATCATATGCATTCAAAGATAATATTTGTTTAAATTTTTAAAGTTATGTACCCTCATTAAAGATGAAGAGCTTATTCCTAATAAAGTTATGTAGCTTCATTCAAGATAAGAAGCTCATTCCTATTTAAAGTTATGTAGCCTCATGTAAATAAAGAGCTCTTTCCTATTTAAAGTTATGTAGCCTCATTCAAGATGAGATGAGGAGCTCATTTCTATTTAAAGTTACGTAGCCTCATTCAAGATAAGGAGCTTATTCCTATTTAAAGTTATGTAGCCTCATTCAAGATGAAGAGCTCATTCTTATTTAAAGTTACGTAGCCTCATTAAAGATGAGGTGAGAAGCTTATTCCTATTTAAAGTTACATAGCCTCATTTAAGATGAGAGGGGCTCATTTCTATTTAAAGTTACGTAGCCTCATTCAAGATAAGGAGTTCATTCCTATTTAAAGTTATGTAGCCTCATTTAAGATGAAGAGTTTGTTTCATTTTTAAAGTTACGTAACCTTATTTAAAGTTATGTAGCCTCATTTAAGATGAAGAGTTTATTTCATTTTTAAAGTTACGTAACCTCATTTTAGATAAAGAGTTTTATCTTTGGGAAAATGGTTTTTTTGAGCCAAAATTAAGTCTATCTTTGGACAATTCCTTATTCTTAAGAAATACGTAAAGAAGGGTAACTATAGATACCCCGTTTTGTTCGAGTTATCTATTGAATTTAAAAAAACATAAATAAGAGATAAATATGAAAGGGATAAGAATATGTGTGCACCAATCTTATAATCTTAGATGAATTGAAACATCTGAAAAGAGATTAAGATAGGTTGAATTAAAACTCAAGAAACCAATTCAAGAAGCAATAGAACACATTGGCTATAAATATACCCAAGTATCAATGTCAAAAAACGTATAAAGTGAGAGAGTGAACACAGAGAAAAGAAAAAGAGAAAATAGTTCTTAAGTTCTTGGGTTCTTGGGTTTTAATTTCTTTTAGATTTGGGAGAATTAATTTAATTTCTTTAAAAACTATTTTGATTAAAGGGATAGATATAAAGGTCAAAAGAGTGTCTTAGTTTCTTGAAGAAGGTTTAGAGAAGGCTTTTTATTTCTAACAATTCATACTTCATATTTGGATTTGCAATTTGGCTTTCTTTTTGAGTTTTTTAGCCTAAATAGTTAAGTTCCTTTATTTTCTATGATTTTAATTTTAATTTATTTTTTAAAGACATTTAAAAATTAAGAGTTCACATAATTTTTGTAATTTCTCCAATGATGAAATCTCAAGATGCCAAAATTGGCTTCTAAGGAATTTCTAGGTGGGAAAATTGTCCAAAATTCTAGCATGAGCATTTAGAGGTATTGGAAAATTTTCAATACCCAAGTATTTAGATAAATATTTAAATAAAATAAAAAAGTTAAAATTATAAAATAGAATAAAAAAGTTCCCCAATGATGAAATCTCAAGAGAGGCAAAAATGGCTTTTTTGGAATTTCTAGGTGAGAAAATTTTTCAAAATTATGCCATGAGCATTGAGAGGTTTTGGAAAATTTTCAATATTGAGAATTTTTATTTATTTATTTCTAGAAAACTGTGAGAGCCTGTCAAATTTGTTAAACACCGGTATTGTACCTAGTGGTACAATTAAGTAAATCGAACTTTGAACTAGCTCAAATAGAAATTCTAAGAGGAATTTCAAAATTTTAAAACCCACAGAATAGCTCAGAATAGTGATTCGGAGTTCAAGGTCCAATTTGGAGTCAATCGGAAAAATTGACCGGTTAGGGACGAAACGGTCATTTTTTCATTTGATGATAAAATGGAGATTTTAGCCAAAATTTGATCACATTGGACCAAAAATAATTTTATGAAATACAGTTATGATTATTGGATTATAAAATGATGTTTAGCAGTGTAAAATTTTGATTCCCGATGTTTTTGGAATCAAGGGTAAAATGGTAATTTTATCATCGGAGTATTAAACGGGAATTTTTTTGAAAGGATTTTGTCTCATTTGGTTAATATGGATTAATATTAGTGTTATTTAAGGTTGGATAGTGAAAATAATATGATTCCAGGACATTTCGGAGTATAGGGGTAAAATCGTAATTTTACCATCTCGGGGGCAAAATCGTAATTTTACACCACCAGAATATATTTTTCCAGCCATGATCATCTTTTGATCATATCTTGATTTGAATAATCATGTGGTGCAAAAGAAATGGAAGAAAAAGTCAAAAGGTTAGAAAAATGGGCAAATAGGCATGTGACACATGGCATGCTTGATTATTTTATGGTTAAAGCTTAAAAATCAGCCATTTCAACCCATTTTCTCTCTCTAATTTTGGCACACACCAGATTTAAGGGAAAGGAAAGAAGAATAAAGGGAAAAACCATAAAACCTAAGTGGAAATTCAAGACAAAGTGTGATTTTCAAGGAAAATCAATTGAAAAAGGTAATAATTTTTCACTTTGGCTTATGATCTACAATACCTATGCTTTTGTTCTTGATTTCCATGGTTAAATATTGATATATCATGATGAATTGAATTTTGAAAAATGGGTATGGATGAGGAAGGATTGTTGGATTGGCTTGATTCTAGACTATGTTAGTGTTTGGAGGTAGGTTAGCATGTTAGTAAGCAAAACCGTAAAAAGAAAATTTGATTTCCCCATGAATCACTCAAGGCCGAACCTAGTGTGTTGAGAAACAATGAGGAGTTGTTTCATTTCAAATGAAATGATTTCATTTGAAATGAAGTAAATTAGAAAATGACAAATTAAAGTGAAAAAGTCTAGTAAGAAAAATTCAGTGATAATGCACTATGATAGTTGAATTTTTCCATGAAGAAATGGAAAAGTTAAATGCTGAAAATTTGGTATTAGAAATGGTATGTGGTGAATTAAGGTATTAGAAAAAGAATGGTGCAATTTGGAATTAAATCAGACATATTGGCCAATTTATCGGGTGAGTGGTCGAATTTAATCGATACCGCGTTAAAGCGATAATCGGATGCATTTTTTTTGCATATGCCTATCATACGTTAGCAATTTAAATTAGTTTTTATTAGCTTAAGGGCAATATAGTAAATTTCCTAATTTATTCTGTGTCAAGGTGGTGAGACGTCCGAAAAAGGCAAGGGAATTGTGCCTGAGGACTATTAATCCGAGTGCACCTGAAATCTGGATTTGTGACACTGTGAGTGAACTTGCCTTTCAAATTATTTTGGGAAATGCACAATGTATTGAAAATGGATAATCTAAATGATTTTATCCAAATTTCTTAAAAATACGTGGGGGGAACAAGCCCTTGAAAAATAAATGATTTTATGTAGTGAATTGTGGTATGCATGAAAGCATGAAAATTGCGTGTTGAATTGTGGTATGCATGAAAGTATGAAATTATGTGATGAATTATGGTATGCATAAAGGCATGAAATTGTGCTGTCATATATGTGCAAATATGTGAGATGTATTGATATTTAATTGTGTTGATATATAAATGTACATGTGTACAATATGGGGGAAACACATGTCGATGATATTGGATGCGGAAATATGGTGAATGATATTGTTTGTGCACGAGGTGCACACGATGACTCCAACTATGTGCGCGATGTGGGGGTTGCACATGAGCTGGTGAGATTGAGTGATATTGTTTGTGCATGAGATGCACATGATGACTCCAGCTATGTGAATGATGTAGGGGTTGCACATGAGCTGGTGAGATTGAGTGATATTGTGTGTGCATGAGATGCACATGATGACTCCAGCTATGTGAGCGATGTAGGGGTTGCACATGAGTTGGTGAGATTGAGTGATATTGTTTGTGCATGAGATGCACATGATGACTCCAGCTATGTGAGCTGTGTGAGGGTTGCACATGAGCTGGTGAGATAGTGGTGATATTGTGTGTTTGTGTGAGAAATTGAGTATTATTTAATTATAAATTAAATTGAAGTGAGGGGAAGGGTTTGATAATAAATTGGATCAAAATGAACGTGTTCCAAATATGTGCATCATGTTTTATTAACCTTTCCTGATATTATTGCTTGTTCCTATCTAATGTTTGCTCACTGAGTTTTGTACTCACCATTTTCAAAAATTCATGCTTTCAGATCAGGAGATTGTAAATTCCTAGATCGTGGGATCATTGTAGTTCATCTCCTGGTAGGCGTTTGGCATTCAATAGTTGCCCGTTTTTATTGTAAATGTCTCCGTTGGAAGTCATGGGCTTTTGTATGGTGGTTATGTACATGTAATGTACACTGTCAAAGTTTATATTTGACTGGTATGAATGTAAATGTGTAAGCAATATAAATTGCTAAATACATGACTGGAATAGTGCATGTATATTGTGATTGATAATGCCATTGTGATTTGGCTGTGTTCACACCCAGGGAAAAGTGTGTGTGTTTGTATGATTGGATATGCTATTGTTAATTGGCTTTGTATGCACACTGGGTGCATTACGTGTGGATGCCTCACACGAGCATAAGTGGAATAAAGTCAGTGGGAATAGGCTTGCTTGGGCTTAGTGAGCTATGCTTATTGGGTCCTTACGCCAGTCATGGCCCGAGAATTGGGTTGTGACAAAAACTAAGAAAATAAAAATAAGAAAAGAAAAAAAAATTAAAATATTGAACTAGAAATAGGTAAAGGAAATAGAATTAAGATATTAAACTAGATTTTATTTAATAAGGCTTGAAAGGACACATAATTGATAAGGTACCAATTAAATGGGTGTTGTGAGGGTGCTAATACCTTTCTCACACATAAATGAACTTCCAAACCCCAAATCTATTTTGCAGACTAGAACTTGTTTTTTAAATGAATTTAAATCAAACCTAAGACCTTATAAAAAAAAAAGATTCATTTGGGTAGTTAATTGTATTTAAACAAAAAATATTGATAGCAATTCCTCTTAAGTCAAACTATTGAGTTTCTAAGACACACCACGTTATGACAATGTGAAACCAATTAAGGACGTTTGAGATTTGAGAAAGATAACACCTTATGTGACTTAAATAGGTTGTTTGCTTATCAAATGATGTATCATTCAATAACTAGTGGTTCTAATCTTCAGTTCTAAATTACTGATTTTTGACAAATTTAAGTTATTTTGAAATATCAGCATGTTTCAAGCATTGTGGATGATGATGTGAGAACCTCTTATAGTATATTGAATTACACGTTTTGACATAAAAAAACAATTTTTTTTACTATAAATAATTTTAGCATTTTCTTTGGCAATCATATATAACTGAATATATATGAACTATAAGTGTTGATGACAATATATGTTAGTCCTAATATTTTGTGTTTAGACTTGGCTCATTAAGTAGCTAATATTAAAAAACATTATGTGTGATAAAGGATTGTAATGAAGTTGTTTTATTCTGGATATTTTCTCTAAGTGTGTGTGTGTGATTGGATATGGCTTTGCTCTTGTCATGCCTCGGAACTCCCCATCGGGCATGTGACAACTACCGCGAAGTCTGACAGGTATTCACAACCCGAATACTGACCGAAACCCCACAAGGCATTCGTATCAGTTTCTGCACTTCCTCGGTGAGCGACGGTTATTAAATTTCATATTTCAAGAAATCATAAGTCGTTTTCAATCCAAAACAATACAATACTATTTCCCGGCTCACAGGGGCACTTTTGTCATTTTTCTTCCAAAATCTCAAAACCGGTCAAAAACGTAATAGGTGAGTAGAAAACATAAAATTCATGATTAGAAATAAATTCAAGAGTCTAAAACATTTGTTTGAAGTAAAAATTTAAGTATTTGAATATAATAAAAATATTCAATAATATAAACTATTTTCCTATAAAAAATTTTTTATAAAGTTATCGGTAAACAATTTTCACAGCGTAAAAACTAAATATATTTTTACATACTTTAATACATACGACCAAAGTATGAAATTTAAATTACAGTGACACGTGGGCCCACAACTAACCAAAATGTGTCAGAAGCTGGAAACCTACAACTTTTACCAATTCAAGTCCAATCGACGGTCCTTGACTAAATTTGCTAACTATGAGATGCTCTGAGCCTGAAATGTGAGGAAATTAGGGGGTGAGATTATAAAATCCCAATGAGTAAATATATACCATCTAAAGTATCTAAAGCCGAGTAAAAGGAGACAAATTAAAATACTTTCTTTATATTGTCTTTCATCTTATCTCAACTTATTCCAATTGAGTAGAGACAAATAAAATGTTCTATCGAGCAAAATAGAATCATTTTACTCGATTAATTAATATTACTTATGCTTGAATAAATATTATGGCTTATTAATTTCTCAAAATCTTAACTTGGCTCCTGCTAAAATCATTCTCGAGAATGCCCCGGTCAAAGCATCTGACCGAGACCGCCAAGGCTGTTTAGTGTAGCATACAACTGAACATAATTTTACATTTGAATATCTAGCCATGCCTTGGCGTTGGCTGAGTCTCACTCTCACGCGGTGGTCCATGTGATGTGCACTAAAACTTTACCTCCAGAGACACCCCACACACGACTCTCCTATCGAGGTAAAGTAAATCTAATTTTGTGTCCCCTCTCTTAGGTTGGCTCATAGAACTGGTGTCACTACAGTGATTATTTTATCTACCACCTTATTTATAAAATCTTAACTAGCATGATATGGCAATTTATCACAATCTAGCCTCTCAAGGCTAAATACACATTATATATAATTTTTGTACAAACCAGTCTAGCCATTCATGCTCACATATTGTTATAAGCCATATGATTTAAAACACAATTTATAACACAAACAGGCAGTCTCCAATTACTCTAGTTTCAAAACCAATTGGTCCATTTTCAAATCAATTTATAAAAATTCAATTTATTTTGAAAATCTAATTTATTTTATAAATTTCACAATTTTCTCATAAAATCAACAATTTACCCAATAAAATGATTTTTCATAAAATCATTAAATTTAATAAAATCTACTCTAGATAATTAAGACGATAATAAGTTTACTCACAGTATTAGGAGTAGAGATACTCCTATTTTCAGTCCGCGGGTACAGTCTTTTATCTGTATCCAATGGCTCACCACCTAGCCATAATCCATGACACAAAGTCCAATTAAATTGTGTCCAACAGTCATAAGCTATTTCAGGCTCTACACGATGCATAGAAATGAGATCAAAATGGTTCTGATAGTCGTTTAATTGTGATGTTCGACTAATTTACCTACGCTCGACCTAATTTACTAAAACCCTCAATTTAACTCCGATTTGACCAATTTCAATTTCTAACCATCCAATTATATCCACATTACCCAATGACAGTGAACACGGGTTAATTATCAGTCTTAGACTGTAAATTATGCTTTTACCCCTATTAGGTAAAAATTTATATTTTTACACCGAAAATTCTCATTTAATTCCTACCTTCATAATTCATCAAATATTACCAAAATGCCCTAAAATTTCCTCAATTTCCTCAATTTCTAGTAGTCAATTTCTCTTCAAAAATTCAGCTAAAAATGGTGCACTAATACTGAAATTTTCCTATTTAATTTTTCTCTCCATAATTGATCAATTTCAAAACCATTTCATTTGAAATGGAATCATTTCATTTTCAACATATTCCTCATGAAATTCGGCTATTGAAGAACCATAGGAAAAATCAATTTTTTTCTAGTTGTTTTATTTACAAACATGCTAAACTAACCTAAATCACTAACATAGTTCAAAATTAAATCATTCTAACATCTTTCTCTCTCTAAATTCATTTGACCAGCCCTTGATTCACCATGAAAACATTCATTTCAAGCATGGAAAAATAAGGAAAATTGCTTAGAAATAAAAGATCTCAAGCAAAAATGAAAAATCATACCTTTTTCCATTTGTTTTCTTTGAATTTCCTTACTTTTCTTTAAATTTCTCACTCAAGGGTTTGTGTTCTTATTTTTCTCTCTCTTGCATGCTTAGGCCGAATATTAAGATGGGCTGATGAAAATTGGCTTTTTATAAGTCTGATAAAATAATATTATTTTATTAACATTTTTTAATATTTTATTAATTTATTTTTTTATTAGTCTTCCTTTGACTTTCTTTTTCCACCATAAATTTTTCTTCTCTTATCCATGACTTGGATGAAATTTTTAGACTTTTCCAAAGTCTTGGTGGAGTAATTTTGTAAAATTACACTTTTGCTCCCGTAAAAGTGAAAAATTACATTTTTACCCCAAAAACTAAAAAATGATCAAAATTCATATTTTTCACTCCTCATACTCATATCATACTTCTATTAATCATATTTGATCCAAATTATCTCAAAAACTTAAAATTTGTCCTTGGGTGGTAAAATTACGATTTTGCCTCTATACTCTGAAAAGTATCAGAATTACATATTTTCACTTTTCAACCTCAAATAATACTTCAATTGATCAATCTTAATTAAATGGAAACAAAATCTTTTCTAAAAATTCCCGTTTTATCCTCAGGTGGCAAAATTACCATTTGCTCTTGTGCTCCAAAACTATCGAGAAATTAAATTTATCACTGCCAAACTTCATTTTATGCTCCAATATTCATATTATACTTCAAATGATTAATCTTGGTCAAATGTGATCAAAATCTTTTATAGAAATCTCCATTTTGTCATTAAATGGCAAAATGACTGTTTTGTCCCTTATTAGTCAATTTTCTCGATTGACTCCAAACTGGACCTCTAACTCTGAATCATTGTTTTGAGTAATCCTTGAATTGTGAAATTCTCAATTTCACTCTTAAAATCCTTATTTGAACTTGTTCGAAGTTTAATCGACTTAATAGTATCATTAGGGGCAATATCATCTTTTAACGATTTCTCGATCTTCCCAAGTATGCAAACATTTTATTGAGCATGAAAATGACATCATAATCATTTTATAGAGCAAGGTTTGATAGCTCTGGATTTATATTTGCTTTATGATTATTTTCAAAAGATATAATATTTCTGATTTTTTTTTCTCTTTTCTTCTACTATGAATGTTGTAGAATTTATATTGATTTTTGTTTTTTTGCTTTTAGATTTCTTTCTTTGTTATGCTGGCACGAGTTCCAAGTTCCAACTTTTGTTTGGGTGGCTTTCAAGCATGTCATTTGCCAACATTATGCTACTTTTGAAATGACAAAATTGATTTATTTGGAATTGGTTGAAAATGTTTTAAATGTGAAAAAAATCTATAAAAAGTTTTGAAGTTGGTTATGAAAAGAATGATGGTTTTAAATCTTCAAACTCCAAATTTCCAACTTCAAGAATCAACCTTTTGAATGTAAAGAATTTGTTCTCAAAGTATATAGAAAACAAAATTTCTTCTTTTATTTTAAGAAGAAGTATTTCTTTGAAAAGAACATGTTGATTCTGGAAAATACAAAAACCACTACATAGAGGAAGAATTGACACCTCAAGTTGCACATGTTGATTCTAGAAAGAGACAAGGATGGGGCTGAAGAAAATGCACAAGTTTGGCCATCAAAAATCTATACTTGGAAGACAACATGTAGATTTTGGAAGCTTTAAAGAGAAAAGTCAACAATTTGAAGAAGAAGCAAGAGATGGGGAATGGATAAAAATGGAATGCCTAAAATCAAATTTGAATTTTCAACTTGGTGTTAAATTTTTAAGAAGAATTGACACCAATAGCACAACATATTGATTCAGAGAAAGGACAAAAAAGCATAGATTTGAAAGACGACTTGAAGAATTGACACTAAGTGCAGTAAATGTCAATTTTCAAGAAAAACAAAAAGCTGGAGATTTTCTAAAAATATGAAGAATCGACACCTTAGGCAGAACATGTTGATTTTATATACTTAACAAAAATGAGAGAACTAGCATAGATTGTTGGTCTTAAATATAGGTGCTAGATGGGGTGAATAATACTATCTCGGCTCTTTTTGGTGGGATTGAGATTTGATCTCAAAACAAAGAAAGTATATCAATGAAAGCAATGGACAAAGTATTTATAGTGGTTCGGTCCAAGACCTACATCCATTACCTTGATTATCCAACCAAGGATTTTAAAATCAAACACTAAGATGGTGGAATTCACAAGCTTCCACCAAGCTTTTACAATGGCTTTTCCAAGGCTTAGCCACAATCTTTACACTAGTTTTTCACGAGGTCAACTAAAACCCAATGTGGTTTTCCAAGGCTCAACCACAACCTATCACTAGTTTTTCTCGAGCTAAACTAAAACCCCAATGTGGTTTTTCAAGGCTTAACCACAACCTTTACTCTAGTTTTTCATGGGCTAAACTAGAACCCCAATGTGGTTTTCCAAAGCTCAACCACAACCTATCTCTAATTTTTCATGGGCTAAACTAGAACCCACAAGCATCCAAGCAAACCTTGCTTGATGCAAACACTTACAGTGAAACACTCACTCTAAAAATACAAAGATGGAAAGAAGAAAGTACCTAGTGATCACACGGTTGATCTATGTGGTACAAGTTTAAGTGCAAAATACAAATACAAAGAATAGACGTTGAGGTTCAATGAAGAGTACAAAGGATTTTCAAGTTTACTACTCTTTTTGGCTTGAATATGATGGTGTCTTTTTTGTATGAAGCCAAAGTGTGCTCAAAGTTCTCTTGAGTTATCAAAATTAGTTCCTTGGCATTTGAAGATTTTTTTATAGTTGGAGAAACTTGTTTGATGGCTGTTGGGACGTTTATGACTGTTAGAAAGAGTTTGGGGAAGATTCTAGCCGTTTTCTTATCTTGTAGTGGCCTAGCAGATGTAGCAGACAGAGAGCACTTAGTCGACTAAAATTTTTCCCTTGGTCGATTAAGTTGGTTTTGTTTCAGACGCAAATTCCAGTGAGCACTTAGTCGACTAACCCCATTTTCTTGGTCTACTAACTCGATTCTGTTTCTCACCAAGCTTCACCCTTTCACTTCTCCACTTTGACCTTTGTTTAACCAATGATCTTCCTTGTCATATCAGGGGACTTCTTTTATAATGATCATCCTTGTTCCTTATCCAAATCATATCTTTAAGTGTTCATTAGGAAGATTGAAATATTATTTCTTTGTAGTTATTTCCTCTGCACACTTAGTTAGAAATGTTAGACACAAATGATATGGGAATGTTTTATTATCATCAAAAGCTAATTGAGTCAACAATCTCCCCCTTTTTGATAATGACAAAACATCCTTTGATTAATAGCATGGTGCCTTTTTAATTCCTTTTTCAGTTTCTGCAGAAAATGAGGATTACTCCCCATAAGTGTGTGCATATTTTTCATCTTTTTCCAACAAGTTCCTATCTTAGTTATATTCCTAATGACATTGTATATACTTGCTTCTAGAAACTGTTCATATATGCAGATTTTAGAGCAAATGACATGTTGAAAGATTTTATCTGATTTTCTACTTCTACAGATTTCTGTCAATAGCTTGTAATTTCTAGATTTCATCATGTCAGCTCTAGATTTCATTCAAACCATCATTTTTCCAGCAAACTCTCTATAAATCATCATCCATAAGTACTCAAACACATATTTAACTTTGCATTATCGTGTCAGAGTAGGTTTATCAGCATAATTATTCAATATCAGTACTGAATAAGAAAATTGACACAACATTTCAAGGATACCAGCAGAAAATTTCCAGCAATGCTTTATAATGCCATAGACATCATTTTCAGAGTTCAAGCACTTCAAACAACTATCAACAAACATATTCTAAACATCCATAAAGTTAGCTAAGATTAAGATCATTGTTTGAATGCCATTGTGGCATAAATATCCAATAAAACAGTAATAAAAAATTTGTTGCAGAAATTCCCCTAGTCTTGTTTTTGCTACCTATCTATCCTAGAAGTCTGGTACCTCTAACCTCAGGATTTTTATTTTTCTTGATATTTTTGCTAAAGGTCCAGTACTTCTACCTTCATATTTTTTTTATTTTTCTTATAAATACTACTCCCCCTTTTTGTCATCATCAAGGAGGGGGCTGAGGTATCAATCTTCAGAGGGAGATGGTGTGGATTCAGGGGACATAGTTTGTTCGCACCAAGGATTTAGGGGAACAGGAGAGGGTGGTCTCAGAGAGGGTTGAGAAGTTGCTTTAGGAGTTTGCTGAGGAGGCTGAGGAGGTATCTCTGTAGCTTTCTCTGGAGTTGCTTGATCAAAAACTTCTATTAGGGCTTGAGGAGTGCTTATAGGAGGTGATTTTGCTTTTTTTTACAAATTTTGAAGACTTCCTTGTTCTTGGAGGTACTGATTTTCTTACTGTCTTCTTTTGTCTCATGGTAGGTGGCTGAGGCTTAGATGCAGGAGCTGTGTCTTTTACTTTTGCTTTTCCTTTGTTCTTCCTTTTTTTTTACAGCTCCTTGTTCTGAGGTCATTGCTTGAGCAGCTTGAGTTGCTGCTGCCTCTTTTTCTGCTTGTTCTTCTCTTACCATCTGATAGAACAGTCCCATGATAGACACTTCATCAGAATGAGGAGGTGATGCTTCTTGTTCAAGATGAGATGGAGGCTAGTGCTCAAGAGAACCAAGTGGTGAACCAACTACCTCAGTGCCTTGATCAAATGTTTCCTTTCTTGCTGAGGTGGTTTGGTGAGGTTCTTCAAGTTCTGGTTCAAGGTCATGATGACCAGGGCTTGCACTCTGGTAAACTGATCTTTCAGCTTGAAATTCAGGGCTTGCCTCTTGAAATTCAGAACCTTTTAGTTGCAAGGTTGATCCTTTAACACCTTATCTTTCTGGTGCCATGCTTTCAGTAGTAGAGGAGTCAGCATCAGCAGGTCCAGTTGGCATGTCAAATTTTGCTTTCAAACTGGCCTCAATCTCATTCATCCTTTTCTCAATTTTTACAAGCCTTGCTCCTTGATCAGTGAGCTTGGCATCCATCCTCATCAACAGGTTGAGCATTACTTCATTAGAGAATAGAGGGGCTACTGTCTCTGGTGGTACAAGGGCTGCCTCTGGTTGAGTTTATACTGAAGTAATCTTGGAGGTCTTACTGAAAGTGTCCCTATACACCTTGTATCCCATCTTGATTAAGCTTCCTAGGTAGATTGGTTGGTCTCTACTTTTGACCATATCCATATCATACATTTTTGCCCAACTCATTTTTTCTTAACAAGGGATGTGATCACATTCCCATAAGGCAAATGGATCTTCTCCAGTTTACATGCTGCCCTCATCCTTTCAATCATGAACCATCCAAGGTTCAGAACTTCACCAGTGAATGCATGCTCCATTAGCCAAAGGTCTTGAAGGCTGATGTTGCTTAAGCTACCACTTCTACCATGCAAATTGTCAGCTACAAAGTAATGCAAGATTATAAATTGTGGACTAATGATCAGTCCTGCATTGCTCTTTGAAGAGAATTTTTCTTTCTTTCCGGTGACAATTTCCCACACAAAAGCAGGATCATACTTGTCAAGCATTTCATACTCTCCATTGTCTCTTTCAATTCCTAGCAGGTTACTCAAGTCTGAAGTTGTAACTAAGAACTCTTTCCCATTCACAAATACATTCAAGTTATCCTCTGAAAAGTCCTTTGAATCATTAAGCTCTCTCTCACTAAATGCAATGCTACCATAGAATTCCTTAACTAAACTAGCACTATACGTCCTATCATTGAAAGAGCTATACTCCTTAACACTCAATTCATTAAAGTAATTTGTTAGGCTGGTTTGGAGTTCAAGGGTTTCACTAAAATTGTCCTAATCAATGTGCTTTCCGCAAGTAATGGGAGTATATTATCGATTTTCCTAAACCTTTCTTCATGAATTTTGTTCTTAAATTTTAGGGAAGAAGCAAATGATGTACCTTTTTCTCTTTTGCTTTCTTTCCCAGTTTCTCAATCTTTTTCTTTTTCTTTTTTTGTTTTTCTTCTCAGAATCTTTTCCAGTCTTTTTTGTTACAAAACTCGAAGCTCCTTTTTGTTTCTTCTTTGGGTGCTCAGCTTCGGGGTTTTCTTCTACTGGTCTCTTCCCTTTTTTCTTTGCAAGCAAATCCTTGAGCAAAGTCGACTTGGCCATTGCAATTTCTGAAGATGATTGTCACTTAGGGTTCTAAGATGTGACAGAATGAGGGTTCTCGATTGATTTCAAAGGAGGAAGAAAAGAAAATAAGATTGTTAGGGTTGAGAGAATCGATTATCAAAGGGTTAAGAAGTGACTGACAGTTTCTAACTTAAAAACGATCTGCTTTCCCCTTAACAAGTGTCTTATTTTCCTAAATTTCAATATCCCCTCTCATATTTTTACTATTTACTGCTTCAGGTTTCTCCTTTTTATTTTATCACCCGGTAGGCACAAAATTTCATAAATTTAATCCTTTATCACTCAGCCATCAGTTCTTTTGATCTAATAAAACAGAATGTTCTTAGTTGACTGAGTTTCACACTTTAATCGACTAAGTTTCTTTTGTTTTTCTCTATTTAGTCCAAACTTCTTCCTATAACTCTTCCAAACAACACATTCTTAGATTTCTTCTATTTTCACAGAATATATCCTCACTAAGGGGTTTTGTAAATATATCAGCAAGTTGGTGCAATGTGCTCATGAATTCAATATTGATTTCTCCCTTAGTTACATAATCTCTAATGAAGTGATGTCTAATCTCAATGTGTTTAGTTCTTGAGTGTTGTATAGGATTCTTTGAAATAATTATAGCACTAGTGTTGTCACAATATATGGGAGTGTTATTCATGGACAACCCGTAGTCTCTCAATTGTTGCTTAATCCATAAAACCTGAGCACAACAACTTCCTAGGGACACATATTCTGCTTCAGCAATGGACAATGCTATAGAATTTTGCTTCTTGCTTGACCAACATACAAGCATGCTTCCTAGCAGCTGACATGTTCCACTTGTGCTTTTCCTATCAGTTCTACTTCCTGTAAAGTCAGCATCTGAATATCCTACAAGATTAAATGGTGATTCTTTTGAATACCAAATTCCTAAGCTTTGAGTTTCTATGAGATATCTAAATATTCTTTTCACAGTAGTAAGGTGTTTTTTTTAGGTTGAGATTGAAATCTAGCACATAAACACACACTAAACTGAATTTCTGGTTTTCTTGCAACCAAGTAAAGAAGAGATCCAATCATACCTCTATAGAGCTTTTGATCTACATCTTTGCCTTTTTCATCAGCATCAAGCTTTGTGGATGTACTCATTGGTGTGCTGATGGATTTTAATTTCAGCATATCAAACTTTTTGAGCATGTCTTAAATATACTTGTCTTGGCTGACAAAGGTTCCTTCTTTGCATTACTTGATTTGAAGGCCAAGAAAGTACTTCAATTCTCCTATCATGCTCATCTCGAATTCTCCCTGCATTTCCTTAGCAAAGTTTTTGCAAAGAGATTCATTAGTAGCACCAAATATTATGTCATCAACATAGATTTGAACTATGATTAGATCATTTAGGTATCTCTTGATAAACAGTGTGGTGTCAATGCTGCCTCTAACATAGTTTTTTTCTACTAGAAATTTAGATAGCCTTTCATACCAAGCTCTAGGAGCTTGTTTCAATCCATACAAGGCTTTGTGAAGTTTAAAGACATGATCTGGTTTTTTGAAATCTTCAAAACCAGTAGGTTGTTCAACATATACTTCTTCTTGAATAATTCTATTAAGGAATGCACTCTTCACATCCATTTGGTATAGTTTGAAGTTCATATGACAAGCAAAGGCAACTAATAATCTTATGGCTTCTATTCTAGCTACCAGAGCAAAGGTTTCTTCATAATCTATTCATTCATCTTAATTATATCCCTTTGCCACCAATCTTGCTTTGTTTCTCACTACATTCCCTTGTTCATCAATCTTATTTTTAAACACCCATTTAGTGCCAACTATAGGATGATTTGAAGGCTTAGGCACTAGTGACCATACATTATTTTTCCTGAATTGATTCAGCTCCTCTTGCATGGCTAAAATCTAGCTTTCCTTTTTTTTAGCTTCTTCAAAATTTTAGGTTCAATTTGAGAAATGAAAGCTAAAAATTCACATGTCTCCCTAGTTTCTTTCCTAGTCTTAACTCCATGAGATATGTCACCTATGATTTATTCTTGACGGTGATCTCTCACATATCTCCAGCTTCTAAGTAAGTCACTATGCTGGATTTCTTGTCTTTGTAAATTTTCAAGTGGTGGAGCTACGAGTTCTTCCCTAGATGAGTTTTCTTCATTATTTTTACTATCATCTAGACTCATTTCTTCCATGTGTCTTTCTAGATTTTCTAAATCTTTATCATCCTTATGAGCTTCCTTTTCAACATGGATTGATTCATCAAAAACTAAATGGACAGATTCTTCAACATTTAGTGTCCTTTTGTTGAAAACTCTATAAGCTTTTGAGTTCATGGCATATCCCAAGAATATTGCTTCATCACTTTTAGCATCAAACTTTCCTAATGGCTGTTTTCCATTATTCAGAACAAAGCATTTGCAGCCAAAGCTCCTAAGGTGAGAGATGTTTGGCTTTCTTCCTTTGTACAACTCATATGGGGTTTTTGACATGATTGCTCTAATTGAAATATTAAGTACGTAAGCTGCTGTATTTACAACTTCAACCCAACAATACTTAGAAAGATTATTCTCACAAAACATGGTTTTGGCTATCTCTTTCAGTGTTCTATTCTTTCTCTCCACAACTCCATTTTGCTGGGGTGTTATAGGTGCTGAAAAGTTGTGTTCCAACCCCTTTTCATTACAATATTTCTCGAACTGATCATTTTCAAATTCTCCTCCATGGCCATTTCTAATCCTAATAATGGATGTACCTATTTCATTCTCAACTTTCTTACAATATCCTATGAAAGGTGATAATGCATCATTCTTGTGAGCAAGGAAATAAACCCAAGTGTATCTAGAATAATCATCAACAATCACTAAGCCATAAGATTTACCACTTAGACTTGTGGTGCTAATTGGACCAAAAAGACCAATATGAAGCATTTCAAGAGATTTCGATGTTGACACAAGATTCTTAGCTTTGAATGAAGTTCTGACTTGTTTTCCTAGCTGACATGCTTCACATACTCTATCATTTTCAAACTTAATGCTAGGTAGTCCAACAACTAGATCTTTCTTAATTAGTTTCGACATAGTGTTCAAACTAACATGTCCTAGTCTCCTATGCCACAACCAGCTATCATTTTCATCCTTGGCTACTAAGCATATTTCACTGTCTTTTTCTAGATCTTCAAGAAAGATGACATACATGTTTTTCAATCTATTCCCTATGAAGGTAGTCTTGTTAGTGCCTATGTCTATTACTTCACATTTGTTGGAATCAAAACAAACCTTAAACCCTTTGTCACATAGCTGACTTATGCTTAATAGATTATGCTTTAAGCCTTGAACAAATAACACATGACTAATTTGTGTACAGGAGTTATTACCAACCGTACCTATACCTTGAATTCTTCATTTTGAATTATCTCCAAAAGTTACGGTGCCTTCTTTTTCTTGTCCAGCTGTGCAAATAGCATTTCATCCCCTGTCATATGTCGAGAACAGCCACTATCCATGTACCATGGCTACTTCTTTTTGTGTTGAGCCATTGAACATGTCTCCTTTAGGTGCAGCTCAACCTACAAAAGTGTGGTTCAGTTCTTCTTGATAGGTACCCATGCTTTGATGGGTCATTGAGTATTAGTGTTAATAAAATAGCCTTTTGGCACTCAGATTTTTTTTTATTTTCTGAACATTTATATTTTTGACACAATCATAAGATAGATTACCATATTTTCCACAACGATAGCATCTAGATGATGCTTTATGGTGATTTTTCTTACTATATGAGTTTTTCTTTAAAGAATCATTGTTTAAACACTTAAGAGCTGTATTTTCATCAAGAGCTTTTTGTAAAGCATCAATTTTATTTTTCAGCTCTACTTTCATGATTTCAAAATCTGTTTTTGAGTGTTCCAGTTCAGTTTGAAGCAAATTTCTTTGTTCAAAAACAGAGTTGAAATCGAGTTTTATTTTCTCAAAATCTTTTTCAAGTGATGCAGCATTTTTCTTCAGATTTTTGTACTTTAAAAACAGGCTTTCAAACTCATCACATAACTCATTATACTCATCCTGCAAATTATTCATAGATATATCACAAGTCGATGAACATATCTTTGTTTCATCATCCTTTGCCATCAGGCAAATGTTTGCTTTTTCTTCTGAGCTTTCTTCATCAGATTCTGTGCTTAAATCACTATCTGACGAGGCTGCAACAACCATTGCCTTTTTTTATTTTTTGTTTTTCCTTGGAGTTTTTTCCTTCAGCAATGGACATTCAGATTTATAGTGCCTTGGTTTTTTGTATTCGCAGCAGATCACTTCTTCCTTGTTATTGCTTTCATTCTTGTTTTTCTTCCATGAATGACCTTGATCCCTTTTAAAGATGTTTCTTACAAATCTTCAATTTTTTTTCCCATCAGTTTTCTCAATCTTCTTGTAACAAGTGCAAGTTCATCATTATCATTGCATGAGAGTTCTTCCAGCTTTTCTTCAAGGATGTTGGCTTTGAGTGCTATGTTCTTCTTTTTCTCTTTTGCCTCTCTTTTATTCTCTTCTTCTTCTTCCTTGAGCTCCAACTCATGTGTGAAGAGTGACCCGCATATTTCATTGAGTGTGATGATGTTCAAATCTTTGGCTTCTCGGATGGCAGTCACCTTTGGCTTCTAGGACTTAGGTAGACTCCTAAGAAGTTTTTTTACAAGCTCATGCTCAGGTATAGGTTTTCCTAGTTGGTTAAGTTTATTTGTAATGTTTGTGAACCTATCAAACATGCTGGTGATGTCCTCACCAGGTTCCATTTTGAACATCTCATAGTTATGGGCCAAGAGGGCAATTTTGGACTCTTTAACTTGAGAAGTCCCTTCATGAATTATTCTTAACTTGTCCCACACTTGCTTAGCTATTGTACAGCTTGAGACTTTGTTGAACTCAGTGGGAGTTAAGGCACAATGCAAGGTGTTGATTGCCTTAAAATTGGTCTACACTTTCTTAGTTTCAGCTTCAGTTCATTCAGACCTTGGCTTAGGCATCAACTTATTTGTAACTACATTTACAATTGAGGGAATAAAAGGACCATCTGTGATGACATCCCACATTTCATAATCTATGGCTCTAATGTATATTGGCATCCTAGTGTTCCAATAAGGGTAATTAGAGCCATCAAACAGAGATAGTCTGTTTGTAGATTGTCCCTTAGCTACAACTGATTTTTGTAGAGCCATTTGGATCCTCTCTAAAGGTGTTAGACCTTGTATGCGGAGAGCTAGCTCTGATACCAATTGTTGGTCCCAAATATAGGCACTAGAGGGGGGTGAATAGCACTATCTCGGCTCTTTTGGTAGGATTGAGACTTGATCTCAAAACAAAGAAAGTATATCAATGAAAGCGATGGACAAAGTATTTATCGTGGTTCGGTCCAAGACTTATATCCACTATCTTGATTATCCAACCAAGGATTTTCAAATCAAACACTAAGACGGTGGAATTCACAAGCTTCCACTAAGCTTTTACAATGGCTTTTCCAAGGCTTAGCCACAACCTTTACACTAGTTTTTCACGGGATCAACTAAAACCCAATGTGGTTTTCCAAGGCTCAACCACAACCTATCACTAGTTTTTTCTGGGCTAAACTAAAACCCCAATGTGGTTTTTCAAGGCTCAACCACAACCTTTACTCTAGTTTTTCATAGGCTAAACTAGAACCCCAATGTGTTTTTCCAAGACTCAACCATAACCTATCTCTAATTTTTCACGAGCTAAACTAGAACCCACAAGCATCCAAGCAAACCTTGCTTGATGCAAACACTTAGAATGAAACACTCACTCTAAGAATACAAAGATGGAAAGAAGAAAGTACCTAGTGATCACACGGTTGATCTATGCGGTACAAGTTTAAGTGTAAAATACAAATACAAAGAATAGACGTTAAGGTTCAATGAAGAGTACAAAGGATTTTCAAGTTTGCTACTCTTTTTGGCTTGAATATGATGGTGTCTTTTTTGTATGAAGCCAAAGTGTGCTCAAAGTTCTCTTGAGTTATCAAAATTAGTTCCTTGGCATTTGAAGATCCTTTTTATAGTTGGAGAAGCTTGTTTGATGGCTGTTGGGACGTTTATGACAGTTAGAAACAGTTTAGGGAAGATTCTAGTCGTTTTCTTATCTTGCAGTGGCCTGGCGAATATAGCAAACAAAGAGCACTTAGTCGACTAAAATTTTTTCCTTGGTCGACTGAGTTGGTTCTATTTCAGATGCAGATTCTAGTGAGCGCTTAGTCGACTAACTCCATTTTCTTGGTCGACTAACTCGATTCTGTTTCTCACCAAGCTTCACCCTTTCACTTCTCCACTTTGACCTTTGTTCAACCAATGATCTTCCTTGTCATATCAGGGGATTTCCTTTATAATGATCATCCTTGTTCCTTATCCAAATCATATCTTTAAGTGCTCATTAGGAAGATTGAAATATTATTTCTTTGTAGTTATTTCCCCTGCACACTTAGTTAGAAATGTTAGACACAAATGACATGAGAATGTTTATTATCATCAAAAACTAATGGAGTCAACATAGATTGTAGAAATCTTTTTTGAATTTTACTCCAACGAGCTAGAAGCTTCCACGCTTATAAATACCCATTTGAGAGACATTAAAAAGAGAGAAAAACAAGAGAAAGATCATTCCTTCTTTAGTAGAGAGCGTTGAAACCAGAAAAAGCCTAAAGTTCCTTCCTTTTTAGAGAGAATGAAAAGAAAAACTAGAAAGTTTATTGTCATAACATGGTGAATTCTGAAACTTAATAGTTTGACTTAAGAGGAGCCGCCATTAATATTTTTTTTAAATGTAATTAACCACTAAGGTAAATCTATTTTCCTAATGAAGTCCTAGGCTTGACTTAGGTTCATTAAAAAAATAAGTTTGGTCTACAAAATAGATTTAGGTACGGGAGTACAATTACGTATGAGGAAGGTATTCGCACCTTCACAATGCTCTTTTAATTGGTACCTAATTAATTATTTATTATCTTTAGCCTTATTCAATATTTAATTTTATTATGTTTTCCAAAATAAACAAAAAACTCTTTGATATTGAAATTTTCCTTGAAACGTCCAACAATTATGACAGAATTCAAGAAAAATCTCTCACTTAGGAATTTTCAAAAAGCTATTATTCATAACCTTCTTGAAATCCATCATTAGAGAATTTTTATTTATTTAATATAAACCCTAATTCTTTTATATTTCAAAAAATAAAAATAAGAATAAGAATAAAAATAAAGATAAAAAAATTAGAATCATAAATAAAAAAAACTTACCTAATTGGGCTGAAAAATCAAAAAGAAAACCAAACTGCAAACCAAATACCAAGTGTGCACTATCGGGAATGAGGAATCCTCTCTAAACCTTATTCAAGAAATTAGAACACTCTTTCTACTTTTCTTTTTTATCTTTCCTGTTAATCAAAATAGTTTCTTTTTCGAAAACTAAATGGATTCTCCTAGATCCATAAAAGGAAATTGAAACCCAAGAACCAAGAACCCCAAAGAATATATTTTTTTTCCTCTGCCAATTGTTTTTCTCAATTTTTCTCCCTTTCCTCTTCTAGCATCGATGTTAGGTATATTTATAGCCAATGTGTTCTATTTCTTTTTGAATTTGTTTCTTGAGTTTTAATTCAACCTAACTTGATCTCTCTTCAAAATTTTAATTTGATTAGGATTAGTAAAAGCATGTCCTTATCTTTTTATATTTGTCTCTTTTTTGTTTATGTTTATGCTTTATTTTTAGTTTTTTTTATATTTTTATTTTCAAAATCCAATACCTTGAACCAAATGAGGTGTCTACATTTATTCATTTCCTTATTTCTGTAACTTTCTAAGCTAAGATATTATTTCATCAATCTTTATTTCTTGAAAAGTTAACATCTTTTTTGTGCCTATTAGCTATTCCACGTTGTTAGAGGTCAAAAAGTTGGAATCTTTGTAATCCACTGTTATATTTGGTTATACCTCCACGAAAGTGGTAGTATTGTTTATATCTCCATTGAAAAAGGTAGAGGGGTTGTGCTTTAACCTCGAAAAGACAAAGACTTTGTGAAGGTTTGTGCTTTAACCTTGGAAAGGTAGAAACTTTGTGAAATGTTGTGCTTTAACCTTGAAAAGGCAGTGACTGTGTGAGGTTATGCTTGTTTCTCTCGAAACAGTTGTGATTGTGTGAATGTTATGACTACTCCTTGAAAGGTAGTTTATTAATGGATTTAAACTTCTTGTGCTATTAAAGGAGATGTTGTAGGCAATTTGGTATAAAAATCTGGTTGAATACTTTTTAATTTTCTGCACATTTACTTTTAACTCATACTATGTTTTTGTTTCTATTGTAATTTTTTTAAAAATATTCCCACTATTCTATTTTAAAGAAGGAACTTTCACTTGATAACCAATTCACCCTCCTCTTGGTTACTTTGCCTTAAGCTTATTTCATCTAACACCATTTTTATCTTCTTCTATTTGTGCTTGGGTCACTTTTCATTAGATGCAAATGTTTACGGTTAAGTTATAAATTTAGAGATCAAGCTAGGTAGTACAATAAGTGTTCTAATATATATTATGATTGTTAAAGGATCCTTTCCTGACCTGTAATTTTCTTGATCAGATAGGCTGTGCTTATTCCTAATTTAAATAATCACATAATTGTCAAAAAGAAAATGAACCAACAACAAATTAAGACTCTGAATATTTAAATTGCTTATAAGCTTATTTCTTCATTATTTCTTAGATAGGTTGTACATAAATTTTTCTAAGCTTATTGTTTCATAATTATTTGTTTTTGTACTATTCAACATCATTGATGTGGTGTATCAGTTGTCAAATACCTTAGATTTCTTTCTCAACTTGCTCATCAAGATTGATGAACTGCAAAACAAATAATTTTTCTTTAATCCTGAACAAGCTTTTTGTTCACTTTTTGTACAAAACAAATTGCATGACATGATCTTAGCAACTGCAAAACAGTCCTCTCCTTTTTGTAAAAAAGGCAACAACCTCTACTTAACACTTTAATCATGACATTTGCTTATAATTGCAATTCTACTAGAATGTTTACACACTCATGTAGCATAATACTCACTTGGTTGTCCACTGACCACCTCACAGGAATATTAACCACAAACTCAGCATATTGCCTTATGAATTGCTTCGAACTTTATCAAACATTAGTCAAAATATTGCTCTCATTTTTATCAGTGTTAATTATTCAATTGATCTTCAATGCTTCTAGCTACTTAAATCATGTCCTTAATGATTTTTCCGTTTAATTTTAGACTCTCCAAAAATTTCTTTTATTTTTTTTATTTTTCTATTTGGTTTAGTTTTTACAAACTTTCAAATCTTTCAAGAAATGATTGTTTGAAATTCATTTATTTTTTGCTTCATCCTCAACTATGATGTGTCTTTATAGTTTTTTCTTTAATACGCTTTGTTTTACCTTTTTTATTTTTACTTTCACAAATATTTTAGGAGCACGACATCTTTAAATTTAATCAATTCCAAGAATTAGCTACAATTGTTGAAAGACAAAGTACTAAAGAGTAATGTATTCAGTAGTACTATTGCTTTTAGATTATGTTTTTACGAAGGTTGTGAGGAAAAGGGGCAAACACACCTCTAAGGTATCAATGTTGTGTTTCTTACTTCTATCAGCATGTTTGATTGGGGGGAATGGAATAGCTATTCTCTCTTTATTCCTAAGCCCACTTTAATAACTAGTTTGCTTCATTGGAATGATCATTCCTGAATAAACTTGAATAGCCATCATCAAGGCGGACCTCGGTAATAACTATTTCAAGAGTGGAGCATAAATAAAAAATTTTGTTAGATAAAATTGCTCTTAAATAAATTTATAAATTACCATCATATATAACATATACTTTTTGCCATTTTTTACATTTTCTTTCTCTCTCTACCCACTTCTACCTTTCTCATTCTTTCTCTAAAGTCCCTTAATGGAGGGCGATGACATTCAATAGCGGCATCGATGCCAACTACAAGAAGCGTCGATTAGCATTCCTCTACCATATCTGGCCATGAGGAACACTGGATCAGAGCTCCATTATGTCAGCCACATTTCTAGTGGTTGATCAGTAAGAAAAAAAGATAAAAGAAATAAAAATACTAGAGTAAAAAAATAAAAAAAGCTAAAATTAATATTTTATATTTTAAAATTAAATTAAAATTTTAATTATAAATTTTTAATATTCTAATATTTTAAAAATAAAAAAAAGATTAAAATAAAATAATTATATATTATAATAAAAGGTATCTTTATCATTTATCATTTATTCCTTAGTTATTCCTAAAACTATTCTTGTTATTCAAAAATTAGAATAAATCATAATAGCAATTCATGTCCTATTCCATTCCTATGAACCAAACTACGTAATAATTATTTATCTCTTATTCTATTACTACTGAATGGTTATTCTATTCTCACCTTAATTCATTCTGTGAACTAAACACATTCTATGTGTTATAGTTGTTCTATGTAAAATTGTTTGTCCAGAAGAATGAGATTTGCTTCATTTGATGAGCTTATTTTATAGAATTTGTTCTGAGGACGAAGCAAATGTTAGAACAAAAAAAAGGGTAAGGACATCGAAGTTGGAATCAATGAATCATAGAAGATGATTTTTTTTTTTTTGGTGAAGTTACTTCCTTTAGATATTGTGGAAAAGTGTTCTTTGTCTTATTTGTGTGGATGAAAATCATACAATTATGGCTTACTAAACTGCTTATAATGTGTCATAATGCAAGGGCAATGAGGCTTACAACATGGTTTTTTTTTTTTTAATCTTAAGGCACCTTTGTTTATATATTTTTCAGATTCTATTAAATATATAAAATTCTTTGTATTTGAGCAAATTTTTTTTATTTTTGCTCACTTTATTTTTTTGCATGTAATTAATTTTTATATTAATTTAGTTTTTTCAACTTACTTTGTTGTTGTTTTATTATGAAAAATAGCTTATTTTCTGTTAACAGAGTTAATCATAACTTCTGTATATAATTGTAATGCTGGTAATACATTGACAAAATCATTATGCTCTAGCACTTATTTTTTGTAATAAAAACTACTTTGATTATAACTTTTTGTTAAGTAAGTGAGAATGAATTTACGAGATTATAAACAATTAAGGAATGACCTTCCACTTTTTATTCAAAGCTATAACATCTTTGGAGTATATATATACCTTTTCTTCGGTATCAACAACTTTAAATCATTACACAATCTTTTATTTTATCCGAGCACAATGGCCTTCTAGTTACTCATAAGAAAAAACTTTGTTGTCAGTCCGTCGTTCCGACGAGCCCGCATGTCAAGTACAAAAGTGTGAAACTGATTCACTTGCTTGCCCGGTTAAGCAAAGCAACTATTCATGCAGGTCCCTCACTCTGTTTCTACCGCGGGTGAAAGCATTCTGTTTTAAGACCGAACCCAGCCACATTTGTTTTCTAACAAAAAAAAAAAAAAAGGTTTTCGAATTATTCTTGCACCTCCTATATCCATAGTAAAGGACATGTAGAATGAGATCTAAAGGAGTAAAGTTATTTGCTCCCATATTAGGATAATTCAACTATGAATGATAATAAATAGTACAAACAATTTTAGAAATATTTTTTTTGGTAGTAATTAGATAGTAAGACTTTTTAATAATTAAACATTTCTCTACTTTATGTAACAAAAAAAAAAAACATTCGTCTACTTTAACTCTTTGCAATTTTTATAGCATAAGTTTGGAAATGGCGAGCTGGATATCATAACAGTAGGCAACATGTTAGTCTTAAAATTGGATTTGATCGAAGCAAATTAGAGTAAAGAGCTTGATTGGCTCAAGTAAGATATTGGAGACTTAGTTCCACATTTGGATGGCCTACTTTGAGGAATTTTCATCATTTTATTTGTTTCCAATGAGAGAAGTATAACTAAAAATGGACATAAATATATCAAATTTATCACTTTACTATAACTCAATGTTAAGTTTAATTATTATACTTGCGTTGAATTTTGTTATTAAACTTTTATTTTAGTTGATTTTGAATAAAAATTAATGGTAAAAGAAAATTCTCTTTATATCATATCTTTTAACGGTTTTTGATTTTTATAAATTTTTGGAAATTAAATAAGCAATCACCTTATTTTTGTCATTATTTGGCATGGTGTTTTCGTAATGGTCATATGCACATTTATGTCTAGTATGAAATACCATGTCGAGTATAATAATTGTGCACATTGCTTTGTTAATTTGAGTTTTAGATATTTAGGTTTTTAAGTCATTTTTCAAGTTTCAATTTTCAAATTGCTTAGTTTGAGTTATTTCGAGCTTCCTTGACACAAGTTCGAGCAGCTATTCCCCAAACATATTACATTGATACAAAGGGTCGATTACACCACGTTTTGCCATAGTGATATGCTAAATTGAAGTATATATTCAATGTAGAGTGCCTATATTACATTCTTGCTATCTAAACCAGCAAGAAATTCACTTGGTAAAAGGATTTTTGGTAAATAAAGACTAATACAGGTTGAGCAGTTGAAAGCCCTCCCTGCATTTCCCCAGCAGTGACAAAGCTGTGGCTGCAATATGCTTTGAGCTGAGTCCTGCCTCTTCAATCTGATGCTTCTGAGATCCGTGGTCAATGTATCTGTCAGGGAGCATCATAGGCCTCCACTGCACCAAGTAAGATAGATTTAAGAAATTATGCAAAATCTTCAACTGACCAATTACTAGCTTAACAAATAGCCCCAATTGGATGTCAAGGCTGTAGTTCAAATTAATGGAAAGTTGTTTGAATATGTTACCTTAAGCTTTCCATCTAGCAATCCGTTCAAGCCAAGGAAATGAGAAACCCGAGTGCTGAACCCTCCAATAGATCCTTCTTCGGCAGTGATCAAGATCTCATGTTCCTGAGCTAGCTGTCTTAGTAAATCTCCATCAATAGGTTTACAGAATCGAGCATCGGCCACTGTTGCTGAGATACCATGCACTTGTAGGAGCTCTGCCGCTTTCATACAACTTTGCACTATTGTTCCATAACCCAAAATAGCCACCCCGCTTCCCTCTCTTAGTACTCTTCCCTTACCAACCTGGAATATATTCAGAATTTCAGTTATGAAAATTGAACAGATGCTATGCATGACCAGATGGAATGCAACTAAAAAGATCATGTAAAATAAAATCAGTACCTCCAAAGGTGTTCCTTTGTTGTTTGGTGGGAGAATGGAGCCAATGCCATTTCCTCTGGGGTACCTAAAGCAACTAGGCCGATCATCGATGGCTGCTGCTGTGGCCACCATGTGCATCAGCTCAGTCTCATTTGAAGGGGCCATAACCACCATGTTAGGCAAACATGCCATAAAGGTAGTGTCGAAGGCACCGCAATGGGTTGGTCCATCTGCACCCACCAGGCCGGCCCTGTCTATTGCAAATCTCACTGGAAGCTTTTGAAGATCTACATCATGAGCAACCTGCAATAACCAAGGTAAAGTTCGTTCATTAGTATTGTTCAAGTTTTATGTAGCTATGATGCGAAAGGCCAGTCTTTAAAGATTAAATTAAAGTAGGGAGAGATTGAATTACCTGATCAAACCCTCTTTGTAGAAACGAAGAGTAAATGGCACAAAAAGGTTTAAGGCCTTCAGAAGCTAAACCAGCAGCAAAAGTGACAGCATGTTGTTCTGCTATACCGACATCAAAACATCTATCAGGAAACCGCTTTTGAAATAAATTAAGTCCTGTTCCTCCACCCATCGCAGCATGAATTCCTACAATTTTATCATCTTGCCCTGCTTCAGCTATTAAAGACTCTGCAAAGTATTGCGTATATGAAAGCGTTTTTGGCTTGCTCTTCAATTGTTTTCCAGATTTGGGATCAAATTTCACAACGCCTACAACAAGACAAACGCTGTTAGGACTAATTCTGTAAACACTGGACTTTTATGAAAAAAAAGCAGAGAACATTGTCATGACAGTCTGAATTGAATGTACCATGCATTTTATCAGGTGCTATCTCAGCAGGAGCATAGCCTTTTCCCTTCTCGGTAATGGCATGAATGAGAACAGGTCCTGGGGCTGGCATTGACTTAATTTTACTTAAGAGATCAACGAGGTCTTCTACATTATGACCATCCACAGGACCAATGTAGTATAGCCCTAGTTCTTCAAATAGGCTAGCCCCAGAACCTCCGGCTATTCCTCTCATGTAGGAATCAAGTTTGGCAGCGATTTCATGTGTTTGTGCTCCTATTTGCTTTGTGATGCCCTGTTGATTTGTCAAAGAACTTAATAAGCCCATTATGCAGAGTTATTGAAGCCTAAAGTTACATAACCAAGTCATATTCCAGAAAACTATAAGGCTTCCAAGTTGCCAAATTTTGATTTCAGCAATCACCTTGGCAGCTTCGCGTAATTGGCGAAATTTCCTGCTTGAATGCAGTTTAGTCAAAGCTTTACTAAGAGCTCCAACAGGAGGAGCAGGGCCATCGATCGTGGCAGTAGGCAGGGAGACTTGCTTATTATCGTTCAAGATGATGATAAGATTTGTGTCAAGATAACCGGCGTTGTTCATTGCTTCATATGCCATTCCAGCAGTCATGGCTCCATCACCTATTACTGCGATTACATGATTGTTCTTCCCCAACAAATCTCTTCCAACTGCCATCCCTGGAAAGCAATAAAAGAGCCTAAGTTAGCATATTTCTATGAAAAGAATTTTTTTTTTTATTTTGTTTATGCAAAGGTGGGAGATGAATGGAAACCGTTTCCAGGAAAAGCAAAAAACGTGTTAACAGTTCAGACAAAAAAAAAAAGAGTCCGGGTCTGGCGTCAAAAGAGCATTGATTATGACAGCTTTAATTATTTATCATTTCTCGGGTGTAATTCATATTACAACCACTCATCAGTTATTCCTTTTTAACAACTACCACATCTTTAATAGTACCACACGGAGACAAAAGCTCTGACAATGTACCTAATCCAGCGGAAATGCTAGTAGAACTATGGCCAGCTCCAAAGGCATCATGTTTGCTCTCCTCCCTCTTTGGAAACCCTGCTAATCCCCATGTTTGTCGAATTGTATGCATTCTTGATCTTCTCCCGGTTAAAATCTTATGCGGGTAGGCCTGTAAACAACAAAATTCAATAAGAAATTTATTCAAACAAAACTTCTTAAGTAATGGATCATTTATGCATGGAGCTGTATTTAAGGAATAGAAAAAGAAAAAATTATGTACCTGATGCCCAACATCCCAAATAATTTTATCCTCAGGAGTATTGAATACATGGTGAAGTGCCACTGTTAGCTCAACCACCCCCAGGCTTGAACTCAGGTGCCCACCCGTCTTCGACACCGTGTATACTACTTCTTCTCGTAGTTCATCAGCTAACTTACCAAGCTCCTATAGTTTTAATGAAAAATTATATTATTTTCTGGGTAACCAATTGGATCGAGAATTATTTTATTTTAATTATTGTTTACAGTTTATACCTCGACGGAAAGATTCTTCATATGAATAGGATGGTTTATGGTATCAAGAACTGGAGTGGATGGCTTTTCTCCTGAGAAATTAAGGTATCTGTTGAAGTGCTCATTATGTATTGTTGGCTGCCCTCTTTTCACCATGTTGTTTCTGTCATCACTTGCATTTCCTGTTTCCAGCTGGGCAGCCGCTACTCTCTTGAACTGAGACTGCAATAATTCGTACAAAAAAAATCGAGTGTGAATCTAAATTCAGTTATAAGTAAGTGGTTCGCAGCAGAAAACCAATGAAAAACATTGCACTTTTCCTCCCATGACGATTCAGAGAAATGGACTAAGAGAGGAGAGACAGACCTTGCGGTCACCTCTGTGATGAGTGGTAGTAAATTTATGCAAGCTCGGAATCGAATTACACCCATCCCAAGACTGCAGCAGAGGAAGAAAACCTGTCCTGAGAACGGAAGAAGCCATTATCCCCTAAACAGGCCAGATATAATCAGACTTAGCGGTTGCAATTGGTTTTAGTGAAAGTAATGGCTTTGATCAAAGAAGGAGATGCTTGGACGATGGAAGTGATCCTGCGAAGTACCGGGGAATTTATAAGCTAAAGAACTCAGCTATGCTTGATGGCTTTTCCTTGGAAAGTATACGCAAAAAAACTTGTTTTCCACGTGAAAAACTTTGATGATCGATGCGGATGGTCTCAAACTAAGAGGTCCACTCCTCTGGGGCCTCAATAATCCAGGGCCACTGCCTCCCTTTCCGTCACCCAATCTATATCCCACTAAATCTACATCCCACTAATTAGCATCAGTTAATTCAAATTCCAGTAGGACGCTTTAGATTACTAATAATTAATTATATTTGGAGATGATCTTTACTCGCTAATTATCAATCTTAATCGGTAAATAATCTTTGATTAATCAGATGACAATATCTTATCTTGATCTAGATCAGATTTCTCTCTGAAGCGAATGGAAGACTGTGTAAGTAGTTGAATTGAATATTATCACATTAAACTCATTTTCAATGCAATTTTATATTCCAAGAGAAGTAGGCCTAGATTTTCTTGGTGCGAATAGTGCCGCAACTCTTAGTCATGCCTACAGGAACTAAAAATTTTTAGGTACAAGGAAATTCGTATTATTTTTCTTTCTGTAAATTGTTACAGTAGAATGTAGACAAACCCAACTTTGAATGAATGAAAAATTGTGGATCACGTTTCTTGATTTGTTTTCTTTCTCAATAGGTGCTTGACCAATTTCAAGGTGGACATTTTGCTCATCTTGGCAATTTTATTCTCTTATTTATCGATTATTGTTATTAGTTTTTGCTATATCATGCGTTGCACAAGGATATATAGTTTAATATCTAAACATCATAATTCTAATAATAAGTTCATGTTTTGATTAATTTTCAACTAGTTAGCATTTAAAGTATAAAGATATGAAATATATATATATATATAAAAGTAAAAAAATTATATTTTTATGAAAAATATCAAACTTAAATAAATTTAATGTCTAAAATAAAGTTTTCTTTACAGAAAACAGTAAACTATAAACAATTAAATTTAATTAATAAATTTTAAGATCATATCCACTTTATGAACTAGAGCGAGAAAGGGAAAGGATGGAAAGGATAAGGAAGAAAATGAAAGAAAAAAATAGTATTTATACCCATACCTAGACGGCATTGGGGAGATGAAAACAAACAACTTGAAATGATGTCGTTTCTGGAAAAATGAGGATATAACGAAAACAGCACCGCTTCAAAAAGAAAAGCAAACTGAAACGACATTGTATCATGAAGGAAGTGAAAAGAATAATAATAATAATAATAGGAGTATTATGAATATATTTGAGTATTCATTAATATCCAATATATCTCTCATATCCAATGTACATTTTTATGTTGGTACATCCCTATCTCTTGGTTTCATTCAATGTATGTATATTCTTATCTACTAAATTCATCTTTCTATTTATGTAAATTTATTTCCCCTCCATCTATGTGTGCCTATAAATAAAGGCATTGTAGTTGATGGTGTATATACTGAAACAAGAAATAAAATAGAAGATCTTCTTACATTCCCACTACTTCTCTCTTGCAAATGGTCACATATTTACCTATTATCTATGCATAACGTCACCTTTGCACGTTTATTTGTGCAAATTACAAAGCTTTGGACACATTTCCTTAATTATCTAATCAAGAGCATAAATATGGATAATGCTGGTGAATTTACATGAAAGAGCTTGGATGTTTATTATGCTTTACTAGGAATTAAGGTTAAGCACCTAGTTACACATGTTCATACTCAGAACGGATTAGCAAAATCCTTAATTAAACACATCTAAATTATTGCTCCTACTCTATTATTAAGGATAAATCTCAACTATTCAGTGCGAGGTCATGTTGTTTTGCATGCAATGGCACTAATTAGATTGTTCCCCACTATTAGTCTCCTGCAATCTTCTATGCAGTTGGTTCTAGGTTATGAACCAGACATTTCACATTTACGCACCTTCGATTGTGCTATGCAGGTGCTTGTAGCACTATAAAAAAGGACTAAAATGGGTCCCTAATGTCATTTAGGCATTTACGTTTCACTTGATTCACCATCCATTATTAAGTTCTTGGAACCAACGACAGGTGATCTTTTTATCCCCAAATTCACAAATTGTTATTTCGATGAAATAATGTTTCCACTAATTGGGATACCTAAGGCTTCCATGACTGAGAAGCAAAAACTAGTTGAGATTCTCTACTGGAATTAGAAAAATCTATCCCATTTAGACCCAAGAACTCTTAAATGTGAAAATGATGTGCAACGTATAATCTATTTATAGGTTATTGCCAATAGACTTCCTAATGCATTTAATGATGCTGCCAAGGTTACAAAGTCTTATATTCTAGTTACAAATGTTCCAGCTAGGATTGTTGTTCTTGAAGAATGGGCTGAAACGAATCAAAATAGCTCATGCCTGAAGCGTGGAAGACTGATAGGATCAAAAGACACTATCCCTCAAAAATGAAAAGGAAAAAATCATAAATCCACTCCTAAAGAGCAACGTGTTTAGCTTGCTCCTAGAAAGCCTATTGCCCTTGAAAAGGCAAAAACCCATGAAAAGACCACCAATCCTAGGAATATTGAGATTTTCATTATATATTGTAATGAGATTTTAGATCTAAAGATATAATCGTCGATGATGTTTTTGCATTCTCAATTGCTTATGAGATTATAAATGATTATTATGAATCGTGATCTATTATCGAATGTCATTAAAGGCAAGATTGGCCTAAGTGGGAGGAAGCAATCTAGGTTAAATTGGCTTTCCTAGTTAAACGAGAGGTTTTTAGGCTTATCGCTCGAACCTTTAACAATATAAAGCCTGTTGGATATAAGTGGGTCTTTGTCTAGAAACAAAACGAAAAAAAATGAGATAGTGAGATATAAAGCCCTACTCATTGCTTGAGGCTTTTCTCAAAGACTTGCGATTAATTATGATGGGACATATTCACTTGTGATGGATATGATTACCTTTCATTTTTTTATTAACTTAGCTTTTTTTGAAAATTGAAAATGCATTTTATGGACATTGTGACGGCATATCTATATGGTTCATTAAGCTCCGATATTTATATGAAAAATCTCGAGGAATTCAAAATGCCTGAAGCATATATTCCCCATAACTTATTCTCAATAAAGTTGTAAAGATCTTTGTGCAGGTTAAAACAATCCAGCCATATGCAATATCAACTTTTAAATGAGTACCTAATTAAGGAAAAATACAAAAATGATTCTATCAGCCCATGCATGTTTATTAAGAAATTGAAAATCGAATTTGCTATTACAGCAGTTTATGTCGATGATATAAATTTGATTGGAACTCTAAAAGAGTTATCTAAAACTATTGAATATTTGAAAAAGGAGTTTAAAGTTAAAGATTTGGATAAACCAAAACTTTGTCTTGGTTTAGAGCTTAAGTGCAAAGCAAATGGAATACTTGTTCATTATTCAGCATATATTGCGAAATTGCTTAGACATTTTAATGTGGGAAAGGCTCACTTATCGAGCATCCCTATGGTTGTAAGGTCTCTTTATCCCTAAAAGGATCCGTTTCATCCTAGAGAACTTGATAAGGAGATACTTGGTACTAAAATATCATATCTCAATGCAATTGGGGCTTTAATGTACTTAGCACAATGTACAAGACCGGTATCGATTTGTGGTAAATTTGTTGGCATGTTTTAGTTTTGAGTCGACCCGAAGACACTAGAATGGGATCAAACATATCTTCCATTATCTATGAGGAATCATAGATTGGGGATTATATTATTCCAAGAATTCCACTAACTCTAATTTAGTTGGACATGTTGATGCGGGATATAAATCTGGTCCACACAAGGCTCGCTCTCAAAGCAGTTATTTATTTTGCTATAATGGCATCGTTATCTCTTGGTGCTCTACTAAGCAAGCACTAGTAGCTACATCCTCCAACCACTCTGAGATTATCAGTCTATATGAAGCTACAAGAGAGTGCGTTTGGTTAAGATCCACTTATAACGTATATCCGTAGTTCTTGTTGTTTAACACCAGTTACAATTTCTCCCACTATAATTTATGAAGATAATGCTACTTGCATTGCACAAGTCAATGGAAGATATATTAAAAGTGATAAGACCAAGCATATCTCACTGAAATTTCTCTACACTCACAAAGTCCAGAAAAGTCAACAAGATTAATTTGCCCCAGAATGGCAATATGACTCAATTAAGGGGGAACACTTATGGACCATGCACTGTACTTTTTTCTTTCTGATCGATTTTCGTTCCACTAGGTTTTTTCGACTTAACATTTTTAACGAGGCAGTACAAATGGACATTCAAGGGGGAGTGTTATGAATATGTGAATATCCTTTAATATCCAATGTATCTCCCATATCCATATATATATTTATGTTGGTACATTCCTATTTCCTGATTTCATTTAGTGTATGTACATTTCTATCTACTAAATTCATCAATCTATTTATGTAAATTCATTTCCCTTCCATCTATGTGTGCTTATAAATAAACGCATTGTAGTTGATGGTGTATATACTGAAATAAGAAATGAAATAGAAGATTTTCTTACATTCTTACTATTTCTGTCTAATATTCTCTTTCAAAGTTATATTTCACAACGAAGAGGACCTGTTGCTGACCCATTTTATACTAGCTGCCTTTTTGGATGGGATTTGCTATAAGCATTATCTTCTTGGTGAATTGTTTGCATATGCTTTTGAGGTGCCAAATGGAATTCTTCTTGAGATACTATGCATTGCTTTTTGCAATTAATTTTGATGATTTTAGTTTGTCTTTGCTAAAGCTATAGTTTGCCATCTTTCTTATTTAGTAACTTTGGTGTTTATGTTTGATACTTGTGAGGATGGAATTGCCAACTTTGGGACTCTTAAGTTATGTTGGGCTACCATTGTATAAAAGATTGCACTTAAATTTCTAGTAAACAAAAATATTCTTATGCCCTTCCATGAAAAAAATATCAACACTAAATAGAGTAACACTTTTTTTTTTAAGAATAAAACCATCGTTATATCAAAAATGAAAACTCACTATCAAAGATAAACAGAATCACATCCACCACAAGAGGTTCAACTTAATGAAATTAAAGCTAGCTTTGAGATAGTTAAGATGTCTATTATTTAGAACTATATAGTCTAAACAAAACATCCAAAACCCTAATACTAATTGTAGAATTCCTCCCCCAAATTCTGCAATCTACTTGATTTTCTTCTTTGGCCTTAACTAATTGCTTTGTCCACACTTCTTTTCCCTGCAGTTCATAGGACGAAGGTGCATACAAGCATTACACTTGCAACAGATCTTGGCTTGGTTGTACTTTCTAGCCAATGCCATCAAAGAAGGCTTAATAATGTTACCATAAAGCCTTAGAACTATTGTTTATGGTAAGAATCGGATCAACATAGCATAACAAGTAGCTAAGCTAAACTAAAGGAACAAAGTAAGTAAATATTATTTTGTTCCAAGTAATAAGTTGCGTATGATATTTTCTTGCAAATAGTAGGCAATCGCGGATATTTATTCACTTAATATATATATATATATATATATATTACAAAGACTTAGTAAGCAACTTTAAAATAGTAGAAAGGCACAAGATTACATGTTAATTATGGCAATCATACTTTTGACAGAAAGCTAGCTATCATAACATAGAATAGTCAACCATAAACTTATAGTTAAATAGCGTGAGCTGATGATGTGTTCAATGTAAGTCCTATTTCAACAAGAACTAGATGTAAGGTTGATTCCTTTTGAATGTTGTAGTAGCATTTGCTTTGTAAACCCCCAGTATAAATCCAAGGTCTTCAAACCTCTCCTTTGGTAATGCCTTGGTGAATATTTGCTACTTGCTTATTTGAATTGTAGTAGCTGAACTTGACTTCATTCATTTTTTTTTACTTCTTAAAGGGATGAAACTTCACATTAATATGCATGGTTCTACCATGAGTTACAAGGTTCTTGGCGAATGCCATTGCTAATTTGCTATCCAAGAATAACTTTATAGCTTTGTTTTTTATTCAAACTTCAAATCCAAACACAACTTTATGAGCTATAAAGCTTGGTTCACAATAGCTGCAGCAATAATATATTCTGCTTCAACTATTGATTGAGCCACTACTTCTTGTTCTTTTGAGTTTCAGCTAAAGGTAACTCCTTTTAGATAAAACACATATCCTTATGTGTTTTTAAGGTCTATTGGATCTCCAACAAAATCACTATCATTGTACCCAATCAATTTGACTTTATTTAGCTGCTTGAAATATAAGCCAAGATCTAATGTACCATGCAAGTACCTCAAAACTCTCTTAGTTACTGTTAAATGCCGAGTTGTAGGCTTTTGCACAAATCTAGACAAAAAACTTACTGAATACATAATATCTTGCCTTTAGCCACATATGTAGAGTAGGCTACCAATCAAACTTTTATAAATTGAGGGATTAGCAAGTTCATGTGAATCTGATTCATTGAGCTTATCACTAGCAACCATAAGAGTAGCAACTAGTTTACTATTCTCTATGTTAAATCTCTTTAAGACCTTTGAAATATAATTTCTCTAACAGATGAATATTTCTTAAGTATAATGATTAATTCAAAATCCTAAGTAATAATTCATTCTTCCTAAATCAATCATCTCAAACTAAGTCTTCATGGCAGCCTTGAATTGAGTCATGAACCATTTCTCAAGTCTTGCAACAAGCAGGTTATTTATATGTAGCAAGATTATCAATTTTACTTGATCATGGACGTTTAGGACATAAAGTATGGGTTCATTAACACTTCTACCAAAACCTTTTTAGCTCCAGGTAGTTGTCAATCTTGCTATATCAAGCCTAAGGGCTTGTTTAAGACCATACAAGGCCCTATGCAACTTATTGGCCTTGTTGACCTTGTCATTGACTTTCAACCCTTTAGGTATTTCAATATAAATATCTTCTTGTAGGACTTCGTTCAAGAATACTAACTTGATATCAAAATGATGAACCCTTCAACTAAGACCACTGACTATGCAAGTAAAAATCTAATTGTCTCAAATCTAGCCATTGGTGTAAATTTATCAGTAAAATCAAATCTTGGTAGCAGACCATATCCCTTAGCCATAAGTCTTGCTCCGTTTTTATTGATTGAGCCATTAGCATTGTATGTAGTCTTGAAAATCTAATTAGTACTAAGTACATTCATAGTATTTGTCCTATCCACCAATGATTAAGTCTTGTTCTTATGAATTGCATTCAACTCTTTCTGCATTGCAGCTTGCCTGTGAATTGAATCCTTAGCTTCGTAATAGCTTGTAAGATCAGTAATGGTCATATTGCATCTGTCATTGATGCTTTCTAGTGTCCTCATTCCATTGATAGTAAATTCGGTGTCATCAAGATCATAATCAAGTTCATGAATGACTTCTGACAATGACTCTGAACCAAGTATTTTGTCATCAGATGTCTCAACCAAGTTAAACTCCTAGTTCCATTTTGCATTTTCATCAAACATGAAATTTCTTACATCCTAAATGTTTTTGGAGTTTACATTGAAGACCTCATAGCCCTTGGCTTGCAAACTATATCCCTAAAATACTCTAAGTTTTGCTTTAAGATCCAATTTAGTTCTATTTGCCTTTAGCACATGAATGTAGCAAATGCTACCAAATATTTTGAGATGTTCCATTACTGGTTTGACATGGTGTCAAGCTTCATAGGGTGTCATTTTGTTCAATGCCCTTGTTAGAAGTATGTTTTATAGATAAATTGTAGTGTTAGCAGCTCGTGACCAAAAATGCTTATGCATTGATTTTTCAAACAACAAGCACCTAGCCATATTCAATACTATCTTATTCTTTCTTTTACAAACCCTATTTTCTTAAGGTGAATAGGGAATAATGAATTGATGTTTAATATCAACAGTAGACTAAAATCCTTCAAACTCATCTGAAGTGCACTCCCTTCCGTTGTTAGTTCTTAAACATTTCACTTTGCACCCTAAGTAAAGCTCAACAAAGACTTTGAATTTAAACTTAACACTGAAAACACACAAGATTTAAGCTTGATGAAATAAATCCAAGTCATCTTGGTGTAAGCATCAATGAACAACATAAAGTACTTATTACCATTAAGTGATCAACACTTATTAGACCACAAATATCTAAATGTACAAGTTCAAGCTTTTTTAGTGTTTTCTTGGTGCTTTTCAAAGGGAATGGCAACCTAGTTTGCTTTCCTAATTGGCAAACTTCACAAATATTAGTGTGTTCATGTTTGGAGGGCCATTTTGTCACTAAATTATCAAAATTCAACAACTTCATTATTAAGTAGTTATGGTGTCCAAATCTTTTATGCCATAGGTTAAACACATCATAATTAGCTTTTTCAATTGCATTAAGGCTTAAGTGTTGCATTTCTAAAGAAAACATTTTTTTCTTAATTTCACTGTCATTTAAACACTACTAGAAGGCTCAATTATGGTGCATGCCTTGTTATTGAACAACAAAGTGTAGTCATTATTAATCAATTGACCTACACTAAGTAAATTCTGACTAGTTTTAGGTACCAAATAAACATCAGAGACATACTTGGTTCTAGTTGGTATTGTGATAGCTACTATACCTTTCCCAGTAGTATCCAAGTAATCACTATTTCTAATTTCAACCTTAGCATGCAAACCTTGATCAATGGTAGTAAACAAGGATGAATTTAGTGTTATGTGGCTTGAGCAGCCATTATCTATTAACCAAGTATGATATGACTTTCTTAGTTTGCCTTTAAGTGCCATGAACAATAGTTTTTTAATAAGCTCAGTTTCAAGGCTTGAGTTTATTGATTTGACACATTTCTTTTGTTTTTACATATTTTTTCTACATGTCCAAGCTAATTACACTTTCTACACTTAACATTTGTTTAAACGAACATTATTTCTCAGCATGGTTAATCTATCTGCTATAAAAACACATTGCATTTTTAGTTTTCTTACCCTATTGCCTCTAATTTGAAGTAGTAGCCTTCTTTCTGTCTTTTTTTAGCTTAGAGACATTCTATTGGAGTTGTGAAGAACATTTTTCTTTTTAAAACTTGCTTGCAGTGTTGTTTTTGTGCTTTCTTGAGGTTTGATATGCTTTTCTTTTATTCCTTAAGAGCTACAATTTTTTACTGAAATCTCTCAAGAATACTAACCAGCATTTTTTCTACAATTCTCACATCTGACAACTTAGCTTTTAGAAACCTTACTTGTTTGAGTATCTTCATAAGCTTATCCATATAATCCTTCACTATATCATCCCCATTCATCTTTAACACTTCAAATTGTCTCATTAAGTTCAAAACTTGCATTTTTTTAGCTCCATCTAACCCTTGGAATTCTTCCTTGAGCTTATCCTAAGTTTCCTTAATGTTTCACAAGGCATGATTCTTATGAATATTGTATCTAGCACAATAGTGTGAATGTACTAGAGGGCCTTGTATCTCTTAGCAACTTCTTCATTGTACTGTCTCATTTTATTTATGGTGGGGTTGGCTCTTAGCTCAAGAGGCTTTCCTCCATGTTCAACTACCTTTCAAAAGTCGAAAGCTTTAAGGAAACCTTTCATTTTAACTGCTCAAATAGCATAATTTTCACCATTGAAAACTAGCGGTGAAAGGGATGAAATGCTGCCATTTGAAGCCATGTTTTGATAAAGTGAGAGTTGCTTAGTTTTCTTATGAAGGTGTAACACTCCGTACCCTCATATAGAAGTCAATAAGACTTTATTGACAAAACAAAAGGCCAATGGATATTGATTTAACTGCCAAGAGTGGAGACAGGTGAAGAGAATATTTTAAAATAAAATATTTCATATGCAAGAAAATAATAATAAAATAATACTATTTTTATCAAGAATGAATTAACAATTTAAAAGTTGATTGGAATTGAATAGGAGCAAAGTGAGACGTTTTGGGACCCAAGGAAACCAGTAGAGAATTTTAAAATAAAATAATATTAAAATATTAATATTTTATCTGTTGTTGAAATTAATATGAAAGAGGGTTATATGACTAATTTAGGTGGGGGAGAAAAGGTAAGGAAGAATTTTGAAGGAAAAACGACATTGGTGGGGCTTGCGTGTCTCTATTAAGTAAAGCAAGAAAGAGTAAGTATATATTTAAATATTATAGAGACGTGTTGGTAAAGTATAAATTTAATATTTTATCTGTACAAGTGTAAAGAAAAAAAATAGAAGAAAATTAGAATTAAAAGATGATGGGAAGAGTAATTAAAATAAAAGATGAGAACTTGGATGGCCAAATGGTACTTTTGTCATTTAACTTAGTCAAATCTTCCAAAAGGAAACTTTGACTCTTCGTTTTTGTTTTCCATGGCCAGCCACCATCCCAAAAAAAAGCATCATCATTTCTTCTTCTTCTCCTACCCAACGCCACTTTCCTCTTTGCAACAAAAATCAATTTCTTTTTTTTTTCTTCTTTTCTTTTTCCTTTCCTTTCTTCTCTTGCTTCTTCATCTTTTTCCTACCTCCTTGTTCACCAAACCCACAAGTCTCCACCCTATTTTCATAATAACCAGACTTTAAGAGAGAGAAAGGAAAAAATTTCTTTTTTTTTCTTTTCTTCATTTTCCATTATACTCCACTTTCATCAACACCTAATCTTTTAGCTTCAGATCTGTAATTTTTCTAAAAAGCTAATACATATACATTTTTAACTCTTGAATTTTAGAATTTATGGGTTTATATTTTCAGACTTTATTTCCAAAGTTTCTTCAAATTCTTTTTCTTGAAAATATTAGATTTTGTTGATCTTTATACCTCCAAGTTCACCAAGGTAAAGAAACTTCAAACTTGAATAATTAGTTTAATGGGTTAGTTAATTAGACTAGAATTCTAGGTTAAATGTTAGGTTAGAATGTAGTTTGTCTAGTGCAAAATTTATTAGAATTATTAAATTCAAATTTATGACATATTTGAGGTTGTCATGGTTTATTGGTAATATAAGTTCTAATGATACTTCAGGACTTACTTGGATTAATATCTCGTGGGTGCTAGTTTTGTAAAGTGGCATCATTAAGGCAAGTGAACTTGCATTTAAATTGTTTTGAGCAATTGCATATGTGTTGAATGAAGTACTTGAATATCTTTGGCTGACTCTTTTAAAAATTATGCATGGGAACAAGCTTTTCATAAGTGATATTTCTATGTTGTTAAACATATAATGTGATGAAATTTCATGTTTGAGATATTATATTGAATTGCCAATTAAATTGTGGCGTGTGATGTATTGAAAATCTTGAGGTGTTCTAAACTAGTGACATAATGATTAATATTATTTTCTTTGAATGTCGGACTGTGCAATTGTGTCTATGATTAATAAAATAATGAATTATGTGGAATGTATTATTATGCAAATATTCTTGTTACATGTTGATATGTGTGTTATGTCTGGAGAGGTAATATTGAATGATAACTAGAACTGTGTATGTGTGGTGTGGGAGCGCACATGACGGTGATGGAGGTGTGCTGTGTGGGAATGCACATGATGATGATATATGCCATGTGCGGTGTGGGAGTGCACACGAGATGAGTTGAGGATGATGGTTGTATGCGTTGAGCCATGTTGACTAGTTTGGGCATGATCTTGATGCATTTAATGTTTGTTTGAAATTTTCTATGTATATATATATATATATATACATAATATATACATGAATTCTTATATGCATGTGCACCTATCCTGAGGGTAGAGACGTTTGGAAAATGAAATGTGATGGCATTGAATGTTGAAAGTTGAAATTCTTAAATGTTTTAAAATGAGTTAAGAGACAACATGGCATCGAGTTTGTTATGATATATAAATTGCATTGTTTTTAACATAAGTGCATCGTGTTTGCTATAACTTTCCGTATCGTTGCTTGTTCCCTTCCTATGTTCACTCACTGGGTTTATGCTCATTTTTTTCAACTCATGTTTTAAGTTTTCTGATTTGGAGGTAATTGGATCCTAGGACGAGGTGCTCCTTCTTATTCATCTTTTAGTAGGTTACTAAGACACTCAATGTTAGTTCCACGCCTAGAGTCACATCGCTGGTAGTCAGGTCTTTGCATGTGTATATGGTTGTTTAATTGTAAACAGTGATATTTGTTGTAAACCTTGTATGTTTGGTTTGATTAATGATGTCGTTTTGGGTTGACAAATGATAACCCTATTTTGTGAATGGTAAATGCTGATTTGCCATGATTTATTCTTGAAAAGAAATTACTATTGAAAATTATGAATTGAGAACCTTAAAGGTAAATGAGGGATAGATGGTCTAATGAACAAGTTTTCATAAAAAAGCTTGCTTGGGCCTAGTGGACTACGCCTATTGAGCCCATGCACCAGTCATGGCTCGGGATTAGGCTATGACAAAAGGTTGTAAAATTTTGTTAATAAGACTTTAAGACAATGAAAGCTCTAATATCATGTTGTTTATGGTAAGGATCAAATCAACACAACAAAACAAGTAGCTAAGCTAAACTACAGGGAAAAAGTAAGTAAATATTATTTTATTCCAAGTAACAGGTTACGCCTAATATTTCTTGCAAATAACAAACTATCTTAGATATTCATTCACTTAAAAAATATATATATATATATATTACAAAAACTTAGCAAGCAAGTTTAAAACAGTAGAAAAGCATAAGATTACATGCTAATCATGGTAATCTTAGTTTTGATAGAAAGCTAGTTGTTATAACATAGAACAGTCAACCATAAACTTATGATTAATAGCATGAGCTGATGAGGTTTCCAAGGCAATTCCTATTTCAACAAAAACCAGATGCAAGGTTGATTCTTTTTGAATGTTGTAGTCAGCAAGAGTATGACCATCCTCAAGCTGCTTTCTGGTGAAGATCAATCTTTGTTGGTCTTGTTGGATACCTTTCTTGTCCTAAATCTTAGCCTTAACATTGTCGATAGTGTTGCTGGATTTGACTTCTATGGTTATGGTCTTCCCCATTAGGGTTTTCACGAAGATCTGCATTTCCTAACTCTACTTTTGCTTTTGTGTCTTCCTCTCTCTATTCTTAAATAACACTATTTTTCATATTTTTTTAAAAAAGTCACTATTCCAATAATTATGTGCAGTCCAACTACTCATAAATGACATGATCATGGAAACAGTAAGTAGTTAGATCATTCGGCTTATGGACATTTTAACATTTCTCCATTAATTATTATTATAATCATTGGAATTTCTATACATGAGCTATTAAGCAAAATTAAAAAACAATTAAGCAATATTAGTTGAATAAATTATGTAGGCAAACTATAGAGCACTCAACAATTCTGTTAAGTATAACGAAAGATAATTCTTCGTATGTTCTTATATGGAGTCCACTAAAATTAAATAAAAATTAACCTAAACAGATGGGGCTTAGCTCAATGGACTGATTTCATGTCCACTTTGAAATGACAATATGCTTAATATGTAGATGCAATTAATTATATCTTGTACTTAAATTCTTAATAAAGTATTGAGTATGTTTATATCACCGATTATTTTTTTTTTATCAGTAACAATGATTTTCTTTGAGATAACCTAAATAACTTAATTAACTCCTAATTGGGGTGGTTGTATAATGGAAATATATATATAATTCATTGTAGTAACTTTGTATTGAGGTAAGGAGGAAATAAACTAAAAATTTCTTTTATTTACAATTTATAGTTTTTATCTATATGTATAATACATGTGTAAAAATACAAATCTTTGTACAATTTCTTTTTTAAACAAAGAAGGACTTCAAGTTTTATTGAATTTCTTAAATTAGCCCTTTATTATTTTAATTTTTTAATTTATAATAGATCTGTAAAGAGAACTATTATCTAATTTGCAATCGAGTTAGATATGAATTTTGTTGCATAATTTCTAGATTAGCCCTTTATATGAATTTTTGTCATACATAAATAGATATGAATTCTGCAAAGGGAACTTCATGCCTATTTCCTAATTTTTGAGTTATAACACGTATTCAAGTAGCCATGTAGTAATAACATATTTAAAAAGTTCTAAATTGAACATGAAGTTTAATTTCTTCATTAATGCAGTACATAGAAGTGTTGTTTTTCTTTCTTTTTCATATAGCGAGAGTTATTGTATGATCCTAACTTCATTACTATAATAATTAGGTCTTGCCCATTTAAAATTTTATATTTGGTTTTTCATTGAAAATATCTTATTATAAGTAACCTTGAAATACAAATTTAAAGTCATTGGAAATTAAAAATTTTCAATGATTTATCAACAAGTACAATATATAGAATTTCTTTCAATCTTCCAAAGTCTCCTTTTGTTGTGCCTCTTGTTACGAGATTGTAGGGCATATAAATAAGTTCCATGAAATCAATAAAAAGGAAGTGGGTTACGAAAGGATCTAAGACTCTTAATTCAAGTGAGGCAAAGGTCGAAAAGTATAGTTTTAAGGTTAACGGTGTCACGACCCGGAACCACCCTCAAGTCCGTGACAACCGCCGCGATATCCTGATAGGTACTCATCTCCTGAGTACCCTATCGAGACCTCGTAAGGCACTTGTATCAATTTCTCACCTCCCATGTGATTAACCGTTACAAAAATCATGTTTGAAAACAATAAAGATCATTTTTTAGTCCAAAATTAATAAAATTTTAATTTCTGCCTCACAATGGCATTTTTGTCATATTCATCAAAAATTTCGAGATAGGTTAAAAATGTAATAATTAGGTGGAAAACACATATTTTATACTTAGAAATAAGTTTTGATATCTAAAATGTTTATTTAAAAGCAAATTGTTGACAACTAGTACTATTCAAAAATAATAAATAAAATATTCTATTTTCTCATAAAATAAATTTTTATAGAAATATTCGTAAGTAATTTTCCACACATGAAAGTAAAGTAAAATTGTATGAATAGCAATACAAAAAATCAAAATATAAGATTTGATCTACAATGACACGTGGGCCTTAATTGACCAAGAGTATGTAAGACTGTGAACTCTTACTTTCATAATGCAGTTTCGAGCTTAGTTCTCGTCCTACTCGACTATCTACAAACTGTCCTGAGCCTGAAAAATGTATAGGAAGAAATGGTGAGATTATATAATCCCAATGAGTAAATAGATACCATTTAGAGTATCTAAAGCCAAGTAAATAGAGATAATAAAATACCCCATCCCAATATGCATTTCATAACTTGGAAACTTATTCCATTCGATGAAAACAATTATAATTCAATTAAAATGATTTTCAAGGCTTATGATTCTCATAAAATTTGGCTCATGCCAAAACTCATCCATGGGGATACTTGATTGTCATCAAAGCATCAACTCGAGTCCGCCAAGGCTGTTAAAATGACTTATTCATATAAAACAGTCGTCCCTTGACGTTGGCTGAATCTCACTTTCACGTGGTGGTAAAGCGTGAGTGGACTCAAACCCCTCCACAGGAGTTACCTTTCGCGCCTCTCCCATAGAGGTAAAATAAATCAGCCGGGTTTACCGTGCCCCTCTAATAGGCTGGTCCACGGAAACCCGCCACTGTAGTGTAGGTCAGCCCCACCATAATCATAAAATAGTTTAACAGCATAACAAGGCAATTATTTATAATAACTAATTTGCACGGCAAACCACAATTCCTGTAATTTCAATACAATAAACCAGCCAAGCATGCTCACACTATCATAAGCCATTTGAATTAAAAATACAATTCATACTTAACAACCACAGTCTCCAAGTACTCTATTTAAAAAATAACATTCATCATTAATTTCAAACAATTTATAAAACCATTTTATAAAAACACATTTATTTATAAAACACGAAATTTATCTTTTTTAAATCCATTTTTCATAAAATTTATAAAATTTCATAAAAACTATCTTAGATAAATTAAGTGATAATAAGTTTACTCACAGCATTAGGAGTAGAAATACTCCTATTCTCGGTCCGCGGGCACAATCTTTTACCCGTGTCAAATGCCTCACCACCTATCCACCGTACATGAAACAAAATTCAATAATTTGTGTAAAACCATTATAAATTAATTCAGGCTCATATCTATATGTATACATGAGAATGAGTATGAAATATCTAGACAATCGCTTAATTGCAATGTCCGACCCAACTTGCTTATTCACAGTCTAAATTCCTAAAATCCCCAATTCAACTCCAATTCCATCCATTTCAATTTCAATTATCCAATTATATCCACAATACCTCAATGACTATGAATTTGGTCAAATTTATTAGTTCGGACTATAAATTACGCTTTTACCCCTAGTGGGTAAAAATTTCAATTTTTGCATCAAAAATTCTCATTTAATTTCCAACCTCATAATTCTTTAGTTTTTTTCCATCCAATTCTCTTAAAATAAAGTCAACCTCATCCTCACACACCTTTGGCTAGATTCGGCCTAGAGAAATTCATGGAGAAAATGAATATTTTTCTTGTTGTTTTTCTCATAAACATGCTAAACTAACACTAAAAACTAACATAGTTCAAAATCAAATTAATCTAACAACTTTCTCTCTCTAAACCCATATGATTAGATTTGAATCCATCATCAAAACACATAATTTAACCATGGAAAATAAGGAGAAATGCATGGAAATGATAAATCTTAAGCTAAGCTTGAAAAATCATACCTTTAAACACTTGATTCCTTGAAAAAATACACTTTTTCTTGATTTTTCTCACTCTAGGGTTTATTTTTTTGTTCTCTCTCTCTCTCTTCTGGTCTTAGCCGAATTTTGGGGAAGATGGCTGATTTTTTATGCCTTTTTAAGCCATTAAATTAATATTATTTTATTTTAACATATTTTAATTTTTTATTCAATAGTCATCATTTTGACTTTATTTCTCCACCATTCATTTCCCTTGACTCATCCAAGTCTTAGATGAAATTTCCAGATTTTTCCAAAATTTTGGTGGAGTAAATTTTCTAAAATTACACTTTTGCCCTAAAATTTTTTAAAAATTACATTTTTACTCCAAAAATTAAAAAATTACCAAAAGGCATATTTTTCACTCCTCAAACTCATACCACACTCCAATTTATCAAATTTGATCTAAATTCTCTCAAAAAATTAAATTTGATCCTCCGGTGGTAAAATTACTATTTTACCCCTATACTCCAAAATGTACCGAAATTGCATTCCCTTTCCACTTTTCAACCTCAAATTATGTTTTAACTAGTCTAAATAATTAATCTAAATCAAATGGGGCCAAAATCTTCTTTAAAAATTCTCGTTTTGACCTTTAGTAGTAAAATTACTATTTTACCCTTGTGTCCCAAAAATACCGTGAATTACACTTTTTCATTGCCAAACTTCATTTTATGCTCCAATAATCATATTATATTTCATATACTTATTCTTGGTCATTTGAGATCAAAATCTTTATTAAAAATCTCAATTTTGTCCTAAAATTGAAAAATGACAGTTTTGTCCCTAATCGGTCCATTTTTTCGATTGACTCCAAATCGGACCCCGAACTCCGAATCACTGTTTTAAGTAATCCCTGGACTGTGAAATTCTCGATTTCACTCTTAAAATCCTTATTTGAACTCATTTGAGGCTTAATCGATTTAATGGTACTATCAGGGACAATATCGTCTTTTAACGATTTTCTCGAACTTCCCAAATATGCAAACATTCTAAATGACATCATAATTATTTTATAAATCAGGGTTTGACAAAAGGTACATGAAAGTGTGATAGAAGAATGCAAACAATAATGCTCAATCTTAAGTAATTTTACTATGTATCATAGAGATACAAAGCTGATCAAGTACAAGATGAGCACAAATCCAAAAAAAAAAAAAGTTTTCCAAAACTAGAAAAACAAAACTACTCTATGCACCACATATATACATGGTGATCGAAATTTCCTTCAACTATTAATTTTGGTTCAAATCAATGGCGAAGTCAATGTGGTGATGAGTGGTGGCTGTCGCTTCTCAGTTTTTAATTTTTTATTATTATATGTATAAAATTTAAAATATATAGATCTATAATTTTGTATGATTACTTTTGATCACTATTCATGCAAAATCCTAAGTCTGTCACAATTAGATGGTTTGTAATACAAAAAGCCTTATTCAAATATGGTTATTTAAATTAAATGTCTATTCATATTAAGACATGGCTTTTAAATAAAGAGAAGCATTTTTTAAACACAATTGATGAAAAACATTGATTAATTATTTAGTGTTTTCAACAGACACATCTCTTGAAACTTGGCAAGACATATTTGTTAAAACAAATTAGACATAACCTTTCAATGTCTATAAAAGGAACTACTTTCAAACGAGACTTCATTCATTCAAAAGCATTCTTGTTGTATCTCAGAGAGTCCTTGTCACGACCTAATTCCCGGGCCATGACCGGCGCAAGGACCCAATGAGCATAGCTCACTAAGCCCAAGCAAGCCTATTTTCACTTACTTGATCCCATACATGCTCGTGTGAGACATCCACACGTAATGCACCCAGTGTGCATACAATGCCAATTAACCATGGCACATCCAGTCACACATACACACACACACCTTTTCCGGGAGTGGACACAGCCAAAACACAATGGCATTTTTAATCTCATTATACATGCACTATGCCAGTCATGTATTTAGCAATTTACATTGCTTACACATATTTACATTCATACCAGTCAGATATAAACTCTGACAATGTACATTACATGTACATATCCATCATACAGAAACCCAAGACTACCAGCGGAGACATGTACAATAAAGCGGCAACTAGTGAATGCCAGACACCTACCAGGAGATGGACTACTGTGATCCCGCGATCTAGGAATCTACAATCTCCTGATCTAAAAACATGAATTTTTGAAAACGTGAGTATAAAACTCAGTGAGCAAACATTAGATAGGAACAAGCCATAATATCGAGAAGGGTTAAAATATGATGCATACATTTGGAACACATTCATTTTTATCCAATTTATTATCAAACCCTTCCCCTCACTTCAATTTAATTTATAATGAAGGAATAATCAAATTCATACATACGCACACAGATAAGTACAACATTCCATTGTCTCACTTGCTGAAAATATCGTGTGCACCATGTGCACTCACCAGCTCATGTGCATCCCCCCACATCGTGCACATAGCTGGAGTGGTCATGTGCACCATGTGCACTCACCAGCTCATGTGCATTCCCCCACATCGTGCACATAGCTGGAGTCATCATCATGTGCACCATGTGCACTCACCAGCTCATGTGCATCCCCCCACATCGTGCACATAGCTGGAGTCATCATCATGTGCACCATGTGCACTCACCAGCTCATGTGCATCCCCCCACATCGTGCACATAGCTGGAGTCATCATCATGTGCACCATGTGCACTCACCAGCTCATGTGCATTCCCCTACATCGTGCACATAGCTGGAGCTACAGTGTGCATCCCCCCACATCGTGCACCAACCACATTTTCCACATCCAATCTCACCGACATGTGTTTTTCCACACATCACACACACATACATTTACATATATATTAACAATATCAAATGTCAATACATCACACATATTCACACATATGTGACACATATATAACAGCACAATTTCATGCCTTCATGCTTACCACAATTCATCACATAAAATCATTTTATCAGGGGCTTGTTCCCGGCACATGTTTTAAATAAAACTTTGAATAAATCGTTTAATCAGCTAATTCAATACAATGTGCATTTCCCAAATCATTTGAAATGCAAGTTCACTCACCGTCTCACAAATCTGGATGCACTCGGATTAATCGCCCTCAATTACGATTCCCTTGCCTTTTCCGGACTTCTCACCACCTTAACACAGAATAAAATTAAGAAATTACTATAATGCCCCCAAACCAATACAAATTAATTTAAATTACTAGCGTGTGATACGTAAGAGCAAAATCGCGTCCGATTATCGCATTAACGCGGTATTGCCTAATTTCGACCGTTCAGTCGATAAATTGGCCATTAAGCCCGATTCAATTCCAAATTGATCCATTCTTTTTCTAATACCTTAATTCATCCCATATCATGTAATTGATGCCAATTTCAGCATCCTACCCTTTCCAATTCCTTATGGAAAAATTCGGCCAATGCAGTGCATTAGCACTGAAAATTTTTCTACTACATTTTTCACTTTAATTTATCATTTTCCAATTTCTTTCATTTCAAATGAAACCATTTCATTTGAAATGAGACAATTCCTCATGCATTCACTACACACTAGATTCGGCCAAGGAAGTACAACCATGGAATTCAATTTCTTTCTTCCATATTTCTTCATAATCATGCTTAACTACCTCTAACTACTAACATAGTCTAAATTCAATCCAATCCAACAATCCTTCCTCATCCATACCCATTTTTCAGAATTAAACTCTTCATGATATTTCCATATTTAACCATTGAAATCAAGAACAAAAGCATTGGTAAGGTAAATCACAAGCCAAAGTAAAGATTTATTACCTTTTTCAAGTGATTTCCTTTGAAAATCACACTTTTCCTTAGATTTCCACCTAGGTTTTGTGTTTTTCTCTTTTGTTCTTCTTGTTTTTCCTTCAATTCTGGTGGGTGCCGACTTTGAGAGAGAAATGAGGGTTTAAATGCTGATTTTTATGACTTAAATAATAAAATAAACAAGGTTGCCACGTGTCACCATGTAATTGGCCCGTTTTTTGACTTTTTTGACTTTTTCTCCCATTTGATCTCCACCACTTGATTCATCAAGTCAACATCTGATCCAAGGTTGACCATGGCTGGAAAAATTTATTCTGGTAGTGGAAAATTACCGAAATGCCCTCGGGATGGAAAAATTACGATTTTGCCCCTATACTCCGAAATGTCCCGGAATTTCATTATTTTCACTGTCCAATCTCAAATATCACTAATATAAATCAATATTACCCAATTGGGGTAAAATCCTTTCAAAAAAATTCACATTTAGCACTCCGGTGGTAAAATTATCATTTTGCCCTTGTGCTCCAAAAACACTGGAAATTACCATTTTTCACTGCTAAACATCATTTTATACTCCAAAAATCATAACTGTATGTCACATAATTATATTTGGCCCAATGTGATCAAATCTTGGTTAAAAATCTCTATAAATCAACAAATGAGAAAATGACCGTTTTGTCCTTAACTGGTCAATTTTCCCGATTAACTCCAGACTGGACCTTGAACTCCAAATCACCATTCTGACCTATTCTGTGGGTCTCAGAATTTTGAAATTCCCCTTAAAATTTCTATTAAACTAATTTGAAGCTCGATTTCACTTAATTGTACCATTAGGTACAATACCGGCTTTTCAACCAACTAGACAAGGTCTTACAGTCCTTGCCTGTAAATCCTCATAATAGGGAACAACTCTTAAAAGACAATGTGTTACAGCATGCCTCAAGCCTTTTTTCTCTTTTCTTATACTATTTTCTATCAAATTTTAAAAGGTGTTTTCAATGGAGTCTAATTCAAATTCAAGATTTCAAATCATGAATCAAGAATTCATCAAACTAGACCAGTTTGATGGAACCAATTTCACCCACTAAAGGGATAAAATGTTGTTTTTGTTCACAGCCTTGAAGGTTTATGTAAGACCCTGTCGAGTTTGTTAAAAGTCGATATTGTACCTAGTGGTACAATTAAGTTGATTCGATCCTCGAACTAGCTTAACAGAAATTCTAAGATGAATTTAAAAATTTTAAAACCAACAGAACGACTTAAAAAGGTGATTCAGAGTTCAAGGTCCAATTTGGAGTCAATCGGGAATATTAACTGATTAGGGGTAAAATGGTCATTTTACCACCTAAAATTTAAATTTGGTTATTTGGTGAAAAATTTGATCAAGATTAATCATTTGAAGTATAATATGATCAAATGAAGCATAATATGAAATTTAGCAGTCAAAATTTTAATTCTCAGTATTTTTGAAGCATAGGGGTAAAATGGTAATTTTACCACTAAAAGACAAAACGGAAATTTTTAGAAAAGATTTTGGCCCTATTTGATTAAGATTGATCAATATTAGTATTATTTGAGGTTGGAAAGTGAAAATAATGTAATCCCGGTGCATTTCGGAGAATAAGGGTAAAATCATAATTTTTTATCCTCGGGGGCAAATCAGTAAATTTTTTGCCCCAACACTTGTCAAGACCAAGGGATTTTATTCAGCATGGAATAGGATAAATATGACAAAAGTCTGATGGAGAATTAATGGATAAAAAGTCAAATATTTAAAGTTTGAACCAATAGAAAAATGCCATGTGGCATACTTTGAATATTTTATTATTTCTTTATAAAATGGCATAAATCAGCCCATTTCTCTCTCATCATATTTGCCCAAGAGAGGAAAAAAGGAGAAGAAAAGGAAAGAAAATAAAAACAAAGAGGAAAAACCAAAATCCTAGCCAAAAATTCAAGAAAAATTGTGATTTTTAAGAAAAATCAAGTGAAAAAGGTAACATTTCTTCACTTTTGCCTATGATCTACAATACCCATGCATTTCTTTCTATTTTCTATGGTTGAGAGGCATGATTTCATGATGAATTCAATTCTAAAAATGGGTATAATAGGAGAAATGTTGTTGGAATTGCTTGAATTTAAGTTATGTTAGTGTTTAAGGCTAGTTTAATATGTTAGTAAGAAAAACAACAAGAAAAGAATCCATTTTCCCCTCCAATTTTCCATGACCGAATGCCTTAGGATATGTGTGTGAAATGAAATGATTTTATTTCAAATGAAATGAGTTAAAAATTGATTAATTATGGTGAGAAATTGATGTAGGAAAAAATTTCGGTATTTATGCACCATTGATAGCCGAATTTTTCTATGAATCAATGAAAAGGAAATTAAGCTGAATTTTGTGTCAATTGATTGATAATTGGTGAATCCAGGTATTAGAAAAAGAATAGAGCAATTTGGAGTCAAATCAGACGCGTTGGTTAATTTATCGGGTAATCGACTGAATTAGGTCAACACTGCGTTTAAGCGGTTAACCGAGTATTCTATGCATCCGTATAGAAATTAGGTTAATTTTATACCTAATTAGCACAATTGTCGTAATTTATTGATTGTACAATTTGTCAAGGATGTGAGCCCCCTGATAAAGGTAAGAAAATCGCACTTGAGGATTAACCGTCGAAGCGCTCGAATTCGACTGTCAAAAATTTGTGAGTGAACTTGTATTTCAAAATTTATTTGGGAATTCTAATAAAGTTGGAATAAAATACGTGAATGATTATATCTAATTTTCATTTACAATGAATCCTGGGAACAATCTTTTAGTGAAAATTATTTCTATGATGTTAAATATGTTTGTGATAAATTTATGTACATCGTTATGATGTTTACTTGTATTGTTAAGAAATGTTGTGAAATTATTGTAATCGTGCACGTGTGAAGGAGAAAAATGCACATGCTTGAAATGGTGTGTAAAGTGGGGACGGCGATGTGTAACACCCATGATGCTTGAAAACTTAGAGTTGAGCAAAGCAGGGACGACGATTTGTAACACTTGCGAGTGCTCTGATAGTTATTTTTTTTACCACCAAGGACGGTGAAGTCCTAGCGGTGTATGTGATTGCATGTGATTTGACATAATATGTATGCTATAATGAGTGTGATGGAAGACGTGAATTATGTGGTATGTGAAACCCTTGTTTTGAGACGGTTTGTGAATAATCGTCGGTTTTACTACCTTGTTAGAATGATCGTTGTAAATTCAAGGTTGTTTAATCCTTGAATGCATAATAAATTTTTGGGTAAGAGAAAAAGAGTTTGAATATTAGCTAGATGAAAATGGCCTTATTTTCAATCAGTGCATCATGATTATTAAATTTCCTGGCTAATATTGCTTGTTCCCTTCTAACGTTCACTCACTGAGTATTGTACTCACAGTTTTGAAAAATTCATGTTTTCAGATTAGGAGATCGTTGGATCCTAGATCGAAGAGTCCTGGTAGTTTGTTTCCTGGGTATGTGTCTGGCATTCGATAGTAATCTCTTTTCTTGTAAATGTCTCCGCTGGAAGTCATGGGTTCTTTTGTATTGTGAATACACTCGAGTAATGTGAATATGTGTATGCAATGTAAATTGCTAAATACATGGCTGGTATAGTACATGTATATTGTTGCTAATAATGCCATTGTGGATTGGCTATGTTTACGCTATTCAAGAATGCGTATGGCTGCGTTATTTAACAAAGCGTTAAGTAAATTAACGAGAGAGGCTTGCTTGGGCTTGGTGAGCTATGCTTATTGGGCTTATGCACCGATCGCGGCCCATGAAATTGGGTCGTGACAAAGTTGGTACCAGAGCCCTAGGTTGTTAGGTCCTAGGGTGTTCTTGATTAGTCCAGCGGAGAGTCGGGTCTTTATGTAAGATCTCTTATTATGAATTGTGAGTCACGGCACATTTCATAATGAAACGACTACATAAATTTCCTATCTTAGAAACCATCATATGCCCTTAATTGTGTCTAATAATGGGTGTTTGTTCTTGTCTAGGTAAGAATGCCGCCTAAGACATGGGCCACCTTAAGACAGATGGGGGAGCAAGATGTCTCCATTGAGATGACTGACAGGCCACGGGCACCCACCCGTAAGGGGTGAGGTAGACGTGGTAGGGCCACTAGGCCGGTGAGGGCAGATACGCCCAAGGGTAGGAGAGAGGATGGACAGCCTGTAGATGAGACTACTAGGCCACCAACCGAGGCGTTACTGTTAAGGATTTAACGGCAAGTCTACAAGGAGTTAATCGGGTTGTAGAAATGATGGTAGCCAGTATGGATGATATACAAAAAGTGATAGAGGGGAGACATGGGGCATAATCATCCCCTAGCTCCCAAGGCTAGACCGACCGCCAACCTCTCGAGGGTGAAAGAGGTTAGGTAGAGGTTCCACTCATTGACTTTCTTAAACTTAGGCCTCCATCATTTACAAGGTCAGATGCGTCAAAAAAACCCCAAGTATTCTTGGATAAGATGAAAAGATCTATAATGCCCTGGGATGTTCTAGCGTCAGATCAGTGGAGCTAGCAGCATTCCAATTGGAGGATGTAACACAAGAATGGTACGACTCCTTACGAAGGGGTAGGCCGACAGGTGCTGCACTATTGACTTGGAATGAATTCAGTGCAGCTTTTTAAGATCGATTTTTGGCACATAGTGCACAAAATGTCAGAGCTAAAGAGTTTAAGGCATTGGTGCAAACTCCGAATATGACAGTGTCAGAGTATGATGTAAAATTCACACAACTCTCTCGATATGCACCATATTTAGTTTCTACCAATGAGATGAAGATCCAAAGGTTTGTTGATGGGCTGATGGAGCCATTGTTTAAGGTTGTGGCCTCTCGAGATTTTAATACTTACTCTGCGATAGTGGATTATGCTCAACGAATTGAGATGAGGACCGGTGAGAGTAGGGCCGCAAGAGATAGAGCAAAAAAGGCCAAGACAGAGGGTTATCAAGGTCATAGAGATTTTGGTAGTAGAACTTCATTTTCTAGCCGTCAAGGCCCACAGAGGGAATCAAGGTTATCCCAACAGGGGAGTGAGGTGCCGACTGCTAGCATTGGACTAGGGCAAAAAACTTTTAGTGGAAGGAGGCAGCAACAAGACTCAAGGCAGAGTAGTCAGCCTATTCCTTCATGTGATACCTGTAGGAGACGACATAGAGGGCGATGCTATCGTACTACAAGAGCTTGTTTTAATTATGGCCTGCCTGGACACATTTGGAGGAACTGCCCGATGGCTCAACAATCGCAAGGTTTTGTTTGCGGTTCTACTCAACCAACTTTGTCTGCTCCTTCGGCAAGTTGTCTCAATTGGCCAAGAGGTTAGCGGGACGAAAGATAGAGGTGCTGGTGTTTCCTCTCGAGGTAGACCATCTGGGTCTAGACGTCAAAGTTTTGCAGGATGAGGCTAGGCTAGAGTATATACCTTAAGTCACCAAGATGCTCAAACGTCCAATGCAGTAGTTTCAGGTACTCTTTCCATTTGTAATATGGATGCTAGAGTATTGTTTGACCCTGGATCTACTTACTCTTTTATCTCTCCATGTTTTGTACTTTGACTGGATAAAGATTGTGTTAGGAGAGAAAAACAATTAGTGGTGTCTACTGCTTTAAAGAAGGCATTTGTGGCTGAATGGGAATATCAGTCCTACGTAGTCTGAATCAAGGATAAGGACACTTTAGTGAATCTAGTGGTGTTAGACACCTTGGATTTTGATGTAATATTGGGAATGGACTGGCTATTACCTTACCATGCCAATGTAGACTGTTACCATAAGACAATTAGATTTGATTTTTCGGATGAGCTATCATTTAGCATCTAAGGGGATAAAAGTAATGTTCCGACCAACTTGATATCAGCCATATCTGCCAAAAGATTATTGAGGCAGGGCTGTCAAGGTTACTTGGCTATTGTGAGGGATACCCAAGCTAAGGTCGGAGATATAAGCCAAGTGTCGGTAGTGAATGAGTTTGTGGATGTATTTCTCGAGGAATTACCGGGTTTACCTCCAAAGTGAGAGATTGAGTTTTGTATAGATTTGGTTCTTGATACTAGACCCATATCTATACCCCCATATCGGATGGCATCGGCAGAGCTCAAAGAGCTCAAGGATCAGTTGGAGGACCTGCTAGATAAATGTTTCATTCGCCCTAGTGTTTCACCATGGGGAGCACCGGTGCTATTTGTAAGAAAGAAAGATGGGTCACTTAGATTATGCATTGACTAACGACAACTTAATAAGGTAATAGTGAAGAATAAGTACCCTTTCCCAAGAATAGATGATCTGTTTGATCGGTTACAAGGGGCATAATGTTTCTCTAAGATAGATTTGCGATCTGGGTATCATCAATTGAGAATCTAGAGTGAAGATGTGCCAAAGATCGCATTTCGAACTAGGTATGGGCATTATGGGTTCTTGGTAATGTCGTTCGGGCTTACTAATGCCCCTGCGGCCTTTATGGATTTGATGAACCGAGTGTTCAAGCCTTACCTGGACAAGTTTGTAGTGGTGTTCATTGACGATATCCTGATCTATTCGAGGAGTCGGGAAGAGCACGAGCAGCATCTTAGGATAATGCTCCAAACCTTGAGAGAACATCGATTGTATGCCAAGTTCTCCAAATGTGAGTTTTGGCTTGAAAGTGTTGCATTCTTGGGACATGTGGTATCTAAGGATGGGATACAAGTTGATCCAAAGAAAGTCGAGGCAGTGGAGAAGTGGCCAAGGCTGTGAGACGCTGTCGAATTTGTTAAAAGTCGGTATTGTACCTAGTGATACAATTAAGTTAAATCGAGCCTTGAACTAGCTCAAATAGACATTCTAAGAGGAATTTGAGAATTCTAAAACCCACAGAATGACTTGGAATAGTGATTCGGAGTTCAAGGTCCAGTTTGGAGTCAATCGGGAAAATTGACCGATTAGGGACGAAACAGCCATTTTACCATTTGATGATAAAATTGAGATTTTTAGCCAAGATTTGATCATAGTTGACTAAGAATAATTATATGAAATACAATTATGATTGTTGGAGCATAAAATGAAGTTTAGCAGTGAAAATTGTGATTCTCGGTATTTTTGGAACACAATGGCAAAATGGTAATTTTACCACTAGAGGACTAAATTGAAATTTTTTTTTGAAAAGATTTTTTGCCCCATTTGATTAATATTGATCAATATTAGTGTTATTTGAGATTGAAAAGTAGAAATAATGTGATTACGGTACATTTCGGGGTATAGGGGTAAAATCATAATTTTACCATTTTGGGGGCAAAACAGTAATTTTCCACCACCAGAACATATTTTTCCAGCCATGGTCATCTTTTAATCATATATTGACTTAGACTAATCATGTGGTGGAAAAGAATTGGAAGAAAAAGTAAAAAAAGTTAAAAAATGGACTAATGGCATTTTACCATGTGGCAAGCCATTTATTTTATGATTAAACTAATAAAATCAGCACATAACCCTCACTTTCTCTCATCAAATTCGGTACAAACCTGCAGCAAAGGAAAAAAAAAGAGAAAAAGGAGAAAAACAAGAAAAACAAGCCAAAAATTCAAGGAATTTCAAGATTTTTCAAGAATCAAGCCAAACAAAGGTAAAATTTCTTTAGATTTACCTTAATCCTAGCTAACATTTGCTTTTGTTCTTGATTTTCATGGTTGAATATTGAGTTATAATGATGAGTTCAATTCTAAAAAATGGGTATGGATGAGGATTTAATGTTGGATTGGCTTGATTCTAGACTATGTTAGTGTTTAGAGATAGGTTAGCATGTTAGTAAGCAAAACCGTAAGAAAAAACTAGATTTTCCCCATGAATCTTCAAGGCCGAATATCATAGGTTATGTTTGGGCTGCAGCTCAAATGGTGAAAGGCGTTCCCTTCGGGGGAAACAAAAGGTCTGGGGTTCGAACCTTGCTGGAGGTAATTCGGGTGATCGGGGGTGAGGGCCGCTGCAGCGGACTGGACCCAGTGATCTCGGACCAGACATAACAATACCTGGATTGGGCAGGCCCGAAGGGGATGTCACAATATTGCAATGGACTTTGTGACGGGTTTGCCTTGAACTAGTGGGGGTTATGACTCGGTCTAGGTCATAGTGGATCAGTTAACGAAATCAGCTCATTTTCTCCCAGTTAAAACTACATACGAGGCTGCCCAGTATGCCTAGCTATATCTAGACGAGATAGTGCAATTGCATGGCACTCCCGTTTCTATAATGTCGGATAGGGGACACAATTCACTAGTAGATTTTTCGGAAAAATTACATGAAGCATTAGGCACTAAGTTGGATTTTAACACAACTTTCCACCCCCAAATTGATGGGCAATCTAAACGGACAATACAGACGCTAGAAGATATGTTGAGGGCGTGTGTAATAGACCTTGGAGTCAAATGGGATCGGTATTTACCCTTGGTGGAATTTGCTTACAATAATAGTTTCCGAACTAGCATCCAAATGGCACCATTTGAAGCACTATATGGAAGGGGGTGCAGGTTACCCATTGGATGGCTAGAGGTAGGAGAAAGGAAACTTTTAGGGCCTGAATTGGTGCAGGATGCCACTGATAAAATACGTATGATTCGCCAAAGGATGCTTACAGCCTAAAGTAGGCAAAAGTCTTATGCTAATAACCGACTGAGGGATTTGGAGTTTCAAGTGAGAGACCACGTATTTCTAAAAGTCTTGCCAACTAAAAGGGTAATGAGGTTTGGCAAGAAAGGTAAATTAAGTCCTCGATATATAGGACCTTTCGAGATCTTAGAGAGGGTCGAAGCAGTGGCATACCAATTGGCATTATCGCCAGACTTTTCTAATACACACCCCATGTTCTATGTGTCGATGTTGAGGAAGTATAATCCGAACCCTTCACATGTAATACGGTATGAAACTGTTCAGTTGTAAGATGATTTGACTTATGAGGAACAACCGGTAGCTATCCTTGACAGTCAGTCAAAAGGCTCCAATCAAAGGATGTGGCCTTAGTGAAAGTGTTGTGGCAAAATCACACCAATGAAGAGGTAACGTGGGAAGCTGAGGAGGAAATGCGAACAAAGTATCCACACCTCTTCGATATGTCAAGGTAAGCCACTATATTTTGAATTTAAATTCGGAGACCGAATTTCTATTAGTGGGGGAGAGTGTGAGACCCTATCAAGTTTGTTAAAAGCCAGTATTGTACTTAGTGGTACAATTAAGTTGATTCGATCCTCGAACTAGTTTAATAGAAATTCTAAGATGAATTTGAAAATTCTAAAATCCACAAAATGACTTAAAAAGGTGATTCGAAGTTCGAGGTCTAAATTGGAGTCAATCGAAAATATTGACCGATTAGGGATAAAATGGTCATTTTACCACTTAAAATTTAAATTTGGTTATTTGGTGAAAAATTTGATCAAGATTAATCATTTGAAGTATAATATGATTAATTGAAGCATAATATGAGATTTAGCAGTGAAAATTTTAGTTCTCGATGTTTTTGGAGCACAAGGACAAAATGGTAATTTTGCTACTAAAGGACAAAATGGGAATTTTTAAAAAAGATTTTGATCCCATTTGATTAAGATTGATCAATATTAGTGTTATTTGAGGTTCAAAAGTGAAAATAATGTAATTCTGGTACATTTTGAAGTGTAGGGGCAAAATCATAATTTTTTCACCTTGGGGGCAAATCGGTAAATTTTTCACCCCAATACTTGTCAAGACCAAGGGGTTTTATTCAGAATGGAATAGGATAAATATGACAAAAGTGTGATGGAGAATTAATGGATAAAAAGTCAAATATTTAAAGTTTGAACCAATAGAAAAATGCCATGTGTCATATTTTGAATATTTTATTATTTTTTATAAAATGGCATAAATCAGCCCATTTCTCTCTCATCATATTCGGCCAAGAGAGGAAAAAAAGGAGAAGAAAAGGAAAGAAAATAAAGACAAAGAGGAAAAACCAAAAACCTAGCCAAAAATTCAAGAAAAAGTGTGATTTTCAAGGAAAATCAAGTGAAAAAGGTAACATTTCTTCATTTTTGCCTATGATCTACAATACCCATGCATTTCTTTCCATTTTCTATGGTTGGGAGGCATGATTTCATGATGAATTCAATTCTGAAAAATGGGTATGATAAGAGAAATGATGTTGGAATTGGTTGAATTTGAGTTATGTTAGTGTTTAAGGCTAGTTTAGTATGTTAGTAAGAAAAACAACAAGAAAAGAATCCATTTTCCCCACCAATTTTCCATGACCGAATGCCTTAGGATATGTGTGTGAAATGAAATGATTTCATTTCAAATGAAATGAGTTAGAAATTGATTAATTATGGTGAGAAATTGATGTAGGAAAAATTTTCGGTATTTATGCACCATTGATAGCCGAATTTTTCTATGAAGCAATGAAAAGGAAATTAAGCTGAATTTTGTGTCAATTGATTGATAATTGGTGAATTGAGGTATTAGAAAAAGAATGGAGCAATTTGGAGTCAAATCGGACGTGTTGGCTAATTTATTAAGTAATCGACTGAATTAAGTCAACACCACGTTTAAGCAGTTAACCGAGTATTCTATGCATCCGTATAGAAATTAGGTTAATTTAATACCTAATTAGCACCATTGTAGTAATTTATTGATTGTGCAATTTGTCAAGGTGGTGAGCCCCCTCATAAAGGCAAGAAAATCACACTCGAGGATTAGTAGTCGAATTGCTCGAATTCGACTCTCGAAAATTTGTGAGTGAGCTTGCATTTCAAAATTTATTTGGGAATTCTAATTAAATTGGAATAAAATACGTGAATGATTATATCTAATTTTAATTTAAAATGAATCCCGAGAACAAGCTTTTAGTGAAAATTATTTCTATGATGTTAAATATGTTTGTGATAAATTTATGTACATTGTTATGATGTTTACTTGTATTGTTAAGAAATGTTGTGAAATTATTGTAACCGTGCACGTGTGAAGGAGAAAAATGCACATGCTTGAAATGGTGTGTAAAGTGGGGACAGCGATGCGTAACGCCCACGATTCCTAGAAACCTAGAATTGAGTAAAGTAGGGACAGCGATGCGTAACGCCCACGATGCTTGGAAACTTAGAGTTGAGCAAAGTAGGGACGGCAATTTGTAATGCCTGCGAGTGATCTGATAGTTATTTTTTTTACCACCAAAGACGGTGAAGTCCTAGCTGTGTATGTGATTGCATGTGATTTGACATAATATGTATGCTATAATAAGTGTGATGGAAGGCGTGAATTATGTGGTATGTGAGGCCCTTGTTCTGAGACGATTTGTGAACAACCGTCGGTTTTACTACCTTGTTAGAATGATCGTTGTAAATTCAAGGATGTTTAATCCTTGAATGCATAATAAATTTCTAGGTAAGGGAAAAAGAGTTTGAATATTAGCTAGATGAAAATGGCCTTATTTTCAATCAGTGCATCATGATTATCAAATTTCCTTGCTAATATTACTTGTTCCCTTCTAATATTCACTCACTGAGTATTGTACTCACAGTTTTGAAAAATTCATGTTTTCGAATTAGGAGACTGTTGGATCCTAGATCGAGGAGTCCTAGTAGTTTGTCTCCTAGGTATGTTTCTGGCATTCGATAGTAATCTCTTTTCTTGTAAATGTCTCTGCTGGAAGTCATGGGTTTTTTTATATTGTGAATACACTCGAGTAATGTGAATATGTGTATGCAATGTAAATTGGTAAATACATGATTGGTATAGTACATGTATATTGTTGCTAATAATGTCATCGTGGATTGGCTATGTTTACGCTATTTAAGAATGCGTATGGCCACGTTATTTAACAAAGCGTTAAGTAAATTAACGGGAAAGGCTTGCTTGGGCTTGGTGAGCTATGCTCATTGGGCTCATGCGCCGGTCACGGCCCATGAAATTGGGTCGTGACAGTTTATTATGTTCTAGATCCAAGTTTTATTGCACTTCTAAAATGACTAATGAAGACTTTGATGCATAAAAGACATAGAGAAAAAAATGTGAAAAAAATGAATAGATATGCCATGGCATATCCTAAACACTTTAACTAATCATCTATATGATCTCTACTCTAATTTGAAGACTGCAAAGGAAATTTGGGCAACCTTGGAGACTACTTATAAGAACAAAAAATGAGGTACTGACAAATTTTTGTCCTTAAAATATTCTGAGTTTAAGAAAAGTGACAATCTGCCTATCATGGATCAAGTACATGCATTACAAGTTTTAGTTTCAAAACTAAATGACCTTATGGTTAAAGTTCTTGATGTGTTACAAATTGGTGCAATTCTTTCTAAACTGTCTCAATTCTGAAATAATTATCTAAAAAAATGTTTGCATTCTATGGAGTTTCTATCAGTAGACTAATTCATGACTTAGATGCAAATAGAATGTGAAACACGTGCTTGTGATGTACTATTTTAGCCTTTTGATTTGAATATGAATCTTGTGAGTTAGAATTCCAATAATTTTGGAAAGATATCTATGAAATCCAAGTCATCTACATTGAAAGTTTCATGACAGGACTTTAAGAAAAAGGATAAAAAAAATATAAATTGTTTCCATTGCGGAAAGAAAGGCCATATGATTAATGCATGCAGATCAAGTAAGGCAAGAAAGAATTTTGATTCTAAAAATCCTGAAAAAGCAAACGTAGTAGAAGAAACTCTCAAGAAATTGGTTGCCATGGTTTCTACAATGAATATTAGAATGGTAACAGAAATGAACATGACTGTTGATTCTAATAAAAGTAAAGATTGGTGACCGGATTCTAGTTCATGTATGCAATGACAAAAATTTGTTCAAGACTTACATGAAAGTTAATAAACTAGAAGAAATTTTGACGGGAAATCATGTTATAGCCAGAGTTAAAGGAAAAGGGACTTTCAAGTTGAATTTCGCTTTTGGATAGAAGTTGACATTACTCAACGTATTTCATGTTCCTGAAATTCAAAAGAATTTAGCTTTTCCTAGTTTTCTTGCAAAGAAAGGTTTTAAAGTTGTAATAGAATCTAATAATATAATAGTATCCAAGGGTAGCCTATTTGTAGGAAAAGGATAGTTTTGTAATAGCATGTACAAGTTCAGTATTGATGAAATAAATATGGGTTATGCTTATACTGTTGAGTTTAATTCTTTATTATGCCATGTTAGATTAGGGAATTTAAATTTTGGTTCCATGAGATATATGTCTAAAAATGGTTATATTGTACGCAAACATGAGCACTTAGAAAGTTGTGAAATATGCATACAAGCAAAAATGACAAAAAAAAAAAACCTTTTGTAGTGTAGAAAAAAACTCATAATTAGTAGATATCGTGCATTCTGATATATGAAAATTAAATGAAAAATTAACTACTGGAGGAAAGAGATATTTTATAATTTTCATAGATGATTATTCTAGATTCACTTATTTCCATTTAATTAAAACAAAAGATGAAGCGTTTTAGAAATTTAAAGAATATAAATCTCTTGTGGAAAATAAAAAAGGTAAAAATATCAAAATTCTAAGAAGTGATAAAAGAAGAGAATATTTTGTTACAGAATTTGATAATTTCTATGAAGAAAATGGTTTGATATATTAAAAAAGTGCTCCTTATTCACTACAACAAAATGGATTGGCTAAAAAGAAAAATAGAAGTTTGGTTAACATGACAAATACTATGTTTTTGAATGTACATCTATTGCACGATTTATGGGGTAGGGTTTTACTACTAACATGTCATATACTGAATAGAATTCTTTATCAAAGTATTAAGGTTTCACCTTATGAACTTTGGAATGGCAGAAAACCAAACTTGGAATATCTTAAAGTGTGAGGGTGCTTCGCCTTTTATGTAGTTCCTAAACCTTAGAGAACAAAGCTTGGACCTAGAGCAATGAAAGGCATTTTTGTTGGCTATGCCCAACATTCTAAAGCATATAGAATTTTAGATTTACAATCAAATGTTATTGTAAAGTCCATACATGTTGAGTTTATTGAAAATAAATTTCTGTATAACTCTAATAATGAATTTGATTGTGAACAAAATGTTTTAATTCTAAGTTGTGACCAAAGTGATATGACTTCTCATGATACATCCAATAAAAGAATAAGCGGTGATATTCAAATTGAAATGAAAAGAAGTCAAAGAGCCATAAAAAAAAAAAGCAATTAGATTCAGATTTCATTGACTCATAAGCATTAGCATTTCTTATGGAAGGAAGTAGAACCAAAATATATAAAAAGATATGTCACAGCCCAATTTTCGGGCCATGACCGACACATGAGCCCAATGAGCATAGCTCACCAAGCCCAAGCAAGCCTATCCCATTTAATTTACTTATCGTTTGTCAACTAATGCGTCCACACACATTTCCAACCGGTGTGAAAGTAGCCAACTCATTATGGCATTGTCAATTAAATATACATATACATTTCAAAACATGTAATTTAGTAATTGACATTACATGAACATATTCAAAACAAAAGGACCTGTGACTTCCAGCAGAGGACTACGGAAAAAAAAATAGCTAATTGAATGTCGAACACCTACCCAGGAGACAAACTACGAGGACTCCTTGACTAGGACCCAATAGTCTCCTGATCTGAAAACATGAATTTTAAAAACTATGAGTATGAAACTCAGTGAGTGAACATTAGAAAGGAACAAACAATAATAGCCAGAAAATTTGATAACCATGATGCACTGATTGGAAACGAGACAATTTTGATCTAGTTAACATTAAAATCCCATTTTTCCCTCAATTCAAGTCAATTTGCAATGAGGTAGAGAGTTCTTGAATTCACACATATATATAGATAAACATATATAATCACGTGCAATTTCATCCACCACACCATTTTCATTCGCTCTGGTGCACTCACTACTCGAACATCATTACCGGAATTGCACTACCCACTCCGTACATGCACGATCATAATTATCACAACGTTATCATTCAGCCGACATGTGCACTGCCCACTTCGCACATCATTACCGACATATGCACTACCCACTCTGCACATGCACGGTTACATCAATTTCGCAGAAATATATTAACGATACATATCAATATCATATAGAAGAACATAAACTTATCACAATCATGTTCCACATCACAAAAATATTTCACCAAAAAGCTTGTTCCCATAGTACCCGTTCTTTTAAAAAAAAGTTGGATAAAATCATTCACATTCTCAAAACAATTTTGAAATGTAAATTCACTCACAATTTTCGGGAGTTGAATTCGGGTACTTCGACTACTGATCCTCGAGTACAATTTCTTTGCCCTTATCGGAGGATTCACCACCTAGACATATTGTACATTCAAACAATTCACTGAATTGGTGCCAAATCGGTATAAAACCAAATCATACTCTATTTGATGCATAAAATGGAATGCAAATTGTTTGAATTATCATCTAAATATGGTGTTCTACACAAATTCAATTGTGCACCTAAATAGATCGGTATTGGCCTAATTTGATTTATTACACAATTAAATGGCCAATACGTCCAATTCAACTTCAATTAATTCCATTTCTTCCTTCAATATTCCAAATCATCAAACACTAGACAAATGTCATGAACTGTTGCAAAAACCATCATCACATTGTTTCTTGGAAATTCGGCCATGTTGGTGCATCAACCATAAAATTTTTCTTACTTAATTTTTACACCATAATTCATCAATTCATAGCCAATTCCCTTGAAATAAAATCAAACCCACCATCAATATACCCTAGGGTAAATTCGGCCAATGATGGGTGATGGGAGAAAATGGGTTTTTCTTGTTTACTTTTCATGCTACACATCACTAACTAACCAAAAACACTAATCTAGTAAGAAATCTAACTAAATTCAAGCACAAAAACCCTCCCCCCATGTTCGGCCAGCCATGGTTCCTTCATGCAAACCTTGATTTCAGCCATGGAAATGAGAAAATAAAACATAGGAAAGGTAGATCACAAGCAAAAATCAATAAATTTTACCTTTACTAGTTTGATTGCTTGAAATCAAACAATTTCCCTTTGAATTTCTCCTCCTAGGGTTTTGTTTCTTTCTTGTTTTCCTTTCCTCTTGTTTGACCGAATATTGAGAGTGAAATGGGGAAAATATGGGCTGATTTTTAAGCTAAATATTAAATAAATCAACGCTTGACACTTGTCACACTACCATTAGTCCATTTTTTTAATATTTATCCATTCAACTTTATTTCACCTCCACATAAAATGCCATAATTATCCATGATGAAAAATGCTAATGGCTGAGATTTATGGACTTGACAAGTGTTGGGGGTGTAAAATGACTATTTTACTCTTTTTGCTCGGAACAATGCCGAAATCAAGATTTTTCACTTCCAAATCTCAAATTATACCCCAAATGATCAATTTTGATCAAAAACTTCTTCAAATATTCCAATTTTATCCTCGAGTAGTAAAATGACCATTTTACCCCTAGATCATGAAAATTTCGATTCAACTCTAAATCGATCCCTGAACTCCGAATCATCATTCTGAGGTTTTGAAATTTTCAATTTCATATTAAAATCTCTATTTACGAGTCTATAGAGGTCGAGGCCTCACAAAATACATATTTTTTTAAACGTTAAAGATCATTCAAAAACATTCAATAAAGTTATGTCTTCAAGGATGTAGCTTTTTGGAAAGAAGTAATAAATTATGAAATGGATTTAATCTTGTTAAACAGAACATGGGTTTTAGTTGATCATTCTCTTGGATCAAATCCCACAGGTTGTAAATGGATATTTTGAAGGAAATATAACACAAATGGTTCAATACAAACTCTTAAGGCTAAACTAGTTGTCAAAGGTTTCACATAAAACGAAGACATTGATTATTTTGATACTTATGCTCCAATAGCAAGAATAACATCCATAAAAATGCTTTCAACTTTAACGTTTATTTATAAATTACATGTACATTAAATAGATGTTAAAACTGCCTTATTAAATGCAGATCTTAAAGAAAAAATATATATGGAGCAACGTGAGGGTTTTATACTTCTTGGAAATGAGAGAAAGATTTGTAAACTAATCAAATCTCTTTATGTATTAAAATAAGCTTAAAAGTAATGGCATGAAAAGTTTGATAGTACTATTCTTTCAAACGAATTTGTACACAATAATGTAAATAAGTGCATTTACTCTAAATTTACAAAAGAATATGGTATAATCATATGTCTTTATGTAGATGATTTGTTAATCTTTAATACAAATATGCTTGGAATTGTTGAAACTAAGAAATATTTAACTTCAATTTCAAAATAAAAGGTCTCAATGGAATTGATACAATCTTGAGAATTAAAGTCAAAAGAAATCAAAACGTGATTTCAATGAATCAACCACATTACATAGAGAAAATTCTTCATAAATATGATCATTTGGAAATCAAAGAGTTTAATAGTTCTTATGATTCTAGTATAAAATTGATTAAGAATTGTGAAAGAGTTATGGCACAATTAGAATATACAAGTGTTGTTGGTAGCATAATGCATGTTGCACATTGAACTAGATTAGATATAGCCTATGCTGTTTGCAAACTTTCAAGGTTTACAAGTAAATTTAGCAAAGATCATTGAAAGGCTATTACTAGAGTACTTGTATATTTAAAAAAATTAGAAATTTGTTATAGTGGTTTTCCTAATACTTTAAAAGGATTTTTTTTTTTTATGTTAGTTGGATAACTAGTATTGATGATAATAAATCCACATAAGGATGGATTTTTACTTTAAAAGGTGATGCCATAAGTTGAGCATCTAGAAAGCAGACTTGTATTACATATTCTACAATTGATGCCAACCATTTTCATATATTGTGATAATAAGGTTACAATATGTGTAGCCCACAATAAGATTTATAATCAAAAGTCTAGACATGTAAGTCTGTGACATGGCTACATAAGAGAATTAATCTCAAATGGCATTGTAAGAATAGTTTACGTTAAATCTCGCAAGAATTTGGCTAATCCACTTACCAAACCTTTGCCAAGAAAGGCTTTAAAATTAACTTCTAGTGAAATGGGGCTAAATTGATTTAAAAGCATCAGTAATGGAAAGCCAACTTTGAGTTAGCAAAACTAACAATGAAAGTTCAATGGGTAATAACAAGTTACAATATGTTGTTATTATGTACTAAATTTTTTATATTAAATAGCATTATTCTAAAATATTCAATGCGATTGTTACGAGGAGAGGATGAGTAAACCGCTTTTAATGGAAATGTCAAATGCTTGTAGTAACAGGGCCATAATTACAAGTTCCACCTATATGAATATTTGAATGGTGACACTTCAAATAAGAGTTAAAAGGGTTTACTCTTGTAATTATTCATAAAACTAGGATTAGCATAACGCCATATAAGTGCTAAAGCAGTTGACAGAATCTTAAAGCAATTAAATAATGCTATGTGTGTGATATTTTCGGCTATGACATAAAGAGTTGTCGTTCAATCCCTGTGATACAATAACTTCGTTTTAACTTTAAAATTTCTACTCTAATAGAAAGTTCAAATCTTCAAGATACTTTCTACTATGCATAGTATTATTAATATTACAAACTAATTGAGGATTGTTAGATAGTTTGTAATATTAGAAGTCTTATTCAAATGTGGTTATGCAAATTAAGTGTCTATTCAAATTAAGACATAATAACTTTTAAATAAAGAGAAATGTTTTCAAACATAACAATTGAAATACATTGATTAATTATTCAATGTTTTTAACAGATACATCTTTTGAAACTTAACTGGACGCGTCTATTGAAATAAATTAGACACAAAAAGGAACATACTTTCAAACCAGATTTCATTCATTCAAAGGCATTCTATAATAGGCTTATTGCATCTTGGAAAATCATTATTTGCCAATCCCATAATAGGCAACAACTCTTTAAAGATAATGTGTTAAAACACCCCTCAAGCCTTTCTCCTGTTTTCTTATACTATTTTCGAACAGTGACTGGTGCAAATCCAATCTTGTCACCGCTGATACTATTTTCGAACAGTAACTGGTGCAAATCCACTAGCTCGAGTCGGTCCAGATCAACGTCCGAACCAGGTGATAAAACCAGACTCAATTGAAGCCACAGAAAAGTTTGTCATCAAGTTTGTATCCTTTCTCCCTTTTCAACGTGTCTAAATAATGAGAGAGAAAGAAAATGAAAGTAATTGTGTCTTTCTCTTTGAAAGTGGGTGATTTTGTTCTAGCATTTGGTTGATTATAAAACCAGTTTTGCTAGTAAATAATAGGGAAGCAATGATGTCATTAACCATGCCATCAATATCCAAAAAACTGGTTGGGAAAACCTTAAAACATTGATATTAACGAGACATATTGTGATCAAACACGTTGGAAAGTTGAAAGACAACAACCTCGCGAAACACATGCATCGTACTACATATTCTACTGTATTTTGTCGCTAAACGAAACAATAATTTAGGTTGCAGCCGTCCGTGGCTGCACTTCCGCAGCTGCAAGTATCATGCGTACTGTTGCGGAAGATATCAATGTCAAGGTTGGCGAAGGCTAGCACGCTTCTCTGGACCAGTTTGCTGTTGAATGAAGGGCACTCTGAATTAGACACGGAGCGTTGGACCTGTTTAATACCAACTGAAATTGGAAATTGATGGCCTTGTCTACATTTGTAATCAGCGATCGATAATATTCGACAATCATGAACAAAGGCGGAGTTACATGTAAAATTTGAAATTATTTGATTTCACTGAAATCTGAAATATCTTAATATATATAAATATATATATTAATTTAAAAAATATTTTAAAGAAGAAGATATGAGGAATAACTTTCCTTGATAAGGGCATTTCAAAAATACCATCAAAATAAATTTAATTATTTTTAGTTATATTTAATCATAACTTAACAAAAATACCCTTGAAACTATTTCAAATAAATTAAACCATTAATTATAATTTCTCCATATTTGCGCTTTCAATTTCTATTTCTCACCATCCCACTCTCTCTAATTTTATCGATTTCTCTCTTCAATATTCGTCTGCTATGCTCTCGATTTCTCTCTCTCGCGTTTTCAGATTTCTCTTTTTTACGCTTTTAAGACACCAAGCGATGATTTTGATGTGCTTAGGTAAGTGGCTATTTGGAGAATTTGATTTTTAGATATTTTGAATAAAATTAAAATGATAGGTGAGTGGGTATTTGAATAATTTGATTTTTAAGTATTTTGGATAAAATTAAAATGATAGAAATGATCACAGATGATTAAAATAGCTTTTAATTAGATTAATTCGGAACCTAAACACCAATAAACTTAAGAATTTAAAATTTATAAACTTAAATTTTTAAAAGAAATTTTTTTTATTTTTAGTCGAAATAAGTGTTTTAGATAAGAAAATTTATATTTTGATTTATGAAAATATATTAGAAACACTTTAATTAGTGCGAAATTGTCAAAAAAAAATGAAGAGAGTTAAGAGGATTTAAAGTTTTGATTCGTAAGTAACAATAACAATTTAGACATTAAAGTATAATAAAATGTTTTTGAATATAACGTGTAATAATAATATTTTTTCAACATGACATGTAACAATAATATTTTTTTTCAACATAACGTGTAACAATAATTTTTTTTTTTCAACATGACGTGTAACAATCTTTTTTAACTATGGTATGTAACATGTTTTTATACATGTCATGTAACAACAATATTTTTTTCAACATGGTGTGTAATATATTTTTGTACATGATGTGTAATAACAATATTATTTTTCAACATGGCGGATAACAACCTAACTATAACCTATAACATGTTTTTGTCTGTGACTTGGTATGTAATTTTATTAAACGTAATTTTATTCAATTTAACTAAAAATAATTAAAATTATAAAAAAAGTTATTTTAAAAACATTTTATGTTTAAAAGTTATTTTTAAAAATATTCCTATTTTAAATTGACTCCACTAAAAAAATTATTAAAAAAATATATAATAATTTTTTTTAAAAAAAGATTACATAATTTTTTTTTATGCAACCAATCAAGAAGATTATATTGATAGCCACTGAAATAAATACAATGAGCAGATCCACTCGTAAGGAGGGATATAGATTATAATTCAAAGCACCCGCCGGAAGTCTGGAACTTTGTAACATTGGCCAATAGAGCAACTATAAAGAAAAAAAACAGTAACCATATACACGGCAAATCAAAGACCCACAGCAAACAAAGCTACGCCACATAAACAACACAGCAGACATCTCTGCAGGGAACCAGTAATAGGGCCTAAAAATCAAAGGTAAGCCAGTACGCATCAGTTATTTGGCTGTGTAAGTTGTATGTCTGCTTTATTTCCTTTGGGTAAAAAAAATTCAAAAGTTCATATTAATAAGAAAGAAAAGAAAAGGGGAAATCAATAGAAGAGAAATTTAAATTGCATTCAATCTCTTTCGTCTTGTAAAAATTGAAGAGAAGTGATGGATAGCAAATGGTTATCTAGCCTGCAAACTATCAATTATGTGTCATGTCTAAACTTTTCAATCAACCTCTGTCATCCGTTGTTTTTTTCTTTTGAATGGTAACATATATTAAAAAGAGGAGTCATACAAAAAGAATGTGAACTCCCCCAGAAACACAAACAAGAACAGAGGAAGGGTTAAGCACAAGCTGCACACAAGAAACAGCAGCGAGGGAAAGAGAGAGCCAATAAGAACAGAAGAAAAAAAGTCACAAGGAACAATCAGAGAAAACCAAACAAAGAAGAAACAAAAACTGGGGGAGAAAAACAGAAACATCCGGGTCCAAGATACAGGAAATATCAAACTCATTGTCTATCCTCGAAAGATCAGCAGAACGACAACTCCGGCTTTTGCAAGTGGTCAGCGAACCACGACAGACCAATTGGGAATCTCCCTCTTAACACAGCTGATAAAATTACTAACGTTTTTCAATGGCCAAGGACCAAGAGAAGGATTATAGGACAACAACACCGTACTAGTAGATAAGGACGGATTTAAAAATTTTTTCTGAATCATGTTATAATAAAAAATATAAATGTATTAAAATTCATAAATTAAAAATTTTAACATTAAATTAAAAAAATATATATTTAATATATTTATTAAATATTATAAAATAAATATAATTATATTTATTAATGACGATTTTTCATATTTTAAAAATAATACATGATAACATATAAAGACACTATCAAATATATTTTTTTTTAACATATATCACCAAGCAATTCACCGGTCACTTATTTGATATAAAACTTGAATTAAAAAAAATAAAAAATAAATCAAATTGTATGGAGAGAGAAAATAGTTTATGTTTTATTTTTTAATAAAAATTTAAATTATAAAAAATGTTTTTTATATTATATTTAAATATTGATATATAAATTATTTTTTGATAAAATTAATTTTATTTTAAATTTTTAACTTTATTTTTTATAAAATCATAAAAAAAATTAATGAGTTCATTCATATTATTAATTACATAAAACTTAAAAAAACCCAATAAAAGTTATATAAGAAGTAAAAGTCGTTGATAAATGAATGATAAGACACCACTGGGCCCGCTCATGTTAGTAGAGTCACACTCAGTAGTCAATACATTGTATGTATACTTGGTAAGCAATCGTCACTTGTATTAAACTTACTAGACAACTGACATTACCAACTATGACTCTTTTATCATTTCTCTCCGTTTGGACTCTCAGTCTTGGTTTTAGCTAGTGAACTAGTGGTTAATGTAAGCTCTGTTCTCTCTATTTCGGCCTGTCTTCTGCTACTGCGTGAATCACGAGGAGTAAAAAGTCCTAACAACGCACCTTTTCCGTCCAAACTCAACATAAGTTGTCAAACTAGTGCACCGACTTGTATTTCAAAAGAAAATTAAAAAGAAGTCACAACCATGCAATAGAATCTATCGTTTGCCAACTCCTTGTTTAACAAGATTAATTGCCATATGATTGATTTCTTTATTAATGTGAACAAATTGAGATACCAAACCAAAGTATTCTCCTTTTCCTTTTCCTTCTTTCTATTGTTATTTTTCTTTTTCGTTTTGTTGTGCTCATAGTTATCTTCTCTCCTCTTCGATATGCGAAATCCAAGTACAATAATATTTAATTACTGATTGGTATCATGTTGAATCTTCATGTCATGGTTGCTGACTCCAAAAAGTCAATGACAATAATACAGCAATAATTAGTTATTTTATATTCAAATCCCATGTTCAAAACATGGAGCTACTCGAATTGAAATAGGAGTTCTCTTACACTCTTTCCCTATCCATTTACCCATTAAACAAATTGCTGGCGTTCTGGTGAGGAATTAATCCATCGAATCTTTAGTGGTGCAAATCTAGAAAAAGTACAAGAAATCAGCTTTTCGAGATTGAGAAGATAATGCCCTTTCCCTTTCATATTTGAGAACGAAAATATGACAAACATGGATGATGGCAATGTCACTTAAATAATTTAATACTCGGAACCTCCATTGCGGCATGACGAGATTCAGTTCAAGCTCGGAGCTGAATTAATCCAATACAAGTCGGATAATATGTAGTCTTTTGGCATTGATCTAATGATAAATTACATGCATTTTCAGATATTTTAATCTAATTATAAATTGTACTTAGTTTTAGTTCAAAGAGTTTAGTTAGAAATTTTTTTCTTTAAGTATTGTTTTATAAAATAAATAATAATCTTAATGATACGAAGATAATGAATAAATAAATAATTTTATTGAATGTTGTTGGACAATCTAGTACATTTTAACATTGTTCATGGCAAGGGCGGCTCAACAAGTTCAAAGGTCTAAAACGAAATATTTAAATGAGGTTTTTTTATTGAAATTAAAAAAATTATTAAAATTTTATTCTTCTTACTTTTTTATATGTAAAATTTTTAATTAAACTTTTATAATCAAGTTCTTCTAATATTTCTTTTTCAATTGATAATATAGCCAATCCATTTAATCTTTCTTGAAACATTGTTGATCTTAAATAAGATGTTATTAATTTTAATTTTGAAAAATTTCTTTCTCTTGAAGCAACACTTACTAGAATTGTTAACATTATTCTAAAGGCAATATATGCATTTGGAAAAGAATCGAGTCTTCTTATATGATTAAGTATGTCAATTGGACTGTTTTCTTCTTGTATAATTTCTTTTAAAATTTTTAATTTTGAAAATAAATCTAAACCATCAATATCAGAATAGTTGTTATATTTTAAAGAACATTCAAGATTAAGAAAATACTTTTTCAAACTATTATCATCTAATGACTTCAACTTTTTATCGATAAATAAAAAACCAAAAATATTTTCATATATCTTAAATTGTTAAAATCTACTTTGAAGTGAAAAAATTGCTTGATCTACTATATACAAGAAGTAATCAATTCTAAATGATTTTTCAAGAGATCTATTTATTTCATTATCAATATAATATAAACTCTAAATATTTAACTATTATAATTATCTTATATTTTTTAAATGGCTAATATAAAATCAATAATCAAAATTTTTAATTCAAACAAATCAACTATTACATGAAATAAAAATAATATAACAGTATAATATAAACTCTAAATAAAGTAAAAAAATCTGTAAAGATTAGAACAATAGTATCTAATTGTTGAATGCTTATTATAAATCGCAAATGAGGCTCACAGCTTTATGAAGATAATAAAAGAATAGACTTCTTGTGTATTCTTTGAAGAAAAATTGAAGTTAAAGGAAGAAAGAGCAAATGAGAAAGAAGGATTTTAAAAGTAGATATTATACATTGAAAACAAAATTGATTTTATATATAGGAAAAAAAATAGCTGTTGGAAATCATTAAATGCATTGATTGGAAATAAGAAAAATAAGTTAGAAAAAAAAGTTGTTGGAGATGAGTAAATACATATGACTGTTGCTTTATTGGAAATAAGAAAATATAGTTAATAATTAATAGCATTCTAGAAAGAATGAAGTAATAGAAAATTAAAATTATTAGGCACATAATTAAAAAAGTTAAAAAAATAATTTTAATAATTATTTTTTACATTTATTTTTTTAATTTTTATATATTTTTAATATAATTAATTATATTATAATTATTGTAAAATTATAATTTTTTTCTAAAATTGGGCTTCCCCAAATTGGGGGCCTAAAGCCACTGCTTGGGTGGCTTCACCCAAGGGCCAGCACTGGTTCATGGTTAAAACTAAAACCATGAAAACGAGTTTGATCCCTGATTAGGATGTTGTTGTGGCTTTGGTTTTTTTTTTTTATGCTGGAAATTTTTACAGGGCCTAGCAACCTTGTTTCAGTTTTGTTTTTTAATAATTGAGGGAAGGGATATTTGAACTTTACTCTTTAGGTTGAGGGATTATGCACCAACTATTGAGCTAAATGCTCGGGTGCAAAACCCTGTATTAGTTTTATTAATAATTAAAATAAAAGGTACATAAGGGAAGTAGACCTAAACCGTACCTTCAGAATGACAAGATTAAGAAGAGAAAGAATTCCTAATACAGGAATTACCATCCTTGCAATTATTCCGAATGCACTAGATAAGTAATTTTCCTGTGTATAAGGATCTAAAATAAGCTTATGAAATATAAAAATAAAGGTCAGGAGTACTACTTTTGTACATTTATCTAAATCCAACATACGGTAAACAAATTCTATCTAATTTTAAAATACCTCGTAACTTCCCTTGTGCTTCAGAGAAAACCTGGAGTCCATGATGTTGATGTCCAAGATTAGCTAACAAGTCATCTGCTTGATTTCCTTCCCTATGTATGTGAGAGATCTTATATGAAAAATGAGTTAAACATTGGCATATAGAGGCCAATGCATACCTGCTGTCATGAAAACCTCGATATCCCTCATTTAACATTTGAATCACAACCATAGTATCCATCTTAATCCAAATCCTCGAAATATTATAATCTTAGCATTATACTAGTCCTCTATATAATGTTAATAATTCTACGTGTACAAAATTTTTAGGTCTCAAATTTTCAAAAAATGCAAATGTCAATGCATCTGTATGATCATGTAATATCCCACCACCTGAAGCATTTTGGAAATTATTTTTAGAGCTACCATCAACATTCAACTTAAACTCACCTGTCAATGATCATGCCAAGATATTATTTATGTAGAGAAGGTATTTCTCTTTGAAATTTTAATCTTCATATATGAGCTATCTGAATGTCCCCTTTCCAATGCCAATTTTGGAATTGCCTCCCATGAAACAATTGATGTATAAGTTTCAAAATGTGCCAGATCACTCATTTTGGGTACAAGCTCAAGTTCCTATGCTTAGCATCATTCCTTTTAACCCATAGGAACCAAAAGATAAATAAAGGCAATAATGTGCGAAAGTGACCCTGTTTTGTATAATCACCAGAATATACCCATGCCCATAAAATTTGAGAAACATTTTAGGGACGAATAACATAGATTTGAAAGAATTTTACGAAGTAATGCCAAACCTGTTTAGCCACTAGGCTATCCCACAAGACATGTAGAAATGTTTCCTTAGAATTACAGCATTGACACTTAGATGCAAGTTGGAATCCTTTAGTTTTCAATTTCATCTCCACAAGAATCCAATCATATAATAGCCTCCACAAAAAGGATGTTTACAGAGGGATGCTGGTGTGCAAGATAAAGTTGAACACATGATTTACTGCTTGCCTTGTCGAATTAAATCCTAAGCACTTTTAGTAGAAAATTGGCCATCCGAAGTAAGTACCCAATAAGCAATGTCCTCGCTTAATGTATCAATCGAAATTGTCAAAATATGCACAACAATCTCCTCAAGCAGCACCATTTTTAATTTGTCAACATTACATTTACCATTATCAAAGAAATCACAAACTTGTGTCATGGACGAAATAAATAAGGGAAAAAGATTTACCAAAAGTTCGTTACTTATCCAACAGTCATGCAAAAAGAATAATTTTCCCTTGCCAATCCACCACCTCATGTATTGTTCAGTCCTTGGGCAGCTCACAACCATGCGTTTCCAAGTCTAAGAATCATGAATTTTCGGTTGTACATATGTGGGAATACGACCAACATGATACTTCTGCCATATATATTGTGTCCATAAGTTGTTACAAGACTAAAACCTCCACCAAAGCTTCATACCAAAGGCTTCAAAGATATGAGCTATGCGTTTAAGATCTAATCCACCTTCAGAAAATGAGAGGGTGATTTAATTCTAAGAAGTTTAGTGAATCCTTCTAACCTCTGTCAAACCTCTCCATAAGAAACTGTTAAATAGCCTTTCAATTTTCTTAATAACACAAATAGGAGGTTTAAGGACTTGAAGTAAATAAATAGGCAAAGAAGATAGAACACTTCTTTGTAATGTAATTCGGCCACCTAGGGATAGGAGCTTATTTTCCCATCATGTGATTCACTCCCTTATTTTTGTTACTAGATCATCAAATAGAATTACTTTCTTAGGGCCTTTATATAGAAAGGCTCCCAAATAAGTGATAGGTAGGCACTAGTGAATGAAGCTTGTAGTTTAAGATATTATTTAGCATTTGGAGTTTGTTAAATTCCTATGAGTAATGAAGCAACTCTTTTGGTGGTTTACACACTGCTCAGAGACAACTTCACATTCCTGCAAAAATGCTAGAATTTTCTACAAAGATGATTTAGCTCCATTAATAAAATAATCACATCATCTACAAATGTTAGGTGACTCACTAACATTGAGCAACTAGATAAATAATGTATTGAAGGATATTGGGCAAAAAGAGCATTTAAGCCTCTGGATCGATATTCCGCTGCCAAAATAAAAAGTTGTGGAGAGATGGAATTGTTGGTCCCAAATATGAGTGCTAGAGTGGGGGTGAATAGCACTAATTCTGCTCTTTAGCAAGATTATGAACTAATCTTAAAACAAGGAAAGTAAAATGAGGAAGATAAAAGACAAAGGATTTATAGTGGTTTGGTCCAAAACCTACATCCACTACCTTGATTATCTAACCAAGAATTTTCAAACCAATCACTAAAAACAATGAAATTCACAAGCTTCCACCAAGCTTTTACAATGGCTTTTACAAGGCTTAGCCACAACCTTTACACTAGTTTTTCATAGGCTCAACTAAAACCCAAGGTGGTTTTTCAAAGGCCCAACCACAACCTACAACAATGGTTTTTCAAGGGCTCAACCAAAACCCAACACCTATCTTTTCAAGGCTAAGTTAGAACCTTCACTCTTTCAAGCAACCTAGCTTGAAACAATCATTTAGAGTGAATCCTTCACTCTAAGAATACAAAGATGAGTAGAAAAGAAAGTACCTATGATCACAAATTGATTTTAATGGTACACGATTCAGTGTTGAATGTAAATACAAAAGATAAGTGCTTGAGTGCAGTGAAGAGTACAAAGAATTTCTAAGTTTTCTATTTTTTCTTAGCTTGAATATGATGAAATCTCTCAATAATCTTCCAAAAGTTGGTTCCTAGCCATTTGAAGATCCTTTTATACTTTAAGAAGCATGTATGATGGCTGTTGGGTAGTTTGTGACCGTTAAAAATAGTTTGGGGTACGTTCTAGCTATTAATCTGTCTTGTAGTGGTCTGGTGTAAGTTGTGGACAGAGAGCTCTTAGTCGACTAACATTTTTCTTTTGGTCAACTAAGTTGGTTTTGTCTCGATTGCAGATTTTGACAGAAAGCACTTAGTCCACTAACTCATTTTCTTGATCAACTAAGTCAGTTTTGTTTCTCAATATGCTTCAGCCCATCTCTTCTCCAATTTAAATTTTGGCCAACCAATGTTCTTCATTATTCAACCAGAGAGCTTCCTTTATGTTGGTCAATCTTATTGCTTATCCATATCAACTTCTTATGTGCACATTTGAAGGATTGACTTATTATTTCTTTATAAACATTTGCCCTGCACACTTGGATAGAAATATTAGACACACAAGGATGGGAATGTTTTATTATCATCAAAAACTAATAGAGCAACAATCTCCCCATTTTTTATGATGACAAAACATTCCTTGATTTACAACATAGTGTCTTTTAATTATTTTTCAGTTTTGCACATAGTGGGGAATGCTCCCCCTAAGTGTGTGCTCCCTCTTAATTTGGGCATATTTCTTATTTTTTTCAGCATATATTTTATTCATGTAATACAGAAAATGATGTCATGCATTCAGAATATATATATATATATATATATAGAACATTTAAGTTATTTACAGCAAATGAATGTTTGATAGATTTTTATCAAAATTTTTGCAAGATCTGTCAATAGCACATTTATCAGATATATCATCCATCATTCATCTGGTATGTTACCCATAGTAACATGATTTATTCATAATATCACAATGATCCTTAGCTGTTTGTATACATTCCAGATTATCATAGCATCAGCATAAAGTTTTCATCAACACATTATGAATAGCAGAATTTCACAAATAATAACATTATCAACAGACACATATCATTCATTTTTCACACATAGCCATAACAGCAAATGAGAAATATGTTCATAACCATAGCATCAACTGTTAAACATAGCAGCAAAAGTTAAATATCAGTGTTTGAATGCCATCATGGCACAAATAACCAACAATTCAAACAACCACAAATTCGTTCCAAAAATACCCCTAGACTTGTTTTTGCTTCATATCTTCCTAAAGACCTAATACCTCTACCCTCATGATTTTTTTTTTGTTTTTCTTGTTATTTTCCCTAAAAGTCTGGTACATCTACCCTCATGATTTTTTATTTTTCTTGGATTTTGCTACTCCCCCTTTTTGTCATCATCAAGGGGGGTTAAGACATTAGAAATATGAGGTATCAGAGGATAAGGGAGACTTTGTCTGCTCCTAAAAAGGATTCAGAGGAAAGGGAGAAGGTGGACGTAGAATGGGTGGTTGAGAAGATGCTTTTGGAGCTTGCTGATGAGGCTGAAGAGATGTTTTTGTGGCTTGCTATGGAGTGGACTGGTCAAAGACTTCTATTAGTTCCTGAGGAAAAGATACTGGTGTAGATTTGGCCTTCTCTACCAATCTGGAGGACTTTTTTCTCTTGGAAGGTGCAGTCTTTGTAGCCATTTTCTTCTTTTTCATGGCAAGTGGCTTAGACTTGACTGTAGGAGCTGTTTTTTTTGTTTTTCTTTTTTCTTTTTCTTGTGCTGTAGCAACTTCTTATTCAACTTGTTCTTCCTTTACCATTTCATAGAAGAGTCCCATAACAGATACTTCATCAGAATGGGGAAGAGATGTTTGTTGTTGTGGTTGTTGCTAAGGCTATGGTTGAAGAGGTGGATTTCCAACAAGTGAGCCAAGTACTTCTGTTCCTTAGTCAAAAGGCTCATTTGTTTGTGGTTTTGTAGAAGGGAATTTGAGAGGTTGCTCAATCCCTGGTTCAAGGTCTTGGTGACCAGGACTTGCACTCTGATAAGCTGAACTCTCAGCTTGAAATTCAAAACTAGCATCATGGAAGACAGAACCTTCTGGCTGCAGAGCTGATCCTTCAACACCTTATCCATATGGTGTCATGCTTGGAGTAGCAAAAGCATCAGCTGCAGCAAGTCCAGAGGGCATTGCTAACTTTTCCTTCAAGCTAGCTTCCATTTCATTTATCTTTTCTTTAATTTTCAGAAACTTTGCTCCTTAGTCAATGAGCTTGGCATCCATCCACATGAGCATGTTGAACTTTATTTCATTAGAGAATTGAGAGGGTGCTGCTTCAAGTGGTGCAAAGGCTGCTTTTAGTTGAGTTGGTATGGATGTAATATTAGATGTCTTAGTAAAGGTTTCTCCATACACTTTGTACCCCATCTTAATTAAGCTTCTCAGGAAGATAAGCTGGTCCCTACTTTTGACCATGTCCAAATCATACCTCTTAGCCCAGACTCATTTCTTCTTGACCAGGGAAGTGATAACATTCCCATATGGCAAATGAATTTTCTCCAGCTTGTAGGTTACTCTTATTTTCTCAATCATAAACCTCCTAAGGTTCAAAACAACTCCAGTAAAGGCATGTTCCATCAGCCAAAGATCTTGGAGGCTAATGTAACTCAGACTGCCACTTCTCCTATGTTGGTTTGCTGCAACAAAGTAATGCAGGATCCTAAATTGTGGGCTTATTATCAGTCCTGCATTACTCTTTGATTAAAATTTTTCCTTCTTTTCAATGATGATTTCCTATACAGATGATGGATCATACTTCTCAAGCATCTCAAACTCTCTTTATTCACTTTCTATTTCTAGCAAGTTACTTAGATCAGCAGCAATAACCATGAATTCTTTTCCATTCAAAAACACATTCAGGTTATTGTTTGAGAAGTCCTCAGATTCATCCAGTTCTTTTTCACTTAAAGCTATGCTTGCATAAAATTCCTTGACCAGACTAGCACTATAGGCTCTATCCTTAAAAGTACTATATTCTTTTATTCTCATTTCATTGAAGTAGTCTGTCAAACTAGTCTGAATCTCAGGGGTCTCATTAAAACTATCCCAATCAATGTATTTTTTGTAAGTGATGGGAGCATTTTCAATTTTCCTAAATCTCTCCTTATGAATTTTATTTCTAAATTTAAGTGAAGAGGAGGATCAAATACCTTTTAGTTCTTTCTTGCTTTTCTGTTTTGTTTTTTCAAATTTTTTCTTTTCTTTCATTTCGTCTTCCCAAAAGCTTTTTTAAACTTTTTCATTTCTAAACCCGATACCCTCTTTTGCTTCTTATGTGGATGCTCTACCTCGGGGCTCTCTTCCAGTGGCCTCTTTCCCTTTTTCTTTTCAAGTAATTCTTTGAACAGAGTCGACTTTGCCATTATGAGTTATGAAGGTGATTTTACACTTAAGGTTTCAAGGGATGATGAGAGAAAGATTTCTGGTTGGTTTCAAATGAGTTAATGCAGAAAAGATTTCTTAGGTTTTGAGGAGACGGTTTTCACGAGATGAAGAGTGGGAGTTTTTGACAATTTTTAATTTCAAGAACTGTTTACCTCCCCCTTAACTATTGCCTTAATTCTTCAAAATTTTAAAATTCCCTCTAACACTTTCACTATTTACTTTCTCAGCTTTTTTTCTCCTCCTTATTACTCGATGACACAATTTTCATTATTTTATTCTTCATTTACTTAGTAGTTTGTTCTTTAGTCTTAATAAAATAGAATCCTCTTAGTTGACTAAGTTTCTCACTTCAGTCGACCAAGTGTCTTTTGTTTTTCTCAACTTGGTCCAAACTTCACTCTATAATTCTTCCAAACAACTCATTCTTAGATTTTTTCTAATCTCACAGAATCTATCTTCATTAAGGGGTTTGGTAAATCTGTCAGCAAGCTGATGAAAAATGCTTACAAATTCAATCTTAATTTCACCTTTAGTTACATAATCTCTAATGAAGTGGTGTCTAACCTCAATGTGTTTAGTTCTTGAGTGTTGTACAGGATTTTTTGAGATGTTTATTACGCTGGTATTGTCATAATATATTGGAGTGTTATTCATCGACAATCCATAGTCTTTCAATTATTGTTTGATCCATAAAACTTGTGCACAGCAACTACCTAAGGACACATATTCTGATTCAGTTGTGGACAGTGCAATAGAGTTTTGTTTCTTGCTTGAGCAGGACACTAGCATGCTACCTAGGAATTGACATGTTCCACTAGTACTCTTCTTGTTAGTTTTACTTCTTGCAAAATTTGCATCTGAATATTCTACAAGACTAAATGATGATTCTTTTGAGTACAAATTCCTAAGGTTTGATTTCCTAAAAGGTATCTAAATATTCTTTTAACTAGCTGTTAGGCGTGTTTCTTTAGGTTGTGACTGAAATCTAGCACACAAATACACACTAAACTGTATATCCGGTTTACTTGATGTTAAGTAAAGAAGAGATCCAATCATACCTCTATAGAGCTTTTGGTCTACATCTTTACCTTTTTCATCAACATCAACTTTGTTGGATGGACTCATAGGTGTGCTGATGGGTTTTAACTTCAACATATCGAACTTCTTGAGCATGTCTTGGATGTATCTGTCTTGGCTGATAAAAATTCCTTCCTTGCATTACTTAACTTGAAGGCCAAGAAAGTACTCAATTCTCCCATCATGCTCATCTCGAATTCTCCCTGCATTTCCTTAGCAAAGTTCTTGCAAAGAGATTCATTAGTAGCACCGATTATAATGTCATCCACATATATTTGAACTATGATCAAATCGTTTAAGCATCTCTTGATGAATAATGTAGTATCTATGCTGCCCCTAACATAGTCTTTTTCTACCAAAAATTTAGAAAGCCTTTCATACCAAGCTCTAGGAGCTTGCTTCAATCCATACAAGGCTTTGTGAAGTCTAAACACATAATCTGGTTTTTCAAAATCCTCAAAACCAATTGGTTGTTCAACATATACTTCCTCTTGAATAAGTTTATTTAAGAATGCACTCTTTACATCTATTTGATATAACTTAAAGTTCATGTGACAAGCAAAGGCTACTAATAACCTTATGGCTTCAATTCTAGCTGCGGGTGCAAAGGTCTCATCATAATCTATGCCTTCCTCTTGATTGTTTTACTTTGCTACCAATCTAGCTTTGTTTCTTATCACATTTCCTTGTTCATCAACCTTATTTCTAAATTCCCATTTAGTTCCAACTATGGGATGATTTGAGGGCTTAGGCACTAGTGACCATACATTATTTTTCTTGAATTGATCCAGCTCCTTTTGCATGGCTAAAATCCAGTTTTCTTCTTTTTTAACTTTTTCAAAACTTTTAGGTTCAATTTGGGATATGAAGGCTAAAAATTCACATGTCTCTCTAGTTCTTTTTCTAGTTTTAACTCCTTGAGATATGTCACTTATGATTTATTCTTGTGGGTGATATTTTACATATCTCCAGTTTCTAGGCAAATCACTATGCTGGATTTCTTGTCTTTGCAGATTTTCTAGAGGTAGAGCCACGGTTTCTTCTCTAGATGAGCCTTCCTCATTATTCTTGCTATCATTGAGGCTCATTTCATCCAGGTGTTTCTATAAGTTCTCTAAATCTTCATCATCATCATGAACTTTTTTTTCTAAATGAATTGATTCATCAAAAACTATATAGACAGATTCTTCAGCATTTAATGTCCTTTTGTTGAAAACTCTATAAGCTTTGGAGTTCATGGCATATCCTAAAAATATTGTTTCATCACTTTTGGTATCAAACTTTCCTAATGGTTGTTTTCTATTATTTAGAACAAAGTATTTGAAGCCAAAGCTCCTAAAGTGAGAGATGTTTGGTTTTCTTCCTTTGTACAGCTCATAAGACGTCTTTGAGATAATTGCTCTAATTGAGACCCTATTAAGAATATAAGCTGCTGTGTTTACAGCTTCAGCCCAAAAGTTCTTAAGAAGATTGTTCTCACAAAGCATAGTCTTAGCCATCTCTTTTAAGGTTTGATTTTTCTCTCTATAATTCCATTTTGCTGGGGTGTTCTTGATGCAGAAAAGTTGTGTTCCAGCCCCTTTTCATTGCAAAACATCTCAAACTCATCATTTTCAAACTCTCTTCCATGGTCACTCCTAATGCTAACAATGGCTGTACCTTTTTCGTTCTCAACTCTCTTACAGTAGCCTATGAAAGCTGATAATGCATCATTCTTATGAGCAAGAAAATAGACCCAAGTATAACTAGAGTAATCATCAACTATCACTAAGCTATAAGATGTTTCACCTAGACTTGTGGTGCTTATTAGACCAAAAAGATCAATATGCAGCATTTTAAGAGGTCTTGATGTTGATACAACATTCTTAGCTTTGAAAGAAGTTATAACTTGCTTTCCTAATTGGCAAGCTTCACACATCCTATCATTTTCAAACTTTAGTGTAGGCAACCCAACCACTAAGTTTTTCTTAATCAACTTTGACATGGTGTTCAAACTTACATGTCCTAGTCTTCTATGCCACAACCAGCTATCATTTTCAGCATTTGCTACCAAGCACATTTCACTATTCTTCTTTAGATCTTCAAGAAAGATAACATACATATTTTTCAATCTTTTTCCTATGAAGGTGATTTTGTTAGTGCTTATATCTATTACTTCACATTTGTTGGAATCAAAACAAACTTTAAATCCTTTATCACACAGTTGACTAATGCTTAACAGATTGTGTTTCAAGCCTTTAACAAATAACACATGACTGATTTGTGTACAAGAATTCTTACCAACCATACCTATCCCATGGATTTTATCTTTTGAATCATCTCCAAAGGATACGGTGTCTCCCTTTCTTTTGTCTAGTTGAGCAAACAACATTTCATCCCCTGTCATGTGTCATGAGCACCCAATATCCAAGTACCATAGCTGTTTTTTCTTGAGTTGAGCTTTTAAGCATGTCTCCTTTAGGTGCAGCTCAACCTACAAAGCAATTGTTCAGTTCTTCTTGATAGGTACCCATACTTTGATGGGTCCTTGAATGTTAGTGACAATATATGAACCTTTTGGCACCCAAATTTTTCTAGTTTTTTGCATGTTTTTGTTTCTTACATAGTCATAAGATAAATGATCATTTTTCCCACAACAATAGCACTTTCTAGAGAGTTTTCTTCACTATTTTTTTTATTCTCTAGGCTCATTTCTTCCATTTGTCTCTAAAGGTGCTTTGCATCATTATCATCAACAAAAACTTTCTTTTGCAAAGCATTAGTTTCATCAAAAACTACATGAATAGACTCTTCAATTGTTAAAGTTCTTTTGTTAAAAATTCTATAAGCTTTTGAGGTCAATGATTACCCTAAAAATATTGCCTAATCACTTTTAGCATCAAATTTTTCAAGAAAATGTTTTCCAATGTTCAAAACAAAGCATTTACAACTGAAACTTCTAAAATGAGAAATGTTTAGTTTTCTGCTTTTGTATAATTCATAGGGAGTTTTAGATATTATAGCCCTTATTGAAACTTTGTTAAGGATGTAGGTTGCTATATTGATAGCTTCTGCCCAAAAATACTTTAGTAAATTGTTTTCACTAAGCATGGTTCGAGCCTTTTTTTTTTTTAAAGTTCAATTTTTTCTCTCAATAACCCATTTTGTTGAAGTGTTCTTGGAGCAGAAAAGTTATGATCCAACTCTTTTTCATCGCAAACGTTTTCAAATTCATCTCTTTCAAACTCACATCCATGACTACTTCTAATGCTAAAAATAAGAAGTCATTTTTCATTCTAAACTCTCTTACAATGATTTGCAAATGTAAGTAATGCATAATTTTTGTGAGTAAGGAAGTAGACCCAAGTATACCTAGGGTAGTCATCAATTATCACAAAACTATATGATTTACCTCATAAGCTGGTTATGTTGACTAGACCAAATAAATCTATATGCAGTAATTCAAAAGGTCTAGAATTTCAAATCGTCTTTTTGGGTTTGGATGATGTTCTAATTCATTTTCGTAATTGACAAGCATCACAAAACTATTATTTTCAAATTTAATTTCAAGCAATCCAACAACTAGATTTCTTTTCATTGGTTTTGAAATGGTATGCTTGCTTACATGTCCAAGTCTTCGATGCCATAGTCAGCTATCATTTCCATCATTTACCATAAGACATGACTCACAATCTAGCTCAAGATCTTCAAGAAATATAATATACATGTTTTTTATTCTTTTTCCTATGAATGCAATTTTGTTGGTACTAATATCTATAACTTCACATTTACGTGAATCAAAACATATTTTAAATCCTTTGTCACATAGTTGATTGATACTTAATAGATTATGCTTTAAGCATTTAACAAACAGCACATGATTAATTTGAGCATAAGAACTTTTACCAATTGTTCTTATACTATGAATTCTGCCTTTTGAATTATCTCCAAATGATATTGTACCTCATTTTTTCTTATCCAGTTAAGCAAACAGCATTTCATTTCCTATCATATGTCTTGAACAACCACTATCCTTGTACCATGGTTGCTTATGCTTCAGTTGAGCTTTTGAACATATGTCTTCTCGGTTTGTCTCAACCTGCAAAACAAATTTTTAGTTTTTCCTAACAAGTATCCATACCTTGATGGGTCCTTAAAGGTTAGTTACTACATAAAAGCCTTTTGGTACCCAAATCATCTTTATTCTTTGAGTGTTTTTTCTTCTATAACATTCATAAGAAAGATGACCTATTTTGCCACAAATATAACATATAAATGAGAAACCATTAGAATTTCTCTTAAAGTTTATATTTCTTCTTGATGTTTCTTTTGTCAAACACTTAAGAGTAATGTTTTCATCAATTACCTTTTGCAATGTTTCATTTCTGTTTTCAAATTTCAATTTCAGAAGTTCAAAATCTATTTTAGAGTGTTCTAGTTCAGTTTGAAGAGAATTTCTTTGTTCAAAAATAAAGTTGAAATCATCTTTTATCTTTTCTAAATCATTCTCAAGAGATGTACTCTTTCTTTTTAAAGCTTTATATTTTGATGCAAGCTTTTCAAACTTATCATAGAGGCATTCATATTTTTCTTGAAATTCATCAATTGAAATAACACAAAGGGTAGAAGATACCTCGAATTCATCATCTTTGGCCATTAGACATAGGTTTACTCTTTTTTCCACTTTCTCTTCATCAACTTCTGAACTTAAAACATCATCGTTAGACCAGGTTGCAGCTACCATAGCTTTCTTTGATTTTCTATTTTTCTTAGGAGTTTCCTCCTTCAGCAAAGGGCATTCTGATCTAAAGTGTCCAAGTTTCTTGCAATCAAAACATATAATATCTTCCTTCTTTTTAGATTCATTTTTATTTCTGATCTTCCATAAAGAACTTTGATCTCTTCTATAGCTTTTCTTAGCCAATCTTCTATCTTTTTGTCCTATAAGTTTTCTAAATCTTCTTGCTATCATGGCCAATTCTTCATCATCATCACATGATAGATTATCTAATTCTTCTTCAAAAGTGCTTGCTCTTAGAGCAAAGTTCTTCTTTTTTCCTTTGGCTTATTTCTTGTCTTTTTCTTTTTCTTCTTTTTTAAGCTCCAACTCATGAATGAGAAGAGAGCCACAGATTTCATCAAGAGTGATGACATTTAAATCCTTAGCTTCTCGAATGGCAGTCACTTTCGGCATCCAAGTTTTAGGTAGGCTTCTAAGAAGTCTTTTAACAAAGTCATGTTTAAGGATTGGATTACCTAACTAGCCAAGTTTATTGGTAATGTTAGTAAACTTATCAAGCATGCTAGTGATATCTTCACCAGGTTCCATCTTGAACATTTCATAGTTGTGGGTTAGAAGGGCAATTTTGGACTCCTTGACTTATGAAGTCCTTTCATGGACAATTTTAAGTTTGTCTCAAACTTGTTTGGTAGTGGTACAGCTTGATAATTTGTTAAATTTTGTGGGTGTCAAGGCACAGTGTAGAGTATTAATAGCCTTAAAGTTTGTTTGAACCTTTTTGGTTTCAACTTTAGTAAATTCAGGCTTCGACTTGAGTATCCTTTCATTGGTCACAACATTTATGGTTTAGGGGATATAAGGTCCATCAATGATGACATTCCACATTTCATAATCTATTACTCTTATGTAAATAGATATTATAGTGCTCTAATAGGGGTGTTTGATCTATCAAACAAAGGTGGTTTGTTTATGGACTGTCCTTCAGCAACAACAGATTTTTGAAAAGCCATTTGGATCTTTGCTTAGGATGTTAAGCCTTAAAGATAAGGGTTAGGCTTTGATACCACTTGTTGGTCCCAAAGAAGTGTGTTAGAAGGAGGGTGAATGTCACTAAACTTGACTTTTAATTAAGGGCTAGTTAAAGGTCAATGATGAGAAGTTAAATGCCAGACGAAAGAATGATTTAAAGAAGAATTTAAAGAAGCATGAAATGAAAAATAAAAGAGGTTAGATAATACACAAAGATTTATAGTGGCTCAGTCTCTTTAACCTACATCTACTAACTTGATCTACCAATCAAGGATTTTCAAACCAAATCACTATAATCAATGGAATTCCCAAGCTTCCACCCAGTTTTTGCAATGGCTTTTCACAAGCTCAGCCACAATCTTTAACAATAGTTTTTCCTAGGATCAACCAAAACCCAAATCTAACTTTTCCTAGGTTGAGTTAGAACCTATAAAACCAATCAAGCTGTCACAACTCAGGACTCCCATGGAGTCCGTGACAACCGCCACGACGACTGGATAGGCATTCATACCCTGAATACCGAGCAAAACCTCGCAAGGCTTTTGTATCAGTTTTCTTGCCTCCCCTGTGAGCAACAATTACCGATCATCATGTTTTAACAAATTACAAGCCATTTTTAATCAAAACAATCATAAAATATTTTTGACTCACAAGGGCATTTCAATCATTTTCCTCGAAAAATTTCGAACCCAGATAATTTGAAGCATATAAGTGAAAAACACGTATTTCGAAATCAGAAACATGTTATGCTATCTAAAACATTCATTTTAAATGAAAAGGTAACCCTTAGAATATAATAAAAATATTTAATAAAATATTCCATTATTTGTAAAACAATTTTTATAGAATAGTCCGTAAATAATTTTTTGGGATGTAAAAGAAAAATAAATTCTTACATACAATAATAAAGGTAACCAGAGTATACAATTACATTTACAGTGACACGTGGGCCCACAAATGTTCAAAAGTAAAGAGGACAGTGAACCTACTGTCGATAAGGTTGCAAGGCCAACTGTAGTCCTCGACAAACTCAGTTATCTACAACTATTCTAGCCCTGAAAGGGTGGAAAGGAGAGTGGTGAGTTTACACAACTTAGTGAGTAAACAAATATCACCTAAAATATCTAAAGGCGAGTAAAAGGAGACAATGAAAATTGTCCATCTCAAAAGAGTTTCATATCATGAAAATTCACTTAAATCAATTAAAGTAAATCCATTTCACCCAAACAATTAATAAGGCTTATGATTTTCTTTAAATCTTGGCTTATGCCAAAGCCAATACTCAAGGACACTTGATCGTCATCAGAGTCTGACCGAGTCCGCCAAGGCTGTAAAAGTTTCATATATGCATGAGACACATTTTTACACTTGGAAATATAGTCGTTCCTTGGCATTGGCTGAGTTCGCCTTCACGTGGTGATTTGGCATGAAGTGAACTTTGTCATACCTCAAGACAACCCTTTACGCCTCTACAACTGAGATAAAGATATATAGTGGGGTTTACCGTGCCACTTCTAAATAGGCTGGTCCACGGAACGCGGCTGCTGTAGTAGTTAATAATCCACCAATTAAATAAAATTTCAATAGCATGACTTGGCAATTTTATTGCTAAGCAATTTATCAGTACAAAGCAAACATTCCACATTTTTCAATACAATTATCAATTCACCCAATCATGCCATAATATCATAAGCCATTTGATTCAAATCATAATTTATAATACAGTGTGTGGTCTCCAATTACTCTAATTTCAAATCAAGCATCCAATTTTCAATTCAATTTATAAAAATTTAATTTATTTTATAAATTCATATTTTTTTTCATAAAACAAACAATTCACCATTTAAAATAATTTTTCACAAAATTATCAAATTGAGTAAAAATTACTCTAGATAATTAAGACGATAATAAGTTTACTCATAATTTTCGAAAACCGAATTCGGGTACTTCGACTATTAATCCTCGGGTGTGATTTCTTTGCCTATCAGAGGATTCACCACCTAGACATATTGTACAATCAATCAATTACTACATGTGTGCTCATTCAGTATAAAATTAATCTAAATTCTACATGAATGCATGAAATGTTCAGGTAATCGTTTAAATACGGTGTTGGCCTAATTTGGTCTTTCAACTGATTAAATGACCAAATGTGTCCAATTTAACTCCAAATATCACCATTCCTTTTCCAATACTTCAAATCCCCAATTACAAGTCAAATAACACAAAATCTACCATAGCCACCTTCACATTTCTTCATGGGAAATTCGACCATGGTGGTGCATTCGCACTAAAATTTTTCTTACTTAATTTTTACACCACAAACCATAAATTCTCAACCAATTCACTTGAAACAAAATCAATCCACCATCAATACTCCACATATAAAGTTCGACCAATGAAGGGTACCAAAGATTATGTGATTTTCTTCACTTGTTTTCATACTACACATCATTAATCACCTAAAAACACTAACATATTTTAAAATCAAATCAATTCCAACATCATTTTCTCTTTATACCCATTCGGCCAGCCATAAAAACATTATGAAAACATGTAATTCAACCATGGAAAATAAGGAGAAATGCATGGGTAGTGTAGATCTCAAGCAAAAATTGAGAAATTTTACCTTTTTCCACTTAATTGCTTGAATTTCCACAATTTCTCTTTGAATTTCTCCACCTAGGGTTTTGTTCTTTCTTTCTTGCTTTTGTTCTTGCTTTGGCCGAATATGGGAAGGGAAATGGGGAATTATGGGCTGATTTTTCAAGTTAAATATAGAAAAAAATCAAGCTTAACATGTGTCATGATATCATTGGCCCATAATTTAAATATTTATCTTTTAACCTTTACTTCTTCACCACACAAATTGTTATATTTATCCACACTAATAATGAATAAATTCCTTGGTTTTTTATAAGTGTTGGGGGTGAAAATTACCATTTTACCCCCGAGATGGCAAAATTACCATTTTACCCTTATGCTCCGAAAAATATCAAAATTAAAATTTTTCACTTCTAAACCTCAAATTATACTCCAAATGATCAATCTCAGTCAAATGTAGTCAAAATCATTTCTAAAAATTTCCATTTTATCCTTGGGTGGCAAAATGACCATTTTACCCTTAGATATTGACTCCAAATCAGTCCTCGAACTCTGAATCACCATTTTAAGTTATTCCTGGACTGTGAAATTCTCAATTTCATATTAAAATCTCTATTTTAACTAGTTCAAGACTCAATTCAGCTTAGTTGTACCACTAGGTACAATACCGACTTTTGTTGATTTTTTTCGAGGCCTTCCAAGTATGCAAGCATTCTATCACTCTTATGTATGACATGGCAAATACTCTGTAAAGTCGAGCTTGACACAAGCTAACCCAAGCTTGATTAATCCCCTTAAAGTGACTCACACACTTTAAATAATCAAGAAGTACAGATATGAAGAAGCACCTACGATCACTAACTTGATATGAATAGTATAAGATGGTGTGTTAAATTCTATTACAAAGATTAGACTGAAATACAAGAAGGATTGAGAGATTTTTTACTATTTTTGAGCCTCTTTTGATCTTGGAAGCATCTTAATCTACTTTTTAGTTGTTGGGGATGTCTTTTATACTTGAAAAACCAACTCTGATGGATGTTAACAGCTTCAGACCATTGGAAATAATTTAAAGTCAATTTTAGCTGTTAATCTATCTTCAAGCATTCACATTCAAATTTTTAGACAGTGTGCTCTTAGTTGACTTACCATGCTTTTTAGTCGATTAAGTCTTCTCTATCTTGTAATTAAATTCTTTGACAGTGAGCTCTTAGCTAGCTAACAATACGTCGTAGTTGACTAATTTTTCTTTGTTTCATAATTTGCTTACTCTCTTAATCAATTAAGTAAGGCTTCAATCAATTAAAAGCTTACTGTCTTTGAACCATCCAACTTCATTTTTGAATTTTAGCTGACTAACTTCCTTGGTTATCCAACTAAGAGGCTTCTGTTTGTGGCTCATTTGTAACTACTTATTCTTATGAGTTTTAATATTTTCTTTTCAGTGATTAATTTATTATTAACATACATTTTCACCGTGCACACTCAAATAATATAGTTAGACATTAATGGGTGGGAATGTTTTATTATCATCAAAAACTTATGAAGCCAACACAACTAACCAAAAAAATTCACTAATCAATTACACCAAGCAATGGACACTATCATCATGCAATATATATATATATGATCAAAAACATCATCACTTCAGCATAATTCAGATTTCACTAGCATTAATCATCCCTAAATCTCTCTTAATTCTACAAAATTATTCTTTCATTCAATAGTTTTGTGAAAATGTTAGCTAGTTGATGCAAGATATCTACAAAATCTATCTCAATATCTCCCTTAAGCACATGATCTCTAATGAAATAATGTCTAATTTCAATGTGCTTGATTCTAAAGTGTTGAACAGGGTTTTTGGAGATATTTATGGCACTTATATTGTCAAAATAAATAAGAACTCTATGCATAACCATTCCGAAACTATTTAGTCGTTGCCTAATCCATAGAATTTGTGCACAACAACTACCTAGTGATATATACGTAGCTTTAGCAATTGATAAAGCAATAGAAATTTGTTTCTTGCAAGACCAAAACACAAGCATGTTTCCAAGAAATTGACAACTACCACTAGTGCTTTTTCGATCAATTTTGCTACCCAAAAAATCAACATCAGAATAACCAAAAAGATTAAAAGATAAACCTTTTGGATATCATAAGCCCAAGCTTTGAGTATCCAAGAGATATCTAAAAATCCTTTTCACAGTAGTCAATTATGATTCATTGGGACATGATTGGAATCATGCACATAGGCACACACTAAATAATATATCAAGTTTACTTTTAGTAAGATAAAGAAGTGAACCAATCGTACCTCTATAAAGCTTTTGGTCCACATCTTTTCTTTTATAATCTTTCTCAAGCTTTGTGGAGGGGCTCATAAGAGTTCCAATTGACCTCATATTCATCACACCGAACTGTTTTAGCATTTCTTTGATATACTTTTCTTGGTTGATGAATATTCCATCTTCACATTGCTAATTTGTAAACCCAAGAAGAACTTGAGTTCTCTCATCATGCTCATTTAAAATTCTCCCTGCATTTCTCTAGCAAAATTCTCACACAATTTTTCATTAGTAGCACCAAAAACTATATCATCAACATTAATTTGAACAACAATCAAATTAGCCATACTTTTCTTAATAAACAAAGTATTATCTATATTTCATTTAGAATATCTTTTTTCAATTAAGAACTTAAAGAGTTTTTCATACCAAGCTCTAGGAGATTGTTTTAATCCATAAAGAGCTTTATGCAATTTATATACATAATCAATTTTATCAAACACTTAAAAGCTAGGAGGTTGTTCAACGTATACCTCTTCTTGTATAAAGCCATTAATAAATGCACTTGTAACATCCATGTGAAACAATTTAAAGTTCATAAAGCATGCATAAGCAAGTAAAAGTCTAATAGCTTCTAGTCTAGCTACAAGAGAAAAATTTTCATCAAAATCAATACTTTCTTCTTTATTGTAGCCATGAGCAACTAACTTTGCCTTATTTCTTACCATATTTCCCAACTCATCCATCTTGTTCTTAAGTACCCATTTTGTTCCAACAATTGGATGGTTGGTTAGCCTTGGAACTAAGCTCCAAACTTTGTTCTTTTCAAATTGGCTAATTCTTCTTACATTGCAATCATCCAACTCTTTTCCTTTTTAGTTTCCTCAAAGTTCCTTGGTTCCACTTGTGATATGAATGCTAGATGTTGGTCCCAAATATAGGTGCTAGAAGGGGGGTGAATAGCACTATCTGGCTCTTTTTGGTGAGATTGAGACTTGATCTCAAAACAAAGAAAGTATATCGATGAAAGCAATGGACAAAGTATTTATAGTGGTTCGGTCCAAAACCTACATCCACTACCTTGATAATCCAACCAAGGATTTTCAAATCAAACACTAAGACGATGGAATTCACAAGCTTCCACCAAGCTTCTATAATGGCTTTTCAAGGCTTAGCTACAACCTTTACACTAGTTTTTCACGAGATCAACTAAAACCCAATGTGGTTTTCCAAGGCTCAACCACAACCTATCACTAGTTTTTCTCGAGCTAAACTAAAACCCCAATGTGATTTTTCAAGGCTCAACCATAACCTCTACTCTAGTTTTTCACGGGCTAAACTAGAACCCCAATGTGGTTTTCCAAGGCTCAACCATAACCTATCTCTAGTTTTTCACAAGCTAAACTAGAACCCACAAGCATCCAAGCAAACCTTGCTTGATGCAAACACTTAAAGTGAAACACTCACTCTAAGGATACAAAGATGGAAAGAAAAAAGTACCTAGTGATCACACGGTTGATCTTATATGGTACAAGTTTAAGTGCTAAACACAAATTCAAAGAATAGACGTTGAGGTTCAGTGAAGAGTACAAAGGATTTTCAGGTTTACTATTCTTTTTGACTTAAATATGATGGTGTCTTTGTGTATGAAGCCAAAGTGTGCTCAAATTTCTCTTGAATTGTCAAAAGTTGGTTCCTTGGCATTTGAAGATCCTTTTATAGTTGAAGAAGCTTGTCAGATGGTTGTTGGGACGTTTATGACCGTTAGAAACAGTTTGGGGAAGCTTCTAGCCTTTATTCTGTCTTGTAGTGACTTGGCGGATGGTGAAGACAAAGAGCACTTAGTCAACTAAAATTTTTCCCTTGGTCGACTAAGTTAGTTCTGTTTCAAATGCAGATTCCAGAAAGCGCTTAGTCGACTAACCCCATTTTCTTGGTCGAATAACTCGATTCTTTTTTTCACCAAGCTTTACCCATTCACTTCTTCACTTTGACTTTTGTTCAACCAATGATTTTCCTTATTTCACCAAGGGACTTCCTTTATATTAATCTTCCTTGTTCCTTATCCAAATTATATCTTTAGGTGTTCAATAGGAAGATTGCAATATTGTCTCATTTATGATCATTTGCCCTGCACACTTAGTTAAAAATATTAGACACAAATGACATGGGAATGTTTTATTATCATCAAAAACTAATGGAGTCAACAATCTCTCTTTTTTTGATGATGACAAAACATCCATTGATTAATAACATGGTGCCTTTTTAATTCCTTTTTCAATTTCTGCAGAAAATGAGGATTGCTCCCCCTAAATGTGTGCATATTTTTCATTTTATTCCAACATGTTCCTATCGTAGTTATATTCCTAGTGACATTGTACATACTTGCTTTTAATAGAAATTGTCCATATATGCAGATTTTAGAGCAAATGACATGTTGACCGATTTTATCAAATTTTCTACTTTTACAGATTTCTGTCAATAGCTTGTAATTTCCAGATTTCATCATGTCAGCTCCAGATTTCATTCAAACCATCATTTTTCCAGCAAACTCTCTATAAATCATCATCCATAAGTACTCAAACACATATTTAACTTTGCATTATCATGTTAGAGTAGGTTTATCAGCATAATTATTCAATATCAGCACTGAATCAGAAAATTATAGCAATATTGCACAGTATCAGCAGATAAATTTCTAGCCATGTTTCATAATGCCATATGTATCATTTTCAGAGTTCAAGCATTTCAAACAACTATCAATAAGCATATTCTAAGCATCCATAAAGTCAGCCAAGATTAAGATTTAGTGTTTGAATGCCATTAAGGTATAAATATCCAACAAAAACAGTAATTAGAAATTTATTCCAGAAATACCCCTAGTCTTGTTTTTGCTACCTTTCTATCCTAGAAGTCTGGTACCTCTACCTTCAGGGTTTTTTTTTGTTTTCTTGATATTTTCCCTAAAGGTCCAGTACCTTTACCTTTAGATTTTTTTATTTTTCTTGTGATTACGACTCCCCATTTTTGTCATCATCAGGGAAAGGGCTGAGGTATCATTCTTCAGAGGGAGATAGTGTAGATTCAGGGGACATGGTTTGTTCTCACCATAGATTTAGGGGAACAGGAGAGGGTGGTCTCAGAGGGGGTTGAGAGGTTGTTTCAGGAGTTTGCTGAGAAAGCTGAGGAGATGTCTTTGTAGCTTTCTCTGGAGTTGCTTGATCAGAAACTTCTATTGGGGCTTGAAGAGTGCTTGTAGGAGGTGATTTTACCTTTTCTGCCAATCTTGAAGACTTCCTTATTCTTGAAGGTATTGATTTTCTTGTTGTCTTCTTTTCTCTCATGGCAGGTGGTTGAGGCTTAGATGCAAAAGCTGTGTATTTTGCTTTTGCTTTTCCTTTGTTCTTCCATTTTTCTACAGCTCCCTATTTTAAGGTCATTGCTTGAGCAGCTTGAGCTGTTGCTGCCTCTTTTTCTGTTTGCTCTTTTCTTACCATTTGATAGAAAAGTCCCATGATAGACACTTTATCAGAATGAGGAAGGGATGCTTCATGTTTAGGCTATGGTGAAGATTCATGCTCAAGAGAACCAGGTGGTGAACCAACTACCTCAATGCCTTGATCAGATGTTTCCTTTCTTACTGAGGTGGTTTGGTGAGGTTCTTCAAGTTCTGGTTCAAGGTCATGATGACTAGGGCTTGCACTCTGGTAGGTTGATCCTTCAGCTTGAAATTCAGGGCTTACATCTTGGAATTCAAAACCTTTTGGTTGCAAGGCTGATCCTTCAGCACCTTGTCCTTCTAGTGCCATACTCTCAGTAGCAAATGAGTCAGCATTAGCAGGTCTAGTTAGTATTTCAGATTTGGCTTTCAAGCTGGCTTCAATTTCATTCATTCTTTCTTCAATTTTAACAAGCTTAGCTCCCTGATCAGTGAGCTTGGCATCTATTTTCATTAGCAGGTTGAACATTGCTTCATTGGAAAATAAAGGGGTTGTTGTTTTTGGTTGTGTGGGGGCTACCTCTGGCTAAGTTTGTACTGAAGTAATCTTGGAGGTCTTATTGAAAATATCCCCATACACCTTATATCCCATCTTGATTAAGTTTCCTAGATAGATTGGTTGGTCTCTACTTTTGACTATTTCCATATGGTACCTCTTGGCCCATACTCCTTTCTTCTTGACAAAGGATGTGATCACATTCCCATAAGGCAAATGGATCTTTTCCAGTTTACATGCTGCCCTTATCCTTTCAATCATGAACCGTCCAAGGTTCAGAACTTCACCAGTGAATGCATGCTCCATCAGCCAAAGGTCTTGAAGGCTGATGTAGCTTAAGCTACCACTCCTACCATGCAGATTTGCAGCTACAAAGTAATGCAGGATTCTAAATTGTGGACTAATAATCAGCCCTACATTGCTCTTTGAAGAGAATTTTTCTTTCTTTCTAGTGACAATTTCCCACACAGAAGTAGGATCATACTTGTCAAGCATTTCATACTCTTCATTTTCTCTTTCAATTCCTAGCAAGTTACTCAAGTCTGAGGCTGTAACTAAGAATTCTTTCCTATTTAGAAAAACATTCAGATTTTCTTCTAAATAGTCCTCTGAATCATCAAGCTCTCTTTCACTAAATGCAATGCTAGCATAGAATTCTTTAACTAAACTAGTACTATACATCCTGTCTTTGAAAGAGCTATACTCCTTAATACTCAATTCATTAAAGTAATCTGTCAAGCTTGTTTGGAGTTTAGGAGTTTCACTGAAACTCTCCCAGTCAATGTACTTTCCACATGTAAAGGAGGCATTTTCGATTTTCTTAAATCTCTCTTCATGAATTTTATTTTTACATTTCATGGAAGAAGCAAATGATGTACTTTTTTCTCTTTTGCTCTTCTTTCCCAGTTTCTCAGTCTTCTTCTTTTTCTCTTTTTGTTTCTTTTTCTCAAAATCTTTTCCAGTTCTTTTTGTTACAGAACTCGAAGCTCCTTTTTGTTTCTTCTTTGGGTGCTCAGCTTCGGGGTTTTCTTCTACTGGTCTCTTCCTCTTTTTCTTTGCTAGCAAATCCTTAAGCAGGGTCGACTTGGCCATTATGATTTCTGAAGATGATTTTTGCTTGGGGTTCCAAGATGACAGAAGAATGGTTCTTGGTTGGTTTTAGAAGAAGAAAAGAAGCAAATGAGATAGCTAGGGTTGAAAGAATCAGTTTTCAGAGGATCAAGAAGTGATTGACAATTTCTAACTTAGAAACCGTCTGCCTTTCTCTTTACAAATGCCTCATTTTCCCAAATTTCAAAACTCCCTCTCATATTTTTACTATTTACTACTTCAGGTTTTCTCTTTTTATTTTGTCACCCGATGGACACAAAATCTCATTAATTTAATCCTATATCATTCAGCTATCAATTCTTTTAATCTAATAAAACAGAATGCTTTTAGTTGACTGTATTTCACACTTTAGTCGACTAAGTTTCTTCTGTTTTTCTCTATTTAGTCCAGATTTCTTTCTATAACTCTTCCAAACAACACATTCCTAGATTTCTTCTAATTTCATAGAATCTATCCTCACTAAGGGGTTTTGTAAATATGTCAGTAAGTTGATGCAATGAGCTCACGAATTCAATATTGATTTCTCCCTTAGTTACATAATCTCTAATAAAGTGGTGTCTAACCTCAATATGTTTAGTTCTTAAGTGTTGTACAGGATTTTTTGAAATATTTATAGCACTGGTGTTGTCACAGTATATGAGAGTGTTATTCATGGACAACCCGTAGTCTTTTGATTGTTGCTTAATCCATAAAACCTGTGCACAACAACTTCCTAGGAACACATATTCTGCTTCAGTAGTGGATAATGCTACAGAATTTTACTTCTTGCTTGACCAGTATACAAGCATGCTTCCTAGCAGCTGACATGTTCCACTTGTGCTTTTCCTATCAGTTATACTTCTTGCAAAGTCAGCATCTGAATATCCTACAAGACTGAATGGTGATTCTTTTGAATACCAAATTCCTAAGCTTTGAGTTTCTATGAGATATCTAAATATTCTTTTCACAGCAGTAAAGTGTGTTTCTTTAGGTTGAGACTGAAATCTAGCACATAAACACACATTGAACTGAATATCTGGTCTACTTGCAGTCAAGTAAAGAAGAGATCCAATCATACCTCTATAGAGCTTTTGATCTACATCCTTACCTTTCTCATCAGCATCAAGCTTTGTAGATGTACTTATTGGTGTGCTGATGGATTTCAGTTTCAGCATATCAAACTTTTTGAACATGTCTTGAATGTATTTGTCTTGGCTGATAAAGGTTCCTTCTTTGCATTGCTTGATTTGAAGGCCAAGAAAGTACTTCAACTCGCCCATCATGTTCATCTCAAATTCTCCCTACATTTCCTTAGCAAAGTTCTTGCAAAGAGATTCATTAGTAGCACCAAATATAATGTCATCAACATAGATTTGAACCATGATTAGATTATTTAGGTATCTCTTGATAAACAGTGTGGTGTCAATGTTGTCCCTAACATAGTCTTTTTCTACCAGAAATTTAGAAAGCCTTTCATACCAAGCTCTAGGAGCTTGTTTCAATCCATACAAGGCTTTGTGAAGTTTAAGGACATGATCTGGTTTCTCAAAATCTTCAAATCCAGCAAGTTGTTCAACATATACCTCCTCTTGAATGAGTCCATTAAGGAATGCACTCTTCACATCCATTTGGTATAGCTTGAAGTTCATGTGACAAGCAAAGGCAACTAATAACCTTATGGCATCTATTCTAGCTACCGGAGCAAAGGTTTCTTCATAATTTAGACCTTTTTCTTGATTATATCCCTTTGCCACCAATATTGCTTTGTTTCTTACAACATTTCCTTGTTCATCAACCTTATTTCTAAACGCCCATTTAGTGCCAACTATAGGATGATTTAAAGGCTTAGGCACTAGTGACCATACATTATTTCTCCTGAATTGATTTAGCTCATCTTGCATGGCTAAAATCCAGCTTTCCTCTTTTTCAGCTTTTTCAAAACTTTTAGGTTCAATTTGAGAAATGAAAGCTAAAAATTCACATGTCTCCCTAGTTCCTTTCCTAGTCTTAACTCCATGAGATATGTCACCTATGATTTGTTCTTGAGGGTGATCTCTCACATATCTCCAACTTCTAAGTAAGTCACTACGCTGAATTTCTTGTCTTTGTAAATTTTCAAGTGGTGGAGCTACGGGTTCTTCCCTAGATGAGTCTTCTTCATTATTTTTGCTATCATCTAGACTCATTTCTTCCATGTGTCTTTCTAGATTTTCTAAATCTTTATCATCTTCATGAGCTTCCTTTTCAACATAAATTGATTCATCAAAAACTATATGGATAAATTCTTGAACATTTAGTGTCCTTTTATTGAAAACTCTATAAGCTTTTGAGTTCATGGCATATCCCAAGAATATTGTTTCATCACTTTTAGCATCAAACTTTCCTAATGGCTGTTTTCCATTATTCAGAACAAAGCATTTGCAGCCAAAGCTCCTAAGGTGAGAGATGTTTGGCTTTCTTCCTTTGTACAACTCATATAGGGTTTTTGACATGATTGCTCTAATTGAAACTCTATTAAGTATGTAAGCTGTTGTATTTACAGCTTCAGCCCAAAAGTACTTAGAAAAATTATTCTCACAAAGCATGGTTCTTGCCATCTCTTTCAGTGTTCTATTCTTTCTCTCCACAACTCCATTTTGCTGGGGTGTTTTAGGTGTTGAAAAGTTGTGTTCCAACCCCTTTTCATTACAATATTTCTCGAACTCATCATTTTCAAATTCTCTTCCATGGTCACTTCTAATCCTAATAATGGATGTACCTCTTTCATTCTCAACTTTCTTACAATATCCTATGAAAGCTGATAATGCATCATTCTTGTGCGCAAGGAAATAAACCCAAGTGTATCTAAAATAATCATCAACAATCACTAAGCCATAAGATTTACCACCTAGACTTGTGGTGCTAATTGGACCAAAAAGATCAATATGAAGCATTTCAAGAGGTTTGGATGTTGACACAACATTCTTAGCTTTGAATGAAGTTCTGACTTGTTTTCCTAATTGACATGCTTCACATATTCTATCATTTTCAAATTTAATGCTAGGAAGTCCAACAACTAAATCTTTCTTGATCAGTTTTGTCATGGTGTTTAAACTTACATGTCTTAATCTCCTATGCCACAACCAGTTGTTATTTTCAGCATTGGCAACTAAGCACATTTCACTATCCTTTTTTAGGTCTTCAAGAAAGATAACATACATATTTTTCAATTTTTTTCCTATGAAGGTAGTCTTGTTAGTCCCTATGTCTATTACTTCACATTTGTTGGAATCAAAACAAACCTTAAACCCTTTGTCACATAGCTAACTTATGCTTAGCAGATTATGCTTTAAGCCTTGAACAAATAACATATGACTAATTTGTGTATAGGAGTTCTTATCAACCGTACCTATACCTTGAATTTTTCTTTTTGAATTATCTCCAAAGGATACTGTGCCTCTTTTTTTCTTGTCTAGTTGTGCAAATAGCATTTCATCCCTTGTCATGTGTCGAAAGCAGTCACTATCCATGTACCATGACTGCTTCTTCTTGTGTTGAGCCTTTGAACATGTCTCTTTTAGATGCAACTCAACCTACAAAAGTATAGTTCAGTTCTTCTTGATAAGTACCCATGCTTTGATGGGTCCTTGAGTGTTAGTGTCAATAAAATAGCCTTTTGGCACCCAGATTTTTATGGTTTTCTGCACATTTATATTTTTGACACAATCAAAAGATAGATGACCATATTTTCCACAACAATAGCATCTAGGTGATGCTTTATAGTGATTCTTCTTACTATATGAATTTTTCTTTAAAGAATCATTGTTTAAACACTTAATAGCTGTATTTTCATCAAGAGCTTTTTGTAAAGCATCAGTTTTATTTTCCAGCTTTACTCTCATGATTTCATAATTTGTTTTTGAGTATTCCAGTTTAGTTTGAAGTAAATTTCTTTGTTCAAAAACAGAGTTGAAATCGAGTTTTATTTTCTCCAAATCTTTTTCAAGTGATGCAGCCTTTATCTTCAAATTTTTGTACTTTAAAAACAGGCTTTCAAATTCACCACATAACTCATCATACTCATCTTGCAAATTATTCATAGATATATCACATGTCGATGAGCATACCTCTGTTTCATCATCTTTTGCCATCAAGCAAATGTTTGCTCTTTCTTCTGAACTTTCTTCATCAGATTCTGTGCTTGAATCACTATCTGACTAGGTTGCAGCAACCATTGCCTTTTTCGATTTTTTGTTTTTCCTTGGAGTTTCTTCCTTCAGCAATGGACATTCATATTTGTAGTGCCTTGGTCTTTTGCATTCGTAGTAGATCACTTTTTCTTTGTTATTGCTTTCATTCTTGTTTTTTTTTTTTTTTTGTGAAGGACCTTGATCCCTTTTAAAGATTTTTCTTACAAATCTTCGATTCTTTTTTCCCATCAGTTTTCTCAATCTTCTTGCAACAAGTGCAAGTTCATCATTATCATCGCATGAGAGTTCTTCCAACTCTTCTTCAAGGATGCTGGCTTTGAGTGCTATGTTCTTCTTCTTCTCTTTTGCCTCTATTTTATCCTCTTCTTCTTCTTCCTTGAGCTCCAGCTCATGTGTGAGGAGTGACCCACATATTTCATCTAGTGTGATGATGTTCAAATCTTTGGCTTCTCGGATGGCAGTCACTTTTGGCTTCCAAGACTTAGGTAGACTCCTAATAAGTCTTTTTACAAGCTCATGTTCGGGGATAGGTTTTCCTAGTTTGTTTAGCTTATTTGTAATATTGGTGAACCTATCAAACATGCTAGTGATGTCCTCACCAGGTTCCATTTTGAACATCTCATAGTTGTGGGTTAAGAGGGCAATTTTGGACTCCTTAACTTGAGAATTCTCTTCATAAATTATTCTTAACTTGTCCCACACTTGCTTAGCTATTGTACAGCTTGAGACTTTGTTGAACTCTGTGGGAGTTAAGGCACAATGCAAGGTGTTGATTGCCTTAAAATTGGTTTTCACTTTCTTAATTTCAGCCTCAGTCCATTCAGACCTTGGCTTAGGCATAAACTCATTTGTAACCACATTTACAGTTGAGGGAATAAAGGTACCATCTGTGATGACATCCCACATTTCATAATCCATGGCTCTAATGTATATTGACATCCTAGTGTTCCAATAAGGGTAATTAGAGCCATCAAACAGAGGTGGTCTGTTTGTAGATTGTCCTTCAACTACAACTGATTTTTGTTGAGCCATTTGGATCCTCTGTAAGGGTGTTAGACTTTGTATGCAGAGAGCTAGCTCTGATACCAATTGTTGGTCCCAAATATAGGTGCTGGATGAGGGGTGAATAGCACTATCTCGGCTCTTTTTGGTGGGATTGAGACTTGATCTCAAAACAAAAAAAGTATATCAATGAAAGCAATGGACAAAGTATTTATAGTGGTTCGGTCCAAGACCTACATCCACTACCTTGATTATCCAACCAAGGATTTTCAAATCAAACACTAAGACGATGGAATTCACAAGCTTCCACCAAGCTTTTACAATGGCTTTTCCAAGGCTTAGCCACAACCTTTACATTAGTTTTTCACGGGATCAACTAAAACTCAATGTGGTTTTCTAAGGCTCAACCACAACCTATCACTAGTTTTTCCTAGGCTAAACTAAAGCCCCAATGTGGTTTTTCAAGGCTCAACCACAACCTTTACTCTAGTTTTTCACGCGCTAAACTAGAATCCCAATGTGGTTTTCCAAGGCTCAACCACAACCTATCTCTAGTTTTTCACGGGCTAAACTAGAACCCCCAAGCATCCAAGCAAACCATGCTTGATGCAAACACTTAGAGTGAAACACTCACTCTAAGGATACAAAGATGGAAAGAAGAAAGTACCTAGTGATCACACGGTTGATTTATGTGGTACAAGTTTAAGTGTTAAACACAAATACAAAGAATAGGCGTTGAGGTTCAGTGAAGAGTACAAAGGATTTTCAGGTTTGCTATTCTTTTTGCCTTGAATATGATGGTGTCTTTGTGTATGAAGCCAAAGTGTGCTCAAAGTTCTCTTGAGTTATCCAAAGTCGGTTCCTTGGCATTTAAAGATCCTTTTATAGTTGAAGAAGCTTGTCTAATGGCTGTTGGGATGTTTATGACCGTTAGAAATAGTTTGGGGAAGCTTCTAGTCGTTATTTTGTCTTGTAGTGACCAGGCGGATGGTGCAAACAGAGAGCACTTAGTCGATTAAAATTTTTCCCTTGGTCGACTAAGTTGGTTCTGTTTCAAATGCAGATTCCAGAGAACGCTTAGTCGACTAACCTCATTTTCTTGGTCGACTAACTCGATTCTGTTTCTCACCAAGCTTCACCCTTTCACTTCTCCACTTTGACTTTTGTTTAACCAATGATCTTCTTTATTTCACTAGGGGACTTCCTTTATATTAATCTTCCTTGTTCTTTATCCAAATCATATCTTTAGGTGTTCAATAGGAAGATTGCAATATTGTCTCATTTATGATCATTTGCCCTGCACACTTAGTTAAAAATATTATACACAAATGACATGGGAATGTTTTATTATCATCAAAAGCTAATGGAGTCAACACTAAATACTCACAAGCTTCTCTTAATCCCTTTCTAACTTTGACACATTTCGAGGGATCACCAATGATAAGTTCTTGAGGGTGGTTATTTACAAATCTCCAACTTCTAGGAAGATCATTGTGCTGTTTCACATCTCTTTGTAAGTCTTTTAATGGTGGTTCATCATCATCCTTTTCTTTTAAGCTCTCTTCATCATTTTCTTTACTTTCCAAACTCATCTTCTCCATGTTCTTCTCAATATCATTTGTATTATCATCATCAGGCACTACCTTTCTTTGTACAACATTAGTCTCATAAAAAAGAATATGAATTGACTCTTCTATAACTAGAGGTTTTTTTGTTAAATACTCTATACGCTTTAGATTTCAATGCATAGCCTAAGAAGATTGCCTTATCACTCCTAGCATCAAATTTTCCCTAGATGCGTTTTCCATTATTCAAAACAAAGCATTTGCATCCAAAACTCCTTAGATGAGAAATATTAGGTTTTTATCTTTTAAAAAGCTCATAAAGGGTTTTAGAAATCATGGCTCTAATGGAAACTTTGTTCAAAATGTAAGCCACAGTATTCACTACTTTACCCCAAAAGTATTTTGGCAAGTTGTTTTCGCAAAGCATTGTTCTTGCCATTTCTTTCAAGGTTCTATTTTTTTTTTTCAACAACTCCATTTTGTTGTGGAGTTCTAAAAGCAAAAAAATTATGATCAAAACCATTTTCATTACAAAAAATTTCAAATTATCACTTTCAAATTCACCATCATAATCACTCCCAACACTATTAATGGTGAGGTCTTTTTCATTTTGAACTCTTTTACAATGTTTAACAAAAATTGATAGTGCATCATCTTATGAGCAAGAAAATATACCCATGTATATCTAGAGTAATCATCTATAATAACAAAGGCATATGGCTTGCCCTTTAGAATAGCAATAGTGATTGGTCTAAATAAGTTCACATGTAAAAGTTCAAGTGGCTTAGAAGTTATTATGACTTTCTTGGATTTAAAGGAACTTTTAACTTGTTTCCCAAATTGACATGCATCACAAACCTTGTCATTTTCAAATGAAATATTTGGAAGTCCAATGACTAGGTCTTTTCTTAAAAGTTTTAAAATTGTGTGCATACTAACATGTCCTAACCTTCTATGCCATAACCAACTATGACAAACATCATTGGCAATAAAGCATGATTCACTAGTCTTAATTTCATCAAGGAAAATTAAATACATATTTTTAATTCTTTTGCCAATGAATGCTACTTCGTTAATGTTAACATCAATTGCTTGACATGCATGAGAATCAAAGCATACTCTAAAACCTCTATCATAAATTTGACTAATGCTTAACAAATTATGTTTTAAACCTTTAACAAATAAGACATACTTGATTTGTGTTTGAGATATGTTACCAATGGTTTCAATTCCTTAGATAATACCCTTGGAGTCATCACCAAAGGAAACACGACCACATTGTTTCCTATCAAGTTTAGAAATAAGTTTTCATTGCTAGTCATGTATCTCGAGCAGCCATTATCCAAGTACCAAGGTTGCCTTTTCTTTGGTTGAGTTTCAAAGCATTGATCTTTTTGTCTTTACTCAACCTACAAAATAGATTTTCAATTTTTCTTTAAAGGTACCCATACTTTGATGGGTCCTTAGGGGTTAGCAATCACATGGGATCTTTTCAGAACCTAAACCAATTGGATTCTAGAAAAAATTCTATTATAATGGAAACATTCATAGGACAAACAACCTTTCCCACTACACACATAATAGTGACATGAGACAACATTAATTTCCTTCTAAAGCTTGTTTTTCTTTTAAACTCTTCTTCATTTTTTTGATTTCAATTTTAGTATTTCTTCTTTATCGACTTAAGTGCAGCATTTTCATTGACAACTCTTTGTAATTCTAATCTTTTGCTTTTCAATTCAATTTTCAAGAATTCAAAATCAGTTTTGGATTGTTCTAGTTTAATTTGAAGCATGTTCCCTCAATAAAAAACATAATTGTACTCATACTTGATTTTTTTCTAATTCATCATTCATTGCAACAGCCTTTTTCTTCATAGTCTTATATTTTAAAGCAAATTTTTCAAAATTAAGCATATGGACAGTCATATTAATCTTGCAAGTCATCATAGGAAATATCACATGAATTAAAAGTTACATCAATTTCTTTTTCGTTTGCCATCAAGCATAAATTAGGTTTTTCTTCTAATTTTTCTTTTTTCTCTTCTAAACTTGATGAATCACTATTAGACCATGTTGCTGCCACCATTGCTCTTTTTGGTTTCTTCATTTTCTTTAAGGTTTCCTCTTTGAGCAATGGGCATTCTAATATGAAGTGTCTTAGTTTTTTGCATTCAAAGCACACTATCTCATCTTTCCTACTAAAATCACCTTTGTGCTTGTTTTTCCAAGAGAGACCTTGATCCGTCTTGTAATTTTTTCTTCCAAACTTTCTGCTTTTTGGTCCCATTAGCTTTCTAAATCATCTAGCCATCATGTGTTGCTCTTCGTCATCATCACTTGATGGTTCTTCTAATTCCTCAAGTAAACTAATCTTGAGTGCCAAATTTTTCTTCTTCTCTTTGGCTTCTTTCTTTTCCTCCTTTTCTTCTTCTTTCATTTCAAGTTCATGTGTAAAAATTGAGCCGTAAATTTCATCAAGTATGGCCACATTGAGATCTTTGGGCTCTCGAATAATTGTGATTTTAGGTTTCCAGCTCTTAGGAAAACATATAAGTAATCTTTTCACTAGCTCATGTTTATGAATGGTTTTACCAAATTGATTGAATTTGTTTGTAATATTGATAAACCTATCAAACATGATAGTGACATTTTCACCCAATTTCATTTTAAACATTTCATAATTATGGGTGAGTAAGGTAATTTTGGACTTCTTTACTTGTGATGTCCTATCATAAATGACTTTAAGTTTTTTATAAATTTCTTTAACTGTTGTACAGTTAGAGATTTTGTTAAATTCTAAAAGAATAAGTGGACAATGAACCGGAAACTAATAAGATTTAGAACAATTCAAGCCAACCCAAATCTAATTCAACTTGTCAAATTGCCAAAATGCATAGTTGACAGATTAATCTTTTATTTTTTAAAGATAGCTGAGAGTTTAATTAACGACCTAGTAAAATCCAAAAATAGTAAATAAATTAAAAATTAGAGTTTAGATACAACAAGAATCATCAATTTAATTAAATCAATCATTTTGAGTTTTTATCTTTTTATTACAATCAATTAAATTCTCATACAATTATTTACATTCAATTAAACCCTGATGTCAATGAAGAACATGGATAACAACTCATTTTCATTAAAACCTCATGCCAATGAAAAACCTGGACACCAACTCCATTTATAAATTAAGACAAAAATGTCGAGTTAAATTGATTGTCATGTGATCAAAAAGTAACGTAGAGAAACAAAAGTAGAGCACATCAATTTCCATGTGGGTAATTGCCCACGTCAACATTGTCACGTGGCCAAAAAGCCAAAACCCCACGCTGCCATTTAGCTAACAAAGGCTACCATTTTCATCCACATAGAGATTTAATTACGGGAAAATAATTGCCCGATAACTCAATTGATTGTGATAAAAATGTGGAAACTCAAGTGTTACATTTAATTCAGTTCAGGGACTTCTTTGATATTTAAGCCAACAAATAAGCATTAGCAGGTCCATGCCGAATGTTCAACTCGGAAAGTTCTCGGGTGGGGAAGGGGAAAGTACAAAATGTAAGAAAATTAAGACTAAAATGCTTACCGTTAACAAAAATTTTACATGTATACCAGAGGTTTACCCAAAAAAATCAAAGCAGAAAATTCAGGAAGGTCAATTGACAACAATGCCCACGACTCAAAGTTCTATCGGATCATACCAAGCAAACACCATTCCCCATTCCTCCCTCTGGCCTGATCACATAGCAGCAAGCTTTGTTTCTTCTCACCAAGAGTTAGCCACTTCCAGATTTAAGTGTACTACTCAACCTACAATGATGACAAATGAATTCCTTTATGACTTAAAAACAAATATCTAACAGGCAAAGAGTGAATTGAAAAAGCTTCAGTTTTGTTTCTATTGATATTGCTACTTGTGCTAACTAGTTCAGTGGATTTCATTCAATCATCAATTCTCAGAGGCCAAAACATGTCTCCTAAAGGTGAACATAATGAAACAGAACATCAAAAGAGCAAGTAGCCATTTACAGGCCTTACTACCTTCTTGATGGCATGGCAGTGTTCATGAACCAATCAATGTGCATAAACAATGACTCAAAACTCAATTAGTGTTTAAAAAAGATAATTGTTCAAGCAGTGGATAGATTTACTCGAAACGTCTTTCTATTATTGAAAAAGATGCACAGAACATGGACATACTGAAGTTTGAAGTTGTCAATAAATTCATGAAAAAAATCATCATAGCATAGGCCACAAAGTGAGCAATTTGTAATTGCTGAATTTTATGGATTCGAGGGGCAATTTTGCCAAGAAAATTCAAGGATAACATGAATTAGAAGTGACACAAATCTTACCAGTCCAAGCCTTCAAAAAGACCTTCCCCTTTTATTGCGGAAGTTTTAAAAATAGCCCATTGGCGGTTTTTTATCTTGTGTAACTCCAATGCCTCGGTCACTGCAGCATCATCAAGTGCACCTGGAAGATCCTGTATAAACCAAAAACATGACATAAATAATTACAAGAAAAAATCATAAATAAAAAATAGTCAAAGTGGCTTACAATCTTTGATCACTAAATCAAACAGTCCTTCCTGTTTTTTTGGCTAAATATTTTTAACATTGTTCTTGGCAACTTAAATTTGAAATAAAGGATTTGGATTACAAATTTAGTACTACGAATTTGAGGAATAGAATTCATAGAACAATGATATTCATAACTACTTTAAACATAATGTCTACACTCATCCTCAGAATGTGTATAGCAAACAAAATTCAAATTCAGTCTCAAATTTATGCTCCCAATGAAGCATAAGAAACTGCATATCACTTCCTTTTACATAGGCACATTCAATAAGGGATTCTAATACCATGCACATAACCAGCTTTCTCTCAATCTCACACATAAGAAAAGCAAAATATTAGTTCTACAGTAGCCCCAAGAAAAAGAATGGCACCAACCTGCTTATTCGCAAAAATAAGAACTACTGCTCCTCTTAGCTCCTCCTCCTGAAAAAGACTCAGACTTGAAACTATTCAAGAAGAAGCATGATAAAATATATAAACAAGCATTGACAAATAAATATAACAATGTAAACACCAAGCAAAAGAAGTTGATTGCAGATGCATAAACAAGTCCTCTTAATGTAAACTATTCAAAGAGGTTTGCTTTATTTCCTTTCATGGGAGATGAGAAAAAGATAAAGAAGTCCTCTGAATCTGCTTTGACATAAATAAATTAAAAACAGAAAAGGCAAAAGTAATACAGCAAGGCTATAAGTCTATAACAACCTGAACTACCATTTAAAAATTGAAGTAAATTCTGTAAGTAAAAAAACATTCAGGAGAGAGAAAGGTGAGGGCAGAAAAACAGTAGAGAGTTTCCATGCATCATTGTTTCTTTTTGTCAAACTTCTAAAATCCAACAGTTCCTACATTGGACCTCAAACCTTACAGGGCAATGATTTAAATGTTATCTTCACAGCATGGAATATTTCTAAGATGGATCATAGCAAGAGAATAGGATGCTTTACAGAGAAAGGCTAGTACAGCAGAGCCAATATGATGAAATAAATCTTAATGAGTTTACCTCCAAGATTGCATGAAATTCTTCTTTAGCAATCACCAGCCTATCAGTATCACTTGAATCAACAACATAGATTATAGCCTGAGTATTTGGAAAGTAGCATCTCCAATATGGCCTGTAGTGCAAAAGGAAATAAGAAACTAGGCTGGTGGTCTACTGCTGGGCGCACTATTTGATTAAGTGAATATAGGGAAACAACATAAGTCACATGCTAAAAATCAAATAGAATGAGCAATCTTTTTGTCTGGCACGCATACACCATAGGATGAAAAATATTATTTTATTTCACAAATTTTAGACATTAAAATTACCTGGAATAATGCTAATCAATAACATCACAATTCCTAATTACAAGAGTGGTATAAAGAGAATAATTCCATTAACACAACATCGAAATGCCATGACAGACTCAAAATCAGTTTGCTGTAAAAGTAAGAAAGAAAAACACAAAGCCATTTATAAAAACATTAAAATGTTAATAAGCCATAGCCATAAAGCTAGGTTCAGATTGTACGGTAAAAGCAGTCTTTTATATTTTCTCTCTCTCTTTCTCTAACACAAATAGACAAACAGAGTGATTAAGGTAGTTCAGTCTAACTTGCAGCTTTTTAAAGATCTTCATTCTAGATATTTTTAGCAATAATTAATCCAATTAAATTTAACAGAAAAATAAATCTATAAATATCCAACCACGCATGTCCTACATTCGCTTCAAGTAGCAGCATAAGTATAAAGGGAAGCACTCCACAATACCAATAAAATTCATGACTAGCTTTGTCCCAAGCTGGATGTCCATTTTCTTTTGGAATGTCTCACAACGTTGTCCTCTTTCAATTTGTAAACCCTAACACTTATTTTTTTTCCATACATCACATTAATATTGATTAAATTACCTTTTTGATCACCTAACTTTTCCAGACTTTCTGTTTTGATCGCCCAACTTCGAAAAATAATGTTAAGGTCACCAACATTTATAAGGTGTTACTATTTTGGTCAATTAGTCGTTAAAAGATAACAAATCTTCCACATGGCATTCCATGTTAGCTGCTTTGCCACATGGCAATAAAAAATTAAAAGAGAAGAACTTAATTTTTTTCCTCATCATGTGGCAGAGTTGCTAGGGTGGATTGTGGTGCGGAATTATAAGGGAGAGGTCTATTATCTTCTAATGGCTTAGTAACAAAAACATTAATACTTAAAAACCTTGGTGATCAAAACATTATTTTTCTAAGTTGGGTGACAAAAACAGCTGCTTGTCCACAAAATGCAAATAATATAACGTAAGAAATAAAGAAAAAAGTTGCATGTTTAGAAAAGTTACCTAATACTAGTCTGTCCACCTGCATCAGTAAATGATAAAGATGTCATCAGGACACGAAGTCAGACATCACTTATGTTCTGAACAATTAAAATGGCTAAAAATAATAAAACAAAGCAAAATTACCAAACAAGATATTCAATTTCAGTTTAGTGCTAAGGGATTAAAATCCCATGACTTGATAATTTTATCTTAACAAGTTTCAATGGCTTTAAATAACGGCAAATTAGCATCAAAAAGAAAAACCTATTCAATGTAGGTTTGCAGAAATAAAGCTTGAATTGGCAGCGAAAGGAAAGTTTTATTTGTTCTGGTTTCTCTTAAGTTTTGAGACAGATGTCTCAAATAAGTAAATTTTATTTCATCCAGCTTTAACAAAGAAATGCTCAGATTATAAATTGTCGTCAGTTCTCTGAATATGCTTCAACTTGTTACTTACTATACCGGTTTCTCAGATGAGAAACTTAGAACAGATACATAAAGATACTGACAAAAGGCAAAAGAATCATGTAAATTGTGGATTGAAAGCCAGATCCAGCCACTTTATGCTATTGAGGTTACGGTAACAAAAGTATTAATTATCTCCAGTCAAAGCTTTGATATAAAAACTATGAAGCTTCCAATACTTGGAATAGTAACTGTTTCACCATAAGTTTGAATATTTAGAGTGTTTTTTAGTTAATTTGAATATACATTTGATGCAAATTTTTCTTATATTTTCTACCTTTAAACAATCAAATCCATATGAAAATATAATGAAATTGGTAGGACATTGCTATAACAACTCTACTATACATGTTAAAGATCTAGATCAAGGAGTACTGGTAGGCATACCTAAATCCCAAACTTGAAATTTGATGTTATTGTACTGTACTGTTTCGACATTAAATCCAATTGCTGCACCATGCAGAAGAAAACAAATCAAAAAGCAATTCTTAAATATAAAAGAAACCTTTGATTTGCTAAGTGCAAATCTTAACTTCTCTACTTTTAGTCATAACAGCACATCAAATGCTCAGTAATTTCTTTTCTCAAACATAAAGGAATAGAGAAAATGGAAAAAGGAAGACTAACTTGGAATTGTGGAGACAACTTCACCCATCTGAAGCCGATCTGCAACCAAAAAACCCAAAACGAAAAGCACAAAATAATCAAAAAATAGCAAATACCCATTTCATTAATCTTGATATTAAAATGGGTCTCACTTAAAAACATAAAAAGGATGAGAAACTATACAAAGAATGGTGGTTTTGCCAGCATTGTCGAGGCCGAGAACAAGGATCCGAGCCTCCTTGTTTCCAAAGAGAGAAGAGAACATTCTTGTAAAAAGTATACCCATCTCGTTAAATACAAATAAAATTACTCTCTCAGTGCATGAATTTGGATCAGATCTGCGAAGCAGCACCCCTTCGATTTTCCTCCCTGCACAAAAGGAGAGAGCCTGCTTGCAAGAGGAGTTGAGATTTCGTGAAGGGCTGAAATGAGAATTCGAGATGCAGAGGGGAGAGAATTGCAAAGGCTGAAACTATCCCCCCCTTTTTTTTTTTTTTTTGTTGTTGGTGTTTTTCTAATATATTCCTGGGAATCGAATCGAAATGCAGACAAAATAGAGAGAAGAAAGAGAAGCAACTAAACATTGGGTGCAATTCTGTGCGGTAATGGAACAGCCCCAGCCAATACATGATTGGGCCACGTGGTTCATTAGGAAGTCGTACGATTTCGTCCATTGCTGACGCGATGACGTCTAGCCTGGGGTGGTGGATTTTGGGAGGGAAAAATAACGGCCGCTGCCTGTTGTGAACCAACGAAGCATTAGCAAATGCAAAACCTACTAAATATTTAATTATAGTGCTTCAATGATAAAAATTTTGGAAATGTTGACGCTATTCACTCTTTTAGATTGGATTTGTTTCTCCTGCATTCGTCTGCTGCACTATGCATACATTATACATACTGAAGGAAGAGAAGATGTAGCTATATCGATGGTATTGCAATAATTAAGGAGAAAAAGAAATATAAACAACATATGAACTACGTGCTTAATGATTGGTCACAACCAAAAAAAGATCTTTAGCATATCATCTGATGGTTTTTGCGAAGCTCGACCATGCAGAATTAACCATTTACTCCTAAAATTAGAATACAGATGGATGGATGTTCAGGGTTTTCTCAGGCCTGGTCATGATGAATTTCAGCTCAAGCAATGAGTAGCTCTGGAATCTGGACATTGCTGATGCTAGCTGATAATGCAACTATTTTCTTTGGTTCCTCATTGACATTTTCATATATGTGTTTTAATTTATCCTCTTTCACTCGTCAAAAATATCATGTCTTTTTTTCAATTCTGATTCTGAGTCGCATGTGTGGAAGTGGATTGAGATTATATTAATTTATGAGTGCAAGTGTACTGTATGTAAATGAATACATGGTGAATCAGAATTTTCCACCCATCCTTTCCCATTGGAAATTAAGGTAGTGCCATGCATGGATAGCCATTTAATAGGATACCATTTTTCACTTTTTTTTTGTCTTTGGCATGTAATTATTACATTACATAAAAGTTAAATTTCAATAATATGTGTATTATTTTAAGAAACTTTTGAATTTTAATCTATATATGCACAATTATGAGATGGCTCTATGGAGTTAAATAATAAAATATAAATATTCTACATTGATGGTATATCAAATATAAATCTATATTAAATTAGACAATTGAAGTAATTCTCTACTTTAACTCATAATTTAAACCTAATACTTTCAAATTGATTGTGAACATAATTTATAACAATTAATGTTGCATTTGCATATATTAATCTGGAAAGAAAAGGAGAAAGGAATATGTATCATGCGAATGAGCTGTGAAGCCTTGTTTCTTGAATTTCACAAATATTGAAGTCGAGCCCAATTGCTTGATCCTCTTAAATTTCCATTTTACAATAATGTTTTATCCTCTTATCCGTGAATAACTATTGCAAAATTTGTCTAAAAGTCCAAGGTTTATGCAACTAATTGCGGGAAAGTAACTTTTATTTGTTGAAATTTTATGTTATTATGAAAAGATTACCTCCATTGATCCTTCGTAATGAATGTTATACATTGTGTTATATTTAAAAAGCTAACGATATTAGGCTTAGGTTAGAAAAGTTATGTAACGACCCAAGTCCAACCACTGGCCCAGCAGCTTTTTGAGCCTAAACCACGTGGTCCTCAAAAGCTTAAGCTCAAGTTACTAGTAGTGGTGGGCTTAGATTGTTATATAAGTCTTAACAATCAGATTCACATCAGATGTGGGATGTTGGGTATCACAATTCCACCCACTCAACCTTGATGTCCTCATCAAGGTTACATATCACATCCACAGGACCAAGATCTTACCAGAATAATGTGAAAGCTCACATCGGACTGGCCCAAACTCTGATATCATTTGTAACGACCCAAGTCCAACCACTGGTCCAGCAGCTTTTTGGGCCTAAACCATGTGGCTCTCAAAAGCTTAAGCTCAAGTTACTAGTAGTGGTGGGCTTAGATTGTTATATAGGTCTTAACAATCAGATTCACATCAGATGTGGGATGTTGGGTATCACAAGTTACAAATGCATGAACATTTTCAATTACTTGTACCATGAGCTCAATTAAAGTTTCAGTTAAGCCTAGCTACCAATTAGAGTGTACAGGGCTGAATTTTAAACCTAATTACATACGAGTATTGGATACCAATGACTAATCACGTGCCACGACTTTCGCAACCTTGATTCATATCCGGTAATTACCATCCCTTTTAAAACCATATATATGCCAACCTTGGAAAGAACATTAACGAGAGCCACTCTTTCAGCTTTTGCATCATGGGCTCTTTTAAATACCTCTCATGCTGCTTTTCTTTCTAATCACCTTCTTCTTCACCTCGACTCAGGCTGCCGCTTTTGAGATCCGAAATCAGTGCCCTTTACAGTATGGACAGCAGCAGTCCATGGTGGGGGTCGCCAACTCAACCGAAGCCAAGCATGGACGATAAACGAGAGGCCCGGAACAGCACAAGCTCGTATTTGGGCTTCAACCCAGTGGCAGCCTGAGTCGTGGCTTGTGCGAGACAGGCTATTGCAATGTGCTCCTACAGTGCCAGGCTTGTTGTTCACCCCCAAACACATTAGCTAAATATGCTTTAAATCAGTTCAACAACCTGGACTTTTTCGACATCTCACTTGTTGATGGGTTCAATGTTTTTATGGACTTTAGCCCAATATCTGGCGGGTGCCGTGGAATCAGATGCACCACTGATTTCAATGGGCAGTGCCCAAACCTGCTTAGAGCCCCAGGTGGGTGCAATCCATGCACGGTTTTTAAGGCCGACCAAAATTGTTGCAACTAAGGGAGCTGTAGGCCAACAGAATACTCCGGGTTTTACAGGCAGAGGTGCCTTAACGCTTGTAGCTACCCAAAGGATGATCCAACCAGCACTCCCACGCCTGTCCTGGTGTAACAAACTACAGGGTCATCTTTTGTCCCTGAAGCAGCTTTGAGCAAAGTATTAGTAAAAATGCGCCCTCTCTTTCTTCTGGTTAATTTATGCTTTAGAATAACGTTGCAGGCTTGCAAAGAATAAATGTTTCTAAGGGTCACGTTTCTCATAATAAAGGCTTGAGGACATGAATTAAAAAAAAAGACTGCAATCTTTCAATGAAGGAACCAAAAGAAAAAAAATTAAGAAAATAAAAGACACCACTTATTCAATAAAACTTAATAATTTGACTAGGATTTTGCTCTCAAACAATTTGGTAACTCCATTTTACAATTATAATATATTAATATTCTAGCCTTTCAATCTATGAAGGTTTGTATTTTGGATCCAAGAAAAGCTTATCAATGTGCCTTACAGTTCCTTTAAACAACATACAAGCAGATTCATCATCAATGGAGCATAGGCTTGAACTTTCTTCTTTCAGCAGGTGATAGAATATCTCAATCTATATATAATCTATACTTTTGTAGTTCAGACATCTTTCTGGGCAGTGAAACAATAATCAGGTGCTTGGACGGTTGAATCTGGCAGAGTTGCACCAACTTCAAATGTCATCACGTGTGTTATTATTCCTGAAAAATTTTCATGTTATTGAGTCTATATATATATATATATATATTGCGTAACTGTAAAAGAAACATGCAAATACGTCAAGAGCTGTGCTGCAAACCTGAAATTATTTAATCTATGATTTCCAGTTTCAGCGGTGAATGTCAAAAGTTTTACAAAACCGAATCAAATGAATTATTTATAATAAATATATATAGTTTTTTAACCAGACCGAATGAAATTTTATTATTAACATTTATGTATTCATAAATTTGGTTTGGCTAGTTGGGCTGCCTGATTTAATTATCTGTAGAAAGAGAAAACTGTCTTAAAATTTTCTTCTTTATCAAGGAAAATCTCTCTAGCCAAGAAAAATAAGAAAGGAAAATCGCCTGAATGCTTATACAATCAACGTTTGCGTTGTCATAACAAAGTGAATGTAAGTATTTATAAAAAAATTTTACCACAAGAAAATTAAATGAAAAGAGAATTACACCTAATCACTTTTCAAAATTGAAACTGATCTCATATAAGAAAGTAATAAGAATCACGTACCATCATAGAAATCCCATCGAACTGGCCTCTTAGTAGCAACATCTTCATAGTACCAGATAAAATCCACTTTCTCCCACACATTACAAAGGAACCCATCCTTGACTTCAGTCCCCAAATAATTAGCTCCATCAAGAAAATCGGGCCTGGGGATGCCAACCCCAAAATCAACGATCTCGCATGTGCCATTCGTGCCCAGAGTGTAGTAAAACGAAGTGCCATTGTTCCACTCTATATCGTACATAAACACCCCAAGCTGCTTCTGCTGAAGGTTAACATTGCGGCCTTTTGGCCAGTCATACCAGAGGTCAGTGATTTGGTGACCACCGGAGTACAAAGTCATGCAAAGAAGTGCGTGGAATTGTTCAGGCCATGGTGTTGGGTCAGGCCATTCAACTGAAGGATTTATAGATTGCAGAAATATTATTGACGCGGTTATGCACAAAAGGAAGTTCTTCAGCCTCATCTCACTTGGGACTTTTTCCTTGTTGAGGCGGATAAGATTCTTTGTTTTTGTTGTTTGCTTTTCTATGCAATTTTGACAAAGGGATCATAAAGTTTCCTAAAAAAAAAGGGGAAAAGAAAATGAGAACGGATTAAGATAATGTGTGTAACTTGTGTAAGCTTAAATTAGTGGTTGGTAATTTATCGGCAGAATGGCTATGTTTGGGGGGTAAACAAGTAAATTACATGCAACACAAGGGCCTCCATCATTTATTTGGGAAGAGATTGGTAAAGGCCCAAACAGAATACTAACTAGAAGCCAATAACTAAAAAGGAGCACAACCATATTTTGTATCTAAATGGACTCGATAAATTTACCAAAAAATTAAAATGGGAGCATATAAATCTAATTTCTAACATCTGACACAAAAGATACAATGAAAGTTACGCTACAAGTGACTACAGGAAATTTTTAACTTTTTTAAGGATATTGTTGACATTTGGTGAATAAAATTTGGGATGAATTATAGGAAAATGGAGGGGAGAGAACTAAGATAGAAAGGGATTAAAACAAATGTTAATTATTAGGAATGTCAATGGGTCGGGTACCTCATGATTTCAAAGCACCCGAACCTTAACCCTATTAAAAATTAATTACCATAACCCTATTAATTACTCATATAATTTTAAAATCACTATCCTAACCCTAATCTTATTATTTTTTTACTACCTTATAATTATCCTAACCTGTTTAAAAACCCGATTAGATTTAAAAATTATTAAAATCTATTTCATGGCTACCCAATTACCTGAACACGTATACATATACAATAATATTTCTCTACATATTTCATAAAATTAATTATTAATTAAATTAATAAAAATAGAAATAATAAAATTTAAATTTAAATAATCAAAAGCAAAAATCTTAAACATAAACTTAAATAACTAAAAACAAATATCCACACAATAATATAAACTTAAATAACTATACATAAATATCCAAATAACAATATAAACTTAAATAGCTAAACACAAAGATCCAAACAAATAACATAAACTTAAATAATCAAACACATATCCAAACAACAACAACATAAACTTAAATATCTAAAATAAATATCCAAACAAACTAGTTAAGCAACATTACAAATTGACAATAAGGCAAGCTCATGAACAATTCAATCATCTTCTTCCGTGTCAGTGTCAACATATGTGGCAATTGAATCTTCAATTGTTATACATGATCCTACACAAATATAAAAAATAAGAATATATATAACATTTCGGATAATAGATAATTTTTTAAAGAAAACAAATAAAAAAATGTGAATTTTATAATTTTTATAATATTAATATAAAGTAAATAATAAATATATTAAAAGTATTATAGTGTATATATAAAATAGTAATTATATTTTTTATAAATAAATTCAATTTATATAAAATATAGTTATTAAAAGATCTTAGAATTTAATTAATAATCATAATTTTATTAATTAAATGAATTTGTCCTTAGTTACATGAAATTTAAAAAAAATAGCTAAGTTTCAAAACTATGCTAATCTCACAACTTCTTTTTAGATAATTAACTTTATATATTATAAATGTATATAAACAAAAGTATATATATTATTTAGTAATTATATTCTTTATAAATGAACATAATATATAATATAAAATGCATGTGTTAAAAGACATTATAAGTTTTATATTATAAAGTATATATATTAAAAGTATTATAGTGTATATACAAAATAGTAATTATATTCTCTATAAATGAACCCAATGAATATAAAGTATAGATTTTAAAAGACATTACAATTTAATTAATAATCATAATTGTATTAATTAATTTAATTAATTATATGAATTTGCCCTTAGTTATATGAAATTTTAAAAAAAATAGCTAAGTTTCAAAACTATTCTAATCTCACAACTTCTTTTTAGATAATTAAGTTTATATATTATAAATTTATATAAACATATATATATAATTTAGTAATTAATTTATACAATAGTAATTATATTTTTTATAAATGAACACAGTATATAATATAAAGTGTATGTGTTAAAAGACATTACAAGTTATATATTATAAAGTATATATATTAAAAGTATTATAGTGTATATACAAAATAGTAATCATATTCTTTATAAATGAACTTAATGTATATAAAGTTTAGATATAAAGTATGAACATAATAATATAACATAAAGTGTATGTGTTAAAAGATATTACAAGTTATATACTATAAAGTATGTATATATACGTATGTATATATTACAATTAATAATTTTATGAGTTATAATTTTTGTAATGTTAACTAAATATATTTTTATTAAAAATGTATATAATAGTAATTATATTCCTTTGTAATATGATATGATATTCATATTATATAAAATATAATTAATAATCTAATATTTTTTTATTTATATAAATTAATATTAGCGCATTAGTTATTTAACTAACTATAGTTTAAATATATTATTTTGTAAATATATAACAAAGGAGACTACTTAGCCAAATGGTGAAGGCGTGGAGGTTTTTTTTCATGGCCTAGGTTGGAGTTGCATCACTTTTACTCAACAATCTAAATAATAAACAGGTAATGTAAACGGGTGCGAGGCGGGTACCTACGGAACCCGATTAGAAAATAATTGAGTTCGGATAACGGGTATCCAACGTGTGATACTTGAACCCTACCCGAACCCGAGTCAGGTAATGAAATCACTACTCGAACTCGCTCCTAAACTGTTTATAGGGTACCTTATTATAGGGTACTCGCGGATACCCACTAGTACCCTATAATAGCGTACCCGTTGACATCCGTATTAACTATTTATGCCATTTTAGTGAATGTGATATTAAGAGTGTGCCATTTTAATGAAGGTGACATTGTACCTTATTAAAAGTGAACAGCTAGTGGGGCCACCATTAGGCCTCCCTAAATGGCTCAAATTTAGTGAAGGTCAAAAATTACTTTCTTTTAATTCTTCACCTTTAAAAAAAGTCATAACTCGACTTCATTAATCATTGTCTTTAACAAGAGCTGTGACCTTCTCAAAAATGGTAAATAATTGATCTTAACAAGAATATATATTATTTATTTATTAACTTTGTTGATGACTATAAACTATATACATTTATTATACTTATTCTATACAAATTATTAATAAATATCATTCATCATAAAACAAGTTCTTGCGCATAAGCTTGTCAAAAAAAAATTATTGCACAAAAACCAAGTATTCTCATTTATAAATTAATTCTTAAAGTTGAAAAATACAAATATGAACTTTGATATATCAATTCTCGAAATAAAAAAACAACTAATTTTCTTAACACCTTGCTAACTATTCTCTTTTTTGGCATTTCTTTTCTCCATAAACTCACTTGGTTTTCAAATTTCATCAATTTGTTAATATAATCCTTCATATTTAACACTTTAAATTCTTTTATAAGATTGAGACTTTGCATTTGTCTTGTTCTGTCAAAGCCTTGAAACTCTTCCATAAGCTTGTCCTAGGCTTCTTTTGCAAACTCACAAGTCATTATCCTAGTGAAGATTCCATTTATCACTACAAATTATGAATGCATGACAATACCTTGATTCTTTTAACCACCTTCTCACTATATTATTTAATTTGAGCTAATTTTGGGGTTAGCTCTAAATGTATAAAATTCCCTTCTTTGCAAAATAACTTTTTATGGATCAAGTGCTCAAAGGTACGTATTCATTTTTATTGACCAAATGGAATAATTTTTTGCATTGAAGATGTGAGTTGCTTAGTGCGTGGAGTTGGATATAACCATTTGCAAGGTTTCGGTTTATAGTATGAAGGGGTTATTTTGCAAGTTTGGTGAAGACTAATATGTTGTTTTTAACTTGCTTAAGATTAGTATAGCTTTGATACCATGTTGTAGATAATGCATCAAACAAATAGGTTATTATCTTTAGTTCCTTGCTATCTTATCAAGGAAAACATGGGTTATACTTAGTATGCTTTATTGGTTTTTTACCAAGGAAATAGAATCTTATCCTTGTTTCAAATATAATCACATAAAGGAAAACTTGATATAAATGTAAAACAGAAAGAAGAGAAATTGAGAAATAGCAACTAACAACATATGTTTTTATTAATTTGAAAATGTATATACATCTTTGCATAAGTAGTAAACATTACAAAATATAATTCAAAAAAAAAAATTATTAGCTTTTCTATAATACATTAACATAAAGCAAAAGACATATATCTTATTTATGCATGCATAGGCTACATGTCATTGTCATGAAATAAACCAACAAGTAGTTTGTAAAAATGCCAAAAATAGGCATGTGCAAAAGAGTTCCTCAAGGTATGTCATGCAAGTCTCAACCTCAACTATCTATACCAAAAATTGTTTTTTAGATTTCAAGTTGCAATAGTTTTAACTTGAGGACAAGATATTTGTATAGTCATATAATTAGTGATGCCATGGCCTATAAGGAGGATTTAAACTAGATTTTCAAAGTAGAAAGTTTATTAAAGTTAACTTTAGAGGCAATTGAGTAGTTGAATTGATTGAGATGGGAGCAAGAACATTAGAAGAGTTGGTTGCTACAATTATTGGAAAGATAATAAATTGAGATGCTGTTAAGCAAAAATGCTTTAATACCTTAAAAGGATTTGATGTTTTAAATGGAACTGAACTTATATTATAGTAGTCGCATATTAATAGATCTATATACTAATATAGATGTATTCTTAATGAATTCAAAATACAAGACAATTATATGTGCAGAATTTAACATGATTCTGTTGATATCTTATTGTAGCAAACTTGCTATTTGATTTAGTACTCCTTGTTGTCGATTTTGCATAGGCAAGTACACGTATCGAACAAGTAATATAATGATGAAGTAGAGTATCGTTCCCATGAAAATTTTTTTCTAAAGTTTCACTAAGTACTAAATTTATTTAACAGATTAATCTTATTTAAGTAATCTGAAAATTGGAGAAAAACTAATTAAAAACAATTAAAAATCAACACTAAATAAACTAACAAACTAAATAAGTTAAGAAAAAGTAATATATTAAAGACTTGAGATTATGAGTTCATTCAACATTTCATCTGATACCAGCGTTTTTTGTTATTTATCTTTCTTGGGTGGTTTTACTAACTTAGAATCCAAAGCTATGAATAAGTCTCTGTTGAGTTGCTTGTACAAATACCTAACTTAATTAGTTCGTTATATGTCTATAGGAATCAATTAAATTAAGTTTATTAAGCAAATGTCCTAATGTGACAATGTATGGCAATTTGTCTATGTCTACCCGAATTGCGAATTAGATAACCTAAGTGATGTGAATATACACTATTCAAACTTTAGTCCAATCTAAAATCTCTTTGCCGAATCTCAATTAGATTTAGAAATAAGTTAATTGTTGGCCAAGCAATCAAAAGCATAAAGAACATATTTGAATAAGCAAAACTACACCCATTCATGATAAATAAAAGAGAAACTAATATTCAATTTTCATGTTGAAATCCATCACAATCCTAAAAAGATAATTTAGCTCGTAATATATAGTACAAACATTATCCAAAGAAATTTAGCCATGAATCCTAGTCAAAGAAAATAAAAGAAACACAAAAGTAGAGAAAGAAACTAAGTGTTGAAGCTTTACAATCTCAATTCTCTCTCAAATTCTCTTATTTTCTTACTTTGTTCTTGGCTCCAAATCTCCAAAATAATTGGTTGCTTCATCTTGCTTAAAATCTCTGAAAAAGATCTTTTAAATAGGCTCCAAGTAACCTAATTTCCAAAATCTCGTCAAATTTTTATTTTTGAAAAATAGTCTAGCGCTGCGGCACTATTGCTTTAAAGCTACAACACCGAGCTCTCAGGAAAATATGTTGTGTGCTTCCTTTCACTAGCGTTGTAACCTTGCTCTCCCAACGTTGCAGCAGTTTATCCACTTCAAATGTGATTTTCACCTTGATCTGGTCTGAATTGGGCAAAGTGGTAAACAAAAAAGTTGTAGCCCTTCCTCTTAAAAGTCTAGTGGTCTAAGAATCACTTTATTTGGAGTTCTGTAATGAGAGATATAGTCAAAATATCACAATATATATGAATAAAGCCATCACTATACTTGCACGGATTTTTATCAAATGAGCCTTTTTTATTAAATTTCCTACAAAAGCAATAAGAGAAATTACCAATACTACTCTTAAAGTAATGTAAAACAAAATAATATAAAATTTAACTAAAATAACTTAAATTAATTACTCAACATGTAATCAAACTTATATTTGAAAAACACCTAAAATGCTACGATTTGAACATAAAACTTCAAAGATCTAACTACTTAAGGCCCCAAAATGCATCAAAATAACTCTATATAATAAAGTTATCACTCTACTTGATCTCATTATTATAGTGCACATTAACATTAGTTGTCAACAACACCCTCGAGTGTCCATGTAGGCTATTGGGCCATTATCATAATCTCATACATAACATTATCAATATGGAATGCCCAACATTGGCAGTATTAACATAAACATGTTCTTAGTTTGTAAACACAATCATACAGTAAAAGATCGACTCATCAGTGGAACATGACTGACCTTTTAGGCATCAATAGGCTATTAGACACCTACCCAATAATGAAGGACAAACACTTGAATCCACGACACTGGTTGCTATCAAACACTATCACTGATCTATAACAAAGTAAATGGGGAAAATAATGTATGAGCAACAAATACTCCATGAGTGGTTATGGGAAAAGGTCAAGCTTGGGGATAAGAGTATTTTGTAAACATGCATTTGTAATCTCATGTCATTCATAAACAATTTAATCATAAAAATCTTAAAACATGTTGCTTGAACACATTTGAATATCATTCATATCAAAACATGCTAATATAAACCTTTGAGAATTCTTTACCTTTGAAATTCTCATCAAATTCAATCAAACAACCTATTATGCGCCAAAACTATCGATACATTCTTGAATGTATCAATACTTTCATGCATCTATTAATACGATAGTAAAATGTATCGATACATTTCACACAAAAAGCCTTTTAAAGCATTCTGTTTAGAATGTACCAATGTTTAAACCATATATATCAATACTTTCAGCCTAGAACCCAAATTTCTTAGCAAAATCCTCCTTTTTTACCATTCCTTAAATTATCTTACATTTTAGGACTTTCTCTAAGATTTAGTTTTCTTCACTAAGCATATTCTCATGCTATCATAGAGTACAAATCATGAACAATGCTTGAACAACATTAGTATGCAACATATCATAAACATAGTAATTACAATCATTCCATTAACATTAAACTCATATTTTGTGATGGTACATCCCCCATCAACCTTGGGCCGGTAATGTACAGTCCCATTGCGCCTTAGACGTTTATGATGCATCATAGGAGTGAAGTCATCACTTGCACCCCGTGATAGTGGAATCTATCACACTCTTAGAGTTGAACCATAACTCTATAAGACAGATTAACGATTAAAACCAATTCCCAACTATTTCCAATGGCCATAAACTATCAAAACCGCCATCAAAGTTGTTTCTCCAAGTACAAAAGAGGATTCTAACGACTAAAAAGTAGATTTCAATACTTCCAAGTCCAAGAAAAGAGTAAGAAAACCAGCAAAATTCTCTATTTTCTCACTACACTTAACTCTCATCTTTGTAATTGAAAACTGCACTTTAATTTATACCATTTAGATTAACTTTGTGATCACTAGGTACACTTTTTTACTTTTTTCACTTTTGTTTTAGAGTGAGAGAGTTACTCTAAAGGTTGTTTCAAGCTAGGATTGCTTGAATGTGTTAAGGTTCTAACTTAGCCTTGAAAAGTTAGGTGTTTGGGTTGTAGTTAAGCCCGTGAAAAATTAATGTAAAGGTTTTGGCTAAGCTTGATAAAAGCTATTGTAAAGTTTGGTGAAAACTTGTGAATTTCACCGTTTCATAGTGGATTAGTTGGAAAATCCTTAGTTCAATAATCAAGGTAGTGGATGTAGGTCTTAGACCGAACCATTCTAAATTCTTGTTCTTTGTCTACTTTGTTTTTATTTTTTTTGTAATCTAAATTAGTTCCTCATTGTGTCAAGAGCTGATTTGTGCTATTCACCACCCTCTAGCACATATAATTAGGACCAACAAGTGGTATCAGAGCTGGTTCCCTGTTTTTAAGGTCTAACACCATTTGGGAGGATCCATGACTGTTCAAAAATCAATAGTGGCTAAGGGATAATCAACAAATAGACCACCTATGTTTGATGGCTTTAATTATCCTTATTGGAGCATTAGGATGTCAATTTACATTAGAGCTATAGATTATGAAATATGATACATCATAACTGATGGACCCTTTATTCCCTCAACCTTGAATGTAATAACTAATGAGATGATTCCCAAGTTAATGTCTGAATGGACCGAAGTTGAAACTAAGAGGGTTCAAACAAATTTTAAGGTCATCAATACATTATATTGTGCCTTGACTCTCACTGAATTTAATAAAGTGTCAAGCTATATTGTTGGCTTCATTAGTTTTTGATGATAATAAAACATTCCCATGTCTTTTGTGTCTAATATCTTTCCTAAGTGTGCAAGGGAAATATCTACAAAGAAACAATGAATCAATCTTCTAATGAGCTCTTAAAGATGTGATTTGGATAAGGAACAAGGGTGATTATTATAAAGGAAGTCTCCTGATATGACAAGGAAGATTATTGGTTGAACAAAGGTCAAAGTGGAGAAGTGGAAGGTTGAAGCTTAGTGAGAAATAGAATCGAGTTAGTCGACCAAAAAAATGGGTTAGTTGACTAAGTGCTCTTTGGAATCTACGTCTGAAACAAAACCGATTTTGTCTACCAAGGGAAAAATTTTAGTCGACTAAGTGCTCTCTGTCTGCAACATGTACCAAACCACTACAAGACAGAATAATGGCTAAAATATTCCTCAAACTGTTTCTAACGGTCATAAATGTCCCAACAACTATTAGACAAGCCTTTCTAACTATAAAAGGATCTTCAAATGCCAATGAAACAACTTTTGATAGATTTTAAAGAACTTTGAACATCTTTGGGCTTTATACACAAAGACATCATCATATTCAAGCCAAAAAAAGAGTAGTAAACTTGAATATCATTTGTACTCTTCACTGAACTTCAACGTCTATTCTTTGTATTTGTGTTTAGCACTTAAACTTGTACCACATAGATCAACCGTGTGATCATTAGGTATTTTCTCTACTTCTCTTTGTATTCTTAGAGTGAGTGTTTCACTTTAAGTGTTTACTTCAAGCAAGGTTTGTTTGAATGCTTGTAGGTTCCAACTTAGCCTTGAAAAGTTGAGTGTTGGGTTCTAGTTTAGCCCGGGAAAAACTAGTGATAGGTTGTGGTTGAGCCTTAAAAAACCACCTAGGTTTTAGTTGATCTCGTGAAAAACTAGTGATAGGTTGTGGTTGAGCCTTGAAAAACCACATTGGAGTTTTAGTTGAGCTCGTGAAGAACTAGTGTAAAGGTTGTGGCTAAGCCTTGGAAAGGCTATTGTAAAAGCTTGGTGGAAGCTTATGAATTCCACCGTTCTAGTGATTTGTTTAAAAATCCTTGGTTGGATAATCAAAGTAGTGGATGTAGATCTTGGACCGAACCACTATAAATACTTTGTCCATTGTCTTTTTTGTCTTGCCTCCATTGTTTTAAGATCAAGTCTCAATCTTACAAAAGAGTTGAGATAGTGCTATTCACCCCCCTCTAGCATTCACTTTGGGACCAACATTAGTATCAGAGCTAGCTCTCTGCATGCAAGGTCTAACACCTTTAGAGAGGATCCAAATGGCTCTACAAAAATCAGTTGTAGCCGAGGGACAATCTACAAATAGACCACCTCTGTTTGATGGCTCTAATTACCTTTATTGGAGCACTAGGATGTCAATATACATTAGAGCCATAAATTATGAAATGTGAGATGTCATCACTGATGGTCCCTTTATTCCCTCAATTGTAAATGTGGTTACAAATGAGTTGATGCCTAAACCAAGGTCTAATTGGACCGAGGCTGAAACCAAGAAAATGTAGACCAATTTTAAGGCAATCAACACCTTGCATTGTGCCTTAACTCCCACTAAGTTTAACAAAGTCTTAAGCTGTACAACAGCTAAGCAAGTGTAGGATAAGTTAAAAATAATCCATGAAAGGACTTCTCAAGTTAATGAGTCCAAGATAGCCCTCTTGACCCATAATTATGAGATGTTCAAAATGGAACCTAGTGAGGACATCACCAGCATGTTTGATAGGTTCACAAACATTACAAATAAACTTAACCAATTAGGAAAACCTATCCCCGAGCATGAACTTGTAAAAAGGCTTCTTAAAAGTCTACCTAAATCATGGAAGCCAAAGGTGATTGCCATTAGAGGAGCCAAAGATTTGAACATCATCACACTTGATGAAATTTACGGGTCTTTGCTAACACATGAGCTGGAGCTCAAGGAAGAAGAAGAGGAGGATAAAAGAGAGGCAAAAGAGAAGAAGAAGAACATAACACTTAAAGCCAGCATCCTTGAAGAAGAACTGGAAGAACTCTCGTGCAATGATGATGATGAACTTGCACTTGTTGCAAGAAAATTCAAAAAACTGATGGGAAGAAGGAACTATAGATTTGTAAGAAAGATCTTTAAAAGAGATCAAGGTCTTTCATGGAAGAAAAACAAGAATGACAACAGTAACAAAGAAGAAGTGATCTGCTATGAATGCAAAAAACTAAAGTACTACAAATCTGAATGTCCATTGTTGAAAGAAAAAACTCCAAAGAAAAACAGAAAATCGAAAAAGGCAATGGTTGCTGCAGCTTGGTCAGATAGTGATTCAAGCATTGAAACTGATGAGGAAAGCTCAGAAGAAAGAGCAAACATCTGTTTGATGGCCAGAGATGATGAAATAGAGGTATGCTCATCGACTTGTGATATTTCTATGAATGAGTTACAAAATGAATATGATAATTTATGTGATGAGTTTGAAAGTCTATTTTTAAAGTACAAAAACCTGAAGAAAAAGGCTGCATCACTTGAAAAAGATTTGGAAAAAATAAAACATGAATTCAACTCTGTTTTTGAACAAAGAAATTTGCTTCAAACTGAACTAGAACACTCAAAAATAGATTTTAAAATCATGAAAGTAAAGCTGGAAGACAAATCTACTATTTTGTAAAAGTCTCTTGATGAAAATACAGCTCTCAAGTGTTTAAACAATGACACTTTAAAGAAAAATTCTTATGGTAAGAAGAATTATCATAATGCATCATCTAGATGCTATTGTTGTGGAAAATTTGGCTATTTATCCTATGATTGTGCCAGAAATATGAATGTGTAGAAAACCAAAAAAATCTGGGTGCCAAAAGGTTCTCTCATTGCCACTAACACTCAAAGACCCATCAAAATATGGGTACCTATAAAGAAGAACTGAATCATGTTTTTGTAGGTTGAGCTGTACTTAAAGAAAACATGTTCAAAGGCTCAACACAGCAAGAAGAAGTAACCTTGGTATATGGATAGTGGCTACTCTCAACACATGACAAGGGATGAAATGTTGTTTGCACAACTAGATAAGAAAAAAGAAGGCACCGTATCCTTTGGAGATAATTCAAAAGGAAGAATCCAAGGTATAGGTACGGTTGGTAAGAACTTTTGTACACAAATCAGTCATTTGTTATTTGTTCAAGGTTTAAAGCATAATCTACTAAGCATTAGTCAGCTTTGTGATAAAGGATTCAAGGTTTGTTTTGATTCCAACAAATGTGAAGTAATAGATATAAGCACTAACAAGACTACCTTTATAGGAAAAAGATTGAAAAATATGTATGTTATCTTTCTTGAAGATTTAAAAAAGAAAAATGAAATGTACTTAGTAGCAAACACTAAAAATGATAGTTGGTTATGGCATAAAAGACTAGGACATGTAAGCTTAAACACTATGACAAAGTTGATCAAGAAAGATTTAGTTGTTGGACTATCTAGCATTAAACTTGAAAATGATAGAATATGTGAAGCTTGTCAATTAGGAAAACAAGTCAGAACTTCATTCAAAGCTAAGAATGTTATATCAACATCTAGACCTCTTGAAATGCTGCACATTGATCTCTTTGGTCCTATTAGCACCACAAGTTTAGGTAAAAAATCTTATGGCTTAGTGATAGTTGATGACTATTCTAGGTTTACTTGGGTTTATTTCCTTGCCCACAAGAATGATGCATTATCAGCCTTCATAGGTTATTGTAAGAAAGTTGAGAATGAAAAAGGTACACCCATTGTTAGGATAAGGAGTGACCATAGAGGAGAATTTGAGAATGATGAATTTGAAAAGTTTTGCAATGAAAAGGGGCTGGAACATAATTTTTCTGCACCAAAAACACTCAAGCAAAATGGAGTTGTAGAGAGAAAGAATAGAACATTGAAAGAGATGGCTAGAACTATGCTTTGTGAGAACAACTTTCCTAAGTACTTTTGGGCTGAAGCTATAAATACAGCAGCTTACATTCTTAATAGGGTCTCAATTAGAACAATCATGTCAAAGACCCCATATGAGTTGTGCAAAGAAAGAAAACCAAATATCTCTCACCTTAAGAGCTTTGGCTGCAAATGCTTTGTTCTGAATAATGGAAAATAGCCATTAGGAAAATTTGATGCTAAAAGTGACGAAGCAATATTTTTGGGATATGCCATCAACTCAAAAGCTTATAGAGTGTTTAACAAAAGGACACTAAATGTTGAAGAATATGTCCACATAGTTTTTGATGAATCAATCCATGTTGAAAAGGAAGTTCATGAGGATAATGAAGATCTAGAAAAACTAGAACAACACATGGATGAAATGAGTCTAAATGATAGCAAGAATAATGAGGAAGACTCATCAAGAGAAGAATCCATAGCTTTTCTTTTAGAAAACCTGCACAGATAAGAAATTCAGCATAATGACTTACCTAGAGGCTGGAGATATGTGAGAGATCACCCATAAGAATAAATCATAAGTGATATATCTCATGGAGTGAAGACTAGGAAAGGAACTAGAGAGACATATGAATTTTCAGCATTCATTTCTCAAGTTGAACCTAAAAGTTTTGAAGAAGTTGAAAAAGAGGAAAGCTGGATTTTAGCCATGCAAGAAGAGCTGGATCAATTCAAGAGAAACAATGTATGGTCACTAGTGCCTAAGCCCTTAAGTCATCATATAGTTGGCACTAAATGGGTATTTAGAAATAAGGTTGATGAACAAGGAAATGTAGTAAGAAACAAAGCAAAACTGGTGGCAAAGGGATATAATCAAGAGGAAGGCATAGATTATGAAGAAACCTTTGCTCCGGTAGCTAGAATAGAAGCCATAAGGTTTTAGTTACCTTTGCTTGTCATATGAACTTCAAGCTATACCAAATAGATGTGAATAGTGCATTCCTCAATAGAATTATTCAAGAAGAGGTATATGTTGAACAACCTATTGGTTTTAAAGACTTTGAAAAACCAGACTATGTGTTTAGACTTCACAAAGCCTTATATGGATTGAAGTAAGCTCTTATAGCTTGGTATGAGAGGCTATCAAAGTTTACGGTAGAAAAAGACTATGTTAGGGGTAACATAGACACCACATTGTTTATCAACAGATGCTCAAATGATTTGATCATAGTTCAAATATATGTAGATGACATTATATTTGGTGCTACTAATGAATCTCTTTGCAAGAATTTTGTTAAGGAAATGCAGGGAGAATTCGAGATGAGCATGATGGGAGAATTGAAGTACTTTTTTGGCCTTTAAATCAAGCAATGCAAAGGAATAACCTTTATCAGCCAAGATAGATACATTCAAGACATGCTCAAAAAGTTTGATATGCTGAAATTAAAATCAATCAGCACACCAATGAGTACATCTACAAAGCTTGATGCTGATGAGAAAGGCAAAGATGTAGATCAAAAGCTCTATAGAGGTATGATTGGATCTCTTATTTACTTAACATCAAGTAGACCAGATATTCAGTTTAGTGTGTGTTTGTGTGCTAGATTTCAATCTCAACTTAAAGAAACACACCTAACTGTTGTCAAAAGAATATTTAGATATCTCATAGAAACTCAAAGCTTAGGAATTTGGTATTCAAAAGTATCACCATTAAACCTTGTAGGATATTTAGATGCTGACTTTGCAGGAAGTAGAACTGATAGGAAAAGCACTAGTGGAACATGTCAATTCCTAGGTAGCATGCTTGTATGCTGGTCAAGCAAAAAGCAGAATTCTGTAGCATTGTCCACAGCTGAAACTGAATATGTATCCTTAGGAAGTTGTTGTGCATAGGTTTTATGGATTAAGCATCAAATGAAAGACTACGGGTTGTCCATGAATAACACTCCCATATATTGTGACAACACTAGTGCTATAAATATTTCAAAGAATCTTGTACAACACTTAAGAACTAAACACATTGAGGTTAGACATCACTTTATTAGAGATTATGTAACTAAGGGAGAAATCAATATTGTATTCGTGAGCACATTGTATCAATTTGCTAACATATTTACAAAACCCTTAGTGAGGATAGATTTTGTGAGATCAGAAGAAATCTAAGAATGTGTTGTTTGGAAGAGTTATAGGGAGAAGTCTGGACTAAATAAAGAAAAACAAAAGGGACTTAGTCGACTAAAGTGTGCAACTCAGTCAACTAAGAGCATTCTGTTTCATTAGAATAAAAGAACTGACTGATGAATATTAATGGATTAAAGTAATGGAATTTTATGCTTACCGGGTAATGAAATAAAAAGGGAAAACCTAAGATAGTAAATAGTAAAAATATTAGAGGGAGTTTTGAAATTTAGGAAATGAGGCAATTGATAAAAGGGCAGGTAGACGGTTTCTAAGTTAGAAACTGTCAATCACTTCTTGATTTTCAGATAACCGGCTCTCTCAACCCTAGCAATCTCATTTGCTTTTCTTCTTCTTCTTCTGAAACCAATCGAGAACCCTTATTCTGTCACATCTTGGAACCTTAAGTAAAAATCATCTTCAGAAATCATAATGGCCAAGTCGACCCTGCTTAAGGATTTGCTAGCAAAGAAAAAAGGGAAGAGACCAGCAGAAGAAGATCTCGAAGTTGAGCACCCAAAGAAGAAATAAAAAGGAGCTTCAAGTTTTGTAACAAAAAAGACTGGGAAAGATTTTGAGAAGAAAAAATAAAAAGAGAAAAAGAAGAAGATTGAGAAACTGGGAAAGAAGAGCAGAGGAGAAAAAGGTACATCATCTGCGTCATCCCTAAAATTTAGGAACAAAATTCATGAAGAGAGGTTTAAGAAAATTGAAAATGCTCCCATTACATGTGGAAAGTACATTGACTGGGAGAGTTTCAATGAAACCCCTGAACTTTAAACAAACTTAACAGACTATTTTAATGAATTGAGGATTAAGGAGTATGGCTCTTTCAATGACAAGACGTATAGTGCTAGTTTAGTTAAAGAATTCTATGCTAGCATTGCATTTAGTGAAAGGGAGCTTGATGATTCAAAGGACTTTTCAAAGGATAACTTGAATGTGTTTCTAAATAGGAAAGAGTTTTTAGTCACAGCTTCAGATTTGAGTAATCTGCTAGGAATTGAAGGAGAAGATGGAGAGTATGAAATGCTTGACAAGTATAATCCTGCATTTGTGTGAGAAATTATCACCGGAAAGAAAGAAAAATTTTCTTCAAAGAGCAATGCAAGATTGATCATTAGTCCACAATTTAGAATCTTGCATTACTTTATGGCAGCCAATCTGCATGGTAGAAGTAGAAACCTAAGCTACATCAGCCTCCAAGATCTTTGGCTGATGGAGCATGCATTCATTGGAGAAGTTCTAAACCTTGGAAGGTTCATGATTGAAAGGATGAGTACTACCTGCAAGCTAGACAAAATTCATCTACCATACGGGAATGTAATCACATCCCTTGTTAAGAAGAAAAGAGTATAGGCTAAGAGGTATGACTTGGACATGGTGAAGAGTAGAGACCAGCCCATCTACTTGGGAAGTCTGATCAAGATGGGATACAAGGTATATGGGGACACTTTCAGCAAGACCTCCAAAATTACCTTAGTACAAACTCAGCTAGAGGCAACCCCCACACAACCAGAAATAGCAGTCTTTCCCTTCTCAAATGAAGTAATGTTCAATCTACTGATGATGATGGATGCCAAGCTCACTGATCAGGGAGCAAGGCTTGTGAAAATTGAAGAAAAAAATGAATGAGATTGAGGCCAACCTGAAAGTAAAATCTAAGATACCATCTGGACCTACTGATGCTGACTCATCTACTACTGAGAGCATATCACCAAAAGGACAAGGTGCTGAAAGATCAGCCTTGCAACTAGAAGGTTCTGAATTTCAAGATGCAAGCCCTGAATTTCAAGCTGAAGGGTCTACCTACAAGAGTGCAAGTGTTGGACATCAAAGCCCTGAACTAGGAATTGAAGAGCCCCTCAAAACCACCTCAGCAGAAAAGAAAACATCTGACCAAAGAATTGAGGTAGTTGGTTCACCACTTGGTCCTCTTGAGCATCAACCCTCACCACAGCCTGAATAAGGAGCATCCTCTCCTCACTTTGATGAAGTGTTTATCATGGGACTCTTCTATCAGATGGTAAGAGAAGAGCAAGCAGAAAAAGAGGCAACAACAGCTCAAGCTGCCCAAGCAATGACTTCAGAAAAAGAAGCTGCAGAAAAAAGCAAAGGAAAAAGAAAAACAAAAGATGCAACTCCAGCAACTAAGCCTCAACCACCTGCCATGAGATAGAATAAGACAACCAAAAAATCTATGGCTTTGAGAACAAGGAAGTCTTCCAAACTGGCAGAAAAAGCAAAACCACCTCTTGCAAGCTCTCCTCAAGCCCCTATAAAAATCTCTGATCAGGCTACTCTTGAACAAGCTGCACAGACACCTCCATAGTCCTCTCAACAACCTCCTGAAGCATCCACTCAACCACTTCCAAAACCACCTTTTCCTCTTTTTCTGAATCTTTTCTGGGAACAATGGTCAGATTCCCTTGAATCCACACCATCCCCCTCTGAAGAATGATACCTCTACACCACCCTTTTGACACATAACTATGAGATGTTCAAGATGAAGCCTGGTGAAGACATCACCAGCATGCTAGATAGATTTGCAAACATCACAAATAAATTGAGTCAACTAGGTAAACTAATACATGAGCATAAAATAATTAAGAGACTTCTTAGAAGCCTACTAAAAAATTGAAAGCCTAAAGTGACTGCAATCCGAGAGACTACGGATTTAAATGTTATTACATTAGATGAAATTTATGGTTCTCTCCTTACTCATGAGTTGGAGCTTAAGGAAGAAGAAGAAGATAGGAGAGAAGTAAAGGAAAAGAAAAAAAACATTGCACTTAAAGCTAATATCCTTGAAGAAGAGCTAGAAGAGCTTTCTTGTGATAATGATGAAGAACTGGCACTAGTTACAAGAAAATTCAAAAAGCTTATGGGCAGAAAAAATTAGAGACTAGCTAGAAGAGAGTTTAGAAAAGATCAAGGTGCTTCATGAAAAATAAAAAACAAAAATGATTCCAACAAAAAGAAAGAGCTGACCTATTTTGAATGCAAGAAGCTTGGCCACTTCAAGTCCGAATGCCCATTGCTGAAAGATGAGACTCCAAAGAAAAACAAGAAATCTAAAAAGACAATGGTGGCAATTGCTTGGTCGGACAGTGACACCTTAAGCTTTGAAGTTGAAAATGAAAAATCTAAGGAAAAAGCATACCTCTGTCTAATGGCACAAGATAATGGAACTGAGGTATCTTCATCCCATGTGATATTTATATTGATGAGTTACAAGATGAGTATGACAGCCTTTATGATGAATTTGAAATTTTTTTTTCAAAATACAAGACTCTAAAGAAAAAGGCTACATCTATCGAAAGAGGATTTGGAAAAGATAAAATGTTATTACAATTATGTTTTTGACAAAAAAAAATTACTGCAAATTGAGTTAGAACACTCAAAAATAAATTTTGAAGTTTTAAGATTAGAATTGGACAATAAATCTAAAGCTTTGCAAAAAACACTTGATGAAAACATAGCTCTTAAATGTTTGGAAAAAAAAAATTAGTGAAGAGAATATATTTCAAGAAAAATTCTAATGCTTCATCTAAATGCTATAGTTGTGAAAAATATGGACATCTATCGTATGATTGTTTTAGAAATAGAGGCATGCAGAAAATGAGAAAAATTTGAGTTCCAAAAGGATCTTTTGTTGCAACTAGCACTCAAGGACCCATCAAAGTATGGGTACCTATAAAGAAAAACTGAAACTATGTTTTGTAGGTTGAGCTACACTTAAAGGAGACATGTTCAAAAGCTCAACTCAAGAGAAAGTAGCCTTGGTAGATGGATAGTGGCTACTCACGGCACATGATAGGAGATGAAATGTTATTCACTCAACTGGACAAAAGAAAGGGAGGTATTGAGTCCTTTGGTGATGATTCAAAAGGTAGAATCTATGGGATAAGTACGGTTGGTGAGAACTCTCAAACTCAAATTAGTTATGTATTGTTAGTTAAGGGTTTAAAACATAATTTATTAAGCATTAGTCAATTATGTGATAAAGGATTTAAAGTTTGTTTTGATCCTAATAAATGCGAAGTAATATATATAAGCACAAATAAAGTCTCATTCATAGGAAAGATATTGAAGAATATGTATGTTGTATTTCTTAAGGATCTTGAAATGAATAGTGAAATATGTTTAGTTCCATATGCTAAAAATGATAACTGGTTGTGGCATAGGGGATTAGAACATGTAAGCTTGCATACCGTGTCAAAGTTGATTAGAAAGAACTTAGTTGTTAGACTGTCTAATCTAAAGTTTGAAAATGATAGAATATGTGATGCTTGCCAACTAGGAAAACAAGTTAAAACATCCTTCAAAACTAAGAAAATTGTGTCAACATCTAGACTTCTTGAATTGCTACACATTGATCTATTTGGTCCAATAAGTATAACTAGTCTAGGTGGAAAATCTTAAGGCTTTGTAATAGTTGATAACTATTCTAGGTACACTTGGGTTTATTTTTTTGCTCATAAGAGTGATGCACTTTCAGCCTTCATAACTCATTGTAGGAGAGTTAAGAATGAAAAAGGACTAGCCATAATTAATATTAGGAGTGATCATGGTAGAGAATTTAAAAGTGATGAATTTGAAAAATATTGCAATGAAAAAGGGTTGGATCATAATTTTTCTACACCTAGAACACCTCAACAAACTAGAGTTGTATAGAGGAAAAATTGAACCTTGAAAGAAATGGCTAGAACTATGCTATATGAGCATAACCTACTAAAATATTTTTGGGCTGAGATGGTGAATACAATAGCTTATATCCAAAATAGAGTATCAATTAAAGCCATGATATCAAAAACTCCTTATGAACTCTACAAGGGTAGGAAACCAAACATTTCTCAACTTAGAAGCTTTGGTTGCAAATGCTTTGTTTTGAACAATGGAAAGTATTCATTAGGAAAGTTTGATGCAAAAAGTAATGAAGCTATATTTTTAGGATATGCATTAAACTCTAAGGCTTATAGAGTATTCAACAAAAAGACATTGAGTGTTGAAGAATCAGTCCATGTAGTTTTTGATGAATCTATTACCTTAGAAAAGGAAATTCATGATAATGATGATGATATAGAAAACTTAGAAAAGCACCTAGACTAAATGAGCCTAGAAGACAATAAGAACAATGAGGAAGGATCACCTAGAAGAGAAACTGAAACTCTATCTCCGAAAAATTTACAAAGGACAGAAATTCAGCATCGTGATCTTTCAAAAGGTTGGAGATATGCAAAAGATCATCCACAAGAACAAATAATAGGTGATATATCTTAAGGGTTTAAGACTAAGAGAGCAACTAAAGAGACTTATGAGTTTTCAGCTTTCATATCTCAAATTGAACCTAAAAACTTTAAAGAAGTTGAGAAAGAAGAAAGCTGGATTTTAGCCATGCAAGAGGAACTCGACCAATTCAAGAGAAATTATATATGGTCATTGGCACCTAAACCTTCAAATCACCCTATAGTGGGAACAAAATGGGTATTTAGGAATAAGGTAGATAAAAAAAGAAATACAATTAGAAATAAAGTTAGGTTGGTTGCACAAGGATACAATCAAGAGGAAGGTATATATTATGATGAAACATTTGCACCCGTTTCTAGGATTGAAGCCATAAGGTTGTTGGCAGCTTTTGCATGCTATATGAATTTTAAATTATACCAAATGGATGTAAAAAGTATATTTTTAAATGGATTCATTCAAGAGGAAGTGTATGTAGAACAACCACCAAGTTTTGAAGACTTTGAAAAACCAGATTATGTGCTCAAACTCCATAAAGCTTTGTATGGATTGAAACAAGCTCCTAGAGCTTGTTATGAAAGGTTTTCAAAATTTTTGGTTGAAAAACATTATGTTAGGGGCAGTATTGATATAACATTATTCATCAAAAGATACTTAAATGATTTAATTGTAGTTCAAATATATATGGATGATATTATCTTTGGTGCAACTAATGAAACCTTGTGCAAGAAATTTGCTGAAGAAATGTAGGGAAAGTTTGAAATGAGCATAATCAAAGAACTAAAATTCTTTCTTGGACTGCAAATCAAGCAAAATAAAGAAGGGATCTTCATCAGTCAAGAAAGATACCTTGAAGATATGCTCAAAAAGTTTGACATGCTATAGCTAAAGCCAATCAACACACCAATGAGTCTATCCACCAGGCTTGATTTAGATAAAAAAGGGAATGATGTTGATTAAAGGCTTTATAGAGGTATGATCGATTCATTACTCTATTTAATAGCTAGCAGGCCTGACATTCATTTCAGTGTATGTCTTTGTGCTCGTTTTCAATCTAAACCTAAAGAATCTCACCTGACTGTTATTAAAAGAATCTTTAGATACCTCATAGACACTCAAGCATTAGGCATATGGTATTCTAGAGAGTCAACCCTTAGCTTAGGTGGATATTCAGATGCTGACTTTGCTGGTAGCAAAATAAATAGGAAAAACACTAGTGGAACCTATCAATTTTTAGGAAGTATGATTGTTTCATGGTCTAGCAAAAAGCAAAATTCAGTAGCTTTATCCATAACAGAAATAGAATATGTATCCTTAGGTAGCTGTTGTGCCCAAATTTTATGGATTAAACAATAGCTGAAGGATTATGGGTTATCAATGCATAACACGCATATATATTGTGATAATACAAGTGCAATTAATATTTCAAAAAATCTTGTGCAGCACTCTAGGACTAAGCACATTGAGATAAGGCACCAATTTGTTAGAGACCATGTAGTAAAAGGTAATATCAAGATTGAATTTGTGAACACTTTATGTCAATTAGCTGATATCTTTGCCAAACCTTTGAATGAAGATTGATTTTGTGAGATTAAAAGGAATTTAGGAATGATTGGTATGCATGAATTGTAAGGAAAATTTTTTTTGGCTCATATGCAGAAAACAAAAGAAACTTAGTCGACTAAAGTGAAACTTATTCAACTAAAAGCAGTTTATTTCATTAAATAATAAGACTCAGTCAATTAAATGAAGAGAGAATAAAATAATGGAAAGAATGTGTATACGGGGTGATAAAAGGAAGAAGAAAAACTGCCTAAGTAAATAAACAAAATTTAAAGGGAGTTTCAAATTTTTGAGTGAATGAAATAATGCAATATTTAAGGGGGAGGCAGACAATTTTTGGATTAAAACTGTTGAGAACTTTTTATTCTCTCTCTCCTAAAAACTGATCATTTGAAATTGAAACCCATTTGTTTTACATTCTCTTCTCTGAAACTAACACTCATACAACTGAAACCCTTGCCATTTAGAATCTCAAAACTCTTGTAAAAAATCCTTCAAATTGGAATGGCAAAAACCTCTCAAAGCAAAAAAATTATCAAAAAGAAGAAAGGAAAGAAGCCACTGGGAAAAGGGTCAAAGGCAAAAATACAAAAGAAGAAACAAAAAATTAGGTTTGTTTCAGCGAGTGTGAAATCTAGGAAATCACAAAAAGTGAAGAAGCAGAAAATAGGGAAGAAAAAGAACAAGTATAGAACACCCAAGAAAAGTACAACCTTTTCTTTTAAATTCAAAAATAAACTACATGAAGAGAGGTTTAAGAAAATAGAGAATGCTCTTATCACTTGCGAAAATACATTAATTGGGATAGTTTTAATGAGATTTCAAAAATTCAAACTAGTCTATCAAATTATTTTGATGAAATTAAAATAAAGGAGTATAGCACATTTAAGAACAGATATTATAGTGCTAGTTTAGTTAAAGAGTTTTATGCTAGTATAGCACTAGGAGAGGAAGAACTAGATGATTCTTATAACTACATTAATGATGGACTAAATGTATTTTTAAATGGTAAAGAATTTATGGTTACTACTGCTGATCTTGGTAGTCTTCTTAAAGTTGAATGTGAGGAGGGAGAGTTTGAATTCCCTGAGAAATATGATCCATCCTCTCTGTGGGAAATTATTATGGGGAAGAAAGAGAATTACTCATCAAAGAGTAATGCTGGTCTGATAACTAATTCCCAAATAAGAATTCTGTACTACTTTGTTGCAGCAAATGTGCATGGCTGAAGTGGAAGCTTAAGATACATCAATCTTCAGGATCTTTGGCTGATGGAACATGCGTTTAATAGTGTTACTTTGAACGTAGGCAAATTTATGATTGAAAAGATGAGAGGAGCATGCAAGCTAGAGAACATAGGGATATAGTGTTTTGGTTAAAATAGATATTTTTATAGGACGAGTCAGGAGACCCTTATAAATAATTTAGGACTCTAGGTTAGCAATTCAGCCCATTGAAATAAGTTAAAGAGGAGAGGTAAAATTTAGATGAAGTGTGAGGGATATTGTAATTCTAGGCTTATTTAATTTGATCTTTTCTTGAGTTATTATTATTTGATTTTTCTTGTTGGATTAAATTTTAGTTAATTAGTTTCAATTATTTATTTAATTTGAATTGTTTGGATAAGATTAGATTGTTTTAATTTTAGTACTTAGTAAAGTTTTAGATTAATTTCTTGTGGGATCGACACTCTGCTTGCTTATATACTATCTGTTCGATACGTATACTTGCGTAGTAGAATTTTAACTGACATTGTCCATGTAACTCTTTTAGCTTGTCTTATATTTTTTTACCATTACCATAATTTTGGACTTGATTGCGTTGCCTTTTTCCAAGTGCACTTAGGATAATACACATGGCTTTGGCATTGAGTTCAATTAAGTCGAGATCATAAGACGTCTAATCATCCATTTCTTTTTCAATCTTCCATGGACCATTTTTAATTTGTACTCAAGTTTGATAATCATTTGTAATAATGAAGTGTCTCATTCTATATCTCCAAACATGAAAATCTTCACCATTGAAATGTGGAGGTTTTAGAGGTGATGATCATTCTCCAAATGTTGATTCATTTGAATTGGTTGCCATGTCTTGAAATTTGTAATCATCAAGTGCCATGAGACAAAAATTTGCAATTTCATCATCCTCTTTATCTTGAGAATTATCACTATCACTTTAAGTTGCTATCAACCCTTTTTTCTTAAAATTTCTTGAAGTGTTCCTCATGTCGCTGTTACGGCATTCATATTAGGTATGACCAGGCCTTTTGCAATCAAAATATATCAAGTGATCTCTTTAATGCTCTTTCTTAAGCACATCTTTCCTTATAGGTTTCCTATTTCTAAAGTTTTTAATTCATGAACCTATTGAATTTTCTAGCTATCATGGGCAAATCCTTATCATTTTAATTTTCACTCTTTTTCCTTTTCTTTTCCTTTTCTACTATCAATTTGAGGGTTATTTCCTTTTTTTTTGTGTCTTTTCCCGTAGACTCCTCTAACTCACTTTCATGTTTCGATGTCATTTCATATGTAAGTAAGGATCCTTTTAGCTCTTCTCGCTTTAAGTTATCGAGGTTCTTAGTTTTTTTTACATCCGTTACTTTAGGTCTCCAAGATTTTGGTAGGTTATAAGGGATTTTCTTAACAAGTTGGGCATTAGGAAAGTTTTTCCCTAAAGCCTTTAAACCTCCGACTATATTTGTGAATCTCTCAAACATATAATTTATATATTCACCCTCTTTCATCCTAAAGAACTCATAATCATGTGTAAGTAATACAATCTTAGATTCCTTGACTTGGTTAGTTCCCTCATAGGTGGTCTCTAAAGTGTCCAAAATTTGTTTTGCATTTTCACACATAAGCACTTTATTAAATTCACTAGCTCTTAAGGCATAAAGAATAATGTTATAAGCCTTACAATTTATTTGAATTAATTTATTATCTTTATTATCCTATTGTTTCTTAGACTTAATGACTACTTTGTCATCCACCACTTTATTTGAAACATGTAGATCATCTAAAATGACATTCCAAACATCTAGATCTATAAATTGTATAAACATTTCCATATGCTTTTTTCAACAAAAATAATTTATACCTATAAAATTGGGCAGCTTTTAGATTGATTGCCCTTCACCAAATATAGTTGTCATCACTTCCATTTTTGTCGACTTAAACTTCTATAAAGGATCTCTCAAAGGCAGTTAAACCTATAAAATTTTTAACCAAGCTTTGATACCAATTGTTAGTGTAAAAATCTCAATGAACAATATACCAAGAAGTAGTGAATTGGTATATTAAAATTTCTTTTGAAAACTAAGTGTAAAATCAAGATTTTTAACAACCAAGAATTCAAAAACAAGTATGTAATTTTCCTAAGCAAGTTTTCAACAACAAATTGCAATGAACAAATAATAACCAAAGGTAAAATATTTTCTTAAGTCAAGTGCATGCAAAAGCATAAATGAATTTAGGTAAAATATTATTCTAAGGTAAAAGCAAGTAAAAAATCACAATGCAAAAAAACTAAAAGCAAGACACAAGATTTTTATAGTAATTCAGTTTTCCCCGGTGCCTACATCCATTCCCTTGGAACACAAAGGAATTTTAAATCCATTTAGGGAAATTAGCTTTTTATGGGATTTAGTGAAACCCTCACAATAGCTTTTTCATAAGATCAAGTAAAACCCTTACAATGGCTTTTCCATGGAATCAAGCAAAACCCAATAACAATGGTTTTTAACAAGCTTAACCACAAACCTGCAAGTAGCTTTTCAAGGATACTCTAGAACCTTCACAAAAATATGTGTACAAAGAAGTACAGCAAAGGATTTACCTCACAAAGGTAGGCTGCTGCAAGTTTAAACTTTGGTATAAAGAGAAGAAATAATCTCAAAACATTTAGCTCAAGGATTTTGAAAAGAGTGAGTCTTTTGGTTTTTGAATGCTTGTTGGAAGACTAAAATGAAAGTTAGAGAAGAAAAATAAACTTGAAGGTCTTTCTAGGGTTTTTCTCTTTAATGTTGCTCTTCTTTTACTTCAAAATGACTTAAATAAGTCTATTTTTAGTGCCAAGCGTTAGTCCCAAATATAAGTTTTAGAGGGGGGTGAATAGCACTTTTTCGGCTCTTTTGGTAGGATTGAGACTTAATCTCAAAACAAAGAAGATAAAGCAATGAAAACAATGGACAAAGTATTTATAGTGGTTCGGTCTAAGACCTACATCCACTACCTTGATTATCCAACTAAGGATTTTCAAACCAATCACTAAAATAGTGGAATTCTCAAGCTCCCACCAAGCTTTTACAATGGTTTTTCCAAGGCTTAGCCACAACCTTTACACTAGTTTTTTACGGGCTCAACTAAAGCCCCAAGGTGGTTTTTTAAAGCTCAACCACAACTTATCACTAGTTTTTCTTGAGCTTAACTAAAACACCAAGGTGGTTTTTCAAGGCTCAACCACAACCCTTACACTAGTTTTTCACGAGCTAAACTAGAACCTAACACCCAACTTTTCAAGGCTAAGTTGGAACCTACAAGCATCCAAGCAAACCTTGCTTGAATCAAACACTTAGAGTGAAACCCTCACTCTAAGAATATAAAGATGAGATGAGAAAGTACCTAATGATCACACGGTTAATCTATATGGTACAAATTTAAGTGCTAAACACAATCGTTAAAGATAAGCATTTGAGTACAATGAAGAGTACAAAGGATTTTCAAGTTTTCTACTCTTTTTGGCTTGAATATGATGAAATCTCTCAATAATCTTTCAAAATTTAGTTCCTTGGCATTTGAAGATCCTTTTATACTTGAAGAAGTTTGTCTGATAGGTGTTGGGATGTTTATGACCGTTAGCAATAGTTTGGGGAAGGTTCTAGCCGTTATTCTGTCTTGTAATGGCCTGGTGAGTGTTGCAGACAGAGAGCACTTAATCGACTAAAATTTTTCTCTTGGTCGACTAAGTTGGTTATGTTCTAGACATATATTTGGCAGAAAACACTTAGTCGACTAACCTATTTTCTTGGTCGATTAACTAGATTCTGTTTCTCACTAAACTTCAGCCTTCCACTTCTCCATTTTGACCTTTGTTCAACCAATGATCTTCCTTGTCATATCAGAAGACTTCTTTTATAATAATCATCATTGTTCTTTATCCAAATCACATCTTTAATTGCTCATTAGGAAGATTGATTTATTGTTTCTTTGTAGACATTTCCCTTGCACACTTAGGTAAAATATTAGACACAAATGACATGGGAATGTTTTATTATCATCAAAAACTAATGGGGCCAACAATCTGTCCCTTTTTGATGATGACAAAACATCCTTTGGTTAATAGCATGGTGCATTTTTAATTCCTTTTTAGTTTCTGCAAAAAATGAGGATTACTCCCCCTAAGTTCATGCTCCCCCTAAGTGTGTGCATTTTTCATCCATTCCAGCAAGTTTTTATCTGTGCTATATGGATATTGATACTGTATATTCATACTTTAGTTAGAAAAAGTCCATATATACAGATTTTAAGAGCAAATGATAGGTTGACAGATTATCATCAGTTTTTCTTTTCTGTAATTTTATGTCAACAAGCATGCAGGTTCAGATGTCATTCAAACCATCATTTTTTAGCAGATATTGTTTATAAATCATCATCCATATGTATTCTATAGTATGTTTAAGTTGCAATATCATGACAGAAATGGTTTATCAACTCATTAACTTAATATCAGCACAATATCAGAAAATTGCAACAGTATTTCACAAATTTTAGCAGAAAAGTTTTCAGCAATGCTTCACAATGCCATAAATATCATTTTCAGAGTTCAGGAAGCATAGATAGATGTCAACAAGCATATTTCATACATCCATAAAGTCAGCCAAGATTAAGATTCAATGTTCAAATGCCATTGTGGCACAAAATAACTATTAAAACAGTGACCACAAATTTGTTCCAAAAATACCTCTAAGGTAAATTTTCTTCCTAACAGTCATAGAATCCTGGTACCTCTACCCTTATGATTTTTTTTTTTGTTTTTCTTAATGTTTTTCCTAAAAGTCCAGTATCTCTACCCTTAAGATTTTTTATTTTTCTTTGGTTTTTCTACTCTTTTTTTTTTGTCATCATCAGGGAGGGGGTTTGAGGCATTAATCTTTAAAGGGAGATGGTGTGGATTCAAGGAAATCTACCCATTGTTCCCAAAAAGGATTCAGAGAAAGAGGAGAGGGTGGTCTTGAAGGTGGTTGAGTAAATGCTTTAGGAGGTTGTTGAGAGGATTGTGAATGTGTCTTTGTAGCTTTTTTTAGAGTAGCCTGATCAGAAACTTCTATTGGGGCTTGAGGGGAGATTGCAGGAGCTGATTTTACTTTCTCTGCCAGTCTGGAAGACTTCCTTGTTCTCAGAGGTACAAATTTTTTGGTTGTCTTTTTCTGTTTCATGGCAAGTGGCTAAGGCTTAGTTGCAAGAGCTGTTTCTTTTGTTTTTCCTTTTCCTTTGGCTTTTCTTTTTTCTGCAGCTTTTTGTTCTGAAGTCATTACCTAGGCAACTTGAGCTGCTGTTGCCTCTTTTTCTGCTTGCTCTTCTCTTACCATATGATAGAAAAGTCCCATGACAAACACTTTATCAGAGTGAGGAGGGGATGCTCCTTGTTCATGCTGTGATAGAGGGTGATGGTCAGAAGGGCCAAGTGGTAAACCAACTACCTCAATGCCTTGATCAGATGCTCCCTTTTCTGCTGAGGTGGATTTGAGGGGTTCCTCAAATCCTGGTTCAGGGCCTGGATGTCCAATACTTGCTCTATTGTAGGCAGACCTTTTAGCTTGAAATTTAGGGCTTGCATCTTGGAATTCAGAACCTTCTGGTTACAAGGTTGATCTTTTAGCACCTTGTCTTTCTGGTGCCATGCTCTGAGTGGCAGAAGAGTCAACTTCAGTAGGTCCATATGGTATTTCAGATTTTTCTTTCAAGCTGGCCTCAATTTCATTCATTCTTTCCTTAATTTTTACAAGCCTTGCTCATTGATCAATGAGCTTGGCATCCATCCTCATCAGTAGATTGAACATTACTTCATTTGAGAATGTAGGGGCTGCTATTTCTGGTGGTGTGGGGGATGCCTCTGGTTGAGTTTGCACTAAAGTAATCTTGAAGGTTTTGCTGAAAGTGTCCCCATACACCTTGTATCCCATCTTGATCAGACTTTCTAAGTAGATGGGCTGATTTCTACTCTTCACCATGTCCATGTCATACCTTTTAGCCCAGATTCCCTTCTTCTTAACAAGGGATGTGATTACATTGCCATATGGCAAGTGAATCTTTTCCAGTTTACATGCGGCCCTCATTCTTTCAATCATGACCCTTCCAATGTTCAGAACTTCTCTAGTGAAAGCATGCTCTATCAGCCACAGGTCTTGGAGACTGATGTAGCTTAAGCTACCACTTCTACCATGTAGATTAGTAGCTACAAAGTAATGCAAGATTTTGAATTATGGACTAATGATTAGTCCTGCATTGCTCTTTGAAGAAAAATTTTTCTTTCTTTCTTGTGATAATTTCCCACACAGATGCAGGATCATACTTGTCAAGCATTTCATATTCTCCATCTTCACCTTCTATTCCTAACGGATTACTCAAATCTAAGGCTGTAACCAAAAACTCTTTCCTATTTAAAAATACATTCAAGTTTTCATCTGAAAAGTCTTCTGAATCATCGAGTTCTCTTTCACTTGATGCAATGCTAGCATAGAATTCTTTAACTAAACTAGCACTATATGTCCTGTCCTTAAAAGAGCTAAACTTCTTTATCCTCAATTCATTAAAATAGTTTGTTAAGCTTGTTTGGAGTTCAGGGGTTTCACTAAAACTCTTCCAATCAATATACTTTTCCCATGTGATGAGAGTATTTTCAATTTTTCTAAACCTCTCATCATGAATTTTGTTTCTAAATTTGAGGGATAAAGTGGATGAGGTACCTTTTGAAGATATTTTCTTCTTGTCTTTCTTCTTTGTTTTCCTAGATTTCTTCTTTTTTTTTGTTTATTTCTTCTTGCTAGGATTTTTCTCAATCTTCTGTATCTCTACCTTCGATTTCTTTTTCTACTTCTTTTGAAGATTTTCTATCTCGGTGCTTTCCTTCATAGGTCTCTTCTTCTTTTTCTTCTTCAGTAGTTCTTTAAGCAAGGTCGATTTGGCCATTTGGAGTTTTGAGAGTGGTTTTTAAATTTAGGGTTTCAGGTTATGAGAGAAAAGGGATTCTCGGTCGATTTCAGAAGATGGAACACTGATGAGATTGCTTAAGGTTTTGAGAGAATCGGTTATCAGAAGATGAAGGATAGAAGTGATTGATTGTTTCTAACTTAGAAACCGTTGCTTCCCTATTAACATTTGCCTCATTTTCCTAAATTTCAAAATTCCCTCCAATATTTTTACTATTTACTTTCTCAGTTTTTACTCTTTCCTTTCATTACCCGATAGGCATAAGATTTCATAATTTTAACCCTTTATCATCCAGCCTGCAATCCTTTGGTTCTAATAAAACATAATCCTCTTGGTTGACTATGTTTCACACTTTAGTCGACTAAGTGTCTTCTGTTTTTCTCTACTTAGTTTAGGATTCTCCCTACAACTCTTCTAAACAACACATTCCTAGATTTCTTTAATTCCACAGAATCTATCTTCACTAAGGGGTTTGGTAAATATGTCAGCAAGCTGATGCAAAGTGCTCACGAATTTAATATTAATTTCACCCTTAGTCACATAATTTCTAATGAAGTGGTGTCTAACTTCAATATGTTTGCTTCTTGAGTGCTGTGCAAGATTTTTTGAGATGTTAATTGCATGGTATTGTCATAATATATTGAAGTGTTATTCATCGACAATCCATAGTCTTTTAATTGTTGTTTGATCTATAAAACTTGTGCACAGCAACTTCCTAAGGATATATATTTAGTTTCAGCTGTGGACAAAGCTACTGAATTGTGCTTCTTACTTGACTAGGATACAAGCATGCTACCTAGGTGTTGACACGTTCCACTAGTGTTTTTCATATTAGTTCTACTTCCTGCAAAGTCAACATCTGAATATCCTACAAGACTAAATGAAAATTCCTTGGAGTACCAAATTCTTAAAGTTTGTGTTTCTATGAGATATCTAAATATCCTTTTTATAGCAGTTAGGTGTGTTTCTTGAGGTTGAGACTAAAATCTAGCACACAAACACACGCTGAATTGAATATCCAGTCTACTTGTAGTTAAGTAAAGAAAAGATCCAATCATACCTCTATAAAGCTTTTGATCTACATCTTTACCTTTCTCATCAGCATCAAGTTTTGTCAATGGACTCATTGGTGTGCTGATAAGCTTTAGTTTCAGCATGTCAAACTTCTTGAGCATGTCTTGAATGTATCTATCTTGGCTGATAAAAATTTCTTTTTTGCATTGCCTGATTTGAAGGCCAAGAAAGTACTTCAATTCTCCCATCATTCTCATCTCGAATTCTCCCATCATGCTTATCTCGAATTCTCCCTGTATTTCCTTAGCAAAGTTCTTGCAAAGAGATCCATTAGTAGCACCAAATATAATGTTATCTACATAAATTTGAACTATGATTAGATCATTTAGGTATATCTTGATAAATAATGTTGTGTCTATGCTGCCCCTAACATAGTCTTTTTCTACCAGAAATTTAGAAAGCCTTTCTGTCAAGACCCAAGTTACCAGGTCGTGACCGGCGCATGGACCCAATGAGCATAGCTCACCGAGCCCAAGCAAGCCTATTTTCACTTACTTTATTCCACGTATGATAATGTGAGGCATCCACACGCAATGCACCCAGTGCACATAAAGCCAACTCACAATGGCATTATAGATAAAATATGCACATACATATCGGTCAAACATAAAATTTGACAATGTACATTACATGTACATAATCACATTACAAAAGGCCCTTGACTTGCAGCGGAGGATTCATAAGAAAAATGGGCAACTATTGAATGCCAGACACCTACTAGGAGATGAATTACAATGATCCCGTGATCTAGGAATCTACAATCTCTTGATCTGAAAAACATGAATTTTTTGAAAACTGTGAGTACAAAACTCATTGAGTGAACATTAGGTGGAAACAAGCAATAATATCCAGGAAGGATTTTAAACCATGATGCACACATTTGGAACAAAACCATTTTGATCCAATTTAGTATCAAACCCCTTCCTTCAACTCAAATTAATTTACAATGAAGGAGTATTCAATTTCATACACATACACACACAGATGAGTACAATATCACCATTATCTCACCAGCTCATGTGCAACCCCCACATCGCGCACATAGCTAGAGTTATTGTGTGCATTCCCCCACATCGTGCACATAGCTGGAGTAATCGTGCGCATTTCCCCACATCGTGCACAAGAAATATCATTATTCATATTTCTACACCCATCATTACCGACATGTGCTCCCCCACATCGTGCACATGTACAGTTATAATTATCACACAATATTATTTGTCAATGCATATCACACATCTACACATATATAGCAGCATCTTATAGAGCACATGAATTCATGACTTTATGCATATCACAATTCACATATCAAAACATTTTTATTAAGGGCTTGTTTCTAGGCACGTATTTTAAGAAATTTGGATAAAATCATTCAGATTATCCATTTCAATACACGTACATTTTCTAAAATAATTTGAAATGCAAATTCACTCACAGTTGTCAAAATTCTGAATTTCGGGTGTACTCGGATTAATAGTCCTTAGGCGCGATTCTTTTACCTTTTTCGGACGACTCACCACCTTGACATAGAATAAAATTAAGGAATTTACTATATTGGTGTTAATTAGGTATAAAATTAACCTAATTTCTATACGGATACATAAAATACTCGATCAACCGCTTAAACGCGGTGTTGACCTAATTTGACCGATTACTCGATAAATTGGACAATGCGTCCGATTTGATTCCAAATTGCACCATCCTTTTTCTAATACCTTAATTCACTACATACCATTTAAATAGTTCCAATTTCAGCATTAAAACTTTTCCATTTCTTCATGGAAAAATTCAGCCATTACAGTGCATTAGCACTGTAATTTTTCCTACTTAACTTTTTCACCTTAAATCGTCAATTTCCAATTCATTTCATTTCAAATGAAATCATTTCATTTGAAATGAAACCATTTCATTTTCCACACATAACCTAGGATATTCGGCCTTTGAAGATTCATGGGAAAATCAAGTTTTTTCTTGTTGTTTTGCTTACTAACATGCTAAATTATCTCTAAACACTAACATAGTCTAAAATCAAGCCAATCCAACATTAATTCCTCTTCCATACCCATTTTTCAGAATTGAATCCATCATGATAACTCAATATTCAACCATGAAAATTAAGAACAAAAGCATAGGTTAGCTAGGTATCAAGAAGAATTAAAGAATTTTTAACTTACCTAGCTTGTTTCTTTGATTTCTTCACTTTCTCTTTGATTTTTCACCTAGGTTTTCTTGTTTTTCCCTTTGTTCTTCCTTTGTTCTTGTTGTTGGTTCCTTAGGCCGAATATGGTGAGGAAATTAGGGATTTAATGAGCTGATTTTTATAAAAAATGATAAAATAATCAAGATGCCACGTGTCACATGCTTATTTGCCCATTTTAAAAACTTTTTTGACTTTTTTCTTCTAAATTTTCCACCACATGATTAGTCGAAGTCAAGATGTGAATAAAAGATGGCCATGGCTGGAAAAACTGTTCTGGTGGTGGAAAAATTACCGTTTTGCCCCCGAGATGGCAAAATTACGATTTTGCACTTATACTTCGAAATGTACCGGAATTACATTATTTTCATTGTTTAGCACCAATATTGATCAATTTTATTCAAATGGGGTAAAGATCTTTTCAAAAAAAATTCTCGTTTGGTCATCTAGTGGTAAAATTACCATTTTGTCCTTATGCTCCAAAAATATCGAGAATCAAAATTTTTCACTGCTAAACATCATTTTATACTCCAATAATCTTAATTATATTTCATATAATTATTTTTGGTCCAATGTGATCAAATCTTGGCTAAAATCTCCATTTTATCATCAAATGAAAAAATGATCATTTTGTCCCTAATTGGTCAATTTTTCGATTGACTCCAAACTGGACTTTAAACTCCGAATCACTATTTCAAGTCATTTTGTGGGTTTTAAAATTTTCAAATTCCTCTTAGAATTTCTATTTGAACTAGTTTAAGGCTCGATTTAACTTGGTTGTACCACTCGGTACAATATTGTCTTTTAATCGAGCTTGATAGGGTCTCACACTTTCATATGAAGCTCTAGGAGCTTGCTTCAATCCATACAAGGCTTTGTGAAATTTAAAAACATAATATGGTTTCTCAAAATCTTTAAAACCAGTAGGTTGTTCAACATATACCTCCTCTTGAATCAGTCCATTAAGGAATGCATTCTTTACATCCATTTGGTATAGCTTGAAGTTTATATGACAAGCAAAGGCAACCAATAACCTTATGGCTTCTATTCTAGCTACTAGAGCAAAGGTTTCTTCATAGTCTATGCCTTCCTCTTGATTATATCCCTTTGCCACTAATCTTGCTTTGTTTCTAACAACATTTCCTTATTCATCAACCTTATTTCTAAATACCCATTTAGTGCCAACTGTAGGATGATTTAAGGGCTTAGGCACTAGTGACCATACATTATTTCTCTTGAATTGATCTAGCTCCTCTTGCATGGCTAAAATCTAGCTTTCATCTTTTTCAGCTTCTTCAAAACTTTTAGGTTCAACTTGAGAAATGAATGCTGAAAATTCACATGTCTCCCTAGTTCCTTTCCTAGTCTTAACTCCATGAGATATGTCACCTTTGATTTGTTCTTGTGGCTGATCTCTCATATATCTCCAGCTTCTAGGTAAATCACTATGCTAGATTTCTTGTCTTTGCATATTTTCAAAAAGTGGAGCTACGATTTCTTTTCTAGATGAGCCTTCTTCATTGTTCTTGCTATCATTTAGACTCATTTGATCCATGTGCTTTCCTAAGTTCTCTAAGTCATCATTATCATCATCAATTTCTTTCTCTAAATGAATTGATTCATCAAAAACTATATGGACAGATTCTTCAACATTCAATGTCCTTTTGTTGAAAACTCTATAAGCCTTAGAGTTCATGGCATATCCTAAAAATATTACTTCATCACTTTTGGCATCAAATTTTCCTAATGGTTGTTTTCCATTATTTAGAACAAAGCATTTGCAGCCAAAGCTCCTAAGGTGAAAGATGTTTGGTTTTCTTCCTTTGTACAGCTCATAAGGGGTCTTTGAGATAATTACTCTAATTGAGACCCTATTAAGAATGTAAGCTGTTGTGTTTACAGCTTCAGCCTAAAAGTATTTAGGAAGATTTTTCTCATAAAGCATAGTTCTAGCCATCTCTTTTAATGTTCTATTCTTTCTTTCCACAACTCCATTTTGCTGGGGTGTTCTTGGTGCAAAAAAGCTATGTTCCAACCCCTTTTCATTGCAAAACTTCTCAAATTCATCATTTTTGAATTCTCCTCCATGGTCACTTCTAATCCTAACAATGGGTGTATCTTTTTCATTCTCAACTTTCTTACAATAGCCTATGAAAGCTGATAATGCATCATTCTTGTGGGCAAGGAAATAAACCCAAGTAAACCTAGAATAGTCAACCACTATCACTAAGCCATAAGATTTTCCACCTAAACTTGTGGTGCTAATAGGACCAAAGAGATCAATATGCAACATTTCAAGAGGTCTAGATGTTGACACAACATTCTTAGCTTTGAAAGTAGTTCTGACTTGTTTTCCTAATTGACAAGCTTCACATATTCTATCATTTTCAAACTTAACGCTAGGTAGTCCAACAACTATATCTTTCTTAATCAATTTTGACATGGTGTTCAAACTAACATGTCCTAATCTCCTATGCCACAACCAGCTGTCATTTTTAGCATTGGTTACTAAGCACATTTCATTATCCTTTTCTAGGTCTTCAAGAAAGATAACATACATGTTTTTCAATCTTTTTCCTATGAAGGTAATCTTGTTAATGCCTATATCTATTACTTCACATTTGTTGGAATCAAAACAAACCTTGAACCCTTTATCACATAGTTGACTGATGCTTAGCAAATTATGCTTTAAGCCTTTAACAAGCAACACATGATTGATTTGAGTATAAGAGTTCTTACCCTCCGTTCCTATCCCTTGAATTCTACCTTTTGAATCATCTCCAAAGGACACGGTGCCTCTCTTTTTCTTGTCCAGATGAGCAAACAACATTTCATCCCCTGTCATTTGTCAAGAGCAGCCACTATCCATGTACCATAGCTGCTTCTTCTTGTGTTGAGCCTTTGAACATGTTTCCTTTAAGTGCAGCTCAACCTACAAAACAGTTGTTCAGTTCTTCATGATATGTACCCATACTTTGATGGGTCCTTGAGTGTTAGTGGCAATAAAAGAACCTTTTGGCATTCAGATTTTTTTAGTTTTCTGCATGTTTATATTTTTTGCACAACCATAGGATAAATGACCATATTTCCCACAACAATAGCATCTAGATGATGCATTATGATAATTCTTCTTACCATATGAATTTTTCTTTAAAGCATCATTGTTTAAACACTTAAGAGCTGTATTTTTATCAAGAGATTTTTGCAAAGAAGCAGATTTATTTTCCAACTCTTCTTTTACAATTTCAAAATCTATTTTTGAATGCTCCAACTCAATTTGCAGAAAGTTTCTTTGTTCAAAAACAGAGTTGAAATCGAGTTTTATTTTCTCCAAATCTTTTTCAAGTGATGCAGCCTTTTGTTTCAAGTTTTTGTACTTTAAAAACAGGCTTTCAAACTCATCACATAAATTATCATACTCATCTTGTAAATCATTCATTAAAATATCACAAGTTGATAAGCATACCTCTGTTCCATCATCCTTTGCCATTAAGCAAATGTTTGCTCTTTTTTTTGAGCTTTCTTCATCAGATTCTGTGCTTGAGTCACTATTTGACCAGGCTGCAGCAACCATTGCCTTTTTTTATTTTCTATTTCTTTTTGGAGTTTCTTCTTTCAGCAATGGACATTCAGACTTGTAGTGCCCTAGTTTCTTGCATTCGTAGCAGATCACTTCTTCCTTTTTACTATTGTCAATCTTGTTTTTCTTCCAAGAAGGACCTTGGTATCTCTTAAGGATATTTCTTGCAAATCTTCGACTCTTTTTTCCCATCAGTTTTCTGAATTTTCTTGCAACAAGTGCAAGTTCATCATCATCATCACATGACAGCTCTTCTAGCTCTTCCTCAAGCATCTGACTTTTAGTGCTGTATTTTTTTCTTTTCTTTTGCCTCCTTTCTATCTTCTTCTTTTTCTTCCTTGACCTCCAGCTCATGTGTGAGGAGTAATCTGTATATTTCATCGAGTGTGATGATATTCAAATCTTTGGCTTCTTTAATGGCAGTCACCTTTGGCTTCTAGGACTTAGGTAGACTCCTAAGAAGTCTTTTTACAAGCTTATGCTTAGGGATAGGTTTTCCTAGTTGGTTAAGTTTATTTGTAATGTTTGTGAACCTATCAAACATGTTGGTGATGTCCTCACCAGGCTTCATTTTGAACATCTCATAGTTGTGGGTCAAGAGGGCTATCTTGGACTCCTTAACTTGAGAAGTCCCTTTATGAATTATTCTTAACATGTCCCACACTTGCTTAGCTGTTGTACAGCTTGAGACTTTGTTAAACTCAGTGAGAGTTAAGGCACAATGTAAGGTGTTGATTGCCTTAAAATTGGTCTGCACTTTCTTGGTTTAAGCCTCGATCCATTTAGACCTTGGCTTAGGCATCAACTCATTTGTAACAACATTTACAGTTGAGGGAATAAAGGGACCATTAGTGATGACATCCCACATTTCATAATCTATGGCCCTAATGTATATTGACATCCTAGTACTTCAATAAGGATAATTAGAGCCATCAAACAGAGGTGGTCTATTTGTTAATTGTCCCTCAGCTACAATTGATTTTTGTAGAGCCATTTGGATCTTCTCTAAGGGTGTTAGACCTTGTATGCAGAGAATTAGCTCTGATACCAATTGTTAGTCCCAAATATAAGTGCAAGAGGGGGGTTGAATAGCACTATTTCAGCTTTTTTGGTAAGATTGACACTTAATCTCAAAACAAAGAAGATAAATCAATGAAAATAATGGACAAAGTGTTTATAGTGGTTCAGTCTAAGACCTACATCCACTACCTTGATTATCCAACCAAAGATTTTCAAACCAATCACTAAAACAGTGGAATTCATAAGCTTCCACCAAGCTTTTACAAGGCTTAGCCACAACCTTTACACTAGTTTTTCATGGGCTCAACTAAAACCCTAAGGTGGCTTTTCAAGGCTCAACCACAACCTATTACTAGTTTTTCCTGGGCTAAACTAAAACCCTAAAGTAATTTTTTAAGGCTCAACCACAACCTTTACACTAGTTTTTCACGAGCTAAATTAGAACCTAACACCCAACTTTTCAAGGGTAAGTTGGAACCTACAAGCATCCAAGCAAATCGTGCTTGAATCAAACACTTAGAGTGAAACCCTCACTCTAAGAATACAAAAATGAGATAAGAAAGTACCTAATGATCACACGGTTGATCTATGTGGTACAAATTTAAGTGCTAAACACAATCGCTAAAGATAGGCGTTTGAGTGCAATGAAGAGTACAATGGATTTTCAAGTTTTCTACTTTTTTGGCTTAAATATGATGAAATCTCTCAATAATCTTTCAAAAGTTAGTTCCTTAGCATTTGAAGATCCTTTTATACTTGAAAAAGCTTGTCTGATGGCTGTTGGGATGTTTATGACCGTTAAAAACAGTTTGGGGAAGGTTCTAGCAATTATTTTGTCTTGTAGTGGCTTGGTGAGTGTTATAGATAGAGAGAACTTAGTCGACTAAAATTTTTCTCTTGGTCGACTAAGTTGGTTCTGTTCCAGACGCAGATTAGGAAGAGAACACTTAGTCGACTAACCCATTTTCTTGGTCGACTAACTAGATTTTGTTTCTCACTAAGCTTCAGCCTTCCACTTCTCCACTTTGACCTTTGTTCAACCAATGATCTTCCTTGTCATATCAAAGGACTTCCTTTATAATAATCATCCTTTTTCCTTATCCAAATCACATCTTTAAATGCTCATTAGGAAGATTGATTTATATTTCTTTGTAGACATTTTCCCTGCACACTTAGGTAAAATATTAGACACAAATGACATGGGAATGTTTTATTATCATCAAAAACTAATGGAGCCAACACCAAGGGTGTTTGGAGCCATTAGACACAAGTTTGAATCAAATCTTCTCATTCTTGAAGCTTGAAGGTTGACTACCATGCTTTTAGGATCAACTATGTTCTTCAAAAATCTCGAATTAAGGCATTATAGTCAATTAAATTCATTTTATACTAGATCCAACTCTAAAGTGTGTGCGACTTTGAAGTTCTAAACTGGAGGATTGACTGCCATGCTTTGAAGATCGATTAGGTCTCCTTGAAGTTGAGTTTTGAATGATGCTACTGTTCAAAGATCAACTTCTACATGACAAGGATCTACTAAAGCTCTTTCCAACTTGATTTTTCATTATGTTATAGTCGAGGATTGACTGGAGATCGACAAAGATCAACTACAACTTCACAAATGTTTGAGTTTCATGTGAGCACTGCTTGAAGATCGACTCCCTCTTTTAGAAGATCAACTACGGTTGTCTCAAATCATGTTTCTTTGTTTGTTCTTACCCATTCTACCATAGGATTGATTGATGCTCTTCTAGGATCGACTAAAGCTTCATATCCTCAAGATTTCTTATCATTTTGGCACTTCATTTTAGCTATTTCATCCTTGCTTCTTCCTTGTGACCTAAAATCAAGTTAAGGTATGTTTGCTCTTTGTTTCATTAGTTGACTATTCAATGTTTAAAAGCTTTTGATATTTTTCTAATGATGCATGGCTTTTCAAAAGAATTGTATGATCTTTAGAGGCTAAAAATATGATTTAGACAATGTCAAATGCTTGTTATTAAAACTAAAATGTCATGCTATTTTATCAAATCAAAACATAAGATATTTTAATGCTAACATTATTTTATAAGCATAGAGTTTTTTAAGTCTTATTAAATGCACTTACACAATTATCACATATTTATTTAATAGTTAAATATATAAAAAATATTATGTGTAAATTGTTTGTTTTATATCATGTGTGAATTTTACATTAAATTGTTTCATTATGTTTTGTTTTTGTTTAAATTGAGGGTTTAATAGTAAATTGGTAAATTTGAAAACTTTTGGGAGTTGCTTAAATGAGTGAGTTTTATAAATTGGTTTATGTTATTATTCCTTGTTTGTATTATTTTTATAAGACCTGACTTTATAAAATATATGTTATGTTATCCATGTGCTGGATGAAATTTTATATACTTGAATGCCTCTGAAAGGTATTAAAAGTCGATATTATAACTAGAGGTATGACTAAGATGATTTATGCATCGAACTAATTAAAATAGGAATTTTAAGGTGAAATTGGGAATTCCACAGTCTAGGGATGACTTAAAATAGCAATTCGGAGTTCGAGGGCCGATTTGGAGTCAATCGGGAATATTGACCAATTAGTGGCAAAATGGTCATTTTGCCACCCAAAATTTAAATTTGGTTATTTGATTAAAATTTTGACCAAGATTAATCATTTAAAGTATAATATGATCATTTGAAACATAATATGAGGTTTAGGAGTGAAAATTTTTAATTTTCGGTATTTTTGGAGCATAAGGGCAAAACGATAATTTTGCCACTAGAGGACAAAACAAGAATTTTTAGAAAAGATTTTGATCCCATTTGACTAAGATTGATCAATTGGAGTGAAATTTGAGGTTGAAAAGTGGAAAAAAATGTAATTTCAGTACATCTCGGGGTATTGGGGTAAAATCATAATTTTTTCATCTCGGGGGCAAATCAGTAATTTTCACCCTCGACATTTGTCAAGACCAAGGGATTTTATTCAACATGGCAATGGATAAATATGAGAATTGTGTGGTGGAGAATTAATGGAATAAAAGTCAAATATTTAAAATTTGAACTAATTAGAAAATGCCATGTGGCATACTTTTAATATTTTATTATTTACCTTATAAAAGCATAAAAAATCAGCCCATTTTCATTCTAAGGGTTGGCAAGAACCAGAACAAAGAGGGGAAAGGAAAAAAACAAGAAAACCTAGGTGGAAAATCAAAGGAAAAGTGAGAGAAATCAAGGAATCAAGCTAGGTAAGTTGAAATTTTTTAAATTTTCCTTGAAACCTAGCTTACCCATGCATTATTTCTTTATTTCCATGGACGAATGACATGTTTTCATGAGGAATTAGGGGCTGACCGAATGGGTATGGAAGGGATTTGGTGATGGAAATGAATTGATTTTGAGTTATGTTGATGTTTAGAGATAGTTAATCATGTTTAGAAGCAAAACCACAAGAAAAATATTCATTTTCTCTAGGATTCTTCATTGGCTGAACCTTGTATGTTGAGTATCAATGAGGGATTGTTTTTATTTCAAGGGAAATAGCTTGGAAAATGATGAATTAAGGTGAAAAAATTAGGTAAGAAAAATCGTAGTGCTAGTGCACCAAATGATTGAATTTTTCTATGAAGAAATGTAAGGGTTTTAATGCTGAATTTGGTATTATTTGAATGATATTTGGTGAATTGAGGTATTAGAAAAAGAATGGAGCAATTTGGAGTCAAATCGGACACGTTGACTAATTTATCGGGTAATCGGTTGAAAATCTTATTTAAGTGATTAATCGGACATTTTGCGTTCCATCGCCTACATTCATTTAGATTTAGAGAGCCTGAAATAGTTTATGATAAATTGACACAAATTATTAAATTTTGTGTCATGAATTATGGATAAGTGGTGAGCAAATTGACACAGGTAGGAGACTACACTTGCGGACCGAGAATAGGAGTATTTCTACTATTAATACTGTGAGTAAACATATTATCGTCTTAATTATCTAGAGTAGTTTTATTCAATTGTGTGATTTTATAGAAAATAGGTTTAAATGGTAAATTGCTATGTTTTAAGAGAAATTGTGATTTTATAAAATAATTTTTAAATTTTTTTAAAAATTGAATAATGGTTTCAAAAATAGAGTAATTGGAGACTGCTTACTTGTATTGCAAATTATTGTTTGAATTGTATGGCTTATGATAAATTGAGCATGATTGGCTAGATTGATAATTGTCTTAAAATTATATAAATTGTTATTTTGCCTTGATAGGTTGTGTTGTACATTAATTGCCATATCATGTTATCAAATTTATTTAATTAGTGGGATATAATTGTGGTCACTGCAGTGATAAAACGGGTTCCATGGACTAGCCTATAAGAGGGATACGGAAATCCAACTATTGTGCTTACCTCGGTAGAGAGGCGTGGAGGGTAACTCTTGAGGTAAGATTTGAGTTCACCTCACGTCTAACCACCACGTAGAAGTAAGACTCAGCCAATGCCAAGGAACGGCTGCATTTATAGAAATTGTAGAACTTTTAACAGCCTTGACGGTCTCGGTTAGATACCTCTAATCAAGGTATCACCGAGCATGATTTTGTTGGCATAAGCCAAGTTTTTAGAAATACATAAGCCTTAATAATTTTTGGTGCAAAATGAATTTATTTTACTCAACAAAAAGAAGTGAAATATTATGAACTGCTTTATGAGGATTTAATTATTCGTCTCTACTTACTCGCCTTTATATAGTTTAGAGGGTATCTACTTACTCACTAGGATTTTATAATCTCACCCCCTCATTTTCTCACATTTCAGGCATCAGAGTATTCCGTAGTTAGCAGATTCGATCAAGGACCACAGTGGACTTGAATCGACAAGAATTGTAGGTTCACAATTCCTGAGGCACTTTGGTTAGTTATGGACCCACGTGTCACTGTAATTTAAATTTCATACTTTAGTTGTTTATATTATAATATGTAAAAATATATTTAATTTTTATGCTACGAAAATTATTTATCGATAGTTTTGGAAATAAATTGTTTTATAAGAAAGTATATTATTTTATTAAATATTTTTATTATATTCAAATAACTAAATTTTTGCCCCAGATAAAAGTTTTAGATATTTAAATTTATTTTTATCATGATATATGTGTTTTCAACGCATTTATTACATTTTTAGCAAATTTTGAAATTTTTAATGAAAAATGATGAAAATGCCCCTATGAGCCAGACGATAATTATTTTAGTGTTTTTGAATTGAAAATGACTTGCGATACTTGAAATGTGGTATTTAATAATTATCACTCATCAGGGAAGTGCGAAAGCTGATGCCGAGCCTTGCGGGGTTTCGGTCGCCATTTCGAGTAATGAGTGCTTATCGGGACGTCGCAACGGTTGTCATGTGCCCGATGGAGAGTTCCAGGTCGTGACAATGTTATCAACTAGTTGAAAACTTGAAATTGATTATAAAAGCCTTACATCGAGGTGGAAGGCATTAGAGGCTAAACCGTATTCTTTAATTTTAGTAATGGGTTTTACTATTGTGATCATTTGTCATGCCTACATTATATTTCATCATGGATTTAAGTTTCAACATTTATGCCATTAACAAAAAGATAAGAAAAAAGAGAAAAAGAAAGGATGGCCAGTGTGGTGAGGTGTTTGTTGGCTTGTTTCAACTTATTAATGGAAGTAATCATGCGATTCAAGTATTTGTATAGGTTGTTTTTAAACAATTAAGTTAAGATGCTGAATCATGAATAGTTGAGCATTAGTTGACCGTATGTGAATGAACAAATTCCCATGACACAATATGCTTTTTAGAGACACAAAAGAAGAATAGATAAAAAAGATGGGAAGGATGCTTGTTGGATGCTTTGAATGTTAGGATTATGGTTTATATAAATGTGATATTCAGTACATTCTTTCAAACGATGTACATTCATTTACATTATACCTTATGATGTGGAATATAATACGCGCACATCAAAAGTGTTAGTACAATAAGCTCAATTGTAGAAATCCAAGAAGGGGTAAATTGGTTTCTTTAAAAGTTTTTGCAACTTCTAATGAAAATTTTATTCTCTTTTTGAAACAAGATTAAAAGCACTAAAAAGTCAAAGAGATGAAAAACAAAAACACAAGAATTTTTATAGAGGTTCGGCCTCTTTACATACGTCCTCTCCTTTAACTCACTAAGGAATTTTGAATCTACTATGAAAATACATTTTCAATGTTCAAGCATAACCTTTACAGTAGTCTTTTCAAGGATGAGAATATAACCTCTTTACCTTTTAACTTTGTTAAGGTATAACCACTTAACAATGAATATAATACAGTAAATGAAGCAAAAATGCCTCTTAAAGACTGATGAGGTACAAGGGTTTAAGCTTTACATAAGATGGTTACAAAGCAGAAAATTCAGCTCAATAAATGCTTGATAGAAGACTTAAATGCTATAAGAGAAGTGAATAGATCTGCTTGAAGCTTTTCTCAAGTTTGGAGAACTTTTTCAGAGTTTTCTTTTTCTTCAAAATAGGTGGGAAGCTTCCTCATATAGTTCCATGGTCAATTAGAGCCATTGGGAGTAATTCAAGGTAGAAACTAGTTATTGAAGCATTTAATGTTGATCTGCTACAACTCTCAGATTGACCTTCAAGTTCGAGAGAGGGGTTCAATCCTTGCTTCAAATCTGTCCTTAAATATAAATAGAAAATAAAGCTTTTAAACATAGGGAGTCGATCCTTACTTTTTGTAACTTGGAGAAATTTTTTCTTTCTTCTTAGGGATTAACCTTTTTATCATAAGGGTCGATCTTTTTAGGATCTACTAACTTCACTTCTCTTCTGTGTCTTTTTAGGATCGACCCTTCAGCTTGGGAGGTTGATCTTGTGTTCTTCCAATAGCTACTTCAATTTTGTTTCTTCCTTGGGATTGACCTTCATGCCTTAGGGGGGGTTGATTCTATGACTTTCTAGTAGCTACTTCACTCTTGTCTCTTCCTAGGATCGACCTTCTTACCTTGGCTGGTCAATCCGGTGAAGTTCCAATACCTTTATTTGTATTCTTTCTACCTGGGTCGACCTTCATTGCTCCAAGGGGTCAATCGTGCAAAGTTCCAATAGTTGATTTTTCTTGTAAGATTATTTTCCTGCTCATTGTGTGTCTTGTTGTGTTTTTTGGAGTTTATATAGGTGTTTGCTTATAATCTTGATTTAATTACAGATCTTAAGTTTATTCTCCTTGATTTGATTCGAATTTTGAAGAGAAGATTTTGTGATTATGAAGAAAAATAAAATTTAGAAATTGTGAAGAGATTTTAAGGATTTGGCAAAATTCACTTTTTTTGGGGTTTTTTTTGTTTTATTTTATTTGATTTGTGTTGCCTTTTTCATTTTTTGTTGTTTGCATGTGTGGCCTTGTTAGCTCAATATGATTATCTTATTGGATTCTGACCTGTTTGGGTGATGAACCCATTTGGGTTATAAACCCATCACTCCGAAAACCCTAAAACCAAATCAAAATAAAATTGAAAAGAAACCAAAAATAAAAATAAAATGCAATGAAATTAAACTTATTAAAAAGATAAATAGATAAATAAATGAGACTAAGTCCTAAACAAATATAGTGTCTACAACTACCCCTTTTTGTACATTTTCTAGAACTAAGAATTGTGCAAAGATATACAGACAAACATTTTTGTCTAGAATAGTTATAAAAGAACTGAAAAGCCCTCCATTGAGGCTCCACAACTTAAAAATAGAATAAAAACTCCTCCATCGAGGCTTCGAACTTTAAAAAGAAATGAGAATTCCTCCATCGAGGCTTTAAAACTTCTTACAACTCCTTCATCGAGGCTCCTAAACTTTTTAATTTGCTTCATCGAGGCTCTCAAAAAATAAAATAAAAACTCCTTCATCGAGGCTATCAAAAAATAAAATAAAAACTCCTTCATCGAGGCTTCAAACTTAAAAAGGAAATGAGAATTCCCCCACTGAAGCTTTAAAACTTTTAAATCTTTTCCACCAAGCCTCAAAATTTAAACTCCTTCATCAAGGCTTCCAACTTTAAAAGGAAATGAGAATTCTTTTATTGAGGTTTTAAAACATCTTACAACTCCTTTAATGAAGCTCTAAAACTTTTAAATCTTGCCCATTGAGGCTCTAAATATAAACTCCTCCATTGAGGCTTCAAATAATAAAGGATTCCTCTATTAAGGTTCCAACACTTTAAGAATTCCTCCACCAAGGCTTCACTATCTTAAGAATTCTTCCATCGAGGATCTAATATCTTAAGAATTCTTCCATCGAGGTTCCAATTTCTTAAGAATTTCTTCATGAAGGATCTAATATCTTAAGAATTCATCCATTGAGGTTCTAATATCTTAAGAATTCCTCCATTAAAGCTCAAATATCTTAAAAATTCCTCCACTAAGGCTTCAATATCTTAATAATTTCTCCACCAAGGATCTAATATCATAAGAATTCCTCTACCAAGGTTCCAATATCTTAAGAATTCATTCACCGAGATTCCAATACTTTAAAAATGAAACATCATTTTCTGAATGCTTATGATTAAAATTGTTATCATGATATGCAAATACTTAATTTCTAAGATGATGTCATGCATCCATGTTTATGGTCTTTTAAAAATTTTAGAATTTTATGAATGTTAACCTCTTGTTATTTCCTTGAAATTTCAGCCTTGTACCATTCAATAGGTCGGTGCTCCTTAGAATAACTCATCTATTTTAACGCATCTATTTCACTTTGCCAGTTTAGAAATTCCAGAAATCTTCTTGAATTCAATTGGATCCATCTTTATCACCCTCAAATCCCATTCAAAGCAATATGAGAGTCTTTCATATTTGTTATGATTCATTTATTCATTATCTTTTAAAATTTAATGACTAATATCATGTATTGAACATTTTCTTGGTTCATGAAAAAGTAAAGAAATGAAAAATAAAGATTATCAAGGAAGGCATGATTTTCATTCGGTGTAATGGAGAAAAAGTCAAAATTTCGAAAAGGTGTATTGTATCCAAGTAATGAATATTTGAACAAATATGACTAAATTGAGTTCGAAAAGCCTTCAAAGTAAAAAAAAATTGTTGATGTACTTGGTTCTTTTTGAACATTTCTAATTGGCCCTTGCCCTTGTGTTGTTTTGATGTCTGCAAATCATCTTACGCCCTATTATCCATTTTTGTACCCACTTTGCCTTTTCAAGTTTTCAACTTATGCACATCTTTTAGGTTCAAACTGTATTTTCGGGTTTTCACCTTGAACCCTTTATTTTTTTTCTCTTTTTTCTTATTGTTCTATCATGCACTGGGAGAACTCAAAAACTTTTCTAAAATGGATTATTGAATCCAAAAGTTAACTTGAACAAGAAAAAGAGGCTAAATTCTTGACAACTTTTCCTGAGAGAAAGTTTTTCGATATGAGCATCCATGCTTGATTAAAATGGACTTTTCTAAGTATGTAACGTAGATAAAGGTTACGGGTTCTGAAAGAATGAATAAATAGGTCCAAAATATGTATTTAAAGGTATTCAAACCAAAGATCATTTATATGAAGGATTTCTCTAGCATGCTCTTCCATCATCTTGTTTCTTTTCATTTTTCCCTTATATCATATTTCCCATTTTGATGGGTTGAGTTCAAGATTTTTTTTTTTTGGAACTTAAATCTCTTTGCTTTTGCATTTTAACATAAGGCATTCCTTCTTTGTCCTTCAAGCAAGACTTAATTCATGCTTCTAAAAAAGATATTCTTTATAATTGCTCCATAATATAGAGAATGATCCTTGTTTAAGGTTCATTTAAAAAAATTTAATAAGCTCAAAGGGATAACAAATGGATAATTTCTCACTTATGAAAGGAAAATAACATATGGTCATTTCTCATCTCAATCATAGTTACTTACATTGAATAGCAAACTCTAGAGTAGATAAATCTGAAACAAATGATGATTTTTATATTTTCCCTTTTTTTTTCTTTTCATTCCCTACATCTCCCAGATCATGATACTTTATTCTAGCTCAACCAATCTTAAACCAGGGACAATTATCAATTTTCTTTTTTGTTATCAAGCTTATTAACACTTGTATTTCTTTCAAAATCAAATCCAAAATTATTATCATTATTGTTCTCATATTCATTGAAGAGATATAAGGGTATGACAATTTATATTGAAGAAATGACAATAGACGGAAGAATAATTGTGGAAATGCATCATATGAGTCATTTTTATTTAAAGAATATTGAATAAAAGCCCATTGATTAGAAAAACTTTTCTTAAGCTCTTAGGCATAAGCATTAAGGATTTGAATCTATTACTTTGTGAGGGACTCAAGAGTGACAAGTAAGTCCATGACCTTTTAATTATTTTGCTTTAAACCAGAAGGTCTTAAATATACCAATGGCATTATTGCTTATTCTTTGGTTGTTCATCACCCATCGTGCACATAAAATGTTTAGAGAAAGCATCCATTGACTTTTCATCATGTTTATCATAAAACATCTTTGAACCAATAAAATTCAACCAAATTAACATTTTATAAAAAATTAAAATAAGCTACCAAACCCAACAACTTCCATTCTTGATATTAAAGCCAAAAAAATGAAGAATTTTTTTTAAAAAAAAGTTAGAAACCTAAATCATGAACTTCTTGATGGTAGCATTAGTTTTAAAGGCAGACACTAGTACAAAATCACCCCCCCCCCCAAAATTTTTAAAATCTTTTATTTATTATATTTATATTTTAATGGCCCTTCAAAATAATTTTTTATTTAATAATTAATACAATAAGAATAATAAAATGACACCACAAGCCCCACTCAACTTTACCCCAACTTTTAAGTTTTTCCATACTTCTTTCTCTTTCTCTTTCTTTCTTTTTCTCTTTTTCTTCCCATTTATTCTTTCATTTTTACTTTACCCTCTTCTCTATGACGTACCACCAAAATACACTTTATTCTTCAAGAGAGTTTTATGAGCTTGTCAGTTTCGATAAAAAAAGACAAGCTCTACTAACCACTATTGTGTGAAATTAAGAAGAGGTAAAGTTTTCTTTTATATTCTTATTTCTATTTATATTATTATTAAATATAGTTATTTTTTTATTTTTTTTTCATTTCTATTCTATTTGCTCATATATTCTAAGTTTTTACAGATTTTCTTCTCTAAATTTCTATGAACCATAAACCATGTTCTTCTTCTTTCTTTTTTGTTATGTGGGTTCTATCTTTTACTTGTTATATTATTCTTTTTTCTGTTATGTGGATTTTATTTTCTATAAGTTTAGTCTTTAAAAATTAAAAAATTATTATTTATTTTTAAATATAAGTTGCTATGTTGCACTATTGGCAATTGCTTAAAATTTTATTAATGTATCAATTTTTTATTAATCTTAATTGATAGATTAATTTGTCTTTTTTGACTCTTTGGTTTCTATTGTAAATACAAAAAGAGCCTTTTCATAAATGAAAATTGTAAAAATAATACTCTAGAAGAAAATGGTTGATGATTTTCTTGCTAATAATTTAGTTGTTTATGTTAAAGAAGGTATTACTAACTTTTTCAGTATAAAGTCAATAATTGATGAATTTAAATCTAGAAAATATCAACACAACTTTCCTACAAGACTATTGTAAGTCTTTCTTTTCTTGTTTCTTTTTATTTACATGTTATATAAAATTATTGTCCATTATGAATCTTTTGATTGTTTGTTAAGCTCAACATACTAGTTTTAAAAATTTTTAATTCTTATTCCTCTTCGTCTTTGGACTCCCTAATAAAAGTTGGTTAGCTTCACCCTTTATTAGTTTCATAATCATTTAAAAGAATTTCTCACTAGACTAAGTTCACTACATTTCCTATTCTCTTGGAAATAGAAACTCTAAAAAGTTAAACGCACAAGGTAAATCTAAAATAACATCAAAAAAATTAAAACAAATATCTAAAAGAAATTGTACCAATGGGTTTTTTGGCATCGCAATTGTTACAATAGATGGTGTTGACGGTGCTCGCTTAAAGCTGAACTTGCCCTAGTGTGAACAAAATAATGTTAAATCGAAAGAGTTGAGAAAATCTTTGAAGCTTCTTTAGATCCATGCAAATAAAAAATTTTCTTAGTAGCCAAACAAGGAAAATGAACAAATAGAGAAAAAGAGAATTGATGAATCAAGAAAAAAATAAAAAGAGAATTTACCTATATTAGAAAAAATTTCAAAGTAAAAATATTGGAAAAATTTTGGTGAGAAATGAAGTAAGAGAAGATAGTCCAAAGGTGTAAATTGAGAGTGATTTTCCAAGAAAAAAAAGAATTGAAATAAAGGTAAAGGGCGTTTTTTAGGCTGCTTCATGGGTCATGGCTTTTTTTTATTTTGTGGGTTTTTTTAATCTTCCTTTATTTTGTGGTTTTTCCTATTTTAATTTATTTTAATTTATTTGAAGTGATTACACTTTATTATTATTTTTAGATGAATATGTGATTGCACTTTAAAGAGGAAATTGGGAGAAATGACCCTCGTGATAAGCCTATTTTAGAAATAGTCATCAATATAAAGTCAACTGTTTTTACCTAATTTTTCCATGACTTTACAAAAATACCCTTGAAGCCATTTCAGATAAATTAAACCATTTATCACAATTTTCCCTACTGATTTCTCTCTTAGGCATCCAGTTATTATGCTCTTGATTTCTCTCTCCAACCAGCTAGCTCTCTCTAATTTTATCGATTTCTCTCTACTATATCTATCTACTGTGCTCCACATTTCTCTTTGCCACTATCCAGGTCTCTTTAATCTTACTACCATCGCCATCTCTCTCTGTCTATTTTTCATCATATCATCATCAATTTATAGATCAAAAAGCAGAGATGACATCAATGTATGTTCTTCGGTTTACTGATTTATAAGCACGAACCCTAAAGTTGATAGGTTAAAGTTATATAAGTGAAATTTGTAAATTAGAACACCGCTTAGAGTTGTTACACACCACACCTACATGTAACAACTTAATGCACTTGGGCTGTAACAAATCTATTGAATATGACATGGTTTAAACATAGAGTTATACACCTTAAACATGCGTGTAATAATTTCTTTTTCAACATAACATGTAACATTTTTTTCCAATATGAAGTGTAACATTGTCACGCCCCAGAACCACCCATTGAGCCTGTGACAATTGATGCGACGTCCCGATAGGCACTCATTCCCCGAGTGCAAACCGAGACCCCGCAAGGCATCTCGTACCAGTTTTCCATCTACCTCGTGGTTAATAATTTCCAATAAACATTTTTCAATGAATAAAATTCGTGTTTTGAACCAAAACAATTAAATCGCACCATTAACCACGCAGGGGCATTTTCGTCATTTTTCCTCCAAGAATTTCAGAATCGATAAAAATATTACAATTTATTATAAAACAATATTTTTATAAACACCCATAATCAAATTTGTGCGCGTAAAAGCAAAGTAAGTTATTACATACTGTTATACAATTAAACAAAGTATGTACATGAATTACAATGACATGTGGGCTCAATTATATATAACTATGTACCTTTGTGTATGCTAAGAACTCGGCTTTAATCAAGCCTCTATGTGCACACCGAGTGCTACCAAAAATCTCGAGCCTGTAAGGGGGAAGAGAAGGTGGTGAGTTTTACAACCCAGTGAATTGGATAATTACCATCTACGACATCTAAAGTCGAGCAGATGGAGACAATATAAAAACACAATGCTATCATGTAATTCATAGCATCAATTACACCAAATTTAATTCAATTATAGAAAGCAATCATATTTTAGCAAAACACAAGGCTTATGATTTATTTATAAAAATCAGGCTTAAGCCAAATCTCATACTCACGGACACTTGATCAGAGCATCCAATTGAATCCGCTAAGGCTGTTAGAATTTCATAATTTTTCAGATACAGCCGATCCTTGGCATTGGCTAAACTCATTTTCACGTGGTGGTTTAACGTGAAGTGAATCGTAACATTACCTCGGGAGTTGCCCTACTCGCCTCTCCGACCGAGGTAACAATTAATCAGGTTAACCGTGTCCCTCTAAAGGCAGTCCACGGTAACCCTCACTGTAGTGTTTTATTAGACCATCAAATTTATAGAAAAATCCAATAGCATAACAAGGCCATTTTAATACTAGCCAGCCTACACGGTAAACAGCAATTCATGCCAATTTTAACACAATAAACCAGCCAAGCATGCTCACCAAGATTATAAGCCAAAATTTCAATTTTAATACATGAACATAAATTAATGTCGGTCTCCATATTCTCAGTGTAAATAAATCAATTTTTTTCTGATTTAAAAATCATTTATAAATTCAATTTATTTTTAAATCATAGAAGCAGATAAACCTACTCTAGATATTGAAAACGGTAAATTATCCACTCACCTCGTTACAGGAGTGCACGATACTCCTGTTTTTAATTCCACTACATTGAAATTTTTTCGCGTTTGGGAGACCCACCACCTATGTGTAATTTTCAACATAATTCCAATCATTTGTGTCAAACCACTATAAATTATTTCAGGCTCTTCATGATGCATGAAATGTTATGCAACTGTCCGAATAACCGTCTAAACACGATATTCGACTTAATTCACCTATACGCGTCTAAATTGCTAAAATCTCCATTTTTACTCCGATTTGACCCGTTTCAGTTTCCAATTGATCGATTACATTCCAATTGCTCAATGGAAGCAACTACAGGTCAATTTACCAATCCTAGACTAAAAATTATGATTTTACCCCTAGCGAGTAAAAATTTTGATTTTTACTCTAAAAATTCTCATAATTTTTCTAGGCTCATAATTCATTAAATTACACTTAAACACCACAAATTTGTATCAGAATCAGCAGCCAATTTCACCTTAGAAAATTCGGCCTAAATGGATAAAATGAACAACATTTCATTTCTGGTTAAATTTTCCATTCCATTATTTTTCCTACTTGATTTCTACACTATAAATCACCATTTTGCCATCCAATTCTATTAAAATAAAGTCAACCTCATCCTCACACACCATTGGCTAGATTCGGCCTAGAGAAATTCATGGAGAAAATGAATGTTTTTTTTGTTGTTTTACTCAGAAACATGCTAAACTAACACTAAACACTAACATGGTTCAAAATCAAATAATTCCATAAATTTTCTCTCTCTAAACCCATATGACCAGATCTGAAACCACCATAAAAACATGAAATCTAACCATGGAAACTAAGGAAAAATACATGAAAATGATAGCTCATAAGCTAAACTTAAAAAATCATACCTTTAAATACTTGAATCCTTGAAAAATCACACTTTTTCTTTGATTTTCTTCCACCTAGGGTTTTATTTTTGGTTTCTCTCTCTTCCTTGCTGGTTTGGACAAAATTTAGGAGAAGAAGGCTGAAAATTTGGCCTTTTTAAGCCATTAAATAAAATAATATTATTTTATTATACTTTTTAATTTTTTATTAATTTTTTTTCAATCCTTATCTTTTGACTTTATTTTCAGCCACCAAATTTCCTTCCCTTATCCTCAGTCTTCATGAAGTTTCTGGACAAATCCAAAAATCTTGGTGGTGTAATTTTGCAAAATTACACTTTTGCCCCTAAAAAGTGCAAAATTACATTTTTGCCCCAAAAATTGAAAAATTACCCATAGACATATTTTTCACCCCTCATACTCATACCATTCTCCAATTTGTCAAATTTGATCAAAATTCTCTCGAAAAATTAAATTTGATCCTCTGATGGTAAAATGGTAATTTTGCCCATATACTCCAAAATTTACCGGAATTGCATTTCTTTCCCAGTTTCCAACCTCAAATTATGTTTTAACTAGTCTAAATAATCAATCTAAATCAAATGGGGCCAAAATATTCTTTAAAAATTCTAGTTTTGACCTTTAGTGATAAAATTACTATTTTACCCTTGTGTCCCAAAAATATCGAGAATTACACTTTTTCACTATTAAACTTCATTTTATGCTCCAATAATCATATTATGTTTCAAATAATAAGTCTTGATCAATTGTGATCAAAATTTTTTATGAAAATCTCCATTTTGTCCTTAAATGACAAAATGATCGTTTTGCCCCTAATCGGTCAATTTTCCCGATTAACTCCAAACTGAACCTCGAACTCCGAATCACTGTTTTAAATCAATCCATGGGTTTTAGTTTTCTCAAATTCATTCTCAATTCTTTGTTTAAACTGATTCAAGACTTATTTAACTTAACCATACCATTAGAGGCAATATTGTCATTTAACTTGTTTCTCGGGGCAATTCAATATGCAACCATGCTATTCAATGCATGTGAATGATATATCACAGATAAATTAGGGTCGGGTATTACAAACATGGTCTCTATCTTTGTATTTATTAGGACGTAAATTGTCGGAGTTAAACACCTTAAACATGGCATGTAATAATTTTTTTTTAATATGGCATGTAACAATTTTTTTTCAACATGACGTGTAATTTGGTTTCTAACTTTGTATTTCACTAAAACATATACTGTTGGAATTAAACATCTTAAACATGACATGTAACAACTTCTTTTTCAACATGGCATGTAACTTGATCTCTATCTTTGTATTTCACTAAGACACAAACTCTTAAAGTTAAACACTATCACGACCCGGTACTCCCTTCGAGCTCGTGACAACCGCCGCGAAGTCTCGTCAGACATTCTTTACCCCGAATGCTACCGAAACCTCGCAAGGCTCTCGTATCAGTTTTCTTATCTCCCATGTGATCGACAATAACTAAAATCGTGTTTTGAAACGATATGGACCATTTTCCCATCCAAAAACAATGAAAATTTATTTCTGCCTCACAAGGGTATTTTAGTTATTTTTTTTTCAAAAATTTTGAAATCCGTTAAAAAATGTAATATGTAAGCGGAAACACATATTTCATGATTTAAATTAAATTTTTAAGTCTAAAACATTCGTTTAAAGTAAAATTATAGATATTTGAATATAATAAAAACATTAAATAAAATATTCTATTTTCTTAAAACACAATATTTTCAAAGTCTTCCTAAAATAACTTTTGTAGCGTAAAAGTAAAACAAATTTATTCATATAGTAATAAAGATAATTAAAGTATGAAATTTCGTTTACAGTGATACGTGGGCCCCTAACTGACCAAGAAGGTGTAGGGCCACGAACCCTTACTTTCTAGGATGCAACTCCGAGATTAATTCCCGTCTTAATCAACTATCAACAAACTATCTTGAGCCTGAAAAATGGATAGGAAAAAGGGTGAGATTACATAATCCCAATGAGTAAACAATTACCATCAAAAGCATCTAAAGCCGAGTAGATGGAGACAATATAAAACGTATATCTCAATAGCATTCATAACGCAAAATTTGTTTCAATCCATACCAAACGATTTCTCTTCATCAAAACTTCCAGGCTTATGAATTTCTTAAACTTGGCCCCTGCCAAAATCATTCTCAATGATACCTTGGCCAAGGCATCTAACCGAGACTGCCAAGGCTGTTAAATGTCCCATACATATAAACATGTTTTCACCTTTGACACACAACCGTTCCTTGGCGTTGGCTGAGTATCACTCTCACGTGATGGTCCGGACGTGAGGTGCACTCAAATCTTACCTCAAGAGATACTTCACTCAACATCTCCCCTCGGAGGTATGTACATAATTGGGTTACCGTGCCCTTCGTATAGGTAGTCCATGGAAACCTCCACCACTGCAGTGATCGTTTAATATGCCACCAGACCCATAAAATTTTCAATAACATAATATGGCGAATAAAATTTAATCCAGTTTACCGAGACTAATCCAAAACAATTCATATATTTCATGCCAACTCTATAATCTCATAAACCACAATTTCAATAACATATAAAATCATAAATTCAACACAATCTCCATGTACTCAATTTTCCCAAAACAATATTTAATTTCAAAACTAGTGTAAATCTTATTTTTATTAAAAGACATTTTAATTGGAAAACATAATATTTTATAATTTAAACTCACCATTCAATAAAAGCATCAAACAAGTATAATTACTTTAGATATTTAAGACGATAAATTGTCCACTCATAGTTTCAGGAGTTAGAAAAACTCCTATTCTCAGTCATCCGACGCGATTTCCTTACCATTGTCGGAGGGTTCACCACCTATACATCATACGCGACACGAATTTCAATAAATTGTGTCAATTTATCATAAACGATTTCAGGCTCTATAAATCTATAGGAATGCATGCAATGGAATGCAAAATGTCTGAATAGTAACTTAAATGCGGTATTCGGCCTAATTCGTGCTATATGCGGTCTAATCGACTCAAGTATCTAATTTAACTCCAATTTGATTTCTTTCACTTCCTATACTCCAAATATATCCACAATATCTTAATGATTGTGAATGTGGTTCAATTTATCAGTCCGAACCACAAAATACACCGATCTATACATTAGGTAAAAATTTGAGTTTTTACGCCAAAAATTCCCATTTAATTTCTAATATCACCAATCATCAATTTCCATCTAAATACCATAAATTATCACCAAATTTAACATCAATCTCTCTCCTAGAAAATTCGGCCCTTTAGGGTTTAATGAGAAATATGTTGTTTCCTTGCTAGATTTTCATACCATTCATCATTAATCAATTAAAGCACTAACATTGCTTAATTTTCTCACCATCATTCATCATTTCCTAACCCATTTCACTTGAAATGAAATCATTTCATCACTCACATACAACATGGGAAATTCGACCAATGAAGAACACTAGGGAAAATCAATTTTTTTCTTGTTGTTTTACTAACAAACATGCTAAACTAACTAAAAACACTAACATAACTAAAAATCAAACCAATCCAAGATCATTCTCTCTCCATACCCATTTTGACCAGCCATGAATTCACCATGAAAGCATGCTTTTTAACCATGGAAATTAAGGAAAAAATGCATAGGAAAAATAAATCTCAAACTTAATCGGAAAAATCTTACCTTTTTTACTTGTTTTCCTTGATTTTCCACACTTTTTCATTGAATTTCTCCTTGGTTAGGGTTTGTTTTTGGTCTCTCTCTCTCTCTTTTGGTTTTGGTAGAATATTGGGGTGATATGGGCTGATTTTGTGCTAATTCTTTTGTTTAAATAATAAGACATTAAAAGCTTGACACTTTAAATTCATTTAACTTTATGCTGGACAAGTGTCCCGATGGTAGAAAATTATGATTTTTTTTATCCATTTAACTTTAAATTCTTCACCACATGATTAGTCAAGGGTCAAACTGATGATAAGGGAAAACCATATGCTGGACAAGTGTCCCGATGGTAGAAAATTACGATTTTGCCCTCAGGGTGGCAAAATTATCGTATTGCCCTTATATTTCGAAAAATACCAAAATTAAAATTTTTTCACTTCTAAACCTCAAATCATACTCCAATACTCAAATCATACTCCAATAAGTCAAATGGGGTCAAAAAAATCTTTTCTAAAAATTCTCATTTTGTCCCGATGTGACAAATGACCATTTTGCCCCTAGATAGTGAAAATTTTGATTCGACTCCAAATTGATCCTCGAACTCCGAATTACCATTTTAAGTCATCCCTGGACTGCGAAACTCTTAATTTCACCTTAAAATTTTTATTTGAACTAGTTCGAGGCTTAATCAACTTAATGGTACCATTAAGGGCAATATCGTCTTTTAACGATTTCTCAAACTTCCTAAATATGCAAATATTCTATTAAGCATGTAAATGGCATCGTAATTATTTTATAGAGCAGAGTTTGACAAACACAACATGGCATGTAATAATTTTTTTTTTCAACATCACAAGTGGTAACTTTTTTTCTCCATGGCATGTAATTTGGTCTTTATTTTTGTATTTCACTATGACATCAATTCTTAGAATTAAATGCTTTAAATATGATATGTAACTATTTTTTTTGAACATAACGTATAATAACATTTTTTTGGGTTTTCTGGATTGGTCCTTTCGTCGAAGCTCTTGTAACAATTGCATTCCACCAGTACATCCTTAGGAATGCTACTATCAAGGCTTTGGGATCCTTCTACAACTACCCCAAGATTTAAAATGAAAAACAAAAATCTTGTCGAAAACCAAAATAGCATTGTCTCCACTTTTTTTTTCTTTTTCTCCATTTGTTCATTTGTATGTATCAGAGGATAATTATAATGATGATTTTCTTTTTTTTTATAATTTAAATCTTTTGTTGTTAGCTTTTGCACCTTTGTATCATTATTCCTGAGCAGTGATGATGTTATTTTTTCTTTCTAAAAAAACAACATTTTTTTCAACACGTAGATTTCATTAAGGATAAATTTGACTAAAATTTTTTTCTCTTGAGTAAAAACAGTTAGAATTAAAAGGATGACTATTTTTGAAAATAGCTTATTTTTAAGGGTTAAAAAAATTTGTCCAGTTTAAGTAGTGCAACAAAATGAAAATGTATTAACAGTTATATGATAAATTTAGTTACATTTAAACAAATGCAACTAAAATTATGCAGTAAAAGGTCAAAAATGTTATAGTGTTTAATACTAATTTGTTGTGAAAATAACATAATAATATAAAAAAAATTGCTCGAGATCTTACAAAATTAATATAATAAAGAAAAAAATAAATTAAGCACATTGAGAAGAACACAAAAAATTTATGCGATGGTCTGTTGATGACCTATGCCTGCATGTATATTTATTAAAAAAATCAAAATATTACAAGATTAGTTTTAAACTCACAAATCCTATGTCACTTACACTCAAATCTCTCATTCTAAATCTAGACACCCATTAAACTCTCTCTTGACTTAAACAATATTCTCTAGCCCCATGTGAGTTTTTATAAGATTAAGTACAAGTGTCTTTTTATAGTCCAATTAGAATTTGATATTATAGACTAGTTAAAATCTAATAATGTCAGATGGGATTGATCGTCAATCTAAGAGAATATGCTAGAAGTATTTCATTTTTTTTCAATTTTAAGAGTTTAAGGAAGGACTTAATTTGCAGTCTATAATATTACACAGAGATTTTAGATATTCTCACTTAAATCATTCCAGTAACTCACGTTTGAAGCAAAGTTTATGAAGTTAATTAAGTGTGCATACTGAAAAGTCCTAACAAGAGCATATGGTTTAAGTGCTTTGTGGGAAAAAAAGAACCTTTCTTTGACAATAGTAACATATATATATATTTCGTCCTAGTTCTGTTTAAATTAGATGATGAATACAAATACTCGAAAATAGAAGTTCTTGAAAATATTAAGGGACATAATTGTTGGGAGTTTGGCTTACCTTTTCAAATAAATATTCCACCTCCTTTTTGATCGAAGAAGCTTGCTTTACAAATCCTCCTTCGTGCACATAATGATTTCTTCACTTTCTTTGTTATGGAGCTACTACTAAAGTCTTTCACAAAAAATTACACATTCCAAAACACTCTAGCCTTTGATGGTGCCTTAAGAATGAAGAGAAAAAAAAAGTCTTTCACAAGGAATTACACATTCCAAAACACTCTGGCCTTTGATGGTGCCTCAAGAATGAAGAGGAAAAAAAAAAAGTCTTTCACAAGGAATTACACATTCCAAAACATTCTGGCCTTTGATGGTGCCTCAAGAATGAAGAAAAATAAAAAAGAGAAAAGAGTTTTTGGTTTTTCTAACTTACAGATAACTCACGTTCACTCTTGGTTAAGTGTAAAATCCAGTATATCTGTTCACTATTTATAGACATATTAGAGATAGAGGATAGGATATTACTTTTAAATTTAAATGTAATGAATCTTTATTTAAATTTAAAAAATTAAATTTAAATATAATGGATAGATAATTCTTATTTAAATTTAAACAAATTAAATTTAAATATAATGTATATATAATTCTTATTTAAATTTAAACAAATTAAATTTAAATTTATATCCTATCTCAATCATTTATTTTTAATGATTCAATTAAGAAATATCAAAATAATATCTAATATTAATTAATTGAATATTTGTTAATTATTCACAAATAATTAATAAAGTTGCATGCTATGTGGATGCACCACATTTAAATGCAACATCTTTCACTCGTACACATTGGCATCAACTTATACCGTTCTCAATTTAACTCATTCTTTATTCATTATCATACAAGGAAAATGGAACATGCGACCAATGAGAAAATAAAGGTTACAATGAGTAGTGAGATTTTAAGTTACCATCTTTGTCACAACCCAAATTTCCAAGCCATGACCGTCGCATGGGCCCAATGAGCATAGCTCACCAAGCCCAAGCAAACCTATCCCATTTATATAAATTAACGTCTTATCAACCAATGCATCTATATGCATTTCCAACGGGTGTGAACGTAGCCAACTCATGATGGCATTATCAATTTAAAATATACATGTAATGTTCAAGACATGAAACTTAGTAATTTACATTACATGAACATTTTCATACAACAAAAGGACCTGTGACTTCCAGCGGAGAAAATTATGGTAAAAGGATTACTATTGAATGCGATACACCTACCCCGGAGACAAACTACGGGGACTCCTCGATCTAGGATCCAACAGTTTCCTGATTTGAAAACATTAATTTTTAAAACAATGAGTACAAAACTCAATGAGCGAACCTTAAAAGGGAACAAGTAATAATAATCAGGAAGGTGAGAACCATGATGCACTTATTTGGAAACAAGACAATTTACATCAAGTTAATATTAAAACCCCTTCCACTTAACCCAGAATTATTAAACATTCAATGATAAAGCAACCACGAAATTACATCAATCATTCTAGCAAGATAGCAAAATCGACGATTTATCACAAACCATCACGGAACAAGGGTTTCACATACCATACAAATCACATTTTTTCATCATGCACATTATATCACGCATATATATATATATAATCACATGCAATTACATACACCACCCCATTCTCTTCAACTCTGGTGCTTTTCCACTAGCACCAAGCAATAAAACCATGTGTGCACTCCTTACTCGCACAAAGCAATATGACCATGTGTGCACTCCCTACTCGCACAATCCCCTGGTCATTACATCAATATGACCATGTGTGCACTCCCTACTCGCACAATCCCCTGGTCATTAATACGAATTATCCATTCATTCATATTATTATCAGCAAAATAAATGAGCATGTATTCATTTTCTTTACACAATGTACACACTCATCACATTAAAATAATTGTCAAAGGCTTGTTCCCGGAACTCATTTTTAAATAAAAAGTTGGATATAAATCATTCAAGCATTTCATCTCAACTCAATTAAAATTCTCAAAACAATTTGAAATGCAAGTTCACTCACAGTATTAGGAGTTCGAAATACTCCTATTCTCGATCCTCTATCACACTGTCTTTACCCTTGTTAGAGGGTTCACTACCTATACATAGCATACGACACATAATTCAATATTTTGTGTCATACCATTATAAATCTACTTCATACTCTATATGAATGCATGAGGTTGTTTGGACAGTCACTTAAATACGATGTTACATGTTGGATAAATTATGATCGGAATAAAATAGTATTGGCCTAATTCGGTTTATTACCCGATTAATTGGCCAATACGTCCAATTAAACTCCAAATAATTCTATTCATGTCCTAATACTCCAAATCATCAAACACAATTTAAATAACTTAAAATATGGCATAATCATCCTCACATTTTCTCTTGAAAAATTCAGCCATGAAGTGTTCACTAACAATATAATTTTTCATGCTTGATTCTCATACCATAAATCATTAATTCTTAACCAAATCACCCAAATTGATTCCAAATACATACTTGTTACATTTCCAACATCTCAATTGTACCAGAGTGCCTTAATAAGCTAGACTTTCTCATTATGATTCAACTTGTTTACTAAAGGCACTATACTTAAAAATCACTATTTTTGGTTTCCATCACCATTTTCGGTTTTCATCACCTCAATTCATTAAATCCTACCTAAATAACACAAGACATCACAAAATCATCACTTCTAGGTTCCTCATGAAATTCGGCCATGGTGGGTGGGTGAAGAACATATGATTTTTCTCACTTGTTTTCATTCCATACATGATAAATTAACTAAAAACACTAACATATCTTAAAATCTAATCAAATAAACCATCAAATCTTCTCTCTCTAAATTCGGTCAGTCATGAATCCTTCATGAAATCATGTTATTCAACCATGGGAAATGCAAAATAATGCATAGGAAAGGTAGATCACTAGCTAGTTTTAAGAAATTTCACCTTTAATCACTTGTTTCCTTGAAATCTAATGATTTTTCCTTGAATTCTTCCTTCTAGGGTTTGTTCTTTCTTTTCTCCCTTTTGTTCTTGCTATGGCTTGCCAAGAGAAATGAAATGGCTAAAGTTTAAATGGGTTTTTAAAGGAAAATATTAAATAGTCAAAAATTTACCATGTGTCACCATTCCATTGGTCCATGTGCAAATACTTAATAATTAAGCAATCTCTCTCCACCACACATAATTATCCATGGCATAAAATGAAATTCATGTGCTGGCATGTGTTGGGTGGTGTAAAATTACAATTTTGCCCTTAGGCTACAAAATGACTATTTTGCCCCTATACTCAAAAAAATACCAAAATTAAAAATTTTTATTTCTCAAACTCCAATTATGTTCTAAATAATCAATCTTGGTCAAAAACCTCTTCCAACATTCAAATCTTAACCTCGAGTGACAAAATGACCATTTTTCCCCTACGTTATGAAAATTCCAATTTGACTCTAAATCAGTCCTCGAACTCCGAATCACCATCTTAAGTCATCTTAGGGTTTTAAAATTCTCAATTTCATCTTAAAATCTCTATTTGAAATAGTTCAAGGCTTAATTCAACTTAGTTGTACCACTAGGTACAATACCGACTTTTCTAAAGTATTCATGTATGCAAGCATGTTATCAAGCACATGCATGACATGGCAAATATTTTATAGTGTTGGGCTTAACAAGATCTCACAATCTTACTATCATAACACCGCTTAAGTTCTCGTTATACCCCAAATCATTTTAATCACACAAGATTTTGCATATCTGATCCTTCTTACATGTAAGAGCTATGCAAAATCTCTTTATGTGTCTAAACTCATGTTATATCTAACAACTAATGTTTTTATAACCACCCAAACAATGAGTTATAGATCATGTATGTGAAATGTATAATAACTCTTCCTTGGATACTCATGTCAATCCATTAAGATTTGACTGCTTTCTTAGTCATGTTCCACAGGGTCACATCATTTTTTACCCTTGGAAATTATACTAACGTAGCAACACAAAATCCCAACTTCATAGAATAGATATAAGTCTCAAAAGGTATAAAATTTGGACTACATAAGACCTTAGGGCTTACATAGTGATGAAGTAAAGATCTATTCAATCACTCCCTTCCATCGGTCGACTAATAGTACATACAGTATGAAATAGACGTTATGGTGGATCTTCTAATTAGAGTTTGTCATGTCAAAACCACCATACAGATCTTGGTCCAATCCTTGCAAAAAGGATTGACTTAAATCCCTTAAAATTCAAATCCAACTATCACTGACTCCAAGAAATGTGGATAATCTCCATGTTCAACTATTACGAGCCTCATCTTGACTCTAAGTCAAGGTAACATTGCTAAGATCCTTGCTTGCAACTCATATGACAAGGAGATTGTTGTTGATTTCTCACGCAAGTGCACGTATCGTTAACAAGTAATATAGTAATGAAGTAGAGTATTGTTCCCATATAGAATTGTTTAATTCCTACTGTTAACTACTAAAATTAACACACTTTAATTTTATCTAAACAATTAAAATTAAAAAGAAAAAATTTAAATTAATAAACTAAAAACTAAAACTAAAATTAATCTAAAATCCACCAGACCTAAGATTATGATATCCCTCAATACTTTTTCAGAGTATTGTCTCTCTCTCTTAGCTCAATTTAATAGATCAAGTTGCTAACCTAGAGTCCTAAATTATTTATCAGTCTTTGTCAAGTTTCTTATAAAAATACCTCTCCCAATTAATTTACTATATGTCCATTCTAATTAAATTGAAGAAAGATTTATTAAGTTTGTGCTCTAATTTTGACTACGTATGGCTTATAGGTGTATGTCTACCCTATATGCAAATCAAACCACCTAATCAACTAAGTGTATTCGATCATACGCTATTTTATTCAAAGTCTACCTAAATCTCCTTCATCAAGGTTTAACCTAGGTTTTCAATTTAATCCAATTGGTGGCTAGTCAACTAGAAGAATTAAGAACAGAATAAAATAAACAACTTAAATCTATCAAACATAAGCAACAGAGAGATAAATAAGTCAAACTATATATTGAGTTCAATCATAATCTTAGATTAAAAATCTAGTTCCCCATCCAGTCACACATCATTATCGAACAAAATTTAAACATTCCAATCACCCTAAGAAAAATAAGAAAAATAACAAAAAGATAGAAAAGCCCAAGAGTTATATTCTAGATCTCCAATTTCCGTGAATTTTGCAAATTCTCTTTAGCTTTAACTTCAATGACTCTACGTCTTGACTCTCAGCTTTTAATCTGGTGTTTCTTCGCTAGTTCGTTTCATCCCCTTCAAGTCTTTCGAAAGGTTGTTTTTATAGGCTTTGAAGTAAGGCCAAATTGGGTGGAGAAAGAAGTTAATTCCAATCAGAATTATATGAGTTGCAGCCTTGCCCAATTAATTAATAAAAATCGTAATTGCTCCAGGATTACTACAGTGAGTCAACTTCGACATGATTTTTGACTATTTTTCATGCCGAACTGGGTGAAGTGGTTAACATAAAAGTTATAGATTTTTCTCTTATCTTTCTAATGGTCTAAGAATCACATCATTTGAATCTTTTTAGAAGAAGTTATTGCCAAAATACCGAAGTATATGAAGTAAAAGTCTGCTCCTTGAAATTGCTCTCTTTCTTCTATTAAAATTCTTCTTTCATCAAACACCTACAAAAGCACAATTAAATTAGTAATAACTTATCTTAACCATATTAACACCAAATTAAGTATAAAATTAACCATGATTAGATTGACTCACTTAAAATAACTAATTTAAAATAATTAAATAAAATCTACTAATTCCTATACATTACTACAAGAACTAAGCTAAATTACTATCAAAATTAAGCCCAAAAAACTCTGTATCATAGAGTTATCACACCCCCAAACTTAAGATTTTACTAGTCCTCGAGCAAAACATAGAAAAAAACCTAACTTACGAAAATCAAATTCAGTCAATGAAAAATAAAATAAATGTAATCACTACTACTACTGCTGCTAAAGATAAAGTGCACCAACTCAATAATTTTTCTTAATTTCCTCAAAAATATGTCTATCAATCTTTAATCTAATGTAAATATAGGCCTAATTCAAATTCATGTTTTAATTCTAATGCAAGCACATTCTCGAATGGATTTCTGTATGTGTGTGTAAAATCTTTTACCAAGAATATCATGATATCCAAATGAGTTTATACCAACACAAATTTCAAATTAGTACTAGATTTCCATAGGTTTACCTTTTATCTTTCTTTCCACTAATGTAGATCACTACAAAGCTAGAAATCAATAGGACTTTATCAGGCTTGTAATGTATGGCTAGGGTTAAGGTGTGATAAAGGATATTAATGAGGCTCAAATCACCCTAAGCACATAATTATTCTAGGACCTATATATAAAGCTCTATTTTCCTTCTCCTTGTATACCTTTTCTTCCACATTTGAACTTTTCTTTCGTTCAACACACTTCTTTTTTTTTTCACAATTTCACACCCCCAAACCTATTTTCTTGGTATTGTAGGTAGTGGGTTATTTTTCATATTTTGAACTTTTTTTTTTTTTTGCATCATCATCACCTTTCCACCTTTTTTAAACATTTAGCTCAATTTATATTTCCTAAAAGAATATATATGCTTAGGAGTGAGGGTTGCAAAATTGGAAAAATTAATTTTAAGGTTGGGCTCAATATCATGTAGTTAAACAAAGAAAAAAAGAGAAATTAGGCTCAAAAAGGGTATACTAGGGATAAAAATTTAACAAGGTTGGCTTTTTAGACTCAAATGGTCCAAAGATGGCCTAAATCATCTCCCTAACTAAGTATTGCCTAGGATTTCACCTCGAGAGAAAATCAAGCAAATTCTAGAATTCATGACATAATTCAAAATTCTCATCAACATAAACTTTCTCTAAATATTCATAATAATTCAAAATAAAAGATATTGTGCTCAAAAATGTGAAAATCACATCCTAACAATGATACTTAACAACAGAATTTAGCATGAATCCAAACAAAAACCTTATTCACCAAAGGCTAAAAATTCAAGACAACTAGCTATCATCATTGGATAAAAAAAAAATCATTGAAAAATTGGCACAACTGTACTCTAGATTCCTAAAATTTAAACAAAAAAATAAATTCATAAAAAAATCATTGAAAAATTGGCACAAATTTACTCTAGATTCTTAAAATTTAAACAAAAAAATAAATTCATTCACCAGCTAATCCTAAATTATTTATAAACCTAGATAAACATGCAAATAAAATTAAATCTAAAACTTCCACAAAATATTCATCATCAAAAAAATAAATTCATCCCCCCAAACTTAAACTAAACATTGTCCTCAATGTTAGAAAAAATAAAAGAAAGGTAAAGAATACTTTCTTGATCATTGGATGAATTTTTGGAAAGCTTTAATCCAACTAAACATTATTATCTTTATTGTCACTTTTTAAGAGGATTTTGTTCCTACAAAAAAAAAAAGAAATAAAGAGTAATATGGAAATAAATAAATAAATTAGTAAATAAAATAGACAAAATAAAAATAACTGAAAATAAAATAAGTGAAGAAAAGAGTTTTTTTTTTTTTGGTAATGGGTAAATAGTTAGAGGGCTAATGGGTAAATAGTTAAGTGGGCTATTGGCAGCCCAAAAAAAAAATTTGGGAGAAAAGAAAAGGTTATGGTGAGTGGGTAGTGGACTAATGGGTAGTTGGGTAAATGGGGGCTAATTGGTAAACAGTTAATGGGTAGTTGGGCAATCCAAAAGTTAAAAAAAAAAAAAATGGGTTTGGTTAGTGGGTTGCCCCATGTTGGCAGCCCAATAAGAAAAAGGGATTTTGGGGGGAAGAAAGGGAAGTGCGTAAAGGGAAGAGGCTCGCTGTAGCTCTCTCTTTTTTTTTTTTTTCCGGAGCTGCAGCTCAAGTTATTGCTCCCCCGCGAAGCCGCGGCTTTCTTAATTTTTTTTTTGAATTTTTGTTCGAATTTTTTTCGAGTTTTTTTTTTATTTTCTTTTGAAAATGTTTTTAAAGAACAAAAATTCTTGAAAAAATTTTTTTTTACATAAAAAAAGTTTTTTTTATTTTATATATTATTTTTTGAATTTTTTTTGAAAAAAATATTTTTTGGAAAAAAAATATTTTTACATGCACCTGCACAAATAAAAGAAAGTGTTAATAATCTAATAATTAAATAAATAAAAATAAAAATAAAATAAAAAAGTAAGTTAGAGTGCTTGGGTTGCCTTCCAAGAAGCGCTTCTTTATAGTCACTAGCTTGACATTGATTGAGGTTTGAGTCTGCATGGAAAAAGCTTGAAGTGTGAAAGTAGCCTCCATTTAAGATGAAGTTGTAGTAGCTTAAACTCAAGATGTGGTACTTGCTCAACCCAAAGTGGTGGAATAAGTTGTCTTTTATCCAATTTCTCAAATTAAGTTCTTCTTGAATAATGCGTTTTTGTTATAACCTCCTTAAGTAACTCATCAACTGGATCCAGAAAAGGAATGAGAGGCACATATTGCTTGACTTGTGATGATGTCAATATTTCCTCTTCTTGCTCAATTTCTTCATCTTGAACTTGATTGCTAGAAATATTTCTTTGATCTACTTTATCTCTATCTTCTTGAAGTCTATTATTGATGGCAATAGTTAGTTGATCCATTTGTGTCTCAAGATTTCAGATTGATTCTGCTTGACTTTGAATGATGGCATCAGTCCTTGTCATGAAGGCATCAGTCTTTGTCATGAATTGCATGAACATATCTTCTATTGAAGGCTTTTTCTCTAGCATAAGAGCTTGAACTTGTGACTGAAAATCATTATGGAAAATAGGCTATGATGAATATGTAGGACCGTGATCATTACTCCATGAAAATTTTGAGTAATTCCACCCTGAGTTGTAACTGTTGGAGTATGAATTGTTTTGCTGCCAATTGAAGCTTCTATCAAATTGCATTGTCTCATAGTAATTTGGACAGCAATCACTTGAATGCCTATCTCCACAAAATTCGCATGTAACAAAACGACCTTGAAAAGCATTATCACACCAAGCGTTAATTTTCTAAGCCAAAGAATCAACTTGGGTGGCTAAAACATTGATTGGATCCAAGGCATAATCACTAGCAACCCTTCGAGGCGCAAATTGTTCAAATGGCCATAAATAATTCATCACCTTAATCAAAAGTATCTAAAAAATAAAAAAAAGGAAAAAAAGTCTAGATTAAAATTAAGAATGCTTGGTATTAATATTAACAAGAAAGAATTAAAAATCAATTCCTCGGCAACGGCGCCAAAAACTTGTTATTGATTTCTCACGCAAATGCACATATCGTTAACAAGTAATATAGTAATAAAGTAGAGTATCGTTCTCACAGAAAATTGTTTAATTCCTACTGTTAACTGCTAAAATTAACACACCTTAATTTTATCTAAACAATTAAGATTAAAAGAAAAATTTTAAATTAATAAACTAAAAACTAAAACTAAAATTAATCTAAAATCCATCAAACCTAAGATTATGATATCTCTTAATACTTTATCTGATTATTGTCTCTTTCTCTTAACTCAGTTTAATAGATTAAGTTGCTAACCTAGAGTCTTAAATTATTTATAAGTCTCTGTTGAGTTTCTTATAAAAATACATTTCTCAATTAATTTACTCTATGTCTATGCAAATTAAATTGAAGAAAAATTCATTAAGTTTGTGCTCTAATTTTGGCTACGTATGGCTTATAGGTGTATGTCTACCCTATATGCAAATCAAACCACCTAATCAACTAAGTGTATTCGATCATACGCTATTTTATTCAAGGTCTACCTAAATCTCCTTCGTCAAGGTTTAACCTAGGTTTCCAATTCAATCCAATTGGTGGCCAGTCAACTAGAAGCATTAAGAACAGAATAAAATAAACAACTTAAATCTATCAAACATAAGCAACAGAGAGATAAATAAGTCAAACTATATATTGAGTTCAATCATATTCTTAGATTAAAAATCTAGTTCCCTATCAAGTCACACATCATCATCGAATAAAATTTAAACATTCCAATCACCCTAAGAAAAATAAGAAAAATAACAAAAAGATAGAAAAGCCTAAGAATTATATTCTGGATCTCCAATCTCCGTGAATTTTGCAAATTCTCCTTAGCTTTAATTTTAATGACTCTGCGGCTTGACTCTCAGCTTTTAATCTGGTGTTTCCTCGCTTGTTCATTTCGTCCCCTTCAAGTCTTCCAAAAGGCTATTTTTATAGGCTTTGAAGTAAGGCCAAATTGGGTGGAGAAGAAGTTGATTCTAATCAGACTTATATGAGTTGCAGCCTTGCCCAATTAATTACTAAAAATCGTAATTGCTCCAGGACTACTGCAGTGTGTCAACTTCACCATTATTTTTGACCATCTTGCAAGCCGAACTAGGTGAAGTGGTAAACATTAAAGTTGTATATTTTTCTCCTATCTTTCTAATGGTCTAAGAATCACATCATTTAAAGCTCTGTAAAGAAAGTTATGGCTAAAATATCAAAGCATATGTAGTGAAAGTCTACACCTTGAAATTGCTCTCATTCTTCTATTAAAATTCTTCTTTCATCAAACACCTACAAACGCACAATTAAATCAGTAGTAACTTATTTTAACCATATTAACACCAAATTAAGCATAAAATTAACCATAATTAGATTGACTCACTTAAAATAACTAATTTAAAATAATTAAATAAAATCTACTAATTCCTATGCATTACTATAAGAACTAAGCTAAATTACTATCAAAATTAAGCCCAAATAACTCTATATCATAGAGTTATCAGAGATCACAACACGATTGGTACCTTGTGATCGTTTAAGTCTCATCCCATACACACAACTGAAGTGTTGATGCGATTATTTTATGTGAGAGGAATAATCTATAAAGGTAGGTGACAATAATTACGTTAGATACGTGCCTTAGTTAATTAACAACATTTGATCAAAAGAGTCAAAATAAACTTAATTTATTAATTGTTCAAAAATAATAGTACATGAATATCAAATACGTAATAACCCTAAACCTCTAATATGCTTTTGGAAAACATTTATAGCAATAAGTTTAGTGAATGGATCTGCTAACATATCAGTTGTGGAAATGTACTTCAACATAACAAGACCTTGTGGAATGATGTCACGAATGTAGTGATAATGAATATCAATGTGTTTGGTTTTTCCATGATACTTAAAATCTTTTGTATAAGCTATGGCAGCTGTGTTGTCGTAATAAAGTACAACAACTTCACTAAAATGCCTAGCAATGTTCAAGCTTTGCAAGAATCTCTTTAACCAAACCACTTCTTACATTGCGGCACAGCATCCTACATACTTTACTTCCATAGTATATAGAATGGTACACAGCTACTTTTTGCTACTCTAAGAGATAGCTCGCCTCTAAGTAAAAAAACATATTTTGAAGTAGACTTCTTATCATCTTTATCATCGATGTGATCAACATCACTATATCCGACCAATTTTAGACTCCCACCTCAATAGCACAAAGCCAAATTAGTGGTTCCATTTAGATACCATAGTTTTTTTTTTTCACTACAGCCCAATGGCCAATCCCAAGATTACTTTGGTACGTATTGACCATACCAACCACAAAGCATATGTAACACCTGACCCTAAATTATCTGTGATAGGTCATTCACATGCATTGGATAGCATGTTTGTATATTGAATTGCCCCGGGAAACAAGTTAAATGATAATATTGCCCCTAATGGTATGGTTAAGTTAAATAAGTCTTGGATCAGTTTAAACAGAGAATGGAGAATGAATTTGAGAAAACTAAAACCTATGGATTGACTTAAAATAGTGATTCAGAGTTCGAAGTTCAGTTTGGAGTTAATCGGGAAAAATTGACCGATTAGGGACAAAACGTTCATTTTTCAATTTCAGGACAAAATGGGAATTTTTAATAAAGATTTTTATTTTTAATGACTAAGAATAATTATATGAAATATAATATGATTATCAGAGCATAAAATGAAGTTTAGCAGTGAAAAAGTGTAATTCTCGGTATTTTTGGGACAAAAGGGTAAAATAGTAATTTTACCACTAAAGGTCAAAACGAGAATTTTTAAAGAGGATTTCGACCCCATTTTATTTAGATTGATTATTTAGACTAGTTAAAACATAATTTGAGGTTGAAAAGTGGAAAGGAAATGCAATTTCGGTATATTTTGGAGTATAGGGGCAAAATGGTAATTTTACCACCGAAGGACCAAATTTAATTTTTCGAGAGAATTTAGATCAAATTTGATAAATTGGAGTGTGGTATGAGTTTGACGAGTGAAAAATATGCCTTGTGGCAATTTTTCAATTTTTGGGGCAAAAATGTAATTTTGCACTTTTTCGAGGGTAAAAGTGTAATTTCACAAAATTACACTATAAAACTCATTGGAAATTTTCTAGAAGCTTCAGGAAATCAGAGGATAAGTGCTGGAATTTTTGTGGCTGAAAAGAAATTCAAAAAGAAAATGAATAAATAATAAAATAATAAAAAGGTAATTAACATGTGTATAAATTGATTTTTTTATTATTTAAATTGTATAAAGCTACAAAAATCAGCCAAAAGCCATAGTGAGGTTCGGCCTTAACCAGCAAGAGGGAGGGAAAGAAGAAAACTTGAAACCCTAGCAAAAGATTAAAGAGAAAACAAGGAAAAACAAGTGATCAAGCTTGAAAAAAGGTAAAAATCTTTGATTTTCCTTAAGATTTCTATTACCCATGCTTTATTTTATTACTTCCATGGTTAAATTGCATGGTTTCTCAAGGGTTTCTTGGCTGATCAAAATGCGTTTAGAGAGAGAATGATAATGGATTTGGTTGGTTATGAATTATGTTAGTGTTTTAGGTTAGTATAACATGTTAGTAAGCAAAACTAGCAAAGAAATAATTGTTTCCCATTTTTCCTAGCCTAGGCTGAATTTTAGAGAGAGAAATTGGTTGCTGAAATGATGGTTATTTGAGGTATTTAAGTGTAAATTGATGAATTATGGCTAGAGGAAAATTATGGGAATTTTCGAATCAAAAATCAAAATTTTTACCCACTAGGGGTATTTTCATAATTTGTAATCGAAACTGATAATTTGCATCACACTGAGGGATATTAAGTCGAATTGGATATAATTGAGGTATAGAAAGTGAAAAAAATCTATTCGGAATTAAAATGAGGATTTTAGCAATTTAGACGCGTGTAGGTGAATCGATCGGACACCGTGAATAAACGACTGTCTGGACCATTTTTAGCTCATTTCATGCATCACGTAGAGCCTGAAATTGATTATGAGAAATTGACACAATTTATTGAAATTCGTGTCACATGTATCGCCTAGGTGGTGGTCCCCGGATACCGGAGAAAAACAGTGTAGTGGAATTAAAAATGGAAGTATCAGGCACTCCTGTGATGAGGTGAGTGGATAATTTACCGTTTTCAATATCTGAAGTAATTTTATCTAGTTATGTGCTATTAAAATAAATTGAATTTTATAAATGATTTTTAAATCGAAAAATCGATTTAATAACATTGAGTATGTGGAGACCGGTTTAAATTTGTGTTCATATATGAAAATTGAAATTATGGCTTATGATTTTGGTGTGCATGCTTGGTTGGTATATGTGTTAAAATTTCATAAATTGCTATTTCTCGTGTAGGCTGGCTAGGATTAAAATGGCCTTGCTATGCTGTTGAATTTTTCTATGAATTGGGTGGTCTAATAAAACACTACAATGAGGGTTACCGTGTACTGCCTTTAGGAGGAGCACGGAAAAACGCGATTATTAGTTACCTCAATCGTAGAGGAGAGTAAGGTAACTCCTGAGGTAATGTTACGATTCACTTCACGTTAAACCACCACGTGAAGATGAGTTTAGCCAACGCCAAGGATCAGCTGTATTTGAAAAATTATGAAATTCTCACAGCCTTGGCGGACTCTATTTGGACGCTTTGATCAAGTGTCCATGAGTATGAGATTTGGCTTAAGCTTGATTTTGTATAAATAAAACATAAGCCTTAGATTTTGATAAATAAGATTGATTTGTACAATTGTATTAAATTGGTGCTATGAACTACATGATAGCATTGTGTTTTATTTATATTGTCTCCATCTACTCGACTTTAGATGTCGTGGATGGTAGTTATCTAACTCACTGGGTTGTAAAACTCACCTCCTAAATTTTCCCCATTTTAGGCTCACAGACATTTGTAGATAGTAAATTTTGACACGAAGTGCATTTGTGGTGATGACCTTAGCTCTCACAGGTTAACTCATAGTACATATTTCTCTATTTTGGGCCTACTTAACATTGTAAATTAAATCTTATACTTCAGTTAACTATGTTACAGTATGTAATAATATATTTTGTTTTTACGCTGTAAAAATTGTTTCCGGATATCTATATAAAAATTGTTTTATAAGAAAATATTTTATTTTATGGAATATTATTATTTTATTCCATTAAATGTAATTTTACTCAAATTTCATGTTTTAGATATCTGATTTCAATTCCGACTGCGAATTATAAAATCTTTACGCATAAGTAATATTTTTCCAAATTTCGAAATTTTCGACGAAAAATGATCGAAACGCCCCTGTGTAGTAAATTTTGTTTTTTTCCTTGTTTTGGTCCGAAATTGAACTAAATGCTTAGAAACATGAGGTTTGTACATAAAAACTCACAAGGGAGTTAGAAAGATTGGTACGAGAGCCTTGCGAGGTCTCGATATGGTACTCTGGGGATGAGTGCATATCGGGACATCATGGGGGTTGTCACGGACTCGAGGGTGGTTCCGGGTCGTGACAATTCTATTGGTATCAGAGCATGGTTTTGAAATGATTTTAAAAGTTGTTTGAAAATCTGCATTGACACTGTGTGGCCCCAAGTCGAGTTAAGTTAGGTCAAATAAAATGTGCGCGTCTGCACGTAGATTTTAGAAACTTATTTGTACCTTTGTGAGGTATAGTGGTTGAATCGTCACTGTTAAATTTTGTATAAGTCCTGAAGTGTGCTGAGTACGCACTTCCAATGTCTTGGGAGAATAGATACTCCGACACCCCCATAGTATTAGCGAAGGGACACTAAAATCTACGGCTAGGAGCCGACGACGTCCTGAACCCAGTAGTCCAAGAAATGACTTTGCTAGGAACCCACCAGATTGGGGAAGATGGCTTCGCAGGAAGGAAATCCTTGATATTAGTGGGACTATTGAGAGTAAAGGTAGTAACGACCTTGAAATAAGTGTAAGGAATTCTCTGTTAAAAGAGCTTGGAAAAGAGATGATAGGAAGTGAGGGAAGTCTCCTAAGATGGAAGAGGATACAAAGGAAGACGACTCAAGCGATACTTGAGATGTTGGTTAGGTTTCACACCACTTCAATTTTTGGTAAATGTAATATAAATGGAAATAGCCATAGCTATTTGTATCAAGGAATTAAGGTTGACTTTTATGGTATATAATATAAGTGGATTGTAGAATAATTATTCGATTGACATAACATACAAATATGGAGATCCTTGGTACGAAAGGGATAAACTCACAATATAATTTTCGAGAATAAAAATTTATCTTAAAGGTGTGGAATTGGCAACTCGAGGTTAAACGACTTGAAATTGTCAAATCAATTTTAAATAACATGTGGAATCCTATAATTGAGATTGATACAGGAATTATTCGGAAAGATTAATCTAAAAGTCTATCTGGTTCAAAGTATGATTCATAATGAAAATGATTAGTTTCAAAGATGATGACTCTAGAAATATTTAATGTTTTGTTGAAATTTTACTACTTTGGCTTTAAGTGAAGGTAGTCTAAGGGAAATGATCACTACTTGTATAAAAGAGTTAAAAAGTTGACTTTTATTTTATATGATATGAACAAGTTATAAAGTAGTTGTTTAAGTGACCAGATGAGTATGAGAATCTTTTGGTATCACAGAGGCAGATTTGTAATATAAGTATTGAAAATGAATATTTACTGTAGTGGCATATTTGGTCACCACTTAATGGGAGATAAGTTAAATACGTATGTGAATACTTTGATGGGCAAGTATACGCCTTTAGAGAAATGGTATATTTGGAATATAAATGAGCTAATTATTGACTAAATGAAGAAATTTTAGAGTCAAATATTGGAGTAATGGAGTCAACATAGAGTCTTGTTTATAGTCAGTGACTGCAGCATTGATTATACACAAGGAATTGTGTAGACTCTCAATCTAAAATTTTAAGCCATAATCATCGATAAAGGAATTTGAGAAGGACAAATTGTCCTGTGATTTCTTTGTACTAGAAGCGAATAAATTATCGGAGTCATCAGATAGAAAGAATAATTAAATGTGAATAATGAAAATAGTAGTGGGATGAGATTATACCAGTATAGATGCATCGGATCGCATCAGCACTCCGAAGTTAAGCGTGCTTGAGCAAGAGTAATATATGATGGGTGACCCCCTGGGAAGTATGTTTTAAGATAAAATAGAGAGTATGAAGATTTAAAGATATTTATTGATGCAAGTGTAAATGGTAGAGTATTTGATAAGAGTAAACATGGACTGAATTAAGATCCAAGTATTTAGAGATTGAGGGTGGTATGAATTAATTACAGAATATTGTCGTTGTAAAGGAAACGGAAAAATGTTATGAGGATTGCAGAAATCTCTGAGAAATGGTGAATTTGATGTATTAAAATAGATAATATGGATAAGATGAAATTGAGGTACTGATCCTGAAATTGAGATGGAAGATCAATTGTATTAATTGAGGTGTAAATTTAAAAATGGAGTTATGTTGCAACAATAGTTGTGATAATAGCCTAAAGGCAAAAGATTTATCCTGATTAAGTAGATTCCAAAAGTGACAAAACGATAACAGTGAATTGTTCAATATTCTTATGTTAACTATCTCTTGTGGCTGAATAGCACAAGTAAAAGTTTGAGTGATATGAAAGTTAATTCCATGAGATAAAAGATATTCATTAGTTTAATACAGAGTTTTGTTGATTGGAGTTTTAAATGTATCAGAAAAGTGTTGAAAAAGAAATGAAGAGTAAATCAAAAGATTCCTATATTGATTCACATATATAGACATGTGGATGGAAAGAAAATCTAAAAGTTACCGAAAAGGTCACATTGAAGTACATTATTCTGAAGAGTAGTAAGATAAATGATGAGTTGATTGAAGTCTGAATTTTAAGAGAACAAAGGGGATAGAAAGAGTTAAGGTTCGTAAATGGCTAAATAAAAAAAATTAAAGGAAGAGTTGGATAAATGATGAAACAGTGACCAGAAATATCAATGCTGAGTGATAAACTTGTGAATGAAAGGTTACAATGGTGGCATAATAAAAAAGATAATGTGAAGTATTGTTATGGAAAATTATAAATTTTGTTGTAATCCAGTTAAAAAAAAAGAGTTAATAATAAAACAAGATCGGGTATATGGTATACTGGAAATCCTTGAAGGTAAAGTGAAATACGAATAGTGGAGTATGTATTTGAATATTTTGGTAAGCAAATATATGTCATTATAGAAAGAATATGTTTGGAGTATGGAGAAATAAACAAAGGGTTAAGTGTTCCCAAGGTTGTTTAAATTCTTTAAGAGAGAAAATTTCAAAGCATATGTGACGAGTATAATAAGTGTGGTCTTGAAATTGGCTAACGAGCCAAATGGCTAAATCATAAATTGGGTAATCACAAGTTGTGAGACATAAAACCTAGATAGATATTCCTAAAGAGAAAATAATTAAGAGCAAAGTATGATATGTTTGTGAGAAAGAGTGAAACAAGAGGTAATGAAAGAGAACCCTGATAATGAAAATCTTTTAAATAGTTATGGAGATAATGATCTGAAATTGTTTGAGACATATAAAGTTCAAATTGGTTTAAATCTTGAATGATGAATCAATAGTGAAACTAATGATATTGCGTGAGATACAACGAATTATGTCAAAGTGAAAATTTAAAGTATCATTGGAACTAGAAACTGTAGGTGCATAGCAAGCACCAGCCAGATAAAATGATATGATGATGCAACAATAGATATACAGTACAAAGAAATTTAAACATACACTTGGAAGTACCAAGAAAGAGCATAAGTACATGTAATTGATGCGGAATCATATATAGATATGATCAGAAGCGGTATGGATTACATAAGGAGTGATAAAAAATAATCTTGATAATGGAAATCTTCTAGTAGGTTATGAAAATTAGAAATCTTGTCTCCATTTACTCGACTTTAGATGTCGTGGATGGTAGTTATCTAACTCACTGGGTTGTAAAACTCACCCCCTAAATTTTTCTCATTTCAGGCTCACAGACATTTGTAGATAGTAAATTTTGACACGAAGTGCATTTGTGGTGACGACCTTAGCTCTCACAGGTTAACTCATAATACATATTTCTCTATTTTGGGCCTACTTAACATTGTAAATTAAATCTTATACTTCAGTTAACTGTGTTACAGTATGTAATAATATATTTTGTTTTTATGCTGTAAAAATTGTTTTATAAGAAAATATTTTATTTTATGAAATATTATTATTTTATTCCATTAAATGTAATTTTACTCAAATTTTATGTTTTAGATATCCGATTTCAATTCCGACTGCGAATTATAAAATTTTTACACATAAGTAACATTTTTTTCCAAATTTTGAAATTTTTGACGAAAAATGACCAAAATGCCCCTGTGTAGTAAATTTCGTCTTTTTCTCTGTTTTGGTCCGAAATTGAACGAAATGCTTAGAAACATGAGGTTTGTACATAGAAACTCACAGGGGAGTTAGAAAGACTGATACAAGAGCCTTACGAGGTCTCGATATGGTACTATAGGGATGAGTGCATATCAGGACATCGCGGGGGTTGTCACGGACTCGAGGGTGGTTCCGAGTCGTGACAGCATATATCCGATCAAGTACACATCATAGCGTACATCAGACTTCTAATAGCACTTGCTTATGGCACGTTTGCTATTTGTTTCTTTTTTTCTTTAGTTTTAGGATATTGTTTCATGCTGAGATATAAGCCTTTCTCCATTGAAGTGTCTATAAGCTTGGAGTTTTGCATACGAAATCATTTTAAAACCCTTTGAATGTAATTTTCTTGAGACAAACTCAAGACCTTTTTAGAACAATTTCTCAATATCTTAACCCCGAGGATGTATTCAACTTGTCTCATGTCCTTCATCTTAAAAGTGGAGGACAAACACTACTGAGTGGTGATAATTAACTCCATATCATTTTTGACTAATTAGATATCATCCACATATAATGAAATAATAAGGAACTAATTCCTTGATCTCTTTACATGTACATAACAGTCCTTTTCAATCATCACAATGCCTATGGAAATGATGGCTTGATGAAAACTAAGATACCATTGACGAGATGATTGTTTCAAGCCATAGATAGAACATTTCAAGCAACACACTTCGTGTTCCTTTCTTTTGGCTTGAAAACCAATTGGTTGATTCATGTAAATCTTTTCATTGATTTTCCCATTGAGAAGTGCGATTTTCACATCTATTTGGAACAATTCCAAATCTAGATATGCCACTATAGCCAGGATAAGGTGAATTGACGCAAATCTCACAACAGGAGAAAACATCTCTTCATAATCCACACCTTTTTGTTTTATAACTTTTTGTCACTAAACGAGCCTTATATTTTTCAATTGATCCATTTGCTTTGTGCTTTACCTTCATAACACATTTTCTTTTGATGGCCTCGCGCTCTAATGGAAGGCTAACTAAATCGCATACTTGGTTTTCAATCATGGATTTCATTTCATCTTCCATAACAGTAAGCCACTTGTCTGATGATGGTGAGTTTAAAGCTTCCTCATAGGAAGATGGTTCATCAACATCCACGTGAATACTTACGAAAAACTAACTTTCTATCTCGAATCGTTTATGGGGCATTTGCCCACGTTCACTTTTTCGTAACTATGAATCTTGATGGAGCTCAAGTGGTGTACTCCCACTGACCTCAACAATCTCTTGGATAAGATGCATTTCCTCATGTTGGGATACACTTTCTAAAAGGTCCTTCATCTCATAAAGGTCAAGGCTTTATTTAACTTCACTTATACTTAGGAAGTCATTTTCTAGAAAATCAACATCATGAGATTCCATCTCAGTTAGCCCTCCATCAAGGTGTTCCCCAAGCATCACGTAGCCCTTAGAATGGTCTGAATATTTAATAAATACACACATATTAGCTTTAAGGTCAAGTTGCAAAGTTCTAGGTATCATTAATTGTTGGCGTATTCCCTTTTCCTCATATAATTCTTTGAACTGATAAGATAAGCATTCACAATCTTTATCAGTGCAAAAAACCATAAGTTTCTTTTTTTTTCTAATTATTAATCTTTTCCATAAAGCGTTTGAAACAATTCGTAGCTTCAAAATAATGAAACAACAGAAATATGGATCCATATCGTGAGTAATCATCTATGAATGTAATGAAATAGGAGGCGTCATTGCGTGCCTTTACATTCATAAGCTAACAAATGTCCGAATGGACAACTTCTAGAAGATGGGTAACCCTTTTAACCTTCCCCAAAGGCTTTTGGCTAGACTTACCAGCAAAACATGACTCACATGTAGGAAGTTTAACTTTGGTGAGTGAGCCCAATAGCCTTTCTCTAGCCAATCTAGACATTTTATTTTGCCTAATATGTCCTAATCTTGTATGCCCTTTCATAGAATCATTTATAACATCAGAAGAATATTTTGAAACAAAGGCAACATCATTATTCGAATCCAAATCTAACATAATCAAACCGTCTTTAAAATAACTATGACCAAAAAATGTATTTTCAAGAAAAATAGACAAACTATAATTCTCAAATGTAAAATTAAATCTTAAACCCATCAATGCTAAAACTTAATGTAGATTACATCGTATGGATGGAGTATGAAGCACATCAAGTAAGAGCCATTATCACCCATTGTGCATTGTTAGTTGGTAAGTACCTTCTCCTAGGACCTCTTCTTACTTTCCGTTGCCGATCATGACAAAGTGTCTACCTCTTAGTAAATGATGGTAATCTACATATCCTGCATAGTTATAGGTCATGTGTTTGGTTGCTCTTATATCTACAATCCAACTAAGAAGAGAATGAGCTATAAACACATGAAAACATACATAAGTTTTGAAGCAATTTAGAGGACGAACTTTCTTAGGCTCAGTGCATTCTTGAGCAAAATGTCCTTTCTTACCATAATTAAAGCATTTCAACTTGGACTTATCTTTCTTCTTAACATGATTGCCTCTTTGGCAGTTGGTGACTTTATCACTTTTAAGCCTTAAGCTTCTACTTTTTCCTTTTTTTTTATTTTCTCTTTCGTTGAGGAACATACCTTTTGTGACTTTCAACTTGAGCTATTATGGTAGTGCTACAAATAGCTTCTTTACACTTAGCCTTAAGCTCTAGATGGCGGGAAATGTCATCAAAAGGCTTTATCCTTTTCATTGTGTGTTAATACAAGTTTAATATAGCCCTATGAGGACTCAGGGAGTGACTTAATGACAGCTAAGACCTACTGCTCATTTGTAAGATCATAGCCACCTACTTTCGTCTCTCTTATCATGGTTAATATAGCGTTAAGTGTTCAGCCATAATGTGCTTGAAGTCCATCACATATTAATTGAACCTAAGTATTAAGGCACGAAGCCCCATAGCTGTGGTTCCACCATACTTGAATTTTAGTTGTTCCCACAACTGTTTGGCAATTGGGAAGTTCTCAAACTCCCCAATGAGATCTTCGTGCATGCAGCTTAACATGGCAAAGCGTTCACTACAATCTCTTTTATACTAAATGTCATAGGCCTCTTGGTCACAGCGATGCTAAACAATGTTTCCAACTTTAAGTGGGTTCATTTCCTTGGTCAGATGATTGAGCAACTTTTACTCATTGAGAAGATACTAAACCTTTTTATACCAAATATCATCGTTTTTGCTATCAAGTTTGGCACCTTTGATTAAATCAGCAATAATTTGTTTTGAAGCCATTTCACTACATCAATGTGTAAGATTTAATTAGGCACATATCTAATTTTCTAATCAATTAAGATTAGACATATTTTAATTTTTTACCTATATTACTAGTTCAAAAATTCCGCATGCATGCTAGTAATCATGACCAATAGTATAAGCATCAATTAAAATGTCTAATCTTAATTCAACCTTGGATTATGGGAACAACTCGTACTATCCTTAAGCATGGGAACAACTCCCACTTACCATATAACATAATGAGTTCTACTAAAGAACCCTTTTGGTATTTTTAAGTGCCCATAACCAAAATAATATTATGCATAAAGTAAGCGCAAAATTACATCCCTTTACATGGCTTCACTAATTAATACCAACATAAAATATATTATATCATAAGCAACCTACTACATCAATCTACACAAAATATAGGGATGTTGCGCTTGCTTATACATATTTATTATTTTGGATGATCAGAAACTTGTGGGTCAAAAATGCAATTAAGAAAAATATATCCATTGGCGCAATGTGGCTGCCTCGTTGGGCCCTTTATGGCTGTGTCCGGACCCTTTTGGTCTTTTATTATTTGCCACACTCTCATCTCAAGGATCCTTCCTTGATGTAGTGGATAAAAGATATTACTTTAGAGTGTCAATGACTTTGTTAGTGCAAGTTCGAATCCTTCTCGTTCCATTTTCTTTTCTCATTATTCTTTTTTTTTTTTTTGCTGCCATCTATAAGATGCCATATGGCCTTAGACCAATGCACCTATTTGCACTAAATTAAAACCTACTCTTTCCCATATCAGTTTCAACAACTATTACAAAATTGTACATAATTAATTAGTATCAATAATTTAAATTAAATAAAATCATGATCAAAACACGTTTTCAAAATACACACAAATTAAAAGGATAAAAGCAAACCAAAACCTACTCTAATACCATTGTTGGGAGATAGGCTTACCTTTTCAAATAGATATTCCACTTCCTTTGTCAAACCTTGTTCTATAAAATAATTACGACGTCATTTACATGCTCAATTGAATGTTTGCATATTTAGGAAGTTCGAAAAATTGTTAAAAGACGATATTGCCCCTAATAGTACCATTAAGTCGATTAAGCCTCGAACTAGTTCAAATAGGAATTTTAAGGTGAAATTAAGAGTTTCACAGTCTAAGGATGACTCAAAATGGTAATTTGGAGTTCGAGGATCAATTTGGAGTCAAACCGAAATTTTCACTATCTAGGGGCAAAATCGTCATTTGCCACTTGGGGACAAAATGAGAATTTTTAGAAAAGGTTTTTTGGCCCCATTTGACTTATTGGAGTATGATTTGAGTATTGGAGTATGATTTGAGGTTTAGAAGTAAAAATTTTTAATTTTCGGTATAATTTGGAGTATAAGGGTAAAATGATAATTTTGCCACCTTAGGGGCTAAGCGGTAATTTTGCACCCTCAGAGCATTTTTCTAGCACATGGTCTTCACCCATCATCATTTTTGACCATTGAATAATGTGTGGTGGAGATTTAAAGCTTAAAAGATAAGAATTTTAAAAAATAAACCAATCATGGAATGCCATGTGGCAAGTTTAAATTATTATATTATTTAACTATAAAAATCAGCCCACACCACCATTTCTCTCTCATAAGGGTTGGCTTTGGCAAGAAAACAAAGGGGAAAAGAGGAACAAACCCTAGGTGGAAAGAAATTCAAGAGAAAAGTGTGGATTTTCAAGGAAATCAAGTGGAAAAAGGTAAAATTTCTTGATTTTAGTTTATGAACTATTTTTCCTATGCATTTTCCCTTAATTTCCATGGTTGAAAAGCATGCTTTCATGGTGAATTCATGGCTAGTCAAAATGGGTATGGAGAGAGAATGATCTTGGATTGGTTTGATTTTTAGGTATATTAGTGTTTTTAGGTGATGAATGATGTGTAGCATGAAAACAAGTGAAGAAAACCACCAAATGTTTGGTGCCCATCAATAGCCGAATTCTTTAAGTGAATAATGAGGAAGAATGGGATGTTATTCTAGGTGATTTGATTAAGAAATAATAGTTTTTGTTGTAGGAATTAATGAATTATGGAGAGAAAATTAAGTAGGAAAAATCACGGAGTTAGTGCACCATTGTTGGCTAAAAGTTCCAAGAAGAAAAGTGAAGATAAATTTTGCCTAATTGTGTGTTAATTAGTTTGTGTTTGGTGAATTGAGGGATTGGAAAAGAAATGGAGCAAGTTGGAGTGAAATTGGATGCATTGGCCAATTTATCGGATGAAAAATCGACTTAGGCCAATACCAGGTCTAGATGGCTACCCGTGCATTTTTCATTTCATATCATGCATATATATATCGAGCCTGAAATAGCTTATGACTGTTAGACACAATTTAATTGGAATATGTGTCATGGATTATGGCTAGGTGGTGAGCCATTGGATACGGGTAAAGGACTATACTCGCGGACTGAAAATAGGAGTATTTCTACTCCTAATATTGTGAGTGGACAATTTATCATCTTAAATATCTAGAGTAATTATACTTGTTTGATATTTTTATTGAATGGTGAGTTTAAATTATAAAATATTATGTTTTCCAATTAAAATATCTTTTAATAAAAATGAGATTTATACTGGTTTTGAAATCAAATATTGTTTTGGGAAAATTGAGTATATGGAGATTGTGTTGAATTTATGATTTTATATGTTATTGAAATTGTGGCTTATGACACTATGGTAGCATGATGGCTAAATTTTTAGAGTTGGCATGAAATATATGAATTGTTTTAGATTAGTCTCGGTAAATTGGATTAAATTTTATTCACCATATTATGTTACTGAAAATTTTATAGGTCTGGTGGCATATTAAACGGTTACTGCAGTGGTGGGGGTTTCCGTGGACTGCCTATGAGAGTGGCACGGTAACACAATATTATACTTATCTCCGGGGGGAGATGTTGGGTGAAGTATCTCCTGAGGCAAGATTTGAGTGCACCTCACATTCAAACCACCACGTGAGAGTGAGACTCAACCAACACCAAGGAACGGTTGTGTATCAGATGCGAAAACATGTTTATGGGCATGGGACACTTAACAGCTTTGGCGATCTTAGTGGGATACCTTGACGAAGGTACCCGAGAGAATGATTCTGGCAAAGGCCAAGTTTAAGAAATTCATAAGCTGGGAAATTTTGATGAAAAGAAATTGTTTGGTATAGATTGAAACGAATTTTGCATTATGAACATTATTGAGAGATAACGTTTTTATATTGTCTCCGTCTACTCGGCTTTAGATGCTTTTGATGGTAATTGTTTACTCATTGGGATTATGTAATCTCACTCCTCTTCCTATCCATTTTTCAGGCTCAAGACAGTTTGTTGATAGTTGATTAAGACGAGAATTAATCTCGAAGTTGCATCCTAGAAAGTAAGGGTTCATAGGCCTACACCTTCTTGGTCAGTTGGGGGCCCGCGTATCACTGTAAACAAAATTTCATACTTTAATTATCTTTATTACTATATGAATAAATTTATTTTACTCTTGCGCTACAAAAGTTATTTTAGGAGGACTTTGAAAATATTGTGTTTTAAGAAAATAGAATATTTTATTTAATGTTTATATTATATTCAAATAGCTATAATTTTACTTTAAACGAACGTTTTAGACTTCAAAATTTAATTTAAATCATGAAATATGTGTTTCTACCTACATATTACATTTTAACGGATTTCGAAATTTTTGAAAAAGAAAATGACTAAAATACCCCTGTGAGACAGAAATAAATTTTCATTGTTTTTGGATGGGAAAATGGTCCATATCGTTTCAAAACACTATTTTAGTTACTGTCAATTACGGGGGAGGTAAGAAAACTGATACGAAAGTCTTGCGAGGTTTCGGTCAGCATTCGGGGTAAAAAATGTCTTACGAGACTTCTCGGCAGTTGTCACGGGCTCAATGGGGAGTTTCGGGTCGTGACATCCTTTCTAATCGAAAAAGCTTGTCTTACAAATTCTTTTTCGTGCACACAATGATTTCTTCACTCTCGTTATAGAGCATCTACTAGAGTTATCCACAAAGAATTACATGTTCCAAAATCCTTTGGCCCTTTGATGGTGCCTCAAGAATGAACATAAAAAAAAAAGAGTTTTTAGTTTTTTTGACTTACAGAACAACTCACGTTCACTCTTAGTTGTATGTAAAATCCAATACATATGTTCACTATTTATAGACGTATTAGAGATATAGAGATAGGATATTAACTTTAAATTTAAATATAATTAATCTTTCTTTAAATTTAAACAAATTAAATTTAAATATAATGGATAGATAGTTCTTATTTAAATATAATGGATAGATAGTTCTTATTTAAATTTAAACAAATTAAATTCAAATTTATATCCTATCTCAAACATTTATTTTTAATTATTTAATTAAAAAATATCAAAATAATATCTAATATTAATTATCCACAAATAATTAATAAAATTACATATTATGTGGACACACCACATTTAACTGCAACAGTAATTAACCTCAATAAGTTTCTGTTTAGTATAGCCCTTCTAAAAAAAAAAAGGTTTAGCACAGCTCACAGCTTTGGGCTTACCTTAGGTCGACTTCTGCATCTAGTGATTTGGGCTTACCTTAGATGGTTAGGTGCAAAGGATTTTATTTTATTTTTTTTGGTCTAATTATTATTAGTTCCTACCCCTTTAATTCCTTCCAATTTTGAGGAGCAATAACGTGCTTGATCACATAGAACAACGAATTAAGATTACATCTCAAAATCTGTTAGATTCTGGCTACTTTGCAACTTATTATTAATTGCAAGACAGAGAAGCCAATACAAGACACAGAAGAAATGAGTTTCCATTTAAAACTTGACACAGGGGGCTTGTTGCTGCCAAAAATGTAATAACAAAAATAAAGTTACAAATCCATTATGTGACTAATAGAAGCAAAAAGTTCACTGCGTATACTCTCATAATTGATGCTTAATTAGGTTTAATTAGTTTGGTGCATATTTTTGCTTTTGCTATATATCTTTTTTTTTATTTTGTTTTTGTTTTCTGTTTAATTTTTTATGCGAAATAATGAGACTGTATACAATATATCAAGTAATCTAAGACAATAAGCACAAATTAATAAAAACTAATAACATAAAAGATTTTTATTATTTAAGTCGAACACAATGATTTTTTCACATAAAAGTCATTTATAAGGAGCAACTTCATGTTGTGAGATTGTAATGTGTTAAAAAGTTAAAATTTCACGATTAACTTTACACAATTTTGAGTTAAGAATCCTAACATTGGAGTCCATGGTATACAAATTTGATGCAATCAAGGTTGATATTTCAAATAGTTTGAATTGTTAAGAATATTAATTACAGATTAAACTAAACGCTAATGAAATTTTGAAGTGATATTAAAGATTACTTGATTAAGGATATTTTTGAAAAATTTTTACTTTACAATTGAAGAAACAAGTAGTTTTTTTTTTTTTTTCAATTGTTGTCTACCTGAGTGAAATAGGGCAATGAAAATTACATAAGAGGACGAATTAATTTAACATGCAATTGAATTAAAAGCGAAAGAAAAGATACAGTATTTAACATTTTCAAAATTTGTTGATGATCATTTACATATTCAATAGTGATAATTATGTAACTTTAACTTTTTTAATTGAACAAAAAATAATATAAAAGGTTGTATTTAATTTTTGGAGGACGAGATTATAATGTTTGAGTTGTTTAAAAAATAAAAACAAATTACATGTAATAATGAAAGAAATTTAGAAACTTTGGGGGGAGCGACCACCATCCTAGTATTCCATTCTTGTTTGTTGTTTCCAGCAGCATCAGCTTTGTACAGCTTTCTTTTGGAAAGGAAATGAAGGTTAGGTTAAGTGCTGGTGTTAGTTGAAACCTCCAATCCACAAAACGATATACAGCCTGACCAAATAGCTGCCAGAAAAGACTTATGAATTCGAATTATGGGATGAGAAAAGATTATATCACTCATCAATTATACAAAAATCAGATAAAACCTAAATCCAATGGGTCTATTTGTTAGTATCAAAGTCAGAGTTTTTCTCTTATAGGATCATGGAAATTAGAAAGTTGAATGATAGTTTATCAACCTTCGATCTATAGAAATTGTCTTCTATACCAAAAACAATTGCAGGCGTAAAACATATAAAATCCAAATTGAAAAAAATAGTTTATCATGAATTGTTTAATCAAAAAATCACACGTACCAAACAAAAATCATTTTATCAACCTTTTGAAATGATTGAGAATTATTACTTTATAATTATTGATGACCCAAAAATATGGAATTAACTATAATATAGGAGATAATTGACAACGATATACTAACAAAAATGCACAATAATCCAAATGATTAAAAATATACTGAAAGAACAAGAAAGATAGAGGAAGGAAGAGAGAGGCAAAACCGCGCATGCACTAGACATAATGATGGTAACCAAAAGCAGCAGCGCCAATGCCACTTAATGCCCCGTGTTCTGATATTTTATGAATTACATAAAATATTGATTAATGGTCACGTTTGACCTTACCACGTGAGCTCAATTCTTAATAATTCAATAGATTACAAAAATGTCATTATGTATCTATGCATATTTATATTTTAGCTATTTTTATACACCGTCAATGGAATGCAAAAAACTCTACAAGTTAATTCAAAATTTATTACCTTTTTGTACTTGTTTTTACTTCATTCATTCTTTAATATCTAAGTATGCAATGTTATTTTTTTTTATTTGAAAATGAGGATTCAATCTAATTTGTTGAATAGAAGATGCATGTACTTATTATTAAGTTAAATGTTTATGTGCTATATGTCATTGGTAAAGGATCTTTCAATATAGAAGGGATATCTAGATTTTATTATATATATTCCTAAATTATTTCCTCAAATTGTTGCTTGTCTACTTGAGATTTTTTTTTTTAACATAACTTGTTAACTAAATATAGCATAATATTTTTATTTGGTATAATACTTGAAAAGACACCTAAGCTATTTGAAAAAAAATTCAAATAAGTCAATATTCTTTTATTTTATTCAATCAAAACCATATATTTTTATTTCGGATCAAATAGATCTTTATAATTAATAGTTAATTAATTTTCATTTATCAAATATCACTTATCATTTATATCTATGTGGCCTTGACATGAAAGATGAAATATCACATGGACATATCATTATGCCATATTATTATATATCTATTATGACATATTAGCATATCACGTTAACAATACATAACATCAAATGACAATTGGTATTTTAACTAACAATAATTAGTCAATCATTGACTATAATGACTTATTTGATTCAAAATAAAAATATATCAATTTGATTAAATTTAATAAAAGTATAAAGATTTATTTAAAATTTTTTAAATAATTTAAAGTTTTTTTAAATATTATTTTTTTAAAGGCGTTTTTATTAACACAAGAGCCATTGTGCTAATTGCAGTCTCTATGATGTTTGCTAAGAGACTTCTGGTGGCATACAATAATTGAGCGGTGCAAGATCATAAAGGTATCGTCACAAAAGTGATATACCACTTCACAAAAGAATAGCGGTATCTCGTTCCTGATGAGCTATAACCTAAGGGAATGAGCACTCTACCCTTTTCCCCAGCATCCTGAACAAAACAAAAAGAATGGTTTTTCTTAGGTATTATGTCTTGGTATTTCAATTAATTGAGACCTTTAGCTTTTCTTTTATCAATGTATTAAAAATTAATAAATTACATAATTTGAGTGCACCATTACTTATTCTCACCGTGTCACAACCCAGAACCACCCTCGAGTCCGTGACAACCGTCGCGATGTCCCGATATGCACTCATCCCCCGAATACCATATCGAGACCTCGCAAGGCTCTCGTACCAATCTTTCCAACTCCCCTGTGAGTTTCTATGTACAAACCTCATGTTTCTAAGCATTTCATTCAATTTCGAACCGAAACAGAGAAAAAGATGAAATTTACTACATAGGGGCATTTCGATCACTTTTCGTCGAAAATTTCAAAATTTGGAAAAAATGTTACTTACGTGTAAAGATTTCATAATTTGCAGTCGGAATTGAAATCGGATATCTAAAACATGAAATTTGAGTAAAATTACATTTAATGGAATAAAATAATAATATTTTATAAAATAAAATATTTTCTTATAAAACAATTTTTTTATAGATATCCGGATATAATTTTTACAGCGTAAAAACAAAATATATTATTACATATAGTAACACAGTTAGCTGAAGTATAAAATTTAATTTACAATGCTAAGTGGGTCCGTAATAAAGAAATATAGTCTAAGATATGAACTTGTGCACTGAAGGTTATCACTCTAAACCTTCTCCTCAACAAAATCCTCTATCTATAATTGTCTATGAGCCTGAAATGGGGAAATTGAGGGGCGAGTTTTACAACCAAGTGAGTTAGATAATTACCATCCACGACATCTAAAGTCGAGTAGATTGAGACAATACAAATAAAACGCAATGCTATCATGTAATTCATAGCACTAATTTAATACAATTGTACAAAGCAATCTTATTTAACAAAATACAAGGCTTATGTTTTATTTATAAAAATCAGGTTTAAGTCAAATCTCATACTTGTGGACACTTGATCAGAGCGTCCAATCGAATACGCAAAGGCTATAAAAATTTCATAATTTTTTAAATACAGCCGATCCTTGGCGTTGGCTAACTCATCTTCACGCGGTGGTTTAACATGAAGTGAATTGTAACATTACCTCGGGAGTTACTCTACTCGCCTCTACGACCGAGGCAACAATTAATCTGGTTTTTTTCGTGCTCCTCCTAAAGGCAGTCCACGGTAACCCTCAATGCAGTGTTTTATTAGACCACCCAATTTATAGAAAAACTCAACAGCATAACAAGGCCATTTTAATACTAGCCAGCTTACACGGCAAACAACAATTTATACAATTTTAACACATATACCAGCCAAGCATGCTCACCAAAATCATAAGTCATAATTTCAATTTTAATATATGAACACAAATTTAAACCGGTCTCCACATACTCAGTGTTATTAAATTGATTTTTCGATTTAAAAATCATTTATAAAATTCAATTTATTTTAATAGCACATAACCAGATAAAACTAGTTCAGATATTGAAAACAGTAAATTATCCACTCACTAGTTTCGGGAGTCTAGAATACTCCTAGTCTCTGTTGTCCGACACTATTTCTTTGCCTTTGTCGGATGGCTCACCACCTACGCGTTACGCATGGCACAAATTTCAATAAATCAAATCAATTAATTATAATTGATTTCAGGCTCTATAATTTCTATATGAATGCATGAAATGCAATGTAAGCTATCCGAATAACCGTCTAAACACGGTTTTCGACCTAATTCGCCTACATGCGATTAAATTGGCTACAATCTTCAATTTAATTCTAAATTCATTTTTTTCAATTTCCATATTCTAATTATACTTAATTTGCTTTAGTGACTGCGAATGTGATGCCAATTTGTAGTTCAAAACACTTAGTGCACCAGTCTGCACTTTAGGTAAAAATTCTGATTTTTGCACCAAAATTTTCAATAATTTTTCTACACTCATAATTCATTAAAATTCATTTAATTTCCATGAAATCTCATCATTTTCAGTAGCAAATTCACTTCTGGAAAGTTCGGCATCAATGGGTTTAATGGGGAAAAATCCTATTTCTTGCTTATTTTTGCCATTTTTCATTTTTATGTTTAGCTAAACTTCCTAAACACCTTAATTCAAGCTAAAATTCAACCAAAATATTGCTCAAATCTGCCCATGGAGATTCGGTCAGGATAGTGTTCATTGGGCAAGCATGAATTTCATGCATGGAAAATGGAAAGAAAAGAATGGGTAAGCTAGATCACTAAGAAAATTAAAAATTTTTACCTTTTTCAAGTTTGATTACTTGAATCTTTGCACTTCCCCTTTGAAAAATCAGCCTAGGGTTCTTAGTTCTTCTCCTTTCTTTTTTTTCCTTTGATGGCCGGCGAATTTGGGGTTCTTTGGCTGAATTTTATGGCTTTATATTACTTAAATAATTAAATAATCAATTTATTCACATGTTAAACTACTTTTTTATTATTTTATTATTATTTATTTTCCTTTTTGAATTTCTTTTCAGCCACAATATTCTAGAACTTATCCTTTAATTTTTTGAAGCTTCTAGAAAATTCTCAAAGATTTTTATAGTGTAATTTTTTTACAAAATTACACTTTTACCCCCCGAAAAAATGCAAAATTACATTTTTATCTCAAAAATTGAAAAATTACCACAAGGTATATTTTTCACTCCTCAAACTCATACCACACTCCAATTTATCAAATTTGATCTAAATTCTTTCGAAAAATTAAATTTGGTCCTCCGGTGATAAAATTACCATTTTACCCCTACACTCCAAAATGTACCGGAATTGCACTTGCTTTCCACTTTTCAACCTCAAATCATATTTTAACTAGTCTAAATAATCAATTTAAATCAAATAGGATCAAAATCTTCTTTAAAAATTCTTGTTTTGACCTTTAGTGGTAAAATTACTATTTTGCCCTTATGTTTCAAAACTACCGGGAAGTTAAATTTATCACTGCCAAATTTCATTTTATGTTCCAATAAATCACATTATACTCCAAATAATTAATCTTAGTCAAATGTGATTAATATCTTTTATGAAAATTTCCATTTTGTCCTGAAATTGAAAAAAGATCGTTTTGTCCTTAATCGGTCAATTTTCTCAATTAACTCCAAACTGAACCTCAAACTCCGAATTACTGTTTTAAGTCAATCCATGGGTTTTAGTTTTCTCAAATTCCTTCTCCATTCTCTGTTTAAACTGATCCAAGACTTATTTAACTTAATCATACTATTAGAGGCAATATTGTCATTTAACTTATTTCCCGAGACAATTCAATATACAAACATGTTATTCAATGCATGTGAATGATCTGTCACAGATAAATTAGGGTCGGGTATTACACACCAACTGCTATAGCATTTGAAAAAAAAAATTGCCATATCTTATTATCTTTAAATAGCGAAAAATTGATGCATGATACTGGCTTGGATTTCATTTTCTTTTACTTCCCTCTTTATTGGTTTTTTTTTCTCTTACTTTCTCCTTTCCATCTGGCATGGCAAGAGCAGATTTCGCCTCAGATCTGGCGCCTTCATTGAGCCAGAGCCGTAGTTGCTTAAAATGGATATGGTCCGAGTGTGCAAATTAAATAATTGTGCCTGCTTACGGTACGTCACCCCATTGGGTGGAAAGGAAAGAGGAAGGAAACAATACGAATCAAACACTCAATACCTTATACTTATACTTTCTTTCTTTTTTTAAAACACTTAATACCTTTATTTTTATATATTTTAAATTAATTTCTTCCTTTTTTCACTTTTTGACATTAAAAATTAAGCAACATCAATTATATTAAAAGAACTTCAAAGTTTTAATATAAAATACTTTTATAATCATTTTTATAAAATTTTGTAAAAATAAAATAGAGAAATACAAAATGGAATGGAGAGAGTTATTCTCTTTCGCGGTGACTATAAGTCAAAAGGGAAGAACTGTATTAAAAGTATTAACTTTTGTTTTCGGTATTATATTTATTTTTCAAAGGGGTTTTCAAATTGAACAGTTATAGTATATTGTCGGAACAATTACCAAAAAAATGATCAGAGCTTTCAAATTGATGCATCCTTCTTACCCAAAAAGAAAAATCAATGATCCATCTTGTTTGTCCAAAAATAAATAAAACATAACAATAATAGAGCGTGTCATGAATGCAACCCAAAATTAAATTTAAAAGCTTGTTTATAATTTCAATTAAATAAAGTAAAATATTATAGGCTAAACCTTGCAAAGGATGGTCTCAAATTACTTTATTGGAAGAAAAAAAGAACGATAGAAAATTAATATAAATCAAAATAGAAGATATTTTATTTATTAAATTGAGTAAATATAGTTCACGCAAGCATTGCTTTTGAAAATTCAAGCATGTAGAATAAATTTCACTTTTGCTGGTCCAACAACAATTTTCGACTGCATATGAGATGACATTCAACTGCAAGTCAAGGAATATTCAACAGCCCTCAGTATTTGAAAGCCTGGTTAATTAGACACCGTTGCCCAGTTTGGACCATGCCCGCTAATGATATAGCAATGAGCCCCGTTGAAGCTTGAAAGGCGCCGCCGCTGCCATTCGCGCGTAGGGCCAACGCTTATAGCGAGCCGGCCAGAATGAGTATACAAACAAAGAAATCACATCAAGCAAAGAAATTAGTGGTTTAAACAATGTCTGGTTAGGTTTCTCAAACCTTGTGAAAATGTGATATGAGGCGAGTGAACAGGCTCTAGTGTTGTAGTTTTGCTTTTTTTTTTTTTAATTTTTTTCCTCAATCAAGTTATTGATTTATTAGAGAAAAGTTCATTACAGACTCCAATCCATGGCCCATCTGTGGGTCAGCACACCAACTCACACTACGCAAACAGCATCAGCAGCAAACGTTAATTGAGGTTGAGGGGGCAGATCAGCCTTGTACTGGGAAAATAGTGAAACACTATTGACCAATGACCGATTCATTTCTTTTTGACAAGAAATAGTATCCCCTTTTGGTCCCATAGCTTGCCATTAAAGACCGATTCATTTCTAGCCAAACCTATTGATCAAAGGGTAGCATCGCACACCATAAGCCACCTCTTCTTAATGCCACTCCAACTTGAAGAGTATAATATTAATAAGCTGTATTTGATAAAAATATCTCCTTTTAAATGAATTAATTAATAATAAGGAATACAAAATAATAATTGCTCAAAATTCTCCGAATAATGAATTTTAAAGGAATTTGTATTGACATTTTTCAAAAAAATATCTTGAGAGAAAAAATAATTTAACAGATGCATCAAAGTCTTCGGAGAGCCCTAAAAGATTATTTTAATAGGTGGGATAATTTAAAATAATAAGAAACAGTATTGCAAAAAAAATAAAATAAAATTATGAAATTAGGTAAAAAAAGTAAAAGAACATAATATAAAATTAATTAATTGTCTTAAAGAATATGAAAATTGCATCATTTGTTTATAATTGATTCCATCACACATTTAATTCTAATTGTGCAAGTAAATTAAAATCCAACTAATGGTTGATTTTCTCAATGTAATTTATGAATAATTACTTTAATACTAAATTTAAATATTTTTAAAGTATCTCTATCACTTTTATTATCGTATTTCTAATTAATAAAAGTTTATGATAAGACTTATTGAAATTGTTTTTCATGTAGAGATGAAGTCTAACCATATTACTATCTTTTATTGTTTTTTCCACATATCAATAGTAATTTATGAAATATCAATTAAGGAGTAAGAAACTTTTTGTGAAAGCCAAAAAAAACAAAAATACCCTTATCAGTCTCTATCTTAAATAAATTTTATGATATAATTAGGATTTTCTTTATTTACTTTCAAGTAAAGTTGTGATTAACAACATTACTCTTTTGTAACTAATGATAAACGTATAATTAGATATAAATTTGCAAGTGTTTATCAACTTATAGAATTTTTTTTTTTTTTGAAAAGTAGCTATAGAAATTTGTTCATTTAAGTTTATAACACTTGACATGGAATTTAATTTCACGTGAATATTACACATAAAATAAAGACCAACAACTAAAAAGTAGACAAAAAATATCTAGAGCAAAAAGTGAAAGGTGAAGAATGGAAGTAGGTTGTTACAGTCCAAATTTTTAGGCCATAACTGGCGCATGGACCCAATGAGCATAGCTCACCAAGCCCAAGCAAGTCTATCCATTTATATTGCTTAACGTTTTTATCAACTAATGCATCCACACATATTTCACCGGATGTGAACATAGCCAAATCACAATGGTATTATCGATAACAATATACATGTATTGTTCAAGACATGTATCTTAGCAATTTACATTGCATGAACATATTCACAGAGCTAAAAACTCGTGACTTCTAGCAGAGACAACGGAAAAAGAGGAAAACTATCGAATGCCGAGCACTTACCCAAGAGACGAATTACGGGACTCCTCGACCTAGAATCCAACAGTCTTATGATCTGAAAACATGGATTTTTAAAAACAGTGAGTATAAAACTCAGTGAGCGAACGTTAGAAGGGAACAAGCAATAATAGCTAGGAAATTTGATAACCATGATGCACTGATTGGAAATGAGACAATTTTGATCTAGTTCACATTAAAACCCCTTCTTCCTCAATTCAAGGCAATTTGCAATGAGGCAGAGAGTTCTTGAATTCACACACACACGCATATATATATAAACATATATAATCACGTGCAATTTCATCCACCACACCATTTTCATTCACTTTGGTGCACTCATTACTCGCACATAATTACCGGTATTGCACTACCCCCTTCGCACATGCACGGTCATAATTATCACAGCATTGTCATTCAACTGACATATGCACTGCCTATTCCGCACATTATTACCGACATTGCACTACCCACTCCGCACATGCACGGTGGTAATTATTACACAATATTGTCATTTAATCGGCATGTGCACTGCCCACTCTGCACGTGCACGGTTACACCAATTTCACAAAATTTTCTTAACAATACATATCAGTATTACATAGAGGTACATAGATTCAGCACAATCAAATTCCACATCACTAAAAAATATTTCACTAAAGGCTTGTTCCCTTGGTACCCGTTTTTTTTAAAGAAAGTTGAATAAAATCATTCAAACGTCTGTTCAAATATATTCACATTCCTAAAACAATTTTTGAAATGCAAGTTCACTCATAATTTTCGGGAGTCGAATTCGAGTACTTCGACTACAAATCTTCGGGTACAATTTCTTTGCCCATATCGGAGGATTCACCACCCAAACATATTGCACAATCAAACATTTACTATATTTGTACTAAATCGTATTAAAACTAATTTAAATTCCATATGAATGCATGAATCGGGATAAAAATCCTCCGGTAACTATCTAAATACGGTATTGACCTAATTTGATCCGTCACTTGATTAATTGGCCAATACGTCCAATTTAATTCCAATTAGTTCCATTTTTCTTCCAATACTTCTAATTCATCAAATACTAGTCAATTAACATGAAATGTGGCAAAATTACCTTCACATTCCATTTTGAAATATTCGGCCATGGTGGACTTACTAATACTAAAATTTTTCAAGCTAAATTTTTTTTTTTTACATCACAAGTCATTCATTCTCATCCAATTCACTTGAATTTAAATCAATCCACCATCAATACTCCACATGTAAGGTTCGGCCATGAAGGGTGGGTATTGAACATGCAATTTTTCTCACTTATTTTCTTTCTAAACATAACAAACTAACTAAAAACACTAACATATATTGAAATCTAACCAAATCAACCATCAAAACCTCTCTCTATATATTCAGCGAACAAGAGATTCATCATGAAATCTTATGATTCAACCATGAAAATTGAAAAAGAATGCATGGGTGATGTCGATCACAAGCTAGAATTGAAAAATCTTACCTTTTGTCACTTGATTCCTTGAAATTTAACACTTTTCCCTTGAATTTTGCTAACTAGGGTTTTGTTCTTCTTCTTTTCTCTCTTTTCTCTCTTTGACCGACCATATGAATGAGTGTGGGAGGGTTATGGGCTGATTTTATAAGGAAATTAATAAAATAATCAAACTCGACCCTTTTCTCCATATCATTGGCCTATTTTTTTTCAAACTTAATAATTAAGCTTTCATTCTCCACCACATAAAATCCTTCAATTATCCATGATGAAAAATGCTAATGGCTGAAATTTATGAACTTGACAAGTGTTATGGTGCAAAATTACAATTTTACCCATAGGGTGGTAAAATGACTATTTTACCCCTTATGCTCGAAAAAATATCGGAATTAAGATTTTTCACTTCTAAATCTCAAATCATACTCCAAATGATCAATCTTAATAAAAAATTTCATCCAACATTCCAATCTTGACCTCTGGTGGTAAAATGATCATTTTGCCCTTACGAAGTGAAAATTTCAATTTGACTCTAAATCGATCCTCGAACTCCAAATCACCATATTAAGTCATTTTGGAGTTTTAAAATTCTCAATTTCATCTTAAAATCTCTATTTGAACTAGTTCGAGGCTTAATTCAACTTAATTGTATCACTTGGTACAATATCGACCTTTGAAAATTTTTTCGAGATATTTCAAGTATCCAAGCATTCTATCTATGGGTCTATAGAGGTCGAGGCCTCACATAGTTGGATAGAAATCCACTCTTTTAAAATGATTAAAGGAAAGATATGGGAACAACTCGAATTTAATGTAGTCGTTCTTACTCTTCTTAAGAGAGATGAGATTTAAAGTTTGAACATATAAGTCCTTTCAAAGAGATAGAGAAAGCCTATAATTAAACCAAAACAGCTTTTATAAATAAAATATAAAATATCGATGATATAATAATAAATGAATATCAGTAATGTTAAAGGAAAGAAAATTGATAAATTACATTATGTAGGCTTTTAAAATTACTTAAAGTTTTCAACAATTTTCATTAGAAGGAAATGATTAATAAATGAGTTATAAAACATTAGAATCTGTGAACATCGAAATCCTCAATAGTTTATCAAAGGGAAACAGCTTAGATAAAGTTTGTATATTCTTTAATCCAAGTTTACCAGCAAACAAAAGTCAGTAGTGGGGACTATAACAACTCCAAGTATTTGAGGTACAGAGGTGTCGCCGAACACTTATTTGAATTTGTTGAAAACGGAACAAATAAAAAATATAATTGTCCCCTTTCCAATGTTAGATACCTAACATTGATATCATTTAAATATTCCAATTTCAATGTCCATTTCGCCGATCAAATTATGCACCGACCACATGGGACCCTTTTGTTTTGATTTGGAGAAGAGAAAGTTCCACACAAAATTTTATTTCTAATTTTTTTTAGAAAAAAATAAAGAAAAATGGGAGTCAAATAATAATTTTGATTTATTAGATACTTGAAGTATAATCTCTGAAAAATTTTAAATAGAAGAAAATTCTTCTAATTCTTCATTTTGTAAAGGTTTGGAAGTCTTGAAATTTTGATTCTTCGACGAGTTCTTGAGAATCTGCGAATTTGATATCCCGAAATTCTTGAGACTTCGATTATTTTATCAATTTCTTGAGAATTTTGAGATTTAATTACTTGAAAGTCTTTAGAATTCTTGACATCTCAATTCTTTCATATTGATTTCTTTGATTTTGAGGAATGAGATTTTGATTCTTTAGAGATTTCTTTTTTAATTTTTGCTAGACTTTTAGAGATTTTGTTTCTCAGATCTTCCTTGTTAGAACTCTAGTAACTTTGTTCTTCGCCATTTTGGTCTTGGACTTGTGGAAGCTTTACAAATTTTTATTTTTTTAATTAGTCATCAGTTTTGTTGGCGAAAATTGAAACAGATAACAACTGAAATTAATCTAAGACGTGATACACTATTTTTAAAGATAATTTTTACCTTTTCAAAGTATGAAACTCAGTATGAAAGGATAAAGCGGTTATTCCTAAGATTCAACAGACTCTTCTTGAATAATTGAATCTAGATTCAACAGACTCTTCTTGAATAATTTGTACAAACTATTAGGGATACAGAGAAAATAAAAAAGAAAGAACCCAGTAAGGCTAAACAGAGAAGAGGAAGGAGAGAGAATTGAGGTGTGTTGAGAATGATGTGGAGGTTGGTATTTATAGAGAGGAACAACTTAGAGAAAATCAAGAAATAAAACATTTTGTGAACAAGAAAATATTCTGTAATGGTATAAAAATATTCTGAAAAATATTTTGTTATCAGGAAAATATTTTAAAAAATAATCAAATACCAAATCAAGTCTTGTAATAGTTTATTTTATAATGTTGGCTGAATCAAAAACCAAATCAAATTCTATTTTCCAAATATTCTGTAAATAATCAAACACAAAATCAAGTCATGTAATAGTTTATTGTATAATGTTGGCCAAATCAAAAACCAAATCAAATTCTATTTTCCAACCATGGTAAGAAAACTTGGTCAAGGAAATAAAAATGTATAACCGAGGTACAAAATATCACTTGGGCCTAACTCACACGTATACTCATGTGTAGGAGAGAATCCACATTTTCTCAAGACTTGGCTTGATCCTCTGTGTGTGTGAGACCACTTTTTTTTTTTAAGTTTCAACCAGCCCATAATAAATTTACTTATATAAAGCACTAATATCTACTTAGGCAATGTGGGATAGAAATCTTATAAAATATCACTATATATCCAACAATCTCGAACATATTTCATAAGGTTTCATAATAGCAAGTTTTTGCTAGATCTAATGTCACTCAAATCTAATGCATTGAGATTGGTGCTTTTTGAGCTATGAACTGGACCTAGAAAGAATAAAATATAAATCATAGAATTTTGATGAAGTTTATAACTTATATGAATAAAAAATTCTTTATATGAAATATAATTTTCATCAATCACATTACACCTTTACAATTTCTATTGTTCAACACAGTTTTACGTGAATAGGTCATGCATGTGCCTAATTATTTATAAGTGCTTTAGAGAATTTACCACAATTCTTGTAAGAGCTACTCCACATCACACTTATATAAGTGATTCCATCAAATGTATGTTGGGCCTAAATATAGGTGCTAGAGGGGGGTTGAATAGCACTATCTCGGCTCTTTTTGATGGGATTGAGACTTGGTCTCAAACTAAGGAAGATAAGGCAATGAAAACAATTGACAAGGTATTTATAGTGGTTCGGTCCAAGACCTACATCCACTACCTTAATTATCCAACAAAGGATTTTCAAATCAAACACTAAGACTGTGGAATTCACAAGCTTCCACCAAGCTTTTACAATGGCTTTTCCAAGGTTTAGCCATGACCTTTACACTAGTTTTTCACGGGATCAACTAAAACCCAATGTGGCTTTCCAAGGCTCAACCACAACCTATCACTAGTTTTTCCCGGGCTAAACTAAAACCCAATGTGGTTTTCCAAGGCTCAACCACAACCTTTAACTCTAGTTTTTCACGGGCTAAACAACAACCCAACCCAACTTTTCAAGGCTAAGTTGGAACCTACAAGCATCCAAGCAAACCTTGCTTGATGCAAACACTTAGAGTGAAACACTCACTCTAAGAATACAAAGATAAAAGAAGGAAAGTACCTAGTGATCACATGATTGATCTATATGGTACAAGTTGAAGTGCTGAACATAGATACAAAGAATAGGCGTTGAGGTTTAATGAAGAATACAAAGGATTTTCAGGTTTCTTACTTTCTTTGGCTTGAATATGATGGTATCTTTTTGTATGAAGCCAAAAGTTTTTTTCTTTGGCATTTGAAGATCCTTTTATAGTTGGAGAAGCTGGTCTGATGGCTATTGGGACGTTTATGACCATTAGAAACAGTTTGGAGAAGGTTCTAGCCATTTTCTTATCTTGTAGTGGCCTCGCGGATGAAGTAGACAGAGAGCATTTAGTCGACTGAGATTTTTCCCTTGGTCGACTAAGTTGGTTCTGTTTTAGATGCAGATTCTAGTGATCGCTTAGTCGACTATCCCCATTATCTTGGTTGACTAACTTGATTCTGTTTCTCCCTAAGCTTTACCCTTACACTTTCTCCATTTCAACTTTTGTTCGACTAATGACCTTCTTTGGTTTACCAGGGAGCTTCATCAATACTGATCTTCTTTGTTCTTTATCCAAATCACATCTTTAGATGTTCAATGGGAAGATTGTCATATTGTCTTATTTGTGATCATTTGCACTGCACACTTGGTTAGAAGTATTAGACACAAATGACATGAGAATGTTTTATTATCATCAAAAACTAATGGAGCCAACAATCTCCCCCTTTTTGATGATGACAAAACATCCCTTGATTAACAGCATGGTATCTATTCAGTTCCTTTTTCAGTTTCTGCAGAGAATGAGGATTGCTTCCCCTAAGTTCATGCTCCCCCTAAGTTCATGCTCTCCTTAAGTGTGTGCATATCTTTCATCCATTTTAGCAAGTTTTTATCCAGGTTATATTCTTAGTGACATTGTATATTCTTGCTTTGGGTAGACAATGTTCATATATGCAGATTTTAAGAGTCAATGACATGTTGACAGATTGTTATCAGCTTTCTGTTTTTGTAATTTTCTGTCAACTGGCATACAGGTTCAGATTTCATTCACACCATGATTTATCCAGCAAACTTTCATGAATCATCATTCATATGTACTCAAGCATATGTTTTACTTTGCATAATTGTCTCAGAAATGATTTATCAATCTAATAGCTCAATATTAGCATAATATCAGAAAATTGTAGCAGTTTTGCACAGTGTCAACAGATAAGTTTCCAGCCATGCTTCATATTGCCATAAACATCATTTTCAGAGTTCAAGCATTTTAAGCGACTATCAGCAAGCATATTCAAGACATTCATAAAGTCAGCTAAAATTAAAAGCATTGTTTGAATGCCATTTTGGCATTGATATCCAACAAAACAGTAACTAGAAAAATTATTCCAGAAATACCCCTAGTCATGTTTTTGCTACCTATCTGCCTTAGAAGTCTGGTACCTCTACCCTCAGGATTTTTTATTTTTCTTGATATTCTCCCTAAAGGTCTCGTACCTTTACCCTCAGATTTTTTGTTTTTCTTGTAAATACTACTCCCTCTTTTTGTCATCATCAGGGAAGGGGCTGAGGTGTCAATCTTCAGATGGAGATGGTGTAAACTCAAGAGACATAGTCTGTTCCCACCAAGGATTTAAGGGAACAGGAGAGGGTGGTCTCAAAGAGGGTTGAGAAGTTGCTTCTGGAGTCTGCTGAGGAGATGTTCCTGTAGTTTTTTCTTGAGTTGCTTGATCAGAGACTTCTATTGGAGCTTGAGGAGTGCTTGCAAGAGGTGACTTTGCCTTTTCTGCCAATCTTGAAGACTTCCTTGTTCTTAGAGGAACTGATTTTTTTGCTGTCTTCTTCTGTCTCATGGCAAGTGGTTGAGTCTTAGATGCAAGAGCTATGTCTTTTGCTTTTGCTTTTCCTTTGTTCTTCCCTTTTTCTGCAACTCCCTATTCTGAGGTCATTGCTTGAGCAGCTTGAGCTGCTGCTGCCTCTTTTTCTGCTTGCTTTTTTCTTGCTATTTGATAGAACAGTCCCATGACAAACACTTCATCAGAGTGAGGAGGTGAAGCTTCTTATTCAGGATTCAAGGGAGACTGGTGCTCAAGGGAACCAGGTGGTGATCCAACTACCTCAATACCTTATTCAGACTTTTCCCTTTTTGCTGAGGCGGTTCTAAGGGGTTCTTCAATTTCTGGTTCAAGGTCATGATGACCAAGGCTTGCATTCTAGTAGGCTGATCCTTCAGCTTGAAACTCATATCCCTCTGGGTGCAATGCTGATCCTTCAGCACCTTGTCCTTCTGGTGCCAAGCTCTCAGTAGCAGAGAAGTCAGCATTAGCAGGTCCAGTTGGTATCTCAGTTTTGGCTTTCAGGCTGGCTTAAATTTCATTCATTCTTTCCTCAATTTTAACAAGCTTAGCTCCCTAATCAGTGAGCTTGGCATCCATTCTCATCAACAAGTTGAACATTACTTCATTGGAGAATGGAGGGGCTTCTGTTTCTAGTTGTGTGGGGGCTGCTTTGAGTTGAGTTTGAACTGAAGTGATCTTTGAGGTCTTGCTGAAGGTGTCCCTATACACTCTGCATCCTATTTTGATCAGACTTCCTAGGTAGATTAGTTGGTCTCTACTTTTGACCATATCCATATCATACCTCTTTGCCCATACTCTTTTCTTCTTGACAAGAGATGTGATCACATTTCCATAAGGCAAATGGATCTTCTCCAGTTTACATGCTGCCCTCATCCTTTCAATCATGAACTGTCCAAGGTTCAGAACTTCACCAGTGAATGCATGCTCCATCAGCCAAAGGTCTTGAAGGCTGATGTAGCTTAAGTGACCACTCTTTCCATGCAGATTGGCAGCTACGAAGTAATGCAGAATCCTAAATTGTGGACTGATGATCAGTACTGCATTACTCTTTGAGGAGAATTTCTCTTTCTTCCTAGTGACAATTTCTCACACAAAAGCAGAATCATACTTGTCAGGCATCTCATATTCTCTATTCTCACCTTCGATTCCTAGCAGGTTACTTAAGTCTGAAGTAGTAACTAGGAATTCTTTTTCATTAAGAAAGACATTCAGATTTTCTTCAGAGTACTCATCTGAATCATCAAGCTTTCTTTCACTAAATGCAATGCTAGAATAGAATTCTTTAACTAAACTAGCACTATATGCTCTGTTCTTCAAAGAGCTAAACTCTTTGATACTTAGTTCATTAAAATAATCTGTCAAGCTTTTTACAGTTCAGGAGTTTCACTGAAACTCTCCTAGTCAATATACTTCCCACATGTAATGGGGGTATTTTCGATTTTCTTAAATCTCTCTTCATGAATTTTGTTCCTATATTTTAGGGAAGAAGAAAATGAAGTACATTTTTCTTCTTTGCTCTTCTTTCCCAGTTTCTCAATCTTCTTCTTCTTTTCTTTTTGTTTCTTTTTCTCAGACCCTTTCTCAGTCTTCTTTGTTGCAGAACTCGATGCCCCTTTTTGTTTCTTTCTTAGGTGTTCAGCTTCAGGGTTTTCTTCTACTGGTCTCTTCCTCTTTTTCTTTGCTAGTAAATCCTTCAGAAGGGTCAACTTGCCCATTGCAATTTCTAAAGATGTTTTTCATTTAGGGTTCCAAGAGGTGTAAGAAATAGGGTTCTCAGTTGATTTCAGAAGATAGAGAGAAGCAACTAAGACTGATAGAGATGAAAGAGTCAGTTTTCAGAGGATTAGGAAGTGAATGGCAGTTTCTAACTTAGGGAACCGTCTGTCTCCCTTTTAACTAATGCCTCATTTTCCCAAATTTCAAAACTCCCTCTCATATTTTTACTATTTACTGCATTAGGTTTCCCCCTTTCATTTTGTCACCCGGTAGGCACAAAATTTCCTTAGTTTAATCCTATATTACTCAACTATCTGTTCTTTTGATCCAATAAAACAGAATGCTCTTAGTTGACTGAGTTTCATACATTAGTTGACTAAGTTTCTTCTGTTTTCCTCTATTTGGTTCAGACTTCTTCCTATAATTCTTCCAAACAATACATTCTTAGATTCCTTCTAATTTCACAGAATCTATCCTCACTAAGGGGTTTTGTAAATATATCAGCGAGTTGGTGCAATGTGCTCACAAATTTAATATTGATTTCTCCCTTAGTTACATAATCTCTAATAAAATGATGTCTAATTTCAATGTGCTTAGTTCTTGAGTGTTACACAGGATTCTTTGAAATATTTATAGCACTGGTGTTGTCACAATATATGGGTGTGTTATTCATGGACAACCCGTAGTCTCTCAATTGTTGCTTAATCCATAAAACCTGTGCACAACAACTTCCTAGGGGCACATATTCTGCTTCAGCAGTGGATAAGGCTATAGAATTTTGCTTCTTGCTTGACCAGCATACAAGCATGCTTCCTAGTAGCTGACATGTTCCACTTGTGCTCTTCCTATTAGTTCTACTTCCAGCAAAGTCAGCATCTGAATATCCTACAAGGTTGAATGGTGATTCTTTTGAATACCATAATCCTAGGCCTTGAGTTTCAATGAGATATCTAAATATTCGTTTTACAGCAATTAGGTGTGTTTCTTTAGGTTGAGAGTGAAATCTAGCACACAAACACACACTGAACTGAATATCTGGTCTACTTGCAATTAAGTAAAGAAGAGATCCAATCATACCTCTATAGAGCTTTTGATAAATATCTTTACCTTTCTCATCAGCATCAAGCTTTGTAGATGTACTCATTGGTGTGCTGATGGATTTCAATTTCATTATGTCATACTTTTTGAGCATGTTTTGAATGTATCTATCTTGTCTGACAAAGGTTCCTCATTTGCATTGCTTGATTTGAAGGCCAAGAAAGTACTTCGATTCTCCCATCATGCTCATTTCGAATTCTCCCTGCATTTCTTTAGCAAAGTTCTTGCAAATAGATTCATTAGTAGCACCAAATATTATGTCATCAACATAGATTTGAACTATGATTAGATCATTTAAGTATCTTTTGATAAACAGTGTGGTGTCAATGCTGCCCCTAGCATAGTCTTTTTCCACCAGGAATTTTGTAAGCCTTTCATACCAAGCTCTAGGAGCTTGTTTCAAACCATATAAGGCTTTATGAAGCTTAAGGACATGATTTGGTTTTTCGAAATCTTCAAAACCAGTAGGTTGTTCAACATATACCTCTTCTTGAATAATTTCATTTAGGAATGCACTCTTCACATCCATTTGGTATAGTTTGAAGTTTATATGACAAGCAAAGGCAACTAGCAATCTTATGGCTTCTATTCTTGCTATTGGAGCAAAGGTTTCTTCATAATCTATTCCTTTCTCTTAATTATACCCCTTTGCTACCAATCTTGCTTTGTTTCTCATAACATTTCCTTGTTCATCAATCTTGTTTCTAAACACCCATTCAGTGCCAACAATAGGGTGATTTGAAGGCTTAGGCACTAGTGACCATACATTATTTCTCTCGAATTGATTCAGCTTATCTTGCATGGCTAAAATCCAGCTTTCCTCTTTTTCAGCTTCCTCAAAACTTTTAGGTTCAATTTGAGAAATTAAAGCTGAAAATTCACAAGTTTCCCTAGTTCCTTTCGTAGTCTTAACTCTATGAGATATGTCACCTATGATTTGATCTTGTGGATGATCTCTCACATATCTCCAGCTCCTAGGTAAGTCACTATGCTGGATTTCTTGTCTTTGTAAATTTTCAAGAGGTGAAGCTACGGTTTCTTCTCTTAATGAGTCTTCCTCATTGTTCTTGCTATCATTTAGACTCATTTCATCCATGTGTTTTCCTAGATTTTCAAAATCTTCATCATCCTCATGAATTTCCTTTTCAACATGGATTGATTCATCAAAAACTTTATGGACAGATTCTTCAACAGTTAGTGTCCTTTTGTTGAAAACTCTATATGTTTTTGAGTTTATGGCATATCCCAAGAATATTGCTTCATCACTTTTAGCATCAAACTTCCCTAATGGTTGTTTTCCATTGTTCAACACAAAGCATTTGCAGCCAAAGCTCTTAAGGTGAGAAATGTTTGGTTTTCTTCCTTTGTACAGCTCATATGGGGTTTTTGACATGATTGCTCTAATTGAAACTCTATTAAGTATATAAGCTGTTGTATTGACAGCTTTAGCCCAGAAATATTTAGGGAGGTTGTTCTTACAAAGCATAGTTCTTGCCATCTCTTTCAATGTTTTATTCTTTCTTTCCACAACTCCATTTTGCTGAGGTGTTCTAGGTGCTGAAAAGTTGTGTTTCAATCCCTTTTCATTGCAATATCTCTCGAACTCATCATTCTCAAATGCACCTCCATGGTCACTCTTAATCCTAATAATGGATGTACCTCTTTCATTCTCAACTTTCTTGCAATATCCTATGAAAGCTAATGATGCATCATTCTTGTGAGCAAGGAAATAAACCCAAGTAAATCTTGAGTAATCATCAACAATCACTAAACCATAAGATTTACCACCTAGACTTGTGGTGCTAATTGGACCAAAGAGATCCATGTGGAGCATTTCAAGAGGTTTCAATGTTGACACAACATTCTTAGCTTTGAATGATGTTCTGACTTGTTTTCCTAGCTGACATGCTTCACATAATCTATCATCCTCAAACATAATGCTAGGTAGTTCAATAACTAGATCTTTCTTAATTAGTTTTGACATGGTGTTCAAGCTAACATGTCCTAGTATCCTATGCCATAACCAGCTGTTGTTTTTAGCCTTGGCTACTAGGCACACTTCACTATCCTTCTCTAGATCTTCAAGGAAGATGATATACATGTTTTTCAATCTATTTCCTATGAGGGTAGTCTTATTAGTGCCCATGTCTATCATTTCACATTTGTTGGAATCAAAACAAACCTTAAACCCTTTGTCACATAGTTGACTTATGCTTAGCAGATTATGCTTTAATCCTTGAACAAATAACACATGACTGATTTGTGTACAAGAGTTCTTACCAACCGTACCTATACCTTGAATTCTACCTTTTGAATTGTCTCCAAAGGATACAGTGCCTCCCTTTTTCTTGTCCAGTTGTGCAAACAGCATTTCATCTTTTGTCATGTGTCAAGAGCAGCCACTATCCATGTACCATGGCTGTTTCTTTATGTGTTGAGCCTTTGAGCATGTTTCCTTTAGGTGCAGTTCAACCTACAAAAATATGGTTCAGTTCTTCTTGATAGGTTACCATGCTTTGATGGGTCATTGAGTGTTAGTGTCAATAAAATAACCTTTTGGCACCCAGATTTTTCTGGTTTTCTGCACATAAATGTTTTTGACACACTCATATGATAGATTACCATATTTTCCACAACGATAGCATCTAGATGATGCATTATGATGATTCTTCTTGCTATATGAATTTTTCTTTAAAAGATCATTATATAAACATTTAAGATATGCATTTTCATTAAGAACTTTTTACAAAGCATCAGTTTTATTTTCCAGCTCTACTCTCATGATTTCAAAACCTGCTTTTGAGTGTTCCAGTTCAGTTTGAAGTAAATTTCTTTGTTCAAAAACAGAGTTGAAATCAAGTTTAATTTTCTCCAAATCTTTTTCAAGTGATGCAGCTTTTTTTTTCAGATTTTTGTACTTTAAAAACAGGATTTCAAACTCATCACATAACTCATCATACTCATCTTGCAAATCATTCATAGATATATCACAAGTCGATGAGCATACCTCTGTTTCATCATCCTTTGCCATCAGGCAAATGTTTGCTCTTTCTTCTGAGCTTCCTTCTTTAGATTCTATGCTTGAATCACTGTCTGACCAGGCTGCAGCAACCATTGCCTTTTTTGATTTTCTATTTTTCCTTGGAGTTTCTTCCTTCAGCAATGGACATTCAAATTTGTAGTGTCCTGATTTTTTGCATTCGTAGTAGATCACTTCTTTCTTGTTACTACTTTCATTCTTGTTTTTCTTCCATGAAGGACCTTGATCCCTTTTAAAGAATTTTCTTGTAATTCTTTGATTCTTTCTTTCCATCAGTTTTCTCAGTCTTCTTGCAACAAGTGCAAGTTCATCGTTGTCATCACATGAGAGTTCTTCCAGCTCTTCTTCAAGGATACTGGCTTTGAGTGCTATGTTTTTCTTCTTTTCCTTTGCCTCTCTTGTATCCTCTTCTTCTTCTTCCTTGAGCTCCAACTCATGTGTGAGGAGTGACCCGCAGATTTCATCAAGCGTGAGGATGTTCAAATCTTTAGCTTCTCGGATGGTAGTCACCTTTGGCTTCCAAGACTTAGGTAGACTTCTAAGAAGTCTTTTTACAAGCTCATGTTCAGGGATAGGTTTTCCTAGCTAGTTAAGTTTATTTGTAATGTTTGTGAACCTATCAAACATGCTGGTGATGTCTTCACCATATTCCATTTTGAACATCTCATAGTTGTGGGTCAAGAAGGCTATCTTGGACTCCTTAACTTGGGACGTCCCTTCATGAATTATTTTTAACTTATCTCACACTTGCTTAGCTGTTGTACAGCTTGAGACTTTATTGAACTCAGTGAGAGTTAAGGCACAATGCAAGGTGTTGATTTCCTTGAAATTTGTCTGTATTTTTTTAGTTTCAGCCTCGATCTATTCAGACATTGACTTAGGCATCAACTCATTTGTGACAATATTCACAGTTGAGGGAGTAAAGGGACCATCAGTGATGGCATCCCACATTTCATAATCTATGGCCCTAATGAAAATTGGCATTCTAGTGCTCCAATAAGGGTAATTAGAGCCATCAAATAGAGGTGGTCTATTTGTTGATTGTCCCTCAGTTACAACTGATTTATGTTGAGCCATTTGGATCCTCTCTAAGGGTGTTAGACCTTATATTCAGAGAGCTAGCTCTGATACCAATTGTTGGTCCCAAATATAAGTGCTAGAGAGGGGGGTGAATATCACTATCTCGATTTTTTTTTGTGGGATTGAGACTTGGTCTCAAACTAAGGAAGATAAGGCAATGAAAACAATTGACAAGGTATTTATAGTGGTTCGGTCCAAGACCTACATCCACTACCTTGATTATCCAACTAAGGATTTTCAAATCAAACACTAAGACGATGGAATTCACAAGCTTCCACTAGGTGGAATTCACTAGGTGCCATGCATAATGCGTAGGTGGTGAGCCATCCGAGAACAGTGAAATTTTCAAAATTCTCGAGAACGGTATGAGTATGAGGAGTGAAAATTATGCATTACGGCAAATTTTCATATTTTTGGGTAAAAATGTAATTTTTAAAAAGTTCAAGGTAAAAGTGTAATTTTGAAAAATTTACTCCACCAAAAATTTGGATGAGCTTAGAAATTTTACACAAGCTATGGATAAGTGAGAAGAATGTGTGGTGGAGAAAGAAAATCAATTGGATAAGGATTTAAAAATAAAACAATAAAAAATGCCAAGTGGCATATTTTATTATTATTTTAATTTGACTATAAAAAGGACTTTAAAAAGTCAAATTTCAACATTCATCTTCTTCTTCAAGCCATGCAAGCAAGGGAAAGAGGAGAAAAAGAAAAACTCCAAACCCTAGCCAAGAATTCAAGGGGGAAAACACTAAAAATCAAGAATTCAAGCCATAAAAAGGTAAATTCATGAATTTTCATGTTGATTTTCATTGCCCAAGCTTTATTTTTCTATTTTGATGCTTGAATCTCTTGTGGGTATGAATTTCCCCTGCTGGCCGAATCTCATAGGAGGATTTTGAGTAATTATTTTGAGTGATTTTGGGTTGAATTAATGTTGTTTAGTTACGTTATAATGGTATGTATCAAAACTTACCAAGAAAAATGATTTTTCTCCTTTAAACTCACCATGGCCAAATTTTCTAAGGGAATATTGGTTGTTGATTCTAATGCAAATTTGTGGTGTTTAAGTGTAATTTGATGAATTATGAGCCTAGAAAAATAATGAGAATTTTCGGAGCAAAATTTTGAATTTTTACCCACTAGGGGTATTTCATAATTTATGATCGGGACTGATAATTTGCATCACACTGAGGGACATTAAGTCAAATTGGATGCAATTGAGGTATAGAAACTGAAAAAAAAAATTGATTTGGAGTTAAATTGAGGATTTTAGCAATTTAGAAGCGTGTAGGCGAGTCGGTCAGACACTGTGCGAAAACGACTGTCTAGACCATTTTTATCTCATTTCATGTATCACATAGAGCCTAAAATTGATTATGGTTAATTGACACAATTTATTAAAATTGGTGTCACACGGAACACATAGGTGGTGGGTCCCCGGACACGAGAAAAAGGTAGTGTAGTGAGAAATTGAAAACAAGAGTATCAGGCACTCCTATGACGAGGTGAGTGGATAAATTATCGTCTGTAATATCTAGAGTGGATTTATTATGAATTTATGCTTTTTAAAGCATGATGAATTTGAAAGTAAAAATATTTCGATTTTCAATGAAAATGTATTTCGATGAAATACTGTTTTTGAAATTAAATGTCAATTTTATGAAATTGAGTATATGGAGACCGATTTGATGATTTGTATTATGTATACATGAATTGAAATCTGTGGCTTATGACATTGGAAAGCATGCTGACTAAATTGTATATTTTTATGAGTAATATAAATTGTCTATTGATTTGACGATTGAATATAATTTTATTGGCCATGCTATGTTGTTAAATTTGTATGAAATTTGGTAGATTACGAGTAATAAAACACTACATTGAGGGTTTATCGTGGACTGCCTTTAGGAGGGGCACGGTAAAACTTGATAAATTGTTACCTTGGTCAGAGAGGCGCGTAGGGGAACTCTCGAGGTAATGTTAAAATTCTCTTCACGCTAAACCACCACATGAAGATGAATTTGGTCAACGCCAAGGAACGACTGTATCTCTAAATGAAATATGTTTATAATAGCCTTAGCGGACTCGGTTAGGGTGCCTCAGGCCAAGGCATCACTGAGTAAAGATTTGGCATAAGTCGGGTTTTAAGGAAAATTATAGCCCTAATGATTTTATAATTGTAATGATTTTGATAATTTTGATGATAATACATGAAATTAAATTAAATTGCTTGAATAGAATTCAAGCGTGCGCTATAAATGTGTGATTACTAAATATTTGCACTTATCTCCATCTACTCGACTTTAGATGTCGTAGATGGTAATTATCCAACTCACTGGGTTGTAAAACTCACCACCTTCTCCTCCCCCTTTCAAGCTCGAAACTACGAGTAAGCACTCGGAGTACCATTAGAGGCTTAATCGAAGCCGCGTCTTTGTATACAAAGGTACATGGTTATGCATAGTGGGCCCACATGTCATTGTAATTTAAATTATGTATATTGGTTACCTGTATTGATATACATACAAATTTATTTTGCTTTTACGAACGGAAAATTGACTGTCGGTGTTTCTGAAAATATTGCTTTGCAATAAAATGTAATATTTTGTTAATAATTATTATTTTATTTTATTATCTGAAAACTTTATTTTTATAAGGGTTTTTGACATCAAAAATTATTTTCGATTGTGAATTATGCATATTCTACGAGTATATAATGTTTTTAACAAAAATGACGAAAATGCTCCTGCGTGGTTAATGGTGCGATTTAATTGTTCTGATTCAAAACATGAATTGAATTCATTGAAAAATGTTTATTTGAAAATCATTAACCACGAGGGAAGATGGAAAAACTGGTATGATATGCCTTGCGAGATCTCGATTTGCACTCTGAGAAAATGAGTGCCTATCAGGACATCGCGGCAGTTGTCACCAACCCGATGAGTGGTTCCAGGGCGTGACAATATATATTCACTTGTGGATTTTATCTTATCTAAATCTGAGATTCAGTTAACATCATTGTATCCTTCTAATATAAAATACCATAGTTTATGGTACCTTTCAAATATTTTATTATGCTGCTTAAGGCAGTCCAATAATCTCGATTGGAACTTTGTGTATATCTGTTCAATCTACACACAATATAAGCTATATCAAGTTGAATATAATTCATTAAATAAATCAAACTCCCAATAATATGAGCATACTCAGACTGAGCCACACTATCATCTCTATTTTTCTTTAATTGGGTATTAGTATCATAAAGAGTACTCATAGGTGTGATATTAAAATGTCTAAACTTTTTAAGTAACCTCTCAACATAATGCTCTTGTGTTAGCATTAGACTACTTTCACATCTTATGATTTTAATACTCAAAATAACATTGGCTTTCTCTACCAAGTCAAAAGTTGATAATCTAAGTACAACTTAATCGTAAAAAGGTTAAGGCCGAGCACACTAACATCATATATTATTTTGAGAGGAAAAACAGAATAATTGACTGTACATATCAACACAATTAATTTTGCATGTTAAATCAACAAATCACACATATGCAAATTTCCATAATGGGAATGCATTTAAGACTCTGATTTACTTACTAACAGATTATTTATAACTCACAAATTTTTCTAGTTGCGAACTCCAATGAACTTACACCAAAGAGCCCTATTTCCATACATCATAAATGCTTACTTAATGTATAATATAACTACACTTAAGCTATAATAAAGCCTAACTAACTAAACAGAATAAGCAGAAAGACGAATATCATAGATGAAGGGAACAAACTTTCAAAATGAATTTCTTCAAAATTAACGGAGATTTCCATTTGCTTTTCTGAAAGATCAAGAATATGATCCCAAAGATGATCATGTTTCATTAGCAATAATCTTTCAACCAAGAAATCTACACATTAAAAATCCACTTATAAGGATTACAATAAGGGGACTTATAAAATAATTGCACTTGGGAATTGACATAATAATCATTGGAAAATAAAAACGACAACATCGAAAGGAAGTAATAATAAAATAAAACTTATCCCAAATTATTCTTTAAATTGTTGGTAAAAATTGAAGCAGATAGCAATTGAAATTAGTCTAAGGTGTGATACAGTACTCTTAAGGATAATTTTTTGCCATTTTGGAACCTAGCAAAGCTAAGCAGAGAAGAGGAAGAAGAGAGAATTAAGGTGTGTTGAGAATGAATATGAAGGTTGGTATTTATAAGGAGGAACATGTGACAAAAAAATCAGGAAATGAAATATTTTGTGATCAAGAAAAAATTTTGTAACTGTATAAAAAATATTCTAAAAAAAAAATTTATATCGCTATAAAAATATTTTAAAAAATAATTAAATAAACGTTGACAGAATCAAAGACCAAATCAAATTTTATTTTCCAACCATGGTAAAAAGACTTGGTCAAGGAAATAAAAACATATAACCAAGGTATAAAAATATCACTTGGACCTAACTCACATGTATACTCGTGCATAGTGGGGGAAATTTACATTTTCTTAAGACTTAGCTCAATCTCTTATGTGCAGGAGATCACTTTGTTTTCTAACTTTCAACAAACTCATAATGAATTTACTTATATAAAGTACTAATTTCCTTTATACCTAGACAATGTGAGATAGAAACTTTATAAAATATCAATATATATCCAACAAAGTTCACATGCAAATATATAATTCCTCACTTAAAAATTCTTCAATTAACTAATTAAATAAAATTCAAATTTTCTATGCAATTCGTTGAAATCTTTTTTCTTCTCCAAAGATATTGAAACCCAACCTTTTGAGCGGGAAATACATGTATATACCACTAAATTAAGTCAAATTCTGAAGCACAACTTTCCAGTGGGTTAGCTTTGATGTTTTTGTTGGGGAAAAAGACAAGTAAAAGCATCATTTTTGCAGTTGAGAATATGAGTAAAAGGAAATCTGACGCAATATATATGTAGCTAGTTCAATTTTATACGGTAACCTAGTTATCAAACTCAACTTTGTATAATTTGTGTAAAAATCAAGATTAGTTATCTGTCACTATAGCAGCGCCAGTTAATAAGAGTAGTCAATTATATATAAAGAGTAATAGAACCGTATCCGTATATCACAGCCTATATATACCTTACAACCAACGTGGGTAGGAGGCAGCTAATGATCTTCAACAGCGTGTGAGAGGAAAACAAAGATGACGAATTCGCCAAATTGAGAAAGAAGAAGGAAAAAAGGCAACGAAAACCCAAGACATGTGCCAAAATGGTGGACCATTTAGCTAAAGGAGAGAGAGTCAAAGAAACGTGCAACAAGCTTTTGTCACTGCTTATGGAGTTGGGATAAGGCTTTTTAAATCCCCAAAATTTTACTTTTGGTCGGCCAACTTGATAGATTATAATAATCAATAAATTCCATAGATCTAAACAACTCCAATACATTAGTAACCAAATATTATTCATATGTGTACACACAAATTTCTTGTCAAAATTTCTTGACTTGAAAATTATGAGACAAATACAAATATTTGATAATGTGAGTGATAATCTCTAAAAATTCCTCTGATTAATTTCTTCACTTCATCTTCAAGAGTCACAAACTTAGACTTAGTCTTGATCACAAACTTGCTTAATCTTCGCTTTAAGGGTTTTGACAACTTAATCTTGATCACGAACATTTGATCTTCGCGTCAAGAGTCTTAACGACTTAATCTTGGTCATGAACACTTCACTTCAAGGGTCTTGATGACTTAATCTTAAACATGAACACTTGATGACTTAATCTTGAACACGAACACTTGATCTTCATTTCAAGGGTCTTGACGACTTAATCTTGATCACGAACACTTGATCTTCGCTTCAAGGGTCTTGACGACTTAATCTTGAACACAAACACTTTATCTTCATCACAAACTTCGCTTGATATCTTGATCACGAACTTCCCTTGATATATTGATCACGAACTTCGTTGCCGCTTGATCTTCACTTCAGAAATCTTCTACCCTTCTCGATCTCTGAAATGCTCTCAATCTTCAAATGCCTCCCAATGCCTTCGAATGCCTTTAATTTATTTAGAGATAAATTAATAACTTATCTCTAAATTAGTATAAGTATTAGAGATAAATTAAATAACCAATACTTGAATTTTGATTGGCCAAAAATATGAATATTATCTCTAAAATATTTTGATTTATTTAGAGATAAATTGGATGATCAATAACTAATTTCTGATTGGTCAAAAAAATAAATATTATCCACCCATAGGTGAATTGGTTCAACTATATGTCTTTAAATAATCTAACCAATAAATTAATTATTTTGTAATTAATTACATGGTTATGACATCATCAAGTCCATGTGGCAGCATGTAATTGGCTCATGATTTTTTTCCATCTACAATATGATTCGAACACATTCATCGCAAAGGGAAGTCAGTTGCAAATTTTCTTTCCAATAGAAGATATTCACACGAAGGACTTAAAAGTATTTTAGAATATTGATGACAAATTAAGAGGTATTCTAAAATTCGATCAAATTAATCTACCTTATATTAGATTTAAATAAATATAAAGGAGTAGCATTTTTTTTTATCTTTAGGTTTTTGTAAAAGAATAATATTACTTATCCCATGCATTCATAAAGTATACGGAAGGAAAGTAGTACTTTCATTAAGACTTCTTTCTTCTCTCTCACATGTAATTCTAGAGGTAAGGATCATATCCCCATGCATTCATAAAGTATACGGAAGGAAAGTAGTACTTTCATTAAGACTTCTTTCTTATCTCTCACATGTAATTCTAGAGGTAAGGATCATATCCCCTCCTCAATGTACTTTTCTTTCCCATCTTTAATAAAAACTTTTATAGGTAGCTAACCTTGAAAGATTTTTCTAGCTTAAAAAAAAAAAACCTGTTCATCCCCTTAACCTACTTAATCATATTTGGATAAGTAATTGTATTTTATCCATCTATTTGGTGTTCCGATCTCTATACTTTTGATCATGTAGCAGAATTTTGTGATCATATTGCATTATTGCTGCTAGTCTTTTGTCTTTTTATTCCTTTTAGAATATTATTGCAATTTATTTTGGCCAACCAAAAAGGAAAAAAAAAAAGTAATGAGCCTATCCTACTTAATCATATATATGGATAACTCATCATATATATAGTTAGGGAATAGGACAATTAAGGTTTAATCGAACGAAATTTTTATATCAGTATAGTTTAGAAAGAGATGGTAGATATGAACTTAAACCAATAAACTTTCATGATTGATGCTTGAAGCCAAAACTGGTTAAGAACGTGTGATTTAAGTTTTCGATTATTTTTGCCTTCAAGATTAAAAGAAGAATATTTAGACTTTTATCATACTTTTCCTTTATTGGTTGTCATCCACAAAGTCATGTATCTCTCAAAGGATAATATATTGCATTTTTAAATATGTTTTTTTTTTCTTGCATGCATAGTTTGTGTTCACTACGTGTATTTTATAATACATATATATAAGGCTGAAATGTGAAAAATGTGATATCTCTCCCAAAGCAAGTAACTAATCTTCATACCGCATCTACATCCAAAGAAAAATTGTAACCCACCAACCCCATCTACCCCCAATTTTCAAGCGCTATGTACCTACAACAATTTTGGAGATAAAAAAAAAAAAAAAGAGAGTACAGGGTAGATAAGATGGACTTACCATAGCTGATGAGAAGCTGAGATAAGAATGCGAGATTAATTCTCTACATGCATGAAAGACATTTATAAGATAAGAGAGTTATCTTAATTATATATACCCCAATCATATGCTGAAGTAGTAATAACAATAAAAAAGCACATGCGATAATGCGTAGTGGCTGAGTTGGAGGTATCCCCACGTAGTCGCATGATTAACCATTAATACAAAATGGGAATGGTGAGCACAATGGACTAGCACGATCATTTCAGTTCACTGTTGCTTTCGAGGAGTCATGTAGGCTTAGTTTGGCATTGTGTTGCGGTTGGAAACAAAAAACAAGAAGCGTTAGGAATTACTATGAAAAATTATGGTTTGAGACTTTGTAATGTTTGACATTGCTGTGAAAAATTAAAATGTCTGAAAACACCAGGATATAATTGGAAAGTAAAGAATAAGTTGTTTCCAACGTTATTTTAAGTAAATTATTTTTAAGATGTATAGAAAAATAAATTGTTATGAAATTTAATTTTAAAGATTTATATAAAAATATCATTTTTAAAATTTGAAATTAAATAAAAAAAGGAGATAATTTTATAATAAATGGAAAGCTAGTTTTGTCATATTTTAAAATAGGAATGGGTGTTTCTTCAAATCAAATCCTAAGTTGCAAGCCACAAAACCAGCTCTGGAGGAACTTTGGGGTTAAGTCCAAAAATGACTGGACAAAACATAGGATTTGGCAACCAAATCATATTGCTACACTTGGAATGAAAGGAAATTTCTGTATGAATAGAAACATGTGGGCTCTAATTTAAAAAATGACGTAGCGTCAAATAATTGACGGTCCAATCCGAGTCGAAGTCGGGAGTGAAGAGAGGAGGAAATGAAAGCCCGGGGAAGTAGAGAATGCCAACTTCCATTCAAAACATGCGCCTACACTCCCACCAACTAGCCCAAGTAGCCAGCTTAGTCATCTTCCCTTCCATGCAAATAAAGTCTTCAACGACTTTAAAGATTCAGGACGATCTCATCGGGCTTTTAAAATTATGAGACCTCTTATCATCACGCTTTTAACCAAAGCATTAGAGCCATAGACATGGCAGTTGCCCGTAAGAAGCCTATCTTACCTTACAACTTAAATCCACTCGGATCTGTTTTTAAAGCAGATTTGGTGCATGGAGGATACAAGGAACATCTGCAAGGAGTTTAGGAAGATCAACCGATTTTCTTCTGCAACACAGGGAGAAGGATTGGATTTGATTGTTTTTTCTTGAAGAATACAAGGAGAAGATTAGATTTTGAGTTTCGTTGTGACAATTGACAATTAATGGGGCTTGCAACAACTATAGGCAAGTATCAGCTAGGTAGAACGATTGGAGAAGGTACCTTTGCCAAGGTCAAGCTGGCTGTAGACACCACCAACGGCCATCATGTTGCCATCAAGATTATTGATAAGACCATGGTCATGGAAAGCAATCTCAAGTATCAGGCGAATTTCCAACCCTTTCTTTACTTTGTCTTGTTCTTATCACATTTCTTGGCCTCCAACCTGATGCAAACACACAGAAAACAAAGTTTGTTACGGCTCTGACAAACCAACATTCAAATTTCAGGTCCAACGAGAGATAAGAACAATGAAGCTTCTGAACCACCCACATGTTGTAAAAATACATGAGGTTTGTTTTTGTACTTCGGGATTGTTGTTAACTGGCACCAATTTATGCCCTCTCATTCATATGTAGAGTTGAATCCTGGTTGCAGGTTATTGGTTCAAAGACCAAGATATACATAATAATGGAGTACATATCAGGAGGACAACTTTCAGACAAATTGGTGAGACTTATCAGACCACACCGGGGATTCAATAAGATTTTGATGTAAAGCTTTTCAATCTACTTTTCTAATCCTCTTTGCCCTTTCTTTCCAGTCTTATGCCAAAAAATTATGTGAACCAGAGGCAAGGAAACTTTTCCAGCAACTGATAGATGCGGTGGACCATTGCCATAACAAAGGAGTCTATCACAGAGATCTAAAGGTGTGTGTCACATGACATTTTTAACTGTCTTCACCAATGCACACTGACAAGTCATGCAAACTAATTAAGATGGATGTCAATATTTTTCCATACAGCCGGAGAACTTGCTTTTGGATAGCAAAGGAAATCTGAAAGTATCTGATTTTGGACTAAGTGCTTTGAGGAAGGTAGCAACAGCCTTGCCATTTTCTAGAATAGTTTTTCATCTTGTTTTAATTTTATTCTGAAAATTTCCCATGGAAATTTGGCTTAAAATTCTGATAAATGACAGCCTGGAGATATGCTAACTACAGCCTGCGGCTCTCCCTGCTATGTAGCACCTGAGGTAAGAGACGTCTCTTCCTGTTCTAGTGTTCAAAATTATCCAAATTCAATGGCCTAAAACAGGAGAAACACATTCACAAACAAAGGAAGGACCAAAGGAAATATAGACATACATATGCTAACAGCTAGCTGTTATTCATCTTTTAATGAACAGCTGCTTGCAAATAAGGGCTATCATGGTGCAGCTGCTGATATTTGGTCTTGTGGTGTCATCCTTTTTGAACTGTTTGCTGGCTATTTACCATTTAATGATCGCAATCTTGTGGTTTTATACAAGAAGGTATGCATCTGCACATAGGAACATAACATGCACCAGATATAATAAGTTACCCTTCACTGATGCTTGCTCCTCTTGTGAAGATATCTGGAGCACAATACACATGCCCACCATGGTTCACAGAATCTCAGAGGAAGCTGATTGGACGAATACTTGATCCAAATCCCAAAAGGGTATAACTCTAAGACAGTCTATGACATAGAGATTTCCAAGTTAGAAACAAAAAAACTATAACAATGTCTCTTCCTATTACTACAGAGAATAACTATTCCACAAATCATTGAAGATGCATGGTTTCAAACAGATTATGTGCCTTCCTGCGGCTATAAATGTGATGACAAAATATACTTGAATGACGTTACTGCTGCCTTCGATACAGTTGAGGTAAATGCTCAAATTAGTATTAAAATAAGAGTTTCACACACTTTCACCTAACCATCTAAAATACCATACAGGAGCATGATGCAGAGATGAAGACACATAAATCCTCAAATTTCATAAATGCATTCCAATTGATAGCAATGTCACATGATCTGGATTTATCAGGTCTTTTTGAAGGACAGGCAAGTCTCCAAAATCAAAAGCAGCATTTACATCATACGAGCATCCTTCGTTCATTCCTAAATTAAGTAAAACATTTTTTCTTATTTAGGATGACAAAAAGCAGAGGACAAGGATTGGATCCAAGCATACAGTTGATGAAACCATAAAGAAAATAGAAGCTGCTGCAATGGATGTGAGTCTGTCAGTTGAAAGAATGAAAAATTTCAAGGTACAAACTTGCTCATGTTCCTGATTGCTGAACAAGTGACTATCTTTTTATCTAACTTTTTATTGTCTTTCACCTTTTCAGATCAAAATGCATCCAAAACAGAAGATGACAAGATGTTGTAGATCATTTTATGACCTATCAGCTGAGGTAATTAAATGTAATATGCTCTTCATACAAGACAATATATCAAAAAGTCTCACAACTGTATATTTCAATGTCAGGTAATTTTGGTTGCGCCCACAAATTGTGTTGTAGAAGTATCAAAATCTGAAGGAGAACTGACACTATACAAAGAGGTATGATACGTGTCTTCTTTCAGTTGATTATCTTTGCTGAATAATGATTATTTTCTAAGCCAGTATATGATGATGAGCAGTTTTGCAAGAGTTTATCAAGTCTACTGATAGAAAAATCCGATGTTTCATCACAAACCCAAGAGTCCAAGTCAGTCGACACCAATAGCAATGATATCCTAAAGAATGAAGGGTAAACTTAACATAGATTGCCAGTGTAATATTATGCAGATTGAAGCTGCAGGCTCACTACTATTTTTCAATCATGCAGCTCCAAAGAAGAAAAAGACAAAGAAAGCAAAGACACACGAGGCTATTCCTCCTCATGAAGATCAGCTTATAACTTATTTAGCCTTAGCTTTCTTCAATTCACCATCCTGAACAGTTCCCCAAGAAGACAAGAAATACATCAACACATAATCTATTGCAAGTGCAGGGCAAAATAAGAACACAAAATTATTGCTCTTGGGCATCATTCGTCACTCAATGCTAAGTCCAAACAACGTCATTTGCACAGCTATCATCATGTTCCATGTGAAATTTTTCCTTTAACTTTCTCTTCTAAAAAATTTTACACTGCAGCATATTGTTCTAATTTGTATATTGGAGGTTACAATTTTTTCATTGAAAGATAAATAACAAATAAAGAAGTTTCTCAACTGCTCAATTTGTCCCAAATGATCCCACTTAGTTCTTTACACAGCATGGATGGTATTCAAGCATGATGGAAGAGTAAGTATTCAATCAACCAATCTATATTAATCTCTTGCTTCAGTAACCTAGACTTGCTTTGAAAAGGGAGTTTTATTTACCTAGTGTGCAGAGATATGTAAATGTTATCTCTTCTAAAATCGCCATTCTCATATCACATTCTTAAGCCTCCTAACTGTCATTCCTTCAACATGATTTAACATAAATGAATCTTCTCTCATTCTATACTGTCCGAGGCCTTGCAACTAAAGCACTGGAATCTAATCTTAAACACTACAACTAGTCATATGCAGGTAAACTTGAGCATACTGGAATGCAATACAAATAAACAGCCGATTTTTTGAAACAAAAAGGACCTTTTTAAAGCATATATCTATAGAAACTACTGAAAAGTCAGATAAATAGAAAGAGTAGAGGTGTCCATGAGCCAAGCTGAGCCTGGTTGACACCTCTGAAAGCTAAGCTTGAATCCAGCCCACCCAGGCTTGCCATTTAAAATAGATTTATGATTAAAATATTCAAAAAGTATATTTTATAATAAGATTTCAATTTATTAATGTATAATTTAGAATTAAAATTAAATAAAAATAATTTCTTATTAATATAATAATATTCCAAGCCTAAAAAATTATGCCAAAGGCCAAGACTGGTCCAGGCCCATGGGCAAAGCAGACAGCCCAGACCATGGACAGGTCTAATATAGAGGCAAAGGGACTACATTTGTCCTTCTTCCTTTTGAGTAATATCTCCTGATACATAAATTTTAAACTGCATCAAGCATGCTCTATCATGAAGATATTTCAATTTAAATCCCTAATTCATAGGATTGTCACCCTTTGATATCTCCTGAGTGAAAAATAAAAGTATACTGACATCTTATCTCTTACTTAAACTCTTAGCAGACACTGTTTGATCCACAGAAAAAGCTACTCCACATTAAGATCTTCAAAATTGGAACCCTAATCATTATTCTACTTCCAACTAGTTTTAGCATATAATTTATTAGAATATAACTCCAATTTTGATTTGTACAATTGTTGCATTGGTAGTTAAACATAGGATTTAGGAGTCTTACTTAAGAAGAAAAAGAGCCTATAGAGGTTCAATAGAATGTTTCCAGTTTATTCAGTCACGACGATACACGATTACAGATGTATGACCACCCCTAAAGATATAATAGTTGGGCTAAGTTTCAGAATGGCAAACTGATGATTTAAGCTACTTGCATTTACATTTCATAAGACATCATTTAAGAAACAACAAAAAAGAGTCACTGCAGGCACAAGGGTGGTACACAGAAAGTATGTGCACTCAACTACACACACATGCAAAATGTGGATAAGAACACATACACAGAACTGGACATCCAAAAAAAAGAAAATAGAGGAGGCAAAAAAGACATAAAGGTCTGGACAACTGGCAAAACCACAAAGAGATAACTTTCAAGCAACAAAGCAAAGACAAGCTATGTAGAGCTTCCTTACAATGTTGAATTACCTATATACAATTCAAGTTTTGCACAATGTCCAGGTATTTGGCAGCCATACAGCTTTTTCATATGGTTACTTGGAAAAAACCACTTGACTCGCTAAGTTCAAAAAATGTTTCTCAGACAGTCAAAGGTTTTACCATCCTTTAATAAAGTGCATTTGCGATCACCTTACACCTCATCTTTACAGGAATTGTGCCAGGACATGCTTCACTGTGCCTGGCTAAATTAGAACTACCTAATCTCTTTCTATCTATTATCCAGGATAAAAAGCTAATTCATGACCTATGAAGCAGAGACACTTCCTATGCTTTTGATCAGGAGACTTTCAAATTAACCACCCTTTACAAAACAAGAACATGTTGAACAGGCATGCTGTGTGATTTTCCACTACAAACATTATGATACGAAAAACTAGAGAACTTTCAAAGCAACCATCTTTTCTTCTGTGGCCTTCAGCTAAAAGGCTACACACATGCAAGGTCCTGGGAGTGTAAGAAGCAACTACTCACTGAGAGGGCTCTTCAGTTCTTCCCTGAAGCCAGTTCTCCTACCTTACCCCAGACATACACACACACACAAAGCAAGAAAAGAACCATAAAAATTGAGAACTGAACAAGACTCAGTACATAGATACCTCTAATTACCAGTAGCAACAAAGGCTGCAAACAAAATATAACACATTATTAGCAGCAAGGATGTTCATATAACTGCACATATTCTAAATATAAAAGAAACAAACAGAAATCAAAAGTTTAAGACATGAATGACATATATTAATGTAAAAATTTTATAACAAGCTTACATAAAGATGAAAAATAACAGGAAAATAAATAATTAATAAAGAGTTTCTTACCTTTATGTAGCTTTGAGTTGTATTATATCACCTTGTTCAGAGAAGAAAATTTGCCTTGAAGCTCAAAACTTATAGAACTTCTTCTCAGGTGAATTACAAAACCTCCCTATATAGAGCAGGATCAGCAAGAACCACCAGGACAAGAAATATATCCTTGACCAAAGGTCCAAGCTCAATCATGTGACTCAAAATGTAGTCAGTAAGAAAATTGGCAGGCTTAACTTTTATTGGGACAATATTTTTCATCTGTACCACTTATCGTATTTGATATGATCCTTTTTTTCTCAATAGATTATGGAATATCCATAGCTCATATGTAACAATCACCTTCATGATTACATACTTATAAATATTGGTGCTCTAAAATATATATGACGAATATCCAATGCTTAACATATTATTGTGTTAAGAATCTCAAGATTTCCAAAATTTCAAATGACATACTAAATTTGTAAATTGGATTGGGAACCTCAAGATAAGAAATATGGGGAGAGAGTAAACATTATTTAAGCAACCAAAAATGATATTTCAAGATGACATAGCATGTAGACGTAAAATGCACGCGAACATCATTATTCTAGTATTCCAGAGGTCAAATACCACAATAATAACAAGGAGAAAAACTACAGAAATGCATAACATAATCACACCATCCAGCATCCACAAACTGAATCATGAGACTACAACCCATTTCTCAATCCAACTCATTAGGCCAACACATAATCCAGCTTTTGATCAAAATAACTTTTCTTTTTTAGATAACTTATTAGAAGCTATAATCCAAGCTTCTCAATCAAATTGATGAGAATTTGTGGAAAAAATTTTCTAGTCAATGAAGAAAACGAATATAAGGACCAAAATCCAATATATTTTGAACATCAGGACTGATGGTCAATACAATGCAAGGGACAAAGATTTTCAACTACTATTCAAGTTGAAAATTAACATATGCAGTCTGAAACAATAAGCATCTTTTCGGAGGAATTCTCAAGCCCCCAGCAATTTTTCCATACACAGGTTTTATAGCTTTACCAAACTTAAGGATAAAATGCTTTGATATCAATAGTCTTCTGCAGAGACACATGCTAATCTTCAACAAATTTTCAAATTCTCAAGCAATGTAATTAAAAAAGCAAGCATAAAATGTCACTCGATAGGTAGTGCAGATCATATATCACACCTAAAAGTCAAAGAAATCACAGGTTGCAGAAGAGAATAATCAGGCAAACTTATAAGTAGTGATGCCATAAATATCACTGAATATGTGCTTGCAATTACTGAATAAAATGTGTCCTTAAAAGTACTACTCACTAGATTGTGGGAAACTGTATACTTCTAACTCAAGTAATAGCAACCAAGGTGCATCAAACATGAGAAAAATGACATATTTAGTGGAATAAGAAACAAATTTCATTTCTAAAAAGGAAACGAATTAAAAGTATTGTTACAAAAGAAAGTTAATATATATATATATATGAGATATAAAAATAAGGGAACCTATTTGGACATCGTTCACCACAACTTTGCAAAATCCGTAATGTTACCATATTGACATAAATAATACACTGCAACATTCTCATGTGTGACAATGTGCATAGTACACCAAAAAAATAAGTGACCTAACCCATTGCAGAATCACCAGGACAGACACCATACTTGTCCACGTCTAGAGAAGAAAATTGTCAATCATATGGAAAACTACATCTGCTCCATCAGAATTCAACCAGTAGCTCTTTACCTAAAGCAGAAGGTATAATATGAGCAGGATTATAAAAGTAGGGTAAAAAGAAAACATTGATATGTGCAAACTAACTTGCAGGAGGACAAACTTTATATTAAATGCACACCCTACCAAAAAATTTATAATAAATCAGTAATACTTACTAATACTGAAAGACCTAATACATGACCAATGAGCTCATTTTCAGATACCAAATTGCCTCAAGTTTGAGAAAATGTTTTAACAACTCATCAAGTACAAAAATATAGCATTCATGTGAAGGTAGAGTCAAATAATTATAAATCACAACAATAAACCAAGATAACATAACAAATAAATGAATAATCAGATATGAATTGCTTTCTGATTATCGTTTAAATATATAAACTCATATGGGCATTGCTTGAATTTAACCAGTTAGCCTCCAAATGTATTGATGTACACCCCTTACTCAAACTGCCCTTCCACGTCATGCCTCTAGCAAAAAGAAAAGAACTCCAAAATATTCTCTTCATGTTGGTACATTGCTATAAAAAGAGATCCTTGACTAAATGCAAATGGTGTTAATAAAATTTTGTATAATCAGGTGCAATAAGGCAGTGCTTAGGTTTTCTTTGGCCCCTCTTTTGTTTATAACAGTAAAAAGTGGGCACACATCCTTTGTTAAGTAGGCAACAGGCTGCAAACATTTACCCCTCCAAAGACCCATGATATGGGTGCCTTGTGCAGTAGACTACCTTTTAGTGAATTGTTGGCATGAAAGGGAGATGTCTGGTCTATTTGAAACAAAGGCATCACAACTTAAGCACAGAGAATACAGCAATTTTCAATTTTGTATAAAACAGATGATGAGCCATAGAGAGTCGGAAAAAAATTCTATTTAGCTATTGTACTTGCCTGAATTGTATTATGAGCAACATATCGTTGTTTACTTTTTTGAAAGCTTACATCAACACGTTCCCAGGGCACTTGAGTAAGACCTTGAATCATCACCTCTACAAATTAATGGGAGAATGCTCAAAATAAGATGAAGAAGTTTAAATAAATCAACATGATATGAAAATGAAATTGACTAGTGCAAAGATCAGACACCATGCTCAAGAATGAAGACAAATAATAGTAATATGCCGCAAATCTGATAATGACATACTGTAATTTTGTAATAGTTTAAAAAAAAAAGACCTTGAAGACACCAAGGTATCAAATATCCCTTCAATGAAAACTCGCTGACAGTGATCCTACTTGTATCTAGATTGACAATTACAAGCGATTCAACAATGTGTAGCAGGTTTACAAAATATCAATTGATCTCTATCCCTATCCTTCCCTCCTCCCCCCCCCCCCCCCCCCCCCGCCTTTCTCTCTCTCTTTCCATCTCTCTCTCAGTCTCTTCCCCTCCTTCTCCCTCACTCTTGACCTGCATGCACACTGACATATCTTCAAATTAGACAATTTATAACCGCAAAAATCTAACATCAATTTCACCAGTCCATAGAACAAGATTTCACCATGTTCAGCCTTAAGTAGGACCAAACTATAATTAACAGAATCTCCACTTTCTGGGCATAAAATACCATATATTTAATTGTTGTACCAAAATCTAAGCAATAATCCAGAGGCAGTGAAATTCAACAAACCTTCCACATCACTTGTTTGGGCTCCAGCAACAAAGGAGGCTTTGTTTTGGATTTTGTTTGTAGTTTCCCTCTCAACATATACAACATGTGGGTACTTCTCATCAATTACAAGAAGATTTGACTGGAAATAGAGATGAAAAATATTACTCAAATTAAGCAGTCATGTGAGAAAGAGCTAAGAAATATAAAAAAGAGCAAATTGAACAAAAAAAATCACCTTTGGAAGTTCATTTTGACGTCGGATTGATGATGTTCTCCAGCCAACCATATCTCAGATACAAGTCAAGAAAAACATAATTTTATACAGAAGACAAAAGCATGACCTTTTGTATAAACTAGATGCACTCAATTGAGAAACTTTAACCACAAAAAAGATACGATCATAGTTTGCATTTGCATATGCCACACGTCGCTTAAATGCACGTAGAGCTGATCTATACAGGTTAATTAAAAAAAGGATATTACCAAGAGTGTGGTCGCTCAAATTAAGTGTTAAGACAACTACTCACAGGAAAACAGAAAGTTAACACTAACATGAATTTGAGGTCATTGCTGTCATCAACCATTCTAAGGAGAAGAGGGGGCTTTCCATCATCATTGTCAGTGAGAAAAAGATGCTTTCCAGACCTTCCAGCAACCAAGTGTGCAGTCTGAGATGCTCTTTTCTCAAGAAAAGGAAGACCACAAAGGAGTGGGAGCTGCAAAAACATAGACAACAACCTCAACTACACTAATCAAAGTTCACTCTATGTATAGATCTAATACAAGAAAAAAGGAACAGGTGGTCAATAAGAAAACAAGTAAACGATTCTCTAACGGAGAGCCAGCACATCAAATAACTCAAATTTCTACAGTGCCGCAAAGCTTGTGTTTTCACTTTGCTTTACTAATTAGCTATCCGTGTCCCAAACTTTGCCAAGTATGCAAAGCCACATCAAATCATGGTCTGAGGTTACAGGATAACCCGATTTTTTTAAGAAAATGATTACAGCATACTCACTGCTCTTGTTCCCGATTAAGAACTGTCCATTATTCTTCCCAATATTCTCAGCACCTAAAAGGAGTCCAGAAATCATCCATATACTTTAAATATCATCATTATACTTAAATTATTAAAAATTATATATATTTAACAAAGAGAAACTTCTAAAAAAGGGAGAAAATGCAAGTAAAGATAGCATTCTGTCTTGAGAAACATCCTGAGAAAAAATTCACAAGTGAAAACCTCCAAAAGAGGAAATTTTTCTTCCAAATAGATGCTCAGTGTCCAGGAACAAATCACCATATACTGCAAATTTATACTTGGTGAGACATCTTTGATCCTCGGCTTATTATATGCCAGGCATATCTTAGGCTGTATGGGATTCACCTCAGCAGAAACTGTGGGCTAGGAAGGGTTCGTATTGTTGTATACATAGGAGCAAATAAGATTAATTACTATCTACTTTTGGACTTAGTGGATAGAATGTTTTTTGGGCAGACAAGTGACCCTCAGCAAAGCTTTCAATTACTTGGTTTTTTAAGCCAGACCACCCCTAAACAACCCCAACATCCCACCCCCCCCCCCCCCGGCGGCTCCTTTTCTTTTCTTTTTGTTTTTGTTTTTGTTTTTGTTTTTTTGTGTTCAATAGGCAGCATTTCATGAAAATATAGCGTGTTTTTTGATTTCACTGGTATGATATTGTGTTAAAAACCTTAGCCATGTCCTTGGGTTGCCACCCCCTAGGTGCCTCTAAGTGCTCTTTTCCTCACTTATTCAACGAAAAAATATTTCCAACTTTTCAACATATGACAAGGGGTCCAACATCAATTATTTAACAGGGAGAAAAACAATATTGAATATATTGCAAGTCAATGACAAGTAAAACAGCATACACAGCACAAAACTGACTCCAGATAACTTGCAAAAGCGTGCTACTTACCTGTTTATGTCCCCTTGAACCAAGATGTGGTGTTGCAAACGTTATAAAATTCATTGGTTCCAATCCAGCAATTCTATCTTCACAAGGCTGCTCAAAATATTGCATCGAAGAATTTGTGTGCTTTTCAGTTGAAGAGTTCCCATAAAGAACTGATGGATCTAGCTTTGAAGAATGCTCATAGAGCCTCCCGATAGCATATCTTGCAACAAGACCACCTAAAGAGTGAGCCACGAAAGAAATCTTCTGTACCTCTGGCCTACGTTTGACAACAGCCAATACCTGCATTACATATTAGTCCATAACTCAAGATTACTTTGCAATTCTACCCAAAAACTTCCCAAAATTACAAATTTTAAGAACAAAAACCAGGAAAGTCTAATTGAAGATGGCTTTTATCAATAAAGAACACCAGGAATAAGATAAAAAATTGTATTACCAAAATACCTCTTGAGCTAGCCTTTCACCCATCAGATCAACACCATCAAATGTCAATTTTGAGTAGTTGCATTCGCTGCCTGTACAGAGAATATCAAATCAAAATCTATAAAATGTGTATGTAAGATAGAATAACCAAAGAGATGCAATACACAAAAAGAGATGGCAAATACCAAAAGTCAGAAAGGCTCACGAAAAAATATTTGGCATACCTTTCACAGAAAAATGACATGTGAAGAAAGCTGGTTTGACTTATTAAGCAAAGGCAAAGTACTGTCTAATTTGCTAACTAACTAGGAGGGATTATTTCTCCAAACTAGTTTGAATTGTTGGGCCTGTACAGACTTTGGACAGGCACTCTGTCCACTATTATTCCAATATTATTACTTTCACCCAATTTAACCATATTTTCCATGGATTTGTTTAACCCTTTCAACCAAACGGATGATATTAGCAAGCTATTGGTTGACTTGAATTCCATCTGTTTTCTTTTTTTTCGGTAATTTAAAGTCCTGTCTGTTTCCAGGCTTAAATTTTGTTACTTTTCAACTTGGTCTAGCTTGGCCTGTCTTAGCCATCAACCATGCCTATCATACATGTGTAAAAGACCACTGACCAAAAGTTACATACATAAGCATTAATAATCTGCTTCTTCTATTGCTTCTGGACAAAAGAAGCCTTAACAAAATTAATTGGAATCATGAAGCAACAAATGCTTTTTGTACTTTATAAAGATACAAGCTTCTAATCCTGAAATATCCCACATTACGGGGTAAAAAACAGATGTCACACACAGTGAAACTCACTGTTGGAAACTTGATTTGCTTCAAAAACTGTAAAATTGTCTCCAACATCATTCTGCTTTTTCCTTTGGTTTCTAAACCAACCCACGTAACTAGCTTTACCATTATAAAGAAAGCTATCTAACTAGAAGGTATACTGCCCGGCTTTGCATGTGAATCTCTTCCTGAGGGTAATGCACTAAATCATAGGCTTAATTAATATTTAAGAGAATGGCATAGCAAGCAAACCTTCTAAGTCCGATTCACCTTAAATATGAGTATAACAAATAACATAAAAGAAGAAGAAGCAAAATTTTCAATTGCTCTGTATGCAGAAAGCCTGAATGAAAAGAAAAGAAAGGTATGCAGATATGACATGCTAAAATCTGGTTAGCGAAAAAAGAGATGACGAACAGTGCGGCAAATTTTGTAATTTAAGATCTCAAAACAGTTATGCACAAGTTTTGGTGTCATCTCCCCGTAGTCTCAGACCGCATGTTGAGGATTAGGAGATTTTACTCCTCTAATAAGTTCAGAACCAAGCAAACCTTTTTCAAGCTGCAGTTGAGAAACCAAAACTTCAATATTATATTCATTTTCCCTCTATCACTTATTTAGTTTTCCTTATTTTCCCCTTTTTTGATATTTTTCCTTTTCAACTTTATGAACCACATCAATTACTAGTTATAACCCCAAGCTTTATACATAACTTACAAGGCAGGGCAAAAGTAATTTGCGTTACACCTATCCTCATCCCTCTCACTCCTTTCAATTGTTATTAACATCATCAAAATATCTCTCTGTCACTATATTCTATAAATAAAATATCTTATGGATCTGAAATTTGGATCACACTAGAAGCTTCTAGGTGGAAATCTTAGGATTTAAAACCACATTCATTCAATCACACTATTGTCTTTGTTTTCTTCTCTCCCATTTCTTCTCTTCCCACGTACGATGAAGTACTATGGGCTATATCTACAACTTTTGTCTCAAAAAAAGTTTGAGTGCTCAAACATGGGAAGATTGTCACCTCAGAAACTTCACACATCATCACATGACTTTTAAAATTACAATTGTCTCAGGTTAAAAAGCCATCTTTTGACTCATTTTATTTGGTAATTGACAGCAAGCACCATGCATTTCATTCTGTTTTGAACAATTGGTACATAAGGATTTCTGTGAGGCCACCTTGCAAACAAGAGATGTGACTTCATGGAGAAATGTGACTAGCTATATCTAGGAATTCTCAGGTAAGGAGAGGAGTAAAGTAGAAATCACAAAATAATTCACAGAAGAAATCAAGAATCAGTGCTCAAAAGCATTTATAAGAACACAGGTAGAACTTAGAAGAAGTGGCAAAAACACCATGAAATTCAAAGTAAAATATATTATAAGAATGGATTCAATAAAGCAGCAAAACTGACAATGAGCTACACTATATTCATATATTGGGTAATACGAAAAACATTAACAACAGAAATTCATTCCATGACATGCAAGCACCTGATTTTTATAATTATTATAGCATTTTGAAAATGGGAAAATGCTAGACTGATTACTTTAAAAAATGAATCCAAATTAATTAATGGTTCCAACCCATAGAAGTTTCATCTCACAGAATAAAATCAAAATAAATATGGTAGTTCCTTCGACAGCCAATCAGCTATAAAAATGTCTTCAAACTGAAGGGAAAATTCTAATACAAAAATTAAGCACACTACTTAAAATTTTTGGCTATTTGATTAGCACTCATTAAATAATCAATGAACTCAACACACACAGTAGAAGTAAAGAATGGAAATGAGGCAAAAGAAATGTACGAAAGAAAACTCACGGTGCACTATTACTTTGTCAGGTAGCTTCTTCACAAACTGTTCTGCAGCATATCTCCAGTCAGCAGCACTATAAAAAAGGATAAAATTATTCAGATTATTTTATTACATTTTTTTGGGTGAAGAATGTATAAATTGCATGCAAGCTAAAACAATTTAGTGAACCATCCACAAGCCAGCACAATATAACAAGTAAAAGAACATATAATTTATCAAAATTAAGAGATTTGTTGTGAGATCTAGAAGGGTAAAAAAGACAAACTTGGACTATAACACAACTAAACCACTTACTGCTATTAATATTACTATCTGTAAACAAGGCACTCCATTTTCTATCTTTGTAGCTTCAAACTCAAACTCACCCCACCCAGTGACACCTGAGAAATTCTAATGTCACAAGTCATTTTGCTGGTATGATTTCAGACCCATCCATTGAATTTGAGGTTTAGGGTTTAGGGTATAAGCAAAGAATCATTATCCAACGCACCATCTATAGAGTTCAAAGACTTCAAAATCTTGCCATACACGCATTAAACCCAATATGTTTACTACATATATTAAATCTGATCTCTTTCATATACTTAGATGAACGCATTTAAAAAAAGGAACCCACTTGTGGTTTCATTGAGATCCACCAACAGTGCAGTAAATAATGATCCTTCAAAAAAACCATTTCTTCCTCTTCTTACAGATTTTGGTCTAGCAAGACCTATAAAGCACAGATATGATATAAGATACAAATGCAATACAATACAGACAAAGTTTCAACTTTTAGAAAACAATACAACAATGTGTTAATAAAATACAAAGTTATACATATTTATACAAATAAAAAATATTTCATTAATTTCATCCTAGAAATAAATAAAAAGCTCTAAAAAGATTTTAAAACATAAAATCAATTAAGATCTTGTCAACATACTTCAAAAAGTGCACCAAAGGCCACAAACACATAAAAAGAAGCAAATTTACTATAAATGACTTTCCTAAAATGGTTTATTGATTATGAATTATAAAAATTAGTCAAAGCCAAATTCTTATATGCTGAGGCAAACAAAGAAAAAACCAAAACCTGATGCTTTAACCATAGCCACCCAAATCTGGTACTATAATGAATATACCCGTCTAATATAGTTTATTCTTTTAATTATTTAGATGTCCAATGGCTAAAAGTAATTGGCACGGACAAAGATACCAAAGTCTTCCACTTCTCATCCATTTCTCTATATGCTTCTCACCTCTTTCACCTAAGGGCTAACACATCTTCAAATGTTACAAAGCCACCATGAATATCCTAGAGGAGCAAAGCAATTTTGTTGGCATCGATTCCACATCAACCATCAAGATGCTTCAACAGGTCAGTCGGGTGTTTTGATCTTTCTCGTTCTCATTCTACCCAACCTGTTTATTAAAGACATCGATAATGTCTCTAATGAAATAAATTTAACCTTTCATGCTTGTTTTATCCACATACATCACAAATTTTCTATCCTTATATATTTTCCCTATATGGACAACTATAACAAGAACAATGAAGAAAAAATCATATTTATTTTATCTAATGTGTCCAAGAACGTATTACTGATGACTCCCTCCTTCTATAACATAAATGATATCCCCTGCATATCCCACTGTATCTGGTGTGTATAGACACAAATACCATACAGATGCAAAGAATGTTTAGGAGCATCTATGCTTTCATTAGGGCAAGACGAAGGATGTTAAAGAAACCTATGTAAGGGTACAGGTACTATACTTATACATATGTATAGATTTCATTTCAATTTTAGTTGTTAAAAAAAAGACACCTTGATAAATCAAAGCAGTAGAGATAGCAACAGACAGAAACCATGCGGCATCATAAACACAAAATATTAGCATAATGCAAATTCCTACAGCCTTTACTCAAAAGTTGGGGTTGAAAAAGTTCAGGCTAAATTTTAGGCAAATGGGGCAGCTGCCTGCATTGGGATCCTTAATCATTTCTGAATCAAACCAATTGCGCTTTTGCCCCAATAATTATGAAAATCATGCCTTTGGTTTGGGGTAATTACAAGTTACTTCTTAGCATTTTAATTGATGTAATAACACGTTACATAAACCTCAAACTAATTAAAATAACGGAATTAGCTATAATACGAAAACACACTAATTTAACAAAACTTGTGTGCATAAGAATATATTTACTTGCAACGTTAGCTTTAATAATTCTAACTATCCCTACATTCATTATCAAAATGAATTATCTTACATTTCAAATTACAACATTTTCTAAGTTTAATTAAATTCTTTTAATTTGATATGGAAATATTTATAAAATGAAAGGTACCTTCCAATGAGACCATTGACCATGATGACAAGATGTTCAGGCGAAACCTTGGAGTTCATAGCGTCGGCGTCGTAAACATCTTGGCCGCCGCTGTCTTCTTCGACTTTGATCCCCTGTTTAGGCGGCGGCTCCGTGCTCTTGAAGCAACCGCCGCTCATGCTCCGAACCCACGCCATCTGCATCGGCTGCACCCACTCATACGATAGCCAGTTGAGTTTCGGCTTCCACAACGGGAGCCCTAACTTACTGAAGCGAATCGAGTGGCGGTTGGGGTTCGGGTTCGGGTTGGGGAAACGGATCCTTCCGGGGTCCGGCGTGGCGGTTCGGGGTGCTGGAGAAATGGCGGCTATCATGTGGAGAAAAGAAGCATGGGCAAAAAAAAATAGGAAAGAACTGAGTTTTGCGATTCAACAGTAGAATTGAAAACAAAAAATTGCGTGTGTTGTTGAGAGTGAAAGAATTTTGGAAAGGGAAGGGTTGGCGTTTTTGGGAGATTTTTAGTTGGGCAGTTACCGTATGTGAAAGGAACAGTGATGGAGGCGCCAAAAACATAAAAGCTGTCGGAGCATGGAGCAGTTACATTTTTACACGTGTGTGCACGTGGGTTATCACTTAACGGCGATACCCATTAGGAGGAATCTTTCTTGCCAAGCCATTTTACCATGTTGTAAAACTAAAAATGTGGCTAGGGATGTCAACGGATTGGGTACCTTATAATTTTGAGGTACCTGAACCTTAATTTTATAAAAAATTAATTATCTTAACTCTATTAATTACTTGTTTAATTTTAAAATTATTACTCTAATCCTAACCCTAATACATTCCCACTACCCTATAATTACCCTAACCCGTTTAAATACCCGATTAAATAAAAAAATTATTAAAATTTTCTTCATGGGAACCCAATTATCCAATTAACTATTTTAATCTCATAAATAAACATATATATACTGTAATTAATAATTTTATGAATTATAATTTTTATAATGTTAATACAAAATAAAAAGTAAATATATTTATATTTAAAATACATAATATATACACACACGCATTCATAAAAGTGTTAATGTCATCATATTAATAATTAGAGTAATTATACTTAAACATAAATAACAATCTAATAATTTTTTAATTTAAATATAATAATGTCAACATATTAATAATAAAAGTAATCATACTTTTTATATCTTTGTTAGTTTTTAACAAAAAAAATTTACTTGTAAAGTTGGTAAAAATTATAAATTTTTAATTTAATTATTAAAATAATAATAAAATATTTATAAATAGTAATCGGGTTCGGGTAACGGGTACCTGGTACCCAATAGGTGGTACCCTAACCCTACCCTATTAATATTCGGATAGTAAAATCACTACCCTAACCCTACCCGAACCCGTTTATGAGTACCCTAACCCTGTATAATTGGATCAGATACCCGCGGGTACCCTATAATAGGGTACCCGTTGACATCCCTAAATGTGGGACAGCATGCTCTCTTTCCTATTTGTCTTCGGCAAATCAGTAGCAGCTTTATCTAACCATTCGAAAAGTCCACGCGTCATGGTCAAGGAGTTCATACACTCGCAAGCCATTTGTACACTAACAGCCAAGGTAGCCCACACGAGCCCGGCAGCCTAGACACAGGCGAGCGAGTCCAAGGAGGCCGAACAACCTATTGACTCTAAACAAGCAAACAGCACGACGAGCCCAAGAGGAGGCCCACCAAGGACAGAATTGTTCACTTATTCCTAAAAGTGACTTATCTTATTTGAACTCTTATATTGATCAATGTAAATTTGATATTCAAATTTAAATCTCTTAACCTTATTTTGTATTCAAATTATGGCTATTAGTTTATAAATATCTTCCTCGCTTCATTTGCAATACACAAAAGTTTGAGAATAGAAACTTCCATTCCTTTCAAGATATTTTTTTTTCTTATCTCTCTTGCTTTTGTTGTTTTGTAGATTTTGAGTCTTGTTTGAGCTCAATTTTTAAAGTTTAAAGTTAAACAAAATTGAGTTAAAGTTTGGATACATGACATTTGGTATCATAGTTATAAGAATTAAAGAAAGAGATGGCTTTCACTACTAACTTATCCACACCCACCTAAAAGATAAGGGATAAATGTGCAATTAAGTAGGGTAAGTCAAGTTTAAGGGACATACTATCCACTCTTGAAAGGCCAAGTATCCAAAATGGAGATGATCATGGGAGAAATGAGGGAAAGATTTGAAGAAGTTGAAGCCAACATGGAGGAGTTGCAATCCCAAAATGACAAGCTTCATGGGGAGTTGCAGTCGACCTTCTAAAAAGTCAGTGGATATGTTTGATCAGCAAGACGCAACACCTAAAAGAGTTGGTTAAGGCATTACGACAAAAGGTATGGAATGTTAGGGACTAGCTTAGCACACTTAAGGTAACCATGGTGGGTAGTGTGTCAATTGCTCAGATAGGGCTTGATTTAAGTTGCCCAAACCCATGGAGTTTCAAGGCAAGTGAGAGGCTAAGGAGGTAGACAACTTATTGTGGAAATTAAGGCAATACTTCAAAGCTATAGGCATCACCGAGGATGTTCTACAGATCAATTTAGCTACTGTATACTATGTGGACACAATTTTACAGTGGTGGTGGTGAAGGTGAGTCGAGAAACTTAGGGGAGCAACCATCAGCACTTATGTAGAGTTCTAGAAACAATTCTATCTTGAGTATGCCAAGAATGAGGCTTAAGCAAAACTCAATAGGCTAAGCTAATAAGGTGACGTAAGAGAATAAGTTAAAGAATTCTATGAATTGTTGTTACAGATTAATAACTTTGTTTTATAGAGTTATTTGGTCACAATTTTGGTTGTATTTTGTCTAAGTTCTTGAGATTTAGTTTAATTATTTGTTTTTTTTAGTCATTTATTTTATTTTAGTTAATAATATTGGGTTTAATTGCTTTTAAGTTATTCTGTGATATTTTGCTTTAAGTTTGGTTATTATTTAAGTTAGTAGGTTGTTTTTGTAGGTGTACTATGAAAAGAGTGATAATTTGTGAAAAAAAAATGCATTCAAGGTGCAGATTTTTACTATATATGTTTTGGTGTTTTAAGAATATCTTTCACTACAAAAGTCCAATTGACTTTATTCTTAAACCATTGGAAAGATAGTAAGCGAAGCTACAACTTTCATGTTTACACCTTGAATAAAGAGAAAATTGAGTCACAAGTCATACTAGTGCAGCAAAACTTGAAAATTCAAGATAGAGTATAAAATGTCGTGGCCATGGAAGCATCAGTGTTGCAATGCCCCGGATAAGACAAGGATGTTTTGGCTGAACAACGAACTTAGTGCCGTAGTCACTAAAGAGGCAACACCATGACCCCCAAAAGGAAAAGCTAGAAAAAAAAAAAGGTCACAACGCTCACATGTTAGAAAAGAGTTTTAATGCACTCAAACTTCTATTTCAACACAGATTCAAGCTCTATTTAACCCCTCTTTTAGGAGCATGTTTGGAGCATAATTAAGTGAGGTTTTTCTAAAGAAAAAGAGGCATTCAAGCTAGCAAGAAAACAACAAAAACAAGAAAGATTACGAATCGAAGACTTAACAAATCTTAGAGTTCTTTCTTTTTTTACTATCTTTATAATTTCTTATTTTGTTTTGATGTTTAAACTTTTTTGGATGATGTTTTTAGTAGTTATGTGGAACTAAATTTTGTTTAATCTAAAATCTCAATTGAACCTAATGCGTAGTTTCAATTTTTAATATTCTTTCATACTTATGATTGATAATGTTTGAGTTGTTTATTTCAATTTTGTTCTTAATACTTTTGATTACTCGATCACTAATTAGATCAATTTGGAAACCTACATGGAACTAAAAGAGGGAGTTTAGAGTAAGCTATGGATGAAATAACATATGTTCAATATCAATTGTATGAGATGATTGATTTGATTAGTGTGTAAAATAAAAATACGCTTACTTGTCATATGTAACCATAATTAGAGTCTAAGCTTAACGAGTCTTTCTTAATTTCAATTTGCATAAGAATATAGTAAATTGGTTAAAGAAGATATTTTTATAAGAACATCAAAAGAGACTTATAAATACATTAGAACTTTAGGTTGACAAGTTGAAACTATCTAGTAAGTAAAAAGAGAGTATAAAAGATTTAGAAGAAATATTGATGAGATATTATGGTTCTAGACCTTTGGTTGATTGATTCTAGTTAAATTATTTCTTTTACTTTCAATTTTAGTTTTAGTTTTAGTTTTAGTTTCTTTACTTTTTAGTAGCTTTAATTTCAATTATTTGGATAAGATTAAGTTATGTTAATTTTAGTACTAAAAAAAAAGATTTGGGCAATTCTTCGTGGGAACAAAGTTTGCTTTCTATTATATTACTTATTAATGATACGTGCATTTGCATGATAAAATCCAAAAACACAATTAGTGATCTTAATGAGAATGAGACGTTATTTGATTCATGGATGGGTTGAAGCTATTAACTAAGCAAAAGCTTCAAAAAGAGACGTGCACAGAACATCACACAAGCCATGATTATGGTCGAATCGTTGGTTAAATCGTGAAAGCCATATATAAAGCCATCATCTTCCAAACCCTTATATAAGGGTCAATGTGGGGAAGGTCAAAATCGACATTCCAAGGAAGGCATTAGCAAATGAAAAGAATTAGTTTAGGGAAGGTGGAAATCAACTAAAGACAACGAGAGAGCCATGATCATGTTTTCTGTGCGGTGGTCCGCACTTGGTGAGAAACTATCCCAAAAAGCTAAAGTGATAACTATTGCTCAATAGAAAAATGAGTAAGACGTTGATATTGCAAACCTTGAATTAATTGTGTTGGGTACAATCAAGGCTAAATAATTTGCTCAAGTAAGAAGGCTCATGTTCATTGACTTAATGGTAACTAGACAAAAGGTAGAGGCTCTTGTTGACACAAAAGCCTTATACTTGTTTATGGTAAAAGGTGTTGCCAAGAAATTAAGATTGAAGGTTGATAAAGAAGCTAGATGGATCAAAATTGTGAACTCAAAGCAAGTCCTAGCCATAGATGTAGCAATAGTCGAGGTACACTTAGGATCATGGAAAGGCAAGGAATCGATCAAGATAATCCCTATGGATAACTATGACTTGGTGATTGCTATTGGATTCCTTGATAGGATTAATGTGTTGCTTATTTCTTTGGAAAATTGTATTTGTGTGTTGTACCCTAAAAGGCAATATATGGCGCTTGTGAGACAAGGTCACAGCTTAAATGCCAAACTGCTCTCAATGATGCTCCTAGCTAAAAGTTCACAGTGTAATAAAGAGGCATTTGTTAAAGTGCTAAGATTGGTAGAGACCCCAAAGGCTTTTATGGAAGCTCTGATTAGGGTGTTGGAAATGCTCAATAAGTTTAAAGACGTCATGCTAGCAAGTTTACCTAATAACTACCACTAATAAGGTAGTTAATAATTGTATTAAGGTAGTGCCATGGGCACAACTACTGTTGGCTCCATTAGTTTTTAATGATTATAAAACATTCCCATCCTTGTGTGTTTAATATTTCTATCCAAGTGTGCAGGGTAAATGTTTATAAAGAAACAATAAGTCAATCCTTCAAGTGTGCACATAAGAAGTTAATATGGGTAAATAATAAGATTGACCAACATGAAAAAAGCTCTCTGGTTGAATAATGAAGAACATCGATTGGCCAAAATTCAAAATAGAAAAGTGACAGGTTGAAGCTTAGTGAGAAACAAAATTGACTTAGTTGACCAAGAAAATGAGTTAGTCGACTAATTGCTTTTTGCCAAATCCGAGATCGAGATAGAATCAACTTAGTCGACCAAGGAAAAAATGTTAGTCAACTAAGAGTTCGTTGTTTGCAACTTACACCAGGCCACTACAAGACAGATTAACGGCTAAAACCTACCCCAAACTATTTCTAATAGTAAAAAATAGTCCAACAACCATCAGACATGCTTGTCTAAGTATAAAAGGAACTTCAAATGGCTAGGAACCAACTTTTGGCAACCTTTAGAAAGATTTCATCATATTCAAGCCAAGAAAGAGCAAAAAACTTAGATTAATTTGTAATCATAGGTACTTTCTTTTCTACTCATCTTTGTATTCTTAGAGTGAGGATTCATTCTGAGTGATAGATTCAAGCTAGGTTGCTTGAATGCTTGAAGGTTCCAACTTAGCCTTGGAAAGTTGGGTGTTGGGTTTTGGTTGAGCCCTTTAAAAACTATTGTGAAAGGTTATGGTTGAGCCTTGAAAAACCACTTTGGGGCTTTAGTTGAGCTCGGGAAAAACTAGTATAAAGGTTGTGGCTAAGCCTTGTAAAAGCTTGGTGGAAGCTTATGAATTCCACTAGTTTTAGTGACTGGTTTGAAAATCCTTGGTTAGATAATCAAGGTAGTGGATGTAGGTCTTGAACCAAACCACTTAAATCCTTTGTCTATTATCTTCATTGTTTCACTTTTCTTGTTTTGAGATTAGATCTCAATCTTGCTAAAAGAGTCGAATTAATGCTATTCACCCCCCTCTAGCACTCATATTTGGGACCAACAATTGGTATAAGAGCTTGTACCCTGTTCTTAAAGGTTTAACACCTTTAAGGAGGATCTTATGGCTCTTCAAAAATCAATTGTGGCTAAGGGACAATCTACAAACAGACCACCTTTGTTTAATAGTTTTAATTACCCTTATTGGAGCATTAGAATGTCTATATACATTAGAGCTATAGATTACGAAATGTGGGATGTCATCACTGATGGTCCATTTATTCCCTCAATTGTAAATGTAGTCACAAATGAGTTGATGCCTAAGCCAAGGACTAAATGGACCGAGGCTGAAACCAAAAAGGTTCAAACCAACTTTAAGGCAATCAACACCTGGCATTGTGCCTTAACTCCTATTGAGTTTAATAAAGTCTCAAGTTGTACAATGGCAAAACAAGTTTAGGACAAACTTAAGATCATTCATGAAGGGATTTCTCAAGTTAAGGAGTCCAAGATTGCCCTCATAACACATAACTATGAGATGTTCAAGATGGAACCTAGTGAAGACATCACCAGCATGTTTGATAGGTTCACAAACATCACAAACAAACTCAGTCAACTAGGACAGCTTATCCCCGAGCATGAACTAGTAAAAAGACTTCTTAGAAGTCTACTTAAATTATGGAAACCAAAAGTGATTGCCATCAGAGAAGCCAAAGATTTAAATATCATCACACTTGATGAAATATGTAGATCTCTCCTTACTCATGAGCTGGAACTAAAGGAAGAAGAAGAAGAAGATATGAGAGAAGCAAAAGACAAAAAGAAAAACATTACACTTAAGGCTAGCATCCTTGAAGAAGAACTGGAAGAGCTTTCATGCAATGAGGATGATGAGCTGGCACTTGTTGCAAGAAAATTTAGAAAACTAATGGGTAGAAGAAACATGAGATTAGCGAGAAAAAGCTTCAAAAAAGATTCAGGATTTTCATGGAAAAGAAGCAAAAATAATTCCAATAAAAAGGAAAAATCGATCTGCTATGAGTGCAAGAAACCATGTCACTTCAAGTTTGAATGTCCATTGCTAAAAGAAGAAACACCAAAGAAAAACAGAAAATCGAAAAAGGTAATGGTTGTTGCAACCTGGTCAGATAGTGACTCGAGCACTAAAGCTGATGAGGAAAGCTCAAAAGAAAGAACAAACATTTGCTTAATGGCTCATGTTGATGAAACAGAGGTGTGCTCATCACCTTGTGATATCTTGATAATTCTATTTTATAGAATTATTTTATTCCAATTTTGTTATTAAATTTTAGCTAAGTCCTTAGTTTTTAATTATAATTTACTTAATTTTTAGTTATTTTTATATTTAGTTTATTTTTAAGTAAGTTATTTAATTTTATGTTATTTCCTTTAATTTGGTTAATATTTATTAGTTTTTATATTTTTGGTAGGATCTAAAGTCATTGGGTTTAATTTTGGAAAGTAAGGTGATAAAAGACCCAGAAGTCTGCTTGCATATGCTTTAGTGTTTTAGCCATATCTCGAGCTAAAAAACTCCAATTGCTGCGATTCTTAGACCATTGGAAAGCTAAGAGACAGAGCTACAACTTTCATGAAGATCACTTTGCCCAGTTCTGCCTCGAAGATAGAGAAAATCGCATAGGAAATTTGCTGGACGTACTGTACCGGGAATGGAAATTTGTAAAGACTGTTAAGTGATTTTTGGGCCTCTCATTATGTTTTAAGCCCAATTAAACCCTAGGTCAACTTGGAGAAATTTAGGTTAAGTTTGTAGTATAAATAGGATGTTTTGGAAGAACTTAAAGGGGGGAAGAACAAAAAGAACCTTTGGAGATTCAAGAAGCTAGAAGTTGAAGCGGAAACCCGGAGATCAAAGCGGCAATTATTTTGTTTTCTTCTTTAGCTTTTATTCTTCTTGTTGTTTTCAATGGTTGAACTTTATACAATGTTATTTGATTTTGCAATTATGAGTAGCTAATTTTCTTTTTCTAGGATTGCAATTGAACTCACATGTAGTCTAAGTTTTTAATCTTTTTCTTATTTATTTTAATGGGAATTGAATTGTTTATTTCAATTTGTTTTTAATGCTTTTAATTGCCTGATCACCAATTAAATTGATTTAGGAACCTAAACAAACTTGGGAGAGGGAGTTTAGAGTAGACTAAAATTGGGATAGCATATGATCATGTTAAATGATTTGCCTATAGGATAGGGATATACCTATAAGCCATATGTAGCCAGATTAGAGCCTGAACTTAATGAGTCTGTTTTAATTTCAAATCACATAGGGATATAGTGTTTTGGTTAAAATAGATATTTTTATAGGACGAGTCGGGAGACCCTTATAAATAATTTAGGACTCTAGGTTAGCAATTCAACCCATTGAAATAAGTTAAGGAGGAGAAGTAAAATTTAGATGAAGTGTGAGGGATATTGTAATCCTAGGCTTGTTTAATTTGATATTTTCTCCAATTATTACTATTTTGATTTTTTGTTAGATTAAATTTTAGTTTATTAGTTTTATTTAATCACTTAATTTAGATTATTTGGATAAAATTAAATTGTTTTAATTTTAGTAATTAGTAAAGTTTTAGATCAATTCTCCGTGGGATCGATACTCTACTTGCTGATATACTGTCTATTCGATACGTATACTTGCGTAGTGGATTTTTAACTGACATATCTCGATGAATGATTTATAAGATAAGTATGACAGCTTATGTGATGAATTTGAGAGTCTGTTTTCAAAGTACAAAATCTTGAAGAAAAAAGCTATATTCCTTGAAAAAGATTTGGAAAAGTTAAAACATGATTTCAACTCTGTTTTTGAGCAAAGAAATTTCTTGCAAGTTGAGTTAGAACATTCAAAAACAGATTTTGAAATAATGAAAGTAGAGCTGAAAAATAAATCTATTGCTTTACAAAAATATCTTGATGAAAATGCAGTTCTTAAGTGTTTGAAAAATGATACTTTAAAGAAAAACTCTTATGTTAAGAAGAATAATCAGAATACATCACATAGATGCTATTGTTGTGGAAAATATGGCCATTTATCCTATGATTGTGTTAAAAATAAAAACATGCAGAAAACTAGAAAATTTTGGGTGCCAAAAGGTTCATATATTGCCACTAACACTCAAAGACCCATCAAAGTATGGGTACCTATCAAGAAGAACTGAACTATTGTTTTGTAGGTTGAGCTGTACCTGAAGGAAACATGCTTAAAAGCTTAACACAAGAAGAAGCAGCCATGGTACATGGATAGTGGCCGCTCTCGACACATGACAGGGATGAAATACTATTTGCTCAGCTAGATAAGAAAAAGAGAGGCACCGTGTCCTTTGGAGATGATTCAAAAGATAGAATCCAAGGGATATGAACGGTTAGTAAGAACTCTCATACTCAAATCAGTCATGTGTTGCTTGTTAAAGGCTTAAAGCATAATCTGTTAAGCATTAGTCAGCTGTGCGATAAAGGATTTAAAGTTTGTTTTGATTCCAACAAATGTGAAGTAATAGATATAAACACTAACAAAATTACTTTCGTAAGAAAAAGGTTGAAAAACATGTATGTTATCTTTCTTGAAAATCTAGAAAAGAATAGTGAAATGTGCTTAGTAGTAAACACTGAAAATGACAGCTGGTTATGACATAGAAGACTAGGACATGTAAGTTTAAACACCATGTCAAAGATGATTAAGAAAAACTTAGTTGTTGGATTACATAGTATAAAGTTTGAAAATGATAGAATGTGTGAAGCTTGTCAATTAGGAAAGCAAGTCAAAACTTCTTTCAAAGCTAAGAATGTTATGTCAACATCTAGACCTCTTGAAATGCTGCATATTGATCTTTTTGGTCCAATTAGCACCACTAGTCTAGCTGGAAAATCTTATGGCTTAGTGATAGTAGATGATTACTCTAGGTATACTTAGGTCTATTTTCTTGTTCATAAGAATGATGCATTATTAACTTTCATAGGCTATTGTAAGAGAGTTGAGAATGAAAAACGTACAGCCATTGTTAGCATTAGGAGTGACCATGGAGGAGAGTTTGAAAATGATAAGTTTGAGAAGTTGTGCAATGAAAAAAGGCTGAAACACAACTTTTCTGCACCAAGAACACCCAAGCAAAATGGAGTTGTGGAAATAAATAATCGAACATTAAAAGAGATGGCTAGGACTATGCTTTGTGAGAACAATCTTTTTAAGTACTTTTGGGCTGAAGCTATAAACATAGCAATTTACATTCATAATAGGGTCTTAATTAGAGCAATTATCTCAAAGACACCTTATGAGCTGTACAAAGAAAAAAAAACAAACATCTCTTATCTTAGGAGCTTTGTTTGTAAATGCTTTGTTCTAAATAATGAGAAATAGCCATTAGGAAAATTTGATGCCAAAAGTGATGAAGCAATATTTTTAGGATATGCCATGAACTTCAATGCTTATAGAGTTTTCAACAAAAGGATATTGAATGTTGAAGAATCTGTCTATATAGTTTTTGATGAATCAATTCATTTAGAAAAATAAATTGACGATGATGATGAAGATTTAGAGAACTTAGAAAAACACATGGATAAAATGAGCATAAATGACAAGAAGGACAATGAAGAAGGCTCATCTAGAGAAGAAATCATGGCTCCACTTTTAGAAAATCTGCAAAGATAATAAATCCAACATAGTGACTTACCTAGAAGCTGGAGGCATGTGAGAAATCACCCATAAGAACAAATCATTGTTGACATATCTCATGGAGTTAAGACTAGGAAATGAACTAAGGAAACATGTGAATTTTCAGCCTTCATATCCCAAATTGAACCTAAAAGTTTTGAAGAAGCTGAAAAAAAGGAAAGTTGGATTCTAGCCATGCAAGAGGAGCTGGATCAGTTCAAGAGAAATAATGTATGGTCACTAGTACCTAAACCCTCAAATCATCTTAGAGTTGAAACTAAATGGGTATTTAGAAATAAAGTTGATGAACAAGGAAATGTAGTTCGAAACAAAGCAAGATTGGTAGCAAAGGGATATAATCAAGAAGAAGGCATAGACTATGATGAAACCTTTGCTTCGGTAGTTAGAATAAAAGCCATAAGGTTATTAGTAGCCTTTACTTGTCATATTAACTTCAAGTTGTATCAAATGGATGTAAAGAGTGCATTTCTCAATGGACTTATTCAAGAGGAAGTATATGTTGAACAACCTACTGGTTTTGAGGATTTTGAAAAACCAGATTATGTTTTTAGACTTCACAAAGCCTTGTATGGATTGAAGCAAGCTCCTAGAGCTTGGTATGAAAGGCTTTCAAAATTTCTTGTAGAAAAAAACCATGTTAAGGCCAGCATAGATACTACTTTGTTTATCAAAAGATGCTTAAATGATTTGATCATAGTTCAAATCTTTGTAGATGACATTATATTTGGTGCTACTAATGAATCTCTTTGCAAGAATTTTGCTAAGGTAATGCAAGGAGAATTCGAGATGAGCATGATGGGAGAATTGAAGTACTTTCTTGGCCTTTAAATCAAGCAATGCAAGGAAGGAATTTTTATAAGCCAAGATAGATACATTCAAGACATACTCAAGAAGTTTGACATGCTAAAACTAAAGACCATCAGCACACCAATGAGTCCATCTACAAAACTTGATGCTAATGAAAAAGGTAAAGATGTAGACTAAAAGCTCTATAGAGGTATGATTGGATCTCTTCTTTACTTAACAGCAAGTAGACCTGATATACAGTTTAGTGTGTGTTTGTGTGCTAGATTCAGTCACAACCTAAGGAAACACACCTAACAACAGTTAAAAGAATATTTAGATATCTCTTAGGAACTCAAACCTTAGGAATTTGGTACTCAAAAGAATCATCATTTAGTCTTGTTGGATATTCAGATGCAGATTTTGCAAGAAGCAAAACTGATAGGAAAAGTACTAGTGGAACATGTCAATTCTTAGGTAGCATGCTTATGTCCTGGTCGAGTAAGAAACAAAACTCAGTAGCATTGTCCACTGCTGAAGCTGAGTATGTATCCTTAGGTAGTTGTACACAAGTTTTGTGGATCAAACAACAATTAAAAGCTTATGGATTGTCAATGAACAACACTTCAATCTATTGTGACAATACCAATGCAATTAACATCTCTAAAAACCCTGTGCAGCACTCAAGAACTAAACACATTGAGGTTAAACATCACTTCATTAAAGATTATGTAACAAAAAGAGAAATCAATATTGAATTTGTAAGCACTTTGCATCAACTTGCTGACATATTTACCAAACCCCTTAGTGAAGATAGATTCTGTGAAATTAGAAGAAATCTCAAAATGAGTTGTTTGTAAGAATTATAAGGTGAAGTTTGGACCAAGTAGAGAAAAACAAAAGGCACTTAGTCGACTAAAGTGAGAAACTTAGTCAACTAAGAGGATTCTGTTTTATTAAAACTAAAGAACTGTTGGCTGAATGATAAAAGATTAAAATAATTGAAATTTATGCCTAACGGGTAATAAAAGAAAAGAAGAAAACTTGAGGTAGTAAATAGTGAATATTTAAGAGGGAGTTTTGAAATTTTAGGAAATTTAGGCAATTGTTAAAGGGGAGGCAGATAGTTCTTGAATTAGAAACTGTCAAAAACTCATACTCTTCATCTTCCGAAAATCGTCCCCTCAAAACCTAAGAAATCTCTTCTGCATTCCCTCATTTGAAATCAACTAGGAAACCTTCTCACCTCACAACTTGAAACCCTAAGTGTAAAATCACTCTCAAAACACCTAATGGCTAAATCAACTCTACTCAAAGAGTTACTTGAGAAGAAAAAGGAAAGAGGCCAATGGAAGAGGGCCCCGAGACAAAGCATCCACAAAAAAAGCAAAAAGGGGTATCGGGTCCAGAAATAAAGAAGACTGGAAAAGATTCTAACAAGAAGAAACTAAAAGAAAAGAAGAAGAAATAAAAAAAATGAGAAAAAAAGACAAGAAAGAAATATCTGAAAAAGGTACTTTATCCTCTTCATCTCTCAAATTTAGGAATAAAATTCATAAGGAGAGATTTAGGAAGATAGAGAATGCTCCCATTACCTACGGGAAGTTTATTGATTAGGATAGCTTTAATGAAACCTAAGAACTTCAGACTAGTTTAACAGATTACTTCAATGAGATGAGAATTAAAGATTATAGTTCTTTCAAGGGTAGAGCATATAGTGCTAGTCTAGTAAAGGAATTCTATGCTAGCATTGCCTTAAGTGAAAAAGAACTTGATGATCTCGAGGATTTTTCAAATAATAATTTGAATGTGTTCTTGAATGGAAAGGAGTTTATGGTCACTACCTCTGATTTGAGTAACCTACTAGAGATAGAAATGAAAGAAGGAAAGTTTAAAATGCTAGAGAAATATGATCATTCGTTTGTGTGGGAAATTATAACTAGGAAGAAAGAAAAATTTTCATCAAAAAGTAATACAGGACTGATAGTAAGTCCATAGTTTGGAATCTTGCATTATTTTGTGGTTGCAAACCTGCATGGAAGAAGTGGCAGTTTAAGCTACATCAGCTTCCAAGATCTTTGGCTGATGAATCTTTGGAAGGTTCATGATTGAGAAAATGAAAGTAACTTGCAAACTAGAAAAGATTCATCTGCCATATGGGAATGTGATCACTTACCTTATAAAGAAGAAATGAGTGTGGGCTAAGAGGTATGATCTAGACATGGTCAAAAACAGGGACCAGCCCTTCTACTTGGGAAGCTTGATTAAGATGGGATACAAAGTGTATAAGGACACCTTCACTAAGACATTTAAGATCACTTTTGTACCAACCCAGCCAGAAGCAGCCCTTGCACCAATTGAATCAAGACCCTATCATTTTTCAAGTGAAATCATGTTTAACTTGCTCATGAGGATGAATGCCAAGCTAACTGAGCAAGGAGCAAGGCTTTTGAAAATGGAAGAAAAGATAACTGAAATGGAAGCTAGCATAAAAGAAAAGATAGCAATGTCCTCTGAACCTGCTGTTGCTGACACCTCTACTACACCAAGCATGGCACCAGAATGATAAGGTGCTGAAAGATCAGCACTACAGCCAGAAGGTTCTACATTTCATGATACTAGCCCTAATTTTCAAGCTGAAGGTTCTACCTACCAAAGTGCAAGTCTTGGTAATCAAGATCCTGAACCAGGATTTGAGAAACCCTTCAAATTCCTCTCAGCAAAACCCCCAACAAAAGAAACTTCTGATCAAGGTACTGAGGTAATTGGTTCACCTCTTGGGTCTCCTAAGCATTAACCTCAGCCACAACCTGAACAAGAAGCATCATCTCCTCACTTAGATGAAGTTTTTGTCATGGGCCTTTTCTACCAAATGGTGAGAGAAGAACAAGCAAAGAAAGAAGCAGTTGTAGCTCAAGTTGCTCAAACAATGCCCTCAGAACTTAAAGCACAAGAAAAAAGAAAAGGAAAAACAAAAGAAATAGCTCCTGCAGCTAAGCCCAAGCCAATTGTCATGAAAAGGAAGAAAATGGCCAAAAAATCTGTACCTCCAAGAACAAAGAAGTCATCCAGGTTGGCAGAGAAGGTCAAATCGCCATCTGTAACTTCTCCTCAGGCTCCAATAGAAGTCTCTGATCAAACTACTCCTCAAAAAGCTATAGAGACACCTCCTTAACCTTATCATCAAGCTCTTGAAGCATCCTCTCAACCACTTCCTCTACGACCACCTTCTCCTGTTCCTCTGAATCCCTAGTGGGAGCAAACAATGACTCCCTTATCCTCTAATACTTCATATATCTGATGCCTCAACCCCCTCTGATGATAACAAAAATGGGGAGTAGGAAAATAATAAGAAAAATAAAAAAAATCTTGAGGGCAGAGGTACCAAACTTTAGGAAAAAACACAAGAAAAACAAAAAAAATCATGAGGGTAGAGGTACCAGGTTTCTAGGATAGCTAAGAATAAAATCTAGTTTAGGGGTATTTTCAGAACAAATTTGTGGTTATTGTTTTTGTTGGTTATTTGTGCCTTAATGGCATTCAAACATTGATGTTTAACTCTTGCTGCTATGTTTAATAGTTGATGCTATGATTATGAACATATTTATCATTTGCTGCTATGACTATGTGTGGAAAATGAATGATATGTGTCTGTTGATAATACTATCATCTGTGAAATTTTGCTGTTCATAATATGTTGATGAAAAATTTATGCTGATGCTTTGATGATTGGAATATGTGCTGGTAGCTAAGAATCTTTGTGATATTGTGAATAAATTAAGTTTGAGAATGAGTATGAAACAAACCAAATGAGTGATGAATGCAGACAAAAATCTAATGAATATACTGTTGACAGAAATCTGCAGAAATGAAAAATTGAAAATAATCTGTCAACATGTCATTTGCTTTTAAATCCAAATATATGAACATTTTCTATCTAAGGCAAGAATGTACAAGGTCTCTATGAATGTAACCTAAATATAAACTTACTGAAACAAATGAGAAGTATGCCTACATTAAAAAGGGAGCACACACTTAGGGGGAGCATTCCCCATTATGTACAGAACTGAAAAATAACTAAAAGACACTATGTAGTAAATCAAGGAATGTTTTGTCATCATAAAAAAGGGGGAGATTGTTGGTTCCATTAGTTTTTGATGATTATAAAACATTCCCATCCTTGTGTGTCTAATATTTCTATTCAAGTGTGCAGGGCAAATGTTTATAAAGAAACAATAAGCCAATCCTTCAAGTGTGCACATAAAAAGTTGATATGGATAAGGAACAAGATTGACCAACATGAAAGAAGCTCTCTAGTTGAATAATGAAGAACATTGGTTGGCCAAAATTCAAAATGGAGAAGTGATAGGCTGAAGCTTAGTGAGAAACAAAACTGACTTAGTTGACCAAAAAAATGAGTTAGTTGACTAAGTGCTCTCTGCCAAATCTACGATCGAGATAGAACCAATTTAGTCGACCAAAAGAAAAATGCTAGTCGACTAAGAGCTCTCTCTCTGCAACTTATACCAGGCCACTACAAGACAGATTAATGACTAAAACTTACCCTAAACTGTTTCTAACAGTCAAAAACGGTCCAACAGCCATCAGACATGTTTTTTCAAGAATAAAAGGAACTTCAAATGGCTAGGAACCAACTTTTGGCAACTTTTATAAAGATTTCATCATATTCAAGCCAAGAAAGAGCAAAAAACTTAAAAATTCTTTGTACTCTTTATTGCACTCAAATGCTTATCTTTTGTAGTTGCATTCAGCACTAAACCGTGTACCACTTAGATCTATTTGTGATCATAGGTACTTTCTTTTCTACTCATATTTATATTCTTAAAGTGAGGAATTCACTCTAAGTGATAGATTCAAGCTAGGTTGCTTGAATGCTTGAAGGTTCCAACTTAGCCTTGGAAAGTTGGGTATTGGGTTTTGGTTGAGCCCTTTAAAAATCATTGTGAAAGGTTGTGGTTGAGCCTTGAAAAACCATTTTGGGGTTTTAGTTGAGCTCGAGAAAAACTAGTGTAAAGGTTGTGGCTAAGCCTTGTAAAAGCTTGGTGGAAGATTGTGAATTCCACTAGTTTTAGTGATTGGTTTAAAAATCCTTGGTTGGATAATCAAGGTAGTAGATGTAGGTCTTAAACCGAAACACTATAAATCCTTTGTCTATTTTCTTCATTGTTTTACTTTTCTAATTTTAAGATTAGATCTCAATCTTGCTAAAAGAGCCGAAGTAGTGCTATTCACCCCCCTCTAGCACTCATATTTGGGACCAATAACTACCAACTAGAACCCCTTATCAAATATCCCCTCCGGAGTTGGTCAAGTTAAGAAAGTTATTTAGAGAGTTGATCAATGTCAAATTCATTATGCTCTCAAAATCAACCTTTAGTGCATCAGTGCTGTTCCAACACAAGCATGATGGGCCATTGAGGTTGTGCATCGATTACATAGCTTTGAGCAAGCTCACAGTAAAGAACAATTATCTTATACTATTAGTTGTAAACTTGTTCAATTAGTTAGGGGAAGCTACTTGGTTCATGAAGTTGGACTTAAACTCAAGGTACTATCGGGTGGGTATAACCAAGGGGGATGAGCCTTGACTACTTATGTGACCTATTATGGTTCGTGCAAGTTCCTTTTCATTCCATTCAAACTCACTAGTGCACTAGTCACATATTGCACGCTTATAAATAAGGTATTATAGCTTTTCTTAAACAAATTTGTAGTTGTATTCTTAAACAATATTGTGATTTACAATAAAACACTAGAGAAGAATGTGTAACATTTTATGCGTGTGATAGAGGCAGGGCGTATGAGTTGTATATGAAGAAAAAGAAATGCACTTTTTCTTTCCATGAAGTGCCTTTCTTAAAACACAATTAGTGTCAATCGCATTCAAATGAACCCCAATAAAGTGAAAGTTATCCTTGATTGGGAACTGCCTACAAGGTAACAAAACTTTAATAATTTTTAGTCCTTGCTAAGTATTATCAAATATTCTTAGGGGATACTATTCTATCATCAGTCCTTTAATCAATATGCTAAGGAAAGAAAATGCATGGGATTGGAATAAGGTGAGTCAACAAGCTTTCGAACAAGTGAAAAAGGTGATGTTCAAAAAACTAATGTTAGTACTATCAAATCACATAAAACCATATAAACTCCATATCAATGCATTTGACTTTAACATTAGAGGTGTTTTGATACAAGAAGGACATCTAGTGGCATTTGAGTGTCACAAGCTCAAAGAGACCAAGATAAGGTACATAAGGCAAAAAAAATGAGATAATAGTAGTTGTATGTGACGCAATTCTCACGTAACTTGCAGCGTAGCAATGCAACAAAAGAAAACCCTATCGAGGTGGTGATTGGGTAACAGCCTTTCATGCCAAGTGTCGTAGTAGTGGGCTATATTAGTCTAGCACCGATAATATATAAGTATGATAATTGGACTTAGCTCAAGTTTATCTACATAAGGCCATCAAGAAGATGAAGAACTAGGTTGATCAATCTCGAAAGGATGCACATTTTGACAAGGAGATTTAGTAATGATGAAACTTCATCTTGTGCTTAAACACAAGGATCTCCACAAAGGATTGGTTTAACAATACAAAGGGATTTATTGAATGTTGAAGACGATTAACATGGTAGTGTACAAGCCCAATATGAAGGCCCATCTTGTATTCCACATCAATATGTTAAAGTCCTACCATGCAGATGAGTAAGATTTTAGTTGAATGGTAAGCCAAAAGTTATCGATAAGAGTCAAGGTAGCATAAAAGCTAGAGCTGGAGCAAATTTTGGTTGAAAGAGTGTTGAGGCAAAAAAATTATGGATCAAGGCACCAATAATTAGTGAAATGGAAGGGGTTGCCAGAGAGCAAGGTAACTTACGAATCAACAGAAGATTTTTGTCGATTCCAAGATAAGGTGGAGCTCTTCCATGAAGCAATGAGAGTGTTGCCAAATTAAGTGGGGGAGGATGTCATGCCTAAAAGTTTAAACCAGCAATACACACATTAGCAGTTAAGGCAGTCCAAACAGGCCACATAACCTAAGTAAACCAGATAGCCTAAGTATAGCTTAGATAAGCTAGTAGCTCAAATAGATAATAGCCTAGGCAGGCCAAATAACCAAAATAGGCCAATGGCCTAAATAGGAGACCCTATTCATGTTAGTCCCAAAGTGAGTGCTAAAGGAGGGGTGAATATCACTATCTCAGCTTTTTTGCAAGATTGAGATTTGATCTCAAAACAAAGAAAGCAAAACAAAAGAGACAATGGACAAGGTATTTATAGTGGTTCGGTTCAAAACCTACATCCACTACCTTGATTATCCAACCAAGGATTTTCAAATCAAAGACTAAAACGGTGGAATTCACAAGCTTCCACCAAGCTTTTACAATGGCTTTTCCAAGGCTTAGCCACAACCTATCACTAGTTTTTCCCAAGCTAAACTAAAACCCCAATGTGGTTTTTCAAGGCTCAACCACAACCTTTACTCTAGTTTTTCATGGGCTAAACTAGAACCCCAAGGTAGTTTTTCAAGGCTCAACCACAACCTTTACACTCAACTTTTCAAGGCTAAGTTGCAACCTATAAGCATTCAAGCAAACCTTGCTTGAAGCAAACACTTAGAGTGAAACCCTCACTCTAAGAATACAAAGATAGATGAGAAAGTACTTAATGATCACACAGTTGATCTAAGTGGTACAAGTTTAAGTGCTAAACATAATTACTAAAGATAGACGTTTGAGTGCAATGAATAGTACAAAGGATTTGCAAGTTTTTTACTCTTTCTTGGCTTGAATATGATGGAGTCTTTGTTAATGAAGCCAAAAAATTGGTTCCTTGGCATTTGAAGATCCTTTTATAGTTAGAGAGGCTTGTCTGATGGCTGTTGGGACGTTTATGACCATTAGAAATAGTTTTGGGAAGATTCTAGCCTTTCTGTCTTGTAGTGACTTGGCGGATGTTGCAGAGAGAAAGCACTTAGTTGATTAAAATTTTTTCTTGGTCGACTAAGTTGGTTCTGTTTTCAGATGCAGATTCTAGAGAGCGCTTAGTCGACTAACCCTATTTTCTTTGGTCGACTAACTCGGTTCTATTTCTCACTAATCTTCAGCCTTTCTCTTCTCCACTTTTACTCTTGTTCAACCAATGATCTTCCTTGTTTCACCAGGGAGCTTCATTAATATTAATCTTTTTTGTTCCTTATTCAAATCACATCTTTAGGTGTTTAATAGGAAGATTGACATATTGTCTCATTTATGAACATTTGCCCTGCACACTTAGGTAAAGATATTAGACACAAATGACATGAGAATGTTTTATTATCATCAAAAACTAATGGAGCCAACAATCTCCCCCTTTTTGATGATGAGAAAACATCATTTGGTTAGCAACATAGTGTCTTTTTAATTCTTTTTTGGTTTCTGCAGACAATGAGGATTGCTCCTCCTAAGTTCATGCTCCCCCTAAGTGTGTGCATATTTTTCATCTATTCTAGCAAGCTTTTATCTATAGTTATATTCCTAGTGACATTGTACATATTTGCTTCTGATAGAAAATGTTCATATATGCAGGTTTAAGACCAAATGACATGCTGACAGATTTATCAGATTTTCTATTTTTGTAGATCTCTGTCAATAGCTTGTAATTTCCAAATTTCATCATGTTAGCTCCAGATTTCATTCAAACCATCATTTTACCAGCAGACTCTTATAAATCATCATCCATATGTACTTGAACACATATTTAACTTTGCATTATCGTGTCAGAATAGGTTTATCAGCATATTTATTCAATGTCAACACAGCATCAGAAAATTACAACAGGATTTCACAGATGTCAACAGAAAATTTCCAACCATGTTTCATAATGCCATAAATATCATTTTTAGAGTTCAAGCCTTTCAAACAATTATCAACAAGCATATTCTAAATATCCATAAAGTCAGCCAAGATTAAGATTTAGTGTTTGAATGCCTTTGAGGCATAAATATCCAATAAAAATAGTAATCAAAAATTTATTCCAGAAATACCCCTAGACCTGTTTTTGCTACCTATCTATCCTAGAAGTTTGGTATCTCTACCCTCAGGATTTTTTTATTTTTCTTGTAATTACTACTCCCCTTTTTTGTCATCATCAAGGAGAGGGTTGAGGTATCAATCCTCAGAGGGAGATGGTGAGGATTCAAGGGACATGGTTTGTTCCCACCAAGGATTTAAGGAAACATGAGAAGGTGGTCTCAGAGGGGGTTAAGAGGCTACTTTAGGAGTTTACTGAGGAGGCTGAGGAGATGTCTTTGTAGCTTTCTCTGGAGTTGCTTGATCAGAGACTTCTATTGAGGCTTGAGGAGTGCTTGTAGAAGGTGATTGTTCTTTTGTTGCCAATCTTGAAGACTTCCTTGTCCTTGGAGGTACTGATTTTTTTGTTATCTTCTACTGTCTTATGGTAGGTGGCTGAGGCTTGGTTGTTGGAGCTGTATCTTTTGTTTTTCTTTTTTCTTTATCTTTTTCTGCAGCTTCTTTTTCTGAAGTCATTGTTTGAGCAGCTTGAGCTGCTGCTGCTTTTTTTTTCTGCTTGCTTTTCTCTTACCATTTAATAGAATAGTCCCATGACAGACACTTCATTAGAGTGGGAGATGATGCTTCTTGTTCAAGATGTGATGGATGCTGATGCTCAGGAGAACCAAGTGGTGAACCAACTACCTCAGTGCCTTGATTAGATGTTTTTTTTTCTGCTGAGGTGGTTTTGAGGGGTTCCTCAATTCCTGGTTCAAGGCCTTAATGTCCAACACTTGCACTCTTGTATGTAGACCCTTCAGTTTGAAATTCAGGGTTTGCATCTTAAAATTCAGAACCTTTTAGTTGCAAGGCTGATCTTTCAGCACCCTGTTCTTTTGGTGTCATGCTCTCAGTAGCAGATGAGTCAGCATCAGCAAGTCCAAGTGGTATTTTAGATTTTGCTTTCAGGTTGGCTTCAATCTTATTCATTCTTTCTTCAATTTTCACAAGCCTTGCTCCTTGATCAGTGAGCTTGGCATCTATTCTCATCAGCAGATTGAACATAACCTCATTGGAGAAAGGAGGGGTTGCTATTTTTGGTTATGTGGGGACTGCCTCTAGCTGACTTTGTACTGAAGTGATATTTGAGGTCTTGTTGAAGGTGTCCCCATACACCTTGTATCCCATCTTGATCAGACTTCCTAGGTAGATTGGTTGGTCTTTGCTTTTGACCATATTCATATCATACCTCTTGACCCATACTCCTTTCTTCTTAACAAGTGATGTATTACATTCCCATAAGGTAGATGAATTTTGTCCAGCTTGTAAGTAGGTCTTATCCTTTCAATCATGAACCTTCCAAGGTTTAGAACTTCACCAGTGAATGCATGCTCCATTAGCCAAAGGTCTTGAAGGCTGATGTAGCTTAAGCTATCACTCCTACCATACAAATTGGCAACTACAAAGTAATGCATGATTCTAAATTGTGGACTAATGATCAGTCCTACATTGGCTTTTGAAGAGAATTTTTCTTTCTTTCCGGTAACAATTTCCCACACAGAAGCAGGATCATACTTATCAGGCATTTCAAACTCTCCATCTTCTCTTTCAATTCCTAGCATATTACTCAAATCTGAAGCTGTAACTAAGAACTCTTTCCCATTCAAAAATACATTTAGGTTATCATCTAAAAAGTCTTCTGAATCATCAAGCTTTCTCTCACTAAATGTAATGCTAGCATAGAATTCTTTAATTAAGCTAGCACTATACGTCTTGTCTTTGAAAGAGCTATCCTCCTTAATCCTTAATTCATTAAAATAGTCTGTTACGCTAGTTTGGAGTTCAGGCGTTTCACTGAAACTGTCCCAATCAATATGCTTCTCGCATGTAATGGGAGTATTCTCGATTTTCCTAAACCTTTCTTCATGAATTTTGTTCCTAAATTTTTGGGCTAAAGCAGATGATGTACTTTTTTCTCCTTTGCTCTTATTTCTCAGTCTTTTTCTTTTTCTCTTTTTGTTTCTCTTCTCAGACTCTTTCCCAGTCTTCTTTGTTCTAGAACTTGATGCGTCTTTTTTGTTTCTTCTTTAGGTGCTCGGCTTCGAGGTTTTCTTCTACTGGTTTTTTCCTTTTTTTCTTTGCTAGCAAATCCTTGAGCAGAGTCGACTTGGCCATTGCAATTTCTGAAGATGATTTTCACTTAGGGTTCCAAGATGTGATAGAATGAGGGTTTTCGGTTGATTTCAGATGAAGAAGGAAAGAAAATGAGATTGATAGGGTTGAGAGAATCGGTTATTAGAGGGTTAAGAAGTGATTGACAGTTTCTAACTTAGAAACCATCTGCCTCCCCCTTTACAAATGCCTCATTTTCCCAAATTTCAAAAACTCCCTTTCATATTTTTACTATTTACTACTTCAGGTTTTCCCTTTTTATTTTGTCACCCGATAGGCATAAAATTTCATTAATTTAATCCTTTATCATTCAATCATTAGTTCTTTTGATCTAATAAAACAGAATGCTCTTAGTTGACTGAGTTTCACACTTTAGTCGACTAAGTCTCTTCTGTTTTTCTCTATTTAGTCCAGACTTCTTCCTATAACTCTTCCAAACAACACATTCTTAGATTTCTTCTAATTTCACATAATCTATCCTCACTAAGGGGTTTTGTAAATATGTCAGCAAGTTGATGCAATGTGCTTATGAACTCAATATTGATTTCTCCCTTAGTTACATAATCTCTAATAAAGTGGTGTCTTATTTCAATGTGTTTGGTTCTTGAGTGCTGTATAGGATTCTTTGAGATATTTATAGCACTGGTATTGTCACAATATATTAGAGTGTTATTCATTGGCAATCCATAGTCTTTTAATTGTTGTTTAATCCATAAACCTATGCACAATAACTTCCTAGGGACACATATTCTGCTTCAGCAGTGGACAATGCTACAGAATTTTGCTTCTTGCTTGACCAGCATACAAGCATGCTGCCTATCAGCTGACATATTCCACTTGTGCTTTTCCTATAAGTTCTACTTCCTGCAAAGTCAGCATCTGAATATCCCACAAGACTGAATGGTGATTCTTTTGAATACCAAATTCCTAAGCTTTGAGTTTCTATGAGATATCTAAATATTCTTTTCACAGTAGTTAGGTGTGTTTCTTTAGGTTAAGACTGAAATCTAGCACATAAACACACACTAAACTGAATATCTGGTCTACTTGCAGTCAAGTAAAGAAGAAATCCAATTATACTTCTATAGAGCTTTTGATCTACATTTTTACCTTTCTCATCAGCATCAAGCTTTATAGATGTACTCATTGGTGTGCTGATGGATTTCAATTTTAGCATATCAAACTTTTTGAGCATGGCTTGAATGTATTTGTCTTGGCTGATAAAGGTTCTTTCTTTGCATTGCTTGATTTGAAGGCCAAGAAAGTACTTCAATTCTCCCATCATGCACATCTCGAATTCTCCTTGCATTTCCTTAGCAAAGTTCTTGTAAAGAGATTCATTAGTAGCACCAAATATAATGTCATCTACATAGATTTGAACTATGATTAGATCATTTAGGTATCTCTTGATAAACAGTGTGGTGTCAATGTTACCCTTAACATAGTCTTTTTCTACCAGAAATTTAGAAAGCCTTTCATACCAAGCTCTAGGAGCTTGTTTCAATCCATACAAGGCTTTTTGAAGTTCGAGGACATGATCTGGTTTCTCAAAATCTTCAAAACTAGCAGGTTGTTCAACATATACTTCTTCTTGAATGATTCCATTAAGGAATGCACTATTCACATCCATTTGGTACAACTTAAAGTTCATATAACAAGCAAAGGCAACTAATAATCTTATGGCTTCTATTCTAGCTATCGAAGCAAAGGTTTCTTCATAATCTATGCCTTCCTCTTGATTATATCCCTTTGCCACCAATCTTGCTTTATTTCTCACTACATTTCCTTGTTCATCAACCTTATTTCTAAACACTTATTTAATGCTAACTATAGGATGATTTGAAGGCTTAGGCACTAGTGACCATACATTATTTCTCTTGAATTGATCCAGCTCCTCTTGCATGGCTAAATACCAGCTTTACTCTTTTACAGCTTCTTCAAAACTTTTAGGTTTAGTTTGAGAAATGAATGTTGAAAATTCACATGTCTCTTTAGTTCTTTTCCTAGTCTTAACTCCATGAGATATGTCATCTATGATTTGTTCTTGAGGGTGATCTCTCACATATTTTCAGCTTTTAGGTAAGTCACTATGTTGGATTTCTTGTCTTTGTAAATTTTTAAGAGGTGGAGCCACGGTTTCTTCTCTCAATGAGCCTTCCTTATTATTCTTGCTATTATTTAGGCTTATTTTTTCCATGTGTTTCTTTAAATTTTCTAAATCTTCATTATCCTTATGAACTTCATTTTCAACATGAATTGAATCATCAAAAACTATATGGATAGATTCTTCAACTTTTAGTGTCTTTTTGTTGAAAACTCTATAAGCTTTTGAGTTCATGGCATATCCCAAGAATATTGCTTCATCACTTTTAGCATCAAACTTTCCTAATGGCTGTTTTCTATTGTTCAAAACAAAGCATTTGCAGCCAAAGCTCCTAAGATGAGAGATGTTTGGCTTTCTTCCTTTGTACAACTCATATGGGGTCTTTGACATGATTGCTCTAATTGAAACTCTATTAAGTATGTAAGCTGCTGTATTTACAGCTTCAGCCTAAAAGTACTTAGGAAGATTATTCTCACAAAGCATGATTCTTGCCATCTCTTTCAATGTTTTATTCTTTCTTTCCACAACTCCATTTTGCTGGGGTGTTCTAGGTGCTAAAAAGTTATGTTCCAATGCTTTTTCATTGCAATGTTTCTCGAACTCATCATTTTCAAATTCTCTTCCATGGTCACTCCTAATCCTAATAATGGATGTACCTCTTTCATTCTCAACTTTCTTACAGTATCCTATGAAAGTTGATAATGCATTATTTTTGTGAGTAAGGAAATAAACCCAAGTAAACCTAGAATAGTCATCCATAATCACTAAGCCATAAGATTTTCCACCTAAACTTGTGGTGCTAATAGGACCAAAGAGATCTATGTGCAGCATTTCAAGAGGTTTCGATGTTGACACAACATTCTTAGCTTTGAAGGAAGTTCTAACCTGTTTTCCTAATTGACAAGCTTCACATATTCTATCATTTTCAAACTTAATGCTAGGTAGTCTAACGACTAGATCTTTCTTAATTAGTTTCGACATGGTATTCAAACTAACATGTCCTAGTCTTCTATGCCACAGCCAGCTATTATTTTCAACCTTGTCTACTAAGCATATTTCACTATCTTTTTCTAGATTTTCAAGAAAGATGGCATACATGTTTTTCAATCTTTTACCTATGAAGGTAGTCTTGTTAGTACCTATATCTATTACTTCACATTTATTGGAATCAAAACACACCTTAAACCCTTTATCAAATAACTGACTTATGCTTAATAGATTATGCTTTAAGTCTTGAACAAATAACACAAGAGTTCTTACCAACCGTACCCATACCTTGGATTCTTCCTTTTGAATTATCTCCAAAGGATACGGTGCCTCCCTTTTTCTTGTCCAGCTATGCAAATAGCATTTCATCCCATGTCATGTGTCGAGAGCAACTACTATCCATGTACCATAGTTGCTTCTTCTTATGTTGAGCCTTTGAACATGTTTCCTTTAGGTGCAGCTCAACCTACAAAAGCATGGTTCAGTTCTTCTTGATAGGTACTCATACTTTGATGGGTCCTTGAGTGTTAGTGTCAAGAAAATAGCCTTTTGGCACTCAGATTTTTTTGGTTTTCTCCACATTTATACTTTTGACACAATCATAAGATAGATGACCATGTTTTCCACAACAATAGCATCTAGATGATGCTTTGTGATGATTTTTCTTACCATATGAATTTTTCTTTAAAGAATCATTGCTTAAACACTTAGGAGCTGTATTTTCATTAAGGGTTTTTGGTAAAGCAGCAGTTTTATTTTCTAGCTCTACCTTCATGACTTCAAAATTTGTTTTTGAGTGTTCTAGTTCAGTTTGAAGTAAGTTTCTTTGCTCAAAAACATAGTTGAATTCATGCTTTATTTTCTCCAAATCTTTTTCAAGTGATGTAGCCTTTTTCTTCAAGTTTTTGTACTTAAAAAACAGGCTTTCAATTTCATCACATAAATTATCATACTCATCTTGTAACTCATTCATAGAAATATCACAAGTGGATGAGCATACCTCTGTTTCATCATCCTTTGCCATTAAGCAGATGTTAGTTATTTCCTTTAAGCTTTCTTTATCAGTTTCTGTGCTCGAATCACTATCTGACCAGGTTGCAGCAACCATTGCCCTTTTTTATTTTCTATTTTTCTTTTGAGTTTTTTCTTTCAGCAATGGACATTCAAACTTGCAGTGCTCGGGTTCTTGCATTCGTAGCAAATTACTTCTTCCTTGTTATTGCTGTCAATTTTGTTTTTCTTCCAAGAAAGACCTTGGTCTCTCTTAAGGATTTTTCTTACAAATCTTCGATTCTTTCTTCTAATCAGTTTTCTGAATTTTCTTGCAACAAGTGCTAATTCATCATCATCATTGCATAAGAGTTCTTCCAACTCTTCTTCAAGGATGCTGGCTTTAAATGTTATGTTCTTCTTCTTTTTCAAGGATACTGGCTTTAAGTGTTATGTTCTTCTTCTTCTCTTTTGCCTCTCTTTTATCCTCTTCTTCTTCTTCTTTGAACTCAAACTTATGTGTAAGCAAAGACTTGAAAATTTCATTAAGTGTGATGATGTTCAAATCTTTTGCTTCTCTTATGACAGTCACATTTGGCTTCCAAGACTTAGGTAGACTCTTGAGAAGTCTTTTCACAAGCTCATGCTCAGGGATAGGTTTTCCTAGTTGGTTAAGTTTATTTGTGATGTTCGTAAACCTATCAAACATGCTAGTGATGTTCTCACCAGGTTTCATTTTGAGCATCTCATAATTATAGGTCAGGAGGGCTATCTTGGACTCCTTAACTTGAGAAGTCACTTCATGAATAATTCTTAACTTATCCCACACTTGCTTAGCTGTTGTATAGCTTAAGACTTTGTTAAACTCAGTGGGAGTTAAGACACAATGCAAGGTGTTGATTGCCTTAAAATTGGTCTGCACTTTCTTGGTTTCAACTCGATCCATTCAGACCTTGGCTTAGGCATCAACTCATTTGTAACCACATTTACAGTTGAGGGAATAAATGGACCATCAGTGATGACATCCCACATTTCATAATCTATGGCTCTAATGTATATTGACATCCTAGTGCTCCAATAAGGGTAATTAGAGCCATCAAACAGAAGTGGTCTGTTTGTAGATTCTCCTTCGGCTATGACTGATTTTTATAGAACCATTTGGATCCTCTCTAAGGGTGTTAGACCTTGTATGCAGAGAGCTAGCTCTGATACCAATTGTTGGTCCCAAAGTGAGTGCTAGAGAAGGGTGAATAACACTATCTCGGCTCTTTTGCAAGATTGAGACTTGATCTCAAAACAAAGAAAGCAAAACAAAAGAGACAATGGACAAGGTATTTATAGTGGTTCGATCTAAGACCTACATCTACTACCTTAATTATCCAACCAACGATTTTCAAATCAAACACTAAAACGGTGGAATTCACAAGTTTCCACCAAGCTTTTACAATGGCTTTTCCAAGGCTTAGCCATAACCTTTACACTAGTTTTTCACGAGATCAACTAAAACCCAATGTGGTTTTTCAAGGCTCAACCACAACCTATCACTAGTTTTTCCCGGGCTAAACTAAAACCCCAATGTGGTTTTTCAACACTCAACCACAACCTTTACTCTAGTTTTTCACGGGCTAAACTAGAACCCCAAAGTAGTTTTTCAAGCCTCAACCACAACCTTTACACTCAACTTTTCAAGGTTAAGTTGCAACCTATAAGCATTCAAGCAAACCTTGTTTGAAACAAACACTTAGAGTAAAACCCTCACTCTAAGAATACAAAGATAGATGAGAAAGTACCTAATGATCACACGGTTGATCTAAGTGGTACAGGTTTAAGTGCTAAACACAATTGCTAAAGATATACGTTTGAGTGCAATGAAGAGTATAAAGGATTTGCAAGTTTTCTACTCTTTTTTGGCTTAAATATGATGGAGTCTTTGTTAGTGAAGCCAAAAAATTGGTTCTTTGGCATTTAAAGATCTTTTTATAGTTGGAGAGGCTTGTTTGATGGTTGTTGGGACGTTTATGATCGTTAGAAACAGTTTTGGGAAGATTCTAGCCATTTTTTTGTCTTGTAGTGACTTGGCGGATGTTGCAGAGAGAGAACACTTAGTTGACTAAAATTTTTCCTTGGTCGACTAAGTTGGTTCTGTTTTTAGACGTAGATTCCAGAGAGCGCTTAGTCGACTAACTTTATTTTCTTTGGTTGACTAACTCGGTTTTGTTTCTCACTAATCTTCAGCCTTTCTCTCCTCCACTTTGACTCTTGTTTAACCAATGATCTTCCTTGTTCCACCAGGGAGCTTCATTAATATTAATCTTCCTTGTTCCTTATTCAAATCACATCTTTAGGTGTTCAATAGGAAGATTGACATATTGTCTCATTTATGAGCATTTTCCCTGCACACTTAGGTAAAGATATTAGACACAAATGACATGAGAATATTTTATTATCATCAAAAACTAATAGAGCCAACAATTCACGTACCAAGGGTAGAATTACTTGTGAATCTTTATGAATGTCTTATCTAATTTGTACTTTTATAACAATTGATATATATTTGAATTTAAATGTTGATTTGATGAGGATTTAAATTTGAATGTTGTAAATATGATATCTATTCAAATTTAAATCCTTTAGCCTATCTTACATTCAAATTGCAGCTAGATAAAAAGGGCTACCAACTTGTAAATACCTTCTCTCTTTTCATTTGTAACATATACAAGTTTGAGAATAAGAACTTTCATTTCTCTCAAGTTATCTTCTTTTCTTTTCTTTCTTGCTTTCATTGTTTTGTAGGTTCCGAAGCTTACTTAAACTCAGTTTTCAAAATTTAAAGTCACACAAAGTTAAGCTAAAGTCTCGACATGTGACACATGTATTATTTTGAAAAAACTAAATCATATCAAACGAATAGTTGACTCACTTTTTGTTATAAAAGATTATTATCTTACAAAAAATTAATAATTATACTTCTTGTTGTGGTGTATAAAATAATAGCCTGTCACGACCTGGAACCACTCTCAAGTCTGTGACAACCGTCGCGATGTCCTGATATACACTCATCCCACGAGTATCATATCGAGACCTCGCAAGGCTCTCGTACCAGTCTTTCCAACTCCCCTGTGAGTTTCTATGTACAAACCTCATGTTTCTAAGCATTTCGTTCAATTTCGGACCAAAATTGAAAAAAAGACGAAATTTACTACACAAGGGTGTTTTGGTCATTTTTCATCGAAAATTTTGAAATTTAGAAAAAGTGTTACTTATACGTAAAGATTTCAAAATTCGTAGTCAGAATTGAAATCAGATATCTAAAACATGAAATTTAAGTAAAATTATGTTTAATGGAATAAAATATTAATATTTCATAAAATAAAATATTTTCTTATAAAACAATTTTTATATAGATATTCAGAAATAATTTTTTACAGCGTAAAAGCAAAATATATTATTACATACAGTAACACAGTTAACTAAAGTATAAAATTTAATTTACAATGTTAAGTGGGCTCGTAATAGAGAAATACAATCTAAGAGGTGAACCTATGCACTGAAGGTTATCACTCTAAACCTTCTCCTCAACAAAATCCTTTATCTACAAATATCTGTGAGCCTGAAATGGGGAAATTGAGGGGTGAGTTTTACAACCCAGTGAGTTAGATAACTACCATTCACGACATCTAAAGTCGAGTAGATGAAGATAATATGTATTAAAATGTCATATCACCATACAATTCATAACACCAAATTTAGTAAAATCATGCCAAATAATTTCATTAATTTAAACACAAGGTTATGATTTATTTCGTAAAATTGGGCTTTGACCAAATCTTATACTCGTGAACACATGATCAGAGTGTCCCATCGAGTTCGCCAAGGTTGTTACCATTTATATCATAATTAGAAAATACAATCGTTCTTTGGCGTTGGCCTAATTCACTCTCACGTGGGGTTAGACATGGAGTGAATTCTCTGGGTATCTCGGGAGTTATCCTACACGCCTCTCTAACCGAGATTATATAATTCTTGAGTTTACCATGCTCCTCCTAAAGGTAGTCCACGGAAACCTGCCACTGCAGCGACTAATTAAACCCACCATATCACTAAAAATTTCATGGCATAACAAGGTAATTTTTATACTAGCCAGCCTACACGGTAAATAGTAATTCATGCCAATTTTAACACAATAAACCAGCCAAGTATGCTCACCAAGATCATAAGCCATAATTTCAATTTTAATACATAAGCACAATTTAATGCCGATCTCCATATACTCAGTGTAAATAAATCAATTTCTTATCGATTTAAAAATCATTTATAAATTCAATTTATTTTTAATCACAAAAGCAAATAAACTACTCTAGATATTGAAAACGGTAAATTATCCACTCACCTTGTCACAGGAGTGCGCGATACTCCTGTTTTAATTTCCACTACATTTTAATCTTTCCCGCGTCCTGGGAACCCACCGCCTATGCACTATTCATGACACAAAATCTCGTTATTTGTGTCCAACATAATAATTTATTTCAGGCTCTTCATAATGCATGAAATGCCATGCATCCTGTCCAAATTACCGTCTAAACACGGTATTCGACCTAGTTTGCCTACACGCGTCCGAACTGGCTACAGTCTCCAATTTAATTCCGAATTGATTTCTTTCAATTTCTATACTTTAATTACACTTAATTGGCCTTAGTGACTGTGAATGTGATGTCAATTTGCAGTCCAAATCACCCAGTGCACTAGTTTGCACTTTAGGCAAAAATTTCAGTTTTTGCACCAAAATTTCCCATAATTTTTCTACACCCATAATTCATCATAATTCATTTAAATAACATGAAATCTCATCACTTTCAGTAGCCATTTCTCTCCTGGAAATTTCGGCATTAAGGGTTTTAATGGAGAAAAATAATTTTTCTCACTAGTTTTTGTTACTTTCAATTTCTACCCACCTAATAACATTAAATCACCATAAAATCTACCAACAAAATGAATCAAAACCCACCTAAGGATGCTGGTTCAGCAAGGGATCATCATACCCATATGTCAATTTTGCATGGAAATGAAAAAAGAATAGATGGGTAATGGAAATCACATAGAAAATTAATGAATTTTACCTTTTAATTGCTTGAACACTTGATTTTTCCTTGTTTTCCCCAAATTTTCAGTCTAGGTTTTGAATTTTTCTTTTCCTTCTTGCTCTCTTTGATGGCCAGCCATGACATGAAGAAATTCTAGAAATTTCAAGCCTTTTATAAGGCTAATTAAAATATTATTATTTTAATCACATGACATTTTTTTATTAATTTTTTTTTCAATCCTTATCTTTTGGCTTTATTTTCAGCCACAAAATTTCTTTCCCTTATCCTCAGCCTTCATGAAGATTCTGGACAAATCCAAAAATTTTGGTTGTGTAATTTTATGAAATTACACTTTTACCCCCGAAAAAGTACAAAATTACATTTTTACCCTAAAAATTGAAAAATTACCCATAGACATATTTTTCACCCATCATACTCATACCATTCTCCAATTTGTCAAATTTGATCAAAATTCTCTCGAAAAATTAAATTTGATCCTTTGATAGTAAAATTACTATTTTACCTTTATACTCCGAAATGTATCGGGAATTGAAACTTTTCACTGTTAAATCCTCAAATCATGTTCTAAATAATCTAAATAATCAATCTAAATCAAATGGGACTAAAATCTTCTTTAAAAATTCTCGTTTTGACCTTTAGTGGTAAAATTACTATTTTGCCCTTGTGTCCCAAAAATACCGAGAATTACACTTTTTCACTGCTAAACTTTATTTTATGCTCCAATAATCATATTATATTTTATATAATTATTCTTGGTCATTTAAAATCAAAATCTTTATTAAAATCCCCACTTTGTCTTGAAATTGAAAAATGACCGTTTTGTCCCTAATCTGTCAATTTTCTCGATTAGCTCTAAACTGAACTTCGAACTCCAAATCACTGTTTTAAGTAATCCCTGGATTGTGAAATTGAGGATTTCACTCTTAAAATCCTTGTTTGAACTTGTTCGAGGTTTAATCGACTCAATGGTATTCTTAAGGACAATATAATTATTTAACTTGTTTCCCGAGGCAATTCAATATACAACTATGCTATCCAATGCATGTAAATGATATATCACAGATAAATTAGGATCGGGTATTATATAGCCTTTCATTAAAACATAAAAAAAATATTTTGTTTATTCATATTCTTTTTTTTGCTTGATTCAATTTTTCTCTTGAAGTTGTTTATATTTAATTAATAAAAATATTTTTAATTTGTTATTTCTTTCATTTTAAAATATTATGATTTGATTTTAATAAATTTGAATCTTTTATTTTTTTTTATATATTAAAAGCAACACTTTTATAATAGCTCTATTCGAATAGCACGTTTTAAAAAAGTTCCAAACTGACCAACTAGAACTTAAAAATATGCATAGTGAAGGTTAAAAACTTCAAAAGTCAATGAATTTAAATTTAAATATTACCACATAACTATAATTAATTTAATTATGGATAAACAAAGTCATATTGTATTATTAAATTTATGTTTAATATCTAAATGAACTTGTATATAATTAATCAAACTCACTTTCTGGCTTTTTAAGCCTATCATCCATATATTTTTTAAACTATCATCTTCATTTCATTAAAAAAATTATCATTATTATATTATTTTGTGTGCCCCAAGGGATACCCCAACAGTATATCTTGAGATTACATTTTGAAAGTTTTAAGGTTCAAATTTCAAGATAGAAAAAGTTCAATTATTAGATAAGAGATAGTTATGTTTCAATGTATAGTTTAAAGCCTTTTATATACAAACAAAAAAATATTCCCTTTTAGGAGGTGTACATGAATCAAGTCGAGCCAGGCTTACAACACCTTCCTTTTTGAAAGTCAAGTCTAAGCCTAACTCGATCTACCTATTTAACTATGGATTATTAATAATGCACTAACAGTGTATATCTTTTATAGATTGTCAGACCATCAAAAAGTAACACCTTATTAATGAGATAAAATTAAATATCTATAAAGGCATAATAATAAATATATAAAATTTTTATTTAATGGAAAAAAACCAAAAAATTATTTTCTTCTTAGGTTTTTCTCTTTAAGAATTTTGTTAAGCATTTGTCAAAAAATTATACCCACAATACCCACTTTACTATTGCTCTCTCTCTCTCTCTCTCTCTCTCTCTCTCTCTCTCTCTCTCTCTCTATTTCCTTTTCTTCTTCCCATGTTTCCTACCAACGTATTTTTCAATTTGTTCCAACAATTGATGATAAACATGAGGATATATGGCCAAATTTTGTAATATCGACTCAAAGTAAATTGATAGCCATTGTCTTGTAGGGATTACAAAATGGGTTTTGCTTAGGGATGTCAACGGGTCGAGTACCCTATAATTTCGAGGTACCCGAACCCTAACCCTATAAAAAATCAATTACCTCAACCCTATTAATTACCCGTTTAATTTTAAAATTACTACTCTAACCCTAACCATAATACATTCCCACTACTCTATAATTACCCTAACCTGTTTAAATACCCGATTAAATAAAAAAATTATTAAAATTTTCTTCATGAGAACCCAATTACCCAATTAACTTTTCTAATCTTATAACTTACCTTTAGATTTATATGTTATATGTTTATATAAATAAACATATCTATATTGTAATCAATAATTTTACGAGTTATAATTTTTACAATGTTAATACAAAATAAAAAGTAAATATATTTATATTTAAAATATATAATATATACACACACGTATTCATAAAAGTATTAATGTCATCATATTAATAATTAGAATAATCATACTTAAACATAAATAACAATCTAATAATTTTTTAATTTAAATATATTAATGTCATCATATTAATAATTAAAGTAACCATACTTTTCATATATTTGTTAGTTTTTAACAAAAAAATTTACTTGTAAAGTTGGTAAAAATTATAAATTTTTAATTTAATTATTAAAATAATAATAAAATATTTATAAATAGTAATCGGGTTCGGGTAATGGGTACCCAAGGGGTGGTACCCTAACCTTACCCTATTAAAATTCGAGTAGTGAAATCACTACCCTAACCCTACCCGAACCCGTTTATGAGTACCCTAACCTTGTATAACCAGGTTGGGTACTCGTGGGTACCCTATAATAGGGTACCCGTTGACATCCCTAGTTTTGTTGTGAGTTCTTGTTGTTTGGGAGCCCCATTCTTGTGGTTCTCCTACTTTTGTGGAAATTGGTTCTTGTTTCTAGTTTTGATAATTTACGAGGTTTCAAGGATGGGATCAATGTCTTGACTTGGTTGAGAGCTTTCCTAAGGTCCCTATTTGATTCCAATTCTTCCAGCGATTGTTGGGGTGTTGCCTCTATTTTGCTTTTGATGTTTGTTATGATCGGTATGAGAGCTTTAATGGTGTTTTAGGTGATACTTGTCCATTAGCTTTTTGAAATGTAAACACATTGTTTGTTGAAGTCCTTGAACAAATTTGTTAAGGGGGTGCAATTGACAAGTTTAGGATCCCCTTAGCTCTTGTTTTTTATTTTTGTTTGATTATGTTTTGGGTTTTGTGGGTCATTGGTTTATGTAGCTTTTTCTTTGTCTTTTAGAGTTGTTCATGTTGTAACAAGTCTTTTGTATCTTTTGTGCTTAACGCTCATAGTAGCATTTTGAAACTCTAATTATATGTTGCTTTTCAAAAAAAAATTATTTACTCCAGAGTATAGATATTATTTGGGATTAATTTTCAAAATATATATATAATTTAAGGTTTTGTTTACAGATTTGCAAATTATATTAGTTATTCAACTCCTAGAGACTTTTAACTTTATTTCATTAATGAGGTGTCACTTTTTGGTGGAGTAGCAGTGTATAGAAGATATACATTGTTAATACATGCCATGTGTCCTCTGAAATTACATCCAATTTAAAAGGTATTTTAGACATTTTATTATTCAAGTAAATCTGGCAATTCGCGTTTTTGTGTCTTAATCTTGTCATGTCAATATAGGGTATTAACGATTATATAGGTAAGCATGACTAGGACACAAATAATTATTCGTGTCAGTATCTAAAACACAAATACAAATACATTTAATAACCGTGTAATATGACATGACACGACTAACAAGTTTATTAAACGTGTAATAACTTTTTATACAACACGACATGATTAAACGATTAACATAATTATAACAAAATAATAGTTATTATAACATATGAGTCCTGAAACTCAACAATTTGACTCAAGAAGAGTCACCATCAATATATTTTGTTTAGGTGCGATTGACTACTTAAGTGAATCTATTTTTCCTAATGTGGTTCTAGGCTTGACTTATGTTCATTAAAAAGAATAGGTTTTGGTCTACAAAATAGATTTAGGCTCAGAAGTTGTCATGACCCGGAACTCCCCATCGAGCCCATGACAATCGCCGCGAAGCCTGAACAGACATTCTTTACCCCGAATGCCGATGAAACCTCGCAAGGCTCTCGTATCAGTTTTCGCACTTCCCCGGTGAGTGACATTTATTAAATATCACATTTAAAAGAATTTCAATTCATTTTCCAATCAAAACATTAAAATATTATTTTCTGGCTCACAGGGGCATTTTCGTCATTTTTCTTCAAAAATCTCAAAACCCATCCAAAACGTAATAAGTGAGTAGAAAGCACGTATTCCATGGTTTGAAATAAATTTAAATATCTAAAATATTAGTTTGAGGCGAAAATTTGAATATTTGAATATAATAAAAATATTCAATAAAATAAACTATTTTCTTATAAAACAATTTTTATAAAGTTATCGGTAAACAATTTTCGCAGTGTAAAAGCTAACTATTTTTTTACATACTATGATACAAATAGCCAAAGTCTGAAATTTAAATTCCAATGACACGTGGGCCCCTAGATGACTAAGAAGGTATAAGTCTATATAACTTTGCTTTCTAAGAATACAACTCTGAATTTATTCCTTGACGTGATCAACTATCCACAATCTATCCTAAGCTTAAAATATGGATAGGAAGAGGGGTGAGATTACATAATCTTAGTGAGTAAACAAACATCATCTAAAGTATCTAAAGCCGAGTAAAAATGAGACAAAAAAAATATTCATATTTGATATTTTTTCATACATCAATATTTAGTTTAGTCAAGTAATTCACTTGGCTTATGAACAATCCTTAAAACTTGGCTTATACCAAAACCTGTACTTGGGGATACCTTGTACGGGGGCATCCGCTCGAGTCCGTCAATGTTGTATACTTTCATATTTCTCAAAATTCAACCGTTCCTTGGCGTTGGTTGAGTTTACTACCACGAGGTGGTTAGGCGTGAAGTGAACTCATATCCTACCTCAAGAAATACCTTACGCGTCTCTCTACCGAGGTAAGCACAATAATTTGGGTTTCCGTGCCCCTCCTATAGGTTGGTCCACGGAACCCGCCACTGCAGCGACTAGAATTATCCCACCAATTAAATAAAATTATCATAGCATAACATGGCCCACAATCCTTATTTTACCAATCAAAGCAAATCAAAGCAGTTCACGTATTTATCAATTCATAAAAATAGCCAGTTATGCCCACAATTTATCATAAGCCATACAATTCAAACAATAATTTGCAATACCAGTAAGCAGTCTCCCATTACTCTATTTTTGAAACCATTATTTAATTTTCTAGAAAATTTATAAAATCATTTTATAAAATCACAGTTTTTCTTAAAACATGGCAATTTACCATTTAAACCCATTTTCTGTAAAACACACAATTGAATAAAAACTACTCTAGATATTTAAGACGATAATAAGTTTACTCACTGTACTAGGAGTAGAAATACTCCTATCCTCCGTGCTCAGGTGCAGTCTCTTACTCGAATCAATTGGCTCACTACCTATCCATAATCCATGACACAAAATTCAATAAATTGTGTCAATTTATCATAAATTATTTCAAGCTCTACATGCAATGAAAACGAGACAAAAATTGTTCGGACAGTCATTTAATCACGGTGTCCGACCAATTTGCCTACACCCGGCCTAATTTGTTAAAACTTTCGATTTAACTCCGATTTGACCCATTTTAATTTCTAACAATTCAATTATATCCACATTACTCAATGACAGTGATCACGGGTCAATTTATCAATCTTAGACTGAAAAATTATGATTTTACCGATATTAGGTAAAAATTTATATTTTTGCACCGAAAATTCCCATTTAATTTCTAACTCCATAATTCATCATATCTCACTTAAATACCTCAATTTAGCATTAAACGCAATTCCAATAACCTAAAATTCAGTCTAACAACCCTCACAATTCTCAATGGAAAATTCGATCGAAAATTGTGCACTAATACCGAAATTTTCCTATTTAATTTTTTCTCTCCATAATTGATCAATTTCAAAACCATTTCATTTGAAATGGAATCGTTTCATTTCACACACATTCCCTAAGGCATTCGGTCATTGAAGATTCATGGGGAAAATCAATTTTTTTCTAGTTGTTTTACTTACAAACATGCTAAACTAACCTAAATCACTAACATAGCTCAAAATTAAATCATTCTAACATCTTTCTCTCTCTAAACCCATTTGACCAGCCCTTGATTCACCATGAAAACATGCATTTCAAGCATGAAAAAATAAGGGAAATTGCTTAGAAATACAAGATCTCAAGCAAAAATGAAAAATCATACTTTTCACCTAATTTCCTTGATTTTTTCACACTTTTTCTTTGATTTTCTCACTCTAGGGTTTCATTTTTGGTTTCTCTCTCTCTCTTCTGGTTTGGCCGAATATTGGGGAAGAATTGGGCTGATTTTTATGGCTTTTTAAAAGCTAAATAAAATAATATTATTTTATTAACACTTTTTAATATTTTATTAATTTATTTTTTTATTAGTCTTCCTTTGACTTTCTTTTTCCACCATAAATTTTCCTTCTCTTATCCATGACTTGGATGAAATTTTCAAACTTTCCAAAGTCTTGGTGGAGTAATTTTCAAAAATTACACTTTTACTCCCGTAAAAGTAAAAAATTACATTTTTACCTCAAAAATTAAAAAATTACCAAAATTCATTTTCCTCATTCCTCATACTCATATCATATTCCAATTATTCAAATTTTGTAAGACCCGACCCAATAAAGTATATGTCATGTTATCCATGTGCAGAATGAAATGTTTATATCCTTGAATGCCCGTAAAGGGTATTAAAAGTCGGTATTATAACTAAAGGTATGATTAAGTTGATTTATGCCTCGAACTAATTAAAATATGGATTTTAAGGTGAAATTAGAAATTTCACAGTCTAAAGATTACTCAAAACAATGATTTGGAGTTCGAGGTCCGGTTTGGAGTCAATCGAGAAAATTGATCGATTAGGGACAAAACGATCATTTTGTCATTTAAGGACAAAATGGAGATTTCTGTAAAAGATTTTGATCACATTTGACTAAGATTAATCATTTGAAATATAATATGATTATTGGAACATAATATGAAGTTCAGCAGTGGGAAATTTTAATTCCTGGTATTTTTAGGACACAAAGGCAAAACGGTAATTTTACAATTAAAGGTCAAACAGGAATACTTAGAAAATATTTTAGCCCCATTTGATTAAGATTGATCAATTTAAGTGTAATTTGAGGTTGAAAAGTGAAAATAATGAAATTTCGATACTTTTTGAAGTATAGGGGCAAAATAGTAATTTTACCACCGATTGACCAAATTTAATTTTTTGAGAGAATTTAGATAAAATTTGATAAATTGGAGTGTGGTATGAGTTTGAGGAGTGAAAAATATGTCTTTTGGTAATTTTTCAATTTTTAAGGCAAAAATGTAATTTTTTACTTTTTTGGTGGCAAAAGTGTAATTTTGTAAAATTTCTCTATCAAGATTTTTTTGTATGAGTCTAGAAACTTCTTTGGCTGAATGGATAAGTGAAGAAAGCTGATGGAGGATAAAAAGTCAAAAAAAAAATGAATAAACTAATAAAAAAATCAAAAGTATAACAAAATAATAATATTTTATTTAAAGTTATAAAAAGATCCAAAATTCACTTAAAATGCTATGGGAGTGTCGGCCTTAACCAGCAAGAAGAAGAAAAAGAACCCATAAACCCTAGGTGAAGATTCAAAGGGAAAACAAGAAAATTCAAGAATTCAAGCTAGAAAAAGATAAATTTTCTTGATTTTTCTTGTGATCTAGCTTACCCATGCTTTATTTTATCAATTCCATGGTTAAATTGCATGGTTTCTTAAGGGATTCTTGGCTGATCAAAATGGGTTTAGAGAGAGAATGATAATGGATTTGGTTGGTTATGAATTATGTTAGTGTTTTAGGTTAGTATAACATGTTAGTAAGCAAAAATTGCAAAGAAATAATTGTTTCCCATTTTTCCTAGCCTAGGTCAAATTTTAGAGAGAGAAATTGGTAGCTGAAAATGATGTTTATTTGGGGTACTTTGATGAATTATGATAAATTATAGATATAGGAAAATTATGGGAATTTTTAGAGCAAAAATCAAAATTTTTACCCACTAAGGGTAAAATCGTAATTTACAGTCTAGGACTGATACATTGACCCATATTCACTATAATTGAGCATTATGGATATAATTGAACTATTAGAAACTGAAATGGGTCAAATTGGAATTTAATTAAGGATTTTAGCAATTTAGACGCATGTAGGCGATTCGGTCGGACACCGTAATTTAACGACTGTCCGAACCAGTTTTACCCAATTTTCAAGCAAGTAGAGCCTGAAATAAATTATAATGGTTGGACACAAATAATGGAATTTTGTGTCATGAATCGTGTATAGGTGGTGGGCTCCCGAACGTGGAAAAAATACAGTGTAGTGGAAATTGAAAATAGGAGTATCGTGCACTCCTGACGAGGTGAGTGGATAAATTATCGTCTGTAATATCTAGAGTGGTTTTTATTTATGAATTTTATGCTTTTAAGGCATGATAAATTTAAAGTACAAAACAGCATGATTTTCAATTGAAATGTGTTTTGATGAAAAATGATTTGAATACTAAATTTTTATAAATTATTTTGAAAGGAAACACTACTTTGAAATTGAACGTTGATTTTATTAAAATAGAGTACATGGAGACTTACCTGGTTAATTGAGAATTTTATGTACTATTAAAATTATGGTTTATGATCTTATGTTAGCATGTTGGCTAAGCTTTTATATTATTGTGAAATATGTGCACTATGGTTTATTTGGATGTGATATATAAAACTGTACTAGCCATGTATGCCATTTAAAAGTTTTAGTAAAATGGTGGGTTAACTAGTCGCTACAGTGGCGGGTTTCTGTGGACTGCCTTTAGGAGGGGCACGGTAAACTCAAGATTTGTATCACCTCAGTTGTAGAGGCGCGTAGGGTAACTCTCGAGGTAACCATAGAATTCACTCCATGTCTAACCCCACGTGAGAGTGAATTTGGCTAACGCCAAGGATCGACTAAATTTTCAAATATAATATGATCTGAACAGCCTTGGCGGACTCGGTTGGATGCTTGGACCAAAGCATCATCGAGTAATAGCTTTAGCCATAGCCTGATTTTTTTACAAAGAAATCATAAGCCTTGTGTTTCGATAAAAATGAAATTGTCTTGTATGATTGTACTAAATTCAGTGTTATGAATAACATTATGATATCGTGTTTTATATTGTCTCCATCTACTCGACTTTAGATGTCGTAAATGGTAATTATCTAACTCACTAGGTTGTAAAACTCACCACCCTCTCTTCCCCTTTTAGGCTCGAGTGTATTAATAGACTCTTGGACTACATTGATAGGCCAATTCGAAGCCGCATTCTAGCAAACTAAAGTACATAGTTGTACATAGTGAGGCCACTTGTCATTGTAATTAATTTATATATTTCGTTTATATGTAATACTATAAGTATAAATTTATTTTATTTTCAATTGCTGAAAATTGATTTTTGATCTTTCTAAAAATATTGCTTTGAAATAAAATGTAATATTTAGTTTAATATTTTATTTTAATTTATTCCTTGAAAATTTTTATTTTTATAAGGATTTTTGGTATCAAAAGCTATTAACAGTTGTGAATTTTGTTTATTCTACTTGGTTGCAACGATTTTACCAATCGTGAAAGTGTTGGACAAAAAGGATGAAAATGTCCCTGTGTGGAAAATTGTGAAATCTTATATTTTTTTTGAAACAAAATCTAATTTATTTTTTTAAAAAAATATTTTTGGAAATTAATACCCACGGGGGGTATGGAAAACAGGTAGAGAGCTTTGCGAGGTCTTGATATGGTACTCAGGAAAAGAGTGCATATTGGGACATTGCGACAGTTGTCACGGACTCGAGGGTGGTTCCGGGTCGTGACAAATTTGATCCAAATCCTCTCAAAAATTTAAATTTTGTCATCGAGTGGCAAAATTATGATTTTGCTCATATACTCCAAAAAGTACTTAAATTACATTATTTTTACTTTTTAACCTCAAATTACACTTCAATTGATCAATCTTAATCAAATGGGGCCAAAATCTTTTCTAAAAATTGTTATTTTGTCCTCTAGTGGTAAAATTACCATTTTACCCTTATGCTCCAAAAATATCGAGAAATTAAATTTATCACTGCCAAACTTCATTTTATGCTCCAATAATCATATTATACTTCAAATGATTAATCTTGGTCGAATGTGATCAAAATCTTTTATAGAAATCTTCATTTTGTCCTTAAATGGCAAAATGATCGTTTTGTCCATAATCGGTCAATTTTCTCGATTGACTCCAACTTGGACCTCGAACTCCGAATCACTGTTTTGAGTAATCTTTGGACTGTGAAATCCTCAATTTCACTCTTAAAATCCTTATTTGAACTTGTTCCAGGTTTAAATCATCTCAATTGTATTTCTAGGTACAATACCGAGTTTTGAATACTTTTTCGGGCTATTCAAATATACGATCACTCTATCAGTCACATATATGACCTAACAAGTATTTTTGGACTAGGCTTGACAGAAGTACAGCTATGTGTGAGGAAGGTATTAGCACTCTCATAACACCCATTTGGTTGGTAACCAATTAATTATGTCTCATCTTTTAGCCTTATTAAATTCAATGTTTAATTTTATTCTTATTCTAGTATTTTTAAAATAAACAAAAACTATTTGATATGAAAATATTTTTTCAAAACTCCAACACTCATTGTTGAGTTTGGCTATGGACGGCATGCTAAAAATACGCAGTGGAAATAAAATTAAAACTTTAGAACCAAAATATACCTCTACCCACGAATCATCATGGTGATATTTTAACACATAGAATGGCACATAAAATCATAAAATTAGAAGCTAACCTTGGCAACATTCTTCTAATTGGAATAGTAATCTCCTTAATGTAACTTGTGAACATCACAAGAAGCAAAAACCCTAGCCAATCAAGCTTTTGGCCTCTAATGGTATTACACATGATTTCACTTGAACCTTTCACCAAAGGGGGGAGATTTTAACTATGCTTTTGTGCTAAAAAATGGGACAACATTTCTCTCTTTCAACTTCTCACAAGGATGGCCAAATCACACACTTGAAAAATTGCTTCAAAAACAATTTTTCTTCTTCACAATGTAAGTGGCAGCACATAAAGAAAGAACATTTTTTTTTCTTTTCTAATTATTCCTTTCACATGTGGAAAAATAGTTAAATGTGATTTATATAGCTAGGTCAAAATTAACTTTAATTTTGCCATAAGGCCCTCCATTTTATAACACATTACAATATGGGCTCATGACTTAATTAAACTATTTTAATTAAGCCCAATGAAAATTAAATTGAAATAATTTCCTTTGTGTTATTGCAATTTCGACATTATAATTGTAACTATTTATATATTATGCCTAAAAACTTAATTAACCTCTTACAATTAAGTTTATAGAAGTTAATTCCCTAGCATGTGATTTAAGTCTAACTTAAATCATCACTCTCCCAATTTAATTCAAATGTAATCATTTTGCGTGATCCATTAGGTTCTTAACATATTAGCAATGGAATTGATTAATGACTTAATTGATTGATGTAAATTTCAGTCAATTAATTTATAATCAATTCCATAAACTAAGATTAGTATCTAGCAATAGGGATGTCAACGGGTACCCTACCCGGTTATATCGAGTTAAGGTACTCGATAAACAAGTTTGGGTAAAGTTAGGGTAGTGATATCACTACCCGAATTTTAATAGGGTAAGGTTCAAGTACCACTCATTGGGTACCCGTTACCCGAATCTGATTACTATTTATAAATATTTTATTATTATTTTAATAATTAAATTAAAAATTTATAATTTTTACCAACTTTACAAGCATTTTTTTTGTTAAAAACTAACAAATATATAAAAAGTATAGTTACTCTAATTATTAATCTAATGACATTAATATATTTAAATTAAAAAATTATTAGATTATTAATTATATTTAAATAATTTTAATATTATATTATATTATAAAAGAATATAACTACTGTTATATATATACACTTTCAATATAAATATATTTACTTTTTATTTTATGTTAACATTATAAAAATTATTACTTATAAAATTATTAATTATAATATATATACCCTTATTGATATAATCTTATAATATAACATATAAATCTAAAAGGAAGTTATGATATTAGAAAAGTTAATTGGGTACCCATGAAGAAGATTTTAATAATTTTTTTATTTAATCGGGTATTTAAACAGGTTAGGGTAATTATAGGGTAGTGGGAATGTATTAGGGTTAGGGTTAGGGTAGTAATTTTTAAATTATTCGGGTAGTTAATAGGGTTAGGGTATTTGATTTTTAATAGGATTAGGGTTCAAGTACCTTACCCGTTGACATCCCTACTAGCAATGCATCATGGTCACCCCATTGTTAAAAAGTCAAAGAGTTCTTTGACAATCTTTCAATGTACAATTTGTCAATGTAATTTATCCCCTCATCATGTATCTTAGAAATGATAAGAGCTTGATATAGTATCTACTCTTACTGACTTCCATATTCATTCCTCTAATTAGAGTATTAGCTTTATAAAGACTTATAAAACCATTTCATAATCTCAAAGCTGCCTTCGCCAAGGACTTCAATAAGCTAGTGTTAACCAAGAACTGATAGGATACAGAATCTCTGAAGGCATTTTTTGCTTAGAATTACTCACGTTCACTATGAAGGGAACCAAGCTGCAGACTTTCTTTCTAATCAAGGATATTTGTATGATGGACTGAAGGTGTTCTAGGTTGAAGTTGGCAAATTAAGAGGTATCCTTAGGCTTGATGAATTAAACTTACCTTATATTAAAATCAAATAATTATATGGGAGTAGTACTCTTTATTTATTTTTTGTTTGTAGTTTTATTTAAAAAAGTAGTATTACTTATCTTATGCATTCATAGTAAATATGTAAGGGTGGTAGTACCTTTAATAAGACTTCTTTCTCTCATATCTTATGTAATTCTAGAGGTAAGGTTTATGTCCCCTTTCTTTATGTACTTATTTTAATAAAATTTTAACAAGTTAGCTAGGCTCTGTGAGAATTTCTAGCATAAAAAAAAAAACAAGAACTGATAGGATATATCCTCTAAAATACTTAAGGTGATGATTTCTATCCTAACCACTCATTGTCTTCACATACTTCATGCTATATCCAATAACATCCTATTTAGGCATCCTTTGTTAGACACACATAAGGATGAAATTAAAGCATAGCACTTCACATATTAGACAACCTAATGTCTCAAGTCTAGAGAGTATTTATACAACTGATACATGAGAAATGTTGCATAAACATTGGAGTATATTACTAAATGCACTTCTCATAACGGATCATGTTTAGTAAACTTGCTATCCTAGGCAAACACCAACATTTTAGTTCTAAGTATTTCTATTGTCACGACCCGATACTCCCTTCGAGCCCGTGACAACTGTTGCGAAATCTCGATAGGTATTCATACCCCGAACACCGACCGAAACCTTGCAAGGTTTTTGTATCAATTTTCTTACCTCCCTTGTGAGCAATCGTCACCAAACATCCTTTCGCAAAGGATTTTAAACTTTTTCCTACTCGAAACAGTGGAAAAATAATTTTCGCCTCACATGCGTATTTTGGTCAATAATTTTTTTTTTCTCAAAAATTTCGAACTTGACCAAAATGTAGTACGTGACTGGAAAACACATATTTTGTAACCGAAAATAATTTTAAATGTCTAAAACTATCATTTTAGAAGAAATTATAACTAGTTGATTAAAATAAAAATATTTAATAAAATATTTCCTTTTCTTATAAAACAATATTTATAGAAATATTCGTAAATCATTTTTACAGTGTAAAAACAAAATAAATTCTTTCATACAATGCTATAGATAACTAGAGTATGAAGTTTCCTTTACAGTGACACGTGGGCTCCCAATTGACTACGGAGACATAGGACTGTGAACTCTTACTATCTAGGATGCAACTCCGAGATTAATTCTCGTCTTAATCAACTATCAACAAACTGTCTTGAGCCTGAAAAATGGATAGGAAGAGGGGTGAGATTACATAATCCCAGTGAGTAAACAATTACCATCAAAAGCATCTAAAGCTAAGTAGATGGAGACAATACAAAAACATTATATCACAATAATATTCATAACTCAAAATTTGTTTCAATCCATACCAAACAATTTCTTTTCATCAAAACTTCCCAACTTATGAATTTCTTAAACTTGGTCCCTGCTAGAATCATTCTCGCGGGTACCTTCGTCAAGGTATCCCATTGAGACCGCCAAGGCTGTTAAATGTCCCATACCCATAACCATGTTTTCACCTCCGACACACAGCCGTTCCATGGCGTTGGCTGAGTCTCACTCTCACGTGGTGGTCCGAACGTGAGGTGCACTCAAATCTTACCTCAAGAAATACTTCACCCAACATCTCCCATCAGAGGTAAGTATATAATTGGGTTACAGTGCCCCTCTCATAGGCAATCCACGAAACCCCATCACTGCAGTGACCGTTTAATATGCCACCAGACTCATCAAATTTTTAGTAGCATAATATGGCGAATAAAATTTTATCCAGTCTACCAAGAACAAACCATAACTGTTCATATATTTCATACCAACCCCAAAAATTTAGTCATCATGCTACCATAGTGTCATAAGCCACAATTTCAATAACATACAAAATCATAAATTCAACACAGTCTCCATATACTCAATTTTGCCAAAACAATATTTGATTTCAAAACCAGTATAAATCTCATTTTTATTCAAAGACATTTTAATTGGAAAACATAATATTTTATAATTTAAACTCACCATTCAATAAAAGCATCAAACAAGTATAATTACTCTAGATATATAAGACGATAAATTGTCCACTCACAGTATTAGGAGTAGAAATACTCCTATTTTCAGTCTGCGAGTACAGTCATTTACCTGTATCCAATGGCTCACCACCTAGCCATAATCCATGACACAAATTCCAATTAAATTGTGTCTAATAGTTATAAGTTATTTCAGGCTCGAAATGTATGCATGATATGAAATAAAAATGGTTCGGACAGTCATTTAATCACGATGTCCGATCGACTCACCTACACACTGTCTAAATTGCTAAAATCCTCAATTTAACTCCTATTTGACCCATTTCAATTTCTAATAGTCCAATTATATCCACAATACTCAATTACTATAAATGTGGGTCAGTGTATCAGTCCTAGACCACAAATTACGCTTTTACCCCTATTAGGTAAAATTTATATCTTTGCACAAAAATTTTCCATTTATTTTTTATATTCATAATTTATCAAATCTTACTTAAATACCTCAATTTAGCATCAATTTCAGTAGCCATTCATCCCTTAGAAAATTCGGACATAATGGGTTCAAGGTAGGAAATTTGGTTTTCTTGCTAGATTTTGCTATATTTCATTTCTACCTAACTAAAAACATTAAATCAACCTAAAATCTATCAAAATAATTACTCAAAATCCCTCCACGGAGGTTCGGCCACAATGAGTTTGGTATGCCCACTTGAGATTCATGCATGGAAATTGAAGAAAAATGGATGGGTAAGGTAGATTTCAAAGAAAATTAAAGGAAATTTACCTTTAGCTTGATAAATCTTGAATTTCCACACTTTTCCCCTTGAAATTCAGCCTAGGGTTTCTTGGTTTTCTTTTCCCCTTTCTCTTCTCTTGCTGGTCGGCCTAAATGGGTAAGAATGCTGAAGAAATTTGGCTTTTTATAAGCCATTAAAATATTATTTCTTTACTTGACACATAGCACCATTTTATTGTTCCATGTGTAATTGTTTAAAATTTATTCATTCTTTCTTCACCACACATTATTTCTCACTTATCCAAGACATTAATGGAATTTCATGTGTTTTCAAATGCCATGGTGGAGCAAATTTTTAAAAATTACAATTGTGCCCTCATAATTATACAAAATTACAGTTTTGCCTTTAATACTCCAAAAATTATAAAAATTCAAATTTTTCACCTTTCACCCTCAAATAACACTTCAATTGATCAATCTTAATCAAATGGGGCCAAAATATTTTCTAAAAATTCTCATTTTGTCCTTTAGTGGTAAAATTATCGTTTTACCCTTGTGCTCCAAAAATATCGAGAATTAAAATTTTCACTGCTAAATCTCATATTATACTTCAATTGATCATATTATGCTTCAAATAATTAATCTTGATCAAAGTTTTCATCAAATAACCAAATTTAAATTTTGGGTGGCAAAATGACCATTTTGCCCTTAAATTTTGAAAATTCTAAATTAACCCCAAATCGGACCTCGAACTCTGAATCACTGTTTTGAGTCATCCCTGAACTATGAAATCCCCAATTTCACTCTTAAAATCCTTATTTGAACTTGTTCGATGTTTAAATCATCTCAGTTGTACTTCTAGTTATAATATCGACTTTTAAATACTTTTCCGGCTGTTCAAATATACAATCACTCTATCAGTCACATGTATAACATGGAAGATATTTTAGGGCTGGGCTTGACATCTATGCTTACTTCCAAAGTAAGGAACATAGAATGTATTAGTTTTTAAGCTTCATTAATGTCTAGTCTCAATAATGTATCGACCAAGAACATTTTAAGATTATGCTTTGATGCATAGGGATCTCATAACTACAACCCATTACAATTTCCTTATAAGGCATATTGATCTCATGGACTTCATCTAATTAAACTCAAAACTTATTATAATTAATGTCTTATTGATGAAGAAAAAGCTCTAATCATTCAATATGAATGATATCGTTGCATAATTAGAACCAAGCCTTGACCAATTTTAATTGGTTGCAGGGCTCATCCCAACATTCTCCCACTAATACAAAGCTAATTGCTACCTCATCGCAATGTGGATCCAATACATTTAGTAACCGTGTCTCTTTATAGACTCACTTGTGCCCTTTAATTTGGCTTAAATACTCTTATCCTTGTGATGTCACAACATCTTTTCATATATTTAGATCCAATGAGACTTTAGTTCTTGGTATGGCTCTATTGTTATATTAACAATTTCCAGAACCCTTTATTAGTTTCGTGAGATAATGATCTAAATATCCTTTTACTCGAGCTTTTAATAGGATGTGTATGACCTTATTTATTTACATGTTCATAGTTCTTTTCTAACTTTGGAACCATTCCAACTTGACTATGCTTTATGCATCACATGCATTTTAGCACTTAATATTGTGCCATCCACTACTTATTAAAACTTTGCATTTTCTCTATACATATATTACATCTTACGTAATTGTATCAATAAAGAACTATAATCACTCCCACTAGCCTACACATGCATATGGATAAGTATGCTAGCATATTTTATTACATCCAACTCTTTGCATCTCATTAAATATAATAAAGTGTGAAATTCCATTAAATCATATTTAGATCATTTAATATGAATAATACATCTCAATGTATCTTACGAAATCCATGAAGTTCTCGTACAATTATATTGATTATGCAACTTAATGCAAAATCTCTGGTGTTGAATTCCAATGTAACATAGTAATATTAAGAAACTATTTTCTTAATGTCATCATGCTCTCACTAAATCCAAGATTCTTTATAAGAGTAATATTTAAACTCTTTTGAATATTCCACGAAGTTACATACATGCATGCCAATGCATGCTTGGAATTGTGTTGGTTTTAGAATACCATTATGGGCTTAATGTATTGAAGAGGTATGGACCAAATCATATCACAATATGACTTTGCTTTTTTCTTTTGAATAACCATCTCTATGTTCTATTCATAAAAAATTTTCATCTTTACATAATTCAACATTCATTCCTTTGTTCAATTAATCAGAAACTCAAATAATCTTTTACTAAGATCTTATCTTAAGTAAGGTCACTTGATTAGTTGATTAATACATGATTAGTTGATTAACATTAATTGATTAATTTTATTTTAATCAAACTAATTTGACATAAATTGTAATTTATAATTGATCAAATACCATTGCAAGGAGAAATATGAAATGTGGATAATAATAAAGTAATATATAATTATTCCAAATAATTATCCAAACATGAAACATTAAAACTTTAACATCCAAATGCTAAATATAAATGTTCCAAAAGTCATCCATATGGCAATAAATGTCAAAACATTTAACTAAATTATCCAACAAATCAAATCATAAGTTTAAATAGGAACGCAACCATCCATATGTAGCATCCAATGCTCCACGTGGTCACCTCCTCAACTAAGACCTTACTCATCTTTATCCTTTGTAATACCCGATCCTAATTTATCTGTGACAGATCATTCACATACATTGGATAGCATGTTTGTATATTGAATTACCCTAAGAAACAAGCTCAATGACTATATTGCCCTTAGTAATACCATTAAGTCGATTAAACCTCGAACAAGTTCAAACAAGGATTTTAAGAGTGAAATCCTCAATTTCACAGTCCAGGGATTACTTAAAACAGTGATTCGAAGTTTGAGGTCTAGTTTGGAATTAATCGAAAAAATTGACCGATTAGGGACAAAACGATCATTTTTCAATTTCAGGACAAAATGGAGATTTTTAATAAAGATTTTGATTTTAAATGACCAAGAATAATTATATGAAATATAATATGATTATTGGAGCATAAAATGAAGTTTAGCAGTGAAAAAGTGTAATTCACGGTATTTTTGAGACACAAGGGTAAAATAGTAATTTTGTCACTAAAGGTCAAAATGAGAATTTTTAAAGAAGATTTTGGCCCCATTTGATTTAGATTGATTATTTAGACTAGTTAAAACATAATTTGAGGTTGAAAAGTGGAAAGAAAATGCAATTCCGATACATTTTGGAGTGTAGGGGTGAAATGGTAATTTTACCATCTAGGGACAGAAATTGAATTTTTGAAAGGATTTTGATCAAATTTAAATATTTGGAGTGTGATATGAGTATGAGGGGTAAAAAATATGTCTATGAGTAATTTTTCAATTTTTGGAGCAAAAATGTAATTTTGCACTTTTCGGGGGCAAAAGTATAATTTTGCAAAATTACACCACCAAAATTTTTGGATTTGTCTAAAAACTTCATGAAGGCTGAGGATAAGAGAAGGAAATTTGGTGGCTGAAAAAGAAAGTCAAAAGATAAGGATTAAAAAAATAAATTAATAAAAGAATGCCATGTATAAAAAAATTAAATAATATTTTAATTAGCCTTATAAAAGGCTTGAAATTTCTAGAAGTTCTTCATATCATGGCCGGCCATCAAAGAGAGCAAGAAGGAAAAGAAAAACTCAAAACCTAGGCTAAAAATTTGGGGAAAACAAGGAAAAATCAAGTGTTCAAGCAATTAAAAGGTAAAATTCATTAATTTTCTATGTGATTTCCATTACCCATCCATTCTTTTTTCATTTCCATGCAAAATTGACATATGGGTGTGATGATCCCTTGCTGAACCAGCATCCTTAAGTGGGTTTTGATTCATTTTGTTGGTAGATTTTATGGTGATTTAATGTTATTAGGTGGGCAGAAATGGAAAGTAACAAAAACTAGTGAGAAAAATGATTTTTTCCATTTAAACCCATTATGCCGAATTTTCCAAGGGAATGTTGGCTGCTTATTTTGATGCAAAATTGTGGTATTTAAGTATAAATTGATGAATTATGAGCCTAGAAAAATTATGAGAAATTTTGGTGCAAAAATCAAAATTTTACCTAAAGTGCAGACTAGTGCACTAGGTGATTCGGATTGCAAATTGACATCACATTCGTAGTCACTAAGGCCAATTAAGTGTAATTAGAGTATAAAAATTGAAAGAAATCAATTCGGAATTAAATTGGAGATTGTAGCCAATTTAATTGTGTGTAAGTGAATTAGGTCGAATATCATGTTTAAATGGTTATTCGGACAGTTTGCATTGCATTTCATGCATTATGAAGAGCTTGAAATAAATTATTTTGTTGGACACAAATAATGGGATTTTGTGTTCAATTTTCCCGTCAAAAGGCATGCACCCCCTCAAATTATTTATTGGAAAAAACCATCCACGGGTGAGTATAAGTTGAATGTGGATGGCAGCTCCCGAGATAGTCAGCACGCTGCATGTGGTGGGGTGTTACGTGATCATACAGGTAAACTCATCTTTGGCTTCTCAGAGAACATCGGTCATTGTAGCTCTTTGCAGGCAGAATTACGAGCTCTTCTACGAGGACTTCTTTTGTGCAAAGATCGACGCATTGAGAAGCTCTGGATAGAAATGGATGCACAGATAGTTATTCAGATGATCCGACAATCTCAAAAAGGATCCCATGAGATACGGTATTTGTTGGAGTCCATACGGAGATGCTTGAGTGGATTCACGTTTCGTCTTTCACACATCTTTCGAGAAGGCAATCAAGCCGCTGACTTCCTTTCGAAGCAAGGACACAACCATCAAAATTTGTCTGTTTTCTCCGAAGCTCAAGGGGAACTGCATGGTATGTTAAAATTAGATAGACTTAATCTTCCTTATGTTCGACTTTAATTGTTGTAAAGGAGTAGTACTCCTAGTTTACTTTAAATGTTTTTATTCAATCAATTTCATAGATCCTTGTAACATGGAAATGTTTCAAATTTATGACAATAAGAAAATGGTCATAAATCGAAACATTCCATTTTAGGTACTCTTCTGAATCTTTCTCGAGCTCATGTAATTCTGGAGGTACGGTTTATGTCCCCCTCCCGTTTGTACTTTGCCTTTATGTTTATTTAATAAAATTTAACAGGGTAGCTGGGCCCTGCGAGAACTTCCAGTATTAAAAAAAAAAAAATAATGGGATTTTGTGTCGTGAATAGTGCATAGGTGGTGAGTTCCCCGGACGCGGGAAAGATTAAGGTGTGGTGGAAATTAAAACAAGAGTATCGTGCACTCCTGTGACAAGGTGAGTGGATAATTTACCGTTTTCAATTTTTAGAGTAGTTTTATCTACTTCTGTGATTTAAAAATACATTGAATTTATAAATGATTTTTAAATAAAAAAAAATTGATTTATTTACATTGAGTATATAGAGACCGACATTAATTTGTGTTAATGTATTAAAATTGAAATTATGGCTTATAATCTTGGTGAACATGCTTGGCTAATTTATTGTGTTAAAAATTGGCATGAATTGCTATTTGTCGTGTAGGCTGGCTAGTATTAAAATGGCCTTATTATGCTGCTGTAAATTTTATAAAGTTGGTGGATCATAATTAATAAAACAATGCAATGAGGGTTGCCATTGACTACCTTTAGGAGGAGCACGGAAAAACCCAACTAATTGTTACCTCGGTCGAAGAGGCGAGTAGGGTAACTCCCGAGGTAATGTTATGATTCACTTCACGTTAAACCACCGCGTGAAGATAAGTTTACCCAACGCAAGGATCGGCTGTATCTAAAAAAATTTATGAAATTCTAACAGCCTTGGTGGACTCAATTGGATGCTCTGATCAAATGTCCTTGAGAATGAGATTTGGCTTAAGCCTAATTTTTATAAATAAATCATAAGCCTTGTGTTTTGCTAAAATATGATTGCTTTGTATAATTGAATTAAATTTGGTGTAATTAATGCTATGAAATCCATGATAGCATTACGTTTTTATATTGTCTCCATCTACTCGACTTTAGATGTCGTAGATGGTAATTATCCAACTCATTGGATTGTAAAACTCACCACTCTCTCCTTCCCCTTTCAAGCTCGAAGTTATGGGTAAGCACTTGGAGTGCATATGGAGGCTTGATTGAAGCCGCGTCACTAGTATACAAAGGTACAAAGTCATGTTTAGTTGGGCCCATATGTCATTGAAATTCTTGTACACACTCGGTTTAATTACATAAAAATATGTAATAACTTATTTTGCTTTTATACGCACAAATTTGATTACTGGTGTTTATAAAAATATTGTTTTATAATAAATTGTAATATTTTTACCGATTCTGAAATTTTCAGAGAAAAAATGACAAAAATACCCCTACGTGATTAATGGTGTGATTTAATTGTTTTGGTTCAAAACACAAATTTTATTCATTGAAAAATGTTTATTGGAAATTATTAACCACGAGGTAGATGGAAAACTAGTACGAAATGCCTTGTGGGGTCTCGGTTTGCACTCGGGGAATGAGTGCCAATCGAGACGTCGCGGCAGTTGTCACAGGCCCGATGGGTGGTTCCGGGACATGACATCCTTAGTCCCTACAATATGTCATACATATTAGAACCAACATAAGGTATCATATACCTTTATAATATAAAGTTGTATATCTTAACAAATGGTACCTGAATTAAAAACTTCAATAAGTTTCTTTTTCTTACTCACAATAGCTAGGTACTCTTTGCAGTTCGTCTTCTAATGCCTAGAAGCTTCAGTGCCTTTTAATTTTGGGATGTTACCTTCTTGCCCTTTTAGGCTTTATTATTCTTTTGTTTTGATTGAGCCTTTGAAGAAGAAAAAAGAAGTAAATCTCCCTTTTATCTTTTGATGGATTTCTTTGTCATGTCTAGCATGTTCAAAAGTTCGGGAAGAGTAGCTTTCAAATGGTTCATATGAAAGTTCAACATGAACTGAATGAAGCTATCAGGAAGATATTGTAGAACTAAGTTAGTACTCAACTCATGATCCATCGTCAGTCTTAATTGTCCAAACTTTTCAATAAGTCCAATCATCTTCAGTACGTGGGGTCTGACAGAACTCCTTTCTGCCATCTTACACTGGAACAATTCCTTAGAGATCTCATATTTGCCAATGTGCCCCTCTTTATCGAACAATTCTGTAAGGTGAAGAATCGTGGATTGGACAACCATGTGCTCACATTGCGTTTGGAGCTCAAAGGTCATACTAACTAATATCATGCATGCTACCTGATCATCATCTTCCTTATGACGTTGATATGCCTCATCCTCAACACTAGCATCATCAGTAGGGACTAGTGGAATATGTGTGTTAAGGACATATGATTTCTTCACCTGTTCCAAAACGATCTTGATGTTTTGAAACCAATCTAAGAAGTATGGGCCAATGAATTTGTTTGCATCCAAGATGCTCTGAAGCAACAAGTTGTTAGCCATTTATATAGATTATGTCTAAATAGAAAAGATAAAAGCAATAACTATAATCATGCATAAACTATTTGAAATAAAACATTAAAATTTTAAATAGTTCTCTCACTATTTTATATGCAAAATGACAACCTTTAAAGTCATTTCGGAAAGTCTCTTTTAAGATCTTTCTAGTGTGTTAGGACCTCATTCAACTTACGATGACCTTTAGTGTGCTCAACAAGCCATGATATGCTTAATTGGGTAGATAACTTAGTTTATAGATCACATCTCTTATATGACTCCTATATTCAATTCGGTGACTTCACAATGTCTAAGTATATCATATATACTTTGTTTAACTATTGCCTCTAGTTTCCATAATAATCACATTTCTAAGCATCAAAATTTTACGAAAATAGTTCAGTAAGACCCACCAATAGCTTAAACATACTCGTGCAAAAGTGTAATCTTGAGTGCTCTCAACAAGTCTTCGATTAAAAAAGCAATTGAGTTATCTTGCTATATGGTGAAAGGTAACTTAACCATGCATAGTATGTGACTAAATATTTTCATGAGGGATTTTGTTTTACAAATTTAGTAAGGTGTCACAACCCGGAACTACCATCAAGTCCGTGACAACGTCGCGATATCCCGATAGGCCCTTATCCCCCGATAGCAAATCGAGACCTCGCAAGGCTCTTATACCAGTTTTCCATCTCCCTTGTGAGTATTTTTCGAATAACATCTTTAGAAAGAATAAAATCAGATTTCGGATCAAAGTAATTAAAATACGTAATTTACCACACAAGGGCATTTTCATCCAAAAATTTCCAAAATTAATAAAATCATTGTATACAAGTAGAATAAACATAATTCGCAAACCAAAATAAAATTTGATACCTAAAACCCTTATAAAAATTAAATTTTTAGATAATAGAATAAAATAAAGCATTAAACAAAATATTACATTTTAATTATAGCACAATATTTTTAGAAATATCGAAAATCGATTTTCAGTACGCGAAGGTAAAATAAATTTTATACATACTGTATCGAATATAAACAAAGTATGTAAATCAATTACATTGACATGTGGGCCCTATTATGTACTACTATGTACCTTTGTTAGCTAGAACGCTACGTTGATCTAGCCTTTCAATGCGATCTGAATGCCTATCAATGATCTCGAGCCTGAAAGGGGGAAAAGAGGGTGGTGAGTTTTACAACCCAGTGAGTTAGATAATTACCATCTACGACATCTAAAATCGAGTAGATGGAGACAATATAAAAACACAATATCACAATATAGTCCATAACACCAAGTTTAGTGAAATCATACCAAATAATTTCATTTTATCAAACATAAGGCTTATGATTTCTTTTGTAAAACTAGGCTTAGGCCAAATCTCATACTCGTGGACACTTGATCAGAGCGTTCGATCGAGTCCACCAAGGCTATTAAAATTTCAATTTGTCAAAATTTAGCTATTCCTTGGCGTTGGCTAAGTTCAATTTCACGTGGTGGTTCGACGTGAATTGAACTCGATTTTTAACTTAAGAGTTACCCTCCTCGCCTCTAATACCGAGGTAAAATAATCACCGAGTTTACCGTGCCCCTCTAATAGTTTGGTCCACGGAAAACCCCCCACTACAGCGACTAATTAATCCACCAATCAATAAAAATTTTTGCAGCATAACAAGGCAATTTTTATACTAGCCAGTTTGCACAGCAAACAACAATTCATGCAATTTCAACACAATAAACCAACCAAGCATGCTCACCAAGATCATAAGCCATAAATTTCAAATTAAATACGTAAACACAAGTTTAGCCCAGTCTCCACATACTCAGTGTTATTAAATCGATTTTTTAATTTAAAAATCATTTATAAAATTTAATTCATTAAAAATTACAAAAACAGGTAAAATTACTCTAGATATTAAAATGGTAATTTATCCACTCACCTCGTCAGGAGTGCCCGATACTCCTGTTTTCGATTCTTACTATATTGGACTTTTCCCACGTCTAAGGGACCCACCACCTATACATAATTTTCGACACAATTTTAATTATTTGTGTCAGATCACTATAATTTATTTCAAGCTCTATACAATGCATGAAATTGAAGTAAAAACGGTTCGAATAGTCGTTTAATCACGGTGTCCGACCGACTGGCCTATACGCGTTTAATTTGCTAAAATCCTCAGTTTAACTCCGAATCAATTTCTTTCAATTTATATACCTCAATTATATCCAAATTGACTTAATGTCCATAAATATGGTGCAAATTATCAATCTAGGCCACAAATTACGAAATTACCCCTATTAGGTAAAAATTCATATTTTTGCACCAAAACTTCCCATTTAATTTCTATATCTTTAATTCACCAAAATACACTTAAATACCATGAAATATCATCAAAACCAGCAGCCATTATTCCTCTAGAAAATTTGGCATAATTGGGTTGAATGGAGAAAATTTTGATTTCTTGCTAATTTTGCTTACTAACATGTTATACTAACCTAAAACACTAACATAATTCAAAACCAACCAAATCCATTATCATTCTCTCTCTAAACCCATTTTGATCAGCCAAGAATCCCTTAAGAAACCATGCAATTTAACCATGGAATTGATAAAATAAAGCATGGGTAAGCTAGATCACAAGAAAAATCAAGAAAATTTACCTTTTTCTAGCTTGAATCCTTGAAATCTACTAATTTCCCTTTGAATTTCTCTTCTAGGGTTTATGTTTTCTTTTTCTTTTCTTCTTGCTTTGAATGGCCAGCCACTTGAGGAAGAAAGGCTAAGCTTCTAGAAAATTTAAGCCTTTTTATAAGGTAAATAAAATATATTTTTTAACACATGGTATTTTTTATTATTTAATGTGTAAAATCTTTTCTTTTTGACTTTCTTCTCCACCACTTATTTTTCTCACTTATCCATAGTTTCTATGAAATTTATAGACTTATCCAAAGTCTTGGTGGAACAAATTTTCAAAAATTCCACTTTTACCCTCGTAAAAGTAAAAAATTACATTTTTACCCCAAAAACTGAAAAATTGCCTAACTGCATATTTTTCACTCCTCAAACTCATATCATTTCCAAGTTATCAAATTTGATCTAAATCCTCTCGAAATTTCAAATTTTGTCCACAGGTGGCAAAATTACCATTTGCCTATATACTCCAAAAATCATCAAAATTAAAATTTTTCACTGCCAAACCCTCAAATTATACTCCAATAAGTTAAATGTGATCAATCTTAATCAAACGTGGTATAAAAATCTTTTTTGAAAATTCTCAACTTCTCCTCAGGTGGCAAATTACCAATTTTTCCCTAGACAGTGAAATTTTTGGATCGACTTCCAATCGGACCTCGAACTCCGAATCCTCATTTTAAGTCATCACTGGACTGTGAAATTCTCAATTTCATCTTTAAAATCTTTCTTTCGACTAATTCGAAGTTTAATCAACTTAACAGTATCATTAGGGGCAATATCATCCTTTAACGATTTCTCGGGGCTTCCTAAATTTGCAACTATTCAGTCAGGCATGTAAATGACATGGCATGCATGTCGGAATGTCGGGCTTGACATAAGGTCTCATTTTGCATGCATAGAATTTATTAAATCATAAAAAATAAATCTATCACATGCAAATTACTTGAGATAAATATAGACTTTAAATATAATAATCATATTGGACCTAAGTCAATAACTATCTACATACATTTATCAACATGAAAATACAAAAATTTAAAACATGTTTTATTCAAATTGTTAATCATAAGAAATATTTGAGATTGGCAAATTTTTTTTATTTGACTTTCACTAATTTCAAATTTTCAAGTTTGTAATTTTTTTTTCATTTTAACATTAGAGAATTTTACAAATCAAAATTAGTAATTCCTTAAATCCTAATTTCATTAGTATTAAAACTAAAATTTTATTACAAATTACAAATTAAAGCAATTTTCATTTGTGTTCCTAAACATTTTAGGCAACCTATTATTAATCTCATTTAATTAAAGATTGAGTGTTTATTATTACCTCATCTTATTAAGAAAGATCTTAGATAATTTAATTTTTAAATTTAAAATCAAATTAGAATTATCTTCTTGTAAGAAGTCAATTCAAAATCAAATTTGTTCATAAATATTTAGACTCCCACTACTATTAGGAATCTAATTCTTAGATTAATATTGTCTTAAATTATTTAAATTTTGACACCCTTAAATTAAAGAATCACTTCCATAATTTATTAAATCAATTACCAATCTTTATGAAACATATTCTGTAAATATTTAATTAGCTAATGAAGATATTTTAACTTCCATAATTTCAGTAATCACATTTCTTTATTTATGGATGTTAATGCATCATCTTTGACACATCATTTTTGACACACTTAATTTTAGAAATCATATTCCTTAAATTAAATGTGTCAAAAATCAGCATAATTAAGGAACTAATTCCATAACTTGCCCTCATCAAATTAACTAATTTAATTGATTATTTATTGATATAAAATGTGGTCAAATCCTATCTCTTAACCAAGACAATGTCCTATTGCAGACAGCAGTAGACATGTCCTAATTATGTGGCATTATAGTGGTATATCTTTAGGAATTTAATTCTAATAAAATGTATCTTGATAGATAACTCATGGAATTAGTTCAGAATAAATTGTTAGGATTTTAGAAGGTGATTTGACTATTCAAAAAATTCAAAAATCGTGACCTTTATCTGTAGGTGACAGAATCTGTTTTTGAATCCTTCTGAAACTCCTTGTGACTTAAACTTAGAAGTTAATTCCTAATAAAATTTATATTGATAGATAACTTATGCAACTATTCCAGAATAAATTTTCAAGATTTTAGGAGGTGATTTGTCCATTGAAAAAAATTCAAAAACCGTGACCTTTATCTTCAAAGGCAGTTTCGATTTTGTCTTATGTTTAAAGCTATTCGGTGATATAAAATCAAGAATTTCATTTCCAATTAAAATTTTCTTGGTACACAACTTATGGAAGAATTCTATAATAATTTTCCATGATTTTAGAAATCGTTTTGGGTTGTCAAATAATTCATAAAATTGTGGCTGGCTACTACAGAGGTAGCAACAGTTTTGACTCAACCAATTCAGTTTTATGGAGGCTTAATGTCACAGTCCCAATTCCCGAGCCATGACCGGCGCATGGGCCCAATGAGCATAGCTCACCAAGCCCAAGCAAGCTTATTTTTTTTATTTTGCTCAACGTCTCATCCACCAATGAATCCATATGCATTTCATTGGTGTGAACATAGCCAACTCGAAATTTCTTTATTGATTAAAATATGCATATACATTTCAAAACATGTAATTCAGTAATTGGCATTACATGAACATATTCACAACAAAAGGACCCGTGACTTCCAACGGAGGACTACAAAAAAAGAGGAAAGCTATCGAATGCTGAGCACCTACCTAAGAGACTATCTGCGAGGACTCCTCAACTAGGATCCAACAATCCCCTGATTTGAAAATAAGAATTTTTAAAACTATGAGTACGAAACTCAGTGAGCGAACATTAGAAGGGAACAAGCAATAATAGCTAGGAAATTTGATAACCATGATGCACTGATTGGAAACGAGACAATTTACGTCCAGTTAATATTAAAACCCCTTTTTCACTTAACCCGGAGTTATTAAACATTCAATGATAAAGCAATCATGAAATTACATCAATCATTCTAGCAATATAGCAAAAATCGACAGTTTATCACAAATCGTCATGGAACAAGGGTTTCATGTTAGAACCTTTTTTCCTCAATTTAAAACAATTTACAATAAAGGAGAAAATTTTTTTTCAAGGTTCACATACCATCTAATCACATTTTTCCATCACGCACACTATATCACGCATATATATAAAATCACGTGCAATCACATACACCAACCCATTCTCTTCAACTCTGGTGCAGTCCCTACTCGCACCATACAATAAGACCATGTGTGCGCTCCCTACTCGCACAGTCGCTGGTCATCATGTGTACATCTCCCACTCATACATAACAATATGACCATGTGTGCGTTCCCTACTCGCACAGTCGTTGGTCATCATGTATACATTACCTGTTCATTCATATCATTATCCACACAATAATTGAGCATGTATTCATTTTCTTTATACAATGTACATACTCATAACATTAAAATAATTTTCAAAGGCTTGTTTCGAAACTCATTTTTAAATAAGAAATTGGTTATAAATCATTCAAGCATTTTATCTCAACTCAATCAAAATTCCCAAAACAATTTGAAATGCAAGTTCACTCACAATTTTCTAGAATCAAATTCGGGTACTTCGACTACTGATCATCGGGTACAATTTTTTTGCCCCTATCGGAGGATTCACCACCTAGACATATTGCACAATCAAACAATTCACTGAATTGGTGTCAAATCGGTATAAAACCAAATCATACTCTATACTGATGCATAAAATGGAATGTGAAATGCTCGGGTGACTATCTAAATACGGTGTCTTTTCTAATTTTCATTGTGTACCTAAATAAGTCGGTATCGGCCTCATTTAATTTTTCACCCGATAAAATCGACCAACACATCCAATTAACTCCAAATAATTTCTATTTCTCATTTAATTCTTCTAATTCATCAAATACTAGTCAATTAACATGAAATGTGGCAAAATTACCTTCACATTCCATTTTGAAAAATTCAATCATGGTGGACTTACTAACACTAAAATATTTCAAGCTAACTTTTTACATCACAAATCATTCATTCTCATCCAATTCACTTGAAACAAAATCAATCCACCATCAATACGCCACATATAAGATTCGGCCATGAAGGGTTACCAAAGATTATGTGATTTTCTTCACTTGTTTTCATACTACACATCACTAGTCATCTAAAAACACTAGTCTAACAAGAAATCTAACTAAATTCAAGCATAAAATCCCTTCTTCCATATTCGGTCAGCCATGATACCCATTTGCAAACTTGCTTCTCAATCATAGAAAATGAAAAGAAATGCATGGGTTGTCACGACCCGAAACTACCATAGAGTCCATGACAACTACCGCGATGTCTCGATAAGCATTAAATCCCTGAGTACTCTATCGAGACCTCGCAAGGCATCTCATAATAGTTTTCCATCCTTCTCGTGGTTAATAATTTCCAAGAAACATTTTTTAGAGAATAAAATTTATATTTTTGATTTAAATAGTCGAAATGCGTAATTAACCACGTAGGGGCATTTTCGTCTTTTTTTTATCCAAAAATTTCACGATTGGTAAAATCGTTGCATACGAGTAGAATAAACAAAATTCATAATCGTTAATAGCTTTTGATACCAAAAACCCTTATAAAAGTAAGAATTTTTAGGAAATAGAATAAAAAAAATATTAAACAAAATATTACGTTTTATTTCAAACCAATATTTTTAGAAAGATCGAAAATAAATTTTCAGCAATTGAAAATAAAATAAATTTATACTTACAGTATTACATATAAACAAAGTACATAAATTAATTACATTGACACGTGCGCCTTACTATGTACAACTATGTACCTTTGTATTCTAAGGACGCGGCTTCAATCAAGCCTCTATATGCACTCCGAGTGCTTACCAGTGATCTCGAGCCTGAAAGGGGGAAGAGAAGGTGGTGAGTTAAATAATTACCATCTACGACATCTAAAGTCGAGTAGATGGAGACAAGTGCAAATATTGAGTAATAATACATTTCATAGCACATGAATTCTATTCAAGCAATTTATTTCAATTTCATGAATTATCATCAAAATTATCAAAATCATCAAAATTATAAAATCATTAGGGCTTATGGTTTTCTTATAATCAAGCTTAAGCCAAAATCTTTACTTGATAATGCCTTGGCCTAGGGCATATAACCGAGTCCGCCAAGGCTGTTATAAACATATTTCATTTAGAGATACAGCCGTTCCTTAGCGTTGACCGAATTCATCTTTACGTGGTGGTTTTCAGTGAAGTGAATTTTAACATTACCTCAGGGGTTACCCTACTTGCTTCTCCAACCGAGGTAACAATTAGTCAGGTTTACCGTGCCCCTCCTAAAGGCAGTCCACGACAAACCCTCACTGTAGTGTTTTATTTAATTGTAATCTGCCAAATTTATAAAAATCCAGTAGCATAGCATGGCCAATATAATTGTATCTAGTCATCAAAACCAATAGACAATTTATATCATTCACAATAATATAGAATTCAGCCAGCATACTTTCCAATGTCATAAGCCACAGATTTAATTGATATATAAATAGTACAATTCACCAAATAGGTCTCCATATACTCAATTTCGTAAAATTAACATTTAATTTCAAAAACAGTATTTTATTGAAAAACATTTTAATTTGAAAATCATAATATTTTATACTTTCAAATTCATCATGCTTTAAAAAGCATAAATTCATAATTAAACCCCTCTAGATATTACAGACGATAATTAATCCACTCACCTCGTCAAGAGTGCACGATACTCTTGTTTTCAATTTCCACTACACCGTATTTTTCACGCATCTGGGAGCCCACCACCTATACATGATTCACGACACAAAATTTCATTATTTGTGTCCAACCATTATAATTTATTTTAGACTCTACATGCTTGGAAATTGGCTAAAAATGGTTCGGATAGTTGTTAAATTACGATGTTCGACCAATTCGCCTACACGCTTCCAAATTCTAAAATCCTTAATTAAATTTCGATTTGACTCATTTCAGTTTCTAATAGTTCAATTATATCCATAATGCTCAATTACAGTGAATATGGGTCATTGTAGCAGTTTTAGACTGTAAATTACGATTTTACCCCTAGTGGGTAAAATTTTTTATTTTTGCTCTAAAAATTCTCATAATTTTCCTGTATCCATAATTCATCAAAATACACTTAAATTCCTCAATTTAACATCATTTTCAACAACCAATTTCTGTCTCTAAAATTCGTCATAAATGGACTTCAAGAGGAAAAATTTGATTTCTTGTTAATTTTGCTTACTAACATGTTATGCTAATTTAAAACACTGACATAATTCAAAACCAACCAAATCCATTATCATTCTCTCTCTAAACCCATTTTGATCAGCCCTTGATTCACCATGAAAATATGCATTTCAGGTATGGAAAAATGAGGGAAATTGCTTAGAAATAAAAGATCTCAAGCAAAAATGAAAAATCATACCTTTGTTCACTTAATTTTCCTTGATTTTCCACACTTTTTCTTTAATTTCTCTCACTGTAGGGTTTTATTTTTGGTTTCTCTCTCTTCCTTCAGGTTTACCCAAATATTGGGGAAGAATGGCTGATTTTTATGGCTTTTTAAAAGCCAAATAAAATAATATTATTTTATTATCACTTTTTAATATTTTATTAATTTATTTTTTTCCTTTGACTTTCTTTTTTTTTCCACCATTCATTTTCCTTCTCTTATCCATGACTTGGATGAAATTTCCGGACTTTTCCAAAGTCTTGGTGGAACAAATTTTCAAAATTTACACTTTTACCCCCGTAAAAGTCAAAAATTACATTTTTACCCCAAAAATTGAAAATTGCCTAAAGGCATATTTTTCACTCCTCAAACTCATACCACACTCCAATTTATCAAATTTGATCTAAATTCTTTCAAAAAATTAAATTTGGTTCTCTTGTGGTAAAATTACCGTTTTCCCCCTATACTTCAAAATGTACCAAAATTTCATTATTTTCACTTTTCAACCTCAAATTACACTTAGATTGATCAATCTTAATCAAATGGGGCCAAAATATTTTCTAAAAATTTTTGATTTGGCCTTTAGTGGTAAAATTACCGTTTTACTCTTGTGTTCCAAAAATACCAAGAATTAAAATTTCTCACTACTGAACTTCATATTATGCTCCAATAATCATATTATACTTCAAATGATTAATCTTGGTCGAATATGACCAAAATCTTTTATAGAAATCTCTATTTTGTCCTTAAATAACAAAATGATTGTTTTGTCCCTAATCAGTCAATTTTTTCGATTGACTCCAAACTGGACCTCGAACTCCGAATCACTGTTTTGAGTAATCCCTGGACTGTGAAATCCTCAATTTCACTCTAAAAATGCTTGTTTAAACTTGTTCGAGGTTTATTCAACTAATGGTATTACTAGGGGCAGTATAGTCATTTAACTAGTTTTCCGGGGCAATTCAATAAGCAAACATGCTATCCATTGCATGTGAATGACATGTCACAGACAATTTAGGGTCAGATGTTACAGCACTAACCCCCTTAAAATAAAATTTTGACCTCAAAATTTCATTCATCACATTTCAGGAGAATGGGGGTATCAGATTTTCATTTGATACTTAATCTCTCATGTTATCTCCTTTATAAGAAAGTTCTGATTCATTACTTCAATTTCCTTCAATTCAACTTATGTCCTTTACTTATGTTTATTTTGAACCTTTAGAAATTTAATCAGCAATAATCTCTTCAATCATGATTTCTTGCCTAGAGACATGTTCAGTGTTTCTATTCCTATTATCACTTGATCCTTCATCAAACCTTTTAACCTCCATTCATTCATCCTTATTCTCAAACATTATTATGTATCTTACAGTATCATTAGCATATCGCATTCATTCTGTACATATTCTTTATATATAAGGGAAATCAATGGTCTCATTTATTCTCACACATCTAATGTTTACTTTACATTTATACAACTTCAAATTTTTTTTTTAATTTTCTTAATGTCAACGTTTAAATCCATCTCATATGGATTCATACTATAGATTAAATTTTCTTGACTATTTTTTCCCAAAATTCCTTAATTCCACAAGATTTTAATTTCTAATGAAAATTCTCACTATTGTGCTACTCCCACAATTCATCGCACATCAATTTCAAACTTCGGACTTTTAAAGTTCATCAATATTCTCAGATTACCTTTTCTTTATTCATTCCCATCCATAACCAAAATTCAATAATTTAATTTCCATATCAATTACATGTACTTATACTCTTTTCTTATCGTTTCAAATCTTACGCTTAGGTTTCATTCTCTCATATGTCTTTACATTACAATATCATTAATACTTCAAATATGTACCTTGACTTGATCATTCGTGCCATAAATCGCACTTTGAACCTACTAGACTTTTAATTTGATCTTTAAGTAATTCATGTATATCAATCTTAATTATATAACTCTATGTGGCATTTAGACTAGATTTGACATTTCTGAGTCACTTAATCTCAAGCTGCCACATCCACAGATGACATTCCCTTTGAAAGACTATCTTTCCAGGGTACCGTCATGTTTGGGTCCTTATCCCTCTAACACGGTCTTCCCTACAGTCTGCAGCCTGCAGTTGGACACGGGAGGTTCAAACCCGAAACCTTTCCTTCCCTTGAAAAGAACGCCCTTAACCATCTCACCACATTTAGTCCTTTAATCTTGTAACTCTCCATACTATGCATAGCAAAATTCAAGTTCACCTTTACAGTAATTTTATTCATAAATCTTTTCATTGCGTAACCATATTCTATGTATATTCATTTGCTATACTATTTTTGAAACCTCAATTCACCTTTTCAACACCTGGTTTTAATATTTCTTATCGATATCCCGTACAATCGTCTTACTCTTCCCAGAAAGTCACCCATCCTATTATTGTTCTCACCCAAGCACGTTTAACTTCAGAATGCTAATGGGATCCTGTGCATTAATATTGGTATGATTGCACCCCGTTACTATTTATATCTTGTATATTTACTTATTCTTACTATTTGATGACTCCGATAATTTATTCACCTCTAGCACAAAAGATCACAGAACTGTTCATTTTTTTGTACATCCATATTTTCAATCCTTATTAATCACTGAATAGCTTGTTTACACTCCAAGCATACCATTTCCCTAAAAGTGTGCACTTGCCCATCAAAGAATTTAAATACGTACTTAACTTATCTCCCATTTATCGTACTCAAATCAAATTATCATCCATCATAAGTATCACCTTTGAGATAATTGTTTATTCTCAAAATTTTATCTTATCTTTCTATCTCCAGTATACCCAAAAGACTCCCAGATAGACACATTTAATTACTCAAACTTCACTTTGTATTACATTTGTATTGTGCAAGATCAAAAGTCAACCTTTTAAGTCTTTTATACAAAGGACTTATTTTTCCTCTTATATTACATCTACCTAGGGTTACAATATCACAAACTTCAACAAAACTCTAATCCTCTTTAGGATCGTCATCCTTCTGATCTTTTTTTTTTTTTCAGATTTTCTTAGGATTCTCCCTTCCAATCTTCAATCCCGACTTATTGGGTTTTTCTTACATTCCTCATTTTCTTCTTTTCTTCAGCATATTTCCTAATTCCTTTCAAAAGGAAATTTCTCATACCCTGATTAACATCATTACTGTCAATACTCTGATTAGTCCCGCTATCACTAAGGCTCTCCTTTATCTTAACCTGTGCTCCCAAATCTGATGGAGCCCAATCTATAAGGACTCTAGACGAATATCCTTCTGGATTATCAAGTTCAGGACACCATCGGCTTTTAGCTGTGGAATCAATCGATTCCTCACTAATGCTACAAGAGGTGTCAAGACTGTCGTCCTACCAAGACATTGTAAAGGGATACTTTGTGTACCACAAGGCCTATACAAAATCGACAGTGACGATTTAGTCACTATACCTCACAAAGGTACAAATAAGTTTCTAAAATCTACGTGCAGACGCGTGCATTCTATACAACCTAAGTTAACTCGACTCGGCGCCACGCAGTGTCAATGCAGATTTTTAAAACAACTTTAAAATTAATTTTTGATATTTTATAAATCAAAAACTTTCATACTTTTACAACCCAAAAGCTTTGATACCAATATGATTGTCACGACCCTGAACTACCATCAAGTCCGTGACAACTGTCGCGATGTCCCGAAAAGCACTCAATCCCCGAGTACTCTATCGAGACCTCGCAAGGCATCTCGTAACAGTTTTCCATCCTTCTCGTGGTTAATAATTTTCAAGAAACGTTTTTTAGAGAATAAAATTTATATTTTTGATTTAAACAGTCGAAATGCATAATTAACCACACAGGGGCATTTTCGTCTTTTTCTTATCCAAAAATTTCACAATTAGTAAAATCGTTGCATACGAGTAGAATAAACAAAATTCATAATCGTTAATAGCTTTTGATACCAAAAACCCTTATAAAAGTAAGAATTTTTAGGGAATAGAATAAAATAAAATATTAAACAAAATAATACGTTTTATTTCAAACCAATATTTTTAGAAAGATCGAAAATAAATTTTCAGCAATTGAAAATAAAATAAATTTATACTTACAGTATTACATATAAACAAAGTACATAAATTAATTACATTAACACGTGGGCCCTACTATGTACAACTATGTACCTTTGTATGCTAAGGATGCGACTTCAATCAAGCCTCTATATGCACTCTCGAGTGCTTACTAGTGATCTCGAGCCTGAAAGGGGGAAGAGAGGGTGGTGAGTTTTACAACCTAGTGAGTTAGATAATTACCATCTACGACATCTAAAGTCGAATAGATGGAGACAAGTGCAAATATTGAGTAATAATACATTTCATAGCACATACTTGAATTCTATTCAAGCAATTTATTTCAATTTCATGAATTATCATCAAAATTATCAAAATCATCAAAATTATAAAATCATTAGGGCTTATGATTTTCTTAGAATCAGGCTTAAGCCAAAATCTTTACTGATAATGCCTTGGCCTAGGGCATTTAACCAAGTCCGCCAAGGCTGTTATAAACATATTTCATTTAGAGATACAGTCGTTCCTTGGCGTTGACCGAATTCATCTTCACGTTGTGGTTTTCCGTGAAGTGAATTTTAACATTACCTCAGGAGTTACCCTACTCACCTCTCCAACCGAAGTAACAATTAGTCAGGTTTACCGTGCCCCTCCTAAAGGCAGTCCATGGCAAACCCTTACTGCAGTGTTTTATTTAATTGTAATCTGCCAAATTTATAAAAATCCAGTAGTATAGCATGGCCAATATAATTGTATCCAGTTATCAAAATCAATAGACAATTTATATCATTTGCAATAATATAGAATTCAGCCAGCATGCTTTCCAATGTCATAAGCTACCGATTTAATTCATATATAAATACTACAATTTACCAAATAGGTCTCCATATACTCAATTTCGTAAAATTGACATTTAATTTCAAAAACAGTATTTTATCGAAAAACATTTTAATTTGAAAATCATAATATTTTATACTTTCAAATTCATCATGCTTTAAAAAGCATAAATTCATAATTAAACCTCTCTAGATATTATAGACGATAATTAATCCATTCACCTCCTCAGGAGTGCACGATACTTCTGTTTTCAATTTCCACTACACCATATTTGTCCCGCGTCCGGGAGCCCACCACCTATACACGATTCACGACACAAAAATTTCACTATTTGTGTCCAACCATTATAATTTATTTTAGGCTCTACATGCTTGAAAATTGGGTAAAAATGGTTCAGACAGCCGTTAAATTACGATGTCTGACCGACTCGCCTACACGCGTCTAAATTCTAAAATCCTCAATTAAATTTCGATTCGACCCATTTCAGTTTCTAATAGTTCAATTATATCCATAATGCTCAATTACAGTGAATATGGGTCATTGTATCAACTCTAGACTGTAAATTATGATTTTACCCCTAGTGGGTAAAAATATTGATTTTTGCTCTACAAATTCTCATAATTTTCTTATATCCATAATTCATCAAAATACACATAAATTCCTCAATTTAACGTCATTTTCAGCAACCAATTTCTCTCTTTAAAATTCGACATAAATGGGTTTCAAGAGAAAAAATTTGATTTCTTACAAATTTTGCTTTATTAACATGTTATACTAACCTAAAACACTAACATAATTCAAAACCAACCAAATCCATTATCATTCTCTCTCTAAACCCATTTTGATCAGCCCTTGATTCACCATGAAAACATGCATTTCAAGTATGGAAAAATGAGGGAAATTGCTTAGAAATAAAAGATCTCAAGCAAAAATGAAAAATCATACCTTTTTTCACTTAATTTTCCTTGATTTTTCACACTTTTTCTTTGATTTCTCTCACTCTAGGGTTTTATTTTTGGTTTCTCTCTCTTCCTTCAGGTTTGGCTGAATATTGGGGAAGAATGGCTGATTTTTATGGCTTTTTAAAAGCCAAATAAAATAATATTATTTTATTATCACTTTTTAATATTTTATTAATTTATTTTTTTCCTTTGACTTTCTTTTTTTTTCCACCATTCATTTTCCTTCTCTTATCCATGAGTTAGATGAAATTTCTAGACTTTTCCAAAGTCTTGGTGGAACAAATTTTCAAAATTTACACTTTTACCCCCGTAAAAGTCAAAAATTACATTTTTATCCCAAAAATTGAAAAATTGCCCAAAGACATATTTTTCACTCCTCAAACTCATACCACACTCCAATTTATCAAATTTGATCTAAATTCTCTCAAAAAATTAAATTTGGTCCTCCGATGGTAAAATTACCATTTTGCCCTTATACTTCAAAAAGTATCAGAATTTCATTATTTTCACTTTTCAACCTCAAATTACACTTATATTGATCAATCTTAATCAAATGGGGCAAAAATATTTTTTAAAAATTCACGTTTTGGCCTTTAGTGGCAAAATTACCGTTTTACCCTTGTGTCCCAAAAATATCAAAAATTAAAATTTCCCACTGTTGAACTTCATATTATGTTCCAATAATCATATTATACTTCAAATGATTAATTTTGGTCGAATATGACCAAAATCTTTTATAGAAATCTCCATTTTGTCCTTAAATGACAAAATGACCATTTTGTCGTTAATCGGTCAATTTTCTCGATTGACTCCAAACTAGACCTCAAACTCTGAATCACTATTTTTGAGTAATCCCTGGACTGTGAAATCCTCAATTTCACTCTTAAAATCTTTGTTTGAACTTGTTCGAGGTTTAATCTACTCAATGGTATTACTAGGGGCAATATAGTCATTTAACTAGTTTTTCGGGGCAATTCAATAAGCAAACATGCTATCCATTGCATGTAAATGACATGTCACAGACAATTTAGGGTTAGGTGTTACATGGGTAATGTAGATCTCAAGCAAAAATTGAAAAATCTTACCTTTTTCCACTTGATTGCTTAAATTTTCACAATTTCCCTTTGAATTTCTCCTCTTAGGGTTTTGTTTCTTTCTTGTTTTCCTTTCTTCTTATTTGGCCAAATATGGGAAGTGTAATGGGAAAGATATGGGCTGATTTTTAAGTTAAATAATAAAGAATTCAAAGCTTGACACTTGTCATAATTTCATTGGTCCATTATTTAAATAATTATCTTTTAAACTTTATTTCTCCACCACTTAAAATGCCATATTTATCCACACCAAAAATGAGCAAAATTCATAAATTTGACAAGTGTTGGGAAGTGAAAATTACAATTTTACCCCCGAGGTGGCAAAATGACTATTTTGCCCCTATGTTCCAAAAAATTACCGAAAATAAAATTTTTACTTCCAAACCTCAAATTATACTCCAAATGATCAATCTTGGTCAAAAATTTCATCCAACATCCAAATATCAACCTTATGTGGCAAAATGACCATTTTGCCCCTACGTAGTGAATATTCTCGATTGACTCCAAATCAGACCTCGAACTCTGAATCACCATTTTAAGTCATTCTAGGGGTTTTAAAATTCTCAACATAAGCTTAAGGATACAGGTGATATTACATCGCGTCTAAGAAGCTTAAGGATAATTAAAGTAATCATATTAAGTTAGTCCTATATGGCCTGGGTTAAGAACATGGATACTTTGGGAGATTTTAAAACATTGTCTATTAGGAACCAATGAGCTAGAATGTTGATAAGCATACATTGAAATATTAAAGTTATGAAAGGTTTTGGGAGATCAGTCTTTGATTGCTTAAATCCTCAATGAAATTGTATTAAAGGAATTGTTTAAGTGTCTTGAAAATGTATGGAAATGTGTGAGAATGCACTAGTTTGATTAATTATAAGAGGTCGAATTTGCATGATTGTGAATGATTGGAGAGCAACCAAGCAAGGTGTAAGTGAATGAGCAAAGGGTGTTACGATTGGTAGGTAAGAGTAGAACTCTAACGATGAGATTGTGTTCATTGCTTTAAGCATTGAACTATAAATTATGGACTTGTTTGCACTCTGTGAACACCCTGACAACATGGTTTAAGAGAATTTTTCACTATGAGAAACATTAAAGTTCAAAGAGAAAATGACTATATAATCAAGTTGGGACTCGTGACTGGTATGTCACATAAGTGTGAAGATGTATGGCAAATATATAAGGATATTTGGGAATGTTGGTTGAGATAACGATTATCTTGCCGATATCGAGATTTGATAAAGTTGTGGTTTTAATATGCTTGTAGATACAAAACATAAATTGTGAAATGTATCTTCCCCATCAGTTGTAAATTATTTAATTAATTATCAAGACAAAATGTCCGATAAAGACAAATGAAGGTTGAATTGCATTACAAATATTTAAAGAATGAGGGTGATGTGGTTTGATTAAATAATATTACCCTTGGTAAAGGAATGAAAATACACTACGGAAATTATGAAAATTTATTTAAGGAGAGAAGATGATTTGAGATTTTGAGTATTCATATACTAGTCAAGGCTTGGGTAACGAATCATGACCTATAGACATAACATTTGAATACAAATTTTGGTTAAGTAAAGTCAATTGTTGTAAGACCCGACTCAATAAAGTATATGTCATATTATCCATGTGCAGAATGAAATGTTTATATCTTTGAATGCCCCTGAAGGGTATTAAAAGTCGGTATTATAACTAGAGGTATGATTAAGTTGATTTAAACCTCGAACAAGTTTAAATAAGGATTTTAAGAGTGAAATCGAGAATTTCATAGTCCAGGGATTACTCAAAACAGTGATTTGGAGTTCGAGGTCCAGTTTGGAGTCAATCGGGAAAATTGACCGATTAGGGACAAAACGGTCATTTTGTCATTTAAGGACAAAATGGAGATTTCTATAAAAAATTTTGATCACATTCGACCAAGATCAATTATTTGAAGTATAATATAATTATTGGAGTATAATATGAAGTTTGGTAGTGATAAATTTAATTTTTCGATAGTTTTGGAACACAAGGGCAAAATAGTAATTTTACCATTAAAGGACAAAACGGGAATTGTTGGAAAAGATTTTGACAACAATTGATCAAGATTAATTATTTAGATTATTTAGAACAAGATTTGAGGATTTAGCAATGAAAAGTTTCAATTCCCGGTACATTTCGAAGTATAGGGGCAAAATGGTAATTTTACCACCGGAAGACCAAATTTAATTTTTTGAGAGAATTTAGATCAAATTTGATAAATTGGAGAATGGTATAAGTATGAGGAGTGAAAAATATGCATTTTTGCCAATTTTCAAATTTTGGGGTAAAAATGTAATTTTTCATTTTTTCGAGGGTAAAAATGTAATTTTTAAAAATCTCTCCACCAATAATTGGGACAAGTCTAGAAACTTCATGAAAACAAAGGATAAGTGATCGAAATGTGTGGTGGAGAAAAGAAATTCAAAAAGAAAATAAATAAAAAATAAATTAATGAATAAAGTAATTAACATGTGTTAAATTAAATATTTAATTATTTAAGTTATAAAAAGTCAAAAAAAAAAATCAGCCAAGAACCCCAAGCATGGTCGGCTAAGCAAGGCAAGGAGAGGAAAGGAAGAAAACACAAACCCTAGTGTAGAAATCAAGGGGAAAACAAGGAAAAATCAAGAATTCAAGCAATTAAAAGGTAAAATTTATGAATTTTCCTATTAATCTCCATTACCCATGCTTTCTTTTTTTTCTTCCATGCATGAATCACTAGTGGGTATAACCCACTCTTTCTGACCAAATACCCATGGAGAGATTTGAACAATTTTTAGGTTGATTTTAGGTTAATTTAATGTTGTTTAGTTAGGTTATAATGAAAAATATTAAAGTTTAGCAAGTAAAATAATTTTCTTCCATTCAAACCCATTTAAGCCAAATTTTTAGGGGAGGAATTGCTGCTGATTTTGATTATATTTCATGGAAATTAAGTGAATTTTGATGAATTATGGGTGTAGAAAAATAATGGGAATTTTTTGTGTAAAATTTTGAATTTTACTTAAAAGGGGTAATTTCGTAATTTGTGATTTAGACTGATAAATTGCACCACATTCATGGATATTAAGTCAATTTGGATATAATTGAGGTATAGAAATTGAAAGGAATCAATTTGGAATTAAATTGGCGAGTGTAGCCAATTCGGACGTGTGTAAGCGAACTAGGTCGGATGTCGTGTTTAAACGGTTATTTGGATAGCTTACATTACATTTCATGCATTCATGTAGAATTATAGAGCCTGAAGTCAATTATGATTAATTGATTTAATTTATTGGAATTCATGTCGCACGTGATGCGTAGGTGGTGAACCATCCGATAAAGGCAAAGAAATAGTGTCGGACGAGCGAGACTAGGAGTATTCTGGACTCCTAAAACCTGTGAGTGGATAAATTATCGTCTTTAATATCTAGAGTGGATTTATTATGAATTTATGCTTTTTAAAGCATAATGAATTTGAAAGTATGAAATATTATGATTTTCAATTTAAAATGTTTTTCGATAAAATACTGTTTTTGAAATTAAATGTCAATTTTATGAAATTGAGTATATGGAGACCTATTTGGTGAATTGTACTATTTATATATGAATTAAATCTGTGGCTTATGACATTGGGAAGCATGCTGGCTTAATTCTATATTATTGCGAATGATATAAATTGTCTATTGATTTTGATGACTGAATATAATTATATTGGTCATGCTATGCTACTAGACTTTATAAATTTGGTGGACTACGATTAATAAAACACTACAGTGAGAGTTTGCCGTGGACTGCCTTTAGGAGGGGCACGGTAAAACCTAATAAATTGTTACCTCGGTCAGAGAGGCGCGTAGAGGAACTCCCGAGATAATGTTAAAATTCTTTTCACGCTAAACCACAACGTGAAGATGAATTCGGTCAACACCAAGGAACGGCTGTATCTCTAAATGAAATATGTTTATAATAGCCTTGACGGACTCGGTTAGGGTGTCTCAGGCCAAAGCATCACAAAGTAAGGATTTTGGCTTAAGCCCGATTCTAAGAAAATCATAAGCCTTAATGATTTTATAATTTTGATGATAATTCATGAACTTGAAATAAATTGCTTGAATAGAATTCAAGTGTGTGCTATAAAATGTGTTATTACTCAATATTTACACTTGTCTCCATCTACTCGACTTTAGATATCATAGATGGTAATTATCTAACTCACTGGGTTGTAAAACTCACCACCCTCTCTTCCCCATTTCAGGCTCGAGATCACTGGTAAGCACTTGAAGTGCATATAGAGGCTTGATTGAAGCCGCGTCCTTAGCATACAAAGGTACATAGTTGTACATAGTAGGGCCCATGTGTCATTGTAAACTAATTTGTATAATTGAGTTATTTACATGTTATTATGTATAAATTTATTCTAACTTTACATTCAGAAAACTGGATTTCGAAATTTTTGAACAAAACAAAAGACGAAAATGCTCCTGCGTGGTTAATTACGCATTTCAACTATTTTAATCTAAAATATAAATTTTATTCTCTAAAAAATGTTTCTCGAAAATTATTAACCACGGGAGAGATGGAAAACTGGTATGAGATGCCTTGCGAGGTCTCGATACAGTACTTGAGGATTGAGTGCTTATCGGGACATCGCGGCAGTTGTCACGGGCTCGATGGGAGATTTCGGGTCGTGACAATTGTTAATTGACTTTTGTATGGAAATAAAACATCGACACTGGCTTGGTGTAATTATCACATGATGGTGAATATAATTAGACAAAACGTTAAAAGAGATTATCAGTGATCAAGACGAGACTAAGAAAAAAACTTCGAAGGAAAATTTTGAGCAATTTAATTTTTAAGAGATGGAACTATTGATTAAAAAGATCGATTAAGATTATAAGGATATGTACAAGAATATCATTAATTATCAGAATGTCTTATGGTATAAATTGAAATTATCTAGTGAGCATTCGATTATGAAAGCATTAGAGTTTTATTTTCGAGAATATGGTTATTAATGGTTGTTAGATTTGGATCATTTGTCACGCCCCGGAACTCCCCATCGGGCCCGTGACAACCGCCGCGAAGTCTCGATAGGCATTCACACCCCGAATACTGACCAAAACCACGCAAGGCTTTCATATCAGTTTCCGCACTTCCCCGATAAGCAATACTCATTAAACATAATATTTTAAAGAAATATAAAACATTTCCAAACCAACACACTAAAATATAGTTTTTTTTCGGCTCACAGGGCATTTTTGTCCTTTTTGTCCAAAAATTTCAAAATTGATAAAAACGTTACATACAAATAGAATAAACATAATTTACGATTGAAAATAAATTTAATGTCTAAAACATTGGTTTGAAGCAAAATTTTGAATATTTGAATAGAATAAAAACTATTTAATAAAATACTCAATTTTCTTATAAACAATATTTATAGAAACATTGGCAAATAACTTTTATAACGTAAAAGTTAAAGATATTTATACATACAAAAAAAAATACAGATAACCAAAGTATAAAATTACTTTTACAATGACATGTGGGCCCCCAACTAACCAGGAAGGTATAAGTCCTTATACTTTTACTTTCTAAGGATGTAACTCTGAATTTATTTCTTTTTGTGATCGACTATCCATAGTCTATCCTGAGCCTGAAATGTGAATAGGAAGAGGGGTGAGATTATAAAATCCTAGTGAGTAAACACTTACCATCAAAAGCATCTAAGCCGAGTAGATGGAGACACTATAAAAATGTTATATCACAATAATATTCATAACTCAAAATTTATCCCGATCCATACCAAACAATTTCTTAAACTTGGCCCCTGCTAGAATCATTCTCGCGAGTACCTTCTTCAAGGTATCCCACTGAGATCGCCAAGGCTGTTAAATGTCCCATATCCATAACTATGTTTTCCCATTTGACACACACAACCGTTCCTTAGCGTTGGCTGAGTCTCCCTCTCACGTGGTGGTCCAAACGTGAGGTGTACTCTAATCTTACCTCAAGAGATACTTCAACCAGCATCTCCCCCCGGAGGTAAGTACAAAATTTGGGTTACCATACCCCTCTCATAGGTAGTCCATGGAAACCCCCATCACTGCAGTGTCTATTTAATATACCACCAGACTCATAAAATTTTCAGTAGCATAATATGGCAAATAAAATTTAATCCAGCTTGTCAAGGAAATAAACAATTTATACATTTCATGCCAACACAAAAGTTCAGCCATCATGCTACCACAATGCCATAAGCCAGAATTTCAATTCATGGATATACAACACAAATCGCAGTGTATGTCTCCACATACTCAATTTCATAAAAATCAATATTTAATTTTAAAGCAGTATTTCATCGAAATACACTTTAATCGAAAATCATAATATTTCAAAAATTCCAATTTCACCATGCTTTAATAAGATAAACCATAATAAATCCACTCTAGCTATTAAAGACGATAATTTATCCATTTACCTCGTCACAGGAGTGCACAATACTCCTGTTTTAATTTCCACTACACCTTAATCTTTCCCAAGTCCAGGGGACCCACCACCTATGCACGATTCATGACACAAAATCTCATTATTTGTGTCCAACATAATAATTTATTTCAAGCGCTTCATTACCGTCTAAACACAGTATTCGACCTAGTTCACCTATACACGTCGAATTGGCTAAAATCTCCAATTTAACTTCGATTGGACCCGTTTCAATTTCTAATAGTCCAATTTTATTCACGTTATCCACTAACAGTGTACACGAGTCAATTTATCAGTCCAAGACTGAAAATTATGATTTTACCCCGAACGGGTAAAAATTTCAATTTTTTTGCACCAAAAATTCCCAAATAATTCTTACACCCATAATTCATCAAATATTACCAAAATGCCACCAAATCTCAACAATTTGCTCAATTTCCAGCATTCAAATTCATCCTAGAAAATTTGGCCTAATTAGATAAAATGAAGAACATTTCATTTCTAGTTAAATTTTTCATTTAGTTATTTTTTTCCTACTTGATTTCTATACCATAAATCACCATTTTGCCATCTAATTCTCTCAAAATAAAATCAATTCCATCACCACACACACAACACTAGGTTTGGCCATGGATGGTTATTATGGCAAACAAATTTATTTCTTCTAGTTTTGCTTATATACATGTTAAACTAGCTAAAAACACTAACATATATCGAAATCAATTATTTCCATCAACTTTCTCTCTCTAAACCCATATGACCAGAATTAAAATCATTTTCAAATCACATGATTCAACCATAGAAAATGATGGAAAATGCATGGGAAAGGTAAAGCACAAGACAAATTTAAGAAATGTTACCTTTTTCCACTTGATTTTTGAATTTCCACCAATTTTCCCTTTAAATTTCTTGGCTTGGGTTTTATTTTCTCCTTTCTCTCTCTTGTTTCTTGCTTAGACGAATGTTGAAGAAGAAGAATGGGTTATGGGCTGATTTTTTATGCCTTTTTATTAGTTTAATGAAATAATATTATTTTATTCACATTTTGAATATTTTATTAATTCATTTTTTTCTAGCCATCCTGTAACACCTGATCCTAATTTATCTGTGATATGTCATTCACATGCAATGGATAGCATGTTTGTATATTGAATTACCTCGGAAAACAAGATAAATGACAATATTGCCCCTAAGGGTATGATCAAGTTAAATAAGTTTTGAACCAGTTTAAACAGAGAATTGAGGATGAATTTGAGAAAACTAAAACCCATGGATTGGTTTAAAATGAGAATTTGGAGTTCGAGGTTCAATTTGGAGTTAATCGGAAAAATTGACCGATTAGGGACAAAACGGTCATTTTTCAATTTCAGGACAGAATGAGGATTTTAATAAAGATTTTGATTTTTAATAACCAAGAATGATTATATGGAATATAAAATGATGTTTGGAACATAAAATGAAGTTTAGCAGTGAAAAAGTGTAATTTTTGGTATTTTTGGGACACAAGGGCAAAATAGTAATTTTGCCATTAAAGGACGAATTTGAAATTTTTGAAAAAATATTTTTGATCCCATTTGATCTAGATTGACCATATTAATCAATTGAAGTGTTAATTGAGGTTGAAAAGTGGAAAAAGAAGAAATTCCGGTGATTTCTGCAGTGCAGGGGTAAAATCGTAATTTTACCACCGGAAGGCCAAATTTAATTTTTCGAGAGAATTTAGATCAAATTTGACAATTTGGAGTATGGTATGAGTTTGAGGACTGAAAAATATGCCTTGTGGCAATTTTTCAATTTTTGGGGCAAAAATGTAATTTTTCACTTTTTCGGGGGCAAATGTGTAATTTTGCAAAATTACACTATAAAAGTGTTGGAAAATTTCTAGAAGTTCCAGGACAATAAGAGGATAAGGTCTGGATTTAATTGGCAAAAAGAAAGTCAAAAAGAAAAGAAAAAATAATAATAAAATATTGAATAGTGCCAAAACATGTGTAAAAATAGATTATTTTATTATTTAAGTAATAAAAGCCACACAATATCAGCCAAAGCATTGTAAAATTCGGCTAAGGCAACAAGAATAGAGAAAAGAAGAAGAACTAAGAACCCTAAGTAGAAATCAAAGGGGAAGTGTAGAGATTCAAACAATTCACAAGGAAAAGGGTAAAATTTCTTTAAATTTCTTCTTGATCTACACTACCCATATGTTCTTTTTTATTTTCCATGCTTTAAACATGAGCTTGCACAATGAACCCTATGCTGGCTGAACCTAAGGGAGGGATTTTTGAGTTTGATTTGATTGGATTTTAGGTTAATTAGTTGTATTTAGTTAGGTAATGGTGAATTATAGTAATAGATTTCAAGAAATCACATTTTTTCATGTTAGAAAACCAATTTAGCTGAATTTTTGGGGACTTTTTGGCTGCTGGAAATACAGCAAGTTGATGTGGTTGAATGGCATTTTAGGTAAATTTGATGAATAGTAAAAGTAGGAATTAATTAGGAATTTTCAAAATAAAATTTGAAATTTTTACCCACTAGGGGTAAATCTGTAATTTTGCATTCTCAGACTAATAAATTGACCCGTAGTTGCTACCACTGGATAATTGGAATATAATCGAATAATTAGAAACTGAAACGGGTCCAATCGGAGTTAAATTGGAGATTTTAGCAATTTAGACGCGTGTAGGCGAGTCGGTCGGACACCGTGAATTAACGACTGTCCGAACCATTTTTAGCTCAGTTCATGCATCACGTAGAGCCTGAAATTGATTATGAGAAATTGACACAATTTATTGAAATTTGTGTCACACGTATCGCCTAGGTGGTGGGTCCCCCAGACACCGGAGAAAAACGGTGTAGTGAAATTAAAAACGGGAGTATCGGGCACTCCTGTGACAAGGTGAGTGGATAAATTACCGTTTTCAATATCTGAAGTAGTTTTATTTGGTTATGTGTTATGAAAAATAAATTGAATTTCATAAATGATTTTTAAATCGAAAAATAGATTTTTAACACTGAGTATGTGGAGACCGGCATGAAATTTCGTTTATGTATTAAAAATTGAAATTGTGGCTTATGATCTTGGTGAGCATGCTTGGCTGGTTTATTGTATTAAAATTTGCATGAATTGCTGTTTGCCGTGTAGGCTGGTTTGTATGAAAATTGCCTTGTTATGCCATGAAATTTTTAGTGATATGGTGGGTTTGATCAGTCGCTGCAGTGGCGGGTTTCCGTGGACTGCCTTTAGGAGGAGCACGGTAAACTCAGGAATCATATAATCTCGGTTAGAGAGGCGCGTAGGATAACTCCCGAGATACACAGAGAATTCACTCCATGTCTAACCCAACGTGAGAGTGAATTCGACCAACGCCAAGGAACGGCTATATTTTTCAATTACAATATAAATTGTAACAGCCTTGGCGTACTCGATGGAACACTCTGATCAAGTGTTCACGAGTATAAAATTTGGTCAAAGCCTGATTTTACAAATAAATCATAAGCCTTGTGTTGGAATTAATGTAATTATTTAGCATGATTTTACTAACTGGGTATTATAAATTTCTTGGTGATATGGCCTTTTTATATATAAATTGTCTCCATCTACTCGACTTTAGATGTCGTTGATGGTATTTATCTGACTCACTGGGTTGTAAAACTCACCCCTCAATTTCCCCATTTCAGGCTCACAGACAGTTGTAGATAGAGGACTCTGTTGAGGAGAAGGTTTAGAGAGATAACCTTCTGGACACAGGTTCATTTCATAGAATGTATTTATCTATTTTGGGCCCACTTAACATTGTAAATTAAATTTTATACTTCAGTTATCTGTAGTACTATATGTAATAATATATTTTGTTTTTACGCTGTAAAAATTATATCCGGATATCTATATAAAAATTGTTTTATAAGAAAATATTTTATTTTATGAAATATTATTATTTTATTCCATTAAATGTAATTTCACTCGAATTTCACGTTTTAGATATCCGATTTCAATTCCGACTTCAATTTATGAATTCTTTACGCGTAAGTAACATTTTTTCCAAACTTTGAAATTTTCGACGAAAAATGACCGAAACGCCCCTGTGTAGTAATTTCTGTCTTTTTCCCTGTTTTGGTTCGAAAAGGGACGAAATGTTTTAAAGTATGGAATAAATAAATAGAGACTCACAGGGGAACTAGAAAGACTGGTACGAGAGCCTTGCGAGGTTTCGATATGGTACTCGGGGAATGAGTACATATCGGGACATCGCGGCGGTTGTCACGGACTCGAGGGTGGTTCCGGGTCGTGACACATCCACTTGTCCTACTTTTTCCACCATGCATTCTCTTTGACTTATCCAAGTCTTAGATGAAATTTCCAGATTTTTTCCAAAGTTTTGGTGGAACAAATTTTCTAAAATTACACTTTTGCCCCAGAACTTTTCAAAAATTACATTTTTACCCCAAACATTAAAAATTTTCCATAATGCATAATTTTCACTCCTCATACTCATATCACGCTCCAAATAATTAAATTTGATTCAAAATCCTTTCGAAAATTAAATTTTCGATTTTAGGTGGTAAAATTACCAATTTGCCCATATACTCCAAAAATATCGAAAACTCATATTTTTCACTACTAAATCTTCCAATTGTACTTCAATACTCATATCATACTCAAACATGTCAAATGGGCTAAGAAAATCTTTTCTAAAAATTTTCATTTCGTCCTCGAATTGCGAAATGACCATTTTATCCCTAACCGATCAGTTCTCCTTATTGACTCCAAATTGATCCTCGAACTCCGAATCACCATTTTGAATCATCCTTGGATTGTGAAATTCTCGATTTCACTCTTAAAATCCTTATTTGAACTCATTCGAGGTTTAATCAACTTAATGGTAGCATTAGGGACAATATCGTCTTTTAATGATTTCTCGAACTTCCCAAATATTCAAACATTTTATTGAGCATGTAAATGACATCATAATTATTTTATAGAACAGGGTTTGACAACACTACCCCCCTTAAAATAAAATTTTATCCTCAAAATTTCACTGATCAAACTCAAAGAAAAATCGGGGTATCATATTCAATTATACCCACATAGAGTAACCATATTTACCTCACATTTATGAAATGTCAATCTTTTTAATCATATCAGCCCATCTCATATAGCTTATCCGCTCTATAGGTCGTATTCCCTTGACTATTCCCCCAAAGTCTCTCATTGTTGCACTTTCCATGTAACTCATCAAATATTCTCAGTTCAATTCCTGAATCACTATGAATAATTCTTTACTCTAGTTGATCATATTATCGATTCTACATATACATATGTACATGTATATCTGAATATCCACATTCCTCAAAGCTTTACATCATTTACATCATTGGCTGCACATTGAACTAAACAAATTTCTTAAATTGACCTTTAAAATAATTCATATATCAATCTCAATTATAGAACTCCACATGGCACTCAGACTAGATTCAATATTTCCAAATCATTTAACCTCAAGCTACCAATTCCACGTTTAATCCTTTAATCCTTTGGCTCCCCACTATACATAACCAAGTTCAAGCTCATCCTTAGAGCATATTTGTTTTTTAACTTTGTGTTTCCTAACTATCGCATCGTACGCAATATTAAAATTTCTAAGAATCATCCCTATTCCTCAATTATCTTTCATGCAAGTATTGCATCATTCTTCCTTAGCCAACTTACAATTTGTACTTGAAATTACAAAACTTGAAACTAGGTTTTCCTTAAGTCCTTTTTAATATCAGTACTAATATCACTCTCAGCTTCCAGCTTCTTTTTTATGACCACATAACTTAATGTCTGTTTTTATGAGATTCATAGCAAAACTTCTCTTGAATATTTCCTTGGAAACAGTTATCTTAAACTTATGTCTCACAACATAAAATCACTTAACCCGTGACTTAGCCGTTTGGCTCCTTAACAAATTTTCGAAATCACACATTTTATATTTATTGTGCTTAATTTATGGTCCTTTCTCAAAGGTGTCTAAACATCCTAGAAACTTTTAATCACTTATTTGTTCTTTCATATTCTAAGTATATCATTCCCATAAAGTATGTACTGGCTCACCAGGGTATTTAAACACATATTTTAATAGAAATCTATTAAGGGCTTAAACCTTCAAAAGCTTATCTTCAAAGTTATTCATATCTTAAATACTCCAAACTTGTAATTACAACTCCAAGTGTATGTCCACATATTGATAATCTTTATATACTTTATGATCATGAGAACTGCAACTTACAAACTAGCTTCCTATATGCAAATGCAAGCATTCTATTCATCCTAACTTAACTTATCCCGGGGCCACGCAGTGTCAATGTGAATTCTTAAAATGACTTTAAAACCAAAAGCTTTTAAAACTAAAAGCTACCAACCGCAACCAAAAGCTTTAAAACCATGCTATGATACCAACTGAATTGTCACACCTCGGAACTCCCCATCAGGCCCGTGACAACCGCCGCGACGTATTGATAGGCATTCACACCCCGAATATCGACCAAAACCCCGCAAGGCTTTCATATCAGTTTTTGCACTTCCCCGGTGAGCAATACTCATTAAACATAATATTTTAAAGAAATATAAAACATTTCCAAACCAACACACTAAAATATAGTTTTTTGCGACTCACAGGGCATTTTTGTCCTTTTTGTCCAAAAATTTCAAAATCAATAAAAACGTTACATACAAGTAGAATAAACATAATTTACAATTGAACATAAATTTAAATGTCTAAAACATTGGTTTGAAGTGAAATTTTGAATATTTGAATATAATAAAAACTATTTAATAAAATACTCAATTTTCTTATAAAACAATATTTATAGAAACATCGGCAAATAATTTTTATAACGTAAAAGTTAAAGATATTTATACATACAAAAAAATACAGATAACCAAAATATAAAGTTACTTTTACAATGGCACGTGGGCCCCCAACTGACCAAGAAGGTATAAGTCCTTACACTTTTACTTTCTAAGGATGTAACTCTGAATTTATTTCTTGCTGTGATTGACTATCCACAGTCTATCATGAGCCTAAAATGTGAATAAGAAGAGGGGTGAGATTATAAAATCCCAGTGAGTAAATACTTACCATCAAAAACATCTAAAACCGAGTAGATAGAGACACTATAAAAATGTTATATCACAATAATATTCATAACTCAAAATTTGTCCCGATCCATACCAAACAATTTCTTAAACTTGGCCCCTACCAAAATCATTCTCGCGAGTACCTTCGTCAAGGTATCCCACTAAGACCGTCAAGGCTGTTAAATGTCCCATACCCATAACCATGTTTTACCATTTGGCACACACAAACGTTCCTTGGCGTTGGTTGAGTCTCACTCTTACGTGGTGGTCCAAACGTGAGGTGTACTCTAATCTTACCTCAAGAGATACTCCAACCAACATCTCCCCTCGAAGGTAAGTACAAATTTTGGGTTACCATGCCCGTCTCATAGGCAGCCTACGGAAACCTCCATCACTGCAGTGACTATTTAATATACCACCAGACCCATAAAATTTCCAGTAGCATAATATGGCAAAAAAAATTTAATCCAGCTTGTCAAGGAAATAAACAATTTATACATTTCATGCCAACACAAAAGTTCAGCCATCATGCTACCACAATGCCATAAGCCAGAATTTCAATTCATGGATATACAACACAAATCACAGTGTAAGTCTCCACATATTCAATTTCATAAAAATCAGTATTTAATTTAAAGCAGTATTTCATCGAAATACACTTTAATCAAAATCATAATATTTCGAAAATTCCAATTTCACCATGCATTAATAAGCATAAACCATAATAAATCCACTCTAGATATTAAAGATGATAATTTATCCACTCACCTTGTCACAGGAGTGCACGAAACTCATGTTTTAATTTCCACTACACCTTAATCTTTCCAGCGTCTGGGGGACCCACCACCTATGCATGATTCACGATACAAAATCCCATTATTTGTGTCCAACATAATAATTTATTTCAGGCTCTTCATAATGCATGAAATGCCATGCATCCAATTTGAATTACCATCTAAACACGGTATTCGACCTAGTTCACCTACACACGTCGAATTGGCTAAAATCTCCAATTTAACTCCGATTGGACCCGTTCAATTTCTAATAGTCCAATTTTATTCACGTTATCCACTAACAGTGTACACGGGTCAATTTATCAGTCCAAGATTGAAAATTACGATTTTACCCCTAACGGGTAAAATTTTTGATTTTTTTGCACCAAAAATTCCCAATTAATTCCTACACCCATAATTCATCAAATATTACCAAAATGACACCAAATCTCAACAATTTGCTCAATTTCCAACATTCAAATTCATCTTGGAAAATTCAACCTAAATAGATAAAATGAAGAACATTTCATTTCTAATTAAATTTTTCATTCCGTTATTTTTTTCCTACTTGATTTCTACACCATAAATCACCATTTTACCATCCAATTCTCTCAAAATAAAATCAATTCCATCACCACACACACAACACTAAGTTCGGTCATGGATGGTTACTATGGCAAACAAATTTATTTCTTCTAGTTTTGCTTATATACATGTTAAACTAGCTAAAAACACTAACATATATCAAAATCAATTATTTCCATCAACTTTCTCTCTTTAAACCCATATGACCAGAATTGAAATCATCCTCAAATCACATGATTCAACCATGGAAAATGATGGAAAATGCATGGGAAAGGTAAAGCACAAGACAAATTTAAGAAATGTTACCTTTTTCAACTTGATTTTTGAATTTCCACCAATTTTCCCTTTAAATTTCTTGGCTAGGGTTTTATTTTCTCCTTTCTCTCTCTTGTTTCTTGCTTGGACGAATTTTGAAGAAGAAGAATGGGTTATGGGCTGATTTTTTATGCCTTTTTATTAGTTTAATGGAATAATATTATTTTATTCACATTTTGAATATTTTATTAATTCATTTTTTTCTAGCCATCCACTTGTCCTACTTTTTCCACCATGCATTCCTTTTGACTTATCCAAGTCTTAGATGAAATTTCCAGATTTTTTCCAAAGTTTTGGTGGAGTAAATTTTCCAAAATTACACTTTTGCCCCCTAACTTTTCAAAAATTACATATTTGCCTCAAAAATTGAAAATTTACCATAATGCATAATTTTCACTCCTCATACTCATATCACACTCCAAATAATTAAATTTGATTCAAAATCCTTTCGAAAATTAAATTTTCGGTTTCGAGTGGTAAAATTATCATTTTACCCCTATACTCTAAAAATACCGAAAGTTCATATTTTTCACTGCTAAATCTTCCAATTGTACTTCAATACTCATATCATACTCAAACATGTCAAATGGGCTAAGAAAATCTTTTCTAAAAATTCTCATTTCGTCCTCAAATTGCAAAATGACCATTTTACCCCTAATCGGTCAATTCTCTTGATTTACTCTAATTGATCCTCGAACTCCGAATTACCATTTTGAGTCATCCCTAGATTGTGAAATTATCGATTTCACTCTTAAAATCCTTATTTAAACTCATTCGAGGTTTAATCGACTTAATGATAGCATTATGGACAATATCGTCTTTTAATAATTTCTCGAACTTCCCAAATATTCAAACATTTTATTGAGCATGTAAATGACATCATAATTATTTTATAGAGTAGGGTTTGACATCATTCATGATGTTAAATGCACCTGAAGTAAATAAAGTATGTCTTGATTCTTATGTACTATGAGATACTAGAATGAAAATGATATGGAAGTATGTAAACCAAAATAAAGATTGGATGACGAGTTCGACTGGTAGTCAATGGACAAATAAATATTTAAAGTCGGAAGGTTTGATAAGAGATCAAGGTAGAGGAAATTGTGGATGATTATGTAGATTTGCATAATCGATGATTTGAAAATGATTTGATGAAGGTGTGACTAAGATTAATGATATAGTTGATTTCTTTTATGAGAGGAAGAATAATATTGATTTAATTCAAACGTTGTGGTACTTGTGATTAAATGTGATATGACATTGCGAAGTTTTCTATAAAGATTGGAAATTGATCTGATTTATAAGATCAAGATCCCATATGAAGAATGTTCAACGAAAGTGATGTAAAAGAATTTTAGAATTTTGATTATTCAACCTACGTTGGTTTGAATTCGAGGACGAATTTATTTTTAAATGGGGGAGGATTGTAACACCCCGTATTCTCATTAAGCACAAACAAGACCTTATTGATCAAATGAAGGATCAATAGATGCGAATTGGCATACTAAGAAACATTTAAGAATAAAATGTGTTGCACGCGCAGAACCCATAATTAAATAATAATATTTTTATCAGAGGTGAATTAGTGAGTTAAAAGATTATTCAGAGGTAAACCGAGACATAATAATGTGTTTTGGGACCAAAAAAGACAAGTGAAAAATTTTAGAATAAAATAATATTTTATTCAATAAAATAAAATTTTATTCAATAAAATAAAATTTTATTCAATAAAATAATATTAAAATATTAATAATTTATATGTTGTCGAAATTAGTCATGAAAAATAAAATATGACTAGTTTAAGTAGGGGAGAAAAAGTAAGAATGAAATTTAGGAAAGAAATGCCGTAAGTGAGATCGTGAGAATTTTATTAAATCGAATTAACGCGGTAAGTAAATATTTAAATATTATCGTGACACCGCGTTGGAATACGATCTCAATATTTTGATATTTATATGTGTGAGAAGGAAGAAGAATAGAAGGAAATTGAAATTTAATAAGTGTAGATATGAATTAAAAATATTAGACTTAATTTTTGGAGAGCAAAGTGTTGAAGAACTCATAAACTTTCTTGTATATGCTTTAGTATTTTAGCCATATCTCAAGCTACAGAACTCCAATTGCTGAAATTCTTAGACCATTAGAAAGCTAAGAGACAAAGGTACAACTTTGATGGAGATCACTTTGCCCAGTCCTACCTTTACAATAGAGAAAATCATATTGAAAAGTAGCTGGACGTGATATATCAAGAATGAAAATTTTAAAGATTGACAATTAAATTTTTGGGTCTCTTATTACACTTTTAAGCCTAATTAAATTCTAGGTTAATTAAAGACTTAAATGAATATTTAAGAGGGTGAAAGAGTTTGTGTTAAGTAGCTTATCATTTTTAGTTTTGTAAAAAGAGTTTGCTTAGCATAGAGTTAAAGATATTAGGGATGAATGAACAATTAGATTCAATTAATTCGATTAAAAAATTCTTATAATAAAATATTTCTTAATTGAATATTGTTTAAAAATTAATCAATTCGATTGAAATCAAATATTACGCAAATTAGATCAATTAATTCAGTCGGTATTGAAATTAATGAAAGTATTTGGACTAATAAGCCTTCATGCATTCAAGCCTAATTTTTTTTTAATTTTTTTATACTAATTATAAAGTAAATGAAATTAAATTATGAAATTTTTTTTAAAAAAGCTATAAGAACATTATTCATGTTTCAAAAGATAGTTCTTTACAAATAGTTGGGGATTAACAAATTACCCTACACAACAACCCCAAAAAACAAAAAGAAAAGAAAGAGGTATGCACTACCTTCACCCCTAAAAATGAAAAATAAAAAAAAGCCCATACACAACAAAAACAAAGTAAGGATTATGTAAAATTCCCAAACATATATATGTATCCATATAAATAATGGAGCACAAGCGGAAGCAGAAATAAATATGTATTGAGAAATATTAATTAACTTCAACAATAACGTAATATTTTGTTTAATAGTAAGAAAGATTTCATAACCAATATTTGACATTATATCAAGTTTGGAACTTTCCACCATTACAAACAAAAGTTCTAAATAAGAACAAGCATGAAAGATAAACCTACCAAATACTCATTAGGATCATGACACTAACCTCTAGCTATAACAAATGTCAAGCCTTTCCTTATAGATTTCCAAGCTTTTCCTTCACGAGTTCTTCAAGCTCTACCTTTTTGTAACAAGTTCTTCCAACTCAATAACAGCTTTCAGTGATAGTAACAGGGTGTTTATTTTTTCTAAAAATTGCATGGGTTGGGGACTTGTATGTTTTTCCTTTAAATGAGCAAAACTCTTCCTATAAAGAAGATAATGCTTTTTCAAAATTAGGGAAGTTTCAAAATAATAGGCAATTATGACACTTCTATTAAAACTATAACACTTATCCCATTAATGTTATGGAATCTAAATGTTATGATCATTTAAGATATAGGATATTGGAATTTAAAATCCCAACATTCTCCCACTTGGTTTGAACTTTTATTACACAATAATTTTGTAAGACTTGACTCAATAAAGTATATTTCATGTTATCCATGTGCAGAATGAAATGTTTATATCCTTGAATGCCATTGAAGGGTATTAAAAGTTGGTATTATAACTAGAGGTATGATTAAGTTGATTTATACCTCGAACTAATTAAAATAGGGATTTAAAGGTAAAATTGGAAATTTCACAATCCAGAGATTACTTAAAACGGTAATTTGGAGTTCGAGGTCTGATTTGGAGTTAATCAGAAATATTAATTGATTAAGGGCAAAATGGTCATTTTGCCACTTGAGGATAAAATTTGAATTTTTGAGAGGATTTGGATCAAATTTGAAATTGAAGTATGATATGAGTATGAGGAGTGAAAAATGTGCATTTTGGTAAATTTTCAATTTTTGGGATAAAAATGTAATTTTTCACTTTTACGGGGGTAAAAGTGTAATTTTTGGAAATTTCTCCACCAACACTTTGGACAAGTCTAGAAACTTCTTTTAATGGATGGATAAGTGAAGAAATTGTATGGTGGATAAAAAGTCAAATGAAAAATTAATAAAAATTAAAAAGTATAATAAAATAATAATATTTTATTTAAGTTATAAAAAGGCCAAAAATTCAGCCAATGAACATTGTGAGGGTCGGCCAAGCAAGGAGAGAAAGGGGGGAAAGAACACCAAGAACCCTAGGCTGAAAATTCAAGGAGAAATCAAGAAAAAACAAGAAATCAAGTTAGAAAAAGGTAAAATTCTTGAATTTTCTTAGTGTTCTTCATCACCCAATCTTTCTTTTTCATTTTCCATGCAAAATTGACATGTGGGTATGACCACCCTATGCTGGCTGAACATGGAGGAGAGAGAATTGATCTTGAATCTAGTTAGATAATTAGCTAGGAAGTGTTTTTAGTTAGTTTGATATTGTGTAGAAATGAAATATAGCAAAAACAAGCAAGAAAAATTCAATTTCCATTTTTAAACCCATATAGCCGAATATTCTAGGATGAGATTGGCTACTGAATTTGAGGATATTTCATGGTATTTAAGTGTATTTGGCTGAATTAAGGATATAGAAATTAAATGGAAATTTTCGGTGCAAAAATACAAATTTTACCTAATATGGGTAATTTCGTAATTTGTGGCCTAAACTGATAATTTGCACCATATTATTGGACATTAAGTTAATTTGGGTATAATTGATATATAGAAATTGAAAGAAATTGATTCAGAATTAAATTAAGGATTTTAGAAAATTAGACGCGTGTAGACGAGTCAGTCGAACACTATAATTTAACGACTGTCAGAACCTTTTTTATCGCATTTCATGCATTCATATAGAATCATGGAGCCTGAAATTAATTACGATTAATTGATACAATTTATTGAAATTCGTGTCACGCGTGATATATAGGTGGTGAGTCCCCTAGACGCTGGAAAAATATAATACAGTGAAAATTGAAAACAAGAGTATTGTGCACTCCTGACGAGGTGAGTAGATAAATTATCGTCTGTAATATCTAGAGTGGTTTTATTTTATGAATTTTATGCTTTTTAAAGTATGATAAATTTAAAGTATAAAATATTACGATTTTTATTAAAATGTGTTTTGATGAAATTGATTAAATAAATGAATTTTATAAATTATTTTAAAAGGAAATATTGTTTTGAAATTAATTGTTGATTTTATTAAAATAGAGTATGTGGAGACTTACCTAGTGAATTTTGAGTTTTATGTGTTATTAAATCTATAGCTTATGATCTTGGTGAGCATGCTTGGCTGGTTTATTATGTTGAAATTGCATGAATTGTTGTTTGCCGTGCAAGCTGGCTAGTATAAATATTGCCTTGTTATGCTGCTAGATTTTTCTATAAATTTGGTGGGTTAATTATACATTGCAGTGATGAGTTGCCGTGGATTGCCTTTAGGAGGGGCACGGTAAACTTGACTAATTGTTACCTCGATTGGTGAGGCGCATAGGATAACTCCCGAGGTGATGTTAAAATTCATTTCACATTAAACCACCATGTGAAGATGAATTTGGTCAACGTCAAGAAGCGGTTATATTTTCCAAATATAATATAATTGGTAATAGCCTTGGCGGACTCGATAGAATGCTCTGATTAAGTATCCACGAGTATGAGATTTGGCCTAAGCCTAGTTTTTACGAAAGAAATCATAAGCCTGGTGTTTTGATAAAATGAAATTGTTTTGTATGTTGTACTAAATTTGGTGTTATGAATTACTTTATGATATTACGTTTTTACATTATCTCCATCTACTCGACTTTAGATGTCGTAGATGGTAATTATCTAATTCACTGGGTTGAAAAACTCACCACCCTCTCTTCCCCATTTCAAGCTCAAGGTTATTGATAAATATTTGGATTGCACTGAGAGATTAGTTTGAAGTCGCATCCTAGCAACAAAGGTACATAGTCGTACACAGTCAAGCCTACGTGTCATTGTAATTGATTTACATACTTTGTTTATATTCAATACAGTATGTATAAAATTTATTTTACCTTCGCGTACTGAAAATCGATTTTCTATATTTCTAAAAATATTGTGTTATAATTAAAATGTAATATTTTATTCAATGTTTTTATTTTATTCTATTATCTAAAAATTTAATTTTTATAAGGGTTTTAGGTATCAAATTTTATTTTAGTTTGTAAATTATGTTTATTCTACATGCATGCAACGATTTTACTGATTTTAAAATTTTTGGACGAAAATCCCCCTTGCGAGGTCTCGATTTGTTCTTGGGGGATGAGGGCTTATCGGGACATCGTGACAGTTGTCACGGACTCGATGGTAGTTCTGGGTTGTGACAAATTTCCACAACAAAATAGACTTATTCCCTATATGCTTAAATAGAAAAATAAAATTACATGAGCCATAGCGGTAAGTCCTTTTGAAAATAGTTATTACCTTTCATGTATTACAATGCAATTTTCCTTTTCTAAATAAACTTCATAGATATGATATATCGCTTTATGAATAAACCTCAAATGTTTATTCTGGGTCCTTAAAATATTTGTTGTTATCAATCATATATGAGAAAACAAATTAAAATTCAAAGTTTCATTACAAAGAAAAATGCGCTAGCATCTCAACTCAAATAATAAGTTACAGATCAAAAATCAATCCCATTTTTGCTACATGATCCTTAATCATTTTTGATGGCATGTCTTTTGTCAAAGGATCTGAAATCATCAACTCAATATGAAAATGTTCAATAAGCACTTCATTTGCTTTAATGTGCTCTCTAATAGCTAAGTACTTAATGTCGATATGTTTACTTCAACTTTCACTCATGTTATTCTTAGCAAAGAACACAATAACTAAATTGTCATAATACAACCTCAATGGCTTAAAGATAGATTCAATAACTTGAAACCTAGATATGAAACTCCTCAACCAAGCATGAAGATATATCTAAATTTTGACTTTTGAGATTCAACACAACTAGCAAAGTCTGAATCGGAATATCCAACAATTTCCAAAATGTCGGATCGTCTACATGTAAGCATGAAATCTTTAGTCTCTCGAAGGTACATCGTGACCTTTTTTGCTACCCTCTAATGATCTAAGCTTGGATTACTTTGATATCTTCCAACATTACTACAAACGCAATGTCTGGTCTAGTATAAACTTTAACATACATTAAGCTTCCAATAACTGAAACATATATTTGTTCCCTCTCAAGTTCATTCATGGGACATTGGTTCAAATTGAACTTGTTACCCTTCACAATAGGTGCAACATTAGGTGAATAATCGTTTATCCTAAATCTATCTAAAACTTTATCGATTAGGCTTTTTTAGACAAACCCAAGATACCTTGTGATCTATCTCTATGAATCTTAATGCTAATGACATAAGACGCTTTCGTCATATCTTTCATGTCAAAATGTTGAGAAAGAAATTGTTTTACCTCGTGTAGCAATCCCATATCATTGGTTACAAGCAAAATATCATCTACATATAGAACCAGAAAAATTATCTTACTCCTACTAACCTTATGGTATATACATTGATCCAAAACATTCTTTATGAAACCAAATGAAGAGATAACATTATGGAATCTTAAATACCATTGATGGAGGCTTGCTTTAGTCTATATATGGACTTTCTAAGCTTGCAAACCAAATGCTCACCTTTGTTTCATATAAACATTTTCCTCTATATCTCTATTAAGGAATGTCTTTTTCAAATCCATTTGATGTAAATCTAAGTCAAAACGTGTAACTAATGCCATGATGATATGAAAAGAATCTTTTTTCGAAACACAAGAGAATTGTCTCTCAATAATCAATTCATTCCTTTTGTGAGAATCCGTTGGCAACAAGTCTAGCCTTATGTCTCTCAATATTGCCTAATGAATCTTTCTTAGTTTTATATACCCATTTACAACCAACAACCTTCACCTCATTAGGCAACTTAACAACATTCCAAACTCGATTATTTGCATTAAAACTCATCTCATCCTTCATGGTATTATACCAAAATTTAGATTTATCAACTTTCATTGCTTGTGAAAACGTCTCCAGCTCATTTTCAATACTAGCGTCACAGTCAGATTCTTGTAGATACACGACATAATCAATAGAAATTATTGATTTTCTTGCTTTAGTAGATCTTTTTAATGTTGTGTCAATATCCTCTTGTGAAAATTGTTGCACAAGAAGTTGTTCGTCTTGTGGTAATTGCTCAATAAGATCTTTTAAAGCATTTTCTATATGACATGAAGCTTGAATAATTGGTTCCTAAATGTCCATCATATTTGGATGAACAACTAATCTGTTACGTGATTTAGGAGACATATCAAGAACATGATCTTCCTCAAAATTAAGTTTCTGAGTTGATCAATCCTACTAATCACATCATTATCAAGAAACTTAACAGTTATTATCAAGAAATTTAACAGTTCTTGATTCAACAATTCTACTTGTATGATCTGTACAATAAAACTTATAACTGTAACAACCCATTCACATGGCCGTTATCGACACATAGGTCATATAAACAAGCCTACACAACTCGATTAGCCTTTTAAGCATTTTATTTCGCCTAGATTAATTTTCCTCTTATTTTCATTGCTGCTCCAATTAAATCTGTTAATCATCAATATCGTTGTCTCATCTATAATTCACATCGAAATAATAATAACCAAGTAATAGTTCAAAGTGTTTCGATGGCTTAACTCCTCATTTTTAATTTACTATATTTAAAGATCTTAGTCTCAAAATAGTTCTAAACATGTTATTTATTACAATTTTAAAACGACTAGACAACTAGACAGCAGAGCGACGAGAAAAAAGCTAAGAGATGCCATTACCTACACAGCTACAAAAAACTTCCTCACCAACGATGTCCCCAACTAGCTATTCATTTACACATTAAATAACATGGGTGAGTCTCACAGACTCAGTGATCATCAGCTCTGTGAGCAGACGGGGAAAGGAAACAAACATAAAGATGGAATATTTATAAATCCAAGAGTAAGTGTAAAAAACATACTCCATTAAACTGAGAGATTTTTATACCTTGCAAGTCTTAAGAATAATGAATCACAAACAAATAAACATGAAAACGGTTATATTTAGGATACTAGAAAATCTTTCAACTTCAATATTCTTTCAACAGTAAATCTAATGGCAAGAATAAAATGAAAAAAAAATCTTAAACATAAAAGTGTGAAATAATTAGTCACCAATGAATACGTATATTTCACTTGCCATTTAATAATAAATTTTGAGTGTTAATGCCATGCCGTGTATAATAAAAATTAACAAGTGAGTATCATTCTTGGGTAGGTTTAGTATAGCCCTTAGGCTTACTCTCTCAAATATCATCACCTACTCGTGGGAATTGCCCACACCACTATATATAAATTAGGGCTTCAGGTCCCCTTTTACCTATTTGTGGGAACTGCCCACACCACCCAATATGAATCGAGGCTTTAGGTCCCCTTTTACAATCAAATATTGATAATCAACAATCACCACTTTGTGCACAAATACCACACTTAACCTAGTGTGGTAATAGGCCCTACCGCAGAGTATCTCAATCACGTTAAAATGAAAATCATTGCAATTTAATGCATTTGCAAAACATGATAGGTCAAAAACAACATAATCATAAATCGAATGTTGTGCATAATTTATTTCAAGGCATGGCATTTCCATCAAATCAGCATGCTAAGTGAAATTGATAATTTGTCATCTAATCCCATGAATCAAGTAATGGCCATTAGCCTAAACATCACATAAGCTTGCAAGGAATGATTTTGAAGCGAAAAGCTAGTCAAAGGTTTGTTTCCCCGTAATTAAAAGCATATGGATATATACTTATATGTAATATAGAGAAAAATAGATTTAAAATCCTTGTTACAATCACAAACAACCTAGGGCTTTCAACCAACTCATGCTTTCCATAATTTCGTCAACTATCAAATGTGACATATATAATATATATTTATAAGGATATAGTTTTGAAATTTAACACCCACTCACCTCAATTGGTGGGATTTCTCCCCAATATTTATACTTTGAGCCTTAGCTTAATTTCGTTTCAATTTTGCCACAGAGTTTAGCATTTTTCAAACCAGCATCATCATCCTAGCCTTCATGGGTTCAATGCCTCAGGTTAGTGTATTTTAATTTATCCGAGCTTCGTTCATTTAATTTTTTTTCCAACTCAATTATTCTTTTCAAAACTTCACAAGTCTGCCTTTGGTTCACGGCCACAATTTTGGTAGAATTTCCAAAAATCAAAGTGCCATTTCAATAGTCCCTAACAACCCGTGTTTGGCATTCATCAATATTTTTCTAACATTAAGTACTTAATACACAAAGGCAATAGAAATTGTACTCAATGTTCAATTAAATTTTTATTTCTCAAACTTTACAGCAGCATTCAGACATCAAATTGTAAACCCATACTATCAAGGCTTCCTTACTTAACCCATGGCCAATTAATATAAATCACCCAGAGATAAGCCCAAGCACTTACCATAGTTGATGATTTAGCCCTTCAAAACTAAACTTTCAGCATCTTTCAACTCTCAATATCAAATCTACCATAAAGATTAAGTGATTGTTACCTGCTTGAATTTATAAATAAATGACCCAAACATGAAATCTCTTAACATATGTTCAACTTCCAACTTAAGGATAAAGTTTAGAAAGCTTTATCTCTTTAAAAAATGTGGTGGTTTAAACACTCATGGCACACTTCAACAACTTTCCAGCTGTGACATCATGGGCTGCCACAAAGAATTTCAAATGTCATTAACCCTTTGAACTTGGATCCAATGCCCACATGAAAAAATTTCTTACCTATACAATAAATTTCTAGCCTTGAAATATGACTTGGGAACCATTCAAAAATGATTAATTATGCTCCAATTGGTGCCTAAATGAACCAATTAAGACTCATTCTTCTTAATTGAGAGCTTAACCACCATTTTGCTTCATTCAACCTCCTCCTTACCTCTTTTATTTTCTTAACTCAAAGAAGTGGTTTAGATGGAGATTCGGTACTCTTCTATGGCTAAGGAAGCTCGAGTTTAAAGGCTAAGAGTCCTACTAACATTTTATACTTTCATCTCTTACTATTTCTTGCAAATCCACTAAAAGATAACACCATTAAAGCGCTCGGGTTCATTTGGAAAAACAAAATGGGAAGCTGAATATTTTTTTATTCTAAAGGGCGAAATTCCCCATGTTTGTCCTCACTTCACTTGTTTCCTTTATTTATTCCATTTATCTCCATGAAATCTTCCTTGTTCAACCATATGGCCATTTGCCATGTTCCTTATTGGCCAACTTAGATTTACATTGCTTTATCTATTACACGCCATTGTTAATTTATCCATTCAAACTTCAAATGCAATTCTTTTAAACATGTGGCCACATGGCCTTTAAGACATGGCTTTGCATGCCTTTTTCTTTTATTTTTAGTTCTACACACGGTGGGGGACTCACATGTCCCCCATTATCCCATTTCTTACCCATGATTTAAAGTAGTTTTACATAGGCAATAGTCCACGATTTCATTCTTTATATTTTTTATTATTTTTGAATTGTAAATTCTTAATTAATTAATTAATTTTAAATATTTTTTATTTTATTTTTCACACATATACAAATAAAATATCAAATTTGCATTCCACAACATTATCATCATAATATTTAAATATATATTTACTTTTATACCTTATTTAATCACAGCACGTGGACTGCCAATAATACTTCGTTCCTTAAAATTCTTTTTAGTCTCCCCCACTTTGACCAAACCCAACTTCTCAAAATTGTCTTTCGACATTATGCCGTCTATTTTCACTTAACATAAAATTAATTTAATATTATTTGTATTATTATTAATTATTTATTATTAAGATATTTTTTTACTTCTCATGTCACCACATTCAATTGTACATATCTTCTTAATTAGCGAAATAATTTCCATTACATTAACATCCCAAGGGTGGGATGTTACAATAACCCTTGGACTTTGTAGCGTATCCAATAAAATATCCATTTATAGTACTTGGGTCCAACTTCTTTTCTTTTGAATTGTAAGCTTTAACTTCAATTAAGCAACCCCAAATGCATACATGTCTTAAACTTGGTTTCTAACCTTTCTATAATTAAAATGGTGTTTTAAGAACTACCTTAGTTTTAATATATACGTTGTTGTTTTAAAGGCTTCACTCCACTAAGATAAAAGAAGTTTGGAGTTGCTAAGCATATTCCTTTCCATATCTATTACCGTTCAATTTCTTCTTTTGGATACACCATTCAGTGATGGTGAGCTAGGCAAAGTGTATTGATTTACAATGCCCTGCTCTTGAAAAAAATCAACAAATGGACCATGTCAAGCTCGATCCTAAATTATCTTACATGACATTTATATATGTGACATCATGCCTGCATATCTGAATAGCTTGGTAGAATTGATAAAAAGCCAGTATTATACTTAGAAGTACAAATAAGTTGAATTATACCTCGAACTAATAAAATAGGGATTTTAAAGTGAAATAAGGAATTTCACTGTCTAGGGATTACTCGAAATAATAATTCGGAGTTCAAGGGCAAATTTGGAGTCAATCGGGAAAATTGACCGATTAAGGACAAAACGATCATTTTTCAATTTCAGGACAAAATGGAGATTTTTAATAAAGATTTTGATTTCAAATGATCAAGAATAATTATATGAAATATAATATGATTATTGGAGCATAGAAGGAATTTTAGCAGTGAAAAATTGTAATTCTCGATATTTTTGAGACACGAGGGCAAAATGGTAATTTTACCATTAAAGGACGAAACGAGAATTTTTAGAGAAGATTTTTGCCCCATATGATTAAGATTGATCAATTAAAGTGTTATTTGAGATTGAAAAGTGGAAATAATGTAATTCCGGTACATTTCGAAGTATAGGGGCAAAATCATAATTTTTCTGCCCCGAGGGCAAATCGGTAAATTTTTCACTCCAGCACTGGTCAAGACTAAGGGATTTTGTTTAACTAGGGTATGGATAAATATGGAATTTATTTGCAGTGGAAAATTGGAATAAAAAGTCAAAAAGTAAAAAAAATAGACTAATGGCATTTTGCCATGTGGCAAGCCATTTATTTTATGATTAAATTAATAAAATCAGCCTTTAACCCTCACATTCTCTCATCAAATTCGGCACAAACTTGCAGCAAAGGAAAACAAAAGAGCAAAAGGAGAAAAACAAGAAAAAACAAACCAAAAATTCATGGAATTTCAAGGTTTTTCAAGATTCAAGCAAAACTGAGGTGAGATATCTTTAGATCTACTCTAACCCTAGCTTACCCATGCTTTAGCTTTCATTTTTCATGGCTGAATGAAGTGGAATCATGCTGAATTTATTGAGGCCAAACGGGTATGAGTGAGATCTAGTAATGGGAATTGTTTGAATTTGAACTATGTTGTTGTTTGATGATGGTTAAGCATGGTTATGAACAAAGTTTTAAGAAAAACATTCAATTCCCCTATGGTTCTTTGTTAGCCGAATTGGGTATGTTGTATTTCAAGGAGGAATTGTTTGAATTACAAGGAAAATGGCTTGAAAAAATAAGAAATTAAGTGAAAAATGTGACTAGGAAAAATTACGGTGTTAATACACCGTAATATCCGAATTTTTATGTGAAGGATTTTAAGGATTTCAAGGCTGAAATTTTAGTTATTTAGAAGTGTGTGTGATGAATTAAGGTTTTAAAAGAGAAATGGATCAATTTGGAAGTGATTTGAGCATAATTGTCAATTAATCGGGTAATTGGATGAAATTAGTCAATACCGCATTTTAGCGAAATTCGGATGCGTTTTGCATTTGCATATCATGCATTAGTCATTTAAATTAGTTTATATCAATTTAGGGATAAATTAGTAAATTCCTCGACTTTATTATTTGTCAAAGTAGTGAGACATCCGGAAAAGGCAAGGAAATCACGCTTGAGGACCATTAGCGCGAGTGCATCCAAAAATTCATATTTTCGAAAATAGTGAGTAAATTATTTATCACCTTATTTATCTAAAGTAATTTTATTAAATTCGATGATTTTATGATGAAAATTAATTGAATTGGTGAAATGCCAATTTTATGAGAAAAATATGAATTTTCTAAATAAATTGAATTTTTACAATAAGTTTGATATTTTTTTAATTAAATTGAAGATTTTATGAATTATTTGAAAAATTGAGTAATTGGAGACCCTGTTGTTTATTGCCTAATAAATGGTATTTCTTAAATTATTATAGCTTATGAAAATGTGGTATGATTGGCTGCTGGTTTATTGTGTGGAAATCTATATGAATTGTTGTATGCCATGCAGGTTGGTTAGTAATAAAATAGCCTAGTCATATTGTTAAAATTTTATTAATTGGTGGGTTAAAATTTGCTGCAGTAGATGAGTTTCCGTGGACCGGCCTATTTAGAGATGGCACGGTAAAACCCCTATATATTGATATCTCAGTTGTAGAGGCGTGCAGGGTGATTTAATTGTCCTGAGATATGATAGAGTCACTTCACGTAAACCACCACGTGAAGACGAAGTCAACCAACGCCAAGGATTGGCCATTTTTTTGGTAAAATTATAAATTTGAATGACCTTGACGGACTCGGTTAAATGCCTCGGCTAAGGTATCCCCGAGTATGTATTTCATGGTACGAGCCATAATTTTGATAAATCATAAGCCTTATTATTATAATTATTATCATATTCATTACTATGTGAGTAAATTAAAATTACTCACACTGATTTAAATAAGGTTTCATGTTATGAAACCCTTGATATAAAAAGATTTTCTTTGTCTCCTATTACTCGCCTTTATATATTTTAGGAGGTATTTATTTACTCACTGAGTTATGTAAACTCACCACTCTCCCTTTCAACATTTCAGGACCGGACTAGTTATAGATAGCTATATTTGCGGAGGATCACAGTTGGTTTTTGCAACCTCATTCCGTAGTAGGTTTCTGACTTTTTTACTTATGTTTATTTTGGGCCCATGACTCATTGTAAATATACTTATGTACTCTGCTTATTTGTATCTCAACATGTAAAATTTTATCTTGTATTTACGCTAAAACCTATTTACTAAATACTTTGTAAATATTGTTTTATAAGAAATTGCAGTATATTGTTAAATATTTTATTGTATTTATATCTGATGATTTTTATTTCACTTAAAATATATGTTTTTCAAATATTTGCGACGAAATTACTGAAATTTAAAATTTTTGATAAAATAATAAAAATACCCATGTGAGTCGAGAATCGTTTTCTGGTCACTTTGGTTTGAAAGTTGTTAGTAATTATTTAAATTATAACTTTCAGAAATCGACGCTCACAAGAGGGGTAAGAAAACTGATACGATAGCCTTGCGGAGTTTCGGTTGGTATTCGGGATATGAATACCTACCGAGACGTCGTGGTGGTTGTCGCGGGCCCGATGGGAAGTTCCGAGTCGTTACAGACCAACTATTTGTCAAGTTCCTATTTACCTGCTATAGTATTCACCACCTTTGTCTGACCTCGTGATTTTAATTTGTTTTTCACATTGTTTCTCTACCTCTGCTTTATATATTTTAAAAACATCAAATGCTTCTTGTTATGAAGCAAGTAGAGATACATACATCATAAGTAATCCTCAATGAAAGTGATAATATATTTCTGACCACTTAAACACATATCAGGATAGCAAATGTTAATGTGTATGATTTCTAACATTTCAAAGCTTTTCTTGGCATCTTTGTTAGTCTTGCTAGTTTGCTTTCTTTTAATGTAGTCTACACAAGTATCAAAATCCGTAAAGTCAAGAGCTTTTAGAACTCCATTGTTTGCTAACCTTTTGATTATCTCACTGGAGATATGTCCCAATCTCCGATACCACAATATGGAAGATTTCTCATTCATAACACAAAGTTTAATACCAATATTATCATGAGAGGCCAACAAACTATAAAGAACATGTGAAATCCCACCTTGAGTAAGAGGATATGTTAGGAAATCCTTAAATGAGTATATAGATTACATATTTTGAACATCAAACTTAGTTTTAACCTTCAAAAGAATTTATTGACACTTTAAGTTGTTTGTCACTTTTGAAGCAGAAAATTTTTTTAAGTTTGAAAATGGTTAAATAATGTGATTTTTATATAACAATCTTTTGAAAATAAAAATTAACAATAATAATTCTCTTGATTTTTAAATGATCAAAAATGATTTTTTCATAATTTTTAGAGTACGTTTGCTATGGTAAATGGGAACCGCAAATTTAATTTCAATCAAACTTTTTCAATTGTGTTGAAACCAAAAATTAGATTTTCATTCTTTTGGATTTTGATTTTTTTTTTATATTTTTATTGAATTCAAATGGGGGGTTGTTTGCTTATTTACATTAAATATCTTAAGTAAATAGAGAGTAAAAAGTAAAGACGACATTACTCTCCATTTACTTAAATGGTATTTAATGTAAATAAATTGTGCAGGTTTTCATAAGCAATCTGCCTCAGAAACTACATTTTGTCTTTAAATATATCAATACATATTCATGATGTATCAATACATTTAGCTTAGAAAGGGTTTCTGATAAACATGTATCGATAAATTTTCCCCAGAACCAAATGTATCGATGCATGGGCCAATTTATTGATACATTTCATGGATTTCAAAAAAAAAAGGGTAAAAATGTATTTTCAAACTCGAAATTATAAATATACCTTACTTTTCTAGGGTTGGCAACCCTCAGCTTCATTTGTAAGGTAAAACCCAATTCTTAAGCTCTTTCAACTCATTTTAACTCAAAACTCTATTTTTATGATCTTAAAGCTTAGTTTTTGGTTTTAATGGAAAAAATATGACAATTTTAGCTTTAAATCTTTTGGTCTTGGATTTTCAGAACTTAAATAGTTGTTTAATGCCCAAAATTTCTATTTGTGATTAATGCTTAAAGGTTTTGTAATTTTCTTAGGCATCTAAGCTCACCTAAGGTAAGGATGGAAGATTTATGGATTTCTAAGCATGGTTTTTAGCTTGAAAATTAGTTTAGCTAAAAGTGAGTAGTTTCGAAAGTACTTAGAATGATTATTATGAAATTCTTGTTCTAGGAAATGATTGTAATGAATGTTGTGTGATAGGAACACGTGAAAACTCCATGAATTTCCTTGAAACAGAATTATGATTGGAGCTAAGAATTGAATCTCCAATTAGGTGAGTGGATACACCACTTTCAAATTTTTTTAATATGTAAAGCTAGCATGATTTCTATGAAAAAGATTATTTACATATGTTGAAATGATATCTTTAAAATGGCTATCAAAGGATTTGAGTTTCATTGATGAAAAACGATTTTCTAAGAAAAATAAATTCTTAGTGATTGTGATAAGATTGATGTGGTGGTTTTCAAATTATTTATAAATCTACTATGTACGTAATATGCTACTATCTATTAGTTTTCAACAAGTGGGGACAAGCTTTTTTATGTTTTTAGTCCACTCGATTACTCTTGCTTTTGGGGTAATATGGGTAAAAGATATTGTATGTTTATTTTATAAAGACTATAATGTGCATGAAAGTAAGAAAAATGCCATTAGATTATGTATATGATGTATATTCCATATACGATATGAGATGATTGAGAAAGCATGATGAATGCCATTAGATTATGTACATGATGCGTATTCCATATATTACATGAGATGATTGAGAAAGCATGATGAATGCCATCAAATTGTGTATATGATGTATATTCCATACATTACATGAGTTGATTGGGAAAGCATGAAGAATGTAATGAGATTATGTGTATGATGTAAATTCCATATACCTTATGATATGAGTAAGCATATATGTGAAGGACATTCCACATACCACATGCTATGAGTATGAGAACTCAAAGAGTGCAATTGATTCCACTCTCATGGGGTGGAAGTGACAACTTCACTCTTGTGATGCAACATAAACATCCAAGGTGCAATGGGATTTACATGGCCGACCCAAGGCTAATAGGGACATACCATCACAAAGTATGAGTTTAATGTTAATGGAATGATCATAATTATTATATTGTTCAAGAGGTAGGGAAACTTAAGAAATAGTAAAAATGGAAGATTTTGTCCAGAAATTTGAGTTATGGGCTGAAAGTATCGATACATTCTAAATAGAATGCTTTAGGAGGCTTTTTGTGTGAAATGTATCGATACATCTTACCAATGTACCGATAGATGCTTGAAAGTATTGATACATTCAAGAATATGTCAATAGATTTGGTACAAGAAATGTTGTTTAAGCATATTTGATGCGGATTTTAAAGGCAAAAAAGGTCTCCAAAGGTTTATATAAGTTTGTTTTCAAATGAAAGGTAGTTAAATAAGTTTAAATGACACGTATCATGAACTTTATGATTACGAAGTTATGAATGGCATGAGTTTACAAATGCATGGTTACGAAATCCTCTAGCTTGTCCCCCTCATGTATCCACTGACAGAATCTTTATGATTCATACGTTATTTTTTCCATTTATTTTCTTGCAGATCAGTGGTAGCGTTTGATATCAACTAGTGTCACAGATAACAGCATTCGGTCTTCATTCTTTAGTAAGTGTTTAGCAACCACTTGATGTCTAAAGGGGCAGTTACATTCTGCTAACAAGTCGATCTTTTTATATTTGTGATTATGGACTATGAACATGTTCATGTTTATGCCAATGTTGGCCATTTTATGTCGATAATGTTATATATGAAATTATGATGATGGCTCAAGAGCTTACATGAACACTCGAAAGTGTTGTTGATAGCAAGTGTTAATGTGCACTATGATAGGAGTACTTTTTCAAACATATATATGTATACCAAATGCTCAAGCTTATACAATTAAGTTGAGAAGTTCCTTAATTGTGTAATGAGTTTTATGAATGTATGTATTATGATTATGTATGTTATTGGATGTTATATGATGCTTTCACGTGTGATGAGGAATGTTTGATAATGTTATAATGAAAGGCTTGCTTGGGCTTAATGGGTTATGCTCGTCTGGATCTATACGTTAGTCACGATCCTTCCAAAAAATGAAATGTAACAAAGTTGGTATCAAAGTACTAAGTTCATATGTAATCTATATATTGGTATCAAAGTACTAAGTTCATATGTAATCTATATATTCACCTAAGGATTTCCTAACCTATCCTCTTTCTTAAGGTGGGATTTCATAGAACACTACCATTTAAATGAATTTTGAACACCATCATCCATTGTACCATTTTCAACAACAGTTGCATTTTTTAATAATTTAAAAGATGTTTAAGAAAAGTTGAAGGAAAAATCAAAAGTATAAGTCTTGAAACAAAAATTAAATTTTTAGAAAAACTTGGAATGTAAAATGTTCGATCTAAATCCAAAACAAAACTAGTTTTTAAAACTAGTATATATGTTCCAACTGTTTCCACATGTGAAGGCATCCTTTTTCCAGAGTAAATGTTGCATCACTCTTTGTCGGTTTCCTTAAGTTTAAAAAACCCTGCACGGTATTAGAAACATGGATTGTTACCTAAATCAATCCACCAAGTGTTATGGGAAACATAAACCATATTAGATTCATAACACATATAAGATATGAGATTGTTTTCTTTTTAAGCCAAGCTTTCTTTTTAAGACAATCCTTCCTCATGTGTTTTCTTTTTTTTTTTTACAAAAGAAACACTTAGATTTGTCTTTCATTCCTATATGGGTAAGTGCATTCGATTTTCCCATTTCTTTCTTGTTAAAGGCTTGCTAATTGATTCCTATTACAAAATGTGCACTTTCACCCATTTCCTAAATCAATCTTACTTTCTATTGAGCACACATGGTCAAAAGTTCATTGATTGACCATTTATCCTTATCTGTGTTAATGGAGATTTTGTAATTATTATATTGAGATAGAAGAGAATTCAGAACAAAGTGCACTAAGAAATTATCAGAAATCTCCATCTTCAGGGATTTTATTTGAGCAATTATATCCTTTATTTGCATAATGTGCTCGCAAACACCTTTAACACCACTAAACTTCATCGATATCAACTTACCCATTAGGGTGCTAGCCAATGCTTTATCTGAAACTCAAATTGCTCTCATCAGTAGCCTTTAACAGTTCTTTGACATTCTTATAATCAGGTATCGACCTATGAATACTAGTCATAATGTGAGATTTGATAAACATCATATTCAAACAATTTGATTGTTCCCGTCATTCATATAATACTATCTTAGCTAGAGTACTATTACTCATTGGTATAGTTCGCTCATCCTTATGAAAAGTATAGTCAAGGTACAAGCATCCTAAATGGAGAAAAGCCATCAATCATAAAGATAGGCTTATTAATATAGGACAAATTAAAATATACAAGAATCGATATGTCATCAATATTTACTTATGTGTAAAGATTCTAACATATAATGATTCATTAACTTTTATGATGAAACTAAAAATTATTAATATTTACTACTACTTGTGGGCTAATTAAGAAAATAAAAATAATTTTTATTTCATCCTAATTAACCATGAAAATGTAATAGTTTTTTTTGCAAGGTAAAACTATTATATAGCATATTTAATTAGAATATTGATGTCATTTAAACTTGATGTGATCAAATAAAATATTATAAATTTACCTAATATATATGTTATCATAATTAAGATGTTGTAGCTAATCGTAATTATTCAAATTTATACTATCACTTGACATCACAATAATAATCAAGACATTCAAATAATAAGTATAACACAAATGAGATATTAATTAATTTATTATATAGATGATAATGTTTTGATCAAAAAATTAAATGAGCTAAATTTAGATTAAATAAACTTCTTCCACGGCTAAAATAGTCAAACTAATTAGATCTAGAAAAACACAATTAGATTTCAAATTAGTTTCATTTAAATGCGTTCACCTTTTCTAATTTTATTAGCCAAAAAATTTAGGCATATTATAACCCAATCAACTTAATAATCAATAAGCCCCAACAAATAGAATAAATAAACTAAGTCCAATATTGTTTATTTTGGCCCAGACTAATAGTATAAATATATTAAGTCCAACATTGTTTATTCTGGCCTAAACTAGTAGCATAAATGACTAAGCCCAATATTCTTTATTCTGGCTCAGACTAATAACATAAAAAAATTAAATCCAATATTAACATAAAAAGACTAAGTCCAATATTCTTTATTCTAGCCCAGACCAATAACATAAAAAGATTAAGCCCCATATTCTTTATTTTGGCCCAGACTAATAACAAAAAAAGATTAAGTCCAATATTATTTATTCTGGCCCATGTAAAGAATTTAAAATAATATGATGATACCCTTATTCACTTTCAACCCCCAACAGCCATTCAATTCACCATCCAGCTTTCTCATGGTATGGAAGAGAACAAGGAAAACAAAGTGAACCCTCCCCAACTTTTAATTTTGTTTATACCATATATATCATATATGTAGGCGGCCATATAAATTACACCTACATGTTGTTACCTTTGTGCTAGTTTTCTCTATTCTACACACCCATTTCTAAATCACCAAAACATCCAGTTCATTATTTCTTTAAATAATTTTTTAAAATATTATTTTAAAAATATACAAAAAAATTATAAACATTCAATTAGTATCACATCTTATATATGCTAGACAGAGATTATTCTAACTCGATACCACATGTAAAATTCCCAAATATATATTTGTATCCATATAAATAATGGAACACAAGCAGAAACAAAAATAAATATGTATTGAGAAATATTAATTAACTTCAACAATAACATAATATTTTGTTTTCTGGTAGGAAAAATTTGATAACCAATATTTGACGTTATGTCAAGTTCGAAACTTTCCACTGTTACGAACAGAATTTATAGATAATAACAACCATGAAAGATAAACCTAACAAATACTCATTAAGATCATGACACTAACTTTCAACCATAACAAAGGTCAAGCCTTTCCTTTTAGAGTTCCAAGCTTTTTTTTTTTCACAAGTTCTTCAAGCTCTTCTTCTTTTTTTTTTTTTACGAGTTCTTTCAACCCAAGAGCAGTTTTCAGTGATAGTAATAAGGTGTTTTTTTTTTTAAAAACAAATTACCTGGGTTGGGGACCCATACTTTTTTTCTTTAAATGAGCAGAACTCTTCTCATCCAGGGGATAATGCTTCCTCAAAATTAGAAAAGTTTTAAAATAATAACTAATTATCACGATCCCATTGAAACTATAATACTTATTCTATTAACACTGTAGAATCTAAAGGTTAGGATCATTTAAGATATGGGATATTTGAATTTAAAAATCCCAACACAAGAAACTCCCACCGGGAGTGAGCAAAATCCACCTTGTACAATCATTAAGACAACATGACTATCAACAAAACTTACATAGCATAAAAAAATATATATAATTCCATATTAGACACAAAACAACAACTTGAAAAACACCATCGGTGAAGGCAGAAAACATCGCATATCATCAGACTTCATATTCAAAAAGATTATACTCTCATAACGGCACCTTTACAGATCAGTATGAAAACCCACAAGAGTAGTAGAGCATCCTGAAGGTCTCCATTACATTAAGAGTTATTTGAAATATCAAACAAAATCCAAAAGAAATCCACTTGTCGTTGGACCTATGCTTAAGCAAGGGAATCCATCATTTGTAGACCTTGAAATTTTTATGATCTCTTAGTTACTTAATATAGATTTATAGCATTCAGTTTGAATAATTGTTAGCCTAAGTTTCCATTGAACAAAAGGTGGGTCAAGCCTTCATTTAACAACATTAGCAGACTCGCTTTCGAAGATAACCTTGAAGGATGCCCATTTAGATGCCACAAGCATTGCAAGGCCTTCCATATTGCTTTAACATCAATCGTGTTGGCATTCGTAACCCCCAGTGACATAGAAAAAAAATCAAAATGCAGCCATTCTCGTCCCTAAAAACACTGCCCGTTTCACTTGGGTCATTGTTGTTTAATTTTTACTCACACAAGTATATATATCACAGATAATATATTGATAAGCAGAGTATCGCTCTTATAAAGAATTGATCTAAAATTTCACTATATATTAAAATTAACACAATTTAGCCTTATCCAAACAAGCAAAATTAAGTAACTAAAGAAATCATAAATTAACTAAATATAATTAAAAATTTTAAACTAAAGAAAATCAAAATAGTAATAAAATTGGATAAAAATCAAATTAAACAAGCCTAAATTACAATATCTTTCACACTTCATTTAAATCTTACTTTTCTTCTTTAATTTATTCTAATTGGTTAAATTGCTAACCTAGAGTCTTCAATTACTTGTAAGATTCTTTCAATACTCTTATAAAAATATATATTTTAAGCAAAACACTATATCTCTATGTGAATTGAAATTAAAACAGATTCATTAAGTTCAGCTCTAATACTGGCTATATATAGCATATAGGTGTATCTCTATCCTATACACAAATCAACTTATTTATCTAAGTAAATAAGTATGATTATATGCTATTCCAACTTTTAGCCTACTCTAAACTCCCTTTGTCAAGTTATGTTTAGGTTTTTAGATCAATTTAATTGGTGGCCAAAAAATTAAAAGCATAAAAAATAAATTAGAATAAACAATCCAATTCCATTGAAAATAAGCTAGAAAAAGATTAAAAATTTAAACTACATGTGAGTTTAATTGTAATCTTAGAGAAAAGAAATTAGCTACATAATTGCAAAAATAAATAAAAACATATGAAGTTTAGCCATCAAGAGTAACAAGAATAATAAAAATTAAGGAAGAAGAAAACAAATATTGACAATCTTAATCTTCAATCTTCTACCTCAACTTTTAACTTCTTGAATCTCTCTTAAGCTTTGTCTTGGCTAACTTTTTCTTAAGCTCTTTTTAAATACAACTAAATTAACCTATACTCTCTATTTAGGCCTAATTGGCTCTTAATATGGGCTTAAAATAATTATAGAACCCACAAAACCTTAACCAACCCACAACCCTTTTCTTTTCCGCATTAATCCTTCAAATTTTCCTTCTCGACGCTGTGGCGCTCACTTGGCTTCAAGCCTCCTCTTGCTGACTATTGTACTCTATCAATTTTGAATGTGTTTTTCTCTATCTTCAAGGTATAACTGGGTAAAGTGATCTTATGAAAGTTGTAGCTCTATCTTTTAGCTTTCCAATGGTTCAAGAATCACGTCATTTGAACATTTGAAATGAAAGTTATGCTTGAAACACCATAACATGTACGAATAGTCTCAGTTCTTTTATCACTTTTTTTCACCAATTTGAAGCCTTATTCCTCAAAATCGTACAAAAGCATAAAAAGTAATAAATAATAATAAAATAAAAGTAAATAAGCATAAAAATAGCATAGAGTAAGCTAACTTAATAAAAGTAAACTAATTAGAAAAATAACTAAATCCTAATCTAAACTCAGGAAGTTAGCTACCTTTTAATAACAAAATGAGATAAAATAATTCTATAAAATAGAATTATCATACCTCCAAACTTAAGATTTTGCTAGTCCTTGAGCAAAAGAAAAACAGCGAAGAAAATTAATAAAAAGACTTTTACAAGAGATAAAAATTCAGTAAGCCATGATTTTCATATTTTTCCTTAAAAAATTATCTCACAATTTCAACTTAAGATAAAATACAAATATTCCTTAAACTCATGCATCAATTCAAGTGAAAACTCACTTTCGAATAGACTTCTGTATATGTGAATAATCTCTTACAAAGAATATCACACAATTCAGATTAGTTTATGCCAACTCTAACTATAGATTAATACTAAGATCCCATAAGTTTGCTTTTCATTTATCTCTCCACTAATATAAATTAATACTTATTCAAAGATCAATAGCTCTTTATTAAGCTTGAAACATAAGGCTAGAATCAAGGTATGATTAAGGAAATATTTAAGCTCAAATTCACCGTAAACACTTAATCAATCCAGGACCTTTATAAAGCTCTACTTTTTCTTCTTCCTCATAACGCCCTTAAACTTATGATACACTTTTCTTTTCCTTTTTTTTCTTTTACAATTATGAACAAGAGTAGATTTTCAACACCAATCACCTTTTTTTATCACTTCACCCTTCACTTTTAATTTAATTCTAAGCTCAAGATACTTCCTTAAGGGTGAAAGATTTAAAATTGGAGATACATAAAAAGGCTTAGGCTACCATAAATATGTATTTGTCAATGAAAAGGAAAATTAGGCTTAAAAGGTATTAATAAGGATAAAATTTACAAAGGTGGGCTTAAAAATGCTCCAATGGTCCAAAGATGACCTAAATCATTTTTTATCCTAAGCATTATCTAAGATTTCACCTCAAGAAATAATCAAACAAATTCTAGAATCCTTGACTTCACCATACTTTTATCAACATAAACTTTTTCTAAATTACATGATAATTGTAAGTAAAAGATTTTTTTTTTTTTTAATACTGGAAGTTTATGTAGGGCCCAGCTACCCTGTTAAAGTTTATTAAACTTGAAATAAAAGTACAAAGGAGGGGTACGAAAACCATACCTCCTAGATTGCATGATCGTAAGAGAAATCATAAAATTACCTAGAGTAAAGATATCCATCCTACGAGCTTAACTTTTGATGCTACAGAGGAATTGATATTCTTTACTGTTACATTGAGATACTAAGCCCTTTATGTGTGCTAAAAATTACGAATTTTGGCTGCAAAGCTCATTGAGACGGAATCGTCGTCTGAGAATCCATCATTTTCTCCTATGTCCACTGCTTCTTCTGACGCTAGAGTGAATATTTTTCTAATTGAGGCTTCCGTGTCCGAGTGTCTTCTGCACCTTATCCGAGGGTGAACTTCTATTTCCACAGAGTTAAAACTTGATGCTAAAGGGGTTTCTCGCGAGAGGACTTTCGGATCTGTATAATTAGTTCCTGAAGCTAAAAGAACATCACTTAATTCTTTATTAAACTTGCACTTACCCGAAGCTGACTCCTGGATTGGGGGGTTGTCATTATGGTATGTCGTCCTTTCCAGTGAGCTTTCCAGTGCATAAATTCGGATGTTAGCAGCTGGTCCCTTAGATTGACTTGTACTCTGACTCCCTATAGGGCTGTACTCCCCACTGCCTTCCAGATTATCGACGGACACATTTTGTTCTTCTGGCCCACTTGCTATCTTTTGTTGATGTTTTCCTTGTGAGGGAGGGTCTGCCCGTTTTGAGGCTTTAGAAAAATATTTTTTTGAATTTTCTTCGGTGTCTTTGCACTTCGCTTTGTGTGTTCCCATCCCATCTCCTGCTGCACTCAATGTAAGTTCCTTATTCTTTATATCCGTTGCACTGTTTGCTGGGTACCACTGGTCATGATCAGAGGAGATGTGATGGGTTGAAGGCCTGTGCCCTACTGCAGCTTGGTCGGGTGGCTGTGAGATCATTTCTTTATTGTTACTTTTTGCCCCTTCATTCGCTTGTTCTGCTACGCTCCATGTCAGATTTGAGAGGTTCACGTTCCTTTCTCGTACATTGCCCTCTATACTTTGCTGGTCGGTCTTGTCTGCCTTTCCACGTGGGACCTCACAATTTGCTGGCTTCTCCGTGCTCCCATGCACAATTTCTTTATCGTTATTAGTATTATTTTTTTTCGGGCCATCTGCTGGTTCACGACCTTCGCTGTTGTCTGCGGGTTCGAGGGCATCCACCTGCTGCGAGTCAACGCGTTGATAGGTCCGAGCCCCCTTGCGACGTGGATTTCCATTTGCTGGCAGCATCTGTTCGTTCCCGTTCCGAGCTGGTATCTCCCTCTCTACATTTTCTGTTTGCTCTGACAGCTCTTTCTCTCCCACGATACTTATCTCTTGCATCTGTACTTCTCTCTCACCTTCCTGCACCTTTTTAAACTTTTCTGTTGCATGAGCCGGTGGTTCTTGGTCAACAGCAATATTTTTTAGGCTCTTTTTTCCTGCCACATGCATCCTGGGTTCTGCTGTCCCGTCAGCAGGTTTGTGCAGCTTTTTCTTCTTTTTTTTATTTTTTCCTTTTCTTTCACTTGGTTTGTTCTCATATATACCTTCTGCCTGGTTTTCGGGCTCCCTTGTAAGGCTATGCTCCCCATGCACATGCAAGTCTTCATCCCCTGCTGCTTCAGAAGCCTCTGCTTGCTGCGTCCCAACGGGCTGGCCTATTGCAACCCTCTCGCCACGTGGGCATTCACATATTGGAAGTTGCTGGCCATTCCCATGCAAAGCTGGGCCCTCCAACGGATCATTTCTTGTTTGCTCTGTCCTTTTTCTCTCTCCCACGTTATTTCTTGTTTGCTCAAGCATACCAAATTCATGCAAACTCGTCTGGGCATCGCCTTCTACGACCTGCACCTTTCCAGAATTATCGACTGCTTTCTCTGCTTCCTCTGAGCAAATGTTGCCTCGCTGTCCCATCATGCCTTGCTTTGACTTCCCCGTGTTTTCCCGGAACGGGCTGATCGCCGCTCCTCCCTCCGCCTGCGGTGCATGATTAGCGTGGTCGTGGGCTTTTAGTTTTCCAGCGGGGACCGATTGCTCACCGATTTCTTGCGAGTTGTCCTTGTTTCCCTTCTTTCTGTTCATTCCGACGATCTCCATGGTTTCCCTTTCTCGCTCTAAGCCTTTCCCAATAGGCTCACACGAATTATTTTCTTTTCTCTCCCGTTCACTGCTTCTGCACTCCATTCCTTGTTCACCATTTCGGTTTTGTACTTCATCTTCATCTTCGAGTTGCCCAGCGTTAACGGGGATGGGTGCGAAATGCTCATCTGCTGTTGCCGTGTTTTGGCCATCCACTGCTACGATTTTTCGGGCATCCACTGTTGCGGTTTTTTGGTTCTCCGTTGCTATGTTTTGGCCATTTTGCATTGTTTGTTCCTTTTCTGCTTGCATCACCTGTTCCTTATCCCCCAACGTCTCAAAACGGTTTACTAGAATTACCGTGGACTTCCTTCGAACTTGCAGTGCCTCCGGATCCACGTGGAGACTGTTGGGTGCTGCGGTTATGAGTTCGTCTGTGCTCTTCTCTAGGTCCCTTTCTTTCCCATGCCGGTCTTTCACACCACTGGTTCCCGCCTTGCTTACTGGTTGCAAAAGTTGTTTGACTGGTTCCTCCGGGCCCGGGATTTTTTTATTTTCCATGGTTTTTCTTTTCTCCACAAAGCTTGCAACCTCCTCACCATTGTCCAGTGATCTTTCCCCAATATTTCTTTTCTCTCCTTGAGCAACTATTTTGTCCGGCTGTTGTGGCAGCTCTTCATTTTTCTTGGCACTCCAATTTTTTATATTTGATTTGTTATTAGATTGTAAGTAAAAGATTGAGTGTGCAAGTTATTAGAAGTCTCATCCTATAATGAAGCTAACACAAGAATATCAATACAAACTTAAATCATATCTATATTTTTCCAAAAGCCAAATTCACAAGATAATCAAAATATCATCCTAGGATAGGAAAAATCATAAACTAGGTTTCAGAACATTTCAAGCCAATTTTTTATTTTTTTGGATTTTTATTTTTTATATATATTTTTTAAAAAAATTATAGAAGCAAAAAAAGCGAAATTTAAAGCAATAAAACAAAAACAAGCAAACCATGAAAATAAAGACATAAAGGAAACAAAATCTAAAAATACTGCCCCAAACTTAAAACGAAACATTGTCCCTAATGATTGACAAAAAGAAATAAAAATAAACTAAAGAGAAAGGAAAACAAAAACTCCCCTAACAATTGATTGAAAGAATCTAGATGTCCTCCTCTTCCTCATCATCGTTGGCTTTCTTAGCATTATTGGAATCATCTGGCAAAACAGGGTAAATAGACATATCCATGCCCACATGTTGAACACAAGCTTTCATCATTTGCTCAATGGCTCAAATGCAATTTGCCTAATGTTCCATGCGACTCTCAAGTTGCTCCATCCTTTATGCCATGGATATAACCTAATGACGAGCTACTCGAGTCTTGACAGTAATTTAACTACCTTTAATAGTAGATGCCTCTTATTGCATGAACTTTTCCACAATACCATCATCAATCCAGCCTTTAAGATATAGCAACTCTTCAACAGAGCCTCACTCCACTCTAGCTTTTTTACACAACTTAGTGATCAAATATGGAAAACATATGCCCTTATGAAATGTATTAACAAAACGAAGGGTGGTGGTGTAAATTAGTCTCCTAATATTAATTGCCTTACTAATCAAAATACAATAAAGAAACAGAGCTCTATCTTTGGTAATATGACTAACATGTTTCGTAGAAAGCAATCTAGCAACAATAAAGTATAGCCAACACTTATTGGCATCATGAAGTTGGCTCATCTTAAAAGACACAAGCAGCCCTTTGGACATCTTCCACTCCCCATTACCCTTATACAAATAATTAATCAGCTCATCAAAATTCAGCTCCCAAGTAAAATATTCATCAACTATACAAAAACTTGTCAGTTAAAATTTCACTACGCAAGTATACGTATCGAATAGACAGTATATTAGCAAGCAGAGTATCGATCCCACAGGGAATTGATCTACAAAGTTTACTAAGTAGTAAAATTAAAACAATTTAATTTTATCCAAACAATCCTAATTAAGTAATTAAATAAAACTAATAAACTAAAATTTAAGCTAACAAGGAAAATTAAAATAATAATAACTTAAGAAAATATCAAATTAAACAAGCCTAGTATTACAATATCCTTCACACTTCATCTAAATTTCACCTCTCTTCCTCAACTTACTTCAATGGGTTGAATTGCTAACCTAGAGTCCTAAATTATTTATAAGGGTCTCCCGACTCGTCCTATAAAAATATCTATTTTAACCAAAATACTATATCTTTATGTGATTTGAAATTAAAATAGACTCATTAAGTTCAGACTCTAATCTGGCTACATATGGCCTATAGGTATATCTCTATCCTATACGTAAATCATTTAACATTATCATATGCTATCCCAATTTTAGTCTACTCTAAACTCCCTCTCCCAAGTTTGTTTAGGTTCTTCTATCAATTTAATTGGTGATTAGGCAATTAAAAGCATTAAGAACAAATTGGAATAAACAATTCAATTCCCATTGAAAATAAGTAAGAAATAGATTAAAAACTTAGACTACATGTGAGTTCAATTGCAATCCTAAAAAAAGGAAATTAGCTAGTCATAATTGCAAAAACAAATAACATTGTATAAAATTTAACCATTGAAACTAACAAGAAGAATAAAAGCCAAGGAAGAAACAAAACAATAATTGTCGTCTTGATCTTTGGGTTTTAGCCTCAGCTTCTAACTTCTTGAATCTTTTCAAAAGTTCGCTCCAATGTTCTTGAAAAATATCCTATTTATACTAACAAACTTAACCTAAACTTCCTCAAGTTGACCTAGGGTTTAATTGGGCTTAAAAACATAATGAGAAGCCCAAAAAATCACTTGACAGTCTTTACAAATTTCCGTTCCCGGTATAGTACATCTATTAACTTTCCAACACGATTTTCTCTATCTTCGAAGCAGAACTGGGAAAATTGATCTTCATCAAAGTTGTAGCTCTATCTCTTAGCTTTCTAATGGTTTAAGATTCGCAGCAATTGGAGTTCTGTAACTCGAGATATAACTAAAATACTGAAGTATATGCAAGCAGACTTCTAAATCTTTCAACACTTTACTTTCCAAAATTAAGCCTAATTACTTTAGTTCTTACCAAAAATATAAAATCTAATAAATATTAACCAAATTAAAAGAAATAACATATAATTAAAATAACTCACTTAAAAATAAATTAAATATAAAAACAACTAAAAATTAAATAAATTATAATTAAAAATTGATGACTTATCTAATATTTAATAACAAAATTGAAATAAAATAATTCTATAAAATAGAATTATCACACCCCCAAACTTAAGATTTAGCTAGTCCTCAAGCAAAAGAAAAGAATCACAAAAAGAAAACTAAGCACAAATATCTTTGAACGAGAAATAGAAGTACCAAATCATGATTTTTCAATTTTTCCTCAAAAACTAACTCAAATTATAGCTTAAGGTAACATACAACTAATCCTTAAATTCATGCATCAATTTAAGTGAAACTTTATTTTTCGAATGGACTTCCGTGTGTGTGTGAATGCTCTTTTACAAAAAAATATCATGCAATTCAAATTAGTTTATGCCAAATCTAAGCATAGATTAGTACTTGGCTCTCATAAGTTTGCTTTTCATCTCTCTCTCCACTAATGTAGATTAATACTTATTCAAGGATTAATAGGTCTTTATCAAGCTCGTAATGTAGGGCTAGGGTCGAGGTGTGATAAAGGATATATTTAGGCTCAAATCCACCCTAAGCACTTAATCAATCTATGACACAATAAGAGCTCCAAAAAAAAAATTTTTTTTATAGCATCCCCAAACTTGAAGTAAACTTTCCTTTGTACCACACATTGCTTTCTTTTCTTTCTCTTTTTTTTTTCAACCCCCCAACTTATTTTTGACAATTATAACAAGGGGTAATTTTTCCAACAACCTTTACTTTTTTTTTTTCACACCTTTCTTCCCCAATTTATTCTTTAAGCTCAAATCATTCCTTAGAAAGATTAAAATACTTAAAAGGTGAAAGGTTCAAATTGTTGGATTTAAATAGACAGGCCATGGCTAACATAATTAGGTAATTACAAAGAAAAAGTAAATTAGGCTCAAAAAGGGTGACTAAGGATAAATATAACAAGATAAGCTAAAAAAGACTCAAACGGTCCAAAGATGGCCTAAATCACTTCCTATCCTAAGTGTTATCTAAGATTTCACCTCGAGAGAGAATCAAACAAATTCTAAAATTTTTTACTTCACTATACTCTTTCATCAACATAAACATTTTCTAAATCACACAAAAATTCTAAGTAAAAGAGTATAGTGTTCAAATTATTGGAAGTCAAATTCTAAAATAAAATTAACACAAGAATATCACGTAAACTTAAATCATAACTATATGCTTCCCAAAAGCTAAGAATCAAAAGATAATTAACATATCATCCTAGGATTGGGACAATCATGAATAAAGTGCAACTATCTCAATTTTTTTTTCTTTTTTCTTTTTTGAAACACACAAATAAAACATGCAAAATATAAAAAAAATAAAAATAAACTAACAAAATTCTAAAGCAAATCTAACTAAACATGATGAAAAAAGAAAAAAATTAAACTAACAAAATTCAAAACCACTAAATTCTAAACCATTCCCCTAAACTTAAATTGCACATTGTCTTCAATGTGAAAAGCTAAAAAAAAAATTAATTAATTAATTAATTAATTAAACTCCCTTATCAATGATGGTAGTGCCTTAAAAGCTCTAATTTTCTTTCTCCTTATCTTGATGCTTTCCAAATCTGCATACACAACAAAACAAGCTAGGGAGAGGTTATAACTACTTATTTACATAGAAAAACAAAAGGTAACTAAAATAACAACTAAATCTAAAAGGATATACCTTGGGTTGCCTCCCAAGAAGCACTTATTTATAGTCACTAGCTTGACTTTGGTTGAGGTCTTCATTCACCCTTTAAGGAGGTTTGAGTTTGCATGGAAAAAGTTTGAGGTGTGAAAGTAGTCTCCTCCTAAGATGAGGTTGTAATGGCTTTAACTTAAGATTTGGTGCTTGCTCAACCTAAGATGGTAGAATAGGTTGACTTTTACCCAACTTCTCAAATTAAGTTCTACTTGGATAATGCACTTTCGGTGTAGCTTTCAAAACATATGCAACATTTGTAAGTTCTTCATTCTGGTCCTTGGTTGTTGCATCTTGAACCAAACAAGCTTCAAGAAGTTTATTTGAATTTTCCATATCAACAGCCTCCTTAGGTAACTTATCAACTATATGTAGAAAAGGAATGAGAGGCACATATGGCTTGACTTGTAGTGGTGTAGATACCTTCTCCTATTGCTTAATTTTTTTTATCTTGAACTTGATTGCTAGAAGTATTTCCTTGATCTACTTTATCTCCATCATCTACAACATTCTTGCCATTTACTTCATCAAGATGCTTACCATATTCTTCTTTTCTAGGATTAGGCTCAATGTCATTTGGTAAAATTTCTTGAGGCCTATTGCTGATGTAATTGACAAGTTGGCCCACTTGAGTCTCAAGATTTCATATTGATTCTGCTTGACTCTGAAGGATGGCATATTGACTCTGAAGGATAGCATCATTCTTTGTCATGAATTGTATAAACATATCCTCCAAAGTTAGCTTATTCTAAAAAATAAGGGCTCTAACTTGTGACTGGAAATTATGCTGGAAAATAAGCTCTGATGAATATGTAGGACCCTGATCATTATTCCATGAAAAATTTGGGTCATTCCACCATGAGTTGTAACTGTTAGAGTATGAATTGTTTTGCTGCCCATTGAAGCTTCCATTAAATTGCATTGATTCATAATAATTTGGACAACAATCACTTGAATGCCTCTCTCCACAAAGCTCGCATGCCATAAAAGGATTTTGAAAACCATTAACACCCCAAGTGTCAATTTTTTGAGACAAAACATCTATTTCAGCTGCTAAAGTATTGATAGCCAATTCATAATCACTAGCAACCCTCCTAGGCACAAATTGTTCAGATGTCCACTGATAGTTACAATAATTCATCACCTCAACCAAAAGCACCTGAAAATAAAATAAAAAAAATTTTGAATTAAGACTAAATTTGCTTGGTATTAGTATTAGCAAAAATTCTAAAAACAATTCACCGGCAACAGCGCCAAAAACTTGTCAATTAAAATTTCACTACGCAAGTATACATATCGAATAGACAGTATATTAGCAAGCAGAGTGTCAATCCCACAGGGAATTGATCTACAAAGTTTACTAAGTACTAAAATTAAAACAATTTAATTTTATCCAAACAATCCTAATTAAGTAATTAAATAAAACTAATAAACTAAAATTTAAGCTAACAAGAAAAATCAAAATAATAATAACTTAAGAAAATATCAGATTAAACAAGCCTAGGATTACAATATCCTTCACACTTCATCTAAATTTCACCTCTCTTCCTCAACTTACTTCAATGGGTTGAATTGCTAATCTAGAGTCCTAAATTATTTATAAGGGTCTCCCAACTTGTCCTATAAAAATATCTATTTTAACCAAAACACTATATCCTTATGTGATTTGAAATTAAAACAGACTCATTAGGTTCAGGCTCTAATCTGGCTACATATGGCCTATATGTATATCCCTATCCTATACGCAAATCATTTAACATGATCATATTCTATCCCAATTTTAGTCTACTCTAAACTCTCTCTCCCAAATTTGTTTAGGTTCCTATATCAATTTAATTGGTGATCAGGCAATTAAAAGCATTAAGAACAAATTGAAATAAACAATTCAATTCCCATTGAAAATAAGTAAGAAATAGATTAAAAACTTAGACTACATGTGAGTTCAATTGCAATCCTAGAAAAAGGAAATTAGCTAGTCATAATTGCAAAAACAAATAACATTGTATAAAATTCAACCATTGAAAGTAATAAGAAGAATAAAAGCCAAGGAAGAAACAAAACAATAATTGTCATCTTGATCTTCGGGTTTCAGCCTCAACTTCTAACTTCTTGAATCATTTCAAAAGTTCTCTCTCAATGTTCTTGAAAAATATCCTATTTATACTAACAAACTTAACCTAAACTTCCTCAAGTTGACCTAGGGTTTAATTGGGCTTAAAAACATAATGAGAAGCCCAAAAAATCACTTGACAGTCTTTACAAATTTCCATTCCCGGCACAGTACGTATATTAAATTTCCAACATGAGTTTCTCTATCTTCAAGGCAAAACTGGGTAAAGTGATCTTCATCAAAATTGTAGCTCTGTCTCCTAACTTTCCAATGGTCTAAGAATCGCAGCAATTGGAGTTCTGTAGCTTGAGATATGACTAAAACACTGAAGCATATGCAAGCAAACTTCTGAGTCTTTTAACACTTTACTTTCCAAAATTAAGCCCAATTACTTTAGTTCCTACCAAAACTATAAAATCTAATAAATATTAACGAAATTAAAAGAAATAACATAAAATTAAAATAACTCACTTAAAAATAAACTAAATATAGAAACAACTAAAAATTAAATACATTATAATTAAAAACTGAGGACTTATCTAATATTTAATAACAAAATTGAAATAAAATAATTCTATAAAATAGAATTATCAACTATAGCCTTTGGAATCTCAAAATAAGCATTAATAGTATCCGCAGTAAAAGGCACAAATTTACCTTGAACAAAAGCAAACCCATTATTATGTTCTTTTGCATTAGCATAAAATTCCCTAAGGCATCGCTATTGCAAAAAGCTGTTTACAAAATGTGGTCCACTGCCTAGCAAGAATAATTTCATGAATATTTGGGAACCTATTTTCACTACTATCAAATCCTCTTTCATGCACTATGGTTTGATAAATTACCTTATCATTATATCTCTTTTCAACAACAAGAGAGATACATCTAATCCTATTATAGGAACTACTAACATTAGTCCTAGCTCTATTACGTGCCATGCTTAGTAGTCTAAAATCAATCTCTACAAAATAATTCAAAAATTAAACTCCAAATAACTCTCCAAACAATTATTCATTGAGCACTCTTAACTCCAGTAGTTAAAATCCAACAATCCATAATATCTCAATAATACACAATATCTCAAAAATCACAAATGTCGAAAAGTGAACTTACTTGAATATTGAAGACCTAACATTGAATGGTTGAAATCAAGGATGGATTTGTATTGGATTTGATTGAAGGATCTTGTTCAGTCCTCACCAAGTCAGGAACATAAGACATCAGCTCGTTAGATTGAGCCTCATACTCTTCTACAATCAGACTTCCTTGTTTCAAACTAAGAAATTCTCTCTTCTTCTCTTTCTGATGAAAATGAGTATAGTACTGATCGTCAAATTCCTTTAGAAAGTCTGACCAGGTCGGTGGGGTAGTGGAACGAGACTTTATTGAACTCTACCAGGTACGGGCTCTCTTCTCCAATAATCTCGTAGCCACCATCAGTTTCATATCATCATCCACTCTCATGTCAAAGAGAGTTTCCAAAACTTGGTTGATCCAATCCCTGGCTGTGATGGCATTTAATTCACCCGTAAAAGAAACACAGCCTAGTTGTCTAGTCTCCTTCAGTTTCTTAGAAATGGATACATCATGTACCGACTGAACTGAAGGAATAGCTAGAGGCACTATAGGTGGGACCTGACCAGTCTGAGCCTAGCCAGCCATTGCATTAAAGAAAGCTGTCAATGCTTGTGCCATCTCAGGAGGCATGGCAAGAATGCCAGTAGGTGGCGGAGGAGGTAGTGGATATGGAGGACTCTCGGGTTGCTCAGCAGCAGGTGCTGCCCGAAAAGTGGATGCAGTAGACTCCTCTTCTACTGCCTCTCGTTAACGAGGTTGGGAACGACCCCTTCCTCTCCTGGCTAATCTAGTAACAGGCGGGTGTTCGCGTCTAGGTGGCATGGTGATCTATAAAGATAAATAACGTCATCTTAGGCAACCTCAAGTTTTATATGCAAATGCATCCTATTCAATCTAACCTGACTTAACCTAACTCAGGGCCACACTAACATTGTAAATTTTTAAAATAATTTTAAAACCAAAAGCTTTAAAATTCAAAATCTCTGATCTTTAAACCATGCTTTGATACTATTTTAATTGTCACGACCCGGAACTCTCATCAGGCCCATAACAACCGTCGTGACGTCCTGATAGGCACTCATTACCCGGAATGCTAACTGGAACCCCGCAAGGCTTAGCATCAGCTTTCGCATCTCCCCAGTAAGCGACAGTTATTAAATCTCAAATTTCAAGAAATCATAAGTCGCTTCCAAATCAAAACAATAAAATATTATTTTCTGGCTCACAAGGGCATTTTCGTTATTTTTCTTCGAAAATCTCGAAATCAGCTAAAAATGTAATAGGTGAGTAGAAAACATATATTTCATAATTAAAAATAAATTTAAGAGTATAAAACGTTCGTTTGAAGTAAAAATTTGACTATTTGAATATAATAAAAATAATCAATAAAATAAACTATTTTCTTGTAAAACAAATTTTATAAAGCTATCGGTAATTAATTTTTACAGCGTAAAAGTTAAATATATTCATACATATTATAATGCAGACAACTAAAGTATAAAATTACTTTTACAATGACACGTGGACCCCCCCGACTGACCAAATGTAATGAAAGCAGTGCACCTACGGTCTCAATGAGTGCAACTCCACAAGTAACCTTCTACCAAATCTGCTATCTACAGACAACTTCGAGCCTGTAATGTGTAGAAAAAAGAATGATGAGATTTTGAAATTCCAGTGAGTAAACAAATACTAGCTAAATTATCTAAAGTCGAATAAATGGAGATAAATTCAAACTCATTCTTCGTATCATAATTCACCTTATCTCAACTCATTTCAATCGAGTAGAGACAAATAAGATATTCTATCGAGCAAAATAGAATCAGTTTACTCGAATAATTAATATTTAGTATGGCTTATGCATATCTTAAATACTTGGCTCGTGCCAAAATCATTCTCGGATACCCTGACCAAAGCATCTGACCAAGACCGCCAAGGTTGTTTAGTGTAGTACACACATGAACATATTTTTACATTTTAAAATCTAGCCATTCCTTGGTGTTGGCTGAGTCTCACTCTCACGCGGTCGTCCATGTGAAGTGCACTCAAATCTTTACCTCCAAAAATACCCCACACACGACTCTTCGATCGAGGTAAGGTATATTTGATTCTGTGCCCCTTCTCTTAGGCTAGTCCACAGAACCTCCACTGTAGGGATTATGGATTAGTTTATCTACCACCTTATTTATAAAATTGTAACTGCATGACATGGCAATTTGTTGCAACCTAGCTTCTCAAGGCTGAATACACAGTACTTGTAATTCTAACATGAAAATCAATTTAGCCATTCATGCTCATATATTGTCATAAGCCATTAAGTTTAAACACAATTTATAATACAACAATAAACAATCTCCAATCACTCTATTTTCTAAAATCATCATTTAATTTTTGAAAAATTCATAAAATCATTTTATAAAATCACATTTATTCATAAAGCATAACAATTTACCATTTAAACCCATTTTACCATAAAATTTCAAAATTTAATAAAAACTACTCTAGATAATTAAGACGATAGTAAGTTTACTCACGGTTTTCGATAATCAACTCGGGTATTCCGACTATAAATTCTCGGGTGCGACTTCCTTGCCTTTATCAAAGGACTCACCACCTTGACAAAGTGCACAATAATTTAATCACTACATTTATGCTAATTAGGTATAAAATTAACCTAATTTCTATATGAATGCATGGAATGCTCGGTTAACCGCTTAAACGCGGTGTTGACCTAATTCGGCCTATCACCCGATTAAATTACTAACACGTCCAATTTAGCTCCAAATTGCTCTATTTTTTTTCTAATACCTCAATTCACCAAATACAAGCCAATTTACAAAAAATTTAGCACATCAATTTCCACAATTCTCCTTGAAAATTTTGGCCATCGTGGGTGCACTAACACCGTGATTTTTCCTACTTAATTTCCTCACCATAATTGATAATTTCTTAACCATTTTCTCTTAAAACAAAATCAATTCACCAACATACACAACATAAAGGCATTCGGCTATTGATGGATGGTGGGGGAAATGAAATTTTTCCTTGTTGTTTTGCTTCCAAACATGATTAACTAACTCTAAACACTAACATAACTCAAAATCAATCAATTCCAACATCATTTCTCTCACCATAACCATTCAGCCTACCACTCATTCATTATGAAAACAAGCAATTCAACCATGGAAATGAGAAAATAAAGCATGGGTATGCTAGATCTTAAGCAAAAATTGAAAAATCATACCTTATCTTGCTTGATTCCTTGAAAAATCAATGAATTTTCTTGATTTTCTTAGCTAGGTTTTTGTTTTCTCTTTGTTTTTCCCTTTTCTTCCTTATTTTCTTCCTTTGGCCGAATATGGTGAGAGAAATGGGATAAATATGGGCTGATTTTTATAGAAAATAATAAAATAATAAAGCTTGACACGTGGCACTTTGTGATTGGTCCATTTTTCTTTTTATACTTTAAATATTTTGACTTTTTCACTTAAATTTTCCACCACATCTTTATGCCATATTTATCCATTCCTACAATAAATAAAATCCACAAATTTGACTAGTGTTGGGAGTAAAAATTTACCGTTTCGCCCTCGGGGTAGCAAAATTACTGTTTTACCCCTATGCTCAAAAAATACCGAGAATTAAAATTTTTCCACTGCTAATCCTCATATTATACTCCAAATGATCAATCTTGGATAAAAATTTCATCAAACAACCAAATTTAAATTTTGGGTGGCAAAATGACCATTTTGCCCCTAATCGATCAATTTTCTCGATTAACTCCAAATCGGCCCTTGAACTCCAAATCGCCATTTTAAGTCATCCCTAGACTGTGAAATTCTCAATTTTACCTTAAAATTTCTATTTTAATTAGTTCGAGGTATAAATCGACTTAGGTGTACTTCTAAGTACAATACCGACTTTTATCTATTTTTTTGAGATATTTTAATATGTAGTCATAATGTCAAATATATAAATGTCATGACAGATATTTTAGGGCTAGGCTTGACATTGCCCATCCACTATGAATGTTTTAGTAGCTTCACTACAAATGTCTATTGCACCACAAAGATAGGCCTTAATCACCTTGTTATGACCTGATCACTTTGATTTTTGTTTCCATGGAAAGAGCTTGACTAATTTGGTTAGTAACACTTATTGTCCAACCTTAGAATCAAGATTAATTGAAGGTGATGGAATATGCTAACTTTTTCCCACAAAATCTTCAAGAGGTTTCTTTCGATTTTTCTTATTAAAAACCTACTTAGCAAACTTATCAATTGCATCCACTTTATGGCAACTTTCTGTAAAGGAAGGATACTTAGTTGTATTGAATATATTAAACTCAACTACCTTCTTTCCTACCTCGAAAGTTATCTTGCCATTCTTCACATCAATGATTACACTTGCAATAGCCAATAATGGTTGTCTCAAGATTAAAGGAATTTTCACATCGTCTTTCATCTCAGGCATAAGAAAGTCCACTAGAATGTATAATTTCTCAACTTTAACCAACACATCCTCTATACTCCTAACATGGTGCTTGATTAATCTATTTTCTAATTGCAAGTTAATTGTAGTAGGTTGTATCTCTTCAAGTCTAAATTTCTTGGCAATAGACAAAGGCATAAGTGAGACACCAGCACATAAATCACACTAAACTTTAGAAAATTTAAAGTTACCAATAGTACAATGGATAGAACAACTCCTTAGATCCATAAGCTTTGGTGAAAGCTTATTTTGAATTATAACACTGCACTTCTCAATAAGTGCAACAATTTCAAACTCACCTAATTTCCTCTTTGTGGTCAAAATGTCCTTCAAAAACTTCACATAACTTGGCATATTTTCCAAAGCTTCAGCAAAAGGAATATTAATGTGCAACTTTTTAAATATATCAAGAAATCTTTGAAATTGTTTGTCAAGTTTCTACTTTTGACAATGTTGAGGAAAATTTAGGAAAAGTGTTGGAGCAAGTTTTAATTGTGATTTTTCTTCAGATATTTTAACAGATTTTTCAATCACAATTTCATTTTCAGCATCTTTTTCAATAGGCTTAACCAAATTTTTAGATTTAAAATCACAACCACTTATCTCTTTTCCATTATAAAGTGTGATTGCATTGTAATGCTCCTTACTTTCTGTTGTAGAATAAGAATGTAAAAATATTTTTTAATTAATAAACGTAATTATAAGAATTAGATATTACCATGATTATAGGGATTGGAAATCAACATGATTATAGGGATTAAGGATCACCACGATTATAGGGATTGAGAATCATCGTAATTATAGAGATTTTTTTCTTTATTTTTTTTATTCTTTTCCTATTTTAGAGATGTTTAGGATGTATATATAAGTGATGTGTTATAAATGAAAATGGTGTAGTTTTCTCTTCCTAAATAACATGGTATCAGAGCTGTTTTGGTAGATCTATTTCCTTTAAAACAGAATTCTTAGTTTCTTTTTTACACACCGCTTTTAGTTTCTGGTTCTGTTCCACAAGCCGACCATCTATTGGAGATTCACTCCTGTCTTTTCTTCTAGTCTTCACGTCGGAAGGTTTCAACAAGATAGTTTGGTATTCTTGTTGGGTTTTGTTACTGGGTTTTCAAAATGGTAGAGTCTGTGCTAGAGAAAAAATCAATGGTAGTGGCTGATGTGATTCCTGTGATGACAAAGATCATGGAGCATAAACTTAAAGGGTCCAATTATTTGGATTGGAGCAACACAGTTCTGGTCTATTAGAGAAACATTGATAAGGATGATCATATTACTAATGATCCTCCTACTGATAATACAAGGCAAACCTGGATGAGGGAAGATGCACGGTTGTTCCTGCAAATGGGTGTTTACTGTAAACGTAAATCTTGATGGATCAGTGGCTTTTCTCAAAGCCCGTCTTGTTGCTAAAGGATATTCCTAGACTTCTGGTGTTGATTATTCTAATACTTTCTCTCTAGTAGCTAAACTTACATATGTTCGTTTATTCATCTCCATGGCGACTACCTATGATTGGCCTTTACATCAATTAGATATCAAGAATGCTTTTTTACATGGTGACTTCCAAGAGGAAGTGTATATGGAGCAACCACCTAGGTTTGTTGCTCAGGGGGAGTATGAGAAAGTCTGTCATCTTCGAAAATCCTTGTCTGGCTTGAAACAAAGCCCTCGTGCTTGGTTTGGCAAATTCAGTGAGGCAATTCAGGAGTTTGGGATGATGAAGAGTAAGTGTAATCACTTAGTGTTTTATAAATAGTTTGAAGCAGGCATAACCTTACTAGTAGTGTATGTTAATGATATTGTCATTACTGGGAGTGACATTGCGGGCATTTCATCTCTCAAATCCTTTCTTTATACCTGGTTTCAGATAAAAGATTTGAGGTTGTTGAAGTATTTTTTGGGTGTTGAGGTGACAAGGAGTAAGAAAGGTATATTCTTGTCTCAAAGAAAATATGTTCTTGACTTGTTAATTGAGACAAGAAAATTGGGTGCCAAGCCGTGTAATGCACCAATGACTCCTAATTTGTAACTTACGAAAGAAAATGGTGAATTGTTTGGAAACCCTGAAAAATATAGAAGGCTGGTTGGAAAATTGAATTATCTTACAATGACTCGCCCTGATATTGCATATTCTATTAGTGTTGTAAGTCAGTTTATATCTGCTCCAACAATTAACCATTGGGCAGCTTTGGAACAAATCCTATGTTATTTACATGGGGTGCCAGGATGTGGTCTATTTTATGAAAATCATAGACACACTAATATTGAATGTTTTTCAGATACAAACTGGGCAGGTTCCAAGAGTGATAGAAGATCCACTACAGGGTATTGCATTTTTGTTGGAAGAAATCTGGTATCATGGAAAAGTAAGAAGCAGAATGTAGTATCTCGTTCTAGTGCAAAATCAGAATACAGAGCTATGGCACAAACTGTGTGTGAGGGAGTATGGATGTACCAACTATTAAGTGAAGTTGGTCTTAAGTCCTCCTTTCCAGCAAAGCTATGGTGTGATAATCAAGCTGTTTTCCATATTGCCTCCAATCTCATGTTTCATGAATGAACTAAGCATATTGAAATTGATTGCCATTTTGTTCGTGAAAAGATTTAGCGAAAGTTCATATCTACAGGATATGTTAAAACTGAAGATCAACTAGGAGATATCTTCACAAAAACGTTGAATGGACCTCGAGTTGATTATATTCGTAGCAAGCCAGGCATGATTAACATCTATGCTCTAGCTTGAGAGGGAGTGATATAGAATAGGAATGTGTAAATATTCTTTTATTAATAAACGTAATTATAGGAATTAGATATTACCATGATTATAAGGATTGGGAATCACCATGATTATAGGGATTAGGAATCACCATGATTATAGGGATTAGGAATCACCATGATTATATGGATTTTATTTTTTTATTTTTTTTTATTTTCTTATTTTAGAAATGTTTATGATGTATATATAGGTGATGTATTATGAATGAAAAGGGTGGAGTTCTCTTTTCCTAAATAACACTTTCTTTTCTTGGATTCGGCTTAGTGTCGCTTGGTAATGTACCTTGCAATCTGTTATTGATGGCATTAGCTAATTAGCCCAATTGTGTCTCAAGATTGCGAATTGATGCTGATTGACTTTGAATGATGGGATCATTCTTTGCCATGTATTCATTCGTCTGAGCTAAAATTTGCATGAACATCTCTTTCATTGTTGGCTTTTTTTCAAAGACTAAAGGTTTAGCTCGTTATGGAAACCCAAAAGGGATGTTTGGCTTTAGGCTTGAAGTCCTTGGGTTCTTATTCCACAAAAAGTTAGGATAGTTCCTCCAACATGGATTGTAAGTTTTGAAATAAGGATTATTTTGCTACCTATTGAAGTTCCTAACAAACTGAACTACTTCAGAATTTGGTGGACATTGATCACTAGAATTGCTATCTCCACATAAGTAACAAGTTACAAAGGAGTTTTGGACAACATTAACCCTCATTGTATCAAATCTCTTTGTCAAGGCAGCTACTTGTGCAATCAAGGCATTAAATGCATCAATCTCATAAATACCGACAATTTTTCTAGAACTAGATCTTTTTGAAAGCCATTGGTAATTATTGGATGCCATCTCTTCCAACAAGTTATAAGTTTCATTAGGATTCTTGTCCATTAATGCCCTGCCAATAGCAGCATCAATTGTAGATTTGATCGAACTTACCAACCCATTATAAAATGTTTGAATTTGTAGCCATTGAGGCAGCCCACGGTGTAAACATCTTCTAATTTAGCATATCCTTAAATCATTCTCAAGCCTCATATAATGACTCACCACCAAATTGTGTGAATGAGGTTATATCATTCCTAAGCTTTGTAGTCTTGGTAGGTGGGAAGAATTTTGCCAAGAATTTTTGAGTTAAGTCTTCCCATTTATTGACAGATCCCATTGGAAGTGAATCTAGCCAACTATTTGCCATATCCTTAATGAAAAATGAAAGAGTCTCAGTCTACTAGCATCATTATTACCATATTATATTTAAAAGTGTCACAAATTTTCAAAATATTGAGAATTAGGATCATCACTGGGTAACCCACCAAACTAAATTGAAGATTAAATCATTTGAATGTAAGTAAGCTTGATTTAAAATTATTTACATTAACGGGAGGTCTTCTAATGCTTTGGTGCAAGCCTTGTAAAAGAGGAATAGCATAATCTTGCAAAATTTTATTCTCTTCAAGAACCCAATTAACAGCATTGTTACCATTATTATTATCATATTTAACAATTGTCTGATTTAAAGTTTAAACTGGCAAATTTTCCCTTTAAAGTCTTCTAAAAGACCTTTCTATCTCTGGATTTAAAGGAATAAGATTCTAGTTTCTCCTCTGTATACAACGACCAAAGATGCCTATAAAGAGAAAATAAAATTTGAATTAAGACTAAATTTGTTTGGTATTAATATTAGTAAAAATTCTAGAAAACAATTCGCAAGCAACAACGTCAAAAATTTATCATTTACTTTTTTACTCACGCAAGTATACGTATCAAATGGATAATATATTGGTAAGCAAAGTATCAAACCCACATAGAATTGATATAAAATTTCACTAAGCACTAAAATCAACACAATTTAGTCTTATCCAAACAAGCAAAACCAAGTAACTAAATAAATTATAAATTAACTAAATCTAACTCAAAACTTTAAACTAAAGAAAATTAAAGCAATAATAAAATCGGATAAAAATTAAATTAAACAAGCCTAGGATTACAATATCCCTCACACTTCATTTAAATCTTACTTCTCTTCCTTAACTTATTTCAATGGGTTGAATTGCTAATTTAGAGTCCTCAATTATTTATAAAGCTCTCTCAATACTCTTTTTTTAAAAAATAATTTTAAGCAAAATACCATATCTCTATGTGAATTGAAATTAAAACAAATTCATTAAATTCAAGCTCTAATATTGGCTACACATGATGTGTAGGTATATCTTTATCCTATATACAAATCAATTTATTTATCCAAGTAAATAAATATGATCATATGCTATTCCAATTTTTAGCTTGCTCTAAACTTTCTTTCTCATGTTATGTTTAGATTTCTAGATCAATTTAATTTGTGGCCAAACAATTAAAAGCATTAAGAACAAATTGGAATAAATAATCCAATTCCATTGAAAATAAGCTAGAAAGAGATTAAAAATTTAAACTACATGTGAGTTCAATTGTAATCCTAGAGAAAAGAAATTAGCTACTCATAATTGTAAAAATAAATAAAAACATATGAAGTTTAGCCATCAAGAGTAACAAGAATAATAAAAGCTAAGAAAGAAGAAAAATAAATAACGGTAGCCTTAATCTGCAATCTTCAACCTTAACTTCTAACTTCTTAAATCTCTTTTAGGATTGTCTTCTTATAGCTAACTTCTCCTTAAGCTCTCTTTAAATATTGTTAAATTAACCTATTTTCCCTACTTAAGCCTAATTGGCTCTTAATATGGGCTTAGAATAATTATAGAACCCATAAAACCTTAATCAGCCCATAACCTTTTTCTTTTTCGCACTAATCCTTCAGATTTTCCTTCTTAACATTGTAGCATTCACTTGGCTTCAAGCCTCCTTTTGTTGACTATTGTACTCCATCAAATTCCAATGCCTTTTTCTCCATCTTCAAGGGAGAACTAGGTAAATTGATCTTCATGACAGTTGTAGCTCTATCTCTTAGATTTCTAATGGTTCACAAATCACATCATTTAGACATTTGGAGTGGAAGTTAAGCTCGAAATACAGTAACATGTACGAATGGAGTCTTGGTCCTTTGCCCACCTATCTTCACCAATTTAAAGCCTTATTCCTTAAAATCCTACAAAAGCATAAAAAATAACAAATAATAATACAACTAAAATAAATAAACATAAAATAGTATAAAATAAAAGAACTTAATAAAAGCAAACTAATTAGAAAAATAACTAAATCTTAATCTAAACTCAAGAACTTAATTAGTTTTTAGTAACAAGATAAAATAATTCTATAAAATAGAATTACCAATTACCACTCAATGCTCCATCCATATTAAACTTAAGAGTACCACGAAATGGTGGTTACCATGTAACATTAACTTTCACCAACCAAGGCCTAGAAGAGGTGGCAGTAGCATTAGGAAACCTTTCAAAGTCCAAAATTGATAAATTCAAGTGTGGCCACTTGGCATCAGCCCACCATGCAATACACAGCTTAATCATATCAAAAGAATGGTGACTGTCCCATATCTTCCCATTGAAACAAACATCATGACGACCCAACCATATAGTCCATAGAATGGTCGAGAATGCCATTCTCCAAGCATCTTGATTGTTAAGAACTTTGGTAGCCTCATTCCAAGTAAGGAAATTGACCAAAGGGTCCTTATGCATGACCTAACTAAACCTCCAATTGTTGGTCCATAAGCCCCATAAACGCCAAGTTTTAGCACAACAAAAAAAGAGATGGTTAACAAATTCAGAATCTTTTATACAAGGAGGCATCCAGTAACTTCAACCGGGGTAAAGCTTATTTTCAAAAGAGTTTCTCTTATAGCAACCTTTCCTTTAAGAAAGAGCTAGCAAAACAACTCAACCTTCAAATGTGCAAGCCTTTTCCACAGATCTTTTTGTTAGAAAAGTTAGCTCAATGAAAATATCCAAGAAAGGGTGAATTGGATTTTAAAAAATTTTAAAAAGTGTTAAAATAATCAATTATAGTCGACTATGGTTCTTTTCACAAACCAACTCCAATGTCTTTCAAACAAAATTGTGGTCAACTATAAAGACTCAAACATCAATCCTAGACTAGGAAACTTGTTTTGTAAGAGGAATTTCAACAAAAACCTTGATGTATATTTAAGTTTTAATCAAAGCTACTTAATCAAACATAGACAAATGGTTACTTTAAAATGCTTAAATATTCTTTAAATGTAAATCAAATAAATGCAAATTTGAGAAAAACATTTCAAGGAATCTTTTCAACAAAGAATGGACAATTTGTGATAGTTGAAAAAGATTTAGCAAAAAACCAACCAAGATGTGAAGAGTATGGATCAAACTACAAGCACTTTATGAAATGGGTTCTCTTGAAATAAAATATAGCAAAACAAAATAATGATAAAATGAAGATACTAGGTAAAAATCAAAACTTGTTCAAAATGGATTTCCTACTTATGTTAAAATCAAAGCAAATGATTTTTCTAAAATAGTTTCAACAATAAATTAGAAAGCATAAAAGTAACTCAAGACATAAAGATTTATAGTGGTTCGGCTTTTCAAGTGCCTACACCCACTCCCTTGGTTAACCAAAGAATTTCCAATCCACTAAAAAAGATTCTTGCTTTTTAACGGGATGAACTGATAACCCTCATAACAACTATTTCACAAGATCAAGCAATAACCCATGATTTTTAGCAGGTTCAACCACAAGCCCATTGTTTTCAACGAGGTCACCACAAACCCATAGTTGTAACGAGTTCACCACAAACTCATGGTTTTTAACGAGATCACCACAAACATATACAATGGCTTTTTTTGAGATTAACTATAACCCTTACACTAAGTTTTCAAGGCTAAGTTAAAACCTTTACAAGAATAGCAATAGTGCCTCAAAAAGATGGATTTTTCTAGTTTGGTACAATGGAAGAAGAATGCATAACATTGGGTAAAAAGATAGGATGTAAATATGGGAGTAAAAGGGTTAGGTTTCTCTCATTTTCTTTCAAGACTCTAGTCCTCAAGAGTTTGGTCATTTTCTTTGCTTCTTCCTTACTATAAAATGCTTCCAAATGGTCCTTTTTATAGTTGGAGAGGTCTTGAAGCCGTCGGAGATTATTAAAGTAAGAAACTAGCCGTTTTCCTTTTGAATTTTATGTCTAACAGTCACTTGTAGTCAACTATGAAATTTCTCTAGCTGATCTCTTCCAGAAAGCTTGTATTTTTCTCATCAAAGCTTGAAAGGTTGACTGACACTGTTCCAAGGTTGACTATAGGCTTTATGGGGTAGACTATGGCTATCTCTTTTTTAAGTTTCTTGTTCGTTCTTGCCTATTCTTCCATAAGATTGACTTGCCTTGCTCTAAGATCGATTGAAGCTTTGTTTCTTCAAGATTCCTTGACATTTTAGCATATAACTTTGGCCATATCTTCCTTGTGATCAAATGTTGAGTGATGACTAAGTTTCTTGACTTAAAGCAAGCTTGGTGTAATGTAGATTAATGATTTCAAATGCTTTGACATAAACTTCACCATGTGAAAACATATCCTGCAACTTCAACTTCTTAAAGGTAAATGTTAGAGGGATCATAAATAAAACTCTTTTAAGCAAATTTAACACTCATACAATTAAGTCATTCAAGCTTGTAGACTTTTGTAGAACAAGTGTGTGATAATTTTTTTAGCTTCAAGAATTCACACAACTAAAACAATCAAGCTTGTAATCATGTAAGAACAAATGTATGAGAACTAAATCATTTCAAAGACTTGTCAAGAATCACTCAAATAATATTCAAGCAAATCAAGATAATTTTGTCATAATCAAAACTATAATAATTTTAAAGCAAACACCTTCCAATGAGTGGCCCTTTGATGACTTGTTTCCAAGAATATATTGTGAAAGGATTTAGTTGTGTAATAGCCACTTGAGTTTGTTGCTAGATTAACTTATAGTCAAAATTTCTGCTTAAAACTTGTTGATCAAGGAGATGATGAAGAGCTTCCCATTAATAAGGTTCCGATCCAAAAAGCCTTATTCTTAGTTCTAAACGTCATTGCCACACATTACCAAACCATTCTCCATATTTGTCAATTATACCATTTTTATTGATGGCTAAAGTAAAGATTTTTAGGAATCTAGTACTTAGTACAATTTCATTAATCCATTGATCATGCCAAAAGTTGATATTTTGACCATTCCCCATTAAAAGTCTAAAATTATCTTTTACAACTTGACTACCATTGTCATGTTGGGAAAAAGGTTTAGTAATATTACACTAAATGTCGAAGACCATTCTAGAACACCCTTTTGATGGAAATAAGCTGTCATGGGTGCAACCTTTTTTACCCACGATAACCCTCCACCGTAAACTTCCCAACTCATTACCCAACCTGCAAATCCACTTATTGAGGAGAGCATGATTTTTCAAGTTCAAGTCGCCAACCCCAAGACCTCTAAGTTCCTTATGTAGACAAATTGAGTGATAATCAGCAAGATGCATTTTTCGCTTCCCATTTAAGCCACCTCAAATAAACTGTCTTTGAATTTTGTCAAGCTTTTCTCTAATACCAACCAAGATCTAGAAAATGACATGTAAAAAATAGGTAGGTTGTCGAACATAGGCTTTAAAAGTGATATCCTTCCACCCATGGATAAGTACCTAACTTTCCATGTTGAAAAGTTGGCTTCAAATTTATCAACAACAAGTTGCCATATATTAAGAAGCCGGATCTGCTCCCTAACGAAAGCCCCAAATAAGTAGTTAAAAGTTGTCCAACTAAACAAACAATCTTACTAGCCCACTCTTCAACCAACCTTTGCTCCAATCCAACTCCATAAAGGTAGCTTTTGTTAAGGTTGATCTTAAGACTTGAAATAGCCTAAAAGAGTCTTAGGTACGTTCAACATTTAACAAATTATCAAGAAAGGGTTTACATATGATTATTGTATCATCAGTGAATTGCAAGTGAGAAATAGCAAGCTCATCTCCTTCGACAGTAACTCTCTCAATAATATGTTCACTTTCTGTCTTTCTCATCAAGATGTTAAAAGCCTTATAACAAGATTGAAAAGGAAAAGAGATAACAGGCAGCCTTGTCTCAATCCTCTACACATATGGAATTGCCATGAAGGGGTTCCATTAACAAGAATGGAGATAAGGGCTATAGTACTACATGCTCGAATCCAAGCTCTCCACCTTTCACCAAACCCCATATATGTCATGACTAGATCCAAGAAGCCCCATTTAACGCTATCAAAGGCCTTTTCAAAGTCAACTTTGAAAAAAATACCACCATTCCTTTCTTTCTTAAGGAGCTCAATTAACTTGCTAGTGATGAGACTACAATCCATAAGTTGCCTACCCTTGATGAAAGCGAATAGATTTTCTCAATTAACTTCCTCCAATACCCCTTTCATTCGATTAACAAGTGCCTTAGCGATAATTTTATGAAGGCTACTTACCAAATTGATGGGCCAATAATCACCAATTGAAGATGGGCAAGCCCGTTTCGGGACCAAGGTAATAAAATAAGTGTTTATACACCCATCTAAGGTGGCTGTATTGTGGAAATCTTCAATGTAATGCATAATGTCCTCTTTCACAATGACCATTTGTTTTTTGAAAAAATTGATATTAAAACCATTTGGCCTCGGGGCTTTATTCTCATCACAACTTGCTATTGCTTCCCATATTTTTGCTTCTGTTAAAGGACTCTCCAAAGAAAAGCAAAGCTTCCAGAAAGTTTCTTGAAATGGCAATTGATAGATCTCCCTTAGACTTAATAGAATGAAATTATTTCAGCAAATATGATTTAAAAATATTAAAAAACTCCCACGAACATAAATAAAAATACACATTAATGTTGAAACAAAAATAAGTAAAGAAATAATTAAATTGTTTAAAGCGACAATTAGAAATATTAAAAAGTTCCGATGAGGAAACATCTTTCAAAGAAAATAAGTAAACATTTTCATCACTACCAAACGAATAGAATTATTAATCATCTTTCAAAGATGACAAGATCTCTCTCACCCAAAAAGAAAGAAAGATGGCATATACAATTTTTTATCATTCAACCTCCTTACTTGGCCTACCCATGTGCATGTTATTTTACTACCACCCTGGCCTTCTCCAGGCACCCCGGACTTCCCCTATTGTTTTTCTTGCTTTGCTAGCTATATATATATCCTTAATTTCTTTTTCGTTTCTTTTATTGCGCATATGCCTGTTCCTTTCCCTATATCTTTATCGACAAGTACTTATCTTTCAATGTGCTGTTTTGTATGTTATTATTATTATGGGCATAACCTACATGCGTATAGTATTTGTTAAGGATTACTATTATGAACTTTTTGTGATAATAATGGGGATGGTCTGGCTGATAAGAATACGTCATGAATTCATATGGATAAAACAGGTGCAGCAGCACCAGCACGTGGGAGGGTGGGAATTAGGGAAGGAGTGGCCATGGGTTGGTGACTGTGGTGTTGGTGGCAGGATTCAACCCTAGAAAGCATGCACTAAGGCAGCATGACAAACACAAAAAGGAGTCCACACTTAGGAAACAAAAGCCCAAACCAAGAATTGGGATTAAAATGAAACAGATGTACGAAGCACAAGCCCAAAAAGTTAAACCACCAAAGAGGCCTAAAGTATCCATGGAATAGAGTCCGTATCAAGAATATAAGAGGCCCAACTCAGCTATAATTATGAGGTAGATAAAATTAAATAAATTTATAATTATACCTTTTATTATTTTTAATATCCATTTCTATGTTTTAGATACTTTTAAATTTTAATTACCTTCATGAAGAAAATAATATATATATATATATATAAGCTTTTCTTATGGAAATACATCATGATTAATTTCCAGTTGACCTAATATTGGACTCGTTGTGACATTTTATGGGTAATTTTGACATTTTTAGAGAAATAAATCGAGGTATGATGAGTAGCTTTGACATTATAAGAGGATTAATTGAGGTATGATCATTTTCCATTTTAATGTAATTGCAATCTTCTATATGGTTTTATTATGCTTACAGGTACAAATTTTGACAATTTTGTACATAATATGAATTTAAATAAGTTTGGGTTTAGGTAATTATGTTTTTTGTTTTAATCTTGTCGATACAATTTAGACACCAATAAATCGTATCTTAAACATGTCAAACTTATTTAATGCGTTTAAAATCTGTCTAAGATACGAGTAATTAATCATGTTATTGTGTAACCATTTAACCTCTAACCTGTTTATTATTTATTTATTTAATTGCGTCCACTTGTCGGGAAAACATATTTAATGTTTAATTAAGACCCATTTATTGATCCATATAAGAACAAATATTTTTTTGATGATTAAGATGTATTGATGTTGAATTTTGTTATATTGATAAACATTATAATATTTATAATTTTTTATTATAAATTTGAATAATAAAATTATATTTTAATTGTATATATATTAATTTAATCGTGTTAATAGTATAAATAAGTAAATAAGTTATAAATCTAGAAATTTTAATAATGTAAACAAATCATATTGTACCATTTAAAATTTAACTCGACACATTTAATAAACATGTTAACTATATTATGTTGTATTACTCGTTTATTAAACTTATCTATGTTCATGTTTAAAATTCTAAAACGATTAGTTAATTGTGTCATATTCATATTTATTCATATAAATGTTAATATATGAAATTATTCGATATGATAAAAATACGAAAACAAAAATTGTTAAATTTATTTAAATATAAATTGTATAAAATATTTTGATAGATGGTGCACAATTTTTATTGGGATTAAATTAAAAAATGACAGTAGGAAATGCTCCCATTAATTAATTATTGGAAATATACCGATGCGTTGAACATAGAAATAATAATACATGTTGTAATAGTTATGTTTATCGTATTTTCATTCTATAACTTTTTGTAGATGAGGACTAAAGTAAGCCCATGTATTAAAAATTACACATACAAAATGTTATAGTCAGTTGTAGAAAATGTAAAGCAATATTATGACAATTTGTAATTTTATATATTGATTGTTAGCTTAGTTACAAAAAGCAGTGTCTGTAAACAAAAACCAGTATAAGGTTTTGGCAAAACTCCACAAAAGATGCACTATTTTATGCCTTTTCGAGGTAGTGTATCAATGTTCTACCAGTACTCTAAGCATATATAAAAAAGAGCAAATTGTGAGAAATAGACGCCAGAGTAATCGCACTTCAAAAATGACCTAACATATAATTTTAACTGTTTGTAGACAGTTTTTGGGTCGACTTGACAACAATACCCTTTAGACCAATTAATCCAAATGAAGGAAGGGGGCGTCTCGGTCTCTTTCTCCTCTCCCGCCATTCAGATTAAAATTCCAAAATTAAATCTCGATTTAGCTATCCCTCCGTCCAGCTCTCCAAGGCCATTTGGGTATATATCTGGCCCTCTAGCTGTCGCCATCGAGGTCTATATCGCCAGCGAACTTTCTGAGGTTCCCAAAGTGCGGAGATGGAATCAAGGTATGTGTTATGACGACGACCTTTTTTTTATGGTTATTCATAGAACGCAATAGCTGATGGGTAAATTGTATGAGTTTCGAAACTGAAATCTGGCTAGCAGTAGCGAAAATCAATCAGTTTATAGCTGATGCCTGAATATTTGTTAGGCATCGTGTCACTGGATATTAGAGTGTGTGATTGGATATTAGGAATCTTAACTTGTTTAATGGGTAAATTATATGAGTCTGGAAACCTAAATCTGGCTGCGAGTAGCGAAATCAATCAGTTTATAGCCGATGCGGGAATAGTTAAGTATTGCGTCACTGGATATTAGGGTCTATGACTGGATTCTGGATATCAGTAATCGTAACTTGCTTATTTGGCATTAGGTGCCTGAATATAACGTGACTGAATATTTGTTGAGCATTGCGTGACTTGTCTGTAGGCATTACGTGACTGAATAATGCATGGTTGGATATTACGTAATACTCAGTCACGTAATGGCTACAAATAAGTGACGCAATGCTCAACAAATATTCGGTCACGTTATATTCAGGCACCTACAAACGTTATGCCAACATAATTCTGGCCACCGATCCACGTACTGTCCCAACGTCCCGCAATACATAACAACAGGTCACCATATACATACAATCTACTCACGCAATGTCCTGCATGAAGATTTGCATTACACAATTCACGCAGAGCGTATAACCCAGTCTCACAATGGCTAATAGTACTTCACGCAATGCCTAACATCCACTCACGCAGTTATTATGCATAATACTATAACTTAAACGAATATAAGACATAACCATAAGAAAAGGAAATGATGCAAAACACTTTATTTTCCATCGTCTCCTTCTCCTTCCTCTCATTGTATTTCCTCTTTCTTCCTCCTGTACTCCCTCCGCCCTCCGCCTGTACTCCCTCCGCCATCTGTACTCCCTCATTGCTCTTTCTGTACTCCATCTTCTTCAACCTAACTGCGTGAGGGGAAGAGGGAGTATAGGAAGAGGAAGAAGGAGTACAGGAAGAGGAAGAGGGTATACAGGCGCAGGGCGGAAGGAGGTTGCCCCTTCGCCAATATCTTGGGTTAGATCCGCGGAAGCCTGTAGACTTTCTAAATTATCCTAGATTGTTTAAGATAATTGATTAAAATGCTTACTGGTTCCCTGTATTTATATGCATGAATGATGACTCTTCGTTTTCTACACCCATATCCCCATATAAGTGCAATTAATGGGGGCGGCACCTGTTCGGCCTAGCGTTTCATCTCCCTATCTGTATCTACCTCTTTAAACCAAAAGTCAGGCCAAACATCATAACAGGCCGAACAGGTACAGCCCCCCCAATGCAGCCCCCCATAATTGCACTTATACGGGGATATGTGTGTGGTAAACGAAGAGTCAACATTGATGCCTATAAATAAAGGGAACCAGTAACCATTTGAGTCAAATTCAATTATCTTAACATTCTCAGATAATTGAAAATGGAGTCCAGAAAAGGTACAGAAGAGAATGGTCACAGAGGGGTAGCCTCCAATGAGGATGTGAGGGCCCTGGTGGACAAGCTGGAGGCATTCGAGCAGGAGGTGCGAGTCCTCTTTGACAGGTTGATGGATAGGGCTCATGACCTGGAGTGTTCCATCCTGTTCAATGAGAAGGCGTTGGCTGAGATCGATGAAAAAGTAGATGAAATTAGGAAGAAATGAACTACGGTTCATTTTTTTTTTGTTTTGTAATATCTTCGTTGTCGCATTCTGATTAATGAAAAAACATTTTAGAATTTTTCTCTCATGTTGCGGGTGCTGGTTCTGAAATATTGCGTCACTGGTTTTGACATAGTTCGTGACATGTTGTTAAGTATTGCGTGACATTAGTCAATTACGTGACTGTTTATGTTGGCATGAGTGAGTGGATATCACGCATTGAGTGACTTAGTATTAGGTATTGCGAGACTGGTGCTACTAGACTTGAGTTATTCACCGGTTGTATTTAGCATGTTGTTCACTACTTTTCAGGGTTTGCGTGACTGGTTTTTTAGAATTGTACCTGTTTGCCCAATACCATTGATTGACTTATTCTTAGGGTTCAGCGAGACAAGGCATGTTCGTGACTGACTTGTTCAATTTAACTCGTTTTGATGCTTTTGGTCACGAGTATTTGGGCATCGCGTGATTGGTTTTTTATATATAGCGTGACTTGTTTTTGTATATAGCGTGACATGTTGTAATGCGTGACGGACTTGCGTGACTGGGTTTTATATATAGCGTGATTGGTTTTTATATATAGCGTGACCAAAAGTAATGCGTGACTGACTTGTGCAATTTATGTCGTTTTGATGCTTTTGGTCACGAGTATTTGGGCATTACGTGATTGGTTTTTTATATATAGCGTGACTGGTTTTTATGTATAGCGTGACATGTTGTATTGCGTGACTGACTTGTGCAATTTATGTCGTTTTGATGCTTTTGGTCACGAGTATTTGGGCATTGCGTGATTGGTTTTTTATATATAGCGTGACTGGTTTTTATGTATAGCGTGACATGTTGTATTGCGTGACTGACTTGTGCAATTTATGTCGTTTTGATGCTTTTGGTCACGAGTATTTGGGCATTGCGTGATTGATTTTTTATATATAGCGTGACTGGTTTTTATGTATAGCGTGACATGTTGTATTGCGTGACTGACTTGTGCAATTTATCTCGTTTTGATGCTTTTGGTCACGAGTATTTGGGCATTGCGTGATTGGTTTTTTATATATAGCGTGACTGGTTTTTATGTATAGCGTGACATGTTGTATTGCGTGACTGACTTGTGCAATTTATCTCGTTTTGATGCTTTTGGTCACGAGTATTTGGGCATTGCGTGATTGGTTTTTTATATATAGCGTGACTGGTTTTTATGTATAGCGTGACATGTTGTATTGCGTGACTGACTTGTGCAATTTATCTCGTTTTGATGCTTTTGGTCACGAGTATTTGGGCATTGCGTGATTGGTTTTTTATATATAGCGTGACTGGTTTTTATGTATAGCGTGACATGTTGTATTGCGTGACTGACTTGTGCAATTTATCTCGTTTTGATACTTTTGGTCACGAGTATTGGGGCATTGCGTGATTGGTTTTTTATATATAGCGTGACTGGTTTTTATATATAGCGTGACATGATGTATTGCGTGACTGACTTGTGCAATGCACATCTTGTAACGAGGCTTACGTTAACTGGTTTTTAGGCGTGGCATGAATGTGTATTATACATTGCAACACTTATTCTGTTAAATTTCATCCGTCGGCCAAATGTGACTTAGGCATTGCGTAAGTTGTTTTTTTTTTTTTGCATTATTGGGAACTTATGTTTAAAAAAAATTGACTGATTGTGACAATTATTTTTTGACAAATTTCAGCAGCATGCCAAATGTTAAGGTCATGATTACATACGGTGGTCAGTGGGTCGATGACATTTACAAGGGTGGTGATACACGCGTTAGGGTTGTTGGGAGTGATTTGTCATTATCAGGCCTAGTGAAGCTGGTTGAAGAAGTTGTCGGGGTCAACGCACAGAAGAATGAAATTGATCTACATGCATCGCTAAGACATGCTGCAGGGGTTTCCCGCATAGTTATCAGGGATGATGAAGATGTAGCAAGTATTCTGCGAGATGAGAGGGCAGTTGCTGTGTTTGTGACAGTTAAGGCAAGAAAGGGAAACGATATTCGACATGAACATGGTATCCAACATAGTCATCGCCTACAACAGAATGGTAATTATTCTGACATACCACAGCATGCATTTCTTAACATACAACCATCGCAATCACGTTTGACGTATCGTCAAGAGTTTGAGCAGGCCGGGACACACCTGAGGTGTTTGCAAATGATGTCTGCACAATTTCGATCAGAATGTGCATCGAATGAATTTCATGGTACACTGCAACAAACAAATCTATCAAATGGAAATTCAGTTGGTCAATCGCCGTTCGTAAAGGACACTGTGATGGTTGTTAGCGATGTCGATGCATCTGATGAGATTGAAGATGATGTTGAAGAGGATGACACGGCGGATACGCATGATGACTTGCACGATGCCTGTTTAGATGATGACGGGGGTGAGCACATTGACCTCCCTGCTTTCAATCGTGCAGATGGCAGCACAGGACATGCCACAACTGTTGCGTTAGAAGGGGTTCAGTTCGAAGACCATGCCACAACTGTTGCGTTAGAGGATGCTGAGGGTGCCGAGCCTATTAACGACGACGGCATCGCCCAAAGGAACGGCATTCGTTCGCCAGTGGACAGTGATGAAGAGAGGGTAAATTCAAGGGTATCTTGTCAATGGGTCATTCCCGTGGTAGATATGATATCCTTCCAAACAGTTGCGACAGAGGAATCTGGAGCACACGTCGACCACTTATATCGCGGACAAGTGTTTCGATCGAAGTCCGATTTGAAACGTGTTTTGAGCATGTTGGCAATAAAAGAGCATTTTGAGGTAAGAGTTAAAAAGTCATGCCACGCTCGTTTTGAGGTGGGTTGTAAGGAGAAGGCATGCAAGTTTGCTTTGCATGCAACGAAGTTGACTGAGGGAGATTACTGGCAAATTCGGAGGTTGCATAAGGTACACACGTGTACTGTTGATGTTTTGCAAAGTGGATACCGAACTGCGAGCGCTAGGGTTATTGGTGAGCTTATCTCGACCAGGCTGCGAGGAAATTATGTTACCCCATTGAAACCTAAGGAAATAATGGAAGAGATGAATCACACGTGGGGATTGCAATGCCTTTATGGAAAGGCATGGCAAGCGAAGCAGTATGCTGAAAATCTTGTGTTTGGTCCCCCGGAAGAGTCATTCCAACTCATCCCTTCATATTTCCACATGTTGGAACGTGAAAACCCCGGTACGCTCACGAGTGTCGCTACAGATCGGGAACGCCGATTCAAATATTGCTTCTGGGCGTACGGGTCATGTATCCAGGGGTTTCGTTCTGTAATGCGGCCCGTACTTGCTATCGATGCCACACATCTAAAAGGTAGATTCAAGGGTATTTTGTTTGTTGCGGTTTGCAAAGATGCGAACGAGCAGATATATCCAGTTGCATTCGGCATTGGCGATGTCGAGGACGAAGAGTCTTGGTCGTGGTTTCTTAACCAATTGCGTCGTGCAATTGGTTGTCCCGAAAACCACATGTTAATTTCTGACCAGCATCTTACGATTAAGAAGGCAGTTGAGAATGTGTACAACGACGCGCATCACGGTCTATGCAGTTACCACTTAGGGAAAAACATTAAAAACCTGTTCAAGCGCACCGATGTTAATACCATCTTCACATTGGCTGCAAACTGCTATAGGCTGTCCGATTTTACCAGACACATGACTGAGCTGGAACAGATTTGCAAACCTGCTTATGACCGCCTGATGAGAATAGGACCTGATAGATGGGCACGTGCACGGTCACCGGCAAGGCGATACAAGCTGATGACATCCAACATTGCGGAGTGTATTAACTACTGCCTCAGGCATGCAAGGAAAATGCCAATAACCGTCTTGATCGAGTGCATAAGAGGCATGTTCCAACGTTGGTTCCATGACCGGCACAACGAGGCATTGAATATGACCACGCCACTCAGCCCTTGGGCTACCGATCTGTTGAACAAACGGTTGAATGCAGCATGTCATTTCCCCATCCAACCAATCGATCTGGTGGAGTTCCAAGTTATAGGCGGGAATACGGACGCAGTCGTCAACCTATGCACGAAGACTTGTTCATGCGGTGAGTTCCAGAGTGCTCTACTCCCCTGCACGCATGCAATGGCGGCAATAAGGTGTGAATAATCATGTTTTCTTTTCTTAGTTAGGGTATTGCTCATTGAATTTTTTGCATGTTTACATTGTTCCCCAACTGAGATTTCATTGCCTTCGCAGTAAGTGCAATCGTTCACCCATTGAATTCTGCTCGCACTATTACATGACTAGCTCTTGGGTGGAGGCATATTCAGTTCCCATTCGCCCAGTTGGCCATCCCAGTGAATGGGACGTCCCCCATGAGGTTAAAGAAATCGTCGTTCTGCCACCAACATGTCGAGGTCAAGCGGGGAGACCTATGAGGAAAAGGATTCCGTCGGCTGGGGAAGGCATTCGCCGACGTAGATGTTCACAATGCAAGAGTTATGGTCATAATAGACAAAATTGCCGGACGCCGTTTACAGGTCCATCCACACCCGGGGAAACATCATATGCTCATCATCCGGATGGACGACGACGACGACGGAAGGCATGTTCAATATGCAGACAACCCGGGCACACACGAAACGCCTGTCCATTGCAGATAACAAACAGTGATAACATTACAGATGTCGTACCTGAAGATTGTGAAACTTCACACCTCAGTTGTTAGGGTTTCGTTCGAACTGGTTCGAAATGGCCAGACATTTCCATTGAATAATGATATTTGAATTTGAGTTTGCCAGCGTCTGGAGGTGATAAGATGATACTGTCGGATCATCAAATGCCTTGTACTCCGTCATAATTGATGATAATTTCTGTCTCTTTGTAAACAATCAAATTCTTATTTGAAATATACCAATAATACTCATAATTATAATTACATTTGAAATAGAGCATGCAGTCAGAAAAACCATCATGATGGTGGTGCGAATTGAGAGCGAACTAGATCCTCCAACTGTTGTTGGCGCTGCATCAGCTCACGATTCTGCCCCTCCAACAATTCTAGTCGGGCATTCAACCTTGCGTCCATTGTTTCCATAAATGAAAGGAGACGAGCGACTGCTGGATCAACATCGACTGGCTCGTTCCTAACCCATGTGTTGTTCCTGAACTCAAACCTAGCTGTTTAATACTGTACTCATTGATGTGATCGAACAAAGCATGGTTTATTGGCGGATCACAACGGCTGTCGACATTGAAGTAGTCTATTATCTCACTGATCAACATGCCGTAATGCAGGTTTCTGTTGAGACCGTCAATTGTCAGGAGCATGTCATCCATTATGAATTTAGCAAGGTCGATACAGCGGGACAATTTGATGTTATTTAAGAACCAGAGCCCCTCTGTCCTGATATTCACATACATCGCTTGGCGAGGACGGATAGTGTGAGCGATGATGAGATGCAAGACTTGATCAAAGAAAGACATCCTTCTCCAATTAGGACTTTCACTCTGTCTTGAAGGAGGGCGGATAAATGCGGACAGAAGGTTCCCACCGCCACTGACACGGCACAGATCTGATTGCATCGAAGTCAGGTGAAAGACGCGTTCTATCAATTCGCGCGTAACAACGATACGTTGTCCCATGACGTGAGTGACAAACGAATCGTCATGGTGCACAGCCCTAGATGTTTCCGACTCCGCATATTTTTGTGTTGCATTGAAGTAAAAAATCCGGACCAAATTCTCGTAGTATGGCCTCTTCAGTTATAAGTATCGTGTCCATCCTAAATTTTCAAAGTTCGCAATGTATGGGAAATCGATTGACCTTAAATAATCAAAGTCAATTATACGCTCGGGCATGACCTTTCTTTTGGCCCATTTGGCGTTGAATTTCACCGCGTGCGACGGATGGGTGAAATTTTGTATAAAGGAACTGACTGCCGATCCGGACGATGTTTCCGCATCACCGGCGCCGCCTTCACCACTGCTTGAAGTCACCTTTGTGCGTTTGCTTCTGTGACTCATCCTAGATATCTCCGAAGTTAGGATGTTTGGAACTTGAAACAACAACTCTAATGCGGTTCCAATAACCGAACAACTCGATATCAACTAATAATATCAATTGACGATTCCATACTAACCACACACGCGATATTATACATCACTGACGCGATATGGATCAACTAGTCACGCAGCTCCATAACAACCACTAACGCAACTCCAGTTTTCCAATCACGCGATTCCCATGACAAGTGACGCGACCGCAGATCACTGACGCGATATGGATCAACTAGTCACGCAGCTCCATAACAACCACTAACGCAACTCCAGTTTTCCAGTCACGCGATTCCCATGACAAGTGACGCAACCGCAGATCACTGACGCGATATGGATCAACTAGTCACGCAGCTCCATAACAACCACTAACGCAACTCCAGTTTTCCAGTCAAGCGATTCCCACAACTAAGGGGGGGTTGGCACATGCGGAGGCAATCACGATGCCATGTAAATACTGTAATAGACTAAGACTAAGAGACTTAACGATGCGAATAAGAAACAAAGGAAAGAAGAAACAATGTTGTTCTTATTGCAGCCGTATGCGTATAACAGCAATGAATACATAACTGTTCTTGTTGTTAATTGAAACAATAAAGAATACAAAGAATAATATGTAAATGATAGAACAAAGAATAATATGGACATGATACGGAACAATGTTATTTGCAGATTGAAAAGAATAAACAAATAAAAAAATTTAACAACCCGAGCTGTTTGCAAAAATCTCTATGGCAAACTTATTTCGAATGCCTTCTATGGCGTTTGCCTTCAGCGCTGGAGGATCGGACTGGATGAACCACTCCAACAAGGCGATAACCCAATCCCCGCAGCTCACTGAATCTTTCTGGACCGGGGTCTTTGCTCTTAATTTATACCTCATTGGCGTCAAAGGTCGCGTTTGACGACGCGATCTGGTAAAGTACCCCGATTGGTGGCATATAATGGGAAACAATGATGTTAGTGGACTCATCTGCTGATCACGCAAGCCAGACTTATGTGCGTCGTCCCGACCGTACGATGTGTCCACTAACATCATAGACCAACTTCGCAAGTTGATGTGCACTACCACCCAGTGTCCGTCAAAATAGCACGGTGCGAGAATTGAGTCAACCTTATCCCAGGCCAAACCCCATGGAGGACTGAAACCCCTTGCATAGTCCAGCAGATGGCCTGGAATTACCGCCTCACTCGGGTTGAATGCCTTATCGTTGGGGGAAGGCTCCATTTCTTTGCTCAGCCCCAGCAAAATAAGCTGCCAATTACGTTACGCACAATAGTTAAATAAATAAAACTAACAAATACACAGACCTTACATTTGAATAATTACAACTCACTAAAATATGATATACGTACGTAGAATGTGGTGTCAACGATGCATATTCTGCTCTTGTAGTGTTGTGGATGGTGCTCGCGTGCCCGCTTACACAACACACTGATGCATGCATCAATATGTTGGGTGTCCATCAACTCTGTCGGCGTCTCCAATCGTCGAAAAAAATCAGGGCCCTCCTGTCCTTCGATGCCCATAATGTTAACCTTGCATATTTTTTTCATAATAACACCAATGTCAAAAGATAATGAAATGAATACACTAGAACCATAAAGACATAAGGCTTGATCGTTTACCTGGCTTGATCGTTTTTCATGAAGGCCTCATATCTGGCCTTCAATTCGTCCTTCGATTTCCGCTGGATCAACAGTGGGTTAACGTACGGGCTTCGAAGGTATTTGCTGGCTAAGTTCACACGTGCATCTGCGGGCTCAGGTTGAGGTGGAGCCTCCGTAAATACAGGTGTGATCTCACCTTGCCATACCACTAATTCTGTGGCCTCTGGTTGAGTTGGGACAGCAGCAGGAGCTTGACGCAGGGAAGTTGTGGCTCCACTAATTGCACGAGCAGGTATGTCATGAGGAAGCTGGGCTGCCTCTGCTGGGGATGGGATAGCCACAGGGGACATTCGAGCCGATGCAATTGACTGATTTATCGCACCCGCATCCTCGACATCAACCCCAATCCCACTGCCATATTTCTCGCGCGCACCATCATCTTCACCCATAAATCGAGCCTGAACGATTCAAAAAATCAAACACATTAGAACACTGTATACATCATAAATGTTATAACCCATACTGAGAAAAATATAAACGTGCATACCTCAAAATGGTCGATCAGCCGACCAACAATCCGATCCTCCGCCCCTTGCATTGACTTCTCGATATGCTGATGCAGTGGCTGGATCTCCAACTGCATTGCCTGCTGGATCTCCAACTGTATTGCCTGCATCTGCATCTGCATATCAGTCTTCAAGGACTGGAGGTCTTTCTTCCACTGTGTCCGCATCCGTTGCAGCTCTCGCTTAATGCTCATAGTCTTTTGCGGACGCAGCGGTGGGTTGCGCGCCTCAACAGATGGGGAAGCAGTAGAAGCAGGAGGAGGTGCAGCATGATGGGCAGCATTAAGACACGGAGGAGGAGAATCAGGGGCCTCAGCAGCACTGAAATGGGGAGGGACCTCCTCGTCAACACTGCGTCTCCGCTTAACGCCTCGTGCTGCCTTACCTTTATCTTTCCGTTCCATTATCCTCCTCCTTTGCTGGGGACCGAATTCTGGCCGACCTTCCAACTTCCATAATGGAACGTATTGCTGCCCCTCGGAGATGTTGACCTCAATGTCAGCCCAGTACGCGGTCAACATCTCTTCTGCAGTTGCCTCCAACGTCCTCAGCGCGCACAACTGTACCAAAACATGAATTACCATTAGGTATAACCCTCGCTAGCCTATGTCAATCAAAATTAAATTTTATTAAATAAAAAAATATGGTTTATTTACTCACCTTCCCTTCTTCCTCCAGATTTGCAATGCTGGCGTGGAAGCCTACAGGCCTTTCGTCACATTGCCATTTTAGCATTCTTGGCCAAACCTGTCCCGACTCGCGCTGCCTTTCAAATAGGCTTCGGATTACAGGAATTGCTTCCAACGCCCAAAACTGCACATCAAATGTAAAACATTTTTTACTCACCTCCTAAATTCTTATGCGAAAAGATTTAACCTCTTTAAATCTTATGTGACAAGAATAATGATAAACAGTGTATGGCACACTACCTGAAACGCCCAAATAAATCCGTAGATGTGGTAGCGACTTTTCTCCGCTACTCCTGCAGTAGGAGGTTCGAAGCCCCTCGTCATGTAATCTACGGTCAGACTCCAAACATAAGTGCCCCATGGGAATGCGTTCCACTCCTCGATGTTCTCCACAAGCGACAGCAACCATGGAACCACTGATCGTCTGTAGTCTTGACCGAATAAAACATTTTGGGCAATCAAGACGAGGGCCATCTTCGTCGCATCTCCCTCCTGCTGAAACTGGCCTCCCTTGAATGTATCTAAAACTTTTTGAATCTTCACCTCGTTCCCCTCTCCCCAGTAACACAGGTGAATTCCTCCAGGGACGGCCTCGTATCGATTGACAATAAGGCCCGGTATGGCACCAAACTTAAGCCCTGTCATGAGGCAGAACTCCCTTTTTGAGAACCGGGCCTTTGTTCTCCCTATGGCGAACCATAGCTCGCCCTCGATGGCGGCCGGTTCATTTATTCTGCGCAGCATTAGGTTGTGCACGAGACTGGCGCAGAATAAATTCTTATCAGCTTCGACCTCCATCATGTGCCCAAAGCACGTTCCCTTCAACCTCTCCAACTCGTTCACTTTGGACATCATCTCCCGTATCATATGAAGCTGCGACCACTTGCAGTGGATGTTAATGCCCGCGTTGAACCCCCACTGCTGCCTCGGTACACAAAGCATAGATTCTACATTATCATGCTCTGTTCCTGTGCTGGCCATCTGCAACATACAACAAATCACCTTCCATTTAGTCATGTTAATTCCATCATTGTAGATTAACATAAAAACAATAGGCATTTATCAGAAATAGCCCTCCTCATAAGTTAACTCATAAAATAACCCTCTCCATACTTTTAACTGTTTTTAGACAGCCCTGGACCAGCATAATTAATGCGAGTGCCGTGCATGGATTGTTAAGCAAATCAACATATACAAATTAAAGCATTACAGTTGATCCATAATAATACATAACGGTTCCAATTTCTTTCATGCAGTGCAATACGGATAAATTTCATGCAGTTATGACATTTGTGCCATTCAATATAAAACAAGTCACGCAATGACTTTTAATTGGTCACGCAATTAAGAACATTAATCACGCAACCATCTGTACACAAGTGACGCACCGATATAAACCCATCGACCATTCGCGCAATGTAAACCTTATTACAATCACGCACACCCTGACCCCATGCCATCTACTCGTGCTGTCACGCACTGACCTATCATTATGTCACGCAAAGTTAAACTCTAATGCAATCACGCAAACCTTGACCCCATCCCATCCACTCGTGCTGTCACGCAATGTTAAACCCTAATGCAATCACGCACACCCTTAGTGACCCCATGCCAAAATCCAGTCACGCAAAGCGGGTACGTAAGCCATCAGTCACCCTAAATGCCAATTCCTACCAAAGTGTCTGGACGCATACATATGAACCAGTCACGAGACGCCGGTCACCTTTCGACCCCATCAACACCAACAATACCACATTCACCTCGCTATTCAACCATTTCAAACGACAACCAATATCAATATGAACAACCAATATGTATAGGTTTATGCTCAAAAACCAAAACCCTAAACATGAAGAATAACCATTTCGTCACACGGTTCAAAATTTTAAAAAAAATAAAATACTTTCCTTAACTAAAATAAAATAAATATTATACCTTTCTCCTCGTATTATCAACTTCCTCTCACTGCTGAGTATGTGAAGCACCTTTATGCTGATAACAACCACTCTAAAATGGTCCCACTGCGAAAATGCTCCGAACTTTGTCTGCCGTCTAAGTATCGACAAAAGTTGACTTGCTTTGGAGGAGATGTACGGTCTGTCTCTGAGAACTGAGTGGTGGACCACATATAAACAGACTTTACCCGTTGCAACGTTTCGGGTTGAGGCGCGGACCCAAAAGGATGCGTCGGTTTCATTAAGGACATTTTCGTCCAAATGTGACTTTTTGTGTCTAAAAACACTTAAAATTATAGAGAAGTCCATTCTCAGAAACGCCTTTTGGATTCCGTCTATAAAAAAAAGGTCGTCTATAAAAAATGTAGCGATAGTAGGCAATAAAACATAAAGCTTTTGACTAAACAATTATTTAAAACTAATAGGAATTGATATTGGGCTTAGAACCACAAAATTTCAAATCAAGGATATTAGGCATTTTGCTTGGAATTATAGCACTACAAAATAGGATATCAAGCATTATAATTGAAATTGTAGAACCTCAATCAAGGATGTCTAGCATTTTACTTTGAAACATAGCATTACAAATTAAAAATATAATTAAGTAGTATCAAATATATCATCTATTATACTTGAAACCGTAATACCCTAAATCAAGGATATCAAACATTAAGCTTGGAAGCATGGCACTACAAATCAAGGATATCAAATATAATTATTTGAACTGTATCACTATAGATCAAGGATATCAAACATTATGATTGGTACCATAACATCTTATATCAAGGATATTATGTATTATGCTTGGAATTGTAATATTATAGATCAAAGATATTTAGTGGATATCAAATAGATATTATGACATAGCACTTCATGAACTGCGACACAATACGTCAAGCATTTTTCTTAAATTAAGATATGTCCGTCATTTGACCATCTTGTAGTATACTACTGTAAGTTATTGCATACGCATATTACTATGTTTTTATGTTACTTAAGATTCAAAATTAATCAACATTTAAATCAAAAAACAACCTCTGTGAACTATTTTCTTACAAATTAGTAATTTTTAAATACTGAAATGAACAAAATCTAGAAGAATTTTTCTTATCTGTGATCCACATAATTTTAAAATCTTTAACAATTTTACTTAAGGTAGGTTAAGAAAATAACCTTCTTATATGTTTTTATTAACATATTTGAGAAGCTTAAATCGTAAATAGTTGCATGTAAATACTAATTCATGCAAAATTTGACGCAAAAAATAATCTTGTACTATGTCTATCCCAATACTTTATAATAAAAAAAAAAGGTGAAAATTTTATATGTGTTGCTTTTCAAATATTTTACCTAATAAAAGCATTAAGCCCGAGAAAGAGAAGAAGAAAATTGTAAAAAAAGAAAAAAAAAACAACATAAAAAGATAACAAAAATTAAAATAAATTATAAATCCAAAAATGTCCTCAAGAGAACAAAAAACTAAAGATTTAAAAAACCAAAAGAGATCTTTAAATGAAACAAATACAAAAAAAATCTTCTCATCCAACTTAGTCAATGGATTTCCACGTGGTAATCAGTTGGACATGACACGCGAAATCAAGTAGACGTCTCAAATAGAAAAATTTAATATATAGAATATAGATAGATATGATCCATGTGTCTAACAATTAATTTAATGAGCTCATTTCCTTGCGTCGGCTTGCATGCAAGGAAAACACTTTATTGCTCAACCAGAGTAATTTCTCCCAATCCAACAACATGCCACAACGAAAAACAGTTTTTCCAAATCCAATTACATGCCACTTGTCACCTAATTGAGAAGCCAGATGGTGTGTCCAATTGAAGCCCTTACAAGAGACTTTTAATACATAGATAGAGATAACTTGGAGGCATGGGTGAGCAGGACTCAGCAGCACAAATCAAATCATTACCGGACATATGAATGCGTAGTTGGCGGACTCGTGTGAACCAAAACTGTAGCTGATAATCTAGAATGTACCAAAGTGGGCACATTGTCCCATAATACAAACAAGACAGAGTTCACGGGCACAACACGGCCAAAGATCACGAGACAACCTTCAATCATATATTATGCCATGCTAAAAATTCAGAGTCACCAATCACATTTTCTTACACCAATTCACACACTTTAAAAGGCAAAAGAAGAAAAGAATGACCAATCATTTTAATTAACAATTTATTGGAGCTTGTGATCCACTCAATATAATGTTATTTGGTTTAGTCATCCAACAGTAGGCCCAACCCATGTTCGAGTGTCTATAAAAATTTAGGAAGGGATCCTCCAAAATCAGAGCCAACACACAAAACAGACCTAAGACTTTTAACCGTCTCTCCTGTTTTGCCGCCCTTCACCAACAGAAATGAAGCCCCATTTGCTCCTTTTCTTCGTTCTATCATGCACTCTCGCTGTAGGCAACTTTTTGGCAATTTCCCAATCAACTCCACCTCTTGGAACTCATGGCAAAATACCCGACAATGAAACAATATACAAAGTTTCGAAGCAACTCTGTTTGGGGTGCGTTGGCGAGTCACTAGAGTTTTTGTTCACACACAATTTGGTTAGGGCAGCAAAATGGGAGCTACCCTTATTTTGGGATTTCCAGCTCGAGAAATATGCTCGATGGTGGGCAAGCCAAAGAAGAGCAGACTGCAAGCTTGAGCACTCTTTTCCAGAGGGTGATTTCAAGCTTGGGGAGAACATATATTGGGGCAGTGGCTCAACGTGGAGGCCGAGTGATGCTGTGAGTGCGTGGTCTGAGGAAGAAAAATATTATAACTATGCAAGCAACTCGTGCCAGGAGGGACAGATGTGCGGCCACTACACGCAAATTGTTTGGAAGAATACCAGAAGAATTGGCTGCGCTCGAGTTGTATGTGAGGATGCGGATGTTTTCATGACTTGCAATTACGATCCACCGGGTAACTATATTGGCGAAAGGCCATATTGATGCTGGAGTTTGAACATTCTTACTAGTAGCAAACTTTTTCCAGGGGGTACCTTAACTACTCTTGTTCAACTTCAGTACTATTTTCGAAAAAACTTCTGATGCTAGCTGGCTCACTTCCATGGAACTATTACATTGAAGGCAAGAATTTTTCCAAAAATAGTGAACTGAACAAGTATTTTAAGGTATTCACTGCAAACATATATATATATATATATATACTTTGTACTTGTATGGAATTGAGTGTGGAAATAGCTAGATCTTATAGTGTTCGGGTGTAAATCAAATGGGACCTGGAATAAGGGGCTAAATTCTGAATATGTCCTGCGTATTGTTCTCACTATTTGTAATAGTATCTGAAATCCTGCATGTTCTGCTGGAATTCGGCAGAAAGCAATTTGTGCAATCTTTTTGTTGCAACTCTCGCAATTGCAAGCACCAAACTCATATTCAGGGGAGGAAGAGTAAGGGCATATGGCAAACTTGTTGCTTGGTGTCAGGCCAATAGATTTGAATTTTTTCTGAATCAGGGCTGACATAAATTTGGGCCACACAGTTGAGATGAACTATCTGTAGCCCAAATTATATTGGACATTTAAGTTAATCTACAAAAAAAATAAAAAACCTCATGATATCAGGTAGGATTGGAATTTGGAAAGGACATTATGGACGATTGGACGTATTTAGTTAATTGCTAGAATAGAAGAAAATTTTCTTAAAAGGAGGAAATAGAAGAAGAAGCAGAAGAAAAGAGGACAAAGTTGGTTATAAGTATCAAGAGTGAAGACAAGACAACCATCTCCCTACCAAATCCTTTACATCTGTAAAGTCACCACATACTACTCTGTGGTTGTGTTTGACCCATGCGCTACCACTGCAACTGCTAGGTTATACATATATGCTCTGCATCGCTCCTCTTCAATGTTATATGCGTTCAAGTGGTCTCATTTGGATTGGTCCTAACATTATTATCACTTTTCTTTTTTCTCTCTCTACAATGCTACTCATCTATCCATGTAAAGTTTGTTCTGAAACATTATTTAATAAGTAATATTACCAATCAGGAATAAAATACTGGGTGACCATAATTGCTGTGCTTTTGTCCTTAATACGCAAATTCTTATGGAATTATTGAAGATATATATGGCATGCGGTTGATTTATTCCACTAAAGAAAGAGAAAACCAAAATAAATAAATCAAAGAAAAAGCAAGGAAAACCTTACAATTCAGGCAACAGGTTCCTATGTGGAGAAATTTTGATAACGAAAATCAAGATTTTTGATTTATCGTACCAATTATTTGTTTGTTCCCAAGCTTAGATTCCATATCGATATATAAATATCAGCAAATTAAAATTAAGAAATAAAAAGAGGGTTGGGGGGGATGGGGAGGAAGGTGGTGGGGAAGAAAGGACTCACATATAAAATCACACTAACCCCATACGTTACATCTATATATGTGAAATGTTAATCTCACATTTGATCTTCATATATAAACTTCCACTTGCAAAATTTCATGAAAGCAATCATTGACGAAATTCAGTAAGGTCTTTCTCCAAAATAATTCCCAGGAGGATCATAGTTGCAAGTCATGAAAACACCCCTGCCTCCATCACAAGTCACCCTGGCACACCCAACTCTTTTGGTTCTGCTCCACACAATCTGTGTATAATGCCCACATTGCTCCCCTCCGGCGCATGAGTTAGACCAGTAATTGTACCATTTCCTCTCTGAAACCCAGGCCACAGCCGCCTGAGCCGGCGTCCAGCCATTGCCGCTTCCCCAGAAGATATTTTCCCCATACGGTCCATTGGAGTGCCTCAAAGCACAGTCCTTGCGCCTTTGGTTAGCATACCACTGAGCGTATCGCGCCAACCTCGCATCCCACACCAAAGGGCGCATCCTAACGGCGGCACGAGCAGCATTTTGAGGAGCCAAGAACTGGTTAACCAGGCTCAGGTAGTTGGCCTGAGTGGTTGAGATGAGCAGAAGGAAAACGATGATTGCGCCATAGCACGCTCTCGTTTGAGAATTTTCCATCAGGGGAATGTTGTTTCTGGGGGCCAATGTACAACAAGGATTTGAGGGTATATAAGAAGAAGAATTTTAATTTATTTAATTTTGTTAGATAAGGAAGAAAGGAGTTGTATAAAAAGTTTCAACTATGGGGTGGCAAGCATGTTCGATTATGATTGCCACATTTGTTATTAATGTGGGGTGGACAAAGGTTTTCAAAGATTAAATTTTACTTTCTAAGGTTTCATAATTTTCAAGACTGGCGCTTGCTTTTCTCATGTTATCATTTTGATCAATCCACGCCTCACGTTTGCGATAACACAACACATAAAACGACACAAAACCTGTCACTGGTGCCTGGAAGCATTGAAATCAGGTTGTCTTCATTTTACATTTCTTTTGAATAATATTAATTCCTTTTTTGGTCTTGCAATAGATTATATATATATAGACTTAGAATTGTTCAAGGTTCTCTATAGTTATATAATATTCACTTCATATTTTTATATAAAATCTAGTTCTCAATAAACCCAATCAGACTACACCACGTCACGTAAAGTGTTTGGTTAAAGCTATGATATATTGAATATTGCAATAAGTGATTCCATACAGCTAAGAATGCTAAATTGCTGGTTATTTTCCAAATGCTATACCCGATTTAATGATTCTTCAATCTACAGACTAACTTTATGTATTTTTTTTTCTTAAACAATGGCTTATATTAATTTTCTCAAAATAAAAAAAAAAAAGTTATCATCTCTCCATCTCTCTCTCACTTTGTAATATGGCTTTATTCTAAAACTTTATGTTCTCAAACTCTTACTATTTGTACTCTTTCTTACATTTAATTTACTACTTCAAAAATAACAAAAAATAACATATTCTGACATATTCAAGATTTATAAACGAATTCAAACATTTGACTTAATAATAAGTCACTCTACTTGTTAAATTCTCAAATTCAAATCTTCCCATTAAAAGAAAAATAAAAAGGTACTATTCGACTATTATTGTTATATATATTTTTTATTTCCATTCATCATCCACGAATTTTAAATTCTTTGAAATTTTTTGTCTTACAAACTCATGGATTTCACGACAATCTCTTTTTCTTTTTTCTTTTCATGTTCAACTTTAACATCTTCACTTTTCTACAAAAATATATAGAGAAGTTTTAAGGATTTTCAATGAAAATTGATAAGAATGTTGTCCACCAGTAGTATAGAATATTTTCCTAAAATTATGCATACGCAAAAGAATGTGTTTAACTTCTTTTACCAATAACAAGGATTGTTGTCATTAATGTTTAAGAGAGAAAAGAGGTGGAGAAACAAATTTTTTTTTCCCTAAAAGTAAAATATGACTGTATTATTCTATTATCTTATCATTGATAGGTTAGAAAGTATATATTATTTTATTCTCTTAGCACTAAAAGTATTGATTTATGAAATTAAAAAAAAAAACAAAGAGTAGTAATTGTATTTCTAGGAAAAAACAAAAAAGGATCGAAATTTAATTTTTTCAAAAATTATATTTATTATTAAATTAAATATAAAAAGACATATTTATGTAATTATTAATAAGTGTAGGGCAAGAAATGGGGACATTTTCAAGTTTGGAGCTTTGTGCTGGTGTGCGTGGAACACATCATAGCTAATGAATGGTGATCACCAATTTCGGGCCAAAAAGATTCCTTTGGTCGTACTTATGAAAGAAAGCATATATAAATATATATTATTCGTTTAAAATTATTATTTCATTTTTTGCACAAGTCAAATGCTTTGATCATATCTTATGGCGCCGAGATCAGCGGAGTTGTCAAAGTTTTCACCTTAAATCAATGCTGCTTCTCAGGAACACCTTAATCAACGGAGCCGCTGCACCCACCTTCTGCTTTTTTTATTTATAATTGTAAACATGGACCATTATAGGAATATGCGTAGATCAACGTTGAAGGAACGCCAAATAAATCATTTTAATATAAGCCAAAAAATAATTATAACTTTTTGTTCTTATCCATAATTTTTTTACTACTAATGCCCGTAATGATTTAAATTATTTTTTTTAATTTCATGTTATATAAAGTCAAAGATCTTTTTATCTGGAAAAGAAAATAAAAAAGGAATTCTTTTATAGGTCTATGTATTTTTTTTATTGGTTTTGTAGATTTATACTTGTTATTCAGTGACTGTTTAATGAGAATAACTGAGTTGGTAAAACAGTCATGAGTTTGAAAAGACACTTCCTAAAATACCCAAAAATTAAATAAATATTTGAATTTGTTATGAAATATAACTTGAAATAATAATTATAAGAGCAAGTATTTAAATGAAGAGATAGTATTTAGAAGGACTAAAAATATCTTATTCGAGTGTATTTACAAATGAAGTGAGGAGTTTATTTATAAGCTAGTAACATCTTATCTAGATAAAATTTACAAAATCAAAATATTATTAAGGGATTAAATAGATAGATTAAATTCTAATCTTAATCTAATCTAATTTACATTCAAATCTAGATATACGTAACATAAATAGATATTCATAAAAATATTCATAACACTCTCCTTTTAATATCTATTATATTAAGAATATACCTTGTTAAAACCTTACAAAGAAAAAACCTCATCGAAAAAAATCCAAATGAAGGCAAAAGAGTACATAATTCTTTTCAAAAATACATTTTTCAAATATTGTCTCATTAAAAACCTTATAAAAAAAATCCAGTGAGAAAAACCTTGATGAAATAGAAGAGTACAATGCGTATTTTACTCCACTGATGACTGCATTATTTAAGATTTTTAAAACGATTTCCAATCTTTTGTACCAACTTTTCAAATGTTACAATAGGAAGGGCTTTGGTGAATAAATCTACTAGATTATCACTTGAACAAATTTGTTGAATACTAATATCAACTTTTTCTTAGAGATCTTGAGTAAAGAAAAATTTTAGTGAAATATGTTTTGTTCTATTACCTTTAATAAATCATTCCTTTAATTGTGTTATACAAGCGATATTATCCTCATATAATATTGCTAGAATTTCCTTCTTAGTTGATAAGTCGCATGTTTCTCAAATATGTTGAGTTACAAATTTTAACTAGATACATTCACGACTTACCTCATGAATCGCAAAAATTTTTGCATGGTTAGAAGAATGCCATGAAATAGTTGTACCTCCATATGTGAATAAGTAACCTGTTTGGGATCGAGTTTTATGAGGATTAGATAAATATCCTGCATCTACATAATCAATTAAATTGATTTTTGATACATTTGAGTAATATAAACTCATGTTCATTGCTTCTCAAAAATATCAAAGCATATGTTTAATTCCATTTCAATGTCTTTGAGTTGGAGAAAAATTATATCTTACTAATAAATTTATAGCAAATGATATATCAAGACATGTATTGCTAGTAAAATACATTAGTGCTCCAATGACACTAAGATATGGTACTTCAAGACCAAGAAGTTCATCTTCCTCATGAAATCAAAAATGGTCTTTTTTCACATCTAGTGGTCTTACAACCATTGGTGAACTCAATGGATGTACTTTGTCCATATAAAATCGTTTTATCACTTTTACTATATAATTAGATTGATAGACAAAAATTTCATTTGTCAAGTGTTCAATCTGAAGATCTAAATAAAATTTTATTTTTCCAAGGTCTTTCATGTCAAATTTTTTATTCAAGTAATCCACAGCTTTTGATAACTTATCAAGAGTTCCAATAATGTTTGGGTCATCAACATAAACATCAATTATGACAAATTTAGATCTAAATCCTTTTATAAAAACACATAGGCATATAGAATCATTTTTATAACTTTTTTTTGATAAATATTTATTAAGGCGATTATATTATACGCATCTGAATTACTTTAATCCATATACATATTTATTTAATTTGATCGAATAAATATTCCAAGAATTCAAATTTCGTGCTTTAGGCAACTTAAGTCCTTTAGAATTTTCTTATAAATATCGATATTAAATAAGCCATATAAATAGGCTGTAGCTACATTCATTAAAAGCATTAATTTCAATCTTTTCATGCATTGCTAGACTAATTAATAGAAAATTATAATTGCATCCATTACAATTTTACAAGTGAATTCAACCTTGATTACGTCTTTCCACATTAGTCAATTAATTCTATTTCTACATTTTTTAACATATGTAAGTTCAAGATTGTAAGACCTTGTCAAGTTCGATTAAAAGACGGTATTGTACCGAGTGGTACAACCAAGTTAAATCGAACCTTGAACTAGTTCAAATAGAAATTCTAAGAGGAATTTGAAAATTCTGAAACCCACAGAATGACTTAGAATAATGATTCGGAGTTCAAGGTCCAATTTGGAGTAAATCGAGAAAATTGACCGGTTAGGGACAAAACGGTCATTTTGCCATTTAATGATTTAATGGAGATTTTTAGCCAAGATTTGATCACATTGGACCAAAAATAATTATATGAAATATAATTAAGATTATTGGAGTATAAAATGATGTTTAGCAGTGAAAAATTGTGATTCCCAATATTTTTGGAACACAATGGTAAAATGGTAATTTTACCACTAGAGGACTAAACGGGAATTTTTTTGAAAAGATTTTTGCCCCATTTAATTAAGATTGATCAATATTAGTGTTATTTGAGGTTGAAAAGTAGAAACAATGTAATTTCGGTACATTTCGGAGTATAGGGGCAAAATCGTAATTTTACCATCCCAGGGGCAAAACGGTAATTTTTCACCACCATAATATATTTTTCCAGCCATGGTCATCTTTTGATCATATCATGATTTAGAATAATCATGTGGTGGAAAAGAATTAGAAGAAAAAGTCAAAAAGTTAGAAAAATGGGCCAATAAGCATGTGACATGTGGCATGCTTGATTATTTTATTATTAAAACCTAAAAATAGCCATAAAACCCATTTTCTCTCTCCAAATTCTGCACAAAACTGATTCAAAGGAAAACAAAAGAGAACAAGGAGAAAAACAAGAAAACCTAGCCAAAAATCAAGAGATTTCATGTGTTTTTCATGAATCAAGAAAAATAAAGGTAACATTTCTTCACTTTAGCTTATGATCTACAATACCCATGCATTTCTTTCCATTTTCTATGGTTGAGAGGTATGATATCATGATGAATTGAATTCTAAAAAATGGGTATGGAAGAGGAATGATTGTTGGATTGGCTTGATTTTAGACTATGTTGATGTTTAGAGGTAGTTAAACATGGTTATGAACAAAAACACAAAAGAAGTATTCAATTTCTCTAGGGTTCTTTGTTGGCTGAACCTAGTGTGTTGAGAATCAATGAGGAATTGTTTTCATTTCAAATGAAATGATTTCATTTGAAATGAAATGAATTGAAAAATGATGAATTAAAGTGAAACGGTTATGTAGAAAAATTTTGGTGCTAGTGCACCAAATGACCGAATTTTTCTATAAGGAAATGTGAGGGTTCTAATGCTGAATTTGAGTTTATTTAAATGGTATGTGGAGAATTAAGGTATTAGAGGAGAAATGGATTAAATTAGAGGTGATTTGGACATAATCGTAAATTAATCGGGTGATCGGTCGAATTTAATCGATATCGCGATTAAGCGGTAATCGGACGCATTTTTACATTTACATATCAAGCATTAGTAATTTAAATTGGTTTATATCAATTTAAGGACAATATAGTAAATTCCTCGACTTTATTATTTGTCAAGGTAGTGAGACATCCGGAAAAGGCAAAGGAATTGCGCTTGAGGACTATTAGTCCGAGTGCATCTAGAATCTGGATTTTCGACACCTGTGAGTGGATTTGCATTTCAAATTGGTTTTGGGGAATATGAATGTGCTTGAATAAAATGCTTAAATGATTTTATTCAACTCTCTTTAAAAAGAAAGGGAATTTGAGAACAAGTTTTTCATGAAATATTATTTTGTTGATGTGAAATTGGATTGTGTTGAATATTGCTCATTTATATGATGCTTACATGTATGGTTAAGAAATCTATGTGAACTTGATGTAATCGTGTACGTGCAAAGTGGGGACGGCAATGCGTAGCGCCCACGATTTCCTAGAAATACAATAGTGCGTAAAATGGGATGCTGAGTGATCCCCATACCTGTGTGAAAAATGGGATGCTGAGTGATCCCCATGCTTGTGTGTAAAATGGGATGTTGAGTGACCCCCATGTCTGAGTGAATAATGCTGAGTGATAACCCTTACCGAGTACTCCGATAGTTATTTCTTTGTACCACCAAGGACAGTGAAGACTTGGCGGTGTATATAATTGCTCATGTCTTTGTGTATATCTGTATGATGCCTACATGTATTGTTGAGAAATTGTGTGAAATTGGGTGTACTGAATCTGTGTACCCTTGTATTATGCTAATATGCATTTTTAATAAATGTTGTGAAATTGATGTAACCGCGCATGTGCGGAGTGGAAAGTGAAATACCAATAATGGTGTGCGAGTAGGGAGTGCACACATGGTCATATTGTTATGTGCGAGTAGGGAGTGCACACATGATGATATTGCTTGGTGTGAGTAGGGAGTGCACCAGAGCTGAAGACAGTGGGATGGTGTGTGGTGCAAGTAAGGAGTGCACCAGAGTTGAAGAGAATGAGGTGGTGTATGTAACTGGACGTGATTTTATATATATGAGTGATATAATGTGCATGATGGAAAATATGATTTGTGTGGTATGTGAAACCTTTGTTTGTGACAGTTTGTGATAAACCGTTAATTTTGCTATCTTGCTTGATAGAATGATTGGTGAATGAAATTGTACGTGATACATATACATATATGAATTGTACGGGTTGTGAAACCCTTATTATGTGACGATTTGTAAACAACCGTCGATTTACTACTTTGCTAGAATGATCGGTGTAAACTCAAGGATGTCTAATCCTTGAATGCATAATAAATTTCTGGGATAAGGGAAAAAGTGTTTGAAAGAGTAGTTAGTTGAAAATGGCCTTATTTTCAACCGGTGCATCATGATTGTCAAATTTCCTGATTGAGATTGCTTGTTCCCTTCTAATATTCACTCACTGAGTTTCGTACTCACGTTTTATAAAAATTTATGTTTTCCAATCAGGAGACTGTTGGACCCTAGATCGAGGAGTCCCCGTAGTGCATCTCTTGGGTATGTGTCTGGCATTCGATAGTGATCCCTTTTATTGTAAATGTCTCCACTGGAAGTCATGGGTCTTTTTGTATTGTAAATACACTTAAGCAAATGTGAATATGTGTATGCAATGTAAGTTGCTAAATACATGAATGGTATAGTGCAAGTATATTTTATTGATAATGCCATTGTTAATTGGCTTTGTGTGCACACTGGGCACATTACGTGTGTGTGCAGCACACAGTTATACGATAAGCAAGAGTAAATGGATAGGCTTGCTTGAACTTAGTGAGCTATGCTCATTAAGCTCATGCGCCAATCATGGCCCGGGAAACTGGGTCGTGACAAAGATCCTCAATTTTTTATAATATTGAGTGCTATATTATGTACAAAAATATTGTTGATGTTTATATCATTCCGGTTTCATCTTTTCCTGTCATGACATAATTGATTGAGATCTCTTTATTTTCAATGATTTCAGGTACCTGAATTTCTTTTGAAATTATGTCAGGAGTCTTTTCTAAAGTTTATGTTTTCTTTTTTTTATCATCTTGAATATTTGCTCTTTTTCTTTTTTTATGATTTTATCTTTATAATCGATTGGTCTCCATGCTTTTAGCATGCCTTGTCCTATAGAGATATCAATGTTAATAGAAGTATTTACAGTTAGTATATGATATTTAATTATTCTCTTTAGGTTAGTAAATATATTTGGCAACTGATATACTATATTTTGTAAAAGAATTATCTTTTGAATTTCAAGTTCACATTGATTTGTGCGATGATCAAAACTAGATAATGATAATTCATTTCAAAAAATTTCCTTTTCCAACTGCTTAATTTCTTCCCCTAGTGTTGGAAAAATTATTTCATCAACATGACAATCGGCAAAACTTGCCGTGAATAAATCTTCTGTTGATAATTCTAAATATTTAATTACAAATAGAGATTCGTATCCAACATATATTCCTAACTTCCTTTGAGGACCTATCTATATGTATTGTGGTGGAACGATTGGAACATATATTGTACATCCAAAAATTCTTAGATAAGAAATATATGGCTCCTGATCATAAACTAATCATATAAGGGGGAATTTATAATAACTTGTTTAACCTAATGTGTACAAGTGCTACTGCATCTAAAATGACATGCCTCCAACCAAAATTTGAGAGTTTAGATTTCATAAGTAATGGCCTTGCAACTAATTGAAAGTGTTTAATAAACGATTCTGTTAGACCATTTTATCGATAAATATAAGCAACATGTTGTTCAATAGTTATTCCAACTAATATGTAATATTAAAAGCTTAAAATGTAAATTCACCAACATTGTCAAGACGAATAATTACAGTTGCAAAATTAGGAAAACGTGCTTGCAAACAAATGATTGTAAATGCTAAATTACAAGTTAATAATAAGCACACATGTGACTAGTTGATGCATCGATTAAAACTATAAAATATCTAAATGGTCCACATAGTGGATGTATGAATTCACATATATCATCTTGAATATGTTTAAAAAATGTAAGAGATTCAATCCAAACTTTGGCTAGTAGTGGTTTTATAACTAATTTGCCTTCAAAGTAAGCAAAATATAAGAATTCATTAGATAGACAAATTTTCTGGTTTTTCAATGAATGATTACATTAGTTTTCAATAATTTTAGCATCATTATTGATATAGAATGGTCCAACTGATCATGCCAAACATTAAAATTATTAGTAAGCTTCTGGTTTACTATAGTATGAGTTTCAATCATTTTAATATTGTGTAGCACAATCTAGAGAATAAAGCAGGTAATTTTTTTCAACATACATTTCTTATTCGAGATAATAGATGTAATATAGAGGTATTAAATCTCTCTTTCATTCATTATCTCAATATGATATCTATTCAGACGAATGTTTTTAAAACTTAATAAACTTCTTTAAGACTTAGTTGAAATTAATACATCCTCTATTATAAACTTTGTTCCTCTAGGTAGTAAAATATTGACTCTTTCAGAGCTTTTAATTAATTTTGTACTACCAAATAGTGTATTGACATTGATTTCTTCCATTGTTAAGTGAAAAAAAATATTTCTTGTCTATAATGTGCATTATAGCAATGTTTGCTAGACATACATTTATATTATAGATTTGAATCCAATAAGATGAATATCCTTATTTTTTTTATAAAAAAAGATATATATAATAAGAAACTTACAAGTTAATACAAAAGAACATTAAATATAGAATTAAAATACATAATAAAAATATATCATTTAAATATAATGATAACATATAAAAACATCTTCATAATAGAGTTATACTACTAAAATATTCTAACAAACTATCAAGAAATTTCAATCTTGGATGTTTTCATTACCAATCAGATGATCAATTTCTCTTTTAGGATGGATAAGAAAATCTACGATATCTTGATGTGTTATGCCAACTTGGCTATGGTTAAAATCATCTTAAATAAAATTTGCTTCGATATTTTTTTTAACATTTAGTGATACTTGATAAAGTTCGACATTTTTTTTTTGCATTCAGTGATGCTTAAAAAAGGTTCAACAATATATTTTAACATATAATAAATACATGACCAATGGCCTTTTATGCCACATTGATGATATGATTTTTTTTATGTTGTTTTATTCTGTACATTTTTGTCTTTTTTCTCATATCTTTTTACTATTCACCCATTCCGGGTGGGTTAAATTATACATCTACTCTTGGTAAGTAAAACTAAAGTTATACATCCACTCTTTGTGAGTGAAATTAAAGTTATCCATCCATTCTTGGTGGGTAAAACTAAAGTTATCCATCCATTCTTGGTGAGTAAAGTTATCTATCAACTTTTGATGGGTAAAGTTATTCTTAGAATTAGAATAATGATTAATATAAATTATTGTGACAACCTCTTTCATATCCATAGCCATAATTATTAAATAATGTTGCATTTACTTTAGAGAATAGACGAGGTTCATGATTTTTCATTAGTAACTCGTTATTTTGCTCAACCATAAAAATATGAAATCCAAAATAAAACGTGTTTTCAGATTACCCAAAAAATAATATTTTTCACTTGTTACAAAATAAATACCATACAAAGTCAGATATCATACAAAGTCAATTTTATATGTTCAATTTAAAAATATCTTATGCAAAATTTCATAATATCAAAAATAGATTTACATATATTGAGTAAAATCACAATAGAAGTTCAACAGATAAATTGTATAAATATCATATATATTTTAATGCTTAACATGATTTAATAAGTTAAGAGATAAAAATATAATAAATACTACATGATAGCAAAATTCACATTAACATTGATTTTTCAAGAAATGAAAATACTAAAAAGATATCAAGTCACTTACCTAATATCTTAAAACTAGAAAACAAGTCATTTACTTGATTTGTTAAAATAAAAAATCAAGGAACAACCATTGAAATTCTTTTAAAATTTAGAGATAATGAAAACAAAATAATATAAAAACTTGAGAGATTAGAGGATTATGTTGATAACGTATTATAAAATATAACGTGAAATAACAACCATAAAAGAAATATAAAAGAAAGTATTTAGAGGGAGCAAGAAGGTCTTATTCATTTGTATATTTATAAATGAAGTGAAGGGCCATTTTATAAGCTAATAATCTCTTATTTAGATAAAATTTACAAGATGAAAATAATACTAAGAGATAAGTTGGATGTATTAAATTTTAATCTTGATCCAATCTAATTTACATTCAAATCTAAATATATATAAAATAAATAGATATTCATAAAAATATTCATAATAGAATTTCCTTTTTAAGAATAATAACAAAAGTTATCTACTTTTGCTAGGGAAATGTCTTTTGGGTAAAACACATTGACCCTTTCAACTTTTGGCCATAATTACATGTGAGCATATTAGTTTTCAAAATAAACACTCCGTCCTAAATGTATAAACGATGTTAATGCCTAAATGTGAAATGTCTAAAATGTCTTTCATTTTTTTGCCACTCTCTTCCTTTTTCTCAGGTCGGTCGACAACGCTTCCTTATACTAGCTGAATCTGACCATAGAATACCAAATCTAGTCGAATCTCCTTAAGCTCCCTTAGGGAGCACCATGTGCTTTTGTGGGGAGCATTAGATCAGGCTCTCTAGGGGAGCACCGATGCTTTCTTGGGGAATTGGGGAGCCCCAAATTGAGCTCTGAAAAGGAGCATCAAGTGAGTTCAATTTCAGACTCCCTAGGAAAGCACCAGGGAAGCTTGAAGGAAGTGCCGAATTGGTGTTCCCTTGGGTTAGCCACAAATGGTACGTGGAAAGATTTTTTTTTGTGAAAAAGAGAAAAAAATTTTAAATGAAAAATTATAATATATATAGTGGTAAATTTTTAAAATTAATGAAATGTAAAATTATTTTTAAAATATTGTCACTTTATTAAACTAATAGAAATATTGATGGTTGACTAATAGCAAAACTTATGTGTAGGATGAAAATATTCTTTTACGACGGAGTGTTAATTTTGAAAATTAATGAATCTACGTGTAATTGTAATCAAAAGTTATGGAGGTTAGCAAATTTTATCTATTTTTTTACTTAATTTTTTTTTACTTACTCTCCCATCTATAGAGTGAATGTACCAATATGAACAATTCTTTGCCTTTTCAAAGACAAGAGAATTGAGCCAGAAATAGACGAGACGTCGATGCCTTGTTTCCATCCTAGTGTGATTTGTCGGTTTGGGCCAAATATATCTGGTTTTTACTTTGAAGTGCTTGTTTCTTTTAAAAATAATAAGTACTCTTCTTACCGCTAACCTAGTGAGTTTGTAGGAAAAAGTGCTCTTAATGTAGAATTTTTCAAAAACCATGGTTATATTGTTTTCCTTAAATTTTATTTAAAGTTAAAAATTCAATTTCAGTTTTTATAAAATTGAAATAGAATTGTTCAGGGGTTGTTAAAATCTAAGTGTTCATAAGACGAGTTAGGCCAAACCGAGTGCAATCGACACTTTAAAAACTTTAAGTTATTTATTATTAAAATATTAAAAAATAGTTTATATTAATATTTTAGTAAGGTTTGCTTAAGATAATAGACCTAGCTCAAGATAATGAAACATTGACTGTTTTGGAATATTTTGTCCTGTTAATAGTCTTATAAAATTGTCGTTACGTGCGGGTCCGGGAACTTGATCACTAGACATGATTAACTTGGGGAGTCGTGTCAAGCCCGATCTAATAAAATATCTACCATGTCACACATGTGATGGATAACTTGATTTCAAACTTGGAAAGCCCCGAAAAATTGTCAAGAGTCGGTATTGTAACTAGAGGTACAACTAAGTCGATTTAAGCCTCGAACAAGTTCAAATGAAGATTTTAAGATGAATTTGAGAATTTTAAAGTCCAAGAATAACTTAAAATGATGATTCGGAGTTCGAGGGCTGATTTGGAGTCAATTTGAAATATTGACTACCTAGGGGCAAAATGGTCATTTTGCCACCCAAGGATTAGATTTGGATGTTGGATGAAATTTTTGACTGAGATTGATCATTTGGAGCATAATTTGAAGTTTAGAAGTGAAAAATTTTAATTTCGGTATTTTTCGGAGCATAGGGGCAAAATAGTCATTTTGCCATCCCAAGTGCAAAATGGTAATTTTACACCACCAACACTTGTCATGCTCATAGAATTCATCCATTAACAATTTATGTGGAGGAGAATTAAAGTGTTTTATGTGTTGGTGAATTAAAAATTTGAAGGATAAGTATTTAACTTATGGACCAATTATAAAATGACATGTGGCAAGTTTGATTATTTTATTAATTTCCTTATAAAAATCAGCCCATAAATCCCCATCTCCTTCATAAGGTTCAGCCAAAGCAAGAGGAAAAAGAAACAAAGAAAGAACAAAAACCCTAGCCACCAAGATTGAAGAGAAAAGTGTGAGAATTCAAGGAAACAAGTGAAAAAGGTAAAATTTCTTGATTTTGGCTAGTGATCTATCATTCTTGTGCATTATTTTCCATTTTAAACGGTTGAGAATCAAGGTTTCATGATGGGTCTCTTGCTAGTCAAACACTTAGAGAGAGGATTTGATGGTTAGTTTAGTTAGAAAACATGTTAATCAAGTGTTTTTATGTGTTTAGTGATATGTAGCATAAAAATCAAGCATGAAAATTTCATATTCTTTGGTAACCCATCAAGGCCGAATTTTATAGAGTGGATATTGGAAAGGAATTTTGTGACATTTTATGTTAATTGGTTAGGATTTAATGGTTTTAATGAATGGTGGTGATGGAGACCGAAAATTATGATATTTAGCATGAAACCACAAATTTCACATTAAACCCTCATAGGTCGAATTTCCTATGTGAATTATTGGTGATGAATTTGATTGAATTTCAAGTGATTTGAATTGGAATTAATGATTTATGGTGTAAGAATGTAGCTTGAAAAATTTTAGTGTTAGTGGACACACCTTGGCCGAATATTCCAAAATGGAATGTGAAAGTGGTTTTGCCACATTCCATGTTAATTGACTAGTATTTGATGAATTGGAGTGTTGGAAGAGAAATGGAATTAATTGGAGTCGAATTGGATATATTGGCCAATTAATCGAGTGAAAAATCAAATGAGGCAAATACCTATTTATTTAGGTATACAATGGAATTTAGAAAAGATACCGTATTTAGATAGTCACCCGAGCATTTCACATTTCATCTTATGCATCAATATAGAGCCTGATTTGGTTTTATATCAATTTAGCACCAATTCAGTGAATTGTTTACTGTGCATTATGGATAGGTGGTGAGTAAACTATATTGCTAAAAGTAAAGACATTGTGCCTGAGGATCGAGAATAGGAGTATTTTGAACTCTTAGTATTGTGAGTAACCTCACTATCATCTTAATTATCTAAAGTAGGTTTTTATCCGATTTTGCGATTTTATGGAAAAATGAGTTTAAATGGAAAAATCTTTGTGTTTTATAAACAAAATGTGATTTAATGAAACAAATTTTATGAATTTTCTGGAAATTAAATGATGATTTTGGAAAATAGAGTAATTGGAGATTGTCTATTTGTTGTGTTATAAATTGTGTTTAAATCGAATGGCTTATATGTGAGCATGAATGGCTGAACTGGTATTTGTGTTGGAATTATATGCATTGTGTATTCAGCCTTGAGAGGCTAGGTGATAATAAATTGCCATGTCATGCAGTTGAAATTTTATGAATTTGGTGGTAGATAAAATAATCCCTGCAGTGGAAGGTTTTATGGACCAGCCTATGAGAGGGGGTACAGAATCAATTGTATTTTACCTCGATTGGAGAGCCTTATAGGGAGAGTGTCTCCTGAGGTAAAGTTTGAGTGCACCTCACGCGGATCACCACGTGAGAGTGAGACTCAGCCAACGCCAAGGAATGGCTATGTTTTCAAATGTAAAAATATGTTCATGTGTATATGACATTTAATAGCCTTGGCGGTCTCAGTTAGATGCCTCAGCCGGGGTATCCCCGAGAATGATTTTTGGCAGGAGCCAAGTTTTTAAGAGATTCATAAGCCATATTAATTATTCGAGTAAAATGATTCCATTTTACTCTATTGAAATGAGTTGAGATAAGATGAACTGTAATACGAAGAACGAATTTGAATTTGTCTCCATTTACTCGACTTTAGATATTTTTGATGATGTCTGTTTACTCACTAGGATTATATAATCTCACCACCCTCATTTCCACACATTTCAGACTCAGGATAATCCGTAGTTAGCGGATTTTGTCAAGGACAACAGTTGGACTTGAATCATAAAAAACTGTAGGTTCATAGCTTCCGATGTTTTTGGTTAGTCGTGGGCCCTCATGTCACTGTAAATTAAATTTTATACTTTGGTTGTCTGTATTTTAGTATGTATGAATATATTTAGCTTTTACGCTACAAAAATTATTTACCGATAACTCTATAAATATTGTTTTATAAGAAAATAGATTATTTTATTGAATATTTTTATTATATTCAAATAATCACAATTTCACTTAAAACGAACGTTTTAGACACCTAAATTTATTTTTAATCATGAAATATGTGTTTTGTACTCACCTACTATGTTTTAGTCAGTTTCGAGATTTTAAAAAGAAATGACCAAAATGCCCCTATGAGGCGAAAATTATTTTTCTATCGTTTTAAGTTGGAAATGACTTATAAACCTTTAAAACATGATATTTGGCAACGATTGCTCACAGGGGAGGTGAGAAAACTGATATGGAAGCCTTGCGAGGTTTCGATCGGCATTCGGGGTAGGAATGTCTATCGAGATATCGCGACGGTTGTCACGGGCTCGATGGGAGTTCCGGGTCATGACAAGTCAATTGGTATCAGAGCTTTAGTTTTAAAGATAAGAGTTTTTGGTTTTAAAGTTATTTTAAAATTTACAGTGTCAATGTGGCCTCAAATTAAGTTAAGTTAGGTTAGGTTAAGTAGTATGTGTGTATCTGTATATAGAGTCTAAGGTTGATTAAACTTGCCTCATTTCCTTTTGTAGATCACCATGCCTCCTCGACAAGAACACCCACCTCTTACTAAGTCAGCTGGGAGGGGAAGAGGTCGTTACTAGCATTGTCAGTTAGATGAAGTAGAAGGGGAATCGGTTGTATCTTCTTTTCGGACAGTGCCTGCTGTTGAGTAGTCCGAGATTCCTTCACATCCTCCACCTCCTCTGCCATCTATGGGTATTCCTGCCATGCCACCTGAGGCAGCACAGGCATTGGCAGCCTTCTTTACCACAATGGCTGGCCAGACTCGGACTGGTTAGACTCCTTCTATAGTGCCTTTAATTGCTCCTTCAATTCCACCACCAGTACAGGACGTATCTATTTTTAAAAAGCTGAATGAGGCTAGGCAATTGGGTTGCGTGTCTTTTAAGGGTGAGTTGGATGCCACCGCAGCCAAAGATTGGATCAATCAGGTTTCAGAGACACTCTCTGACATGAGATTGGATGATGACATATAGCTTATGGCGGCCACGCGATTATTGAAAAAAAAAGCCTGTACTTGGTGGAGTTCGGTGAATTCACATTCCACTATTCCTCCGACTTGGTCAGACTTTTTCAGAGAATTTGATGATCAATATTATACTCATTTCCATCAAAAAGAAAAGAAAAGAGAATTTCTGAGTTTGAAATAGGAAAATCTGACAGTAGAAGAATATGAGGCTCGATTTAACAAGCTGTTGTCTTATGTGCCTGACTTAGTGAGGACTGAGTAAGACTAGGCCAATTATTTTGAGGAAGGGCTCCATAATGAGATTAAGGATCGAATGACAATGATTAGGAGAGAGCCGCATAAAGAAGTAGTACAAATGGCTTTAAGGGCTGAGAAGCTCGCAAATGAAAATAGGAGAATATGAGTTGAGTTTGCAAAAAGGAGAAATCCGAATGTATCTTCCAGTCAACCACTAAAAAGGGGCAAGGATTTACCTGTTTCAGGAAGTAATACTGCTGATCCAGTAACATCTTCCCAACCCCTATTTTCACAAACACAATAGAAGCCTCATAGATTCAGTAGGTCTGAGATGACTATTTTTGAGAAAAGTTCTCGAAGTTCTGATAAATACGAAACGTGTGGGAATTATCATGTAAGGCTGTGTAGGGGGCCTGTACGATGTCATCATTATGGTCAGCAGGGTCACATCAGGAGTAATTGCCCACAGTTTGGACAGGCTATTGTAGTTGCCCTATCTCCACTAACTCATATGGATATGCAGAGGAGAGATTCCTCTGGATTACAGTCGAGACAGGGAATAACTATATGTTCTGATGTGGAGAGTAACATCCCGGCATATCCACCTTCTAGACCACAGACTCGTTCTTCGACAAGAGTTTTTGCTGTAACGGAAGATGAAGCACGAGTCCAACCTGGAGAAAGTAAGTGAAAAATTAGACGAAAGTATGAGATAGTGATAAGAGATGTCAATACCAAGTGATGATAGTGTAAATAAAGATTTCAAGAATAATATAGCAAATGAGTTTATATAGAATATTGCTATGAAAATTTCTTATTATATTGTGGAAATTGGAACTAAAAAATGCTCGAGGTATACATGATTCAAATGAGTTTAAATCTTAAGTGACAAATTAATGTCGAAATACAAGAAAGATACAAAGTAATGTAGAGGCATGAAAGATGATTGAGGAAATTTGATGACTCTTAGGAATTATGGGGTTGCATCTTATGCAATGACCAAATCAAGATAAATCTTTGAAGCATTAATGGGATTATAAGGCATATACACATATGTGGGGTTGATATTGTGATGAACTAAAGTGAAGAATGATTTTTAGTGGTTCAAGATTCAAACCTAATAGATGATGAGTAATGTGGGTAGTACAACGATAAGAAATTTCATCAGAAGTTGAACTGCGTGGACATAAGAGACTTTGGGAAATAGTTAAGGAAACAATATTAGGGAAATATGATCTATAATGTGGTTAAGTGGTACGAGATGGATTAATATGATTAAGAAGATTGATATTTCATAAATGCGAGGTAAACATGAAGTATATGGGCATAATTGAAAATGATACCCCCACATTTTCTTTGAGTTAGATAAGTGAAATTTTGGGATCAAAATTTTATTTTAAGGGGGGTAGTGCTGTCAAGCCCGATCTTATAAAATATCTACCATGTCACACATGTGATGGATAACCTGATTTCAAACTTGGAAAGCACTAAAAAATTGTCAAGAGTCGGTATTGTAACTAGAGGTACAACTAAGTCGATTTAAGCATCGAACACATTCAAATGAAGATTTTAAGATGAAATTGAGAATTTTAAAATCCATTTTTCCTCAATTAGGTAAAAGCCTAATACGAGTAAAAGCCTTTTATTAAAGTTATCTTTCTAAACCCTCCCATCGCACTGGTGGAGCTTGGAGGTATCTTTTCACCTAAGGAGTTTACCAATAAAACTCACCTTCGCAAGCTTCCTCGAAAAGTCCCATCATCGGGGGCTTATACCTGTATACAGAATAGATCTATATGCCATGACATTTGAAAATGCAAGCATGATACGTAATGCACTCGTTAATTCAATGTTTATTTTTTTTTCATTATTTTTCTTTGTGCTTATTTTCCATGAATGAAATTTTTTTATTTTTTTATTGTTTTTATAGTCATTTCTATTTCTTCATATATTTTAGTATGTAAGTATTTATTTGTTTCACCACATGAAACCTCCCCATAGTCATAATTTTTGAATCAAATGTTTTTTTTTATTATTCATGCATATGTATTTGTATACATTTTTGTATTATTAACAAATTTATTACTATCATTAATTTCCTATTTATTTTAATTAATGATTTTGTTTAATTGATGATTAAATATACTTAAGGTTTTTTTTATTTGAAATTAGAAACATCAAAACTCGAATCAAAACCCTCCCATCATATTGGTGGGGTCCTAATCGAAATTTCTAACCTAGAGAAGTTCACTTAGAAATGCGACTTCTCGCGTTTCGGATGGACATCTCATCATCGGTATTGACTCTAAAGTGATTGTTTCATTTTTACTTTCACTACTATATTCTTTATTTATATCCTTTTATTTATTTTAATTTTCTACTATTATAAGTATCACCATTTCTTTTTATTATTATTTTTAGTTCAAATGTTTATTTGCGGTTCAATATTCATACTTTAACACTAAATAATTTTTCTAAGTATTTTATTTCACCTAAATTAATTATGCATTTAAGATAAATAAAATAATATAATGTTTTAGCACAAGCAAATTCATAAATGGGTCAAAAAATTATACCTTTCTTGGGCTAGATCTGGCCCAAGACCACCAAGCCTACTCTAAAAGTTTACTCTTCCACCAAAATGCACTATTTGGTGCTGTGTCTGGCTGTTTTCTCCCTTCTTTTTATTCTTTTTTCTCTCTTGTCTTTTTTCTTTTTTCTTCCAAATCTTTCTTCCTACTCTTTTCTCTCTTCAACCGTCGTACCCCTTCTCCCCTTTTCTCTTTTTTTTTCTTCTTCCCTCTTTCTCTTGCTTCTCTTTTTTTTTTCTCTTTCTTCTTCTTTCTTTCTCTCTCTCCTTCGACCTCTCTCACCCTCGAGCCCTCTTTCTCTTTCCTTCTTCTCTTCTCTTCTTTCTCTTTCTTCTTCCCTATTTCTTTCCTCTTCTCTCTCTCCATTCCTTCTTTCTCTTTTTTCTTCTCTCTTTCTTCTTCTTCCCTCTTTCTTTCCTCTTTTGGCTATTGATCAGTAGATTCGGCCTCCCCACACTCTCTTTTTCTCTACTGCACCGACCCCCCCTCCTTTTTGGGTGGTTGTTGTTCGGTGATTTTTTTTTTGGGTGGTCTTAAGTATATATTAATCATGTTTATATTGTAAATAGATTATTAAAGTTAGTTTAGTTAGCATGTTGTTTTGTACTGTCTATATATATATATAATGTGAAAAACAATTATAAAAAGTAACTTTCTAAAGAAATGAATTTCTAAGGGCATTCTCGATTCTTCTTCTACTTTTTTTATTTCAAGATTCTTCTTCTGCCTTTTTCATGGTATCAGAGCCACTTCATTTCTTTTGAGATTCTTCAGAGTTTTTTTCTTGATCATTCATATTCCTAACAAATACTCACTACAATTTCTACAAAGTTCATAAACCTCATGACAAATTGAATATCTTCCACCTTTGACTTTCGATCGTCAACTTCACCAATTGAAGATCCACTGTTACCGTTTTATCTCCACCACTCAAACCACCATGGCTCCATCATTATCACTCCTAAGTTGACATCAAATAACTACTCATCGTGGAGTAGATCTTTCTTGCTAGCACTCTCCATTCGAAACAAATTTGGGTTCATTGATGGCTCCATTCTAAAACCTAATGTCTCAAATAAGCTCTTTGTGCCGTGGACAAGATGCAATAGCCTCATCCTTGCTTGGCTTTTTGAATCAATCTCACCACCCATAACCTCTACGATATTCTACATCAGAAAAGTATATGAGGTTTGGGACACTCTGAAGGAACGCTTCTCTCAACTAGACGATGCAAGAATTGATAACCTCTAGCTCAATCTCTACAACATCTCCCAAGATATAAAGTCTGTTGATGCATATTTCACTAAGTTAAATTGCATTTGGGAAGAATTTAGGAATTACAGACCGTTTCCACATTATAGTTGAGGCAAATGTAATTCAGCTTGCTTTCAAACTTATATAGATCAATATCAAAATGATTCGATATTTAGGTTTTTGAATGGACTCAATGAGTCATTCTCTGCTCTTCGATCTCAAATTTTGATGATGAAACCATTTCCTTCATTGAATGAGGCATATAATCTGGTGATTAGGGATGAGTCATAAAGGAATTTATATTTGCATATCATGCCTATGATAGAGTCCTCCGCCATAGCCATAATGTTAGAAGGAAAAGTTAAGTCTAAGGTGGATGTTGTTTTTTCTTATTGTCATAAGAAAGGACATACTAAGGACAAGTGTTATAGATTAATCGGATTTCCACCAGATTTCAAGTTTTCAAAGGGGAAATCACCTCTTAAGAAAGGGAATGCACGGTCTATTAATAGTGTTGGCCTTGTTACATTGAAGGAAGAATGTGATGAATCAGCTGAATCTTTATCTTCATTGACTCTTTCTAAGCATCAAATTCAAAAACTAATGTCATTGATCAATGATCATACTACTGATGGTGAGAATGAAGAACCAACTAATCCACCCTAAGTGAAAACTTTTCTTGTGAATTTAGCATTATCTGGTATAATCCTAAACACTTTATATTTTTGTTCCAATAATTTACCCATTGAGTCATTAGGTTGTTTGTCTGTTGCATTACATTCTTATTCTTGTCATAGCAAAAATTATTCATCTAATGCACACAGTGCATTTTCTTTTTCTAGAGTAATCCCCAATGCTTGTAATTCATCTTGGATTATAGATACAAGGGCTACAGATCATATAGCTTGTTCTCTAGATAACTTTATTTCCTTTATACCTATACATAACATGTACATTCAGTTGTCAAATGAAACAAAGGTATAAGTTTCACATATAGGCACAGTCAAGCTTTCCTCATCACTCATACTAAAAAATGTTCTATCGGTGCCTTCTTTTAAATTCAATTTAATCTCAGTTACTGAACTTACCAAGTCCAAAAATATCTTACTGTTGATTACTTATTCATATTGTATTGTCTAGGAACTAAGTTCATGGACAACAATTGGGCTTGCTAAAGCCATTTCTGGACTATACTTTATGCAGGACAAGTGGGATGCACATATTCTTAGTCAAGCTAAAGTTGAACAGTTTATTTCTTTTCCTTCGAAGTTGTTTTCCAGTACTTGTAAAAATTTGCCTAAAAGTTTTGATTTATGACACTTTAGGTTAAGTCATGCTCCTTTAAGTAGAATCAAACTTATTCATGAAAATTGTGTTAATGTTACCTTTGTTGAAGGTTTATGTTGTGAAACATGTCCAAAGGCAAGGCAAAAACGTTTACATTTTCCTGTTCACATTCAAACTATTGTTTCTTCTTTTGAATTGATTCACATGGATATATGGGGGCCTTATTCTACTACTTCTTTGTCTGGTCATCTTTACTTTTTAACAGTTGTTGATGGCTTTAATAAATTTACATAGATTTTTTTTAATGCATGCTAAGTCAGTTGTCAAAACCATCATTCCAACATTTTACAACCTTATTTACACCTAGTTCAATAAACCAATCAAACATATCAGATCTGATAATGGACTTGAGTTTGAACTTAATGAATTTTATTCTACTAAGGGTATTGTGCATCACCTATCTTGTGTAGATACATCTAAACAAAATGGGGTAGTTGAGAGAAAACATCAACACCTTTTGATTGTTGCTAGAGCACTTTTTTTTCAATCATCCTTACCATTAAAATTCTAGGGAAATTCAATCCTTGTAGCAGCTCATATAATCAATAAAATACCATTATAGGAAATAAATCTCCATGTGAGTTGCTTTACAACAAATTACCAGTTTATTCACATTTGAGTGTTTTTTGTTGTTTATGCTTTGTTTCCACCCTCAAAAAGAGATAGAACTAAGTTTGATTCCAGATCTAAAAAATGCATCTTCGTAGGTTACCCTGTAAGAATCAAGGGATACAAGGTATATGATTTGGAAACCCATCAAACATTCATATCCAGAGATGTTATATTTCATGAGTCCATTTTTCCTTTTCAAAAAGGCAAATCATCATCTAAATCTGTGTGTTATTCTTTTAATGATCTTTGTATTTTACATTGTGATTCTTTGTCCTCTATTGATTTTTCTTTTAATCCTAATAATATTACTTCTGTTCAGAATTCTTCCACCAATTTTTCTTCTAATATTTCAGCACCTGTTTCATCCAATTCCTCAACTAATATTGAATTTGAAACCAACCATGACACTATCTCCACTAATCCTATTCCAAATTGTGACTCTGAAATTCCTTTTGCTAATCAAAATCCTACTCTTAGGAAAAGTTCTAGAATCATTAAACCACCTAAATACCTTGAAGCTTATGATTGTCAATTACCTTTCTATGCTAACAGTGTCACAAACCATCCCATCTCCCAATACTTATCACCACAACAACTCTCACATTCCCATAAAGCTTTTACCACCTTACTAACTAAAATTCCAAAACCAAATCATTATCACCAATCCATTCAGTATGATCAATGGATCAATGCAATGTAAATTGAATTAGATGCTTTGAAAGCCAATGGGACATGGACAGTTGTACCTTTACCTTATGGTGCACATTCAATTGGGTGTAAATGGGTTTATAAAGTTAAACTCAATGTTGATGGTGCAGTAGAAAGATATAAAACTATGCATGTGGCAAAGGGTTATAATCAAAAGGAAGGTCTTGACTATAAAGAGACAATTATCCCTATTGCCAACCAATCAACAGTTCGTGTGCTTGTAGCCTTAGCTACCATCAAAGGATGGACTCTTACCCAATTAGATATTGATAATGCATTTCTTAATGGTGATCTTGATGAGGATATTTATATGACTTTGCCATAAGGATATCAACTTAAGGGGGAGTTTCCTTTAAATGTTAAGTTAGTTTGCAAGCTACACAAGTTTTTGTATGGGCTCAAGCAATCTTCTTGACAATGGAATGCAAAATTCACAAGTGTTTTATTGGAGTTTGGCTTATGTCAATCTTTAGCTGATTATTCCTTATTCGTTAAAAGAACAACTGATGATGAGATACTAGTCCTCTTAGTGTATGTGGATGATATCATTATTGCCAACTCCTCCCCCAATGTTACTAAGCAAATTATAGATTTCTTAAAGTCCAAATTTAGGCTTAAAGATCTTGGCAAATTAAAGTATTTCCTTAGTTTGGAAATTGCCCAATCTGAAGTAGGCATATCTATTTGTCAACGTAAATATGCTCTTGATTTGTTAGCAGAATATGGAGTTCTTGGCTGCAAGCCTATCACTACACCTATTGATTACAATCATAGGTTAAACAAAGCTACAGACACTGATCAGTTGGTTGATGCAACTAATTACAAGCAGCTTGTTGGTAAGCTTCTATATTTGACTTTTTCTCGCCCTGACATTTCTTATGCTGTTCATATATTATCCCAATATATGGATAAACCCACTCAAAGCCATTTACATGCTGCTTTTCGAGTTCTCAAGTATATCAAAGGTACTCATGGCAAAAGCATCTTATTTTCCTCTCGATCTTTTTTACAATTACATGCATATAGTGACAGTGATTGATGAGGGTGTCTTGATACTAGGAGGTCTGTCATAGATTTTTGTGTCTTCCTTGATGATTATTTGATAAGTTGGAAATCCAAGAAACAAATGGTTGTTGCTTATAACTCTACTGAGGCAGAGTACCATGCAATGGTAGCCACTACTTGTGAAGTAATTTGGTTACTATGCTTACTAAAGGATTTGGTCATTAATCATATGCAAGCTGCATTGTGATAATTAGTCTGCACTACATCTTTGTAAGAACCCAATCTTTCATGAGCGAACCAAGCACATAGAAATAGATTGTCATTTCATAAAGGAGAAAGTTTTATCAGGTGTCATATCTCTTACATATGTTCATACCAAGTTGCAATTGGCAGATTTTGTAAGACCTGACTCTATAAGTATATGTCATGCTATCCATGTGCTGGATGAAATGTTTATATACTTGAATGCCCCTGAAAGGTATTAAAAGTCGGTATTATAATTAAAGGTAGGATTAAGTCGATTTAAACCTCAAACTAATTAAAATATGGATTTTAAGGTGAAATTGAGAATTTCACAGTCCAAGGATGGCTTAAAATGGCGATTCAAAGTTCGAGGGTCGATTTGGAGTCTATTGGGAATATTGATCGATTAGGGGCAAAATGGTAATTTTACCACCCAAAATTTAAATTTGGTTATTTGATGAGAATTTTGACCAAGATTAATTTGAAGTATAATATGATCATTTGAAGTATAATATGAGTTTTAGCGGTGAAAAATTTTAATTCTCGGTATTTTTGGAGCATAGGGGTAAAACGGTAATTTTACCACTAGAGGACAAAACGAAAATTTTTCAAAAAGATTTTGGCTCCATTTGACTAAGATTGATCAATTGGAGTGTAATTTAAGGTTGAAAAGTGGAAAAAATGTAATTCCGGTACTTTTCGGAGTATAGGGGTAAAATCGTAATTTTACCACCTTGAGGGCAAATCTGTAATTTTTCACCCTCGACACTTGTCAAGACCAAGGGATTTTATTCATCATGGAATTGGATAAATATGAGAATTGTGTGGTGGAGAATTAATGGAATAAAAGTCAAATATTTAAAATTTGAGCCAATAAGGAAATGCCATGTGTCATACTTTTAATATTTTATTATTTCTTAATAAAAAGCATAAAAATTAGTCCATCTCAACCCCTTGGTCGGCCAAAACCAGAAGAAAGGAGAAAAACAAAAGGAAGAACAAACCCTAGGTGGAAAATTGGAGAAAAAGTGTGGGAATCCAAGGATTTGATCAAGCTAAGGTAAAATTTCTTTGATTTTGCTAATGATCTAGCTTACCCATGCATTTCTTTCCATTTTCCATGCATGAAACTTGAGATTCCATACCAAACCCATGCTGGCCGAATCTTCAAGGAGGGGTATTGAGTCTTGATTTTGCTAGATTTCAATGGAATTAGGTGTTTTTAGTTGATTAGTGATGTTAAGTGTGAAAATCTAGCAAGAAAAATATTTGTTCTTTGTTTAACCCATTTTAGCCGAATTTTCTATGGGAAAAATTGATGCTGAAATTGATGATATTTCATGATATTTGGGTGATAATTGATGTTTGGTGAGGTTAGAAATTAAATGGGAAATTTTGGTGTGAAAACCTGAAGTTTTGCTCAAAGTATTGAAGTGTGTGATTATTGACCCGGGACTGATAAATTGAATCATATTCGCAGTTATTGAGATAATTAAGTATAATTGGAGTGTAGAAAGTGAAAAGAATAGATTTGGAATTAAATTGGAGATTTTAGCCAATTAGACCGAGTATAGTGCGATTTAGGTCGAAAATCATATTTAAATAATTAATCAGATATTTTGCGTTCCATCACCTGCATTCGTTTAGATTTAGAGAGCCTGAAATAGTTTATGACAAATTGACACAAATTATTAAATTTGTATAATGTATTATGGATAGGTGGTGAGCCATTTGACACGGGTAGGAGATGCACCCCTGGACCGAGAATATGAGTATTTCTACTCCTAATACAGTTAGTAAACTTACTATTGTCTTAATTATCTAGAGTAGTTTTTATTAAATTCTAAAATTTTATGGTAAAATGGGTTTAAATGGTAAATTGTTATGCTTTATAAATAAATGTGATTTTATAAATTTTCAGAAATTAAATGATGATTTTGGAAAATAGAGTAATTGAAGATTGTTTATTTGTTGTATTATAAATTGTATTTAAATTTAATGGCTTATGATAATATGTGAGCATGTAATGGCTAAATTGGTTTGTATTAAAATTATATGTACTATGTATTCAGCCTTGAAAGGCTAGATTGCAACAAATTGTCATGTCATTCAGATAAAGAAATTTTATAAATCAAGTGGTAGATAAATTAATCCATAATCCTTGTAGTGGAGGTTTTGTGGACCAGCCTATGAGAGGTGGCATAGGATGAAATATATATACCTTACCTCAATCGGAGAGTCGTGCAAAGGGTATCTCCGATGGTAAAGATTTGAGTGCACCTCACGTGGACCACCGCGTGAGAGTGAAACTCAGCCAATGCCAAGGCGTGGCTAGATTTTCAAATGTAAAAAAAATATATATGTTCATGTGTATATTACACTAAACAACCTTGGCGGTCTTGATCTAATGCTTTGGCCGGGGCATCCCCGAGAATGATTTTGGCAAGAGCCAAGCTAAGTTTGGCAAGAGCCAAGTTAAGTTTTTCTTTTTTTTAGAAATTCATAAGCCAAGTAGATCATTTGAATGAATTTTAATGTTATGGAACATATGTGGGGATGAATTTAAATGTTATGAAAAACACATTTGGGACGGAATATTTTATTTGTCTCAATTTACTCGACTTTAGATAGTTTAGATGGTATCTGTTTACTAACTGGGATTTTATAATCTCACCCCCCTCATTTCTTCATATTACAGGCTAAGAGAATTCCATAGTTAGCGGATTTGATCAAGGACCACAGTGGACTTGAATCGACAAGAATTGTAGGTTCACAGTTTCCAATACATTTTGGCTAGTTGTGGGTCCACGTGTCACTGTAATTTAAATTTCATACTTTGGTTGTTTGTATTATAGTATGTAAACATATATTTAGTTTTTACGCTGCGAAAATCAATTAACAATAGCTTTATAAAAATTGTTTTATAAAAAAACAGTTTATTTTATTGAATTTTTTTTATAAAAAAAGTTAAAATTTTACTTCGAATAAACATTTTGGACTTCTAAAATTATTTTCAATTATAAAATATAGAGGAAATTGTGAGCAATGTCCTTTCTTGATAAAGACATTTTAAAAATAACCATAAGAATAAGTTTAACTGTTTTTAGCCATATTTAGCCATGACTTGACAAAAACACCCTTTAAACTATTTTAAATAAATTAAAGCATTCATCATAATTTCTCTCCATTTGTGTTTTGGATTTCTCTCTCTCACCATCCCACTCTCTTAAATTTTATCGATTTCTCTCTTCGACATTCGTCTGCTATGCTTTCGATTTCTCTCTCTCGCGTTTTCATATTTCTTTTTCTTGCACTTTCAAAACACCAAGCAATTGTTTTAACGTGTTTAGGTGGGTGGGTATTTAAAAAATTTGATTTTTAGGTATTTTGGATAAAATTAAAATGGTAGAAATAATTACAGATGTATGAAATAGCTTTTAATTGAATCAATTCGGGACTTAGACACCAATAAATTCAAAATTTTGAAATTTATAAACCTAGGTTTTCAAAAGAATTTTTTTTTTTAATTTTTAGTCAAAGTAGGTGTTTTAGATAAAAAAAATTGTATTTTGATTTATGAAAACATGTTGGAAAAACTTTAAACAGTGCCAAATTGTAAACAAAAAAAATGAAAAGAATTGAGAGGATTTCAGTATATTTGTTTAACTATGGTGTGAAACATGTTTTTATATGTGGCTTGTAATAACAATATTTTTTTCAACATGGCGTGTCACAACCTAACCATAGCTTGTTACAGGTTTTTGTACATGGCGTGTCACAACCTAACCATGGCTTGTCACAAGTTTTTGTACATGGCATGTCACAGGTTTTTGTACATGACGTGTCATAACCTAACCATGGCTTGTCATAGGTTTTTGTACATGGCGTGTCACAACCTAACCATAGCTTGTCACAGATTTTTGTGTATGGCGTGTCACAACCTAACCATGGCTTTTCACAGGTTTTTGTACATGGTGTGTCACAGGTTTTTGTACATGACGTGTCACAACCTAACCATAGCTTGTCACAGGTTTTTGTACATGGTGTGTCACAAGTTTTTGTACATGGCGTGTCATAACCTAACCATGGCTTGTTACAGGTTTTTGTACATGACGTGTCACAGGTTTTTGTACATGGCATGTCACAACCTAACCATGGCTTGTCACAGGTTTTTGTACATGACGTGTCACGAGTTTTTGTACATGGCATGTCACAACCTAACCATGGCTTGTCACAGGTTTTTGTACATGGCGTGTCATGGGTTTTTGTACATGACGTGTCACAACCTAACCATAGCTTGTCATAGGTTTTTGTACATGGCGTGTCACGAGTTTTTATACATGACGTGTCACAACCTAACCATGGTTTGTCATAGGTTTTTGTACATGGCGTGTCACAACTTAACCATGGCTTGTCACAGGTTTTTGTACATGGCGTGTCACATGTTTTTGTACATGACATGTCACATCATAACGTGTAATTTCATTAAGGGTATTTTTGTCCAACTTGACTAAAAATAGTTAAAATTATAAAGAAGGCTATTTTTGAAAACGTCTTATCTTTAAAGGTTATTTTTTAAAATACCCCTAAAATATATGTTTTCTACTCATCTTCTATATTTTTGCTTGGTTTCGGGGTTTTCGAAGAAAAATGATGGAAATGCCCCTGTGAGCCAAAAGAAAATGTATTCATGTTTTTAAATCGAAATGACTTTTGATTTCTTTAAACATGATATTTAATAATTATTGCTCACCGGGGAGATGTGGAAACTGATACTAAGCCTTGCGGGGTTCCGATCGGCATTCCAAGTATGAGTGCTTATTGGGACGTCGTGGCGGTTGTCACAGGCCCGATAGGGAGTTCTGAGTCATGACAAATTTATTTACCAAGGCTCTCCAAGTTGGTCCTTTTTCTTCACTCTCTAGCAAGATGAGTATGCATAATATACACACTCATCTTGAGGGGGAGTCTTAAGTATATATTAATCATGTTTATATTGTAAATAGATTATTAAAGTTAGTTTAGTTAGCATGTTGTTTTGTACTGTTTGTATATAAATAGTGTGAAAAACAATTGTAAAAAGTAACTTTCTAGAGAAATGAATTTCTAAGGGCATTCTCTATTCTTTTTCTACCTTTTTCAATTTCTAGATTCTTCTTCTGCCTTTTCAAGTGGTTGTTGTTTGGTGATTTTTTGTTTTTGATTGTGGCTAGGTAGCTGGTTGCTAGATCTAGGGATTTTTTTTTTGTGCATCTGTGTTTTTTGTTTTTTGTTTTAGGCTTTTTTTTGGTTGTTGGGTTTGTTTGAAAAAGAGGTTATTGTTTTTTTTTTGGTTTTCTGGTTTGAATTTGGGTTTTTTTGGTTGTTCTTAGGTGTTGGATTTTTTTTTGAAGAAAATCTGATTTTTTGTTGCTTTTTTTGCTCCAATTTTATTGTCCGAATCCTTTTGCTTTTCAACATTCGATTGCCTTCTTTTAAAGGCTGGATTGTCCAAAATTTTAGACAATTCATAGGTGAAATCATGCTTTTCTGAGCATGATTTCACTAGGCTTTAACTCAGTTGGGGACTGGTTGCCGGAGGTGACCATTCCTCCCTAAAATCCGATGACTTTTCAGGGGCATTAAATGCCCTGTAATGATGAACGGGAGAAGAAGAAGATTAAGCAAGCTCAATCTTTTCCCATCTTTTCTTTTTTATTTTATTTTATTTTATTTTTATTTTTATTTAATTCTCTTTTTATATATATATATTATTATTATTATTTGGTGAATAGGTGTCTACAAAAATGACAAAGAAAATATAAAAAAAAAGGAAGTTACTTCATGTCAAGACGAGAAAAAAATGAAGAGGAAAACGAAATCTGAAGCACATTTTTCACATCCCATGTGAACTACTTTGTGGTTGATCCATACATGCTACTAAAAGTAACTCATGCAATTAAAATAAGTCCTTAGTGGGTTCACTTCTAAATTGATACTAGCAAGAGGACCGTGCTTCTTGACAAGGAATATAGATGTTTTAATAATATATGTATATATATATATATATATATATAATATGGATTCTCAAAATACATTAAAAGTGAAATCACAGATAAAAGGTAATGTTTTAAAAAACCTTAAACCCTCCATGTCTTTGACACTTGGAAAAGTATTGGATCTAGCTTAAGCGTCTCAAAGATAATCTTACTTGTAGCATTAGTAAATTAGATAAAAAGCCCTAAGCAAGAGTGTAACAACTCACTCCTATAGCCGTTACCGGCACACAAGTCATATAGGTAAGTCTACACAATCCGGAAAGCCTTTTAAACATATTAATCTTACCAAATAAATTCTTTCCTTTATCATGTACTAACAATGTTATATAACTAGAATTGCCAATTTAATTCTTAAACACTCATAAAAATTCTTTAAAATATATGTACAATACGTCTTAAAATGTAAACCTTTGAACATTACACCATTTAAATTTCATCAAACAGTATCCAAGCGCTTCAGCCCAAAATAGTTTTATGAATACATCACTTTATTTAAAAACAGTAGACAACTTGACCTCTAGACAACAGAGTGGCACAAAGAAAGTGCTATGAGATGCCAATTACCTATGCAGCAAGTTGAGTCCCCTCACCACAACTGCTCCCCATTTAATTCACTTATCTGCCATTGTCAACTAGTTGGGATGAGCCTTTCATATTCAGTGAGTGAGTGAAGATGGGAAACAAGAATAAAGGTTGAATACTGGATAAATGCTGAACCTTTAAATACAATTTAAATATGAGCTTGTGACATAATGAGTGTATGTCGTATACATCTCAAATTATGAATAAAATCAGGGTACATGACATGCATAAGCCATATACGAAAATCCCAAGTGAAAACTTGTTTGAAAACTACTCAAGAGCACTCATCTTTCTCAAAATCAGGGTCTAAGGTCTATCCTTGACCAGGATAATTTCATGGCATCTTAGTGCCAAAACAGTGTTCAATACAATGTAACCAGAAATTTCCCTTTTCTTGCTATACAAAAATTTCAAAACAGTATTTAATATCCAAATGCTCTCGTTCAAAAATCATTCCATGGCTTGTATATTAAGTGATAGAAATAAATGCACGGCAAGTAAATAATGAATTCATTTGAAATTCATACCATGCCAAATCCAGTACATAAATAAACCACCAGCCAGATAGGGTCCAGGTTTACTTTAAACCAACTAATGTGCAAAGCATTGGCAAAAGAAAACAGAATCAAATTCAGTGCATCAAATGCCAAATCATTGCTAAAACCTTTGCTTATTTAATTATGCAAGAAAATCCCTCATGTTTCAAAGCATTTTCAACTTGCCTTTAATTGTCAAATACTTCTTTAAATCATGTCATTCCTTGTGAAATCAAATAATACTTAAATTGCATAAGCCATGTAAATATATTTGGATAAATCGATGTCATGCCAAATATAATGCCACACGCAATAGTCAAACAGAGCCATGATCAAATTTAATCTTATAAAAATTTCAAAGTATGCTAAATATTAACGAGCAAATCAAGTCATATATTTCCAACAAATCAAACTCGGGTAGGTCTAAGTAACTTTGTGGGACTATCCCATCAGCCCACATAATAAACATATATGGGGCATCCTCTCCCATCAGCCCACATATAAACATATCTAGGGTATCCTCTCCCATCAGCCCACGTAATAAACATATCTGGGGCACCCTCTCCCATCAGCCCCCATAACAGATCCCTCTGCCTAGAGTATAATCTATGTGCATATAGGTTACGTTTACCGTCGTAACTACAGGACCTAAACCCAAGATAGTATTTTTTTTTTCAACTATATAAACCAGGGCTTTCGAATATATTTCAAAGACATGCAATGATATTAATGAAAAGCGATGTTGGCAGCATTTTAAATCAATGTTATGCACATGGCAAGCTCAATAAACCCTTCCCAAGATTAATGATTAGCAACCATGCTCATGAATCATATCATTTACTCAAACAGCGTATAGAACAGTAAAACAGCTACTGTGTGGCTCATGTGACAATATTCTCCTTAAAAATGAGTTTGAGGAATAAATTGACTCAAAGGGTTTGTTTCCCAATTTAAGATTACTTATATACTAGTTTATACACATAGTAGTGTTCTTTTGAAAATCTACTTTGAAACCAGCGTTTAACTCCCTCATTTTAAAGTTATGCTCAACACATTTTAGAGCACCAAACTCAGCACATAAATCATGTTTATAGCTACTTGCTAATTTATCTCCGGTAGTACAAATCATACTCGTACAATTCAAAACCAAATTCAAAAGAAATCAGCACCTAAGTCAACTACCAGCTCATGCTTCCCAATATCAATGAAATTCAATCATGCTTTTATGTTGATATATATATATATATATATATATTCTAAAGTATATTTTGAAATAGATACGCCCACTCACCTTGATGGTGTGATTTCCCACCAGCACCAATCCACTAGTCCTTTGACCACTTAGTGCTCTTGAGCTTCAAATGTTTCCTTTGAGCTTCAACAGATTCTTTAAGTCCCAATATTTGCTTAAGCTTCCTAGTATTCCAATAACATAACACAGTTTTCTAGCATTCGAATTTACAGAATTTAGCTTAAGCTTAGCTTCCTACATTTAAAATCAATGCTCAGTAAACTATTTACAAACCCAGCATTAAACTCAAGCTTAAGCTTAGGAACATAAGACCATACTTTATTTCCAGCAAGACATTTATCCCAATAAATATTTAAACCATGCTAGATTTTCAACCTTCAATCATGCTATATAAAACTCTAAATCGCCAACCCAGTATCATGCTTTATCTTGGGAATTCATTTGAGCTTCCAAAATACATTTTCTTAAGCTTTCTCGGACATTCAAATTTCCAGTATTGTCATTGAAAATTTGAACTAGTTTCCTATGTGTTCAACTAGCAGCTTTAAACCACAATTCATGCCCAACATTAAAACATCCTAACCCTTACCTTTCGGCTTGAATTTAGCTTAAGAAAACCCCTAGAAATTCTCCAACCAAGGAAATCACAACTTGGCTGAAAGATAATCAAAACCAAAGTTACAACCAGTTAAATTCAAACTAAAGCTGCTAGGGAGCTTTAACCTCACCTTGGTTGCTGATTTCTTAGCCTTAGATTGAAGATCCAAATACTTGAAGGCCAGGGAGAAGCTTGAAATTATTCTGCCAGGAATATTTTATTTATTTATTTTTTGAAAAGGCTTCAAGAATAAGCTTGGTGTAATAAGGAAACAGCTTGAAGAAGGAAAATTTTCCAGAACCCGTGGAGGTACTAAATCCTTGGAGGAGTAAAGCTTGGCATTAAGAGTCGAGAAAGAAACAAATAGCCGCGTGAATGATAAAGTAAAAGAATGATTAAGGTTACTAAGGGTGGGTCAATTGCCCTAAGTGACATAAGAAAGCCACACCTTTGTGTTACAGTATGGGGTGGACAACCTTGTTTTGTATGCCCATGCATTTTTTTTTATTTTTAATTCTATATATTATATTAATATATTTATATATATTTTTTGTTTTAAAATTAAGGGTGGGCTAATTGTTCATTAGTCTTTGACCATTTTACTCCTTTTGTAATTTAGTCCTCTAATATATTTCTTGTCCCTTTCAATTTAGTCCTTTCATCTAATCACATTTTACTCTATGCAATTGCATCCTTCCTCTAGAAATTTCATTGTTCCTCCTTCCATTCCATCTTTATTCTTTTATTTTCTACTTTCTTGTTCTTACAATTCAATCCTCATGCATAATTTTCCTTTAATTTATTTAGCCAATCAAGTTTAAATTCCTATATACTTGGCTTCGAAATTTATTTTCACCCTCGTATTTAGTCGATGATAAAAACTGTCCTAATATACCAGGAAATGGGATGTTAAAAAAAAGCATCTCAATGCTTAGGTTTTTCAATTACACGTATTTGTAGAATCGAGAGTATTTAAGAATTGAAAAAAAAGGACAAAATTTTTGCATAGGACTTAATATGAAGAGATATATTTGGTAAAGTAATATAAAAATTATTTAAGTATTAAAATTTAAGCAATTAGTTTTGGTTGATAGACTTGTAACTAAAAATAAAATTCGTCTTGATAAGTGGATTTGGAGTTATGCAACAAACAAAACAATTTATGAGAGTCATTATTGCGGAAGAAAATGGAGGAAACTCTACCAGCCTTTCCCCAAACCTTGATGAATAACATTTTGTCCTCTTCCTTGTGGAGGATTTTTGTGAGCTCATTGTCAAGCAATAACAATTACTTCAGATACGTGGCCACAGGATTCGGATACACCATCAACAATGGTAGTGTCCAATATCTGACTTAAATTTTAATTGAGAATTAGTTTAGATTTGGGTAAAATTCTATTAGTTGAGAGTTATTTGGTGATTAAGTTTATTTGAAAGGAAAGGATATTTAATAGGTAAGAGTTCTTAATGTGGAGGAATTCTTGGTGACCAAGTAATAAGTGTTGGAAAAATAATGATATTTCATAGGGCTTCAATCTCACATTGTCTAGTTACAAAAGATGCTAAGTGTTTTATATAAGTAAACCCATTATAAGCTTATTGTAAGTAAGAAAAGAAAGTGGATTTACGCGTGTCCACGAGATTGGGCCAAGCCTTGAGAAAATGTGAATTTTCCTCCTTGTGCGTGAGTATACATTTAGGCTAAACCCAAGCGATATTTTATACCTTGATAGTTTATTTTTTACCTAACTTGACTTAGTCTTTTTATCGTGGTTAAGAGTTAGTCTTTAATACTACCCAAGTGATATTTTATACCTTGCTAGTTTATTTATTACCTTACTTGACTTAATCTTTTCACTGTGGAAAAGAGTTAGTCTTTGATTGAATCAATCTATCAGACTTAGCCTTTATAATGTTACAGAACATCAGTCTTCTAGAACCTTGTATAGCATTATAATTTTCTCTTGATTTTCTGAAATGTTATTCCTGGCCTTCCTCTATCCTCAACCTATGAATACCAGCCTTTATCTCAATTCATAACACCTCACCTCTTAGTTCTTCCTTTTCTTTGCTGGGTTACTTCTTAGTTTTAATTTCCTACTGTTCTTGGTATCCCTAATAGTTTGTACAAATTAATCAAGAAAAGTTTATTAAATCTTAGAGGATAGCCACTATAGTCCTTTTGTATAGAGTTTCATACTCCGAAAGGGTGAAAATTATCCTTAAGGACCGTGATACATGTCTCAGACTTTCTTGTATTGTTTCTGTGCTTCATTATTTCACCAACAATCTTAAGGATAATTTCCAACCTTCAACCAACGAAAGTAGGTGTGTCTATTTCAAAATACACTTTGAAAATATATATGTTGAATTGCATTGATATTGGGGAAGCATGAGCTTATAGTTGCCTTAGGTGTTAATTTTTTCAATTGTATAATTATGATTTAAATTCCCATTAGTTTACTTGGAAAGCATGATTTATTGAGCTTTATTGATTTAAAAATGTGACAACATTATTTATTTTAAATAAATTTCTTATTAATGGTTGCTTTATTGCTACTTGTTTTCGTTGATGCTTCCATTTAGCTTAGAAAAAAATGTGAGGATTGTGTTATAAAATGTAACACCATTTGCTTGATGAGACACATGTTGTTCGTGAAGCTAATTGCATGAAAGTTTTCATTAGTGGATATGCAATATTTTTATGTGGAATATTTCTTGGGACATAAGGATTCACTGCGATATTGATTCAATCCATGATTTCTCATGCAAAGCTATGTCAATTTGCAGAAACTACATTAGTCATTGAGGTTCTTGGAGTATGACATCATTTAAGATATTGTGATGCATCCCAATCGTGGACAATGGACTAAAGGAAATTTTTTATACTAGATTTGAGAAATACCATGGTGTTTTAGGTCCCATTTAAATGCTTGCACTACCAAAACTTGGCATCAGTGGTTGCATTGAGGAATATAGTGTTTACAACCTTCATTGGCATAAAATATGTTGAGCATTAATATAAGTAAATCATGGATTTAAATGTTGATTTGAAAAATGAATATCAATAATACTATATATATATATATATATGGTTTTAACCTTAGGAAACATGCCTTTGAGTCATGTTTATTTCCCTAATTCACCTTTAAATGAAAATGTTGCCACATAAGTCATATAATGGTTGTTTTAGTGCATTATACTTTATGTTAAGTAGGATACATGATTTGTGATGATGCTTGTCATCCATATTTTTCCATGATATGATTTATTGAGCAATGATGTGTACATAACATTATTTTGAATATGCTACCAGCATAATATTCATTATTATTACCATAACATGCTTTTAAATTACTTGATTTAAACTATGATAGAGTCCCTCATTTAAATGGTTTTGCTTATTATTATTGTTATTATTGATGTTTTGAATACTAATGGGTACTTGTATTGATGTTGTCAATAAAATAAAATTTCTTTTAACTTTTAAATTTGATATGAAAGAGTTGGAAGAAGCTAATGTTATTTTGAGTGTTAAAATCATAAGATGTGATAGCAGCCTAATGCTAACACAAGAGCATTATATTGATAGATTACTTAAAAAGTTTAGACATTTTGATGTCATATCTATGAATACTTCTTATTATACTAATACCCAATTAAAGAAACATATAGGTGATACTATGGCTCAGTTTGAGTATGCACAAATTATTGAGAGTCTGATGTCTTTGATGAATTATACTTGACTTGATATAGCTTATGTTGTGTGTAGATTGAGCAGTTATATATAAAGTCCCAATCAAAATCATTGGACTACCTTGAGCAGGGTAATGAAATATTTGACAAGTACTATAAACAATGGTATTTTATATAATGGATTTCTCATTGTATTAGAAGGGTACAATGATGCTAACTGGATCTTTGATTCATATGAGACAAAATCCATAAGTGGTTATATATTCACTCTTGATAGGGGGTGCTGTTACTTGGAAATCAATCAAACAAACAATAATTGCTAAATTTACAATGAAATCAGAATTTGTAATTTTAGAGTTCGTTGACAATAATGCTGAGTGGTTAAGAAACCTTTTAATAGATATTCTATTCAGAATGAAAGCAATACCTTTTGTTTCTATGCATTGTGATTGTCAAGCGGCAATAACTATTGCAAAAAATAAAACATTCAATGGTAAGAATAGACATATTCACTTAAGACATGATGTAGTCAAGCAATTGCTTAGATATGGAATTATGTCCATTAATTATGTGAAGTCAATGCTGAATTTGACCGATCCTCTGACTAAACCCTTAGAAAGAAAATTAATTAATGATACATCGAGGGGAATAGGACTTAAGTCAATTGAGAAAAATTAACAATAATGGCAACCCAACCTATGTGAGTGGTGATCCCATGAATTAGGTTCGTATGGGTAATCACAAGTTATTTGTTAATAAATTGATGCATTATTAAAATTCTTATCTCTCCTATGATGTGTGAATAGTGCAAGACTACAATGCAAAAAAAGTTGAATTAAACTCTTCATGAATTCTATATTCCTTATGGGTGGTGTATTGCATTGTAGTATAAACTTGATAGAATCACCGATATAAGTATGGAGTGGGGCTGTTCTTATAAAAATAGTGACAAATTCTCTAAGGCACTTAGGAATAACCAAGCAGGCATATGGCTTATTTGTGCAAAATTGTGTTACATAGTAGAAATTGGGGGGTGTACTATGATCGATGAAAATCATATTTCACATAAAGAATTTTTGGTTCATATAAGTTATAAACTTCACCAAAATTCTATGATTTATATTTAATTCTTTTAGGCCTGATTCATAGCTCAAAAGCACTAGTCTCGATGCATTACACTTGAGTCAGACTAAACCAAGCAAAAACTTCCTATCGTGAAACCTTGTGAAATATGTGGAGGATTGTTGAAAAAATAGTGATATTTCATAAGGCTTCAATCTCACATTGTTTAGATACAAAAGCTGTTAAGTGCTTTATATAAGCAAACGCATTATGAGTTTGTTGTAAGTAAAAAAAGAAAGTGAGCTCACATGCACACGAGATCAAGCCAAGTCTTGAGAAAATGCAGATTTCCCCTCTTATGCACAAGTATACATGAGGGCTAGGCCCAAGTGATATTTTATACCTTAGTGGTTTATTTGTTACCTTACTTGACTCAGTCTTTTTACTTTGATAAAAAGTTAGTCTTTGATTGAATCAGTTTATTAGGCTCAGTTTTTATAATGTTATAGACTCGGTCTTCTAGAACCTTGTATAACGTTTTAATTTTCTCTTGATTTTTTGTAACGTTAGTCCTGATTCTCCTCAATCCTCAACCTATAAATACCAACCTTTACCTTAGTTCACAACACCTCATCTTTCAATTCTTCTTTTTTTCTACTTTCTACTTCTTGCCTTCCTTTTCTTTGTTGGGTTACTTCTTAGTTTTAATTTTCTACTATTTATGGTATTCTTGATAGTTTGTGCAAATTAATAAAGAAGAGTCTATTGAATCTTAGGGAGAACCACTACAATCTTTTTGTATAGAGTTTCATTCCTCGAAAGGGCAAAAATTATCTTTAAGGATAGTGTTTCATGCCTCAGGCTTTCTTGTATTGTTCTTATGCTTCATTATTTCGTCAACAATAAATTGGATAAAAGTAAAATGTCTAGAGAACAACAACTCGATCATGAATTGAATCAATACCCTAAAACCATCATAATACCAAGAAATAGAAGTTGAAAAATGTAAAGGCAAAATGGAAAAACCCCCAATGTGAGTTCCTCAAGTTCAATGTACGCAGATGGGTTGGTTAGGGGCAACTTGCGAGAAGTGAGAATAAGTGGTGCCCTAAGGGATAAGAATGAGTCCATTAATATCTTGTTTTACTAAGCAACAAGTGTCGATTATGCAGATCTTGTCAAAATTCTTGCTATTAGAAAGGCTTTAGAGGTTTTCACTACTTCAAAATGGGTAAAATAGCTTTGTTGTTGAAGGTGACTCGTCTAATGTAAACATGTAGTCAAATGGATCCTTAATCCATAAGAGTCCTCGTCCAAAATAAGAAAGTACATTCTACATATTGAACGCCTAAAGACACAAATTAGTCGACGATAGATCCTTCAAACCCAAAGAGAGGCGAACGACATGACGGATAGGCTTGCAAAGGTTAGAGACCAATGAGAACAAGAGCCGTTGCTAGTTCTCAATTAGATGAATGTGGTTTTAAACTGTTTGTGGTTTTTTCAAATTGACCAAATTTGAGTGTGATTGGCTGCATATGGTTTATTGTTACTCAAATACTCAATGGTGGATTTGGATGGGGAGAAAACCTGGTTGTGCATGTTGTAATTGATGATTGTTAATGTGAAGGGCAACTGGTAGCATTAAAGGGTTGCTCTTCTGTGATAATGGAGAATTTGTAAGGTAAGCAAGGAATTTAGATGGGTGCTGTGTTTGTGTGATGATGTTAAAATCTTGTCCTTTCCCTCAAAAGCGGTATAAACATTATTTTTAATCCAATGGTGCGCATTACTGTTGACAGGGATGAGCTGTGGTAATAGGCTTATGGAACTCACCATTTGAAAGCTGGATGTGTTTATTGTGGTTTGTGGTGCTGATGCAAGATGTGGTTGGTTAGCCCTTATCCACTGTAGTTCAGATTGCTAGTCGTGTGATTGGCTAGTGAATGGTTAAGGTGTGTGGCTGTTTTGTTGACGAAAGTTTTGATTTAAAAGCTCTAGAAGCTGCGTTTAATCTTGTTGTTGCTAATGGCTAAGATTGAGTTTTGGTCAAAGGTGGACCCACCTTGAGGAAAGTGGTGTCACATGACACCATTCATTTAGCAAAAATTTTTACTTCTTGTACGAACTTTTATAGAGTTTTATTAAATTTTGTGTAGACACCAATGAACACATTGCAATTTTATAAGGAATGAGATCAAAGATTCTAAATTAAAGTGAATTTATTAAAAAGTAATTTATATATTAATAATTACATATTACATGGAAGATAAAAAAATTTTCTTCTATAATTTATGATTATATTAAAAAAGTCAAAACCTAAACTACTCTTTCTTTCCATCATACTCTTGAGACTTGTAATGATGTTTCTTGTTCTTAGTCTTTGATTGTGTTTTTCACTCTCCCTATCTAAAAATTCAAATCTTATATCGAATGAGTGACGAGTGGACGAATAATTGATTAGTGACATATATTGAAAAAGATGTATTTGATAATGTTTCTACTAATATTATCATGCATTATTTTCAAAATATGAAAAACAATCGTAAACAATTATAATTATTTTAAATATTTTTATTTATATTAAATGAATATACTGAATTTATATGTTTTTAATTTAATATTAAAACTTTTAATTTATAGATTTTAACATATTTATATTTTTTATCATTATTATTTTAATTATAACACCAGTTAAATAAATTTCAAAATCCGTCTCTATCTTTGCTTATGCTGATATGTTATTAGGTTTCTTAGGGCGTTGTGTGTGTGCAAAAGTTGTCAAGTTACTTTCGTGTTTTCCCCGAGGGTGTAGTAAAATGATTACACAATGCTCCTACTTCGGTACTTCCATAGCTTGCGGAGTTATTGTTGTGCGGCCAATTTGTACTGGACTGCAACCCTGGATAGAGAATTGCAGTAGACTCAGTTCTTTCTATACACCTTTATATCTATTAATAAAATTGCTTGATACTTTTTTTTTTAACAAAAACAAGTAATTAGTGAAACTATATCCAATGATGCCTAAGTTTTTAAATACATACATACATACATATATATATAAGGCAGCAACGAAGCACAGATAGATAAGTTTTTAACATGCACTGCTAGTTCTAAATGCCATTAAAAAAAATTAGATGCAATGTCAAAGCCACATGTAAGTTACGTATATAAGATCCACAGATGTTAAAGTATTTATTAATCATACAATTTATCCCACAAAAAAGTGCAAAAAGCTAAAACTTTGGACTAGAAGCAAGCATCCATTATCTTGGCAGCGGAAGGCATATACTTCAATCTTTGTTAATCGTTTCAGTATTGCAATTGAGTAGTATTCAATTAAACCCAATTAAGCGCTATGCTTGACACATGGCAAATTCAGTACACTAGTCGATTGATCTGTGACATTTTTTAAAGCTTAATTGTTTTGACATTTGAGAAAATAACATTGTAATATTTAGAAGTATTTTATTAAGAATATAATATTAATTTATAAAATTATTTTTATGTATAAAAATATAAAATTAAATAAATTTATATTTTTTAATGTAAATTTTTAATTTTTCAAGCTTTATCTCTTAATATAATAAATAATAATATGATAAAAATAACATAATATTTGAGTATTAATTATTTAGATATTCAAATATATAAAATTATTTCCAAAAAATGAAATTATTAAATATTTATTTTTGTAATAATGCTTATAAATATTGAAAATAATAATTTTTATAATAATACTTAAAATTATAAGACTAATAATAAAAAATATTATATAAAAAAAATATTTACTTTTCCTAATCTTTGCAAGTAAAGCTGATTGCAATTTGATGTTTCTAAATCTTTGGTCTTTTTTTTTTTTTTAAATAAATCGCTTATGGTGGGCGATTGGTGTAGAAGAAGACAAGAAAATTACTTCTTTGGTGGTAGGCTGGTGGAGGAGGCGAAGGGCTGATTGCTAAATTTTTCTTAGTTGGTTGTTATTGAAGAAGGGATTTTCAGCTTGAGAGGGGTGCATTTGTTCAATCTATTTTCTTGAGTTTCTCTGTTTTATGAAAACAGTAATCGGAATCAGAGTTTTAATTTTAAGAGATAAAAATAAAAAATTCAATATTTAAAGAAATGAATTTATAAAATTTTAAAAAAATTAAGAATACAATTATAAATATTTAAAACAAAATAAAGAAAAAATTATAAATTTTTGTAACTTTGGGAGAGACGGTCCTTGCTAGCTCCCCCTCCCTCCACCTCTGCATGGGAAGGTCACCAATATCATTATGTTGGGAAAGTAATCTTCCCATCAAAGTACCATACCAAAAGTGGTTTGATCGGTACATCCATTTAAATTCCCTGCAAAGTACTTAACTTCCCTGATACCAAATGGGAAAGTAAAAGAAGAGAGAAAAAGAAAAATGGAGAGAGAAGAAAGAAAAAGAGAAAATAGTTAATTAGTAGATTCGGTAAAAAAAAAATGTTTTGATCCCTTTTATATTTTTGATTTGTTGTATTTATTCTACTCTTTCTTTCTTTTGCTTTATTCAAAAATTTTTAAAACCTTCATCATGAAAGGTAATTAAATTATTGTAACACCTGATCCTAAATTATCTGTGACAAGTCATTCACGTGTATTGGACAGCATGTTTGTATATTGAATTGCTCCGGAAAACAAGTTAAATGACAATATTACCCCTAATGGTATGGTTAAGTTAAATAAGTCTTGGATCAGTTTAAACAGAGAATGGAGAATGAATTTGAGAAAACTAAAACTCATGGATTGACTTAAAACAGTAATTCAGAATTCAAGGTTCAGTTTGGAGTTAATCGGGAAAATTAACCGATTAGGGACAAAACGGTCATTTTTTAATTTCAGGACAAAATGGAGATTTTTAATAAAGATTTTGATTTTTAATGACCAAGAATAATTATATGAAATATAATATGATTATTGGACCATAAAATGAAGCTTAGCAGTGAAAAAGTGAAATTCTCGATATTTTTGAGATAAAGGGTAAAAAGTAATTTTACCACTAAAGGTCAAAACGAGAATTTTTAAAAAAGATTTTGACCCCATTTAATTTAGATTGATTATTTCGACTAGTTAAAATATGATTTGAGGTTAAAAAGTGAGAAGAAAATGCAATTTCGGTACATTTTGAAGTATATGGGCAAAATGGTAATTTTACCACCGGAAGACCAAATTTAATTTTTCGAGAGAATTTAGATCAAATTTGATAAATTGGAGTGTGGTATGAGTTTGAGGAGTGAAAAATATGCTTTTTGACAAATTTTCAATTTTTTGGGTAAAAATGTAATTTTTGAAAGTTTGAGGGCAAAAGTGTAATTTTAAAAAATTTACTCCACCAAAAATTTGGATGAGTCTAGAAACTTCATGTGAACCATAGATAAGTGAGAAAAATGAATGGTGGAGAAAGAAAGTCAAAAAGATTAGAATAAAAGAAAGAGCCAATAGAATAATGCCATGTGACATAAAAATATATTATTTTAATAAGCCTTTAAATAGGCTGAAAATTCAGCCAAAGAACCCCAAATTGGCCGGTCATCAAAGGAAGAAAGGAAAGGAGAAGAACCAAGAACCTTAGGCTGATTTTCAAAGGGGAAGTGCAAGGATTCAAGTAATCAAACTTGAAAAAGGTAAAAAATTTTAATTTTCTTAATGATCTAGCTTACCCATTCTTTTCTTTCCATTTTTCATGCATGAAATTCATGCTTGCCCAATGAACACTATGCTGGCCGAATCTCCATGGGCAGATTTGAGCAATTTTTTGATTGAATTTTAGCTTGAATTAAGATGTTTAGGAAGTTTAGTTAAGTGTAGAAATGAAAAATGGCAAAAATAAGCAAGAAAATAGAATTTTTTCCCATTAAACCCATTATTGCCGAATATTCTAAAGAGAGAAAGGCTGCTAATTTTGATGCTATTTTGTGATAATTAAGTGAATTATGATGAATTATGGCTAAAGAAAAATTATGGAAATTTTTCGAGTAAAAATTAAAATTTTTACCCGTTAGGGGTAAAATCGTAATTTTCAATCTAAGACTGGTAAATTGACTCGTAGTTGCTGACATTGAGTAATTGGAATGTAATCGATCAATCAGAAACTGAAACGGGTCAAATCGGAGTTAAAATGAAGATTTTAGCAATTTAGACGCGTGTATGCGAACTAAGTCGAATACCGTGTTTAGACGGTTATTCGAACAGTTACATAACATTTTCATGCATCTTGAAGATCCTGAAATAATTTACAGTGGTCTGACACAAATTATTAGAATTGTGTCAAAAATTTACACATAGGTGGTAGGTCTCCCGGACGCGGGAAAATTTTAGTGTAGTGGAAATAAAAACAAGAGTATCGTGCACTCTTGTGACCAGGTGAGTGGATAATTTACCATTTTCAATATCTAGAGTACCTTTATCTGCTTCTATGATTTAAAAATAAATTGAATTTATAAATAATTTTTAAATCATAAAGAATTGATTTATTTACGCTGAGTATATAGAGACCGGCATTAAATTGTGTTTATGTATTAAAAATTAAAATTTTGGCTTATGATCTTGGTGAGCATGCTTGGCTAGTTTATTGTGTTAAAATTGGCATGAATTGCTATTTGTCGTGTAGGCTGGCTAGTATAAATATTGCCTTGTTATGCCGAAAAATTTTTAGTGATATGGTGGGTTTAATTAGTCGCTGTAGTGGCGGGTTTCCGTGGAATGCCTTTAGGAGGAGCACGGTAAACTCAAGAATTATATAATCTCGGTTGGAGAGGTGCGTAGGGTAACTCCCGAGATACTCAGAAAATTCACCTCATGTCTAACCCGACATGAGAGTAAATTAGGCCAACGTCAAGGAACGACTGTATTTTTCAATTATGATATAAATTGTAACAACCTTGGCGGACTCGATGGGATACTCTAATCAAGTGTTCACAAGTATAAAATTTGGTCAAAGCCTAATTTTACGAATTAAATCATAAACCTTGTGTTTGAATTAATGAAACTATTTGGAATGATTTCACAAAACTCAATGTTATGAACTATATTGTGATATGGCATTTTTATATATTGTCTCCATCTACTCGACTTTAGATGTTATAGATGGTAATTATCCAACTCACTGGGTTGTAAAACTCACTACTCTCTCTTTCCCCTTTGAGGCTCGAGATTAAGGATAAGCACTGGGAGTGCATATAGAGGCTCGATTGAAGTCGTGACTCTAGTATACAAAGGTATAAAGTTAAACGTAATAGGGCCCACGTGTCTTTGTAATTTGCATACATACTTTATTTGTCTGTGTTACAGTACGTATGAATTTATTATACTTTTATGTTCTGAAAATGGGTTTTTCGTATTTCTCAAAATATTGTTCTACAATAAAATGTAATATTTTGTTAAATATCATTATTTTATTTTATTATCTGAAACTTTTATTTTTATAAGGGTTTTAGACATCAAAAATTATTTTTGACTGCGAATTATGCACATTCTACATGTATACTACATTTTTACCAATTCTGAAATTTTTGAGAGGAAAAATGACAAAAATGCCCCTGCGTGGTTAATTGTGCGATTTGATTGTTTTGATTCAAAATACGAATTTTGTTCCTTGAAAAATATTTATTGGAAATTATTAACCATGTGGTAGATGAAAAACTGGTACGAGATGTCTTGCAGGGTCTTGATTTGTACTCGGAGAATGAGTGTCTATCGGGACGTCGCGGTAGTTGTCACAGGCTCGATGGATGGTTCTGGGGCGTGACAATCACATTGGTATTAGAGCATTTGGTTGCTCTTGGTTGTAAAAGTGTGAAAAAAAATTTTAATTTTTAAAGTTGTTTTAAAAATCTACATTGACACTGTGTGGCCCCGAGTCGAGTTAAGTTAGGTCGAATAGAGTGTGCGTGTCTGCACGTAGATTTTAGAAACTTATTTGTACCTTTGTGAGGTATAGTGACAAAATCGTCACTGTCGATTTTGTATAGGTCTTGTGGTACACAGAGTATCCCTTTACAATGTTTCAGAAGGACGACAGTCTTGACACCTCTTGTAGCATTAGTGAGGAATCGACCGATTCCACTGCTGAAAGTCGATGGTGTCTTGAACCTGATAATTCAGAGGGATATTCGTCTAGGGTTCTTATAGATTGGGCTCCATCAGATTTGGGAGTGCAGGTTAGGATAAAGGAGAGCCCTAGTGATAACGAGACTAACAAGAGTATTGATAGTAATGATGTTAATCAAGGTATGAGAAATTTCCTTTTGAAAGGAATTGGGAAATGTGTTGAAGAAAAGAAGAAAATGAGAAATTTAAGTATAGAGAAAATTATGAAATGAAGTTTCAATATTATAAGAAGAGAATCTGGCATGAATAAAGTTTATTAAAGGTAAATGATGGGATCTGAGAAGGATAAGTTCTTGATTTCTAAGAATTGAAAATCTGAGTGTACAGAGAGATGAAATGTTCTGTGATTTTATACGATAGGTAAATAAATTATCAAAAATATAAGACAAAAAGGATAAGTGATTATGAATAATAAAAATAGTAGTGGGGTGCGGTCATACCAGCACTTATGCACCGGATCCCATTAGCACTTCAAAGTTAAGCGTGCTTGAGCAAGAGTAATAATAGGATGGGTGACCTTTTGGGAAGAATGTCTTAAGATAGGACATGAAGTATGAGGGTTTTCGAAGATATTTATTGATGAGAACATAAATTGTAAAATATGTTTTCTTCATGAATTTCGAATGTTTTGGAGAAATTACCATGGTAAAGTATTTGTTAAAGGTAAACGAAGGTTGAATCACGATTCAAATATTTAGAAATTGAGAGTGATATGAATGGATTAAAAGATGAATTTGGCATACCATAATAGATGGTATGAATAATTTGAATGAAAAGGATTGGTGACAACACCAGATCAATTATGAGGTATATTAGAAACTTTGGAAGATAAAGTGGGGCATGCACGATAATGAAATGGAAAAACATAACATTGTAATATGATATGGTGAAGTTGTTATATATTATGGAACTTTTTAAATATTGATTTGATTTGGTTGGAAGGAAAGGATTAGTAGTAACACAAGTAAATTAATATTTATGTGCATGAAGGTAAATGCACTATGTTGATTGAGTTGTTATGTTCCTATATGAATAGTATTGGAATTTTGAAAGGTTCTATGAGTAAATAAGCGAGTAAATTATATAGTAGTTTAGAGGGAACTGACATTGATTTCGATTAAATGACTGTGAAATTTCAAGAACGATTGGATCTATTGAGGTTTAAAGATACAAGTGTATAATTCAATTTAAAAATGAACATCAGGAATTATTATGATTGACGTGTGATCACGAAGTAAAAAGTTAATGAATAAATTTTTTCAAATGGTGAGCTTGAATTTTGCTATGCATAGTATGGAGAGTTACAAGATTAAAAGACTAAATGTGGTGAGATGGTTAAAGGCGTTCTTTTAAGGGGAAGGAAAGGTTTCGGGTTCGAACCTTCCTGTGTCCAACTGCGGGCTGCAGACTGCAGGGAAGACCGTGTTAGAGGGATAAGGACCCAGACATGACGGTACCTTGGAGAGATAGTCTTTTGAAGGGAATGTCATCAGTGGATGTGGCAGCTTGAGATTAAGTGACTCAGAAATGTTAGATCTAGTCTAAATGCCACATGGAGTTATATAATTAAGATTGATATACATGAGTTACTTGAAAAATCAAGTTAAAAGTCTATTTGGTTCAAAGTGCGATTTATGGCACGAATGATTAAGTCAAGGTACTTAGTTGAAGTATTCATGATATTGTAATGTAAAGATATATGAGAGAATGAAACCTAAGTGTAAGATTTAAGTATGTTAATGGTACGGGACTATGCACGGATATGACAAAACATTGATATGAATTATGAAGGATATTTTACAATAAAGTATGGAGTATGAGGAGTTTTGTTAATTGGAATTTTAAGTGCATCAGAAAAGTGCTAAAAAGGAAAGTAAGAAGTAGATTAAAAGATTCATATATTGCTTCATACATAGACAGGTGAATGGAAAGAAAATTTAAAAGTTACCGAAAGGATCACGTGGAGGTACATTATTATATAAAATGGTGAGATCAATAATAAGTTGATCAAAATTCGATTATAGGAGAACAAAAGAAATGGAAAAATTAAGATTTGTTGATGACTAAGCAAAAATTAACCAAGTTATGAAATATAGATGAGAAATATCAATGCTGAGTGATAACATTGTGAATGAAGGATTATAAAAGTGGTATAGAAATAAGTTGATGAAGAATATGACTATGAAAATTTATAATTTTTGCCTCAACCCAGTATAATGAAAAGAGAGTTAATAATAAAACAAGATCAAGTATATGGTATACTGGAAATCCTTGAAGGTAAATTGAAATATGAATAGTTAAGTGTGTATTTGAATATTTTGGTGAGCAAATGTATACCTTTAAGTAAAGGATATATTTGGAGAATGGAAAAGTAATTGAGTGATTAAATATTTCAAAAGCGATTAAATCCCTTTGAAAAAGAATTTTGGATTATAAATGACGAGTCTAAGATGTATGATTTTGGGACTAGCTAAGAGCCAAATAGTTAAGTCATAAGTTGAATAGTCACAAATCGTGAAAAACCTAAATTTAAAAATAATTATTCTTAAGACAATACTTAAGAGAAGTATTGCTATCAATGAGGCAAAAATAAACATGAAACCAAGTGGGTATGAAGAGGAAAAGATAAGTTAAAAATAATACTTATGTTGTTGTTGCAAAGTACAGAAGGAAAACTTAGTTTCAAATTTTGCCAACTTCAAGTACAATTGATAAATTGATTAAGAGAAAAGTATAATATGTTTATGAGAAAGAGTGAAACAAGGGGTAATGAAAGAGAACCCCGATAATGAAAATCATTTAAAGAGTTATGGAGATAGTGATCTGAAATTGTTTGAGACATATAAGGTTCAAATTGGTATAAATCTTAAATAACGAATCAATAGTGAAACTAACGATATTGCTTGAGATGCAAATTAGATATGTGAAGATTGACACCATTGTGGATGTAAGATATCTTTAGAAAATGTTTGGAATATATAGACTTGAGAAGCTTATTATGGACTTAAAAAACATTCAATTTTTTTATAAACTGAAAGTGTCGAGGGTATACCGGATGTCACATCGGTTAAGTGTGACTCTCGTGCACGAGTGAGCTCTAGCTAGAAACATTTTCGAGTTGCCGACGGGCTATTAAACATGGTTGGGGCCATGGTCTGTGATATACGTGGCAAGGCCACAGATGATTTACGCGATTGCGATCGCTTAATATCTCTGATGTCAGCCAACATCATTGAGATTACCATGGTATTATATGGGAATCCGGTGGAAGCGATGCTCCCAGATGTTATTACATGGAAGCGGGTCCACGTGTTGAGGTTATGTTTCCCTACTCGAGAGCATTGTGAGTTTTTTGACACGTACTTTTATGCATGGAAATGATTATATGACTAATTAAAGTAAAGGATGAACTATAAAAGTCCGAAGTTTGAAATTGATGTGCGATGAATTGTATGAGTAGCACAATAATGAGAATCTTCATCAGAAATTAAAATCTTGTGGAATTAAGGAATTTTGGAGAAAAATAGTCAAGAAAATGAAATTTATACTATGAATCTATGTGAGATGGATTTAAATGTTGACATTAAGAGGATTAAGGAAAAATCTAAGTTGTATGAATGTAAAGTCAATATGAGGTATGTGAAGATCATAGAGACTATTAATTTCTCCTACATAAAGGATGTATACGGAATGAATGTGATATGCTAATAATGCTATAAGATACATGATAATGTTTGAGGATGAGAATGAATAAATGGATGTCAAAAAGATGTTGAAGAATGATCAAGTGATGATGGTGATTGGTGTATATATATATACATAAGTGCAAGAAATGATTGAAATTGATACAAATGGAACAAAATTTTTGGTTCAAATTTAATAAGAGGAATAGAGACACTGAGCATATCTCTAGGCAAGAAATCATTATTGAGAAAATTATTGATGATCAAATTTTTAAAGGTTCAAGATAAATATAAGTGAAATATGTAGGTTGTGTTGAAGGGAATGGAAGTTACGAATCAGAACTTTCTTATAAAAAAAAAAGAGATGACATGAGGGGTTAAGTATCAAATGAAAATCTGATACCCACATTTTCCTGAAATGTGATGAATGAAATTTTGAGGTCAAAATTTTATTTTAAGGGGGGTAGTGTTGTAACACCTTACCCTAAATTATCTGTGACAGGTCATTCACATGCGTTAGACAGCATGTTTGTATATTGAATTGTCCCTGGAAACAAGTTAAATGACAATATTGCCCCTAATGGTATGGTTAAGTTAAATAAGTCTTGGATCAGTTTAAATAGAGAATGGAGAATGAATTTGAGAAAACTAAAACCCATGGATTGACTTAAAACAGTGATTTAGAATTCGAGGTTCAGTTTAGAGTTAATCGCGAAAATTGACCGATTAGGGACAAAACAGTCATTTTTCAATTTCAGGATAAAATGGGGATTTTTAATAAAGATTTTGATTTTTAATGACCAACAATAATTATATGAAATATAATATAATTATTGGAGTATAAAATGAAGTTTAGCAGTGAACAAGTGTAATTCTCGATATTTTAGGAACACAAGGGTAAAATAGTAATTTTGCTACTAAGGGTCAAAACGAGAATTTTTAAAGAAGATTTTGGCCCCATTTGATTTAGATTGATTATTCAGACTAGTTAAAACATAATTTGAGGTTGAAAAGTGGGAAGGAAATGCAATTTTAGTACATTTTGCAGTATAGGGGTAAAATGATAATTTTACCACAAGAAGACCAAATTTAATTTTTTGAGAGAATTTAGATCAAATTTGATAAATTGGAGTGTGGTATGAGTTTGAGGAGTGAAAAATATGCCTTTTGGTAATTTTTCAATTTTTAGGGTAAAAATGTAATTTTTGAAAGTTTGAAGGGCAAAAGTGTAATTTTTAAAAATTTACTCCACCAAAAATTTGGATGAGTCTAGAAACTTCATGTGAACCATAGATAAGTGAGAAAAATGAATGGTGGAGAAAGAAAGTCAAAAAGATTAGAATAAAAGAAAGAGCCAATAGAATAATGCCATGTGGCATAAAAATATATTATTTTAATAAGCCTTTCAATAGGCTGAAAATTCAGCCAAAGAACCCCAAATTGGCCGGTCATCAAAGGAAGAAAGGAAAGGAGAAGAACCAAGAACCTTAGGCTGATTTTCAAAGGGGAAGTGCAAGGATTCAAGTAATCAAACTTGAAAAAGGTAAAAATTTTTAATTTTCTTAGTGATCTAGCTTACCCATTCTTTTCTTTCCATTTTCCATGCATGAAATTCATGCTTGCCCAATGAACACTATGCTGGTCGAATCTCCATGGGCAGATTTGAGCAATTTATTGGTTGAATTTTAGCTTGAATTAAGGTGTTTAGGAAGTTTAGTTAAGCGTAGAAATGAAAAATGGCAAAAATAAGCAAGAAAATAAAATTTTTTCCCATTAAACCCATTATTGCCGAATATTCTAGAGAGAGAAAGGCTGTTGATTTTGATGCTATTTTGTGATAATTAAGTGAATTATGATGAATTATGGCTAGAGAAAAATTATGGGAATTTTCAGAGTAAAAATCAAAATTTTTACCCACTAAGGGTAAAATCATAATTTTCAGTCTAGGACTGGTAAATTGACGTGTAGTTGCTGCCATTGAGTAATTGGAATGTAATCGATCAATCAGAAACTGAAACGGGTCAAATCGGAGTTAAAATAAAGATTTTAGCAAATTAGACGCGTGTAGGCGAACTAAGTCGAATACCATGTTTAGACGATTATTCGGACAGTTAAATAACATTTCATGCATCTTGAAGAGCTTGAAATAATTTACATTGGTCTGACATAAATGATTGGAATTGTGTCGAAAATTTACACATAAGTGGTGGGTCCTCCGGACGTCGAAAAATTTTGGTGTAGTGGAATTAAAAACAGGAGTATCGTGCACTCCTGTGACCAGGTGAGTGGATAATTTACCATTTTCAATATCTAGAGTAGTTTTATATGCTTCTATGATTTAAAAATAAATTGAATTTATAAATGATTTTTAAATCGGAAAGAAATTGATTTATTTACACTGAGTATATGGAGACCGGCATTAAATTGTGTTTATGTATTAAAAATTGAAATTTTGGCTTATGATCTTGATGAGCATGCTTGGCTGGTTTATTGTGTTAAAATTGGCATGAATTGCTGTTTGCCGTGTAGGCTGGCTAGTATAAAAATTGCCTTGTTATACCGCAAAATTTTTAGTGATATGGTGGGTTTAATTAGTCACTGCAGTGGCGGGTTTTCGTGGACTGCCTTTAGGAAGAGCATGGTAAACTCAAGAATTATATAATCTCGGTTGGAGAGGCGCGTAGGGTAACTCCCGAGATACTCGAAAAATTCACTCCATGCCTAACCCCACGTGAGAGTGAATTAGGCCAACATCAAGGAACGACTGTATTTTTCAATTATGATATAAATTGTAACAGCCTTGGCGGACTCGATGGGACACTTTGATCAAGTGTTCACGAGTATAAAATTTGGTCAAAGCCTAATTTTACGAATTAAATCATAAGCCTTGTGTTTGAATTAATGAAATTATTTGGTATGATTTCACTAAACTCGATGTTATGAACTATATTGTGATATGACATTTTTATATATTGTCTCCATCTACTCGACTTTAGATGTCGTAGATGGTAATTATCCAATTCATTGGATTGTAAAACTCACCACCCTCTCCTCCCCCTTTCAGGCTCGAGATTACGGGTAAGTACTAGGAGTGCATATAGAGGCTCGATTGAAGCCGTGACTCTAGTATACAAAGGTACAAAGTTAAACGTAGTAAGGCCCACGTGTCTTTGTAATTTGCATATATACTTTATTTGTCTGTTTTACAGTACGTATGAATTTATTGTACTTTTATGTTCTGAAAATGGGTTTTCGATATTTCTCAAAATATTGTTCTACAATAAAATGTAATATTTTGTTAAATATCATTATTTTATGTTATTATCTGAAACCTTTATTTTTATAAGGGTTTTAGACATCAAAAATTATTTTCGACTGTGAATTATGCACATTCTACATGTATACTACATTTTTACTGATTCTGAAATTTTTGAAAGAAAAAATGACAAAAATGCCCCTAGGTGGTTAATGGTGCGATTTGATTGTTTTGATTCAAAATACGAACTTTATTCCTTGAAAAATGTTTATTGGAAATTATTAACCACGAGGTAGATGAAAAACTAGTACGAGATGCCTTGTGGGGTCTCGGTTTGCACTCGGGGAATGAGTACCTATCAGGACATCGCGGCAGTTGTCACGGGCCCGATGGGTGGTTCCGGGGCATGACAATTATTGTTGTTAGAAATAGAGTAAATGAAAGATTTAGGTAATTGGTAAGTTAGGTGAAAAAAGCTTTGATTATTTTTAGGAGATAATAAATAATAAAAAATGAAATCATGTAATTGATTAAATAATAATTTCATTAGTAGTAAGATAATGAACAAATTAAAAAGAATATATCAACAATAATATCACCAATATGAATAAGAATAAAAATAAAAATATGTAATTAATGTTAGTTACTTATATATAACTGTTGTGAATGATTTTAAATCCTAATTTATTTTATGTTATATTACAAATATAATATGCACATTTATTTTAATTTATAAAATAAAATATGAATATTTTTGTAAATAAATGAAAAGTTTATCAATTACACTTACAATTACGTTTATGATAGAAAATTTGTAGTTTAATGATTTTTTTTTTGGTATAATTTTTTTAGGAGTTTGTTGTCGCTTGTTGCTTGCATCAATTTTGTTTTGTGCAAATGAATAGGATAGAAAGAATAAGGTGTGTAGCATGACTAGTGATTCTTTGAAGAGAGATTTCCTCTTGTTTGCCTTTTCATAACTGCTTGATGTAACTTCCATATATATATTTGCATTCTTCGCTTCCCACAGATGCGGATCTATGTTTTATGTTTCTAAATTTAGACCAAATTGAGCATCACAAAGTTATTTTACATTGCCCCCAACATTAAATTGTTAACATTTTATTAATTTCTTTAATGACACTACTTTCTTACATAATAATAATATTATTATTAATAGACATTTTGCCTGGCTTTTTTCTAGCTTAAAAGCTATTATGAAGCTCTTATGAAAAATAATAGCTTTTAAAATTAAGTTAAAATTATTTGGTAAATTTTTTTTATCAGTTTTTTTATATAAATTATAATTTTAGTTAAAATTATCTTAGAGGGTATTTTTTTTTAAAAGAATAATATTGTAATTATTTTTAATATATAAGGATATTTTTGAAATAAAAATAAAAATTTTTTTATATTTTTAAAAGAAGAGAAGAAAAAGCTCCTCACATGAGCTTTTTTTGAAACTCTTTTTTTAAAAATTTTATTCTTTAAAAAAAACTGTTTTTTCTTTTAAGAGCTTTTCAAAATTTATGTTTGGCCTGACTTTTACTTTTAAGAGGTAGATAAGCTGAAAAAAAATTAGGCCAAACATGCACCTAATCCATTCTTGCTTCTCCATCTCTGTTGTCCGCCGGTCTCTTTATCACCACCACCCTTCATTCATTACTGGACATTTTCTTTTTGTGCTCTTTATAAAGCAAAGGAATACGCAACTTTTCCTTTTTCAATTTCTGTGCAAGTATGTACGTGCTCCTCTTTAATACACAGAACTCCTTTTAATTGCTCTATTTGTTTTGTGGTGGTCTGAGACAGAGTTTATTTTCTCTCGTTAAATTGGGGTGGAAAAATTTTTAAAGGACAAAAATTTAAAAAAAAAAAAATCAAGACTGCTATTATCTTGTTATAGTTAGTAATTAGGTTTGATGTTATTATTTAATGTTATCAGTTTCATGTGTTAAAAAAGGGCGTGATTACAATTAAATTATATGTTAATTAGATAATCCACAAAATGATAAATATATAGTGATTGGTTTAAACTTTAAAAGTGGTGGGGGAAAAGCATATGTTTTAATATCTTTTAATTTGATTGTTGTTTTGGTTAATTATTTAGTTTTCGGAAGTAAAAGTAAAAAAGTGATGACCATATTTTAAACAAAAATAAAAAAGAAATGACAATTATATATGCTAGCTCAATAAGTTAATATTAATTTATCATTTATATAAATGAATCAGATAGTAAATATGTAAATTAATTTGCGAAATAGACTATTTATTTATTACTAGAATAAAAATGCCGTTACATCTGTTAGTTGTAGGATTGATAGACTGTATTCTATTTATAGCCGCAAAGGTCCATCTTATCCTGCGAATCTGTGGATGTCCACACGTTGATTAGTGAACGACACTTCCCAACTCCTACCTATAAGAGAAAATGACAAATGCTTTTTAAACAAATCTATAAGATCAGCTACTACTGCTACTACTACTTTTCCTCCTCAATCCCCTCAAAATATTTTCCCCACCTCATGTTCTTTTTCATGATCGATGCACACGAACAAATTCAAGTGCCCAACCTCACCATCTTAATGCTTGCTACCTAACTCAGTCCCTTTTGATCTATAAGTATTCCTTTTCATGTTCACAAGCTTGGACAACAAAAAGCCTATACGTTTTGCAGATTAAAGGAAAAAGAAAACAATGGAAAACCACAGGAATGCTTCCAAACACATTGCGGTACTGGCTTTCCCCTTCGGCACCCATGCAGCCCCTCTTCTCAGCATTATCCGTCAGCTTTCGGCAGCTGTCCCGGGGGCCATGTTTTCCTTCCTTAGCACGGAACAAGCGAACAGCTCAACGTTTCCGAAAGATGGGAAGCTTGACAATGTTAGGCCCTTTAATGTGTGGGATGGATTGCCCGAGGGCTATAGCTTTAAGGGCAATCCTCATGAGCCCGTGGAATATTTCATAAAGGCGTTACCGGGGAACTTTAGGAAGGCGATAGATGCACTTGTGGCTGAAACAGGGAAGCGCATTGATTGCCTGATAACAGATGCATTTTATTGGTTTGGGGGTGATATTGCAGATGAATTGAACGTCTCCTGGGTGGCGCTTTGGACGGCTGGCCCTCGGGCACTCTTGGTTCATGTCCAGACCGATGTTATTCGCCAGCATGTAGAGATCAACGGTAAGGATATTTAATTTCTCTTTTAGTGTATGCTTAAGAGTATGGTTAAAGTGATTTATTTAAACTTAATCAAGCCATACCTACCATTCTTAATTTGTTCACTTTTGCATTTTTGCACCTCTCCAATTTAAGTTGTTCAAATTCATGTGGTTAACAAAAAATTACTTCCTCTTCTCTAGGATCACAAGGACTGTTTTATTGGCTACTTGACCAGTAGCTAGCTTTTCTTTCGGATCTCGGACTTTATTTTTCCACTTTACCAATGAAAGAGAAGTAGTAAATAAGCACCGACTAATTTGTCCTACATTCATTGTCCCATATAATTATGCTCTAAGAGACACACTGTCAGGGGCGGAGCGTCCCTTTGTGGCACCCCCCCCCCCCCCTAAAAAATTTGCAATATTTTATATATTATATATTTTTTAATAATTTTTCAAAGTAATTTTTTATTAAATAAGTAATATAATTAAAAAATAATAAAATGATCTTACAAACTTCATTTAGTTTTATTCAAATTCTTAATTTTTTTTATTTTTTAAGTTTTTTCATCTATTTTTTTTTTCTTTTTGTCCTTATACTGTGAAATTATAAAGAGATAAAGTTTTTATTTAATTTTTTTTACTTATATTATTATTATATTTATTTTTTAATTATATTCTATTTACTCATATTTTTTAAGTTTTTATAAATTTTCTTTTTTAAATTTCTACAAATCATCAACCATATTTTTTTTTTGTTATATAGGTTATATCTCCTATTTATCATTTTTTCCCTGTTATGTGGATTTTATTTTTAATGATTTTAATTTTTAAAAATTGAAAAATTATTGTATATGTAATTCTCAAATATAAGTTCTAGTGTTGCATTATTAATTATTATTTAAAACTTTACTAATATATTATTTTTTATTAATCCTAATTATATAGAAAAAAATTATCTTGAGTATATGTTTTTAATATACTTTACGTTTTATATTTAGTTGAACGGAAATTGTCTTGAATATAAGAAAACATTATTAATTTTGTATATTATACTTAACTATTTATATTTTATACATTATAGTTTAATATTTAGTATTATAAACTTAAATATAATAAAATAAAAATATTGGATGTTGACTACATTAATATTTTAGTCGTTTGTATTGAGAAAAACAAGACTTTAAAACAAAATGAATGATAAGTTTCTTACAAATAATTTAGTTGTTTATAATAAAAAAGATATTACTATCGTCAAATAAGACTTTCCTAAACCATTATTATAAGTTTTTTTTTATTTTTTTTAATTTACATGTTATATAAAATTATTATCTATTATAAATCTTTTGATTATTAATAGTTAAGTTAATATATTAATTTTAAAAAATTTTAATTTTTATTCTTCTTAACCTTTGGCCCCTCCAATAAAAATTAGCTAGCTCCGCCCCTGCACACTGATATAGCTTGTTATAAATAAATTATTAAGGACGGTTATTTTTTGTGTCTACCAAATATAGTGTCAAAGATTCAATATGGTATATTCTTCATTAGCATTTTTATAGAAATTTGTTTCATTCAATCTCAAATGCCAATTAATTTCAACGAGAACATAAATTTTGCACAATTAGTCTATTACTTTTTTAAAATGTTTCATTTTTATCTGTAAGTTAAACATTTTGATTTTTTTTACTTGTAATTTCTTAAATTTGTTTTAATTCTCTCCATTCTTTAAAACATTACTAAAATATGAATGGAATTTGTCACATATCTGATTATCAAAGCACCACATGTCAAATTACGTCCACGTTCTAATGCTCTATTTTTTGGATGGACGGTTTTAAATAAATTCAAAAATTTACTAATATAAAAATCAATTTTTTTTTGGATGCGAATGAAAATAAAACATTACAAAAATTATGAGTTAATGAGTTAATGATACAATTTATTCTGATTTCGATAGCCTCTAAGTGGAGTTAATGTAGAATTGAAAAGTAGATTAAGTTTCGTGGAACATGCTTTTGGGATGCGGCGTGCTTTTAGTTTATTGGTAGAGGGGCCTAATAAAACAGTGGCTTGTGTCTCACAAGTTCAACTAGAAATAGTTGAACCATCAATTGCTGTAGAAGTTTTTAAGTTATTACGAAGTGATTCAATTTTTATAATCACATTTAATATGCTTTGGCAAGTTAGATTGTTGATTAAATACTTATGCACATTAACCCTTATCTAGAAGAAATATACAAGCTAAAATCAATTTAAATAGTTTTAAATATAAGAATCGATGGATGAGAAATTTGAGTAAAGAATTAATGAGAATGGTGAATTTACCAAAGCTTATTTTTGAGATTTTTTTCCTTTCATATTAACGTAGTCCTTTAAGTATTTTCCCTGAGATCTTGAAGAATTTTATCGTAAGATGAAATCTAATTTTCCTTTTAACTTAATTTTATCATGATGTACTTTATTTCAATGTACGTTGCTATCATCGCAGGTCCTCAAGAAAAAGCACTTGATTTTCTTCAAGATTTTTCTGCTTTACGTGCTGCTGACTTACCCGATGGAATAACCTCCGGCAGCTTCGATGCTCCAATTCCAGCATTGTTGCATAAAATGGGACTGGCGCTGTCACGCGCTACTGCAATTACCGCAAATTCATATGAAGACTTGGACAATACAGTCGTGAACATGCTCAAATCAAGTTTCAAAAAGTTTCTCAACGTTGGTCCCTTCAATCTGGTATCAGTTCCCCCAATGGATGACACGCATGGCTGCTTGGATTGGTTGAACAAGCATGAGCCAGCATCAGTTGTATACATCAGCTTTGGAAGCGTCATAACCCCACCACCCCACGAGCTAGCAGTGCTATCTGAAGCCTTGGAGGAAAGTGATCTGCCATATCTTTGGTCTTTCAGGGGAAATCCTGAGCAGCAATTGCCACGAGGATTCCTGGAAAGAACGAGCTCGAAAGGGAAGATAGTTCCATGGGCTCCCCAGCTGAAAGTTTTACAACATCCGTCAGTTGGGGTTTTTGTAACTCACGGAGGATGGAATTCAGTATTGGAAAGTATCATCGGAGGTGTGCCTATGATTCTCAAGCCATTTTTTGGAGATCAAAGACTGAATACTCGGACTGTTGAAGCTGTATGGGGATTTGGCTTGGGGTTAACGGGTGGAACTTTCACAAAAGAAGGAACTATGAAAGCACTCAAGTTCATATTGTCGACGGAAGAAGGAAAGAGAATGAGAGAGAAAATAGGAGTCCAGAAAGAGCTTGCTTTCAGGGCAGTTCAACCGAATGGTAGCTCTATTGAAAATTTCAAAACACTGGTAAAAATTGTCACTACGACTTCTTAGCCGAATGGCAGCACTCAATTAATTAAGTGCTAGAATAAGAATAATCTTTGTAGTCTGTCACTTGTCAAACATGAACATGATACTGTTGGGTTCTATTTGTGATTATTTAGTTCTTTGAGGTGTAGTTTGATATATATTATCAATTTTATTTTCTATCTTATGTTTTCTCAATTGTTTTGTTTAATTACATATATGTATAAAATGAAAACATACGTTTGGTTATAAATACTATTTGTTGAGACTTGAGAAAATTTTGAAAAAATAGCAGATATGGTCAAGTAGGTTTTTTTTTTTTTTTTTTTGATATGGTCAAGTAGGTTGAAGCATGAGATTTGCGGTTCAAGCAACTTTTCTTAATTCTAAAATATTTGAGAGAAAAAACTGACAGTGCCAAAATATTGAAAAAACAAAACAAATTTGAAATTTTTGCTTTTTGGTTCCGTTCTTTTTCTTTAATAAAAAAAAGCCTTCTTTTTTTTTTCTTACAAAAACATGATGATAATAAAAACAGAAAAAAAGATTTACACGTTTTAGGTAGATCACATCATCATGTCGCCTTCACGACACTATGAATTGAGAAAAATTTATATATGAAATGAAAATTTAGATATCACAATAACCATTTTTTACGTACAAGTATCACATTAAATCTTTTCTTAAACTACAAAGTTAAATAGGATTTATCCCTTTTACAACTGGTAAAAAGTCATTCACATCAATAATAAAAAGATGGCTAAAATACTCCTACACTTTTAAGTTTTAATCAACATTTTAAACGGGTTCATTAGTTTTGAAAATTAACACGCTGTCTTAAAAAATATCTTCTGCTGGACACATAGGTCCACCTGTTAGTCAACAATTAGTGTTTTTGTTAGTTTGATAATGTGATAATATTGAAATGATAATTTTACATTTTATTAATTTTAAAAATTATTATATAATTTTTATTAATTTAAAAAAATAAGTGAGATGCTCCCTTTTTTTAAAAAAAATATAATAATAATTTTTTAAATGAATAAATCAAAAGGCATTTTAGTCCTTCAGTAATTTTTGTTAATAGTGTTTACATTTTTTGAGACGGAGTGTCTATTTCGAAAACTAATGAATTCATTTGAAATGTCAATTTAAACTTAAAGTTGTGGGGGTATTTTACCCTAAAATGATAATAATTTTATTTTTTTTATTTTTTACAAGATTTACAAAATATATTAGTATATTGAACATTAAATTTTTAATTCTTAATAAATATGATATTGCTACAACTCACTTTATTGAAAAAACAACCTTACATGAGCATATAAATTTGTAATAGTCTAAGCAGAATTTAGTGGCTGCACGTTTGCATTTACTATGAAGACAATGAAATCACATTTGATGAACCACGTAAAATTTCAATTTCTTACAAAGCAAATAAGAACACATGGATATTTTTACCTTATTGCCGCCATGGTATGCTTATAAGGGAGTAAATTGGTCTAGAACTCCTCGCATGAACACGTCTTGGTGGACAAGTTTACGACTTTGTTCGTACTCCTGTTAATAACTTGAAACTCTACTTGATCAATTGCTTGTGTAAAAAAGTGACATGCTTCATTGAATTGTGTGTTCAACAAATCGGTAGCCCAAGGGTTGAAGGGCATGGTCCAATTCAGGGCCTTTTTGTGTTAGTAATGGAACCAGCACTGGAACATGCCTCTAATGTTGTCCATCAAGACTATGATTGGCATTTTTCTTGCCTGCCTCAAACACAAGTTAATACATTCCGCAATGTTGGATATCATGAGTTTGTAACACCTTACTAGTGACCGTGAACGTGCCCATATCTTAAGGTAATTTCACAATGTGGTCGTAAACATCCTTGCAAAGTTGTTTCAGCTGATTCATATGCCTGTTGAAATTGATGACCTTGTAACAGTTGGCTGCGAGGGTTAAAATCGTTGTAACATCTTTGTGCTTGAAGTTGTTTTTTATGTTTTATCCCAAATGGTAATCACATAAACCTTGGTGTGCGTTGTGGCACACTTTCTCAATTGTTTTCTCAATGCCAAGATGCTGCTCAGAAATGAATATTACATTTTTAGGCAACCAATCACATGATATAATTGGGTAAGAAATCATGACCACTACTCTTTGTCCTCAACGTGGCCAATGCCAAATGCAATCGAATATATCTACTTATTTACATCTTTACAAACAACAACAAACAGAATATCCATAGATTTACCTTTCAAATGTGTGGCATCAGCAGCAAGTACAAGCCACATTACAGCCCTGAATCCTTGGATACATGCCTCATATTCCCAAAAACAATATTTGAATTGTTATTCCTAATCGATAGCCACAATTATGACTGTGCCAAGATTTTCACATTCCAACATATGAAAATACGAGGATATGAGTTGGAATGACTTCTCTAGGGACTAAAAATAAGACTCTTCGCATACTCCTTCACTTGCTAAGCCTTACCATACAAGCATTGCAATCCCTACTTGTGATTCATCTCTTCCATCATTTCCTGAAGTTCAATGGTGTTACATTATTTCCTTGCAACCTAAAGGACACAAACTCACCAATTAACCTCATGCTTATTGTTCAGTACCCACTTTGCAAACCATCAATAGTACACATGTGTACCTTATGAAACATGCAAACTTGCCAATAATCTCCTTTAAAGAACTTTCTTGCATGCACAACGAAATTACATGCCTTGTCTTTACAAGCAACCTCAAAACGAGTGTGACATGACTTTTAAAATCTAATATCGAAATACTCTTCTAGTTCCAACATGTTCAAAGCTCAATTCAATTCGGCCTTGGACGAAAACACTTTTTGCAATATAAGTGGTTATCGCTTGATCTAGACTCCTTGGTAGCAATTTTTTGGAAAGAGATCATATCTACACCCAAAATAATCCATTGATAAGATGCCCCTGCATTTACCTTTTCATAATCATTGTGATTGAGCGAACGAATCCTATTGTCACTAGTAATGGGGTTTTCGTAAAGAGAGTCATTGCAATGAACATCTTCTGAGACAATAGTTATGGCACGGTCATCACATTGAACATCTTCTAAGACAACGGTTATAGCATGTTCTGTACTGCCATCCGCATGATCGTAATTCAAAATGTTAGTATAGTCACCCCTATCCTCCTTTGAACAGTCATCATGCCCGTCAATGTAATCGTCATCATTCTAATCAGCAATGTCATCCTTTGCATAGTCATAGTCCATCTGATCAGATGCATCGTCATCACTCACGACCATCACAGTGTCATTTGTGAATGGTAATGAACCCACTGCATTCTCAAGCAATGATTGCATTTGTTGGCAAGAACGAAGTATTTGGTTCAATGCACATATCAGAATTGTGCAAACAACATTTGCAGACATCTCATGTGTGTACCAGGCTGCTCAAACTCATGTGCATATGTCAATGGTGATTGCCATTATTGTTAGTTAGGGACTACATGGTGTGGTATGTTTGAAATATAAATCTAATTTAGGTGATTACTATGTTGGACAGCTCCATCATATGGCATAACATTTGCATTTCATTCTTTAATTGTTACAAACACTACAATTGCCCTCTCAACTCGTAGAATACTTGCTAAATCTTTATCGTCCCTAATAACTGGGTATCAAACCCCCGTGACATGACTGAACAATGTATGTAACTCGATTTCATGATTCTATGAGTTTACCCCAACAACATCTTCAACTAGCTTTATTAAGCTTGAACGACAAATAACTCTTAACACCCTTCACTGGTGTCTCACCACTCTTGTAAGTGTCATCGACCCAATGACAATCGTACATAATCTTAAGCTTAACATTTGGCATGTTATTGAAATTTAACAGAAAATAAGTATCACAATTAATCAATTTATGAAAAAAAGCATATGTAACCATAAGCTTCAATCAATTTGTCACGCAATACCTAAAAACCAATCACGCGATTGTCGTAACGTGTCGGGTCCTAGAACCAGAATGCTAGACGTGGGCGAAAATAAAATAACTAGGAGTCGTCACCAATCGCCTTTTATAGGTGCGATTGGTCACCTATTAACTCGGTTCTAATCGACGAAATCCTAAATTAGTTTTAAGTCTGTCGAAAGAATGAGAACTGATCTATGTTTTTCAGAGATGGGTTCAAGAGTGTGGTTATGCATGGAGAAGGGTTAACACCTCCATGGCGCCCGTCCCACGAACGATACCATTTAATCTTAAGTTATCCTATTATAGCCTTCTTTTGATTTTATTCCCATGTTTCCCTTAATGCTTACTTATTAACTGATTTTTATCAAGTCAGCTGATTGAGTCTTTTAATTGGTTTTACGTATGAATATGATGCAAGCGTAAAATGATGTCATGACTTATTTATTTTAAATAATGGGGTCGGTAATCTTTTATTGAAAAATCATTCGAAGACCATCCCAACGCTTTGGTGAAGCCTCGAAGTTTTCCTCACCTAGAGATATCCCTGGAAGAACTTGTCTTTACAAGCTTCTCGGGGAAATCCCATCATCGAAACTCCCTCCCCATTTGCGAGATAGATGTGGCATGCTATGATAGGATAAAATGATGATATCTATGCGCACGTGTTTATTGACTTAGGTGGTTCGTAATTCATGCAATAATAATATGTTTAATAATTTAAGGTGATTTATTACATTGCTCATGTATTTATTATTATTTATTATTATTTTTCTAATATATATTATTTTTTTTATAATGATTATTTGAGTTAATGGGTATCGAAATATAGAATTCGAACTTATCCAAACGCTTCGGTGTAAATCCGTCTCAAACTCCGCACTAAAGAAATCCACTCGAAAGAGGCAACTCTTTGACCTTTTTTTTAGGTGAAATTCTATCATCGGTATTGATCTTAAGATAATCATTATATTTTATATTTATGGTTTTATACTAAGTCATGTTATTTATATATTTATTTATTTATTTTATTTTTTATATAGATAGAGAAGTTTGTATTAACATATTATTTCTATTATATACCTAATTTATTTTTATTAGATATATTTTCCTCTATTTACTTAATTCGTTTCTATGTGGTTATATATTTTATTATTATTATTTCCTTACTTGGTCTATTTTTTATGACTCATGATATTTCAAATTTTTATCTTGTACTTATAAGACATATGTGTGAATATATTAAGAAAATGGAAACTATTGCATAATTTTTTAAACAAAAGGAAAAATCACAAACATGTAAACTAGAAAATGACAAGCCCAAGAACAAGTCAAATCAACATCCAAGGAAAATGGCCATTACCTAACGGGCCAAAACAAAGCCAGAGACCTTTGGTTTGATGGGCTCCAACCAAATGTCCAAAAATTGATTTTTCCAAGTGAGTCACTAGCTTAGTCCAGCTCTAAGAGGCAGCACCGGTCTGCTCCACTTCTAGGTGCCCAAGCCTCGTGAAACGCACCGTATGGTGAAATGAAAACAAGTATGCTCTTGCTAAAAATGGTGCAAATGCTTCCAGCCCTTTGTTTCTCTACCTTTTATGACAATGCCACAGTTTTAAGGTACACAACGTAAGTATATAACTATTTTCTTTTGCCTTCTCTCATTTCCCCCCCCCCCCTTTTTTTTTACAACTGGTTCTCTCCCTTCTCTCTACCCCAAGGTTTTCTCTCACTTTTCTCCTCATTTCTCTCTTTCACTTTCTCTCTCTACCCCATGGCACCCCCATTTTCTCTAAAAAAAAGAAACTAAAGTTTCACCTTCTTTCTTCTCAACCGACGGCAACCATTCTCTCTTCTCCTTCACCGGCGATCGATAGATAACACCCCAAAACCACCTAATCTCTCAAATGTTGCGACCTTCTTTTTTTAATTTGATTTTGTTTATTTATTGTGGTTTTTGGCTGCTAGACTTCTAGGATTTTTGGTGGTTTTTTTTGTGTTGCTGGTTCTAAAAAGATTTTTTTTTGTTGTTATTTGTTTGGATCATTTTCTCTGGCCTTTTTTTTTTCCTCTGTTGGGCTCTCCCTTGAATCAGAGTTTTTCAAGGTTCTTATAAAACCCGGTTGTCCAACTCTTTGGACAATCAGAAGAAGCCATCATGATTTTGGTAGCACTAATTCCGGATGGATGGCCTTTAAGTCAAAAAAGAATCCACCGGAAACGATCTCAATTCTCGACTGGCTGAGGAGCATTTAATGCTCCATATTTGTTGACAATAGAAGCCGAGTGTGTCTTCAGTATTTTTTTATTATTTTTTGAATTTTTTTTATTTTATTTATTTATTTTTATATTATTATATAATATATATATATATATATATAAGAGATGTCCACAGCAATGCCTAACAAATCAGTCACTTAATACCTAACAAACCATTCATGTAATGCCTAAAAATCAATCTTGCAATCCCCATAACCCAATCACGCAATGCATAAAAATCAACCCCATAATGTCTCGAAACGCCTACATCTTGCAATGCTTAAAAATCAATCACACAATGCCTACAACCCAATCACGTGATGCTTAAAATCCAGTCTTGCAATGCCTACAATCCAATCATGCAATCTCTAAAAATTAGTATCACAATGCCTATAAACCAATGATGCACTGCTTAAAAACCTTTCTCCTATGCCTAGAAACCAATGACTCAGTGCCTAAAAACCAATAACGTAATATTTAATAACTAATTGATTTGCTTGCTTATAGTCAAGTTTAAGTTGCCAAAGTCATACAAATTTCTAATTTACAGATATGTCTAATCAATTTCAACTCCTCAACTTAGGGATTCTATTCTATGAATATAAACCCCTAAACACATACCTTGATGTCATCTCTACTCTTTGGAATGGTGAGATAAATAATATTTGGCAAGAGACAGAAAAAAAAGGATGACAAGAGAGAGCTAGGAGAAAGAGTTGGATGGCGAGATAAACAACCATTTTAGAATTTTTTTTTGGGGATGGTGAGATAGAGAAAATCAAGACTATTTAACTTGGAGTTTGTTTGAAATTGTTTAAAGGATATTGTTGTCAAGTCATGCTAAAAATTAGGTAAAACTAGCAAAAATTAGTATAAGGGCCATTTTTCAATTGGACTTATGAGAAGTGTTATTTCTGCAATTTCCTCAGTTTGGTTACTACACATGAAAAGCTTGAAAAACAGAAAGAAAAGTTGAAATATTTTGCATGTTTTATGGGAAGCCAACAATAAAGCTAATACCCTAGCAAAATTAGGAGTGCATTACTAGAAATATTTCCATGACCAACAAAGATCCGAAGGCCAATAAAAATTCTTATGTCACTATGTTACTTTTTGGAATGAAAAGCTGAAGTATAAATTGAAGGGTTGGAGTCAAAGGCGAAGGGGAAAGAGGGCTAGTGGGGGCCTTTCTCCCCTCAACAATTTTAAAATTTTTATACTTACCTTTATTTTTTATTTGAAAATTTTCCATTTCATCCCTACAAAAATTTTAAAAATTTTTTAACATTTTTATTTGTTTTTAAAATTTTATAATTTTCTCCTACAATAATTTTTTATTTGGTGAGATGCCCCATAATAATTAGTCAACAACTAATTTTAATAAACTTAGGACTAAAAATAAAATCTATTGCAATAGAATTATATCCAAACTCTACTTCCCAAAACCTTACAACCATCACCTCTTGTTCTATTTTTTTCTTCCTAAATAGAAACAAAAAGTTAGTTTTTTTTCTTACACTTTTTTGTTTGAGCATTTTCTGTGCATAAAACCTCTAGTCAACAACTTAAATTTCATGTCATAATCATTGATAAGTTTGGTTTTTTTACTATTATTTTATTTTTAATATTTTCAACTTTAAACTTTTTCTTTATTTAATAGTTTCTATTTAGTGATTTTGATTTAAGGTTTACCGTCTTAGTCATTTTTTGTTGAAAACAACAAAACAAGGATTTGATTAAGCTCCTAAAGTTAATTATTACTTATTTATTTAGGGATTGCTTGATTGTTTTCATACAAATTATTATTATTATTATTTTGCCTAGATTCTTGTAAATAATTAAATATTTTATTCGAGGATTGCTTCTATTGGTCCCAAAGTGAGTGCTAGAGGGGGGTGAATAGCACTATCTCGGCTCTTTTTAGAGATTGAGACTTAATCTCAAAACAAAAAATGCAAACAAGAGAGACAATGGACAAGGTATTTATAATGGTTCGGTCTAAGACCTACATCCACTACCTTGACCATCCAACCAAGGATTTTCAAACCAAACACTAAAACGATGGAATTCACAAGCTTCCACCAAGCTTTTACAATGGCTTTTCCAAGGCTTAGCCACAACCTTTACACTAGTTTTTCACGGGCTCAACTAAAACCCCAAGGTGGTTTTTCAAGGCTCAACCACAACCTATCACTAGTTTTTCCCGAGCTAAACTAAAATCCCAATGTGGTTTTTCAAGGCTCAACCACAACCTTTGCACTAGTTTTCCACGAGCTAAACTAGAACCCAACACCCAACTTTTCAAGGCTAAGTTGGAACCTACAAGCATTCAAGCAAACTTTGCTTGAAGCAAACACTTAGAGTGAAACACTCACTCTAAGAATACAAAGAGAGTAGAGAAAGTACCTAATGATCACACGGTTGATCTACGTGGTACAAGTTTAAGTGCTAAACACAAATACAAAGAATAGACGTTGAAGTTCAGTGAAGAGTAAAAAAGATATTCAAGTTTGCTACTCTTTTTGGCTTGAATATGATGGTGTCTTTGTGTATGAAGCCAAAGGGTGTTCAAAGTTCTTTAAAATTATCAAAAGTTATTTCTTTGGCATTTGAAGATCCTTTTATAGTTGGAGAGGCTTTTCTGATGGCTGTTGGGACGTTTATGATTGTTAGAAACAGTTTGGGGAAGATTCTAGCCGTTATTCTGTCTTGTAGTGGCCTGACGGATGTTGCAGACAGAGTGCACTTAGTCGACTAAAATTTTTCCCTTGGTCGACTAAGTTGGTTCTATTTCTGATGCAGATTCCAAAGAGCACTTAGTCGACTAACTCATTTTCTTGGTCGACTAACTCGATTTTGTTTGTTATCAAGCTTCAGCCTTCTACTTCTCCACTTTGATTTTAGTTCAACTAATGATCTTCCTTATTCAACTAGGGGACTTCTTTTATATTAATCATCCTCGTTCCTTATTCAAATCACATCTTTAAGTACTCATTAGGAAGATTGAAATATCAATACTTTGTAGATATTTCCCTTACACACTTAGGAAGAAATGTTAGACACAAATGACATAGGAATGTTTTATTATCATCCAAAACTAATGGAGCCAACAATCTCTCCCTTTTTTATGATGACAAAACATCCCTTGGTTAACCGCATAGTGTCTTTTTAGTTCTTTTTTTGTTTCTGCAGACAATGAGGATTGCTCCCCCTAAGTTCATGCTCCCCTTAAGTGTATGCTCCCCCTAAGTTTGTGCATATCTTTCATTCATTCCAGCAGGTTTTTATCCAAGTTATGTTCATAGTGACATTGTACATTCTTGCTTTGGATAGAAAATGTTCATATATGCAGATTTAAAAGCAATTGACAAGTTGACAGATTATCATTAGTTTTTCATTTCTGCAAGTTTTTGTCAATTGTTTGTAATTTCCAGATTTCATCATGTTAGCTCCAGGTTTCATTAAAACCATCATTTTTCAGCAAACTCTCTGTAAATCATCATCCATATGCACTCAAACACATATTCAGCTTTGCCTTATCATGTCAAAAATGATTTATCAGCATAATTACTCAATATCAGCATAGCATCAGAAAATCACAGCAGAATTTCACAGACATCAACAGAAAATTTTCAACAATGCTTCACAATGCCATAGATACCATTTTCAGAGTTCAAGAAGCATAGATAGATGTCAATAAACATATTTCATACATCTATAAAGTCAGCCAAGATTAAAATCCAATGTTTGAATGCCATTTTGGCATAAATATCCAACAAAACAGTAATTAGAAATTTGTTCCAGAAATAACCTTAGATTTGTTTTTGCTACCTATCTATCCTAGAAGTCTAGTACCTCTACCCTCATGATTTTTTTTTATTATTTTTCTTGATGTTTTCTTTAAAAGTCCAGTACCTCTACCCTTAGATTTTTTTTATTTTTCTTGTAATCACTACTCTCCCTTTTTGTCATCATCAAAGGGGGGTATGAGGTATCAATCCTCAAAAGGAGATGGTGTGGATTCAGGGAAATCTGACCATTGTTCCCAGAAAAGATTCAGAGGAAGAGGAGATGGTGGCCTTGGAGGTGGTTGAGTGGATGCTTCAGGAGGTTGCTGAGAGGACTGTGGAGGTGTCTGTGCAGCTTGTTCAAGAGTAGCCTGATCAAAGACTTCTATAGGGGCTTAAGGAGAGCTTACAGGAGGTGATTTTGCTTTTTCTGCCAGTCTTGAAGACTTCCTTGTTCTCAGAGCTACAGATTTTTTAGCTATTTTTTTTTTCTCATGGCAGGTGGCCGAGGCTTAGTTGTTGGAGTTGCATCTTTTGTTTTTCTTTTTCATTTGCCTTTGTTTGCAACCTCTTTTTTTAAAGTCATTGCTTGGACAGCTTGAGCTGCTGTTGCCTCTTTTTCTACTTACTCTTCTCTTACCATCTGATAGAAGAGTCACATGACAAACACTTCATCAAAGTGAAGAGGGATGCTCCTTGTTCAGGCTGTGGTGAGGGTTGATGCTCAAGAGGACCAGGTGGTGAACCAACTACCTCAATTCTTTGGTCAGATGTTTTCTTTTCTGCTAAGGTGGTTTTGAGAGGTTCCTCAATTCCTGGTTCAAGGTTTTGATGTCCAACACTTGCACTCTTGCAGGTAGACCCTTCAACTTGAAATTCAAGGCTTGCATCTTGGAATTCAGAACCTTCTGGTTGTAAAGTTGATCCTTCAGCACCTTATCCTTCTGGTGCTATGCTCTCAATAGCAGAGGAGTCAGCATCAACAGGTCTAGATGGTATCTCAGATTTTGCTTTCAGGCTGGCGTCAATCTTATTCATTTTTTCTTCAATTTTCACAAGACTTGCTCCCTGATTAGTGAGCTTGGCATCCATCCTCATTAGCAGATTGAACATTACTTCATTTGAGAAGGGAAGAACTATTGTTTTTGGTTATATGGGGGATGTCTCTGGTTGAGTTTGTACTGAGGTAATTTTGGAGGTCTTGCTGAAAGTGTCCCCATATACCTTGTATCCCATATTGATCAGACTTCCCAAGTAGATAGGCTGATCTCTTCTCTTCACCATGTTCAAGTCTTACCTCTTGGCACATACTCTTTTCTTCTTAATAGGGGATGTGATTACATTCCCGTATGGCAGATAAATTTTGTCCAGCTTACAAGTAGTTCTCATCCTTTCAATCATGAACCTTCCAAGGTTCAAAACTTCTCCAATGAATGCATGCTCCATCAGCCAAAAATCTTGGAGGCTGATGTAGCTTAGGCTACCACTTCTACCATGCAAATTGGCTACCACAAAGTAATGCAAGATTCTAAATTGTGGACTAATGATCAATCCTGCACTGCTTTTTGAAGAAATTTTTTTTTTCGATGATAATTTCCCACATAGATACAGGATCATACTTGTCAGGCATTTTATACTCTACATCTTCTCCTTCAATTCCTAGTAGATTACTCAAATCTAAAGCTGTGACTAAAAACTCTTTTCCATTTAAAAACACATTCAAGTTATCTTCTGAAAAGTCCTCTGAAACATCAAGCTCTCTCTCACTAAATGCAATGCTAGCATAGAATTCTTTATCTAAACTAGCACTATACGTCATGTCCTTGAAAGAGCTATACTCCTTAATCCTCAATTCATTAAAATAGTCTATTAAGCTTGTTTGGAGTTTAAGGGTTTCACTGAAACTCTCCCAATCAATGTACTTTCCGCATATAATGGGAACATTTTCAATTTTCTTAAACCTCTATTCATGAATTTTGTTCCTAAATTTTAGGGATGAAACAGATGATGTACATTTTTCTCCTTTGCTATTCTTTCTCAATTTATCAGTCTTTTTCGTTTTCACTTTTTGTTTATTCTTCTTAGAATTTTTCCCAATCTTCTTTGTTACAGAACTTGATGCTCCTTTTTGTTTTTTCTTTGGGTGCTCAGCTTTGGGGTTTTCTTCTGCTGGTCTCTTGCCCTTTTTCTTTGCAAGCAAATCCTTAAGTAGGGTCAAGTTAGCCATTACGACTTCTGAAGATGATTTTTATTTAGGGTTCCAAGATGTGACAGAAGAAGGGTTCTTGGTTGGTTTTAGAAGAAGAAGAGAAGCAAATGAGATAAGTAGGGTTGGGAGAATCGATTATCAGAAGATCAAGATGTGATTGATAGTTTCTAACTTAGAAACTGTTTGCCTCCCTTTTTATTAATTGCCTCATTTTTCTAAATTTCAAAACTCCCTCTAATATTTTTACTATTTATTGCTTTAGGTTTTCCCTTTTTATTTCATTACCCGATAAACACAAAATTCCATTACTTTAATCCATTAATACTCAATTTTCAGTTTTTTTATTCTAATGAAACAGAATACTCTTAGTTGATTGAGTTTCACACTTTAGTAGACTAAGTCCCTTCTATTTTTCTGTCTTTAGTCCAAACTTCTCACTATAACTCTTTCAAACAACAGATTCCTAGATTTCTTCTAATCTCACAGAATCTATCCTCATTAAGGGGTTTTGTAAATATGTCAGCAAGTTGATGCAATGTGCTCACGAATTCAATATTGATTTCTCCCTTAGTTACATAATCTCTAATGAAGTGATGTCTAACCTCAATGTGTTTAGTTCTTGAGTGTTGTACAGGATTCTTTGAAATATTTATAGCACTAGTGTTGTCACAATATATGGGAGTGTTATTCATGGACAACCCGTAGTCTTTCAATTGTTGCTTAATCCATAAAACCTGTGCACAACAACTTCCTAACAATACATATTCAGCTTCAACTGTAGACAATGCTACAGAATTCTGTTTTTTGCTTGACCAGCATACAAGCATGTTACCTAGGAGCTGACACGTTCCACTAGTGCTTTTCCTATCAGTTCTACTTCCTGCAAAGTCAGCATCTGAATATCCTACAAGGCTGAATGGTGATTCTTTTGAATATCAAATTCCTAAGCTTTAAGTTTCTATGAGATATCTAAATATTCTTTTTATAGCAGTTATGTGTGTTTCTTTAGGTTGAGACTGAAATATAGCACACAAGCACACACTGAACTAAATATCTGGTCTACTTGATGTTAAGTAAAGAAGAGATCCAATCATACTTCTATAGAGCTTTTGATCTACATCTTTACCTTTTTCATCAGCATCAAGCTTTGTAAATGTATTTATTAGTGTGCTGATGGATTTCAATTTCAGCATATAAAACTTTTTGAGCATGTATTGAATGTATTTATCCTGGCTGATAAAGGTTTCTCATTTGCATTGCTCGATTTGAAGGTCAAGAAAGTACTTCAATTCTCCCATCATGCTCATCTCGAATTTTCCCTGTATTTCCTTAGCAAAGTTCTTGCAAAGAGATTCATTAGTAGCACCAAATATAATGTCATCTACATATATTTGAACTATGATCAAATCATTTGAGCATCTTTTGATAAACAGTGCGTGACTATGCTAACCCTAACATAGTCTTTTTCTACTAGAAACTTTGATAGCCTCTCATACCAAGCTCTAGGAGCTTGTTTCAATCCATATAAGGCTTTGTGAAGTCTACGCACATAGTCTAATTTTTCAAAGTCTTCAAAACCAGTAGGTTGTTCAACATATACCTCTTCTTGAATAATTCCATTAAGAAATGCACTATTCACATCCATTTGGTATAGCTTGAAGTTCATATGACAAGCAAAGGCAATTAATAACCTTATGGCTTTTGTTCTAGCTACCGGAGTAAAGGTTTCTTCATAATATATGCCTTCTTCTTGATTATATCCTTTTGCTACCAATCTTGCTTTGTTTCTTACTACATTTCCTTGTTTATCAACCTTATTCCTAAATACCCATTTAGTGTCAACTAGAGGATGATTTGAGGGCTTAGGCACTGTGACCATACATTGTTTCTCTTGAATTGATCCAGTTTCTCTTGCATGGCTAAAACCCAGCTTTTCTCTTTTTCAGCTTCTTCAAAGCTTTTAGGTTCAACTTGAGAAATGAATGCTGAAAATTCACATGTCTCTCTAGTTCCTTTCTTAGTCTTAACTCCATGAGATATGTCACATATGATTTGCTCTTGTGGGTGATCTCTCACATATCTCCAGCTTCTAGGTAAGTCACTATGCTGGATTTCTTGTCTTTGTAAGTTTTCAAGAGGTGGAGCCACGATCTCTTCTCTAAATGAACCTTCCTCATTATTCTTGCTATCATTTAGGCTCATTTCTTCCATGTGTTTCTCTAAATTTTTTAAATCTTCATCATCCTCATGAACTTTCTTTTCAACATGAATTGATTCATCAAAAACTATATGGACAGATTCTTCAACATTTAGTGTCCTTTTGTTGAAAATTCTATAAGCCTTAGAGTTCATAGCATATCCTAAAAAGATTACTTCATCACTTTTGGCATCAAACTTTCCTAATGGCTGTTTTCCATTATTCAAAACAAAGCATTTGCAGCCAAAGCTCCTAATGTGATAGATGTTTGGTTTTCTTCCTTTGTACAATTCATATGGGGTCTTTGACATGATTGCTTTAATTGAGACCCTATTAAGAATGTAAGCTGTTGTATTTATAGCTTCAGCCCAAAAGTACTTAGGAAGGTTGTTAACACAAAGTATAGTTCTAGCCATCTCTTTCAATGTTCTATTCTTTCTCTCTACAACTCCATTTTGCTGGAGTGTTCTTAGTGCAGAAAAATTATGTTCCTGCCCCTTTTCATAGCAAAACTTTTCAAATTCATCATTCTCAAATTCTCCTCCATGGTCACTCCTAATCCTGACAATGGGTGTACCTTTTTCATTCTCAACTTTCTTACAATAGCCTATGAAGGCTGATAATACATTATTCTTGTGGGTGACAAAATAAACCCAAGTAAACTTGGAATAATCATCAACTATCACTAAGCCATAAGATTTTTCACCAAAACTTGTGGTGCTAATAGGACCAAAGAGATCAATGTGCAGCATTTCAAGAGGTCTAGATGTTGACATAACATTTTTAGCTTTGAATGAAGTTTTGACTTGTTTTCCTAATTGACAAGCTTCACATATTCTATCATTTTCAAGTTTAATGCTAGGTAGTCCAACAACTAAATCTTTCTTGAACAACTTTGTCATGGTGTTTAAACTTACATGTCCTAGTCTTCTATGCCATAACTAGCTGTCATTTTCAGTGTTTGCTACTAAGCACATTTCATTTTTCTTTTCTAGATCTTCAAGAAAGATAACATGCATATTTTTTAATCTTTTTCCTATGAAGATAGTCTTGTTAGTGCCTATATCTATTACTTCACATTTGTTGGAATCAAAACAAACCTTGAATCCTTTATCACAAAGCTGACTGATCCTTAGCAGATTATGCTTTAAACCTTGAACAAATAACACATAATTGATTTGTGTACAAGAGTTCTTACTGACCGTACCTATACCTTGGATTCTTCATTTTGAATTATCTTCAAAGGATACGGTGCCTCCCTTTTTCTTGTCTAGATGAGCAAACAGCATTTCATGCCTTCTCATATGTCGAGAACAGCCACTGTCCATGTACCAAGGCTATTTTTTCTTGTGTTGAGCCTTTGAACATGTTTCCTTTAAGTCCAATTCAACCTACAAAAGCATGGTTCAGTTTTTCTTGATAGGTACCCATACTTTGATGGGTCCTTGAGTGTTAGTGGCAATAAAATAGCCTTTTGGCACTCAAATTTTTTTGGTTTTCTACACATTTATATTTTTGACACAATCATATGATAGATGACCATATTTTCCACAACAATAGCATCTAGTTGATGCTTTATGATTATTCTTCTTACCATATGAATTTTTCTTTAAAGTATCATTGTTTAAACACTTAAAAGTTGTATTTTCATCAAGAGATTTTTACAAAGCAGCAGATCTATTTTCCAACTTTACTTTCAAAATTTCAAAATCTGTTTTTGAATGTTCCAACTCAATTTGCATAAGATTTCTTTGCTCAAAAACAGAATTGAATTCATGTTTTATTTTTTCCAAGTCTTTTTCAAATGATACAGCCTTTTTCTTCAGGTTTTTATACTTTAAAAACAGGCTTTCAAACTTATCACATAAATTATCATCCTCATCTTGTAACTCAGTTATTGAAATATCACAAGTTGATGAGCATACCTCTGTTTCATCATCCTTTGCCATTAAGTAAATGTTTGCTCTTTCTTCTGAGCTTTCTTCATCAGATTATGTGCTTGAATCACTATCTGACCAAGCTGCAGCAACCATTGCCTTTTTCGATTTTCTGTTTTCTTTGGAGTTTCTTCTTTTAGCAATGGACATTCTGATTTGTAGTGCCCTGATTGTTTGCATTCATAGTAGATCACTTCTTCCTTATTGCTGCTGTCATTCTTGTTTTTCTTCCATGAAGGACCTTGATCTCTTTTGAAGATTTTTCTTACAAATCTACAGTTCTTTCTTCCCATTAGTTTCTTGAATTTTCTTGCAACAAGTGCAAGTTCATCATCATCATTGCACAAGAGTTCTTCCAACTCTTCTTCAAGGATGTTGGCTTTAAGTGCTATGTTTTTCTTCTTCTCTTTTGCCTCTTTTTTATCCTCCTCTTCTTCTTCCTTAAGCTCCAACTCATGCGTAAGTAGAGACCCGTAAATTTCATCAAGTGTAATGATGTTCAAATCTTTGGCTTCTCTTATGGCAGTCACCTTTGGCTTCCATGACTCAGGTAGACTCCTAAGAAGTCTTTTTACAAGCTCATGCTCAGGGATAGGTTTTCCTAATTGGTTAAGTTTATTTGTAATGTTTGTGAACCTATCAAACATGCTGGTGATGTCCTCACCAGGTTCCATTTTGAACATCTCATAGTTATGGGTCATGAGGGCTATCTTGGACTCCTTAACTTGAGAAGTCACTTCATGAATTATTCGTAACTTGTCCCACACTTGTTTTGCTGTTGTACAGCTTGAGACTTTGTTAAATTCAGTGGGAGTTAAGGCATAATGTAAGGTGTTGATTGCCTTAAAGTTGGTCTGCACTTTCTTGGTTTCAGCCTCGGTCCATTCAGACCTTGGCTTAGGCATCAACTCATTTGTAACAACATTTACAGTTGAGGGAATAAATGGACCATCAGTGATGATATCCCACATTTTATAATCTATAGCCCTAATGTATATTAACATTCTAGTACTCCAATAAAGGTAATTAGAGCCATCAAACAGAGGTGGTCTATTTGTAGATTGTCCCTTAGCTACAACTGATTTTTGTAGAGCTATTTGGATTCTCTCTAAGGGTGTTAGACCTTGTATGTAGAGAACTAGCTCAAATACTAATTGTTGGTCCTAAAGTGAGTGCTAGATGGGGGGATGAATAGCACTATCTCGGTTCTTTTTGAAGATTGAGACTTAATCTCAAAACAAAGAATACAAACAAAAGAGACAATGGACAAGGTATTTATAGTGGTTCGGTCTAAGACCTACATCCACTACCTTGATTATCCAATCAAGGATTTTCAAACCAAACACTAAAACGATAGAATTCACAAGCTTCCACCAAACTTTTACAATAGCTTTTCCAAGGCTTAGCCATAACCTTTACACTAGTTTTTCACGGGCTCAACTAAAACCCCAATGTGGTTTTTCAAGGCTCAACCACAACCTATCATTAGTTTTTCTCGGGCTAAACTAAAACTCCAATGTGGTTTTTCAAGGCTCAACCACAACCTTTACACTAGTTTTTCACGGGCTAAACTAGAACGCAACACCCAACTTTTCAAGGCTAAGTTGAAACCTACAAGCATTCAAGCAAACCTTGCTTGAAGCAAATAGTTAGAGTGAAACACTCATTCTAAGAATACAAAGAGAAGTAGAAAAAGTACCTAATGATCACACGGTTAATCTACGTGGTACAAGTTTAAGTGCTAAACACAAATACAAAGAATGGACATTGAAGTTCAGTGAAAAGTACAAAAGATATTCAAGTTTGCTACTCTTTTTGGCTTGAATATGATGGTGTCTTTGTGTATGAAGCCAAAGGGTGTTCAAAGTTCTCTAAAATTATTAAAAGTTGTTTCCTTGGCATTTGAAGATCCTTTTATAGTTGGAAAGGCTTGTCTGATGGTTGTTGGGACATTTATGACCATTAGAAACAATTTGGGAAAGATTCTAGTTGTTATTCTATCTTGTAGTGGCTTGGCAGATGTTGCAAACAGAGAGCACTTAGTCGATTAAAATTTTTCTCTTGGTCGACTACGTTGATTCTGTTTCTGACGCAGATTCCAGAGAGCACTTAGTCGACTAACCCATTTTCTTTGTCGACTAACTCGATTCTGTTTCTCATCAAGCTTCAGCCTTCCACTTCTCCACTTTGATTTTAGTTCAACTAATGATCTTCCTTATTCAACTAAGGGACTTCCTTTATATTAATTATCCTCGTTCCTTATTCAAATCGCATCTTTAAATGCTCATTAGGAAGATTAAAATATTAATACTTTGTATATATTTCTCCTGCATACTTAGGTAGAAATGTTAGACACAAATGGCATGGGAATGTTCTATTATCATCAAAAACTAATGGAGCCAACAGCTTCCTCATTGAATTGTTTATTGATATTGTATCTAATTTTTGTGATTAATTTTAGGAAATTGCTTCCCATTGAATTTTTTTATTGATAGAAGTTAATATATTTTAGGGTATTGCTTCCCATTAAGATTTTTGTTATTATATTTCTTAATTTTTGTTTGTTGTTAAAGTTTATCTAAAAATTGAGATTATTGTTATTATTAAATTATTTATGATTATAGTAATTCATTATTTTAAATAAATTATTAAGATTGATTCTTTTGAATAATTTAAAAAATTGTTGAGTTATAAAAATAGATTGTTATGAAAATAATTGAATCTTATTTCAAGAAAAGTAGTTTTTTACAAAATATTGACATTTCTAAATCTTCGCCTCTTCAAACATGAAATCCTGATTCCGTCACTGATTAGAGTGGGACAATAGTATTAGAACGCTAGTTGGAATCTTATAAACAGAGATGGTGGCAGTGGACTGTTTTCATCTTAAATTTTAAAAAAAGTTCTTCAGCTTGAATTGAGAAACATGGAGGCTATCCACATTCGGACATATCTGAACAACATATATGTGCCCAATTTTTTGGAGATAGAGATCCGTATGTTCGTAGTAGGATTGCTGGACCTCGCCAAGTACAGCACAATTTAGCTTTAATGGGGTTATTTTTCTTTCGTCATGTACTAATAAGCCTATAAGCTTTTTGTAGCTCATTGCATGTGGCAATAATAAGAACATGCCTTTTAAAAAAAATAGCTACTTTTAATAGTTCAATAATAAATAAAATTATATTACTATTTTAATAATAAATATTAATATTAATATAATAAAAATACTTTTATTATTATTTTAATAATTAATACATTTAATAATAAATATTACTATTTACTCTTAATAATAAACACTAATAATAAATATTGCTGTTTTTAAATATCTTGACAATAAATATTTTTCATGCTTTAAAAATATAATTTTTAATAATTGTAATAATATTTTAGTTATTATTTCTTAATTCTATGTTGATATGAATGCAAATTTTTCAAAAAAATAACCAAATAATAGAAAATATTTTCTGCAGGATCATCCAAATAACAAAAAACATCAACTGTTTCAGAAATTTATTTTTTGGAAGCCCATTTCTATACAACAAATGAAGGCTTAATGTATATATACGTGCGTCAACCATTCAACCTGGTATAATGAGATTGATAATAAGTAAAAATTTCAAGCAGAATCTATTCTGGGAGTAAAATTAATTTGAAGATGGAGTCTATTTTGAGTTAAAAACACTCACATAAAAATTGCAATTTATTTAAGAAAATAAATGGAAGAAATTACAAGAATAACAAATATTAAATTGGTAATATTGTCCATTTAGCAAATTGGAAGGGAGAGTGGGAGTATAGCAGTCATTTTCAGTGAGAGGAAGATATTTACTTGGGAGATTCTTTCTTCTGTATTTCTTAATTTCACGATTGTCTTCTTGGCAAACTTGTAGTGAACTAGTTGAGAATATATATATATTAGCAAATTGGATGGGACATACGGAAGCTTTCCGGTCACTGTCAGTGATAGGAAGATATTTACTAGGGAGATTCTTTCCTTTGTACTTCTTCAGTCCACGATTGACCTCTAGGCAAACTCGTAGTTAACTGGCTGAGAATATTGAGTCAAATTATGACAAAATGTTGGGTCAGCTAGTAAGCTCGATTCCCGCTGCTTAAATATATTTAGATGCTTGGATTTGTAATGCAATTGCTGATTTTTTTTCCCCCCTTTAACTCGATAACTTCAAAGCTGGATTTTAGTGGGGTAGAAGATATGGAGAACATTGAAGAACAAAGGGAGTGCCTTGAGTCACCACTGCTTGCTCAAGATAATGCTTTCGAATTTCGAAAGAGATCTGGCAAAGATGAGATCCTGGCGGAGGTGAAGAAGCAATTGTTGTTAGCAGGGCCTCTTGTGTCAGTCAATTTCTTGATATTTGCTTTGCAGGTTATCTCAGTAATGTTTGTGGGTCATCTTGGGAACTTGGCACTTTCTGGTGCTTCCATGGCAACTTCCTTTGCTTCAGTAACTGGTTTTAGCTCTCTAGTAAGTTTCCGATCTAAGCAATTTTTTTTTCTTTTTAAGTCGATAGTAAGATGAAATGAACCTGACAATTTACTTTTTTTTCATCATGCACTCTTATTCAAAGATTGTATAGTTTTCTCAATGCTTTCAGCCTCGAGGCTCTCCGTCCAAAGCATTTTCATTCATGTACAGGAAGTTGTAAATGGACACGATGTTCATTTATCTTTTATGCCTTAACAACTTGTCTATTTGAAAATCCTAATTGATTTATCACCTAATCTATCATTTCTAATAAAATCTTAAACTTTCGATAAAAAAGAATAAGTTTCGATTTATGAAAATAAATTAAGATTCATGAATACAATTATATTTGAAAAATATATTAATATCCAAAAGATGCTGGCTCAAAAAATAATATAAATTAATTATTTGTTATTTTATTTTAACCTTAATTAATAATTTTTTATTTCATATTTACTTATTTTTTTCCTTAATTTTTATTTATTATTTATATATTTTTTAATTTATCTTTTATCTTTTTAATCTTTTTTACCCGTTAGTAAATATTGGAGAATTTTTTTTCTCACTTTAAAAGTATTCTCAAGAAAATAAGCTTATTTTCTTGAAAAGGCTACTCAGATTGATTCGGTATTTTATGAAAGAGTGTCTAGATTTTAAACTTTATATATTTCTATTTTTTAATTTTTATTATTATTTTAGTGTTTATTAATTACCAATTTTATTAAATAAATGAAATCTATTATATTGTTTTTTTGTTTGTTTTTTTTATTCTTTCTTCTTCCTATGTTTCGTTTGTTTCTGATTTTCCTTGCCTGCTTGCTTTATTATTGATAGTTTCATTAGGCATTTGCATTTCAAATTGATCCAAAACATGAGATCGAATGGAAAAAGGGTGTAATCTTATTGTATTTGATTACCTCACAAGCATGTCATAATCCAATGTCATAATCCAATGAACAAACTCTTTAAAAGCAAAACCTTTAAAAATTTAAATGAAAATGAAAAGAAAAAATATAGAACTCAACATATTAAAACATTTTTCACGCACTGTTAATAAACAAAGAATTATTTTTTCCACATTCCTCCACTCTTTCATCCACCACCTGTTGGTGCAAATGGAGTTTATACGGTATTCAAATAACTGGTAAAATTGATTTCAAGATAAGCCTTTCAATAGATGTTATCATTAAGAATTATTTCACCTCCGCCACTTGGTATGTAAAGGAGAATAATACGAATAGTTTTAGGGATACGATGAAGCCAACATCTAATTTTGTCTTACACTTAACAAGAGTAGACTACTAGATACACTCGAAGGTTTGCAAAATTGTTTAGCCTTAAAGCCTACTTTCTGCAGCAAGTAGATTATATAAGGAATTTGAAAGCTTTTGTAGCTAATAGGAACTTAAGTGTTTATGTTAATAAAACACAACACTTATCTTGCTCTTGACTTTCTGCACTTGCTTTTGTTTTTGATTTGATGTGTCAAAATGGTTAGCAATAAGTCCTTTATATAAGCTTACAAGTGTCTCTTCTTCAAAGACACAACCCTTTCATCAAGGCACATTTTTGTCTAAAAGACATCTTTACATTTTGCCAGACACAACTTTTGGATAAAAGTATTGTTTCAATAATCATCTTATGAATAAATAACTATTCATTCTATAAATTATAACTTTGAGTTATAATTTGAAACAACAACTTTTCATATTTAACTTTTGAGCAATTGTGTCTTTTCAATATGTCTTATAACTTTTGGATGTCATTTTTTCAAGAGACATAACCATTCACATGAAAACCTACATATAATCTAATAGACACATTATGTTATTTTTTGTGACATAACTTTTGAGTTAAGATAGCTTTTCATCATGTGACATAACCTTTGATTTTGAAAATATACTAACAATCTCCCACTATTTTCAAAATTTCAAATACCAACAACTTTGGGAATCTTATGCATAAATGAAGGTATCCCGTAAATTCGAACCTTCACTTATTAAGTGTGGTTGGTTCTAGTCTGAATTGAGTGGTTGAACAGCATTGAACCATCGATTCTTCATTTGACTAGCCTAGTCACTAAACACACACAAGTTTCCTTGCTCACTTTGTATCTAGTTTTGCCAATACGTTTTATGGCCTTGTGTTTTGTATCCATTCATGAGTGCTGTTAGAGTCAAGCCTTTAGCTCCTAGAAACAGTCACATTTCCACTCACATTGATAACCCCCATCGAAAGTACCTCGTAATTATAGTACTTCAACATATACATGTTGTGGGTCTATTAAGAACTTTTGTTCAACCTTATTTTACACATTACGGGAACCAAGCACTATACACCTTGGGATGAAAAATATAAATTAGTGCTTGCAATCTCCATGTGGTAGAATGGTCAGTACCCAAGACTTGCAGATCGGCCACAAGCATTAAGGTGAGCTCCCACCATTGAAGATTTAGTTAATGGGCTTGAGACCCATCCCTCTTGAGGTCTTTAATACCAGGTCCTTTTTTAGACCTTTAGTAAATGGATTTGTTAAATTTTCACCAGATCTTACATAACTTATAATGATCATACCATTACTAATTTTTTGTCTTACAATGCTATGTCGAAGTCCAATATATTGACTTTTTCCATTGTATGCTTGATTATATGCCTTTGATACAATTGCTTCATTGTCACAATGTATCAAGATTAGTACCATTAGTTTAAGCCACAATGGAATTTCATAAAGTAAATCTCTTACCCATTCCGCTTCTTAGGTGGCAGATGCTAAAGCTATAAATTCAACCGCCATAGTAGAGTTTGCTTGACAAGATTGTTTATTAGAACCCCAAGAAATATCACCCCCACCAATTGTAAAAGTCCAACTAGTCAGACGTATGATCTGTTCTATTTGAGTTCCAACTAGCATTTGTATACCCTTCTAAAATTGAAGGAAAACCTAAATCACAGATGCCATAATTCTTTGTACTCTTTAAGTATCGTAAAACTCTATGAACAGCATACCAATATTTTTTACTTGGATTACTCGTAAATCGGCTTAGCATCCTAACCGCAAAAGTAATATCTGGCCTTGTACAAACCATGGTATACATCAGGCATCCAATCACCTTTGCATATTCATTTTGTGCCATTGCCTTATCTTTATTGGGTATTAGCCTTAGATTAGAATCATAAAGTGTAGTCATTGGCATACAATCTGACTTGTCATACTTTATTACAATCTTTTCAATGTAATGAGATTGAGACAATGTTAGGCCATTATTGTCTCTTATTATTCTTATACCAAAAATAACATCTGCATACCCATATCTTTCATGCCAAAATTCTTTGACAAGAACCTTTTTGTGTCTTCCATTAGCTCCAAAATTGGTACCAAAGATTAACATGTCATCCACATATTCATAAATGATGACACTTAAAACTTACGATAGACACATTTATCAGATTTGTAAATCTTGTAGCCATTAGCTAGCACAACCTTATCAAACTTTGATGCCATTGTTTCAGTGTTTGTTCTAATCCATACAAAAACTTTACAAGCTTACACATATTCATTTTTTCTCAATTGACATCATTGTACTTAATGTACAATCAAAATGTCAAATTAACACATCAAGGCATATGTTCACACAACCATCATTGTACCTTTATTACACAATAGGAATGCCATATCAACGATGTTGAATATCTTTATTACACTATTATACCTTTGATGATAAAATGGGAATGCACCATATATCAAGATGTTAAATTTACATATTGGCACCATTATACATTCATGTATAATAAGAATGCCACATGCCACTCATTTAACATGTGGACCTTAATGGTATTTACATATTGGCATCATTATACCTTAATATATAATAGGAATGCCATATGTCCACTTATCACATATTGTCCACCTTTTGTAAAGAATGAACTTATCTACTTTAAATACTAATTTGAAGCTATACTTATTCAATAAGCCACCTGACACAAGATTCTTTTTAACTTTCGGTACATAATAAACATTGTTTAGTACAAGTGTTTTTCCAAAAGTAAACATAAGTTCCACAGTGCCTTTTTCTTTCACTTTTGTAATGGAGGAATTTCTCATGTATAGCAGGGTTTCTTCATTAACTGCTTCCAAAGTCTTGAAGAAATTCTTGTCATTGCATACATGATTAGTTGCACCAGTGTCAATCCACAATGTTCCATTATCTTAGAGAAGATTAACCTCAGAAACCATAGCAACAAATTTGTTGTTGTTCACACCTTGTGTCTTACTTCTCAAAAGTTTACATTCTACCTTAAAGTGATCAAGTTTGTTACAATGGAAACATGGCCCCTGTTTGTTCTTTTTGAACTTATGACTTTTGTCATACATACCCACGGAATGTTTTCTTTTGTTATGTGAGACCAACTTATTTGATAGTTTGTGTTTCATCACATGGACTTTCGAAATCTCAAGATTCTTTTCATTAAAATCTTAATCTTGCTTGACTTCTTCTTGTTTGCGATAATCTTCTTCTATTCGAAAATGATTACCAAGGTCTTTGAGAGACATCCTTTCTTTCTTATACTTTAGAGTTTTCTTAGTATCTCTCCATAATAGAAGAAGTATGTGAATCATAGAAGACACAACAATAACTTCATTCATATCAAGATCATACATGAATATAACAAAATCCTTCTTTTTAGCCAATATATGTTTTTCATGCATATCAAATACAATATCATGCATATCAAGTAAGGAAAAAAAACTTATCTTTCGATCCAATGAGGAACCATTTTGTCATTTTCCTTGTCACCATCAAATCGGTCCATCTTTTGCTAACAAGTAAAGTTTCCTACTTCAAAGCGATCTAGCTTGACGATGTTGGTGTATCACTTTTAAGAAAGCCATTGAATTCCAACACCACAAAAAATAAGTTTTAAAATTGTTGGTGCAAATAGGGTTTATGTGGTATTCAAAGAACTAGCAAAATTAACTTCAAGGCGAGCCTTTCAATAGACGCTATCTTTAAGACTTATTTCGCTCCCACCACTCGATATGCAAAGGGGAATAATACGAATGGTCTTAAGGATACAATGAAGCCAACGTATAACTTCGTCTTGCACTTAACAAGAGTAAACCACTAGATACACTCGAGGGTTTGCAAAGTTGTTTGATCTTAAAGCCTACTTTCTGTAGCAAGTAGATTATAAGGAATTTAGAAGCTTTTGTAGATGATGGGAACTTAAGTGTTTATGTTAATAAAACACAACATTTATCTTGCTCTTGACTTTCTGGACTTGCTTTTTTTTTTCAATCTGATGTGTCAAAATGATTGGCAACAAGCCCTTTTATATAAGCTTACAAGTGTCTCTTATTCAAGGACACAACCTTTTCATTAAGGCACTTTTTTGTCTAAAAGGCATCTTTACATTTTGCCAGACACAACTTTTAGATAAAGTTATTTTTTTAATAATCATCTTATGAATAGATAACTATTCATTCCATAAATAATAACTTTGAGTTATAATTTGAAACAATAACTTTTCATATTTAACTTTTGAACAATGGTGTCTTTTCAATACGTCTCATAACTTTTGGATGTCATTTTTCCAAGAGACATAATCATTCACATGAAAACCTGTCTATAATCTAATAGACACATTATGTCACGTTTTGTGACATAACTTTTGAATTAAGATAGCTTTTCATCATGTGACATAACTTTTGATTTTGAAAATACACCAACACCACCAAACTCGAGTACATCATTAGAGATTTTGGTCTGAAAAATCAGGCCGTACAAATTTATTGCCTAGTGTTTTGCAAGCGAATATCGATGACTGGTGTGAACTAACATCCGTTTTGAGGTGGTTTGATGAGTTGCCCATTTTTTGTTAAGAAATTAGAGCAGGGTCAAACCTTGTCAGATGAGTGGTTTGTCCATTTAGAATTTAAATAATTTGGACAGATGACATGATTATGGGATTGAGGCAGGAACAGGGGCACAAGTTGAGACAAAGGATTTGCGTTCATCAAGGATTAGCCTTAGCCTTAGCATTCTTTCACATTCCTAATCACCTTACCTTTCGATTATTTTTCTTCTTTTTCTTTTTTTTCTTTTTCTTCACCTGTTTTTTATTTTTTAACATTTTCACCCTCAAACAAGGAGCTCAGGACTTCTCATGACTCAATTTGTTTCAAAAAAAAAATCCTCTAAAAAATCCCAAACCCAAAACCTCCATTCAAGATACAAAAACCATTTCCCCAATTCCACCAATTAAAAAACCCTAAAACTCTAAAAAACCCACATCGAGAACTTTCACCATTTTTCGTTTTTTTTTTTGGTAATCTTCTAGAATTTTTCTTTCTTTCTTTTTTTTTTTTTTTTGTAATGTTTAGTTGATTTTATTTTCATTTATTTTTATTGTTTAATATTAAAAATGAGTGTCTACACTTTAGAAGCTTCATAATGTTACCTTTATAACTTTAAATCCTTATTTTTATCTCTACGGAATTTTAGCCATTTTATATTAGCATTCAACAATAAGATTGTTTTCAATTGCAATCTTTGCAGCTTTCAGATAAGTTCAATTATTTTGTGATATTTTCTAGGGTCAATCCCCTTGTTGTTCCTGGTACAATAAAATTATAAGCCCTTGATTCTATAATTTTTTTTTCCTGATGGTTAGAGAGGAATGGCAAATGCGTTAGATACATTCTGTGGTCAATCTTATGGAGCAAACCAGTATCACATGCTTGGAATTCACTTACAAAGTGCCTTAATTGTTATGTTATTGGTTAGCATTCCCCTTGCTTTTATCTGGGCCAATGCTGGTGACATTCTTTTGTTCTTCAAACAAGATCCTGAAATATCAACTGAAGCAGGACAATACGCTTATTTCATGCTGCCAAGCATTTTTGGTTTCGCTATCCAAGAATGCCATATCAGATTCTTACAAACCCAAAACAATGTCGTTCCAATGATGGTTATCTCAGGATTTACAGCATTGCTTCACATCGTTACTTGTTAGATTCTGGTGTTCAGGTCTGGCCTTGGAAATAAAGGCGCTGCTTTAGCAAACACCTTCTCTTACTGGATTAATGCTTTACTTCTAATAATATATGTCAGACTCTCGCCTTCTTGTAAGATGACTTGGACAGGCTACTCAAAAGAAGCCTTCCATGGCATTGCCAAGTTCTTAAGAATAGCAATTCCTTCTGCTATTATGCTCAGGTAACTTTCTTTTTCCCTCCTAACTTAGCTTCATTTTCATGTTAGATGTTTAATAGTAATTAATTATGTTTTGACATTTGAATTGAAGAACGATTTGTCTCTCATAGCTTACACTTCTTGGAACAGCTTGGAAGTCTGGTCATTTGAGATAATGGTTCTATTATCTGGCCTTCTTCCCAATCCAAAGCTCGAAACATCAGTTTTGGCAATCAGGTTTGTGTTGCATCCCATTCTGATTGAGGACATAAGCTGTAGCTTTAAATGTATAATAAATGGTATTGTCATCAATATTATTGACCAATTATGAGATTGATATTCCAGCCTTAATACATGTTCAACGAGTTATATGATACCTCTTGGGCTTAGAGATGTCAACGGGTCGGGTACTCTATAATTTTGAGGTACCCGAACCCTAACCCTATTAAAAATCAAGTACCCTAATCCTATTAATTATCCGTATAATTTTAAAATTATTACCCTAATCCTAACCCTATTATTTTTTTACTACCCTATAATTATCCTAACCCGTTTAAAAACCCAATTAGATTAAAAAATTATTAAAATATATTTCATGGCTACCCAGTTACCTGAATCCGTATGCATATACAATAATATTTCTCTACGTATTTCATAAAATTAACTATTAGATAAATTAATAAAAACAGAAATAATGAAAATTAAAATTAAATAATCAAAAACAAAAATCTTAAACATAAACTTAAAAAACTAAAAACAAATATCTATACAACAATATAAACTTAAATAACTATACATAAATATCCAAATAACAACATAAACTTAAATAACTAAACACAAAAATCCATCCAAATAACAACATTTGTATTAGGAAATTGTGAAGTAAGTTAACACTCTTTTTTTAATAAGCACAAAAAAACAAAATTTACTATATGAATTTTATAATTTTTATAATATTAATATAAAGTAAATAATAAATATATATTAAAAGTATTATAGTGTATAAAAAAATAGTAATTATATGTTTTATAAATAAATTCAATTTATATAAAATATAGTTATTAAAAGATCTTACAATTTAATTAATAATCATAATTTTATTAATTATATGAATTTGTCCTTAGTTACAGGAAATTTAAAAAAAAATAGCTAAGTTTCAAATCAAAACTATGCTAATCTCATAACTTCTTTTTACATAATTAACTTTATATATTATAAATTTATATAAATAAAAGTATATATATTATTTAGTAATTAATTTATACAATAATAATTATATTCTTTATAAATGAACATAATATATAATGTAAAGTGTACGTGTTAAAAGATATTACAAGTTTTATATTATAAAGTATATACATTAAAAGTATTATAGTGTATATACAAAATAGTAATTATATTCTTTATAAATGAACCCAATGTATATAAAGTATAGATATTAAAAGACATTACAATTTAATTAATAATTACAATTTTATTAATTAATTTAATTAATTGTATGAATTTGCCTTTAGTTATATGAAATTTAAAGAAAAAAGCTAAGTTTCAAAATTATCTTAATCTCATAACTTCTATTTAGATATTAACTTTATATATTATTTAGCAATTAATTTATACAATAGTAATTATATTCTTTATAAATGAACATAATATATAATATAAAGTGTATGTGTTAAAAGATATTACAAGTTTTATATTATAAAGTATATATATTAAAAGTATTATAGTGTATATACAAAATAGTAATTATATTCTTTATAAATGAACCCAATGTATAAAAAGTATAGATATTAAAAGACATTACAATTTAATTAATAATTATAATTTTATTAATTAATTTGATTAATTATATGAATTTACCTTTAGTTACATGAAATTTAAAAAAAAAAACTAAGTTTCAAAACTATTCTAATCTCACAATTTTTTTTTAGATATTAACTTTATATATTGTAAATTTATATAAACAAAGGTATATATATTATTTTGTAATTAATTTATATAATAGTAATTATATTCTTTATAAACAAACATAATATATAATATAAAGTATATGTGTTAAAAGGCATTACAACTTATAGTAACTATAAACTGTATAATCATATGTATATATTACAATTAATAATTTTATAAGTTATAATTTTTATAATGTTAACACAAAACAAATAATAAATATATTTATATTTAAAGTATATATATATATACTAAAAGTATTATAGTAATTATATTTCTTATAATATTACTCAATATATATAAAATATATATATTTAAAAACATTTCAAGTTAGTATATGTGATAATCATAATTCAATGAATTAATTTAATTAATTATATGAGTTTGTCTTTAAGTACATGAAATTAAAAAAATAGTTAAATTTCAAAACTATTTTAAACTCAAAGACTCTCTTTAAGTATATATATTATAACTTATAAGTTATAATTTTTGTAATCTTAACCCATAATAAAAAGTAAATATATTTTTATATATTATTTGTATATAATAGTAATTATATTCCTTTGTAATATGATATGATATTTATATTATATAAAACATAATTAATAATTTAATAATTTTTTTATTTATATCATTACATTAGTTATTTAGCTAACTATATTTTAAAAATTATATTTTGTCAATATAAAATAAATAGATCAACTTGTCCAGATGGTGGAGACGCTGCCACTTTTCCTTCATGGCCCGGATTCGAGTCTTGATGCATTCATTTTATTCATCTATTTAAATAATAAAAAAATAAATAAACGGGTATTCTTAACGGTAAACATGTAATGTTAACGGGTTGGTAAACGGGTAATCTTAACAGATTTGAAGCAGGTACCCATGAAATTCGAATAATGAATAATCGGTTCGGGTAACGGGTATCCATCGTGTGATACCCGAACCCTACCCGAACTCGGGTCGGGTAGTGTAAACACTACCCAAACCCGCTCCTAATCCGCTTATAAGGTACCCTAACCCGGTTTAACCGGGTCGGGTACCCGTGGGTACCCTATAATAGGGTACCCGTTGACATCCCTACTTGGGCTTAGTGCTGTAGTGAGGTGAGTTCAAGTTAATTTGGTTGATACAATCTGTCAAATTTCATATGATTATCTTCTTCTTTTGCTTATTTCCCTCTTCATGATAATTCTATTTTCTCTCCTAATTAGCACCAAAGCTTCCAATGAACTAGGAGTTGGACGACTGCGAGCTGCTTATCTAGCAATCTGTGTCGTAGTGGCCATGGTGGCCACTAAAGGAATTTTGGCAGGTATTGTCATGATTTTAGGTCACAAAGTTTGGGGCTACTTCTACAGCAAAGATGAGCAAGTAGTGAAATATGTGGGAGAAATGTTATTATTGATTGCGGCCTCCCATTTTGTTGATGGAATTCAATCCGTGCTTACAAGTGAGTGGCAAGTGACAACTTACTAATTCTACTTTGTTTACATGTATTTTCTTTACACTTGACTTTCAAGCTTTGCTTGTGTGATGAAACTGACAATTTAATCCCACCAAATTCGTCCAAGATCTTACACAATCAATATATTAAATAAAATAAAAAAAAATCAAGTACACTCACAAAAATATAAAAAATTTACATGGTTTAGTCTTTTAATTGCCTATATCTGTGAGCACAACTATTAGAAAAAGATTCATTGAAAAGAAATCAATAGAAAACATCACAATCCTTTTTCCACATACCCGCAAATCTCTTCTACATCTAGGCACTCACTAAACTCTCTTTTGACTTAATAATATTCTTCAACCTTACATGATCTTTTTATAAGACCAAGTATAAGAGTCTTATCCTAATCTAGTTTAAATTAAAATATCCTAGTCTAACTAGATTTCTAGACTATCCAATAAATATCCACATTTAGCTTAAATCCACCAAGCTCCACCTTAGGAACCAATCTTTATCATCACCGCTAATCCCACGAAGGGCCTTAAGCACTACGAACACTGATCAAGTTCAAGAATGTTATCCCAAAGATCGACGTAGTCAACATATCTATCAAGGTCAATGACTTACACTCGAATTGGATGTGTTTAATTCTCTCATGAAACATTTGATTTTTAGTCAAATATATGACAACTTTGACTATCGCAAAACACAATTATATGTGCTTGTCTAAAATCAAGATCACTAATTAAGTTGTGAAGCCATAAACCCTTTTCCATTATCTTGGTCACAGCCATATATTCAACTTCAATTGTAGATAAAGCAGTTATTGATTAGAGAATTGCTTTCTAACTTAATGCAAACCTTAAAAGAGTGAGCACATATTAAGTTTTAGATCTTATACTACATTAGTCACTAGCAAAATCTAAATCAAAAAACCAACCACATTGCATATAGTGTTTGCACCTCCTTTATGCACTACACCAACATCTATAATACCCTTTTAAATGTTGGACAATCCATTTCACATCTAGTTAATTTCCTTTGCTTGGTTTACCCATAAATCTACTAACCACATTAACAACATGTAAGATATCTAGCTTATTGCACACTATAGCACACATAATGCTACCACTACATTGGCATAAGGAATTAGGTCATGTACTCCTTCTCATCCTCTATCGGTGGTTATAAACTAGTTGAAAGTTTTAGGTTTAGCCCCAATAGACTATTCACATAATTAGCATCTTGCATCTCCAAAAGTTCTAGCACTTTTTGAATGTACTTCTTTTATGACAAATATAACCAAAACACACGGTTATCCTTTACAATCTTGATATCCAATATTTTCTTTGCAACAAGCATGTAATTTACATAAAATGAGAAATAGATAAATAAATCATCAAAAACCTTTTTATGGTAGACACAACTATCATATGCACTCCTAGTATACCCTTGTGGCTCCATGAACATATCAAACTTTTTATACCATCGCCTAGGAAACTGTTTTAAGCCATATAATGACTTTTTAAGTAAACACAGACAATCTTCCATACTTAGAACAACAAATCCCTTAGGTTTGTTGGCTCTATTATTTTTTGATGATAATAAAACATTCTCATTCATTTGTGTCTAATATTTTTACTTGAGTGTGCAGGACAAAAATATGCATGCAAATAATAAATCAATCCTTAAAAGAGTATATCAAAAATCATATGATTAAGGAAGACATGATTGATTAACAAGAAGAAAGATCTTTAGTTGAACAATAAAGAATATAGGTTGGCTAAAATTCAAATTTGAGAAATAGTGGGCTGAAGAGTATTGAGAAACAAAACCAACTTAGTCGATCAAGAAATAAATTAGTCAACTCAATACTCTCTGTCAAAATCTGCGACCAGAAGACAGAACCGACTTAGTCGACCAAGGAAGAAGTTAGTCGACTAAGAGCTCTCTGTCTGCAATTTGAACCAGAGCACTAAAAGACATATTAATTGCTAGAATCAACTCTCAACTGTTTTCAACAATGATAAACTGCCAAACTACCATCAAAGTTGTTTCTTCAAGTATAAAAAGATCTTCCAATGATTAGAAATAAGTTTTTGGAAAGTTTTTGAGAAGTTTAGAGAGAATTGAAGGCTTCCAAGTTACAAAAAGTTAAAAAAATTAGAAAATCTTCTTTGCACCTTGCTGCACTTAAATGCTCATCTTTTGTAATTATGATCTGCACTCAAACTTGTACCATTTAGATCAACCTTGTGATCATAGGTCCTTTCTTTTTTATCTTTTCTTCTCGTATTTTTAAAGTGAGTAAGTCACTCTAAAGGTTGTTTCAATCTAGGATTGCTTGAATGTTTTAAAGTTCTAACTTAGTCTTGAAAAGTTAGATGTTTTGGTTTTAGTTGAGCTCGTGAAAAACTATTGTGAAAGGTTTTAGTTGAGCTTGGTAAAAGCCATTGGAAAGCTTGGTGAAAGTTTGTGAATTTCACTAGTTCATAGTGGATTAGTTGGAAAATCCTTGGTTGGATAATCAAGGTAGTGGATGTAGGTCTTGGACTGAACCACTATAAATTCTTGCATATTGTCTACTCTGTTTTTATTTTCATTATCTTTCAAATTGTTCCCTTATTTTGTTAAGAGACGATTTGTGCTTTTCATCCCCCCTCTAGCACTTATAATTGAGACCAACAAATGGTATCAGAGCTTGAGTTCCCTGTTTTTAAGATCTAACACTTTTTGGGAGGATCCATGGCTCTTCAAAAATCCATTATTGCTGAGGGACAATCATCAAATAGATCACCTTTGTTTGATGGCTCTAACTATCCTTATTGGAATACTAGGATGTCAATATATATTAGAGCAATAGATTATGATATGTGGGACGTCATAATCGATGGACCCTTTATTTCTTCAACCTTAAATGTTGTCACTCATAAGCTAATGCCTAAGCCAAGGTCAGAATGAATCGAAGCTAAAACCAAGAGAGTTCAAACAAACTTCAAGGCAATCAATATACTTCATTGTGCCTTGACTCTCACTGAATTCAATAAAGTATGAAGCTGTACAATAACTAAACAAGTGTGGGATAAATTTAGGATTATCTTTGAAGGAACTTGCCAAGTCAAGGAGTCCAAAATAGCCCTCTTGACTCATAATTATAAAATGTTTAATATGGAGCCTGGTGAAGACATTACCAGCATGTTAGATAAATTTACAAACATCACAAATAAACTTAGTCAGTTGGTGTAATAGACATGTAAATGAATAATGTTAATTGTATTAGGTATAAACTGCTAGTGAATATTTGGGCTATATAAAGCATTTTCTTATGAACAATTCATGCAATATAAGTGTAGCCGTTATGTGAGTGTCGAATATTTAAATAAAAGTGATGATTATATTGTTGAGAAAAAACTAGCACCTAAATACAAAAAAACGAAAGCTTACTATTTGGTAGTTGGCAAGACTATCTTGAAAGTGTCATGTTCAAAAGTTGATCCAAAAGCTTGAAATAGAATTTTGTATATTTAACAAAGATTGCGCAAAACTATTACCTTCATACAAAAAAGAGAGGCGTTCTGGTTTACAGTTACTAAAACATTCTAGCAAACCCCAACAAAGATTCAATATGGCATTACAAAACAAAACTAAACAATAAACAAAAGACCAAAATATGTAGAGAAGACAAACACGCTAAGCAAATCAAAACAAAGGGAATGAAACATACAGGAACCAACAAAGCACAACAAACCAAAACCAAACCATAACCATAACACCTACAATAAGAGCAAAAAATAAAACAGGCAAGAAAGTAAGGAGAAAATAATAAGGAGAAAGGTTCTTGAATGGATTAAATAGAGCAAAAATACCAAAATGTATAAATTAGTTTTTGCAAATCCCAAAAGAACCCTAGGCAAAGTAGAAGAAAAAATTTCAAAAGACCAAAAGACACTTGAAATCTCTAAAAAATTTCAACAAACCCCAACACATATCCAGTATGGCCCTATATTACAAAAATAATTAAACATTTTAACATAGCACAATTGACAGACGGTGTAGCAATAAGCCATCTAGCATTCATTATTTGCTAAGAGCTAAGCCCCCGAAACAAAAAGTCAAGTAGAGCCAAAAAAGCTTACAATTGATAGCTAAGCCCCTAAAATAAGAACCTAAGTCAAGCCAAAAATAGTTGCCATAAATAGCCAATGAAGTCGAAACCCAAAAGTGTAATCAATTTGACTAAAATAGGAGCAAGCAAAAAAAAAGCAAAAAGATGAAAGAAAAATGAAAAACATCAATCGTGCCTCATCAATCTGAAGGCTAAAGCCTAAAAAATCAACCACATGTGGAAGCAAGCAAAAGGAGAAAAAAGATGAAGGAATAGTTTAGAAGATCAACCATGCCCCATAAATCTCAAATCTACAACAACAAAAAAATTAACCACGTGCCAAATGATTAAAGCTCTACGTGGAGCAAATCCAAAGCTTGAACATGTCTCAATTTTGAAGCCCTTTTGGGACTTCATTTTAATATAGTTATAGATATGCATTTTTTAGCCAGTAGTTAAGTTATTTGTACACATGTTGTTAAAACTATCTACATGTTATTTTGCTTTTGGCTCCTTGTAATTTACGATATTTATCCACAAAATAATGAAAAAAAAAATTACAGGCACTGCTAGGGAATGTGGTTGGCAGAGGATAGGGGCCTTGATTAATCTCGGGGCATATTATCTTATGGGTATTCCTTCTTCAATTATACTAGCTTTTGTCTACCATATTGGAGGGAAGGTAATAATTTAACTTTTAATTGTGTTCAAGGCTTTCCAATATCTTTGCTTAGCTTTTGTACACTTTTATGGCATAAATCCCTATTTCAAATGTTATTCACAAGGACTCTGGATAGGAATTATAGTGGCACTTTTTGTGCAAGCATCATCTTTAGCCATTGTAACTCTCAACACCAACTGGAAGCAAGAAGTAACGCTCTTTTGCAAGTACTCAAGTCATGCATGCATATACAGTACTCCTTTGTAAGCTCCATCTAAAATTCTCCTTTTCCTACTTGCAGGCAAAAAAAGCTACTGATAGAATGTGTAGCACAACAAATTTAGCGGATGCATTATCATAGAGAGAAAAGATGATTCTGAATGCAGTACTATTAGTTTCAAAATTCTAAGGCCTCTTTTGAAGCAATAGGAAATTTGATGACCAAAACAGAGAACTAGTTCCTTACACTGATTATGTGATAAGTTTTAGTCTCCCATCAGAAACAAAGCTAAGTTCTTTAATTACATTGAGAACCAGAATTAGATGCTTTCAATTCTCAAACATGACAAATTTGTCCCATTGCAATGTTTCAGTCTTATAGTATTGTTGAAAGACAAATGAGGGTTAACTTTGGAAAAGGATTCGACAATACTTGATTTGTTTTCTTTTATCAAAATGGATATGCCAAAAAGCTTTTTCGTTGTTTGCAAAAAGTGCTAGCTTCAAATTTTATTGAGTACTTGTCCCACATCTGTCTAATGTCTACACAAGAAATAAGAAAAAACATATCCACTTTAAGATTGCTAACTAAATTTGATTTGATTGGTATTGTAGATTTGTTGAAAATGACGATATTCATAAGAAGAAATTGTGATAAATAACCCTCCTCAAAAGGTGATTTTGAAAATAACCACCCAAATAAAGTTATCTATTTCTACCCAACAAGTAGCATGAGTAGACGAAAATGCCCTTAAAAAATTTTATGACAAATTAAGCTGTCGATATCTACCTCCCGCCATTGAGAAAAATTAGAAATTAATGCTCAGTTGTTTGTGCTGGCTCATCTTTCTCTATCAGCTCTCTAAATTGTATCAATTTTGTGTTAAGCACCATCGTCATCAGCTCTTTCAGCTCTCTGAACTATGTGAGCTCTGTCAACTCTCTGTTGAGCACCATCGTCACCGTGTCGTCATCTATCTCTTGCCATCTTGCCATATTATCCTCGAAAAATAGACCTCATAGTGGAGATGACATCAAGGTATGTTTTTGGGTTCATTGCTGCAACACATAAATTTGTGAAACTTTTTATGTAAATTAGAATATGAATTAGAAACATTGCACAAAGTTGTTACACACCATGCATCTACTCAGCATGTGACCACATAAGACTGCATGCACTTGGGGTGTCACCAGCATGTTTGTCTGCACTTGGCGTGTCAAACCAGTGTCTGCATGCATTTGACGTGTCACCAACATGTCTGCATGCACTTGTTCTGTCACCAACATGTCTACCTACACTTGACATGTGACCACTAGTGTTTGTCTGCACTTGGCGTGTCACCACATGTCGACATGCACTTGACGTGTCACCAGCATGTAATTAAGTAAATAATTAAGTAAATTAAATAATTATTTTTGTTTTCAAAATTTTAATGGGGTTTCAATTCTGTGACTTGTGATAAGACGCGGTGGTCAATGGGTGGATGGCATGTACAAGGGTGGTGAGTCACGAATGCGGGGTTTAGAAGTGATTTGTCGTTTACGGGCTTGATGAAGCTGGTAGAAGATGTTGTTGGGGTAAACTCAGAAATTGACGATATTGAGTTATATGCATTGATCAGTATAGCCGGGGAGCTATCACGGCCAATTATCAAGGACGATGAGGATGTTGCATTAATTCTGCTAGAACAGAGGAATGTTCCGACTGTATATGTCAGCATTAAGAGACACGAAACAAATGTTATGCTACATGAAGAAGCTGAATAACATGGTAATCAACTCAATCATAATGAGATTTACAATGCTTCACATATGCCAGAGCATTTGGTCTGTAACTCACAATTGAGGTATCCTTAGGAGTTTGTGCAGCCCCGTAGACAGAAGACATTAATAGAAGAGTTGGGTGCACAATTCCAATCAGGATGTGCATCAAACCAATTAGTTGCTTCTGTTAAAGGAATGCAACGATCAGGTGAAATAGTAGAGTGTGTAAATGTTATTTCAAATGAGAATACGACACTTGAGTACAACACTGTGACGTTGGATGTTAACACTGCGACGTTGGAGGATAATACTGCATGTGATGAAGGAAATGAGGATTTATTTGTTACCGGTGAAGATAGATTTGATAACAATTCATATGATGGGCTTGACGAATGGGATCATGACAGTTCAGACAATGATTGCCTTTATGATAGTGACATTCCAATTTACAATAATATTACAAGCGAAACAGAACCTGTTGAAGGTTTTGATGTAGGAAATGTTCAGTGTGATGACCCCATATACAATAACCCCATCGCTGGTGAGGATTCGTTCCGTTGATACAATGCTCGATGATAGTTATTAGGAATGGGGAAAAGCAGGGATATCTTCTACGTGGTGAATTACAGGTGTAGAAAGGTTCTCCTTCCAAACAATTAGCATTGAGGAGTCGACACGTCCCAAAGATCGCTTATACAAAGGAAGAATATTTTCCTCGAAGGTGAAGTTGAAACGAGCTTTGAACATGTTGGCTCTAAAAGAGCAATTTGGGATAAGAGTTAAAAGGTCATGTAAAAGTCGTTACGAGGTTGGTTGCAAGGACAAGGCATGCAAGTTCAGTGTGCGTTCAACGAAGTTACCTGATGGATAAGGGTATTGGCAAGTTCAGACGTTCCACAAAGTACACACATATACTGTTGATGGTTTGCAAGGGCGATTTCCAACTACAAGTGCCAAGATAATTGGTGAACTTATGGTGCCCAAGCTTCAGGCTAACGGAGTAGCATTAAGACCTAAAGACATCATTGGTGAGATAAGGGTTCGGTGGGGATTGGATTACTTGTATGGTAAGGCTTGGCAAGTAAAGGAGTATGCGGAGAGGTTTATTTTCGGTCCCTTGGAGGAGTCATTTCAATTACTACCCTCATATTTTTATATGTTGGAACAAAAAAATCGTGGCACAATCACTACAGTGGAGTCTGATGAGGCTGAAAGATTCAAATATTGTTTTTGGTCATACGAGGCGTGTATTCGGGGGTTTAGGGATGTAATGCGTCTTACGATTGCAATTGATGCGACACATCTGAAAGGCAGGTTCAAGGGTGTTTTGTTTGTTGCTGTATGCAAAGACGCGAACGAGTGTGTATATCCAGTTGCGTTTGGCATCGGCCATGTTGAGGATGAAGACTCGTGGATGTGGTTTCTCAGCAAGCTGCATGATGCAGTTGGTTGTCCTGAAAACACAATGTTCATTTCTGATCAGCATCTCGACATTAAGAAAGCAATCCAAAATGCATACCCAGAAGTGCACCACGGTTTATGCGGTTACCATTTGAAGAAAAACTTTAAAAACAAGTTCAAGTGTGATGATGTTTCTATGATTTTCACCCTTGCTTGAGATTGCTATAAGGTTTCTGATTTCAACAGACATATGAACCAGCTCAAGCAGATTCATACGGGAGCCCATGTTGATCTTTTGAGAATAGGCCCTGAGAGATGGGTACGTGCATGTTCACCGGGAAGGCGGTACCAAATAATGACCTCAAACATTGCCAAATGTGTTAACTCCTACTTGAAGCATGCAAGACAAATGCCAATCACTGTTTTGATCGAATTCATACGAGACATGTTCTAGCGTTGGTTCCATGATCGGTACGATGAGGCCGTCAAGATGACCACGTCCCTCAGCCCTTGGGTTGCCAAGCAATTGAGTAAACACTTCAATGATGCACATCGCTTCGTAGTGAAGCCTATCAATCGAGTGAAGTTTGAAGTTAAAGACGGGAAGATGGACGGACTTGTTAACCTGTCCATGAAAATGTGTTCATGCTGTAAGTTCCAAATAGATTTGATGCCATGCAGCCAGGCCATTGCAGCAATAAGGTCAGAATATCTTTTCTTTATTTCTTATTTGATCCTTAACTGACATAGCATTTAGATTCTACTTAAATATTGGGTTCATTGTATTTTTCAATAAATGCAAACGTGAAGCCATTGAATTCTGCGCCGACTGCTACAAGACAACCATTTTGGTTAAAGGTTATGCGGGGCCCATTCACCCAGTAGGTCATCCTAGTGAGTGGGACATCCCCCCGCATGTGAAACAAATTATTGTCTTGCCACCAACTTGGCGAGGTCAAGCAGGAAGACCTAGGAGGAGAAGAATTCCATCCGTTGGTGAAGGCAGTCGAGCACGCAGATGTTCACAATGCAAGATGTACAAGCATAACAGACAGAATTGCCCATATCCATTTACAAATCCATCAACAAATTCGGCACCATCTTCAAGTCAACAGCAGCCCCACGAGTACGTCAACCGAAAACATGTTCAATTTGCAGAGAAACAGGTCACACACACAACAACTATCCAATCCGAAGGACAATGTATGAAAACGTAGGGTGTGTTGTGGACGAAGACATATTGTCAGCCTAACTAACTGTAATTTATCTCTTGTTTTGTTAGGAATTGTTTCGAACTATTTCGATCTTGGCCATTGACATTTGTATTGAATAATGATATTTGCTAGAAACCAGTGTATAATAATAGCATTGCCTAGGCATAGAAGTAGTCAATAATTGACTTTAGCCACACCATACATGGTCATATAGTTTGGAATGTAAATTGTCTAATTTTTGGACAACATATATAAACAAAAAATCAACAATGTTACTCTACATTTTGACAATTGTAAAACTAATACATTCATTACATTTTTCCTTAAAGCAAATCGCTTCAATATATATAAGGAAATTTTAGTCAATTTCCAAACGATGTTGCAAAACTATATCAATTGTCCACTTGGGTTTATAGTTTGTGAAAGGGAAAAAATGTGAGACGGCATGGTGCAGAGTTGGTGACACGCCTCGGAGGGAAGCAATGACACGCCATGGCGCAGAGTTTGTGACACACCATGGAGGGAAGCAGTGACACGCCATGACACAAAGTTTGTGACACGGCAAGGTGCATAGTTGGTGACACGCAATGGAGGGAAGCAGTGACACGATAGGGTGCATAGTTGGTGACACGCCATGGAGGGAAGCAGTGACACGACAGGGTGCAGAGTTTGTGACATGCCATGGAGGGAAGCAGTGACATGCTATGGCATAGAGTTTGTGACACGCCAAGGAGGGAAGCAATGACACTACATGGAGTGAAGCAATGACACGCCATGGTTTAGAGTGTGTGACACGGCATTGCTTTAACATCTGACATGCCATGGTTTGATATATCAATTTACAAAACAGAAATCTCGCTTACGCATGTGGTTGTTAACATCCCCCTTAATATATTCAACTTTATAATTCTCCACTAGTCTAATAATTAATATATTTCTCTTCACCTCCGACCTATTTGCAATTGTCCAACCCTGGCTATTTGAAATCTAGAGTCTCTTCATAGAAATTTGCTCTTGCGTAATGAATATCTATGAAGACACTCTGGATTTCAAATTGCTAAAGTTGGACAATTGCTTACAGGTCGGAGGTGAAGAGAAACAAATTAATTATTAGACTAGTGAAGAATTCTAAAGTTGAATACATCAAGGGCGGGATGTTAACAACCACTCCAAAATGGTCTGACCACTACTAAAAATGCTAGGAAGAACTACCTAGGAAGCATCGACAAAACTGCTTTAGAGACAATGTACGGTTTGTCTATGAAAACTGAAGAGTTGTGGACTACATATAGTAAAGGAATATAAACCGACTTTACCAGTTTAAACATTTCGGCTACCACTGCGGACCTGGTCGTGACAAGCCAAGTGCATGCATACTGGTGGTGACAAGCCATGTGCATGCAAACATGGTGGTGACACACCAAATGCATGCAGATATTGGTGGTGACACGCCACATGCATGCATAATGGTGGTGACACACCATGAGTATGCAGACATGGTGGTGACACGCCAAGTGCATGCAGATATTAGTGGTGACACGCCACGTGCATGCATACTAGTGGTGACACGCCATGTGCATGCAAACATGGTGGTGACACGCCAAGTGCATGCAGATATTAATGATGACACGCCACGGGCATATGGATTATGATGCTGAAACGCTAAGTGCTGCCATTCGTTACAGGCTGCGCCCCAACTATCATGACACGCCGAGTGCATATTGTCAATGTTGTGACATGTTGACTTCTTACAGTTTGGTCGCTGACATGGCATGGCCCAATTGGGGTTACAGGTCGATTGCACATTACCAATGACGTGACACACCAAGTGCTTCCAGTTCGACGGCGTGACACGCTGAGTTCTTGGATTTGTGTATAAGTCTGTGTATAAAAACAAAAGAAGATTGTCTATACAAAATTACGATACAAAAAATATATAAAGATACAAAATTACTTAACAAAAATAATGTATTTTTGTATAAAATTAATTGTCTATACAAAAAAATTATATTCTGTATAAAAATATAATGAAATGAGTATTCAAAAAATGATTTTATTGTACAATTTTTATTTCCTATGATTGTGTATACAACAAAAAAATTATCTCTAAATTGTATTATGTTTAAAAAAATTATACAACTAACTGCCGATATGTTCACGGTTTGCTCGCACAACTGTTGGAAAAAATTTCGTGCACATATTGGAGACGTAATTTTGCAATCATATTCTGCTTAACTCTTATCGGGTTCGATTGCAACATTGCGTCAATGTAGCTTACCATGAACATGCCGCAACTGACACTATCCTCTTGTCGATGCACTGAGGGTTTAGGCAAAGAAATTTCCAATGGCATTGGCGTCAAATCCCATCTCCTCAGACGTATTTTGTTGAAATACCTGACTTGGTGGCAGATGATTGGGAAAATTATCGTAAATGGCTTTAGCTGCTCTTCACGAACTCCATTATCCTTAGCTGCATAAGTTATTGCGAAGTCCACCACCTTGATCATCCACTTTTCTAAATCGATCTTTGCCACCACCCAATGCCCACCCACATTGCAATGAGCGAGGATGAAATCAACCTCTTCCCATTTCTTGCCGTATGTCAACCTTTCACCCTCCACATACCCCCGTAACTCATCCGAAATTTGCATGCTTGACCGGGCATCTTTGGTTTGATATGCCAAGTGTAGCATATGGATGGTGTCTTGTAAAAAAAAAATTTGCATTAGTTTAGACCTAATGCACTAAAAAGCTTAGAAAGAATTAAAAATTTTTGCAAAAAACTTACAAAGAATATCGTGTCAACAACTCATGCACAGGCAGTGTAATGCTTCGATTTCGACCTTGTCACCCACTTACATAGAACACTGAGGTATGTGTCGATATGTTCACTTGTCATTTCTTCTTGGGGATCCTCTAATAATGTGAAGAATTCAGCACATTGATCCCCTAAGATTTCGATGTTACGCCTGCATATGTAACAAAATGAATTTGATAAGCGATGGTGGATGAATGTTTTATTAAAAAACAATAATGAATTGATATTTACAAGCTTACTTCTCGGACTGGTTCTTCTTGAAGGCTTCGTAGGCTTCCATCATCATGTCACTCACCTCTCGACGGCTCAATGAGGGGTCGACATACGGGCTTGCAAGGTATTTGCTCCCCATTATCACCAGTGCCCGCTCAATAGGGTCGGCAATTACTGCTGCAAAATAATGGTAATCGGAGGATAGTGGTGACGGTTGTGGGACTTGGTGGCTTCAGGAGTGCTTTGAGGAAGCTGGCCCGATCCTGCTGCTGGAAACGCAACGATCGCGTGGGACTGAAGAAGATGCTCTACCGACTGACACAACTAACTAAAGGTCTCCCTTCAATCTGACGAAAGTTGAATCGGCCTCACCAACCTCATCTCCTTCAGCATCATCTGATTGAAGGCTAACACCATGCTCCTCATGCTGCCCATCATTAGGATAATCATGATCTGCACCAGCGTTATTGGATGAAAGATCGATCTACAGAACGAGACAAATGTGAAAATTTGATAGCGAATAAAAAACCACAAACCCTAAATTCCATTAAAAAAATTACCCTAAACCTGATAAAACTCAAGACCTAAAATAGCAAAATACAAACGCATAAAGATTAACGTACTTGTGATTTTAGCCCGTCTAGAACCCATGAAACGATACGGTCCTCTAGCGTTTCAATCGTAAAAGTCAATGACTGAATTGATGCCTTCAGCTCCAACATTTGCCGCATGATCCGTTGGAGCTGATGTTTTGTGACAATGCCGTCATTGACTCTTACCGACTGGGTCAACTGCAATAACATATATATTAGTGGTGTTATTCAATAATCATATAGAAAACGTGTGAACAACTAAGATAACAACTTTAATATCCTGACCGGTGACTCATTGGTAGTATGCAGTTGAGCCAGAGCCAGAGCCATCGCTGGTTGAAGACCAAACGTCGCCTCTGTGAACTGCAATGACATAAGTTACTTTCTTACTAGATAAACATATGTGGAAACTTTGAACATAAATCGTTAGAACCAAACTCACCGACTGCTCGATATGAATGTACATTTGAGGAGGACCGGTAGGTGGTTATAGAGCTATCGTCGTTTGGTCCAACTACAAACACATAAATGTTAGTAGATAATCACATATCAAATGGATGGAAAAAAAATGTTAGAACCGTAATTACCGACTGTTCACTTCTTGGACCATTGTCGTCCCGTTGTTCCATCAACTCAGGGGCTGACGGCTCATCAACAACAGGAGAGGCCGTGCACATCCGCTTAGTGAAAGCGGTGGATCTTTTCTCCTTCAAGCTTCTCCTCTTTACCCTAGTAGTGACACCAATCTAATCAGCCCGATCCTCCATGTACCCGATTGGCACGTATTGGTGGCCCTCCGATAACGGCACATCGAGGTCCACCAAATACTCCTGACTGGCCTCTTTCGGGGTGATCTCCAACGTCTCCAGTACCCACAACTGTAAATAAAAAAAATTATGTTCTGATTAAATTTGAGGTAAATTTCTTATACAAATATGAAGGAAATATTTGTAGCTGTTCACTCACATGCTTAGATGACTCCAACTTCTCAACTACCTTGTGCAAGTCTTTTGGCTTCTAATTGCATTGTCATCCACACATTCGTGGGTAGACGTTTTCCTTCGAAGCAGAGAGGGTTACTATTTTTCACAAGGCCGGAATTGCCTCCAATGCCCAGAACTGCAAGTTAATTGTAAACATTATCAAACGTAAATTATAAAACAATGCAATAAATTATTTTCTCAAAACCAAATAGAAGCTGTAAATGTGACCATACTTGTATCACCCATACGAAGTCGTAGATGTTGTACTGTAAACGACTTTCCTTTGTTGCGCTTGAGGTAGGCACCTCGAACCCTTTCAATTGGTAGTCCAAGGTGAGCCTCCAAACATAGTGGCTCCACAGAAATCCGTTCCAAGTGTCAAGGTCCTCAACCAATGACAGTAACCAAGGCGTCACCACTCTACGGTAGTCTTGCCCAAATAGGATGTTATTTGCAATCAAGACAAGTGCCATCTTGGTCGCGTCTCCTTCTCGCTGGAAGTTTCGTCCACGGAACGTATCAAGTAAAGCCTGTAGCTTAATGCTCTCTTGGCCATTCTAGTATCTCGCATGAATTTTGTCCGTAACCACCTAGTACAAACGTGTGAACACATTGGGCATTGGATCGAACTTCAGCCCGGTTATAAGGCAGAACTCCTGTTTCGATATCGACGCCTTGCTCTTGCCAATAGCAAACCATAGCTCCTCCTCCGTTGCCTCATTCTCATTGATTCGACGAATCATTATGTTGTGAAGGAGACCAACGCTGAAGTAGCCTTACGGATAGACATCAAGGAGCATTCTAAAGCATGTACGCTTCACTGCATCGAACTCCCCCTTCTCTTGGAGAGTCTTGTTGATGTAATGGAGTTGGAACCACTTACAGTGGGTGTTTATTGCGACATTGAACGCCCACTTCTCCCTCGGCACAATAAGGATACTGTCAAGATCCTCACATTCTCTATGATACATTTGCATCACATGGCACACGTGCAGGAGTCAGTTAACCAATAATGTGCCCAAAAGGTATACTAACTAAATAAATAATTGTTCTGACACATCATACATATCAAGTAAAATGTTGTCACACGCTATGGATATCAAGTGAAATGTTGTCATACGCCATGCATATCAAGTAAAAATGTTGTCACACGCCATGCATATCAGGTGAAAATGTTGTCACACGCCATGCATATCAAGTGAAATGTTGTCACACACCATGAATATCAAGTGAAATGCTGTCACACGCCATGCATATCAAGTGAAATGTTGTCACACATCATACATATTAGGTGAAAATGTTGTCACACGCCATGCATATCAAGTGCAATGTTGTCACACGCCATGCAAATAGGACACCTAATGTCCTGACACGCTAAACCCCAAAGACCAGTCAACCCAACACCACTTTAACACCAAAAACCATCAAACCAAGAGGAAAACAATTTAAACTTAACATTTACAAAAAACACAAACATATGTATCACCCTAAACCCAACAAAAAAAATTACCGAAATCAAGGAAGTTTTTTTTTGTGGTTTTTTTTCCAGGCTCACTTACCTATTCACTGATATCCAACATTCTTTTTCATGTTGCAATGGTGTCGTTAACCTTCTAAACAACGAAGTCGAACTCTCTTTTACCTTTCGCAATGAGAAATGAATCAAACAGCCCTTGGTTCACACACACAGATGTTTACGAATGAGGAAAAGAGAAAATGAACTGTTTACTGTGAAAAATGAATAAATAAAAATTAAAATTAATATTCATAAAATATATGGCAAGTCCAAACGGTTACCTCCGAAACTGCTCGCTTTTCAATCTAGCGTGTCAGCTTTTCAATTAATGTTGTGTCACATATTTCAAAGCAAACCATGGCCTGTCAGATGTTAAAGCAATGTCGTGTCACACACTCAAAACCATGGCGTGTCACAGATTCCCGCCATGCCCTGTCACAAACTCTGAACCCTACCGTGTCACTGCTTTCCTCCATGGCGTGTCACCAACTCTACACCCTATCGTGTCACTGCTTCCCTCCATAGTGTGTCACCAACTCTGCACCCTGCCGTGTCACTACTTCCCTCCATGGCGTGTCACCAACTTTGCACCCTACTGTGTCACTACTTCCCTCCATGGTGTGTCACCAACTCTGCACCATGCCGTGTCACTGCTATTATAGTTGACGTGTCACCAACTCTACACCCTACCGTGTCACTGCTTCCCTCTATGGCGCGTCACTAACTCTACACTCTGCCGTGTCACTGCTATTCTAGTTGGCGTGTCACCAACTCTGCACCCTGCCGTGTCACTACTTCCCTCCATGGAATGTCACCAACTATGCACCTTACCGTGTCACTGCTTCCCGCCATGCCCTGTCACAAACTTTGAACCCTGTCGTGTCACTACTTCCTTCCATGGCGTGTCACCAACTCTACACCCTGCCATGTCACTGTTTCCCTCCATCGCGTGTCACCAACTCTGCACCTTGGCCTATTAGTGTTTCCCTCCATGGCGTGTCACCAACTTTGCACCCTGGCCTATCAGTGCTTCCCTCCATGGCGTGTCACCAACTCTGCACCTTGTCGCCTCACATTTTCCCTTTCACAAACTCTAAACCCAATGGCCTGTCCCGATTGCTGTAGCATGACCATTTCGTGCTTTGCATTCACGGCTTTTTCCTTTCAATTCACCTCCGTAAACGGGATTTCTAGTTTCATATCGTTCTCCAAGCTTTCGATTCATCACGACCACCTCCCCATCCTCATTCGGTTTATCTGAATGCCATGTCCTAACATTCAGAAAAACCATCTCATACAACATTATTTTCTTTTGCGCAAGCTTCTCCAAAAAAAAAGATGTTTTGAGCAAAAAATAGATGTTCGCTATATTCTTTGCATAATTTTTCGTGATCCGGGTGTTTCAGAGTGCCCATCAACAAAGATGTCTCATTAAGGGTATTTTTGTCCGAAAATGTACTTTAATGGGTAAAAACAGTTAAAATTATCTAGAGGGTTATTTCCAAACACACCTTATTTTTAATGGCTAAAAAAAAAACGCCCCCTATTCATAATTTCAAGGTTCAGGAACTACCCCCTTACTATTTATGAGAAACAGATTAATTACTGTACGTGCTCTAATAGATGAGAAGTTGCAATTTATATTTAATACGATCAATACTAATACCATTTATAATAATATTTGAATTTAATATTTTTTATTCAAATATTTATTATTTTTTAAAATTTATTTGAAATTAAAATTTAAAATGTTACGTTAAACATTTACGTTCCTTCTTAAATTAACTAGAATTAGCCTTGTACGTTACGCTTGGACGAAATAAAAACCATTTATGGTAGCATGGATGACAAAAAATATGTACAAAAAAGTTGTTATAGTTTTGCTATGTAAGAAAGTATGGTTGTTTCTTATAATTGTATACATTCATTTGCATATATTCAAGAAAAAGTGAATCCTCATGAATAAAATTAGATGATGATATGCTGTTGAATTTATTGCTCTATTGCTATCAGTTTAAGCAAAAGTCATTGTTTACGAACAAAGTTGAGATCATGATTTGCTGGAGTGTTTTTGCATATATTTGTTCATACAAAAGTTGACATTTTAATATTGAATTCAAAATATTGCTAGTGAACAAAAAAATTAGGCAGTGTTTCTAATTGTATACATTCATTGCTATCCACTTAAGAAAAACTTAGTACCCTTGAACAAAATGAGGATCATGATCTGATGTGTTTTGGCAAATCTTCGTATATGCATAAAAGCTAGCATTAAAGTGCTCAATTCATGGTGCCACCTGTCAACAAAAGATATAAGGCAGTGTTGGGCATCATTGTAAGCAAAGTTCCAGAATCTCTTGCTATTGAAGGGGGGTCGGAGAGTCTTTAATGAGGCTGGTGTTTGATGACCGGTAGTCTTAAAGGATCTTCTGTAAGGATGAAAAAGAAACCAAAAGTTAGGCATCATAACAAGTTGATCAGCTATGATATCAGTCAATTATATATATATATATATATGTATATACATATAGAGTAAAGATAAACAGCTATGGAGATGAAATATATATTCTGTTAACATGTAATGCTGTGAAGTAGTGGTAATCAGTGGTATCAAATTATGGTAGATTTATTGTTCTTCATCAATAAAATTTTTTTTCCAAAGCATGAACTTAACAATTTCTTAATCAAAAAATTATCAATAATAGATCTACAAAAGAAGATCACTCCATTTTTTGATCGAATATTGTAATGAGTGTCAAACCAAAATTTCTAGACAGTAATAGGGGAAGAAAAAGGAAAAAATGAACTCATTGATAATAACAAACATATGATCCTATTCAAGCTAGACTTTACTATAAAATTGAATTTTTACTATAATATGTTTAACAAGAAAAACTCATGGAATGAATTAGTTTCAAGCAGAAACAAACAAAGTAAAATAAATAGGATGTAAGTTGATGTAAAGTGATAGTAGATGAGAAAGCGAAAGAATATATCAATTGTATCTGGTTTAGTATTTCATGGTAAGTGACTATTTTCCTTTGTTGAAGGTGCATTGTTTTTACTTGTATACTCTGGGAAAAGTTCCTTAACTACTTGGCTTTGCCGCTACTTGCATTAAGTTAACAATGCTTGCATAATCAAGGGATGGTCCAAATTTCAGATGGAGAAATCATCCTTCTTGTTGCTAAAGGAAAAAGAGATCATACTATAACTTGCTGATTTTGTTTGACAACCAATCCTTCCTTTAACAATACAAAGGATTTTTTTCACACTGAAATTAGACCATCAATAAAAGAACAAAACATTGCTACTCTTAACCTTAAAGACCGTTAAACATTTAATTCGACAAAAAAAAAATTCATCAGTAGAATGAGACAATAAACACAGACTAAATCACACAAACATGATAATAGAGGCACCTAACTTAATAGCTATAAATGTGATTTGGCAGCACAAATACATAATAATATTTTAGAAGTAAAACAAACTAAATTAATGTATCTTACATAATATTGAACAGAAAATTAACGCTAGAAGTGCTATTTGTGACAGCTAAACATTAAATCAAAATAGGATTTGTAACCTTAAACAAAATCTGATGAAATACTTGACCTCATCTAAATAATCAATTTCTTTATCTAAGTCTCTTGCAAAATAAAAAAAATGACAAAGAAATCAGTTACAAAACCATATGAACAATGAAAATACAATAATAGCAAAAAATACAACAAATATAGTAATTGAAGAAAATCAATTTAAATCTAGAAAATAAATACAATATACAGACACACCAACCATTATTCAACAATAAGACAAAACATGAAAGACATATAAAGTACAATTATTCAGCATAAACTAAATCTAGTACAAAACTTAACCTTATTGCACTCAAATTAATTAATACTAATTAGCTGCTCTTAATGTACAATAATGACTAAACCTAAAAAACAAAGACAATAGAATTAGTATTTGTATAAGCAAATTTAATATAGAAATTATGGATAAATGACAAAATACTACATGATGGCCGACAGTTAATGATAGACACATCACTCAAAATAGAAGCAAAGCATTGAATGAAAAAGAGAAACGTCAAAAAGAATGGAAACGATGAATTGTTACGTCAAATTTAGATCATAAATATTAGCTAATGATCACAACACACGAAGAATAGTTATAATGATTTAAAAAAAACAAATCAATAAACAAAGAAAACAAGAAATAAAATAAAATTTAACAATTCAAAAGAAAAGTAAACGAGAATACTTTACAATATATGCTGGTAACCTAACTGAATAGTGCACAGATTGATCACTAACTCTAAACAAAATGTAATGTTGAACTTAACATTATTTCAATAAGGATAATCATATTCTACAGACAGACCAAACATTCAATATGAAATACATGTTAAGGCACAATCAATAACCCTAAACAAAATTTGATGGGAAACTTGACCTCACCTGAATAATCGGTTTCGTTACCCAAGCCTTTTGCAAAACAAAACAAAAAAGAGAAAGAAATGAGTTACAAAAACGCATGAAGAATAACCTTATTGCACTGAAATTAATTTATACTAATTAGGTTCTCTTAACTTTGAACACCATTAAACAGTTAATTGTATCCAAAAAACTTCCATACCAATACCAATACACTGTTGACAGAAGCAACATTTACAGCTAATGCCATGTTTCAGCTCCAACTCAACAATCAAAATAAAAACTTATAATTTTTGAAAAAAAAAATCCCTTAAACACCATTAAGTAGAAAACATAAGCCAAAAAATGTGTGCATCATATTGCATAGACATATTCTACAAACAAAGGAAAAAATTAAACAAATCATAAACACATATAAAGCGCAATAAGGAAGCCTAAACAGAAAGTGATGTTAAACTTAACTTTATTTTGGTAAACATAATAATGTTTTACAAACACAACAAATAGTTAGCACGAAACACATATAAGTTACAATAAAAAAACCCTAAACAAAACCTGATGGAAAACTTAACCTCACTTAAATAATCAATTTCTTTATCTAAGTCTCCTGTAAACCAAAAAAAATAGAAACAAAATCAATTACAAAAACTTAAATTAATCAATACTAATCAATAGGTCTAAAGTTTGAACACCATAAAACAGCGAATTCAAGTAAAAATATTTCCATTCCAAAAGCGTGATAATATTGGCAGAACCAACATTTACAACCAATGACATATTTCAACTCCAACTCAAGAAACAGATGAAACAATTTTTATTTTATAAAAAGATATTTTTTAACCACCATCAAGTAGAAAACATAAGCAAAAAAAAAGTGTGTATTATATTGTACAAACAAAACAAATACTATTGAATAATAAAGCAAAGCACTAAACACCAAAAAGGCTCAATCAATAACTACAAACTAAATCTAATGCTAAATACATTTATGCAAAATATTAAAAGTAACAGTAGAAGTTAGATACATTAATACAAAGCTTGAATAATATTTTTTAGAAAATATATGCCAGATTTGTTTTTCTCATGTCTATTAAATCACATTACAGATTATATGATGAATTATTAGAGTACTTGTTTCTAGAATATAAAACTTTGCTTTTACAAAGTCTACCTTATTCTATTTCAAAAAAAAAAAAATCTAGCTTTTTCAGCAACAGGTTAGGTTACAAATGCATACTTATAACTCTAATTTTTCATTAAATTCAAGATCTCTTTTCTACAATGAAAATAAGATGAACTACTACTATTAAATTTAAGGTAGTTAAATATATGGTTAGTGGAATATTAATATTACATAAATTCCTATCCTTGAACATGCAATAAATTTTCAAATACTCATCTATTTAAAAAGTTTCAAATTGGATTATTAAAAATTATCAATATGAGTTTGAAGCTTGTACAAACACAAAATACCAAAAGAGACAAACAGTGCAAAAAAAAATACAAGAACATATAAAAGCACAAATGGTAAGATGAAGATAATACTCAAAGGAGACAAACGGTGCTGGACTCCAAAAGGCGAAAATGAAGCAGTAAACACAAGTAAACGTAAAAGCACAAATGGTAAAAGAAAAAAATACAAACAGAAGGAAAAAGAAAATGAAAGAGTGAAAATACCTTATTACACTTTTGGAACCCCCTAAACAACCCCGGCAATGACAATTGAAGACCCATGATTGACATCAAGAAGACAAGATCAAAAAAGGTTGAACACAACACCAAATTCAAGTAAACCACGTTTACCAATCGTACAAACCAGAGTCGTTGGGTCCAAGTCCCCATAAACCCAAAACTCTAATGTCACTGTGAAAAGACAGAAGAAATAGGGGACAGGAAAGAAAGAATGAGACGAATAGGAGAAAACCTTAAGGCATGTGAAAAAAAAAAAAGTTGTAAGTTTTTAAGATTAAAACAGGATATTTTTAGAAGAACGGAAAGCAAAAAAAAAAAAAAGGAGAAGGGAAAGAAAAGATAATGGTTTGTTGGTGAGCTTGGGTCAAAAAAAGTCAGCCCAAATGAATTGTTTTGACCCATTTCCTTTAAAATAGTCACTTACCTAACATAATAAGGGGATATAGAAAGGTGTCACTCGTCAATCTTTAGGAAGCCATTCAAGACTTTTCTTTAATATAAAGATATAGTTATGATTGTAAAAAAGAAATCCTTTTAAAAATAATCAAATTTTTATTGGACTTAAGAGGGTCCAAGGCCATATCATTGGGCTTCCTATTGATTACACGGAAATCGACGATCAATGCACAAATTTTGCACTCAATCTGTCGTGGTGGATGGTACAAAAATTATGGTGGCAACAAAAGCAACAACAATGGAAACCAGAGTAGTATATCACACAAGAAATATAGTGGCAGGATCGACAGCAAGAATGGCAACTACAATGGATAGTGTTGTAGTCAGAGAAAGAATGAGAGAAACTACTTTAAAAGCAAAAGTCATTTACTCATTTATATAATTGGATCAAACACAAATCCGTACTTGTAGTTTTCTACTGGTGTAAAGAAATTCATTCCCTATTTTTATCGACAAAAAATAGAATGAAAATTAAATTTAATAGAAGTCAATGAAATGCATTTTCTAAACTTTTAAAATAATAAATAAAGAGCCATAGTCATAATCAAGATTAGAGAAAAAGGCTGTTGATTATCGTGCAGCCATAAACTTCATCATATATATATATATATATATAATTTTTAAAAATGATTACATTTTAATTTCAAAAAATTATAATACTATGATTTATCATTAAGCAATTTGAAAAGTAATAACTTTTTACATTATGTTTGAGTCTGATTTAATTTTATATTAAACTTATTTTTCTATATGTCAATTTGTTAATTAACGAATTATCAATGAATTTGATGTCCTCCAAAAATGAAATAAATAAAGATGTCAATAGGTAAGGTACCAGTTAATTTTGAGATATCTGAACCCTAATTTTATTAAAAATCAAATATTCTAACCCTATTAACTATTTGAATAATTTAAAAATTACTACTATAACTTTAACATTAATACATTCTCACTACCCTATAATTACCGTAACCCGTTTAAATACCCGATTAAATAAAAAAATTATTAAAATCTTCTTCATGGGTACCAAATTACCTAATTAACTTTTTTAATCTAATAACTTCCCTTTAGATTTATATGTTATAAGTTTATATAAACAAAGGTATATATACTACAATTAATAATTTTATGAGTTAAAAGTTTTGTAATGTTAATACAAAATAAAAGTAAATATATTTATATTTAAAGTACATATATATATACACACGCGCATACATAAAAAATATTTGAATATATAAAATAGTAATTATGTTCCTTATAAATTAACACTATATATAAACTATATATATTAAAAGACATTACAAGTTAATTGATAATAATAGTTTCATGAATTAATTTAATTAATTATAAGGATTTGTTCTTAATTTCATGAAATTAAAAAAAAAACATTTAAGTTTTAAAACTATTATAATCTCAAAAGCTTTCTTTAAGTATATATATTATAAGATTATATATTATAATTTATAATTTTATAAGTCATAATTTTTGTAATGTTAACACAAATAGAAAGTAAATATATTTATATTAAAAGTATATATATAATAGTAATTATATTCCTTTATAATATGATATAATATTCAAATTATTTAAACATAATTAACAATCTAATAATTTTTTAATTTAAATATATTAATGTCATCATATTAATAATGATAGTAGCCATATTTTTCATATATTTGTTAAGTTTTAACAAAAAAATTACTCGTAAAGTTAATAAAAATTATAAATTTTTAATTTAATAATTAAAAAAATAATAAAATATTTATAAATAGTAATCAAATTAGCGTAATAGGTACCTAAAGGGTGGTACCTGATCCCTATCTTATTAAAATTCAGATAATTAAATCACTACCTTAACTTTATTTAAACCAATTTATAGAGTACTTTAACTCGATGTAACTAGATTAGGTACCCACATGTACTTTATAATAAAATACTCATTGACATTTCAAGAAATAAAAATATAAAAATATTTAACCATTTAACTTAATAATCAAATAATAAAAGTACACAGTGTTAAAATCTTTCTTCCAAATTTGAGAAGCAACAAAAAATTTAGAACATGACCAATCGTAGCTAGTTTTAGGGTTTTAGCCCTTAGCCTCGGCAATGACATGCATTCAATACAAGTAGGCTACGACGAGACTTTTGAAAAGAAACAAATAAAAATGCATGGTCTCAATCTGAGTGTGCCATCTTTTCAATTAGAAAGCTCATTCCGATAGAGTATTCAAGTTACCAAAAATAAACTGACTTTTCCCAAGAAGATACTCAGTCATCTCAGTCAAGTCATAAAGTAAGGTTTCATGTGCATCGGATTATAAAGAATATACAAATAGATTAATAGCGGAGATGGTTTAATTCATAATTTATCTTTATTTCCTATCTCTTTGACAAACAATACAAATTTTTCTTCTTCTTTCCATATGTTTTATGCAGTTAGGTATTCTTAATAAAAAGGTATTTTCCTATAAAAAGATAATAATAATTATTTAAATTTGAAAAATCGAGAAAAAAATAAAAGAAAAAGAAAATGAGAAAGAAGGGACAAATCAAATAATATTCATCTTCAGCCTGCATCTTAATTCAAATACTATATTGTAACCGAGATTAGAGATTGTAATTTGATTCTAATTATTGATTTAAAAATCCAATATTCTATTTTATTGCTATGTGATAATCGTTTTAAGTATAGAAAAAGAAGTCAATAGTTTTCAATGCTTTACCTAGGAAGGAATTGTGAGTTGTTGAAAAAAATCAAGTTACAACATAATTTTTCAAAAATTCTGAACATGAATTCATTAAAAATTTTACATTACTTGTTAATTTTTATAAATAATAGTATGATTAGGTTAGACTGAATTAGAGTGTTCTTCTATTATTAAATAATAACTTTAGCTAATATCTTGTATTATGTTAAAAAATCTTATTTATTTAAGTTATTGATTACTGTTTAGTGACATTCATACAAAAATTTCATAATTAATGCATTCTATTTTAAACTCATATAAATTATATATTGAATAAAAAATATTTCTTACCAAAACTTCACAATACTATTTTTAATCATAAAAAATTCATCGTTAAGCATGAAAACAATGCATTAAGTTTTAATTAATATTGCAAAAAGTAATTAGAAAAAAAAAAAGCTTTCGGTAAAAATGAAAAAGAAGAGTAAAAATCATCATGTCAAATAAAGGGCAGTAAATGATGATACAGAAGATAAAACGACTCAGTCTTCCTCACAGTAACTTTTCATTTACATAGGCTTTTCATTTGCCTATAAAACCCCTATCAAACGCTTCCACTGTCTCTACCCACTACTCCCTCTTTCAAGCCAAGGTAAGATAGGCTGAAAACCTTTATTTTTTTCATTTTTCTGGCTGAAAACCTTTTTCTTTTCATTGCGGGTTCATATAACTGCATATTGTTAAATGCTTCAAATCTTTACATGTACATTTCTATGTTTTGTTTTAGATTATAGGTTCTCTTTCTTGTTTTTGCTTCTCTGATGGGTTTGATACGTAGATTTTTCGTTTGGGTTTGAATCTCCCTTCAGAATAAAGAGAAAAAGAAAAAGAAAAACGAAAGGGAGTAAAGTTTCTAACTATTCCTTGGGACTCAGGAAAACCCAAAATCTACCACTTGCAAAATAGTATTATCGCTTCTTTGTTAAGAAGCTGGATTATCAAAATCTGTGTGTAGTTTTTAGGGTCAAGATTAAGTCTTTTGGGGTTTTGTTGTGGGCATTTTTTTATTTTATTTTATTTTATTTTTTAGTTATGATTTTCTATATGACATTACGTCAGCATTTTATTTTCTTCTTCTTTGGAATAATTTTATTGCCGATTTTAGTGAATAATGATTACCGACCCTTATTTTATTGCTGATTTTCTTGGGGATATGAATCCGTTTTAATTTGTTTGTCATTTTCGATTTTATTGTGATTTTGTAACTCTTAATTCTATGTCATTTGTTATATGAACTGGGCTTACCGTCAATTGCTGTTCAAGAAAGCACATTTTACATTGCATTATTGCACGTCAACAATGTGATTGAACCATAGGGTATGCGTTTGAAAGTAGAGTAGCATCAATTTTTGACCTTATCTGAATAAACACACTATAAACATCATTACCCATTTTTTCCCTTCATTCATCAAGAAAATGAACCATTTTTCCCATTTCATAACCAACTGTGATTGGAAAAATGAAATGAGCATGTGTAATCTTGAATTTGGTATTGATTCATATCATTTCAGATGGTCTAAACCCAATTTTTTACTTGTTGATCCTGTTGTGTTAAGTGCCTTAGGATACTTCAAAATGGCGGATAATTCAAATGGTAAGAAATATGCATGTTGTGGTGTTGTTGTGCCTAAGTACTGGTGGCAAGCAGACCTCTAGCTATAATTATTAGTCACAGCAAGGAGGGCGGTCCAGCTACAATCAAACTACTTCAAAGACAACCTATGTGGACAAGCGAATTGGTAGCTATGCTCGTGCAACAAACAAGGAAGTTGTATCCACTGGAGAGAGAGATCAACCGGGAGAGTTGGTTACAAGGATTAGTATAAGACAACCTCTACCTACAAGGTTGGGAACAAAAGTGGCTATACTGAGTATCAGGTGGAAGAAAGGTTTCGAATGTCAAGTATAGTGGAAACAGCAGCAACAACAAGGGCAACAACTGTGGTGGATGGAACAACGAGTATCTAAAGTAGTAGTATTATCTTGATGTTTGGTCTCTAGAAGTCTTAGTAGTCCCATGGAGTCTGGTATGCTTTTATGTTCTCTTCGTAGGTGTTGTGTTACCTATGAACTTTTTCATTCCCGATCGATGTTTTAAGGTACTTTTGGTATTTTCCTGGTGTTTAAATAGTAGTTGACATGGTATTATGGTTTTAAGAGTGCTTGGTAGAAAAGGTTCTACTGTGGACTACTAGTAGATTGTGCCATGAATATGATGATGTGCAGTGTTGGTGGCTGTGGCCCCATTGATTGGCTCTGACAGCTGGTTAAATCATTGTTGGCTCTTAAAGCCATTGGGAATGTTCCTGCAAAAATATTAGCAATTATTACGCTTGATTACTTGTGTTATTCCTGATATCCTAAAAAACAAACAGAAAATATATAATTTTTGGACTATATTGAAAAAGAAAATCAACGTCTTACCGTTTTGAGAAATTTTTATTCTTTAATGGGAGGCCATTTTATGTCAAGGACATTTCTTATGCAATCAATAACTTGGGTGCTAAAGAACTAATTTCGTCTTTGGTAGGGAAAATAATTCCAAAATTTACCATTAGAGCTTTGGAGGTGGTTTTTGTCACCAGCGACTGGGTGGAGAGAAGAAAGAGGAGATGGAGAAAAGAAACAGGAAAAATAAGAAAATAAGAAAATGTATTATGTTATGAAATAAATATAAAAGAACGAATAATGATAATTGAAAAGAATAATTAAAGAGAAGAAAGAAAGTATTGAGGAGGAGAAAAGAGATCTTATTGAAGTGTGTATCTACAAATGAACTGATGGGGCCTATTTATAAGCAAATAATCCCTTATCTTGATAGAATTTACAAGATGAAGATAACACTTAGAGATTAGATGGATTAAATCCTAATTCAATCTAATTTACATCTAATCTAGATATAGATAGAATAAATGGATATTCACAAAATATTCATAACACTCCCCCTTGAATATCCATTGTATCAAGAATATGCCTCGTTAAAACTTTACAAGGAAAAAACCTCATGGGCAAAAAAATCCAAGTGAAGAAAAAAGAGTACATAATTCTTTTCAAGAATACGCTTATGAAATACTGCCTCATTAAAAACCTTATCAAGAAAAACCTAGTGAGAAAAACCTTGATGAAGGAAAAGAGTACAGTGCGTATTTTACTCCCCCTAACAACTGCATTATTTAAGATTTTTGAAATGGCGCATCCCAATCTTTTGTACCAATTTTTCGAATGTTGCAGTTGGAAGAGCTTTAGTAAACAAATCTGCTAGATTGTCACTTGATCGAATTTGTCGAACAGTAATATCACCATTTTCTTGAAGATCATGAGTGAAGAAGAATTTTGGCGAGATATGTTTTATTCGATCGCCTTTAATATATCCTTCCTTTAACTGTGCTATGCAAGCAGTATTATCTTCATATAATATTGTTGGAATTTTTTTCTTTGTTGACAAACCACACGTTTCTCGAATATGTTGAGTTACAAATCTTAGCCAAACACATTCACGGCTTGCCTCATGAATTGCTAAGATTTCTGCATGGTTAGAAGAAGTAGCAACTATAGTTTGCTTTACAGAACGCCATGAAATAGCTGTACCTCCATATGTGAATAAGTAACCTGTTTGGAATAGAGCTTTATGCGGATCTGATAAATATCCTGCATCTGTATAACCAATTAAATCTGGTTTTGATGCATTTGAATAATATAAGCCCATATCCATTGTTCTTCGAAGATATCGAAGTATATGTTTAATTCCATTCCAATGTCTTCGAGTTGGAGAAGAATTATATCTTGCTAATAAATTCACAGCAAATGATATATCAGGTCGTGTATTGCTAGCAAGATACATTAATGCTCCAATTGCACTAAGATATGGTACTTCAGGACTAAGAAGTTCTTCATTATCTTCACGAGGTCGAAAAAGATCTTTTTTCACATCTAATGATCTTACAACCATTGGTGAACTCAATGGATGTGCTTTGTCCATATAAAATTGTTTTAGCACTTTCGCTATATAATTAGATTGATGGACAAAAATTTCATTTGTCAAGTGTTCAATCTGAAGACCTAAACAAAACTTTATTTTTCCAAGGTCTTTCATCTCAAATTCTTTCTTTAAATAATCCACGACTTTTGATAACTCTTCAGGAGTTCTAATAATGTTTTGGTCATCAACATAAACAGCAATGATCACAAATTCAGATCTGAATTTTTTTATAAAAATACATGGGCATATAGGATTATTTTTATAGCCTTCTTTCAACAAATATTCACTAAGGCGATTATACCACATGCGTCTGGATTGTTTTAATCCGTATAAAGATTTAATTAATTTGATTGAATAAATCTCTCGAGAATTCTTAGATGGGAAATATTTGGTTCCTGACCATAAACCAATTGTATAGGGGAGAATTTGTAATAACTTGTTGGCCTGATGCGTACAAGTGCTGCTGCATGCACAACGACATGTCCCCAAGCAGAAATTGAGAGTTTGGATTTCATAAGTAATGGCCTTGCAATCAGTTTAAGGCGTTTGATAAACGATTCTGCTAGACCGTTTTGTGTATGAACATGACTAACAGATTGTTCAACATTTATTCCAATAGACATGCAATATTCATTAAAAGCTTGAGACGTAAATTCACCAGCATTGTCAAGACGAATTGTCTTGATTGCATAATCAGAAAAATGTGCTCGCAAACGAATTATTTGTGCAAGTAATCTTGCAAATGTCAAATTGTGAGTTCATAATAAGCACACATGTGACCATCTTGTTGATGCATCGATTAAAATCATAAAATATCTGAATGGTCCACATGAAGGATGTATGGGTTCGCATATATCACCCTGAATACGTTCCAAAAACGTAGGGGATTCAATCCCAATTTTAGCTGGTGATGGTCTTATAATTAATTTACCTTGAGAGCATGCAGTACATGAGAATTCATTTGATTAAAAAATCTTCTGGTTTTTCAATGGATGACCACATGAATTTTCAATAATTTTTCGCATCATTATTGATCCGGGATGGCCTAACCGATCATGCCAAACATTAAAATTGTCAGTAAACTTATGGTTTACATAACTTTCAATCATTTTAATTTTTGTGTAGTACATTCCAAAGGACAAAGAGGGTAATTTTTTCAATACATATTTTTTTTACCTAATATAATAGATGTAATATAAAGATATTCAATGTCTCTCTCATTCATTGTCTCAATATGATATCCATTCAAACGAATATCTTTAAAACTTAATAAGTTTCTTTGAGACCTAAGAGAAAATAATGCATCTTTTATTATAAGTTTTGTTCCTCCAGGTAGTGAAATATTGGCTCTTCCAAAGCCTCAATTAATCTTGTACTACTACATATTGTATTGACATTAGCTTCTTCCATTGTCAAGTGAGAAAAATATTTCTTGTCTTTAAATATAGTGTGCGTTGTAGCACTATCTATTAGACATATATCTTCATCATTGATCTTGGATCTAACCAGATGAATATCCATATTTTCTTCAAGAAAATAAAACATATATAGTAAGAAACTTATATAAGAGAACATTAAATATAAAATTTGTTATTGAAATACAAAAAAACTTCCTAATAGACATATTTAACTTCTTAATAGAATTATACTAAACATATCAAGTTCCTAATAGAATTATAAAAACACACCAACAAATAATTTAAAAAATTTCATTATTGGGATTTCCATCACCAATCAAATGATCAATTCGTCCTTCAGGGTCGGCAAAAAAATCAACAACATCCAAGTGTGTTATATCAACTTGGCTATCATCTTCAACAAAATTTGTTTCGATCTTTTTTCTTTTATCTTTTAGTGAGGCTTGATAAAGTTCAACAAGATGTTTTGGTGTACGACAGGTACGTGACCAATGGCCTTTCATGCCACATCGATAACAAATATTTTCTATATTCTTTTTATTCTTTTCATTATTTATCCACTTCTGGTGGGTTACAAGTATTCATCCATTTCTTGATGGGTTATCCACTTCTGGTGGGTTAGTGGGTTAAGGTATCCATCCACTTTTGGTGCGTTGAAAGTATTCAGGTTACAAGTATACATTCACTTTTGGTGGGTGATCCACATATGATGAGTTATCCACTTCTAGTGGATTATTCATTTTTTTTAGTAGATTACGACATTCATCTACTTCTAGTGGTAAATTATCCATCCACTTCTGGTGGTAAAATTGTCCTTAGATTTTGATAATAAAATTATCTATCCACTTCTTGTGGTAAATTATCCATCCACTTTTGGTGGCAAAATTATCCTTAGATTCTGATAATAAAATTATTTATCCACTTCTGGTGATAAAAAAATTATTTATCCATGATCATAATTATTAAATGATGTCATATTCACTTCAGGGAATAGATAAATTCATGACCATGACCATAATTATTAAATGATGTCATATTCACTTCAGGGAATAGATAAATTCATGACCATGACCATAATTATTAAATGATATCACATTCACTTCAGGAAATGAACATTTATAATTTTATTAGTGGTCAATTGTCACATTCACTTCAAGGAATGGACGTTCATGACTTTTCATTAATAGCTATACAATAGCAAATTCACTTTCCAATCGAGTGACAAAATATATACTACGTGATATTAAAATTCATATTCAGGTTGATTTTAAGAGAATGAAAATACTAAAGAGATATCAAGTCACTTACCTGATTTTTTAAAATCAGAAATCAAAACCCAATTATTGAAATCCTTTTGAAGCTTGAAAATGATGAAAACATTATAATTCTAGAACTTGAGAGATCAGAGAATCATGCTGATAACGTGTTATGAAATAAATATAAAAGAACGAATAAAGATAATTGGAAAGAATAATTAAAGAGAAGAAAAAAAGTATTGAGGAGGAGAAAAGAGATCTTATTGAAGTATGTATCTACAAATGAATTGAGGAGGCTTATTTATAAGCAAATAACCCCTTATCTTGATAGAATTTACAAGATGAAAATAACACTTAGGGATTTTATGGATTAAATCCTAATCCAATCTAATTTACATCTAATCTAGATATAGATAGAATAAATGGATATTCACAAAATATTCATAACATATTAAATTTTATAAATCAATTATTATTATTATTTTTACTAATAAAACTTGGTTGGGTTTAATTTCATTAATGTATAAAACTATTGACAAAATTTGGTACAACTGACCCCCCTCTCGGGTGACTGCACAAGGCCCAAAAGCTTCAAAGCATCAAATTAAAATTACTTAATAACTATTTTATTTTTATTTTATTTTCATAAAATAATTATTTTAGTTTTCTTGTATTTCATTTAAAGTTGCCAAATGTGTTGTAAAGATCTTAAAATGTTAGGTATAATATTCAGAAACTTTTAACTATAATTATATAAAGTTCATTAATTTTTAAAGTGAATACTATGTCTTAAACGTTTAAATGGTATTAATGCTTAAAAGTAAAATGTTTAAAATATTTTTTTTTCTTTTTTTTCACTCTTTCCCCTTCTCTCTGACTAATGGACATTAGCCAACTACTCCACGGTCAGAGATTCAACTGGATCTTCCTAAAAGAGAATTAGATCGGTGCTCCCCTGGCCTAGGGAACTCTTGACGAAGTTTCCTAGGCCAAAGGAGTGCAGCCAAAGGTCTAGTCAAATTTGGTCATGCATGACAAGATCCAGTTGACAGGCTGTTAACCAGCGATGGCAGTGTTGCCGGTCAACCATTTGAGAGAAAAAAAATTAAGTAGAAAATATTTTTTTAATAAGAAAAAAATTTAAAATTTAAGATTATAATTTATATATTTTGTAATTTTTAAAATTAATGAAAGGTAAAATAGTTTGAAAAATATTACCATATCAGTAAATAACGAAAATATAAAAAAAAAAAACCCTAACAGCTAGATTTATGTGTTCAATAAAAAATAATTTTGAAATAGAATATTTATTTTTCATATTAATAGACTCGTATGAAATTCTAATTAAAATTTAAGAAGCGTCCATATTTTACCCTAAAATTTTTTATTTTTGTGACCAATGTCATAAGAGTTGTTCATGCTTGAGACTTATTTTAGCATATCAGATTTAGAAAATTCTTTTTACTTGAAAGGCCATTTGATCCCCCGCTCACATAATTGCGAACTCTGCAAGAAAGAATTGATCCCATGAGGAAGGGATCAATCCCATATAACTGTTAAACATATTTTTCAGCCAAGCAACAACTTTCTTCATCATTTAATGATCTCCATGGGCTCCAACACTCTTTCTAATTATAAAAAGATCTTCACTCTTCCTCAACTCATTTATGTAAAAGAAAAGAAGAAAAGAGACACACAAGCAAGTAAAGAGATTTATGAAAAAAAGGAAAAAGAAAGAAAACCAAGTTAAAAGTAAGCATTTACATTCTTCTTCTAAACATTTAAGTATTCAAGTGATCAAAATTTCATTACAGTTTTCACTCTTAAATTTTTTTATTTGTCTTATTACTATTATCTCTTTCAAATTTGTATTGGCTAAGTATTATCCACATATTAGATGTATTCTTGCTTTCCACCTTTTTTTTTTTTAATTTTTGAAATGCTTCTTACTTTTCGCTTTGAAATATCGGAGAGGTTTTATCTTAGTTTTAAAAAAGTAGAGAGTTTCTGTCATACCTTAGTCTTGAAAAGGTAGAAATGTTTTATCTTAACCTTAAAAAGATAGTAAGATTCTATATTAGCCTTGAAAAGATAAGAAAATTTTATCTTAACCTTGAAAAGGTATTCATATTAATTGGAAATCAGTAGTGAATTAGACTCCTTAACAAGTTAAGTGAGCTAAAAGGGTCTTATCTAAACCTTGAAAAGGTATTTGTATTGATTGGAAATTAATAGTGGATTGTATAAAGAAGATATAGTCACTAAGAAAAAGGGTTGAACTTCTATAAATCAGTTTTGTAATTCTTTCTACCCTTAACTCTTTATATTAGTTTCATTTGCTTTCTATTACTTGCTCATTGATTTGTTAATTAATTGACTTTTGATATATCTTCATGGTAAATTTAATTATTTGAAAAACATTTTTAGAAATCCAATTCATCCCCTCTTTTAGATCACTCATTTTCTTTTACCTAACACTAAATAACATTAAAAAATTCCGACAAACATGGTTAAACACATTAAAAAGATGTTCCAACAAACATAAATGAAAATACACTAAAATGTTAAGCATATTAAGTTGTGCTTCTTGACCTCCTAATTATAGACCAAAACTCTTATTTTAAATTTATAATTTTTCAAATTATTATGAAAGTATGCAATACTATGTTTTAGATCAAATTTTTAATTTTCAATATCTAAATTAAACAAAAGATTAACGGTGTTTTGAGTTTTTCATATTTTTTTTCCCCTACATTTCTTCATTATTTTTTCATTCCTCACTTTTCAATCTCAATTTTTTTTTAAAAAAAAATAGTAGTAGTAGGTAGATCATAATAACAAAAGTAAGTACCAATAAAAATTTATTTATCAATAACAAAAGAAAAAAGAGGAAAAGTAAAAAAGACACAACAAGAAACTATTTTGGTAATTTAATTTATTAATAGTATCTAAATAATCTATTTTAAAATTAAAATGCAGAGTATAAATAGTAATAATTGAATTTTTAGAGCTTCATTCATAATTTCCATCAACAGTTTAATTACAAGATCATCTACTATACAAGTACAAATTAATTAATAAGTGTTTTCATTTTTTTTTCACTTATCATCCATTCTAATTTTTTTAAAATGCTAGTATTTGATTTGTTATAAGCTCAATAAGATTTTTAAGATTTTCAAATGATTTAGTTCTTTATTAATCTAATTTAAAGTTCCTCCAAAATTTATATTCCTACTATTTTCTTTACTTTTTTTCTTGTAATTACTTTAAATTACATATTGATTAAAGTTATACATAACTCTTTTATATTTTTGTCAAGATATTGAAGTGAAAAAGATTATTAAATATTTTGATTACATGATGAATATAATAGGATTACACTTTTAGTTAAGGGCTAATTATAGGAAGATTAATTATTTTAAAATTTTGATTAATAAACACAATAAAAAGATTATTCCTTAATTGGAACTGTACTTGGACGCTTAATTAATTATAAAGGCTAATGTACAGCAATTTAAACAAAACAAGTTGCCTTAGATCGGTTGATAGAGTCTTTGATTCCATGAACCACCGCTTTTTTATTGGTCATTTATAGTGGTTAATTCAGTTATTTGGAAAAAAAAAATTCAAAATTGAAACTGAATGAATTAATTGAACCAACAAAGATGATTAACCAAATTAATAAAATTTTGTTCGTTTAATTTGATTCTAACGAAAAATTAATCACCCTTCATCGTTAATTTCTTGCACATTTACAGAGAAAAATTAAGCTAAAAAACAAGCGGTAATAGCTCAGTTGGGAGAGCGTCAGACTAAAGATCTGAAGGTCGCCTATTCGACCCAGGCTCACAGCATCTTTTGGCTAGCTATAATTTTAGCCTAGCCCATTGTTCTGGACTTTTAAAAAGTCCACAAGTAGAAGCGGACAAAAAATGTAGGCCCACAACCTTTTAGCCTCAGAGAAGCGCCCATAATATGAACATCAGTAAGGACAGAACATCTTTCGTGATAACCCAATTGTTTCATCATACGAATATTAAAAAGAAGAAAAGTGAGATATCAGTGAAGTTCAATTTTAATTACTTGTAAAACATTCATGCCTCCTTTTTTAATAAAAATATTTCTTTTTTAAAATAGTAATAAAAACATTACATCTAAAAATTAGAGGTCCCTTGGCAGATTCCCACGCCTTCCAACTATTGAAAAATTAAGTGTGATAGCCTATAACATTTCCTTTATTCAAACAAACTGTAAAGATCCATAATAACAAGGCACATTTGGAGTAGCTAGGCTATTAGGGGAAGATGCATGTTCGTCTTGCAAGCAACAAGTCGTTTGTTTTCTTCTTTGTCATTGGCAGTACAAAGGTGAAATAAACCATGAGCTCCAGTGATCTCATACATATGGTTTGCCGACCAAAAAGTAAATAAAATTTCTAAACTACCTGTTTTGCGTAAATTTTCAAGTGCCAAGTAACTTTCTGGCTTCTACACCACCAAAAAAGAGGAAAAGAAAAAGGCTTAGCCCTTACTCCCCCACTGAATTAAATATGGAGATATTGTCCATATATATTTCCGAAGGCAGGAAAGGCACTCAAACTCCTTGAAATGCTAATGTGAATCAGGTTATTCTTTCCACGGAATCTTGGAAGAGAGGGAACAAGATAATAGGCCATTGCACTAGAGTTCGAAATGGCTTTGCTTATTGTTTTATCTATTCTATTCAAAGTTGAAACCTTGCTGCACATGATGCAGCAACACAAACAAAGCTAGGGTAGTAGGTCCCTCCTATTTTACAAAGTGTATTATTTCTTGCTTGGGGGAATGAACGCATGCTCCTTCTAATTTACTTTTTTCCTTTTTCGAATGTACTGGCTTATTTCATTTCTTCTTATTAATCCGGCGTTATCTTCTAACACATTTTTCTTCTTTTGGTTTAAAGAATGAGGAGAGGAGATTTGGTAAACTTTGAATTTCAATTATTTTAATGAAGGATAGCAGTCGTTCAAGTTAAACTTGAATCCATGGAACTTAGATAAAAGATTTTAGGTTAACCTCATGAGATTCTCCATGAAACAAGAAACTCTAAAGATTATTTGGAACATTCCATGCCCTGGTAACTATTTGATCTACAGACTTAAAGGCAAATTTCAAAGATTTCCATGCATATACATAACAAGAAACTTGTTTAGGTCTTCTAACAAATGGTAAGTCACGCTTGAATACGATGTCTGTCTCGTGTTTAATTTGCCATATCCATGAAAACATATGTTTATCTTCTTTGAGCTGATCATGCTATAAACCCAACATAAATATCAAAAATGAACATATAGAATCTTCCAAAGTGGAGCCAGAAAAACCACGCATTCTACTATTTTCGAATATTCCATGGAAGACCTTGGTCAGTAGTCTGGAAGCATTTCGAAATTCTAATGATTTTGCATATCTGAAATCAAAATGAGATAACCTTTTGTTATCAGGAAAAATTAATGTATGCCATGTGATTGATCTTGGTGTATGGTTTTTTTCTTGAAGAAAAGAAAACCCTAGTTGAACGTACTAAGTCTGATGCTATATTGGTTATCACACCAGACTCAAGTAGCATAGAATAGATTACTATTGTTTGAAGCTCTAGGAGGAAGGTAAAGCAACTGCAGTTACAGCCATACATATTCAGATTTGGCAAAGACACTGAGAAGGAAATTAACTTTTATTATTCACACAATTTACAAGATCTCTTCCCCATCTTATGCCCACCACAAACAAGCTTAAACCAATCCCTACTCTTTTTTGTTTTTTTTTCTCTCTCGCTACATATTATACGCTAATTCATAATCTTGAAGCATTCCACTGGATTGAAGTACAGAAGTTGAATCCCAAGAGTTGGAAGAAGCTGATTTTGCATCAAAGTCATTAGACCACCAAATCAGGCTGTCCTTTGCACCATTCATCTCCTTGAAGCAATCAAATTCAGTCACTTGGTCTTCCTGTGGTACATAACCAGCTGTTTTGTTATTCAGAAACTCATCCAGCTCAGCCTGGAAGTTTGAAACTGGTTGAACAGCCGCATTTGATTGTGCTGTTCCATGATGATGGCCGTCTGCCTTTGGCACGGTGGCTGAGTCCATCAAATTGTTCCCGGTGCCAAAGGGATCCGAGCCATCGGATGGAGTTATCCCATCCAAAGAGTTTTCCAAATCAAGTCCCTTAGTATTGCTGCTTTTTGGATAATCTTGCTGATATGCCACAGAAGCTGTAGCAGGTTGGTCATAGAAATCAGCAGTTCGTTCATTTTCAGGTTCAGGGTTTGTCAGGAGAGGTTGCATAAAAAGGTTAGGGCTTCCATTTGAGGACTGGATGCTTTGGATCATCTTTTCTTGCAAGGGATGAATCTTAGGCCATAGAGCAGGGTTGTTGTAGAAAGAGAAAGGATTCTGAAGACTTTGAAGCCGCATGTGGAGCTGAAGTCGTTCCAAGGCTGAGTTGCTCAAACCCTGTGAGAATTGACTATCATCTGCAGTATTGGCCTCGTTGGGGTCCTGATTCGAGGACGACAACCTATTGATGTTAGATTGTTTGCGCCTCCCAAGTAGTTTCTTCTTCAGTTTGGTATTCCAGTAGTTTTTTATATCATTATCTGTTCGTCCAGGCAGTTGGGCTGCAATTATGGACCACCTAAAAAGTAGATCCAATTCTGTTCAATATCACCCTCAACCGGAAAAGATGAAAAAGGAATAACAAAAGGAGAATTGTAGAAACCCTAGCTAGGAAGAAAGCACAAGGTGCAGGTTTTGCATATATGTTTGTGAAGGTATCGAGGACAAAGAAGAAAAAGACAAGCCACCCAAGCATAAAACTGGGAGAGGAAACAATGAAGATATGTACCTGCTTCCAATACTTATATAGAGGCTGCAGATGATGTTGTCTTCTTCTTCAGAGAATCCTCCATGCTTAATGTTTGGTCTCAAATAATTCAGCCATCTGAGCCTGCAACTTTTTCCACATCTCTTGAGGCCTGTGATTATTACCCAACAAATAAAAAAGGTCAAGCTAATCAATCTTTAGGAACATGCAAATAAATTCCCCAATAGAAACAAGAAAAGAAAAATTATGTAGGGAAGGTACCAATTTTCTGAGGAAGAGCAATCCAATTGCCTCCAGTGCCATACTTCTCGATATAAGCCTTGAGCTTAGCATCTTCTTCGGGTGACCATGGTCCTTTCTTCACGTTGGCTTTGTCACAGCAAGGAGCTCGACCCATCTCGTCCGAAAAGAGTGTTCTTCTTTTCCTCTCTTGAAGCAAAAGAATAGCAAGGGAAAGCTGCTTAGGTGTTTGGGGAAAATGGGGAAAGGAAAGAGCAAGATTTATAGGTAAGAATTAGCGGGTGACGTGAGGCTTTTACGAGGACAAAAAGTCTTACACCTTACCCCCCCTCTCACCCTCATTATTCAACCCAATTTCTCTTCTTTCTAGGGTTCGAGCAAGGTCTTATTCTCTCTCTCTTTCTTTTTGGATTAGTTTGCTCATCTATTCTGCAATTAAACTATTCGTACAAGTAGACAATGCATATCACAAATTTTCTTCTTCTTTAGCATTTTAAATTGCACTGCTTTTTCCTCAGCTTCATTACTTTATTATATGGACCCAATATGCTGCAGGTGCTTGACGAAAAAAAAGCCTTCTCTCTCTCAGTTTGTCTTCTATGTCGTTGAATTGTTCCATTATTAATCTATGCTTAATTAGACTATGCTGAGAGGACTATTGTATATGGGAAATTAATTAATGCACATCATTGGCTGCCATATGCAAATTACATCAACAGACAAAGAGAGAGCTACTTGAATTGAGCCCAAGTATCATGAATGACTTGATCATTGATTTGTGCAGGGAACTTTCTTGGAATGACAGCCAACTGTTAAGATCTGTGGTCAAATGGTATATTATTATGAGAGCAAGGTACGTAGGTTAGTTGGAAAAGTAACAATCTATGACGACAGTAATTAAACCAGTGTTGGGCAAATTCAGAATTTGAGACTGGCAACCATTTTTCTAAGGTCATATTCTCAAAACAATAACTGTTGTTTCCTCTTGCACCAGGTAATGCAAAACAACTTTCATTGTTCCACAAAAGGAAACTTCATTTTCATACATATTCTGCCATCCACTTGATTTTACTTGCAAGTACAAGATACATCTTCTTTTGATAAACATGTACAGTATTTTATTTTTTCATTTTATTTTTTAGTACCTAATAAAGTTGATAACATATGCTTAATTACAACTCGATTTAGACTTGCTAGGAGGTGTAGCCAACTCATATTGCTATAATACCTTTTAGGCCAACCTCAAGTCAAAGGAAAAATCTTGATGCGGTGAAAATACTGCTTTGAATTAGCTGGCTAGCCTTGCCTGCCTGGTGGAATGGCTGCTTAGATATAGAACCACAAAGTGAGTTTCTTTTGTTTTTGTTTTTTTCAATAAGGTTATATGTATAAGTAGTGATTAGAATTATAAATAAAATATTACATCTCATATAATAAAAAATCATTAAACATACAAATCAATCAACCACAAACATATATATAACCAAACAAATTCAATATAAAGTTGAACCAAATTCATACAGTGATTATTATTTTAAAACATGCTTTTTTGGACACCAGGCATTGAGCTTAGTTCCCATCTGAAACTGTGTTTGAGACCTCAAACACCATTTAAACTGCAAATTCCAATGCTAAATATACATGTTTGGGTCAATTTCACTGGGGAAACATTAAAGCAGTTGCCAATCTAGTTAGAAACTGCTTTTGCGACTACAATCAAGTCCAAAATATGACCGAGCGACCCCAAACCATGTCGTCATTCTTCATTCTATTATTGTTCTCCAAGTGTCAATCATGGTAGACAGTGGACACATGATAGTCATAGAAAACAACTTAGCTACCATTGAAATCTAATCTAAGTACGCAGACATATAGAAGAAAAATGCCTATAAAAGCAACCAAGTCCATTAAAGCCATATACATCATCCTCGCAGGTGATGACTAATTATAAAGAGTGCCATGTGAAACTTTAGAAACATATTTTCCCCTTACATTATGCACTTTGTCAATGTGAGAGAAAAAGCTGACAAATGGTTCCTCGTCTCTCCCGCTTCTTGTTTTTGTATTTTGAGGCTTTTGTTGATCTTTTTTTATTCAAACAAAGTCCATTGTATTAATTAAATGGTTATAAAAAGTCTCAGAAAGGATTTTGTTGATGTTAATTGTCTAAATATCAAGGTATATATCTTGCTTCTCTACTTGTATAGAATAAGCAATCAAATGCACACAAGGTTGCAAGGGTTTCACCTTTTTTTTTTATGATGTACTTATTAGATTATTTAAAATTATAATTTATTTTTGGCCAATAGAAAAAAATAATTAAGACCAGTTCATATTAATTTTTGAATACAATTAAGTTGAGATTTCACTCACCTATTTTCAATAATATAAATTTTTTACTATGAAATTTAAAGAGTACATTATAGTATTATATATATATATATATTTTTTGCATTTTTTCATCCTTATTAGCTATTATATAATTATTACCTAATTAATTAATAGTATCTAAATATACCTTTAAGAGAAATTATTATTAAAATATTATACTGAGGCGGTGTAATGCATGCATTACAATAAAAAATATTGCTAAAGAAAACAATAAAAAATATATAATATATAATAAGCTCTTCTAAAATGGATTTTAATAAGACAAATTGTATTTAAAACAAAAGAAAAATGTTAAGGTCAAACTTATTGTATCATCTCACGGTAAAAACTAAATAATCAGAATATCACCAGTGCCTGACGCTTGTTGATATTATTGCAACAATAATTTTATCAAGGCCTAACTATTACAACTACAAGTTGGCTAGCTAGGGTTGCTGTCTAATTAATTAAAAAACTAGGCGAAGGCAATACTTTAAAAAAAGTAAGGAAGAAAATGCCAAAGGGAAGAGAATTGAGTATTCAAACCTTTTAGAAGTAGCACCACTCATTGACCTTGGTTTCCTTACTATAATATTTTCCTGGGGATTTTATTAAGCTAGGAGAAGAAAGAAAGGATGTCCAGAACCTCAACTACATAGAAATAACAAGAGGAAAACTATCAAAATTCAAAAGCAACTCACACCCTTAAAATACTAATATCTTAATGAATCTGGACTCAGATCTTTTAGAGATGGCAAAAAAACATGTTTCTGCTTGTCTTTTCCCTTAACTCTAGAATCTTTGCATTGACATACACTTGTTTTTCATCATCAATAAGACCAAAGCTCAAGACTCTTGAGTGAGAGCTGGTAAAGGGGGGGGGGGGGGGGGGGGGGGGGGGGGGTTGCGTTTGTATCCTTTGAGAAGAAGATAAGCTTGGATGATTACTGGCTGCATACAATAATAATATGGATTAATGATTGATGCTAAGTGCAAGCATAATTGGTTGCTTTAGTGAAGATTTCTATATGTATATCAGTTAGACCAGGGCACTTAACTTTGATTTTACATAACAACATACTTATAAAATGTTGGTTGACTTTTGTTTGTTGGATACTAATTTCTTCTTGCTTGGCTCTGTTACCTATACTGTTGATTCAAGTTCATGGATAAGCTACTTGCATTTTGGGAACAAAATGCGAATTGGGTAGTTTGAGATTTCAATAAAACTTGATTAAATAGTTTCGAGGTCGATTGGTTAATGCAAATAGCAGACGTATTCATCTTAGCTTTTGGATGCATTTTCTTATCACCTTTAGCCACAGTAATTAAATACAAAAAGGTCAATAGGACCAGTAATTGATAAAGCTACATTTACTAAAACGAAGAAATGCTTGCAAGATTCTAGTCGGTAAAAAAATAGTATCAACATTTGTAGCCAAGGCAAATAAGTCTATACTTTAAACACAAAGCAATCTTAAACAGTGTTTAGAGTCAGGAAATTGAGACTTGCAAATGCTTTTTTTCTTTAATTACCAAGCCAGAGTATTGTATTAAAGTATCTCAAATAATCCAAAAATTGAACTGGTAAACGCTAGCCAAAATACAAAAGATTGCAGCAACAAAACTTGAACCTCTGGAAATTCAGAGTTGAAGATGTAATTTTAACCAATAAAATATGTTGGTAGTTGAAAATGATCTCGAATTGAATCTTTCAATTATATTGAAAGGATCTACTATTTCAAAATGAAAAGTGTCTGCATATTTTAATAAAAAGTGTTCATTCTTCCAAAATGAACTGAAGTTCGAATGCTTTTTCTAGAGTAATAAACTCAAAATTATTCCTCATTTCTGTCAATATCTAAAGTTTCTTCCCAATCCCCATGAGAAGCAGTGTCAGATAGTTAATGGATATTTTTTAGGCCTTGATGTTCTAGGGATTGGGTCATCCATTTTGCTTTTTGACCCCGACTTTGAGGATCTAAACTAGACCTATATCACCTATGCTAACACAGTGTTCGTACTCAAACTAAGCCACAATGGCCAAATCCAGCGTTAATACATATTTAGTTAGATACATTATTACTGTAACTTTTACTTCTTATAACATTCAAATTAATTTAGCTTAACAATTGATTTTGTTGGAAAAACTCAAGAAAACCAGAAAAAGAAACTAAATAAAGAAGAGAAAACAAGTGGAAAACTAACTCACATGATTTATTTCCAGCTTTGTTAGAGCTTTTATACTATATTATAACTGAAAAACTGAACCCAAAAGGATCTGACTTTGTAAAAAAACTTGAAACAGGTTTTTAACAAGCTTCAAAACTACCAATAACGACAGATTCTAGAAGCAGTAAAGAAGTATTGATAAAACGACATGAGAGCTTGAGTTTCAGCTAATACACTAAAATGACTCATGAACAATCGTTTAGTTAACTTGATAACATCAAAACGACACAAGCATTTGTGTTTTACTACCAACCAATATAGCTACAGTTTACCAAAGTCTTTAACACTTTTGTCAGCACTGGTTTCAAGCACTTTTGAACATACCCCTTGCTTGAACACCTGCTGAACTCCTAACCTCCTTCTCATAAGCTCGAATTTGTCTCTTGTCAAGCCTTTTGTAAAGATGTTTGCAAGTTGCATATTAGTAGGGTAGTAAGCCAATTGAATTTCACCTTCTTTGACAGATTCTCTAATAGCATGATACTTGACCCTTATGTGTTTTGTCTTGCCATGTTGTACTGGATTTCTGATTGATTATCTATATTAATCTGAGTTGTTTTTCCTTACTTGAACCCTAGATCAGTCAACAATTTCCTCAATCATATAGCATGATTAGCAACTACTACTGTGGCTATATACTCAGCTTCATTAGAAGATTGAGCCACAATATCTTGCTTTTTGGTATTCCAACAGAACACAACATTGCTAAAAGAGAAACAAAACCCACCAATGCTTTTTGAGTCATCAATAGACCCTGCCCAATCACTATCACTGTAGCCTATTAACTCACTGCTTTCATCCTTCATGTAGTGTAAGCCAAATTCTACAGTACCTTTAATGTAACTGAGAACCCTTTTTGCAGCAGTAAAGTGACAAACAAATGGATTTTGCATGAATCTAGAAAGCTGATTTGTAACAAACATAATATTAGGTCTAGTAGTTGATAGATACAACAGAGAGCCTACCACGCTTTTATACAACATTCCATTAGCTTTCCCTGAATCATCTTTCTTATTTAATTTGTTTCTTGTATTGAATGGCAGATCTACAGCTTTGCATGAGTCCATATTGAATTTCTTCAATAGGTCCTTGGCATACTTTGGTTGATGCAGGATTATTTGACCAGGCAATTGCAACACCTCCATGCTTAGAAAATAGGACATTAGTCCCAAGTTTGTCATTTCAAAGACACTCATCATTTGTGTCTTGAAATCTTCCAAATAAGCTTTGTCTAGCCCTGTTATCAACATGTCATCAACATAAAGGGCAACAATCAACATAATCACCTCATTTGACTTCTTGACAAATAAAGTATGCTCATTCACACTCCTAACAAATCCTTGGTTCTTAAAATGTTCATCTATCCTCTCATACCAGGCTCTAGAAACTTGTTTCAAACCATACAATGCCTATCTCAGCGTGCAAACTTTGCCTTCATTACCTTTCTTCAATACCCTTCAGGCTATTCTATGTAAATATCCTCAAATAACACACCATTCTAAAAAGTAGACTTTATATCCAAGTGAAAATTTTTCCAACCTTCCTTAACTGACGATGTAGTAAGCAATCTTATTGTGTCATGCCTAGCTACAGGGGCAAAAGTCTCAAAATAGTCAACTTCATACACTTGTGTATACCTCTTTACAACTAGCTTGGCTTTATATTTTTTTATAGACCCATCTGGATCCAATTTTGTTTTAAAAATCCATTTAACACCAATCACATGTTGATCTGCAAGTTTGTCAACAACACTCCAGGTGTTTATTTTTCTCAATCATATGCATTTTTGCATCCAATGTTGCTCTTCAATGCTCATCTGACTTAGCTTAAGAAAAATTCATAGGCTTAGTTAAAGCTAAATTGCATCTATTGTAAATGTCTTGCAATGTCCTAGTACCCCTAATAACCAATCTTTCATCTTCAATATGCATACGTTCATCATCACTATCACATACCAATTTAGTATTATCACCAACAGTACCCATGATAACTTTCTTTTCCTAATTCCAAAATTGTCCTTCATCAAAGACAACATCCCCACTGATGATTACCTTATTCAGATTAATATCATACAATGTATATCCCTTAGTTACTTCACTATAACCAACAAACACAGCCATAACAAACTTGGAATCAAATTTGGACCTTTTCACATCAAGGATTTTAGCATAGCAAATAGAGCAAAAAATCTTAAAGTGTGTGACAGTAGGTTTGAAACGATACCACATTTAAAATGGAGTCTTTTGAGATAATGCCCTTGAAAAGGTCCTATTCAATATGTGATTGGCAGTATTCATTGCTTCTGCCCAAAACTTTTCTGGCATGTTTTTCTGGATCAGCAAACATCTACTCATCTTTGCCAAGGTCCTGTTCTTTCTTTCAGTTATGCCATTCTGTTGGGGGCTATATGTAACAGTAACCTAATGCTGTATTATAAACTCCAAAAAATTCTCAAACTCAAAGACAATGTATTCTGAGCCATTATCACTCCTCAAGGTTTTAATGGTTTAACTAGATTAATTCTCCATTAAAGTTTTGAACCTTTGGAAACTCAACAATGTTTCTGATTTTTTCTTTAAAAAATACACCCAACACAATCTAGTAAAATCATCAATGAATAATATGTAATATCTACTGCCATTAAGAGACAAGGTCTTTATTGGCCCATTGATGTCAGTGTGGACTAATTTCAGTTTTTGTTTGGCTCTCCATTTCCTCTCCTTAGGAAAGAGCCTTATGCTTTGTTGGTCAAATTGGCAAATATCACAAACCTTATCAGACTTGGTGATTACCGGAAGTCCTTTAACCATCTCATTTGTAACCATCTTGGTTAGTGAACCAATGTTCACATGTCCCATCCTCTTATGCCAAAGTTCTAAAGTGTCCAGCTCACTGTAGAAAGCTACATTATTTGTATTCATCAAATCCAGTGGATAACAATTGCTCTTCATTTCCACAGCAAGTAATTCTTCACCCATAGGATCAAATATTTTACAATACTTGTCCTTGAATAGTAGTGTATAGTGACTTTTGGCTAACTTTCCCACACTGAATAAATTCTGGTCAACTTTAGAAACAAAGTGCACTTTAGATATTTGCTTCAGGCCTGAAGAAGTTTCTACTGCAATTGTACCTATGCCTAGAGCCTTTAAAAATACTCCATTACCAATTTTCACTCGAGCATTGAAACTTTTAGCTAACTCAGTGAATAACCTCTCATTTTCAGTGATATGATTTGAGCATTCATTATCTATGAGCCATACATTCTTGGTTAAAGAAGTATCTTCTGTCCTAGCCATGAACAACATTTCTTCTTTCTCAATTACCTACTCAACTACAGCTGCACTTTCCTCAATAACCACAGACTTCTTTGATTTGCAAACCTTTTCCACATGTCTCATTTGACCACATGACCTACACTTTACATTAGGTCGATACCAGCAGTAATTGCTTGTGTGATTTTTCTTCTTACAATGAGGACAAGATGGATATCTATCACCTTTACCTTGCTTGCTAGTTCTAGATTTATTTCCTTTATTATCATATTTCTTTTGATTCCCACCTTTAGTTTTCAAACCCATAGTTTTGGCTACTAATGCGTTTTCTACAAACTCCTCACTCTTGATAGCTTGTCTTTGTTCTTGAGTTATTAAGGCATTTACTAATTCAACAATAATGATTCTTGACAAGTCTTTAGCATCTTCCAAAGAGATAATCTTGGCTTCAAATTTCTCTAGAAGGCTAACTAAAATTTTATTAACTACTCTTCTTTCATTCAGATCTTCTCCCAACAACCTCAACTGGTTTACAATTTTCATAACCTTATCAGTATACTTTTTAACGCTTTCATCATCTTTCATTTTTAACACCTCAAATTCTCTCAACAAATTCAATATCTGAATTTGCCTAGTTTGTTCAGTACCTTGAAATTCTCCTCTAAGTTTATCCCAAACCTCCTTAGGACTATCAAAAGTCATTATTCTTGTAAAGATTGAATCAGAATAGCAAAGTGCAAACAAGAAAGTTCTTTGTACCTCTTTGCTACATCTTCACTATGCTGCTTAATCTGGGCCAAGGTTGGGTTTACATGTCTCTGAACTGGTGGATCTCCCCCAATTTCAACCATTTCCCATAAATCAAAAGCTTTGAGAAATGCTTTTTTATCTTGATTGCTCAAATCGGGTAATTTTCTCCAGAGAAGATTGGTGGTGCCGATGCATTATAATTGGATGAAGCCATCAATATAAATAAGAATAATGAACAATGGAAGAAAAAAAAATCTTGAGGTCCTTTAAGAACTAAAATTCTTTGATACCATTTTGTCGAAAAAACTCAAGAAAACCAGGGAAAGAAACTTAATAAAGAAGAGAAAACAAGTGGAAAACTAACTCACATTATTTATTTCCAACTCTGTTAGAGCTTTTATACTAGATTACAACTGAAAAACTGAACCCCAAAGGATCAGGCTTTGTAAAAAAACTTGAAACAGATTTTTAATAAGCTTCACAACTACCAATAACCATAAATTTTAAAAGCAATAAAGAAGTATTAATATAACGACATGAGAACTTGAGTTTCAGCTAATACACTAAAATGACTCATGAACAATCGTTTAGTTAACTTGATAACATTAAAATGACACAAGCATTTGTATTTTATTACCAACCAACACAGCTACAGTTTACCAAAGTCTTTAACACTTCTGTCAGCACCGGTTTCAAGCACTTTGCAATAGATTCTCCTCTTTAAAAGGGATAGGATCGATGGTTTTTGTCCTCTTATATCTATCAAATTTCTCCTATGTATATCTCCAAAAAAATAAAAAAAAATCCATTTCTATCAGATTTCTTGCTTCATTTTGGTGCATGCTCGCAAATTTTCCCTTTGTATTTTTTTCATGAAGTTGCAAAAACAAGTTAATTCAATTTTTTTTTACATAAACAATTACTTTCATGAATAGGAAAAACTTATGCAGCATCACAATTTAGAACAATGAATTGGAAAAGAAAAAACTTAATATAAACACATCCTTATCCACATATGAATAAATTATAATAGCTCCATTACACATAAGGCCATAAAAATCATGATAAAATCAAAACATGCCACATATAACCCACCTATAGCCACGAAGCATTCTGCATCTTAAATCCAAAACAATTATGCATACCAGTCCTGAACAAGTATATGTCTATCCTCAGGAGCGAAATTAGAGCATTTTCAAATGAGGGGTTAAATAGAAAGAGACATTAAACAGTTAAAAAGACCTTTATATATAATTAAATTATCACTCATCTATAAAATTAAATAAAATTCAAAAGACATTGGATAAAAAAAATGCACATTAATAGTAATGATGGTTTCATTTATATATATGACTGAATGAAAGTATAAAAATAGTTTTTCTCACTCTTTGGGCATAACAGTGGAAGAGAAAATAATTTTTCAAACTCAACTGAATTACTTCTTTACTTTGTGTGTTATAGCTCTCCTCTTATTTTCTATTTGTCTCTTAAATTGCTAATTAACATATTGAGTTATTGGATTGAACTATTGAGATATAATATGTTATGATAGGCCATTAGGTTGGACTGTTAAGATATAATATATTATGATAGGTTTAGATTTATATTAAAACTTAATGGATTTGGATTAGTATACTCACTTTTTATTAAAAAAATTTCATTAGCTTAACATATTAGTTTAAAATTTATTTGTTGGGCTTAACTAACAATATGTTAACCATAATGATTCTAATTTTATCAAAACAATTTGAAAAATAAAACTAATTATTAAATAAAAAATTATTTTGAGAGCCATTAAAAATATATATAATAAATAAAATTGTATTGAAAAAAATACAATTATTTCATTTTATCAATTTGTATGTATATCTTTATTACATAGAGTTTGCAACATACATGCTAGAACAAATTAATTATTCTAAATAAAAAATGATATATTGATAAAATTCTCAGTAATAGTGCAATATTGTAACTGATATTTGAGAATTACATAATGATATTTTTTTTAAAGATTCAAAATTATAGAAAATAAAATCCACATAATAGGAAAAAGAAAAACATGACAAGTAGAAAATAGAATCCACATATGACATAATAAAAAAGAAAAAAATATGATTGATGATTGGTAGAAATTTATGAAAGAAAATCTATTGAGATTTAGAACATATGAGTAAATAAAATAGAAAACAATAAAGAAATATAATAGTATAAATTTAAAAAATTAAAAAAACTTCAAAACTAAGTCAAGCATATAAAATTATTTTGTTATTCTTTATCTATATTAATTATTAAATAAAAAAATTATTTTGGGGGGTCTTTAAGAAAATTTTTAAAAAATTTAAAAAAATTTATATAATACGTAAATAATTTTTAAAATTTTTGGGGGGAGGGAATCCTATAAGGAGGCTCCACCTTTGTCTATGCTTGTTTACTACACATATCCAATCACCAACACGTACTGATCATGTTAAGTTAATCGATTCTTATCTTTACAAGTGCATTTACGGAATGATTAGCCTCCTTGCAAATTTGCTTGTATTCGACATCATCAATTAACTTCTGCAACTTGTCAATATCAACAAAAACCTTTTACAAAGCCCATAGCCTAAAATCCAAGTTAAGAACCCATGAAAGTGCAACACATGAGTTTGACTCAATAAAGCAATTCGAATAGCAAAAGTTTCTACATAATTAGATTCTTGTTCACCTTAAGGATCAAAAAACAAACCCAATACGTTACCATTACAATCTCTAAGTACTGCCCACACCTCGATAGCCCTTAGTTTCCCCTTAACTAATCCATCAATATTAAATTTTAGTTCACCTTTATTTTGGGGAATCCAAACAACCTTTCTTATTGGATTATTGACAATTGAAAGTTTATTAATTATCCAAGGCATATTCCACCATCAAACATCCTCAATAGAATTTTCCTTCTCAAAAGCATTAATCCAAACTTGGGTCTCATCTTAATCATGAAAAATCACTTCACTTTTCCCCCATTTCTTATTGTTAAACACCATATCATTTCTTGCAAGCTACAAAGACCACAATGTAACACCCATCACAACCATCCATCTATTTTTCAATGTACTATTGGAGAAAAGATTTTCACATATCTCTGTTAAGGACCATATAGAGCCAGGTGCCACCCATTGAAAGTTCCACCAACTGAAAATCAAACTCCACATTTCCCATGAAAATTTACATGCTAAAAGGATACATACATATTCTTCCTCTACTTGTCTACACCACAAGCATGAGATATTATCCTGTTCAAAAGAAATTCCCCTAATCTTAAAAAAGTTCTTTGTAGGAATACTATTCAACATCACCAATTAAAGAAAGCATTGAACTTTGGGGGAAATTGTAATTTTCCTAATGGATGAATACCAAACTATAATTTTTCCCATGGGCTTGATCCCTTTAAGCACTCATAACTTCCTTCACCGAAAATTTTCCTTTCTTATCAAGCTGCCAAATTAACATATCATCTTTCTTGTCATCAGCAACCACTCCTTGCAATATTTCCAACAATTCTCGTAAGCTCTTTTTTTCCCATTCAAAAAAAGTTCTCCTAAAATCTAACTCTCACTCACTATTAACATTCCAAAACTTTTGTACCTTTACAAATTTATTGTTCACAGTTGCAAATAGTCTTGAAAACACATCTTCTAAAGAAAAGTTATAGAGATCCATTTATTAGACCAAAAAGAGATTCTACATCCATCCTTTATAATCCAACAACTCTCATTTCCTATCACTTTATCAGTCCTCTCCCTTTCTTGCAAACAAATGACATTTCTCTACACATTAGACATTGTCCCTATCTAATTACATGATAGTAACCAATACAGAGCTCCTTCTCTATATTTCTCACAAATCAACTTCTTCCAAAAGGCATTCTGGTCATTTTCATATTTCCACCACCATTTACAAAGCAAATCAATATTCTTCTACACCAAATTTGAAAGCCCTAATAAACCAACCATTCTTTTAAATTGAGCACACTACCTTCTATTTGACTTTGGCAAGCTTTTTATTATTCTCACTTCCACCTCAAAGAAAAGCTCTCTTTAATTTCTCTATTTGTGATATTACACCTTTAGGTGATTGAAAAATAGAAAGGTAGTATATAGGTAGAGAATTCAAAACTGAATTAATAAGAATATTCTACCTTCAAAAGACTAATATTTCTTTTGCCATCCTATCAATTGTTCTCTAAACTTTCTCATTATTGGTTCCTAAGTTTTAACACTCCTTGGATTTACTCCAATAAGGATCCCTAAATATTTTAAAGGTAAAGAACTCACCCTACAACCTAGGATTTTCATTATTTCTTTTATCGTATCATCAATTATAATCAAGTGCCATATTTTATATAAAAAATCGATTAAATTATAAATCAAATAGGCAAACCAACTAACATATATTTGGATAATTCTAACTTAGGCCAAACCCACATATCATAAGCTTTGGGACCTAAGATTTCAAGGTTAATGCTGCTCTTTGCCATTGAAACAAAACTTCATTGACAATATGCATATATTTTTGGGTCACTTTTGAAGATGTCTTTAACCGAAGTGAATCGAATGCCAAAATTTTTGCATCTTTTCACAAAAATTTATGTGATCTAAATCCCTGAACTAAGATGATTCAACATTAAACCTATCGACGTAGTTCCTCAAAGATTCCTCTACTTGTTTCTTCATTGACATGAGGCTAATGGAGATTTGCTTTTAAAGTATACCACTTATGAAATGATATACCAATTCTTTAAAGCTACTTATAAACCTCGGTTTAAATGAAGAATATCAAGATTTGGCAACCTTCTTTAGAGTTGCTAGGAAAGATTTGCACATGATGGCATCATTTACCCTCTGGATAGACATGTTAGTTCATAACATTTCCAAGTGATTAATCGAATTTGACATGCTATCATAAGTCTTTGTGGTTAGAAGTTTAAAACCTTTTAAAGGTAAGAATTTGTCTATCTCTTTGGCAAAAAGGAGTTGTTGAATATTTATAAATCGAAAAAATGAGAATTATTTGAAATTACTTTCTTTTCCATTACTTTTATCTTTCCTTTGACATATTCAAACTTCTTATCCATCTAATCAACTTCTCTCTTCTTTTTCGACTTATCCTTTATATCCAGTATGTGTTACAATTTCTCATGTTAGGACTGTTCAATTTTTTCTTATATAAGTTTTGTTTTTGAGGTGCTAGTGAGAATGTATTAACTTTGGGAACTAATGGGTTGTTGAGAGCCTACTTCAATGGGATAGTTTTCAAGTAGTTGCATCTTGTTGGAATGAGCCTTATAACCAATTGGTTTGGTTAAAGCTTAAATCCAATCATGCAATCATATTATTCATACTAAATGATTAGAAGTTGGCCTTCATAAATAAAGCTATGCTTATAAATCTATTGGATGCAGTCCATGAGATTAAAATTCCTTGTAAGAGAATTGTAAAGTATTACAATTATGAGATTCTTATGCATTAAAGCATAATCTCTAAATTGTTCCTAGATGTATCAAAAAGATTGGACATCAATGATGCTTAAAGATGAGTATATTCTATGTTCTTTATTTCAAAAATAAGTAATCGATCTCATTGGTTGAAGTATAGGGATACTTGGAACTAGAATTTAGGTACTTGTTCTAAGAACAAGTTCACTAAACATGATCTGACATAAGGATTCCATTTAGCACTTCACTCTAGTGTCAATGAAGTATATGTTCATGTAAGAGTTATGCAAGTGATCCTCAAACTTAAGACACCAGATTGTTTTATACGAGGATTACTATAGTTTGATTTCATCCTTACAAGTCCTACCAAGGACGCTTAAACAATGTGGTTTTAGGTATAACATGAGACATATAAAGGCAAATAAATGGTCAAGATAAGATTCATCACTTCAAGTGAATAAAGAGATGTATCTCAATTGTTCATCCCTTAAGTACGCCTATGTGAAGACTTTGGCTAGAGCATAATGGATTTTAGGAAATGAGTTTCCTATAATTCATGATAGCTAATCAATGTCATAACTAACATGGAAGGTTTACGAATTGACATTGCACCATGCTCTTAAGCTTTCTAAGATACATGGTGAAAGGATTGAATGGCATCAAGAGAATGATCACTAAAACATTGAGTCAAACCATCTTGACTCTTCTAACATTTAAGTAGCTAAATCTCGTTCCTAGTCAATGATCATAAAGTGATTTATAAGATCAATGATAAATTCAAAGTAGTTCAAATTTATCTAATTCTAAATTTAATTCATGGATTACATTTTAAAGTCATTGCCAATATGTTGGAAGCTTAATGGGTTATATACAAAAGGTGAATATTGAGATTAAATTGGGAAAGGTGATTAAGTTAAACTTAATCAAAACTAAAAGTTATGAACTTCTATTAAACTTAATTAAAAGATTTAATTAAGTGCAAAGACCAATTAACAATTACATAAACAGAGTCATTAGGGCTAAAATTAGTCCAAGATATATATACCTTACTTAAGCTACTCATACGAAGTAACTTAGCCATCACTCTTTACTAGTGTGTAATGTTGGCGCCCCTTGCGAGTGTGTGAAGGAAAAATCTGTTTTTCTCTTATACTTTTCGACTAGCGCAAAACGAAAGGAAAAGTGTTCAAAACACATCCTTGCTAGCATGTTGAAGGCTTGGCAATCCCACCCTATTGTAGGGATTTCTCCTTTCACTGTGTGGATTTTCGTTAAAGGTTGTATAAGAATGTCTTGGACAGCTTTGGTTTGTTAAACTAGGCTTGGTGTGAGGTCTCTTAAAGGGGCTGTTGGTGGAGTTTGAACAAAGAATCAAACTTTCCTTTGTCCCCAAGGTAATGACCAGATCACATATGTGTTTTATTATATTGCACATCATCCGAAAACCATACAAGTGACCTTGGGTGGAAAGGTCGGTTTTGATTGTTTATTTTCGCTGCATTTGTATTTTGTTTTTATTTTCATTTTGCATTATGATGCATGGCCGGCCAACCCTTTCCTGTCACATTTTTGGATTTCCACATCATGTTCACACTCTCCTTCTCATTCACATCATTTTGTAAAAGCCACCTAAATTTGCATAAGTTTGGTGAAGACGATTTCAGTTTACATAGATTTGGTGAAGGGCATTTTGATTCACATCAATTTGGTGAATAATAACAAATGTTGTACTTGTGTCAAGTTTCTAACCTCTTCTTGAAGTTTTGTAATGTCTTCCACCATCACTAGATCTTGGCCATTTTGGATACTAGGAGTGCTTAAATTCATTTGTTTAGGATGACATCCACATTGACACCTTGGTCATGGTACTCTTGTGATGTATGTGAGTGCTCTTTTGTAAAAAGGAATCCTTGAAATCAACTTTCAATGAAAATATCAAAAGTTAAAGACTAAACCCCAAACCTGAAAGACCATGTTTAAAGCTTATACCTAATGTGCAAGTGGACAAGTCCCTATGTGATGATTAGAGCCCCATGATACAATGAAAAGTGAGTTGCAGTGTAGGAGTTGGCTTCGACATGCCTTCTCCAACAATCGAGTCAATAATTGTATAAGGAGAGTAATAAGGGTGGAGATAGAAGTAATGTAACTTAAAGAAAATAGTCCTATTCATAATGGGGTTTACATTTGATGTATTGTCGATATATAAATTCTATACACTAAATAATGAACTTAATGTTATCACGTTGTTAATAAATAAATTTAAAAGTTAAAAACACTAAAAAATAAATACTCATAATTTTGAAAAATTTATTATAAAAAGTTTTAAACTTTTACTTTTACATATTTATGAAGTGATATATATATGTAATTAAATGATAATATATAGCTATTATTAAATAATATTGCATCAAATATAAATTCGTTATCCATTCACAATGAACACTTTTACCTATTAATATTGGAGTGAATATCTAGGTGTGATGCTTCAATTGTAAGCATAATGCCACAAGGATGGTAAAGATAGTGCCGCGTGTCTTAATATGAAAGATATTCAAAATCCATGTCTAACACAATTAAAGGGGTTAAACTTGAAAGTAATACCATTGGTTTTCCTCCGTATTTGAAAAGTGGACACCATTAGGCTGAATATTAGGCGTGATGTTAAGGAAAATAACTACGTTGAAAGAAACTAACTAGTATCATATTACATGACATGATGCTCATGTTACTTTATTGATGTCTAAAGCCACCTGTGCTTTCTAGAATTATCTTTTCTACTACCAAAGATGAAGATAAGATTGAATTTCCCAAGGATTGAATTTCCGGAAAGAATAGAGAAAGTTCGTTAATATCATCGTCAGCCAAGTTGACAATGATGCATGCAATTAGTGGATAATTCTTGTTTGGAATAAGACAGTAATGACCTGCTCATCTCTTAACAATATGTATTAGCGACTTGTTCAAGTTAATCAATGAAGCTGTCATTATCTTTCATGCACTTTTTGTAAAATAAAGGGAAACGACGCAACAAACGGACGCAGCTGCTGATCTCAAATGGGTCTCCAATCTTTAACCCCTGCCTTAAGTTACCAACAATTGTCAACCCGTGTTCCTTTCTTTATTCTTATTTTTGGGTACAAACCGATTCGTTTTGAGCATCCAAGGAATTGACATGACCTGACCTCTTCCCAGAAATTACGTCTAGTTTGGAATTTGGTTGTTTTTCCTTGCAAAAGTTCAACAAATGGAGTCAATGGAAAACTGATTTTTAGAGATAAGTAGTCTTACATTTTTATGATGTTCAGCATTGCGACTGAGCTCTTTCCTTTTTCTTGCTTTTTGATTAATTTCTTGTCTGGTTTCAGTAGTAGGTTACTAACCTTAAGAGCATGCATGCTTAATTTCAATGGAAAAATGCCCCCAGATTGCATCACACTTGTTTAAGTAGTCATGGAACCATAATTTCGAGTACTAGAAATTGAGACTCTTTCTGACCTTTGGACAAAGAAAAAAGAACTAACATAGTGGTTGGCTTGGATAAATCTTTTGAAAATCAACAGGTAAGAAAAAGAGGGGGATTTCCGAGAATTCGAATGTAACAAACCAGAATCCGCCGAGTGGTGTTACTCTGCAATTTCATATTCACAGTCCAGAACCTAATATCCGTAACCCTCAAGTACGTTGAGGTCATACTTTGCAGGGAATATAAATGCAACAAGTCAATGGCACATGGAAATTTTGACTTGTAAACAAAAAGTCTTTCCCCGCGTGTTAGGTGCATGAGAATAAGATAGCAACACAGGATTTGTCGAGGCCAAAGGGGTTGGGGTTGGGGTTGGGGTTGGGGATGATGGTGTCACACTATTTGACCCTCTGGAGTTTAGCTTGGCTTGCAGAGTTGGTGATGCCATGCTTCCTACTTCACCTCATTTCTTTAATCATTTGCGAAAGCTTTAAAAACCCTTCTAACCTATCATATCAATGCCTCATTCCATAAAATAAGAACCTCAAGAGAAAGAATTAAAGTCAATCAAATGTTTGAATATTCACCCTTGATTTGGCTTCTTACTTAGTATCGCTATAAACTTGATCAGTGAAAGTGGGACATGCAGGGTACAGACATCAACCAAACAGGATTTGCTCTTGATATTGTGCTTTTCACCCTTTTTTTTGTTGGGGAATCTTATATACTATTACAAATTAATAATGTAGATGTCTTGATATAAGATAGTATTATTTGTCACCCTGTAATGGAGGTTATTTCGTGTATGTCTTGGTTAACTTTGACTTTCTCCAAGCGTAGTACCTACTGTCAAGTAGTAGTATGTTTTACGATCTTTTCGTTCTTCAATATTTGCTGAGACAACAGTAACCTAACTTGGAAGTAAGAAGTGTCACCCACCAATCAACTAATGTGTTAGACAAACAATCCTCTGATTTTTATAACCATTCGCTGCCTGAATACCCTCTTCTCTTCTACGAACAAGCACCAAGTTCTAACCAGAGATACATTTGCCATCAGAATTATGCAATGTAGGGTTGTGTACTGAATCTCTGCTGTTTTTAAATGAATTCCATAAAACTGCAAACAATAGTTCAATGTTTCATTAATTTTTACACTACAAATTCATATGGAACACTAATTTTAAGTTATCAAATAAGTTAAAAACTAATGGAGACTTAAAACCCTTAACATCTGAGCAAGGGCTGTACTGACGCATTCGAGCTTCACACAGCCAGAATCAGTATTTGAATGGGACCTGCCTGGAAAAGTAACCATATACATCTGAACCAATTACACCATATAAATATGAACTCTTGGTTTAATAATAATAATAATATGGGCAAAACGATTAAAAACAAATTTGGTTCCTAGTGTATCTGAAATTCGCAAGTGCTATGCATTATTCATGACCATAAACTATACACATCTTCAAAAGAACAGAGTCCCACCTCCAACTGACAGATGCATTCACCCATAGTAACACCATCTTGATCGCATTCAAAATAGCAAGGGTCCTGAGTGGGGAAGTTGAACCTTTTAATGATCATGAGAAACCATTTTGTGCAAGATTTAAGGCTAGATTGTAGTAAGTGAAACTCACATCCCAAATGTACGTTCATGGCTCTCCTCTGTGTATTTTGTAGTCTCCCTGAGTATAATCAGCCCAGAGTGTATATTTTTGCACTCTTGAAATAACTCGTGGCAGTACAATAAGAAGAACCATGGCATAGTGTAATTATTAGCCTAACCAGTGGATGAACTTAAACTGCAGTAACTGGGTTTCTTATTTTAACTTTTCCCAGTATGATGTTGCGAAAGTGAAATTCCTCGCTTCAAGATTAGATTTATTTTACATTTATTGCAGCAGCCATGTTCCTAAGCTTCTGAGATATTTCTGAAAATGAAGGCCTCTCTGCTGGATCAGAGGCCCAACTCTTTTCCATCAAAGCCTTCCATTCAGGATCACACCATGAAGGTATTTTTGGACGTAATGTGTTGTTTACAATTCCCCCTGCATGATAAAAGAATGAAAATGTTGGAAGAGATCAAGTCAAAATTTCATTAACAGGCCATGTTCACATCTAAAAATATAATCTGAATGTGACTTCCAAAAACATGCATACTAGAGAAATAGCTTGCTTAAATGGAAAAAAGATCCTTTCAACTATATCAAAGAGAGTTAGAAGTCCAGACTCATTCATCTGAATATTGATCTCCCTTTCATGTCAAATAACAAACAACTTAGTAGTTATTTTCAGAAATATTCACAAATAGAGATCCATCCATAGGCCAATACTAAATTCCTTTATCAAGGAACTGCATCAAACGCAGACCTACAAACAAAAGAAAACAAAAATAACAGTATTCACTTTTTTCTCCTCTTATAGAAAGTAATTGCTGATTGATCAGTAGTACAGATCCTCAAATGAATAGTAAAAGAATGATATTGAAGCTAACATTTCTTGGCATCCTTAATTCAATGGAAATGAAAACACTCCTACTTAAGAACAATTTTCATTGTTTAACCTCTTAGAGCATATGTGCGTAATGCATCAGAAAATTTGCCAGATTTACAGAATAGTGTTAACATTGTGAACCATGCTTCAACACCTAAACTGTTAAAATTTAAAACTTTGTCCCTAACAAAGACATGACAATTCCAATGAGGGCCATTGCTTTTACAAATCAATATGGGAGGATCACCTTTAAGGCATTTTTAGGGTTTCATTTATGTATAGGGTAATCAATGGGACTTCCCCTATTTGTTAGAAGGATGGCTATGGTTGCATTAGAAATGCTTATTAACACATTGTTTCAAAAAGTTTCCCATAAATAGACATTGAAAGCAGTGTCTTCCCCTCTAGTTTCTCCCTCTTGCTCTCTGCCTTCCACATTCTATTATTTTTCCCCTCTCTTCTCTTCTTACCCTCTTTCTCCTGTACTGTATTAAAAGGGAATTGAAAAACAGCACCTAAAGATTAAAAATAAGTATAAGTTCAACATGATAATAAACCAAAAGTTTCAAGGTCCAATAGCAGCCAATCAGCGATAGCATTGATTATACAAGAATATACTAAAGCAATTATTATTGAAGAACAGAACAAGGTAGCTTTGACCTTAAGCCTAAAGGCAAAGACAGCAAGAAAACTCAGAATCAACAAGGAATTCAGATTCCCCAATAAGGAATCTCCTCTTCCCATACTTTGCATAGCTCCTCCCCCCACCCCCAGAAAGACCCTTCCCCTTTTCTTTCTCTGCATGCATGTGAAGGGTGCAAATATGGATGTTATCCATGCATAGAACTCAAGAAATGAACGTCACATAAATTATCAAAGTAACCAAAAACTTAGATAATCTGAAATAACAGAACATTATTCAGGTCATTTCCAGTTATTGAAGATCTAATTCTAGTCACAAGACATGCATTTCGATCAAGACTTTGTTCAAAGGCAAGATGGTCACATCGGCATATCCTCCCCTTTTTGCAGCTATCAAACAAAAAGTTGATAAACAAAACTAAACTGTAAACACACAACAGAAATCCAAAGAAAACCTTGTTAACAATTACACAAGAAATAATCATTGCCACAGTGCTTGGCCATGGTTAGAGTGTCAGGCATATACCCACATCCAACAAAGGAATGTTCAACTTTCCGTAAGAGTTTCCTCACAGCCAAATGCATAAGTTGATGGACATGTCCAATATGTGTACCGGACTATGTGTCACAATAAAGTGAAGAGTTGAAGTAACATAGATTGTGCAGAATGTACAGAAGACTGTAGCAAATCACTCACAACATACAAGATACTAAGATTTATGGCACTTACCAATTATAGAAGCACAATGCATATCTGCATAAGGTTCTTCACCAGTCAATAACTCCCACATAACAATCCCAAAAGAGTAGACATCAATCTGAAGCACAGAAATGGATGAAACATTAATATATTTGTCAAATAATATGTCCTAAAAAGCAAAGGAAACAAACACTCATGTCGAAAACAGCTGTATCTGTTCCCAGATTTTCTGTATTCTATATATAATATACCTTTTCAGTTACCATGTTACTTTTACCACTCAAAAGCTCAGGTGCCATCCAGGGTAGAGTTCCACGAACACCTCCTGACACTAATGTATGTTGTCTGACCTTTGACAAGCCCAAATCGCCAATCTAAGAGGGTATGCATGCACTGTATGAGTTCCAACTCCATTGACCATCAGAAGAAAACTAACACTACTGTGCTTGAAAGAAAATTTATAATATATATATATATATATATATATATATATATAACAATTGAAGACCAAGGTGAGAAGAGCCTATGCTGAAGAAATGATCTCAGGCTGAAACTTTTACCAAAATTCCACTGTTAAAGAAATCACAGCAAGCTGACAATAACATCCAGAATGTCACTTTCAAAAAAAAAAACATCCAGAATGTTCAAGAAACTTTGGGAAGAACATAAAAGTTCTGCAGAACGAAAGAAATAAATAAACAAGAACAAATATTCTATACAACCAAACCTAACCCAACTTAAAGTTTGGGTTCCAGAAACAATTTATAAGACAGAATACCTTGCACACCGGACGCTGTGGATCTCTCATATTTACCAACAGATTTTCACATTTCAAATCAAAATGTACAATGTTCTTTCCATGCAAATACTCCATTCCAAATGCAGCATCCATTGCTATGATGAGTCTCTTACGACGATCAATAGTCCTGCTCAATAACAGTATTACATCACACATATTACTTAAAAAATATATTACATTCTGACTTGTTTACTATTATAAACAAAAAAAGGTGTATTCTTGGGCAAACAACAACGATTCTTAGAACAAATTGCAATAAAGATGCTCAAAAGGCAACCTGACCACATAGCTACTAACATGGTTACCTGTCCTTCTTCTGTAAAAACTGCTTCAAGGATCCGTTAACCATGAATTCTGTAACAGTAGCTAAGGATCCGTCAGGGCCATCACGTACTATACCATAGAAAGAAACAACATTTGGATGATGTAATGAACTCAATATCAACGCTTCTTTCCAGAAATCCGCAATCTGTGGCAGCAAAAAAAAAGAGATTCTATTGATCAATTCGATGAAAAGAATAAAAATATCATATAAATGAGATCATTTCAGCAAATGTTATAAAGAATTCATCATAAGAGCTCTTGCAAATAGAATCCTTTAAAGGAACTTAATAAAAACCAACAATTGAACTATGTCCCACAAATATCCTTGCTTTAACTGCCACCACGCACGGGTATTAACTTCAAGGGGATAAAACCTAAAGACAAGGTGTGAAAGCAAAATACAAAGATATACTAATTGTTACCAAACGCTCTCTTTCAGAAGGCCTTCCCGCAAAGCAGCTGGCTTTAATTCTCTTGATTGCTACATCAGAACCTTTCCATTTGCCATGATAAACAGCCCCATATGTTCCAGAGCCTAATTCTCGGATCTCCTCTAGATCATCATTTTTTATCGTCTGCAAGTACGACGCAAATACCATCAGAACCAAAATGGTGACAAAACATGTGTAAAAAAAGTAAAAAAATTTACAGGTCTAGAAGAAATAATAATGAGAAAAAAAATAAAGTTAATTACAAGGGTAAAAAGAAAAAAACAATTACCTGTAAGCCTCTTGCAATAGCTTCTGCTTCAGCCTTTGTTGGCTCAATTTTGGAAGGCGTTATGTTGTCATTATCAGAATCCAATTCCAACTCGCCTTGAGCATTCTAGAGCGCAAACAGATATTAGAAGGAGAAAAATATAACATTACAAGATGTTCTTCAATAAAGAAAATCTTCTTCAATCTCACCACCAATTCAGATTCATTTGCAGCCGCTTCTTTTTCAACTGCATCATGCTTCACGGAGTCACCATCTTCAGCTTTTGCTTTAACTTCTTCACCCTCTTCTAAAGCTGCTTTTTTAACCGAAGCAACAAACTCTGGTATGAAACTCAGACGGTTTACAGATAGCTTTGAATTTTCAGCAGCACTAGGATCTTTTCCACCAGCTTTTGGCTGGTCACCACACTTTTCAGCAAGTTTTAAGCAATTTGAAATGCTAGAATCAAGGAATGGTGTTTTAGATTCATTTTCAGTAATTTTGATTTGCTCTGGACAGCACATACTGGGAACATTAGACTTTTCAATCTTTGCTGCATAATTTGCTTCTTTATCTTCTATTGGAACAATTTTCTCCTCAATCCTCAATGCTCTGGTGGCATTAGAATCATCTTGTGAAGTTGGATTGTTACCAGAAACAGATTTATCATGAATTAAAGTTGATGATTGATCCGACGACTGCACAGGTTCCGTAGAAGTGGCCAAGTTGAGCATATCTTGTGGGGATCGAACTGGTTCTAGAGTGACAGCATGTCCAGCTTCCTGACCATGAGGACCAGTGTTCATCTTGAGAGGATGAGCATAAGTATTGTCTGAAACAGCAGTCCCATCAAAACCCAGCATCTTTGGTGACGACTCAACCCAAGGATTTTGACTATCTGTTCCAAGACAAAGCCTTGCAGTAGCTTCCACCGGACCTTTCACCAATGCTGAGTTAACTGTACCATTTACTTGCTGGGGCAAGCCAGATGCTTCATAAGCAGGAGCACCATGAATTGGGTTCTGAACATTTCTCCATAAAGACTGTGTGTGTCCATGTCCATGTGATGCTGGGTAAACATTATCTCCTCCATATGGGTAAGGATAATTCCCATATCGAACCCCACGTTCTTCAGGAGGAATGTGCAGGTGGGATGAAGCAACCACAGCTTGATCGTGAAAGACTTCACTCCCCAATTCAGGTCCAGCTCGGTGATGAACATAATTTGAGGGCAGATGATGGCCATCAGCTAAACTAGCATGCCCAAGAGGTAAACTCATGCCAGGACCATCTACAACATAGTGGTCATTCAATCTTGCAGCCCCAGGTACATGATTTCTTGCTTCCTCAACACGAGGGTTCAGTTGGTGCTGCAGAACCCATCCTCTTTCATGACTGTTTGTTTCACCATAAGCAGAACGGGGATCACTTTGATCTTTGGAATAAAACCCATGATGCAGTTTTCCATCTGCATTCAGCAAGAAAGCTTCCCGATTTGGGGGGCATTCAGCACATGGATTATTAACCTGGAGAACTCCATTTCCCATGTTGGAATGCTCCAAATGTGGTGGTTGATTTCTGCTGAAAGTAGCCCTACAGTGCTCGCAGATGTGGTTCCCATCATAAACACCATGACCATGAAGTATGTTACCAGGAAAACCACCAGCCTTATCACCAGAAATAGCTCCAGGTGGCATCCATACTACATTATCCGAAAATTGTGGCTGGTGTTCGTATTGGGGATGATGATTTAATTGCTGCCTCACATATTCTTCAGGCATTCTATCCAAGCATTTGTCTGGTAACTCTGGAAACGGTACCCGGTAGCGAGCAGAAGATGGTGAAGGTGGAAACTCTGATAGCATTCTAGGATCATGGTGTCCATGGTGCCTAGGAGAATAGTAAGCAGGACTCCATGGACCTTCCATTTCATTGTACCTCTGAGGAACTGGTTGCTGGAGTTGGCCAGACCCCACATGAGGAATAGTAAGATGATGTAAGTTATATGGTGGCATCGACATCTCACCACTCCTCTGACTATGAAGGCCACCATCAATACTCATACTGTTAAAAAATTGTTCTGCTGCTAAATGAATATCATCGGCTACTGGAGCCATCACAGGAGAGTCACACTTCCTAAAATCAGAACCCTCATTTAAACTGTTCAAAGCATCAACATACCTCCTCTCAGTCTCCCTCTCATCCCCGTCAACATAGTGTGATGAACCATCTTGGTCAGGATGCGAAAACAAAAAAATCCTAAGCCTAGTGAACCCATCGCCTGAATCCAACTTCTCATACTCTTCCATCATGTTAATCACATCATCATCATTCACAACAGACACTAAAGCATCAAGATCCTCGTCAGGTTGCTGATACTTTAACACTGCTGCTCCATCATAAAGCTCCCTCATCTTAGTCATCAATTCCTCATAACTAATATCTCTTGACACACTCACAATTCGCGTTTCTCCCCCAACATACCTCAATTTCCCATCTTGGGGTCGAGGCAAAATGCTACCTAAGAAGCTACACAAGAATTTTACACGTGGGGTTTCATCATTGGAACTAGGGGTGGAAGCTGGGGCAGATACTGGGGTTGATGAAGGTGAATCCATCAAATACACAGCTTGATTATTATGCTGCTGTTGGTGATCAACTATTCCTTTATTACACATGGGAAGGTTTCAACCCACACCATGTAATTTAACAGTGTCCAAAATTCTAACCAAAATGGAAACCAATATACAAGTTCACTAATTTTAACACAAGAAACAGATTGATTCTCCATCCGGTAACTCAAGAAGAGTACCAGAAATCATCAAATCTCCCAAATTTTCAGACACCCAGAAAGCCAAGGAAAAAGAACCTAAATTGAATCCAACTAAGCAAACCAAAAAGCTACCACTCAACTAAATTCATGAACAACAGCTGAAACAAAACCCAGCAAAGCTTCCAAATTTAGCAGTTCCCGGATTCAATAAAAGAAACCTAAATCAGCTTTAGTCAGAAATAAATTAAATCCAGAGCTAAAAAAAAAAAAAAGTACCTGAAAAATGGGGCTGGTAAAAAAGAAAAAAAGATTGAAACTTTATTTCTGGTTTCCCTCTCTGCTTGATTGGGTGAGGCTATTTTTCCATCAAAGGACGAATAATGATAATATTGGGTTGATCTAAAGAGATAGAGATTGGGAAAAAAAGAGATTGGTGGAGGTGAAGGTGCAGGAGGAGGAAGAGGAGCGCCATAGGCAAAGGGGGAAAAATGGGGGAATTTTGGAATGATGCCAAGGCTGTACGCCAGGTAGTGTCCCACGTGGCACTGCCATCTCTCACCCTTTCTTTCTCCCTCTTCCCTTCCCCTATTTATTATCTCCTCCCTCAGGCCTTGCGCGTGTGCTCTCTTGCCACCCATTTTTTTTTTCTTCTCTTTTTATTATTTTTGTGTTCTCAATGTGAATACTTAGAATCCTTAATACTCTTTTTTTTTTTTTCCTTTTCATGTTTGATTTAAAACCACTCATATTGAGATATTATCATTACTTGGATGTTTTTCTATTGATGTCTGCTTTATCTAACTTTTTATAATCAGATTTTGTTTAAAACAATATCATAACTCATTACATAGCTTAATTCACAAATTTCGTTTTATTATTTTTGTGATAAAAAATTACTCAACTCCACCTCCTCATTCCCGACTTAATATTAAGTTTCATGACGCTAACATGGTGGAGCGCTTGGCCAAAGGGGTAAACATAGAATACAAAATTTTTTCTTTTTTAAATAAATTTAAAAATAAATGGATTATTTTAAATCTTAAGTTAAAACAACAAAGATTGAAAATCATTTTTTATTAAATAATATAAAAGATAAATCACTAATAACATTTCACTCAAAATTATTTAGGCATGATAGTTAAAAAAATCTTTCAATTATTTAAAAAAATTTTGTTAATTTTTTATTATATTCAATCAAGTTCTTATATTTTTTATTTTATTTAAATCTAGTAGACTTTTATATCTAATGGTTGATTAAGTGTCATAATTAAAATGTTACTTGTTATTTTTTATACTATATAATGTTAACGTGGCATGTTAACACGTCATAATGAATGATAATATAACTATATGGTTTTTTCCATTTTTCATATCAGCATTACATGAATATAAAATGACAAGTAACATTATAACTAATAACAGTTAGTCAATTATTAATTATAAAAGCTTAATTTGTCTAAAATAAAAATATAAAAAATTGATTGAATATAATAAAAGAATAATTTTTAAAAAATTTTTTTAAACATTGTGTTAATTATTTACTACTCAAACAAACAATCTTCCAAAATAAACGAACTGTGATTGATAAGGGAAATGCAGTTTAAGTATAAATGTTAAGTTAGAATATTAACATTCTTTATACTCTTACATATAACAGAAATATTTTGGCCAGTTGGGTTTTGTTCTTTATTAAATTGGGTTTTGTTCTTGTAATCAAGTATTTTGTATTACTCGACTTGATTAAGTGAAATTAGGATATTCTATAATCAATTTGTGGTAGGATTCAAATAGTAAAACTACCATAAATCACAAGTTCAGTAGTGTTTGACTAGTGGTCTTAAATGACCCATTACCCAAACAAGATTATAAATAATAATTCTTTAATGTTAAATTTTAGTATATATATATAAATTTTTTATAATAAATGTAATACTAATTAAAATTCATTAATTATTTTAAATATAATTTTAAACTTTAATTTACTTTCATGAATTAACTTTCATTTATTAAGTTTTAATTTTTATTAATAATATTCATAAAAAATAATTTAAAATTTATTTTAATTAGATATTTAATGGATAAATTTAAATTATTGAATAATAATTTTAAAATTTAATCAAATATTTATAAAATTCAATTACCCTATCAATTAAAGTTTAAGATAAAATATATATCGAAAATAACGGATGCCCTACCTATGAATATCTTTAAATAAAACTCTATTATTCAATGTACCCTTTTAAGTAGTTTGTTGAACTCAATTCAAAACTATTTTAAATTGATAGTGGAAAAAAAAAAACTCTTGTACTTATTGCAATTTTGGATTAATTTATTCAATATTCGTACAATTCAATCCAATCTCTCACAAAATGACATAAAAAGAGTAATAAATAATAAATTTATAAATATTTACTGTTTATGAGTAATAAAATCATTGAAATAACATCACGACATTTTTTCCTTTCACAACAAGCAAAATCAGGATCAATTAGTATCTGGACACTCTTGCTAATTGGAAATGCGTGGCTGCTTTTAACCGTGTCTAAACCTCTTTCAAATAGTATTTTCCACGTGTCAACCCTGACTGAATCAGGCATTGTGCGTAGCTGAGCAATGTAACAGTGGGCTACAATAGGGTTGACGCGATTTAAGTTCGAGTGGAATCCCACACGCACACGCTCTCATATCAGGTGGGGGCCAGGGACATGTGCTTCCAAATCATAAGGTGACAGATGGCACAAGTTCCAAAACGATCTGTTAGGCAAAATTCTTGTCTCATTCATCTTATTTAAGTTTGTCTTTGTAGTAATAATTAATTTAGAACAAAGGTAGCAGCCTCCCTCTTGCAATCTTTTCTTCAATAGAATTGGAATCTACGTTTACTCATTTTGGTTTGGATCAACATTTTCCTTCACAATTACACGTACTTCAATTTTGTTTTTTCCGATGAAAATGACTTCACCAAGTATGCTTCTCTTTCTCTATCAAACATTCCAAGGATATAAAGATAAAGAAGAATATGATGAGAACCAACTATTGAATTAAATGTTTAATTTTAATATTAAAATTAAAAACAACCATGCTCTGAAATCTGAAATCTCAAAGCACTTGCAGTCCAAGAGTATGATTCAATTAAATGTTTACATATTCCTTACTAATCAATTATTGAATTTATGTTGTTTAATATCAAAATATAGGTGATAATGTCGTGTAATGCACAATGAAAATTCATAAACTATAGGAACTTTAGATCAATAGATTGCAATTAATCGTGTCATAACGTACGGGTTCAAGAACCCAATAGTTAAAAGTAAAAAACTTAGGAGTTGTCATTAATTTTTTTTATTTAGGTGCGATTAGCCACCTATTAGTTTTATCTTAATCGACAAAGTCCTCAATTGACTTTAAATCCGTCGAAAGAACGATGAATTAGTTTACGATTTTTAGAATTAAGTTTGAAAATATAGTTACGCACGAGGAAAGATTAACATTCCCATGACGCTCGTTTCATGAACGGTTATCACATTGGAGCCTTAATCTTTAAATTTACTTCATTGTGTTCCTTTAATTATTGTTTATTTATATTATCTTTTATTTTATTAACAAATTAAAATATTTTATTTAGTTTTACAAGTGTGACGTGCACATGATTCAATTATTAAATGCATGGTATAAAATCCAAATAATATCAGACAAAAACCTTTTGTTGAGGATATTTTCCGAATCCGCCCATCATACTAGTGGGATCCGAGGATATTCTCTCACCTAGAAAATTATCTGAGAAACTCACATTTGCAAGTTTAATGAATAAATCCCATTATCGGAGTAATCATTCGCATTTGGTAAAAATAAAATTTCCGTGAATGCTAACCTATTACGAGTATGAGCTTTTTATTAAAGATATTCTCCGACCCTCCCGTTGTATTAGCGGGACTTAAAGGTATCTTTTTTTCTAAGAAATTTTTTGAGGAAATTCATCTTCACAAGATCCTTCGGAAAGTCCCATCATTGGGGCTTATGCTTGTGTATAGAATATGTCTACATATCATGACATTTAACAGTGCAATGATGATGTGCAACGTGCTTAAATAATTTCAATATTCGTTTTTAACTTTCCCATAACTCTCTTGTACCTAAAGGCTATTTCTTGAATCAAATATTTTATTTTAAAGTCACTCTTATTTATGTATATATTTCTTATAATTCACAATTTTTTTATTTTTTTTATAAATATATTTTTTATGATTATATACATTTGTTTTCTATATTTTAGCTATATTTCATTATTATTATGAGTTTACTATCTTTGAAATTTTTATTTTTTACTATTTATTCATCATTATGGATATCATCATTTTTTCCATAGTCCTATATATTTTAAGACTAAACCTTCCATTTATTCCCTTTTGTATTTATTATTATTATTATATTCATCATTTTCATTATTTCATTGTTTCTTTTTGTTTCTATACTTTTATTTGATTAAGTTAATAGGTTTTCCGTTTGCTTAGAATCAATAAACACCGAGATTTGAAATTAAAAATTTAAAACTCATCCATCGTACTAGTAGGGTTTTAATTGAAATCTCGAGCCTAGAAAAATTCATTCGGAATTTTAATTTCTTGCGTTCCAAATAAACATTCCATCATCGATATTAACCCTAAAACAATCATTATATTTTTATATTTATAGTTTTATACTATGTTATATTCTTTTATTTCTTTTATATATATATATAAATATATAAATTTGTATAGCTAAGTATTTTATTTCTACTATATACCTAACTTATTTTATTTATGATTAAACATACATATTTTCTTTCTTTTCTATTTCTTTTTCATTTATAAAAGTCTATTCTATTTTTTAATAGATATTTTCTATTTAAGTCTCTTTTTACTTTATTTTATTTTTATTTTTTTACTAAATATTTTTATTATTTTTTTTATATTTTTATCTTGGCTAAATCTATCGCCATGATTATTTTATCCAAACGTTCACTTCCTATTTATATATATCTTATATTTTTTATATAAATAAATATTCATCTAAATTTAAGTTCTTTTTATAGCTAAACATATTTAAAACACTTTTAATTTTTTCCCACTATTATTATTATTTTAATAACTTTTGTTTTGGTTTTTTTTCTGACCCTAAAATATCATTTAAAAATTTTTAAAATATTATTCTAAAATAATTTAAATTAATTCTATATTATCAAATAACACATTTTTAACCAAATGAAATGGGCTAGACCCTAACAACCCAACCCACAACAAATCCATAAAGGAAAGGAAAAAGGTTTTTACCTTACCGGGCTAGGAGTTGTCCACGTTGTTGGCCAATGAAAAGGACCCAAGCTACTGTAGCCCACCAAGCCCTTCCTACGAGACACACTATTTGAATACCTAGAGAGGCGATTTCATTCCCTGTAGAACAACACCATTTTGAGCTTCTTTTCAAATCCTAAAAGCTTTGGCCAAAATAGTGCCATTTAGTGCTCCCAACCCTAGGTATTCAAACATTATTTTCTTCCTCTTTCCTCAATTCTTTTCTTTGTTTTCTCTCTTTACCCGATTTCCTCTCCCTTATCTCCAAACTCAAAAGCCTTTCTTCCCTTTATTGTCTGAAGCCTTGCCACATCTTTCTATTTCTCCTATTGCTCTCTCTTCTCCCTACCGACGATCAAAAGATCAGAAACAAAACCCTTAAATCTCTTTGACTTCCCTTTTTTGCTTCACACCATCCTCACCATATCACTTTCGACTTCCTCTTTGGTTTCTTGGTTTTTGCATCTTAGGCTTCTTTTTTTCTTTTTTTGGTTTTGATTGTGGTTTTCGGCTATTAGTAAATTAAGGAATTTTAAGGTTTTTTGGTTTATAGGGTTTTTTGAAATCTGACTTTCTTTTTTATGAGAATCTGCCTAGGGTTTTCTTTGTTACAACCTATACTTACTAGAAGAAGGCAACTATAAAGTTGCCCTCCTTGTGTGCTGGTGTGCCATTTGGGCTCCCTAACATCGTAAGATGCCTTGGTTGACGCTGATTTCTCGCGTTTGGCAAGGTGTTGGTACTAGCAAGGGTGCAAAACTCACCCTTGCTATGTTGGTCGTGACCAGTTGGCTCCCTAATTTTTTTTTTTCATTTTTTCTCTCTTTTGTTTTCTTTGGTTTCCAAATTGTTCTCTATCTTGATTAACTTTAATCCAAAATGATTAATTTTGATTCTGTTTATTTTGTTTGATCAGTTTACCATCAATTTAGCCACATTGGGCTTGTTTCTACTAACAAGCTTAAGCATATTGTAAGCCTAGCAAAGTCCAGAATTATTGAAGACTAACGAAACCCAAGTTCAAATTTGGGCTTGATATTGATCCCTAATAATAAATAAATAAAATTGAGACAAATATAATCAAATTAAAATAAATAAATAATCAAAACTAATATTAAAAATAAAATAAATAATAACAAAAAATATAAAAATAATGTCAACAAATCCTAGAACCAGTGCATGAAACAAAGTAAGCAAAAAAAAAAAAAATGCATAGGAAGTTACACACAAATATAAAATGTGAAAAGTGAAAACGTCTTCTCAAAAGGAGTTTGATATTTGTCTTTGCTATTTTAACATGTTTAGAGGGTATTTTGGACTTTTTATACATAAACCTCATATATTTTGATAATTTGGATAAAAGGTAAGGACGTTTTCGATTTTTTCTTGGAAACACAAGGGTGTTTTTAAGGTTTTGCTCTTTCTCTTTTCTCTGGAAGCTTCCATTCTCTTTTTTTCCTTCCTTTTTTTTTTTTCATTTTCTCACTCTTTTTTGCTATTCTTTGGAAACTTCCCAAATGTTCTCTTTTTTTACTTTTTTCTTAATCTCCCCTCCTCTCTCATTGATAAACTCTACAATTTTGTTCTTCAACATATTGCTTGCATTTTGGATGGTAAGCACTTAGGTATTTATTTAATGGATACTCTTTTTGTTAATTTTCACTATCTTAATTTTTTTAATTATTATTTACTACAGAAATTTAGAAGTTTTTTGCCTATTCGTCTAAATGTAGAAAATGATATACTAAACTTTTCAAAGTTGCTTTTTATTTCTTTTGGCTCTCTCACTGTTGCTAAGCAAAACAACAAAAAGAGAAGATGAATGCTGCAATTATTGGTAAGAAATCTTTTTTCTTAGTGGCTTTCTATTTTTTTTTCCTTTTTGTTTATTTTTGGTTTTTTGTTGATTACCATGAAAAAAATGAGTTTTTGGTAGAAGATCCGTTGCAAGGAGATTTTCTAAAAGTGATAAAAAAGTATTTGGAGCATAGGTTATGAAATGCATTGCCCTTAATGGTGGTGGTAACTCTCTCTCTTTTCCTCTATCTCTTCTACTTTTTAAAAAGAATGCAACTGTGAGTACAATTTTGTTTGAACAATATTTTCTTATTTTTTTATTTTTATTGTATTTTTTTGTCATTTTATAATAGGTTTTTATATTTAAGTTGATAAGTTTATTTATTTTTGAGTGTAGTACATGCAAATAATATTGAGTTAACAATATTATATTTTTTTCTTAAAGAATTGCTTCCTTTTCTCTTTCCATATTTTCTACCAACATAAACAAATGGTTATGATGGCTATTGCAGAATTTCCATCCTTTAAATATTTTGTCACAATCTAATCTCAGGCCATGACTAGTGTAGGGACCTAATAGGCAAAGTCCACTAAACCCAAACAAACCTTATAGTCATACCTGTATCAAATGGATTAACACATATCTTATATAGCAAAATTCCATCATATATATATATTATTCATATCCAAACACCTAACATGCCTTTACTCAATATTATAACATCAAGTGCTAACGTTATCTTTATACATTCTCTGTCATAAGTATTTAACACGTTGTCATCTAATGACTACATCAACACCACTAGACTTCTATCAAGTACAAGATAAAATATGACAAGACAACGGAGTGACACAGGTTGGTGGGGCTTAATGAATACCATAATAACACCTACCATGATGTTGAATAAGGGTAGAACTGTTATGATCTAGCTAACTTTTATTTTAAAAATCAAAAACATGAATTTTAAAAAGGTAAGTATAAATACTCGGTAAAGGATAAGGAGCGAAAATGAGTATTAATGGGAGAATATTTAATAAACTATGCTATTTTAGTTTGAAATCATGTAATTTTTTTTGAAAACATAAAAGTATGCATACACGTACTCAAAATGCATCCTATCTTATTTATAAAATGTTAATATAATCATATTCCTTGCATTTCTGTTGCCTGCTAACTTTTTTGTGGATTTTTGAATTCTACTCCTTTTGTTGTGTTGTTTACCTTTGGGTTGCATTTCCTTTTCTAGTTGTTTTTTTGACTTTTTCTTTTGGTTGTTCAAATTTTTGAGTTGGCATTCCTTGTTCTTCTTTCCCTCCTTTCATGACTCTATTTCTCTTTTTCCAAGAATTGTTTTTCCTTGTGATCAATGAAACCTCATTTAATTTTTTTTTTAAAAATATATTCCAAAAAACCAAAGTCCCTTTGTTTCAAATCACATGAAAAAGAACCACTTTGATTGAAAATATGGGATAAATAATGATACACAAGAAACTAGTCTTGAGACTTCATTCAAAATTGTGCTTTTCTTATTTCAAAACTTTATCACACCTAATCTAATCACACAATTTAGAAAAAATTTAAATTCCAACATGTTCGTATAAATTTAAAGAAGTGAAAACCTTATAATAATATATATCAAATAGTCCAAGCATCATTATCAAAATTTAATACACTATTGGAGCAACTTAAGAAGCACAAAATACAAATATATCACACATGATAGGTAGTCAGTGCAATCTAGCCTACTAGCTTTTATTATCGTTTATGCCATCCTTCGACCACAAGGCTAGCACTATTTATCCCATTTCCCCTCACTAGCTAGGGTGGTTTTATTATGCACAATAGTTAGCAGAACTGTTGTTATCTTAGGTCTTCACTTAAGTGCTCCACATTAAAAAAGTTTCACATTATCTTTATAACTCATTTCACTTTCTAAAAAGAGCTTTATGTCCAACATGTATTAAAAAGAATATAGTCATGCCACACATAATATTTCATAAAACAAGTTAATCATAGAAACTATACATGCTTACAACACTTAATAGTTTTCAAACATGTTAATAACATTACCAATTTAGACATAGTTAAAAGCAAAACATACAATATGAAAAGCTCGTTTCCCAAGCACATTTTTGAAAGCATTGAGCATAACATAATCAAATATTGCATGAAATTTTTAAAAACAATTTAAATGCATGTCCCTTACCTTATATGTCACCAAATCAAGGCTAAGCCACTTAACCAAGCTCGTTTAGCTAGTTGATCTCGGAGTTTCAAGTGAGCCTAACACATACAACCAACACAGTAAAAGAATATATCATTTACCTCAAGACTAGAGATTTAGCTAAATCATTTAAAAACCTTTAACAGTCTTTCCTCTAGGTTTTAAGTTCTCTTTTTTCTACCTTCATATTTTCACACCCATTTCAACAACTTAGGTTTTCCTTGAAAACTTTCTTTCACATACCTTCTTTCAGGCTAGAGAAAATATAACTTATCACTTTAACATTTTCCGTATAACCCATTGTAGACACCTATTAATAATAATATATAATAAAAATAATAAAAACTAGAATAAAAAATAATAATAAAAATAAAATAAATAAAATAAAATAAAGAGAAAATACAAGACAAGAGAATACTGGGCCTGCTTAGTCTTCTTTTTCTCTCGTTCATCATTACAGGGCATTTAATGCCCTTGAAAAGCCATCGAATTTTAGGGGAGAATAGTCACCTCCGGCGACCAACCCTGCTCTGTGATAAGGTCTAGTGAAATCATGCTCAGAAGAGCATGATTTCACTTCTGGATTGTCCAAAATTTTGGACAATCCAGCTTTTAGAAGAGGGGCAATCAGATTTTGGAGAAGGGATTGGGGGCAACCAAACCAGAGAGAAAAAAAGCATTCGGGAGCCAAACAACAAAGAAAAACCCATCTTTTCGAAAAAATCAAATCCCTGCAGCAACAAAAAAAAAGTAACCAAAAAATTAAAAAAAAACCCATAGTTTTCTCTAGCAACAGGTAAGATACCCAACACAAAAAAAAGTCTTATTTTCTTCTAACAACTGAAAGCCACAATCAATATTTCATACAAAAAAACAAAAAAAAAGACATATCTAGAATCTGTCATACGGGTCGACAAAAAGGGGAGAATTTTTTTGGGTCAAGGGAGTTGGATCGGCGCACAAGAAGGAAAAGGAGAAAGGGTTCGCCGGTAGAAGAAAAAAGAGAAAGAAAGAAAGAAAGAAAGGAGCGGAAGAGAGAAAGTGAGAGTGCTATTGGCGAGGGGAAGAGAGGGAAGGCGCGGCACCAGTGGGGGGGCAGAGAGAAAAGGAAACCGATTGGAAAAAAGAAGGAAGAAAATTTTAGAGAGAAGATAGAGGGTGGCTGCGGTAGAGAGAGAAAGTGAAAAGTGAAAGTGAAGAGGGAAGAAAAAAAAAGAAGCTTTTATACCTAGGTATGAGGGAGGCAAACAGTGGCGTTTTAGTGAAATGGGGAGTTGAAAGGATTAAAGGCCTAAACGGTGTCGTTTCAGATGTCTCTACAAGCACTAAACGATGTGTTTTGGAGAGCCGAACTGTGGGCTTGTGGAGCGAGCTTCGGGTGCTGCAGTTTGGGGCCTCTTGTGGGCCGTTTAGCAGGGCTGATCCAAGCCCGAAAAGGTACAATCTTACACTTGGTCTGGGCTTATTTTAATTAACTTTGGTCTAGCCTAATTTGTTTAATAAAGTGTATTTTTGTGATGATTTAAACCATGCTAGGAAAATTATATATAAAATATCAAAGATTAATTAAATGTTAAAAAATAAAAAATAAATAAAAAAAATAAAAAATAAAACAATAATAAGGAAACAAAAAATAATAAATAGTAATAAAAAATAAAAAATAATAGTAATAATAGTTATGTATATATATAGAATATAAGACATGATATAAAAATTATAACGAAAATGAAATGATTATTTTGAGTATTCGATGATGGAATTCAACCTAAAGAGGGGCAAAGAGTTACTCAAATATTCATTACTCAAATGATTATTTGAAAATATACATTAAAAAAAATAAATTTTCATAATGTTACATTTAAACTTAAATTAGTATAGTTAGTTAATTAGTTTAAATAAATATTACCAAATAAAGTTAATTTAACCATAGAAAATTTTAATTGTTTGTTTGATTAACTATGTAATTAAGTAAAATATTAATCAATAACGTTAATTAAAGAATATGGATTTAAATAGAAAACAAAAAACAAAAAACATAAAAAAATAAAAAAAAAATAAATAAATAATTCATGAAAAAAATAATAACAAACACATAATTGAATAAATTACGAGGCATTTAAGTCAATAAATGCGTGCATGTAAATCTCATTATTTTATCCTGTCACAGCATGCCACATTTATCGTGTAAATGAGGCGAGAATTCCAATGATAGGATTTCTCCGAGGAGCTTGTAGAGATGAGTTCTTTCGGGGATATCTTTAGGTGCGAAAAACGTTGAGACTTCACCAAAGCGTTGGGATGGTCTTCGAATGATTTTCTAATAAAAGATTACCGACACCATTATTTAAATAAATAAATCATGACATCATTTTATGCTTGCATCATGTGCATACGTAAAACCAAATAAAAGACTCAATCAACCAATTCAATAAAAATTATTTAATAAGCGAGGATTAAGGAAATATAATAATAAAATCAAAATCAGGTCGTAATAGAAAAACTTAAGATTAAATGGTACCGTTCGTGGAACGGGTGCCATGGAGGTGCTAATCCTTCTCCTTGTGTAACTGCACTCCCGAACACATCTTTGAAAAACGTAGATCAGTTTTCGTTCTTTCGATGGACTTGAAATTAATTTAGGACTTCATCAATTAGAATTGAATTAATAGGTGACCAATCGCACCTAAAAAAGAACGATTGGTGGTGACTCCTAGTTCTTCTATTTTCGCCCACGTCTAGCGGTCGGGTTCTTGGACCCGCACGTTATGACAGCTTGGCGACTCCACTAGGGATGAATAAAGAGAGTCAAGCCATTAAGTAATCATAAGTTATTCTAGGCCTTAAATAATTTAATGTTTTCCTTAACCTTGGGCATTTGTTTTTACTACTCTTTGTTGCATTTATTGTTTTAATTCTTGTTATTGCCATTTAATTGTGAGGAGTTTTGGATAAAGGGATGTGAGATTATTGGTCGAAAGTCGATATATTCCTTCACACACACAACACATGTTGCATTCATGCATAAGCCTTCTACTTGGGCTTTGTCATTTATTAGGAGGGAGTTTAGTAACTACGCTCTCGTGAGGTGATAATCTCTGCATGGGTTAGTGAACATTCCCACTCAAATTGAACCTAGTTCGTTCGAAGCCTATAATGGGTAAGGATCGGGGTGCCTTACTAGTCCAAGTGGACGATAGTGAGGAACAATTTGGGAACCTTTAACCTCATTCAAAACCGAACTTAGCATATAAAGTACCATGAGTAGCTTTTGCCTAGGTAGAACTTCACCCATGAGAGAATACCCTCTGACTAGGTACACATGAAGGAATTTCTTCACATCCGCCTACTCTAAATTTTTCTCGCAAAATAATGAAGGTATCATACATACCTATCACATCAATTATTTTCATTCTTTTCTTTTAATAAGAATTACTCTTAATTTTTTTTGTACTAATTTGAACCTTTTGTCATTTTTATTTTGCATATGCACATTTGTATCATAATTTTGCATATAGGAAAAGTATTTGTCACTTGACAACCATTGACGGAATAGATGTAAAAGATGACTCTTGAATTGTAGTCAAAGATAATATCTTATGCAATGGATTACTTTGTTGATGGGTGTTATGTGACAAATACTTTTAGTACATCATTCATACTTGCATTTCATGGCAATAAGTTTTTTTTATCTGAAAATAAAAATAATGTGTTTATTTTCATTCATGCACCAAAATTGCATCTAATTCATTTTTATGATTTAAAAAATAAAGATTCCAAGATAGCTCCATAACCCAAAATCGGTGACCAACGTGTTCATAATTCTCGTCAACGAGCAAGGATCATGGAAGAAGAACAAAGAGAACGAATGGATAGAATGGAGAAAGCTCAAGAAGAAATGAGGGAACAGTTAGCGAAGATGATGGAATTGATGACAAGTTTAAGTAAAGGAAAAAGAGTGGTTGAAGAGTCAGCCCCATCAGAAAACCCACAAACACAAGACACTAGCAACCCAAGAGATGATCCGCCTTATCCCCCGGGATTCAACCCACCCCATGCCTAAACTTTTGAAAAGGCTCACCCGTAAGTGGCACCACCTGCTTATTAAAATGTGCCACCCCAACAAGTCATCAATCGATCCATGGACAATTAGGGTCAAATTTTGAAACAAATCCCATCGAACCAATACACGTTCCAGATTTAGATGATCCAAAAGAGCAAGAGAAATTAAAGAAGAGTTCATCTCCAACGGGAGAAAATGAAAAAATTTGAGAAAAAGGTATGATTTGTTGGAAGAGCGCCTTCGTGCTATCGAAAGAGTTGATAGGTTCGGGACCATGGATGCAGTTGAGTTATGTTTAGTTCCTGATGTGGTGATCCCTCCGAAATTTAAAGTGCCAAAATTTGAGAAGTATGATGGGACAAAATATCCGATGGCACACATTATCATGTATTGCCGGAAGATGGTCGCCCAGTCACATGATGACAAATTGTTAATTCACTTCTTTCAAGAGAGCCTAACCTGATCAGCAGCCAGATGGTACGTGTAGCTTGACCGAAGTCATATCAAAACTTAGAAGGATTTGGCTAGAGCCTTTATGGCACAATACAAGCATGTTGCCGACTTGGCCCTTGATTGCTTATCACTTCAGACCATGGAAAAAAGGGCTTGTGAGAGTTTCAAAGAATATGCTCAAAGATGGAGAGATATAGCAGCACATGTGCAACCACACCTGACAGATAAGGAGATAACAGTATTATTTATAAATACTCTCAAGGCTCATTTCTATGAACGGTTGATCGGCAATGCCACCAAAAACTTTACAGATTTGATCCTTTCAGGGAAAATAATTGAATGGGCAATAAAGAATGAAAAAATTGAGGCGAATGAAACTAATAGCTCTAGAAAGGGGGTCCCACTTAAGAAAAAAAAGGAAGATGTGCAGCCAGTCACTTATATAAGCGCTCAAAGCCATAATCTCAACCCTTACCATCATATCACCCATATCCACATTTCTATCCCGGTGTAGGCAACATTACCCAGAACCCTTATATATGTCAGCCTACCCAACAACCAGTGTTTCGACCCAATACCTTCCCACAGTCACCAACACCAAGACCCATATTTTCAACCAATAACTCTGAAAAAGCTTAAAGAAGATCTAGGACTACTCAAGAAAAGCCCTAATTCGATCCTATCCTAATTTCTTACAGCGCCGTATTACCACAGTTGATTGAAAATCGACTGTTAGCCCGCACCCCTATAGAACTCCTCAAACCCCTTTTTCCAAAATGGTATGACCATAATGCACATTGTGATTATCATTTTGGGATCCAAGGGCATTCCACTGAAAACTGCACTACACTTAAGTATAAAGTCCAAGCACTCATTAAGGCAGGACTTTTAAACTTTACCAAAAGAGACAATTCAAATGTTGGTAGGGATCCCTTGCCTGATCACGGAAGACTAGTAGTGAACGTCATCCATGAGGAGATAACTTGAAAAGTGAAAAGAAGTCTCGATGAGGTTTGGATGCCAAGGGATAAAGTGTTTGAGGCGTTGTTCAAAATATGGATAATTTAACATTTTGCATATTTTAAATGAAAAATATGCAAGTTGTCTAAAGAAATTTAATTAAGTAGCTACCCATATAAATATGCAATTAAGCGTGTTGGATTTAAATTTTATGTTGCTAGGAACGTTTGTCGCAGAGGTGTGCTGAACGAGACATGCGATCGACAAATAGGAAGAATGTTATACGCGTACAAAAATAGCGATGTAATATCCCGCTATTTAGAGGTGAGTAGGGGGTGTCGATTTTAAAATTTTCCTATAGCTATACATATATATATATATATATATATAGATATATTCACATGATTTATTACACGCGAATTACTGTGAAAATCATACATAGGTAAAATTTTAAGAAAATTGTGGTTGTAAATTATTTTAAAAATTGTTTTGAATATGTATAAGTATGCCGTATACGTAAAGTGTTTCAAAAACGAGAAATAAGCTTTTCAATCCGATTTATCTCCAAAAATCGTGCCTTATATACTTGTGAATGTGTATACATGATTACAAAGTTTGATTTCCTTATGCTCAGTATTTTATGCATTATGCATTAAACTTTATGTTGTGAGCATAATCATAGATTTTTATGATGTTTATATTGAATGTATTTAATAAATTTTGGGTGACATTTCAATGATATAAATGATTTTTAGACAGTTTTTATAAATGAAGTGAGATTTCTAAATTATGTTGAAATTAAATGGCTTATGATTAAATGTGAGCATGTAGGCTGAATTGTATATTTTTATGAATAATATAAATTGTCTATTTATTTTGATGATTGAATATAATTTTATTGGCCATGCTATGCTTTTAGATTTTTATGAATTTGGTGGTCTAATTATACACTGCAGTGAGGGTTACCGTGGACTGCCTTTAGGAGGGGCATGGTAAACCTAACTAATTGTTACCTCGGTTGGAGAGGCGCGTAGGGTAACTCCCAAGGTGATGTTAAAATTTACTTAATGTTAAACCACCATGTGAATATGAATTTGGCCAACGCCAAGAAGCGACTATATTTTCCAAATATAATATAACTGGTAATATCCTTGGCGGACTCGTTGGGATGCTCTGATCAAGTGTCCACGAGTACGTGATTTGGCCTAAGCCTAGTTTTTACGAAAGATATCATAAGCTTTATGGTTTATTTTCGATAAAATATAATTATTTTATATGGATTGAATTAAGTTTAAATGTATGAAATTTTGTTTCTTGGCATAGTAAGAACATGGAATTAAATGGCTTTGTGCAGCTCCCCTACTTGTTTCTATGTGAAATGAATTTGTAATTCCTCGCATATGAGGCGAATTACGATTTGTTCGTGATTTTAAATAATATTTGATTTCCTGGGAGCTTGCTCAATTTTATTAATTTGATTCGAAAATGACTATTAATGTATTTCAATACGAAAAATTTTATTTCCTTGATTGTTGATGCTTTATAAGAAATACTTGACTTTTTAAAATAAGGCACAAAAGCCATGTTTAAGACAAATTATTTTTATATTCTTGCTATTTATCTTCAATTGATCTGTCGTATGCTTGTTTCCTATCTATGCCCTACTCACTGGGTCGATGATATTCACTGAGTCTATGAGACTTACCCCCCATTTTATTTTCCTTTTTGCAGACAAGGATCGATTTGACGTGAAATCATCGACGTGTTGGTCTACCGTGAATAGGTAAAGGCATCTCCTAGCGTACTACCCTGAGTTGCTCCGCTGTATTTGTTTCTGTTAGAGGTCGAGTCGTAATATTTTATTTGTTAAGTTGTAAACGAGTTTAAATTTCTTTTTATATATACAACATGAATTTGAAAATTTTATATTTTCGTGTATATGTTTGTGAATAAATAAAAAAAAGTTTATAGTGATTTATATTTATGATTTAATTTAATATATGAAAGTTTTATTACTATATGATGATTGAGGGTAGTGGATTATCGAGTAAATCAGATAGGCTTGTTCGGGACTTGACGAGTTATCTCAGAAGTCTCGGACGCCGGTAGCGATCGGGGAGTGGTCGTTATAAGACGTTGAGGTTCAGTGAAGAGTACAAAGGATTTTTAAGTTTGCTACTCTTTTTGGCTTGAATATGATGGTGTCTTTTTGTGTGAAGCCAAAGTGTGCTCAAGGTTTTCTTAAGTTATCAAAAGTTGGTTCCTTGGCATTTGAAGATCATTTTATAGTTGAAGAAGCTTGTTTGATGGCTGTTGGGACGTTTATGATCGTTACAAACAGTTTGGGGAAGCTTCTAGCTGTTATTCTGTCTTGTAGTGGCCTGGCGGATGGTGCAAACAAAGAGCACTTAGTCGACTAAAATTTTTCCCTTGGTCGACTAAGTTGGTTCTGTTTTAGACGCAGATTCCAGTGAACGTTTAGTTGACTAACCCCATTTTCTTGGTCGACTAACTTGATTCTGTTTCTCACCAAGCTTCACCCTTTCACTTCTCCACTTTGATTTCTGTTCAACCAATGATCTTCCTTGTCATATCAGGAGACTTCTTTTATAATGATCATCTTTATTCCTTATTCAAATAATATCTTTAAGTGCTCATTAGGAAGATTGGATTATTGTTTCTTTATGAACATTTGCCCTGCACACTTGAGTAAAAATATTAGACATAAATGACATGGGAATGTTTTATTATCATCAAAAACTAATGGAGCCAACATAATACTCATCATTATGGATGGTTATTGTTGTTCTATTTAGTGGCAACAAAAAAATTTATTTGTTGATGGCTAATTTTAGATATTATCAAAGATGATCGTGGAATAGAAAAATGAGTTGCAATTTAATGGTTTGAGATGGAGTATTAGTATTTAAGAATAGATAACAGTTTATATGTATTGGTTACATTTAACTATTTGTTGGTAAATAAGTTTTTCCTGTTTAGCTTTTCTCCTATGATCTTTGTTTAACTTTTCTCCTATGATCTTGTTTCATCCTTAAAGAGGTTTAAAATAACTTAAATAGGTCACAAGAACAACACAAGAAAAGATGTTACCTGCAAAATTGAAATCAACAAATGAGAATTAGAATACTGTTTAAGTCGTCTTGGGTACGAATAAATTTGACTCTTTAATTTGGTGAAGAAATAACTCTTTAACATGAAATTATCAATTATTTTGATCATTGCATGGACAATGCAAAATAAAAAAAAGAATTGATCTTATAAGACATGTTTCAATAATGAAATTTAAACTTCTTATCGTCATTTGTTGTTTTCTTAGCAATTAAAGAAGATTGTGTTCCTACGCAAAGTTTAAACATGTGCCTTTTTCATTACGTCACATGTAAAAGTTTTTTGAACTGGATAATCCATGGCCTCTTTATTTGTGTAGTACCAACTAGTTTTGTAATTTTTCACCAGTTTTGACCTAATTCGAGGCCAATTCATGCCCTGTTTTTGAGTTTTGCATAAATAGCTTGTGCATATCAAAGTTCGTCTTGTTTTCTAGACAACAAAGTATTTAATTGTTCATCACTGAACATAAAATAACTTTTTGTGCATTCTACAATGAATTATCATTATAGCTACATAAAATATTAACTGACAGCATGATATGTAGTGATAGCATATATGATATTATTATAGTAAACTCATACCTAACCTAATTTAAGGCTCTTTCATAATCAAATGGCTTTATCTGTAGAAGAACAATTTGTTTTTTCATAATAAAATATATTATCAAATTATATGTCAATAAATAATTCTTGTAATGTAACGCGAGTCAGTAACTAGTTATATATTAATTCTTGTGTGCCTAAGAAGTTCAATTTGTTTTCGTTTAGCTTTCCCCCTATATCTTTTATGTCCATTGTAAGCCCAGTTCCAACATGGATAAAAGACAATCATGTATTACACCAAAATCTCTAGTAAAGCAATATCAACCACTTCTTTTAAAAGAATTAGAAAGTGATGCATTTACCCATTGCCTCAAATTCAAATATCTCATTTCTTGCTTTTCTTTTGGTAATTGTTTCAAGAATAAATATACTTTAGCTATATCTGTTTATTCTTATGTTGTAACGTGTAGGTTCGAAAACCCGACTACTAGATGTGATTAACTTGGGAAGTCGCCACCAATCTTTTTTTTACCTAGGTGTGATTGGCCACCTAATAAATTTGTTCTATTCAATGAAATCTTAAATTAACTTTAGGTCCGTCGAAAGAATGATAAACTAATCTACGTGTTTTTTAGAGTTGGGTTCGGGAGTACGGTTACGCACAAGGAAGGATTAGCGCTCCTGTAAGGCCCGTTCCAAGAATGGTACCATTTAATCATTTATTATCCTAACCCATTAATTTTGTTCTTAGGTTTCCTTTATTATTATTTGTTTAATTTATCTTTTATTCTATTAATCAAGTTAAAATACTCTATTAATCGTGAAATGTATGGCATAAAATTGAGATAGTGCCAAACGAAAACCTTTTATTGAACGTACTTTTCAAATCCGCCCATCATACTGGTGGGATCCGGGAGTATTCTCTCACCTAGAAAAATAGCTAAGAAACTTGCATTCGCAAGTTTACTAGGTGAATCCCATCATCAGGATAATCGTTTGTGAGTAAAAACAATGTTTTCATGAATGCAAAATCCTAATACGAGTAAAAACCTTTTATTAAAGATACTTCTCCGAGCCCTCCCGTCATACTGGTGGAGCTCAGAAGTATCTTTTCTCCTAGGGAGTTTACTAATGAAACTCACATTCGCAAGCTTTCTCGGAAAGTCCCATCATCGGGGCTTATACTCGTACACAGAATATATCTATATGCCATGACATTTAATAATGCAACAATGATGCGTGATGCACTCGTAAATTCAATGTTCGCTTTTTATTTAATATTTCTTTTTTATTTTTTTACCTTTTTTTTGTGCTTATTTATTATAAATGAATATTTTACATTTATTTATTATTTTTACAATCATTTTATTTTGTCATCTATTTTACTATGTAGGTATTTATTTATTTTACCATATGAAACTTCCCCAAAATCATAATTTTAGATCAAATATATATTTTTTATTATCCCTAATTATTATTATTTATGCATGTGTATTTTTATCATTTGGTATTATTATGATTAACAAATTTATTGTTATCCTTAATTTCTTATTTTTTTTATTTATAGATTTTGTTTAATTGATGATTAAATATATATTGTTTTTTTATTTGAAATTAGAAACATCGAAATTCCAAATTAGGACCCTTTAATCGTATTGGTGGAGTCCTAATCAAAATTCCTAACCTAGGGAAATTCACTCGAAATTGTGACTTCTCACATTCCGAATGGGCATCCTATTGTCGGTGTTGATTTTAAAGTGATTATTGTATACCTTGTATCATTTTTATTATCATTGTTATTTATTATTATTTCTTTAATTATCATTATTATTATTTTTATTCATTATTATTTTTTTATATATTTCTTTGTTGTTTGTTTTGTTAAACGCACATATATTATTATGAATTTTTTACTATTATTGACTATTCACTTTTGCTTTATTATTTTACCATTCTTATATATATTTTTTGCCTTAGTTAAATTTTCATATTTCCTATTTATATAATCCTCACTTATTTAAATCCCTTTTTTGTAAATATTTATTTAAGCTTTAGTTCCTCTAATATGTTTGAAACTATCTTTTATTTTATTTTATATTTTTGTTTATATTTTTACTTTCACTGCTATATTGTTTATTTATATCGTTTTATTTATTTTAATTTCCTATTATTATAACTATAACCATTTCTTTTTTTGAATTCAAATGTTTATCTTTTTTGTTCAATAATCCTACCTTAATGCTAAATAATTCTTCTAAGCATTTTATTTCATCTAAATTAATCATGTACTTAGGACAATGTATTTCAAAATACAACAACCTAACATCCTAGCCCAAACCAATTCACAAATGGGTCAAAGAGGTTATACTTTTCTTGGGCTAGAGTGATGGCCCAAGCTATCTGGTTTGCACAGGAATGCCCAAGCCTGCTTTGTTGGTCCGTTAGGCTACCCTCCAAACGCACCATTTGGTGTTTGAATGGTCGATTGCTTTTCTCCTTCTCGTTCTTTTTTTTTTTTACTATCTTTTTCTCTCTTTTTTTTTCTTTCACTTTCTCTCCTTACAGTCGGTTCCCCTTTTTCTCCCTTTAGCGGCCTACGCCTTTTTCTTCCTTTCGCTAGCCTTTCTTTCTCTTCGTCAACCTCTATCATCTTTCTTCCCTCTTTTTATTTCTTTTTCACTCTTCCTCCTTCCCTCTTTTTCCTCTTTCTCCTTCTTCTTTTTCTTTTTTTTTCTTTTTTTTTCTTTCTTTCTTTTGGCTTCTCTCCCTCTCTTTCTTTTCCTCGCCGATGCCCTCCCCTCACTTTTCCCTCTCTTTGCAGCCGATCGACAAATCTAGCCCCCCTAAACCCTCTATTTCTCTACCGTCGACCACCCTCTTTGTTTGCTTTTTTTTTTTATGTTGCGTTTTTTTTTTGTTGTGGCTAAGGTAGTTGGCTGCTAGAACTTAGGATTTTTTGATTTGTTGGTATTTGTTTGAAGGAGATGGTGTTTTTTGGGTTTTTTTTTATCTGATTTTTTTGGTTTCTGAAGGATTTTTTTGGGGTCGGTTTCACTCTGGTTTTTTCCAATCCTCTACCGTTTGTGTTTTTGAGTCCTTTTAAGAGCTAGATTGTCCAAAGATTTGGACAATCCAAGTGAAATCATGTCACTAGGCTCTAGCATAAGAGGGGCTGGCTATCAGAGGTGGCTATTTTTCCCTTTAAAAATCAGTGCTTTTTAGGGGCATTAAATGCCCGGTAATGATGAATCGGGGAAAAAAGCTGAGCATAGGCTCAATCCTTTCCCCATTTCTCTTTTTTTTATTTAAAATTTATTTCTTATTTCTCTTTTTTATTGTACTTATTTTTTATTTTTTGTTTATTTGTTTATATTCTTATTTTTGAAGAATAGGTGTCTATAGTTGCCCTTATTTGTATATTCTTGATTATCAAGAATAGTGTAAAGACGTAGACACCATATTCAATTCATCTTGAGGTAAGTTTGATCTCAACAATTTGATCGAGGTTTGTCCTATCTCAAAACAAGTTCGAATTAAAAATTGAAATTCTTAGACTTGATTTAAGCTTGATTTATCTCTAAATAGGTTCAATTTAAAAAAAAATTGAAATTCCTAAACTTGATCTAAGCTTGACCTATCTCCAAATAGGTTAGATTTAAAAATTGTAATTCCTAGACTTGATCTAGGTTCGACTTATCTCCAAATAGGTTTAATTTAAAAATTAAAATTCGTAGACTTGATTTGGGCTCAATCTATCTTCAAACAGGTTCGATTTAAAAATTGAAATTCCTAAACTTGATCTAGGCTTGACCTATCTCCAAACAGGTTCGTTTTAATTGTCTCTTGCTAACTTAATTTAGTTAACATGACAATGAAAAACTCAAATCCTTCCATCAAAGTTTTACAACCTTAACACTTTAAGTTGGGTGAACTTTTACTTCTGAAGCTGGTAACATGAATTGTTTTTGATTCTTGTTTTGGAAAATGATCATGGGCATGGCTAGGCATGTGCATGATTGAGATGATAGAATGCTTTCATGTTTACGATTCATTAAGGTTCCTAGACCCCTCTCTTGCTTTATCCAATTTTTCCACAGCAGCTTTCAATCATCTTGTCTATGCCTTTCTTCATCGGTTGAAATTCTTAATTTTCCTTAAGCATGCCTTCCTTCGACACTTGACCGCTTTTTTCTTTCCCCTTTTCATGTTGAGGCTTTTTTTTTTCTTTTTACCTCATCTTTAAGTCTTTCAAATGCAATTTCTTGCTTAATTAGTTCATTTTTTTACCAGTTATCATTCATTTCCTTGACAATCATCATGTTGGATTATGTAATGGTGCAAAGCAAGGCTTGAAATATAGAAGTGAAGGAGAATTTCATATATATAAAAGTGTAAAAAAGATCAAAGAAAGGGAAATTTACAAATCAATGATTAGATCATCCAAATAATAAACACTCAGACCATTTAGAGTAGACAATCTGATCCTCTAATTTTGAAAATTGTCCTTGATTAACGTCCTGAGCAAATCCGAAGATTATAGATTCCATGACTTTTCTTGGTTTTGTCGAAGGACTCCATTTTCAGTGTGTTTTTCAGTTTGCATTTCACTTGAGCCAGCAGCTTTAGATCTTTATCCCAAATTTCCCCTTTTTGGTCTCAAGTCACCCTTTTGCGAGATTTCAACATAAGCCACCTCCTTTAGGTTCAAGTTATCCTTTTCGGATTTCCAACACGAACCATTTCCATTTTTGTTTTATTTTTTCTTTTTTTTCCCTTGTTTTGTTTTTTCTTGTTTTTTTATAAGAATAATATTTCTTTACCACATCCCCATCTATCGGATTAGACAAGTCTCTTCCATCCATGTTGGTTAAAATTAAGGTTCCTTCTAAAAAAGCCTTTTTCACCACATCTGGTCCTTATCAATTCGATGCCCATTTTCTATGAGAATCACTTTGGTTAAGGAGTATTCTTTTGAGCACTACCTCCCCTTCTCGGAAATGCCTTAGATGGACTTTTTTCTTGTATGCTTGCATCATCCTTCGTTGGTACATTTGGCCATGACAAAGAGCTGCGAGCTTTTTTTCCTCAATCAGATTTAATTGTTCATAACGAGAGTGGATCCACTCAACGTCTTCCAATTTTTTCTCCATTAACACTCTCAAGGATGAGATTTCCACCTTAATAGGTTGCACTGCCTCCATTCCATATGCTAATGAATAGAGGGTTGCCCTCGTGGAAGTACGCATAGAAGTTCGATATGCGTGCAAGGCAAAAAAAAGTTTCTTATGCCAATCTTTATAAACTTCAGTCATCTTTTTGATAATCCTTTTGAAATTTTTGTTGGCTGCCTCTACTGCTTTGTTTATCTTTAGACGGTAAGTTGTCGAGTTATGATGCTTGATCTTGAATTTGGCATAAACCTCATTTACCATCGCACCATTCAGATTACTTGCATTATCGGTAATGATTCTTTCTGGGAGTCCATATTGACATATTATTTCCTTTTTGATGAACTTACACACGACTTTCTATGTTACATTGGCATAGGAAGTTGCTTCTACCCATTTCGTGAAGTAATCAATGGCCACCAATATGAATCGATGTTCGTTAGAGGCCTTTAGGGTAATGAGCCTAATCACATCCATTCCTCACATTGAAAACGGCTAAGGTGCCTTGAAAATGTGCAATGGGGTTGGTGGAGCGTGGATTCTAATTGCATAAATTTGACACTTGTGGCATTTTCGAGCAAAGTTTATGCAGTCTGATTCTAATGTCAACTAGTAATATCGATCTCTCATAATTTGTCTAGCCAACATATGCCCATTAGCATGAGCTCCACAAGTTCCCTCATGGACTTCTTCCATTATCTTGTTGGCTTCAACAACATCCACACACCTTAAGAACATTTGGTCTTAACTTCTTTTGTAGAGTACATCTCTACTGAGGAAGAAACTCATTACTAACTTTCTAAGAACTCGTTTGTCATTTTTCGTGACATTCTCAGGGTATGCTTGGTGTTTGATGTATTGCATGATATTATGATACCATGGTTTACCATCAACCTCTTATTCAACATTCAGGCAGTGCACGGGAACTTCACAGATACCCAAATTAAATGAATGTACATCAGCTGCTTTGTTTATTTTAAACATTGCTCCAAGAATGGCCAAAGCATCAGCAATCTGGTTTTTTTCTCGAGGCAAATGATTGAAGCTAATTTTCTTGAACTGTTTACTCAATTCTACAACTAGCTTTTGATATGGGATCAGTTTAAAATCCCTAGTTTCCCATTCACCTCGCATTTGACATATTACCAAAGTCGAATCTCTGTAAACATCTATTGTGTCGGCCTTCATGTCGATTGCTGCTTGTAACCCCATTACCAATGCCTTATACTCTGCCATATTATTAGTATAGCTGAAGTTCAACCTTAATCGTGGCTGGATAGTGCTTTCCATATAGAGAAATCAACATTGTTCCAATTCCATGTCAATAAATATTTAAAGCTCCATCAAAGAACATCTTCCATTTCCCAATCCCTTCAGATTCTTCTTCACTTGCTTGATATACTGACATCAGGTCTTCATCCAGAAACTTAAACTTTATTGATTCATAATCATCCTCCACCCTTTCTGCTAAGAAATCAGCAATTGCACTTCCTTTAATGGCTTTTAGAAACACATATACAATATCATATTCGGATAGCAACATTTGCCACTTTGCCACTCTCCCTGATAAGGATGGTTTTTCAAAAATGTACCTAATGGGATCTAATTTGGCTATGAGCCAAGTGGTATGATACAGCATGTACTGCTTGAGTCGATGCGCTGTCTAGGCTAACGTACAACACATTTTTTCCAACGAGGAATACTTGGACTTGTAATCGGTGAACTTTTTGCTTAAGTAATAAATAACTCTCTCTTTCCTACCAATTTCATCATGCTGTCCCAACACACATCTTGTGGATCTTTCATTTACTGTCAAATACAAAAGGAGAGGCCTTCTAGCTACAAGTGGTACCAATACCGACGGACGTAGAAGATAATCCTTAATTTTGTCAAAAACAATAAGACATTCTTCATTCCATGCCCCTAGGTCATGCTTACGAACGAGCTTGAAAATTAGGTTACATTTGAAGGTGAGTTGGGATATAAATCGAGCAATATAATTCAACCTCCTTAAAAATCTTTTCACTTCTTTTTGTGTTTTGGGAGGTGACAACTCTTGAATAGATAGTATTTTATCTGGGTCCACCTCAATTCCTTTTTCACTTACCACAAACCCCAATAATTTCTCAAAAGTAACACCGAAGGTACATTTTATAGGATTTAACTTAAGCCGAAACCTCTGCAATCTCTCGAATAATTTCTTAAGATTAATAGTGTGGTCTTTTTTTGTATGAGATTTTACGATCATATCGTCCATATACACTTCTATTTCCTTATGCATCGTATCATGGAACAAAGTCACCATGGCCCTTTGATAAGTGGCACTTGCATTTTTCAATCCAAATGACATCACTTTGTAATGAAATGCTCCCCACATGGTTACGAATATTGTTTTTCCCATGTCTTCAAGTGCCACCTTAATCTGATTGTACCCAGAAAAACCATCCATAAACAAGAATAAAGCATGTTTTGCTGTATTATCCACAAGAGTGTCGATATGTGTCAAAGGAAAACTATCCTTCGAGCTTGCTTTATTTAAATCCCTATAATCCACACATATCCGAACTTTTCCATCATTTTTAGGAACTGGCACTATATTAGCTACCCATTCAGGATACTTAGCCACCTCTAAGAACTTGGCATCAAATTGCTTTTTTACTTCTTCTTTAATCTTCAGCAACATATCTGGCGTCATCTTCCTCAACTTTTGTTTAACCAGCTTGCAATCTGGTTTCAAAGGCAACTTGTGGACAACAATGTTAGTATGAAGACCTAACATGTCTTGATATGACCAAGTAAACACATCCACATACTCACGAAGCAACTCTTCTAACTTCTGTCATTCGTGAGATGATAATGATGTACCAATCTTAACCTCTTTCTTATTTTCCTCATTTCCTAGATTAATAGTCTCTGTGAGCTCCTGATAAGGTAAAATCTCTTTTTCCTCATGTTCCAACGACCTTGACAATTTCGAAGATAGATCATAGTTATCCAATTCTTCTTCATTTTCCAGTCCATCAATGTTCGACATCTTTTCAAAATTGAAAATCTGATTGCTCTCTAAATTTTCCTCGTGTTCATAATCTAGAGACTTGCGAATAAGTGAAATTGGACATATATGCAGGCAATCATTTATTGGTTAAAGGAAAAATATGGAAATGATATGTACAAGAAAAGATGTTAATAAATGAGATGATGAAAACATTATGCTTGTTATTTATTTGAAAGATTAAAGTAAAAGAAAGCCCTATTTAAACAAGAAATTACTCCAAATGCCCTTGGGCATAGGCATTTAGGTGAAATTGTTCATTACATTTTCAAAGACTTAAAAATGATTGGTAACTCCGTGGCTATCAATTAATCAGCTACTCCCCGGGCAGTACTGGATACACCACAAGGACCTTCTCGTTAAGTTCTTCATTCTTGATCATATGGATTGACAGCTTATCAAACTTCTACAGAACTTGATTGACTTTTGTTAGTGTTCAAGGATGAATGTAACTTGCAGAGCAAAAAGTCTCATATAGGTACGAGATTGTCCTTTTCTCAAATTCTTCCTTATTTCCTTCAAGTTGAACCATCATTTTGATCTTTTTTTGGGCTACCAATTTCTTTCTCTCTTCTTTGGTAGGTTTGTATCCCAAATCGAACCTTTTTTTATTCTTGATCAGAACCAAAGGGCAGCTAATTCCTTGTAAATTCTTTCTTAGCCTCAGACCAGCACGACATCCTCTTCCCATTGTCTACTTAATCTCTATTTTAGTTGCTGCTAATAAACGAGGAGTTGGTATCACTACCCATTCTCCCCCATAAGTAGCATTAACGAATTCAAAAGATCTAAATAAGCATTCTGAAACTTCTTTCGTCGCTTCTACAAAAAGAACGGATGAGGGTTGGATGGCTAGTATGTCTTTTTTTGCAGAAATGCTTATCAACTGGCCTTCAATTATGAACTTCACCTTTTGATGTAAAGAAAATGGTACAACTCCCACCATATGGATCCATGGGCATCCCAACAAGCAATTATAAAATGGGGTAATGTCCATTACCTGGAATTGGACATCAAACATGCAAAGATCAATTTTCACTAGTATTTCTACATCACCTACCATTTCCCGTTTGGTTCCATCGAAAGCTTTCACTATCATGTGATTGGCTCTCATATAAGTCATATCAATCGGTAACCTTGTTAATGTAGAATAGGGCATGACATTCAAGGTCGAACCATTGTCAGTCAACATTCTTGGTGTGGCATGATCCTTACATTTAATGGTTATATGAAGAGCTTTGTTATTTCCTCGACCCCCTGATGGAATTTTTTCATCACTAAAGGTAATAAAGTTCCCCACTGTGATGTTCCCCACAATATGGTCTAACTTTTCCACCGATATTTCATAAGCCACATAAGTTTGATTCAAGACCTTGACTAACGGGTTCCTATGCGCTTCCGAATTCAACAACAAGGACAACAGCCATATGCGAGCAAGCATTCTTGTTAATTGCTCCACTACACTATACTCACTATGCTTGATAAATTTGAAAAATTCTGTCGCTTCTGTGTCTGTGACAAGCACTTTAACTCTGTTGTTCTGAGCAACTGCAGGTTCAGTAGTTTGATCCTTTGGAAAGGTGCTTGCTTCTTTTGGATCTTCTTCTCCTTGCTTGGACTTTCCTTTTTCAACCTTTTCTGCTACCTTAGGAGAATAACACCATCCACTTCATGTTATGCCTCCCACGCCAGTTAGGTCTATAAAAGATACTTAGGAAGTAAGAGAGGCCATACCCAAGATATTACACTCATAACTCAAAAGAACAGCCTTCTCACCCTTGGATAGGAATAAGCTGAGAATGTTAATGGTGATACCATTTCCAACAACAATAGAGGACGTATCATTCATCGGGTCCCTTTTCTCTTCATAAAAGATAGTGATAGTTTAGGTTTGCCTATTCCAATTGAGCTTGACGTCGTTTTAAGTAGGGGATATTGATTTATGGTCCCAACTAAATCCTCTTGCCTTCTACATAAAACTCAATTACTGAAAAATCCATCAACTCTTGCAACTTACCCTAAAAGCCATCACAATTTTGAATAGAGTGTCCAACAGCCCCCTTATGTAATCTACAAGAATGAATGAGATCATGCCTTAATTTTTTCGCGTTCATTGGTTCCGGAGTGATGGCGTTTATTTTGAATAATGCCTCAAACACCCTATCCATTGGCATTTGAATCTCATCAACACTCCTTTTCACCTTTCAAGTTACCTCTTCATGGATGACGTTCACTGTCGGTCTTTCATGGTCAAGTAAGGGATTCCCACCAACATTTGAAATGTCCCATTTTGCAAAGTTTAAAAGTCTTGCCTTAATGTGCGCTTGGACCTTATGTTTTAACGTAGTGCAATTTTCTATAGAGTGCCATTGGATCCCAAAATGATAATCACATTATGTATTCTGGTTGTACCATTTCGGAAAAAAGGGTTTGAGCAGTTCTTTAGGGGTACGGGCCAGCAGTCAATTTTCAATTAATTATGGTAATAAGGCAGTGTAAGAAATTAAGATGGGATCGAATTGGGTTTTTTCTTGGATAGTTCTGGATCCTTTCTAAGTATTACTAGAGTTATTGGTCGAAAATGTGGGCTTTGGTGCTGGTGTTTGTAGGAAGGTATTGGATCAAAATACTAGTTGTGGGATATGCCAACAAACATAAAGATTTTGAGCAATGTTGCCTATACCAGGATAGAAAGGTGGATATGGATGATATGGATGGTAAGGGTTGAAATTATGAGTTTGTGGACCAATATAAGCAATTGCTTGTGCATCCCCTTCTTTTTTCTTAAACGTGGTCTTTTTTCTAGAGCTAGTGATTTCATTACCCTCAATTTTTCCATTCTTGATTACCCATTAATTATCTCCCTTTAGAGGACCAGATTTGTAAAATTTTTGGTAGCATTGCCTATCAACTGTTTATACAATGGAGCCTTGAGTGTATTTATAAACAATATTATCATTTCTTTATTTGTCAAGGGTGGTTGTACTTGTGTTGCTACATCTTTCCATCTTTGGGGCATATTCTTTGAAACTCTTACTAGCTTTTTTTTTCATAGTTTGAAGTGATAAGCGATCAAGGGCCAAGTTAGCAACATGCATGTATTGTGCCATAAAGGCTCTAGGCAAATCCTTCTAAGTTTTAATATGACTCCGATCAAGCTGCACATACCATCTAGTTATCGATCCAATTAGGTTGTCCTGAAAAAAGTGAATTAACAACTTGTCATCATGCGACCGTGCGACCATCTTCCGATAATACATGGTGATGTGTGCCATCGGGCATTTTGTCTTATCAAATTTTTCAAATTTTGGCACCTTAAACTTGGGAGGGACTACCACATCGGAAACCAAACATAACTCAATTGCATCCATAGTCCCGAACCTATCTACCCCTTCTACAGCACGAAGGCGTTCTTCTAACAAATCGTACTTTTTCTAGACCTTTTCATTTTCTCCTATTTGTGATGAACACTTTCTTAATTTCTCTTGCTCTTTTGGATCGTCCAAATCGAGAACATGTATTGGTTCAGCAAGATTCATTTCGAAATTTGACCTAAATTGCCCATGGACCGATTAATGGCCATGGGGGTGGCACATTGTAATAAACAGGTGGTGTTGCTTATGGGTGAACCTTTTCAAAAGTTTGGGATGGGGTGGAGTGAAACTTAAGGGATAAGGCGGATATCTTAGGTTACTAGCATCTTGTGTCGGTGGGTTTTCTGACGGAGCTGAATCTTCAACCACTCTTTTCCCTTTGCATAAACTCATCATCAATTTCATCATCTTTGTTAACTGTTCTCTCATTTCTTCTTGAGCTTTTTCCATTCTATCCATTTGTTCCCTTTGTTCTTCTTCTATGATCCTTGCTCATCGACGAGTATTACGAACATGCCAGTCATCGGTTTTGGGTTGTAAAGCTATCTTGGAATCTTTATTTTTTAAATCATAAACATGAATTAGATGTATTTTCGGTGCATGAATGAAATGAAAAAATGAACCCATTTTCTTTATTTATAAGTGAAAACACTTATTGTCATGAAATGCTTGTATAAATGAGTGATCATATACTAAAAGTATTTGTCACATAACACCCATCAACAAAGTAATCCATTGCGTAAGATATTGTCTTTGATTACAATTCAAGAGTTATCTTTTACATCTACTCCGTCAATGGCTGTCAGGTGACAAATACTTTTTCTATATGCAAAATTATGATGCAAATATGCATATGCAAAAATAAAATGACAACAAGTTCCAATTAGTATAATAATAAAATTTAAGAGTAATTCTCATTACAAAAAATGAATGAAAGTAATTAATGACATGGGTATGCATGATACCTTCATTATTTTGCAAGGAGAATTTAGAGCAGGGGGAATATGAAAAATTCCTTCATGTGTACCTAGTCAGAGGGTATACTCTCATGGGTAAAGCTTTACCTAGGCAAAGGTGATTCTCGATATTCTACATGTTGAGTTTGGGTTGAAAATGAAGCTACGGGTTCCCAAATCGCTCCTCACTATTGTCCACATGGACTAGTAAGGCACCTCGGTCCTTTCCCATTACAGGCTTCAAACGGATTAGGTTCGATCTGAGTGGGAGTCTTCATTAGCCCATGCGGAGGCTATCACCTCACAAAAGTGTAGCTACTTAACCCCCTCCTAATTAAGGACAAAGCTCAAGTAGAAGGCTTATGCATGAATGCAAAATGTGTCGTGTGTGTGAAGGAATATATCGATTTTGGATCAAAAATCTCACATTCCTCTATCCTAAATTCTCCATAATTATTAAAAAATAATAAAATAATGATCATAAAACAATTAATGCGCAAAACCATAATGCATAAAACAAATGCTCAAATTTAAAGGAAACACTACATTATTTAGGGCTTTAGGATAACCTATGATTAATTATGGCTCGACTCTCTAGCTTCTTCCTTAATTGAGTCACCAAGCTGTCGTAAACGTGCAAGTCTGGAACCTCAACTGCTAGACGTGATTAACTTGGGGAGTTGCCACCAATCCTTTTTTACCTACGTATGATTGGCCACTTAATAAATTTATCCCATTCAATAAAATCCTAAATTAACTTTAAGTCCGTCGAAAAAACGATAAACTGGTCTACGTATTTTTTAGAGTTAGGTTCAGGAGTACGGTTATGCACAAGGAAGGATTAGTGCCCTTGTGACACCCGTTTCACGAACGGTACCATTTAATCATTTATTATCCTAACCCATTAATTTTGTTCTTAGGTTTCTTTTATTATTATTTGTTTAATTTATCTTTTATTCTATTAATCAAGTTATAATATTTTATAGGTTTAACGTACATGTGATCCAATCGTGAAATGCATGGCATAAAATCGAGATAGTGCCAAACGAAAATCTTTTATTGAGCGTACTTTCTGAATCCGCCCATCATACTTGTGGGATCCGAGAGTATTCTCTCACCTAGGGAAATACTTAAGAAACTCGTCTTCGCAAGTTTACTAGGTTAATCCCATCATCGGGATAATCGTTTGCAAGTGAAAACAGTGTTTTCATGAATGCAAAATCCTAATACGGGTAAAAGCCTTTTATTAACGATACTTCTCTAAGCCCTCCCATCATACTGGTGGAGCTCATATGTATCTTTCACCTAGGGAGTTTACCATTTGAACTCGCCTTTGTAAGTTTCCTCAAAAAGTCCCATCATCGAGGCTTATACTCGTACACAGAATATATCTATATACCATGACATTTAACAATACAACAATGATGTGTGATGCACTTATAAATTCAATGTTTGTTTTTTATTTGCTATTTCTTTTTTTTATTTTTTCACCCTTTTTTTGTGCTTATTTATTATGAATGAATATTTTACATTTATTTATTGTTTTCGCAACCATTTCTATTTTGTCATATATTTTACTATGTAGGTACTTATTTATTTTACCATATGAAACTTCCCCAAAATCATAATTTTAGATCAAATATATATTTTTTATTATCCCTAGTTATTATTATTTATGCATGTGTATTTTTATCCATTTGGTATTATTATGATTAACAAATTTATTGTTATCCTTAATTTCCTATTTTTTTATTTATAGATTTTGTTTAATTGATGATTAAATATGTATAGTTTTTATTTATTTATTTGAAATTAGAAACATTGAAATTCTGAATTAGGATCCTCCTATCGTATTGGTAGAGTCCTAATTGAAATTCCTAATCTAGGGAAATTCACTCGGAATTGTAACTTCTCGAATTCCGAATGGGCATCCCATCGTCGGTGTTGATTTTAAAGTGATTATTGTATACCTTGTATCATTTTTATTATTATTGTTATTTATTATTATTTCTTTAATTATCATTATTATTATTTTTATTCATTATTATTTTTTATATATTTCTTTGTTGTTTGTTTTGTTATGCGCACATATATTATTATAAATTTTTTACTATTATTGACTATTCACTCTTGCTTTATTATTTTACCATTCTTATATATATATATATATATAAATATATATGTTTTGCCTTAGTTAAATTTTCTTATTTCCTATTTATATAATCTTCACTTATTTAAATCCCTTTTTCGTAAATATTTCTTTAAGCTTTAGTTCCCTTAATATGTTTGAAACTATCTTTTATTTTATTTTATATTTTTGTTTTCTTTTTTACTTTCACTGCTATATTGTTTATTTATATCTTTTTATTTATTTTAATTTCCTATTATTATAACTATCACCATTTCTTTTTTTTGGTTTTTTTTAATTCAAATGTTTATCTTTTTTGTTCAATATTCCTACCTTAATGCTAAATAATTCTTCTAAGCATTTTATTTCATTTAAATTAATCATGTATTTAGGACAATATATTTCAAAATACAACAATCTAACATCCTAACCCAAACCAATTCACAAATGGGTCAAAGAAGTTATACCTTTCTTGGACTAGAGTGATGGCCCAAGCTACCGGGTCTGCACAGGAATGCCCGAGCCCACTTTGTTGGTCCGCTAGGCTACCCTCCAAGCGCACCGTTTGGTGCTTGAATTGCCGGTTGCTTTTCTCTTTCTTTTTTTTTTCTTCTTTTTTACTTTCTTTTTCTCCTTTTCTTTTTTTCTTTCACTTTCTCTCCATACAACCAGGTCCCCTTTTTCTCCCTTCAGTGGCCCACCCCTTTTCTTCCTTCGTTGGCCTCTCTCTTCCCTCTTTCTCTTTCTTCTTCTCTCTTCCTTCTTCCTTCTATTTCCTCTTTTTCCTTCTTATTTTTCTTTCTTTTTTCTTACTTTCTCTCGGCTTCTCTCCCTCTTTTTCTTTTCCTTACCAAAACCCTCCCCTCACTTTTCCTTCTCTTTGCAGCCTGTCGGTAGATCTAGCCCCCTTAAACCCTATCTTTCTTTGCCGCTGGCCACCTTTTTTATTTTTTTTTTGTGTTATGTTTTTTTTTGTTTTTTATTTTATTGTGGCTAGGGTAGTTGGCTGTTAGAACTTAGGATTTTTTGATTTGTTGGTATTTGTTTGAAGGAGATAGTGTTTTTTGATTTTTTTTTAGGGGGCTTTTTTTATTACTGGATTTGTTTGAAAGAGATGGTGTTTTTTTGTTATTTTTTTATTTGATTTTTTTAGTTTCTGGAAGATTTTTTTGGGCTTGGTTTCACTCTGGTTTTTTCCAATCCTTTGCTGTTTGTGTTTTTGAGTCCTTTTAAAAGCTGAATTGTCCAAAGATTTGAACAATCTAGGTGAAATCATGTCACTAGGCTCTAGCACAAGGGGGGCTGGTTGTTGGAGGTAGCTATTTTTTTCCCCAAAATCTGATGCTTTCCAAGGACATTAAATGCCCAATAATGATGAATCGAGGAAAAGACTGAGCATAGACTCAGTCCTTTCCCCAGTTTTTCTCTTTTTTATTTTTTATTATTATTTAAAATTTATTTCTTATTTCTCTTTTTTCCTTCTTTTTTTGTACTTATTTTTTAGTTTTTTGTTTATTTGTTTTTTTTATTTTTGAAAAGTAAGTGTCTACATCTTGTCCAAACTCTTCCTTTTGGACCTAACTCTTTTTTTATCATGATTTCTATGTTTATATAGCAATTAACAAAGATTATCATCTACTAGTAATTACTTAGTATTTTTTATTCTTTTTTAGAAAAGAGGTTTGTTCCAACATTGTTTATTAACCATTGCCAATAGGTAGCCAATGGTGGAATGTATAAAAAAATGAGTTAACAAATGTTTATCTAGTGCAATGTGGCCAATGGTGCCTAAAGTCTTGGTTTAGTTTGCAACTTTATTTTCAAATAAGATCTTTGCAATGCCAAAATTTCCCATATGTGCAATTATATCTTCACCTAACAAAACATCGTTAGGTTTTTAAACGCACTGCATGTAGGCCTTAATTGACCACGATGGAATTATTCGAAAGCCATTGCAACATTAACCAAGATGTTGGTTCTATGCCTTAGATTCAAGTTATGATCATCACATATTGATAGAGTCAATGTGTGCCCTGCAAGCCAATTGATATGTTTTGACAAAAACATTGTTCTTGATTTAATGCATTGTAGTAATAATGGTTTTTTATCTATAATTTTATATATTTTCATATGTCTATTACTTATAAGATAAAATCTTGGAAGTAAATACACTTTACATAGGAATTATAATATGTTTTAATTATGAAATCCTCATTGCATTAAAGCATCACTTTTAAACAGGTTCTAGCCAATGCTTTATTAAGATAAAACATTCATATAAGCTGAGAGACTAGCATATGTTATGTTCTTTACTTGTGAAACAAGCAATCAATTTCATCAATTGAAACATTAGGATACTTAAAAATAACATATTAATGCTTATTACAAGTACAAGTGCAATGCACATAACCCACCATGAAGATTCCATTCGGTATCTCACTTAAGTGTTTATGGAAATATTCTTATGTGCCAATCACGCAAGTTATCATTAGACTTCATATTATCAGTTTATCTTATGTGGAGATTGTAATACTTTGGCATTACTTTAGGTAGCTCTAGCCAAGGATGTAAAGTAGAGTTTACATTGGTATAGCATGAACACATGAAGATAAATGAATTATAGATAAAGGATACATCACCCCATTGATTCTTGGTATGACTTAGCTCAATGAAATCTTTGACCAAAGTTAAATGAGATTTTAAATTGAGTTTTCAAAATTCATCAATGAGTTGAGAAGATCGTAGGATCTAAAATTATAACGACAAATATAGAATAGACACTTCACCATATTTTATGTCTTATCGAGGATATTGGACTATGAAAGATTAAATTACATTGATAGGCTATGCTCTTTGACTTTTCTTAATATTGGATAGTCATGACATATTGTTAGATGTCAATTTTGACTTATAAATATTGAGTAATTAATTAGGAAATTGATGAAGAATACAAGTTATTTCATTCATCTAATCCTTGCCAACTTATTGAGAACTTAATAGGCCATACACTTTAAGGATTTCAATATTATGATAGTGTAGTTATAAGCCGTGTAAACCAATCGATTGATTGTAAAAAAATATATCTTGTATTTAAACATTTATTATTTATATAAAAGTATTTTTTATTTGCAAAAGATCTATAAATATCGATTAGTAAAAATAAAGTTCATGAAATGTTATATGCTTTGCAAAAGGTATTATAAAAGGTTATGATTATGAGAACATTATTGCATCACAACTTTATTCTTGAATAACTCATAGTCAAAGTTTTATCAACAAAAATAGATATTGATAAAACATAAAGTACATGGTTATCACTTGTGAAATGAGCAATCAATCTCATAAATTGAAGTATGGGGATACTTGAATTAACACATGGGTGCTTATTATAAAAATAAATTCACTGAATATGACCGGTCATGAGAATTCTATTTGGTATATCACTGAAGTGTCTATGAAATAAATTTTTATGTGATAGTTGCGTAAATTATCTTTAGATCATTTAGTTACCTTATGTGTAGAATACCATGCTTTGATTTGATATCATTTAAAATGGTCCTAACCAAAGATACTCAAAAAAATTTAATATAGGGCATAACATAAAATACATTAAGGTAAGTTAATGATCAATAAACGGTTCATCTTCTTAAGTGAATATAAGGAGAATATCTCTTTGTGCCTTGATAAATAATAACTCTTGAAAGACTTAGCTCTAAACAATTAAAGACGTCGACAAAGGCGTATGCCTATACTCTTTTAACTACTTTGCTTATTTGAATCAAGTACTCTATCTTCTCTGAAGAAGTAATAGGATGAAATAATTATTAAAAAACTTTAATAATATGTCGCATTAATTCACGTCAAATAAATTGTTAATGTTATTATTTTTGTTGAAAAGGTAGAGATGTTTTTCAAATTAGACATAAAAATAAATATTTTTTCACTGAAATCTCATAAGATTTTTCTATTTCATCTTTTTTTTTATTTTATGTTCGATTGAAAATAAGTTTAAATGATATGTATGAAAATTTTAAAAGAGAAGCATCCTTTGGTAATTAACCGTGAGGATGGAAAAAAAAAAAAGAATTTAGCAAAAGTTACTTGAAGATAATTCCTCGTTTCACAATGAATTAAACATTGCAGCTGTACTTTGAAGTAATTTAAAACCAATTATTAGGATAAATTATGAGAAAAGTCTTTATTTATTGTCTCTTCTCATGCAAGGCACTTCTACACTTTTCAATTTCTCTCTTTTTTTTAGAGGGTTTTTAATTTTTTTTTTCAATGCTTTTATATTCATTCCTTTCATTATATCTTTAATTACCATTCATATATTGGAGATACACAATTTATAAATGAATCTTACACATATGATTGTGGAAAAAATGTATTAAAAATAATAGATAAAAGAATGTAAGGGACACCAAAGTAATTGTTTATTTGATTAATGCATGATCTTCCTGTTTAAAAAGTAAGGTTCAAATCCTCATTCTCATAAATTGAAAAAAAAATTATAAAGGAGCCGAATCTTTTCTTTTTTTAATTTGTTGGAATTAAATTTTATTAATGATAATTATCTATTTCACTAGTAGCAAGGAGAAAATTGAATGAACAGTTTAAAACATATACACTAACTTCATTAAAGGATTTGCTTTACTTGTAATTCACAGTTAATTTTTCTCTTTTTCTTTAATTTTGCATTTAATGATGCCAAAGAATCAAAAGGAATGTGAATTTTCCTTCATGCTCTTTTAGTTCCCTCTTCATATTTTTTTTTTAAGATTTGGGAGAAGGAATTTAAGTAAAGAGACCTAAATGCTCGAGTGCTGCTTCCCTCTCTATTTTCTTTCCTTTGTTTTCAAGCATATTATAATAAAATGGCCTACCATGCTTGTGAAGGTTCACAAAATGCCAACATGGTAAACAATCTACAAAAATGGTGTTGACATTTGAAAAGCTAATAATAATAGGTAAAACCTAAACGAGTTCCAATATGTCTCCAAATTAATTTTATATCTAAAATATCATTAGCATAAATAAAATCGGATTAATTAAACATTTCATACTGAATTATAATGAAATTATTTATTTGGCACTAGAAGAAAATAAATTTCCAATTAAGTATTTTAACTTTCATTCCATCAAGCACATTACATTACACACCTCCTTAATTTCATTAATCAAATGGATGATGTGACCAAAAAAAAAAAAAAACCTGTTGTTGCTAGACAGTCTGCCCATTCCTACTATTTTTTTTTTAAGTCAAAATTCATTTCTAGTGCAAACTATTCAAAGAAATCATAATTAGAGTGTTTAATTGAGTAGAGGAAAATATTCTCTCTTTTATAGATGAAAGAATCTATGCAATAATAACATTAAACAATTAAATAGAAAAAAATATCACGAATCTTATATTTAAATTTATAAGTAAAAACCTTTGTCTATTTAATACATATTTTTTTATAGATTAGAAATGTAAATCCGTACCATATGTACATACTCATTAAAAATTAATTTGGACATAATTTTTTAGATTTGAGCCAAACTAAATCAGATTAATTTATTTTATCAATAAATAATACAATTTTTTTATTAAATTTTAATTTTTAACTAATTTTAATAATAATAAAATAAACAAACTGTCGTTGCAAGCTGCTTGAGTTTAAAATAAAAGAAATTCAACCCGATTTGCCATAAAACTATGCATTTATTTTTGTTTCCAAATAACACCCAGTTTGAAGGACTCAATGAATTTTAGGATAAGCAAGAAGAGATGTATATATGCGATGGAAAGTGTACCTTTTCATTCAAAATTCGTACCTTCTCTCTTTTACCCCCCTATATTTCCTCCATTGAGAGATGATTTCCGGCTAAAGGAATTAAAAATGTGAAACTCATCCATTAATCCTAACTCCGGTCCTCTTGTCTGTGCTAGTTTTCACATGCAACTACAACACCAATTATTTACACAAGTATCTTTACCAGTAATCCAGTAACTTTCTTTTTTTTTTTTGAAAAGTTAATCCAGTAACTTTACACAGTGCCATTTCCCTAACATTCAAAAACCCAATTCAAGAAAAGCATTCACAAGTTGCAACCATGTACCTCATAATCTATGCCAATGCTTGTGCCATGATTGAACGCTGCGATAGCTGCTGCTTATAAAGTTCAAGGAAAATTTGGTATTTGGCATCATGATACTTCTTCACCCTTGGGTCTTTTGATGGACGAATGACCTGCATGGTTGCAAGAACTCTAAGACCAAATATAGGCATGAATCTAAGATGGCTTGCTCCTCTAGTTATGAGAAAGAATACAACACCGGAAACAAAGGGGAAGGTTTCGCTGGGGCATCTGCAACTACCTACTTGCTCAAGTTCAGTGTCAGCGACATCTATTGAACCACATAAAACAAGTGATAGGATATTGGTTGTGTAATTAACTCTAGAGATGCATATTGAATTAATGCCGAGGATTCGATTTATATAATTTTAGCCAGTCAGATAAAATTACATCAACGAGCTAGGTACCAGCCCAATCATGGACCTAATTGAAAATTGATGCCTAACATAGAAATGTCTTTTCCAATTAGTTGATGCCAACCTATGAGAGACAGCTCCTAGGCCAACTAAGCAAACAAGACCACAATTGCATGGCAGATTTTATGCATTGCCATCAGTTGACTTGCCTAGGCTGAACCACTTTATGTAAGGTTTAAAACCATAATACAGCTCAATTTTTGGCTGGAGCTTCCACATGTTTGTAACACATGTTTTCATGATAAAAGCATGAGCTAATTGACAATTAATATAAGCAAGGAATGCTTGGCATACCTGACCAGACGCATTAAGTGCTTTCATGGCGTCACTGATACAAGAATACTTCTTCGCAGCAACTGCACCAAGAATAGCAGCCCCTAAGAGCACCGACTCACTTTCACGTGGAAGTATTATAGGGCAACCTGAAAAAATTTTAAGAGCAAATGGTAAAAAAAAAACAAAAAGGAATAACAAATTATGAGCAAGAAAGCCACAATTTTTAATCAACATGTTCCCAGCAATAATAAATGCCATTGCTAAATCCAACATCTTCTAGATGACCCATTTTCCTTGATTTATGGGACAATTACAGAAATCAAGTTCACAGTGTCTTCTACAACAAATGTGATGTAAAAAAAATATGTTTCTATACTAAATTTGCTTAGTGTTTTCAACTTGCAGTTAAATTAGATTTCAATGAAGGTACAAAGCACTCAAGTTAATATCACAACCTGCCTCCATGACTGACTACAAACTTCACTGTTCTTAAGTTTCAACAATAACAGGAAAGCCAATCCAAGCAACCGTATAAACCTTATATTCTAAAAGGTCCAAGAAAGGAAGATAATTAATCTTGCCTACTGATGGGAATTTGAACATCTTATCCATGAAACTAATTAAGAGGGGAGAGGGGAAGACAGCACATTAATAACAAGACACCCATGTATCTACAACAACAAAGTAAGCCTTTTCCTACTATGTATGGCAGCTATTTAATGTTGAACCAATAAACTCTATTCAAGACCATATCCTCAGTAAGCTCAATCAAAGCGAGGTCCTGTCAGTTTTCATCCATTAAATCACACTTTCAAAGGGAGATCTATAGGTTACCCTTTACACATTAAGATGGAGCAAATTTACAGGTGTAAAAACTTAATAAGTATTACATTGTTCCTCATTTTGTTAGATTCAAGACTTTTCCTGCCCACTTGATCGTAATTTAGGATCGTACGTACTACATCTAGCCAATGTCCATCATTCATGGGAGATTTAAATTCATGACCAATTCTCTTTTCATTAAAATAAGTGGAATACTCGACATGCTATTCAATAAATGACTTGCACAAGTAAAGGATATGAAATCCAATGGTAAGCTAGGTCAAATGCCAAGCCCACAAAACTTATCAAGAAGAAGAACAAGTTCTACAATTATTTCTAACAAAAATTTATCCATGCCTACAATGCCAAGTTAAATGATGCATTCTTGAATCATTCCTGAAGGAATTATTTGCACTCACCCTATCCACTCGTGCCTTTTCTTTCTCTTTATAGTTGGATCCAAAACTTGACTGTACCAAATCCTCTATAAATTACAGTTCATTGTCTTACTAAGGGTGCGTTTGGCACCACAGTACAGTATGGTGAGGAGTCCCCCCAACCCCACCATACTGTGGTGCCAAATGGCACCTAAGAAGTTTTCACATTTAAAAGTTTGTTTATGACAAGAAAATGTCTTTTCCTCTCAAATTTAAAAATATGTACGGCGACATGGAGTTCAGCATTCAAGTGTGTCAAAAAAGAATCATTGATCTAAAAAATCATATACCCTACAAAAAAAAGGTTTTATGTTGCTATAAACATACTAGATTTTCTTGACAAATTGATATATGAAAGTTACTAGTCAATAAAGGTATGTGCACGCATGAACATGTGCACGGTACAGCACATGCATGCAAAAAGAAAGAAAACAAATGCACAAACCAATAATATCTGTGTGTTCTTGAATGAAGAGGGCATTTTTTGAGAGACCACCACATGCAAGTAATGTGTCAATCTGCACAAGGAGAAAGACATAATAAGAGAGGACTTCAGGGGTTGGCAAAATGAATTATAAAGAATCAACGCCTCAATGCCAAGCAACCCTCTTCTTTAGTCATAAACAGCAGCAGAAACATATTCAATTAACAAGAAATAATTAGATGGCTTTAAGTTTAAGATCCTTGCAAGTTGACATGTACCTGGACATCAAGTTCAAGGGACTGCATTTGGGAACCAAGATCAATTGTTATGGTCCAACCAAACCTTACCAGTCAATGAGGCACAAATTCCTAAAGATATTAAATATTTGTTTGCAAGAATGGCGTAATTCACACTTGCTTATTTAAGAAATGAAATAAAAAACCAATTGAACCATTATAATTTCCCTAATCATCAGTAAGGTTCAACTTTGTTGTATATACAGGAAGGGAAAATGAAGGGGTGTGAGTGGGTAGCAGGGAGTGGAAAGGGGGCCAATTTGACAACCAGTAAGGCCATTTGCCAGCAGCTGTTCTAGATCATCATTTGACAACTAGACAGGAAGCTTTACACTCTTTATCACACAGCCAAAGCAGGCATCATGGGCTGGACCGAAATGATTGCTTCCAGGTTGGTCCTAGGATAAGCTAATTCCAGTTATATCCATTAAGGCAGGCGGCCTATTTTTTGTGGACCTTTTGAACTCTGCAAGAAATTATTAGGTGCTCTCAGTGCTAAGCTCAAATTAATCCTTGCTTAATTCTTCATTATGCAATCACTTAATTCCAAGTCAACTGCTACCAAGCTGTTTATCAGAAACAACCCTTGTTAATTTCTAATTATTTCAATCAATAAGAACATAGTAATGAATTGGTCACCAGGAAGGGGGTAAAAACTCATATAGATCAAAATTTTCAACATTGGAAGATGAATCTGAAACACCAAAGAGATAGAGAAAGAGAGCAGACCTCTGTAGCCACTCTTATCATTTTCTGTCAAAAAATTAACAGTGCAAATCTTGAGTTTTGGTTAAGGATGAGAGCAAATTCCTAATGCGCAAAGAAATAGCAGCATTGGATTCATACCAACTGGCATTCTGGAACCATTTGAGGCTGTGCATATTCATAATAATGAATGGTCCAAGTTCTGTTGCTGGTATAGGATAACTATCTTTCATGGACTGTATTTTAAAACTAAAAACATATGTTCATCCCGCAGAAGCATAACAAATTTAACATTGATTTCAGAAAACAATTTTAAAGGGAAAGTAATGCACCCATTCTTATTAAAGACATAGACAAGTGACACAATGAAAGGGAAACTAGCAAAGTTACCATCTGTATTTTGTCAATAGGGAAAAACTCATTCAGAAACCCAGAAAGGAGAGCAGATTACTTTATAGATATGGAACTTTAAAACTATTAAAGTTTAACAGCTGAACAAACATATCCGCTTAAAAAAAGTTGATCAAAAATAAGAGATATTCATTTCTTGCCTTATGACCGTTGGCATTGCAATGCTCCACAATGTGACGTGTACCATATGCAATACCCTGCATTGTGGCAAGGTATAGTCGAGCCAACTGTTTCTCACTAGTGTCGAGAGTCAATCCACAAACTACTCCTTTTGCTTTTGGATCTGCAATCGGAGACCTGTTTCATCACAACGGTAAATTCTAAAAGTCATAAAGATAAGTAGGTAGTATGAACTAGAAACTCATAACTAAAATCTTTAAAAGGTTTACCTGTTTCCATGGAAGTCAGGAAGGACGTGTATATCTTCAGTCAAAGCAGCTATAAACGGACACTGCATCTCAGACATCATTGATTCTAACATATTGTTCAGCAGCAGAAACAGGGAAGTATCTGGAATATAGAACAGAGAATAGGAAGTCAAGCCAATGCCTAGAAGCAGAAAAAGGGGGAAAGTAGCCAATTACTTACTTTGCGAGGCAGCACGATTTGCAAGTCGAGGAGAAGCAACATGGTTTTCAATAATGTAATCCAATAATGCACCAGTAGCACTCTGCCCACCTTCTGTGAGCCAGTACTCAGGTATCATAGCTATAAAGGGAAATGGAAACATAGAATTACCATTAATATTGAGGATCTGCCAAAATTAAAAATCTAAGAATGTAACCTTACATAATAAAAATACGAAGTCATTCACATTATACCATTGGGAACTAATGTAAGTGACCAAGCAGAATGGTTAAGGAATGAATTAGCTTTGAGAGAAGTCTCTAACCCAATCCACATTACGTATAGCCGTGTGTGACTGTGTGTAAGTGCTAGTTACAAATGAGAAAATATATAGATGTCTAGTTGGCAAGAGTTTATCTGATGGTTTTAGTAAACCCAGTTTCATAGACCACTAAATAACCAAGATTATGATTTTCAGAGTTTACCTGACCAAAATGGTCCCCATACCCCAGGAATAAACAGCTTGTCCCGCGATACCGCCATATGACAAGTAGAAGTGCCACACACCAGCACCATACGATGGCTTATAGCTTCATTATCATTCTCTGAACATGTACCATTTTCCAAAAAGTTAAAAAATTACTGTTAATAAAGCAATTGAAGAAAAGGTGAAATAGTTCTTCATTGATAAACCTTCAGCTTCACAATCCGTCTTGGGTAGACTTTCCATTGCCCCCACACCACCAGCATGAGCATCAATCAGCGATGTCCCAACAGGTGTTCCAGCTAGCAGACCCAGTTCCTGAAACCATAAGTTACCAATTTTGAATGAATAAAAAATTAGTCAAGACCTAGGGTTCAACAATTAACAGAACCACCCTCCAAAGCCCACAAAAAGGGATTATGTTTGTATTCTTATATCTAAATAAGAACATTTGCTTTATTAATAGACCTCAAGAGCGCCACTTGAAATCAATGTCAAATCTTCAGTACAAAATTTCTTGCCTTCGCAGCTGTAGGAGTAAGCCCAGAACCCAAACCATGGCCAGGAAAAGCTACACTTCGTCCTGTCATTATAAAAAAACAGCTGGTAATAAAATGAAACTTAAAGATAAATTCAAAACATAGTCAACAAGTTCCTTTCACTCATCATTTCAATGTTTTTTGGTGCATTCATGATACAATATCTGCATAATCAAAGTTGAAGAATGTAAAACTGGCAAAAAAGCACTAACAAATTCATTGCACTTCTACATTGGATGCCACTGTCAAATGTTCTTCTGTATTTGAAATTTGCATGGACAACAAATTAACATAACAGGTGAGTACATATGTATATCCATTCTTTAAGTTTTATTTGTGAAGGTACCAAGGAAGGAAAAAAAGATCATAGGCCCATTAGTCTGGTTTTTTCAACTAATATCGTCCACTGAACTACACAAATAGATCAATTCTCAAGAAACAATGGAGTCCACAAATTGGCTATCCATTAAATGCTAATTAGACACTTTTGTGATTAAATTTTGCATCGGCCACCATATGGTAAGAAAATTTTGTGGAAAGTAGAATCACAAAAAGATAAGTCATGACAAATTCATTGCACTTCTACATTGGATGCCACTATCAAGTGCTTTCTGTATTTGAAATTTAAATGGACAACAAAGTAACATAACATGCGAATACATATGTATATCCATTTTTTAAGTTTTATTTGCAAAGGTACGAAAGAAGGAAAAAAAGATCATACGCCCATTAGTCTGGATTTTTCAACTCATGTTCTTCACTGAACTACACAAGCTGATCAATTATCATGAAACAATGAAGTCCATCGATTGGCTATCCATTTAATGCCAACTGGACACCTGTGATGAAATTTTGCATTGGCTACCGTATGGTAAGAAAATTTTTTGCAAAGTAGAATCACAAGAAGATAAGTCATAGTCAGCCATCACTTTCTACATGTCTGTCAATATTTCTCACTGTACCCAACCAGAGGGTGCTAATTTCAGCAATAATTTTCAGAAATAACATTGAAAATCTTAAAATGTCACAATGGTTGAAGACGTATCAAACAACAGCCAGAATTTAATGCTGAATTATCCAACCACCCTGACAACCACATGCTAAAAGAAAATCAACAATGAAAAATAAAAATTTTAAAGGAAAAAAGAAAGGAAACAAACACAGGAATTGTGTTATTACATGGACAATTCTGACTTATGCAAACAACTAGGAAATTGAAACACTCACAATAAGAGACTTTTCCAAACTATTAGCAAGAGAAAAGCCCTCTCATGCATTTATAAAACTGCTCATATTTGTATTAATAGACTGTTACAAACGACAAGTCAATCCTGCCAACAACTTCTATTCAACTCTTTTTTTTTCCTTTTATTATCAATCAATATGTTAGAAGAAATGAGTATGTATTACTTATATCCAAGCGATAAAACACATATAATCAAGCAATTATTGTGTAAGGACAGAGCATTTTGAATAGCAATAGGCCTACCAGTAGTCAGCTTTGAGTCTTTTACCTTTTTGCCCTAGTAATGGATGACTTACCAGATATATTCAGGATATTATATACTATTGAAAGCTTTTTTGCTGAATGATAGGGTATGGTTGATAAAAAAAAAGAATGCTTACTGCCAAACTTGAGTTATGGAAAGAGACTTTGGAATCTTAGAGTTTCCGTTTCAGTTGCTCTAAAATAAAGTATTTGAAACGTAAATTCAAAACAGAATGGAGCATGGGAAGATGAAGACACTGCAAAATGAAAACTTTAAGTATCTTGGTTCAATCACGGAAACAATTGGAGATATTGATGGAGATGTCACCCATAAGCTGAAGGAAATCACAAGATAGAGAAAAGACCACTAATGATTTACAGTAAGGACTGCTGGGCAACTAAGTACCACAATAACCCCCCCCAACCCTCCCCCCCACCCCCCTTCCCCTCTTCCCCAAAAGAAGGATGAGATAAGAATGTGTAGACATACAAGGCAAGATAAAATTATGAATGAGTTTGTATCACCATTGGGGATAAAATGACGGAAAAGGTTATTTTGACATTTAGAAAAAAGACTTACAAGATGTAAGTTAACAGAGGATAACCGTGTCAAGAGAGGGAGATGAAGGAAAAGAATATAGTTCAAAATTATGATGAAGGACATTATTTTCTATCAGGCTTACTGAGTGTATGGTCCTAATAGAGTACAATGCTGTAATATGATTGACATAGCCAACCCATAAATGGCTCAATTCATTGTTGTTGTTATATCAATCTGTTGAAAAATATCCATGTAAACTGGAAACTATGTCTTTCTCAACTCTCAAGTCCAACCAAAGAATAAGATGAAGAAATGAAATTCTTAAAGCATACCAATCTTAGCATGGTGGCCCTCAACAAGATCACCTAAGCCAATCTCCTCCCAAAAATCATCATCCCATCCACAAGCTTCCATGTCTCGAGAATCTTTCTCATTCATCTGCTGCATGTGTGCATGGCCAAGATATGTCCATTTGCATACTGTGGTGCATAGACTTCGTGTATCATCTCCTGTTGCTCTACAAAAGAAAGTACAAAAATAAGGTTAAATTCATTAAGGTAAGAGAAGAGCCCGATGTCTTAGCATCAAGAAGCTTATGATATAGAAGAGTGGCAGAATCAATGGACCTGTATGACAACCAATCGCTCAAGTCCATCCACCTAAATACCATTGACCAAGACTCTTGCAAATTTTCTTTCACCCACAAAAGCTGCAAAAATACTTTTTATCAACCATTGTCTGTATATCACACAAGCATAGATAAACTAGTTTCATTTAACAATCATATATGAAAAGTAATTATAAATAGGGCACGTTTAGCACAGCAGAAAGATTGAAAATAGGAATGTCTGCGAAATTGGTAATTGTAGCATGGAGATAGGAGTTGCAAAAGTAAGATTGAAATCAGTGAAGGGATGATGTCTGTTTGGTAAATATAGTGATGGCAGTGTGGTGAGAAGAGAAAATAACTATTAACGACATTAAGGTAAAAGTGTATTAATGATATTTTATGTATACTTTATATAGTATTTGATAGTTTTAAAATCTTATAAATATATTCAATAAAAATATTAACATATTATATCAAATTAAAATGACAATTAATACATTAACTACTAATAAATATTTTATATTTATAAACAACAAATTTATTATTATTTTTCTATGAGATCAAAGTTGTTATATGAAAAATCTATTTGCTTTTTTGCACATTTATTTACCTACTAATATAGTTATGTACTTAATTATTTAATTGTATATGTATATTAAAGATATTAGATTTAAATTGATATATATATATAATAATTTTGTAATATATTTAACATTTGAAAAGCTAAAAAAATGAAAATTAACAAAATTACTTTTATGTTAGAAAACAAATAGGTGAAGAAAAACTAGAAGGAACCAAATCAATTTATCCCATATCAAAGGGGAAGATGGAGCATGAGTGGGGGAGAGGCATAAAATAGGTTTCCCCCATCTATTTCTTCATTGAATGTTGCACAAGATCTCACATTGATGAGAATGGATAAATTAGTCAAAGGGGAAGCTTATGAAATATGCCTCCCTTCCCAATCCCATTAGTATCTTCATGATAGTGTGGTGTTTTCTTGGTTACCAAGATCCCACATTGGCAAATTAAGTGATGGGTTAAAGGGAGAAGCTTTGTAGATTAAGCTTCCTTATCCCATTTTAATTGAAGAAAGCTCCTCCTTTCCTTTCTCCCTATAGTGGGCCTACAAACTGTGCATCATCATGTTAGGTCCACATTATGATACCTATGATTAAGCCTATAGGCTATGGTTCAAAATAACTTCAAATTCAATTTTTTTAATTATGTATATCTGAATAAGGGGTTCTCTATCTCCCCAACACAAACATATGGAATAAGTTGGTTCTATGACTATTTTTCTTTTAAAACATGCTGCGTATCCAGAGTAGATTTGCCTTGGGAATTAATTCAACATAGAATTATGGGCTATGCAAAACCATTGGATGACTAGACTCATTGACTAGGTACCTTTGGTGGCTGCATCTCAGGCGAAACAGATCCACCACAGTATTGCAACACTGGTGAGTTACGAGAGTTAATCTTCTCAGCTTGCTTCACAGCTCTATGGTCCATCCAAACTATAATATTTCTTCTTGAATCACCACTCCAAGAAACTGTAACTGGTGAGCCATCGGCATCCACTGCCACTACAAGAAGATGCCATATTTTCCTTAACCTTACGAATATGTTTACTTTTCAGTCAAATATATAACATACAGCACAAATGAAAACAGTTCTTATTCAAACACCGTACAAGATAATATTTTTCCAAATACAAACCAAGTGAACAAGTAGCTGCAAATCCAATGCCCTTCACTTCTTCCCCTTCAACTTTTGCAAGTGAGCATGCTGACTTCACAGCTGAACAGATTGCATGCCAGATGTCCGTTGAAGATTGCTGGTATAAAAATAAATGGTTTTGATTATCCCAATATATAATCACAACCACCCCCCCTACAGTAACGTTTCTCCAAATCAAAGGAATTCCAGCATAAACTCGTTAACAAATTGATAGGATCATAGCAAGCTAATTCAGCCACTAAATTAGTCTGTTAAATTCATGAGCCATTTGAAAATTTCCAGTTCTTTTTACCTCAATACAGTCACCTTCTTTCCATATTTGTATCGGGCTACTAGCAGATCCTAGAAGCTTCCCTTTCTCATCAAAGAGACCTGAAGAAGGCAGAGATATATAAACAAACAAAATGCAGCAATAAGGTTCAGCCCCAGGGAAAAAAATGCATGATGTGCCTTTTTGTACTACGTTGAAGAAAGAAAGCAAGCAAGTTTCATGATTAAATTGAAATTCGCTAAATTTGGTTCAACTGTTGACTTTGCTATTGGCAATTCGCTTTAGAATCATCAAAAGTTGATATAAACGTAAAAGCAAAATGTTAAATAGCAAGAATCATATTTGATCAAAAAGACCCACATGGTTCAAATGAAACACCATATCCAACATATTGTTCCAGAAAAAGAAAAAAAAATCATCATTTAATCATCAATAAAATTTAAATTCTTAATTTTAAATTAATCCAAATTTTATATCCTCACTTTCTTCTAAAGCAAGTAGCAAAAACAACATCCAATTGGAACCTTAAAACTTACAAACACAAACAATGAAGCAAGGCGCATAGCATTAATGGACAATGAATCGAACATATATATATATATATATAAGATTAAGCTGACGGTAAACAAACAAGGAATCCAACAGTACGCATTCCAATCAAAACCATAATGAATGACGTAATCATTATTACATGGAGAGAAGAAAAAGGGAGAGAGACAACGGACCAGCACGGGCGCTGCCGGTGCCGACGTCGACGCCAAGGAAGACAGAGTGAGGGGTAGCCGAGGAGGAGGAGGAGATAGCGGCGGCCATTTCGAGGAACAAAGGGGAGGAGATGCTGTGTGAACGAGCGGACGGGGACCGGTTTTTTTGATGAGGTTGTTGCTGTTGGCGGATAAGCGGCGTCGTATCGGACCAGCCTCTCCTTATACCGGACATTTTTCTTTTTCTTTATTTCTCTTTTAATTTCTATCAACTTGTGTTTCTGCTTAATTTGTGGTTTCCACTTGGTTCATCTCATAATTGTTTCTGATTGAGATTTGCTTCGTACCGAATCTGCCGTTTGGGCCTGCGGGAAAATTAAAAGGAAAAAAAAAGGAAAGCAAATTACTTCTTAGCAATGCTAACGGACAAATTTCCATCTTGTCTTTGATCTTATTTTATTAAATACTCTTTGGAAATTACCAAGCATAATTTTTTTTTTGTTGGAATAAGGTGCATTTTATTAACACCAAATCATGGAAGCATTACATCAGAACCACAGATAACATTTCTTGGCACACTAAGGCATAACTCACCCATTACCATTACATACTGGGAGAGCCTCGTTAAAAATCTTCTCATAATAAAAATTAGTGAAACAAAACTCATAAGAAGAAAAAAAGAATACCCTTCCTAACATACACTTATATTGCCCCCATCTACAAAGACAAGACACTACAATGATTCTTTACCTTGACTCACAACACTGTCTATAGAAAAAGGCAAAATCATGCTTTCGTTCCATAGCAAGATACCTTATTGTGTATGTTTTCCGTGCTGTGCTATTGTGTGAGCCACCTTATTTTCCTCCCTTGAACAATGACAGACTTGTGTACACCCAGTTTTCTCCAACAACATGAGGCAGTTTTCCACTATGTGTCCCAATCTTTGACTACTGCACTTATCATTCAACCATTTAACCGGCTGCATACAATCTATCTCCACCTCATCATTTCGTAGCTCTTGTTGATCACAAATAGATAAAGCCTAACTTAACACTTTGATCTTCGCCTCTACAATCGACACCTTTTGCTTATATGTATTTAATCCAACAAGCATAACTTCCATGATTATTACGAACAATGAAATTGACACCTACCTTTCCCTCACCATTTAATTTGAAGATGGCTGCATCAACATTAGCTTTGGTCTCCAATAGTAATCTCCATTTATTCTCCTAATTTCTCACACCAGTTTTACATATATAGTGGAAATGTTGGCCATTCTATACTGTTGTATCATGTTTAGTCCTAGTTCCATCATCTCTTTGGAGCTTGAACATTCTAGCTTGAATGTTAAATTGTTCCTGACCTTCTATATTGACTATAGAGTGCATACAATCTCCTCTTAATCTGTTTGCTCCACCTTATCAATCAACAACATGAGCCATTCTGTGACTGAGGAGCATTGACTTTGAATAACCCTGAACCACCTTGAAGTTATCCAGACAGCCCTTGCAAAACTACATGTACACAAGCAATGAAATTCGATTCCTTCTTCAACTCCACATACGGGCACACCAACTCGACATTAATTCTCCTCTTACTAAGCTCCACCCTTGTAGGTAACATGCCCGTAACTACCCTCCAAGCAAACAACAATATCTTCCTTGGGATGGCTAAGTCCCATAATTTTTTTTCCAAAAAGCGGTATTGCTCAGCGATGTCCCCACGTTGTTAGGACTTATACTCCCTAAACATAGTTTTCTATAATCCAATCTAACAGAATATTCCCCACTAAGATTATCCAACCAAATTAATTAGTCATTCAGTCTTCTAAAACTCAAAGGGATAGATTTAATCTGCCCATATTCATATGAAGAGAACAATCTCTTAATTTTGCAATCATCCTAGGACATTGTTTCCAAATCAATTAATTCCCTAACCAACATAAATTCACTAACCGAATCATCACATAAATTTATTGGTCTTAGGGAATCATATGGAATCCAATTATCCTTCTTCACAAATAGATCCCTCGATCTCCAACTCTCCAAATAAAACCCCTCTTCACATGGTCTTAGCTTTCCCTAATGCTTCTCTGTACATAACTTGGGTTACTACATCCACAAAATCCACTCTTAGAAAATAACGAGCCTTAAAAACTTCATAAGCTAATGAAAGCACTTTCTTTTGAAGTCTCTAGCCCTGCTTAGCTAACATAGCTACATTAAAATTCTTGTGTCTCTAAAACCCATTGCTCTTAAATGTTTTGAATTGCACATATATTTCCAAGCCTTCCAATGTAACTTAAATTTCTTGTCATTGCCTTCCCACCAAAATTTTGCCACAATTGAGTCAATATCATTGTAAATTGAGTCTGGCAATCTAAAGCTACTCATTACATAAGTCGGTATTGATTGAGCCATAGCTTTGATCAAAACTTCCCTGCCAACTATTGATAACATTTTTTTTTCCAATTTAAAATTCGTTTCTATACCATATTAGTGACATATCTAAAAATTTGTCACTTTAAGCCCCAGCAATTATCGGCATACCCAAATATTTTCCTCCCCAACTGTCTCTATTAACTCCCAAAATTTGGCATATATGACAACTTTTATGTCACCAACATTTTTACTAAACAAAATAGCAGATTTCTCAAAATTTATTTTTTAACTAGAAGCTTGCTCATATTCATCCAAAATATTGTTACTTGCCCAAATCTTGTGTCCTTGTTGATAATTCTATTTTATAGAATTATTTTATTCTAATTTTGTTATTAAATTTTAGCTAAGTCATCAGTTTTTAATTATAATTTACTTAATTTTTAGTTATTTTTATATTTAGTTTATTTTTAAGTAAGTTATTTAATTTTATGTTATTTCTTTTAATTTGGTTAATATTTATTAGTTTTTATATTTTTGGTAGAATCTGAAGTAATTGGGCTTAATTTTGGAAAGTAAAGTGCTAAAAGACCCAGAAGTCTGCTTGTATATACTCTAGTGTTTTAGCCATATCTCGAGCTACAGAACTCCAATTGCTTCGATTCTTAGACCATTGGAAAGCTAAGAGACAGAGCTACAACTTTCATGAAGATTACTTTGCCCAGTTCTGCCTCAAAGATAGAGAAAATCATTTCGAAAAGTTACTAGGCGTACTGTACCGGGAATGAAAATTTGTAAAGACTGACAAGTGATTTTTGGGCCTCTCATTATGTTTTTAAGCCCAATTAAACCCTAGGTCAACTTAAGGAAGTTTAGGTTAAGTTTATTAGTATAAATAAGATATTTTTCAAGACCATGAAGAGGAGAGAAAACTTTTGGAGATTCAAGAAGTCAGAAGCTGAGGCTGAAACCTGAAGATCAAAACAACAATCATTATTTTGTTCCTTGGCTTTTATTCTTCTTGTTATTTTCAATGGTTGAACTTTATACAATGTTATTTGATTTTGCAATTATGACTAGTTAATTTTCTTTTTCTAGGATTGCAATTGAACTCACATATAGTCTAAGTTTTTAATCTTTTTCTTACTTATTTTCAATGGGAATTGAATTGTTTATTCCAGTTTGTTCTTAATGCTTTTAATTGCTTGATCACCAATTAAATTGATTTAGGAACCTAAACAAAATTAGGAGAAGGAGTTTAGAGTAGACTAAAATTGAGATAGCATATGATCAATTTAATTGATTTGCGTATAGGATAGGGATATACCTATAGGCTATATGTAGCTAAATTAGAGCCTGAACTTAATGAGTATGTTTTAATTTCAATTCACATAGGGATATAGTGTTTTGGTTAAAATAGATATTTTTATAAGACGAGTCGGGAGACCCTTATAAACAATTTAGGACTCTAGGTTAGCAATTCAACCCATTGAAGTAAATTAAGGAAGAAAGGTAAAATTTAGATGAAGTGTGAGAGATATTGTAATCCTAGGCTTGTTTAATTTGATATTTTCTCCAGTTGTTATTATTTTGATTTTTCTTGTTATTTTAAATTCTAGTTTTATTAGTTTTAATTAATTAATTAATTTGGATTATTTGGATAAAATTAAATTATTTTAATTTTAGTAATTAGTAAAGTTTTAGATCAATTCTCCGTGGGAATGATACTCTACTTGCTAATATACTATTTATTCGATACGTATACTTGCGTAATGAATTTTTAACTGACAAGTTTTTGGCACCGTTGCCGGGGAGTTGTTTCTAGAATTTTTATTAATACTAATACCAAGCAATTTAGTCTTACTGTAAATTTTATTTTTCTTGTTTTAATATTAGTTTTTGTTTGTTTGCAGGTATCGTTGGTCATTGTATGCAAAGAAGAAACAACTTGAATCTTGTTCCTTTTGATCCTAAGATAGAAAGAACTTTCAGAAGACGTCGAAGGGAGAATTTGCAAGTTGCATCTTTAAATCAGACAATGGCTGAGGATAATAATAACGATGGCAATAATGCCATTAATCTGGTTCCCGAAGCAAATAGAGCACTAAGAGACTATGTTGTTCCATTTTTGCAAGGTTTGCACCAAAGCATTAGGAGACCTTCTATTAATGCGAATAATTTTGAAATTAAACCAGCTTACATTCAGATGATTTAGTCTTCAGTCCGGTTTGGTGGGTTACCCAGTGATGATCCTAATTCTCATTTGGTAAATTTCTTGGAGATTTGCGACACCTTTAAATACAATGGAGTAACTGACGATGCTATCAGATTGAGACTGTTTCCGTTTTCTCTGAGGGATAAAGCAAAAAGCTGGCTTAATTCACTACCTAATAGGTCTATCACTACATGGGAAGACTTGGCTCAAAAGTTTCTTGCAAAATTCTTCCCCCCTGCAAAGACTGCAAAGATGAGAAACGATATTACCTCCTTCACACAATTTGATGGTGAATCCTTGTATGAAGCTTGGGAGAGGTTTAAAGAGCTATTGAGAAGATGTCCACATCATGGGATTCCGGATTGGTTGCAAGTGCAGACATTCTACAATGGGCTGATTGGGTCAATTAAAACTACAATTAATGCTGCTGCTGGTGGGGCATTAATGAGTAAGAATGCTGCAGATGCCTATAACTTGTTGGAAGAGATGGCCTCCAATAATTATCAATTGCCTTCAGAAAGGTCGGGACCGAGAAAAGTGGTTGGAGCCTATGAAATTGATGCACTTGGCAACTTAATTGCTCAATTAACTTCACAAGTGGCTGCACTGACTAAAAAGTTTGACACACTAAGAGTCCATGCAGTTCAAAATTCATCAGTGGTTTGTGAGATGTGTGGAGATGGCCATTCATATGATCAATGTTCATACAATTCTGAATCAGTCCAATTTGTGGGGAACTTTAATAGACAGCAGAACAATCCATACTCCAATACTTACAATCCTAGTTGGAGAAACCACCCCAACTTTTCATGGAATAACAATGTAAGGCCTTCCAATCTAAAACCCATCATGCCTCCTGGTTTCCAGCAACAAGTTAGACCACCAGTTCCTGAAAAGAAGTCCCACTTGGAAGAACTTCTCTTGCAATATATGTCTAAGACTGATGCTTTAATTCAAAGTCAAGGAGCCTCATTGAGAAATCTTGAGACCCAAGTAGGACATCTTGCAAATTTCATCAACAGTAGACCCCAAGGTGCCTTACCAAGTGATACTGAATCCAACCCAAGAAGAGAAGGTAAGGAACATTGTATGGCAATCTCTCTCCACAATGGAAAAGAGGTAAGTAATCAAGCTTTAAATTCTGAGATTTCAATTCAAGTTGATAAGAAAGAAATTGAAAAAGAAGCTAAAAAAGAAATTGTGGTTGAAAAATCTGTTGAAAATTCTAAAGATAAATCACAATCTACGCCCACACCTCTACCACATTTTCCTCAACGTTTTCAAAAGCAAAAACTGGACAAACAATTCCAAAGATTTCTTGAGGTATTTAAAAAATTGCACATTAATATTCCTTTTGCTGAAGCTTTAGAACAAATGCCAAGTTACCTTAAATTCTTGAAAGACATCCTGACCAAGAAGAGGAAATTGGAAGAGTTTGAGACAGTTGCACTTACTGAAGAGTGCAGTGCTATAATCCAGAATAAGCTGCCACCAAAGCTTAAAGATCCAGGGAATTTTTCTATTCCTTGCACTATTGGTAGTTTTAAAATTTCTAAAGCTTTATGTGATTTAGGTGCTAGTGTTTCAATAATGCCTTTGTCTATTGCTAGAAACCTTGGATTTCAGGAGATACAACCTACTACAGTTACCTTGCAATTAGCAGACAGAACAATTAGGCACCTAGTTGGGATTGTAGAGGATGTTTTGCTTAAAGTTGGGCATTTATACATTCCAGTGGACTTCATTGTGCTTGAGATTGAAGATGATGTTGAAATTCCTCTTATTTTGGGAAGATCATTCTTCGCTACAGCTAGAGCAATAATTGATGTGAAGAATGGCAAAATAACTTTCAGAGTTGGAGAAGAGGAAATGGTATTTAATTTGTTCAGTTCAACTCAGTATCCCTATACAGATAGTTGTTATAAAGTGGATTTAGTGAATAAAGGTAAAGGTAAGCCTATTCCACCACATCCGCCTGTGAGACCCAAGCAGTTAGCACCTGAGCATCCTCCACCACCACCTAATTGTCCTTTTGAGATTGGACAACAAGTAATGATGCTTTCGCAATCATACTTCAAGCTTTTTCCATGGAAACGCAAAGAAAAATGGTAGGGTCCTTTCAAAGTAGTGAACGCTTATCCTTGTGGAATAATTGAGATTTTTAGTGAGGATACGGGTACAATCATGGTTAATGGATTGAGCCTCAGACCTTATTTCACAGATGAAGAATTGAAAAAGGGGGTATTTTAGTCAAGCTAGTGACTATAAACGAGCGCTTCTTGGGAGGCAACCCAAGTTCCTCAACCTTATTATTTCATGAGTTTTATTTTATTTTATTTTACTTATTTAGTTATTTGTTTTTATTATTTATTCTAATTTTTTTTCCTATGTCTCTTTTTGCAGGTAAGTGGTTTCAAAAAAAAAAAGTCAGAGCTGGGGCCCTCAAAGGGAGCGTCGCGGCACTGAATGAAGCTGCCAAAAGCAGCAGAAACAGAATAGTTGAGCGTCGCGGTGCTCAACCTTCAAAGCCGCGGCGCTCAAACCCGAAGCGTAATGCTTCGGGTGTCATGCAACCACAATGCACAAGGGTTTTAATTTTTTTTACTTCTTGTCTTCTTCCAACGTCCCATTTTTTTTATTTTTTTATTCACTCTTGTCTTTTTCTAACGTTCCATCCTTATTTTTATTTTTTTATTTTACTCTTTCACTCTTGTCTTCTTCCAACGTCCCATCCCCTATTTATTTTTATTTTTATTTTTTCTCTTTCTAGTGTCTTTTAGCCATCCCATCCCCACTTTATTTATTATTTTTTTATTTTGATTCTCTTTCTTTTATCTTTAGCTGCACAATCCCTCTACCTTTTTCTTTATTTTATTTTCTACTCCTTTCTCTTGTCTTTTAGCTCAACCATTCCCCTTTTATTATTATTTTATTTATTTCTTTTACTTCCTACCTTCTCAAACCCCAACGCACAAGCTTTGTGTCATTTTTTTATTTTTTATTCTACTTCTTTTACTTCTTGTTTTCTCCAACGCACAAGCTTGTTAATTTTTTTTACTCCTTCTTTTACTTCTTTTATTTCTTTAATTTTTTTTCTTTCTCTTTTACCTTTAACCTCACATTCCTTCTTATTTATTTTATTTTATTTTTATTTTTCCTTTCACTTTTGTCTTCCGCACATTCTTTTCATTTTTTATTTTTTTTATTTTTTTATTTTATTTTGCTTCTTCTTTCTTATCTTCTTAAGCCACACTACTCTTTCTCTTTTTTTTTTGTTGTTTATTTCTTTTCCCTTTTCATTTCATTTTTTTTATACATTAGTTCTACTTTTTTTTATTCTTATTTTTATATATTTTTTATTATTTTTTTTTTTTGCACTCATCACATTCACTCCTCCCTCAAGAGAATTTAGGTTGCATCTTAAGGAGTGAGATGGATATATCTACTTTTCCTTCATTGCTTATGGATTTTGACATTGAAGATGATCTTGGAGGTGACGATGCAAAGGATTCATAGTTTTCCATTCCGGAGTTAGGGGAGTATTCTTGTCTTTTTTCTTTATTTTCTTTTATCACATTGAGGATAATGTTTATTCTAAGTTTGGGGGTAGTTTAGAATATAGTGGTATCGAATTTTTTTTAAATTTTTTTTTATGTTTAGTTAGCTTTAGATTAGAATTTGTCTTCCATGTTTATTTATATTTTGCATGTTTTATCTGTGTGTTTCAAAAAAAAAAAATTTTTTTGAGATAGATGCACCTTACTCATTATTGTCCCAATCCTATGATGATATTTTAATTATCTTTTTATTCTTAGCTTTTGGGAAACATATAGTTATGATTTAATTTTATGTGATATTCTTGTGTTAATTTTATTTTAGAGTGTGACTTCCAATAATTTGAGTACTATACTCTTTTACTTAGAATTTTTATGTGATTTAGAGAAAGTTTATGTTGATGAAAAAGTGTAGTGAAGTCATGGATTTTAGAATTTGTTTGATTCTCTCTCGAGGCGAAATCTTAGATAACACTTAGGATAGGAAGTGATTTAAGCCATCTTTGGATCGTTTGAGCTTTTTGAGCCTACCTTGTTATTTTATCCTTAGTCACCCCTTTTTAGCCTAATTTACCTTTTCTTTGTAATTACCTAATTATGTAGCCTTGGCCTGTCAGTTTAAATCCAATAATTTAAACCTTTCACCTTTTAAGTATTTTAATCTTTCTAAGGAATGATTTGAGCTTAAAGAATAAATTGAGGAAGAAGGTTTGAAAAAAAAAATGAAGGTTGTTGGAAAAATTACCCATTGTTATAATTGTCAAAAATAAGTTTGGGGGTTAAAAAAAAAAAAGAAAGAAAAGAAAGCAATGTGTGTTACAAAGGAAAGTTTACTTCAAGTTTGAGGGTGCTAAAAAAAAAATTTGAGCTCTTTATGTGTCCTAGATTGATTAAGTGCTTAGGGTGAATTTGAGCCTAAATATATCCTTTATCATACCTTGACCCTAGCCTTACATTAGAGGCTTGATAAAGACCTATTGATTCTTGAATAAGTGTTAATCTACATTAGTGGAGAGAGAGATGAAAAGCAAACTTATGGGATCCAAGTACTAATATATGATTAGATTTGGCATAAACTAATTTGAATTGCATGATATTCTTTGTAAAAGAGCATTCACACACACACGGAAGTCCATTCGAAAAATAAAGTTTCGTTTGAATTGATGCATGAATTTAAGGATTAGTTGTATGTTACCTTAAGCTAGAATTTGAGTTAATTTCTGAGGAAAAATTGAGAAATCATGATTTGGTATTTTTATCTCTCGTTCAAGGATTTTCATGTTTGCATTTTTTTTTTTGTGATTCTTTTCTTTTGCTCGAGGACTAGCAAAATCTTAAGTTTGAGGGTGTGATAATTCTATTTTATAGAATTATTTTATTCCAATTTTGTTATTAAATTTTAGCTAAGTCCTCAGTTTTTAATTATAATTTACTTAATTTTTAGTTGTTTTTATATTTAGTTTATTTTTAAGTAAGTTATTTAATTTTATGTTATTTCCTTTAATTTGGTTAATATTTATTAGTTTTTATATTTTTGGCAGGATCTGAAGTAATTAGGCTTAATTTTGGAAAGTAAGGTGCTAAAAGACCCAAAAGTCTGCTTGTATATACTCCAGTGTTTTGGCCATATCTCGAGATACAGAACTCCAATTGCTTTGATTCTTGGACCATTGAAAAGCTAAGAGACAGAGCTACAACTTTCATGGAGATCACTTTGCCCAGTTCTGTCTCAAAGATAGAGAAAATCGTTTTGGAAAGTTACCGGACGTACTATGTCAGGAATGAAAATTTGTAAAGACTGACAAGTGATTTTTGGGCCTCTCATTATGTTTTTAAGCCCAATTAAACCCTAGGTCAACTTAAGGAAGTTTAGGTTAAGTTTATTAGTATAAATAGGATATTTTTCAAGACCATGAGGAAGAGAGAAAACTTTTGGAGACTCAAGAAGTTAGAAGCTGAGGCTGAAACCCGAAAATCAAAACAACAATCATTATTTTGTTCCTTGGCTTTTATTCTTCTTGTTATTTTCAATGGTTGAACTTTATACAATGTTATTTGATTTTGCAATTATGACTAGCTAATTTTTTTTTTCTAGGATTACAATTGAACTCACATGTAGTCTAAGTTTTTAATCTTTTTCTTACTTATTTTCAATGGGAATTGAATTGTTTATTCCAATTTGTTCTTAATACTTTTAATTACCTGATCACCAATTAAATTGATTTAGGAACCTAAACAAACTTGGGAGAGGGAGTTTAGAGTAGACTAAAATTGGGATAGCATATGATCAATTTAATTGATTTGCATATAGGATAGGGATATACCTATAGGCTATATGTAGCCAGATTAGAGCCTGAACTTAATGAGTCTGTTTTAATTTCAATTCACATAAGGATATAGTGTTTTGGTTAAAATAGATATTTTTATAAGACGAGTCGGGAGACCCTTATAAACAATTTAAGACTCTAGGTTAGCAATTCAACCCATTGAAGTAAATTAAGGAGGAGAGGTAAAATTTAGATGAAGTGTGAGGGATATTGTAATCATAGGCTTGTTTAATCTGATATTTTCTCCAGTTGTTATTATTTTGATTTTTCTTGTTATTTTAAATTCTAGTTTATTAGTTTTAATTAATTAATTAATTTGGATTATTTGGATAAAATTAAATTGTTTTAATTTTAGTAATTAGTAAAGTTTTAGATCAATTCTCCGTGGGAACGATACTCTACTTGCTAATATACTGTTTATTCGATACGTATACTTGCGTAGTGGATTTTTAACTGACACTTGTTCTCCTAAATATTAAAATGTCATCAGTAAAGAATAAATGGGTAACATTAGGACCACCTCTACTTACCTCCACCAACAAAATGCTTTTGTTACCTTTAGCCACTTCCAACATAATAGATAAAGCTTACGTAACAAGAACAAATAGGAAAGGGGACAAAGGATCCCCTTGATGAAAACCTTCAATGGAATAATCCTATTTCCTAGAGTACCATTGAGAAGCACTAAATATGTAACAAACGAAATACATCTTATAACCATACAAACAAATTCTCATCAAAACCCAATTTCCTTAGTATGCCTTTCATAAAAGCTCGGTCCACCTTATCATACGCCTTATTCATGTCCAATTTAAAAGCAAAATTACCCATTTTCCCTTGTTTCTTGTTATTTAGATAGTGAATAATCTCATGCCCCGCAATCACATTATCTGAGATCAACTGTCTATGCACAAACGTAATTTGATTCTCAAATATAATATATGGAAGTAAGATTTTCAATCGATTAGTGAGCACTTTTGATGCGATTTTATAAATCATATTACAAAGGCTAATGGGTCTGAATTGACTAACCTGTTCAGGTTGAGACATTTTTGGAATAAAGGCAATGTATGTGTGATTGAAATTGCCAACACCAATACAGCCTTCCAAAAAATCAACAACAAACTTTTATATTCCAATCCCCAAAATGTGCCAATACTTTTGAAAGAAAATAGCTAGTATACCATCAGACCCTAGAGCTTTTAAAGGATTCATATGGAATAGAGTAGTTTTAACTTCTTCCATTGAAAATTCACTAATGAGTCTCTCATTCATCATGGCATCAACTATTGGCAGCACATTTTCTAAAACTTCATCAATTAAAGATGGTATCGATGTAGCAAATAGTTTTGGAAAAAAATTCATGAATTTCTTCATGCACATCTTTTTGTCACACCACCCACTTGCCATTATTTCTCCTTAAAGCCTAGATAAATTTTTTTTCCTTCTTTTTGTAGCTTTTTGATGAAAAATTTCATATTTTTGTCTCATTTGCAAAGCCAATCAACCATCACCTTCTGCTTCCACATTAGTTCTTCATCTTTAACCTATATTTAACTTATCCTAAATTTTTTTGAAATGCGTTGTATTAAAATTTTGGGCCAAAGACTCGTGCACCTATTGAAGCTATTTTTTCTTTATCGATATTTTACTCTATATCTTTTTGAATGCATTACTCTTGACCAGCTTCAATTTCCCCTTAAATATTTTTAATTTGTCAATAAACTCACTAGATCTGTGATCCTGATTACGCCATTCTTCTAAAATTATTTTTTTCAAAGTTATCGTCATTTAACCAAGTAGTTTCAAAATGGAACCTCTTCTTCCATTTGACATTCTTTCTATGAAATAAATCAATTCTTAGCGTCAGATGGTCTGATGCAGCTACAACTTCATTAAAGATTGCCACACAAGGAAATTTGTCACACCATGGAGACATTGCAAATACCCTATCAAGCCTACATTTGATGAAGTCATCTTTTTCTTTATTGTTCCACCATGTGAATAGTAATCCTCTGAAACCCAAGTCTCGTTATTCATAATCACTACAAACATCTCTAAAATCCTTCATTTGTGCTTCTGGTTTGCCTAATCCACCATCTTTTTCATAATCAAATAAAATTTCATTGAAATCCCCAAAACAAAGCCATAGACTCCATGTTTATGAATTTAGCAATCAAAAAAGGTCTCAACTTTTACATTTCTCTAAAGCATTTGAATATTCATAAAACTCTATCAATCTCCAACTTTCCCCACACCAAGCTATCTCTGAATCAATATGATTGTTAGAATAGGATTTTATATAAAGATTTATACCTTGTTTCCGTAAGATTACAAGTCCACCAACTCATCCCATAATGTCCACTGCCAAGCAAAAAGACATTCCTATGAATAACCTCAACCTTTTCGTCTCCATATTATTTCTTGTAGTCTCCATTAAAAAGACTACATTTGGATCATTACTTCTCAAATATTTGAAAAGCGTATGAATTGTCCAAGGGTTCCTAAGCCTTGGACAATTCCAGTTCATTATCCTCATTCTGACAAGTGGTGCAGGTCATTATGACTCTCATGCACTGTTGGTTGCACTAAATAGTTAATTGCTATTTTCAATTTCTTGCCAATCTTCCCTTTTTCACTGGCCTCCCTAACTGACATGGATTATCTATTCCCTTATTTGCCATTAGATTATTTGACATACCTTCAATTTCAATTACACTTGCTTCAACATTATCCCATGAGTACCTCTATTGACTATTAATTGCACAACTATGCACATATGCATGATCTGTTCCATCAAATAGTTCTTAACCTATTATTAATCATTAGTGATTAAATATCATCATACTTGGTTTTAACTAAAAATTAAATATAACTAAAGTGTTACTCGTGCGATGGGCACGAGTAACACAAGTAATTTTTGGGGTAAATTGAAATTGGTGTTGGTAGCTGTTATATTTAATGGACATATAAATAATGTCATTTGGTAATAATTATATAACAAAACTCAAAAGGTGTACAACAATCAACAAATAAAAAACAGCATTTTAATAAAAATCATTAATAATGCACATTAACAAAAATGTTATACTTTTCATATATGTTTAAATAGTATTGATAAATGCTACCATTTTTCAAATAAAATATTTAAGTATTAACAATTTAGCTATAACAATCTACTATAATCAACAAAACCCTAAACCAAATAAGCTAACATATAGTTGAAATGAAAAAAACATAATAATTTTAAAGCAAAAAGAAAATTGACAATTTTACGATATATTTGTTTCAGTATTTGAATTTCTCTTTAATAACGTAATAATCAACTATTAAAATTTATAAATAAACCTTGTCATAATTTATCATCATTTTCTTATGGAAAACAAAACGAAAAAACCAAACTGAACATTACAGAAAACAAAAACAAAAAACATAAACAAAAAGAGTTTTACTGTTAAGCTTGACCTTATAAAGTATTTACCATGTCATTCATGTGCTTGACAACATGCTGGTATACTTGAAAGGTCTCGAAAAATATCTCGAAAAAGTCGGTATTGTACCTAGTGGTACAACCAAGTTGATTTAAACCTCGAACTAGTTCAAATAGAGATTTTAAAATGAAATTGAGAATTTTAAAATCCCAGAATGATTTAATATGGTGATTCGGAGTTCGAGGATCAATTTGGAGTCAAATCGAAATTTTCATGACCCAAGGGTAAAATGGTCATTTTGACACTTGAAGTTAAGATTTGAATGTTAGAAGAAGTTTTTGATCAAGATTGATCATTTAGAACATAATTTGAGTTTGGGAAGTGAAGAATTTTAATTTCGGTATTTTTCTCAAGCATAGGGGCAAAATCATAATTTTGCATCACCCAACACATGTCCAGCACATGAATTTCACCCATTATTATCATGGATAATTAAAAAAATTTAAGTGGTGGAGAGAGAAAGCTTAATGGGTAAGTATGACACATGTACCAATCACATGGTGACATGTGTCAAAATTGTAACCTTTAATTGTTTGGCTTTAAAAATTAGCCCACACCTCACGTAACTCATTCCTCATGGTCGGCTAAGGCAAGAAACAAAGGGGAGAAAGGAAGAACAAACCTTAGAGAGCAAATTTCAAGAGAAAATCATTGGATTTTAAGGATTCAACCGATTAAAGGTCAAATTTCTGGATTCTAGCTTGTGATCTAGCTTTTCCATGCATTCTTTTGCATTTTCCATGGTTGAATCACATGATTTTATAAAAGATTCATAGCTGACCCATTTTAGAGAGAGAAGATTTGATAGTTGATTTGGTTAGATTTTAAGTTATTTAAGTGTTTTTAGTCAATCTATCATGTTTAGAATGAAAACAATTAAGAAAAATCACTTGTCCTTCACCCACCCATAAGGCCGAATTTCATAGAGAGGATATTGGAGATGAATCTTGTGATATTTTATGTTAATTAGTTAGGATTTAATGCATTGTGGTGATGGAAACTGAAAATGATAATGTCTAGCATGAAAACCACAAATTCCACATTAAACCCTCATTGGCCGAATTTCCCATGTGGAATATTGATGGTGGATTTGATTTTATTTCAAGTAATTTAGTTAGGAATTAATGATTTATGGTGTGAGAATCAAGCATGAAATATTATATTATTAGTGCACTCACCATGGTCGAATTTTCCAAGAGAGAATATAAGGATGATTTTGTCATATTTCAAGTTATTTGATTTGTGTTTAATGATTTGGAGTATTAGGAGAGAAATGGAATTGTTTGGAGTTGAATTGGACGTATTGGCCAATTAATCGGGTGATAGATCGAATTAGGCAATTACCGATTTATTTAGGTACACCGTTAAATTTATGTAGAACACCGTGTTTAGACAATAGTCCGAACAACCTCATGCATTCATATAGAGCCTGAAATAGATTTATAATGGTATGACACAATATATTGAATTATGTGTCATGTATTGTGGATAGGTGGTGAACCCTCTAACAAGGGTAAAGGCATTGTGTCAGAAAACCAAGAATATGAGTATTCCGAACTCCTGATATGGTGAGTAACCCTATCATCATCTTGATTATCTAAAGTAAATTTTAATGTGTTTTTGTGATTTTATGAAAAATGTGTTTAAATGGTAAATCATTTTGTTTTATAAACAAAATGTGATTAAATGAAATGATTTATTAAATTGTCTTGAAATTGAATGTTGGCTTTGAAAATGGAGTAATTGGAGACTACTTGTTGTGTTATAAAATTATGATTTGAATTGAATGGCTTATGATAACGTGGGCATGAGTGGCTAGATTTGAAATGGTTAAAGGCGTTCACTTCGGGGAAAGTTTTTAAAAGGTTTGGGATTCGAAGCTTGGCGAGAAGGTTTTGCAGGAGACCTATGTGAGTATGTCCAATAAGTCAAGTGATGGGGACCCAGACATATTAATATTAGCCACGTCATGCTGCTAAACTTTTATTGAATTGGTGCACTATTTTGTTTTGAGCAAAAGGTTTGGGGTTCGAAGCTTGGTGAGAAGGTCTTGCAGGAGACCTATGTGAGTATGTCCAGTAAGTCAAGTGATGGGGACCCAAACATATTAATATTAGCCACATCATGCTGCTAAAATTTTATTGAATGACTGCACTATTTTGTTTTAAGCAAAAGGTATGGGGTTCGAAGCTTGGCGAGAAGGTCTTGCAGGAGACCTGTGTGAGTATGTCCAATAAGTCAAGTGATGGAGACCCAAACATATTAATATTAGCCACATCATGCTGCTAAACTTTTATTGAATTGGTGCACTATTTTGTTTTGAGCAAAAGGTTTGAGGTTCGAAGCTTGGTGAGAAGGTCTTGTAAGAGACCTATGTGAGTATGTCCAGTAAGTTAAGTGATGGGGACCTAGACATATTAATATTAGCCACGTCATGCTGCTAAACTTTTATTGATATGGTGGATTATATGATTAACTACTGCAGTAGACAGGTTTTCGTGGACCAGCCTATTTATAGGGGCATGGTAAACCCCGTTATATTCTTACTTAGGTTGGAGAGGCGAATAGGGTAACTCCTGAGGTAAAGCTTTAGAGTTCACTTCACGTAAAACCACCACATGAGAGTGAACTCAGCCAACGTCAAGGAACGACTGTATTTTCAAACGTAAAAATATGTTTTACGTGTATATGAGATTTTTAACAACCTTGACGGACTCGATTGGGATAGCCCCAAGCCAAGGTATCCCTGAGAACTGAGTATAAGAATGGTTTTTGGCACGAGCCAAGCTTTTCAGGAAATCATAAGCCTCGTTGTTTATTTGGGTGAAATGAATCTATTTTATCTTATTGAAATGAGTTCGAAATGCTACGAATGATTTTATGCCAATCTATTTTAACTGTCTCCATTTACTCGACTTTAGATATTTTAGATGATATTTGTTTACTCACTGGGATTATATAATCTCACCACCATCCTTTCCACCTATTTCAAGCTCAGAATAGTCAGTAGAAAGCAGATTTTGTTGAGGGCTGCAGTTGGACTTGCATCTTTAAAAACTGTAGGTTAACAGCCTTCATTACTTTTAGTCATTCGGGGGCCCATATGTCATTGTAAATTAAATTACATACATTGGCTATCTGTAATACTGTATGTATGAATATATTTTGTTTTTACGCTACAAAAATTATTTACGAATAGTTCTATAAAAATTGTTTTACAAGAAAATAGAATATTTTATTAAATATTTTTATTATATTTTAATAGCTACAATTTCACTTAAAATGAATATTTTAGATAGCAAAACATATTTTTGATTACGGAATATATATTTTTCACTTACATACCACGTTTTTAGCTAATTTCAGAATTTTCGAGAAAAATGACCAAAATGCTCCTGTGGGACAGAAATTATTTTATGATTGTTTTTGTTTGGAAATGGCTTATAATCCTTTAAAACATGATATTCGGCAACTGTTGCTCACAAAGGAGGTGAGAAAACCGATATAAAAGCCTTACGAGGTTTCAATCGGCATTCGGAATAGGAATGTCTATCGGGACATCGCGACGGTTATCATGGGCTCGATGGAAGTTCCGGGTCGTAACAAACAAAACATGGTAGAAAATATATATTAAAAAAGTAAACAAACCTTATCAAAATGTATCACTCAATGGAACCATTTAAATATATTTCATTTCTTTTCTCAACTATAGATCAATCTATTCTTATGTCAATTATAAGAACAATATTCTTCTCACAACTAGTTAAACATAAAAAAAGAGACAAATGTTTTTTTTTAGAAATTAAGAGACTGAAATGTTCATTCATAAACATTTCTAAACATTAATAATCAAACAAAAACAAATATCAAAGATGAAATATTAATTTCAACAAATTATATAAGAAATTGATAACAATCATTAAACACAATATAACATGCAGGATATAATGATTCAGTAAGAACCAAAACAAATGAAACCAAAATAAACATTAAAAGCAAAACTTACAAGGAAAAAAATTAATTTGCAACAAAATATTACAAAAAAAATATCACATACAAAAATTGCAAAAGACAAATCCTACAAAAAAGTGATAACAAAGATGAAAAAAAACAAGTGGAGCTTTTCAATATTCGCACCAAAACAAAGCACAAACCTATAAAAAAAATAGCTCATATAAACATAGAGAAATAAATATAAAACAATACCAGAAATTAGTTCAATATTTAAAAGTACCATACTTTAAAACCTATTGTAGATTTTTCGCATGCAAGTATACGTATCGAACAAGTAATATAGTGATGAAATAAAGTATCGTTCCTACGAAAATTTATTTCTAAAGTTTCACCAAGTACTAAAATTATAAAACAAATTAATCTTATTTAAGTAATCCGAAAATCGAAGAAAAACTAATTAAAAACAATAAAAAATCAACACTAAATAAACTAATAAACTAAATAAGTTGAGAAAAAGTAGTATATTAAAGACTTAGGATTATGGGTTCATTCAATATTTTATCCGATACCAGCTTTTCTTGTTGTTTATATTCATGGGTGGTCTTATTAACCTAGAATCCAAAGCTATATACAAGTTTTCGTCGAGATGCTTGCACATATATCTAACTTAATTGGGTCACTATATGCATATAGGAATCAATTAAATAAGGTTCATTAAGCTAATGTTCTAAATTCATTATGTATGGTAATTAGCATATGTCTACTCGAATCGAGAATCAAATCACCTAAATGACGTGAATATACACTATTCAAACCTTATTCTAATCTAAAATCTCTTTGTCAAGTCTCAATTAGATTCACAAATCAGTTAATTGTTGGCCAAACAATCAAAAGCATTAAGAACATATTTAAATAAGCAAAACTGTACTCATTCATAGTAAATAAAAGAGAAACAAATATTCAATTACATGTTGAAAACCACTACAATCTTAGAAAGATAATTTAGCTCATAATAACTAATAAGAACAACATCCAAAGAAATTTAGCTATGAATCCAAGTCAAAGAAAATAAAAGAAACACAAAAGTAGAGAAAGAAACTAATTATTACAACTTTGCAATCTCAATTCTCTCTTAAATTTTCTTATTTTCTTGCTTTGTTCTTGCCTCCAAATCTCCAAAATAGTTGCTTGTTGCCTCTCTCTTAAAACCTCTGACAAAGGTCCCTTATATGTTCGCTCCATTAGCTTTTGATGATAATAAAACATTCTCATGTCATTTGTGTCTAATATTTCTACCTAAGTGTGTAGGGAAAATGTCTACAAAGAAACAATAATTCAATCTTCCTAATGAGCATTTAAAGATGTGATTTGGATAAGGAACAAGGATGATTAATATAAAAGAAGCCCCCTGATAGAACAAAGAAGATCATTGTTGGACAAAACTCAAAGTGGAGAAGTGGAAGGCTGAAGCTTAATAAGAAACAGAATCGACTTAGTCGACCAAGAAATTGGGTTAGTCGACTAAGTGTTCTCTGCCAAATCTGTGACTGAGACAGAACCAACTTAGTCGACCAAGGAAAAAATTTTAGTCGACTAAGTGCTCTTTGTCTGCAACATACATCAGGCTACTGCAAGACAGATTAATGGCTAGAACCTACCCCAAACTATTTCCAACGGTCAAAAACGATCCAACAGGCATTAGACAAGTTTTTCCAACTATAAAAGGATCTTTAAATGCCAAGGAATCAACTTTTGGCTCTATTTACATAAATTCCATCATATTCAAGCCAAAAAAGAGCAGAAAGCTTAGAATTTCTCTTGTATTTCACTGAACCTAAACATCTATCTTTTGTTATTGTGTTTAGATTTGAACCGTGTACTACTTAGATCAATTTGTGATCATAGGTACTTTTTCTTCTACTCATCTTTGTATTCTTAGAGTAAGGGATTCACTCTAAGTAGTAGTTTCAAGCTAGGTTGCTTGAAAGTGTAAAGGTTCCAACTTAGCCTTGAAAAGTTGGATGTTGGGTTTTGGTTGAGCCCTTGAAAAACCATTGTAAAGGTTGTGGTTGAGCCTTGAAAAATCACATTGTGGTTTTAGCTGAGCCCGGAAAAAACTAATGTGAAGGTTGTGGCTAAGCCTTGTAAAAGTCATTGTAAAAGCTTAGTGGAAGCTTGTGAATTCCACTGGTTTTAGTGATTTGTTTGAAAATCCTTAATTGGATAATCAAGGTAGTGGATGTAGGTCTTGGACCGAACCACTATAAATTCTTTGTCTATTGTTTTACTTTTTTTATTTTGAGATTAAGTCTCAATCCCACCAAAAGAGCCGAACTAGTGCTATTCACCCCTCTTCTAGCACTCACATTTGAGACCAACAATTGGTATCAAAGCTGGTGTCCTGTTCTTAAAGGTCTAACACCCTTAGGAAGGATCCAATGGCTTTTCAAAAGTCTATAGTTGCTGAGGGACAATCTACAAACAGACCACCTTTGTTTAATAGCTCTAACTACCCATATTGGAGCATTAGAATGTCAACATACATTAGGTCAATAGATTATGAGATGTGAGATGTCATTACCGATGGTCCTTTCATTCCAATGATTACAAATTTGTTAAATGGTAAGAAAACTCCCAAACATAGAAGTAAGTGGACAAAAGCAGAAATTAAGAGAGTGCAAATTAATTCTAAGGCCATGCACACTCTCATTTGTGCACTTGATTATAGAGAATATGATAAAGTTTTCATGTGCAAAAGTGACAAGGAAATTTAGCAAAGATTAGAAAAGTTATATAGAGAAAACATATATGGAAAAAGAATTGGAAGACAACTCTTGTGAGAATCAATGCTCAACAAGCAACACGGAAAATGGAAACAAGGAATCAAGTGAAGATGTGTACTCAAATCAAATTGAATTATACTTCATGGCTTTTGAAGACATAAAGAAAGAAGAAGAGAAAGATAAAAGAGAAGCAAAAGAAAAGAAGAAAAACATTGCACTTAAGGCCAGCATACTTAAAGAAGAGTTAGAAGAGCTCTCATGGGATGATGATGATGAGCTGGCACTAGTTACAAGGAAATTTAGAAAACTGGTGGGCAGAAGAAATAGGAGATTGGCAAGAAAAGGCTTTAGAAAAAATCCAAGATTTTCATGGAAAAGAAATAAAAATGATTCAAATAAAATGGAAGAACTGATTTGCTATGAGTGCAAGAAACTAGGTCACTTCAAGTCTAAATGTCCATTGCTAAAAAAAGAAACTCCAAAGAAAACCAAAAAATCAAAAAAGACAATGGTTGCTGCAACCTGGTCTGATAGTGACTCAAGCACTGAACTGATGAGGAAAGCTCAAAAGAAAGAGCAAACATTTGTCTAATAGCTAGAGATGATGAAACAGAGGTATGCTCATCACCTTGTGATATTTCAATGAATGATTTACAAGATAAGTATTGTAGTTTATGTGATGAGTTTGAAAGCCTGTTTTTAAAATACAAGAACTTGAAGAAAAATGCTTCATTACTTGAAAAAGATTTGGAGAAAATAAAACATGAATTCAACTCTGTTTTTGAGCAAAGGAATTTTTTGCAAATTGAGTTAGAACACTCAAAAACAGATTTTGAAATTATGAAAGTAGCGCTGGAAAATAAATCTGCTGCTTTGTAAAAATGTGTTGATGAAAATGCAACTCTTAAATGTTTGAACAATGATACATTAGAGAAAAACTCTTATGTTAAGAAGAATTATCATAATGCATCATCTAGATGCTATTGTTGTGGAAAATATGGCCATTTATCCTATGGTTGCGCAAGAAATACAAACATGCAGAAAACCAGAAAAATCTAGGTGCCAAAAGGTTCTTTTATTGCCACTAACACTCAAGGACCCATCAAAGTATGGGTACCTATCAAGAAGAACTGAACAACTGTTTTGTAGGTTGAGCTGCACCTAGAGGAAACATGTTCAAAGGCTCAACACAAGAAGAAGAGCTTTGGTACATAGATAGTGGCTGCGCTCGACACATGATAGGGGATGAAATGTTGTTTGCTCAGCTGGACAAGAAAAAAAGAAGCTCCGTGTCCTTTGGAAATGATTCAAAAAGTAGAATTCAAGGGATAGGAACGATTGGTAAGAACTCTCATACTCAAATTAGTCATGTGTTGCTTGTTAAAGGCTTAAAACATAATCTGTTAAGCATCAGTCAACTGTGTGACAAAAGATTTAATATGTGTTTTGATTCAAATAAATGTGAAGTAATAGATATAGGCACCAACAAAATTACCTTCATAAGAAAAAGGTTAAAAAACATGTATGTTATCTTTCTTGAAGATCTAGAAAAGAATAGTGAAATATGCTTAGTAGCAAACACTGAAAATGACAACTGGTTATGGTATAGAAGACTAAGACATGTAAGTTTAAACACCATGACAAAGCTGATTAAGAAAAACTTAGTTGTTAGATTACCTAGCATTAAGTTTGAAAATGATAGAATATGTGAAGCTTGTCAATTAGGAAAGTAAGTTAGAACTTCTTTCAAAGCTAAGAATGTTGTGTCAACATCTAGACCTCTTGAAATGTTGCACATTGATCTCTTTGGTCCAATAAGCACCACAAGTTTAGGTGAAAAATCCTATGGCTTAGTGATAGTGGATGATTACTCTAGGTACACTTGGGTCTATTTCCTTGCTCACAAAAGTGATGCACTATCAGCCTTCATAGGCTATTGTAAGAGAGTTGAGAATGAAAAGGTACATCCATTGTTAGTATTAAGAATGGCTATGGAAGAGAATTCGAAAATGATGAGTTTGAGAAGTTTTGCAATGAAAAAGGGCTGGAACATAATTTTTCTGCACCAAGAACACCCCAACAAAATGGAGTTGTGGAAAGAAAGAATAGAACATTAAAAAAGATGGCTAGGACTATGCTTTGTGAGAACAATCTTCCTAAGTACTTATGGGTTGAAGCTGTAAATACAACAGCTTACATTCTTAATAGGCTCTCAATTAGAGCAATTATCTCAAAGACCCCTTATGAGCTGTGCAAAGGAAGAAAACCAAACATCTCTCACCTTAGGAGCTTGTCACGACCCAATTCCCGGGCCATGACCGGCGCAAGGACCCAATGAGCATAGCTCACTAAGCCCAAGCAAGCCTATTTTCTCTTACTTTACTTATCGTACTACTGTGTGATGCATACACACGTAATGCACCCAAAGTGCATACAGCGCCAATTAATAATGGCATAACTAACCATACATACACACACCTTTTCCCGGGTGTGAACACAGCCAAATCACAATGGCATTATCAACATTAATATACATGCACTATACCAGTCATGTATTTAATGATTTACATTACATATACATATTCACATAATTAAATTGTATTTACAATACAAAAGACCCAAGACTTCCAGTGGAGACATTTACCACAAAAGGAATCACTATCGGATGCCAGACACATACCCAGTAGATGCACTATGGGGACTCCTCGATCTAGAGCCCAACAGTCTCTTGATCTGAAAATATGAATTTTTTTGAAAACGTGAGTACAAAACTCAGTGAGTGAATATTAGAAGGGAACAAGCAATCTCATCAGAAGATTTGTCAATCATGATGCACTGGTTGAAAATAAGGCCATTTTCAACTAACTAATATTTCAAACCCTTTTTCCCTTACCCAGGAATTTGTTATGCATTCAAGGATTAAACATCCTTGAATTCACACTCATCATTCTATCAAAGTAGTAAATCGACGGTTGTTTACAAACCGTCACATAATAAAGGTTTCACAACCCGTACAATTTATATATGCATATGTACCACGTACAATTTAATTCACCAATTATTCTATCTCATTCATTGTCCCATCTTTTCCTCCACTCTACTATACTCTCAACTCATACATCATTACCGGCATTGCACTTCCCACTCCGCACATGCACGGTAGTAATTATCACAACCTTTATCATTAGACCGGCATTGCACTTTCCACTCCGCACATGCACGGTAGTAATTATCACAACCTTTATCATTAGACCGGCATTGCACTTCCCACTCCGCACATGCACGGTCGTAATTATCACACTCTTTATCATTCAACCGGCATTGCACTTCCCACTCCGCACATGCACGGTTGCATCAATTTCACCATAATTTATTAATAATGCATATCAGCATAATACAAGGGTACACAGATTCAGTACACTCAATTTCACATAATTTCTCAATAATACATATAGGCATCATGTTGATATACACAGATGCATGACAATCATATTTAACGTCATTGAAATATTTTCATCTTCAATTTCAAACAATTCGCATACCATACAATCACATATATACACAAATACATAAGCAATCATATACACTGCTAATATTTACTATCCTTAGTGGAAAAACATTTATCAAGGAACTTGGCAAGCAGTATCACTCAGCTTTGCCGCCAAGTTCTTGGGCAAACATTATTTGGTAAAGGGTATCACTCAGCATCTCTTCCAAACTCATTGGCAGAAATCATTTGGTAAGGGGTATCACTCAGCATCCCTTCCAAATTAGTAGACAGAAATCAATTGGAAAGGGGTATCACTCAGCATTATTGACTCAGACATGGGGATCACACAGCATCCCGTTCTACACACAGGCATGGGGATCACACAGCATCCCATTCTACACACAGGTATGGGGATCACACAGCAATCTTATCCTCTATGAGCCCCAAATCATCATTCACACGTATGGTTATAATCATTACACAGCATTATCTATCAATGCACAACATATATACATATATGCACACATTTTGGAACACAATCATTTTGATCCAATTATTTCCCAACCCTTCCCCTCATTTAATTTAATTATTAATTGAATTAACATTCAATTTCACACGAAATCACACAATTATCACCATTTTCTCACCAGCTCACATAGCTGGAGTCATCATGTGCACCTCGTGCACTAACAATATCACTCAATCTCACCAGCACATGTGCATCCCCCCACATCGTGCACATAGCTGGAGTATCAGAGCACTCGGCAAGCGGTATCACTCAGCGTCGCTGCCAAGCTCCTGGACATCAAATCACGCTTTACCACAGTTCATGCGTGAACATTTCCAGGAATCGTGGGCGTTACGTCTCGCGGTCCCCACTTTGCTCAATTCAGAATTTCAAGGCATTAGTGGGCGTTACGTCTCGCGGTCCCCACTATGCTAAATTCTGAATTTCAAGGCATTAGTGGGCGTTACGTCTCGCGGTCCCCACTGTGCTAAATTCTGAATTTCAAGGCATTAGTGGGCGTTACGTCTCGCGGTCCCCACTATGCTCAGCTTTCAGAATTTCTTTTAGTAAATAGTGGGCGTTACGTCTCGCGGTCCCCACTTTACTAAATTCTGAATTTCAAGGAATTAGTGGGCGTTACGTCTCACGGTCCCCACTATGCATACCATTCAGGCATATGCATTTTCCTTCTTCACACGTGCACGGTGGTAACACTTTCACAACACTTCTCAACCATCCATGTAAACATCATCACAATGTACACATTTATCACACTCAAATTTCACATCAAATAAATAATATTTCATGCCTTCATGCATACCACATAATTTCATGCTTTCAAGCATAACACATAATTTTTATGCTTTCACGCATAACACATAATTTTATGCTTTCATACATAACACATATTTTCTATGCCTTCATGCATAACACATATTTTTATGCTTTCATGCATAATACATATTTTCTATGCCTTCATGCATAACACATATTTTTATGCTTTCATGCATAACACATATTTACCACATAAAAATCATTTTTATCAAGGGCTTGTTCCCGGCACGTATTTTTAAAAACTTTGGATAAATCATTTAATTATCCTCATCAATACAATTTGCATGCCCCAAATAATTTGAAATGCAAGTTCACTCACCTTCTCACAAATCCGGATTCCGGATGCTCTCAGATTAACAGTCCTCAATCACGATTCCTTTGCCTTTCTCGGACTTCTCACCACCTTAACACAGAATAAAATTAGGGAATTTACTATATTGTCCCCAACTAATATAAACCAATTGAAATTGCTCACATATGATACTCAAAGGCAAAAATGTGTCCGATTATCACTTTAACGCGGTATTACCCAATCTCGACCGATTACCCGATTAATCGGCTATTATGTCCAATTTGATTCCAAATTGCACCATTCTTTTTCTCATAGCTTAATTCATCCCACATCATGTAATTAGTGCCAATTTCAGCATTCAATATTTTCCATTTCTTTATAGAAAAATTCGGCCAATACAGTGCATTAGCACTGAAAATTTTTCTACTACATTTTTCACTTGCATTTGTCATTTTCTAATTTCCTTCATTTCAAATGAAACCATTTCATTTGAAATGAACCAATTTTCCTCATGCACTCTCCACCCTAGGTTCGGCCTAACAAAGAACCACCATGAGATTCAATTTCTTTCTTCCATTTTTGTCCATAATCATGCTTAACTACCATTAAACACCAACATAGTTTAAATTCAATCCAATCCAACATCAAATCCATACTCATACCCATTTTTCAGAATTAAACTCTTCATGATATCTCAATGTTCAAGCATGGAAATCAAGAACAAAAGCATAGGTAAGCTAGGGTTAGAGTAAATCTAAAGAAAAGTTACCTTTGTTTTGCTTGAATCTTGAAAAACACTTGAAATCTATGGATTTTGGCCTAGGTTTTATGTTTTTCTCCTTTGTTCTTCTTTTCTTCCCTTCAATCGGTTCTTTTCCAGAATTTGGAGAGAGAAAATGATGGTTAAAGGCTGATTTTTAGGCTTAAATAATAAAATATACAAGCTTGCCACATGGCATCATGCCATTGGCCCATTTTTTTGACTTTTTGACTTTTTCTTCCATTCTTTCTCCACCACTTGATTAATCAAGTAAAAATCTGATCCATAGATGATCATGGCTGAAAAAATTATTCTGGTGGTGGAAAATTACCGTTTTGCCCTCGGGATGGTAAAATTACGGTTTTGCCCCTATACTCCGAAATGTCCCGGAATTGTTTTATTTTCACTGTCCAACCTCAAATAACACTAATATAAATCAATATTACCCAATTGGGGTAAAATCCTTTCAAAAAAATTTCCCGTTTAGTCCTTCGATGGTAAAATTACTATTTTACCCTTGTGTTCCAAAAATACTGAAAATCACAATTTTTACACTGCTAAACATCATTTTATGATTCCATAATGATAACTGTATATCATATAATTATCTTTTTGTCCAATGTGATCAAATTTTGGCTAAAAATCTCCATAAATCAACAAATGAGAAAATGACCGTTTTGTCCATAACCGGCCAATTTTCCCGATTGACTCCAAACTGGACCTTGAACTCTGAATCACTATTCTGAGCCATTCTATGGGTCTCAGAATTTTGAAATTCCTCTTAGAATTTCTATTTAAACTCGTTCAAGGCTCGATTTAATTTAGTTGTACTACTCAGTACAATACTGTCTTTTAACAAAGTCAACAGGGTCTCACAGAGCTTTGGCTGCAAATACTTTGTTCTAAATAATGGAAAACAACCATTAGGAAAATTTGATGCCAAAAGTGATGAAGTAATATTTTTAGGATATGCCATGAACTCCAAGGCTTATAGAGTTTTCAACAAAAAGACATTGAATGTTGAAGAATCTATCCATATAGTTTTTGATGAATCAATTCATTTAGAAAAAGGAATTGATGATGATGATGAAGACTTAGAGAACTTAGGAAAACACATGGACCAAATGAGCCTAAATGATAGCAAGAACAATAAAGAAGGCTCATCTAAAGAAGAAACTGTGGCTCCACCTATAGAAAATCTGTAAAGACAAGAAATCCAGCATAATGACTTACCTAGAAGCTGGAGATATGTGAAAGATCACCCATAATAACAAATCATAAGTGACATATCTCATGGAGTTAAAACTAGGAAAGGAACTAGGGAGACATGTGAATTTTCAACTTTCATTTCTCAAGTTGAACCTAAAAGTTTTGAAGAAGTTGAACAAGAGGAAAGTTGGATTTTAGCCATGCAAGAGGAGCTAGATCAATTCAAGAGAAATAATGTATGGTCACTAGTGCCTAAACCCTCTAACCTTATTATAGTTGGAACTAAATGTGTATTTAGAAATAAAGTTGATGAACAAGGAAATGTGGTTAGAAAAAAGGCAAGATTGGTAGCAAAGGGATATAATCAAGAAGAAGGCATAAACTATAAAGAAATATTTGCTTCGGTAGCTAGAATAAAAGCCATAAGGTTATTAGTTGCCTTTGCTTATCATATGAACTTCAAGCTATACCAAATGGATGTAAAGAGTGCATTTCTTAATGGACTCATTCAAGAGGAAGTATATGTTAAACAACTTACTGGTTTTGAAGACTTTGAGAAACCAGATTATATTTTTAGACTTCACAAAGCCTTGTATAGATTAAAGCAATCTCCTAGAGCTTGGTATGAAAGGCTGTCTAAATTTTTGGTAGAAAAAGACTATGTTAGGGGTAGCATAGACACCACATTATTTATCAAAAGATGCTTAAATGATTTGATTATAGTTCAAATATATGTAGATGGCATTATATTTGGTGCTACTAATGAATCTTTTTGCAAGAACTTTACTAAGGAAATGCAGGGAGAATTCGAGTTGAGCATGATGGGAGAATTGAAGTACTTTCTTGGCCTCCAAATCAAGCAATGCAAGGAAGGAATTTTTATCAGCCAAGATAGATACATTCAAGACATGCTAAAAAAGTTTGACATGTTGAAACTAAAGCCCATCGGCACACCAATGAGTCCATCCACAAAACTTGATGTTGATGAAAAAGGTAAAGATGTAGATCAAAAGCGCTATAGATGTATGATTGGATCTCTTCTTTACTTAACATCAAGTAGACCAGATATTCAGTTTAGTGTGTATTTGTGTGCTAGATTTCAGTCTTAACCTAAAAAAACACACCTAACAGCTGTAAAAAGAATATTTAGATATCTCTTAGGAACTCAACCTTAGGAATTTGGTATTCAAAAGAGTCATCATTTAGTCTTGTAGGATATTCAGATGTTGACTTTGCTAGAAGTAGAACTGATAGGAAAAGCACTAGTGGAACATATCAATTCCTAGGCAGCATGCTTGTGTCCTGGTCAAGTAAGAAGCATAATTCTGTAGCATTGTCCACTACTAAAGCTGAATATGTGTCCTTAAGCAGTTGTTGTGCACAAGTTTTATGGATCAAACAACAATTGAAAGACTATGGATTGTCAATGAATAACACTCTCATATATTGTGACAACACCAGTGCTATAGATGTTTCAAAAAATCCTGTACAACACTCAAGAACTAAACACATTGAGGTTAGACACCACTTCATTAGAGATTATGTAACTAAAGGTGAAATTAATATTGAATTTTTGAGCACTTTGCATCAGCTTGCTGACATATTTACCAAATCCCTTAGTGAAGATAGATTCTGTAAAATTAGAAGAAATCTAGGAATGAGTTGTTTGGAAGAGTTGTAGGGAGAAGTCTAGACTAAGTGGAGAAAAATAGAGGACACTTAGTCAACTAAAGTGTAAAACTTAGTCAACTAAGAGGATTCTGTTTCATTAGAACCAAAGAACTGCTGACAGAATGATAACAGGTTAAAATAATGGAATTTTATGCTTGTTGGTAAATAAAAGAAAAAAGGAAAACTTGAGATAGCAAATAGTGAATATTAGAGAGGGAGTTTTGAAATTTCATGAAATTTAGGCAATTGATAAAGAGGAAGCAGACGGTTCTTGAATTGGAAACTGTTAATCACTTATATTCTTCAACCGTCATCTCAAAACCTAAGTATTCTCATCTGCATTCCTTCATCTGAAATGAATCTGAAACCTTTCTCCTCTCATAACTTGAAACCCTAAGTTCAAAACCACTTTCAGAACAATCAATGGCAAAATCGACCTTACTTAAAGAGATACTTGAGAAAAAAAAAGAAAAAAAGACCAATGAAGGAGAACCCCAAAACAAAACAACCTCAAAAGAAGCAGAAAAAAGTATCGAGTGCAAAGATACAGAATATTGGGAAAGATTCCAACAAGAAGAAACAGAAAGAGAAAAAGAAAAAGTCTGAGAAACTAAAAAAGAAAAACAAGGGAGAAATGGCTCAAAAAGGTACTTCATCCTCCTCATCACTTAAGTTTAGAAATAAATTTCATGATGAGAGATTCAGGAAGATAGAGAATGCACCTATAACCTACAAAAAATTCATTGATTGGGATAGCTTCAATGAAACCCCGGAACTTCAGACCAATTTAACTGATTATTTCAATGAAATGAGAATTAAGGATTATAGTTCTTTTAAGGACATAGCATATAGTGCTAGTTTAATCAATGAATTCTATGCTAGCATTGCATTAAGTGAAAGAGAACTAGATGATCCTGAGGACTTTTCAGAAAATAATTTGAATGTATTCTTGAATGCAAAAGAGTTTATGGTCACTGCTTTTGATTTGAGTAGCCTGTTAAATATTGAAGGAGAAGAAGGTGAATTTGAAATGCTAGAAAAATACGATCCTTCATCTCTGTGGGAAATCATAACTGGAAAGAAAGAAAAATTTTCATCAAAAAGTAATGCAGGATTGATAATTAGTCCATAGTTTAGAATCTTGCATTATTTTGTGGCTGCTAATCTGCATGGTAGGTGTGGTAGCTTAAGCTACATTAGCCTCCAAGATCTTTGGCTAATAGAGCATGCATTCACTAGAGAGGTTCTAAACCTTAGAAGGTTCATGTTGAGAGAATGAAGGCAGTATGTAAACTGGAAAAGATCCATCTGCCATATGGCAATGTAATCACATCCCTTGTAAAGAAGAAGGGAATTTGGGCTAAAAGGTATGATATGGACATGGTAAAAAGTAGAGACCAGCCCATATTCTTGGGAAGCTTGATCAAGATGCGATACAAGGTGTATGGGGACACTTTCAACAAGACCTTCAAGATTACTTTAGTGTAAACTCAACCAGAGGCAGCCCTCACACCACTAGAAACAACAGCCTCTCCATTCTCCAATGAAGTCATGTTCAATTTGCTGATGAGGATAGATGCCAAGCTCACTGACCAATGAGCAAGGCTTGTGAAAATTGAGGAAAGGATGAATGAGATTGTGGCTAGCTTGAAAAACAATTTTGAAATGCCATCTGAACCTGCTGAAGCTGATCTTTCTGCTACCCCAAGCATGGCACCAGAAGGACAAGGTGCTGAAGGATCAGCCTTGCAACCAGAAGATTCTGAATTCCAAGATGCAAGCCTTGAATTTCAAGCTGAAAGTTCAACCTACAAAAGTGCAAGTCCTGGTCACCAAGACCTTGAACTAGGATTTGAGGAACCTCACAAATCCCCCTCAGCAGAACTTCAAACAAAAGAAACATCTGATCAAGGAACTGAGGTAATTGGTTCACCTCTTGGTTCACCTAGGCTTTAGCCTCAACCATAGCCTGAACAAGAAACATCCCTTCTTCATTCAGATGAAGTTTTTGTCATGGGCCTGTTCTACCAAAAGGTGAGAGAAGAACAAGCAGAAAAAGAGGCAGCAGCAGCTCAAGCTACCCAGGCAGTGCCCTCACAACTAGAAACTTCAGCAAAAGAAAAAGAAATAACCAAAGAAAAAGCTCATGCAACAAAGACTCAACCATCTACCATGAGACAGAAGAAAACAGCCAGAAAATCAGTACTTCCAAGGACAAGGAAGTCTTCAAGATTGGCAAAAAAACTAAACCACCACCTGCAACCTCTCATCAGGCACTAATAGAAGTCTCTGATCAGACCACTTCTCAAAAAGCTACAGAGACACCTCTTCAACCTCCTCAACAACCTCTTGAAGCATCCACTCAACCACCTCCGAGACCACCATCTCCCATGCCTCTAAATCTTTTTTAAGAATAATGGGAGCAGATAGATTCTCCTGAATCCACACCATCTCCCTTTGAAGATTAGAGCCTTAACCCCTCTCTAATGATGACAAAAAGGGGGAGTAGTAAAATTACAAGAAAAATAAAAAAAATCTGAGAGTAGAGGTACCAAACTCTTAGGGAATGACACAAGAAAAATAAAAAAATCATGAGGATAGAGGTATCAGACTCTTAGGGAATGACACAAGAAAAACAAAAAAACCATGAGGGTAAAAGTACTAGGACTCTAAGATAGCTAGGAAGAAAAGTCAGTTCAGGGGTACTTTTAGAACTAGTTTGCGGTTGTCTGAATAGATGGCTATTTGTGCCTTAATGGCACTTAAACACTGGTATTTATCATTTGTTGTTTTGGTTATATGTGAAATATGCATGTTGACCTTATTTATGGCTTTTGATCTCTGAAAATGGTGTTTATGGTTATGTGAAGTGTTGCTGGAAATTTTCTACTGATATTGTACAATGCAGTTGTCAATTTTTTTTATGCTGTGCTGATATTGAGTTAATGAGTTGATAAACAATTTCTGTCATGTTATTACCAACTGAACATGAATTTGAATACATACAAATGATGCTCATAGAATATCTGTTGAAAAATTTGGTGCATTGGATGAAATCTGAACCTGTATCTCGTTGACAGAAATCTACAGAAATGAAAAATTGATAATAGACTGTCAACTTGTCATTTGCTCTTAAATTTGAATATATGAACATTTTCTATCTAAGGCAAGGATGTACAATGTCACTATGAATATAACAAAGATAAAAACTTGCTGGAATGGATGAAAAATATGCACAAACTTAGAGGGAGCATGCACTTAGGGGGAGCAATTCTGTGAGACCCTGTCAAATCTGTTAAAAACCGGTATTGTACCTAGTGGTACAATTAAGTAAATCGAACCTTGAACTAGCTCAAATAGAAATTCTAAGAGGAATTTGAAAATTCTGAAACCGACATAATGGCTTAGAATAATGATTTGGAGTTCAAGGTCCAGTTTGGAGTCAATCGAAAAAATTGACCGGTTAGGGACAAAACGATCATTTTCCTATTTGATTATTTAATGGAGATTTTAGCCAAAATTTGATCACATTGGACCAAAATTAATTTTATGAAATACAGTTATGATTATTGGATTATAAAATGATGTTTAACAGTGTAAAATTGTGATTCCCAGTATTTTTGGAGCACAAGGATAAAATGGTAATTTTACCACCAGAGTACTAAACGGGAAATTTTTTTGAAAGGATTTTGTCCCATTTGGTTAATATGGATTAATATTAGTGTTATTTGAGGTTGGACAGTGAAAATAATATAATTTCGGGACATTTTGGAATATAGGGGTAAAATCATAATTTTACCATCTCAGGGGTAAAACTGTAATTTTACACCACCAGAACATATTTTTTCAGCCATTATCATCTTTTGATCATATCTTGACTTAGACTAATCAAGTGGTGGAAAAGAATGGAAGAAAAAGTCAAAAAGTAAAAAAAAAAAAGGGCCAATGGCATTATGCCACGTGGCAAACTTGTTTATTTTATTATTAAAGCTTAAAAATCAGCCATTTCAACCCATTTTCTCTCTCTAATTTCGGTACACACCAGATTTAAGGGAAAAGAAAGAAGAACAAAGGGAAAAACCATAAAACCTAGGTGGAAATTCAAGACAAAGTGTTATTTTCAAGGAAAATCAATTGAAAAAGGTAATAATTCTTCACTTTGGCTTATGATCTACAATACCTATGCTTTTGTTCTTGATTTCCATGGTTGAATATTGAGATATCATGATGAATTCAATTCTGAAAAATGGGTATGGAAGAGGAATTGTTGTTGGAATAATTTGATTTTAGACTATGTTGATGTTTAGAGGTAGTTAAGCATGGTTATGAACAAAAACACAAAAGAATTATTCAATTTCTCTAGGACTCTTTGTTGGCCGAACCTAGGGTGTTGACAGTCCATGAGGAATTGTTTCATTTCGAATGAAATGATTTCATTTAAAATGAAAGAAATTAGAAAATGACAAATTAAAGTGAAAAAGTCTAGTGGGAAAAAATTACAGTGATAATGCATTGTAATGGTTGAATGTTTCCATGAACAAATGGAAAAGTTTAATGCTGAAATTGGTACTAATTAAATGGTATGTGGTGAATTAAGGTATTAGAAAAAGAATGGTGCAATTTGGAATCAAATTGGACGTATTGGCCAATTTATCGAGTAATCGGCCAAATTAGGTCAACATCGCGTTTAAGCAGGTGACCGAGTATTTTATGCATCCGTATAGAAATTAGGTTAATTTTATACCTAATTAGCACCAATATAGTAATTAAATTATTGTGTTCTTTGTCAAGGTGGTGAGATTGCTGATAAAGGCAAGAAAATCGCACTCGAGGATTAGCAGTCGAAGCGCTCGAATTCGACTCCCGGAAAACCTATGAGTGAATTTGCATCTCAAAAATGGTTTTGGGAAATAGGAACTTATTGAATAAAATGCTTGAATGATTTTATTCAATCTTCTTTAAAAGAATGAGCACCATGGGAACAAGGCTTTCGTGAAATATTATTTTATTGATGTGAAATTTTATTTTGTTGAATATTGCTCATCTATATGATTGCGATGCATCTGTGTACCTTTATATGGTGCTTACATGTATTATTAACAAATTATCTAAAATCAATGTAATGGTATGCAAAGTGGGGACGGCGATACGTAGCGCCCACAATCTCCTAGAAATTTAGAATTGAGCAAAGTGGGGACGGTGATGCGTAGCCCACGATCCTTTAAAAATTTAAGTTGAGTAAAGTGGGGACGGCGATACGTAACGCCTACAATTTCATAAAAAATTTCAGAATTGAGCAAAGTGGGGATGGTGACACGTAACGCCCACGATTTCTGGAAATTATCACACCGAACTTTGGTGAAGCGTGATTCGCTATTCAAGGGCTTGCAGGGACGGCGATACATAACGTCTGCAAGTGCTCAAATAAATGTCTTTATGTATATATATATGATTGCTCATGTCTTTGTGTATATATGTGATTGTATGGTATGCGAATTGCCTTAAATTGAGAAAAAAAGGGTTTTACACGAAACCCTTTTACGAATGAGCGAAACCCTCGTACAGCGACGGGTTATGATTTCGCTTCGCTGCAGTAGAAATTTTGCTACAACGATAATGGTCGATTTTGCTATCTAGCTAAAAAAAAAATCTCAAGGTAAGTGAAAAGGGTTTAAATATTAGTTAGAAAGAAAAATTGTCTCGTTTTCAACTGGTGCATCATAATTGTCAAATTTCCTGATTGAGATTGTTTGTTCCCTTCTAATATTCACTCACTGAGTTTCGTACTCACGTTTTATAAAATTCATGTTTTCAGATCAGGAGATTGTTGGACCCTAGATCGAGGAGTCCCCGTAGTGCATCTCTTGGTTAGAAGGTGGGCATTCAGTAGCAACCCATTTCTTTTATTGTAAATGTCTCCGTTGGAAGTCATGGGTCTTTTGTATTGTGAATACAATCTAACTATGTGAATATGTGTATGCAGTGTAAATTGTTAAATACATGACTAGTATAGTGCATTTATATTCTATTGATAATGACATTGTTAATTGGCTTTGTATGCACACTGGGTGCATCACGTGTGTTTGCATCACACCGTCGTACGATAAGTAAAGTAAATGGATAGGCTTGCTTGGGCTTAGTGAGCTATGCTCATCAAGTCCTTGCGTCGGTCATGGCCCGGGAATTGGGTCATGACAAATTCTCATTCTCTGCAGAAACTAAAAAGGAATTAAAAAAAAACACCATGCTGTTAACCAAGAGATGTTTTGTCATCATAAAAAAGGGGGAGATTGTTGGCTCCATTAGTTTTTGATGATAATAAAACATTCCTATGTCATTTGTGTCTAATATTTCTACCTAAGTGTGCAGGGCAAATGTTTACAAAGAAACAATAATTCAATCTTCCTAATGAGCACTTAAAGATGTGATTTGGATAAGGAACAAGGATGATTAATATAAAAGGAGCCCCCTAATGGAACAAGGAAAACCATTGGTTGGACAAAACTCAAAGTGAAGAAGTGGAAGGCTGAAGCTTAGTGAGAAATAGAACCGACTTAGTCGACCAAGAAATTAGGTTAGTCGACTAAGTCCTCTCTGCCAAATCTGTGATTGAGACAGAATCAACTTAGTCGACTAAGGGAAAAATTTTAGTCGACTAAGTGCTCTCTGTCTGCAACATACACCAGGTCACTACAAGACAGATTAACGGCTAGAACCTACCCCAAACTATTTTCAACAGTCAAAAATAGTCCAACAGCCATCAGACAAGCTTCTCCAACTATAAAAAGATCTTTAAATGCCAAGGAATCAACTTTGGGCACTATTTACATAGATTCCATCATATTCAAGCCAAAAAAGAGTAGAAAGCTTAGAATTTTTCTTGTATTTCACTAAACCTAAACATCTATCTTCTGTTATTGTGTTTAACTCTGAACCGTGTACCACTTAGATCAATTTGTGATCGTAGGTACTTTCTCTTCTACTCATCTTTGTATTCTTAGAGTGAGGGATTCACTCTAAGTAGTAGTTTCAAGCTAGGTTGCTTGAAAATGTAAAGGTTCCAACTTAGCCTTGGAAAGTTAGGTGTTGGGTTTTGGTTGAGCCTTTGAAAAACCATTGTAAAGGTTGTGATTAAACCTTGGAAAACCATATTAGGGTTTTATTTGAGCTCGGGAAAAACTAATGTGAAGGTTATGGCTAAGCCTTGTAAAAGCCATTGTAAAAGCTTGGTGGAAGCTTGTGAATTCCATTGGTTTTAGTGATTTGTTTGAAAATCTTTGGTTGGATAATCAAGGTAGTGGATGTAGGTCTTGGACCGAACCACTATAAATTCTTTGTCTATTGTTTTACTTTCTTTATTTTGAGATTAAGTCTCAATCCCACTAAAAAAGCTGAACTAGTGCTATTCACCCCCCCTCTAGCACTCACATTTGGGACCAACATTATATAAGCTCCAAGTAACCAAATTTCCAAAATCTCATCATTTTTATTTTTGGAAAATCGCCTAGCTCCACGGCTTTGATTTCTTGGCACTCTGGCGTTAAATTTTTGCTATAGTATTACCGTAATGATCCTTTTTTAGAGCCATGGCTCTCTAGCCTCGGGCAAATGTATGGTGCGCTTCTTGTCACCAATGTTGCGGCCTTATTCTCTTAGCGCTGTAACAGTTTATCAATTTTGAACGTGATTTTCACCCTAATCTAATCCAAAATGGAAAATATGATAAACATAAAAGTTGTAACCTGTCTCTTGAATTTCCAATGGCTTAAGAATCATATTAATTAGACTTCTGTATTTAAAGATATGCTCCAAATACCACATCAAATTTAATCCATTCATACTTCTCAGTGCTCCAAATTAGACAAATATTTTGATCATGATCCAATTAGAACTGGGCAAAGTAGTAAACATAAAAGTTGTAATCCTCTTAAAATTCTAGTGGTCAAAAAATATCTTATTTGGAGTTCTATAGAAAAAGATATGGTTAAACCAAAATATATACGAATGAAGCTAACACCATACTTGCATGGATTTTCATCAAATGAGTATTTTTCATTAAAGTTTCTACAAAAGCAATAAGAGAAATTAGTAATACTACTCTTAACGTAATTTTAACAAAATAACATAAAATTAAACTAAAATAATTTAAATTAACCACTCAACAGGCAATCAAACTTAAATTAAAAAAACACTTAAAATGCTAAAATCTGAATATAAAATCTCAAAAGTCTAGCTACTTAAGCTCTAAAAATATGTCAAAATAACTCTATATAATAGAGTTATCAACCATACACTAACTAACTCAAAGAGTTCATTCACATAAAAGGCTAGTAATTACCAAAACCAATGTGATAAACAAATTTGACCAACTAGTTGCAACGAAAGATATAAATAAAAATGACACAAATAACAATAAAAAAAGTATAAAAGATAATTGAAAAACACATCCTTTTTGTATCGAAGTTGTAAATCGAATTTCTCTAACTACTTTACATTGGTTTAATTTTTAAGTATTTGGCTCATTGGTTGCATAATCCTTTGCCTAAAGAGTAGATTTCAAATCTCTCTTTTCCCTAATTAAAAAAAAATAATCTATAAAACAGAGAATAGTATATAGTAATCCACAAAATTCTTACAATAAAAACATAAAAATGTTACAACACTAAACAAAATAAAATTTTCAATGCTGCCCTTTATTCAATGGCCATTGGTTGTCATCGAGAAACAAAAATACTGAACAAAAAACATGGTCTTTGAACATAAAATACAAAGTTAGTAGATAATAAGATACGTTAAGTATTTAAAACACCTTCAAGATAACAACAGTGCCAAAATTTACAATAACAATAAAGTCAAAATATTTAAACCATCATTACCACACTATAAACATTAAAATCAATAAAACATTTTATTCATCAAAGTCAGTAAAATAAAATTGCACAAACAATAAATAAAACCAACAAATAAACAACAAATCCAAACAATAAGAAAAGCTAATTTATACGTGTGAAAATTAATAGCAAAAATCGTGAAGAAGAAATAACATGGCCAAAAATAGAAAAACAATATAAATTAAATAAAAAAATGAAAATAAAATAGAATTTAACAACATAAAAATGTAAAATGTAATTTACATTGCACTAAAAAATAAAATCGTGAAAGAAATTGTATTTACATTTAAATACTCAGTTTAATAATAGTTTGTATCAAACAAACTTCTTTTTTTTTTTTATAAAAGTTTGTATCAAACAAACTTAGTGCTCCGTATAATCATTATATTAGTCAATAAATAAATAAATATATACAATTTTTATTAATTTAAATAAATTTAATGAGATGAGAAAAAATGAATATATTAGAGTTTTATAATTGTTGTATACAACTACAATTTTTAATTTAAACAAAATCAATACTCTTGCTTGTTAATCAAAACTAATATACAACTAAGATTAAGTAGAATGATAAATGAAAGGTTAATATTTGGTTAGTTCATAAATTTTAAATTTATAAATTTTAAAAAATGAATATATTTATGATTGGAAAATTGTGGTTTTTCACAATACTTTATAATTTTCTTTAGATTCAAAAATAAAAAATTTAAATATTACATCTTTTTAAATATAAATTAACTGAAATATTGAAATCAAATGTGAATAATATACTCTGATTAATCAATCCAAAAAAAAAAGAAAAAACCCAAAACACCCCACAAAACTAAAACCTATTGAAATAGAACCATTCAATTGTAATAAAAAAAGAAAAAAGAAAATGCAAGAGAAAAAAACTGAACCAAAAACAAAAGAAAAAAATCGAAACAAAAAAAAATTAATACTAAGCTTGCATGATAACAAAAGGAAAAAATTTTAACAAAAATGTGTCATTTGCCAAACCATAAAAACAAAAAGAAAATCCAACAAAATAAATAACAATTTGCATATGAGCTAAAAAGGAAAAAATGAAAAAAAAAAGAAAAAAAGCAAAAACGACTCAAGGAGAAGGAAAAAGCCACATTAAGGTGGCGTTTGGTACTTTACAATGCAATGTGATTACAGGTAATGTGATTGCAGGTAATGTGATTGCAAGTAATGTGATTGCAGGGAAGATAATATTGTAGTATTTGGTATATAAGTAATGTAATGATTAAAATGTAGAGAAGATAACATTGTAGTGTTTGTTTTACAAATACTTTACAGGAAATGTAATGTTAATTTTCAAAACTACCCTTATACATTAATACAAGTTTAATATGTAATTTTTTATTATTAATTTTTATATAATGTCAATTTTTAAATATATTTTTAATTAAATATATGTTATTTTTCATTTCTTATTACAAGTATATATTTTTTTTATTTTGATTTTTAATATAATTTCTTAAATTGTATTTTTTATTTTAAATTTTTTCTTTAGAAAATAATATTTTATTTTTATTTCTTAATAGGTTTTATATGTGTACATTAATGTGATAACTTCCTCTCTTGTAACCAATAGCAAATTGGCAACAAAATATGCATAATTCTCAATCTCCAATTAATTTATTCTAAAAATAAAAATAAATTCAAAATAACTTGCTATAAAGCTAAAACAAAATATCAAACATAACTTCACCAATACCATATAACTGAAAATCATAAATGAAGTACCTTGATTGATGCTCTAAACCAAAAGTCATAAAGTTCTAATAACCATAAAATTAAAGTCATCTAAAGGATAGACACACCATTGTTAAAATACAAAAGAGTTCAAAGTTAATAACACTGTTAAAGTTCACCTTAGATTGATAACCAGTTCTTTGCAATAACAATACCCATCATTGCTTTAGATTGAGCCATTAAGCAAAGCCTTCACATAAATTTTTGCAACTCCTCTGACAATGAAACTAGATAATTTGTCTTCCACATATCACTAGAGATGATATGTCTAGCCTCAACAATTTCTTTAGGAGTCAAACCTTTAACTCCTTGAACTATCTCAGCTACACGCTTTTTCAACCTTGCATCTTTAACCATGAATTGAAAACAACTTGCTAATTTATCAATTCCTTCCCTTGCACCTTGATAGATTTCTCCAATCTTATCCACACTATATTGGATTGCATGAAAAATGTTGTCACCATTACTTTTTGTCTTAGTTTTTTTGCAACTGACCTCTTTGTCACCTTGCTCTGTAGTCCTTCTTCTAGCAGCAGTGGATCCCTCACTATTGGTAGTAATTGCAGGAGAAACATTGTCACGACCCAATTCCCGGGCCATGACAGGCGCAAGGACCCAATGAGCATAGCTCACTAAGCCCAAGCAAGCCTATTGTCACTTACTTCACTTACTGTATTCCACATATTCTCGTGTGAGGCATCCACACGTAATGCACCCAGTGTGCATACAACGCCAATTAACCATGGCACATCCAATCACACATACACACACACCTTTTCCCGGGTGTGAACACAGCCAAAACACAATGGCATTATCAACATTAATATACATGCACTATACCAGTCATGTATTTAGCAATTCACATTGCTTACACATATTCACAATCATACCAGTCAAATATAAACTCCGACAATGTACATTACATGTACATATCCATCATACAGAAACCCAAGACTACCAGCGGAGACATGTACAATAAAGCGGCAACTAGTGAATGCCAGACACCTACCAGGAGATGGACTACTGTGATCCCGCGATCTAGGAATCTACAATCTCCTGATCTGAAAACATGAATTTTTTTGAAAACGTGAGTATAAAACTCAGTGAGCAAACATAAGATAGGAACAAGCAAAAATGTCCGGAAGGGTTATAAAATATGATGCACACATTTGAAACACATTCATTTTTGTCCAATTAATTTCCCAACCCTTCCCCTCATTTAATTTGACTATTAATTGAATAACATTCAATTTCATGCGCAATCACACAAATATCACCATTCTCTCACCAACTCATGTGCACCTCGTGCACTAACAATATCACTCAATCTCATCAGCTCATGTGCACCTCGTGCACTAACAATATCACTCAATCTCACCAGCTCATAGCTGGAGTCATAATCATCATGTGCACCATGTGCGCTCACCAGCTCATGTGCACCCCCACGTCGGGCACATAGCTAGAGTCATCATCATGTGCACCATGTGCACTCACCAGCTCATGTGCACCCCCACATCGGGCACATAGCTGGAGCTACAGTGTGCATTCCCTCACATCGTGTACAAGCCGAAATTTCCACATCCAGTTTCACCGACATAAGCCTTTCCCATATCATGCACATGCACAGTTGCATATATACATCAACCATAACAAATGTCAATTCATCACACATATTCACACATATGTGACAATAAGTTATAAGAACACATAATGTCATGCATACCACATAATTCCATCACTTAAAATCATTTTATCAGGAGCTTGTTCCCAGCACATATATTTTTAAAAACTTTGAATAAATCATTTAATCATTCATTTCAATACAATGTGCATTTCCCAAATATTTTGAAATGCAAGTCCACTCACCGTCTCACAAATATCCAGATTCCGGATGCTCTCGGATTAAAAATCCTCAGTCACGATCCCTTTGCCTTTCTCGGTCTTCTCACCACCTTAACACAGAATAAATTGAGAAATTACTATAGTGCCCCCAACTAATATAAACTAATTTAAATTACTAGCGTGTGATACGTAAGAGCAAAATCGCGTCCGATTATCGCATTTACGCGGTATTGCCTAATTTCGACCGTTCAGTCGATAAATTGGCCATTAAGCCCGATTCAATTCCAAATTGATCCATTCTTTTTCTAATACCTTAATTCATCACAAATCATTCAATTTAATGCCAATTTCAGCATCCAATCTTTTCCATTTCTTTATGGAAAATTCGGCCAATGCAGTGCATTTGCACTGAAAATTTTCCTACTATATTTTTCACTTGCATTTGTCATTTTTCTATTTTCCTTCATTCCAAATGAAATCATTTCATTTGAAATGAACCAATTCCTCATGCATTCTCTACACACTAGGTTCGGCCTAACAAAGAACAACCATGGAATCAATTTCTTTCTTCCATTTTTCTTCCATAATCATGCTTAACTACCTCTAACTACTAACATAGTCTAAATTCAATCCAATCCAACAATCCTTCCTCATCCATACCCATTTTTCAGAATTAAACTCTTCATGATATCTCCATAATAAACCTTAGAAATCAAGAACAAAAGCATTGGTAAGGTAAATCACAAGCCAAAGTAAAGATTGATTACCTTTATTTTGTTTGAATCTTGGAAAAACACTTCAAATCTATAGATTTTGGCCTAGGTTTTATGTTTTTCTCTTTGGTTCTTCTTGTTTTTCCTTCAATCGGTTTTTGTTCCAGAAATTAGAGAGAGAAAATGAGGCTAAGGCTGATTTTTATAGCTTAAATAATAAAATATAAAAGCTTGCCACGTGGCATCACGTAATTGGCCCGTTTTTTTTGACTTTTTGACTTTTTCTCCCATTTGATCTCCACCACTTGATTCATCAAGTCAACATCTGATCCAAGGTTGACCATGGCTGGAAAAATTTATTCTGGTAGTGGAAAATTACCGAAATGCCCCCGGGATGGCAAAATTACGATTTTGCCCCTATACTCCGAAATGTCCCGGAATTTCATTATTTTCACTATCCAACCTCAAATATCACTAATATAAATCAATATTACCCAATTGGGGTAAAATCCTTTCAAACAAATTCACATTTAGCACTCCGGTGGTAAAATTACCATTTTGCCCTTGTGCTCTAAAAACACCGAAAATCACCATTTTACACTGCTAAACATCATTTTATGATTATGGGATCATAACTGTATGTCACATAATTATATTTGGCCCAATGTGATCAAATCTTGGTTAAAAATCTCCATAAATCAATAAATGAGAAAATGACCGTTTTATCCCTAACCGGTCAATTTTCCCGATTGACTCCAGACTGGACCTTGAACTTCGAATCACTATTCTGAGCTATCCTGTGGGTCTCAGAATTTTGAAATTCCCCTTAGAATTTCCATTAAACTAGGTTGAAGCTCGATTTAACTTAATTGTACCATTAGGTACAATACCGGCTTTTCAACCAATCAGACAGGGTCTCACAAACATCATCATCACCATTGTCATCTTCATCAACATTCATTGCATTGAAAGCTTTTGAAGCTGCCCTTGTTGTTGCAAATGCAACTTCCTCAATTTCTATGTTCTCCACTGTGTCAGCTGGTGACTCTACTCCTTCCCCAGTTGTTCTATCCTTCCCAAATATAATGGCTAATTGATCAAAGTGAGGGAATGGCCTATTTCTAAGTCCTGCAGCAGCTGGGTGACTCTATATATATAACCAAATAAAAGGCATCAATAAACTATGCAAAAACAAATATATGCCTAACTTTACAATATAACAATGTTGTAAAATAAATTAGAATCGTTACTTTAACCCAACCATTCCAAACATCATTATCACAAGTAACACATTTCTTGATATCATCCAAACCGAATCCAAAAGCGAAATGCGATATCATCTTAGTAATTTCCCTATATTGTGTCTTCAACAACCTCATTCTAGAGTTAATATGGGGGATAACCCTTATGTTGCAATTTGGGATCCTTTCATTCATCAATTTCTCAAGTTGTTGCAAGTAACCAGGCTTGAATGTCCTCTTATCTCTACCCCAACTTCCTTCATTCACAAGATCAATGCAACAATCAATTAAGATCCATCTTTAGTAGGTGTCCATTGATGGGTGGATTTTTTGCTTGTCCTCCCTGATCCTTGAGATGATGCAACTTCCATCTACAAGTATAAAACATGAGCAAGAGAAACGGCATAATAACAAATATATAGTATACAATAGTTAATTAAAAATTAAAGAAGAAACATAGCATATTAAATTAAGAACAAATAGAAATATGTCTCAATCAACACAAATTTAAGTAGTTACAAATAAAGCATACAACATTTGTTGAACCAAACAAAAAATTAAGTTTCATTTCTAGAAGCTATCCAATCATTCCACATTTCTTGTGCTAAGTTATTTCTCCAAGTAGTCCATGCATTTGATGTCTCAATGTATTAGATCGTATCTGCATTTTCCATCGCTTCTGATTCCACATACTCTTCATCCATTTCATCCTCAAGTGGATCATGTGTCATTTCTCACCTAATGTGATTATGTAACAATGCACAAGCAGAGATAATTTGACATTTTGTTTTCACTGGGTACCACGACTTCTCTTTAAGTATTGCCCATCTCATCTTAAGGAATCCAAAATATCTCTCAATAACATTCCTAGCACCAGAGTATTTGTGATTAAACGGTTTTTCTTTTGAATAAGGTGTGCGATTTTGTCGCCATTCATTCAAATGATAATGCTGACCTCTATATGGAGTTAAAAATCTCTCTCCATTTGTACACCCAGCATCACATAAGTAGAAAAAAATTATGATAAAAAATTTATTTTTAGTCCATCACTCTAAACAATGTCAAGCTAAAATAGCTAACAATTTAATGTATATTTTTCTCATACTTTTTGGGACATTCAATCCATTTCTTCTAAATATTGCATCTCGAAGAACCCTAGAGTCTGAAGTTAAACCCTCCCATCCAAGTAAGATATATATGAATTGCATATCCTGGGAACATACCCCTAACACATTTGTTAAAATTTCATTCTTCCTTGTTTTGTATCTAGGCTTATCAAGTTCCAAGGCATTGACTTTAATGTAAGTTCCATCTAAATCACCTAAATAATTCTATTGTTTTCAATAGAATAATGACAAAATTATCCTTTAGTTGTATTTTAAATAGATTCTTATACGCAAGCTATAAATGTTTAAGAAATTTATTGTTTACCTTAAACCATTTCCATCTGAAGTCAGTCGAATTCTCAAGTACAGGGTCTGGCTTCTTTAGCAATATTGATTGCAATCTTAAAATAGAATTCAATACTAAGCCAAAGTGCCTACTCACTGTCTCACCACTTCTAACAAATTCTTTCTTTATGATCCTATTCTTTGCATGATGAGAAATAATGTACAAAAAGATAGCCACCATTTCCTCAACATTCATGTTTCTTGTTGGTGTAAGCTTACCGATGCATTGAAGCATATTACATAGTTTATAAAATACAGCTCTATCCATTCTAATATTTTAAATTCATATTAAACTAGAATCAAACACCATTCTCCTAAAATTTAATTGCCTAATAATATGTTTCTAATAAGTACTAATTTTGGTTCTTTTACGCTTTCTAGTATACATTAAAATATGATAACATCCTTGAACCAAAGTATTAGCCAAAAGTATCATGTTAAACAACTCAATGGCTAATGCAATAGTAGATACGATTGTTGCAGTTTGCTCTTGAGAAAACCCTTCCATTGTGTGAACTAACAATATAAAAAAATAATTAAAATAATGAAATATAAACATTATATAAAAAATAATGTCTAGCAACAAGAAATATACAAAATCAAATACATGCTGTAACAGCAGCATTCAACTCATTATCTCTAGCCAAACATAATCCCCAAACACTATAGAAAATTTATAATTTCTCAAAACCAATCATTAGAACAAACTTCAAGAATTAACATATGCATGTAGGGGTTCTCCAGCCTTGATATCTAATTTTTTACAAAGGCATTATTGATTTCATTAACCTAAAAAGAGATTTTTTCTAAACCTTTACTCTTATTCTAGTTTATGCTTTTTTAAGCCTTTTTTTCTAGTAGTGTATCTTTTTTATCATGCTACACTTGCCAATAGTAGGGAATGGTAGTGTGGAGATAGTGGCTATCACATTTTGTACTAGTCATCTTCCTGCACCAAATTTATCTAAAGTGGTATGCATGTATTCAACTTATGCTGAAGGATACTGTAGTAGAGCTCATCTTTGAGTGTGTTTAATCAAACAATCACTTGGTTTTTGGGATTTCATTTTTTTTGTTTTTTCTCTCAATATATTGTTTGTCTAAGTGGGGGATAAATATGATTACTATTATGCTTAAGTTAATGCACTAGTATAAGTCCTAATCTTAGCTCATTGTATACAGATACAATCAGCAACAAACTGTATCAGAAAGTGAAGCAGGCCTTGTTAGTCACATCCTTCTCAATAAGGTTACTACACATAGTTTAACACTATTGTATATTTTGGAATATGTTTAAAGCTTTAAGTTAAGTCCTAGTTGCTTGTTTTAAGATATCTAATTTTGAAAGTGGTGAAAAAACATGCCCTATTAAAAGAGTTAAATATTAGCATGCAAGAGGTTCATATGAAGTGCCAAGAAAGTATTATTTCCTTTAGTAAGAAGAAAAAGACTGTTGATACTTTTAAGATGACAGATTTGTTTTTCAAATTAGTTTTCTTCACCTAACTTGCCATGTTTTGCTAAATTGCATTTTCTGTATTTTACTATTCATTAATGGTTACTGTTAGTAGTTTGGTAAAATTTATTGTAATTCCTTTGGTTAGAAAAGTAGCATATATCATTGCAAGCTATATGTTTCAATGTTCTGTAATTAAGGGGAGTAATTTGATGACTTAGGGTTTATGTAATTGATTGAAGTGGAAAGCACAAAACAGAAAATGGGATTACTAAATTATAGAAATTTTTTTATTTTATCATCATTAAGACCTTGAACAAAAAGGACCATGGATCATTTTAAAGCTATTTGAACTTGTTTGATTTAGTTGTTTGTCCTTTGGGATTATCAAAGAAGTTAAAATTTTGGTTCTCCCTGTTTACTACATGTTTCCCTATAATTTACAGATTTTTGGGTTTCGTAAATCAAGGTTTGGCTATTACATGTTTCATTTTGGACTAATTAGATGAGCAAGGCTCTTTATGTGCTTAAGAGTTTACATTTGGGAAATTTTTCTAGCAATTGATGATACTTTAAACAGGAATTAAAATGAAAAGTAGAGCCTTATTAAAGTACCGTATGATAAGACTAAGAGGAAATATATTAGCAACTCAAGTACTTGGCATTCTTTGCTTGAGCTTTTTATCTGGTTTTTTTTTTTTTTTTATACTGGAATTTCCCGCAGGGCCCAGCTACCCTGTTATAATTTTATTAATTATAAGGTCAAAGGACAAATGAGGGGGACATAAACCGTACCTCCAATATTACATGCCTAAAATGCAAAATCGTAAAAGCACCTAGAGTAAGGATAGCCATCCTAAGTGCATAACTTTTGATGCTACAGAAGGATGGATATTCCTTACTATTACATCGAGATACTAAGCAAATTTGGATTTTATAACAGCAAATGTAAACGAGGAGTACTACTCCTTTACAGTTATCAAAAACGGACATAAGGTAAATTCAATTTGTCTAACTTGAGCATTCCATACAACTTACCTTGTGTTTCATTGAACACACAAAGGTTTGGATGATTGTGTCCTTCATTTGACAGGAAATCCGCTGTTTGGTTGCCTTCTCGAAAAATGTGTGAAATGCGGTAGGAGAAGTTGCTCAAACATTGCCTTATGGACTCTAACAAATATCTTATGTCATGAGATCCTTTTTGGGACTTCTGGATTAGTTGAATCGCTACCAATGCGTCCATTTCGATCCATAGCTTTCCAATATGACGTTCATTGCACAATAGGAGTCCTCGAAGTAAAGCCCTCAATTCTGCCTGCAATGAATTACAAGAACCAATATTCTCAGAAAAACCAAAAATGAGGTTACTTGTGTGATCTCGAAGCACTCCACCACTAGCTGCTTGTTGACTGTTCCGTGAACTGCCATCCACATTTAACTTGTATTCACCTATGGAAGGCTTTTTCCAAAAAAAAATATGAGGAGCTGCTCGTCGCTTCGGGGGAGAATTGAGACCCCACATGGTTGCTATGTCTGTGTCTCCTTTCCATTGCCATTGTTGTAACAGGGAACCATCATGAAGTTGTCTCAATAGCTTCATAATTCTCCATATAACTCGATTAGGGTACAGACCAGATTGCCTGTGCTTTGCATCATTTCTTTCTAGCCATAGGAACCAGCATATAAATATTGGGAGCAATATGCGGATATGACCTTTTTTGACATAGTCCCCAGAATAATTCCATGCCCATAAAATTTGAGAAACCTGCTTGGGATTTAAAACGTAGATTTGAAAGGGTTTAGCAAAGAAATCCCAAACCTGTTTCGCTACCAGACTCTCCCATAAGACATGTACTAGAGATTCCTCTGAGGAGCAGCATAAACATCTCGAAGCTAATTGGAAACCTTTTTCCTTCATCCGTAGCTCAACTGGTATCCAATTGTGTAAGACCCTCCATAAGAAAAAAGAAACTGATAGAGGGATGCTCCTGTGCCAAATGAGAGATCCTAAGGCGTGTGGTGCTTGTCTCTGCCTAACTGTCTCCCAAGCGCTCTGAGTAGAGAAATCCCCATTTGATGTAAGTGTCCAGTATGCAACATCATCTTGGGAAATTTTAAAGGGTACCTGCAATATCTCATCAACCAGTTCCATAGGGAGAACAGAATTTAATTTATCTACATCCCAGTTATCACCATTATAAAAGCTATTGACATACGTCATGTCGTTCTGGAACATAGGAAAGGAGGTGACCAAATGCTTGTCTCCCATCCAACAATCGTGCCAGAAGAACAGTTCCCCTTTCCCTATCTTCCATCGAATGTTCTGCAGTGCCACGTTGCGACCCCGAATCATCCTTTTCCATATTTGAGAGTCACGAATTTTTGGTAGGACATAGTGGGGAAGCTTGCCAAGACAATATTTGGTTTTCAGAAATTGTGTCCAAAGGCTGTTACCTGTTTGGAGTCTCCAACATAGTTTCAATGAAAATGCCTCACAAACGTCTTCCAATTTACGAATACCAAGTCCCCCCTCCGAGCATGGAAATGAGGATTTAGTCCATTCCGCCCAGTGCGTTTTCTTGTTTCCAGCTGAGTCACCCCATAGGAAGCTATTAAATAATCTATCAATTTTCTCAATCACTGCCACTGGTGGTTTGAGGACTTGCAGTAAGTACATAGGAAGAGACGATAGAACACTTCTCAGCAGGGTAATACGGCCCCCTGCTGACAATATCTTATTCTCCCACCCTGAGATACGATCTCGAATCTTTGTAATTAAGGAATCAAAAAGGATCACCTTTTTTGGTCCTTTATATAATGGAGCACCGAGGTAAGTAACAGGAAGTGATTTATGCTGAAAGCTAGTGGTGTGAGCTATGATCTGCCTTCTTGACGGTGGGCAGCTTGCAGCTGTGATAAAATAACTTTTCTGATGATTGACCTGCTGTCCAGATACCTGCTCATATTCCTGTAAAAAACTTAAAATTTTCTGCAAGGCTGAACGACATCCATTAGTGAAAATCATAATATCATCAGCAAAGGCAAGGTGACTAATGGGCAATAAGCAGCCGGATAAGTAATGCAATGAATTATAGCGGCTGAAAAGGTTATTAATCCCCCTAGAAAGATATTCTGCAGATAAAATAAAGAGAAGGGGAGAGATAGAGTCACCCTATCTTAAGCCCCTCTCAGACTTAAAGTAACCCACCATGGAACCATTGAATAGCAGAGAGAACCAACAATTAGAAATGCAGGTCTTGATCATGCTTATCCAGTGAGAGTTGAAACCAAATTGCTCCATCATCAAGAAAAGGAAATCCCAACTCAACCGATCATAGGCTTTAGCCATATCTAATTTTAAGACAACATTACCTCCCCTTGGTTTGGCATCGAGCTTGCCCATTAGCTCCTGCGCTAATAAGATATTGTCACTGATGAGACGACCATTGACAAATCCACTTTGATTATCTGAAATGATAGCTGGAAGAATTTTGGACAACCGGTTTGCCAAGAGTTTAGTAACTATCTTGTTTAAGACAGTACATAAACTAATGGGACGAAAATCACTCCATTGGCAGGCATTTGGCTTTTTTGGCAATAGGACAAGAGTAGTAGAAGTAATGCCACGAGGAAAAGGGGACCCCCTAAAGAAATCCAGTATTGCATCCAAAAGATCGTGCTTGATTATATCCCAGCAATGTTGGTAAAATAGGGAAGAAAAACCATCCGGGCCGGCCACACTATCTTTATTGATGTTGAACACTGTATCCTTAACCTCTTGGAGAGACGGTTCTGCGCATAAGAAATCATTATCAGCAGAAGAGAGGATCCGAGGGATAAGAGAGGTGTCAAACCTGGATATTTCACAGTTTTCTGCTTGCAACAACTTGTGAAAATAATCAACAGCAGAGTGTTGTATCTGGTGAGGATCATCTAAAGCATTTCCCTCAGAGTCAAGAATCCGGAATATATGGCTTCTCACTCGTTTTTTCCGCATCCGCATATGAAAAATTTTGTGTTGCGTTCACCTTCTACCAGTCATTTCACACCCGATTTTTGTTGCCAGAAAGACTCTTCAATGCTCAATTGACGGTTGAGTTTGGCATAGGCTTTATTGAGGACTGTTGTTGCATTATTTTTGTTAGGTTTGTTTAATAGTCTGATTGGATGACTGTTGTAATCGATTAGACTATTTTAGTCAACATTGATGGCAAATGGTACTTGATTAGAGGCAAATATTTGAAACTACGTTCTCACTGGAGAATCATCTAATCTTTCAGTTGGTTGGATATTGTGTTGACCATTTGGGACCTAACTATCTTAAACAGATTCATATTTGGGGTGTCTTTTAATGTGAAGCTTTGACATGACATCTTCTAATCCCTTATGAGAAACTGTTAGACTATATTGTGGATTTGGCATGTTTTATCTCCCATTACTTGTTTGATTTTCCCCTATCTCTTTTCATATATTATTTTGGTTCATCTTTTTTGTGAACTGGATGCTGTTTGAGTTTCATACCTCTTGCATTCTTAGACCATGACTTTTCTTCCCTTTTCTATACATTGGACATCTCATAAGTATGACCTTTTATAGAAAAGGTTTGGATTCTATTAGAAAATTGCTCAGATGGCATCACGTACTGTTGGCTTGATTAAATATCAAAATTTTAGTGTTCACTACAATGGTACTACTCCTCACACTTTCTGATCCGTTTTTAGTTTAATTACTTTTCTTGAGCAGGTTGATATTTGCAAGTGCCTTCTACAGGTGCTTTTGTTGTGGGCAAGGCAAATATCTCTAAAGCACAAAGTAAAGGTGGTATTGGTGGAAGGAAACCACTTGGTGATTTATTAAATTCAGTGAACCCGACTCCAAACCAGACATCAAAAAATGAGAATTCAAAAATTTTTTCATTTGCTGAAAAAGATACTAGTGCCTCTAATCTTACACATGATTCAAGCAAAAAGAAGAGTGTCTCTAAAGCCTCAGAGAAAGTGCAAACTGGTGGCAAGAAAGCTCTTTCTGACATTTCAAACTTAGGTAAGCCACATTTGCAGGAGACATCAAAGAAGAATCAAACTACTTGGTGATGAATGATTTACAAGGATTTTTTGTTTCTTTACTAAGAAGACATGTTAAATAGGTTTTTGTCCCTAACACATTTCCACACACTTAGTTTGAAAATCCAATTAGGATGACAAAGTTTTGAGTTTCGGTTTCTTATCTATTCTTTTAGAAATTTATTGTCCTCTCTTATCTTCTATTTCTATTGTAAAACTTTCTTTTTTTCAGTACTTTCACAAAGACAAGTTGAGAATTAATATTTTCCTAGGTTTTATTTCCTTTGCAAATTTGCCTTATTGATATGCAAATATTGAATAAGCAAAATCACAAAGTTAAGAATATGCATTAAACTAAAGTGCAGTTTCACTCCTGAGGGTTTCAATCTTGCTATTTGAACACATACTACCTTCTTCAGTATCTGGAAAAGATATGGATTCACTTTTGAGGGTTTTAATCTTGCTACACTTAGTGTTCAGGTATTTGAATTATAATATTGCACTACTGTTACCATTCTTATTCAGGGTTTCAAATCATTATTTTACTAATTTTTTTGTGCATCTTGATAACACCTAATATGCCATTTACCAAAGAGGTTAACTATCTAAAACTCTAAATATCTTTCCTTTTCCTTGCATTACCTTAGCAAACAAATAATTATGAAAAGAAACAAAAATGTAAAAAGAGTCCCAATATGTACAAAACAACATAAACAGTCGAAGAGAAAGTCCCAATATGCACAAAACAACATAAACAACAAAACATCAATTTAAGTCCAACAAAGTATCCAATAGCAAATCCAATGCATAAATTATGCAAATTGACTACATACAAACAATGAGAGCATCAAAAGATAGCAGCATTGTTAATCAAAAACTTCAACCTTGCTAATTTAAGAGGTTGCCCATCAACAGCAAAAATGGACCAATTTTACAAGACCCAAGATTGAAATAGAACAGAAGAGAATTGCAAGGGACAGATTTGGCAACATTGTGTTGTGGGTTAAGTAGGGGAGGGGATGGGTCACCTGTGGGTCAATGAAGAGGTCTAAAAGTGTGGGTCAGGATGCTGAGGGTAAGAGGAGAGAGAGAATAAAGGTTGAGGGGGGAGGAGCTCAAATGTCACGAGAAGCTATCCTAGCTGAGAGGGAGGGGTCACGGGAACTTGTTATTGAGGGGTCTCAGCAAGAGAGGGAGGCGATGGGAGAGTTCTGGAAAAAGAAAAAAACTTGGAAAAAGAAAAAATCATGCGCTCGGAGGAACCAGCATCTCTAAGTGAATAATTACCTGTGCTTGTTGTTGAAGAGCCCAAAAATCCAACCTCTCTTGCTGATAAAGAAGCAGAGCTTGAAAAATGAGGAGCGACTTAGGAAAATAGAGAAGAAGCAGCAGAATGCCAAAAAACAACGATGGATTATTGGGACATTTTGAGTAATTTCTTTAAAAGATTATGGGTAAAAATATCTTTAAAGACATTGCACTTGCAATGTAATGTGATTGTATTGGTTTTGGACTGCAATCAGACATTGCAGTGGTCTGTTACAAAACGAACACTGTAATGTAATTTAATTAGGCACATTACAGGGAATGTAACTTTACATCCCTGTAAACAAACGCCACCTAAAGAGCGCAAGACAAAATAGCAAACGAAGCAAGAACACAAAACACAACAACAAAAAACAAAGGGAGACAAAGAAAATTTTAGAACGATAATAGCCAAAACGATAAAAAAAATCAAAGAAAAACTCCAAAAATCCAAATTACCCGCACCACTAGAAGAGCATTTAAATTATAAAAACAAAAACTAACCCTTTTTATTCCCAAAATACCCAATAATCCAAAAAATAAATCGTTGCCAAATTACATTCACAACAAAAAATTCTCTAAGAAGATTTTATGCAAACAACAAAAACAAAACAGACAATGGCAACCATGTCCCAACCATGTTTCAGACAGTTTGGTGGAAATAGCAAGATTTTATAAAAAAAAAATAATAAATAATAATAAAAATATCGTCCATATCCCAAAAAGCTAACAGATTTTCACAAATAAGATAAACAAATCAAATAATACCATCTATATTCCGAACATGTGTCAACACGAGACCCACCTCGGGATAGTTTTACTATATGTTATAGATTTTATTTAAAATTACCAAAATAACTATTATAATTTAAATATTTTATAGAGATAATAATTTATGAAACATTACTACTTCATTTTTTAATATAAGAATCATCAAATATAAAAAAATATATTTATCAATAAGTAAATTAACTTCTAAAATATAAATTATGCAAAAATTTTTGAATGGATTAGAAATTGAAACTAAATCTATTGAAATGATGATAAAATTGTTGAGAAAACAAAAAGTATATAACATAAAAGAAAAAGCAACAAAGAAAAGTATATAATGTACTTCTGAATTTGACACAAAGAATATAATTTTGAATAAGATAAATATTTATTATATAAAAATAATTAAAAATTTATGAAAAAGTAAGTTTTTTATTCAACATTGAAAAGATATTATCATTCATAATTAATATTAAAGATCATTTCAACTAGAAGTTTATAAGTTTGGATTTGAAGATTAATTTCTAGAAAGTTGTAAAAGTTTCCAATTAATTAGAATGGAATGAAGTAATGATGAAGATCAGAACTGAAAAAGTGATGCATACTAGTGGTTGATGGGAAAAACCCACTGATTTTATGGACAAGGCACATTTTTTATCCTAATGTAAAGAGTGATCATGTTACAAATATGGTGAGAGCTTCAATTAATTAGTAGATTGGTAATGTCATAAGCATGTCATAACCAAGTCAATCCTAACTTTATTAGAGGATATTAAATTGAAGCTTGTGAAGAGGTTTTATGATACATATGAGATGGTATGTAAACAAGACATGGTAATTACTCTAACAATTAAGAAAAAAACATGATAAACAATGGTAGGTTCCGTTCATTATCCATATAATGTTAATTATTCATGTTCAGTTATAGTTCGTATATCACCCACTCTCCACTAACCTTCTGTTAATCGTTTTGACATGGCTACTTTATTTGTTTTAGCTACATCTTTGATGGAAAGCGATATATATATATATATATATATATATAAACCAAGTATGGGTCTCTAAGCTTAGCATTTTTCAAAATACACTCATTTAAGTGAGATTGTTAGTGTAGAAGTGTTCTTATACAAAGAAGCTTATTTCTATGGTATCAATGGCTAGAGGTTAGTATCCAATTCCGCATTTCGATTTTTTTGAATGTTAATTTTGTTAACATGCATATGTATAGGCATCTATGATGTCTTTTAGTTGATATCAGAGTAATTTTAACCTTTGTCTTGATGTGTTTGAATTTCTATATTTGCATGTAAAAATGACAAAAAGTTTTGTTTTATAAACTTGAAATTATTTAGTCAAATTTTTAATAAAATGATGTTGGAAAGCTAAAGGAAATTCAATTTTGAGCAAAATGGCTTTTAAAACATCAAAAATAGAGTCCTAAAGATCGAGATATTACCATATTAATAAAACTGGTTTAATTTCAAGTTAAATAGATCCGTCTAGAGGTAAAAAATGATGAATAAAAAAAAATTTTGAACTACTTCTTTTGTTTTAACAATTTTGGGCATAGGCTTGGTTTTTTTCTTTTAATATATATGTTTGTTTATTTTCTTTTAAAGAGTTTGGACATCGGCCTCTTTGTCCATGCATTGGTGAAAAGTTAAGCCATAAGTGATTTAGTCAATTCTAATAAGGTCCAATAGTCATTCTTTTGGGACATACATATGTCTATTAGCTCAAAACATAAAAGGTCAATAAAAAAAACTGCTATTTTGAAGCATAATTTTTTTGGGTAATTTTTGGTGCTTGATTTTATGTATAAATTAACGAATGTATTTTTTTATTGTCTATTTATTATATGTGGATATATGCATGTTGCTTAACTATTTTATACGTAAAATTGGATGTCATGTGATCAATATAATTTTAAATAATTACAGATTAGCCACAACATCTTTGATTATGCTAAATTATATATTAGGTATCCTTGGATTACATGTAGAAAATGACAAAAATTATGATTATTCATATTTAAATATGATACAATTTATCCCATAGGATTTTTTTATTATATATGTATAATTAATTAGGATAAAATAACAATTTTTTTAATTTACCCATAGGAACTAAAAAAAATGTATATAATTTGATAGTTTCATCATGAAATCTGTATATGAATCTTTAAAATAAAACTTCGCCCACAAGTAGTTTTTATTTGTTACTCGGTTCATATTTTTAAGCATGATTTTCATGTTTTACATTGGTAAAATATGACATTTATTTACCTCCATTACTATGACATAAACATGCGCATTTTTTTTAAATGTAGCTATATAACTTATGAATTTTTCTAATATCAAATATAGTATTCCCTATTTGAATGATGATAATTATAAAATATGAAAGAAAAGGATTCTTCTCCAATTAGGATGGGTGGACATTGATTACGCTATTCGGAAGGATGAACCACCCACACCTATTGATACTAGCACTCAAGCTGAAATTGCTCTTTATGAATGATGGGAGCGATTTAATTGTCTCAATATGATGTTCATAAAGACAAATTTCTGCTAGTATATGTGGTTCAATAGGAGAGCGTGATAATATCAAAGAATTGATGAAGGCTATTGATGAACAATTTGAGTTTTTAGATAAGGCCCTAGCTAGCACTTTAATGACAAAGTTATCATCAATGAAGCTCATCATTGTTAGAGGTGTGCATGAGCACATCATGTAGATAAGGGACATTACGACTCAATTCAAATCTCTTGAAGTTGAAATGTTTGAATCTTTCCTTGTGCACTTCATTCTAAATTCTCTTCCACAATATGGGGCTTTCAAAATCTCTTATAACGCATATAAGGACAAATGGTCAATTAATGAACTTTTGACCATGTGCGTTCAAGAGGAAAGCAAGTTGATTGTGGAATCAAGCAAAAGTGCACATATGGCAAGACAAGGAAAAAACAAATAGCTAGTCAAACAAAAAGGAAACAGTAAAATACCAGTCTAAACTAACGTCAAAAAGGAATCCAAATTTTTTTTTGTAAAAAGAAAGGGCACATGAAGAAAGATTGCATCATATTTAAAGCTTGGCTTGAGAAGAAATGTAATCCAACCTCACTTGTTTGTTATGAATCTAATATGGTTAATGTTTGTCATAACACTTAGTGGATTGATTTTGGTTTTACAATCCATATTTTGAATACTATATAGGGCTTTCTAAACCAAAAGAAGCCAGTGGGCAGTGAACAGTGCATCTATTTAAGAAAAAAGAGGCGTTCAAGTGTGGAGGCGATTAAAACATGTAGATTGATTTTGGATTCTGGTTTTGTTTGAAATTTGGAAAAAACATTTTGTATTCCAAGTTTCTTTAGAAATTTGATTTCAGTTTCAGGACTTGTACTGTTTGGTTATTCCTTTAACTTTTCAGATACATCTTTTAATTTATTTTATAAATTTGGTCTTGTTGGGAATGGTACAATGTCTCTTTTTCGAATTAATTTGCAAGTCAACGCCTTTTATAATGTAATGGATGTTCATAATAATGCTGGTATTAAACGATATGTTATGAGTGAAAATTCCTTTATTCTGTGGCATTGAATATTAAGACATATATCCATAGAGAGGATTAAAAGATTGATGAATGATGGAGTACTTAGTGCTTAGGATTTTATTGATTTTGATGCTTGTATGGACTGCATTAAGGGAAAATAGACTAACAACACAAAGAAAGGTGCCAAGATCAATTTGGACATAGTAAAGATCATACATATAGATATTTGTAATCCAAATATGGACTCGTATGGTCAAAAATACTTTATCTCTTTAATTGATGATTATTCATGATAGATGTATCTTTACTTACTCCATAATAAGAATGAAACACTAGATGCCTTTAAGGTATTTAAAGCTAAAGAGAAGAGACAATGTAGGAAGCAAATTAAAATAATGAGATCAGATAGAGATAGAGAATATTATGGTAGATACACTGAGGATGGACAAGCACTTAGTCCATTTGCGAACCTTCTTGAGGAGCATGAGATAACGACCCAATACACCATGGATGGATCTTCAGACCAGAATGTGCAGTAGAAAGAAGAAACCGAACATTGATGGATATGGTGTAGAATATGCTTAACAGCTTCAAGCTTTCTAAATCCTTGTGGACTAAAGCTCTTAAAATAATAATGTATATATTAAACTAATTTTCGACCAATGTTGTTCCTAAAACGCTAATTGAATTGTGGAAAGGTTAGAAACCAAGTTTGTGACATACATGCATTTGAAGATGCTTATTTGAAGTAAGAGTTTATAATCCATAAGTAAAGAAATTAGGCCCAAGGACTATTAATGGGTATTTCGTTGGAAATGTTGAAAGGTTTAAAGCATACAAATTTTATTGTCCATCTCATAGCACTAGCATTGTGGAATTTAGAAATGAAAAGTTTCTTAAAAATGACTTGATTAGGGAGTGATCAATCTCAAAACTTAATTTCCAAAAAAAATCATTGTGATATTCAAACTCCGACTTCAAGTGACAGGTTGATTGTTATCCATAACACTTCTCAAATTCAAACGAGTGTTGTACAACCAATCATTGAAGTTCCACAAGCAACTGATCACGATCTAGTAGATCTAGTTGTTCAGCAATTTTCAGAGATTGTTGAACAAGCAATTATGCAACATGCTCCTCAAAAGGATGTTAATACAACAATAAAAAGATTAACTAAGATGAAGAAATTAGCAATCCCTAGTGATTACATTATATATCTACAGGAAACTGATTATAATGTTGGAGTTGAAAATGATCTTGAAACATTTTCACAAGCCATGAGTTGTAAAGAATATAAAATGTGGTACAATGCCATGAAAGATGAGATGAATTCTATGGCATTTAATGGAATCTGGAACATTGTTGAGTTACCTAAAGGTGCAAAGGCCATTGGGTGTAAATGAGTCTTTAAAACAAAAAATGATTTATTAGGCAACATTGAGAGATATAAAGCAAGACTTGTTACCAATGGTTTCATTCAAAAGGAGGGAATCGATTACACAAAGACTTTCTCTCCTGTATCTAGCATTAGTTTCCCATTTCGATTTGGAATTATATCAAATGGATGTGAAAATAACATTCCTCAATAGGGACTTAGAGGAAGAGGTTCACATGGAACAACCGGAAGGATTCTCCTTTAGTAATGACGAGCATTTAGTGTGCAAGCTCAAGAAATGCATATATGGATTGAAACAAACCTTTGATGAGTGCATCAAATACATATATTTAATGGGAGATTAAATACCTAATTAATCTAAGTTAGATTAGATTTAGGATCGAATTTTAGTATTTTTAATTATTTTATTAGTTTAATTTAATTTATGTTTAAATGTTTATTTTGAGTTAGTTTTATGTTATTTATATTTATTTTCATGTTTTTGTAGGTGTAGGATCAAAAATAATTTCAATTAGTGAAGAAAGGTGCATAATGGACTAGTGTTATGTTTACATATATTTCGGTTTTTTGAGCATATCTCCCACTACAGAAGTCCAAATGACAAGAGTTTTGAACCATTAGAAAGTTAAGAGTCAAGGCTACAACTTTAATGTTTACCACTTTATCCAACTTTGACCGGAAGGTGGTTGAAATTTTTATCGAAGTGAAAGTACTGCACTAGAAGAATAGAATTGAGATAGAACCTTTAAAAGCCATGGCTTGGGAAATGAGAGTTGCAGCGCTCAACATATTTTCCAAAAATAACAAGCTTTCTGGATTTTGGAAGCTAGGGCTTTTGGATTTAAGGGGTTTTTTTCAAAGGTTTCTGGAAGAGATAGCAAGCAATTTTTCCAAAGAAAAAGAGCCAAAAACAAAGCAAGAAAGTAAGAGAATTGCAGAGAGAATTAAAATCACAAAGCTCTAATTATTAGTTTTCTCTATTTACTTTTGCGTTTTTATTATTTTTTTTGACTTGAATTAATGACTAATTTTCTTTGGATGAAGTTTTTATTAGATATTATAAGCTAAATTTATTTTTTTAGGATTGCAATTAAACTCACATGTAATCTAAATTTTTAATCTCTTTCTTACTTATCTTTAATGGGATTTGAATTATTTATTCCAATCTGTTCTTAATGCTTTTAAATACTTGATAACCAATTAAATTTATTTAAGGACCTAAACAAACTTGGGAAAGGGAGTTTAGTGTAGACTAAAATTAAAATAGCATATGATCATGTTAATTGATTTACGTATAGGATGGGAATATACCTATAGGTCTTATATAGCCAAATTAGAGCCTAAACTTAATGAGTTTGTTTTAATTTTAATTCACAAAGGGATATAGTGTTTTGGTTAAAATAGATATTTTTATAAGACGAGTCGGAAGACCTTTATAAATAATTACGACTCTAGGTTAACAATTCAACCCACTAAAATAAGTTAAGGAAAAGAGCTAAGATTTAGATGAAGTGTGATGGATATTGTAATCTTAGGCTTGTTTGATTTTATTTTTACTCAAGTTATTATTACTTAGATATTTCTTTTTAGTTTAAATTTTGGTTAATTAGTTTTAGTTAATTAATTAATTTTGATTATTTAGATAAGATTAGATTGTTATAATTTTAGTACTTAGTAAAATTTTAAATCAATTCTTTGTAGGATCTATACTCTGTGTGCTTATATACTATCTATTCGATATATATATTTACGTAGTAGAATTTTAATTGATAAATTTTTAACATCATTGCCAAAGAATTGTTTTCAAAATTTTTATCAATACTAATACTTTTCAACTTCACTTTCAAGTCTCAAGTGAAAACAGTCAAACCTCACTTTAAAAAACCAAACTTACTTTGAAACAACTAAGCATGCACCCAAAAATCTAAGTGACAAGCGGATTAGCAAGAAGCTTTAGACAAAAAATTGAAGTAAAGCTAGGAGAAAAACAATGGAATCTCTTTATTTAGGTTGTTTAGATTATGAGTTTGAAATGCTAAGCTTAACCTAATTATTTCTCTCATACTACAAAAGTAAAATAGATATAAAAGTCATGTAACATTATTAAGTAAACAAAAATGTGAATTGAATTGAATAGTTAAAATTTATGTATCTCGTGAATTATGATAAATATTATTCTAAAATAGAGAGTCTATTTTCAATAGTAATAGATCCACACAATAAATTAAGGTCTTAAATAATTTATCTTATATCAATTAAGTAAGTTTTCAATCATGTACACAAAAAATAAAAAAATGATAAAAATCTTTATGAAATTCCAAAATGTTATCTCTTAATTCTCATTTTACTCCTAACCATATATAATGAATTATATTTTTTTTACCAATTTTAAAGTTTTCACACGTGCTTCACAAGTCATTTCTATCGAAAGTAAGATAGCAAAGTACAAACAAAAGAAGATAAAAATATATATATATATATATATATAATAATTTAGAGCCCTAAAACTCATTAATTCGTTGGCTATGTTCAACTTATCCTGCCCGGCAAACCTGGAATAGTCAGTGTCCTTTCCCCTCCCATTTTCAAAACTCTCTTTCAACAGTACAGTAGCCGTTGCACGTAACTCTCACTCTTCACTTTACTCTTTCCACCATGCTCCTCTCTTTCCTCCACCGTCGCAGCCACCACCATCTTCACCGCCTCCGTCTCCTGCTCCTCCTCCACCACCTCCCCCAACAATCCAAACCCTTATCCACTCTCACCATCCCACTTTCCCATCCAACCTACATCATCTGGTCCTCAAACACCTCCCTCGGCAAAACCCTAGTTTCCACCGGCCTTTCCTCCTCCTTCCTCCTCTCCCCTCCTTCCTCCAACACAAAAAAATTCCTCTACCTCAAACCCCTCCAGACAGGCTTTCCCTCCGACTCCGACTCCCGCTTTCTCTTCCAAAAACTCTCTTCTCTTTCTCTCCGCCGCAATCTCCCCCTCTTTTCCTCCCATTCCATACTCCTCTCTTCCCTCCCCGTTGCCAATTCATTCAAACCAAACAATTTTTCTTTTAATGAATTGCAGGGGCTGTGTGAATTGGGGTTTTATGAGGAGAGGAAGGTTTTGGCAGAGGGAAGGGTCACTTCGGAGCTTGTTTCGGAGACGCTGTACGCTTGGGAGGGCGCGCTGTCTCCCCATTTGGCTGCTGAAAAGGAGGGCGGGGCGGTGGGGGATTCTGATGTGGTTAAGCACGTGGAGAGACGTTTGAGGGAAGGCTTGTTGGAAGGTGGTGTTGAGCGGGGGAGGTTAGATGGTTTTTGTGTGATAGAGACTGCCGGTGGGGTTGCCAGTCCTGGACCCTCAGGGACTCTTCAATGCGATCTTTATCGGTATCCTGTTATTCTTCTCTTATGTTTCTTGCATGTTTCTTTTTGATTCAGTTTGCATGTTGCTTTTACTACTTGCTTTTTGTTCCGGAAAATTAAACCAAAATTTATCTACTTTTATATAGAACAGTTATGTTAGAATTGGTGTAATGTTTTAGTTATTTGTTCATTTTAAATCAGTTACTATACTTTTATCTTTCTGCAATTTGTTTTCTTTTCTAGCAATTTTTTTCTAAGAAAAAACAAGTAGCAAATGGTGCCTTTACCTTATGTTCTAGTGAAAATATTTTTTAGGGTTCTCAACTGATTGGAATTTTCCCAATTCAATGGATTTTAGAATTATGTAGGTACAATTTAATTGTTGCTTTTGCTACTTGCTTTTTGTGTATAGAAATAAAAAGGCAAAGTGCATTTGGATGTAAAAGCAAACAATATTGTTTTAAAGAAATAAAACTTAAAATGCAAGTTTTTAGTGGAACAAAATATATAATTACTTTTATATAAAGCAAAATATTAGAATTGGCATTGAATTTGAGTCATTTATTTATTTTAATCAATTATATTTTTGCTTTTCCTTTACAGCAACTTTTTAGAAAGAAACATACACATGAATTAACAGCCAAATGAAGCCTAGGTGAATTTAAGAATTATGTGCTGAAAGTTGTGATCCATAATGACGGCTACTTTTAAATTCAAGGGTCTTCAATGTGATCGTTATCAATATGTGGGTTATACTTCTCTCGTGCATCCTTTCCTTAGCGTTACGCTCTAATGCTACTATACTTTTTTGGGGTTCTTAGTTGATTGGAAATTTGCCAATTTCACAGCTTTTAGAATTGTTATGTCAATTTGAATTTTTTTGGTAGATTTATTGTGAATTTAAGAATGATGTGCTGAAAGTTGTAATCCACATTGATTTCAAATGTTAATCTTGTTGTCTTGTTGGGAAACTTAGATCATATTCATTGATTGATAGCTGAATATGTTGACTTTTTATATGTATGGTTTTTCTCATTTATTTCTTGTTAAATTTGTAACCAGGCCCTTACGCTTTCCTGGTGTTCTTGTTGGAGATGGGCGGTTGGGTGGTATATCTGGAACTATCTCAGCTTATGAGAGTCTGAAACTTCGAGGTTATGATGTTGTTGCTATTGTTATTGAAGATCATGGCCTTGTAAATGAAATACCATTAATGTCCTATTTGCGGAATAGGTAGTTAATTCGTTATTAGTTTTACGTTAATCTTCAGCGGGACCTGGAATCTATTCCTTTACTTTTTCTTTTGTCCACCAATAGAAGTATCAAAATTATTGAGGCAATATCAGCTTTGATCATGCTACATAATGTGTTGTTATGCTTTTATTCTTTCCAGAGTGCCTGTGCTTGTCCTGCCACCAATTCCACAAGATCCATCAAACAACCTGCTGGAATGGTTTGACGAATCTCACGATGTATTTAATTCTTTGAAAAACATATTGCTGGATGCTTATTTAGAAAGAATACTGAGATTTAATGCAATGGCGAGAAGAGCTGCAGATGTTTTCTGGTGGCCATTTACTCAGCACAAACTTGTACCACCTTGTAGTATTACAGTCATTGATTCACGTTGTGGTGAAAACTTTTCAGTTTACAAGGTTTGTGCATTATATATATATATATATATATATATATATGATGGGCTATAGCCTGGCTGACTGCTCTTTGCTTATACTTTACTATTTAGTTTTTGCACACAAGTTCTTTGTGCCTTACTTTCTAGATGTTAACTGAATCCCTGCCTTTTTTTCTAAATTAAATTACAGGTTCAGAACAAAGAGTTCATAACTCAAAAATTTGATGCATGTGCTAGTTGGTGGACGCAGGGACCAGATGCAACTTTACAGGTCATCTTTATGTTTTCTACTCTCTCTTTCTTTCTGTGAGTGTGTGTGTTGTCTGTCTGTCTCTCTTTCTTAAAACCTTTATGTTAAAGTTGATGTATTGCAGATTGATGTCAAAATCTAGAAGATTGTTTACAATTCCATCATTTTGTTGGTGGTGTATTCTTGTTATTTCCTTTTTTACCCTTAGTCTAGTAAGTTGTAAATGGTTTTAAAAGCAGTGTAGCGCTGCAATTTTATTCGAAAACCAGACAGAACTTTCTTCTTAACGGGTTATAGTCAAAGAGAGTAAAGGTAGAGATAGTAGTTCTTACCTATCGGTAATAGACATAGAGGCCTAACCTTAATATAAGGTCACAACCAACTCTAAATTTAATCAATGTGGATAACACCACTTAACACTCTCCTTTATGTGGAGGCTCGTTACTAACATCTCAACAAGTAGGTCTAACCTGTGCACAACAAATAGAACAAACAACATACAAGCAATAAATGGGGTAACAAACAGCCTGGGTTATACCATGTTAAGCATCCAACTTAATACCAATTGTCTAGGTAGATAAGGCTAACCTGAATATAAGTCCACAACAACCTCCAACTTGATTGATGTAGGATAACACCACTTAATGGTTTGGTATCATTATGGTAGTTATGAATTTATTACTCTATAATACCTATATGATAGCCATGTTGCAGGGAAAGTGCTGCTTTTTTGAATCATTACTCCAATAGCAAGATTTTTATTAGCATGCATTTGAGATGATTTCAAATTCATGTGGAATTAGATGAACTAGGTGTATGCAGTTGCGCATAATTTGACATGTGGGTTGGTTTTTTCCATCCCTAACTCCAAACACTTTGCATTGGAAATGGAGAGGGTTATTTTTTTTTGGGGGGGGGGGGGTGGGGGGTGGGGATTGTTATTTTGAACAGGGTGTATTGAGTGCGAAAGTGCTTCAAGATCAGATTTTGATATAAAGAACTTGGTGCACATTATTTATTGCGGTTGAATTTCTCTCAGGAATTAGCAACTTTGTTGTTCTAGGATTTCTTAGTTAGTAAATATTTTAGAAAGTAACACTTTTATGTTCTTATTTTCTTTTAAAGATAAGAAAAATAATTTTTTACACTTTAGTAGCTTTCATTTGGCTTAATGTGGAGGCATGTATTAAACGGTTTGCATTGATTTTGTGCTTAGAGAATATTGTTTAAGAATGTTTAAGCTCTGAAAGAACATGTAGGTTTTGAGGTTAGACCTCGGAACAGAGTCTTCTTACTCTCTGTCACCATTGGGATGATCTGCTATGTAGTTTAGTTGTAGTTTGATACTGACATTGGAACTTCTGGAGGCACACTTGAATTGGTTTGTGGAACTACTTGTAATGGCCATGGGTTTGATGGGAGATACAAAGAAAGCTTTAAATTATACTACTTTTTGAAAGCTATATTTGAGAAGTTTTAGGCATTTCTGGTGTGATCACTTGAAGTATACCATAGGTTTTGGCAGTTATGTTGGATTAGTAAGAAATAAGAAGTATAACAATTCATACTTGTTGAATGTTGTGCCTAGTAAATTTATCCCATTTCTATGTCTATGTTACTATTAACAGGTCTTTGCAAATATGCTATTGATTTTGCTCCAGCCTATCAACTGAAGCTTTTAGGTAAAAAAGTTAGCTCGTCATGGTATTAGAGCCTACTTGAAGTAGCAGTCCATTGTTTAAACTTAATACCTTTGTTGTGTTAAAAATTAATATAAGCATAGAGGTGGCTTTGTTTTGGACTGCATGTAGAGTTCAATCAGCTTGCAAGTGAAAAAGGTGGGGGGGGGGGGGGGGGGGGGGGTTTGTTGTTCTAAATATAATGAAAAACTCATGATATGTTAACTTTGATCATACCGATTTCAGTTACATATCCATGTTCAACACTCTAACTTCATGATAGCATGTTTTTGCCTTTTACCCTTGAATCTTCCCCATTGGCATGAGATGTAATTTACTTTACCTACTTTGCAGTGGTCAGTTGTCTGAAACTTTTCTTTAATGCGGTAATTTGTTTAGGTGATTGCAGACTGAACTTGCAAGAGATATGGGTTATGCTGCCGCAAGATTTGGACATGTGATATTCCCTGAGAGCGTCTATGAGCCAGCTTTAGAATGTGCAGAGCTTTTGCTTGAGGGTGTAGGGAAAGGTTCGTATTCTGTTTATCTTTAGATATCTTTGCTTTCATTCTCTCTTCCCATCGATTCTTGGTTGACCTGAGGACATTGTCTGTCACTATCCATAAGTTTTCTGGGAAAAATGTTAGAACAATAAAGTAAAGGAAAAATCCAATGATGACTGAATCTGTAATCTTTTTGTGAAGAGCTTGTTTTTCTAGGTATGATAAAGTTATAAGATTTTCAATCCATGGATGATTTATACCTCTTTAATTGTGTTTGAATATTAGTTTATATTTGATTGCAGTAATTTTTAGGAGTTAGGGTTCTTCCGTGTAGGTTGGGCCTCTCGGGTGTTCTTTTCGGATAATGGTTCTACAGCAATTGAAATTGCTCTCAAGATGGCATTTCGAAAATTTTCTTCTGATCATGGAATCTTTCTAGAGTTATTCGAGAAGAACTCAGCTGAAAGATGTATCGAGCTAATGGTGGGTCTTTTCTATCTTTTGGAGTCTTTTAGTATGAATTTCTTGCATTTTTCCAATACCTAATGTTAGAATAGTGTGTAAAATTTTAGAGTAAAATTAATAATTTTATCCAGCTAAATATATTTATTGCATGTCCTGAATGTCATCCCCTTTCTCTTCCCTCTAACCTAAACTGTCAATCAGCTAAGCTTTTTTAATTTGCTGCTGAAAGATTCTGGTTAATGCTTATATATTTTTAAGAAATTTTGGAGTTGCATGATACACACTGTAAAAAATCCCTACTCAAACAAAAAAATGATAATATAAGCATGGCGAAAGCTCTAGTTGAAAAGGGGTTATTTGGCTAATTTCTGAGCACAAGGGGAGATGAATTTGTCTGTTATAAGAGTAAGGATTCAAATGTCCTTTTTCTTTATTTATTTATTTAACTTTTTTCAAACTCAAGCACTTGATGTCTTTGTGCGTAAATGTGCACAGCGTATGTGTTTCCATGCATGAGTTTTTATTCATCTGCATCTCTGAATGGGATTGTGTCTGCATCTGTTGTACGCATCTGTCTGTGCATGCAGGGGCGGAGCCTCCTTATGCATGGGCCCCCCCAAAACTTTTAAAAATTTTTTCATAACCTATAAAGATTTTTAAATTTCTTTATATATTCTATTACTAGCTCTCTCAAAATAATGTTTTATTTAATAATTAATATAAATAAAAAATAATAAAATGATGTCACTTATCTCACTCAACTTTAAATTTTTTTAATTTGTATTATTATTTTTATTTACATTTGTTTATTTTTTTCATTTCTATTTTATTTATTCATACGTTATAAGTTTCTATAAATATTCTTTCCCAAATTTCTACAAACCATTAACTATATTCTTTTTCTTTCTTTTTTGTTATATAATATGTGGTATCTACCTTCTACTTGCCATGTTTTTCTTTTTTATGTTACATATATTTTATTTTTTATGATTTTAATCTTTAAAAATTAATAAATTATTATATAGTTCTCAAATATAAGTTGTAGTGTTATATTGTTGCTTAAAAATTCATCAACGTATCATTTTTTTATTAATCCTAATTGTGTAAAAGGAAATTAACTTGAGTTTTTTTTTTATATGCTTTACGTTTTATGTTTAGTTAAAATGAAGTTATCTTGAATATATAGTATTTAAATAATTTTGCTTATATAAGAAAAAACTATTAATCTTATATATCGTTTTTAACTATTTATATTTTACAAATTATAGTTTTATATTTAGTTTCATATTTCTATTATCAATATTTTTATTGTTGATTGAATTTAACATATTAGTTTTTTAAAATTTTTAACTCTTATTCAACTATGTTTGGCCCCTCCAATAAAATTTGGCTAGCTTTGCCCCTGTGTGCATGCATGCATCATGTGCGTGATGCACCTACATTCATGCGTGTCCATGTGTGGCTATTTATGCGTGCATGTGTGTGTTGTCAATGATGAACTCAGTGGCAGAAGGCAGAAGCATCTGAGGAACAAGTGGATAGTGGGGTTATGTTACAGGGGCCTGTTTCTCTTTAGTAAACCTTTGGCAAAAATGGTGGCTATGTTGTTTTTCATTGCAGCTGTTTCTTCGATATGTTCGTGCATGCAATGCTGGAACTTTTTCTACCAGGAGCTATGAAAATGTTTGGAGCGGTTCTTGCTTTTTGCTCAGTGCTTCATGTAGCTTGGTGGCCTTTTTCAGCATTAGCTTTTCTCTGTAAATATATATAAATTAAGCTTTTTCCACTACATGGAGTCAGTTATATTGATCACACTACATTTTTGTGCTCTATTTAGGGCCATATCTTAAGATTACTAAAATGAAGGTTTTTTATGGTTTCTGCCATATGTTTTCTGGTTTTTCCTCCTCCTTTTGACATGGGTATTCTCCATAAAGTCAACTGAAATGGCCTGTTTATTTCAGGTGCTAGCTCTTAAGGGATCTTATCATGGTGATACTTTGGGTGCAATGGAAGCACAGGCACCATCTTCTTACACAGGATTCCTGCAGCAGCCATGGTATGGATGTTTTCTCCTAAAAGCATGTTTGACAAAGAGTTCCATATTTATTTATGTTATGGCTATTCACTTATGGATTCATGATTCATTAATAAATGCTTCCATGGCCTGAATTTCTTTATTTTTCCTTAGATGGTGCAGGGTTGAAGCATTGAAATTTATTAGGTAATGCTGGGGATTTGTCTTACTATAGGGTTACTGTTGCCATGACTGCAGAGTCACATTTAGGATATTCCTTGTTTCCTCTGAAATGTGGATGAAAATATGTTTTGTTGGAATTTCATCTTGTTACTGCAGCTAGGAATGAGCTGAGATTAGTTGGAGAGGGAGTCACACTAACTCTGTTTTTCTCAGCCAATTTATAGTGCTACTTTTCCACTCCCACACACATGCAGACAGAGAGAGCTAATAATAATAAGCTTTAAGGTAGAATGCATGATCTATTTAAATCTTATCAGCTTGCAGACAAAGACTGGACAGAAGAAGTCCACTTGTTTCGGTGTATGTGTGCGTGTCTGACCTCCTGAACTGGGATTGAAGCTCCAGCTCCTGCTCATTCATTGACATGTTTCTATTTAAAACTGATGAGGTCATTTTAGTATTTGAGACAGTGCATTCACAAGGCTTACAGGGCACATTGCAAATTTAGCAAGAAAGCTAATCATGCAGGAATAAATAAAAAAAAAAAAAAAACATGTTTGGCTTTGGGCTTACATTCCTTTTGCGGATGTCATAAAACAGTTGACTTTTTCATATTTTATGGATTTTGGTTATTTGTTTTTAGCAATTTCTTTAAAAATTTCACATCAAATGCGTTAAACTTTTGACAACGGAGATGGTTTTTAGGATTAATGTAAAGAGGAAAACATAGAATTAAATCAATATAACACTATCAGATTAATGCAGCTAAAGGAGTACTATTTTATTCTTTATGATGAAAAATCATTCACCTTTTTTGCATGATTTCCAATGCATCTCTTTTCATGCTTCAAAAGTATCAGTTGTACAGAAAAGAATTCAGAAAGCTGTAAGAAAATATTATGTACTACTTTGTGTACTTTGTGACACTTTGGTTTCTGATTCTTGTTGACTAGCAGAATAAACATCAATCTATCATATGCAATATAATTATAGCCAACATTTAAGAATTAAATGAATTCCAGGTACACAGGAAGAGGGCTTTTTCTCGACCCTCCAACTGTGTTTATGCACAATGGCAAATGGAATCTTTCGCTGCCTGAAGTGTTTCATTCTGAAACTTTGAGACCGGAAGACATGAGTAAGTGAACTTGGTCTCGCTAAATTATCATCACCATTATTAAGGTATAATTTTCCAATATATTTTTTGTGTTGTGCAGCCTTTAGGTCTCGTGATGAAATTTTTCTTAAGAGCAGGGATAAATCAAATCTTGCTGGCATGTATTCATCATATGTATCCCAACAATTATCACGGTATTCTGGATTGTCCAGTATTAAGCAGATAGGAGCCTTGATTATAGAACCAGGCAAGAATATATATTTAATTTTAAACTATTTTACATTCCTTTTGTTGCATGACTAGAATTTAATCTTGTCATGCAGTTTGAAATTATGGTTTCCATTTTTATCTTAGAACTTCTGTTGTGAACTAAAGCAAGATGAAGTTGGTTGTCTGGCCTCCTTGTTCGTTGGGAGCATGTGTTAAAAGCATTTCTTTTTTTTCTGTGCTTCTGTTAGGCTGTTTATGTCAATTCTATGACACCATTTTGTTGGTCTCTCACCTTTGGGATACTTCATTCTGAATTCAAAATTGGTTTTCTAGCCTCCTCACTTGATTATTTCTTATTGCAACAAAGTAAAAGTTTATGATTTGAAGGCAGGTGAGGATGAAAAATTCAAAATTGTGTCTGCTCTGTATATGGTCGTGTAGTTTCACTAATAGATCTTGTGGATTATAATGAGATAAAAAGATGATGTCTTGAGTGGCTTTGATGTTTCTGAGCGATGACTGAGGTGAACCTCATTCTGCAAAGTCCTTGACTTTTTTTTTTCTTGAAAGCTTCTTTTCCACCCTTCCAAAATATCAACTTCTGAATCATTCCTACCACCTTTGCTAAATTGTATATATTTGCTTCATAATATTAGTTTGCTCTCTGGTCTTTGTGTCGTTATCATCTATATCATTGGTACTTCTTGTCAGCCGAGGTCTGCTCAGTGTTCTCATGAACCTTAACCATAATTTCCTATTTATCTGATGTTTATCTCACCCAGTAGTTGGATATATTCTGTAGTTATCCAAGGTGCTGGAGGAATGCACATGGTTGATCCACTTTTCCAGCGGATGCTTGTGAATGAGTGTCGACGTTGTAGAATACCAGTAATCTTCGATGAGGTTTTTACTGGTTTCTGGCGTTTAGGAGTAGAGGTTTGATGCCCTCAATAGGCTTTGCTGTTTCTTTTTTTTCTGGGAAAATAATGTGGATGAGTTTTGGTGGAAGTAATTTTTTTTAAGTTTCATTTCCTGGCAGGCTGCAGCAGAACTGCTTGGTTGCATTCCAGATATAGCCTGCTTTGCGAAGCTTATGACCGGGGGGATTATTCCGTTAGCTGCCACACTGGCAACTGCTGCTGTTTTTAATTCATTTACTGGAGACTCAAAGGTATTATACTGTCTAATTTATTATCTTCAGAAAAAAATTTTTGACTAAGGTTTACCCTAATGAACTAAGTAATTATGCTTTTTGCTGTCTCATTGATTGTCAATAATGTTAATTTTAGCATTTTACTAGGAACTGAAACTATGAAGAAATACATTGACGAAGACTGCATCTGAGGGGAGAATTTATTGCATGTCAAAAATGTGTGAAGGGAGGATTTATAGTATGCATCAATACCTTGATGATTTCAAATTTTTAAAAAGTTATACTAAGTGCATGTTTGGTCTGGCTTTTTTTCAGCTTATCTACCTCTTAAAAGCAAAAGTCAGGCCAAACAAGAATTTAGAGAAGCTCTTAAAAAAATAGGCAGCTTTTTTTTAAAGAATAAAATTTTGACAAAAAAAGCTTTAGAAAAAGCTCCAAAGAGGAGCTTTCTCTTCTCTTTTTTTAAAAACACGCCTTATTTTTAGAAGATTTTTTTTTGTCTCAAAAATATTCTCATCTATTAAAAATAATTACAACATTATCTATTTTCATTTTTATATGATTTATTAATTATAAAATTTATGTTATATAAAAAGAATTTTTATACTTTTTATAAATAAAAAAATAAAATTAACACTTTTTTATTATGAACAAAGGAATTTGTGATTAATAGAAAATTATTTATTAAATACTCTTTTTGATAATTTTAATCAAAATTAGAACTTATATAAATTATTTTGTCAAACAGCTTACTTATAAAAAAGAACTTATAAAAATAAATTTATCAAACAGATTTAGCTTAATTTTAAAAGTTATTATTTTTCATAAGAGCTTCATAATAGCTTTTAAGTTAAAAAAAAATCAGGTCAAACAGGCTCTAAGAACTTCTTGCATAAGAAGCTTGCTTTGTTTACTTTGTGCATTCTAGCTCCCAAGGAATTGTTAAAAACTAATGGAGTGTGGCAAAGGTCAACTTTTACAAAATAGTTAGGGAAGGTACATTACATTATATTTAGAGGAATAAAAGCCCAACAGTTACACATTTTGGCAAAAGCTTATCCTTTCTGATTGTTTTTGCTGGTTTAAACTCAGCCATAACAGCTGTACTGGAGACTGGACTGAAAATTGACTAGGTAGCTAATTGGAATGTTACTCTTGTCAGAATTATTTGGAATTTTTTATGCTTTGTCAGTGGATTCAGATTGTTTCCAGTCGGAGAAACTGTAGTCTTATTGCACGGCTTCTGCACGTATTCATAGTCCATCTATTTATTTGCATGATATTGATAGTATAAATAAATCACTAAATGTATGTGGTTTTGTTGCTTTCAGCTTAAGGCTCTTTTGCATGGACACTCATATTCTGCACATGCAATGGGGTGCACAGCAGCTGCTAAATCCATTATATGGTTCAAAGATCCAATGACAAACCTTAATATCACATCTGAAAAGTCTCCGAAAATGGTACTTAGGGAGGTATGCTGAATTTTGCCATTTTCTTTTTAACTTTTTACGAGCTTTGTTTCCACTTTCCACACCTTTGTATATTCTAAAGTGAATACTTGAGGTGAGAAACTTTCTCACCATCTAGAACATACTCTTATGGTTGACAGTTCTTTACATTGTCTGTCTTCTACTCGATTTTCAAAGGCTTTTAAACTGACATGTCTTTCTTTTTTCCCATTTTTTCCCAAAGAAACAAAGACAGATCGAATCATATGGACAGATCAATGCAGTTAAACTGAAATCATGAAATACGATTTTCTTTTAGTGGATCTTCAATCATAAATACTTTTGTATCTAAATCAAATTGGATATTTAATGTAACTTAGTTACAACTTTATTACTTAACAACCATGTTCTTAAGAGCAAAAGTAATTTTGGTCAAATATTCTGATTTCTTCCCCAAATACTTTGGCTTATTTCAAATGTCAGACCTCTGTCCTATAGCAGTACTGTTTCATTTTTTTTTTTTAACTATATCCCCTCATTGTCTCTACTAAGAGGGTGATAAGATTCTGAGAAATTCACTGCATAACAAAAGACTCCAAATTTCTTTTAAATTTCATAACAATTATTACATGTGAACTGCACGTGGTGAAAATATGGAGAAACACGTTATTGTTTTTTAATCATTTGCTCTCACACTTCCATTTAAATTCTTGCAGTTATGGGATGCAGAACTTGTGCAACAGATCTCATCACATCCTTCTGTCTCAAGGGTGGTGACATTAGGAACTCTGTTTGCCCTAGAACTACAAGCAGATGGGTCTAATGCTGGGTATTTCTTCTTTAACCTTTATTTTTTTTTCTCATCTATTTGTCTGGAACTTCTGTCCTGGTTGCCTAGCATGTAGTTCTTTAAGATTAGTAATTTGGTTTGTCACAAATGTCTAAACTTAAAAGTTTTGATGTCAAAATTATTTCAAATGAAAGACAACAGCTTAGCCCTTCATGTAAATGCGAGACCACTCTGTTTTGCATGTTATGAACAGCAGTACAGACACTAATGGTCTGTGGTGAATTGGTGATCAACAATAGTCCACATCTTATTCCCTAATAGATGAAATAGACCATCCTGGAGGATCTATGACATTGAGGTTTTGCATATTCAGATACTTTATGTTACGACTCCTAATTATATGTTTGGTAGGGGTTATTTTGTCCTCTTTTGGGTGAGTGATCATTTGGTTAATATGGGCATTTGACATATGAGCAAACTCATGCTTAAAAAGTCTTGATGCTTTTGCTTCAAGGAACTTGTATCTATTTTCACTAGCAAACTTAAAAGAGTTCCAGGGCTCGACCTGGTTTCTGTTTGGGACATAATCTAAAGATGTGCTGATGATCATATTTATAGGTACGCATCAGTATATGCAAGCTCTCTTCTTCAGATGCTCCGGGAGGATGGTGTGTACATGAGGCCCTTGGGAAATGTCATATATCTCATGTGTGGGCCCTGCACATCCCCTGAAATCTGCAGGCAACAAGTCATCAAACTCTACAGGAGGCTTGAAGAGTTCACCAATCAAAATCAACTTGGAAAATGAGATTGCGTCCTCAAATTTGTATTAAACTTGGAGATTAGTTATACTGCTTCCCAGGGTCAAGAGTTCCGTCTTGCCCTACTCTCTGCTACTGCCACTCAAGCGTACTGGTCCAACCCAGGTTTTACTACTTTTTATATATATATATATATATATATATATAATATTAAATAAATATGCGTCAAATTAAAAGAAAAACTTTATACATATATATATATATATATATATTTGAGTAATTCAAACCTTCTCATGATGAAACACAGTGAGATAGAATTCATGAAAAGGAAAAAGAGTACTCTTTCGTATATGTCTATTACATTAATCAAAAGATCCAGTAACCCTTCCATCCCAACCAAGCTATTAGCTACAGGTCATGTGAATCTTGCAAAACAATATTTACTATGTTGTTTGGCATATCTATACTACATTTGTCCAAAAGACTTCATCACTCATCAATGTCTTTGCATGTTGAGCCAAGAAAAGAGCTGCTTTGTTGGCCCTTCTGACACAATGGTAATTACTTGACAAGAAATCCTTTCTAACAGCAACAAGCAATCTTCCACGATGTGGCCCAACTGACCTGTACTTCTACGGTTTTTCACCCAATGAACAACTTCTTTGCAATCAATCTCTGCTTTACTGATATAGATTCCTTGTTGGTAACAGATAAATAGAGCCCAGGCTAAAGCCTTTGGTTCAGCTCCTACTGCATTTGTGCCGTGAGTTGTGAGCTTATAAATAAATATATAAAGTAGTCGGACACAATATCAAACCAAAACTGTGGCGTATTGTTGTATTTTCCAACTCCAATTTATATTAACCGAACAACTTGGAATGTGCTTTATACATTAAATATTATTATTATTTATTCATTGAAGGAGGTTTAAAGGGGAAATAAGACTACAAATAAAGGGGAAAATATTATTAGATTATGTTCAATGTTGTCTTAGGTATTCGACCAGCTCTTACAAGAATATTTTGGTAGACATAAAATATTGCATAAATGATAAATTTAAAGCTGTCTCCTAAGCCAAAAATATTAAAATATATATATATGAAAAGTTCAAACAGGAGACCTTAATACGGAATTTGGATTATTTATGTATTATTATAATTTTTATGTTTTGGATTTACTAAATAAGATGCTCAATATTTAAGTAAATTTATGCATTATATTGTATAAGATTGTTCATTTAAATTTGGCATTAATAAAAAAAGATTATTGATAAAATTCAAAAAACAGTAAACTTTGCCTCTTTTGATATGTTTGGTTAGGAAGAAGGAAAATGTTATTTAGATTTTTTATTTTTAAATATTTTAAATATAATATTTGATTGATTCACGAAATGATTATTATATTTCCAAAAAAAATTAACGTACAAGTGAAAATTTTGTGAATGATATTTATTTATTTATTTTTTTTTGCGTTCAAACATTTAATTTATTAATTAATATATAATTTTTTATTTAAAAAATAGGATTAAAAACCCCTTTTCTAAATTAAGAAAAAATATCTGTTTTGCTGTTCTCTATTGACAATGCTGGTTCCTTCTTCAACTCTTCTCCTATCCAACAATCCTATTTTCCATCTGGGCAAGTGTTTTGCTTGCATTTCTCTTCTTATAATTAGTTCCGAATCCCATAATTCACACGAATCGACAACTGACGTGTGTCACACCAAAACCACTGACGTCAGCTAAAAGGAGACACCATATATATGTCTGAAACTGGCGTGGCAAAGTGCCGACGTACGGTCACGATTTAATCCCCTACGTAAACTGAGAGGTGAGCGAAAAAATCCAATCCGCTAATAAACATCCCCTGTATTAGGGGCCACGGAAGTCGCTTTCACAAATCCCTCAAACCCACCACAGAACGCAACCGAGAGTCATCATCACAGAACCTCATCCGTTGACTACGGTTAAAAGGAATAAGCGTGTTGTCTTGAATCGTGTCGTACCTGATAATACCTCGAAACATTGCTGAGAAGAGTCGCCAGAGTAGACCATAAAACAAAAAGATATACAAAAGGTCCCAAAGACCAAGCACAGACTTCATTTTACTTCAATAATACTAGTCACTGCTTCAAAAAGATTTTCTCTTCGGATTTTCTCTTTTCCCAAACATACCCCTCGAAACGCTTTAAAACTTTCCTCTTATTTCTCAGGTTTTTCCTTTGTTTCTCACTTTCTTTTTTTCCTCTATTATCTGTTTCTTATTTGTTCGGTTAAAAATTGACTGTAACTTATAATAAGTAACTAATTTTGCTGATTTTTATTTTTTTAGTTTAATTTTATTTTTGGTGTTTAAAAGGTAAATTAGGTTTTTGAGCAGTTTGAATTTGAAGTTTTTGAGTTGAATCACTGAGTTTTTAAAGTGTTGATTTTGTTGTGACTGTGTAGATCTGGGAAAATTAGGGTTCTGAATTTGGTACTCAGAAAATGCAGAGGCAAACTAGGTATATGGAGAGGACTAATAGTATCGCTAGAGGGAAGAGGAGTTTGGAAGGAGATGAGGAGCAGCAGCCCGAGCGAAAACGCCCTGCTTTAGCCAGGTATTTTCTTTTTCTTTTTCCCTTATTTTTTGTTCAAATTTTGTTGCCTTGGTTTGGTACTTTGTTTTCTTGGTTGGTTTACTAATATATGTTGAGAAGTTATGTGTGGATCCTGGTTGTTGCCTTTTATTTTTACTTCAGGAAGGAAAAAGGAAAAAGGAAAAAGCAGGCGTAAATATAAAAGAAAATAAAATTTTTGAATAATTAAAATTATTTTTTTTTCAGAACAAAATGCAGAACTTTGCTTTTATGTAAAACTATTATGTTCTCTATATACATTTGTTTATTTTTATTCGATTATGATCTTGCTGCAAGATTTTTGGAAGCAAAAAGCAAGTAGTAGAAGCATCAACCAATCAGACAAATTGGGGAAAACACAATTCAAATCTTTTTTATTCCTCCTAATGAATTATTAATTGGATAACATTTTTGGCTTTTTGTCATTTAATTGTGTGACACACTTGGGGATTTTAAAATTCTTAAATTCAGGGTTAATAAATGATGAGATCTTCTTTCTGTTGAAGTGCCTAGCGTTTTTCTGAAAAATTACTTGTATATATTATGCAGTGTAATTGTAGAAGCTCTTAAGGTGGATAGCCTGCAGAAGCTTTGCTCATCTTTGGAGCCCATTCTTCGTAGAGTTGTAAGACCCATTTCCTACTGTTTTACTTTCTTTGCAATGAATTTTATCGGGAAGCTGTTAAGTCTACGCTTGAGCAGTGCATGCCTTTTTCTTCTTTTTCTTTTTCTTTTATTTTTTGGTATATAGTTGGTTAGTACAATTGTCAGAATCTAAGTTTAGAGGACACTGCTTAATATGATGTTCGTAACAGGCATTGTTCTGCTGATTGGAGTTTTACTTCTGAATTGGTGTCTTATATGTATGTGTATATATGCCTACTCGTGAACATGCATCTAGTGTGCTTTTGTGCACTGTGCCTGTATTGTGTGTATGCGTGTAAGTGCCTTTTCTCAATTTATCATTTATTTCTCTTCAAATTCTCCCTTCCTTTTTAATCCCCTTTAAAGGGTTTTTTTCTAAGGGACTTGAGTAAATCTTTTATTGAAGTGATTTGGATGAATAATGCTGATTCTCTTGTTTTACTCATTTATTTTTTTCCTCATAAAACCTACATACTGTATGAGGCTTTCCTCTTCTCATTTCCTTCTTGGACTGTTCAACTTTGACCTCACTGTTATTATGTTAGGTTCAAATGTTGGTAATTCAATCAGATTTGGTGTGCTTGGTTACCTGTTCTCCCCAATTTTTTTGCTGCTGTCACAAATTACATAATTCTTGCTAATATTTTCAATTAGAGTCAAAATCCCAGATTATATTTATGTGAGATTGAGTCCTGATCAGAATTTTTAGATGATCTTATCTTACATTTATTCCCCATCCTTAAGAATGACTATGCCTTTTGTGATGCTACTCAATTCTTCCTCCCTCCATCCCTTCTTAAAAAAGTTAATTGATATAAAAATAGTTAATATTTGATTTTGTTTTCTGAATTATCACTTATTCATGCACAGGTGCCCATATTCTGCGTCTGATGATGATTTTCAATGTTTTTGCATCTTAGATACTCATGACAAAGGAACTCTTAGGTGTAGACACAAGCCTGCCCTTCATCCATGATAATAGATGTCCACTGCTTGTACAGAAATTTGCTGGATGATTCTAAAATGAGCTTTCTGTCTTTTGCATTCAAGAGATCAATTTAGAACAATTTTTAGTGCGATTCTAGGAAAATCTGTTTTGTATTCTGTTATTTTCTCCTTTTGATTATGTTATTTTTCTCATGTTTTCTTCTTATGTCTGCCATTGATGCTTTGCAGGTAAGCGAAGAGGTGGAAAGAGCTTTGGCAAAATTAGGCCCTCCTAGACTTAATGGAAGGTAACATATTTATGTCTGCTCATTTATGGTTTTAGAGTCAATTTTGCTTTGTTATGATGTCTCAATTTTTAGAAAATTTCCTTTTCAATTATACGACATTCACAATGGTGCATGCTAAGTGGTGTTACATTTTCATCCCATATCAGTTTGGTTTGAGAGTTTGTGGTAGCCTTATGTTTAGGATGTGCTCACTCCACCTATTACTGATTGGGATTGCATTGAATGCTTAACAGTGTGAAATCAATTAGGGACGTTTGAGATTTGAGAAAGATCACACCTTATGTGATGTAAATGGGCTACTTGCTTATCAAATGGTGTATCTTTCAGTAGCTGGTGGTTTTAATCTTCAGTTCTGAATTGCTGGTTTTTGACAAGTTTTAGTTATTGTGAAATATCAGCATGTTTCAAGCATTTTGCATGCTGATGTGAGAACTTCTTATAATATATTAAATTACGTGTTTTGACATAAAAAACAATTGGGTTTTATACTATAAATAGTTTTAGCATTTGCTTGGGCAATCATAGGTATATTGCTGAATATATATGAACTATGAGTGCTGATGATGGTGTCTGTTAGTTCTAATATTTTTGTGTTTAGGCTTGGCTTATTAAGTAGCCAATATTTCAGAACATTTGTGTGTGATAATTGAAGGATTGCACTGAAGTTCTGAAAGAGTTTTCAAATGGTTTTAGGTTTGATTCTTTTCTTGTCCTTTGTTTGTAGGATTGCTTTGGGTAATTAATTGCTTGCCTTTGGATATAGTTGAGCATTGCTGGACATTGATATGAAACTGATGAAACCCATACTATAAGCTCGATTTTATGATTACTTTTATTTGGTTTTTGGCTGGTTGATTGGTATACTACTTGAAATAAAATATTTTATCTTGATCCTTTTACAAGAAATGTAGTGGGAATAGGTGTAATTTATTGTTTTTGATGTTATTGATCCTTTCCAAGAACCACCTCTTCTTCAGCACTAAGGTTCCTGTTCTCTCACTGTCTTCCCGCATTTCCTGTACAACATCTTTTACTTTTGTTATTTCTAACACTTTTGGTTTTCAGGTCTTCTCCAAAACGAATTGAAGGTCCAGATGGACAGAGCTTGCAGCTCCACTTCAGGTCCAGGTTGTCCCTTCCTCTTTTCACAGGAGGCAAGGTAGAAGGGGAGCAAGGTGCTGCCATACATATTGTTCTAGTTGACACTAACACTGGACAAGTTGTAACAACTGGACCTGAAGCCTCTGTAAAGCTAGATGTTGTTGTGCTTGAAGGCGATTTCAACAACGAGGATGATGAAGATTGGACACAAGAAGAATTTGAGAGCCATGTGGTAAAAGAACGTGAAGGAAAAAGACCACTGTTGACTGGTGACTTGCAAGTGACTCTCAAAGAGGGGGTAGGGACACTAGGAGAGCTCACTTTTACTGACAATTCAAGTTGGATAAGAAGCAGGAAATTCAGGCTTGGGTTGAAGGTCTCTTCCGGATATTGTGAGGGTATACGTGTACGTGAAGCAAAGACAGAGGCTTTTACTGTCAAGGATCACAGAGGGGAATGTGAGTTCATACTTTATACTATATCTGATTTTTGCTTTGTGGATTTTTTGAAATTTTATTTGAGTTGAGTTTCTTGACAGTATACAAGAAGCACTATCCACCTGCATTGAATGATGAAGTGTGGAGATTGGAAAAGATTGGAAAAGATGGGTCATTCCACAAGAGGCTTAACACTGCAGGAATATTCGCAGTTGAAGACTTTTTGCGGCTTGTGGTCAGAGATCAACAAAAGTTACGAAATGTGAGTTTGGATTTTGGTTCTGAAAGCAAAATGCTACTGCTTTGTAGCTGCCTTCTGATATTTCTGTGTTTGTAGATTCTTGGAAGTGGCATGTCAAATAAGATGTGGGAAGCTCTATTAGAACACGCAAAGACTTGTGTGCTGAGTGGGAAGCTTTATGTTTACTATGCTGATGATTCAAGGAGCGTTGGTGTTGTCTTCAACAACATCTATGAGTTGAATGGCCTCATTACTGGGGAGCAGTATATACCTGCTGATTCTCTATCTGATAGTCAAAAGGTGGGCATATATATATGCTGTTTTCATTTCTTCAATGAAATATAAAATGTTGTATATGTCTTTATGTTTGAGAGGCTACCGTGTGGGATGTGTTAGTAGCAATGTTATCTAGGCCTACAATAATAAATATTTTGCAGTATTTTCTTATATTTTAGCACTATTTATTAGAAAATACACATACATACATGTGTGTGTGTGTGTGTGTAATTTAATCTTTAAACATGTTGGTTATAGGACTGTTCTCTACAATATAATTATGTATTTTGTGCTATAATAATTATCTTTTCCTGTTTTAAGTTATATATGATTAGCTGCATTACTTAGAGCTAGTGTTCTAAATTTTAAATGGTTTACCAACTGGATTTGCCTCCTTGTGAGTAGACGTATCTGGCAGGCTGGAAGGGAGGGAGGCCAGACTAGGGCTTATAGTTCATTGAACCAAAAATTAAAGAAAGAAGGAAAAGCTCTGGAGTCTATAGATGCTTTCATGCATGATAGATTAGGATGCTTTGATAATAATTTATTCATTTGAGGGTGCACATTTGGGTCAGATGTACATTGGTCTAATATAAAATGACAAATCTTGTGGAAAGGGACTTGATTAGGCTATTTATCTAAGTTTAGTTAGCTGCATCATAGGTCTAGTAACCAATGGATTAATTTCAACTTTCCTTTCTGTTAATGTACTGCAGATTTATTCAAATCAATTGAAAGTCAGAAGAAATTAAAGAAAAGAGAAGCCAAAAAACAGCTGCATTTATTTTTGTATTTTATGGGTTATTGATTTTATTCTGTGGCATTTCAGTAAAATATAAAAAATTAAAAAAATGTTGGTAGCTGGAAGGAAATGACTACTGTCATGAGTGCTGGACAATACATCATTCCATTTGAAAATTTGGTAGTTGCTTGCAATTTCTAACTTTGTAGGCAGCTGAAATCTGATGCTGCTGTGCTTTAGCTTCTGAGATAGAACTGATTTTCAAGAAAAGGCTAATCTGTGGCTTTTTCTTTGTTTCTGGTTTGTAGTTTTGGATATTAACCTTTTATTCTCTGGTTCTGGTCCATAGTCATGTGGTACCTGAAAGCATGGGAATGGCAGTTGATGGTCTTAACTAAGCTGTGCTTGCTGCAGTGGTTAGAGAGAACTAAAGATTTTCTTTTAATTTATGAGTGATAGAAATAGCTATTAGAGAACTTATTTGCTTGATGTTAAATTCAAATTAATCAGATAGCATGGATTTGCATTGGTTTTCTTGCCAGATAATATTACTTTGTTCTTTTTCCTTTTTGATAGACCTTTACTTGATTATGTGGCTTCTTTGTTGTTTTCTACTGCTTAAGCCCTGGCTCAGCTTTATTTTCATTTTCTATTTTCTAGTTGAATGAAATAGTTTCACTAAGTAAATAAGGGGAACAAAAAAATTTCTGCAGGTCTATGTAGATACATTGGTGAAGAAAGCCTATGACGATTGGAATCAAGTCATAGAGTATGATGGCAAGTCACTGTTGAACTTCAGGCAAAATAGGAGGTTAAGTGCCCGAAATGAACTTCAGATGGGTGCAACAGATTACCCTAATGCTTTAGATCAACAACTGCAGTTACCACGGTTGCCCGTTCCAGTTCCTACTGAGCAAGTGCATTCAGGCCTACAGGTTGGAGGTAAGCATTGGGTAAACTTTTAGTTTTTAAGGAAAGTTTTCTGATGTCATGATGTAGCTCTCAGCTTAATCTTCCTGGAGTTAATGCTCATAAATATCATTTTGCTTCATGCCGGCTTCCCCTTTTCCTTAGTACAAGGCAGAAACTTAACATGATATGGGATAAAGGTTTTTTCTGAAGGATTAATTCTCGCTGCAAAGTAGCTAAATATACTAAATAAATTAAATGATGAAACCACCTAAAAAACAAAATTCTAAAAATATAAATACCTCTGTATAATCTAGCATCACTGTAGTACAATTTTCTTTGGCTGCTTTCTTTTTTAGTTAAAATTCTTTTGCTGATTTTTAATCTTTGGGTTAAGTTGCTTGGACTTGTTAAAAATTGTCCAACACGATCCTGGAAACAATCTGGATCTGTTCGACATGGCAAAATATTGTTTGGACTTGTCTTCATGGCAGGACATTTTCATGGCATGATATAACATCCTTGGCAGCAATGAGATCTCTAGATACGTGGTGCTATTGTGGGTACGGAGGGAGAAGAATGGGGAATAGAGAGAAAACAGATAAATCAGTGTGATAACAAAAAGATAAAAGTAAACATATAAAAATGGAGAGGAAGGAAAAAGAAAAAGGATGAAAGTGGCTCTGACAGAATCATCTTGTTGCCAGAGATAATGTAGAGGGAGAGAGCCATTTTGCTGCACTCTAAAAGGTCTCAAACATTGGTTTTGGCCTTAAGCCTGCAAAAGTTTGGAAGCTTTTTGCTTTTGGTTCTCTTTTTATTTTTAATTTTTTGAGTTGGGCCTTGAATGCTTTTTCTTTTTTATTGCCGGGATGGCTTCGGATGAAAAAGGGTAAATACTCATTGGTTTTTACCTTTAAACGTTGTGGGCCCATAAATTGAAAATGTTCCATATTCACATGACTAGACTTGCTTTTCTAATTCTTCCATGTATAATACAACCACGAAATTCCAGATTTCCTGAATAGGCTGACTTTATGGTAACCACATTTCCAGATTTCCAGTGTCACTATCATCACCTAAATTGCAATTAATCTTTATAATCTAAGAAATAAATCCATATAACTCAAATATGTGTTATGGTCAAGTAAATTTAAAACCTACCGTTCTGATAAAAAAAAAAGTAGATATAAAACAAGTACCCCATGTTTTTCCTTGGAGTGTTTTATGCCATTGCCTTGGCAATTGATGAGTTCAGACTCCTATACGCGTATGGACACTGAACCCCAAACACCCATACCCCAAGGATGGACGACATAGGCTTTAGGTACTGCATCTAGATTTATTTCTTGGTATTAGCCAAGGTCATAAATGGGAGGTTTTTATCTTTTTAGATTGATTAAAAATATAATTTTAGATTAATATTGGGTCAGAGTTAGATGGAAGTGAAGTACTTTTCTATTCTTTTTAGTTCAAAAAGCAGTATTCTTCAAAATCATAGTGTCATTGAAATGGGTGGATTCAGAAATTTTTTGATGTCAAAATGGCTTTCTTCTAAATAGCAGCATTGTGATGAAATTTTGTTAGTTATAGAGATCCAGTAGATCTAGGTCTTGTTGTAAACCAGATGAGGTAATGTATTGCTTAACCTCGGATAGTGAAGTACCTTGGTCATTGGAAATTGTGGCTTTTGTATGATTACCTTTTGTCTGCACCTTTTACGTGCATCTGGCGCAATTTCTTTCTCATGCATACTGCAGGAAATATATACCATTCTTACTGTAACTGATGCCTAGATTGACAATTTTTGTAAGGAAATTTTGCTAATGCCCCTATCAGTAATCCAAATCAATAATTTTGTTTTGAATTACAGCAGAGTTACTGGGATTTTGGTTGGAAATATCTCATTCTATTATCTTTTTAGAGTTAAATGCATTTCTTGTAAAAGACTTGTTGATATTTTACCCATAAGGATAAAGCCTCCTGTTATAGTATGGATTACTGTTTGAGATTTTAATATCTTGGTACAACTTACGAGTTGAGAACCATCTTTCTTCTTTTCATCCAATCATAGCTGGCATTTGGATAACTTCATTTCTTTTTGTCTTGGTTACCTCAGGTTATAATGATAATCAGTCAACCAAATACTCAGGGCAGTCCCAGCATGTGAATTCCAATTCTCGTAATCAATTTGACAGCACACAATTTTTGCCACATGACCAGCTGATTAACAATTCACAGCAACCACAAAGCTTGAGAAATGATAGCAATGTTGTTGGGCTGGCTCTTGGTCCTCCACAGTCATCTGCCTTAGGGTTTCAAAATATTGGTTCTTCAATGCAGTCATCAAATCTTAATCCTTTTGATGATTGGACAAACAACAGAGATAAAGGAGTTGAGGACTTATTTTCAGAGGAAGAGATTCGCATCAGGAGTCATGAAATGCTTGAGAATGAAGATATGCAGCACCTGCTCCGCCTCTTTAGCATGGGAGGTCATGCTTCTATTAATGTGACGGAAGATGGTGGGTATGGATTCCCAAATTACATGCAATCCCCCATGCCAAACTTTGTAGATGAAGATCGTTCACGTCCTGGCAAAGCAGTTGTTGGGTGGCTGAAGATTAAGGCAGCAATGAGATGGGGGTTCTTTATCCGGAAGAAAGCTGCTGAGAGACGGGCACAGATAGTTGAGTTAGAAGAGGAAGAATAGCAATCAAGTCTTTTAAGCGGGAAGCCTCTCATTTCTGACTATGTTTTTGGAAGTTACTAGAACTCCATCAACGGCAAGGAAAAACTAGAGGTACTGATCGCATGAGATTATTGGTTCCAGAAGTCCTGAAGACCAAATTCGACGTTGGGAATCTTGTCTTGTACAGTTTCTCCTGTACAGTAAGCTGTTTCTTTGACTTGCCTTAGTAATATGCTTTACCATTGGTTTGTGTATGATAATTTGAGTTTATGTTAAGTCCTTGAGGGGGGGTAGATTTGCTTTTAAGTTGATGGCCCCTCCCTTGTTGACTCATTATTCTAATGCAGTAGGTGTGACCTTAAGTTGCTTCAGTTATTATTGTTGTACTTATTCTCTGAAAATGTTATGGAATTTGTAAGCTATACTTTGTCTTTGAGCTTGGTCTTCACTCTTAACCTTAATAACATTACGCCAGTTGAGTTGCCTGATTGCTTCAATGCCAAAAATGGTATACTTGCGCATTCTTCAACCCTAAGCAGTTCCTGCATTCTTGTGCGTTCAGATTGGGAAATGCAAAAATGTTTTTGGTTCAAAGGAAATGTAATCGATATTTTCTTTCATTTAGAGGCCTTTTTGTGGTTTGTTTGACCAAAAAGGGGAGAAAAAACCTGCACATTTTGTGCATCTTTGTTGTTTATTATTATTAATTTTTTTTCCAAAGATTTGCCAAATCATGGAGGACTTGCCATTAATGAAGAAACTCAGCCAACCTCAAAGACAAATCATATCAATTGTTGAACGAGACAATATTCTACGATCCAGACCTCAGGTATGAGGTGTCTTAAGTTTATGATCCAAGTGAATCTCTGTGGCATTCTGTCCTTATTTCAGTTGAATTGTTGTAGGTTTATCATCTCATTGAATCAAGCGTTAGAGCTTTGTAAATTAGGTAAAATAAAATGTTAATTTAGATTTTAATAAAGAAATGGGTGTCTTGATGATGTAATTAATGGTCGCATGAATTGTTCGTCAATTAATGATAAAGGAATCTATCTAATATATGTATTATGGGCTTCACCAATAAATGTCCTTTGAATCTGGAGTCCGAAAAGGTGTTTTTGAATTATTTTCTGTGTCTTCCTCAGGCTTTTAAGACTGCCTTTTGCGGCCGGGTCGGATGCAATAACAACTACTTAGTAATTCGTGCCTTTTGTTATCTTGTATCAATTAATTATGTATTATCTTATTTTAGTCTTAATAATAATTTTAATTTTATTATCTTTTTACCCTTCTCAGCTTCCCCCCTTGACCGACTAAATTTAAATCTCTCTTAGCTGGAGATAAGTTACTTAGATATGTAAATGGTTATACCCCTACCCTTCAGCCTTGAAGCCACAAGGTTCCAACGGTCTCTCCTTTTTTGGATTGCTAATCTAGCATACGATCACTAGGTCAGACAAAATCAACTATTTTATGATATTATTTCACCTGTCGTAGAAAGTGTTGTGCCTCTTTTACCCCTTTGATGCTTAGCCTAAAATCAATAAATTGTATACTAACAAGTCCAGATTTCAAAAGATGAATAAAATGAATCTAAGAGAAAAACTTACAAAATCCAAAGACACCATGATAGTCTTTGAATACTTCCAACATCTCATAAGTGTTGTTGATGAACTTTTATTGGTGAACTCACTTGTAAGTGAAAATGAGCTTGTCACCTACACTCCTAATAGAATTGGTTTTGACTTGAAGGAAATAGAAGTTGGTGTAGAGTAAGAGAATTTTACATTGCCTTTGAAGAATTGTTAGATAAGTTCACTGATAATAAAAAAGTTGTCAAGAAACAAGAATCATCAATTGATATGATCGTATCTTCTGCTCATTTTGTTGCCAAAACTACTTCTTTTCATTTTAACAAACCCAAGCAGCATGACTTCTTTAAATTATCAGATTTTTCTCACCAACTGATCTTCTAGGAATTCATATCATTCAAACTTCAAGATTATTTGCCAGTTCTGTTATAAATCAAGACATTCAACCAAGTATTGCTTCATAATCAAACCTCTCCTAAATTTAAGAGTATAGTTGAAAATTATTTTAAAACTTATATTGTTACAATATATTTTGATTGTGGGGGTGAATTCACAAATGCAATCTCTGTTCAGTTCATTTGGCATGCAACGTTTACAAACACCTTCACATGCCACTCAACACAAACTAGACTTACTTTACTACATTAAGCATCCTTGCCCTTGTCATATTGGTATTTTTCTTTTTCAACTGTAGTTTGCTTAATAAATACATTTCATCTCCTGTCATTGGAAACAAATGTCCTTATCAATTACTTTTAATTAAGACCCTAACTATGCTAAATTCAAAATTTTTGATTGTTTATGTTATTCATGGCTTAAACCTTATAACACACATAAACTTCAAAGCAAATCTACATTTTGTATGTTTCTTAGTTACTTTAAGCATCAAAGGGCTTACCTTTGTCTTGATCCTCAGTCTAACAAAATTTTCACTTCGAGACAAGTTTCGGTTGATGAATACAAATTTCCATTCACTACCAAATTTGCATTCAGCATCCTAGTTTGTGATATTTCTTGTTCCTAATGGCGTCTTGCACATAACACACCTAAGTTGTTCCAACCTAAACAACACCTGCTCAGGATGCAGCTTTGTTTTCTGGAACCACCTTTTATTCATCTTTGCAATATGTGTGTCAATTCTTTCCCCGAGAAGTTCCCTTTCCCTTCTCCCTGATTCAACTGTTAACTCAAATTTACTGCATCTGGGGCCACCTCAACCATAGAGAGCACATCCTATGGTTACATGATCACAAAACAATATTTTTAAACTTAACCACCTCCAGCTGGCCACCACTCGTCCTCTTCCAGAATCCATTGAATCAAGCTGTGCTACACAAGCTATACAATATCCTCACTGGAAGCAAGCTATGCTTGAGGAATATGTTACCCTTACAAATACTGACACATGAAAATTGTTTCCACCTCCCAACAATAGAAATATACTTGGTTACAAGTGGATTTTAGAATTAAAAGATACCTTGATGGTTCCATTTCCATAAACAAAACTAGATTGGTGGCAAAAGGCTTCACTCAAAGATCTGACCTTTATTTCAATAAAACGTTCAGTCCTGCGGTCAAACCTGTCACCATAAGATTGGTTCCATGCTTGGCAATCTCTAATAGCTGGTCATTGTCACGGGGAAAAACCAAATTCGAAGAAGAAATAAGGAAGAAGGGAAGGGAGAATCCTCCCTAGAGTCAAGCTGTCTCCCCTTCTAATTAAAATGAATTTTACTTTGATTTTGATCAAATGATAACCCGTTAATAGATTAAACAATAGAAAAACTGAATAATTATTATTTAATTTAACAAATTTAATAATTGTTATTTGATGACCTTACTCGTATAGTCCTATCAAATTGCCATATAGTACAGTAGTGCATCAATGTCATAAAGCGGGGCGCCGAAAGATGGAAAGATAGGCTCACGCTGTTAACTGTTTGTGCGTCAGATGGAATTGAGATATATGAGAACAAGAATCCTGCATTTGCCAAGCTAAAATTAAGCCGATGAGAGATTCCAAATTTCCAATCCACAAGTTGTGAAAATAAAGCTGCTGAAACCCAAAACTGCCTTAGCCCTGCGCCACATTAAAGTCCTCGCTCGGCTCCCTCTTTCTACTCTTTTATCTCCTTCAAACTTTTTCAACGAGGAGTTGCCAATATTAATTATTTGAGACTCAAGTTCGCTCAAATATTAATTTGACAAGACATCACGGGTGTCACCTAGCTAGCAAGCAAGACATGCGGTGTTCGATCTTGTAACTACCCATGGATTTATTAGTTCCCATTACAGGCAACCATGCGAGGTTTGATTTTTTGTTTTGATACAAACAACAAGTCTGTAGCTAGGAAGAGTTGATTTGAACCTCAATATTCAATCATTTAAGAAGGGATAACGAAAAAGCTGGATCAAACATGAGTTACTGATATATACATAAAATTAACAATATTGTTACTATTGATTCAGAGTGGATATATAACAGATTTAGAGGTTAGATGGTGGAAAGCAAATTAACTATTACTATTAATCATCTCATAATTATGATTTGGTAAACTAGTAAATATCAAAATCAAAATATCATGTATGCAATTAGGGTGTCTTACTCATATGTGTCAAGTGATCAATTAATATTTTTTTTATAATTAAAAAAAATTTAAATTTTATTTTTTAAATAAAAAGATTATGTATTAATAAATAAATTAAATGCTCGAGTGTACGTGATCAATTAATTTCTGTCCGGAAATCTGAAATTAAAGGCGCTTTGCAAAGCAATAAAAGGCAAAACCAAGAAAAAGGAAAACCCACGAAATAGAACCCTAATGAGTCTGCCACAGCTTGCAACTACGTGGCTTGCAGTAACACAATCTGGTAGGGGGCCATCAAAATCATCACTTGATCATCCCTACGTACGAAAACCTTATATTTAAAATATATATTGAAGGGGGTGATGAAGAAAGTACAGATGGGGTGGTTTGTTTCCAAGGGTTCTTTTCCCATTTACCGTCCTTTATCCTATTAATACAGGATTGGGAAAAAACCATGAAAAGGAGCCCTATCTGTTGATTGATGCCTCCCTGTCAAAGGGGCTCCCAATAACAGTCCAAGAATCCAATGTTTTTTCTCGAGGTTTCCTAAAACACCTCTTCAGTCAGCAGTTTCCTTTCGCCTCGCGCTTCTCTCTGATGCCGATTTATCATAGATGGTACCCGAACAAGTGTTACTGAGGTCTTGTTTGTATGCAGTTGCTTAGCCCTCTCAGAATATGAAACTGATGAAGCAAAGAAAAGGGAAACGGGAATGCTTTGAAACTGATGATCATATACATGAGTCATCTCTACCTTAATTTCTTGCTTTCACTATGACTATCTTTATTGAACTGAGTTTCTTTAAGATTTTTATGATTTGTTTCTTTGTTTTGTTTTTTTTCTTTATCTATAGATTTCCAGTGATGGAAGTATGGTTGATATCTTATCAGAAACACATGTTTCTCAAGTTATTGTGTCAAAAAATATGAATAAAAGCTGATGTTAGTCAGATATATCTCTGTTTCTCTCTCTGGCTCATCTGGATCCTTGTCTTCTCCCTCATGAGAATATTCCAAAGGAATTATATTATCATATTCCAAAGGGATTATATTATCATTTGCCATCAATATTTGTCAATAGCTCTCGGCATGTCTCTCAAGGGCTTCTATGGAAGCAAATTAGGATGAGTTGGTGACTGCAGGAAGTCAGGACAAAAAGAGAATAGAAAATTCAATGCTTCATTTCACAATCAGATCTTGGGATACCTAGTTGGCCAGGACTTCCCTTTTGTGTGTGTGTGTGTGTGTATTTTAGCACACTACAGACCCATTGCTCATTACCAACAAGTTTTAGTAATTTTCTCCTTCCTATTTTCTTTCTTTAATCGGTAGCTTTTGTTTCTTTAGAATTGTAATATTCATTACTTTTATTTTATATTCAAGACATTTACTTAAATGGGTGAGTTCAATTACAGTAAGTCTTAGGCCAAAAAAAAAAAAAAGTACAGTAAGTCAATAAGTAACTTTGATTCATAACTTTGATGAAGGGAGGATATGGATTTGATTGTAAATATCTAGTATATAAAACAACAAAGTTTTACTAATTAGTGACACTCCAAAGAATAAAAAGTTTTGGCATAAAGATAAACTGGTGAAAACAAATTGTTGTTGGCATTAAAATGTAACAGGCGGGAAACAAATTATTGTATTTTAAATATATGATTATTAGCAATTTTTTTAGATATTATACGATTTTCAGTGATTTTTTTTGGATATTATTATGCAATTTTAAATATACAATTCTCAGCGGTTATGTTTTTGGATATTATTATATTTTAAATATGTAATTTAGAACAATCAAATCTATGTAAAGATGTATTAATTTGGATTTTTAAGATGAAGAAGATACTTATTATGGGATCTAGTTTTTTTGAAGGAAAGGGTGGATTGCTAGTCATACAATTTTTTTTTATCTACTACTATAGTTTTGGGGAAAGGGAGATCCCTATATTTGAACATAACCATTTGAAGTGGGAATATATATGTATATTTAGCATTGATTTAAATATTTATATATGATTAATTATTAAACGTTATTATCTAGACTTTATCAAGAATAATTTTTAAATTGTAGATGTAGATGACAATAATTTCTAATTTTTAAATATTATTTGCCTTGAGTTTTAAGTGAACATGTTATTTAATAATAATATTAATACAATATTAAGAATATAAAAAAGATAGATTATAAAATTGAATCAGGTTGTGACGCTTTGGTAATGAGTCGGATAGTCCTTGGAGGCGTATTATCGTGGAAAAATCTGGTCTTGCAGATAACAATATTATTCCAAGCGTTGGTAATCCTAACAAAGCGTGGAACATATGGAAAATATCACAAAACCACTCTTGGCAGATGGGAATTTCAGTGACCTTCTTGTTGGTGGTATGTGATTGTCTCTTGAAAATGGGTGAAGAATCAGTTTTGGGGATGAAGAATGGGTGAATGGCTGCATATTTAAAGTTCCTTCCCACAAATTTTTGCATTGGCAATGAAAAAGGAGGGAAAAATTAATGATTTTGGGAAATGGATTAACAATGAGTGGATTTGGAAAGTTGACCTTAGATAAAATGTTTTTGGATGAGAAAACTGTGACATCCCCTTCGGGCCTGCCCAATCCAGGTATTGTTATGTCTGGTCCGAGATCACTGGATCCAGTCCGCTGCAGCGACCCTCACCCGCGATCACCCGAATTGCCTCCAGCAAGGTTCGAACCCCAGACCTTTTGTTTCTCCCGAAGGGAACGCCTTTCACCATTTGGGCTGCAGCTCAAATGGTGAAAGGCGTTCCCTTCGGGGGAAACAAAAGGTCTGGGTTCGAACCTTGCTGGAGGCAATTCGGGTGATCGCGGGTGAGGGTCGCTGCAGCGGACTGGATCCAGTGATCTCGGACCAGACATAACAATACCTGGATTGGGCAGGCCCGAAGGGGATGTCACAAAAACGAGCAATGGGAGAGCTTTAAAAGTCTTATTGAAGCTCAAATTCTCAGTAGGAATTTCCATGATAAACTGATTTGGAGGTCAACTCTAGTGGCAATTATTCTTGCAGTCTTTCTGTCGACGTGCTATGCTTTCAAACGCTACCTTTAAAGGTCACTTGAAATTAATTTGGACGGGACTGGCTCCTTATAAAATTGAGATATTCTGTTGGCAGCTTCTTCACGGTCGTTTAGCTGTCAAAGATGTGTTGGTGAAGAGAGGTATTCTTAGCGTTGATGCTGTTGATGCTGTGACATGCTCCTCTGCAGATGTGAACACGAGACTATAAACCACCTATTTTGCACTTGTGAAAAGTCTTGGCTCTCTTGGCAGCAGTGCGGAGCTTTGTGGAACATGCAATGGGTGATACATCACAAGCCCATAATATGTTTTCTTGCTTGGTTCGGTTTTGTTGCTTTCACTTATAACAACTTGATTTGGAAAATGGCATGGTATGTCATCTTTTGTGCTTTTTGGATTGCTCGGAATGAGGTGGAATTCAAGGGCAAAGAATGGGATGAGGAGCAAATTTTTTAGCTTACAAAGTTTCAGGTTGCTTGGTAGATGAACGCCAAATGGCCTGATTTTAACATCTCTATTTGGTGATATGATTAGATTCCCTAATGAAGGTTTGATCCCCTAGAATACTGTTTAAGTCAGGAGAGTGAAGGTTTGGCTTAGGCCACAAAATGATAGCCTTAAGTTTCATACGGATGGAGCATCGAGAGGCTGTCCCGATGAATTGGGTATTGGAGTTATTTTAAGGCAAAATTTAGGGGACATTTTTGCCTATTTCTCTGAAGCTATCGACATATGCGATTCCAACAAGGCCGAACTAATGGCCAATAGAGAAGCTACGCTCATCTATGCTACCTCTAGGTGGAATGAAGCTTTCCCCCATATTCTTGAATGTGACAATAGCAATATTGTTAAATGGATATCTATCCCAAGACACTTAGTTATTCAAACCAGCAAATTACTTGGCAAGATCAAGGAATGGCAGATTAAGCACATTTTATAGTCAATTAATGGAGCTGTTGGCACTCTCGCATAAGAAGGTGTGCAACGTCCCACCAACCTTCTTTGGATTTACAACGAGGTTTTTGCAGGTATAGATCACGGTGAGACTCTTGGGGTTGATGGCCAACAATGAAGGCTTGTGTTTTTGAATTACTTGCCTTTGTTTCTGCAACAATGAAGGCTCCCTCTCCGCTGTTTGTTTCTAAATTATTTGCTTTCACTCCACTTTGCCTTGTGCTTTTTGTGATCTTGAAGTCTGATTCCTTTTAGGCATCGCCATTTTTTTGTTTCCTAATTTCTGTGTCAGCTGCTCGATTATGCTCATTTGAATTACAGGGAATCTGTTGTCAACTGAGTGTTGTCATATGCACTAGTTTTTGCTTTCTTTTTGTGTGTAGGAAAATTATGGCTTTCTTGTACAGAACTATATTGTTAGGTACATTTTTGATCCGATGAGATTCGGTCTGTGGATCCCTTTGCTCTAGGTAGCTTATGGTTTCTTTAGGTTTGAAGTCCTTTTTGTATTGACTTGAAGCCCCTATACAAAACATCTATTATTCAATAGAAAATGCCTTTCAAAATAAAAAAAAAAAGAATCAGAATTCTATCACTTGAAAATAAGATTGTGAAGAAGTGGCAGGGTTATAAAAAAAGGCAAATAATTAAGTAAAAGTGCTATAGTATACTTCTTTTTTTGCGCTTTTTCTCCATATGAAGAATGTATCAGGTTCCTTAATTAAAATTTTAATATTCTTTCCAAGTACTAAGTTACAGGAATATTGAGGAGGCACATGGCCAAGGGAAGCTGGTTTCTGAAAAGATTATAAAGGACCGTGACTGCCTGCCTAATTCGGTGGAATAGAAACTGCTGCTTGCACTTTGCAGGAATGAGGGACATTATTTGTTTTGCTTTTGAATACGGAAGAAAAAGTGTAAAGGTGACTTCCCTAAGCTAATTGCGCACCCTCAGCACATGCCTATTGATAATTTGATATATTCAAATTACATTTTTGTTTTTCTTTTGATTTGGGGGAAGGGATAGGGTGTGGGATTTTCTTCATTTGATTTTTTGAAATATTATAAGAAATATATATATATATATATATATATATATACACACCATTCACTCTTTCGGTTTCATATATATTATCTTATTTTGAATTTTTGGTAAAATATTTTTAATTTTGACTCTATTTTATTTTTAAATGATCATTAATTAAAATTTTAAAATACCTATTAATATTTTTGAATAAATTAGTTTCTAAATGCATATTAATTAAAATTTAATTTGATAAAATATTTAAAAAAATTTAAATCAAAGTTGAAAAAAGGTGACCTAAAAGAAATCAAAACAGCGCAATATATATACAAAAGACGTTAGATAGTAATATTAAATTTATAAAAAATGATTATAGAAAAAAGAATTTCATATCTGTTTCATATGGAAGCCTTAACTAAACCCAGCCCAAGAGCATCCAAGAGGTCCTCTTTCCTGTTGCCCAAACCGTTCCTTAAAGAAAGTAAGGAACACATGAAGCCCAATTTAAGTTAAAGAAGCTGATATAAATGCAAGGAAGGCAAAGACAAATATGCAAAAACAACCTCACATTTCTAAAATAAGTTTCAAGAATTCCCAACAACATAGCTATCGAATAGTGAATTCTTAATTCATTACTTTGTTTGCTTTCCGGATATCAATTGCTAAGGATTTGGCAGAAGAGGGAGTAGTATGGCTTAAACTTAAGATCTCTACCCCAACAATGGTAGAAAGTGAAGTGAAGATGTGAAAAGATGTTTATTCTAGGATTAGGACAGTAAAGATGTGATAAGAACAGGATTAAGCAAAGCAAAAAACACAGTAAGACAGTTGTTTGCACAAAAACAAAGTACTTGAAGAAGAATTCTGTCAATATCCCCACAAACAAGCTGGGATCCAATCAACCAATTAATACATATACTTCATGATTGCATTGGTTTTGAGACAAAACTGGAAAGGGCAGTGCTGTTGCTTTCCAGTTGCTATCACCAGCTGCCCTCTTTGATTTTCCAGCTATTGTTAGGTATCCCAGCTGGGAAGTAAAAGGACATTTTATAGTGAGGGCAAAGATTAAAGAACACTAGTGTATAGTAAGAAATGCCGACTTAATAATAGTTTTATTTTTACCCTCAATTTAGTTTTGATTTAAAAACTTAAGGAGAATCTACTAATTGAAATAAATGATATCTAAGTTATAACAAGTTCTTTATTAATTACAAGTGGGAATATTGATCTTTATCAGCTTGTTTCATTTGTCTTCCTGGTTTTGGTTTTCTTTGAGTTGTCATCAAATTGAAATAATCTGCCTTTGGCTCATATATATAAATGTTAATTTAAGAATTAGTCTAATATACTTCACATGTGTATATACATATGTAATCATTCCATAGCTAAGTTAAATATACACACTAGTCTAACCCCAAATAAGGCAACCTCGTATTCCTAATTTTCATGTTATCATAGTTAAAGGTGGCGGCTTCTTCTTGTTCTCCTTAACCTTTTCGAGATTCTTTTTTCTCGACTCATGTTTCTTTATTACTCAGAGTAAATCAAATTCCTTATCTTGTTTTCTGTTTTGTTATTCAATTATCATCACGTCAAGCAGTACCTTTCATTCTCTTTTTTTTTTTTTTAAATTTTCGATCTTATCTGTGTTAAATTATCATGCGTAAATAGAAGTGAGAATATTTATCTTCATCACGTCTTTTCATGCACAAAGAGCAAGTGAAAATATTTATCTTTATCACGTAAACAGTAAGTGAGAATATTTCTCTTTATCAAAATTTATCTTTATACTTATCTTTTATCAAGTTTTTTCTTTCGTTTTTGGTTTTCTTTCTCAAGTCCTTGTTTTCTTTTAAGTGTTCATCAGATTAATTTAAATAGTCTCGCCTATGCCCACGTACAAATATGTAAAATCTCTAAATATTGGTATTTAATTGTTCGTCTCAATTTGATTTACCCTCTAAAAGAAACTAATCAATGTCCATCAATCAATTTTGAGAGAGGAAGTAATCTCTTGTTGCATATCATATGATAACGTATTACATACAAAATAGGGAGAATTCTCAAAGAACAAAAGAATCATGAGTTGGCTTGAAGAAGAAAAAGAATCGAAAGAATATTGATCAAATCGATAGCTGTTAATGTTGCCTCTACGACATGTTGCATTCTGGAGGTAGACCTTGGGGAAATCTCTTGGCGTCGGTGCAGTAGTTGTAGATCATGTAGTTCTTCTGGACCCATTGTAGCCTTTGCTGACTAGAGGAATCCAGCTCCTGAGAGGACCACGCATTGTTGGTTGAGGCAGAAGATGGAGAATTTGATTTGCAGGAAGATGCTCCATTAGACCAAACACAGGCATTGGCATTGAAGTTTCTGTAAGAAGCAGTAAATGGAGCCTGAGTCCAATCTGTCTTTACCAGACCACCCCTTGTCGCCCAATCATCAGCATTCCACAAGCTGGAGTAAATTCTCATCGGTTGGTTCTTTGGAAATGGGACACCAACTGACTCCATGTTTTTGAACTCTCTAATGGGTGTGCCGTCCACAGAGAAGCTGGAACACAGCATAACAAGATTTGTCAACCAAGCAATTCCGACCAAAGGAATAAAAGAAAAAAAATTGGGGCAAAATGCAAATTTTCAATTTAATGAATACTCACATGATACGTTGGGGATTCCAGAGGATGGAATAGGTGTGGAAATCTGCAGTTGGGTCAAACCAGAGATAGAACTGTTGCTCTCTGTTTCCCTTTCCTTGACTGAACACATTGGTATGAAGAATGTAAGGATCCCCACTAAGGTTCCCCAGAAACTCAAAATCAATCTCATCCCATGTTGATCCTTTGGAAGATAGCTGCAGATAAAAATATACATCAGCATTTGTGCCATCGACATCTACACGTCCTAGTAAAAATTGCGGAAAACAAGAATTAATTAGAGAATAACTTACATAGTAGGCAGTGACTGTCCCAGCAGAGTTGCCAGGGACAAGCTTGAGCTGCATATCAATCTTGCCAAAAAGATATTCATCCTTGGATTGGAAACCGGAGCCAGAAGCTTTGTCAAGGGAGAGAGAGAGAACCTCTCCGTTGTTGTCTATCTTACCACGGCCATCTCCCCATGTGATGTCAAAATCTTGGTAGAAGTTGCTGGCTAATGCTCCCATGAGACAGCCAACTACGAGAGACATAAGCAATGTAAACTTGAAGCTTGAAGTTAAGCCCATTTTCCTCCTTTTTTTTTTTTTTTTTCTGGTTTGCCTGGGAAGAGAGAATGTGTTGGAATATGAGGCGTTAATAGCTTTGATATTTTAGTGTGTTTGAGAAGAAGGATAGAGCTTGGTATTTATAGTAAAGAAAAAGGTTGAGGAAAAGGCCAGGGAAGGTGCGTTCAGCTGGGTTGTAGACAGTTGTAGAGTAGGAAACGTAGTATTAAGTAGCTGTCAAAATCGCAGAAACAAACACGAGCCAACCAGAACACAGTTTATGACATCACGCGGCTTTAACCATTATTTATTTTGCGCGTGAGGAACGAGCAGTCCTTTCGGCTCGAGTTCCTGTCTCCAGGTTGGGCCTTTGGCACTATTAGATCCAGTTCAGTAGCAGTACCATGCACACGCAGCAGCACCCCCTTTACTAACCAAAGAATCCAAAATGTTAAAAGGACTTAATATGTGAGAATCAATTTTACCGGGGAAGGAGATGCAGTTTTGTTTTGAATTTAATTTTCAGATAAACCATATATTTTGGTTGAAGGGGATAGATATTTTAGGATTGTTGTTACCTTTAAATTTAACAACATAATTTAAGGGGTTAAATTTAGCATTTATCAATTTACTATTAAAATTCAGTGATCCGTTTTTCGATAATAAAGTTTTAGGTAATCAAACAGTGTCTAAGCTGGAAACTTTTCTGACTCTATTGCCCATGCCAATTTAATCTTATCTACACAAATAAATCATTTTATATTAGAAAGATTAGAGGAGAGAAAATGAAAAATATGTAAGTCATGCATGGCATATTTATAAGATTTATTGTTTATATATAATTTTTTAGATTTTGTTTTTTATCTTAATTTAAAAGGATATGATAGTAAAATAATATAATTTTCAATTTTTTTTTCATTTTTCAATTCTATAAAATAGTGAATGAAAAATTTTATTTTTTTCATGTAATAGTCTACCAAACAGACTAATGAGAGAAAAAAAATATATATTTTTCATGTAATCAACAAGTCTTTTACTACATAAAATTCTAACAGGATATTTACCAAGTCAATAATGACAGCTGACATCAGTTGTATCAAAGTAGGTTTGTCTCTGCCATTAGAGCAGTGGGAAACTTCAATGCAAGGTTCCATCCATCAACTCAGTCATCATGAAGAACAATTTGGATAGTTTCATTTAGGGTCGTCCTTGGCTAGTGAAGTGCGAAAATTTCAAGGAAGTGGGTGTAACTTCCTTGAATATCACCTGCCAACTCTCAAGGTTATGCAAAATTTTACTCAAAAAAATTTTATTTTTAGGTGATCTCCTTCTTCACCTAATACTATTATATTCATGCCATGCAACTTGGCATGCTATCGTATTTATTCATTTTAACTGGAATTAACTAATGTGCAACTGGCATGCACACGAAAAATATATATCTTTCTTTGGTGAATCTTGCTGCCAGTTAACACATATCAAGCTGTACAGGAATAGCATTAGTGATGTCTTATTAGGAAGACGCACGCTGCTTCGTTGCGGGTCGTCGAATAATTTTAAATAGAGATTAGTAAAGATAATCAAATTGCGCAAAATATAACATCTTAACAAAAGAGACTAAGTTTAAAGTTCAAGAAAGAAAATTATGTATTACTCATAAAAAGATAACAAGCTATGAAAAAGATGAGCGCAAATCTAATATTAAAGAGCTAAGTTTTAAGTTTAAAAAATGAAATATTCAACATCGAAGGGCCAGATAGATTCATTTAAGGTTTTGATCATATCGGAAAGTTGTAAATTAAAATGAAAATCTAACTTATTAAATGGTTAATCTGGTTACTTTTATTGTCAAATCATGTATCAAATATTAAGTACACTTTTATAGTTTAAATTTCACTTAAGTGAATTCGAGATTCAGTATAATTAATTGTACATAAAGTTTAACCATTAGTGTTTGAGCAGTCATAATTTTGATTTAGAAGACAATTAAATATTATTTGATGTGATTTGCCATGAAGTTGTTAAATATGAGTTAAGATCTTTGGACAGCCAGAAAACTATTTTTCGATTACTGATTTGTTTAGTAAGCATAAAGCTTTTGTTCCTTCTTGTGAGAATATTTAGTGGTATAAACCATATTATGTGCCTTGACTTGTAAAGAGAGAAATCCAGGGCTAAACTTTCCAGTTCAAATTTCAAACTCAATTCATGAACCGATTATGACTTTCATATTTTATGAGTATTAATTAAAATTGATGGTTCTTCAATATTTGTTATATGTTATAAAAGATAAAACAAAGTTTTAATTGCATTAAATGTAGAGCTTATATTACCAAATATTAAGAAAATCAAACTTGGTTAAGAATAGGTAAAAACTCAAATAACTCAATGATTGATCTCAATTGCTCTTGGTTAAATGGATGTTAATGTATGATCTTTATAAAATATTATTTTAATCGAGTTTTTTAATAGGTTTAATAGGATTAAAATTGATCAAAAATCGAGAATTAAAGAAAAAACTTAAATAGACCTAAAAGGTTTGAATTTTGCTCTGATCGGGTTTGACCCGACCCAACTCGAGGCTGAAGAAGGGTTTGTCACACAAACCAGCCAAGCCCACATGAACAGGTGGCGGATAAGGGCTTGTGCGGCCCACTAGGCCTAATTTTTGGTTAAGTTTTGGGCAGTTCAATCCCACTCGTCGTGTGCTACCTATTTATGCTATTATTTTAATTTTTAATGCACATTTGGTATTTATTACTTATTATGTACATTTAATTAATTTTTTTATATATTTTAGTGTGGTATTTCCGGAATGGTGTAGCAAAAAATAATATGTATATTTTTAAGTTTAATGATAGCATGTGCTTTACATGGATATTTTTATATGTTATATACTATCGAGACAACATTACAATGTACATATTTTTGTTGACATCATGATGATGTGTCAAAATTTGCTGACGTGGGTTTGAAATGTTGGCGTGGTAGTGATAATCTGGCATTGACCTGGTGGTGTGGCAATGATGATGTAGTAGACTCTAAAAATTTTTTTTATAACATGTCATAGGAATTAAATTGAACAAAATTATAGAATAGAGGGACTAAATTAAATAAAATTCAAGAATATAGAAATTAAATTGAACAAAATTCATAAATACTCGTTAATGCTCAATTTTAAAATAATTTATCCAACTTGAAAATTAATGTTGATAACTTTCAATTTATCTATCTATTTATATGTAAAAAAAATTATTAATAAAAACATAATACTTTTGTTCATTTTATTTTAAATTATCATTTTAAATAAAAATTATTGATTATCTTTTCAATAACAATTATAAATTAATAGTGATATATATATATATATATATTGAGAAGTAGATAAGATAGATTAAATTCCAAAATGAATGGGGAATAAGATTACCCTTTACAACTTGACAAAAAAAAACCCACAACAATATCAAATACGGCTTTGTGGGAAGCCACTTGGGTAAATCAGCATTTACCTTTGATCTAGCCAAATAGAATTGTAAAAACACCTTACAACAAGCTTGCATACCTAACCTATACATGTTTAAAGAGCTTGTACATAATCTTACCCCAAAGGGAAAATTCAAAAGAAGGGATCAACTAGTAAACCACCAAAACACAATAATAGATAAAGAACATTAGAGGTTCTCATGGTAGTAGTAGATAGCATTAAGATGCGCAAGCAAGAAAAACACAATAAGAGATAGCAAGGGACATAACACCTCACCCTGACTAAACCATCTTCGACTGCATTGTCATGAAGTCATTAATCCAAAGCAGATCCGTTGGCTTAAGGACTCTTTCTTTGGCCAATGAGTCAGCTTCTTCATTAATAGAGCGTGGGATGTATCCTCATTTTCCATGGAACCTCTTTTAGGGTTAGTAATCCATATGACAACATTAAAATTCTTACATTTAATAAGAAAAGTGTGAGAAGAGCACTATTTGGAGGCCGAGAATAAAAGAGCAACTTCTTTCACTACCAGTAGCTCAACCTTGTTAGAATCACATATACATATAGATTTGGAAAATAAGGCGAGCACGTCCCCATGCTCCCAAGATAATGCCTATACCAGATTCCCCAAAGCAGCCTCTAGAAGCTCTATCAGTATTAAATTTGAGGCACCCTTTTTGTTGTTTGGTTTAAACTTCCATTTTCTTAGTTTTCTTGCACTTCATGGGGGTGATTCCTTCATTTGGGAATTTAGCAAGATCACAAATTAACACATTATGACCAAGACATTTAGCATTCATCCATCATGCCACTCTAGGTTTAATAAGTTCGAAGATTTACTCCTTGTCCCAAGTTTTACCTTTGAAAACAACATTGTTCCTTATTATCCAAATGGCCCGAGCAATGGCATACCCAACCACTTTCCAAATTGAGCCGTTGTTGACACTACAAAAAACCTTTGTATTTCCAATGGATTTCCAACATAATTTAACTAAAATTTTTACATACTTGTTCCAATGGATTTCCAACAAAAAATTTCCAATGAAAAAATTTTGTTGAAAATCCGTTGCAAATTGAAATTTTCAACGAAATTTCCAACGAAATTTTTTGTTAGAAATTTTCCAACGGAAAATTCCGTTGAAAAATTTACTTTTCAAACCCAGTCTTTGTACTGTTTAACATTTCCAACGGATTTTCAACGGAATTTTCTGTTGGAACCCAAAACTTCTTCAAAAATTCGAACATAATCTTGACATTTCCAACTGAAAATTCCGTTGGAACTCTCAACTCATCAAACCCACTGGGTGAAGCTATAAATTTTCCAACGAAATTTTCCGTTGCAAATCCGCTAGAAAATTTAAAGAGTCAATGCTTTATTGACTCTAATTAATTTTTCAACGAAATTTTTCAATGGAATTTTTCAACGGTCATGTGAACACATCGGGCATTGGACCAAACTTTAGTCCGGTGATAAGGCAGAACTCTTACTTAGATATCGGCGCCTTGTTCTTGCCAATGGCAAACCATAGCTCGTGCTCCACTAATTCTGTCACCTTGATTCGACGAATCATGATGTTATGCAGGAGACCGATGCTGAAGTAGCCTTGTGGATATATATCCAAAAGCTGTCCGAAACACGTACTTTTCACTGCATCGTACTCCATTTTCTCTTTGAGAGTCTTGTTGATATAATGCAACTGCGACTACTTATAGTGGGTGTTGATGCCAACATTGAACACCCACTTCTCCCTCGGCACAAGTAGCAAGCTATTAAGGTCCTCATGCTGTTTGGACTGCATCTGCAAAACATGGGACACATGCACAATTGAGTTAGCCCATAACGTGGAAACAAGGTAAAATGAAGAAAGAAAAAGAAAGAAATAAATAAATATTGTGATACGCCATGCATAAGTGTTGTGACACGCTATGCGTAAGTTTCGTGACACGCCATGCATTACAGTGTCGTGACACGCCATGCGTAAGTGTTGTGACACACCATGCATTACAGTGTCGTGACACGCCATGCATAAGTGTCGTGACACGCCATGCACTGCAACTACTGACTCTTGTACACCTAAAGCCGTGACATGCTAAAAACTCAAAAAACCAGTTATCCCACAACACGCTACCCTAAGCCGTGACAGGCCAAAAAACCCAAAAAACCAGTAAACTCACAATACGCCATTTACAGACGCGGACCTCCTTTTTCAACACTTTGCCTAAACCCTAAACCACGAAGATAACAGTTACGCCATGCATAACAAATGGGAAAAAAAAACACCAACTTATCAAACCAACCCTAATCGAAAAGAACAACGAACAGAAGAAAGTTTTAATTTGAATTTTAGATTCACTAACTTGTTCACTGATAACTGACATTGTTGTTGTGATACTGGTGAGCTTGGCAAGAACGAGGTCGAACTCTCTGCTACGTTTCGGGATGATGATCGATTCAAAATCTCTAACTTCCTTCACACTAGGGGTTGCAATTTCAGAAAAATATTTATTCAAAATTAAATTACCTTTTATATTCATTTCATAAATTCGGTGGAAGTCCAAAGGGTTTCATCGTTATTGCGCCTCATTATTTGCCCGCCTTCTTTCAAATTATGACGTGTCAGGTCTTCAACCCATGACGTGTCACACGTGGAGACCATGGCCTGTCACACACATTATAACCACGTCATGTCACACACTCTAAACCTGTCATGTCACACATTCTCACCTTGCCGTTTTACACATTATAACCCTGTCGTGTGACAAGTTTAACCATGGCGTGTCACACAATCTAAACCCTGTCGTGTCATAGTTGCGTCACACATTCTCCCGTGCCATTTCACACATTAAAACCTTGCTGTGTCACACGTCTAACCATGGCATGTCACACACTCTAAACCCAACCGTGTCACATATTCTCCCGTGCCGTTTCACACATTATAACCTTGCCGTGTCACACATCTGACCATGACGTGTAACACACTCTAAACATTGCCGTGTCACACATTAAACCTGCATTTTCACAGATTATAAGTCTGCTGTGTCACATTTCTGACCATGGCGTGTCACAGACTATAAACCAGGCCGTGTCACACATACTCAAAACGTCGTCGTTCCACAACAAGTTTGGTGTCCTTATCTCTACATCAAAACGACATAGTTTTGACTCCCTAAACCCAAAGTATAAAATCCAACTTTTCCCCCCAAACCCTACTTTTCCCCTGCCATTTTTTCTTTCTACCCACGGCACAGACTATAAACCAGGCCATGTCACACATACTGAAAACGTCGCCATTCCACAACAAGTTTGGTGTCCTTATCCCTACGTCAAAACGACGTAGTTTTGACTCTCTAAACCCAAAGTATAAAATCCAACTTTTCCCCCCAAACCTTACTTTTCCCCTGCCATTTTTTCTCTCTACCCATGACGCTCTGCCCCCTCTCTCTACTCGTGCCCGACTGAATAAAAGATCCCCTGTGTTGTCCCCTTGCCGGTGGCCTCTCCCCGTTCCACAACGTTGTCCTATTCAACTCTTTACGTTGTCTCTCCATCGCCTTTTGCCCCGTCCTCCTCCTTACAACTACTCCCGATTTGATCATTCCCCGTCATGACACAAAGCTTGGTGCTTCCAAAATTTCTATCCCTGTCGCCTTAGTCTCATTGGTCCTTCAAACTTCACCGTTCGATCCCTTCCATAAATTCAGCCCTAGGGTTAATTTTTTATATGTTCTTTATATTATTTTTATCAATACTTGTTTATCAATTGATGCGACCTAGGTTAATTTATTGATTTTATATTGTGTTTTAATTATTTGATTTAGGATTTGAAGCCTAAACGTTTCGGCTCATTGTATTTCAGGCAAAGTCAAAGATTGGCTCTGGAAGCATCAAATGGAAGTTTAGTGTCTGCTGCAAAACGAGATTTAGCCTTCATGTTGAAATTTGCAAGTGGCTAAGACAAACCTTGTATCAATTTCTTGTTGGTATTTGAGAACTGACCACCCATGTTTGGGCTTATTTGATTTGCTACAACAAGGCTAAATGTTTGATCGATTTAATTTTAGTCATTGGCAATTGGTTGGCTGTGTAAGCATCAAAGCAGTGTGCACCCTGCTTAAAAACAAATCTTGTGTTTAGGTCTAATTTTGCAATGACTGAGACAAACAGACAAGCAATTAAATGTTGGTATTTGATAATTGACCACCCTTGTTTTAATTATTTGATTTGCTATTACAAGCCTAAACGTTTAATTGATTTAATTTTAGTCGTTGCCTAAGGTTGGCTGTGTGAGCATCTAAGCATTTCGCACTCTGCTTCAAAACGAGATTGTGTTTACGTGTAATTTTGCAAGTGAACAATACAAACACACAAGCAATTAAATGTTGGTATTTGAGAACTGACCACCCCTGTTTTAATTATTTGATTGCTATTACAAGCCTAAACGTTTCATTGCTTTAATTATAGTCAAACGCTAAGGGTGGCTGTGTAAGCATCAAAGCAGTGTGCACTCTGTTTCAGGATTCTGTTTGTCTTCCAATTTGTATAATTTAGCATGTTCTGATTTGTATATGTAGACACCTAAAATAAAAAATAATAAAAATAATAAAAATAATAAATAAAAAAATAAAAAAAGGAGACAGGATTGTACATTCAATGCCCCTGCAAAAATCATCGAATTTTGGGGGATCTCCCAAATCCGGTGACCGACCCCCGCAGGCAGCTATAGCGTAGATGAAATTATGCTCAAAAGAGCATGATTTCACCTAGGAAATTGTCCAAAATATTGGACAATCCCGTTGTTAAAAGGAACCAAAAACCAAAATCAGGTAGAACAGTTTTTTTTTTAAAACCAAAAAAATTAGAACCCCTGCAACCAAACAAATCCGACAACCAAAAAAATCAAAAAATTCCTAGTTCCTCTATCAGCTGGAAAAATACCCAATCAAAAAAAAAAAAGAAACCCTAAATACTCTAGCAACTGAAGCCACAATTGAGAAACATAAAAAAGGGAAGGTCTGATCGGGGTGTGGTTTGCGAAGGGGGGTGTTTGGGTTGCGAGAAGAAGAAAAAGGTGTTTGGGCTGTGGGAAAGGAGAAGAGTCACCGGTGAGGGAGAAAAGACCGATCGGTGCAAAGGAAGGGGAGATCGGTGAGGGACCGAGAGGGAGATAGGGAGAAAAAGGGGGAGTTTGGGCTATCCAGGCGACAAATCAAGGGAGAAGGCTCGACTCCCGGTGGAAGAGAACACCGGAAGCCAAGATCCGGTTGACGGCAAGGCAGCACCAGTAGGGGGAAGGGGTTGTTTTTTTTAGAGAGAGGTCAGAGAGTATCCAGGTAGAGAGAGAAAAGAGGGAAGAAAATAAGGAAAAAAGAAAAAAAAGAAGCTTTTATAGTGGGAAGAAAATGGGCAAAACGACGCTGTTTCGGGAGGTAGAGGAAGCTAAAGTGTCCAGTGCCAAAACGGCGTCGTTTTGAGCGACTCCAGGGGTAGAAAACGGTGCGTTTTGGAGAGCTAAGCTGCGAGCCTGCTGAGCAAACTGTCCAAGGCAGCTTCGGGCCTCTTATGGGCCGCGGATCTAGGCTAACCCAAGCCTAGATAGGTCTATTCTTGGGCCTTGTTTGAATCTATTTTTTTTATTTATTTTGTTTTTAATTTTAATGTATTTTGGTTTAGTTTAAATTTTGTTAAAAAAATAAAAATAATAAATAAATATAAATAACAAAAAATATATATAAAATATGAGTGTCTAATAAGCACATAAAAATAAGATAATAAATAATAGTATAAACTTAGATAAGTAAGATTAATAAAAATGAAAGTAAAAATGAAAAATAAAAATATAATGATACTAATAGCAAATGAAAGTAAAATTAAAGGAATAACATAATATAATGTTTAATTTGAAACCAAGACCGATGATAGGATTTTCATCCGAAACGCGAGAAGTAGCAATTCCAAGTGAATTTTCTTAGGTCAGGAATTTTAATTAGGATTCCACTAGTATGATGGGAGGATCCTAATTCAAAATTTCGATGGTTTTAATAAAAAATAAAAAAATAAAAAGAATAATAGTAAATAAAAAATATAAAAAAAGGGATAAAAACCCTTAAATATATTTAATTAAAAATCCATAAATAGAATAAATAAGAATCAATGATAGTAATAAATTTAAACCCACACATATATAACAACAACAATAATAGAAATAATAATAAATAATAATAATAAAAAACAAAAATAAACATGGAATTTACGAGTATATTGCGTATCATGCTTGCATTGTTAAATGTCATGGCATATAGATGTATTCTGTATACGGGTATAAATCCCGATGATGGGACTTTCCGAGAAAGCTTGCGAAGGCGAGTTTCATTGGTAAACTCCCTAAGTGAAAAGATACTTCCGAGCTCCACCAGTATGATGGGAGGGTTCAGAGATATATCTTTAATAAAAAGTTTTTACCCGTATTAGGATTTTTGCATTCACGAAAACACTGTTTTCTTTCACAAACGATTATCCCGACGATGGGATTTACCTAGTGAACTTGCGAACGCGAGTTTCTTAGGTATCTCTCTAGATGAGAGGATACTCCCGGATCCCACCAGTATGATGGGCAAATTCGGAAAGTACACTCAATAAAAGGTCTTCGTTTGGCACTCTCGATTTTATGCCATGCATTGCACCATTGCATCACATGTACGTCAAACGCGTAAAATATTCTAACTTGATTAATAAAATAATAATAAAGGAAACACAAGAACGAAATAAAAGGGTTAAGATGATAAGTGATTAAATGGTACCGTTCGTAGAACGGGCGTCACAGGGGTGCTAATCCTTCCTCGTGCGTAATCGTACTCCCGAACCCAAACCCTAAAAAATACATAAACCAGTTCATTGTTCTTTCGACGAACCTAAAGCTGACTTAGTACTTCGTTTAATAGAACGAATTTGATTAGGTGGCCAATCAAACCTAAGTAAAAAAAGATTGGTGGCGACTCCCCAAGTTATTCATGTCTAGCGATCAGGTTCCCGCACCTGCACGTTACGACAGTATACACATTCAAATATATACAATTTTGAAAAAAAAATCGAAAGTACATACTCAACAAATTTAAAATGAACAATTTTAAAAAATTAATTATATTACTGTAAGAAAAAAACGAATACTTAAAAATTTTCCCCCATGGATGTATTGTTAAGAGAAAAACGTATAAATAAGATTCTAAACAAATAACTTAATGCCTAAATGCTTGAAGTACTTGAATGAATTATTACTGGGACAATTGGCTCTTTTATATTTTTTTTTCCTTAAAAGCTTAAAATGATATTTATAATATCACTTTCTTATACTTCAAGTGATTTACTCCAATTAACTTAAATAATAAGAGATTTAAAAAAAAAAGAAATCTTCTACAACTAACTTAAAATATTGAGTTAAGTGAAATTTTCCTCTTATGTAATTCTCCCTTCTAAATACATCGGACAGACTTTTAAATGATATTGTTTGACACTTAGGATTACAGAATGTCGGGAGATCGTTTTTGGATGTACCGCCGATTACATAATGAATTCATTACATCTGATTTTGTAAATGGAGTTACTGAATTCATTAATTTTGCATGTTCGAAGACTACATTTATATGGAAGAATAAAATTAGATGCCCTTGCACACGCTGTAGTAACAACAAGTCTTAGATAAAGATCAAGTCATAGAACATATCCTAAACTGGGGTTTTACTAGGGCTTACACAATTTGGAGTTTACATGGTGAAGCTGATGTTGGAGAATCATCAAGAAGTAGATCTAAAGTTGAACCATCCCTTAGAGTTGAGGGAGATGCTGCTTTTCAAGAACATACATATGATGATGAAATAAAAAATCCATATACTAGAATGGTTAGGGATGTTATGCGTCCCGAAGTTGCTTTTAACCATGGTTCTTCAAATGAGTTGAGCTTTGTCGAAGAAGATCCCAATCCAAATGCATCAACCTTTTACTCTTTGTTAAGTAATGCAGAGGAACCTTTATGGGTAGGTTGCACAAAGCACACAACACTTTCAGCTGTGTTACAACTTTTAAATGTTAAAGCGGAGTACAATTTGAGTGAATCATGTTTTGATCAACTATTGGAGATAATAAATAATATGTTACCATCTGATGAGAATTTACCTATTGATTTTTATAGAATGAAGAAGAAGGTAGCAAAGCTTGGTTTGGGATATATCTAAATTCATGCTTGCAAGAACAATTGCGTGTTATTTTATGAGGAAACTGCTACATTTGAGAATTGTATGGTATGTGGACATTTTCGGTATAAACAGAGAAATTCAAGTGTGAGAAGGCAGAAGAAAATTTCTTACAAGATTTTGTGTTACTTGCCACTTATACCGAAGCTTCAAAGGCTTTATATGTCATGTAAAATGGCTAAATATATGACATGGCATGCGCAACACCAAAGTGATGATAGACTCCTTAGACACCTTGTTGATGGTGAGGCTTGGCAACATTTCAATCGCACATATGAATTCTTTGCAATGGAACCTCAAAATGTAAGACTTGGGTTATGTGCTGACGGTTTCAGCCCTTTTGGATCGACTGCCGAACCATATTTTGTTTGGCCAGTAATGCTTTGTGTATAATTTGCCCCCATGGATGTGTATGAAACAACAATATATATTTCTTAACATGGTTATTCCGGGCAAGAAAAGTCCAAGTCAAAATATAGATGTTTTCTTGATGCCTTTGATAGATGAGTTGACATTATTATGGACAGAAGGTGTTGTGACATATGATGCATATAGGAAACAAAATTTCATATGAGGGCAGCATTATTGTGGACAATTAATGATTTTCCTGCGTATGGTATGTTGTCAGGGTGGAGTACACATGGACGATTATGATATCCATATTGCATGGAACATTCTAAATCTTTCATATTGGAACATGGTAGGAAACCTTGTTTCTTTGATTGTCATCGGCAATTCTTGTGAGCTAATCATTCTTTTATGAGGCAGAGAGACAAATTTCTTAAAAATAGAGTTAAACATGACTTACCGTTTCGACGATTATCAGGCGAGAAAATATTGACAAGTTTGAATTCAATTCCTTATCTCTTATTCGGAGCAAAATATGGTGAGCGAAAAAAGTTCTGGATATGGTGTTTGTCATAATTGGGTGAAGAATAGTATATTTTGGACTCTACCTTATTGGTATACGCTTCTTATTCGTCACAATCTAAATGTTATGCATATTGAACGTAATTTTTTTGAGAATATACTCAACACAGTGATGGATGTTAAAGGAAGGACAAAGGACAACATAAAAGCACAACAAGATTTGAAGGTGTATTGCAAGTGGCCAGAATTGGAATTGGTGGAACATAATGGAAAACTATACAAGCCTAAGGTTGCGTACACATTAAATAAGGAGGAAATCAGATGTCATGACCCGGAACCACCATCGAGTCCGTGACAACCGCCGTGATGTCCCGATATGCACTCATCCCCCGAGTACCATATCGAGATCTCGCAAGGCTCTCGTATCAGTCTTTTCAACCCCCTTGTGAGTTTCTATCTATTAATTTCATACTTTAAAACATTCCGTCCAATTTCGGACCAAAACAGAGAAAAAGACGAAAATTACTACACAGGGGCGTTTCGGTCATTTTTCGTCAAAAATTTTAAAATTTGGAAAAAATGTTACTTACGCGTAAAGATTTTATAAAATGAAGTTGGAATTGAAATTGGATATCTAAAACATAAAATTTGAGTAAAATTACATTTAATGGAATAAAATAATAATATTTCATAAAATATAATATTTTCTTATAAAACAATTTTTATATAGATATCCGGATATAATTTTTACAGCGTAAAAACAAAATATACTATTACATATAGTAATACAGATAACTGAAGTATAAAATTTAATTTACAATGCTAAGTGGGCCTAAAATAGAAAAATACAGTCTACGAGATGGACTTGTGAGAGCTAAAGTCGTCACCACAAATGCACTTCGTGTCAAAATTTACTATCTACAAATGTCTATAAGCTTGAAATGGGGGAATTGAGGGGGTGAGTTTTACAACCCAGTGAGTTAGATAACTACCATCCACGACATCTAAAGTCGAGTAGATGGAGACAATATAATAAAAATACCATATCAACAAATAATTTATAACACCGAATTTAGTAAAATCATGCCAAATAATTTCATTTATTCAAACACAAGGCTTATGATTTATTTCGTAAAAACTAGGCTTAGCCAAATCTTATACTCGTGAACACTTGATCAGAGTGTCCCATCGAGTACGCCAAGGCTGTTACAATTTATACCATAATTGAAAAATATAGCCGTTCCTTGGCGTTAGCGGAGTTCACCATCACGTGGTGGTTCGGCGTAATGTGAACTCTAACCATACCTCAGGAGTTACCTTCCGCGCCTCTCATACTGAGATATAATATAACGGGGTTACCGTGCCCCTCTAATAGGCTGGTCCACGGAACCCGCCACTGCAGTGACTCATCAACCCACCAATAGATAATAATTCATTTAACATGATTTGGCAATTTTTATTTCTAAACAATTTATCAGAACAAAGCAGTCAATTCACATTTTCCAATACCATAAACAATTTAGCCAATCATGCCGTCATGCTTCTAAAATTTCATAAGTCATAATTTCAATTTTAGTACATAAACGTAATTTCATGACAGTCTCCACATACTCAATATTAAAAATCCGTTTTTTGATTTAAAAATCATTTATAAAATTCAATTTATTTTAAAAGCACACAATCATGTAAAATTACTTCAGATATTGAAAACGGTAGATCATCCACTAACCTCGTCACAGGAGTGCACGATACTCCTGTTTTAATTTCCACTACATCGAAATTTTCCCGCGTGTCCGTGAGCTCACCACCTAAACACGATTCGCGACACAAATTTTCATTATTTTTTTCCAACCAATATAATTTATTTCAGGCTCTACATACTTGGAAATTGGGTAAAAATGGTTCGGACAGTCGTTAAATCACGGTGTCCGACCGACTCGCCTACACGTGTCTAAATTGCTAAAATCTCCAATTTAACTCCGATTGGACCCGTTTCAGTTTCTAATTGTTCGATTATATTCCAATTTCTCAATGTCAGCATCTACAGGTCCATTTACCAGTCCTAGATTGAAAATTATGATTTTACCCCTAGAGGGTAAAAATTCTGATTTTTACTCCGAAAATTCCCATTAATTTCCTATATCCATAATTCAACATAATTCACTTAATTACCACAAATAAACATCATTTCAGCAACAAATTTGTCTCTCTAAAATTCTGCATAAATAGGTTTCAATATGAAAAAATTCTATTTCTTGCTATTTCTCATTTTTACACTTACTAAACTCACTAAAAACATTAAATCAAGTTAAAATTCAACCAAATCAAGACCTAAAATCACTCCAAGAAATTCTGCCAGCATGTGGGGAGCATACCCACTTTCTAAATTTGCTTGGAAATTAAAGTAAAATGAGTGGGTAATGAAGAAATCAAAGGAAATTAAAGAAATTTTACCTTTTTTTTATAACTTTTTGATTTCTACACTTTTTCCCTTTGATTTTCCCCTAGGGTTCTTGATTTCCTTCTTTCCCCCTTTCTCCTGGTTCTACCCGACCCTCCTAAGGGTCATTGGCTGAAAAATCAGCCTATTTAAAGGCATAATAAAATATTATTATTTTATTCATTTTTTTAATGTTTCATTAATTCTTCACTTTCTAGCCTTTCATTTATTCTAAAATTTCTTCCATGTATTTATCTCTCTTATCCACAGCTCAGAAAAATTTTTCAGACTTATCCAAAGTCTTGGTGGTGCAATTTTTGAAAATTACACTTTTACCCCCGTAAAAGTCAAAAATTATATTTTTACCCTAAAAATTGAAAAATTACCACAAGGCATATTTTTCACTCCTTAAACTCATACCACACTCTAATTTATCAAATTTGATCTAAATTCTCTCGAAAAATTAAATTTGATCCTCCGATGGTAAAATTACCATTTATCCTTATTCTCCAAAATGTACCGAAATTGTATTTCCTTTCCACTTTTCAACCTCAATTTATGTTTTAACTAGTCTAAATAATCAATCTAAATCAATTGGGGCCAAAATCCTCTTTAAAAATTCTCGTTTTGACCTTTAGTGGTAAAATTACTATTTTACCCTTGTGTCCTAAAAATATCGAGAATTGCACTTTTTCACTACTAAACTTCATTTTATGTTCCAAAAATCATATTGTATTTCATATAATGATTCTTGGTCATAAAAATCAAAATCTTTATTAAAAATTCTCATTTTGTCCTGAAATTGAAAAATGACCGTTTTGTCCCTAATCGATCAATTTTTTCGATTAACTCCAAACTGAACCTCGAACTCCGAATCATTATTTTAAATCACTCCGTGGGTTTTAGTTTTCTCAAATTCATCCTCAATTCTCTGTTTAAACTGGTTTGAGACTTATTTAACTTAACCATACCCTTAAGGGCAATATTGTCATTTAACTTGTTTCTCGGGGCAATTCAATATACAAACATGCTGTCCAAAGCATGTGAATGGCCTGTCACAGATAAATTAGGGTCAGGTGTTACATCAGAACTGTTTGTGCTTGGGTTAAACAGTTGAGATTACCAGATAGTTTTGTGTCAAACATTTCTCGGTGTGTTAATAAGGTTGATGGAAAATTTTATGGGATGAAAAGTCATGATTGTCATGTTTTTATGCAACAATTACTCCCAATTGTCTTCCGTGATATGCTGCCTTAAACAATTTAGGATGCAATTACTGAAATATCTCGTTTTTTTAAGGATTTGTGTGCAATTGAAATACCTGTTGATCATATGGAAACGTTGCAAGGAAAAATATCTGAAACTATATGCAAACTAGAGAAGATATTTCCTCTAAGTTTCTTTAACTGTATGGAGCATTTGTCGATTCATTTACCTTACGAGGCTAAGGTTAGTGGACCCATCCAGTATCGATGGATGTATCCATTTGAGAGGTAATATAATTGTTATTTGTTTTCATATATTTCGTTTGAAGAGTTTAAAGTACATCATACGATTGATGAATATTGTTATCGATAGGTTTTTGCAACAGTTGAAGAAGAAAGTTAAAAATCGTGCCTTTGTTGAAGGATCTATATGTGAGGCATATGTTATCGAGGAAGTATCGTCGTTCTGCTCATGGTATTTTGAACCTGCTATGCGAACAAGAGTAAATAGAGTGCCACATAATGATGATGGGGGAGAGGTGGACTCTATGGGTTGTTTATCAATTTTCACTCACCCTGGGCGAGTTTTTGGCCTATTAGATAAATCTCGATTTTTAAATAAGGATGAGTTTTATGTTGCTGAGTTATATGTTTTAATGAATTGTGAAGAGATGCTCCCATATATAAAGTAAGTAGCATTACTTTTTTTTTTTAACTTGTTAATACCCTATAATAAGATTGAACTTAATCACATACTCGTGGATATGTTGTTAGGAAATTTGATGAAATTGTGAAGGGAGATGTTGTGGACATTTTGGAAGAGGAATTAGAGAAAGTACGTGATGCATAATTCGTTAAATGGTTTAAAAATTATGTAAGTTTCCTTAACATAGAAGTAATTAATATCATTGACGAATAAATTATGAAATTTATTATTGTATTCTCTTGTATCTCATGTTCGTAGGTTGCAAAGCATAATGATGAAATAGACCCACGTATAATTGAAATCTGTTATGGTTCCGGACGTATGATAAGGTGTTACAGTGGATATTTTGTAAATGGTTTCAAGCTTCACACCTTAGTTACGGCCAAAATCGTAAGACAATGAATAGTGGGGTTTGCATAAAAAGGGAGTTTTTACAATGATAATGAGTGAGACTTTTATGGCATCTTAGTAGATGTAATTGAGTTAGAGTATTTTGGTATAGGAAACAGAGTTATTCTATTCAACTGTCATTGGTTTGATACTGACAAAAGAATAAAGGTAGATCGATTGCATGGTCTTGTTGATGTGAAATACAACTCAATATTGGCCAGTAATGAACCATTTGTTTTAGCTGCCCAAGCTCACCAAGTTTATTATAGTAGTTATTCATCAAGACGAAGAGATCAACGTGATTGGTGGGCACTGTTTAAAACAAAAGCTAGAAGTAGATTTCAATTTCCTATTAGTGGTGATTCCAAAAATGAAAGTGATTTGAATGAAGGAGTATACCAAGAAGATGTGTCCAATTCAATTACTAGTATACAATCAGAAAAAGTCGATTTAACAGAATTAGCGAGTGGTGATTATGAAAATGTTAATTTATCGATTGAGGATGAATAAAATGATATTGATAAAGATGAAGATGAAAAAGATGACATGGAATGAGAAGATAATGAAGATGATGATAAAGATGAAGATGAAAATGAAGATCATGTGGAGCATGACGATTGTGAAACTTATAATGATGATAGTGATAATAATGCAGAACATGAGTTTGATTATTCAGGAAGTGAATGATGACGGTAGGCACGTACGATATTGGTTTCATGTTTTTTTTTACGGAATTGTTTAACTTTATTGTTATAATATTAAAGTATTTTGACATGATGTAAAATTATAACGTTTGAGTTAAAATTAATATATAAATGATGAAATTAGTTAATATATAATTACTGCTTTGCTTCTAATAATTAAGAATTATAGAATATTATTTGCTGTGAATTGATGTTTTTTATTCAATTATAGTTCCAATATATTTATAATAAATTGCTAATGAGATTTTAACAATACAATATTGCAGGAACGATGGTTAAAGGGAAACAATCAAAACCAAGACCTAGGTCTTCATATGCATCGGCCAGTATGGTTGTGCCGCCAAGTCCCTAAGCGTGTGATGATATAGCCATTCCAAGACAAGTCCAACAAGAGAATAATGATGCGTCATTTGAGACACAATCTTTGTACCATGCATTTGCAGAACACGTAGAAAATGAGACATCTACACATGATATTACAAGATCCCCATCTATTGATTTAGGTGGAAATACAAATGAGACATCGTCAAGATCAAGAGGTAGGGGACCTAGTGTAGGATTAGAAACTCTTGTAGATCCATTAGACAGATTGCGTATAACTTCTATTGGGGATAAGTATGCTATCTTGTTAAGCTTGTTATATTTTTCAACGAAATTTTTAATTTTTTAAATTTTAATATATATAATTATTTAGGATATTTTATAAGCACGTTTTTCGAGAGAGGGGTCATATCTACAATAACAAGGATCATCAAAAATCACTTTCATGGTCCATGGGCGACATAGAGGAAAGTCCCTGATGATATCAAAGACTTAATGTTTCGAAATTTTTAGGTACAATTACTTATTCATTTATTAAGCGTTTTCTTTTCCATTAATTTTTATAACTTTGCTAAATTATGCTATTACATTATGTTGTAGGAAAAATGTGTTTGGTATGCACATCAAGATGTTTTAGTTCGACGCATATGAAAAAAAATTTATTCCGATCGATTAAGAGACATGCTTTTAGAAGAAAGGCATAAAGCAATGATTGAAGCCAAAACTAACAACATTACAGAATGCAAAGGCATGTCGAGGGAATGGATCACAAATGAGATATGGGACACCCTGATCGATACAGTATGGGGTACAGAAGAGTGGCAAAACAAATCACAAAAAGCAAGGCAAAATCGTTTAACGTTAAAACAAGGAAGCATTCCAAAGCACATTGGCGGTTCAGTTCCATTTGTGGTTCATGCAAAAAGGATGGTATGAATTACTGTTACAACGGAATTTATATATATGTTTTCCCATCAATTTCATTTAAATTGTAAGTTTAATAGTTGGATTTCGATTTTGCTTTACATGTTATATATATCATGATATATTTGCTTTACATGTTATATATATCATGATATATATATATATATATCTATTATGATTGACTATATATAATTGTTAATAAATTCAGGCAATTGAGTTGAAACGAGATATTACATTCTTAGAAGTGTTCAACCGTACTCATAAGCGCTCTAGGGGTCATGGTGATTTTATTGATAACAAGTCCAAGTCTACGAGTGTAAGTAAAAATTGAATAATTTTTACTATTACTTTAAAGTTGATGTTCTACTTCAATATTAATCATTAAGTATGATTTTTATGTAGGAAATGTATAACTCTGTGCTGTCGCAGAAGTATGGCGATGATTCATTTTCTCAACTAGAATTTGATCCGCATGCTTGGACTGAAGCTATTGGAGGGAAGGAGACTACATGCACTCACGTGTATGGGTTTGGCACTCGTGTCCCTGCTACAACATTACTTACTGGAACACAACACAATGTAGCAACATCTGAGTCTGCGTGTGGCCCTATCAACTCAAAAGTTAACAGTTCCGTAAATGCATTGGAAAAAAAAGTGAAAAATCTTGCACAAAACTTGAATAAGATACGTGACGAAATACATGTGGAAATACGTGAAGAAATGAGAAATGTAATGGTGGAAGGCATGAGTGAATTTATGGCATGTATGGAAACCATGTTCATGCCTAATGCGCATTTAACGGTTGGCGATGCAGGACCTTCAAGACTTGACAAGTAAGAACAAAAAATTCCCTCATATGATGTATAATTTTCAGTTGAACACTTGGATACTTTTTAATATAGTTATGTTTAATATTCATATGTATCCAACTATTTTATTTATTGTGTGTTTAGGACAATTTGTAATTATTGTGTTTAGAATTGAAAAATAATTTTGTAATGTGTATTTCTTTTATACATTTTACAATTCGAATGCGGAATTAAATTTAACATCGAAATGAAAACTATTAATTTTTCCTAAAAAATTATTATTAAAAAAATAGGCCATTATATTACCAACGGAAATTTCCGTTGGAAATGATAATGGTTTTTCCGTTGGAACAACGATTTCCAATGAAAATTTCTGTTGGAATTTTCCATTTTCTAACTAAATTTTCCAATGGAATTTCCGTTGGAAATAATTGTTCCAACGGAAAAAGTTCCAACTGATTTTTCCGTTGGAAATCCTATTTCCAACGGGAAATGTTCCAACAGATTTTTTTGTTGGAAATAAGGTTTTCAACAGAATTTTTCATTGGAATTACCTTTTCCAACGGAATTATTTTCCAACGGATTTCTAAAAAACAATCAGTAGCATTTTACAAATTTTTAACGGATTTCCAAAGGAATTTCCATTGGAAATTTGCAACGAATTTCCAACGAAATTTTTCGTTAGAAATTTCCAACGAATTACCAATGGATTTTCAACAAAAAATATTAGCCACAAGGCTTGTACCGACGGAATTTCCAATGAAATTTTTCATTGGAAATCTGTTGGAAATAGGTAAATTTTTTGTAGTGTGAGGTAGTTAGTAACCTCAAACCATAAGAGAAAACAGACTAAGGGGTCATTGTGGACCATTCAATGAACATTCCACAAGGTTCCCCATGTCACAACTGAAAAACAAGTGACTATTGTTTCAGTCTCGTGTTGAATATCAAGCAAGCAATCACTTCTCCATTAATAATTCCTTTACTCACCAATGTTTCTTTGACTACTAGTCACTTTTGAATAAGCTGTCAACAAAGGACTACAATTTTGAAAGGGGCTAGACCGGACCAAACAAGTTTCCAATGATCGAATGGATTGGAATTGGAAAGGAGCACTTGATGACAGAAAGAAGCTGAAGAGTGATTACCATTAATATTGTATTTTCAGACAAGCTTGTCTTGAAAGTCTCTGCAGATTGCTTGCTCATTAATTACTATGTTGAAGTTAGCCAATTGTTATGTTCCCATCCAAAGATGTTCTTGCGAAGCTCGATGTTCCACCTCCAATCATTGCTAATCCAGTCACCAAACTCATCAATATTACCTTGCTTATTGGCTGCTAAAGCGTAGATTATAGGAAAGTCTCTCTTGAGAATGAAACCATCAACCCATTCGTCCTCCCAAAGCTAATGCAGCTTCCATTACCTAAGGATAGACCCATACCATTCACCACAAAAGAGTTAAGATCACAAGAACCCAAGAGAGGTTTGGTGATATTTTTCCATATACTGAAAGCCTTGCTCGGGTTACCTAAGCACGGAATAAGTCTATTATGATCAAGACTAGATTTTTCAGCAATAACTTATCTCCATAAGCTTTCCAACTCATTGCCATATCGCCACAATCATTTATTAAGAAGAGCTTTATTTTATAAACATAAATCAACAAGACCTAAACCTCCAAGATCATGAAAGTTGCAAACGACAGCCCAACTAACATGTTAAAGTTTACGGACAAGATTTGGACCATCCCATAAGAACCTAATAGTGATAAATTTTATGTGATACATATATAAGAATTCTAAGTCCATTGAATCACTCTCATTAAAAGTGATATACTTGACTCAATATTATTTATTTAGTATATATCTAAATTATAGTCATTTTAAATATTTATATTTTTATTATTGAAAAATAAATAAAAGTATGGATATCTACCAAAAACAAGTTGACTATAATTTTTCAATTATAACAATAAATTAATAATAATAAGATTTATTTGATGTAAAGATTTAAAAGAATCTTAATGAAATTATAATAATAAATTAATAGAAATAAGGATTTATTTGCTCATCCCCTCTAAACAAAGACCCAAAAACAAATACAAACAGGAAAAACGATAAATATAAGAGCTAAAAATGTATTATGCAAAAGTTGTTTTAATTGTCCAAAGGTCTATCATTTTATTTATCGTTTGTGGGAAATGCACCCAACATTAGGCATATCATCATATTCAGATTTCTTCTGAACAAAATGAGCAGCAAGTTGCAAATTTTTCATATCTATCAACCCATAAATTTATTCGAAATTATTTCAAAAGTTTCCTTTTTTTTTTCCTAACTCAAAAACCATCGTATCCGCTACTATTCTCATTCAATGACTTTATCATTCTGATTTTTTATGTCAACAAAGAAATCATTTGACTTCAGAAAGAGAAAGCGATTTCAACCAAAAAAACAAAAGGAGTCTAAATAGGACTGGCATAAAACTGAAAACAATCATTGCTTTTCCAAATTAAAGACGTCGAGTTCAAACTAAAATTGTAAATCGTTTTACGCTTGAAGGCTATATACTTAACGCAACTCTGCTTTTATGCAATGTTAGCTTTAACATTCTAAACTCTGTACATATAACTTTTGTGTTACAGTAATTTGATACAATTGAAATTATAATTCGAAAACCAAGCGAACTCTCGCTAGTTGTTAAATTTCCCATTCCTTTCCAAAGAAGGAACGATTGAATATTAATATATGCCCAAGACTCACGTTCTTTTTCACAATAAATTCTTATTCTACAACCATTAATCCAACTCTCACCTTGTTATCAATTCAACCATGAAGATATCTCATTCTTTCAAATTTTTGTTCTTTTTGCTTTTACTCTTCCAAAACATCAAACAATCCTATCAACAGCTTGCTGAAGGTGATAATGTCCCAAAGAAGTATCACCAAATCCACCTCCCTCAAGTCATCCAATAAATATTATTATTATAATTTCATTAGGATTCTTATATATGTATTAGATAAGTTTTATCACTATTAATTTATAATTGTTATCGAAAATCTAAATAATAATATTTATTTAAAATGACAATTTAAAAATAAAATAAATAAGTATTATGTTTTTATTAATAATTTTTTATAAATAGATAGATAAATTAATAGTTATCAACATTAACTTCCAAGGTAGACAAATTATTATAAACTTGAGCATTAACAAGTACTCTTGAATTTTGTTTAACTTAGTCCATGTACTCTTCAATTCTGTTTACTTTAATCATTATGATGTGGCACAAAAATTTTTTAGATCTACCACATCATCTTTGCCACATCAACATGTTAATGTCACATCATCATTGCCATGTAAGCATTTTAGACCCACATCATTGCCACATCAGCATGACGTATGTAACAATAATGACAAAATTAAACAGCATTAGGGAGAAGGACTCAATTGCATAAATTTTTAAAATTGAGGACTAAATTAATCAATTTTGAGGTAAAAAGACTAAACTGACGAAAGCATCACAATATAGGGACCTATTAGGTACTTTGATTAGTTTTCAATAAAATAAATTTATTTAGAGACATGAACAGAGATACAATGATTGAAACCTCTCATAAGGAATGTCACATATTAGATATGATTTGAGACATGATGCGCCATACTTGCTAAGTTAAAAAGAGTGATACCATATATAAAATTTGTGTGGGTAATGTAAGCAAATATCCTATTATGGAAGAAGTTTCATTATTCTAGTTAATTTGTAGTCACTAATGTGCCTAGTTGGTAAATATTGTGGAATTATCATTCTTATATGTTTTAGGAATATCTCTATTTTTTATGCACATTCATTCACCTAAAGGTAGTATTTGTAAATTAAAATTAGAGGACAACATATAAAAACATTTGTGCTGGAATTGATTAGCTTTAGTAATTTATTCAGCCAAGGGTGATAAGTGAGAAAAATTGTAATAAATGATTTTTTAAAAAATTTTTTATTTTATATGTAAAAGAGTTTCTAATTGCATATCATGTATTCAACTTAAAGGTATTTATATGATGATGTGCTCACAGCTATATCAAATAGAGAATAAAATGATTTACAAATGAATACAAGATGTGAAATAAATCATTAAGAATGCAATTGACACCACCACAATAATTGAATATGTCTATCATAAATGAATGTGGGAAGAGTGTGGGATGGGAAGGCCCCTGCCCTTCTACCTTTGGATTTGCCTTAATAATAACTTAGTGTGGATGTTGTACATTTGTTACAAGAATTATTGTATGATAAAAACTTCTACCAAATTTAATCAAAATTTTTGATGATTAAATATTAAAAAAGTTTTAAGAAAATCACTATGCTTATCCTTCTCATAAATGTAAACATAGCATGTTATTAAACGAGATTTATTTATTTGTTATCAATTTTCAATTTTAATTTAATTTAGTAACTCTTAAGTGCAATATTTATGAGCTTTAACTGAAAATTTTCGCTTAGCTTCACCCAGTAAAGCATCAACTAGATTTTTTTCCCTTCTTTTCTTGTTATTTATTCTGAATAAAGAAAAGTATTTTTCTAACTCCAAAGTCGAAAATGTTGAATATGTATATATATATATATATATATATATATAAAGAAAAGTATTTTTCTAACTTCAAAATCGAAGATGTTGAATATATATATATATATATATATACACATACATCATGTACTATTTTCGTTTCGTAATGAGTTTGAAGAATTCCCGAACGAACTAGCCATCGAATTGTGAATTCTTAATTCATTAATTAGTCTTCAACTCACACCAAGGCAACCTTAAAATATGACAAGGTCCTTCGTTGGTTTTCCGGATAGCAATTGCTATGGTTTTAGTAGGAAGAGAAAATAATTTGTTTGAGTATGCTAAGAATGTGTTCATTTTTCCCACAATAAAACACACGAATTGGAAAAATTCAGTAAGCTGATCGCTCTGCTCTGCTGTAGACAGTTTGCACAAAAGAAAGTAGTTGAAAAGATTTCTGTCAATATCTCCAGTAACAAGCATGGATCCAACCGTAGAGTTGATGATTACAAAGGTTTTTCTGCATTGGTTTTGAGACAAAACTGGAAAGGGCAGTGCTATTGCTTTCCAGTTGCTATCACCAGCTGCCCTCTTAGATTTTCCAGCCATTGTTAGGGACCCCACCTGGGAAGTAAAAGGACATTTTATAATAAGGGGAAAGATTAAAGAATACAAATTAATCACTTAACATAACTCTAACAATCGCACCTGTAAAACGGGAGCATTAATATGCGTTACTCTCCCTTAAAAAAAAAAAATATCCGTTACGCTTTATTATTATATATGGACAGTAGATGTTTTCTCAACAAATTTTATCCTTCTTTTCCAAAAAAAAAAAAGGAAAACTTTAAGAAAACCAAGTAAGAAATGCTGATTTTTTGTTTTTTTTTCCCCCTTCTTATCATAACTATTTATTGCGAATATAGCAAGTGGGAATATTTATCTTTATCACGTTTTTTCATTTGTCTTCCTGATTTTGGTTTTCTTTCTCAATTTAAATATTGGTATTTAATTCTTCGTCTCAACTTGATTTACCCTCTAAAAGAAACTAATCAATGTCCATCAATCAATTTTGAGAGAGGAAGTAATCTCTTGTTGCATATCATATGATAACGTATTACATACAAAATAGGGAGAATTCTCAAAGAACAAAAGAATCATGAGTTGGCTTGAAGAAGAAAAAGAATCGAAAGAATATTGATCTAATTAATAGCTGTTAATGTTGCCTCTACGACATGTTGCATTCTGGAGGTAGACCTTGGGGAAATCTCTTGGCGTCGGTGCAGTAGTTGTAGATCATGTAGTTCTTCTGCGCCCATTGCAGCCTTTGCTGACTAGTGGAATCCAGCTCCTGGGAGAGCCACGCATTGTTGGTTGAGGCAGAAGATGGAGAATTTGATTTGCAGGAGGATGCTCCATTAGACCAAACACAGGCATTGGCATTGAAGTTTCTGTAAGAAGCAGTAAATGGAGCTTGAGTCCAATCTGTCTTTACCAGACCACCCCTTGTAGCCCAATCATCAGCATTCCACAAGCTGGAGTAAATTCTCATCGGCTGGTTCTTTGGAAATGGGACACCAAGTGACTCCATGTTTTTGAACTCTCTAATGGGTGTGCCATCCACCGAAAAGCTGGAACATAGTATAACAAGATTTGTCAATCAAGCAATTCCTACCAAAGAATAAAAGAAAAAAAATTTTGGGGCAAAATGCAAAATTTCAATTTAATGAATACTCACATGATACGTTGGGGATTCCAGAGGATGGAATAGGTGTGGAAATCTGCAGTTGGGTCAAACCAGAGATAGAACTGTTGCTCTCTGTTTCCCTTTCCTTGACTGAACACATTGGTATGAAGAATGTAAGGATCCCCACTAAGGTTCCCCAGAAACTCAAAATCAATCTCATCCCATGTTGATCCTTTGGAAGATAGCTGCAGATAGACATATACATCAGCATTTGTGCCATCAACATCTGCACGTCCTCGTAAAAATTGCGGAGAACAAGAATTAATTAGAGAATAACTTACATAGTAGGCAGTGACTGTGCCAGCAGAGTTGCCAGGGACAAGCTTGAGCTGCATATCAATCTTGCCAAAAAGATATTCATCCTTAGACTGGAAACCGGAGCCAGAAGCTTTGTCAAGGGAGAGAGAGAGAACCTCTCCGTTGTTGTCTATCTTACCACGGCCATCTCCCCATGTGATGTCAAAATCTTGGTAGAAGTTGCTAGCAGATGCTGCCATGAGACAGCCCATTACGAGAGACATAAGCAATGTATAATTGAAACTTGAAGTTGAACCCATTTTTTTTTTCTGGTTTGCCTGAGCAGAGAGAAAATGTCGGAATTTGAGACGTTAATAGCTTGATACTTTGGTGTGTTTGCGAAGAAGGATAGAGCTTAGTATTTATAGTAAAGAAAAAGGTGGAGGAAAAGCCCACGAAGCTCCGTTCAGCTTGGTTGTACACAGTTATAGAGCAGGAAACATATTATAAGAGTAGCTGTCAAGATGGCACCAACAAACAAGACCCAACCAAAAGACAGTTTATGATATCACGCGGTATACCTTTATTTATTTATTTAATTTTTTTGTGTGTAAGAGGAAAGTGCAGTCCTTTCGCCTTATTGGTGCTTAGTCCGGGTCGCCTTGTTAGGCTTTTGGCACTATTAGCTCCGGTTCACTTCCAGTACCATGCACACGCAGCAGCACCGCGTTTACTAACCAAACAAGCCAAAGTATTAAAGGATTAAATATGTTAAAATCAATTTTCTTTTCCCAAAAATAAGGGAAAACTTAAAGAAAACCAAATAAGAAATCACGTCAACACTCAGTTGACTCAATAATAGTTCTATTTTACCCTTAGTAATATTAAACATTTAATTTTGATTTAAAAACTCGGAGACAATCGACTAAGAAATAAATGATATGTGAGCCATAAACATTTATTGCGTAAATAGCCAGTGGGAATGTTTATCTTTATCACGTTATTTAATTTGTCTTCTTGATTGTGATTTTCTTTGGATGACTTCTTCTTACTGTCCTGAACCTCTTCAACATTCTTTTATTTTTTTTTCTCAATATTATTTCTGTATTAAAAGAAAGATATTCAAATCTTATTTTTTAAATAAAAAAATATAAACCAATTAATAAATAAAATGTTCAAATGTGAATTTTGTAACTAATAAGACTTGAAAAATTGATGGTTGGTCTAGAGAAGGCATTCGACCATTTTAATGCCCATATTGTTACCAGCCCATGCTGTTAAGCACGGCAAATTCTCATGATTGCTTATATGTGAAAAAGCTCCCATTTGTATGTCGCACATTCAAGTTAAATGTGCTTACATGATGATATGATTAAAGCTATATAAAGTAGAGAATAAAATATCTGACAGATCAATACAAGACATGAAATAAATCACTAAGAATGCAATTGACACTACCACATTGAATATGTCGATGCTGGGAAGAGTGTGCGATGGGATGGCCCTTGCCACTCCACCTTTGGATTTGCCTTAATAGTAACGTAGTGTGGATGTACATTTAGTTTCAAGAATTATTGAACGACAAAAACTTCTACCAAAATTAATCAAAATTTGTTGTGATTAAATATTAAATTTTTTTAAGAAAATCACTAGGGTTATCCTTCTCGTAAATGTAAACATAACTAATGGAATATTTATTTTTATCACGTTATTTTCATTTGTCTTCCTCACTTTGGTTTTCCTTTTCAAGTCCTTGTTTTCTTTGAAGTGTAAAATCTCTGTCCCTGTTTTCTGAAGTCCTTGTTCTCTGTTCCACACGCAAATATGTAAAATCTCTAAATATTAATATTTACTTCTTCGTCTCGATTTGATACATATACCCTCTAAATGAAACGGATCCAAGTCCATCAATTTTGAGAGAGGAAGTAAACTCTTGTTGTTGCATATCATATGATAACGTATTACATACAAAATGGGGAGAATTCTCAAAGAACAAAAGAATCATGAGTTGGCTTGAAGAAGAAAAAGAATTGAAAGAATATTGTTCTAATTAATAGGTGTAAATGTTGCCTCTAAGACCTGTTGCATTCTGGAGGTAGACCTTGGGGAAATCTCTTGGCATCGGTGCAGTAGTTGTAGATCATGTAGTTCTTCTGCACCCATTGTAGCCTTTGCTGACTAGTGGAATCCAGCTCCTGAGAGAACCACGCATTGTTGGCTGAAGCAGAAGATGGAGAACTTGATTTGCAGGAAGATGCTCCATTAGACCAGACACAGGCATTGGCATTGAAGTTTCTGTAAGAAGCAGTAAATGGAGCTTGAGTCCAATCTGTCTTTACCAGACCACCCCTTGTAGCCCAATCATCAGCATTCCACAAGCTGGAGTAAATTCTCATCGGTTGGTTCTTCGGAAATGGTACACCAAGTGATTCCATGTTCTTGAACTCTCTAATGGGTGTACCGTCCACTGAGAAGCTGGAACATAGCACAACAAGATTTTGTCAATCAAGCAATGCCTACCAAAGAATTGAAGAAACAAAGACTGGGGCAAAATGCAAATTTTCAGTTTTATGAACACTCACATGATACGTTGGGGATTCCAGAGGATGGAATAGGTGTGGAAATCAGCAGTTGGATCAAACCAGAGATAGAACTGTTGTTCTCTGTTACCCTTTCCTTGACTGAACACATTGGTATGAAGAATGTAAGGATCCCCACTAAGGTTCCCCAGAAACTCAAAGTCAATCTCATCCCATACTGATCCTTTGGAAGAAAGCTGCAGATAGAAATATACATCAGCATTTGTGCCATGACCATCTACACGTCCTCGTAAAAATTGCGGACACCAAGAATTAATTAGAGAATAACTTACATAGTAGGCAGTGACTGTGCCAGCAGAGTTGCCAGGGACAAGCTTGAGCTGCATATCAATCTTGCCAAAAAGATATTCATTCTTGGATTGGAAACCGGAGCCAGAAGCTTTGTCAAGGGAGAGAGAGAGAACCTCTCCGTTGTTGTCTATCTTACCACGGCCATCTCCCCATGTGATGTCAAAATCTTGGTAGAAGTTGCTAGCTGATGCAGCCATCAGACAGCCAATTACGAGAGACATAAGCAATGTAGAATTGAAAGTTGAAGTTGAACCCATGGTTTCCCACTCAGTAAAGGATGGTTTTGAATGTGAGAAATTTGTAGCTGCTCGACGATTTGAGTGTGTCGTGATTGAGAAGTATATGCCATAGGTTGGTATTTATAGTGTGAATGAGTAAAAGCGAAAGTTAGGGAAAGGCCGAGGAAGGTCCAGTCAGCCTGGTTGTAAACAGTTGTTGGGTTAGGAAAAAGTACATAAAAATAGCTGTCAACATCGCACCAAACACGTCCCAACCAAGACAGAGTTATGATGTCACGCGGTTCTACGTCAGTTATTGAGACGAAAGTGCCAAATTGCTGTCAAAGGAAGGTCCCTTCTGGCTTGTAGTTGCCAAGGTCTCCTGTCACAATCACCATTCACCCTCCCCAGGTTAGATTTTCTTTTTTAGCCACCGGGCCACTTACCTTGCGCATCCACCACGAACAAGCACCATGGAGACAGCACTAAGACAAATGCCATTCTAATTACTAAAAAGAAAGTTAAAATTTAAAAATAATTGTTAACTATTCAAGTTTGCACTCTTTACGTGTGCAATATGAATTATAATTCTTGAAATTTATATATATTTTTATTCATCGAAATAATTTTATACTTCTTTATGTAATTATATTATTATAAGTATTAATTTATAAAAACTCACTATTTTGGTTTGCACACTTCTTTTGCATGTATATATTGATATTATATTGTTGCCTTTCGGCACCGACGTTCTTTTTTCATTTTCCCTTGGAGGACTCTGCGAGTCAAAGTTTCTGCTCACCCAATCTAAATTCCTGGAATATTACCAGCCTTGGCATAGTTTCTCATCAAAATCTTAGGTGACCTGCTCCTAATATGTTGTTTCTTATCATGCAAGTTAATTTGCATGTTTATTTGAATTGGAATGTGCACCATTTATTTATTTTTATCAAAAATATTGAGGCAGATTGTAAAATATTAAGGTAAAGTATAGATGCAAAATTTTTTTCAATATCCTTTTGAAGATTTACATTCCGAATATATTTATAAAACACCAGCAGTATTCAAACATAGACTGTTTTTATTTTCGAAACAAATGAATTAATCGATTAACTCAACCCTTGCTCCATAGATAGACTGCAAACTCATACGCAGAAGTGAATCTCTTTAGAAACGTGGCAGTCAGCTATAACCAGGCTTTAAAGGAAGAGCATTGGGATTTGCCTCTTTATTATTATTATTTTTTGTATGAATTAGACTATAAGTAGTATAAATCAGAAATTTTTTGAAAGTATCTTATCTATCTGTTTTACATACTATTTTAGTGTCTTTTTTTATGAAAAAACATATCTTTTATCAAAATTTAAAAAAAAAAGGAAAAAGGAAAAAATTAATTGAGTTGTATACACATTTCATTATGTTACAACTTACAAGCGAAGAACGTTAAAGAATAAAAGAAACATACTATAGGTGTATTTAAATAATAATACAAAAAATCATGGAGAATAAACGTAGAAACAAGAAAAAAATGAAAAAAAAATTGAATTGTAGTATTATAGTATATTACTCTAGGCTGCGTTGCATTGGGAAGGCAAGCCTTTGAGGAAATCTCTTGGTGTCTGTGCAGTAATTGTATATCATGGAGTTATTCTGCACCATTTGAAGGATTTTCTGACTTGTTGCATCTAATTCTTGTGAAACCAATACATCGGTAAAGAAAAAAAAATTAAAAAATACATCGGTAAAGAGGTTTATTGGGGAACGGGACTCCATTTTTCAAGTAGCATTGGGATGTGAATACAAAAGGAGAGGAAGGTCCAGCGAGGTTTCAAGTCAGCTCTGTACAGTTGTTAAGCCTGGGAAAAAGGTAGCTGAAAGCCTGAAATTAGCCGTAATACCCCCACTTTCTGCCACATTGCAACCTAGAGCTTTGTTTATTAACCGGAGCCGGTGCCACCCACTTCCTTTACTATTGGATTATGTAATGTGAAAATTGAACTAAATAACGAAACGGAAAGAAAATACTTTGTACAGTAATGATAGGTCGGTGGAGATAGTCAACCCACGTTCATAGCTCTATGAAATCACTTTTGCCTTCTCAAGAGGCTTCTACTTCTTCTGAGTAATGCAGAAGCCAAAATAACCCCTGCGATTTACAAATTCTCTTCCGCCCAACAATTCAAAACTCCAAACCCCTTACCTTAACCTTCTCTTTGAAGAAGATCTAACCTCAAGGGTCACTTTATTTTGAAGTAAAATATCTTTTGAAAAAAATTTTCACAACTTATATTTATTTGAAAGATAAAAAAATTAATTTTAATATAAAATATTATAACTGATCAACGAGAAAAATTATTATTGATCACATAAAACATCTTATGCCTTTGAAAGACGTAAAATATTTTTCAAAAACCGACAAAAAACTCTTATATTAAGTTTTTTTTATAAGTTTGATAAATATTAATATTTAATTTAAAATATTAAAAAATAAAAAATAAATTATTTAACACGATTAAAATTAAAAAATATATTTTTAATAAAATCATTCAATGCAATTGATTTTTTATTTATAAATTGAATAAATCTTATTAATAAATTTTAATAAAAATATTTCAATGATCGTTATTTGATGAATATCTATTTATAAGTATAGGTTTAAATCGTACTAATAGTTATAATAAAAAATATTTTAATGATTGTTATATAATAAATACATATTATAAGTGTAGGTTTTAGATGTTTTCATAATTGATGAATATTTATATTTTTATAATGTTATGATAAAAAAGTGAAAAAATGAATTTTTTTTTGAAAATGTGAGTTTATTTTCTTTATAGATATGTAGTTAATTGTTTTGGAAAATATCATTATTGATTTTGTCAATTTTCATTTTCATTTTTAATTTTGATCCCGAATTAGTGAAAACCAAATGTCAATATTATTTTGTAATCAACTTCTATTTATTATTTTAACACCCAAATAAAACCACCATGATGGTGAAAAATATTTTCCATAAGATAATCCAAATAATAGAAAATGTTTTTGACAGTTTATCAAAACAACAGAAAACATTAAATTTTTTTATAAATATTTTACATAGAAAAAATTTTTCCCTAACAAGTCATTTTCGGTTACTAAACGCCCTAAGTCTAAGCAATCATTCATGGTTGTTATGTGTTACAAATTCCAGAGCTCTAAAGATGGTGTATTTTCAAAATGAAAGGTTATGTCAATTAATAATATGACTATTAGAAATGTGGCATCCCCTTCGGGGCATACCTCGCCAAGGAATTGTTATGTCCCAGTCCTTTTCACTTGACTTACTCCTTTGCGTAACACGTGTCACCAAAAGACTTACTCCTCTGCGTAACAGTGTCACCTAGGGATAGGTCCCGCAGAACCTAACTCGCTAAGCTTCGAACTCGTGACCTTTTGCTCTCCCCAAAAGGAACGCCTTTAACTATTTCAGCTGCGCAGAGGAGTAAGTAAAGTGAAGAGGACCCGGACATAACAAGAAAAGCATTTCTAATTCGAAAGTTATGTCCTATAAGATTAAAAGTTGTGTTCAAACATAAAAGGGTACTTCAATTGAAAGGTTATAATCAAAGACACAAAGACACTTCAATTGAAAGATTGTGTTCTTAATGAAAAGACACTTGTAAGTCTATATAAATGTTTACTAACAACTAGTTTGAGGTATGGCATGACATGAATGAAAATTTTAAACAAAAGCATATAAGAACTCTAAGACCACTTATCCAAGCTCCTATAGCTATCAAACTTGGGAGCCTTAAGAGAACTTAAACTAACCATCACATATAATCAATAAACACATTTAATTCTTCGCAAATTCTTAAACCCATTTTTCTCAAACTTTAGTTTAACTCATAAGCTTCTCCAATCCATAATTCACACTACTATTTACTCAATTCTTGTTTACCTTAACAAAACCAATTAGAAAACCCAACACCTAGAGAAAAATTGAAATTATCCTAAGGAGAAAATTTAATTTGAAAAATTGTACAGTAAAAATGTTCAAGTGGTTGAAAACCTTATCTTAACTAGATAAAAACTTAGGCTGAAGCCAAATTTGGGCCAACTGTGAGAGAAATTGGGAGAAGGAAAGAAAAGCTAGGCACAGGGGAGAAAGGAAAGAGAAATAGGTGTTCAACTTGAGGTAATTTTTTTTATACTTTGCACTTGAAGTATTGATACCTAAAAGTCAAGTATCGATACATTTAATACAAGATGCTTTTCTAAGGCATTGAAGACAGTAAGTATTGATAATTCTTTTTGAAGTATCAATACTTTTCACACAAAATGCTTCCCAAGGCATGTTGACCATTAGCTATCAATACTTTTTCTTTAGGTATCGATACTTTTGCGACAAAACACTTTTTTTCTTGTCAAAACTTGTCATTTTTGGTTTTATCCTTCCTCCTATATCCCATTTAACTTCAAATCTTTTAAAAAAGCAAGGTTTTCAAGAAAATTTCACTAATCATTTTAGAAACGAAAATCCTTCTAAGTTCACCAAGTAAGTTTACAGTTTTTCCTTTGCATAAAAATCGAGTGTCTCACAACTACCTATAACTCCATTGACAATATTTAAGTAGTTGATAAATTTAAAATGTAAGAAATAAAAATAAAAATTAATTTTTAATATTACAAAATATGTAAAAATCTTTATTATTAATAAAAACAAAAATGCAACTTGCATTATTTTTATTACAATCAATAAGAAATACAAATTAAAACACGTACAAGTATATTAAGAATACTAATTGAAAAAATACAAATATATCTACTAGCATCATCTGTCATGACCTAAACCGGGGAGTCCATGACCAGCGCATGAGCTCAGCGGACAAAACCCACGAGACCCAGGCAAGTCTTAGAATTCACTTGTCCAATATTCAATCCATGGTATTTTAAGCAAAACACATAATTTGTCACGACCCGGAACTCCTCATCGGGCCCATGACAACCGCCGCAATGTCTCGATAGGTATTCATACCTATAATACCGACCAAAACCCTACAAGGCTATCGTATCAGTTTTCGTACTTCCCCGGTGAGCAACAATTATTAAATACCACATTTCAAACACCACGAGTCATTTACAATTAAAAAATGCTTAAATAATTTCATCTGGCTCACAAGGGCATTTTCGTCATTTTTTATCGAAAATCTCAAAATTTATTAAAAACATTGTAAATGTGTAGAAAACACATTTATTGTGATAAAAATAAATTCAAGTATCTAAAATATTTATTTGGGATTAAAAATTTAATTATTTGAATATAATAAAAATATTTAATAAAATAATATATTTTCTCATAAAACAATTTTTATAAAACTATCAAGAAATAATTTTCGCAGCGTAAAAATTAATTATGTTTTTACATATCTTATTATAGACAACTAAAATAAGAAATTTAATTTATAGTGACCCGTGGCCCACAACTAACCAAAATGCATGTAGACTGTAAACCTACAGTTTTTGTCGATTCAAGTCCTTTGGGGTCCTTGATCAAATCCGCTAGCTACAGGCTACTCAGATCCTGAAATGTGAGGAAATGAGGGGTGAGATTATGAAATCCCAGTTAGTAAACATTTACCATCGAAACTATCTAAAGTCGAGAAAAATGAGACGATTAACATAAACTAATGTAAAATGATCCCAACACTTTATTTCCTTTCACTGAGTAAATTAATTTTATTTCACTTGAAAATTTACATGGCTTATGTTTATTCACAAAATCGTGGCTTGTGCCATAAAATCTCATGCTCGGTGACACCTTGATCAGAGGTATTTAACCAAGCTTGCCAAGGCTGTCGAAATTATCATAATTATTTAAAATCAGCCATTCATTGGCGTTAGCTGAGTTCACCTTCACGTGGTGGTTTAGCGTGAAGTAATTCTATCATATCTCAGGACAATTAAATCACTGTGCACGCCTCTACAACTGAGATATCAATATATAGGGGTTTCATCGTGCCACCTTTAATTAGGCCGGTCCATAGAAACCCATCTATTGCAGTAAATAATCACCCACCAACTAAATAAACATTTCAATAGCATGAATTGGCAATTTTTATTGCTAAACATTTTATCAGCACAAAGCAGATTATATACATTTTCAATACAATCATCAATTAGCCAATCATGCTATAAACATCATAAGCCAATAAATTTTAAATCGAAATTTTACAATGAAACACGAGGTCTCCGATTACTCTAATTTCAAATCAAAAATTCAATTTTTCACATCAATTGATAAAAATCCGATTTATTTGATAAATTCCATTTATTTCATAAATTCATATTTTTCTCAATAAACAAGGAATTTACCATTTAAAATCATTTTCACAAAATCATCCAATTGAATAAAATTCCTCTAGATAATTAAGGCAATAAATTATCCACTCACTGTTCTAGGAGTAAAGATACTCCAATCCTCCGTCCTCAGGTGCAGTCTCTGACTCGAATTAATTTATTCACCACCTATCCATAATCCATGACACAAAAATCAATAAATTGTGTCAATTCATCATAATTTATTTTAGGCTCTACATGCATGCAATGCCCTACAAACTATCTGAATAATCGTCTAAATACGATATTCAGCCTAATCGCCTACTCGCGTCCAAATCGACTAAAATCTTCAATTTAATTCCAAATCAATTTCTTTCAATTTCTATACCTCAATTATACTCAAATTAACTTAATGTCCACAAATATGGTGCAAATTATCAGTCTAGGTCATAAATTACAAAATTACCCCTGTTGGGTAAAAACTCGTATTTTCGTTAGGTCACAAATTACAAAATTACCCCTATTGGGTTAAAGCTCGTATTTTCATATTGAAAATTCCCATTTAATTTCTATATCCTTAATTTATTAAAATGCACCTAAATACCATATAATATCATCAAAATCAACAACCAATCTCTCTCCATAAAATTCAGCCTAAGGTGGGTAAAATGAAAAATAATTATTTTCTTGCGTAATTTTCATTCTACACATTACTACTTAATTAAAAACAATTAATTCCTCATTTTTCCAAGCCATTTTCTTTAAAATACAAACAATGCCTCATTGATATTCAACCCACATAATTCGGCTAATGAAGAACCCTAGAGAAATTGAATATTTTTCTTGAAATTTTGTTCATAATTATGCTTAACTATCACCACACGATAACATAGTTTAAATTCAAGCTAATCCAATATCAAATCCTCTTCCATACCCATTCGGCCTCAAGGAATTCAACATGATATCTCAATATTCAGCCATGGATATTAAGAACTAAAGCATGGGTAAGCTAGGTTTAAAGTAAAACTAAAAAATTTTTACCTTAACTTTGCTTGATTCTTGAAAAAAAATTGAAATCTCTTGATTTTTGCCTAATTTTCTTGTTTTTCCCCTTTGCTTCCTTTTTCTTCTTCTTCTCCCCTATTTGCTGTGTTTAGGCCAACCCTCCTAAGGGTCATTGGCTGAAAATTTTGGCTTTTTATAGCCTTAATAAAATAATATTATTTTATTATACTTTTTAATTTTTTATTATTTTATTTTATTTTTTTTGACTTTTCACCCACCATAAGCTTCCTTCACTTATTCATTCATCATAAATAATTTCTAGAGTCATTCAAAAAAATCTTGGTAGAGTAATTTTGTAAAATTACACTTTTACTCCCGAAAAAGTCAAAAATTACATTTTTACCTCAAAAACTGAAAATTTACCAAAATGCATATTTTTCACTCCTAATACTCATACTATTCTCCAATTTGTCAAATTTGATCCAAATCCTCTTGAAAATTTAATTTTCTTCATCGAATGGTAAAATTACGACTTTACCCCTATACTCCGAAATGTACTGGAATTACACCTTTTTTCACTTTTCAACCTCAAAGAACACTTCAATTAACCATTATTAATCAAATGGGGCCAAAACCTTTCTTAAAAATTCTCGTTTTGTCCTTTAACAGTAAAATTACTATTTTACCCTTATGTCTCAAAAATACCGAGAAATTAAATTTGTCTCTGTCAAGTTTCATTTTATGCTCCAATAAATCATATTATATTTCATATAATCATTCTTAGTCAAATGTAATCAAAATTTTTTATAGAAATCTCCATTTTATCCTTAAATGGTAAAATGACCGTTATGTCCCTAATTGGTCAATTTTCCCGATTAACTCCAAACTGGACCTCAAATTTTGAATTACTATTTCTAATGATTCTGTGGGTTTTAGTTTTCTCAAATTCATTCTCAGTTCTTTGTTTAGATCAGTTCGAGGTTTAAATCATCTCAATTGTATTTCTAAGTACATTACCGTGTTTTGAATTCTTTCCCGGCTATTCAAATTTTTAATCACTGTATCAGTCACATACATGACCTGACAAGTATTTTTTTAAGACTGGGCTTGACATTATCCATTTCATTTCATAAACTCATTAGTACAATATTCATTAGGCCACACATGGGCCAGTCATCAGGTTTGTATCATACAACCTTTTGTACACAATCATACATGACACTCAATGCCTACAATATCCGAATTATATTATTTTCTAAACTCTAAAATTTCAAATACGAAATGCGGAAGGTAGTGTGGATCGGACTCAATAGAGTGAACCATTAGGTGGAAAACATATAGGATGCCAAAATTCATCAGTCCAAACGACGATGCTAAGCCACGTATAGATCTATGACGTCACTTATTTGCACATGGTACGCAAAAAAAGGTTGAGTCATCTAGTTCTCACTACTCAGTGAGATAGGGATGCTAACACAACATAGTAAAGCATAGATGAATATTCATAATATGGAGACACATTTATTATATAACATAGAATAGTATTTTATCAAATATCTCCAAAATACAAGAGCGAGAATCATTGTAATATCTTACATGTACATCACGTTGTGCTTGTCGAAATCACATCTCAACGGCGCACTCATATTCATTAATTGATCAAACCTGTCTCTCCAAAATATAGCATAGTAGTCAAAGCTTACCGTCATAAACCATCATTAACTAGGCTTCATAGGCACACTCCAGTTGTTGAGCACATCCTTAACCTCAATATATATGATTTGCTTCCCTTGGAGTTTTTCGTCGAATGTCAACCACATTTCAATTATACAATAGCCACCACATTTCAATTATATATCAATACCCACATATTCATATATTATATCATCATAATCAAACAACTCAATGAGTGGTCCTTCCTTGAACATAGTCAAATCACGCACGATGGCCACTCAGCGGAAAAACAAATAACGTACAGAGCAAAGCCGTTGGAGAAGCACAAGTCATGCACATACCGAAGCAACGGATAGATAATCAAATCATTGACTGAAGTAATCTCTCAATAGTCAGCATCACCCGGAGTAATCTCCTGTAAGCAACATCACAGAGAGATTATTAAATTTTAATTTATTTTCGAGTAAAATATGGACCATCTTACTTTGCTATAACATGTATCTTTGTTATTTATATTAGATTGGTTGATGATTAATTAAGTTACATATGTTAACAACATTTGGTTTCTTAATCTAAGATGTATTTTTACTAAAGAAAAAAAATAATTTTATCGGTTGTTATTAATTACGTACTTTTTTCGTTTATCGATTTTTTTTAAAAAAAACTTGTCATTTTATATCTAACCTTTACTAAGCCAAACATTATATTTAACCTTTACTAGGTCAAACATTATTTATGCTTTCCGAGTCCTAATCTCAGTTTATGGGTAGGCTTGGACATGAACAAAACCTTTACTAGGCCAAACATTGTTTATGCTATTCGAGTCCTAATCTCAGTTTATGGGTAGGCTTGGACATGAACATATGCAGGTTGCACAAAGAGTGTTAAAGTACTTGAAAGGAGCTTCTGGTCAAGGAATATTGTTGAAGGCAGATTTCAATTTGACAATTAAGGCATAATCTGATAGTGACTGGATGAGTTGCCCAGATACAAGAAGGTTTGTTATTAGCTGTTCAATATTTGTTGGGAGTTCATTAGAGAGTTGGAAATGTAAAAAAACAGACAGTAGTTGTGGGAAGTTCAAATCAGGTAGAGTATCGAGCCATGGCTTCAAATTTTTGCGAAGTTATTTGGTTGAAGCAATTATTAGTGGATTTGGGAGTAACACAAATGTTCCAGTGAAGCTTTATTGTGATATACAATCAGTCAGCTATATAATTGAGTAGAAATCTAATTTTTCATGAACGGTCAAAATACATTGAGATGGATCGTCATTCTGTGCGTGAAAAAGTAATTGTAAGAGTAATTGAACCAGCGCACATTCCAATTGATATTCAACTAGTAGATTTGTTCACAAAGGCGCTGCAACCCAATGGATTTCATCAATTACTAGGCAAGATGAATGCTCATAACATTCACAATTCATATTGAGAGGAGAAGTATTAGCTAAAAGCAGAGATTTGCATTTCCAGATTTGTGTGGCTGCATACTTGCTGTGAAAAAGATGAGATGTTGTTGTTATAATTTACTTTTACCATTGTCTATTAGCTGTACTTACCTGCACATCATTGAGCTGAGTATAAATACTCTGTTGTAGTTCATTTTCATATGAGAGAAAATACAAGTTTCCAGATTTTCTGCTTTCCACTATCTCGACTTTTCTTCTATTTCGCACATCTTATAAAACTTTGCCTTTCATTTCTTTAATGTGGCACCTGGATTGATATGAAGACCTTGCTTCAAGGTAATTAATCTTTTTTTTTTTTTTTTTTTGCGTTCCAGTTCTTTTAAAATTTGAACTCTTCTTTTGTTTTTATTTGGTCGTTGTGTCTAGAATTGATCAGAATGGATTTCTTATGATGTAGGTGAATAAGAGATTCGACTAAAATTGGACAAGCAATTTGACAAGACGTGGAAGATAGAACAAGACCAAAATGTCGCTATAATTGAGGAATTGATCAATGAGGCATGGAATGATCAGATGGCTTCAATCGAAAATGCTTAATTTGTGAAAGTTTGACCAGATGGCATCATCTTTGTTTAATTCGTTACTTAATTAAGTTGTGAAAGTTTAATTTGGATAGGCCCCCGATGCTGACCAACAATTAATGGGGATAATTTTGATCAAGCACGCTGTGATTTTAACTTTTCTTCTGTTTGGTGAAAGTCAAGTTTTATGGCATGAAATTATGAATCTTCATTCCCTTGTTCTTGTTCAATTATATATGCGTAAAGAACAAAGTAGCAGGGGAAGAGAATGGGGATAATATATTTGGAGAAAAAGTCGAGTTAATTAAGTAATTATTATTTTATTAGCGAATGATGATAGATTTTAATCTGAATTTTAGTACTGGTAATAGTTGTATATGGATTCGTTGAATTGGGTAAAACCTTGCCTTTGCTTGAGGGGAATAGGCTTGTTTAACAGCTTAAATACCAAGTGAATCCAGGCCAAACTCTTTCGTAGCAAATACCAAACAAATAGAGATAGAATCTGTAACAAGAAAAACAGAAAAAAAAAAAAAAAAAGTCAGTGAGTATATCAAGTCTAAGAGAAAATGCCAGTGAAAGGAGTCTTAATTATTAGCCACAACCTAATAAAGTTTCTGGTACAAGCTCCGAGGCTTGAACGCATCTGACCATACGGATTTCCCCTAAAAAATCCCAAATTTCAAAAAATGCCCTTGGTCTGTGACTTATTTACAATCTGTTTATGATCTTGGAATTTTCTCGGTCTGAATGGCTTGTTGATTGCAAGAACCATTAGATAATGTGCATGCACTCGAAAAGAATGATGCAATTGTAGTCGTACGAATTAATTTTGAAGCAGACGGGACAAGATGCTACGTGAAAACCCTATTGAATGCAGAGTAATACAACTCTGGCGCATGCTCATCTCGCTCATTCATAGCACTTTATTACCATAATTTTTTCCCCTCCCACTCTCTCCAGCTTCTTATTTTTGTTTTTTGTTTGTATGAGATCAATCTCCTTCTCTTGAGTGTAAAGATCATAAAATTAAAAGCAAATTCGTAAACAGATAATCCATCGTTATTATACTATAATGTTGTTCTTATATTATATATATTACATGACAAAGTTTGAAAAAAATAAAATAAAAGAATCGATGTAGGCTGATATTACACACACAAGACCATACTAATTACAACGGGTGAGGCAAAATTATCTACTTTCACATATACTAGTACTTAGGACATGCAATCTTAGGACATTTTGCATTCCAGAGGAAGACCTTGAGGAAATCGCTTTGTGTCAGTGCAGTAATTGTAGATCATGTAGTTCTTCTGCACCCACTTCAGCCTTTGTTGGCCTGTTATATCTAACTCTTGGGAAAGCCATGCATTGCTTTTGGAGCTGGAAGACGAAGAACTAGATGATGAGGAGCATGATGATGCTCCGTTAGTCCAAACACAAGCTTTGGCATTGAAATTCCTGTAGGATGCGGTGAAAGGAGCTTGAGACCAGTCCGTCTTCACAAGACCACCCCTGGTAGCCCAGTCATCAGCATTCCAAAGACTGGAGTAAATCCTCATGGGCTGCTTCTTTGGAAATGGAACACCATTGGATTCCAGGTTCTTGAACTCTCTGATCGGAGTACCATCGACCGAGAAACTGATAGATATGCGTCAAAACATGAAGTCAGTTCAAATTTCAAAGGCTAAAAAGGTTCATGGTACCAAAATATACTACAAATTTCAGAACTGTAAAAGATGGTTATTCTTACATGATACGCTGGGGATTCCAGAGGATGGAGTAGGTGTGAAAATCTGCAGTTGGGTCGAACCAGAGATAGAATTGCTGCTCCCTATTGCCCTTGCCTTGGCTATACACGTTTGTGTGAAGGATGTAAGGATCACCACTCAGGTTCCCCAAGAACTCAAAGTCTATTTCATCCCACGTTGAGCCCTTTGAAGATAGCTGCAAAATTACAAACCAAAAATTTCACGTGTCAGTTCCAAGGGCTTGCCATTTGAGTAAGAAGGCAAGTTTTAATGTACGGAGGCTTACATAGTAGGCGGTTACGGTGCCAGCAGAGTTGCCAGGGACAAGCTTGAGCTGCATATCAATCTTCCCAAACAAATACTCGTTCTTGGACTGAAAGCCAGAGCCAGAGGCCTTGTCAAGGGCTAGGGTAAGAAGCTGACCGTTGTTGAGAATCTTGGCACGGCCATCTCCCCAAGTGATATCAAAATCCTGGTAAAAATTACCAGCAGAGGCAGCCACAAAAAAGCAAGCAAGGAAAAATGATTTCACTAGTAGTGGAACACTTGATGCAAAAAAGGAAGCCATTTGGGAGTATGCTTTGGAAATAGGGGACACAAAAGTGTTTAGAAGTTGTCGTAAACCTGCGTTTGAATTGAAGTGAGGAGATTGGTGAGGCTGGAAGGGCCCTTTTATAGCGCTAGTGATTGTAAAGGAAATTAAATGAGAGGAAAGCAATTGGAAGGCTGAAAAAAGCCTGTGTCCAGCTGGCTTAGGAAATGAAAAAGAAATGGCTGTAAATAAATAGTGAATAGGACGAAAAATCTGGGTAGATTTTCACACGCGGTTTTGGCAGATAGATATGAGAGGCGATGGGCGCGGCCCAGTTCCTCACCTTCCCGACACCAAACACTGACATCATGGGCCCGCTTTCATTATGGTTTCTTTTTTTCCATTTTCCCTGTACGTTACTTACTTTCTTCCCTCGTTCCTTTTGGTCGTGGGATGATTATTACCCTGTCAAGTTAATTGGTTCGTTTACCACGAGCCTATTGATGGCATTTAATACTCCCGATGGATCCCTTGAAAGGACTGGATAAATAAATAAATACATAAAAAAAGGCAGTTGCCTCCACCGCCCTTGGAGTCATAGAGTCGGTGGTTCCAAGTGCAGCTGGCTCAGAACCGGTCGAATGCTCTTTTCCACCAAACGCCATCCAGCGTGTGGCCCAACTTGGCCTTCGAAATGGACATCCAACCCCAGCCTCAGCCTGTTGCTGGCTACTTTTTGGCCGAAAGAAAAAGAGTTTCAAATGCCCCAGATGAAGTGCAACTTACCTTTCTTCTCTGTCCATTATATTTTCATTGCAAATAAGTTGCACCTTCTAAATTTTATTTCTCAGCACATTAAATATTAAATAATGATAATATACATGTTCTAAAGGAGAACAAACCTTTGCTTTTTTTTTTTTTGGTTTTTTCATAGAGAAACTTATTATTTATTAATTTAAGTATATAATTCTCTATTATAAGTTCAATTATAATTTCAATTCCAGCTTTTCGCAAAGGACCCGAAGTTTATCGAACAATGATGAGCAGTTAGCTTGATACAAGTTGATATTTTAAAGTACAAGAACATGAAAAATATGCAAGCCTTAAAAATATGATTTTTCATGAAAAATATTAAAATTAAAAATAAATTCTAAAATAAAATTTCATTTATAGAAACAACATACTTTAACCAATTAGAATTTAATTGATAAATTTGAAAACGTAAAAGTAAAGCAAAAATTTACATGAATTTTGAGATATATTGTTCGGCAACCAATAAAAGGTCTGTTAGTTACATGTTTACAATATAATAAAGTTGAATCATTCCTTAAGACACACAATCAATTAATTATTGAAAATGTATGAAATTTGAAACTTAATTGTCTAGCCACTAATTAAGAAATATTAATTTACAAGTACATTATGGAGAAAAAAAGGATGCAAAGCAATTATTAAGAAATAAAAAGAATGAAATTTTATTTCAATTTAAGTTTAGATATTCAAATACAATTACTTGTAAGTTGTAGGAAATTATTTTACTTACTGGCAAATTACAATATTAAGAACCGTTGTCTCAATATAATTATCAATTTAGCTTTTTTTTTTGTATTTATAAGTGATTTGCTAAATATATTTTAACTTACAAAGATATATTACAATAAGAGTATACCACGTCGTAAATCAAATAGTTGTTTTGATATAGTTTTTGAAGATTGAATTTTGACTTATCATTATTATTGTTTGTTGAAGAGTACAATTTTTATAACAAACATTAAAATTGTCCCTGTCCAAAAAACAGATGCAGTAATGACACGTGCCCATTGTGCTTTGGACAAGTTTATTTGATTTGATACATGGCTTGCTTTAATTGGTTTGGGTATTGATTGGGTTAGTGGAAGAAGGGGTTGAAAGGGCTGGGGTTTTGAGAGATGTGGATTATAGTTTGTTGGGTTTGTACTTGGACAGATAAATAGTTTTATCTGAAGTTAAATTAATTGTGTTTAAGGTTGAGTTGGTAGGAAATTAATGTCAATTTGGTTTACCAGAAATTATGCTATGCTTATAAAGTTCAAATCTACTTTTTTTAAATAAAAAAAAATTAATTTCATGCTATGCTTATACACTGGTTTTTTTTGCAGTTCAAACATTTCCTTTGTGATTAAGGTTACAATTGCCTGAACAATATATTCACATGTATAAATATATATTGTATCAACATAAATATATAATTAATTGAATATGTAACGTGGATTATATATTTTAAAAATTTAAAAATTAATAAGCTGTGACATTTTTTTAGAAAAATGTCAAAAAGGATATTTTTATTTCTCCAAGGTAAACTTGGCTTATGTCTTTTGCAGCAACTTTTAGCCACGATTATTCGCGTTTGAAGTATTTGCTATTGCCATGAGAATCATGTGCGAATAAGATCATTCGTAGTGTACTTCCAAAGTGGCCAAAATCAACAATCGGCACCCTATCATAAATTGTCTCTGTTACGTGCAGTGACCTTTCCGTCTCTTTATCTTTCTTTCTAGACACAATTATTTTTTTTTGGCCGCTCTACTGTTTTTAGGAATGAAACAGGCCAAAATTACAGTAAAAATTAATCCTATTAAAAATGTGATTCGAATGCTGAAGTTCCTAATTTGGTACCGATGCGTGTCGGTGTTGCTGTATAAAGGCTTACTGATTTGTCTTGCACAAAAAAGACCTCTTGGTCTGCTTTTCTTATTCAAAACGATTATGATACATCATATTCCACATTTGATATGAATATAATTATTAAGACTTATATAATAATTCAAGTTTATTACTACTAATAATTTAAATTTAAGTTTTTGAAGATTACGTGGTTTAAGTTTAAAAAGTTATTAGTTTAATGATTGGATTTGAATTGTTACAAATAGTATCAAAACCTGCACTAGTTTGATGTGGACTTTCACATTATTCTAGTGAGATCTTAATCCCGTGGATGTGATACGTGGTATTGATGAAGACATCAAAGATTTAAGTGAGTGAAATTATTTAAGAGTCACATGTTTTAGGCCCACAAAACTGCTGAATTAGTGATTGAACTTGAATCGTTACAATCATTATCTAATTCAGGTGACAACAACAAATTTGATAAATCGAGGAAAATCAGCTAATTAAGATGATATATAGCTTGCGTGGCTTGGGTAAAATGTCTGGGATGTAAGTGTTTCTTTGTGCTGGCAATGTGCTTCTGGCTATGTCGTAGCAGCACATTCTGGAGGGAGTCCCTGAGGGAATCGCTTTCTGTCAATGCAATAGTTGTAAACCATGTAATGTTTCTGCACCCACAGCAACCTTTCCAGGCTTGGTGCATCCAGCTCTTTTGCCAGCCACGAATATGAACTGCAGGGATAAGCCCCTACCCCTGAGGGCCAAAAGCAAGCTTGTGTGCTGAAGTTCTTGTAGGAAGCTGTGAAAGGAGCTTTGGTCCAATCTGTTTTGACATGGCCACCTCTTGTTGCCCAGTCATCAGCATTCCAAATACTAGAATGAATTCTCATTGCGCGGCTCTTGGGGAATGGAACTTTAGTTGAATCCACGTTCTTGAACTGTCTAATGGGGGTGCCATCAACATAGAAGCTGGGATGCATGCACGAAGTCAGAAGAAAGGGTGAAAAGGAAAGAAAAGGAACAGGGTAATTCACTATGAATTTAAAGTTTTTTAAAGGTTCTTACATGATGACATTGGGATTCCAGAGGATGGAATAGGTGTGGAAATCTACCGAAGGGTCAAACCAGAGGTGGAATTGTTGCTCTCTGTCTCCTTTACCTCCAGTAATTACATTAGTGTGAACAGTATAAGGATCACCACTCAAATTCCCTAAGAACTCGAAGTCTATTTCATCCCATGTTGATCCTTTTGAGGCTAGCTGCAACATAAACAGACTTAAGAGGAGAGTATCCAAACTCATGACATTGTTAAAATTTTAGTAGAAAATGCACAAGTATTGCTTACATAGTAGGATGTGACAATGCCAGCAGAGTTGCCAGGGACAAGTTTAAGCTGCATGGAAATCTTGCCAAATAGATACTCATTCTTGGATTGGCAAGCTGAGCCAGAGTCTTTATCAAGGGAGAGAGTGAGCAGCTCCCCATTGTTCAGTATCCTAACTCGGTCAAGTTCCCATGTGAGGTCAAAATCTTGGGAAAAGTTGCTAGCAAATGCAACCATCCAAGGGAAAAGCACAAGAAAAACCATAAACTTCATTACTAGTGATGAATCAGCCTTATTAATAATTTGCCGAGAAAGGGATCTAAGAATTTCGAGGGCAAGTTCAGTGCAGGTGCATTGAGTTGGGGGTATCCTATATACACATATATGTTTGTATATATATATATATATATGACAAAGAAGGCATAAGGTTCATGTGTCATAGGGATGTCAACGGGTACCCTATTATAAGATATCCGTGGATATCCTACTCGGTTACATCGGGTTAGAGTACTCCGTAAAAGAGTTCGGGTAGGGTTAGGGTAGCGATTTCACTACCCGAATTTTAATAGGGTAGGGTTTGAGTACTACCCTTTGGGTACCTTTTACCTAAACCCGATTACTATTTATAAATATTTTATTATTATTTTAATAATTAAATTAAAAATTTATAATTTTACTAACTTTACAAACAATTTTTTTCTTAAAAGCTAACAAATATATGAAAAATATGGTTAGTCTAATGATTAATATGATGATATTAATATATTTAAATTAAAAAATTATAACTTATAAAAATTATATTTTTTGTTATTTAAGTTTATGTTATTTGTTTGGATCTTCGTGTTTAGTTATTTAAGTTTATGTTGTTATTTGGATATTTATATATAGTTATTTAAGTTTATATCGTTGTATGAATATTTATTTTTAATTATTTAAGTTTATGTTTAAGATTTTTTTTATTATTTAAATTTAAATTTTATTTTTTTTATATTTATTAATTTAATTAATAGTTAATTTTATTAAATACGTAAAAAAATATTATTATATATGTATACGGGTTAAGTAATTGGATATTTATGAAGAAGATTTTAATAATTTTTTAATATAATCGAGTTTTTAAACATGTTAAGATAATTATAGGATAGTAAAAATATAATAAGATTAAGGTTATGATAGTAATTTTAAAATTAAACGAATAATTAATAAAATTAAAATAATTAATTTTTTATAAAATTAAAATTCAAATATTTTAAAATTATAAAATACATGACCCGTTGATATTCCTAACGTGCCATTTTGAGTGGCAGGGGGTTGATGAAGCATAGAAAGAGCAGCCTCGAACAGGTGGCAAGGAGGAGTGGCGGTCAAGGTCTTAAGGAATGCGCATGGCACGCAAGTGACAGCCTATAGCCTTGGCATTGTAACACGCGGTGCCATGGCTCATGGGGCTCATGGCTGATGACAGGCTTTTGACCTCGTGAATGCCTAGCCTTTAGTTGGATTAATGGAAGACTGACCACGCTACTTGGGTTGTACGCTCAATAATCAAAATCTTAATTACTATACACCTATTATAAACTGCAAGAAGTAGTGTAGCGCATTTTCATTTGCTTGGAAAGTATAAAAGCTTGAATTTAAAATTATTGTTATTTTTATTGCTCTGCTTTTTTTATGAAACAAAAAACAAAATTTGTATTGTATTTGAATAAAGAACTATATATAATTATTACTTATGAAGCAATAAAAAATTTTACCCATTCATAACAAAATAAGCACGTAATTCTACTTTTTTTTTTTATTGATGTAATTCTAAAAATTTGATGAAAGCTAACTGGATGTGACCCTGGGCTAGAGGACCAATCCTTTTCATTTTTTACTGGGCTGAGCTATCATATTGGCCCATGGCAGTGAGCAAGCTTATTTGATCCCTTTGTAAAAGAAAAAATGTATGGTACGAGAAAGGCAGGCAACCACCGGCTCACAGCTCATATTAGCAAAGTAGGTATATATTTGATAAGCGGATCCAGCATGGACACAATTAACAAAGTATGTGGTACACGAGTTGTATCAGATAATACAATTAATACATTAAAATATAATTAACATATTTACATATGATGCGGTTCATTCATTTAGGCATGAGTAACTTGTTTAAACATGATAAATTTTTTATTTTAAATATTAATTATTCAATAAATAAATTTAAATGCACTAGATATGTTGAGTAATATGACTTATTAATATGATTAATTAATTAAACATGTATAGATGAGTCATATACAGGCTATAGGTATATATCAACTTGCATAACACAATAGCATAATTACGACACAAATACGATTATATAGAATTCTAATTCATTTAAATTCATATAAGTATATCTTATCAAGGGATTGTATCCAAAAATATCAAATTGATGTCCAAGTTAATGGAAAAGAAGTCAGAATTTCTGTGACTATAATAATTTATTGTAGGTAATATGCTCATAAAAAAGGAACTGTGGGTGATTTATATGAATCACTAATTGGGTGGGAGAAGGGGGAGAAGCCAAACAAGAAAATAGCCAAAGGAGGAAAGAAAAACGGACGATCCTCCTCACACATCGCACGATGTATGCAAGGATTTGTCCAAGTTCTCAGTTGATTCCCACCCTTAATTGGAAGGGACAACAAATTAAATTAATGAAACCTATGTTGAAGTCATTCTGCAAGTTTGCCTTCACCTCTCCCTGCGCTGCTACATCTGATAAACTTAAGGGCATCCATGAAGGTTTTTTTCATTCTAAGTTTCTGTTTTATCATTTCACCTTTTAAATCTCATGCAGTTATGTCTTGTTCTTTTCCTTTACCGTTTCGATGCTTTAATTTAGATAGTCTAACCCCAATTAGTTTGTTTCCATTGCTCATAGGACCTTGTTCCCTGTTAATCCAAATATATATATAGGATCCGATGAATTACTTGAAAATTTTGTAGTCATGATTATGAATGAACTTGAAACAATTCCTCTTACATGTTAATAGATATCAGCATGATTTTGTGGGGCTCAAGAAATGGCTAAAAATCCATCATGCAATAGCTTAATACGCAAGCATGTAGCAGGACGGGCTAAAGGTAAATAAGATTACACCTTTAAAGCATAATCTAGCAATGAGAAAATATTGAAGATGAAAGATTGATTTTTCTTTTAATCTGCATTTATTCAATCATTTCTGGTGTAGGAGAAAAAATTGCAGAAACAGGCAGCAAACAGAGCTTCCAAATTTCACTGTTTTCCTTTCTCTTGACAGGTTTGTATACCGAAATTATAAGGAAAACAGCAGAATGAGTTCTCTGAAGCTCAACAACATTCTTGCAATCTTCCTTGTTGCATCACTGGCTAGATTTGAGCCATCCCTCGGATTCTTCCTTGGCCGAAGACACGTACACATTGTAAATTGGCTCGAAAACCAAGAGCCTTTGATGGTCCGTTGCTGGCGCAATGGCGGTAGTTTGGGTACACAGAATTTGAAATACAAAGAGGAATTCAGGTGGGAGTTTTTGGAAATAATTCCATTCCAGCATATGAAAATTGAATGTGACATGGAGTTCAACGATGGAGGGAAGCCAAGGAGAGGGCATTTCGTGGTGTTTGACTCTACCCAAGAGGTTAGGAGGCGTGAGTGCTATAAATGGTGTAATTGGTCAGTCGGAATATACGGCTTATATGCATATGATGAGGTTGATGACAGATGGGACTACGAAATTCCATGGCCTAGTAAAAATACGTTTTAGCTAATATCTTGCTATTGGGCTTTAGCCTGATCAAGGCTAAAGCCTTAGTTTCTCTATATTCACAATATTCTGCTTCTTTTGATTCAATAATTTGAAGTGGCAGACGTGGAAATCTATCTGCCCTGCACCATTTGATAAGCAATATGAATGGAAAATGGATTCCAGCTATATTAACTATATAACCACTGCAATAACTTTTTTGCTGATTTGAAACTCGTCATTTTCTTTATCAATAACTTTCAAGCACTTACATTGGTTTTGATTGACTTTGGGAGATTTTCGGCTCTTGGATCTTATCAGAGGTAGCTCATTTTGGCTAATCGGATTTATTTTTTCAAACTTATTATCTAACTTGAGTTTGCAAGGCATTAATTAACAAAGTATGTATAATAATGAGGTCCACATTCGTTAATGTTGTTTAGCATCTTGAGACAGAGTATTTGTTTTAAAATTTAATGCATGTGAATTAAATTAGGATAATATTATGAAAGATAACATGTATTTCACTTTTGAATTTATAATTAAAGTTCCAAGTTTTAGTTTTATATTTTTTTAATTGCGTTTAGGCCTTAGGGTAAGAACAGAATGGCCTGTTTTTCCAAACCCAACAGAATCCAATGCAATTTGCTCTTTCAGCTCTTATCTTTCTACGGGCTGAAACCTGAACTCTAGCCTCCAGAGCCGGTGGAATTTTTCTAGGATACAGAAGAGGAAATCTCTGCAAGAAATTAAAAACTCCATCCTTTCCCCGTCTACGACAGAAGCTACTGGAAAACAACTATTAGGTGCTTGCCCTGTCAACTGATGACTGGTTCGAAATATAGCCACAGGCTTATTTAATTTGTGGACTGGGGTAGGTTGACATTGCAACCTAGGAAGCAACTATGCTTATTCTATTATACAATATTGGTCCTAGAAGCTGCATTTAATTGGACTGACTATAATTATGATAAGGATGCCCATTTTCAATGTGCTTGTTTATGCCATCCAGCTGTTCAGTTCCTAGATCACCCCACCAACCAACTTTCAATATTCAAGTAATTTTTCCAACATTGCTCACAGCCCTATAAATAGCCACAAGCTCAAAGTTTTCAGTGTGTGACAATTCAATCTCATCAATCAATTGTCTTAAGCCTAAACTCCGTTTTCTGTAGTTATTTCCACCATCAACTATAGTCAATGGATACAGTTTCCTCTCATCCAAATGCACTAGAAATGTTCCTGATTACTTTTCTTATGGTTGAAACTTTCATGGTTGCTTCTGCTGGCAACTTCTACCAGGATGTTGATATCACATGGGGAGATGGTCGTGGAAAAATTCTCAACAATGGCCAGCTTCTCACTCTCTCCCTTGATAAAGCCTCTGGCTCAGGCTTCCAATCCAGGAACGAATATCTGTATGGAAAGTTTGATATGCAACTCAAACTTGTGCCTGGCAACTCTGCTGGGACTGTCACTGCCTACTATGTAAGCAACTTTTCCAGACAGTTTCCGCATCAATTCAAAATTTTTTCGACAAATTCTATTGATCTGTTCAGTGGTAACACATTAATTCTTGTGTCCTGCAGTTAAAATCTCAAGGATCATCATGGGATGAGATAGATTTTGAGTTCTTGGGGAACCTAAGTGGTGATCCTTATATTGTCCACACTAATGTTTATACAAAAGGTAAAGGTGACAGAGAGCAACAATTCTACCTCTGGTTCGACCCAACTGCTGATTTTCACACTTACTCAATTCTCTGGAACCCTGAACACATTATGTAAGTATACAAAAATCAGCATGCCATCTAAGCCCCGCATTTTTATCATGCAAATATATCTCAACTTTGCAATAACTTATATTTTCTTTGTTGCAGTTTCTATGTAGATGGTAGACCAATCAGGGAGTTCAAAAACCTGGAGCCTGCTGGTGTTCCATACCCAAAAAACCAACCCATGAAAATGTACAATAGCCTCTGGAATGCTGATGACTGGGCCACGAGAGGAGGCCTTGTTAAGACAGACTGGAGCCAAGCTCCCTTTGCAGCTTCTTTCAGGAACTTCAATGCCAATGCTTGCATCTGGTCTAATGGAGTATCGCCTTGCAGCTCAAATTCATCTTCTAAAAATGCCTGGTTTTCACAAGAGCTGGATTCTTCTGGTCAAAAAGTGCTAAATTGGGTGCAAAGGAATTACATGGTTTACAATTATTGCAAAGACGCAAAACGTTTCCCTCGGGGCCTCCCTGTCGAATGCACTGTTACTAATAGAAAATAGAATAAGATGAAGTAGTTTCAGCGAGAACATTTTGTAGTGTAATTCTTTAAGCAAAGTTGATACCATAATTGTTTCGAGTTATTTGTATGATCATATACTATAATTCTATAAATAAAATTTGAAACTAATGCACTTTTCATTTGTTCATTGAAAGCCTATAGCTATACTGTTATAGGGAAATGTTTAGTGTGAGAAATAAAAAAAATGGTTAATGTTAGAACTCAGATTTTAAATTCCTGTACCAAATAGTCGGACCAATAATTAGGGTTGAGTAAAATTACATCGAAGTAATGACCCAATTCAACTAAATGTAATTTGGATAAAATGGTTGTTGACTTCATATGTTTTTGATAATAATAAAATATTCTTAGTCATTGATGTCTAATTACTTTATTTAAGTGTGTAGGATAAAATTTAAAACCCTTAATATATTTGTTGTTTGGAAGCAAGTCAAGAAGTTTGTTTAATTACAAGATTGGTTAATCAGTTAAAGAAGCAAATAAGAAAAGACTTAGTGAAGACAGTATGTTATTAATTCATTAACATAGAGCCTTAATCAGTTAAGGCAAAGCTGGGTGTTGGGTAAAAGTAAAACAAAAGAGCCTTAATCAGTTAACACTAGGCTTAACTGATTAAGAAGGTACTGAATGCTAAAAACAAAATCATGCTAATTGATTAACGAGTTTGGTTAATTGATTAGAACACAAGACTTTAGTACCTTTAAGCGTCAAAATAAAATTTGAAAGAATGTAAAACCCGACCCTATAAATACATGTCATGACATACATGCAATGAATAACGTGTTTGTATGTTAGGAAAGTCTCAAAGAATAGCTAAAACCCGGTATTGTACCAAATGGTACACTTAAGTTGATTTAACCTCGAACTAGTTCAAATAGAAATTTTAAGATGAAATTTAATATTTCACAGTTCATGAATGACTTAAAATGATGTTTTGGAGTTCGAGGGTTAATTTGGGATGAAACTGAAAATTTTGATGTCTAGGGGCAAAATCGTCATTTTACCACTCAAGATTATAAATTGACCATGGAGTGAAATTTTTGATCAATATTGACTATTTGGAGTATAATTTGATGATAGGAAGTGAAAAATTTCAATTCTGGTAGTTTTCGGAATATAGGGGCAAAACAGTAATTTTGCCGTCCTAGGGGTAAAATCGTAATTTTCACCAATCAAAACTTGTCAAAATTTAATGATTTATTCATTTTTGGAATGTATGGATATGGTGTTTGAAGTGGTGAAAATTTGAAATTTTCAGAACGAAATTTTAAAAATGGGTCCCACGGGAAAGTGACACGTGGCATAGTTTTAATGAAATAATAATATTTTAATCCAAAACAGCCCATTTAAGCTCCAGCTCAAGGGGGGTTCGGCCGTAAGGAGAAAAAGGAAGAAAAAAATAGGGAGAAAAGGAGGAAAGGAGAAAAAACCAAGGAAAAGCTTGAAATTTGACGAAAGATTCGCGGTTTTCGTCCGTTTTCGCGTCTAACGGTAAGATTTTCCGACTTTGACTTGGTTTCTACCTTTCCCATGCTTTTGTTTTCATTTTCCATGCTTCAAGAGAGAGATCTCAGAATAGATCTAAGTGCTGGACCGAATTTAAGGGGAGAGATTTTGGATTTTTCAAGTTTCGATTCTTAGCTAAATCGGTAGTTTCGGTTAGTTAGAGTTGTTTAGAAATTAAATTGGACTCGAAAGCAAGGAATTTTCACAATACCCACTCTAGGCTGAATCTTCAATGCTGTCCAATGGCGATGAATTGATTTTTATTCAAATGAATTGAAGGGAAAATGATGAAAAATGACTAATTGTGCTAGAAAAACAAAATAGAAAATTTACCGGGTGAATGTCCCATTTTAACCGAATTTTTCAGGGAAGAAAGTGACCTGAATTTAGTGATTCCAGAGGGTTATAAGCAGGTATTTGATGGTTAAAAATGTTGGAGAGAGAATGGGACGATTTAGAGCAAAAATGGAGCGCGTTAGCAATTTATCGGGTAAAGTACCGAAAATAGGCTAGTACCGTGTTTAAGTCATTTTAGGCCGTTGCATTTCATGCCATGCATTAATATAGGATTTATATCAATTATATAGTGATTTAGCATAAATGTGTTGAATTGTGTAATTTTTACAATGTGTCTAGGAGGAGAGCCTTCCGGTAAAGGCAAGGAAGTCGTGCCCGACGAACAGTAATCGGGGCACCTGAAAAGCATTAAATTTGTGCAAACGGTGAGTAAACTTATTATTATTGTAAATTATCTAAAGTCTATTTTAATTGTTATTTGTGAATTTTATGCAAAAATGACTTTAAAAAGAAAAATTTTACGGTATGCAAATAAATAGATTTAAATGTTAATATGTGAATTTAGTAAAAAATTGAGTAGTTTGGAGGCCGTAAATTTTGTTATAAATGATGTTTCCATTCAATAGGCTTATGAGTATGTGTATATATGTGGCTATGTGTGAAATGCCTTGGGAATAAATGTAAGCTGAATTTTTACTATGCAGGCTGGGTAAATAAATATAAGCCACGTTATACTGTCGAAATTTTATCAAATTGGTGGGTTTAGTCACTGCAGTGGCAGGTTTCTGTGGACCGCCTATTAGAAGGGCACAGTAAGCCCGGTTATACAGTTACTCCGGTTGTAGAGGCGAGGAGGGTAACTCCCGGGGTAGTGTTAGAGTTCACTTCACGTAGAACCCACACGTGAATGTGTATCTCGGCCAACGCCAAGGAACGACTTGTTTTAAAAACTAAAACGTGTTTAATGTGTAACTGTTTTGACAACCTTGGCGGACTCGGTTAGATGCCTCGGCCAAGGTATCCCCGAGGACTAGTTTTGGCTTGAGCCATGATTTTAATAAAAGTCATAAGCCTTAACAATTGTTTTGATAAATCATAAATATTTCTTGATTTAAGAAATAAAATGAAACCTTATGAAATGGTTTGAAATAGTTATTTAAATTTGCCTCCATTTTACTTACCTTTAGATGTTTATGATAATGTTTGTTTACTCATTGGGATTGCAAAATCTCACCCACCTCCTGTCCAAACATTTCAGGCCGTGGTAGCTCGTAGATACCAGATTTTGTCGAGGACTACCGTAGATCGTCTTCCCACGACAGATAGTAGGTGCACTACCATTGTCGTATTTGTATAGTTATGGGCCCACCGGTCATTGTAATTATTATTGTACATTATGACTTTGTAACTTAATGTATGTATGAATTTATTTTACTTTCACGCTATAAAAATTACTTATACGCGTGTCTATAAAAATTATTTTATAAAAAAATGGAATATTTTTATCAATATTTTTGAATAGTAAATTATGACTTTAAACCCTTGAAAAAGAAGGTTTCGGACTTCCGATTTCAAATCCGATTTCAGATTATGTTTTCTGGATGCATAAACTATATTTTTACCAGATTTTAATATTTTCATCGAAAAATGACCAAAATACCCTTGTGAGTCAGATTTTATATTTTGATTTATTTAAGCCAGAAATGAGTGGTAAACCCTCAAAGGGGATGTTTGGAAAGAATTACTCATACGGAAGGCTAGAAACTGGTACGAAAGCCTTACGGGGTTCCAGTTGGCATTCCGGATAATGAGTGTCAATTGGGACGTCGTGGCGGTTGTCATGGGTCCGAGGGAAGTTCCGGGTCGTGACAAAGAAGGTTAACTGTTAAAGGGAGCAAAAATGGGAAAAATTCAAATTCAAAGAATTTTTGATTGGTTAAAGCTAATTTTAATCCTTTAAGGTTAAAGGAAGTGAAGCCTCAACTAGTTAAAGGGAAAGCTAACCAATTAAAGGAAGATTATTGTGTAGAGTAAAATAAAAACAGAAAGTTTGTAATCAATTAGAACCTCCTCTAATCGGTTAACATAATGTGCACAACTGTAAGACAATGTAAGATAGAGAAGCTGTAATCGGTTAAAGCCTGCTTATAACCAGTTAACAAAACATTATCTGTCTGTTTGAAAAGAGTCGCTAAAAGACAAAATAACGGCTAGTAATGGTTAGAAACCGTCTCTAATGGCTAGAATCAATCTCTCAAGTATTTAAATCCTCTCCAATAGTCAAAAATCATATAAATAAGCAACCGAGAGTGATTTTGAGCTTAAAACATCCAAAAACCTTATCTTAACACTTGTATTCTACTTTTATCTTTGTGAAAGTGTTTGTGCTGAAGTTTGTACAACTTAAATCAGTTAAGTGATCATTTGTACATCATTTTATTTTCTATTTCGTGTTTAGTAAGAGTGTGTGAGACACTCTAAGGGGTAGTCTAAGCTAAAGAAAGCTTAGGACTTGTTATAAAAGGGTTTTGAGCTTGGGTTAAAAACTCATCTTGTAAAAACTTGATGGACTCTGTTAATTCTACTGGTTTTAGTGAAGTTAAATTGAAAATCCTTAATTGAGAAAATTAAGGTAGTGGATGTAAGTCAGGTGGACTGAACCACTATAAGTATTATGTTTTGTACATTTCTCTTAACCTTTCTTTACTTGATATTCACTAACTTTCACAATTTCTCAACCATCTATCTTAAATCTTCCAAACGGTTTTCAAATTTCTAGATTTACCTTCAAAATATTTTTAAAGTGCTATTTGTCCTCCCTCTAACACTCTTTTTGAGACTAATGATGATGAGGTCTAATTGGTCCAAAAAAATTGGTCCAATTGACTTATTTGGTCAATTTTCGATCATAAAATTTTTAGATTGAATTGACCAAAAGATCAAACTAATAATAATAATATATATATTTTAAATTTATATTTTTCTATTACTAAGTTAATGATGTGCGATTGGTGATTGTCTTATGTTAGATAGTCTAATTTTGTGGATGTTAATTTTATTATCTTTGTTATATTGAATCTTGAATGTTAGAACTTAGAAGTTGAAACTCTTAAATGTTAATTTGATGGATTATTTGAAAAGACATAATTAATTATGTGAGTGAAAACACATATGTTATATTTTTTTAATGTTTAAATTATTTGTATATTTTATTATTGTAGATGAAGTTTATAAATTTCAATATTATAATTTGAAAAAGAAAAAAGTGAAAAAATTTTAGTTTTTTTGGTCCAAAATCAAACTGATCAAATCAATTCGATGTTTGGTCAATTCGATTGTCCTTTAAGCTTGGTAGATTTTTTTAAAATGTTTGGTCTATTTAGTTTTTAAATATGACAGACCGAACCAACAGAACCAACCAATTGCTCACTCCTACCGATAACATAGTATAATTTTATATTATGTATTAATTATTAATTCCAATAATCAATAATATTACTAAATATTATTATCTTAAAAAATAATTTGATAATATTATCAAATATAATTTTTAAATTATATTATTTAGTATTGTGAGTGCATAATAGAATTTAATATTAAATAATTTAATATTATTGTTTAATTGAATATTTAATATTACTTAATCATATTGAATAGAAGAAATTTAATAAGATAATTTTATACTATATTATTCAATATAATTTTAATATTGTATTCTTTATTAATGCATTATAAACTTTAATAAAATATAATTTAAAAATATTAATTAATCGAGTATTTAATACTAAATGAATTAATAATACTAGTTCATATAAAATAATAAAATGATAATTTAATTACCAATTATATTACTCTTATTATTTAGTATAAATTATAAATCAATAATATTACTATTTATTGATATTATTTTATATTATAATATTTAAATTTATTACTAAATTGAATATTATTTTATATGAAATAATCTAATGTTATAAGTTATTTATATCATATCATATAATTTAAAAATACAATTAACTAATATTGTAATTTATATAATAAATTTTAATATGAAATATGTTTTATATAATTATATAGTATTAAATATTAAATTATTTAACATTTAATATTTATGTTAGTTAATATTTTACATAATTATAATACTTTCATTTAAATGATATTAAACTATAATATAATTAAATGGTAACATTTAATATTATCATTTAAAAATGTTAAATACCATTATTTTAAATTTATTTTAAAGATATAAAAATTATTTTTATTTCATTTTTATTTATCAAGTACATTGTTATTTTTATTTAGTTTTTAAAATTTTATTTTTGTATTGAATTGCTATGTTTGCAATAATTTTAAATATTTTCTCAACATATAATAATGACTTTGACCAAACTTATTTTATTTTTTTAAATATTACAAAATAAAAATAAAAATAAAAATAAAAATTTTGATAACAAAAACAAAAGGTGAGGCTGGCATTTACCACCTCTTTTAAACAAATTTTCTCTTTTGTCACTGTAATTCTTTTCTATTGTCTTATCTATTCCCCTCCTATAACTTTACTAATATAACTAGCTAGCGAAGATAGCCATTAGCGGCACCACTCGTTCTTCCTGGGGGCTGAAACTTCCAATTTATTCATTGTCGTAGTTTAAGACAGCGTAAAGCCATTAGCATCAACATCATCAACATTCACAGAGAAGGTAACACTTGTTGCCTATGCTTTAATGTATTTAAGATATTTGATATATTTTTTAACTCTTAATATCTTAATAATGTGTTGTCTTGGGATTGTCATAAGACTTTTAAAGGAAATCTTAAAACTTAGAATTATTCTATTTTTAAGCCTTTTATATGAGTTTCTAATGCTTACAAATTATTAAAATCTATATGGAGGCTTCTTTGAAGAATTTTATTTGTCATGTTTTTTTTTTCTCCATCTGATTACTTTAAAGTAGCAATAGTAATGCTCCAAAAGCAAAAGGCCTCTAAGACCTAGAGTTTAATTAAGTTTAGACACATAAGTTTTCACGTTTATGTATTAGCCATGGTAGTAATGGGGTGAGATTAGTTGGTTTAAGTCTTCAAGTTCAATATATTTTGATATAGAATTCCATTATCTTACAAGTATCAGATTGTTTTACTTTTGCTAATATGATGCGATTCCATATGATTGCTATCTAGCTATAATAGTACCTACGAGTATCTTGACAATTGACATATTAACAGTTTACTCAGTATAATCAAGCACTGTCTACCAAATGAAACTCCATGGAGTGCAAGAAAGATTGGTTTCTAATTGAACGTAAAATTAAATAAGGTTAAAACTTTCCTCAAACATTTGAATAAGGAGGTGTTTGGATATATGATAACAATATTTCCAAACTTGAGGATAAATTGGAGGAGTTGGATGTCATAGGAAATCAAAAAGGCCTCACTGAGGAGGAGCTATAAAGGAAGAAAGACATGGTATCGACTTTGTTAAAAGCTTCATGAAGCAAAGAATATATGTGGCATCAAAAGTTGATAATAAATGGTTGAATGAGGGGGATAAAATTATTAAATTCTTTCATAGTAAAGCTAAGGTTCATGCTAGACGCAACCATATTGGTGGACTAAAAAAGAATGGTCTATGGGTCATAAATCTCAAGGAGATTAGAAAGGCAACAATTAACTACTTTCTTGCACCTTTTCATAGAGATTGATACGTTTAACCTTGCCTTGAGGAGTATGCCTTTAAAAGGCTCGATGAGGATATGGCAATGAGCTTAGAGGTTCCGATGACAATGAAAAAGTTGAAAAAGGTGGTATGGGAATGTAATGAGTTTGAGGCTCCTAGACTAGATGGTATCAATTTTAAAGAAGTCTTGAGATTTGGTAGGGGGTGAAATTTTGGATTTCATATTGGATTCCATGCAATCAAGCAAACTTGATAAGGGCTTCAACTTAACTTTTATTATCTCTATTCCTAAAGTGGAGAATCCGATGGTTTTAAAAGAATTTCAAATTATTAGTTTGGTGAATTGTTTTATAAAATTTTGGCAAAGTTATTAGCTAATCGATTGAAATGGGTGATTGGTCACGTGATTAGTAAGACTCAAAGTGCTTTTGTTAGTAGTTGATAAATTATGGATAGTGTGCTACTAGCAAATTAGTTGATACACAATATGTAGAAGAAAATGTGGAACTCAAACGGTGTGACACTAAAGCTAGACTTTCGAATTGCTTATGAGTGCATGGAATGAAATTTTTTTATGTTCAAAGTGCGCAAGATGGGATTTGGTGAAAGATGAAGGGAATAAATGTTTGAATGTTTCTTTATAGTGAGAATATCTATTTTGGTGAATGATACACCCAAAATTCTAATGAGGAGGGGAATTAGGCAAAGGGATCCATTTTCACCATCCATTTTCTTATGTTAATTGATACATTACCCTTGATGTTGGTTTAAGCAGAAACTTTGGAATTGTTTAGAGAAATCAATTTTATTGAGAGTGGTTTAAGGATCTCTCATCTCCAATATGCAAACAACATAGCTCTCTTTATGGAGGAAAGTGTGCAAGGTGCAATTAACATTCAAGAGTTCTTGAGGTGTTTTGAATTAATTTTCAATTTAAGAATAAATTTTTGAAAATCTAATCTATTTTTCATTGATATTGGGACTAATTATGGGGAAGATATGGCTAAAATTTTAAGGTGTCAGGTACGCATATTACCTTTTTCTACTCAAGTATTCCTTTAGGGACCAGTTCGAGAAGTAAAGTGGTTTGGGAGCCAATTGTTGATAAATTTAGGAAAAGATCAGCTTTCTAGCAAAAAAAGTGTCTTTCTTTTAGTAGTAACGTGACATTGATTAATTATGTCTTCAATTCACTTTTAATTTATTATCTTTCTATAATTTAAGAACCAAAAGGAGTATTAAAAAGACTAGAATGAATTAGGAGAAATTCTTATAAGAGTGGTGAGGGATGAAAGAAAATGGCGAAGGTTCGTTGGCAAATGGTGTGTAAACCTAAGGCACTAAGAGGTTTAGGCATATTAAACCTGTCACACAAAAACTTAGGCTTTTCAGAGAAATGGTGATGCCATTAAGGTAAGGAAAGGAATGCCTTATGGAAAAGGTTGATAACCGAAATGGATGGTGTTAACATGTTAGAATGAGCCATGTAGCAAATTAGATTGGTTAATGCTTAGATCCAATCATGCAATCATAGCATCCATACTGAATGATTAGAGGTTTTTTCTCATCAATAAGACAATGATTATAAGTTTATTGAATGAAGTCCATAAGATTAATATGCCTTGCAAGGGAATTATAAAATATTACAATTATGAGATCATTGTGTATCAAAGCATAATCTCTAAGTGTTCCTAGTCTATATATAATTGAAACTGAACATCAATGATACTTAAAGACTGGCATATTTTATGTTTTTTACTTAAGAAAAAAACAATCAATCTAAAAGGTTGAAGTATAAAGATACTTGGAACTAGGATGTGGGTGCTTGTTTTTGGAACAAGTTGATTGAATATGACCCACCATGACAAGGGCATATGATATCTTACTCTAGTGTCTATGCAATACTTTTCATTTGTTAGCTATGTAAGTACTTTCTAGACTTGAGGCATCAGGTTATCTTATATGTAAAGTGTTATACTTTGATTTTGTCTTTATAGGTCCTATTAAGGATGCAAAAACAAGATATTGTTGGGTATAGCATAAAGCATATGAAGGTAAAAAAGTGGTCAAGATAGAAATCATCACCTCAAGTGATTTAGGGGACATATCTTAATTGTTCTTGGTTGATATTAGCTTATTGAAGTCCTTGACCAAGGCGACTTAGAGATTATGAAAGGAGTTTCATAAGTCTCTGTATAGTTAATGATCTAATTGCAAGAATGAATATGGAGATCAATGAGAGTAGACATTACACCATATTCTTATCATCTCTAGAATATATGATGGGGAATAAATTACATTGAAAGGTTGAACACTGAAAGATTGAGTCAAACCATATTAAGTTTTCTAACATTTAGTGGTCATGATGAATTGCTAGATTTTACTCTTAGTTTATGAACTTTAGATAGTTAACTTGATTAATGATAAATTTAAATTTTAAATTTATTTAATCTTAAGTTTAACTTAAGGATTATATCTTAAGTTCATTACCAACATGTTAAAAGTCTAATGGGTCACACATTGAAATGAATATTGAAAATTAAATGAAAAAAGGTAACTAAGTTGGACTTAATCAAATTAAAAGTTATAAGCTTTTTAAGGACTTAATTAAATAGTTTAATTAAGTTACTGGATTAATTGACAATTGCATAAAAGTTGTGTAATTGACATAATTAGGGTTAAATTAATTCAAGGTATAAATACCTTGCTATAGCCTCCCAACACAAAAGAAGCTTACACACTTGAAAAACACTCTTACCCTAGCCAACCTTGTGAAAAGAAAAATGTTTTCTTTCACTTAATGTTGTGTGTGTTCGGTCCTAAGGTTGTTTTGTATTGGATTTGAGTTTATGAAACTCATCTTTGCTACCACTTAGACATGGTATAACACTCGCAACCCTTAAAGAAGGATTTTCTGATTCATTGGTGTGGATCACTGTCAGAGGTTGCACAAGTATTTCTTGGACAGCTTTGGTTTGCAATAATCGGGTTAAGGTGGTTAAGTCTTTCAAGGTTGTTTTGATGGTTTAATAAAGGATTCATCAACCTTTGTTGTTTCGGTAATATGATCTGATCATACGGCTTTATTTTACATTTTGATTCAGTGCTCAATATGGCATGAATAAGATCCTAATAGGGTGAGGTGCATTTTATTTGTTTATTTTCTTTCATTGTAATTTTGTTTGTATTTAATGCATAACCAGCATTCATCCAATAGTGGTATCAAAGCCCTTTTTATGCCATTTGAGTGCTTGTTCATGTTCAATCGATGATTGATTAACAAGGAGTTGTTTTGCATTTTGATTTGATGCATTTCTTAGTAAAATCGATTTCTTTAAAATTTGTTTTTCAATTCCATTTTTGATTCTATCCAGCAACGTTTTTATCCTTTGCAATGTTGTCTTAAGTCATTTAAATCATTTTTAAGACTTACCTAATGTGTGTTTTAATTTGTGTAGAGGAAGCATGAGAAAAGAGCACCAATAAGGGTTGGATTTGGAGGTTGTCTTGCAAAAGATAGAATAAACGATTTTAGGTGTAGTTTTTTCACATGTATTTTGCTTATTTTCCAACAAAGAAAATGTGAAATCGTTTCACATTAATTGTAGGAAAGTGGACAACAAATAATCATGAAAAGTTTGTGATTTTAGGGTTAAAACTGAGCAAGAAAGAAGTCGAAAATGAAAATTGTCTTATTGTAGTTTTAGCACGCATATATGGGGTTTAGATGTAATTTTTTATTCTATTTTGTGCTTAATTTCTAGCAAATAAAATGTGTAATTGTTACGCACTAATTTTTGGATATGTAGATAGCAAAATCATAAATTTTTTATGATTTAGGAAGCTGATTTCTATCAAAATCATAAAATCATATCTACATGTAGACTCGCTTGTGCCCTTCAATGTGGTTAATTACTTTTATCTATCTTCGTGATGTCCATGCATCATATCATGTCATATTACTATATCTAGATCTAATGAGACCCAAGTTCTACCATTATGGCTCCATTGTTACATTAACAATGTTTAGAACCTTTTATTAGTTTTATGAACTAACGATCTAAATATCTTCCTTTTAGAGCCCTTTTAGTAGGATGTATATGACTTTAATTATATACATGTATATAGTCCTCTTTCTTTCTTTGGAACCATTCCAACTAAACTATGTTGTATGCATCATATGCATTTATCACTTTTCATTATGCTATCTGCCCCTTTTAAATTTTGACACTTTCTTTGTACACACGTTTCATCCCATGTAATTGTATCACCAAAGAATTGTATTTACTCCTACTAACCTCCTTTTGTGTATAAGATAAGTGCACTTATACACTTTATTAAATCCAACCCTTTGGATCCTATTTAATAGAACAAAATGTATAACTTTCAATGAAAAAATATTTAGTAGTCCATCAAATATGAATAATACATCTCCAATGTATCCTACTAAATCCATGGAGTTCTCATACATATGATTATACATCTCTATGCAAAATCTTAAGAATTAGATTTCAATATAACCATGTAATAACTAAGAAACTCTTTTCTTAGTGTCATCATGCTCCCACTAAATCCAAGATCCTTTGTGAGAGTATTAATCAGACTCTTTTGAATTTTTTGTGATGTTGCATATATACATCTCAATGTATGCTTGGAATCGTATTGGTTTGGAATAATATAATTGGCTACATATATATTGGAGAGATATGGACTGAATCATATCATTATATGAATTTTGCTTTCTTCTTTGAACAAACATCTCTATGTTTTATTCATAAGAAAGTTCCATTTCACATGAATCTACATTCATCTTTTGAATAATTAATTAATAAGTAAGAGTAATCTCACTAAGATCATATCTTAATAAGAATACTTCATACTATATAGCTCGTATGATTTTATATTTGAATTCTCTGAACATTTCAAGGTTTCAAATATTATTTCTTTAAGTATACAAGACAAAATCTTAATTTGATCTTGTGTAAACTTAATGAATTAAAAACATTTTCTATAACATTTTATGTTCAATGGTTCGAATACATCTATATGTATAAGACCTTTTGAACATACCAAGTCATTCACTTTTACATGCAAATTGATTTGGTCATATAAGAATTACTAGCTCCTTTATGATTCCCAATAAAAAAGGATCTAAGTATATTCATACTCTAATTCTTATTTTAATGACTAAGACAAAAATGCCATAATTGAGATCATATGCAATCAGTTTTCTTGACATTTATATTGAGCGTTGACTTACTACTATTGTTTTGTGCTTTATGTCATTACATAAATGCATTCAACATCTAGTATCGAATACTCATGATGTTAATACAATAATAGTAACTTCTAACTCAATCATAAACTCTGGCAAAGTAGAAACCTCTATAAGCTTCCTCTTCTTTAACTTTATCAAGGAAATTTTTTTTTTCGTCTCTCCTTTGTCAATCTTTACCATAAAGATGTTTGAGAACATTTCTCAATTAGTGCCATTATCGTGGTTATCTTCCCAATTCATAATTAAGGCAACATAAATTTCATCTCATGGAAGTATATTTCTAATTATGAATTGTATTTGGTAGAGATTGTAGAACGAGCAAAAAGTGTGCTCAACAAGTCTCCGATTAAAAGAGCAGCTAGGTTATCTTGCTATATGGTGCAAGGCAACTTGCTCATGCGGGACATGTGACTCAATAGATAATGAAGGATTTTGTTTGTGCCTTTATTAGGGTCTCATCTTTGCATGCATAGCATTTATTAAATCGCATAAAATAAATCTATCACATGCATGCTACTTTGCATTGCATAACACTTATTAAATTGCATAAAATAAATATATCACATGCAAACTGCTTTAGATGATTATGGACTTTAACTATACTAATTCTCTTGAGCCATCAAAAGAAACTAGCTTGGTCAAACCTAGGGGATTATGTATAAGAATTTTCAAAATTTACTTGTAATCTCTTTGTCCTTCTTGGCGCCTTGAATCCCCAACGTCAATTTTTTCAAAATTCAATTCCTAATCTATCCTAATTCTAATTACATTTGAATGTAGAAACCTCGAGTTACATTCGAGGGGAGTAAGATAAGAAAAGAATTTTACAAACTGAGATAAAGAGACAAGGCAGGACATGGAAGCCCTATTTAAAAAATACCAAGAATATACATTCAATCTTTAATTAAATGAGATTAATGATAGGTTTTGTAAAATGTTTAGGAGCACAAATTAAAAATATTTTAATTTGTAATAAAAAATTTTAATTCTAATCCTAAGAAGATTAGGAATGGATAAATTACTAATTTTGATTTGTAATACTTACTATGTATGAAAAAAGTTTCCATATATATAGAATTAAATAGTTACTTGAAAATTTGAAATTGACAAAATTCATATAATTCTTAAGTTAAAATTAAAATTAGATAAATTTAAACTACTTTAAATTTATTATTAACCAAGTTAACTATCTAGAGTTCATAGACAACATGAAAAAGATCCTAAGAAGGTGAGGCATAATTTAATTTTTAAATTTGTTTCCGCTGCAATTTTATTTGTATTTGATACATAATCAGCCCTCACCCAACATTCAGTAGTCTCTTTGTAGAACTTCTCAAGGCATAGCTTCGATGAAGGATGTTGCTATCTCTTGTACTCTAGCTGTTTTGCAAGAAATCAATATAGATGGGTGCACATTTGCATCTCCTGGAATGTTTCTCTGATCTTTCATAGTCCATCTCTTTTTGTTTTATAATTTTATTTTTTGGCCAAGCTTGTTGGTTGTTCGAGAATGTTACTTTTACATGGAAAAGCTTCTAATTTTTTTCCTTGGCTGTTCAGGCCACTCATAATGAGGTAAGTGTAGAAGATGCCATATGTGGTTGTTAAAACAGTATCTCATCTCTTAATCTTTATTTGATCACCCTTTCCCATCATTATATCGCTTATCAACATTATAACATCTTAAGACTGTCCCTCATCTTTATGTTTGATTTTTTTCTGCTATATAATTTATCACTAATGTAGTGACTTATTTTAGCAAGGTGAACTTACCTGACATGGGATGTGGTTGTTGCAGGGGGTTTCCAAAATTGATAGTACATACTAATATTATCTCTGTGAGGGGAAAAGGATGTTTGCTGGTAACAGTGAAACATCAGTTGAGCATGATGGTTCTTTCTTGATCATATTTTAACTTGTCCTTTACCTCCTCCAGCTACACCGGAGCAGTTGGCAAAGAAACTGTTGAATGAAGAGCAGACAAACACTACAGAAAGTATTATGGACCTCAATATAGTGATCATCTACAAAATCCAGTCGCTCAGATAGTGCCAAGTTCACATGTTCAAGATGCGTCAGCTCAAATCCTTGGAACTGCTGTTCACGTGGACAAATATAATGACAGTGGATCCTCAAGGAATATGAAAACTGATCAAAAGCATATGCTTGAATTCCACGTCCTCTGATAATCTGATACAACAGAAGATGCAACTTTGGATTAAATGGTTCAAGCATATCTTAGAGTGGGGAACGCCATTGTCGGATACTGTGAATCTTCTTGGAAATTCGTAGGATATCATGCTTTATCTACACCAAAATGAGTGCTTCTCATAGAGGTTAGTTTCAATGATTAGTTACTGTTGATTATACGCAGGCTAGATCAAATGAAGATGGTTTAAAACTTGGCCTTATGCACTTGAAAAGTACCACAATTATATCAGTAAAATTGAGTCCAGTTTGTCTGATGTGTTCCCAAGACAGGCTGTATTCATGAGATTATATGCTTGAGTCGGGTGATGCATGTTAAAGTGAAGAGTAGTTAGAGACATGAATTCCATTTTGCAGTGAAGTACGAAGATGAATTTTAGCAAGAATAAAGCTGCTTTGCTGCACATGGATATCATCACAACCTGGGGCCTGTCTTGCCCATGTAATCCAAGTGGTGTTTGGTGTCATGTAGAGTAAGTGGATTCCTAGTTTGCTTTGATGTAATATTCTTAAATTAAATTCTATATTTGAAAGGGTTAACCATACAAGTATCATGCCATATTTCCAACAGTTAGTAATTATCTGGTATCATGTGTGTTGCGGTGTGGCCCGACAAAGTTCTCATGATCTGATCCAAACGAGGAAAAAGGAAAGGAAAGAGTTTTAGCACTTTTATATACGTTTCCATTATTCTGGCAGAGATTGGTGGAGGAAGTAGAATTCATTTTTGAGGTACTCCACTTTGCAGACATGAATCTTGTACCACAGACCTCAACTTGTAGGGTCAATTGTCTCCAAAGCTCAATTTGGTCCTATGGTTATGTTTTGCGTTAATGCTCTGCATCCTGATGTGATCTGTTGGTTGACTGAATTGAAAAGGGCGGGTTTCCATTTTGGGTCTCCAGCAAATAAGCAAAGAAGACATCAATAGGTCCATTTTTAATTGCACGAACTTAAGATCCCATACTAATGTGGGGTCTCATTTCCTCAAAACAGTAATTGCTTCGTAGATTTTACTGAATAATAGTGATAGCTTTTATGCAACGGGAGGTCAAGGAGATCTTCCATGCATTTTTTATTTTCTTTCTTGCAAAGTTTTAAGTTTTAGCTGACATACTTTCTCAGCTTTCTTTTTATGAAATAATATTGTTTGCACCTGCGTAAGAAGCCAAAGAAAGACTGGCTCCCGTAGGAATTGTCCTGTAGCCTGTGGTAATTGTTTGCAGCTGGTCTGCTGCCATGTTGAGGGCTTTCAGCTCCCAGAGATCAACATTTTGATCGAATTGCCTCTTATTTTGATTTTAGAAAGAAAGAAAGAAAGAAAGGAAAGGAAATAAAACAAAACTAATTGTGCTAATTAATTATTGGGGTTCAAACTAAATTTCAAACTTCAGAATCCCTGATCAGTACTGATGAAGAATCATATCCTGAGGAACCCGTGCCAGAACCACAACAATCTCAATCATGGCAAGTAATTCAGGAGTAAAGGTTGATGAAATGGATGTAGATGAAGAGGAAGCAGGACCTTCTCGTGCTCAAAGACAATCAGCAGCACCCACAATATCAAAATGGGCAGAACGATTCCAAGAATTCCATGCAAGGATAGTATTGTAGACAAATTCATTACAAGAAGTTCCAAGTTAAATAGTAAAAGAGGAAAAACAAAAGGGGGTGGCCAAGAGGCGAGGACCTGATAGCTGTTAGCACGTGGCCTAACGCACCCAGCCCGGCCTGCTACTCCTCTTGAGGGGACAAGAGGATAACCACGTGGGAATAGGCACTCGTAGGGCGTTGGTGTTTCATTTTTTTGACCACACGGGGGAAACACCAGATAAAGACCCCCAACGGTTGTTTCGACCCTTAACTCGAGAACGGTTTAGGGTTTGAAAGTATCGAGGCCACTCCCAACCCCCACACCCCTGCAGTTGGGCTAGGCTTTCCAATTTTTCCTTAAAAGCAACTAGAACGCACCATCTCCTTGTCGATATGGGACAAGTTCTACTTTTCAAACATTTACCGTATATTTACCCTTTTACTTCAATGTGACTTCTTAGATTTTTTCTCAACATATTGATGGGGTTCCTTTTCCTGGTTGTTTGCAGGGGGGTTCGTCAATGAGTGAAAAAGAAACAGGAAAAAGCATAAATGAAGCCATGTAAATGTAATGACCTTCTGAATGCCAAAAGGCCGGGTAAGCAATCTGTCACATTAGTTTTGTGTTTAGTGTGTTTCAAAACTTTGTTAAACCCCCTCAAAGGAATTTTGGTATGTCTAGCAAGTCCATGGATTTGCTGGTGTTTAGCAGTAAACATGACACTGACAGATGCCTTAAGAGAGACAAAACTTTTGGCATACTTGTCCAATTATAATCCTCAAATGGCATTCCCTTGTACCCCAAGGCTTAATTCTTTTTGTAAACGAATATCTTATGTTTGTCTTTTCTCATGGAGGTACAGACCTTTTCCATGAGATTGTTGGGCGTGTGGAAATCTACTTTAAGGGCTAACAAAATAGAGTTGTGAGCAAAGAAAAGCTCGAAAAATATGGAAGGGTGAATATGATTTGATTTGCAATGGGGTGCAACGTACATTGTTCCATAGTCAGTCTTCGTGAGTACTGACTATTGAACATTCCCACATCCTTGGGATATGGGTTCGGAAGGGAGGTCTAAGGCCTTTAAATGGCAGTCAGTAACAAGGAAGCCCACAGTTCGAGGCTTTGGTGTCGCAAGTGACTTCGTCGAGCAAACAAAATATTGCAAAAGCTTGCGAGTAGGAATGTGTTCGGCTATGTTAGTGGTTAAAGTTGTTATAGCATGTTAGTCGGGGGAATTGTTAAGTTATTTGTCTTTTATTTTTAAATAAAATATGTTAAGTTATTTGTCTTTTATTTTTAAATAAAATATGTCTTTTTGTTTGGTATTTACATGCTTCAGGGAAAAGTTATTTTTTTAAAATGACTATTTTCTAAAATAAGTTAAAACTAAAAAATAGTTAATACTAGTTAAAGAATAGCCTCAAAAAATTATAAAAACTAAAATATCTTTTATAAGTTTAAAAAATTACATATTATATATTATAAAAAATTAATATTTAAAATTTAAAAATAATTAAAATTATTAATACTTGAATCATAATAGTATTTAAATTAATAAATTATTAATAATTAAATTATATACAAAATATTAATATTTAAATTATCAATTATTAATATTATTATAAAAAAGAAGCAAGTTTAAAATTTTAATTATATATTATAAAAAACAACATTTAAGTTTTAAAAATTAATTAATGTTTATATTTGAATCATAATAAATAAAATATTAATATTTGCAAATGTTAAGGATTAAATTATAAATAAAATATTAATATTTAAATGGTTAATTATTAATATTATTATGAAAAGAAAGAAGTTTAAATTTATAATAACATATTATAAAAATATATTTTAAAATTAAAAATTGATTAAAATTATTAATATTTTAATCATAATATCATTTAAATTATAAATAAAATATTAATATTTAAATGATCAATTATTAATATTTCAAATTAATTATAAATTATTAATGTTTAAAAAATAAAATAAAAAAAATAACCATAAAAACATTTAAATTATGAATTAAATGTTAATATTTTAAAATGTGAATTATTAATTTATAATTAAAGATTAATATTTAAATTATAAGTCATAAACTTTTTAAATCAATTATAAAAAATAATATTTTAAAAAGAAAATAAAAATAAATAATCATAATAACATTTTAAATTACAAATAAAATATTAATATTTTAAAATATTAATGATTAAAATATTAATATTTAAATGATCAATTATTAATATTTTAATAAATAATAAATTATTAATATTTTTTAAAAAATAAAACAAAAATAAATGATCATATATATAATAAATGTATTTTTATCTTTATGTACTCTATGTTTTTTATTTCAAAATTATTTTTATCAATCAAACATTGTAATAAGTCATAATATCTACTCTTGACTTATTCTATTTAATGTATTAAATTATGTAATAATTATTTTATTTTATTTTTTTATAATAATTATTTATTTTATTTTTATCTATTTTATTAACCTAACGTAACTTAAGAGATTTCATAATAATTATTTAATAGTACAAAATTGGGTGGTCCACATATTTGTTTTTTGGTAATGATTATCCACCAAACATTTAACAAGAGACACCCATGGGGCACGCTGTTACAGCGACTAGGAGGCGGCCGAAAGAAGCACCTGCCAAGTTCCCCTTTGGACACCTTATCGGCATGAAAATTAATGATTGGATGCAATTTGTTTAACTAATCCCTCTTCACAAATCGCAATCATATCGCAGCCAGCTGTTAATTTCACATCTTTTCTCTCTTTTCCACCCACTCCAATTTGAATGCCAATGAACCTTCCAACTCTGCTTCTCTTTTGGTAATCCATCAAATCCACTGGAAACAGGACTCCCTCTGCCGACCAAACTGTACCATCTCCCTGGAAAAAGCCATGGCTGACAAGTGACAACGACTCCTTGTTGTTTAACTGTGTCTGCGTATTTTTATTGCTTACTTTATTATGTTCCACAGCTGGCGACTTAATTTACTGGCGTCCTTATCGCATTGGGTGAATGAAGAGGATAAGATACTGAAAAACAGCAGTACACTTTGGACTGTTATCATTAGTTTCGTCAAAACCCCCAACTTAGCTAGCTTCGAATCCCAAATGCTATATTATGTTCAGTGAGGACTGACATGCCACCTAACCACTTGGCGACCACCGTCACCAAATCCTATTTACGTTGGAGTTTGGCGTCTGTCATCGTGTTAAGCTCCTAGTTAAGAGTCACTTCATCTTAGTGGGAAGTACAAATGTACACTACTGTCTTTAACCAGATGATGTTACACAATATGTTATCTCACAAAAATTAAAAGAAAAAGATATTTCTTTTGACAAATTAGTATCGTTATGTATAGATACTCAAATTTTGTATCTATAGACAAATTGTTTACCTTTTATATTGGTGGTATTGGATTATATATAATCGGATGTGATCGTTTTTCACCTCATAAATCTCATCCTATTTACTCTTAACTGCATGCACGTAATTAATAGTTTAATACCCATAAGCCATTTTCATTTTTCAAAAGAAAATCACATAATTTGAATCTTGGTTTAAATATATTAATTAAAACATTATCAACGTAAAAAAAAAGTTAAAAAGTTATGACAAATTTCATACATTTATCATCATTTTTTTCTTTCAATTGAATATCTACATTTGACTTATTATATAGATTAAGAAAAATATTTTATGCTAATTTTTTTTAAAAAAATCTGAACAAATTACTTAATTGATCATCAAAGTTTTCATTCACCGTTAAAAAGTACAAATCAACTTCAAAAATAGTGTTAGTTCCGTGCAGCATTAATTTGAAAGTAACGAATTCCGGATCGAGTCTATGTAGAGCTTTCATAAGTGTGATGATGTCCATGTCATTTAACAGTAATCACATGTTTAACTTGGAAGCTTTTGACTTGCACGAGGGCAACCAACGGCGGATGTAGTGTTTGTAGTATTACTCACGCACTCACGGGTAAATTCTCAAAAAGTATTGGAGGTAGCTCGTCCGTGCAGCATAAGACAAACTCGATGCCTAAATCCTTCTAATAATCAAACAATGGTATCCTCCTATTTTTGAACTGAGGAACCATGCTATGCTTTCTTTGGAAAGAAGGGAAATAATCAAAGTTTACACCATATTCGTAATATCACCAAATCCACTTAAGAGACAATATATAATGCAAAGTTTTTGTCTCATTTGACCCATTCCCTTTTAATAAATTACTATCTTAATGTTTGTAATGGAATGCACATACATGTTGAACATGATGAACTGTAGGCCAAAGAATTCTGAAATTGCAATCCAGTTGATGACATCTAATAATTTTACAAGAAAACAAGATAGTTATTTTCATTAATATTTGTTTAATTTGTTTAGCGCGATGATACCAGTGGTTGGGCTTTGGTGTAGACGTTGGGCCCCAAAGTTTCTGACCTGACCCTGTCAACTAAAACGACAATGACCGAAAAACCCTATTGGCCCAGTCGAATCTTGTGGTCCAGGGAACACCACGCCATATTCGGCAAAATAAGCCTCGGATGGTGGATGTGCGCCTTTTTGAGTTCCGTGGCTTGTTCAGCTCCCCAACCGCGTTCGCTTTCGGGTGCGTGTATCTCTCTGCTCTGACATTGATCACACACTCACAGGCGCCACCGAACCCATTAGCATCAGGCCATGTAAATGACTTGCATGGAATGGAACAGCCATCAGATTGGACCATTTCTTTCTTCCAATTTTATGCCCTTGTCCAGCTGTTAACAACTTTGCTTTACACAGTGCACTCTGCACACCAAGTCCTGAATGGAAGAGCTAGTCGGAAATTTCCAAACAGTCTCTTACCTTTCTTTTGTCCTTTTCACCACTCTTTCGCCCCTATATAACCATCTAACACTTGCCACTTCAACATTCAAATCACTCGGATAAAATTTCAAAATCAAATTATACAAAAAAAAAAATTCTAGAAATATGGGGAGTTCATTTGGTTTGCTAGTATCTACGTTGGTTAGCTTTGTATTAGTTGCTTCTGCTGCCAACTTTTACCAGGAGTTTGATGTTACTTGGGGAGATGCTCGAGGTAAGATATTGAACAACGGCCAGCTTCTCACTCTCACCCTGGACAAATTCTCTGGCTCTGGTTTCCAATCCAAGAATGAGTATCTCTTTGGGAAGATTGATATGCAGCTGAAGCTTGTTCCTGGCAACTCTGCTGGGACGGTTACTGCATACTATGTAAGTTAATTTTATGATCAAACTTATGCTTAACTTCATTTATAGCATTTAGAATAACTCTGTATTCTGTGCTGATAGAATTTATGTTTTATTGTATGGGGCAGCTACGTTCACAAGGGTCCACATGGGATGAAATCGACTTTGAATTCTTGGGGAACCTTAGCGGTGAGCCTTACATAGTTCACACAAATGTATTTAGCCAGGGCAAAGGCGACAGAGAGCAACAGTTTTACCTTTGGTTCGACCCCACTAAAGATTTCCATACCTACTCTGTTCTTTGGAACCCTCAACGCATTATGTAAGTTTTTAAAGCTCTTAATTATGATTATTTCCTAATAATTTTGTATTACAAAGTTTGTTGACTACTATTTTCTTTTAAAAACAATTGCAGCTTCTCTGTTGATGGCATTCCAATTAGAGAGTTCAAGAACCTGGAATCCATTGGTGTTCCATTCCCAAAGAAGCAGCCCATGAGGATATACTCTAGTCTCTGGAACGCCGATGACTGGGCTACTCGAGGTGGCCTTGTCAAGACAGACTGGAGCAAAGCTCCTTTCACTGCTTCATACAGAAATTTCAAGGCTGATGCTTGTGTTTGGTCTCAAGGAAAATCTTCTTGTTCTTCAAGCTCAGGTTCTAGATACGCTTGGCTGACACAAGAACTTGATACAGCAAGCCAGCAACGGCTGAAATGGGTGCAGGAAAAATACATGATTTACAACTACTGCACGGACACCAAGCGATTTTCTCATAGCCTCCCTAAAGAATGCACTGCTCACTAATGCACAAAGGCAGATATTGTTCAAATTAAGCCTTAGATGTAAGTATAAATTCACCAATGTTTCCTTTTCCCCCCTCCTACTATAGTTGTTGTTTCATTCTATGTTTTATTTTATTTTATTTTATAAAACCTGTAATATAAGCTCACGAATGTTAAATTCCAAATACTATATGGTCTACTCTGTTTTTTACTAAGGAAATGGATACTTCATCCTTATCCTGGAGTTTGAATGTAGTACTTCAACTTCAGTCAATTGCCTTAAGGGACAATCTGGAAAGTACAAAAATTATGTACTTGGTAAGTGGAAAGTGGAGGAAAGATATTTTAAGGCAACCTCATCTATGACCTCATGCATGCGCACATGTTGTTTTTGAAGCCAACAATCTGTCCTTGCCCATAATAAGGAAAAACAAAAAGTTGCTTGGTACAAGAAATACGTAGCTTCTTTTGTCCCTAAAAAGCATTAACCAATACCATTGCTTATTTGCTTGAAAGCGAATCAGAGGCCATATAACATTACAAATTTACAAGGGGCCACTGATTTTGGCCAACCCCATCCTGGAGGCAGGTGTCATTTTATATAAACGTATAGAATGAGTAAGGCTATATACATGACCGTTTGATCAATATGCAACATAATTAAGTGAAAAGAATGTTGAGACGGAGAAATTGAAGAGCATGGTTGTTGGTCATACAAAAAATTTTAGCTGCTTTTAGATCATTAAGAGGGTATAGCCCTCAGACTAAGCAAAATTATATTTTTTTTATTATATTATCTATACTATCTTATTGGTAATAGACCTTAACTTTAGCCTTAGAAAATAAAATGCTGCTCAGATATTTCAGCAAGTGAATAAGTTGTTGGCTAATTAATAACTTTTAGGCCTTATGGTTGAAGTGAGAACAAAGGGCCACGAGGCCTTATAACTCCACTCTTACTTTATATCATACTAGCATTTTATCCTCGTGTTGCGTCGGCAATATATTATTATTTTATAAACATGAACAGAGACACTCTTCGAAAAAATAATTTCAAAAAGATACTGAAAGCATTTTAGCGATAATTGCTGGATTCACGAAAGGATGAGAGAATTCCTTGTAAAACTAATGGATTCATCAAGGATTTTGAAAAGATAGACTAAAATTGATAAAATCCCTCCAAAAACCAATGGATACATGCATAACCCCCTTCATATTTTCTAGAGATGTCAACGGAGTACCCTATTATAGGGTACCCGCAAGTATCTGACCATGTTACATAAGGTTAAGGTATTTTATAAACGGGTTTAAGTAGAGTTAGGGTAGTAATTTTACTATCTAAATTTTAATAGGGTAGGGTTCGAGTATCACCTATTGGGTACTCGTTACCTGAATTCGATTACTATTTATAAATATTTTATTATTATTTTAATAATTAAATTACAAATTTACAAATTTTACCAACTTTACAAGTAATTTTTTTTGTTAAAAACTAACAAATATATGAAAAATATGGTTAATCTAATTATTAATATAATGACATTAATATATTTAAATTAAAAAATTATTAGATTGTTAATTATGTTTAAATAATTTAAATATTATATTATTGAATATTATGTTTAAAAAATTATTAGATTGTTAATTATGTTTAAGTATGGTTACTCTAATTATTAATATGATGGCATTAATACTCTTATGTATGCGTGTGTGTATATATATGTACTTTAAATATAAATATATTTACTTTTTATTTTGTATTAACATTGTAAAAATTATAACTTATAAAATTATTAATTAAAGTATATATACATTTGTTTATATAAACTTATAACATATAAATTTAAAAAGAAGTTATGTGATTAGAAAAGTTAATTAGGTAATTGGGTACTCATGAAGAAAATTTTAATAATTTTTTTATTTAATCGGGTATTTAAACGAGTTAGGGTAATTATAGAGTAGTGGGAATGTATTAGGATTAGGGTCATAGAAGTAATTTTTAAATTATTCGGGTAGTTAATAAAATTAGAGTATTTAATTTTTAATAGGATTAGGGTTCGAGTATTTTAAAGTTAACGAGTATCCTACTCGTTGACATTCTTAATATTTTCTTTCAAGCCTAAGCCCAAAACTTAAAACTCTCTCCAAATTCACTTCAGCCAACAGCTGAAGACCTTGAACAAACCCAATCAACCCAATCGACGTGGCAAACACTAGAAGCCAAAATATGGGTCAACATATGATATTGAAAAATATATAAAAAGTATGCAAAGACATGGCTACTCTTTAACTTGACATGTAGGAAAATGAGCACATGAGAACGCATGGTCACATTAATGTTATCTATATACCAAAAAACAAAAAAAGAAAAAGGTTAACAGGCTACACTTTTCATGTATTTCCTTTTTTTTCTTAAGAAAGATGTTACACCCAAAATTAATAAATTAATTATAACACAAATATGTCATTTACCATATAGAAAATCATGGTTATTTCAAATATAAAATTTAGTAAATTAAGACATAAATATATAAATATCAAGATAAAATTAATTATACTTTTATCGTTGTATACTCTAAACATTTGCATTACTTAAAGAGTAAAAGAGCTTTAAGATAATATGGACTACACATGTGTCACACTGCTAAGGGGTTTTTGACTAAGCAGGTGTGACATTTTCCCTTATCTAATTTGGCAACATCTTCAGCATGCAAGGCATCAATCCAGTCCTAGAATTGCCATACGTCTTCTGCAAACTCCCAACTAGCTTCACTTTTGAGCAGTTTCTTCCACTTCACAAGGTATTGGTGCTGAGGCATGTGGTGTTGTCGTCTGGGTACCCTATCAGCCAACACTTCTTCCATTTCCTTTTCGTGTGCTACCTTGACACCCAATGAAGCCTTATGGCTCACCCCTTGGCTAGGGTCTTCATTATCCCCATAATAAGGCTTCAGCATAATAATGTGGAATATCAGATGCATTTTAGGCTTAGGTGGCATGTCCAGTTTGTAAGCCACCTTGCTTATCTTTTTAACCACCTAATACGGCTTATTATACCTTTGAACTAGGCTTTTCTGTGGGCCTTTGCTCTTTAGGACCAAATGGAGTTTCACCATCACCATGTCCCTACACTGAAATGAGCTTTTCATTTAGTTTGATCTACTTATGTTTTTGTCCTATTGGTAGCCTTGTGGAAATAAGCTCGGGCTAACTCGTGCTGTTTTTCCCAAGCTATGGTAGCCTTGTTGGTAGTTGGAGTTGGACTGGTATAACCCATTGCAATGGTGCTGGGTGTGTGAGGCTACTACCCAATCACTATCTTAAACGAACTTCGGCCAATAGACTTACTACGCTACAGGTTGTGAAAAAACTAGGCCATGTCAAGCCACATTGACTAGTCTATTTATGTCTCGCACAAAATGCCTTAAATAAAGCTCTAATAGCACATCCACCCACTTAATTTGCCCATTGAATTGCGGGTGGTTGTTAGTGGAGAAGCACAGCTTTATCCCCAACAATTTAAACAACTCTATCCAAAACTTCCTTATGAACAGACCATCCCTATCACTGATGATGGTTCGAGGCACACCCCATTACTTCACTACATGTTTCAGAAATAGTCGAATGGCCTCTTCTGTTGGACATTCCCTAGTAGCAATAATGAACATGGCATAATTACAAAACTTGTCCACCATTGCCACGATACTACCAAACTTGTCAACCTTAGGCAAACCCATTATGAAATCCATGCTAACACTATCCTATGGCTTATCCAGCATTGGTAATGGGTTGAATAGTCACCTAGGTTTCTACTATTCAACCTTGTCCTACTGATACACTAAGTAAGTTTGGATGTGCCTTTCAATATCTTCAGCCATCTTAGGCCAGAAGTACTTGGCATTCAATAGTGTTAAGATCTAGTTCACCCTAGGGTACCTTACATAGCAATTGTCAAAGCACCTTTTCATCAGCATCTTTTGTAGTCCCCCATGTTGTCACAAATAAAACTTATTGCCCTTGACATATAATAGGTCGTCACTCATCCAGTATCGTCTAGTCTTACTCACTTTGGCATGATCTAGTATTGACTATGCCATAGGGTCATGTACCATACCTTTTCGTATATGCCGTAATAGCTCTGTGCACACCTTACTGATTGTAGCCAATGTCGTCTTATGACTTAATGCATTTGCTACTAGATTAGCCTTGCTTGGCTTGTACTCCAACACATAGTCAAACTCCACCAAGAAATCTAACCACTTAGCTTGCTTTGGGCTAAGTTTCTTTTATCTATAAAAATAGGACATGGCCATATTATTTGTCCATACCATAAATTGAGCTCCCAATAAGTAATACCATTAAGCTCGAAGGCAATGGACCAAGGTTGACATCACCTTTTCTTGAATTGTATACCTTTGTTTCGTGTCATTGAGCTTCCAACTTTCATAAACAATTAGATGCTTGGTTTGCATTAGTACCTTACTTATAGCAAAGTTACTCGAATCTGTATGCACATCACAAGGCTACGTGTGATCTGGCAGTGCCAACACAAGTTGCTTGCACACTGTTTAGTTTAGTCAATTGAAGGCTTGTTGGCACATTGAGTCCCATGCCCACACCTTTCATTTCTTCAACATGTCTATGAGTGGTGTAGCAATGGCTGAGTACCCCTCAATGAATCATTTGTAGTAGTTAGTCAACCCTAGGAAAGATCTTATCTCTTTTACCTTGGTGGGTAGCTCTTAATCTTGGATAACATTTACCTTAGCAAGGTCCATTCGAATTTTACCATCTTTCACAATGTGCCTTAAGAATGGTACCTCATGCAACCCAACACATCATTTCTCCTTTTTTCACATATAACTCATGTTTTCTAAGCGTATCAAACACTAGCCTTAAATACTCAACATGTTCATGAAGTTAGTGACTATAAACAACAATATCATCAAGGTACATTACAATAAACTTGTTAAGGAACGGTTACAGTTTCTTATTCATGAATATGCAGAAGGTTGCTAGGGCATTGGTTAATTTGAACGGCATCACCAAGAATTCATACGAGCCATTTCTACACAAGCTGTCTTGGAAATGTCCTTTTTTATTACCCTAACTTGGTAGTACACAAACCTTAAGTTTAGCTTTGAAAACCATCTAGCAGCCCCCAATTGATCAAACAAGTCTATTATGAGAGGAATTAGATACCTTTTTTTTTATGGTGAGCTTGTTTAAAGCTCTATAATTAATGCATAGCCTCAAAGAACGGTCATGTTTCTTTTGAAAAAAAAACTAAAGCACTAAATAGAGACTTAGATGGCCTCACAAAAGTAGCATTAATAAGCTCCCTAAATTGTTTCCTCAACTCCTCCAACTTAAAGGGTACCATCCGATAAGGTGCCCTTAGTACTAGCTCAATACAGTGATCTACCTTTTAGGTGGGAGGCAAGTGGCTCGATAGCTTAATAAGCATCACCTCCTTGTATTCCTCAAGCGACTCAAGTACTTTTGTTGAAGCTTCAACCTGGGTACTTGAGGTATATTCTAATGTTAACACAATAACGAAGGTTTCCTCATCGTTGTGCACACCCTTGGCTAGTTGCATGGTTGAAAGCATGTTGGCCTCATATGCACTCCTACATCTGATCGATACCATAGAAGGCTTATTTGGATCTAAGATGCGTATGCAATTGACGTGCAAATCAACATGGCCTAGATACGGTATAGGAAGCCAATACCTATTACAACGTCATAGTCATCTATTGGAATGATCTCAATGTTTTTTGCCCCCTACCACTTGCCTAACTGCACATACTCTTGGAGTTGGCTCGTTGATCTAGCCTTCTTGCACATCAGCCTTGATACCCAACTTCTCTGCAACTTGCTCAAACACAAAACAAATATGAGGCACCTATGTCCACCAAAGCCTTAACTTGCTAGCCAACTACTGCCATATTTGTAAACATAAGTCTTTTGGCTCTGTCGTTAGCTTTCTTGATTACCTTTAACAACATAAAACCTAGCTTGGTAGTGTTATCCTTTGGTGGTTCCTCATCTAAAGCAATTGCCACTAACTTGGTCCTTTTAGGCCAATCTTTGACAAAGTATGGACCATCACATAAGAAACAACTCTTAAGCTTGCTATCTTTGTTCCAAGTTACCTTGCCTTTCCATTGAGACTGAGGTTTGCCATCAACACTGGCTTTATCCTTATCCTTGGGTTATTTACCCTTATTTACCCAACCTTTACCTTTGTCTTTAGGCTTGGAAGACATATAATAATCCTTGTCCAATTGAGAATAGTCCATCAAACTCTTCCTTATTGCAATGGCTTAAGTGAAGTCTTGCACACCCTTACTTTGTAACTTTTGCTTAGCCTATGGCTTCAAGTCATCGATAAAGGTCAAGAAGGTTTTATTTTCCTCAAGTTCCCCTATTAGCAATGCCATGTCATTGAATTCTTTGACATACTCCATATATCCTCATGTTGTTTTAACCTACGTAGTATACCTTGTGCCTGATCCTTAACATACTCTAGGTATAACAACTGGTGTAAGTCACACTAGAAATCAACCCATGTGCTGATTGGCTCTCCATCGAGCCTCTTATCACATTGCCTCATCCATTAAAGTAGTGCCGTATCACCAAGATACATGGATGTTGCAGTAATACGTTGGTCATTTATAGTGATTTTTTTGGCCTTGAAGTATTGCTCTAGCTCCTAGAAAAAAGTTATCAATCTCTTTAGCATCCCTCTTGCCATGGAACTCTTTTGGCTTAGGGACCTCAAGTCTCACCTCAAGTTATGCGACAGTCATGCCACCACCTCTAGCCTTTGTTGTGTGCATCTTATCCTTCAACTCATCTAATTCATGCTTAAGGATTTCCATCACACTTTCAAGGTGAGACTTCTTCTCTGTCACCATCTTAAGAATCACCTTTACCCTCAAGCCCTTCATCCTTAGAATCAAGTTCGTCCATGTGCTCCTCATGCACATCAAGTTTGTCTCACATTTCTTCGATCGCCAATTTGCATTTGGACATCACAACATCAAGAGCAAACATAAGGTTCCATGAGTTGGTTCAGTTTCTTTTAGTGGCATGAGTCTCTCTTCTCTTAGCAACTAGTTCGAACTAATCTGAAGCATTAATCATCTCACAATTCATCTTTCTACTCGAAGCTTGCAAATCGACCTGTCTTGCACTTAATCGAGAGCTCTTAATGTTATAGAGAGAGAAAGTGAACTAACAAAATGATTGAAGATAACTATTCATGATAATAGTTTTTTGGTATTTAATAGTTAGTAAAAAAAGTAAAATAAAACAAAATATTAAATGACGGAAAGAGGATGACAAACACACTATGCGTGTAGGTTGTCTTATATAGCAAAGGCAAATAAACAAATAACACGTGTCCAATACAAGAAAACAAAATAGAAAGAGAAACATCCGGGTTTTTTTCTTCATTATTTCTTTTCAAATTTTCATGCCACCAATACTGCAAACAAACCTCAATTTTAACAATATTTCTCCCGTTTGCCTTTAACTTCAAGTTACGAGTTTTTACTTTGATTAGGATAGGTATCCCGCTAAATGTCAACACTTAATAGTTTCTATGTTTTGCTTAGGTCATTTCCAATTTCTTGAGAAACAAAGAAACAAAAAACTATCTCATGCTATTTTGTAGAGTCAGAATATTGAGCCATGGCATTATCATGTTGTGAAATTGTGTGGCTTCAATATGTACTTAATGACTTTGACATCACTTAATATACTTGGGTTTCCTTCATTATGATAACCAAGTTGCCTTTCACGTTGCTGCAAATCTTGTTTTTCATGAATGAACAAAATATATTGACATTGATTATCATTTTTTTGTGATATGATACAACACCAAGTTATTCGAACAACTCACATATAAACTAGTCAACAACCAACAAATCCTTTCACAAAGCCATTGAGTAAAGAACAATTTCATCATCTTTTTCGCAAGTTAGGTCTTCATGATATTTGTTCACCAACTTGAAGGTGGAGTGTTAAACTATGCAAGAGTTTCGATAATGTCATAAGACAAGATATTGGTTTAATTCCTTCAATATCTAATCCTTGTAATATTGTTGATATATAATCCTTGTAATATTGTTCTATTTATTCCTTCATTTTTGTTTTAATTCTGATTTATCATTGATCAACACTTTTATATATTCTTATCATTAGTTTTGTGACATCCCTTGAGGTAGGGTTTGCATTGGGGGAAAGAAAAAGAGAAAGAGAAAAGACACGAGAAAAAAAGAAAGAGAAGAAAAAAAAGAAGGGTCGGTCAAAAGGGGAAGAAAAATGGACAAAAGAAAGAACAAAAGAAGGAAAAAAGGAAGAAAGAAAAGAAGAAAGAAAAAGAAAAAAAAAGGAAAGAAAGAAACGACAAAAAGAAGCAGAAAAAGGGAGAAGAAAAAGGAAAAAGAAAAAGAAAGAAAAGGGAAAAAAAGAAAAAGGCAAAAGCAGTAGGCGGACCAGAGGAGAGAGAAGAAAGAAAAAAAAAGAAAAAAGAGAGAGCAGCACCAGGGATAGAAGAAGAAAAAAAGAAAGAAGAAAAATGAAAGAGCAGCGTCGGGGAGAGAAAAAAAAGAAAAAAAAGAGAAAGCAACGTCAGGGAGAGAAGAAGAAGAAAATAAGGAAAAAAAGAAGAAAAGAAGGAAAAAAAAGGAGAAAGCAGCGTCGGGGAGAGAAGAAGAAGAAAAAAATGAAAAAGAAGAAGAAAAGAAGGAAGAATAAGAAGAGAGCAGCGTCGGGGAAAGAAGAAGAAGAAAATAAGAAAGAAAAAAGAGAGAGCAGCGTCAAAGAAAAGGGAAAGAAAGAAACAGGAAAGGAAGAAACATAGCTAAATCCACCCGTGAACCAATAGCGAAGCAGCATCCCACTATTGTAAGGTGAGTGGGTGCTAAATTTTAAAATTATATTCCTATAATATATTATATACGTTGTGTTTGACAATGGATGAAATTATGGATAGCATAAGTTGGTAGAAAATTTAGGTTATTTGTGGATGTGACAGAATTTTAAATTTTTTTTAATATTATACGTACTACGTATATATATGTTTTTAAGTATGGGGAAATAAATCTTTGACTGCTTTGAATTCAAAATTAGCCATGCAAGCTTTGTGTGATGCATTAGGCCAAGAATGACCATTATTTGACTCATGGAATGTAAGTTTTAACTTTCTATTTTCACTAAGCTTGCAGTTTTGATAAATATGCTATGCCATGAAATATGTTTGTGCATAAGCATATGGTTCATAAATATACTACGTACTGTTTTATCATACTTTGTGAATACGTTGAGATTATATTGACTTTTCTTTTAATATAATTAAGACACTCGAGGATAGTTCCCACGAGTAAGTAAAGGGAGACTTGAAGCCTCGATTTATATACGGTGACGTGGGTAGTTCCCACGAATAGGTAAAGAGGGACATGAAGCTTCGATTTGTATTGGTGACGTGGGCGGTTCCCATGAGTAGGTAATGGGGGACCTAAAGCTCCGATTTGTATTAGTGACGTGGGCAGTTCCCACGAGTAAGAAAAAGGAAGACCTGAAGCCCCGATTTATATACAGTGATGTGAGTAGTTCTCACGAGTAGGTGATGATATCTGAGAATAAGCCTAAGGGCTATACTAAATCTACCCGAGGACGATGCTCACTCGTTTATTGTTTTAGTGTACATTGCATGTCATTGACACGTAAATTTTTATTAATGATTGCTAAGTGAAATCTACATATACATTTATTTGAAATTCATCATTTTTAAGACTTGCAAGGCATAAAATACCTTTTCGTTTAATGAAATATTTTTTTACGCATACTCTCGGATTTATAACTAATCCCTCCTTATGTTGTTTTCCCTTATCACCTGCTCACTGAGTCGATGATTATCACACCTTTTTATTTTTTCCTTTTACGGACAGGGACTAGTCTAACGTGAAACCATCAATGAGCACGATCTACCGCAGATTGGGTAAAGACAATTCTTAACTCATTTTCGAGTCACTCTGCTGATAGAGGTCGGGTTGTAATACTCTGGATTTGTATGTGGCAAACATTGGTTTTCGATATAATGAAAATTTGAGATTTCGAACTCAACGTAGTTTAATTGTGATAACATGACTTAAAGTCAAAATAAAATGATTATGCTTATTTTTGAATTCAAGTACACGTGTATATATACATGATTTAATATTTACATGGTTTAATGGAAGTGTACAGGGAATTATTGAAAAGGTCAAATGAGGCTTGTTCGGGACTTGACGGGATATCTCGAAAGTCTCAGATGTTAGTAGCGATCTAGGAGGGGTCATTACAGTGTTGGTATCAGAGCCCTAGGTTTAGTCGAGTCCTAAGATATTCTTATGTCAAACAGCGGAGTAGTGGGGTTGACGTAGAGTATTGTTTATAGTTAATGACTGCAGCACCAATTATAGGCATGATGCTACTTAGACTTTCTATCTTAGAAAACATTTTGTGTAATCATAAGTGATGATTAAATAACGAGAATTGATTGCTGATGTTCAGGTTTGAGATGCCGCTTGAGACATGAGCTGCTATTGGAAAGATTTTAAGCAAATGCTCTTAATGAAAGGTTGATGTAATGATATACCCTTGCAACCAATGGTAGAGGAAAGTGAAGTTGGACTAATAGGTCCGTAATAACTCATTCAATTGGTGGAGTTAGAATTTGAGCTATGATTGTCAATGGGAAGAAATTTGATGACTATAGGGTATTTTAGGTCAATATAAAATAGAACATATGATAATGGTAATAAAAGGTATATTTTGGCTGGAATAAATAATGATTGTTGAGATTCACTTGAGGTTTATAAATTTAAGTATTAAGGGAGGAGTAACTGATACTTACATGCACAAAAGTAAGTGCACGGTGTTAATTAAGTTGCCTTACCCATATATGAAGGGTACTGAACTTTCGAAATATTTTATATGTGGACATGTGTTAAATATGTGTACATCAGCTTAGAGGGAGCTAATTTTGATATCAATCAAGTAATTGCGTGATTCCAAGATTGGGTTTGAACTATTATGGTTTGTAGTTATAAGTACATGAATTAACTTAAGAGTGAAAATCAGTGATTATTATAATTGATATGTGGTCGTGAAGTAAAAGGTTAGTAAGTAAATATGCTCTAAGAGAGAGCTTCTGCATCCTAAGTTAGGAAATTTTAATCTTATGATCGCAAAGGCGAGATACAACAATTAAGTAAATTATTCACTTTTTAAATGTGATTGGTTAAGGATTGATAAGTAAAGTCAAGATCTTAACATTAAGTGGTGTACAATTTGATATTTATGTATTTAAGAGTTATTTAGAGATAATTCTTTAATCAAATTTGCACTAAATGTTATGATGAAGAAAGATGATTGTCATTAGTGAAAAATGCCTAAACGACAATTTTGGCATACCACAAAAAGGGTGAAAGATATATATTGAAATTAATGTTCTGATAACGTACATATGATAGAAAGTTAGTTTTGTAAATTGTAGTTTTTATAATCATGAAATATATAAAGATTATCAATATGTGGGTATACACTTGGAGTTGTAATTTACAAGTTTAGAGTATTTAAGATATAGTTAAATAGAATTAACATTAGTCAAAGTACGTAAATCTTTTAATTAATTCCTATGGAGTATGCATGATAGTATAATGGAGGCACATAGTGCCGTGATACTATATGGTGATAATTGACCTAAAAATACACTATTTGAAGTAAATATGGAAGTAGGGAAAGATGAAATCTTGAACTAATAATAAAATAAGGATAAGGTGTTGATCCAGATGGATTAATTTCATGACAATTTTAAGTTGAAGTGATTGGACTATGTGAGTTGCAAGACAAGGAAGACCGTTAGTTGTGAATACCAAGGAATTGTGGAATACTAGGAATGGAATAAAATACACGTGGTAGTATGTAATTAAAAATTCATCCTACAGACGAGAAATATGTCGTTAAATGAGACTTATTTGATTGATAACAAGTGTTAAGAAATAACTGAGTTTAAAGGTATTGGTTGGGCTTAGAGTATGTAAGAAGTAAAGGAATAAAAACGGTTAAGGAAATTATGGTAAGAGCTTAAAGGAAAGCCATATTGTTGAGAAAGATTGAAGTAATAACTTTGAAGGTAGGAGAACTTCCTTGTGAAAGAAATTTTTGGCAATTGCACTGCCGCAACACTAATTGTCCAGCACCACGGTGCTAGGAACATCTCATGTATTGGATGCATGAGTAAGGCGTGGAAAGTCTGAAGATAAATTTATAAGCAGAATTCAGTTCATTGACCTTGATATTAAACATTGATTATGCGGAGATTTAAATGAATTAAAGAATGAAACATGGAATGAAAAGTTACTTTATTGCCCTATATATATAGTGGCATGTAAGTAAAAGGGAAGATGAAAAGTTTTTGGGATAAACTATGATGTAAATTATTGAGAGGAATATTATGTTAATTGAAGATGAATTTTAAGAAATAAAGGGCTACCAATACCAAGTGAGGAAATTGGGAATGAAGGATTTTAAGGTTGGCATAACAAATGAGCTAATTTACAGTATCGTTGGAGGATTTGCAATCTTATTTGATATCGTTGAAAGAAAAGAGATTAGTAATAAGACAAGGTCAATTATGTGGTCACTTGATGTAAGTTTGAAAATGGATGTTGGCAATAATATTAAAAGGTATTTAAGTAGAATCCTATTTCAAGATTTGTAATTACCAGCATTGACTGCGTAAATGCTAAAAGGAAAATAGTGGCATATTGGTGTAAAGGAATAGTATAAGATGATTGAAGGTAATCTCGATAATGAAGCTGGTTAATAAGAATTCCCTAATGTGGAAATTGGAATTCAAAAATGCAAGGAGTGTATACGACCTCGATGAATCTAAATCTTAAGTGACTAAATAATATTAAAATGAATAAGGACTTATATGTGGAGGTATAAAAGGCAATTAAGAAAGGAATGTGACTTTTAAGAATTGTGATATTGCTTAAGATGCAATGATGAATTAAAGAAGACCTTTGAAGGATCAATAAGATCGTAAAACATATGCGAATACTGGATTGTGATTGGATGAAAATGATATTTAACGATTGAAATGTGGTTAATGACGTGGTGATACTAGGATGCGTAGTATAACAAAACTTATGTATATGGTTAAAAATGATAAGAGAAAAGCTTAAGTTTGTAAGTGTGTAAAATGGTGAATTGGCATAAAGTGAGTTCATATGGACTACATAAGAGATAAAGTATGGTAGAATGTAAGTTGAATGATTACTTAAAAGTCTAAAGAGTGAATTGGAGATTGATTATATTTTAATATTCGTAAACTAACTATGATCTATGAAGGTGAAATAGAAAGATAAATTAGAAATGTCAGAAATGAGAAAAGTAAAAAGGGAACTCGATTCGAATATAGTTGACAGGAGTCCCAACACACGGTGATGAATGTTAATGTCTAAATAAATAAATATATATATATATATGTATATGTGGAGTTGTGTATGTAAATGGTGGAGGTAAATAATTATTTTTAGTAATTTGAGTTTTGAACACAATATGTTCGAGAAATTGCATAAATGGCATAATGATAAGAGATACCATAAAAAAATTGAACTAAATCGATATAAAAAGAATTTCAGAATAATAGTCAAGATGGAATGATATGATTGAGATGCACGAATGAATGAAGTGTTACTTCCTAGCTATGCTAAATTCTCTATGCAACAATAATGCGATGAATAAAGAATAAATGGTGAGAGTATTATGAGGTGAATATTGACGAATTGGGTAAGAAAGATTAGATCTAATTTGTCAAGGATAGTCAAAAAGTTTTAAAGAATAATAAAGATAATATATTTTAAAGCATGAATGACTAGAACTACTGAAAAGAATGTAATGGCAACTAAAAGAATTATACTTAAGGATAAAGATTTGGCAAGAAAGGGAAGCTCAATCCCCGATAATATTATCCTGTTTGAAATTTTGGAACGCGAAGGTACTATTGCTTATCGATTGGCATTACCACCGAATTTTGAAGGGGTCGATCTAGTGTTTCATGTATCCATGCTCAAAAATATGTTCAATACCTTTCGCATGTGATACAACTTGATACGATACCGTTGGAAGATGGGTTGGAGTACTAAGAACAGCCTGTAGCTATATTGGACTGTCAAGTAAAAAGGCTTCGCTCTAAGGACAACGCTTTAGTGAAAATATTATGGCGAAACCACTTGGTAGAGGAGGCAAGTCGGGAACCAAAAGAGGAAACACGAGCAGGATAACCATATTTATTTAAAGATTAAATGTACTGTTAAGCGACTTTATGTTATTGAAATTTGAGGATGAATTTATTTTAAATAGGGTAGTTTGTGACATCCCTTGATGTAGGGTCTGCATTGGGGGAATGAAAAAGAGAAAGAGAAAAGATAAGAGAGAAAAAGAAAGAGAAGAAAACAAAAGAAAAAGGGGAAGGGTCGGTTAAAAGGGGAAGAAAAAAAGACAAAAGAAACAACAAGAGAAGGAATAAAGGAAGAAAGAGAAAGAAAAAGAAAGAAAGAAAGAAACGACAAAAAAAAGCAGAAAAAGGGAGAAGAAAGGGGAAAAAGAAAAAGAAGGAAAGGGGAAAAAAGAAAAAGGCAAAAGAAGCAAGCAGACCAGAGGAGAGAGAAGGGAGAAAAAAAAACAAAAAGAGAGAGCAGCGCCGGAGAGAGAAAAGAAGAAAAGAATGAAGGAAAAGGAAAGAGCAGCGCCGGGGAGAGAAGAAAAAAGAAAAAGGAAAGAGCAACGTCGGGAAGAGAAGAAGAAGAAAAGAAAGAAGAAAAAGAAGAAAACAAGGAAGAAAAAGAAGAGAGTAGCGTCGGGGAGAGAAGAAGAAGAAAAGAAGGAAAAAGAAGAAGAAAGGAAAGAAAGAAAAGGAGAGAGCAGTGCCAGGGAGGAAAAAAGAAGAAAAGAAGGAAGAAAAAGGAGAGAGGAGTGCCAAAAAAAGAGAAAGAAAGAAACGGGAAAGGAAGAAAGCATAGCTAAATTCACGCGTGAACCAATAGCGAAGCAGCATCTCACTATTGTGAGGTGAGTGGGTGCTAAATTTTAAAGTTATATTCCTATAATATATTATATACGTTGTGTTTGACAATGAACGAAATTGTGGATAACATAAGCTGATAGAAAATTTAGGTTGTTTGTGGATGTGACAGAATTTTTTTAAAAAAATTATTTTCTTAATATTATACATACTACGTATATATATGTTTTTAAGTAGGGGAAAACAAATCTTTGACTGATTTGAATTCAAAATTAGCCTTGCAAGCTTTGTGTGATGCATTAGGCCAAGAATGACCATTATTTGACTCATGGAATGCAAGTTTTAACTTTCTATTTTCACTAAGCTTTCAGTTTTGATAAATATGCTATGCCATGAAATATGTTTGTGCATAAGCATATGGTTCATAAATATACTACGTACTGTTTTATAATACTTTGTGAATACGTTGAGATTATATTGACTTTTCTTTTAATATAATTAAGACACTTGAGGGTAGTTCCCATGAGTAAGTAAAGGGGGACCTGAAGCCCTAATTTATATACGGTGACATGGGTGGTTCTCACTAGTAGGTAAAAGGGGACCTGAAGCCCTAATTTGTATTGGTGACCTGAGCGGTTCCCACGAGTAGGTAAAGGGGGACCTAAAGCCTCGATTTGTATTGGTGATGTATGCGGTTCCCATGAGTAGGAAAAAGGGAGACCTGAAGCCACGATTTATATATGGTGACGTGGGTAGTTCCCACAAGTAGGTGATGATATCTGAGAATAAGCCTAAGGGCTATACTAAATCTACTCGAGGATGATGCTCACTCGTCTATTGTTTTAGTATACATTGCATGTCATTGACACGTAAAATTTTATTAATGATTGCTAAGTGAAATCTACATATGCATTTATTTGAAATTCATCATTTTTAAGACTTGCAAGGCATAAAATACCTTTTCGTTTAATGAAATATTTTTCTACGCGTTGTAATACCCCGTACCCTCGTTGGACACCAATAAGATCTTATTGATCAAACGAATGATCATTTGATGCGAATTAGCGTGCTAAAGAACGACAAAGGATGAAAGGAACGCTCAAGAGTAAAATGTTTTGCATGCGCAGAAACAATAATTAAATAATAATATTTACATCGGAGATGAATTAGTAAGCTAAAGGATGATTTGGATGTAAATCGAGACATAATAATATGTTTCGGGACCAAAGAAGACAAGTGAAAAATTTTAAAATAAAATAATATTTTATTTAATAAAATAATATTAAAATATTAATATTTTATATGTTATCGAAATTAGTTATGAACAATGGAATACGACTAATTTAAGTGGGGGAGAAGAAGTAAGAATGAATTTTTGGAAAGAAATGCCGTAAGTGAGACCTCGTGATTTTATTAAATTGAGTAAATGCTGTAAGTAAATATTTAAATATTATAGTCACACCGTGTTGAAATACAATTTCGATATTTTGATCGTACACGTGTAAGACAAGAAAGATAGAAGGAAATTAGAATTTTTACACGTGTTGGAAGAATTAATTTTAAAATATGAAAGTTAGAGGAATGTGTGTTAAATAAAATGAAGTTAAGAGATAATATGTAAATTTTATTAGTTTGAAGAGATAAAATAAATAATAAAATAATAAGCAAACAAAGAAAGTAAAGAAAGTAGCAAGGGTCAACTAATCATGCAAGAAGAAAAGTCAAACAATAAATTTTTTAGTTTGGTTGAATTATTTAATAAATAATGGAGTCAAGATAAGAATGAAGACAAAAGCCAAAGAAAACAAAGTAGAAGAGTGTAGAAAGATGTGGGGGCTAGTCATGTGAAATGAAAGAAATGAAAAAGAAAACAAAAAAAAAGTCTAGAAGAGAAGTCGGCTAAAGAGAGAAAGAAACAAAGAAAAAGCCGAGTGGAAGAAAAAGAATAAAATGAGGAATGGTTGGTCAAAGTTGGAGAAAAATAAAGGAAAGAAAAAGAAAAGAAACAACCGACCATTTGAAAAGAAAAGAGAAGAGAGAAAAGACGGAAGAAAGAGGAGAAAAATCGAACCAAAGAGGGAAAGAAAAAGACGGGAAAAAGAGAGAGAAAGCACCGTGGGAGAGGAAGAGAAAAAGAGAACGGTTTTGCTGCAAATTTTAGGAAGGAAAAGCTGAAAATTTTGAGGTAAGAAAGCTGGTTTTTTTTTTAGGTTAATTGCTTGAATTTTTTAGGTTTTTATGGCTGATTTTGGTATTGAAAATTCAAGGTTTTTGCTGCTGAAATTGTGTGAATTTGCTGTTGGAAATTTTGGAAGTTTTGTTGCCATTGAAGGACAGCTTTGTGCTGCCAATTTGAGGGAGAAAAGGCAGCTTGGTGCTGTCAAATTTTTGAGGAAAAGAGAGCTGAAAGTGCTGCCACCGGAGGAGGAAGAAAAAAAAAAGAAAAGGAACACTCGGATGAAAAAGAGAGAAAAATCTGCCAAACCGAGAAGAAGAAGGAAGAACGTGGAAGAGAGAAAAAAAAAAGATAAAGAAGAGAGAAAAAAAAAGAAAAAAAAGGCTTGGCCCAATAGCTATTAAATAAATGGGCATAGCCCAATAGCTATTAGATAAGTGGGCATGGCCCAACAAGAGAAATAAATGGGCTTAGCCCAAATAGGAAAATTTGAAAAAGCCCATGGAGGGGGTCCAAAGATCATAAAGAAATGAAAAAGGCCTAATGGTAAGTTAATGTTATATTTTAAGGTTTATGGGTAGTTTAATATTGTGCATATTTTGAATAAAAAAATATGCAAGTTGCTTAAGAAATTTTTAATTAAGTTGCTACCCATACAAATGCGTGATTAAGTATATTAAGTCTAAATTGTTATTAGGAAAGTTTGTTGTGGAGGTGTGCCAAATGAAATATATGACCGACAAAGAGGAATAATTATATACGTGTACGAATCAATAGTGAAGTAATATCCCACTATTATAAGGTGAGTAGGGGGTGTCAATTTTAAAATTTTCATATTATTTATAGATATATATATTCACGCATAATTTATCGAACGCGTACAATTGTGGAAAGCATACGTTGATAGAATTTTAAGGAATTGTGAATGCAAATGATTTTTAGAAATCATTGGGAATATATATGTATATAAATTATACGTAAAGTGTTTTAAACTGGGAAACAAGCTTTTCGAAACGATCTACATCAAAGAAAAATGTGCCTTATTGTTTGTGTCATGTGCATTCATGAAATTTATTATATATTCACCATGCTACTTTGATATAAAAATATCATGCAAATATTTACAATGAACATTGTACGAAAAGATAGTTTTAACGTGATACGGGGATCGATATTTTGAGAAAGATTTAAAATATCCCCTTGAAAATCAAATTTGGATTCTTTTAAAAGTGATTTTATTTAACTAAGGGATTCAAGAGTAAGAGGAGAATACATATTTGTGTTATATATATGTGTGTGGTTTAAACTGATGGCTTATGACAATGTCAGGGCATGGATGACCGGAATTGTGTTTGTATGGATTATATGAACTGTTGTTTTGCCTTAATAGGCTATGTAGTAAAATATTAGTCATGCCATGCTACTGAAATTTTTATGGATATGGTGGGTTAAGTGATTAGACACTGCAGTGGAGGGTTCCGTGGACCAGCCTAGCAGAGGGGCACGGTAAACCCGGTTATATTTTACTTCGATAGAGAGGCAGCGGAGGGTAACTCTTAAGGTAACGATAGAGTTCACTTCACACCAAACCACCACGTGAAGGTGAACTTAGCCAACGACAAGGAACGGCTATGTTTCCAAATGTAAAAATACGTTTTATGCATATATGAAATTTTAACAGTTTTGGCAAATTCGGTTGGATGCCCTAGCGTAAGGTATCACCGAATATGAGTTTTTTTGGCAAGAGCCAAGTTTTTAAGAGAGTCATTAGCCTTGTTGATATTTTGATGAAATGTGATTATTCTACATGATTTGAAATGAGTTCAATGCTATGAATTATATTTCTTTGCATGGTGAAAATGGAATTAAACAGTTTTTCGCAACTCCCCTGGTTTTACAGTTATATGAATTTTACCCTCGCGTGCAAGGCGATTTGTAAATGATGTACACACCCGATTAATGTTTGGTTTCGTGGGAGCTTGCTCAATTTTATGGATTTGATTCAAAAATGATGATTAACGTATTTTAATGAGGGAAATTTTATCCACTTTGGATGATTTATCACTCGAAGTGATTACAATGTATAAGAAATTCTTGATTTTTATATAAGGCACAAAACCCCCGTTTGAAGCAAATTATGTTTATAATATTGCATTTTTATATTCAACTAATTTGCTGTTTGTTTGTTTCTCATCTACGCCCTACTCACAGAGCCGATGATCACTGAGTATGTGAGACTCACACCCCTTTTATTTCCTTTTTTGCAAACAAGGATCGACTTGGCGCGTCATCATCGGCGTGCTCAGTTTCCTACGAATAGGTAAATGCATCCCCTAGCATTTTATTTCGAGTCACTCCACTGTTAAAGGTCAAGTCGTAATACTTGATTTATTAAGTTGTAAAGGATATTGATTTTGTTACAAGTAAATAATTGAATACTGTGAATTTCAATGTATAAACTTGTGACTAAATGCTTGAGAGCTTGAATAAATAAGTATAATATTTATGCATTTAATATGAAATAGTGATCGTATATAGTTAACTGACAGGTAATTATAGATAGGCTTGTTCGAGACTTAACAGGATCTCCCGGAGGTCTCGGATGCCGGTAGCGACCAGAGGGGGGGTCGTTACACGCGTACTCTCGGATTTATAACCAATCCCTCCTTATATTGTTTCCCCTTCTCGCCTGCTCACTGAGTCGATGATTATCACTGAGTCTATGAGACTCACACCCTTTTATTTTTCCTTTTTGCGGGCAGGGATTAGTCTAATGTGAAACCATCAGTGAGCACGGTCTACCGCAGATTGGGTAAAGACAATTCCTAACTCGTTTTCGAGTCACTCTGTTGATAGAGGTCAAGTTGTAATACTCTGGATTTGTATGTGGTAAACATTGGTTTTCAATATAATGAAAATTTGAGATTTCGAACTCAACATAGTTTTATTGTGATAGCATGACTTAAAGTCAAAATGAAATGATTATGCTTATCTTTGAATTCAAGTACACGTGTATATATACATGCTTTAATATTTACACGGTTTAATGAAAGTGTACAGGGAATTATTGAAAAAGTCAAATGAGACTTGTTCGGGACTTGACGGGATATCTTGAAAGTCTCAGATGCCAGTAGCGATTTAGGAGGGGTCGTTACAAGTTTAATGGACAAAATACACTTTCTTCTTCAAATTTGACATGGTGTTAAAGTGAGTTTGATTCAAATTTTTGGCCTTTTGTTTTTTTTTTCTTCTTGAATAATATATTTACCTAAATTTTTGTAAATTTGAAGTATATATTTTATTAAATATCAATTATTTAAAATTATTTTTAATAATAATAATAATAATAATACTAAAATAACAAATTAAAATTTAACAAAAAGAAAAAGAAGAGAAAATAATGTCCACAGTAGTTTCACATCCCTTAAGTAACATTTACACATATGATAGATATATTTTAGATAAGAATGATTTTTTTTAACCCTCAAAGATAAGGTGTTTTCGAAAATAATATTTTTTTAAAATTTTAATTGTTTTTAGCCAAGATAAAAAACTACTCACAAACAATGATATTGAGGTGTAAAAGTTAATAACAAAACATTAAAATTAAAAAACAAGAAAGATGATAAGGAAGAAAGAAAGTTCATCATCATAATCATCTTCTCATACACACAAACAAACAAACGGAGAAAAAGAAAAAGAGAAGTGGAGATATAGCTATTTTCATTTTCGATGAGTCTTTTTTCTTTCTTTAGTTGGTAGGTTGCTGCGGAAGGATCCTAAAGCCTTGATAGCTACAACCCTAAGGATGTACTGGTGGTTTGCAACTGCTGTAAGAGCTCTGACGAAACGACCAACCTAGAAAATTTAGAGAAAATATTGTTATATGCCATGTTGAAAAAAAAATTGTTACTCATCATGTTTAAGGCGTTTAACTTCAAGAGTTTTATATCTTAACGAAATATAAAAATAAAGACTAAGTTACACATCATGTTTTTTTACATACAAACGAAACAAATGGAGAAAAAGAAAAAAAGAAGTGGAGATATAGCTATTTTCATTTTTGATGAGTCTTTTTTTCTTCTTTAGTTGGTAAGTTGTTGCGGAAGGATCCTAAAGCCTTGATAGCTGCAGCCCTAAGGATGTACTAGTGGTATGCAACTGCTGCAAGAGCTCTGACGAAATGACCAACCTAGAAAATTCAAAAAAAAAAATTGTTATATATCATGTTGAAAAAATTTTGTTACATGTCATGTTTAAGGTGTTTAACTCCAAGACTTTTATGTCTTAGTGAAATATAAAAATAAAGACTAAGTTACACGTCATGTTTTAAAAAATAATATTGTTACATGCAATGTTCAAAAAAATGTTATTACACGCCATGCTGAAAAAAATTGTTGTTACATACCAAGTTTAAGATGTTTAACTCAAAGAGGTTATGTCTTAGTGAAATAAAAAAAATAAATACCAAGTTACATGACATGTTGAAAAAAAAAAGTTGTTACATGCTATATTGAAACAAAAAGTTATTACACACCATGTTTAAGGTGTTTAACTTCAAAAGTTTATGTCTTAGTAAAATACAAAGATAGAGACCAAGTTACATGTCATGTTGAAAAAAAAATTTGTTACACACCATGTTGAAAAAAATAAAGTTATTACACGCTATGTTTAAGGTGTTTAACTCTAACAATTTCTGTACTAGTGAAATACAAAGATAGATATCAAATTACATGACATATTAAAAAAAAATTATTACATGTCATGTTGAAAAGAAAAGTTATTACACATGATGTTTAAGGTGTTTAACTTCAAGAGTTTATCCCCTAGTGAAATACAAAGATAGAGATCAAGTTACACGCCATGTTTAAAGCATGTCATGTTCAATAGATTTGTTATACGCCAAGTGCATTAGAGTTGTTACATGCAGGCATGGTGTGTGACAACTTTGAGCAATGTTTTAATTTACAGATTTTACTTATATAATTTCAACCCATCAACTTTGGGGTTCTATGTATATAAATCAATAAATCCAATAACATACATTAATGTCATTTCTGCTCTTTAGTTATTAAATCGATAACAATATGTCGAGAAATAGACAAAAGATATGGTGATGGTGGTAAAATTAAAGAGAGCTAAATGACAAGAAAGAGAAATCAAGAGTATAACAGACGGATGCCGGAAAGAGAAATCGATAAAATTAAAGAGAATTGGATGGTGAGAAAGAGAGTTCAAGAGCACAACAAACGGATGTCGGAGAGAGAAATTAGGAAGAAAAATTGTGATAAATGATTTAATTTATTTAAAATGGTTTTAAGGATCTTTTTGTCAAATCATGACAAAAATTAAGTAAAAACAAGTAATTTTATATTAAGGGTTATTTTTGAAATGATCTTATGAAGTTGATCATTTCTCACAATTTTCTCTTTTAAATATTATATATATATATATATATATATAACTATATATGTGCTCATGTGTCTGAATTGGAAAGTATATAAGTGAAGCAATATATACAATTTTCTACATACTATGGGGTTTGCGTACAATGAGAGGTAAAACTCTTGTATTCAAGAAATCCCATGAAACGAGCAACATAGAGAAAGTTCTTTCGAAGAATGGTTTTGCATTGAATGCGACGTCTAGGCTGACCACAGATATTCATTCCGGCACAATTCAAATGTTGAAACCTCTGTTTTTTACGTAAGATATTGAACGTTGATATAAAAGTTAGAAAATTTATACCGTTTACATGCTCTAGCTGATTAATTACCTGAAATTGTCAACCGAATGCAAGATATTTTTAAGAGGAAAATCAATAAAACAGTCAAAACCAAAACCCCTGAGAGACCATCGCTCTATGCATGCGTATATTAAAATTAATTTTATAAGTATCAAACGAAGAAATCAACGACGCTTAACCCTTTTCCTTTTCTAGATGCTGAAGAATGCACCAATAACACACGGCTATTTGAACCTCAAAATAGTTGAAAAGATCAACTCTACGCAAGCTGTGGACAAACTGGAAAGCAAACTACGAAGTGAAAGGGGACCAAAGAGATCCTGGGTCAGGCGGTGGATGCTGATTGGAGTTCTCTGCTTCATCCTGGTTCAAATTCGGGTTTGTTGAATATAAGGCGGCTAGCTAGCTCCAGATTCATTAGTCATATGGGCAAGAACTTGATTGGAGAGGTTAAAAATCATATGGCCCATCTCTTCTCTCTATCTTTTTATGCACCGCCAGCTTTCTACAGCTCATAAACTCTCCCCACCAAATTCTCAACTTGTCAGGAACCTTCAAAGCATGCTCTCTTCCCTCTTGTGTCCATATTTTGTTCGTTCCCTCCTATATATTTGGGATATAATTTCAGGTCACTGAAGAATTCAAGCCTCGCTCCTTTAGTGAAATTCACTTATTCAGCTCCTGATTTCATACTACTAAATCAGAAACAATGACATCTTTTTCTTGCTCTTCAAATGTTTCTGTTACTCTCCTAATCTCTGTTTGTGTTAGTGCTTCGATAATTGCATCTGCTGGCAACTTTTACCAAGACTTTGATATTACATGGGGAGATGGTCGTGCTCAGATACTCAACAATGGGGAACTTCTTACCCTTTCCCTTGATAAAGCCTCAGGGTCAGGCTTCCAATCTAAAAATGAGTATTTGTTTGGAAAGATAGATATGCAACTCAAGCTTGTCCCTGGGAATTCTGCAGGCACTGTCACCGCATATTATGTAAGTTCCTTTCACCTATTACATTCGAATTCTTCAACACTTAACTTATTAAATTTAAGGCTAACAGAACAAAAATCTGTTTATGATATTGTATTGCAGTTGCGCTCTGAGGGGTCTGCCTGGGATGAAATAGACTTCGAATTCTTAGGCAATTTAAGCGGTGATCCTTACATTCTTCACACAAATGTATTCAGCCTAGGCAAAGGTGACAGAGAGCAACAGTTCTACCTCTGGTTTGATCCTACCGCTGATTTTCACACCTATTCTATTCTCTGGAATCCCCAACGTATCATGTAAGTAATTAATGATCTTATAAAAGTAGTCCAAATTGTACTTCTCCCACTTCTTCTGGAACATCACTGACTTTGACCTTTTTTTTCCCTATTTTTGCAGCTACTCTGTAGATGGCACTCCCATCAGAGAGTTCAAGAACTTGGAATCAATGGGTGTCCCATTCCCCAAGAACCAGCCCATGAGGATACAATCCAGTCTCTGGAACGCCGATGACTGGGCTACAAGAGGTGGTCTAGTCAAGACTGATTGGAGCCAAGCTCCCTTCACTGCCTCCTATAGAAACTTCAGTGCTGATGCTTGCATCCGGTCTTCAGGACAATCATCAGTGTGCAATTCAAATTCTCCTGCAGCAAACAATAACAATGCTTGGCTTTCGGAAGAACTGGACTCCACCGCCCAAGAGAGGCTCAAGTGGGTGCAGAGGAATTACATGATCTACAATTACTGCTCAGACACAAAGCGATTTCCCCAAGGCCTCCCACCAGAATGTGCTGCCAATAACTCATCTTAAATGGAGCATAACAAATAGCCACTACTCCATCATCCTCCCATTCTCTGATTTTCAGAAGTAATTCTTTTAATTTGTGATTTTTATGCGATAATAACAGAAAAATAGATTTTTTTTTTTGGGTGTTGTAATAAAGAACATAATCTACAAATATAAAGAGGAATATTGTTTCTCCATAGATAACTTTGCTGCTCTGCCAGGTTCTATTCTTTGTTCCTCAATTTTTAATAAACAAAGTTGCAGCTATGATTTACATAATAAGAGAATTTGGTGGTGTGAAAAATTAAGAATTTGAGAATGGAAAAATCTGATTGTTATTTTTCACATTCTATTCAAAGCTATATAGGGCTTATATATACTGTTATGCCGATAGGCATTCTGCTGGACATACAAATTTTGTTGATAAGATACATTTCAAATACAAGGAAGCTAAGGCTAAACATAAAGCTATCTAAGTTATCCAGACTTATCTAGATTATCTACAAGTTTTCTTGATAGAGGTATAATCTTTAACATCCCCCCTCAAGTGGAGCATGGATGTTAATGATGCTCAACTTGCTTAATAAACCATAGAACTGTGCTGGTGAGAGAACTTTAGTGAATAGGTTTGCAACTTGGTTGTTGGTAGAAATATGGAGAGGCAATATGACCCCTTGTTGAACTTTATCTCTTATGAAGTGACAATCAATCTCTATGTGCTTCGTCCTTTCATGAAACGTTGAATTTTTACAAATATGCAAAGCCGATTGATTGTCACAGAATGAATCAACAAGTTTGTTGTGATGAATTCCAAAGTCTCTTAGTAAACCAAGCAACCAAATAACTTTACAAGCAGCCGCTGCCATAGCTCTATACTTTGCCTCCGTGGAGCTCCAAGCAACCATAGCCTGTTTCTTAGACCTCCAACTAATAAGTGAATCTCCAAGAAGCACTCCAAAACCTGTCACTGATCTCCTAGTATCTCTACAACCAGCCCAATCATTATCTGTGAATGTTGTCAAGTGTAAGGCAGATTTAGATGAAAATAAAATGCCCTGTCTTGGGGCATTCTTTAAGTATTTAAGAACCCTGTATGCAACTTGCAAATGATCAACAGTTGGCTTATCCATGAATTGTGACAATACTTGTACGGAGTAAGTAATGTTAGGTCTGGTGAAGGTAAGATAAATTAATTTGCCTACGAGCTGCCTGTACTGTGTACTATTTGTCAAGACTGAATTACCATGATCTCTAACTAACTTATGGTTGTAATCGATAGGTGTTGAGATTGGTTTTGCATCAAGAAATCCATAATCATGCAGCAAGTCAAGTGTATATTTTCTTTGGCACACAGTAATTCCAGCATCTAATCTAGCAACTTATAGACCAAGGACGTATTTAGGACTTCCCAAGTCCTTTAGCTTAAACTTACTTTGCAGGAAAGATTTCACATCATTAATTAAATTCATTGAAGAACTTGCTATCAGAATATCACCAACATATACTAAGAGAGCTAAGAACTCACCATTACCGGTTGCTTTGGTAAACAAACTATAGTCTGACTTTGATTGCTGAAAACCATATCAAAGCACAACCTTAGTGAATTTGCAATTCCATTGCTTGGAAGCTTGTTTCAATCCATATAAGGATTTGTTTAATTTGCAAACCAGTTTAGAGTTTTTAGGATATTCCCCTTTAGGTCTGTATCCTTGTGGAATGTCCATGTATACAGTTTCATCTAAATCTTCATTGAAAAATGCATTATCAATGTCCAATTGAAATAAGTGCCATTGTCGAATTGCAACTATGGCCAAGAGTTTTCTCACTGTAGTCTTCTTTGCAACAGAGCTGAAAGTCTCATTGAAGTCAAATCCTTCCTTTTGACTGTATCCTTTAGCAACCAGTCTTGCTTTGTATCTTTCCACAGTACCATCAACATGTAATTTCACCTTGTAAACCCATTTGCATCCAATAGTGTGAGCACCAATAGGTAATGGTACTATAGACCATGTCTCATTATCTTCTAAGGCATTAAGCTCTTCCTTCATAGCAATCTGCCATTGATAATTTTGACTAGCTTGATGAAAGCTTTTAGGTTCATGAATATGAGTGAGATGTGGTGAAGGCTTTATGTGGTTGAGTAAGTTGATTAGTGGAAAGGAATTTGGTAATAGGATGTGCTGTCACTGTGCTTGTGCATGGGGGAAGAGTGTGCTGGTAAGCTTCTAAGTATTTAGATAGTTGTTTTGGCCTTGTGCCTTTTCTTGGTGATATGGGGTGATTGGAATCCAAAGGAGAAGTAGGATCATCAGAAAGACTAGTTGTTGGTTGAACAGGGGCATTTTGGTCCATATTTATAGAATGATAAAAAATAGCAATTTGGTGATTATCAACAACTACATCATTATTAGTAGAGTCTGTCTGTCGAGTTATATGATCAAAATGCATAGAGGAAGTGTGATGAACATGCTGATCAGATAATGATGCATTAAAAGGAAAATGTATAGAAGTGTCATAACCCATATTATAAAATGTCTCTGAATGAGAAATGGGAAATGGAATGTCAGAAACAAATGTTACCTTTAAAAAAAATTAAATATATTCATGACTATTAGGTGCAAAATCTACATTTTTGAAAGGAAAAATATGTTCAAAGAAATTGACATTCCTGGAAGCAAAAACATTGTGAGTTTGTAGATCACATAACATGTAACCTTGATTCTTACAAGGTAGCCTATCATGATGCATTTCCTTGCCCTATGATCAAATTTCTTCCTTTGATGAACAAGTGTTGAGGCAAAACATAAAGATCTAAACACCCTGAAATGAGAATAATCTGGCCTTTTGTTAAATAATATTTCATAGGGAGATTTGTTTTGCAAAGTTGGAAAAGGTATTCTGTTTATAGTGTGTGCAGCTACTAAAACAAAATCTCTCCAAATTTTCAAAGGTAAAAAGGCTTGAAACATGAGAGATCTAGCAACAATGAGTAAATGATTATGCTTTCTTTCAACCACCTTGTTTTGTTGAGGAGTCTCAACACGTGACATTTGATGTATTATGCCATGAGAAGTGAAGAAATCTGTTAAATTGAACTCAGTTCCATGATCTGATCTGATTTGTTTGATCTTAACACTGAATTATGTATCTATCATATTGTAAAAGGTAGGGACAATAGTTAAAACATCTGACTTGGCTTTCATAAGATAAATTCATGTAAACTTTGAATAATCATCCACTATAGTTAAAAAATAATATTAATTTTTTATAGTAAACACTGCATATGGTCCCTATACATCTATGTGTAATAATTCAAATGGCATGACAGTATTTTTAAAATGAATGGGAAACTTAAGTTGTTTTTGCTTTGCCAATGGACAGATTGAATAAAAAAAATTTTCAAAAACTAAAATAGAAGGATAAACCTTTTGAATTTGTCTTATTATAGTTGGAGGAGCATGTCCCAACCTTAAATGCCAAATATCAAAATGTTCAACAATAGAATTACAACTACCAGAAAAATTTGAAGAAATTGATGAAAACTACTTAGAAACAAATCTGCTAACATTTTTCATGGCTTGTGTAAGATCAATATGGACAAAATCATTTGACTGAGGCTTTCTTTGCAAAAAAATAAAGTCCAGCTTCCATCTTAGAAAGATCAATCATAGTCCATGATTTGATTTTTTGAATTATGCAGTGCAAATCAGTAAAAATCAAACAATTTTGTTTATTCTCTATTAATTTACTAACAGATTTCAAATTGAATCTAAACGATGAAACATAAAGAACATTCTTTAGTGTCAAAGAAGATGTTATTTTGACTATTCTTATATGACTTACTAAGGCTTTAAAGTTGTCTGGCATATACACAAATGCTTTATGAACATGTTTGGCATGTGTAAAAGAACTTAAAGAACATGTTATATGATCTGATACACTGATGTCAATGATCCAAGAATACGATTTTATGACAGAAGCAATTATTTTTGATGAATTATTTATCCTTGTATTTTGATCCATATAATTGACAGGGTTAGAAATCAAACTTGTAATCGTGGAGTTGACTAATGAAGCCTTTGGTTGTTCACTGTTTAAGACAGAGGTATCATCATCACCATTCTCATTGAGAGTTGCCATAAGTGTTCGAACTTGATCTTTGATTAGTGATAATCGAGATGTAGTACTACCAGTATCATGTTCACCTTGTTTTGTGTGTGGATGCTAACAACATTGTTGACAGATTTCTTAGGATTATTTTTACTTTTTGTAAACTTAAAATCAAGAGGAAATCCGATCAGCTTATAACACTTATCTCTTTTGTGACCATTTTTATCATAATGATTGCATGATAGATCACTCCTAACTTTCTTTTTCCCATCCACATAAGTGCTTGCCATAACCGATGTCTGAATAAGGGGCTGTGACTGTATATGGATTTTTTTTGAGACTTTTCTCTTAAGATCAAGTTATAAGCCTCATCAAGTGAAGGAAAAGGCTTGATCATCACAATTTGAGATCTTAAGCCTGCATAACTCTCATTGAGTCCATTCAAAAATTTGAAGACGTTGTTCTTTTGACACTGTTGAGCATAATTTTGAAAACATTCTTGATTGCATTCACCACAAAAGCAATGAGGCATTAGTCTAAAGTTCATAAGTTCTTCCCAAACCCCATTAAGTTTTGTAAAATATTCATCTATAGATTGTGTGCCTTGTGATATATTTGAAAGGCTGAATTGTAAATTACATACTTGTGCATCATCTGACTGGGAAAATATTCTCTTTAACATGTCCCAAATATTTGATGCAAACTTCATGTAAAAGATTGTCAAGGCAATAGGAGGTGAAATAGATTCTAGTAACCAAGCAACAATCAAATTGTTGCGTCTTGTCCACGGTACGTATGATTCATCATCCTTGGCTGGTTCTGATATGGTACCGTCAATAAAGCCAGACTTATTCTTGATGGATAGAGCCAATTGAAAAGATCGGCTCCGAAGAACATAGTTGGTTGAAGTAAGTTTGGGGTTTATCACTACCAATCCATGATGATCGGAGTGATGAAGAAAGTAAAGTGATAATGGGTCTACAGAAGATGAGTTTACTAACTTTGAGATAAAATATTTTTTCATCTTTAAGATAGAACCTTGCTTTGATACCATGTGAAAAATTAAGAATTTGAGAATGGAAAAATCTGATTGTTATTTTTCACATTCTATTCAAAGCTATACATGGCTTATATATATTGTTATACCGATAGGCATTCTGCTGATACATACAAATTTTATTGATAAGATACATTTCGAATACAAAGAAGCTAAGGCTAAACATGAAGCTATCTAAGTTATCCAGACTTATTTAAGTTATCTACAAGTTTTCCTGATAGAGGCATAATCTTTAACAGGTGGATTGCTCATGAAATCTTGATGGCTTCATGGAAATGGCACTGAGTAAGACCTAAATTGAAGTTGAAATGCAGCAAGGTTCGATATGTTACAATAGTTCCAAATTATTTCACATATATTTTATTAACGTTCAATTCTTAGCTGGGCAACAAAGATATTAATCCATCTCAACCTGCTTCGAGACTTTTAGACTCCATTGATGTTTTGTAATTAAGGCTCGTTTGATTGTCCTTTTTATTATTGATTTTGCTAATTACTTTTTGTTTCTTATAAAAGTAGCATAAAAGAATTTTCGAACAAAAAAGAAAAGAAAAGAAAAGAATGTAATTTAAGTAAAATGGTTCGGTCTAATTAATCTATTGGATTTGTTGGTTCAAAAAGTTTAATTCAATTTATTTATTTGGTCGATTTTTGATTTTAAAATTTTTGAATTGAACTGATCAAAAGACCAAACTAATATTATATATATTAACATTATATATATATAATTTTTTTAATTTTATATAAAATATATATTTTTCGTTTTTAATTTCGATATATTTTTTCTTATTACTAAGTTGATGATGTGCGACGGTTGATTATTCTTATATTAAATGCTCTTATTTTGTAAATGTTAATTTTATTATTTTTTTATGTTAAATCTAGAATGTTAAAACTTAGAGGTTTAAATTCTTGAGTGTTAATTCGATGAATTTAATGGCTTATGTGAAAGGACTTAATTATATGAGTGAAATGAAAAATGTTGTATTGTAATTTTTTGTTTGGATTATTTGTATATTTTATAATTACAAAATTGTTGCATTTGTAAAAGACAAAAGTGACAAAATTTCAATTCTTTGGATCTAAAACCAAACTGATCGAGCGAATTTGATATTTGGTTGGTTTTGATCAATTTTCTAAAAATGTTTGATCCATTTAGTTTTTAATTATAACATACTGAATTGAATAATTGCTCATCCCACATATTAATGTGGTATGATGATATGACCATTTGGCATTTTTGTCCTCCACATCAACAACACGTGAGCATAAAAATGATAAGTGGCATTTAGATTAATGATAATTAGTCAATTATCAATTATAAGAGTATATTTGATTCAAAATAAAAATATAAAAGCTTAATTAAATGCAATAGAAGAATAAATGCTTATTTGTATTTTCTTAAATAATTTAAAAAATTTTTTAAATAGTATGTCAAAAAAAATTATAATAATTGATAAAAATAAACTAATATAAAAATGCAACACCAATTGTATAAAAGTAATTAAATCATAGTGCATTTCATTCTCTAACAGAGAATATTTACAATTTAGATTTCAATAATAATATAAAGAAATTATTTACATTTATGTTCAAATGTGTTCGTTTTCCCTTTTAATCTCTTCAAGTAAAAATAAAAACTAGCCAAGCAAAATTCACCTATATGCTAGTAATCCCAAAGAACAGGTGTAGTGGTATGAATTAAGGACATGCTCAAGAGCAATAAAAACCACATCCAAAAATATCATCACAGCTCAAGGGTCATAGCAACTACATATCTAATTAAAGATATCATCACACTTGTGAAAAGGGAAAGAAAAATAGCATTTTGCATAGCAGACCTAGCAAATCGTTTGACCCAAATATAATGGATAAGACATTAAGCAAAACGAAAAGGAAACTAAAAGAAGTAATCACATCGGATTCAAAATCATGGTAATAGGAACAGTTATACAGGCTGCAAGAGCTTATATACCGGGTAGCATGTAGCTAGGCTCTATTAATTATTAGTTTGTGACAAGTGCTCCATCACGTTAGAACTTTAATTAGGTCAATAATACCGAAAAGATGCTTCACAATGATTTAAAAGCTAAGTGAAACAGAAATAAAAGAGCCAAAACAAAATTCTACCACAAACTAACTTAATGACTATAAATATGGCGTCTCTGATCTGGCAATCTCTGCATCAATTAGTCGCAGAGCATTTTTGTTGACCTTGAATTCATAAATTAATTAGGCTTGGATTAATTGAGCTAACAAGTAGGTCAATTAAATGGCCAAACCTTAAAAGTTAACTAGTATATATTATTGGAGTTGACTACCACACAGGAGAGGTTGGTGGAGACGGCAGAAGTAATCATGAATTTTCAGATTCCCGACTCTTTCTCTCTGAAAAACTGCGTTTGGTTGTTTCATATTTGATACTGATGACGCCAATGAGAGAGAATGGCTACAGAAGGCCTAGTAGTTGCTGCCACGTCCACCTCTTACTACTCATATTCATGTAAATAAACAATGAACCTTGCACCCGGGCCTGCTTGGCATCTCTAACTGTCTTACGTATAAATGCTACCTCAATCAATTCAACCCCCGACGGCAACAGCCAGAATCATTTTCTGCAGCCAAGCACACACCACGAGAACATACATAAAGAAAATGGCTGCATTTCATTCTCCTTCAAGCGCATCCGCTAGGGCGGTTTTATTGTTGCTGATCAATTTCTTGGTGGCTGCCTTCGCTGGTAACTTCTACCAAACTTGTGACACCGTATGGGGAGATGGCCGTGCTCAGATTTACGATGGTGGCAATCTGCTCACCCTATCTCTGGACAAAACCACTGGCTCTGGGTTCCAGTCCAAAAATGAATATCTATTCGGAAAGATCAACATGCAGCTCAAGCTTGTCCCTGGCAATTCTGCTGGCACAGTAACTACCTATTATGTAAGTCTTCTGTTTTATGTATATAGAAGCTGTCAGAATTTCAGGTTTCTTGGCATAACCTCTAAATTAATTTCTCCGTATGTGCTGCAGTTATCCTCAAAAGGTGAAACTTGGGATGAGATAGATTTTGAATTCTTGGGGAATTTAAGTGGACAGCCTTACATTCTACATACTAATGTATTCTGCCAAGGCAAGGGCAACAGAGAGCAGCAATTCTACCTATGGTTTGACCCCACTGCAGATTTTCACACCTACTCCATCCTCTGGAACCCCCAGCGCATTGTGTAAGCATGCATGCATAGGAATTCTACTGTAAACCTTGAATCTGCATAATTTTTCCTACAAATATTCATTCTATTACATGTTTAATGTATCTCAGATTCTATGTTGATGGCATCCCCATTAGAGAGTTCAAGAACCTCGAGTTTCTTGGGGTTCCATTTCCGAACAAACAGAAAATGAGGTTATACTCTACACTTTGGAATGCTGATGACTGGGCAACTAGAGGTGGACTCGTCAAGACAGATTGGAGTCAAGCCCCTTTCAAAGCTTCCTATAGGAACTTCAATGCCGATGCTTGCATCTGGTCATCCGGATCATCTTATTGCAGTCCAAACAAAAATGCATGGTTTTGGGAAGAGCTTGATTTTGCAAAGAAAGGGCAGATGAGATGGGTGCAGGATAATTTCATGGTGTATAATTACTGCACAGATACAAAGCGATTCCCCCAAGGCCTCCCAACAGAATGTGCCTTTGCCAACATACTCTAAAAACGCAGCCTACCATCCTTTTCTTCACTTCCTCCACCAATATGGTTTCTATTATTCCCTTTTTCAACCCAATTTCACTGAAAACATTGAGGATTGCTTTCCCGCGTATGTAAAAGAGTTGGCTCCTTGATGTATTTGTTTTTTATTTTTTTTCTGGTTTACAATTTTGAAATAAGGACTTTGTAACTGCCTATTTTGTACTCAGAAATTAAATCTCATTGTTTTGAAAATTTGGAAGTGATGAATACAATGCAAAATGAGCAATGGATTGAATCATCAACATGGTGTGATAAGATTGAGGAATGGTCCCCAAAAGTGGAGATTGGCAAACGTAGGAGTTGGATTTCACTAAGTGGCATACCGATTCATGGGTGGAATTTTTCCACATTCCAAAATATTGCTAAGATGTTTGGGCAATTTGATAGTTTGGCAGCAGATACAATGAATCTGTTGTCTGTCGAGACAGCTGCTATGCTCATACACACAGACCGGACACAAAAGAATCGAAGAGGAAATAATGTTGGGAATCAAGGAGGACAAATATTCTGTGTTTCTGTGTGAAGTTTACCTTGATTGTGTTATTCATTCTAATGGCATCATCTGGTACCGACGAATGGGTAAGCATTTCCAAATCGTCTGACGAGTCAATCTGAAACGCCAGGAAAGAAGAGTTGGAGGCCATCAGAGATACAAGGAATTACCAGATAGATAGAGGAGACACATTACGGTGAGGAAAAATGGTGAACAGGTTAAGAGGCTGAACGACCAAGCCTCCTTGAACATAGGACATCGAGGGTGGGTATCACTCAAGAGGTTGAAGGTAGAGCACGAGGCCTAGATGCGTTAGTGGACAGGGCTGATGTATGGGGCGATTTTTTACTAGCCTGAACTACGTAGCCCACAAACATGGTGGGCTCTCATCAAGGATGCAACGAAGGATGCAAACGAAAGCCCAACTGAAGTCAATGTCCGGGAGCTCGAGAAGGCATACCTGACTCAAACCGGTCTGCTAAAGAATGTTCTCGGGTCGAGGGGGATGGCCAAGAGATCGTTGTAATCTTTGGAAGAACGTGAGGAGCAGGGGGACGGTAAGCCAACAATGAGGGGAGGGGCAAAATTTTTTAAAACATTTATTTTTTTATATATATTTTATCAATGGTTTCTTTAAAATTTTTGAAAATTTTTATTTATATATATTTTTAATGACTCACACAAAGTAATATTTTTATTTAATAATTAATATAAACAAAAAATAATATAACAATTTCATAAACTTACTTAACTTTATTTTAATTTAAGTTTCTTTTCACCTCTTTCTTTTTTTTTTATATTTTTTTATTTTTATTTTTTTTTATTGATAACTTACCATTAAAACACATCTCATTATTCAAAAAAGATTTATAAGCTTGAAGTTGGATAAGGAAAGACAAAAACCACTCACTACCATTGTGTAAAATTAAGAGGAGGTAAAGTTTTCTTTTACCTTCTACTTTCTATTTATATTATTTAATTATTGTGTAAAATCTTATATTTCGTATTTAACTATTTATATTTTATGCATTGTAGTTTTATATTTAATATTTTAAGTTTAAATATAAATAAATAAAAATATTAGATATTGACTGCATTATTTTTTTCAGATTTGATTAAAATATGAGTAAGTTAAAAATAATTGATAAATTTTTAAAAGAAAAGAGATAAATCGTTCAAATGATTTTCTTGTCGCAACGTGAGTGTTTGGGAACCCAATTGCTAGACATGGAAAAATGTGTTAGAAGTCACTATCAATCTTTTTTGTTTAGATGCGATTGGTCACCTGTTAAATTTATTCTATTCGACGAAGTCCGAAATTAATTTTAGATTCATCTAAAGAACAATAAATTGATTTACGAATTTTTAGAATTGGGTTCAGGAGTACGTTACGCACGGAGAAAGATTAGCACTCTCGTGATGCCTATTCCACGAACAATATTATTTAATCATATATTACCCTATTATAGCCTAAACCATTAGTTTTATTCTTTTATTTCCCTAATCCTTGTTTATTTATTTTATTCTTTATTAAATTAGCAAATTAAAACATTTTATTCAATTTTACGGATGCACATGACGCAATTATGAAATAATGTCATGATTTACCAATTTTAAATAATGAGTAGCGAAAACCTTGTATCGAAAAATCATTTGTAAACCATCCTAACTCTTTGATGAAGTATCGAAGTTTTCCACACCTAGGGATATCTTCATAAGAACTCGTCTTTACAAGTCTTTAGAGAAAATCTCATCATCAGGGTTCTTGTCTCATTAACAAAATAAACAATTTTGTATGCTATGCAAAAATAAAATTATGAACGATGTCACATGAGTGCGTTTATAATTTTGTTCAACAATATATTAAATATTTGTCACAACCTAATTTTCGGACCATGACCGACACATGGACCCAATGAGCATAGCCCACTAAGCCTAAGCAAGTCTTTCTATGTAATCAAGTTCATACTTTTTTCAAACATTCCTAAAGCCATATTTTGAAAATTTCCACTATAAATACTGTAATAACATACTATGACAGCCAAGTATTTACATTTGTATTATCCAAAAATATGGTTGTACATTTGCCATCTCATAATGGCATCATCAAATCCAAATTATATATATTGTTTATAGCATAAATCTTAGAGATTTACATCAAATATATATGTACACATGCAACAGACTCTCGACGATCAACGGAGTGACTTGGACGAGGGTACGGCAATTGAATACCAAAATACCTATCAAAAGGTGAATACAAGTGGATGTCTTATTCTAGGTCCCAATTGCCTTTGAATCTAAAAACAGGAAGTTTAAAAGAGTGAGTATAAACTTAGTGAGTGAACATAAGAAGGGAACAAGCAAACGATGTGGAGAGATTTAAAAAACATGATGTACTTTAGTTACAAACAAAGCAATTTAGTTTAATTTCTTATAAAGCCCCTTAATTCAACCCTTGATTGTTTAATTCCTTAGCATTGAAAATCCATGATAAACCATGAAGTTGAAAAGAATGAAAATTTCAGCAAATGTCCATATAAGACAAGCAAAATAGAGGGTTTCTTCACTACAGCGAGAATGCCTTTTCGTTGTAGCGAATTCAGACCAAAATCTCAAACCACGTGAGAGTTTCTCGCTACAATGAAAACAACTAAGAGTTTCTTACTGCAACAAGAATCCATTCTCACTATAGTGAAAATAGAGCTAGTGCAAACCTTCCCCTAACTTGAGACTTTCTCGCTGCAGCGAGATTCATTTTCACTGTAGAGAGAATCTGGCCAAATGAAGTTAATGGAAATTTTCACTGCTATATAAATCCAATCCCGTTGCAACGAAAATTAACTTAAACACATTTGACAATAATCAAGTTTCAACAGTCAATGCAATCACATATTAATTCCAAATCTCTCCATATAGTAAATATATATATATATATGTATATAAGTATATACACCACCATCGCCTCACCCAGCTCATGTGCACTCTCACACTGCACATAGCCGAGTCATCTTGTGCATCCCCTGCATCGTGCATAGCTAATGCCATTGTGTGCATCTCCCACATCGCGCATAGGCAATATCATCATCCACACTCCCGCACCCATCATCATCGACATGTGGTCCCCCACATCGCGCACATGCACGACTATTTTTATTACACAATATCACCTCTTAATGCACAACACACACATATATATATATATATATATATCAATATAGTAAAGGAGTACATGGATTCATCACAGTCACATTTCATAACATAACACATGTCACGACCCGGAACTCCCCATCGGGTCCATGACAACCACCGCGACGTTCCGATAAGCACTCATACCCTAAATGCCAATCGAAACCCCGCAAGGCTTAGCATCAGTTTTCACATCTCCCCGATGAGCGACAGTTATTGAATATCACATTTCAAGAATCACAAGTTATTTTGGATTCAAAAACAAAAATATATTGTCTTCTGGTACACATGGGCATTTTCGTCAATTTTCTTCGAAAACCCTAAAACCAAGCAAAAATATAAGAAATGAGTAGAAACCATATATTTTATAATAAAATATAATTTGTGAAGTCTAAAATGTTTGTTTGAAGTAAAATTTTTACTATTTTAATATAATAAAAATATTCAATAAAGTAAGCTATTTTTTTATAAAACAATTTTTATAAAGCTATTGATAATAGATTTTCGCAACGTAAAAACTAAATATATTTTTACATGCTATTATACAAATAACTAAGGTATGAAATTTAAATTACAATGACACGTGGGCCCACAACTAACCAAAATGTGTTGAAAGTTGAAAACCTACAACTTTTACCGATTCAAGTCCGATCAACGGTCTTTGACTAAATCTGCTAACTATGGGATGCTTTGAGCTTGAAATGTGAGGAAATGAGGAGTTGAGATTATAAAATCCTAATGAGTAAACAGATATTATCTAAACTATCTAAAGACGAGTAAATAGAGACAAATAAAATATTTTCATCCCTGTAAGTTTCATAACATAAAGATTTATCCCATCCCGAATAAGTAATTTTATTTTGTTCAAACAGTTAGATAGGCTTATGATTTTCTTGAAAACCTGGCTTATGCCAAAACCAACACTCGAGGACACTTGATCGTCATCAGAGTCCGACCGAGTCCGCCAAGGTTATAAAAGTTTCATTTATATATGAAACACATATTTACATTTGGAAATATAGCCATTCCTTGGCGTTGGTTGAGTTCGACTTCACGTGGTGGTTTAGTGTGAAGAGAACTCCAATAGTTACCTCGGGAGTTACCCTACTCATCTCTCGATTGAGGTAAAAATACATATACATATGTACTCGGATTCGCGCCCCTCTAATAGGATGGTTCACAGAACCCGTCACTGCAGCGACCATTTAATAATCCACCAATTCAATAAAAATATCAATAGCATGATTTGGCAATTTTATTGTAATACCCCATACCCTTGTTGGATATAAATAAGATCTTATTGATCAAATGAATGATCATTTGATGCGAATTGGCGTGCTAAGAAACACTTAAGAATAAAATGTGTCGCACGCATAGAAACGATAATTAAATATTAGTATTTTCATCGGAGACAAATTAGTGAGCTGACGGATGATTCCGAAATAAATCGACACATAATAATGTGTTTCGGGACCAAAGAAAGTAAGTGAAAAATTTTAGAATAAAATAATATTTTATTCAATAAATTAATATTAAAATATTAATAATTTATATGTTGTCGAAATTAGTCACGAAAAATGAAATATGACTAATTTAAGTAAGGGAGAAGAAGTAAGATTGAAATTTTGGAAAGAAATGACATAAGTGAGATCGTGTGAATTTTATTAAATCGAATTAAGTAAATATTTAAATATTATGGTAACACCGCATTGGAATGTGATCTCAATATTTGATATATATATATATATATATGTGTGTGTGTGTGTGTGTGTGTGTGAAGGAAGAAGAATAGAAGGAAATTGAAATTTAATAAGTGTGGATAGGAATTAAAAATATTGGACTTAATTTTTGGAGAGCAAAGTGTTGAAGAACTTATAAATTTTTTATACATGCTTTATTATTTTAGCCATATCTCAAGCTACAGAACTCTAATTGCTGAAATTCTTGGACCATTAGAAAGCTAAGAGACAGAGCTACAACTTTCATAGGGATCACTTTGCCCAGTTCTGTCTCTACAATAGAGAAAATTGTATTAGAAAGTGGATGGATGTGATATGTAAGAAATAAAAATTTTAAGGATTGACAATTAATTTTTGGGTTTCTTATTACACTTTTAAGCCTAATTAAATCTTAGGTTAATTAAAGGTTTAAATGAATATTTAAGAGGGTGAAAAGAGGAAAAATGTGTTAAAAAGTCAAAATAAAATTTTATTTAGTCAATTGCCACATGAGAAAAAAAAGAAATGAAGAAAGAAAAGTCAAAGCAAATTTTGGGTTGTGTAGAAGTGGGGGCCGACCACAAAGAAAGAGTAAAAGAAAAGATAAAGAAATGAAATAAAGGAGAAAAGACAAAAGCAAACAAAAGAAGGCAAGTAAATGAGAAGTAAAAAGAAAGAGTGAGTGACATTGGTTAAGGGTGAGAAGAGTTAAAAAAAAAGGAAAAAAAATGGGAGAAGAGTCTAGAAGTGAACGGTCAAAGAAAAGCAAAAGGGATAAAAGAGAAAGAGGAAGATGAGGTCGGCAAAGAAAAGGAATAAAAGACAAGGAAGAAAGGAGAAAGAAATAAAAAGGAAAAAGAGAAAGGAAATGAGAAGAGGAAGGACGAAAAATGAGGACGAAAAAGCCAAAGAAAATGAACAAGAAAAACTGTGGAAGGGTGAGGAAAGAAGACCAAAAATTTTTGCATTTTCTTGGAGTAGTTTTGTTGCAATTTTGAGGTAAGAAAAGTTGGTTTTATTTAGGCTTTAATTGCTGGAAATTTTGAAGGTTTATGGTTGTAATTTTGAAGGTTCTTGGCTACTGAAAGTTTGGGCAAAATTGAAGCCAAATATATGCTAGTTATGGAGGCTTGAAGGTGCAGTTTGTTGGCTGATTTTGTGCTAAAATCTGCAGGTTTGTGCAGAAAATTAAATAGCTTTAAGTGCCAAATTGTGGAGGAGAACAAGTTAAGGAAGAGCAGAATTTTTGATGCCACGTTGGTGGAGGGATGAGGCCACGGTGGGGAGTGAGTGGCAGGTTGAAGAAGAAGAAAACATGGCTGGACGGTGAAGAAAGAAAAAAAAAGGAAGAAAAAGAAAAAGAAAAAGAAAAGAGAAAAAGAAAGAAAACAGAAATTGAAAGTGCAAGAATAGAAAAAAAAATAGGCCAAGTAAAAAATAAAATTGGGCAAGGCTCAAAAGAGAAATTAAATTGGGCAAGGCCTAAATGGAAAATAAAATTTGGGCTTGGCCCAATAGAAAAATTGGAGAGGTTCTTGGACAAGGTCCAATAGCTAGGAGGAATAGAAAAGGCCCAAGCCCAAATGGAACGTTGTCTCGGAGACGTGCTGAACGAGACACGCGATCGAGAAATAGAAATAAATGTATACGCATACGAAAATAGCGATGTAAAATCTCGCTATTTAGAGGTGAGTAGGGGGTGTCGATTTTAAAATATTCATAATTATATATATGTACGAATATATATGATTTAATTTGCCAATGAATTGTGAGAACATGAATTAGTAGAAATTTATAAAATTGTGAATGTAAATTGCTTTTAGAAATCGTTTGGAAAATATATATAAGACATATATGTAAAACGTTTTAAAAGAAATGGGAAACAAGCTTTTCAATATGATTTAGTCTCGAAATCGTGCCTTATATAATTGTATGATGTGCATATGTGATTAGAGATTTAAATTCTCTATGTACGGTAATTTATGAATCATATGTTAAGATTTATTTTTATGAACATATGATGAATTTTTATGACTTTTATATTGAATATTTAGCAATAAATTAGAATGAGACTTTAAGGGTATAAATGATTTTTAAAGCAATTTTTATAAATGAAATGAGATTTTTTAAATTTGTTTTGAAATTAAAGGGCTTATGATAAAATGTGAGCGTGACTGGCTAGATTGGTATTTGTGTTGAAATGATATGCCCTATGTATTTACCCTTGAGAGGCTGTGTATAAAATAATTGCAGTGTCATGCTAGTGTACTTTTATTGATATGGTGGGTTGATTAGTCGCTGTAGTGGCGGGTTTCCGTGGACTACCTTTAGGAGGGGCACGGTAAATTCAAGATTATATGTCACATCGGTCGTAGAGGCGAGCAGGATAACTCTGAGGTGATGTTTAGAATTTACTTAATGTCTGACCCCACGTGAGAGTGAATTCGGTCAACGTCAAAGAACGGTTACTTTTTTTAGAAATTTTGAAAATTTTAATAACCTTGGTGGATTCGGTTGGATACCCCAGCGCAAGTTATTACCGAATATGAGTTTTTGGCATGAGCCAAGTTTTTATAAAGTCATAAGCCTTGTTGTTTATTTTTGATAAGATACAATCGTTTTACATGGATTGAAATAAATTTTAACATCATAAATCATGTTTCTTAGCATGGTGAGAAAATTGAATAAAATGGTTTTTAGCAGCTCCCCTGTTGGTTTTCTGTGAAATGAATACGTGATTTCTCGCGTATAGGCGAGCTTTGATGTATACATGATTTTAAATAATATTTGGTTTTACGGGAGCTGGCTCGATTTTATCAATTTGATGCAAAAGAAGTGGTTATAAGGCACAAAACCTCGTTTGAAATAAATTGATTTCATAATTCTGTATTTGGATATTCAAATGATCTATCGTTTGCTTGTTTCCTATCTACGCCCTACTCACTAGGTCGATGATATTCACTGAGTCTATGAGACTCACACCCTATTCTATTTCCCTTTTTGTAGATAGGGATCAATTTGGCGTGAAGTCATCGATGTGTTTGGTCTACCGTGAATAGGTAAAGGCATCTCCTAGCATATTGTTCCGAGTCGCTCTGCTGTACTTGTTATGTTATAGGTCGAGTCGTAATATTTTATTTGTTAAGTTGTAAACGAGTTTAAATTTTTTTTATATACAGCATGAATTTGAAAATTTTATATTTTCGTGTATATGTTTGTGAACAAATAAAAAGAAAAAGTTTATAGTGATTTTTATATTTATGATTTAATTCAGTAGATAAAAGTAATAATACTATTTGATGAGTGAATGTAATGGATTAACGAGGGATTCGAGACAGGCTTGTTCGAGACTTGGCGAATTTTTCCCGGAAGTCTTGAACGCCGGCATCGATTGAAGAGTGGTCGTTGCATTTATCACTAAGTAATTTATCAGGCAAAACATAGAAATTCACATTTTTCAGTATAATTAACAAGTCAGTCAATCATGCCATAATATCATAAGCCAATTGAATCAAATCAAACTTTACAATAACACACATAGTCTCCAATTACTCTAGTTTCAAAATCAATTGTTCAATTTTCAAGTCAATTTATAAAAATTCAATTTATTTTATAAATCTAATTTATTTCATAAATTTCACAATTTTCTCATAAAATAAACAATTCATCAAATAAAGCGATTTTTCATAAAATCATGAAATTGAATAAAATCTACTCTAGATAATTAGGACGATAATAAGTTTACTCACTATTTTCGAAAGTTCAAATTTTCGGGTGTACTCGCACTAGTGATCCTCAGATGCGATCTCTTTGCCTTTTTCGGAGGTCTCACCACCTTGACATAGAATAAAATCAAGGAATTTACTATATTGTCCCTAAGTTGATATAAAATAATTTAAACCCTAGACTAATGCATGATATGTAATGCAAAATGTCTATATTCTGCCTAAACAACGTATTGACCTATTTCAGTCTTTTACCCGATAAATTGATATACGCATCCGATTTAGCTCCAATCAACTCCATTTCTTTTCTAATGCTTCAATTCATCAATTACCATTTAAATCATGATAAATTCAGCATTAAAACCCTCACATTTCCTTATAGAAAAATTCGATCATTTGGTGCACTAGCACCGTAATTTTTCCTACTTAAACTTTTCACCTTAATTCATCATTTTCTAAACCATATCTCTTGAAATTCAAACAATCCCTCATTGATACTCAACATACCAGGTTCGGCCAATGAAGAACACTAAAGAGAATCAATTTTTTTCTTTTGGTTTTGCTTATAAACATGTTTAACTATCTTTAAACATCAACATAGTTCAAAATCAAGCTAATCCAACATCAATTTCTCTTCCATACCTATTCGGCCTTAATGATTTTAGCATGATAAGTCAATATTCAGCTATGAAAAATAAGAAATAAAGCATGGGTAAGCTAGGTTTCAAGAAAAATTAAAGAAATTTCAACTTACCTAGCTTGTTTCCTTGATTTTTCTCACTTTCCCTTTGATTGTCCACCTAGGTTTTCTTATTTCTTCCTTTGTTCTTGTTTCTAGTTGCTTAGGCCGAATATGGTGAGAGAAAAAGGGTCTTATGGGACGATTTTTATGCTTTAATATTAAAATAACATGATTTGCCACATATCACATGCTCGTTGGTCCAAATTTTTACTTATTTGACTTTTTCTATTGAATTTTCCACCACAATTATTCTCATATTTATCCAATCTCATGGTGGATAAAATCCCTTGGTCTTGACAAATGTTGGGGGTGAAAAATTATCGATTGCCCTCGAGGTGAAAAAATTACGATTTTGCCCTTATACTCCAAATGTACCGGAATTACATTATTTTCACTTTCCAACCTCAAATAACACTAATATTGATCAATCTTAATCAAATGGGGCTAAAATCTTTTCTAAAAATTCTCGTTTTATCCTGTAGTGGTAAAATTACTGTTTTGCCCTTGTGTTCCAAAAATACCGAGAATTAAAATTTTCACTGCTAAATCTCATATTATATTTCAATTGATCATATTATACTTCAAATGATTAATCTTGATCAAAGTTTTCATCAAATAACCAAATTTAAATTTTTGGTGGCAAAATGACCATTTGGTCCCTAATTGGTCAATTTTCCCGATTGACTCCAAATCGGACCTCGAACTCCGAATCACTATTTTGAGTAATCCTTGGACTGTGAAATTTCCAATTTCACCTTAAAATCTCTATTTTAATTAGTTCGAGGTATAAATCGATTTAATTGTACTTCTAAGTACAATACCGGCTTTTATCCATTTTTCTGAGATATTTTAATACGCAGGCATAATGTCAAATATATAAATATTATGACAGATATTTTAGGGCTGGGCTTGACAACACAAAAAAAAAACATTTCATCAAGGGTTTCTTCCCATGTACATTTTGTAGAAAAATCAATTAAAATATTTCAAGTGATTCATTCAAACATATACATTTACTCAAAACATTTTAATGTAAGTTCACTCATTGTTTTTGTTAATGCTTTTGGATAGACTCCAACTTTGACTAATGCTCCGAGTGAAGGTGTGGGGCCTCGTTGGAACTTATCACACACAATAATATTACAATCAACTCAATTTACATAACTATTACTCCAAAAGCTATTTTCTAATTCAAATTTTACTGGTTATTTCTAACTAGCTTCTAATTACCATTTGATTGCCTATCTATTCTCTCTACTCTAGTAACACTAGAAATAAATAAACAAACCTAAAAAAAAAAAACTCACAACTCCAATTACCAGCCATTATCAACAACCTAAAATCAATCCTAATTCATTACTCACCTTAGGAGATTTGCAGTTGAATTCTTTCTCCAGAGTTCTCAAACTATTACGAACAATCTCTCTCTCTTTCTCTAAAATGCCCAGCTAGTGAGAAAAAGTATTGAGGAAAGACTTTTGAGGTTTCTTGAAGTTTAGAAGTGAAAGAGCATGAAAAATCCTATGACAAAGTATAGGAAAACATAAGTTTTGGGGTTACCATGAGAAAATTTATGGAGGTTTCAAAGCAAGTTTCCATGGAAGATGAGAAAACGTGAGAAGGGGAAAAGAGATGGAAGGAAGAAGAAGTCATTGGAAATTAGATATTTATATCTAAAGTTTATCCAAGTTTCACTTAATTTACAAATATGCCCTTAACAATGTGGCTTTGTCTTCTTTCTATCCTTTGTGCAATCTTTTTATTTTTTTGACACTGAGACAAAGTCCGTAATAATCTAGAAATACTCGGGTTCACGAAAACTTAAAAATTTCAACTCGAGATAAAAAATGACCATTTTACCCCTATTATGGAAATTATCATTATTTCTATTTTCTTCATTTATTTATCATTATATACATCATTCATTTATTCCTTAGGCCTACTTAGGCTTTAAAAATATTAGGAAACCTACTTCTAAGAGCTCACCAAGAAAATGATGAGATTACCTCTATTCCATGTTATCGTGTCTACTTCTAGCTACGTGTTTATAAAGGTTGAGGTCTCACAATATTTTAATGTAATTTAACACCTTATTTATTATTATATCTTTTATATCCTTTTTTAGAAACATTCTATTTAAATCGATAACTTTAATTAATATTATGGGTTAATATATTTTATTGAACTATACATTTTTTATTGAATAAACAATTAATTTTTTTATTTTCGACAAATGTTCAAATTAATAAATAACTATATCAATCTTCATTTAGATGGACCATTATATGTATTTATTTCTTTTATGAATTTTATGGTGGTTTCTTGAGTTAATTAGAATATCAGAATACAAAATTATGATTTATCCCGATACTTCGGATAAAACCCTAATTGAATCCCATTTCTAAGAAAGTCATCTCGAAAATAGCAACTCTTCACCTTTTCGGATGAAATTCCATCATCGGATTTAATCTAATCAACCACTCTATTTTTAATATTTACAATTTTATACTTTGTTATATTCTTTTATATTCTACATACACCTATATATAAAAATTTGTATAGTTAAACATTTTATTTCTATTACATACCTAACTTATTTTTATTTGATATATTTTCTTATATTTACTTAATTCATTTTTATGTGATTATCTATTTTATTATTATTGTTTTTTAGTTTTTTTCTTATTCTATTTTTCCTATGACTAACTATCTTATATGATTTTACATGTTCATATATTTTCCTTTAGCTAAATTAGTTTTTCCTAACTAGATATTATATTACTTACTTAGTTCTGCATTTTTACCTTGGCTAAATCTATCACCATGAACATATTTTATATTTTGATGTTTACTTTCTATTTATATATGTATATATTCTAGTTTCCTAAACCTAGTTTTAATACTAAATTTCCATCCAAGTCTATGTTCTTTTTATAGCTAAACATACTTAAAATATTTTTTATTATTTTGCTAGCGTTGTTATTATTATTTTTTTTATTCTCAGTTTGTTTTAATCTTCTAACACTAAAATATCATCTAAAATTTTTTATGGCATTTCCCAAAAATGATTTTAATTAGACCTACATCACCAAAATACATTTATTACTAAGTAAAATGGGCTAGATCTAAAATAAAACAAACCAATAGATCCACAAAGAAATGGGGAAAAAGGGCTTTTACCTTACTGGACTAGGAGTGGCCTAGGTTATTAGCCTGTGGAAAGGGTCCGAGTTTGCTGCAACCCACCAAGTCTTCTCCCCAAAAGACACCGTCTGGTGCCTACAATAGCAGCTTCTTTTCCTCTCTCAAAACTACACCGTTTTGGGCCAAGATTTATTTCCTCTTCACTCTTCCAAAACGACACCATTTCAACCCACAATCTTAGGTATAAATCCCTTCTTTTCTTCATCTCTCTTCACTTTCTCATTTCATTTTTTCTCTTTACTGGACAGCACTCTCACCGCTCCCCCTAAATAAAATCCTAGGCCTTCATTCACCCTAAATTCTACTTCGATCTATGCCGCTTCTCTCCTCACTGAATGAAAAAAATGAAAGTCCTTGAAACCTCACTTCACTAACTCCAAAAAAGCAAAAAAAAAAGAAACCCCATTCCTTTGTTTTAATGTTCAGTTTATCTTAAGGCTTTTTAGGTTTTTCTTTTGTGTTTGTTTTTCTTTGCTATTTTATGTGATTTTGATTGTGGTTGTATATAGCTAGCAGTGAAAGCTAGGGTTTTTCTTGGTTATGGGTTTTAGCTTTAGGGATTTTTCTTGCAATGGTTTCTAGGGATTTTTGCTCAAGGGTGACTACGGTAAAAGCTGGGATTTTTGGGTTTCTCTTCAAGGGATTTTTAGGGTTTTTCCTCTTTCAAATTAGTTGTTGCTAGGGTTCTTTTTTCAAAATTAGGCACCTAAGATTTCTTTGAAAATTGGCCTTCTTTTTGATTTGGGAAAAGGGCAGTTTTATAGCTGCCCCTTTAATGCAGCCATCTGTGGCATCCCATCATTGTGAGGTCATTGCCAAAGGCTAAAAATTCGCGTCTAGCATGGTAAGGCCGTCCTTGGCAAGGTGCAAACACACCTTACTGAGTTGTTTTTTTTTTTTTTTTGTTCTTTTGTTTCTTTTATTTTATTTATTTTTATTCTTTTTGCTTCCAAAATGTTCTTCATTTTAGTTTATTCCTAATTTTGATTTGTTAATATTAATCTTGTTTGATCCATTTTACCTCCACATTAATTGTTTGGACTTGTTTGCATTAAAGAGCCCAAACATTGGGCTTGTCCATTAAATTCCATTCCCCTTTTAATAATGATACAAGCAAAGTTTGGACTTCATCAATCCTACTGGATTTTAATTGGATTTGATTGAGAAAATAGGATAAAATAATAAAGTAAAATAGATTAAAGTAAAGATAAACGTAAAAGTAGGGGAAAAGCACACATAAAAATATTATTTATCCATAATTAAAAATTAGTGTATGTTTGGTTTAGTTTTTTTTCAGTTTATTTATCTTTTAAAAATAAAAGTCAGGTCAAATATAAATTTTGAAAGGCTCTTAAAAAAAAAATTTTAAAAAAATTCTTGGAGCTTTTTCTTCTCTTTTTTTAAAAATACAAAATTTTTTTTTTGTTTCAAAAATATCTTTATCTATTAAAAATAATTATAATATTATCTTTTAAAAAAAAATACCCTCTAAGATAATTTTAACCAAAATTATAATTTATATAAAAAAGCTTATAAAAAAATTTATCAAACAACTTTAGTTTAATTTTAAAAGCTATTATTTTTCATAAAAGCTTCATAATAGCTTTTAAGCTAGAAAAAAGTCAAGTCAAACAGCCTCTTAATGTCTACATTTCCTACACTTGAGCCAACAAGTCTTAATACTTCAATTCATGAACAAGAGCAGTGTGAATTAAAATGTTTGATTGATTGTCACGATTCGAAATTTTCCATCGAGCTCGTGACAACTATCCCGATGTCTCGATAAGCATTCAATCCCCGAGTACTCTATCGAGACTTCGTAAGGCATATCGTATCAATTTTTCATCTCTTCCGTGGTTAATAATTTCTGAGAAACATTTTTTTTAGAGAATAAAATTTATATTTTAGATTAAAACAGTCGAAATGCGTAATTAACTACGCAAGAGCATTTTCGTCTTTTGTTTTGTTCAAAAATTTTGAAATCTAGTTTTCTGAACGTAAAGGTAGAATAAATTTATACATAATAACATGTAAATAATTCAAATATACAAATAAGTTTACAATGACACGTGGGCTCTACTATGTACAACTATGTACCTTTGTATGCTAAGGACGTGGCTTCGATCAAGTCTCTATATGCACTCCGAGTGCTTACCAATGATCTAGAGTCTGAAAGGGGGAGAGATGGTGGTGAGTTTTACAACCCAGTGAGTTAGATAATTATCATCTATGACATCTAAAGTCGAGTAGATGAAGACAAGTGCAAATATTGAGTAATAACACATTTTATAGCACACACTTGAATTCTATTCAAGCAATTTATTTCAAGTTCATGAATTAGCATCAAAATTATAAAATCATTAGGCTTATGATTTTCTTAGAATCGGACTTAAGCCAAAATCCTTACTCGGTGATGCCTTGGCTTGAGGCACCATAACCGAGTCCGCCAAGGTTATTATAAACATATTTTATTTAGAGATACAACCGTTCCTTGGCGTTGACCAAATTCATTTTCACGTGGTAGTTTAGCGTGAAGAGAATTTTAACATTACCTCGAGAGTTCCCCTACGCACCTCTCCGACCGAGGTAACAATTTATCAGGTTTTACCGTGCCTCTCCTAAAGGCAGTCCATAGCAAACCTTCATTGTAGTGTTTTGTTAATTGTAGTCCACCAAATTTATAAAGTCTAGTAGCATAGCATGACCAATATAATTATATCCACTCATCAAAATCAATAGACAATTTATGTTATTCACAATAATATAGAATTCAGCCAGCATGCTTTCCAATGTCATAAGCCACAGATTTCAATGCATGTATACATAATACAATTCATCAAATAGGTCTCCATATACTCAATTTCATAAAATTGACATTTAATTTCAAAAATAGTATTTCATCGAAATACCTTTTCATTGAAAATTGTGATATTTATACTTTCAAATTCATCATGCTTTAAAAAGCATAAATTCATAATAAATCCATTCTAGATATTAAAGACGATAATTTATCCACTCACTTCGTCATGAGTGTACGATACTCTTGTTTTCAATTTCCACTACACCTTATTTTTCCCGCGTCCGGGAGCCCACCACTTATATACGTTTCACGACACAAAATTTCATTATTTGTGTCCAACTATTATAATTTATTTCAAGCTCTACATACTTGGAAAATGGGTAAAAATGATTCGAACAGTCGTTAAATTACGGTGTCCGACCGACTCGCCTACACGCACCTAAATTGCTAAAATCTTCAATTAAATTACGATTTGACCCATTTCAGTTTCTAATAGTTCAATTATATCCATAATGCTCAATTACAGTGAATATGGGTCAATGTATCAGTCCTAGATTAAAAATTACGATTTTACCCCTAGTGGGTAAAAATTCTGATTTTTGCTCCGAAAATTCTCACTAATTTCCTAACCTCACCAAACATTAAATAACACCTAAATTCCTCAATTTAACATCATTTTCAGCACCCAATTTCTCCCTCTAAAATTCGGCATAAATGGGTTTCAAGAGGCAAAATCAAATTTTATTGAAATTTTGTTCATAACCATGCTTAACTACCACTAAACCTTAACATAGTTCAAAGTTAAGTAATTCCAACATCAAATCATCATCCATACCCATTCGGTCTCAAGGTTTTTAGCATGATAACTCATCATTCAATCATGGAAAATAAGAACTAAAGCATGGGTAAGCTAGGGTTAGGGTAAAACTAAAGAAATCTTAACTTGGTTTGGCTTGAATATTGAAAAACAACTTGAAATCCCTTGATTTTTGGCTAGTTTTCTTGTTTTTTTCCTTTGTTTCCTTTCCCTTCCTTTGAATCTGGTTTGTGCGAAATTTGAAGAGAAAAAGTGAGGGCTTGAAGCTAATTTTATTAGTTTAATATTAAATTAAAATGGCTTGCCACATGGCATAATGCCATAGACTAATTTTTTTAACCTTTTGACTTTTTCTTCTTGATTTTCCACCACAACCATTTCAATATTTATCCATTCCATTGTTAAATAAAATCCTTGGTCTTGACAAGTGCCGGGGCAAAAAAATTTACCGATTTGTCCCCGGGGTAAAAAAATTACAATTTTGCCCCTATACTCCGAAATGTACTGAAATTATATTTTTTTTACTTTTCAACCTCAAATAACACTTCAATTGATCAATCTTAATTAAATGGGGCCAAAATCGTTTCTAAAAATTCCTGTTTCATTCTTTATTGGCAAAATTACCATTTTATTCTTGTGCTCCAAAAATACCAAGAATCACAAATTTTCACTACTAAACTTCATTTTAGGCTCCAATAATCATATTATATTTTATATAATTATTCTCAGTCAAATGTAATCAAAATCTTTTATAGAAATTTCCATTTTGTCCTTAAATGACAAAATGACCGTTTTGTCCATAATCGGTCAATTTTCTCGATTGACTTCAAACTGAACCTCAAACTCCGAATCACTGTTTTGAGTAATCCCTGGACTGTGAAATCCTCAATTTCACTCTTAAAATCCTTGTTTAAACTTGTTCGAGGTTTAATCGACTCAATGGTATTACTAGGGGCAATATAGTCATTTAACTAGTTTTTCGGGGCAATTCAATAGGCAAACATGCTATCCAATGCATGTGAATGACATGTAACAGACAATTCAGAGTCAGGTGTTACATTGATAGATTAATTTACGTTATTTTGACTTTTATGATTTTTGCAGCAACTACAAAAAGAGCCTTTTCAGTAATGAAAATTGTGAAAACATGAATGATAAGTTTCTTGCAGATAATTTAGTTATTTATATTGAGAAAGACATTGCTAGTTTTTTTAGTACAAAATTAATAATTGATGAATTTGAATCCAAGAAATATCGTCGGTTACAATTTTCTTAAATGACTATTATAAGTCTTTTTTTTCTTAGTTTTTTTTCTGTACATATTATATAAAATTATTATTTATTATAAATCTTTTAATCATTGGTTAAGTTCAACGTATTAGTTTTAAAAATTTTTAGTTTTTATTTTTTTTTGTTTGGCCCTCCCAACAAAAATTGACTAGCTCCACCCTTGGTGAGGAGATTATGGTTACAGAGGGTACAAAATCCAACACAATTATCTTATTCTTTTATAATTAAAGCTGTTTGATAAACTATTTAATTTCTTATGAGGTTACATATTTTACAAGGAAATTAAATTCAAAATCAAATAACTTTTAATACATATCAAACAATACATTCAATGGATGAGATTAATAAATAAATCAAATAAAACCAATTTAAAAGTGAACTAATCCGTACAGAATGCGACTTGTTCCTAAAATTTAAAGATTTAAAGATTTGCTTTTTTTCATTAAGATAAAGTATTAGACACAGTTGATTGAATAAGACTTGCAAATTGAATACTTGTATAGAGGATAGTAGGTAGAGGTGTCAACATGGGTTGGCTAGGCCCAAGCCCTTGTGGGTTGAGAAAATATAAATTGAGTTGAGCTAGATCATTTTTTACATGAACCATCAAAATCTCAGCCCAATCCACCCTTTGCTAGCTCAAGGGTCCAGTTGGGCCATCCCAATTTCTTTTTTCAAAAAAAAAATCATTTTTATAATTCTACCGAATAAATTTTCTATCAATAAAATTGTTCTATGATTTAATTCATAAATTAAATAATAAAAACATGTTACAAACAAATAAATTACATAAATAAAGTTTAAATCTTTAACACAAACTACCATCCCATAAACATAAGTATATAACCAAATAATAGAAATTTCAATACTCATTTATATCCTCCTAAATCCTTATCCTCAAGCAAAACATTTAAATTTTGTTTAGACAGCAATAATGTGTTAAGGTCTGAATCATTATCAATTTATCATCTAATATTCATTGCCATAAAAAAAAGAGATAATAAGTTTTAATCTAAATTAAAATCATTGATTTGACAAGTAAAAATTAAATATATTGAAATATATAAAATAAGCAATACTATTAGTACTAAATTATTAATTTTATATAATTAAATATATAAAATTATTAAATTAATTAAAATTATTTTTTTGAACCGTTCTAGCCTACCCCAACCCACTGATCTGATGGACTGGCCCATTTAGGCCCGGTTCTAATATGAGTTTAAATTTTCTAACTCAACCCATCCCATATTTAATAAAAAATGAGTCGACCCAATGGATTAGACTCATTTTGACAGGTCTAATAGCAAGTTGGGGTTTGAGGAAGAGAAGGTGTAGGCAAACAAAAAATGTGCATCGTTTAAATAAATGCCTTTTCCAATCATAGTAAAGTGCACCGTTTTGTTAATAGTTTTTTTAAAAGTTAGTTGAAGTTTAATTGTTAGTTAGATTAGCATTAGTTTTTCATTCTTTTCTCTTATTAACAGAGACCCTATGTATAAATACAATTGTAAATATTCTTTCTGGAAATGAGAATTGACTGACATTCTCTCACTCTCATGGGTCGCCTCTTTCCTCTCTCATGTTTAGTATCTGTCGTAAGGCCTCATTGATATTTTGAAACATTTTAAATTATTGAAAATTAAAATATGATTTAATTCTTTTTTAATTTGGTAATTGTTTTAATTAAAAACTGAAAGACTTTTAATAAAAAAAATGTTGAAATCTTAACTAATTAATATATTAAATCAAATTGACTATCCCATCTATGATTTTTTGGCAGCGTGAGCCCAAACACTACTTGCCCGATTTTATATTAAAAAGATACTTTTCTACTGTGTTCGGTTGTGCGCATGGTAGTTGTTTTACGGGGTCTCTGATCAAGTTTGGTATTGACCATAATTCTATAGTTTCTGTCTTTTTACTGTTTTCTTCGGGCTTGTGTGGCAAACAGCGGATCTTGATAGCCTCTTTGCTATTGAATATCACCTAGTGTTGTTTATTTTCCTTTCCCTGCTCTTTAACCTTTGGATCTCTTTTATCCATGTATCCATCCAATGTTTTATTAGTGAATAATCAATAAAATCATCTTGATTGGTTGAATAAAAAAATGCCTTTCTCTTTTATCATCTCAAAAGATTTTCATTCTAGTTAATTAACATATTTGTTATATGAGATTGACTTTCAATAGCAAACTGTTTAAATTAAGATGAGATGAGTGGTTTTTCGTTTTTGATTAGGTACAAAGTAAAATGGAAAGGTGCAGGTGAGCCGATTCGGTTTCCTTATCGTGCAGCTTGATGATCAAGCTACACTATAGCAAACAAATATAATAAATTTAATTGTTATGTATAGAAATTAAGGAGGGCAAACTTTGAAAATTCACGCTTACCGACTTTGCATGAGGCAACCTTGATTGGAAAGTAAATCATCCACTTTCCATAAATGAGAAATTTATAGGCAATATGATATTGCATCTCCTCAATTAAAGGGATCTCCAAAACTTTCTTTAATTGGCTTCTCTTAGGGCGGTGTAATCTCCAATTGTCCTGGGCCTTTGGTTATTTAAAGTCTTTGCTAACTTGAGATATCTCGGTATAGTTACATCATGGATGAGAGTTTTCTTAATAAAGGCTCTGAAGTCGGTAGTTGAAGTTGATGATAATGCTGTCCATGAGTTACAAGTTCTTGCTATTGACGCTCAGATATTCAGCCTTCAGTATCTTTCCGCCGTGCTCCATAAGTGCAACTACAAAGGTATATCCCATATGCTGTTTCTCTCCATGTGTTCTGTTTATTCATGTTTTGAGATTCGGACTTTTAAAGCAGTAGTCTTGCTGAGGTGTTACTTGCTTAAGTTTAGTTAAAAATATAATTTTTACAAATATGGAATTTTATTTGGGTTTGGGGATGCTGTTGATAAGATCGAATATAGTTCAATTTGATTACAATCAATTCACTGTAATTTCGAAAGCTTGTTTAGTGCTTTCTATAAGTAATTGATTTGGTCAAGTTAAAGAATGGCAGCAGTTTTGTCACAATTAATGAAGGTTTTTTTCTGCTTGATTAACCCCGTACAATTGCTTAGGAATTGATGGATTGGAAAATCATGTCATGAAATATTGTTTGAATGTTCTGGTCTTCTCTCTGCTTTTATGATGGATTTTTGCACTGCATCGCTCGATCTTTGTTTCTTGGCACAAGGCTTTCAGATGTAATGTCTTTTATGGGCAGCCTCCAAGCTTTACCCTTCACTGTACTTTTCACTGATAAATATTCTTAAAGATCCCACTTTTGGCTGAGGGAAAAAAAAACATACTGTCTGAATTATTGAGAAGTCAAGAAAAAACTCAATATCATGTGATTGGAATTTGATAAAATATCTGAACCAAAATCATGTTTTCATGTTTCTCAAATGGCATATATATATATGTGTGTGTGTGTGTGTGTGTGTGCTGTTGCTGTTGAGGGAGAAAAAAGGGACAATGGCCTGAGGCCATTAATTTACACAGGTGGAGATTGTCTTGGAAGGAAATGATAATCTTCACAAGATGTAGCCATTTTAAGGTACTGATGAGTCATTGAAATGTTAATGTCAATGCAAAGGAAGATTGATAATTGATATTTATTATCTTGCACCAATGAAGGAGATCAAATTTTAATTAATGTAACATGTTGTCATAGTTTGGAACAGCTGCATTTTTTGCTGTTTTTTTAACACCTCCCGTTTTGATATGCAGTTAAAACAACAACATCGGCAGCTGAAGCTCTAGAGATATTGAGAGCAAAAAAATATGAATTTAATATTGTGCTTGTTGATGTTGATAGGGCTAACATGAATGGTTTTAAGCTTCTGGAGATTATAGGACTTGAGATGTATTAACCGGTGATAAGTAAGTAAATTTTCCTTCAAAGCTTATATATATCAAGCAGATTCCCTATTTATATGTTATGCTCTTTTATTTTACCAATTAAGTTATCCAACTTTTAAGGTTTTAATCATGCTTCGGAAATTGCAGTGGTGATTGGAGATGGCAGTCTTGAAAACATAATGAAGGGTCTAATTTATGGGGCTCTAGATTACATCATAAAACCCGTGGGCGTGCAGGAAATCAAGAATACTATTTGGCACAGCGTTACTCTGAATAAAATGTGGGATTCTGAACAATCTACCAACAACGAAGAAAAGTCGGACCACCAAAATCTCAAGCCTTTGGAACATTCCGACGCTAGTATTACAGTTGAAGATGATAAAGACAACATTCGATTAGATGATGCCTCTTCTAGTTGTCAGAAGAAAAAGAGGTTGGTATGGACTCCGGAGCTTGACGCCAAGTTTGTAAAAGCTGTTTCAGACACTGTCAAGAATTAGTTGCTGTGTAAGGGTGAAGGGTCTGCATGTATTAGCTATTCTATATATCCTAGCTGTTGAGATTATTTCTTTGTGATTATAAGGTTCAATGGTGCATCCAAAAAGGATACTTAAAATTATGAATAAACAGAACTCACTCGGGAAAATATCGCTAGTCATCTGCAGGTAAGAGTAGTCTTCTACCCATATTAATTTGTATTGCGGCTAAAGATAACAGTTACATTTTGTTGAGTAATATTACAATAAAGCAGGTTGTCCATGCTCCTTATGATCCTCATCTTTTTGTGTCACAGAAATATAGAATGTCCTTGAAGAAGCGCAAAGCTGAAATGAACCAACAAGGTTTTGATATAAAAAGTGTTACGCGGTATTCATCCACTAGGAGAAGTAACCGCAGAAATAGGGAAGCTGGCAATGTTAATGCTGATCGTGTGCTGTTCCAAGCTTTAATCCATTTGACTCCTTCGAGGACATGAACTCTATCTTTCTCGATTCAATTAGAGGGGGGAATACGGTAATGTCGCAGCATAGAATACCGTATGTCGGCTTGCTGGATCCAGAGAAACCATATCAATCCGTTCCTTATAGTTGTTTGGATGATCCAAACTTTCAAACGCCAGATTTCAAATATTTTAGTTATTATAATTACTGCTTAGGAATGGATATTCAGCCTCATAATCTTGGATCTGAGCCTCTTTCAGGGACTACTTCTCGATCATCATACTTTCATGATATGGGCTCCGAGCCTAGTACTCCTAGCAGGGCGTCATTTTATCCATTCTCAAATGCATTTTTTGCTCCTGAAACAGTTGTAGCTTTCCAGTCCTCTTTTGCTGTTGCTTCTGTCACAAATCTTTTTACGGGTACTTAATTATATTCAGTACTTTTGTTAGTTTTGAGAATTTGTAGTTTGGAACGACGCCCTTTTCATCATCACTTGCTCAATTATTTCACTACTAATTAAGGATCACGTAAGTGGCATTCCAAATTATAGAGGCTTTATTGTGGACTGTACAAATAAGAGGAAATTGTGAGAAATAACCCTCTTTATAAGGTGATTTTAAAAGTAACCACTCAAATAAAGTTATTTGTTTCTATCCAAAAAGAAGCATGAATAGACGAAAATGCCCTTAAAAAACACTATGACAATTTAAGCTGTCGATATCTGCCTCCCGCCATTTTTCAAAAATTAGAAATTAATGCTTAGTTGTTTGTGCTCACTCATCTTTCTCTCTCAGCTCTTTGAGCTGTATCAACTCTGTGTTCAGCACCATCGTCATCAGCTCTCTCAGCTCTCTGAACTGTGTGAACTCTGTCAACTCTCCGTTGAGCACCATTGTCTTCGTGCCGTGGTCTATCTCTCGCGATTTGGCCATATTGTCCTCGAAAAATAAACCCCACAACGGAGATGACATCAAGGTATGGTTTTGGGTTTATTGCTGCAACACATAAATTTACGAAACTTTTTTTGTAAATTAGAAGACGGATTAGAAACTTTGCACATAGTTGTTACATGCCATGCATCTATTCAGCATGTGACCACATAAGACTGCCTGCACTTGGCTTGTAACCAGCATGTCTGCATGCACTTGTCGTGTCACCAGTATGTTTATGTGCACTTGGCGTGTCACCAGCATGTCTGCATGCACTTGTTGGGTCACCAGCATGTCTATGTGTACTTGCCTTGTAACCAGCATGTCTGCATGCACTTGTCGTGTCACCAGTATGCATGCATGCACTTATCGTGTCAACAGCATGCATGCATGTACTTGTCGTGTCACTAGCATGTCTATGTGCACTTGGCGTGTCACTAGTATGTCTGCATGCACTTGTCGAGTCACTAGCATGCATGCATGCACTTATCGTGTCAACAGCATGCATGCATGCATGCACTTGTCGTGTCACCAACATGCATGCATGCACTTGGCTTGTCACCACCATGTAATTAAGTAAATAATTAAACAATTAAGTAAATTAAATAATTATTTTTGTATTCAAAATTTCAGTGGGGTTCTAATTCTGCGACTTGTGATAAGACATGGTGGTTAGTGGGTGGATGGCATGTACAAGGGTGGTGAGTCACGAATGCGGGGGGTTAGGAGTGATTTGTCGTTTGCGGGCTTGATGAAGCTGGTTGAAGATGTTGTTGGGGTAAACTTAGAAATTGACGATATTGAGTTGTATGCATTGATCAGTACACCCAGGAGCTATCATGGCCAATTATCAAGGATGATGAGGATGTTGCATTAATTCTGCTAGAACAGAGGAATGTTCCGGTTGTGTATGTCAGCATTAAGAGACCCGAAACAAATGTTATGTCACATGAAGAAGCTGGAAAACATGGTAATCAGTTCAATCAGAATGAGATTTACAATGCTTCACATATGCTAGAGCATTCGGTCCGTAACCCGCAGTTGAGACATCTTTAGGAGTTTGTACAGCCCAGTAACCAAAGGACATTGATAAAAGAGTTGGGTGCACAATTCCGATCGAGATGTGCATCAAACCAATTAGGGTCTTCTGCTAAAGGAATGCAACGATCGGGTGAAACGGTAGAGTGTGTAATTCCAATTTCAAATGAGAATACGACACGTTTGCACAACACTGTGACGTTGGATGTTAACACTGTGACGTTGGATGTTAACATTGTGACGCTGGAGGATAATGCTGCATGTGATGAGGGAAATGAGGATTTGTTTGCTGGCAATGAAGATAGATTTGATGACACTTCGAGTGATGGGCTTGACGAATGGGATCATGACAGTTCAGACAATGACTGCCTTTATGACAGTGACATTCCAATTTGTAATAACGTTGAAGGCGAAACGGAACCTGTTGAAGGTTTTGATGTAGGAAATGTTCAGTGTGATGATCCCATATATAATAACCCCATCGCTGGTGAGGACGGGATTCGTTCCATTGATACAATGCTCAATGATAGTTATCAAGAAAGGGGAAATGCAGGGATATCTTCTATGTGGCGAATTGCAGGTGCAGAAAGGTTCTCCTTCCAAACAATTAGCACTGAGGAGTCGACATGTCCCAATAATCGCTTATACAAAGGAATAATGTTTTCCTCGAAAGTGGAGTTGAAACGAGCTTTGAACATGTTGGCTTTAAAAGAGCAGCTTGGGATAAGAGTGAAAAGGTCATGCAAAAGTCGTTACGAGGTTGGTTGCAAGGACAAGGCATGCAAGTTCAGTGTCCGTTCAACGAAGTTACCTGACGGAGGAGGGTATTGGGAAGTTCGGACATTCCACAAAGTACACACATGTATTGTTGATGGTTTGCAAGGGTGATTTCCATCTGCGAGTGCCAAGATAATTGGTGAACTTATGGCATCCAAGCTTCGGGCTAATGGAGTAGCATTGAGACCTAAGGACATAATTGGTGAGATGAAGGTTCAGTAGGGATTGAAATGCTTGTATGGTAAGGCTTGGCAAGTAAAGGAGTATGCGGAGACGCTTGTTTTCGATCCCCCGGAGGAGTTATTTCAACTACTACCCTCATATTTTTATATGTTGGAACAAGAAAATCCTGACACAGTCATAGCAGTGGCTATTGACGAGGCTGAAAAATTCAAATATTATTTCTGGTCATACGGGGCTTGTATTCGAGGGTTTAGGGATATAATGCGTCCTACGATTGCAATTGATGCAACACATCTGAAAGGCAGGTTCAAGGGTGTTCTGTTTGTTGCTGTATGCAAAGACCCGAACGAGTGTGTATATCCAGTTGCGTTTGGCATCGACCATGTTGAGGACGAAGACTCGTGGACGTGGTTTCTCATCAAGCTACGTGATGCGGTTGGTTGTCCTGAAAACACTATGTTCATTTCTGATCAGCATCTCGGCATTAAGAAAGCAATCCAAAATGCATACCCAGAAGCGCACCACGGTTTATGCGGTTACCATTTGAAGAAAAACTTTAAAAACACGTTCAAGAGTGATGACGTTTCTATGATTTTCACCCTTGCTCGAGATTGCTATAAGGTTTCCGAATTCAACAGACATATGAACCAGCTCAAGCAGATTCATGCGGGAGCCTATGCTGATCTTTTGAGAATAGGCCCTAACAGATGGGCACGTGCATGTTCACCGGTAAGGCGATACCAAATGATGACCTCGAACATTGCCGAATGTGTTAACTCCTGCTTAAAGCATGCCAAACAAATGCCAATTACTATTTTGATCGAGTTCATACGAGACATGTTCCAGCGTTGGTTCCATGATTGGTACGAGGAGGCTGTCAAGGTGACCACACCCCTTAGCCCTTGGGTTGCTAGGCGATTGAGCAAACGCTTCAATGATGCACATCGCTTTGTAGTGAAGCCTATCAATCGAGTGGAGTTTGAAGTTAAAGACGTAAAAATGGATAGACTTCTTAACCTGTCCATGAAGACGTGTTCATGTTGTGAGTTCCAAACAGATTTGCTGCCATGCAACCATGCCATTGCAGCAATAAAGTTAGATTATATTTTCTTTATTTCTTATTTGATCCTTAATTTGACATAGCATTTATATTCTGCTTGAATATTTGGTTAATTGTATTTTTCAGTAAATGAAAATGTGAAGCCTTTGATTTCTGCGCCGATTACTACAAGATAACTGTTTGGGTGGAGGGTTATGCGGGGTCCATTCGCCCAGTAGGGCATCCTAGTGAATAGGACATCCCCCCGTATGTGAAACAAATTGTCGTCTTGCCACCACCTTGGCGAGGCCAAGCAGAAAGACTTAGGAGGAGAAGGATTCCATCCGCTAGTGAAGGCAGTCGAGCACGGAGATGTTCGCAATGCAATATGTACGGGCATAACAGACAGAATTGCCCATCTCCATTTGCAAATCCATCAACAAATCCGACACCATCTCCAAGTCAATTAGCACCCCGACGAGTGCGCCGACCGAAAGCATGTTCAATTTGCAGAGAAACTGGTCACACACAATAGCTGTCCAATCCGAAGGACAATGTCTGAAAACGTAGGGTGTGTTGTGGATGAAGACATAATATCGGGGCCTAACTAACTGTAATTTATCTATTGTTTTGTTAGGGTTTGATGGTGAACTGTTTCGATCTTGGCCATTGACATTTGCATTAAATAATGATATTTGCTATAAACCATTAGATAATAATAGCATTGCCTAGGCATAGAAGTAGTCAATAATTGACTTTAGCCACATCATGCATGGTCATATAGTATGGAATGTAAATTGTCTAATCTTTGGACAGCATATATAAATAAACAATCAATGTCACCATGGATAGTTGGGGGAGATTTCAATGTCATTCTACACAGAGGAGAACGACTTAATGGAGCTATACCGCATGGTGGTGCTATGGAAGATTTTGCTACGACTTTGCTTGATTGTGGTTTATTGGATAGTGGTTTTGAAGGGAACCCATACACCTGGACGAACAACCGTATGTTTCAAAGGTTGGACAGAATGGTTTTTAATCACCATTGGGCAGAATTCTTTACTTCTACGCGTATACAGCACCTCAACAGGGACGGGTCAGATCACTGTCCTTTGCTGGTTTCTTGCTCTACGAACCTGGACAGAACCCCTTCATCATTTCGTTTTTGCATGCGTGGGTGCGTCATCATGGGTTTAAGGATTTCGTGGCACAGAATTGGAATCTTCCCATCACTGGTTCGGGTCTACAAGCTTTTTGGGTAAAACAGCGCCGCTTGAAACAAGCTCTAAAGCAATGGAACAAAGAGGTATTTGGAGATATATTTCATAACTTGAAAGTGGCAGAACAGAGGGCGGCAGACTGCGAGTTGGTTTTTCAACAAGAACAGTCATTAGAGAATCGTGCAGCAATGAATAAAGCTTACGCTCAGCTCAATCATTATCTTGGCGTGGAAGAATTATTCTGGAAGCAAAAATCTGGTATAAAGTGGTTGGTGGAGGGTGAACGCAACACTAAGTTTTTCCACATGCGAGTCAAGAAGAAAAGAATCAAAAGTGGTATCTTCAAAATTCAAAACCCGGATGGCAGTTGGAACGAGGATTCGGAGGCAGTGAAGCGCTCTGCAGTGGATTTCTTTTCCTCCCTTATGAAAAAGGAATCGAGTAATATGGCCAGGTTTGATGTTTCATTAATCCCTTCCATTATTTCCGAGAATGATAATCTGAGTTTATGTGCAGTGCCAACCAAGGACGAACTAAAAGAGGTGGTTTTTAATATCGATAAAGACAGTGTTGCTGGCCCGGATGGTTTCTCCTCATTCTTTTATCAACAATGCTGGGACATTATTGCCAATGACCTCCTGGATGCAGTGGTTGATTTTTTTCACGGAGCGGACCTCCCGAGGGGAATCACATCAACAACAATAGTGCTGCTACCTAAGACTGACAACGCCTCACAGTGGAACGAATTCAGACCTATAAGTCTTTGTAATGTATTGAATAAAATCATTACTAAGACTTTGGCCAACCGACTTGCAAGGGTGCTTCCATCTATTATTACAGAGAATCAGAGTGGCTTTGTAGGAGGACGATTGATCAGTGATAACATCCTTCTCGCGCAGGAACTTATTGGCAAGATTGACAGAAAATCAAGAGGTGGAAATATAGCTCTTAAGCTGGATATGATGAAGGCATATGATCTGCTCGACTGGGATTTCCTTTACAGAATACTACATCAGTTTGGATTTAATTCTCAGTGGATTTACATGGTTAACCGCTGTATTTCTAATTGCTGGTTTTCTCTGTTGATCAATGGTGGGACTGTGGGTTATTTTAAGTCAGAAAGGGGACTCAGACAGGGCGACTCCATCTCCCCCCTATTATTCATTCTGGTGGCAGAATATTTATCCCGAGGACTCAATGCCTTGTTTGCTCGATATCCATCCCTTCATTATCTTTCTAATTGCTCCATGACAGTTTCTCACTTGGCTTTTGCGGATGATATTATTATCTTCACTAATGGTGCAAAATCCTCCCTGCAAAAAATTCTATCTTTCTTGCAGGAATATGAAGAGATCTCCGGGCAACGAATTAACCAGTCAAAAAGCTGCTTCATCACTTACCGCACTATGACAAGCACAAGGAAACAGATCATCTACCAAACCACCGGCTTCACTCAGAAATGCCTGCCTATCACATACTTGGGGGTACCTCTCTTCAAAGGACCAAAAAAGGTGATGCTTTTCGATGATCTGGTGGAAAAGATTCGAAAAAGGATAGAAGGATGGGATAACAAAATATTATCCCCTGGTGGCAGAATAACATTATTGCGGAGTGTTTTGTCTTCTTTTCCTATCTATCTCTTGCAGGTCCTCAAACCCCCCGTATGTGTAGTTGAAAAAATAGACAGAATGTTCAACAATTTCTTGTGGGGAGGCTCATCAGGTACTAGACACATTCATTGGGGCGCTTGGCACAAAGTCACTCTTCCATCTAGTGAAGGCGGATTGGACATCCGAGGATTAGGTGATGTGTTCAAGGCCTTCAGCATGAAACTCTGGTGGAGGTTCGCATCATGTAACAACATGTGGTCCCGTTTTATGCAAATGAAATATTGTGTGGGCCAAATTCCGAGGTATGTTCAACCGAAACCCCATAATTCTCAGCTCTGGAAACGAATGCTAGCCAGCTCCTTTGATACAGAACAACATGTCCGATGGCGAGTCGGTAAGGGTGACCTTTTCTTTTGGCATGATTGCTGGATGGGTGAAGAGCCCTTGGTTAATCAGTATCCATCATTCACATCGTCTATGACGAAAGTCTCCTTTTTTTATGATGTGGATAAATGGGATGTGGAGAAGCTGAAAAGTGTGTTGGCAGAGGATGTTGTGGCGGAAATTTTGAAGATCCCGATCGATCCTTCCGACGAAGATAGGATATATTGGACACTCACTCCGGATGGGCATTTTACAACTAAGTCTGCTTGGGAGAGTATTCGTCGACGACAGCCAGTTAATTCAGCTCTCAACTTATCTTGGCATAAAAGTATCCCCCTTACTATCTCTTTCTTTTTGTGGAGGCTGCTTCAAGACTGGATCCCAGTGGATTTGCGACTGAAAACCAAAGGCTTCCAATTAGCTTCCAAGTGCCAACACTGCAATTCAGAGGAGTCCATCTTACACGTCATGTGGGAATGCCCGATCGCCATGCAGGTTTGGACTTATTTCTCGAGATATTTCCAAATCAACATAGCTCACCCTCAAATCTTATGGGCTTGGTTCTACTCTGGCGACTACTCAAAAAAAGGACACATACGCACATTGCTACCTCTTTTTATATTCTGGTTCTTATGGGTTGAAAGAAATGATGCAAAGCACAGGAATCTTGGCATGCATCCTAACAGGGTGGTGTGGAAAGTTCTAAATCTCATCCATCAACTTTTTCATGGGAGGCAATTCCGACAATGGCAATGGAGAGGAGACCTACAGATCGACCAAGCATGGGGGTTAAAATTCCAACAGACATCCCCTAAACCACCAGAATTTTTCTCTTGGCATAAACCATCGGCAGGTGAGTTTAAGTTGAATGTCGATGGCAGTTCCAAGCATAACTTCCAAAATGCTGCTGGAGGGGGACTTCTCCGAGATCATACGGGTACTATGATCTTTGGATTTTCTGAAAATCTTGGACAGCAGAACTCACTACAGGCAGAACTCATGGCACTCCATAGAGGGTTACTCATGTGTATTGAGCTTAATGTCACCCGACTTTGGATAGAGATGGATGCAAAAGTGGTTGTACAGATGATTAAAGAAGAATATCAGGGCTCCTCTAGAATTAGGTACCTGCTCGCCTCTATTCGTAGATGTTTGAGGGGACTTTCTTTTCGGATCACGCATATCTATAGAGAAGGCAACCAAGCAACTGATCATCTCTCCAACCAAGGTTATACACACCAAAAGTTGCAGACTTATACACAAGCTGAAGGTCTTCTCAAAGGTATCTTGAGATTAGATAGAGCTAATTTACCTTATGTTCGCTTTAAATCATTGTAAAGGAGTAGTACTCCTCATTTATTTCTGTTCTGTCCTTGTTCCTTTACTAGTTAAATCTTGTAATATGGAAGTGTTTCAATTTTGTGACGATAGTAAAAAAATTGGTCATAAAATGAAACACTCCATCATAGGTACTTTTCTCGATATTTCTCTATCTCTTGTTACTCTGGAGGTACGGTTTACGCCCCCCTCCCTTTTGTACTTCACTTTCTCGTTTAATAAAATACATACAGGATAGCTGGGTCCTGCGAGAACTTCCAGCATAAAAAAAATATATATATATATATAAATAAACAATCAACAATGTTACTCTACATTTCGACAATTGTAAAGCCAATACATTCATTACATTTTTGCTTAAAGAAAATCGCTTCAACATACATAAAGGAATTTTACTCATTTTACAAACGACGTTGCAAAACTATATCAATTGTCCACTTGGGTTTAGAGTTTGTGAAAGGGTAAAAAGGTGAGAAGTCAGGCTACAGAGTTGGTGACACGCCATAAATGGTAGCAGTGACACGGCATCCTTTTCGTGTTGATGACACGCCAACTACATCCTTTTCGTGTTGGTGACACGCTAAGTGCATGCGGACATGTTGATGACAAGCCAAGTGCATGCAGACATGTTGGTGACACACCAAATGCACATAGACATGCTTGTGACATGCCAAGTCCACATAGACATGCTGGTGACACGCCAAGTGCATATAGACATACTGGTGACACGTCCAGTGCACATAGACATGTTGGTGACACACCTAGTGCACATAGACATACTGCTGACACGCCCAATGCACATAAACATGCTGGTGACACGCCTAGTACACATAGACATGATGGTGACACGCTAAGTGCACATAGACATGCTGGTGACATGCCCAGTGACACGCCTAGTGCACATAGACATGCTGGTGACACGTCAAGTTCACATAGACGTGCTGGTGACACACCTAGTGCACATAGACATGCTGGTGACACGCCCAAGCTATTGAATTTCGTTTTCTTTTGACACACCAAGTGGAGGTAGACATGATAGTGACACGTCAAGTGCAGGCACATTGAACTTTTAGGAAATAGAAGAACAACAGAAATCGGGTCGAATAACAGAAAACATAAGGAAAACTTCTTGTTGTTTTAACCCGTCGAAACGAACTGAAAACCACTAACAGTGATGACTTTCTCCCCACCCCCCCTTAAAATATTCAACTTTAGAATTCTACCCTAGTCTAATAATTAATCTGTTTCTTTTCACATCGGACTTGTAAGCAATCATCCAACCCTAGCTTCTGGGATGATACAGAGTCTCTATATCAGCCGATAAGCCAGGGTTGGACATTTGCTTACAGGTCGGAGGTGAAGAGAAATAGATTAATTATTAGACTAGGGTAGAATTCTAAAGTTGAATATATCAAGGGGGGAGGGGGGGGGGGGGGGAGAAAGTCGTCACTGTTAGTAGTTTTCAGTTTGTTTGGACGGGTTAAAACAATAGAAAGTTTTCCTTCTATTTTCTGCTGTCCGACCCGATTTCTGTTGTTCTTCTGTATTCTGATTGTTAGACATTCTCCTGGTCGGAAGAATTACGGAGGGTGCATCGACAAAACTGCTTTTGACAAGATGTACAGTCAGTCGATGAGAATTGAGGAGTTTTTTACCATATATATATAGTAGAGGGAATATAAACTGACATGACCAGTTTAAACGTTTCAGTTTGAGGCCACGTGGTGGTGACATGCCAATTGCACTCAGACATGGTAGCGACACACTAAGTTCAGGCAGAGATGGTGATGACATGCCAAGTGCATACAGAGATGGTGGTGACACGCCAATTGCACTCAGACATGGTGGTGACACGCCAAGTCCAGGTAGACGTGCTAGTGACACGCCAAGTGCATGCAGAGTTGGTGGTGACATGCCAATTGCACTTAGACAAGGTGGTGACATGCCAAGTCCAGACAGACGTGCTGGTGACACGCCAAGTGCATGCAGAGATGGTGGTGACACGCCAAGTTCAAGCAAAGATGGTGATGACACGCCAATTGCATGCAGACATGGTGGTGACACGCCAAGTTCAAGCAGACGTGCGGGTAACATGCCATTCACTTTGTGTACCTAAACCACCATCTTTTCGTGCACTTGATGTGTCACCACCTTGTCTGCATCAATTTGGGCGTGTCACCACCATAAATATTCAACATAAGTTGCATTTTAAATTCCTTATGTGGATAATTAATCAAAACAAAAGAAAAATGACAAACTTTTCCAAAATATCGAGACCAATTCTGCCAACATGTCACCCACAGGGCCCTTTAACCGATACGAAAATGATAATTGAACAAAATAATTATACAAATTTAAATTTACCTATTATATCCAAACAATTTGAGAAAAAAAATAGAAACGTAATGTAATTTATGCAAAAGTAATGGGAAAGTAATGTATAAACTGTATGAATATTAGTAAAATTAATAAAATAAATTGTATATACAAAAAAAAATGATCTACAGACACATGCCGATTATATGTTCAAGGTTCGCTTTCACAACAGTTGCAAAAAATTTCGAGAGCGTATTGCCGACGCATATTTGCAATCATGTTCTGCTTAACTCTGATTGGTTCCGATTGCAACATATCGTCAATGTATCTAATTATGAACATACCGCAACTGACACTATCATCCTGCCGATGCACTTTAGCTTTTGGCAAATGGATCTCCAATCACATCGGCGTCAACTCCAGTGCCCTCCGTCGTGTTCGGTTGAAATAACCAGCTTGGTGGCATATGATTGGGAACAAGGTTGTAAGGGGTGACATTTGAGCAGCACGAACTCCGTTATCCTTAGCATCTGAAGTTCTTGCGGAGTCCTCCACCCTGATTTTCCACCTCCCCAAGTCTATCTTCGCCACCACCCAATGGCCATCGACATTGCAAGGTGCGAGGATGAAATCGACATCTTCCCATATTTTCCTGTATGTTGGCCTCTCACCCTGCACGTACCCCCGCAACTCATCTGTAATTTCCATGCTGGCCCAGGCATCTTCGGTGGGGTTTAGGATGTGTAGCATATTGAGGGTGTCCTGTGAAGCATGTATACGTTATCTTACACTTAATGCAATAAATAACTTACTGTTTTAATAATTTAAAATAATGAAAAATAAACTTACGAAGAATATCATGTCAACCACGCATGCACGAGCTTTGTACAGCTTCAACTTTGGCCCTGTCATCCGCTTACCGAGTATGCTGAGGCATGCGTCGGTATGTTCACTTGTCATTTCTTCTTTGGGATCCTCTAATGTTCTGAAAAAATCCGCACCTTGATCGTCTAAGATCTCGACGTTACACCTGCATATGTAACATAATGAATTAATTACTTTAGCCTTGGTTGATTAATGTTTAATTAAAAAACCAGGTTAGCAATGTTATTTCTGAGCTTACCTCGCATGCTTGTCTTTCTTGAAGGCCTCGTACGCTTCGACCATTGCTCTTTTTTGATCGTGACGGCTCATCATGGGGTCAACGTACGGGCTGGCAATGTACTTGCTTTCCATTCTCACCCGTGCCCGCTCAGTAGGGTCTGAAATTAATGCTACCTGATCTTGGACAGCAGATCCCTCTGGTGGCGACAAATCGAGAGCTGCTGGCTTCAAGAGTGTTGTGAATAAGATGGTCCCCTTCATACACGGCTATTGCAAGGTTCCCATCCCATCCCCCCGCTGCATTGATCACCGGATCAGCATCCGTTGCCAGTGTATCATCTCAGTCGGCACCAACAACATCGTCATCGTCAATGTTAAAACCAAGTTCATCTTGCTGCCCTCATCAGTAGCATCCTCGTGGTCGACACTAGCATCGTTAGATGAAGGTCCGCCCTATAGAATGAGAGAAATGAGAAAATCGTTAGCATAAACCGATGCCTATAAATTAGTACTAACTGTACTAAACATAAACAACCAATATATGTGCAAATATTGAATTTCGTACTTGTGATTTCAGACCCTCTAGAATCCGAGCGATGACACAGTCCTCAAACGTCTGCAGGGCCAAAGTCAATGACTGGATTGAAGCCTTAGCGCTGACATCTCCTTTTTATGTCTGTTCATGAACTGTCGCAACTGATGTTTCGTCACTAGTCCGTCATTGACTCTTGTGGATTCAGTTAACTGCAATAAGATATATATTATTGTGGGTCAGTGTAAATAGATAGGGAATTGTTGAATATTAACCATTAGAATTATAAAATCCTTACCGGTTGCTCGTTACCAGTGGTTGGTTGAGCATGACCAATCGGTGCTTGAGGTGCTTCGGTCACCTCCCTTAACTGCAATGATAGAATTTACTGTGTTCTGTGTAAATAGATATGGAATTGTTGAACATTAATTATTAGAACTATAAAATTCTTACCGACGGGGAGTTATCACTGTGCGTATGAGGAGGATCTCTCGGTAATTGAGGAGCTGTGGTAGCATGGTCCAATTGCAAACACATATATGTTAGTCGATACTCACATATGGTATTGTTGAATACAAACGGTTAAATCCGTCCTTACCGGCTGTTCACTGCCATGCATATGGTCACTCTCTTCCTCCAACTCAAGGCTTGACAGCTCATCCTTTAAAGCAGTGGCTGTGCGCCTCCGCTTAACGACACCACTGGCTCTTCTATCTTTTAACTACCTCATCTTTTCCCTAGCACCTAAGCCCCATTCAGCCCGATCCTCCATGTGCCCTATAGGCACGTACTGGTGTCCCTCAGATAGCGGGACATCAATGTCAACGAAGTAATCTCGGCTCGACTCCTCCGGTGTAGGCTCCAATGTCTCAACTGCCCATAACTGCAAAATAGAGACTGTGATTAAATATAATTTTATGAAAAATTATTATAGAAATGCACATCAGAAAGTAGCCAAGCTGTTCACTGTTCACTCACCTTTTGAAACGACTCTAACTTCTCAACTGCTTTGTAAAATGCAATCGGTTTTTGATTGCATTCCCATTTCAGCATACGTGGGTAGACGTCCTTTGGAGCAGAGGGGGCAACTAGTTTTTGGAAGGCTGAAATTGCCTCCAGTACCCAGAACTATAAGTCAAATATAACATCGTTAAACTGTAAATGATAAACGAGTGCAACAATAAAATTTTAAGTCAAAAGGAAACTCATCAATGCTAAGTGCCAGTACTTGAATCACCCACGGGAATCCGTAAATGTCGCATCGTAAACGGGTAGCCGGGGTCAAGTTTGAGGCAGGCACGTCGAACCCCTTCAGAAGGTAGTCCTCGGTTAGCCTCTATACGTAATGACCCCATGGGAAGGCATTCCAAGAGTCGATGTCCCCCACTAATGAAAATAGCCAAGGTGTCACCCGTCTACGGTAGTCTTGACCGAATAAAATGTTATTCGCGATCAAGACAAGTGCCATCTTGGTCGCGTCACCTACTCGCTGCAAGCTGCCTATGCGGAATGTATTCAGCAACTCCTGCAGCTTAACGCTCTGCTGCCCGTTCTAGTATCATGCATGAATTTTGTTAGCAACGACCTCGTACGGTCGTGTGAACACATTGGGCATTGGACCAAACTTCAGGCCGGTGATAAAGCAAAACTCCTGCTTTGATATCCGTGCCTTGCTCTTGTCAATGGCAAACCACAGCTTGTGCTCCATTGATTCTGCCGCCTTGATTTGATGAATCATGATGCTATGCAGGAGACCGGCGCTGAAGTATCCTTGTGGATATACGTCCAGCAGCATGCCGAAACACGCACTCTTCACTGCATCGTACTCCCCTTTCTCTTGGAGAGTCTTGTTGATGTAATGCAGCTGCGACCACTTACAGTGGGTGTTGATGCCGACATTGAACGCCTACTTCTCCCTCGGCACAATCAGCAAGCTATCGATGTCCTCATGCTGTCCGGAGTACATATGCAAAACATGAAACACATGCACAATTGAGTTAGCCCATAACATGAAAACAAGGTACACTGAAGATAGAAAAAAGAAAGAAAGAAATAAATGTGGTCACACGCCATGCATAAGTGTCGTGACACGCCACACATGTAGGTGTCGTGACACGCCATGCATCACTCACTATCGTGACAAGCCATGCATCACTGTCGTGATAAGCCATGCATCACTCACTGTCGTGACACGCCAACCCTAAACCCGTGGCACGAAAAAAACCCAAAAAACCAGTTAGCCCACAACACGCATCCCTAAAACCGTGAAACCCTCAAACGAAAGAAAACCAGTAAACCCACAACATGCCATATGCAGACGCAGACCCTTTTCTTCAACACTTTGGTACGACCATAACCAGGAATAAAACAGTTTGGCAAAAAAAAGAAAAGGAAAAAAAACCAACTTATCAAACCAAACATAATCGCAAAAAAAAAAACAACGAACAGAAGAAAGTTTTAATTTTAGACTGACTGACCTCTTCATTGATAGCAGACATCGTTGCTGTGATGTAGTTAAGCTTGGCAAGAACGAAGTCGAATTCTCTGCTACGTTTCAGGATGATGAATGAATCAAAATCTCTTACTTCCTTAACATAGACCTTTGCGATTTCAGAATAGCAGAAAAATATTTATTTTTAATTAAATGGCCTTTTATATTCATTTTTTAAACTCCTTAGAAGTCCAAAGGGTTTCCTCATTATTTGCCAGCTTTCTTTCAAATGTTAGACGTGTCACTAATTCAACCTTGCCGTGTCAGACGTCTAACCATGCCGTGTCAAACACTCTAAACACTGCCGTGTCACACAGTTAGACATGGCGTGTCACAAACTCTAAACACTACCGTAACACAGCCACGTCATACATTCTCGTCTTGTCGTTTCACACATTATAACGTTACCGTGTCACACGTCCAGACATGGCGTGTCACACACTACAAATACAGTCGTGTCACAGCCGCGACATACATTTTCGCCTTGCCGTTTCACACATTATAACGTTACCGTGTCACACATCTAGACATGGCATGTCACACACTACAAACACTGCCGTGTCACAGCCGCGTCATACATTCTCGCCTTGCCGTTTCACACATTATAATTCTGCCGTGTCACACATCTAGCCATGGCGTGTCATGCTCTACAAACACTACCGTGTCACAGCCGGGTCACACATTCTCACCTTGCCGTTTCACACATTATAACACTGCCGTGTCACTCGTCTAGGCATGACGTGTCACACACACTAAACACTGCCGTGTTTCAGCTGCGTCACACATTCTCACCTTGCCGTTTCACACATTCAATCCGTGCCGTTTCACGAACTCTAAAGCCTGCCGTCACACAGATGTCTCACATATGGCATGTTGTAGCATGGCCATTTCCTGTTTTTGATTCACATTTTTCTCCTTTCGATTCACCACTCTAAAGCCTGTTTCGGATTTTTAGTTTCACATCATTCTCGAAGCTTTCGATTCATCACGACAAGTTCCTCCTTCGATTTAATATCACCATTCTAGTATTATCTGAATGCCATGTCCGAAATATCTGAAAAACACTCTAATGCTTCTGGGGAAAAAAATGAATGTTTTGCACAAAATTAGATGTTCGGGAATTCGAAATTGTAAGAAATTCTTCAGCATATTAATTTTTTTTTCCGTCTGTTTGGGAATGCGCGTCACCCAAATTATCTCATTAAGGGCATTTTTGTCTCAAAATCTATTAGAGTGGCTAAAAATAGTTAAATTTATGCGAAATGTTAGTTTTAAAAACACGTTGTTTTCAAGGGAAAAAAAAAAATCCCCCTACAAATAATGTGCAATATCCAGGTTCCACAGGCCTAACATGTAATTTTGGTGAGACAGAATTGGCGTCCAATGGCACAACGAAATCACGTGATGATACCGTTTTGGAGATGGATGACAACCAGGTGATGAATGCTTTGTTAATCCTCACGTTCAGATTTCAAACCATCTGCTGATTTTGTCTGCTTAACTTCTACCTCCTCTGTTTGCAGTTAAGCGATCATGGACCACCTGGCAGTCTACGAATCTTGGCAACTTACTCCTCCCAGCAGCCAGAAGGCTCTTGCATGGCAGAGAGTGATTTGGCCCATCATGCGTGTTAATTAAGTAGGTTCTTCCGAACTGGTATACATAACTTCATCTTAATTTTAGATTGTTCATAAATATTGTAAATAATACGTAACTTGGTATTTTTGGGCATATAGATATATATATATATATATATATGAAAAACGATCTACAGTGATTACCGTATGCATTAATCTGTTTATTAATTTGCTTAATATGGTAGTTCACTAGCTTTATCTAGAAGAAGTTTGCTTCTTAGTTTGTTTTAGTTGATATTAATTTAACAGAAGAACTTTCAGAACAAACAGTTTGGGGACTTTTTGAAACTTTGTTTAGTTGCAGGAGCGTTATTTCCATACGCCAAACCTATACTGTTAATTGATTATTCGAATCTCTTCCTCTCCCTAGCAGCTCTCTCCTCCTACCACTTTTGTATCTCTTTTGTTCTCAAACCGAGTTCTGCTGATCCAAAGTAATTAAGAATCGAACCATGTTGCTGGATTGCTAATATATATATATATGGATAAAATACTTAAGGTTCTGATTATTCAAACGATAGCCGGTAATAAAAGCAATCAATAATTTGGGAGTTATGAAAATAAAAATTGATAAAATACTAATAACCCTTGCAACAAACTAGTAACAAAGGAAATACAAAAATAACTTACTTGAAACAAGAAATTAAAACAAAGCACAGGGCAAGCTTGAAACCAGAAAGGACAACACATTGCTTACTTGTGATAGACACCCTAATTATGATATGGGCTTGTAGAAATAGAAAGACCTAACCATCCATTTAATAAGAAGGAGAGCTTAATTTGGAGAAATGGGCTTCCTCACGAGAACGACCGAGTTGATCAATTCATTTGTGGGATGAAAAATTGAAAGTAGTTCAAAACCCGGTAAGTCATGCTGCTCCAAGGCAGGGTACAAGAATGCTCTAGCTCCTTTGGCACTCCTCACAAGCAAAAACCCTCCTGCCTTCATGTATTTCCCTATGTGCCCAACAATCGTTAATTTCTCTTCTTTGCGCATCCCAACCAAAGCTGCCAAAAATATACAATCATATTCCCCAAGCTTCTCTCTTACCTTCATTATATCGTTGGTCACAAACTTCACCCTCTTCTCAAACTCAACATCGGATGCAATTAGCTGGCGAGCCACATCATTCGCTGCTTCATCGATATCAAAGTTATCGAAATGAGTAGATTTCATGTGATGAGTAGCCATGACAATAGAGGTGAGAGGCATTGGACCTGAGCCAACAAAGGCTACCTTCTTTGGTTGCACCATACCATTCTCACTGAGAATTCTATACTCCAAACTGGCTAGTTTGACATAGTTGTCATAATAAGGGAAGAGATTGAGATTGTTCAATGGTTTGGGAATTTTGGATAGAACTGTGGCGAATTCAAGCTCTAACAAGCCTTCAGCACGACCAGATAGAATTATGAGGTTGTCACGCATGTCTTGCACCTTTTGGGGTAAGGCCTCGATGTCTATATCTGAGGGAAGGGTACATAATTTCACAAGGTGAGTTAAGAGGCTATTGACTTGTTTTGATGGCCTAAGGGACTCAAGCTTGGAAATGCTACCATGAATTTGAGTAACGCGAGCTACAAGGATTTCCGCTGGAATCTGGCTTTCGAAGTTGGAGTTTTGGAGGGAAGCCATGGATGAAAAGTTATTATATTTGAGATTAAAGGATAAAGTTTAGAAATGTGTGATGTAATTGTATATCCTGTGGGATAGGGAGCTTGCAATTCCAATGTACTTATAGTGGAAGAGAGAGGGTTGATATGCAAATTTCATAAGGTGCATGATACTTTGTATTTTAAATAATGTCGACAATGATAGGATTGAAATGTCTGTTGGTCAACACCGGCCTCATGTCTCATGCCTTCGTATCTGAACTAGCAACTGCTGCACTAAAAAAATAGCAGGAAAATTTTTAATTATGCTTTGCTTGGGTTGTTCTTTCCCCTGATCATGCTTAGGCAGAAATTGGAGAAAGTTTACGAGCCATGCAGGCATAAATATTATGGCATAGTGACAACTAAAACATGTTTTTTTTTTTTTCAAAAAATAAAGAAAATAAAAAAGCAAGAGCTTCTAAATCTTAGAAACACTGTTGTTCGACTAAATAAATGAAACAAAATTTAGTGCACAAAATGAATTAGTTAAGAAATGAAAAGCATTATTAATTTAAGCTAAATGATCCCCCATCTCTATTTTCTTATAGTTTTCAGAGGATCAAATGTTGAACCTCGAACAGTACTCTCTTTTAAAAAAACGCAAGTCACTGTCAGTATTGATTATATTAAGCCATATATCCACCTATAAATGAATTTTCAGTCTTTAAATCGGTAGAATATATTGTGTCAGGAGACCATTTCTATGGCTGCATATAATAATTGTCCGATCAATTCAGTGCTTTTACATTTTTGTATAAGCCTAGCATGTGTTTGTGATATTGAATTTGAGTATTTTGTTCAACGATATTAGTAAAATTTTCAAACGAAAACATATTCAATACTAAAATCAACACAAAAGGTAAATCACACACAAATATTAATAATTCTTATATATCTAATTCTCCACATAGAGATTGGGTTTCAGCTTCCTTTGTGCTCCAAACTTGGCAATGCTTAGCATAGGAGCATTGCCAAATTGAGAGCTCTTATTCCTTTCACACTACGTGTCTATTATTTTTTTTTTGAATAATTACAGGTGAGGGAAGCAGATCCCAAATTGGGTGCATTTTCACACTGACATTGACAATAAGCTTTGGGTCAAGATATTTCTAAGGCATGGGAAATGCCGGGTTGTTTCTTAGGGTCAAACAGCCAAAAGTTATCTAGAAAAACGATTGAAATTCTACCAAATAAGTAATAATTTGTCATAAAATATATAGAGTAAAGTATCCAATATATATATATATATATAAAGACTAATTGATTTTAAACCTACTTTTATCAATATTGGTTTGATTCAATATCAAGACAACTTTCGACTTGATTTAATTTTTTTGGATATATTATTTTTATTTTTTATGTTTTAATCATAATTCAACTTCGATCTATTAATATCAAAAATGAACATTTATCCCAAAATAATATATGTCGCTAGATACATAAATCAGACCATTTCCTCACTGTTTGAGTTTCCATTTACTTGATAATGTGGCATAAATTTAATACTTATTTTACCCTTCTGGTTTTTTCTTTACCATGTTATCCTTTCCCTTTCTCTCTCTTCTCTTTTTAGTTTCTCTCTACGATTCTCTCTGAAAAATCAACCACCTTTTCCAGAATCCGGCTTCTGGCCACCGCTAGCGTCGCCGCCTCTAATCATTGAAAGGCTGATGGCTGTCGCTAGTCGTCGTCCAAAAATAAAATCCTCTTGAGCCTTTTTTTTTTTTGAACCTTTGGTAATTGGGTGGTATAAGAACAAGGACTCAACATTGTAGATCCAAAACCGACTGAAGCACAGCCACCCAACACAAACAACCAACACCCCAAGCATTTTAATGTTACATAGATAAGGTTGAGAAATTTTGATAAAAGTCTAGTAAAGCCAGAAGTAGAGATGGAGCAAAAGACGCGCAACAACAATAACAGTAATTTCAAGGGAAAGGAAGACATGGGTGTTGCAGTCCTCAGCCTAAAATGAGATTAGTTTTTATTTTTTTAATTGAGAGAAGGAGCATTCGAATCTTACTTTTAGATAAAAGATCATGTATCAATTAATGAAATAAATATTCAGATGTGTCGATCAATTTGATAAAAATCTTTGGGAATAATAATGCTTACTCAGACAACGTAGGGAAGATTTTATCCCCGGATTTTAGACAAAAAATAAAAAACATCTTTTTGAGTAACAAAGTAAATTAATGATTAACCCGTTTTTGAGGTTGATGATTTCATTGAAATATCCTCATAGCTATTACAAGCCTTGATGAATTTTTAATCAAGCAATTTGCGATGGTGGAAGATGAAACGATCAGAAAGAATCGGCTTTCTTCGCTTTGAGAAAATTGCAGACCTTCCAAAAATTGTGGCAGATCTCTCAATTTTGCCTGATTCTAAATTTGATGGCCAAAATGCTTTTCACATTCTTTTGAGTAAACATCAAATGGGTAGAAAGAGGAAAAATTGCAGATTTAATGTTTTTGATTGTGCTTTGTATAGAAAAATAGGCAAAGTTTGTAATTTATGTAAACGAGTTTTCGGTTCTTTTCTTGATTTTCTTAAAATTTCTTTCTTAATTCTTTTAAACTTTTTGAGAGTTTTGGACATTTCTCTTGCTTTGTGAAGAAATCTAAAAATGGCAGCGCACTTATGTTCATTGGAGAAGGAAGAGAGTTTGAAAGTCCACATTTTGTGTTTTCATTTATCATGGGTATTTTAATCATTTTCTAAAATCTATTAACAATGTTTAAGTTTGAAACGAGGTGTTCATTTTCAATAATAATAGACCCAAAGTGAATTATGATCAAAATTTAAGAAAATAAGAGTAACTTGTGTTTTTTTTTTTGGTTAATGCTATTTTCATTTGTTTAGAAATTTTTTTTTGGGACATGCAAAGTTTAAATTTAGCAACATATAAGAGAGCTTTTAGTAAATACCAAAAAAATTGTAATTAGAAATTTGAATTTAGCAACATATAAGATAACTGTGAGACCATGTCAAGCTCGATTCAAAGACGGTATTGTACCGAGTGGTACAACTAAGTTAAATTGAGTCTTGAACTAGTTCAAATAGAAATTCTAAGAGGAATTTGAAAATTCTGAAACCCACAAAAAGACTTAGAATAGTGATTCGGAGTTCAAGGTCCAATTTGGAATCAATCGGGAAAAATGACCGGTTAGGGACAAAACGGTCATTTTACCATTTGATGATAAAATGGAGATTTTTAGCCAAAATTTGATCACATCGGATCAAAAATAATTCTATGAAATATAATTATGATTATTGGAGTATAAAATGGAGTTTAGCAGTGAAAATTGTGATTCTTGTTATTTTTGGAATATAAGGGTAAAATAGTAATTTTACCACGGGATAACCCAACGGAAATTTTTTTGAAAAGATTTTACCCCATTTGGTTAATATTGATTAATATTAGTGTTATTTGAGGTTAGAAAGTGAAAATAATGTAATTCCGGTACATTTTGGAGTATAGGGGTAAAATCGTAATTTTACCATCTCGGGGGTAAAATGGTAATTTTTCACCACTAGAACATATTTTTCCAGCCATGGTCATCTTTTGATCATATCTTGACTTTGATTAATCAAGTGGTGGAAAAGAATTGAAAGAAAAGTCAAAAAAGGTTAAAAACGGGCCAATGGCATTATGCCATGTGTCAACTCATGTTATTTTATTATTAAAGCTTAAAAATCAGCCATTAACATTCATTTTCTCTCTCTAAATTTGGCACACACCAGATTTAAGGGAAAGGAAAGAAGAAAAAAGGGAAAAATCATAAAACCTAGCTAAAAATTCAAGACAAAGTGCGATTTCAAGGAGAAATCAAGTGAAAAAGGTAATAATTCTTCACTTATGCTTATGCTCTACAACACTTATGCTTTTGTTCTTGATTTCTAAGGTTGAGAGGCATGATATCATGATGAATTGAATTCTGAAAAATGGGTATGGAAGAGGAATGATTGTTGGATTGGTTTGATTCTAGACTATGTTAGTGTTTAGAGATAGGTTAGTATGTTACCGTAAGAAAAAAATTTGATTTCCCCATGAATCTTGTAAGACCGAATATCATAGGCTGAAATTGGAAAATGAAATGATTTTATTTCAAATGAAATAAATTAGAAATGACAATTTAAAGTGAAAAACATTTAGTAGGAAAAATTACAGTGCCAATGCGCTGTAATGGCCGAATTTTTCCATGAAGAAATGGAAAAGCTTAAACGCTGAAATTGACACTATTTAAATGGTATGTGGTGAATTAAGGCATTAGAAAAAGAATGGTGCAATTTGGAATCAAATCGGACGCATTGGCCAATTTATCAGGTAATTAGCCAAATTAGGTCAATACCACGTTTAAGCGATTGACCGAGTATTCTATACATCCGTATAGAAATTATGTTAATTTTATACTTAATTAACACCATTATAGTAATTAAATTATTGTGCTATTTGTCAAGGTGATGAGCCCTCGGATAAAGGCAAGAAAATCGCATCCGAGGATTAGCAGTCGAAGTGCTCGAATTCGACTTCAGGAAAACCTGTGAGTGAATTTGCATCTCAAAAATGGTTTTGGGAAATATGAACTTATTGAATAAAATGCTTGAATGATTTTATTCAATCTTCTTTAAAAGAATGAGTACCATGGGAACAAACTTTTTATGAAATATTATTTTATTGATGTGAAATTTTATTGTGTTAAATATTGCTCATCTATATGATTGCGATGCATCTGTGTACCTTTATATGGTGCTTACATGTATTGTTAATAAATTTATATGAATCAATGTAATGGTATGCAAAGTGAGGACGACGATACATAGCGGCCACAATTTCCTAGAAATTCAGAGTTAAGCGAAGTGGGGATGGCGATACGTAGTGCCCACAATCTCCTAAAAATTTAGAATTTAGCAAAGTGGGGACGGCGATGCATAGCGTCCACGATTTCCTAGAAATACAGAGGTGTGCAAAGTGGGGACGGCGATGCGTAGCGCCCACAATTTCCTAGAACTCTAGAGTTGAGCAAAGTGGGGACGGCGAGGCGTAGCGCCCACAATTCCTGGAAATGTTCACGCGTGAACTTTGGTGAAGCGTGATTATCCGTCCAGGGGCTTGCAGGGACGGCGATTTGTAACGCTTGTAAGTGCTATGATAAATGTCTCTTTTGCCACCAAGAACAGTGAAGACTTGGTGGTGTATATGATTGTTCTGGTCTTTGTGAATATATGTGTGATTGAATGGTATGTGAATTGCTTTAAATTGCGGAAAAAAAGGTTTAGCACGAAAACCTCGTACGATTGAGAAAAACTCTCGTTTAGCGACAAGTTATGATTACGCTTCGCTGCAGCAAAAATGCCTTCCTGCTGTAACGATAATCGTCGATTTGCTATGTGGCTAGAATAAATCCCGAATTAAGTGGGAAGGGTTTAAATATTAGTTAGAAAGAAAAATTATCTCGTTTTCAACTGGTGCATCATGATTGACAAATTTCTTGATTAAGATTGCTTGTTCCCTTCTAATATTCACTCACTGAGTATTATACTCACGTTTTATAAAATTCATGTTTTCAGATCAGGAGACTGTTGGACCCTAGATCGAGGAGTCCCCGTAGTGCATCTCCTGGTTAGAAGGTGGGCATTCAATAGCAACCCATTTTTTTTATTGTAAATGTCTCCGCTGGAAGTCATGGGTCATTTTGTATTGTGAATACAATTTAACTATGTGAATATGTGTATGCAATGTAAATTGCTAAATACATGACTGGTATGGTGCATGTATATTATTGCTAATAATGCCATTATAAGTTGGCTTTGTGTGCACTGGGTGCATTGCGTGTGGATGCCTCACACGATCATACGCGGAATAAAGTAAGTGAAAATAAGCTTGCTTGGGCTTGGTGAGCTATGCTCATTGGGTCCATGCGCCGGTCATGGCTCGGGAAATTGGGTCGTGACAATAGCTTTTAGTAAATACCAAAAAAAATGTAATTAGAAATTTGAATTCAAATTTCAAATTATTATACGAGTGGGTGATACAACTTGTCCTAGATTTAGTTGCTTGTCAAGCTCGTAAGCTTGGCCTGTCTCAAGTCGAGCTCTGAATAAGATATTTGATGCTTAGGTTCAACTTGAGATATCATTACATAGATGAATATTTTATTTTTATTTAATTTAATTTTCAAATGTTAATATGTTGATTTAAAAATTATTTTTAATATTTTAATAATAAATATAATATAAATGGATGGACAATGCATCTTTAAGTTATAAAGGTGTTAATTGGGTCTGACTCAACCTGGATACCTCTAGATCTCACAAAGACTTCTTGATCATTTCAATTAGGTTCATGTGTATTAGCTTCGAGATGTTTATGTTGCTTCTCAGAGGAATCTCTAATACATGTCCTATGGGAGAGTCCGGTAGCAAAACAGGTTTGGGATTTCTTTGCTAAACCCTTTTAAATCTACGTTTTAAATCCCAAGCAGGTTTCTCAAATTTTATGGGCATGGAATTATTCTGGGGACTATGTCAAAAAAGGTCATATCCGCATATTGCTCCCAATATTTATATGCTGGTTCCTATGGCTAGAAAGAAATGATGCAAAGCACAGGCAATCTGGTTTGTACCCTAATCGAGTTATATGGAGAATTATGAAGCTATTGAGACAACTTCATGATGGTTCCCTGTTACAACAATGGCAATGGAAAGGAGACACAGACATAGCAACCATGTGGGGTCTCAATTCTCCCCCGAAGCAACGAGCAGCTCTTTATATTTTTTTCTGGAAAAAGCCTTCCATAGGTGAATACAAGTTGAATGTGGATGGCAGTTCACAGAACAGTCAACAAGCAGCTAGTGGTGGAATGCTTCGAGATCACACAGGTAACCTCATTTTTGATTTTTCTGAGAATATTGGTTCTTGTAATTCATTGCAGGCAGAATTGAGGGCTTTACTTCGAGGACTCCTATTGTGCAATGAACGCCATATTGAAAAGCTGTGGATCGAAATGGACGCATTGGTGGCGATTCAACTAATCCAGAAGTCCCAAAAAGAATCTCATGACATAAGATATTTGTTAGAGTCCATAAGGCAATGTTTGAGCAACTTCTCCTACCGCATTTCACACATCTTTCGAGAAGGCAACCAAGTAGCGGATTTCCTGTCAAATGAAGGACACAATCATTCAAACCTTTGTGTGTTCAACGAAACACAAGGTAAGTTGTATGGAATGCTCAAGTTAGACAAATTGAATTTACCTTATGTCCGTTTTTGATAACTGTAAAGGAGTAGTACTCCTCGTTTACATTTGCTGTTATAAAATCCAAATTTGCTTAGTATCTCAATGTAATAGTAAGGAATATCCATCCTTTTGTAGCATCAAAAGTTATGCACTTAGGATGGCTATCCTTACTCTAGGTGCTTTTACGATTTTGCATTTTAGGCATGTAATGTTGGAGGTACGATTTATGTCCCCCTCTTTTGTCCTTTGACCTTATAATTAATAAAATTTAACAGGGTAGCTGGGCCCTGCAGGAAATTCTAGTATAAAAAAAAAAAAACTCTGTAAAAACTTTTTGTGGTATGACATTTTCTCACATAACATCTTTAGATTCTTTTTTCTCATATAAAACTATCGCAACCCATTTTTGAGTCATCACCAACTTGAAGGCCCAATAAGTATAGCTTACTAAGCCCATGCAAGCTTCACACTCATACATGTGAGAAACTTGCTTCATTATACATATATGTATATTCAATACATATATGAAACTCACATCATATTTCCAAAGTATCATGTTATACATATATGTACATAATATCCACTAACTCAAAATACTACCAACTTGTGGCTACATGAATATCTGTACAAGACTTTTATCACATGCATGGACCCATGATTGTACAGCAGAATGACCTTTGGGTGTGGGATAACTACTACTGAATGCCATGATAACACCTACCAACTGAGGAATATGGGTAGGACTCCCCAATCTATGATTTAACGAACTTTGGATTTGAAATTCAAAACATGCAATTTGAAAATGGTGAGCATAACCGCAATGAAGGTTATAAAAAGGGAACAAGCAACTGTAAAAAGGAAACTTTTACAAAACTATGCAATTTCCTTAGAAACCATGCAATTTTGGTTTAAAACAGAATCCATGAATGCATGTACAATTACCAAAGTTATTTCTATGAACACTAATGTTTCAATTTGAGGTAGTAAGGCTTTTATAGGTAAAATAGTTGACAGTCCACATATTTGAGAAAAAAGGCTGTAAGTATTGATACTTTAACCATAGATATCAACAATTGTAAAATAAAATGATCCCTGAACGTATTCTATCTTGAAAGTATTGATACTTTTGCCAAAGGTATTGATACTTTGTTCTAGAAAAATTTTTCAAAACAACTTTGAGAAACAAGTATTGATAGCTTATTCAAAGGTATTGATACTTTCTTCAATATCTACAAGTTTGAAGTACTTTTTCCATGACTCTCAACTACAACCATATGCATAACCACAAAGCATCTTTTAAAACATTCCACACTATTTGTCATAACCCTGTCCCAAGCCATGACCAGGTAATCCACCAAGCCCATGTAAGCCTCATTAACTTTCATCATTGTATCTTAGTCCATCATTGGAACTTTTAACACTAATCCATAATTCATACTTGACATACATAACATTTTAAACATATGCACAAAGCATTCCATTGTGTAAAAACATGTGTTGTTACTTATAACAGGCATTTCATTAACTTATCTTTCATTTGCCAATGCATGGCTACATCAAAGTTTATTGGATAATTCATTAATGTCCCATAACCCACATACATTTGTACATATAAGGCTACATGCCCAATCACATAACATAACTAACAACTGACTACCAGCGGAATGACCTTTAGGTTCAAAAGGTATTGATGAATGCCTTGGTCATTGAGTTTACCATAATACGTAAATGGATCCTTCGCATGTCTATGTCTCGAGTAGCGTCAGATCTACAAAACATGAGAGTTAAAAATGTGAGTACAATTGTTTAGCGAGGAAAATAAAGGGTAATAAGCAACAGCTCTAGAAACTTAATAAACCATGCTTATTTTCTTGAAAACATGCACGTTTTCCTATGCAAATCCATGACGCATATGGGTTCTACCCATAAAATATACATACTTAACTAGAACTCATTTATCGGTATCAATCATAAGCTCTAGTATCTTACCAAGCTTGTAACTTACATACAAATTCAAAGAGTGAACTATAGGTGCCAAGAGAATAAATAGGCAGACTTTCTAGAAAGCTTTTTAAATCTTATCTAGCTTATCTCAATATGTTAATCTATTGTGCGGGATATTGCGCACATGTATCCATTTTAGGGCTATCCAAGAAATTTCTATATCAATTTTCTGCACGTTAGCTTTTGCTGCCATTTACCTTGGTTTTCCACTTTAGCACATAAAACTTAGAGCAATTAGGTTTTACCCATCATAACATACATAAATATTAAGTAATTAGGTCTTACCCATGATAACATACATTATATTTCATTTCATCATCAATATCAGCATATAACAATGCATACATAAGCTTTTCTTACTCTGATGGTACTCCTCTGCCTCATCAAGGCAATACACATATGGGTACTCTGACCCTTTGTATCTTCGATCGTATTCCTTTGCCCCACCAAGGCAATACATTTAGGGTACTTCGACTCCTTTCTATGGTGGTATTACTTTGCCCCACCAAGGCAACATATTTCAGGTAACTTCGACGATTTTCTCCAGTGGTATTACTCCGCCCCACTAAGGCCATGCTATGCATCACAAAACATAATGGCAACATCACTTTACATTCTCATTATAATAGCATAACATAATGCCTACATAACATAACATCTAGTCATAAATCATTATATATATATATATATATCCACATGACATTTAGCTCAGCTACTATGCCCGTCAGTGTACATCAACTCATCAAACCATTCATAACTTAACATATACTCATGTGCATAAGCATTGCATATAATCACAATTTGTTCATGGCTTAATACATATACTTATGTGCATAGACATTTCATCTAGTCATAATTTATAGCTTAACACGTATACTTATGTGTATAAACATGTCATCTAATCATAACCCATTCATGTTTCAACATATTAGTCATATTTGCATAGCATTTCACCTTAACCTAGGGCACATACAGCATCATAAAAATTAGCTTGTTCCCATGCATTTTTTGTAAACCCATTTACAACACATACAGTTAAAATCTCATTTCATGCTTTTCCAAATCATTTGGGTGCAATATCCACTCACTTTTTGGCAGCTTAAATCATAGCTAAGTAGCACAGCTAATCAAACCTTTAACTGCAAGACTTGGTGCTTCAAATGAAATCTAGCATTAAAACAATGTACAATAATCATTAACATGCTTAATTCTTCATCATTTTTCTAACTACATTTTGCTTATTTTAGTTCCTTTTTACCATATTTTCATTTCCATGTCTTTTTCACATCATTCACAACTTAATTTCCAACTTATTTAGCTCAAGTATAACTTTACATATATCATTTATCATAACTTTATCTCTTTTCAACTTATCTTTCTTTTGCTTTATGGTTTCCTTCAATAATGCAGCTAGGTAAATTTGGAAATTCAAATAATCAAAATTTACTTATTTGTTCTTGTACATTTTGAACAAAAATAAGAAATCGAGCTAAAATCAAAGTGGGCTTACCTTATTGAACCCATTTCCAACTTTATAGCCTTTAGAAAGCTTACTTAGCTTGAATTCAGACTAAATCCTTGATTGAGAATCCTTTAAAGCTGTAAATATAATTCTTCAAGCTTTTTAGCATTCATAAACATTCATTGATAAATTTCCAGCACACTAACTAAGCATTTAGCAATTTTACACTATGTTTCAACCAACAATTTTTATACTTCAAATCATAAATTCATATTCTCAAATACTTAGATATTCAAAGTCTTACCTTGGTGACTTACATTCAGCTCAACAAAACTTCTAGAATTTCTCCAACTAAGGACAACAACTTGTTGCAACATAACCAAAGTAGAAATTTCAACCAATCAAACTAGAGCTCATGCACTAAGAGAGCTTGTCCTCACCTTATTTATCCATTTTCTAGCCTTAATTTACTGGTTTTTAGAGCTCAAACATCAGGGAAAGAGCTTTGAGAACATTTGGGCATGAGGAAAATAAGTTGGCTTTTGGTAACTTAAAGGGCATAAATAAAAAAGTGGAATAAAAGAATGAAAGCCTTGTAATAGCCTTTTTTTTATACTTAAGTGTGAATAACAAAGTAGGCAGCCTTGGTTTGTTCGCCCAAGTTGGGCTAATTGCCCTTTAGTCCTTCTTTTTTATTCTATTTACATAATTCAACTTTTACTTTACTTTTTTTTTTCAATTCAGTCTCTCAAAAATTTTTTTATTTACAATTTGGTCCTTCAACTTCTCTTTATTTTCAAATTGGTCCTCCAACTTATTTTCAATTTAATTCCTCGGTATTTTCATGCTTTCAATCTAGTCCCTTTTTCCAAAGTTTCTCCAAGGCATACACCATAGCTCAAGGATATTACTTGTTATCAGTGGTAACTTAGAATCATAAACCTAGCATATTAAGTCTTAACCTTAGAAGCTACAGCTCAAGGATATTGAATATTATCCTTGGTAACTAAAAACCACAACACAAGGATATTGTGGACCTAGGATTTTGTCTATTATCCTTGGTAACTTAAAATCATAGCACAAGGATATTGGGTATTAACCTTGAAACCAACATACCAAGGATTTTAACTATTATCCTTGGTAACTTAGAGTCAAAGTTCCAAGGATTCTATTCATTATCCTTGGAAACTTAACATTACAAACTCAAGCATTTCAAATGCCAAGAACATTGATGCTTGATCTTACATAATTTAATCTCCAAACATACCTTTAAACGCATCAAAATACATCTTAAAGCATAATCAATTCCTTGTCAATCCTTTGGACATTTAATTTCAATCAAGCTAAGTCCCACTATGGGTTGTTTCTCTTTGTAATGCATGTAAACTCTCATTATACATATATTCATTCATTCAATTTCGATTCATGTCCAATTTGCACAAGTCATACTTAATATTAGCAAGCTCAAGTGTGCATATATTTGCATTTCACATCTCATGTTTTAATGATTAGTAACATACTTTACCTCATTTTATCATGTATATACATTTATATTTACATATTCACATATGGTCATTTAATTTCAGCTCCTTTGGTATTAAACATACTTGTGCCTTACAAGTTCATATCATATAGCTGCTCACGTTCCAATTCATGTGCACATATGGCATCATAACATATACTCAATAAATTCAGCATACTTGAATCACAATTTACAATAACAGTTCATGGCATATGTGTATAGATGAAATCACTCATCAACCATATGTACTTCTATTTTCCTAATCCACTAGGCAAACGTAGCTTGTTTGCTTAAATTCTTTTACATAGGTTGGGATGTTATACTATTCCTTTTGAAAACATGCTTTAAAAGCTGAATTTGTCATTTAAATCAAAATCATTGCAACCTTACTACATAACTCATCAAATATAGCTAACTTGAGGTTACTAGTTAAACACTATGTATAAACTTGGTCACGTGGACCTTAAGCCAACGGATAGTGTATTCCACCTTTTACTATCAGGGGTGATCTCTAAGTAGCTAAGCCTCATGATACGATCCAGTGCATATGGCCAATGACCTCATATAACACTTGTGCCATCCTCCGACCACTAGGCTAGCACCATTTCCACTTCCCTTTGCTGGCTAGGGTGATCCCATTGTGCATAATTGTGAGACCCTATCCAAGTTGTTAAAAGCCGGTATTGTACCTAGTGGTACAATTAAGTTAAATCGAGCTTCAAATTAGTTTAATAGAAATTATAAGAGGAATTTCAAAATTTTAAAACCCACAGAATAGCTCAGAATAGTGATTCGGAGTTCAAGGTCCAATTTGGAGTCAATCGAAAAAATTGACCGGTTAGGGACAAAACAGTCATTTTTTCATTTGATGATAAAATGGAGATTTTAGCCAAAATTTGATCACATTAGACCAAAAATAATTTTTATGAAATACAGTTATGATTATTGGATTATAAAATGATGTTTAGCAGTATAAAATTGTGATTCTTGGTGTTTTTGGAGCACAAAGGTAAAATGGTAATTTTACCACCGGAGTACTAAACGGGAATTTTTTTGAAAGGATTTTGTCCCATTTGGTTAATATTGATTAATATTAGTGTTATTTGAGGTTGGACAGTGAAAATAATATAATTTCGGGACATTTCGGAGTATAGGGGTAAAATCGTAATTTTGCCATCCCGGGGGCAAAATCGTAATTTTACACCACCAGAACATATTTTTCCAGCCATGATCATCTTTTGATCATATCTTGACTTAGACTAATCAAATGGTGGAAAAGAAATGGAAGAAAAGTCAAAAAAAAAAATAAAAACGGGCCAATGGCATTATGCCACGTGGCAAGTTAGGTTATTTTATTATTTAAGCCTAAAAATCAGCCATTAACACTCATTTTCTCTCTCTAAATTCGGCACACACCAGAATTAAGGGGAAGGAAAGAAGAACAAAGGGAAAAACCATAAAACCTAGCTAAAAATTCAAGACAAAGTGTGATTTCAAGGAGAAATCAAGAGAAAAAGGTAATAATTCTTCACTTTGGCTTATGCTCTACAATACCCATGCTTTTGTTCTTGAATTCCATGGTTAAATATTGAGATATCATGATGAATTGAATTCTGAAAAATGGGTATGAATAAGGATTTGATGTTAGAATAAGTTGAATTTAAACTATATTAGTGTTTAGAGATAGGTTAGTATGTTAGTAAGCAAAACCGTAAGAAAAAAATTTGATTTCCCCATGAATCTTGCAAGACCGAATATCATAGGCTGAAATTGGAAAATGAAATGATTTCATTTCAAATGAAATGATTTCATTTGAAATGAAATAAATTAGAAATGACAATTTAAAGTGAAAAACATTTAGTAGGAAAAATTACAGTGCCAATGCACTGTAATGGCCAAATTTTCCATGAGGAAATGGAAAAGTTTAAATGCTGAAATTGGCACCATTTAAATGGTATGTGGTGAATTAAGGTATTAAAAAAAAAGAATGGTGCAATTTGGAATTAAAACGGATGCATTGGCCAATTTATTGGGTAATTGGCCAAATTAGGTCAACACCGCGTTTAAGCGATTGACCGAGTATTCTATACATCAGTATAGAAATTAGGTTAATTTTATACCTAATTAACACAATTATAGTAATTAAATTATTGTGCTATTTGTCAAGGTGGTGAGCTCTCGGATAAAGGCAAGAAAATCGCACCCGAGGATTAGCAGTCGAAGTGCTCAAATTCGAATCTCGAAAAACCTGTGAGTGAATTTGCATCTCAAAAATGATTTTAGAAAATATGAATTTATTGAATAAAATACTTGAATGATTTTATTCAATTTTCATTAAAAAAAAAGGGTACCATGGGAACAAGCTTTTCATGAAATATTATTTTATTGTTGTGAAATTTGATTGTGTTAAATATTGTTCATTTATATGATGTTTATATATATGTTTAAGAAATTTATGTGAATTCCATATAATTGTGCACGTGTGAAGTGGAAAATGCACATGCCTGTAATGATGTGCAAAGTGGGGACGGTGATACGTAGCGCCCACAATTTCCTAAAAATTTAGAATTGAGCAAAGTGGGGACGGTGACACGTGACGCCCACGATTCTTGGAAATTATCACGCGTAAACTTTGGTGAAGCGTGATTTGCTATCCAGGGGCTTGCAGGGACGGCAATGTGTAACGCCTGCAAGTGCTTAGATAAATGTCTCTTTTACCACCAAGGACAGTGATGACTTGGCGGTATATATATATGATTGCCCATGTCTTTGTGTATATTATGTGTGATTGTATGGTATGCGAATTGCCTTAAATTGAGAATAAAAAGGGGTTTAACCCCTGGATATACCGTATATATATAGATACTTAAATCGAAAATTATCGCTGCAGCGAAATTTCTACTGCAGCGAAGCGAAATCAAAACCCGTCCTGCACGAGGGTTTCGCTCATCCGTCCGGGATTGTATGGTACGGTATATATATAGATAGATGAGCGAAACCCTCGTGCAGGACGGGTTTTGATTTCGCTTTGCTGCAGTAGAAATTTCGCTGCAGCGATAATTTTCGATTTTGCTATCTATCTAGAACAAATCCCGGGGTAAGTGAAAAAAAGGGTTTAAATATTAGTTAGAAAAAAAAATTGTCTCATTTTCAACTAGTGCATCATGATTGTCAAATTTTCGATTAAGATTGCTTGTTCCCTTCTAATATTTACTCACTGAGTTTCGTACTCACGTTTTATAAAATTCATGTTTTCAGATCAGGAGACTGTTGGACCTTAGATCGAGGAGTCCCCGTAGAGCCTCTCCTGGGTATGTGTTTGGCATTCGATAGTGATTCCTTTTATTGTAAATGTCTCCGCTGGAAGTCTTAGGTCCTTTTGTATTGTAAATACACTCAATAATGTAAATGTATGTATGCAATGTAAATTGCTAAATACATGATTGATATAGTGCATGTATGTTATTATAAATAATGCCATTGTGATTTGGCTATGTTCACACCCGGGAGAAGGTGTGTGTGTATGCATGATATGGTAAATTTATTAAGCAAGGGTAAATGGATAGGCTTGCTTGGGCTTAGTGAGCTGTGCTCACGGGGTTCTTGCGCCGGTCATGGCCCGGGAATTGGGTCGTGACAATGTTGGTATCAGAGTCCTAGGTTGTTAGGTCATAGGGTGTTATGGTTGAGTCCAGCGGAGAGTCGGGTTTTTATGTAAGATTTTTGGTTATGAACTGTGAGCCACGGCACATTTCATAATTGAGAAACCGCATAAATTCCCAATTTTAGAAACCACCTTAATTTTAATTGTGTTTAATGACAAGGGTTGCTTTTGTCTAGGTAAGAATGCCATCTAAGACACGGGCCACCTCGAGACGAGTGGGAGAGCAAGATATCCCCACTAAGATGACCGATAGGCCACGGGCACCCACCGTTAGAGGTCGAGGTAGACGTGGTAGGGTCACTAGGCTAGTGAGGACAGATACGCCCGAGAGTAGGAGAGAAGATGGACAGCTTGTAAGTGAGGCGGATAAGCCACCTACTAGAGGCGTTACTGTTGAGGACTTGGCGGCGGGTCTGCAGGGAGTCAATCGAGTTGTAGAAATGATGGCAGCCCGTATAGAAGATATATAGAAAATGGTAGAAGAGAAACATGTGGAGCTAGAGTCCCCTAGTTCCCAAGGCCAAACAGATCGCCAATGTCCCGAGGGTGACAGAGTTTAGGTAGAGGTTTCGCTCCCTGACTTCTTGAAGCTCAAGCCTCCATCATTTATGGGGTTAGATGCATCGGAGAAACCCCAGGTTTTCTTAGACAAGATGGAGAAGATTTGTAATGCTATGGGATGCTCTAGTTCTAGATCAGTAGAGCTAGTAGCTTTCAGTTGAAGGATGTAGCACAGGAATGGTACGACTCCTTGTGAAGGGGTAGGCCGACAAGTGCCGCACCGCTGACCTGGAATGAATTCAGTACAACTTTTCTGGATTGGTTTTTATCGCATAGTGTGCGAAGTGCCAGACCTAGAGAGTTTGAGGCATTGGTGCAGACTCCGAGCATGACGGTGTCGGAGTATGATATAAAATTTATGCAACTATCTCGATATGCACCATATTTTGTTTCCACGGAGGAGATGAAGGTCCAAAGGTTTATGGATGGACTGGTAGAACCACTGTTTAAGGCTGTGGCTTCGCGAGATTTCCATATGTATTCTGCGATAGTAGATTGTGCTCAACAGATTGAGATGAAGACCAATGAGAGCAGAGCCGCAAGAGATAAAGTAAAACGGGCCAAGACAGATGGTTATCAAGGTCGCAGAAATTTAGACAGTGGGATTTCATCTTTTAGCCGTCAAGGCCCACAGAAGGAGTCAAGGTTACCCCAACGGGGGAGTGATGTAAAGAGTACTAACGTTGGGTCAGGGCAAAGAACTTTTAGCGAAAGGAAGCAGCAACAAGACTTAAGGCAGAGTAGTCAGCCTATTCCTCCCCTGTGATACTTGTGGGAGACGACATAGAGGACGATGCGATCGTGCTACAGGAGCTTGTTTTAATTGTGGCCAGCTTGGACACATTTGGAGGAATTGCCCGATGGCTCAACAACCGCAAGGTTCTGTTCGCGGTTTTACTCGGCCAACTTTGTCTGCTCCTTCGATAGCTGTCTCAACTGGCCAAGAGGTTAGCGAGACACGAGGTAAAGGTGCTGGTGCTTATTCTCGGGGTAGACCGGCTGGGTCTGGACAACAAAGTTTCGCAAGAAGAGGCCAGGCAAGGGTATATGCCTTAACTCACCAGGATGCTCAAACGTCCAATGCAGTAGTTTCAGGTACTCTTTCCATCTGTAATATGGATGCTACAGTATTGTTTGACCCTGGATCTACTCATCTCTCCATGCTTTGCATTTCGATTGGGTAAAGACTATGTTAGGAGAAAAGAACAATTAGTGGTATCTACTCCTTTGAAGGAGGCATTTGTGGCTGAGTGGGAATATCAGTCCTGTATAGTGCAAATCAAGAATAAGAACACCATAGTGAATTTAGTGGTGTTAGACACCTTAGATTTTGATGTGATATTGGGAATAGACTGGCTGTCACCTTGTCATGCCAGTGTGGACTATTACCATAAGATAGTTAGATTTGATTTCCCGGATGAGCCATCATTTAGCATCCAAGGGGATAAAAGTAATGTTCCGACCAACTTGATATCCGCCATGTCTGCTAGGAGGTTATTAAAGCAGGGTTGTCAAGGTTACTTGGCAGTGGTGAGGGATAACAAAGTAGAGGTCGGAGATATAAGTCAAGTGTCGGTAGTGAATGAGTTTGTGGATGTATTTCCTGAGGAACTGCCAAGATTACCTCCAGAGCGAGAGATTGAATTTTGCATAGACTTGATTCTTGATACTAGACCCATATCTATACCCCCATATCGGATGGCACCGACAGAGCTCAAGGAGCTCAAGGATCAGTTGGAGGACCTGCTAGATAAAGGTTTCATTCGCCCCAGTGTCTCACCATGGGGAGCATCGGTGTTATTCGTAAAGAAGAAAGATGGCTAACTTGGACTATGCATTGACTACCGACAACTTAATAAGGTAATAGTGAAGAATAAGTACCCACTCCCAAGAATAGATGACCTGTTTAATCAGTTACAAGGGGAAAACTATTTCTCTAAGATAGATTTACGATCTGGGTATCATCAATTGAGGATCCGGAATGAGGATGTGCCAAAGACAGCATTTCAGACCAGGTATGGTCATTATGAGTTTTTGGTAATGTCGTTTGGGCTTACCAATGCCTCTGTGGCCTTTATGGATTTGATGAACCGAGTGTTCAAGCCCTACCTGGATAAGTTTGTAGTGGTGTTCATTGATGATATCCTGGTCTACTTGAGGAGTCGAGAGGAGCATGAGCAGCATCTTAAGATAGTGTTCCAAATTTTGAGAGAACATCGATTGTATGCCAAGTTCTCCAAATGTGAGTTCTCGCTTGTAAGTGTTGCATTCTTGGGACATGTGGTATCTAAGGATGGGGTACAAGTGGATCCAAAGAAAGTCGAAGAAATGGAGAAATGGCCGAGGCCAACATCAGTTACGGAGATTAGAAGCTTTTTAAGGTTGGCAGGCTATTATTGATAGGTGGTGACATATGGCAAACCATATTATTTTATTATTAAAGCATAAAATCAGCCCATAAAATCCTTTTTCTCTCACCATATTTGGCCAAAGCTACCAGCAACAAGAACAAAGGGAGAAACAAGAAAACCTAGGTGGAAAATCAAAGGGAAAGTGAGCGAAATCAAGGAAACAAGCTAAATAAGTTGAAATTTCTTTAATTTTCCTTAAAACCTAGCTTACCCATGCTTTATTCCTTATTTTCCATGGCTGAATATTGAGTTTTCATGCTGAAATCATGGAGGCTGAATGGGTATGGAAGAGAAATTGAAATTGGATTGGCTTGATTTTGAACTATGTTGATGTTTAGAGATAGTTAAGCATGTTTACAAGCAAAACAACAAGGAAAATATTCATTTGCCTTAGGATTCTTCATTAGCCAAACCTAGTGTGTTGTGTGTGTTGATGGATTGATTCTTGTTTCAAGAAAAATGGCTTGGAAAATGATGCATTAGAGTGAGAAAATTAACTAAGAAAGATCACAGTGTTAGTGCACCGAAATGACCGAATTTTCTTATGAAGAAGTGTATGGGTTTTAATGTTGAATTTGGCATGATTTAAATGGTAATTGATGAATTGAGGTATTAGCAAAAAGAATGGAGCAATTTGGAGCCAAATCGGACGCGTTGGCTAATTTATCGGGTAATCGGTCGAATTAGGTCACCATCAAAATTAAGCAGTTACTCGAACATTTAATGCATTCATATAAAAATTGGGTTAATTTTATACCTAATTAACAAAAATGTAGTGATTAAATTATTGTGCAATTTGTCAAGGTGGTGAGCCCTCTGATAAAGGCAAGAAAATCACACCCGAGGATTAGCAGTCGAAGTGCTTGAATTCGACTCCCGAAAATTAGTGAGTGAACTTGCATTTCAAAATTTATTTGGGAATTCTAATTAAATTGAAATGAAATGCGTGAATGATTATATCTAATTTGCATTTAAAAATGAATCTCGGGAACAAGCCTTTAGTGAAATATAATGAGTTGTGAATCATGAATTTTGGTTCAGAAATAGTAATGCAAGATTTGAAAAAAAAAATATCGAACATGATTACCGGAAAAGGCATGCTTGGGTTTGGTGGGCTATGCCCATTAGGCCCATGCGCTTGTCATAACCCATGAAATTGGATCGTGACAAAGGTGGTATCAGAGCTCTAGGTTTAGTTAAGTCTTAGGGATTCTTGTGTCAGTCAACGGAGTTGTTGGAGTTAACGTAGAGTCTTGTTTATGGCTTGTGATTGCAGCACAAGTCATAGACGGGAGTCTATATGAACTCCTGTTTTTAGTAACCTACCCTTTTGTTAATGTCATGCAAAGGTTATAAGTGGTGCCGTTGTCCGGGTTTGAGATTTCGGTTTGTATTTTAGTAACCTACCTTTATTTAAATTGTAAGTTTAGTGGTTGGATTTCGGTTTTGCTTTACATGTTGTATATATCAGGATATATATATATATATATCAATTATGATTGACTATGTATAATTGTGAATAAATTCAGGCAATTGAGCTGAAACGAGATGTTACCTTCTTGGAAGTGTTCAACCATACTCATAAGCGCTCAGGGGGTCATAGTGATTTTATTGATAACAAGTCCAAGTCTATGAGTGTAAGTAAAAATTGATTAATTTTTACTATTACTTTAAAGTTGACATTCTACTTCAATATTAATCATTAAGTATGGTTTTTATGTAGGAAATGTATAATTCTGTACTATCATAGAAGTATGACAATGATTCATCTTCTTAGCCAGAATTCGATCCACATGCTTGGACTGAAAAAATTGGAGGGAAGGAGACTACACGCACTCACGTGTATAGGTTTGGCATGCGTGTCCCTGCTACAGCTTTACTTACTGGAACACAACACAATGTAGCAACATCTGAGTCTGCGTGTGGCCCTATCAACTCAAACGTTAACAGTCCCGTAAATGCATTAAAAGAAAAAGTGGAAAATCTTGCACAAAACTTGAATAAGATACATTAGGAAATATGTGGGGAAATGCGTGAAGAAATGAGAAATGTAATGGCGAAAGGTATTAGTGAATTTATGGCACGTATGGAAACCATGCTCATGAGTAATGCGTGTTCAACCCTTGGCGATGCGGGACCTTCAAGACTTGACAAGTAAGAACAAAAAATTCCCTCATATGATATATAATTTTCAATGGAATACCTGGATACTTTTTAATATTGTTATGTTTAATATTCATATGTATCCAACTATTTTATATATTGTGTGTTTAGGATAATTTGTAATTAGATGTTTAGACTTGAATCTCAATTTTGTAATGTGTATTTCTTTTATATATTTTACAATTCGAATGCGGAATTAATTTTAGTATCGAAATGAAAATTGGTAATTTTTTCTGACAATTTATTATCAAAATACTAGGTCATTATATTTCCAACAGAAAATTTCGTTAGAAATATTTTTTCAACGAAAATTTCCATTGGAAATGATAAATGTTTTTCCGTTGGAACAATGATTTCCAATGGAAATTTCCATTGGAATTTTTCATTTTCCAATGGAATTTTCGTTGGAAATAATTTTTCCAACGGAAAAAATTCCAATTGATTTTTCCGTTGGAAATTTCCAACGGAATTTTTCAAACTGATTTTTCCGTTGGAAAATTTTCGTTGGAATTGCCTTTTCCAACGGAAATTCTGTTGGAAATCTCCAACGGAATTATTTTCCAGTAGAATTTTCATTGGAAATCTGTTGGAAATTTCCAACGGATTTCTAAAAAAATATCGGCACTATATAAATTTCCAACAGATTTTCAATGGAAAGTATTAGCCACAAGGTTTGTATCGACGAAAAAAAGGCATATTTCCAACGAAAAATTCCGTTGGAAATAGACAAATTTTTTGTAGTGAACAAGGTCACCATCAGTTCTCAGTGCAACAAAAAGATATAAAGTTTTTACTTTTAAAGTAAAAAACGAAATAGAAAAAAATTCTTTTCGTGGGGAATGTTACTTCCTCTGAAAGGCAACTATGCTCCATGGTTGCTTTTTTGTTCAATAGTATTGTTAAAATTCTTTTTAGTCGCACTTTTCTTAATATTTTTAATAACACTTTTATTAATTTAGTTGCACCATACAATTGTTTGAGAACATTTTGTATAAAATGCAATGATAGAGGTTGCAATACAACAACAATTATTACACCTACTTCATTACTTTTGTTAAGATAATCATATAAATTATTTAGTTAGAGTTATAATATAATACTATTACCCAATTAGACTATAATATCTAGTTAGAGGTTTTTTTTTTTTTGTCAAAATACTTAGGAAGTCCCTACACTAGGGTATTTTCTTCAATTTAGTCATTCTACTCAAAATCACAACATTTTAGTTCCTTGATTTTGAGAATTGCTTTAATTTAGTCTATAGCAGGAGAAATAAATCATGAGCCAATTACATGCCACTACATGGATTTGATGATGTCATAACCATGCAATTAATTGTAAAATAATTAATTTATTGGTTGGATTATTTTAAAGACATATAGTTGAACCAATTCACTTATTGGTAAATAATATTCATATTATTGACCAATCAAAATTTAGTTATTGGTCATACAATTTATCTCTAAATGAATCAAAATAATTTAGAGATAATATTCATATTTTTTACCAATCAAATTTTAATTATTGGTCATTTAATTTATCTCTAATACTTATACTAATTTAGAGATTTATCTCTAAATAAATTAAGATAATTTAGAGATAATAGCTAATTTCAGCCAATCAAAATTCAAGGATTCAAGGTCCAGCCAATCAAAAATTTTTTGATGAGTCATCATGATTTATCTCTAAATAAATTAAAATAATTTAGAGATAATTCAAAGAGATTACATTCTCATCAAAGTCTCCCACCAAACATTATAAATAGGGGCTCCTCCAAGCCATTTGATTCATTCAGAGGCATTCGAAGGCATTGGGAGGCATTCGAAGATTGAAAGCATTTTAGAGATCAAGAAGAGTAGAAGATTTTTGAAGTGAAGATCAAACAGCAACGAAGTTCGTGATTGAAAACGAAGTGAAGAAGTTAATCAAAGGAATTTCCAGAAATTATCACTCACATTATCAAATATTTGTATTTGTCTCATAATTTTCAAGTCAAGAAATTTCGATGAGAAATTTGTGTGTACATAGTCCCTCTAATATTTTTATTTTAAATATAATGTTGACGCTGACGTAGCACTGATGCTGACGTGGCAGCACCATGTCACTCTAACACATTTGGGTTCGAGATGCCATGTGGCACATAACACATTATAAGATTGACATGTGACACTTTTATTCTTCAAAAACAAGATGCGCTCTTACTGATGTTTGAACCAAGACCTCTAGCAAGTATGCCAAAGCCTTCACCACCACACCCAAGCCTTTATTGATAATTATAATTTGCTTGTGTTTTGTTTCTTCTTTTTTTCTCTCTTTTTTTTATTTTTTTATTTTTTTCTCAAAATTACGTCGTTTTGGAGCTTTTTTTTTGGAGAAGAAGGCTTCAAAAGGTTTTTATAGCTAGGGTTTTTGAAAGTGTAAAAATACTTCGAAACTATGTGGTTTTGAGGAAAAAAGAAAAAAATAAAAAGGAAAAAGAAAGAAGAAAAGTAGAAATAAAACACAAGCAAGTTATAATTATCAATAAGGTTTTGGGTGTAGTGGTAAAGGCTTTGACATATTTGCTAATTTGAATGAAAAATGTTAAAGGGACTAAATTAAAGCAATTCCCAAAATTAAGGGAATAAAATGTTATGATTTTAAATAGAGGGCATAAATTGAAGAAAATACCCTAGTACAAGGACTTTCTTGGTATTCTGATTTTTTTTTTTGAAAACTTGTGCTTATTACTGACAAACCCTTACAAAAGCAGAGTAATGGTTAGCAAACAAGACCATTGCTTATACGATAAGACTACAGGACATTTTCTGCACACAATTATCAATACCCAAAAAATCCAAAAGACAACATTAGGGGGTCCGCACAACCTCTCTTTATAGATTATTGGAAATTAGACAAACCAAGATAGACATGTACAATATACATACATACATACATGCATACATATATAGACTTAACCATGCATTCAACCACTCTAAATATAGTTGCACTAACACCCTAGTTTTTTAATATTTAGTTTATATATCAACTCCCACACCAGGGCTCACTGACTGATTCATCTCCATTGCATTGTTATTGATCTATTATGGATTATGGATCCTTTGAATGCCTCTCTTCATTAATGTGTGAGCAGTATTATTTGATGATCGTGGAATGTACTTGATCTACCAACTTTGAACCTTATTCATAAACTTAGAGATTTTTATGACATGCCTTTTCATTTGCTAAGGCACTTCAAATGGATTTTGAACCCAGTTAACTACATTACAAGAATCACTTTCAAAGAAAAGTGAGTGAAAGAAGCACCAAGGTAAGGCTGCATATAAGACTACCTCTTTAATTGTAAATAAATTTGCCATATTGGAATTTGAGAGGCCTATAGCCTAGAGAAAAGAGCTAAGGTATCCCCTTTCTTGTCCCTCATAATGCCTTCAATGCCAAACTCACCAAGATTACCTTTAAAAGCTCTACCCGTGTTAAACTTGAGGCACTTTTTTTACGGTTTCATCCAATCCTCAACCTTCTTAGTTTTTTTTCATAGCTTAGGATTAGCTCTTTCATTTGAGAATCTAGTGAAATCGCTAATTGCTAAATTAAGTTTAGGCCATTTCATAGTCAACCGTCATGCAACTCTTACTTTAATAAGCTCCAAAATTAGTGATGCTACCAATATCTTTAAGGATGACTCAACTAATGACAGTGAGGAACCATATATTCATAATGATGTATTTGTTACAAATGTTATGGAAAAGAAAATGCACATTGATAAGGAAATGATAAGTCATGTATTGTGCATCCCCAACTCAAGAAGACATGTGTACAACTTAAGAGATGGGCTTGATGAGAATGAACTACAAAGAGAGTTCTTTATTTTTCCCCCACCTACCGAGTTAAGGCAATTTAGTGCAAACTAACTTAGTTTTCATGATAGGATCCTACATTTGATTATTTCTTGGAACCTATGGCCAAGTGTTAAGAAGTATTCGCGTATGAGGGGTGAGGATCTATTCTTCTTGCATCACATCAAGCACAATGTTTAGATCAATCTAGTAGATTTATTTTTTGAGATATGATGCAGGTAATAGTTAAGGAGAGCACTACGTTAATGCATGGGATGGTGATCAATTGCATCATTGATGGCCATGGTACCGATACTAAAGTTGATCCTCCAACTCAACACAAGTTACAAACTACAATTGGAGAGCATGCAATCAACAAGTTTGGGAATCGACTGATTAATGGGTAGTTGTTTTCAAAGAACGTCCTACCTCCATAAAGCCAAGGAAAAGTAAGAATTGGAGAGATAGATGAGAGCAGCGATAATGATAATGAGACATTGATTAGTGCATCAACTACTGGAGAAACTGTATTGGTTGCTGATATGAACGTTCACTTTGATATTGGGTTTGTAATGATTATTAGTAGTATGGATGAGCTTAGAGGACATCGAAAGGGATGTTGCTATGCTTATTGAGCTTTGCAACATCGACTCATTCACTACAACTACTCCTTCGACACAAGTAGCTTCATCAATCGTTCCTCCTACGGTGCTGAACTCACCAATTGCTGTGGCACCGAGCCCAACCTGCGATTGATCCAGCTGATTTGGCAGACCTTCCCACTGACCCCATTAACCATACTATTGATCGATCCCTATGACTTATTGTGGCATATTTTTTTTTACTTGTGTCTTCAGGATTTTTAAAAACATTGGACTTTTTTTTGGTTCGATGGTTTCTCACATTGGCAGACATAAATCATCGTACTTTTGTGTTCATTTCTTAATGGCTTATATATGTTGCCTATAATTGTTTACACATCTTTATGGCCGCACATGATGGATGTACATGTTCACTAACTCTTTTGTTAATGAATGATGATTATGACTTTACTAGTGCTAAAATGACTTGTTCAAGTTTGTGCTTGCATTATTGTTACAAAATGCATCCATTGCTTATCTTATTCTTATTCAATAGCTTGAACATTTGAGCTTTATATTGACCCTTTACGTTTTTTCCCCCTAATGTGCTTAATTTTATTTTTTGATATAACAAAAAAGGAAGAAGTATGTTGAGCAAAACACACCTCACACACACACACACACACACAAATTTTCAAGCTTAGCATCAAATGAGAGGGGGTTTTATAATTTTTTGACAGTGCTTCAATTCAAAAACTTAAGAGGAGTTTTTCAAATAAAATTTTTGCTTATTATGTTTTGTCATATTAAAAAGGGAGAGATTATTGGCTTTATAATTGATCCTTGTTTTAATATGACAAAAACTAATCACCAAAATATGAATATTTAAGTGCATTAGGACTTTATAAAAACCTTTATGTATTTTGGTTGAAAAATAGGCTAAGTACTTTAAGCTAAAATACCTTGAAAGAGGCTTAAACTAACTTGTAGTATAAAGACCTCGCTTGAGGGTCTCAAGACTTTAAGCCTTGAATGCCTCAACAAATAGCCTAAGGAAGAAGGTGTATTGAGACACCTCTAGTACGTATTAAGACTCCATGCATATGAAGATCAAATTCCAAAGGACAAGTATTAAAGTATCAAGATCGGGACATCATGTATCGAGACATCACCTCAAAATAGTAGAATTCTAGAGAGCAAATGCCAGTATATCGAGACACAAGTTCAAAGTATCGAGACCTTGTTTTCAACCTTCAAACTCCAAAAAGGAAGTTTGAATGTATCTAGACTCAAGCTTTTATATACTGAGACTTCACCTTTAGACATCAAATTCCAGAAAGGAAGTGTCAAGGTATCAACACACCATTGACACAGTATCGAGACCTTATCTTTAAAGCTAAAAAATTTCAGAGGTTAAGTGCATAAGTATCGAGACCACATCTCTAGATATAATTTTCCAGAGAGCAAACTATTATGTATCAAGACTAGGGCATAGAAGTGTTGAGACACAGCTTCGTCAAGGATTTGTCAAGGAAGAACAAGTATCGAGACACTAGTTGATTTTGGAAATAAAAGTATCGAGTCTCAAATTGTAGGTGTCAAGACTTCATATCAAATAAGCTGTAAAACGACAAACTTAATGACCAAAAATTTTAATTAAAATGGTTAAACGGATAGAACAAGGTTCTCACATATAAAAGGAAAGTTGCAACTCATTTTTCATGTGAGAAAACACCAAGAGAAAAAACTCCAATCAAGAATGAAGCTTCCGAGAGAAAATCCTTTCTTCATCACTCTTCAATCAAGTGTTCATCATCCTTAGTTGCTTGAGCTTAAGCTTAAAAGCCTTATTACTCTTTGTTAAGCCTTCATCATCCTCTTTTTTATATTCATTGATTGTATTCAGTTTACTTAAAGGTATTCTTGAGCTTAAACTTTATAATCCTTGTAATCTTTGTAAAGGTTATACCTTTCTCTTGAAAAGGTAGAGTGCTTAAAGTGGTTATACCTTAACCTTTGAAAAGGTAGTGTTCATAGGTTATACCTTAGCTTGTGAAAAGGTAGAGAGGTTGTGTTTGCTTATTGAAAAGGCATTGTAAGGGTTGTGCTTGCTTCCATGAAAAGGCATTGTATGGGTTGTGCTTGAGCTCAGAAAAAAAACATTGTTGTGAAGGTTTTACTTGAGCCTTAAAAATTATTTTTCATAGTGGATTATAAACTCCTTAGTGAGCCAAGGAATAGGACTTAGGTATCGAGACCGAATCTCTATAAATATTGTGTCTCCTTTGTGTTTGTTAAAATTCCTATCTTTGTGCTTTCACTTGCAAACCAATTTTCAAATCATTCTCAAAAGACCTTTTACAAATCTTTATTGCTTGGTCTTAAAGATTTTTTATCCTTATAGTGCAAAAGAGTTTATCTTCCTAAGGGGGTTTCAAAGAATTTTCAGAATACTCAATTCACCCACCCCTCTTGAGGTTTTACCTTTGAGCTAATTGAACTAGTAGTATGACAGACCGAATCGACTGAACTTCTTAATTGCTCACCTCTACAAGTTGGCATCTACTTGAGTTTGAGGGGAGTGTGCTAAGATAATAACACAAATTATTTAGTTAAAGTTACAACACAATATTATTACCGAGTTAGACTACAATATCTAGTTAGAGCTATGCTATAATGTTATTAAATAGAGTTAGATTATGAGTAGGATTAGCCTTATACATATATTTCATTATAATATATATAATTTAGATTACACAATTTAGATTTCTCTGTAAACACATATACTTTATAATATAAGAGTTCTCTTCTTTCTTGTAAACAACTTTTAAAGATGAAAAAAAGTTATAACTAAAAGGTTAAATAACTAGTAGCACTTGTTAAGTTTTACCGTATAAAGATATATGTTACACAAAATAAGTGTAATTAAAGTTCAAATTTATTGTAGTGACTATACTTTTAGAAATAGTATTGCTTACTTACATAATGCCAGTATTCATCCAAAGTATCTCAGCTTTCACGTGGGTTGTGGGATCTTACTTGGCTTGTTATAAGTTATCTAGATAAGGTTTGTTGTTCTATTTTCTTTAAAAACCTAGAATAATAGCTTCGTTTTGTCCAATTACTTCAAAATAATCACAACATGAGGTATCCACATACAAAGATCTTTACATTGACTGGGATTCTTATCTAATTACCACTTTCACATTTACGGTACATACGAGAAGCTTTAAGGGCAGAGGAAGGGATTCAAAACTTAGACCTCAACTCTCTCTTAAAAGAGAGAACAAATTAATAACAATTTTATAGGCTAATAAGGTATGTAAGTATAAGATATTATCGTTATTTACATCTACTCCCAACAAATTTTTGCGTGTGGCAATTTTACATGTATTCTCTATTGTATACAGAACCACAGGGCTATAAAGTCAATGTCAGTTGGGGCAAACAATGTGTAAGAATGCGCACTTATCACCTAATTACCTTAACCTAGTGATTGCTGCTTTTGTCATTTGGCATCAGGAATTGAGTTTGAGTTTATAGAAGCTGTGTCCCCACAGGAAAGCAAGAAATTAGGGCACTATCGCTGGATTTGGCACTACTTGTTAAATACTATATAGATAAGAGAGAAACGTGCTCTGAATTATGGAAGCGTAATGGCAACGACTATATTTATTGATGTAGTTGTATCCTCCAACTAACCTCCGAAACGATTTAATGAAGCACCTAAACTGGGATCATTTATATATTATTTTCAAAATATTTATTATTTTTTTATATAATTTTAATTTTATTTGCAAGACTTATAATATTTAAAACTATTTTTGTCAAACTACAAGCTGACTTATTGGCCGAAAATTCGGAGCAAGTCATTCTGTTGATCTTAATTACATTACATGTTGAGTGGGGTTTTCATCATTTGGTTTCCTGAAATAATAGCGTATAGCGTCCATTTAAGTGAGTAACATGTAGAGACAACAAGCTATAAATTGAACAATTGGTTAAGCTAATCGTTAGGCAGCACCTCCATCGGGAATTAAGCTTTCCTTGGTATAAAACAAATAATACAAATTGTTATGAACGTAGTCATATTCATTATTCTGTGGTTGGTACGTCAATTATACGATTTAAGTGGATGTCAAATCTCATGAAAGGAAAGCAAGAATCCTTCAATAGGATTCTCTCTTTCTTCTAGCACTTATTTATATCACCATGGGCATTTCTACACCAGAAACTTTTCCTTTCTCCCATTAGTCCCTTTTGCACTATTATAAAGAGGCAGAAATTAGACTGTTTGATTCATTCTGACGGCCATGGAATTCAGCATCCAGAAAACCGAAGCCTTCCTTAGGCTTTGTGCCACATTGCTTTTGGTTTTGACAGCTTGTCTAGTTGGCTTTGACTCTCAAACGAAGGTCATCTTCTATGTTGAAAAGAAAGCTTCCTTCAAGGATTTGCGTGCTCTCATGTAAGATTAAATATCCATCTATTTATCTATGTATTAGTTGGGCGTACATGCCAATACCTGCGAAAAGAAAATTATTCATTTGAATCAAATATATGCAATTGATCAACTTTTGATTCTTTTGACAGAGGGTTGGTGTATATCACTTCTTTGGCTGCTGCTTATAACCTGGTCCAACTAAGCTGTTACTCTTTCTCAGCTCGGTGCAAAGGAAGCTCACCCCAATCTTACAAATATCTAGCTTGGCTTCGTTACGTTCTGGATCAGGTATTTAATTACCCATATATACTCTGATTTTAAGTCTCTGCTTATCTTTTACTCCCTGTTTCAAATTTGTTGCTCATCTCAATATTTTAGGATATTTCAAAATAATGATTTTAAGTTTCTGCCTATCTTTTACCCATATATGCACTAGCTTACCAAACGCTCAGGTGAAGATTTTTTTCTTTTCTTTTGATAAAAATTATTAATCATATATTAAAGTTCTTGATCAATCATAAGTATTACCATTCTGTTAAATTCCATTTATGATACTTTAAAATACAGCCAATTGTGTTTCTTTCGACACAACGTATACAGCTGTGACCAATGGGTACACCTGCAAAGCAGTTTAATTAGCATAAAAACTACTGAAATTATTGTCCTTTTTCTTTGGTCGAAAACTCCCACCTATTTTTGTTAAAAGAAGACCATTTAATTCCACTATTATTTTGCTTTTCAGTCGCTTTGAGTTTTGAACGTTAAAGTTTCATTCATGTCCAGTAGGAATGAATACAACAAAAGAGACCCGGTGAACAATTGATTTTTCTTCTAGGGAAAACCTCCCGGTGCCGAACACAATGTAAACTGTGTCAAGACCAGTCCGATCCCCCCTGCTCGCTTGAAGTGATATCTGTAAAAAATACCAAAACCAAAATTTCTCCTCCACACAGCCATGAAAAACAACCAAAAATATACACAAACACTTTTCAATCCCATCCCTTCTTTTACATAGCCTCAACTGTAACCCTGGGTTGCTAACTTATGGCCAAAAGAAAAAAAAAACTATTATTATTTACTTGGTTATTGTTTGTTTGGAATTTGGCCCCTTAACTGTAACATGCTTTAGCTAGAGACATGTTCTTTAAAAAAATCATCCTAACAAAACTAACCATAGGGTAAAAAGTTCATGTCCGAAAATACCATCTCAGCGAATCTAGCAATTAATCAAATTAAAGAAAATGGGCTTTGCTTTAGGAGCACTCTGAAATGAGCGCTTTCGAGGTCCCACCAATTAAAATTTTGGTCTCCTTATGTCGGGCGTATGCTCACTCCTTGATTCCAAGTGATGGATATATAGTCGGGTATCATATATAAATACCTTGAAGAGTATGTGTAATACATCCGCATGGGCCAATTTTACAGTTGGACAAGTGTTCACCTTTACTGTTCCTCACCTTCGTGCATTATTACATGCATAAAATTGATCTCTCTTTTTAAAGGTTCTGCTAATGAATGTTATAAGGGATCTCATTAAAATCCATTTATAGGTCACGTGAGATAATTTTGTGTAGGAATAATAAGCTAATTGTGTAGCATGCGTTTAATATATTAAATTTTAAATAATTATCCAATTTGAAAACAATTAGTAGTTGATAAAGAAATCTTTCTTATAATTACATGTCTTGAGTATCTCCAATTTAACAAATCAGTAATGATTTATTATATCTTTGTTTGTGGAGACTTGCACCCAACATGAAAGTCATGTGAGCAAGCTATAAAAACTGCTATCATAGTGTGTATCATCTGGATGTGATATTTTATATTACGTTGGTTTGATCTTGATGTTATGAAATGATTTTTTTTTTGTGATTTTAACATGTGATCTTAATAATGATACATTTTTTTTTTATTTGGGAAGGAGGAGGGTTCTAATCTTATCCTTTTAGTAAGGAGATCATGACCAATTATTAAATTAAATGATAAAATGTGCGGATATTAAAGATTTGAATGAATGAGATTATGATATCACGTTTCATATTTGATATAAGTACATTTTAAGATCCATTTAAGATTCGAAGTCAATCATTATTAGTAACTTTCAGTTGAACCATTTGAACCATATGTGGTATAGGGTAAAAAACATTTGCTGAACCACTAATTCCTAACCTAGTTGATGATAAACTAAACATGGAGTAGACTTGGAGCATTTATTTGTTCAGGTATGAACCGTCCCCTGTCAAAGTGTCAATAGAAGTATAGCTAGTGTTGGTGGTTGAATGGTTTTGGACTAGTGCTAGTTGTTGCTACTTGCTAGCCAGTCATTTAACCTCCATCGTCCTTGCCGATGAAAATGAATTGACAGCCTCCACGTTTCAAATGCCGTAGGGTTATTTTGTTAGCTCAAACAAGCCTGGACAACCTCGCGTTGCCGCGATAACTCATTAATGAAAAAAAAAATTAATTATATTATTTCAAGTTTAAAATTAAAATATTGATAAAATTAAAAGATAAATAATGAATATTAGTGATTTTACCATCTGTAGTAGAACAAATGATTTAGATTCTTATTTAGTTTTTGAGAATTGAATATCGAAGTTATTTAACAAATATAATGTGCCGACTTCGATATTTTTATTTATATTATTGGATTCAATAGTAGCTTTTAGATACAAACAAAATAAGTAACATCATTTTAGGCAAAACTTGCTTTTCCAACATTATAGGTAAAACTTTTATAAATTGCTCAAAAATTTTTTTGACAACTTTTCAATTCTACACTGATGTGAAAATTGTTTAAGAAATAGCAAAGATAAAACTTAGAGAAATCAAGTAAATAAAAAAATATAAGAATTATATAATTAGGTTTCTTTCTCACATTCACGTAGTGAAATTGTTCTTTTAACATATATCGAGAAATTAAAGTATAATAAAATCTATTTATATAATTTGTCAAACCAACCCAAAGACCTCTTGTACATCCTCTCTCAATAGTCATACAAGAACACTCACCCTGGCCTCACAGGAACATTCACCCACAACTACTCTAGCTCCATATAAAGCAAAAGACATGGATACAAGGCGTTCCCTAAACTTCTTAAAAGCACTTCTTAGCTTTTAAAATCTAGAGATTCATTTTTATAATATAAAAATCTAAAGGCGAACAAGATTAGGACTTAATGTGGTAGAAGAAATTTAAAATTATATAACTATTCAATTTTGTACACAAACAAGAATTCTAGTCAAATAAGATTTAGATTTCTAGTTAATCTAAAACTCAACAATTTTCTCAACAAATATCCACCTTTGACTTGAAGTAAAATTCCTTAAACTTCTTCCATCAGCTGCACGCAATTGTAACTCTCAAACTCCATATACTTTTCAACACCATCAACAACTCTCCAAGAACAAGATGTTCCAAATCTTTGGCCTTCAAAATTTCCTCAACTATACGTAATGAATCAAACATGATCCAATGATTGATTCCAAAAACGGCTAATGCACATGTATAGCCGTCAAGCCAATAGCAGTAATTAACTTCGATAAGGAACCTTAACAACCCCTCTAATTCACCAACATTGACAAGATTTTTTGTTTTTTTATGATTGCCTACATCATAAGAACCTTTCATCACCTTTTCAATCAATCAAATCTCACTTTGGTAACTATCATCCCCTGTGCACTATTCCCATTTCTTTGAGGCCTCACCTTTGAGATGATACAAATCATTATGTAAATTCCCCCTCGTCAAGACCATGTTGCCTTATGTGACTTTTACCACAACAAGAAAATCCATACTTTTTGGAGTCTAATACATTTAATGATATTAGATTCTTACACATCTTTAATACATAAGCCACATCACCCAAAGAACGCACAACCCCATCAAACATTTTTATTTTTCACAACTTCAAGACCCATGGCACTTACCCAAAATCAAAATCTCAACCATCCCTTCTTGCAATAAATCAAAATAATCCTTTTGGGAGCATTCATGAGTGAGACAAGCAGAATGTAAATACTAACTATTATAATTGTTAAATTGAGATACATATCAAGTATTCGAATTTATTTTTGAGTATTGACTACGAGTATCATATTGTAATATGATAAAAATTTTTTTAATATAATTATAAATAACATGTATACATGTAAAATAAGTAAAAAATTTAAAAATATTATATTTATTAATAGAATTGAGTATTACATGACATAAATTGAAAAGATGATTGTTTTTTTAATTTGAATTCTCAACATGTATCTTAAATATATATATATATATAAGATATACATTTTTCATTTTAATTTATCAATTCAAAATAAAAACACATAACATGTTGAAGTAAAAAGAAACCAATTTTTTAAGTATTTTTTTGAATGAATTCAAAATGTTGAAAATTAAAACCCATAAAAAAATAATTTTTCATGTTTTAGCCCAATAGAAAATCAATAAAAAATGGATTTTTAGTAATTGTGTAGGATAAAGCTTATAAAAATAATATCATACTGTATCATACAATATGCATACATATCGTGTATCCTATGATATATTTTCAATACTTGATCAAATACGATGCAAGATATCAATCTGTATAATTTTCTGTTAATATCATAACGTATCAAACTATATGTATCATGTATTGAACAATATTAATAAATATGCCAACTATGACCAGAATTTGCATCCATATTTTCTTAGATTGCCAGGATAGCACAATTACCATCATTTGTAATGAAAACACATTTACTTTTATTCTCGTTACTCTGATTCTTTTTTGCATGACAATCCCTCTTGACATGGCTATAGTTTTACATCGAAAGCTCTGAACATTGTTGGATTAAGACTTGTCACCCATAGATCCCCTATCGGTTTAACTTGCTTTTTTGAACCTCAGCTGCTAATGCCAAGTCAACTAAATCTCCACCCTTTTCTTACTAACCTTTCGAGCTTCATGGGGCATGAATGTTGCTTACACTTGCTTTAATGTTGCCGCACATTTCTCTCAAATAAGAGATTTCACAAATACCTTATAGGAGTCCAAAATTGATGTGAGCATAATTGTTAAATTAAGATACATATTGTTTATCAAAATCTTATTTTTAAGTATTGAGTATCTAGTATTGTATTGTATTATAAAATGCGACAAAAAAATTTAAAATTAATTATAAATAACATACACAATCTTACTAATAATTATAATAAAAAAATTTCAATGATCGTCATTTAATGAATACACATCTATTAGTATAAGTTTTGAATGTCTTACACAATTGATGAATATTTATATTTTTATGTTGTTATGGTAAAAAAGTGATGAGATGTAAAATATTTTAAAATTAGAGTTTACTTTCATTACAAATACGTGGTTAAATACTTTGGCAAAATATAATTATTTTTTTTGTCTATTTTTAATTTTATTCCTAATTTTGATCCCAAATTAGTGAAAACTAAACGACACCATTGTTTTGTAATAAACTCCTATTTATTATCTTAGATAACTCTATTACAGATGGTGAAAAATATTTTCCAAACAGAAAATGTTTTTCACAATTTATCCAAACAATAGAAATCATTAAATTTTTTTAATAAAATATTTTACATAAAAAAATTTTTCCTAAATATATTATTTTTCGATTATCAAATGGACCCCCAATATGCAAATATCTTCCTCTATAAATCATATTCTTTGCATTGAATGTGGGAATTCCTTCCTTTATAAGCCGTACTCCTCCCGAAACAAAGAAATCCTTCTTTTATAAGTCATACTCATCCTTAAGCAATTAAGAAGTGACTCAAATTAAACCTAAGGGGCCGGGCACATAGTAACTATGTATATAAGGATCCAAGAGAGGCACCCTGTTAAATACACTACTTATATCTAAATCACTCTTGTATAAGAATTTAGGAAAAAGTTGGAGTACTAAGCAAAACTTAGACCAATAGTACTCCTCATGTACTAAACAAAACAGATCTAAACGAGTGAACTTATAGCTGAAGGGAGAGTGGAAGCTTAAATATTTGAGTGGAGCAACAAAGGGGGGAGGGGGACACGTGGCCACTAAGGGTCATGTGCCACCCTTTATCGTAGGAAGAAGGAATAATATATAATAATATTGTAATCTTTCTTTTTCTCATTTCTATTAGTCAAGGGCTGGGTTTCACACAAGTCCGCTAGTCCGGCTCACTTCATGTTGAGTTTGGGCATAACATTTTAAGCCCAAGACTAGCCGGCAAAAAAAATTAATTATTTTCTTCTTATTGAATATATATATATATATATATATGTAAATTTAAGTCTATGGAGGGTTTGGACAAACTCTCCAATGGTTGACCAGATGAAGAATTCTAAGTAGCGTTGATTGACGTTCATTAAAAAGGATTTTCTCAATTCTAATAATATTGAATAATTTATAAATTAATAATAAAATTTTTAATTATATATAATCGAAATATTAATCTTTTATATAAAATTTTCTTTTAATTATAACATTATTGTATTTATACACAATTAATTTTATACTTTAGAAACATTTATATTTTATACATTATTGTTATTTGATAAATAAAAATAAGTATTTGCGCATAATGCTCCTAACAAATAGATACTATTCATAATAATAAAATGAAAATAAATTTCTTTTTTTTTTTAAAAAAAAGATGGCATAGGTACTACCAAGGGAATGCTATGCTCTTTTCTTCCTAAATGATGCAACGAGTATTAACCCAATTTAATACAAGTTTCCACCTTTTGTAAATACATATAGTATCTTAGTATTATTTAGTTTATGCAATTTTAGGTAATTGGTTAAATTATATAATTAATCTCTATACTTTACAAAAAGAATAGATTTAGTTTTTATACAATAATTTGTGTAAATTGAGTCTTTATATTTTGTAAATTTGTTAATTACAGTCCTAACTCTAACACCGTTAAATTTAACTGTTAAGTATATTGATCTGACGTTGACTATGTATTGATGTGGTATAGTCATGTTGATTTGGAACAAATGTTGACACGGCACAAGCTGATATGGCATAATGATGATGTGTCCATATGAATTTAAAAAAAAAACTAAAAACATACTAATCCTAAATTAAATGAGATTTACAAATAAAGAAAGAAAGAAAATTAACAACCCAAAAAAGAGAACCAAGATATGGAGAAACAATTGGTTTTGGAATTGAATAGTTGAAATTTAAGAAAGGTATGATCAGGATTCCTGGTCTTGTTTGGATTTTAATTTTTAGTGAACAAAATTTTCAAAGAGTTTTGGACAAGTTGAAAAATTTTGGTGGACAAAACAACAACCAAGAAACGGAGATTTTGAAAGATTTCGTTAATATGTTCTTGGGTTTTGAACGTGCAAAGCTGATTGTGCATAATTAATTCTCTTGTAAATCCTCTCGATTCTTGTCAACTTTTTACAAATTGCAAACATATTTCATTTTAGTTTTCTTTTGTTTTGCAAACTAAAATTAGCTTTTTGGATTGTTGCAGCAAAACTTTTGATTCCCAGTTGAATATAAAATAGTTTTTTCAATAATAAAATTTTTTTCTCTTCATTATTTTCAATTTTTTTAATTTTATTTTTTCTTCACTTGAGAAAAAGAAAGGATGGTGTCCATCGGAAAAGATAGATTCATGTGAGGGTGCTTTTGTTAATATGTTTTTGGTGAGTTGTTCAATTTTTTTCTTTCCTTGTTTGTAAATCTCATTTAATTTAGAGTTAGAGTGTTGTTGTTTTTTTTAAAAAATTCATGTGACATGTCAACATTGTGTTATGTCAACATTTGTGCCACGTCAACATAACTATACCACATCAATACATAGTCAACACCACGTCAGTTTATTTTATTATTAAATTTAACAGTGTTAAGAGTTAAGGATTGTAATTAACAAATTTACAAAGTATAAAGACCCAATTTATATAAATTATTGTTCAATGATTAAATCAATTTTCTTTTGTAGAGTATAAGGACTAATTGTATAATTTAACCTAAGCAATTCCTCAACAATTGCATAAACTAAACTATACTCTATTGACTTTTGAGTTTTAAATTTCAAAGTTAAAATTCTAAAATGTTGATCATTAAATTAAGTTTTTTCCCCTTTGGAAACTAACTATTTCTCTATTTCTAAAAATTATTAAATCATTCATTGAATTCAATATCATATATCATTTTTGTAATATATCTTTTTTTCCAATATATAGCACGCGAATTCAATTGGGAAAATCTGTTTATATAACTTTTGAATGTACATAGGTTATCCTTTTCTCTATCTTTTTCCTTAGGGACTTCAATTACAATAGGTTGATCAGTATTTAAATTTCTTAATTGATATATTGATTTGGAAAGAAAAGAATACAAGATATCTTACTTAAGTTTTTCCTTTCCATTGATTAAACTAATCTAGTAAATGGGTTTTTTTTCTAATGAGATAATGATTATATGTAAAAATTTCAATTACAATAAAATAAATTTAATATATTTCACATATTACATCTATTAATGAAAGAAATCAATAAAAATCAATTAACTAAACAAATCAACATAAAGTTGGAAAAATCCACATACGGTGAGATTTAAGCTTGAAATCCAAAGGTTTGAGGACCCCTTCCTTACCATTGAGATAAAATATCGTTGGCTAGTAGAATGAATTACCCTGTTTCATTTTAGATTGTCTTTGCGCATATGGCAAAGATAAGATAAGACAAAATTGATAAGAAATTTGTTTTGGTTTTTATCTTATTTTTTCTGTAAATAATGTAGGCAACAACTAATAAGAATATAACAAGGGTTCTGATATAAAATCAATTAGTAATAGTTGAAAAGGACCAACATGGAAATAACAGAAAATCCAAAACTCAACTTATATGAATATCAAGTATCCGAGCATTTGATTTATTGATTGGTGCATAATCCCTTATCTAAAGAGTAGAGCTTGAATCCCCTTCCTCATTAAAAAAAAAAAAAAAACCCTTATATGTATATCACCATTCAACAACAATCATGTATTCCAATGATTAATTTGACATGATTTTCATATATTCTTGTGATTAAATAATTGTATTTTCCCATAGAAGCTGTTCATTCTGATTTCTATTTTTAATTGCTTTATTAGGCAGCAGTGTACGTAGTGTTTGCTGGAAACTTTGCAGCTTTTGAGCATGCACTTTTGGTTGTAACTGGGGAAGAGAACTTTCAATGGATGAAGTGGTGCAATAAATATACCAGATTCTGCTTCCAAATCGGTGGGTCGCTCTTCTGCGGCTCTGTAGCAAGTCTCATAATGGTTTTCATCGCTTCCATCTCCGCATTCAACTTGTTCAGGCTTTACTCCTCGAAAAAGTTCCTGCTCTTGAAGGCGACATGACGAGTTATTTTCGCTTTGATATTTCCTGATCTTGAAAGCCACTGTGAATTGTATACTGTTGTTTACACTTAAATGAACAAGCGAACCAATATAAAAGCAAGAAGAAGATGAAAGAAACACTAGGTTTGCGTTTCTTATTGATCTTTTATCGTTGTCATGTACTTAATGATTATAACCAATGATGTGCATAACAGAAAACTATGAGTTGCAAGTTTTTGTTAGATTGTTTCAAATAATAAAGTTTGGATTTTCATTATTTGATATAATTTTTTTTTGCACAATGGACCAAGTACGTTTTGTTTCCATACAGTGACAATATTATAATTTATAATATGATTTAGTAAAACGGGTTAGACTCTAGTATAAAATGTGAGCTTAAGAGTTTAGGATTGTGTAGGGAACCCTAAACCCTTATGATTGATGGGACTAACTATTCACTATATAAAGGTATGACAACGTCTCCTCTTCTGTTTATACAAAACATTAAGAATCTCACCCATTGGAAAGTTATGAGAAAATGACCCTACAAAAAAATAGGGTATTGCTGACGAAAAATTCCATAGGTAATAGATACGATTCCGTCTGTATGGTACATTGTAGATGGAAATATTGATGGATCTTTTCATTGGTAGTTGGTTGAGAATACTGTTGTCAGTATTGGCAAATCCATCGGTGACGGATTATTCCATTAGTAATTTGCCAATCGAAATTTCCATTGGTTGTTCGATCAACAAAGACTCAAATCCGTCAGCGATATAATCGTCAATGTTGGTTAAAATCTGTTGGTTAATTCCACTGGTAAAATTACCAACGAATACCATCCTGTTAGTGATTGCTGACGCAATCTTTTCATTGGCAATTTTGTTAACATTTATTGATGGATATGCTGACGGAGCAAGCTTTGAAGTTTACAAGTAGTATCCGTTGGCAATGGCATTAATTTCTTTGATATTCTGTCGGTATTTTGTATGAACTCCGTTAATGATTCTGTCGATAACTGATGAATTCTATTGTTAAAAGATGAAATTCATTGGCAATTCCCTTGGTAATACTTGTAGAGCAGGTTTTTTTTTTTTTTGTTTTTTGTTTTACAATTTGTATGAAATTCAATCCTATTTGTAATAAAATTATCATATGATGCTGTTATTGATAAAGTAAACATATAGAAAATGTATATATGCATATAAAGAATATGAAAATTGAATACAAATCATTATAAATAAAAAAATTCCAATGTAAAACGTATGATAATAATCCAAATGTAAACATCTAATATAAATATAAATCTTACTGAGAGGGTGAGGGTGGGGGTGGGTGCTGCTATTATGGTGGAGGTTGCAAATTCGACTGCCATGATGAGGAAGCCTCGAAGGCATCCGGCTCAGGCTACAATCTCCTCAATTCAATTACCTCTAACAACAAGTGATTAAGTGTGTTGAAATCCACCATCAAAATCTTGACATCAATAAGCAATTGTTAATATCCCTTGGGCTCAAGCATAGGAGGCTGTGGAGAAGGTGGTGCATCATTAAGGCCATAAGCAGACTCAAACATTGTGGTTGCAATTAAAAGTCTTGAAGTGGGGACTTTGGTGCCAAATCTGTATACATGGGTCTAAATACTAATGGAAGCTCCAATGGCCTCAATCTATGCTTTTGAATCAAACTCCGACTTGCTGGATGGCTTTACACCATACTTGTGTGATAATGTCGAAGCATGCGATTCCTACAAATAGAAAAAAAATTAAAATGATTAAGCTATTTAATCGATAAGTAACATATATATCAAATATATATAAACACACGCATTACTTACACATACAATCTTGAACTTGTTGACCACAAATTCTCTGGTATCCTTTTGCCATTTGTGAGAGCGTTCAAAGATCTTATTAAACATTACCTAGTGCTGCTTTTCCTTTTCCTATAATCATAAAAAGAGAATAAAAATAAAAGACACATCATTAAAGGTATAGCAATCTATAATACCTCGTACTTTGATATGGTGGCTAATAAACTTATTGGATACCAATTAAGGTTAATTGGAATGTTTAAAAGTGATGAAAGGTGAAACTACTAGTTTGGAATAAAATATTTTACACGCGAGGAAATAAAAATTAAATAATAATAATATTTTTATTGAAGATAAATTAGTGAGATAAAAAAATGATTCGAAAGTAAATTAGGGCAAAGTAAGACGTTTTGGAGCCTTAGAAGGCTAGTGGAAAATTTTAGAATAAAATAATATTTTTATTAATAAAATAATATTAAAATATTAATATTTTATTAATTATTGAAGTTAGTTAGGAAGAAGAGATATATGACTAATCCAAGTGAGAGAGAAGAAGTATGAAAGGATTTTTAAGGAAAAACGATGTTAGTGGGGCTCGCGTGCTGTTATTAAGTAAAACTAACGCGAGTAAAAATATATTTTAAATATTATGGTGACACCATGTTGGAGTACAAACTTTATATTTAGTTTGTACATGTGTAAAAGAAGATAATAGAAGGAAATTGGAGTTAAAAGAGTGTTGGGAGGACTAAATTAAAAAAAGAAGAAACTTGGAGGGTAAAACGGTAATTTTTCATAAAGCTTGGTCAAAGTTGCCAAAGGAAGCTTTGACTTTTCATCCTTATCCCATGGTCGGCTATCACATCCAAAAGCATAAGCTTTCTTCTTCTGCCCTCCCAACGCCATTTTCTTTCAAAACCTTGAAAATCAAGTTTTTTTTCATTTTCTTTTTCTTTATTTCCTTTTCCTTTTCTTTCTTTTCTTTCCTTCTCCTAACTTCTTGGGTAGCAAACCTGCAGCTTTTAACTCCATTTTTCAAAACATCTAAACCCTAGGGGAGAGAAAGAAAAATCTCTCTTTTTTTCCTTTATTTTCTATTTCTACTCCACCATCACTAATACTTGAATTTTCAACTTTAAATCTTCATTTTTAAGGCTAAAAGGTATATATTTTTAACCCTTGAATTTTTGAATTTATGAGTTTGTAATGTTTAGACTTTATTTACTAATTTTCTTCAATTTTTCTTTCCTTGAAATTGTTAGGTTTGGTTGATCTTTATACCTTTAACCACCAAGGTAAAGAAACTTCAAACTTGAACAATTAGTTTAAGTCAGTTTGTGAATTAGACTAGAATTCTAGGTTAAATGTTAAGTTAGAGTGTAGATTGTATAGTGTATATTTATTAGAATTATTAAATTCAAATTATAACTTAATTGAGGTTGCTATAGTTTATTGGTAAATATAGGTTTTAATGGTATTTCGGGACTACCTGGATTAAGATCTTGTGGGTGCTAGTGTCACAGCCCAAATCTCAGACCATGATAGGCGCATGGGCCCAATAGGCATAGCCCATTAAATCCAAGCAAGCCTATTTATGTGATCTTGTTCATCGTTCCAATCATCATCTCTAATGTCACATTCTGTATTTCTTGACTATATAAAAATATTCGATGATACATTATGATAATCAAATACTCACTTTTGTATTATACCAAAATAATATCACCTATTTGCCAATTCATAGTGGCATCATTAATCTAATACACACATTTTTATTTATACCATGAATCCTATTGATTTATGTTACATGTACATGTACCTTGACAAAGACTTTTGACCATTAGCAGAGTGACCTTGGGTGAAGGTACAACTACTAAGACGCCGTAGTGCCTACCAAAAGACGAGCGTGCATGGACGACTTGGTCTAGGTCCCAATTATCTCTAAATCTGAAAACATGAAGTTTAAAAATGTGAGTATAAAACTTAGTGAGTGAACATAAAAAAAGAACAAGCAATCGATAAGGAGAACTTGGAAATTATGATGCACTTGTTTCAAAAATAATGCAATTGAGTTAATTTCTTACTAAGAACCCCACATTTCAAACTTTGATTAATAGCTTCAAAGTGTTGAAAAACCCATGAGCAATCCATGAAGTTAAATGAGTAAAAATTATGTCAAAATCAAGCAAGGTAACAAGCATGACAACAAGTTTCTCGCTGCAGTAAGAAACATTCTTGGTTTGCATATATTTCGGGTTTTCAAGCATATCTCCCACTATAGAAGTCTAATTGATATGAGTTTTAAGTCATTAGAAGCTAAGAGGCTGGGCTACAACTTTTTTGTTGACCACTTTGCCCTGTTCTAATTGGAAGGTGGTTTAAATATTTGTCAAAGTGAAAGCACTTTCTCTCTGCAGTGGAAAGGCATTCTTGGTTTACATATATTTTGATTTTTCAAGTATATCTGTCATTACAAACGTCCAATTGACATGATTTTTATGCCATTAGAAAAATAAGAGGTTGGGCTACAACTTTTATGTTTGTCACTTTGCCTAGTTCTGAAAAAAAAGTGGTCAAAATTATTGTTAAAGTGAAAGTAATGCATAAGAATCTGGAACCACCCAACAGTTTCTGGCTGCAGCGAGATTTAGGGCAGATGACAATTAAGGGGTCTTCACATGCCACAAAATCCATCCCTACCATATTGCATATCAAAGTGAACACATTGACAATAATCAAGTTATCAACATTCAAAACAATCACATATTATAATCATAAACTTACTATCACATATACATATGTAAACACATATAAACAAGTACACCACTCCACTTTATTCATCGTCATGTGCACTCCCTACTTGCACATTTCACATCATCACACGCGCTCCCGCCCACATCATTACCGACATGTGCATTGCCGACTCCGCACATGCACGGTTGTAATTATCACAACATTGTCATTCATAACATAACGTATGCATATTCATGTAATATCAAAATACATGGTTTCGTTATAATATACATCTCTCAACATAAAATCGTTTCATTAAGGGCTTGTTCCCTAAGTATATATATTTTTTAAAGCAAAAACAAATGAACTTTCAAATGATTTATTTAACATATAGGCACTTCTCAAAACATTTTGAAATGCAAGTTCACTCACCAGTCTTGTTGATTGCTTGAATCGACTCTAACTTCAAGTAATGTTCCAAATGAACATGTGAGGCCTTGTTGGAACCTATCACACACACAACATCACAACAAACACAAATTGGCATTAATATGATTCCAAAAGCTATTTCCTAAATCAAGCTTTACTAGTTATTCCTAACTAGTTTCCAATTGCTATTTGGCTAGCCATTCATTTATACTACTCTAGTCATATTAGAAATAATAACAACCTTCCACAATAAAACAACCTACATATCAACTTCTAGACCTTCATCAACAACTAAAGGAATTAACCTTAACTCATACTCACCTTGATGGTCTTGTAGTTGAATTCTTTCTCAAAAGTCTTCAAGCTATTAGAGAAACTCTCTCTCTCTCTCTCTCTCTCTCTCTCTCTCTCTCTCTCTCTCTTTCTGCAACTTTTAGCTAGTGAGAGAAAGTGTTGAGGAAAAACTTTTGAGGGCATTTTAAGGTGAAAGAGTGAAAGAGCATGAAAAACCCTATGAAAAAGTGCTCACAAGCATGAGAATTGGAATTAACTTGAAAAAGCTATGGAAGTTTCAAGGTTTTCTTCCCATGGAGGATGAAGAAAACGTGAAATAGAGAGAAGAGTTGGGGAAGAAGAAGAAGTTGCTGGAAGTTGCTAGAGCTTTAGTGTGAGATCTTGTTAAGCCCAACACTATAAAATATTTACCATGTCATTCATATGCTTAATAACATGCTTGCATACATGAATACTTCAAAAAAGTCAGTATTATACCTAATGGTATAACTAAGTTGATTTAAGTCTCGAACTAGTTCAAATAGAGATTTTAAGATGAAATTGAGAATTTTAAAACCCTAGAATGATTGAATATAGTGATTCGGAGTTCGAGGATTGATTTGGAGTCAAATTGAAATTATCATAACGTAGGGGTAAAATGGTCATTTTGCCACCCGATGTTAAGATTGGAATGTTAGAAGAGGTTTTTGACCAAGATTGACTATTTAGAACATAATTTGAGTTTGAGAAGAGAAAATTTTTAATTTTGACATTTTTTCGAACATAAAGGCAAAATAGTCATTTTGCCGCCCACGTGCAAAATTGTAATTTTACCCCACCCAATACATGTCCAGCACATGAATTTCACCCATTATTATCATGGATAATTGAGGAAATTTTAAGTGGTTGAGAGAGAATGCTTCATAAGTAAGTATGACACATGCACCAATTACATGGTGACATGTGTCAAATTTTCATCCATGCATACTTGGCTTTAAAAATCAGCCCATAACCCTCCCATATCACTCTCATATGGTCGGCCAACTCAAGGAAGAAAGGAAAAAGAAAGAACAAAAACTATAGAGTGAAAATTTCAAGAGAAAATCACTAGATTTCAAGGAATCAAGCAATCAAAGGTGAAATTTCTTAATTCTAGCTTGTGATCTACCTTTTTTATGCATTCTTTTGCATTTTCCATGGTTGAATCACATGATTTCATAAAAGATTCATGGCTGATCGAATTTAGAGAGAAAAGTTTTGGTGGTTGATTTGGTTAGATTTCAAGGTATCTTAGTGCTTTTATTTTTTTTATCATGGTTGGAATGAAAACAAGTAAGAAAATCACATGTTCCTTACCCACCCTTCATGGTCGAATTGTCCTTATGGTATATTGATGGTGGATGTGATTTTATTTCAAGTGATTTGGTTAGGAATTAATGATTTATGGTGTGAGAATCAAGCATGAAAAATTATATTATTAGTGCACCCACCATGGCCGAAATTCCTAAGAGAAAATGTGAGGATGATCTTGCTAAATTTTATGTTATTTGACTTGTGTTTGATGATTTAGAGTATTGGAAGAGGAATGGAATTATTTAGAGTTGAATTGGACGTATTGGCCAATTAATCGGGTGATAAACCGAATTAGGCCAATACCATTTTATTTCGATCACAATTGATCCAATGTGTAACATCATATTTAAGTGACTGTCTGAACAACCTCATGCATTCATATAGAGCCTGAAGTAGATTTATAATGGTATGACACAATATATTGAATTATGTGTCGTGTATTATGTATAGGTGGTGAGCCCTCTAACACAGGTAAAGACATTGTGCTAGAAGACCAAGAATAGGAGTATTTCGGACTCCTAATATAGTGAGTGAACTTGCATTTCAAATTGTTTTGAGAATTTTAATTGAGTTGAGATGAAATGCTTGAATGATTTATATCCAACTTCTTATTTAAAAATGAGTCTCAGGAACATGCCTTTGACAATTATTTTAATGTTATGAGTGTGTACATTGTGTAAAGAAAATGGATACATGCTCATTTTTATTGTGTTGATAATGATATAAGTGAATGGATAATGTGCATTAATGACTAAGGGATTGTGCGAGTAGGGAGTGCACACGTAGAAAGTGCACACATGGTCTTATTGCTTAGTGCAAGTAGGGAGTACACCAGAGTTGAAGAGAGTGGGGTGGTGTATGTAATTGCACATGATTTTATATATATATGCGTGATATAGTGTGCATGATGGAAAAATGTGATTTGTATGGTATGTGAACCTTGAGAAATTTTCCTTTATTTCAAACTGTTTCAAATTGTTTCAAATTGTTTCAAATTGATTTTATTGTAAATTTTCCTTTATTTATGTATTTATTAACATAGTAGTAGAAAGAGTACCCTACTGCATCTGAACTTCTTTCCGTGACGGTTTGTGCAAGAATGCCTTCCCGCTGCAACGATAACCAGTCGGTTTTACTATCTTGCTAGAATGATTGATGTAATTTCATGGTTGCTTTATCATTGAATGTTTAATAACTCAGGGTTAAGTGAAAAGGGGTTTTAATATTAACTGGATGTAAATTGTCTTGTTTCCGAATAAGTGCATCATGGTTCTCAACTTTCCTTATTATTACTATTTGTTCCCTTCTAATGTTTACTCACTGAGTTTTGTACTCACTGTTTTAAAAATTCATGTTTTCAGATCAGGAGACTGTTAGATACTAGTCGAGGAGTCCCCGTAGTTTGTCTCCTGGGTAGGTGTTTGGCATTCAATAGCAATCCTTTTACTGTAGTTTTCTCCGCTGGAAATCACGGGTCCTTTTGTTTTATGAATATGTTCATGTAATGTAAATTGCTTAGTTACATGTTTTGAACATTATATGTATATTTAAAATCGATAATGTCATCATGAGTTGGCTACGTTCACACTCGTTGGAATGCTTATGGATGCATTCATTGATAAGTCGTTAAGCAATATAAATGGGTTAGGCTTGCTTGGGCTTGGTGAGCTACACTCATTGGGCCCATGCGCAGGTCATGGCTTATAAATTGGGTTGTGACATTTAGATATTTATATCTAAAGTTTATCCAATTCTCATATAATTTATCAAAATGTCCTCCATAAGGTGACTTTGTCTTCTTCTTTCCTTGGGTTCAATTTTGTACTCTTTTAACACTTAGACAAAGTCCATAATAGTCTAGAAGTACTAGAGTTCACAAAAACTTAAAAATTTCGATTCGAGGTGAAAAATGACCATTTTGCCCATACCTTGGAAATCATCATTATTTCTATTTCCTTCATCATTTTATCCTTATTTTCATCATTCATTCATTCCTTAGGTCTATTTAGAGCTTAATACCATCAAGAAAACACACTCGTAGGAGCTCACCAAGAGAACTTACGAAATTACCCTTGGTTCGCATTATCGTGTCTACTTCTAATTACGTGTCTATGGAGGTTGAGATTTCACAGGTTCACTTTTGAATTGCCCTTTTTAATTCGGTAATTAACCTCAATTGGCATTCGTAAACTTTATTAGCCACCATATCAAAATATGGGGTACTACAGCTAGTCTCATTAGGTGGTATTGTTAAGGTGAGTGAACTTGCATTTAAAATGTTTGAAAAAGTGCATATATGCAAATGAAATGCTAGAATATCTTTAACTGACTCTTTTAAAAATTATGCATGGGAACATGCTTTTCAGAAGTGATGCTTTTACATGGTCGAACGTATAATGTGCTGAGCTACACGTTTAGAATATTATGTTGATTTGTCAATTGATTTGTGGCATGTGTTGCATTGAAAATCTGAAAATGTTCTTAACTATTGGCATGATGATTAATGTTATTCTTTTGAGTGTTGGATTGTGCAACTATGTCTATGACTAGTAAAATAATGAATTATGTGAGATATAGTACTATGCAAGGATTCTTGTAACATGATTTGATGTATTGCTATGCCTTGAAATGTGTGAGATCTTGTCAAGCCCAACACTATAAAATATTTGCCATGTCATTCATGTGCTTGATAACATGCTTGCATACTTGAATACTTTGAAAAAATCATTAAAAAGTCGGTATTATACCTAATGGTACAACTAAGTTGATTTAAGACTCTAATTAGTTCAAATAGAGATTTTAATGAAATTAAGAATTTTAAAACCCCAAAATGACTTAATATGGTGATTCGAAGTTCGAGGATTAATTTGGAGTCAAATTACAATTTTCATGACGTAAGGGTAAAATGGTCATTTTGCCACCTAAGGGCAAAATTGGAATTTTACACCACCCAACACTTGTCATGTCCATGGATTTTATCCATTAACATATTATATTATGGATAATTGAAATATTTTATGTGGTGGAGAAAGAAAACTTAATTGTTAAGTGTTAAATGTGGACCAATGGTATGGTGACAAGTGGCAAGTTTTCATTTCTTTATAATTTACACTAAAAATCAGCACATGACTCTCTCATTTCACTCCCATATGTTCGGCCTCACCAAGGAAAAGAGGACAAAGGGAAGAACAAAACCCCAGTTAGAAGAATTCAAGAGAAATTCACTAAATTTCAAGAAATCAAGTGACAAAAGGTTAGATTTTTCAATTTTAGTTTGAGATCTATCTTTCCTAAGCATTCTTGAAATTCATGATTTCATGATGAATCCCTTGTTGGCCGAACCTAGAGAGAGAAGATTTGATGATGAATTTAGTTGAAAAACATGTTATTCTAGTGTTTTTAGTTGGTTGGTGATGTGTAGCACGAAAAGCAAATAGGAAAAATCCATGTGCTTTCATCACCCTCATTGGCCGAATCTTCCTTATGGTATGTTGATGGTGGATTTGATTTTGTTTCAAGTGATTTGGTTAGGAATTAATGATTTATGGTGTAAAAATCAAGTATGAAAAGCCATAGTGTTTATTCACCCACCATGGCCGAATTTCATAAGGAACCTAATGATGATGATTCTTGTGATATCTTGTGTTATTTAGTTAGAATTTAATGAATGGTGGTGATGAAAACTGAAAATGGTAATTTTAAAGTATAGTTTTATAATGGTATGACACAATATATTGAATTATGTGTCGTGTATTATGTATAGGTGGTGAGCCCTCTAACAAGGGTAAAGACATTGTGCTAGAGGACCAAGAATAGGAGTATTTTGAACTCCTGATACAGTGAGTGAACTTGCATTTCAAACTGTTTTGGGAATTTTAATTGAGTTGATATAAAATGCTTGAATGATTTATATCCAACTTTTTATTTAAAAATGAGCCACGGGAACAAGCCTTTGACAATTATTTAATGTTATGAGTGTGTACATTGTGTAAAGAAAATGAATACATGCTCATTTTATTGTGTTGATAATGATATGAATGAATGGATAATGTGTATTCATGATAAGGGGATTGTGCGAGTAGGGAGTGCACACATGGTCATATTGCTATGTACGAGTAGGGGATGTACACATGTTGACCAGGGGATGTGCGAGTAGGGAGTGCACACATGGTCTTATTGTTTTATGCGAGTAGGGAGTGCACACATGGTCTTATTGGTTTGTGTGAGTTAGGAGTGCACCGGAGTTGAGGAAAATGGGGCAGTGTATTGTGAGACCTTGTCAAGCTCGATTAAAAGACGGCATTGTACCGAGTGGTACAACCAAGTTAAATCGAGCCTTGAACTAGTTCAAATAGAAATTCTAAGAGGAATTTGAAAATTTTGAAACCCACTGAATGACTTAGAATAGTGATTCGGAGTTCAAGGTCCAGTTTGGAATCAATCAGGAAAATTGATCGATTAGGGACAAAACGGTCATTTTACCATTTGATTATAAAATGGAGATTTTTAGTCAAGATTTGATCACATTTGACCAAGAATAATTATATGAAATATAGTTATGATTATTGGAGTACAAAATGAAGTTTAGCAGTAAAAAATTGTGATTCTCAGTATTTTGGAACACAAGGGTAAAATAGTAATTTTATCACTAGAGGACCAAACGGGGATTTTTTTGAAAATATTTTTGTTCTATTTGATTAAAATTGATCAATATTAGTGTTATTTAAGGTTAGAAAGTGAAAATAATGTAATTTCGGAACATTTCGGAGTATAGGGGTAAAATCGTAATTTTTTTCACCCCGGGGGCAAATCGGTAAGTTTTTCGCCCCAGCACTTGTCAAGACCAAGGGATTTCATTTGTGGTAGGAATGGATAAATATGGAATTAATTGTGGTGGAAATTTTAGAAGAAAAAGTCAAAAAGTTAAAAAAATGAGCCAATAAGCATGTGATATGTGGCATGCTTAATTATTTTATTATTTTCTATAAAAATCAGCCCATTAAATCCCCAATTCCCTCACCATATTCGGCCTAAGCAACCAGCAACAAGAACAAAAGAAGAACAAAGGGAAAAACAAGAAAACCTAGGTGAAAATTCAAAGAGAAAGTGAAAAAATCAAGGAAACAAGCTAGGTAAGTTAGAATTTCTTTAATTTTCCTTGATACCTAGCTTACCCATGCTTTTGTTCTTGATTTCCATGGTTGAATATTGAGTTATCATGATGAATTCAATTCTAAAAAATGGGTATGGAAGAAAAATTCATATTGGATTGGCTTGATTTTAGACTGTGTTGATGTTTAGAGGTAGTTAAGCATGGCTATGAGCAAAAACACAAAAGAAATATTCAATTTCTCTAGGGTTCTTTGTTGGCCGAACCATGTAGGCTGAATATCAATGGGGAATTGTTTGTATTTCAAGGAAAATGAATTGGAAAAATGAAGAATTAAGAGAGAAAAGTGATTAGGAAACATTATAGTGTAAGTGCACCGTAATGATCGAATTTTCACCTGAAGAAATTGAAGGGTTTAAATGCTGAAATTTAGTTATTAGAAATGTGTGTGATGAATTAAGATATTAGAGGAGGAATGAAGTAATTTAGAGGTGATTTGGACACAATCGTCAATTAATCGGGTGATCGGTCAAATTTAATTGATACTGCGATTAAGCGATAATCAGATGCATTTTTGCATTTACATATCATGTGTTAGCAATTTAAATTAGTTTATATTAGCTTAGGGGCAATATAGTAAATTTTTTAATTTTATTCTGTGTCAAGGTGGTGAGATTTTCGAAAAAGGCAAAAAGATCGCGCTCGAGGACCATTAGTCCAAGTACACCCGAAAACCTATGAGTGAACTTGCTTTCAAATTGTCTTGGGATATGTACATGTATTGAGATGATAATCTGAATGATTTTATCCCAATTTCCTAAAATATGTGCCTGAGAACAAGCCCTTGATAAAAATGTTTTGATGTGTGAATTGTGATATGCATAAAGGCATGAATTCATGTGCTCTATAATATGCTACTATATATGTGTAGACTTGTGATATATATTGACAAATAATATTGTGTGATAATTATAACCGTACATGTGCATGATGTGGGGAAGCACACGTCGGTGATGACGGGTGTGGAGATATGGAGAATGATATTGCTTATGCACGATGTGGGGGGATGCACACGATAAATCTAGATATGCGTACGATGTGGGTGGATGCACACGATAAATCTAGATATGCGCACGATGTGGGTGGATGCACACGATAAATCTAGATATGTGCACGATGTGGGGGGATGCACACAATAACTCCAGCTATGTGCGCGATGTAGGGGTTGCACATAAGCTGGTGAGATAGTTATGAATGAGGATATTGTTTGTGCACGATATGGGGGATGCACACGATAACTCTAGCTATGTGCGCGATGTAGGGGTTGCACATGAGCTAGTGAGATAGTGGTGGTATTTGTGTTTATATATGTGTTTATATATGCCTATGCGAGTAGAGAGTGGACTAGATTGAAAGAAAAAAAAAAGAAAAGATGTGGTGTATGTAATCGTGTGTGATTTTTATCTATGTGTAAATATGCGGTGTATATAGTTTCTCTTGATTTTATGTGTATATGTGTGATTGTATGGTATACGAATTGTTTGAAATTGAAGAAAAAGGGTTTAACACGAAACCCTTGTTCTGTGATGGTTTGTAAACAACTGTCGATTTTACTACTTTGATAGAATGATAGGTGTAAATTCAAGGATGTTTAATCCTTGAATGCGTAATAAATTTCTGGGTAAGGGAAAAAGGGTTTGGAATAGTAGTTAGATGAAAATGGCCTTATTTTCAACCGGTGCATCATGATTGTCAAATTTCCTAGTTGAGATTGCTTGTTCCCTTCTAATATTCACTCACTGAGTATTGTACTCACCGTTTTAAAAAAATTCATGTTTTCAAATCAGGAGACTGCTAGACTCTAGATCGAGGAGTCCCCGTAGTGCATCTCCTGGTTAGAAAGTGGGCATTCAGTAGCATCCCATTTCTTTTATTGTAAATGTCTCCGTTGGAAGTCATGGGCCTTTTGTATCGTGAATATGTACATGTAATGTACATTATCAAGTTACATGCTTGAACAGTATGTAATTGCATATTTTATTGATAATGCCATTGTGAATTGGCTTTGTGTGCACACTGGGTGCATTACGTGTGTATGCATCACACGGTCGTACGATAAGCAAAGTAAATGAAAATAGGCTTGCTTGGGCTTGGTGAGCTATGCTCATTGGGTCCATGCGCCAGTCATGGCCTGAAAATTGGGTCGTGACATGTATGAAATTGCACATGATTTTATATATATATATGCGGGATATAGTGTGCATGATGGAAAAATGTGATTGTATGGTATGTGAACCTTGAGAAATTCTCCTTTATTGCAAATTGATTTAAATTGAAGAAAAGGGTTCTAACACGAAACCCTCATATGGTTGAGCGAAACCCTCGTTCCGTGGTGGTTTGTGATTACATTTCGCTACAGCGGGAAGGCATTCTTTCTATTTTGCTATCTTGCTAGAATGATTGATGTAAATTTCTTTTCTTCTCAACTCATGTTGAACATGGTTGCTTTATCATTGAATGTTTAATATCTCAGGGTTAAGTGGAAAGGGTTTTAATATTAACTTGATTTAAATTGTCTTGTTTCCAAACAAGTGCATCATGGTTCTCAACTTTCCTTGTTATTATTGCTTGTTCCCTTCTAATGTTTGCTCATTGAGTTTTGTACTCACTGTTTTAAAAATTTATGTTTTTAGATCAGGAGGCTGTTGGATCCTAGGTCTACGAGTCCTCGTAGTTTATCTCCTGGGTAGGTGTTTGGCATTCAATAGCAACCTTTTTACCGTAGTTTCTTTGCTGGAAGTCACGGGTCCTTTTGTTTTGTGAATATGTTCATGTAATGTAAATTACTAAGTTACATGTCTTGAACAGTATATGTATATTTTACTTGATAATGCCATCATGAGTTAGCTACGTTCACACCAGTTGGAATGTGTATGGATGCATTAGTTGATAAGACGTTAAGCAATATAAATGGGGTAGGCTTGCTTGGGCTTGGTGAACTACGCTCATTGGGCCCATGCGCCGGTCATGGCTCGAAAATTGGGCTGTGACAAAATGTAATGTTGATTGATAAATATAACTGTGCGTGTACGGTGTGGGAGTGCACATGACGATGCCGGTAGTGTGAGGTGTGGGAGTGCACAAGCCGGTGATGACGTGGTATGATTGCAGTTATGTGTGGTGTGGGAGTGCAGATGAGCTGATGACTGGTGGTTGCATACATGCTTATATATTTATGCTATAGAGATGTTTATATACGCTATAGAATTGTTTATATATGCTATGAAAAGGGTAAGGAAATAAGATGTGAATGCACTGAATGTTGAAAGTTGAATTGCTTAAGTGTTTTAAAATGAGTTAAACGTCAACATGGCTTCGAGTTGTTTATGATACACAAATCACAGTGTTTTAAAATGAGTGCATCATGTTTTCAAAAACCTTCCATACTGTTGGCTTGTTCCCTTCCAATGTTCACTCACTAAGTTTATACTTACTCTTTTCAACTTCATGTTTTCAGATTCGGAGATAGTTGGGACCTAGATTGAAGTTTCCATTTGTGTTTGTCATTTGGTAGGTACCATGGCATCCAGTAGCACGCCCAGAGTCACTCCGCTGATAGTCAAGGTCTCTTACACGCATAGATAGTTACTTAAATATAAATTATGAGATTGTTGTGCACTCTGTATGTTTGGTTTGATTAACGATGCCATATAGGGTTGACAAACGATCACCTTATTTTGAGAACTTTGTATATTTGTATACTTGGTTCTCATGATTTAATTTTGAAAGAATATTTATTAAAAATTATGAGATCTTAAAAAAAGAAAAGCTTGCTTAGGCCTGGTGGGCTATGCCTATTGGGCCCCTACGCTGTCATGGCCTAGGAATTGAGTTATGACATAATCTTTTACTTATTGGTTAGTAACACACATTACTTAATTAATTAAATTGATTACATATAATTAATTATATAAATTTGAGTAAAGGAAATTACCTCCCTTTGAGAGGATGTAGAAGTATAAGTCAATTCGGATGAGTAAAAATTGGCAAGTTGAGACTTGACCCTCGGCTTCTAGCTTGTGGCATGTTGTTGGAAGCAATAGCATCGTTCAGAGTAATAGGGGTTTTGACTAAAGCAGTCAAACTCAACATTGGTTCCTCATTTGGTTGTACTTCAGTATCTACCACTAGAGTGGGAGTCCATCGTCTGGTGGAAGGATGAGGCAGACATTGCATCTGAGGCTATGGCGGAGGTAGTGGCAAATGAAGTTGGGTAACCGAAGGGCCAGCTTATTAGCTTGTCATGGAAAGCCTTCCTTTAACTTCTTCTTCAACAAAACCATGTTTGTCCAATAAGAAGAAACATGTACAATTTTTAGTATAATTATTGAAAAAATAATATGCATATAAACATTAATTTAACTATAACTGAATTTCATAAAGTTCTAATGTCAAAGTGTAAAAAATAAATTTGTACATTTGTGCAAGCAACAAAAAACAAAATCCATCAATCATCATTAGAACAAATAAACTCATTTTCTTTATTCTCATCATCATTATCATTATTATCGTTTTCATCATATTTGTCTGATTCTTCCTCTATCTCGTCATATTCTCCTTTAGCTTTATCATCTTCCTCATCTTCATTATGTTCAACATCCACAAATGTATTAACTTCTTCATATTCACCACTAACAATAAATGTATTATTGTTAAGGTCAATCAAAGTATGATCAAATTGTGAATTGAAGGAAACTTTATTTTCTTGATACACCCCTTTGTTTTCTTGTGAATTATTCGTAATGGGAAATCGACTTCAAGCCTTCATTTTGAACACTACCCACCAATCATGATGATCTCTTTTGTTTGATGGATATGGAGTGCACTACACTTGGGTTGTTTGTTTAGCTAAAATAGAAGGCTCATTGCCAGCAAGGATCGAGTTGTGTTTAATTTCGACCAATTTATAAACGAAATCTCTCGAATACCTTTGTCAATATCAAACCAATGGCATTTGAACAACATGACTTGGTTGTTGACACCAAAGTATTCTAGCTGAATGATATAGATGGACAATCTGTAAAAGTCACAATTGTAATCATTACAACAACTTCCCTTGATGCATACATCATTGTTCATCATTTTATGATTCTGACCATAATCCAATGTGTAAAACTTGTATCCATTGACATAATAACCTTTGAAACACCTTGCCATGAGACTAAGACAGTGAGCGATGTCGACAACATGAGAATCAATCTAACACCCTTGACTTTGATATGGACTATGTGGTATGAATCAAGCTATTTGAGAAATTAATCTAAATTTTTATGTATGTGTTTGAAGGCTTGAGAATATGCCCATGAGCATTAAGAATGACCTTGAAATATGTTGTGTGTTTGAGGACTTTTGATGATATGTTGAATATGCTAAGTATATGAAGCATACCTTATACTATTTAGGCAAATTGTTTGAAAAATGATTGATGAATCTTAAAGTTTAAGGTTTTGGATTGATATTTAATCTTATGTTTGAGTTATATGAATGATTTAAAGTGTTTATCTTAATGGAAATGAATTAGGTACTTAAATGGGTGATTATGTGACAAAGATAATTTAACCATTTGAACAATCTTGATTCACAAATTAAAGCTGACTTGAATAGTTCAAAATGGTTAATGATGAGATTGATAAGTTTTGACTACTTGAATTGGCGCTTTTAAAGTACAATGAGTATACATGAGAAAAATGACTACCATTTGTAAGTTGATAATGATTTGAACAAGTTTGTTTCATGGTGAAAAAATTATTGACTTGTTCTTATTGGATGTGTATAATTGCTTGCAATGCTTGAATTCTTTTATCTTATTATTACTCATGTGCTCATATTGACTAAATTATTTCTTGAAAATGGAATGTTCATGTGCCTACATTGAAAATTCTTTTTATGAACATTAAAATTTGCAAATGCTTAGTCTAGGATCAATTCTTGAAATATGCTTATTGTTTGTACTTAAATGATAGTTTTAAGATTGATTTCTTGATTGTGCATATGCATTTGATTATGATAAACTCTTTGGAATTCAAAAGAAATACTCTTAGTTCATATATTATTTCGGTCAAGTTTAATGCTTACATGATCTCTAATCCTTACTTGACCTTAATGATTAAATTCTAAAACTTGACTTAAGTAATATATCACTTCTAGTGCTTAACTTCATTACTCAAGTCAAGTTTGATCATGAAGTATATTGAGTGTTGACATAATTGAAAAATCTTTTTAATTGTGCCTTTGAATGTTTACTATCTCTTCTACAAGCTTAATTGTTTAAATGATCTAGAGACTTTGTGCGTGCATCCAACTTGAGCTTATAGGTTACCAATTGAATGTCTATGTCTTAAATCTTGAAATTGGTATTCATTGATACTTGGATGCTTACTTTAAATATATTCATTAGTTGAGTGCTTTATGTTCCAATATCAATTGATATCACTCATGAATTATGATAAAAAACATATACCTTAAACTTAAGTGATTGTATTGTTTTGGTATATGTCTATTGATGTGTGCATCAAATACATATATTTAATGGGGGAGTAAATATGTAATTAGGCTAAGTTAGACTAGACTTAGGATCGAATTTAGGTGTTTTTAGTTATAATATTAGTTTACTTTAATTTATGTTTAAATTTTTATTTTAAGTTAATAATGTTAGTTTTATGTTTTTTAATGTTTTTGTAAGGCTAGAATTAAAAGCAACTTTAATTGGCGAAGAAAAGTGCATAATGGACTAGTGCTCTGTTTGCACATATTTTGATTTTTCGGGCTTAATTCTCGTTACATAAATCCAAATGATGTGATTATTAAACCCTAAGAAGCAGGGCTACAACTTTGATATTTACCACTTCACCCAGTTTTGATCGAATGGTGGTTAAAATCTTTGTCAAAGTGGAAGTATGTGAAGCCTCGACTTCTATAGACCCGTAGATAGAATGCTTGTATACTTGAAACATCTCTAAAAAATTATCAAAAGGTCGGTATTGTACCAAATGGTACAATTAAGTTGAATTAAGCATCGAACTAGTTCAAATAGAAATTCTAAGATGAATTTGAGAATTTTAAAACCCCTAGAATGACTTAAAATGGTGATTTAGGGTTCGAGGACTGATTTGGAGTCAAATTAGAATTTTCATGATCTAAGGGCAAAATGGTCATTTTGCCACTCGAGGGCAATATTTGAATGTGGGATGAAATTTTTGACTAAGATTGATCATATGGAGTATAATTTGAGGTTGAGAAGTGAAAAATTATAATTTCGGTATTTTTCGAAGTATAGGGGCAAAATAGTCATTTTGCCACCCCGAAGGTAAAATTGTAATTTTGCACCACCCAACATTTGTCCAGCACATGAATTACACCCATTATTATTGTGGATGGGTGAGAAATTATGTGTGGTGGAGATAGAATGCTTAATTATTAAGTTTTGAAAAGTGAACCAATAAAATGGTGACACTTGGCACCTTTATAACCATTTAATATTTTCCTTTAAAATCAGCCCATAAACTCTATTATTTCACTTCATTTGGCCAGCCATAGCAAGGGAGGAAAGGAAAAAGAAGAACAAAAACCCTAGCCACCAAAATTCAAGAGAAAAGTGTGGAAAATTCAAGAAAACAAGTGAAAAAGATAAGATTTTTAAATTAAAGCTTGAGATCTACCATTCCGATGCATTATTTTCCATTTTAAATGGTTGAGAATCAAGGTTTCATGATGGGTCTCTTGCTGGTCAAACACTTAGAGAGAGGTTTTGATGCTTTAATTTAGTTAGATTTCTTGTTAGATTAGTGTTTTTAGTTGACTAGTGACGTGTAGTATGAAAATCAAGTGAGAAAATTTCATGCTCTTGGAACCCCTTCATAGGCCGAATTCTCTATGTAGGATATTGATGTTGAATTTGATTTTATTTTAAGTGAATTGGTTGAAAATTAATGATTTATAGTGTGAGAGTCAAGTATGGAAAATTTCATGGTTGATGCACCACCATGGCTGAATTTTTCCAAAAGACAATGTGAGGATGAAATTGCAATATTTCATGTTATTTGATTAGTATTTGATGAATTGAAGAATTAAATGAGAAATGGAAATTATTTGGAGTTAATTGGATGTGTTGGCCGATTTACCGGGCAATAAATAGAATTAGGCCAATACCGTGTTTTAGGTACACAATTGAAATTATATTGAATTATGTGTCATGTACTGTGAATAGGTGGTGAACCCTCAAACAAGGGCAAAGGCATTGTGCCAGAGGGCCGAGAATAGGTGCATTTCGAACTCTTAATACTGTGAGTGAATTTGCATTTCAAAATTGTTTTGGGAATGTGAATGTGAATGTGCTTGAACAAAATGTTTGAATGATTTCATTCAACTTTACTTTAAAAAGAACTGGTACCATGGGAACAAGCTTTTTGGTGAAATATTTTGTGATGTGGAACATGATTGTGATAAATCTATGTATCTCCATATGATGCTGATATGTATTGATAATCAATTTCTGCGAAATTGATGATTACGACCGTGCACGTGCGGAGTGGGCAGTGCACATGTCGGTTGAATGACAATGATGTGATGATTACAACCGTGTGTGTGCAGAGTGGGCAGTGCACATGTCGGTTGAACGACAATGATGTGATGATTACGACTGTGCGTAGTGCACATGTCGGTTGAATGGCAACGTTGTGATAATTATGATCGTGCATGTGCGGAGTGGGTAGTGCAATGCCGGTAATGATGTGCGAGTAGTGAGTGCTCCAGAGTGAATGAAATGGTGTGGTGGACGAAATTGCACGTGATTATATATGTTTTTATATATATATGTGTGTGTGTGTGAATTCAAGAACTCTTTACCTCATTGCAAATTGACTTGAATTGAGGAAAAAAGGGTTTTAAATATGAACTAGATAAAAAAAATTGTCTCGTTTCCAATCAGTGCATCATGGTTATCAAATTTCTTGGCTATTATTGCTTGTTCCCTTCTAATGTTCGCTCACTGATTTTTGTACTCACAGCTTTAAAAATTCATGTTTTCAGATCAGGAGACTGTTGGATCCTAGTTGAGGAATCAACGTAGTTCGTCTCCTGGGTAGGTGCTCAGCATTCGATAGCTTTCCTCTTTTTCCGTTGTTCTCCGCTGGAAGTCACGGGTCCTTTTGTTGTGAATACGTTCATGTAATGTCAATTATTGAATTACATGTTTTGAAATGTATATGTATATTTAATTGATAACGCCATCGTGAGTTGGTTATTTTCACATCGGTCAGAAATACGTGTGGACTCATTAGTTGACAATCGATAAGTGAATTAAAAAGGGGATAGGCTTGCTTGGGCTTGGTGAGCTATGCTCATTGGGCTCATACGCTGGTCATGGCCCGAAAATTGGGCTGTGACAAAGTATTGCACTAAGAGTGTAAAGTTCAAGATAGAACCCTTGAGACTTGCAGTGCTTGAGGAATTCTCCAAAAATAAACATCTTATGGGATTTTGAAAGTTAGGGCTTTTGGAGGCTATTTAAGTGAGTTTTTTTAGAGGTTTTGAAGAGGAGGCAACAAGCAAATTCTTTAGAGAAAAAAGGCCAAAAACAAAGCAAGAAAGTAAGAGAATTTGAGGGAGAATCAAGATCACAAAGCTTCAACTATTGGTTTTCTCTCTCTACTTATGTGTTTTCTTTATTTTCTTTGACTTGAATTAATGGCTAATTTTCTTTGGATGAAGTTTTTATTAGATATTGTGAGTTAAACTATTTTTCTAAGATTGTGGTGGATTTCAACATGTAATTTGAATATTTGTTTCTTTTTTATTTACTATGAATGGACATAATTTTGCTTATTTAAATATGCTCTTAATGCTTTTGATTGTTTGACTAACAATTAACTGATTTCTGAATCTAATTAAGACTTAATATAGAGATTTTAGATTGGACCAAGATTTGAATAGTGTATGTTCACGTCACTTACGTGATCTGATTCGTTAGTCGAGTAGATATACGCCAATTGCCATGCATAGCCAAATTAGAGCACTAGCTTAATGAACCTGATTTAATTGATTACTATAGATATATAGTAATCCAATTAAGTTAGGTATTTATACAAGCATCTCAATGGAGACTTTTACATAGCTTTGGATTCTAGGTTAGCAAAATCACCCATGAATGTAAATAATAAGAGAAGTTGGTATCAAATGAAGTGTTGAATGAGCCTATAATCCTAGGTTTTAACCTATTACATTTCTCAAGTGAATTTTCAATTTCTGTTCATTAATTTTGTGTTTACTTTAATTTAGTTATAATTAATTTTCTAGAAACAATTTAGTTCTTGAATAAGATTAGTTTGTCATAATTTTAGTACTTAGTGAAGATTAAAGAACAAATCTCTGTGGTATACGATTCTAGATTTACTGTCTATATTACTTGTTCAATAAATATACTTACGTTTACAAATCGAAAAGAAGTTTTTGGTGTTGCTATCAGGGATTTATTTTCTTATTTATTTTGCTAATATTAATATTCATAGATTAATCTTAATTCAAGTTTTTCTTTCTTTTATTTTCAAGTACTTTTGGTTGAGGTGATGAATTATTATAGCTATCAATTGCCATCTGAACAATTTGATCCTAGGAGGGTTGCTAGTGATTATAAATTGGATGCAATTAGTGCTTTGATTGCCCAAGTAGAGGCTTTGTCTCAAAAAATTAACACTTGGGATGTTAATGTTTTTCAGAATCCTTTTGTGATATGCGAGTTTTGTCGAGATGGGCATCCAAATGATTGTTGTCAAACCTATTATGAATCAATGTAATTTGATGGAAACTTCAATGGGCAGCAAAACAATTCATACTCCGATACTTACAATTCTAGGTGGACTCACCCAAAATTTTCATGGAGTAATGACTAGGGTCCTAGATATTCATCACAACCTGTTTTCCATCATGATTTTCAATCACAAGTTAAAGCTCTTATCCTTGAAAAGATGTAAACAATGGAAGAGATGTTCATGCAATTCATGACATAGAATAATGCATACATGGCAAAAATGATGCCATTATTCAATGTCAAGCAACATCGATTAGAAATCTTGAGACATAAGTGGGCCAATTTTCCAGTACTATCAATAATAGACCTCAAGGTACCTTACCAAATGACACTAAGCCTAATCCTAGAAGAGAAGAATATGGTAAGCATCTTGATGAGGTAAATGGCAAAAATGTGGTAGATGATGCAGATAAAATAGCTCAAGAGAATAATTCCAGCAAGTAGGTTCAAGATGAAAAAGGTAAGTAAGAGGAGGAAGTATCTTGTCACGACCCAGTACTCTCTTCGAGCCCGTGACAACCGCTGCGATGTCTCGATAGACATTACTAACCTGGAATGTCAACCGAAACCTCGCAAGGCTCTAACATCAGTTTTTCGCCACCCCTGTGAGTAACAGTTACTAAATATCATGTTTAAAAAGAATATAGACTATTTTCAAATCAAAGACAATCAAAAAGTAATTTCCACCGCACAGGAGTATTTTGGTCATTTTACTTGAAAATTTTGAAATCTGCTAAAAATATAGCATATAGATGAAAAATATACATTTCATATCTAAAAATAAGTTTAATATCGAAATCATCCATTTAAAATGAAATTATAATTAATCGAACTAAATAAAAATATTGAATAAAATATTCTATTTTTATATAAAACAATATTTATAGAATCCTACGTAAACAGTTAATGTAACGTAATAACAAAATAAATTCATGTATATAATAACACACTGCACCAAGGTATACAAAGATATTCTACAATGACATGTGAGCCCCGAATAACGAAAATAAACAAGATTGTAGGCCTACGATTTCTAAGGGTGTGAATCTGTCACGACCCAATTCCCGGGCCATGACCGGCGCAAGGACCCAATGAGCATAGCTCACTAAGCCCAAGCAAGCCTATTGTCACTTACTTCACTTACTGTATTCTACATATTCTCGTGTGAGGCATCCACACGTAATGCACCCAGTGTGCATACAATGCCAATTAACCATGGCACATCCAATCACACATACACACACACACCTTTTCCCGGGTGTGAACACAGCCAAAACACAATGGCATTATCAACATTAATATACATGCACTATACCAGTCATGTATTTAGCAATTCACATTGCTTACACATATTCACAATCATACCAATCAAATATAAACTCCGACAATGTACATTACATGTACATATCCATCATACAAAAACCCAAGACTACCAGCGGAGACATGTACAATAAAGCGGCAACTAGTGAATGCCAGACACCTACCAGGAGATGGACTACTGTGATCCCGCAATCTAGGAATCTACAACCTCCTGATCTGAAAACATGAATTTTTGAAAACGTGAGTATAAAACTCAGTGAGCAAACATTAGATAGGAACAAGCAAAAATGTCCGGAAGGGTTATAAAATATGATGCACACATTTGAAACACATTCATTTTTGTCCAATTAATTTTCCAACCCTTCCCCTCATTTAATTTGATTATTAATTGAATAACAGTCAATTTCATGCGCAATCACACAAATATCACCATTCTCTCACCAGCTCATGTGCACCTCGTGCACTAACAATATCACTCAATCTCACCAGCTCATAGCTGGAGTCATAATCATCATGTGCACCATGTGCACTCACCAGCTCATGTGCACCCCCACATCGGGCACATAGCTGGAGCTACAGTGTGCATTCCCTCACATCGTGTACAAACCATATTTTCCACATCCAATCTCACCAACATGAGCCTTTCCCATATCATGCATATGCACAGTTGCATATATACATCAACCATAACAAATGTCAATTCATCACACATATTCACACATATGTGACAATAGATTATAAGAACACATAATGTCATGCATACCACATAATTCCATCACTTAAAATCATTTTTTTATTCAAAGGCTTGTTCCCAGCACATATATTTTTTTAAAAACTTTGAATAAATCATTTAGTCATTCATTTCAATACAATGTGCATTTCTCAAATATTTTGAAATGCAAGTCCACTCACCGTCTCACAAATATCCGGATTCCGGATGCTCTCGGATTAAAAATCCTCAATCACGATCCCTTTGCCTTTCTCGGTCTTCTCACCACCTTAACACAGAATAAATTGAGAAATTACTATAGTGCCCCCAACTAATATAAACTAATTTAAATTACTAGCGTGTGATACGTGAGAGCAAAAATCGCGTCCAATTATCGCTTAAACGCGGTATTGCCTAACTTCGACCGATTACCCGATAAATCGGCTATTATGCCCAATTCGATTCCGAATTGGCCCATCTTTTTTTTTTAATACCTTAATTCACCACAAATCATTCAATTTAATGCCAATTTCAGCATCCAATCTTTTCCATTTCTTTATGGAAAATTCGGCCAATGCAGTGCATTTGCACTGAAAATTTTCCTACTATATTTTTCACTTGCATTTGTCATTTTTCTATTTTCCTTCATTTCAAATGAAATCATTTCATTTGAAATGAACCAATTCCTCATGCATTCTCTACACACTAGGTTCGGCCTAACAAAGAACAACCATGGAATCAATTTCTTTCTTCCATTTTTCTTCCATAATCATGCTTAACTACCTCTAACTACTAACATAGTCTAAATTCAATCCAATCCAACAATCCTTCCTCATCCATACCCATTTTTCAGAATTAAACTCTTCATGATATTTCCATATTTAACCATTGAAATCAAGAACAAAAGCATTGGTAAGGTAAATCACAAGCCAAAGTAAAGATTTATTACCTTTTTCAAGTGATTTCCTTTGAGAATCACACTTTTCCTTAGATTTCCACCTAGGTTTTGTGTTTTTCTCTTTTGTTCTTCTTGTTTTTCCTTCAATTCTGGTGGGTGCCGACTTTGAGAGAGAAATGAGGGTTTAAATGCTGATTTTTATGGCTTAAATAATAAAAAAAATAAGGTTGCCACGTGTCACCATGTAATTGGTCCGTTTTTTGACTTTTTTGACTTTTTCCTCCTTTTATTCTCCACCACTTGATCCATCAAGTCAACATCTGATCCAAGGTTGACCATGGCTGGAAATAATGGTTCTGGTGATGGAAAATTACCGAAATGCCCCCGGGATGGCAAAATTACGATTTTACCCCTATACTCCGAAATGTCCCGGAATTTCATTATTTTCACTGTCCAACCTCAAATAACATCAATATAAATCAATATTACCCAATTGGGGCAAAATCGTTTCAAAAAAATTCACATTTAGCACTCCGGTGGCAAAATTACCATTTTGCCCTTGTGCTCCAAAAACACCGAAAATCACCATTTTACACTGCTAAACATCATTTTATGATTATGGGATCATAACTGTATGTCACATAATTATTTTTAGTCCACTGTGATCAAATCTTGGTTAAAAATCTCTATAAATCAATAAATGAGAAAATGACCGTTTTGTCCTTAACCGGTCAATTTTCTCGATTGACTCCAGACTGAACCTTGAACTCCGAATCACTATTCTGAGCTATCCTGTGGGTCTCAGAATTTTGAAATTCCCTTTAGAATTTCCATTAAACTAGGTTGAAGCTCGATTTCACTTTATTGTACCATTAGGTACAATACCGGCTTTTCAACCAATTAGACAGGGTCTCACAGAATCCAACAGCGAACCCTCGACAAAATCGACTGTCTACAGACTGCCCTGAGCTTGAAATGGGTGAAAAAAGGGTGGTGAGTTTTTATAAAGCCAGTGAGTAAGCAAAGATCATCTATAACATCTAAAGCCGAGTAAATAGAGACAATTAAAACATTTCATCATAATATGATTCATAACATTAAAACTCATTTCAACTCATATAAAACAATTACATTTCATTAAAATAATCAACAAGGCTTATAACTCTCTTAAAAACTTGGGTCGTGCCACAACTCGTACTTGGTGACACCTTGCGCAGGGCATTCAACCGAGTCTGCCAAGGTTGTTAAAACGACATATACACATAAAACATGTTTTTACGTTGAAAAACACAACTGTTCCTTAGCGTTGGTTGAGTTTCACCCTCACGTGGTGGTTCGGTGTGAAGTGAACTCTAAACTATCTTAGGAGATACCCTCCACGCCTTTCATGCTAAGGTAAATTATAACGGGGTTTACCGTGCCTTTCTAATAGTCTGGTCCGCGAAAACCCGCTCACTGCAGTAAGCTAATCAAATAACCCACCAAATCAATAAAATTTCGACAACATGACATGGCTAATATGATATTACCCAACTTGTCAAGGTAAAACAAAACAGTTCATATATTCCACATAACCACAAATCCAGCCATTCATGCCATCACATTGTCATAAATCATCAATTCAAACCATATATTAATTACAAATCCCGTTATGCCGAAACATTCATTACAAAGCAGGCTCGGCATAACGAACAATAGCCAAAACATATATATATATATATATATATATAATACAAGTATATAGTCTCCACTTACTCAGTTTCCAAAATCAGCATTCAATTTCAAAACAATTTATAAATCTTATTTCATTTAACCAACACTTCAATTGTAAAACATAATAATTCACAGTTTAAGTTCATTATTCTTTAAAATCATAAAAACGAGTATAAACTACTTTAGATAATTAAGATGATACTTTGTTTACTCACAATAACAGGAGTACTCCTACTCTTGGTCCTCGAGTACGATATCTTTACCCTTACCAAAGGGCTCACCACCTATACATAATACATAACAAGGAATTCAAAACATTTGTGCCAAATTGTTATAAAACTATTTCAAGCTCTATATGAATGCATGAAATTGAATGAAAAATGTTTGAATAATCACTTAAAGATGGTGTTCTACGTAGATTCAATTTTTATCGGACGGAAATGGTATTTGACCTAACTCGAGCTATAGACTATTAAATTAACCAAAACATCCGATTCAACTCCAAATATATTCATTGCATTTCTAATACTCCAATTACACCCAAAGTACCTCAATGAACTTGATTGTGATTTAAATTACCATATCCGAAATTCATTCCGATTATGAGCTAACGTGCTAATTAGTGTCAACACAGTTTAATAAGTCCATATAGATCATTAGAAATTAAATCCAAGTCCATTTACTATGATTTTCTCGTTATCGTTCAAGTCGTTTACTAAAGGAATTATACTTTTCGATAACCGTTGTTGATATCCGACACCATAAATCATCAAATACGAGTTAATTAATATGAAATATAACAAAATTCATCATCAACATGTCTCTTATTAAATTCGACGAAGGAAGGTTTGATGAAGGACATGTGGTTTTCATGCTTGTTTTTCATATTGAATATCGCAAAACTACTAAAAACACCTAGATAGCATGAAATCTAACAAAACCCACCATCAAAACCTGTCACGACCCAATTCCCGAGCCATGACCGGTGTAAGGACTCAATGAGCATAGCTCACTAAGCCCAAGCAAGCCTGTTCCCACTTACTTTATTCCACATATGCTCGTGTGAGGCATCCACACGTAATGCACCCAGTGTGCATACAAAGCCAATTAACAATGGCATATCCAATCATACATACACACACACCTTTCCTCGAGTGTGAACACAGCCAAATCACAATGGCATTATCGACATTAATATACATGCACTATACCAATAATGTATTTAGTAATTTACATTGTTTACACATTTACATTCATACCAGTCAAATATAAACTTTGACAGTGTACATTACATGTACATAACCACCATACAAAAGCCTGTGACTTCCAGTGGAGACATTTACAATAAAAATGGGCAACTATTGAATGCCAAACACCTACCAGGAGATGAACTACAATGATCCCACGATCTAGGAATCTACAATCTCCTGATTTGAAAACATGAATTTTTGAAAACGGTGAGTACAAAACTTAGTGAGCAAACATTAGGTAGGAACAAGCAATAATATCAGGAAGGGTTAATAAAACATGATGCACACATTTGGAACACATTCATTTTGATCCAATTTATTATCAAACCTTTCCCCTCACTTCAATTTAATTTATAATTAAATAATACTCAATTTCACACACAAACACACAATATCACCACTATCTCACCAGCTCATGTGCAACCCCCACGTTGTGCACATAGCTGAAGTTATCATGTGCATCCCCCCACATTGTGCACATAGCTGAAGTTATCATGTGCATCCCCTTACATCGTGCACAAACAATATCACTCATCTCATCAGCTCAGGTGCAACCCCCACATCGCGCACATAGCTGGAGTCATCGTGTGCATTCCCCCACATCGTGCACAAACCATATCATTCGTCATATTTCCGCATCCAATATCATCGACATGTGTTTCCCCTATATCGTACACATGTACATATATATATCAACACAATTAAATATCAATACATCTCACATATTTACACATATATGACAGCACAATTTCATGCCTTCACATATCCACATTTCACCACATAATTTCATGCTTTCATGCAAACCACAATTCACCACATAATTTCATGCTTTCATGCATACCACAATTTACCACATAAAATCATTTATTTTCAAGGGCTTGTTCCTGGCACTCATTTTTAAGAAATTTGGATAAATTCATTTAGATTATCCATTTTCAACATATCGTGCATTTCCCAAAATAATTTGAAATGCAAGTTCACTGACAGTGTCAAAAATCTGGATTTTAGGTACACTCAGATTAATAGTCCTCAATCACGATTCCTTTGCCTTTTTGAGATGTCTCACCACCTTTTCCAATTGATTTTCCTTAAAAATCACACTTTGTCTTGAATTTCCACCTAGGTTTTAGTGTTTTTCCCTTTGTTCTTCTTTCCTTTCCCTTAAATCTGGTGTGTGCTGAAATTAGAGAGAGAAAATGGGTTGAAATGGTTGATTTTTAAGCTTTAATAATAAAATAAACAAGTTTGCCACGTGGCATAATGCCATTGGCCCGTTTTTTTGACTTTTTGACTTTTTCTTCCATTTCTTTTCCACCACTTGATTAGTCTAAGTCAGGATATGATCAAAAGATGATCATGGGTGGTAAAATGTGTTTTGGTGGTGTAAAATTACGATTTTACCCCGAGATGATAAAATTACGATTTTGCCCCTATACTCCGAAATGTCCCGGAATTATATTATTTTCATTGTCCAACCTCAAATAACACTAATATTAATTCATATTAACCAAATGGGACAAAATCTTTTCAAAAAAATTCCCGTTTAGTACTCCGGTGGTAAAATTACCATTTTACCCTTGTGCTCTAAAAACACCGAGAATCACAATTTTACACTACTAAACATCATTTTATAATCCAATAATCATAACTGTATTTCATAAAATTATTTTTGGTCCAATGTGATCAAATTTTGGCTAAAATCTCCATTAAATCATCAAATGGGAAAAATGACAGGTTAGAAATGGAAAAATGATTGTTTTGTCCCTAACCGGTTAATTTTCCCGATTGACTCCAAACTGAACCTTGAACTCCGAATCACTATTCTAAGCAATTATGTGGGTTTCAGAATTTTCAAATTCCTCTTAGAATTTCTATTTGAGCTAGTTCAAGGTTCGATTTAACTTAATCGTACCACTAGGTACAATACCGACTTTTAACAGATTTGATAGGGTCTCATACTCTCCCCCACTAATAGAAATTTGGTCCTCGAATTGAAATTCAAAGTAGAGTGGCTTACCTTTACATATCGAAGAGGTGTGGATACTTTGTCCGCATTTCCTCCTCAGCTTCCCACGTTACCTCTTCACTAGTGTGATTTTGCCACAACACTTTCACTGAAGCCATATCCTTTGATTGGAGCCTTTTGACTTGTTTGTCAAGGATAGCTACTGGTTGCTCCTCATAAGTCAAATCATCTTGTATCTGAACGGTTTCATACCGTATCACATGAGTAGGATCTGGATTATACTTCCTCAACATAGATACATGGAACACGGGGTGAATACTCGAAAGGTTTGGCGGTAATGCCAATCGATATACCACTACTCTGACCCTTTCTAAGATCTCGAAGGGTCCTATATACCGAGGACTTAATTTACCCTTCTTGCCAAACCTCATTACCCCTCTGGTTGGCGAGACTTTTAGAAATACCTGGTCTCCCACTTGAAATTCCAAATCCCTCTGTCGGTTATCCGCATAGGACTTTTGTCTACTTTGGGCTATAAGCATCCGCTGACGAATCACACGGATCTTATCAGTGGCGTCCTGCACCAACTCAGGCCCCAATAGTTTCCTTTCACCCACCTCTAGCTATCCAATGGGTGACCTGCACCTCCTTCCATATAGTGTTTCAAAGGGTGCCATTTGGATGCTAGTTTGGAAACTGTTATTGTAAGCAAATTTCACTAAGGGTAAATACCGACTCCATTTGACCCGAAGGTCTATTACACATGCCCTCAACATGTCTTCCAAAGTCTGTATGGTTCGCTCAGACTGTCCATCAGTCTGGGGGTGGAAAGCTGTACTAAAATCCAACTTAATGCCTAATGCTTCCTGTAACTTTTCCTAGAATCTGCTAGTAAACTGTGTCCCTCTGTCCGACACTATAGAAACAGGAATGCCATGTAATCGTATTATCTCATCCACATAGAGCTGGGCATACTGAGTAGCCCCATAGGCTGTCTTAACTGGAAAAAAATGAGTTGACTTCGTCAACCGGTCTATTATGACCCAGATCGAGTCATAACCCTTACTAGTTCGAGGCAAACCCGTCACAAAATCCATTGCAATATGCTTCAATTTCCATTCGGTAACTGGTAATGGTTGTAGTAATCCTACAAGCCTTTGGTGCTCTACTTTAACCTATAGACACACTAAGCACTTGGAGATAAACTTAGCCACATCTCTCTTAAGTCCTTCCCACCAGTACACTTCCTTCAAATCTTGATACATCTTGGTAGCACCTGGATGTATCACATAGGTTGCCATGTGAGCCTCATCCAATATCTCTCTCCTCAACCCATCGATATCTGGCACATAGAGTCTGGTTCCATACCTTAACACTCTATCTGTGCCTCTGATAAACATCTTCTCTTTTTTTCCCTGAGGATCCTCTAAGACCTTCACTACAAACTCATCTTTACCTTGTGCCTCTTTAATTCGGTCTATTACGACAGGCCTTACTTTGAAATGAGCTAGTAATGCATCTGTCTCGGAGACTTCCAAATGCATGTTCATGTCTCCCAAACTATGCATCTCCCTAACCAATAATCTCTTGTTTCTAGAGATATGGGCTAGGCTACCCATCAACTTTTGACTCAGGGCATCCGCCACCACATTAGCTTTACCGGGATGGTAAAGAATAGTACAATCATAATCCTTCAGCAACTCCATCCATCTGCGTTGTCGCAAGTTAAGATCCCTCTGCTGAAATATATACTTTAGGCTTTTATGGTCAGTGTATATCTCACAAGTCTCACCATACAAATAATGTCTCCAGATCTTTAAGGCAAACACGATTGCTGCCATCTCCAGATCATGTGTGGGGTAATTCTATTCATGCCTTTTAAGTTGTCTTGATGCATATGCAATCACCTTCCCGTGTTGCATTAACACGCATCCTAAACCAACCAACGAGGCATTACAATATACAGTATAACCCCCTATGCCCTGTGGTGGGCTCAACATTGGAACTGTGGTGAGACATGTCTTAAGCTTCTCAAAGCTATCTTCACAAGTATTTGACCACACAAATTTTGTATCCTTACGTGTCAACTTGGTTAGAGGGGCGGCTATTCTGGAGAAATCCTTAACAAAGCGACGATAATAGCTTGCCAACCCTAAAAAGCTTCTAATCTCCGTAACTGATGTTGGCCTCGGCCATTTCTCCACTGCTTTGCCTTTCTTTGGATCCACTTGTACCCCATCCTTAGACACTACACGTCCTAAGAATGCAACACTTTCAAGCCAGAACTCACATTTTGAGAACTTGGCATACAATCGATGTTCTCTTAAAATCTGGAGCACTATCTTTAGATGCTGCTCATGCTCCTCTCGACTCCTCGAGTAGATCAGGATATCATTAATGAACACCACTACAAACTTATCCAAGTAGGGCTTGAACACTCGGTTCATCAAATCCATAAAGGCTGTAGGGGGTTGGTAAGTCCAAACGACATTACCAAGAACTCATAATGACCAAACCTGGTCCAAAATGCGGTCTTTGGCACATCCTCATCCCAAATTCTCAATTGATGATACCCAGATCGTAAATCTATCTTAGAGAAACATTGTGCCCCTTGTAACCAATCAAACAAGTCATCTATTCTTGGGAGTGGATACTTATTCTTCACAGTTATCTTATTAAGTTGTCAGTAGTCAATGCATAGTCTAAGTGACCCATCTTTCTTTTTTACGAATAGCACCGGTGCTCCCCATGGTGAGACACTGGGGCGAATGAAACCTTTGTCTAGCAGGTCCTCCAATTGATCCTTGAGCTCTTTGAGCTCTACCGGTGCCACTTGATATGGGGGTATAGATATGGGTCTACTATCAGGAATCAAGTCTATGCAAAATTCAATCTCTCGCTCCGGAGGTAATCTTGGCAGTTCCTCAGGAAATACATCCACAAACTCATTTACTACCGACACTTGACTTATATCTCCGACCTCTGCTTGGTTATCCCTCACCACCATCAGGTAACCTTGACAGCCCTGCCTCAATAACCTCCTGGTAGACATGGCAGATATCAAGTTGGTCGGAACATTACTTTTATCCCCCTGGATGCTAAATGATGGCTCACCCGGAAAATCAGATCTAATTATCTTATGGTAACAGTCTACAGTGGCATGACAAGGTGACAGCCAGTCCATTCCCAATATCACATCAAAATCCAAGGTGTCTAACACCACTAAATTCACTATGGTGTTTTTATCCTTGATTTGCACTATGCAGGACTGATATTCCCACTCAGCCACAAATGCTTCCTTCAAAGGAGTAGATACCACTAATTGTTCTTCTCTCCTAACACAATCTTTACCCAATCGAAATGCAAAGCATGGAGAGATAAAAGAATGAGTTGATCCAGGGTCAAACAATACTCTAGCATCCATATTATAGACGAAAAGAGTACCTAAAACTACTACATTAGACGTCTGAGCATCTTGGTAAGTTAAGGCATACACCCTTGCTTGGCCTCTTCTTGTGGAACTTTGATGTCCAAACCCAGCTGGTCTACCCCGAGAAGAAGCACCAGCACCTCTACCTCGTGTCTCGCTAACTTCTTGGCCAGTTGAAACAGTTGCTGAAGGAGCAGACAAAGTTGGATGAGTAGAACTGCGAATCAAACCTTGCAGTTGTTGGGTTGTCGGGCAGTTCCTCCACAGGTGTCCAGGCTGGACACAATTAAAACAAGTCTTTATAGGACGATAGCATTGTCCTTTGTGTGGTCTCCCACAATTATCACAAGAAGGGATAACTTGACTACTCTGTCTAGAATCCTGCGGTTGCCTCCTTCCACTAAAAGTGGTCTGTCCTGATCTAACACTAACACTCATCACATCACTTCTCCGTTGGGGAAACCTTGATCCCCTTTGTGGACCTTGACGGCTAGAGAATGAAATTCTACTACTGAAGTCTCTACGGCCTTGATAACCCTCTGTTTTGGCCCTTTTTGCTCTATCTCTTGCAGCCATGCTCTCACCGATTTTCATTTCAATCTATTGAGCACAATCTACTGCCGCAGAATAAGTATGGAAATCTCGAGAAGCCAAAGCCTTAAATAATGGTTCCACTAGTCCATCCACAAATATTTGGACTTTCATCTCCTCAGTGGAAACCAAATATGGTGCATATCGAGACAGCTGCGTAAATTTTATGTCATACTCCGACACCGTCATGCCCGGAGTCTGCACCAATGCCTCAAACTCTCTAGCTCTGGCACTTTGCACATTGTGCGATAAAAGTCAATCTAGAAAAGTTGTACTGAATTCACTCCAAGTCAGTGGTGTAGCACTTGTCGGCCTACCCATTCGCAATGAATCGTACCATTCTTGTGCTACATCTTCCAATTGAAAAGCTACTAACTCCACTGACCTAACACTAGAACACCCAATAGCATTACAAATCTTCTCTATCTTGTCTAAGAAAACTTGGGGTTTCTCCGGTGCATCCAACCCCGTAAACGATGGTGGCTTGAGTTTCAGGAAGTTAGTGAGTGAAACTTCTACCTGACCTCTGTCATTCTCGGGAGGTTGGCGGTCTGTCTGGCCTTGGGAACTAGAGGACTCTTGTTCGACATGTCTCCCCTCTACTATTTTTTGTATAGCTTCCATACGGGCTGCCATCATTTCTACAGCCCGATTGACTCTCTACAGACCTGCCGCCAAGTCCTCAACAGTAACGCCTCTAGTAGGTGGCCTATTTGCCTCACCTACAGGCTGTCCATCTTTTCTCCTACTCTCGGGCGTATCTACCCTCACTAGCCTAGTGACCCTGCCACGTCTACCTCGACCTTTACGGGTGGGTGCCTGTGGCCTATCGGTCATCTCAGTGGGGACATCTTGTTCCCCTACTCGTCTCGAGGTGACCCGTGTCTTAGGTGGCGTTCTTACCTAGACATGAGCAACACCCGTCATTAAACACAGTTACGAAAATATGGTAGTTTCTAAGATTGAGAATTTATGCGGTTTCTCAATTATGAAATGTGCCGCGGCTCACAGTTCATAATTAATGATCCCACATAAAAACCCGACTCTCCGCTGGACCCAACCATAACACCTTAGGACCTAACAACCTAGGGCTCTGATACCAAGTCTGTCACGACCCAATGAGCCTATTCCCACTTACTTTATTCCACATATGCTCGTGTGAGGCATCCACACGTAATGCACCTAGTGTGCATACAAAGCCAATCAACAATGGCATATCTAATCATACACACACACACACATTTCCCCGGGTGTCAACACAGCCAAATCACAATGGCATTATCGACATTAATATACATGCATTATACCAGTCATGTATTTAGCAATTTACATTGCTTACACATTTACATTCATACCAGTCAAATATAAACTTTGACAGTGTACATTACATGTACATAACCACCATACAAAAGCCCATGACTTCCAACGGAGACATTTACAATAAAAACGGGCAACTATTAAATGCCAAACACCTATCAGGAGATGAGCTACAATGATCCCATGATCTAGGAATCTACAATCTCCTGATCTGAAAACATGAATTTTTGAAAACAATGAGTACAAAACTCAGTGAGCAAACATTAGGTAGGAACAAGCAATAATATCAGGAAGGGTTAATAAAACATGATGCACACATTTGGAACACATTCATTTTGATCCAATTTATTATCAAACCCTTCCCCTCACTTCAATTTAATTTATAATTAAAGAATACTCAATTTCACACACAAACACACAATATCACCACTATCTCACTAGCTCATGTGCAACCCCCACATCGTGCACATAGCTGAAGTTATCATGTGCATCCCCCCACATCGTGCACAAACAATATCACTCTATCTCATCAGCTCAGGTGCAACCCCCACATCGCGCACATAGCTGGAGTCATCGTGTGCATTCCCCCACATCGTGCACAAACCATATCATTCATCATATTTCCACATCCAATATCATCGACATGTGTTTCTCCCATATTGTACACATGTACATATATATATCAACATAATTAAATATTAATACATCTCACATATTTACACATATATGACGGCACAATTTCATGCCTTCATGCATACCACATTTCACCACATAATTTCATGCTTTCATGCATACCACAATTTACCACATAAAATTATTTATTTTCAAGGGCTTGTTCCTGGCACTCATTTTTAAGAAATTTGGATAAATTCATTTAGATTATCCATTTTCAATACATCATGCATTTCCCAAAATAATTTGAAATGCAAGTTCACTTATAGTGTCAAAAATTCAGATTTCAGGTGCACTCAGATTAATAGTCCTCAATCACGATTCCTTTGCCTTTTTGAGATGTCTCACCACCTTTTTCAATTGATTTTCCTTGAAAATCACACTTTGTCTTGAAATTCCACCTAGGTTTTATGGTTTTTCCTTTTGTTCTTCTTTCCTTTCCCTTAAATCTGGTGTGTGCTGAAATTAGAGAGAGAAAATGGGTTGAAATGGCTGATTTTTAAGCTTTAATAATAAAATGAACAAGTTTGCCACGTGGCATAATGCCATTGGCTTTTTTTTTTTTGACTTTTTGACTTTTTCTTCCATTTCTTTTCCACTACTTGAGTAGTCTAAGTCAAGATATGATCAAAAGATGATCATGGCTGGACAAATGTGCTCTGGTGGTGTAAAATTATGGTTTTGCCCCTAGGATGATAAAATTACGATTTTACCCCTATACTCCGAAATGTCCCGAAATTATATTATTTTCACTGTCCAACCTCAAATAACACTAATACTAATCCATATTAACCAAATGGGATAAAATTCTTTCAAAAAAATTCCCGTTTAGTACTCCGGTGGTAAAATTACCATTTTACCATTGTGCTTCAAAAACACCGAGAATCACAATTTTACACTGCTAAACATCATTTTATAATCCAATAATCATAACCGTATTTCATAAAATTATTTTTGGTCCAATGTGATCAAATTTTGGCTAAAATCTCCATTAAATCATCAAATGAGAAAATAATAGTTTTGTCCCTAATCGGTCAATTTTCCCGATTGACTCCAAACTGGACCTTGAACTCCGAATCACTATTCTAAGCCATTCTGTAGGTTTCAGAATTTTTAAATTCCTCTTGAAATTTCTATTTGAGCTAGTTCAAGGTTCGATTTAACTTAATCGTACCACTAGGTACAATACCGGCTTTTAACAGATTTGACAAGGTCTCACAAAACCTCCCCCCTAGGTTCGGCCAACATGTCTTCCTTCATGAAAATTTGGGTTTCAACCATAGAAAATGAAAAAGAAAGCTTGGGAAAGGTAGGTTTTAGGATAAATCAAAAATCTTACCTTAGATCGCGTCGTTGTTCGGTAATCCGATGAATTTCTCTTGAATTTTCTTCCTCAGGGGTTTTTCTATTCTTTCTCCCTTTTTCTTCGGCTTACACGGCAGAAAAGAGTGAATTGGGAAAGGTTTATGCTGGTTTATTAAGAAAATTATAAAAGAATTAAAACTTGACACGTGTCGATGTATAATTGGTTCATGGTTAAAACTTAACTATTAAGCATTTTCTTACCACCACATATAATATCTTAATTATCCAAGGTATAAAATGATAATAGGTAAAATTCATAGGGTTGACAAATGTCATGGTGGTGTAAATTTTCAAAAATTCCAATTACGTTCTCGTGGATACGTGAAATGACCGGTTTGCCCTTATGTTCGAAAAATGTTGGAATTAAAATTTTTCACTTTTTAAATTCAAATTATGTTCCAAATAGTCAAACTTGGTCAAAAATTTTATCCAATATTCCAATTTTGCACTCAGATGGCAAAATAACCATTTTACCCCTACGTTATGAAAATTCCCAATTGGACTCCAAATCAATTCTCGAACTCCGAATCACTATGTTAAGACATTCTAAAGTTCAATAACTCTCAAATACATCCTAAAATCTCTATTTGGACTATTTCGAGGTTTTAATCTACTTAATTGTACCATTAGGTATGATACTGACTTCTAATGATTTTTCGAGGCATCCAAGTGTGCAGACATGCTATCAAGTACATGAATGACATGACTAGTATATTATAGAGCTAGGCTTGACATATCTACACCACCACAAGTCAAGCCATAAGTACCTCATATTCCCTTTATGGATACAATTGATGAGTTACTTAAAAAGGTTGTTGATATGGGAAATCCAAAGAAACTCTTTAAAGCTAATTTGGTTTAAAATGCGACAACAAAGAACAAGAATGAAGAACTTATAAATGTTACACATGTTTTGAAGGTTACACCAAAAGTGCATTATTCAAGAAGAACTCAATTTGAGAGGTTGGGTAAAAGTTAGCCTATTCTACCACCTTGGGTTGAGCAAGCCCTAAATCTTGAGATAAAGCCACTACAACCTCATCTTTGGAGAAGGCTACTTTCACACCTCAAGTTTTTTCTGTATAAACTCAAACCTCCTTAAAAGGTGAATGAAGACCTTAACCAAAGTCAAGCTATTAACTATAAAAATGCATTTCTTGGGAGGCAACCCAATCTATATCTTTTTAGATTTAATTATTATTTTAGTTAGTTTTTTTTCTATTTAAATAAGTAGTTATAGCCTCTCCCTAGCTTGTTTTGTTGAGCATGTAGGTTTGGAAAGCATGAAGATGAGGAGAAAGAAAATTAAAGCTTTCAATGCACTGCCACTGTTGATAGGGGAGTTTATTTTCCTCATTCTTTTTAGCTTTCATATTGAAGACTATGTACAATTTAAGTTTGGGGGAAGGTTTTATTGTTATTAGTTTTTTGTGGTGTTTTTAGGTTATTATATTTTTGTTAAATTTTGTTTTGGGGGTTTATTTTAGGAATGCTTGAAATGATAATTGCCTATGCCATGATAGTTCCAATCCTAGGATGATATTTTGATTATCTTGCCATTTTGATTCTTGCTTTGATATAGCCATGAATTAGTGATTGGGATATTCTTTTGTTAGTTTAATTGTAGAATGTGATTTCTATAAATTGTGCATTAAGAATCTTTTTGCTTAGAATTGCTATTTGATTTAGAGAAAGATTATGTTAGTGTTAATTTTTGGCAAAGTCAAGAATTCTAGAATTTGTTTGATTCTCTCTTGAGGCGAAATTCTTGATAACACTTAAGATGGGACATCATTTAGGCCATCTTTGAACTGTTCAAACCTTTGAAACTAGCCTTGCTAAACTTTTATCCCTAGTATATCCCTTTGAGCTTAATTTCCCTTTTCTCCGTTTAACTACATAATAATGAGCCTAGTCTTAAAAAAAAATGTCACGAACCAAATTTCGGGCCATGACCTGTTCAAAAGCCCAATAGGCATAGCCCACTAAGCCCAAGCAAACCTATTTATGAAATTCTATTTCATCACTCCCACCATCATTTCTAACCACAAATCTTTATTCTCAAATATACGTATTTTGATAATAAACAAGGCAACCAAATATTTATATTTGTATTAATCCAAAATACTATCATTCATTTCCATCTCATAATGGCATCATCATATCAAATATACATCTATTGTTTGCAGCCTAAATCTTAGCAATTTACATCGAGTGTAAATGCACATGCAAAATTCTTGACTACCAGCGGAGTGACTTGGGTGAGAGCATAGCTACTGAATGCCATATACCTACCAAGGGGTGAATACGAGTGGTCTCCTTAATCTCAATTCCAACTAGCTACAGATTTGAAAACATGCAATTTAAAAGAGTGAGTATAAACTCAGTGAGTGAACATAAGAAGGGAACAAGCAACGATAAGGAATATTTTAGAAAACATGATGCACTCACTATAAAACCTTACAATTTCGTCTAACTTTTGGTTAAAGCCCCTCATTTCAAACTTTGAATGTTTAATCCCTTAATGTGACAAGATCCATGATAAACCATAAAGTTGAATAGAATAAAAATTTTAGCAATGACCAAGCAAGACAAGCAAACAGAGGGTTTTCTCACTGCAGCAAAAAGGCATTCTTGATTTGCATATGTTTTGGTTTTTTAAGCATATCTCCCATTATAGAAGTCCAATTGACATGATTTTTGGTCATTAGAAAGCTAAGAGGCTGGGCTACAACTTTGGTGTTTACCACTTTGCCTAGTTCTGATGAAAATGTGGTCAAAATCTTTGTCAAATTGAAAGCACTGCACCACAATTTTGGAACCACCCGAGAGTTTCTCACTGTAGCGAAATTCAGAGCATGGATTAAGGCTGCCTACCCAAGAATTTCTCACTACAGTGAAAATGAATCTCGCTACAGTGAGAAATAGAACAATTTAGTTAAAGGGGTCTTGTTACATCAAAAAGCCATTTTCTTGCTGAAATGAAAAACAATTTGGGAGCAATTAATAATGCCAACATACAACCTAATCACAAATATTTTCATAAACATTCTGTAACATATATATATATATATACATACATACATACATCATCGTGAAAATCACCACTACCTCACCCAGCTCATATGCAACCCTCACATCGCACACAACTAATGCCATTGTGTGCAACCCCCACATCATGCACAACAATGTCATCCTCCATACTCCCACACCCTATCATCACCGGCATGTGCATCCCCACATCGCACACATGCATGGTTATATTCATTACATAATATTATCTACCAATGTACAATACATATATATATATATATATCAATATATAAAGGGATTTTGCAAATTCATTACAATCACATTTCACAACGCAAAAAAAAAAAAAAACATTTTGTCAAAGGCTTGTTCCCATATGTATTTTGAAGAAAAGACAATTTAAATAATTCAAGTGATTCGTTCAAACGTATATGCATCTACCCAAAGCATTTTAGTGTAGGTTCACTCACCAGTATTTGTTAAATCTTTACCCAACTCCAACTTCCTCTAATAGTCCAAATGAGGCGGTGGGGTTTTGGAACCTATCATCACAATAGCATCATAATTAACTCAATTCACATAACTGTAAATTCTAAAAGCTATCTCCTAACTAGCTTTCAATTGCCATTAAGTGGCTATCTATTTTCACTATTCTAATCACTCTAAAATGAATAAAAAACCTCAACTACAAAACACTCACAAGTCTAATCACTAGCCATTCTCAACACTTAAAAATCAACTCTACTTCATTACTCACCTTAGTAACTTTATAATTGAATCTCTTTCTAAGAGTTTTTAAGTTATTGTAGAAGCTCTCTCTTTCTCTCTCTAAAACACTTAGCTAATGAGAGAAAGTATGAGAGTAAGACTTTTGAGGGTTTTTAAGGTGAAGGAGTAAAAAAGTATGAAACACCCTATAACCAGGTGTGTAAAAGCATGAAATTTGAGGTTAATTTGAAAGGGTGATGGAAGCTTTGAGAGAAACTTTCATGGAGGATGAAAGAAGTGTGAGTTCGTATGTGAAGAAAAAGAAGAAGAAGCTGCTGGAGAAATGAAGAAGCTGTTGGAAAAATGATATTTATAGCTAAAGATTATCCAAACTTTACTTAAATTATGAAAATGCCCTTAACAAGTTGGCTTGTCTTCCTTTAATCCCTTGTGCAATCTTTTTACTTTTTTGACACTGGGACAAAGTCCATAATAGTTTAGAAATACTTGAGTTCACGAAAACTTAAAAATTTCTACTCGAGATGAAAAATGACCATTTTACCCCTACCTTGGAAATCATCATTATTTCTATTTCTTTCGTCATTTTATCCTTATTTTCATCATTCATTTATGCCTTAGGCCTACGTAAGCCTATTTAGGCCTTAATATTGTTTGCAACATATTCTAGTAGCTCACTAAGGAAAATGACAAAATTACCACTAGTTCATTTTATCGCGTCTATTTCTAATTATGCGTCTATGGAGGTCGGGGTCTCACATAAAATTCTAATTTTGCAACCCTCACTCCTCAGCATGTATATTGTTTTAAGAAATATAGATTGAGTTAAATGTTAAAAAAAGTAGAAAAGTAGGGTTGCTGAAAAGAAATTTTCAAAAATTATTAGAATTCACCCCACTACCTATAGTAAAAAGAAATAAGCTTATGAGTATGAAATTGTGATGAAAAAAAATAAGAGAAAAAGAAGAAGTGTTGAACAAAAAGAAAAAAATTTGATGAAAATTGTGAACTTGGTGAAGGAAAATAAAGCTATGTAGGGCCTAGAATAATTATATGCTTAGGGTGATATTGAGCCATATTATATCCTTTATCATACCTTGCCATAGTCCAATCTTAGGTCATGACCGGTGCATTGGCCTAATAGGCATAGCCCCCTAGGCCCAAGCAAGCCTTTCTATGTCAACCTGTTCATTAGTCCATCTATCACCTCTCTTACTTTAAGTTCTAAAATTCATAATTGCTAAAAATAATTTCTTTGAAAATAAATCATGAAAGTTAAGTATATACCATTCTCAAAATAGGGTTACCATTTGTCAACCCTAAATGACATCATTAAACAAACCAAACATATAAGGTCTACAACAAATATCACCGTTTACAATCAAACATCCATATACACACACAAAGATCCTAACTACCAACAGAGTGACTTTGAGCGTGACACTAACGTTGAGTGTTATCGTAACCTATCAAAAGATGAATAGGAAGGGGCACTTCGTCATAGGATCTAATTATCTACAAATAAAAAAACCTAAAACATGAGTTGAAAAGAGTAAGGATAAACCCAATGACTGAACATAGGAAAAAGATAAGTAAATGATACGGAAGGTTTTCGAAAACATGATGCACTTGTTTTAAAACAATGCAATTTTTATATCATAAACAAACCCAATGCCATGTTGATGTTTAACTCATTTTAAAACATTTAGGAAATTCAACTTTCAACATTTAATGTAATTACATTTCATTTTCCAAACATCTCTGCTCTACAGGACAGGTACACATGTGTGTAAGAATTCATCTATACATTTTGTATATATATATATATATATATATATAGATATTTTCAAAACATATATCAAATACATCAAGATCATTCCCACACTAGTCAACATGGCTCCGCACATACCACCGCCAACCTCAACTCAACTCATGTGCACTCCCACACCGTACATAACTAATATCATCATGTGCACTCCCACACCACATATGGCATATATCATCATCGTCGTGTGCACTCCCACACCACACACCACATCCCCATCATGTACACACCCACACTGTACATGGCAAATATCATCATCGTGTGCACTTCCACACTACACACCACTATCATGGTGTGGGTTTGGTGCACAAGGAGGTAGGAGAAGGAAAAAGTAAGAAAAGAAAGGAAAGGAAAAGAAAGGAAGGAAAAGAAAAAGAAAAAACTTGATTTTCATGGTGAAAAGGAAAATCATGTTGGGAGGAAGAAAAAGAAGAAGAAAATGACTTTTGGCAAGATAAGGATCAGCCATGGAAAATAAAGAAATAAGTCAAAGCTTTCTTTGGAAGCTTTGACCCAGTTAATGGCAAAACTACTATTTAGCCCTCCAAGGTTTTCATCTTTTTTAAATTAAGTCCTCCCACATTCTTTTAATTCCAATTTTTTTCTATTTTTCTTCCTTAACACATGTACCAATAAAATATCAAGTTTAAACTTTACCAACGCGTCTCCATAATATTTAAATATATACTTACCCACTCGTGCTTTATTTAATAAAGACACGCGAGCCCCTCTAACACCATTTTCCATCAAAATTCATTCTTACTTATTCTTCCCCACTTGGATTAGCCGTATGCTCCTCCTACGTGACTACTTTCAACAATTGATAAAATATTAATATTTTAATATTATTTTAGTCTAAAATTTTCCTTAGCTTTCTGGGGCTTCAAAACATCTTACTTTACCCCAGTTCACTTTCGAATCACCTTTTATCTCACTAATCCATCCTTGATAAAAATATTAGTATTTAATTACTATTTTCTTGTGTGCGAAATATTTTAGTCCAAACTATGCCTTTCACCCTTCATCACTTTTAAACACTCTAATTAACCTCAATTGGCATCCGATAAGTTTTATTAGCCAACATATCAAAGTACAGGGTGTTACATACCTAGACCCTAGCTTTACACTATAAGGTTAACAAAGACTTATTGATCTTTGAATAAGTGTTAATCTACATGAGTAAAGAGAGAGATGAAAAACAAACCAATGGAATTCTAGCACTTAGAAAAATTTTCCATTGGCATAATCTTATCTAGATTGTATGATATTCTTTGTAAAAGATCAGTTACACACACATAAATATTGTGAAATCCATTTGAGAATGAACTTGCAATTTAATTGAGCAAGAATTTAATGATTATCTATGTTTCACCTTGAGTTAAAATTGTGGGAAAATTTCTAAAGGAAAAATGAGGAAGTCATGCTTTGGTGAATTGCATCTCTAGCTAGTTGTTTTGTTTCTAGTTCTTTCTTTTGCTTGAGGACAAGCAAAGATTCAAGTTTAGGGGTATTTGATGTGTGCATTAAATACATATATTTAATGAGAGATTAAATACATAATTAGGCTAAGTTAGACTAGATTTAAGATTAGATTTAGGTGTTTTTACTTATTTTATTAGTTTAGTTTAATTTACGATTTAATGTTTATTTTAAGTTAATAATGTTAGTTTTATGTTATTTATGTTTATTTTTATGTTTTTGTAGGAGTAGGATCAAAACTAACTTCAATTGGTGAAAAAAGGTGCATAATGGACTGTGCTTTGTCTACACATGTTTCTATTTTTGGGCATAACTCTCGCTACATAAGTCCAAAAGACATGATTCTTAAACCATTAGAAAGCTAAGAGGCAAGGCTACAAATTTGATGTTTACCAATTCATGCAATTCTGATCAAAAGATGGATGAAATCTTTTTTGAAGTAGAAGTATGACACTAGGAGAGTGAAGTTCAAGACAAAAACCTTGAGAGTCGTGGTGCTCGAAGAATTTTCCAAAAATAAACATCTTATGAGATTTTGAAATTTAGACTTTTAGAGTTTATTTAAGGGATTTTTTCTAAATGTTTTAAAGAGGAGGTAGCAAGTAATTTCTCTAGAGAAAAAGACCCAAAAACAAAGCAAGAAAGTAAGAGAATTTGAATGTGAATCAAGATCACAATGCTTCAACTATTTGTTTTCTTTTTGTATTTTTGTGTCTTTCTTATTTTCTTTGACTTGGATTAATGGCTAATTGTCACAGCCCAATTCTCAGGCCATGATCGACATAAGGGCACAATGGGCTCAACCCACTAAGCCCAAGCCAGCTTATTTATATAATCTTATACATTAATCCATATTTCTTCAAAATCCAAACTTTCGTAATGTTTAAATATAGTTCTTTTGAAAACAACTCATAAAACCAAATCATGCCTTCATAATGACATCATCAACCATTGTGTACATATATAGATTAACAAATAAATCTTAACATTCTCATCAAGTATTCATATATATAGATACATAATTGGACCTTGACCGTCAGCGGAGTGACTCTGGGCATGGTTGCTAACATTTAATGTCATAACTAACCTATCGAATAGTGGATAGGGAGAAGCGCCTCGTTCTAGGATCCAATCCTTTTTTAATTCAGAAAACCTAAAACATGGAGTTAAGAAAAAAAGGTGAGTATATGTTGGTCCTAAATATAGGTGCTAAAGGGGGGGTGAATAGCACTATCTCGGCTCTTTTCGTGGGATTGAGACTTGGTCTCAAACTAAAGAAGATAAGGCAATGAAAACAATTGACAAGGTATTTATAGTGGTTCGGTCCAAGACCTACATCCACTACCTTGATTAGACAACCAAGGATTTTCAAATCAAACACTAAGACGGTGGAATTCACAAGCTTCCACCAAGCTTTTACAATGGCTTTTCCAAGGCTTAGCCACAACCTTTACACTAGTTTTTCACAGGATCAACTAAAACCCAATGTGGCTTTCCAAGGCTCAACCACAACCTATCACTAGTTTTTCCCGGGCTAAACTAAAACTCAATGTGGTTTTCCAAGGCTCAACCATAACCTATCACTAGTTTTTCCCGGGCTAAACTAAAACCTAATGTGGTTTTCCAAGGCTCAACCACAACCTTTAACTCCAGTTTTTCACAGGCTAAACTAGAACCCAACCTTAACTTTTCAAGGCTAAGTTGGAACCTACAAGCATCCAAGCAAACCTTGCTTGATGCAAACACTTAGAGTGAAACACTCACTCTAAGAATGTAAAGATAGAAGAAGGAAAGTACCTAGTGATCACACGGTTGATCTATATGGTACAAGTTGAAGTGCTGAACATAGATACAAAGAATATGCGTTGAGGTTCAATGAAGAGTACAAAGGATTTTCAAGTTTTCTACTCTCTTTGGCTTGAATATGATGGTATCTTTTTGTATGAAGCCAAAAGTTTTTTTCTTTGGCATTTGAAGATCCTTTTATTGTTGGAGAAGCTGGTCTGATGGTTGTTGGGATGTTTATGACCGTTAGAAACAGTTTGAGGAAGGTTCTAGCTGTTTTCTTATCTTGTAGTGGCCTGGCGAATGAAGTAGACAAAGAGCACTTAGTCGACTAAGATTTTTCCCTTGGTCGACTAAGTTGGTTCTGTTTCAGATGTAGATTCCAATGATCGCTTAGTCGACTAACCCCATTATCTTGGTCGACTAACTTGATTCTGTTTCTCCCCAAGCTTTACCCTTACACTTTCTCCATTTCAACTTTTATTCGACCAATGACCTTCCTTGGTTCACCAGAGAGCTTCATCAATACTGATTTTCCTTGTTCTTTATCCAAATCACATCTTTAGATGTTCAATAGGAAGATTGTCATATCGTCTTATTTGTGATCATTTACCCTGCACACTTGGTTAGAAGTAATAGACACAAATGACATGGGAATGTTTTATTATCATTAAAAACTAATGGAGCCAACAATCTCCCTCTTTTTGATATGACAAAACATCCCTTGAATAACAGCATGGTGTGTATTCAGTTCCTTTTTCAGTTTCTGCAGAGAATGAGGATTACTCCCCCTAAGTTGATGCTCCTCATAAGTGTATGCATATCTTTCATCCATTCCAGCAAGTTTTTATCCAAGTTATATTCTTAGTGACATTGTATATTCTTGCTTTGGGTAGACAATGTTCATATATGCAGATTTTAAAAGTCAATGGCATGTTGACAGATTGTTATCAGCTTTCTATTTCTACAATTTTCTGTCAACTGGCATGCAGGTTCAGATTTCATTCACACCATGATTTATCCAACAAACTCTCATGAATCATCATTCATATGTACTCAAGCATATGTTTACTTTGCATAATTGTCTTACAAATGATTTATCAATCTAATAGCTCAATATTAGCATAATATCAGAAAATTGTAGCAGTTTTGCACAATGTCAGCAGATAAGTTTCCAACCATGCTTCATATTGCCATAAACATCATTTTCAGAGTTCAAGCACTTTAAGCAACTATCAGCAAGCATATTCAAGACATTCATAAAGTCAGCTAAAATTAAAAGCATTGTTTGAATGCCATTTTGGCATTCATATCCAACAAAACAGTAACTAGACAAATTGTTCCAGAAATACCCATAGTCTTGTTTTTGCTACCTATCTGCCCTAGAAGTCTGGTACCTCTACCCTCAGGATTTTTTATTTTTCTTGATATTTTCCCTAAAAGTCCCGTACCTCTACCTTCAGATTTTTTGTTTTTCTTGTAAATACTACTCCCCTTTTTTGTCATCATCAGGAAGGGGGCTGAGGTATCAGTTCTCAGAAGGATATGGTGTGGATTCAAGAGACATAGTTTGTTCCCACCAAGGATTTAGGGGAACAGGAGAAGGTGGTCTCAGAGAGGGTTGAGAAGTTATTTCTGGAGTCTGCTGAGGAGATGTTTCTATAGCTTTTTTTGGAGTTGCCTGATCAGAGACTTCAATTGGAGCTTGAGGAGTGCTTGTAGGAGGTGACTTTGCCTTTTCTGCCAATCGTGAAGACTTCCTTGTTCTTGGAGGAATTGATTTTCTTGCTGTCTTCTTCTGTTTCATGGCAGGTGGCTGAAGCTTTAATGCAGGAGCTGTGTCTTTTACTTTTGCTTTTCCTTTCTTCTTCCCTTTTTTCCGCAACTGCCTGTTTCGAGGTCATTGCTTGAGCAGCTTGAGCTGCTGCTGCTGCCTCTTTTTCTGCTTGCTCTTCTTTGACCATTTCATAGAAAAGTCCCATAATAGATACTTCTTCAGAATGTGGAGGGGATGCATCATGTTCAGGCTGAGATGGAGGCTGGTGCTTAGGAGAACCAAGAGGTGAACCAACTACCTCAGTCCCTTGATCAGATGTTTCCTTTCTTGTTGAGGTGGTTTGGTGTGGTTCTTCAAGATCTGGTTCAATTTCCTGATCACCAGGACTTGCACTCTGATAGGCTGATCTTTCAGCTTGAAATTTAAGGCTTGCATTTTGGAATTCAGAACCTTCTAGTTGTAATGCTGATCCTTCAGCACCTTGTCCTTCTAGTGCCATGCTCTCAGTAACAGATGAGTCAGCATTAGCAGGTCTCGTTGGCATTTCAGATTTGGCTTTTAGGTTGGTTTCAATTTCATTCATTCTTTCTTCAATTTTAGCAAGCCTGGCTCCCTGATCGGTGAGCTTAACATCCATTCTCATCAACAGGTTGAACATTACTTCATTGGAGAGTAGAGGGGCTGCTATTTCTAGTTATGTGGGGGTTGCCTCTGGTTGAGTCTAAACTGAGGTGATCTTAGAGGTTTTGCTGAAGGTGTCCCCATACACTTTGTATCCCATTTTGATCAGACTTCCCAGGTAGATTGGTTGGTCTCTACTCTTGACCATATCCATATCATACCTCTTTGCCCATACTCATGTCTTTTTGACAAGGGATGTGATCACATTCCCATAGGGTAAATGAATCTTTTCCAGTTTGCATGCTGCCCTCATTCTTTCAATCATGAACCGTCCAAGGTTCATAACTTCACCAGTGAATGCATGCTCCATCAGCCAAAGGTCTTGAAGGCTGATATAGCTTAATCTACCACTTCTCCCATGCAGATTTGCAGCAACAAAGTAATGTAGGATTCTAAATTGTGGACTAATGATCAGTCCTGCATTACTCTTGGAAGAGAATTTTTCCTTCTTCCCGGTGACAATTTCCTACACAAAAGCAAGATTATACTTGTCAAGCATCTCATATTCTCCATTCTCACCTTTAATTCCTAACAGGTTACTTAAGTCTGAGGCAGTAACTAGGAATTCTTTTCCATTAAGAAAGACATGTAGATTTTCTTTAAAATACTGAATCATTAAGCTCTCTTTCACTAAATGCAATGCTAGAATAGAATTCTTTAACTAAACTAGCACTAAATGCTCTGTCCTTGAAAGAGCTAAACTCCTTGATACTTAGTTCATTAAAATAATCTGTCAGGCTCGTTTGTAGTTTAGAAGTTTCACTGAAACTCTCCTAGTCAATATACTTTCCACATGTAATGGCGGTATTTTCGATTTTCTTAAATCTCTCTTCATGAATTTTGTTCCTATATTTTAGGGAAGAAGCAGATGAAGTACCTTTTTCTTCTTTGTTCTTCTGTCCCAGTTTCTCAGTCTTCTTCTTCTTTTTTTTTGTTTCTTCTTCTCGGACCCTTTCTCAATTTTTTTTGTTGCAGAACTCGATGCCTCTTTTTGTTTCTTTCTTGGGTGCTTAGTTTCAGGGTTTTTTCCTGTTGGTCTCTTCCTCTTTTTCTTTGCTAGTAAATCCTTTAGAAGGGTCGACTTGGCCATTGTAATTTCTGAAGATGTTTTTCACTTAGGGTTCCAAGAAGTGTTAGAAATAAGGTTCTCAGTTGATTTCAGAAGATGGAGAGAAGCAACTAAGACTGATAGAGATGAGAGAGTCGGTTATCAGAGGATTAGGAAGTGAATAGCAGTTTCTAACTTAGGGAACCATTTGTCTCCCCTTTAACTAATGCCTCATTTTTCCAAATTTCAAAACTCCCTCTCATATTTTTGCTATTTACTGCATCAGGTTTCCCCCTTTCATTTTGTCACCCGGTAGGCACAAAATTTCCTTAGTTTAATCCTATATTACTCAGCTATCTATTCTTTTGATCCAATAAAACAGAATGCTCTTAGTTGACTGAGTTTCATACATTAGTCGACTAAGTTTCTTCTGTTTTCCTCTATTTGGTTCATATTTTTTCCTATAATTCTTCCAAACAACACATTCCTAGATTCCTTCTAATTTCACAGAATCTATCCTCACTAAGGGGTTTTGTAAATATGTCAGCGAGTTGGTGCAATGTGCTCACAAATTCAATATTGATTTCTCCCTTAGTTACATAATCTCTAATAAAATGATGTCTAATTTCAATGTGCTTAGTTCTTGAGTGTTGCACAGGATTCTTTGAAATATTTATAGCACTGGTGTTGTCACAATATATGGGTGTGTTATTCATGGACAACCCGTAGTCTCTCAATTGTTGCTTAATCCATTAAACTTGTGCACAACAACTTCCTAGGGACACATATTCTGCTTCAGCAGTGGATAAGGCTACGGAATTTTGCTTCTTGCTTGACTAGCATACAAGCATGCTTCCTAGCAGTTAACATTTTCCACTTATGCTCTTCCTATCAGTTCTACTTCTAGCAAAGTCAGCATCTGAATATCCTACAAGGCTAAATGGTGATTCTTTTGAATACCACAATCTTAGGCCTTGAGTTTCAATGAGATATCTAAATATTTTTTTTACAACAGTGAAGTGTGTTTCTTTAGGTTGAGACTGAAATCTAGCACACAAACACACACTAAACTGAATATCTGGTCTACTTGCAGTTAAGTAAAAAAGAGATCCAATCATACCTCTATAGAGTTTTTGATCAACATATTTACCTTTCTCATCAGCATCAAGCTTTGTAGATGTACTCATTGGTGTGCTGATGGATTTCAATTTCAGCATGTCATACTTTTTGAGCATGTCTTGAATGTATCTGTCTTGGCTGACAAAGGTTCTTCTTTTGCGTTGCTTGATTTGAAGGCCAAGAAAGTACTTCAATTCTCCTATCATGCTCATTTCGAATTCTCCCTACATTTCCTTAGCAAAGTTCTTGCAAAGAGATTCATTAGTAGCACCAAATATTATGTCATCAACATAGATTTGAACTATGATTAGATTATTTAGGTATCTCTTGATGAACAGTGTGGTGTCAATGCTGCCCCTAGCATAGTCTTTTTCCACCAGGAATTTTGAAAGTCTTTCATACCAAGCTCTAGGAGCTTGTTTCAAACCATATAAGGCTTTATAAAGCTTAAGGACATGATCTGGTTTTTCGAAATCTTCAAAACCAGTAGGTTGTTCAACATATACCTCTTTTTGAATAATTCCATTTAAGAATGCACTCTTCACATCCATTTGGTATAGTTTGAAGTTCATACGACAAGCAAAGGCAACTAGCAATCTTATGGCTTCTATTCTTGCTACTGGAGCAAAGGTTTCTTCATAATCTATTCTTCCTCTTAATTATACCCTTTTGCTACCAATCTTGCTTTGTTTCTCACAACATTTCCTTATTCATCAATCTTGTTTCTAAACACCCATTTAGTGCCAACAATAGGGTGATTTGAAGGTTTAGGCACTAGTGACCATACATTATTTCTCTCGAATTGATTCAGCTCCTCTTGCATGGCTAAAATTCAGCTTTCCTCTTTTTCAGCTTTCTTAAAACTTTTAGGTTCAATTTGAGAAATGAAAGCTGAAAATTCACAAGTTTCTCTAGTTCCTTTCCTAATCTTAACTCTATGAGATATGTCACCTATGATTTGATCTTGTGGATGATCTCTCACATATCTCCAGCTCCTAGGTAAGTCACTATGCTAGATTTCTTGTCTTTGTAAATTTTCAAGAGGTGGAGCTACGGTTTCTTCTCTTAATGAGTCTTCCTCATTGTTCTTGCTATCATTTAGACTCATTTCATCCATGTGTTTTCCTAGGATTTCAAAATCTTCATCATCCTCATGAACTTCCTTTTCAACATGGATTGATTCATCAAAAACTATATGGACAGATTCTTCAACAGTTAGTGTCCTTTTGTTGAAAACTCTATATGCTTTTGAGTTTATGGCATATCCCAAGAATATTGCTTCATCACTCTTGGCATCAAATTTTCCTAGTGGCTGTTTTCCATTGTTCAAAACAAAGCATTTGTAGCCAAAGCTCCTAAGGTGAGAGACGTTTGGTTTTCTTCCTTTGTACAGCTCATATGGGGTTTTTGACATGATTGCTCTAATTGAAACTTTATTAAGTATATAAGCTGCTGTATTGACAGCTTCAGCCTAGAAATATTTAGGGAGGTTATTCTCACAAAGCATAGTTCTTGCCATCTCTTTCAATGTTCTATTCTTTCTTTCCACAACTCCATTTTGCTGGGGTGTTCTAGGTGCTGAAAAGTTGTGTTCCAACCCCTTTTTCATTGCAATATCTCTCGAACTTATCATTCTCAATTTCACCTCCATGGTCACTCGTATTCCTAATAATGGATGTACCTATTTCATTCTCAACTTTCTTGCAATGTCCTATGAAAGCTGATAATGCATCATTCTTGTGAGCAAGGAAATAAACCCAAGTAAATCTTGAGTAGTCATCAACAATCACTGAACCATAAGATTTACCACTTAGACTTGTGGTGCTAATTGGACCAAAGAGATCCATGTGGAGCATTTCAAGAGGTTTCGATGTTGACACAACATTCTTAGCTTTGAATGATGTTCTAACTTGCTTTCCTAGTTGACATACTTCACATAATCTATCATCCTCAAACATAATGCTAGGTAGTCCAATAACTAGATTTTTCTTAATTAGTTTTGACATGGTATTCAAGCTAACATGTCCTAGTCTCCTATGCCACAACCAGTTGTTGTTTTCAGCCTTGGCTACTATGCACACTTCACTATCCTTCTCTAGATCTTCAACGAAGATGACATACATGTTTTTCAATCTATTTCCTATGAAGGTAGTCTTGTTAGTGCCTATGTCTATCACTTCACATTTGTTGGAATCAAAACAAACCTTAAACCCTTTGTCACATAGCTGACTTATGCTTAGCAGATTATGCTTTAATCCTTGAACAAATAACACATGATTGATTTATGTACAAGAGTTCTTACCAACCGTACCTATACCTTGAATTTTTCCTTTTGAATTGTCTCCAAAGGATACGGTGCCTCCCTTTTTTCTTGTCCAGCTGTGCAAACAGCATTTCATCTCTTGTCATCTGTCGAGAGCAGCCACTATCCATGTACCTTGGTTGTTTCTTTATGTGTTGAGCCTTTGAGCATGTTTCTTTTAGGTGCAGCTCAACCTACAAAAATATGGTTCAGTTCTTCTTGATAGGTACCCATGTTTTGACGGGTTCGAAGAGTGTTAATGTCAATAAAATAACCTTTTGGCACCTAAATTTTTTTGGTTTTCTGCACATAAATATTTTTGACACACTCATATGATAGATGACCATATTTTCCACAATGATAGCATCTAGATGATGCATTATGATGATTCTTCTTGCTATATGAATTTTTCTTTAAAAGATCATTGTTTAAACATTTAAGAGCTGTATTTTCATTAAGAACTTTTTGCAAAGCATCAGTTTTATTTTCCAGTTCTACTATCATGATTTCAAAATCTACTTTTGAGTGTTCCAATTCAGCTTGAAGTAAATTTCTTTGTTCAAAAACAGAGTTGAAATCAAGTTTAATTTTCTCCAAATCTTTTTCAAGTGATGCAGCCTTTTTCTTTAGATTTTTGTACTTTAAAAACAGGTTTTCAAACTCATCACATAACTCATCATACTCATCTTGCAAATCATTCATAGATATATCACAAGTCGATGAGCATACCTCTGTTTCATCATTCTTTGCCATCAGGCAAATGTTTGCTCTTTCTTCTAAGCTTCCTCCATCAGATTCTGTGCTTGAATCACTGTCTGACCAGGCTGCAGCTACCATTGCCTTTTTTGATTTTCTGTTTTTCCTTGTAGTTTTTTCCTTCAGCAATGGACATTCAGAATTGTAGTGTCTTAATTTTTTGCATTCGTAGCAAATCACTTCTTCCTTGTTACTGCTTTCGTTCTTGTTTTTTTTCCATGAAGGACCTTGATCCCTTTTAAAGAATTTTCTTACAATTCTTCGATTCTTTCTTCCCATCAATTTACTCAGTCTTCTTGCAACAAGTGCAAGTTCATCATTATCATCACATGAGAGTTCTTCCAGCTCTTCTTTAAGGATGCTGGCTTTGAGTGCTATGTTTTTCTTCTTTTCCTTTGCCTTTTTTTTATCCTCTTCTTCTTCTTCCTTGAGCTCTAACTCATGTGTGAGGAGTGACCCGTAAATTTCATCAAGCGTGATGATGTTCAAATCTTTGGCTTCTCGGATGGCAGTCACATTTGGCTTCCAAGACTTAGGTAGACTTCTAAGAAGTCTTTTTACAAGCTCATGTTCAGGGATAGGTTTTCCTAGCTGGTTAAGTTTATTTGTAATGTTTGTGAACCTATCAAACATGCTGGTGATGTCCTCACCAGATTCCATTTTGAACATCTCATAGCTGTGGGTTAAGAAGGCTATCTTGGACTCCTTAACTTGGGAAGTCCCTTCATGAATTATTCTTAAGTTATCCCACACTTGCTTAGCTGTTGTACGGCTTGAGACTTTATTGAACTCAGTGGGAGTTAAGGCACAATGCAAGGTGTTGATTACCTTGAAATTTGTCTGCACTTTTTTAGTTTCAGCTTCGGTCCATTCAAACCTTGGCTTAGGCATCAACTCATTTGTGACAATATTCACAATTGAGGGAGTAAAGGGACCATCAGTGATGACATCCCACATTTCATAATCTATGGTCCTAATGAAAATTGACATTCTAGTGCTCCAATAAGGGTAATTAGAGCCATCAAACAGAGGTGGTCTGTTTGTTGATTGTCCCTCAGCTACAACTGATTTATGTTGAGCCATTTGGATCTTCTCTAAGGGTGTTAGACCTTATATTCAGAAAACTAGCTCTGATACCAATTATTGGTCCCAAATATAGGTGCTAGAGGGGGGTGAATAGCACTATCTCGGCTCTTTTGGTGGGATTGAGACTTGGTCTCAAATTAAGGAAGATAAGGCAATGAAAACAACTGACAAGGTATTTATAGTGGTTCGGTCCAAGACCTACATCCACTACTTTGATTATCCAACCAAGGATTTTCAAATCAACCACTAAGACGGTGGAATTCACAAGCTTCCACCAAGCTTTTACAATGGCTTTTCCAAGGCTTAGCTACAACCTTTACACTAGTTTTTCACGGTATTAACTAAAACCCAATGTGGCTTTCCAAGGCTCAACCACAACCTATCACTAGTTTTTCCCGAGCTAAACTAAAACCCAATGTAGTTTTCCAAGGCTCAACCACAATCTTTGACCCTAGTTTTTCACGGGCTAAACTAGAACCCAACCTCAACTTTTCAAGGCTAAGTTGGAACCTACAAGCATCCAAGCAAACCTTGCTTGATGTAAACACTTAGAGTGAAACACTCACTCTAAGAATGCAAAGATAGAAGAAGGAAAGTACCTAGTGATCACACGGTTGATCTATATGGTACAAGTTGAAGTGCTGAACATAGATACAAAGAATAAGCATTGAGGTTCAATGAAGAGTACAAAAGATTTTCAAGTTTTCTACTCTCTTTGGCTTGAATATGATGGTATCTTTTTGTATGAAGCCAAAAGTTTTTTTCTTTGGCATTTGAAGATCCTTTTATAGTTGGAGAAGCTGGTCTGATGGTTGTTGGGATGTTTATGACCGTTAGAAACAGTTTGGGGAAGGTTCTAGCCGTTTTCTTGTCTTGTAGTGGCCTGGCGGATGAAGCAGACAGAGAGCACTTAGTCGACTAAGATTTTTCCCTTGGTCGACTAAGTTGGTTCTGTTTCAGATGCAGATTCCAGTGATCACTTAGTCGACTAAGCCCATTATCTTGGTCAACTAACTTGATTCTGTTTCTCCCTAAGCTTTATCCTTATACTTTTTCCATTTCAACTTTTATTCGACCAATGACCTTCCTTGGTTCACCAGGGAACTTCATCAATACTGATCTTCCTTGTTCTTTATCCAAATCACATCTTTAGATGTTCAATACGAAAATTGTCATATCGTCTTATTTGTGATCATTTCCCCTGCACACTTGGTTAGAAGTAATAGACACAAATGACATGGGAATGTTTTATTATCATCAAAAACTAATGGAGCCAACAGTATATACTCAGTGAGTGAATAGAGGAAGGGAACAAGCAAACACTACGGAGGATTTTCGATAACATGATGTACTCATCTTTAAAACAATGCAATTTATATATCATAAATAAAACTCGATGCCATGTTGTCTTTAGATCATCTAAAACATTTAGGAAACTCAGCGTTCAACAGTCAAGCAATCACATATTAATTCCAAACCTCTATATATAATAAATATATATATATAAGTGTATACACCACCATCGCCTTACCCCGTTCATGTGCAAACCTCACATCGCGCACACCTCAAAATCATCGCATGCACTTCCGCCCACATCATTACCGGCATGTGCACTGCTCACTCGGCACATGCACGGTTGTAATTATCACAACATTATCATTCAATCGGCATGTGCACTACCTACTCCGCATATGCACGGTTGTAATTATTACACAATATTTTTAACCAATGAGCAATACATATATATATCAACATATAAATGGATTTCACAAATTCATTACAATCACAATTCATAACTCAAAAACGTTTTGTCAAAGGCTTGTTCCCATGCAACTTTTAAAGAAAAACCAACAAAATATTTCAAGTGACTAAATCAAGCATATAATCATTTATTCTAGAACATTTTAATGCAAGTTCACTCACTTGACAAAACTAGCACCAACAAGGTCCTAATCCATGTAGTCCCGAAATACCATTAAAACCTATAATTGTCAATAAACAATAGTAGCTTCAAATATATCATAAATTTGAACTTGAAAATTCTAATAAGCCTACACTTGATAAATAACATCCTAGCCTAATTTAATAATTTTTTTTAGCTTGGATTCCTAATCTAATTCTCAAACCCATCATATCCACTATTCCAAATTTAAAGATTCTCTACCTTGGTGATCTTGGAGGCATGAAGATCAACAAAGAACCTAATATTTCCAAGAAAAAAAAGTTGAAGAAATTAATAGAAATCTAAATATATATATATAAATCCATAAATTCCAAAATTCAAGAATTAAACATATACATACCTATTGGTTTTAAAAATGAAAATTTGAAACTAAAAGCTTAAGTGTTGACAAAGGTGAAATATAACGGAAAATAGAGAGAAACAAAAGAAATTTCCTTCTCTCTATTAAGGTTTGGTTATGGAGGAGGAAAGAGAAAATTATTCATGAGGAGAAAGGAGAAAAAGAAGAAGCACGAAAGAAAAAAAGTTGATCTTGGTGCACGATTTCTTTTCTTCCTTTAAGTAAACCACAGTTGTGAAGTGGAAACAAAGAAAGAAAAATATTATCGTGGAAAACAAAAAAGAAACAAAATAATTTAAGTGATGAAAAGGTGAAGTTTCTAGAACCATGTGGATAAAAAGAAGAAAAAGTGCGAAAAGTTGGCCGGCCAAATGGGGAAGGAAGAAAAGTCCAACAAGGAAGGCAATAGTTTATTCATTTAGTCAAAATAATGCATAGTAAAAGTTTTGTCTTTTCCTTTCTTTTTTTTTTTGTACATATCTTACATTTCCAACAATGATGGCCAGCCATGAGAACCAAGAAGAGGAGTCAAAGCTTCCTTTAAAAGCTTTGACCAAGCTTTATGGTAAAATTACTATTTTACCCTTAAAGGTTCTCATCCTTTCAATTTAGTCCTCCCAACACTCTTTTTAACTCCAATTTCCTTCTATTATCTTTTATTACACATGTACAAATGAAATATAAAGTTTGTACTCCAATGCAATGTCCCTATAATATTTAAAATATTTATTTACCTGAGTTGTCATTATTTAATCACAACACGTGGGCCCCACTAACTTCAATTTTCTTCAAAATTTCCTCGTTCTTCATCTCCCCCACTTAGATTAACCATATGCTCATTCTTCATGAAAAATTTTGACACTGAATAAAATAATAATATTTTAATATTATTTTATTCTAAAATTTTCCTCTTGTCTCCTTAGTACCCAAAATACCTTATTATACCTCAATTGACTTCCGAATCACTTTTTATCTCGTAATTTCTTCTCTGGTAAAAATTTTATTATTATTTCCTCGCGTGCAAAGTATTTTATTCCAAACTACTCCTTTCACCTTTCTTCACTTTTAAGCATTATAATTAACCTCAATTGACTTCCAATAAGCTTTATTAGCCACCATATCAAGGTACGAGGTAATACACTAATTTTCTTTGGATGAAGTTTTTATTAAATATTATGACCTGAACTATTTTTTTAAGATTGTGATGGATTTCAACATGTAATTTGAATATTTGTTTCTCTTTTATTTACTATGAATGGGTATAGTTTTACATAGTCAAATTTGCTTTAAATGCCTTTGATTTTTAAGCTAGAAATTAATTGATTTGTGAATCTAATTGAGACTTGACAGAGGGATTTTAAATTGGACTAAGATTTAAATAGTATTTGTTCATGTCACTTAGGTAATCTGATTCGCCGATTCGGGTAGACATATGCCCATTGCCATACATAGCCAAATTAGAATACTAGCTTAATGAACCTTATTTAATTGATTACTATAGACATATTGTGACCCAATTAAGTTAGGCATTTGTGCAAGCATCTTGGAGGAGACTTATACATAGCCTCGGATTCTAGATTAGCAAAACTACCCATAAATGTAAATAATACGAGAAGTTAGTATCAAATGAAGTGTTGCACGAACTCATAATCCTAGGTTTTAATCTACTACCTTTCTCAAATGAATTTTTTATTTTTGTTCATTAATTTCATGTTTACTTTAATTTAGTTTTAATTAATTTTCTAGAAAAAATTTAGTTACTTGAATAAGATTAGTTTATCATAATTTTAGTACTTAATGAAAATTTAGGAACAAATCTCTGTGGGATACGATTTTAGACTTACTATCTATATTACTTGTTCAATATGTATACTTATGTATGCAAAATTGACAACATCTATATATTTGAGGAAGAGTAAAATCATGCTTGCATTTCATGGAACATATTGGAATCATTATTAGTGAAGATAGCCAAAATATTTCTTGCAATCATGTTTATGCTTACTGGATCATAATATTCTTTTACATGATTAGAATAAGTGCTAAATGCTTTGGCAATGCTTCATTAATAACGATATATCTTTGATTGTCTTTGAATTGATAGGTTCATATATAATTAAGAGAATTTATCTTGAAATGCTTGCTTGAAAATGATTTGGAAAAATGCTTGCTAAGAGTGCTTAATGGTGATACTCTCTTAATATTTGATGATGTGCTCTTATTGTGAAAGTTCTCATTGAATTGTCATGCTTATATAAATTAAGGAATTCTTTTGAAATGATTAATATTGCTTGGTTGATAATGCTTGATGATGCTTAATGATTATGCTTGATGAAAATTGAAAATGTTTAATAAAGCTTGAAAATGATTACGAATGATACTTGATGCTTAATGATGCCTTGGACATGCTTAGGAATTGCTTTGCAATTCTTTTCTAACAATTTACATTGATCTTACGATTTATTAAAGGGGAGTTTATTATTGACATATGCATGTCTCTTTCAAGGTTGGTATCATTAGCACTTGGTATCATCAACAACAAGTTGTGGTGAGAATTTAACAAATTGGTGTTCTTCATTACCGATAATATCTTTCTAACACCAAATGTGCTTCATTGCTTCTCATTTATGCTTGAGTGTTGAAATGCACAATTGATATCAAGTTTATTCCAACCATTAGTATCATGCCTTAGGTATTTTCTATTGGCATCTAGCTTTAAATTAGCATCAAGCTTTATATTATCAGTTGGCACTTAAGCTTTAAAGTTGAGCGTATATTTCCTAAATGTGTTTTAGCTTTGAAATTGATATGCTTGGAATGCTTAATGATTGGGGGGGGGGGGGGGTTATTACTAGTGCTTCACCAATTGATTAAATGTGCTACAAATGATTCTTTCCCTCATAATTGATTTTGTGCTTATTTGGTTTTACAAACGAGGAGTTTTATATCTATCAATTGGTATTAGCTTTGAATATTGCTGGGAGAATGATTGATATGCTTATTGAATATCTTTTTCTAACAATTGGTATATTCTTTATCAAACTTATCATGCTTTGCAAATTGCGCTTATTATGTGTCTATCTTTTTTTTATGAAATAACAAAAAAGGGGAGAGATATTGAGAAAATTTCCATTTTTAGAAAGGAATATTTGATCTTCAAGTTTTGAACCTTGCAACTATTTTGGGGGAGTACTTTACAAGCAAATTTCCCTCAAGTTTTGTCATATCAAAAAGAGGGAGGTCGTTAGCTTTAATACCTTGAAAATGATTAGAGTTTTGACATGACAAAAATGATCAAAATTTCTTGTTTAAGTAATCCTTAAATGGTTTGAGTGATCTTTGAATGCTTTTGATGTGCTTAATGTTTCCTTACTTGATTGATATTTGAGCTTGGGATTGAAGTTGTTTTATGAAAGGAAAAATCTTGTATATACTTTGAATCTCAAGTTCAAGCAAGAAACATCAACCATTGGAAAATGAAACATCAATTCTTGAAGATAAAAAAGCCGCTAGAAGAACAAGAATCGACTTCTCAAGCATCAAGTGATTGATTCCTTTGAATTTGCAAGACAAAAATCGAAAACTTGAAGAAAAAGAAAAGCTTGGAGAATGAATCAAGATGGAGCAGGTAAGAGGAAATTCAAATTTTGAATTTGGCACCAAAGTGCAAGAAAAATCAATTTCTAGAGAAGCAAAAGATCAATTTTCAAAATCTAAGATGAAGAACAATCAATGGCTCAAGAATGTAAAGATTGAATCCTAGAAAATAGAAAGCTTCAAAGACAAAGAATTGATTTCTCAGGAATGCACTGATCAATTCCTTCAAAATAAAAGGATTTGGAGACGCAAAGAATCAACTTCTCAAGAATGCATTAATCCATTCTTTAAGACAGAAAGCTTCAGACCTAAAAAGAATCAATTTCTTGAGAAGAAAAAGTTGATTTCAAAGCTCCAAAAGTAGTCGTTATACATAAAAAAGATAAGAAAAATGGCTAGTTCTCCTATCAAATCATCCTAAACGGCTATAAACCTTTTCTAAGTAAAAAAAAAGACTTTTTCCAACATATTTTAAGTGAGGGAAGAAAAATTAAAAAAAATCATTTAATAAAGAATCAAATGAAATGAAGAAAAAGAGGAAAAAAAGAGAAAAACCAAGCTAGAGCAAGCCATTCTTATTCTTTTAAAAAGCTTGTGAGCCATCTTCATGCTTCAAATTCTTAGTGCTTTCACTCATATCTTTTGTAATAATTTCTTATCTCAACCAAACTTTTCCTCCATGTACTTACATAGCAAAATCAACCTTTTAGAGGTATAGTTTCTTAAGATTGTAGGAGAGAAAAACGTTATGCTTGAACCTTTAAATAGTAATGTTGAAAAAGTTCTATCTGATCCTTGAAAAGGTAAAGAAAGGTTTGTTGGTCCAAATAGAGTGCTAGATGATGGTGAATAGCATTTAAAAATATTTTGAAGTAGCTTTTGAGCTTGAAAAACTTTTTGTATAATTTTGAAATGGAAGGTTTAAAACTTGTTGAAGTTAAAAGGCACCAAGTAAGGACAAGGTAGAGAGAAGTTGGTAAAACACAAATATTTATAGTGGTTTGGTCCTTTTGACTTACATCCACTACCTTAATCTCTCAATCAAGGATTTTCAGCTCAACTTCACTATACTAGTGAATTAACATATTCCACCAAGCTTTTACAAAGTGAGCTTTTAACCCGAGTTTCAAACTTTTACAGGAATTCCTAAGCCTTCTAGGCTTAGTTTACCCTTTAGAGTGCCTCGAACGTCTCCTTATTCCATTGTCACGGTGCTGCATTCCTCTTACATTCTGGCTTAATTTCTCCTACATTCCTCCTTGCTCACAGGTACTGCATTCCGTCCGCAACCTGGAGGAAAATCTCATACCGCAACTACCTTCCTAAAAGGATAATTTGTCACGGTCACTTTCTCCTTATTCCATTCGTGTTGTCTTCTTATACTTCTCCTACTTTCTGTAACATCTTCCCCAAATTCTTTCAACAGATAATTCCTTATACTTATTTTGAGGTCATTGCTATCCTTACTTTCAATGGTCTCGCTAGTGTCAGGGCTTTTCCTTTTGTTGAGCCACCTTCCCCAATCCGGTGGAGTCCTAGGTGAATCATTTCTCGGACTACTTGGCTCCGAGTGCCACCTACTCTTACCCGTAGAATTTTGCGATCCTCCACTAACACTATGGGGTGTATTAGGGTTACCACCTCTTCTAGACATGGTGATCTATAAAATGAACAAAATAAATTTAGATAATCCTTAGGTACTATATGCTAATGCATATCCTTAACCTAATTTGACTCGGGCCATACTAACACTGTAAATTTTTAAAACACTTTAAAACCAAAACCAGGCTCTGATACCACTTTAATTGTCACGACCCGGAACTCTTATCGAGCTCATGACAACCGTCGCGACGTCCCAATAGGCATTTATACCTGGAATGCCGACCGGAACCCCACAAGGCTTAGCATCAATTTCCACATCTCCCCGGTGAGCAATAATTATTAGACGTCATATTTCAAAGAATTATAAGACATTTCCAAACCAAAAACATTAAAATTTTATTTTTTGGCTCACAGAGGTGTTTTCGTCATTTTTTTTTGAAAATCTCAAAACAACTAAAAACATAATGGGTGAGTAGAAAGCATATATTTTATAATTGAAAGCAATTTTAGAAGTCTAAAGTGTCTGTTTGAAGTAAAATTACAACTATTTTAATGTAATAAAAATATTCAATAAAATAAGCTATTTTCTATAAAATAATTTCTTATAAAGCTATAAGTAAATAATTTTTTCAATGTAAAAACTAAATATATTCTTACATACCATGATATAAACAATCAAAGTATGAAATTGAAACTACAGTGACATGTGGGCCCACAACTAACCAAAATACATCGAAAGTTGGAAATCTACAACTTTTGTCGATTCAAGTCCAATTGATGGTCCTTGACAAAATCCGCTAACTATGGAATACTCTGAGCCTAAAATGTTAGGAGATGAGGGGGTGAGATTATAAAATCCCAGTGAGTAAACAAAAACCATCCAAACTATCTAAAGGCAAGTAAATGGAGACGATTAAATAAACCATCGTAAAACAATTTATAACACTTTAGTTCCTTTCGCTAGTAATATAAATTCATTTTGTTCGAGAAATTAATATGGCTTATGTTTTCTTTAAAACTTGGCTTATGCCAACAAAATCATACTTGGTGACACCTAGATCAGAGGTATCCGACCGAGTCTGCCAAGGTTATTAAAATTTCATAATTTCTCAAAATGCAGCTGATCCTTGGTGTTGGCCGAGTTCACTACTACGTGGTGGTTCGGTATGAAGTGAACTCTGGTATACCTCAAGAGTTACCCTCTGCGCCTCTCATCAAAGGTATAATATATGGGGTTTATCGTGCCCTTCTACATAGGATGGTCCACGGAAACCCGTCTACTGCAGTAGTTATTAATCCACCAATAATAAAAATTTAATAGCATGACTTTGCAGTTATTGATAGATCTGGGATCCTATCACTTGACTACTAGCCAGTCGCATTATGACAGCTCCACAGCCCCTGACAGGGACACCTCGCCAAGCTTCGAATCTCAGATCTTTTTGAAATTTCCCCCGAATAAGATACTTATAAGCATTTCAAATCAACTCATTCAAGGCAAACCAAACAATTTATATAATTTCAAGACAGTTTCGATTCAGCCATTCATGCAAATTTATCATAAGCCATGTAATATAGATCATAATTTATAACATAGCAAATGTCTCCAATTACTCTAATTTCATAACCATTGCCCGATTTTCAAATCAATTTATAAAAATTCATTTTATTTTATAAATCCAATTTATTTTGTAAATTTTACATTTTTCTCTTAAAATAAGCAATTCACCAAATAAGATAATTTTTCATAAAATCATCAAATCGAATAAAATCTACTCGAGATAATAAAGACGATAATATGTTTACTCACAGTTTTTGGAAACCGAATCCAAGTACTTTGACTAGTGATCCTTAGGTGAAATTCCTTGCCTTTCTCGAAAGACTCACCGCCTTGACATAGTACAAAGTCAAGAAATTTACTACATTGTCCCTAAATTGTAATAAACCAATTTAGACCACTAATGCATGTTATGAAGTGCAAAAACTGTCCGAATATTGCTTAATCACGATGTTGACCTAATTTGGCCTATCACCCGATTAAATTACCAACACGTCTAATTTTTCTTCCAAATTGCACCATTCCATTTCCAACAATTCAATTCACTAAACACAATTCCAATGACCTAAAATTCAGCCTAACAACCTTCACAATTTTTCTTGCAAATTTCGACCATTGTGGTGCACTAACACTATGATTTTTCCTATTCCATTTTCTCACCATAAATCATCATTTTCTAAGTCATTTCTCTTGAAACAAGAATCAATCCATCAACACACACAACATGGTAGGTTCGATCAATGAAGGATTCTAGGGAAAATGAATATTTTTCTTGTTGTTTTGCTTACAAACATGATTAACTAACTCTAAACACCAACATAACTCAAAATCAAGCCATTTCCATCATCAAATCCTCTCCATACCCATTCGGCCAGCCCCTAATTTCTCATGAAAATATGTCATTCATCCATGGAAATAAAGAAATAATGCATGGGTATTGTAGATCTAATGGAAAAATAAAGAAATTTTACCTTTGCTTGATCGAATCCTTGGATTTTCATAATTTCCCCTTGACTTTCCCCACTTAGGGTTTGGTTTCCTTTCTTTCTCTTTTGTTTTGGTTTTGGCTTACTATGGGAGTGAAATAAGAAGAAATGGGCTGATCTGTATAGCTTTTATAAGGAAAATATTAAATAATTAAAAGCTTGACACGTGGCGACATTCTATTGGTCCAAATTTAAATATTTGACTTTTGATTCTTTAATTCTCCACCACACAATTCTCATATTTATCCATTTCCATGATGAATAAAATCTCTTAGTCTTGACAAATGTTGTGGGTGAAAAATTACTGATTTGCCCCTAGGGTGGTAAAATTACGATTTTGCCTCTATACTCCGAAAAGTACCGAAATTACATTTTTTCCACTTTTCAATCTCACATTACACTCCAATTGATCAATCTTAGTCAAATGGGGTCAAAATCTTTTCTAAAAATTTTCATTTTATCCTTTGGTGGTAAAATTATCATTTTACCCTTGTGCTCCAAAAATATCGAGAATTAAACATTTTCACCGCTAAAATTCATATTATACTTCAAATAATTAATCTTGATCAAAATTTTCATCAAATAACCAAATTTAAGTTTTGGGTGGTAAAATGACCATTTTGCCCCTAATCGGTCAATATTCTCAATTGACTCCAAATCGGCCATTGAACTCCTAATCGCCATTTTAAGTCATCCCTGGACTGTGAAATTCCCAATTTCACCTTAAAATTTCTATTTTAATTAGTTCGAGGTTTAAATCGACTTAGTCATACCTCTAGTTATAATACCTACTTTTAATACCTTTCCAAGACGTTCAAGTATACAAACATTCCATCTAGTACATGGATAACATTGTGTATAATTTATATATCGGGTTTTACAACCTAGCTAATCTAAGATGTTTAAAATTCAACTCAAACACTTTTACAAAAAAAAAGAGTGAAATGCAAGTGTAAGAAAAGGTTTTTGGTCTTTTAAGCTCAAAATCACTCTTGGTAGCTTCTTTCAAACATCTGTAGTTGTTTGAACCTTTATTTATACTTGGAGGACAATTTCTAGCCATTAAAGATAGTTTTTGATCAGAAATAGTTGTTATTTTGTCCTTTAGCAACTCTTTCCAAATTGTTGGTAATGACTTTTTAACTGATTAAAGGTGAGCATTAACTGGTTAAAGCTTTTCTATCTGACAGTCTGCTTCACTGTGTTAACCAGTTAAATGTGGCTTTAACTGATTAAGGACATTCTATTTTTTCTATTTTTAGACTTCTCCAACTAGCAGTCTTCCTTTAATTGGTTAGTCCTCCCTTTAACTGATTGAGATTTCTCTTTCTTTAACTTTAACTAGATGAAATAAACATTATTCGATTAAATTATCTTCAAATTTGAATTCCTTCATTTGGTGCTTTCTAACGACCAACTTCATTTGAAATTTGAATTTTAGCACTTTTTAGGTACTTCAAGTTTAACCCTTAATGGATTAACACTTTTGGTTAACCAATTAATAATCTTTTGTTTTGCATCTAGTACCTTCTTAATTAATTAAGCCTTGTGTTAATCAGTTAAGACCTTTCTGCCTATCCTCAATGTAACATTCAGAATTACTTTAATTAATTAAGGATCTGTGTTAATTGGTTAAGACTAATCTATCTTCATTAAAGCTTTTTCTTCTTTGCTTGTTTAACTAGTCAACCCATCTTGCAACTGAACAGGTAACTTGACTTACTTTCAAATAATAGATATTTTAAGAAATTTAAGCTTTTTCTTGCACATTCAAAAAATATAATTAGACATCAATAAATAAAAAATGTTTTGTTATCATCAAAAACATATGGAGTCAACATTCTCTTCCTTTTTGATGATGACAAAACACTCCTAGATTAAGAGTGCAATGTCTATGTTCAATATGAATGCTTTAAATCTTTATGCATAATGACGTAAATGCATCTAGTTTTCTTTAAAGATTTGTAATAAAATATTCATAATATCCACAGTAGCTAAACAAGATATACAATATCCACAGTGGCTAAGAAAAAAATCTTCAATATCCATAATAACTAGCACATAATATACAACTATACCATAACAAAGCATCACACACATAAATAAACATAAAGACCTATCAAACTCTATTGAACATAGTCTTCATTCTCTCCTTTTTTGTCATAATTAAAAAAGATTTTCAAAACTCCCATTTAATGAGTGCATATAGAGTTAAAGAAAATTAAGCGTTCAAGTATCGCAATTGTCACAACCCGAAACTCCCCATCAAGCCCGTGACAACCGTTGCGATGTCCTGATAGGCACTCATTACCCAGAATGCCTACCAGAACCCCGTAAGGCTTAGCATCTGCTTTCGCACTTCCCCAGTGAGTGACAGTTATTAAATTTCATATTTCAAGAAATCATAAGTCATTTCCAAACCAAAACGATATAATACTATTTTTCGGCTCATAGGTGCATTTTCGTCATTTTTCTACCAAAATCTCGAAACCGGTCAAAAACGTAATAGGTGAGTTGAAAACATATATTTAGTGATTAAAAACAAATTTAAGTATCTAAAACATTTGTTTAAAATAAAAATTTGACTATTTGAATAAAATAAAAATATTGAATAAAATAATATATTTTCTTATAACACAAGTTTTATAAAGCCATCAGTAAATAATTTTCGCAGCGTAAAAGCTAAATATATTCTTACATGCTAGTATACAGGCAACCAAGGTATGAAAATAGAGTTACAATAACACATGGGCCCTCAACTAACCAAAATGCATCAAAAGCTGAGAACCTACAGCTTTTGCCGATTCAAGTCCAACTAATGGTCCTTGACAAAATCTGCGAACTATGGAATACTCTGAGCCTGAAATGTTAGGAAATGATAGGGTGAGATTATAAAATCCCAGTGAGTAAACATATACCATCTAAACTGTCTAAAGTCGAGTAAAAAGAGACAAATTCAAATTCATTCTTTGCATTACAATTCACCTTATCTCAACTCATTTCAATTGAGTAGAGACAATTAAAATATTCTATCCCAATGTATTTCATAACATATGTATAATTTATATGGCTTATGAATCTCTTAAAAACTTAACTTGGTTCTTGCTAAAATCATTCTCGGAGATACTGTAACGATCACTCGTCAGTCGTTACCGGCGTCCGAGACCTCCGGGAGATCCCGCCAAGTCTCGAACAAGCCTTACTCGAATTACTCATTTATTCACCTTTTCACTCTTCATATAAAATTATTATTTTCATGTACTGATTTAAATCATAAATATAAAAATTAGTACTAACTTTTTTTTCTTATTTATTTACTAGTCTATACACGAAAATATAAAATTTTGATTTCGTTTACAACTTAATAGATAAAAGACAACAACTTGACTTCTAATATAACACGTACAGCGGAGCGACTCGGAATAGTGTGCTAGAAAATAAACCTTTGATCTTTAAGGTCATAACTCCAAATGTACTTCTCGACAGTGTCAATTATCTACTTGAAATGTGAATAGGAAGAGGGGTGAGATCATAAAATCTCAGTGAGTAAACAAATACCACGAAAACTATCTAAAGATGAGTAAAAGGAGACAAATAAAATGCCCATCCCAATACGTATTTCATAGTTTGAAAATTTATTCCAACCCACGTAAACAATCGTATTTCATTCAATTGCTCATAAAGCTTATGTTTGTCATAAAAACTTGGCCTCTGCCAAAATTATTCTCGTTGACACCTTGATCAAAGGTATCCACTAGAGACCGCCAAGGCTGTTAAAATTCTCATAATTGTTCAAAATCAACCATTCCTTGGCATTGGCTGAGTCTCACTTTCACATGATGGCTGACTTGAAGTGCACTCAAATTTTCTCACCTCGGGAGTTACCCTACGCACTTCTCCAAACGAGGTAAGCACAATAATTGGGAACTGTGCCCCTTTAAGTAGGCTGGTCCACGGAACACCCGTCATTGCAGTGCCCACTTTATAATCCACCACCAATAAAATCATAATAGTATGACATGGCTCACATAACACATTCAAAGCAAATCAAAACAATTCACATATTCTTTAAATCATAAAAATAGCCAGTTATACCCACATTTATCATAAGCCATCCAATTTAAATCATCAATTTACAACACAAACAGGAAGTCTCCAATTACTTTATTTCCCGAAATCACCATTTAATTTTTCAAAAAATTTATAAAATCATTTTACAAAAATCACATTTTTTTATAAAACACAATAATTTTTCAATTAAACCATTTTTCCATAAAATCACACAATTAAATAAAACTACTCTAGATAATTAAGAAAATAGTAAGTTTACTCACTGTATTAGGAGTAGAGATACTCCTATTCTCGGTCCACGGGTACAGTCTCCTACCCGTACCAAATGGCTCACCACCTATTCGAAATTAACTAAGAGCGCTGATAACTACGCGCTAAATCGATCCCTATCTTTAAATAGCGGGATATTTCATCGCTATTTTTGTACAAGTATATAATCATTTCTTTTATTTCTTGGTCACCTATTTCGCTCGACTCGCCTCTTCGACAAACGTTCCTAGCAACATAAAAATTTAAATCCTATATATTTAATCATACATTTGTATGGATAATAATTTTATTAAAATACTTCAAATAACTTGCATATTTTTTTATCTAAAATATGCATAATATTAATTATCCATAAACCTTAAAATTTATAACTCACTTACCATTTGGACCTGGTCCAATTCTTTATTTCCTTTTTGGGCCTCCCTCTCCATGGGCTTCTTTACTTCTTTCATTAGGCTAGGCCCATTTAAATCTTTCCATTGGGCCTTGCCCAATTTTAATTCTCCATTGGGCCTTGCCCAAATTTTAATTTTCCATGCATCCATTTTTTTTCTCGTTTTTCTTTTCATTTCTTTCTTTTTCACGTTTTTCTTTTCTTCTTCTTTCTTTCTCCTCCAGCCCGTGGCTTCCTCACCACAATGGCATCTTGTTCTTTCCACCACCATCGGTGGTGGCTCCTCCATCCTCTCCATCATGGCACCAAAATTTTTGCTCTTCCTTAGTTTGTTCTCCTCCACAATTTGGCACTCAAAGCTACTCAATTTTCTACACAAACTTGCAAATTTCCAGCTCAAAATTAGCCAACAAACCACACATTCAAGCTTCCATAACCAATAGATTTTTGGCTCAAATTCTACCCAATTTTCAATAACCAAGAACCTTCAAAATTGCAACCATAAACCTTCAAAATTTCCAGCAATTAAAGCCTAAATAAAACCAGCTTTTCTTACCTCAAAATTGCAACAAAACCACTCCAAGAAAATTCAAAATTTTTGGTCTTCCTTTATCCTCCTTTCATGGTTTTTCTTGCTTATGTTCTTTGGCTTTTTCCTCCTCTTTTTCTGTCCCTTTCTTCCTCTCTATGACTCGATTTTTCTCTCCTTTCTTTCTCACAGTTTTTGGCTCTCTCTTCAGCCGAGCCTTGTCTTTCTTCTTTCCTCTCTTCTTTGTTCTTTCCTTTTCCTTTTTCTTCTTTTATTTCTCTTTCTTCTTTGGCTTCCTTTGACCGAACGTTCCACATCCTTCTACACTTTTCTCTTATCATTTCGTTTCTTCCTTTATTTGCTCACATGACCGGCCCCCCACTTCATTTCATTTCTCCGTTTCCTTCATTTTGACTTTTCTTTGTTCTCTTTCCCTTGTTTTATTTGTCTTCTTGTCACATATACATAAATAAATATTGCTTGACTTTTCAACATCAATTCTTTATTATTTTTTTTCATGCTTATCTTATTCCCTCATTTCACCTTCTAAATATTTATTTAAGATTTAACAATCTAGGATTTAATTAGACTTAAAAATGTAATAAGAGACCCAAAAATTTAATTGTCAATCCTTACGATTTTTATTCCTGATATATCACGTCCAACCACTTTCTAATGTGATTTTCTCTATTGTAGAGACCAAACTGGGCAAAGTTATCTTCAATAAAGTTGTAGCTCTATCTCTTAGCTTTGCAATGGTCTAAGAATTTTAGCAATTGGAGTTCTGTAACTTGAGATATGGCCAAAATATTAAAGCATGTACAGGAAAGTTTCTGAGTTTTTCAACACTTTGCTCTCCAAAAATTAAGTCCAATATTTTCAATTCCTATCCACACTTATTAAATTTCAATTTCCTTCTATTCTTCTTCTTTCACACATATATATATATATCAAAATATTGAGATTGCATTCCAACGCGGTGTCACCATAATATTTAAATATTTACTTTACCACGTGTACTCAATAAAAATCAAGTCGTACGATTTTTGCCGTTTTCCTTCAAAATTATTCTTTATTTCTTCTCTCCTACTTAAATTAGTCATATTTCCTTTTTCATGACTAATTTCCAACATTATATAAAATATTAATATTTTAATATTATTTTATTTCAAAAATTTTTACTTGTATTATTTGGTCCCGAAACACATTATTATGTGTTGGTTTACTTCCGAATCATCCGTCAGCTCACTAATTCGTCTCTGACGAAAATACTAATATTTAATTGTGGGTTATGCGCGTGCGAAACAATTTATTCTTAAGCGTTCCTTAGCACGCCGATTCGTATCAAATGATCATTCCTTTGATCAATAAAATGATCAAATGATCTTATGTCCAACGAAGGTACGGGGTGTTACAGATGCCCCTGCAAAGGCATCTGACCAACACCGCCAAGGCTGTTCAGTGTCATATACACATGAACATATTTTTATATCTGAAAACCTAGCCATGCCTTGGCGTTGGCTGAGTCTCACTCTCACGCGGTGGTCCACGTGATGTGCACTCAAATCTTTACCTCTAGAGACACCCCACACACGGCTCTCCGATCGAGGTAAGGTAAATCTGATTTTGTGCCCCCTCTCTTAGGCTGGCCCACAGAACCTTCCACTGCAAGGATTATGGATTATTTTATCTACCACCTATTTCATAAAATTTTAACTGCATGATATGGCAATTTATCACAATTTAGCCTCCTAAGGCTGAATACACAATACATATAATTTTCAACATGAAAACCATATAATTTAAAATACAATTTATAACACAAGCAGGCAGTCTCCAATTACTCTAATTTTGAAACCAGCATTCAATTTTCCAGAAAATTTATAAAATCATTTTATAAAATCACAACTTCTCTTAAAACATAGCAATTTACCATTTAAACCCATTTTCTATAAAATCACACAATTGAATAAAAACTACTCTAGATAATTAAGATGATAATAAGTTTACTCACGGTTTTCGAAAATCTATTCTGGGTATTGTGAGACCCTGTCACGCTCGATTAAAAGATGATATTGTACCGAGTGGTGCAACCAAGTTAAATCGAGCCTTGAACTAGTTCAAATACAAATTCTAAGAAGAATTTGAAAATTTTGAAATCCACGGAATGACTTAGAATAGTGATTCGGAGTTCAAGGTCCAGTTTGGAGTCAATCGAGAAAATTGACCAGTTAGGGACAAAACGGTCATTTTACCATTTGATGATAAAATGGAAATATTTAACCAAGATTTGATCACATTGGACTAAAAATAATTATATAAAATATAATTATGATTATTGGAGTATAAAATGATGTTTAGCAGTGAAAAATTATGATTCTCGGTATTTTTGAAGCATAAGGGAAAAATAGTAATTTTACCACTAAAGGACTAAACGGGAATTTTTTTGAAAAGATTTTGCCCCATTTGGTTGATATTGATCAATATTAGTGTTATTTGAGGTTAGAAAGTGAAAATAATGTGATTCTGGTACATTTCAGAGTATAGGGGTAAAATCATAATTTTGCTATCTTGGGGGCAAAACTGTAATTTTCCACCACTAGAACAATTTTTTCCAGCCATGGTCATCTTTTATTCACATCTTAACTTTGACTAATCACGTGGTGGAAATATTAGAAGAAAAAGTCAAAAAAGTTAAAAGAAAAAGGGCATATGAGCATGTGACATGTGGCATGCTTGATTATTATATCATTTTCTATAAAAATCAGCCCATTAAATCCCTAATTTCCTCACCATATTCGGCCTAAGCAACCAGCAACAAGAACAAAGGAAGAACAAAGGGAAAAACAAGAAAACCTAGGTGGAAAATCAAAGAGAAAGTGAAGAAATCAAGGAAACAAGCTAGGTAAGTTAGAAATTCTTTAATTCTCCTTGATACCTACCTAACCTATGCTTTTGTTCTTGATTTCCATGGTTGAATATTGAGTTATAATGATGAATTCAATTCTGAAAAATGGGTATGGATGAGGATTTAATGTTGGATTGGCTTGATTCTAGACTATGTTAGTGTTTAGAGATAGGTTAGCATGTTAGTAAACAAAACCGTAAGAAAAAACTTGATTTTCCCCATGAATCTTTCAAGGCCGAATATTATAGGTTGTATTTGGAAAATGAAATGATTTCATTTCAAATGAAATGAATTAAAAATTGACGATTTAAGGTAAAAAGTTAAGTAGGAAAAAAAAATTTCAGTGCTAATGCACTGTAATCGCTGAATTTTTTCATGAAGAAATGGAAAAGTTTTAATGCTGGAATTGGCACTATTTAAATGGTATGTGGTGAATTAAGGTATTAGAAAAAGAATGGTGCAATTTGGAATCAAATCGGACGCATTTGGCCAATTTATCAGGTAATCGACCGAATTAGGTCAACACCGCATTTAAGCTATTGACCGAGTATTCTATGCATCAGTATAGAAATTAGGTTAATTTTTTACCTAATTAACACCAATATAATAAATTCTCTAATTTTATTCTGTGTCAAGGTGGTAAGATGTTTGAAAAAGGCAAAGAAATCACGCTTGAGGAATATTAATCTGAGTGCACTGAAAATCCAAATTTTGGACACTGTGAGTGAATTTGCATTTCAAATTATTTTGGAAAATGTACGTGTATTGAAATGGATAATCTGAATGATTTTATCCGAATTTCTTAAAATACGTGCCTGAAAACAAACCTTTGATAATAATGTTTTGATGTGTGAATTGTGATATGCATAAAGGCATGAGTTCATGTGCTTTATAATATGCTGCTATATTTGTGTTAATGTGTGATATGTATTGACAAATAATATTGTGTGATAATTATAACCGTACATGTGCACGATATGGGGGAGCACATATCGGTAATGATGGAAGCAGAATTTATGGAGAATGATATTGCTTGTGCATGATGTGGGGGGATGCACACGATAACTAGCTATGTGCACAATGTGGGGGAATGCACATGATAACTCTAGCTATGTGAGCGATGTGGGGGTTGCACATGAGCTGGTAAGATAATGGTGATATTGTATTCATCTATGTGTATATATGTATGAAATTGAATACTCTTTCATTGTAAATTAATTTGAGTTGAGGGAAGGGGTTTGATACTAAATTGGATCAAAAATGTTTTGTTCCAAATGTGTGCATCATGGATTAAAATCCTTCTTGGATATTATTGCTTGTTTCCACCTAATGTTCACTCATTGAGTATTGTACTCACCATTTTCAAAAATTCATGTTTTCAAATCAGGAGATTGTAGATTCCTAGATCGCGGGATCACTGTAGTTCGTCTCCTGGTAGGTGTCCGGCATTCAATAGTTGCCCGTTTTTCTTGTAAATTCTCCGCTAGAAGTCATGGGCCTTTCTTATTGTGGTTATGTACATGTAATGTACATTGTCAAAGTTTATATTTGACTGGTATTTATGTACATATTTTATCTATAATGCCATTGGAAATTGACTTTGTATGCACTAGGTGCTTTACGTGTGGATGCCTCACACGATCATACATGGAATAAAGTAAATGAAAATAGGCTTGCTTGAGCTTAGTGAGCTATGCTCATTGGGTTCTTGCGACGGTCATGGCCTGAGAATTGGGTCGTGACAAGTACTCCGACTACTAATCCTTCGGTGCGATTTCCTTGCCTTTATCAGAGAACTCACCACATTGATAAATTGCACAATAATTTAATCACTACATTTCTGCTAATTAGGTATAAAATTAACCTAATTTCTATATGAATGCATGGAATGCTCGGTTAACCGCTTAAACACGGTGTTGAACTAATTTGGCCTATTACCCGATTAAATTGCTAACGCGTCCGATTTAGCTCTAAATTGCTCCATTTCATTTTCTAATCCTCAGTTCATCAAACACAATTCCAATAACCTAAAATTCAGCCTAACAACCTTCACAAATCTCCATGGAAAAATTCGGCTATTACAGTGCACTAACATCGTGATTTTTCCTACTTAATTCTCTCACCATAATTGATCATTTTCTAAGCCTTTTTTCTTGAATCAAAATCAATTCACCACACACACACATCATGGGACATTCGGCCATTGAAGATTCATGGGGAAAATGGATTCTTTTCTTGTTGTTTTGCTTCCAAACATATTCAACTAACTAAAAACACTAACATAACTTAGAATCAAACAATTCTAACATCATTTCTCTCATCAAACCCATTTGGCTAGCCACTCATTCATCATGAAATCATGCAATTCAACCATGAAAATGAGAAAATAATGTATGGGTAGTGTAGATCTCAAGGAAAATTAAGGAATTTTCACTTTACCTTGCTTGATTCCTTGGAATTTCACAATTTCCCCTTGATTTTTCTCCACCTAGGGTTTGTTCTTCCTTTAGTTTCTTTTCTTCCTTGCTTGGGCGAATATGGGAGTGAAAATCGAGTTTATGGGCTACTTTTTATATGTTTAATATTAAATAATAAAGGCATGACACGTGGTGAAATTTCATTGGTCCATAATTTTAATTATTTTGATTTTTTCACTTAAATTTTCCACCACATATTTATGCCATGTTTATCCATTCCCTCTATGAATAAAATCCATTGGTCTTGACAAGTGTTGGGGGTGAAAATTTACCGTTTTGCCCTCGGGGCGGTAAAATTACCATTTTGCCCTTATGCTCCAAAAAATACTGAAATTAATATTTTTCACTTCTAAACCTCAAATTATACTCCAAATGATTAATCTTGGTTAAAAATTTCATCAAATTTCCAAATTGATTTTTTAGGTGGCAAAATGACCATTTTGCCCTTGAATTTCAAAAATTCTAAATTGACCCAAATCGGACCTCGAACTCCAAATCGCTGTTTTGAGTCATCCCTGGTCTGTGAAATCCTTAATTTCACTTTTAAAATCCTTATTTGAATTTGTTCGATGTTTAAATCATCTCAGTTGTACTGCTAGTTATAATATCAACTTTTAAATACTTTTCCTGGCTGTTCAAATATACAATCACTATATCAGTCTCATGTATAACATGGCAGATATTTTACGGTTGGGCTTGACAATAATTTTTTTCATCAAACACAATAATAAACACAACAGTTCTTTGTTCTTTCTCCCCTTTTTGGTCATTATCAAAAGAAAGGTTAAGAGTAAAACAAGGCTAATTTAAATGTAATGCAAAAGGAGAAAGGATAAAGGAGATAATCATTTAAGCATAATCTTACTCCTTCTTAGACAAATCATGAAACTAATGTTTCCAATTGCTAAAACACCAATTGTTAAGAGAGAAATCATGTGCCTAGAATAAATGAGTATTTAAGTAGATATTCAACATGTTTATCTAATACTCAAGTATTCACAGAACTAAATGAGTATGAGCATCTAAATCGGTGTTCAATATATTCAACAAATACTCAAATTTTTTAGAAATATTTGTGAAGTAGTTCCTAAGCATGTCTAAGGTATCATTAGTTATCAAGTATCATTCTCAATTATCATCAAACATTATCAATAATTAATCATAATTAAGCATTCATTATTTATTCTCTATCACTATTTAGCAAGCATCACCAAACAATATCAATCAAGCATTCTTTGGAAATTCCCTAATTCTTATATAAAAAAGCAACTCAAGGAGAAAAAAAATTCATCATTAAGCATTTTTAATTACCATATTAGCAAGCATTCCCAGAAATATTCTCCAACTCATGTATAAAACTATCAATTCAAGGCAAATTTTCACATCGAAAAAATATCATTATTAATAAAGCATTACTAAAACATTTTGAACTTATTATAAACATGATTACAAGAAATAAAATGGCTATCTTCATTAATAATGAATCTAATTTGTTTTACTAAATGCAAGCACGAATATAAATTATATATAGACATATACCAATAAAAAATGTGCATGCATTGAAATTCAAAATACATGTTATTTCTCAATAATTCATGATTTATAAGCGATATCAATTGTTATGGAATATTGAAAATAAAGCACTCAACTCATGAATATGTTCAAAGTGGACATCCAAGCATCAATGAATACTAATTGTCAAAATTCAAGAAATGAATATTCATTGAAAGCACATTAAGCATTCATTGCTCACTAAAGTTATAGGTCATATTTCACTTGACATTCTAAGTTATTTATAATAACCTATAAGCTAGAGTAGATGCACACCAAACTTTTAAATCATGTAAACATTTAGGCTCGGTGAAGACATAGTAATATTCAAATGCATATTCAAAAGATATTTCAACTATGTTAACACAAATTGTATGTCATGATCAAACTTGACTTGAGTTATGAAATTAAGCATATAAGTATTTTTATCACTTGAGTCAAGTTATAGACTTCAATTATAAAGGTCAAGCAAGATTAAAAGTCATGTAAGCATTTGACTTGACCAAAACAACAATTGAACAAAAAAAATATTTTCATCAAATTCAATGATTTCATCCTAGTAAATTTTATGAGCCTAGAAAATGATTCAATCTTAAAAGAATCATTTAAGTACAAATATGAAACATATTTCAAAAATTGTTCCTAGGCTAAGCATTCGAACATTTCTATTATCATGACAGGATTTTTCAATGTAAGCACACGAGAAATAATAAAATCAAGCATTTATGAATAATTTCTCATTTTTCAAATTTTGTCAATTAAGCACAAAAGAATTAATAATATTAATATGAGTGCCAAGTTTTGGAATAAACAAATTCAAGCATTCATGAGAGTTTTCTCATTTTTCAACAAGTTTTTGCAATTTCAAGAACATGTATTTGCACCAAACGATCATGAAAGTGTTCATAATGCACGTTTTTAAGGGCCAACATTGTTTTTAAGCTAACACTGAACCGCTTTAATTGATTAAAGTGAACTTTAATTGTGCAAAACTCTTCTGACTTTAAACTTTAGTTTTACATAGTGTGAATTAATCAATTAATTTGAGCAACCACTATTCTAGATCTAGTATAATCAATTAAATTAGATTTTAATCAATCAAAATTCCATTCTAAGCACATAAAACAACTTTTAATCGATCAAAATAGGAAATTAAAGCACAATAGACACAAGAATTCATCAAAAACATATTCAAATCAATTCAATCCAAGTTCATGCACACCAAGTATTCCTAATTTTCTTCTAATTTTACAAAATTGGTCTTCACTCAAAGGTTTTGTGAAAACATCAGCCAATTGACGCAAGGTATCTACAAATTCAATTTTAACATCTCCTTTATGCATATAAACTCTAATAGAATGATATCCAATGTCAATATGCCTAGTTCTAGAGTGTTAAACAGGATTCTTTGATATGTTAATGGCGCTTGTATTATCACAAAGATAGGAATATTACGCATGGATAAGCCAAAGTCATTCAATTTTTGCATAATCAATAAAATTTGTGCACAACAACTACCTACTGAAATATACTCAGCTTTAGTAGTTGAAAGAGCAATTGAATTTTGTTTCTTATAAGACAAAGATGCAAGCATGCTTCCATGGAATTGACAAGTACCATTAGTGCTCTTTCAATTTACTTTGCTACTAGCAAAATCAGCATCGAAATAGCCAAGACGATCAAAAAATGACTCTTATGGATACCATAACCCTAAACTTTGGGTATCCAAGAGGTATCTAAAAATCCTCTTTACCATGGTTAAGTGTGACTCCTTTAGACATGATTTACATAGGCACACACTAACCAATATATCAAGTATACTTGTTGTTAAATAAAGAAGTGAATCAATTATACCTTTATAAAGCTTTTGGTCTACATCTTTTCCTTTCTTATCTTTATCAAGCTTTGTTGAGGAGCCCATTAGTGTTCCAATTGACTTCACATTCATCATACCAAACTTTTTTAGCATCTCCTTGGTATATTTAGCTTGGTTGATGAAGACCACATCCTCACATTACTTTTTTTTTTTTTATGTTGGAAATTCTCGCAGGGCCCAACTACCTTGTAATCTGTTTATTAATGATAGAAAAAATTAAGTACAATGAGGAGGGGGACATCAACCGAACCTCCAAAATTACATGAATCAAAGAAAATATTAAAGAAATGCCTACAGTGAAATGGTTCAGTTTATGTGCATAACTCTAAATGCAATCATAAAATTGAAGCCCATCATTTTTACAAGATTCTAAATAATGCTCAAAATAAGGTAATAAAATAAATAAGGAGTACTACTCCTTTACATTTATTTAAATCTAACATATGGTTTATTACTTTTATCTAATGTTAAAATTCCCTGTAATTTTCCTTGGGCTTCCTCAAAAACTTGAAGACCATTATGTTGGTGACCACGATTTGCTAACCAGTCTGCTACTTGATTACCTTCCCTATGGATGTGGGATTTCTTTAATGAGAAAAGTTTCAATTGTTATCGTATCGATGCCTATAAGTACCTACTATCATGTGAGCCAATGTGTCCCTTCTTTAACATTTGAATAACAATCATAGCATCCATCTCAATCCATAATAGTGAAACATTATTCTCTTGGCATAATAATAATCCTCTATGCAAGGCTAAGAACTCTACTTGTAAGGAATTTTTAGCTCCCAAATTTTTAGAAAATGCAAATACTAACGTACTTGTATGATCACGTAACAATCCACCACCAGTAGCATTCTGAAAAGTATTTATAGAGCTACCATCAACATTCAACTTAAACTCACCTGTTAGTGGTTTATGCCAAGATATTATTTTAGGTGGATTGATTACATTTTTTAGAAAAGTTAATCCCCGTATATGAGCTATCTGAATATCACCCCGCCATTGCCAACGTTGGAACTGCCTCCCATGAAATAACTGATGAATAAGCTTCAAAATCCACCATATCACACGGTTCGGATACATGCCCAGTGATCTATGTTTAGCATAATTTCGCTCCATCCACAAGAACCAAAAAATAAAAAGAGGGATTAAGATGCGTATGTGGCCATTTCTCGTATAATCTCCAAAATATATCCATGCCCATATAATCTGAATAATGTTTTAGAGATTAATCACAGAAATTTGAAAATGATTTGCAAAATAATGTCAAACTTGTTTTGCAACTGGATTGTCCCACATTACATGCAGAAGTGTTTCCTTTGAGTTACAACATTGACATTTAAATGCAAACTAGAATACTTTAGTTTTCAGTCGCATATCCACCAGAATCCAATCGTGAATTAACCTCCATAGAAAAAATGAAGCTGATAACGGGATGCATCTATGCCAAATGTAGTTAAACACAGGGTTCACTGAATGTCATTGCCGTACTAAATCCCAAGCACTTTTAGTAGAAAAATGGCCATCAGATGTTAGTACCCAATAAGCCACGTCCCCACATGATGCGTCAATCGAAATTTGCAAAATCTCCCCAATTAACTCCTCTAGCAACACCTCTATTAATTTCTCCACATTCCATTTACCATTGTCAAAGAAATAACATACCTGAATCATAGAAGAGATAAATGATGGGAAATGATTGACGAGGGGCACCTCTCCCATCCAACAATCATTCCAAAAGAACAAATTCCCCTTACCTATCTGCCATCTCATATGTTGTTCAGTCACCTGGTAGCTCACCAACATACGTTTCCAAGTTTGAGAATAATGAATTCTCGACTTTACATATCTTGGGACCTGGCCAATAAAATATTTTACCCTCATAAATCGAGCCCATAAACTATTACAAGATTGGAAAAGCCACTAGAGCTTTATTCCAAAGGCCTCAACAACATCTAAAATGTTTCTAATATCCAAACCACCCTCAGAAGTTGGACGAGTGATTTTCCGCCAAGAAGTCCAATGTATCTTTTTACCATCTACGAAATCTCCCCACATAAAACTGTTAAATTGTCATGACCCAATTTCCCGAGTCATGACCGGCGCATGAGCCCAATGAGCATATCTCACCAAGCCCAAGCAAGCTTATTCCATTTATTTTTACCAAATACTTTATCAACTAATATAGCTATACACATTCTTAACCGGTATTAAAATAGCCAATCCACAATAGCATTATCATCAACAAAATACATGTACTATTCTAGACATGTATTTTAGCAATTTACATTGTATACACATATTCACAACAAAAGGACCCATAAATTTCCAGCGGAGACATTACAAAAAAAGATGTGCTATTGAATGCCAGACGCATACCCAGGAGACGAGACTACCAGGACTCCTCGATCTAGGATTCAATGGTCTCCTGATCTAAAAATATGAATTTTTCAAAACTGTGAGTACGAAACTCAGTGAGCGAACATTAGAAGGGAACAAGCAATATCAACCAAGAAATTTGATAATCATGATGCATCAGTTGAAAACGAAACAGTTTTTGATCTAGCTAATATTTAAACCCTTTCTCCACTCAACCCAGAATTTATTCTAGCTAGATAGCAAAATCGATGATTATCGCTGCAACATAAATTCATTTTTGCTGTAGCGAAGCGTAATCATAACCCGTCATTGAACGAGGGTTTCGCTCAACCGTATGAGGGTTTCGTGTTAAACCCATTTTCCTCAATTTAAAACAATTCGCATACCATACAATCACACATATACACACAAAGTCATGAGCAATCATATACACCACCAAGTCTCCATTGTCCTTGGTTGTAAAAAAGACATTTATCAGAGCACTTGCAGGTGTTACGTATCGTCGTCCCTACAAGCCCTTGGATGGAGAATCACGCTTCATCAAAGTTCACGCGTGAGAATTTCTAGGAATCATGGGCGTTACGTGTCGTCGTCCCCCTTTGCTCAAATCTGAGTTTTTAGGAATTATGGGTGCTACACATCGCCGTCCCCACTTTGCACACCATTACAAGCATGTGCATTTCCCACTCCACACATGCACGATTGCATCAAGTTCACATAATTTCTTAACAATACATGTAAGCATCACATAAAGGTACACAATTTCAACACAATCAATTTCATATCAGTAAAGATAATATTTCACGAAAGGCTTGTTCCTATGGTACCCGTTCTTTTTAAAGAAAGTTGAATAAAATCATTCAAGCATTTTATTCTAATACGTTCATATTTCCCAAAACCATTTTGAAATGCAAATTCACTCACAGATTTTCGAGAGTCGAATTTGAGCATTTTGACTGCTAATCTTCGAGTGCGATTTTCTTGCCTTTATCAGAGGGCTCACCACCTTAACAAATGGAAAAATAATTTAATCACTATATTTGTGTTAATTGGGTATAAAATTAACCTAATTTCTATATGGATGCATAGAATACTCGTTTAACCGCTTAAACACGGTGTTGACCTAATTCAGTCAATTACCCGATAAATTAGCCAACACGTCCGATTTGGCTCCAAATTGCTCCATTCTTTTTCTAATACCTCAATTCACCAATTATCAGTCAAGTGACACAAAATTCAGCTTAATTTCCTTTTCATTGCTTCATAGAAAAATTCAGCTATAATGGGGCATTATCACTAAAATTTTTCCTACATCAATTTCTCACCATAATTAATCAATTTCTAACCCATCTCACTTGAAATGAAATCATTTCATTTCACACACACTCTATAAGGCATTCGGTCATGGAAAATTGGTGGGGAAAATCATTTTTTTTCTTGTTGTTTTGCTTATTAACATGCTAAACTAACTAAATTCACTAATATAACTAAAAATCAAATCAATCTAACATAATTTCTCCCATCATACGTATTTGTTCAGAATTGAATTCACCATGAAATCATGCTTCTCAACCATAGAAAATGAAAAGAAATACATGGGTATTGTAGATCTTAGGCAAAAGTGAAGAAATTCTACCTTTTTCACTTGATTGTCCTTGAAATCACACTTTTTCTTAAATTTTTTGCTAGGTTTTTGGTTTTTCCTCTTTGTTTTCTTTTCTTCTTACCTTGTTTCCCTTTTGGCCGAATATGGTGAGAGAAAATGGAGTTTATGCTCTGATTTTTCTGGTTTAATAATAAAATAAGGTGACTTGCCACTTGTCACATGCTTATTGGTCCAAAATTTTAATTATTTGGCTTTTTACTTAAACCTTTCCACCACAATTATTCTCATATTTATCCATTCCCTCTATGAATAAAATCCCTTAGTCTTGACAGGTGTTTGGGGTGAAAAATTACCGATTTGCCCCCGAAGTGGCAAAATTACCATTTTGCCCCTATGCTCTAAAAATATCAAAAAATTAAATTTATCACTACTAAACCTCATATTATACTCCCTATAATTATTCTTGGTCAAATGTAATCAAAATCTTTTATAAAAATCTCCATTTTATCCTTAAATTACAGAATGACCATTTTGCCCCTAATCGATCAATATTCCTGATCAACTCCAAATCGGACCTCGAACTCCGAATTGCCATTTTAAATCATTTTTTGGGTTTTAGAATTCTCAAATTCCTCTTAGAATTTCTATTTGAACTAGTTCGAGACTCGATTTAACTTGGTTGTACCACTCGGTACAATACCGTCTTTTAACTAGCTTGACAGGGTCTCACATAAATAGTTTTTCTATTTTTTCAACAACACAAGCCGGGGGCTTTAAGACTTGAAGCAAATAAATGGGTAAAGAAGATAAAACACTTTTTATTAAAGTAAGTCTAGCACCTACGGACAACATTTTGTTTCCCCAACCTGTAATGTGCTCCTTTATCTTTATTACCAGATCATCAAATAAAAAAAGTTTTTTGGGACCTTTGTAAAGCGGAGCACCCAAATAAGTGATAGGAAGGCATCGATGAGAGAATCCTATAGTATTAGAGATTATTTGCAGTCTAGAGTTTGCCAAATTTTTGTGAGTAATGAAACAACTCTTTTGATAGTTAAGGCATTGTCCAGACACAACTTCATTTGTAAAGGTAAGGTGACTAACTACCAAAGAACAATTTGAAGAATAATGCATCGATGGATATTCAGCATAAAGGTTGTTCAAGCCATAGGATAAATATTCTGCTGCTAATACAAATAGCAAAGGAGATATAGAATCCCCTTGTCGTAACCCTCTCTCTGATTTGAAGTATCCAGTTGCCGAACCATTAATTAGCACAAAAAACCCACAATTAGATATGCATCTTTGGATCATATTAACCCATTGTGGACTAAATCCAAATTGCTCTAACATTCTGTAAATGAAGCCCCATTCCATACGATTATATGTCTTCATCATGTCCAATTTAATTGTGTGAGACCCTGTCAAGCTCGATTAAAAGACGATACTGTACCAAGTGGTACAATCAAGTTAAATCGAGCCTTGAACTAGTTCAAATAGAAATTCTAAGAGGAATTTGAAAATTATAAAACCCACAGAATGACTTAGAATGATGATTCGGAGTTCAAGGTCCAGTTTGGAGTCAATCGAGAAAATTGACCGATTATGGACAAAACGGTCATTTTTTCATTTAACGATAAAATGGAGATTTTTAGCAAAGATTTGATCACATTTGACCAAGAATAATTATATGAAATATAACTATGATTATTGGAGTATTAAATGAAGTTTAGCAGTGAAAATTTATGATTCTCGATATTTTTGGAGCACAAAGGTAAAATGGTAATTTTGCCACTAGAGGACCAAACGAGAATTTTTAGAAAAGATTTTTTCCCCATTTGATTAAGATTGATCAATATTAGTGTTATTGAGGTTGAAAAGTAGAAATAATGTAATTTTGGTACATTTCAGAGTATAGGGGTAAAATCGTAATTTTTCAACCCCGGGGGTAAATCGATAAATTTTTTACCCCAGCACTTGTCAAGACCAAGGGTTTTATTTGTGGTAGGATTGGATAAATACAAGAATATTTGTGGTGGAAAATTAAGTAGAAAAGTCAAAAAAATTAAAAAAATGGACCAATGGCTTTATGTCATGTGTCAAGCTTTAATATTTTAATATTAAAGCATAAAAATCAGCCATAAAACCCATTTTCTCTCACCATATTCGGCCTAAGCAACCAGCAACAAGAACAAAGGAAGAAGAAAGGAAAAAAACAAGAAAACCTAGGTGAAAAATCAAAGAGAAAGTGAAAGAAATCAAGAAAACAAGCTAGGTAAGTAAGAATTTCTTCAATTCTCCTTGATACCTAGCCTACCCATGCATTATTTCTTTATTTCTATGGTTGAATATTGAGTTATCATGATGAATTCAATTCTGAAAAATGGGTATGGAAGAGAAATTAATGTTGGATTGGCTTGATTTTAGACTATGTTGATGTTTAGAGGTAGTTAAGAATGGTTATGAACAAAAATATAAGAAAAACATTCAATTTCTCTAGGATTCTTCATTGGCCGAACCATGAGGGTTGAATATCAATGAGGAATTGTTTGTATTTCAAGGAAAAAGGCTTGAAAAAATGAAGAATTAAGAGATAAATGTGACTAGGAAAAATTATGATGTAAATACTCTATAATGATCGAAATTTTACCTAAAGGAATTGAGGGATTTCAATGTTGAAATTTAGTTATTTGAAATGTGATTGGTGAATTAAGATATTAGAGGAGGAATGAAGTAATTTGGAGGTGATTTGGACATAATTGTCAATTAATCGGGTGATCAGTCGAATTTAGTTGATACCGCAATTAAGCAATATTCGGACACATTTTTGCATTTACATATCATGCATTAGTAAATTAAATTAGTTTATATTAACTTAGGGGCAATATAGTAAATTTTCTAATTTTTATTCTGTGTCCAGTTGGTGAGATTTCTGAAAAAGGCAAAGAGATTGCGCTCGAGGACCATTAGTCCAAGTACACCTGAAAACCTGAGTGAATTTGCATTTCAAAAATGATTTTGGGAAATATGAACCTATTTGAATAAAAAGCTTGAATGATTTTATTCAATCTTCTTTAAAAAGAACGGGTACTATGGGAACAAGCTTTTTATGAAGTATTATTTTATTGATGTGAAATTTGATTGTGCTGAATATTGCTTATCTATATGATGCTTATATGCATGGTTAAGAAATTTATGTGAACTAGATGTAATTGTGCATGTGTGAGTGGGAAATGCACATGCCTGTAATGGTGTGCAAAGTGGGGACAGCGATACGTAATGCCCACAATTTCCTAGAAATTCAGAGTTGAGCAAAGTGGGGACGGCGACCCGTAACGCCCATAATTCTTGGAAATTTTCACGTGTGAACTTCCGTGAAGCGTGATTCTCTGTCTAGGGGCTTGCAGGGACGGTGAAATATAACGCTTGCAAGTGCTCTAATAAATATCTCTTTTACCACCAAGAACAGTGAAGACTTGGTGGTGTATAAGATCGTTCCTGTCTTTGTGAATATATGTGTGATTGTATGCATGCAAATTGCTTAAATTGAGGAAAAAAGATTTAACACGAAACCCTCATACGGTTGAGAGAAACCCTCGTTCAGCGATGTGTTATGATTACGCTTCGCTGCAGCAAGAATGCCTTATTGCTACAACAATAATTGTCAATTTTTCTATCTAGCTAGAATCAATCCTAAGGTAAGTGGAAAGGGTTTAAATATTAGTTAAATAAAAAAAAACTGTCTCTTTTTCAACCGGTGCATCATGATTGTCAAATTTCCTAGTTGAGATTACTTGTTCCCTTCTAATATTCACTCACTGAGTATTGTACTCAGTTTTAAAAATTCATATTTTCATATCAAGAGACTATTGGACCTTAGATCGAGGAGTCCCCGTAGTGCATCTCCTGGTTAAAAGGTGGGCATTCAGTAGCAACCCATTTCTTTTACTGTAAATTTCTCCGCTGGAAGTCATGGGCCTTTTGTATTGTGAATATGTACATGTAATGTACATTATCAAGTTACACACTTGAACAGTATGTATTTTCATATTTTATTGATAATGCCATTATGAATTGGCTTTGTGTGCACACTAGGTGCATTACGTGTGTATGCATCACACGGTCGTACGATAAGTGAAGTAAATGAAAATAGGCTTGCTTGGGCTTGGTGAGCTATACTCATTGGGTCCATGCGTCGGTTACGGCCCAAGAATTGGGTCGTGACAAATTGCTTGATTTTCGCCCCTCACCTTTTTGTCTAGTCTCTCTATTAGTTCTTGTGCAAGTAGAATATTATCACTAATCAATCTCCCATCAACAAATCCACTCTAATTTTCAGTGATGATGTTAGGTAAAATCTTAGCTAACTGGTTTGCTAAGACTTTTGTAATAATTTTGTTTAGCACCATGTAAAGGCCGATTGGCCTATAATCAGTCCACCTAAAAGCTGTATTGGTCTTAGGAAGCAAAACCAACGTGGTTGAAGTCACTCCCCTTGGCATTTCTGCACTATGAAAAAAATCTACTACTGCTTCAAATAGGTCCTATGTAATAATGTCCCAGCAATGTTGATAGAAGTAGGAAGAAAACCCATCAGGTCTTACCACACAATTCTTATCAATATCAAACACAGCAGCTTTGATCTTTTGCAATGTTGGTGTTGTACATAAAAAATCATTTTCTACATCCGAGACAATGGAAGGAATAAATGTTGCGTTAAACCTGTTCATCTTGCATTGCTCGACCTGCATGAGAGATGAAAATAAATCCACTGTCGAATTTCGAATTACCTCCGGTTCCTCTAAACACCCCCTATCCTGATTTTCAACTTTAAAGACATGACTTTTAATTCTTTTCTTCTACACTCTCATATGAAAAAATCAGGTATTCCTTTCACCTTCTACAACCTATTTAATGCCAAATTTTTACTGCTAAAATGTTTTTTCCATGCTCAAAAGCTGATTAAGCTGTGCATATGACTTATTCAACTCCAATCTATTAGCCAAGGATTGTTCTTACTGTAACTTGATCTCATTTTCTTCAATGTGATGTTCAGCCACCTTTAAATTACGAAAAATGTCACCAAACACCATTTTATTCCACCATTTAAGGTGTTGTTTCAATCTAAGTTGTTTCCTCCAAAATGCCTGCAATCCTTTGCCATGTATCCAAAGGTTCCAGTTAACTTCAAGATAACATTTAAAATCACAATGACGCATCCATGCATGCAAAAAATGAAACGAAGAAGGAGATTTATCTATGAACTTTGAACAAGTGTCATGACCCGAAACTCCCCATCGAGCCTATGACAAACGCCGCGACGTCTCTATAGGCATTCATAACCTGAATACCGATTGACACCCCGCAAGGCTTTCATATCAGTTTTCACATCTCCTCAGTGAGCAACAGTTAGTAAATGTTACCTTTCAAAACTCAAAAGTCGTTTTCAAGTTAAAAAAATAAAATATCATTTTTCGGCTCACAGAACATTTTTGTCATTTTTCTTCGAAATTCTTGAAATCGACTAAAATGTAATAAGTGGGTAGAAAACACATGTTCCATAGTTTGAAATAAGTTTAAATGTCCAAAACATTAGTTTGAAGCAAAATTTTGAATATATGAATATAATAAAAATATTCAATAAAAAAATTAATTTTCTTAGAGAACAATATTTATAAAAACAGCGGTAATTAATTTTTATAGCGTAAATGTTAAATATAGTCATACATACTAAAATGCAGATAACCAAAGTATAAAACTACTTGTACAATGACACGTGGGCCCTCAAATGACCAAAAAGATATAAACCTATATACCTTTGCTTTCTAAGGATGCAATCTTCGAGATTATTTCTCGATATGGTCGACTGTTCACAATCTATTCTGAGCCTGAAATATGGATAAGAAAAGAGGTGAGATTACATAATCCCAGTGAGTAAACAATTACCGTCAAAAGCAACTAAAGCCGAGTAGATGGAGACAACATAAAAACGTTATATCTCAATAATATTCATAACTCAAAATTTGTTTCAATCCATACCAACCAATTTCTTTTCATCAAAACATTCCGACTTATGAATTTCTTAAACTTGGCCCATGCGAAAATCATTCTCGTAGATACCTTCGTCGAGGCATCTAACCAAGACCGTCAAGGTTGTTAAATGTCCCATACCCATAACCATGTTTTCACCTCTGACACCTAGCCGTTCCTTGGCGTTGGCTGAGTCTCACTCTCACGTGGTGGTCCGAACGTGAGGTGCACTCAAATTTTTACCTCAAGAGATACTTCACCCACATCTCCCGCTTGAGGTATGTATATAATTAATTGGGTTACCGTTCCCCTCTCATAGGTAGTCCACGGAAACCCCCATCACTGCAGTGATCGTTTAATGTACCACTAGACCCATAAAATTTTCAGTAGCAGAATGTGGCAAATAAAATTTAATCCAGTCTACCGAGAGCAAACCAAAACAGTTCATATATTTCATGCCAACCCCAAAAATTTAACCATCATGCTACCATAGTGTCATAAGCCACAATTTCAATAACAAATAAAATCATAAATTCAACACAGTCTCCACATACTCAATTTTCCCAAAACAATATTTAATTTCAAAACCAGCATAAATCTCATTTTTATTAAAAGACATTTTAATTGGAAAACATAATGTTTTATAATTTAAACTCACCATTCAATAAAAGCATCAAACAAGTATAATTACTCTAGATATTTAAGACTATAAATTGTTCACTCACAGTATTAAGAGTAAAAATACTCATATTTCCAGTTCGCAGGTACAGTCTTTTACTTGTATCCAATGGCTCACCACCTATACATAATTTTCGACACATTTTCAATTATTCATGTCAAACCACAACAAATGATTTCAGGCTTTACATGATGCATGGAAATGAGATAAAAATGCTTCGGACAATCGTTTAATCACGGTGTCCGATCAGCTCGTCTACATGATGTCTAAATTGCTAAAATTCTCCGATTTGACCCATTTCAAATTCTAATAGTCCAATTATATCCACAATACTCAATTACTGTAAATCCAGGTCAGTGTATCAGTCCTAGACCACACATTACGCTTTTACCCTTATTAGGTAAAATTTGTATCTTTGCACCAAAAAGTCCCATCTAATTTCTAACCTCACCAAACATCGATTATCACCAAAATAGCATGAAATATCATCAATTTCAGCATCAATTCTCCCCCTAGAAAATTTGGCCTAAATGGGTTAAATCAAGAACATATTGTGTTCTTGCCGATTTTCACACCATTTATCATTGACCAATTTAAACACTAACATTCTTAATTCTCTCACCATAATTCATCCTTGCTTAACCCATTTCACTTGAAATGAAATCATTTCATTCTCAGCACACTCACTATGAAATTCGACCTATGAAGGATTGTGGAGGAAATGAAATTTTTCTTATTGTTTTGCTTCCTAAACATGATTAACTACCTCTAAACATCAACATAGTTCAAAATCAAGCCATTTCCATCATCAAATCTCTTCCATACCCATTCGGTCATACCTTAATTCCTCATGAAAACATGTCATTCATTCATGGAAATAAAGAAATAATGCATGGGTAAGCTAGGTTTCAAGGAAAATTAAAGAAATTTCAACTTACCTAGCTTGATTCTTTGATTTTTCTCACTTTTCCTTTGATTTTCCACCTAGGTTTTTGGTTTCTTCCTTTATTCTTCCGTTCTTCTTGTTGCTGGCTGCTTTGGCCAAATATGGTGAGAGAAAATAGGTTTTATGGACTGATTTTTATGCCTCTTTATAAAGAAATAATAAAATATTAAAAGTGTGCCACATGGTATTTTCTAATTTGCTCATTTTTTAAAATATTTGACTTTTAATTCTTTAATTCTCCACCACACAATTCTCATATTTATCCATTCCCTCCACAAATAAAATCCACCAATTTGACAAGTACTGTGGGTGAAAATTTACCGTTTTGCCCCTGGAGCGATAAAATTATGATTTTGCCCTTATACTCCGAACAGTACCGAAATTACATTATTTTCACTTTTCAACCTCAAGTTACACTCCAATTGATCAACCTTAGTCAAATGGGGCTAAAATCTTTTTAAAAATTCATGTTTTGTCCTCTAGTGGTAAAATTACTATTTTACCCCTATACCCAAAAAATACTGAAAATTAACATTTTTCATCGCTAAACCTCATATTACGTTTCAAATGATCATATTATACTTCAAAGGATTAATCTTGATCCAAATTTTCATCAAATAACCAAATTTAAATTTTAGGTGGCAAAATGACCATTTTGCCCCTAATCGATCAATATTTTCGATTGACTCTAAATTTACCCTCGAACTCTGAATCACTGTTTTGAGTCATCCCTGGGCTGTGAAATTCTCAATTTCACTTTAAAATTCCTATTTTAATTAGTTCGAGGTATAAATCAACTTATTTCTACTACTAAGTACAATACTGGCTTTCATTCCTTTTTCTGGAATATTCTAGTATACAGGTGTGATGTCAAGTATATAATTGACATGATAGATATTTTAGAGCTGGGCTTGACAACACTACCCCCCTTAAAATAAAATTTATTCCTTAAAATTTCACTGATCAAACCTGAAGAGAAAATTGGGTACTAATTTATCTTCTGATATTTACTTTCCAATGTTATCTTTTATTACAGGGAACTTCAATTTATTCATCTCTGAGTCAACTTGAGTACTTCACTTTTATCTACCATTGTCCTTTAAAATCATATCTGTAGTATCTTTCACAGTCATGATCTCTATTACCATCACTAGGTTTTGGACCATAAGTTTATCTCAATCAGACCAATTTCGATCACCTTATTATACCCAATTAGGTATATCTATCTCTAAAATTCTTATCAATATTTTCATCATGTCTGTGCATAGTCCTATACTATTCACATACTTATACTCTTTTCTTATTGTCCCTAATTATACGCTTAAGTTTCCTGGTTCTACATATCATCATATCACCCTATTGTTTTCATCGAATTGTAATTAAATACACATACGTATTTTATAAGGTCATTATTGTTTTAAAATTTTTCCTTGACTTGATTATTCGTGTCATAAATCACACTTTGAACCCAACAGACTTTTTAAATTGATGTCTCAGGAAATTTTTATATATCAATCTTAATTATATAACTCTATATGGCATTTAGACTTGATTTAACATTTTCGGGTCATTTAATCTCCAATTGCCAATTCCACATATGGCATCCCCTTTGAAAGATTGTTTCTCCAAGATATAGTTATGTCTAGGTCCTCATCCCTTCACTCAATCTTCCCTGCAGTCTGCAGCCTGCAGTTTGACACAGGAAGGTTCGAACCCAAGACCTTTTTCTTTCCTTGAAAAGAACGCCTTTAGTTATTTCACCACATCTAATCCATTAATCCTGTAATTCCTCATACTATGTATAGCCAAACTCAAATCCATCCTTAGAGTAAATTTATTCACTAACTTTTCCCTTCTTTTATATGCCAATATATAAGGCAAAATAGAAACTTTTGAATTCACTCCTCATCTTTTCTTAATACTTCCCTATTATCCTTAAGACTCCAATTGTCAAAGCTTAGCATCAAAACCAATAACTATATTCCAACTTGTGAGTCCGATCCTTATGCCGCTCACAGCTCGCTCATACTCTCTACATGCAAACACACGCGTTCTAGTCAACCTAACCTAACTCGGGGCCACGCAGTGTCAGTGTGAATTTCTTAAAACAATTTTAAAATCAAAATTCTGATCTTTAAATTAAAACCATGATCTTTTAACCAAAAGCTCTTATCTTTAAACCATGCTTTGATACCACAAGAATTGTCACGACTCGAAACTCCCTATCAAGCCCGTGACAACCGTCGAGACGTCTCGACAGGCATTCATACCCCGAATACCAATCGAAACCCCGCAAGGCTTTCGTATTAGTTTTCACATCTCCCCGGTGAGCAACAATTAGTAAATGTTACCTTTCAAAAATCAAAAGTCGTTTTCAAGTTAAAAAAATAAAATATCATTTTTTGGCTCACACAGGCATTTTTGTCATTTTTCTTCGAAATTCCTGAAACCCACTAAAATGTAATAAGTGGGTAGAAAACACATGTTTCATAGTTTGAAATAAGTTTAAATGTCCAAAACATTAGTTTGAAGCAAAATTTTGAATATATGAATATAATAAAAATATTTAATAAAATAATTGATTTTCTTATTGAACAATATTTATAAAAACATCGGTAATTAATTTTTATAACGTAAAAGTTAAATATATTCATACATACTAAAATGCAGATAACCAAAGTATAAAACTACTTTTACAATGACACGTGGGCCCTTAGATGACCAAAAAGGTATAAACCCATATACCTTCACTTTCTAAGGATGCAATCTTTGAGATTATTTCTCGATATGGTCGATTGTCCACAATCTATTCTGAGCCTGAAATATGGATAGGAAGAGGGGTGAGATTACATAATCCCAGTAAGTAAACAATTACCATCAAAAGCAACTAAAGCCGAGTAGATGGAGACAACATAAAAACTTATATCTCAATAATATTCATAACTCAAAATTTGTTTCAATCCATACCAACCAATTTCTTTTCATCAAAACATTCCGACTTATGAATTTCTTAAACTAGGCCCCTGCCAAAATCATTCTCGGAGATACCTTCGCCGAGGCATCTAACCGAGACCGCCAAGGCTGTTAAATGTCTCATACCCATAACCATGTTTTCACCTCTGACACCCAGCCGTTCCTTGGCATTGCCTGAGTCTCACTCTCACGTGGTGGTCCGAACGTGAGGTGCACTCAAATTTTTACCTCAAGAGATACTTAACCCACATCTCCCTCTAGAGGTATGTATATAATTAATTGGGTTACTGTGCCCCTCTCATAGGCAGTCCACGAAAACCTCCATCACTGCAGTGATTGTTTAATATACCACCAAACCTATAAAATTTTCAATAACATAATGTGGCAAATAAAATTTAATCCAGTCTACCGAGAGCAAACCAAAACAGTTCATATATTTCATGCCAACCCCAAAAATTTAACCATCATGCTACCATAGTGTCATAAGCCACAATTTCAGTAACAAATAAAATCATAAATTCAACACAGTCTCCACATACTCAATTTTCCCAAAACAATATTTAATTTCAAAACCAATATAAATCTAATTTTTATTAAAAGACATTTTAATTGGAAAACATAATATTTTATAATTTGAACTCACCATTCAATAAAAGTATCAAACAAGTATAATTACTCTAGATATTTAAGACGATAAATTATCCACTCACAATATTAGGAGTAGAAATACTCCTATTTCCAGTCCGCGGGTACAATCCTTTACCCGTATCCAATGGCTCACCACCTATACATAATTTTTGACACATTTTCAATTATTCATGTCAAACCACAATAAATGATTTTAGGCTCTACATGATGCATGGAAATGAGACAAAAATAGTTCAGACAGTCGTTTAATCACGGTGTCCGATTGGCTCACCTACACATTGTCTAAATTGCTAAAACCCTTAATTTAACTCTGATTTGACCCATTTCAATTTCTAATAGTCCAATTATATCCACAATACTCAATTACTATAAATATGGGTCAGTGTATCAGTCCTAGACCACACATTACGCTTTTACCCCTATTAGGTAAAATTTGTATCTTTGCACCAAAAATTCCCATTTAATTTCTAGCCTCACCAAACATCCATTATCACCAAAATAGCATGAAATATCATCAATTTCAGCATCAATTCTCCCCTTAGAAAATTCGACCTAAATGGGTTAAATGAAGAACATATTGTGTTCTTGCCAATTTTCACACCATTTATCATTGACCGATTTAAACACTAACATTCTTAATTCTCTCACCATAATTCATCCTTGCTTAACTCATTTCACTTGAAATGAAATCATTTCATTCTTAATACACTCACTATGAAATTCGGCCTATGAAGGATTATGGAGGAAATGAAATTTTTCTTATTGTTTTGCTTCCTAAACATGATTATTTACCTCTAAACATCAACATTGTTCAAAATCAAGCGATTTCCATCACCAAATATCTTCCATACCCATTCGGTCAGACCTTAATTCCTCATTAAAACATGTCATTCATTCATGGAAATAAAGAAATAATGCATGAGTAAGCTAGGTTTCAAGGAAAATTAAAGAAATTTCAACTTACCTAGCTTGATTCTTTGATTTTTCTCACTTTTCCTTTGATTTTCCACCTAGGTTTTTGGTTTCTTCCTTTGTTCTTCCTTTCTTCTTGTTGCTGGTTGCTTTGGCCGGATATGGTGAGAGAAAATGGGTTTTTTGGGCTGATTTTTATGCCTTTTTATAAAGACATAATAAAATATTAAAAGTGTGCCACATTGCATTTTCGAATTGGCTCATTTTTTAAAATATTTGACTTTTAATTCTTTAATTCTCCACCACACAATTCTCATATTTATCAATTCCCACCACAAATAAAATCCACCAATTTAACAAGTATTGTGAGTGAAAATTTACCATTTTGCCCTCGGGGTGGCAAAATTACAATTTTGCTCCTATACTTCAAAAAGTACCGAAATTACATTATTTTTACTTTCCAACCTCAAGTTACACTCCAATTGATCAATCTTAGTGAAATGGGGCTAAAATCTTTTCTAAAAATTTTTATTTTGTCCTCTAGTGGTAAAATTACTATTTTGCCCCTATATCCCAAAAATATCAAAAATTAACATTTTTTATCGCTAAACCTCATATTACATTTCAAATGATCATATTATACTTCAAATGATTAATCTTGATCAAAATTTTCATCAAATAATCAAATTTAAATTTTAGGTAGCAAAATGACCATTTTACCCCTAATCGGTCAATATTTTCGATTGACTCCAAATCGACCATCGAACTCCGAATCACTATTTTGAGTCATCCCTAGGCTGTGAAATTCTCAATTTCACTGTAAAATTCTTATTTTAATTAGTTCGATGTATAAATCAATTTATTTGTACTACTAAATACAATACCAACTTTTATTCTTTTTTCTGAAATATTACAATATACCTTTGTGATGTCAAGTATATAATTGACATGATAGATATTGTAGAGCCGAGCTTGACAACAAGAGACTAACAATGGGCAGTGATCTGATCCATCCTTATTCAAATGCTACACTTTAGTGATTGATAACAACCCCACCCATTGATGATTATAAACTATTCTATTTAGGCATTGGCACATATGTGAATTCGTCTATGTATATGGATTACCCTTAAAGCCACCATCCACCAAACCACAATCTAACAAGGTTGCTGTAAAGTCATCTATGGATCCTTTATCAATTCTTTATTTATTCTACTCTTACCTGATGCTGACTCCATGCAAGAAGGATTATCAACATGGCCTTCCATCCTTTGACGTGAGCATGCCTCAGATGTCTCCCCCTGGTTATGTCTAGTTGAACCTCTTGATTGACTAGCACCTTGTCCGGCGATTGGAACGTGTTCACCACTGCCTTCTACTAGTTCCGCAGAGGCATTCTGACCCACCTGCATCCCTTTTTGGGTCTGCTGGTCATCCCCATGAATAATTGTTTTTGACCGGGTATTTGGTTCAACCGAACATTTTTTATTCTTTTTCCCTGCACTTGCCTGCACTGCCATTGACTCAATCTGACCTTCTTGTTCCACCGAACATTTTTTATCATTTTTACCAGCATTTGCATGTGCAGGTTCATGCACTAACGTCCCATCTGCTACTCCCAAACCTGCAACCCCTACCGATGCTGTCAACTCCATATCCCTCATTCCCAAGCATTTCTCGTTTTGATCCCTTGCACCATGCACATCAATAGAACCTTCATGCTACCTTTTGCCACATTTTGCTCCCCATTGTCATCCTTCGAGCTAGCATGTCCTCCACAGATCACACCTTCCGGATTGTCATGCCGAACCGCATACCTACTTGACTCACCCATATGATTATTTTTTTCCTTAAGAGTACTGTTCACGTACTCTGTTTGCCCCTATTTTTTCATCCTATTCTGCTAATCATTTCATCCTCCCTAAACAGCTGGAATTTGTTTGAAACCGAGATGCCTACATTTTGGATATCCTTTCCTAGGTCTGTATCATTACCCCTCATGCCCTTCGCACCATTTTTTCCACGTTTGCTAACTACTTGCCACTGTTTCCCCTGTTCTGGGACTGCTGCTCGTGCGTCTGCCCTTCGCCTTCCCACATCAATCCCCTGATCTGGTCTAGCCTGACTCACATTATTCGCACCTATTCGATATTCAACTGCCATGGGATTTGCCGTTTGGCTTTAGAGAGCACCATGCAATTGGCAATCCCATGCCCCACGTGGCAACAGTGGTTACAGTACTCCAGTAATGGAGCAAAATCTACCTTTTGGACATACCCTTCTGTGACATCCTCCGATCCTCTTTTACTAACGACGATCCAAACACTCTCCACAAGTGGCTTTAAACAGTCATATTCGATACAAACTCGAGCCACGCTCGGCCTAGTCCCATTGGCGGCGGCTTCATCGACACAAAGAGGGTTCTCGATGGCTTTAGCAATCAATAACAATGCCGATTTTTCAAAACGATGAGCTTTTAGGTTTGGAAAAAGATATCCAAAGTGGTACTATAGAAGACTCCTTCTCCGGCTCAAAATTCGGAGTCCACTTAAACACACATATCTTCTGGTTCGCTATAAACCATGTCTGTTTAGTCCAGATTCTGTTAAAATCTTGTTCATTCGATAAATGGATTAAAACACATTTGTAATCCATCCATCGTATGTTACAGGAGCCCGAAAAACCCAAACCTACGAAAGCCTACCGGATCTCCATCAACCGTGGCATTAGTGAGAATTTCCCTAGAAGAGAAAAATTAAATGGCTTCGTTAGGGTTTCTATCTCATCTTCTATAAATGTGGTGAGTCCATATAACATGCAACTTTGTTAATTATTTATGGATAATTAACTAATATTCAATTAATTAATGTTAGATATTGTTATGATATAACTTAATTGAATAATTAAAATGTTTGAGATAGAATAAATTTAAATTATCTATCCATTGTATTTAAATTTAAATAAAGATTAATTATATTTAAATTTAATTTGTTTAAATTAAACATAATATCTTATCTTTATATCCCTAATACGTCTATAAATAGTGAATAGATGTATTGGTTTCAACACACAACACAAAGAGTGAATACAAGTTCTTCTGTAAGTCAGAAAAACCAAAAACCTCTTTTCTCTTTTTTTCTCTTCATTCTTGAGGCATCATCAAAGGCTTGAGGGTTTTAGAACGTGTAATTCTTTGTGGACGACTCTAGTAGCTGCTCTATAATAACAAAAGTGAAGAAATTGTTGTATGCACAAAGGAGGATTTGTAAGGCAAGCTTCTTCAATCCGAAAGTTGTGGAATATTCAGTTGAAAAGGTAAGTCCAAACTCCCAACAGTGGTATCAAAGCAGGTTTTGGCTTGCTTTCATCCTTTTAATTTGTGTATATTTTGGAAGCTTGTTTTGATTATGATTACCAATACTGATTACTTTTTAAACTGATATAAAAAGGGGTAGGATCCAATCCAGTGCAAACAGGTGCATTAGTCTAAGGCTACGTGGTGCCTTATGGATGGTAACAAAAAAAAAAAAGGAAAAGAAAATGCAACTAGCAAGATTCAAACCTGCACTAAGAAGGTCATTAAGACTTGACAAAAAAAAAATATCATTCAACCACTACACCAAGGAAACATCCTTGAAATAAAAGTACAACAAATAATAAAGACCAAAAAGGTTTAGACACTACCATAAAGGGCCTGATGTGGCCGTCACATGGCACTAAAGGATATGGTTTTCTTAATTGCATTTTTGCCTTATAAGTTTCTGTTTTTACAAAATGAACCCAAAATTTTTTTGGTGAATTTTCTTTAAAAAAAATTCAGAATATTATTTATGCTTTTAGCATATTACTATTTTATTAAATTCACATGCATTATAAATATAGTTAATTAATATGTTAATTAACCACATTTTTTTATATGTTGCATATTAGAAATTATTTTTCTTCTAAAACATAAATATAATGTTTGTTAATTCAATTGTTTTACATATGTTGTAAAATGCTATGTACCATCTAATTATATTTTTTATTATTTTACTTATTTGTTGGGTAAAATTTATAATTATTTTACTTATTTGTTAGGTAAAATTTATAAAATGCATGATGTAATTATTTTACTTATTTGTTAAGTAAAGTTGTATGCAAAAAGACAGTACAATGATTATATATCTTAGTAGTTTTATCAAAGGAGACTGGGTTTTAAGAGAGACCGTTTGTGACTCCTCCAGCCTTTCTTAAAAAGTACTGTAGAAGTAGAATGCTTTGTTAAGGAGACTATTATAGTATTTTCTAGAAGCATTTGAAAATATGATCTACTTAGTGTTGTTTTTGTGTGCATAATATTTTTTTTGGATATGGGCACCTATAAATATTATAAGGGTTCTTTAGTAGAACTTATTATATTAAGTGGTACATGGGAATCGTTCCCATGCTTAAGGATAGTGGGAGTTGTTTCCATAATCCAAGGTTAAATTAAATTAGACATTTTAATTGATGCTTATACTATTGGTGATGATTACTAGCATGCATGCGAAATTTTTGAACCAGTAATATAGGTAGAAATTAAATGTGTCTAATCTTAATTGATTAGAAAAGTAGATATGTGCCTAATTAAATCTTATGCAATGATGTAGTGATATGGCTTCAAAATAAATTATTGTTGATTTGACCAAAGGTGCCAAACTTGATGGCAAAAACTATGATATTTGGCATAAAAAGGTTTAGTATCTTCTTAATGAGCAAGAGTTGCTCGATCATCTAACTAAAGAGATGAACCCACCTGAAGCTAGAAACACAGCCCAGCATCGCCGTAACCAAGAGGCCTATGACATTTGGTATAAGAGATACCGTAGTGCACATTTTACCATGTTAAGCTGCATGCATGATGATCTCATTGAGGAGTTTGAGAACTTCTCAACTGCTAAACAGTTATGGGAACAACTAAAATTTAAGTATGGTGGAACCACAATTACGAGGCTTTGTGCCTTGACACTTAGGTTCAACCAATATGTGATAGACTCCAAGCACACTATGGCTGAACACCTAAGGACTATGTTAGCCATGATAAGAGAGATGGAAATAGCTGGTTATGATCTCACAGATAAGCAGCAGGTCTTAGCAATCATCAAGTCACTCCCCGAGTCATCATGGGGACATGTTAAACTTGTATTAACACATAATAAAGGGATAAAGACTTTTGATGATATTTCTCGCTATTTAGAGCTTAAGGTAGAGCGTAAAGAAGCTATTCATAGCACTGCCCTAATAGCTCAAGCTGAAAATCGCAAAGGGTATGTTCCCCAGCGAAAGAGACAACAAAAGAATAGAATGGCTAAAAATCTAAGGCTCAAAAGTGATGAAGTCACCAAGTGCCAAAAAGGCAAGCGTGGTGGGAAGACGGATAATGTCAGATCTTGTCAAGCGCAACACTATAAAATATTTGTCATGTTATTCATGTGCATGATAATAGGCTTGCATACTTGAATATTTCAGAAAAGTCGATATTATACCTAGTGGTACAACTAAGTTGAATTAAGCTTCGAACTAGTCCAAATAGAGATTCTAAGATGAAATTGAGAATTTTAAAACCCCAAAATGACTTGGAATGTTGGAATGTTGGAAGAGGTTTATGACCAAGATTGACTATTTAGAACATAATTTGAGTTTGAGAAGTGAAGAATTTTAATTTCGATGTTTTTTCGAGCATAAGGGCAAAATAGTCATTTTACCACCCAAGGGCAAAATTGTAATTTTACACCACCCAACACATGTCCAGCACATGAATTTCACCCATTATTATCATGGATAATTGAGGAAATTTTAGGTGGTGGAAAGAGTATACTTAATGAGTAAGTATGACACATGCACCAATTACATGGTGACATGTGTTAAATTTTCATCCATGCATACTTGGCTTTAAAAATCAGCCCATAACCCTCTCATATCACTCTCATATGGTCGACCAACTCAAGGAAGAAAGGAAAATGAAAGAACAAAAACCCTAGAGTGAAAATTTCAAGAGAAAATCACTATATTTCAAGGAATCAAGCAATCAAAGGTGAAATTTCTTAATTCTAGCTTGTGATCTACCTTTTTTATGCATTCTTTTGCATTTTCCATGGTTAAATCACATGATTTCATGAAGGATTCATGGCTGACCGAATTTAGAGAGAGAAGTTTTTATGGTTGATTTAATTAGATTTTAAGATATGTCAGTGTTTTTAGTTAATTTATCATGTTTGGAATGAAAACAAATAAGAAAAATCACATGTTCTTTACTCACCCTTCATGGTCGAATCTTCCTTATGGTATATTGATGGTGGATGTGATTTTATTTCAAGTGATTTGGTTAGGAATTAATGATTTATGGTGTGAGAATCAAGCATGAAAAATTATATTGTTAGTGAACCCTTCATGGCTGAATTTTCCAAGAGAAAATGTGGAGATGATTTTGATAAATTTTATGTTTTTTGACTTGTGTTTGATGATTTAGAGTATTCGAAGAGAAATAGAGTTATTTGGAGTTAAATTGGACGTATTGGCCAATTAATCGGGTGATAGATCGAATTAGGTCAATACCGTTTTATTTAGGTACACAATTGAATTTATGTAGAACACTGATTTTAAATGACTATCCAAACAACCTCATGCACTCATATAGAGCCAAAAATAGTTTTATAATGGTATGACACAATATATTGAATTATGTGTTGTGTATTATGTATAGGTGGTGAGCCCTTTAACAAGGGTAAAGACATTATGCCAGAGGACTAAGAATAGGAGTATTTCAAACTCCTAATACAGTGAGTGAACTTGCATTTCAAATTGTTTTGGGAATTTTTATTGAGTTGAGATGAAATGCTTGAATGATTTATATCCAACTTTTTATTTAAAAATGAGTCTTGGGAACAAGCCTTTGGCAATTATTTTAATGTTATGAGTGTGTACATTGTGTAAAAGGAATGAATACATGTTTATTTTATTGTGTTGATAATGATATGAATGAATGGATAATGTGTATTGATGACCATGGGATGTGCGAGTAGGGAGTGCACACATGGTCTTATTGCTCTGTGCGAGTACGGAGTGCACACATGGTTTTATTGCTTTGTGCGAGTAGGGAGTGTCACACATGGTCTTATTGCTTTGTGCGAGTAGGGAGTGCACACGTGGTCTTATTGCTTGGTGCGAGTAGGGAGTGCACCAGAGCTGAAGAGAGTGGGGTGGTGTATGTAATTGCATGTGATTTTATATATATATATATATATATATATATGCATGATATAGTGTGCATGATGGAAAAAATGTGATTTGTATGGTATGTGAATCTTGAGAAATTTTCCTTTATTGCAAATTGTTTCAAATTGAGGAAAAATGGTTCTAACATGAAACCCTCGTGTGGTTGAATGAAACCCTTGTTCCGTGATGGGTTATGATTACACTTCGCTGCAGCAAGAATGCTTTCCTGTTGCAGCGATAAACCGTCGATTTTGCTATCGTGCTAGAATGATTGATGTAAATTTCTTTTCTTCACAACTCATGTTGAACCCGGTTGCTTTATCATTGAATGTTTAATAACTCCGGGTTAAGTGGAAAGGGTTTTAATAATAACTGAATCTAAATTGCCTTGTTTTCAAACAAGTGCATCATGGTTCTCGACTTTCCTTATTATTACTGCTTGTTCCCTTCTAATGTTCGCTCACTAAGTTTTGTACTCACTGTTTTAAAAATTCATGTTTTCAGATCAAGAGACTGTTGGACCCTAGGTCGAGGAGTCCCCGTAGTTTGTCTCTTGGGTAGGTGCTTGGCATTCAATAGCTACCCTTTTATCATAGTTTATCTGCTGGAAGTCACGGGCCTTTTATTTTATGAATATGTTCATGTAATGTAAATTACTAAGTTACATGTCTTGAATAGTATATGTATATTTTAATCGAAAATACCATTATGAGTTGGCTACGTTCACACCAGTTGAAATGCGCATAGATGTATTAGTTGATAAAACGTTAAGCAATATAAATGGGATAGGCTTACTTGGGCTTAGTGAGCTATGCTCATTGGGCCCATGCACCGGTCATGACCCACAAATTAGGCTGTGATAGATAAGTCCAAATTGAAATGCTTTAATTGTGGTAAGAAGGGACATTTTTCTCAAGAATGCACTGAGCCTAAAAAAGTTCGTCTTCTAAACCACTTTAGAACTTATGTATGTTCTCATGTGTTTATAACTCATTCTCTGCTTGGTTGGATTGTAGATAAAGGAGCAAGCAAGCACATAACCTGCAACCGTGCAGGATATATAGATTACCATCGTTTACCAACGAGTAGACACTTTGTCATGATGGGGAACGGAGAACAAGAAGAGGTCCTAGGAGTAGGAACTTACCAACTCACAATGCACAATGGGCGCAAATGGCTCCTACATGATGTGCTTTATACTTCGTCTGTATGATGTAATCTACTTTCAGTTTCAGCATTGATGGGTTTAGGATTTAATTTTACCTTCAAGAATTATAATTTGTCTATTTTTCTTGAAAACACGTTTTTTGGTTATGGTTATTTTAGAGACGATTTGATTATGTTAGATTTGGATTCTAATAATGATATCGCTTTTGTTTCAAATTCTTCTTCTAATGTTATAAATGATTCTGTGAAATGGCATGCTAGATTAGGACATATTGAGCAAAATAAAATGTCCAAATTGGCTAGAGAAAGGTTATTGGGCTCAATCACCAAAATTAAACTTCCTACATGTGAGCCATGTCTTGCTGGTAAGTCTAGCAGAAAGCCTTTTGGGAAGGCTAAAAGGCCACCCATCTTCTAGAACTTGTCCATTCAAACGTTTGTGGGCCTATGAATGTAAAGGCATGTAATGGCGTATCCTATTTCAGTACATTCATAGATGATTACTCATGATATGGATCCATATTTCTGTTGTCTCACCGTTCTGAAACTTTGAATTGTTTTAAACGCTTTATGGCAGAGGTTGAGAATCAGAAAGAAAAGAAACTTAAGGTTTTTCGCACCGATAGAGGTCGTGAATACCTATTTGATCAGTTCAAAGAATTATGTGAGGAAAAAGGAATACGTCGACAATTAATGATACCTAAAACTCCATAACAAAATGGTGTTGCAGAGAGAAGGAATCGTACCTTATTAGACATGGTTAAGTCAATGATAGCACAAACTAACCTTCCAATAAGTTTTTGAGGGGATGCCCTTTTGACCACAACATATATCCTCAATCGTGTGCCCTCAAAATCTGTTCCTATAACTCCATATGAGTTATGGAATGAAAGTAAGCCTAATTTGGAAAGCTTACACCATTGGGGATCAGTTGGGTACGTACATCACTCATCTCATAAATATGGGAAACTTGGTCCTAAAGGTAATAAGTGTGTATTTATTAGATATTTAGAACATTCTAAGGGCTACGTGATGTATGGAGAACACTCTGATGGAGGGCTAACTGAGATGGAATCTCGTGATGTTGATTTTCTAGAAGATGACTTCCCAACCATAGGTGAGGTTAAAGAAAGCCTTAAGCTTTATGAGATGGAGGAGCCTCAAGAAAATGTATCCCAACATGAGGAAATGAATGTGGAAACACATCCTATCCAAGAGACTGTTGAGGTCAGTGGGAGTACATCGTTTGAGCTCCACCAAGATTCACAGTTACAAAAAAGTGAATGTGGGCAAATACCTCGTAAACGATTCGATATAGAAAGTCAGTCTTTCTTAAGTATTCCTGTGGATGTTGATGAACCATCTTCCTATGAGGAAGATTTAAACTCACCATCATCAGACAAGTAGCTTACTGCTATGGAAGATGAAATGAAATCCATGACTGAAAACCAAGTATGGGAGTTAGTTGACCTTCCACCTGGGCGTAAAGCAATCGAAAACAAATGGGTTCTGAAGGTAAAGTGAAAAACGGATAGATCAATTGAAAAATATAAGGCTCGTCTAGTGGCAAAAGGCTATACCCAAAAAGAAGGTGTGGATTATGAAGATACGTTTTCTCCTGTGGTCAAATTTATGTCAACTCACCTTATCTTGGCTATAATGGCACATCTAGATTTGGAATTGTTCCAAATGGATGTGAAAACTGCATTTCTCAATGGAGAAATTAATGAAGAGATTTACATGAATCAACCAATTGGTTTTCAAGCCAAAGGAAAAGAACACAAGGTGTGTCGCTTGAAACGTTCCATTTATGGCTTGAAACAATCATCCCAACAATGGTATCTTCGTTTTCATCAAGCCATCATTTCCATAGGGTTTGTGATGATTGAAGAAAACCATTGTGTATATGTAAAGAGATTAGGGAATAAGTTCCTTATTCTTTCATTATATGTGGATGATATCCTATTAGCCGAGAATGACACGGAGGTAATTACCACCACTCAAAAGTGGTTGTCCTCCTCTTTCGAGATGAAAAACATGGGACAAGCTGAATACATCCTTGGGGTTAAGATCTAGAGAAATCGTTCTAAAAAGTTCTTGAGTTTGTCTCAAGAAAATTATATTCAAAGGGCTTTAGAACGATTCCGTATGCAAAACCCCAAGCCTATAGACACTCTAATGGAGAAAGGCTTATATCTCAGCATGGAACAATGTCCTAAAACTAAAAAAGAAGAGAAACAAATGGCGAACGTACCATACGCAAGTGTTGTTCAAAGTCTGATGTACGCTATGATGTGTACACGACCAGACATATGTTTTGCAGTTGGTATGGTTAGTAGGTACCAAAGTAATCCTGGAACTACCGATTGGGCTGCAGTCAAAAGGATACTACGATATCTAAGAGGAACCACTAATTTGGCTTTGTGCTATCAAGGTGGAAATCTAAAATTAGTCAGATATAGTGATGCTGATCATGCCGGTGATAAAAATGATCGAAAGTCTACTTCAGGATATGCTTTTATACTTGGAGGCAAAGCTATTTCTTGGAATAGCAAAAAGCAGCTTTGTACTGCTTTATATACTATGGAAGTAAAGTATGTAGCATGCTGTGCTGCAGTACAAAAAGTGGTTTTGTTAAAGAGATTCTTACAAAGCTTGAACATTACTAGGCATCTTAGTGAAGGTATTGTACTTTATTGTGACAACACAACTGCCATAGCTTATACAAAAAATCCTAAGTATCATGGAAAAACCAAACACATTGATACTCGCTATCACTACATTCGAGACATCATTGCACAAGGTCTTGTTATGTTGAAGTACATTTCCACAACTGATATGTTAGCAGACCCATTCACTAAACCTATTGCTTGAAATGCTTTCCAAAAACATATTAGAGGTTTAGGATTATTACGCATTTGATATTCATGTACTATTGTTTCTGAACAATTAATAAATTAAGTCTATTTTGAATCATTTTGATCAAATGTCATTAATTAATTAGGGCACATATCTAAGGTAATTATTGTCACCTGGCTTTATAGATTATTCCTCTCACATGGGATAATGGCCCCAATGCTTCGGTAGTGTGTGAGATGAGACTTAAACGATCACAAGGTACCAAGCGTTTTGTGATCTCCTTGTCATATTAGTTGTGAGCAAGGATCTTAGCAATGTCACCTTGACTTAGAGTCAAGTTGAGGCTCGTAAGAGTCAAACATGGAAGTTGTCCATATTCCATGGAGCCAGTGATAACCGGATTTGAATCTTAGGGGATTCAAGTTAATCTTTTTATATGGTTTGGACTAAGATATGTATGGTGATTTTGATGTGACAAACCCTAAATGAAAGGTTCACCATAAAATACATTTCATACTGTATATGCTATTATTCGACCGATGGAAGGGAGTGATTGAATAGATCCATGCTTCATCACTGTGTGAGCCCTAAGGACTTATGTAGTCCAAATTTTATACCTTTTGAACTTAGATCTATGATATGAAGTTGAGATTTGGTGTTGCTACTTTAGCATGATTTTCAAGGGTCAAAAATGATATGATTTAGCGAAACATGACTAGGAAAGCAGTCAGATCTTAATGGATTGACATGAGTATCTAAGGAAGAGTCATTATACATCTCACATGCATGGTCTATAACTCATTGCCCGGGCGGTTATAAAAAAAAATATTAGTTGTTAGATATAACAATGAGTTTAGACACATAAAGAGGTTCTGCATAGCTCTTACATGTAAGAGGGATCAGAGATGCAAAATCTTGTGTGATTAAAATGATTTGGGGTATAACGAGAACTCGAGCGGTGTTATGTTAGTAAGATGGTAACTTAATATCTCACTACTCATTGGTACCTTTATTTTCTCGTTGGTCGCACATTCTATTTTTCATGTATGATAATGAATGGAGAATGAGTTAAATCGAGAATGGTATAAGTTGATGCCAATGTGTACGAGTGGGAGATGTTGCATTTAAATGTGGTGCGTCCACATAGCATGCAACTTTGTTAATTATTTATGGATAATTAACTAATATTCAATTAATTAATGTTAGATATTGTTCTGATATAAATTAATTGAATAATTAAAATGTTTGAGATAAGATAAATTTAAATTTAATTTGTTTAAATTTAAATTATCTATCCATTGTATTTAAATTTAATTTGTTTAAATTTAAATAAGGATTAATTATATTTAAATTTAAACATAATATCCTATCTCTATATCCCTAATATGTTTATAAATAGTGAATAGACGTACTGGTTTCAACACACAACACAAAGAGTGAATACAAGTTCTTCTGTAAGTCAGAAAAATCAAAAACCTCTTTTCTCTTTTTTTTTCTTCATTTTTGAGGCACCATCAAAGGCTTGAGGGTTTTAGAATGTGTAATTCTTTGTGGAGGACTCTAGTAGCTGCTCCATAATAACGAGAGTGAAGAAATTGTTGTATGCACAAAAAAGGATTTGTAAGGCAAGCTTATTCAATCCAAAAGTTGTGGAATATTCAGTTGAAAAGGTGTCACGACCCGAAATCTCCCTTCGAGCCCGTGACAACTGTCGCGATGTCTCAATAAGCACTCAATCCCCGAGTACTCTATCCAGATCTCGCAAGGCATCTCGCACCAGTTTTTCATCTCTCCCGTGGTTAATAATTTTTGAGAAACATTTTTCAGAGAATAAAATTTATATTTTAGATTAAAACAGTTGAAATGCATAATTAACCACGTAGGAGCATTTTGGTCTATTGTTTTGTTGAAAAATTTTGAAATCTAGTTTTCTGAACGTAAAGGTAAAATAAATTTATACATAATAACATGTAAATAACTCAAATATACAAATTAGTTTTCAACGACACGTGGGCCATACTATATACAACTATGTACCTTTGTATGCTAAGGACGCGACTTCAATCAAGCCTCTATATGCACTCCAAGTGCTTACCAATGATCTCGAGCTTGAAAGGAGGAAGAGAGGGTGGTGAGTTTTACAACCCAGTGAGTTAGATAATTACCATCTATGACATCTAAAGTCAAGTAGATGGAGACAAGTGCAAATATTGAGTAATAACACATTTTATAGCACACACTTGAATTTTATACAAGCAATTTATTTCAAGTTCATGAATTATCATCAAAATTATAAAATCATTAGGGCTTATGATTTTCTTAGAATCGGGCTTAAGCCAAAATCCTTACTCGGTGATGCCTTGGCTTGAAGCACCCTAACCGAGTCCGCCAAGGCTGTTATAAACATATTTCATTTAGAGATACAGTCGTTCCATGGCGTTGACCGAATTCATCTTCATGTGGTGGTTTAGCGTGAAGAGAATTTTAACATTACCTCGGGAGTTCCCCTACGCGCCTTTCCGACCGAGGTAACAATTTATCATGTTTTACCGTGCCCCTCTTAAAGACAGTCCACGACAAACCCTCACTACAGTGTTTTATTAATCGTAGTCCACTAAATTTATAAAGTCTAGTAGCATAGCATGGCCAATATACTTATATCCAGTCATCAAAATCAATAGACAATTTATGTCATTCACAATAATATAGAATTCAGCCAGCGTGCTTTCCAATGTCATAAGCCACAGATTTTAATTTGTGTATACATAATACAATTCATCAAATAGGTCTCCATATACTCAATTTCATAAAATTGACATTTAATTTCAAAAACAGTATTTCATCGAAATACCTTTTCATTGAAAATTGTAATATTTATACTTTCAAATTCATCATGCTTTAAAAAACATAAATTCATAATAAATCCACTCTAGATATTAAAGATGATAATTTATCCACTCACCTTGTCAGGAGTGCACGATACTCTTGTTTTCAATTTCCACTACACCGTATTTTTCCCATGTCCGTGAGCCCACCACCTATATACGTTTCACGACACAAAATTTCATTATTTGTGTCCAACCATTATAATTTATTTCAAGCTCTACATGTTTGGAAATTGGGTAAAAATAGTTCGAACAGTCATTAAATTACGATGTCCGACCGACTCGCCTACATGCGTCTAAATTACTAAAATCCTCAATTAAATTCTGATTTGACCCATTTCAGTTTCTAATAGTTCAATTATATCCATAATGCTCAATTACAGTGAGTATGAGTCAATGTATCAGTCCTAGATTGAAAATTAAGATTTTACCCCTAGTGGGTAAATATTCTAATTTTTGCTCCGAAAATTCTCATTAATTTCCTAACCTCACCAAACATTAAATAACACATAAATTCCTCAATTTAACATCATTTTCAGCAACCAATTTCTCTTCCTAAAATTTGGCATAAATGGGTTTCAAGAGGAAAAATTATTTTTCTCGCTAATTTTGCTTACTAACATGTTATACTAACTTAAAACACTAACATAATTCAAAACCAACCAAATCCATTATCATTCTCTCTCTCTAAACCCATTTTATCAGCCAAGAATCCACCATAAAAACATGAAATCTAACCATGGAAACTAAGGAAAAATGCATGGAAATGATAGATCATAAGCTAAACTTGAAAAATCATACCTTTAAACACTTGAATCTTTGAAAAATCACACTTTTTCTTTGATTTTCTTCCACCTAGGGTTTTATTTTTGTGTTTCTCTCTCTTCCTTCAGCTTAGGCCAAAATTTTTGGAGAAGAAGGCTGAAAATTTGACCTTTTTATCATTTAAATAAAATAATATTATTTTATTATACTTTTCAATTATTTATTTATTTTTTTATTTTTTTTCTTTGACTTTTATCCACCATCCATTCTTCACTTATCCACTCAGCCAAAGAAGTTTCTAGACTCATCAAAAAAAAAATCTTGATAGAGAAATTTTACAAAATTACACTTTTACTCCCGAAAAAGTAAAAAATTACATTTTTACCCCAAAAATTGAAAATTTACCAAAATGCATATTTTTCACTCCTCATACTCATACCACACTCCAATTTATCAAATTTGATCTAAAGTCTCTCAAAAAATTAAATTTGGTCTTCTGGTGGTAAAATTACGATTTTGACCCTATACTTCAAAATGTACTGGAATTACATTTCTTCTATGCTTTTCAACTTCAAATTATATTCTAACTAGTCTAAATAATCAATCTTAATCAAATGGGGCCAAAATATTTTCTAAGTATTCTCGTTTTGTCCTCTAGTGGTAAAATTTCCATTTTGCCATTGTGCTCCAAAACTATCGAAAAAATTAAATTTATCGCTGCCAAACTTCATTTTATGCTCCAATAACCATATTATAATTCAAATGATCAATCTTGGTTGAATGTGACCAAAATATTTTATAGAAATCTCCATTTTGTCCTTAAATGACAAAATGACCGTTTTGTCCCTAATCGGTCAATTTTCTCGATTGACTCCAAACTAGACCTCGAACTCCGAATCATTGTTTTGAGTAATCCCTAGACTGTGAAATCCTCAATTTCACTCTTAAAATCCTTGTTTGAACTTGTTCGAGGTTTAATTGACTCAATAGTATTCCTAGGGGCAATATAGTAATTTAACTAGTTTTCCGGGATAATTCAATAGGCAAACATGTTATCCAATGCATGTGAATGACATGTCACAAATAATTTAGGGTCAGGTGTTACAAAAAGGTAAGCCCAAACTTCCAACATCTTCAAAAAAACGCACAACCAGCTTGTCCTTGTAACGAAAGATGGGACGTGTGGGAGGGATCAAGACTGGTGTCGTAGCTATAGCAATAGAGAGGAAGGATTTTTTGGCTGTTCTGGGAAACATAGGAAGTGGCAGCTGGTTCTGCTAATCTAAAATGCATCCCTCTATGGTTGGCGGATATTGAGATTTGGTCAAAGAAAATGATGGGTTCGATGCCGACATGCATGCTGGTGCGGCTGTTGATAGTTGGTTTGGAGGGTCAGGTGGCCGGCCAGAGGCTAAACCATGAGTGGTGGGAAGGCTTGCAAAATCACTTAGGTTGAGAGCGTGTTGCATTTTTTTTTTAAAGAAATTTTATCCCCATCCTCACATTGCTTGATTCATAAATGAAAGAAGAAATTTAATTCTCACATCGTGCTTATTTCAAACTTACTCGACATTTCCTTAGCAAATTCTCACATAATTTTTCATTAGTAGCATCGAAGACTATGATCAACATATATTTGAATAACAAGTCAATCATTTTTATTTTTCTTAATAAACAATGTAGTATCTACATTTTTCCTAAAAAATCTTTTTTTAATCAAAAATTAGAAAGCCTTTCAAACCAAGCTCTAGGAGCTTGCTTCAATCCATATAAAGCTTTTCGAAATTTATAAATATGATCAGTTTTGTTAAAAGCATAAGGCAACTTTTCACAATCAAGTATTAGGCACATAATTTCATTAGAGGCATCAACAAGAGTCACCATTATATTTTCTCAATATGAAGCAGTTTATCTTAATCAAGAGTAAGAAATATTTTTAAAAAAAATACACAATCAACATAATATCACCAACAAGACATTATCATATTTCACATAGGGTTGGTGGAACATACTCCAAATTTTTTATTAAAAATAGTCAAAATGCAAATGCTATAACCAGAAATAATAACATAATAAATTTAAATAATTATGAAAAATTTTTTATTTGTCAATTTCATCAATGTAAACACAAAAAGTATGAATTTGCACCAAATAATTATGAAAATAATCATAATGTATGTTTTAGGAGCTAAGAGTCATAATTAGAATGGAAATCGATGATGTAATTTAATGCAATAGACAAGGAAAGGAGTAATAAGTTATTTTAAGGCATAAAAACTTGTCCATTTTGACTACTATTTGCAGGCATCAATACTTGCACTCTTGTAGCTTAAAAATGCAGAAAATTTTTGCTTTTAAAGTTTGTGCAAGGAGTCCAAAAATGATTTGTGAGTAAAATTAAATTCAAATCACTTTAAAATATCATTTTAGACATGTATACCCTAAAATTCTTCAATAGACACATGTGAACTAAAAATTTGGCTCACATTTTTCAATCTTTGCTTATTGTGCTCAAACTCTAAGTAGATAAATAGCTCTTTTATAAACTTATGCTTATAATATGCTTAAATATGCTCAATTTTCGTCATGATGCATGAATATGATTTATAAAATGTCCAACAAACATATTAGGCAATGTTTAAGCATAATAAGCATCAAATTTAACATTTTTAATGTGTAAACAAAAATTGGTTTTTGTCATGGTGGACTTCAACAAGTAGTCTAAATATTGGTTTTTTTGTTATTTATCATGAATGGATATTATTTGACTTATTCGAATATGTTCTTCATGCTTTTAATTGCCTAATCAAAATCAATTGAATTGTGAATCTAATTAAAACTCGGTAGAGAGATTTTAGGTTGGACTAAGATTTGAATAGTGTATGCTCATGTTACTTAGGCGATTTGATTCGCAATTCGGGTAGACATACGTCAATTGCCATACATAACCAAATTCAGACACTTGCTTAATGAACTTAATTTAATTGATTCCAATAGACATACAGTGAACTAATTACATTAGGTATTTTTGCAAGAATCTCAACGGAAACTTGTCCATAGCTTTGGATTCTAGGTTAGTAAAATTGTCCAGGAAAGATGAATAACAAGAAAAGCTGGTATCAGATGGAATGTTGAATGAATCTATGATCCTAGATCTTTATTTTATTGCTTTTCTAATCGTAGTTAGTTTTTTTGGTTAATTTCTAGTTTATTTGTTTTAATTTTATTATTGATTTTTTTATTGTCGGTTAGCTTAAATAATATTAAATTGTTATATAATTTTAATACTTAGTGAAACTTTAGAAACAAATCCTTGTGGGAACAAAAATATGAACTAACTATCTATATTACTTGTTCGATACTTATACTTGCGTGTGCAAAATCAACAACAATTTGTTCATTTGCTTGAAAAATGCCATTAGTGTCAAATTATCACACTCAAGATCGTGCGTAAGAATCCCTTTGAATCAATTTGACCAATCATGAGAGTAATACTAAGCAATATAGAATTTGTGCAATTTATAAAAATATAACAATTCAATTTTTCTCAACCATGCTATAACATCAAAAGCAAAGATTTAATAAATCAATTTCAATCAAAGAGAACAAAATGGTTTTGCAAGAAAATTATTTGTCAAACTTTTAGTCTCTATTTTCAAAACTTTTGCACTTAAAACATACAAGATTTGAGTTAGACATGCTTTGTGTAAAATCATGAGCTCAATGTCACTTAATTTCGTTTAATTATGCTCTAAATGGTTTATGAAATATGCAATGAGCTTAATAAATCATGCTGATGCATGTCAAGGATTATTTTCAAATATCTCGCAATTATGTGCCAAAAATGCTCTTATGACCATTCAAGCTTTCAAGCTTACAAGCAAGCATGCACATCTAATAAGAACAAATTAATAAGTATTTTCATCATGAAACAAACTTCTCCAATTCATAAATCATTATAAACTTAAGGATGGCAAACATTTTTCTCATATAAGCTCATTTTGCTTTAAATTACCAATTCAAGTAGTCAATGTTTATCATGCTCAATTTTAACCAACTTGAAATATTCAAATAAATCTTAAAAGAAAAGTTCTTCAAGTGGTCAAATTATCTTAAACACAAGGGAATCAAAAGGTCAACTCTTTGAACTCAATTTTTCTTGTTTATAGACAATTATGTAAATCAATCTAATAGGCACATTTAGCTGTTTCACACATATGTTCAATCATCAAGCTCTTGTGCTCAAGGTTAGGCTTAAAAATAATTGTTTTTCTTAAAAGAATGGTGTGAACCAATTTCACAAAAAATAAGGAAAAATTATGCAAAATATACTCAATTATTTTAACAAATCATTTTACATGACTAAGCAAAATTATACCAAACAAAAAGGTCTATCCAAGCAATTTTCTCAATCAAAAGAATGACTAACTTTTGACAAAAGATCATGGGGAAATATTCAAGTTCACATAGAAGCACATACTTATCAATCTTAGACTCCTACTTCTTTCAATATTATGCAATTTATAACATGTGTCTTATTAAGTCAATTTTGCATAATCGAGATTTATCAATAAGGCTTAAGGGAGAGTAGTCATAGAATTATACACTTAATATTTAAGCAAGAATAAGCAACAAAAATTTTCAATTAAGAAAAGCAAACAATTTTAGAAGCCAAGCAAAATCAATGAAACATTCAATAAATAAGAAATCCAAATTCTCATTTAAACAAGCAAAAGGCTTTTAGCATAACGATCACCCATTTTCTTTTTTGTGTGACTAGAGAGCATTCATTCTTCAAGAATTGTTCCTCTTTGCTCCAGCACACCTACAAGAGACATTTTTCATTTAATCCTTAGTATCTAAATAACTTTAGATCCTTGAAAGCTAGTCTCGTCACACAAAGTTCCTTTTTGGAACCCACAATTGTCTAAATTTATAATGTAAATATTTTCTAATTGGACAAGTGTATGAACAATAACTATAAAATGTGCAATGATTGCATTTGGTCATTTTGGAAGATGAGGAATTCATTAAAACCTTCTGTTTCTCATTTAATAAATCTTCAAATTTCCTTTTCACAACAAAAATTCCTTTTTCCAAAATATCAATTTTCTTTTGGAAAGCTTCAAAATCTTTTTTCAAATTTTCATTTTCTATTTCCAGTCAATTTTTGTTTTCACCAAAAATTCATTTTCAACATTAAATATGGAAATGGTTTTCATGTGCTTCAAATTCATTTTCTTAAACTCAAATGCTAAATTCTCAAAAGCGTCATGCAATTCATCAAAAGCATATGAATTAGGTTCACAAGATGAAGAAATTATGTTTTTCTCTTTAAGAGCCATAAGGGATAGTTCAATTTGAATTGATGATTCATCTTCATTTGATTCCTTATCTATATTTGCCTTGTTGCTTGTTGAGCATTGATTCTGACAAGACTTGTCTTCCAATTTATTTTCCTTCTTTATTTCTCCATATAACTCTTCTAATTTTTTCAAATTTACTTGGCGCTTTTGCACATTGACAATCTATTGTACTCTCTGTGGTCAAATGCACAAATAAAAGTATGCATGGCCTTAAGAGATTATCTATACTCTTCTAATTTCAACTTCTATTCACTTCTTTCTATCTTTGGGAGTTTTCTCACCATTTATAGAATTAGTATTCATAGGGATGAAATGACCATCGGTAATGACATCCCACCTCTTATAGTCACAAGCTTTAACATAAGTGGACATTCTAGCACTCCAAAATTAGTAATTGGTTCCATCAAATAGCGGAGGCTTATTTGTGGATTGACCTTTAACATCAATAGAATTTTGAGCAACTATTGGATTTTCTTCTAAGGATGTTAAGCTTTAAATCAAAGGTTAAGCTCTAATACCACTTGTTGGTCCCAATGGAGTGCTAGAAGGGGTGAATATGACTTAAAAATATTTTAAAAGCAACTATTAAGCTTAAAAAACTTTTTGTATAATTTTAAAATGGAAGGTTTAAAACTTGTTGAAGTTAAAAGGCATCAAATAAGGAAAAGGTAGAGAGAAGTAGATAAAACACAAATGTTTATAATGGTTCAGTTCCTTTGATCTACATCCACTACCTTGATCTCCTGATCAAGGAATTTCAACCTAGCTTCATTAAATTAGTAGAATTAACTCCACTAAGCTTTTACAAGGTGAGCTTTTAACCCTAGCTCCAAACTTTTACAAGAATCCCTAAGTCTTCAAAGCTTAGTCTACCCCTTAGAGTGCCTTGTGTACTATAAGTAAACAAAAAATGGAGAAGAGAGATGAAGTAAAATTGATCATCTAGCTGATCTAAAATGTACAAAATTTAGCTCAAACACTTTTACAAAAAATAAGAGTGAAATACAAGTATAAAGAGAAGGTTTTTGGTCTTTTAAGCTCAAAATCACTCTTAGTAGTTTTTCTCACCTATTTTTGACCGGTTGAATCTCTATTTATAATTGGAGGATAGTTTTTAGCTATTAAAGATAGTTTTTGGTCAAAAATAGTTGTTTTTTTTTTATGTGTCGAATGATATATATTTTTTTTAAGGCCCAACTACCCTGTTAAATTTTATTAAACTTGAAATAAAAGTACAAAGGAAGGGGATGAAAATCGTACCTCCTAGATTGCATGATCCTAAGAGAAATCATAAAATTACCTAGAGTAAAGATATCCATCCTACAAGCTTAACTTTTGATGCTACAGAGAAATTAATATTCTTTACTGTTACATTGAGATACTAAGCCCTTTATGTGCGCTAAAAATTACGAATTTTGGCTGCAAAGCTCATTGAGATGGAATCGTCGTATGAGAATTCATCATTTTCTCCTATCTCCACTGCTTCTTCTGATGCTAGAGTGAATATTTTTCTAATTGAGGCTTCCGTGTCCGAGTGTCTTCTGCTCCTTACCCGAGGGTGAACTTTTAGTTCCACAAAATTGGAACTTGATGCTAAAGGGATTTCTCGTGGGTGGACTTCCGGCTTTGTAAAATTAGTTCCTGAAGCTAAAGGAACATCACTTAATTCTTTATTAAACTTGCACTTACCTGAAGCTGACTCCTAGATCGGGGGGTTGTCATTATGGTATGTCGTCCTTTCCAGTGAGCTTTCCAGTGCATAAATTCGGATGTTAGCAGCTGGTCTCTTAGATTGACTTGTACTCTGACTCCCCATAGGCTGTACTCCCCACTGCCTTTCAGATTATCGACGGACACATTTTGTTCTTCTGGCCCACTTGCTATCTTTTGTTGACATTTTCCTTGTGAGGGAGGGTCTGCACGTTTTGAGGCTTTAGAAAAATATTTTTTTGAATTTTCTTAGGTGTCTTTGCACTTCGCTTTGTGTGTTCCCATCCCATCTCCTGCTGCACTCAATGTAAGTTCCTTATTCCTTATATCCATTGCACTGTTTGCTGGGTACCATTAGTCATGATCAGAGGAGATGTGATGGGTCGAAGGCCTGTGCCCTACTGCAGCTTGGTCGGGTGGCTGAGATATCATTTCTTTATTGTTACTTTTTGCCCCTTCATTCGCTTGTTCTGCTACGCCCCATGTCAGATTTGAGAGGTTCATGTTCCTTTCTCGTACGTTGCCCTCTATACTTTGCTGGTCGGTCTTGTCTTCCTTTCCACGTGGGTTCTCACAATTTGCTGGCTTCTCCGAGCCCCCATGCACAATTTCTTTATCGTTATTAGTATTATTTTTTTTCGGGCTGTCTGCTGGTTCAAGACTTTCGCTGTTGTCTGCGGGTTCGAGGGCATCCACTTGCTGCGAGTCAACGCGTTGATAGGTTCGAGCCCCCTTGCGACGTGGATTTCCATTTGTTGGCAGCATCTATTCGTTCCCGTGCCGAGCTAGTATCTCCCTCTCTACATTTTCTGTTTGCTCTGACAACTCTTTCTCTCCCACGATACTTTTCTCTTGCATCTGTACTTCTCTCTCACGTACCTGCACCTGTTTAAACTTTTCTATTGCATGAGCCGGTGGTTCTTGGTCAACAGCAATATTTTTTAGGCTCTTTTTTCCTGCCACATGCATCTTGGGTTCTGCTGTCCCCCGTCAGCAGGTTTGTGCAGCTTTTTCTTCTTTTTTTTTTATTTTTTCCATTTCTTTCACTTAGTTTGTTCTCATATATACCTTCTGCCTGGTTTTCGGGCTCCCTGGTTCCGTGAGAGACCGCTTGCTCCTCCTGTCCCGACTACCGCTCCAGCATCCTGTCACCATCTGCAGGTGCTTTCGGCTCCTCGTGCGTCGTGCTGCCCATGCCAGACTCATTAAGGTGGCACCGTGCATCAGGTCTGCCTATTTCTGCTACGTCCGGTCTGCCTATTGCTACCCATTCCACTTCGGGTTGCATCATTTCTCTTTTATCGTTTGCCACAGACAATTCTCGTCTTTTTTTATTGTTCTTTGTAAGGCTATGCTCCCCATGCACATGCAAGTCTTCATCCCCTGCTGCTTCAGAAGCCTCTGCTTGCTGCGTCCCAACGGGCTGGCCTATTGCAACCCTCTCGCCACGTGGGCATTCACATATTGGTAGTTGCTGGCCATTCCCATGCAAAGTTGGGCCCTCCAACGGATCATTTCTTGTTTGCTCTGTCCTTTTTCTCTCTCCCACGTTATTTCTTGTTTGCTCAAGCATAACAAATTCATGCAAACTCGTCTGGGCATCGCCTTCTATGACTTGCACCTTTCCAGAATTATCGACTACTTTCTCTGCTTCCTTTGAGCAAATGTTGCCTCGCTGTCCCATCATGCCTTGCTTTGACTTCCCCGTGTTTTCCCGGAACGGGCTGATCGTCTCTCCTCCCTCCGCCTGTGGTGCATGATTACCGTGGTTGTGGGCTTTTAGTTTTCCAGTGGGGACCGATTGCTCATCGATTTCTTACGAGTTTTCCTTGTTTCCCTTCTTTCTGTTCATTCCGACGATCTCCATGGTTCCCCTTTCTCGCTCTAAGCCTTTCCTAATAGGCTCACACGAATTTTTTTCTTTTCTCTCCCGTTCACTGCTTCTGCACTCCATTCCTTGTTCACCATTTCGGTTTTGTACTTCATCTTCATCTTCAAGTTGCCCAGCGTTAACGGGGATGGGTGCGAAATGCTCATCTGCTGTTGCTGTGTTTTGGCCATCCACTGCTACGATTTTTCGGGCATCCACTGTTGCGGTTTTTTGGTTCTCCGTTGCTATGTTTTGGCCATTTTGCATTGTTTGTTCCTTTTCTACTTGCATCACCTGTTCCTCATCCCCCAACGTCTCAAAACGGTTTACTAGAATTATCGTGGACTTCCTTCGAACTTGCAGTGCCTTCGGATCCACGTGGAGACTGTTGGGTGCTGCGGTTATGAGTTCGTCTGTGCTCTTCTCTAGGTCCCTTTCTTTCCCATGCCGGTCTTTCACACCACTGGTTCCCGCCTTGCTTACCGGTTGCAAAAGTTGTTTGACTGGTTCCTCCGGGCTCAGGATTTTTTTGTTTTCCATGGTTTTTCTTTTCTCCATAAAGCTTGCAGCCTCCTCACCATTGTCCAGGGATCTTTCCCCAATATTTCTTTTCTCTCCTTGAGCAACTATTTTGTCCGACTGTTGTGGCAGCTTTTCATTTTTCTTAGCACTCTAATTTTTTATATTTGATTTGTTTCCCACGATCAAGCAATCCGACACATGATGGCCAACATGGCAACAATGAGTACAATAGTTTGGCATTTGGCATTTTAGAGAACTCAACTTTTTGAGAGTATCCTCCTATAACTATGCCTGTTTCTCTATTTCGTATCACTATCCAGACTTCCTCCAATGGTGGCTTCCTGCAGTCATACTCCACACACACCCTAGCCACACTTGGCCTTGAGCCATTTGTTGTAGCCTCATCCATAAAAAGTGGTTTCCCTACTGTCTTTGCTATCAGTAACAGTGCTGATTTTTCATACAAGTGAGCCCTCAGGTTAGGGAGTGAGATCCATACAGGCACCGTGGCTGACTCCTTTTCTGGTTCAAACTCCGGGGACCATTTAAACACTCTCATTTTCTGGTTAGAGATAAACCATTGCTGCTTGACCCATATACGGGCAAAATCTTGTTCATTAGATAGGTGTATCATCACATGCTTATAGTCCAGCTACCGTATCTCGTATGCTCCAGAAAGTCCTATTCTTTTAAAGGTTTGTCTTATCTCTTGCATTTTTGGCATTTTGCTGAATTTCCCCACAATCGAGTGTGAAAATGGGTTGGCCAAAATCTGGATTTTGTCTTCAAAGAAAGTCATTGCAGGTCTGTCTTTGTAAATTCCTGGTTCACGTGAGGGGGGGATCACGGGGGGTTTTTCTCCAGCCACTACTGAAAAGAATGATTTCTTGAGTGCCCGGGGTGATGAGAGTTGCTGGTTTCTAGTAACAGGAGCTTGCGGGGCATCATTTGTGGCAGATGGTTGGGTATTTGTTGGTGGGACTTGGATGTGAGTTACTTCGGTGGGCTTGGGGGTGGTTATGGTGGCTGTTGGGGGGTGGGGGGTGGGGTCCGGCAGCCTGCCGAAGGCCATTCCGGGAGGGTAAGGAAGGGGAAACCAAAGCTCTTACTTAAAGCTTACCATGGTCAAAAATAACTATTATTTTATCTTCTAGTAGCTCTTTTCAAATTGCTAGCGATGACTCTTTAATCAATTAATGGTGAGTTCTAATTGATTAAATTTTTTCTGTCTGATAGTTTGCTTCACTATGTTAATCGATTAAAGGTGATTAATCGCTTAAGAATATTTGGTTTTCAAACTTCTCTAACTAGTAGTCTTCCTTTAATTGTTTAGTCCTCCTTTTAACTGATTAAGGTTTCTCTAAGAATTAACCAATTAAATTATCTTCAAATTTGAATTTCTTCATTTGATGTTCTTCAACGGTCAACTTTATTTTAGATTTGAATTTTGACATTTTTTAGGTACTTAAGTTTGATCCTTAATTGATTAATCCCTTTGGTTAACTAATTAATAACTTTTCGTTTTGCATTTACTACCTTTTTAATTGATTAAGGTTTGCGTTAATCAATTAAGACATTTTTGTCTATCCTGAATGTAGCATCTAAAATTACTTTCACTAATTAAAAATCTGTGTCAATCAATTAAGACTAATCTGTCTTCAGTAAAGCTTTTTCTTTTTTGCTTGTTTAAACCAATTAACCCATCTTGCAACTGAATAGGCATCTTGACTTACTTCCAAACAATATGTTAAGAAATTTAAGTTTTCTCCTGTACACTCAAATAATATAATTAGACACCAAGAAATAAAGAATGCTTTATTATCATAAAAAATATATGGAGTTAACAAGGGTATATCTAATCTTTGAAAAGGTAGAGAGGTTATGTTTGATCCTTGAAAAGACAAAAAAGTTATGCTTGATCCTTGAAAAGGCAAGGGTTATGCTTAATCGATGAAAAATAATGATTTGTAAAAGTTATACTTGATCCTTTAAAATGTAGTTTTACATAGTGGATCGAAAGCTCCTTGATGAGCTGTGGGAGAAAATGTAGGCACCTATGGAAAGGGTCAAACCTCTATAAATGCTTTGTGTCATTCTCTTTCTTCTTACTCTTTAAACTTATGCTCTTTAATTTGAAAAGGTTTTTATAACTCACAATTCACTCACTCTTCTTTTTCATATTTGTGCATTTCACTTCATTGTGAAGAGATTTGAAAATTTGCTTTAAACTTATTAATTCTTTAACTTACTATTTAAATCTTTTTTTATTCACATTGATATATTTATAAATTTTCCTTAAAAGGTTTTGAAAATTTGCTTTCAATTTGTTTGATCATTTCTTTTGGCTTGTCTCAAAGTGAAATTTGAAAAACTTGTGATCAAGTTTTAAAGTTCAATTTATTGAAAATGAATTTTTGTAAATATAATTCACTTCCCCCATCTTAGATATTTCCTCTTTATTATTGAGCTAATGTGTCTAAGAGTTAAGGCTTGTGACTATGAGATGTGGGATGTTATTATCGATAGTCCCTTCATCCCTAAGAATACCGATTCAGTAAATGGTGAGAAAACTCCCAAGGATAAAAGTAAGTGGAAAGAAACTAAAATGAGGATAATACAAAGAAACTCCTAAGCCATGCACACTCTTAGCTGTGCACTTGATTATAGAGAATACAATAGAGTGTTCATGTGCAAAAGTGCCAAAGAAATTTGGAAAAAAATTAAAAGAGCTATATGGGGAAACAAGGAAGGAAAAGGAATTGGAAAACAAGCTTTGTGAGAATCAATGCTCAACAAGCAACAAGGTCAATGCAAATAAGGAATCAAGTGAAGATGAATCCTCAAATCAAATTGAATTACGCTTTATGGCTCTTGAAGAAATAAAGGTAAATTCTTCATCTTGTGAATTTAATTCATATACTTTTGATGAATTACATGATTCTTTTGAGGATTTAGCATTTGAGTTTGAGAAAATGAATTTGATGCACAAGAAAACCATTTCCATACTTAATGTTGAAAATGACTTTTTGGTGAATACATAAATTGACTTTAAAAAAGAAAATGAAAATTTGAAAAAGAATTTTGAAGCTTACCAAAAGAAATTTGAAACTTTGGAAAAATAAAATTTTGATGTGAAAAAGAAATTTGAAGTCCTAATGCACTCATATACTTTCATTTTGATCATTAGCTTTTATCATATTAAAACAAGGATCAATTATAAAGCTAATAGTCTAATTTTAATAAAGACCATTGAGAAGTTGCAAAGAAAGTGATAAGATATTTAAAAAGAACTAAGGATTGTATACTAATTTATTAAAAGGTTAAAGACCTTTAACTGGTGGGTTATATAGATTCTTACTTTGCCAACTGTTCAAATGATAAGATGTCCACATTATGATACATTTTTTATGTTGACAAGTAGTGAAATACCTTATAAAAGTATAAAGCAAAACTTGTGACCTTATCCATCATTGGCATAGTATGGAAAAGCTGCACATGTAGTTTGGTTAAGAAATTGTTGTAGGATTTACCACGTAAGTATACATATCGTTCGTAATATAATAGAAAGTGAAGTATCATTCTTGCAGAGAATTGCACCAAAATCTTTTGCTAAGTACTAAAATTAACATAACTTAATCTTATCCAAATAATCGATTTTCACGAAACTAAAACTAAGAACATGAATCGCAATTTAAATAGAATTAATCAATCAAATAGGACCTAGAATTATAAAATCCCCTTAACACTTCATTTGAATCTCTTCTACTCTCTCTTTATTTACTAGATAAGTCTGAGTTGTTAACCTAGAGCTCTAATATATTTATAAGTCTCCGTTGAGGTTCTTACAAAAATATCTCTCTCAACTAATGCACTATATATTTATGCAAATTGCAATTAAGAAAGACTCATTAAGCTTAGATTTTAATATTGGCTACATATGACATGCAAGTGTATGTCTACATCACACGTAAATCAAATCAATCATTTCATCCAATTGATATTAAACATATGTTATTTCATCCATGGCTTATACTCAACTCCTTCTCTTAGTTCTGTTTAGGGTACCATATCAATTTAATTGGTGGTCAATCAACTGGATGTATTATGAACAAGATTGAAATAAACAATGCAAACACTATCAATCACAAGCAAGAAAGAGAATTAAAAATTCAAACTGCAAGTTAGGTTCAATTGTAATCTTAGATAAAGAAATTAAGTTCATGATAACTCTTAAAAATATCATCCAAAAAAGTTTAACCATCAACACAAAACAAAGAAAGTATAAAAAGAACTAAAGAAGAAAAGAAAACTAGGATTTGTCAAGTTTTCGATCTTCAATCATCTAGAGTTTTTCTTCACTTTCTTGCTTGTTCGACAACTCTTTTTCTTTAAAAAAACCCTTAGTTTTATTGGGTCTTTCAATTGCCTCAAAAGTGCCTTTAAATAAGCTCCAAAAAGACCTAATTTGAGTTAAATTTGGAATTAAAATGTGCAAGATATTGTGTCGGCACCACAACCTCACTCTTTCGACATCGTGGTGCCTAACTTGCTGTCTCCTAATACATTCTTTACTACACTTGATCAATTTGTGATGTGATTTTCTCCTTGATATTGGTCGAACTGGGTAAAAGGGTAAACATGAAAGTTGTAGCACTATCTCTTATTTTTCCAATGGCTTAAGAATCACATCAAATGTACATTTGGAATGAGAGTTATACTCAAAATACTAAAACATATACAAGAAAAGCACTTAGCCATTCATGCACTCTTCTTCACCAATTAATGCCGTTTGAATTGCACACCTACAAAAGCATAAAACTAACTCAATAATAACTACACTAAAAGCAAATTATCATCAAACTAAAATAAAATAACTTAAATTAAATCAACCCAACATGATTTACTAAAGTAAGACAAATAGCTAAAATATATAATTCCTAAACGAAATCTCAAGAACTTAGCCAATTTAATATTCAAAATGTGACAAAATAATTTTATAAAACAGAGTTAATAGAAAATCTCATTAAAGAATTATTAATGGTTGACTTTATTGCTAGACTTATGCAGTTTTACTGTGATAATGTTGGCTGTAGCAATTACGTTCACTAACACTAATAAAGGCATCATATGGGCTAAGCGTAGAGAGAGAAAATATTTGACTATTAAAGAATTTATGAAAAATAGTGATATTTCGACAAGCATATTAAGACTGATGAAATTATAGTTAATCCTCTTACCAAAAGACTACGTCTTATCACTTTAAAGAAACATGTTTATGACATGGGTGTTTGAGAGCCTTTTGATGCACTTGGTTAATGGGAGGATTTGACATTGGTTATCACTTTGAAGAAACATGTTTATGACATGGGTGTTTAAGAGCCTTTTGATGCACTTGGTTAATGGGAGGATTTGATATTGTTTTATGCTTGATGCATAATTTGTTTGGAACTACATCCTTGATGATGTATTTGGATTTATTATAAGTAATGATTATTTTTTAATATTTGGTCATAAAGTATTTATGTATACATACATTTATGTGAAGACTTAAGATATGTATCAGTTTTAAGCATAGGTTAAGATATAAAATTGATAACCTTCAAGGAATGTCTCTAACACAAAGTATATATCAAGATATTTAAGACAAACCTATAGGTTTATTGAACAAACCATAAAGTGATTCTCTTGGAAACTTGGGTTGCATAAAGTAGAGAACTGACAAACGATTACAAAATGCAATAGATCATTAAGGAAGTGTGGTTATTTAATGCTACACTATTACATTAGCTTCATGTCAATAAGATTCGTTGGTATATGTGATTATAGTTGGTGTTGGCTCTTAATAGATGTAGTTACTGCTATTTTCCTATATATCACAAATTTTATTGGATAGAAAGAATTTGTCACGACCTGGAACCCCCCATCGGGCCCATGACAATCGTCGTGAAGTCTCGATAGGTATTCACACCCCGAATACCGGTTAAAACCCCGTAAGGCTTTCGTATCAACTTTCGCACTTCCCCGGTGAGCAACGGTTATTAAATACCACAAGTCATTTTCAATTTAAAAATGCTTAAAAAATTTTTCGTTTGGCTCACAGGGGCATTTTCGTCGTTTTTTGTAAAAATTTTGAAATTTATTAAAAACATTGTAAATGCGTAGAAAACGCACATATATCATGACAAAAATAAATTTAAGTATCTAAAACGTTTATTTGGGGTTAATAATTTAATTATTTGAATGTAATAAAAATATTTAATAAAATAATATATTTTCTCATAAAACAATTTTTATAAAACTATCGATGAACAATTTTTGCAGCGTAAAAATTAATTATGTTTTTACATACCATAATATAAACAACTAAAATATGAAATTTAAATTACAGTGACCCGTGACCCACAACTAACCGAAATGCATGGAGACTGTGAACCTACAGTTCTTCTCGATTCAAGTCCACTAGGGTCCTTGATCGAATCTGCTAGCTACAAGCTACTCAGATCCTGAAATGTGAGAAAATGAGGGGGTGAGATTATAAAATCCCAGTGAGTAAGCAATTACCATCAAAACTATCTAAAGTCGAGTAAAAGGAAAAGATTAATATAAACTAGTGTAAAATGTTCATAATACTTTATTTCCTTTCACTAAGTGGATTAATTTCATTTCGCTTGAAAATTTACGTGGCTTATGATTATTCGTAAAATCGTGGCTCGTGCCATAAAATCTCGTGCTCGATGACACCTTGATCAGAGGCATTCAACCAAGCCCACCAAGGCTGTTAAAGTTCTCATAATTACTGAAAACAAGCCATTCCTTGGCGTTAGCTGAGTTCGTCTTCATGTGGTGGTTTGGCGTGAAGTGAACTCTATCTTATCTCAGGACAATTAAATAACCATGTACGCCTCTACAACTGAGATAAAAATATATATGGGTTTTACCGTACCACCTCTAATTAGGTCGGTCCACGGAAACCCATCTACTGCAATAGATTATAATCCACCAAGTAAATAAATATTTCAATAGCATAAATTGGTAATTTTTATTGTTAAACATTTTATCAGTACAAAGCAGATTGTACACATTTTCAACACAATCAACAATTAGCCAATCATGCCATAAACATCATAAGCCAATTAATTTAAAAACATAATTTACAATAATACAGGTAGTCTCCGATTACTCTAGTTTTAAAATCAATTGTTCAATTTTTAAGTCAATTTATAAAAATTCAATTTACTTTATAAATCCAATTTATTTCATAAATTTCACAATTTTCTCATAAAATAAGCAATTCACTAAATAAAACAATTTTTCATAAAATCCTCAAATTGAATAAAATTCCTCTAGATAATTAAGACGATAAATAGTTTACTCACTATATTAGGAGTAGAAATACTCCTATTTTAGGTCCTCGGGTGTATTCTCCTACCCGTGCGAAATAGCTTACCACCTCGACATAGAGTAAAATCAAAGAATTTACTATATTGCCTTTAAGTTAATATAAACTAATTTAAACCCTAAACTAATGTATGATATGTAATGCAAAATGTCTAGATTTTGCCTAAACACCGCATTGACCTATTTCGGTCTTTTACCCGATAAATTGATATACACGTTCGATTTAGCTCAAATCAACTCCATTTCTTTTCTAATACTTCAATTCACTGAATACAAGCCAATTTACCTAAAATTCATTAGTTCCACCTTCACAATCTTTCTTGAAAAATTCGGCCATGGTAGGGCATAAATCACCGAATTTTTCCTACTCAATTCCTATCCCATAATTCATCATTTTCTAGCCTATTTACTTGAAATAAAAATCAAATTCATCCTCACACACTCAAGGGTAAATTCGGCTAAGGAAGATTGGTGGGGAAAATGAATTTTTCTCTTGGTGTTTTGCTAGCCAACATGATAAACTAGCTAAAATCATCAACATATCTAAAAATTAAATTAATCTAACAACTTTCTCTCTCTAAACCCATATGACCAGCTTTAAATCCATCATGAAAACTTGCAATTTAACCACGGAAAATAATGAAAATTACATGGGTAAGGTAGAAATTAAGCTAAGGATGAAAAATCTTACCTTTTTGTCCTTGAATTTCTTGAATTTCCTTACTTTTTCTTGATTTTTCTCTTAGTTAGGGTTTATTTTTGTGTTTTCTCTCTCTTCCTTCAGGTTAGACCAAATATTGGGGAAGAAGGTTGATGAAAATTGACTTTTTATAAGCCTAATAAAATAATATTATTTTATTATCACTTTTGAATATTTTATTAATTTATTTTTTCTAGTCATCCATTTGACTTTCTTTTTCCACCATACATTCCTCTTCACTTATCCATGTCTTAGATGAAGTTTCTAGACTTTTCCAAAGTCTTGGTGGAGTAAATTTTCAAAAATTACACTTTTATCCTCGTAAAAATCAAAAATTACATTTTTACCCTAAAAATTAAAAAATCACTAGAATTCATATTTTTCACTCCTCATACTCATACCATACTTTAATTAATCATATTTGGTCCAAATCCTCTCGAAAATTTAAATTTTGTCCTCAGGTGAAAAAATTACGACTTTACCCCTATACTCCGAAATGTATTGAAATTACATTTCCTTTCCACTTTTCAACCTCAAATAACACTTCAATTGATCAATCTTAATCAAATGGGGCTAAAATCTTTTCTAAAAATTCTCGTTTTGACCTTTAGTGGTAAAATTATCATTTTGCCCTTGTGTCTCAAAAACACCGGGAACTAAAATTTTTCACTACCAAACCTCATATTATGCTTCAAATGATCATATTATACTTTAAATAATAAATCTTGATCAAATGTGATCAAAATCTTTTATGAAAATCTTCATTTTGTCCTTAAATGACAAAATGATCGTTTTGTCCCTAATCGGTCAATTTTCCCGATTGACTCCAAACTGGACCTCGAACTCTGAATCACTGTTTCGAGTAATTTCGCGGGTTTTAGTTTTCTCAAATTCATTCTCAGTTCTTTGTTTAGATTAGTTCGAGGTTTAAATCATCTCAATTGTATTTCTAGGTACAATACCGTGTTTTGAATTCTTTCCCGAGCTATTCAAATTTTCAATCACTCTATCAGTCATATACATGACCTGACAAGTATTTTTGGGGCTGGGCTTGATAGAATTCTTGGATTAAGTCTCGAGACTAGTTATAAATTGAGCTCAAAAATTTTTAAGATGTCTTAGCTTGCGAGTTATTTTTAAGAAAATATGTTTCCAAAATTGAATATAAATAATGACATCCAAGTGGGAGATTATTAGATTTTCTTCAATACTAAAGTGTAGACTTAAATTATTTAATTTATTTTGCTTATATATATATATAAGCTAAGCTTATTTGGTTTTGATAAAATGATAATATTATGGTCCAAAATATAATCTAGCAAAGTAAACTAGACTCAAATATTAAATATGTAGACATAACAGTATGGGCTTGTGTAAAAATCTCTAAATCCTATGATGGTTTGGACTAGGGATTAACTAGATAAAGGTAGATTATGTCTCTTCTCTTATCTACATAAAACATTAAGAATATCATTCAATTGGAGAGTTATTAGAAAACGTTTAATTTTTTTCTTTTTATAAAAAAACAAACTAAGCTTATTTGGTTTATATAAAATGATAATATTATGGTCCATAATATAATCTAGTAAAGCAAACTAGACTCCAATATTAGGTCTCTTCTCTTATTGAGAATCTCATTTATTGGAGAATTATTAGAAAAAAGAGGAGGAAGATTCTAATGCATTGAATTCCAACTATTAATTTGGTCAATATTGCTTTGGTTGTCAAATAATGTATAAAAAATGAAGTACACTTTATTTTCTAAAATTCAACTTCGAAGAACCTTGGATTAATATAAATTAATTAATATAAAATTTATTAGTTTTATTATTTACAAGCTTGATAATGTTTTAGACAAGAAAAAAAGAGTCGGGATGGGAGGAAAAGAGTTTGGCAAAAAAATTTTCTTTTTCCTTGTCTAGTAGGAAAAATATGAGATTAACTAAGAATATTTTCATTTTATTAAGTTTAGACAGGATAAACTCAAATCAAACTCTACGAGTAGGAGATATACAATTACCTTTTGAGTAAAATAAGTTTGGATGCAAAATTATATATATTTTTGGTCATTATTCACAACATAAATTATTTCATTAAGCAAGAGTAAAAGGAAAACAATTATAAATTAGAATTAGAGTTCGTTTGGTTGATGTTTCCACTAATTACTTTTAATTATTTTCTTTTTGCATTTGTATTTATTTTTTAGTATTTACTTTTTACTTTCTATTCATTTTTTAATATCATTTTTTTCCCTTCAATTTGAGAACACTGAAATCTCGACCATTTATGATGTGTTTATGATATAAACAATCATGAACCCTACACTCGTTGATAATCCAGTGTTTATAATAATTTACAATTAATTTTAATGATATGAACTTTTCTTTTTCGGCCGAAAAATGACATGAACTATTTAAAACCAATTTTTTATCTATTAGCTCCGCTCATATTATTTACAATAAAATGCAAGCTGCTATCGTTAAAGGAGTTTTTCCCGAATGTGGATGTAAGCCCCTGCCACTAGGGAATTGAATATGCTTTCATCTAATGGCAAAATCACATTATTGGAAGTAGAGGCATTTGGGTTTTTTTTTTTTTTTTTTTGTTATGTTCTTGAATACGGACCCATGAAAATTCAAATAAAACCTTAAAAGGGACCATGATCATTTATGATCAGCTTTACAATAAAAAATATACACAAGCGACGCTAATTTCAAATTTTACCAACAAAAGATATATGCAGAAAACGGCAGGGGCAATCAAATACGAACTCATTGCATTCGATAGAACCTTAATGAAGACGGGATAGCCCTACCTGGAGCACTAGAGCTGTGGTCCAATGATTGCAGCCCATAATTACAAGTCCATATACTTAGCAGACTACTTTAATTTCTTCATCCACCTGAGTACTCTTTGGCAGAAAATATCATTATAGGACACTTTACCTTATGCTTCCCCTGTTTCTCACTCCAAATTAAAGCCCCAAACCACAAATTCTTCCTCTCGTGCATATTATTTTCTTTCTCTAAAACTATTCTAAAACTCAAGCTCTGATCTGAGATACCAGAAAATTTCAGCCTCTTCGGCTTCACATCCACCTTATAATACCCTTTCGGACCGACAACCTTAGCCTTGTACTCGCTGGACCCTTTATTTGCATTCGTCATCTTCCGAGCTACTACTACTGCCCCATGCCAAACCTTTTCTGCTTCCACTGTTACAGTTGGATAATTCAACTGCCATGTACTATCATTTGAGCAATGGGATTTTTTTCCTGTAACAATTTGTAATTGTTTCTTTGTGTAGTTCAATTCACATAAGAAATTAACATAATCTTGTTGTTCCAAACCAAAAACTAAACCGGGGTCCATTGCTTTAATAGGTAGCATATGCCCTGATCCAATGTCAAATGGGGTAGCAGCATTACCTGTAGACTCATCCGAAATTGGAGAAAATGGCTTATTTCTATTGTAATTATAATGTTTATGGACAGTTGATGTAGTCATTAAGGCTGATTTTATCTGATTTGGACCCCAATCCGGGTGGGATGCTTTGATCAACGCCGCGGCACCTGATACGTGTGGACAGGCCATCGAAGTCCCAGACATAATGTTAAAGCTTGACCGTCGAAAATCCAATGCCATGCCAGATGGCCCAATCGCATCCGTCCACGCTCCCAAAATATTCACACCTGGCGCTAGAATATCAGGTTTTAGAATTCCAGCTACAAGAGAATTAGGACCTCTTGATGAAAATGAGGCAACAATTGGAGCTGGCTTTGCATGCATTGAAATTGTTCCTTGTGATGATATTTTAGCCATTGGGTTTTCATCATATAAAATATAGTCCTCAATTACCTTGCCTTCTAAAGCCCCAATGCTAATAGTTGGGATTACATGGGGCTCCGAAACTATTCCATTGGGATCAATATTTCCGTGAGAAAGTATCATGGCTATTGCCCTGGCTCTTTTAAGCACAGCCCCAAGTGACAATCTTGCTACGTATCCTTCTGTCCGGCAAAACACAATTTTACCCTCGATTAATTGGCGAGAGAAATTGAATCCAGACGAAGAATTGAATTTAGCAGCAAAGTGGAGCGGGTAATATTTTCGGGTCAATATATCATCACGCATCAAGGTGATGGATGTACCGAGAACTGATACCTCGTTCTTGAGATGTATGGTTGCTGGGAAATCACGGTCTACCGTTCCGGCACCGACGGTAGTGATCCACGGTGGCTCATTAGCAACAGTTGCCAATGTGGGTCCCTCGTTTCCGGCTGACACAGCTATGAAAATACCGTGAGAAAATGCCCGGAATGACACGATGGACAATAAATCGAGGTAAAACGGCAAACGAGATGAGCCAAGTGAAAGTGATATAATGTCAACACCATCCGTTATTGCACTTTCGAAAGCCTTACAAACATCGGATAACAAACAACCTGAAGCCCAACAAACCTTGTACACTGCAATTCTTGCTCTCGGTGCCATGCCACGGGCCAACCCAACCGCAAAACCAAAAAACCCGGATCCTGGTACAGGAGACCCTGCAGCAATGGATGCGACATGCGTGCCATGCCCATCAGAGTCTCTAGGTGACCGAAATTCCTTAATGGGTTTGCCCGATTGGCCAAACCAAGCATCATATCCACCGGAGAAGAAACGGGCACCTATGATTTTAAGGTTACAATTTGTATGATTGAATTTGAAGCCACTTTCACATTGGCCTTTCCAGTGAACTGGTATTGGTCCAAGGTTATGGTCAGAGAAACTCGGGTGTTCGGGCCAAATACCAGTGTCGATAAACCCAATAATCGAATTGGATTCTGAAGTGTTTAGCATGCAAGGATTTGGGGTTTCCAGGCCAAGAAATGATGGTGAACGTGTGGTGTGGAGGTGCAAGACTTTGTCAGGGAACAGGGAGAGAACTCCAGGGAGTTTCCGGATGCTTTTAACTTGGTCAGGTGTGAGGGTTGCAGAGAAGCCATGGATTGGAGCACTATAAACATGAATGATAGAAGAAGAAGAAGAAGAAGCGGGTGAAGAAGAAACGATTGAAGAGTACCAAAGTTTCTGAGAGAGGAAAGGTGAGGGTTTCGAGAGAGGATCCAGGAGAGCTATGAAAGTGTTTGAAGAATTAGAGTTGTATATGAAAAGAAAGAAGATGAACACCGAAAGTAGATGAAACATGGCTTTTTCTTCGCTAGTTAAAACGATAAAGGTTGTGATGATGTTTTATACATAGAAGGTTTGTTTATTTATCCACTATTTTATTTCGAACATAGTTGCGTCTTTGTTGATTTGGAATTGGCTGGACCACGGAATACGGAACATGGGCTGCTGCAGCAGCAGCGCAATGACTAATGAGGCGGTGGAAGAGGAGAAGTCTTTTTTGAGAGTTGGCTTGACAGGTTTAGCAGAGTGATGCCCTGGGTTGCAGCCCCTGCAGGGAGCAATGAAAGGGAGAGAAGACTGCCGAAGAAAGCTGACTGAGTGAAGAAGGCTAAGTTTTGTGGGACCATCACAATTTGCACAAGTAAACGCCCCAGTCAAGTTTACTTCCGCTCCTTCTGTCCTCGAGGTATTTGCCTACACTTCCGTTTTAACTAGTTTCTCACAAGCCACGCATAAATGGTCAAAGCTAGAGGGAAAAGCTAGGCTTGTAGACGGGTGTGCTATCCATTAATTTTGAGGAATCTTAATTCTAATCTGATTAATAAGTAAGGTGTCATAACGTGTCAGTCCATAAACTTAACCGTTCGACGTGAAAGATGAGTTGTCATCAATTTTTCTTTTGTTTATATGTGATTGGTCAGGTTAATTTATACTTTTTAATGAGGTTTTAACTTGACTTAAGTTCATTTAAAAAACTAGATTCCAATCTACCAAACAAACTAGGTTTAGAAATATAGTTAAGTGTGAGGAAATTGTTAGAACGCTCACCATGCTTAACGTGGTATCTAATTAATTATATGTTATCCTTTAAGTCTTAATATATCAATTGTAAATTTGATGTTCAGCTTTTTTTTTTAATTATTTTATTTTATTTTATCATTTTATAACAAAGAAAAATCCTTTGGTATTGAAATGTCTTTCAAATACTCCAATATTTATGGCAGAATTTAAATGAAATTTCTCACCTAGAAATTTTCTTGAAGTTATTACTTATAATGTTCTCAAACTTTCATCATCAAGGGATTTACATTTATTTATTTAATTTTTATGAGTATTATGATATTATATTTTAATCTACAAGATTTTAAATACTTATTATTCTCTATGTCCTATATTTTAATTTATGAAACCTTAAATATTTATTTTTTGTTTATACATTTTATTATTTATTTGTCATTATACTTTATGTTAATAATAATTATTTACAAATAAATCTATTTGCAAAAATAAATTAAAAGATTACTGTTGGTTACGACAAAATCAAATTAAGTGCAATAGAAGGAATTTTAAACGATTAAACATAAATTGTAAAGCCCGACCTTGTTTTATCCTTGATATGCTATTCACATGCATTTGATAGCGTGCTTGCATATTAAATTACCCCGAAAAATTAGTTAAAAGTTAATAGTGTACCCAGTGGTACGATTAAGATGATTGAATCTCGAACTAGTTTAAATAGAGATTTGAGGATGAATTTGAGAATTTCAAAACCCCGGAGTATCATATTATGGTAATTAGGAGTTCGAGGGTTGATTTGGAGTCAATCTGAAATTTTAGTGTTCTAGGGGCAAAATGGTCATTTTGCCACCCGAGGATAAATTTTGAATTGTTCAAAAGGATTTAGATTAAATTTGATTAATTGAAGTATGGTATGAGTATGAGGAGTGAAAAATATAAATTTTGGTAATTTTTCGGGTTTATGGGTAAAAATATAATTTTTCACTTTTACGGGGGTAAAGGTGCAATTTTGAAAAATTTACTCCACCAAGATTTTAGCTAAGTCTAGAAATTTCATTTAAGTTATGGATAAGTGAAGAAAAATGTGTGGTGGAGAAAGAAAGTCAAATGGATGACTAATAAAGAAAGAATTAATAAAAATTTAACATGTGTTAAAAATAAATATTATGTTATTAAGCTTATAAATGGACTTAAAATTCAGCCAAAAACCCTTGTGATGGTTGGCCAAAGCAAAGCAAAGAAGGAAGAAAAGAAAACATAAACCCTAGGCTGAAAATCAAGGAGAAATTAAGAGAATTCAAGGAATCAAGCTTGAAAAAAGTAAATTTCTTGATTTTTCTTAGTGTTCTACACTACCCATGCTTTCTTTTCCATTTTCCATGCAAAAATCACAAGTGGGTATGACAAACCTATGCTGGCCGAACCTCCATGGAGGGGTTTTGAGCAATTATTTTGATAGATTTTAGGTTTATTTAATGTTTTTAGTTAGGTAGAAATGAAATATAGCAAAATCTAGCAAGAAAACCAAAATTTCCACCTTGAACCCCATATGGCTGAACCTTCTAGGAAGAGACTAGCTGCTGAAATTGATGCTAATTTGAGGTATTTAGGTGAATTTTGATGAATTATAAAGTTAGAAAATTAATGAGAAATTTTGGTGCAAAAATCAAAATTTTTACCTAAAGTGCAGATCGGTGCACTAGGTGGTTCGAACTGATAATTTGCATCACATTCACAGTCACTAAGGTAAATTGGGTGTAATTAGAGTATAGAAATTGAAAGAAATTAATTTTGAATTAAATTGGAGATTTTAGTCAATTCGACTGCGTGTAGGAGAACTAGGTCGAATACCGTGTTTAGACAGTTATTCGGACAGTTTGCATCACATTTCATGCACTCATATAGAATTATAAAGCCTGAAATCAATTATGATTAATTGACATAATTTATTGGAATTTGTGTCGCGCATAACATATAGGTGGTGAACTTTCCGATAAAGGCAAAGAAATTGTGTCGGACGATCAAGACTAGGAGTGTTTCGGACTCTTAAAACAGTGAGTGGATAAATTACCGTTTTCAATATCTAGAGTAGTTTTATCTGTTTTCGTGCTTTTAATGAATTGAATTTTATAAATGATTTTTAAATTCAAAAAATGATTTTATAACATTGAGTATGTGGAGACTTGTGTTGAATTTGTGCTTATGTATTCAATTTGAACTCTATGGCTTATGATCTTGGGAAGCATGCTGGCTAGATTTATATTTGTATGAAATATGTGATTGTTTTCCCTTGTTTAAGTATACTGGGTAGAATTTTATTGGCCATGTTATGCTATAAAAATTTTGTTGATTGGTGGGTTAATTAGTCGCTGCAGTGGCGGGTTTCTGTGAACCAGTCTATTAGAGGGGCACGGTAAACCCAGTTATTATTTTTACCTCGGTACAAGAGGCGTGAAGGGTAACTCCTGAGGTAAAGATTGAGTTCACTTCACGCCGAACCACCACGTGAAGTTGAACTTACCCAACACCAAGGAACGGTTGCGTTTTGGAAAAAAATCATGAAATTTTAACAGCCTTGGCGGACTCGATTAGATGTTTTGATCAAGTGTCCACGAGTATGAGATTTGGCCTAAGCTTAGTTTTTATGAAAGAAATCATAAGCCTTGTGTTTAGATAAAATGAAATTGTTTTGTATGATTTTACTCAATTTGGTGTTATGAACTACATTATGATATCGTGTTTTTATATTATCTCCATCTACTCGACTTTAGATATGATGGATGGTATTTATTTACTCACTGAGTTGTAATACTCACTGAGTTGTAAAACTCACCACCCTCAATTTCTCCCATTTCAGGCTCACAGGCATCAGTAGATAGAGAGTTTTTGTTAAGGAGGAAGTTTGGAGTGGCAACTTTAATTTCCAAAGGTCCATCTTCTAGTCCATATCTCTCTGTTTTGGGCCCGTTTAGCGTTGTAAATTAAATTTTATACTTTAGTTAATTGTATTACAATATTTAATAATATATTATGCTTTTACGCTACAAAAATTATTTCCGGATATCTATATAAAAATTATTTTATAAGAATATACATTATTTTATGAAATATTTTTATTTTATTCTATTAAATATAATTTTACTTAAATTGCATGTTTTAGATATCCGATTTCATTTTCGATTACGAATTATGTATTCTCAACACATATATAACATTTTTACCAAATTTTGAAATTTTTGACAAAAATGACCAAAACGCCCCTATGTAGTGAATTTCGTCTTTTTCACTGTTTTGATCCGAAATTGGATAAAATGCTGACAAACATGAAATTAGTAAATAGAGACTCACAGGGGAGTTGAAAAATTGGTACAAGAGCCTTGCGAGGTCTCAATTTACTCTCGGGGGATGAAGGTCTATCGGGACATCACGACAGTTGTCACGGGCTCGATGGTAGTTTCGGGTCATGACATAAATACTATGCTACACCTACATTGGATGACCTTGGTATTTTTAACGCAAATAAAACTTTGAGGGAGAAGAAAGTGATCAGAATTCCTTTGCCAAGTGATGTAAGAATCACGATGGCTTCCTCCTCCTTTGATTCAAATTGTAAACATCAAAAGGAAGTGGAGAACCTGAGCCACCCAAGCATTAGACCTCCAATAAATACACACGTGGCTGCAATGGAGACTTTTGAAGGAGAAAGCTTTCTAACCACTTCTTTGTGCTAGCAAAGTGGACAACCTATTGTCCTCTTCTTTACTCAATCTCCAACTAAACCACACAAAAGAAACTTTTCTTAAGAGCTTAAACACAGTTGACATCTTTCAACTTTTAAATCTTGAATTATGAATTTTTCAGCACTAAAAATATTATTTTTATGTCTAGATTTTCTGTTGCACACTAAAACTCAAAGATTTTGTGATTTTCCTTATCATCAAAGCTCGCCTAAGGTTAAGATGAAGGATTAATGGGTTTCTAAGCATTTATTATGTTAAGTAGTAGACGGTTTAAGTTAGAAAACTAGTTTTAGAAGAACTTGGTTAGTGTTGAAAAGGTTTAAAAAAGTAATTATGTGATTTATAGTCTAAGCAATGATTGTATTAATTATTTAACACTTTAGGTGCTATCAAAATTCCAAAGAATTCATTGGAGTAAAATCTTGCTTGTTGATAGAGGTTGACACTTCAAAGGTGAATGGATACACCCTTTTAAATATTTTAATACGATAAAGCCAAGCATGTTTTATTGTGTTGTTTAGCTTACATGATTTGAGTACTATGTTTACAAAAATTAAATCAAATGAATTTTTATCCAAATGTTTTCTAAAGGTTTTAGAATATAACTATACATGTAAATATCATTACTATGTATTAGTTTTCAATAAAGGGGGACAAACCTTTTCAAATGTTTTACTTTAAAAACTTTGATTCCGTTATGAATTAGAAATGAGAAATGTATATGGTTATATGGATGGCAAGTGGATGTGAGTTCCCACCTTTATACTTGATGATAAGTATGATGATTGAGTATTTTTGGAAGAATACGGTTCATGGAAAACTAGAACCCACATTGTTGCTATGGAAAAGTATGAGAAACAAATGTTTAGGTTGAGGTAAACGTTCCCACCCTTAAGCTTATGATATGATTATATGAGGAAAATTAGAGTATGTGAATCATGATTCATCGGGATAATATATGATATAGTTTCCACATATCCCATAAGAGATTTAAAGGTGTAGTATAAGTCTACTTTGATTATGCATTAATGATAGATTGAGATATGAGTCAATACTTTGTACGTGATTGTTTCCTAGAGTTTTCACACGGTGGAAGGTAACATTCCACAGATGGTGAATTGCATTTAGTATGGTGATGATAGCGCTCCACACAGTGTGAGGTAACATTCCACATGCGTTGAATTGCACAATGTTATGGATGAATGTACAAATGTGGCTCAAGAGCCTATATGGACACTTGAGGGTGTTGAGAAATGACTACGACTTGATGTATGAGTTGTTAACTTTGAGTTTATTATGAATGAATGCACTTGCATAGCTTATGTTTAGAAGTTCCATAACTATGTATAGTTACCTTTGGATTCATGCATAAGTTTGATATTGTAGGCTTTATGAATGATGATTATGGTTAATGGGCCGAGTTATGATCAATGAATGTAAAAAGGCTTGTTTGGGTCTAACAGGTTATACTTATTTGGTTTCATGCGCCAGTCATATCCCACAATAAAATGGGATGTGACAACCAGTCCACCTCGAAACGATGAGGCTATACCCTTGCCTTTGTCACTCGTAACATTCCTTGCAAGTGACACTGTTCCAAGTGGGGTAATGGCAACTGGTCACACATATATGTTAGAAGTGTTAGTTTTATAATAAAAAAAAAATCCAAGAAGAGGATGAATTGGACTTTTAAAAATTCTTTTTTATAAATTTAAACTTTATATGAAGGCAAGTTTGAAAATAAGTTTCCCAAATTTGTTTTCACTTTAAAACATGTCAAAAGTAATTTAAGTAAAGTATTGACAAAACAAGTTGAAAATAAATTTTAAAGCTCTTTAAGGCAAATTGCACTAGTGTAAAATTTTCACAAGCCTCCAATCAAATCAAGCAAAAAAATAATTTTCATAAATTTGTTTTTCTATCAAAGTGTGTTAATAATAATTGGAAGAGTAAATTAAAGAATAAACAAGTTAAGAACAAATTTGATAAATTCTTTAATGTAAATGCATAAATTCAAGGAGTGAAAAATAAAGAGAGAAGATATAATATTTTTATAGAGGTTTGGCCTCCTTGCCTATGTTCTCTCCATTAACTCACTAAGGAATTTCAAATCCACTATGAAAAATACTTTTTAAGGTTTAAAAATAACTTTTACAATGCCTTTCAAGGATCAAGCACAAACTCTCAATACAATGCATTTTACGGATCAAGCACAAACTCTCAATACAATGCATTTTATGGATCAAGCACAACCTTCATAATGCCTTTCAAAGGCTAAGGCACAACCTTTTCTCTTTTACAATTTTAAATAGCAAGGATGCCTCTAAAAAGTGGGTTTTGCTAAGTAAGTACAATGTAGGAAGAGTATGATGAGTATAAAAATGATTACAAAAGATAGGAATGAAGACACATAGGAATTATAGCACAAGAAAGCTTAAAAGCTTAGTAGAAGAATAGAATTTGCTTTCTTTAGCTTGGTTTCTCCCTCTTTTTCTTCATAAGGTTTGATTCTTATTCAAATGATATTTTTCTCCACTTTTATAACCTTGTAAATGTGTTCTTATAGTTGGAGAAGCTTGGGAGCCATTGGAAAAGGTTTGGTGAAGAAAATAGTCATTTTTCCTTTGATTTTCATGTGTAACGGACAGTTCTTTATCAAATGTATTGATACATTTTGGGCAGAACCATTCTATTTAAAATGGATCAATACTTTTGACCAAAGTATTGATACTAATAGATTAAAATATAGAAAATTCTTTTTTTTGAACCCAATTTGATGCCAAATACTTTGACATTTGAAAATCAAATACAAATGAGGTTTAAAACTAATTTAAACAAGTTTAAAAAATTATTGAAACAAATTCAAAATCATTAAAGTAATTTCAAAACTCATGCAAATGATTTTGAAACTTTCACATGGAAACACTTACGCACTTCAAAACTTATTTAAAAAAGTTTAAAACCTATTGAAACGCTTGATACCATGAGATTTTAACAGCTTTGGCGGACTCGATTGGATGCTTTGATCAAGTGTCCACGAGTATGAGATTTGGCCTAAGCCTAGTTTTTACGAAAAAAATCATAAGCCTTGTGTTTTGATTAAATGAAATTGTTTTGTATGATTGTACTAAATTTGGTGTTATGAACTACATTATTATATCGCGTTTTTATATTGTCTCTATCTACTCGACTTTAGATGTCGTGGATGGTATTTATTTACTCACTGAGTTGTAAAACTCACCACCCTCAATTTCTCCTATTTCAGGCTCACAGGCATCAACAAATAGAGAGTTTTTGTTGAGGAGGAAGTTTGGAGTGGCAACCTTAATTTTCAAAGGTCCATCTCTTAGTCCATATCTCTCTGTTTTGGGCTCGTTTAGCATTGTAAATTAAATTTTATACTTTAGTTAACTATATTACTGTATGTAATAACATATTTTGCTTTTACGCTATAAAAATTATTTTCGGATATTTATATAAAAATTATTTTATAAGAAAATATATTATTTTATAAAATATTTTTATTTTATTCTATTAAATATAATTTCACTTAAATTGCATGTTTTAGATATCCGATTTCATTTTTGATTGCGAATTATGTATTCTCTACGTAAATATAACATTTTTATCAAATTTCAAAATTTTTGACAAAAATGACCGAAACGCCCTATGTAGTGAATTTCATCTCTTTCACCGTTTTGATCCGAAATTGGATAAAATGCTTACAACCATGAAATTAGTAAATAAAGACTCACAAGGAAGTTGAAAAACTGGTACAAGAGCCTTGCGAGGTCTCGATTTATTCTCGGGGGATGAGGGCCTATCGACACATCGTGACCGCTGTCACGGGTTCGATGGTAGTTTCGGGTTGTGACATCCAATACTCCAAATCATCAAATACAAGCTAGATAACATGTAATATCACAAAATCCATCATCAATATCTCCCTTGTAAAATTCGACCATTGAAGGTTTAGTGTAGATCATGTGATTTTCATGCTTGATTTTTACACCTAACATCATAAAACAACTAAAAACACTTAAAATAGCATGAAATTCATCAAAATCCATTATCCAATTTCTCTCTTGAAAAATTCAGCCAATGAGTGTGGGTAAAGGGCATGAAATTTCTTACTTGTTTTTCATGCTAATCATCACCAAACAACTAAAAACACTAGAATAACATGAAATCTAGCTAAATCCAAGATCAAAACCCCTCCCCCCATGTCTGACCAGCAAAGGTATCTTCATGAAAACTTGATTCTCAACCATGGAAAATGAAAAAGAATGCATAGGAAAGGTAGATAACAAGCTAGAATTAAGAAAATTTACCTTTACTTGCTTACTTCCTTGAAATCCACCAATTTTCCCTTGAATTTTCTTAGCTAGGGTTTGTTCTCTTCTTTTTCTCTTTGTTCTTTGTTTTGGCCGACCATGAAGAAATGAAATGGCTAAGGCTTAAGTTAGTTTTATATGAAAAATTATAAAAGGATAAAAACTTGCCATGTGTCACCATATAATTGGCCCATGTGTAACACTTAACCATTAAGTAGTCTCTCACCACCACATGATTATCCATGGGTCAAAATGATGATGGATGAAGTCCATGGGCTGGAAAAGTGTATGGTGGTGTAAATTTTCAATTATGTCTCCATGGTCACGTAAAATGACCATTTTTCCCTTATACTCGAAAAACGTCAAAATTGAAAATTTTCACTTCTCAAGCTGAAATTATATTCCAAATAGTCAAACTTGATCAAAATTTCATCCACCGTTCCAATTTTGCCCTCAAGTGACAAAATGACCATTTTACCCCTACATTATGAAAATTCTAAATTTGACTCCAAATCAATCCTCGAACTCCAAATCACCATATTAAGTCATTCTAAGGTTCAATAACTCTCGAATGCATCTTAAAATCTCTATTTAGACTAATTCGAGGTATAAATCAACTTAATTGTATCACTAGGTACAATACCGTCTTTTAACAATTTCCAAGGCATTCAAGTATGCAGACATGCTTTCTAATGTATAAATGGCATAATAAATATATTGTAGAGCTGGGCTTGACAAATATCATGATTAAAATCATTTTTACTTAAAATTTTCCTTTTTTTATTAAATTTGATATTATTTTTAATGGGATGATTTCTTGGCAAATTATTTTGTCATTAAAGTATTTAATGCGCTTACTTTGGTTTTCATACAATATCTAAAAACGGTAATTAAAACTTTTTGTTTCATTTTATAAATGTATTTTAAAATAATCTCATTAAAAATAATATGAAATTTAATAAAAAAGTAGAAATTTTAAGTGATAATGATTTTAATCATGATAATAACTCTATAAAATATTATATTTTTTTTATAGAAGGGGAACTTAAACTTAAATTTTGTAAAGAAGATAAATTAATACACCTGTTATGAAATCAAATAATCAAGTAAAAAAAATATTTATATTTATTTCTTAACACCAAAAATCTTTTACACGTAATTATCTAACTTATTAACAAGTATGTGGATTGTTTGCTAAAAAATTTGTACTTGTCAAATATTTTTGGTTCAATTTCATCCTTAAACATCTCAATTTTGTTCAATTTAATCTTTGTATTGTACATTTTTATTCAATTTAGTTGCTATGACGTGATATGGATTTTTGTTTTTGTAAAAAATTTTTCTCAATCTGCTACGTCATCATGCCAGTGCCAGTGGCAGTACCATGCCATCATGCAAGTGCTATTTGGCACTACCACGTCATCATATTAGAGTGACATGGCATATTGCCACATCAACAAATTTGCCACATCAGCATTGACATTATCACCTCTAACGGCAAATATTAATAGTGTAAGGACTAAATTGTTCCAATTTTCAAATTGAAGGACTAAATTTACCAAATTTTGAGTATAGAGACTAAATTGACGAAAACAAATAGGTACAAGATCTATTGGGTACTTTGACCAATATTTAATAGCAATAAGGTTAATAAAAAATCTTTAAAAAATCATCATAATTATTAGAATAAATCTCTTAAAAATGGAATTTTTGGAGAAGTTGCAAGGGTAATTTTCTCAAATTTTTCCTACGTAAAAATAATTATAGGACTTTGCCAATAGTGTTGGGAATATCTCAAAATTGTTTTTAAATAATTTTTCAAATATGTAAAAAATGATAATAATTTACCAATTGCATCATGATACTTATTTACTTGCATATATGTATTCAAAGTTTTTAACAATGAAAAAACATGGACAAGAACTAATGATGAAATTTTAAGAAATTTGTAAGTGACAATTCCCTTAAAAATTACTTGGTGAGGAAATTTTCTAAACTCTACCAAAAGCGTTGGAAAACTTAAATTAATTTTCAAGAACAAGGTTTTTCATTCATTTTTCCAAATGAAAATAAGAAATATAAAATCAAATTAAAATAAATAAAAATGAAAAACATAAATATGTAAATAGATAAAAGTCTTTTAATGATGAAATTTTAAGAAGTTGTAAGCGACACTTTTCTTAAAATTTTTAAGTGAAAAAATTTTTAGATTCTGCTAAAAGTGTTAGAGAATTTATAAGAAAAGATTTCAATATCAAATGCTAATAACAAATAATGAAAACTAATGATAGTTTAAAAATAAACAATGTTTTATACAAATATTTTTTAAATTTTTTTTAAAATTTTTTTTTAAATAATCCAACAATGAAATCTTTTCAATGAAATAAGTGATTTTCTTTAATGTTATTTAGGTGATGGAACTTAGTTTTCACAAAGTGTTGGGAAAACTTATAAAAAATTTCAATACTTAAATAATAAAAATAACTAAAATAATTAAAAATGTATATTTAAAATTTATTTGTCAAGATTAAAACAGCATAACACATAATTAACAGGTACTGTTCTTAGATATCGTTGGGGCACTAATACCTTCTTTGCTTAACCATACTCTCAAACTTTAAAATTATTTCGTAGAACAAAACTTAGTTTTTTAATAAGCTTAAGTCAAATTTAAGATATCATTGCAAAAACTAGATTTAATTAAATGACTAGTCACATTTAAAGAAAAAAAAATTAATGACAAATCCTTTTCAATTCGAGCAATCAAAATTTTGAATTCGCACGTTATATATAGCAACTATTTTAGCCATCCGAAGAAGTGGCAGAATATATAGAACTTGTCCTAGGTACACTAAATTATTGTAGGTCGGCCCCTAGAATCATGTCCTATACATAATTAGTATATACTAACATTTCAAATTCCACTTCATTGTTCATAAGTGTGGAATGATTTTTTTCCCCCATAATGTCCATTAATTTCCCAAATGTAATGAACATTCACTAAATTGTTTTCACCTGCTCTCTTAAACTAATTAGCACTCCCTAATTATATATATATATATATATATATATGTGTATACATATATGATATTGTCATATTCTACTCTTTTTTACAATGAAATATATTTAAAAAAAACCCTTATTATTATCAATATATTTTTAAATTTAACAAAAATTATTTAAATTTAAAATAAGCTAATAATAATAATAAATCATTTTAACTACAAAAATCAAAATAATACAATATTGAAAGATGCATGTAGCGAAAATTACTTGAACTTGTCTCCAACGTAATTATTTATAGTTAAAATTTCAAAAGAAATAATTAAAATTAAAATTAATGCTTCATTGATTATTATTGACAGTACTAGTAGTCGATGCAAAGGTGAGACAAAAATTAAAAGAAAAGGCGAAAAAGAACTCATGTTGTCGGCAATGCATCCGTGACCTTTGTTTTAGTGATATTGAGAGAGAAAGTGGGGCGAGGAATTCAGAGCTGCAGGGAACGCATGCCAAGGAAGGACCACTGATCACAAGCACATAGCTGTTTGGCATTTGCTACTATTTATATATATTGCCCTAGTTTTGAAGGTCATGAAATCATGATTTGAATAGTTTATTAACTCTCTTGTACACCATGAACCAAAGCTATACATCTGCAAATTAATTTTCTGGTTGACATAAACTCCAACTTATATCCCCAAATCCGTGCTTATATACAAAAATATGATGGAGCTTATATACAAAAATATGATGGAATTATCTGTTTGAATTTAACAATTCTTTTAATGAGTAGTATAGTTCCCAAGCGAGTTGATCAGAAAGGTGTTTGTGGACGAGATGGCCGCACCTGCAATGAATGATGAAGCGGCTGAGGCTTGTGGGCGCAAAAGTTGAAACACATTTAACCCAGGCATGTGCTTTTGCCAACAATGCTTCGATAACATTCTGGGTCCATAAGCAACTCGATTAATCCAGGACTGCACGACATTTTCAAGAGTGGTTGATTTCCAGTAGGCAGTAGATGTGGCCACCATTGCAGTCTTTAACCTAGATAATATTGGCTGCAGCTTTTAAACATTTGGATGTCCTACTTCTGCATTTTTCTTGGTGCAATACTAGAAAGAAAGAATATAGGATTTCTGCTACCTCTTTTAGAACACAGGAGTGAAAAATCAAAAGCACTAGCAAATGGCTTCAAGACATATTTATGCCCCTTTCCTTAAGATTTTATTTGCCCAAACTTAATAGTATTTAAAAGAGTTATCAACATGTAAACCTCGAAGATACAATAAAACTCAATAATTGATTACATTTTACACTAAAAAAATCAATCCATTAAGCACTCCAAATGTATGACTAGATTGTCAAACTCTTATAATTTGAAAACAGTTTAGAAGCAATTTGAGAATAATTTGAAAAAAAAAATAGAGAGAATGATGAAAAATTGTTTCTTTTCGTTTTTTTTTCATTCATATTCAAGAAACTAGAGAATCCTGTTTAGAAGCAATTTGAGAATAATTTGAAAAAAAAAATAGAGAGAATGATTAAAAATTATTTCTTTTCGTTTTTTTTTCATTTATATTCAAGAAACTAGAGAGTCCTATTTATAGATAAAGATGATATAATTGATTGTTTTCTAACATAATCATTTGAAAAAGCTTAATTATTTGAACAAACATAACTCTTGAATAGTCATAATTGTATAAAGAACTTTCTTCTTTTCATTCTTTCATTATTATTGTTGAAAATGTCCAACAATCCCCTATCTTTTTTAAAGTAATCTAAATTTCGATTGCATAAATAAAAGTGTCTTTCAATTGAACTTTCACTTAGTGGACAAACATAACTCTTGAATAATCATAATTGTTTAACTAACTTTCTTCCTTTCATTTTTCTATTGTTATTGTTGAAAATATCCAGCAATCCCTCGTCATTTTTGAAGTAATCTACATTTTTTATAATTTAGAAATCAATTGCATAAATGAAAGTATTTTCCAATTGAATTTTCGCTTAGTGAAAAAAATGTAAAAGTTAATTGATATTGCATGGTAAACAATACTTTGAACTAGTTATTCCATTGGTTAACCAAACACATCTCATACAATAATTTTAACACCAATGAATGCACAATATTCGGCGAACATTTATGGCTATATGTTTGCATTCTCTTTTCATGAGTGCTATTAGATTCAAGGTCTTGAGCTCCTAAAAGTAGCTACACTTCACACTCACATAGGTAGATCCCATCAAGAGTACCCCGTAATTAAAGCATTCTAACAAATTTATGTTATGGTTATATGAAGAGTATATTACTCATCATTTTCTTACCATTACGAGTACCTAACATTTTAATTGGGATGAAATATTATATATCATATTATAGTGTTAACAGCCACATAGAAATGATGCATTTTGTTTCAGTAAACTCAAGGCTTGACATACAAAGCATTAAGCTAAGGTTAAACCATGGGTCACTCTTAATTTATGAACTTGAGCTCCATCCCTTCTAAAGTCTTACTTACAAGATTTCTACCAAGACATTTTGTCAAATGGTTCATCAAGTTTTTACTTGACTTCATGAAACGAAAGTTATAGTAATCACTTCATTTGAAATTAATTGCTAGACATAACTATATCTCAACCTAATAAATCTAGATTTGTTATTACACACTTGACTGTATTCTCTTACTAAATTTGCTTCACTATAACAATGGATAAACATTAGAGAAATTGGTTTAGATCATAAAGATACAACATGGAGTAAGTTTTTTAACCATTCGACTTGTTTGATGTCAACTGCCAATGCAATAATTCGATTAAAAGGCAAATTAGAGCCTTTTATAGAAAAATGGATCCCATTAAAATGAATATCAGCTCGAGAGTAGTAAAAGGTTAAATTTGGGGCTAATTCCAGCAATGGTGGCAACCGGTGATGGCAAAAAACGGTGGCCTGACGATCAAATTATGGATAGAATAGGGGAAGGGAATTCTAGAGAGAGAAGCTCTTGTCTTAGAGAGAGAATGGGAAGAATGAAAATAAGAAAAGAAAGGAGCTAAGAGTCTTTATAAAAACATCAATAGAACATCGTTTTGAAGGCAGCTTATTTAAACAATAAATGACGTCGTTTTGTATCAACAAAAGAAACAAGAAATGGCCTTTTAGGGCAGTCTTTGTTCGTTGGTTCAAGCCCAATAAGTTTGGGTCTCTTGCTTTATTTGGGTTTAGAAACCCATTATGGTAACCTTTTTCTTTATTTTCTTTTTATCTTATTTTGATGTTTGTTTATTTAATTATAAATAAATTTTCAATTGGACTTATTTCTTTTTTTTCTTTTAATATTCTTAATAATCTTTTGGTTATTTTTTTCTTTAATTATATTGTCTCATTTTTTTATTTAGTTAATTATTTACATATTTTCTTTGTCAAATAATGTAGGGACCTTAATTTGGAAAACAGATTTTAATAGTCATAAAATAATAAATCATGAAAACAGGGTAGAATAGATTTTAATAAAAAAAATAAATATTAAATAATAATGTGTTTGTGTCATAAAAATTTAACATAAAAACTCAAACAAAATCTATGGAAATCCTTCAATGATGAAATCTCGATAATGTTTTAACTGATAACTTTGAGAGAATTTCTAAGTGAGGAAATCATCTAAAATTCTACTATAATGGTGAAGATTTTGGAAAATTTTCAATATAAAAAATTTACATAAATAATAACAATAAAAATAACAAAATAACGTAAGTAAATAAATAAAAACATAAAAATAAATAAATAAGAGTTCCCCTATGATGGAATTTGCTATCGGTTTAATACATGCAAGTGCATGCGATAGTAGAAGTAATATAAAAGTAAGTCGGGTATTGTTTTTCACAAAGATTTGTACCTATTCTTACAAAGTACTAAATTTATGACAAAATCTATCTTATACAAACACCCAATTTTGAATGGTTAATTAAATTAAAAATGTTCTTTAAAACTAAGTAAATAAGGAAAATTAGAATTTCACTAAGAGAGATATTAAGTCATAAGCCTAAGATTATGGTGTTTTTCAAAACTTCATTTGAAGTTAATCATTCTCTTTAATATAGATTAATGGAATACATGGTTAACCTAAAATCTATATTAGATACAAGTCTCTATCGAGATCTTGTACACATACCTTTTCAAAACTAATTCTTTATGTCTATGCAAATCAATTAGAAAAGGTTCATTATATTTACGTTCTAATATGGCTGCTTAAGGTATTTAGGTATATGTCTATCCTAAATACAAAACTATCACCTAACTCCGAGGTGAATTGAACAAAGGCTATTCAAAACTATGATTTATTCTAAGCTCCTTTTGTGGAGTTCCATTTAGAGGCCCAATACATTTCAACTGGTGATCAGGTAATGAAAAGTAATAAGTGCAGGATTGAATAAACCATGCGATTTCCATTAATACCAAGCAAGGAAAAATCAAATATTCAAACTATATAATGAAATAACCACAATCCTAGAAAATAAAATTAGCCCATTATCATTTTTATAGCAAACCTAATTAATTCAAGAGAAAAGATCATTTCTATAGCAAAAGGACAAGAAATAATTAAAGACTAATAGAAATATCAAAGCCTCTTTCAATTCTTGATCTTCGGTTGCTTTCGATTTTTTCATATTTCCTTTGTTGAAGAGTTTTTTTCTTTTCTCTCAAAAACTACCTTCATTTACTCTTTAAACCTTTGATTTCAGCTGCTGAAATCACCTATTTATAGCCTCTAGAAAAACCTAAAAACTCATTTCCTAATTGGCTGCACTTTAATAACCCATGTCAAAGTGCTGCGACCTTAGTCCAAGGACGCTTTGGCGCTCTCGCCTTGTATATTTGTTTTGGCCATTTTTCAACCAATGCAGTGGCTCTTCCTTGGGCGCTACGGCGCTGGCCTCTCGGGCTTTTGTATGGGAGACATGATGTTGCCATTGGGCGTGACGGCCTTGGTTCAAAACTACTACAGTGTCTCATCTTGCAATGATATTTTCTCATACTTTGAGGCTTATTTGGGTGAAATGGTAAATAAAAAAGTTGTAGGTCTACCTTTCATCTCTTCAATGGTTCAAGAATCACATTGATAGGATCTTTATAGCTCAAGTTATCTCTAAATTACGAAAACATGTTTAGTGAAAATCTGCACTTAATCTCCATTGCATTGTTCATCATTATTGAACTTCATGCATTTGAAAACTTACAACCATAAGGACTCAATTAGCATTGGCTTTAATAAGGCTTTTCAATATGAACATAAACTAGAATTACTTGAATTAACCTAAGTTAACATGTTTTAAGCTAATAAACTAAAAGCATAATAATTGTCTAAAAACTACTTAAAACACAAGGACTTAGTTATATTAACATCCAAAAATGTAGCTAAATAACTCTATATAATACAGTTATCACATCTGAAAACTTAATATTTTGCTAGTCCTCGAGCAAAAACTAAAATGAAACAATGTAGTTGAAGACATCAACTCTGAGAATGCACCAATTCCATGATCTTTTAATTTCTTTACAATTTACCTTGTCTTCCAAACTCCAAACAAAACTTGGATATTGTCTAAGTTCATGATTCATCCAAGTGCATGCTCATTTTTCGAATAGATTTCTGTATGTGTGTGTGATGTTTCTTACAATGCATATCGTGCACTTTGGAAAAGATTATGTTCATGCAAATATCAATTAGCTAAGAATTTCATATGTTTGTTTTTCACTTCTTTCTCCTCTAATGTAGGCCATCACTTAGCAATGGATCCTTAAGACTTTATTCAGCTTATAATCTTAGGCTTGGGCTAAGGTATGATATAGCATATATTAAGACTCAAATCCCCGTAAGCATATAATTACTCTGGGATCTCTATAGCCTTAACTTCATTTACCAAGAACTTCTTTTTCTTTTCAATTTTTATTCATCAACCATTATTTTTTTTATATTTTTTCTCTTCAAAATTCAACATCCCTCCAAACTTGTTTTCTTCAATGTTAGTAGAATGAACGTTTTACATCGTGGTTGGAATTTTTCTCAACTCATCCTTTCTACTTTTTCAACATTTTTTTCCATATATAATTCCTAAAACAATGTACATGCTTAGGAGTAAGGGTAGTGGAATTGGAAATTTATTTACGAGCTAGGATAATTTATTTATGGTTGACTAAACAAAGGATAAATTTAGGTTCAAAAGGGTGTACTAGGGATAAAATTTGCCTAAGTTAGCTTGAAAGGCCTAATCAATCCAAAGATGGCCTAAGTCATTTCCTAACTAAGTGTTACTGAGAATTTCGACTCAAGGAAAGATCAAACAAATTCTAAAATTCTACACGTAGTTTAAAGATTCGCACTCACATAATCATTTTCTAAATGTACATCATGAAATAGTATAAGAAACATGGTGCTCAAATATGAATATCACAATCTGAAATGATGCTATATACAAAAATTCCACACAATACTACAATATTTATGCTTGCTCAAAATAAAAAGAATAACAAGGCAACTAGTTTTCATCATTGGATAGACAAATCAATTTTATTAATGCACAAACTCTAGCTTAATGTTTCAACACGTTCCTAATCCTAACATGCAAAGTGACTAGTTCAAACATAAATGTGATAACATAAAAGAAAATATAAAAATATCCTTTAAACTTAAAACAAACATTATCCCTAATGTTCATGAAAGTAAAGAAAGAGAATACTTCTCTAAACTCGTAGATGAAGTCAATCATCATCCTTCTCTATAGCATCATCATCATTATCATCCAAGGTGGGATCCTCAGGCAACATGAGGAAGGTAGCCATGTCCATGCTAACATGCTCCCCATATGCCATTATCATCTTTTCAATGGCTTTTAAACACCCTGCTTGATGGTCCATGCAATGCTTAAGTTGTTCCATTCATTGAGACATGGACAGATTTTGGGTTTATTGCTACGGCAGAGGTGTAACAGATGGATATCCTCCAATAGTAGTTCGCTTACACATGTGAAACTTGTGGATGATCCCACAATCCAATGGAATGTAAATATGTAATAGCTCTTCATTAGGTGACCAAACAACTTCGGCTTGACAGCACAAGGCAGTGATCAAGGATTGTTACCACAACTCGTTATGTGGTGAACAGGTCGACATGATAATGTTGATGACAATCAATTGCCCAATGTCAATAGATTTCCATATCACAATTGCGTACAAGAGGACCATTCGATTTTTTGCCATTGCTTGGGTGTTTCATAGATAGCATCTTTGCAACTAAGAAATGATACCACACCTTGTAGTTGCTGTCCATGGCATTAACTTTGAAAGAAATTGGAACACCCTTGTGCAATTTCCATTTAGTACCCAAAATGCTAAAAGACCCCAAAACTTCATCTAAATCGATGTCACCATTCACATATTGACCGTACTCATGTTCTCAATGTCAAGTATATTGTAAAATTGATTAATAGTGTGAGCATTGAAAGGTGCTTGACGACCTTGAATGAATGCTTGCCTATCTTCACATTTAGCAACATTGGCATAGAATTCCCAAGCAACAAGCATTACTGTTTCCTTTGGCTAGGGGCATAATTTTTTCCATTGTTGTGCATTGATAATATTGTAGATGTCAAGATAAAGTCTTCTCCGGACATTGATGCCATGTTTTGGGACTAAAACTTTGCAGTAAGGATTGAGTGTGGCGCTTCTCAACTTCAGCCAAAATAAATTTACTTCGATTAAAACTATTCCTACTGACACTAACACATGTCTTTTTCTTTAGTGCTGTGATGATTATTTGACCACCTAATCAACATGCAACAAGTAACAAGCAACACACTTTTGACCATAAATAGTTAGTATACATTACAATTAAATGATCCATATATAAAAAATAATTTATACTAACCGTGTAACTCCGTAATAATATGCATAACACTAATCTCACCAAATTTAAATTCTAAGTGTAGAAAATTACAGTTATTCAATATACCCACTATTCAAAAAATTCTAAGCTAAGTACAAAACTAAAAAATTAATGAAATTCATAATTACATTATCAAATCTAGCATATGCTCTTCAATTTTAAGCAAAATCCATCTTCAAAACATAATACCGGCCATAAGAATAATTAAAGAAAGAAAATAGAGCACTTACCACACTTTCCAGCACTTAGATGCTTCTAAGAAAGTCAAAATGTTCTAGAATCCTCTAAACTCAAAGTTTGATGTAAGGAAATTGGTGTTTTGGACTAAAATTGTAGTGGGTAAGTGAAAAGGAAGTGAAATTTTGCAAGTAAGGTAAAGAGAGAATGATAAACTGCGACCTAGGGTTGAAAACTTGGGGGAAAAGGGTATATATAGAGCCATGGGCCTAACATGGCATTATGGTGCTCTAGGGAGTCCATGCTTTATAATTTTTTTGTTGATGTAGGATGCACCAGTGTCGCAGCCTTCCACAGCCAATACCGTGGCGTTGGTAACCTTTTTTTGTTTTGTTTTGAATGTTGTTATTATTATTATTATTATTATTATTATTATTATTATTATTATTATTATTATTATTTATTTGAGAAAATAAAAATAAAAACAAGTAGTTAGCGAGATAAAAAATAAAATTAGCAATCACTAAAAAAATAATTAATGAATAAATAAATAAAAATTGTTCAAGGAAAAAAAACTTGGGTTGCTTTCTAAGCAACGCTTTCTTTAATGTCTTTAGCTAGACTCTTGTTTCAACTCAACTAAGGTCAAAAAACACTAATGGAAGAGTGTTGACGATCTATGTCACCCATCAATAGTGCTTTAGCCAAGGCCCGTTCACCTTAATCCATGCATTGGTTGTGCTGCCATTGATTCCATGACACCATATGAAAACATTCTTGAGATGAGAAATGATTCTGACCAACTTGACTTTAACTTCCTAATAAATAGCTTTAAACGAGAATTGAGCAATAACACATGTTGACCTACGCAAAATGTCATTCAACAATCTTTTTGTCAAGCTATCTTTTTGTCTTTCCTTTGTAGATTCTGGCATTTTCATAGATATCTAATCATATCTTATCCATCTCATTTAATTGGAGCAATCATTTTACACCCGTAGCTACATTTACTGCAAAGCACTTTTCATAATCATTAGCATATTTTAAAGCTTTAAAGGTATTGAAGTTTACCTCTTAGTCCTGGACTTTCAAGGTAAGTTTTCATTTCTCTTCATTTATGAGCATTTTAGCGATACGTAAGAAATGTCTCCCCATAATGATTAAAACCTTTTTGTCTTCTTCCATATTGAGTACCGCAAAATCAACTGAAAAAATGAACTTATGCATGTTTATTAATACATCTTCTACAATGCCGCACAGATATGTAATAGTGCGATCTGCCAATTGTAAAGTCACTATAGTGGGCTTGATTTCTCCCAAACCCAATTTCTTATAAATCGACAATGGCATCAAGTTGATGTTAGCTCCTAGATCACTCAATGCCTTAGCAAAATAGTGTGCTTCAATGGTGCATGGAATTATAAAACTGCTATAGTCCTTGAGTTTTAGTGGAAGTTTGTTTTATATGATTGCACTACACTCTTCAATGAGTGACACTGTCTCAAACTCACCCAATCATTTTTTCTTAGACAATATTTCTTTTAGGAACTTAAGATACGAAGGCATCTACTTTAAAGCCTCTATAAATGGTATGTTTATATGTAGCTTCTAGAATACCTCCATAAATTTTCGATATTAGTTCTCTTGTTGTTTTTTGAATTGCTAAGGAAAGAGTGATGGTGGTGTGACTGTAGTTTTCTTTTCTGCAATTTGATTGTTAGGACTAACTACCTATGTCTCATTTTGATTTTCCTTCTCCACTTGTTCAACTTGTTTAGTATTACCCTCAATCTCTTTTCCACTTCTCAAGGTGATGGCCTTTGCATGTTTTTTGCCCTCCCTTGTTGGATTTGTCTTAATGTCACTAGGCAACATCTCTTGAGCCCTATTGTTAATTGTGCTTGCCAATTGCCCAATTTGTGTCTCAAGGTTTTCAACGATGTTGCCTGACTATTGATAAGGGAGTTTGTCTTGGCTATGTATTGCATCATTAACTCCTCCATGGATGGCTTCTGTGAGACCCTGTCAAACTCGTTAAAAGACGGTATCGTACAGAGTGGTACAACTAAGTTAAATCGAGCCTCGAACTAGTTCAAATAGAAATTCTAAGAGGAATTTGAGAATTCTAAAACCCACAAAATGATTTAAAAGGGTGATTTAGAGTTCGAGGTCTAATTTGGAGTCCATTGAAAAATTTGACCGATCAGGGGTAAAATGGTCATTTTACCATTTAAGGACAAAATGGAAATTTTTAGAAAAGATTTTGACAAAATTTGAATAAGATCGACTATTTAGGTTATTTAGAACATAATTTGAGGTTGAGAAGTGGAAAATTGTGATCCCGGTGAATTTTTAAAGTATAGGGGCAAAATCAAAATTTTGTCACCCCGCGGGCAAATCAGTAAATTTTCACCCCCGATACTTGTCAAGACTAAGGGATTTTATCCATCATGGAAATGGATAAACATGAGAAATGCGTGGTGGAGATGAAAAGTTAAATATTTAAAGTATAAAAAGAAAAATGGACCAACCACATTGTGACACGTGGCGAGTTGGAATATTTTATTATTTTGTTATAAAAATCAGCCCATAACTTCCCAAACACACCTCCCATGGTCAGCTAAGTAAGGGGAAAGAAAACCAAAAAGGAAGAACAAGAAACCTAGGTTGAAAAATAAAGGGAAAAATGTGGATTTTCAAGGAAATCAAGTAAAAAAAGGTAAGATTTCTCCAATTAAGCTTGAGATTTATTTTTCCCATGCATTTTCCCTTAATTTTCTTGGTTGAAAAGCATGCTTTCATGGGAAAACCATGGCTGGTCAAATGGGTATGGAGAGAGGAATGATATTGGAATTGTTTGATTTTGAGATATGTTGATGTTTAGAGATAGTTAAGTATGTTTAGAAGCAAAACCGTAAGAAAAGAATCCATTTTTCCTAGAATTCTTCATTGGCCGAACCTAGCATGTTGTGTGTGTGCGAGGGATTGTTTTTATTTCAAGGGAAATGGCTTGGAAAATGATGAATTAAAGTGAAAAAGTTAAGTAGGAAAAAAATTACGGTGCTAGTGCACCAAATGGCTGAATTTTTCCATGAAGAGATGAAAAGGTTTCAATGCTGAAATTGGCATTATTTAAATGGTATTTGATGAATTGAAGTATTAGAGAAAGAATGGAGCAATTTGGAGTCAAATCGGACACGTTGGCCAATTTATCGGGTAATTGGCCGAATTAAGTCACCGTCGAAATTAAGTGGTTACCTGAACATTTAATGCATTCATATAGAATTAGGTTAATTTTATACCTAATTAACACGAATGTAGTGATTAAATTATGGTGCAATTTGTCAAGGTGGTGAGCCTTCGGATAAAGGCAAGAAAGTCGCATTCGAGAATTAGCAGTTGAAGTGCCCGAATTCGACTCCCGAAAATTTGTGAGTGAACTTGCATTTCAAAAATTATTTGGGAATTTTAATTAAGTTGAAATGAAATGCATGAATGATTATATCTAATTCCCATTTAAAAATGAATCCCGAGAACAAGCCTTTAGTGAAACATATTTCTATGATGTTATATATGTTTGTGATGATTTAATGTACATATTTATGTTGCTTACATGTATTGTTAAGAAATGTTGTGAAATTATTGTAACCGTGCATGTGTGAAGGAGAAAATGCACATGCCTGAAATGGTGTGCAAAGTGGGGATGGCGATGTGTAATGCCCACGATTCCTAAAAACTTAGAATTGAGCAAAGTGGGGACGACGATACGTAACGCCCACGAGAGTCGATAATGCATATGCCTGTAATGGTGTGCAAAGTGGGGACGGCGAAACGTAACACCCACGATAGTAGATGATGCACATGCCTATAATGGTGTGCAAAGTGGGATGCTGAGTGACCCATTTGCCTAGAGTTCTGATAGTTCTTTGCCCAGGAGCTTAGGAGGGAATGGCTACGTGCAACCCTGTCGAGTGCTCTGATAGGTACCGTTTGTTGCCCACCGCTGAAGGAGGAAATGACTGCCTTTTGAAGAGGTGGAGTTACCCCTAATGACAGACTTGGTATCAGAGCAAAGGGAATGGCTGTGTGCAACCTATTCCTGGGAACTCTCGCATGTGAACAGGGGCGAAGCGTGACTCTCCACCCAAGAGCTTAGCAGCGATACTGAGTGGTCTTCACTTGCCAAGAGCTCTGATGGTTATTTCTTTTACTACCAAGAACGTTGAAGATTTGATGGTATTTGTAATTGTACATGATTTTATTTATCTATATGCGTGATATAATGTGCCTGACGAAAAATGTGATTGAGTGGTATGTAAAACCCTTGTTTGTGATGGTTTGTGATAAACCGTTGATTTTGCTATCTTGCTTGATAGAATGATTGGTGAAATTTTATGGTTGCCTTATCATTGAATGTTTTAATAATTCCGGGTCAAGTGGAAGGGGTTTTAAATATTAGCTAGATAAAAAATTATCTTATTTTCAACTAGTGCATCATGGTTATCAAATGTCCTGGCTAACATTGCTTGTTCCCCTCTAATATTCAATCACTGAGTTTTGTACTCATGTTTTATAAAAATTCATGTTTTCAGATCAGGAGACTATTGGATCCTAGATCGATAAGTCATCGTGATTTCGTCTTTTGGGTATGTGTCTGGCATTCGATAGTAATCCCTTTTCTTGTAAATGTCTTCGCTGGAAGTCATGGGTCCTTTTGTATTGTGAATACACTCAAGTAAGGTGAATATGTGTATGCCATGTAAATTGCTAAATACATGACTGGTATAGTGCATGTATATTGTTGCTAATAATGCTATAGTGGATGGGCTATGTTTACGCTACTTAAGAATGCGTATGGCCGCGTTATTTAACAAAGCATTAAGTAAATTAATGGGAGAGGCTTGCTTGGGCTTGGTGAGCTATGCTCATTGGGTCCATGCGTCGGTCATGGCTTGAAAATTGGGATGTGGTAGCTTCTTATCATGAATGAGAGCTTTCAATTGATGTTAAAAAAAATGTGGTATGTGCAGTCTTGAAGCTAGGGCTACTTAGTTGCTTCCCCACAAGAAGTTTGGATGGTTTCTCTATCTAGGGTTATATGTGTTAGAGAAGGGATTGTTTTGCTATCTATTTCCAATGAACTGAACTATTTATGTGCTATTATTTGGACACTGATCTCTAGCGTGTCCATCTCCATAATGTTCACACATTACAAAAGGACTTTGAATAGGATTATTACTAAAAGAATCAAACCTTTTAGTTAGAGTAGTTACCTATGCAATTAATGTTGTGATGGCATCAACCTCATGAACTCCAGCTACTTTCCTATGTGCAGATCGTTCCGATGGCCATTGATAATTATTTGACGCCATTTCTTCTAGTAGGTCATATGCTTCGTTGATAGTTTGTCCCATCAGAGCTCCTTCTTTAGCTACATCAATTGTATCTCAAACTTGGGTACATACCAAAAGGTAAGCATGCAATGTGATTATATTGTGTTGTGCAGGCTTTGGTTGGTTAAAGTATATGAATTGTATGTTAAATAATTGTGAGTGATGAGGATGAAAAATATGAAATTTGGTTAAGGAATCATTAATCAAGCTGTTGCCCATATATGTGTATGATTAAGTATATTGAGTTTAATTTGTTGCTAGGAAAGTTTACCGTAGTGGCATGCCAGGCGAGGTAACGAGTGATCAGCAAGTAGAGTTAGCTAGATACGCATTCGAATCAATAGTGACATAGCGTCCCACTACTATAAGGTGAGTAAGGGGTGTTGGTTTACTTTAAACAAAAAATTGTGGAAAGCATGAGGTAGTAGAATCCTAGGTATTTTATGGATGCAAGTTATTTTGAAAGTTGGTTTGGATATATCTATAGAAAGACTATATATGCAAAGTGTTTTAGAATCGAGAAACCATCCTTTTTACGATGTTTGCAACAAAATTCATGCGTTGTGTTTTTGTGTGATATGCATAGCTAAATGCATTCGTTAAATGATTTAAAATGCAAGATTTAAGCATCGGTTTTATTCCGATTTTTGTTACAAGTGTTACACCATGCCATTTAATTGTGAAAAGCAATTTGAAGGATTACCGAACTTTGATTTCAAACGTTTTACAAGAAAAAGCCTTTAAAAACTTGATTTGGTTTTGAAAACGATTTTGACAAACCAAAAGCGTTAAGAGTAGGTCGAATGTCACTTCGGTTAAGTGTGACCCTCGTGCATGAGTGAGCTCTATCTAGAGAACCTTTGGGTCACCGACAGGCTATTAGACATGGCTGGGGCCATGGTTTGTGATATGTACACGTGGCTAGGCCACAAGTGATATCCGTGATTGCGACTGCTTGATTTCTCCAATGTTGGCCAACATCATCGAGACTAATATGGCATATGGGAATCTGGTGGAAGCGATGCTCCCAGATGTTATTACGTGGAAGTGGGTCCATGTGCTAATATTATGCTTTCCTACTTGAGAGCCTTGTAAGTTTTTCGATGCGTACTCTTTTGCATGGTAGAGAGTTAAGATTTTCTTTGCAGCTCCCTTTATTTGAATAAAAGCTTTCAGTGCTTATTTAACAATCATGAATTCATTTAAGTGGCTTTATAAATTCATTTCTTTACATGCCACACAATATGGGAGCATGCATACTTTTATGTTGTTTCACGCATTTTGATAACATGTGATGTTTTTCTATGATTGAACCTTGTTTTATGACAATTGTTTTTGGCATCGTTTTGCCAAGTGAAATATTGCACGATGATTTTACGGCATCATGCTACAAGGCACAAACACTCTATTTGTGATTTAATTTTTTTCTAAGAGTATTACTTTTACTTACTTTTACTCTAGTTTTATCATTCAAATGATATGCATTATGCTTGTTTCCCATCAACTTCCTGCTCACGGAGCTGATGATCATTGAGTCTGTGAGACTCACCCCTTTATTTCCCTTTTGCAGATAGTGATCAGCCTAGTGTGCAGTCATTAGTGCTTACGGTCCACTGCGAATAGGTAAAGGCAACTCATAGCACTTATTTTTGAGTTGTTCCGGTGCTAGAGGTCGAGTCAATTGTAGCCCAATTTGTTTGTAAATAGTGTTAGTGTAAATGTATGATTGGATATTAAACACCTTGATGTACTTTTATAATCATGTTGAATAAAAGTTGAGTTGATTTATCATAGTTATTGTTCAAGTTAAGTTACATAAAGGATGTATGGTTCAAGTAATTAAATAGATCGGTGGAATGGGTTCATTGTTATACAAAGGTTTTGAATAAGGCTTGTTCGAGACTTGACAGGTTCTCCCGCAAGACTTGGACGCTGATAGCGGCTGAGGAGCGATCGTTACAAACCTCCTGGTCAAAATGCAATTATTTACATGGATAAGGAAAATGTTTTGTTTAAGGAAAAGTTGAATGTTGAAATTTTGGTAGGTCCTATCACCACACTTAAGTTCCCAAATGGTGCTGCTAGGCTTAGTTTGAATGATAGGATCTTGCATCTTATAGTGATCCATACAATTAAACCATTTGGCTCCAAACACTCCATAGTGTCTACTGAGGATATGTGGTTTCTACACCACATTAAGAAGAAGACTCTGATAGAGTTGGCACATTTCATATTTAAAGACATGGCGTCATTAGCTAGAGTTGCAAGAAACGTTTTGGTATATAGAATGGTAATTTCAAAAATGTTAGATAAGTGGAAGGTTGACACCTCACTTGATAGGCCAGTCATGTCAAATAAGGTCAAGTTCTTGGACAAAAGCACTCCTGGTAATATGGGATTTGAGTATGAAGCTATGACTAATAGGTGTATAAAAAAGATGTTCAGCAAAGTGCTCAAGCACAAGAGGAACCACCAGCTGATATGGACCCGCCAATGCTTGATGTTCCATTTCTTCCACAAACTGTTACTGCAACTTCATCACATCCTCACACATCCAACATGCCTCCTTCATCATCATTTGATCCTCTATCGCCATATGTTCCACCTCCACCAACTGATCAAGGTCCATTTGGACTACTAAGCACTATGTACATGGGAGAAGGTGTGTACAAAATCTTATATACTCAGATGGATAATGAAGCAAGTTTGTTTGATGAGCATTTTGTTGGGGTTGAGAAGAAAATTGCAGATATAGTTGTGCAATTTGCTCCCAAGTACCAAAGCATGTTTGACCATTGCTGCTACTCCCTTAATAAAATGAATGCAACAATAAACAAGATTCAAAATGCAATTACGCAAGTCACACAAAATCAACAGTAGCTCGCTAAAAACCAAAAGGTTTTGAATAACAAATTTACTTCACAACCTTCTACATCAACTATCTACATTGAGTTTGAGAGCTTCGAGTCTAATACCAATTGATCATTAGCATTTGCATACATTCTCATTATGTTTTGTATTGTGCTTTTATGACTTTTGAATGTTTTTAATGTTATGATCTCAAATGTTCAATGAAATTCTTTTTATGTTTATCTACTTATTGCTATTATTCTTCTTACGTTTCCATGAGATTTAAAATTGTCCTTATATTCCATTTTTTTTATATAACAAAAAGGGTGAATATTTAGAGTAAATTTGCTAGCTTTCCATGATTTTCATGGTTGGATATTTTTTGAAAATTATTTTGATTTTTCTCAAATTGATTTGAAAACTAAGCATAAATTCAGGGGAGTTTTTCTTGATTAAATTTAGCTTTTAATTTTTTCATAACAAAAAGGAAGAGATTGTTAACTTGAAAATTGACTTTTGTTTTGAAATGACAAAATTAAATTAACTAAATATGCTTTGAAGCCAAATGCAAATGTGAATGAGTTTTGAAGTTGGTTGTGAAAAAAAAAAAAACTCTTAAACACTTAAATTCTCAAAGTTCTAATTACTAGGATCGACTTTCTAGAAGTGAAGGATCCATTCTAAGTAAAACAAAGAGAAAAATTTCCTTTCTAGAATAGAAAAGATCAACCTTTTGAAAAGGAATGGTTGATTCACTAGCAGACAAAAGCATTTTGGAAAGTTACTGGAAGACAGAGAATGAACACCTGAAAGAGCAAAAGTCAATCCTAAGGACACAAAGAGTAAATAAAAGCGTATTATGTTTAAGAAAAATCAATCTCCTTAGAAGCAAAAAATAATCCAAAGGAATGAGGAAACAAATAAGTCAAGCTTGGAAGATTTGGATTAACCCCTCAAGAACCAAGTGTTGATCCTTAAAGTTGCAGAAAGGAAAATTGAGACTTGGAGAAGAAGAAAGTAATAGTCCTAAAAGATAAGAATGAAGCATTCAAAAACAAATTTAAAATTCAAGTTTTGGCATTAACATGGAAGTAGGATCAATGCTTGAAGAAGTAAAGGTTGATCCTTAGGAAAATAAAAAGCTTTTGACTTTGAGATAGGACAAGAAGAATTGACACCTTCAGGATGCAAAGGTCGATTCTCGAGAAGTAGAAAGGTTTTGGATGAAAATCAGACAAAAAGGTTTGACCCCTTACACATCTATAGGTCAATCTTCATAAGCTCCCACACTAAAGCAAGTGTCAATCCTCAATTACAAAGGATTAATCCCTGAAGTACAAATGACATGATTCAAGTGGTCCCGACAGTTAGAATTTTGAGTCTATCTTACTCCAATAGGCAAAAATCATAAAAGATGATAAATACCTTTACAAGGATGTCATTTTGTAAGAAGAAAGAGCAGAAAATCATTCTAAAAGAGAGATAAATGCTGAAATATTTGAAGATTCATTATTTCTCTCTCTATTGCACTTTCTCTTAGCAAAAATTCTTTTTGTAGCCTATATTCTTTGAAAAATCATTCTTCTTTTGTACTTAGCTTAGCTTATCCACCTTGTGAGGACATTAGCTATGTAACCTTTGAGTGTATTCACTGTAATAGCCAATTATACCTCCATTAAAATGGTAGTTGTTTTTTATACCTCCATTGAAAGGATAGTTGTTGGTTATACCTTCATGAAAAAGTATTATGGTTAAACCTTAACCTATAAAAGATTGGTTGTTAAGGTTATGCCTTAACCTAATTTAAAAGGCATTTCTTAGTGGATTCAAAACCCTTGAGAAATGCATTCAAACTCCTCGAGAATCAAGGGAGATGACTGTCACAACCTAAATTCTCGACCATAACCGGGGACTGGGCCAAATAGGCATAGTCCACCAAGCCCATGCAAGCATCCCTTTCTTGAAAATCTAAAATTCATAATCTCTAATAATAATTCTTTCAAAATTAAACTGTGCGAACCAAGTATATATATATATATATATCATTCCCAAAATAGGGTTATCATTCATCAACCCTAAATGACATGGTTAATCAAACCAAATATATAGAGTGCACAACAATCTCGTAATTTACATTTAAGTAACTATGTACATATGCAAGAGACCTTCGTTATCAACAGAGTGACTTTGGGCATGGGTACTGTTACTGGAACCATGGTACCTACCAAATGGCGAATACAAATGGGCACTTCAATCGAGGTCCCTACTATCTCTGAATCTAAAAACATAAAGTTGAAAAGAGTGAGTATAAACCCAGTGAGTGATCATAGGAAGGGAACAAGCAAACTATATGGAAGGTTTTTGAAAACATGATGCACTCGTTTCAAAACAATGCACTTTGTATATCATAAACAACTCAAAGCCATGGTGACGTTTAACTCATTTTAAAACAATTAAGAAATTCAACCTTCAACATTAGATGCAATCACATAATTTTTTCTGTAACCTCTCTATGGTATATGTAAACATGTATACAACCACTAGCTCATCAGCTCATGAGCACTCCAACACCGCACATAGCTGGAATCATCATGTGCACTCCTACATCGCACAAGGCAATATCATCATGTACACTCCCACACCACATCATCACCAGCATGTGCACTCCCACACCGTACACCACCAACACTGTTACGTGCACTCCCACATCGCACATGCACGGTTATAGTTATCATTCAATATTATCATTCAAGGCATAACACATATAATAACAAATGACAAAAATCTTTGCATAATAATATATTTCACATAGTTCATTATTTTATTAGTCATAAACATAATTGAACAGCTCAACATTCAAGGAAATTAATTTTCATTGTATGCCACTAGTTTAAATCATCTCAAGTTTTCTAATGCATTGCATGCTATAATTCAATTGGCAATTCACCAAATTATCTCAAACACGTCATCCACCACATACACGTTTAACAACATAAAATTTTCACTTGTGGAAGGCTTGTTCCCATGCATAATTTTCTTTAAAGATGTCAACCAAAGATATTCAAATGCTTTATTCAACACATATGCACTTATTCAAAACATTTTAAATGCAAGTTCACTCACCTTAGTAATGCCATCTAACAAAACTAGCGCCCACAAGATATTAATCTAGGTAGTCCCGAAATACCATTAAAACCTATATTTGCCAATAAACCATAACAACCTCAATTAAGTCATAATTCAAATTTCATAATTCTAATAAATATACACTATACAATCTTCACTCTAACCTAACATTTAACCTACAATTCTTGTCTAATTCACAGACCCATTAAATTGACTATTCAAATTTAAGGTTTCTTTACCTTGATGAGCTTGGAGGCATACAAGTCAACGAAAACCTAATATTTCCAAGAAAAAGAATTTGAAGAAATTAGGAAATAACATCTGAAAATATAACCATAAATTCAGAAATTTCAAGAGTTGGAAATATATACCTTTTGGTTTAAAAAATGAATATTTGAAGCTGAAAACTCAAGTGTTGACGAAGGTGGAGTAGAAATAGAAAATAAAAGAGAGAAATAGAGATTTTTCTTTCTCTCTCCTAGGGTTTAGTTGTGCTGAAAAATGGGGTTATAAGTTGTGGTTTTGGTGCACAATAAGGTAGGAGAAGGAAGAAGTAAGAAAGGAAAGGAAAGGAAAAGAAAGGAAGGAAAAGAAAATGAAAAATTTGATTTTCATGGTGGTAAGGTGAAAATGGCTTGGGAAGGTGAAGAAGAAGAAGAAAATGCCTTGGAGGTAAGGGCCGGCCATGGGATAAGGATGAAGGGTCAAAGCTTCCTTTTGGAAGCTTTGACCAAGCTTTATGAAAAAATTATCGTTTTGCCCTCCAAGTTGCTCCTTTTTTGAATTTAGTCCTCCCAACAATCTTTTAATTCCAATTTCCTTCTATTATCTTCTTTTGCACATGTACAAGCGAAATATAAAGTTTTTACTCTAACACGATGTCACCATAATATTTAAAATATATTTTTACCCATGTTAGTTTTATTTAATAACAACACGCGAGCCCCACTAACATTGTTTTTTCCACCAAAATCCTTTCATACTTCTTCTCCCCACTTGGATTAGTCATATATCCCTCTTTCGTGACTAATTTCAAAAATTATTAAAATATTAATACTTTAATATTATTTTGTTAATAAAATATTATTTTATTATAATATTTTCCATTTGTCTCCTCGGGTCCCAAAATGTCTTATTATGTCCTGGTTCACTTCCAAATCATTTTTTAGCTTACTAATTCCTCCCCGACAAAGATATTATTATTTAATTATTATTTTCACGCATGAAGAATATTTTACTCTTGAACATTCCTTTCACCTTTGATTACTCGTTTGCATATAAATTCGCATCAATTAGTCCTTCGTCTTTCCAAACAATTATGTTGACTACTATATGGGGGTACATGGTGTTTCTGTCTCCCTCACTTAAAAGAATTCATCCTCGAATTCTCCTCAACGTTGGGTTGTTAATATCACTTAATGATCATATTTCATTTCCTTTTTCATAGGAAATTTTGTTTTATGCACTTCGTTACCTTTCGTTCGACTAGAACACTTTACAAGTCAAGGTACGTAACTTATATCTATTGCCATCTTTGAGTCAAAACCACGGTACCCTTCATTATTGTTCTTTCTCTTATCATTAAGATCCCAAGTATGCCTTTAATTCCATTGCTAACCTTAAACAAATCTTTATTTTGATTCTTGTCAAACTTCTTAACATTCATTCACCTTATCCCCATACACTATTACATAACCTATGGCATTATAAACATGCCTTATTCATTAATATACATATTTCCAACATCATGAGGAGTTGAATCTTTCAACCATTCCCACATTCTTCATATTTATCTCGAATTCATGCAACTTAAATCTTCTTAATCATATTAATCCATCTTGTATGGCTTAATCACGCTATAGATTACATTTTCTTGAATATCGTTTCCTTGGCTATTTCTCCAAAATTTCTTATATCAACATAGCTCCACTCCTGATGAGATTTCTTATCATGGTATTACCTATACAACTCATCAAATATTGAGTTCAAATCTCAAATCACTATGAACAATTCTTCACTTTAGTTGGTCACATCATCAACCCCACACATATGTATGTACACGTACATTTAAGTGTCAACATTCTAATATTTAATCTACGAACACTGGGTATAATCAATTTCAGATCGCCCTCTTTAGATATTTAAATTATCATTCCACTTGCGTCTTACCATAAGTTATCATTTACGTAATCCATACGTATTCTCAGTATGCCTATACATAGCTTCATGTCTTTTTATGCTTATTCTTATTTCTTATCATTTCCAATTATATGCTCAAGTTTCATTGTATTATATATCCTTGCATCACAATGTCATTAGTCACATCTCACTGACTAAAATATTATTTTCATTATATTGCAATCCAGTATGCGTATATGCTTTATAATTTCATTGATCCTTCAAAGATTCACCTTTACTTGATCATTGCATCTTATGCAATACCACAATCCCTAAAAGTCATCCCTATTTCTCGAATATCTTCCATACCTCTAATAGATATATATATTATATCCTTATTGCATTTCAATTTTAATGAGTCACTTAAGACTTAGACTCATTCGAATCATGCATCCTTCATATATTGTTGAATTCCAATTTCCATAAAACATTAGGAAGTGTTCATTATCTGACTTCGTTATCAAGGTTACCTTTAATCATCTTTTGTTCCATTCTTTCATACTAATATAACATCATTCTTCCATAGCCAATTTACAAATTGTACTTGAAATTGCAAGACTTGAAACAAGGTCCTTCTCAAGTACCTCTCAATGTCAATGGGAGTATCGCTTTCAGCTTACGGCTTCCCTTTTGTAACTACATAACTTAATGCTTGCTTTCACAAGATCCATAATAGAACTCCTCTTGAGTATTTTCTTGGGGAAGCCTATCTTAAACTTATGTCTCACAGCATATAATTATTTAACTCGTGGTTTAGCCATTAGGCTCCTTAGCAAGTTTCAAAATCCCATATTTTATACTTTTTGTGTATGATTGGTATTTTCTTCTCAATGATGTTTATGCATTCTTGAAACATTTAATCACTTATTTGCTCTTTAACCTCCCGAGCATATCATTCCAAAGACATGCATTTATTCTTCAAGATATATAAATGCATACTCATCTATACATATTTCAACTTATCTTCAAGAGTTTCTAGCATGCCACATAATTTGCTTTGTGTTGTTACTAATCCTTTTCATTCAACAAAGTCAAGACAAGATTTTTAATTCTTCATAGCAACACTTTATATTAACTCATTTTTTATGCCACCCTTGTAGTCCTTCATTCACAATTTCATCACTTGGCATTGACATCCCTTATCAATGTCTCATTCATTCATCTAACTTTTCACTCACTTTTTTTTTCTTTAGCTTTAACAAGGCTTAATCTCTTGTCTCCTTTATTTCTTAGGGTTTGACTTTAGATAACATATTATTCATCTTAGTACTTTACATGGTAGTTTATCTTAATGTAGCCATCTCAAAAACTCTCTAACTTCTCTTTTACTTACATGCCAATATATAAGGCAATAAAGAAACCTTTCAATTCACTCATATAAACACTTTTCCAATGCACTTAAAATTCCAAATTACAAAGCTCAACATCAAGACAAATGACCATAATTTAACTTGTGAGTGTCATCTTGACGCCACTCACAATTTGCTTGTACTTTTTAGCCAAAGGGGTTCTTAACGCGACAACCTTGGGCAGTTAACGTTGCGGCATTTCAGATGCTGGAATTTACTTTATCAAAGTAATTCTTCTACCTTTAAGGCTACTACACTAATCATTCTCAACCGCATGGCTTCTCTTTAAGCCCATACGACAATTTCCATAAACATGTGTATCTTTATTTTTGCTTATCATATGCATTAGGCGAAGTCAATACTTTCAAACTCATATTATCCTTGAGCACTTGTCATCAATCATTAGGTCCCACCTTAGGACATCTTTTCCATATGGTGTAATGAATTCATAATATATATATATATATACCACCCCACACATAATTACTCACTATTTATGGCATCCCACAATTCTTATTATCCATAACTAATTATCTTTCTTGTCTTATAACTCCAATAGTTTATTGACTTTCAGCATAAAAAACCATGAAAATAGTTCATCTTTTTCCACACTTTATACTCACAATCCTTATTAAATCAAGAATTCATCTTTCCCAAGTTCCATAATTTACCTCCATTGGTCTATATTTGTGCCAAATTATTACCTTATAATGTCATGGCATCATTTAGTAATCCCCTCCATATTTAAATTTATAATCCTTGAGTTAATCACGTTAACCATTTAAAATGTCACCCATAGTCTCATTGATTTCTCCCATATCTTTCTGAATTGTAACTGCAATTAAAATTTCAAATTTCACATTTCCACGATTGATTGTTGGCCTTACTACGTTATCTCATAATATCCCATGCAATTACGACACACTGAACTTTCTTATTATAACATAGTCTCCTAATTCAATGTGTTTACTTGAAAGTCAACTTCTTTGATACAATTTGTCCCATAAACTGTAGCTTCATTTATTTACTTATTTTCGTATACGAAAACATGACAAAAACCCACATACCATAATAAATGATAATTCTTAATAAACATTATCAATTCAAATGGCATTATGCACTTTGCTAGAAACTAGGGTTACCACTCAAAAGTCCATCACGTTAATTAGTAACCATTTCATAGTACTACAAAATATGTTTATCGTCAGATCTTGTAGTTGCTTGAATCATTAATGACTTCCTACATCGACCTTTAATAATTATCTAAGGTGACCAACCATGCCACTAAGGTGAATTTCTTTCCTTAATAATTATATTGCTAGTCTACCTCTGTCATACCAAAAGATTCCCATACGCATCAAGTCATTTAAACAGCTACTTCATAATCCATTTGAGTTATACAAAATAAAAGCCAAACTCTTAAGTCCTTTGTACAGATATCTACTACTACTTCATTTACACCATATCTGCCTAAACTTAAAGTAATACGAAATTCAATGAAAATGTTAAGTGTTTTTAGGATCATTGTCGCCTTGATCTGAGCACATCGACGAATCCTTTTCTGGGTCCTCTTCTACCTCTTGAGATTTTCCCATTTTATCCCTAATCCAAGCTAGCTATATTCTTATGCATTCCTCCCTACTCATAGGCACAACATTTATTCCACAACTAGGAGGGAAGTCTCGGACAGCGGATACTTTTCTTAGATGAAATCTCCCTTTGCAATTGCGTTTTTCACCTTTTCCTTAAACTTTTCCTCAAACCTTTCCAAAAGGAAATTTTTTGCACCTTCTTGAATCTCAGTGCTTGCCTCACTTCCAAGGCTCTCACTACTTTCGAGGCTTTCCCTATTGTGAAACAATTTTTCCAAATCCAGTAGGATCCACCCAATAGGAATCTGAGACGGGCCACTTTCCTAACTCCCTAGGTTAGGTTGTCATTGGCTCCTAGCAGTGGAATCTAGCGATCCCTCGCTAGTATTGTGAGAAGTATCAAGAATACCGTCTCTTCTATACATGGCTGTGCAATAGGTGCACTTCCAAACCTATACGTAACCAAGCATCAATTACTTACCTATTTATACATCATAGAAATAGGTAGGTTTCTAATGAATTAGGGGCATATGTAGCCTCCCGTCCTTGACTTGCGTTGCTGTCACGACCCAATTTCATGGGCCATGGCCAGCGTATGGGCCCAATGGGCATAGCCCACTAAACCCAAGCAAGCCTTTTCCAGTAATCATGTTCGACATTTTATAAATCTTGCATTACTATTTCTGAACCAAAATTCGTGATTCACAACTCAGTATATTTCAAAACATAACATGTATACCACATGTTTACAATTGCATTATCTTAAAGCATTGTCATTCAATGCCATCTCATCGAGGCATCATTAATCCAACATGTATATATATATATATATACTTGTACACAGACAAAGACTCTCGACCATCAACGGAGTAACTTTGAATAAAGGCTCAGCTACTGAGATGCCATAGTACCTACCAAAAGGCAAGCCTGCGTGGACAACTTGGTCTAAGTCGCAATTGCATCTAAATTTGAAAACATGAATTTTTTCAAAACTGTGAGTACGAAACTCAATGAGCAAACATTAGGTGGGAACAAGCAATAATATCCAGGAAGGATTTAAAACCATGATGCACACACTTGGAACAAAACCATTTTGATTTAATTCAATATCAAACCCTTTCCCTTAATTCAAATTAATTTACAATGAAGAAGTACTCAATTTCACACATATACACACATAAATGAACACAAATCACCCCACTATCTCACCAGTTTATGTGGAACCCCACATCGCGCACATAGCTGGAGTTATCGTGTGCATCCACCCACATCGTGCACAGGCAATATCATCTTCCATATCTCCAAACCCATCATCACCGACATGTGCTCCCCCACATCGTGCACATGTATGGTTATAATTATCACACAATATTATTTGTCAATACATATCACACATCTACACATATATAGCAACATATTATAGGGGCACATGAATTCATGCCTTTATGCATCTCACAATTCACAACATCAAAACTTTTTTATCAAGGCTTGTTCCTCAGCACGTATTTTAAAACTTTGGATAAAATCATTCAAATATTTCATCTCAATACATGTACATTTTTCAAAACAATTTGAAATGCAAGCTCACTCACAATATTAGGAGTAGAAATACTTCTATTCTCGGTCCACGGGTATAGTCTCCTACCCGTACTAAATGGCTCACCACCTATCCATAGTACATGACACAGAATTAAATAATTTGTGTCAAACCATTATTAATTAATTCAAGCTCTATATTGATGCATGTAATGAGATGCACAATGCTCGATAATTATCTAAACTCGATGTTCACTATAGGTTTAATTATGTACCTCAATAAATCGGTATTGACCTATTTCAATCCATTACTCGATTAATTAGCTAATATGCCCAATTTAACTCCAAATCGATTTCTTTCACTTCCTATACTCCAAATATATTTCTCATACTCCCAGTGTCCTATAATGCTCCAAAGTGCTCTAATGCACTTAACTTTCCCATTGGATTTTTTTTTTCAATTTGCTTGTTAAAGACACTGTGCTTAAAATTTACTATTTTTTGGTTTCCATTGCCTATTTCAGTGTTCATTACCACAGTCCATTAAATTCTATCCATTTAGCATAAAACATCACAAAATCTTTACCACTAATTTCACTATAAAATTTGGCCATATATGGGTTCTTAAACAACATGAAATTTTTCCATAATAAACACTATCTCTTTCGGTTTCTCCCACCACAAACAACTAAAATATCCAATTAATTTCATTTCATTTCTAATACTTCAAAATCAAATCAATTTCATCATCAATTTCTCTCCATTTCACTTGAAATGAAATCATTTCATTATCAACCCATTCTCCATACAATTCAGCCATGGTGGGCATTAACCATAAAATTTTCCTATTTAATTTTTGCCACCATAAATCATCATTTCCTTGACTAATTCACTTGAAACAAATCAAATCCATCATCCTCACACACCATGGAAGATTCGACCTATGATGATTAATGGGGACAATGAACTTTTTCTTGTTGTTTTGCTTCCTAAACATAATGAACTAGCTAAAAATACTAACATAACTCAAAATCAAATCATTCCAACATATTTTCTCTCTCCATACCTATTTGACCAGGTTTTAATCCGCCATAAAACATGCAATCTAACCATGGAAAGTAAGGGAAAATGCATGGGTAAGGTTGGAAATATATACCTTTTGGCTTTAAAAATGAAGATTTGAAGTTGAAAAGTCAAGTGTTGACGAAGGTGGAGTAGAAATAGAAAATAAAAGAAAGAAAAAGAGATTTTTCTCTCTTTTTCCTAGGGTTTAGTTGTGCTAAAAAAATGAGGTTAAAAGCTGTGGTTTTGGTGCACAATAAGGTAAGAGAAGGAAGAACTAAGAAAAGAAAGGAAAGGAAAAGAAAATGAAAAATTTGATTTTCATGGTGGTAAGGTTAAAATGGCGTGGGAGGATGAAGAAGAAGAAGAAAACACCTTGGAGATAAGGGCCTGCCATGGGATAAGGATGAAGGCTCAAAGCTTCCTTTTGGAAGCTTTGACCAAGCTTTATGGAAAAATTATCGTTTTGCCCTTTAAGTTTCTCTCATTTTTAATTTAGTCCTCCCAATAATCTTTTAATTTCAATTTCTTTCTATTATCTTCTTTTACACATGTAGAAGCGAAATATAAAGTTTGTACTCCAATGCGATGTCACTATAATATTTAAAATATATTTTTACTCGCGTTAGTTTTATTTAATAAAACTGCGCGAGCCCCACAAACATTGTTTTTCCTATAAAATCTTTTCATACTTCTTTTCCCTCACTTGGATTAGTCATATATCCCTCATTCGTGACTAATTTCAAAAATTATTAAAATATTATTATTTTAATAATATTTTATTCTAAAATTTTTCACTTATCTCTTTGGGTCCTATAACTTCTTATTATATCTCGGTTCACTTCCAAATCATCTTTTAGCTTACTAATTCACCCTTGACAAAGATTTTATTATTTGATTATTATTTTTGTGCGTGCGGAATATTTTACTCTTGAACATTCCTTGCACCCTTGATCGTTCTTTAGCACATAAATTCACATCAATTAGTTTTTCGTCTTACCGGGACAATTACATTGACTACTATACGGGGGTACGGGGTGTTTCAATGACTTAGGCTTTAAGGGCCAAACTTCTATAAATTGGGTTGTGTTGCTTTTTCTTTCTTCATCATTTTTACAAGCTTTAGCTCAAGTTTCATACTCTATTTTTAAGTTTATATTCAGCTTTATTTTGCCATGGTTTGAAACTTGTTTTCTTAACTCCAAAGTTGAGTTTTTCAAGTTATATTGTTGTTTCTTTGAACATCATTCCTATTTTGTAAAAGTTTTAATTGAAAACCTTCAAAGGAATTTTTACAAGAAAATTTTTAAATAACCAATTCACCACCTCTTAGTTGCATTTTACTATAAGTTATTTATCTAACAAGACTAACAAAAAGTATAAATCTAAATATATAAACATAATCACTTGACAATTCTTAATTAGATATGAGTTTTTAATTTGTTGAGCCTATGATTAATATGATAAAAAAAAACTTATGTAACAATGTCTTCATCGAAACTACGTCTTAGAGCTTAGGATGTTAAAGAGTACTGCAAAGTAAATGTATTTTACTAAACATACAAATATAATTATCTGACAATTCTTAATTACATGTCAATTCTTAGTTTGTTGAGCTTATGGTTAATATGATTAGAAAAAAAACTTATGTAATAATATTCTCATCCAAACTAGGTTTTAGCACACAATATGTTAGAGAGTAATACAAAGTAGTTATATTTTATGAGTGCATGTATCATTACCTACCAAAAATCAAAATATAGTGCAGCTGTTAATGATTTTTGTTCTTGTAAAGAAGAAATTCAAAACTAATTAATTATATTTAAAAAATAAAGGTATATATATTTATGCATTTATCATTAAGTCACGTGCACAGGTACATCATTAAAACCCATTGTACACAAAATTTCTCATCGAAATTTTCTTGATTGGAAAATTATGAGACAAATATAAAATATTTTGATATGAGTTATAATCTTTGAAAATTTCTCTAATTAATTTCTTCTCTTCGTCTTCAAGAGTCACGAATTTGGACTTAGTCTTAATCACAAACTAAACTTGATATCTTCGCATCAAGAGTCTTGGTGACTTAATCTTGATCATGAACTCTTGATATCATGATCACAAACTTCGCTTGATATCTTGATCACAAAGATATCTTCACTTCAAGAGTTTTGACGACTTAATCTTGATCATGAACTATATTTGATATCTTCGTTTCAAGGGTCTTTATGACTTAATCTTGATCATGAACTCTTGATATCGTGATCATGAACTTCACTTGATATCTTGATCATGAACTTCGCTACCGCTTGATCTTCACTTCAAAAATCTTCAACTCTTCTCGATCTTCGAAAATCTTCAAATGCTTCTGAATCTGCAAATGCCTCTAAATGATTCAAATGGTTTAGAAGAGCCCTCTATTTATAATGCCAAAAAGGAGACTTTGATGAGAATGTAATCCCTTTAAATTATCTCTAAATTATTTTAATTTAATTAGAGATAAATCCTGATGACTCATTGAAAGTCTTTTGATTGGCTGGACTTTAAGTCTTTTTACTTTGATTGATCGAAGTTAGGTGTTATCTCTAAATAATCATGATTTATTTAGAGATAAATTAAATAATTAAATTTGATTTTTTATCTCTAAACTATAGTAATTATTAGAGATAAATTGAATGACCAATAATTAAATTTTGATTGGTCAAAAATATGAATATTATCTCTAAATTACATTGATTTATATAGAGACAAATTAATTGGATGACCAATAATTAAATTTTGATTGGTCCAATTTAAATATTATCATCAAATTATCTCAAAGGATAAATATATGACACATAAGTGAATTGGTTCAACTATGTGTCTTTGAAATAATCCAGCCAATAATTATTTTATAATTAATTAATGGTTATGACAACATGAAGTCCATATGGCAACACATAATTGGATCATAATTTTTCTCATTCTACAAATGCCCCCTCAAGACTTGTTCACACATGATTTTGAATGTGGCAAGTGGACAAGTCTTGAAAGTTTGGCACTTTTTTCTTTTGTAGAAAATTTTCTAAGATATCATAGAATCCTAATATGCCTTGGCAGATTTGCAATCCAAGTTAAATTTGAATTATGCTTACTCATAGGTAAGAGAATTATGATCTTGGAAGATGTATATTGCAATAAAACTATAATCTTGGAAGAAGTATATTGTAATAAAATTATAATGTTGGGACTTATTTTGCAATAAAACTATAATTTTGGAAGAAGTATATTGCAATTAGTATTGCAATCTTTAATTTGTTGATCCCAAATATGAGTGTCAGAGGGGGGTGAATAGCACTAATTCAGGTCTTTAGCAAAATTAAGATCTAATCTTAAGGCAAGGAAGGTAAAACAAGAAAGACAATAGACAAAGGATTTAGAGTGGTTCGGTCCAAGACCTACATCTACTACCTTGATTGTCCAACCAAGGATTTACAAACCAATCACTAAAACCAGTGGAATTCACAAGCTTCCACCAAGCTTTTATAATGACTTTTACAAGGCTTAGCCACAACCTTTACACTAGTTTTTCATGGACTCAACTAAAACCCCAAAGTGGTTTTCCAAGGCTCAACCACAACCTTTCACAATGGTTTTTAAAGGGCTCAACCAAAACCCAACACTCAACTTTTCAAGGCTAAGTTGGAACCTTCATTTTTTCAAGCACACCTAGCTTGAAACAATCACTTAGAGTGAATCCCTCACTCTAAGAATACAAAGATGAGTAGAAAAGAAACTGCCTATGATCACAAATTGATCTAAGTGGTACACGGTTCAATGCTGAATTCAAATACAAAAGATAGGCATTTGAGTGCAGTGAAGAGTACAAAGAATTTCTAAGTTTGCTGTTCTTTCTTGGCTTGAAATCTCTCAACAATCTTTCAAAAGCTCCTAAAGTTCCAAAAATTAGTTCCTAGCCATTTGAAGAACTTTTTATACTTGGAGAATCATGTATGATGGTTGTTGGGTAGTTTGTGATCGTTAGAAACAGTTTGGGGTAGGTTCTAGCCGTTAATCTGTCTTGTAGTGGTCTAGTGCAAGTTACAGACAGAGAGTTCTTAGTCGACTAACATTTTTCCTTGGTCAACTAAGTTGGTTCTATCTTGGTCCCAAATTTTGGCAGAGAGCACTTAGTCGACTAACTCATTTTCTTGGTTGACTAAGTCGGTTCTATTTCTTAATATGCTTCAGCTCGTCACTTCTCCAATTTAAAATTTGGCTAACCAATGTTCTTCATTATTCAACCTGTTAGTTAATCTTATTTCTTATCCATATCAACCTCTTATGTGCACATTTGAAGGATTGACTTATTGTTTCTTTATAAACATTTACCCTGTACACTTGGATAGAAATATTAGACACACAAGGATAGAAATGTTTTATAATCATCAAAAACTAATGGAGCCAACATAATTAACTAGGACTCTTTCTTTTTACTTTATAAAAAAAAAAGCACGTTATCAATTTTCTACACATCAAAATCAATTTAAGAATTACAAGTGTTCAACAAACTAGCAGAAAAATTCTTCATCTTGTTGGGATTGTAAGGTTTGCTGCCCTTTCCCTTTTTTCATTTTTCTTTTCTTCTACCTCAAGGTAATTCCCCTAATCTTTTTATTCTTATTTTGATAGTTTTCTATCTTGCCACTTTGTTTATCCAATTTTTGCTGCATTCGAGAATTTCATGCCATGTTAGAAAACTAAGTAAACATTCAAAGAAGCCAAGAATTGGATAATGTCTTTTAATTCTCATGACCCTTCTTCCAAGTTATACAACCCAGCAAAGATTTCAAGAATTGGCTAATGCCCACATTAAATCAACTTTCTGCCACATTAAAAGGCTCACCCATTTTGTATTCTTGCTACAGTACACGTTTGGGCAAGGAAATTATGCTAGCCATCATTTGTTTCAATTGCCACGCTAAGAATCATGCAAGCCACCATTTATCTTGCCACCTTGTAGCTTATAGTTGAGTCAAGAAAGCCATGAATATTGCCAAGCTTTAGGATGCCCTGTTTAGTCAACCTCCTGACATGTTACAAGAACTCCCACCAAACTTATATTTTCTTCACTTACGTACTTGCCCTTTTTTTTTTTACTATTGTAATTTTGTTTTAAACTTTTTTTTATAGTTACATCTCAAATCTAATAGTCTATAATCAAGGCAAGTCCCAATTTGAGTGGAAGAAATTGGTGGCAATTTGAAAGGTGCTCTTTATAAAGCACTTGTTGATCCGTGAAGGGTGTTTTTTACAATTGCACACAATTTGTTGATCCTTGGATAGTGCTCTTTATAATAGCACTTGTTGATCCTTTGAGGGTGCTTTTTATAATAGCACCCAATTTGTTATCCTTGGAGGGTGCTCTTTATAATAGCACTTGTTAACCCTTGAGGGTGTTCCACATAACTTGTTATCCTTGGTGGGTGCTTTTTATAATAGCACTTGTTGATCCTTGGGGGATGCTCTTTATAATAGCACATAATTTAGAATCACTATGATATAATTCAAGGGCTACCAAGATCTTGTCATTATCTCCAAGAATGAAGATATGAAGAAGAGGTTGTTTCTTCCCCTAGCGAGACTTTTGATTTATCTTCATTGAAGACCATAGTTGAAGAAAATTGAGGACAAGTTTGCAAATGTATTGACCTTGAACCATCATTTAGTAGTACGTATGCAAAAGATCAAACTGAGAAGCTTCAAGAACCTTATCAAAATTGTCGAGCATGCTAATGGTTTGCAAGCTGAGTTGACAAATCTTGCAAAGGAATTAGATGCTTTATATTGCAAGAAGAATAAAATCGAATCTTCTCTTTAAAGTAGATAAGGAAAAAGTGCAAATGAGGGAAGCTAATATTTCCCAAATTAATGAAGCGATTGTTTCCATCAAGCCTTCTCCTATTTTAAGTGAAAACGAAGTTAATTCCTTAAAATTGTTGTAGAATATGCTAGAATCTTCTCGAAACGAGCTAAAGAATTTCAAGTGGATGCCTTGATTTGATTGCATCCTTATTCATGTAACTTTTTTTTTTTTACTTTTTTTCTAAGATTTAGCCTTTTAAAATTTTCTTTCACATTGTAATGCATTCCAAACTAGCAATAAAAATAATTTTTTTTCTTATTGCTATTTTTTTACGTATGAAGAAATTTAAAATATAATCCTATGAAACCTTCAAGATGCTTTGTGTTTCAAAAATCAATTGAACATCAAAACAATTCAACTTGCGATTGGAATTTGTTTCACTTGCAATTTAATTGATTGAATCATATAACAAAGAGAAGAGTATAAACTTGATTTTTTTCTTCGATCTTCTATCTTGGTAGCTTCATCATCGCAAAGAATTAAGCCATCCTTAATGCAAGAGACATTTTATTTTTTTGTATGATTAGACTTGGCAATGAGACTAAGTTGCCTGCATACCTGCTAATATCAATAAGGATCAAGTCATAACATAGGTTATATATTTTTTTTGTTTTGCTTTTTTATTTTTTGCCTTAACCTTTGCTTATTTCGTCTTGTTAAGGATTTTCAACTTAGCAGGATTTTTTTTTTCTTTTTATGCAATTTAAGCTCTTGCCAAGGAGCATCTAACCTTCAAGCATACTAATGCTTTAAGGATCTGCCATTGTGTGAGACCCTGTCGAATTTGTTAAAAGACGGTATTGTACCGAGTGGTACAACCAAGTTAAATCGAACCTTGAACTAGCTCAAATAGAAATTCTAAGAGGAATTTGAGAATTTTGAAACCCACAGAATGACTTAGAATAGTGATTCGGAGTTCAAGGTCCAGTTTGGAGTCCATTAGGAAAATTGACCAGCTATGGACAAAACGGTCATTTTGCCATTTGATGATAAAATAGAGATTTTTAGCCAAGATTTGATCACATTGGACCAAAAATAATTATATGAAATATAATTAAGATTATTGGAGCATAAAATGATGTTTAGCAGTGAAAAATTATAATTCTCGGTATTTTTGAAGCACAAGGGTAAAATGGTAATTTTATCACTGGAGCACTAAATGGGAATTTGTTTGAAAAGATTTTTACCCCATTTGGTTAATATTGATCAATATTAGTGTTATTTGAGGTTGAAAAGTAGAAATAATGTGATTTCGGTACATTTCGGAGTATAGGGGCAAAGTCATAATTTTTTCACCTCGGGGGCAAATCGGTAAAATTTTCACCCCAGCACTTGTCAAGACCAAGGGATTTCATTCCTCCTGGGATTGGATAAATATTGAAATATTAGTGGTGGAAAATTTAGAAAAAAAAAGTCAAAAAAGGTTAAAAAACAAGCCAATGGCATTATGCCATGTGGCAAGTTATGTTATTTTATTATTAAAGCCTAAAAATCAGCCATTAAAACCCATTTTCTCTCTCTAATTTCGGCACAAACCAGATTCAAAGGAAAGGAAAAGAGAACAAGGAGAAAAACAAGAAAACTTAGCCAAAAATTCAAGAAAAAGTGTGATCTTTAAGGAAAAATCAAGTGAAAAAGGTAATAATTCTTCACTTTTGCTTATGATCTACAATACCCATGCATTTCTTTCCATTTTCTATGGTTGAGAGGCATGATATTATGATGAATTCAATTCTGAAAAATGGGTATGGATGAGGATTTAATGTTGGATTGGCTTGATTCTAGACTATGTTAGTGTTTAGAGATAGGTTAGCATGTTAGTAAGCAAAACCGTAGGAAAAAACTTAATTTTCCCCATGAATCTTTCAAGGCCGAATATCATAGGTTGTATTTGGAAAATGAAGTGATTTCATTTCAAATGAAATAAATTAGAAATTGATGATTTAAGGTGAAAAAGTTAAGTAGGAAAAATTACAGTGCTAATGCACTGTAATGGCTGAATTTTTTCATGAAGAAATGGAAAATTTTTAATGATGAAATTGGCACTATTTAAGTGGTATGTGGTGAATTAAGGTATTAGCAAAAGAATGGTGCAATTTGGAATCAAATCGGATGCATTGACCAATTTATCGGGTAATTGGCCAAATTAGGTCAACATCGCATTTATGCGATTGACCAAGTATTTTATGCATCCGTATAGAAATTAGGTTAATTTTATACCTAATTAATACCAATATAATAAATTCCCTAATTTTATTCTGTGTCAAGGTGGTGAGACATCCAAAAAAGGTAAGAGAATCGCGCTTGAGGACTATTAATCCAAGTGCACCTGGAATCTGAAGTTTCGACATTGTGAGTGAATTTGCATTTCAAATTATTTTGGGAAATGTACGTGTGTTGAAATGGATAATCTGAATGATTTTATCCAAGTTTCTTAAAATACGTGCTTGGAAACAAGCCTTTGATAAAAATGTTTTGATGTGTGAATTGTAATATGCATAAAGGCATGAATTCATGTGTTCTATAATATGCTGCTATATATGTGTTGATGTGTGATATGTACTGACAAATAATATTACGTGATAATTATAACCGTACATGTGCACGATGTAGGGGAGCACATGTCGGTAATGATGGATGCGGAATTTATGGAGAATGATATTGCTTGTGCACGATGTGGGGGGATGCACACAATAACTAGCTATGTGCATGATGTGGGAGAATGCACATGATAACTCCAGCTATGTGCACGATGTGGGGGTTGCACATGAGCTAGTGAGATAGCAGTGATATTGTATTCATTTGTGTGTATGTGTATGAAATTGAATACTCTTTCATTGTAAATTTATTTGAGTTTAAGGAAAGGTTTGATACTAAATTGGATTAAAATGGTTTTGTTCCAAATGTGTGCATCATGGTTTAAAATCCTTCTTAGATATTATTGCTTGTTTCCACCTAATGTTCACTCATTAAGTATTGTACTCACCGTTTTAAAAAAATTCATGTTTTCAGATCAGGAGATTGTAGATTCTTAGATCGCGGGATCACTGTAGTTCATCTCCTGGTAAGTGTCCAGCATTCAATAGTTGCCCGTTTTTCTTGTAATTTCTCCGTTGGAAGTCATGGGCCTTTTGTATTGTGGTTAGGTACATGTAATGTACATTGTCAAAGTTTATGTTTGATTGGTATGTATGTACATATTTTATCTATAATGTCATTGGGAATTGGCTTTGTGTGCACTGGGTGCATTGCGTGTGGATGCCTCACACGATCATATGTGAAGTAAAATAAATGAAAATAGGCTTGCTTGAGCTTAGTGAGCTATGCTCATTGGGTTCTTGCTTCGGTAATGGCTCGGGAATTGGGTCGTGACAATGTTGGTATCAGAGCCCTACGTTGTTTAGGTCCTAGGGTGTTATGGTCAAGTCCAACGGAGAGTCGGGTTTTTATGTGGGATCTTTAATTATGAACTGTGAACCACGGCACATTTCATAATTGAGGAACTGCATAAATTCCCTGTCTTAGAAGCCACCTTATTTTCGTAATTGTGTTTAATAATGGGTGTTGCTCTTGTCTAGGTAATAATGCCACCTAAGACACGAGTCGCCTCGAGACGAGTGGGGGAGCAATATGTCCCCACTGAGATGATCGATAGGCCATGGGCACCCACCCGTAGGGGGCGAGGCAGGCGTGGTAGGGTCACTAGGCCGATGGGGGTAGATACGCTCGAGAGTAGGAGAGATGATGGATAGCCTGTAGGTGAGACTGCTAGGCCACCGACTATGGGCATTACTGTTGAGGACTTGAGGGTGGGTCTGCAGGGAGTCAATCGTGTTGTAGAAATGATGGCACCCTGTATGGAAAATATACAGAAAATAGTAGAGGGGAGACATGTGGAGCAAGAGTCCCCTAGTTCTTAAGGCTAGACAAACCACCAACATCCCGAAGGTGACGGAGGTCAAGTAGAGGTTTCACTCACTGATTTCCTAAAACTCAAGCCTCCATCGTTTACTGAGTCGGATGCATCGGAGATACCCCAGGTTTTCTTAGACAAGATGGAGAAGATTTGTAACGCTATGGGATGCTCTAGTTCTAGATCAGTGGAGCTAGTCACTTTTCAGTTGAAGGATGTAGCACAGGAATGGTATGACTCATTGTGAAGGGGTAGGCTGATAGATGTTGTACCACTAACCTGGAATGAATTCAGTACAGCTTTCCTGGATCGGTTTTTATTGCACAGTGTGCGAAGTGCCAGAGCTAGAGAGTTTGAGGCATTGGTGTAGACTCCGAGCATGATGGTGTCGAAGTATGACATAAAATTTACGCAGCTGTCTCGATATGCACCATATTTGGTTTCCATCGAGAAGATGAAGGTCCAAAAGTTTGTGGATGGACTGGTGGAACCATTGTTTAAGGTTGTGGCTTCCCGAGATTTCCATACGTATTCTGCGGCAGTAGATTGTGCTCAACGAATTGAGATAAAGTTCGGTGAGAGCAAGGCCGCAAGAGATAGAGCAAAAAGGGCCAAAACAGAGGGTTATTAAGGCCATAAAGATTTTGGTCGCAGAATTTCGTTCTCTAACCGTTAAGGACCATAGAGAGGATCAAGGTTTCCCCAACGGGGAAATGATGTGACGAGTGCCAGCGTTAGGTCAAGGCAGAACACTTTTAGTGGAAGGAGGCAATCACAGGATTCAAGGCAGAGTAGTCAAGCTATCCCTTCCTGCGATAATTGTGGGAGACCACACAGAGGACAATGCTATTGTCCTATAAAAACTTGTTTTAATTGTGGCCAGCCTGGACACATGTGGAGGAACTGCCCGATGGCCCAACAACCGCAAGGTTCGGTTCATGGTTCTACTCATCCAGCTCCATCTGCTCCTTCGACAACTGTCTCAACTGGCCAGGAGGTTAGCGAGATACGAGATAGAGGTGCTGGTGTTTCTTCTCGGGGTAGACCCGCTAGGTTTGGATGTCAAAGTTTCGCAGGAAGAAGCCAAGCGAGGGTGTATGCCTTAACTCCCCAAGATGCCTAGATGTCCAATGCAGCAGTCTCAAGTACTCTTTCCATCTGTAATATAGATGCTAGAGTATTGTTTGACCCTGGATCTATTCATTCTTTTATCTCTACATGCTTTGCATTTCGATTAGGTAAAGATTATGTTAGGAGAGAAGAACAATTAGTGGTATCTACTCTTTTGGAGGAGTCATTTGTGGCTGCGTAGAAATATCAGTCCTATGAAGTCCAAATCAAGGATAAGAACACCCTAGTGAATTTAGTGGTGTTAGACACCTTGGATTTTGATGTGATATTGGAAATGGACTAGCTGTCATCTTATCATGCTAGTGTAGACTGATACCATAAGATAGTTAGATTTGATTTTCCGGGTGAGCCATCATTTAGCATCCAAAAGGATAAAAGTAATGTTCCGACCAACTTGATATCAGCCATGTCTGCTAGGAGGCTATTGAGGTAGGGCTGTCAAGGTTACCTAACGATGGTGAGGGATACCCAAGTAGAGGTCGAAGATATAAGTCAAGTGTCGATAGTGAATGAGTTCGTAGATGTATTTCCTGAGGAACTGCCAGGATTATCTCCGAAACGAGAGATCGAATTTTGCATAGATTTGATTCTTGATACTAGACCCATATCCATACCCCTATATCGGATGGCACAGGCAGAGCTCAAGGATAAATTAGCGGATCTGCTAGACAAAGGTTTCATTCACCCCAGTGTTTCACCATGGGGAGCACCGGTGCTATTCGTAAAGAAGAAAAAAGGGTCACTTAGACTATGAATTGACTACCGACAACTTAATAAGGTAATAGTGAAGAACAAATACCCCCTCCCAAGAATAGATGACATGTTTGATCAGTTACAAGGGGCACAATGTTTCTCTAAGATAGATTTACGATCTGGGTATCATCAATCGAGGATCCGAAATGAAGATGTGCCAAAGACCGCATTCGAACCAGGTATGGTCATTATGAGTTCTTGGTGATGTCGTTTAGGCTTACTAATGCCCCTGCGGCGTTTATGGATTTGATGAACCGAGTCTTCAAGCCCTACCTGGACAAGTTTGTAGTGGTGTTCATTGATGATATCTTGATCTATTCGAGGAGTCGGGAGGAGCATGAGCAACATCTTAGGATAATGCTTTAAACTTTGAAAAAACATCGATTGTATGCCAAGTTCTCCAAATGTGAGTTTTGGCTTGAAAGTGTTGCATTCTTAGGACATGTAGTCTCTAAGGATGGGGTACAAGTGGATCCAAAGAAAGTCGAGACAGTAGAGAAATGGCCGAGGCCAACATCAGTTACGGAGATTATAAGCTTTTTAGGGTTGGTAGGCTACTATTGTCGCTTTGTTAAGGATTTCTCGAGAATAGCTGCACCCTCTGACCAAGCTGACACGTAAGGATACAAAATTTGTGTGGTCAAATACTTGTGAAGATAGCTTTGAGAAGCTTAAGACATATCTCACCACAGCTGCAGTGTTACGCTTACCACAGGGCACAGGGGGTTATACAGTATATTGTGATGCCTCGTTGGTTGGTTTAGGATACGTGTTAATGCAACATGGGAAGGTGATTGCATATGCATCAAGATAACTTAAAAGGCATGAACAGAATTACCCCACACATGATTTGGAGATGGCAGTAATCGTGTTTGCCTTAAAGATCTGGAGACATTATTTGTATGGTGAGACTTGCGAGATATATACGGACCACAAAAGCCTAAAGTATATATTTCAGCAGAGGGATCTTAACTTGCGACAACGCAGATGGATGGAGTTGTTAAAGGATTATGATTGTACTATTCTTTACCATCCTAGTAAAGCTAATGTAGTGGCAGATGCCCTAAGTCGAAAGTCGATGGGTAGCCTAGCACATATCTCCACAGACAGGAGATTATTGGTTAGGGAGATGCATAGCTTGGGAGACATGGATGTGCATTTGGAGGTTTTCGAGGCAGATGCATTGCTAGCCCATTTCAAAGTGAGGCCTATTGTAATGGACCGAATTAAGGAAGCACAAGGTAAAGATGAGTTCGTAGCTAAGGTCTTAGAGGATCCTCAAGGAAAGAAAGAGAAGATGTTTACCAGAGGCACAGATGGAGTGCTGAGGTATGGAACCAGACTCTATGTGCCTGATAATGATAGATTGAGGAGAGAGATATTGGAGGAGGCTCACATGGCAACCTATGTGATACATCCAGGAGCTACAAAGATGTATCAAGATTTGAATGAAGTGTACTGGTGGGAAAGACTTAAGAGAGATGTGGCTGAGTTTGTCTCCAAGTGTTTGGTGTGTCAACAAGTTAAAGCAAAACACCAAAGGCCTACAGGATTACTACAGCCATTACCAGTGCCCGAATGGAAGTGGGAGCATATTGCAATGGATTTTGTAACTGGTTTGCCTCAAACTAGTGGGGGTTATTACTCGATTTGGGTCATAATAGACCGGTTGACGAAGTTAGCTCATTTTCTTCCGGTTAAGACCAGTTATGGGGTAGCTCAGTATGCCCAACTCTATGTGGATGAGATAATATGGTTGCATGGTATTCCTGTTTCTATAGTGTCGAATAGAGGGACACAATTTACTAACAGATTCTGAGAAAAGTTACAAGAAGCACTGGGCACTAAGTTAGATTTTAGTATAGCTTTCCACCCCTAGACTGATGGACAGTCTGAACGAACCATCCAAACTTTGGAAGACATGTTGAGGGCATGTGTAATAGACCTTGGAGTCAAATGGGGTCGGTATTTACCCTTAGTGGAATTTGCTTACAATAACAGTTTCCAATTTAGCATCAAAATGACACCATTTGAAGCACTGTATGGAAGGAGAAGTAGATCACCCATTAAATGGCTAGAAGTAGGGGAAAGGAAACTTTTGGGGCCTGAGTTGGTGCAAGACACCATTGATAAAATCCGTATGATTCATCAACGGATGCTTACAGCCCAAAGTAGGCAAAAGTCCTATGCGGATAACCGACGGAAGGATTTGGAGTTTCAAGTGGGAGACCATGTATTTCTAAAAGTCTCGCCAACCAAAGGGGTAATGAGGTTTGGTAAGAAAGGAAAATTAAGCCCTCGGTATATAGGACCCTTCAAGATCTTAGAGAGGGTCGGAGCAGTGGCATACCGATTGGCATTACCGCCAGATCTTTCTAATATACACCTTGTGTTCCATGTGTCGATGTTGAGGAAGTATAATCCGGACCCTTCACATGTGATACGGTATGAAACTGTTGAGTTGCAAGATGATTTGACTTATGAGGAACAATCAGTAGCTATCTTTGACAGACAAGTCAAAAGGCTCCAATCAAAGGATGTGGCCTTAGTGAAAGTGTTGTGGCAAAATCACACTAGTGAAGAGGTAACGTGGGAAGCTGAGGAGGAAATGCAGACAAAGTATCAACACCTTTTCGATATGTAAAGGTAAGCCACTCTACTTTGAATTTAAATTCAGGGACCGAATTTCTATTAGTGGGGGAGAATGTGAGACCCTGTCGAATTTGTTAAAAGACGGTATTGTACCAAGTGGTACAACCAAGTTAAATCGAACCTTGAACTAGCTCAAATAGAAATTCTAAGAGGAATTTGAGAATTCTGAAACCCACAGAATTACTTAGAATAGTGATTCGGAGTTCAAGGTCCAATTTGGAGTCCATCAAGAAAATTGACCGGTTATGGACAAAACGGTCATTTTGCCATTTGATGATAAAATGGAGATTTTTAGTCAAGATTTGATCACATTGGACCAAAAATAATTATATGAAATATAATTAAGATTATTGGAGTATGAAATGATGTTTAGCAGTGAAAAATTATGATTCTCGGTATTTTTGGAGCACAAGGGCAAAATGGTAATTTTACCACTGGAGGACTAAACGTTAATTTTTTTAAAAAGAGTTTTGCCCCATTTGGTTAATATTGATCAATATTAGTGTTATTTGAGGTTGAAAAGTAGAAATAATGTGATTCCGGTACATTTCGGAGTATAAGGGCAAAATCATAATTTTTTCTCATCGAGGGCAAATCAGTAAAATTTTAGCTCCAGCACTTGTCAAGACCAAGGGATTTTATTCCTCTTGGGATTGGATAAATATTGAAATATTAGTGGTGGAAAATTTAGAAAAAAGAAGTCAAAAAAGGTTAAAAAACGGGCAAATGGCATTATGCCATGTGGCAAGTTATGTTATTTTATTATTAAAGCCTAAAAATCAGCCATTAAAACCCATTTTCTCTCTCTAAATTCGACACGAACCAGATTCAAAGGAAAGGAAAAGAGAACAAGGAGAAAAACAAGAAAACCTAGCCAAAAATTCAAGAAAAAGTGTGATTTTCAAGGAAAAATCAAGTGAAAAAAGTAATAATTCTTCACTTTTGCTTATGATCTACAATACTCATGCATTTCTTTTCATTTTCTATGGTTGAGAGGCATGATATCATGATGAATTCAATTCTGAAAAATGGGTATGGATGAGGATTGAATGTTGGATTGGCTTGATTCTAGACTATGTTAGTGTTTAGAGATAGGTTAGCATGTTAGTAAGCAAAACCATAAGAAAAAACTTGATTTTCCCCATGAATCTTTCAAGGTCGAATATCATAGGTTGTATTTGGAAAATGAAATGATTTCATTTGAAATGAAATAAATTAGAAATTGACGATTTAAGGTGAAAAAATTAAGTAGGAAAAATTAGAGTGCTAATGCACTGTAATGGCTGAATTTTTCCATGAAGAAATGGAAAAGTTTTAATGCTGAAATTGGCACTATTTAAATGGTATGTAGTGAATTAAGGTATTAGAAAAAGAATGGTGCCATTTGGAATCCAATCGGACGCATTGGCCAATTTATCGAGTAATCGGCCGAATTAGGTCAACACCGCGTTTAAGCGATTAACCGAGTATTTTATGCATCCGTATAGAAATTAGGTTAATTTTATACCTAATTAACACCAATATAATAAATTCCCTAATTTTATTCTGTGTCAAGGTGGTGAGACGTCCGAAAAAGGTAAGGGAATCGCGCTTGAGAACTATTAATTTGAGTGCACTCGGAATTCGGATTTTCGACATTGTGAGTGAATTTGCATTTCAAATTATTTTGGGAAATGTACGTGTGTTGAAATGAATAATCTGAATAATTTTATCCAAATTTCTTAAAATACGTGCCTAGAAACAAGCCTTTGATAGAAATGTTTTGATGTGTGAATTGTGATATGCATAAAGGCATGAATTCATGTGCTCTATAATATGCTGCTATATATGTGTTGATGTGTGATATGTATTGACAAATAATATTGTGTGATAATTATAACCGTACATGTGCACGATGTGGGGGAGCACATGTCGGTAATGATGGATGTGGAATTTATGGAGAATGATATTACTTGTGCATGATGTGGGGGGATGCACACAATAACTAGCTATGTGCACGATGTGGGGGAATACACAAGATAACTCCAGCTATGTGCGCGATGTGGGGGTTACACATGAGCTGGTGAGATAGTGGTGATATTGTATTCATCTGTGTGTATGTGTATGAAATTGAATACTCCTTCACTGTAAATTTATTTGAGTTTAGGGAAGGGGTTTGATACTGAATTGGATCAAAATGGTTTTGTTCCAAATGTGTGCATCATGGTTTAAAATCCTTCTTGGATATTATTGCTTGTTTCCACCTAATGTTCACTCACTAAGTATTGTACTCACCGTTTTAAAAAAATTCATGTTTTCAAATAAGGAGATTGTAGATTCCTAGATCGCGGGATCACTGCAGTTCATCTCCTGGTAGGTGTCCGGCATTCAATAGTTGCCCTTTTTTCTTGTAATTTCTCCGCTGGAAGTCATGGGCCTTTTGTATTGTGGTTAGGTACATGTAATGTACATTGTCAAAGTTTATGTTTGACTGGTATGTATGTACATATTTTATCTATAATGCCATTGGGAATTGGCTTTGTGTGCACTGGGTGCATTGCGTGTGGATGCCTCACACGATCATACGTGGAGTAAAATAAATGACAATAGGCTTGCTTGAGCTTAGTGAGCTATGCTCATTGGGTTCTTGCGATGGTCATGGCCCGGGAATTGGGTCGTGGCACATTGATTGGGCCAACTCTTACTCCTTCTTGATCAACAATTTTGTATACGCCGTTGGTGTAGACTTCTTGAATAACATATGGTCCATCCCACTTTGAAAGGAACTTGTTACCCATACAATGTATAGTGTTTATTGGCCTTCTTACTGTAAGAACTAAGTCTCCCACTTGGAATAATCATGGTTTGACTTTTTTGTTGAAAACTTGGATAACTGGGCTTAATAACATTTCAAACATTGTTGTGCTTCCAACCTTTCCTCATCCAATGCTTCAAGTTCTTCAAGGCATGGGTGAACATTATCTTCATTTGAAAGGCCTTCTTGAATGGCAATTCTCAATGATGGAATTTGACGCTCTAGTGGGAGAATAGCTTCCACACCATAATTAGGTGAGTATGGAGTAGATTGAGTAGGTGTACAAAATGTCGTATGATAAGCCCATAGAGCTTCCTTTATTTTCTCTAGCCAATCCTTTTTTACATGATTAGCAACTTTCTTGAGAGGATTGCATAAATTTTTGCTAAAAGCATTTTCTAAACCATTTGCTGGTGCATGGTACATGGAAGAATTATGTTGCTTGAAGTTAAAATGTGAACATAACTTCTTCATTGCGAACTATTTTCCATTATCTATCATGATGCATCGTGGCATGCCATAATGATAAATGATGTTTGTTTTAATGAAGGTAGCAACAATTTCTTTATTTACTTCTTGATAAGGCACTGCCTCTACCCACTTTGAAAAGTAGTTTGTGGCTACAAGTGTGTAGATATGCTTTATGGAACTTTTAGTTAATGGTCCATCCAAGTCAAGTTCCTAAGCATTAAATGGCCATAATGTAACTGTTGGGTGTAATAGCTCAAGGGGCTGATGAATGAAATTAGCATAAAATTGACACAATTGACATCTTTAGGCATAGTCTATGCTATCTTTCACCATTTGTTGGCCAATACTATTGCATTCTTTTGATTTGGAAGTGCAACATGTCTCCAAATTGATGTGCCCCACAAATTTCTAGGTAAGCTTCTTGCAAGGCTTTGAATGCTTCTTCATTTCCTAAACAATGAAGAAAGACTCCATCGAAAGAACGTCGATAAAGTGTACCATTGAAATAAATAAGTCAAGGAGCTCGACATTTTATTTTTGTTTTGTACCTTCGATCTTTAGAAAGATCCCATGCTCTAAATAGTTATTGTTCAATTTTCTACCCACACAAGTATATGTATCGCAAAGATAACATAATGATGAGTAGAGTGGCGATCCCACAGAGAATTGAATTAATTCTCACTATTAATTACTAAAATTACACACTGTACTTTTACTAAAATTTCAAGTCAAATACAAAATAAAATCAAACTTACAAACTAAAACTAATCTAAATTTACTCAACATAATTACTTTTTTAGATTTAATTGTGTCACGACCCAATTCCCGGGCCATGACCGGCGCAAGGACCCAATGAGCATAGCTCACTAAGCCCAAGCAAGCCTATTCCCACTGACTTTATTCCATACATGCTCGTGTGGGACATCCACACGTAATGCACCCAGTGCGCATACAATGCCAATTAACAATGGCATTTCCGATCATACATACACACACACACCCTTTCCGGGGGTGGACACAGCCAAAGCACAATGGCATTATGAATCACAATATACATGCACTGTTCCAGTCATGTATTTAGCAAATCACATTGCTTACACATATTTACATTCATACCAGTCAAATATAAACTCCGACAATGTACATTACATGTACATACACATCATACAGAAACCCAAGACTACCAGCGGAGACATGTACAATAAAGCGACAACTAGTGAATGCCAGACACCTACCAGGAGATGGACTACTGTGATCCCGCGATCTAGGAATCTACAATCTCCTGATCTGAAAACATGAATTTTTTTGAAAACGGTGAGTATAAAACTCAGTGAGCAAACATTAGATAGGAACAAGCCATGATATCGAGAAGGGTTAAAATATGATGCATACATTTGGAACACATTTATTTTTATCCAATTTATTATCAAACCCTTCCCCTCACTTCAATTTAAATTATAATGAAGGAATAATCAAATTCATACATACGCACACAGATAAGTACAACATTCCATTGTCTCACTTGCTGAAAATATCGTGTGCACCATGTGCAGTCACCAGCTCATGTGCAACCCCCACATCACGCACATAGCTGGAGTGGTCCTGTGCACCATGTGCACTCACCAGCTCATGTGCATCCCCCCACATCGTGCACATAGCTGGAGTCATCATCATGTGCACCATGTGCACTCACCAGCTCATGTGCATTCCCCCACATCGTGCACATAGCTGGAGCTACAGTGTGCATCCCCCCACATCGTGCACCAACCACATTTTCCACATCCAATCTCACCGACATGAGCATTTCCCCACATCACACACATGTACATTTACATATATACATCAACCATATCAAATGTCCATACATCACACATATTCACACATATGTGACAACAGGTTATAAGAACACATAATTTCATGCATACCACATAATTTCATCACGTAAAATCATTTTTTATCAGGGGCTTGTTCCCGGCACACATTTTTTAAAAACTTTGAATAAATCATTTAATTATCCACATCAATACAATTTGCATTCCCCAAATAATTTGAAATGCAAGTTCACTCACCGTCTCACAAATCCGGATGCACTCGGATTAATCGTCCTCAATTACGATTCCCTTGCCTTTTCCGGACTTCTCACCACCTTTACACAGAATAAAATTAAGAAATTACTATAATGCCCCCAAACTAATATAAACTAATTTAAATTGCTAACGTATGATACGCAAAGGCAAAAATGCGTCCGATTATCGCTTTAACGCGGTATTGCCTAATTTCGACCGATTACCCGATTAATCGGCTATTATGTCCAATTTAATTCCGAATTGGTCCATTCTTTTTCTAATACCTTAATTCACCACAAATCATTCAATTAATGCCAATTTCAGCATCCAATCTTTTCCATTTCTTTATGGAAAATTCGGCCAATGCAGTGCATTAGCACTGAAAATTTTCTACTACATTTTCTCACTTTAAATTGTCATTTTTCTATTTTCTTTCATTTCAAATGAAACCATTTCATTTGAAATGAACCAATTCCTCATGCATTCTCTACACACTAGGTTCGGCCTAACAAAGAACAACCATGAAATTCAATTTCCTTCTTCCATTTTTTTCCATAATCGTGCTTAACTACTCCTAAACACCAACATAGTTTAAACTCAATCCAATCCAACATCAAATCCATACTCATACCCATTTTTCAGAATTCTTCCCATCATGATATCTCCATATTAAACCATAGAATTCAAGAACAAAAGCATAGATATTAGAGATCACAAGCCAAAGTAGAGATTTATTACCCTTTTTCACTTGAATTCTCCTTGAAATCGCACTTGTCTTGAATTTCCCTTAGGTTTTTGTGTTTTTCTCCTTTGTTCTTCTTTTTTTTTCTTTCAATTCTGGTGGGTGCCGAATTTAGAGAGAGAAATGAGGGTTAAATGCTGATTTTTATGGCTTAAATAATAAAATATAAAAGCTTGCCACGTGGCACCATGTGATTGGCCCGTTTTTTTGACTTTTTAACTTTTTCTCCCATTTGATCTCCACCACTTGATTCATCAAGTCAACATCTGATCCAAGGTTGACCATGGCTGGAAAAATTTATTCTGGTAGTGGAAAATTACCGAAATGCCCCCGGGATGGCAAAATTACGATTTTGCCCCTATACTCCAAAATGTCCCAGAATTTCATTATTTTCACTGTCCAACCTCAAATAACATCAATATAAATCAATATTACCCAATTGGGGCAAAATCCTTTCAAAAAAATTCACATTTAGCACTCCGGTGGCAAAATTACCATTTTGCTCTTGTGCTCTAAAAACACCGAAAATCACCATTTTACACTGCTAAACATCATTTTATACTCCAAAAATCATAACTGTATGTCACATAATTATATTTGGCCCAATGTGATCAAATCTTGGTTAAAAATCTCCATAAATCAACAAATGAGAAAATGACCGTTTTGTCCTTAACCGGTCAATTTTCCCGATTAACTCCAGACTGGACCTTGAACTCCAATTCACTATTCTGACCTATTCTGTGGGTCTCAGAATTTTGAAATTCCTCTTAGAATTTCTATTAAACTAGTTGAAGCTCGATTTAACTTAGTTGTACCAATAGGTACAATACCGGTTTTCTAACAACTTAGACAGGGTCTCACAAATTGACTTTTAGACCTAAGATTATGATGTCCTTTAATACTTCATTTGATTATTGTCTCTTTTTCTTAACTTAGCCAAATAAATTAAGTTGCTAACCTAGAGTCATAAATTATTTTTAAGTTTCTATTGAGTTTTTCATAAAAATATCTCCCTCAATTAATTTACTATATGTTTATACAAATTAAATTAAAGACAGATTCATTAAGTTCGAGCTCTAATTTTAGCAAGGTATGACTTATAGGTGTATGTCTACCCTATATGCAAATCAAACTGCCTAATCAACTAAGTGTATTTGATCATATGCTATTATATTCAAGGTCTACCTAAATCTCCTTCGTCAAGGGTTAATCTAGGTTTCTAATTTAACCTAATTGCTGGCCAATCAATTAAAAGCATTAAGAAGTGACTAAATTAAACAACCTAAAACCACTCAACATAAGTAAAAGAAAGATAAATAAATCAAACTACGTATTGAATTCAATCGTAATCTTAGATAAGTAATTTAATTCCTTATCAAGTCACACATCATCATCAAATAAAGTTGAAACATTAAATTCACACTAAGGAAATAAAAGAATAACAAAAAGACAAAAGAATTAAGAACTGTAATCTTGATCTTCCAAATGTTCTTGAATCTCTTATATTCTTCTCAACTTCAATGACTTTGTGGCTCGATTCTCAGCTTTCATTTTTTTTTAATGCTGGAAATTCTCGCAGGGCCTAACTACCCTGTAAAAATTTTATTAAAAAAAAAACAGATTTGAATCTCAGCTTTCAATTTGGTGTTTCCTTTTTAAAAAAAAAATCCTCTAAAAGGTTGTCTTTATAAGTCTTTAAAGTTAGGCCAAGTTGGGTGAAGAAAGAAGCCAATTTCAAGCAGGATTTCCTCATTAGATTACGTGAGCTATGCCCTACCTCCACCAAAGCCTTGGCCTCTACCATTTAATTAGCAAAAATCGTAATTGCCCTAAGACTACTGCAGTACCTCAACTTTGACAAGATTTTGACTATTTTCTTGGTAGAACTAGGCAAAGTGTAAACAAGAAAGTTGTATCTTCTTCTCTTAGCTTTTCAATGGTCTAAGAATCATCTCATTTGGAGTTTTGTAGAAAGAGTTATGGTTGAAATATCGATACATGTGCAGTGGAGATCTACTCCTCAAAATTGTTGTCCTTCTTTCATTAAACTTCTTTCGTCATTAAACACCTACAAAAGCACAAATAAATCAATAAAAACCTATCTTAATCACATTAATACTAAATTAAGCATAAAACAAACTAAGATTAGATTGACTCACCTAAATTAATTAACTTAAAATAATTTAAATAAAATCTACTAATTTCTATGCTTTACCACAAAAACTAAGCTAAATTAATATTAAAATTAAGCCCAAATAACTTTATATCATAGAGTTATCAGCTGTCAATCAATGGCTGTCCTCAATCTTCTTTTCCCACTTCAAGGACTGAGATGACATTAGGTTTTACATATACTTCTTCACCTAGAGTGATTGGTGGCAGAATCCATCATTTGCAAACTGTACTTTGTGATGCAATTGTTGACGCTAAATTACCCAAGGAATCTGCTTGCTTTTTTTTCCTTTTGGGCACATGTTTTATGCTAGCTTTGTCAAACCATTTCAAAAGCTTTTTAACATAGCTGATGTATGGCAAAAGCTTAGGCTTTTTAACTTCATAAAGTGAAAGGATTTGGTTTACAACCAACTTAGAATCTCTAAACACTTTCAGTTGAGTAATTTACATGTCCACTGCTATCTCCAATCCTATGATCAAGGCTTGGTATTATGCTATAGTACTAAAGCAATTTTCAATGAGAGTGAATGCATAAGGCAATACCTCTCTTTTTGGGTTGATAAAGATGAATCTTGCACTTGCCCTATCTTGTCAAGCTACTCCATTTTAGAATAACTTCCATGGCTTAGGAATTTCAATAAAAAGAACATCTTCAATAGGGAGATATGCAAAGAATTCCCAATCATTTGGAATTGGATGGTCTACAACAAAATCTACAAATGCTTTTCTTTTAATGGCCTTTTGAGGGATATATGTGATGTCGAACTTTTGTCACAAAAGAACTTATTTTGCCAATCTCCTACCAAGCACCCATTTTGGCATGAGATATTTGAGCAAATCTACTCATGAAATTAAGCGAACAAAATGAGCTTGCAAATAATGTCTCAATTTCTTAATTGCAAACATCAATGCCAAGCTGTCTTCTCAATGGGAGAATAATTTAATTCTACGCCATTAAGAGTTTTACTAAGGTAGTAAAATACACTTTCCTTTCCTTCATCATTTTGTTGTGCCAAAAATGCTCATAAAGAACACTATTATGCTGCAATATAAATGATCAATGGACGTCTAGGTATAAGAGCCCTTAAAACTAGGGTTTTTAGTAAATAAGAATTTATGCTTTTAAAAGCATTATTACAAGACTCATCCCAAACAAAAGGCGTATCTTTCTTCATCAAACAACTAAATGGTTGACACTTACTAGCCAAGTTGGATATGAAGTGCCGAATATAAGCCAACCTTGGTTGCAAAGTTTTAAGTTCAAGGAGATTGCTTGGCTCAGGCATCTTCATGATTGCATCTATTTTTGATTGATCAATTTCAATCCCACGTTGGTGCACTATGAATCTAAAAAATTTACCAAAAGATACTCGAAAGGCACACTTTAAAGGATTCATCTTCAATTGATATCAACGCAATCTCTTGAATACTAGGTGAATATCTTCAAGATAATGAACTCTCTTTTTTAACTTAACCACCAAATCATCAATGTAGGATTCAACATTCTTGCGAAGCATATCATCAAATATCTTCTACATCACCTTTTAATAAGTGGCGTCTGTATTCTTTAACCTAAAAGGCATAACTTTGTAAGAATAAATACCTTTAGAAGTTCAAAATACAGTAAGCTCTTCATCCTTTTGATCCATGCGAATCTAATTATAACCAAAGGAGCCATCCCTAAAAGATAAAGCCTCATGGCTAGTTGTTGCATCTACCATTATTTCTGTCAAAGGAAGAGGAAAATCATCCTTCAGGCAAGTGCTGTTCAAATTTGGAAAATCCATGCAAACTCAAATTTGGCCATTATTCTTTCTAACTAGAACAACATTTGAAATCCAAATAAGGTACTTGACTTCTCAAATAAAGCCATCCTTAATGAGTTTATTGACTTTAACCTTAATTTGAGGAATTAAGTTAGGGTGAAGACGTTGTTACGCTTGTTTAATGGGTTGAACACCTTTTTTTACTATTAGATAATGTATAGCAACTTTAGAATCTTGGCATTTCATTGTAAGACCATGCAAAGATGTCTAGATACCTTTTCAAAAGGTCAAGATAAGATTTTTCTTCTTCAGAACTTAAACTAACACTTATGAAGATTGGTCGAGGATCTTCTGCAGTGTCAATGTTAAATTCTTTTAATTCATCAATTGTAAGCCAATTTTCTTCCTCTAATGATGGGGACCCTTTTGGATATCTTCTTCTTAGATTTTCTATCACTTTCTACTATAGACACATGATTGCATGTGAAGATTTCCATTTCTTTTTGCACTTCCTCTTATGAAGATGACGTTTGTTTAGTCACAACCATAATGTTCCTTTTAGCCTTTAATGTTTCATCATTTGTTACTATCCATTCACCTTTTCTTTATATTCATGAAAGGATGATATTAAGGAAATCCTTTGGTTTATGTGTCATGAGGTTCTTTTTATTCCTCCTCTGTGAGGGTTTTTTTTTTATCCTTGAACTTGTAAACTTTCTTGAAGTCACTTTGGTATGATTTTTCTTAAACAAAGGTACTTTCCAAATAGAACTTAGCATCAACTAAATGTGCCTTTATTGTAGTAAATGGTTTAGTACCATTATGATTGTCTTCACTTGACCATTTCTACAATATTTGAAGCATTGATGAAGTGTTGATGACACTACACCATTTTGATGTATCCAAGGTAGCTCTAACAACATGTTGTATGTTGTGTTAGCATCAATCGCATGAAACAATGGATTAAATTCCATATCATTGATGAAAAGCTGAAGTTTAAAGTTTTCTTCAGCTCTTTGTCCTTCAAGATTGAATACTTGGATCATCAAACGACTTTTTGATAATTCATCTAAAGGTATTCCAAGTTTTTTCATTGTTTTTAGCGGGAGTAAGTTGGCAATAAATCCATCATTTATCTGGATTGAATTGATCTTCTGCTCACGATTGTATCTTTCAAAGAAAACAAACGAGGTTGATTATAAAGGGTAGACCTCAACAATAAGTCTTTGTCAGAAAATGTAATTTTTGCACCATAAGAGGAACTAGAATCGAACTTAATTTTTTCTTCATTCTTAACATCTTCATCAATTTGGAAACATGATGTGGGAATTGAATTTTGATTTTTGAATTGCATTGGTATGAAGTCATTCACGGTGATTGGTCATCTAGGCCTTTGCACCACTAAATTTTCACACTTGCTTATAGTTATTTTCCTTAGCATTACCTTTGGCATCATTTTCCTAGATGTTTGTTTCATCTTTTTAGATCTTCCTGGTGCATGCTTGTCGTTAGGAAAACTTTCTTTCTTCTTCTTCTTCGACATGTAACTAAGATCCATCCTTCGCTATCTATATCCTCAATTGTAGAACCACAAGTTTTACTCCCGTTATCTTGAGGATTGTATGTTTCCTCTACATTTGGGGTTAAAATTATGCAGTTGAAAGATCCAAATTTTATATTCTTACTCCCTGCATTAAGTGGAGAAAGCCTGTTAGTTGCTAATGCTACACTTGATGTCACAACCTGAAACTCCAATCGAGCCCGTGACAACCGCCGCGATGTCCCTATAGACATTCATTACCCAGAACGCCAATCGAAACCTCGCAAGGCTTTAATATCAATTTTTCACTTCCCTTGTGAGTAACAGTTACTAAATATCATATTTAGAGGGATATAGATTAATTTCAAGTCAAAAACAGTCAAAAAGAAATTTCTACTACGCAGGAGTATTTTGGTCATTTTTCGCAAAAATTTTGAAATTGGGTAAAAATACAATATACCAGTAATAAACATTCATTTCATGTGTAAAAATAACTTTAGTCGTCTAAATCATCAGTTTAAGGTGAAATTTTAGCTACTCAAGCTAAATAAAAATAATAAATAAAATATTTTATTTTCTTATAAAACAATTTTTAGAGAACTATCAGTAAAAAATTTTTATAACGTAAAAGCAAAATAAATTCTTACATACAATGGCACACGTAGCTAGGTATTCAAAATAGTTTACAATGACATGTGGGCCCCATAATAAACAAATATGTACAAAAGAGTAGACCTTCAGTTTCTAAGGATGTAAGTCCAAAAGTAGATCCTCGACGAAATGATTTATCTACCGACTATCCTGAGCCTGAAATGGGTGAAAAGAAGGGTGGTGAATTTTTATAAACTCAGTGAGTAAATAGATATCATCTAAAATATATGAAGCTGAGTAAATGGAGACAGTTAAAATAGATTAGCATAAAATGATTCATAGCATTTCAAACTCATTTCAATCAGATAAAATAAATTCATTTCACCCAAATAATCATCAAGGCTTATGACTTCTTGAAAAAATTAGCTCATGCCAAAACTCATTCTCGAGGATACCTTGGCCGAGGCATCTAACTGAGTCTGCCAAAGCTGTTAAAAATTTCATGTAAGCATAAAACACTTTTTTACGTTTGAAAACACAGTCGTTCCTTGGTGTTGGCTGAGTTCACCCTCACGTGTTGGTTCGGCGTGAAATGAACTCTAATCGTTACCTCCGGAGTTACCCTCCGTACCTCTCACATCGAGGTAAAATATAACGGGGTTTACCATGCCCCTCTAAATAGGCTAGTCCATGAAAACCCGCTCACTACAATAAGCTAATTAATATCCCACCAAATTAATAAAAGTTTTGACAGCATGACATGGCAATTACATTACTACCTAGCCTGTTAAGGCAAAACAAACAATTCATATAGTTTCAACACAATTTCCAATTCAGCCATTCATGCCCACATTATCATAAGCCATTCAATTTAAACCATAATTTACAACACAACAAATAGTCTCCAATTACTCCATTTTCAAAGCCATCATTCAATTTCAAGACAATTTATAAAATAATTTCATTTAATCACATTTTGCTTATAAAACATAAGGATTTACCATTTAAACTCATTTTCCATAAAACCACAAAAATGAATTAAAATTCATTTTAGATAATCAAGATGATGATAAGGTTACTCATAATATCAGGAATTTGAAATACTCCTATTCTTGGTCCTTTGGCACAATGTCTTTACCCTTGTTAGATGGCTCACCACCTATACACAGTACATGACATATAATTCAATATATTGTCTCATACCATTATAAATCTATTTTGGGCTCTATATGAATGCATGAGGTTGTTTGGATAGTCACTTAAAGACGGTGTTACATGTTAGTTCAATTGTGATCGGAATGGGTCGGTTTTCAACCTAATTCGAACTCTCCACCTTTGATTTAACCAAAACAACCAAATTGACTCCAAATATATTCATTACACTTCCAATATCCCAAATACACCAAAGTGCCTCAGTAAGCTTAAATTTTCTCATTGTCATTCAACTTGTTTACTAAAGGAACTATACTTAAAAATCACCATTTTCGATTTCCATCACCACAATTCATTAAATCCTATCTATATAACATAAGATATCACAAGAATCATCATCACTAGGTTCTTTATGAAATTCGACAATGGAGAGTGGTTAATGAGCATGTGATTTTTCTTACTCATTTTCCTTCCAAACATGATAAATTAACTAAAAATACTAAAACATCTTAAAATCTAATCAAATCCACCATCAAATTTTCTCTCCTTAGGTTCGGCAAGCATGCTATCCTTCATGATATGTTGTGATTCAACCATGGAAAATGGAAAAGAATGCATAGGAAAGGTAAATCACAAGCTAGAATTAAGAAATTTTACCTTTGATTGCTTGATTCCTTGAAATCTAGTAAATTTCTCTTCAATTTTCCTCACTAGGGTTTTGTTCTTTCTTGTTCTTCTTTTCCTTGAGTTGGCCGACCATATGAGAGTGATATGGGAGAGTTATGTTCTAGTTTTTAATGTAAATTATAAAGAAATGAAAGCTTCCACTTGTCACCATTCCATTGGTCCATATTTAACACTTAACAATTAAGCTTTCTTTCACCACCACATAAAAAATCTTAATTATCCACAATATAAATTATTAATGGATGAAATCTATGGGCATGGCAAGTGTTGGGTGGTGTAAAATTCCAATTTTTCCCTTAGGTGACAAAATGACTATTTTGCCCTTATGCTCAAAAAAATGTCAAAATTAAAAATTTTCACTTCTCAAACTCAAATTATGTTCTAAATAGTCAATATTGGTCAAAAACCTCTTCCAACATTCCAATCTTAACCTCGGGTGATAAAATGACCATTTTGCCCCTACGTTTTGAAAATTCCAATTTGACTCCAAATTAGTCCTCGAACTCTGAATCACCATATTAAGTCATTCTAGGGTTTTAAAAATTCTCAATTTCATCTTAAATCTTTATTTGGACTAGTTCGAGACTTAATTCAACTTAGTTGTACCATTAGGTACACTACCAACTTTTAACGATTTTTTTGAGGTATTCAAGTATGTAAGCATGTTGTCAAATACATGAATGACATGGCAAATAAATTATAGGGCTGGGCTTGACATTTGCTGTCGCTGTTTCTTCTTCAAACTCAATTTTTCCATCTTTCTATAAACCCATGATTTTATCTTTTAAGACAAAACCTTTTTCTATTGGGTGACCAATCAAACAATGGTACTTGTAGTAGTTGGGGTCATTTACTCAATCAGCTTTTTCTAGTCACTTCATCTCTAGCTATTGAATAAGCTTAGCCTTCAAAAGTTCTTCCAACATTTCTACGATATCTGAGTTAGCGATAGGATACTTCATTTCTTGTATTTTTTCAAAGACACTTTCCTTTTATCTTGCAAAAGGCCATTTTTTGTCTCTTAGGTCTTTTTTGAATTAGTATTCACTTTAATGGGCTTGGTGTTGACAATCATAGACAACTTTCCTTCACCCTTATATGTCAAAGTTTTACCCCATTTACGAACATTTTGCTTGCCTTTCCTTGGTTTTTGCACTAGAGGTCCTTGATTTCCAGCTACTGACATGCTTAATTCTATGTCATGGGCACGAATAGCTAATTCTTCAAAATTTTTAGGCTTAATAGCTTAAAGAATATAGCATAATCTCCAATTCATCCGTTGGATATACATGTCAAGGGCTGAAGACTTGAGCAATCGCTCTTTACAATTGACATTGAGATTTCTCCATTTGTGGATATAATCAGTCATAGGCTTATTTTTCCATTGGAGTGAACTTGTGAGTTCAATCTTGCTCACCACACGTTGAGTGTTGTAGAAGCGATTAAGGAACCCTTTAGAAAGCGAACGAACTGTTTCACCATAAGATCGCCATAGGTGCCAACATTGTTGCAAGTTTCCACAAAGTGTGCAACATGTTGACAAGAATTTACTTTACCATCAAATTGTTGGAATTCTAGTGGTTGGTAATTAAGTGGCATTCTCATGTGATCAATTCTTTAAAAGTATGGCTTGGCATAAGTATATGAAGGTTGAGTGACACTTTCCACCTATTCTTTGATGGCTTCTTTGATGACTTTTTTCAATTGATTGGTGGTGACCGCTTCATTGGATTTTTGTTGGAGATTATTTTCCACTTCCATAATGGAATTCTCCTCATTATCTTGATGATTTTGTCGTTGATTTTGGCAAAGATCGATTAGTGCCTTTCTAGTAAGGCTGCTAAATTTTGCCATCATTGAGGCAATTTGTTCATCTCTTTGCTTGATGCTTGTCATCAGAGGTTCCATAGCCTTTGTAAGAAGTGTAACTTATTCTTCTAAAGATGTTGTTCCAATTGTCATGATAGCCATCACTCCAAAATTTGCTTTTCACGAAGAACTCTAGCAAGGTGATGATGAAACAAAGCTATTGCTTGAATAGCCATTATGTCCTTTGAGTTTATTTGCACTTGATCCTTTAGAGGAAGCAAGTTGCATGGAAGAAACTTCTTCAGAACTTGGGGAAGAAGCATCATATAAAGAATTTTGTTTGAGGACTAGGAAAGTTTGCTCATACAATTTAGTAAGAGCTTTTGTTTTTCTCCGAGTACCATATGGATGTGTTGGAACATTCATGCTTGATGATGAAGTAGGAAAGATGTCGAATTAGCTCAAGTAGGCTTGATAGAGAGCTTCCTGGCAAGATTTGTCTTTAGAGCCATTTGCGATTTGAAAATTCGTTCGAAGAAAGAAGATGAGAGGTAGAGACAGTCCCAACAAGCGTGCTAGAAATTTGCATATACAAATTTCTCGTCGAAATTTTCTTAATTTGAAAATTATGAGACAAATATAAAATATTTTGATGTCAGTTATAATCTCTGAAAATTCCTCTGATTAATGTCTTCACATCAGCTTCAAGAGTCATTAATTCAGACTTAGTCTTAATCACGAACTAAACTTGATATCTTCAGTTCAAGAGTCTTGGTGACTTAATCTTGATCACGAACTATTCTTGATATATTCGCTTCAAGAGTCTTCACGACGTAATCTTGATCACGAACTCTTGATATCTTGATCACGAACTTTGTTGCCACTTGATATCTTGATCATGAACTTTGTTGCCATTATTACAAACTTTGCTGCCACTTGATATCTTGATCATGAACTTTGTTGCTGTTATTACAAACTTCGTTGCCGCTTGATATCTTGATCGTTGCCGCTTGATATCTTGATCACAAATGTTGCTACCGCTTGATCTTGTTTACGAACTTTGCTGTCACTTGATGTTCACTTCAAAATCTTTTACTCTTCTTGATCTTTGAATGCCTTCAAATCTTTGAATGCCTCTAAATGATTCAAATGGCTTTGAGGAGCCCCCTATTTATAATACCAAAATGGGAGACTTTGATGAGAATGTAATCTCTTTCAATTATCTATAAATTATTTTAATTTAATTAGAGATATATCATGATGGCTCATTGAAAGCCTTTTGATTGGCAGGACCTTGAGTCCTTGAATTTTTTATTAACTGAAGTTAGATGTTATTTCTAAATTATCTTGATTTATTTAGAGATAAATTAAATAATTAAATTTGATTTTTTATCTCTAAATTATAATAATTATTAGAGATAAATTGAATGGTCAATAATTAATTTTTGATTGGTAAAAAATATGAGTATTATCTCCAAATTATCTTGATTTATTTAGAGATAAATTGAATGATCAATAATTAAATTTTGACTAGTCTAATTTAAATATTATCTTCAAATTATCTCAAGAGATAAATATATGACACATAAGTGAATTGGTTCAACAATGTGTCTTTGAAATAATCCAATCAATATGGCTATAACATCATGAAATTCACATGGTAGCACATAATTGGATCAAAATTTTTCTCATTCTACACCCTTGAAAATTAAAATTATCAGTGATGTACTTCAATTTTCCAACTTTGTCCAGTAAAATGAAATATCATTCATGAGAAAGAATACACACGCGTGCACACGCAGACACATATATATTTTAATAAAATTTCCTCATGTTTCAATCTTTCTTGTTTCTATTAAGAATATTTTGCATTTCAAACATATAAGCGTATCGCGAAAAATATAACGAAAACACAATTCCAAATAGGAGTACAGTTTCAAACTTCAAAGCCTTAAAGATAAGTCAAGCTGGCTAAGCTCCTCCTGAACATTTTGAGGCCTGTACCCCTTGGACCAAGAAGCAATCCCTTCTCTAGAACCATAGCGGATGTCTCTCCTTCCATAGCTAATTTCTCCAGCAAACCTACCAGCTCGACCATGTTGTTCAAACGGGGCGATTGGTGACAGCATACGTTGAGCATGGTCCGAACCACTGACGCTGCTGGATCCTGACTGCGAATTCGATCCCCCATGAGTCCGGACAGCTGAGTTTAGCTCTCTGCTTTTCTTGGCAAGTGTTCGTTCTAGTTTGTGGGCATTTTGATGGCCTCCAAGTGCTTGTGAACTATAGAACTTCCTTTGGCAATAGTTACAGGAGAAAATTCGAGGTTCGGCTGGACTATGGGGCGACGAGGAAGAAGATGATGGCTCAAGGACAAGTTCTAGGCTGAGTTGATTGCTGGGTAGGCTTAGACGAAGAGAAGTATTAGGCTGATAATCCATTATGTGAGAGCTAATGAAAACTGGAAGTACTCAAGCTATAATAAAGGCAAGGTGATGAGTTTAGTGCGATCGAGAGAATGATAATGATGATTCAAAGGCAGGTAGGAGAGAAAGAAGCGAGAGAAAGCAAAAGTTTATAGGCAAATCAAAAGCAGTCTACGAAAGATAAAAAGGAAGGTAGGGGAAGAGATGTGAAGCAGTTTGAGAGGGTATGTCTAGCATTATATGAGGTGGAAAGGTTCACTGTTCCTGCAACCACAAATAGTAAGAAGAGTAAAAAAGAGAAGACCTATGGAGAGAGAGAGAGAGAGAGAGAGAGAGAAAGAGACAGTTATGTGCAAAGATCAGTGGGGAATCGAAGGGTTGTCGCCTCCATTAATGGTAGCATTCTAATCCTTTGTCGGTCCAAGGAAAAAACTTGTAGGGTATTTCCCTGTATGCTCCCGAATAAACAAATAAGAAGTTAGGAAAAAAAATAATTTCAAGCAGTTTAACTTTTTTTTTTAATATAATCATCTATTTTTTAAAGTTTTCTTTATATTGAATAACTTGTGAATCTGTATAATTTAGCCATCTAGTCATTGGTCCAATCGCACTTGTTTCGATCCTACCCTCTCTCCTCTAATTGGTAATCAGGTTTAGATGATGCACTAATCAACTTGCCAAGATAGGTATTAAATTATAAACAAGATAAACTGCCTTGACTAGACGAAACATGCAACATGATAACAGACCAGTTTGACATTTGCCGCAAAGATTATCCTACGGTGCACTGAACAACCGTACAAGATTAGACATAGTCCCATTACAGTGAACCCACTGGTGCTACTCGGTACAACTCTTTGATCAGTTAATGTTCCTAAAATCATGCCTTAATGGTCAGATCGAGGACATTAGAATCCAATCAACTTCTTCAGCCCTTGTTAGCTCATTCTTCTTTTCATTGTTAATTGTCCAAGTTCAAAGTTCGGATCCCTATGTGCACAAATTTCATGACATGAAACAGATGATAAGTTTAATTTGCAAGACATGACATTGATAACCAGAGAGAGGCCCAACTGTGGGAAATTAATTTTTATTGATACGACAAATAGTTTGAGTCTCTTTGGAGGGTGATAGAGGCGTCTCTAGACAAATGTAACTAACTATTGAAACTCATTAAAAGAAACATACATAGGTGTTCATCGATCTTAGCTTCATAGTACTTTTTCATGATCATAGCCTGATCGGCACCCATCATTTAGAGTCAGAGCCAGAAAGGCAACTAATACCGAAAAGATTTTGGGGAATTGCATAGAGCGGGCAGATGGTTTTTAATCGTCCATTATGCCTTTGTTTGGGACCCCACTGTTTTTCTGCATGTATGCCACCAAGGTTTTGAATACTAGTCGTTTACCTTACATCACATCTTATTTGAATTATGAATCTCTCTGTCTCTTTCTCTTTCAATCTTTCTTATTATTATTTTTTTTTATTGACACAAGTTAAACTGAGACAATCACATGGGGTATGGGATTTAAAACTGTAGAAAAGCAGACAAATCAAATCCACTAGGTTCTCTCAAACAGATCAGCTTTTAAAATGAGCTCCTGAAAACAATGTATAGAATTTATTAACATACTATTTATCAGACCATGATTGTGGGATCATAATCTTGCAGGTCGGCTATGTTTGCGCTGAGCTTTGCCTATTAATCACAGACATAACACAAACCAAGAAACTACATACTGTTCTCAGCAATATCGTTAGTCACCTATTCATAAAGATTCCCAAGCTCTAGGAACATTAATTCCCTCGTAAAAACATATTATTATTATTATTATCTCAAATTAATCAGCAGCCAATTCCTTATGTTCCTTTGTTCTTTAACAACCCACAAGACATGGAATCATCAGCTTCATCCCCCCTTGATACCTAAAAATTTCATGTATTAATGACTTTTCCTTGTTCTTTCTCCGAGTAAGTTAATTGGACCTTACTTATTTTATTAATATAATATTATTGCATAGACTCACATTTACATTATTAAATCCACCCAATAATTAAAGGATGACCGGTAATTTGGCAGCATGATAAGAAAGACGAGAAAGGAACTGCAATTATCAATATCCATTTATTAATTAATATAAAGAAAGCAAACAAAAAAAAAAAAACAATTTCCCGATTCAAGCAAAATAGAGAGAGAGAGAGACTCACATGGGAAAATGCGAGGATTAGGTGAGAGCAGTGATGAGAGATACAGGAGGGAGCCCCTGGTTTTGCCTATAGAAAAATAGATAAATGAGAAATGATCCTAAGAAGGAACTGAGATAAAAATGGTAGTGGACATGTTTGTGTTTTGTCGGGTTTAATAAACATTAAAAGGTTATGGGAGGAACTCACTATGAAGAATCCTGGTTCTCTTTCCCGCCTACACGTGGACAATGCTTCGCTTTTTTCATTATTATTATTGCAACTAAATATTCAATTTTTTAAGTAATGATATATGCACTTACCGCGTGTGAGATCAGAATGCTTTGATGCAATGAATTGTTCGGTTCTTTGCTCGTACGTGCAAAATTTATCATCTCTCTCCCACTTTTGCTGGGCTTTTTCTATTGGATGTTAGTTCTATATATTTTTTCATATTTTATGGTAGTAGTGAAATCTTTTATGTGCCAAAAGGATATCATCATAAACCTCATCTCCTCAAGTGGCTGTGTGTGCCTCATGTTGAAGCTAAGCTTTTGTAAATTTCTTTTTCATGCTACTTTATAGATTTTAGTGCTGTCTGGCTGCCATGAGTTTTGTTTGGTGCTAAGCTACCATGAGTTTTAAGAGTAGGGTCACGTTTGAAACCCACTTTTTCCCGCACTTTGTGCACTTTTTGGGTGTTTTCTGTTTCAGTTTTGGATCCACTATCATACATATCATTGTGTTTGGCTGCAAAGAATATATACCCTACTTGGGGTACGACTGCAATTTCCAAATCTTTTAAGATTTTAATATTAAATCCCTCTATATATAATCTCTTCTGTCTTTAGCATGCACGGCTCATGCAAAATGTAATTACTCATTACTACTCTATTTCGCTTCCATCTTAATTCTAAGTATAAAAATTATATTTAATATTCGTCATATTCTTAAGTAAAAGGTAATCAGTCGTGCTACATGGTTTGGAATCCAAAGGAGGAGATAAAAATAATAGTAGGACTGCGTTTGTAATTATTGTTAACTTCAATGATAAATATTTTATGTGTTTGTATATATTTAAGTCATGTATTTGTCTCTTCTATAACGTTTCTTAGTATTTTGAGATCATACTTAAGACACATTTGGTTTACAAAATCAAATAGAGAAGAAATGGAATATATATTATATGATAATATAGTAAGACAAAACAATTATTATATAGTTTAATTCATAAATAGTTGTTATTCTGACTTATTCCAATGTATACTTGACAAGAACAACTTTGGAATAACAAAGGACTGAGGAATAAAAAGGCAAGACTATCTTCTCTTCTTATTTATAATTTTTATTTTAAAATATCATTTTTAATATTTTATTTAAAACATTAATATGATTTTTAATTTGAAAATTTAACCTTTTTTATAAATTATTAAAAAATTAATAATTTATAATTAAAACTTTAATATGATTATTTGTTTTAAAGTATTAATTTTTACAATTAATTTAAAATATTAATAATTTATAACTTAAACTCTAATATATATTTTTATTTAAATCTCATTTTATTTTTTCCATATTTTCATTTTTGCGTGTTTCTTTTTTTCTTTTCTTTCTTGCTCTCTAGTGTCGCTTGATCATCAAAGATGTGGTTGATTCAATGGAGCATCAATCTAGCACTTCCTATAATCAAATATGGTTGTTAGAGCACCAATTTTGGTGCTTCTTATGGCAAAAGATGAAATAAGGGTGAAAGCAAGAGAGAAAATGATGGTATTGGTCGATGGAAGACAGTGGCAACTATGGAAGAGGTTAAGGAGAGAAGGAGTAAGGTGGATGAGGAAGAGAGATAAAGAAAATAGGAAATTAAAGGTTTTATTATATATAGGATAGTAATTTCATAAAATGTTAAAAATTATTTGACATATTATGACCTAAATGGAATATTTATTACTGGGGATGGCTTAGTAATAACTATTTTGGTTTTCTCGGAGTGACCATTCCTCAAAATAACCATTCCATGAACCAAACAATGTAATAAAAGGGTAATGGAATATACATTCATCCTAACCAAACAAGCTGTTAGAATTTTAGTCAAGAAAGGTTTCCCTATAAAATTGCAAGAGAGAGAAGAATGAGTAAAACTTATTCAATTACTGTACATTAGAAAAAAAAATTCAAGTTCATTGTGTCTATTGGCATCATTTTTGTCAATTTTTTTAATTTTTTATTTTAAATTAGTTTTAAATAGGTAACAATAGGCAAAATAGATTTTATTAATCGAAAATAGATACATAAAACCCAATATAGGGTTACAAATAGGAAGCCTACCCGTAATATCCAAAACAAAGGAGTAACAAAAAACTAAACAATTTTTTATGACAAAAAGTTATCATTGAAAACAAGAAAAGAGTCATTGAGTTTACAGAAAGAAGATTTTAGACCTTTATATCTCATTCGATATAGCATGGAGGTATCAAAACTTTAGGTATATGTTAGCTTTATAATTGATTCTTTGTTTTAATATAACAAAAGTTAATGACCAAAATATTGAATGCCTAGTGCATTCAGACTTCAAATAAAACCCATGACTTTGATTGACAAATAGGCTAGGTACTTAAGTCCAATATTTATTAAGAAGCTAAAACTAACTTAAAGTATCGAGACCTCGAAAGAGGGTATCGAGATTAGTTTGCTTATGAATGCCTCAATAAACAACTAAAGGAAGAAGATGCATCAAGACTACTCTTGACGGTATTAACATTCCACTCATGAAAAGTTATATTTGCAAAGAACAAATGTTGAAATATCAAGAACAAGAGCATTAAGTATGAAGGCAACTTCTCAAGAATACAGAATTCTAGAAAACAAAGATTTGTGTGTCGAGACACACTTTCAGAATTTCGATCCCTTGCTTTCAAACTTCAGATTCTAGATAAGAAGTCCAATCATATCTAGAAGGAAGATCTTTAGTATTAAGACAACACATTTAGAGAGTGAACAATAAAAGAAAGCGCTTGAGTATCAAGGCAAATTACATCAATATAGACATCAAAACTATAAGATTCAAAATTCAAAGTGGCCAAGTAAATTACTATCAAGATTAGTTAATTTGCAAAAGTATCGAGATGACATCTCGTGAGGCAAATTCCAAAAAGCAAAGTGAAATGTATCGAGACCAAGGGAATATGGTATCAAGACAAGGCTTAGTCAGAATTGTGCATCGAAGATAAAAGTATCGAGAAAGGCATCTGAAGTATCGAGCCATCAACAAGTAAGGAACTTAAATTATCAAGACTTAGATCACAAGTATCAGATGATAACTCTATGTTATAAAGTTATTTTGTCATTCTTTAAGCATTAAAAGCAACTAAGTCTTTGAGTTTTGATATGAATTAGTCTTGTTTTAGGAGTTTATTTGAAGCACTTAGGTAGTTTGTTTTTAGTTAATTTTAGGTTGATTAGGTCTTTTTTAATTAGAATAGTAATGCACTTTTATTGTTTTTGAAGGTGCTTATTCAAAGGAGCTCGGATCAGAGAAAGAAAGCTACTTTCAAATTCAAGGCAAAACACTTGTTGTCAGATTTACCATCAAGTGCACATATTGTTAACAAGTGATATAATGAAAAGTAGAGTATCATGCCCACGAGGAATTGCACCCAAAAACTTTAGCTAAGTACTAAAATTTAAATAATTAATCTTATTCAAACAGCCAAAATTAAAATTACTAAAAACTAAAACTAATAACAAGAATATCAAATTAACTGTTGGTCCCAAATATGAGTGCTAGAGGGGGGTGAATAGCACTAATTTGGCTCTTTTAGCAAGATTGAGAACTAATCTTAAAACAAGAAAAGTAAAACAAGGAAGACAATAGACAAAGGATTTATAGTGGCTCGGTCCAAGACCTACATCCACTACCTTGATTATCCAACCAAGGATTTTCAAACCAATCACTAAAAATAGTGAAATTCACAAGCTTCCACCAAGCTTTTACAATGGCTTTTACAAGGCTTAGCCATAATCTTTACACTAGTTTTTCACGAGCTCAACTAAAACCCAAGGTGGTTTTTCAAAGGCTCAACCACAACCTACAACAATGGTTTTTCAATGGCTCGACCAAAACCCAATATTTAACTTTTCAAGGCTAAGTTAGAACCTTCACTCTTTCAAGCAAGCTAGCTTGAAACAACCACTTAGAGTGAATCCCTCACTCTAAGAATACAAAGATAAGTAGAAAAGAAAGTACCTATGATCACAAATTGATCTAAGTGGTACACGGTTTAGTGCTGAATGCAAATACAAAAGATAGGCGTTTGAGTGCATTGAAGAGTATAAAGAATTTTTAAGTTTTCTGCTATTTCTTGGCTTGAATATGATGAAATCTCTCAATAATCTTCCAAAAGTTAGTTCCTAGCCATTTGAATATCCTTTTATACTTGGAAAAGCATGTCTAATGGCTGTTGGGCAATTTGTGACCGTTAGAAATAGTTTAGGGTAGGTTCTAGCCCTTAATATGTCTTGTAGTGGTTTGGTGCAAGTTGTAGATAGAGAACTTTTAGTCGACTAACATTTTTCCTTAGTCGACTAAGTTGGTTCTGTCTTGGTCGTAAATTTTGACAGAGAGCACTTAGTCGAGTAAATCATTTTCTTGGTCAACTAAGTTGTTCTGTTTCTCAATATGCTTCAGCCCGCCACTTCTCCAATTTGAATTTTGGCCAACCAATGTTCTTCATTTTTCAACCAGGGTACTTCCTTTATGTTGGTCAATCTTATTCTTTATCCATATCAATCTCTTATGTGCACATTTGAAAGTTTGACTTATTGTTTCTTGATAAACATTTGTCCTACACACTTGGATAGAAATGTTAGACACAAATGACATGGGAATGTTTTATTATCATTAAAAACTAACGGAGCCAACAATCTCCCCCTTTTTGATGATGACAAAACATTCCTTGATTGAAATCTCAAAGTTTATTTGTTCATTTTTAGTTCTGCAGACAGTGAGGGATTTCTCCCCCTAAGGGCATGCTCCCTCTTAGTTTGTGCATATTTTTCATTCATTCCAGTAAGTTTTTATCCATGTTATATTCATAGTGACATTGTACAGTCTTGCCTTAGTCAGAAAATGTTCATATATGCATATTTAAAAACAAATGACAAGTTGACAAGGCATTACCAGTTTTCTATTTTTCTAATTTTCTGTCAGCAGCATGTTAGATCCAAGTTTCATCAATGCCATCAATTTTTCAGCAAATGCTTTATGAATCATCATCCACATGTATTCAGAAATATATCCAATTTGTAATATCATGACAGAAATTATTCATTATTTCAATAACTTAAAATCAACACATTTGTGCAGCATCAGATTTGATCAGGAAAAAATTGACAACAATCATTCCATAATTCCATAGGCAGCAGAGTATAGCAACATTTTCAAAGATCAAACACCATAAGTAAATGTCAATATGCATATCCCACACAACCATAAAACCAACAAAAGTAAAAATTCAGTGTTTGAATGCCATCATGGTACAAATATCCAACAAAATCAATAACCACAAATTTATTCCAAAAATACCCCTAGACATGTTTTTGCTTCCTATTTTCCTAGAAACCTAGTACCTCTACCCTCATGATTTTTTTTTATTTTCCCTAAAAGTCTGGTACCTCTACCCTCATGTTTTTTTATCTTTCTTGGATTTTACCACTCCCTCTTTTTGTCATCATCAGAGGGGGGTTGATGCTTCATTCTTCTGAGGTAGATGGTGAGGACTCAGAGCCATAAAGGGATTGAGAGGGAAGGGAGAAGGTTCACGCAAAGGGGATTTCTTTGGAGATGGTTTAGGAGAGGATTTGTCTGAAACTTCCACTAGTGCTTTTAGAGAAGATATAGGTGGAGATTTGGCCTTCTTTGCCAATCTGGATGACTTCTTTATTTATGGAGGTACAAGTTTTGTAGCTATTTTCTTCTTCCTCATAGCAGGTGGTTGAGGCTTAGTTGTAAGAGTTGTTTCTTTGGTTTTTCCTTTTTCTTTGTTTGATTTTTCTTTACCTTTCGCTGAAGTTTCTGGTTCTAAGGGCACTGCTTTGGCAACTTGAGCTGCATCTGCTTCTTTTTCAGCTTGTTCTTCCCCTACCATTTCATAGAAAAGTCCCATAATAGAAGCTTCATCAGAATGGGGAATGGATGCTTCTTGTTCAGGCTGTGGCTGAGGTTGAGGCTCAGGTAAACCAATAGGTGAACCAAGTACCTCCATTTCTTGATTTGATGTTTCCTTTGTTTGGGGCTCTACTGAGGGGGATTTGAGAGGGTGCTCAATCCCTAGTTCAAGGTCTTGATGACTAGGACTTGTACTTTGATAAGCTGAACCCTCAGCTTGAAATTCAAGACTAGCATAATGGAAAGTAAAACCTTCTGGCTGTAGAGCTGATCCTTCAGCACCTTGTTGTGAGACCTTGTTGAATTTGTTAAAAGCCGGTGTTGTATCTAGTGGTACAATTAAGTTAAATCGAGCCTTGACCTAGTTCAAATAGAAATTTTAAAAGGAATTTGAAAATTCTGAAACCGACAAAATGACTTAGAATAGTGTTTCGGAGTTCAAGGTCCAGTTTGGAGTCAATCAGGAAAATTGATCGATTAGGGACGAAACGGTCATTTTACCATTTGATGATAAAATGGAGATTTTTAGCCAAGATTTGATCACATTTGACCAAGAATAATTATATGAAATACAATTATGATTATTGGATTATAAAATGAAGTTTAGCGGTGAAAATTTGTGATTCTCGGTATTTTTGGAGCATAAGGGTAAATGGTAATTTTACAACTGGAGGACTAAATGAGAATTTTTTTGACAAGATTTTTGCCCCATTTGATTAATATTGATCAATATTAGTGTTCTTTGAGGTTGAAAAGTATAAATAATGTGATTCTGGTACATTTTGGAGTATAGGGGCAAAATCATAATTTTACCATCTCGGGGGCAAAATGGTAATTTTTCATGACCAGAGCATTTTTTTTTCCAGCCATGGTCATCTTTTATTCACATCTTAACTTTGACTAATCATGTGGTGAAAAAATTTAGAAGAAAAATTCAAAAGAGTTAAAAAATGGGCCAATGGCATTATGCCATGTGGCAAGCTATTTTATTTTATTATTAAAACCTAAAAATCAGCCATAAACCTATTTTCTCTCTCCAAATTTGGCACAAACCAGATTCAAGGGAAAACAAAAGAGAACAAGGAGAAAAACAAGAAAACCTAGCCAAAAATTCAAGGAAAAAATGTGATTTTCAAAGAAAATCAAGTGAAAAATGTAACATTTCTTCACTTTTGCTTATGATCTACAATGCCCATGCATTTCTTTCCATTTTCTATGGTTGAGAGGCATGATATCATGATGAATTCAATTCTGAAAAATGGGTATGGAAGAGGAATTGATGTTGGAATAATTTGATTTTAGACTATGTTAGTGTTTAGAGATAGTTAAGCACGTTTATAAGCAAAATCGTAAGAAAAAAATTAACTCTCTTTGTTGTTCTTCATTGGCCGAACCTGGTGTGTTGAGAATCAATGAGGGATTGTTTGAATTTCAATAAATATGGGTTAGAAAAATGATGATTTATGGTGAGAAAACCAAATAGGAAAAATTTTGATATTTTTGCACCATTATTGGCCGAAAATTTCAAGAAGAAAAGTGAAGATGGATTTGCTGAATTTTAAGTTAATTGACTTGAAATTGGTGAATTAAAGCATTAGAAAAGAAATGGAATTAATTGGAGCTAAATCGGACGCGTGTATCGATTTTTCGGGTAAAATATCGAAATAGGCCAATATGGGGTTTAGGCAAAATTTAGACACATTTTTGCAATTACCTATTATGCATTAGTAATTAAAATTAGTTTATGTTAGCTTAGGGGCAATATAGAAAATTTTTTAATTTTATTCTGTGTCAAGGTGGTGAGATTTTTTATAAAGGCAAGAAAATCGCATTCTAGGATTAGCAGTCGAAGTGCTCGAATTCAACTCCTGAAAACCTGTGAGTGAATTTGCATCTCAAAAACGGTTTTGAGAAATGTGAACCTATTCGGAAAAAAATGCTTGAATGATTTTATTCAATCTTCTTTGAAAAGAGCGGGTACCATGGGAACAAGCTTTTCATGAAATATTATTTTATTGATGTGAAATTTGATTGTGTTGAATATTGTTCATCTATATGATGCTTACATGTATGGTTAAGAAATTTATGTGAACTTGATGTAATCGTGCACGTGTGAAGTGGGAAATGCACATGCCTGCAATGGTGTGCAAAGTAGGGACGACGATATGTAGCACTCACGATTTCCTAGAAATTCAGAATTGAGCAAAGTGGGGACGACGACACTTAACGCCCACGATTCCTGGAAATTATCACGCATGAACTGTGGTGAAGCGTGATTCGCTGTCCAGGGGCTTGTAGGGATGGCAATACGTAACGCCTGCAAGTGTCAGATAAATGTCTCTTTTACCACCAAGGACAATAATGACTTGGCGGTATATATATATATGATTGCTCATGTCTTTGTGTATATATGTGATATTGTATGGTATGCGAATTGCCTTAAATTGAGAAAAAAAGGGTTTAATACGAAACCCTCGTACAGTTGAGCGAAACCCTCATGCAGCTACGGGTTATGATTTCGCTTCGTTACAGTAGAAATTCATTCTTGTTGCAAGAATGCTTTCCCGCTACAGCGATAATTGTCGATTTTGCTATCTGTCTAGAATAAACCTTGGGGTAAGTGGAAAGGGTTTAAATATTAGCTAGATAAAAAATTATCTCGTTTTCAACCGGTGCATCATGATTGTCAAATTTCCTGATTGAGATTGCTTGTTCCCTTCTAATATTCGCTCACTGAGTATTGTACTCACGTTTTATAAAAATTAATGTTTTCAGATCAAGAGACTATTGGATCCTAGATCAAAGAGTCCCCGTAGTGCATCTCCTGGGTATGTGTCTAGCATTCGATAGTAATCCCTTTTATTGTAAATGTCTCTGCTAGAAGTCATGGGTCTTTTTGTATTGTGAATACACTTAAACAATGTAAATATATGTATGCAATGTAAATTGCTAAATACATGACTGGTATAGTGCATGCATATTATTATCGATAATGCCATTGTGATTTAGCTATGTTCACACCTGGGAAAAGGTGTGTGTGTATGCATGATATAATAAATTTGTTAAGCAAGGGTAATTGGATAGGCTTGCTTGGGCTTAGTGAGCTATGCTCATTGAGCTCATGCGTCGGTCATGGCCCAGAAAAATGGGTCGTGACACTTGTCCATCTGGTGTCATGCTTGGAGTGGCAGAAGTATCAGTTGTAGTAGGTCCAGAGGGCATTACTGATTTTTTTTTTTCAAATTTCCTTCTATTTCATTTAGCTTTTCCTCAATTTTTGGAAGCCTTGCTCCTTGGTTAGTCAGCTTGGCATCCATCCTCATGAGCAAGTTAAACATGACTTCACTAGCGAATTGAGAAGGTGCTTTTTCAAGTGGTGTAAGGGCTGCTTCTAGCTAAGCGAGTATGGATGTAATCTTGGATGCCTTGGTAAAGCTTTCTCCATACACTTTGTACCCCATTTTAATTAAGGTCCCCAGGTAAATGGGCTAGTCCTTACTTTTGACCATGTCCAAATCATATCTTTTAGCCCAAACCCCTTTCTTCTTTACTAGGGAAGTGATGACATTTCCATATGGCAAATGAATTTTCTCCAGTTTGCAAGCTGCTCTAATCTTTTCAATCATAAACCTCCGAACGTTTAAAATAACTCCAATAAAAGCATACTCTATCAGCCAAAGATCTTGGAGGTTGATATAGCTCAGACTGCCACTTCTTCCATGCAAGTTTGCTACAACAAAGTAGTCTAGGATCCTAAATTGTGGACTTATTATCAGTTTTGCATTACTCTTTGATGAGAATATTTCTTTCTTCCCAGTGATGATTTCCCATATAGATGATGGATCATATTTCTCAAGCATTTCAAATTCTCCTTCTTCACCTTCTATTTCTAACAAATTACTTAGATCAGCAGCAATAACCATGAATCTTTTTCCATTCAAAAACACATTTAGATTACTGTTTGAGAAGTCCTCAAAATCATCCAGTTCCTTTTCACTTAAGGCTATGCTTGCATAAAATTCCTTCACCAGGCTAGCACTATAGGCTCTATCCTTAAAAGAACTATATTCCTTTATTCTCATTTCATTAAAGTAATTTGTCAAACTGATTTGAATATCTGGGGTCTCACTAAAACTATCCTAATCAATATATTTTTCGCAAGTGATGGGAGCATTTTCAATCTTCCTAAATCTCTCCTCATGAATTTTATTCCTAAATTTAAGAGAAGAGGAAGATGAAGTACCTTTTTGAGACATTTCCTTTTTATTTTTCTTTTTCGTTTTCTCAGATTTCTTATTCTTTTCCTTCAGTTTCTTCTTGTTAGAAACTTTTTCAGACTTCTTCATTTCTGAACCCGATACCCCCATTTTCTTCTTTTGTGGATACTTTGCCTCTGGGCTCTCTTCTAGTGGCCTCTTTCTCTTTTTCTTTTCAAACAGTTCTTTGAGTAGAGTCGATTTTGCCATTTCTTTTTCTTCGAGGAAAGTTTGAAACTTAGGGTTTTGAGGGATGAAAGTGGGCTGGTTTTGGTTGGTTTTAGAAGGGAAACTGTAGAGAATGTGGTTTATGCTTTAGATTATTGGTTATCAAAAATGGGAGAGTAGAAGTTTTTGGCAGTTTTTAATTCTAAAAAAATATCTATCTCCCCCTAAAATTTTGCCTTAACTCTTCAATATTTCAAAACTCCTTCTAAAACTTTTACTATTTACTTTCTCAGGTTTTCTTCTCTTCTTTATTACCCAATAGACATAATTTTCTATTATTTTAATCTTTCTTCATTCAGTTGTCAGTTCTTTAGCCTTAATGAAACAAAAACCTCTTAATTGACTAAGTTTCTCACTTTAGTCGACTAAGTGCCTTTTGTTTTTCTCTACTTGGTCCAAACTTCACCCTATAACTCTTCCAAGCAAATCATTCCTAGATTTCTTTTAATCTCACAAAATCTATCTTCACTAAGGGGTTTGGTAAATATGTCAGCAAGTTGATGCAAAGTACCTACAAATTCAATATTAATTTCACCTCTAGCTACATAATCTCTAATGAAGGGATGTTTAATCTCAATATGCTTAGTCCTAGAACACTGCATATGATTTTTTGAGAGGTTGATTGCACTGGTATTTTCACAATATATTGGAGTGTTATTCATTAACAATCCATAGTCTTTCAATTGTTGTTTGATTCATAAAACTTGTGCACAACAACTACCTAAGGACACATATTCTGCTTCAACTGTAGATAAAGCTATACAGTTTTGTTTTTTGCTTGACCAAGATACAAGCATACTCCCTAAAAATTGGCATGTCCCACTAGTACTCTTCGTATTAGTTTTGCTACTTGCAAAGTCTGCATCTGAATATCCTACTAGACTAAATGATGATTCTTTTGAGTACCAAATTCCTAAAGTTTGAGTTTCTAAGAGGTATCTAAATATTCTCTTAGCAGTTGTTAGGTGTGTTTCTTTAGGTTGTGACTGAAATCTAGCACACAAACACATACTAAGCTATATATCTGGTCTACTTGCTGTTAAGTAAAGAAGAGATTCAATCATACCTCTATAGAGTTTTTGGTCTACATTTTTACCTTTTTCATCATCATCAAGTCTGGTGGATGGACTCATTGATGTGCTGATGTGTCAAGCCCAGCCCTAAAATACTTGCCATGTCATATATGTGATGGAAAACATGTTTGCATACTCGAATGCCTCGAAAAAGCATTAAAAGTCGATTTATGCATTGAACTAGTTAAAATAGGGATTTTAAGGTGAAATTGGGAATTTCACAGTTTAAGAATAACTTAAAATGATGATTCGGAGTTCGAGGACCGATTTAGAGTCAATCTGGAATTTTCAAAATCTATGGGCAAAATTATCATTTTGTCATCAGAGGACAAAATGAGAATTTTTAGAAAATATTTTTATCACATTTGACTAAGATTGATCATTTGGAGTATAATTTGAGGTTTAGAAGTGAAAATTTTTAATTTCTGTATTTTCCTAAGCATATGGGTAAAATGGTAATTTTACCACCTTGGGGGCAAAATGGTAATTTTCACCCCCAACACTTGTCAAAAACCAAAGATTTTATTCATTATGGGGATGGATAAATATAACAATTTATGTGGTGAAGAATTAAAGGTTAAAAGATAATTATTTAAATTGTGGACCAATAAGAAAATAACATGTGGCAAGCTTGATTATTTTATTATTTAGCTATAAAAATCAGCCCATAATTCCCTATTTTCACTCCCAAATATTTGGCCAAAGCAAGAACAAAAGAAAGAAAGAAAGAACAAAACCCTAGGTGGAGAAATTCAAAGAGAAAGTGTGAAAATTCAAGGAATCAAGCAAGATAAGATAAAATTTCTTCATTTTTACTTGAGATCTACAATACCCATGCTTTATTTTCTCATTTCCAAGGCTGAAATCAAAGTTTGGAAATGGGTATCATGGCTGACCGTACATGGGGGAAGAGTTTTTGTGCTTGAAGTTAGTTAAATTTCTTGCTAGAATAACGTTTTTGGTTAGTTAATGATGTATAGTATGAAAACAAGTGAAGAAAATCACATATTCCTTGGAAACCCATCATGGCTGAATCTCACATGTAGAGTATTGATGGTGGATTGATGTTAATTCAAGTGAATTGGTTAGAAAATGATGAATTATTGTGAGAAAATTAAATAGGAAAAATTCTAGTGTTGATACACCACCATGGCCGAATGTCCAAGGAACAATGTGATGGTGATTTTTTGTGATATTTCATGATATTTATCTAGTGTTTAATGAATTGGAATATTGAAGGAAAAATGGAACTAATTGGAGTTGAATTGGGTACATTGGCCAATTAATCGGGTGAAAAATCAATTGAGGCCAATACCGATTTAATTTAAGTACACAATGAAATTTTGGAGAGGATACCATATTTAGATAGTTACCTGACTAGTGTGCATCCCATTTCATGAATATATATCGAGCCTGATTTGGTTTATACCGATTTAGCATGAATTCAGTGAATTGTTTACTGTGCATTGTGGATAGGTGGTGAGCCCTCTAATTGGGATAAAAACAGTGTGTCAGAGAATTGATAATAAGAGTATTTCGAACTCCTAGTACTGTGAGTAACCTTACTATCATTTTAATTATCTAAAGTGGTTTTTATCTGATTTGGTGATTTTATGGAAAATGAATTTAAATGGTAAATTGTTATGTGTTTTAAACAAAATGTGATTTAAATAAAATGATTTTATAAATTATCTGAAAAATTGAATAAAGATTTTGAAAATAGAGTAATTGGAAACTGTTTGCTTATATTACAAATTGATGATTTGAATTGAATGGGTTATGGTAATATGGCATGATTGGCGGATTTGATAATTGTGCTAAGAAATACGAACTATCTGCTTTGTCTCGATAAATTGGATAATGATGAAATCGTCATGCCATGCTATTGTGATTTTATTGTTATGGTGGGGTTTATTCTACACTGCAATGACGGGTGTCCGTGGGCTAGCCTATTTAGAGGGGGCACGGTAAACCCGATTGATTCTTACTTAGATGGGCGACGTGCGTAGGGTATCTTCTAAGGTGAGGTTTGAGTTCACTTCATGCCTAACCACCACGTGAAAGTGAGACTCAGCCAACGCCAAGGAACGACTGTGGTTTGAGCATTTATGAAATTTTCACAGCCTTAGAGAACTCAAACGGATGCCTCGGCTGGGGTTTTCTTGAGAATGATTTTGCCATAAGCTAGGTTTTCAAAAAAATTCATAAGCCATATTGAGTAATTGTGATGAAACATAATTATTTACATGAGTTAAAACGAATTTTCATGTTATGAATCACGTGTTGAGATAAAAAGTTTTCATTGTCTCCATTTACTCGGCTTTAGATATTTTTGGATGATGTCTGTTTACTCACTGGGATTTTATAATCTCACCATCCTCTTTTCCACACATTTCAAGCTCAGGATAGACTGTGGATAGTCGATCACGTTGAGAAATAATCTCAGAGTTACATCCTTAGAAAGCAAAGGTTATTAACTTATACCTTGTTGGTCATTTGGGGGCCCACGTGTCATTGTAAATATAATTGCGTACTCTATTTATCTGTAATACAGTACGTATGATTTTATTTTGCTTTTATGCTACAAAAAATTATTTATCTATACTTCTATAAAAATTATTTTATAAGAAAATTGAATGTTTTATTAATTATTTTATTTTATTCTAATATATTTCAATTTCGTTTAAAATAGATGTTTTAGATAGCAAAATATATTTATGATTATGAAATATGTGTTTTCTATTTATGCACTACAATTTTAGCTAGTTTCGACATTTTCGAAAAAAAATTACCAAAATGCCCCTGTGAGGCGAAAAATATTTTTTCTATTGTTTTAAGTTGGAAAAAGCTTAAGAGCCCTTAAAACATGATATTTGGTAACAATTGCTCACGGGGGAGATAAGAAAACTGATATGTAAGCCTTGCGGGGTTCCGGTTGGCATTTCTAGTAGTGAGTGCCTATCGGGACTTCGCGGCGGTTGTCACGGGCTCGATGGGAGTTCCGGGTCGTGACTATCTTGGTTTAACTTCAGCATATCGAACTTCTTGAGCATGTCTTGAATGTATCTATCTTGGTTGATAAAAATTCCTTCCTTGCATTGCTTGATTTGAAGGCCAAGAAAATACTTCAACTCTCCCATCACGTTCATCTCGAATTCTCCCTGCATTTCCTTAGCAAAGTTCTTGCAAAGAGATTCATTAGTAGCACCAAATATAATGTCATCCACATATATTTGAATTATGATTAAATCATTTAAGCATCTCTTGATGAACAATGTAGTATCTATGTTACCCCTAACATAGTCTTTTTCTACCAAAAATCTAGAAAGCCTTTCATACCAAGCTCTATTAGCTTGTTTCAATCCATACAAGGCTTTGTGAAGTCTAAAAACATAATCTAGTTTTTCAAAATCCTCAAAACCAATTGGTTGTTCAACATATACTTCCGCTTGAATAAGTCCATTTAAGAATGCACTCTTTACATCCATTTGATATAACTTAAAGTTCATATGACAAGCAAAGGCCACTAATAACCTTATGGCTTCTATTCTTGCTTCGGGTGTAAAGGTCTCATCATAGTCTATGCCTTCCTTTTGATTGTATCCTTTTGCTACCAATCTAGCTTTGTTTCTTGTCACATTTCCTTATTCATCAACCTTATTTCTAAAAACCCATTTAGTTCCAACTACAGGATGATTTGAAGGCTTAGGCACTAGTGACCATACATTATTTCTCTTGAACTGATCCAGCTCTTCTTGCATTGCTAAAATCCAGCTTTCCTCTTTTTCAGCTTCTTCAAAATTTTTATGTTCAATTTGAGATATAAAGGTTGAAAATTCACATGTTTCTCTAGTTCCTTTCATAGTCTTAACTCTTTGAGATATGTCACCTATGATTTGTTCTTGTGGGTGATCTTTTACATATTTTCAACTCCTAGGCAAATCACTATGTTGGATTGCTAGTCTTTATAGGTTTTCTAGAGGTGGAGCTACGATTTCTTCTCTAGATGAGCCTTCCTCATTGTTTTTGCTATCATTTAGGCTCATTTCATCCATGTTTTTTTCTAAATTTTCTAAATCTTCATCATCATCATGAACTTTTTTTTCTAAATGAATTGATTCATAAAAAACTATATGGATAGATTCTTCAACATTTAATGTCCTTTTGTTGAAAACTCTATAAGCCTTGAAGTTCATGGCATATCCTAAAAATATTGCTTCATCACTTTTGGCATCAAACTTTCCTAATGGTTGTTTTCCATTATTTAGAACAAAGCATTTGCAGCCAAAGCTCCTAAGGTGAGAGATGTTTGGTTCTCTTCTTTTGTACAGTTCATAAGGTGTTTTTGAGATAATTGCTCTAATTGAGACCCTATTAAGGATATAAGCTGCTGTGTTTATAGCTTCAGCCCAAAAGTACTTAGGAAGATTGTTCTCGCAAAGCATAGTCCTAGCCATCTCTTTTAAGGTTCGATTTTTTCTCTCCACAACTCTATTTTGTTGGGGTGTTCTTGGTGCAGAAAAGTTGTGTTCTAGCCCCTTTTTATTGCAAAACTTCTCAAACTCATCATTTTCAAACTCTTCTCCATGGTCACTCCTAATGCTAACAATGGTTGTACCTTTTTCATTCACAACTCTCTTACAATAGCCTATGAAAGCTGATAATGCATCATTCTTATGAGCAAGGAAATAGACCCAAGTATACCTAGAGTAATCATCAACTATCACTAAGCCATAAGATTTTCCACTTAGACTTGTGGTACTAATTAGGCCAAAAATATCAATATGCAGCATTTCAAGAGGTCATGATGTTGATACAACATTCTTTGTTTTGAAAGAAGTTCTAACTTGCTTTCCTAGTTGACAAGCTTCACACATCCTATCACTCTCAAACTTTACAGTAGATAATCCAACCATTAAGTTTTTCTTGATCAACTTTGACATGGTGTTCAAACTTACATGTCTTAGTCTTCTATGCCACAACCAGTTGTCATTTTCAGCATTTGCTACTAAGCACATTTCACTATTCTTCTTAAGATCTTCAAGAAAGACAACATACATATTTTTCAATCTTTTTCCTATGAAGGTGATTTTGTTAGTGCCTATATCTATTACTTCATATTTGTTGGAATCAAAACAAACTTTAAATCTTTTATCACACAACTGACTAATGTTTAACAGATTGTGTTTTAAGCCTTTAACAAATAACACATGACTGATTTGTGTACAAGAGTTCTTACCAACCGCACCTATCTCATGGATTCTACCTTTTGAATCATTTCCAAAGGATACAGTGCCTCCCTTTCTTTTGTCTAGTTAAGCAAACAGCATTTCATCCCTTGTCATGTGTCGTGAGCAGCCACTATCCATGTACCATAGCTACTTCTTCCTGAGTTGATCTTTTGAGCATGTCTCCTTTAGGTGCAGCGCAACCTACAAAGCAATTGTTCAGTTCTTTTAGATAGGTACCCATACTTTGATGGGTCCTTGAGTGTTAGTGGCAATTTATGAACCTTTTAGCACCCAAATCTTTCTAGTTTTCTGCATGTTTTTGTTGGCTCCATTAGTTTTTGATGATAATAAAACATTCACATGCCATTTATGTCTAACATTTCTACCTAAGTGTGCAGAGGAAATGTCTACAAAGAAATAATAAATCAATCTTCCTATTGAGCACTTAAGTATGTGATTTGGATAAGGAACAAGGAGGATTATTATAAAGGAAGTCCCCTGATATGATAAGAAAGATCATTGGTTAAACAAAAGTCAAAGTGAAGAAGTGGAAGGCTAAAGCTTGGTGAGAAACAGAATCAAGTTAGTCGACTAAGTATTCTCTGCCAAATCTGCATTTGGAAGAGAACCAACTTAGTCGACCAAGAGAAAAATTTTAGTCAACTAAGTATTTTCTGTTTGCAACACTCACTAGGCCACTACAAGATAGAATAACGGCTAGAACCTTCCCCAAACCATTTCTAATGGTCATAAACGTCCCAACAGCCATCAGACAAGCTTCTTCAAGTATAAAAAGATCTTCAAATGCCAAGGAACCAACTTTTTGCTTCATTAACAAATGCTTCATCATATTCAAGCAAAAAAAAAAAAAGTAGAAAACTTGAAAATCCTTTGTATTATTCATTGCACTCAAACGCCTATATTTAGCAATTGTGTTCAGCATTTAAACTTGTACTACATAGGTCAACCATGTGATCATTAGGTACTTTCTCATCTCATCTTTGTCTTCTTAGAGTGAGGGTTTCACTCTAAGTGTTTGATTCAAGCAAGGTTTGCTTGGATGCTTGTAGGTTCCAACGTAGCCTTGAAAAGTTGGGTGTTGGGTTTTAGTTTAGCCCGTGAAAAACTAGTGTAAAGGTTGTGGTTGAGCTTTGGAAAACCATCTTAGGGTTTTAGTTTAGCCCAGGAAAAACTAGTGATAGGTTGTGGTTGAGCCTTCAAAAAGGACATTGGGTTTTAGTTGAGCCCTTGAAAAACTAGTGTAAAGGTTATGGCTAAGCCTTGGAAAAGCCATTGTAAAAGCTTGGCGAAGGTTTGTGAATTCCACCGTTTTAGTGTTTGGTTTGAAAATCCTTGGTTGGATAATCAAGGTAATGGATGTAGGTCTTGGACCGAACCACTATACATACTTTGTCCATTGTTTTCATTGGTATACTTTCTTTGTTTTGAGATCAAGTCTCAATCCCACCAAAAGAGTCGAGATAATGCTATTCGCCCCCTCTTTAGCACTCACATTTGGGACCAACAATTGGTATTAGAGCTAGCTCTCTACATACAAGGTTTAACACCCTTAAAGAGGATCCAAATGGCTTTACAAAAATCAGTTGTAGCTGAGGGACAATCTACAAATAGACCACCTCTGTTTGATGGGTCTAATTACCCTTATTGGAGCACTAGAATGTCAATATATATTAGAGCCATAGATTATGAAATGTGAGATGTCATCACTGATGGTCCCTTTATTCCCTCAACTGTAAATGTTGTTACAAATAAGTTGATGCCTAAGCCAAGGTCTGAATGGACTGAGGCTAAAACCAAAAAAGTGCAGACCAATTTTAAGGCAATCAACACCTTACATTGTGCCTTAACTCCCACTGAATTTAACAAAGTCTTAGCTATACAACCGCTAAGCAAGTGTGGGACAAGTTAAGAATAATTCATGAAGGGACTTCTTAAGTTAAGGAGTCCAAGATAGCCTTCTTGACCCACAACTATGAGATGTTCAAAATAGAGCCTAGTGAGGACATCACCAGCATGTTTGATAGGTTCACAAACATTACAAATAGACTTAACCAACTAGGAAAACCTATCCCCGAGCATGAACTTGTAAAAAGACTTCTTAAAAGTCTACCTAAATTATGAAAGCCAAAGGTGACTGCCATTAAAGAAGCCAAAGATTTGAACATCATCACACTTGATGAAATTTGCGGGTCTTTGCTTACATATGAGCTGGAGCTCAAGGAAGAAAAAGATGAGGATAAAAGAGAGGCAAAAGAGAAGAAGAAGAATATAGCACTTAAAGTCAGCATCCTTGAAGATGAGCTGGAAGAACTATCATGTAATGATGATGATGAACTTACACTTGTTGTAAGAAAATTCAAAAAACTGATGGGAAGAAGGAACCGTAGATTTGTAAGAAAAATATTTAAAAGAGATCAAGGTCCTTCATGGAAGAAAAACAAGAATGACAGTAGCAACAAGGAATAAGTGATCTGCTACGAATACAAAAAACCAAGGCACTACAAGTCTGAATGTCTATTGCTGAAATAAGAAACTCCAAAGAAAAATAGAAAATCAAAAAAGGCAATGGTTGCTGCAGCCTGGTCAAATAGTGATTCAAGCACAGAATTTGATAAAGAAAGCTCAGAAGAAAGGGCAAACATTTACTTAATGGCAAAGGATGATGAAATAGAGGTATGCTCATCAACTTGTGATATTTTAATGAATGATTTACAAGATGAGTATGATAATTTATTTGATGAGTTTGAAAGCCTGTTTTTAAAGTACAAAAGCTTGAAGAAAAAAGCTGTATCACTTGAAAAAGATTTGGAGAAAATAAAAATTGATTTCAACTATGTTTTTGAACAAAGAAACTTTCTGCAAATTGAGTTGGAGCATTCAAAAACAGATTTTGAAACTATAAAAGAAGAGCTGGAGAATAAATCTGTTGCTTTGCAAAAATCTCTTGATGAAAATATAGCTCTTAAGTGTTTAAACAATGATAGTTTAAAGAAAAATTCATATGGTAAGAAAAATTATCATAATGATCATCTAGATGCTACTATTATGGAAAATATGGTCATTTGTCCTATGATTGTGCTAGAAATATGAATATGTAGAAAACCAGAAAAATTTGGGTGCCAAAAGGTTCTTTTATTACCACTAACACTTAAGGACACATCAAAGTATAGGTACCTATCATGAAGAATTGAACAATTGTTTTGTAAGTTGAGTTGGACTTAAAGGAAACATGTTCAAAGGCTCAACACAAGAATAAGCAGTTATGGTACATGGATAATGGTTGCTCTCGACACATGACAGGGGATGAAATGCTGTTTGCTCAGCTGGACAAGAAAAAGGGAGGCACCGTGTCCTTTAGAGTTGATTCAAAGGGTAGAATTCAAAGGATAGGAACAGTGGGTAAGAACTCTCATACTCAAATCAATCATGTGTTGCTTGTTAAAGGCTTAAAGAACAATCTGCTAAGCATCAGTCAACTATGTGATAAAGGGTTCAAGGTTTGTTTTGATTCCAACAAATGTGAAGTAATAGATATAGGCATTAACAAGATTACCTTCATAGGAAAAAAATTGAAAAACATGTATGTTATCTTTCTTGAAGATCTAAAAAAGGATAGTGAAATGTGCTTAATAGCTAATGCTGAAAATGATAGCCGGTTGTGGCATAAAAGATTAGGACATATTAGTTTGAACACCATGTCAAAATTGATTAAGAAAGATCTAGTTGTTGGACTACCTAGCATTAAGTTTAAAAATGATAGAATCTGTGAAGCTTGTCAATTAGGAAAACAAGTCAGAACTTCTTTCAAAGCTAAGAACGTTGTGTCAACATCAAGACCTCTTGAAATGCTACACATTGATCTCTTTGGTCCTATTAGCACCACAAGTTTAGGTGGAAAATCTTATGGCTTAGTGATAGTGGATGACTATTCTAGGTTTACTTAGGTTTATTTTCTTGCCTACAAGAATGATGCATTGTCAGACTTCATAGGCTATTGTAAGAAAGTTGAGAATGAAAAAGGTACAACCATTGTTAAGATTAGAAGTGACCATGAAGGAGAATTTGAGAATGATGAATTTGAAAAGTTTTGCAATGAAAATGGGCTGGAACATAACTTCTCTACACCAAAAACACCCCAGCAAAATGGAGTTGTAGAAAGAAAAAATATAACATTGAAAGAGATGGCAAAAACTATGCTTTGTGAGAACAACCTTCCTAAGTACTTCAGGCTGAAGTTGTAAACACAGCAGCTTACATTCTTAATAAGGTATCAATTAGAGCAATTATCTCAAAGACCCTTTATGAACTATAAAAAGGAAGAAAACCAAACATTTCTCACCTTAGGAGCTTTGGCTGCAAATGCTTTGTTTTGAACAATGGAAAACAGTCATTAGGGAAGTTTGATGCCAAGAGTGATGAAGTAATATTTTAGGATATGCCATGAACTCAAAGGCTTATAGAGTTTTCAACAAAAGAACATTAAATGTTGAAGAATTTGTCCATATAGTTTTTAATGAATCAATCCATGTTGAAAGAAGAGTTCATGAGGATGATGAAGATTTGGAAAATCTAGAAAGGCACATGGAAGAAATGAGTCTAAATGATAGCAAGAATAATGAGGAAGACTCATCAAGAGAAGAATCTGTAACTCTTCCTTTAGAAAACCTGCACAAACAAGAAATTCAACATAGTGACTTACCTAGAAACTAGAGATATGTGAGAGATCATCCACAAGAACAAATCACAGGTGACATATCTCATGGAGTTAAGACTAGGAAAGGAACTAAGGAGACATGTGAATTTTCAGCATTCATTTCTCAAGTTAAACCTAAAAATTTTGAAAAAGCTGAAAAAGAGGAAAGCTGGATTTTAGTCATGCAAGAGGAGCTGGATCAATTCAAGAGAAATAATGTATGGTCACTAGTGCCTAAGCCTTCAAATCATCTTATAGTTGGCACTAAATGGGTATTTAGAAATAAGGTTAATGAACAAGGAAATGTAGTTAGAAACAAAGCAAGATTAGTAGCAAAGGGATATAATCAAGAAGAAGGGATAGATTATGAAAAAACTTTTGCTCCATTAGCTAGAATAGAAGCCATAAGGTCATTAGTTGCCTTTGCTTGTCATTTGAACTTTAAGCTATACCAAATGGATGTAAAGAGTGCATTCCTTAATGGACTCATTCAAGGGGAAGTTTATGTTGAACAACTTACTGGTTTTGAAGATTTTAAGAAACCAAATCATGTTTTTAAGCTTCACAAAGCCTTGTATGGATTAAAACAAGCTCCTAGAGCTTGGTATGAAAGGCTTTCTAAATTTCTAGTAGAGAAAGACTATGTTAGAGGCAACATAGATACAACATTATCTATCAAGAGATACCTAAATGATCTAATCATAGTTCAAATTTATGTAGATGACATTATATTTGGTGCTACTAATGAATCTTTTTGCAAGAACTTTGCTAAGGAAATGCAAGGAGAATTCCAGATGAGCATGATGGGAGAATTAAAGTACTTTCTTGGCCTCCAAATCAAACAATGCAAAGAAGGAATTTTTATCAGCCAAGATAGATATATTCAAGACATGCTCAAGAAGTTTGACATGCTGAAACTAAAGCCTATCAGCACACTAATGAGTCCATCTACAAAACTTGATGCTGATGAGAAAAGTAAAGATGTAGATCAAAAGCTTTATAGAGGTATGATTGGATCTCTGCTTTACTTAACTGCAATTAGACCAGATATTCAGTTTAGTGTGTGTTTGTGTGCTAGATTTCAGTCTCAACCTAAAAAAACACACCTAACTGCTGTGAAAAGAATATTAGATATCTCATAGAAACATAAACTTTAGGAATTTGATACTCCAAGGAATCTTCATTTAGCCTTGTAGGATATCCAGATGCTGATTTTGCTGGAAGTAGTACTAATAGGAAAAGCACAAGTGAAACATGTCAGCTCCTAGGTAGCATGCTTGTATGCTGGTCAAGCAAGAAGTAGAATCCTGTAGCATTGTCCACTGCTGAAGCTGAATATGTATACTTAGGAAATTGTTGTGCACAGGTTTTATGGATTAAGCAACAACTGAAAGACTACAAGTTGTCCATGAATAACACTCCCATATATTGTGACAACACCAGTGCTATAAATATTTCAAAGAATCTTGTACAACACTCAAGAACTAAACACATTGAGGTTAGACATCACTTTATTAGAGATTATGTAACTAATGGAGAAATCAATATTGAATTTGTGAGCACATTGCATCAACTTGCTGACATATTTATGAAACCCCTTAGTGAAGATAGATTCTGTGAAATTAGAAGAAATCTAGGAATGTGTTGTTTGGAAGAGTTATAAGGAGAAGTCTGGACTAAATAGAGAAAAACAGAAGGGACTTAGTCAACTAAAATGTGAAACTCAGTCAACTAAGAGCATTTTATTTCATTAGAACAAAAGAACTGAGAGCTGAATGATAAAAGATTAAATTAATGAAATTTTGTATCTACTGGGTAATGAAAAGAAAGAGTAAAACTGAGACTGTAAATAGTTAACAGTTGAGAGAGAGTTTTGAAATTTCAAGAAAAATAAGGCAATTGATAAGGGGGGAGGCAGACGGTTTCCAAATTAGAAACTGTCAATCACTTGAAACCTTCATCTTCAGATAACCGATTCTCTCAAATCCCTAACAATCTCATCTGTATTCCTCTCTCTGAAGTCCATTGAGAATCTTTCTTCTCTCTTAACCCAAAACCCTAAATTTGAAAACTACTCTCAAAACTCTAAAAAGCTAAATCGACCTTACTTAAAGAGCTACTGGAGAAGAAAAAAGGGAAAAGACCAATGGAAGAAGGCCCTGAAACAGAACATCTTCACAAGAAGTAGAAGAAGGCATCGGGTTTTGGAAAGAAAAAGTCTGACAAAGATTCTGAACAAAAGAAACAGACAGAAAAGAAGAAGAAATCTGGGAAACCAAAGAAGAAAGACAAGAGGAAAATATCTTCAAAAGGTACCTCATCTGCTTTATCCCTCAAATTTAGAAACAAAATTCATAAAGAGAGGTTTAGAAAAATTGAAAATGCTCCCATCACATGTGAAAAGTATATTGATTGGGAGAGTTTCAGTAAAACCCTTGAATTCCAAACAAGCTTAACAGACTACTTTAATGAGTATAGCTCTTTCAAGGATAAGACATATAGTGCTAGTTTAGTTAAAGAATTCTATACTAGCATTGCATCAAGTGAGAGAGAACTCGATGATTCAGAAGATTTTTTAGAGGAAAACTTGAATGTATTTTTAAATGGGAAAGTGTTTTTGATTACAGCTTCAAATTTGAGTAATCTGCTAGGAATTGAAAGAGAAGATGGAGAGTATGAAATGCCTGACAAGTATAATCCTGCATTTGTGTGGGAAATTATCACCGAAAAGAAAGAAAAATTTTCTTCAAAGAGCAATGCAGGACTGATCATTAGTCCACAATTTAGAATCCTACATTATTTTGTGGTAGCCAATCTGCATGGTAAGAGTGGTAGCTTAAGCTACATCAGTCTCCAAGACCTGTGGCTGATGAAGCATGCATTCACTAGAGAAGTTCTGAACCTTGGAAGGTTCATGATTGAAAGTATGGGCCAAGAGGCATGATATGGACATGGTCAAAAGCAGAGACCAACCAATCTACCTAGGAAGCTTAATCAAGATGGGATACAAGGTGTTTTGGGACACTTTCAGTAAGACTTCCAAGATTACTTCAGTGCAAACTCAACCAGAGGCAGCCCTTGTACCACCAGAGACAGAAGCCCCTCTTTTCTCCAATGAGGTCATGTTCAATCTGCTTATGAGGATGGATGCCAAGCTCATTGATCAAGGAGCAAGGCTTGTCAATATTGAGGAAATGATGAATCAGATTGAGGCCAACTTGAAAGAAAAATATGAAATGCCAACTGGATATATTGAAGTTGACTCCTCTGCCACTCAGAGCATAGCACTAGAAGGACAAGGTGCTGAAAGATCAGCCTTGTAACCAAAAGGTTCTGAATTTCAAGATGCAAGTCTTGAATTTCAAGCTGAAGGATCAACTCACCAAAGTCATCAAGGCCCTGAACCAAGATTTGAGGAACCTCTCATCCATCTCAGTAAGAAAGAAAACATCTAATAAAGGCACTGAGGTAGTAGGTCCACCACTTGGTCCTTCTGAACACCAGCCTCCATCACATCTTGAACAAAAAGCATCCCCTCCTCACTTTGATGAAGTATTTATTATGGGACTTTTCTATCAGATGGTAAGAGAAAAGCAAGTAGAAAAAGAGACAGCAGTAGCTCAAGCTACCCAAGCAATGACTTCAGAAAAAGAAGCTGCAGAAAAAGAAAAAGGCAAAGGAAAAGGAAAAACAAAAGATGCAGCTCTTGCAACTAAGCCTCAGCCATCTGCCATGAGACAGAAGAAGACAGCCAAAAAATCTATAGCTCCGAGAACAAGAAAGTCTTCAAGATTGCCAAAGAAAGCAAAATCACCTCATATAAGCATTCCTCAAGCCCCAATAGAAGTTTCTGATCAGCAACTCCAGAAAAAGCTACAAAGACACCTTCACAGTCCTCTCAGTAACCTTTTGAAGCATCCACTCAGCCACCTCTAAAACCACCTTCTCCTCTTCCTCTAAATCCTTTCTGGGAACAATGGTCAGATTCCTCTGAATCCACACCATCTCCCTTTGAGAATTGATGCCTCAAACCCTCACCTCTGATGATGACAAAAAGGGGGAGTAGTAATTATAAGAAAAAAAAAATTGAGGGTTAAGGTATTGGACTTTTAGGGAAAACATCAAGAAAAATAAAAAAAATCATGAAAGTAGAGGTATCAGACTTCTAAGGTTGCTAGGAAGGAAAATTGACTCAGGGGCATTTTAGGAACAAATCTGCAGTTACTGTTTTTGTTAGATATTTATGCCAAAATGGCATTCAAACATTGGATTTTAATCTTGGCTGAGTTTATGGATGTATGAAATATGCTTGTTGGCATCTATCTATGCTTCTTGAACTCTGAAAATGATATTTATGGCATTGTGAAGCATTGCTGGAAAATTTTCTACTAATATCTGTGAAATATTGTTGTACTTTTTTGATATTATGCTGACATTGAGCTATTATGTTGATAAACCAATTCTGACATGATAATGCAAAGTTAAATATGTGTTTGAGTACATATGGATGATGATTCAAAAGAGCCTACTAGAAAAATGATGGTTTGAATGAAATTTGGAAATAACATACTGCTGACAGAAATTTACAAAAGTGAAAAACTAATGATAATCTGCCAACTTGTCAATTACTTTTAAATTTGCATATATGAAAATTTTCTATCCAAAGCAAGAATTTACAATGTCACTATGAACATAACTTGGGTAAAAACTTGCTGGAATGGATGAAAAATATGCACACACTTAAGAGGAGCATGAACTTAGGGGGAGCAATCCTCATTCTCTATAGAAACCAAAAAAAAACTAAAAAGACACCATGCTATTAACCAAGGGATGTTTTGTCATCATCAAAAAGGGGGAGATTGTTGGCTCCATTAGTTTTTGATGATAATAAAACATTCCCATATCATTTGTGTCTAACATTTCTACCTAAGTGTGCAGGGGAAATGTCTACAAAGAAACAATAAATCAATCTTCCTAATAAGCACTGAAATATGTGATTTGGATAAGGAACAAGGAGGATTATTATAAAGAAAGTCCCCTGATATGACAGAGAAGATCATTGGTTGAACAAAGGTCAAACTAGAAAAGTGGAAGGCTGAAGCTTGGTGAGAAACAAAATTGAGTTAGTCGACCACGAAAATGGATTAGTCGACTAAATGTTCTCTGCCAAATCTGAGTCTGGAACAGAACCAACTTAGTCGACCAAGAGAAAAATTTTAGTCGACTAAGTGCTCTATGTCTGTAACACTCACTAAGCCACTTCAAGACAGAATAACGGCTAGAACCTTCCCTAAACTGTTTCTAACGGTCATAAACATCCCAACAGTCATCAGACAAGCTTTTCAAGTATAAAAAGATCTTCAAATGCCAAGGAACCAACTTTTGGTTTCATTAACAAAGGCTTCATCATATTCAAGCCAAAAAAAAGTAGAAAACTTGAAAATCCTTTGTACTCTTCATTGTACTCAAACGCCTATCTTTAGCAATTGTGTTCAGCATTTAAACTTGTACCATATAGATCAACCGTATGATCATTAGGTACTTTCTCATCTCATCTTTGTATTCTTAGAGTGAGGGTTTCACTCTAAGTGTTTGATTCAAGCAAGGTTTGCTTGGATACTTGTAGGTTCCAACTTTGCCTTGAAAGGTTAGGTGTTGGGTTCTAGTTTAGCCCGTGAAAAACTAGTGTAAAGGTTGTGGTTAAGCTTTGAAAAACCACCTTAGGGTTTTAGTTTAGCCTAGGAAAAACTAGTGATATGTTATGGTTGAGCCTTGAAAAATGACATTGGGTTTTAGTTGAACCGTGAAAAACTAATGTAAAGGTTGTGGCTAAGCCTTGGAAAACCCATTGTAAAAGCTTGGTGGAAGTTTGTGAATTCCACCGTTCCTTAATCCCACTATAAATCTTTGGTTGGATAGTGCTATTCACTAAAAGAGCCAGTGTTTGATTTGCAAATCCTTCATTGGATAATCAAGATAGTGGATGTAGGTGTTGGACTGAACCACTATAAATATTTTATCCATTGCTTTCATTGCTATACTTTTTTTGTTTTGAGATCAAGTTTCAATCCCACCAAAAGAGCAGAGATAGTGCTATTTACCCCCCTCTAGCACTCACATTTAGGACCAACAGTTTTTATTTCTAACACAATCATAGGATAAATGCCCACATTTTTCACAACAATAGCATCTTGATGATGCATTCTGATGATTTTTCTTAGCATAAGAGTTTCTCTTTAATGTATCATTTTTTAAACACTTAAGAGCTACATTTTCATCAAGAGAATTTTACAAAGTAGCAGATTTATTTTCCAGCTCCAATTTCATAATTTCAAAATCTATTTTTGAATGTTCTAACTCAATTTGTAAAAAATTTCTTTGCTCAAAAACAGAGTTGAAATAATGTTTTATCTTTTCCAAATCTTTTTCAAAAAATGCAGGCTTTTTCTTCAAGGTTTTGTACTTTGAAAATAGACTCTCAAATTCATCGCATAAGCTGTCATACTCATGTTGTAAATCATTCATTGAGATATCACAAGGTGATGAGCATACCTCTGTTTCATCATCTCAAGCCATTAAACAAATGTTTGCTCTCTCTTCTGAGCTTTTTTCATCAGCTTCAATGCCCGAGTCACTATCTAACCAGGCTATAGCTACCATTGCCTTTTTTGACTTTTTATTCTTTATTGGTGTTTCATTTTTCAAGAATGGACATTTAGATTTAAAGTGGCCTAGTTTCTTGCATTCGTAGCAAATCAATTCCTCTTTTTTACTAGAATAGTTTTTGTTTTTTTTCCATGAAGGACCTTGATCTCTTTTGAAAACTTTTCTTGCTATTCTTTTGTTTCTTTTGCCCATCAGTTTTCTGAATTTTCTTGCAACAATTGTCAACTCTTTATCATTGTCGCATGAGAGCTCTTCCAGGTCTTCCTCAAGGATGCTGGCTTTAAGTGCGATGTTCTTCTTATTTTATTTTGCGTCCTTTCTATCTCATTCTTCTTCTTCCTTGAGCTCCAGCTCATATGTAAGGAGAGACCCGCATATTTCATCAAGTGTGATGATGTTTAAATCTTTGGCTTCTCTAATGGTAATCACTTTTGCCTTCCATGATTTAGGTAGGCTTCTAAGAAGTCTTTTTACTAATTCATGTTCGAGGATAGGCTTTCCTAGTTGGCTGAGTTTATTTGTTATGTTAGTGAACCTGTCAAACATGCTAGTGATGTTTTCACCAGGCTCCATTTTGAACATCTCATAATTGTGGGTTAGAAGGGCTATCTTGGACTCATTAACTTGAGAAGTCCCTTCATGAATTATTCTTAACTTGTCCCACACTTGCTTTGCTGTTGAACTGCTTGACACTTTGTTAAACTCTATGGGGGTCAAGGCACAATGCAAGGTGTTGATGGCCTTGAAATTGGTTTGTACTTTCTTAGTTTCAGTCTCCGTCCACTCAGACCTTGGCTTAGGCATCAATTCATTTGTGACTACATTTACAGTTGAGAGAACAAAGGGACCATCAGTGATGACATCCCATATTTCATAATTTATAGCTCTAATGTATATTGACATTTTAGTGCTCCAATAAGGGTAATTAGAGCCGTCAAACAGAGGTGGTCTGTTTATAGATTGTCCCTCAGCCACAACTGATTTTTGAAGAGCCATTGGATCCTCTCTAAGAGTGTTAGACCTTTAAGAGCAGGGAACTAGCTCTTATACCAATTGTTAGTCCCAAACATGAGTGCTAGAGTGGGGTGAATAGCACTAATTTGGCTCTTTTAGTAAGATTGAGAACTAATCTTAAAATAAGAAAAGTAAAACGAGGAAGACAATAGATAAAAGATTTATAGTGATTCGGTTCAAGACTTACATCCACTACCTTGATTATCCAACTAAGGATTTTCAAACCAATCACTAAAAACAGTGGAATTCACAAGCTTCCACCAAGCTTTTACAATGGCTTTTACAAGGCTTAGCCACAACCTTTACACTAGTTTTTCACATGCTCAACTAAAACCCAAGGTGATTTTTCAAAGGCTCAACCACAACCTACAACAATGGTTTTTCAAGGCTCAACCAAAACCCAACACCTAACTTTTTAAGGCTAAGTTAGAACCTTCACTCTTTTAAGCAAGCTAGCTTGAAACAACCACTTAGAGTGAATCCCTCACTCTAAGAATACAAAGATAAGTAGAAAAGAAAGTACCTATGATCACAAATTGATCTAAGTGGTACACGGTTCAGTGTTGAATGCAAATACAAAAGATAGGCGTTTTTTAATGCAGTGAAGAGTACAAAGAATTTCTAAGTTTTTTGCTCTTTCTTGGCTTGAATATGATTAAATCTCTCAATAATCTTCCAAAAGTTGGTTCCTAGCTATTTGAAGATCCTTTTATACTTGGAGAAGCATGTCCGATGGCTGTTGGGCAATTTGTGACCATCAGAAATAATTTGGGGTGGGTTTTAGCGGTTAATCTGTCTTGTAGTGGTCTGGTGCAAGTTACAGACAGAAAGCTCTTAGTCAACTAACTCATTTTCTTGGTCGACTAAGTCAGTTCTGTTTCTCAATATGCTTCAGCCCGCCACTTCTCCAATTTGAAATTTGGCCAACCAATGTTCTTCATTATTCAACCAGGGCTCTTCTTTTATATTGGTCAATCTTATTCCTTATCCATATCAATCTCTTATGTGCACATTTGAAAGTTTGACTTATTGTTTCTTTATAAACATTTGTCCTACACGCTTGGATAGAAATGTTAGACACAAATAACATGGAAATGTTTTATTATCATCAAAAACTAATGGACCAACATTAGTTAGATAAACTCAATCAAACAAAAGCCTAGAACCATAATAACCCCTCAGCACTTCATTTGAATCTCTTATACTCTTTCTTTACTTACTAGATAGTTGAATTATTAACCTAGAGTTCTAATGTATTTATAAGTTTGTTTTTATGTTTTTATAAAAATATCTATATAAACCAAATTACCATATTCCTATGTAAATTGCAATTAAGAAATAGTCATTAACCTTAGACTCTAATTATGACCACAGATGACATGCAATTGAAATTGAACACATGTTATTTCATCCTAGACTTATAGTAAACTCCCTCTTTTAATTCTATTTAGATTACTTTATCTTTCTAATTGGTGATCAAGCAATCAGATGCATTAATCACAAGACTAAAATAAACAACTCAAATATTATCAATTTTAAGCAAAAAAGAGTATTAAAATTCAAACTGCATGTCGAGCTCAATTGCAATTCTAGATAAGAAATTTAGTTCCTCATAACAATTAAAAACATCATTCCAAAAAGTTTAACCATCAACACAAAACAAAGAAAGTATAAGAAAAACTAAAGAAGAAAAGAAAACTAAGATTTCTCAAGTTTTTAATCTTCAATCTCCAAGAGTTTTTCCTTGCGTTCTTACTTGCTTGATGGCTCTTTTTCTTTAAAGAAAATCTATCTTAATTATTGCCTTCAAGTGCTCTGAAAGGGCCTTTAAATAGAGCTCGAAATCCTACTCAAAATCAAGTTCTGAAATTTATGCCTAAGAAACTTAACGTGGCAGTGTCACGACGCCATTTCCATAGCACTGCGGTACCTAAGGTTCTACTACTTTTCTTATGAGTTCTTCCTTTAGCATCATGGCTTCCATCCTTTGATGTCATGGTTCCCAAGTCTATGTTTTGAGGTATTGCACTACTCTCTTCATGGCACCGCAAAGCCCATTCTTCGAATGCCACGACACCCAATCTTCTACCATGAATCCGAGAGTAGCTTTCCTTCTTTGATTCAATCTCTTTCAAATAAACACCTTCAAAAGCAATAAATATTCACTCCATATGTTTTTTATGATAACAAAACATTATTCATTCATTAATGTCTAACTTCAATATTTAAGTGTACAAGATAAAGTTAATCCCCTTGATAAAATTAGTGTTTAAAGGCAAAATCATATAATAGATAGGTTAATCAGTTAAAGTGAAAAAGATGAAAAGGGTTCGTGAAGACAAAGCTTTTGTAACTGATTAACAAGAAGCCTTAATTAGTTAAGACATGATTGGGTGACAAGTTGAAGCAAAACAAAAAAATCTTAATCAGTTAGCACTCGGCTTAATTGAATAAAAAGGCGTTGGACAAAGGAAAACAAAGGTGTGCTAATCGGTTAAGGTATAGGGTTAATATGTTAGAGCACAAGACTTGAAAAACCTCCAAGCACCAAAATTCAAATTTGAAATAAGTTTAACCGTTGAAAAGAGTCAAAATAAAGAAATTCAAATTCAAAAAATTTATAATTAATTAGAGCTTGTGTCAATGGTTAAGGCTGAAAAAAGTGAAGCTCTAATTAGTTAAGGGGAGAGTTACTAATTAAAAAAAGTCTGCTAAAATAGAGAAGCTTGAAGACAGAGGTATCTTAATCAGTTAAAGTCTCTTGTAATTAGTTAACGTAGAGTACCCAATAACAAGACAGTGCAAGGCAAATAAGTTGTAATTAGTTAGAACTGCTTGTAACCAGTTAGCCAAATTCTGTCTACCCATTTGAATTTAAATAGTAGAGGCCAAAATAATAGCTAGAATGACATCAGAGTAGTCCTTAATGACTAAAAACTATCCTCAACAGAAAAATCTGTCTCCCCAAGTATTATAGGAAGCTCCAATAGTGAAAGAAAGTAGATTGAATGAGAAAAGAGCCATTTTAAGCAGAAAGCCAAATATCTTTCACCAAAAACACTTGTTATTCACTCTTATTCCATAAAAAGTGTTTGAGCTTACTTATAACCTTTCTAGATTTGTAAAGACTTCTAATTATACTTCTTTTTCTTCTTTTTCTTGGATATTTAGAGTGTGGAAAGCATTCTAAAGGTCATTGTAAGGGAATAGAGCTTAAGTTAAAAGTTCATCTCGTAAAAGCTTAGTGAAAGCTGTTGATTCCACTACTATAGTGAAGTAGGGTTGAAAAACTTTGATTGGGAGATCAAGGTAGTGGATGTAGGTCAAGCGGACTGAACCACTATAAATACTCTTGCATTGTCCACTTCTCTCTACCATTCCTTACTTGGTGTCTTTTAATTCTAACAAGTTCCAAACCTTCCTTCATCTAGCTAATTAAGAGCTCTACAAGTTTTAAAGGGCTGACCAAAAAATTTTAAATGCTATCCAGCACCTCTAGTACAAAATTAGTTGCATTAAAGACTGCATTTATGGCTATTAAAGTTAAATATAATTGAAAATATTTGTACCATTTATTTTGTTTTTACAAATTTTTTATAAAATCAAAAAATAATTTAAATTTAAATTTAGCAGAATTTAATAGTGTTATTTGAACTTAAATAAATTCATTTTATAAGAAACTTTGAGTAAATTTAAACAAAAGGTAAATCTGGTAAGGGTTGAATAATTCCAAAAGAATGGATATTTGTAAATTGTGAAAGTTGTAACTAAATCAACTTATTTTGCTAATTTGAGTTCAACTCAAACTAGAAACTAAGTCAAAGAAATTTCAAATTTTTATGTTATTATAAATAGAAGAAATAAATAATTTATTTTGTTTTTTTATATTATATTATTCCAACAAAATGCAAGTTATTAATCTAAATTTGACTTTAGGCATGAATTATTTTTCAAATTTTTTTATAAAAGGAGAATTCAAACTTAATTTTTTGCGAAGAAGATAAATTAATGTACATATTCTAGAATCAAATAATTAAGTAAGAAAATATTTTTATATAATTTTTAACACCATAAATTTTTTACATTTAAATATTTGGCTTATTAATAAGTATATCTATCATTTACTGAAATATTTTTATTTTTTAAATATTTTTTAAAAATTTAATCCCTCGGCGTCTTAGTTTTGTTCAATTTAGTCCCTCTACTATATATTTTTGTTCAATTTAGTCCCTATGACATGGCACATTTTTTGTTTGAAAATTTTTTTGATCTGCCACGTGGCGTCGATAGGTCAACATGTTTGTGCCACGTTAGCATTGCTAGACCTTCATGTTAGTGCCACATGGTAATGCCACACCATCATTTCGGAGCCACGTTCTATGCCATGTCATCATGTTGGTGTCACATCATCAAAATGTGCTACATCAGCACCATGTCAACGCTGACATCATTCCCATTAACAGTAAAATTGGATGTCATTAAGGAAAGGGACTAAATTGAAGCAATTTTCAAAATCAAGGGACTAAATTACTTCGATTTTGAGTACAGTGGCTAAATTCAACAATAAGCATGAGTACAGGGACTTGGTAGGTATTTTGATTGACTAAGTATATATAGTATACTCTGTACTAGTTTTGAGCATGAGGAACAAGCCTTTCAAAGTTTTGTCATCTCAAACATCTCATTTGTCTATTATTGATTTATGATTGATGATTTTAAATGTTAATGTGAGAATTCATTTCTCCTTGATGAGGCCATGGTACATATGGTCATTTATCAAGAGATTTTTGATATGGTTGATTGACATTGGTCATGGTTATGTCTCAACCTCTATGATATTTTGGTGATGGGTTTCACTTTTTGATTGTATGTATATTATGAACATTGGATTGTTGTAACGTGGTGGTTGGAGCCTATTGAAAAAAAGACATGTAGCTAGTGGCAACAAGCACTAGCCATTGTACACAATGAGTTTTGATGAGTCAGTTGAGGTTATATCCCAAACTCACAAAGATTTGCAACTTGAGCCAGTTGAGGTATTTTCTCAAGACTTGTTGGGTATTGGTAGTTGACTGAGTCCTATCTTTTCTTTTGGTCAATGTTTAAGTGAACCATACCATCTAGTGTGACAACACTAGGTGATTTGGTTATCGTTGGCTCATGCTCAACGAATTGCTTGACTTGATGTCTAATATGATGAACCTGTATCATGGATAATGTTTATAGATGTTTGAATATTGATTATTTGATAATAGACTTGGTTGAAGTCCAAGTGGTGAGTTCAAGGTTGAAAAATTGCATTATGTAGCAAATTCACCATTGTATCGATAGATTGTCACATCCCATTTTCTTAGGGATCATAACTAGCATAAGGACCTAGACACATATAGCTCATTAGACCCAAGCACGCTTAATGTCATTATACATAGCCATTATTCATCATATATCAATCATCATCCAAGCACATGCATAAATTGCATTGTTATGGATTTCACAATCAATGTAATCATGAACATTTCCATAATCATATACTTCATAATCCAATGTGGATCAATGTACCTATACATATAACATTCATATGCACACTAGTGGTGCTCATATAGGCTTTCAAGCCATCATGTTCTATTCATATTTTATGTATATATAACATCAGTATCGAGTATAATGCCATAACATGGCTACATCATCATAACAATACCCAACAATGTCATAACATAATTAATAAATAAACACCAACTCGTTAAGCGGTACATGACCCAACTTTTTAGGCTTTAAGAAGGCTACTATACCACCTACGAAGAAAGAAGAACGAATCACATCTCCATGACTTGGGTGGTTGATGAGCTATCACTAATCTGTAACAAAAATATATGGCGAAAATAACATATGAGTCACAAAGACTTTGTGAGTGAATATGGGAAGGGGCAAGTTAAAAGGGAGATTTTTTGCATAAAATTACATCATTAATGTAAACATGACTTAAGATAAACATACTTCTTTTTAAAATTTCTTATAAAATAAAGTCATCATAAACAAGTCTCATTTTCATAGTGAAATCGACATTTCATAAACACATAGTTCATTAAACAAGTTGAACATTTATGAACACCTTTTGGGAAAAACAAGGAAGCTATAACTTACTTGTCGTATCGAACTTTCCCTAAGGGAAACAATACTTATCCATATAAACCCAAGCCACGAGTAATTTCCTCTAAACCTGTCATATGGCATGTGAATTAATCATGTACTCAAAATTTTTCAAATAGGATTCAATCATAACACTTTGTGATCATCTTCCAATCTTATAACTCAAGTAAACATTTTTCTGAATCATCATTTTCAATCCATAAAACTCAAATGGCCATTCTTTCCTTATATTAATAAACTTAACCAATGCATTGGTACTTATTCTAACGAATAACCTTTCTTGACTATCTCATAACTTAGTGCTTAATCTACAACTCAATCCAAAATTTCAAACGTAAGCTACAATAACAAGAAACATCACAATACAAGAGTAATATGCAATAATCATGAATGCAAAGATGTCCATAGGGTCTTGACCCACATTTGGACTCTTCATGTCTACGATTATGAGTGGCACATCGACGTTACTCATGTGGCGCATCATCACCACCTGGTGGAATTTTTCATCATGATGGGTGAGATTGCTCTTAACATGTGTGGTATTCTTACCCTAACTTGTAGGCTATATTCATGTGGTATTCTTACTTCCACATTTGGACCATATTTGTGTGATATTCTTAGCCCCATATCTGGGGAATAGTCATGTGGTATTCTTACCCCTACATTTGGCTTATCATCATTATAACGAATATCACATATCATACACGCATAATCAATATATCATGTATATATTTCTTTATGGCCCATTCTCATAAACAAGTTATCTCATAAGGTATGTGGTACCACATCACATCTTATCTCGTAGAACCATGTCTGGCATGTTTCAAATTTATGTCAAATAAGGCATATCATAAGCTTAAGGATGGGAACATCTACCTTTGCCTAGAGTCAAGTTTTGGTCTTCTATGCTCGACCTTGACTAGAATCTTGATTTTTTTTTATCCTCATGTCACTAGGGTCGAGTTTTAACCGTTAAGGATCGATCTTTCAAGTTCAAATATGAAAAAGCTCATTCATTTGGCTTCTTCTATCAGCTATCCCTTCAACCATCATTAATCCATGAATATAACATAATAATAAGGAAGGATTTACATCAAATGACAAGGATTTCTAGAGTACAATCATCACCAAAGTATAATTCATCAAAATTTAAGTTTTAACTAAATTTCCATAATATGTAAAATTAGGGTTTCACAAAGATACAACACAAAACCACTAGAAATGCATTTTGCTTCATATAAATATCAATAAATCAAGACGATCCATTAATAAATGGGACAATCTATCTATAAATGGAGTTAAATGCATCAATAGATTAGGCTTATTTTGAAATTTAAATGTTTTCGAAAGGTTTTCTAAAGACCAATATGAGTTTGTTTTAAAACAGAATCTTTAGCAACCTCTATTTTTCTTTCAAATACTCCTAAATTGATATTTAGCTCAATTTTATCTAGACTTCTTGAATTCGTTTCCAAACTTATAAATATTCTTTAAAAGGCTTCTGAACCATTTTACAAACTATGCTTTCTATAAACATTTTCTATCCTTGTATCATTTGAAAGATACTGGTTTTAGAGGTTATATGACATATGTTCCATGATTCATTTAAAAGACAATGAACTTGGAAAGTATGGGATTATTCGGTCCTTGATTTGTTTGAAAGATAACGGACTTGGAAACCTTGGATATATTTGACACAGTTAATAAGTTGGAATGTCATATGCTGATGCTTAGGAAAAATGAGATTCGATTTATGATTATGCTAGGAAATGCTTGTGTTCATTTATGGTTGTCTGTAAAAGTGAGCATTGCAAAACATTTGATAAATGATTAATTGCATATTTCTAAAAGTGTATTTTGTTAAATATTTTCCCCATTAGCTTGTTTCTCTTTCCAATATTTGCTCATGGAGTTATTTGTAACTCACACATGTAAGATGCACTTATTATTTCAGATTAGTGGATTGCTTGGCTCGTTGTAGGTGATTGTCATGGCATCCAGTGAGTGCCAACCCTTTTACTTTAAATTGTACTATGTTGTGTATCATGTGATGGTCCTGTTTTTTAATTTTCATGCAAGTGCACGTATCATTTCTAAGTAATACAGTAGAAAGTAGAATTCATTCTCATGGAGAATTGAATTAATTCCTAATTGCTAATAAGTAAAATTATAACACTATAATCTTATCCAAACAACCTAATTATTAATAAGATAAATTAAAACTAATAACTAAAACTAATCTAAAATCTATCAGCAAAATTACTTTATTAAATTCGAGTGACTACCAAACTTAAGATTATGATATTCCTTAATACTTCATCTAAATATTCTCTCTCTCTTTTAACTTAGTTTAATGGATTAAGTTGTTAACCTATAGTCCTAATTTATTTACAAGTCTCTGTCGAGTTTTTTATAAAAATATCTCTCCCAATTAATTTACTATATGTCTATATAAATTAAGTTGAAGAAAGATTTATTAAGTTCGTGCTCTAATCCTGACTATAAATGGCTTATAAGTGTATGTCTATCCTATATGCAAATGAAACCACCTAATCAACTAAATCCATTCAATCATACGCTATTTTATTCAAGGTCTACCCATGTGAGACCTTGTCTAATTGGTTGAAAAGCCGGTATTGTACCTAATGGTACAATTAAGTTAAATCGAGCTTCAACTAGTTTAATAGAAATTCTAAGAGGAATTTCAAAATTCTGAGACCCACAGAATAGCTCAGAATAGTGATTTAGAGTTCAAGGTCCTGTTTGGAGTCAATCGGGAAAATTGACCGGTTAGGGACAAAACGGTCATTTTCTCATTTGTTGATTTATGGAGATTTTTAACCAAGATTTGGTCACATTGGACCAAAAATAATTATATGACATACAGTTATGATTATGGGATTATAAAATGATGTTTAGCAGTGTAAAATGGTGATTCCCAGTGTTTTTGGAGCACAAGGGTAAAATGGTAATTTTGCCACCGGAGTGCTAAACATGAATTTTTTTGGAAGGATTTTGACCCATTTGGTTAATATGAATTAATATTAGTGTTATTTGAGGTTGGACAGTGAAAATAATGAAATTCCGGTACATTTCGAAGTGTAAGGGCAAAATTGTAATTTTACCATTTCGGGGGGTAAAACCGTAATTTTCCATTACTAGGATAATTTTTCCAGCCATGATCATCCTTGGATCAGACTTTGACTTGATTAATCAAGTGGTGGAGAATAAATGGAAGAAAAAGTCAAAAAGTAAAGAAAATGGGCCAATGGCGTGATAACACGTGGCAACCTTGGTTATTTTATTATAAAGGCTATAAAAATCAGCCTTTAACCCTCATTTCTCTCTCTATATTCGGCACCCACCAGAATTGAAAGAAAAAAAAAGAAGAACAAAGAAGAAAAACATAAAACCTAGCCAAAAATCCATAGATTTCAAGTGTTTTTCAAGATTCAAGCAAAACAAAAGTAACTTTTCTTTAGATTTACTCTAACCCTAGCTTACCTATGCTTTTGTTCTTGATTTCTATGGATAAATATTGAGATATCATGATGGAATGGATTCTGAAAAATGGGTATGAGTTGGATTGGATTGAATTTAGACTATGCTAGTGTTTGGAGGTAGTTAAGCATGATTATGGACAAAAATGGAAGAAAGAAATTGAATCTCATGGTTGTTCTTCATTAGGCCAAACCTAGGGTGGAGAGTGCATGAGGAAATTGGTTCATTTCAAATGAAATGATTTCATTTCATTTCATTTAAAATGAAAGAAATTAGAAAATGACAAATTCAAGTGAAAAATGTAGTAGAGAAATTTTCAGTGCTAATGCACTGTATTGACCGAATTTTTTCATAAGAAATGGAAAAGGTTGGATGCTGAAATTGGTATTAATTAAATGGCATGTGATGAATTAAAGTATTAGAAAAAGAATGGACCAATTCGGAACCAAATTGGACATAATAGCCGATTAATCGGGCAATCGGTCGAAATTAGGCAATGCCGCGTTAAAGCGATAATCGGACGCATTTTTGCCTTTGCATATCATACGTTAGCAATTTAAATTAGTTTATATTAGTTTGGGGCAATATAGTAAATTTCTTAATTTTATTCTGTGTTAAGGTGGTGAGCAGTCCGAGAAAGGCAAGGGAATCGTGATTGAGGACGGTTAATCCGAGTGCATCCGGATTTGTGAGACGGTGAGTGAACTTGCATTTCAAATTATTTGGGGAATGCACATTGTATTGAAATAGATGATTAAATGATTTATTCAAAGTTTTTTTAAAATATGTGCCGGGAACAAGCCCTTGATAAAAAAATGATTTTATGTGATGAAATTATGTGGTATGCATGAAATTATGTGTTCTTATAACATGTTGTCACATATGTGTGAATATGTGTGATATATTGACATATGATATTGTTGATATATATGTAAATGTACATGTGTGTGATCTGGGGAAAAGCTTATGTCGGTGAAATGGGATGTGGAAAATATGGTTGGTGCACGATGTGGGGGGATGCACACTGTAGCTCCAGCTATGTGCGCGATGTGGGGGTTGCACATGAGCTGGTGAGTGCACATGGTGCACATGATGATGACTCCAGCTATGTGCGCGATGTGGGGGTTGCACATGAGCTGGTGAGTGCACATGGTGCACAGGATAACTCCAGCTATGTGCGCGATGTGGGGGTTGCACATGAGCTGGTGAGTGCACAAGGTGCACACGATATCTTCAGCTGGTAAGACAATGGAATGTTGTATTTATCTGTGTGCATTTGTATGAAATTGATTATTCCTTCATTATAAATTAAATTGAAGTGAGGGGAAGGGTTTGATAATAAATTGGATAAAAATGAATGTGTTCCAAATGTATGCATCATATTTTTAATCCTTCCTGATATTATGGCTTGTTCCTATCTAATGTTTGCTCACTGAGTTTTATACTCACCGTTTTCAAAAATTCATGTTTTCAGATCAGGAGATTGTAGATTCCTAGATCGCGGGATCACAGTAGTCCATCTCCTGGTAGGTGTCTGGCATTCAATAGTTGCCGTTTTTATTGTACATGTCTCCGCTGGAAGTCGTGGGTTTTGTATGATGGTTATGTACATGTAATGTACACTGTCAAAGTCTATTTCTGACTGGTATGAATGTAAATGTGTAAGCAATGTAAATTGCTAAATACATGACTGGCATAGTGCATGTATATTAATGTTGATAATGTCATTGTGAATTGGCTATGTTCACACCCGGGAAAAGGTGTGTGTGTGTATGTATGATTGGATATGCCACTGTTAATTGGCATTGTATGCACACTGGGTGCATTATGTGTGGATGCCTCACACGAGTATGTATGGGATAAAGTAAGTGAAAATAGGCTTGCTTGGGCTTAGTGAGCTATGCTCATTGGGTCCTTGCGCCGGTCATGGCCCGGGAATTGGGTCGTGACAACCCAAATCTCCTTCATCAAGCTTTAACCTAAGTTTCGAATTTAGTTTAATCGGTGGCCAATCAACTAGAAGCATTAAAAAAATAGAATAAACAACTTAAACCCATCAAACATAAGCAAAAGAGAGATAAATAAATCAGACTATATATTAAGCTCAATAATACTCATAGATAAATAATTTAGTTCTTTATCAAGTCACACATAATCATCAAATTAAGTTTAAAAATTAAAATCAAACTAAGAAAATAAAAAAAATAACAAAAAAATGATAGAACCCAAGAACTATAACCTTGATCTCTAAATCTTCTTGAATCCTTCAAATTCTTCTCAACTTAAATGACTTGGAAACTTGATTCTCAATTGTCTATATGGTGTTTTTCTGTTTTTTCTAAAAGTCCTCCGAAAAGTTATTTTTATAGGGCTTTAAAGTTAGGCCAAGTTGAGTGAAGAAAGAATTCAATTACAAATAGGATTTCCTCATCAGACTATGTGAGCCACTAGCCTACCTCCACCAAATCCGCGGCCTCAACCAATAAATTAGCTAAAATTGTAATTACTCTAGGACTTTGCAGTGCTTCAACTTTGACAAGAATTTTGACCACCTTTCAGGCCAAAATGGATGAAGTACTAACATGAAAGTTGTAGCTTCTTCTCTTAGCTTTCACATGGTCCAAGAATCATCTCATTTGAAGGTTTGTAGAGAAAGTTATGATTAAAATATTAAGATATGTGCAATAGAAGTCTACACCTTGAAATTGCTTCTCCTTTTTCCATTAAAATTTTTCCTTCATTAAACACCTACAAAAGTAAAAATAAATCAACAACAACCTATCTTAATCACATTAACACCAAATTAAGCAAAAAATTAACTAAGATTAATTTGACTCAACTAAATTAACTAATTTAAAATAATTTAAATAAAACCTACTAATTTTTATGTATTACTATAAGAACTAAGCTAAATTACTATCAAAAGTAAGCCCAAATAACTCTATATTATAGAGTTATCAAGTCGAGTCTTTTATATTTGACTATTATGGATTATGACATATTTATATCATGTAATAAATGATATTATGGATGCTTGCCATAAGTTCACTTATGGATTGTGTTCACCACAAGATGGCCTATATACCAAATTTGTTATATATGTTCCCTCTGCATTATGAGCACATGAACATGTAGACTAATTTATATATTTTCTAATATATAACATAATCATGTTTATACTTGTTTCATATGATTCCACGATGATGAGTCCCATGAGGCATCTTTGAATATGTGGTTCACTTATTATATTACGTTTACATGAGTTAAGAGTGTAATTTCCATCGATACTCTTGCACCAAATATGCCCCATGTTTGCGTTGTGACACTTTCTACCATGAGCAATGGGTCTTAACCCACTTGTATGCAGCAAAAATAGTAAAAACTTCCTTGATGGCTAATAACTTAGCAAAATTAGTATCTCCTAAGCTAAACGATTTAGAGAAGTAACTTTCACATCACCCCTAGACTTGGCAATTTTGTACTCAACTTGACAACATGACACGAACACAACAAGATTTTAAACAGGTTTGGGATTAGTGTAACAGTATTTCATGTAATAATCGAGTCGCCATGGTTAAGAAATGAATAAATCGTATCTTAACTGTGTCAAACCCGCCTAACTCGTATAAAATCCGTTTGAGACACGAGTAATTAATCTTTTTACCATGCACCCATATAACTTGTGACCCGTTTAATACCCATTTATTTAAACATTTAAATGTGGCATGTAGTATACGATAAGACACATGTATAGATCATAAAAATACTTTTTTTCCAATTTCCTTACCCTAAACCCTAATGCCTGATTTTAATTTTGCAACCCGCACATCATCTCAACCGCAACCTCCTCTAGCCAATATCGTAGCCAACCTAACCCCCCTTCAAGACTCCGAGTAATGTCAACAACCACCCACCCACCACTCACTGGCCACTTCCCACCCAATAGTTACTAGTGATAATTCTATTATACACTGTTATTTTGCTACATTTTGATTTCTAAATATAACTAAGTCTTTGTGTTTTTAAGTTGATTGTAGGTAGCTTCTATGTTTTTTGTTATTTAGTTCAATGCATGTTGAACTACTTTAATTCAAGTAATTTGAGCTCACTTTCATGTTAAAAGTCCTAATTTGAGCCATCAATGATTTAGTCTTTCTTTTGAAGGTTCTTAAGTGCATAAAGCTTCATGGAGTTGAACTATGCAAGGATGGATAAGTGTTGAATTCTCTGAACTTGCAAACGTATTTTAGGCATAACTTGCACTACAAAAGTCTGATTATGAGATTTTTGAACCATTGGAAAGCTATGAGGAAGGACTACAACTTTGATATTTACCACTTTACCCAGTTCTGATTAGAAGATGGTCAAAATCCTTGTAAAAATGGAAGTATTGCACTAAGAGAACAGAAGTCAAGCCAAAACCTTAAGAGCACAGGTCAAGATGATGAGAGCACGGGTACCAACATAGAGCAGTGAGGGTTGCGACTCTAGAAAATAAGAGCCACGGGCCTTGAACATATTCCTTTTATTATACACTTACGATTTTAATAATTAAGACTTTTCAAGTGGCTATAAATAGTTTTTTTTTTTTTTTGAGAAAAACATAGAGGACGACGGCAAGCAATTATTCTGGAGAAAAAAAGCCAAAAACAAAGCAAGAAAGCAAGAGAATTTGAGAGAGAATCAAGATGAAAAGCTTTAATCATAGTTTTTTTGCTTTAGTTTTGTGTTTCTCTTATTTTCTTTGACTTAGATTAATGGTTAATTTTCTTTGGATGATGTTTTATTATAGACTATGAACTAAATTATCCAATTATCCTTCTAGGATTATGGTGGATATGAACATGTAATCTAAATATTTGTTTCTCTTTTATTTACTATCAATGGGTATAATTTTACTTATTTAAATTTGTTCTTAATGCTTTTGATTGTCTAGCCAACAATTAACTGAATTGTGAATCTAGTTGAGACTCGACAAAAAGATTTTATATTGGACTAAGGTTTGAATAGTGTATGTTCATAGCATTTAGGTGATTTGACTCACAATTAAGGCAAACATACGCCAATTGCTATACATAGCCAAATTAGAACACTAGCTTAAGGAACCTTATATAATTGATTACTACAGACATATAATGATCCATTTAAGTTAGGTATTTGTGCAAGCATTTCGACAGAGACTTGTACATAGCTTTGGATTCTAAGTTAGTAAAATGACCGATGAATGTAAATAATACGAGAAGCTGGTGCTAGATGAATTGTTAAACCCATAATCTTAAGTTTTAATCTATTGCCTTTCTCAAGTGAATTTTCAATTTTCGTTAATTAGTTTGGTTTTTGATTGAATTTAGTATTAATTAATTGTCTACAAAATCGAGTTACTTGAATAATATTAATTTGTCATAATTTCTGTACTTAATGAAGAATTAGGAGCAAATCTTTGTGGGATATGATTTTAGCTTATTGTCTATATTACTTGTTCGATACGTATACTTACATGTGCAAAATCAACAATAGTTGGCCACTACCCACCTACCATAATAATGGCACCACCGATTGTTTCACATGGGTTCTTTTTCTTCTCACCATTTTCAGTCCATGGATTGCTTCACATTAATTCTTCTTTGTTAGCTTTTAGTTACACTACATTTTGATTTGACAAAAATCACATGATATCTTGGTTTTAATGTCAAGCATTTGGAATTGTCTCAATCATGTTTTTCATCCCCTAAAGTCACACAATTGTTTAAAAAGCCATGCATGATTAGAAAACATCACAAAATCTTTCAAACAATGAATGTCCAACTAAGGAAATACAAAGCAAACATGCCTTGACTTAATATTTGATTACAAGAAAGAGGTAAGGAAGGAATAGCTAAATAAAGGCCCCAAATAGTTAATGAATTTTGAAAACACAAGGCAAGAGTCGATCCTAGAAAAGCTCAAGTCGATCTAGTGGCAGAATGAGGGGAAAACTTGAAAAACAAAAAGTCGTAGTTGACCCTAAGGAAGAGAGCTTGTGGAAATGAAGTTTTTGAAAGCCATAGTCGACCTTGGCATCCTATAGTCAACCCTAAGGAATATGATGCTAAAAAAAAAACAGATTTTTTTTAAAGCCATAGTTGACCCTCAAGCTACCATAGTCTACTACCTCAACCTAGATTTGAAAAATGCAAGCTCTTGGGAATTAGATGAAGTAAATGAAGCTTATACTCGACTATGGAACCCTAATTTAAGATTTTTGAAAAACATGGTTGACCTAGGAGTGTTGTAGTTGATCCACAAGCTTAAGCAATGGGTAAATTTAATTCAAACTTGTGCCTAATTGCTCTAAACATCCTTAGGACAATAAAAGGTGGCCCTTGAGTCATTTTGAAGCAAGAGAAGACCAACATTAAATCTTAAAACCCTAGAACGACACTTGAGCCTATCTTTTCTCTCTAATCTTCATCCTAGTCTTCTATCAAGCTTCAAAAAGCCATAAAAGCTCATTCACTCACTTGAAAATCCTTGAGCTAAAATTCTTGAGATTATTTATTCTCTTTGTACACAAAACTTAACCTTTAGCACCCAGCCTTTGTAAAGGCATTCTTACTATACTTTGTACTTATCTTGTAAAGGTTCTAACTTAATCTTGAAAAGTTATTTGTGAGTTTGTGGTTAAGCCCATTAAAAACCATTGTTGAAGGGTTTTGCTTGCTCCTATGATAAAACATTGTTGAAGGTTCCGCTTACTCCCAAGAAAAGCGTTGTGAGCATAAACTGCTTGATCCCATGTTTGAGATCTTGACATAATAAATTAATCGCATTATGTTCGTATTTACCGAAATAATTATTAATACCCTATGTTTACACGACACAATTAAGACATGGATACATGAATTGCCAGGTCTACTCACCACTTTCGTTCCTCATCAACCCCTTATACAAACAACCCCTAAGCACTCTCTAAAAACATTGTCAATGTTGAATTTCATCCATCCCACAATAGGTGGACTCCACTCTACTATGCTCTTCACCTTTTTAACTTTTTTTAAGGTTCAAGCCATTATCAAAAGGTTTAGAATATCAAGCATAGTATCTCTCATTTTCAACCACTTGACCATTGCTCAATTAACAACTCATAGTTTTACAAGATCAAAGGCTTGACTTTCGTCCCATTATTCCTTTTAAAAATATCTCATTATGCAATAGCCACAAAGTTCATACCATAACATAAAAAGCCATATCCCAAATGTTTTTGTCACCTTCCCTAAGTGAAACTCCATTCCAAGCTAAGAAGAAAGCTTTAAAGTCATCTAGAACACACCAAGATAAATCTTACCCACCACACCATGCACCCTACAATTTCTAATACTCATTAGAATTGAAAAATAGATGTTCAACAATCTCCATACCCACTTTACACAACATACGCGTTGCATTACTTATATTAATCATGCCTCTCTTAACTAGTTCACCTTTGATTGCTATTTTACCTAAAAGTAGTTACTACATAAAAATGTCTACTTTGTGTGGCATTGTACCTCTCCAAACTAACTTTCACATACTATCAGCAGAATTACCTTCCTTTAAAACCAACCTACATACAACCCCAACCAAACAACCCAAAAGCAAGGAAAGAAGCATAGCAAAGTGCCTCTTAAAAAAAAGTAAGAGACCCATTGCAGAAGAGTAAAGAAATTTCTATTACAGGAAATTCCTACTTTTGTCAACCTATCTATAGCTAAATTTGCCTCTCTAAGAATGTGTTTTAAAGAAAGACCAAATATTTTTGAAAATGTAGCTTTACAATCGACATTACATTACCACAAATTTTGAGAATGTCATTCTAATAGGTGTTGGTAAAGTGACTTTCCCATGTTGAGAGTTTAAGACAAAATTACCTTTCGAAATTTTTTTACCTCAAACCCTAATTTGGGTCGAGATTGGATATAGATTTTAAAGCCCAAGCCTGACTTGATTAAATTATTTTATTAATAATTAATATATTTTGATTTCTTTTAATTTTCAAATATATCTTAAAATATCTGTATATTACTATAAAATAGTTTTTTTTTTGAAAGAAAGAATTTCATTGTAGAAAATAGGGAAAAAACATCCCTGAAAATACAACCTGAAAGAGGAAATGGTTGTTTACCATCACAAAATAGAACAACAAAAATAAAACCAGTCGCTTCAAGGCATGATTGATAAAACAAAAGAAGAAAACATATACTTTAGCAGTACAAGACCACCAATGCCGTAAAGACAAACATGGTAAAAACAAATCGACACAAGAAACTTGTTAAAACATAAAAAATCATAAACAAAATGCTCTCTGCAACCGAAACCACTGAACAAAACGAACTAAAACTTCTGTCAAGATCGAAGAGCAACACCCTAAACAATCAACACACAAAAGTCCACAAAAAACCCAACTAACCAACAATCGTAAGAGCCAAAACAACAAAAACGAAAACAGTAACTGTGAGACCCTATCAAGTTTGTTAAAAGATGGTATTGTACCGAGTGGTACAACTAAGTTAAATCGAGCCTCGAACTAGTTCAAATAGAAATTCTAAGAGGAATTTGAGAATTCTGAAACCCACAGAATGACTTAGAATGGTGATTTAGAGTTCAAGGTCCAGTTTGGAGTCAATCGAGAAAATTGACCAGTTAGGGACAAAACGGTCATTTTACCATTTGATGATTTAATGGAGATTTTTAGCCAAGATTTGATCACATTGGACCAAAAATAATTATATGAAATACAATTAAGATTATTGGAGTATGAAATGAAGTTTAGCAGTGAAAAATTATGATTCTCGATATTTTTGGAGCACAAGGGCAAAATAGTAATTTTGCCACTAGAGGACTAAACAGGAATTTGTTTGAAAAGATTTTTGCCCCAATTGGTTAATATTGATCAATATTAGTGTTATTTGAGGTTGAAAAGTAGAAATAATGTAATTCTGGTACATTTCGGAGTATAGGGGCAAAATCATAATTTTACCATATCGGGGGCAAAATCGTAATTTTCCACCACCATAACATATTTTTCCAGCCATGGTCATCTTTTGATCATATCTTGACTTTGACTAATCATGTGGTTGAAAAGAATTGGAAGAAAAAGTCAAAAAGGTCAAAATATGGGCTAATGGCATTATGCCATGTGGCAAACTAGTTTATTTTATTATTGAAGCCTAAAAATCAGCCATAAAACCCATTTTCTCTCTCCTAATTCTGTACAAAACTGATTCAAAGGAAAACAAAATAGAACAAGGAGAAAAACAAGAAAACCTAGGTGGAAATCAAAGAAAAAGTGTGATTTTCAAGGAAAATCAAGTGAAAAAGGTAATATTTCTTCACTTTAGCTTATGATCTACAATACCCATGCATTTCTTTCCATTTTCTATGGTTGAGAGACATGATGTCATGATGAATTCAATTCTGAAAAATGGGTATGGAAGAAAAATTAATGTTGGATTGACTTGATTTTAGACTATGTTGATGTTTAGAGGTAGTTAAGCATGGTTAGGAACAAAAACACAAAAGAAATATTCAATTTCTCTACGGTTCTTTGTTGGCCGAACCTATTGTGTTGAGAATCAATGAGGAATTTTTTTCATTTCAAATGAAATGATTTCATTTGAAATGAAATGAATTGAAAAATGATGAATTAAGGTGAAACAATTACGTAGAAAAATTTTGGTGCTAGTGCACCAAATGATCAAATTTTTCTATAAGGAAATGTGAGGGTTCTAATGCTGAATTTGGCTTTATTTGGGTAATATGTGGTGAATTATGGTATTAGAGGAGGAATGGATTTAATTTGGAGGTGATTTGGACACAATCGCCAATTAATCGGGTGATCGGTCGAATTTAATCGATACCGCGATTAAGCGGTAATCGGATGCATTTTTGCATTTACATATAAAGCATTAGTAATTTAAATTAGTTTATATCAATTTTGGGACAATATAGTAAATTCCTCGAGTTTGTTATTTGTCAAGGTAGTCAGACGTCCGGAAAAGGTAAAAGAATTGTGCCTGAGGACTATTAGTCCGAGTGCACCCGGAATCCGAATTTTCGACACCTGTGAGTGAATTTGCATTTCAAAATTTATTTGAGAATTCTAATTAAGTTGAAATGAAATGCGTGAATGATTATATCTAATTCCCATTTAAAATTGAATCCTGGGAACAAGCTTTTAGCGAAAATATTTTTATGATGTTAAATATGATTGCGATGCATTTGTGTATATCTGTATGATGCCTACATGTATTGTTGAGAAATTTTGTGAAATTGAGTGTACTAAATCTGTGTACGCTTGTTTTATGCTGATATGCATTATTAATAAATTATGATGAAATTGATGCAACTGTGCATGTGCGAAGTGGGAAGTGCAATGCCAGTTGAATGAAAAAGGATGTGATAATTACGACCGTGCATGTGCGGAGTGGGAAGTACAATGCCAGTTGAATGAAAAAGGATGTGATAATTACGACCGTGCATGTGCGAAGTGAGAAGTGCAATGCCGGTTTAATGATAAAGTTTGTGATAATTACTACCGTGCATGTGCAGAGTGGGAAGTGCAATTCCGGTTTAATGATGTATGAGTTGAGAATACAGCAGAGTGGAGGAAAAAATGGGATGCTGAGTGATCCCCATGCTTGTGTGTAAAATGGGATGCTGAGTGATCCCCATGCTTGTGTGCAAAATGGGATGTTGAGTGACCTCCATGTCGGAGTGAATAATGCTAAGTGATAACCTTTAGCGAGTACTCCGATAGTTATTTCTTTGTACCACCAAGGACAGTGAAGACTTGGCGGTGTATATAATTGCTCATGTCGTCGTGTATATATGCGTGATCGTGTGATATGTGAAACCCTTGTTCGTGACGGTTTGTGATAAACCGTTAATTTTGCTATCTTGCTTGATAAAGCGATTGGTGAATGAAATTGTACGTGATATATATATATGCATATATGAATTGTACGGGTTATGAAACCCTTATTATGTGACGGTTTGTAAACAACCGTCGATTTGAGGACTTTAATTGAATTGCTTGAATGAATTGCACCCAATTTCTTATTTAGAAATAAGTCCCGGGAACAAGCCCTTGATAAATTGTCTCTATATTGTGAAAGGTGGCTATTGTGAATTTGGGTGTCATTACATTATATGGGTATATATCTATATACCTATGAATATATGTTGTGCATTGATAAATAATATTGTGTAATGATTATAACCATACGTGTGAATGATGATTTGGGGCTCATAGAGGATAGGATTGTTGTGTGATCTCCCTCTATGAGTGAATGATGATTTGGGGCTCATAGAGGATAGGATTGTTGTGTGATCTCCTATCCATGAGCGAATGATTTTAAGGGACTTATAGATGATGGGGTGCTATGTGATCCCCCACCCCATGAGTGCTCTAATAGAGATCTCAGAAGTGGAGGGAAAGGACTGCTCGCAAGGGACCCTTGTGCTAGGTGAAGTGCACCTTTTGTCGAGTCATATGGTTGTGCGGAGGGGTGCAGTGTACATGTTGATTGAACGATAATGTGATGTATGTAGGCATGTGATTTGATATATATATGTGGGTGATATAGTGTGCATGCTGATAGAATATGACTGTATGATATGCGAATTCTGAGAAATTCTCCTTTATCGTAGATTAATCTAAATTGAGGAAAAAGGGATTATAACACGAAACCCTTATACGGTTAAGCGAAACTCTCATTCAGTGACGGGTTACGATTACGCTTCACTGCAGCAGAAATTCAATTGTATCAAGAATGCCTTTCCGCTGCAGCGATAATCGTTGATTTTGCTATCTGGTTAGAATAAATTCCGGGTTTAGTGGAAATGGTTTAAATACTAGTTAAATTAAAAATTGTTTCGTTTTCAACTAGTGCATCATGATTATTAAATTTCTTGGTTGATATTGCTTGTTCCCCTCTAATATTCACTCACTGAGTTTCGTACTCACGTTTTATAAAAATTTATATTTTTAGATTAGGAGACTATTGGACCCTAGATCGAGGAGTCCCCGTAGTGCATCTCCTGGGTATGTGTCTAGCAGTCGATAGTGATCCCTTTTATTTTAAATGTCTCCACTGGAAGTCATGGGTCCTTATGTATTGTGAATACACTCAAACAATGTAAATATGTGTATGCAATGTAAATTGCTAAATACATGACTGGCATAGTGCATGTATATTATTATCGATAATGCCATTGTAATTTGGCTATGTTCACACTCGGGAAAAGGTGTGTGTGTGTATGCATGATACGATAAATTTGTTAAGCAAAGGTAAATGGATAGGCTTGCTTGGGTTTAATGAGCTATGCTCATTGAGCTCATGCGTCAATCATGGCCCGGGAAATTGGGTCATAACAGTAACCAACCGACCACCTCACAACCCAAACAACTAAAAAGATAAAGCAGAACACGACAATCAAAAGTAGAGGGAAAAACAACAGAATCAAGGGAAAACCAATATCAAATCGAAAACTCTATCTGCAAAGCAGTTTGCCACACTATTACCAGATCTCGGAAAGTACGCAATTTCCCACTTGTAAACTTTAAATTTAAACTTTTCAATAATAAACAAAATATCACAAAATCTCCATGGAGCACCAATTGGCTTCTAAGTCCAACAAACTACACAAACCAAGTCACTTTCAATTATAACTCCAAAACACCATTCCAAGAAGACACAGCAAACAACATAAAAGCTTCTTTCACCACTAAAATCTCAGCCATATTTGCACCACCCCACCTCAAAGCCTTAGAGAACTACAACTTGAATCTACCCTTATGATCTCTAAGAGCTCCACCAATACCTCTGGCCTCCAAACAACCCCTAGAAGCCCTATCCATATGAAATTTGAGTTGACCGAGTTTAGGAGGAACCTAGTGAACATCACTTCTAGCCATTTTTGAAATATCTAGTTTAATCACTAAACTCGGACTTCTATAAATATCCAAAATAGACTCAAAAATATTCACCCACTTGCATTTAGCCCACCAAGCTACTCTAATCTTAATTAAATCAAAACATTGAGAACAATCCCATAACTTCCCATTAAAAATCATATCATTTCAGAAAAGCCATAAAAACCACACAATGACATAGAAAGCCATTCTCCACAAAAGCAAACAATAACTATTATACATTAACCCATTCCACGAATTAAAAAAGTCCCAAGCATTTTTAGATGCCGATCACTTTATACCCTATTTGCTACACTAGGTATTCCAAATTTTCTAGCTTTCACCGTAATTAAAGAAAAGATGATTTATAGATTCCTTATCATTCCTACAAAATAAACAAGTAATAAAATTACATGTTAAAATGCCCTTTCTCATGAATTCAACTTTAATTTGTCATTTGCCTTGTAAAAGAAGCCAACAAAAGACTTTCACCTTACGTGGAGTACGTCCATACCAAACCGATTTCCAAATTAAACTGTTACTATAGTCACCAAAACAAACAACATTACAAAAATCTTGAACTTTATATACACCAACTAGATAATCCTTCCAAATAATTTTGCCTCTCGTATTAGGATCTAGAAAGATATCCCTGATTCTTTAGTAGAAAACTTCCCATTGACGTTCCTCCCAATTGAAAAGTCTCTTTCTAAGTTTAACGTTGCAAATCCACTCCATATTCACCCAATTACCATATTCGAACAAAAATTCAGCTTTCTTATCTGCTAAAGTAAAAATTCATAAAAAAAAAAAAAAAGATCTTTAGAGGATTGTCAATAAGACAATTATCATGCCAGAAAAGCAAATTTCTACCATCACCATGCAAAATACCCAAATTTAGCTTAACCTCATTATGATAACCATTAAAGGGGGAAAGGGGAGAAAAGATGTTGCGCCACACAAAAGTAACACTCCTGCTATTTGACACTTTTGGAATCAACTCAAAAAGATTATATTTATTCTTTTCAACAATTACACTCCACCACCAACTACCATACTCATTGCCAAATCTCCAAATCCACTTATTGAGGAGTGCCCTATTTTTCACTCTTAGATCAGTAATTCCCAAGCCACCACAAGAAATTGGACTACAAACAATCTCTTAATTAACCTAGTGCAACTTCCTCTTCCCTTTATATGAGCCCTATAAAAAAACTCCTTTGAATGCTATCAAACTAATTGTTTATAAATGCTAGCAATCAAAACAACGACATAAAATACATCGATAAATTGGAGAACATAGATTTAATAAAGGAAAGCCTACCAATGGACAAAAGCTTAGATTTCTAACCATTAAATCTCGACTTAAATCTATCCACAAGTGTCTAGATGCTTTTCAAATTAGACCTGGCACCAAGCAATAATCCAAAATACGTGGTAAGAAAAAAACCTATTTTACAAGAGATGAAATCAGCCCAATAGTTGAGAATATCCTCCTCCAACTCGACACCAAAGAGTGAATTCTTCAAAAAATTAATCTTGAGTCTTGAAATAATTTAGAAACATCTAAGCATTTTTTTTATATTAATCAACTCTTCCACGTTCTTCTCACAGAATACAAGTGTATCATTTGCAAATTGCAAGTGAGATACTCTACAACTATTCCTTCCAACCTCAATTCCTTTCACCAAACCAATATTAACAACCTTCTTCATTAAACAGCAAAGGCATCAACAACCATATTAAATAAAAAAGGAGATAAAGGACACCCTTGTCATAAATCCCTCTTCATCTTAAATTGTCTCGTTGGAATTCCATTAACAAAAATTAAAACAAAAACTGACAACACACACGATCTATCCCTTTTGCTTTATCTTTCCTTGAAACCCATTTTACCCATCACTAAATCTAAAAAATCCCAATCAACGCTGTTGTTGGCATTTTCAATATCAACCTTGAAGATAAGGCCTCCATAGCAATTCTTCCTTATTCCATCAACCACTTCATTAGCGACAAGAACGCAATCTAAGATCTGCCTCTTTTTAATGGAAACAAATTGAGTTTTACCCATCACGTCTTCAATAACACTCTTGATATGGTTTGCAAGGATTTTTGTAGTTATTTTGTAAAGACTAATCTCCAAACTAATCGAACGATAATCGCTTAAACATTCCATATTGGAGACTTTAGGGATCAAAGTAACATAAGAGTTGTTAATACTTGCCTTCATAATCCCTATATGGTAAAAGTTTTCCATGAACTGCATAATACCATCTTTAATAAACTTTCACTACTTAAAAAACTAAAATTAAACCCATCTGGCCTGGGTGCTTTATTCCCATCACACTCGTCAATAGCACCTTAAACTTTTTCCTTTAAAAAATGTATGTCCATCATATCGACAAATTACTCTTTTAAATTAAGAAAATTGCAATCGAATTCTCTTAACTTAGCCACTCCTCTAAAGCCATACAAAAACTCATAATACCTTGCAACCTCTTCTTTGACTTCCACGGGCTTATCCACAACCCTATCATTAACCACCAATCGATCAACAAAATTGACTCTCTTTCTATTAGAAGCAACCACATGAAAACATTTCATGTTACAATCACCTTTAAGAAACTATTTAATACAAGACTTTTAATGCCAAGATCTCTTTTTGTCTTTGTACAACTTCCACAACCTTGCCTTTATTGAAACAATTTCCTTGCTAGTAAATATGTCACCTCAACCTTCTTGCAAAGCAACAAGCTTTCCTTGAATCACCACTTCAAGGTCTTCGATCTCTTTTTTCATCAATCCATAACTCCTTTTTTGCCAAACTTTAATCTCATTTTAATGTCCATTAATCGCTTCCAAATATCTAAACTCTTTTGACCACTAACATCCCAAGCGTCCTTAAAAACTTTATGAAATTCATTGTTATTGAGCCAATGATTAAATAATCAAAAAGGCTTTAGCCCTCAATCTATCTTTTCCTCCATCAAGCACACCAGAATATGATCAGAGATCAAACCAAGAAAACACATTTGAATTAAATTCACCTTCTACTCAATAATATCAACAACCACCAAAAAATGATCAAGACGACTAAAAGAAGGAGTTTTCTTATTATTGCTCTAAGTAAACCTACTATCTTTCAAAGGCAAATCCATCAATCTAGCATTAGTAATTAAATAATAGTTAAATGGGCAAGTTAGGTTGAGCTCGAGCTTAACAACTTGAAAGAAGCCAATAGGCTCTAACCAAGCCACCGACACCTCTTTGTATGCAAGTGATGAAAGTTGCATTTTGATAAAAAATAGTAATTTAGAAATTAACACCACAATGAAAGCAAAGTGCTTGTAAACAAAAAACACTACAAACATTATCTTTCTAAAATTTTGATAAGTATTTACCCATTATACTATGAAACTTGTAAATTTGTCACTTGGACAATTAACTTGGTGAGCTTAGGAAATAACTTTGTTGACTTAAAAGCCTCAATATCATCCTTGAAAATTTATAAATAAAAGTCATGAAGGTTTTGGGAGAGATTTAGAATGAGATTAGGCCCTAAAGGAAATAATTATCGCAAATTCAGACCTTGGAAGTTCCTAGTGCATAGAAGGTCGATCTCGTGAAGTAAAAAGCAAGGGGAATCAAAGGTTCTAGCTAAGAATCGACTATCGGCCCTCTACAGTCGATCTTAGGAAAGAAAAATAGGGGAAATACGAACTTATTAATTTAGGATTGACTATGGACCCTCTATAGTCAATCTTGTGAAGGAAAACCCAATAGAAATGGACATTCTTGTCCAAGATCGACTATAGACCTTCTATAGTCCATCTTATGAAAGGAAAATGGGTAGACTACCAAAACGTATTGGTCTAGGATCAACTATAGACTCTCCATAATCAAACCTAGGTTGCCCAGTCAGCTTAAAATGGGCTAAAAAGCCCTAAAACCTAAAATGTTTCTTATTTTAATCTTATCTCTTTATTCCTCCACCCACTCTCTCTTAATTTCCTACCTTTCAAAACTTTCAAACTTCATCAACAAATCTTGGATTCTAAGCGCCAAAGGTAAGGATTTCCACTCCCAAAAGCTTGGTTTTGATGATTTTTGTTTTCTCTCTTTAAAAACTATAAATTTTTTAGGTTTTCAAGATTTGGCTAGATCCCTTCATTTGAAACTCACCAAGAATGAAACAAGGTAAAATAAGATGTTTACTTAATGGGTATGAAGTTTGGATAAAAGTTTGGTGGACATAATTGGAAATAAGTGAAGATTAAATAAGGTTAGAAATGGGTATTCAAAGTATTCTAAAATTCTTGAGATTTTTGAGGATATTGATGGTTGAATATTATTTTATTAAGATTTTGAGCGTATTTATATTTGAATATCATTTCTAGGTGATATTGGAGTAATTTGAGTTGTTGAAAAAATCGAGCTTTTGATGAAAGGTGCCAAGAGGAAAATGGCATGCTTCAAGAAATGAGTGGATACATCATTTTTAATTATTTTACTATAATTAAGCATGCCTATTCTACAACCTCACATTAAAACATATTTTGATGAACTTTTGTGATGTGACTAATGGTTTCAAGAAGGTTTAATGAAATCTAGATATATTATGGAAATATGATACTATGCATATAGTTTTGTGCTTGAGGAGCAAGCCTTTTGAAATATTTGATGCCTCAAAAATTTATATTTGTCTGCGACTAGTTGAATGATTACAAAGTTTGAAAATTTAAAATGATTTGATTTAGCCTTTGCTTCAAATTTTAGTTTGTTGATGAAAAAGAATATACTTTGCTTGGAAATGAACTTTGTACACTTAACTTCATTCTATTAAACCCTTTGTTCTTGAATAGTGATTGGTTTCATCCTTTCATGTGGGATTGAGTATTTGGACATTTGGAAACATAATACAAAAATGTTTTAGTGGAGCCTACTTGAGTTCTGGACCTGTAGCTAGTGACGGTAGACACTAGCCATTATGCACAATGCTTTATTTTGATTAGGTAGTTAACTGAGTCCTACCCCTTTGATTTGGTTTCGTTTGGTAATTGATATGATTTTACCACCTTTGATATACGATTAACAACTATCATGTATCCGACCCCTTTGGTGCTACCACATATTTTGATTTGGTTGTCCATGCTACTTGGTGCTACATGATTTATTAGAAATGATATTTAACATTATGAAATTGGAACCTTATATTTGTTTTGAAATTTGGATTTCGTATTGATATTGCTTCGACATTGGTATTGAGATTCACATTTGTTGATGTTGACATTTGGATTCGATATTCATCTCGACCTTGATCTTAGTTTAGGTAAATGCCTCGACTACGGTATTTAGACTTGACATATGAAATTTACTATGAATTATGTTATTTTTTATAGTCTTCAGTTTTCTTCAACGGTTTTCTAAGGGTAAGCACATTATTTCACTTTCTTGAAACCAAACCTTGTTTTACCATAACATCTTTTACAAAAGCTTTAAAACTCGATGTTTATAAATCATTTTCTTGGGAATACTTGAACACTTTACAAATTATGGTTTTATTTCAAGGTTCAAGAATGGGTTTCAATAAAACTTTATAAATTTCTTTCTAATGAGTTTATATCTGTCGAGATGATGGTATTAAAGTTTTGTTTGGTACGTGGTGATACTTGGCACATAACTTAAACCTTGGGATGCTCGATTTTGCTTAGGGTTAAATTCCTAAACTTTTGAATGTTTGATATGGTTGAAAGGTAAGTTGGTTATTTCTTTGAAATGGATTCCTATCATTGTTTTTATAAGGCATCTTTGATAAACACTATTCCATTTAGCTTATTCCCCCTCCTCGTATCTACTCATGGAGTTATTTATAACTCACACATGTAAGGCACACTTGTTTTGCAGATCAGTAGTTGATTGGCTCACTGTCCTTTGGGAAAAGCCAACAATGCAATCAGTCTTAGGTAAGTAATCATATGGCATCCAATAAGCCTCAACCCATTGTTTTTTGAGTCATACTCCGCTGGTTTTATTTGGGTTGGTCAATTATGTCTGACTACTATGGACAATATTTTGCTTATGCTTTGTATTATATGACATGTATTTTAAGAGTTGCCATGAGATGGCTACACTTTGTGTTTGCCACAAGATGGCCATGCTTGTTAATTTGATATGAATTACTTTCGCATTTGAGCACATGAGCATGCGAACTTAATATGATATATACATATCCTTTATGATATAATACATTCATTCATGCTTGGCATATGGTTCCATGGCAATGAGTTCCATAAGGAAATTTTGAGCATTCGTTTTGCTTTATTCATTTTAGGCTTACATGGATTAAGAGGGTAACTCCCATTGATACTCTTGCGCTGGTCATGACCCTTGAGTTTGGATCATGACATATACCAAACACTAGAATGTTATATTTCTAACAATTTAATACCCATCAATCATAGTCCATTGAAATCATGAAGTGGTAAAATACTAAATGCTAACTTAAGGTTTTCAATGAAGTTAGAGATATGTTTCATATGCCAAGGAACAATGGTATGATTTCTACCCCAAAAAATTGCATTGCTGGAATCATTTCAATAATGAGATAATCAAAGGTATCCCAAGGAATGGAGACATAAAGAAAATTATATATTCCTTAATATACATAAATTCATCATTGTTAGAATCTTTAATTTCAATAGATTGAAAAGAGACCCTTTTGATGATACTTGCATGATCGCGTAATACACCCCCTATAGCTATAGTGCCTGTCTTCTTAATAGTTGAGCCATTAGCATTAAGTTTTATGGAGCCCTAAGAGGGACAAGTCCATGAAGTAAAAAGGTGAGATTTTTTACTCAGATAAAAAGTAGAGATTGTAGAAAGGTTCAAAAAGAAATTAATGACTACAATAGACATTAAAAGCTATTTACCTTTGCACCAGAAAGCTAGGTGAACTTTAATAATATCCAAGAGGTGCATTTGGTCAAAGTGCTTGCCCCTAAACACCATATTACTTCAAAAATGCTAAAGCAACTAAGTGGCAACTTTGAAAAGCACTTTCCCAATTCTATCTTTTTACGAACTAAGGGAAGAGTAAAGCCAATATAAAAATAAAGAGGTCACACCACTATGGACGAACCAAGAAATACCATAAATTTTGCAACACATCATCCAAAAATTCCAAGTGATGAATAATGTAAAGAATAAATGACTTACATATTCCAACTCATTCAAGCAAAAAGGGCATTTGAAAAAGTTAACATCTAAGCCCCTTTTAAATAATTTGGCTTTAATAGGGATCTTGCTAGATAATCTCACCAATAAAAGATTTTCAATTTAAAACGGGCAAACCTAGACCAAACAACTTTCCAAAAGCTTTAAGGATGCAAGGAAAAGGCATAAAAAGCTTTGTGAAAGATATAAGGAAGAGTAAAAACCATTAAAGGTTTCCTTCCAAATGATTTTGTTAGGACTAGTTTATGAGGATAGAAATTTTTAATCAAAAAAAAGAAATCCCCCCTTTGTTGAATTCCCAATCAAAGTGTATCTGTAGAAAATATTCAAGATCTAAGCAAAGAATTAAATTGCTTGATCAAAAAATAAAGAATTACATAAAGGGTTATTTGTAATAGTTAACTAAACCTAAACCTACTTAATGTGCAGGTAAAGTAATTATAATAGCCAACTAAACATAAACCTACTTGGTGTGCAAGTAAAGAAATAGTAAAAAAGGAAGTATTCTAACCCTAGACTTCCTTAGAGTACAAGCAAAGTAAAAAGAAAATAAAGAAATATTCTTCCTAAAATATTCTTAAAAATTAATAATTACAGCTCATGCTGACACTCCCCTTCAAGTTAGAGAATAGATATCAGTCATGCCCAACTTGTCAATTATACCACGGAACACTTTCCCTGAAACTACTTTCGTGAGAATATCAGCTAATTGACCTTCAAACTGAACAAATAGAAATTGTATAATTCTTTGATAGAGGTTATCCTTGGTGAAATGTCAGTCAATTTCAACATGCTTGGTGAGATCATGTTGTACAAGATTTTGTGCAATTTTAATGACTATCTTATTATCACAATAAAGATTCATAGGTTTTCCATTTTCAATTCCCAAATTTTTTTAAAATACTCCCAATCCACAATAATTTGCATACAACATGAGCCATACCTAGAAATTCAGCTTCTACACTTGATCTTGCCATAACCTTTTGCTTCTTGCTTTTTCAAGTGACAAGATTACCTTCCATGAAAGTAAAATAACCAAATATGGATATTCTGGTTGTTTGATCACCTACCCAATCAAAATTCATAAATCCTTCAATGTCAGAGACACCATTTTTGGAGAACAACAAACCTTTGCCCGAAGCACTATTCAAGTATCTTAAGATTTGATATACTACATTCATATGTTCTTCACTTGGTGCATGCATAAACTGACTTACAACACTTACAGCATAAGCTATATCCGATCTTGTGTGTGACAAATAAATTAATCTTCCAACCAACCATTGATAACAACCTTTATTTATTAGAACTTGATCTGAAAAAATTCCAAGCTTATGATTCATCTTTATGGGCGTGTCTGCTGGTTTGTAAGCAAGCATTCTAGTTTCGGTTAAGAGATCTAGCACATATTTCATTGTGAAAGGGAAATCCCATGTTTCGATCTTACAACCTCAATCCTTAAGAAATTATTAAGTTGCTCCAAATCCTTTGTTTCAAATTTAGCAGCCAAATATTCCTGTAATGCTTTCATTTCATATGGGTCATATCCTGTTAAGACCATATCATCGACATATATGATTAAAGCTGTTACCTTCGCCTTTTTGTGTTTTATAAACAAAGTATGGTCTGAGTTACTTTGCGTAAACCAAGTGCTTTCATTATAGAAGAAAACATCCTAAACCAAGCTTTAGGTGACTATTTTAGCCCATATAGTGACTTTTTCAATTTGCAAACTTTCGTTCTACATAAAGAACTGTGTTTAATTCATGGTGGTAACTCCATGTAAACTTCTTCCTCTAAGTCTCCATTGAGGAAATCATTTTTAACATCAAATTGTTGTAAAGGCCAATCTCGATTTGCTACTATAGATATGAGAATGCGAATTGTATTGATCTTGGCTACTGGTGTGAAAGTCTCTTGATAATCCACTTATACCTCTATGTATACCCCTTTGCAACTAACCTTGCTTTATATATGTCAATACTTCCATCTACTTTGAATTTCATTGTAAATACCCATCCACATCCAATTGCCTTCTTTCCTTAGGCAAGGAAACTAATTCCCAAGTAGCATTTTTTTGCAAAGCCTTCATTTCTTCATTCATCACCTTGATCCATTTCGGATCTTTTAATGCATCTTGCAAACTACTAAAAATAGATACAGTGGATAATTGATTAATAATGAGTACATATGATTCAAACAATCTATAAGAGGATACATAGTTGTTAATTAGGTAATTGACCTTGGCTTTAAGATCAGGTTCATATTATTTCTTTAGGACTCCTTTATTTGATCTTTGTGAATATTTAGGAATATGTGTTTCATGGGACTCATCTGATATAGGATTCGAGATTTTATACGATTCATCAAATATGGAATTCGAGATTTCATAAGATTCATCAAATATAGGAATTGAGATTACCTTATCAGATATGGGATTTTGGATTACTTGAGGGAGAACATTTTGGGTTGATTCTTCGGTTAATGGTGTAGGCATAAGCATGGGCAATTTTGAGGACTTTGTAATGAAAACACCTGATTTACTTGCAAGAAAAACGAAACTCACTTTCAATTTCATTAATAATATCACAACATTGTTGAACACTTTTCCCAAAACGTTTAATCACTTCCTCTAACTCCGTAAATTCCTCTCCTTTACCACCTTATTGTAACATACTCTCTTCACTAGAGCTCCCCCCCTAAAGAAAAGGTTTAGAGATTCCCCTTGAATAATAAGGCTCTAATTCATAAAAAGAAACATCCAAGGTTACATATAATTTACGGGTTTGAGGGTCCTTGCCAAGTTCAGTTCGCTAGCATAGCTGTGTTCTTGAGATTCAAACTAAGCCTTCCATTGTCTATCTTTGTTGATATTCTTTCATGACGTATGCATACGTGTTTTCCAAATCAAATTTTGGATCTTTTCGCAATATTTCTCCGTAAACTTGATCAAATTCATAATCTAGTCCACTTAGAAAAATATGGACTCGAAGCCTATCTATCACAAAATGTAATTGGACCACACATTCCACTGTTCCTTCTTACGACAGTCTTGTGATCAATTTCTTGAAAAATAGCCACAAGTTCATTATAGTATGTTGATAACGGTCGACCATTTTGTTTCGTAGAAAAAAGATCTCTGATTCAATTCAAAAATACAAGTCTCGTCTAATCCATCATAAAAGGTTTTCGATACATCTTCTCACATCTCCTTGGTTGTGGGAAGACGAATAAATTGTTGCATCAGTGATGGACTCATTGAATCAATAAGCCAACTTTTCACTTTGTGATCTTCAGTAAACCATGTTCTAAGATTTGGATCTCTAGGTGCATGTTTTTTTGCTTCTCCGGTGAAATATCCAAATTTGTTGCGAGCATCAATACGCATCTCTATGAATTGAAACCATAATGAGTAATTTGTCTCATCCAGTGTAATACTGGTAGAAAACACAGAATTGTCTTGGTGGATAATAATTGGTTGTGTTGGGTTGCCAGGTACAGTTAGAACCATGGAATTGCTTGGTTCAGTTGAAACAATTGAATTGGATTTTACCATGTAGTTTAAAATGAATAGAAGAAAGAAAAAAATGTGATGGTTATTTTTGAGTACGAGATTCACGTTAAAGAGTTCTTTTCGGATTAGAAATGCTCTAGTACCATGTAGAAAACATTCAAGATCTAAGCAAAGAATTAAACTACTTGATCAAAAAATAAAGAATTACATAAAGGACTATTTATAATAGCTAACTAAACCTAAACCTAAAGAATTACATAAAGGACTATTTATAATAGCTAACTAAACCTAAACCTACTTGGTGTGCAAGTAAAGAAAATAGTAAACAAGAAAGTATTCTAACCCTAGACTACCTTGGAGTACAAGCAAAGTAAAAAGAAAAGAAGAAAATATTCTCCCTAAACTATTTCCAAAAATTAATAATTATAGCTCATGCTGACAATATCTAATGAAAAGAAATGTGCCAATACCTATTACTACCAATCCATTGATCATGTTTAATAATGAAGCCAAACTTATTAGATGTAAGGGCATAAATCCTAGGAAAATCGAATGAGAGAATTTTATTGTTAATCCATTTATCTAACAAACTTGGTTTTGGAACTACAGTTGAGAGAAAAAACCAAACCTTAAGTAGTAAGAGAATGATACTAGCTAGGTGGGAGCATTTTGTTGGAAACGAGGCTTGATCCACATGCACTGTTCATGTTCTTCTACATCTTAGCACATGAACAGTAGCTTTCCCCCATTGAAACTCAATTTAAGCTCTTAAATCCTTGATTTTGCCTATTTAAAACCATATATTCAGCCCCAAACGAATTGAACCTTGTTCCTTTACATAAATTTGAATTAAAACACATAAAGTGAGTTCATTTCAAAAGTCAAATTAAAAACAAGATTTGACATTATGAACCCTAGAAACATAGCACCTTCAATTGACAAGCCATTGGATTTAACAAAACTTTATGGTCTTAATAACAATTTTTAGTTATCAAGAAACAATGATCACAATGTAATTGTACAAAAATGACATAAAATCATGATGTTCTTGATTTCAAAATTTTAAAAATCATGATCCTTAAAAAATCCAATTTCTTAAGCATTATTCAACCAATTACAAAGATAAATTTAACTAAACTACCATATTATTGATAATATATCATTAAATAACTGTGTCCAAGATTCAAATCGCACCATACACAAAGAAATTATGAATTTGGATAGGATGATTACTCAAATTTGAAAACCACGAAGATCTTAACAAGTAGTCACAATTAATTCATGTAATCAAAATTTACTAAAAGTTAATTATCAAAATAATATCTATGTATTAAATTTAATCAATATATAGTCATTGAATAGCATATAAAACGTTTACCATAATTTTAATCAAAAAATCTTTTTAAATAAAGTATTTAAATTTATTCAAATTATTTCAAAATTTCCATATTTATTTATAAGGTTTATCAATCTATTAGTTTAGATTTCAATTTAATCCTTTTTATCGAATTATATTATAAATTTGACCTATCATATCTTACATAAGTCTTGTCTTCCTTTTTCCTTCTTTTGCTTTGTTGTTTTGTATTTCTTTTTCCCTCCCCCTCCATCTCTTCGCCAATGCCATTAACCAATAATTAAGTAAGGACGTTGGTTGGCATCAACAAGCAATACCAATTAAAGGATAGAGGAAAAGAACATATCACTAGTAGCTCTAATTGGTACCAACTATTCCACCCTTTGCTTTATTGCATTCTTACTCCCTTTCATGCTTTCAAACTAGTAGCTTCGAGATAAAAAATCATTTATAACAATTTTGCTAAATGTAATATGTAATAACTTATTGCAGCATAAAATTTGTGCTACAAAGTAGATAAATTTTATAAATTATAAAAATTTTTGTAAACAAATTTTGTTACTAAATATAAAGTTTACCATGGCTATAATTTGCAAACATAGTACCGAGAGATAACTTTTTTTTTTGCTAAGCCATAATATTATTACTTTATCAAACTAGACACATCAATAAGGTAACAGTTCACTTGATTATTAAATAAACATCTCTCAACAACACAGTTAAAAATCAAAATAAAGTAAATAACAGACACCAAGGCCATATTTCCAACAACGCCCTAATTCATGTGATCAACTTGATATTTTAACACAACAAGAAGCAAGTGTCACTGATTTCACATCAATTAGAGATGGGATGGGTTTTGGGCTTATAAGTAAAGACCTTTTTTCACTTAACAAACATGTCTTTTAGGTTAAAATTATAGGTCTGTGAGAAGTGGTATCAAAGCCTACCAAAGTTTTCACTAAGATGGGACCCCATGAAAGATATCAGGGTTGGGGTAGGTTTGGACCAAGGTGTGTCCCTTTTCCCTATGGATAAAAAGGGCCAATGTAAGAAGGGCATTGCATAATTGGGTGGGTAGTATGTCACAAATCCCACATCAATAAAAGATAGAATAGGTCTTGCGCTTATAAATAAAGGCCTTCATCCACCTAACAAGCATATCTTTTGAGTTGAAAATGTGGGTCTGTTATGCAGGAAGCTACCTAATCTCTAACATGTTTTAGTAAAGATATGAACTATCACGTGGTCTTACTTGAATATTTCTCAAACCAGAAAAGAGAATTATGCTTGATCCAAAAATGATTTCATCATCAGTTCCTTGTTAAATACCAATCTCTATATAAAAAAATGCCCTTCACAACAACAATCAATCCATGAACTAGTATCAATAACTACATAATGGCTTTAATAGCTTGATAGCTCCCCATATGGGAACATTATGCATGTCAAATCCTCGGGACAGATAGATCAGCTCTATCAACTTTTATTTTTGCAAGAGTTTGCATGAACATTAATTTCTTGCAAAAATTCCAAAAGTGGACACAACCAATAACATCTTGGGATGAATCAATTTGATGAAAGAGCTTCCAAAATTTCCATGGCCTTTTGCATGTATTGAGAACTCAATGAACCATAATCCTTTAGTCTTATTCAATAATTTGTGACCTTTTTCCTAACCATGGTGTTTGACAAAAAATTTCAAAGGCCACTTTTCAAAAATTAGTATCAAGATTGCAAATTAATTTCTCAAGATCAGTTGTTTACACTGTAGGAACCTCTTTGGAATTTTGTGAGACCATGGTTGAGACTCTTCGATACCAAGTTGGATCTCTACCTTTTATGTACCTAGGGATTCCATTGGATGCGAATCCTAGGAGTTTCTGCACACATGGGAGCCAGTGATCAAAAAATTCAAGAATAGGTTGGTGATGTGGTAGCGAGGAAGAGACATGTCAAGCCTAGCCTTAAAATATCTGTCTTGTATATTTAGCAGCACGTCTGCATATTTAAATATCTCAAAATAATAGATAAAAGCCGGTATTGTACCTAAAGGTACAACTAAGTCGATTTATGCCTCGAACTAGTTAAAATAGGGATTTTAAGGTAAAATTGGGAATTTCACAATCCAAGAATGGCTTAAAATGGTAATTCAGAATTCAAGGTCTAGTTTAGAGTCAATCGGAGATATTCGAAATTCAGGGGCAAAATGGTCATTTTACCACCCAAAAATTTGATTTAGATATTTGATGAAAATTTTGACTGAGATTGATCGTTTGGAGTATAATTTGAGGTTTAGAAGTGAAAAAATTTTAATTTCGGTATTTTTCAGAGTATATGGGCAAAATGGTAATTTTACCACCTCGGGGGCAAAACGGTAATTTTTCACTCTCAACACTTGTCAAGACCAAGGGATTTATTTATTATGGAGATGGATAAATATGACAAAATGTGTGGTGGAGAATTAGGATTAAAAGAAAATTATTTAAATTTTGGACCAATAAGAAAGTGCCACGTGTCAAGCTTGATTTCTTTAATATTAAACTTAAAAAAATCAGCCCATAAATCCCCATTGCCACCCCTATGGTCAGCCAAACAAGAGGAAAAGAAGAACAAAGGAAGAACAAAACCCTAGGAGGAGAAATTCAAAAGGAAAGTGTGAAAATTCAAGGAATCAAGCAAGATAAGGTGAAATTTCTTTATTTTTACTTGAGATCTACATTACCCATGCTTTATTTTCTCATTTCCATGGTTGAATAGCATGTTTTCATAATGGGTTTCATGTTGACCGAATGGGTATGGTGAAGAAATGATGTTGAAATTAGTTTAATTTTGAAGTATGTTAGTGTTTTTAGGTGATTAATGATGTGTAGCATGAAAACAAGTGAAGAAAACCACAAAATCTTTGGTATCCTTCAATGGTCGAACCTTATAAGTTGAGTATTGATGGTGGATTGATTTTGAATCAAGTAAATTGGTTGAGAATTGATGATTTGCAACGTGAAAATCAAATAGGAAAATTTTAGTGTAAATACACCATAATGGCCGAAATTTTCAAGAAGAATGGTGGAGGTGATTAAGCTAAATTTTTAGTAATTTGGCTTGTATTTGGTGAATTGAATTATTGAAAAAGAAATTGTGCAATTTGAAGCTAAATTAGACGTGTTGGTCATTTTATCGGGTGATAGACCGAATTAGGTCAACACCGTATTTAAACGGTTACCCAAGCATTTCATGCATTCATATAGAATTTTAGTTAATTTTATACCTAATTAGCACAAATGTAGTAATTAATTGACTGTGCAAAATGTCTAGGTGGTGAATCCTCTAACAAAGGCAAGAAAATTACACATGAGGATTAATAGTCGGAATACTCGGATTTGATTTCCGAAAACTATGAGTAAACTTATCATAATCTTAATTATCTAGTGTAATTTTTATTAACTTTGATGATCTTGTGAAAATTTATTTTAAATGGCGAATTACTTAATTTATGAGAAAAATGTGAAATTTCTAAATAAATTGAATTTATAAAATAAATCAAATTTTTATAAATTGAATTGAAAATTGGACAATTGATTTGAAATTAGAGTTATTAGAGACCACATGTTTCATTGTAAAGTATGATTTGAATCAATTGGCTTATGATATTATGGCATGATTGGCTGAATTGATCATTGTATTGAAAAATATGAATTGTATGCGTTGCATAGATAAATTGCTTAGCGATAAGAAAATTTCCAAATCATGCTATTAAAATTTTTATTTAATTGGTGAATTACTATCTACTGCAGTAGACAGGTTTCCGTGGACCAGCCTATTTAGAGGTGGCATAGTAAAACCCACCATATATATATCTTTATCTCAGTTGTAGAGGCGTAAAGGATTGTCCTGAGGTATGACAGAGTTCACTTTACGCCAAACCACCACGTGAAGGCAGACTCAGCCAACGCCAAGAAACGACTATATTTCTAAATGTAAAAATGTGTTTCATACATATATGAAACTTTTATAGCCTTGGCGGATTCGATCGGGCTCTAATGACGATCAAGTGTCCTCGAGTATTGGCTTTGGCATAAGCCCAGTTTTAAAGAAAATCATAAGCCTTATTAATTGTTTGGGGTAAAATGAATTTACTTTAACTGGTTTAAATGAACTTTTATAATATGAAACCCTTTTGAGATGGACAGTTTTCATTGTCTCATTTTATTCGCCTTTAGATATTTTAGGTGATGTTTGTTTACTCACTGAGTTGTGTAAACTCACCACTCTCCTTTCCACCCCTTTTAGGCCTAGAATAGTTAGTACATAGCTGAAATTGCTGAGGACTACAGTTGGCCTTGCAACCTCACCAATAGTAGGTTCACTGTCCTCTATACTTTTGAACATTTGTGGACCCACATGTCACTGTAAATGTAATTGTATACTTTGCTCACCTTTATTACTGTATGTAAGAATTTATTTTACTTTTACGTCTGAAAAATTGTTTACCGACAATTTCATAAAAATTATTTTATAAGAAAATAGAATATTTTTCTTGAATATTTTTATTATATTCAAATAGCTAAAAAATTTAAATCAAAAAGGGTGCTTTAGATGTCTAAATTTATTTTTAATTATGGCATATGTGTTTTCCACTCATCTGCAACATTTTTAGTTGAATTTAGAAATTTTGAGGAAAAATTATCAAAATGCCCATGTGCAACGAAAACTATTTTTCTATTAATTTGAGTCGGAAAAAGTTTGAAATCTCTTAAGGCACGATGTTTGGCAGTGATTGCTCATAGGGGAGGTAAGAAATCTGATATAAAAGCCTTGCGGGGTTTCGATCGGTATTCGAGGTATGAATGCCTATCGAGACGTTACGACGGTTGTTACGGGCTCGATGGGAGTTCCGAGTCGTGACAAGACATGTGATCATATCCTCATTTCTTATTATCACAGTTGTAGGGTATGGTCCATAAATTTGAGATGGTGAAATTTTCTTTAAATAACCCCTTGTACAATTGAGGTCTTCATTTAGGCTTGGAACGATAATTGCTATGAAAGCTATGCAAAAAATAATTGGATGGTTTTTTATGGTGCAACAATCTAGTCTTTGTAGTTGGCTAGAAATGATTCTATTTTTAATGAAAAAAAATGGGATAAAGATGAGATTGTATTTCTTGTCAAGGTAAAATTGATAATGTTGGTGAAAGTGATTAAAAGGCATGAGGTGGTTGATGAGCATGGATGGTGGGTTGAATTATGGAAACTTCAATGTTGATGCAACAGGGGCAACCTTGGTTAGGTGTGACATGGTTACCACAAGGAAACATCAAGCTTAAATTTAATGTGGATGGTTCAACACGTGATAAATCAAGCGTAGTAGGGTGCACCGATGTCTTACATGATTTTTGTGACCATATTTGTGGGGTGTTTTATGAACCATTAAGAGTCTAAGATTCTAATTATGCTAAAATTATTGTCATTTTTTTACGTAGTGAAACTATTCTCAACCATTACTTAGGTTGGTGCATAGAAACTCATTATTGAATTGGATTCCACAGTTGCCATATCTTGGGTGAATGAAAGCATTTCAAGGCCTTGGAATTTTTGGAAGATATTTAATGAGATTGATAGGTTGTGTAATTTAATTGGTAATATTTTCTTTACTCATATTTTTACGGAAGCTAATTCAATGGTAGATACATTAGCGAAATTTGGTGTTGATCAAGGTGAGATGTTCGATGCATGGTGGTGAGATTTGGTTTATCTTTTTCCCTTTATATGTCTCTTTTATCTTGGTGGTTTATGTACAACTATTATGGTACTTCAATCTTAACTGATTGATTGTTGAATAGGTTGTTCTATGTTTACTGGTTTATGGAATGGGGTGATGTTATCCACTACCCTAGGTGTTACTCTATTAGATACATGCTTGTTTGAATAGGGTTTGTTTATACTATTATGGTGTCCTTAGAGTATCGGTCTTGCATGATGCAATGCGGTGGGGTTTATTATTATGTAAGATATTTTCTTATTGCTTATGTCTGATCTGGATGTACTTGGGTTTGTAAGGTGTTTTGTTTTATCTTGTTTGGGTTCCAATCATATAATCATTTTGTTGATCATTCTTGGCTCTGTTAAGTTTTCTATATTAGATTAATTTGATACTTCATAAAATCATCATTTTGATTGAGCAAACAAAAATTACCTTCAATATATCTCAATACTCTTCTTATCGCCAATGGACTCAATTTTCCTTTTATAACATCTGTGTTGAATTTCAAGAAAGCAGACTTAGGGCTTTTCCTTTGGACTTTTTTTTTTATTGATAGCATTCTTAGGAGTGTGTGGTCTTGATATCATACTTAGATCAATCCATCAAATGGATTCAAAGACATTGTCATCCCTTTTTATTGCCTTACTAGAAGGATAAAAATTTTACCAATAAAACTAAGTCCTTCAAATTCCATTGTTTCCTTTCAAAAACAATTTCATTCCTCACAACCCAAAAAACTTTAAATATTCTTGAGAGATAATTGTATCCAGTGTTGAGAGATAATCGTATAGATTTTTCTTTTTCAATTCTAAAATTTTGGTAGAGTATAAATTCTCCTTTTTTTTTTTTACGTTCAGCTAATCAATCAGATTGTATTAAAATCAATGAAAAGTAATAATGAAGTTCTGCCACAAGGGCCAAAGGTTCAAGCAATCATATATAGATTTAATGGACTACAACTGGTGGTACTTAATATCTTTAAACTAAAGCAAATTGAATAATAAAGAATTAGAAAAAGGCACAACATAAAATTCAAGTAGTTGCTACACCAAAATTGATAGAGATAAAAAAATCGCCACAAGAATGATGCATAATGAAAAAAGTGTGTCATCACAACCAAGTAAAGAATAAAGGATTTTTATCAACACCATGTTTTGCTAAAGAGTCTACAAAAGAGTTACCTTCCTTAAGGATATGCACAAAAAAGATCCTACCTAGAGAGAGTTGCCATAAATCAATATCATTGAAAACATGTCATTTGTCTTAAGGCCTCTGATCAACTTTAGCTACCCATGAAAATGTGATTTTTAAGTTTAATTCAATAGTCAAAGGAGACCTTGAAAAAAGGAAAGAAGAATAAAAGCACAGAGCATGATAGATGGCCATCAACTTTGCATAATTAGAATTATGTATGCTAAAAAGGCTAAAGAAAACCCTAACCACAAAACCATTAGAGTTTCTTAACACCCCTCCACATCTTGTCGACACTAATTTTTACTTAGTTGAGCCATCCACATTGAACTTATATTCACCATGGATAATGGTTTCCATGAAACCTCAAGTTGATGGTGCAATGGGTTCCTTTTAATTGAAGAGTTTCATGCATCTGACCACCACCCAATATCATCAATTGTATCATCACCTTAACAAGTGTGAATCTAGAGCATGAAACACATTCTAATAAGAAATAGGATATCATTACGAACCCTTACCTTGCTATTGTAAATGGAATCATTACACGTCAACCAAAGAAACCAAAAGGTTACCCCACATATAATTATCCATCGCTTGGGTGTGATGCCCGTAAAGGAACAATTTAACTATGGCTGAAGGAAAAATGATTATAGTATTGAAGGATAACACTATACAACCCATCATTATTGGAGTACAAATCCCACACGAACCAATTGAAGTTACATAATAAAAGAACGTGTGAGCAATTTTCCTCCACTAAACCACACCAGAAACATCATAATTGCTCCACAATGAAGTAGACTCTTCATTAGGAAAAAAAAGATTTTGATAAGGATGGAGAATCACAAGTCATAAAAAACTTTGCAACTTTAGCAAAATAGAAAATCTCAAATAGATTGAAACCAAACCTTGCACTCACTTGTGTGAAAATCCAATAAAGAGAAAAATATTTTCATCAAAAAATTTCCTTTGAGATCATGTTTCCATTTGAGTTTATCCTATTTCTTTATTATAAAGATTACAAAAGACAGTTTGAAGAATCATAAGACTTCCTTTCCCAACAGTAAAGGTTTCACCTAAAATGTGATAGACCAAGCACCATTATTATATGCATCAAGGATCCTCATTTCCTTTGCTTCCACCAGAGAGAAAAGATAAGGATATTTAGAACAAAGTGGCACATCATCAATCCATTTGTCTAACTCGGAATTTATTAAGGCACCATCTCTCATAATCCACGACGAGTATGATAGCAAAAAAGTTTGTACACTCTCTTGTTGGAAAGAAGTGTTATTATACTTCTCTAAATCGATAACAATTCAATTTAAAGAATTCTAGAGTTATATATATGTATATATATATTCCATTTATTTATGTAATATATAGTTTTATATAATACAAATTTTTCTCTTGATCTACCATGGTATCAGAGCTAAGGTCTTAGTATTTTTCTCTATCTTATACACCCTTTAAGTTAAATCTAGTTTTTTTAGTTTGTACCAATTTTGATTGTTTAATTGAGAAATCTAAAGTTTTCAAACCAATTGCAACTGTTTTGAAAGTAATTACAATTTATGGTTCCAATGTTTGAAACGTTTTCTCTTTTTTTTTTTTTAAATAGAAATTTTATTAACTTCAAAAGTTTGCATGTCTTAAATCTTGTAAATAAAATACTTGTAGCGGCATAAGAAATCAAGCTATGGAGAGTAAAGTTTTCTTATTGGACGTAAACTCCAGTGCATTGTCACTAGAAACATTGTTCAAGTTACGAAAAAGGTTAATAAAACTACTTCCAAGTTTACAAAACGACTTGAATATTGGGATAATAAAAATCATCAGGTCATAACTTGGTTTTATAACACCTTTGTTCCAACTATTTATGTTTAGTCTGCTAATTTTGACACTACAAAAAGAGATTTAAGATTTTTTTTTTTTTTGCCATAAGGTATAAAATTATTGGGGTTACTCACTATATCAGTTATGGTTTACTTTTCACAACCTAAAACAAGAATCTGGACAATCAATAAATGATTTTCTAGCCCAAATTCACCTTATTTGGAATAAGTTGACTCATGCTAGAATTAATGAGGATCATCTTCATCTTATTCAAGTTTTCATAGCTCTTTACCCATAATATGAAGCTATCAAGGCTTCTTTGCTACATCAAATTCCACTTCCAACTTTGGGTATTGCTATTCGAGAAACTATTTTTCAAGAGACATGTCTTTGCTTAGCTAAATCTCCACAAATAGATAATGCTCATGTTACTGCAAATTCCAAGCCATCCACCCAAAGAGTTTGAGTTTAGTTTTGTACGTATTGTAGACAATGAGGTAATATTTTTTTCTAGTTTCCTCATAATTATGTGCAAATTTTGCCATAAGCTTAGGCATTATGGTAGAGAATGTCTCTTACTTAGATTAAAAGATAAAATCGTAAAACCTAAAAGAGATTCCTCATTATCATGATCTTCATCCATTATTATTGCTACATCTTAGGGAAATATTACTCGTAAAAAAAAAAAAAGTGGAGAACTCTCTCAACCCCATACACTTTCCTCCCCTCCCCCAGCCCCAAGGAATGGTGGCTGGCCGCCTGCCAGACCCCCTCAACCACCCTCCTCCGCCACCACCATCCTCCTAGGCGCAGCCACCACTACCCCCACAGACCAACCCTTCCGGCGACACCTTCCCACCGGTTGCTGCCCTCCATACCACACAGAACCCACCCAAAGACAATCAACCTTTTCACCACAGCATCCAACAAACCATTCCGACAGACAACCCACAACCACTTTCCCCCCGAGCCCTAAAAAAGTCTTTTCTGACGGTGGCAGCAGGAGATAAACCCCCAGTTATCCCACCCACAAGAAATCCCAGTGTTTACAAGGACAGACCAGCTGCAACAATTTATGAGGATGAAATCCAGATTCTAGCTCGCCCTCTCTCTCACTCCCTCGTTGGTAAGTTCAACCGCACTCCCAAACTGCAGGACATACGCCAAGCCTTCAAAGGAATGGGCTTATCAGGAGCTTATGAGATCCGCTGGATGGACTACAAGCATGTTTTGATTCACTTGTCGAATGAACAAGATCTCAACCGTATTTGGGTCAAACAACAATGGTTTATAGCCAACCAGAAAATGAGAGTTTTCAAGTGGACCCCGGAGTTTGAAGCTGAAAAAGAATCAGCCATGGTTCCAGTCTGGATATCCTTTCCCCACCTTAAGGCTCATTTATACGAGAAGTCTGCTTTAATGTTGATTGCTAAAACAGTAGGGAAGCTGTTGTTCGTTGACGAGGCAACAGCCAATGGCTCTCGTCCAAGTGTTGCCTGGGTCTGTGTAGAGTTTGACTGCAGAAAATCACCTGTTGAGGAGGTATGGATCGTGATACGGAACAGGGAGACGGGCACTGTTACGGGTGGCTACGCTCAAAGAGTAGAGTTGGGAAGGATGCCAGACTATTGTGGATACTGTTGTCATGTCAGGCATAGAGAAACAAACTGCATAGTTCTGGGCACTAAACCAAAACCAGTTGGTTCGGGTCAACCACAACTAAGGGACAAAGGAAAGCAGGCTATAGTCTCAACATCCCAAGCTGGAATTCCAGGGACTGCCACAAGGGCAAAGAAGGGACGAAAAAAATATTGGAAAAAGAAAAAACCCCATGGGTAGAGGAACCAGTAAAATCGACACAACTTTGGCAAGTCGTGAAAGGAGGAACCAAGGTTGAAAAAGAGCCACAGACGGGAACCATGGAGTCGGGCAAAAATCCGAAGGGTGCCAATATTCCATCTTCAAACAAATATTATGCGATCTTGGATGATAGGGAGGATGAGGAGTTGCAGGTGATAGCTCCAGGTGGGGAGAATCGGGTGGAAAAAAAAGATGAGACAAAGGAAGCAAACCGGGAGAACGCAGTAAAAAAAAACGTTGGCAGGAGGGCCGCCCACTGGCAGCTCGCAAGGAGGCAGAGAAACGTTGCATGGGAAAGGACCGATGGCACAAAAGACGAACACGGGAGACCATGGCAGCAGTGGATTGAATGGTGCAGAAAAAGAAGCAGTTATTTTAGCAAACCCGCAGACGTCGAAGGAAGCTATACACGATAATTTGCATGAAAACGGAAATGGCATGCATGGAAAAGGAGGAAATTTCGAGGGAATAGAAAAGAGCACAAAGGCCTTAGTATCTGACATGTAGGCAGGCACAGCGAAGCAAGGAAAAAAGGTGGCAATTGGCATAAACAAAAGGGCAAAAAATATTCAAAGGCTGTTGCAAAGGACAGCAAAATCGAAAATGCAGGGAAAGGACAAGCAAACTCCAGCTGACCGAGAGGAGTTGGCGACAAAACCAAAGCCCACTGGAAAAGATGGCTCGTCGGGCCCACTTGAAACAGCCCAACCACCTCCAAACCCCACCCCCCACGCTCCTAATCCGCAAGCCCACAGCAGCAACAAGGGAGAAAAGATTGACGAGACATTGGGGCAAAATAAACAAGCAAGTACAGCAACAGATGGAATGTTAGAGCAGGTGGCTCACGAACCCACGAGCAGCGGCAACCCTTCAGATCCTGCAAAGAAGGTGTCCATCCAAGCAGGTGAACCCGGATCGAAAAATAACAACAAAAGCTCCATTCAGCCACCAGAAAAGACTACTACAGTAGACATGCATGCTTCCTGTCCCATCAAGCAAGACCTACGGATCCCACCCACTAACACTACATGCAAGAAGGAGTTACAGTCCACAGTGCCAGCACCTGCGGGAAATTACAGCCCAAGGTGCCCAACGGAATGAGCTACAGTCCGGAAAAGGCTTACGCCCCCCCCCCCACCATCCAAGTTGTCCAGCGGGACCCAGCGACGGGAAAACTACCAACACACCAAGCCACCAGCCAGCCAGACAAGCGGGGCCCAACAGCAGATGAATCCCATGTTTGCCCCAACGAGCTTGTCCAGTGGGACCCAACTGCAGGCAAATCACGACATAATCAAAATTCAAACGGGTCTGGCCCGTGGGACCAAGCAGCTTCAAGTTTACAAGAAATGGATAAGCAAAAAGTCCACACAAGGCCCCCCTCCCCCTTACCCAGTCAAAGGGGCCCCCCAAGTCGAGTCACGAGTGAAGAAGAAATGACCTTGGCAGCAATTATAAATTGTGATGGGACATCATTGCATGGGCCGATGCAAACAGGTGAAAAGAATAAATTTTATTCTAAGGCAGTCTTGGAGGAGTCAACGGCACTTGTACAAAGAAGTGAGGAGAACAAAAATTATTTTAAGGCCACGTTGGAGAAACAAATGGCTATATTGCATGGGAGCAGTCAGCAAACAACAGAAAGTGGGTCGATGAACCAGCAGGAGTCAATGGATTTAGCTGAAGGTAGTGGAGAACATAATCCATTAGATGATCTAGGTGCACATGCAATTCAGTCCAGCCTAATAGCTGACACGGCAGATGGCAACGCAGAATTCAGTCCAAATGATAAACAATGTAATTCCCCGGGTGAGAGTCACAATGATCAGATGCAAGGTGTGGTAACAAAGGCATACTCACGAGAGTGGATGGAAAACAACGAAGATAACATTCCTGCCCGGGAGTCCGCATCTGGTAAATGCATGTACAACAAGGAAACAAGTAATGTGCTTTCAGTCTTAGAATCTACTACGGCCATACTGGAGGTCCACCCACGGGTTAGACACAGGAGACACACTGACACTTCAATCCCGATTGGTAACTATTCCATTTTAGCCTCAAATGAAGCCGTGAATATGGAGGAAAATGATGGGGCCTCTGATGAGGACTCCATCTCAGTGAGCTATGCAGCCAGAATCCATCCATGATTAGTTGTATGATTTGGAATGTGAGAGGAGTGGTTGGTGTTGCAATTCAAAGGCGCTTGAAAAAATTAAAAATGATGCATAACATAAAACTGATGGTCATCTTGGAGCCTATGGTCAGTGAAACAGGAGCAGAATATTTTAAAAGACACCTCGGATTTGATAAGGTAATCTGCAACTGTTCACAAAAAATATGGATTTTCTCTGCTGCGGAAGTCTATTGTGAAATACTAACAGATCATATTCAATGCCTGCATATGAAATTATCTCTGCCTTGGCTTCCTAAACACTTGTTTGCTTCCTTTGTGTATGCCAAGTGCACTAGGCAGGAACGTTTAGATTTGTGGAATTTGCTGCGTTTGTTTTCTGTTGAGATACAAGGACCTTGGCTTGAAGGTGGTGATTTCAATGTTATTGTGAGTTGTTCTGAATGGTTGAATGGTGCCCCTCCCCATAGTGGGTCAATGGAAGACTTTGCTTCTGCTTTGATGGACTGTGGTCTGATTGATGTGGGATTTGAAGGAAATTCTTATACATGGACCAATAACCATGTTTTTCAAAGGCTTGACAATGTGGTGTATAACTCAGAATGGGCTGGATGTTTTTCCTCAACACGTGTGCAGCATTTGAACCAGGATGGATCTGATCATTGTCCCTTGTTAATATCTTGTTCTACTGCCAGTCAAAGGGGACCCTCTACATTTCGGTTCCTTCATGCGTGGACAAAGCATCATGACTTTCTTCCCTTTGTTTCAAAAAGCTGGGAAACTCCTGTGCTTAGTTCAAGTCTGATGGCATTTTGGTTCAAACAACAACGCCTGAAGCGGGACTTAAAGTGGTGGAATAAACACACTTTGAGGGATATATTTGCAAAGCTGAAGTTGGCAAAGGCAGAGGCAGAAAAGAGCGAATTAGATTTTCAACAGGATCCTTCAGTTGCAAATCAAATTCTCCTCAATAAAGCCTATGCCAAACTCAATCGTCAATTGAGCATTGAAGAGTCTTTCTGGCAACAAAAATCGGGTGTGAAATGGCTGGTAGAAGGTGAACGCAACACAAAATTTTTTCATATGCGGATGCGGAAAAAACGAATGAGAAGCCATATATTCCAGATTCTTGACTCTGAGGGAAATGTTTTAGACGATCCTCACCTAATACAACACTCTGCTGTTGATTATTTTCACAAGTTGTTGCAAGCAGAAAACTGTGAAATATCCAAGTTCGACACCTTCCTTATCCCTCGGATCCTCTCTTCAACTGACAATGAATTTTTATGCGCAGAATCGTCTCTCCAGGAGATCAAGGATGCAGTGTTTAACATCAATAAGGATAGTGTGGCCGGCCCGGATGGTTTTTCTTCCCTATTTTACCAACATTGCTGGGATATAATCAAGCAAGATCTTCTGGATGCAGTGCTGGATTTCTTTAGGGCGTCCCCGTTTCCTCGTGGCATTACTTCCACTACTCTTGTCTTGTTGCCAAAAAAGCCAAATGCCTGTCAATGGAGTGATTTTCGTCCCATTAGTTTATGTACTGTCTTAAACAAGATAGTAACTAAACTCTTGGCTAACCGGTTGTCTAAAATTCTCCCAGCTATCATTTCAGAAAATCAAAGTGCATTTGTCAATGGTCGTCTTATCAGTGACAACATCTTATTAGTACAGGAGCTAATGGGCAAGCTTGATGCCAAACCAAGGGGAGGTAATGTTGTCTTAAAATTGGATATGGCCAAAGCCTATGATCGGTTGAGTTGGGATTTCCTTTTCCTGATAATGGAGCAATTTGGTTTCAACTCTCATTGGATAAGTATGATTAAAACCTGCATTTTCAACTGTTGGTTCTCCTTGTTGTTCAATGGTTCCATGGTGGGATACTTTAAGTCCGAGAGGGGCCTAAGATAGGGTGACTCTATCTCTCATTTTCTCTTTATTTTATCTGCAAAATATCTTTCTAGAGGGATTAATAACCTTTTCAGCCGCTATAATTCACTGCATTACTTAACCGGCTGCTTAATGCCTATTAGTCACCTCGCTTTTGCTGATGATATTATGATTTTCACTAATGGATGTCGTTCAGCCTTGCAGAAAATTTTAAGTTTTTTACAGGAATATGAGCAGGTATCTGGACAGCAGGTCAATCCCCAGAAAAGTTGTTCTATCACAGCTACAAGCTGCCCACCATCAAGAAAGCAGATCATAGCCCACACCACCGGCTTTCATCAAAAATCACTTCCTGTTACTTATCTTGGTGCTCCATTATATAAAGGACCAAAAAAGGTGATCCTTTTTGATTCCTTAATCACAAAGATTCGAGATCGTATTTCAGGGTGGGAGAATAAGATATTGTCATCAGGGGGCCGTATTACTCTACTGAGAAGTGTTCTATCCTCTCTTCCGATGTACTTACTACAAGTCCTTAAACCACCAGTGGCAGTGATTGAGAAAATTGATAGATTGTTCAACAGCTTCCTATGGGGTGACTCAGCTGGAAACAAGAAAATGCACCGGGCGGAATGGGCTAAATCCACATTTCCATGCTCAGAGGGGGGACTTGGTATTCGTAAATTGGAAGATGTTTGTGAGGCTTTTTCATTGAAATTATGGTGGAGATTCCAAACAGGTACCAGCCTTTGGACACAATTTCTGAAAACCAAATATTGTCTCGGCAAACTTCCCCACTATCTCCCACCAAAATCCCGTGACTCTCAAATTTGGAAAAAGATGATCCGGGGCCGCGACGTGGCAATGCAGAACATTCGATGGAAGACAGGGAAAGGGAAACTTTTTTTCTAGCACGATTGCTGGATGGGAGACAAGCCCCTGGTCACCTCCTTTCCTATGTTCCAGAATGACATGACGTATGTCAATAGCTTCTATAATGGTGATAACTGGTATGTAGGTAAGTTAAATTCTATTCTCCCTGTGGAACTGGTTGATGAGATATTGCAAGTACCCTTTAAAATTTCCCAAGATGATGTTGCATACTAGACACTTACACCAAATGGGGATTTCTCTACTCGGAGCGCTTGGGAAACAGTAAGGCAGAGACAAGCACCACACGCCTTAGGATCTCTCATTTGGCATAGGAGTATCCCTCTATCAGTTTCCTTTTTCTTATGGAGGGTCTTACACAACTGGATACCAGTTGAGCTACGGATGAAGGAAAAAGGTTTTCAATTAGCTTCGAGATGTTTATGTTGCTCCTCAGAGGAATCTCTAATACATGTCCTATGGGAGAGTCCGGTAGCAAAACAGGTTTGGAAATTCTTTGCAAAATTCTTTCAAATCCATGTCTTGAATCCCAAACAGGTTTCTCAAATTTTATGGGCATGGAATTATTCTGGGGACTTTGTCAAAAAAGGTCATATCCGTATATTGCTTCCAATATTTATTTGCTGGTTCCTATGGTTAGAAAGAAATGATGCAAAGCACAGGCAATCTGGTCTGTATCCTGCTCGAGTTATATGGCGAATTATGAAGCTATTGAGACAACTTTATGATGGTTCCCTTTTACAACAATGGCAATTGAAAGGAGACACAGACATAACAACCATGTGGGGTCAGCATTTTCAACCGAAGCGACGAGCAGCTCCTCATATTTTTTTCTGGAAAAGGCCTTCCATAGGTGAATACAAGGTGAATGTGGATGGCAGTTCACGGAACAGTCAACAATCAACTAGTGGTGGAGTGCTTCGAGATCACACAGGTAACCTTATTTTTGGTTTTTCTGACAATATTGGTTCTTGTAATTCTTTGTAGGCAGAATTGAGGGCTTTACTTCGAGGACTTCTTTGTGCAAAGAACGCCACGTTGAAAAGCTGTGGATCGAAATGGATGCATTGGTGGCGATCCAACTAATCCAGAAGTCCCAAAAAGGATCTCATGACATAAGATATTTGCTAGAGTCCATAAGGCAATATTTGAGCAACTTTTCCTACCGCATTTCACACATCTTTCGAGAAGGCAACCAAGCAGCAGATTTCCTGTCAAATGAAGGACACAATCATTCAAACCTTTGTGTGTTCAACGAAACACAAGGTGAGTTGTATGGAATGCTCAAGTTAGACAGATTGAATTTACCTTATGTCCGTTTTTTATAACTGTAAAGGAATAGTACTCCTCGTTTACATTTGCTGTTATAAAATCCAAATTTGCTTAGTATCTCAATTTAATAGTAAGGAATATCCATCCTTCTGTAACACCAAAAGTTATGCACTTAGGATGGCTATCCTTACTCTAGGTGCTTTTACGACTTTGCATTTTAGGCATGTAATGTTGGAGGTATGGTTTATGTCCCCCTCCTTTGTCCTTTGACCTTATAATTAATAAAATTTAACAGGGTAGCTGGGCCCTGCGGAAAATTCCAGTATTAAAAAAAAAAAGAAATATTACTTTCACTAAAAGTGACATAGAAGCTCTATTAAAATAGATTATCTATTCCAATTCCTCTTCTTACACTACTCACTTTGTTACTCCAAGTAATTCATTTTGACTCCTTGACTATTCTTATTGTAATGACATGACTCTTAATTCATCTACTTTGTCTACTAAAAGATTCACTTCATCTATCCTTCCTATCCATACTGTCAATGCTACAAAAATAAATATAACTCATATTGTCCTCACTTCTAACTCACATCTTAGCCTTCTTGACACTTATTGTGTTCCTACTTTATATCGCCAACTAGTTGGGAGTTTGGTCTATCTCACAATGACTCAACCTAATATTGTTTATGTTGTTCATTTAGTTAGCCAATTTATGGCTACTCCTCATCATCTCATTTTTCAATAGTTTAGTGTATTCTATGCTATATAAAAGGCACATTATTTCATGGGTTTCACTTGTTTGCACACTCTTTTTTAATTTTATCTAAGTATTGTGATGATGACTAAACAAGTGATCCTACATATCGACATTCAACTACATGTTTTTGCTTTTTTTTTAGGTGATTCTCTAATTTCTTAGTGAAGCAAGAAACAAACTATAGAAGCCCATTTTAGCATTGAATCTGAACATTGTGCTCTTGCAGATGATGCTTCATAGGTACTTTGGCTTCATCGATTGTTAAAGGATATGGACATTGCCCAAACTTCTACCACTATCCTTCACTATGATAACCATAGAGCTATACAAATTGATCACAATGATGTGTTTTATGAGTACACTAAGCATATTGAGATTGATTGTCATTTTATGCGTCATCATGTAATACAAAGGATATTCATCTTGGTTCTGTGACCTTTTCAAATCAGACTATTAATATATTTACCAAGACTCATCTTCCTAGTTGATTTCAAGAGTTAGTTTCTAAACTCAAGTTCACATTTACTAGATCACTTTGAGTTTGAGGGAGAGTGTTAAGATAATTATATCAAATATTTAGTTAAAGTTGTAATACAGTACTTTTGCTTAGTTAGACAACAATATCTAATAAGAGTCATACTAAATATTGTTAGTTAATTTGCGTTAGATTATATATAATACAAGATTTTCTCTTCATCCAATCGAAAGGTTGGTCCTCTTTCAGTTGATGAAGCATGATAATTCAAAAACTGACTATTCACAAAGCATAATAAGAAGGTGTAAGACATCATGTAATGAATTATGCATCTAACTCCTTTATGTAATGACTTGCATAGCTCCCTGCTCCAAAATTACTAGGCCATAATACAAGTACAATAATTCTTTTTGGTACATTAAGGACAATAATTTGGTTTCTTTATATTGTGTTAAGGCGGATTCTTCAAAACTCTTGATGGCTGGCAGAATGAATGTTACTCTATTTCTGTTTTAGGTTGTCTGCATTAACGTCTCATATGTGTTTTGTCTCAGTGAAAAGCACTTTAAATAAATCCCATTTATTCATTTTCTTTAAAAAATTGATTTTATATATACGCCACTTTGGACTTTGTCGGGGTTGAAAAAGGAGGAAGAAGTAATTTTGAAGGATTAACCCAAAAGGAGAAAATAAATAGTCTTTTAACAATATAATTTAATTGCAGCAGCTAGCTATACTCGAATTGTGGTGGGGATTCCTAATGATCTACGTAAGACAAATAAAATCAGACTTAAAGCCAACCCTTCTCTTGTCCATTCGTTGTTTGTAATTATGCACCGACATTATCACTCTAACCAAAAAGATAACTAGTTTGACATACATTATCTGTCTGAGCAATCTTTCTTTATCTCTCGTTGTCAGTCTTATCAAATCCATCTCTCCTAATCTCAAATGGGAAAGTTCTTCCAAAATAATGCCTCAAATTTCCATGGTAACATCACCATTGTGTTCCATGATCGAGCTTCTTTATCCTTTATGATTGGTTTTATTTTCTATAAAACATCCCGAGTAATCTCCAACACATATTTCTTTTCAGTTTTTTCAACATATTTCGTTGGTTTCACTAAAGACTAGCATCACTCAGTCCCTATCAAGCAATAAGTGGATTCTTTCAAGGCAAGATGTAAATGTATATGTCCTTAAGTCACTCTTCTGTATAAATAACCTGTAAATACTCTAGTATATAATAATCCTTTCCGTTTTAAAATTGAATGCGGCTTTTTCTTTTTCGATTTTCGAACCATGTATACTTTTTCTTTTCAAATACCTCTAGATGTTATAAAAAAAATTTAAAAATATTAACAACAATAAAGTTAACATTGTTTTGAAACAGAGAAAATAATATGTTTATATAGTCGGAACAATCCAATGTACAATTAGAAATTGAAATTTTATTTTAACTCCAAAATTAAGGCAAGTTACAAGACCAACGGAAAAAATTGAGCTCCAAATCAATCATAAACAGGATTTTTATCATCAAAATTAAGCCTAATGGTCTCAGTCTAGGGTAAGATAAGCAATGTTTGTTTCAAGCAAGCTGTATGTTTGGCGTTTACGAGAAAAAAGGAGACGAAAGAAGATAGGTAGGGGCATAAAGTATTACCAAGCAGGGACTGAATTGGAGTCAGCGTCACTTTTCAGCTTTTAAGAGAGCTAAGAGAAGAGAGGACAGCAGAGAGAAAGGATGAGGACAGGGGAAGTGACAGAATAGAGAGGATTCTTTGCGTGAGAATGGAAAGTAGGGTTCGCAATGATATGTGGCGGACACAAGGGTAACACAAGTTGACCCTCGAAATTGATACGTTGTAAGTTGGAAGCTGAGGTGTCGGCACTCAGGTTCTTTAAGTGGGGAGGATGCAGAGATAAACTCTTGGTCTGCTTGTTTTTCACCATCTCTCATCGTGGGAAGTAACAGTACAAAAAGTACATGCAGCAAAATACATAGATGTATGGTCGCGTGGTCAAGCTGGCAAATATAGGCATTTGCATTTGCATTTCGTACTCGAAGCACAAAATTGTTTTAAATCCACACATTCCAGAAGATAAGGATATATACTTACTACAGTCTACGCAGGCAATCTTGTAGGAATCTATTAGGCTTCACATGTTTTGATATCAGTATATCACTTTGAGCAAGACCCTTCATTAGCAAAACGAAGTGCTGCTGGTCAATCGGGTTAATATTATGTCTTTCATTGCATGAGAGAGAGAAAGAGTGAGAGGAATCTGCCAAAAACGTACACGCACAAATATGAATTGGCCCCTACATGTTTAAAACCGGACTTGGCTGAAGTTCACGTTTCTGTTTAATTACAGACTTATGTGAAGTTGAAAGTTCCAAAAGTACTTTATGTAAGATGTTCTGCAATAATGTTTTAGGGCCCTAGGAGATGCCCTACGTTCAGACTAGAAAACTCAGGTTATGGTTCGAAAACTGGTACGGTGCAGCGAGATTTAAGAAATTGAATAGAGCAACTTTTGTTGTGTGGTTCAAAATTTTTATTTTATATAAAAAAACTGAATCACAAAGTTAGTTCTAATGATGAGTGAATATAATAATTTCTTACGTTTCTAATAACTAATATATATTTTAGAAAAAAAAACAACTCATCATATGCTTAAATAATTAATGTTTGAGTTTCCCTTTTTACGATCAATTTTTTTTTCAAATTTGACCATTATTTATATATAAATATTCCTTAATTGAATTTTGAAAAAAATTTTGAAAAGCTTTTTATAAAATAGTTTTCAAATATATATTTATTAGAGTTTTAATTTAATCACATATTTAAAATAATTAAAATCAAATTGAACAAGTTTGACTAAAAAGAGTCAACCAAATTCATTATTTATAGGGTAGATGCTGTATTATCTTTCTTGATTTATTCTTGTATCTAACAAGTCTAAAATGACTACTTGGATGAAATTAACAATAGAATTTAATATTGCAGTAAAACCTCTATAACCGATAAATTAATAATTTCAATTAAATAATATTTTTGACCGATCTCAAGTTAGAATCAACATAACAAATTAATAATTCATTAAATTTATAAGATAATACATTTAAAAAAACATATAAGTCCCACTTGATATATAAATTAATAATCTTCTTGTACATGAAAATTATATATACACATTATTCAATTAGAATGCCTTTGTAAAATATGCCTTCAATGTTATTTGTTTTTTTTAAATGATGTCTCATTGGATCTCATCTCTTATTTTTATTAGTGCATTAAAAAACTCTAGTGTAGTGTTTTCATATTACAAGAGAAAATTATGAAATTTAATTATTCTTTTGAATGCATCTTTATGTGAGACAAGCTCTAATACAGAATTATCGTCCTCAATTTCATCTTCTTTATCATTTTTTATGACGTTATTAATAATTTGCTCGTCATGAATAATGATAATTTGTAATTTGGTAATTAGGTAATATTCATATAATCACAATATACAATACATGCATTAAGTTTAATGTTTTGAAAAAAAATAAAAAATATCTTGATAAATTATTTTTTATTAATTAATATATAAATTAATAAATTATTAATTTATCAATTAAATAATATTTTGATTAATTAATAAATTTTCATGGACCTAAGGATATTAATTTATAGAAGTTTTACTGTATTATCAATTATCTACAAATTAGTTTAATAAACATATAAAGATTAAATTTATTAAAATTTTTAAAAAAAAACTATATGGGATTAAAACCACCACATTAAAATAATAAAAGGGCCACATTCAATCTTCGACAAAAAACAATATTATACTAAAAAATCATCATCATTGCATTTGCAAAGATATAGTTGTCAAATGGACTTCAAATCTGTTAATTTTCTAGCTAGACAGGCTTTATTTGAACCTGACCTGGCTGTTTAATTTACAGAGCGCAGACCCCGAAAGCCCAAATTTGCCAACAATATTGTTGTTGGGCACCCCAACAGACTATTGTCGCAACAGGGATGAGAGCAATGATTCGAGCATAGGATAATTCAAGCTCAACTAAAGTAGAGACAGAAAAATCAATTCAATAATAGAAATGGGGAAAAAGAACTTAAGAGATACAGACCAGACAAATGTTGGGAGTTTCTGCTCCGTCAAACTGTAAACATATGTTCTACAACTTTTTGGAGTTTGTCCATAAAACCATATACATGAACAAAATAACAATTTCAATCAAAGCCCCAATAGGATACTAATAATTTTCTTTGTTGCTAAATTCTTGGTTCTCCAAAGTAACAAATTCAATTCCTTGGCATTAAAAATCACCAGCATGATATTATTAGGCCTTTCCTTCCATATCTACATCTGTTGATAGCTTTTTCTTGATGGAATGCTGCAATCTGTTCCATTTGGGTTACTTGGGAATATCTGCAGCAAGCCTTGCTCGTAGATCTTTCCGCAAGATCTTCCCCGAGGGAGCTTTAGGGATTGCTTCCGTGAAGAAAACCTGGCCAAGTCTCTTGTAAAACACAACCTGCAAAACAATCAAGCCAAGGGCACTAGTTAGTGAAGCTGATATATGTTCTTGTTCATTGTATTGGGTGGACAAGGCGTCTTCAAATTAAATAATCTCTTAAAATTTTCAAGTAAAAGTCTATTCAATAACGATATCAACACAAAAATAAACCATATGCAAGAGATATTATTTAACATATAGTTCGACGTCATTGCTTACATAGACAGACCAAAGAAAAAAATCGACTATAAATGTAAATATTACAAATAGTACACTTTATCCAATGTAACTCAGATGTTTTCACTCTTTCTCACATTCCTAGAACACTATGAAATCTTCAAAAAAAATACATCTCTCACATAGATATTACATTTCTCTCATAACTTTAGAAGTTAAGATTCATTTCATATTTATCGAGTTCATTTTTTTGATTTTCAAGAATTTGAACTCTTGACTATTAAAGTATATTTCCCTTTAAATAAGCTTAATCACTAAATAATGTTCACTCAATAAAATTTCATCAAAATCTAAACTGATTCTCAATTAAAAATTGATTCAAATATCTAACACAATTAATAGTAAAGAATTCTTAATATTACCTGCTTTGAGATGAATTGCTTAATTTCATCTTCAGTGATCTTGGAACCATTGGATCTCACAACGAATGCAACTGGAACCTCTCCAGCAGCCTCATCTTTCATGCTGTAATACATAATTACAAAATGACATAAATGCATATGAATCAAACTCAGGGCACTAATATACTCAAAATCATTTGTTAATGCCAGTTTTACATAATGTTAAGGGACACTTACGGTACAACAGCAGCATCAGAGATGTCGGGATGGCCAATCAACATTGCTTCGAGCTCGGCAGGTGCCACTTGAAACCCTTTGTACTTGATCAATTCCTTCAATCGATCAACAATGAAAAGCTCATCATCGTCATCAATGTAGCCAACGTCCCCGGTGTGCAACCATCCATCTTTGTCTATAGTTCTTTGCGTGGCCTCCGGGTCATTAAGATAACCTGAAAAATGTTAATTCTGCTTAATTTTTGTATGTTTGAGAATCCAGGACATACATAGCCTGGACTTGAATATGAACTGCTTTTGTGCAAAATTTGTAAGAAGAGCTCAAATTTTAAAATGGAAAATTCTGTGACTTTGGAGGTACCAAATTATTTTTGGGAAAGATAAACTTTAGAATGTGCATTTTTTCATAAGATATAATTTGAGAAAAAGAAACTTCAACTCAATTCATTGAGTGCGAGATATATATAATTATAATTAAATCAAAAATTTAAATGTAGAATTTAGACTTAAAACTTGTTAACTTAAAATAATGATCATCATCTTAGACTCCTATGCATCTCAATCAAATATATGTGAATATAAATCTAAATACTAATTCAAAAATAAGCAAACAATTCCACACCATATGTGTAGGGTAGAATTGAAATTAGCAGATAAGAATGCTTAAATTGACAATCATAAAGAAATCAACATCGAAATCAAATTTGGATCCTCATGCTAATATATTGAGAAGAACTAAGTCTTTTTACAAAAAAAATGGGATTGTTTTGTTACCTAATATATCTAATATTTTTACTCATTTATTTGAAGATATGTTTGTATTGTTTGATAAAGATGTGATGTAACTGTTTTAAGTTAATCTATTTTCTTTTTATTGTAAAAAACATCGAAAAAGATCAACAATAAATGTTTCTCAAAGCCAGAGCTTATGTCAGAGGTACTGAACCATGACATTGTACTTTCTATATCTTGTCATTAAGAAAAGCCAGTATGTGCAATTCCACAAAATCCCTTTCTGGGAAATTTGCTTTATTTTGTATTGGCCAGGGTCTTTAAGTAACAAAAATTCAGTGGAAATAAGTGCTGTGGTCACCTGTCGAGCTGAATATCCATCCATGATAGCTAAATCCCATTTTCATGCCCCAATCAATCCCATAAAGCAATTAGAAGTAGACTACTCATAATCGTGGGCAAAGACCTTACAATACGGTGCATAAGTTTGCGGATGAGATGATCGATTAAAGAAAGACAAAAAAAAGGGAAAGAAAAGTCATTTGATTAAATTATGCCAATCAGTCTTAGCCATGTACAGAAGGAGGTGAAAATTTCATTCCCTCCAGTTAATGAAATTTGCATTACTCTTCAAAAAAAAAAACATCAGTCTTAGCCATAGAAAGATGCAATGACAGAAAATACGACACAGAATTAGAAACACTCGACCTTGTTGGGCAATAAATTAAAGGCATACTTGACATATGCTATAGTATGTCATGAAAAGGAAGGAAACAAAATATAATTATATAATTATATATATGTATATAATCTTATTCTTTTAAACTCATCCGTAAGTTAATGGCTTATAAAATCAAACCATTTTTTGTATTTAATGAAATGGCTCATGAAATTGGAAAATAAAATTTGGTAGAAAGAAATTAGTGAAATGAGATAAGGGTTTCCATGTGACTCAAGGGGAAAAACTTATGTAAAATTTCTTTTAGGTCAAGTTTACAAGGTTTTCTATTAGATATTATTAAATAAAACTTTAAGAAACGAAAATCTAAACTAATTAGATGACATAACTTGTTAAATAGATCAATTACATAATAATTAAATTTTAATTAAATTTACATAATTAGTAAAAGTTATGACAAGCTTTTCATTATTCAGAAAATTATTGATCATATTTTATGCATAGATAATATTTTTAATTAACTATTGTTGTTGATTCAGTAGTTGAATTCTATCACTATATCATTTTAATTTTTATGTAATTATTTTTATGAAAAACTCACAAATTTGAGTAAAGAAACATTGTTATTCCTACTTCTCAAGACTTTGACTTTTGGGCCTGCAAAAGATACATCCTACCAAACAAATAGTCCGTGTTTAAACACTGGTTTATGCAATTTCGTTATCACAACTACCATAGAGGCAAATAATGCAGCTGAAATTTTATTGTATTTTGTTTTTTATTAGTAAAATTTTTCATACACTGACGCCATGAAGTTTCCAACTACTCCCTTAGTTAAGTAACCATAGCATTAAATAGACATTTATAAATTTTCCCCTTTAATTAATCCCAGTTAATTATTTATATATTCTCGATTCTTCTCTTCAATATAATTTAGATTTTTTGGATTAAAAACTTATTAAATTTTAGTACTATTTATTAACACAGATTACACTATTCAACTAGACATATTCTTTTCATTTGAAAAGATCAAACTTTCATTAAAAAATAATGGGATTTACACTCAGAAGCAATAATAGATTTAATGTAATACAATCATGTCCTTGTTTCTGTAACTAGACAATTTTTTCTATTAATTTTATGAAATTTAATTGGGTGTAGCAAAAAGCCAGTAATTTAAGAACATATTAATTAATTATTTGTCACTTCACACTGAACTTGACTGCTAACAAAAGATAATGAAATTGATCATTAAATAGCATTTGGTATGGTCTTGAGGGAAGATGGAAAAGTGGGGTAAAGCACATGGTTGTACCGTACCTTTCATGATCTGGCTACCACGGATGCAAATTTCCCCAGACTGATTTCGAGGAAGCGAAGCACCAGTGTCAGGGTTGACAATTTTCATTTCTGCGTTCCTCACGACCGTGCCACAGGCACCGGATTTGGTCTCACAGGCTTCTTTTGCAAAAGCTAAGTTCATTGCTAGCACTGGCCCCGCCTCTGTCATCCCATAACCCTGCACTCATTGAATAATTGCAGTTAGTCCCATATCTTTGATTTCTTGGCATTTAAAAATTTGGGTGCCATAACCAAGACCAAATAGTAATAGCAAACCATGGATTTGTTGTGGTACGCGGTTATGGATACAATCAAAGTTATCATGATCTCTTGCAATTATTTCGTTTTCCTTTGTGATTATTTTGGCTGTCTTTTTGGTTGATTTTTTACTATAATTGAGCTTGGCAGTTAGAAAGTAAAATAAATATTTAATTTTAATAAAAAATTAATTATCATGTAATAGTTTTGGGTAAGCTACAAAGATTTGTCATTTTCTTCTTCCACTCCCTCTCTCCCCCCGCCCCGCTTCTCTGTCTCTCTAGGATCTATCTAAAATCCGACTACCGCAGTTGCCTGTAGTTGGCACCCTTCGTCACTAGCAAAACTTTTAAGAAAATTCCTATTTTCGGTTTCTCGTAAAGAAAAATGACAGGATTTTCAGAATGCTTCTCCCATTAAGAAAAAAAAAGAAAGTGGGGAATCTAAATTTTTTTTAAGTATTTGCGACACCAATAGGTTAGCACCGATTGGTGAGTTATGATTTTGGATTTTGATTCTGTCATGATTACATCAGTTAATCAGGTTATATGTTATGTATGTTAAAAAGATAATTAATATTAAATCTAATGATAATTATATTTTTGTTAAATTAAAAATTTTGTTTGATCTAAAAAGAAATTAAAAAAATTTTTGAATACAATAAAATATGAGAGACTAAATTGATCAAATGAACATAATAAAAAGGTTTTGCTAGAGTTTATGTTTTTTTTTTTTTGAAGAAAAAAATCTGAAATAAACAATTATCCATATAAAATAAAAAATTTAAGTTGGTTTATTTCATATATTATAAAACTTAATTAGTCTATAATTAAGAAAATAAATAACCAAACAAACACGTAATAAGAAAATAAACAAACAAAGAAACAAAGGAATAACCAAACTCACTTGTCCAAGTTTTGCATTAGGAAGCCTGGCTCTGACAGCATCCTCTAGCTCCTTTCCCATTGGTGCGGCGCCAGACATCACCGTCCGAATGGATGAAAGGTCATACTTATCAACGTCCGGAGTCTTGGCGATGGCCAAAACGATTGGTGGCACAAAGGGGGCGATGGTTACCTTGTATTTCTGCACAAGTTCCATCAATGTCACAATCTCAAACTTCTGCATAATCAGAATTGCGGCCCCCACTCTTAAAGAGCAAAGTAACACAGAATTGAGCGAATATATGTGGAACAGTGGCAACACGCAGAGTATCACATCTTTCTCATGGAAATAGAGGTTGGGATTTTCTCCATCTACTTGTTGGGCCGCGCTTGTTACAAGACTTTTATGAGTCAACATCACCCCTTTCGGTAACCCTGTTGTTCCAGAAGAGTATGGCAGGGCCACAACGTCATCAGGGTTGATTTTAACGGCTGGGATTTCACTTTCGTCAGCCTGAGTCAACTCCGAGAAGTGCATACAACCCTCCGGTGGTGAATCAATTGTTATGATCTTGATATCGTTTTCTTTAGCGAAATTCTTCACTTTCTCTGCATATACTGCTTGAGTTATGAGCAGCCTAGTCTTTGAGGCTGTGGCTTGTTTCACAATCTCGACTGGGGTGTAAAAGGGGTTAGCGGTAGTGCTGATTGCCCCACGGAATGATGCACCCAGGAAAGCAAAGACAAACTCCGGTGAGTTCTGAAGCAAAAGCATGATAACATCTCCCTGTTGGATGCCTAAATTTTTGAGTCCGGTGGCCACTCTGCGAGCTGTGAGCTCAACTTCCGCATAGCTGTATATCCGCCCATTAGGACCATTAATCAAGCAAGGGCGATCTTTAAATTGGGAAATTTTTTCAAAGCAGTATGTGTGCAAAGGGAGGTGATTTGGGATGTAAATATCAGGGAGCCTGGACCGAAAAATGAATTCCTGTTGCTCTTGATTGGCCTCCATTGTTTGGGAGAGCTAGAGAGAATTGAAAGGTGAGTATGGGAAATCAAAAACAAGGGAAGGTCGGTGTTTGGTTTTTTTGCCTCTCTGGGTTGGTTTGAGATTTGGTTGAGGTAATATACAAGTAGGTAATGGTAGATGGCGGTGCTGCAAGAGAATTGATTGGCAATTTAGAACTTGTCAAGTCACAAATATTATGAGATTAAATAATGTCTTGAATTGATTTAGACATTTCACATTTGGTAATGCCTATGCTGATTGGATAATGCCATGCTTTCCAATTTACAGAATACGTAATATGGTATATAAATGAATTCCAAATCCTAAAATGTTTATTATTGATCATGATCCTCTCAATATTCTTTATATGGTTTATATGATACCTAAAACATGGAATAGACAAAAAAAATACCTTATATGGTTTATATGATACCTAAAACATGGAATAGCCAAAAAAAATACCTTGTATGGTTTATATGATACCTAAAACATGGAATAGCCAAAAAAATACCCAAAATATGACCGAACAGGTTCAATGCTCAGTATACCCAAAATATGTATATATATATTGTCAAGAATATTTCTTTTACTGAATACAGAAACTCAAAAAATGGGCAGAGAGGGACTAAGGAGTGCTATGACCAAAAAAGCACTCTCACAACTCAAGAAGTTGCTGCCTCTCCACAAGCCACACTGTACAACAGTCAACCACCAGAAAATCTCATCCCATGACACAGGCATATACATCTCAGCCCAAAAAACAAAACTCAAAATTTATGTACACATCAAAAAATAGCATGAGCAAAGTATGGAAGCACAGTGAAGATAAGGTAAATGATTTGTCTGTGACTTGTATTTGAGGTACTAATAGAGCCAAAGGGATGACGGGTGGTGACGGTCGGTAACAGTCGTCACTCTTTAATTTTTAATTTTATTTATTATTATATGTATAAAACTTTATATATATATATGATTATTTTATAATTTTTAATGTAAAATTTTGGATTCGTCACATTTTGAAGCGAACGTTTCTTATGTTTGTGCGTGCATTTTGATTTTGGAATATTACTGTTTTGTTGTGGATGCTCCATTTTCGCAAATGATTTTGGTCCTGTCTATTTTATTAGGAACCCAGCTGAATATTACATATAACTGGTATCTGCTCTAAGGTATTTTATAGTTTTTCTTCTCACGTTGCACCTTAGAGCTCGAGCATCTTGACTGTTGTTTCTTGTCCATCTTGTGTATATCTTAAGATAGTAATAAACCTGTTTTGATTAGCAAAAATAAAATAAAAATCTAGGGTGTTTATAAACATTTTTGATAATTAATTAAATTGTTATTTTAAGAATTTTTTATTTAATGCATTAATACTTTCACCAAATTTAAGATGAGTTAATACATTAAAATACAAAATATCTTTATCATAAATATAAAATTTTTTCTATAAATATTAACTTAAGGAACGAAATGTTTTATAATTAATAAATTATTATGTAAAAAAAGTTTTATTTACAAATTATGACATTATGTCTATCTAAACAGAATTTTGATAATAAATACGAGCTATTGCTTATTTAAACGTTTCTTGCTTGCATTGGTCAAATGCTGGCGTATAGTTGGGTTTTTGGTTAACTTAGTAGCTTTGACCTATTGATGTGATAAAGATGATTTTGGATGAACACGAAACGGATTGGGAAAGGGGGTTGGTAAAGGGCAATTTTGGAAACAAAAATATATGTACTAATTAGTAAAATAACTACAATGGGGTCACATTTTGCCTTAAAAGCATGAAATCACAGGGCACGTAGGAATTTCACCTAATGCAGCTTGGTTTCGTCTTGTTGACTCACCTACCACAGTTTTCTAAAGTTGCATTTTTAGTGCAAATTACAATTTCCCTAACTTCATCACATAATCAAACTAACAGGAAAAGAGTCCTCTTTATTTAACTCTTTTCAGTACGTTAAATGACATTTTCCTTCGTTCATTCGTTTATAGTTCCCTGCATTCTTTCTTGTATTTTAAAAGGTAAAGGAGTAATGTGTACATTTTTAAAATATGCATAATGAATATTTTCTATATTATAAAAATAGAATATTTTATATTGAGTATTTGAAATAAAGAATGAGGGCTCTCTTAAAAAAAACACTAATCTTGGGATTCTTGATAATCAATTTTGCAAAAAAAATTAGGACTCATAATTCAAATCCAAATGAAGTTTAGAATGAGAACGAGTTGTTGTTCATGACAATCCGTCTTTCAAGGAAGCATTGCTTAGTCCAAATGGTGATGATATGGTTTCTAATGGTGAGAAATATTCTAGGTATGATTTTGGTGATGAACATGATTTAGGGATGGATTATGAATCTCACCATATTGAGACAAAGGACTACCAATATGGTTCGATTGATGGCTAACCATCACTCACAATCTGAGATCCTAAGCAAAGTGAGTTGGCAAATCAATGGTAGAATTAGGTCATAGTGGGGTTTCTTGGTTGCCTTATCTCTTACAGGTTACTCTTTGAAAAAATTACTGTTTGTGGAACCAAAAGTGAAGTATAGTATCATTGATCTTGATGATAAGAGGTTCTTAATACCATTTATTGAAAAAACAAATTATTTGTCTACATGCTCTAGAGAACGGGTCAGTGTGCAAAAATTGTTTTTCCTTTGTTCTAAGAATGTGTCGAGTGAGTACATTAATAATTTGAAGTCTTGTTCGGGCTTTAATTACTTTGTTGAGATGGGGACGTATCTTGGTGTTTCGTTTCTCCATGGCAAGAAAGGATTTATCTCTTTCCATTATTTGGAAGATAAGGTAAAAAGTAAACTAAGTGCATGGAAAGGAGCCTCTTTGTCTTTTGCAAGATGGCTTACCTTAGTTAAGTCTGTACTTACCACTATCCCTTACTACACTATGCAAACCATGTCTATTCCTATTGAATGTTGTAGTCGAATTGAACGAATTTTTAGGATTTTTCTTTAGGGAGGAGATTCTTCCAATAGGAAGGTTCATTTAATATGATGGATTAATATATGCAAGCCCAAAGAGGAAAGAGGTGTGGATATTAGGCGTTTGCATTTGATGAATGATGCCTTTTTGATGAAATTACTATGGTAATTATTATTTCATCTAGATGCACTATGGGTGAAATTACTCTATGGTAAGTATAATTCTAGTACAATAAAGCAGTTTGCTAATATTTATTGTACTGGTGCTTCCTAGTTATCGAATTCCTTGAGCCGTTTATGGCCTTTATTTAAAAAAAAAAATGTGAGGTGGGCAATTTGGTGAAGGGCCTCTACAAGATTTTATATTGAAGTTTGGCTTGGAGACCAACCATTGCTTGAGGTGGATCACAATGTGGATATACCAACCAATGTTAACAGTTTTGTAAAGCTCGACTTTATAAAATATGCGTCATGTTATCCATGTACTTGGTGGAATGCTTGTATACTTGAATGCCTCGGAAAAGCAATAAAAGTCGGTATTGCCCTAGAGGAACAACTAAGTTGAATTAAACATCGAACTAGATAAAATAGGGATTTTAAAGATGAAATTGAGAATTTCATAATCCAGGGATGACTTAAAATAGTGATTTGGAGTTTGAGAGCTGATTTGGAGTCAGTTTGGAATATTGATTATCTAGGGGTAAAATGGTAATTTTTCCACCCAAGGACAAAATGGAAATTTTTAGAAAAGATTTTGACTACATTTGACTAAGATTGATCATTTGGAGTATAATTTGAGGTTAAGAAGTGAACAAAATTGTAATCTCGGTATTTTCAAAGTATAGGGGTAAAATCGTAATTTTACCATCCCGAGGGCAAATAGGTAAATTTTCACCCCCAACACTTGTCAAAAATCAAACATTTTATTCATCATGGAAATGGATAAATATGAAAAATTGTGTGGTGGAGAATTAAAGGATTAAAAGATAATATTTAAATTATGGGCCAATTATAGTGTGACACATGTCAAGCTTGATTTATTTACTATATAACTTGAAAAATCAGCCCATAAACCCCCATTTTCTCTCACCATGTTCGGCCAAGCAAGGGGAAAAGGAAAACCAAGGAAGAACAAAACCCTAGGAGGAGAAATTTAAAGGGAAAGTGTGAAAATTCAAGGAATGGAAAATGAATATGGTGATTTTATGGAAAGTGTGATTTTATGGAAAATGTGATTTTATGGAAAGTGTGATTTTATGGAAAATGAATTTAAATAGTAAATTGTTATGTGTTTTAAACAAAATGTGATTTAAATAAGATGATTTTATGAATTATCTGAAAAATTGAATAATGATTTTGAGAATAGAGTAATTGGAGACTGCCTGCTTGTATTACAAATTAATGATTTGAATTGAATGGCTTATGGTAAATATGGCATGAATGGTTGATTTAAAATTATTTTGAATTATATGAATTGTTTGTTTTACCTTGAGTAGCTAAATTTGAAATGTTTAAAAGCGTTCCCTTTAGGTAAAGTTTGAAAAGATCTAGGGTTCGAAACTTGGCGAGAAGGTTTTGCGGGACCTGTGGCGTTACCAATAAGTCCAGTAAGTCAAGTGATGGGGACTTAGACCTACCAATAACTGCCATGTCATGCAGTTGCGATTTTATTGTTATGGTGGGGTTTATTCTACACTACAATGATAGGTTTCTGTAGACCAGCCTATTTAGAGGAGGCACGATAAACTTGGCTAATTTTTACCTCGATTGGGAGAAGCGCGAAGGGTATCTCATGGGGTGAGATTTGAGTTCACTTCACGCCTAACCACCACGTGGAAGTGAGACTCAGCCAACGCCAAGGAATGGCTGTGGTTTGAGAAATTATGAGATTTTCACAGCTTTGGTGGACTCGAGCCGATGCCCCGGTACAAGGTATCCTCGAGTACAGGTTTTGGCATAAGCTAGGTTTTCAAGAAATTCATAAGCCTTATTGAGAAATTGAATGAAACACAATGGTTTACACGGGTAGGGATGAATCCTCGAGCTATGAAAAATGTACTGTGATGGGATATTTTATTTGTCTCCATTTACTCGACTTTAGATATTTTTGATGATGTCTGTTTACTCACTGAGATTTCATAATCTCACCACCCTATTTTCCCCACATTACAGGCTCGAAGTTGTCTGTAGATAGCAGACTTGGTAGAGAGTTACTTGTGGAGTTGCACTCCTTGAGATCGTAGGTGCACTGCTTCTATTATATTTGGTCAGTCGGGGGCCCACGTGTCATTGTAAAAATAATTTTATACTTTGGTTATCTGTATTATAGTATGAATGAATATATTTAACTTTTACGCTATAAAAAATTATTTACCGATAGCTTTATAAAAATTATTTTATAAGAAAATAGTTTATTTTATTGAATATTTTATTATATTCAAATAGTCAAATTTTTACTTCAAACGAACGTTTTAGACTCTTAAATTTATTTTCAATCATGAAATATGTGTTTTTTACTCACCTTCTACATTTTGGCCGGTTTCGAGATTTTTGAAGAAAAATGATGAAAATGCCCTTGTAACACAGATAATAATATTTTAATGTTTTGATCTGAAAATGATATATGATTCATCGAAATATGATATTTCATAACTGTCGCTCATTGAGGAGATGCGAAAGCCGATGCTAAGCCTTATGGGGTTCCGGTCGACATTCCGGGTAATGAATGCCTATCGGGATATCGCGACGGTTGTCATGGGCTCGATGGGAGTTCCGAGTCGTGACAAGTTTTGTTTGTGTTTTCTTGTTACTGAATGGGAATTGGGACTTTACGCAATTAAATTCCTTTTGTCTTACAAGCATAGCTCAACGTGTAGTAAATGCCATTCCATTTTCTTTGTCTCTTGACTTGGACAAACCTTTTCGGGCTTATTTCCTTTAGGTGTATGTATTATGGCATCTGCATATGCGTATCTCAAGCATACTACTGCTACAACTATTGATTCGAATAGTGGACTATGGGACCTTGCATGGAAACGGAAAGGACCTTAGAGAATTCGCACTTTTCTAATACAATGCTTTCATAACTGTTTACTTATTAATATGGAGAGAAGACGCAAACTTTTGGCTTCTAATGCAACGTGTGCTCAATGTGGATTACACAAGGAGTCGACTATACATGTTTTACTTGACTCTCCTTACACAAATGTGGTGTGGATGCAAATTCTTCCTTTGAATATGCAAAATAATTTCTATTCTCTTCCTTTGGTTGATTGGCTTTATTTTAATTTAATAGGCATTGATAAAAAGTTGTAAACGTGCCTTGGCCCGTTCTTTTTATCAATCTTTAATGAGCCTAAGGAAGTGTTTTTTCCCTTATCACCTTTGCTAATGTTATTGTTGTTTGAAATGTTAGCCGATTCTTGGAGATTTTTCTTTAACAACACTTTTTTTTTAAATGACGCACGAGAGGTCACAGGTGTAGTCATTGAAAGTACTTTTGTTTGGTGTTCTAAAGTCTTTGGGATAAACTCTTTCACCTTTTCATTGGTGGAATCCGCTTCCAACATTTGGAATTCAAAACCTGATATGGAGCTGTAAAAGATGGACTTTCTTTACTAGTAGGGTAGCTCTTGTTTTCATTCTCATCCCTCATCCTTAGAGCATTTAATCGCTTATAGTTTTTCATTGCCAACATCTAGGAGATATATTACTCCTCTTCATAAACTTTAGTTTGGATTTTCTTAGTTTTAGCCAACCTTGTTGCTTGATCTTGCTGGGATTCGACCTCATGTTCAAACATGAAAATAATCAATAGATTAAAATTATAACGCAATGAAAAAATGAATAAAATAATATTTAATTAGAGAAACGGTTGAATCATATAAGATCAATGTTTATGTTTTCATGTAACTTTCAAATAAATATGAACACTCATCAGTTTAAGAATTACATACCTTGCTTTGGATATCATAGTCAAGAGCCAATTAAATCAAAATCTTTGCTTTTTCACCTTTAGGATTTGTCAAATCTTCAGCCATCCAAATGTTTGGCCTTTAACAATAATCCACACAGTGACTGAATAAGACCTTCTCAAAGGTAAAATTTTTACTTGTGCTAGCAAGTTTTGTTTCTAAAACAAAAAGACCAAAACTTCTTTTCGAATCTTATTTTTGTCAGACAAAGAAATCTATATTTTTTTTTTGTTTTATGAAATGATTGAGAAGTGGTTTTAGGCTTAGAGTTTTTAGTTAGCTAATATAACATATTTATATAGCCAAACTAAGTTGTAACTCTAAATACAACAGTTGTATTTTAATTTAATTAAGTATCTAAGAACTTAATTAATTTTTCATTTTATTTGGGTCTCTTTGAATTAAGTCCAACTTAATTAATTATCCTTATTTAATCCTAATCATAACACTTAATGTGTATGACCCATTAGGCTTATAACATGTTGGCAATAAATACAAGTCATAATCAAATATCAATTTGATAATTAATTTATATTTATAGATCATGAGCGGCATCTAGTAATACATTATGACCACCCAAATGTTAGAGTCTCAATTAAAAATTTGACAAAGCCTTTCAGTGATAAGCCTCTCAGTGTAATACAATCCTTTCATCAAATATTCTAAATATATCATTATGCATCACTTGGTGTCTACTTATGACATTCCATATTAGTTCTCATTATTCATGACTAACCTTATGAATTTAGGAAACTAATTTTCCTCAAATTCATCATGCTTTGGCCAAAGACTTTATACAAGTTAATCAAGAATTAAGAACAAGTGAGATACATCCCCTCAAATCACTTGAGGTGATGAATCCTCTCTTGACCACTTATACACCTTCGCATGCTTCATGGCATACCCAAAAACACCCTGTTTAGGCATCTGGTCACTTCCAAATCCGTAAGGGTGAAATCAAAGTATTTCATTCCCCATACAAAATGACCTAGTGTCTTAAGTCTGAGGACTAGTTGCACGACTATCACACGAGAACATTTTTCATAGACACTTGAGTGAAATACCAAATGGAGTTCTCATAGCAGGTCATGTTCAGTGAACTTGTTCTTTAACAAGCACCTACACGTTATCCTTAAGTATCTCGTATATTTCAATCCATGAGATCGATTGCTTAATTCCCAAGTCAGGATGATTAACATGTACCAGTCTTTGAGCATTGTCAATGCCCTATCTTGACAATACAATGACCAGGAACAATTTTAGGAACATGGCTTTAATGCATAGTGATCTCATAATTGTAACAACTTTACAATTCTCTTACAAGGCCTTTATGTTCCATGGGCTTCATCCAATTAGTACTTAATAACTCTTTATTATTGCACTAATATGAAGGAAAACCTTTATCACATATAATTATGTGATTAAGTATGCATTAAATGACAATATTTATATTTCTTGACCAATCTAATTGGCTCAAGGGCATATGCCAACAATCTCCCACTTGCACTTAAGTCAATTGCTAACGTATCCAATATCAAACTCTTTCGCTTAGCAATTGTATCTTTACTAGGACAACTCAAATTGCAATATTTAAGAATATGTTAATTTATATGTTTGACAATTTCCATTGTCATAATCGAAATGCTAATTTAGATCACAACGAGACCTTGATTCCATTATTATGGCTCTTGTTGTTACTTTAACAACTCATAATTATTTATTGGTTCATTAAACCAATGATCCAAATATCTCTTCTTTTGTAGCCTAAACAAAAGATTTGTATCCGATTATAGATATAATAATACAATTAACTTTTGTTTTGGAACCATTCTAATACAACTGCTCAATCATGACTTTATATCACTTTTAACATTTAGGATTATCTCTATGTTAAACTCCTTTAACATGTAATCCTAAATTCTTTTATTGAATTCCTTTTTAGGCTCTAACTCTTTAGTCTCATTTATTTTTCTTAGACTGGTAAATGTATCTTATACACTTTTAATGAGTAACTTATCTTACCCCCACTAATCTTATGATGTGCACAAAATATATTTATCTTATTCAATGTATTCAACTATTTTCAATTTATTACATTGAATAGAGATTATTATCCAATCATTCATGTTGGATTATTTAGTAGACTCATCTTACATGGGTAGTACATCAATATGCATCTTACTAATGGTTTGTATTTAATGGATTCATCTCATGAATTATGCATCCAATTAAATCAATTTTGTGCATATATCTTATTTATTGGTTTTCATAATTTCATAACCTTTGACTTTTAACATGTCATTAGCTCCCACTATTTCTATCATGTATAGAAATCTTGCCAGGTAAACTTATTTAATTTCCTTTGGGGTGTTATATCCATAACTTTTATGTATACTAACATGTCATTAGTCATTCATCATTGGTTATGGGATGAAATCCTCTCAAATGTTAGTTCATGCAATTAATTGGGTCTGGAATGTTTTGTGATTCATCTCTTATGAATTCAATATGATAATCAATTGCTATTTAGTTTTAAGGAATCTTAATTTAGATCCAAGATTTCATTAAGAATGATCCTTAACTAAATATGTTCATAATCCTATTATGAATTTATTAAGTTATGACTCAATTTTATCTAAGTCAACTCATTAATTTCCTTGTTGATTCATAATCAAAAGAAAAATAATCTCACAATGATCTTATCATTATGACTTAGTATTGATTATCATATATGCAAGGTTGTACTTTAAGGATAAATAATTTAGAACAATTCCAAGATAAAATGAGACGTAATGTAAATACATATATATATAAGTTAAGCATCTTATGCTAGCAAAATATAAATCTATGTTTCCTAAACATAAAATAAATATTTAGCCATAAGTCCAAAACCAAAACATCTCATCTTGACAATCATGCCATAAAAGCATTCAATATTCTAAAATTATTTATTGTTCCACAATCTAATCTAGGTCGACAAGCTTGATCACCATCAACTATGGTTGTCACTTTCATGGTGCTATTCTTCACTGCTCCTTGCCATTAGTTCCTTCAATATGTCATACATATTAAAACCATTAATAAAAAGTAAGGTATCATATACCAAGTAATGAAAAATAAATCATCATATGATTCATACCTGATGTGGAAGCTTCATTTTGTTTTTTCCCTTTGATGGATTTAAGATAATCCTTTCCAATATCCAAGTTTGCCACAAAAATGGCATTTGTCATTGTCTTTGTCCTTCTTCACTCTTCGAGTAGGCTTTATACCTTTTGAAGTTGATGCCTTTTCATCCTTGTCCTTCTTAGAAATTTTTTTTTCTTATTTTTATTTTTCTTAAAAGACACAAGATGACTTGAAGGCTTTTTCTTCGCAATAGTGTTCTCAGCTTGTGTGAGCATATTCGATAAGCCTGAAAAGATTACCTTAATCTTGTTCATGTTGAAGTTCAACACAAACTGTGAATAGCTCTCTGGTAATGAAGAAAGTATAAGGTCTATGCTCAAATCATGATCCATAACCCAACCCAACTGCTCAAGTTGAGTGATATATCTTTTCATCTTAAGCACATGAGGCCTTACTAGGCTTCCCTCAAACATCTTACATTGGAACAATTCCTTTGAAATGTTGAATCTCTTTGTGCAACTTTCTTTATCGAACATTTCTCTAAGGTTTAGGATAATATCCTGATCATTCATAGCTTTATGCTGCCTTTGAAGATCTGGAGCCATACTAGCCAACATCACACATATGGCTTGATCGAGATCATCCATATAAACTCTATAGGCCTCATTTTCCTCATTTGTAGCATCATCGCTAAGTACCTCAGGAACAGGACCATCTAAGACATTAACCTTTTTCTTTTGTTTCAAGACAATCTTGATATTACGAAATCAGTCAATGAAATTTGTGCTATTTGCATCAAGTATGCTTCTAAGTGACAAACTATTTGCCATGATAGATTTATATCCTATATAAATCAACATATATGATTATTAGTCATTAACGTAAATTATATAATCATAAAGACAAGGTTTTAGAATATTATATGATTATTCTCAATATTTTATCAAAATAATAACCCTCCTCTACTATTTCAAGAAATTTAACTTTTAAACTTCTTATTGAGCTAGGACTCTTTTCATCCCACCATGACCTTGAGGGACTCAACAAGCCATAATGAAACTAATTACGTAGTAACTTAACTTACCAATTGTATCTTATACAACTCCTAGATCAGTTAGGTGACAACTCTTTGTGTAAACGTATCATATACATTTTACCTAACTATACCTCTAATATTATGCGATCATGTGTGACACATCCGAACAACATGGTACTAGTTGAGTAAGACCCATTAATAACTCAAATGTACTCGTGTAAAAGTTTGGCATTGAGTGACTCAACAAGCCTTCAATTAAAAGAACAGCCTGATTATCTTGTTATATGGTGGAAGATAACTTTTTGACTTAATATATTAATGAGGGTTTTTTATTTTTTAATTCAATAATTAAGGTCTCATTGATTTGTCATTATTGACATGTATAGCATTTATCGCATTTCACATATATCATATAAATATTAAAAAATAAATCTATCTCATGCTATCTACTAGGATGATTATGGATTTTACTATTTCTAATTTCCTTGAGCAATTAAGGAAATTAGTTGGTCAAATTCCTAGGGGATTTATGCAAACGTTGTCTTCAAGCTTTGCTTGTAATCTCTTTGAATATCTATGGCGCCTTTGGATCTCTATCTTCAAGTTACAAAAAATTTTCTATCTAACCCTAGTTTTACACTTTGATGTAACTAATTACATTGTATAATCAAGAAACCTTGAGTTACATTCGAGGGGAGTTAGGTGAGAAAAGAATTTTACAACTCAGAGAAAATAAAGATAAAGCAGGGTGCGCAGACCCTATTTTAAAATAAATACCATAAGAAATAAATTTAACCATCCATGACCTAATCTTCTAAGGTCTAAGTCCATAATCATCCTCATGCTTTATAATCATAATCAAAAGCATAGAAATAAATGCAAGCTCAATATCACTTGGTGATCTTGTGTGTTATTTGAGAAAAGCATCAATTAATTCACTTAAAGTGCTAGACTCAAATTATTTGGTATTATTTTATTTCAATTTAGTGTTTAAGAAATTCTTATTTTCAAAACACTTAAAGCAAACATTTTGCTCCTTATTTCTTATTAAAAATTCATTGAAATAAAACCTTCCTTTTTAAGATTTTCCATTTTAATTCTTTCCATAATTAAAACTCTTTTAATCTTGAAAACCTGATTCTTGATTCTTCCATGGATTCTTGATTCTTCGCTTGTATTCCCTTTAACAGTAGAATGTATGGCTTTTCCTTAACAAATTGCAATTCATCATATGAAGTATCATCCTTTTATAACTCTTCTTCTTCATTGGAACCATCAAGGTCTGACTCAACAGGATTCTTCTCGTACATTAGCGCTCCACGATAGGAAGTCTTTGACATAGTCTCTTATGGTAGATCATGAAGTGGGTTCGACACTATATGAGGAAATCCTTGCAACGGAAGGCTGTTAATGACTCTAACCCATTTTGACCCTATTTTTGTAACATTGTCCGTCTAGTTATTTCCTAGTGTTGACGGGGAATCCCCTGTCGAGACCAATTCCCTAGAGAAATGGTAAAACTAGGGTTTACGTAAAATAGTGCATGTTAGCAAAAAAAAAAAAAAATTCTTAAAATGCGTTGACAAAGAACAACTTTTTTAAGTGATATATTGAAGTTTAGGATTTCGATTGGTTGAAATCAAGAGAACAAAAAATCTCATTATAACATTTATTTACTCACATCATCACTAGAGTTAAAGTAAAGATAAATATAGTTGCAACGTCTTTTTCGAATGCAAAATAATTTAGGTTAGGTCCCTAGATCATTTTGCAAGTATATGTCACACTAGTTTTCTTTTATCATTTAAATAGTAATAATTAAGAACTAAGAAGTTTTACTATGAGCCAAAACATCTACCTGGATTTCTTCTGATTAATTTAGTTCTAGTAATCTTGTATCTTATCTTAAGGGTCAATTGTTTCTTGAACAAGTGGTTGCAATTCAAATTTGGCATTTCATTTTTTTTCAAAAATTTGTCCATTATTGAATATAAATAATTTAATCAAATATGAGACTTTTATCTTCTACAAAAACAAATCTCAAATAATGATTTCCTTTTACAAACTAGTGAACCAATTAGTTTATATTAGTATATAAAATTTTTAAAAATTAAAATGTAAAAGAACCATCCTTTTGTTTAATTGGATTCGCCAATTGATTCAATAGAGAATGGGAATTACGAATTGATAGACTACTCTTGTTCCCTTCAGAGCTTTTTTTTTTTTTTAATTTGAAAAATGAAAAATTGGAACCTAACTCTTAAAATAGAGAGATTAATCAAACGCATTTTCTTCCAAAGTTTAGAAAATCAAATAACTAATAAATAAAGTACATTATATAAAATAAAATTTTGAATGCAAAGAATAAGCACTTCTCTTAGGAGATTAAGTATATAAATGAAAATAATTCTAAACATATATGGCATAACTATTATATCTAGTATAAGAAACCAAACAACAAGTGCATTAAATTGTACAAAGTTCATATATACCGAGAAGGTCTTGAACTTGATATTTAAAAGTTTCAAGAAATTCTCCTTACCTTTGAAACAAGTTTCATCGGCGACAATTTTCAATATATATTTACATTTAAATATTTGATTTATTGATTAGTACATAATATTCCTACTTAAAAAGTATTGATTTAAATTCTCCTTTCCTAAAAAAAAAAAAATCCTCCACATAAATTTGTACCTTCACAAGATACCAATCTATATATATACTCTCACATTACTATCAATCAAGAATGCTTTTCTTTAAAGTTTATCGAAAATCTTAATTTGAAAGTTGAAAACTGATTAAACTATCACCTTTGTCTCTCTCTCTTAATCTTTGTAACTAGACAAATTTTTATGCTGTTATTAATTTTTTAATTGTACGAAATTTCACCAATAACACTAGAAATATACTCCATAATTTACCTATGTATACCAAATCTTATGTCTTTTAAACCGAAACTAAAATTATCCAAGGGTTGGGTTGGGTTGCCCATGAGGCTCGCGACTTGACACAGTCAAGCCGACCCTGACACAGGATTTTTCAGACTCAATTATTTTTATAGTAAATTATTATGTTTTATTCGATTTGAATTTTAAATATTAAAATGTATAAAAATATTTTTAATATTCTAGTAATACACATAATTTAAAAGATTGAGTCATGGAAGCTAGATTTCAAAAGTGCCAACCGAGCTTGGCTCAATTCACGGACACCTCTAATTGAAACTCAATAAATATATTTTTATAGTTTATTATTATTATTTGAAAATCTTTTTTTATTATTATTTTTTATTTCACAAAAAATAATTTTCAAACTATAAAGGACTATGTTATACTAAAGATACATTTAAAACTTAGGAGTAATGTGATATTAAATATACTCATAACTAATTAATTTAGTAATATCAGTACCAAAAAATCTACCAGGTAATAGATTTTTATTGGCCAGTAACTAGGTTATAGTTTAATAATCAATATTTAAACGTATGAATTTTAAATCATATTTTTATTGTGAATAAGGCCTGGCTAATACCATTAAAAGTGTAATACTAATTAGTTTATAGTTTAGCTGCACGAACAAACTTTGAATGATCAATTAATTTTTTTATAATATTTGGGATTGAAACTGAAATTAATTAATGACATTTGTTAGTGTAGACTTTTTTCGCCAATGCAACACTTGTGGATTCAAATAGTAGCTTCTAAAAGTATGAATTTAGTATCATTATATAAGAGACAAAGCATTTGATAAAAAGAAGAAATGGTCTTAATTAGTTGAATAGTCTATTTTCGCATATCCTCTATTGATGCTATGTGTCCATCACTAATGCATAAATTTAAATTTTATATATATATGAAAAATCAATTATTTGAATATGATTTATTTCCATTATTTGTTTTTAAAGAGTCAATATTAATAGATTATAATTTAGTTCCAGTATTACTTAATGGAATTTACATGGACATGTTCGAAAGAATGCAACCTAAAAAGGTCAATTACTTTTGGTAAAATAAATATGTTTTGTATTTGAAGATCATATATTATTACATTAATTCTGGATTCTTTCTTCCATCTTCAAAAACAACCGAAATTAAATATTCATTGCTGTAACGACCCTTAAGTTAATCATTTTAATTCGCAGTCAACCTTCAAAATTATGGAATGACCAATTCAAAGTCAAATTTTAAATTTAAATTTTTAATTGCAAAAGGTATTGTCATTATACTTGCCATAGATTAATCTTAATTTAATTGAAGTATCATATTCCTATTTTTTGATTCAAAATAGAAATATAAGAAATGGGGACATGGAACTAGGGATTTTGACCTTTGGGCGTATAAATAACACATAACCATTATGTTCATTTTCACATCGTTGGAGAAAGATGTTTATGTATTTTATGTGAAAGAAAGAATGACATAGTCTCTCTGGTTCTATTCTTTTTTTTCTTTTTAAAGTATATTGGTTTATTCATCAATTGTGATAACTACCATGCATATAGGGGTTTTGTCTTAATGCCGAAAACACCCTAACAACACTCATATTCAAGACCCTAGTCAAAACATCACAGATTACTTTCATTTCCGGTAAAAAGCATGATTTCAATGGAGCAAACTTCATCCCTTATTTCGCAGCCTAGCATTCTTCGCAAGACTGAAAATGAGCATGGCCAAAATAAACAGAACACCGCATAACACCTTCTGAACAAAATGTCCCTAGTTACTCCAAATTTGAAAACTCCATTAAAGATAAAGCAGCTCCATAGTAAAAAATGCTTACCAGACTTTCAGGCCTCAATATTCTAGCTCTAGCTAGGCTGTTTGCTTGTTGAATTGCCTCCGTCAAGATATGCTTAATCTCCCATTCTTTCACCTTGTTTTTTAGACTTCCAATCTGAAGGATCCACCTCCTCATTCTCCTTTTTGTCGTGCTTGGGGTCTTTACCCACTTAACAACATTTATTTAGTCAGTTCTGACCACTAGAATGTGAGATCGAGCCCATTTGAAGTTGAGAAAATTAGGAAATGTTAGCTTTAAAATTATTATAGTTTTGATTATGACAAAATGATCAAATTTTCTTGAACATTATTTGATTGATCCTTAATAAGTTCTTGAAATGATTTAGCTTTTATACATTTGTTCTTTCATAGTTACAAGCTTGACTCTTGAAGTTATTGAACTATATCTCTAAGCTTGTATGACTTAATTGTATGAGTGCTTATAATTCCTCATTCATTAAAGTCTTATTTAAAAAATAAAAAAAAAATCTTGAAATTGTCTTTTGTGCACATATTAAGGGGGAGTAATCCCTCACTTGTAGATAGATATAAAATATAAATATAGACATTGCACTCTTAATCTAGGAGTGCTTTGCAATCATCAAAAATATGAGAGAGAATGTTAACTCCATATGTTTTTTATGATAAGAAAACATTCTCATTCATTGATGTCTAATTATATTATTTAAGTGTGTAGGAGAAAGCTTAAATTCTTTAAGTTATTTGTTGTTTGAAAGCAAGTCAAGAAGCTTGCTCAATTATGAGATCGGTTAATCAATTAAATAAAAAAAGAAGATAGAGCTCAATGGAGACAGATTAGTTTTAATTGATTAACATGGAGACTTAATCAGTTAAGGTAGCACTAGGTGCTAGACCAAAGTGAGAAAGAAAAGCCTTAATCAATTAGCTCGAAGCTTAACTAATTAGGAGGGTATTGTGTGCAAAATAGAAGCTTATTAATTGGTTAACCAAAATGGATAATTGGTTAAAACTCAGACTTGAAGTATCAAGAAGGGCCAAAATTCAAATTCAAAATGTTAATAACTATTAAAGGCCACCAAACGAAAAGATTCAAAGTTGAAGATTTCTTAATTTGTTGAAGCCCATTTTAAACAATTGAGGATTGAAGAGAAAGAAACTTTAATCGATTAAAAAGATGATTAATCAATTGGAAGAAGGTTGGTGGAAATAACTATTTGAAGAAGTGTGAAAACAGAAAGTTCTTAATCAGTTAAAGTCACCTCTAATTAGTTAACGCAAAGAAGAAGACTACAAGTCAGAAAAGGTTTAATTGGTTAAAGCTATCTTTAACCAGTTAAAGGGTCATCGCCAACACATTTGAATTTAACCGCTATAAGATAAAATAACGGCTAGAATTGTCATCAACAGCTAGAAACTATTCTCCAAGTATTAAAAGAGTTTCAAATGGTCATAAATGATGAAAAAACCATCCAAGAGCAAGATTAGAGCCTAAAAGTGTTAGAAAGTTTTCTTTTCAAGTGTGTTTCACTTCTATCTTTGTAAAAATGTTTTGAGCTTTACTTTGTACATCTTAAAATAGCTAGGTGATTAATTATACTTCATCTTTTCTCTATTTCTTTTTCATTTATAGTGTGTGAGACACTTCAAAGGGTGGACTAAGCTTAGGGATCATTGTAAGGGTTTAGAGCTTGGGTTAAAAGCTTACCTTGTAAAAGTTTCGTGGAATCTATTAATTCCATGGGTTTTTGTGAAGTTGGGTTAAAAATCCTTGATGGGGAAGATGAAGGTAGTGGATGTAGGTTATGTGGACCGAACCACTATAAATATTGTATTTTGTCAACTTCTCTTAACCTTCTTTTTACTTGGTGCCTTTCAACTTTAACAAGTTTTAAACCTTCCATTTCGAAGTCATTCAAAAGATTTTTTAAGCTTAAGAATTTCCTTTAGAATATTCTTTAAGTGTTATTCACCTATTCTCTAGTACTCCTTTTGGGACCAACAAGTGGTATTAAAGCTTAACCTTTGAACTTAAGACTTAACATCTTTAGAAGAGATCCAATAGATACACAAAACTTAAATGTGGCTAAGGGGCAATCCACAATTATGCCTCCTCTATTTGATGGATCAAGTTACTCATATTGTCACAACCCAATTTTCGGATTATGATTGACGCGTGGACCCAATAGGTATAGCCCGCTAAGCCCAAGCAAGCCTATTTATATAACCCTGCTCATCATTCCATTACTACTCTTAAAGTCACATTTCATAGTTTCAACCTATAAATTTTTTTAATTATGCACTATAGTAATCAAATACTTTCATTCATATTAACTCAAAATAAGGTTAATGTGAGACCCTGTCAAGCTCGATTAAAAGACAATATTGTACCAAGTGGTACAACCAAGTTAAATCGCCTTGAACTAGTTCAAATAGAAATTCTAAGAGGAATTTGAAAATTCTAAAACCCACAGAATGACTTAGAATAATGATTCGGAGTTCAAGGTCCAGTTTGGAGTCAATCGAGAAAATTGACCGATTAGGGACAAAACGGTCATTTTGCCATTTAAGGACAAAATGGGGATTTTTAGCAAAGACTTGATTATATTTGACCAAGAATAATTATATGAAACATAATATGATTATTGGAGCATAAAATGAACTTTAGCAGTAAAAAATTGTGATTCTCGGTATTTTTGGAGCACAAGGTTAAAATGGTAATTTTACCGCTAGAGGACCAAACGAGAATTTTTAGAAAAGATTTTGGTCTCATTTGATTAAAATTGATCAATATTAGTATTATTTGAGGTTGAAAAGTAGAAATAATATAATTCCGGTACATTTTAGAGTAATAGGGGCAAAATCGTAATTTTTTTGTCCTGGGGGCAAATTGGTAAATTTTTCACCCCAGCACTTGTCAAGACCAAGGGATTTTATTTGTGGTAGGATTGGATAAATACAAGAATAATTGTGGTGGAAAATTCAATAGAAAAAGTCAAATAATTAAAATAATGGACCAATGGCTTTATGCCATGTGTCAAGCCTTAATATTTTAATATTAAAGCATAAAAATCAGCCATAAAACCCATTTTCTCTCACCAAAATCGGCATGAACCAGAAATTGAAAAGAAAAGAAAGGAAACAAAGGGCGAAAAGCAAAAACCTAGCTAAAAATCAAGAGATTTTAAGTGTTTTTCAAGAATCAAGCAAAACAAAGGTAAAATTTCTTTAGTTTTACTTTAATCCTAGCTTACCCATGCTTTAGTTCTTAATTTTCATGGCTAAATGTTGAGTAATCATGCTGAAATCCTTGAGGCCGAATGGTTATGAGGGAGATTTGATAATTGAAATTAGTTGAATTTTAGTTATGTTGTTATTTGGTGATAGATAAGCATGGTTATGAACAAAAATACAAAAGAAACATTAAATTTCTCTAGGGTTCTTCATTGACCGAACCATGAGGGTTGAATATCAAGGAGGAATTGTGTAAATTTCAAGGAAAAATGAATTGGAAAAATGAAAAATTAAGTGAGAAATGTGACTAGGAAAAATTACGGTGTTAGTACACCGTAATGACCGAATTATTACGTGAAGAAATTGAAGGATTTCAATGCTGAAATTTAATTATTAGAAATGTGTGTGATGAATTAAGGTTTTAGAAGAGAAATAGATTAATTTGGAGGTGATTTGGACACAATCATCAATTAATCGGGCGATTAGTCGAATTTAATCGATACTGCGTTTAAGCGATAATCGGATGCATTTTTGCATTTGCATATCATGCATTAGTAATTTAAGTTAGTTTATATCAATTTAGGGACAATATAGTAAATTCCTCGACTTTGTTATTTGTCAAGGTGGTGAGACGTCCGAAAAAGGCAAAGGAATTGCGCTTGAGGACTATTAGTCCGAGTGCACCCGAAATTCGAATTTTCGACAACAGTGAGTGAACTTGCATTTCAAATTGTTTTGGGATATGTACATGTATTGAGATGGATAATCTGAATGATTTTATCCAAATTTCTTAAAATGTGTGCCGGGGAACAAGCTCTTGATAAAAATATCTTGATGTGTGAATTGTGATATGCATAAAGGCATGAATTCATGTGCTCTATAATATGCTGCTATATATGTGTAGATATGTGATATGTATTGACAGATAATACTGTGTGATAATTATAACCATACATGTGCACGATGTGGGGGAGCACATGTCGGTGATGATGGGTGCGGATATATGGAGGATGATATTACCTGTGCACGATGTGGGGGGATGCACACGATGACTCCAGCTATGTGCACGATGTGGGGGTTGCACATAAGCTGGTGAGATAGTGGTGATATTTGTGTTTATCTATGTGAGTATATGTGTGAATTTGAGAACCCTTTCATTGTAAATTAGTTTGAATTGGGGGAAAAGGTTTGATACTGAATTGAATCAAAATGGTTTTGTTCCAAATATGTGCATCATGGTTTAAAAATCCTTCTTGGATATTATTACTTGTTCCCACCTAATGTTCGCTCACTGAGTTTCGTACTCACAGTTTTCAAAAATTCTTGTTTTCAGATCAGGAGATTGTAGAATCCTAAATCGCAGGATCACTGTAGTTTGTCTCTTGGTAGGTGTCCAGCATTCAATAGTTGCCCATTTTTCTTGTAAATTCTCCGCTAAAGTCATGGGCCTTTTGTATTGTGATTATGTACATGTAATGTACATTGTCAAATTTTATATTTGACCGGTATGTATGTGTATATTTTATCTATAATGCAATTATGAGTTGGCTTTGTGTGCACTGGGTGCATTGCGTGTGGATGCCTCACACGATCATACGTGGAGTAAAGTAAATGAAAATAGGCTTGCTTGGGCTTGGTGAGCTATGCTCATTGGGTCCATGCGCCAGTCACAACCCAGGAATTGGGTCGTGACATTTAACCATTGCCAACTCATGGTCGCATTACCAATCACAATATATATATAGTGTCTAAGACATGTATCTTAGTACTTTACATCACATAAACATATTCACAAACAAAAATGACCCTTGACTTCCAGCGGAATGACCACGGTGAAGGTGTTGCTACTGAATGCCATGGATACCTACCGAAAAGATTATATGGGGACACCTCTATCTAGGTTTCAACCACCTTCAGATTTGAAAACATGAAGTTAAAAATGGTGAGTATAAACTCAGTGAGTGAACATAAGAAGGGAACAAGCAATTGGTAAGGAAAATTTTTTAAACTCGTGATACATTTGTTTCAAAAACAATGCAATTGAATTAATTTCTTACTAAAAACCCTACATTTCAAACTTTGATTAATAGCTTCAAAGTGTTGAAAAACCCATGGGCAATCCATGAAGTTAAATTGGAAAAAATATGTCAAAATCAGGCAAGGTAAAAAGCATGACAGCAAGTTTCTCGCTGCAGCGAGAAGCATTCCTAGTTTGCATATGTTTTGGCTTTTCAAGCATATCTCACGCTACAGAGGTCCAATTGACATGATTTTTAGACCATTAAAAAGCTAAGAGGCTGGGTTATAACTTTGATGTTCACTTTGCCCAGTTCTGACTAGAAGGTGGTCAAAATCATTGTCAAAGTAAATGTAGTGCACAGGTGTCACGACCCGGTATTCCCCTCGAGCTCGTGACAACCGTCGCGATGTCCCGATAGACATTCCTACCCTGAATGCCAATCGACACCTCGCAAGGCTTTTATATCCGTTTTCTCACCTCCCTTGTGAGCAATGATCACTAAATACCGTGTTTCAAAGATTTATAAGCTATTTCCAAGTCAAATCAATATAAATATAATTTTCGCCTCACGGGGGCATTCTGGTCATTTTTCTTAAAAATTTAGAAACCAGTTAAAAATGTAATATATGAGTGGAAAATACACATTTCATAATAAAAAATATGTTTTGCTATTTAAAACATTCATTTAAATTGAAATTTGTAACTAGTAGAATATAATAAAAATATATAATAAAATATTCTATTTTCTTATAAAACAATATTTATAGAGTTGTCCGTAATTAATTTTTATAGCGTAAAAGCAAAATAAATTCATACATACTGTAACAAAGACAATTAGAGTATGTAACCCCATATGCAATGACAAGTGGGCCCTATAATAGATAAATATGTACCAGAAGGTAGACTTTCGAATTCTAAGGATGTAGGTCCAAAAGTAGATTCTCGATGAATTTAACTATTTATTGACTATCTTGAGCCTGAAATGGGTGGAAAGGAGGGTGGTGAGATTATATAATCTCAGTGAGTAAGCAAATATCATCTAAAATATCTAAAGTTGAGTAAATAGAGACAGTTAAAATAGATTAGCATAAAATCATTTGTAGCGTTTCGATCTGATTTCAATAAGATAAAAGAGATTCATTTCACCAAATAAACAATGAGGCTTATGATTTCCTAAAAAGCTTGGCTTGTGCCAAAATCATTCTCGTACTCGGTTCTCAGGGATTCCTTGGCCTGGGGCAATCCCAACCGAATCTGCCAAGGGTGTTAAATGTCATATACACATAGAACACATTTTTACATCCGATAACACAACCGTTCCTTGGCACTAGCTGAGTTTACCCTCACGTGGTAGTTCGGCGTGTAGTGAACTCTAATCGTTTTACCTCAGGAGTCACCCTACTCGCCTCTCCAACTGAGGTAAGAATATATATATACCTAGATTTTGTGCCCCTCTAATAGGCTGGTCCACAGAACCTGCCACTATAGTGACCATTCGATAACCCACCAATTCAATAAAAGTTTAATAGCATGACGTAGCTAATATTGATAGGTCTGGGTCCCTATCACTTGACTACTGGCCATGCTCCTAAGAGCAAGCTCAACACAGGTCCCGCAGAACCTTCTCGCCAAACTTCAAATCCCATACCTTTTTAAAATTTCTCCCGAAGGGAACAACTTTAACCATTTCAAATCCAACCATTTGTGTCCACATTATCATAAGCCATTCGATTCAAATAATAATTTACAACACATCAAGTAGTCTCCAAGTACTCCATTTTCAAAGCCATCATTTAATTTCAAGACAATTTATAAAATCATTTCATTAAATCACATTTTTGCTTATAAAACATAAAAGTTTATCATTTAAACTCATTTTCCATAAAATCACAAAATCAGATAAAAATCACTTTAGATAATTAAGATGATGATAAGGTTACTCACAATTTCGGGAGTTGAATTTTCGACTACTTCGACTATTGATCCTCGGGTACAATTACTTTACTCTTGCCAGAATGCTCACCACCTAAACATAATGCACAATAAGCAATTTGCTACATTTGTGCTAAACCGTTATAAAACCAATTCAGGCTCTATAAGTATGCATGAAATGGAATGCAAACTGCTCGGGTAACTATCTAAACATGGTGTCCAATGCAAGCTCAGTTGTGTATCTCAATAAAACGGTATTGGCCTAATTCGATCTATCACCCGATTAATTGGCCAATATGTCCCATTCAACTTCAAATAATTCCATTTCTCTTCCAATACTCAAATTCATCAAACACCAATTAAATATTTTGAAATATGTCAAAATCATCCCCACATTCTCTCTTGTGCAATTCGGCCATTGAGGGTTCAATAACCATAGAATTTTTTTATGCTTAATTCTCACACCATAAACCATTAATTCCTAACCCAATCACTTGAAATAAAAATCAAATTCATCACCATTATGCCACATGAAAAATTCGGCCCTTAAGTGTGGGTGAAGGACATAAACTTTTCTTGCTTGTTTTTCATTCCACATATCACCAAACCATCAAAAATGTTAGAATATCATATATTCTAACTAAATTCATCATCAATCCTTCATTTGTGAAATTCGGTTATTAAAGGTTTAATATGGAATTTATGACTTGCATGCTAAACTTCATCATTTTCGGTTTCCATCACCACCATTCATTAAATTCTAACTAATTAACAATAGATATCAAAAGATTCATCATCATATTTTCTTCATGAAATTTGGCCAATAAAGAATGCTTGAAGAACATGTGATTTCATACTTGATTTCTACACCTAACACCATAAGACAAATAAAAACACTTAAATAACTTAAAATCAATCCAAGTAATTCATCAAATCTTCTCTCTCTAAATTTGGTCAGCTATCAATCCATCTTGAAATCATGTGATTCAACCATGGAAAATGCAAAAGAATGCATGCGAAAGCTATATCACAAGCTAGAATAAAAAAATTTTACCTTTAATAAGTTGAATTCTTAAAATCTAATGATTTTCTCTTGAAATTTGCTCTTTAGGGTTTGTTCTTCCTTTCTCCCCTTTGTTTCTTGCCTTAGCCGACCATGAGCAATGAGTTAAGTGAGGTGTGGGCTGATTTTTAAAGTCAAACAATTAAAGGTTACAATTTTGACACATGTCACCATGTGATTGGTACATGTGTCATACTTACCCATTAAGCTTTCTCTCTCCACTACTTAAATTTCTTCATTTATCCATAATAATAATGGGTGAGATTCATGTGCTAGACAAGTGTTGGGTGGTGCAAAATTACGATTTTTCCCTTGGGCTGCAAAATGACTATTTTGCCCCTATGCTTAGAAAAATGTCGAAATTAAAATTCTTCACTACCTAAACTCAAATTATGTTATAAATAGTCAATCTTGATCAAAAACTTCTTCCAATATTCCAATTTTATCCTCGAGTGGCAAGTTGACCATTTTGCCTATATATAGTAAAAATTCCAATTTGACTCCAAATCAGTCCTTGAACTCCGAATCACCATTTTAAGTCATTCTAGGGTTTTAAAATTCTCAATTTCAACTTAAAATCTTTATTTGAACTTGTTCGAGGCTTAAATTAACTTGTTTGTACCATTAGGAACACTACCGACTTTCGACGATTTTTTCGAGGCCTTTCAAGTATACCAGCATGTTGTCAAGCACATGAATGACATGGTAAATACTTTATAAGGTCGGGCTTGACAACAATACCCCCCTTAAAATAAAATTTTGACCTCAAAATTTCACTTACTGAACTCAGAGAAAAGATGGGGTATTGGCTTTCCATCTGATGCGCGACTTCCCACGTCATCTCTTTTTATAAGGAATTTCGATTTGTTCATCTCGTTTATCTCCAGTTCAACTTGAGTACTTCACTCGTGTTTATCATTATCCTTGAGAATCATATCTGCAGTACCTTTCACAATCATGATCTTTTATATCGAGACTTCAAGCATGTCTTTATTACTATCATTAAAGTTGAACCATAACTCCATCTCAAACGGCTTTATCTCATACAACTTAATCTTGCTATAGATTGCCTTCCCTCGGTATCATTTCTTTGACTACTTCTCCAAATTTCTTACATCAACATAGTTCAACTTTCAATGGAACCTCCTATTGCTGCAGTATCCATGTAACTCATCAAATATATTGAGTGCAAATCATGAATCGCTATGAATAATTCTTTACTCTAGTTGATCATATCATTGACTCCACATATATATATGCACATGCACATTCAGATATCCACATTCCTTATAACTTCACATCATTTACATGTTTATACTCCTTCCTTATCATTTCCAATTGTACGCTTAAGTTTCATTGTATTATATGTCCTTGCATTACAATGTCATTGATGCTTCAAAAATGTGCCTTCACTTGATCATTGCATCTCATGCAATACCACAATTCATAAAAGTCATCCTTATTCCTCGATTATCCTTCATGCTTTCTAGCTATAAGGGGTTCTTAACCAATTACATTTATAAAATGAATAATTCACCTAATTATTACGTTTCGTCCTTGCAATTATAAGATCAAGGTATCTTGAACTTAGGATGTAAAAGTTTTCTCCTAAAGCATATCCGAAGATCCATATGTTCTAAGTCTCTTACTTTTAGAAAGGTCACATTTAAGACTGATCATTCGTATCATAAGTCACACATTGAACCAAATAGACTTTTAAATTGATCTTTCAAGTAATTTATATATCAATCTCAATTATAGAACTCCACATGGCACTTAAACTAGATTTGACATTTCCAAGTCATTTAACTTCAAGCTGCTATGCACATATTCAACGCTTATATGCTTATAAAATAATTCAGAAGTCTAACACTTTTTATGTGTAAGCTTGGTAAGCTCAATTAACACAATGCACTTACCTCCGTGCACATAAGTATTGATTTACACATCCTTAATACTTAGATTTATAAACCTCAAGTGAATCACAGCAATCACCATTCATTTCAACCTAAGTGTACCCTTTATTACCATTATCCTACACGTCCTTTTTATATTGACCTTAAATAATGACCCAATGTCATTCAATTTCTTCCCACCAATAACCATAGGTTCAAATTATAATTCCACCCAATGAATAAACTATTACTGACCCATCGATCCAACTCCACTTTTCATTATCTTTAGTCGGAGGGATATATCATTACGTTAACCTTCCATTATATGTATTTGCCCAAAAATCTCTCATCAATAATTATATTGTTAATCCACCTCTATCCTACCAAGAGATTCTCATATACATTCAGTTATTTAAACAGACACTTATAATCCATTCAAGTCATACACTTTAAAAGTCAATGTTAAAAGTTTGACTTTACACTACATCTATCTAGAGTTAAAGTAATACAAAACCCAAAAAATAATATTAAGTATCACTAAGATCATCCTCCTCCGAATCCTCTTCTATCACTTGAGATTTCCCTTTGTTATCTTTAATCCATGCCTGTTGGATTCTCTTACATTCCTCATCACTCACGGGCGTAGCGTTTTTTTCGCAACTGGGAGGAAAATGTCTTACAACAAGTACAGATACCTTTCTAGGATGATAACACTTTTTGACTATCATCACTTTCTCCCTCTTTTTAGCATACTTAATAGACTCTTTCAGAACAGAATTTCTTACACTTATTCTAAGGTCATTACTATCTTCATTTTCAAGGGTTTGGCTAGTGTCGGGGCTTTCCTCTTCATGAAGCCACCTTTCCCAATCCAATGGGGTTGTAGACGAGTCTCTTTCCGGACTACTAGGTTCCAAGCGCCATCGGATTCTAGCCGTGAAATCTAGTGATCCCTCGCTAGTACTACGAGAGGCATCCAGATTACCATCTCTCCTAGACATGGTGTATCTAACCAACGCACTTCAAAACCTATATGCAACCACATAGTAATCTACTTAATCGTTTATGCACCACAAAAGTAAGCAAGTTTCTAGATGCAGATACCCTTTATTCTATTCAACCTAACTTAACTTAACCCAGGGCCACACTGACACTATATATTTAAAAATAACTTTTAAATCAAAAGCTCTGATACCACTTGAATTGTCACGACCGGTACTCCCCTCGAGCCTGTGACAACCGCTGCGATGTCCCTATAGACATTCCTACCCCGAACGCCAATCGAAACCTTGTAAGGCTTTTATATCCGTTTTCTCACCTCCCCTGTGAGCAATGATCACTAAATACCGTGTTTCAAAGATTTATAAGCTATTTCCAAGTCAAATCAATATAAATATAATTTTCCCCCCATAGGGGCATTTTGGTCACTTTTCCCAAAAATTTCGAAACCAGTCAAAAATGTAATATATGAGTGGAAAATGCACATTACATAATCAAAAATATGTTTTGCTATTTAAAACATTCATTTAAATTGAAATTTGTAACTAGTAGAATATGAGAAAAATATTTAATAAAATATTCTATTTTCTTATAAAACAATATTTATAGAGTTGTCCGTAATTAATTTTTGTAGCGTAAAAGCAAAATAAATTCATACATATTGTAACAAAGACAGTTAGAGTATGTAACTCCATATACAATGACAAGTGGGCCCCATAATAGACAAATATGTACCAGACGGTAAACTTTCGAATTCTAAGGATATAGGTCCAGAAGTAGATCCTCGCTGAATTTAACTATTTACTGACTATCCTGAGCCTAAAATGGGTGGAAAAGAGGATGGTGAGATTATATAATCCCAGTGAGTAAACAAATATAATTTAAAATATCTAAAGTCAAGTAAATGGAGACAGTTAAAATAGACCAGCATAAAATCATTTGTAGCATTTCGATCCCATTTCAATAAGATATAAGAGATTCATTTCACCAAATAAACAATGAGGCTCATGATTTCCTTAAAAGCTTGGCTTGTGCCAAAATCATTCTCGTACTCGGTTCTCAGGGATTCCTTGGCATGGGGCAATCCCAACCGAATCCGCCAAGGCTGTTAAATGTCATATACATATAGAACACATTTTTACATCCGATAACACAGTCGTTCCTTGGCATTGGCTGAGTTCACCCTCACGTGGTGGTTCGACGTGAAGTGAACTCTAATCATTTTACCTCATGAGTCACCCTACTCGCCTCTCCAACTGAGGTAAGAATATATATATACCCAGATTATGTGCCCCTCTAATAGGCTGGTCTACAGAACCCGCCACTGCAGTGACCATTCGATAACCCACCAATTCAATAACAGTTTAACAGCATGACATGGCCAATATTGATAGGTCTGGGTCCCTATCACTTGACTACTGGCCATGCTCCTAAGAGTAAGCTCAACACAGGTCCCGTAAAACCTTCTTGCCAAACTTAGAATCGCAAACCTTTTTAAAATTTCGCCCGAAGGGAACACCTTTAGCCATTTCAAATCCAGCCACTCGTGTCCACATTATCATAAGCCATTCGATTCAAATCATAATTTACAACACAACAAGTAGTCTCCAAGTACTCCATTTTCAAAGCCATCATTCAATTTCAAGACAATTTATAAAATCATTTCATTAAATCACATTTTTGCTTATAAAACATAAAAGTTTACCATTTAAACTCATTTTTCATAAAATCACAAAATCGGATAAAAACCACTTTAGATAATTAAGATGATGATAAGGTTACTCACAATTTTGGGAGTCGAATTTTTGAGTACTCCGACTATTGATCTTCAGGTACAATTTCTTTACTCTTGCCAGAATGCTCATCACCTAGACATAATGCACAATAAACAATTTACTACATTTGTGCTAAGCTGTTATAAAACCAATTCAGGCTCTATATGTATGCATGAAATGGAATGCAAACTGCTCGAGTAACTATCTAAACATGGTGTCCAATGTAAGCTCAATTGTGTATCTCAATAAAATGGTATTGGCCTAATTCGATCTATCACCCGATTAATTAGCCAATATGTCCCATTCAACTCCAAATAATTCCATTTCTCTTCCAATACTCTAATTCATCAAAAACCAATTAAATAGTTTGAAATATGGCAAAATCATCCCCACATTCTCTTTTGTGCAATTCGACCATTGAGGGTTCAATAACCATAGAATTTTTTATGCTTAATTCTCACACCATAAACCATTAATTCCTAACCTAATCACTTGAAATAAAAGTCAAATTCATCACCATTATGCCACATGAAAAATTTGGCCCTTAAGTGTGGGTGAAGGACATAAAATTTTCTTGCTTGTTTTTCATTCCACATATCACCAAACCATCAAAAATACTAGAATATCATATATTCTAACTAAATTCATCATCAATCCTCCACTTGTGAAATTCGACTGTTAAAGGTTTAATGTGGAATTTATGACTTCTATGCTAAAGTTCATCATTTTCAGTTTCCATCACCACCATTCATTAAATTCTAACTAATTAACAATAGATATCAAAAGATTCATCATCATATTTTCTTCATGAAATTTGGCCGATGAAGAATGCTTGAAGAATATGTGATTTCATACTTGATTTCTACACCTAACACCATAAGACAGCTAAAAACACTTAAATAACTTAAAATCCATCCGAGTAATTCATCAAATCTTCTCTCTCTAAATTTGGTCAGCCATGAATCCATCATGAAATCATGTGATTCAACCATGGAAATGCAAAAGAATGCATGGGAAAGCTAGATCACAAGCTAGAATCAAGAAATTTTACCTTTAATCTGTTGAATCCTTAAAGTCCAATGATTTTCTCTTGAAATTTGCTCTTTAGGGTTTGTTATTCCTTTCTCCCCTTTGTTGCTTGCCTTAGCCGACCATGAGGAATGAGTTAAGTGAGGTGTGGGCTGATTTTAAAAGTTAAACAATTAAAGGTTACAATTTTGACACATGTCACCATGTGATTGGTGCATGTGTCATACTTACCCATTAAGCTTTCTCTCTCCACCACTTGAATTTCTTCATTTATCCATAATAATAATGGGTGAAATTCATGTGCTGGACAAGTGTTGGGTGGTGCAAACTTACAATTTTACCCCTGGATGACAAAATGACTATTTTACCCCTATGCTCGGAAAAATGTTGGAATTAAAATTCTTCACTTTCCAAACTTAAATTATGTTCTAAATAGTCAATCTTGTTCAAAAACTTCTTCCAATATTCTAATTTTATCCTCAAGTGGTAAATTGACCATTTTGCCCCTACATAGTAAAAATTCTAATTTGACTCCAAATCAACCCTCAAACTTCAAATCACCATTTTAAGTCATTCTGGGGTTTTGAAATTCTCAATTTCATCTTAAAATCTTTATTTGAACTTGTTCGAAGCTTAAATCAACTTGTTTCTGCCACTAGGTACACTACCAACTTTCGATGATTTTTTCGAGACCTTTTAGGTATACCAGCACGTTGTCAAGCACATGAATGACATGGTAAATACTTTATAAGGTCGGGCTCGACAGCAAGAATCTGGAACCACCCAAGCGTTTCTGGCTGTAGCGAGAATCCATTCTCGTTGTAGCAATTTTTAGGGCAGATGACAATTAAGGAATTTTCACATGCCACAAAATCCATCCCTACCATAATGCACATCAAAGTGAACACATTGACAATAATCAAGTTATCAACATTCAAAACAATCACATATTATAATCATAAACTTGCTATCACATATACATATATAAACATATATAAACAAGTACACCACTCCACTTCATTAATCATTATGTACACTCTTTACTCACACATCATTAGTGGCATGTGAACTGCCCACTCGCACATACATGGTTGTAATTATCACAACATTGTCATTCAATCGACATGTGCACTACCCACTCCGCACATGCACAGTTACATCAATTACACAAAATTTCTTAACAATACATATCATATATTCTTATATACATATCAACATCATATAGAGGTACATAAATTCATCACAATCATGTTCCACATCACAAAAACATTTCACTAAAAGCTTGCTCCCATGGCACCCGTTTTTAAAGAGAAGTTAGATAAAATCATTCAAACGTTTTGTTCAAATACATTCACATTCCTAAAAAAATTTTGAAATGCAAGTTCACTCACCGGTCTTTATTGACATTTTGATCGACCCTAGCTTCGACTAATGTTCTAGATGGGGATCTGAAGCCTCGTTGGAACCTATCACACATAACAATATCACATTCAACCCAACTTGGCATTAATACCATTCCAAAAGCTATTTCTAAACCAAGTTCTACATTCATTTCTAACTAGCTTTTAACTACTATTAAATGGTTATTAATTGCACTACTTTAGTTACACTAAAATGAATAATCAATCTCAACAATAAAACACTCACAAATCTAATTACTAGATATCATCAACCACTAAAGAGATTAACTTTAACCCATACTCACCTTGGTGGTCTTTTTAATTGAATTCTCTTTAAAGATTCTTTAAGCTATTAAGGGAAATCATTCTCTCTCTCTCCACACATTTAGCTAGTGAGAGAAAGTATGAAATTAAGATTTTTTAAGAGTTTTAAGGTGAAAGAGTGAAAAAGCACAAAAGGTTCTATGAAAAAATGCATAAAAGCATGAAAATTGGGGTTAACTTGAGAAAATCTATGGAGGTTTCAAAGCATGCTCCCATGGAAGGTGAAAAAACGTAAGAAGAAGAAGAAGAAGTGCTGGAAATTTGAAAAAGTTACTAGAAACTTAGATATTTATGCCTTATGTTTATCCATTTTCTCACGTAATTACCAAAATGCCCTTAGCAAAGTCATTTTGTCTTCCCCTTGCCTTTATACAATCCTTTTACTTCCTTGACACTAAGATAAGGTCCATAATAGTCTAGAAATGCTCAAGTTCATGAAAACTTAAAAACTTTCACTCGATATGCAAAATGACAGTTTTACTCCTACCGTGAAAATTATCAACATTTTTATCTTCTTTATTCATTTTACCATCATTCTTTATTCCTTAGGTCTATTTAGACCTTAATAACATTAGAAAGCTACTTCCTAGAGCTCACCATAAGAAATGACGAAATTAGCTTGTCACGACCCAATTTTTTGGGCCATGACCGGTGCATAAGCCCAATGAACGTAGCTCACTAAACCCAAGCAAGCCTATACTACTTATTTTAATTAATGATTTGTCTACTAATGTGGCCATACGCATTCTCAAATAGTGTAAAGACAGCCAATTCACGATAGCATTAACGATTAAAACATATATTCATACATTGTTCACGATATGTAACTCAGTAATTACATTACATGAACATATTCATATAACCAAAAAGACCCGTAATTTTCAGCGGAGGACTACCAAAAAGGTAACTATTGAATGTAGAGCACTTACCCAGGAGACGAATTACGAGGACTCCTCGACTTGGACCCAACAGTCTCCTGATCTGAAAACATGAATTTTTAAAATCGTGAAAACAAAACTCGGTGAGCGAATATTAGAAGGGAACAAGCAATAATAGCTAGGAAATTTGATAACCATGATGCACTAATTGGAAAACGAGATAATTTTGATCTAGTTAACATTAAAATTCCATTTTCCCCTCAATTCAAGTCATTTTGCAATGAGGTAGAGAGTTCTTGAATTTACACATATATAGATATATAAACCCATATAATCACGTGCAGTTTTATCCACCACACCATTTTTCTCAACTCTAGTGCACTCCCTACTCGCACCAAGCATTAAGACCATGTGTGCGCTCCCTACTCGCACAGTCGCTGGTCATCAAGTGTACATCCCCACTAGTACATAGCAATATGACCATGTGTGCTTTCCCTACTAGCACAGTCGTTAGTCATCATGTGTACATTATTCATCCATTCATGTCATTATCCACACAATATATGAGCATGCACACATTTTCTGTAGACAATGTATATACTCATAACATTAAAATAATTTTCAAAAGCTTGTTCTTGGAATTCATCATTTTTTTTATAATAAATTGGATAAATTCATTCAAAACATTTTACTCAAACACATTCATATTCCCAAATCAATTTTGAAATGCAATTTCACTCACCAATTTTTTTCGAAAGTCGAATTCGGATACTTCGACTATAAATCCTTCGGTGCAATTTCCTTGCCTTTGTTAGAGGATTCACCACTTAGACATATTGCACACTCAATAAATCACTACAATTGTGCTAATTTAGTATAAAATTGACCTAAATTCTATATGAATGCATGAAATGGTCGGGTAACCGTTTAATTACGGTGTTGACCTAATTCGGTCTATCACTCGATAAATTAGCCTACGTGTCCAATTTAGCTCCAAATTACACCATTTCATTTCCAATACTTCAATTCACCAAACATCAATCAAATAACACAAAATTCAGCTTAATCACCTTCACAATTCTTCTCAAAAATTTTGACCATTGTGGTGCATTCACACTAAAATTTTTCCTATTTGATTTTCACACCACAATTCATCAATTCTCAACTAATTCACTTGATCACAAAATCAATTCATTATTCCCACACTTCACATAGGGTTCCGCCATTGAAGGATACCAAAGATTGTGGTTTTCTTCACTTGTTTTCATGCTACACACCATTAATCACCTAAAAACACGAACATACCTAAAAATCAAACCAATTTCAACACCATTTCTTCACCATACCCATTCGGTCAGCATCAAACCCATTATGAAAACATGCTATTCAACCATGGAAAATAAGTTGAAATGCATGGTAATGTAGATCTCAAGCAAAAATTAAGAAATCTCACCTTTTTCCACTTGATTCTTGAATTTTAACAATTTCTCTTTGAATTTCTCCACCTAGGGTTTTATTTTTTCTTTCTTGCTTTTGTTCTTGCTTTGGCCAAATATGGGAAAGGAAAAATGGGGATTTATGGGTTGATTTTTCAAGTTAAAAATTAAAAAGTCAAAGCTTGACATGTGGCATTCTTTTATTGGTCCAAAATTTAAATATTTAACTTTTAATTCTTTAATTCTCCACCACACAATTTCTCATATTTATCCATTTCCATGATGATTAAAATCCCTTAGTCTTGACAAGTGTTGGGGGTGAAAATTTACCATTTTGCCCCCGGGGTGGCAAAATTACCATTTTGCCCTTATGCTCTGAAAAATATCGAAATTAAAATTTTGCACTGCTAAACCTCATATTATACTCCAAATGATCAATCTAAATCAAAATTTTCATCAAATATCCAAATCAAAATTTTAGGTGGCAAAATGACCATTTTACCCTTACATAGTCAACATTCTCGATTGACTCTAAATCGGACCTCAAACTCTGAATCACCCTTTTAAATCATTTTGTGGGTTTTAGAATTCTCAAATTCATCTTAGAATCTTTATTGGAACTAGTTCGAGATTTAAATTCACTTGATTGTACCACTAGGTACAATACTGATTTTTTGAAAATTTTTTTGAGGTGTTTCAAGTATACAAACATTTTATCTACTGGTCTATAGAGGCTGAGGCCTCACATAGCCTTGGTCCATGTTATTATGTCTACTTCTAGTTACGGGTCTATAGAGATTGAGGTCTCACAAATATTAAAGCACTAGAATATCTATTTACATTAGAGTCATTGACTATGAAAAGTGGGATATGATCACAAATGGTCATTTCATCCCCATTAGCACAAATTTAATCACGAGTGAGAAAATAACCAAATTTAGAGACGAGTGGACAGAAGCTGAAATGAGAAAGGTTCGAATAAATTTCAAAGCCATCAACATTCTTTATTGTGCCTTAACTCCTTTAGAATTCAACAAAATTTCTAGTTGTACTATAGCCAAAGAAATTTAAAAAAATCTTAGGATCATTCATGAAGGGACTTCTCAAATTAAAGAGTCTAAGATCACCTTTTTCACCCACAACTATGAATATGATCAATTCATCAACATAGTTAGTAAGCTCAACCAACTTAGAAAAGTTATACTTGAACATGAGTTAGTGAAAAGGTTACTTAAAAGCTTACTAAAAAGCTGGAGACCAAAAGTGACTAACATTTGAGAAGCCAAAGACCTCAATATGACCATTCTTGATGAGATATGTGGTTCACTTCTCATATATGAGCTGAAAATGAAAGAAGAGGAAGAAAAGATGGAAGAAATAGCCAAAATTTTTTTAATGGCCAAAGATGAAGAACTTGAGGTAACATCTAGTTTATGTGAAATTTCATTTGATGCTTTTCAAGATGAGTATAATTGTTTGTATTCTAAATTTGAAAGGCTAGCTTTCAAGTACAAAGTTTTGAGAAAGAAAGCCATATTATTAGATGATAAATTAGAGAAAGTCAAGAATGATTTCAAAATTATTTTTGATCAAGGCAATATACTTCAAATTGAGCTTGAGCATTCCATAATAGATTTTGAATCTTTGAAGTTGAAACTAGAGAGCAAAAATAAGGCCTTATGAAAGGCATTAGATTAGAATATTGCTCCCATATCTTCAATTGAAAAGAGTTCAAAACTAAAATTGAATAAAGAAGAGAAACCAAAAGGAAATGTTGTTTTTATGATGAAAAAGGATGCATCTTCATTCCATTGTTATGATTGTGGCAAATGAGGTCATCTCTTTTATGATTATTATCATAAGGGTAATAATCTCCCTAAAACCAAGATAGTTTGGGTGCCTAAAATTTCTTATGAGCTTGCTAATCCCAAGGACCCATCAAAGTATAGGTAACTTTGAAAGAGAAATGAAATGTTGTTTTATAGGTTGAGCAAGAGCAAAAGGAACAATGTTTGAATGCTTAACCAAATGAGAGATAGCCTTAGTACTTGGATAATGGCTACTCAAAACACATGATCGGAAATGAAAATTTGTTTGTCAAGCTTGATAGAAAGAAAAATGGTAATGTTTTTTTTTTTTGTGACAACTCCAAAGGTATCATCCAAGGAGTTGAAACTGTTAGTAACACTTCTTAAACTCAAATTAAGCATGCTTTACTTATTAAAGGCCCAAAGCATGACTAATTGAGCATTATTCCAGTTTGTGATAAAGGATTTAGAGTTTGCTTTGATTCTTATGTATGCCATGTGATTAACATTGATTTAACAAAGTTGTATTCATTGGTAAAAGATTTGGAAATATTTATGTGAATTTGAGAAAATAAATTTGAAATACAAGCATATGATTTCAAATTTTAATGTTGAAAATGATTTCTTAATGAAAGGAAAGATTGATTTGGAAAAGCAAAATGAAAAATTGAAAATGAAGCTTGAAGATTTGACAAAAGAAAAGCAAAAAGTATGTTCCCTACTTTCAAAGATAATCAAATGCAATTATTACAACTTTCATGGTTATATTTCATACACTTGTTCAATTAAGAAATATCCAACTTATAGAGTTTAACAAGTGTGGGTACCAAAAGGAACTTTGAATGATGAAACTAGCAATCAAGGATCCAAATCAATTTGGATACCAAAGATCAAATTAAAAGTGTCTCTTGTAGGTGTGCTAGAGTAAGGAGGAACAAATTCTTAAAGATTAAATGCTCTCTAGACATAATGGAAATTGGGTGATTTTTATACCAAAAGTCATTTATTTGTCAAATTGTGAACTTTGGTTTTTCTTTTTTTTTTTTTGTAATAGCGTGAACTTTGGTTGTTTGCTCTTATTTTGCTTGGTTGTCAAATTCTTGAAATTGATTGATTTAGCTTGGTTTTTGTTTACCTTTTTAATTAAGAACTTTGATTGCCCTTTCTTGCTTGAATATTAAGTGCATAATTCTTTGTATACTCTCCCTTGAGCTTTATTGATAAATTTTAAGTATGGAATTTGATTTAATATGATACATGCTATAAATTGCATAATCTTGAAAGAAGTATGAGCCTAACTATTGAGTATGTATTTATGTTTGATCTTTTAATATATCCTCATGCTTATGCCAAAAGTTTTTCATTTTTTTGTGAGAAAATTGCTTGTTTTTCTTATAGATTTGAGTTTTATTGATTTTGCTTGAATGTGAAAAATTGTTTTGATATAATTTTCTCGTGTTTTGTGAAATTAATTTTTTTTTTTTGGAAAAAATGATTTTTGAGCATATTTTTAAATCATAAAAGATTTGATGCTAATGGCATGTGAAGTGGCTAATGTGATTAGTAGATTGATTTGTATAATTGCCTATTCTAGTAGTATAAACAAGGAAAATTGAGTTTGAATAGTTGAGTTCTTGATTTCCATGTGTCTAAGATAATTTAACCACTTGAACAACTTGGCTTTGTCATTTAAGACTTATTTGAATGTTTTAAGTTGGCTAAAATTGAGCATGATAAGCTTTGACTACTTGAATTAGTATTTTTAAAGAAAGATGAGCTTATATGAGAAAAATGTTTGCCATCTTTTAGTTTATAATGATTTATGAATTGGACAAGTTTGTTTCATGATGAAAATACTTATTGACTTGTTTTTTATTGGATGTGCATGCTTGGTTGTAAGTTTGAATTGTCATACGAGCATTTTTGACACATGATTATGAAATATTTAAAAATGACCCTCGATATGCATAAACATGATTCATTATGCTCATTATATATTTCATAAATCATTTAAAGCATAATTAAACATGATTGTATATTTCAGCTTTATTCTAACCCTTTGAGTTGTTTTTGAAAATGAATGTGTTTAGTCTCTTTTCTGTTCATCCCATTGGTTCACTTTGTTGAGCTCGTGAATAGCTGGGTTTATGTTGAAATTTTCCTTTTCTTTGTTGTGGTTTTCCTGTAAGTCAATCTTTTGAATTATCCTTGGCAATTTCTTTGTATTACCTTTATTGGCTTTATTTTTATGATCACTTGCCATTCAAAAAAAAAAAGCATAATTAAACAAAATTGAATGACATTGAGCTCATGTTTTTACATAAAGCATGTTTAATTCAAGTCTTGTATGTTTTTAAATGCAAAATTTTGGAAAGAGAGATTAAACCTTTATTAAATGATTTTCTTGCAAAACCTTTTTGTTCTCTTTGAATGAAATTGATTTATTAATTCTTTGTTTTTGATGATATAGCATGGTTGAGCAAAATTGATTTGAAATATTATTTAAATTATACAAATTCCATTTTTCTTGGTATTTCTCTCATAATTTACAAAACTGATTGAAAGGATTTTCTTAAGCATGACCTTGAGTGTAATAATTTGGCATTGATGGTATTTTTCAAGCGAATGAACAAATCTATTTGCAATGTTTGACATCCTTGAGGTTACATTGATTTCAATGATATAAAATTTAAACAAGTGTATCTTGTGTTGAAAATGCTATTATATCTTGTTTTTGTTGCAAAAGAATGCATGATTAAATACTTGAATGATCTCAAGGGCATTTTTATCCGTTTAATGGAAAATTATTGAAAATATTAAATTTGATGCTTGTTATGCTTAAACATTGCTTAATATTCTTGTTGTACATTTTATAAGTCATATTCACGCATCATGACGAAAATTGAGCATGCTTGAGCATATTAGAGATATAAATTTTTAAATGAGCAAAGATTGAAAATGAGAGCCAAATGGACAATTTTTAAGTTCTAAAATTCTTCACTTTATAACTTATTGTCCATTTTCCATGGAGTGATTTCTAATTTTGATTCATGGCTCTTCAAAACATGCATTATGAACATTTTCATGATTTTTTTGGTGCAAATGAATGTCTTGTGAAGTTGAAATTTGAGTTGATAATGATAAGCTATTGAGTTGTGCTGTTGATGAGCTAATGAATGCTTGAATTTATCTACTTCCAAGCATGGCTCTCATATTGATCTTTTAATTTCTCATATGCTTATAATGATAAAATTGAAAAATGAGAAATCGCTCATGAGTGAATAGTTTATTGCTTTTATCACTTCTCATGTGCTTACATTGAAAATTCATTTCTTGAGAATTGAAATGTTCAAATGCTTAATCTAGGAATAATTCTTGGAATATGCTACATGCTTGTTTTTAAATCATTGTTTCAAAATTGATTTCTTTATTACACATATGAATTTGATTAGGATGAACTCATTGAACTTCTTGAAAAATATTTTTGGTTCATCCATTATTTTGATCAAGTTATATGACATTTAATCTTGCTTGACCTTAATGATTGAAGTCTAAAACTTCAGTTAAGTAATATAATTACTTATAGTACTTAATTGCATAACTCAAATCAAGTTTGATCATGACATATAGTGTGCGTTGGCATAGTTGAAATTTATTTTGAATATGCATTTGAATGTTGACTATGTCTTCATTGAGCCTTAAATGTTCACATGATCTAAAAAGTTGGGTGTGGATCCAACTTTAGCTTATAGGTTACTAGAAATAACTTGACATGTCAAGTAAAATATGACCTATAGCTTTAGTTAGCAATGAATGCCTAATGTGGTTTGATTGAATATTGCTTTCTTGAATCTTGACAATTGCTATTCATTGATGATTGAACGTTCACTTTTAACATATTCATGAGTTGCGTGCTTTATTTTTAATATTCCATAACAATTTAAATAACTCATAAATCATGAATTATTGAGAAACAGCATGCGCCTTGAACTCAGTGGTTGTATATTTTAGAATGGGGAAATGTCTATATCGAACTCATGCTTGCATTTCAATAAACAAAATTGGAATCATGAGTAATAAAGATAACCATTTTATTTCTTGTAATCATGCTTGTGCTTACTTGATCATAATACTCTCATACATTATTGCAACAATTGTGAAATGTTTTGGTAATGTTTCATTGATAATAGTATCTTCTTGATGAGAAAATTCTTCTTGAATTGCTAACTTCATATATAATTTGGAGAATATTTCTTGAAATGCTTGTTTGTTAATGATTTGGAAAAATGCTTGGTTGATATTACTTGGTAATGCTAGATGATGCTTAATAATATTTAAGAATGATGATTGATGATTAATGATACCTTGAGCAGGCAAAGGAACTACTTAACAAATATCTTGAAAAATATGAATATTTGATACATATGTTGAACATCTGTTCAAATCCTCATACTCTTTTAGTTCCATGAATACTTGAGCGTCATGGAAATAAATTGAATATCCATTTGAATGGTCATTTATTCTAGGCTCATGATTTCTCTCTTAATATTTGATCTATCAGGGATCTCTAACAATTTATATTGAACTTATGATTTCTTAAGGGGGAGTTAATCATTGTCATTGATATCATAAGGAATTGTGATCTTCAACAACATGATTTGGTGAGAATTCAACATTTGGTGTTCTTCACGATTGGTAACATTTTTCTAAACACCAAAATTGATATTATGTTTATATTGCTTTTCACTTAAACTTGAAAGTTGAAATGCATAATTGGTATCGAGCCTTAAGTTTTCTCAATTAGTATCTAGCTTGAAAATTAGCATTAAGCTTTAGAATTGTCTCTTATAACTTGAGCTTTAAATTGATCATATCTTTCTTAAATGTGTTTAAGCCTTGAAGTTGATATTCTTGTAATGCTTAATGATACAAGAAGTCTTTACTAGTACTTACCAATTGATATAATGAGTTTTACAATGATTTCATCTTTCATAATTGATATTGTGCTTTTACAAAAAAGGATATCACAGCCAAAAAACAAGCTTTTTCTGATGAATTTCCAATGAAAAATTTCATTGGAAATTTCGTCGATAAAAGCATCATTGGAAATACTTTTTGTTGAAAATCTATCAGAAATTTCCAATAAAAAATTTCATCGGAAAAAGTACATAATCCATTGGCTGTCTTGTATCAATTTTGTTGAAAATTTCCAATGTAATTTTTCATTTGAGAAGCATTTCCTATGGAATTCTATTGGACAATTTTCCACAAAATTTTCGTTGGAAATACTTTTCCAATGAAAATTTCAATTGAAAATTCTGTTAATAATTTTTGACAAAATGTTCTGTCGGTAATGCTTTTTCAATGAAAATTACCAACTAAAATTTTGATAATAAATTATCAATTGACATCCACAATTCACATCCAAATTTTGTAAGAAAAATACGCATTAAAATATAAAATTCAAAATCAAGTTCATACAATAAGAAATCGTCATGAACACACAATATCTAAAAATGTTAAACAGATATAAACATAAAGCTAAATGTGCTATTGTAAGGCATACTAAAAGAGTATCAAAGTAAAACAAAGGAAAATATTTTAAGATTTGAAGCATACGGATCGAATTCTAGCTGAGAGGATGAATCTTCAGCATACTTCTACGATAATGCAGAATTACACATTTCCTGCAAAAAAAAAAAAACAAAACTTGTGAATTATACGTTATTGATGGATGGATGGATGGTTATCTATTAACACAACCTAAAACATATATATTGAGCAAAAAACAGAAAGACTTGAAATATATACATAAAATATATATAAAAGAGGATTTATCTTATGCCTTTTATCTATCTTATACTGTAATAAATAAAATTTGAAAAAGAGATGGGAATTCGAAACATACTTCTAACTAAGTTCTTTTTTGAGCTTTCTTAATAAAGAAAGGGAGCTAACAATTGCTAGGTTAGAGGTTAACTATCAAGACTTGAGAAGTCAGTGACAATTTTGCACAAACTCAATGAATATAGCAAATTTTAAGATTTTAGATCCCATATATAGATATAATTGATTTCACATAGACAATGCAATCCAAAAATATTGAATGTAAAAATCAAAGACTTTAGAAAATTCAATCTTATGCTAATGGATAAAGATAGTTTGAAGAGTAGTTCTTAATTAAGAAATCAGCAAGATTATCCATTGATGCTCTATTTTTTCCACTATAAAATTTTAAAAGAACTTATGTGTGTGCTGGATATATTATAAAATTACATGGAACTTATATTTCTTTATGCTAAATGGCGAAAGTAATCGGATATTACTCACAACTCATCACAACATCTTTGATTAGTTCTTTTTGAATATGAGAAATGAGTCCTAAAGATAACTGCCAAATCTTAATAGCAACATTACCACAGACCCAACCAACCCACCCTAACCCACATATCCTTTCTTTATCTTGAACTTGAAACTCTATTTTTTGGGGGGAGTGGGGTGGTGGGACACTTTGTGGACAACATTAAAATTAAACTGTAATTACCAAATAGCTAATTCCATATTTTCACTAAACTAAAATGTAATTACCAAACTGCACTGTTAGTGTTGCCTCTTCTAAACAACAGGGGACAAAAGTTATAAGGCACATTATAAGTCCAATAGTGAGTGCTCAATGGGTCTAATTTTATTTAGGTGTAGTGAATATTTTTGATTGGTGGATTATGAGCCATGCTATCCATCCTACATTATATAAGGAAACTTACAAGATACCTACAACTCTAGTATTGTTTTTGCAAAATACAAGCTAAGCTCAAATCAAACCCCAATTTGCCAAGCCTTGAAATCCAAAAACTGATTATCTATTTATAATTTAAAAATTTGCAACCTTAAACCTCTATTTTAACATCCAGAAAAGATTGAGGCCAGTTTAAACCTTCTAAAGCCAATTACAACTAATAACATCTTTAAGGCCAACAAAATGGATGACAACATCAAAACTATGGTATATTTTAGATATAGAAGAAATCAATTCCACAACATTAGTCAAATATTCATTTTAAATTATTTTTAAAAGTTAAAGCATAATTACAAAGCAAAAAGATACAAGATTAAAATTTAGGAAAAATGCTAACAGTACAATGACATAATCATACTGCAACTAATCAAAAATAGAAAAAATTATATATGTCCAATTAACATATTGTCTTAGAGATTAGCTTCTCCAAGTCCTCACTGTTCCTCAGATCACCTTGCAACCAAACCAAACCAAAACCTTGATCATGCTCTAAGCAATATATAAAACTTGGAATAGAGATCTTGAAACCAGGAAAAACCCAAATGTAAGATCATAATACTAAAAAAACAAACGTATAGTAATGATTTAAAGATTTCATTTTTGAAGCAAGAAATGAAGAGTTTCCATACCAAATTGAAGTCATAACATTAAATTACACTACTAGCAATCAACCATTGCCCAATTGATGCAACAAAATATCGAAAGGTTGACCAAACTAAGCTAAGAGTCAAGGTAAAATATCAAACAAAAGACAGAAGGATACAGCCTAAAAGGGACCAAAGGTAAGGAAAATTGAAGCCAACTATTGCAAGTAAATATAAGATGGGTTAGAAGATGTTACATCCCAAAAATGAAGGTTAGACTAGTGTTAGAGAATTTCCTACTAAAATCAAAGAAAATTTTTTTGTTCAAACACAAGCATAGACTTTTATATCACCAATTAAGTTCACAAAGTTTTAAAGCAAAATAAAAACTATTCATAAAAACATTTCCAAATATTCATTCAAATATAAAGGTTCAATGTTTTTATATGCATGTAAACTCAATAATGAAAACACAATCACCATCATGAAAGTATTCGGATAAAGATCTCTTTGCCTACTTTTTTATAGTTTTAGCAATAATTTGTAACAAATTATAGCTCAATTTGCTAAAAAACTTGCAAAGTGAATACTTGTCAAAATGATTGAATGAGTAAGCATTATTGCATACGGTGCTCAATGTGACTAACCAAAGCTTTCCAAGGGAGTAAATTCCAAAAGAGTTAAAACATAGACCTACAAGGCAAATCTAACAGGTTAATAAGTAAGCCATCAAATAGAAAACACTATAACTGATGTACTTGCAGTAAAGATCCAAAAATCAACTTACCTTTCACAATGGATTAGAAAGCATGAGACTCCGAAAACATCTATAACTATAAGGTGCTCCATAATGAAACCAAGTTGCTATTAGTAACATCTTGACATCAGCCTCAAATAAAAATGATGCCTTAACTTTGATCAATGAAAAGGCAACTCATTTAGTGAATTTATACATAATCGTGCCAGGCAATGCTATAACCAAAAGAACTCAACCCTTCAAACATTTTACAAGAGACCAATCACCACTTCTCTTGAAGTAAATTACAACAAACTCTAGATAGCAAGCTCATATCAATTCAAAAGATAACAACCATAGGCTGAGTAACATCAACATAAACTTCAATCTCATAGTTCCAGGGGATGTTATTGAGCTTTTTATTGCCAATCATATAAATGATAGCATGTGAAATGTATGAAAAACTTTTACACTAACAACGAGATTGATATGTGCTCAATATAAATTAGATTAAACTAAATTCTTTCATGGAGTATAAAATGGCATTAAATAAATGATGTATCATATTAGAACCAAGCACAAGGAATTAAGCACAATGTTGGTACAACAGAACTAACATAAAAGTGAGGAATTGAATGTTTTAGGTTGAAATTGCAATAAAGGATTATACTTTACTAGTTGTAGTAACAATCATTAAAGACCATTCATTCTCCAGATTTGAATTCTACTTTAGTTGATCAAATGGGCTTGCTTTATTATCTTATTTGCTTTAATTAGGAGTAGTATTGTATGATTGGCATAAATCACAATTTAAATCCTTTGCTTTCCTTGAAGACCTAACTCTCTAAAACAAATCCTTTTTTACTCAAGAAAGAGTTAACACCATTAATAGCACTCATAATTCCAAAGTCAACTCAATTCGATTCAAACTTAGCGCATTAGTAGACAATATTTAGATTAATATTAATAATCTAAAAGAAAACATTAACTAGTGAAAATTTTTATGAGGGAAAAGTTGAAAACCTAGAAATTGGTTTTGCCAATTCGACGATTTTGAACAAAGAGAGTTGAGTTGATGAGTTTGTGAAAGAAAAAAAGGAGATGACGCTACTAAAAAGAACTCTGATCATTATGGCTATAGTAATTCGAGATCTACAGATTGACTACCCTTTGTCCTTACAACCCACTAGAGTTCCATTGCGTCAAATGAATTGAGCTGGAGTGTGAGACCTTGACCTCTATAGGCCTGTAATGAAAAGTAGATATGATAACACAGACCAAGGGTAATTTCGTCATTTTTTCTTAATGATAGGTTTCAAACAATATTAAGGTCTAAGTAGGCCTAAGGCATAAATGAATGATGAAAATAAGGGTAAAATAATGAAAGAAATAGAAATAGTGAGGATTTCCATAATAGGGGCAAAATGGTCATTTTTCATCTTGGATCAAAATTTTTAAGTTTTCATGAACCCGAGTATTTTTAGACTATTATAGGCCTGGTCTTAGTGTCAAAATAGTGAAAAGATTGCACAAAGAAATGGAGAAAGAGGAGCTAACTTTTTAAGGACATTTTCGTAATTTAAGTAAAGTTGGATAAGCTTTAGCTATAAATATATTTTTTTCCAGCAGCTTTTTCTTATTCTTCCTTCCATCTCACTTTTCTCTCATCTCCATGAAAGCTTCTTTCCAAGCTTCCAACATTCTCACAAACTAAGCTTAAATTTCATGCTTTTAACCACCTTATTATAGGGTTTTGCATACTCTTTTACTCTTTCACCTTAAAAACCTTCAAAAGTCATGCTCTCATACTTTCTCTCACTAGCTGAATGTGTGAAGCGAGAGAGAGAATGATTTCCCTTACTAGCTTGAAGAATCTTTAAAGAGAATTCAATTAAAAAGATCACCAAGGTGAGTATGGGTTATGGCTAATCTCTTTAGTGGTTGGTGAAATTTAGTAATTAGATTTATGAGTGTTTTATTATTGAGATTGATTATTTATTTTTGTGTAACTAGAGTAGTGCACATGCCGGTTGAATGACAATGTTGTGATAATTACAACGGTGCATGTGCGTAGTGGGCAGTGTACATGCTTGTGATGACGATATTGAAATATGCGAGCAAGGAGTGCACGTGACGATGAATGAAGTGGAGTGGTGTACTTGTTTATATGTGTTTATAAATGTATATGTGATGGCAAGTTTATGATTATAATATGTGATTGTTTTGAATGTTGATAACTTGATTATTGTCAATGTGTTCACTTGGATGTGCAATATGGTAGGGATGGATTTTGTGGCATGGGAAAACCCCTTAATTGTCGTTTGTCCTGAATCTCGTTGCAGCCAGAAACTCTCGGGTGGTTCCAAAATTCTGTGCACTACTTTCAATTTAACAACGATTTTGACCTCATTCCATTTAGAACTGAGCAAAGTAGTAAACAAGAAATTTGTATCCCATTCTCTTATCTTTCCAATGGTCCAAAAATCATGTCAATTGGACTTCTTTAGCCTGAGATATGATTGAAAAACCAAAACATATGCAAACCTAGAATACCTTTCTGCTATGGTGAGAGTGCTTTCACTTTGAAAAATATTTTAACCACCTTCCAGTTAAAACTGGGCAAAGTGGCCAACATCAAATTTGTATCCCAGCCTCCTATCTTTCTAATGGTCTAAAATTTAGGTCAATTGTACCTTTGTACAGTGATATATGCTTGAAAAATCGAAACATATGCAAACCCAAAATACCTTTCTGCTGCAGTAAGAGTGCTCTCACTTTGAAAGATATTTTAACCACCTTCCAGTTAGAACTGGATAAAGTGGTCAACAATCAAAGATGTAGCCAACCTCTTATCTTTCTAATGGTCTCAGAATAATGTTGATTGGACTTCTGTAGTGAGAAATATACTTGAAAAACTGAAACATATGCAAACCAAGAATGCCTTTCGCTGCTGCGAGAAATGTGCTATCACGTTGCTAACTTGCTTAGTTCTAATATAATTTTTCTTTCACTCCTTTACCTCCATGATTGAGCATGGGGTTTTTCAACACTAAGAGTTGCTAATTGATGTTTGAAATGAAGGGTTTTAGTAAGAGGTTAAATTAAATTGCATTATTTTCAAAACAAGTCCATCATGATTTTCAAATTTTCCTTATCGTTGCTTGTTCCCTTCTTATATTCACTCACTGAGTTTATACTCACTGTTTTTAACTTCATGTTTTCATATCTAGAGGTGGTTGAAACCAAGATAGAGGTGTCCTCATATAACCTTTGGTAGGTATAAATGGCATTCAGTAGCTGCACCTTTATCGTGGTCATTCCGCTGGACATCTAGGGTCATTTTTGTTTGTGAATACATTTATGTGATGTAAGGTATTAAGATACATGTCTTAGATACTATATGTATATTTTGATTGGTAATGCCGCTATGAGTTGGAAATGGTTAACTTTATTTTGAGTTAATATAAATTCAAGTATTTGAAATTTATAAGTTGGAACTATGAAATGTGACGTTAAGAGTAGTTAATGGAATGTTGAGCAGGGTTATATAAATAGACTTGCTTGGGTTTAGTGGGCTATGCCCATCGGGTCCATGCGCCGGTCATGACCCGAAAATTGAGTTGTGACATGGAGGTAGAGGGTGGAGGCAAGATCTTAAGTGTTTTTGGAAAGAGCACTTAGGATTAATTTTAGGTTTTAATTGAAATAGTTTTATGTAAAATATGTTGTCCACTTTAGTAATATGAATGGTTGGTATAAATGGCAAAGACTTTAAGTGTTTGCAATTTTCATGTGATTAATACACAAGGAACAAAATTTTACACTTATATTAATTTATAATTAGTTTAAATTATTAGTTATTAGTAATAAACTTTAATATTGATATATTTGTAATAAACTTTATTATATTAAGTATATATATTATATAAATTTTAGTAATGATTTTATTTATAATTTAATAATATTAATAAATTATGTATGCATATATAAAATATTATGTATAATTTATATAGTTAATATAATATGTATAAATGATATATTAATAATATATGTATAAATTAATTATACATATAATAATAGATTATTCTTTTATATACATGTATATATGTATACATAAATAAGTATACATACATGCACATTTTTTTTAAAGTTACATATATTCATATATGTATATAGTGTTTTCCTTTATGAAAGCTTATTATGTCATTATATGAATTATATTAACTATATAAATATAATTATAAACTTTCATAGAAGAAAACACCATTTACATATATGTATACATGTACATGTATACATATGTATATGTATACATATATGTTCATTTATTATTAACTAAAGTTATTATTTTGTAAAATATTAATTACTTATATATTAATAAGTATAAGTAATATGTTAATTTTATATAATATATATTTATATGTATATATATAGTTAATCTATAAAGTATATATATAGTATTATTAGTTTTTGTTTAATATATTATTAGATTGTATCATCTATTTTTATAAAATTAAAAAAATTATTATGTTATTTGTATAAAATTTTAATTTTATAGCATTAATTAATTTGAAACTATTAATTTATAATTTATGATTCACATTTTAAAAATATATGAAAAATAATAAGTACAGGAAAACATATTTAAATTTTGAATATTATAAAACTCAATATGTATATATTTAATTTTATTAATATATTTCTTATAAAGGATTAATAAAATTTTAAAAAATTCTTAATATATCTAAGATACAAATTTTAAAAAATAGTAATATTGACGAAATTTTTCGATGGAATATTCTATTGGAAAATTTTCGTTGGCAATAGCTTTTTTCGACCGAAAATTCCATTGAAAAATTTAGTGGGCTTTAAATCTTTTTGGCACCATAAACTTTCTGACAGATTATTTTTCGTTGGAAAATTCTTACAGAAATCTGTTGGAAAGTTTGGTGGGATTAATTGTTTTTGTGCAAAAAAAAATTTCTAACATATTTCTAACAGAAATATTTCACTAGAAAAATTCCATTGGAATCCGTTAGAAAAAGTCAAATTAAATTTCTATAAGAATTTCATTGAAAATTTCTAACAAATTTATTTTAGTAAAAAAAAATCAGTTTTCTTGTAGTGAATACTACAAAGAGAAAATACTCTATAATTACCTTGTGTTTGTAACCAGTATTGTGTTGTTTCCTAACTGATGGCTGAAATTTAAACCCAAACAAAATTTCTCAGCAATTTTTGTAAATGCAATAGTCCAAACTAATTAAAATTACTTAACTTTTAAGAGCTCAATCAAAAATCAACATATAGAGTTATTATGAAAGGATTAAAGTAAACATCAATAGAAGCAACAGAGAAACAGAAAAATGACAAAAAAAAAAAAAGAATCAGAAAACTGACAAGAGCTGTGGGTCAAATAAGTGTTGTAGTAATCACAATAATACTTGAAAATTTAAATCCAAATAAAAATATATAAAAAGTTGATAAACGTTTTCACAATGAGAGTGTTAATTTCTTTTAAGAATGAATAAATTGGTGAAGATCCATTATCAAGTCATAATTTTGAAAATGTCAAATCAAGTTCTGAAGGCGGCAATGGAGAAAAGAAAAGTGATGGTGGGAGGACTCGGGTTTAGGGTTTTGTAAAGAATGAGAGTTTTGGGAGAAATCGATTGGTGGAAATGCAAAGGAAAAAGAAAGAAAGAAAACGGTGGGACTTTCAACGATGGCTAACGACTGGACCAGCAATGAGAGAGAGAAACAGAGGGAGGCTATATAGTGTTTTGGACTGAATGTTCCACTAAACTAAGATTTTGAGCCAGAGTTCCATTGGGTTGAACGGATTGAGCTGGAGGTTGAGGGTGGAGGCAAGATTAAAGTGTTTAGGAAATAACACTTAGGATTAGTTTTAGGGTTTCAATTGAAATAGTTTTATGTAAAATATTTTGTCCATTTTAGCAATAAATGGCTAGCATAAACGCCAAAGATTTTAAGTGTTTGCAATTTACATTAGGATCTATACCCAAATACAACAAACTTTTACAAGTGTATTGATTTATAATTATTGTAAACTATTAATTATTAATAATCAACTTTAATAATGATTATTTGTAATAAACTTTATTATATTAAGTATCTATAATATATAGTATTATATAAACTTTAACAATGATTTTATTTATAATTTAATAATACTAATAAATTATTTATATATAAAAAATATTATGTATAATGTATATGGTGAATATAATATGTATAAATGATATATTAATAATATATGTGCAAAATAATTATACGTATAATAACAGATTACTTTTTTGTATACATGTATATGTATATGGATGTATATATATACATATACAGGTATATATATATACATATTGTTTTTTGAAAATTACATGTATAAATATATGTACATAGTGTAATTTCTATCAAATTTTATTATATCGTTGTATGAAGAGGAAATTGTGAGAAATAGCCCTCCTTATAAGGTGATTTCAAAATTAATCACCGAAATAAAGTTATCTGTTTCTACCCAACAAGTAGCATGAGTAGACGAAAATGCCCTTAAAAAACATTGTGGCAAATTAAGCTGCCAATATCTGCTTCCCGCCATTAAGAAAAATTAGAAATTAATGCTCAGCTGTTTGTGTTCGCTCATCTATCTTTCTCAGCTCTCTGAACTGTATCAACTCTGTGTTAAGCACCATCGTCATTAGCTCTCTCAGCTCTCTGAACTGTGTGAGCTCTGTCAACTCTCTGTTGAGCACCATCGTCATCGTGCCGTCGTCTATCTCTCACCATCTGGCCATATTGTCGTCGAAAAATAGACCCCATAGTGGATATGACATCAAGGTATGTTTTTGAGTTCATTGCTGCAACATATAAATTTGTGAAACGTCTTTGTGTAAATTAGAAGACAAATTAGAAACATCGCACAGAGTTGTTACAGGCCATGCATCTACTCAGCATGTGACCACATAAGACTGCATGCACTTAGCGTGTCACCAGCATGTTTGCATGCACTTGGCGTGTTACCAACATGTTTGCATGCACTTGGCGTGTCACCAGCATGTCTGCCTGCACTTGGCATGTCGCTAGCATGTCTGCATGTGCTTGGCGTGTCACCAGCATGTCTACCTGCACTTGGCGTGTCACAACATATCTGCATGCACTTGGCGTGTCACCAGCATTTCTGCCTGCACTTGGCGTGTCACCACCAATGTCTGCATGCACTTGGTGTGTCACAACATATCTGCATGCACTTGGCGTGTCACTAGCATGTAATTAAGTAAATAATTAAGTAAATTAAATAATTATTGTTGTTTTCAAAATTTCAGTGGGGTTACAATTACGCGACTTGTGATAAGACATGGTGGTCAATGGGTGGATGGCATGTACAAGGGTAGTGAGTCACGAATGCGAGGGGTTAGGATTGATTTGTCGTTTGCAGGCTTGATGAAGCTGGTTGAAGATGTTGTTGGGGTAAACTCAAAAATTGACAATATTGAGTTACATGCATTGATCAGTACACCCGGGGAGTTATCACGGTCAATTATCAAGGACGATGAGGATGTTGCATTAATTTTGCTAGAACAGAGGAATGTTCTGGCTGTGTATGTCGGCATTAAGAGACCCGAAACAAATGTATTGCCACATGAAAATGCTGAACAACATGATAATCAGCTCAATCAGAATGGGATTTACAATGCTTCACATATGCTAGAGAATTTGGTCCGTAACCCACAATTGAGATATCCTCAAGAGTTTGTGTAGCCTGGTAGACAGAGGACATTGATTGAAGAGTTGGGTACACAATTCCGATCAGGATGTGCATCAAACCAATTAGTTGCTTCTATTAAAGGAATGCAACGATCGGGTGAAACAGTAAAGTGTGTAAAGGTTATTTCAAATGAGAATACGACACTTGAGTACAACATTATGACGTTGGATGTTAACACTGCGACGTTGGAGGATAATACTGCATGTGATGAGGGAAATGAGGATTTGTTTGATGCCGGTGAAGATAGATTTGATGACAATTCATATGATGGGCTTGACGATTGGGATCATGACAGTTTAGACAATGACTACCCTTATGACAGTGACATTCCAATTTGCAATAATGTTGAAGGCGAAACGGAACCTGTTGAAGGTTTTGATGTCGAAAATGTTCAGTGTGATGACCCGATATACAATAACCCCATCGCTGGTGAGGACGGGATTCGTTCCGTTGATACAATGCTCGATGATAGTTATCAAGAAAAGGGAAATGCAGGGATATCTTCTACGTGGCGAATTGCATGGGCAGAAAGGTTCTCCTTCCAAACAATTAGCATTGAGGAGTCGACATGTCCCAATGATCGCTTATACAAAAGAAGAATGTTTTCCTCAAAGGCGAAGTTGAAACGAGCTCTGAACATGTTGACTCTAAAAGAGCAGTTTGGGATAAGAGTAAAAAGGTCATGTAAAAGTCGTTACGAGGTTTGTTGCAAGGACAAAGTATGCAAGTTCAATGTGCGTTCAACGAAGTTACCTGACGGAAGAGGGTATTGGCAATTTTGAACGTTCCACAAAGTACACATATGTACTGTTGATGGTTTGCAAGGGCGATTTCCAACTGTGAGTGCCAAGATAATTGGTGAACTTATGGCACCCAAGCTTCAGGCGAACGGAGTAGCATTGAGACCTAAGGACATCATTGGTGAGATGGGGGTTTAGTGGGGATTGGATTGCTTGTATGGTAAGGCTTGGCAAGCAAAGGAGTATGCGGAGAGGCTTGTTTTCAATCCCCTGGATGAGTCATTTCAATTACTACTCTCGTATTTTTATATGTTGGAATAAGAAAATCCTGGCACAATCACTGTAGTGGCGTCTGATGAGGCTAAAACATTCAAATATTGTTTCTGGTCATACGGGGCGAGTATTAGGGAGTTTAGGGATGTAAGACGTCCTACGATTGTAATTGATGCAACACATCTGAAAGGCAAGTTCAAGGGTGTTCTGTTTGTCGCTGTATGCAAAGACGCGAACAAGTGTGTATATCCAGTTGTGTTTAGCATCGGCCACGTTGAGGAAGAAGACTCGTGGACGTGGTTTCTCAACAAGCTGCATGATGCAGTTGGTTGTCCTGAAAACACAATGTTCATTTTTGATCAGCATCTCAACATTAAGAAAGCAATCCAAAATGCATACCCAAAAGTGCACCACGGTTTATGCGATTACCATTTGAAGAAAAACTTTAAAAACAAGTTCAAGCGTGATGACGTTTCTATGATTTTCACCCTTGCTCGAGATTGCTAAAAGGCTTCTGATTTCAATAGACATATGAACCAGCTCAAGCAGATTCATGCAGGAGCCCATGTTGATCTTTTGAGAATAGGCCTTGAGAGATGGGCACGTGCATGTTCACCGGCAAGACGATACCAAATGATGACCTCGAACATTGCCAAATGTGTTAACTCTTGCTTGAAACATACAAGACAAATGCCAATCACTGTTTTGATCGAATTCATACAAGACATGTTCCAGTGTTGGTTCCATGATCGGTACGAGGAAGCCATCAAGGTGACCATGCCCCTCAGCCCTTGGGTTGCCAAGCAATTGAGCAAACACTTCAATGATGCACATCACTTTGTAGTGAAGCCTATCAATCGAGTGGAGTTTGAAGTTAAAGACGGGAAGATGGACAGACTTGTTAACCTGTCCACAAAGACCTGCTCATGCTGTGAGTTCTAAACAGATTTGTTACCATGCAGCCATGCCATTGCAGAAATAAGGTCAGAATATCTTTTCTTTATTTCTTATTTGATCCTTAATTGACATAGCATTTAGATTCTGCTTGAATATTGGGTTCATTATATTTTTTAGTAAATGAAAATGTGAAGCCATTGAATTCTGTGCCGACTACTACAAGACAACCGTTTTGGTTGAGGGTTATGCGAGGTCCATTTGCCCAGTAGGTCATCCTAGTGAGTGGGACATCCCCCCGCATGTGAAACAAATTGTCGTATTGCCACCACCTTGACGAGGCCAAGCAAGAAGACCTAGGAGGAGAAGGATTCCATCCGCTGTTGAAGGCAGTCAAGCCTGCAGATGTTCACAATGCAAGATGTTCGGGCGTAACAGATAGAATTACCCATCCCTATTTGCAAATCCATTAACAAATCTGACACCATCTTCAAGTCAATCAGCACCCCCATGAGTGCGTCAATTGAAAACATGTTCAATTTGTAGAGAAACCGATCACACATACAATAACTGTCTAATCCGAAGGACAATGTCTAAAAACGTAAGGTGTGTTGTGGATGAAGACATATTGTCAGCCTAACTAACTGCAATTTATCTCTTGTTTTGTTAGGAATTGTTTCGAATTATTTCGATCTTGGCCATTGACGTTTGTATTGAATAATGATATTTGATAGAAACCAGTGTATAACAATAGGCATAGAAGTAGTCAATAATTGACTTTAGCCACACCATGCATGTTCATATAGTTTGGAATGTAAATTGTCTAATCTTTGGACAACATATATAAATAAAAATCAACAATGTTACTCAACAATTCGACAATTGCAAAGCTAATACATTCATTACATTTTTCCTTAAAGCAAATCACTTCAATATACATAAGGGAATTTTAGTCAATTTACAAACGACGTTGCAAAACTATATCAATTGTCCACTTGGGTTTATAGTTTGTGAAAGGGAAAAATGTGAGACAGCATGGTGCAGAGTTGGTGACACGCCTTGGAGGGAAGCAGTGACACGATAGGGTACAGAGTCTGTGACATGCTATGGAGGGAAGCAGTGACACGGTACGGTGCAGAGGTTGTGACATGCCATGGAGGGAATAAGTGACATGCCATTGCGCAGAGCGTGTGACATGCCATGCATTTAGAGTTTGTGACATGCCATGCATTTAGAGTTTGTGACATGCCATAGAGGGAAGCAGTGACACGACATGGAGTGAAGTAGTGGCACGACATGGAAGGAAGCAATGACACAACATGGAGTGAAGCAGTGATATGACATGGAATGAAGCAGTGACACGCCATGGCGTAGAGTGTGTGACACGGCATTGCTTTAACATCTAACATGCCATGGTTTGATATATCTATTTACAAAATAGAAATCCCGCTTATGCATGCTGTTGTTAACATCCCTCTTTAATATATTCAACTTTATAATTCTCCACTAGTCTAATAATTAATCTGTTTCTCTTCACCTTCGACCTGTTTGCAATTGTCCAACCCTGGTTATTTGAAATCCAGAGTCTCTTCATATAAATTTGCTCTTGCGTAATGAATATCTATGAAGACACTTTGGATTTCAAATAGCCAGGGTCGGACAATTGTTTAAAGTTCGGAAGTGAAGAGAAACAGATTAATTATTAGACTAGTGGAGAATTCTAAACTTGAATACATCAAGGGCAGGTTGTTAACAACCACTCCAAAATGCTCCGACCACTGCTAAAAATGCTCTAAAGAACTGTCGAGGAAGCATTGACAAAACTACTTTAGAGGCAATGTACGGTCTGTCTATGAGAACTGAGGAGTTGTGGACTATATATAGTATAAGAATATAAATCAACTTTACCAGTTTAAATGTTTCGGCTACCACTGTGGACCTGGTCATGTCACGGCAAGTGCATGTAGACATGGTGGTGACACGCCAAGTGCATGCAGATATTGGTGGTGACACGCCACGTGCATGCATACTGGTTATGACACGCCACGACTATGCAGACATGGTGGTGACAGGCCAAGTGCATGTGTCACGGGGGTTTTTTCGAAGACCCGTGCGGCCTAGCCTTTACCTATTTGAAGGCACTTAGAAAGGCTAGCAGCCTTCTCAAATTTAGCTAGTTAGGATAGTTATGGTAAGCACATAAGAGAGTAGAGAGAACAAAGAGAGAGCTTTTATTGATAGCAAGTTTATACAATGGGACATTGTATGTAAATGAGAGGTTCCAAGGGGTTTATATAGCCCTAGGACCCCTCGGTGCCGTTACAAGGGTGTTCTCAACGGCTAAGAGCTATTTTAGGGCATGCTGGAGCCTACTGACGTGCCCCCAGCACTGTTGCCAACAGCAGGCAACGGCTGCCCCGCCGGTCCAAGGGGAGCCAGTGTTTCCCGCGCATCTGGCAGATTGCCTGGGCAATTCTCGCGCCCAGTCTGCGTGCCAATCTGCCAGCCCATCTGCGCGCTAAATTCTTGCGCACCTGTGCACCCCGTCTACATGCTGGCCCATGCGCACTGCCTGTCCGTCAACCTGCGCGCCTGGTTTTCTCGCCTATCCGCGCACTGGCTTGCCTGCGGGTGCCGATGCCATCGAGCCCCTTGGCACCGAGTGGGGTTTCTGCCTTATTGCTCCCCCATCATCAAGCTGTCTCACCCATGTCAGCAAAATAGGCGTGACACCTTCCTCCACCTAATCTGGCAACGTCCCCGTTGCCAGGCCATCGTGGAACTGCTCCACTAGTTCCTTGAACTGCCACAGCTCGTCTCACTCGTAGGCTGCCCCTTATCGAGTGTCTGACTGATTGTCGCCAATTCTGCCTTGCGACTCAGTGCGTCTGCCACCCGATTGGCAGTGCTTGGTTTGTACTGTATAGTGAAGTCAAATTCTACCAAGAAGACCTGCCACCTGGCCTACTTAGGGGTCAGCTTCTTCTGCATCTAGAAGAAGCTGTTGGCAACATTATCCGTCTTCACCACGAACCGCGCCCCTAGTAAGTAGTGCCGCCACACCCGTAGGTAGTGCACCACAATGGTCATATCTTTTTTCTACGCTGTGTAGAGCCTCTCAGTGTCATTCAGTTTTCGACTCTCTTAGGCCACCGGATGACCTTGTTGCATAAGCACGCCCACTATGGCGTAGTCTGACGCATCCGTGTGGACCTCGTATGCCAACGTCGAGTCTGGCAATTTCAACACTGGTTCTCCGGTCATTGCCCATTTCAGCGGCTGAAACGTTTGCTCACAGTCCGCACCCCATTGCCATGCCCTGTTTTTGTGCAGCAAGTTGGTCGGTGGGGCTGCGATGTTGAAGTAATCCCGAACAAACTTGTGGTAGTAGTTGGCCAACCCTAGGAAGCTCCGCAGCTCTGTTGCCTTGGTGGGTTGCTCCTACTTGTTAATGGCTCGGATTTTGGCAGCATCCATCTTGAGTGGGCCTCCCCCAATGATGTGACCGAGGAAAGAGATCTCCGGTTGAGCAAAGGAATAGTTTTCCCGCTTTACATAGAGTCGGTGCTGCCTTAGGTGCTTGAACACCACTCGCAAGTGCTCAACGTGCTCCCTTATTGTCGTTGTTCATGAGCGTACAAAACGTTACGGGGGCATCGGTCAAGCCGAAGGGCATCAGAAGGAACTCGTAGCTGCTGTAGTGAGTTACGCAAGTAGTCTTCTTTCGATCACCATCGGTAATCCTTACTTGGTAGTACCCGGACCGGAGGTCGAGCTTGGAGAAAATTCGCGCTTCCCCTAGCTGGTTGAACAACTCGAAGATGTTCGGGATCGAATAGCGATTTTGGATGGTTAGCTTGTTGAGCACTCGATAGTCGATGCACAACCGCAGCATCCCATCGTGCTTCCGCTGGAAGAGGACAGGCGCACCATTGAGTGCCTTGTTTGGTCGAATGAAGCCTGTTTCGATCAACTCCGTGAGCTGCCACCTTAGTTCCGCAAGCTCTAGGGGTGCCATTCGGTAAGGTACCCTCGCTGATGGTTACGCGTCTAGAACCAACTCAATTCTGTGGTCCACCTCGCGTTCGGGTGGCAAGCTACTCGGCAGCTTAGTGGGCATGACATCCGTGTATTCACCCAACACGCCCACTACCTCGCTCGGTATGAGTGCTGCCTCACTTGCCTTGTCCTCGTTCAGCGTCAGTGTGACTACAAAGGTCTCCTCACCCCTGCGCACACCGCTCGTTAGCTACATGGTGCTCAACGTCTCGGTCGCGGGTTGTGGCCAGAGCCTCACTGGCACCACACACTGACCCTTAGGGTCTAAAATCACAATGCAGTCCGAGAATAGAACCACCATGGCATTTATTCGGTCAAGGAAATGCAAGCCAATCACAAAATCATAATCGTCTAATGGAATGACTTCAGCAATTGACTTACCGACCCACTCACCCAACCGCACATCGACGTTGCTTGCGGTGCCAATGGTCGTGACCTCCTTGCTATTGACAGTCTTGATGTGCGCAGCCCCTGCCTTGGGTTCCAGCCCTAGTAGCTTTGTTGTCTCAGCAGAGGCGAACGGATCACTAGCTCCCGTGTCAACCAGCGCTTGGAGTCTCTTACCCGCCACAGTTATGTCCATAAACATGAGCCCCCTCTTGCGGCTCGGCCTGTGCTGGTTCAAAGCTGCCAGCATCATGGTGCCCAGTCGGAGGGTTCCATCCCACCGCTGCTCATCTTCCTTTCGTTCTATGGCAGACAGCTTGGCCCTCTTGGGATAGTCTTAGACCCAGTGCTATCCGTCGCACAGGAAGCATCTCAGGGGTCTTCTTTCTCCGCTGCCCACATGACTACCTTGATCACTACCCTGTCTGCTGCCTAGCCCGCTGGTCGTGGCTCGTGTACTGCTCGGCCTACTAGTTGTTTCTCTTGACAATGGCTTGGCCTGTACCTTGGCCTTGCCTTTTTCTGTGTCCCTGTCCACGTCTGGCTTGCGAAACTCAACTAGGGACTCTGCTGTAACCATGGCAGCAGTAATGTCTTGGACCCCGCGGTGCTGAAGCTCTTGTTTTGCCCATGGCCTCAGTCCATCAAGGAAGCAGAACAAGGCCTCTCGCTGGCCTAGGTCGTCAATCTGCAGCATGAGTTCGGTGAACTCTCGCACGTACTCCCAAACTCCCGCACGCTGCATCAACCGTCTCAATTTCTCGCGCGCCTCATCGTACGCGTACTCGGGGTAGAATTGTGCCCTTAGCTCGCGCACAAAATCTGCCCATGTTCAGATGACTGTGCCACCAAGTTTCTCGTCGCTCCTCCTGCGCCACCACAAACGAGCCAAGTCAGTAAGATACATTGAAACGGTAATGATTTTCTTACCATCTTCGGCAACGTTGGTGGCACGGAAGTATTGCTCCATCCCCCACAAGAAGTTATAGATTTCTTGGGCGTCCCGCGCACCCTTGAATTCCTTCGGTTTCGGGATGTCAACTTTGCTAGTTGGCTGCATGGCTAGTTGGCCTCCACCGAGGAGTGCCTTGCATGACTCTAGTTCGAGTCGTAACTCGCTCATCTCGTTCTTCATCCGCTCGGCCTAAGCCGTGCGCCTAGCGTCACGTTGGGTTAGTACCTCGAGGGTCTCATTGAGGGCGGCTTGAAGCTCTTCCCGTAGCTCAGCCATCTGCTCCTCATGTCCTTCCGATCGAGCATCTCGCGCCTCACAACGGTTAGCTAGCTCTACCACACGCTCCTCTTGGTGGGTCAGCCTGGACTCTAACACGGTAAGGAGGTCTCTAGACAGAGATTTCCTCTTCACCCTACCCAAACGTTTGTCCTTTGAATCGAGGGTGGAAACAACATCTCCCGCTCCTCTAAGCCTCGTGTTTGCCATTGCGCTTTGATACCAAGTGTCACGGGGGTTTTTTCGAAGACCCGTGCAGCCTAGCCTTTGCCTATCCGAGGGCACTTAGAAAGGCTAGCAGCCTTTTCAAATTTAGCTAGTTAGGATCGTTATGGCAAGCACACAAGAGAGTAGAGAGAACAAAGATAGAGCTTTTATTGATAGCAAGTTCATACAATGGGACATTATATGTAAATGAGAGGTTCCGAGGGGTTTATATAGCCCTAGGACCCCTTGGAGCCATTACAAGGGTGTTCCCAAAGGCTAGGAGCTGTTTTCGGGCCTGCCGGAGCCTACTGACGGGCCCCCAGCACTGTTGCCAACAGCAGGCAACGGCTGCCCTGTGGGTCCAGGGGGAGCCAGTGTTTCCCGCGCATCTAGCAAACTGCCTAGGCAGTTCCCGCGCTCAGTCTGTGCACTAATCTGCCAGCCCATCTGCGTGTCAAATTCTTGCGCACCGATGCGCCCCGTCTGCAAGCTGGCTCGCGTGCACTGCCTGTCCATCGGCTTGCGCACCTGGTCTACTCACCCATCCACGCACTGGCCTATCTGCGGGTGCCAATGCTATCGAGCCCCTTGGCACCGAGTGGGGTTTCTGCCTTATTGCTCGCCCATCATCGAGCTGTCTCTCCCATGTCAGCAAAATGGGCGTGACACATGCATATATTAGTGGTGGCACACCACGTGCATGCATAGAGGTTGTGACACGTCATGTGCATGCAGACATGGTGGTGACACGCCAAGTGCATGCATATATTAGTGGTGACACACCATGTGCATGCATAGAGGTTGTGACACGCCATGTGCATGCAGACATGGTGGTGACACACCAAGTATGCAGACATTGTGGTGACACGCCAAGTGAATGCAGATATTAGTGGTGACATGCCAAGTGCATGCAGATATTGGTGGTGACATGCCACGTGCATGCATATTGGTGGTGGCATGCCAAGTGCAAAATGATGTGGTGGTGACACGCCAAGTGCATGCAGATATTACTGGTGACACACCACGTCAATGTTGTGACACGTTGACTTCTTGCAGTTTGGTCACTGACACGGCACGACCCAATTGGGGTTACAGGTCGATTGCACATTACCAATGGTGTGACACTCTAAGTGCTTCTAGTTCTACGACGTAACACGCTAAGTTCTTCGATTTGTGTATAAATTTACGTTTAAAAACAAAAGAAGATTGTCTATACAAACTTGCGATACAAAAAAAAAAATATAAGGATACAAAATTACTTAACAAAAATAATGTATTCTTGTATAAAATTAATTATCTATACAATAAAATTGTATTATGTATAAAAATATAATAAAGTGAGTATACAAAAAATGATTATAGTGTACAATTTCTATTTCCTATGCTTGTGTATACAACAAAAAATTGTCTCTAAATTGTATTCTATATAAAAAAAATTGTACAACTAACTGTCGATATGTTCATGGTTTGCTCTCATGGCTCTTGGAAAAAATTTTGTGTGCGTATTGAAGACGCAATTTTGCAATCATATTCTGCTTAACTCTTATCCGGTCCGATTGCAACATTACGTCAATGTAGCTTACCATGAACATTCTGCAGCTGACACTATCTTCCTGCCAATGCACTTACAGCACGTTTGGTTCGCGGAATAGACAAGAATAGAATAGAATAGGTATTCTGTGGGAATAGAATAAGGTGGGAATAGAAAAGAATAGTTATTACTTTGTTTGGTTCAGTAAATGGAATAGAGCAGGAATGGCTATTACTACTTAATGCAGTGTTTGGTGGGTAGAAATAAGATTGGAATAAGAAAGGAATAGGTGACAAAAAGACAGAAATATCCTTACTCATATAGCTTAGTAATTTTTATTAACAAAAGATATTATCTTTATTATAATTAAAATAAGTAAACAGTAAATAGACAATTATCCATTATAATTATATTTTATCTCAATTTCTAAAAATAATTATAATATAACAATATATTTTTATTAATAAATAATTATTTTTAAAATATAATTAAAATATATTATATTTTATAATTTTTATTTAATAAATTTTATATTAATAAAATTAGTTGATAATTTAATTCATAAATTAAAATTATTAATTTGATAAGTCAAGAATAAACACATTAAAATATATAACATAAGTATACCCTACTTGTAATTAATTTAATAATTAACTATATAAAATTAATAATTTAATTAAACTTATTAATTTTGTTGGCCCATGGGCCCAGCTCAACCCAACCCACCTTAGCCCACTAATTTGGTAAGCTGGTCCATTTAGGCCCGATTTAAATATGGGTCTAAAATTTTGAAGCCCATCCCATCCCATATTCAATATAAAATGGCCCGACTCAATGGGCCAGATCCATTTTGATAGGTATACTCACATATTATGAATCAATTTCATCGTAGAGCCAGTTTCATTAGTTCCTCCGGGTACATGTTTTTTTTCTTTTTCCAAGTTTTTTTTTTCTCGAAATTCTCCCATCGCCTTCTTCCACCCTTCGTAAATGCCAAATTTATAAATAACGTGTCTTTTAATATTTTCTTTTATTCCATGTCTGGGAAGAAAATGACCAATTAGAAGCATAACTAATGCATATTAGCATAAAAAGTAATAAATAATAAAAGAGCCTTGTCATACTATAAATGCCCTTTAGATGAAAATATTATTACATATAATAAAAAACTAAAGTATACTTTATAAAAATAAGTCTTGTCATAATTTGTACCAACATCAACCATATTAGATTTAAATAGTTACAATGTCAATAACTTACATTCACAAAAAGTTTAAATCCATACAAGGTCAACGGTCAGCTAAAAAAGTTCTCAGCCATTCTAGTCTTCGTTCAGGAGCAATACTAAAAAAGACAAACATCAGAGTTGGAGATTCAGGCAGTTTAATTGAAGCAAGCACCCTTTCCATCGATGTCAAACCCTCTACCTGACTTAAAATCCCATCCAACTCTTGGGCCTTTTGCTGGATGTTAACCTCTGCCCCAACACTTCTACTAAACTCAATTCCAGCCTCCTTTATATTTTCACCCAATATTGTTGCAGCAGCAATAATAGATTCAGATGTAATGGGGTCACCTGCCTCATTTTGCTTTTTCTTTTTCCTTGATGAAGTCGTGTGACTTCTATGAGCTGAAGTTTGAGGCTGAATATTTGAGAAATCTTCATCGTCTAAACTATATGCAGCTACATTTTCACTCTCAACTTCATCATTTGTTGGATCAGTGCAATCTTGCATTTCTTCCAAGATATCTGCTACAGTTTGCGCATCTCTTCCTGTGGCACGATCTTTTCCATAAATACCACTCAGCTCATTGAAGAAAGGAAAACTCCTTCTTCTGAAAGGGGCAGCCTCTTTGTGACTCTAAAAAAAATGTTACATGTTAGTTCACTATATTATTAAGAAACTAATATGGAATAAAGAAATCAATTTAACAAAAAAACTTACCTGTATGTAAGATTCCCATACAGGATCCTCAGCGACAACCATGTTCTTTTGCTCATCCCATCCAAATCCACTAGTAGTTGTCCCTTGCACCATATCGTATATAATGGCCCATTCTTTTTTCAAAGTCTTTATTCTAGACTCTATATGGGGCTTGGCCTTCAAGTTTGCATTCGGTAATTTTGTAGCGAGGATATTTTCAAGTTCCAATAAATAACCGCCTCTAAAACCAGTGTCAGCATTATATTTCCCTATATTATGCAAATCAATCAATGACGAAATAAGTGCAACATCTTCATGGTAATTCCATTTTCTTTTGGTCCCTTTTAAACTTTGAGAAGCTCGGGCTGAAGATGTAGACATTGTTTTCTACCATAAACCAAATAAATTATATTAAGCAAATTAATATAAAAAATTAAACATCAATTATATAAAAAATAAAATGAAAAAATCGATATATCTAATAATATATGTAAAAGTTGTCAAACCTTATACACATGATAAAAAAGTACAGTATTTAAAACGAATAACAACAATGATTGAAATAAAGCTAAATCCAATGATAAAGTAAAATACAGAAACAGTCTTTCAATTATCAATATTCTTAACAAATGTCAATCATCATTTTGCCTAGCTGCTTGCCATTCACTGAACATTTTTGAAGCTAATTCCATTCTCAAATTTCCCCAATTATCAGTAGGATCAATAGTACTTACAAAATCCTTATCCACTGCAGTGTTGGTTTCAAAATAGTCTCCTAAATCCACATCAATTGGATCAAAACTCATCTCCCTCCTAATGAAATTATGAAGCAAACAACAAGCTATAATAATGCGATTATGTACCCTAATCGGATAAAATGATGGACTCCTAAGTATGCCCCATCGCATTTTCAACAACCCAAAACACCTCTCTATAACATTGCGAGCAGCAGCATGTTTCATATTAAAAAATTCTTTAGGACTGCTTGGTTCGTGACCTTGACGCCATTCATTCAAATGATATCGTTGACCCCTAAAAGGTGCAAGAAAGCCCTCACAATTTGTATAGCCTGCATCCACTAGATAGTAACACCCTATATAAAACAAACTAAATCAGTTATTTATTTGTTTAATTAGAATAATCATATAGTACTTAATTGGAAAACCTAAACCCACTATCATATGAAAACTTACCGTAAGGGACTTTAAGTCCATTTCTTCTCCTTATTGCATCTCTCAACACTTTGCCATCAGCTACAGACCCTTCCTAACTAGGAAGAACAAAGATAAATTGCATGTCAGGAGTACATACACCCAACACATTTGTTGCAATATCCCCTTTACGAGTGCGATATCTAGGTTTCTCAGCCATCGGTACCTTAACCCTGATGTATGTCCCATCTAGAGCACCTAAACAATTCTACAAATCCAAAGTAATGAATTACTTATAAGTAAACCTATTAATCTATTGTATATATATAGTTTAAAAAGATAATAAGGCAAATATTATACCTCAAACCACTTCCACCGATTATCAGTTGAGTTTGTTGGAATGGGCTCAGGTTTTTTGAACAAATGTTCTTGCAATTTTAGCACCGCATTTAAAACATTATGAAAGTGTCGACTAATTGTCTCTCCCGACCTTTTAAAATTTAATCTAATTACTCGATTTTTAATATGATGAGCAATAATATGTAAGAATATTGCTACTTGCTCATCTACTAGCATGTGCCTTGTTGACTTCAACCCCCCAATACTTTCTAACATTTCACATAATTTAAAAAAAGCTGCCCTATTCACCCTAATTTGTGAAATACATGAAACATCAGGACCATACACAAGTCGCCTCACATACTCTCGATTTGCAGCAAAATCTATTGTATAAGATCTGACTCTTGGCCTATAAGTACATAAAGTCGACGCTGCGGACAGTAAAGTCAAGAATGAACTAACAGCACGAAAAATCTCCATATAAAATTTAAACGTAGCTAGTAGCCTTTTTCGTCGTTCAGCATCCCTTCTCAAAGACAAACGAACCATGACTGCAAAAAAATAAATATTCTAATATATTTTATTATGTACACAAAATATTAAAGTCATATCGCTTCAAAATAGTAAGTGACCAAAATAACAGAAAAAATGTATTGCTACTTGTCTATGTTTTTACACATAGTTCATATATATACATGCAAACATTTTGATTTAATTTTTGTACAAATTTAATGGTACAGTTATAATATAATATTTTTAGTTGCTTAGTTAGGTAATTATATTATAATAACTAATTAGTGTTAGATTATAAATAAAATTGGCCTCTTATATATACATTATTCATTTATGTATATATACAAATAATTTCAAAATATAATATTTCTTTTTTTATACCATATTCTGAAAAAGAAGAATCATTCATGAATATACTAAAATATTAAATTTGATTTTAAATGGGATTATGTATTATGAAAGCAATACATTTTATTCATATGTTAATCTCCAAACAAAATGAAGGAATTTTCAGTATTGGATAGAAACATTTGAAAATCTTAAGTAATTAGAACCTTTTTACTATATATATTTAATCACAATTATTTTTCTAAAAATTGAAATGAAAGCTATTTATAATTTTTTATTCATTAACTATATCAGCTTTTTAACATTCTTGTATATATATTAATCCTACATGGTATTAACCAAAAGCTTTTATATCATCCTTAGAAAATATTTATGCTGCCCCTGTTAAATTTGATAAGAAGACCATGGTACTAATTTCCCAAATAAGGCAATTAATAGCATATTTTACTTTACAAATATATTCTAAATCCCTTGTTTACTAATTTTTCAAGCGACTGTTTTTTCATTGCATTGAGGAATTGAAATTGAACTTCTATGGAATTGGAATACCAAATTGTTTATCTACACATGGTTCAGCATATTTTAAGTCATACAAGATTTGGTAAGTCACCTCTAACTTTGCTACAAAATTCTGCTTAACAACTAAAAACAAGAACAACCATTTATGCTTCTTCATTTCGCCAAACCAGCTAATATTCCACATGTAACAAACACCAAAATTACAAATTAAAATTTAATTTGCTCCCTTTGTAATTTCCTCTCAAATTCTCCTTTCCACTAAAAACGGTCAACAGAAGCTCCATATTTATATCAATTTTCAAGAAATAACAACAACATACACACTGCCTGAACAATCACTAAAACACAAGAAACATAAAAAGAATTAGGGGAAAAACTTCATAATTTATAATTAAAAAATTCAACTAAGAAACACAAAGTGCAGAAAAAGAAAACAAGAATACCTCTGACGTCCAAAAGTGGTTGAGGTATTTTTTAGATCAACAGAACAGATTGCGCAAAGTCGAAGCTCCCTCTGCTTATTCTGTTCAACTCAAACCTCACACTTCACTTACCAGTTTAAGGAACCTACAAAACATTAACAAATTCAAATAAAAAGCAAAGCTAGATCAAATTTTAAAACGAAAAAAAAGAAAGGGATAGTTTGAGAGGCGGACCAGTGAAATGAAGAGAGCGAAAAAGGTTGGAATTGAAGGGAATTTGCGTGTGGAAGGTTATAATCGGTAGATCAGAGAACAACCGAGAGAGATCCGAAGCAGGGGTTGCAGATCGGTTGAGACAAGATCGGCTGCAGATCGCCTGAGACAAGAGGGAAACGATGACAGGAAGGGCACTGCTACTATGCAGAACGTGGTGGACTGTCGACTGATGAGAGAAAACAGCTGCAGATCGGTTGACAGAAGGGTATACGATGACTGGAGGAGCGCTGCTACTATGCAGAGTACGATGGACTGTCGACTGATGAGAGGAAACAGCTACAGATTGGCTGAGAGAAGAGGGAATCCAGGTCGAAAGGGGAGATGCTACTCTGTGATCAACAGTAGAAGGTCGGCTGATGAGAGGATGAAGGGCTGAAGTTCGACTGAGAGAAGAAGTAAACGAGGAAGAGAGAGGGGAAGAAATATTTTATAGGGACCAATTTGGGATTTTGTAAATGTTATGAGGGTATTTTTGTCATTAAGCCAGACAATTAAGACTCTATGACGGGCGGAATAGATATTACCGAGGGAAAAGAAAGGAATGGCTAAACGGCCTGTAAGCCCCGTTTCACGTAATAGCCATTCCCTCGGAATTTCTATTCCAAGCGCCTCTTTTCAACCAAACAAATCAATAGGAATTGACTGGGAATAGAGGGGGAATGGCTTAGCCATTCCCCGAACCAAACGTGCCGTTAAGGTTTGGGTAAAGAAATTTCCAATGGCATCGGCGTCAAATCTCGTCTCCTCTTGCGTGTTTTTTTGAAATACCCGGCTTGGTGGCAGATGATTGGAAAAATTGTCGTAAGTGGCTTCAGCTGCTCCGCACGAACTCCGTTATCCTTAACTGTCGAAGTTGTTGTGGAGTCACCACCTTGATCATCCACTTTCCCAAATTGATCTTTGCCACCACCCAATGCCCACCCACATTGCAAGGAGCGAGAATGAATTCTACCTCTTCCCATTTCTTAACGTATGTCTGCCTTTCACCCTACACATACCCCCGCAACTCATCCAAAATTTGCATGCTCGACTGGGCTTCTTCGGTTTGATATGCCAAGTGTAGCATATGGATGGTGTCCTGTAAAAAAAAAAATTGCATTAGTTTAGACTTAAAGCACTGAAAAGCTTAGAAAGAATTGAAAATTCTTGCAAAAAACTAACAAAGATATCATGTCAACAACGCATGCACGAGCAATGTAATGCTTCGATTTCGACCCTGTCGCCCGCTTACACAGAACGCTGAGGCATGCGTCGATATGCTCACTTGTCATTTCTTCTCGGGGATCCTCTAATAATGTGAAGAATTCAATACCTTGATCTCTTAAGATTCTGACGTTATGTCTGCATATGTAACAAACTGAATTTGATAAGGATGGTGGATGAATGTTTCATTAAAAAACAACAATTAATTGATATTTACAAGCTTACCTCGCGGACTGGTTCTTCTTGAAGGCTTCGTAGGCTTCCATCATCGTGTCTTTCACATCCCGACGGCTCAATGAAGGGTCGACATACGGGCTTAATAGGTATTTGCTCGGCATTATCACCCGTGCCCGCTCAGTAGGGTTGGCAATTGCTGTTGCAAGATGATGGTAATCAGAGGATAGTGGTGACGGTTGTGGTGACCTTGTGGCTTCGGGAATGCTTTAAGGAAGTTGGCCCTATCTTGCTGTTGGAAGCACGACGATCATGTCAAATTGAGGAAGATGCTCTACGGCTAACACAACTAACTGAAGGTCTCCCTCCCGTCCGGTGAAAGTATCCACATTCGGATCGGCCTCACCTACCTCGTCCCCTTCAACATCACCTAATTAAAGGCTAACACCATGCTCCTCATGCTGCCCATCATCAGGATCATCGTGATCCGCATTAGCATTGTCGGATGAAAGACCGACCTACAGAACGAGACAAATGTGAAAATTTGATAGCGAATAGAAAACCACAAACCCTAAATTCCATTAAAAAAATTACCTAAACTTGATAAAATTCAAGGCCTACAATAGAAAAATACAAGCGTAGAAAGATTAACGTACTTCTGATTTCAGCCCATCTAGCACCGGTGAAACGATACGGTCCTTTAGCGTTTCAACCGTAAAAGTCAATGACTGAATTGATGCCTTCAGCTCCAACATCTGCCCATGATTCGTTGGAGTTGATGTTTTGTGACTATGCCATCATTGACTCTTGCCGACTTGGTCAATTGCAATAACATATATATATATTAGTGGTGTTATTCAATAATCATATAGGAAACATGTGAACAACTAAGATAACAACTTTAATATCCTTACCGGAGGCTCATTGGCAGTATGCTGTTGAGCTGGAGCTGAAGCCGGAGCTGGTTGAGGATTGGACGTCACCTTCGTGAATTGCAATGACATAAGTTACTTTGTTACTAGATAAACATATGTGGAAACTTTGAACATAAATCGTTAGAACCAAACTTACCGACGGCTTGATACAAATGTGTGTTTGAGGAAGACCGGTGGGTGGTTGTCGAGCTGCCATCGCTTGGTCCAACTGCAAACACATAAATGTTAGTAGATAATCACATATCAAATGGATGGAAAAAAATGAAACATAACCGTAATTACTGGCTGTTCACTTCCTGGACCATGGTCGTCCCCTTGTTCCATAAACTTAGGGGTCGACGGCTCATCAACAACAGGAGAGGCGGTGCGCATCCGCTTAGTGGAAGCGGTGGATCTTTTCTCCTTCAAGCTTCTTCTTTTCACCCTGACAGTGACACCAATCTGATCAGCCCGATCCTCCATGTGTCTGATTGGCATGTATTGGTGGCCCTTCGATAACGGCACATCGAGGTCCACCAGATACTCCCGACTGGCCTCTTCCGGGGTGATCTCCAATGTCTCCAGTGCCCATAACTGCAAATAAAATAAAAATATGTTCTGATTAAATTTGAGAAAAATTTCTTATACAAATATGAAGGAAATATTTGTAGTTGTTCGCTCACATGCTTAGATGACTCCAACTTCTCAACTGCTTTATGCAAGGCTTTTGGTTTCTGATTGCATTGCCATCTACACATTCGTGAGTAGATGTTTTCCTTCGGAGCAGAGAGGGCTACTATTTTTCGCAAGGCTGAAATTGCCTCCAATGCCCAGAACTGCAAGTCAATTGTAAACATTATCAAACGTAAATTATAAAACAGTGCAACAATAAATTACTTTCTCAAAACCAAACAAAAGCCGTAGATGTGACCATACCTGTATCACCCATACGAAGCCGTAGATGTTGTACTGTAAATGGCTATCCTTTCCTACGCTTGAGGTAGGCACCTCGAACCCTTTCAATAGGTAGTCCAAGGTAAGCCTCCAAACATAGTGGCCCCACGAAAATCTATTCCAAACGTCAAGGTCCTCAACTAATGATAGCAACCAAGGTGTCACCCGTCTACGGTAGTCTTGCCCAAATAAGATGTTATTTGCAATCAAGATGAGTGCCATCTTGGTTGCGTCTCCTTTTCGCTTGAAGTTTCCTCCGCTAAACATATCAAGTAAAGCCTGCAGCTTAATGCTCTCCTGGCCGTTTCAGTATCTCGCATGAATTCCGTCAGCCACCACCTTGTACGGATGTGCGAATAAATCGAGCATTGGATCGAACTTCAGTCCGATTATAAGGTAAAACTCCTGCTTTGATATCCGCCCCTTGCTCTTGTCGATAGCAAACCATAGCTCCTTCTCTGTTGCCTCCATCTTATTGATTCGATGAATAATTATGCTGTGAAAGAGACCAACGTTAAAATAGCCTTGCGGATAGACATCGAGGAGCATTCCGAAGCATGTACGCTTCACTGCATCGAACTCCCCTTTCTCTTGGAGAGTCTTGTTGATGTAATGGAGTTGGGACCACTTACAATGGGTGTTTATTGCAACATTGAACGCCCACTTCTCCCTCGGCACAATGAGGACACTGTCAAGATCTTCATATTCTCTACGATGCATCTGCATCACATGGCACACGTGTAGGAGTCAATTAACCAATAATGTGCCAAAAAGGTATACTAACTAAATAAATAAATGTTCTGACACGCCATGCATGTCAAGTAAAAATGTTGTCACACGCCATGCATATCAAGTGAAATGTTGTCACACTTCATGCATATCAGGTGAAATGTTGTCACACGCCATGCATATCAAGTGAAAATGTTGTCACAAGCCATGCATATCAGGTGAAAATGTTATCATACGCCATGCATATCAAGTGAAATGTTGTCACAGGCCATGCATATCAGGTGAAAATGTTGTCACATGCCATCCATATCAGGTGAAATGTTGTCACACGCCATGCATATCAAGTGAAATGTTGTCATAGGCCATGCATATCAGGTGAAAATGTTGTCACATGTCATGCATATCAGGTGAAAATGTTGTCACACGTTATGCATATCAGGTGAAAATGTTGTCACACACCATCACACGCCATGCATATCAAGTGAAAATGTTGTCACATGCCATGCATATCAAGTGAAATATTGTCACACACCATGCAAATAGGACACCTAATGTCCTGACACGCTAAACCCCAAAGATCAGTCAACCCAGCACCACTTTAACACCAAAAACCATCAAACCAGGAGGAAAACCGTTTAAACTTAACATTTGCAAAAAACACGAACATATGTATCACCCTAAACCCAACAAAAAAAATTACCGAAATCAAGGAAGGTTTTTTTTGTGATTTTTTTCCAAGCTCACTTACCTCTTCACTGATATCCGACATTCTTCTTGCTGTTGCAGTGTGTCGTTAACCTTCTAAACAACGAAGTCAAACTCTCTTCTACCTTTTGCAATGAGAAATGAATCGAACAGCCCTTGGTTCACACACACAGACGTTTACGAATGAGGAAAAGGGAAAATAAACTGCTTATTGTGAAAAATGAATAAATAAAAATTAAAATTAATATTCATAAAATATAGGCAAGTCTAAACGGTTGCCCCCGAAACTGCCCTTTTTTCAATCCGGCGTGTCAGCTTTACAATTAATGTCGTGTCACATATTTCAAAGCAAACCATGGCCTCTCATATGTTAAAGCAATGTCGTGTCATACACTCAAAACCATGGCGTGTCACAGATTCCCGCCATGGCTTGTCACAAACTCTGAACCCTGCCATGTCACTACTTCCTTCCATGGCATGTCACCAACTCTACACCCTACCGTGTCACTGTTTCCCTCCATGGCGTGTCCCCAACTCTGCACGTTGTTGTCTCACTGCTTCTTTCCATGGCGTGTCACCAACTCTGCACCCTACCGTGTCACTACTTCCCTCCATGGCGTGTCACCAACTCTCCACCCTGTCGTCTCACTGCTTCCCTCCATGGCGTGTCACCAACTCTGTACCCTGCCGTCTCACATTTTCCCTTTCACAAACTCTAAACCCAATGGCTTGTCCCAATTGCTGTAGCACGACCATTTCGTGCTTTGCATTCACGTCTTTCTCCTTTCGATTCACCTCCGTAAGCAAGATTTCTGGTTTCACATCGTTCTCCAAGCTTTTGATTCATCACGACCACCTCCCCCTCCTCGTTCCGTTTATCTGAATGCCATGTCCGAACATTCAGAAAAACCATTTCATGCAACATTATTTTCTTTTGCACAAGCTTCTCTAAAAAAAAAGATGTTTTGCGCAAAAAATAGATGTTCGCTATTTCTTTGCCTAATTTTCCATGGTCCGGGTATTTAAGAGTGCCCATCAACAAAGATGTCTCATCAAGGGCATTTTTGTCTGAAAATGTACTTTAATGGTTAAAAACAGTTAAAATTATCTAGAGGGTTATTTCCAAACACACCTTATTTTTAATGGCTAAAAAAAAAGGCCCCTTGTATGAATTATATTAACTATATCAATATAATTATAAACTTTCATAAAAGTAAACACTATATACATATATATGTATATAGTGTTTACTTTTATGAAAGTTTATGTATGTATATGTATACATACATGCTTATTAATTATTAACTGTCACGACCCAATTTCATGGGCCATGACCTGCGCATAGGCTCAATGGGCATAGCCCACTAAACCCAAACAAGCCTTTTCCGATAATCATGTTTGACATTTTATACATCTTGCATTACTATTTCTGAACCAAAATTCTTGATTCACAATTCAATATATTTCAAAACATAACATGTATACCACATGTTTACAATTTCATTATCTCAAAGCACTGTCATTCAATGCCATCTCCTCGAGGCATCATTAATCCAACATATATATATATATATACTTGTACACAGACAAAGAATCTCAACCATCAGTGGAGTAACTTTGAATAAAGACACAGCTACTAAGATGTCGTAGTACCTACCAAAAGGTGAGCATGCTTGGACGACTTGGTCCAAGTCACAATTGCCTCTAAATCTGAAAACATGAATTTTTATAAAACTGTGAGTACAAAACTCAGTGAGCGAACCTTAGAGGGGAATAAGCAATATCAACCATGAAATTTGATAATCATGATGCACTGGTTGAAAATAAGGCCATTTTTATCTAACTAATATTCCAAACCCTTTTTCCCTTATCCAGAAATTTATTATGCATTCAAGGATTAAATATCCTTGAATTTACACCAATCATTCTAGCAAGACAACAAAATTAACGGTGTATCACAAACCGACATAGAACAAGGGTTTCACATACCATACAATCCCATATATACATATATATCACGTACAATTTCATTCACCAATCATTCAATTTCATTCATTATCCTATCTTTTCCTCCACTTTGTTGTACTTTCAACTCATACATCATTACCGGCATTGCACTTCCCACTCCGCACATGCACGGTAGTAATTATCACAACCTTTATCATTAAACCGGCATTCCACTTCCCACTCAACACATGCACGGTCGTAATTATTACACCATTTGTCATTCAACCGGCATTGCACTTCCCACTCCACACATGCACGGTTGCATCAATTTCACCAAAATTTATTAATAATGCATATCAGCATAATATAAGGGTACACAGATTCAATACACTCAATTTCACATAAATTTCTCAACAATACATGTAGGCATCATACAGATGAGCATAATTTAGCACAATCAAATTTCACATCAGTGAAAATAATATTTCACGAAAAGCTTGTTCCCATGGTACCCATTCTTTTTAAAGAAGATTGAATAAAATCATTCAAGCATTTTATTCAAATACGTTTATATTTTCCACAACCATTTTGAAATGCAAATTCACTCGCCTCATCAGGAGTGTAAAATACTCATGTTTCCGAGTTCCATTATACTGAATTTTTCTCGCTTCTAGGGGACCCACCACCTATACCAAAATTTTGACACATTTTCAATTATTTGTGTCGAACCACAATAAATTATTTCAAACTCTATACGATGCATGGAAATGAGGTAAAATGGTTCGGACAGTCGTTTAATTACGATGTCTGACTAATTTGCCTACGCTCGATTTAATTGGCTAAAACTCTCAATTTAACTCTAATTTGACCCATTTCAATTTCTAACAATCCAATTATATCCACATTACGCAATGACAGCGAACACGGGTCAATTTATCAATCTTAGACTATAAATTACACTTTTACCCCTATTAGGTAAAAGTTTATATTTTTGCACTGAAAATTCTCATTTAATTCCTACTTTCATAATTCATCAAATATTACCCAAATGCCCTAAAACCTCATCAATTTCCTCAATTTCCAGCAGTCAATTCCTCTAAAAAAATTCAACCAAAAATGGTGCACTAATATCAAAAATTTTCCTATTTAATTTTTTTTTCTCTCCATAATTGATCAATTTCAAAACTGTTTCATTTGGAATGAAAGCATTTCATTCCACACACATTCCCTAAGGCATTCAGTCATTAAAGATTCATGGGAAAAATCAATTTTTTTCTTGTTGTTTTGCTTACTAACATGCTAAACTATCTCTAAACACTAACATAGTCCAAAATCAAATTATTCCAACATCTTTCTCTCTCTAAACCCATTTGACCAGCCCTTGATTCACCATGAAAACATGCATTTCAAGCATGGAAAAATAAGGGAAATTGCTTAGAAATGAAAGATCTCAAGCAAAAATGGAAAATCATACCTTTTTCACTTGAGTTTCTTGAATTTTCTACGCTTTTTCTTTGAATTTTCTCACTCTAGGGTTTGTTTTTGGTTTCTCTCCCTATTTTCTAGTTTTTGGCTGACCAAGGGGATGAATGAGCTGATTTTTTATGGCTTTTTATAAAGAAATAATAAAATATTCAAAGTATGCCACATGGCATTTTTCTATTGGTTCAAACTTTAAATATTTGACTTTTTATTCATTAATTTCCCATCACAAAATTCTCATACTTATCCTATTCCATGTTGAATAAAATCCCATGGTCTTGAAAAGTGCTGTGGCGAGATATTTATCGATTTGCCCCTAGGGTGAAAAAATTACGATTTTGCCCCGATACTCCGAAATGTACCGGAATTACATTATTTTCACTTTCCAACCTCAAATAACACTAATATTGATTAATCTACATCAAATGGGGCCAAAATCTTTTCTAAAAATTCTCATTTTATCCTCAGGTGGTAAAATTACTATTTTGCCCTTGTGCTCTAAAAATACAGAGAAATTAAATTTATCACTACTAAACTTCATATTATGCTCCAATAATCATATTATACTTCTAATAATTAATCTTGATCAAATGTGCTCTGTCACGACCCGGAACTCTCATCGAGCCCGTGACAACTGCCGCGATGTCTCGGTCTGCACTCATCCCCCGAATGCAAATCGAGACCTCGCAAGGCTCTTGTACCATTTTCCACTCACTTTTTTTTTTTTGAAAACGATTTGTAGATGAAAGCTGTACTTCTCGTAACTAAAAATAAGTTTAGAAATCTCAAACATTAATTTAAAAGTGGTTTTAAGATTAATAACACTATTTAAAAATATTAAATAAAAATATTTTAATTTCTTATAAAACAATATTTACCAACATATCTGAAAATAATTTTTCGCACACGAAAGTAAAATAAATTTATACATACTGTAGAACAAATAACCATAGTATGTATTTTAATTTTACAATGACATGTGGGCCCCACTACGTACAATTATGTACCTTAAATGCACTGGATTCCGATTCCGCCTAGTTTCTTGATGCCACAGCTATCTAGTGCTTTTCTCGAGCCTGAAATGGGTGGAAGAGAGGGTGGTGAGTTTTACAACCCAGTGAGTAAATAACTACCATCAAAAGTATCTAAAGCCAAGTAGGTGGAGACAATATAAAAAAACATTATGTCTCAATAATATTTATAAAGCCAAAATTTATTCCAATCCATACCAAACAATTTCCTTTCATTTAAAACTTCCAGGTTTATGAATTTCTTAAAAACATTTGGCTGATGCCAAAACCTGTACTCGGGGATACCTTGTACCCGGGTATCTGACCGAGACCGCCAAGGCTGTAAAGTGTCCCATACCCATACACATATTTTTCACATCTGACACACACAGCCGTTCCTTGGCGTTGGCTGAGTCTCACTCTCACGTGGTGGCCCAGACGTGAGGTGCACTCAAATCTCACCTCAGGAGACACTTCACCCGCCATCTCCCCCCGGAGGTAAGTATATAATTGGATTACCATGCCCCTCTCATAGGCAGTCCATGGAAACCCCCACCACTGCAGTGACCGTTTAATATACCACCAGACCCATAAAATTTTCAGTAGCATAATATGGCGAATAAAATAAAATTTTATCCAGTCTACTAAGACCAAACCAAAATTATTCATATATTTCATGCCAAACTCCAAAAATTTAGCCATCATGCTACCACAGTGTCATAAGCCACAATTTCAATAATAATATATAAAATTATAAATTCAACCTAGTCTCCACATACTCAATTTTCATAAAATCGGTATTTAATTTTAAAGCAATATTTCATCGAAATACATTTTAATCGAAAATCATAATATTTTGAAGATTCCAATTTCACCATGCTTTAATAAGCATAAACTATAATAAATCCACTCTAGATATTAAAGACGATAATTTATCCACTCACCTTGTCACAGGAGTGCCCGATACTCCTGTTTTCAATTTCCCACTACACTGCCTTTTTTTCTCGTAGCGGGGGACTCACCACCTATGCACGATTCACGACACAAAATCTCATTATTTGTGTCTAACATAATAATTTATTTCAAGCTCTTCATCATGCATGAAATGCCATGCATCCAGTCCGAATTACCGTCTAAACACGGTATTCGACCTAGTTCACCTACACACGGTCCAAATTGCTAAAATCTCCAATTTAACTCCGAATCAATTTTTTCTCACTTTCTATACTTCAATTATATTCAATTGGACTTAATGTCCCTCAGTGTGATACAAATTATCAGTCCTGGACTGAAATTACGAAAATACCCCTAATAGGTAAAATTTTCGATTTTTACTCTAAAAATTCTCATAATTTTTGTAGGCTTATAATTCACCATAATTCATATAAATACCATTAATTCTCCTCATTTCCAGCAGCAATTCTCTCTCTAAAATATTCAGCTATAATGGGTGATTCAAGAATAAAATCAATTCTTTGCTTACTAACATGTTATACTAACCTTAAACACTAACATAATTAAAATTCAAATAATTCCATAAATTTTCTCTCTCTAAACCCATATAACCAGATCTGAAACCACCATAAAAACATGAAATCTAACCATGGAAACTAAGGAAAAATACATGGAAATGATAGCTCATAAGCTAAACTTGAAAAATCATACCTTTAAACACTTGGATCCTTGAAAAATCACACTTTTTTTTTGATTTTCTTCCACCTAGGGTTTATTTTTGTGTTTTCTCTCTCTTCCTTCAGGTTAGAACGAAATTTTGGGGAAGAAGCTGAAAATTTTGGCTTTTTAATAGCCAAATAAAATAATATTATTTTATTATACTTTTTGAATTTTTTATTAATTTATTTTTTTTTTCATTTGACTTTCTTTTTTTTTCAGCCAAATTTCCAGCACCCTTATCCTCTGATTTTTCCAGGAGCTTCTAGAAGGAATTTTAATAATTTTTATAGTGTAATTTTATGAAATTACACTTTTGCCCCCGAAAAAGTGTAAAATTACATTTTTGCCCCAAAAATTGAAAAATTACCACAAGGCATATTTTTCAGTCCTCAAACTCATACCACACTCCAATTTGTCAACTTTGATCTAAATCCTCTCGAAAAATTAAATTTAGCCTTCCGATGGTAAAATTACGATTTTGCCCCTACACTCCAAAAATCACCGGAATTAAACTTTTTCACTACCAAACCTTCAAATTACACTCCAATAAGTTTAATACAATCAATCTCAATCAAATGGGATCAAAAAATCTTTTTCTAAAAATTCCAAATTCGTCCTTTAATGGCAAAATTACTATTTTTCCTTTGTGTCCCAAAAATACCGAGAATTGCACTTTTTCACTGCTAAACTTCACTTTACGTTCCAAACATCATTTTATATTCCATATAATCATTCTTGGTCATAAAAATCAAAATCTTTATTAAAAATTCCCATTTTGTCCTGAAATTGAAAAATGACCGTTTTGTCCCTAATCGGTCAATTTTTTCGATTGACTCCAAACTGAACCTCGAACTCCGAATCACTATTTTAAATCGCTCCGTGGGTTTTAGTTTCCTCAAATTCATTCTCCATTCTTTGTTTATACTTATTCAAGACTTTATTAACTTAACCATACCATTAGGGGCAATTTTGTCATTTATTTTATTTACAGGGGCAATTCGATATACAAACATGCTATCCATTGCATGTGAATGACATATCACAAATAAATTAGGATCGGGTATCACAACACTACCCCCCTTAAAATAAAATTTTATCCTCAAAATTTCACTTATCGAACTCCAAGAAAAGATGGGGGTATCATCTTCAATTATTCCCACATACTCCATATTTACCTTAACTTGACTATTGCATCTTGTGCAATACCACCATTCCCAAGAGTCATCTTTTTTTTTTTTAATTGAAATGTCACCTAATTGTCACTTAAGACTTGAACTTATTTAAATCATACATACCTCAAGTATATTTTGAATTTGAATTCCCACAATATATTAAGAAATTTCCATAACAACATTCTATATAAACTTATTTATTATATTATCCTTGAAACTTTGATTTACACGTCCATCACTTGGTATTTACATCTCCTATCACTATCTTACACCTCCATCTAACTTTTCACTCATTTTCTTCAGGTTGGACTCGTGCTTCATCTTCCGTTATTGCAAATACTCTTGTTGACACACGAGTCTGTGGCCTAGTAGATGGATATGCCGGGGTGTTACTTCCCACATCAGACTGTGCAGCTACTCCCTGCCTCGGGTGTATTCCCGAGGAATCTCTCCTCTGGATATCCGTATGAACTAATGGAGGTGGAGCAGCTACCGCAGCCCGTCCTAACTGTGGGCAATTACTCCTTATATGACCCGACTGACCACAATAAAAGCATTTTATGCCCCAGCACATCCCAACATGATATCTCCCACATTTTTCGCATTTATCCGAACCTTCGAAACTCTTCTCGGAAGTAGTCATCTCCGATCTGCTGTACCTCAGAGGTTTCTGTCGTGACTGCAAAAATGGGGGTCGGGAAGATATTACTGGATCAGAAGTAATACTCCCTGAAGCCATCGAGTCCTTACCCCTCTTTGGTGGCTGGCTAGAAAATCCAACTGGATTTCTCCTTTTGGTAGTTTCAGCTCGCATTCTCCTATTTTCGTTTACGAGCCTCTCGGCCCTTAGAGCCATCTGTATCATCTCCTTATACGACTCCTTGCCGGTGACGGGCATACGCTCTTGAATTTCGTTTCGGAGCACTTCCTCAAAGTAATTGGCCTGATCCTGCTCTGTCCTCACCAAATCAGGCACATAGGTCGTCAACTCGCTAAAACGAACCTCGTACTCTTCTACCGTCGAATTCCCTTGTTTCAAACTTAGGAATTCTCTTTTCTTCTCCTTCTGGTGGAAGGGTGTGTAAAACTGACCGTCGAATTCGCGTAAGAAATCTGTCCAGGTCAGTGGTGTAATGGAACGTGACTTTACTAAACCCCACCACATACGAGCTCTCTTCTCGAGTAATCGTGTGGCCACCATTAGTTTCATCTCATCATCTAGCTTCATATCAGTGAGCATCTCCGATACTTGAACAATCCAATCCTTGGCAGTGGTTGGGTCCAAGTCACCCGTAAAAGAAATACAACCCAACTGCCGAGCTTCCCTGAGTTTCTCGGAAATGGAAACGTCGGGTACCGGAGTCGGAACAGGAGGTGGTGGTGGTGGTGGCACTGGAGGTGCTGTCGGAGGAACAACAGGTGGGACTGGATTAGCTTGTGCTTGGCCCGTAATGGCAGCAAGAAAAGCTGCTAATGCCTGGGCTGCCTCTGGAGACATGGCAGGGACACCAGGAGTAGCAGTAGGTGGTGGAACATCAGCTTGCTCAGCAACAGGTGCTGCTCTAAAAGAGGATGCAGCCGACTCCCTTTCTACGGGATCTGGCTGATTCCGTCTAGGACGACCTCTTCCTCTTCCTCTTCCTACGACTCTAGGGAGAGGTGGACGTCCACGTCGAGGAAGCATAATTATCTACAAGAAGAATCGGAGCATGTTTAAGCGACTTAAATTTCTATATGCAACTACATGCAACTAACTTATCTCGACTGGGGCCACATTAACATTGCAAATTCCTTTAAAACAACTTTCAAAACCAAAAACTTTAAAACTAAAAACCCTGATCTTTAAACCAAACGCTCTGATACCACTAAGATTGTCACGACCCGGAACTCTCATCGAGCCCGTGACAACTGCCACGATGTCTCGATCTGCACTCATCCCCCGAATGCAAATCGAGACCTCGCAAGGCTCTTGTACCATTTTCCACTCACTTTTTTTTTTTTGAAAACGATTTGTAGATGAAAGCTGTACTTCTCGTAACTAAAAATAAGTTTAGAAATCTCAAACATTAATTTAAAAGTGGTTTTAAGATTAATAACACTATTTAAAAATATTAAATAAAAATATTTTAATTTCTTATAAAACAATATTTACCAACATATCTGAAAATAATTTTTCGCACACGAAAGCAAAATAAATTTATACATACTGTAGTACAAATAACCATAGTATGTATTTTAATTTTACAATGACATGTGGGCCCCACTACGTACAATTATGTACCTTAAATGCACTGGATTCCGATTCCGCCTAGTTTCTTGATGCCACAGCTATCTAGTGCTTTTCTCGAGCCTGAAATGGGTGGAAGAGAGGGTGGTGAGTTTTACAACCCAGTGAGTAAATAACTACCATCAAAAGTATCTAAAGCCAAGTAGGCGGAGACAATATAAAAAAACATTATGTCTCAATAATATTTATAAAGCCAAAATTTATTCCAATCCATACCAAACAATTTCCTTTCATTTAAAACTTCCAGGTTTATGAATTTCTTAAAAACATTTGGCTGATGCCAAAACCTGTACTCGGGGATACCTTGTACTCGGGTATCTGACCGAGACCGCCAAGGCTGTAAAGTGTCCCATACCCATACACATATTTTTCACATCTGACACACACAGCCGTTCCTTGGCGTTGGCTGAGTCTCACTCTCACGTGGTGGCCCAGACGTGAGGTGCACTCAAATCTCACCTCAGGAGACACTTCACCCGCCATCTCCCCCCGGAGGTAAGTATATAATTGGATTACCATGCCCCTCTCATAGGCAGTCCATGGAAACCCCCACCACTGCAGTGACCGTTTAATATACCACCAGACCCATAAAATTTTCAGTAGCATAATATGGCGAATAAAATAAAATTTTATCCAGTCTACTAAGACCAAACCAAAATTATTCATATATTTCATGCCAAACTCCAAAAATTTAGCCATCATGCTACCACAGTGTCATAAGCCACAATTTCAATAATAATATATAAAATTATAAATTCAACCTAGTCTCCACATACTCAATTTTCATAAAATCGGTATTTAATTTTAAAGCAATATTTCATCGAAATACATTTTAATCGAAAATCATAATATTTTGAAGATTCCAATTTCACCATGCTTTAATAAGCATAAACTATAATAAATCCACTCTAAATATTAAAGACGATAATTTATCCACTCACCTTGTCACAGGAGTGCCCGATACTCCTGTTTTTAATTTCCCACTACACTGCCTTTTTTTCTCGTATCGGGGGACTCACCACCTATGCACGATTCACGACACAAAATCTCATTATTTGTGTCTAACATAATAATTTATTTCAGGCTATTCATCATGCATGAAATGCCATGCATCCAGTCCGAATTACCGTCTAAACACGGTATTCGACCTAGTTCACCTACACACGGTCCAAATTGCTAAAATCTCCAATTTAACTCCGAATCAATTTTTTCTCACTTTCTATACTTCAATTATATTCAATTGGACTTAATGTCCCTCAGTGTGATACAAATTATCAGTCCTGGACTGAAATTACGAAAATACCCCTAATGGGTAAAATTTTTGATTTTTGCTCTAAAAATTCTCATAATTTTTCTAGGCTTATAATTCACCATAATTCATATAAATACAATTAATTCTCCTCATTTCCAGCAGCAATTCTCTCTCTAAAATATTCAGCTATAATGGGTGATTCAAGAATAAAATCAATTCTTTGCTTACTAACATGTTATACTAACCTTAAACACTAACATAATTAAAATTCAAATAATTCCATAAATTTTCTCTCTCTAAACCCATATAACCAGATCTGAAACCACCATAAAAACATGAAATCTAACCATGGAAACTAAGGAAAAATACATGGAAATGATAACTCATAAGCTAAACTTGAAAAATCATACCTTTAAACACTTGGATCCTTGAAAAATCACACTTTTTTTTTTATTTTCTTCCACCTAGGGTTTATTTTTGTGTTTTCTCACTCTTCCTTCAGGTAAGAACGAAATTTTGGGGAAGAAGCTGAAAATTTTGGCTTTTTAATAGCCAAATAAAATAATATTATTTTATTATACTTTTTGAATTTTTTATTAATTTATTTATTTTTTCATTTGACTTTCTTTTTTTTTCAGCCAAATTTCCAGCACCCTTATCCTCTGATTTTTCCAGGAGCTTCTAGAAGGAATTTTAATAATTTTTATAGTGTAATTTTATGAAATTACACTTTTGCCCCCGAAAAAGTGTAAAATTACATTTTTGCCCCAAAAATTGAAAAATTACCACAAGGCATATTTTTCAGTCCTCAAACTCATACCACACTCCAATTTGTCAACTTTGATCTAAATCCTCTCGAAAAATTAAATTTGGCCTTCCGATGGTAAAATTACGATTTTGCCCCTACACTCCAAAAATCACCGGAATTAAACTTTTTCACTACCAAACCTTCAAATTACACTCCAATAAGTTTAATACAATCAATCTCAATCAAATGGGATCAAAAAATCTTTTTCCAAAAATTCCAAATTCGTCCTTTAATGGCAAAATTACTATTTTGCCTTTGTGTCCCAAAAATACCGAGAATTACACTTTTTCACTGCTAAACTTCACTTTACGTTCCAAACATCATTTTATATTCCATATAATCATTCTTGGTCATAAAAATCAAAATCTTTATTAAAAATTCCCATTTTGTCCTGAAATTGAAAAATGACCGTTTTGTCCCTAATCGGTCAATTTTTTCGATTGACTCCAAACTGAACCTCGAACTCCGAATCACTATTTTAAATCGCTCCGTGGGTTTTAGTTTCCTCAAATTCATTCTCCATTCTTTGTTTAAACTTATTCAAGACTTTATTAACTTAACCATACCATTAGGGGTAATTTTGTCATTTATTTTATTTACAGGGGCAATTCGATATACAAACATGCTATCCATTGCATGTGAATGACATATCACAAATAAATTAGGATCGGGTATCACATGCTCAAAATCTATTATAAAAATCTCCATTTTGTCTTTAAATGACAAAATGACCATTTTGCCCATAATCGGTCAATTTTCCTGATTAACCCGAAATTGGACCTCGAACTCCGAATCACCCTTTTAAATCATTCTATGGGTTTTAGAATTCTCAAATTTCTCTTAGAATTTCTATTTGAACTAGTTCGATGCTAAATTAAACTTAGTTGTGCCACTTGGTACAATACTGTCTTTTAACGAACTTGACAGGATCTCACATTCTCCCCTACTTAAAATGAATTCGTCCTCGAATTCAAATTGGTGTATGATGAATAATCAAAGTTCTAAAGTTTTGCTGCATCCCCTTTTTGTCAGGTATTCTTAACATAAAATCCTAATTTATGTATCATATCCGTTTCCAACTTTTATAGAAAATTCAACAATGCTTTAATATATAATTATGGGTACTACTCTTGTTGAATCGAAGCAATATCATCCTTCATCTTATGAAGAAAATTTAAATATACTATTAGTTTCGGTCACAACTAAATCAAATCATCTTTAAATCATCAATTACGCATGTTTACTTATCCATCCACAATTCCTCTACCTTGATCTTTCATCAACCTCCCAACACTCAAGCATTTATTCCATTAGACTTTAGGGACTTAAATCCATGGCATACTTTTCTATTTGCGTACTTCATAATAGCCTGTCAATTTTCTAGCTTACAATTAAGCTAGTTCATATGCGCTTTTTTGTGGAGAATGTCCCCTCGGGGCCCACTTCCCACATCCAGGTATTGTCCTTGGGCCAATCCACTCAGTGAATTCGAGTCCCAACGTGCCTGCAGCACTCCTCGAACCCCTGACCTCAAGGATTTGCTTCCCATTAACAACCATGGGTTCAAATCATAATTCCACCAAATGACTAATTTATTACGAACCTAACAGTCCAACTCTACCATCCTCCATCCTTAGTCGGAGGGATATACCATTACATTGACCTTGTGTTAAAAGCATTTGCTTTAAAATCTCTCTAACAATGGCTCATGTCTCGGGTGGCATCTCAAACTCGGAAAACGGTACCATTTATGACCTTTGCGTGACATTAACAAGAAGGTAGGTTACTAGAAACTGGAGTTCATACAGTCTCCTGTCTATGACTTGTGCTGCAGTCACAAGCCATAAACAAGATTCTACATTAACTCCGACAACTCCGCTGCCAGACACAAGGATCCCTAAGACTCAATTGAACTTAAAGCTCTGATACCACAATTGTCACGACCTAATTTCACGGGCCATGACTGACGCATGGGCCCAATGGGTATAGCCCACTAAACCCAAGCAAGCTTTTTCCGGTAATCCTGTTCGACATTTTATACATCTTGCATTACTATTTCTGAACCAAAATTCTTGATTCACAATTCAATATATTTCAAAACATAACATGTATACCACATGTTTATAATTTCATTATCTCAAAGCACTGTCATTCAATGCCATCTCCTTGAGGCATTATTAATCCAACATATATATATATATACTTCTACACAGACAAAGACTCTCAACCATCAGCGGAGTAACTTTGAATAAAGACACAGCTACTAAGATGTCGTAGTAACTACCAAAAGGCGAGCCTGCTTGGATGACTTGGTCCAAGTCGCAATTCCCTCTAAATCTGAAAACATGAATTTTTATAAAACTGTGAGTACAAAACTCAGTGAGCACACCTTAGAGGGGAATAAGCAATATCAACCAGGAAATTTGATAATCATGATGCTAGTTGAAAATAAAGCCATTTTCATCTAACTAATTTTCCAAACCCTTTTTCCCTTACCCAGAAATTTATTATGCATTCAAGGATTAAACATCCTTGAATTTACACCAATCATTCTAGCAAGACAACAAAATTAACGGTGTATCACAAACCGACACAGAACAGGGGTTTCACATACAATACAATCCCATATATACATATATATCACGTACAATTTCATTCACCAATCATTCAATTTCATTCATTATCCCATCTTTTCCTCCACTCTGCTGTACTCTCAACTCATACATCATTATCGGCATTGCACTTCCCACTCCGCACATGCACGGTAGTAATTATCACAACCTTTATCATTAAACTGGCATTGCACTTCCCACTCCGTACATGCACGGTCGTAATTATCACACCATTTGTTATTCAACCGACATTACACTTTCCACTCCGCACATGCACGGTTGCATCAATTTCACCAAAATTTATTAATAATGCATATCAGCATAATATAAGGGTACACAGATTCAGTACACTCAGTTTCACATAAATTTCTCAACAATACATGTAGGCATCATACAGATGAGCATAATTCAGCACAATCAAATTTCACATCAGTGAAAATAATATTTCACGAAAAGCTTGTTCCCATGGTGCCCGTTCTTTTTAAATAAGATTGAATAAAATCATTCAAGCATTTTATTCAAATACGTTTATATTTCCCAAAACCATTTTGAAATGCAAATTCACTCACCTCATCAGGAGTGTAAAATACTCATGCTTCCGAGTTCCACTATACTGAATTTTTCTCGCTTTCGGGGGACCCACCATTTATACCAAAATTTTGACACATTTTCAATTATTTGTGTTGAACCACAATAAATTATTTCAAACTCTATACGATGCATGGAAATGAGGTAAAAATGGTTTGGACAGTCGTTTAATTACAATGTCCGACCAATTTGCCTACGCTCGATTTAATTTGCTAAAACTCCCAATTTAACTCTGATTTAACCCATTTCAATTTCTAACAATCCAATTATATCCACATTACTCAATCACAGCAAACACGAGTCAATTTATCAGTCTTTGACTACAAATTACACTTTTACCCCTATTAAGTAAAAATTCATATTTTTGCATTGAAAATTTCCATTTTATTCCTACATTCATAATTAATCAAATATTACCAAAATGCCCTAAAATCTCATCAATTTTCTCAATTTCTAGCAGCCAATTCCTTTAAAAAAATTCAGCCAAAAATGCTGCACTAATACCAAAAATTTTCCTATTTAATTTTTTTTCTCTCCATAATTGATCAATTTCAAAACCGTTTCATTTGAAATGAAATCATTTCATTTCACACACATTCCCTAAGGCATTCGGTCATTGAAGATTCATGGGAAAAATCATTTTTTTTCTTGTTGTTTTGCTTACTAACGTGCTAAAGTATCTCTAAACACTAACATAGTCCAAAATCAAATTATTCCAACATCTTTCTCTCTTTAAACCTATTTGACCAGCCCTTGATTCACCATAAAAACATGCATTTCAAGCATGGAAAAATAAGGGAAATTGCTTAGAAATGAAAAATCTCAAGCAAAAATGGAAAATCATACCTTTTTCACTTGATTTCCTTGAATTTTCTACATATTTTCTTTGAATTTTCTCACTCTAGGGGTTTGTTTTTGGTTTCTCTCTCTATTTTCTGGTTTTTCGCTGACCAAGGGGATGAATGGGCTGATTTTTTATGGCTTTTTATAAAGAAATAATAAAATATTCAAAGTATGCCACATGGCATTTTTCTATTGGTTCACACTTTAAATATTTGACTTTTTATCCATTAATTTCCCACCGCAAAATTCTCATACTTATCCTATTCCATGCTGAATAAAATCCCATGGTCTTGAAGAGTGCTAGGGCAAGAAATTTATCGATTTGCCCCCGGGGTAAAAAAATTACGATTTTACCTCTATACTCCGAAATGTATCAGAATTGCATTATTTTCACTTTCCAACCTCAAATAATACTAATATTGATTAATCTACATCAAATGGGGCCAAAATATTTTCTAAAAATTCTCATTTTATCCTCAGGTGGTAAAATTACCATTTTACCCTTGTGCTCCAAAAATATCGAGAAATTAAATTTATCATTCCTAAATTCCATATTATGCTCCAATAATCATATTATACTTCCAATAATTAATCTTGGTCAAATGTGATGAAAATCTATTATAAAAATCTCCATTTTGTCTTTAAATGGCAAAATGACCATTTTGCCCATAATCAGTCAATTTTCTCGATTAACCCCAAATTGAATCTCGAACTTCGAATCACCCTTTTAAATCATTCTATGGGTTTTAGAATTCTCAAATTTCTTTTAGAATTTCTATTTGAACTAGTTCGAGGCTCGATTTAACTTAGTTGTACCACTTGGTAAAATACCATCTTTTAACGAACGTGACAAGGTCTCACATTAACTAAATCTATTATTTTGTAAAATATTAATTAATTTAAGTATAAGTAATATGTTAATTTTATATAGTATAATTTATATTTATATATATAGCTAATACTAAATTATATGAATATTAACTAAGATAGCTAATATTAATTTTATATAGTATATATTTATATGTATAGATATAATTAGTTTGTAAAGTATATATATATATATATAGTTATATGAATATAATCAGAGTTATATTACTTTATTGTATATATATTAATCACACAAATTATATGTTATAATGTTATATATTAGAAAGTTTCTATAACTAATAACTAATTATAAACAATATATTATAAAAACTAAGGTAATAACCAATAAAGTTATTAACTATAATCATAGAAATAAAATTTATTATAAACTTACATGTAAAATAGATATATGCATATTATAATTAACACATATATAACAATAAAGTTATATGTACATAAGTGTAATAATTATAATATATTAATATATAAATATATATATGTAGGACATTTAATATTATATATATTATGTATATATATTAACTTATAAAGTTATATCATTTAAAATAGATAACTTGTAATATCATATTAATATAAGTTTATATATGTGTGTGTATTCTACTACTATGATTCTAATTTGTATAGATATAATAAACTAATATTAACTAATATTAGTACATATTTAAAGCATTATTAGTCTTTATTTAATATACTATTAGATTTTATTATCTATTTTTATAAAATTAAAAAATTTATTATGTTATTTTTATAAATATTTAATTTTATAACATTAATGAATTTGAAACAATTAATTTATAATTTATGATTCATATTTTCAAAATATATAAAAAAAATAAGCAAAGGAAAACATATTTAAATTTTGAATATTATAAAACTTAATATGTATATATTTAATTTTATTAATATATTTCCTATAAAGGATTAATAAAATTTTTAAAAATTCTTAATATATTTTAATTACAAAATTTTAAAAATAGTAATACCGATGGACTTCTTTAACAGAATATTTTGTTGAAAATTTTCATTGATAATAGCTTTTTCCAAAGAAAATTTTTGTTGGAACATTTAGCGGGCTTTAATTTTGTTTGGCACCATAAAGTTTTTGACAGATTTCTAACGGATTATTTTCCGTTTGAAAATTCCAGTAGAAATCCGACAGAAAGTTTGGCGGGATTAAATTTTTTTTGCGTCAAAACAATTTCTAACAGATTTCCAACGAAAATATTTTGTTGGAGAAATTCAGTTGGAAATATGTCGAAAAATGTCAAATTAAATTTCCATCTTAATTCCATTGGAAATTTCCAACGTAAAATTTCTAAAGGAATTTTTTCCATTGGAAAAAGCCAGTTATCTTGTAGTGGATTTTACTTATATCTATCAATTGGTATATTGAGCTTTAACACTTGGTATTGGAGTTGAAACATGACTTATGTGCTTATTGCACATCTTTATGCTTATCTTTCTTGAACTTAATAAATGTTATGTCCACCTTTCGCCTATCGATATGTATACAGGTGTCACAACCCAATTCCTAGGCCATGACCGGCGTAAGGACCCAATGAGCATAGCTCCCCAAGCCCAAGCAAGCCTATTTTCATTTACTTTACTTATCGTACGACCATGTGATGCATACACACATAATGCATTCAGTGTGCACACAAAGCAAATTCACAATGGCATTATCAATAAAATATGCAAATACATACTGTTCAAGCATGTAAATTGATAATGTACATTACATATACATATTCACAATACAAAAGGCCTATGACTTCCAGCGGAGAAATTTACAGTAAAAGAAATAGGTCGCTACTGAACGCCCACCTTCTAACTAGGAGATGCATTACGGGAACTCCTCGATCTAGGGTCCAACAGTCTCCTGATCTGAAAACATGAATTTTTGAAATAGTGAGTATAACACTCAGTGAGTGAATATTAGAAGGGAATAAGCAATCTTAACCAAGAAATTTAACAATCATGATGCACCAGTTGAAAACGAGACAATTTTTGATCTAGCTAATATTTAAAACCTTCCCACTTAACATAGAATTTATTCTAGCCAGATAGCAAAATCAACGATTATCGCTGCAACGGGAAGGCATTCTTGCTGTAGCGAAGTGTAATCATAACCCGTAGCTGAATGAGGGTTTCTCTCAATAGTACAAGGGTTTCGTGTTAACCCTTTTTCCTCAACTTAAAGTAATTCGCATACCATATAATCACATATATATTCACAAAAACAAGAACAATCATATACACCGCTTAGTCTTCACTGTCCTTGGTGGTAAAAGAGACATTTATCAGAGCAATTGCAGGCATTACGAATCGCAGTCCTTGCAAGCCCCTGGAAGGATAATCACGCTTCACCAAAGTTCACGAGTGAAAATTTCCAAGACTCGTGGGCGTTACGGGTCGCCGTCCCCACTTTGCTTAACTTTGAATTTCTAGGAAATTTTGGACGTTACGTATCGTCGTCCCCACTTTGCACACCATTACAGGCATGTGCGTTTCCCACTTCACACGTGCACGATTACATCGAGTTCACATAAATTTCTTAACCATACATGTAAGCATTATATAGATTAGCAATATTCAACACAATCAAATTTCACATCAATAAAATAATATTTCATTAAAAGCTTGTTCCCATGGTACCCGTTCTTTTTAAAGAAGATTGAATAAAATCATTCAAGCATTTTATTCAATAAGTTCATATTTCCCAAAACCATTTTTGGAATGCAAATTCATTCACAGGTTTTCGGGTGTACTCGGACTAATGGTCCTCGGGCACGATCTCTTTGCCTTTTTTGGAAATCTCACCACCTTGACATAGAATAAAATTAAAGAATTTACTATATTGCCCCTATGCTAATATAAACTAATTTAAATTACTAGTGCATGATATGTAAATGCGAAAATGTGCCTGAATACCGCTTAATCGCGGTATCGACTAAATTTGACCAATCACTCGATTAATTGACAATTATGTTCAAATCACCTCCAAATTACTTCATTCCTCCTCCAATATCTTAATTCACCAATCACATTTCAAATAACTAAATTTCAGCATTGAAATCCCTCAATTCCTTCATGGAAGAATTTGATCATTACGGTGCACTGGCACCGTGATTTTTCCTAATCACTTTTCTCACTTAATTCATCGTTTCTCTAATTTTCCTTGAAATTTAAACAATTCCTCCTTGATATTCAGCCCTCATGGTTCGGCCAATGAAGAACCCTAGAGAAATTGAATATTTCTTTTGTATTTTTGTTCATAACCATGCTTAACTACCACCAAACAACAACATAGTCTAAAATCAAGCCAATCCAACATTAATTTCCCTTCCATACCTATTTTTTAGAATTGAATTCATCATGATAACTCAATATTCAACCATGGAAAATAAGGAATAAAGCATGGGTAAGCTAGGATTAAAGTAAATCTAAAGAAATTTTACCTTTGTTTGGCTTGATTCTTGAAAAACCCTTGAATTCTCTTGATTTTTGGTTAGTTTTCTTGTTTTTCCCCTTTTTTCTCTTTTGTTTCCCTTTGAATCTGGTTTATGCCGAATTTGAAGAGAGAAAGTGACAGTTATAAGCTGATTTTATTAGTTTAATAATAAAATCTAATGGCTTTCCACATGGCATAATGCCATTGGCCTATTTTTTTTAACTTTTTGACTTTTTCTACTTAATTTCCCACCATAATTAATTCCATATTTATCCATTCCTATCAGAAATAAAATCCCTTGGTCTTGACAAATGCTGGGGCAAAAAATTTACCAATTTGCACCTGAGGTGAAAAAATTACGATTTTACCCATATACTCTGAAATGTACCAGAATTATATTATTTTCACTTTCTAACCCTAAATAACACTAATATTGATCAATCTTAATCAAATGGGGCAAAAATCTTTTCTAAAAATTCTCGTTTGGTCCTCTAGTGGTGAAATTACCATTTTACCATTGTGCTCCTAAAATACCAAGAATCATAATTTTTCACTGCTAAACTTCTTTTTATACTCCAATAATCATAATTATATTTCATATAATTATTCTTGGTCAAATGTGATCAAATCTTTGCTAAAAATCTCCATTTTGTCTTTAAATGGCAAAATGACCGTTTTGTCCCTAATCGGTCAATTTTCTTGATTGACTCCAAACTGGACCTTGAACTAAGAATCACTATTCTATGTCATTCTGTGGGTTTCAGAATTTTCAAATTCATCTTAGAATTTCTATTAAACTAGTTCGAGGATCGAATCAATTTAATTGTACCACTAAGTACAATATCAGCTTTTAATAAACTCAAAAAGGTCTTACATTGTCCCCTACTAATAAAAATCTGATCCCCGAATTTAAATTCAATGTAGACTGGCTTACCTTTACATATCGAAGAGGTGTGGATACTTTGTCCGCATTTCCCCCTTAGCTTCCCATGTTACCTCTTCACAAGTGTGATTTTGCCAGAACACTTTCACTGAAGCCACATCCTTTGATCGGAGCTTTTTGACTTGTCTGTCAAGGATAGTTATCGGTTGTTCCTCATAAGTCAAATCATCTTGCAACTGAACGGTTTCATACCGTATTACATGTGAAGGATCTGGATTATACTTCCTCAACATTGATACATGAAACACGAAGTGAATACTCGAAAGGTCTGGCGGTAATGCCAATCGATATGCCACTACTCTGACCCTCTCTAAGATCTCGAAGGGTCCTATATACCGAGGGCTTAATTTCCCTTTCTTACCAAACCTCATTACCCTTTTGGTTGGCGAGACTTTTAGAAATACATGGTCTCCCACTTGAAACTCCAAACCCCTCTGTCGGTTATCAACATAAGACTTTTGCCTACTTTGTGCTGTAAGCATCTTTTGGCGAATCATTCGTATTTTATCAGTGGTATCTTGCACCAACTAAGGCCCCAACAGTTTCCTTTCCCATACTTCTAGCCATCCAATGGGTGACCTGCACCTCCTTCCATATAGTGCTTCAAATGGTGCCATTTGAATGCTAGATTGAAAACTGTTATTGTAAGCAAACTCCACTAAGGGTAAATACTGACCTCATTTGACTCCAAGGTCTATTACACATACTCTCAACATGTCTTCCAAAGTCTGTATGGTTCGTTCAGACTGTCCATCAATCTGGGGGTGGAAAGCTGTACTAAAATCCAACTCAGTGCCCAATGCTTCCTGTAACTTTTCCCAGAATCTACTGGTAAACTATGTCCCTCTGTCCGACACTCTAGAAACAGGAATGCCATGCAACCGTATCATCTCATCCACATAGAGCTGAGCATACTGAGCAGCTCCATATGTGGTTTTAACTGAGAGGAAATGAGTTGATTTCGTTAACCGATCTATTATGACACAGATCGAGTCATAACCCCTACTAGTTCGAGGCAAACCAATTACAAAATCCATGGCAATATGCTCCTACTTCCATTCGGGCACTAGTAGCGGCTGTAGTAATCCCACAAGCCTTTCATGTTTTGCTTTAACCTGTTGACACACTAAGCACTTGGAAACAAACTCAGCCACATCTCTCTTAAGTCTTTCCCACTAGTACACTTCTTTTAAATCTGGATACATTTTTGTAGCTCCTAGATGTATCACATAGGCTGCCATATGCGCCTCCTCCAATATCTCTCTCCTCAATCCATCACTATCAAGCACATAGAGTCTAGTTCCATACCTTAACACTCTATTGGTGACTTTGATGAACATTTTTTCTTTCTCTAGAGATCCTCTAAGACTTTAACTACGAACTCATATTTACCTTGTGCCTCTTTAATTTGATCCATTAGGACATGCCTCACTCTAAAATGGGCTAGCAATGCATCTGCCTCGGAGACTTCCAAATGCACATCCATGTCTCCCAAGCTATGCATCTCTCTAACCAACAATCTCCTGTCTATGGAGATATGTGCTAGGCCACCCATTGATTTTTGACTCAAGACATCCGCCACTACATTAGCTTTACCGGGATGGTAAAGAATAGTACAATCATAATCCTTCAGCAACTCCATCCATCTGCGTTGTCGTAAGTTAAGATCTCTTTGTTGAAATATATATTTCAAGCTTTTATGGTCCATATATATCTCGCAAGTCTCACCATACAAGTAATGTCTCCAAATCTTCAAGGCAAACACGATTGCTGCCATCTCCAAATCATGTGCGGGTTAATTATGTTCATGCCTTTTAAGTTATCTTGATGCATATGCAATCACCTTCTTGTGTTGCATTAACACGCATCCTAAACCAACTATTGAGGCACCACAAAATACTGTATAACCCCCTGTGCCTTATGGTGGGCTTAACACTAGAGCTGTGGTGAGACATGTCTTAAGCTTCTCCAAGATATCTTCACAAGCATTTGACCACACAAATTTTGTATCCTTACGTGTCAGCTTGGTCAGAGGGGCGGCTATTCTAGAGAAATCTTTAACAAAGCGACGATAGTAGCCTGCCAACCCTAAAAAGCTTCTAATCTCTATAACCGATGTCGGCTTTGGACACTTCTCCACCGCCTCAACTTTCTTTGGATCCACTTGTACCCCATCCTTAGAGACCACATGTCCCAAGAATGCAACACTTTGAAGCCAAAACTCACATTTGGAGAACTTGGCGTACAATCGATGTTCTCTCAAAATCTGGTGCACTATCTTAAAATGCTGCTCATGGTCCTCTCGACTCCTCTGATAGATCAAGATATCATCAATGAGCACCACTACAAACTTGTCCAAGTAGGGCTTGAACACTTAGTTCATCAAATCCATAGAGGTCGTAGGGGCATTAGTGAGCCCAAACGACATCACCAAAAACTCATAATGCCCATACTTGGTCAGAAATGCGGTCTTTGGCACATCCTCATTCCGGATCCTCAATTGATGATACCCAGATCGCAAATCTATCTTAGAGAAACATTGTGCCCCTTGTAACTGGTCAAACAGATCATCTATTCTTGGAAGTGGGTATTTATTCTTCACTGTTACCTTATTGAGTTGTCGGTAGTCAATGTATAGTCTAAGTGACCTATCTTTCTTCTTTACAAATAGCATCGGTGTTCCCCATGGTGAGACACTAGGGTGAATGAAACCTTTGTCTAGCAAATCCTCCAACTGATCCTTGAGCTCTACCGGTGCCATCTGATATGGGGGTATGGATATGGGTTTAGTATCAAGAATCGAGTCTATGCAAAATTTAATCTCCCGCTCTAGAGGTTATCCCGGTAGTTCCTCGAGAAATACATCCACAAACTCGTTCACTATCGACACTTAACTTATATCTCCAACCTTTGCTTGGGTATCCCTCACGATAGCCAGGTAACCTTGACAGCCCTGCCTCAATAACCTTTTGGCAGATATGGCTGATATCAGGTTGGTCGGAACATTACTTTTATCCCCCTGGATGCTAAATGATGGCTCATCCGGGAAATCAAATCTAATTATCTTATGGTAACAGTCTACACTAGCATGACAAGGTAACAACTAGTCCATTCCCAATATCACATCAAAATCCTAGGTGTTTTACACCACTAAATTCATTAGGGTTTTCTTATCCTTGATTCTGACTACGTAGGACTGACATTCCCATTCGGCCACAAATGCCTCCTTTAAAGGAGTAGACACCACTAATTGTTCTTCTCTCCTAACACATTTTTACTCAATCGAAGTGCAAAGCATAGAGAGATAAAGGAGTGAGTAGATCCAAGGTCAAACAATACTCTAGCATCCATATTACAAATGGAAAAAGTACCTGAAACTATTACATTGGACGTCTGAGCATCTTGGGGAGTTAAGGCATATACCTTTGCTTGGCCTCTTCCTACGGAACTTTGATGTCCAAACCCAGCTGGTCTACCTCGATAAGAAACACCAATGCCTCTACCTCGTGTCTCGCTAACCTTTTGACCAGTTAAGACAACTGTCGAAGGAGCAGACAAAGCTGGCCAAGTAGAACTGTGAACCGAACCTTGCGGTTGTTGAGCTGTCGGGCAATTTCTCTTAATGTGTCCAGGTTGGCCACAACCAAAACAAAGTCCTGTGTTAATATAGCATCATCCTCTATGCCGTCTTCCGCAAGTATCACAGAAGGGAAAAGCCTGACTACTTTGCCTGAAATCTTGTTGCTGCCTCTTTCCGTTAAAAGTTCTCTGCCTTCACCCAACATTAGTACTCGCCACATCACTCCCCTGCCAGGGTAACATTAACTCCCTCTGTGGGCCTTGACGGCTAGAAGATGAAATCCTTTTGCCAAAATCTCTAAGACCTTGATAACTCTTTGTTTTGGCCCTTTTTACTCTATCTCTTGCGGCCCTGCCCTCATTAGTCTTCATCTCAATCTGTTGAGCATAATCCACGGTCACAGAGTAAGCATTGAAATCTCAAGAGGCCACAGCCTTAAATAGTGGTTCCACCAGCCCATCCACAAACTTTTGGACTTTCATCTTCTTTGTGGAAACCAAGTAAGGTGCATACCGAGACAACTACATGAATTTTATATCATACTCTGATACTGTCATATTCGGAGTCTGCACCAATGCCTTAAACTCTCTAGCTTTGACATTTTGCACACTGTGCGATAAAAATCGATCTAGGAAAGCTGTACTAAATTCATTCTAGATCAATGGTACGACACCTATCGGCCTAGCCCTTCGCAAAGAGTCATACCATTCCTGTGTTACATCCTCCAACTGAAAAGCTACTAGCTCCACTAATCTAGAACTAGAGCATCCCAAGGCATTATAAATCTTTTCCATCTTATCTAAGAAAACCTGAGGTCGCTCTGATGCATCCGACCCAGTAAATGATGAAGGTTTAAGCTTCAGAAAGTCAGTGAGTGAAACCTTTACTTGACCTCTGTCACGTTCGGGAGGTTGGTGGTCTGTCTAGCCTTGGGAACTAGGGGACTCTTGCTCCACATGTCCCTCTTCTACTATTTTCTGTATATCCTCCATACAGGCTGTTATCATTTCTACAACCTGATTACCTCCCTGTAGACCCGCTGTTAATTCCTCAACAGTAATTCCCCTAGTCGGTGGCCTAGTAGTCTCACCTACAGGCTGTCCTTTCTCTTTCCTACTCTCCAGTGTATCTGCCCTCACCGGCCTAGCGACCCTGCCACGTCTACCTCGCCCCTTACAAGCGGGTGCCCGTGGCCTATCGGTCATCTCAGTAGGGGCATCTTGCTCCCTCACTCATCTCGAGGTGGCTGGTGTCTTAGGCAGCATTCTTACCTAGACAAGAGCAAACACTTGTCATTAACCACAGTTAAAGAGATAAAGTGGTTTCTAAGACAGGGAATTTATGCGGTTCCTCGATTATGAAATGTGTCGCAGCTCATAATTCATAATTAAAGATCCCACATAAAGACCCGACTCTCTGCTGGAATTGACTATAACACCTTATGACCTAAACAACCTAGGGCTCTGATACCAACTTTGTCATGACCCAATTCTAGAGCCATGACTAGCGCAAGGACCCAATGAGCATAGCTCACCAAGCCCAAGCAAGCCTATTTTCATTTACTTTACTTATTGTACGACTGTGTGATGCATACACACATAATGCACCCAGTGTCCACACAAAACAAATTCACAATGGCATTATCAATAAAATATGCAAATACATACTGTTCAAGCATGTAAATTGATAATGTACATTACATGTACATATTCACAATACAAAAGGCTTATGACTTCCAGCGGAGAAATTTACAGTAAAAGAAATGGGTTGCTACTGAACGCCCACCTTCTAACCAAGAGATGCATTACGGGGACTCCTCGATCTAGGGTCCAACAGTCTCCTGATATGAAAACATGAATTTTTAAAATTGTGAGTACAGTACTCAGTGAGTGAATATTAGAATGGAACAAGCAATCTCAACTAGAAAATTTGACAATCATGATGCACTGGTTGAAAATGATACAATTTTTGATCAAGCTAATATTTAGACCCTTCCCACTTAACTTGAGATTTATTCTAGCTAGATAGCAAAATCGACGATTATCGCTGCAGCGAGAAGGCATTCTTGCTGTAGCGAAGCGTAATCATAGCCCGTCGCTGAATAGGGATTTCTCTCAATCGTACGAGGGTTTCGTGTTAACCATTTTTCCTGAACTTAAAGCAATTCGCATACCATACAATCACACATATATTCAAAAAAACAAGAACAATCATATACACCGCCAAGTCTTCACTATCCTTAGTGGTAAAAGTGACATTTATCAGAGCACTTGCAGGCATTATGAGTCGTCGTCCCTACAAGCCCTTGGAAGGATAATCACGCTTCACCAAAGTTTACGCGTGAACATTTCCAAGAATTGTGGGCGTTACGGGTCGCCTTCCCCACTTTGTTCACCTCTAAATTTCTAGAAAATTGTGGGTGCTACGTATTGTCGTCCCCACTTTGCACACCATTACAGGCATGTGCATTTCCCACTTCACACGTACACGATTACATCGAGTTCACAAAAATTTGTTAACCATACATGTAAGCATCATATAGGTGAACAATATTCAACACAATCAAATTTCACATCAATAAAATAATATTTCATGAAAAGCTTGTTCCCATGGTACTCGTTCTTTTTAAAGAAGATTGAATAAAATCATTCAAGCATTTTATTCAATAAGTTCATATTTTCCAAAATCATTTTTGGAATGCAAATTCACTCACAGATTTTCGGGTGTACTCGGACTAATGGTCCTCGGGCGCGATCTCTTTGCCTTTTTTGGAAATCTCACCACCTTGACACAGAATAAAATTAAAGAATTTACTATATTGCCCCTAAGCTAATATAAACTAATTTAAATTACTAGTACATGATATTTAAATTCGAAAATGTGTCCGGATATCGCTTAATCGCAGTATCGACTAAATTTGACCGATTACTCGATTAATTGACAATTATGTCCAAATCACCTCCAAATTACTTCATTCCTCATCTAATATCTTAATTCACCAATCACATTTCAAATAACTAAATTTCAGCATTGAAATCCCTCAATTCCTTCACGGAAGAATTTGGTCATTACGGTGCACTGGCACCATGATTTTTCCTAATCACTTTTCTCACTTAATTCATCATTTTTCCAATTCATTTTCCTTGAAATACAAACAATTCCTCCTTGATATTCAGCCCTCATGGTTCAGCCAATGAAGAACCCTAGAGAAATTGAATATTTCTTTTGTATTTTTGTTCATAACCATGCTTAACTACCACCAAACAACAACATAGTCTAAAATCAAGCCAATCCAACATTAATTTCCCTTCCATACCCATTTTTCTGAATTGAATTCATCATGATAACTCAATATTCAACCGTGAAAAATAAGGAATAAAGCATGGGTAAGCTAGGATTAAAGTAAATTTAAAGAAATTTTACCTTTGTTTGGCTTGATTCTTGAAAAACCCTTGAATTCTCTTGATTTTTGGCTAGTTTTTTTGTTTTTCCCCTTTGTTCTCTTTTGTTTCCCTTTGAATCTGGTTTATGCTGAATTTGGAGAGAGAAAGTGAGGGTTATAAGCTGATTTTATTAGTTTAATAACAAAATCTAATGGCTCACCACATGGCATACTGCCATTGGCCCAATTTTTTTAACTTTTTGACTTTTTCTACTTAATTTCCCACCACAATTAATTCCATATTTATCTATTCCTACCAAAAATAAAATCCCTTGGTTTTGACAAGTGCTGGGATGAAAAATTTATCGATTTGCCCCCGAGGTGAAAAAATTACGATTTTACCCCTATACTCCGAAATGTACTGAAATTACATTATTTTCACTTTCTAACCTCAAATAACACTAATATTGATCAATCTTAATCAAATGGCGTAAAAATCCTTTCTAAAAATTTTCGTTTGGTGCTCTAGTGGTAAAATTACTATTTTGTCCTTATGCTCCAAAAATACCGAGAATCACAATTTTTCACTGCTAAACTTCTTTTTATACTCCAATAATCATAATTATATTTTATATAATTATTCTTGGTCAAATGTGATCAAATCTTTGCTAAAAATCTCCATTTTGTCCTTAAATGACAAAATGACTGTTTTGTCCCTAACCGGTCAATTTTCCCGATTGACTCCAAACTGGACCTTGAACTCCGAATCACTATTCTAAGCCATTTTGTGGGTTTCAGAATTTTTAAATTCATCTTAAAATTTCTATTAAACTAGTTTGAGGACGAATTAATTTAATTGTACCACTAGGTACAATATTGGCTTTTAACAAACTCAACAAGGTCTCACAACAGGTTACATTTTTATTAATGATTCTCTTGATGAATTAATACTTGAATGTGTTTAATGGCTATATTTCTTAATGACTGGGTTGAGGATATTAAATGCATATATATGATGACTTGGTAGCTTTATGGTTACATATTCATGGTTTTAATGCTTATATTCTTGATGATTTTTGCTAACCATTATTTCTTGAGCTTAAGTGCTTAATGCTCACACTTTTTAACCTGTTTGATGTAAGAAAAAAAAAAGGGTGGGGGTGAAATGTTTATGAGCAAATTTAATTTTATGCATATGTTGAGGGAGAGATTTTAAAATCATTTCAAATGCAAAGCTTATAGTTTTGTCATACCAAAAAGGAAGAGATTGTTAACTTTAAAATCATTGTAGTTTTGATTATGACAAAATGATTAAAGTTGCTTGAACATTACTTGATTGATCCTTAACAAGTTCTTGAAATGATTTAACTCTCATACATTTGTTCTTACATAGTTACAAGCTTGACTTTTGAAGTTTTTGAATTATATTTATAAGTTTGTATGACTTAGTTGTAAGAGTGCTTATGATTCCCCATTCATTAAAGTCTAATTTAAGGATTAAAGGAAAATCTTGAAATTGTTTTTTGTGCATATATTAAGGGGGAATAATCCCTCACTTGCACATAGTTATAAAATAAAAACATAGACATTGCACTCTTAATCTAGGAGCTTTTTATCATCATCAAAAATAAGAGAAAGTTGAATGTTGACTCCCTGTGTTTTTTATTATAACAAAACATTCCCATTCATTGGTGTCTAATTATATTATTTAAGTGTGCAAAAGAATGCTTAAATTCTTTAACTTATTTGTTGTTTGAAAGCAAGACAAGAAGCTTGTTCAATTATAAGATCAATTAATTAGTTAAACAAGAAAAAAACATAGAGCTCAATTGAGATAGATTAGTTCTAATTGATTAACATGGAGCCTTAATTAGTTAAGGTAGCATTAGGCACTACACTAAAGTAAGAAAGAAAAGCCTTAATCAGTTAGCTCGAAGCTTAACTGATTAGAAGGGTACTGAGGGCAAAACAGAAGCTTATTAATTGGTTAACCAAAAGGGATAATTGGTTAAAGCTGAAACTTGAAGTACCAAGATGCGCCAAAATTCAAATTCAAAGTGTTAATGGTCGTTAAAGGGTGCCAAATGAAGAGATTCAAAGTTCAAGATTTCTTAATATGTTGAAGCCCATTTTAATCAATTAAGGATTGAATAGAGAGAAGCTTTAATCAATTAAAGAGAGGATTAATCATTTGGAAGAAGGGTGGTGGAAGTACTTACTTGAAGAAGTCTAAAAATAAAAAGTTCTTAATTAGTTAAAGCCACCACTAATTGGTTAAAACAAGGAAGTAGACTACAAGTCAAAAAGGGTTTTAAAGCCATCTTTAACAAATTAAAGGGTCACTGCTAGCATATTTGAATTTAACCGCTTGAAGACAAAATAACAACTAGTAATGGCTAGAAACTATTTCTAATAGCTAGAAACTATCCTCCAAGTATTTAAAGGATTTCAAATGGTCATAAATGATAAGAATACCATCCAAGAGCAAGATTAGAGCCTAAAAGTGTTAGAAAGTTCTCTTTTCAAGTGTGTTTCACTCTTATCTTTTTAAAAATGTTTTGAGCTTAACTTTGTATATTTTAGATTAGCTATATGATCAATTATACTTTATCTTTTCTCAATTTCTTGTTCACATAGAGTGTGTGAGACACTCTAAAGGGTAGATTAAGTTTAAGAAAGCTTAGAGTTTAGGTCAAAAGCTCACTTTGTAAAAGCCTGGTGGAAGCCATTAATTCTATTAATTTTAATGAAATTCGGTTGAAAATCCTTGATTGAGAAGATTAAGGTAATGGATGTAGGTCAGGTGGACCGAACCACTATAAATATTATGTTTTGTCCACTTTTTTTTTCCTTATTTTTACTTGGTGCCTTTCAACCTAAACAAATTTTAAACCTTCTATTTCAGAATCATTCAAAATGTTTTTTAAGCTTAAGAATTTCCTTCAGAATAATTTTTAAGTGTTATTCACCTCCTTTAACACTCCTTTTGGGACCAACAAGAAAACCTCTTTTCTAGCAAGGATTTCCACCAAGTTTGAGCTCTTCGCACCAATTGATCTTGAGAACAACACCTTTGTCTCCCCAATTATCATTTCTCAATGCACCCCTAATCTTCACCTTTCCAAGACATCATTGCACTTTCAACTGTTCTCTTGCTGGTTTCTTTCGTGACTCTTCACTAATATTTTTTTTTCTTTTCTTTTGATCATTTGGCCTTTGGCCACATGGCCATTCTAAGTTTAATGAGCTTATAAAGTTGACCAAAATCTCTACATTTGCCAAGAAACGCCCTCTCATTCCTATACAATCATAAAGACCATATAATGGCATAGACGGATATTTTCCATATCTAAATCTCCCATTTTTTCAAGGACATTGAGTTTCACAAGAGGGAAAATCTCACCATGTCATTCGAGAAAGTCCATATGATACCCCACTCCTTACACCACCAAGTCCATATTTCCAAGCATCCACACAATTGATGAAAAAATGATTTCAGGTCTCATGATCCTTATTGCAAAAAGGACATATTATCGAACTACTATTAATGATCCCTCTCCTCACTAACTAATCTTTTACTATTACTCTTCCCTATAAGAGTTTTACAAAATACACCTCTACCTTGTAAGGGGTAAGATTTTCCCACATTTATTTCCACACCTCCATACTATTGTCTTTATCAAGATGTTGCTTATAAAAAGACTTCACAGAATATTCACCATTAGATGATCCCTTCCAAATCAATGTTTCAGCAAGTTCATCAAACAAATGGGAATACTTTACTAATTGCATTAGCTATTTTTATTGATCCTCCCACTTGGAAGGTCATTTACAAAGTTCAATGTTCCATTTCCACATATTGCCTTCCTATTGCTCGAAGTCTTTGAGTTTCCCATTTTTGTCTATTGGTGAAAATATCCATGAAAACAATTTCTTAAGAATGTTTCCTTCAACCTATTCGGTTGTCTAAACAAAATAATGTTATGATTGCTTGCCATCAATCTAATACTTGAAGAAACCTACATGAAAAATTTGTTAGTCGAGAAAACGAGATTAATCATATTACATCATGCGGTGAAGCATCCACTATTACTTCTCTCAAAAGACTTGTTTTCTCTTTTCCATATCTTAGTATCCTCTTGTTTAATAGGCATTATTTTTTAACTAAGGTCAATAATACCTAAGGCTCAATTATCTTTGTAATTGAAACTTTTCCTTATTCCACATAATGTATTTTATGTTTTGCCTCAATCCCACATTGTAAGAATCTCATTCAAATCGTCTACAACTCTCTTTTAATATTTTAAAGTATTTGAAATAAAGATATGTAAAAAATGGGGAGGTTCGCCCATACAGACCTTATCAAAGTCACCTTACCACCTAAAGATATCATTTTTTATTTTTAACCCACTAAACAATTTTCAATTTTTTGCACCACTAACTACCATCCCTCTGTATATTTAAAGCTTGCATTTGCCTACTTCTTTAACTACCATGGAATTCATCTTCAAGAAGATTCCAGGCCTTTTTTGGACTATCATAGTGTATTATCCTAGTGAAAACATCTTAAACAACTAAATATAGACAAGATAAAGCTTTGTATCTTTTAACAACATCTTCATTATGCTGTTTGATATGTGCAAGTGTTGGATTTACATGTCTTATTACAATATCATCACCTTCAACTTCAATAATATCCGAGAGGTCGAAAGCATGCAAGCTTGCCTTCATCTTCACTGCCCAAATAGCATAGTTTTTCCCACTGAAGACAAGTGGAGCTGTTGTGTTGAAACTAAAAAAAGCCATAGAAAATAATAAGATTTACAAATTAAACAATGAAAATATAAAAGATAACCTCCTTCAAGCAAAGTTCAGTAGCTTAAGATCCATTGTACAACTCTGATACCATGTTGAAATTCAAGGAAAATGAAGAACTTATGAAGTTGTTGACTCCAGTAGTTTTTGATGATAATAAAACATTCCCAGTCATTTGTGTCTAATATTCCTACTTAAGTGTGCAGGACAATAATTACACACAAATAATAATAAAATCTTTCAAAGGCACACATTAAAAGTCGTATAAACAAGGAGCCACATTTGATCAACAAAGATAAAGTCTCTTAGTCGAATATCAAAAGGTATTTATCAGCTAAAATTCAAATTGGAAGTTGGCGAGTTCAAAAGTATTGAGAGACAGAAGCAACTTAGTCGACCAAGAAATAGGTTAGTCGACTAAAAGCTTACTACTAGAAATTTGGTCTTCAAGATAGAACCAACTTAGTCGACTAAGAAGTAAGTTAGTCAACTAAGTAGTCACTGCCATGAACAATGACCAAGAGACAGAGATGACTTAGTCAACTAAGTCATAAGTTAGTCAACTAAGAGCATTCTGTTTGAAAATTTGAACTGGACACTAGAAGACAAATTAATGGCAAGATTTGGTACTAAACTGTTCCCAACAGTCAGAAACTGCCCAACACTCATCAGAGTTGATTTTTCAAGTATAAAAAGGACTTCCAACTGCTAGAAAGATAGTTTTTGCAACATTGAAGGCTTCCAAGTCCAAAGAGAGCTAAAAAAGCAGAAAATACTCTTAGTACACTTACTGCACTCAACTCCTATCTTTGTAATTGTGATTTGCACTTCACCTTGTACCACTTAGATCAACTTTGTGATCATAGGTACACTCTTATTTCATCTCTCCTTGTGTTCTTAGAGTGAACGAGTCATTCTCAAGGATAGATTCAAGCTAGGATTGCTTGATTGTGCATAAGTTCTAACTTTGCCTTAAAAAGTTAGGTGTTGGATTTTAGTTGATCCCGGTAAAAACTATTCTGAAAGGTTTTGGCTAAGCCTAGTAAAAGCCACTGTAAAAGCTTGGTGAAAGCTTACGAATTTCACCATTCTTAGTGATTGGTTTAAAAACTCGGTTGAACAATCAAGGTAGTGGATGTAGGTCTTGGACTGAACTACTCTAAATTGTTGCATATTATCTACTCTGTTTTTATTTTCATTGCCATTTAAGTTATTCCCTCATCTAGCTAAGAGCCAAAAAGTGCAATTCACCTTCTTTCTAGCACATTTATTTGGGACCAACAATTAGTATCAAAGCTAGTTCCTTATTTTTTTAAGGTTTAACACCCTTTGGGAAGATCCATGGCTCTTCAAAAATCCATTGTAATTGAGGGACAGTCAACAAATAGACCACCTTTGTTTGATGGCTCAAATTACCCATATTGGAGCACTAGGATGTCAATATACATTAGAGCAATTGATTATGAAATGTGGGATGTCATCACTGATGGTCTCTTTATTCCCTCAACCTTAAATGTAGTCACTAATGAGTTAATACCCAAGCCAAGGTCAGAATGGACCGAAGTTGAAACCAAGAGAGTCCAAACAAACTTCAAGGTAGTCAATACACTTCATTGTGCCTTAACTCCCACAGAATTCAACAAGGTATCAAGCTGTACCACAGCTAAACACGTGTGAAAAAAAACTTAGAGTCATCTATGAAAGGACTTCACAAGTCAAAGAGTCAAAAATAGCTTTTCTTATACACAATTATGAGATGTTTAAAGTGGAACCTGGTGAAGATATCACCAGCATGTTAGATAGATTCACCAATATCACAAACAAATTAAGCCAACTAGGCAAACTAATTCCCGAGCATGAAATTGTTAAAAGACTCCTTAGAAGCCTGCCTAAAAATTGAAAGCTAAAAGTAACTACCATCCGTGAGGCCAAGGACTTAAATGTTATAACGCTTGATGAAATTTGTGGATCACTCCTCACTCAAGAGCTGGATCTAAAAGAAGAAGAAGAGGAAAACAAAAGAGAAGCAAAGGAAAAAAAGAAGAACATTGCCTTAAAAGCAAGCATCATAGAAGAAGAACTAGATAGTCTATCTTGTGATGATGATGAGGAGCTAGCTTTGGTTGCAAGAAGATTCAAAAAGCTTTTGGGCCAAAGAAATCAGAGATTAGCTAGGAGAAGTTATAGAAGAGATCAAGGCACATCACGGAAAAACAAAAGTAAAATCGAACCAAACAAGAAGGAAGAGCTTATATGCTTTGAATGCTAGAAGCCAGGACACTTCAAGTCGGAATGCCCTTTGTTGAAGGAAAAAACTCCCAAGAAAAATAGAAAATCAACGAAGGCAATGGTGGCAGTTCCTTAGTAAGACAGTGACACGTCAAGCTCAAGTAATGAGGATGATAAGGTGGAAGAGAGAGCAAATTTATGTCTAATGGCAAAGGATGATGAGTTTGAGGTATCCTCATCCCCCTGCGATATATCTATTGATGAGCTGCAAGATGAATATGAATGTCTCTATGATGAGTTTGAAAAACTTGCATCGAAGTATAAGACTACATGTTTGATTGAAATACTTATGCTTGCAATTGGTGGCCAGCCAATCAGATGCATTAATCACAAGATTGAAATAAACAACTTAAAATACCATCAATCATAAGTAAAAGAGAATATTAAAAATCAAAACTACATGTTAGGTTCAATTGCAATCCAAGATTAAGAAAATTAGTTCATACTGAATACTAAAAACATAACCAAAAGAGGTTTAAACATCAATAACAATTCAATAAAATCAAAGAAGAAACATAGAAGAAAAGAAACTAAAGCTTGTCAGGTCTTCGATCTTCAATCTTCCAAAGTTTTTCTTACTTTCTTGAGTGATTGATGGCTAGTTATTCTTTAAAGAGACACTGGCTTAATTGTGTCTTTAATTGCTCCAAAGGTGTCTTTTTATGGCCTCCAAAAACCGTACTTCTTATAAAGTTCGAAAAACACATTGTCTAAGATATCAACATAGTGCCACGACCTCAATTTTTTGACGCTGCAATGCAACTTTCTCGAACTATTGAATGATCCTTCATCCTTCTTCGACACCGCAAGCTCACTCTTCTAGTGTCGCAACACCGAGTTTGCTACCTTTAATATGGTGCCACCCTATTTCTTGGTGCTACAGCCCCAACTCTTCCAAGCCGCAGTGCCAAACTCTCTGACTTGTGTATGGCTTTCAATTTTCTTTTCCGTTTTGACACCGTTTGATTGAACACCTTCAAAAACAACCAAAAGCAAGTTACTATTTTAAAAAAGTAACTTAATCAACATAAAATATACTTAAAATTAATTAATTAAAGCAATTGAAATAAAACTAAAAAAAACAAACTAAATACATAACAATTCTAAATTTAAACTCTAGGATTTAGCCTATTTCTAAACTTCAAATTTAACAAAATAATTTTATAAAATAGAGTTATTAGTCAGTCCAATATTTGGTACAACGGAGCTCTTTGTTTTAGCTGCTATTAATTTTTTTTCTGGTGTCTCTTTGTATCTGCTAATGCATGAAACTTCTAGCTTTTATTTTTGTTTCTACTTTGTGGCTTTATAGGGTACTTCTGCCCCTGGTGGATGTTTGAGTCATCCTTTATCCAGGGTCTTACACGTCGTTGCTGAAACCCGGACTTTCTATTGTCTTTTTTTTTTTAAGAGTTTCTATTGTCTATTTTAAGATCAATAAATAGCACAAATTAACTTGATTGAGTAAAAAAAATCATTTGCGAATTATATATATATTCTATTTGATAAAAATAGATAATTATTAATTTTATTTGGAATAAAATTTAAATTTATTACTTTATTTAAAGTAATACTGCTCATTTTTAATGAGCCTAATCTTTACTATTATGTTTTTTATTATGGAGCAAAATTAATTGAAAATTAACTATAAAATATTATTGTATGAAGAAATAAAAGAATATTGTATAAAATATTTTAATTTTTGATAATTTTTAAATCAAGTTTAAAAAGTATAGTAATAAAATTGTACACATTAAAAACTACGTAGAGAATTTGCTCCCACTCATGTGTAGAATAGTAAATATAAATCTTATCCCATTATAATTTGGTAAAAATGTTATTTTATTGAAAAAAAAAAAAAAGCAGGGCAAGCCGGTATACATAGCATGTTTGGTTCACCTATGGCGGAGTTTGGCGGAGTATTTTTTTCATATATATATATATATATATATATATATAATCCAATGATCCAAAAAAAACAAACTAGATTGACTTGTCCATTTTGCCAGGCATTGATTCAAAAAGTGCCACGGGAATGCATTGTGAAACAAATTTTTGCTTCGGGTTGATTTTCTCTTGCTTCGAAAACATTTAAGAATGGCCTGCTGTGGGTTTATTTTATGCCTTGAAATTGAAAGATGTTGGTGGTGTTTCTTGGCCTCCCTTCATTAGCAGTGTGATGTATCATGTTGGGCTAGTGTGATGCAATTTAATTTACTAATTTTGGTCCAATTTGACGCAAAACCAGATGATAGCTTGAAGAGCAAAGTCAAACAATGGCAATCATCATAGCTGATTTGACATTTATGCTACTTTTTTCTCTAGGTAACATTGTCAAACTATTATGATGAAGGATCTAGTCTTTTCCTTTCTTTTTTTAGCTTTTTCGTTTGAACAACAATGCGGAACCAGTCTGTTTAACTTATCTTGAAACTTAGACTATTAATTAATTATGTGGGACTTGAAAAATTGTCCTTAATGTTTATTGTTCATAGTTTTCTATTCCCACGCCATACAATATTTTTGTGTTGCTTACACTCCAAGAAAATAGGGACGGTCAATGAATCACAATTTACACAATCCAAGTGTCTAACAAAAGAACACTTACAAGGCTCAAATTTTTTTTTAAAAAAAGTGATGTAATTATAAATTGAAGAGAACTATCTACTTTTATTTAATTCATACTTGATTATCCACTTTTAGTTTTATAAAAAATAAAAAAAATATTATGAATATTTATTTATGTTACATATATCTAGATTTGAATGTAGATTATGTTATGTATATTTTTGTGAAGACTGGATTAGATTGGATTTGGAAGTAGCTTGAATAAAAAATAGATTTGGATGTATGTCTAGTTATGTATATCCATCTAATCCCTTAATATTATCTTCATTTTGTAAATTCTATTTAGATAAAAGATTGTTAACCTATTAAATAAGCCCCCCACTTCATTTGTAAATATACACTTAAATAAGATCTTCTTGCTCCCTCTAAATACTTTCTCCCCCTAAATGCTTTCTCTTATATTTCTCTTATAGTTGTTCTTTCAAGTTATATTTCATAATACATTATCAACACGATTATTTAATCTCTTAAATTTTAATATTATTTTGTTTTCATCATCTTCAAGATTCAAAAGGATTTCAATGATTAGTCTTTGATTTCTAGTTTTAGCAAATCACGTAAGTGTTATTATTATTTTTTTCATCATTTCGAAGCTTTAAAAGGATTTCAATGGTTGGTCTTTAATTTATGGTTATAGCAAATTAGATAAGTGACTTAGTATCTCTTTAGTGTTTTCATACCCTAAAAATCAACCTTTATATGAATTTTGTTATCATCTAATATTTTTATTATTGAGCAAAATAATACGTTATTAATGAAAAATCATGAATCTGTCCATTCCCTGAAGTGAATGCGATATTATTTAACAATTATGGTCATGGATATGAAAAAGGATACCGTAATAATTTACGTTAATCACTATTTTAATTCTAAGAATAATTTTATCCATCAGAAGTGAATGTATAATTTTACTCACTAGAAGTGGATCTATAGCTTTATCCATTATGAGTGGATGAATACTTTTAACCCATCAGAAGTTGAAGAATACTTTTAACCCATCAAAAGTATGTGAATAGTGAAAAGATATAAGAAAAAGACAAAAATGTTCAGAATAAAAGAAATATAGAAAATATCTTGTCATCAATATGATATGAAAATAAAAGGTCATTAACTGCAAAAAAAAAAGAAAAAGCTTTACCAACGAAATCAATTCTGTCAATAATTACCAATGAGAGAAGAATATGAGGAATACAGATGGATTACTAATGAAAAATTCCAACGAAACTCAATCTGTTAGTAATATAATCGCACGCACGAATAGCAAAATGGTGTAAAGTTTATCGATAGAATTATTCCACCAGTAATATTTTATTGACAAAATTTACCAACCATTTTACCAACAAACTAAGTGGTTGGTAATTTGGTGAGACAATAATAACATTACTGACGGATTTGCCAACGAAAATTTTATTGGTATTACTTTTTTATTTACTGACGGAATATTTCGTTGATGATTCAGTAGGTAATTAATAATTAAAATTTGCATACGGGAGTTTTCCCCCATTTATTCCTATTTTAATTACTGGTAAAATTTTTCATAAGTGATTCCATCGATAAATAAAATAAAAATCCCCACACATGATTTTTCCCTTTATTTCTCCCTTTTCTCTTCTTTACCTTATGTTCTTTCTTCAATCTTCAGTTACCCTACCGTTCGCCCCACTTGAGTGCGCCGCATGCTAATGACCAATGCCCCACGCCGACCACTGCCCAGCCCTCCCACTTTTGAGCCCTTTTCCTCAAGTTTCTCTTGCTTCTCCAATCATCCCCTTCCATTTAAGTCTCTTGATTTTGCTTCAGCTAGTGGTGCATTTGTGTTGCCTAGATTGTAAGGGTTTGTTGCTTTTAATTTTCCGTACATTTGGGGTTTACATTTGGTTATTATATTTGGGAATAATCTCCTTGGTAGATTTTGTTGATATTTAAGGTTTAAGTTTGCTTGTATTTTGAGATTGTTGCTAGTATTTTGGTCGCCTAAATTGTTGATTCATGGTTGTTTATATTTTGGGAATAATGTGTTGATTCATGATTGATTGATTGTTGGTATTTTGTATTGATTCTAATTGTATATGTGATTCATTGTTAATGGTATTTTAATCAAGAATAATGTGTTGGTTCATGGATGCTAGTATTTTGGCTGTTGAATATGTTGATTAATGGGTATAAGTAAACATTCATGGATTTTTAAGCAGAAAATCTTTTAAACTTTTAGTGGTTAAAAAATGCAGTAAGGTTTTATTAAATATAAATTTAGTAATAAAGAAAATTAGCAATTAAGCAATTAAGAAAATTAGTAAATACCTTTAAAATTTATAATTATTTAAATTAAGGTTTTATTAAATTTTTGAAAGAATTTAACTTATCAAATGAAAAAATGTTTTAGCAATTAAGGAATTAGTCAAATTAGTTATTAAGAAATGAATTAAAGAAGTAATGTTAGATAATATTTTATTTAATTAAATTAATTAAGGGTTTAGGGAATTAATTACATAATTTAATTAATTATGAATAATCATGTATTGATAATTAAGCAATTAATTAAATTAGTTAATTTAGTCAAATTTAGGGTGTATTTAAAATAATTAAGGATTTATTTAATTAATTAAATGTTTAGAATTAAGCAATTAACCGAATTAGTAATATTATTTCATTTTTAAAATATATAAATAAATTAAGATGTTAATTAATGAGTTAATTAAATAATTTATTTAATTAAGTAATGTAATGTGTTTTAAGTAATTAAGCAATTACTTAAATTTGTAATATTATAAATAAATAATTAAACTAATTAAATGAAAAATGCTTGAGTACTTAAGCAATCAACTAAATTTGTAATATTATTTAATTTTAAAAATATTTAAATAAATTAAGGTGTTAATGAGTTAATCAAGTAATTATGAAGAATCTTGAATTACTAATTAATCAATTAATTAAATTAGTTAAACTTAATTAAATTAGTTAAACTTAATAAAATTTAAAATTGTTTAAATTAATTAATGTTTTATTAAATAAAACAAAGAATTAAATTAATCAAATGAAAAAATGTTAGTTCTACTCAAGCAATTAACTAAATTAGTAATATTATTTAATTTTAAAAATATTTAAATAAATTAAGGTGCTTAGTGAGTTAATTTAATAATTTATAATTATTGGTAATGTTAAAAAGAAAATGACGAGAGAGAGAGAGAGCGTTTCAGAGAGACACATGGAGGTTTTTTTTGTAGGTAGGCACAGAGGAGGAGGAGCAAACGGGGACTTCCGTCAGCAAGGGTTTTAGGCCATAAGGATATGTGAACGATCAAAGTTGGTAAGGTGGAGTCTTCGTTGCATTTAGTTTTTGTGGATAATTTGAAAGTGGGGTCTCATGGGCAGAAATCAAGGCAGCTTTTGACTGTTTTGGAGTGGTGGTCGATGTCTTTGTGTCGAGGGGCAAAGGTAAACATGGATACAACTTTGCTTTTGTTAGATACAAGAAAGTAGAAGAAATGCGTTTAGCCATTCAACACAGTAATGGAATGTTTTTTGCTGGGAAGAGATTAATGGTTAAAATAGCTTTTGCTAAGTACGGCGGTGGTTGGGGTTTGTATGCGGGTCGATTAAATGAAAATACATGAACAGCATTCATTTAAAGATGTGTTAATGGAGAAGCATAAAAATACTGTAATGGGGCCTATCCATGTTGTGAAACAACCGAGTGTAATGGTCCGAGAGGACTTGAAAGTCTATATTCCTAAAATCGATACAGAGTGGTTGAAAAGGTCAGTTATTGGAACTGTACGTGTGGGAGTATGTATATCCCAAATTAAGGAAAGTATTGCGGATTTCGTTATTAAAGCTAGAGTTAGGAAAGCTGTAGGTCTCACGGTCCTTAGTACTTTTGAGGATCATAGGAGTATGGATATGGCGTTGGCGGAATCATTCCTTCTACTAAAGGAGTGGTGTGTGATTGTGTCCCGTACGACTGTGGTACGTAACAAGGAGAGTTAGATTGTTGGGTTCGTATAGAAGAGATACTGGTTCATGTGTGGCATTAAAATTTGTTTAAGGCCTTACGGGATAAATGGGGTGAATGCCTTGAGATAGACTTGGTTTCTTTGTCAATAAACCAGTTCGAGTATGGCAAAAATTTGGTAAGACTGCGTAGCCTAAAACAAATTCCTATGTTTTCCGCTATTTGAGTTGGTAATAATAAGTTTACAGTGCGTGCAAAAGTTGTTGATATTATGATAGTTAGATCTAGAAAGAATGGTGCTGATGTGAAGGGTAGTGACGGTGGTGCTCAGCTGGTTCAAGAGTTTGCTCATGGTGGCAATGGGCATCAATATATTCAAATGTTTAAACCAGGAAACAATCAGTTGGACAATGAGTTAGTTGTGATTGGAGATTAGAAATGTAAGGCAAATAAAGAGAATAAAATTTAAAATTCAAATAAAGCTATTGTTGAGACTAGAGAGGCTCCTAATGAAAATGGAAGTCTTGATGATAGAGGGTTAGAGTCTCCTGGTGCAACTTATCAGCCTATTTTAGATGATAAAATTTTTTTCTAGAATTTTCCAATCATTGGAGAGGCAGGCGGATAAGGTACAAGATTTGGAGGCTTGTTTTAACATGGAGAGTGTTATGGCTTGTAAACTAGTTCAGACAATTTATGGAGATAATGATGAGAATAGGGAAGTTAGGTAATAAAAGTTGTGACTTAATTGAAACTGAGCGGCACTTGGAGTTATCGACCTGGACAGAACATTGGATAACGTGGAGATGAGGGGAGGTGCCGTAGCATTATTTGGATTGATAGGTGTGGATGAAGTAGACTTTCTCTATGACTAAGCAAAAGGACGTTGTTGGTCAATGTGATGGAAATACTGGTATGTTGGAGGTGTTAGTCACAGAAAATAATTTATGGATGTAGTGTGTTGAAGATGGCTCCAACAGAAAGTTTAGGGATGATAGTAGTGATTTAGATGGTGGATTAGGATGTAACTTTAGAAGGATTCAGAGTGTGTAGTTAAGAAAGGTAAGGAGTATCCTAAGAGGAAGAAAAAGGAAAATGAGAGAAAAAATGTGTTTGTAGGTGGTAAAACGTTGAGAAGTGGCAAGTCTATTGATGGGACTTTTGAATGTTTGCAGTTTGAGCCGAAATCAAAAGACCAATTGGATTGTAATACAAAAGAGGCAGAAAGAGTTTGACCGGTGTGCAAGAAGGTTGGATTAGAATTAGCAGTGGGAAAAGAGGAATTAATTAAAGCTGTAACGTTGTTGGAGCAGAAAGCGCAAGGTTAATATGCATAATGAGCGGTTTGGGAGGTTGGGTGAGTGTGTCAAATTAATTTATGTAGTTAATAACATGGAATGTTAGAAGAGTTTGTAGAGGGGAGGAAAGAAGAGAGGTTAAGAGGGTTATAACTAAAGAAAATCCATCTGTTATTTTTTTACAAGAAACGAAGTTAAGAAAACATTTAAGCAACATGTTTGACTAGTTGTGGTGTAAAGATAAAATTAGAGGTTGTAGTGTGGAGTCGGAAGGTTTGTCTGGTGGCTTAACTTCGACGTGGAGTGATGAATTTTTAAATATGGAAGAGATGGCGTTTGATAGAGGTTTTATTATTGTCATTGGTGTTATGAATGGGATTTCTAGAAGATGTGGATTTATGAATGTATATGCACCCAATGATGACACTAAAAGAGCTGAGTTATGGTTAAAATTATTGCCTAAAATGAATAAATGTGACGTATAGTGGTGTTTGGGTGGTGATTTCAACTCAGTCAGGTTTGAAGATGAAAAGGTGGGTAGAGGGGATTTAACGAGAGCTGGGATCGATTTTGATAATTTTGTTCTAGAGACTGCATTGGTGTATTTACCTATGGTAGGGGGTAAATTCACTTGGTGCAGTAGGAAGGAGGATGCTACCTTTTGTCAATTGGATATGTTCCTGATTGATTTGGATTTGTTGGCATGTTACTTCGATATGGTTCAGGTATGTTTGTCGTCTTCTTTATCTGATCATAATCCAATGAGTTTGGGTGGGATAGATTTTAATTGGGGTCCTAAGCCATTTAAAGTCTTCAATTATTGGTTGAAGGATTGTTCTTTTACATCACTTATAGAAGAGAACTGAGGTCAGATTTATGTGGAAATAAAAAAGGGCCGACTATGTGGAGGAATCTAAAAGACTTGAGGCTTTTAATCAAGTAATGAAATTTAAAGAAATATAGGGGCATGAAATGTGGGATTGAAGATGTCACAACCCAATTTCCCAGGCTATGACCGGCGCATGAGCTCAATGAGCATAGCTCACTAAGCACAAGCAAGCCTATCCATTTACTCTTGCTTAACAAATATTATCATATCATGCATACAAACACACCTTTTCTCGGGTGTGAACATAGCCAAAACACAATGGTATTATCGATAATAATATACATGCACTATACCAGTAATATATTTAGCAATTTACATTGCATACACATATTTACATGGTTTGAGTGTATTTACAATACAAAAGGACCCATGACTTCCAACGGAGACATTTACAATAAAATGGATCACTATCGAATGCCAGACACATACCTAGGAGATGCACTACGGGGACTCCTCGATCTAGGGTCCAACCGTCTCTTGATATGAAAACATGAATTTTTAAAACGGTTAGTATAATACTCAGTGAGTGAATATTAGAAGGGAACAAGCAATCTTAACTAGGAAATTTGACAATCATGATACACCGGTTGAAAACGAGACAGTTTTTGATTTAGCTAATATTTGAACCCTTCCCACTTAACTCGAGATTTATTCTAGCCAGATAGCAAAATCAATTATTATCACTGCAGCGGAAAGGCATTCTTACTGCAGCGAAGCGTAATCATAACTTGTCTTTGAACGAGGGTTTCTCTCAGTTGTACGAGGGTTCCGTGTTAAACCCATTTTTCCTCAATTTAAAGCTATTCGCATACTATACAATCACACATATATTAAGCAATTCGCATACCATACAATCACACATATATTCACAAAGACAAGAACAATCATATACACTGCCAAGTCTTCACTGTTCTTAGTGGTAAAAGAGACATTTATCATAGCACTTGCAGGCGTTACAAATCGCCGTCCCTGCAAACCCCTGGACAGATAATCATGCTTCACCAAAGTTCACGAGTGAAAATTTCCAGGAATCGTGGGTGCTATGTGTTGCCATCCCCACTTTGCTCAACTCTAAATTTCTAGGAGATTGTGGGCGCTACGTGTTGCTGTCCCCACTTTGCTCAACTCTGAATTTCCAGAAAATTGTGGGTGCTACGTATTGTCGTCCCCACTTTGCACAACTCTGAATTTCTAGAAAAGTATGGGCGCTACGTATCGCCGTCCCCACTTTGCACACCTCTATATGTCTAGGAAATCGTGGGCGCTACGCATCACCGTCCCCACTTTGCTCACCGTTACAAGCATGTACATTTCCCACTTCACACGTGCATGATTACATCAGGTTCACATAAATTTCTTAACCATACATGTAAGTATCATATAAATGAGCAATATTCAACACAATCAAATTTCACATCAATAGAATAATATTTCATGAAAAACTTGTTCCCAAGGTACCCATTCTTTTTTAAAGAAGATTGAATAAAATCATTCAAGCATTTTATTCAATAAGTTCATATTTCCCAAAAACGATTTTTGAGATGCAAATTCACTCACAAGTTTTCGAAAGTCGAATTCGAGCACTTCAACTGCTAATCCTCGGGTGCGATTTTCTTGCCTTTATCCGAGGGCTCACCACCTTGACAAATTGCACAATAATTTAATTACTATATTGGTGCTAAATTATAACAAACTAACCTAGAATCCACATTAATGTGGAATATAAAATGCAAAATGTCTAAATTTTGCCTAAATACCATATTGGCTTATTTAGGCCTTTTATCCAATAAATTGACAATTATGTCCAAATCACCTCCAAATTACTTCATTTCTCTTCTAATACCTTAATTCACCACATATCATTCAAATAAAGCCAAATTCAGCAATAGAACCCTCACATTTCCTTATAAAAAAAATCAGTCATTTGGTGCACTAGCATCGAAATTTTTCCTACATAACCGTTTCACCTTAATTCATCATTTTCCAAGCCATTTTCCTTGAAATAAAAACAATCCCCCATTGATATTCAGCCCTCATGGTTCGGCCAACAAAGAACCCTAGAGAAATTGAATATTTCTTTTGTGTTTTTGTTCATAACCATGCTTAACTATCTTTAAACACTAACATAGTCTAAAATCAAATTATTCCAACAATAATTCCTCTTCCATACCCATTTTTCAGAATTGAATTCAGCATGATATCATGCCTCTCAACCATAGAAAATGGAAAGAAATGCATGGGTATTGTAGATCATAAGCAAAAGTGAAGAAATGTTACCTTTTTCACTTGATTTTCCTTAAAAATCACACTTTTTCTTGCATTTTTGGCTAGGTTTTCTTGTTTTTCTCCTTGTTCTCTTTTGTTTTCCTTTGAATCTGGTTTGTGCAGAATTTGGAGAGAGAAAATGGGTTTTATGGCTGATTTTTAGGCTTTAATAATAAAATAAAATAGCTTGCCACATGGCATAATGCCATTGGCCCATTTTTTAACTTTTTTTGACTTTTTTTCTTCTACATTTTTCCACCAAATGACTAGTCAAAGTCAAGATGTGAATAAAAGATGACCATGGCTGGAAAAAATGTTCTGGTAGTGGAAAATTACCGTTTTGCCCCCGAGATGGTAAAATTACGATTTTACTCTTATACTCCGAAATATACCGGAATCACATTATTTTCTCTTTCTAGCCTCAAATTACACTAAATTTGATCAATCTTAATCAAATGGAGTAAAAATAATTTCTAAAAATTCTCGTTTGGTCCTCTAGTGGTAAAATTACCATTTTGTCCTTGTGTTCCAAAAATACTGAGAATCAAAATTTTCACTGCTAAACATCATTTTATGCTCCAAAAATTATAATTATATTTCATATAATTATTCTTGATCAAATGTGATCTAATCTTGGCTAAAAATCTCCATTTTATCATCAAATGGCAAAATGACCGTTTTGTCCCTAACCGGTTAATTTTCCCGATTGATTCCAAACTGGACCTTGAACTTCGAGTCACTATTCTAAGTCATTCTGTGGGTTTCAGAATTTTCAAATTCATCTTAGAATTTCTATTAGCCTAGTTCAAGGATCGAATCAATTTAATTGTACCACTAGGTACAATATCGGCTTTTAATCAAGCTTGACAGGGTCTCACAGAGGATTTGGAAGGTGAACTACATTTCTTAGATATGAAATGGAAAGATTTAGGGGTGAATTTTTATAAAGTGAGAGTGTTTTACATAAACGAGTAGAAATATGGGATTTGTATAGATTAGAAAAACGTAAATGGAAACAACAATCTCATACTAGGTGGGTTATAGATGGTGATAGGAATACAAAGTATTTTCATGCTATGGCTTTTACAAGAAGGCAAATTAATAGATTGATGAGTATTACAGTTAATGGGATGGTTTGTTGGTTTCAAAGAGCATGCTAGAAGGGGGACAAATAGCATTTTTAGAATGACATGAAAATTCTTTCCAAGTAAAGAGTTGATTAAAGGAATTGAAAATGGAAGTTTAAAGCTTACTAAAGGAATGATTTAAGTGCTAAGAGTAAAAAGAAACTAAAAGAAAGTAGACAAAACACAATGATTTATAGTGGTTCGGTCCCCTTGACCTATATCTACTACATTGATCTCTCAATCAAGGATTTTCAAACCAATTCACAAAAATCAGTGGAATTTCAAAGCTTCCACCAAGCTTTTACAATGCTTTGCACAAGTTCAGCCATAACCTTTAACTATGATTTTTTTCGGGATCAACCAAAACCTAAAACTAACTTTTCTAAGAGCAAGTTAGAACCTACAACAACAACCAACCTAACCCAAGCTTGATCAATCCCTTTGAAAGCCCCACACACTCTAAGTAATCAAGAAATGAAGAAAAAATGAAGTATAATTGATCACCTAGCTGATCTAACATGTATAAAGTTAAGCTCAAATATTTTTTCAAAGAATGAAAGTGAAATACAAATGTAAAGACCAGGTTTTTGGTCTTTTAAGCTCAAAATCACTTTGGATGGCTTCTCTTTTCGATTTTTGACTAATCAAGAGGCTTTAAATACTTGAAAAATCACTTCTGACTGTTGAAGATAGAAACTAGCTATTTCTAGCTATTATTTTGTCTTTTTTTTGCTTAAATTCAAATTTTTGGATAGTGAGCCTTTAGCTGGTTAACCATACTTCTTAGTTGATTAAGTCTTCCTTATCTTACAGTTTGCTTTACTCTGTTAATTGGTTAAGAAAGACTTTAACCGATTAAGAGCTTACTGTTTCTAGAACAACCAGCTTCACCAACTTTTGTTTGTTTGATTAATTCTTCTCGTAGCTTGGCAACGCTGATATTCCATTTCCCGTAAATAGTCATGAGATGTGTTTGTCATCCAAGACTTCTTGAATTGTTCTTCACAAATTTGACCGCCTTCATTTTGGATCTTCACTTTTGGATTTAAGCTAACTAACTCCCTTGGTTAACTGACTAAGAGGCTTCTATTTGTATCCAGCACCTATTTAATTGATTAAATCTTGTGTTCACTAATTAAGACCTTTTTGTCTGTCCTTAGTGTAGTGCTCAAAATTGCTTTAATTGATTAAGGATTTGTGTTAATAAGTTAAGACTAATCTATCTTCATTAAAGCCTTTTCTTCTTTGCTTATTTAACCAATTAACCCATCTTGCAACTGAACAAGTATTTTGACTTGCTTTTAAATACCAAATATATTAACGAATTTAAGTTTTCTCCTATACACTTAAATAATATAATTAGAGGCCAATGAATGAGAATATTTTGGTATCATCAAAAACACATGGAGTCAACATTTTTTTTCTAATTTTTTATAATGACAAAACACTCTTAGATCAAAAGTGCAATGTCTATGTTCAATATGAATGCTTCAAATCTTTATGCATAATGAGTTGTTCCCCTTTATTTAAGGCATCTAGTTTTCTTTAAAGATTTGCAATAAAATATTTATAACATCCATTGTAGCTAAACAAGATATACAATATCCATAGTAGTTAAGCAAGATATATTGAATATTCATAATAACTAGCACATAATATTTAACAAAACCATAACTAAGCATCACACACATAAATTAAACTTGAAGACCTATCAAACTCTATTTAATTTAGTCTTCATTCTCTCCTTTTTTGTCATCATTAGAAAAGATATTTAAAACTCCCCCTTAATGAGTGCATCTAGGTTTTCTTTTAATCTTTAAATCAAACTTTAATGAATGGGAATCATAAGCATTCATACACCTAAGTCATACAAGCTTATAGATATAGTTCCATAACTTCAAGAGTCAAGCTTATAACTACGTAAGAATGAATGTTTGAAAGTTAAATCATTTCAAGAACTTGTCAAGAATCACTCAAATAATGTTCAAGCAAATTTGATCATTTTGTCATAATCTAAACTATAATAATTTTAAAGCTAGCACTCTTCCCTTTTTTGATATGACAAAACTATGAGCATAATTTGCATTTGAAATGATTTTAAAATCTCCCCTTCAACATATGCATAAAATTAAATCTGCTTATAAACCTTCTCCTCCTTTTAGTTATATCAAAAAGGTTAAGAAAAGTGAGCATTAAACACTTGAACTCAAGAACTAATGGTTAGCAAAATCCATCTAGAATTTAAGCATTAAGAACATGAATATGTAACCATAAAGTCACTAAGTCATCATATATATGCACTTAATATCCTCAACCAAGTCATTAAGAAATATACCTATTAAGCATATTCAAGTATTAATTCATCAAGAGAATCATCAATAAAAATGCTACATGTATATATATTTGTAAGCAAAATGTAAACATAACATTTATGAAGTTCAAGAAAGATAAGCATAATGATATTCAATAAACACATAAGCCACATTTCAACTCCAACACCAAGTGTTAAAGCTCAATATACGGATTAATAGATATAAGTAAAATCTCCCTTTTTGTAAAAGCACAATATCAATTATGAGAGATGGAATCATTTTAAAGCTCATTATATCAATTGGTAAAGCACTAGTAAAGACTTCCCTTATCATTAATCATTCCAAGCATATCAACTTCAAGTCTCAAAACATTTAAGAAAGATATGATCAATTAAAAGCTCAAGTGAGAAAAGACAATTCTAAAGCTTGATGTTAATTTTAAAGCTAGATACTAATTGAGAAAACTTAAAGCTTGATACCAATTATGCATTTCAACATTCAAATTTAAGTGAGAAGCAATATAAGGCATAATACCAATTTTGGTGTTTAGAAAGATGTTACTGATAGTGAAGAACACGAAATGTTAAATTGTGACCAAACCTTGTTGTTGAAGATCTCAATTCCTCATGATATCAATGACAATGGTTAACTCCCTTTTAAAAAATCATAAGCTCAACACAAATTGTTAAAGATCTTTAATAGATCAAATATTAGGAGAGAAATCACGAGCCTAGAATAAATGAGCATTCAAATGGTATTCAATTTATTTCTCTAAGACTCAAGTGTCATGAAACTAAAAGAGTATGAGTATTTGAATAAATATTCAACATATGCATCAAATACTAATATTTTCAAGAAGTATTTGCAAAGTAGTTCTTAGGCATGTCTAAGGTATCATTAGTCTTCAAGCATCATTCTCAATTATCATCAATTATTATCAATTATCATCAAACATTCATTATTTATTCTCAATATCAATAAGCCAAGTTGTCACGACCCAATTTCCCAGGCCATGACCGACGCATGAGCTCAATGAGCATAGCTCACTAAGCCCAAGCAAGCCTATCCATTTACCCTTGCTTAACAAATTTACCATATCATGCATACACACACACCTTTTCCTGGGTGTGAACATAGCCAAATCACAATGGCATTATCGATATTAATATACATGCACTATACTAGTCATGTGTTTAGCAATTTACATTGCATACACATATTTACATTGTTTGAGTGTATTCACAATACAAAAAGACCCATGACTTCTAGCAGAGATATTTACAATAAAAGGGATCACTATCGAATGCCAGATATATACCCAGGAGATGAACTACGGGGACTCCTCGATCTAGGGTCCAACAGTCTCCTGATCTGAAAACATGAATTTTTGAAAACTGTGAGTACGAAACTTAGTGAGTGAACATTAGGTGGAAACAAGCAATAATATCCAGGAAGGATTTTAAACCATGATGCACACATTTGGAACAAAACCATTTTGATCCAATTTAGTATCAAACCCCTTCCCTCAACTCAAATTAATTTACAATAAAGGAGTATTCAATTTCATACATATACACACACAGATGAATACAATATCACCACTATCTCACCAGCTCATGTGCAACCCCCACATCGTGCACATAGCTAGAGTTATCATGTGCATCCCCCCACATCGTGCACAAACACTATCATTCTCCATATCTCCGCACCCATCATCACTGAAATGTGCTCCCCCACATAATGCACATGTACAGTTATAATTATCACACAATATTATTTGTCAATACATATCACACATCTACACATATATAGCAACATATTATAGAGCACATGAATTCATGCCTTTATGCATATCACAATTCACACATCAGAACATTTTTATCAATGGCTTGTTTCCAGGCACGTATTTTAAGAAATTTGGATAAAATCATTCAGATTATCCATTTCAATACACGTACATTTCCCCAAATAATTTAAAATGCAAATCCACTCACAGTGTCGAAAATCTGAATTTTGGGTACACTCGGATTAATAGTCCTCAAGCACAATTCCTTTGCCGTTTTCGGGCATTTCACCATCTTGACGTAGAATAAAATTAGAGAATTTACTATATTGCCCTTAAGCTAATATAAACTAATTTAAATTGCTAACACATGATATGCAAAGGCAAAAATGTGTCCGATTATCTCTTAGTCGCGGTATCGACTAAATTCGACCGTTCACCCGATTAATTAAATCTTATGTCCAAATCACCTCTAAATTACTTCATTCTTATTCTAATATCTTAATTCATCACACACATTTCTAGTAACTAAATTTCAGCATTTAAACGCTTCAATTTCTTCAGGTGAAAATTCGATCATTACGGTGCACTTACACCGTAATGTTTCCTAATCACTTTTCTCTCTTAATTATTCATTTTTCCAATTCATTTTCTTTGAAATTTAAACAACTCCTCCTTGATATTTAACCCTCGTGGCTCGGCCAACAAAGAACCCTAGAGAAATTGAATATTTCTTTTGTGTTTTTGTTCATAACCATGCTTAACTACCTCTAAACGTCAACATAGTCTTAAATCAAGCCAATCCAACATGAATTTCTCTTCCATACCCATTTTTCAGAATTGAATTCATCATGATAACTCAATATTCAACCATAGAAATCAAGAACAAAAGCATGGGTAAGCTAGGTATCAAGGAGAATTAAAGAAATTCTTACTTACCTAGCTTGTTTCTTTGATTTCTTCACTTTCTCTTTGAATTTTCACCTAGGTTTTCTTGTTTTTCCCTTTGTTCTTCCTTTGTTCTTGTTGCTAGTTGCTTAGGCCGAATATGGTGAGAGAATTGGAGATTTAATGGGTTGATTTTTATAGAAAATAATAAAATAATCAAGCATGCCACTTGTCACATGCTTATTGGCTCATTTTTTTTAACTTTTTGACTTTTTCTTCAAAAGTTTTCACCAAAAATATTTCAATATTTATCCATTCCATTGTTAAACAAAATCTCTTGGTCTTGACAAGTGCTGGGGCAAAAAATTTACGGATTTGCCCTCGAGGTAAGAAAATTACGATTTTACCTCTATACTTCGAAATGTACCAGAATCACATTGTTTTCACTTTCTAACCTCATATAACACTAATATTAATCAATCTTAATCAAATTGGGTAAAAATATTTTCAAAAAAATTCATGTTTAGTCCTCTAGTGGCAAAATTACTATTTTACCCTTGTACTCCAAAAATACCAAGAATCACAATTTTTTACTACTAAACTTCATTTTATACTCCAATAATTATAATTATATTTCATATAATTATTCTTGGTCAAATGTGATCAAATCTTGGCTAAAAATCTTCATTTTATCATCAAATGGTAAAATGACCGTTTTGTCCCTAACCGGTCAATTTTTTCGATTGACTCCAAATTGGACCTTGAACTCCGAATCATTATTCTAAGTCATTCTGTGGGTTTCAAAATCTTCAAATTCCTCTTAGAATTTCTATTTGAACTAGTTCAAGGATCGAATCAACTTAATTGTACCACTAGGTACAATACCGGCTTTTAACAAATTTGATAGGGTCTCACACAAGTAGTATTAATCAATCATTTCCAGGAAACTCCCTTAAAAATAGCAACTCAAGGAGAAATTAAAAAAAATATCATCATTAAGCATTTTTAGCAAGTATTCTTCCAAATCATTTTCAAGTGATCATTCATCCAAGTCATTTCGAAGCAAGCATTGCAAGATGTATTTTTCAAATTATTTATGAAGTTATCAATTCAAGGAAAACTTTCACAAAAGGCCTATCATTATTAATGAAGCATGACCAAAGCATTTTGCACTTATTGCAATCATGTAAGAGAATATTGTGATCAAGTAAGCACTAGCATGATTACACAAAGTGGCTATTTTCATTAATCATGATTTCACTTTTCACAAATATGTAGATATATACCAAAAAAAATACAAACATTGAATTTTAATGTGGTACATGCTATTTCTCAAGATTTTTCATAATTCATCAATAATACTAAAGAAAATTGAAAATAAAGTACTCAACTCAAGAATATATTCAAAGTGAACATTCAATCATCAATGAATACCAATTATCAAGATTCTAGAAAGACATATTTAATTAATGCACATTAGGCATTCATTGGTAACTAAAGCTATAGGCCATATTTTGTTTGGCATATCAAGTTGTTTATGGTGATCTATAAGCTAAAGTTAGATGCATACAAAATCTTTAAATCATATAAACATTAAGACTCAATGAAGGCATAGTTAACATTTAAATGCATATTCAAACGAAATTTCACCTATGTCAACTCACGATATATGTCATGGTTAAACTTGACAAGTAAATTCATATTCAAATGCATAGCTCAAGTCAAGTTTTAGACTTTAAACCTTAAGGTCAAGCAAAATAAAAAATCATGTAAGCATGTATCTTAAGCAATATAATAGATGAACAAAAATTTAATTTCATGAAGTTCAACAAGTTCATCATTATCAATTTCATAAGTATAATCAAAGAATCAATCTTGAAACAATCATTTAAGGAAAATCATAAAGCATATTTCAAGAGTTTAACTTAAGATTCATTGTAAAGATTTTTCAATATAAGCACATTAACATTTCATTTCTCAAGACATGATTTTTCAAAGTAAGCTCATGAGAAATAATAAAATCAAGGACTTATGAACAATTTCTCATTTTTCACATTTTTTTAATTAAACACAAAAGAAAATAATAATGTCAATGTGAGTATCATGTTTGAGAATAGATAGATTTAAGCAATCAAGAAAGTTTTCCCCTTTTTTTTTCAACAATTCTGCAATTTCAAGAACATGTACTTGCACCAAACAATCATGAGAATTTTCATAATACATGTTTTTAAAAGCCAAGAACCATCTTTGAAAAGGAAATTCATGGAAGGAAATATTGCAGTGGACAAGAAATGAAGTAAGAAAACATTTTGGAACTCAAAACCTATCCACTTTGACTTTAAAGCACTCAAGAATCAACTACATATCCTTGGAGGTTGACTTTTTATCATTCCAACAACATTTTTTTTTTTTGCATCTAATAGTTGACTAGCTATGCTTATGAGTTGACTATGCTTGATCCTTGCACATTAGAAAGCCAAAAAAAAATGCAAGACATGCAATGTTCCAAGGTACAATGTCTCAAAATATAGACTTATGTGAGAACAATATAGAATTTCATTTCAATCATGTTTGGAACATCATTTTGACATTTATGATAAAAGATTCTCTAAGAAAAACATGTGAACTCAAATTTTGGCTTTTATTGCTTATTGTTTATAAGTGCTAAAAAGTTGAAATGTTCGTTTGAAGAATCATGTCTCTAATATGCTCAAGCATGTTCAATTTTCATCATGATGCATGTATATGACTTATAAAATGTACAAGCATTTTAAATAATGTTTAAGCATAATAAGCATCAAATTTCACATTTTCAACATTTTTCCAACATATAAACAAAAATGCCCTTAAGTTCATTCAAGCATTCATTTGCAACAAAACCAAGTTATAATAGCATTTTCAACAGAAGGTATACTTTTTCAAGTTTTATATCATTGAAATCATTGTAGCCTCAAGCACTATAAGAAAGTTTGTACTTTGCTTAAAATATCATCAATGTCAAATTATCATTCTCATGATTATGTTTAAGAAAACTCTTTCAATCTATTTCATAAATCATGAGAAAAATATCAAGCAAAATGGGATTTATGCAATTCATGAATCAAATCAATTTTGCTCAACCATGCTATATCATCAAAAACAATAAATCAATTTCAATCAAAGTAAATAAAATATTTTGCAAGAAAATCAATTGAAAAAGGTTTAATCTTTCTTTACATACTTTTCAACTTGAAACATTCAAAATTAGACATGCTTGGTGAAAAATCATGAGCTCAATATCACTCAACTTTGTTCAATTACGCTTAAAATGATTTATGAAATGTGTAAAGAGTATAATAAATCATGTTTATGCATGTCAACGGTCATTTGCAAATATCTCACAATAATGTTTCAAAAATGCCTTTATGACTATTCAAGCTTACAAGCAAGCAAGCACATCCAATAAGAACAAGTGATAAGTATTTTCATTATGAAACTAACTTGTTCAATTCATAAATCATTTTAAACTGAAAAGATGGCACCATTTTTCTCATATAAACTCATTTTGCTTCAAAAGTACCAATTACAGTAGTCAAAATTTTCAAGCTCATTATCAACCAACTTGAACTATTCAAGCATGTTCTAGAATGTAAATCAAGATTGTTCAAATGGTCCATTTATGTTAGGCATAAGGAAATCAAGGAAATTTTTTTTTAACTCAATTTTCCTTCTTTTAGGCTACTGGAAAAAGTGTGAGTGTAAGTCATCAAGTATGCTCATATTTTATCACATTATCAAACCTTTTATGTTTTAAAATTATGCTAAAAAATTATATTTCCTCAAAGAAATAGTATTGAAATAATTTCACAAAATATGAGGAAATATTATAGAAACAATTTTCCATAATCAAGTAATCTTAATAAAACAATTTTCTCAAAATAAGAATGATGATATATTCAATATCAAACATAAGTACATACTCAATATTTAGATTCATACTTCCTCGCAACTTATAGCATCTATCATATCAAATCAGGTTGCATACCTAAGATTTATCAATAAAGCTCAAAAAATTATGCACTTAATATTCAAGCAAGAATAGACAACCAAAGTTTTCAATTAAGAAAAGCAAACAAATTTAGAAACCAAGCTAAATCAATCAAATATTGAATAAATAAGCAATTGAAAATCTCATTTAAACAAACAAAAGGCTTTTAGCATAGAGATCACATATTTTCCTTTATGTGTGACTAAGGAGCATTCATTCTTCGAGAATTGTTCCTCCTTGCTCTAGCACACCTACAAGAAATATTTTACATTTGAATTTTGGTATCCAAATTGCTGTGGATCCTTGAAAGTTAGTCTCATTGCACAAAGTTCCTTTTGGAACCCATATTTGTCTAAATTTGTAAGGTACACATTTTTAAATTGGACAAGTGTATGAACAAAAACTATAAAATATGCAATGATTGTATTTGGTCATTTTGGAAGATGAGGAATTCATGGAAGCCCTTTGTTTCTTATTTAATAAATCTTCAAATTTCCTTTCCACATTAAAATTTCTTTTTTTCAAAATATCAATTTTCTTTTGGTAAGCTTCAAAATTCTTTTCCAAATTTTCATTTTCCAAGTCAATTTTTGTTTTCATCAAAAATTCATTTTCAACATCGAGTCTAGAAATAATTTTTTTGTGCTTCATATTCATATTCTTAAACTCAAACGCTAAATCCTTAAAAATATTATGCAATTCATTAAAAGCATATGAATTAAGTTCACAAGATGAAGAAATTGGTTTTTTCTCTTGAAAAGCGATGAGGTATAATTCAATTTGATTTGAGGATTCATCTTCACTTGACTCACTGTCTACATTTGCCATGTTGCTTGTTAAGCATTGATTCTCACAAGACTTGTCTTTTAATTCCTTTTCCATCTTTGTTTCTCCATATAACTCTTATAATTTTTGTCAAATTTCCTTGACACTTTTGCACATGAACACTTTATTGTATTATCTATAATCAAGTGCGCAAATGAGAGTATGCATGGCCTTAGAGTTGATTTGTACTCTTCTCATTTCAACTTTAGTCCACTCACATTATCTTTTGGAGTTTTCTCACCATTTACCAAATTAGTAATCATAGGAATGAAAAGACCACCGATAATGACATCCCATATCTCATAGTCATAAGCCTTAACATAAATTAACATTCTAGTACTCAAATAAGGATAGTTTGATCCATCAAAAAAAGGTGGTCTATTTATGAATTGACCCTCAGCAACAATAGAGTATTGTAGAGCAATTTGGATCTCCCCTAAAGATGTTAAGCCTTAAAAATCAAGGTTAGGCTCTAATGCCACTTGTTGGTCCTAAAGAGCGTGTTAGAAAGGGTTGAAAATCACTTTTAGAATGACACGAAAATTCTTTCCAAGTAAAGAGCTGATTAAAGGAACTGAAAATGGAAGTTTAAAGCTTGTTAAAGGAATGATTTAAGTACTTAGAATAAGAAGAAAATAAAAAAAGGTATACAAAACGCAATGATTTATAGTGGTTCAGTCCCCTTAACCTATATCCACTACCTTGATCTCCTAATCAAGTATTTTCAAACCAATTCACTAAAATCAGTGGAATTCCCAAGCTTCTACCAAGTTTTTACAATGACTTTTCACAAGTTCAGCCACAACCTTTAACAATGGTTTGTTCAGGGATCAATCAAAACCTAAAACTAACTTTTATAAGGCTAAGTTAAAACTTACAGCAACAACTAAGCTAACCCAAGCTTGATCAACCCCTTAGAGTGCCTCGCACACTTTAACTAATCAAGAAATGAAAAAAGATAAAGTACAATTGATCACTTAGCTAATCTAAGATATGTAAAGTTAAGCTCAAATACTTTTTCAAAGGATGGGAGTGAAATATAAGTGTAAGGAGAAGTTTTACTCTTCTAAGTTCAAAATCACTTTGGATGGCTTCTCTATTTGATTTTTGACTGTTGGAGAGGCTTTAAATACTTAAAAAATCACTTTTAGTCTTTAGAGACAGAAACTAGACATTTTTAGCCTTTAGTTTGTCCTATTCTACTTAAATTCAAATTTTTTGAAAGTGAGCTTTTAGCTAGTTAACCATACTTTTTAGTCGATTAAGTCTTCTCTGTCTCACAACTTGTTTTACTTTGTTAGTTGGCTAAGAAAAACTTTAATCAATTAAGAGCTTACTGTTTCTAGAGCAACCAATTTCACCACATTTTCTTTGTTTGAGTAATTCTTCTCTTAGCTTGGCAACGCTGATCTTCCATTTCCCATAAACAGCTATGAGATATGTTAGTCATCTGAGACTTCTTGAATTGTTCTTCACAAATTTGATTGCCTTCATTTTGGATCTTCACATTTGGTTTTAGCTAATTAACTCTCTTGGTTAACATACTAAGAGACTTCTGTTTGTATCCAACACCCGTTTAACTGATTAAATCTTGTGTTCACTAGTTAAGACCATTTTGTTTGTCTTTAGTGCAGTGCCTAGAATTACTTTAATTGATTAAGGATTTGTGTTAATCAGTTAAGACTAATTTATCTTCATTGAAGCTTTTTTTTCTTTGTTGGTTTAACCAATTAACCCATCTTGCAACTAAACAAACATCTTGACTTGCTTTCAAATACCAAATATATTAATGAATTTAAGCTTTCTCCGACACACTTAAATAATATAATTAAACACCAATGGATGAGAATGTTTTGTTATCATTAAAAACACATGGAATCAATATTCTTTTTCTTATTTTTGATGATGACAAAACACTCTTAGATCAAAAGTGCAATGTCTATGTTCAATATGAATGCTTCAAATCTTTATGCATAATGAGTTGTTTCCTTTTAGTTAAGGCATTTAGTTTTCTTTAAAGATTTGTAATAAAATATTTATAACATCCACAATAGCTAAACAAGATATACAATATCCACTGTAGCTAAGCAAGGTATATTGAATATCCACAATAACTAGCACATAATATTCAACAAAACCATAACTAAGCATCACACACATAAATTAAACATGAAGACCTATCAAACTCTATATAACTTAGTCCTTCTTCTCTTTTTTTTTTGTCATCATTAAAAAAGATATTTAAAGCTCCCCTTTAATGAGTGCATCTAGATTTTCCTTTAATTTTTAAATCAGACTCTAATGAATGGGAATTATAAGCACTCATACACCTAAGTCATACAAGCTTATAAATATAGTTCAAGAACTTCAAGAGTCAAGCTTGTAACTATGTAAGAACAAATGTATGGGAGTTAAATCATTTTAAGAACTTGTCAAAGATCACTTGAACAATGTTCAAACAAATTTGATCATTTTGTCATAATCAAAACTATAATATTTTTAATGTTAACATGGTTGTTGATGATCCTATATAGATTGAAAAAGAGGTTGTAAGGCAATTCACAAAGCTTTATTTATGTAAGAAGACACTCAAGGTGCCAACCTTGAAGTGTAGACTCAGTAAGTTAAAGGTGTCTTCTAGAAAGGGGTTAGAATGCCCATTCACTGAAAGTGAGGTTTGAGATGTCATAAAAGGTAGCGATAGGAATAAAACTCCAAGTCCTCATGGATTCAATTTGAATTTTTTAAAGCTCAATGGTAAGTGGTTAAAAGGGATGTTATGTCTTTTGTTAAGGAGTTTTATGGAACTGGAAGGCTTGGTCATGGGGTGAGAGAAAGCTTTATTACTTTAATTCCTAAAGTTACTAATCCAATTTCAATTAGTGAATACAAGCCCATTAACTTGGTGGGGACTGTTTATAAAATCATAGCAAAAGTCTTGGCAAATAGATTGAGAAAGGTGATTAGAAATGTGATTGGGGAACAACAATTTGCATTTATGTAGGGGAGACAATTGCTTGATACTGCCTTAATTGCTGATGAACTGTTGATTTGATGAAAAAGAATGGTGAAGGTGGCCTTATGATTAAAGTGGATTTTGAAAAAGCGCATGATAGTGAATGTTAGGAGTTCCTTGATTTTACAATGGATCAAATGGTTTGGAAAATAGTAGAGATCATGGGTTATAATGTGTGTGTCATTTGCCTTTATAAGTGTTTTGGTGATGGTGTTCCTACAAAGCCTATTAAACTTCATAGGGGACTTCATAAAGCTGCCTATTTTCTCTTTTTCTATATAATATTGTTGCGGAAGTTCTTCATTGCATGATGAGAAAGGTTATGGAAGAAAAAATTGGTTCTAGCATACAAGTGGGTAATAGAGGCTTGAATGTTTCTACTCTGCAATATGAGGATGATACTCTTTTGTTCTGTCCACAGAGTTTGGAGTGCTTATTAAATATGAAGAGGGTTATTAGAGGTTTTCAAATTGTTTCTGGATTAAAAATTAATTTTCAGAAGAGTAGTCTAGTTGGAGTTAGTGTTAATCAAGAAACGTTATAGTCATGGGCGAGTATGATTCATTGTAAAATTAGTTCTCTACCAAAAACCTATTTAGGATTACCTTTGGGTACGTGTCATGCTTTTCTAAAAATTTGGAACCCTGTTTTGGAACGGGTAAAGTCAAAGCTTGAAGGATGGTAGGCTAAATTATTATCGAAACAAGAATGGGTGACATTGATGAAATTGGTTATAAATAGCTTGCCTATTTTCTTTGTGTCATTGTTTTAATTGCCGAGAGGTGTGAGGGATTAATTGAATAATTACATAAAAGGTTTTAATAGGCTGGTTCGAATCAAAATGATGGTGTTCATTACATCCGATGGGAAAACTTTTGTACTCCCAAATCGATGGGTAGGATTGGTTTGGTTGATCTCGAGGTCAGAAATAGAGCTTTGTCGAATAAATGGTTGTGGAGATATGGGAATGAAGCTGGATGCCTTTCGAGGGAGATCGTGGCAGCTAAGAACGAATATGATCCTTGTAGGGAGATCGTGGCAACTAAGAACAAATATGATCCTTGTGCCATGCTTCCTGAAGCTACGGCGCATCATTAATGCTCTAAAATGTGGTTAAATATTTCATTTCCTCTATTGCCTACTAATAAATTCTTTTTATAGGTTTTTACTAATTTTGTTTTGAATGTAGGTAATGGATGTTCAATTTATTTTTAGATGAACCCATGGCTAAATGATTTGATATTGAGAGATGAGTTTCTGAGACTATTTGCTTTGGCTGTCAATAAAAATGGGAAACTGAATGAATTTGGAGTATGGACTGAGGTTGGTTGGCAATGCCCAATTGAACTTTGAAGGAATTTGTTTGGTTGGGAACTTAATCAATGGTCCAATCTTTGGGGCCATTTACAAGTACACACTTTAAGGAACTTGATGGTGGGGTTATCTGGAAGGCAACAACTAGCGGAAGGTATTCCTCTAAATCTTTTTGTAAATTTGTTTTGAATTCAAACCAATTTTGTGATGATTTATGGAGAAAAATGTGGTTAGGTTATGCTCCATATAGAGTGGAGGTCTTTACTTGGTAGCTTATGCGGGAAAGGGTTGTTGTTAAATCAGAATTAGTAAAGAGAGGTTTAATCCCTGATGTGTAATCAACTTGTGTAATTTGTAGACATAGACAAGAAACTGTTAGACATCTTTTTCGTACGTGTGATGAAACATGGAAAATTTGGAGTATGTGGTGTAAGCAGTGGGGAATTGATTGGGTTTCTCATAATAATCCAAAATCATTATTTTTAGCTTAGTCATCAGTGTGTCCTAACAATGAAGGACAAAAAATGTGGATGCTAGCTTTTTACGCAATTGTATGGTCTATATGGCTATTTCGGAATGAGTTGATTTTTAATGGAAAACTATGGGATCCTTCTCAACTATATGGTGCTATTAAGATGTGGATTGCCGTATGGATAAAAGCTAGATGGCCAGATTTTGTTGAGTAAACTCAAGAAATCTTTAAATGGCCGAATTTTGTTCGCATGGAGTGTAGGAAAGTGATAGGCCTCGAAGCTATTTTATAGGAGGCTCCGAATGAGGGTTGGTTGAAATTTGATGTTAATGGACCGGTTTCTGGTAGAATTGGGGGAATTTTGAAAGATAACGAATGCGTAACCAAAATTATATTTTTTAAGTCTATTGGTAAGTCTGATTCTAATTTAGTAGAAATTGTTGCCATTAAAGAAGCTTTGCTTATTTTTACTAGTAGCAGATTGCATAGTCAAGCAATGTTATGGATCGAAAGTGATTCTTGCAATGCACTTTTGTGGTTTGATAAACCTCAAAAGGCTCTATCGAGAGTTAGAAATCTATTGGTTCAAATCAACCAATTGAAGAATCTAACGAGCCAATGCAAGGTTTGGCACGTTAATAGAGAAGCAAATGAGGAGTTTGATTGTTGACCAAAGGCTGGCATTAACAGAATTACAGGTCTGGTTCAATTCTTTGGATAAAATCAGATTACTGGTGATTAAGACGTTGAGTGAAAAGGTTTGGATGGGGTAGAATTTTGATTTTGTTAGCTGATGGACTATTTTTGTGGAGCAATTTTACTTGAATTGGAAAAGGAGATTACATGGAATTGGTGGTGGTTAAGATGGATTCTACCTTAAAAGTATTTGATTTTAATAGAGTTCTTGATGAGGTTGGTAAGGACGTAAAAGAAAGCTGACTCTTGTAAGTAAAAGAACTCAAGGCGGGCAATTCTAATTTCCCTGGACAAGCGGCTACAAGACTTGGATTGCTCATTACAGTTGAGTGGTTGCAATGTTTTCTCAAAAGTAGGACACTGATGGAAAATAGCGGATTTCATGATGATAAAAGTGTGCTTGTTTTTCTGCAAAGAGGACTTAGCTGATTTTAAAGAATTTAATATCACGGGTTTGTGTAACTCACGGAACCTTAAACGTGCTGGAAAGGTGCAACGCAGAGGTTTGCATGTTTACTCTGTTTGGATTTATTTTGTAATTAACAAGCCCTAATGCTTATTTTAGCTTTGGCATTTAGTAATAAAATTATGTACTTTTAAAAAAATTAATAATTTATTTAAGATTTAGGGTTTAGCGTAATATGTTATAATTAGTAATTAAGCAATTAATTAATATTATATAATATTATATTTATTTGATGTATTCTTCTGGCCTTTGATAGATTAAATTTCTGTAGGACGAAGGGGTTGGTTACGTGAATTGGTTTGCAACTGAAAGATCTGTGGTACATATGAGTTAAAACTTCTTTATTTTCTCAAATTAAAAATTAGATTAACAATTGAAGTTTTGGTTTTAATATTGGAGAAGTACGTGGTCTAGAAAGCTAAAGTTATGGCTTTCTACCATGGCCAAAGATCAAATACTCATTGTAGCCTCAACTTTAGGTCCAAAAAACTTCATTTGTTTAAGATAATTCTCAGAAATGCTATTTAGCATAAAAAACTGGTGACTAATCTTTTCTCAATTATAAAACATAATTTTGAATGTGATTCTAAAGTCTGCTATAAGAATGATACTCTTGGCATACAACAAACTTTAAAATCACATTCAAAATTATGTTTATAATTAATTGGGAAGAGATTACTCACCAATTTTCCATGATCAGTAGCATGCTTGAGAATTATCTTAAGGAAATGAGGTTTTCTAGACATAAAGTTTAGGTTGCCATGGTCATATCTTTAGCCACTATAGGAAGTAATAGTTTTAGCTTTTGTACACCACTTCTCCAATATTGAAGCTATAGTTTTGATTGTTAATTTAAGTTTTAATCTGAGAAAAAATAATTTATCACTGGAATTATCGATGGAATTTTTTGTCGAAAAATACCAATGGAAATTAGCAATGGAATTCTCCAATTACTGACTAAAAAATCGGCTAACAAAACAGACCTTTTTCCAACAAAATTATCGACGAAAAATTTGATCAGTAAATTAATGACAGAATATTTCGTTATCGACAGATTTACTTTTACCAACGATGATATCTACGATCGAATACAGACGGAATCATAACTAGTACTGACAAAAAATTTCATCGGTAATACCTTATTTTTTGGTAGTGACGTCATGTACTTGTTATAAGTCAAAACATCTTGTTAAACTTTATCAAGCATCACTGAATCCTTTTAAAGAAAAAAATGTTGAACTTTATCAAGCATCATTAAATGCAAAAAGGAAAAAAATATCAAAGCAAATTTTGTTCAAGATGATTTTAACTATAGCCAAGTTGATATAACACATCAAGATATTGTAGATTTTCTTGTCCATCTTGAAAGAGGAATTTATCATTTGATTGGTAATGGAAATATCCAAGAATGAAATTTCTTAATAGTTTATTGGTATGTTTTAGTATAACTTTATCATGAAGATATTTTTATATGTTCTTATTATATTTAAATGGTATTTTTTTATTATGTGTTTTAATTAGTAAATTATATATTTAATGTTCCCTTATGTTAACTTATAAGTTTCTTATTATGCATCTTATCTTATTGAAGAGAAATATTGATATTCATCTTGTTGAATCCAAGATCAGTGATGCAAATATATGTCTAGCAAACATTGCTACGATGCACACAATATTCAAAAATAAGAAATATTTTTCCTTCTTAATGTCACATCCCATTTTATGGTGGAAGATGACTGATGCATGAACCTAGACGAGTATAACAGGTTAAGCCCAAGCAAGCCTCTTTAACATTCATCAGTGTAGAATCATATTTAAACATCAGTAGGCATACGATATTAACTCATGCATACCATCATATGCAACATTACACATATATGGAACTTCTCAATATATTAGTGTAAGTAAAAACATTTCATATATTATCATAGTGTCACGTTTTTAGTGCACCATATCATTTACATGTCTTAACACCATCAAGTGTCCATATGGGCTCTTAAGCCACTTTATACATTTAATATAACATTCAAAATGTAATATGCCCAAACATTTGGCTACATTATTATAACATACTCATAATCAATCAAACATGTTTATAGTCTATAAACATAAACATAATGTAAACTGATCCATCAGCGAAACATGACTCAATTTATTAAGCATCAAGAGGCTGCTAGACACTTACCAATAAGGAATGAATGGATCACGTCTTCATGACACTAGTTGCTAGCAAGAGAGTGTTATCATTGATTTGTAACAAAAATAGTAAGAAAAAATAATGTGTGAGTCACAAAGACTCCATGAGTGGATACAAGGAAGGGGACAAGCCAAAGGGAAGAGTTTTTTGTAACCATGCAATTTTAGACACATATAATTCATTAACCTTTTTCACATTACCATGATGTTCATAAAACATAGCATTTGATTATACTCTGAATAACATTGCATGGAAAACATCTTTACATAAATCATTAAAAACCATTTAATCTTGAAAACCTCTTTAAAATCATTTGAAAATTCAATTCTGCAATAATTCTATCAATACATTGTGGGATGTATCAATACATGCAAGGAATCTATCAATACCTTTGGGAATGTATTGGTACATTCCACACAAGATGCCTCCTACAACATTCTATTGAAAATGTATCGATACATACTTCATATGTATCAATACTTATGCCACAAATCCAACTTTCTAGGCATTTCTTGAATCTAATTCATTCATAAGTCTTTCTAACATTGAGGGATTCTTCCCTAGACTAAGGTTCTGTCTAACCAAGCTAATATTACCACATTTCAGTGTGAATAACATTCTCAATAATCATCTAATCATAATCTATGCATTTAAACATAAAGCATCAACAATACTTATTCCTCAAACTCATTAATCTCATTACACATTACATTTCATCTACGAGTGGGTCTGCCCCAATTTGGTGAATAGTGGTCAAACCCTTATTATTTCAGGTTCCTAGCACGCTTTTGTGGATGTCACATGGGTCTCATCCATGATTTATCATGTGGTCTCACCCCAATCAGTCAAGCAGTGGATAAACTCCTCACTACTGTCTAATTCATCTCGCGCAAACAATCACCATAGTTGTGCGAGTGGCACATTGGCCTCACCCACCATCATCTTGAAATCTCTTAAGCTTAGGATCTTTCTCACCCTTAGTGTCATGAGTCAACCTTGAATCAGACTATTATAAGCTAGAGTTGCCTAAAAGATTGAGTCTTTTATACTTGTAAGGGAAATATCCCTCTTTCAAACACTATAATGGCTCGTGGTGACATCTTTAAAAATAATTGTTAAGTCTTTAAAGAGAAAGACCTTTTAGGAAAGGAATGTCCAAATTTCAAGTGTTGTAATGGTTATTGGTAGAATACATGTAAAATTTAGTAAACTTTTATAGGAGGTGAGCAGTCGGTGGATTGTTAGGCTGCCTCACTGGTAAAGGTATGCTTGTAGCGAATCATCTAAGACTGCCCTTATGGCTCGACAATGGCATGTCTTGGTCTATTTGTAATTATTTTCATATTAATAAAATATTTTTCCTTTTTATGACTTAGTGGTTGCATATATGCATTTGGTATGCCTTATGATTTTGATGCATATTTTCTTGGTATGATTTGTTGCTATTGTTGATGTTTGATCAGATAAAACCAAGTATCGACTGACTTACATGGAAGAATCCACTAAAATGCCACACAGACTATCGCATACTTAGGTGAAAAATTGTAATTCGTGACACTTAGCTTTCATCATGAACATACAACATTTTCACAAATCATCACCGTGCTTAACCCATAATGTATATGACTATCTCAACACATACATCTCATGGAATGGATTTCATAAATTCATAATTCACTCACATGTTTAGCCCATAATGTATATGATTATCTCAACACATACATCTTATGGCATACATTTCATAACCTCATAAATCACTCATATACATAGCCCATAGTTACATGATATGCTTAACACATACATCTCATGGCATACATTACAATCTTATAAATGGAACTCATGCATCCAACATTCTTATCATGCTACATCGTATCTAACATGTGCATAATAACATTCATACATTAACCATAGAAACATCTCGTACCCACACTAGCCCTAAGACCGAAGTAATTGAGTGGACTACAAACATAAAAGGGCTTGCCCCCTTGTTGAAAGCTAATACATAGTAGCATATTTACATACATAGTAGATTTGTAAACAATTTGAAAATCATTGTGTCACACATATCACAATCATTATCAAATCAAGTCATTTGAACATTTTCTTGAAAACTTCATAAAACCTTGTAATTCAAATCCTTTATTAAATCATTTATGAAAACAATTTTTCAACATGCTTAACCAATCATTTTCATAAAAATCATGCTAACTTTACATATTAAAATACTTGAAAAGGTGTATCCACTTACCTAATTAGAGACTCAATTCCTAGGTCCAATCACAACTCCATTTTGGTGAAATCCATGGAGTTTTCAAGTGTTCCTATTTAACAAAAATCATTCTAAGTACTTTTGAAGCTACTCATTTTTAGCTAAACTAATTGTCTAGCTAAAACCTATGCTTATAAACCCATAAATCTTTCATTTTTAAGCTTTAATCACCAATAGGAAATCAAGGCAATAAGGTCATATTTTCAAAAACTAAACATCAAGATGTAAAGTTTTCAAAGCTTAAAAATATCACCTTTTTCATAACAACTCAAAACCACATCATTTAATCATCAAAAATGAAGATTTGAGTTAAAAATGAGTTAATAGAGTTTAAGTTGAGAGAAATACCTTGGAAAAAAGATTGAGGGTTGAAAACCTTCGAAAAATGTGAGTTATTTATAGTTTTGAGTGAGAAAATACAGTTCTGCTCTTTTTATTTTTCTAAAATCGACGAAATGTATCGATACATTTGGGCTATCGATCGATACATTGGGTTTTGGAAATATTGCATCAATACATTATGATCATGCATTGATACATGACCAAATGTATTGAAATACTATCTTAGATAACCAAGGAAAAGAGATACACGATGCTATTGCAACCTTCATCTTCTCAATATCTAAACATTTCATAGAAGATGCTTCTCACATTAAAGATAAAAACTCATAATTATTATTAAATTTAAAATGTAAAAAACTAACAAACTTTAAATGGTACAAAAACATGTTTATGACAAGAGTAATGCAAAGATCGGATAACAACCAACCTTTTTGGAAAGAAAACTTCTTAGTTGGATTTCCCACATTATTATGAGAAAAAATTAGGAATCAAATAAGAGAAACTTACAAAGGCATAATACCCTCTGAAAGTCTTACATATGGAGAACTCATAAGTTTCACTCAAAATGAAGGACTCAAAATTTGTCAAGATCTAAAATTCCAAAAACAATTGAAAAAAAAAAAGAAAACAATGTGCCAAATAATTAGGATCATTATGTCAACAATTTGATATTAAAGATCAACAATTTTCTTCAAAACCTTATTGTTCCACAAAACCAACAAAAATGAGAAACCATAAGAAAAATTTTCAAGAATACTATCAGACGCCAAAATATAAAAAATATAGGAAAACAAAGAAAAATGAAAAAGAATATAACAAAATAGATAAAACAATAAAATATTTCAGATGTAGAAAAATAGGACACATCTCAAAATATTGCAAAATTAAAAAAAAAGATTAATCAACTCCAGTTAGGAGAAGAAATTGAACAAAAAATTAATGAAATACTCTTAAAATCAACAACTAATATTAATACATCTGGATTTTCAGAAGATTTACAGATAGATGAAATACAAACAACATCTCAATCTTTAACAGACATAGAAATTGAAAGCTTAATTCATGTTTTAACAAAAGATCAAGAGTTTATGATCGAAATTATTGACAAAATTTAGGACCCGATTCTAAAGAAGAACATCTTCAAAAACTAAAAGATTCAATAAAAGAAAAACCTGATAAAACTAACCTACCAAAGCATGAACCCATATATAACATTAAAAGTATTATTTTTGACAAATATGAAATAACAAAACAAAGGAAAATAACAAAAGAAGAATTAAATTTAGAAATAAAAACCATAAAATCTGAAATCTTTGAACTTAGAAAACAACAACAACAAATTAAACAACAAATAAAATCCTTCAAAAATTTAGAAATACAAACAGATCAATATTTTTCAGAAACAAAAATAGAAAACCAAAAAACGCAAGAATATATGATGATCCTCATTGAAGTATCCATCCAAAGATATTTAATAAAAATAAAAATCTTAGTTAATGATGAATTCCAATTAGAAACCATAGCATTGTTTGATACAGGTGCTAACCAAAATTGAATCAGAGAAGGAATTATACCAACAAAATATTATGACAAAACAACAAAAGGATTAAAGACAACCAATAGTGAAAAACTCAAAATCACATAGAAAATATCCGATGCAGAAATTTGCAACCAAGGAATCAAATTCAAAACACCCTTTTTGATGGTCAAAAACATAACTCAAGATGTTATTCTAGGAACTCCATTCATTTCAATATTAAAATCATATAAGGTTACTCATCAAGCAAGCACCACTAAAATATTAAAAAGCAAAATTAGCTTTCTTTTCATAGAAAAACCAAGAATTAGAAACTTAAATTTGTTAAAATTTTTATCAATCCATGCAAACCAAATTAAATCTTTAATCAATTATAAACAAAACCAGATTACATATTCAAAAGAAGAAATTTCTTTTGAAAGAATAAATTGACAATTAAATACTAAAAACATCCAATAAAAGATTGAACAAATCAGACGTGAAATAGAACAAACCATTTGTTCTGATATCCCTAATGCTTTCTGGGATAGTAAAAAACATCAAGTAGAATTACCTTACGCAAATAATTTTGATGAAAAACAAATCCCAACAAAAGCTAGAGCAATCTAAAGGAATAAAGAAATGGAAGATTTTTTCAAGAAAGAAATTCAAGATTTGCTAAATAAAAGATTAATTAGCAAAAGTAATTCACCCTGGAGCTGTTCCACCTTTTATATAGGAAAAAATGCAAAAATTGAAAGAGGTACACCCATATTAGTAATCAATTATAAACCTTTAAACAAAGCATTAGAATGGATTTGATATCCCATTCCAACCAAAAAAGATCTCTTTCCAAAACTTTGTAGTGCAAAAATATTTTAAAAATTTGACATGAAATCAGGATTTTGGCAAATCCAAATCAAAGAATCCGAAAAATATAAAACAACATTTACTCTGCCTTTTGGACAGTATGAATGGAATGTGATGCCTTTTGGTTTAAAAAATGCCTCATCAGAATTTCAAAGAATAATAAATGAAATATTCAACCCATATTCTCAATTTACCATAATATATATTGATGATGTTTTAGTATTTTCAGAAAACTTGGAAAGACATTTTAAACATCTCAAAATTTTCATTGATATAATTAAGAAAAATGGTTTAGTTGTGTCCAAATCCAAACTTAGTCTATTTCAAACAAAAATAAGATTTTTAGGACATTATGTGACACAAGGTACTATAATCCCAATAGAAAGATCAATTAAATTTACTGAAAATTTTCTTGATAAAATTTCTTAAAAAACCAACTCCAAAGATTTTTAGGAAGCCTCAATTATGTTATTGACTTTTATCTTGGACTAAACAAAATATGTAAATCTTTGCATGATAGGCTAAGAAAAAATCCTAGTCCATGGACAAATACCCACATTGAAATAGTCAAACAAATTAAAACCTATATAAAAGAACTCCCATGTTTACATCTAGTAGATCTCTTTCTCCCAAAGATAGTGGAAACCAATGCATCAGAAATAAGATATGGCGGGATCCTCAAACAAGTTGAAAACCAAAAAGAACACATAGTCCAGTATACCTCTCGACATTAGACTCCAACCCAGCAAAATTATAGTACTATTAAAAAAAAGATTTTAGCAATTGTTTTGTGTATTTCAAAATTTTAGAGTGATTTATTAAACCAAAAATTTCTTTCAACATTCGATTGCAAATCTACAAAGGAAATTTTACAAAAAGATGTTGAAAACATTGTTTCAAAACAAATTTTTGCACAATGGCAAGCAATCTTAAGTGTATTAAATTTTGATATTGAATACATCAAAGGGGAAGCGAATTCTTTGCTAGACTTTCTTACCAGAGAGTTTTTACAGGGAAAAATATGCCACAAAAACTGAAAGACATAAAGAAAGACAAAGGAAAAGAAAAGGAAGAAGAGAAACCATCCCAAAATTTGTCCCAAAAACCCATTAAATCATGGTACGAGATATGTACCCAAGAAGAACAAGAATCACAAAAACAAACAAAGAACTCCTCAAAAGAATTGCAGAAATATCAAGATTCCCAATATCCATATGAAATAAACTCTCAAATCAAAAAATGGATAGAATCTCCATCCCAATCCCCAGAAGTAGCATTGGCCCTAGCCTCTCAAACACAACAAACCCCTTTGAAACAAATTGCCTTGACAGCAATAGAATCTACAAAACAAAAAGGAATGATGTTACATAAGCCTAAAACACTCCAAACAATTTTTCCTGAAGACAAAACACTGGCCCAGACTCAATCCCAAACATCCTCTTCTCGAAAAAGCCAAACCCAATATTTTCGAAAGAAAAATATCTAGAATGTCTTATTAATTGAAGAAGGACTTTATCATGAATACCCTCAAATAACTATTAAGAAAGACTTCCAAGGATGCACTATAAACCATGGGATTTACAGAAACCCCAACAATATTACTAAAATATTTTAATCCAAACAGGATCTGTTCATTTCAAACATTATACTGATAAAAACGATTCTACCCTAGTAACCCATTCTACGGCCTAAATTTCAAAAGTTTTAACGCCTATAGATTGAGGAGAAAATTTAAGTCAATTTGAAAATTTCTAAACAATTTTTCAAAAATAGTTGACCATTGCCTCGTTTTCAACTACTTGGATTAACAACAGGCATGGTTCAATACTTTTCTTTTTAACAACAAGCATAACGAGCATTTTTGGTTAATGTTTTTCAAATTTGGAACCTAATACAAATTTTCAGTATGGTTTTCACATTGGTGGAATTGGTTTGGACCATTAAGAGAAATCCTTCCACCAAAAATTGATCAATTATATGAAAAGTATTATCAAAATTTTTAATCTAAGGAAGATCAGGCAAATTTACACGTATCTATACGTTTCATTTCAAAACTAATTATATCACGGATTACGTCATGGAATTATTTCTATGATATTGATCCTCGTTTTAGAGCCCCGGTGGTAATCAGAGCATGCAAGACAAAATGGTAAGACAAATTTGATGATAAAAAATATGACCACCAATATCTATTGACATAGTTCGAGAATAATCCCAGATTATGCCAAAATTCTCAAACTTCATAAGAAAATGTGAGATTTTTACAAGTAAAGTCCAATGCAAGTGCTCTACTCACTCAAGCAAAGACAAAAACTAAGTATAAAAGAATAATGGCAGAAATGCTCAGTTCCCTAGACTCAGATAAAGACCCAGAACAAGAAGAGACTATGTCATATAAAGCGACAGCGGAACTCTCCCAAGATGAAGAGTACATCTTTTCAAGAAGGAAGAAATGAAGCCGTATGAACCAGGCTCAACCAAAATCTGTCTGCAAGTAACAAGGTACAAAGTCTGTAAAAAGTGTACAGTGAAAAACATATTCTTTGCTAAAAGATGTCATGAGAAGCGAACGGTGAAAAACATATTCTCTACCAAAAGATGTCACGAGAAGTACAGTAAAAAGTACATAGTAAAAAGTGCATAGTGAAAAGCAGATTCCCTACCAAATGAAACACCAAATGAAATGTAAATGCAATCAAATGTAAATGAAAGACCTACCTGTAAAAGACCATGGGCTTCATAACCAGGGGGCAGAACTCTTTCTCAAGCAAAACTCTTTCTCGAAACTTCCTCTAGTTAAGATTGCAAAAAGGAGAACTTCTCCTCAAAAATCATTGTATCGAAATCTTGCAATAATATTTTCTCTTGAAATATTTCCCTAGTGTCGATCTTGGTTGGTCTTTGGTATTAAAACAACACCGGAGCAAAGATATCTTCTTTAAAATTTAAGTATTTTGTTATTTTCAATTTTGTTATCTGAGTTTTGGTTTTAATTGTTTTGATGGTATTATATTTATTTTGCTGAGTCCTTGTGAATCTGTCTGTTAGGCCATTTGTTAGGCATTTTAGGACATTGTTTTCCCCCTGTAGGTAGAAGAAATATTTTATCTCCAAAATAATAGAAACCCTTTATGTAGGAAAACAAATTGATAAATACAAAATGCTTCCATTTTTAAGAACTACTTCTTGTTCTAGTTCAAACTCTAACCAAACCCAAAGTGTCAACAAGGAAAATATTCACTATGAAAATATTATACAAGAAATAGATAATTGGGAAATTCCAAGAGTCCCTCAAAATCAAATTTACGAATCTTCAACATTTCATGCTTTGCATCTAAATTTTTTTTACGGATATTTAATTAAAACAAAAGAAAAAGGAATACCATTCCAAAATCAATATGAAAATATCCAACTCTTGGATTAAGATACAATACAAAAACTTAGAAACCAGAAATATAACTACATCCATTTTGGATTAGTACAAGTAGGAGCAAAACCTCTTACCAAATAAGGATTAAATATTTCAATCCTCATAGTATTAAGAGATAAAAGACATATTCATTTTAATGACTCCCTGCTAGGAACAGTAGAAACCAATATCTGTAGAGGACCAATACATTTTAATTGTTTTCTAAATTTTATGGTCTCATTAAAAGATATAAATATTCTAAATTCCCTTACTTTACAAATTCAAACACATAATTACAAAATGATGTCAGGATCTGAACCATTACTGTAGTTTACAGATTATATTATAAGGCAGTGTACTCTGTAATAGATACAAAAGCTTTAATCCATAACCCAAAAGGAGAAACTGTTTTAATACAAACAGACTTGACCAGGTCTCACACAGTGATCCCAAAAACCATACAATGGCGTGAAGTACAACTACCAAATAGATGGAAAATAGAAAGAGCTAATACTCATGTTACTATCTAAAGTATATAAATAAATCATGTAGCCAAATAAGAGATGGTTCTGTAGAACTTGTCTTCAATAGACCTCCAAGAATCCCCCCTAGACATTCTATTGATACAAACAAACGATAGCCTTTAAAGAAGCATAAATATTTTAGGAGAAAATCCATCTCTAGCAAGAACAAACTTTAAAACAACTAGAGCCTCTATATCCTCAATACCTTCCACAGTCAGGACAAACTTACAAGGAGTAGATAATTCCTCAAACATTCCATAACTTATGTACACCAGGCAACACAATAGTCCAATGAACTCCCCCAATATGTCACCAACATATTCCTCAACGACAAATAATCCAAATCTAAACACAAATGATGAACGAAATTCAAAAATATTTATGCTAGAAAAGAAATTTGAAATTGGCAAAGAATGGTGTGGAAAACATTTTTATTCAAAAGAAAATAGACAAAACAAAAGAAAATTATTTCAAAAATTATGATAGGGAAAAAGATGAAATTCTACAACAATATTATAATTTTATGAACAAATACAAAATTTTGATAGAATCCTTTGAATGGTTTGAAAATCATTACAAACCTCAATCAATAAATACAGCAAAAAATTTTAATAGATGGTAGACTAATAGAGGAGAAATAGAATCACAACACCTCCCTTTGAAAGAAGTCCAATAGTCACATAAAAATGTAAGAATCAGGGCAACTCTATTAAAAATGAGAGCACTTGAGTCTGGAGAAGTTGTTTCTACAAAAGATATAAAAATGATAGTTGAACAAGATAACTATACAAACTTAAATTTGCACATTATATCGAAACAATTAGAAAACATAGAAACCCTTGTAGAAAACCAACCCAGAATAAATCAAAACTCACCAATAAATACAGAACAAGCAAAACCCTTAAAACAAATATTTACACCATTTGAAGTTCCAAAAAGATACCATCAGGAACAACAAAATCATTTCTTAAAAAAGATACAAGATAGGATTTGATACTTTAGAAAGCCAAAATTCAAGAATACTAATCCCTAAAACACCACAGACTCACACAATTAATGTAATAAACAATCAAACAGAAAGCTGCTCAGATGAGTCGAAAACCAACAAATTAATAAAATGGTTTGGAAAGAACCTCAAAGACTATATTACCCAAAAATTACTACACTAGACATAAACATTGAAGAAAAACCAACATTTCAAAATAAATACAATGTTAATACAATTTATGAGTGGAATATAGATGGAATGTTTGAATACAATATTCTCAGTACACTTCAACAAATGACAATGGCCTTAAATGTATACAAAACTTAAAACCAAATTGGCCAAATAACAGATCATGCCATAACACATCTTTTGATTGTCGGTTTTACTAGACAACTGAAAGGATGGTGAGATAACTATCTTACAATAAACCAACAATAAGAAATGTTAAAAGCCACTAAAAAGGATGATGAAGGCAATACTATCTTAGACAACAATACATCATGAACATGTATTGATATATTTGAAACAAAATGCAATTTTTGAGACAAATTAATGTGAGGCCTGAACCTCTATAGACCCTTAGGTAGAATGCTTGACTACTTGAAACACCTCGAAAAAATTTTCAAAGGATCAGTATTGTACCTAGTGGTACAATCAAGTGGATCTAAATGTCGAACTAGTTCCAATAGTGATTCTAAGATGAATTTGAGAATTTAAAACTCACAGAATGATTTAAAACGATGATTCAGAGTTCGAGGTCTGATTTGGAGTCAATCAGGAATATTGACCATGTAGGGATAAAATGGTCATTTTGCCACCCAAAGTTGAGATTTGGATATTTGATGAAATTTTTTATCAAGATTGATCATTTGGAGTATAACTTGAGGTTTAACAGTGAAAAATTTTAATTCTCGATATTTTTGGAGTACAGGGGCAAAATGGTAATTTTGTCCCCTCGGGGGTAAAATGGTAATTTTTACCCCCCAACACTTGTCAAATTTGTGGATTTTATTTATTTTGGAAATGGATAAATATGACATAAAATGTGGTGGAGAATTAAAGTGTAAAAGTCAAATATTTAAATTATGGATCAATAAGAAAATGCCACATGTCAAGCTTTGATTATTTTATTATTTAGCTATAAAAATCAGCTCATATCTTCCCCAACACACCTCCCATATTCAGCCAAGCAAGAGGAAAGGAAACCAAAGGAAGAACAAAACCCTAAGAGGAGAAATTCAAAGGGAAAGTGTGAAAATTCAAGGAATCAAGCAAAATAAGGTAAAATTTCTTTGTTTTTGCTTGAGATCTACAACACCCATGCTTTATTTTCTCATTTCCATGGCTGAAATCAAAGTTTGCAAATGGGTATCATGGCTGACCGAATATGGGGGAAGGGTTTTTGTGCTTGAATTTGGTTAGATTTCAACATATGCTAGTGTTTTTAGCTAGTTAGTAATGTGTAGTATGAAAACAAGTGAAGAAAATCACATGCTCTAAGAAAACCTTCCTAGGCCGAATTCTCTATGTGAAATATTGATGTGGGTTTGGTTTTATTTCAAGTGAATTGGCTATGAATTGATGAATTATGGTGTGAGAATCAAGTATGAAAAATTTCATGGTTGATGCACCACCATGATCGAATTTTCCAAGAGACAATGTGATAATGAAATTTCAATAGTTCATATTAATTTGTGAGACCCTGTCGAATTTGTTAAAAGACGATATTGTATCGAGTGGTACAACCAAGTTAAATCGAACCCTGAATTAGAGCAAATAGAAATTCTAAGAGGAATTGGAAATTTTGAAACCCATAGAATGACTTAGAATAGTGATTCAGAGTTCAAGGTCCAGTTTGGAGTCCATCAAGAAAAGTGACCGATTAAGGACGAAACGGTCATTTTACCATTTGATGATAAAATGGAGATTTTTAGCTAAGATTTGATCACATTTGACCAAGAATAATTATATGAAATACAATTATGATTATTGGATTATAAAATGAAGTTTAGCAATGAAAAATTGTGATTCTCAGTATTTTTGGAGCACAAGGGCAAAATAGTAATTTTGACACTAGAGGACTAAACGGGAATTTGTTTGAAAAGATTTTTGTCCCATTTGATTAATATTGATCAATATTAGTGTTATTTGAGGTTGAAAAGTGGAAATAATGTGATTTCGGCACATTTCGGAGTATAAGGGCAAAATCGTAATTTTACCATCTCGGGGGCAAAACGATAATTTTCCACCACCAAAACATTTTTTCCAACCATGGTCATCTTTTATTCACATCTTGACTTTGACTAATCATGTGGTGGAAAAATTTAGAAGAAAAAGTCAAAAAAGTTAAAAAATGGGCCAATGGCATTATGCCATGTGGCAAGCTATTTTATTTTATTATTAAAGCCTAAAAATAGCCATAAAATCCATTTTCTCTCTCCAAATTTGGCACAAACCAGATTCAAAGGAAAACAAAAGAGAACAAGGAGAAAAACAAGAAAACCTAGCCAAAAATTCAAGAAAAAGTGTGATTTTCAAGGAAAATCAAGTGAAAAAGGTAACATTTCTTCACTTTTGCTTATGATCTACAATACCCATGCATTTCTTTCCATTTTTTATGGTTGAGAGGCATGATATCATGATGAATTCAATTCTGAAAAATGGGTATGGAAGAGGAATTAATGTTGGAATAATTTGATTTTAGACTATGTTAGTGTTTAGAGATAGTTAAGCACGTTAATAAGCAAAACCGTAAGAAAAAAATTGATTCTCTTTGTTGTTCTTCATTGGCCGAACCTAGTGTGTTGAGAATCAATGAGGGATTGTTTGAATTTCAAGAAAGATGGGTTAGAAAATGATGATTTATGGTGAAAAAACCAAATAGAAAAAATTTTGGTATTTTTGCACCATTATTGGCCGAAAATTTCAAGAAGAAAAGTGAAGATGGATTTGCTGAATTTTAAGTTAATTGACTTGAAATTGGTGAATTAAAGCATTAGAAAAGAAATGGAATTAATTGGAGCTAAATCGGACGCGTGTATCAATTTATCGGGTAAAAGATCGAAATAGACCAATATGGGGTTTAGGCAAAATTTAGACACATTTTTGCAATTACCTATTATACATTAGTAATTTAAATTAGTTTATGTTAGCTTAGGGGCAATATAGTAAATTTTCTAATTTTATTCTGTGTCAAGGTGGTGAGATTTTTGATAAAGGCAAGAAAATCGCATTCGATGATTAACAGTCGAAGCGCTCGAATTCAACTCCCGAAAACCTGTGAGTGAATTTGCATTCCAAAAATGGTTTTGGGGAATATGAACCTATCTGAATAAAATGCTTGAATGATTTTATTCAATCTTCCTTAAAAAAGAACGGGTACCATGGGAACAAGCTTTTCATGAAATATTATTTTATTGATGTGAAATTTGATTGTGTTGAATATTGTTCATCTATATGATGCTTACATGTATGGTTAAGAAATTTATGTGAACTTGATGTAATCGTGCACGTGTGAAGTGGGAAATGCACATGCCTGTAATGGTGTGCAAAGTGGGGACGGCAATACGTAACGCCCACGATTTCCTAAAAATTCAGAATTGAGCAAAATAGGGACGTCGACACGTAACGCCCATGATTCTTGGAAACTATCACTCGTGAACTTTGGTGAAGCGTGATTCGCTGTCGAGGGGCTTGCAGGGACGGCGATACGTAAAGCCTGCAAGTGCTCAAATAAATGTCTCTTTTACCACCAAGGACAGTGATGACTTGGTGGTATATATATGATTGCTCATGTCTTTGTGTATATATGTGTGATTGTATGGTATGCGAATTGCCTTAAATTGAGAAAAAAAAGGTTTAACACGAAACCCTCTTACGGTTAAGCGAAACCCTCGTGCAGCGACGGGTTATAATTTTGCTTCATTGTAGCAGAAATTCATTCTTGCTGCAACTACGCTGCAGCAAGAATACCTTCTCGCTGCAACGATAATTGTCGATTTTGCTACCTAGCTAGAATAAATCCCAAGGTAAGTGGAAAGGGTTTAAATATTAGTTAGATAAAAAATTGTCTCGTTTTCAATCGGTGCATCATGATTGTCAAATTTCCTGAGTGAGATTGCTTCTTCCCTTTTAATATTCACTCACTAAGTATTGTACTCACGTTTTATAAAAATTCATGTTTTCAGATCAGGAGACTGTTAGACCCTTGATCGAGGAGTCCCCATAGTGCATCTCCTAGTATGTGTCTGGCATTTGATAGTAATCCATTTTATTGTAAATGTCTCCGTTGGAAGTCATGGGTCCTTTTGTATTGTGAATACACTCAAACAATGTAAATATGTGCATGCAATGTAAATTGCTAAATATATGACTGGTATAGTGCATGTATGTTATTATCGATAATGCCATTTTGATTTGGCTATGTTTACACCTGGGAAAAGGTGTGTGTGTATGCATGATATGATAAATTTGTTAAGCAAGGGTAAATGGATAGGCTTACTTGGGCTTAATGAGCTATGCTCATTGAGCTCATGCGCCGATCATGGCCCGAAAAAATGGGTCGTGACATAATTGATTAGTATTTGATGAATTAGAGGTATTGGATGAGAAATGGAGTTAATGGGAATTAAATTGGATGTATTGGCCAATTAATCGGGTGACGGATCGAATTGGGCCAATAACATATTTAGATAGTTACCCAAGGATTTTATCGCATTCCATGTATTCATATAAAATTTAGATTAGTTTTATACCGAATTAGCACAAATGTAGTAATTGTTTGACTGTGTAGTATGTCAAGGTGGTGAATCCTCCGATAGAGGCAAAGAAATTATACTCGAGGATTAGTAGTCGAAGTACTTGAACTCGGCTCCTGAAAGTTTGTGAGTGAACTTGCATTTCAATTGTTTTGGGAAATTTAATTAAATTGAAATGAAATGTCTGAATGATTATATCTAATTCTCATTTAAAAATGAGTTCCGAGAGCAAGCCTTTGAAAATTATTTAATGCTATGAGTATGTACATTGTATAAAGAAATTGTATACATGCTCATTTGTTGCGTGGATAATGATATGAGTGAATGGGTGATGTACATCTGATGACCAACGGTTGTGCGAGTAGGTAACGCACACATGGTCATATTGCTATGTACTAGTAGGGGATGTATACCGAATAACCAGTGACTGTGCGAGTAGGTAATGCACACATGATCGTATTGCTTGGTGCAAGTAGAGAGTGGATAATGTACATGCTTGTAATGGTGTGCAAAGTGGGGATGACGAGACGTAACGCCTACGAGAGCTTTGATGGGTACCTCTTTCTACATGTAATTGGAAATGATTTTATCTATATATGCATGATATAATGTGCATGACGAAAAACGTGATTTGTATGGTATGTGGAACCCCTGTTTTGTGACAGTTTGTGATAAACCGTCAATTTTGCTATCTTGCTAGAATGATTGGTGTAAATTCGTGGATACTTTATCCTTGAATGCATAATAAATTTTTGGTTAAGGGAAAAAGGGTTTAAATATTAGCTAGATCAAAATTGTCTCATTTCCAACTATTGCATCATGGTTATCAAATATCCTGGCTAATATTGCTTGTTCCTTTCGAATGTTCGCTCACTGAGTTTCATACTCATGGTTTTATAAAAAATTCATGTTTTTGGATTTAGAGGAAATTGGAGCCTAAACCAAGTCATCTACGCATACTCAACTTTGGTAGGTACTACGGCATCTCAATAGTTGTGCCTTTATTCAAAGTTACTCCGCTGACGTTCAAAAGTCTAATGTTATGTAGACATGTATAAGTAATGAAATCCACTAGGAGTCATGTTATATTTCATTTGATTACAGGTGCCACGATGAGTTGGCAAACAGGTGACACTATTTTGGCATAATACAAATGTGAGTATTTGATTGCCATAGTGTATCATTGTATATTTTAATCAATAATGCCATCATGGGTTGGCTACTTCCACACTAGTTGGAATGAGTATGGACGCATTAGTTGATGAGACGATAAACAATGTAAATGGATAGGCTTGCTTGGGCTTGGTGAGCTATGCTCATTAGGTCCATGCGCCGGTCATGGCCTAAAAATTGAGTCGTGACAAACTTGGTATTAGAGCTCCAAGTTCAGTTGAGTCCTAGGGATTCTTGTGTCAGTCAGCGGAGTTATCGGAGTTAAAATAGAGTCTTGTTTATCGTTTGTGACTGCAGCACAAGTCATAGGCAGAAGGCTGTATGAACTCCTGTTTCTAGCAACCTACCCTCTTGTTAATGTCATGCAAAGGTCATAAGTGGTGCTGTTGTCCGAGTTTGAGATGCTACCCAAGACACGAGCCAATGTTAAAGAAATCTTAAAGCAAATGATTTTAACGCAAGGTCAATATAATGGTATATTCCTCCGACAAAGGATGGAGGATGGTAGAGCTGGATTGTTAGGTCCGTAATAATTTATTCATTTGGTGGAGTTATGATTTGAACTCATGGTTGTCAATGGGAAGAAATTGGATGACATTGGATTGTATTTGAGGTCAATATAAAGAAGCATATGTGGTAAAGGTAATAAGAGGGCATACTTGACCGGAACAAATAGTGATCGTTGTAATTCACTTGAAGTTTATAACTTTGAGTATTGAGGGAGCGGCAAGCCAATACTTATCTGCATGTAGGTAAGTGCATTATGTTAATTGAGCTTGTTATGCCTATATATAAGTGGTGTTGGGCTTTCGAAATATTTTATATGTGAATATGCTTTAAATATGTGTACAGTAGCTTGGAAGGAACTGGTTTTGATTTCAATTAAGTGACTGTGAGATTCTAAGAATTTATTGGACCCATTATGGTTTATAGACATAAGTACATGAATTAACCCAAGGTTAAGCATCAATGATTACTATAATTGATGTATGGTCAAGAAGTAAAAGGTTAGTAAGCAAATCTGCTATAAAGATGAGCTTGAATTTTGCTATGCATAACGTGGACCCAAGGGATTAAAGGACTAGATGTGGATTTGGCAGCTTGAAGTTAAGTGACTTGGAAATGTCGAATCTAGTCTAAGTGCCATATGAAGTTTTGTGTTTAAGTTTAGTATACAAGTTGTTTTAAAGATCAATTTAAAGGTTTATATGGTTTAGTATACCATATATGATGTAAGTGATTAGTCTTGAATCTGATTTCTTCAAAGGTAAAAGATTTAGAAAATGTTGACTATTGGATAAGCTCAAAGAAGGAGCTTCTACATTCTAAGTTTACGAATTTGGATCTTATGGCCGTAAAGGCTAGATGCAACAATTAAGTAAATGGTCCATCTTATAAATGTTGATGATTAAAGACTGATGAGTAGAGTTAAAATCGATATGCGAGGTGATGTACATTTTGATATTTATGTACCTAAGAGTTATTTAGAGATCGTTGTTTAATCAAAATTGCACTAAATGTCATTATAACGGTACATGAATATTAGTAAAGAGACGTGTCCAAAGAGTGATTTTGACATATCACCAAATGTGGAATAGATATGTCAAGATTAATGTTCTGATCGCAAACTTGTGATAAAAATCTAGTTTTGAAATTTGTGGTTTCCATGATCATAAAATATATGGAGTTTGTCAATATGTAGGCATACACTTGGAGTTGTACATCTTGTGATCCCCATGCCATGGAAGGAGATATCCCATGGGGGAGTTTAGCTTGATTTATGGTTACATGACTATAAGCTTGGCAGGAGATTGAGAATGCCCTGGCATAAATGTGGAATGTATTGCAAAAGGTTGAAAAGCCACATATACCCTAACAAAGTCAATAACGTGAATGATGGGGAAATATGGATGTTGATATGTGGAGCATAAAGAGCTTAAGGATAATCAATGCAATTATACTCAGCCGGATGGTATGATCTGAACTAAAAACACAGACACCTTGGGAGATTTTAAAATAGTTCCAGTGAGGTCAGTGAGCCAAAGTGTTATCGGGCATACATTGAAACGTTAAAGTTATAAGTGGCTTTGAAGATAAGCCTTTGATTGTTTAAGTTCTTAATAGAACCCTATTAAAGGAAGTACTTAAGTGTTTTAAAAGTGTATGGAAAAGCATAAAAGAATATATTAGCTTAACTTGCCATAAGAGGTCAAAATTTGGAAGGCCATGTATAGCTTGTGAGTGACCCAGCAATGCAAAGGTAAATGTGCAAGGGAGCTATGATTGATAGATAAGGGTAGAATTTTAATGACGAGACTATGTTCACTGCTTTAGGCATTGAACTATAAGTTATGAGCATGTACCCATTTTATGAATACCCCTTGGTGAGATAAATTTGAGAGATTTTTCTCAAGGAGAAAACATTAAAGCTCAAAGAGCAAATGGCTATATAATTAAGTTGGGGCTAGTAACGGATATGTACATAAGGATAAAAGATATGTTGCAAATATAAAGATGCCTAGAAATGTTAGTTTGAGGTAACGGTTATCTTGTCGATTTCTAGATCTAATGAAGTTGTGGTCTCAATATGCTTATGGATTGAGACATAAATGGTAAAATGTGTTTCCCCCACAAGTTCCAATTTATTTTGAGTGATTATCAAGGGAAAGTGCTTGCTAAGAGTAGGTAAAGGTTGGATTGTATTTCAAATGTTTAGAGAACAAGGGTGATATGATTTGATTAAATGTACCACTATTGGTGAGAAAGTAGAAATACACTACGGGAATTGTAAAGATTTACTTAGAAATGAGAGGATGATTTGAAAATTCAAGTACTCATATATGAGTAAAGATTTGGTAATGAGAAATGAACTAAATTGGAATACTACAATATAAATTTTGGCTAAGAAGAATCGATCTTTAAGACACATGGGTCCAAGGATGGTACCAATTAACGATTGACTTTTGCATGGAAATAAAACATCGAAATTTGGTTTTGTGTAGTCATCATATGATGATGAGCATGATTTGATTAAATGTGAGAACATATTATCCTAAATTTGATTTGATGGTTATTTTAGTATTACAAGTGGCTTATTGAACTGGTTATGCCTAAGACTACTCGAAGTTAAAATTTCTGAGAATGTATATATATGGATCTATATGTGGCAAATTGGTATATATATAAAAAAAACTCCTACGGAGTTGGTTATAATTGATTTGGTGATGATATCCTATCGGTGGTTATGACATGAGATAATGACTAAGATAATCCATCAGTGATTTTGGCAGTGAATGAGTTGATTATAATACTGTTAGCTTAAAAGTGAGTGTTTATACTTCTGGTAGTAGTTCATAAAGTGCTATCATATCATGATCAAGCTTACTGTTTCTGATATAGCTTAAGAGGTTTGGCATATGAACTAGCTTAATTGTAAGCTAGGAATCGATAGGCTATTATGAAATACACAAATAGAGAAGTATGCCACAGATTTAAATCCCTAAGGGCTAATGGAATAAAACGTATTAGTGCTGACATAGCCCTAGTATAAAGTTTTGACTTATAAAGATTTTGGGAAAAGTTACAGGAAGCGTTGGGCACTAAATTGGATTTTAGCACAGCTTTTTACCCCCAGACTGATAGACAGTTTGAACAGGCAATACAGACATTGGAAGATATGTTGAGGACATGTGTAATAGACCTTGGAGTCAAATGGGATTGGTATTTACCCTTAGTGGAGTTTGCTTACAATAATAGTTTTCAAACTAGCATCCAAATGGCACCATATGAAGCATTGTATGGAAGGAGGTGCAAGTCACCCAATGGATGGCTAGAAGTGGGGGAAAGGAAACTATTGGGGCCTGAGTTGGTGCATGATGCCACTGATAAAATACGAATGATTCGCCAAAAGATGCTTACAGCACAAAGTAGGCAAAAGTCCTATACGGATAACCGACGGAGGGACTTGGAATTCCAAGTGGGAGATCATGTATTTTAAAGGTCTCACCAACCAAAGGGGTAATGAGGTTTGGCAAAAAAGGAAAACTAAGTCCTTGATATATAGGACCCTTCGAGATCTTAGAAAGGGTCAAAGTAGTGGCATATCAATTGGCATTACCACCAAACTTTTCGAATATTCACCTTGTGTTCCATGTGTCGATGTTGAGAAAGTATAATCCGGATCCTTCTCATGTAATATAGTATGAAACCATTCAGTTGCAAGATGATTTGACTTATGAGGAACAACCGGTAGCTATCCTTGATAGACAAGTCAAAAAGCTCCGATCAAAGGATGTGGCTTCAATAAAAGTGTTGTGACGAAATCACACTAGTGAGGAGGTAACGTGGGAAGTTGAGAAAGAGATGCAGACAAAATATCCACACCTCTTTGGTACATAAAGGTAAGTTACCTTACAGTTGAATTTAAATTCAGGGATCGAATTTCTATTAGTGAGGGAGAATGTGAGGCTTGAACCTTTATAGACCCGTAGGTAGAATGCTTGCCTACTTGAAACACCTTGAAAAAATTTTCAAAGGATCGGTATTGTACCTAATGGTACAATCAAGTGGATTTAAACCTCAAACTAGTTCCAATAGAGATTCTAAGATGAATTTGAGAATTTTAAAACCTATAGAATGATTTAAAATGGTGATCCAGAGTTCGAGGTCTGATTTGGAGTCAATCAGGAATATTGACTATTAAGGGCAAAATGGTCATTTTGCCACCCAAGATTAAGATTTTGATATTTGATGAAATTTTTTATCAAGATTGATCATTTGGAGTATAACCTGAGGTTTAGCAGTGAAAAATTTTAATTCTCGGTATTTTTGGAGTATAGAGGCAAAACGGTAATTTTACCACCTCCGGGGCAAAATGGTAATCTTCACCCCTCAACACTTGTCAAATTTGTGGATTTTATTTATTTTGGGAATGGATAAATATGACATAAAATGTGGTGGAGAATTAAAGTGTAAAAGTCAAATATTTAAATTATGGACCAATAAGATGTTGGTCCCAAATATAGGTATTAGAGGGGGGTGAATAGCACTATCTCGGCTCTTTTTGGTGGGATTGAGACTTGGTCTCAAACTAAGGAAGATAAAGCAATGAAAACAATGGACAAGATATTTATAGTGGTTCGGTCCAAGACCTAGATCCACTACCTTGATTATCCAACCAAGGATTTTCAAATCAAACACTAGACGGTGGAATTCACAAGCTTCCACCAAGCTTTTACAATGGCTTTTCCAAGGCTTAGCTACAACCTTTACACTAGTTTTTCATGAGATCAACTAAAACCCAATGTAGCTTTCCAAGGCTCAACCATAACCTATCACTAGTTTTTCATGAGATCAACTAAAACCCAATGTAGCTTTCCAAGGCTCAACCATAACCTATCACTAGTTTTTCCCGGGCTAAACTAAAACCCAATGTGGTTTTTTCAAAGCTCAACCACAACCTTTAACTCTAGTTTTTCACGGGCTAAACTAAAACCCAATGTGGTTTTCCAAGGTTCAACCACAACCTTTAACTTTAGTTTTTCACGGGCTAAACTAGAACCCAACCCCAACTTTTCAAGGCTAAGTTGGAACCTATAAGCATCCAAGCAAACCTTGCTTGATGCAAACACCTAGAGTGAAACACTCACTCTAAGAATATAAAGATAGACAAGGAAAGTACCTAGTGATCACACGGTTGATCTATATGGTACAAGTTGAAGTGCTAAACATAAATACAAAGAATAGGCGTTGAGGTTTAATAAAGAGTACAAAGGATTTTAATGTTTTGCTACTCTTCTTGGCTTGAATGTGATGGTGTCTTTTTATGTGAAGCCAAAGTTGTCAAGAGCTTGTTCTTTATCATTTGAAGATCCTTTTATAGTTGGAGAAGCTGGTCTGGTGGCTGTTGGGATGTTTATCACCGTTAGAAACAATTTAGGGAAGATTCTAGCCGTTTTCTTGTCTTATAGTGGCTTGACGGATGTAGCAGTCAAAGAGCACTTAGTCGACTAAAATTTTTCCCTTGATCGACTAAGTTGGTTCTGTTTCTGATGCAGATTCTAGTGATCGCTTAGTCGACTAACCCCGTTATCTTGGTCAACTAACTTGATTCTGTTTCTCCCCAAGCTTTACCCTTACACTTTCTCCATTTCAACTTTTATTCGATCAATGACCTTCCTTGGTTCACTAGGGAGCTTCATCAATACTGATCTTCCTTGTTCTTTATCCAAATCACATCTTTAGATGTTCAATAAGAAAATTGTCATATTGTCTTATTTGTGATCATTTGCCCTACACACTTGGTTAGAAGTATTAGACATAAATGACATGGGAATGTTTTATTATCATCAAAAACTAATGGAGCCAACATAAAAAAATACCACGTGTCAAGCCTTGATTATTTTATTATTTAGCTATAAAAATCAGCTCATATCTTCCCTAACACACCTTTCATATTCAGCTAAGTAAGAGGAAAGGAAACCAAAGGAAGAACAAAACCCTATGAGGAGAAATTCAAAGGGAAAGTGTGAAAATTCAAGGAATCAAGCAAGATAAGGTAAAATGTCTTTGTTTTTGCTTGAGATCTACAACACCCATGCTTTATTTTCTCATTTCCATGGCTGAAATCAAAGTTTGCAAATGGGTTTCATGGCTGACCGAGTATGGAGAGAGGATTTTTGTGCTTAAATTTGGTTAGATTTCAACATATGTTAGTGTTTTTAGCTAGTTACTAATGTGTAGTATGAAAACAAGTGAAGAAAATCACATGCTTTTGGAAAACCTTCCTAGGCCAAATTCTCTATATGAGATACTGATGTGGGTTTGATTTTATTTCAAGTGAATTGGCTATAAATTGATGAATTATGGTGTGAGAATCAAGTATGGAAAATTTCATGGTTGATGCACCATCATGATCGAATTTTCCAAGAGACAATGTGATAATGAAATTTCAATAATTCATATTAATTGATTAGTATTTGATGAATTAGAAGTATTGGAAGAGAAATAGAGTTAATGGGAATTAAATTGGACGTATTGGCCAATTAATCGGGTGACGGATCGAATTGGGCCAATACTGTATTTAGATAGTTACCCAAGGATTTTATCCCATTCCATGCATTCATATAGAACTTAGATTAATTTTATACCAAATTAGCACAAATGTAGTAATTGTTTGATTGTGCAATATGTCAAGATGGTGAATCCTCCGATAGGGGCAAAGAAATTGTACTCGAGGATTAGCAGTCAAAGTACCCGAACTCGACTCCTGAAAATTTATGAGTGAACTTTCATTTCAATTGTTTTGGGAAATTTAATTAAATTAAAATGAAATGTTTGAATGATTATATCTAATTCTCATTTAAAAATAAGTTCCGAGAGTAAGCCCTTGAAAATTATTTAATGTTATGAGTATGTACATTGTATAAAGAAATTGTATACATGCTCATTTGTTACGTGGATAATGATATGAGTGAATGGGTGATATACATCTGATGACCAGCGATTGTGTGAGTAGGTAGTGCACACATGGTCATATTGCTATGTACTAGTAGGGGATGTATACCGAATGACCAGCGACCGTGAGAGTAGGTAGCGCACACATGGTCGTATTGCTTGGTGTGAGTAGAGAGTGGATAATGCACATGCCTGTAATGGTGTGCAAAGTGGGGACGACGAGACGTAACGCCTACGAGAGCTCTGATGGGTACCTCTTTCTGCATGTAATTGCATGAAATTGGAAATGATTTTATCTATATATGCATGATATAATGTGCATGATAGAAAACGTGATTTGTATGGTATGTGAAACTCCTGTTTTGTGACGGTTTGTGATAAACTGTCAATTTTGCTATCTTGCTGGAATGATTAGTGTAAATTCATGGATACTTTATCCTTGAATGCATAATAAATTTCGGGTTAAGGGAAAAAGGTTTATATATTAGCTAGATCAAAATTGTCTTGTTTCCAATCATTGCATCATGGTTATCAAATATCCTGGCTAATATTGCTTGTTCCCTTCTAATGTTCGCTCACTGAGTTTCGTACTCACGGTTTTATAAAAAATTCATGTTTTCAAATTTAACGGAAATTGGAGCCTAGACCAAGTCGTCTACGCATACTCAACTTTGGTAGGTACTACGGCATCTCAATAGCTGTGCCTTTATTCAAAGTTACTCCGTTGACGGTCAAAAGTCTGATGTTATGTGGACATGTATAAGTAATGAAATCCACTAGGTGTCATGTTATATTTCATTTGATTACGGGTGCCACGATGAGTTGGCAAACAGGTGACACTATTTTGGCATAATACAAATGTGAGTATTTGATTGCTATAGTGTATCATTGTATATTTTAATTGATAATGCCATCATGGGTTGGCTACTTCCACACCAGTTGGAATGAGTATGGACGCATTAGTTGATGAGACGATAAACAATGTAAATGGATAGGCTTGCTTAGGCTTGGTGAGCTATGCTCATTGGGTCCATGCGCCGGTCATGACCTAAAAATTGAGTCATGACAATTACCTATTAAAACTACCCAGCTTATTTACATTAAATACCATTTAGATTCAATAAAAATAAGCAAACAACCTTTTATTTGGATTCAATAAAAATATAACAAAAATCAAAATCCAAAAGAATCAAAATCTAAATTTTAGTTTTCAAGAATAAAATTCAAAAAGTTCAACTGAAATTAAATTTACGACTCCCATTTACCATAGCAAACGTACTCCAAAAATTATGAAAAAATCATTTTTGGTTATCTAAAAATAAAGCGAATCATTATCGTCATTTTTTTTTAGAAAATTATTCTATAAAAATCAAATATTTTGACTTTTTTATAGACTTAGAAAATTTTCTGCTTCAAAAGTGATAGACAATCAAAAGTGTCAATGAATTCTTTTGAAGGTTAAAACTAAGTTTGATATTCAAAGTCTGTAATCCATATGCTTACCTAAGAATTTTCTAACTTATCCTCTTATTGAATGTGGGATTTCACACTTAACAATGGAAGTAACCAATGTCAATACAATATCTGGTAGTACAAGATTAATTGAAGGCTTCGAAAGAGCTAATATTTTACTACCCGGAGGAACAAAGTTTATAATAAAATATGTATTATTTTCTATTAAGTCTCAAAGAAGTTTATTAAGTTGTAAAGATATTCATTTGAATGAATATCATATTGAGACAATGAATGAAACAGACACTTAATGCCTTTATTTTACATCTATCTTCTCGAGTAAAAAGTGTGTGTAGAAAAAAATTACTCATTTTGTCCTTTAAAATATACTACACAAAAATTAGAATGATTTAAACTTATACCACAGTAAACTAGAAGTTTACTAATAATTTTAATGTTTGACATGATCGATTAGGCCATCTTAGATCAATAATAATGCACAAAATTGTTAAAAATTCATGTGGTCATCTATTGAAAAACAAAAAGCATCCAAGCATTTGACTCATTAGTTGGTGCATGATCCCTTACCTAAAGAGTAGAATTCAAATCCTCATTTCCCCAATTAATAAAAAGATCCATTAAAACACTAAAAGATTTTTCAATTTAATTAATTCTCATGTGCTGTTTGCTCTCAAGGTAAATTAATTATAAGACCATCACTAATTAAAGTGAGGATTGAATCCTCTACATTTTTAAAATATATTCAGGGTGATATATGTGGAACCATACATCCACCATTTGGACCATTTAGATATTTTACAGCTTCAATTAATGCATTGACTGGATGGTCACATGTGTGTTTTTTATTAACTTGCAATTTGGCATTTGCAAAATTACTTGCCTAAGTCATTCATTTGTGAGCACCTTTTCCTAATTATGCAATCAAGACTATTCATCTTGACAATGTTGGTGAATTTACATTTCAAGTCTTTAATGAATATTGTATATTAGTTGGAATAACTATTGAACAACTTGTTGCTCGTGCTCATATACAAAATAATCTAACAAAATTGTTTATTAAACACTTCCAATTGATTGCAAGGCCACTGGAGCATGAAATCTAAACACTTGTATGTTTCAAGCCAACGAAATATTATAAATTCTTCCTTACACAATTGGTTTATGGTTAGAAACTAAATATTTCCCATCTAAGATTTTTTTTATGTGCGGTATATGTTCCAATTGCTCTTTCACAATGCATAAAGATGGGTCCTCAAAAGAGGTTAGGAATATATGTTAGATCTGAATCTCCATATATAATTAAATATGTAGAACTTGTTAAGATGAGCTCTGTAGCCAATTGGGATTAGTTAAGGCTTGATTTCAATCATGCAACAGTATCATTCATGTTGAATGATTAAAGGTTTTCTTTCATCAATAAGACATCAATTATAATGAGTTATAAGTCTAATTAGATGAAGTCCATGAGATTAATATACCTTGCAAAGGAACTATAATGGGTAGCAGTTATGAGATCCTTATACATCAAAGTATAATCTTAAAATGTTCTTAGTCAATGTATCATTGAGACTGGACATTAATGATGCTTAGAGACTGGTATGTTCTATGTTCCTTACTTTGGAAGTAAGCAATCGATCTCATAAATTGAAGTATAAAGATACTTGGAACTAGAATATAGGTGTTTGCCTTGGAAAGGAAGTTCACTGAACATGACTTGCCATGAGAACTGCATTTAGTAATACACTCCAGTGTCTATGCAACACTTCTCATGTGTCAGTCGTGTATATACTCCTTAGACTTGAGACAACAGGTTGTCTTATATGTGGAGTGCTATGCTTTGATTTCATCTCTGCAGGTGCCTAACCAAAGATGCCAAAACAAGATGCTTTTGGGTATAGTGTAAAGCATGTGAAGGCAAATGAGTGGTCAAGATAGGAATCATCACCTCAAGTGTTTTAGAGGACATATCCCATCAGTTTTTGGTTAACATTAGCTTATTGAAGTCTTTGGCCAAGGCAACATGCAGATTATGATAAAGGTTTCATAACTCTCTATAAAGCTAATGCTATAACTGCAATAACAAATATGGAGGTCAGTAAGAGTAGACACTATACCAAGCTCTTATCATTTTCGAGATATATGATGAAGGAATGAATTACACTGATAGACTGTATTCTAAAAGATTGTAAAAAAGCCTTTTGACTTTCCTAAAAATTGGGTGGCCATGATGCATTACTAGATGCCAATCTTGGTCTATGAAATTGATTATAAATTTATTTATTGAAATTTATATTAATCAATTAAGTCATTAATCAATTTCATTGCCAACATGTTGAAAACTTAATGGGTCACACACAATGATTGCATTTGAATTAAATTGGGAGAGTGATGATTTAAGTTAGACTTAAATCACATGCTAGGTAATTAACTTCTATAAACTTAATTAACAGAGTTTAATTAAGTTTTAGACATAATTATAAATAGTTATAATTATACGGCCTTTGTTGGTCCCTATAGAATGTGCTAGAGGGGGGATGAATAGCACAATTCGGCTCTTTAAACAAGATTTGGAACTAATCTTGAAAACAAAGAAAATAAAACAAAAAGGACAATAGACAATGATTTAGAATGGTTCGGTCCAAAACTTACATCCACTACCTTGATTATCCAACCAAGGATTTTCACCAAAATTCACTAATAACGGTGAAATTACCAAGCTCCCACCAAGCTTTTACAATGGCTTTTACCATGTTCAGCCACAACCTTTACAATGGTTTTTCAAAGGCTCAACCAAAACCCAACACCTAACTTTTCAAGGCTAAGTTAGAACCTTAACTCTTTCAAGTAAACCTAGCTTGAAACAACCACTTAGAGTGAATCCCTTACTCTAAGAATACAAGAAGAAAAGTAGAGAGAGTACCTACTGATCACACGGTTGATCTAAGTGGTACAAGATTAAGTGCTGAATACAATTACAAAGGATGGGTGTTTGAGTGTAGTGAAGAGTAAAGAAGAGTTTCTAAGTTTTCTATTCTTTTCGACTTGAAAGTGTTGAAATCTCTTCAAAAACTTCTTCTCTATCCTTGGAAGACTCTTTTATACTTGGAGAAGCATGTCTGATGGCAGTTTGGCAGTTTATGACCGTTGGAAATAATTTGAAGTTGATTCTAGCCGTTAATCTATCTTATAGTGTTCTGGTGCAAGTTGTAGACAGAGAGCTCTTAGTTAGCTAACATTTTTCTTGGTCGACTAAGTTGGTTCTGTCTTGGTCATAGATTCTAACAGAGAGCACTTAATCGACTAAATTATTTTTTTAGTTGTCTAAATTGGTTTTGTTTCTCAATATACTTCAACCCGTTATTTCTCCAATTTGAATTTTGGCCAACCATTGTTCTTCATTATTCAACTAGTGAGCTTCCTTCTTGTTAACCAAGCATGTTCCTAATCCATATAGACTTTTGATGCACACATTTGAATGATTGATTTATTTTTTGCCAACAAATTATTGTCTTACACACTGAGGTAGAAATATTAGACACAAATGAAATGGGAATGTTTTATTATCATCCAAAAACTAATTGAGCCAACAAGCCTTGATTGCAAAATATAAAGAAAATTAATTTTAATTTTAATTTTTGAGGACTTAATTAAAAGAGTTTAATTAAGTAATAGGCCCAATATTATAATGTGTTGTAATATTGAGGGCTTAATTGTAAAATTGAAGTTATTTTAACCTAACTATATAAGTTACTTTTTTACTTTTTCCATATGAGAGTTTTTTCACAATTGAAGAAAACTTAGTTTTTGTCAAAAAAGAAAAACGTTTTCTTTCTTTGCCACCACTCTCTTTGTGTGAAAGAGAAAATTGCTTATGAAGCAATTTTCGAGAGAAGTTCAACTAAGATTTTGAAAAAGAAGAAAAGGAAAATTGTTATCTTCTTTGCTAGCACAAAGTATAGTTAAAAACACTCTCCTTTGTTGAATGTTTAGGTGCAATCGTGTGTACTACCGTTGGAGGCCAAACACTTGATTGGCTAGGGTTTTTGCTTCTTGTAGTGGTCACAGGATTGTTTTTGGGAGTGCCATTATGATTACGAAATCACTTGGCAAGAAAACTTTCTGAATAATAATTTATTTTTTGGTTTTATGTGTTAAATATCACCGAGGTGATCCATGGGGGGAGGCATGTTTTGGTTGTTTAGTTATAAAGTTTTAATTTTTTTCCACTGCGTATTTTGAGCATGCCATCCATAGCCAAATCCATAAAAACCTTCAACAGGAGATTTATTCACGACAAGATTTACCGATTGTTATTTTGATGAAACAATTTTTTCAACATTAGAGGGAGGAAAAGAAGTAGCTAAAAAAAGAAATATCTTGAAATGTATTATTATTATTTAGTTTTGATCATCGCACAAATCAATGTGAACTTGAAATTCATATATAATTCATTTGCAAAATATAGCAAATCAATTACCAGACATATTTATTGACCTAAAGAGAATAATTAAATCCCATATGACAACTGCAAAAGCTTCTATTAGAATTGATGTCTTTGTGGGACAAGGCACGTCAAAAGCGTGAGAGACCAATCGGTTTCAAAGATAAAATCCTCGAAAAGGAAAAAGAGAAAATATTCAAGATGGTTAGTAAAAGGAAACAGAAACTCTAAAAGAGATTCCTAGCATAATTAATAAATTCTAGAAGAAATTTAGGTACCTGAAATAATTGAAAATGAAAAGATCTCAATAAGTTATGTCATAATGGGAAATATGGAACCAGAATTAAATAAACATTGACAATATTTTGTATATAATATAGCCTTCAATATTATGAAAGCAAATGAGTTTCTTGAACTTACATATGTTGAAAAATGTAAAAATAAAAATAATTGGCCATGCAATCAAGGTGGAATTGAGTTCACTTGAAAAACGTGAAATTTTTGGACTTGTAATCCATATAAAAAATGGTGTAAACTAGTAAGATATAAATGGGTAATTGTGTGAAATGAAAATGAGAAAAATGAGATTATGAGATATAAAGCACGACTTGTTGCGCAAGGTTTTACCAAAAGACCTGATATTAATTATGAAGAGATCTATTCTCTTGTTCTGGATACAATTACAATTTTATATTTATTAGTCTGACAATAAATGAGAAGATTGAAATGCATCTAATGAATGCAGCTATAGCCTATTTATATGGCTTACATGATAACAATATCCATTTGAAAATTCCTAAAAGTTTTAAATTGCCTGGAGTACAAAATTTAAATTCCCAAGAAATATATTCGATTAAATTAAATAAATATGTGTATAGATTAAAGCAATTTGGACACTTATGGTATAATCGCCTTAGTGAATATTTGTTGAAAAAAAGCTATAAAAATGATCTTATATGCCTATGTGTTTTTATAAAAAGGTTCGGATCTAAATTTGTGATAATTGTTGTTTATGTTGATTACCTAAACATTATTGGAACTTTTAAAGAATTATCAAAAGCCATGGATTGCCTAAAGAAAGAATTTGAGATGATAGACCTTGGGAAAAAAAAAATTTTTATTCTAGTTTTCAAATTGAGCACTTGACAAATGTAATTTTTATCCATCAATCAAATTATATAGCAAAAGTGTTAAAATAATTTTCTATGAACAAAGCACATCCATTGATATCGTTAATGGTTGTAAGGTTACTGGATGTAAAAAAAGATAATTTCCGACCTTGTGAGGATGATAAAGAACTTCTTAGTCTTGAAGTACCATGTCTTAGTGCAATCGAAGCATATCTTGCTAGCAATACACAACCTGATATATTATTTGTTGTAAATTTGTTACCAATATCTAGTTCTTCTCCAACTCAAAGACATTGGAATGTAATTAAACATATATTTCGATATCTCCAAGGAACAATGGCCATGAGTTTATATTATTCAAATATATTAAAATCAAATTTAATTGGTTATGTAGATGCATAATATTTATCTGATACACACAAAGGGTAATCCCAGATATGTTACTTATTCACATAGAGAGGTATGATTATTTCTTAGTGTTTTGTAAAACAATCTATATTTTTTATTTCTTCTAACCTTTTAGATTTTTCGCAATTCATGAGATAAGTCATGAATGTGTTTACTTAAGATCTATAACTCAACATATTTGAGCAATGTGTTGCTTGTCAACTGAAAAGGAAATTCCAACAATATTATATGAGGATAATATGACTTACATAGCACAATTAAAGGAAACATACATTAAAGGTGATGGAACATAACATATTTCGTGAAAGTTCTTCTTCACTCATGATCTCCGAGAAAAAAGTTATATTAGTGTTCAACAAATTTGTTCAAGTGACAATTTAGCAGATTTGTTCACTAATACCCTTCCTTCTACAACATTTGAGAAGTTGGAATAAAAGAACGGAATACGTGGTTTTAAATATCTTAAATAATATAGTCATCAAATGGAGTAAAATACGTATTGTATTCTTTTCCTCATCAAAGTTTTTCCCACTAGGTTTTCTTGATAAGGTTTTTAATGAGGCGGTATTTCAAAAGCGTACTCTTGAAAAGAATTATGTATTTTTTTTTTCTTCACTCGATTTTTTTTTCTAAGAGGTTTTTTCTTTATAAGGTTTTAACAAGACATATTCTTCATACAATGGATATTCAAAAGGAAGTGTTATGAATATTTTCGTGAATATTCATTAATATTATATATAGATTTAGATGTAAATTAGATTGGATTAAAATTAAAATTTAATCTATCTATCTAATCCCTTAGTATTTTCTTTATCTCGTAAATTCTATTTAGATAAGACACTTTATTTGTAAATATACACTTGAATAAAATCTCTTACTTCCTCTAAATACTTTTTTTATATTTTTCTTATAGTTATGCTTTCAAGTTATATTTCATAACAAAAAATAATTTTTTTAAAAGGTAAAAAAGAAAAAGAAAAATAGTTCACACAAGCAATATAGGACAGGGAAGCCTCGTTTCCAAATAGACGATGGTTACCTTCATGCTTTCACTCATTCTCATTAGTAGTAAGCATAAAGATATAAAATGCGTTATTTTTTTTTTATTTGAAACAAAATTGATTGAAAGTCTTGAGTAAAAAGAAAATGATTGATGTATTTATCATAAAATTAAATATGTGATATTACAGTGCCATTATTTTAGACTACAGTCAAAGTAACTCAGACATATTGCTACACGATAAAAACAATTTCTTAGACCCTCAACTACCATATCAAGCTTTAAAATTGAGTAATTCTTGACATGATATCAAAGCCTCTCTTAACCAAGTAGTCAAGGGTTAATTTTGGCAAGATCTATTTTTTAAAAAATTGAAATTCAGCCGGGCTTGAACTTTGTCCACGTTATCAAGCCTGATGGGCTTGCGGTTGGAGGGATAAATCACTGAATGAAAACTATTCTTTTAGACCCTTATCTAGCAAATTAAGTTTTTAGGTTGAGTGATTCTTAACCAGACGTGGAGATGAAAGCATTTAAAGATTGCACCAAAGATCTAAGGGTATCATAAATAATTTAACTACAAAACTTGTCCCAAACGTACATTCAAGCCATAAAAGTGGACCCTTATGCGTTTCAAAAAAAAAAAAAGTGGACCCTTACCTTATATTTTTCGTTGCAATGGTGAGATACAAAAATTAGTTAACCAACTCATAGACCCTGGCATTAACTCTTGAAGGTGCAATATACATGCGCAAACCTAAGAGATTCATTACTTAGAAAAAGATGGCACTTGTAACCTTAGTTTAACCATTCAATAACAAGGGAGTTCAGCCTAGGCGAAAAGGTCAGAGTCGGGATATAATCCTATGAAATTAATCTCTATTTCCACCCAACTGGGAAAACAAAAACCAGAATCAGATTATCTTCTTTTGAACGCACCCAACTCAACAAATATAAAGAGCATTCTCTTAATATCTATTTCATCGTGAGATTAATTGTTTCTTGCTGTTATTATGTGAAGTAATAGAGTTGTTAGAACTTTGGAACGTCAGAATCTGAATATAGAGTCCCTGATATACCTGAAGAGTGAACACCTTGCGATGAATTGCTAAAATCAGTTGCTGGTTTAATTAATTTGATTTTGGATGATGATATTGAAGCCTACATCGTGGAGAACCGCAGCACAATTAGTTCTTTACTGGATCTCCTGGTGTATCACTTGGTCAATTTGCAATTCACTTCATAGCTATTGCACCTATTAGTGGACTCTCCATTACCACTAGTACATCAATGAGCAGCAGAGCTACACAAAGCTAGTTGAAGTTGGTCCCAAGCCCAATTCTCTTACTCAGAGCAGCATATTGTTTCCTGTTAGCTGTGCGAAAATCACATTTTCTATGCTAGCCATGCCTTGTTCGAGGTCTCAACTGATCTTGAGCATGGAGCCAACTTTTCATTTGGCTTCTACAAGTCATAGTAACATTCAAAGTGAGCAAGTTGCATACATAGCTCAAAACGTACTACATAAATTTATGAGGTTTTGAGAGTAGATACACTATTTGTTCCACTTCTGTCTTAGGCTTGATGCATCCTTGTTCCTCTGACCGCACGTTTGGTTCGCGGAATAGACAGGAATAGAATAGAATAGGTATTATGTGAGAATAGAATAAGGTGGGAATAGAAAAGAATAATTATCACTTTGTTTGGTTCAGTGAATGGAATAGAGTAGGAATGGCTATTACTACTTAATGTAATGTTTGGTTGGTAGAAATAAGATTGGAATAAGAAAGGAATAAATGATAAAAAGACAAAAATACCCTTTATTATATATATAATTATTTATTTTTATTTTATTTTTTAAATATTCATAATTTATAATTTAATTAAAATATTAATAATTAATAATTTAAATATTATTATCTTAATATTATTTAATTATTAATATTTTAAATAATAATATTTTATTTATAATTTAATATTTTTATAATTAAAATATTAATATTTTTTATTTATATTCATATTCATTAAAAATTTAATATATTAATAATTTAATAAATAAAACATTAATATTTTAATATTTTAATCATATTAAAATTAATAATGTTTAAATTATATATAAAATATTAATATTTTTTATTTTTATTTATATTCATTAAAAATTTAATATATTAATAATTTAATAAATAAAACATTACTATTTTAATATTTTAATCATATTAAAATTAATAATGTTTAAATTATATATAAAATATTAATATTTTTTTATTTATATTCATTAAAAATTTAATATATTAATAATTTAATAAATAAAACATTACTATTTTAATATTTAAATCATATTAACATTAATAATATTTAAATTATATATAAAATATTAATATTTAAAACATAAATATTTTAATATTTATAAATAATCTTTTCTTTTTTTTTTACTTTTTTTCTTTTTTTTACTTTTGTCTTTCTTCTTCATCAGAGTCCGGTCGCCGGAAAAGCGACCGGTGTCATTGTACGCCGATCTGGCGCACCACGTGGCCGGATCTGGCCACTAGGACGCTAGATCGGCGTTTCCCGGCATTGGATCTGGCCATGGAGTGCCAGATCCAACCGCGGGATCTGGAGGGGGAAGCACCAGATCCGGTGCTTCTCGTGGCGAGATCTGGCCTTTGAGGCCAGATCTCGGTGGAATCTGGTCGGAAAGGTATTTTGTGGACCCTTTCCGACCACATTTGGACCCTTTCCGACCACATTCGGTCATGAAAGAGGGAGGAAGAGGGAGGAAGGCCCGATGAAGCCATTCTTGAGAGACAGACCAAGGAGAGAGAAAATGCGAAGAGAGAGAAACCACGAAGAGAGAGAAAATTTTTATTTTATATGGGTACACTTGTCATTTTCAAAAAGTGCTGAGGGTATTTTAGTCAATACACCTCGTTTTGCTATTCCTTCAAGACACAGAATGGCTATTACTGGGGGGGGGGGGAGGCGGTAATAGCTATTACCGCGTTTTCACTGGAGGGAAGGAATAGGAATTCCTGAGGAATTCCTATTCCTTGTACTTTATGCCAACCAAACGTGAGAATGGCTATGCCATGGGAATAGACAAGGAATGGCATAGCCATTCCGCCAACCAAACATGCGGTGAGTTATTTCAAACATTTGAATTCATCCAGGTGCCTTACCTGTCTCATCTTCCTAACTGTACATAAAGTTTACTAGAATTGATAGCATTAGTGTAGCAAAGTCCTAAGACGCTACTTAACCAAATAAAAAGAAAAAACATAAAGCCATGTCACAGTGGCGTTTTAATTATGTTTTTTACGCCATTCACCTCTTATATTTTCTATTTCGACCCTGATCCATCGCTCTGATGAATAAAATAACTATTGAAATTGTTGCAATGTGCAGATCCAATAATCCGATCACTTGACATAAAGAGAAGTTGTCACCAATCTTTTGTATTTAGGTGTGATCGGCCATTTACGATTCAATAACTTCAAAGAATTAAAACTATATATTCAAATAAGACTTATTTTATTAAAATTTTAAAAAATAAGACCTTTTTTATTGAAGTTAAAGAAGAAAGAGTAAATGAGGAAAGACAATTCATAATTGGATATTATAAATTGAAAAAAAATAGTTATATATATTAATAACCATTAAAGATCATTAAATACATATTATCCTTAGTCGATTAGGAATAGGAGAATTAGTTGAGAATTAATAGCATTGGGAATTGGGAAGTTATAAAAAAATTAGATTTATTAAGTACATAATTAAAGAAGTAAGAGAATATGCCATTTTATTAATTAACTTTTACATATTTTTATTAAAAAATAAGATAAATAGTTGAGAATTAATAGAAATGTGTAGCTGAGAGAAAATATATATTTATTAGTTATGAGAGAATAGGTAGATATTTTATTAATTACCTTAATTTTTTTTATATTTTTAATATAATTAATTATATTATTATTATAAAATTATAGGGCCTATTAAAATTTTGGACCTAAAGCCCTTGCTTTAGCGACTTTACCCTAAAGCCGGCCTTGATTTACGTTCATTAAAAAAAAATTGATCCATGAAATCGATTTTGATTCAAGATTACAATACCGCCTAAAGAAGGTATTGGCACTTATGTGACATCCGTTCATAAAACGGTAACATCAATTAATCATGTATTTGTTAGCTTTAAAATTATTATAGTTTTGACTATGACAAAGTGATCAAATTTTCTTAAACATTATTTGAGTGATCATTAACAAGTTCTTGGAATGATTTAACTCTCATACATTTGTTCTTATATAATTATAAGCTTGGCTCTAGAAGTTATTGAACTATATTTATAAACTTGTATGACCTAGTTGTATGAGTGTTTATGATTCCCATTAATTAAAGTCTAATTTAAAAATTAAAGGAAAATCTAAATGCACTCATTAAGGGAGAGTTTTGAATATATATTTTTAGTAATGACCAAAAAACGAGAGAAGGAAAACTAAGTTAAATAGAGTTTGATAGGTCTTTATGTTTAATTTATGTGTGTGATGCTTAGCTATGATTTTATTGAATATTATGTGCTAGTTATTATGGATATTTAATATATCTTGCTAAATCACAATAGATATTATATATCTTGCTTAGCTATTGTAGATATTATAAATATTTTATTGTAAATCTTTAAAGAAAACTAAATGCATTAACTAAGGGAGAGCAATTCTCATTATGCATAGAGATTTGAAGTATTCATATTAAACATAGACATTACGCTCTTAATTTAAGAGTGTTTTGTCATCATCGGAAATAAGAGAGAGAATGTTGACTTCATAAGTTTTTGATGATAATAAAACATTCTCATTCATTGATGTCTAATTATATTATTTAAGTATGCAGGAGAAAGCTTAAATTCATTAATATATTTGTCATTTGAAAGTAAGTCAAGATGCCTGTTCAATTGTAAGATAGGTTAATTGATTAAAGAAGCAAAGAAAAAAAGACTTATGACTCATTTGATAACCGGAAAATGACTTGTTAGAGAAAAAATTTTTCTATGTAAAATGTTTTATAAGAAAATTTATTATTATTTTTATTTAGATAAACTGTTGAAAACATTTTTTGTTGTTTGGATCATTTTATGAAAAATATTTTCCACAATGGTTGAGTTATTTAGGTGTGAAAATAATAAATAGGAGTTGATTACAACGCAATATTAATATTTGATTTTCACTAATTTGGGATCAAAATTAATAATGAAAATGAAAATAAATAAAATCAATAATGGTATTTCCCATATATGTAATGTTTGGTACTTTACAGTGTAATATGATTACAGGTAATGTGATTGCAGGGAATGTGATTGCAGGTAATGTGATTGCAGGGAAGATAACATTGCAGTGTTTGGTATATGAGTAATGTAATGATTAAAATGCAGGGAAGATAACATTGCAATGTTTGTTTTACAAGTACTTTACAGGGAATGTAATGTTAATTTACAAAATTACCCTTATTTATTAAAATGTAAATTTAATATCCTTGCATTCTTTATTATTAATTTTTATATAATATTATCTCTTAAACATATTTTTAATGTCATATATTTTATTTTCATTTTTTATTATAATTTTGTATATTTTATTTCATTTATTTAATATAATTTTTATATTATATATTTTATTTTAATTTCTTTTGTCTATATTATATAAATTTTAATTTTTTATATTTTATTTTTTAATTTTTATTTCTTATATTATATATTTTATTTTAATATTTTTTACCTATATTATATAAATTTTAATTTTTTATATTTTATTTTTTAATTTTTATTTCTTATATTATATATTATATTTTAATTTCTTTTACCTATATTATATAAATTTTAATTTTTTATATTTTATTTTTTAATTTTTATTTCTTATATTATATATTTTATTTTAATATTTTTTACCTATATTATATAAATTTTAATTTTTTATATTTTATATTTTTAATTTTTATTTCTTATATTATATATTATATTTTAATTTCTTTTATCTATATTATATAAATTTTAATTTTTTATATTTTATTTTTTAATTTTTAATTTTTATATTATATATTTTAGTTTAATATTTTTTTATTTTAATTATAATATTATAAAATATTTTTAATAAAATAATAAAGTTGAAGGGTAAAAATGTCTTTAATAACATTGCAAACATTGCAGCCTGCAATGTAATGTACATTGCAGCCTGCAATGTAATGTACATTGCAGTGGTTTTGGACTGCAATCACATTGCAGCCTATGGCTGCAATGTGATTACATTGCATTATGACATTGCAGTGGTTTGTTACAAAACAAACGCTGCAATGTAATTTAATTAAGCACTATGCAGGGAATGTAACTTTACATCCCTGCAAACAAACGCACCCATAGTGTTTAACCACATATATGTAATGAAAACAAACTCTAATTTGCAAAAAGATTTCCATCTTTTGATTTTTTTATTATAACTATAAGAATATAAATATTCATCAATTGCGTAAAATATCAAAAACATGTACTTATAAATATGTATTCATTAGATGATAATAATTAAAATATTTTTTATTATAATTATTAGCAAGATTTTAACCTATTATTAATGTGTATTTATCAAATGATGACTATTGAAATATTTTTTGTTATAATTATTACTAAGATTTCTTTCATTTATACATAAAAAATTTAATTGTATTGAGTGGTTTCATTAAAAAAAATATTTTTTTAATTTTAATTGTGTTGTATAATTTAGATATTAATATTTTAAATTAATTTTTTAAAGTTAGACATTAATATTTTTATGTTTTATATTTGAAGTTGAATATTAATATTCATCAAACTTATATACATAAACTTAGTATAAAAGTGTTTTTGTTGTTCTTCGAAAAATGTCTTATGCCTTTCAAGGGCGTAAAACATATTTTGCGGTTAACTCTATTGATTCGTAAAATGTTTTACATCTAAAATTAATTTTTTGTCTTCCAAATAAATATAAGTCTTGAAAGCATTTTTTGAAAATTATTTTATTACAAAGCAAACGGACCCTTAGTGAAAACAACATGTTGTTAACTAATTAATATAAAGCCTTAATCAGTTAAGGCAAAACTAGACGCTTTAGAAAAGCAAGACAAAAAAGCCTTAATTAGTTAGTATAAGGCTTAATTGATTAAACAAGTGTTGGAAGCTAAAGATAGAGGTGTGTTAATCGATTAAGGTATAGAGATAATTGGTTAGAGCACAAGACTTGAAGAATTTTTAAGCGCCAAAATCCAAATTTAAAATGAAGTTGACCGTTGAATGGAGCCAAAATGAAGTATTTATGCTTAAGCTTGTATAACTTAGATCAATTAGGTGATCATTAGTACCTGATTTTAGCTTTTATTTCTTATTTACTTAGAGTGCGTGAGATACTCTAATGAGTAGTCTAAGCTAGGGAAAGCTTAGGACTTGTTGTAAAAGGGTTTTGAGCTTGAGTTAGAAGCTCACTTTGTAAAAACTTGGTGAAAGTTGTCAATTCCACTAGTTTAGTAAAGTTGGGTTGAAAATCTTTAATTGAGAGATGAAGGTAATAGATGTAAATTAAAAGGACCGAATCACTATAAATATTTGTGTTTTGTCTACTTCTCTTTACTCTCTTTATATTTGATGATTTTCTATCTTTACAAGTTTTAAACTCTTTTTTTCAAAATCCTTCAAAAATTTTCCAACTTTAAAATTTTGCTTCAAAATTTTTAAAAATACCATTCACCCTCCCTTTAACATTCCATTACGACCAACAATATCATCCTATTTTAGCTTGACAAATAGTCATAGATTGCTTTTTTAATTCCCGTAATTCCCATTTATTCCTTTTTATTTTTTTTCTCTTCTTTTTGTTACTTATGAATTAAACATTGAAAAGTTTTCCTAAATTTTTCCAATACTTTTGACAAAAAATTAGGCAAAATCTTCCTACTTGAAGAGTATTTAAGAAAATCACTCATTCGTTTGAAAAGACCGCATCATCAGATTAATTTGGTATTTTTGTGAAAAGGTTTGGATTAAATCTTTTATTCTTCCTTATTTGTCTTTCTTCTTTTTCTTTTCTTTTCTTTTTTTTTTATTTTTATGAATTTTTTTATATATTTTATTTTTGTGGTATTTCCTATTTTTTTAAATGTAAATGAAAACCCTTCGCATTGAAAATGTTTTTAATTCTCCAACACTATTGACAGAATTTTTAAAAAATTTTATCACTTAAGAATTTTCAAGAAAATTGTTAGTTGCAACATTCTTAAAATTCCATTATTGGTTGATTTCCATTTTTTGTGCCTTTTATTTTTTTTATATTATCCTAAACATAATTAAAGCCCTTGGCATTGGAAATTTTAAATGCACCAACGTTTCATCACATAGATATTTTCAAGAAAATTGTCACTACAACTTTTTTCAAAATCCATCATTCGTTGATTTCCATTTATTTGTACAGTTAGAATGAAATATATAAGATGAAAAAAATATCATTATGCAATTAAAAATTTTATCTACAATACATTTTTTTTGTTACATACATTTTTCTACGTGTAAAAATAGGTTGTTTGGATTCCTTTAACACTTTTGGTAAAGTCCCAAAATTATTCACCTGTGAAATTTTTAAAAATTACTGTTTTTAAATATTAAAATTACTTAGGAATTTACTTTTGTCATTTTTATACTTTTTAATTACTATTTTTAATAATTTCATAAATTAAAATATGTACATAATTAAAAAATTAAATAAGAAAAAAACCATGGGTTGGGAAAATATACCTCCAATTGGCTTTAGCCGAATCTGTCTGAAGGTAATTTGGGCTTTGTTCGGCCGAATCTGGGTTTAGGCTGGGTTGGATCTGAGCCACTTCTTTCTTAACTTTCCTTTTTCTCTTCTTTCACTAAATGGGCTAATTTTAGTCCTTGGGCTTGCAGCTGGATCTGGATAATTGGGCCTTCTTTCCGGCCTCCTTCTTTTTCTTTCTTCCCTTACCCCGAAAACCACCGTCAGCCTAGGACTCCTCTTTATTGACACCAAAAAACATGTTAAGACCACGAGCCCCCATAAGAAATGGAACTTAGCTAGTGAACTAGTGGTGCCTGAATCTATAGTGACCAGGGGCCTGAATAATTTAGAGAAAAAAATAATAATAAAAGGAGCTAAAGGGCATTGCAAAAGAAAAAAGAGGAAGGTGACAGCGGATTTGGTTTACGGAGCTAGCCAAAATGATGTGCTCAATTTGTAAATGTTCATCTCAGATAATGATATGGCTAACTGGAATATAGTTCTTGCAAGGAAGCAGAGACAACTTCGAAGCTATGTTCGACCCTCGGTTTGGTCTTTGATTACAGTAGAGACAACACAGTTAAAAGAATATCCCAATTGGAGGCCTCAGATGGAGACCTTCATTGTAAGTTAGGTATGTAGCTCTTCAGGGGTGCCTATTGGGGACATTCCATATGTTTCTTGATAGAATTATATGCTTTTGATGTGGTTCATTTTTGTCTATTTAATTATTTCTATTGATAGATTATCCTGTTATATCTTGGATAATCAATTTGTTTTCTAAGCAAATGTTGATTGTTAGCAATTCCAAAAGCTAACGACGCAGCGAATTCCGTTGTCAAGCATGCAAAAAATGTTTATAATTATTGGTTTTGTTGATGTAGAGATTAAGGCGATTTAGGGTAATATTAGAATAATTAATGAAAGTATGTAGTATGCTATCTTTTCATCAAATTTTTAAATTTCAAAATCTGAATTAAACAAAAGATTAGCATTATTTAATTTACAAGATATATAGTATCCTTTAAATATGAGAGATGTAAGTTTTTTTGAAAGAAATTATTATAGAAGTTATTAAAATATTTTATTATAAATCTTATTTGATGTACTGATCTATAATCCTAATTTTTAAGAAAAGATTAAATTATTTTAATTAGTTTTAAAAAGATCAAAGACAAAACGAGTTTGAATAAATTGTTGTTAACTAATTAATTATTCATTTAGTACTTATGTAAGTGCTTTTAATTTTTAGTTGATTTGTTTAAATAAAACAAATTGATTAATTAATTTTTTTTTTTACAATTTTTACATTTATAAGTGAGATAAGGTGCATTACAATGCAAGATGGTGCTTAAAAAAAATTTATAAGTGAGATGATAGTTGCATATTTTGTAGATAAATAAATTGTGATAAAAAAGCGAAGAAAATAATTTTATGAATATTATATTTGCATTATGTTTAACTTTTTATAAGTGTTTGATATCAATGATATTAATGTTATCATAAGAATTTATAAAAATATAAATTGATTCTTTTATTGCATTGGGAAGTTGAATATTGACATGTATTATATATGAACATACATAAAAATAAATAGATAAATTTTAGGAATCAAGAAAACAGAAAATGCTAATTGATTACGAGCTCTTTGTCATATGTTTGATGCAATACAAGCTTTTAATTTATATGCAAGTATGAAGAAGTAATGTGAGTAAGTTACAAGACTTTCTTTATAGAATAGTAAATGTAAAGTCAGTTAATTCGGTTAATTGATTACAAAATCTTTTAATTGAATGATTCAATTTAATCAATTCCTTAAATCGAATTAATTGAATTGAATTAATCAAAATTTATCAATTAAATTGATTAAATCAATTTTAACAGATTTTTGCTTACCCCTAGTAAGGGTAACAAATCCACTAAGCTTGATAATGCGAGTGTTTACCATTTTATAAATTATTTTTTCAATAAATTTGGTTACTCAGTTAAATTGGTAACAAGTACTTATAAACATTTTCAATAAAACTTTTCTTAAAAAAAATTTTCAATAAAAATGTTAAAAATATATTAATGCATTAATTAAGGAAAAAAACTTAATTAATCGTTGTATTAAGTTATTAATAATAGTTAAATTTATTTTATCGTGTTGACTATCTAACTATGTAATTTTCATGTTTTTAATATATATATATATACATAGGTGTGTGTAATGATATTGTTTCAATTTACAAAAAAAAAAAAAAAAACAATGAAAACTGTATTCAATATTTTCTTACCTACGAACATTAGACAAAATAACTAGAAGTATTTAATAGTTCAATAATAAAAACAATCATATTTTGCTATAAAAAAATCACATTTTTTAATATTCAAAATTTCAATTTATCAAATAGCACTTCAATTAGTAAATTGACTTGTTTATACTAAAACAACATTTTTTTTACTTTAAATTTCATTTTTCTTCAAGTTTCTCTTTCCTTAAATTTTTCCACAAACTAAAATTATCTTTTACCTTTAAGATTTGCATCGATGGTTGCTTCTCATCAGAAACTAATATTATACTTGTTCTTGAAAGTTTCTCTCAATTTTATACAACAGGTTTCCTGGATTTGTGTTCGCTTTTTTCATTGTGCGACTACTCATGATTAACATAAATATAATACATAATAATTTTATAAACATATTTTACTTTTTTCGAGCAGTTCGCGTTTCAAACACTTTTTAATATCTTTCTTTTGAGAAGTCCATCTTTCGCAAAGCATGAAGCCTCTGCTCTAACCCAAACAATGAAAAACTTGGATGGCAAGCCAAGTTGATTATAATTCCTCGTTATCCAATAACTTGTTGCCACTAAAACATGAGATGTAGAGAGTTGACGAGTGGCTGAAGCTTGATAGGCTAGAGTGTTGGACTTTTAGCTCAAGAATTACAGCACGGGGAGGTACTGGCAAGCAGACTGAGTCAACGGATGCAGGCGAGGAGGACCAGAATGGATTGATTATAGTATAAAAAAGGTGAATTGGAAGCTAACTGGTGATGGCATGAAACTGAGTGGATTTGTTACAAATAATGCTTCGAAGTATTAAATTATATATTCCATTTCAGTTTACGCTGCCATCTTCGTGGATTTTATTAACAAACACATTAAAAAACCAATTGATTGCAACTCTTTGCCTGCAGTCCTTAAGACGCCGCAAGATGTAGAAAACTTGAATTACAAGTACGAACAGGCATAGACATCGGCAAAAAATTTCGTGCTATATCTATTGATTAGCTACTTTTGCAAATGATAAGGATAATCATGTTAAATTATTACAACGTCAAAGTCATATTTTTACAATATCATATTGTACATAAATTTGAATAAGATATTTACAATTTTAAAATGCATGATATTTATAACATACAAATCCTATGATATTTATATGAGTTGGATTTGAATCCCACATTTGTACGTTGCTTACTTGCATATGAAGGCAAACGAACTCTGTCTTTTCCATCCTTTACGAGGGTTCAACTTAGTAGCTAGCTTAATCAGAATTTTAGAACGATGATTTGTCGCGATCAAGTCCAGGATTCCCCAACATGGCAAGTTGGCAACATGTATATATGTATCAAATTTTACTATATGTCAGGTTTTCGGCTGGCGACTATGCTTCGTTAAAAGAATTTTCCTTGCCATTTCTTGTAGATACTTCTATGCCTAAACAAGATTATTATTATCGAATCAATCAAACTTTTGACCGAATGTATTCTTAATCTTGTTGCCGTCACCCTGACACGCTTGTCCATTTTTATACGCATTTATGGATTTTCTTTCAAACTTACCTGGCGGCTTCCTTTTCCTTAACTCTTTGTAGGAAGCCTTTTATATTCCTTTTCTGTATAAATATGTAAATACCATAGTCCAACACTTCTTATCTTCTACCAGTATACAAGCCTTTGCCAAACACATTGAAACTTCAACCTGCAACACTCAATTTGTTTATTTTTTCTTCGATATACAAACAAAGTTGTTTATACCATGGAAAAGTGGTCTTTGCTTAGCCGCCTAAGGAAGGCCGTGAAGAAGGTAAAATTCTTGCTAAATTTCAATATGAATCGCTGGCGTATTGCTTCCATGATTGGTGCTTCTCCTAGCAGCCGGAGGCTGAGCTTCACGGATGCGCCAGGGCTGAGGGCATGTGCAGACGACTATGATTCGGATGATTCGGGTTCTTATTCTAGGAGACTCGCTAGGACAAGAAGTTACCTATCGGAGGATGATATTGATAAGAGAGCGGAGATGTTCATTGCAAATTTTCATAAACAACTCCACATCGAAAGGCAGGTTTCTTTGCAGCTCAAATACCTTCGTGCAAACAGCTTTGACTACAATTCTCCATGATTCATTCATTTTTAATTGGTTCATTATTATCTATTTTGGAAAAAGATTTGAAGCTTTTTGGGGCAGATTTTGATGGCTATTGGTCATTAAATTCAGTGTGAATAGTTTGTATTGCAATATCAATGCTCAGCATTTGGTAATGGACCCCTGTACGTTTTATTAGAGGTTGTCCATTATTGCAAATTCGATTTCAATTGTAATTCTTTTTCACGGTTTTTATGAAAATTTTGATTGTTTCTTAAGAGATTGCAAGGAAAAGTATTCTTTGAATATGTTCTGTTGTAATTAATGATTGCCTAAATCTATTTAAAATTTCTGTATAGAGATTTGTACGCTTTTTTTTTTTTAATTCCTTCCCTCTTTATTTTCATTTATCCAAAGTCAGTGTCGGGTCAAAGTTTTTATTCCTTAAGGGAACCGCCGGGTATGATGTCTGTATCGTTTAAAGCGTGTATATATTGTAAAATGTCATTATACTCGTTAGATTATACGCAGGTAACTGACGTACCACCACCTCTTGGAATAGAAAAGAAGAATGTAGGTACCAATAACATACATAAAAAAGAGTTGAATGGATCTTTTTTTTTTTTTTTAATGACAATGACTTATGTTAGATAGTTTGATGATAATGGTATCTAGACTCTTCAACTAAAATATTAATAAGTAATTAATTTTTAATTATTTTAATTTTCAGATTAAATAATACATGTTATTTATAAAGAGTCCTTATTGATTGAAGAGTTATGAATAATTTCCTTATTAAACATAACTCTTTGAATAGTTATACTATGCAAATATAACTCTTTGAGTAGGTATATTATGAAAGGAAACAACTATTTAAATTGAAAGGCATATATGTTTGTTTATTATATTGTTAGTGCAATAGCTCAATATAATAAAGACCAAGAGCAGGGGTGAATTGGGCTTTTTAAAATTTCTTTAAAAACTTTGGTGAAAAAGTAAGCCTTTTTAAACAATGAATTTTCTATTTATATTGCAAATAGACTAAATGATTTTCTTAAAAGATTTTTTAACAATGAACCATAATGCTAAAAGAGAAATCAAGACACAAATATTTTTATAGAGATTCAGCTTTCTCAAATGCCTACGTCCTCTCCCTTGGTGCCCAAAGAGTTTCGAATCCACTAAAAGAAATGTGCTTTTTAAATAAGATCAAGCACAAACCTTTACAAATGTTTTTTCATGGGATCAAGTAATAACACTCACAATGGGTTTTAACGGGATCAACCAGAAACCCTCATAATTGTTTTTTACAAGCTCAACCACAAACCCTTAATAACTTTTTAAGGATGAGTTACAACTTTTATAAGAGTGTGTACAAAGAAGTAATAGCAATAAATGCCAATCAAAGTTTGGTAGGTTAAATGTTGAAGCTTAAGCACGATAAATACAAGAATGTCAGCTCAAAAGATCGCAATAAATGGCTTTGAATGCTTAAGGGAAGACTAAGATTTGAGTGTAAGAAAGGAATAATGAACTAAAAGCTTTTCTTTAGGATTTTAGTGCTTTTCTCCATCTTATCTCTCTTCAAAATAAGTCCAAGGCATCCTTTTATACTCAAAAAAGGATTTAGAGCCGCTAGACACATGTTTGAAATAAATCTGGCCATTGTTAAGGCTCTAGGATCGATTATAAGGCTCCTAGGATCGACTATGGTTTTTCAAAATCTCAAATTAGGGCTTTTATAGTTGAATATAAGTGTCTTCTACTCGATCCTCTACCCAAGAGCATGAAATTTTGAGATCTAGCCTTTGGTAGTTGACTGGGAGGCCTTGAGGATAACTTGGTGCTTCTCAAAACATGACATTTTTGTGCATTCTACCTTAAGATGAATTGGGGCCTCTCAAACTTAGAAATATTCAAGCATTTTTCTATAGGATCTAGTGGCTATGCTTTAAGGATTGACTGGAGCTTTGTTTTTTTCAAGATTTGCATACATTCTACCATTCCATCGATTTGCCTTGCTCTAGGTTCGATTAAAGCTTCGGTTCTTTAAGATTTCTTGGCATTTAAGCATGTAACTTTAACTATATTTTCCTGGAGCTGAGACATGTTTGCTCTTGATATTTTCAAGCTGAAAACTTAATGTTTAAAAGTTTAATGATGTTTTCTAAGTATACATGACTTCTCAAACATTTTCTCAAACAATTTTAAATACTTGCCATCAATCTTTAAATTATCAAGCAATTTTGTCAAATCAAAGCATATGATATACTTCAAAGCTAACATATATAAACAATGTCATTGCACTACCATTTTCACTATTCTGATAAATGTGTTAAAGATTTTGTTGTATCCTAGAGGTTAAAAAATACCTTAAGGAAAGTGTTTTATTCATCCCTTCAAAGTCATATTCTATGTTTTGAAACAAATAAAAAATTTCTAACAATCTTAAGTTATTTTTTTAAAAAAATTTTCACAATTATTTTGTGATGGAGATTAGGTTGAATTCAAGTGTGATGGTTCAATTCCAAAATCAGGAAGTGATCAAACTAGATAGATTCTATCGAATAAATTTAGCTAGATAGAGGGACAAGATGGTATTCCTATTAACCGCATTAAAGATTTATTATATTCTTGAGACAAATCAACCATCAACTCCAAAAGAGATCGTATTAGGTTAAGGAAAACAAATAACACCTTTTGGAAACATTGCCGCAACCACAACAACCACAACTACTACCACAACCATTGCTGATGTTAACATGGAGAAACAGAAACATGATGAGTTTATATGTCGTGGATACATTCTCAATTCTTTCACTAATCGATTGTATGATCTCTTCAAACATAAGACTTCAGCAAAGTAAATCTGAATTACACTTGAGGAAACGTACAAAAAAAAGAAAAGAGGTACAGCTAAGTTTCTTGCATTAAGATACTTTAAGTTTACCAAAATGATTACCAAACCAATTATTGATCTTGTTAATGTAGAAGTCTCAATAAGAATATACCAAGAGGGAGATGAATTGGTATTATATATATATATATATGAATTTCTTTAAAAATCTTTTTGTTAAAAACAAACCTTTTTACCCAAAAATGTTCTCTAGCACTAAAAGCAAATATCTAACAATAAATGTTCTCTAACACTAAAAGAAAATATCTAACAATAAATATTTAAGTATAAATATAATGAATCAAGAAAAAATATTTTTCTAAGATAAATCAATATTAATCTATTTTCTAAGGCAAGTATAAATAATAAAATAATAATGCGAAAACTAAAGAGAGACAAACAATTTATAATGGTTCGGCTTGAGTTTACCATGACAGATACCAAACCAAATATGGATGATGTTAGTGTAGAAGTCTTAATAAAAATATACCAAGAGGCGGAGGGGTGTGAATTGATATATATATATATATATATAAATTTCTTTAAAAATCTTTTTATTAAAAACAAACCTTTTACCAAAAAAAGTTCTCTACCATTAAAATCAAATATCTAACAATAAATATCTAAGTATAAATATCATGAATCAAGTAAAAATATTTTTCTAAGAGAAAAACAATAAATCAATATAAATATTTTTTCTAAGGCAAGTATAAACAATAAAATAATAATGTGAAACTAAAGAGAAACACAAATAATTTATAATGGTTTGGCTTTTTGATGCCTACTTCTACTCCTTTGGTAACCAAGGAATTTCAATTAACTGTCAAGGATTCTTGCTTTTTAATGGGAAGCGATAACCTTTACAAAATCCACAAAGGGATTCTTGCTTTTTACAGGATCAAGCGGTAACCCACACAATCCACAAAGGATTCTTGCCTTTTGGTAGGAAGAGATAACCTTTACAAGATAGCTTTTTAAGATTAGGCTAAAACTTTTACAATAGAGTACAAATTTTAGCTAAAAAATGCCTTTACTTATGTTGAGTGTTGAGATTTTAAGCTTGTTTGTAATGAGAAAAGAAATTTCAGCTTGAATGAATCAAGGATTCAACTTTGAAAGCTTGATGGAAAACTAAAAATATGCTAGAGAATGAGGATGAGCTTGTGGGTGGTCCCTTTAGGGTTTGAAACTTTATGTCAAGTCTTCTTTTACTTCAAAATGGCTCAAACGCGCTATTTATAGTTGGGGCAAGATTTGGAGTTGTTAGACACAAGTTTGAATCAGATCTGGCCATTGCTAAAGCTTGATTGTCAACTACAACGTTCTTAGGGTCGACTATGTTCTTCAAATTTCTCAATTAAGACTTCCATAGTCGAGTATAATCTTTTTTTAGTCAATCTATTTCTAGAGAGCATGTATTTTTTAAATCTGGCATTCTATTGTCGATTATGCTTCTCTTATAGTTGACTATGTTTGTTTAAAGTTGACTTTCTCTAGCCTTTGACTTGTCAAGGTTGACTATACCTACTCTATAGTCGACTATAGTTGTGTAATCTTGACTTTTTCTTACTTGTGACTTGTGAGGGTTGACTATACTTGAACTATGATCGACTATGTCTATTCTAAACTTGATTTTCTTGGTCTTTCTGGAATAGGGTCAACTATATTTCCTTTGTAGTTGACTATGGCTATTTTGAATTTGATTTTCTTGATCTTTTTGAAACAGAGTCAACTATGATTCTTCCTTTATCGACTAGGGCTTTATGATTTTCAACTTTTGCACTCTTTTAGCCTTCAGATCAATTTGAGCTTCTCTAGGATGGACTCTTAACTTGTGTCTTGAAGTTTTCTTAACTTTTTGATGCTTTTCTCCAGCTATTTTCTCATTTCCATGTACCTATATTCGAATAAACAATTCAAAGCATGTTTGCTCTTGAGCTTGTAAGATGTTTTCTAAGATGCATGGGTTTTCAAACAATTTTGTAACCTTATGGGACAAAAAATGTAATTGAGACAATTCAAATGCTTAATATTGAATTCAAGAAGACATGTGATTTTCGTCAAATCAAAACATGATGTAATTCAAGTTTAACAGATCAGGTACATGAGTTATAAATTTTGGCCTCTAAATTTAGTGAACTGGAAATCAAAATCCTTGACTCACTTCAAGTGAGAACAATTTTGTCTAACTTTCACCTTCTTGGAATGCATACAGGAAGAAAATTTTGCATTCTTTAGAAAGTTTTACTATTTAAAAGTTTCAACTCATTTGCATAATGAGGTAGAAAATTGTGCTAGAGATACACTCATTATTGGATCAAATGTAAAACTTCTCATTGAAAATGTTAGCTTTATAATGGATCTTTGTTTTAATATGGCAAAAGCTAATGTGTCAAGCCTAGCCCTATAATATACTTGCTATGTCATTCATATGCTTGATAGAATGCTTGCGTACTTGAAATACCTTGAAAAAGTCATCAAAAGTCAGTATTGTACTTACTGGTACAACTAAGTTGAATTAAGCCTCGAACTAGTCCAAATAGAGATTTTAAGATGAAATTGAGAGTTTTTAAAACTCCAGAATGACTTAATAAGGTGATTCGGAGTTCCAGGACTAATTTGGAGTTAAATTGAAATTTTCATAACGTATGGGCAAAATGGTCATTTTGCCACTCGAGGTTAAAATTGGAATGTTGGAAGAGGTTTTTGAGTAAGATGATTATTTAGAACATAATTTGAGTCTGAGAAGTGAAAAATTTTAATTTTGACATTTTTTCTGAGCATAAGGGCAAAATAGTCATTTTGGCACCCAAGGGCAAAATTAGAATTTTAAACTACCCAACACTTGTCAAGCTCATGAATTTCACCCATTATTATTATGGATAATTGGAGAATTTTAAGTAGTGGAGAGAAAATGCTTAATGGGTAAGTATGACACATGAACCAATCACATGGTGACATGTGTCAAATTTTCATCCTTTTATAGTTGGCTTTAAAAAACCAGCACATATGTGACAACCCGGAACTCCCTATCGGGCCCGTGACAACCGCCACGACGTCCCGATAGGCACCATTACTTGGAATACCGACTAGAACTTGGCAAGGCTTAGCATCAGCTATCGCACTTCCCCGGTGAGTAATAGTTATCAAATATCATAATTCAAAGGATTTCGAGTCATTTCCAAATCAAAACATTAAAATATTATTTTTTGGCTCACAAGGGTATTTTCGTCATTTTTCATCAAAAATCTCAAAATCGGCTAAAAATGTAATAGGTAAGTAGAAAACATATATTTAGTAATTTAAAAACAAATTAAGTATTTAAAACGTTCGTTTAAAACAAAAATTTTACTATTTGAAAATAATAAAAATATTTAATAAAATAATCTAGTTTCTTATAAAACAATTTTTATAAAGCCATCAGTAAAAAATTTTCACAGCGTAAAAGCTAAATATATTCTTACATACTATAATACAAATAGCCAAAGTATGAAATTTAAATTCTAGTGACATGTGGGACCACAACTAACCAAAACGCATCGGGAACTGTGAACCTACAGTTCTTGTCGATTCAAGTCCACTGTGGTCCTTGATCGAATCCGCTAACTACGGGCTATTCTGAGCTTGAAATGTGAGGAAAAAGGGGTGGTGAGATTGTGAAATCCAAGTGAGTCAACGGACATCATCAAAATAATCTAAAGTTGAGTAATAAGAGACAATTAAAAATATCCTATCACAATACTTATTTCATAACTTGGAAATTCATCCCTACCCGTCTAAACCATTGTGCTTCGTTAAATTTTCAATAAGGCTTATGAATTTCCTAAAAACTTGGCTTATGCCAAAACCTGTACTCGGGGATACCTTGTACCGAGGCATCTGCTCTAGTTCACCAAGGCTGTGAAAATTTCATAATTTCTCACACCACAGCCGTTCCTTGACATTGGTTGAGTCCCACTCTCACGCGGTGGTCCACGTGAAGTGCACTCAAATCTTTACCTCCAGAGACACCCCACACACGGCTCTCCGATCGAGGTAAGGTATATCTGATTTTGTACCCTCTTTTTTAGGCTGGTCCACAAAACCTCCACTGCAGAGATTATGGATTATTTTATCTACCACTTGATTTATAAAGTCTTTATCTGCATGACATGGCAATTTATTTCTAGGTCTGGGTCCTCATCACTTGACTTACTAGACTTATTGGTAACGCCACAGGTCCCGCAGAACCTTCTCGCCAAATTTCGAATTCCAGTCCCTTTGAAACTTTCCTTGAAGGGAACACTTTTAAACATTTTAAATCTAGCCACTCAAGGCAAAATACACAGTTTAAATAATTTCAACACAATATCAATTAAGCCATTCATGCTCACATTTATCTTAAGCCATACAATTCAAACAGTAATTTGCAATACAAGTAAGCAGTCTCCAATTACTCTATTTTTGAAACCATTATTCAATTTTCTAGAAAATTTATAAAATCATTTTATAAAATCATAATTTCTCTTAAAACATAACAATTTACCATTTAAACCCATTTTCTATAAAATCACACAATCGAATAAAAACTACTCCAGATAATTAAGACGATAATAAGTTTACTCATATATCAAGAGTAGAAATACTCCTATTCTCAGTTCTCTGGTCCAATGCCTTTGCCTTTACTAGGATGCTCACCACCTACCCATTATACATGACATGAAATTCAATAATTTGTGTCAAATTATTATAAATTATTCCAGGCTCTACACTAATGCATGTAATGAAATGCATAGTGCTCGGTAACTATCTAAACTCAGTGTCTAATGCAAATTCAATTATATACCTTGATAGATCAGTATTGGCCTAATTCAATCTATTACCTGATTAATTGGCCAATACGTCTAATTTAACTCCAAATAATCTCATTTTTCTTTTGATATTCCAAATTATCAAGCTCAATTTATTTAACATGAAATATGACAAAATCACCCTCACATTTTCCAAGGAAAAATTCAGTCACATCGGGTGCACTAGCATTATAAATTTTCAAGCTTAATTCTTTCTCCATAATTCATCAATTTCTTATCCAATTCACTTGAAAAAAAATCAAGTACATCATCAACACTCCACACAAAAATTCGACCCTTCAAAGGTTCACCATTACATGATATTTTCTTGCTTTGTTTTCCATTCCACACATCACTAAACATCCAAGAGCACTGGAATATCATGTAAATCATTCAATTCCATCATCAAATCCTCACTCCACATATTCAGCCATAATAGGTTTAATGAAGAACAAATTGTTTGTTTTGCTCACAAACATGTTAAACTAACTAAAAACACTAACATAACTCAAAATCACATCAAACCAACATCATTTCTCTCTCCATACCCATTTGGCTAGCCATGAATCCTTTAAGAAACCATGCAATTCAACCATGGAAATGAGAAAATAAAGCATAGGAAAGGTAAATCACTAGTCAAAGTCAAGAAATTTTACCTTTTTCCACTTGATTCTTGAATTTCCACTAATTTTCCTTTTGAATTTCTTAGCTAGGGTTTCATTTTCTTTCCTTCCTCTCTTGTTTCTTGTTTGGCCGAATATGGTGAAGGAAATAGGGGTTTATGGGCTGATTTTATAAAAAAAATAATAAAATATTTAAAGCTTGCCATGTGTCACCCATTCATTGGTCCATTTTCTTTATATTTATCCTTTAACTTTATTTCTCCACCACAAATAATATCATATTTATCCATAAACTTAATGAATAAAATCCTTGGTTTTGACAAGTGTTGGGGGTGTAAAATTACCATTTTACCCTCGAGGCGAAAAAATTACCGTTTTACCCCTATACTCCAAAAATATCGAGAATTAAAATTTTTCACCGCTAAACCTCATATTATACTCCATATGATCAATCTTGATCAAATGTGGTCAAAATCTTTTATAAAAATTCTTATTTTGTCTTTAAATGGCAAAATGACCATTTTACCCCTAGATAGTCATTATTCCAGACTGACTCCAAATTAGCCCTCGAACTCCAAATCACTATTTTAAGTCATCTCTGGACTGTGAAATTCTCAATTTCATCTTAAAATCTTTATTTGAACTTGTTCGAGGTTTAGTCAACTTAATTGTGCCACTAGGTACAATACTGATCTTTAATGATTTCGTCGGGGCATTCCAATATGTAAACATGCTGTCAAGTATATAAACGACATAATAAACATATTGTAGAGTTGGGTTTGACAACATAACTCTCCTATATCACTCTGATATGGTTGGCCAACTCCAGGGAAAGAAGAAAACAAAAGAACAAAACCCTAGTGAGGAAAATTCAAGAGAAATTTACTAGATTTCAATGAATCAAGGAATCAAAGGTGAAATTTCTTAATTCTAGCTTGTGATCTACCTTTCCTATGCATTCTTTTCCATTTTTCATGGTTGAATTACAAGATATCATGAAGGATAGCATGCTGGCCGAACCTAAGGAGATGATGGTTTTAGATAGATTTTAAGTTATTTAGGTGTTTTTAGTTGTTTTATGGTGTTAGGTGTAAAAATCAAGCATGAAAATCACATATTCTTCATGAATTCTTCAATGGCCGAATATTTCAAGAGAGGATTTGATGATGAACTTAGTTGGAATACCTGATATCTTACTGTTTTAGATGTTTTATGATGTGTAGAATGAAAAGTAAGCAAGAAAATTTTATGTTCTTCAATCACCCTTAGTAACCAAATTTTCCATGTGGCTTATTGATGATGGACTTGGTTGTATTTCAAGTTGTTTAGCTAGGAATTAATGGTTTATGATGTTGGACAGCAAATTTGGTTATTGAAAAGTATAATCTCTTTAGTGAATGGCTTGATGGAAAATGAGAAAAATCATAGTAAATGGACTGGGAATTGAATCTTAATGATATAGATGGATTTATTGGATTTTTCGAAGTGGAATGAATTTATTTGGAGTTGAATTGGATGTATTGGCCAATTAATCGGTGAATAGGTCGAATTAAGCCAATACCATTTTAATTCGATACACAATTAAACCCACGTAGGATATCGTATTTAAGGGATTACCTGTAAATTTTGCATCCCATTTCATGCATACATACAGAGCCTGAATTTGTTTTATAACGGTTTAGCACAAATGTAGCAAATTGCTTACTGTGCATTATGTTTAGGTGGTGAGCATTCTGGCAAGAGTAAAGAGGTAGTACCCGAGGATCAAGAATCGGAGTATCCCGAACTCGATTCCAATTTCAGTGAGTAACCTTATCATCATCTTGATTATCTAAAGTAAATTTTAATTCATTTTTGTGGTTTTATGGAAAATGAGTTTAAATGGTAAATCTTTATGTTTTATAAGCAAAATGTGATTAAATGAAATGGTTTTATAAATTGTTTTGAAATTGAATGATGGCTTTGAAAATGGAGTGATTGGAGACTGCTTGTTATGTTGTAACTTATAGTTTGAATTGAATGGCTTATGAAACTATTGGCATGAATGGCTAGATTGGTAATTGTGCTGAAAATATATGAACTGTTGTTTTGCCTTGATAAGCTGGTTAGTATTATATTAGCCATGTCATGCTGCTGAATTTTTATCGATATGGTGGATTATATGATTAGCTTAATGCAGTGGGCGGGTTCCATGGACCAGCCTATTAGAGGGGCACGGTATCCCTGTTATATCTTACCTCGGTACGAGAGGCGTGGAGGATATCTCCTGAGGTGAGGATTGAGTTTACTTCACGTTGAACCACCACGTGAGGGTGAGACTCAGCTAATGCCAATGAACGGCTATGTTTTCAAAATAAAAGCATATTTTATACGTACATGACTTTTTAACAACCTTGGAGGGCTCGATTGGATGCTTTTGATCAAGATGTCACCGAATATGAGTTTTTGGCACGAGCCAAGTTTTTCAGGAAATCATAAGCCTTGTTGATTACTTGGGTGAAATGAATCTATTTTATCTGATTGAAATGAGTTCGAAATGCTATGAATCATTTTATGCTAATCTATTTTAACTGTCTCCATTTACTCAGCTTTAGATATTTTAGATGATATTTGTTTACTCACTGGGTTTATGTAAAGTCATCACCCTCTTTTCCACCCATTTCAAGCTCAGGATAGTTGTAGATAGTTGATTTCGTTGAGGGTTACAGTTGGACTTGCATCCTCAAAAACTGTAGGTTCACAACCTTTAATACTTTTGGTCATTCGGGGGCCCACATGTCATTGTAATTTAAATTACATACTCCGGTTATCTGTGTTACTGCATATATAATTTTTTTTTGCTTTTACGCTGTAAAAATTATTTGCGTAGCGTTTTATAAATATTATTTTATAAGAAAATGGGATATCTTATTTAATATTTTTATTTTATTCTATTAGCTACAATTTCACTCTAAATGGATGTTTTAGACATAAAAACTTGTTTTTAGTTATGAAATGTGTATTTTTCCCCAATGTATGATATTTTCAACGAGTTTCAAAATTTTTTAGACAAATGACCAAAATGCCGTTATGAGATAGAAATAATTTTTTATTGTTTTGATTTGGAAATAGTTTATAATCCTTTACAAAGTGATATTTAGTAACTGTTGCTCATAGAGGAGGTGAGAAAACTGATATTAAAGCCTTGCGAGGTTTCGGTCGGTATTCTGAGTAATGAATGTCTATCGGGACATCGCGACGGTTGTCATAGGCTCGAAGAGAGTACCGGGTCATGACATAATGATTAAATATGAATCTATAAGCGTATTAGGACTTTGTAAGAACCTTATGCAATATGTATGAAACATTGGCTAAGTACTTAAAGTTTAATTGCATTGAAAGAGGCTTAAACAAACCTAAAGTATTGAGACTTCGCATGATGGTATCAAGACTTTTAGCTTTGAATGCCTCAGAAGGTGTATCGAGACATCTTTGGTGTATTGAGACTCCATGCGTTGAAAGATCAAATTCTAGAGGACAAGTACTGAAGTATCAAATCAGAACAACGTATATCAAGACATTTCCTCAAAATAGAAGAATTTGAGAGAGCAAGTACTAGTGTATCACAATATAAATTCAAAGTATCTAGACCTTGCTTTCAACTTCAAATTTCAGAGAGAAAGTTCGAATGTATCAAGACTCGAGCTTTCATGTACTAAGACTTCACCTTTTGACATCAATTCCAAAGAGGAAATGTAAAAGTATTGAGACTTATTGACACAATATCGAGACCTTGTTTTTAGAGCCTAAGTATTGAGACTAAATCTCCATATATGAGTTTTCAGAAAGCAAGTTACTATGTATCAAGACCAAGCCAAAGAAGTATTGAGAGAAGGCTTAGTTTAGGAGTCATCAAGGAAAAACAAGTATTGAGACATTAGTTGATTTTGGAAGTAATGGTATCAAGACTCAAATCGTAGGTATCAAGACCTCATATCAGCCAAGTCGCAAAAGAGCAAGCTTAATTGTCAGAATTTTGAATCAAAACCTCAAATGACTAAAACAAGCTCTTATATATAAATAGATGGCTGAATTTCATTTTTGAAGAGAATGAGCACTTATAGAAGATATTCCAAGTGTGAAGCTTCAAAGAGAAAATTCCTTTTCCCTAACTCTTCAAATCAAGTGTTATTTCTTTTTAATTCATTAAGCTGAAAGTTTTTCTATTCCTTTGTTAATCCTTTATCTTTTCTTGTATTTATTGATTGTATTTAGCCTACTTAGAGGCATTCTTGAGCTTAAACTTCATACTCCTTGTAATCTTTATAAAGTTTATCGCTTACCCTTGAAGGGTAGAGTACTTAGAGTGGTTATACCTTAACCCTTGAAAAGGTAGTGTTAATAGGTTATACCTTACCTTATGAAAAGGTAAAGAGATTACGCTTACTTCTTGAAAAGGTATTGTGAAGGTTGTGTTTGCTTTTATGAAAAGTCATTGTGAAGGTTGTACTTACTCTCATGAATAGGAATTTGATAGCTTTAAAATGATTATGGTTTTGATTATGACAAAATGTTTCAAATTTGCATTTACATTACTTAAGTGATCCTTGATACATTCTTTGATATGCTCTTGAAATGTTTCAACTCTCATACACTCATTCTTACATAATTACAAGCTTGATTCTTGAAGTTATTGAACTATATCTATGAACTTGTACAAGTTTATGATCCCTCTAACATTAACCTTTGAGGTGTTAAAGTTGTAAAATAGGTTCACAAGTGGTGGAGTTTATCTCAAAGCATTTAAAAATAATCAATCTACACTTCACCAAGCTTGCTTCAAGTCAAGAAACTCAATCATCACTCAATATTTGATCTACACAACACCAAGGTTGCTTTCAAGCCATGGAGTTCATCCTTAACTCAACATTTGATCATAAGGAAGATATGGCCAAAGTTACATGCTAAAATGTCAACGAATCTTGAAGAAACAAAGCTCAAATTGATCTTAGAGCAAGGCAAGTCAATCCTATGGAAGAATGAGCAAGAACGGATAAGGAAACTTGAAAAGAGACAGCCATAGTCAGTTTTACAAGCTCCATAGTCAACCTTGAGGTAGAGAGCTCATGAAAATGAAGTTTTGCATAGACTTAGTCAACACTAGCTTTCATGTAATTGACCCTAGCAAGCCTGATGCGTGAAAAAGAGAGAAAATCAAAGACATAGTCTGTCACGACCCAATTCCTGGGCCATGACCAGTGCAAGGACTTAATGAAAATAGCTCACCAAGCCCAAGCAAACTTATTTTCATTTATTTTACTTATCGTACGACCTTGTGATGCATACACACATAATGCACTCAGTGTGCACACAAAACCAATTCACAATGGCATTATCAATAAAATATGCAAATACATACTGTTCAAGCATGTAAATTGATTATGTACATTACATGTACATATTCACAATACAAAAGGCCTATGACTTCCAATGGAGAAATTTACAGTAAAAGAAATGGGTTGCTACTGAATGCCCACCTTCTAACTAAGATATGCACTACGGGGACTCCTCGATCTAAGGTCCAACAGTCTCTTGATCTGAAAACATGAATTTTTAAAACGGTGAGTACAATACTCAGTGAGTGAATATTAGAAGGGAACAAGCAATCTCAACCAGGAAATTTGACAATCATGATGCACCAGTTGAAAACAAGACAGTTTTTGATCTAGCTGATATTTAAACCCTTCCCACTTAACTCGGGATTTATTCTAGTCGGATAGCAAAATCGATGATTATCGCTGTACCGGGAAGGCATTCTTGTTGCAGCGAAGCGTAATCATAACCCATCGCTGAACGAAGGTTTCTCTCAATCGTACGAGGGTTTCGTGTTAACCTTTTTTCCTCAACTTAAAGCAATTCGCATACCATACAATCACACATATATTCACAAAAACAAGAACAATCATATACACTACCAAGTCTTCACTGTCCTTGGTGGTAGAAGAGATATTTATCAGAGCACTTGAAGGAGTTACGAATCGTTGTCCCTGCAAGCCCTTGGAAGGATAATCACGCTTCACCAAAGTTCACGCGTGAAAATTTCCAAGAATCGTGAGTGTTACGTGTCGTCGTCCCCACTATGCTCAACTCTGAATTTCTAGAAAATTGTGGGTGCTATGTATCGTCGTCCCCATTTTGCTCAACTCTGAATTTCTAGGGAATTGTGGGCGCTAAGTATCGCCGTCCCCACTTTACACCCTATTACAGGCATGTGCATTTCCCACTTCACACGTGCACGATTACATCAAGTTCACATAAATTTCTTAACCATACATATAAGCATCATATAAATGAGCAATATTCAGCATAATCAAATTTCACATCAATAAAATAATACTTCACAAAAAGCTTGTTCCCATGGTACCCGTTCTTTTTAAAGAAGATTGAATAAAATCATTCAAGCATTTTATTCAATAAGTTTATATTTCCCAAAACCATTTTTGGAATGCAAATTCACTCACAGGTTTTCGGGTGTACTCGGACTAATGGTCCTCGGGTGCGATCTCTTTGCCTTTTTCGAAAATCTGACCATCTTGACACAGAATAAAATTAAAAATTTACTATATTACCCCAAAGCTAATATAAACTAATTTAAATTACTAGTGCATGATATGTAAATGCGAAATGTGTCCAAATATCGCTTAATCGCGGTATTGACTAAATTTGACCGATCACCCGATTAATTGACAATTATGTCCAAATCACCTCCAAATTACTTCATTCCTCCTCTAATATCTTAATTCACCAATCACATTTCAAATAACTAAATTTCAGCATTGAAATCCCTCAATTCCTTCATGGAAGAATTCGGTCATTGCGGTGCACTAGCACCGTGATTTTTCCTAATCACTTTTCTCACCTAATTCATCATTTTTCCAATTCATTTGCCTTAAAATTTAAACAATTCTTCCTTGATATTCAGCCCTCATGGTTCGGCCAATGAAGAACCCTAGAGAAATTGAATATTTCTTTTGTATTTTTGTTCATAACCATGCTTAACTACCACCAAACAACAACATAGTCTAAAATCAAGCCAATCCAACATTAATTTCCCTTCAATACCCATTTTTCAGAATTGAATTCATCATGATAACTCAATATTCAACCATGGAAAATAAAGAATAAAGCATGGGTAAGCTAGGATTAAAGTAAATCTAAAGAAATTTTACCTTTGTTTGGCTTGATTCTTGAAAAACCCTTGAATTCTCTTGATTTTTGGCTAGTTTTCTTGTTTTTCCCCTTTGTTCTCTTTTGTTTCCCTTTGAATCAGGTTTATGCCAAATTTGGAGAGAGAAAGTGAGGGTTATAAGCTGATTTTATTAGTTTAATAATAAAATCTAATGGCTTGCCACAAGGCATAATGCCATTGGCCCATTTTTCAACTTTTTGACTTTTTCTACTTAATTTCCCACCACAATTAATTCCATAATTATCCATTCCTACCACAAATAAAATCCCTTGGTCTTGACAAGTGCTGGGGCAAAAAATTTACCGATTTACCCCCGGAGCGAAAAAGTTACAATTTTACCCTCATACTCCGAAATGTACCGAAATTACATTATTTTCACTTTCTAACCTCAAATAACACTAATATTGATCAATCTTAATCAAATGGGGCAAAAATTTTTTCTAAAAAAATTCTCGTTTGGTCCTTTGTGGCTAAATTACCATTTTACCCTTGTGCTCCAAAAATACCAAGAATCATAATTTTTCACTGCTAAACTTCTTTTCATACTCCAATAATCATAATTATATTTCATATAATTATTCTTGGTCAAATGTGATCAAATCTTTACTAAAAATCCCCACTTTGTCCTTAAATGGCAAAATGATCGTTTTGTCCCTAACCGGTCAATTTTCCCGATTGACTCAAAACTGGACCTTGAACTCCGAATCATTATTCTAAGTCATTCTGTAGGTTTCAAAAATTTCAAATTCCTCTTAGAATTTCTATTTGAACTAGTTCAAGGCTCGATTTAACTTGGTTGTACCACTTGGTACAATACCGTATTTTAATCAAGCTTGACAGGTTCTCACATAGTCGACCTTGACTTAACCATAGACGACTACCTCAACTTAGATTTGAAAAATACTAGCTTTCTAGAAGAGGATCGACTAGGAAACTTCCACACTCGACTATAAGTGACTGTTAAACACAAAATTCAAATGGAAAATGACTAGTTTATTACTCTAATCACCTTCAATGGCTCTAAGACTTTTTCAACTATAAAAATGACCATTTTTAGAGCATTTCTAGTTAAGAAGAAGAAAGAAAAAAGCCAAACTCTTGAGGATCAAAGTCTTGAAAAAAATGAAAGAAACCAAGCCTTCTTGAGCTAAAATTTCTTTGTGCTTCCATTCCATCCTTATATCCTATCTTCATACCCAATGTTAGGCATTCTTCTTCCATTATACCAAAGTTACATAATCTACCTTTTAGAGACACTATTGCTATTTTTGTAAAGTTTCTAACTTAGATTTTAAAAGTTAGTGTAAGGGTTATGGTTGATCCCATAAAAAGCCATTGTATGGGTTTATGGTGATCTGGTTAAAAACCATGGGTTTGTGGTGAACCTGTTAAAACCATGGGTTTGTGGTGAGCTTGTTAAAAACCATGGGTTTATGGTTAAACTTGTTGACAACCATGGGTTATCGCTTGAACTTGTGAAAAAGCCATTGTGAGGGTTACTGTTTCATCCTATTAAGAAGCAAGAATCCTTTTAAATGGATTGGAAATTCCTTGATGAACCAAGGGAGTGGATACAAGCACTTGAAAAGCTGAACCACTATAAATCTTTGTGTCTTGATTTGCTTTTATGCTTTGTGATTGATTATTGAAACTTTATTTTAGAAAAATCATTTGCTTTGATTTTAATACAAGTAAAAAAAATCCATTTTGAAGAAGTTTTGATTTTTACCTAGTGTCTTCATTTTATCATTATTTTTTGCTATATTTTATTTCAAAGGAACCCATTTTATAAAATGCTTGTAGTTGGATTCATACTTTTCACATCTTCGCTTGTTCTTTGGTAAATGTTTTTCAACCGTCTCAAATTGTCCATTCCTTATTGAAAAGATTTCTTGAAATGTTTTAGTTTTCTTTATTTGATTTACCTTTGGAGTAGGCTATAAAGAATTTTCTTTGCTAATTGAGCATTTGAGAGTTCTTTTTTAGAGGGAAAGGGAGTTTAGAGTAGACTAAAATTGGGATAGCGTATGATCAAATTAATTTATTTGCGTATAGGATAGGGATATACCTATAGGCCATATGTAGTCAGATTAGAGCCTGAACTTAATGAGTCTGTTTTAATTTCAAATCACATAGGGATATAGTGTTTTGGTTAAAATACATATTTTTATAAGATGAGTCGGGAGACTCTTATAAATAATTTAAGACTCTAGGTTAGCAATTCAACCCATTGAAATAAGTTAAGGAGGAAAGGTAAAATTTAGATGAAGTGTGAGGGATATTGTAATCCTAGGCTTATTTAATTTGATTTTTTCTCAACTTATTATTTTGATTTTTTTTCTTGTTGGTTTAAATTTTAGTTTATTAGTTTTATTTAATTAGTCAATTTGGATTGTTTGGATAAGATTAAATTGTTCTAATTTTAGTACTTAGTAAAAGTTTTAGATTAATTCCCTGTGGGATCGACACTCTACTTGCTTATATACTATCTGTTCGATACGTATACTTGCGTAGTAGAATTTTAACTGACAAGTTTTTGACGCCACTTCAGACTTCTTGAATCTTCCAAAAGTTTAACTTAATGGTCTTAAAATATCCTATATATACTAACAAACCTAACCTAAATTTATCAAGTTGACCTAGGGTTTAATTTGGGCTTAAAAACATAATAAGAGGCCCAAAAATCACTTGTCAGTCTTCGCAAACTGCTATTCTCGGTGTAGTACATCTAGCAAATTCACAACACAATTTTCTCTATCTTCGAAGCAGAACTGGGCAAAGTTATCTTTAACAAATTTTTAGGTCTATCTCTTAGCTTTCCAATGGTCCAAGAATTGCAGCAGTTGGAGTTCTGTAGCTCAAGATATGACCAAAACACTGAAGCATATGCAAGCAGACTTCTAGGTCTTTCAACACTTTACTTTCCATAATTAAGCCCAATTACTTTAGTTCCTACCAAAAATATAAAATCTAATAAATATTAACCAAATTAAAAGAAATAACATAAAATTAAAATAACTCACTTAAAAATAAACTAAATATAAAAACAACTAAAAATTGATTAAATTATAATTAAAAACTGAGGATTTAGCTAATATTTAATAACAAAATTAGAATAAAATAATTCTATAAAATAGAATTATCACTTTTAAACCTCCAACAAAAGTTGCCTTTATTCAATTTTTTTTTGTGTTTTTAGATGCTTTGTTTTTTGAAGATATTTAGGTTGAAATCAAAAGAGATGAACATAAAGGAGAAGTGTGCATTTTTTCTAATGCTAAAAGGATTCTGTGTCCTCTTTTAGTTGTTGAGAACCTAACTAGAATAAAAGCATTTAAGGGGGAAAATTACACCTTGACCTTTTAGGCTCTTTTAGATAAAAAGATAGTTGAGCTTGTTGGAATTGAAGAAGAAGAGGACTATCAAATTGCATGGGGTATCAAGTATCTTTTATAACAGATGTTAAGGGGAAGCAACTTACGCATGTATTGTGATCTTGACATGTCATTTCTTTTAGGTTTAAAACAACATTAAGGCCATAAATAATAAATATCCAATTGAAGAAGGAGATGAAGAGTGCCTTAGCACATATTTATTTCCCACTATCTATAGTTTCAAGAAAAAAACCTCACTTCTTGGGGTGTTACAACCATTGATCTAGGGTGCTACGGTTTCAAGCATGATAGATGATAACCTTGATACTACTTAATAATATCCCTGATTTGTAGTACACTGTTTATAAGTATAATGCTTGATATCTTTGTATTCTTGGCATAACATATTAAGATCAAGTGCTTCTTTTGTATTCTAAGGATCTTCTTTTTGGTTTTTTGTCAATGAAATCTATTAAATTTAAAAAAAAAAAATATTTGTGAATCTCTCAAACATCTCATTAATGAACTCACCCTCATTCATTCTAAAAAGCTCATAGTCATGGGTAAGCAATTCAATTTTGGATTCTTTAACTTATTTAGTGTCCTCATAGGTAGTTTTTAAGGTATCCCAAATTTGTTTGACATTTTCACACATTGATACCTTATTAAACTCACTAACTACTAAGGCATAAAGAAGAGCATTGTAAGCTTTACAATTTATTTGAACTAAATTTTTGTCCGTATCATTCCACTCATGTCTAGTTTTAATTACTATCTTATTATCTACCTCCTTATAAAGGACATGTGGACATCTAATACAACACTCCAAACATCTAAGTCTATAGATTGTATAAACATTTCCATGCATTTTTTCCAATAAAGATAGTTATTACTTATAAAGAGAGGTGGCCTTTGAATTGATTGCCCTTCACCCAGTATGGTTGCTGTCACCTTTATTTTGTCAATTTGAGCTTTTAGAAAAGATTTCTCAAAGGCTGTTAGACATTCAAAATTTGAGACCAAGCTTTCATACCAATTATTAGTGTAGAAGTCTTAATGAACAATATATCAAGAAGAGGTGAATTGATATATTAAAAATTTCTTTAAAAATTAAGGTATAAAAATCCAAAGCTTTTTTACCCAAAAGTGTTTTCTAATATCAAAATCAAGTTTTCAACAATAAAACACTGAACATAAAAATAACATGCCAAGGTAAACATTTTTACTAATTTAATACTAGTTATGAAAGAATAAATGGAAAAATATTTTTCTAAGTGTAAAACAATAAAAAAAATATAAATCTATTTTCCTAAGGCAAATATAAGCAATGAAAAATAATGCTAAAAATTAAAAAAAAACATAAAAATTTGTAGTGTTTTGACTTTTTCGATGCCTACATCCACTTCCTTAGTAACCAAGGAGTTTCAATCCACTATCAAGGATTTTTGCTTTTTAATGGGGCAAAGCGATAACCTTTACATTGGCTTTTTATGGGATTAAGCAATGACCTTTACATAATCCACAAAGGGATTCTTGCTTTTTCATGGGATCAATCGATAACCCTTATCATGGTTTTTTATGGGATTGAATGATAACCTTCACAGAATCCACAAAAAGATTCTTACTTTTTAACGAGATGAAGCGGTAACAATAGTTTTTTAAAAGCTCAACCACAAACCCTCACAAATAGCTTTTCAAAGTTAAGTTAGAGCCTTTACAAGATGTGTGTACAAAAGAGTAATAGCAAAGATTTGCCTCACAAAGGCTAGATGTTAGAGATTTTTATCTTAGGTGCAATGAAAGAAGAAATTTTACCTTAAATGAAGCAAAGATTCAACTTTGTAAGCTTGATGGAAGACTAAAAAGATGTTAGAGAGTGAAGATGAGCTTTTGGTAGTCTTTTTAGGGTTTGAAGCTTTGGTTCAAGTCATTTTTTGCTTTAAAATGGCTTAAATGCATCTATTTATAGTTAGGCAATGTTTGGAGTTATTAAAAACAAGTTTGAATCAAATTTGATCATTGTTGAAGCTTAACAGTCGACTATAACTCTTTTAAGCTTAACAATGTTTTCAAATTTCTCAAATTAAGGCTTTTATAGTCAATTATAATCTTTCTCTAGTTGATCCATTTCTTGAAAGAGTGTTTCTTGCAAGGTTAAGCTGCTACAGTTGATTATGCTTTCTCTATAGTCGATTATGGATGTGTAATCTTGACTTTTTCTTGCCTTTGACTTGTTAGAGTTGACTATGCTTGGTCCAAGGTCGACCATGTTTGTTCAAAATGTGATTTTCTTGAGTTTTTTGGAACAAGGTCAACTATAAACACTTTAGGGTCGACTGCGACTTTATAATCTTCAAGTTTTGCACTCTTTCAACCTTTGGATCGACTTGAGTTTTTCTAGGATTGACTCTTGGCTTGTGTCTTGAGGTTTCCATAGGTTTTTGGTGCTTTTCTCTAGCTATTTCCTCCTTTCCTTGTTTCTATATTCAAATAACATTACAAGGGCATATTTGCTTTTGCATTTTTAGCTAAATATGCATTGTTTGAAAGCTTATAAGGTTTTTTCTAATGAAGCATGATTTTTCAAACAAATATGTAACCTTAAGGGATTAAAAATGTATTTAAGACAATTTCAAATGCTTGGCATTAGGTTTAAGAAAAGATGTGATTTTTGTCAAATCAAAACATGATTTAACCCAAGGCTAACAAAAAGAATAAAAGAAATTCAAATTAAACATTAAGAGGATATTGTGGTTATAGATCGTTAGTTAATTAATTTGACTTGTTTTTGCTTTAGTTCTTGTTTTTTTAGTTTTTCTTTAATTTTAGTTGTTTGAATAAGATTAGGTTGTATCAATGTTAGTGCTTGGCAATAATAGTAGTAGATTAAGTATAATTCTTTGTGGGAATGAACTTTATTTTCATTATATTACCTATTTACAATACATCCATTTCTGTGGTTTATTTGAAAAACAATTTCTAGCAAGCTAAGGGTGTGGAATTGTTCCACACTCAATGTTCGATAAGTGGACAGCTTGATCATGAAATGTTCATGATCAAATAGGTTGAAATTAAGTAATGTGTTGGAGTAAAAAGGCAGAATCTATCTAACACATAATTTTAGCAGATGTTTTGGTTTTGAATAGCAAGAAAGTCTTCCAAATTTAATTCTGAAAATTTCAGAGTTAAGTCCCTTTTTGAACTGTTCATTAAAGGGATTAATTTTAAGCTTCAATTGATAAATGTTGGGCTGGATATTTGGCACAATGAAAAACAATGTTTTAGTTATGCAAACGGCAACCTACAACAAGCGTTGTCTAGGAAAATGACACACAAGGCTATTGCACTTCCCTATTGGCATGGGAACCACTGTACTTTTTAATAGGAACAAGCTGAATAAAGTGGCAGCAAATGGTCAGCAATGATTCTTTCCTTAGCTAATCATTAACTCTGAAATTGTTTGGGACACATGCCTAAAATCAAGGAGATTGCATCCATGGATGGAATCAATCAATTTTAATTGATAGATATAAATCTCCAATCTGATTTTCTATTGAATTAAATTGAAAATCTCCCAATTAAGGGAATGGAATTGATTAATTTGGCATAATCTAATAAAGATTAGATTATCATAATTAAGTGTCACGACCCAATTCCCGAGCCATGACCGGTGCAAGGACCTAATGAGCATAGCTCACTAAGCCTAAGCAAGCCTATTTTCACTTACTTTATTCCATACATGCTCGTGTGAGGCATCCACACGTAATGCACCAGTGTGCATACAATGCCAATTAACAATGGCATATCCAATCATACATACAAACACACACCTTTTTCCGGGTGTGAACACAGCCAAATCACAATGGCATTATCAATCACAATATACATGCACTATTCCAGTCATGTATTTAGCAATTTACATTGCTTACACATTTACATTCATACCAGTCAAATATAAACTTTGACAGTGTACATTACATGTACATAACCACCATACAAAAGCCCATGACTTCCAACGGAGACATTTACAATAAAAAGTATCATTATCTAATGCCAGATACATACCCAGGAGATGCTCTACGGGGACTCCTCGATTTAGGGTCCAACAGTCTCTTGATCTGAAAACATGAATTTTTGAAAACGGTGAGTACAAAACTCAGTGAGTGAATATTAGAAGGGAACAAGCAATCTCGACCAGGAAATTTAACAATCATGATGCACTGGTTGAAAATAGGCCATTTTTTTTCTATCTAACTACTATTTCAAACCCTTTTTCCCTCACCTAGGAATTTATTACGTATTCAAGCATTAAACATCCTTGAATTTACACTGATCATTCTATCAAAGTAGTAAATCGACGGTTGTTTGCAAACCGTCACATAATAAGGGTTTCACAACCCGTACAATTCATATATGCATATGTACCACGTACAATTTAATTCACCAATCATTCTATCTCATTCATTGTCCCATTTTTTCCTCCACTCTGCTATACTCTCAACTCATACATCATTACCGGCATTGCACTTCCCACTCCGCACATGCACGGTAGTAATTATCACAACCTTTATCATTAGACCGGCATTGCACTTCTCACTCCGCACATGCACGGTCGTAATTATCACAACCTTTATCATTAGACCGGCATTGCACTTCCCACTCCGTCGTAATTATCACACTCTTTATCATTCAACCGGCATTGCACTTCCCACTCCGCACATGCACGGTTGCATCAATTTCATCATAATTTATTAATAATGCATATCAGCATAATACAAGGGTACACAGATTCAGAACACTCAATTTCACATAATTTCTCAATAATACATGTAGGCATCATGTTGATATACACAGATGCATCGCAATGATATTTAACGTCACTGAAATATTTTCACCTTCAATTTCAAACAATTCGCATACCATACAATCACATATATACATAAAGACATTTATCTGAGCACTTGCAGGTGTTACGTATCGCCGTCCCTGCAAGCCCCTAGACAGCGAATCACGCTTCACCAAAGTTCATGCATGATAATTTCCAGAAATCGTGGGCGTTACGTATCGTCATCCCCACTTTGCACATCATTATTGGCATGTGCATTTCCCACTTCGCACGTGCACGATTATATCCAATTCACGTAAATTTCTTAGCCATACATATAAGCATCATATAGATGAGCAATATTCAACACAATTAAACATCAATACATCTCACATATTTACACATATATGACAGCACAATTTCATGCCTTCATGCTTACCACAATTCATCACATAATTTTCATGCTTTCATACATACCGCGTAATTTTATGCCTTCATGCATAACACAATTTACCACATAAAAATCATTTTTATCAAGGGCTTGTTCCCGGCACGTGTTTTAAAAAAACTTTGGATAAATCATTTAATTATCCTAATCAATACAATGTGCATTTCCTAAGAAATTTGAAATGCAAATTCACTCACCGTCTCACAAATCCGGATTCCGGATGCTCTCGGATTAAAAATCCTCAATCACGATTCCCTTGCCTTTCTTGGACTTCTCACCACCTTAACACAGAATAAAATTAAGAATTTTACTATATTGCCCCCAAACTAATATAAACTAATTTAAATTGCTAACGTATGATACGCAAAGGCAAAAATGCGTCCGATTATCGCTTTAACGCGGTATTGCCTAATTTCGACCGATTACCCGATTAATCGGCTATTATGTCCAATTTGATTCCAAATTGATCCATTCTTTTTCTAATACTTTAATTCACCACAAATCATTTAATTAATGTCAATTCCAGCATTCAACCTTTTCCATTTCTTTATGGAAAAATTTGGCCAATACAGTGCATTAGCACTGAAAATTTTTCTACTACATTTTCACTTGAATTTGTCATTTTCTAATTTCTTTCATTTCAAATGAAATCATTTCATTTGAAATGAACCAATTTCCTCATGCATTCTCCACCCTAGGTTCGGCCTAATGAAGAACACCTATGAGATTCAATTTCTTTCTTCCATTTTTGTTCATAATCATGCTTAACTACCTCTAAACACTAGCATAGTCTAAATTCAATCCAATCCAACATCAAATCCTTATCCGTACCCATTTTTCAGAATTTATTTCATCATGATATCTCAATATTTAACCATAGAATTCAAGAACAAAATCATAGATATTGTAGATCATAAGCCAAAGTGAAGATTTATTACCTTTTTCACTTGATTTCTCCTTGAAATCACACTTTGTCTTGAATTTCCACCTAGGTTTTATGTTTTTTCTCCTTTGTTCTTCTTTTCTTCCCTTCAATCGGTTTTTTTCCAGAATTTAGAGAGAGAAAATGAGGGTTAAGGCTGATTTTTATGGCCTTTATACTAAAATAAACAAGTTGCCACATGGCATTATGCCATTAGCTCATTTTCTTTACTTTTTGACTTTTCTTCTCATTCTTTTTCCACCACTTGATTAATCAAGTCCAAATCTGATCCAAAGATGATCATGGCTGGAAAACTTTATTCTGGTAGTGAAAAATTACGGTTTTGCCCCCGGGATGGTAAAATTACGATTTTGCCCCTATACTCCGAAATGTACCGAAATTTCATTATTTTCACTGTCCAACCTCAAATAACACTAATATTAATCCATATTAACCAAATGGGACAAAATCCTTTCAAAAAAATTCCCGTTTAATCCTTCGATGGTAAAATTACCATTTTACCCTTGTGTTCCAAAAACACCGGGAATCACCATTTTTACACTGCTAAACATCATTTTATAATCCAATAATCATAACTGTATTTCATAAAAATTATTTTTGGTCCAATGTGATCAAATATTGGTTAAAAATCTCCATAAATCAACAAATGAGAAAATGACCGTTTTGTCCATAACCGGTCAATTTTCTCGACTGACTCCAAACTGGACCTTGAACTCCGAATCACTATTTTGAGCTATTCTGTGGGTTTCAAAATTTTGAAATTCCTCTTAGAATTTCTATTTAAGCTCAATTTAACTTAATTGTACCACTATGTACAATACTGGCTTTTAGCAACTGGGACAGGGTCTCACATTAAGTTTGTTGGTCAAATTTTAAAAGATGGCCACTTAATCGGATTAAGCAAATTTAATTAAGGAGAGTCTCACTAATTTGTTGGAGATTCTAATAAAGATTAGTAATATAAGTTTAGTAAGAACGTAAACACTAAATAATAGAATGGATAATGCTAATTCATAAAATGTTTAGGACCCATGATTTTTTTTATAAAGTTTCTTAATTTGATTAGGACCAAATATGAAAAGTTTCTTAAAATGTTAGGACATATTTGGTAAGTTTCTTAAAATGTTATGGTGTCTAAAATGATCATAAAACCTTCTTAAAATGTTTATGATGGATTTCCAAATTAGTGAAGTTTCCAAAATGGTTTAGGATTCTAATTAAAAGAGTTTAATTAGAATGAACTTACTAATCTAGAATAAATTCATATGATATTTGAATTGATAAAGTTTTTAATTAGATTAATCTCTTTAGTGAGTGATTTCGAAATGAGTTTTCCAAATGATGTTTTCTACTAGAGGGATATCAAATTATTCAAACTTTGATCTTCAAATGTTCAATGACAATTTTTGAATTAAATGCAAGCTCATCATCATATAAAACATGTTTACTTTTGTATGTTCGTAATTAGATAATGGATATATGAGGATGGTTATGGATTATGGACCCATTGTGAAAGTGAATGTTTGGTTAAATTACTATCTACGAACATTTTTTTAAATAGGGTTTGTGTAGCTTACCTTATTTTTTATTTTTTACATTTGTAATATTCTCTCTGTATTACACGCCTCTTGAATGTAACTTGAGGTCTCTACATTCATTTGTAATTAAAAATAAGATAAGATTAGGAAAGGAATTTTTGTAATCCGAAGATGGAGATCCAAGGCACCATAAAGATCAAAGGAGGATGTAAGCTAAGGCTTCTAATGCATAATGTATGTTATCCCCTTGGATTTGACCAATTACTTTCCTTTGGTGGCTTAAGGAAACTAGAGTAGAAAAGTCCATAACCATCCTAGTAGAATTGCATGTGATAATTTAATTGCTATACATGTTAAATAATTGAGACCTAATAAGAAATAATAAAATCCCTTGCAAAATATTAGGTCACATGCTACACATGATTTAGCTACCTTCCAAATCCATAGTATAAAACCAGAGCTCTTCATATAAGAGACATGTTGAGTAACTCAAGGTTAAACTTTATCAAGAGTATGTTTTTGCTGTGAATATGGGTTTTACTTAACTAAAATTATATGGTTTGGATGTGTCACACTTGACCATGCAAGTTTAGAAACAATAATTAGATGAATTGTATACAATATACTTAGGCCAAAAGTTTTCAATTAACTTAATCTAGAAGACACAGAAGAGATGTGATCGATAAACTAAGTTATTTACCCAATTAGGCATATCATGGCTTATTGAGTAACTCAAGTTCATGGTAGGTTGAACAGGTCCAAGCCCATTAGAAAGATCCTAGTAGAGACTTTTTAAAATGAATTTAAGGGTTACCATTTTGAATAAAATAGTTAAAGAGTTATTTAAAATATTAAGAACTTTATATAGTCTATGCATAATACTTACAAATCGTTTATTTATTAAGGCTTAATTGTATACATTGCTAACAACCGATCATTTTGGAGCATTTTGGATGCAAACAAACTCACTAGCCCAAACTTCTTAGATTGGTTTCGAAATTTCAAGATTGTCTTGGAACAGGAGAAGAAATCATCTGTCCTAGATATTCCTCTTCCACCTCTCTCTACTGATAATGCTAGTGTTGAGGATTGGGATATGTATCAACGTCATAAGGATGATGATGATCAGGTAATGTGTGTGATATTGGCCAGCATGTCTTCCAAGCTTTAAAAGCAACATGAGCACATGGATCTCCAAACAATGATTTTCATTTTAGAGAGCTATTCAATAAGGAGGGGTGCACTGAGAGATACGAGATCTTTGAGGAATTATTCTAATGTAAGATGGTAGAAGGCAGTTTTGCTAAAGCGCATGTGTTGAAAATGATTAGGCTCGTTGAAAAGCTTGGACAATTAATACTAGCAATGGACCATGAGCTACGTTTTAACTTAATTTTTCAATCTCTTTTTAACAGCTTTACTCAATTTGTGTTGAACTCCCATATTAACCATTTGGAAGCTACCCTTTTTGAAATTCAAAATATGTTGGACATGGCACAGAAGTCCATCAAGAAAGATAATAGAGCTTGACTTATTTTTTCATTTTCGGAGGCTCATAAGAAGTCCAAAAAAAAAAAGCCCTTAAAAAGAAGAAGGTAGAGTCCCAAACCGAGAAGCCACTAAAGCCTAAGGGAGGTGTTCACAAGGATAATGAGAAAGGGAATTACCATTGTTATGGCAAACTTAGGCGTTGGAGAAGGAATTGCAAGGAATGCTTAGCTACCGTGAGTAAGAGAAAAAAGCTTGGTGAAGCTTAAAGTACAGGTACCTTTTGCCAAGTAATTCTAGTTTACTTTAAAGGTATATGATACCTTAGAAGTGGTTCTAATATGCGTAACATGTTATAGGAACCAAAGAAAAAGGTGACTAGGATTTTGGCTGAGGAGGCGACACCATGGATGGACAAGATGGAGCATTAGATGTTGCATAGGGTGGCTACATTCCAATTGGATATGATATGTTGGATAATCTAATTGAATGTTTTTGAAACATTTTGATATTTTGATTATTGCCATATGGATGGTTGGGGAAACATTTGTGTTTTAGAATTGGATGTTTAAACTTTTATGCTGTATTTTGAATAATTATATCAATTCATTATCCATATTTCATATTCCAATGGATGGCTAGATGGGGGTGAATGGCACTAAAAAGAAATTCTAAAGGAAACTCTTAAGTTTGAAAAAATTTTAAATGATTTTGGAATAGAGAGTTTAAAACTTGTTAAGGTTAAAAGACACCGAGTAAAGAGGGAGTAAAGAGATTGAACAAAATACAAGTATTTATAGTGGTTAAGTTTTCTTAACCTACATACACTACTTGATTTCCCAATAAAGGATTTTCAACCCAACTTCACTAAACCAAGGGAATTGACAACTTTCACTAAGCTTTTATAAGGTGAGCTTTTAACCTAAGCTCAAAACCCTTACAAGATTCCTCAATCTTTTCCAAGCTTAGTCCACCCCTCAGAATGTCTCTCACATTTTAAGTAAACAAAGAATAAAGAGAAGATGGAGTATAATCGATGACCTAGTTGATCTAAGATGTACAAAGTTAAGCTCAAAAATCTTTTGCAAAGATAAAAGTGAAGCACAATAGAAAAGAGAACTTTAAGACACTTCTAAGCTCAATTTTTGCTCTTGAATGGTTCTCTCTTGCATTTATGACATTTTGAACCCCTTTTTATACTTGAAAAGCAAAATTAGACCGTTAGAGACAGTTTGAAGCTAATTTGTTCATTATTTTATCTTTTAGCAATCTGTTTCAAATCTCTAGTAGTAGCTCTTTAATCGGTTAAGACGAGCTTTAACTAATTAAAGCTTTTTGGTCGAGCAATTTATTTGATAACATTAATCGATTAAAAAGGCCTTTAACCAATCAAAACCTTTTTGTCTTCAAACTCCCTCAACTGATATTTTTCATTAGCTTTCTCCTAATCGATTAATCCTCCCTTTAACTGATTGAAGCTCTTATTCCTTTAATTTTAACTGATTAAAGGAAATTTTCTAATCGATTAAAAATCTTTAAATTTAAATTGCTTCATTTGTCACCTTTCAACGGTCAACATCTTTTTGGAGTTGAATTTTGACACTTTCAAGAATTCCAAGTTTTGAGCTTTAATTGATTAATCCTTTTGGTTAATTGATAAACGCACTTCTGTTTTACATCAAGTACTCCTTTAATCAATTACATCTTGTGTTAACTGATTAAGACTTTTCTGCCTAACTCTAGTGTAGCGCCCAGTATTGCCTTAACTGATTAAAGATCCTTGTTAATTAAATAAGACCAATCTGCCTTCACTGAGTTCTTTTTTCTTTGCTTGTTTCATTGATTAATTGATCTTGCAATTCAACAAACTTCTTGGCTGGCTTTCAAACAACAAATATGTTAAGAAATTTAAGTTTTCTCCTATACACTTAAATAATAGAATTATACACCTGTGAATGGGAAATGTTTTGTAATCATAAAAAACACATGGAGTCAACATTTCCCCCATTTTATGATGACAAAACACTCTTTGATTAAGAATGCAATGTCTTTAAAGCTATGTTAAATACTTAGGCATTTCGAAAGCAAATGCGAGAGAGCTTTTAACATGAATAATTTAAATGCAAAACTCATTCAAGCAATTTTGATAATTTTTGTTATTTCAAAACTATAACCAATTTAAAGCTAATAAAGCTAACAATCTCCCCCTTTTTGATATGAGAAAAACTTTGAGCAAAATTTGCTTGTAAAACGACTCCCCCTAAGTTTAACCATGAAATGCTTTGATTAGAAATGTTAAGCTTTTTATAAAGACAATGAAAGATGATAACATATTTAAGAATTTGAAAAACTCCCCCTCAATGGTTGCAAGGTTCAAAACTTGCCATTATTCCTTTTTGAAAAACTCCCTTTTAGTAGTCGCAAGGTTTAAAACTTGATTAAAGCCACAAGGTCAAATATTTCTTTTTTGACGATGCAAAGCTTCTCAATATCTCTTGTTATATCAAAAAGGAAGATAAAAGGATAGTAAGCACAACAATTTGCAAACCACAATAAGCACAACAAGGAACATACCAATTGTTAGAAATCAATATTAGGCTAAACAAAGCAATTGATAGATATAAATAAAAGCTCCCATTTTGTAAAAACAAATAAGTAAAAAATCAAATGTGAGGGATAATATCATTTTAAGGTTCATTATATCAATTGGAAAAACACTAGTGAAGGCTCCCTTTTTTTGAAAGAACATTAAGCATACGAAGTATATCAATTTGTTAATTGTAAAACACATTAAAGAAAGATGTAATCGATTTTAAAACTTTATTGAGAAGACATAATATAAGGCTTGATACTAATTTAAAGTTAGATGTGAATTGAATGAACTTAAAACTTGATATCAATATATGGAATGAACTAAGGAACTTGATATCAATTGTTGATGTCAACATTCAAGCATAAAATCCATGTAAAGCACAATATCAATTTGGTGTTAAAAAGATATTACCAATAATGTGTTGGTCCTAATGGAATGTTAGAGGGGGTGAATAGCATTAAAATTTTTTTGAAAGATTTAAAAAACTTTTAAATGATTCTGTAATGGAGAGTTTTGTCACGACCCAATTCCCGGGCCATGACTGGCGCAAGGACCCAATGAGCATAGCTCACTAAGCCCAAGCAAGCCTATCCATTTACTCTTGCTCAACAAACATTATCATATCATGCATACGAACACCTCTTTTCCTGAGTGTGAACATAGCCAAACACAATGGCATTATCGATAATAATATACATGCACTATACCAGTCATGTATTTAGCAATTTACATTGCATACACATATTCACATAGTTAGATTGTATTCACAATACAAAAAAAACCCATGACTTCCAGCAGAGACATTTACAATAAAAACGGGCAACTATTGAATGTTGGACACCTACCAGGAGACGAACTATAGTGATCCCGTGATCTAGGATTCTACAATCTCCTGATCTGAAAACATGAATTTTTTTAAAATGGTAAGTACAATACTCAGTGAGTGAACATTAGGTAGAAATAAGCAATAATATCCAAGAATGATTTTAAACCATGATGCCCACATTTGGAACAAAACATTTTTGATCCAATTTATTATCAAACCCCTTCCCTCAACTTAAATTAATTTGCAACGAAGGAGTATTCAATTTCATACATATGCACATAGATGAATACGATATCCCACTATCTCACCAGCTCATATGCAACCCCCACATCGCCCACATAGCTGGAGTTATCGTGTGCATCCCCCCACATCGTGCACAAACAATATCACTCAATCTCACTAGCTCATGTACTCCCCACATCGTACACATGTACGGTTATAATTATCACATAGTATTATTGGTCAATACAATCACACATCAACACATATATATAGCAGCATATTACAAAGCACATGAATTCATGCCTTTATGCATATCACAATTCATATCAAAGGCTTGTTTCCAGGCACGTATTTTTAGAAATTCGGATAAAATCATTCAGATTATCCATTTCGATACACGTACATTTCCCAAAATAATTTGAAATGCAAATTCACTCACAGTGTCAAAAATCCGAATTCCGGGTGCACTCGGATTAATAGTCCTCAAGCACGATTCCTTTGCCTTTTTCGGACGTCTCACCACCTTGACATAGAATAAAATTAAAAAATTTACTATATTACCCCTAAGCTAATATAAACTAAATTTAAATTGCTAATGCATGATAGGCAAATGAAAAATGCGTCCAATTATCGTTTTAACGCGGTATCGATTAAATTCGATGGCTTACCCGATAAATTGGCCAATACGTCCGATTTGATTCCAAATTGCACCATTCTTTTTCTAATACTTTAATTCACCACATATCATTCAAATAGTGCCAATTTCAGCTTTAAAACTTTTCCATTTCTTCATAGAAAAATTCAGCCATTACAGTGCATTAGCACTGTAATTTTTCCTACTAAACATTTTCACTTTAATTTGTCATTTTCTAATTTATTTCATTTCAAATGAAGTCATTTCATTTGAAATGAAACAATTCCTCATTGATTCTCAACACCCTAGGTTCGGCCAATAACGAACAACCAAGAGAATCAATTTATTTCTTACGGTTTTGCTTACTAACATGCTAACCTATCTCTAAACACTAACATAGTCTAGAATCAAGCCAATCCAACATTAAATCCTCATCCACACCCATTTTTCAGAATTTAATTCTTCATGATATCATGCCTCTCAACCATAGAAAATGGAAAGAAATGCATGGGTATTGTAGACCATAAGCAAAAGTGAAGAAATGTTACCTTTGTTTTTCTTGATTCATGAAAAACACATGAAATCTCTTGATTTTTGGCTAGGTTTTAGCTTTTCTCCCTTTGTTTCCTTTCTTTTCTCTTCAATTCTGGTTCATGCCGATTAAAGAGAGAGAAAATGTGTTGAAATGGCTGATTTTTAAGCTTTAATAATAAAATAATCAAGCATGCCACGTGTCACATGCTTATTGGCCCATTTTTTTAAACCTTATTGACTTTTTCTTCCAATTCTTTTCCACCACATGATTAATCAAAGTCAAGATATGATCAAAAGATGATCATGGCGGGAAAAATATGTTCTGGTGGTGAAAAATTACGATTTTACCCCCGATATGGTAAAATTACGATTTTGCCCATATACTCCGAAATGTACCGGAATTACATTATTTCTACTTTTCAACCTCAAAGAATACTAATATTGATCAATATTAATCAAATGGGGCAAAAAAATTTTCAAAAAAAATTCCCGTTTGGTCCTTTAGTGGCAAAATTATCATTTTACCCTTGTGCTCCAAAAATACCGAAGATCACAATTTTTCACTGATAACTTCATTCTGTACTCCGATAATCATAATTGTATTTTATATAATTATTCTTAGTCAATTATGGTCAAATATTGGCTAAAAATCTGCATTTTATCATCAAATGGTAAAATGACCGTTTTGTCCCTAACTGGTCAATTTTCCCGATTGACTCCAAATTGGACCTTGAACTCTGAATCACTATTCTAAGCCATTCTGTGGGTTTCAGAATTTTCAAATTCCTCTTAGAATTTCTATTTGAGCTAGTTCAAGGTTTGATTTAACTTAATTGTACCACTAGGTACAATACCGGCTTTTAACAAATTCGACAAGGTCTCACAAGTTTAAAACTTTTTAAGGCTAAAAAATACCAAGTAAAGAGATAGTAAAGAAAAGTGGAAAAAACCCAAGTAGTTATAATGGTTCGGTCCCTTTAACCTATATCTACTACCTTGATCTCCCAATCAAGGATTTTTAACCCAACTTTGCTAAACGAGTGGAACTGATAGCATCCACCAAGCTTTTACAAGGTGAGCTCCTAACCCAAGCTCAAAACTGTTACAAGATTCCCTAAGCTTTCCTAAGCTTAGTTTACCCCTTAGAGTGCCTCTCACACTTAAGTAAACAAGAAATAGAGAAAAAAATGAAGTACAATTGATCACCTAGTTGATTTAAGATGTACAAAGTTAACCTTAAACACTTTTTTCAAAGGTAAAAGTGAAACACACTTGAAAAGAGAACTTGTTAACACTTTTTGGCTCTAATCTTGCTCTTGGATAGTTTTGTCATGCATTTATGACCTTTTAGAGCTCTTTAAATACTTGGAGGATAGTTTCTAACCGTTAGAAATGGTTTTGGAGTAGAAATAACCATTATTTTGTCTTTTAATGACTCTTTTCAAATTTGATGGCAATAACTCTTTAAATGATTAAAGGTGAGTGTTAACTGGTTAAAGCCTCTCTATTTGGCAATCTACTTCATAGCATTAACCGATTAAAGGGAACTTTAACTGATTTGAAACTTTCTCTCTTCAAACTCCTTTAAACATTATTTTTTACTAGTTTTCTTCTAATTGATTAATCCTCCTTTTAACTGATTGAAGTTTTTTTTCCTTCAGCCTTAACCGATTAAAATAAACTTTAATAGATTAAAATATCTTTGAATTTGAATTCCTTTATTTGGTGCCATTCAACAGTTAACTTTACTTTTGAATTTGAATTTTGGCACTTTTTTGGTACTTCAAGTTTGATCTTTAGTCGGTTAACCCCTTTGGCTAACTGCTTAATAATATTTTATTTTGCATCAAGTACTCTCTTAATTAGTTAAGTCTTATGTTAACCGATTAAGCTTTTCTGTCTCATTTTAGTGTAGCGCCAATTTTGCCTTAATTGATTAAAGATCTTTGTTAATTGGTTAATACTGCATAATCTTCATTAAAACTCTTTCTTCTTTGCTTGTTTAACCAATTAACCCATCTTGCAATTGAGTAGGCATCTTGACTTACTCTTAAATATCAAATATATTAATGAATTTAAGATTTCTTTTCCACACTTAAATAATATGATTCGAAACCAATGAATGAGGAATGTTTTGTAATAATAAAAAACACATGGAGTCAACATAATGAACAACATCGATTGTTAAATTCTCACCACAACTTTGTTAGCTTTACTCTAGTTTTAAAATGACAAATTTGATTAAGCCAAAATATGGCATGTAAATGCTGGAAAATGTTTTTATATTTGAAAAAAATCCTTAAGAGTTTTGAAGCTAGCCTTGTAAAGAAAAATGTTTTATTTCAAACTAAAACTCAAGCTGCCAGCCTCAAGAATCAACCTTTCAAGAATGAAAAATCAATTCAAATGAAACAGAGAGCAAAATTTCTTGTTCTCTATATAGCAATAATCAACACTTGAGAAGATAATAAGTAATTCCAAAGTTATAGAAGGCTGACAAAGAAGAAGTTCAAGCACGATGAAGAAATCTCTCTTAAAAGCAAAGTCAACTCTAAGCGAAAAAGTCAATACATAAATTCTAAAGATCAAAGAGTCAACTTTTGGAGGAGGAGAATGATTCCTAAAGCACTAAAGACAAAATTTGGAAACTTGAAAAATCAAGAAAGAGAAGGGATAAATGGATTGTCAAGCCTAGCTTTATAATATACTTGCTATGTCATTCATGCATCTGATAGCATGTTTGCATACTTGAATGCCTCAAAAAATTGTTAAAGGTCGGTATCGTACCTAGTGGTACAATTAAGTTGATTTAAGCCTCGAACTAGTCCAAATAGAGATTTTAAGATGCACTTGAGAGTTATCGAACCTTAGAATGACTTAATATGGTGATTCGGAGTTTGAGAGATATTGATGGTGAATTTTGTCACATTTCATGTCATTTGGCTTGAATTTGATGAATTGCGATGATGGAAATTGAAAATGGTGATTTCAAAAATATAATTCCTTTGGAAATTGATTGAATGGTAATGAGAAAATCAAATGCATTGAGGTACCTTGGATGTATTTGGAGTATTGAAAGTGAAATGAATTTATTGGGAGTGGAATTAGATGCTTTGATTGATTAAACAACGTATGATTCGAATTAGATTGAATGCCAATTTAGTTCGATAACAATTGGACCTACGTAAAACACCGTCTTCAGATGACTATTCGAACATTTCGCATCCCATTTCATGCATTCATTTAGAGCCTGAAATAGCTTTATAACTGTTTGGTACAAATATAGTGAATTACTTGTTGTGCACTATGTTTAGGTGGTGAACCATTCTGTAAAGGTAAAGAGATTGCACCCGAGGACCAGGAGTAGGACTACTCCTGATATAGTGAGTAACTATATTATCATATTAACTATCTAAAGTAGTTTCTATTCATTTTTATGATTTTAAAGAAAAATGAGCTTTAATTGTAAATCTTTATGTTTTATGATTGAAATGTGATTAAATGAAATGAAATTTATAAATCATTTTGAAATTTAATGATGATTTCAGAAATTGAGTAGGTGGAGACTTTATTTTACTTGTGAAATATATATACATATATACTTAGTTTGAGTTGATGGCTTATGATAAAACAATGGCATGAATGGCTGAAATTGCGGATTTGTGGAATATATGGGTTGTTTTGTGTTGTTTTGATAGGCTGGTTAAAATTATATTTGTCATGTCATGCTGCTGAAATTTTATTGATTTGGTGGGTTATTGTATTAGCTTACTGTAGTAGGCGGGTTTCCGTGGACTAGCCTATAAGAGAGGCACGGTAAACCCGGTTATATTTTACCTTGGTACGAGAGGCACGGAGGGTATCTCCTAAGGTAAAGTTTAGAGTTCACATCACACCAAGCCACCACGTGAGGGTGAACTCAGCCAACGCCAAGGAATGACTATGTTTTAAATGTAAAAATATGTTTTATGCGTATGACTTTTTGACAACCTTGGTGGACTCGGTTGGATGCCCTGGCCAAGGTGTCTTCGAGTATGAGTTTGGGCACGAGCCAAGTTTTTAAGAAACTCATAAGCGTTGTTGTATATTTTGATGAAATATAACTGGTTTAGATGATTTAGAATGTGTTTTAGATGTTATGAACCATTTTATGATGATATGTTTTAATTGTCTCCATTTACTCGACTTTAGATATTTTAGATGATATTTGTTTACTCACTGGGTTTATAAAAACTCACCACCTTCATTTCCACCCATTTTAGGCTCAAGACAGTCTGTAGAAAGCTGATTACGTTGAGGTTTACTATTGGATTTGCATCCTTAGAAATTGAAAGTTTACAGCCTTGGATACTTTTGGTCATTCGGGGGCCTACATGTCATTGTAAATTAAATTGCAAACCCTGGCTATATGTGTTACTATATGTATGAATTTATTTTGCTTTTACGCTACAAAAATTATTTACGGATAATTCTATAAATATTATTTTATAAGAAAATGAAATATTTTGTTTAATATTTTTATTTTATTCTATTAGCTATAATTTCATTTTAAATAAATGTTTTATATATCTAAACTTATTTTTAGTTATGAAATGTGCATTTTTCATTCATATACTACATTTTTAATAGGTTTTGAAAATTTTGAAAAAAATTACCAAAATACCCTTGTGTAGTAGAAATTTCTTTTTGACTGTTGTTGATTTGAAAATAGCCCATATTCTTTTAAAACATGATATTTAGAAACAGTTGCTCACAGGGGAAGCAAAAAACTAATATTAGAGCCTTGCGAGGTTTCGGTCGACATTTCGAGAAATGAATGTCTATCGAGACATCGCGGTAGTTGTCACGAGCTCGAGGAGAGTACCAGGTCGTGACAATTTATTTGGTATCAGAGCTTTTGTTTTAAAAGTTATTTTAAAAACTACAATGTCAGTGTGGCCCCAAGTTAGGTTAGATCGAGTTGAATGCATGCATCTGCATATAAAACCTGAAGTTATCTAAACTCGTTTTGCTTTTTCCTATAGATCATTATGCCTCCCCGACGTGAATGCCCACCACTTTTTAAATTAGTTTGGAGGGGAAGAGGTTGTTATCGACATAGTCAGCCAGATCCTATAGAGCGAGAATCAGCTGCGTCTACCTTTCAAGCAACACCTGCTGCTAAACAGGCTGAGACTCCTCCATATCTTCCACATACTCCACCACCTACTAGTATTCTTGTCATGTCTCTTGGAGCAGTTTAGGCATTGGCAGCTTTCTTCACTACTATTGCTGGCCAAGCTCAAGCTAGTCAAGTTCCTCTTGTTGTTCCTCCATCAGCACCTTCAGTGCCACCACCCCCACCTCATGTTCCACCACAAGCACCTAATGTTTCCATTTTTAAGAAACTTACGGAGGCTAGACAGCTCGGTTGCATTTATTTTACGGGTGATCTGGATGCAACTGCAGCTAAGGATTGGATTAATCAAGTATTTGATACATTCACTAATATGAGACTAGATGATGAGATGAAACTAATGGTGGCCATTAGATTGCTTGAGAAGAGGGCACGTACTTGGTGGAACTCGGTAAAATCTCGTTTTACTACTCCTCTAACCTGGTCTGATTTTCTACGAGAGTTCGACGGTCAGTATTACACTTATTTTCATCAAAAGGTAAAGAAAAGGGAATTCTTGAGTCTGAAATAAGAGAAATTGACAATAGAGGAGTATGAGGCTCCTTTTAACGAGCTAATGTCTTATGTGCCCGATCTGGTGAAGATTGAGCAGGATCAAGCCAATTACTTTGAGAAAGGGCTCCGAAATGAAATTAGAGACTGGATGACAGTGATAGGTAAGGAGCCGTATAAAGAGGTTGTGCAAATGGCTCTACGAACTGAGAAGCTTGGGAATGAGAATAGAAAAATACGGGTTGAGTTTGCAAAAAGGAAGAATCCGAGTATATTTTCTAGCCAACTATCGAAAAAAGGTAAAGATTCATCTACTTTAGGGAGTGTTTCCACTACTTCAGTAGCATCTTCCCGACCCTCATCTTAACAGCCACAGTAGAGGTTTTCTAGGTTCAGTAGACCAACGATGAGCACTCTTGGGAAGAGTCTTGGAGGACCTGATAGATGCCGTAATTGTGAGAGACCACATGTTGGGCTGTGTAGGGAACCCATGAGGTGTTTTCAATGTGGTCAACAGGGTCACATGAGGAGTGCTTGTCCACAATTAGGACGAGCTACTGTAGCTGCTTCATCTCCCTAGACTTGCATAGACATTTAGAGAAGAGATTCTTCTGGGTCGTAGCCGAGATAGGGTGTAATGATTCGGTCTGGTGTGGGGAGTAAAACCCCGGCACATCCACCCTCTAGACCATAAACTCATACACCGATGAGAGTATTTACTGTGACAGAGGAAGAGGCACGAGTTCGACCTAGTGCTGTGACATGTACTATGTTTGTATTTGATCGAGATGCTTATGTCTTAATAGATTCTGGTTCGGATAGATCTTATGTGAGCACGACATTTGCATTCTTTTCTAATAAAAACCTGTCACCTTTAGAGGAGGAAATGGTAGTCCATACCCCTATAAGAGAACAGCTGGTTAGAAATATTTGTTATAGAGACTGTGAAATAAAGGTTGGTGAGGAAGAATTCAGGGCCGACTTAATTCCCCTAGAGATCCGAGATTTTGATTTGATATTGGGTATGGATTGGTTGACTACGCATTAGGCAAATGTAGATTGTTTCAGAAAAAAAGTTGTACTTTGAAATTCTAAGGGAGTAAAAGTTGTATTTGCAAGAGAACGTCAAGTATTACCATCATGTGTAATCTTGGCTATCAAAGCTTTGAAACTGGTGCAAAAAAGGTATCCAGCTTATCTAGCACATGTAATCGATACCACAAAGGGGGAGCCTAAGTTAGAGGATGTCCCGATAGTAAATGAGTTTTCCAGTGTGTTTTCGGATGAGTTACCGAGACTACCTTTTGATCGTGAGTTTGAGTTCATCATTGATCTATTTCCGGGTACTGCACCTATTTTTATTCCTTCGTATCGGATGGCTCCGACGGAGTTAAAGGAATTGAAAGTCCAGCTACAAGATTTGGTAGATAAAGGTTTTATTCACCCTAGTACTTCTCCTTGGGGCGCGCCAATCCTGTTTGTCAAGAAAAAGGATGGCACTCTACAGCTATGTATTGACTATCGTCAGCTATATTGAGTGACCATAAAAAAATAAGTATCCTCTACCACGGATTGATGATCTTTTTGATCAACTACAAGGTGCAACAGTGTTTTCTAAGATTGATTTAAGGTCTGGGTATCATCAGTTGAAGATCAAGGAGTAAGATGTACCTAAGACTGCTTTTAGGACTCGTTATGGGCATTATGAATTTCTGGTTATGCCTTTTGGTTTGACTAATGCCCTGACAGCTTTTATAAACCTCATGGATAGGGTGTTCCACCCATACTTGGATAAGTTTATAACAGTGTTTATATATGACATCCTAGTGTATTCTAAGGATAATGATGAGAATGCTGCCCATTTGTGTGCTGCAAACTTTGTGCGAGAGACAACTCAATGCCAAATTTTCCAAATGTGAGTTCTGGTTGAAGGAAGTGGTTTTCTTGGGACATGTTGTGTCTGAAGCTTAAATTTATGTTGATCCCAAAAAGATTGAGGCAATCTTACAGTGAGAGCAACCGAAAATGATGACAGAGATTCAGAGTTTCCTTGATTTAACCAGTTACTATAGGAGGTTTGTTCAAGGGTTCTCATTGATAGTTGCTCCTTTGACTCGTCTAACTCATAAATGAGTCAGGTTTGAGTGGGATGATGTCTGCGAGAGTCGATTTCAGGAGTTGAAGGACCGGTTGACCTCTGTTCCCATTTTGACACTTCTCGTTAGTGGGAAAGAATTTATATTATACAATGATGCCTCTAAATTGGGATTAGGGTGCGTGTTAATACAGGATAAGAAAGTAGTAGCTTATGCTCCCGGCAGTTGAAAAGCATGAGATGAATTACCTTACCCATGATTTGGAGTTGGCAGCAATAGTCTTTGCATTAAAGATTTGGAGGCATTACGTATACGGTGAGCGTTGTCGAATATTTACTAACCATAAAAGTTTGAAATACTTGCTCACCCAGAAAGAACTCAACTTGAGACAAAGACGATGGTTAGAGTTGATTAAGGATTATGACTTAGAGAATGATTATCATCCGGGGGAGGCAAATGTTGTAGCAGACGCTTTGAGTCGTAAATCTTCATCTTCATTAGCATCACTTCGAAATTCTTACCTTTCGATGCTACTTGAGATGAAATCTTTAAGGATCCAGTTGAGTAATGACGGGGATGGAACCCTACTTGTTAGTTTTGTTGTGAGGCCCTCACTATTGAATCAAATCATGGAATTGCAAAAGTCTGATGATGAGTGAAAATAGGAAATTCAAAAGTTACGAGATGGAGAAACTAGTGAGTTTAAACTCAGTGATGATGGTATTTTGATGCTTGGAGAACAAGTTTGTGTCCCTAAGGATGATCAATTGAGATAGGTTATTTTAGAGGAAGCTCATTTTTTCACCTATGTTTTACATCCCGGAAGCACCAAAATGTACAAGACTATCAAGAAAAGTTACTGGTGGTCGAGTATGAAACGAAACATAACAGAGTTTGTGGCGAAATGTCTCACATGCCAACAGATCAAGGCAGAACATTAAAAGCCATCGGGTACTCTTTAGCCTCTACTTATTCCTGAATGGAAATGGGAGCACGTGATTGTGGAATTTGTGTTGGGTTTACTACGGACGCAGAATGGGAAGGATGCTATTTGGGTGATTGTGGATAGATTAACTAAATTTGCCCATTTCTTGGCTATCCATAGTACGTATTCCATTGAGAAACTGGCTAAGCTTTATATAGATGAGATAGTGAGATTACATGGAGTTTCAGTTTCTATCGTGTCAGACCGGGATCCCCGGTTCACTTTTCGATTTTGGCCGAAATTCTAGAAGGCTCTTGAAACTAATTTGAGCTTTAGCATTGCCTTTCATCCACAGACAGATAGTCAATCTAAAAGGACTAGTCAGACTTTGGAGGATATGTTATATGCTTGTGTCATTGACTTTACTAGGAGTTGGGACAGACACTTGCCAATGGTGGAGTTCGCTTATAACAACAGTTTTTAGTCTAGTATTGGGATGGCACCATACGAGGCTCTATATGGGAGAAAGTGTCAAACTCCATTCTACTGAGATGAAGTGGGTGAGAGGAAATTATTTAATGTAGAATTGATTGATCTGACTAATGATAAGATCAAGGTTATTCGAGAACGATTAAAGACAGCTCAAGACAGGCAGAATAATTACTTTGATAAACGGAGAAAAGATTTGGAGTTTGACGTTGATGATAGAGTTTTTCTTAAGGTTTCTCCTTGGAAAGGTAATGATTTAAATACTTTGAGGTATTAAGTCTTACCTGAGTATACTATCGTGGTAATTTGTGGTTTCTTGTTGAATAATGGAAGGTGTGATTTAGTTTGCGAAGCAGGGAAAGCTCAAACCGAGATACATTGGACCTTTTCGTATCATTGAAAGGATTAGGCCAGTGGCTTATAGACTCGAATTACCCTCGGAGTTAGATTAGATTCATAATGGCTTCCACGTCTCAATGTTGAAAAAGTATGTATCTGATCCCTCCCATATCATTGAGGCACCTCCAATTGAGTTGCAAGAAGATTTGAAGTTTGAGGTGCAACCTGTACGCATTTTAGACCGAAAGGATTGAGTGTTAAGGAGTAAAAGCATTCCAATGGTTAAAGTGTTGTGGAAGAATGCTCGAATGGAAGAGATGACATGGGAAGTCGAGCATCAAATAAGGAGCCAATACCCCCATCTTTTTTTCAAGTCTAGTAAGTGAAATTTTAAGGTCAAAATTTTATTTTAAAGGGGGTAGTGCTATCAAGCCCAACTTTATAATATACTTGCTATGTCATTCATGTATCTGATAGCATGTTTGCATACTTGAATGCCTCAAAAAATCATTAAAGGTCGGTATCGTACCTAGTGGTACAATTAAGTTGATTTAAGCCTCGACCTAGTCCAAACAGAGATTTTAAGATGCATTTGAGAGTTATCGAACCTTAGAATGACTTAATATGGTGATTCGGAGTTCGAGGGTTGATTTGGAGTCAAATTTAGAATTTTCGTAACGTAGGGGTAAAATGGTCAATTTTCCTCCCAAGGGCAAAATTGGAATGGTGGATGAAATTTTGATCAAGTTCGACTATTTGGAACATAATTTGAGCTTGAGAAGTGAAAATTTTCAATTTTGACATTTTTCGAGTATAAAGGCAAAACGGTTATTTCACGTGACCATGAAAACGTAATTGGCATTTTTAAAATTTTACACCACCATGACATTTGTCAAGCCCATGAATTTCATCTATTATACTTTGGATAATTGAGGCATTTTATGTGGTGGTGGGAGAATGCTTAATTATTAAGTTTTAAAAATGGACCAATTAAATGGTGACACATGTCAAGCTTTAGTTATTTTATAATTTCCTTTAAAAAACCGGCACATACCTTTCTCATTTCATTCTTCATGGTCGGCTAAGACAAGAACAAAGGGGAAAAGAAAAGAACAAGCCATAGGAAGGAAAAATTCAAGAGAAATTGTTGGATTTCAAGGAATCAAGTAAGTAAAAGTAAGATTTTTTTATTTTAGCTTGGGATCTATCTTTCCCATGCTTTCTTTTTCATTTTCCAAGATTGAAATTCAAGATTTCATGAAGAATTCTTTACTGGCCGAACATGGGGGGAGAGGTTTTGAGCTTGAATTTTGCTAGATTTCATGTTATTTTAGTGTTTTTAGTTGTTTTGTGATGTTTAGCATGAAAAAAAAGCAAGAAAATTTCATGCCTTTCACCCACACTCATTGGTTGAAATTTTCAAGAGAGATATTGATGGTGAATCTTGTGACATCTCATGTCATTTGCCATGAATTTGATGAATTGTGATGATGGAAATTGAAAATGGTGATTTCAAAAATATAATTCCTTTGGAAACCGATTGAATGGCAATGAGAAAATCGAGTGCATTGAGGTACTGTAAAACTTGATTATATAAAATATATGCATTGTTAACCATGTGCTGGGTGGAATGTTTGTATACTTGAATACCTCTGAAAGGTATTAAAAGTCGGTATTATAACTAGAGGTATGACTAAATCGATTTCAACCTCGAACTAATAAAAATAGGAATTTTAAGGTGAAATTGGGAATTTCACAGTTTAGGGATGGCTTAAAATGGCGATTTGGAGTTCGAGGGTCAATTTGGAGTTAATCGTGAATATTGACCGATTAGGGGCAAAATGGTTATTTTGCCACTCAAAGTTGAAATTTGGTTATTTAATGAAATTTTTTACTAAGATTAATCATTTGAAGTATAATATCGGGTTTGGCAGTTAAAATTCTTAATTCTCAGTATTTTTGGAACACAGGGGCAAAACGGTAATTTTACCACTAGAGGACAAAACAAAAATTTTTAAAAAAGATTTTGACCCCATTTGACTAAGATTGATCAATTTGAGTGTAATTTGAGGTTGAAAAGTGAAAAAAATATAATTCTGGTACTTTTGTAAATATAAAGGTAAAATCATAATTTTGCCACCCCGAGGGCAAAACGGTAAATTTTCACCCCAACACTTGTCAAATTAGTGGATTTTATTTATTGTGGGAATGGATAAATATGGCATAATGTGTGGTGAAGAATTAAAGGTTAAAAGGATAAATATTAAAACTATAGACCAATTACGTTATGCCATGTGTCAAGCTTTTAATTACTTAATATTTTCCTTATAAAAGGTATAAAAATCAGCCCATTTCTTCTCATTTCACTCCCATAGTAGGCCAAAACCAGAACAAAAGAGAAAGAAAGGAAACCAAACCCTAGGTGGGAAAAATCAAGGGGAAATTGTGAAAATCCAAGGAATCAAGTAAGGTAAAGTGAAAATTCTTTATTTTTACTTGAGATCTACAATACCCATGCTTTATTTTCTCATTTTCATTATTGAAGTGCATGTTTTCATGATGAATTAGTGGCTGGCTGAATGGGTATGGTGGGGAATTAATGTTGAAATTGGCTTGATTTCGAGTTATGTTAGTGTTTTCAGTTAGTTAGTTATGTGTAGAGTGAAAACAAATGAAGAAAATTTCATAAACTTTGGTGTCCTTCAATGGCCGAATATCCTATGTTGTGTGGGATGATGAATTTGATTTTCTTGCAAGTAAATTGGTTGAGAATTGATGGTTTGTGGTGTGAAAATCAAGTAGGAACAATTTTGGTGTGAATGCACCATTCTTGACCGAATTTTCCATGAGGGATTGTGAGTGTGTTAATGCTGAAATTTTGAATATTTGGCTTGTATTTGGTGACTTGAAGTATTAGAAAAGAAATTGTGTCATTTGGAGTTAAATTGGACACAATGGCCATTTAATCAAGTAATGGGCCAAATTAGGTCAACATCGCGATTAAGCAATATTCGGACAATTTTTGCATTTCATAATATGCATTAGTGGTCTAAATTAGTTTATTACAATTTAGGGGCAATGTAGTAAATTTCTTGACTTTGTACTATGTCAAGGTGTTGAGTCCTACAAGAAAGGCAAAGAATTGCACCCGAGGATCACTAGTCAAAGTACCTGGAATTCGGTTTCCAAAAATAGTGAGTAAATATATTAGCATCTTTATTATCTAGAGTAGATTCTATTCAATTTGATGATTTTATGAAAAATCATTTTATTTGGTGAATTGTTTATTTTAAGAGAAAAATGTGAAATTTATAAAATAAATTGGATTTATAAAATAAAATGAATTTCTATAAATTGATTTGAAAATCGGGCAATGGTTATGAAATTAGAGTAATTGGAGATTTTTGTTGTGTTATAAATTATGATCTGTATTACATGGCTTATGATAAATTTGCATGAATGGCTGAATCGAAACTATCTTGAAATCATATAAATTGTTTGCTTTGCCTTGAACGATTTGATTTGAAATGCTTATAAATATCTTCTTCGGGGAAAATTTCAAAAAGATCCAGAATTCAAAGCTTGGCGAGGTGTCCCTATCGGGGGCTGTGGAGCTATCGCAATAATACGGTTGGGCATAGGTAAGTGATAAGGATCCCAGATCTATCAATAATTGCCAAGTCATGCTATTAAATTTTTATTTAATTGGTGGATTATTATCTACTGCAGTAGATTGGTTTTTGTAGACCGGGCCTATTTAGAGGGGCACAGTAAACCCCATATATTATACCTCTGATGAGAGGCGCGAAAGGTAACTCCTGAGGTATACCAAAGTTCACTTCACGTCAAACCACCACGTAGTAGTGAACTCAACCAACATCAAGGAATGGTTGCATTTTGAGATATTGTGGAATTTAATAACCTTGGCGGTCTCGGTTGGATACCTCTGATCAAGGTGTCACCGAGTATGATTTTGTTGGCATAAGTCGAGATTTTAGAAATTCATAAGCCATAATAATTTTTGTGCAAAATGAATTTACTTTACCCAGTGAAAAGAACTGAGATATTACGAACTATTTTATGAGGATTTATTTAGTCGTCTCCATTTACTCGCCTTTAGATAGTTTAGATGGTGTTTGTTTACTCACTGGGATTTATAATCTCACCCCATCATTTCCTAACATTTAAGGCTCTAAGTATTCCATAGTTAGTGGATTTGTTAAGGACCATCAGTTGGACTTGAATCGGCAAAACCTGTAGATTTTCAGCTTCCAATGTATTTTGGTTAGTTGTGAGCCCACGTGTCACTATAGTTTAAATTTCATACTTTGACTGTTTATATCATGGTATGTAAGAATATATTTAGTTTTTACGCTGCGAAAATTATTTACTTATAGCTTATTTTATTGAATATTTTTATTACATTAAAATAGTTATAATTTTACTTCAAACGGACATTTTATACTTCTAAAATTACTTTCAATTATAAGATATATGCTTTTCACTCACCTACTATGTTTTTAGTCAGTTTTGAGATTTTCGACAAAAAATGATGAAAATACCCTTATGAGCCAGAAAATAATATTTTTATGTTTTTGATTTGGAAACGATTTATGATAATGGAAATGTGGTATTTAATAATTGTTGCTCACAAGGGATGTGCGAAAGCTGATGCTAAGCTTTACGGGGTTCTGATCGGTATTTCGGGTAATGAGTGCCTATCGGGACTTCGTCGCTATTGTCACGGGCCCGATGGGGAGTTCTGGGTCGTGACAGGTACCTTGGATGTATTTGGAGCATTGGAAGTGAAATGAATTTATTTGGAGTGGAATCAGATGTTTTGGTTGATTAAACAACGTATGATTTGAATTAGGTTGAATGCCAATTTAGTCCGATAACAATTGGACTTGCGTAGAACATCGTCTTTAGATGACTATTCGAACATTTCGCATCCCATTTCATGCATTCATTTAGAGCCTGAAATAGCTTTATAATCGTTTGGTACAAATATAGTGAATTACTTGTTGTGCACTATGTTTAGGTGGTGAAACATCCAGTAAGGGTGTGAGGCCTCGACCTCTATAGACCCGCAAATAGAAGTTTTCAAGCCCAACCTTATAAAATATTTGCCATGTCATTCATGTGCTTGATAGAATGCTTGCATACTTGAAACACCTCAAAAAAATTATCAAAGGTCGGTATTGTACCAAGTGGTACAATAAAGTTGAATGAAGCCTCGAACTAGTCAAAATAGAGATTTTAATATGAAATTGAGAATTGAAAAACCCCAAAGTGACTTACTATGGTGATTCGGAGTTTGAGGATCGATTTGGAGTCAAATTGAAATATTCACTTCGTAGGGGCAAAATGGTCATTTTGCCACCCCGAGGTTAAAATTTGAATGTTGGAATAAGTTTTTAACCAAGATTGACTATTTAGAACATAATTTGAGGTTAAGAAGTGAAAATTTGTAATTTTGACATTTTTTCGAACATAGGGGCAAAATAGTCATTTTGCCACCACAGAGGCAAACTTGTAATTTTACACCACCCAACACTTGTCCAGCACATGAATTTCACCCATTTTTACTATGGATAATTGAGAAAATTTATGTGGTGGAGAAAGAAAGGTTAATAGTTAAGAATTTAAAAATAGACCAATGGTAAGGTGACAAGTGTCAAGCTTTCATTTCTTTATTATTTTCCTTATAAATTAGCACAAAACCAGCCCATTTCTCTTCATTATGGTCAACCTCACTAAGGGAAAGCAAGAAAAAGAAAGAACAAAACCCTAGATAGCAAAATTCAAGGGGAAAGTGTTGAATTTCAAGGAATCAAGTGACAAAAGGTAAGATTTTTCAATTCTAGCTTGTGATCTATCTTACCCATGCATTCTTTTGCATTTTTCATGGTTGAATCACAAAATATCATGAAGGACTCATGGCTGATCGAACATTTAGAGAGAGAATTTGATGGCTAATTTGATTAGATTTCAAGAGATCTAAGTGTTTTTGGTTAGTTTGACATGTTTGAAAGGAAAAATAAGTGAGAAAATCACATGCTCTTTGACACCCATCATTGGTCAAATTTTCCCCATGGTGTGTTGATGGTGGAATTGATTTTTGTTTCAAGTGATTTGGTTAGGAAATAATGAATTATGGTGTAGAACTCAAGTAGGAAATATCATAGTGTTGATGCACCCACCATGGTCGAAATTCCCATGAGAAAATATGAAGGTTATCTTGCTAAATTTTATGTAATTGACTTGTGTTTGATGAATTAGAAGTATTGGAAGGGAAATAGAGTTATTTGGAGTTGAATTGGACGTACTGGCCAATTAATCGGGTGACAAATCGAATTAGGCCAAATCCACTTTATTTAGGTACACAATTGAATTTGTGTAGAACACCAAGTTTAGACGGTAATCTGAACAATTCGCATTCTATTTCACGCATTCATATAGAGCTTGAAATAGATTTATAATGGTATGACACAAAATATTGAATCATGTGTCGTTTATTGTGTATAGGTGCTGAGCCTTCTAACAAGGGTAAAGACATCGTGCTAGGCGGCCGAGAATAGGGGTATTTCGAACTCCTAATACTATGAGTGAACTTGCATTTCAAAATTGTTTTGGGAATGTGAATGTATTTGAACAAAAAGTTTGAATGATTTTATCCAACTTTCTTTAAAAAGAACGGGTACCATGGGAACAAGCCTTTAGTGAAATATTTTTGTTATGCGGAACATGATTGTGATGAATCTATGTACCTTTATATGATGCTGATATGTATTGTTAAGAAATTTTTGTGAAATTGTTGTAACCATGCATGTGCGAAGTGGGTAGTGCACATGTCGGTTGAATGACAATATTGTGATAATTACAACCATGCATGTCGGAGTGGGTAATGCACATGCTGGTAATGATGTGCGATTAGGGAGTACACTAGAGTGGAGAAAAACGGTGTGGTGGATGTAATTGCACGTGATCTTATATATATATGTGTGTTTGTGTATGTGTGAACTCAAGAACTCTCTATCTCATTGCAAATTGATTTGAATTGAGGAAAAAAGGGTTTTGATATTAACTTGACCTAAATTATCTTATTCCAAATACATGCATCATGGTTTTCAACTTTCCTGGTTATTATTGCTTGTTCCCTTCTAATGTTCGCTCACTAAGTTTCGTACTCACAATTTTAAAAAATTCATGTTTTTAGATCAGGAGATTGTTAGATCTTAGATCGTGGAGTCCCCGTAGTTTTTCTCCTGGGTAGGTACTTGGCATTCAATAGCACCATTTTCTTTTTCGTAGTTTCTCCATTGGAAGTCACGGGTCCTTTTGTTTTGTGAATATGTTCTTGTAATGTAAATTACTAAGTAACATGTCTTGAACAGTATATGTATATTTTAATCGATAATGCCATTATGAATTGGCTATGTTCACACCAATTGAAATGCATATGGATGCATTGGTTGATGAAACGTTAAGTGAAATAAATGGAATAAGCTTGCTTGGGCTTGGTGGGCTATGCTCATTAGGCCCATGCACCAGTCATGGCCCATAAATCAAGCTATGACAAAGGGTAAAAAGATTGCACCTGAGAACCAGGAGTAGGATTACTCTTGATATAGTATGAACCGCGGCACATCTCATAATCAAAGAACCGCATAAATTCTCTATCTTAGAAACCACTTTATTTCCTTAACTGTGACTAGGAAATGTGTTTAATAATAGGTGTTTGCTCTTGTCTAAGTAAGAATGTGTGAGACCCTGTCAAGCTTGTTAAAAGATAGTATTGTACCAAGTGGTACAACCAAGTTAATTAGAGCCTCGAACTAGTTCAAATACAAGTTCTAAGAGAAATTAGAAAATTTTAAAACCCACATAATGATTTAAAATAGCAATTCGGAGTTCGAGGTCCGGTTTGGAGCCAATCAAGAAAATTGACCGATTATGGGCAAAATAGTCATTTTGCCATTTAAAGACAAAATGAGAATTTTTAGAAAAGATTTTGACCACATTTGATCAACATTGATCATATGGAGTATAATGTGAGGTTTGGCAGTGGAAAATTTTAATTCTCGATGTTTTTTGAGCATAGGGGCAAAACGATAATTTTACCACCTCGGGGGCAAAACGGTAAATTTTTACCCCCAGCACTGGTCAAATTTATGCATTTTATTCATAGAGGGAATGGATAAACATAGCATAAATATGTGGTGGAAAATTTAAGTGAAAAAGTCAAATATTTAAAGTATAAAAAGAAAAATGGACCAATCACATTGTGACACGTGGCGAGTTGGAATATTTTATTATTTTGTTATAAAAATCTGCCCATAACTTCCCAAGCACACCTCCCATGGTTGACCAAGCAAGGGGATAGAAAATCAAAAGGAAGAACAAGAAACCTAGGTGGAAAAATCAAGCGAAAAGTATGAAAATCCAAAGAATCAAGCTAGGTAAGTTGAAATTTCCTTATTTTTCCTTGAGATCTTCGCTACCCATGCTTTATTTCCTAAATTCCATGTTTGAATGACATGTTTTCATGGTGAATGAGTGGCTGGCCGAATGGGTATGGTGGGGAATTGATGTTGAAATTGGTTGATTTTGAGCTATGTTGATGTTTAGTGAAAGTTAAGCATGTTTAAAAGCAAAACCGTAAGAAAAGAATCCATTTTTCCTAGAATCCTTCATTGTCTGAACCTAGTATGTTGTGTGTGTGTGAGGGATTGTTTTTATTTCAAGGGAAATGGTTTGGAAAATGATGAATTAAGGTGAAAATGTTAAGCAGGAAAAATTATGGTGCTAGTGCACCAAATGGCTGAATTTTTTCATGAAAAAATGGAGAAGGTTTCAGTTCTGAAATTGGCATTATTTAAATGGTATTTGATGAATTGAGGTATTAGAAAAAGAATGGAGCAATTTGGAGTGAAATCGGATGCATTGGCTAATTTATCGGGTAATTGGTCGAATTAGGTCACCATCGAAACTAAGCGGTTACCCGAACATTTAATGCATTCATATGGAAATTAGGTTAATTTTATATCTAATTAACACAAATGTAGTGATTAAATTATTGTGCAAATTGTCAAGGTGGTGAGCCTTCGGATAAAGGCAAGAAAGTCGCACCCGAGAATTAGCAGTCGAAGTGCTAGAATTCGACTCTAAAAAATTTATGAGTGAATTTGCAATTCAAATTGGTTTTGGGAATAAGAACATAATTGAATAAAATGCTTGAATGATTTTATTCAACTCTCTTTAAAAAGAAAGGGAACCTAGGAACAAGCCTTTAGTGAAAAACATTTCTACGTTGTTAAATATGATTGCAATGCACCTGCGTATATCTGTATGATGCCTACATGTATTGTTGAGAAATTTATGTGAAATTGAGTGTACTGAATCTGTGTACCCTTATATTATGTTTATATGTATTATTAATAAATTTTGACGAATTTGATGTAACTGTGTATGTGCGGAGTGGGAAGTGCAATGCCGGTTGAATAACAAAAGGTGTGATAATTTTGACCGTGCAAGTGCGGAGTGGGAAGTACAATGTCGATTCAATGACAAAGATTGTGATATTTACTACCGTGCATGTGCGGAGTGGGAAGTGCAATGCCGGTAATGAAGTGGATAATGCACATGCTTGTAATGGTGTGCAAAGTGGGATGCTGAGTGACCCCCTTGCCTAGTGCTCCGAGAGGTCTCCACCTAGGAGCTTGGCAGCGATAATGAGTGGTCTTTACTTGCCAAATGCTCTGATAAATGTCTCTTTTTACCACCAAGGACAGTAAAGACTTGGCAGTGTATATAATTGCTCATGATTTTATGTATATATGTGTGATTGTATGGTATGCGAATTGTTTTAAATTGAGGAAGAAGGGTTTAACAAGAAACCCTCGTACGGTTGAGTGAAACTCTCGTTCTGTGACGGTTTGTGATAAACCGTTAGTTCTGCTATCTTGGTAGAATGATTGGTGAATGAAATTGTACGTGATATATATGCATATATGGGATTGCATGATATGTGAAACTCCTGTTTTGTGACGATTTGTGATAAATCGTTAATTTTGCTGTCTTGCTAGTATGATTGGTGTAAATTCATGGATACTTTATCCTTGAATGCATAATAAATTTTGGGTTAAGGAAAAAGGGGTTTTGATGAAAATTGACTCATTTTTAAATGAGTGCATCATGGTTCTTAACATTTCCTATTGTTAGTGCTTGTTCCCCTCTAATATTCACTCACTGAGTTTCGTACTCACATTTTATAAAAATTCATGTTTTCAGATCAGGAGACTATTATATCATAGATCGAGGAGTCCTTGTGAGTTCGTCTCCTGGGTATGTGTCTGGCATTCAATAGTAATCCCTTTTCTTGTAAATGTCTCCGCTGGAAGTCATGGGTCGTTTTGTATTGTGAATACACTCAAGAAATGTGAATATGTGTATGTAATGTAAATTGCTAAATACATGACTATTGTTGCTAATAATGCCATCGTGGATTGGCTATGTTTATGCTATTTAAGAATGCGTATGGCCACGTTAGTTAACAAGCGTTAAGTAAAATAATGGGATAGGCTCGCTTGGGCTTGGTGAGCTACGCTCATTGGGCTCATGCACCGGTCATGGCTCGTGGAATTGGGTCGTGACAATGTTGGTATCAGAGCCCTAGGTTGTTAGGTCCTAGGGTGATCTTGTTTGGTCCAGCGGAGAGTCGGGTATTTATGTGGACTCTTTGATTTTGAACTGTGAGCCACGACACATTTCATAATCAAGGGACTACATAAATTCCCTATCTTAGAAACTACCTTTTGTCTTTGAATGTGTTTAATAAAAGGTGTTTGCTCTTATCTAGGTAAGAATGCCGCTTAAGACACGGGCCACCTTAAGACGGATTGAGGAGCAAGATGTCCCCATTGAGATGACTGATAGGCCATGGGTCTCCACCCGTAGAGGACGAGCTAGACGTGGCAGGACCAATAGCCTAGTGAGGGCAGATACGCCCTAGAGTATGAGAGATGAGGAACAATCTGTAGGAGAGGTAGATAGGCCACCAACTAGAGGTGTTACTGTTGAGGATTTAGTGGCAGGTCTGTAGAGAGTTAAACGGGTTGTAGAGATGATGGCAACCCGTATGGATGATATACAAAAGGTAGTAGAGAGAAGACACGTAGCGCAAACGTCCCCTAGTTCACAAGGTCAGACCGACCGTCAACCTCTAGAGGGTGGGAGTACGGCTGCAAGAGATAGGGCAAAAGAGCCAAGATATAAAGTTATCAAGGTGGTAGAGATCTCGACAGTGGGATTTCATTTTTTACCCGTCAAGGCCCATAGAGGGAATGAAGAGTACCCCAACGGGGAAGAGATGTTGTGAGTACCAGTGTTGGGTCAGGATAGAAAATTTTTAGTGGAAGGAGGCAACAACAAGATTTAAGGCAGAGTAGTCAGGCTATTCCTTCCTGTGATACTTGTGGAAAACGACACAGAAGACGACGCTATCTTACCACAAGAACTTGTTTTAATTGTGGCCAGCCTAGACATATTTGGAGGAACTACCTGATGGCCCAACAACCGCAAGGTTCCGTTCGCGGTTCTACTCAGCCAGCTTTATCTGCTCCTTCGGCAGCTATCTCAACTGGCTAGGAGGTTAGCGGGACAAGAGACAGAGTTGTTGGTGCTTCATCTCGTGGTAGACCATCTGGATCGGGACGTCAAAGTTCTACAAGATGAGGCTAGGCAAAGGTATATGCTTTAACTAACCAAGATGCTCAGACATCTAATGCAGTAGTTTCAGGTACTATTTCCATTTGCAATATGGATGCTAGAGTATTGCTTGACCCGGGATCTACCAATTCTTTTATCTCTCCATGCTTTGCATTTCCATTGGGTAAAGATTGTGTTAGGAGAGAAGAACAATTAGTGGTATCTACTCCTTTAAATGAGGCATTTGTGGCTAAATGGGAATATCAGTCCTGTGAAGTCCAAATCAAGGATAAGAACACCCTAGTGAATTTAGTGGTGTTAGACACTTTGGATTTTGATGTGATATTGGGAATGGACTGGCTGTCACCTTGTCATGCCAGTGTAGATTCTTACCATAAGTTAGTGAGATTTGATTTCCCGGATGAGCCATCATTTAGCATCCAGGGGGATAAAAGCAATACTTTGACCAATTTGTTATCTGCCATATCTGCCAAAAAGTTATTGAGGCAGGGCTGTCAAGGTTACTTAGCGGTCGTGAGGGATACCCAAGCAAAGGTCAGAGATATAAGTCAAGTGTCGGTAGTGAACGAGTTTGTGGATGTATTTCCTAAGGAATTACCGGGTTTACCTCCAGAAAGAGAGATTGAGTTTTGTATAGATTTGATTCTTGATACTAGACCCGTATCTATACCCCTATATCGGATGGCACCAGCAGAACTTAAGGAGCTCAAAAATCAGTTAGAGGATTTGTTAGATAAAGGTTTTATTTGCCCTAGTGTCTCACCATGGGGAGCACCGGTGCTATTTGTAAAGAAGAAAGATGGGTCACTTAGATTCTGCATTGACTGCCGACAACTTAATAAGGGAACGGTGAAGAATAAGTACCCTATCCCAAGAATAGATGATTTGTTCGAACCAGGTATGGGCACTATGAATTCTTGGTGATGTCGTTTGGTCTCACTAATGCCCCTGCAGTCTTTTATGGATTTGATGAACCGAGTGTTCAAGCCTTATTTCGACAAGTTTGAAGTGGTCTTCATTGATGATATCTTGATCTACTCGAGGAGTCGAGAGGAGCATGAGCAGCATCTTAGGATAATGCTCTAAATTTTGAGAGAACATCGATTATATGCCAAGTTCTCCAAATGTGAGTTCTAGCTTGGAAGTGTTGCATTCTTGAGACATGTGGCATCTAAGGATGGGGTACAACTGGATCCAAAAAAAGTCGAAGTAGTGGAGAAGTGGCCAAGGCCAACATCAGTTACGGAGATTAGAAGTTTTTTAGGGTTGGCAAGCTACTATCGTCGCTTTGTCAAGGATTTTTCAAGAATAGCCACCCCTTTGACCAAGTTGACACGTAAGGATACAAAATTTGAGTGGTCAAATGCTTGTGATAATAGCTTTGAGAAGCTTAAAGATGTCTCACCACAGCTCCAATGTTGAGCTTACCACAAGGCACAAGGGGTTATACAGTATTTTGTGATGCCTCGTTGGTTGGTTTAGGATATGTGTTAATGCAACACGGGAAGGTGATTGCATATGCATCAAGACAACTAAAAAGGCATGAGCAGAGTTACCTCACACATGATTTGGAAATGGCAGCAATCGTGTTTGCCTTAAAAATATGGAGACATTACTTGTATGATGAGACTCGTGAAATATACATATACCACAAAAGTTTAAAATATATATTTCAGTAGAGGGATCTTAACTTGCGGCAATGCAAGTGGATGGAGTTATTGAAATATTATGATTGTACTATTCTTTACCATCTTGGTAAAGCTAATGTAGTGGTAGATGCCCTAAGTCAAAAATCAATGGGTAGCCTAGCACCTATCTCCACAGACAGGAGATCTTTGATTAGAGAGATGCATAGCTTGGGAGACATGGGTATGCATTTGGAAATTTCAGAGGCAAATGCATTGCTAGCACATTTTAGAGTGAGGCTTGTCCTAATGGACCGAATTAAGGAAACATAAAGAAAAGATGTTTATCCGGGGCACAGATGGAGTGTTGAGGTATGGAACTAGACTTTATATGCCAAATAGTAATGGATTGAGGAGAGAGATATTAGAGGAGGCGCATATGGCAGCCTATGTGATACATTTGGGAGCTACAAAGATGTATCAAGATCTAAAAAAGGTGTATTGGTGAGAAGGACTTAAGAAAGATGTGGCTGAGTTTGTCTCCAAGTGCTTACTATGTCAACAAGTTAAAGCAGAGCACCAAAGACCTGCAGGATTATTACAACCACTACTAGTGCCCGAATGGAAATGGAAGCACATTGCTATGGACTTTGTGACGAGTTTGGCTCGAACTAGTGGGGGTTATGACTCGATCTGGGTCATAGTGGATAGGTTAACGAAATCAGCTTATTTCCTCCCAATTAAAACTACATACAGGGCTGCCTAGTGTTCCCAGCTATATATAGACGAGATAGTACAATTGCATGGCACTCTTGTTTCTATAGTATCGGACAGAGGGACACATTTCACTAGTAGATTTTGGGAAAAGTTGCAGGAAGCATTGGGTACTAAGTTGGATTTTAGTACAGCTTTTCACCCCTAGACTGATGGATAGTCTGAAAGAACCATACATACATTGGAAGATATGCTGAGGGCATGTGTAATAGACCTTGGAGTCAAATGGGGTCAGTATTTACCCTTAGTGGAGTTTGCTTACAATAACAGTTTCCAATCTAGCATCCAAATGGCACCATTTGAAGCACTATATGGAAGGAGGTGCAGGTAACCCATTGGATGGATAGAAGTAAGGGGAAAGGAAACTTTTGGGGCCTGAGTTGGTGCAGGACGCTATTGATAAAATACGCGTGATTCGCCAAAGGTTGCTTACAGCACAACGTAGGCAAAAGTCTTATGCTGATAATCGACGGAAGGATTCAGAGTTTCAAGTGAGAGATCATGTATTTTTAAAAGTCTCACCAACCAAAGGGGTAATGAGGTTCGGCAAGAAAGGAAAATTAAGCCCTCAATATATAGGACCCCTTAAGGTCTTAGAAAGGGTCGAAGCAATGGCATATCGATTGGCATTACCGCCAGACCTTTCGAATATTCACCCCGTGTTCCATGTGTCTCTGTTGAGAAAGTATAATCTAGATCCTTCTTATGTAATACGGTATGGAACCATTCAATTGCAAGACGATTTGACTTATGAGGAGCAACCGGTAGCTATTCTTGATAGGCAAGTCAAAAAGCTCCAATCCAAAAATATGGCTTCAGTAAAGGAGTTGTGGCGTAATCACATTAGTGAAGAGGTGACATGGGAAGTTGAGAAGGAGATGCGGACAAAGTATCCACACCTCTTTGATACATAAAGATAAGCTATCTTACATTGAATTTAAATTCGGGGATCGAATTTTTATTAGTGAGGGAGAATGTGAGCCTGTGTGAGACCTTGTCAAGATTGTTAAAAGACGATATTGTACCGAGTGGTACAACTAAGTTAATTCGAGCCTCGAACTAGTTCAAATAGAAATTCTAAGAGGAATTAGAGAATTCTAAAACCCACATAATGATTTAAAATGACAATTCGGAGTTCGATGTCCGATTTGGAGTTAATTGAAAAAATTGACCGATTAGGGGTAAAATGGTCATTTTGCCATTTAAGGACAAAATGGGAATTTTTAGAAAATATTTTGACCACATTTGATCAAGATTGATCATATGGAGTATAATGTGAGGTTTGGTAGTAGAAAATTTTAATTCTCGGTGTTTTTGGAGCATAGGGGCCAAACAATAATTTTGTCACCCCGAGGGCGAACGGTAAATTTTCACCCCCAGCACTGGTCAAATTTATGGATTTTATTCATAGAGAGAATGGATAAACATGGAATAAATATGTGGTGGAAAATTTAAGTGAAAAAGTCAAATATTTAAAGTATAAAAAGAAAAATAGACCAATCACGTTGTGACATGTGGCGAGTTAGAATATTTTATTATTTTGTTATAAAAATCAGCCCATAACTTCCCAAACACACCTCCCATGGTCGGCCAAGCAAGGGGAAAGAAAACCAAAAGGAAGAATAAGAAACCTAGGTGGAAAAATCAAAGGAAAAGTGTGAAAATCCAAGGAATCAAGCTAGGTAAGTTGAAATTTCCTTACTTTTCCTTGAGATCTTCACTACCCATGCTTTATTTTCTCAATTCCATGTTTGAATGACATGTTTTCATGGTGAATGAGTGGCTGGCCGAATGGGTATGGTGGGGAATTGATGTTGAAATTGGTTGATTTTGAGCTATGTTGATGTTTAGAGAAAGTTAAGCATGTTTAAAAGCAAAACCGGAAGAAAAGAATCCATTTTTCCTAGAATCCTTCATTGTCCAAACCTAGTATGATGTGTGTGTGTGAGGGATTGTTTTTATTTCAAGGGAAATGGTTTGAGAAATGATGAATTAAGGTGAAAATGTTAAGTAGGAAAGATTACGGTGCTAGTGCGCCAAATGGATGAATTTTTCCATGAAAAAATGGAAAAGGTTTCAGTTCTAAAATTGGCATTATTTAAATGGTATTTGATGAATTGAGGCATTATAAAAAGACTGGAGCAATTTGGAGTCAAATCGGACGCATTGGCCAATTGATCGGGTAACTGGCCGAATTAGGTCAATGTCGAAATTAAGCAGTTACCCGAACATTTAATGCATCATATGGAAACTAGGTTAATTTTATACCTAATTAACACAAATGTAGTGATTAAATTATTGTGAAAATTGTCAAGGTGGTGAGCCCTCGGATAAAGGCAAGAGAGTCGTACCCGAGAATTAGCAGTCGAAGTGCTCGAATTCGACACTCAACAATTTGTGAGTGAATTTGCATTTTAAATTGGTTTTGGGAATATGAACGTACTTGAATAAAATGCTAGAATTATTTTATTCAACTTTCTTTAAAAGGAAAGAGAACTTGGGAACAAGCCTTTAGTGAAAAATATTTTTATGATGTTAAATATGATTGCGATGCACCTGTGTATATCTGTATGATGCCTACATGTATTGTTGAGAAATTTATGTGAAATTGAGTGTACTGAATCTGTGTACCCTTATATTATGCTGATATGCATTATTAATAAATTTTGGCGACTTTGATGTAATCGTGCATGTGCGGAGTGAGAAGTGCAATGCCGGTTGAATAACAAAGGGTGTGATAATTTTGACCATGAATGTTCACAGTGGGAAGTGCAATGCCGGTTTAATGACAAAGGTTGTGATATTTACTACCGTGCATGTGCGGAGTGGGAAGTGTAATACCAGTAATAAAGTGGATAATGCACATGCTTGTAATGATGTGCAAAATGGATAATGCACATGCCTGTAATGGTGTGCAAAGTGGGATATTGAGTGACCCCCTTGCTTAGTGCTCCGAGAGGTCTCCTTCTAGGAGCTTGGCAGCAATACTGAGTGGTCTTCACTTGCCAAGTGCTCTGATAAATGTCTCTTTTTACCACCAAGGACAGTGAAGACTTGGCGGTGTATATAATTGCTTATGATTTTATGTATACATGTGTGATTGTATGGTATGCGAATTATTTTAAATTGAGGAAGAAGGGTTTAACACGAAACCCTCGTATGGTTGAACGAAAGTCTCGTTCTATGACGGTTTGTGATAAACCGTTAATTCTGCTATCTTGTTAGAATGATTGGTGAATGAAATTGTACGTGATATATATGCATCTATGGGATTGTATGGTATGTGAAACCCTTGTTTTGTGACGGTTTGTGATAAATTGTTAATTTTGCTGTCTTGCTAGAATGATTGGCATAAATTCATGGATACTTTATCCTTGAATGCATAATAAATTTTGAGTTAAGGAAAAATGGGGTTTTGATGAAAATTGACTCATTTTTAAATGAGTGCATCATGGTTTTTAACTCTTTGTGTTGTTAGTGCTTGTTCCCCTCTAATATTCACTCACTAAGTTTCGTACTCGTATTTTATAAAAATTCATGTTTTCAGATCAGGAGACTATTGGATCCTAGATCGAGGAGTCCTCATGAGTTTGTCTCTTGGGTATGTGTCTAGCATTCGATAGTAATCCATTTTCTTGTAAATGTCTTCGCTGGAAGTCATGGGTCATTTTGTATTGTGAACACAGTCAAGAAATGTGAATATGTGTATGCAATGTAAATTGCTAAATACATGACTGGTATAGTGCATATATATTGTTGCTAATAATGCCATTGTGGATTGTCTATATTTATGCTATTTAAGAATACATATGGCCGCGTTGTTTAACAAGCGTTAAGTAAAATATTGGGATAGGTTGCTTGGGCTTCGTGACCTACGCTCATTGGGCTCATGCGTTGATCATGACCAGTGGAATTGGGTCGTGACAGAATGCCGCTTAAGACACGGGTTGCCTCAAGACGGATGAGGGAGCAAGATGCCCCCACTGAGATGATTGATAGGCCACGGGTATCCACCCCTAGAGGGCGAGGTAGACGTGGCAGAGCCACTAGGCCGATGAGGGTGGATACGTTTGTGAGTAGGAGAGAGGAGGGACAGTTTTCAAGTGAGGTAGATAGGCCACCAACTAGAGGCATTATTGTTGAGGATTTGACGGCAGGTTTGTAGGGAGTTAACCGGGTTGTAGAGATTATGGCAGCCCGTATGGATGATATACAGAAAGTAGTAGAGCGGAGATATGTAGCGCAAGCGTCCCGTAGTTCACAAGGCTAGACCGACCGCCAACCTCTAGAGGGTGAAAGAGGTCAGATAGAGGTTTCACTTATTGACTTTCTAAAGCTTAAACCTCCATCATTTACTGGGTCAGATGCATTGAAGAAACCCCAGGTTTTCTTGGACAAGATAGAAAAGATTTGTAATGCAATGGGATGTTCTAGCGTTAGATCAGTGGAGCTAGCAGTTTTTCAGTTGGAGGATGTAGCACAGGAATGGTATGACTCCTTACTAAAGGGTAAGCCAACAAATGTTGCGCTGTTGACTTGGAATGAATTCAATATAGCTTTCTTAGATCGATTTTTATCACATAGTGTATGAAATACCAGAGCTAGAGAATTTGAGGCGTTGGTGCAGACTCTGAATATGACAGTGTCGGAGTATGATATAAAATTCACGCAGTTTTCTCGATATGCACCTTATTTAGTTTCCATAGAGAAGATGAAGATCCAAAGGTTTGTGGATGGGTTAGTGGAACCATTGTTCAAGGCTGTGGGCTCCCGAGATTTCAATACTTACTTCGTGGCAATGGATTATGCTTAACGAATTGAGATGAGGACCAGTGAGAGTAGGGTCGCAAGAGATAGAGCAAAAAAGGCTAAGACAGAGGGTTATCAAGGTCATAGAGATTTCAGTAGTGGAATTTAATCTTCTAGTCGTCAAGGTCCACAGAGGGAATCAATGTTACCCTAATGGGGAAGTGATGTGACGAGTACTAGCGTTGGGTCAGGGCAGAAAACTTTTAGTGGAAGGAGGTAAAACCAAGATTGAAGGTAGAGTAGTCAGGCTATTCTTCTTGTGATATTTATGGAAGACAACACAGAGGACGATGCTATCTTCGTGTAAGAACTTGTTTTAGTTATGGCCAGCCCAGACATATTTGGAGGAACTGCCCGATGGCTCAACAACCGCAAGGTTTTGTTCGCGGTTCTATTCAACCAACTTTGTCTACTCTTTCAAAAGCTGTTTTTACTGGTCAAGAGGTTAGCAGGATAAGAGATAGAGGTGCTGGTGCTTCATCTCGGGGTAGACCATCTGGATCAAGATGTCAAAGTTTTATCAGGAGAGGTCAAGCGAGGGTATATGCTTTAACTCCCCAAGAGGCTCAGACATCCAATGCAGTAGTCTCAAGTACTCTTTCCATTTATAATATGAATGCTCGGGTATTGTTTGATCCTGGATCTACCAATTCTTTTATCTCTCCATGTTTTACATATCGGTTGGGTAGGAATTGCGTTAGGAGAGAAGAACAATTAGTGGTATCAACTCCTTTAAAGGAGGCATTTATGGCTGAATAGGAATATAAGTCCTGCGTAGTTCGAATCAAGGATAAGAACAACTTAGTGATTTTAGTGGTGTTAGACACCTTGGATTTTGATGTGATCTTGGGAATGGATTGGCTATCGCCTTGCCATGCTAGTGTGGATTAGTATCATAAGTTGGTTAGATTTGATTTTCCAAGAAAACCATCGTTTACTATTCAGGGGGATAGAAGCATAGCTCCAACCAACTTGATATCAGTTATGTCTATTAGGAGGCTGTTAAGACAGGGTTGTCAAGGTTACTTGGCTGTTGTGAGGGATACCCAAGAGAAGGTCATAGATATAAGCCAAGTGTCGGTAGTGAATGAGTTTGTGGATGTATTTTCTGAGGAGCTACCGGGTTTACCTTTAGAGAGAGAGAGAGATTGAATTTTGTATAGATTTGATTTCTGATCCTAGAACCATATCCATACCCCCGTATTAGATGGCACCGACAGAGCTTAAGGAGCTTAAGGATCAGTTGGAGGATCTACTGGATAAGGGTTTCATTCACCCCAGCGTCTCACCATGGGAAACACCGGTGCTATTTATTAAGAAGAAAGATGGGTCACTTAGACTATGCATTGACTACCGACAACTTAATAAGGTAACGGTGAAGAATAAGTACCCTCTCCCAAGAATAGATGACATGTTTGATCAACTACAAAGAGCACAATGTTTCTTTGAGATAGACCTGCGATCTAGGTATCATCAATTGAGGATCTGAAATGAAGACATACCCAAGACTGCATTTCAAACAAGATATAGACATTATGAGTTCTTGGTGATGTCGTTTGGGCTTACTAATGCCCTTGCGTCTTTTATGGATTTGATGAACCCAGTGTTCAAGCCTTATTTGGACAAGTTTGTATTAGTGTTCATTGATGATATCTTGATCTACTCGAAAAGTCGAGAGGGGCAAGAGCAGCATCTTAAGACAATGCTTCAAACTTTGAGAGAACATGGATTGCATGCCAAGTTCTCCAAATGTGAGTTTTTGCTTGAAAGTGTTGCATTCTTGGGACATGTGGTATCTAAGGATGGGGTACAAGTTGATCCAAAGAAAGTTGAGGCAGTGGAGAAGTGGCCAAGGCCAACATTAGTTACAGAGATTAGAAGCTTTTTAGGGTTGGCATGCTACTATCGTCGCTTTGTCAAGGATTTCTCAAGAATAGCCGCTCCTCTGACCAAGCTGACACGTAAAGATACAAAATTTGAGTGGTCAAATGCTTGTGAGGATAGCTTTGAGAAGCTTAAGACATGTCTCACCACAGCTCTAGTGTTGAGCCTACCACAAGGCACAATGGGTTATACGGTATTTTGCGATGCATCATTGGTTGGTTTAGGGTATGTGTTAATGCAACATCAAAAGGTGATCACATATGCATCAAGACAACTTAAAAGGCATGAGCAGAATTACCTTGTACATCATTTGAAGATGGCAACAATCGTGTTTGCCTTAAAAATATGGAGACATTACTTGTATGGTGAGACTTGCGAAATATATACGGACCATAAAAGTCTGAAATATATATTTCAACAGAGGGATCTTCACTTGCGGCAACGTAGGTGGATGGAGTTGTTAAAAAATTATGATTGTACTATTCTCTACCATCTCGGTAAGGCAAATGTAGTGGCTAATGCCTTGAGTCGAAAATCGATGGGGAACCTAGCATATATCTCTACAGATATGAGATTTTTTATTAAGGAGGTGCATAGCTTGGGAGATATGGGTGTGCATTTGGAAGTTTCCAAGGCAGATACATTGCTAGCACATTTTAGAGTGAGGCCTATCCTCATGGACCGAATTAAAAAAACGCAAAGTAAAGATGAGTTCGTAGCTAAGAACTTAGAGGATCTTCAGGAAAAGAAAGAAAAGATGTTTACCAAAGGCATAGATGGAGTGTTGAGGTATGGAACTAGGCTCTATGTGCCGAATAGTGATGGATTGAGGATAGAGATATTGGAAGAGGCACATATGGTAGCCTATGTGATACATCCAAGAATTACAAAGATGTATCAAGATTTAAAGGAGGTGTATTGGTGGGAAAGACTTAAAAAAGATGTGGCTGAGTTTGTTTGCAGATGCCTAGTATGTCAACAAGTTAAAGCAGAGCACCAAAGGCCTGTTGGATTACTGAGCCATTACTAGTTCCTGAATGGAAGTGGGAGCATATTGCAATGGACTTTGTAACGGGTTTGCCTCGAACTAGAAAAGGTTATGACTCGATCTGGGTCATAGTGGATCGGTTAATGAAATCAGCTCATTTTCTTCTAGTTAAAACTACATACGGGGCTACCCAGTATGCCCAGCTTTATGTAGATGAGATAATACAGTTGCACTGCATTCTTGTTTCTATAGTGTCGGACAGAGGGACACAATTCACTAGCAGATTTTGGGAAAAGTTGCAAGAAACGTTGGGCACTAAGTTGGATTTTAGCACGACTTTTCACCCCCAAATTGATGGACAGTTTGAACGAACAATACAGACATTGGAAGATATGTTGAGGGCATGTTTAATAGACCTTGGAGTCAAATGGGATCGGTATCTACCCTTAGTGGAGTTTGCTTACAATAATAGTTTCCAAACTAGCATCCAAATGGCACCATTTGAAGCATTATATGGACGGAGGTGCAGGTCACCCATTGGATGGCTAGAGGTGGGGGAAAGGAAACTTTTGAGGCCTGAGTTGGTGCAAGATGCTGTTGATAAAATACATATGATTTGCCAAAAGATGTCTATAGCACAAAGTAGACAAAAATCTTATGCTGATAACTGACGGAGGGACTTGGAGTTTCAAGTGTGAGACCATGTATATTTAAAGGTCTTACCAACCAAAGGGGTAATGAGGCTTGGCAAGAAAGGAAAATTAAGTCCTCAGTATATAGGGCCTTTCGAGATTTTGGAGAGGGTTGGAGCAGTGGCATATCGGTTGGCATTACCGCCAGACCTTTCTAATATTCACCCCGTGTTCCACGTGTCAATGTTGAAGAAGTATAATCCGAATCCTTCTCATGTAATACAGTATGAAACCATTCAGTTGCAAGATGATTTGACTTATGAGGAACAACCGATAGCTTTCCTTGATAGACAAGTCAAAAAGCTCAGATCAAAGGATGTGGCCTTAGTAAAAGTGTTGTGGCGGAATCACACTAGTGAAGAGGTAACGTGAGAAGCTGAAAAGAAGATGCGGACAAAGTATCCACACCTCTTTGATACATAACGGTAAGTTACCTTACAGTTGGATTTAAATTCGGGGATCGAATTTCTATTAGTGGGGGAGAATGTGAGTCCTCGACCACTATAGACCTGTAAATAAAAGTTGTCAAGCCCAGCCCTATAAAATATTTGCCATGTCATTCATGTGCTTGATAGAATGCTTGCATACTTGAAACACCTCAAAAAAATTATCAAAGGTCGGTATTGAACCAAGTGGTACAATTAAGTTGAATAAAGCCTCAAACTAGTCCAGATAGAGATTTTAAGATGAAATTGAGAATTTTAAAACCCCAGAATGACTCAGTATGGTGATTCGGAGTTCGAGGATCGATTTGGAGTCAAATTAAAATTTTCCCTTCGTAGGGGTAAAATGGTTATTTTGCAACTCGAGGTTCAAATTTGAATATTGGAATAAGTTTTTGACCAAGATTGACTATTTAGAACATAATTTGAGGTTAAAAAGTGAAAAATTGTAATTCTGACATTTTTTCGAGCATAGGGGTATAATAGTCATTTTGCCACCACAGGGGCAAAATTGTAATTTTACACCACCCAACACTTATCCAGCATATGAATTTCACCCATTTTTACTATGGACAATTGAGGACATTTATGTGGTGGAGAAAGAAAGGTTAATAGTTAAGAATTTAAAAATGGACCAATGGTAAGGTGACAAGTGTCAAGCTTTCATTTCTTTATTATTTTTCTTATAAATTAGCACAAAACCAGCCCATTTCTCTTCATTATAGTCGACCTCACTAAGGGAAAGTAAGAAAAAGAAACAACAAAACCCTAGATACAAAATTCAAGGGGAAAGTGTTGAATTTCAAGGAATTAAGTGACAAAAGGTAAGATTTTTCAATTCTAGCTTGTGATCTATCTTACCCATGCATTCTTTTGCATTTTCCATGGTTGAATCACAAAATATCATGAAGGATTCATGGCTGATCGAACATTTAGAGAGAGAATTTGATGGCTAATTTGATTAGATTTCAAGAGATCTAAGTGTTTTTGGTTAGTTTGACATGTTTAGAAGGAAAAATAAGTGAGAAAATCACATGCTATTTGACACCTATCATTGGCCGAATTTTCCCCATGGTGTGTTGATGGTGGAATTGATTTTTATTTCAAGTGATTTGGTTAGGCAATAATCAATTATGGTGTAGAAATCAAGTAGGAAAAATCATAGTGTTGATGCACCCACCATGGTCGAAATTCCCATGAGAAAATATGAGGGTGATCTTGCTAAATTTTATGTAATTGACTTGTGTTTGATGAATTAGAAGTATTGGAAGAGAAATGAAGTTATTTGGAGTTAAATTGGACGTATTGGCCAATTAATCGGGTGACAGATCGAATTAGGCCAATACCGCTTTATTTAGGTACACAATTGAATTTGTGTAGAATACCGTGTTTAGACGGTAATCTGAACAATTTGCATTCTATTTCACACATTCATATAGAGCTTGAAATAGATTTATAATGGCATGACACAAAATATTGAATCATGTGTCGTGTATTGTGTATAGGTGCTGAGCCCTCTAACAAGGGTAAAGACATCGTGCCAAGGGGTCGAGAATAGGGGTATTTCGAACTCTTAATACTGTGAGTGAACTTGCATTTCAAAATTGTTTCGGGAATGTGAATGTATTTGAACAAAACATTTGAATGATTTTATCCAACTTTTCTTTAAAAAAAACGGGTACCATGGGAACAAGCCTTTAGTGAAATATTTTTGTGATGTAGAACATGATTGTGATGAATCTATGTACTTTTATATGATGCTGATATGTATTGTTAAGAAATGTTTGTGAAATTGATGTAACCGTGCGTGTGCGGAGTGGGCAGTGCACATGTCGGTTGAATGACAATGTTGTGATAATTACAACCGTGCATGTGCGGAGGGGGTAGTGCACATGCCAATAAATATGTGCGATTAGGGAGTGCACCAGAGTGGAGAAAAATGGTGTGGTGGATGTAATTGCACGTGATCTTATATATATATATGTGTGTGTGAACTCGAGAACTCTCTATCTCATTGCAAATTGATTTGAATTGAGGAAAAAAAGGTTTTGATATTAACTTGACCTAAATTGTCTTGTTCCAAATACTTGCATCATGGTTCTCAACTTTCCTAGTTATTATTGCTTGTTCCCTTCTAATGTTCGCTCATTGAGTTTCGTACTCACAGTTTTAAAAAATTCATGTTTTCAAATCAAGAGACTATTGGATCCTAGATCGAGGAGTCCCCGTAGTTCGTCTCTTGGGTAGGTACTTGGCATTCAATAGCACCCCTTTCTTTTTCGTAGTTTCTCTGCTGGAAGTCACGGGTCCTTTTGTTTTGTGAATATGTTCTTGTAATGTAAATTACTAAGTAACATGTCTTGAACAATATAGGTATATTTTAATCAATAATGCCATTATGAATTGGCTACGTTCACACTAGTTGAAATGCGTATGGATACATTGGTTGATGAAACGTTAAGCCAAATAAATGGAATAAGATTGCTTGGGCTTGGTGAGCTATGCTCATTGGGCCCATGCGTCGGTCATGGCCCATAAATAGGGTTGTGACAAAGGGCAAAGAGATTGCACCTGAGGACCAGGAGTAGGACTACTCCCGATATAGTGAATAACCATATTATCATCTTAACTATCTAAAGCAGTTTCTATTCATTTTTGTGATTTTAAAGAAAAATGAGCTTTAATTATAAATCTTTATGTTTTATGGTTGAAATGTAATTAAATGAAAGGAAATTTATAAATCATTTTGAAATTGAATGATGATTTCAGAAATTGAGTAAATGGAGACTTTATTTTACTTGTGAAATATATATACATATATACTTGGTTTGAGTTGATGGCTTATGATAATACAATGGCATGAATGGCTGAAATTGCGGATTTGTGGAATATATGGGTTGTTTTGTGTTGTTTTGACAGGCTAGGCAAAATTATATTTGTCATGTCATGCTGCTGAAATTTTATTGATTTGGTGGGTTATTGTATTAGCTTACTGCAGTGAGTGGGTTTCCGTGGACCAGCCTATAAGAGAGGCACGGTAAACCCAGTTATATTTTACCTTGGTACGAGAGGCACAAAGGGTACCTCCTAAAGCAAAGTTTAGAGTTCACATCACGCCAAACCACCACGTGAGGGTGAACTCAGCCAACGCCAAGGAACGACTATGTTTTAAAAGTAAATATGTGTTTTATGCGTATATGACTTTTTAACAGCCTTGGCGGACTCGGTTGGATGCCCTAGCCAAGGTGTCCCCGAGTATGAGTTTGGGCAAGAGCTAAGTTTTTACGAAACTCATAAGCGTTGTTGTATATTTTGATGAAATATAACTGGTTTAGATGATTTAGAATATGTTTTAGATGTTATGAACCATTTTATGATGATCTGTTTTAATTGTCTCAATTTACTCGACTTTAGATATTTTAGATGATATTTGTTTACTCACTGGGTTTATAAAAACTCACCACCCTCCTTTTTACCCATTTCAAGCTCAGGACAGTCTGTAGAAAGCTGATTACGTTAAGGTTTACTATTAGATTTGCATCCTTAGAAATTGTAGGTTTATTGCCTTGGTTACTTTTGGTCCTTCGGGGGCCCACATGTCATTGTAAATTAAATTACAAACCCTGGCTACATGTGTTACTGTATGTATGAATTTATTTTACTTTTACGCTACAAAAATTATTTACAGATAATTTTATAAAAATTGTTTTATGAGAAAATAAAATATTTTATTTAATATTTTTATTTTATTCTATTAGCTATCATTTCATTTTAAATAAATGTTTTAGATATCTAAACTTATTTTTAGTTATGAAATGTGCATTTTTCATTCATATACTACATTTTTAACAGGTTTTGAAATTTTTGAAAAAAATGACCCAAATACCCTTGTATAGTAGAAATTTCTTTTTGATTGTTTTTTATTTGAAAATAGCCCATATTCCTTTAAAACATGATATTTAGAAACGGTTGCTCACAGGGGAAGCGGAAAACTAATATTAGAGCCTTACGAGGTTTCGGTTGGCATTCCAGGAAATAAATGTCTATTGAGACATCGTGACGATTGTCACGAGCTCGAAGAGAGTACCGGGTCGTGACATGGATAAAGCTAAGAAGTCAACATGCTAATTTCAAAGATCAAAGAACCAACTTCTAGAAAAAGAGGATAAGTTCTTGGACCACTCAAGACAAAATTCAAGAAACTTGGAGATCAATAAAGAGACAAAGAATTGAAATTCAAAGTTGGCACCAAACTACAACAAATAATCAGTACCTGTGGACACCTCTTTTGTTTTACATATATAATAATATAAAAATGAATAAATAAAATAAAAAATTCAAAAACATAATAAATAAAATAAAAAAATTGAAGGCACACTCGGCTTCCATTGTCAACAAATACAGAGCATTAAATGCTCCTCAGCCAGTCTAGATTTGAGATCGTTTTTGGTGGATTCATTTTTTACTTAAAGACCATCCATCCGGAATTAGTGTTGCCAAAATCATGATGGCCTCTTCTGATTGTCCAAAGAGTTGGACAACTGGGTTTTATAAGAACCTTGAAAAACTTTGGTTCAAGAGGGAGCCTAGTAGAAAAAAAAAGCCAGAAAACGATTCAAAAAACAAAACGATCTTCCATAAAGAAAAACAAATCCAACAGCAACCAAAAAATCAAAAAGAAATCTTTAAGTTTTTCCTAGCAGCCTGAACCTTAATCCACAACCAAAAAAAATAAAAAAAAATCAAAAAATCAATCATAAAATATATACAATGAAAGAGTGAGATAAGTGGGATAGTTTTGTTTAGAAATTTTTATTTGGGTTTCTTGGGGGTTTGGTTGCCATTGGTTGGTTAGAGAGGCAAAAGAGGAGGATAGAGGGGTTTTGAGGTTGGAGCTGCCGGTCGAGAAGAAATAAGGTGAAATTTTAGTTTTTTTTTTTTTTGAGAGAAGATTGAGGAGCCATGGGGTAAAGAGAAAAAGTGAAAAAGAGAAATAAGGAGAAGAGTGAGAGAAAACCTTAGGGTAGAGACAAGGGAGAGAACTGGTTGTAGAATAAAAAAAAGAAAATGAGAAAAGGCAATAGAAAATAGTTATATACTTAAGGTTGGGTACCTTAAAACGATGGCATTTTCATAAAAGGGTAGAGAAACAAAGGGCTAGAAGCAGTGGCACCATTTTTGGCAAGAGCAGACTTGTTTTCATTGCACCATACAGTGTGTTTCAGAAGCTTAGGCACCTAGAAGTGGAGCAGACCGATGTTACCCCTTGGAGATTAACTAAACTAGTAACTCACTTGGAAAAATCAATTTTTGGACATTTGGTTGGAGCCCATCAAACCAAAGGTCTTTGGGTTTGTTTTGGCCTATTAGGCATTGGCCCTTTTCATTAGATGTTGATTTGACTTGTTCTTGGGCTTTTTCTTTTTTGGTTTGCATGTTTGTGATTTTTCCTTTTGTTTAGAAATTATGCAGTAGTTTTCATTTTCTTAATATATGCACACATATGTGTTATAAGCACAAGATAAAAAAAATAGACCAAGGAAGATAACAATAATAATATAAAATATATAATCACATACAAAGGAATTAAGTAAATAGAAGAAAATATATCTAATAAAAATAAATTAGGTATATAATAGAAATAAAATATATTATTTGAGTTATACTGGTGATACAATATTCGCAGGAGTTGAAATCTTTGGTTAGCTTTTTTAGGTAAGAGGTTTAGCTAAAGCTCCACCAGTATGATGGGAGGGCTTAGTCTTTAAATCTCAATAATTCTTATAATAATATTCTAAATCATTATTTGCTTGTAATAGAAATATAAATATTTATAATTAAAAAATAAAGAAAGAAAAATATAAAATGTTTATGCTTTTAAGAACAAAAAATCTAATAATATAAAACATGTTATTTAGGTCATACCGATGATGGGATTTCCATCCGGAACATGAAAAGTCACAATTTAGAGTGAACTTCCTTAGGTTGTGTCATAGCCCGATTTATGGGCCATGACCGGCGCATAGGCCTAATGAGCATAGCTCACCAAGCCCAAGCAAGCCTATCCCATTTATGTTGCTTAACGTCTTATCAACGAATGCATCCATACGCATTCTAACGGGTGTGAACGTAGCCAACTCATTACGGCATTATCGTTTGGCAATATACATGTACTGTTCAAGACATGTAACTAAGAAATTTACATTACATGAACATATTCATAAAACAAAAGGACCCGTGATTTCTAGCAGAGAAACTACTGTAAAAGGGTAGCTATTAAATGCCAAGCTCATACCCAGGAGTCAAACTACGGGGACTCCTCGACTAGGATCCAACAGTCTCCTGATCTGAAAACATGAATTTTTAAAATAGTGAGTACAAAACTCAATGAGCGAACATTAGAAGGGAACAAGCAATAATAACGAGGAAAGTTGAGAACCATGATGCACTTATTAGGAAACAAGGCAATTTAAATCTAGTTCATATTAAAACCCTTTTTCACTTAACCCTGAGTTATTAAACATTCAATAATAAAGCAACCATGTTCAACGAGAGTTAAAAAGAAAAGAATTTTACATCAATCATTCTAGCAAAATCGACGGTTTATCACAAACCATCACGGAACAAGGGTTTCGCTCAACCATACGAGGGTTTCATGTTAGAACCCTTTTTCCTCAATTTAAAATAATTTGCAATAAAGGAGAATTTCTCAAGGTTCACATACCATACAATCACATTTTTCCATCAGGAACACTATATCAGGCATATATATAAAATCAAGTGCAATTACATACACCACCCCATTCTCTTCAACTCTGGTGCTGTCAAGTCCGACCTTATAAAAATCTGCCATGTCATACATGTGATGGATAACCTGATTTAGAACTTGAAAAGCCTCGAAAAATTTTCAAGAGTCGGTAGTGTACTTAGAGGTACAACAAAGTTGATTTAAGCCTCAAACTAGTTCAAATAGAGATTTTAAGATGAAATTGGGAATTTCACATTCCCAATATGACTTAATATGGTGATTTGGAGTTCGAGGACTAATTTAGAGTCAAACTAGAATTTTCATGGTCTAGGGGTAAAATGGTCATTTTATGACCCCAGGACAAAATGGAAATTTTTAAAAAAGATTTTGACCGCATTTGACTTATTGGAGTATGATTTGAGTTTGAGAGGTGAAAATTTAAATTTTGACATTTTTTTCGAGCATAGAGGTAAAATGGTAATTTTGTCACCCCATGGGCAAAATTGTAATTTTTCACCACTCAACATTTGTCAAGCCCACAAATGTTACCCATTATTGGTATGGATAATTGAAGGATTTTATGTGGTGGTGAAATGAAGTTAAATGGATAAGTATTTAAACATGAGCCAATAATATGGCGACACGTGGCAAAATTGTGACCATTTAATATTTTCCTTATAAAACCAACCTAATTTTCAACCAATTCATTCATCATGGTCAGCCATAGCAAGAAGAAAAGAAGGAAAGAAAAAAAACCCTAGGAGGAAAAAATTAAAAAAAAGTGTGGGATTTCAAGGGATTTAGCAAGTAAAGGTAAAATTTCTTGATTTTTACTTGTGAGCTACCTTTCCCATGATTTCTTTCTCATTTTCCATGCTTAGAACTCAAGTTTGCATGATAAACCCATGCTGGCCAAATTTAAGAGGGAAGGTTTTGAGCTTGATTTTGATTAGATTTCAAGTTATATTAGTATTTTTGGTAGTTTAGTGATGCTTAGCATGAAAATTTAGCAAGAAAATAATTTATTCTTCATTAAATCCTTTATAGCCAAATTTCATAGGGAGAATATTGAGGCTAAAAATTGTGATATTTTATGGTATTTTGATGAAAATTGATGATTGGTGATGTTAAAAATTAAATGGGAAAATTTGGTATGAAAATCTAAATTTTTACCTAATGTATAGACATATGCGTTTTATGGTTCAAGACTGATATATTAAATTACATTCACAATCATTGAGGTATTTTGGATATAATTGGAGTATTGAAAGTGAAATGGATCGAATTGGAGTTGAATTGAAAGTTTTAGCAATTTAAACCGTGTATAGGCAAGTTAGGTCGGACACCGTAATAAAGCGATTATCCCAAACCTTTCACATCCTATCTCATGCATACATATAGATAAGAGTCTGAAATAGTTTATAATCATTTAACCCAAATTATTGAATTTCGTGTCATGTATTATGGATAGGTGGTGAGCCATTTGATATGGGTAAAAGATTGTACCCGAGAACCGAGACTAGGAGTATTTCGAACTCCTAATACTGTGAGTAACCTTACTATCATCTTAATTATCTAGAGTAGTTTTATCCGATTTTGTGATTTTATGAAAAATAAGTTTCAATGATAAATCTTTATGTTTTATAAGTAAAATGTGATTTGAAGAAGTGATTTTATAAATTGATTTGAAATATAATGATGGTTTGAAATCGAATGATGATTTTGGAAAATAGAGTAATTAGAGACCACCTGTTGTGTTATAAATTATGGTTTGAATTGAATGGCTTATGATAATGTGGGCATGGATGGCTGAATTGGAAATTGTCTTGAAACTATATGAATTGTTTGTTTTGCCTTGAGTGGCTGGATTTGAAATGGTTAAAAGTGTTCCCTTCGGTGGAAGTTTGAGAAAATCTAGGGTTCGAAACTTGGTGAGAAGGTTCTGCGGGACTTGCGGCGTTCCAATAAGTCTAGTAAGTCAAGTGATGGAGACCCAGACCTATCAATATTAGCCATGTCATGCTGTGGATATTTTATTCACTTGGTGGTAGATAGAGTGGTCACTGCAGTGACGGGTTCTGTGGACAGCCTATGAGAGGGGCACGAAATCCAAGTGTATCTTACCTCGATCGGAGAGCCATGTGGAGGGTATCTCCTTAGGTAAAGTTTGAGTGCACTTCACGTGGACCACCACGTGAGAGTGAGACTCAGCCAACGTCAAGGAATGACTGTGTTATCGGATGTGAAAATGTGTTTATGTGTATATGACATTTAACAGCCTTGGCGGACTCAAGTGGATGCCCATGTGCAAGGCATCAATGAGTACTAATTTTGGCGGGAGCCAAGTTTTTCAGGAAATCGTTAGCCTTGTTGACTATTTGGACGAAATACAATTATTTATATGCGTTGGGATAAATTTCTATGCTATGAAGCCTAATGTGATGGGAAGTTTCCATTGTCTCCATTTACTCGACTTTAGATATCTTTTATGATGTCTGTTTACTCACTGGGATTATATAATCTCACCACCCTCCTTTCCACACATTTCAGGCTTAGGATAGTCTGTAGACGGTCGATCTCGTCGAGCTATAATTTTGGAGTTGCATCCTAGAAAGCAAAGGTTTACAAACTTATACCTTTTTGGTCATCTGGGGGCCTACGTGTCATTGTAAATGTAATTGCGTACTCTGATTATCCGTATTACAGTATGTATGATTTAATTTTGTTTTTACGCTACAAAAAATTATTTACCGATACTTTTATAAAAATTATTTTATAAGAAAATAGAATATTTCATTAAATATTTTTATTATATTCAAATAGTTACGTTTTAGTTTTAAACGGACATTTTAGATAGCAAAACATATTTATGATTATGAAATATGTGTTTTCTACTTATGTACTACATTTTTAGCTAGTTTTGAAATTTTTGAAGAAAAATTACCAAAATACCTTTCTGTGGTAGAAAAATTTTTTTGACTGTTTTTAAATTAAAAATGGCCTATATTCCTTTAAACCATGATTTTAGTAATTGTTACTCATAGGGGAAGTGGGAATACTGATACGAAAGCTTTGCGAGGTTTCGATGGATATTCCAGACGAAGAATGTCTATCGAGGCTTCGTGGCGGTTGTCACAAGCTCGAGGGGAGTACCGAGTCGTGACATGTGCACTCCCTACTTGCACCATACACCACCTCACTTTCTTCAACTCTGGTGCACTCCCTACTCACACCAAGCAATATGATCATATGTGCACTCCTTACTCGCACAAAGCAATATGATCATGTGTGCACTCCCTACTCGCATAAAGCAATATGACCATGTGTGCACTCCCTACTCGCACAATCCCCTGGTCATTAATACACAGTATTCATACAGTCAGATCATTATCAACACAATAAAATGAGCATGTATTCATTTTGTTTACACAATGTACACACTCATAACATTAAAATCATTGTCAAGTCCTCGGGACTCATTTTTAAATAAGAGTTGGATATAAATCATTCAAGCATTTCATCTCAACTCAATTAAAATTCTCAAAACAGTTTGAAATGCAAGTTCACTCATAATATTAGGAGTTTGAAATACTTATATCCTCGGTCCTCTGTCACACTGTCTTTACCCTTATTAGAAGGCTCACCACCTATACATAATATACGATACATAATTCAATATATTGTGTCATACCATTATAAATCTACTTCATGCTCTATATGAATGCATGAGGTTGTTCGGACAGTCACTTAAATGCGATGTTACACGTTGGATTAATTGTGATCGGAATAAAATGGTATTGGCCTAATTCGGTTTATCACCCGATTAATTAGCCAACACGTACAATTCAACTCCAAATAATTCCATTCCTCTTCCAATTCTCCAAATCATCAAACACAATTTAAATAACTTAAAATATGGGAAAATCATCCTCACGTTTTCTCTTGGAAAATTCGACCACGAAGGGTTCACTAACAATATAATTTTTTTCATGCTTGATTCTCACACCATAAATCATTAATTCCTAACCAAATCACCCAAATTGATTCCAAATATACACTCATTACATTTCCAATATCTCAATTATACCAAAGTGCCTCAATAAGCTAGACTTTCTCATTGTGATTCAACTTGTTTACTAAAGGCACTATACTTAAAAATCACCATTTTTGGTTTCCATCACCATTTTCGGTTTTCATCACCTCAATTCATTAAATCCTACCTAAATAACAGAAGATATCACAAGATTCATCTCCAATATTTTCTTTATGAAATTCGGCCAAATGAAGGTGATGTAAGAACATGTAATTTTTCTTACTTGTTCCCATTCCAAATATGATAAATTAACTAAAAACAACTAAATACCATAAAATCTATCCAAATCAACCATCAAAACTTCTCTTTCTAAATTCGGTCAGCCATGAATCCTTCATGAAATCATGTGATTCAACCATGGAAAATGCAAAAGAATGCATAAAAAAGGTAGATCATAAGCTAGAATTAAGAAATTTCACCTTTGATAGCTTGATTCTTTAAATTTAGTGATTTTCTCTTGAAATTTTCACTCTAGGGTTTGTTGTTCCTTTTCTCCTCTTTGTTCTTCACTTGGCCGGCCATATGAGTGAGTTTGGGAGATTGACTTTATAAAAAAAAAATATTAAATGGACATAAACTTGCCATGTGTCACTATATCATTGGATCATGTATAAATACTTAGTAATTAAGAAATTTCTCTCTACCACACATAATTATCCATGGTATAAAATGAAATTCAGGTGCTGGACATGTGTTGGGTGGTGTAAAATTACAATTTTACCTTTTGGCGACAAAATGACTATTTTGCCCTTATGCTCGAAAAAGTGTCAGAATTAAAATTCTTTACTTCTCAAACTGAAATTATGTTCTACATACTCAATCTTGCTCAAAAACCTCTTCCAACATTCCAATTTTAACCTCGGGTGGTAAAATGACTATTTTGCCCCTACGTTATGACAATTCCAATTTGACTCCAAATCAGTCCTCAAACTCTGAATCACCATATTAAGTCATTCTAGGGTTTTAAAATTCTCAATTTCATCTTAAAATCTTTATTTGAACTAGTTCGAGGCTTAAATCAACTTAGTTATACCACTAGATATAATACCGACTTTTCTGAAGTATTCAAGTATGCAAGCATGTTATCAAGCACATGAATGACATGGCAAATATTTTATAGTGTTGGGCTTGACAAGATCTCACAGTTAGGAATTTTGATTAGGACCCCACCAGTATGATAGGAGGGTCCTGATTCAGAATTTCAACGTCTCTAATTTCAAGCAAAAAAAAAATCTTAAATATATTTAATCATCACTTAAACAAATCTATAAATAAAATAAATAAGAATTTAATGATAACAATAAATTTGTTAATCATAATAATACAAAAATAGATAAAAATACATATGCATAAATAATAAAAAAATTTTGATCCAAAAATTGTGATTATGGGGAGGTTTCATGTGGTGAAACAAATGAATACTTAAATACTAAAATATATGAAGAAATAAAAATGACTTTAAAAACAATAAATAAACAAAAGATTTCATTCATAAAAAATAAGCACAAAGATAAATAATAAATAAAAAAATAAACATTGAATTCACGAGTACATTACATATCATTCTTGCATTGTTAAATGTCATGGCATATAGATCTATTATGTATACGGGTATAAATCCCCGATGATGGGACTTTTCGAGGAAGCTTGCAAATGTGAGTTTCATTGGCAAACTTCCTAGGTGAAAAGATACCTCCGAGTCCCACCAGCACAATGGGAGGGTTTAGAGAGATATCTTTAATAAAGGCTTTTACCCATATTAGGATTTTGCATTTACGAAAACACCGTTTTCACTCACAAGCGATTATCCCGATGATGGGATTTGCCTCATAAACTTACGAAGGCAAGTTTCTTAGGTATTTCTCTAGATGAGAGAATACTCCCGTATCCCACCAGTAGGATAGGCGGATTCAGAAAGTATGCTTAATAAAAGATTTTTGTTTGGTATTATTTTGATGTTATGCTATGCATTTCACAATTGTATCACATGAACATCAAATCTTTAAAATATTTTAACTTCATTGATAGAATAAGAGATAAATCAAACAAATAATAATAAAGGAAACATAGGAATGAATTAAATGGGTTAAGATAATAAATGATTAGATGGTACCATTCGTGGAACGGGCGTCATAGGGGTGCTAATCCTTCACTGTGTGTAATCGTACTCCCAAACTCAAACTCTAAAAAACACATAGACCAGTTTATCATTCTTTTGACGGACATAAAGTTAATTTAATACTTCGTTAAATAGAACAAATTTATTAGGTGGCCAATCACACCTAGGCAAAAAAGATTGGTGATGACTCCCCAAGTTAATCACGTCTAGTGGTCGGGTTCCCGGAACCGAATGTCACGATAGTACCTTAGAAACAAAGATTTGATTTTTATGAAACAGAAAAGTGTAGCCTTTAGGGATGAAATGAAGAACTGACAATTCAATGATAAAGCATTGATTCTGTCTAGCTCCAAACTAAAGAAAGAATCGACATTGAAAATGGAAAAATTGATTCTTTAAATATGATGGAAAAGATCCAACTAACCTGTAACATTCAAAATTTGATCCAAGTCTATCCCAATGAGTAAATTCCCTAATGGCCTATAAATACCCTAAAGAAAGACACCAAAAAGAGAGAGAAAAAGAGCAAATAATAAGAGAAAAATCTCTCTTTTAGAGAAAGGTGTTGAAATTAGAGAAAATTTTTAAGACCCTTTCTTTAGATAGAGAATGAGTTGAAAACTTAGAAAGATCATTCATTTCCTTACCTCTGAAACTTTCCAAGCGGAGATATTTGTTCATTAGTACATATATCTTAGAACTTTGTGCACCTAAATAGCTCATCAGTCTTGTCAGAGGTCAAAGGTTGAAATCTTTGTAATCCATTGTTGTTTCTGGTTATACCTCTTAGCAAATGGTAGTGTAAAGAGTATACCTCCTTGAAAAGGTAGTGCTAAAGGTTATACCTCATCTGCAAAGGAAGTAAAAGTTATACCTCTTTTGGAAAAGGTAATATTGCTTATTCTTTCGAGCAAACAGTAATGAGGTTATGCTTGCTCATCTTGAAATAGTAGTGTAGAGGTTTTGCTTGCTCCTTTCGAAAAAGCAATGTTTATGTGAATTTTAGGTCTGCTTCTTGAATTGCAGTTCACAGTGGATTCAAACTCTTTATGCTATCAAGAAAAAAAAAGTCGACACTAAAGCCCAAGCCTCTACAAAAGTCATGGTTGAGTCTTTTTTATTTTTTGTATGTTATTTGCTTATTTCATACTATATTTTTACCAATCTACTTTTTAAGCTTTTGCATCATATTTGAATGAAAAGGGGGAATTTTTATTTAGTGACAAATTCATCCTTCTCTTGGTTCATTACTCTAAGTTTACTTCATCTAATAATTAGTATCAAAGCAAGTTCTCAAGTTTACAAGTCTAACAACCTTTGAGAGATCCTAAAGCAAAGCTTAAAGTAAAAAAACTAGCATCGTCAAGCTTTATCGGGGAAGGCCAATCCATGTTGAGACCATCTTTATTCACAAGCAAGAATTACCCATTTTGGAGGATGAGGTTTGAAAATTTTATCCAAACTATTGATATAAATTTATGAGATATCATCAAAGAAGGATCTCATATTCTTAATAAGTTCATGGATAATGAGGGATTTGTAAAAACAAGAGCTGAAAGGAATGACAAAGATAAAAAGCTGATATAGTTGAATCACAAAATTGTGACAACACTATTATGTGCTTTTAATGAGAGTGAGTTTAATAAAGTGACAATGTGCATTTCAGCAAAAGAAACTTGGGATATATTAGAGAATTGCTAGGAAGGCATAAGTTAAGTAAAAGAGTTGAAGATCAATATCTTGACTCTTGATTATGAGCCTTTTTAAGATAAAAAATGGAGAGTCCATGAAGGATATGTATAAAAGATTTTCAAAGAACATTAGAGGAGTAAAAGCATTAAAGGGAGAGATTCCTAATACACAATTAGTGAAGAAAATCCTTCATTGTTTGCTAACATCATGGAGACTAAGCTAACAACCATAAAAAAAGCTAAAGACTTAAGCACACTTAAGTTAGATGAGCTGTTAAAAAAAATCTTTTTTTACCTATGAGATGAGGAAGAAAGGGATAACGCACATAGAGGAAATGAAAAGAGAAAGATTATTGGTCTTAAAGCTGTTAAAGAAAATAATGAAAATATGTTTGAAAATAATGATGAGGAATGGGTGTTGGTCCCTAGGTAGTGCTAAAGGGGGGGTGAATAGCACTTTCTAAATGTCATTAAACTTAACTTCTAATTAAGAGCTTGTTAAAGGTAGATGATGGGAAGTTGAGAACCAAATGGAAGAATGATTTAAAGAAGAGTGAAATGAAGAAATAAAAAAGGTAGACAATGCACAAAGATTTATAGTGGTTAGATTTCTTTGACCTACATCCACTACCTTGATTTTCCAATGAAGGATTTTTAAATCAATTCACTAGAATCAGTGGATTTTCCAAGCATCCACCAAGCTTTTATAATGGCTTTTCACAAGCTAATCCATAACCTTTCAATAATGGTTTTTCATAGGATCAACCAAAACGCAAAATCTAACTTTTCTAAGGTTGAGTTAAAACTCACAATAACAACCAAGCTAACATAAGCTTGATTATTCCGTTTAGAGTGCCTCGCACACTTTAAGTAATCAAGGAATACAAATATGAAGATATACTTATGATCACTAACCTAATCTGAATGGTACAAGATGAGGTGCTAAATTTTATTACAAAGTTTAGAGTGAAACACAAGAAGAATTGAGAGGATTTTTACTATTTTTAGTCTATTTTTCTCTTATTAGCCTCTCATAATCTTCTTAGTCATTGGAGATGCCTTTTATACTTGAAAAATAAACTCTAATGGATGTTGATAGCTTCAAACCATTGAAAATGGTTTAGAATCCTTTTTACCCATTAGTTTGTCTTCAAACATACAAATTCAAATTCTTTGATAATGAGCTTTTAGCTAGCTAACCATACTTCTTAGTCGATTAAGTCTTTTTTGTCTCACAATTTGCATTACTCTGTTAATCGGTTAAGTAAGACTTTAACTGATTAAAAGCTTATTGCCTCTAGAGCAACGAACTTCACTTTTGGATTTTAGCTGACTAACTCCCTTGATTATCTGACTAAAAAGCTTTTATTTGTAACTCATTTGTAACTCCTTATTCTGATGAGTTTTGATATTTGCTTTCAAGTAATTAATTTATCATTGACATACATTTTTGTTTTACACACTCAAGTAGTATAATTAGACATTAATGAATGGGAATGTTTGCTATCATCAAAAACTTATGGAGCCAACAATAAAAAGATGACGAAGAGGTAGCCTTGTTGACTAAAAGATTTAAAAGATTTTTCAGAAATAAACAAAGTGGCAGAAGTCCCATTGGGAGAAATAGACAAAGACGTTATATTAGAAGAGACATGCCAAATAATGATCACGAGAAAAACTACATTATTTGCTATGAGTGTAGTAAACCTGGTCATACCAAATATGAGTGCTATAATATCAAGAAAAACCATTATAAAAATTTACAAGAAGAGAGCAATACTGGCTAAATGGAGTGATAGTGATAAATCACAAAATAAGGAAGAAGAAAAGGTTGCAAATATTTGTTACATGGCATTTGATGATCCTATGGATGAAAATCCGTTAGAATCAAATGCATAAGAAGAAAACTCACAATACCTTGATGTTGAATGTGTGAATCGCACAATAATTATGAAAAAGAAATGTGTAGACTTGGAAGCAAAAAGCAGCAATGTGGTTTATGAACATAACCACAGTTACAAAATTGAATAACTTGCGGAAGTCACTTTCATGGACATGGATGCTACATCGCTAAGTCCTTGCACAAAAAAGTCAACAATGGAATCTCCAACGTTTAATGGTGAAATTACTTCCATTAGAGGAACCAAATGAGGTTGCTCATTCAAGTAAATGATTATGAAGCTTGGAAGATAATTAAAGATGGACCATGCAGATTAACCAAGGAACTTAATGAGTGGGATTGAAATCACTTAGATATGCTGGAACTTAATGCCAAAGCTATGCACATACCTTTTGATGCTCTTGGAGATAAAGAATACAAGAAAGTCTCTATGTATACTAGCACCAAAAAGGTATAAAAAATTATAGAAAACCTGTCTGAAGAAAAAGAGTTGGAAGAAAATAACGTTTTCTTAAATATTTGTCTGAAGAAATATTTGTCTCAAGCGACGTAAAACTTTTCAACTTATAGCGTTTCTCTTTCATCTTTCTGATTTTTACATGCATGGGTTAATGATCATGACTTTATTCAATGTGTGGCAGGAAACTGGTAGCAATCGATTCAAAGACAAGGCTTTGAAGCTTTCTGGCGAAAACAACTTAGGCTAAAGCAACATTTAAAATGGTGGAATAAAGTAGTATTTGGTGACATTTTCCATAACTTTAAAGAAGCAGAAAAACAACCCTAAGTTTGTGAGATTAAGTTTCAACAAAAACAGTCCATGGCTAACCAAAAGGCTTTGAATAAGTCATATGCAAAACTTAATCAGTTGCTCAGCATAGAAGAAGCCTTTTGGCAACAAAAATCAGGCATAAAATGGGTTGTAGAAGGAGAAAGAAATATCTGATTTTTCCACATGAGGGTTCAACAAAAGAGAGTTAAAAGACACATTTTTAAAATAGAGAATCTTGATGGTGAGTAGTTGGAAGAACCAATGAGGATTCAGGATTCAACAGTAACATTTTTTTCTTCTTTCATGCAAACGGAACAATGCGAACTGGAAAGGTTTAACGACTCTCTCATTCTTTCTATAGTGTCTGAATCTGATATTGCTATTCTTTGTGCAAAACCAACTTTACAAGAAATCAAAGAAGCTGTCTTTGACATTGATAAGAATAGTGTGGCTGGCTTGGATGGCTTTTCTTCATACTTTTATTAGCAATGTTAGCGTATCATAGCAACAGACCTTCATGCAACAGTGGTGGATTTCTTTCATGGTGCACCTATGCCCAGGGGAGTCACTTCGACCACTTTGGTGCTATTACCCAAGATTGCCAATGCATCAAAATGGAGTGAGTTTAGACTGATAAGTCTAAGCACAATCTTGAATAAAATTGTGACTAAAGTGTTGGCAACCAGGTTGGGTAAGATTTTGCCTTTCCTAATCACAAAAAATCAGAGTGGTTTTGTGAGTGGGCGTTTAATAAGCGATAACATTCTACTTCCTCAAGAATTAATTGGACAGATTCACCAAAAGGCAAGAGGGGGTAACATTGCAATTAAACTGGACATGATTATTGGTCCCAAAGTGAGTGCTAGAGGGAGGGTGAATAGCACTTTCTCGGCTCTTTTACAAGATTGAGACTTAATCTCAAAACAAAGAAAGCACAACTAGAGAGACAATAGACAAAGTATTTATAGTGGTTAGGTCCAAGACCTATATCCACTGCCTTGATTATCCAACCAAGGATTTTCAAACCAAACACTAAAACAGTGGAATTCACAAGCTTCCACCAAGCTTTTATAATAGCTTTTCAAGGTTTAGCCACAACCTTTACACTAGTTTTTCACGGGCTCAACTAAAACCCTAAGGTAGTTTTTCAAGGCTTAACCACAACCTATCACTAGTTTTTCCCGGGCTAAACTAAAACCCCAAGGTGGTTTTTCAAGGCTCAACCACAACCTTTACACTAGTTTTTCACGGGCTAAACTAAAACCCCAAGGTGGTTTTTCAAAGCTCAACCACAACCTTTACACTAGTTTTTCACTGGCTAAACTAGAACCCAACACCCAACTTTTCAAATGCTGAGTTGGAACCTATAAGCATCCAAGCAAACCTTGGTTGAAGCACTTAGAGTGAAACCCTCACTCTAAGAATACAAAGATGAAAGGAGAAAGTACCTAATGATCACATAGTTGATCTATGTGGTACAAGTTTAAGTGCTAAGCACAATTGCTAAAGAAAGGCGTTTGAGTACAATGAAGAGTACAAAGGATTTTCAAGTTTTTTACTCTTTTTGGCTTTAATATGATGAAATCTCTCAATAATCTTCTAAAAATTGGTTTCTTGGCATTTGAAGATCCTTTTATAGTTGGAGAAGCTTGTCTAATGGCTGTTGGGACGTTTATGACTGTTAGAAATAGTTTGGGGAAGGTTATAACCGTTATTTTGTCTTGTAGTGGGCTAGTGAGTGTTGCAGACAGAGAGCACTTAGTCGACTAAAATTTTTCTCTTGGTCAACTAAGTTGGTTTTGTTCTAGATGCAGATTTGGCAGGGAACACTTAGTCAACTAACCCATTTTCTTGGTCGACTAACTAAATTTTATTTCTCACTAAGCTTAAGCTTTCCACTTCTCCACTTTGACCTTTGTTCAACCAATGATCTTCCTTGTCATATCAGGGGACTTCTTTTATAATAATCATCATTGTTCCTTATCCAAATCACATATTTAAGTGTTCATTAGGAAGATTGATTTATTGTTTCTTTGTAGACATTTCCCTTACACACTTAGGTAGAAATATTAAACACAAATGACATTGGAATGTTTTATTATTATCAAAAACTAATGGAGCCAACAATCTACCCATTTTTGATTATGACAAACATCCCTTGGTTAATAGCATGGTGCCTTTTTAATTCCTTTTTTGTTTCTGCAAATAATGAGGATTGCTCCTCCTAAGTTTGTGCATTTTTCATCCAGTCCAGCAAGTTTTTATCTATGCTCTATGGATGATGATACTGTATATTCATACTTTAGTTAGAAAAAAGTCCATATATATAGATTTTAAGAGCAAATAATAGGTTGACAAATTATCATCAGTTTTTCATTTCTGTAATTTTCTGTCAACAAGCATGTAGGTTCAGATATCATTCAAACCATCATTTTTCAGTAGATATTCTTTATGAATCATCATCCATATGTATTCTAAAGTTTGTTTAAGTTGCAATATCATGACAGAAATGGTTTGTCAACTCATTAACTCAATATCAACATAATATCAGAAAATTACAGCAGTATTTCACAGATATCAGCAGAAAATTTTCCAACAATGCTTCACAATGCCATAAATATCATTTTCAGAGTTAAAATACCACACACAACTATCAGAATGCATGTTCCAAACATCCATAAAGTCAGCCAAGATTAAGATTCAATGTTTGAATGCCATTGTGGCATGAATATCCAACAAAAATAGTAACTACAGATTTGTTCCTAAAATACCCTCGAGTCAAATTTCTTTCCTAGCAACCCTAGAATCCCGATACCTCTACCCTCACGATTTTTTGTTTTTCTTGATGTTTTCCCTAAAAGTCCAATACCTCTACCCTCAGATTTTTTATTTTTCTTGTAATTACTACTCCTCATTTTTGTCATCATCAGAGAGGGGTTTGAGGTATCAATCCTCAGAGGGAGATGGCGTGGATTCAGGAGAATCTGACCATTGTTCCCAAGAAGGATTTAGTGGAAGAGGAGAGGGTGGTCTTGGAGGTAGTTGAATGGATGTTTTAAGAGGTTGCGGAGAGGACTGTGGAGGTGTCTCTGTAGCTTTCTCAAGAGTGGCCTGATCAGTAACTTCTATTGGGGCTTGAGGAGAGCTTGCAAAAGGTAATTTTGCTTTCTCTGCCAATCTTGAAGACTTCCTTGTCCTTGAAGGTATTGATTTTCTTGTTGTCTTCTTCTGTCTCATGGCAAGTGGCTGAGGTCTAGTTGTAGAAGCAGTTTCTTTTACTTTTTTTTTTATCTTTTTCTTTTGCTGTAACCTCTTGTACTAAAGTCACTGTTTGAGCAGCTTGAGCTGTTGCTGCCTCTTTCTCTGCTTGCTCTTCTCTTTCCATCTGATAAAAAAGTCCCATGACAGACACTTCATCAGAGTGAAGAAGGGATGCTTCTTGTTCATGCTGTGATAGAGGTTGATGATCAGAAGGGCCAGGTGGTGACCCAACTACCTCAATGCCTTGATCAGATGTTCCATTTTCTTCTGAGATGGATTGGAGGGGTTCCTCAACTCTTGGTTCAGGGCTTGATGTCCCAGACTTGCACTCTTGTAGGCAGATCCTTTAGCTTGAAATTCGGAGCTTGCATCTTGAAATTTAGAACCTTCTGGTTGCAAGGCTGATCCTTCAGCACCTTATCTTTCTGGTGCCATGCTCTGAGTGGCAAAAGAGTCAGCTTCAGCAAGTCTGAATGGTATTTCAGATTTTTCTTTCAAGCTGGCCTCAATCTCATTCATTCTTTCTTCAATTTTTACAAGCCTTGCTCCTTGATCAGTGAGCTTGGCATCCATCCTTATCAGCAGATTGAACATTACTTCATTAGAGAATGGAACGGCTGCTGTTTCTAGTTATGTGTGGGCTGCCTTTGGCTGAGTTTGCATTGAAGTAATCTTGGAGGTCTTACTGAAAGTGTCCCTATACACCTTGTATCCCATCTTGATCAGCTTCCCAAGTAGATGGGCTGATTTTTACTCTTCACCATGTTCATGTCATACCTTTTAGCCCAGATTCCCTTCTTCTTGAGAAGGGATGTGATTACATTGCCATATGGCAAGTGACTCTTTTCCAGTTTACATGCAACCCTCATTCTTTCAATCATGAACCTTCCAAGGTTCAGAACTTTTCCAATGAAAGCATGCTTCATTAGCCACAGGTCTTGGAGAGTGATGTAGCTTAAGCTACCACTCCTACCATGCAAATTAGCAGCTACAAAGTAATGCAAGATTTTGAATTGTGGACTAATGATCAGTCCTGCATTGCTCTTTGAAGAAATTTTTTCTTTCTTTCCTGTGACAATTTCCCACACAGATGCAGGATCATACTTGTCAGGCATTTCATACTCTTCATCTTCACCTTATATTCCTAACAGATTACTCAAATCTGAAGCGGTAACTAAAAACTCTTTCCCGTTTAAAAATACATTCAAGTTGTCTTTAGAAAAGTCTTCTGAATCATCAAGTTCTCTCTCACTTGATGCAATGCTAGCATAGAATTGTTTAACTAAACTAGCACTATATGTCCTATCCTTGAAAGAGCTAAACTTCTTTATCTTCAATTCATTAAAATAGTCTATTAAGCTTGTTTAGAGTTCAGGGGTTTCGTTGAAACTCTCCCAATCAATATACTTTCCGTATGTGATGGGAGCATTTTTTATTTTTCTAAACCTCTCCTTATGAATTTTGTTTCTAAATTTGAGGGATGAAGCGGATGAGGTACCTTTTGAAGATATTTTCTTCTTGTCTTCTTTTTTATTTTCCCAGATTTTTTCTTCTTTTCTGCCTGTTTCTTCTTGTTGGGATTTTTCTCAATCTTTTGTATCTCTGCCCCCGATTTCTTTTTCTGCTTCTTTTGAAGATTTTCTGTCTTGACGTTTTCCTCTATAGGTCTCTTATTCTTTTTCTTCTCCAGTAGTTCTTTAAGCAAGGTCGACTTGGCCATTTGGAGTTCTAAGAATGGTTTTTAAATTTAAGGCTTCAGGTTATGAGAGAAAAAAGATTCTTGGTTGATTTCAGAAGGTGGATCACTGATAATATTGCTTAGAGTTTTAAGAGAACCGGTTCTCAGAATATGAAGGATAAAAGTGATTGACAATTTCTAACTTAGAAACCGTCCGCCTCCCTCTTAACATTTGCCTCATTTTCCTAAATTTCAAAATTCTTATAATATTTTTACTATTTACTTTCTCAATTATAACTCTTTTCTTTCATTACCCGATAGGCATAAGATTTCATTATTTTAACCCTTTATCATCCGGCCTACAATTCTTTGGTTCTAATAAAATAAAGTCCTCTTAGTTGACTATGTTTCACACTTTAGTTAACTAAGTGCCTTCTGTTTTTCTTTACTTAGTTCAGGATTCTCCCTACAACTCTTCTAAACAACACATTCCTAGATTTCTTCTAATTCCACAAAATCTATCTTCACTAAGGGGTTTGGTAAATATGTCAGCAAGCTGATGCAAGGTGCTCACAAATTCAATATTAATTTCACCCTTAGTCACATAATCTCTAATGAAGTGGTGTCTAACTTCAATATGTTTGGTTCTTGAGTGTTGTACATGATTTTTTGAGATGTTAATTGCACTAGTATTGTCACAATATATTGGAGTGTTATTCATCGATAATCCATAGTCTTTTAATTATTGTTTGATCCATAAAACTTGTGCACAACAACTCCCTAAGGATACATATTTAGCTTCAACTATGGACAAGGCTACTGAATTCTGCTTCTTACTTGACCAGGATACAAGCATGCTACCTAGGAGTTGACACGGTCCACTAGTGTTTTTCCTATTAGTTTTACTTCCTGCAAAGTCAGCATCTGAATATCCTACAAAGCTAAATGAAGATTCCTTGGAGTACCAAATTCCTAAAGTTTGAGTTTCTTTGAGATATCTAAATATCCTTTTCACAACAGTTAGGTGTGTTTCTTTAGGTTGAGATTGAAATCTAGCACACAAACACACACTGAACTAAATATTTGGTCTACTTGCAGTTAAGTAAAGAAGAGATCCAATCATACCTCTATAAAGCTTTTGATCTACATCTTTACCTTTCTCATCAGCATCAAGTTTTGTCGATAGACTCATTGGTGTGCTGAAGGCTTAAGTTTCAGCATGTCAAACTTCTTGAGCATATCTTGAATGTATTTATCTTGGCTGATAAAAATTCCTTCTTTCCATTGCTTGATTTGAAGGCTAAGAAAATACTTCAATTCTCCCATCATGCTCATATCGAATTCTCCCTGCATTTCCTTAGAAAAGTTTTTACAAAGAGATTCATTAGTAGCACCAAATATAATGTCATCTACATAAATTTGAACTATGATTAGATCATTTAGGTATCTCTTGATAAATAACGTTGTGTCTATGCTACCCCTAACATAGTCTTTTTCTACCAGAAATTTAGAAAGCCTTTTATACCAAGCTCTAGGAGCTTGCTTCAATCCATACAAGGCTTTGTGGAGTTTAAAAACATAATCTAGTTTCTCAAAATCTTCAAAACCAATAGGTTGTTCAACATATACCTCATCTTGAATCAGTCCATTAAGGAATGCACTATTTACATCCATTTGGTATAGCTTGAAGTTCATATGACAAGCAAAGGCAACCAATAACCTTATGGCTTCTATTCTAGCTACCGGAGCAAAGGTTTCTTCATAGTCTATGCCTTCCTATTGATTATATCCCTTTGCCACTAATCTTGCTTTGTTTCTAACTACATTTCCTTATTCATCAACCTTATTTCTAAATACCCATTTAGTGCCAACCATAGGATGATTTGAGGGCTTAGGCTCTAGTGACCATACATTATTTCTCTTGAATTAATCTAGCTTCTCTTGCATGGCTAAGATCCAGTTTTCATCTTTTTCAACTTCTTCAAAACTTTTTGGTTTAACTTGAGAAATAAATGCTAAAAATTCACATGTCTCCCTAGTTCTTTTCCTAGTCTTAACTCCATGAGATAAGTCACCTATGATTTGTTCTTGTGGGTGATCTCTCACATATCTCCAGTTTCTAGGTAAGTCACTATGCTGGATTTCTTGTCTTTACAGATTTTCAAAAGGTGGAGCTACGGTTTCTTATCTAGATGAGCCTTCTTCATTGTTCTTGCTGTCATTTAGGCTCATTTCATCCATGTGTTTTCCTAAGTTCTCTAAGTCATCATCATCATCATTAATTTCTTTCTCTAAATGAATTAATTCATCAAAAACTATATAGACAGATTCTTCAACATTCAATGTCTTTTTGTTGAAAACTCTATAAGCCTTGGAATTCATGGCATATCCTAAAAATATTACTTCATCACTTTTGGCATCAAATTTTCCTAATGGCTGTTTTCCATTATTTAGAACAAAGCATTTGCAGCCAAAGCTCATAAGGTGAGAGATGTTTGGTTTTTTTCTTTTGTACAGCTCATAGGAGGTCTTTGAGATAATTGCTCTAATTGAGACCTTAGTAAGAATGTGTCACGACCCGGAACCACCCTCGAGTCCGTGACAACCGTCACGATGTCCCGACAGGCACTCATCCCCCGAGCACCCTATCGAGACCTCGCAAGGCTCTTGTACTAGTTTTCTATCTCCCCCGTGGTTATTAGTTTCCAATTACATTTCTCAGAGAATAAAATCAGATTTCAGATAAAAAACGATCAAAATACATAATTTTCCACGCAGGGGCATTTTTGTCCTTTTTGTCCAAAAATTTCAAAATCGGTAAAAAAACGTTACATACAAGTAGAATAAACATAATTTCACAATTGAAAATAAATTTTGATACCGAAAACCCTTATTAAAATAAAATTTTTAGATAATAAAATAAAATAAAAATATTAAATAAAATATTACATTTTATTGTAAAACAATATTTTTAGAAATATCAAAAATTAATTTTCAGCACGTGAAAGTAAAATAAATTTATACATACTGTATTATAGATAAACAAAGTATGTATATTAATTACAATACGTGGGCCCACTATGTACAATTATGTACCTTTGTTCACTAGGACGCGACTTTAACTAGCCTCTCCATTCAATCCGAGTATTTATCAATAGTCTCAAGCCTGAAATGGGTGGAAGAGAGAGTGGTGACTTTTACAACCCAGTGAGTAGATAATGACCATCTACGACATCTAAAGTCGAGTAGATGGAAAGAAAGGAAAACACCACATAATTGAGCAGTTCATAGCACAAACTTCGATTTTTATCTCATATTAGATGTTTTAAATTTCAATAAAAATCATCAAAATCAACAAAATACTGAAATCATTAGGGCTTATGAATTCTTTAAAAACCAGGCTATTGTCGAAACTCTTACTCGATGATGCATTGGCCCGGGCATTCAACCGAGTCTGCCAAGGCTGTTAAGATTATATCATATTTAGAAATACAACCGTTCCTTGGCATTGGCTAAGTTCAACTTCACATGGTGGTTCGACGTGAAGTGAACTCGATCCTTACCTCAGGAGTTACCCTCCACGCCTCTCGTACCGAGGTAAAATAATAACTGGGTTTACCATGCCCCTCTAATAGGCTGGTCCACGGAAACCCGCCGCTGCAGCGACTAATTAACCCACCAATTAACAAAATTTTTGTAGCATAACATGGCCAATAAAATTCTACCCAGTATACTTAGACAAGGGAAAACAGTCATATATTTCATACAAATATAAATCTAGCCAGCATGCTTCCCAAGATCATAAGCCATAGATTTCAAATTGAATACATAAAATTCACAATTCACTAGGTAAGTCTCCATATACTCCATTTTAATAAAATCAACACTTAATTTCAAAAAATATTTCTTTTCAAAATAATTTATAAAATTCATTTACTTAATCATATTTCATCAAAACACATTTTAATTGAAAATCATAATACTTTATACTTCAAATTTATCAAGCCTTAAAAAGCATAATATTCATAAAAATAAAACCACTCTAGATATTACAGACGATAATTTATCCACTTACCTCGTCAGGAGTGCAAAATACTCCTACTTTCAATTTCCACTATACTAAATTTTTCCCGCATCGGGGAGACCCACCACCTATACATAATTTTCGACACATTTTCAATTATTTGTGTCGAACCACTATAAATGATTTCAGACTCTACATGATGCATGGAAATGAGATAAAATAGTTTGGACAGTCATTTAATCACGGTGTCCGATCGACTCGCTCAGACATTGTCTAAATTGCTAAAATCCTCAATTTAACTCTGATTTCACCCATTTTAATTTCTAATAGTCCAATTATATTCACAATACTCAATTACTGTAAATGTGGGTCAGTGTATCAATCCTAGACCACAAATTACGCTTTTACCCCTATTAGGTAAAATTTGTATCTTTGCACCAAAAATTCCCATTTAATATCTATATTCATAATTCATCAAATCTCACTTAAATACCTCAATTTAGCATCAATTTCAGTAGCCATTCATCACCTATAATATTCAGCCATAATGGGTTTCAAGAGGAAAAATCAATTTTCTCGCTAAATTTTGTATACTACATATTACCAAACTAACCGAAAACACTACCTAGCTAATTATCTAACTAGATTCAAGCTCAAATCTATCTCCTCCATGTTTGGCCAGCATGGGTTTGTCATACCCACTTGTGATTTTTGCATGGAAAATGGAAAAGAAAGCATGGGTAAGGTTGAACACTCAGAAAAATTAAGAAATTTACCTTTTTCAAGCTTGATTCCTTGAATTCTCTTGATTTTCCCTTGAATTTTCAGCCTAGGGTTTATGTTTTCTTTTCTTCTCTCTTTGCTTTGCTTTAGCCGACCCTCACAAGGGTTCTTGGCTGAATTTTTAAGCCTTTTTATAAGCTTAATAAAATATTATTTAATTTTTAACACATGTAAATTTTTTATTAATTTATTTTTTTATTAGTCATCCATTTGACTTTCTTTCTTCACCACACATTTTTCTTCACTTATCCATAGCTTAAATGAAGTTTGTAGACTTAGTCAAAATCTTGGTCGAGTAAATTTTTCAAAATTGCACTTTTGCCCTGGTAAAAGTAAAAAATTACATTTTCACCCCAAAATCTGAAAAATTGCCAAAATTCATATTTTTCACTCCTCATACTCATATCATTCTTCAATTAATCAAATTTGATCCAAACCCTCTCAAAAAATTCAAAATTTATCCTCGGGTGGCAAAATTATCATTTTACCCTTATGTTCCAAAAATATCGAAAATTACAAATTTTCACTGCTAAACCTCATATTATGTTTCAAATGATCATATTATACTTCAAATGATTAATCTTGATCAAAATTTTCATCAAATAACTAAATTTAAATTTTTAGTGACAAAATGACCATTTTGCCCTTAGTTGGTCAATATTCCAGATTGAGTCCAAATCGGCCCTCGAACTCCGGATCACCATTTAAATCATCCATGAATTGTGAAATTTCCGATTTCACCTTAAAATTCCTATTTTAATTAGTTCGAGGCATAATTCCACTTAGTCATACCTCTAGGCACAATACCGACTCTTAATATCTTTCCAAGGTATTCAAGTATACAAACATTTTATCCCACACTTGAATAACACTACATATATTTTATAAAGTCGGGTTTTACAATACTACCCCCCTTAAAATAAAATTTTATCCTCAAAATTTCACTGATCAAGCCTGATAAGAAGATGGCGGTATTAACTTTTCACCTGATGCTCAATTTCCTACGTTATTTCCTTTATTGGGAATTTCAATTTGTTTACCTCTAGGTCAACTTGAGTAATTCACTCGTGTCTACCATTATCCTTTAAAATCATATCTATAGTATCTTTAGCATGCCATATTTATTTCTGTATGTATTCTCAACCTCAAAGAAAATTATTTGTCTTAATTATTTCCACATACTTAGTGTTTATCACTCATTTATATAGCTTCCACCTTCTTATTCATATTAGTCCATCTCCTATGGCTTAATCTTGTCATAAATTACATTTCTTTAATTATTTTTCCAAATTTCCTTAGGTCTCCATAAATCAACTTCTAGTAAGATTCTTAATCATTTCATTTTCCATTCAACTCATCAGATCTATCGAGTTCAAATTCTAAATCTTTATGAATAATCCTTTACTATAGCTGATCATATTATTGACTCCTTATACATGTATATATACGTAGCTTTCAGATGTCCATACTTCTCATTATATATACATGCCTTTGTTCTCAAATGTCTTTGGACAAATTTCTTTTATTCGTCCTTCTCTATAACCAAGATCCAATAAAATAATTTCCATAATTCTTATTAACATCTTCATTATATCTATGTATAGTCCCATACCATTCACATACTTATACTCTTTTCCTATTATCCCTAATTATATGCTTAAGTCTTCTGGTCCTACTTATCATTATATCACCTCATCGTTTTCATCGAATTGTAATTAAATACACATGTGTGTTTTATAAAGTCATTAGTGTTCTAAAGATTTTCCTTGACTTGATTGTTTATATTATAAGTCACACTTGAACCCAATAGACTTTTTAAATTGATCTCTCAGGTAATTTATATATCAATCTCTATTATAAAACTTTATCTAACACTTAACCTAGATTCAACATTTCTGAATCATTTAATTTCAAATTGTCAATTCCACATGTGGCATCCTCCTTGAAAGACTATCTCTCCATATTATGCATAGCGAAATTCAAGTTCACCTTCAGAGTAAATTTATTCACTAATCTTTTTACTCCATAACCATATACTATGTATATTCATTTGCTATACCATATGTTAATCCATCTTTAGGTATTTATCTCAAAATTTCTTTAACCTTGTTCCTTCTCTTATATGCCAATATATAAGGCAATAAAGACAATTTTCACTTTACTCATATCAATACCTTTCCAAAGACTTTAAAACTCAAATTAACGAGATTTTAAATCAAGTCCGGTAACTTTAACCCAATTTATTCGTTCAATTTCACATTTGTCACATTGTAGTCCAGTAAAAGGTTATTACCTTAATCATCCTTTCTCAATTAGTTTTCTTCCAAACTTAGATCACGATTTTCATAACCATTTATATTCTCTTGTGCTTATCACAAATGATAGGTGTGATCAATAATTTCAACTTCATTTTGTCCTATAACACTTGTTATCAATCACCAAATTCCTCTTCAGGATATTCTTTCCATAATATATGATAACTTCACCATATCATAGTACATCGTTATGTTCTTTCATTTCACTATCGTGCATACTCCAATTTATCTTCCAAAGTTTCTAGTATACCTCATAATCGATCTGGTGTTGTCACCAATCCTTTTCATTCAACTGGATTAAGATAAGTTTTTATAATTTTCCATAACAACACTTCACATTATCTCATTTATTATGTCGCCTTTGTAATCTTTCATTCACGAATTTATCATTTAGCATTGATATTCCTCATCGACATCTCATAATTTATTTAACTCTTCATTCACTCTTACTTAGCCATCAACAAAACTTAGCTTTCCATCTCCATTTTAATACTTTTCTGATGCACTTAAAACTCCAATTAATAAAATTCAGTATCAAGCCAATGAATATCCTCTATCTCGTGGAATTCACTTTCATCTCACTCGAAATTTTACTTGTACAATTCAGCCATAAGAGATTTTAATGCAATAGTGTTAAATAGTCAATGATAAAGCATTGTAGTCATTGGAATCTACTTAATCAAAACAATTCTTTTACTTCTAAGCTATTTTCTCAATCATTTTTAACAACATACTTTTCCTTTTAAATTTATATTACAATTATCCAAATTGATTTTCTACCTCAATTACACAATCGGAACTTTGGTTTCAACTTATTCATACCACCTATTATAGTATGCCAAAGTAATCTTTTAATCCATTCATATCACTCTCAATTTCTAAATATTTGAATCGTGATTCACTCCTCGTTTATCTTTAGTAAATACTTTATCAGGAAATTTCTCAAATAGTCTAAAATTCATAAGGAAAACATACTTTACGATTTATACTTTCATAAATAAGTATCTTCGAAAACCCTCATACTTCATGTACTATCTTAGGACACTCTTCCCAAAAGGTCACCCATCATATTACTACTCTTGCCCAAGCATGCTTAACTACGGAATGATGATGGGATTCGATGCGTTGCTACCGGTATCATTGCAACCCCTACTATTTTTATTATTCATAGTCAATTATCCCTTCTGTCTCATGACTTCGATAATTTATTTACCTCTCGTACAAAAATCACAAAACATTTCATCTCTCTATACACTCAGACTTTCAATTCTTAAAAATCAAGAATTTATCCTTCTCAAATCCCATCATTTACCTTTAATAAACTTTATTCATGCCAGATTCTCTTTTTATAATATCAGAACCTCATTTCATAATTTCCTCTGTACTTAAATTTTTCATTTCTTAACTTAACCACACTATCCATCATAGATATCACCTTTAAGGTGAATGTTTATCCTCGAAAATCTTATACTATTATTTTGTTTCCAGTATATCCAAAAGACTCCCAAATAGATGTATCTCATTATTTAAACAACTACTTTATATTACACTCATATCATACAAGGCAAAAGTCAACATTTTAAGTCTTTTACACAAAGGATTTATTATTCCTTTTATACTACATCTATTTAGAGTTACAATTTTACAAGGTAGCTTCAACAAAACTCTAAACATCCTTAGAATCCTCATCATCCTGATCTTGATCTTTTCTCTTTTGTTCCTCAATCCAGGCTTGTTGGATCCTCCCACATTCTTCATCACTTACTGGGGCAACGTTCCTTCCGCAACTAGGGGGAAAATCCCTCACAACAGTTACCTTTCTGCGAGGACGATCTGCAACTATCTCCTTTCCCTTTTTCTTCTCTGACCATCCCTCTATATTACTTCCACTGCTTGGGAAGCAATGTCTAACAATTGGCGAAGGTGGCCTCCTAGTGACCCAGGTTTCTCCTAATCTCATCATTCTTTCCCTCTCATCAACACATCTCTCAACTTCCTTGATGAGGGAATTTCTTATACCTTCATTTACGTCATTACAACTAGCGCTTTCACCAGTCCCACTAGAGCTGTTCTATCCCCTAGCTTTCTTTCTCGAATCCCTTGGAGTTCGATTATCAGGAACTTTAAAAGCAAAGGGGTATCTCTCGAGACTGCTCGGGTTCGAGTGCCAATGACTCTTGGCTGTAGAGTCGAGCGACTCCTCACTAAGGCTATGAGGGATGTCAGATCTGTCATTCTTTCTAGACATCATAAGTGCGTACTCAACACACTTCAAGACCTATACAAAATCAACAGTGACGATTTAGTCACTATGCCTCACAAAGGTACAAATAGATTTCTAAAATCTACGTGTAGACACTTCAACCTAACTTAACTCGACTTGGGGCCACGCAGTGTCAACGCGAATTTTTAAAACAACTTTAAAATCGAATTCCAATATTCTTAAAATCAAAAGTTCTTATGTTTTTTAAAACCAAAAGCTCTAATACCAATATGATTGTCATGACCTGGAACCACCCTCGAGTCCGTGACAACCGTCGCGATGTCCGGATAGGCACTCATCCCCCGAGTACCCTATTAAGACCTCGCAAAGCTCTTGTACCAGTTTTCTATCTCCCCCGTGGTTATTAGTTTCCAAATACATTTCTCAAAGAATAAAATCAGATTTCAGATCAAAAACAATCAAAATATATAATTTTCCACGTAGGGGCATTTTTATCCTTTTTGTCCAAAAATTTCAAAATCGGTAAAAAATGTTACATACAAGTAGAATAAACATAATTTCACAATTGAAAATAAATTTTGATACCGAAAACCCTTATTAAAATAAATTTTTAGATAATAGAATAAAATAAAAATATTAAATAAAATATTACATTTTATTATAAAACAATATTTTTAGAAATATCAAAAATTAATTTTCAGCACGTGAAAGTAAAATAAATTTATACATACTATATTACAGATAAACAAAGTATGTATATTAATTACAATGACACGTGGGCCCACTATGTACAACTATGTACTTTTGTTCACTAGGACGCGACTTTAACTAGCCTCTCAATGCAATCAGAGTATTTATCAATAGTCTCGAGCTTGAAATGGGTCGAAAAGAGAGTGGTGAGTTTTACAACCTAGTGAGTAGATAATTACCATCTACGACATCTAAAGTCGAGTAGATGGAGACAAAGGAAAACACCACATAATTGAGCAGTTCATAGCACAAACTTTGATTTTTATCTCATATTAGATATTTCAAATTTCAATAAAAATCATCAAAATAAACAAAATACTGAAATTGCTAGGGCTTATGAATTCTTTAAAAACCAAGCTATTGCCGAAACTCTTACTCGATGATGCCTTGGCTCGGGGCATCTAATCGAGTCCGCCAAGGCTGTTAAGATTATATCATATTTAAAAATACAGTCGTTCCTTGGCATTGGCTAAGTTCAACTTCACGTGGTGGTTCGGCGTGAAGTGAACTCAATCTTTACCTCAGGAGTTACCCTCCACGCCTCTCGTATTGAGGTAAAATAATAACTGGGTTTACCGTGCCTCTCTAATAGGCTGATCCACGGAAACCCGCCACTGCAACGACTAATTAACCCACCAATCAACAAAATTTTTGCAGCATAACATGGCCAATAAAATTCTACCCAGTATACTTAGACAAGGGAAAATAGTCATATATTTCATACAAATATAAATCCAGCCAGCATGCTTCCTAAGATCATAAGCTATAGATTTCAAATTGAATACATAAAATTCACAATTCACTAGGCAAGTCTCCACAAACTTCATTTTAATAAAATCAACACTTAATTTGAAAACGGTATTTCTTTTCAAAATAATTTATAAAATTCATTTACTTAATCATATTTCATCAAAACACATTTTAATTGAAAATCATAATACTTTATACTTCAAACTTATCATGCCTTAAAAAGCATAAAATTCATAAAAATAAAACCACTCTAGATATTACAGACGATAATTTATCCACCCACTTTGTCAGGAGTGCAAAATACTCCTGCTTTCAATTTCCACTATACTGAATTTTTCCCGCGTCTCGGGGACCCACCACCTATACATAATTTTCGATGCATTTTCAATTATTTGTGTCAAACCACTATAAATGATTTTAGGCTCTACATGATGAATGGAAATGAGATAAAATGGCTTGGACAGTACTTTAATCACGGTGTTCGATCGACTCGCTCACACATTGTTTAAATTGCTAAAATCCTTAATTTAACTCCGATTTGACCCATTTCAATTTCTAATAGTCCGATTCTATTCACAATACTCAATTACTGTAAATGTGGGTCAATGTATCAGTCCTAGACCACAAATTACGATTTTACCCCTATTAGGTAAATTTTGTATCTTTGCACCAAAAATTCTCATTTAATTTTTATATTCTTAATTCATCAAATCTCACTTAAATACCTCAATTTAGAATCAATTTCAGCAGCCATTCATCACCTATAATGTTCAGCCATAATGGGTTTCAAGAGGAAAAATCAATTTTCTTGCTAAATTTTGTATACTACAGATTACCAAACTAACTGAAAACACTACTTAGCTAATTATCTAACTAGATTCAAGCTCAAATCTATCTCCTACATGTTTGGCCAGCATGGGTTTGTCATACCCACTTGTGATTTTTGCATGGAAAATGGAAAAGAAAGCATGGGTAAGGTAGAAAACTAAGAAAAATCAAGAAATTTACCTTTTTCAAGCTTGATTCCTTGAATTCTCTTGATTTCCCCTTGAATTTTCAGCCTAGGGTTTATGTTTTCTTTTCTTCCCTCTTTGTTTTGCTTTAGCCGACCCTCACAAGGGTTCTTGGCTGAATTTTTAAGCCTTTTTATAAGCTTAATAAAATATTATTTAATTTTTAACACATGTAAATTTTTTATTAATTTATTTTTTTATTAGTCATCCATTTGACTTTCTTTCTCCGCCACACATTTTGCTTCACTTATCCATAGGTTAAATGAAGTTTGTAGACTTAGTCAAAATCTTGGTGGAGTAAATTTTTCAAAATTGCACTTTTGCCCCCGTAAAAGTAAAAAATTACGTTTTTGTCTCAAAACCTAAAAAATTACCAAAATTCATATTTTTCACTCATCATACTTATATCATACTTCAATTAATCAAATTTGATTCAAACCCTCTCAAAAAATTCAAAATTTGTCCTCAGGTGGTAAAATTACCATTTTACCCTTATGTTCCAAAAATACCAAAAATTATAATTTTTCACTGCTAAACCTCATTTTATATTTGAAATGAACATATTATACTTCAAATGATTAATCTTGATCAAAATTTTCATCAAATAACCAAATTTAAATTTTTTGTGACAAAATGACCATTTTACCCCTAATTAGTCAAAATGACCATTTTACCCCTAATTAGTCAATATTCCCGATTGAGTCCAAATTGACCATCGAACTCCGGATCGTCATTTTAAATCATCCCTGAACTGTGAAATTCCCGATTTCACCTTAAAATTCCTATTTTAATTAGTTCGAGGCATAATTCCACTTAGTCATACCTCTAGGCACAATATTGACTCTTAATATCTTTCCAAGGCATTGAATTATACAAACATTCTATCCCACACTTAATTAACACTGCATATATTTTATAAAGTCGGGTTTTACAAAATGTAAGTTGTTGTGTTTATAGCTTCAGCCCAAAAGTACTTAGGAAGATTGTTCTCACAAAGCATAGGTCTAGCCATTCTTTTAATGTTCTATTATTTCTCTCCACAACTCCATTTAGCTGGGGTGTTCTTGGTGCAGAAAAGTTATGTTCTAGCCCATTTTCATTGCAAAACTTCTTAAACTCATCATGTTTGAATTCTCCTTCATGGTCACTCCTAATCCTAACAATGGGTATACCTTTTTCATTCTCAACTTTCTTACAATAGCCTATGAAAGTTGATAATGCATCATTCTTGTGGGCAAGGAAATAAACCCAAGTAAACCTAGAATAGTCATCCACTATCACTAAGCCATAAGATTTTCCACCTAAACTTGTGGTGCTAATAGGACCAAAGAGATCAATGTGCAGCATTTCAAGAAGTCTAGATGTTGACACAACATTCTTAGCTTTGAAAGAAGTTCTGACTTGTATTCCTAATTAACAAGCTTCACATATTCTATCATTTTCAAACTTAAAACTATGTAGTCCAACAACTAGATCTTTCTTAATCAATTTTGACATGGTGTTCAAACTAACATGTCCTAATCTCCTATGCCATAACTAGCTATCATTTTCAGCATTGGCTACTAAGCACATTTCACTATCCTTTTCTAGGTCTTCAAGAAAGATAGCATACATGTTTTTCAATCTTTTTCCTATGAAGGTAATCTTGTTAGTGCCTATATCTATTACTTCACATTTGTTGGAATCAAAACAAACCTTGAACCATTTATTACATAGTTGACTGATGCTTAGCAAATTATGCTTTAAGCCTTTAACAAGCAACACATGACTAATTTGAGTATGAGAGTTCTTACCCACCGTTCCTATCCTTTGAATTTTACCTTTTGAATCATCTCCAAAGGACACGGTGCCTCTTTTTTCTTGTCCAACTGAGCAAACAGCATTTCATCCCCTGTCATGTGTCGAGAGCAGCCACTATCCATGTACCATAGCTGTTTCTTCTTGTGTTGAGCCTTTGAATATGTTTCCTTTAAATGTAGCTCAACCTATAAAACAGTTGTTTAGTTCTTCATGATAGGTACCCATACTCTATTTCATCATCGTTTGCCATTAAGCAAATGTTTGCTCTTTTTTCTGAGTTTTCTTCATCAGATTTTGTGCTTGAGTCACTATCTGACCAGGCTGTAGCAACCATTGCCTTTTTCGATTTTTTGTTTTTCTTTGAAGTTTCGTCTTTCAGCAATGGACATTCAGACTTGTAGTGCCCTGGTTTCTTGCATTCGTAATAGATCACTTTTTCCTTTTTACTATTGTCAATCTTGTTTTTCTTCCAAGAAGGACCTTGGTCTCTCTTAAGGATTTTTCTTGCAAATCTTCGGCTCTTTCTTCCTATCAATTTTTTAAATTTTCTTACAACAAGTGCAAGTTCATCATCATAATCATATGAAAGCTCTTCCAACTCTTCCTCAAGTATGCTGACTTTTAGTGCTATATTTTCTTATTTTCTTTTGCTTCTCTCTTATCCTCATTTTCTTCTTCCTTGAGCTCCAGCTCATGTGTAAGCAGAGACCTGTAAATTTCATCAAGTGTGATGATGTTCAAATCTTTGGCTTCTCTAATGGCAGTCACCTTTGGCTTCCATGATTTAGGTAGACTTCTAAGAAGTCTTTTTACAAGTTCATGCTCGGGGATAGGTTTTCCTAATTGGTTAAGTTTATTTGTAATGTTTGTGAACCTATCAAACATGCTGGTGATGTCCTCACCAGGTTCCATTTTGAACATCTCATAATTATGGGTCATGAGGGCTATCTTGGACTCCTTAACTTGAGAAGTCCCTTCATGAATTATTCTTAACTTGTCCCACACTTGCTTAGCTGTTGTACAGCTTGAGACTTTATTAAACTCGGTGGGAGTGAAGGCACAATGTAACGTGTTGATTACCTTAAAATTGGTCTACACTTTCTTGGTTTCAACCTCGGTCCATTCAGACCTTGGCTTAGACATCAACTCATTTGTAACCACATTTACAGTTGAGGGAATAAAGGGACCATCAGTGATGATATCCCACATTTCATAATCTATGACCCTAATGTATATTGACATTTTAGTGCTCTAATAAGGATAATTAGAGCCATCAAACAGAGGTGGTCTGTTTGTTGATTGTCCTTCAGCTGCAATTGATTTTTGTAAAGCCATTTGGATCATCTTTAAGGGTGTTACACCTTGTATGCAGAGAACTAGCTCTGATACTAATTGTTGATCCCACAGTGAGTGCTAGAGGGGGTTGAATAGCACTCTCTCGACTCTTTTACAAGATTGAGACTTAATCTCAAAACAAAGAAAGCACAACTAAAGAGACAATAGACAAAGTATTTATAGTGGTTCGGTCTAAGACTTACATCCATTACCTTGATTATCCAACCAAGGATTTCCAAACCAAACACTAAAATAGTGAAATTCACAAGCTTCCACCAAGCTTTTATAATGGCTTTTCAAGGCTTAGCCATAACCTTTACACTAGTTTTTCACGGGCTCAACTAAAACCCCAAGGTGGTTTTTCAAGGCTCAACCACAACGTATCACTAATTTTTCCCGAGATAAACTAAAATCCCAATGTGGTTTTTCAAGGCTCAACCATAACCTTTACATTAGTTTTTCACGGGCTAAACTAAAACCCAAAAGTGGTTTTTCAAGGCTCAACCACAACCTTTACACTAGTTTTTCACGAGCTAAACTAGAATCCAACACCTAACTTTTCAAAGGCTGAGTTGGAACCTATAAGCATCCAAGCAAACCTTGCTTGAAGCACTTAGAGTGAAACCCTCACTCTAAGATTACAAAGATGAAAAGAAAAAGTACCTAATAATCACACGGTTGATCTATGTGGTACAAGTTTAAGTGCCGAACACAATTGCTAAAGATAGGCGTTTGAGTACAATGAAGAGTACAAAGGATTTTCAAGTTTTTTACTCTTTTTGGCTTGAATATGATAAAATCTCTCAATAATCTTCCAAAAGTTGGTTCCTTAGCATTTGAAGATCCTTTTATAGTTGGAGAAGCTTGTCTGATGGTTGTTGTTACGTTTATGACAGTTAGAAACAGTTTAGGGAAGGTTTTAGTCATTATTCTATCTTGTAGTGGCCTTGTGAGTGTTGCAGACAGATAGCACTTAGTCGACTAAAATTTTTCTCTTGGTCGACTAAGTTGGTTCTGTTCTAGACGTAAATTTGGCAAAGAACACTTAGTCGACTAACCCATTTTCTTGGTCGAATAACTAGATTTTGTTTCTCACTAAGATTTAGCCTTCCATTTCTCCACTTTGACCTTTATTCAACCAATGATGTTCCTTGTCATATCAGAGGACTTCCTTTATATTAATCATCGTTGTTTTTTATCCAAATCACATCTTTAAGTGCTCATTAGGAAGATTGATTTATTCTTTCTTTATAGACATTTCCTTTGCACACTTAAGTAGAAATATTAGACAAAAATGACATGGGAATGTTTTATTATCATCAAAAACTAATGGAGCCAACAATGATGAAAGCCCAATACCGCATGGAATAAAATTTTTTATATAAAATGCTGCAACGATTTGGCTTTTGCTCGCGATGGATTGATATGATCAAAAGACGTATAGCTAATTGTTGGTTTTCGATGTTGATAAATGGTAAGAATGTAGGGTACTTTAAATCTGAGAGAGGGTTCCGTCAAGGTGATTCCATCTCTCCTAAGTTTTTTGTGTTGGCAGCAGAGTATCTTTCCAGAGGTTTAAATGCTGTTTATGGAAAATATTCTTTTGTGCACTATCTGTCTAAGAGTTCAATGGTGGTGAGTCATCTTGCATTTGCAGATGATGTCCTTATTTTTGCTAACGGAGCTAAGTCATCATTACAGAGAATACTCTCTTTTTTGCAGGAGTATGAGGCGGTATCCAGGTAGCGAGTAAATCATCAAAAGAGCTGCTTCATCACCCATAGGAATTTGACAACTTCTAGATGTCGAATCATAGCTCGAGTCGAAAGTTTTTTTCAATGAAATCTTCCTATCACTAATCTGGGCACTCCACTTTATAAAAGACCCAAGAAGGGTTTTTTATTTGATGATTTGGTTGTAAAAATTAGAGATCGTATCACTGGGTGGGAAAACAAAATTTTGTCTCCAGGTGATCGTATTACTTTGTTACGCAATGTGCTTGCTTCTTTGCCCATTTACTTGCTACAAGTCCTGAAACCCCCTACTTGTGTGGTCGAAAAATTGTGAGACTATTTAACAATTTCCTGTGGTGAGATTCGGCAAATAATAAGTAGATGCATTGGACATTGTGGCAGCAAATCACTTTTCCATCTACTGAATGAGGGTTAGATGTTAGAAGTTTAGATGATGTTCTTGAGCCTTTGGTATGAAACTGTGGTGGCGTTTTCAAACTTGTAATAGCCTATGGTCACAATTTATGAGGTAGAGATATTGTAGGGGACAAATCCCAAGGCACGTACAACCGAAGCTTAATGACTCGATGACTTGGAAACGTATGCTCATGTGTCGTACAGTGACTGATCAAAACATGAGATGGTGGATTAAAAGAGGCCAATTGTTCTTTTGGCATGATTGCTGGATGGGTGGTGAACCTTTAGTGAATCGGTTTCTTTTTCTACATCAATGACAAAAGTTTGTTATCTTTTTGACAGGGATAAATGGGATGTAAATAAGCTGCAAATGGTGCCGCCAGATGGTTTTATTGGGGAGATTTTGAGAATCTTGATTGACACTTTGAGTGCAGATACTACATTTTGGGTTCCCACTTCAAATGGATAATTTTCCAAAAACAGTGCATGGGATTTGATTCGAAAATGACACACAATTAACCCGGTTTGGAATGTTGTTTGGCACAAAAGTATTCCCTTAACAATATCTTTCTTCCTTTGGCGATTACTTAATGATTGGTGTCATGACCCAATTTCACGAGCCATGACCGACGTATGAGCTCAATGAGCGTAGCTCACCAAGCCCAAGCAAGCCTTTCCTGTTAATTTATTTAACGCTTTGTTAAATAACACGGCCATACGCACTCTTAAATAGCGTAAACATAGCCCATCCATGATGGCATTATTAGCAATAATATACATGCACTATACCAGGCATGTATTTAGCAATTTACATTGCATACATATATTCACCTTACTTGAGTGTATTCATAATACAAAAGGACCCATGACTTCCAGCGAAGACATTTACAAGAAAAGGGATTACTATCGAATGCCAGACACATACCCAGGAGACGAACTCACGAGGACTCCTCGATCTAGGATCTAATAGTCTCCTGATCTAAAAACATGAATTTTTATAAAACGTGAGTACGAAACTCAGTGAGTGAATATTAGAGGGGAACAAGCAATATTCGCTAGGAAATTTTGATAACCATGATGCACTAATTAGAAACAAGGCAATTTTGATCTAACTAATATTTAAACCCTTTTTCCTTTAACTTGAAATTTATTATGCATTCAAGGATAAAGCATCCATGAATTTACACCAATTATTCTAGCGAGGTAGCAAAATCAACGATTTATCACAAGCCGTCACAAAACAAGGGTTTCACAACCCATACAATTCACGTTTGCAATCATACATATTATATCACACATATATATAAAATCATATGCAATAACACCCACCATTCCATTTTCCTCCGCTCTGCTGTACTCTCAACTCGCACATCATTACCGGCATTGCACTTCCCACTCCGCACATGCACGGTAGCAATTATCACAACCTTTATCATTAAACCGGCATTGCACTTCCCATTCTGCACATGCACGATCAAAATTATCACAACCTTTGTCATTAAACCGGCATTGCACTTCCACTCCGCACATGCACGGTCAGAATTATCATAACCTTTGTCATTAAACCGGCATTGTACTTCCCACTCCGCACATGCATGGTTACATCAAATTCGCCAAAATTTATTAATAATGCATATCAACATAATATAAGGGTACACAGATTCAGTACACTCAATTTCACATAAATTTCTCAACAATACATGTAGGCATCATACAATTATACACATGTGTATCACAATCATATTTAACATCATAGAAATATTTTACACTAAAGGCTTGTTCTTAGGTTCTTTTTCTTTTTAAAGAGAGTTGAATAAAATCATTCAAGCATTTTATTCTAGTACGTTGATATTCCCAAAACCAATTTGAAATGCAAATTCACTCACAAATTTTCGAGAGTCGAATTCGAGCACTTCGACTGCTAATCTTTGGGTGTGATTTTCTTACCTTTATCAGTGGGCTTACCACCTTGACAAATTACACAATACTTTAATCACTACATTTGTGTTGATTAGGTATAAAATTTACCTAATTTCTAAATAGATGCATGGAATGCTCAGTTAACCACTTAATTTCGACGGTGACCTAATTCGGCCGATTACTCATTAAATTGGCAAACGTATCTGATTTGACTCCAAATTGCTCTATTTTTTTTCTAATACTTCAATTCATCAAATACCATTTAAATAATTCCAATTTCAGCATTAAAACCTTTCCATTTCTTCATGAAAAAATTCGGCCATTACAGTGCACTAACACCATAATTTTTCCTACTTAACTTTTTCACCTTAATTCATCATTTTCCAAACCATTTCCCTTAAAATAAAAATAATCCCTTACACACACACAACATGCTAGGTTCGGCCAAATGAAGGATTCTAGGAAAAATGGATTCTTTTCTTATGGTTTTGCTTCTAAACATGCTTAACTATCTCTAAACATCAACGTATCTCAAAATCAAACAATTCTAACATCATTTCTCTCTCCATACCCATTTGACCAGCCATGATTTTCCCATGAAATCATGCTTTTCAACCATGAAAATTAAGGAAAAAATGCAAGGGAAAAATAAATCTCAAGCTTAATCGGAGAAATCTTACATTTTTCACTTGATTTCCTTGAAAAATCAATGAAATCTCTTGATTTCTTAGCTAGGTTTTGGTTTTTCCCTTTTGTTCTACCTTTCCTCTTGCTTTCCTTTCCTTTGGCTGACCAACTTAAGTGATTAGGGAGTGTGTGGGCTGATTTTTATAGTTTAATAATAAAATATTATAAACTTTTTTTTATACTGGAATTTCCCGTAGGGCTCAGCTACCCTGTTAAATTTTATTAATTATAAGGTCAAAGGACAAAGGAGGGGGACATAAACCGTACCTCCAACATTACATGCCTAAAATGCAAAATCGTAAAAGCACCTAGAGTAAGGATAGCCATCCTAAGTGCATAACTTTTGATGCTACAGAAGGATGGATATTCCTTACTATTACATTGAGATACTAAGCAAATTTGGATTTTATAACAGCAAATGTAAACGAGGAGTACTACTCCTTTACAGTTATCAAAAACAAACATAAGGTAAATTCAATCTGTCTAACTTGAGTATTCCATACAACTTACCTTGTGTTTCGTTGAACACACAAAGGTTTGAATGATTGTGTCCTTCATTTGACAGGAAATCCGCTGCTTGGTTGCCTTCTCGAAAGATGTGTGAAATGCGATAGGAGAAGTTGCTCAAACATTGCCTTATGGACTCTAACAAATATCTTATGTCATGAGATCTTTTTGGGACTTCTGGATTAGTTGAATCGCCACCAATGCGTCCATTTCGATCCACAGCTTTTCAATATGGCGTTCATTGCACAATAGGAGTCCTCGAAGTAAAGCCCCCAATTCTGCCTGCAATGAATTACAAGAACTAATATTCTCAGAAAAACCAAAAATGAAGTTACCTGTGTGATCTCGAAGCACTCCACCACTAGCTGCTTGTTGACTGTTCCGTGAACTGCCATCCACATTCAACTTGTATTCACCTATGGAAGGCTTTTTCCAAAAAAAAATATGAGGAGTTGCTCGTTGCTTCGGGGGAAAATTGAGACCCCACATGGTTGCTATGTCTGTGTCTCCTTTCCATTGCCATTGTTGTAACAGGGAACCATCATGAAGTTGTCTCAATAGCTTCATAATTCTCCATATAACTTGATTAGGGTACAGACCGGATTGCCTGTGCTTTGCATCATTTCTTTCTAGCCATAGGAACCAACATATAAATATTGGGAGCAATATGCGGATATGACATTTTTTGACATAGTCCCCAGAATAATTCCATGCCCATAAAATTTGAGAAACCTGCTTGGGATTTAAAACGTAGATTTGAAAGGGTTTAGCAAAGAAATCCCAAACCTGTTTTGCTACCGGACTCTCCCATAGGACATGTATTAGAGATTCCTCTGAGGAGCAACATAAACATCTTGAAGCTAATTGGAAACCTTTTTCCTTCATCCGTAGCTCAACTGGTATCCAATTGTGTAAGACCCTCCATAAGAAAAAAGAAACTGATAGAGGGATGCTCCTGTGCCAAATGAGAAATCCTAAGGCGTGTGGTACTTGTCTCTGCCTAACTGTCTCCCAAGCGCTCTGAGTAGAGAAATCCCCATTTGATGTAAGTGTCCAGTATGCAACATCATCTTGGGAAATTTTAAAGGGTACTTGCAATATCTCATCAACCAGTTCCATAGGGAGAACAGAATTTAATTTACCTACATCTCAGTTATCACCATTATAAAAGCTATTAACATACGTCATGTCGTTCTGGAACATAGGAAAGGAGGTGACCAGGGGCTTGTCTCCCATCCAACAATCGTGCCAGAAGAACAGTTCCCCTTTCCCTATCTTCCATTGAATGTTCTGCAGTGCCACGTCGCTGCCCCGAATCATCCTTTTCCATATTTGAGAGTCATGAAATTTTGGTAGGACATAGTGGGGAAGCTTGCCAAGACAATATTTGGTTTTCAGAAATTGTGTCCAAAGGCTGTTACCTGTTTGGAGTCTCCACCATAATTTCAATGAAAATGCCTCACAAACATCTTCCAATTTATGAATACCAAGTCCCCCCTCCGAGCATGGAAATGTGGATTTAGTCCATTCCGCCCAGTGCATTTTCTTGTTTCCAGCTGAGTCACCCCATAGGAAGTTATTAAACAATCTATCAATTTTCTCAATCACTGCTACTGGTGGTTTGAGGACTTGCAGTAGGTACATAGGAAGAGAAGATAGAACACTTTTCAGCAGAGTAATACGACCCCCTGATGACAATATCTTATTCTCCCACGCTAAGATACGATCTCGAATCTTTGTAATTAAGGAATCAAAAAGGATCACTTTTTTTGGTCCTTTATATAATGGAGCACCGAGATAAGTAACAGGAAGTGATTTGTGCTGAAAGCTAGTGGTGTGAGCTATGATCTACCTTCTTGACGGTGGGCAGCTTGCAACTGTGATAGAACAACTTTTCTGAGGATTGACCTGCTGTCCAGATACCTGCTCATATTCCTGTAAAAAATTTAAAATTTTCTGCAAGGTTGAATGACATCCATTAGTGAAAATCATAATATCATCAGCAAAGGCAAGGTGACTAATGGGCAATAAGCAGCCGGATAAGTAATGCAATGAATTATAGCGGCTGAAAAGGTTATTAATCCCCCTAGAAAGATATTCTGTAGATAAAATAAAGAGAAGAGGAGAGATAGAGTCACCTTGTCTTAAGCCCCTCTCAGACTTAAAGTAACCCACTATGGAACCATTGAACAGCAGAGAGAACCAACAATTAGAAATGCAGGTCTTGATCATGCTTATCTAGTGAGAGTTGAAACCAAATTGCTCCATCATCAAGAAAAGGAAATCCCAACTTAACCGATCATAAGCTTTAGCCATATCTAATTTTAAGACAACATTACCTCCTCTTGGTTTGGCATCGAGCTTGCCCATTAGCTCCTGCGCTAATAAGATATTGTCACTGATGAGACGACCATTGACAAATCCACTTTGATTCTCTGAAATGATAGCTGGAAGAATTTTGGACAATCGGTTTGCCAAGAGTTTAGTAACTATCTTGTTTAAGACAGTACATAAACTAATGGGACAAAAATCACTCCATTGGCAAGCATTTGGCTTTTTTGGCAATAGGACAAGAGTAGTAGAAGTAATGCCACGAGGAAAAAGGGACCCCCTAAAGAAATCCAGCACTGCATCCAGAAGATCTTGCTTGATTATATCCCAGCAATGTTGGTAAAATAGGGAAGAAAAACCATCTGGGCCGGCAACACTATTTTTATTGATGTTGAACACTGCATCCTTAACCTCTTGGAGAGACGGTTCTGCGCATAAGAAATCATTATCAGTAGAAGAGAGGATCCGAGGGATAAGAGAGGTGTCGAACCTGGATATTTCACAGTTTTCTGCTTGTAACAACTTGTGAAAATAATCAACAGCAGAGTGTTGTATCCGGTGAGGATCATCTAAAACATTTCCCTCAGAGTCAAGAATCCGGAATATATGGCTTCTCACTCGTTTTTTCCGCATTCGCATATGAAAAAATTTTGTGTTGCGTTCACCTTCTACCAGCCATTTCACACCCGATTTTTGTTGCCAGAAAGACTCTTCAATGCTCAATTGACGGTTGAGTTTGGCATAGGCTTTATTGAGGAGATTTCGATTTATAACTGAAGGATCCTGTTGAAATTCTAATTCTCTCTTCTCTGCCTCTGCTTCCGCCAACTTCAGCTTTGCAAATATATCTCCGAAAGTGTATTTGTTACACCACTTTAAATCCCGTTTCAGTCGTTGTTGTTTGAGCCAGAATGCCATAAGACTAGAACTCAACACGGGAACTTCCGAACTTCTTGTAACAAAGGGAATAAAATCATGGTGCTTTGTCCAAACATGCAGGAACCGAAATGTAGAAGGTCTCTTTTGACTAACAGTGGAACAAGAATTAATAAGGGACAGTGATCTGATCCATCCCGGTTCAAGTGCTGCACACGTGTGGAGGAAAAACATCCAGCCTATTCCGAATTATACACCACTCTGTCCAGCCTTTGAAAAACATGGTTGTTGGCCCATGTATAAGAATTTCCCTCAAAGCCCGCATTAATCAAACCACAGTCCATCAAAGCAGAAGCAAAGTCTTCCATTGACCTACCATGGGGAGGGGCACTATTGAACCGTTCAGAACTACTCACAATAGCATTAAAATCACCACCCACTAGCCAAAGTCCCTGTGTCTCAACAGAAAACAAACGCAGCATATTCCACAAATCTAAACGTTCCTGCCTAGTGCACTTGGCATACACAAAGGAGACAAACAAATGTTGAGGAAGCCAAGGCAGAGATAATTTCAAGTGCAAGCATTGAATATGGTTTGTAAGAATTTCACAATAGACTTCCGCAGAAGAGAAAACCCATATTTTATGTGAGCAGTTGCAGATTACCTTATCAAAGCTGAGGCATCTTCTAAAATATTCTGCTCGTGTTTCACTTACCATAGGCTCCAAGATGACCATCAGTTTTATGCTATGCATCATTTTTAGTTTTTTCAAGCGCCTTTGAGTTGCAACACCAGATATTCCTCTCACATTCTAGATCATACAACTAATCATGGATGGAATCTGGCTGCATAATTCACTAAGATAGAGTCATCATCTGAGGACCCATCATATTCCCTCATGTCTATAGCATCTTCTGAGGTTAAGTTGATGATTTTATCCATTTGAGCTACAGTGTCTGAGTGCCTTCTGTTTCATACCCGGGGATGGACTTTAAACTCTGCGAGATTAGTGTTCAGACTAGATGGGATTTCACTTGGTTCTTTGTTGTATGCACATTTACCTGAAGCAGATTGTTGGGAAGGAGGATATTCTTCCTGATATTCTATACCTTCACTTGAGTTAGCTGTTAGAGATGTGACCCAGATAAGCCTGTTTGTTTGTTTGGTTTGACATATGTCGGTCTCCACTAGTGGGCTGTACTCTCCGCAGCCTTCCTCCATGCTGATTGATTTACTTTTGTCCTCTGTCCCACTATTCTGTTTCTGCTGGTTTTTCCTAAGCAAAAGAGCCGTTGGTTGAGCTTGTGTCTTCTTGAAGTGATTTTTTGAATTTTGCCCAGTGTCTTTAGACGTTGGTTTCTGCACCCACGTCTCATCTCCCGCCATGTGGTCTTCCTTATCTTGCGTTGGAACTTGCAACAAAGTCCCATCCTGCCCTGAAAAAGCTGCTTGAGCAATTTCCCCTTCATATGCGAAACCCCTCTGATCGGGCAAGAGGAATGAGGGACATGGGGTGGGTCTTCCTGTAGCTGTTGCCATTGCATCATCAACCTCAACAGATGTTGGGCATGGGGGTCAAAATTCCTTGGTCAAATAGAGTGCTTTTTTGGTGTTGTTGACCCGCATCCTGCAAGCTGGAAATAACCGTCATATCAGTCAGCTTTTGTTGCCTTTTTTTATTGTTTTTATTTTTATCGCATAACTTGTTTCCACGTTCTGTCTCTGCATGGCTTTCAAATTTTCCAATTTCGTGAAAGCGGCTCTGTTTGTCCCCCATCGAGGTCTGAGGTTGTGCCAAGAAACTTGCTTCTGTTCTATTGTACCCTTTCTCTGCTCGTTGCCTCCCGAGGTCTGTTGCGTTTGGTTCTTCATTTCTGTTTTGGACCATCACATGTGGTCCCTGCTCGTCTGCCTCAGCTAGTTGCTTGTTGGTGGGGGAGTGAGCAAGCGCTGCACCTACTGTGGGGTTCCGCTGGACATACTGGCTAGTGGGAGGGTGCGTATGTTGCTTTTCCGCTGCTCGGTCCTTTTGGTTGTTCGGGTTAGCGATGGGGCTGTCGATCAGCCTGCCAGTTGCTTGGTCCCGCTGGTCTGATTCAGTGGTGACTGGGTGTGCTCTCATTTTACCCGTTACTGGTGTCTTTTCGTGGTTTTGGGGAATGCCAGCTTTAAAATTATTTTTTCCTTCTTCAGCTGCAGACTTGATGTGATGTTGGGAAGGCCCATTTGTAATATTTTTTTCCTTTTCTTCTGCATGTGTTGACCCCTTTCTTGCAGGTTCTAATAAGTAACCACCTTTTGATGGGGGAATGGATAAGCATGGCATAAATATGTGGTGGAGAATTTAAGTGAAAAAGTCAAATAATTAAAATTTTAGACGAATAAGAAAGTGAAGCGTTTTGCTCCCAAGGCAGTAAAATTATCGTTTTGCCCCTATGCTTCAAAAACACCAGAAATTAAAATTTTTCACTGGTAAACCTCATATTATACTCCATATAATTATTCTTGGTCAAATGTAATCAAAATATTTTATAAAAATCTCCATTTTGTCTTTAAATGGCAAAATGACCATTTTGCCCCTAATCGGTCAATTTTTTCGATTAACCCCAAATCAGACCTCGAACTCCGAATCACCCTTTTAAATCATTCTGTTGGTTTTAGAATTCTCAAATTCCTCTTATAATTTCTATTTGAACTAGTTCGAGGCTCGATTTAACTTGGTTGTACCACCTGATACAATATTGTCTTTTAACGAGCTTGACAAGGTCTCACAATTGGATTCTAGTGGATATGATTGAAAAAAAAAGGATTCCAATTTGCATCTAAATGCCAGTGTTGTGCCTCGAAGGAAACTCTCTTACATGCTATGTGGGACAACGTAGTGGCGAAACAGGTTTGGAATCATTTCGAAAGAATTTTTCAAATCTATGTTACCAACCCACAAAATGTTGTTCAGATAATATGTGCATGGATGTATTATGGTGATTGTGTGAAGCCGGGACATATACGCACACTGCTGCCTCTATTTATTTTTTGGTTCCTATGCAATGAACACAATGATGCTAAACACAGGAATATGAGCATGTATCCCGATAGAGTGATTTGGCATATATTGAAACTTATATATCAATTATTTTATGGGGGATAGTTCCAAAATTGGCAGTGGAAAGGAGACTTTCAAATAGCACAAATGTGGGGATTACATTTCAAACAAAACACACCATTTGCTCCTAAAATAATATTGTGGCATAAACCATTGATAGGTGAATTCAAGTTGAATGTCGATGGTAGTTCTAAAGATGCCTTTTAGAATGCTACTAGTGGGGGACTTCTTCGAGATCATGCAAGTAATATGATTTTTGGCTTTTCTGAAAATTTTGGACTTGTTAACTCACTGCAAGCAGAATTAATGGCGTTACATCGAGGCTTGTTATTGTGTATTGAATACAATGTATCTAACATTTGGATAGAAATAGATGTGAATGTAGTTGTGCAAATGATACATAAGGGGCATTATGGTTCATATTAGACTAGATATTTATTGGCTTCCATCCGCAAATGCTTGAGTGGACTCACATTTCGATTATCACATATTCATCAAGAAGGGAACCAAGCTACTGATTATCTATCCAATCAAGGACATATGCATCAGAACTTGTAGGTATTTACACAAGCAGAAGGTAAGCTCAGAGGAATTTTGAGGTTAGATAAACTGAATTTACCAAATGTTCATTTCAAATAAATGTAAAGGAGTAGTACTCTTAATTTATTTTTGTTATTTTTATTTTATTAATCTCCTAAAGGGTTGTAATATGGAAACGATTCAATTTTATGGATGCAGTCATAAGTATGCACATAAAATGGACCTTTTCATTTTAGGTATTTTTCTAAATTCTCCCAAATCTCATGTGATTCTAGAGGTACGATTTATGTCACCCTCCCATCTATACTTAATTTTTTTGATTATTAATAAAATGACAACAGGGTAGCTGAGCCTTGCGAGAATTTCCAACATTAAAAAAAAACTATGAAGAAAGGAGTCTAATAATTAATGATGAATCAAGCAAGTTTTAATCCTCACAACTAAGTAATGAGGCAAGTTTTTCATATTACAAGCCATATTCATCTTTAGATCAAGATAGAAAGGTAAAAATTTCTCTTTGATGGTATCTTTACATACAGATTTAAGGAAATTGAAGAAACTTTGGATGAATTAACTTATAGATATGAGAAAATAAATTTGAAAAATGAATAAAATATTTCAAGTCTTAGTGTTAAAAATGAATTCTTGACAAATGCAAGACTTGAGCTAGAAAATGAAAATAAAAATTTGAAGATGAATTTTATGTTGTGTTAATGTTATAGGAAACGAAAATGAAAAGCTAAGGAATGCTCTTGAAATTGCAAAAAGAAAATTAATTAAGTGGATTTGAATAATGAAAGTTTTTTAAGGAATTTTTTTTTGGTTGGCTAACAAATAGATCCAAAGAAATTTGGATACCAAAAATCAAGTGAGAATGTGTCTTGCAGGAAAACTAAAGCAAGGAGTAATAAACTCATAGAAGTTGAGCATACAAATAAATCAGGTGATATCTATACCTAAAGTTACTCACTTGTGAAATATGAATTTTTTGACTACTTGATCTTATATTGCCTTCACTAGATTGATTTTTTTTATTGCACATTATATATCATGTTATGATATTTTTTTGATGGAATGCCAAATTGTTGCATTTGCATTTCATACATGTGCATCATTCAAACCCAAAGAAAGTCATGAATTGAACCCAAATTCTTCTCTTAAAAGGTTATTTGTATTAGATTTTTGTTTTTTATAGGCTATAACATTCAAGAATTGATATTCTAATTTCAAAAATCGATTCTAACACAACACAAAATGTTCTCAACTTCCCAGTGTGTAAGGAATTGACTTCTAATCTCTTAAGAATCGATCCACGTTTCCTTTGAATGTCGAGACCCTTGAGCTTCATAACTCAAAGAGCAACTCTTCAACTTCGTAAGTTTTAAAACTACAACTCTTTAAGCCTTGATCCAAAACGCACCCATTCATGAAAAAAAACATCAGGAGTGGAATGAGAAGAAATTGAGTCAACACACAAGGCCTAGCTTCAAATTTTCAAAGCTTACCATTCATGTTGCCAAGGCATGGAAGTTTTACGAGACTTCAAAAAAGCGAGTCTTCATTAGAGCTCACTTACTATTTCATGGAGAACTTTAAGAGTCATGAACAAAAATAGAGGTACAAGACTTAGCTGACTATTGAAGATGCAATTAGAGAATTTCAATATTAGATGATTGATGGGAAATGGTATTCGAAGGATATGATGCCTGCACAAGGTTAAAAAAGAAAAAAAAAATAAAAACAGTTCATAGCTCAAAGTATAATGATGTTAAGGATCTGCCATCTCTAACCACTACGATCTCATTGATTACAAAAACGGATACATACTTTGAAAAAAAAAATTAGTAAGCTAAATAGTGAATTAAGAGAGCATAGGAAGAGAATAAGTCAATTAAAGCAAAACATGACTCAAGAATATTGTTAACTTCATTAGTTGATCCTTCAACCAATCTCATGAAGAAAAAATATTAACTCTAATCCCTTATCTAGTTTTATGCAAATTAGGACACATTTCTAATGTTGTCTTTAAAACGACTGAATATTTTTTAATGCATGCATTCATAGTTTGTTGCTAATATATTTGAATTTTTTCGTGCATGTCTATAAGCTATGATTTGTGTTTGTGCTACTGGTGTTTTATTTTTATGTATGTATTTGCGCTCCTAATGCTTTGTTGTCTTTCAGAGCTTTAAATGCTCACATTGTTTTCTTTTCCATTTTTGATATAACACAAACGGGGAAAAGTATTATAGTAAATTTGTAAGCTTTCATTTTCATTTTATGGCTAGATTTTTATTGAAAAGTACCTACAAAAATTTTTGCAAAATCTTTTAAGTTAAGCACAAATTTAAGGGGAGTTCTTTAATGAGCAAATTTGGCTTTTAATTTTGTCATATCAAAAAAAATGGAGATTGTTAGCTTTACTCTAGTTTTGAAATGACAAAATTGATTAAGATAAATATGCTTAGTAAATGCTACAAATTTAGCTCTTAGGTGTCAGTTTAATCAATTTTGTCATGTCAAAACGAGAATAAAGCTATCAACCTTCCCCTTTTTTATATGACAAAATTAAGAGTTAAATTTACTCATTGAATAAAAACTCCCCTTGAAAATATGCTTAATATTTCACAGTATTTTTCTTAAGTAAAGCTCCCTCTAATTTTGTGCTTTTCCAAAATGATTTGCATTTAAGTTTGAAAGTACTTTTGAAAAACTATTTTGAAAAATCTAGACACATGAATGAAAATTTGAGTGCAAAGTTACTCACTATATTTCTCCTTTTTTTTGTTATATCAAAAAGGAAAAGAAAATGGAGTGTAAGAACAAAAGAGGGAAAACTCATAACGAGATAGAGCATTAATAGCACAAGTATGAAAAAAAAACAATAACAGTCATAGCAGACACATAAACATTCATAGCAAGATAGTTCAATTAATCATCAATAATCAGAGAGAACAATGTTAAAGAAGATAGAATCAAAGAAGAGATTTCATTAAGTCAATTCATATACAAAATATCATTTGCGTTACAGTTATATCAACATGAAATAAAATGTATGCAAATGTTAAGGCATAAGCAATTTTCTAGGAGATTCTAAACTTAAATTGGAGTTGAGGTTTAGGTCTAGATCATGCTTTTTGAGCTGATCATATAGCAGTTTTTGATTTTGGGACAATTACTTCTGATTTCTAGAAAGTGGAACCATTTTGGTTCGAAGCTTAACTAAATGTTTGTCAAGTTCAATGAAGGAAGTAGTACAATGATCAACCATTTGTTCTAAATTTTGAATGTATTCTTCCATTATTGCATAGTCTTTTTGTTGATTTGATCAATCTTATCTACTCAAATTCTTTCTTGACTATCTATTTCACCATAGAAGCAATGGTGTGCGCTTTTAGGCATATACTCTATACTAGATAGTCTAAATGGACCTTTATTTACCCTTAGAGGAGGGTCATAAGGAAATGATGGATCCATTGCTAGCTGATAACTCTATTATATAGAGTTATTTTGACACATTTTGACGGCTTAAGTAGGTAGGTCTTTGAGATTTTATGTTTGGATTTTAGCGTTTTAGGTGTTTTTTCTTATGTAAGTTTGATTACATATTGATTAGTTTGATTTATATTATTTTAGTTCAATTTATACGATTTTGCTTTAATTAGCTTAATAATAGTTATTGTTGATTTCTCTTATTATTTTTGTAGGAAATTTGATGAGAAAGGTTCATTTGATGAAATATCGCACAAGGATGGTGATGGCTTCATTCATATATACTATAGTATTTCAAGGACAACTTAAGCTACAGAAGTCCAATTGATGCGATGCTTGATCCATTGCAAAGTTAAGAGGAAAGGCTTCAATTTTCATGTTTACCACTTAACTTAGTTTTGATTAGAAAATGGTTAAAATCCTTGTTGAATTAGAAGTATTGCACTAAGAGAGTAGAAGTCAAGACAGAACCTTGAGTGCCGCATCTTTGGATGATGAAAGCCGTGGTGCTGAAAAAGAGTATAGCACAGGCATCAACACAAAGAAGTTAAAGCCGTAGCTCTGGAAAATGAGAGCCACTGTGTTGTCAATTTTACACACGCAAGTATATATATCGAACAAGTAATATAGTCATGAAGTAGAGTATTATACCCATTGAGATTTGTTCCTAAATCTTTACTAAATACTAAAATTTATGACAAATTAATCTTACTTAAGTAATTAAAATTTTTAGAATATTAATTAAAACAAAATTAAAACAAGCACTAAGTTAACGAACAGAAGTTAAAATTACTTGGAAAAGGTAATAGAATAAAACCTAAGATTATGGGTTCATTCAACACTTCATTTGATATCAGCTTCTCTTATTATTTACATTCATGGGTGGTTCTACTAACCTAAAATCCAAAGCTATCTACAAGTCTCCATCAAGATGCTTGCACAAATACCTAACTTAATTGGATCACTATATATCTATAGGAATCAATTAAATAAGATTTATTAAGCTAGTGTTCTAATTTGGCTATATATGGCAATTGGCGTATGCCTACTCGAATCGTGAATCAGATCACCTAAGTGATGCGAATATACACTATTCAAACCTTAATCGAATAAAAAATCTCTCATCGAGTCTCAACTAGATTCACAAATCAATTAATTGTTGGCTAATAACTCTGTCATATAGAGTTATTTTGACACATTTTGGGGGATTAAGTAACTATATCTTTGAGATTTTAGGTTTGAATTTTAGTATTTTAGGTGTTTTTCTAGTTTAAGTTTGATTATATGTTGAGTAGTTAATTTAAGTTATTTTAGTTAAATTTTATGTTATTTTGTTTTAAGTTACTTTCAGAGTAGTTATTGCTGGTTTCTTTTATTGCTTTTGTAGGAAATTTGACGAAAAGGGCTCATTTGATGATAATCTGCGCAACTATGGTAATGGCTTCATTCATATATGTTGTGGTATTTTAACCATATCTTTCTCTACAAAACTTCAAATGAAGTCATTCTTAGACCAATAGAACTTTAAGAAGAAGGGCTACAACTTTTATATTAACAATTTGCCCAGTTCTGATCAAATCATGGTCAAAATATTTTTCTAAGTTGGAGCACTGTAGCAATATGTATGGATTGAATATGATGTGGTATTTTGAGCATATCTTTCACCCTAGACGTTCAATTGATGTGATTCTTAAGCCATTGGAAATTTAAGAGATAGGGCTACAACTTTAATGCTTTTCATATTTCCCAGTTTAAACCAGATCAGGGTGAGAATCACATTCAAATTTGATAGACTGCTATAGCATTAGGAAAACAAGGCTTTAGTGCTGTTTAAAGGAATTTCACCAAACATTTTCTTGAGAGTTCAGCATCATAGCTCTGGAGAAGTAGTGCCACGGTGCTAATGTAGCAAAAATAAGAAATCAACACTTAGTTTCTTTCTCTACTTTTGTGTTTCTTTTACTTTCTTTGACTTGGATTCATTGTAAATTTCTTTAGATGTTGAGCTAAATTATCTTTCTAGGATTGTGTTGGATTTCAACAACTAGTTGGAATATTAGTTTCTCTTTTATTTATCATGAATAGGTGTAGTTTGCTTATTCAAATATATTCTTAATGCTTTTGATTGTCTGTCCAACAGTAATTGATCTATGAAGCTAATTGAGACTCGATAGAGAGATTTTAAATTGGAATAAGGTTTGTATAGTGCATGTTCATGTCACTTAGGTGATCTGATTTGCGATTCAGGTAGACACATGACAATTGCCATACATAGCTACATTAGGACATTTACTTAATGAACTTAATTTAATTGATTCCTGTAGACATATAGTAAACCAACTAAGTTAAGCATTTGTACAAGCAACTCGACAGAGACTTGTCCATAGCTTTGGATTCTAGGTTAGCAAAACCACCCGAGAAAGATAAATAACAAGAAAATCTGGTATCAGATAAAATGTTGAATGAACCCATAATCCTATGTCATTAATATACTGTTTTTCTCAACTTATTTAGGTTATTAGTTTATTTAATGTTGATTTTTAATTGTTTTTAATTAATTTGTCTTTAATTTTTGAATTACTTAAATAAGATTAATTTCTTTTATAATTTTAGAACTTAGTGAAACTTTAGAAACAAATCTTCATGGGAACGTGTCACGACCTAATTCCCGGGCCATGACCGGCGCAAGGACTCAATGAGCATAGCTCACTAAGCCCAAGCAAGCCTATTTTCATTTACTTTGCTCCACGTATGATCGTGTGAGACATCCACACACAATGCACCCAGTGCACACAAAGCCAACTCACAATGGCATTATTGATAAAATATGTACATACATACCGGTCAAACATAACCTTCGACCATGTACATTACATGTACATAACCACAATACAAAAGGCCCATGACTTCCAGCGGAGAAATTTACAAGAAAAACAGGTAACCATTGAATGTCGGACACCTACCAGGAGACGAACTACAGTGATCCCGCGATCTAGGAATCTACAATCTCCTTATCTGAAAACATGAATTTTATAAAACGTGAGTACGAAACTCAATGAGTGAATATTAGAAGGGAACAAGCGATAATAGCCAAGAAATTTAATAACCATGATGCATTAGTTGAAAACGAGACAATTTTTATCTAGCTAATATTTAAACCCCTCCCCTTTTGACTCAGAATTGATTCTACATTCAAGACTAAGCCAACCATGAAGGTACACCCATCATTCTAGCAAGAAAGCAATACTGACAGTTTATCACAAACCGTCGTCGAACAAGGGTTTCACATACCATACAAGCACAATTTCAACATTTCACACTATAGCAAGCATATACGTGTATGTAAAGAAATCACATGCAATTTCATACACCGCCTCAATAAGACCATGTGTGCACCCCCTACCTATCAAAGTACTCGCAAGCGTTACGTCTCGCTGTCCCTACATGCCTCTAGGTGGGTGCACTCTCTACCTACCAAAGCACTTGCAAACGTTACGTCTCGTTGTCCCTACAAGCCTCTCGGTGGAGAGTTCCCAAAAATCATGGGCATTACGTCTCCTTGTCCCCACTTTACTCAATATGTATCAGAGTACTTGCGAGCGTTACGTCTCGCTGTCCTTACAAGCCTCTAGACCTCATGGGTACATTTCCTATTAAACATAGCAATATGACCCTAGGTGCACTCCTACTCACATACCCTCGGTCATTAGTACACATTGCAATTTCATTCATATAATTATCAACACATTAAATGAGCAAACATCCATTTTCTTTTCACACAGTACATAATCACAATATAAAATATTTCCAAAAGTTGGTTCCCAAGACTATCCCATCCTCTATGAGCCTCTTTATCATTGTACACACGTACGGTTATAATCATTAATTTGTGTCAATTATCATAATCCATTTCAGGCCCTTTGAATCGAAATGAATGCAGGCGATGGAACTCAAATTACCCGATTAATTGCGTAAATACATTTTTCGACCGATTACCCGATAAAATAACTATTGTGTCTAATTTCACTCCAAATGGTGTCATTCCTTTTCTAATACCCCAATTCATCAAATATCATTTATAAATGGCAAATTTCAGTATTTAAACCTTTCCATTTCTTCATGGAAAAATTTAGCCAGTATAGTGCACTATCACTGAAAATTTTCCTACTTAACTTTTCACCTTAAATCATCAATTTCTAATTTATTTCATTTTCCAAATACAACCTATGATATTCGGCCTTGAAAGATTCATGGAGAAAATCAAGTTTTTTCTTACGGTTTTGCTTACTAACATGCTAACCTATCTCTAAGCACTAACATAGTCTAGAATCAAGCCAATCCAACATTAAATCCTCATCCATACCCATTTTTCAGAATTGAATTCATCATGATATCATGCCTCTCAACCATAGAAAATGGAAAGAAATGCATGGGCATTGTAGATCATAAGAAAAAATGAAGAATTATTACCTTTGTCACTTGATTTTCCTTGAAAATCACACTTTTTCTTGAATTTTTGGCTAGGTTTTCTTCTTTTTCTCCTTGTTCTCTTTTCCTTTCCTTTGAATCTGGTTTGTGCCGAACTTAGAGAGAGAAAATGGGTTGAAATGGCTGATTTTTAGGCTTTAATAATAAAATAATCAAGCATGCCACGTGTCACATGCTTATTGGCCCATTTTTTTAACTTTTTGACTTTTTCTTCTAAAATTCCCACCACAATTAATTCCATATTTATCCATTCCTACCACAAATGAAATCCATTAGTCTTGACAAGTGCTGGGGTGAAAAATTTACCGATTTGCCCCTGGGATGAAAAAATTACGATTTTGCCCCTATATTCCGAAATGTACCGAAATCACATTATTTCTACTTTTCTACCTCAAATAACACTGATATTGATCAATATTAATCAAATGGGGTAAAAATCTTTTCAAAAAAATTTCTCGTTTAGTCCTCCAGTGGTAAAATTACCATTTTGCCCTTGTACTCTAAAAATACCGAGAATCAAAATTTTCATTGATTAACTTCATTTTATACTTCAATAATCATAATTGTATTTCATATAATTATTCTTAATCAAATGTGATCAAATCTTGACTAAAAATCTCCATTTTATAATCAAATGGTAAAATGACCGTTTTATCCTTAACCGGTCAATTTTCCCGATTGACTCTAAACTGGACCTTGAACTCCGAATCACTATTCTAAGTCATTTTGTGGGTTTCAGAATTTTCAAATTCCTCTTAGAATTTCTATTTAACTAGTTCAAGGCTCGATTTAACTTGGTTGTACCACTCGGTACAATACCATCTTTTAATCAAGCTTGACAGGATCTTACAGAACGATACTTTACTTCATCATTATATTACTTGTTCGATATGCATACTTGTGTGTGCAAAAATTTGACAACATTAGCCAAGCAACCAAAAGCTTTAAGAACATATTTGAATAAGCAAAATTATAGCCATTCTTAGTAAATAAAAGAGATACAAATATTTCGATTACATGTTGAAATCCACCGTAATCCTAGAAAGATAATTTAGCTCATAATAACTAATAAAAATAACATCAGAAGAAATTTAGCTATGAATTCAAGTCAAAGAAAATAAAAGAAACACAAAAGTAGAGAAAGAAACTAATTATTGAAGCTTTATGATCTCAATTCTCTCTCAAATTCTCTTGTTTACTTGCTTTGTTCTTGGCTCTTTTTCTCTGGAGTAGTTGTTTCTGCCTTTAACTTAAAACTTTTGAAAAAGGTCCCTTAAATAGTAGAAAATCGTTAAATTTTAATTTTAATTTTTGGAAAATCGTTCGGTGCCGCTACCATATTTTTTTGACACAGTGGTATTGACCTTTTACTACAGTAGCACCGCAACACTCTAGCCAAAACAAAAAAACTTAAAATTAAACTAAAATAACTTAAATTAACTACTCAACATGTACTCAAACTTAAACTAGAAAAATACCTAAAACACTAAAATCCGAACCTAAAATCTTAAAGAATTAGGTACTTGAGCCCTTAAATTGTGTCAAAATAACTCTATACAATAGAATTATCACACCCCAAACTTAAGATTTGGCTAGTCCTCGAGCAAAACATAAAATTAAATGCAATAACTTAAATGAATAAAAGACTTAACAAGAAATCAATTGCACTAATTCAATAATCACCTGTAATACCCTCAAATGTTTGTCCAAATTCTCAACTCTGAACAACACACAAATATTTTTCAATTTTATGTTTCAATTCAAACGCAAGCTTATCGTTAAATGGATTTTTTGCATCTGTGTGTAATCTTTTCACCTAGAATATTGTACAATCTGAGTAAGTTTATATTCATATAAAATTAAAATTTGTAATTAAATTTCATAAGTTTGCTTTTCATCTCTCTCTCCACTAATGTAGACTAACGCTAAGTTAAAGGTTAATAGGACTTTAATTAGCTTGTAATGTATGCTAAGGTTAAGGTTGGATATGGAATAATGAATTGCTCAAATCACCCTAAGCACATCATTAATCTAGGGCCTATTCAAAGCTTTATTTTCCTTCGCTTGGTATACATATTTTTTTATCAAAAATTTTCTTTTGCTCAACATTTCATTCTTTTTCTTCTTCGTTCTTTCCTTTTTTTTCTTTTTCTTAATTTTTCACCCCCAAACTTATTTCTTTTATTGGATAGTGAGATGAATACAATTATCTTTTTGAACTTTTCATCATTTTTCATCTTTACTACCTTTATCACTGTTTGACTCATAACACTTCCTAAATTGACTTATGCACTTAGAAATGAGGGATGCAAGAATTGTTGGAAATATTAATATTAGGGTTTAAGCTAAAAATTAAATGTTCAAACAAAGAAAAGGTGTCATTAGGCTCAAAGGGGGAAACTAAGGATAATTTATGTAAACGAAGGCTACAAAAGGCTCAATCGGTCCAAAAATGCCCTAAATCATTTCCTTAACTAAGTGTAGCCTAGAATTTCACCTCAAGAGATAATTAAACAAATTCTAGAACTTAATATATAATTCAAAATTTTCACATTCATATAAACCTTCTTTAAATCGTACAATGAATTTAAGCACTAGACATGGTGCTCAAAATGTAGAAATTTCATCTTAACAATAAAGCTTAACATAAGAATTTACATAACACTCAAATAATATTCACATCTTTCAAAAAATCAAATTAGGAATGAAACTAAGTTCTCATCATTGGATATGTGAATTAAACAAAACTAAAGCAATTAAATCTAGCTCAAGTTTTTAAAACATGCATAAAAATAAAAAAATTTTAACAAAAATAACTAACCTAAAATATCATAAAAACTAATAACAATTAAACCCTCCCCCAAACATAAATTGTACATTGTCCTCAATGTAAAAAGCTAATAATAATATGAAAAAAAACCCCCCTGTCAATGGTAACAGAACATTAAAAGCTCAAATTTTCTTTCTCTTAATCTTCATGCTTTCCAAACCTGCATACTCAACAAAACAAGCTAATGAGAGGTTATAACTACTTATTTATAGATAAAAACAAAAACTAGCTAAAATAACAATGAAATCTAAAAGGATATAGCTTGGGTTGCCTCCCAAGAAATGCTTCTTCATTGTCACCAGCTGGACTATGATACCCCATTTTTGTTTGCCTACTAAAGTACATGAGGATCTTTCACGATCCAATTCACCTCCTAAGTAATGTTGGAAATGCTGGCTATTCACTCTGAATGTTCCAGTAGCTTCACTACAAAATATCTATTGCACCGCAATGATAGACCTTAACCACTTTGTACGGACCTGACAACCTTGATTTTTGTTTCCATGGAACGTTCTTGACCGATTTGGTTGTAACACTTATTGTCCCACCTTAAAATCAAGATTAACTGAAAGTGGTGGATCATGCTCATTATAACAATGTTTAGTTTTAAGCTACGATGGCAGTGGCTCTAATTCAAAAGTTTGTGTTGGCTTACTTGTAAGTGATGAAGTAGGATTACCTTAACCTTTATCAGCTGAGTCCATTCTATAGCATTGAGTTGTGGAAGAAGGGTAGATAGGCGCATTACAAATAGTAAATTCAGCTACTGCCTCTCCAACTCTGAAAATTGTTTTACCTTCATTTACATTAATTAGTGTGCCTACAATGGCTATGAATGGATGTCCTAATATGATCAGAACCTTTTAATTTTCCTCTATCTCAAGTACAAGAAAGTCCACTGAAATGTATAATTTTTCCACTTTAATCAAAACTTCCTTTATAATCCCAAAAGGGTACCTTATTGTCTTGTCTACGAGTTACAATTTGACTATAGTGGGTGGAATCTCCTTCAGTCAAATTCTCCTAGCAACAGACAAAGGAATAATTGAGACATCAGCACCCAAATTACACAAAGCTTTTGAAAAATTAACATAACCAATTTAGCAAGGGATTGATAAGCTCCCTCTGTCTTTAAGCTTTGGTGGAAGCGTTTTTTGGATTATTGCTCTACACTTCACAACGAGTGTAATTGTCTCGAAATCCTCTAATTTTTTCTTCTTAGTTAATATATCCTTCAAAAACTTCACATATGAAGGCATTTGCTCTAAAACTTCTACGAAAGAAATGTTGATGTGAAGCTTTTTGAATACCTTCAGAAATTTTTGGAAATGCTTATGAAGCTTTTATTTTTGAAGGCGCTAAGGAAAAGGTGGTTATGGCAAAGTTGCCTTCGCTTTCTTCTCTTAAATTTGCATGTCAGCTACCTCAATCACTGCTTCATTCTCAATAGGCTTATCTTGGAGATTAACTTGCCTAACACTATTTTCAACCTCTTTTTCACTTCTCAAGGTGATTGTCATAACTTGTTCCTTACCTTCTTTCCTTAGATTCACCTTTGTATTTGTAGTACCTTGTACTTTGATATGGTAACTAATAAAGCTTATCAGATGCTAATTGAGGTTGATTACTGAGTTAAAAGGGTAATTTAGAAGTGAACCTATGAAACCTAGACCTCCATAAACACGTAACTAAAAGTAAACGTGATAACACGAACATGGGCAATTTCATCATTTCTCTTGGTGAGCTCCTACGAGTGGGTTTTCTAATGTTATTAAAGTCTAAATAGGCCTAAGGAATAAATGAATGATGTTTATAATGATAAAATAATTGAAAAAAATAGAAATAGTGATAATTTTCATGATAAGGGTAAAATGGTCATTTTTCATCTCAAGTCAAATTTTTTAAGTTTTTGTGAACCTGAGTATTTTCAGACTATTATGGACTTTATCTTAGTGTTGAAAGAGCAAAAAGTTGAATCAAAGGAAAGAAAGAAGGCAAAGTCAACTAGTGATGGCATTTTTATAAATAAATGAAACTTTAATCAACTTTAGCTATAAATATCTCCTTCTTCCAACAGTTTTTTCATTTCTCTAGCAAATTCTTCTTCTTTTTCCTCCCATCTCATGTTTCTTTCATCTCCATGAAAGTTTCTCTCCAAGCTTCCATCACCCTCTTAAACTAACATCAAATTTCATGCTTTTACCCACCTTGTTATGGGGTTTTTCATATTCTTTTACTCCTTCACCTTAAAAGCCCTTAAAAAGTCTTTCTTCCATACTTTCTCTCACCAGCTAGGTGTTTTAGGGAGAGAAAGAGAGACTCTCTATAATAGCTTGAAAGCTCTTAGAAAGGAATTTCAATATAAAGCTACCAAAGTGAGTAATGAATTGAGTTGATTTCTAAGTTGTTGAGAATGGCTAGAGGTTAGATTTATGAGTATTTTGTAGTTGAGGCTATTTATTCATTTTGGGGTGATTAGAATAGTGAAAATAGATAACCACTTACTGGTAGTTGGAAGCTAGTTAGGAATAACTAGTAGAACATGATTTAAGAAATAACTTTTAGAATTATGGTTATGTGAATTGAGTTGGTTTGTGATGCCATTGTGTGTGATAGGTTCCAACAAGGCCTCACATGTCTATTTGGAGCATTAGTTTAAGTTAGAGTCAAGCAAAAGAATCAACAAGACCGGTGAGTAAACTTGTATTTCAAAATGTTTAGGGAAATGCCTACAGATTTAAGTAAATCATTTGAAAGTTCATTTATTTTTGCCTTAAAAATATACTTGGGAAACAAGCCTTTGATGATATATTTTTGTCTTGTGAAACGTGCAATATGAATAGTTCATATATATTATCACATTGTATTGATATGTATATTTTGTATTAGATGTTCTTTTTGTGTGATGATGATGACCCGGTTATGTGCGAGTAGGGAGTGCACATGAGCCGATGATGACCCAGCCATGTGCGAGTAAAAAGGGCACATGAGCTGAAGATCGTTGGGTGTAGACATGTTTGTATATATATATACATGCCATAGAGATGATCGTATATATTATGCAATTGTTTATATTTGATATGAAAAGCCTGTGAAAGGACATGTGTTTGTATATGCGTATAAATACTTATGTAATAGAAAGTTTATGAATATGGTTTATAGTTGCAATGCATATGAATCATGCATGTTGTACCATAAGAATTACTAAGTATTTCAATTTGAGTTTATTGCCGCAAAAATTGCTTTTTTTATGTACAACAAAAACTTTTTTTTTATGCTCTATTTCTGGCTGCAGCCAGAAACTCTCGGACATTGGAGGCTAGCCACAGCACTGTTTCTCACTGCAGCCAGAAAGTATCAGGTGGTGATACAATGCCTTCAATTTGATAATAATATTGACCACATTTCAATTAGAACTGGGCAAAGTGGCAAACACTAAAGTTGTATCCCAACCTCTTAGCTTTGTAATGGTCTAAAAATAATGTCAATTGGACCTCTATATGGTGATATATGCTTGAAAAACTGAAACATATGCAAAATAAAAATGCCTTTCCACTATAGCAAGAAAGTGCTTTCAGTTTGACAAATATTTTAACCATATTTCAATTAAAACTGGGTAAAGTGGTCAACACCAAAGTTGTATCCCATCCTCTTCTCTTTCTAATGATCTAAAATTTTTGTCAAATGAGCTTCTGTAGTGGAAGATATGCCTAAAAAATTGAAACACATGCAAACCAAGAATGTTTATCGCTTCCGCTAGAAACTTGTTGTCATGCTTGTTACCTTGCTTGATTTTGATATATTGTTTACCCATTTAACTTCATGGATTGCTCATGGGTTTTTCAACACTTTGAAGCTATTAATCAAAGTTTGAAATGTGGGGTTTTTTGTAAGAAATTAACTTAATTGCATTTTTTTGAAACAAGTGCATCATAATTTTCAAAATCTCCTTATTGATTGCTTATTCCCTTCCTATGCTCACTCATTGGGTTTATACTCAAGTTTTTAAACTTCATGTTTTCAGATTTAGAGGCAGTTGAGACCTAGATCAAGTCGTCCATGTATGCTCGTCTTTTTGGTAGGTATTGTGGCATTTCAGTAGTTGTGCCTTCATTCAAAGTCACTCCGCTAACGATCAAGAGTTTTTTGTTTGTGTACATGTATATGAAATGCTAACCACTACGATTCATGTTATACATGAAATGCGTATATTTGATTAATAATGCCACTATGAGTTGGCAAATGGATGACACTATCTTGACATAATACAAATGTGAATATTCGGTAGTTATAAAATATTACTGAAACATACATCGTTGAGAATTACAACACATGGTTTTAAAGATAATGGATGGAATGAGGAACATGATCTCATAAAAAGGCTTGCTTAGGCCTATTGGGCTATGCCCATTGAGCTCATGCATCGATCATGGCCTAGAATTTGGGCTATGATAAAAGTGCTATCAGAGACCTAGGTTAAGTCGAGTCCTAGGGATCCTTGTGTCTGTCAACGGAGTTGTCAGAGTTAATATAGAGTTTTGTTTATGGTTTGTGACTACAACACAAGTCATAGACAAGAGGCTAAATGAACTCCTGTTCCTAGAAACCTACCTTCTTACTAATGTCATACGAAGGTTATAAGTGGAGTCTTTGTCCAAATTTGATATGCCACCCGAGACACGAGCTGTCGTTGGATAGATTTTAAACGAATGCTCCTAACGAAAAGTTAATGCAATGATATATCCCTCCGACTAAGGATGGAGAAAATTAGAGCTGTACTAATAGGTATATGATAATTTATTCTTTTGGTGGAATTATAATTTGAAACCATGGTTGTCAATGGGAAGAAACTGGATGGCATTGGATCATTATGTGAGGTCAATATAAATGAGCATGCGTGATAATGGTAATAAAAGATGTACTTTGATTGAAATGAATAGTGATTACAGTGATTCACTTAAGGTTTATAAATCTAAGCATTGAGGAATGTGTAAACTAATGTTTATGTGCACAGAGGTAAGTACACTGGATTAATTGAGCTGTCATGCTCCTATGGAAATGGTGTGGTCTTTTGAAATATTTTATAAGCGTATAAGTGTTGAATATGTGTATAACAGCTTAGACGAAGCTAGTTTTTATTTCAATTAAGTAATTGTGAGATTCCAAGGGTTGATTTAAACTATTGTGGTTTATGGTTATAAGTACATGATCAACTTAAGGGCGAAAATCAATTATTATTATAATTGATGTGTGGTCATCAAGTGAAAGGTTGGTAAACAAATGTGCTCTCTGGAAAAGCATAAATTTTGTTATGCTTAATGTGAAGCCAAAGGATTAAATACTAGTTGTCGATTTGGTAGCTTGAAGTTAAATGACTTGGAAGTGTTGATTTTAGTCTAAGTGCCATATGGAGTTCTATATTAAGATTGATATATGAATTACTTTAAAGGTCAATTTAAAAATCTATTTAGTTCAATATGCAACCTATGACGTAAATGATTAGTCTTGAATGTGACTTCTCTAAAAGTAAGGGACTTAGAACATGTGGATTTTCGAATATGCTCTAAGAGGAAGTTTTTGCATCTTAAGTTTAAGAAATTTTGATATTATGACTGCAAAAGCAAGATACCAAAAATTAAGTGAATTGTCTATCTTATGGATGTAATTGGTTAAGAATTGATGAGTAAAGTCAAGCTTTTAACTCTAAGTGGTGTACAATTTGATATATCTATACCTAAGAGTAAATTTGGAGATCATTGCTTAATCAATTTGCACTGAATGTTATGGTAAAGGTATATGAATGTTAGTAGTGAAGTATGTCCAAAGTGAGATATGTGGAGACTAATGTTCCGATCGTAAACATGTGATAGAAAGCTAGTTTTGCAAATTGTGGTTTCCATGATCATAAAATATATGGAAGTTATCAATATGTAGGCATACACTTGGAGTTGTACATCTTGTGATCCCCATGCATCATATGGAAGGAGATATCCCATATGGGAGTTTAGCCTGATTTAAGGTTACATGATATAAGCTTGGCATGAGATTGAGAATGCCCTGGCATAAATGTGGAATGTATTGTGAAAGGTTGAAAGGCCACATATACCTTAACAAGGTCAATAACATGAATGATAGGGAAATATGGATGTGGATATGCTGAGCATAAATAGCTTAAGGATAATCAATGCAATTATACTAAGTCAGATGGTATGGTCCAAACTAAGAACACGGACACCTTGGAAGATTTTATAATAATTTCCAGTGGGGTCAGTGAGCTAAAGTGTTATTGGGCATACATTGAACTGTTAAAGTTATAAGTGGCTTTGAAGATAAGCCTTTGATTGTTTAAGTTCTTAATAGAACCCTATTAAAAGAAGTGTTTAAGTGTTTTGGAAGTGTATGGAAAAGCATAAGAGAATATATTAGCTTAACTTGCTATAAGAGGTCAAAATTTGGAAAGCCATGAGTGGCTTGTGAGTAACCCAGCAATGTATAAGTAAATGTGCAAGGGAGCTATGATTGATAGATAAAGGTAGAACCTTAATGATGAGACTGTGTTCACTGCTTTAGGCATTGAATTGTAAGTTACGGACATGTATCCACCTTGTGAACACCTTGGTGAGATAAATTCGAGAGATTTTTTTTCTCAATGAGAAAACATTAAAGCTCAAAGAGCAAATGGTTATATAATTAAGTTGGGGCTAGTAACAGATATGTACATGAGTATAAAAAATATGTTGTAAATATAAGGATGCCTGGAAATGTTGGTTTCAGGCAAAGATTATTTTATCGATATCTAGATCTAATGAAGTTGTGGTCTTGATATGCTTATAGATGGAGGCATAAATGGTAAAATGCATTTCCCCCACAAGTTTCAATTTATTTGAGTAATTATCAAGGTAAAGTGCCTAATAAGGGTAGGCAAAGGTTGAATTGTGTTTCAAATGTTTAGAAGACGAGGGTGATACAGTTTGATTAAATGATACTATTATTGGTGAGGGAATAGAAATACGCTACGGGAATTGTAGAGATCTACTTAGAAAATAGATGATGATTCAAGAATTCAAGTACTCATATATGAGTAAAGATTTGGTAAAGAGACGTGACCTAGTGTTGAATTACTACAATATGAACTTTGACTATAAAAATCGACTTATACAACACATAGTGTTTTGGAATGGTGCCAATTAGTGGTTGACTCTCATATGAGAATGGAATATTGAAATCAGCTTCGTGTATTCACCACAAATGATAAGCATGATCTAACCAACTATAAGAAGAAATGATTCTAAACTTGATTGTTAGTTATTTTGGTTTCACAGATGGCCTATTGAGCTTGATATGCCTAAGGCTATTCGAAGTTAAAATTTTTGGAAATATATATGTATGGATATATATGTTGCATATTGGTACCAATAATGTATGGGATATATATTCCATACACTATGGCATCTCAGTAGCTGTGCCTTCATTCAAAGTCACTCCGCTGACGGTCAAGTGTCCTTTGTCTGTGTACATGTATATGAAATGCTAACCACTATGATTCATGTTATACATGAAATATGTATATTTGATTAATGATGTCACTATGAGTTGGCAAATGGATGACACTATCTTAACATAATACAAATGTGAATATTCGGTTGTTATAAAATATTACTGAAACATTTGTTGTTGAGAATTACAACACATGGTTTTAAAGATGATGGATGGAATAAGGAACAGGATCTCATAAAGATGCTTGCTTGGGCCTATTGGGCTATGCCCATTGAGCCCATGCGCCGGTCACAACCTGAAATTTAGGTTGTGACAGTATCGCTAAGCAGTGTTCCTTTAAGTCTGTTATTTAATAAATTGACCAGTTGACCAACTTGAGTCTTAAAGTTTCGAATTGATGTGCTTGACTCTAAATAAGAGCTGTTTGGCTTTGTATAATGCTATCATTTTGTGTCATGTACTACCTTAGCAAATCTTCCATGATTGACTTCTTTTTTGGGAAAGGTGCTCTAGGTTGCTGTTCGAATCTAGGAAAAGTTTGGCCTTGAAGTTAAAAAAGATCCTTGATTATTGGCCAAAAAGAAGTTTGGATGGTTCCTCCACCTTAGGTTGTAAGTGTTGGAGTAGGGGTTATTCTGTTGGCTATGCCCCCTAAATTGCACTATTTTTGTTGAGCTTGGACACTGACGACTTGCATGATATCCCCATAAAACTCACAAGCTACAAAAGGACTATACACAAAGTTAGTACCAAAAGATTCAAGAGTCTTAGTTAGAGCTACTACCTGAGTGGATAATGCTGACATGGAATCTACATCATGAATTTCAACTACTCTCCTATGCATTGATCGTTCCACTAGCCATTAATAGTTGTTTGCAACCATCTCTTCCAACAACTTGTGTGCCTCATCAATAGATTTAGCCATTAAAGCTCCTCCTGTAGTGGCATCAATGGTGGTTTGAACCTACCTACTCAAACCATTATAGAAAGTTTGTACCTAAATCCACTTTGGAAAATCATGATGAAGACAATGTTGAAGTAGTTCTTTATATCTTTCCCAAGCTTCGTACCATGATTCAGAATCTAATTGCATGAATGTTGGAATATCATTCCTCATTTTCACTATCTTAGCCAGAAAAGAACTTGCTGAGAAACTTTTGAGGAAGATCATCCCATGTTGTTATTAAGCTAGTAAGGAGCGCATTTAGCCATGCTTTAGCTTTATCCCTCAATGAGAAAGGAAAAATCCATAAATGAATTGCATCATTTGTGACGCCATTATGTTTAAACGTATCACAAATTTTCAAGAAGTTCGATATATGGCCATTAGGATCATCGTCTGGAAAGCCCCCAAACTAGATTGAAGTTTGAATCATGGTGATGATGGTTGGCTTGATCTTAAAGTTATTTGCTTGAATAGTCAACCTTCAAATGCTCAATGAAATTCCTTGTACCAAAGGAACAACATAATCCCTTAAGCAACAATTTTCAACTACTAAACACTCTTGGATTTACTATTCACCCCATTGATTAGCCATTGTATTCATTGGAGCAAAACCTTGTCGATTTTCTTGTCAAAGTCTACAGAATGTTCTCTCAATGTTTGGATCACACAAGAAAATCTCAAACTTGTTTGCTCTTTTCATACAACGACTGAACACACCTGCAAAACAAAGAAATGAAACTTAAATGAAGACTAATCTGTAAAATTTTAATATTAGCAAATAACAAAAAACAAAATCCCAAACAATGGTGCTAAAAACTTGTTAATTTTGCACATGCAAGTATATGTATCAAACAAGAAATATACTAATGAAGTAGAGTATCGTTCCCACGGATATTTATTCCTAAATCTTTACAAGTACTAAAATTTATGACAAATTAATTTTATTTAAGTAACTAAAATTTTTTAGAAAATAATTAAAACAAGCACTAAGCTAATTAACAGAAATTAAAATTGCTTGGAAAATGTAATAGACTAAAACCTAAGATTATGGGTTCATTCAACACTTTATTTAATGTTAGCTTCTCTTATTATTTAAATTCATGGGTGGTTCTACTAACCTGGAATCCAAAGCTATGTACAAGTCTTTGTTGAGATGTTTGCACAAATACCTAACTTAATTGGGTCACTATATGTCTATAAGAATCAATTAAATAAGGTTCATTAAGTTAGTGTTCTAATTTGGCTATGTATGGCAATTGGCGTATATCTACCCAAATCGCGAATAAGATCACCTAAATGACGTGAACATACACTATACAAACTTAAATCTAATCTAAAATCTTTCTATTGAATCTCAAATAGATTAACAAATCAATTAATTGTTGGCCAATCAATCAAAAGCATTAAAAACATATTTGAATAAGCAAAACTATACCCATTCATAGTAAATAAAAAAGAAACAAACATTCAGATTTGATGTTGAAATCCCCCACAATCCTAGAAAGATAATTTAGCTCATAATAACTAAAAAAAACAACATCAAAAGAAATTTAGCCATGAATCCAAGTCAAAAAAAAATAAAAGAAACACAAAAATAGAGAAAGAAACTAATTATTGAAGCTTTATGATCTAAATTCTCTCTCAAATTCTCTTGTTTTCTTGCTTTGTTCTTAGATCCTTTTCTCTAGGGTAGTTGCTTGTTGTGTCCCCCTTAAAACCTTTAAAAAAGGTCTCTTAAATATGCTCCAAGTAACTTAAATTCCAAAATCCCATCAAATTTTTATTTTTGGAAAATCGTTCGATGTCGCGACCATTTTTATTGGCACAGTAATGTTGAATTTTTACTACAGTAGCACCGTGACCATGATTTCTTGGCGCCGTGGCACTCTAGCCTCGAAAAATGTATGGTGCGCCATTCTAGCTCAACATTGCAACCATGGTTCTCCTAGCACTGTAACGGTCTATCAAATTCAAACATAATTTTTACCCTAATTTGGTCTGAACTAGGCAAAGTGGTAAACAAGAAAGTTGTAGCCCATTCTCTTTTCTTTCCAATGGCTTAAATATCAAGTAAAGTGGGCTTCTAGGATGAAAGATAGGCTCCAAATGCTGCATCATGTTCAGTCCATGCATACTACTATAGTTTTCTGACTTAGACAAATATTTTGACCATGTTTAGTTCATAATTGGGCAAAATGGTAAACGTAAAAGTTATAGATCTTCCTCTTAAAATTCTATTGGTTCAAGAATCACCTCATTTTGAGTTCTGTATAAAGACCTATGGTCAAAATACCAAAACATATACAAATGAAGCCATCACCATGCTTGCAAGGATTTTCATCAAATGAGCCCTTTTCATCAAATTTTTTATAAAACCAATAAGAGAAATCAGCAATAACTACTCTTAAAATAAGTTAAAACAAAATAGCATAAAAGTAAACTAAAATAACTTAAATTAACTACTCATCATGTAATCAAATTTAAATTAGAAAAATACCTAAAATGCTAAAATCCAAATCTAAAATTTAAACATCTAGCTGCTTAAGCCCCCAAAATGTGTCAAAATAACTTTATATAATAGAGTAATCACATGATGCTCAAAGAAATTCTTATTTTTTTTGCACTTACAATTTTTAAAAATTAAGACTTTTCAAGTGGCTATAAATAGGTCTTTTTGGAGAAAAACATAGAGAATGATGGCAATCAACTATTCTAAACAATTAAAGCCAATAACGAAGGAATAAAGCAAGAGAATTTTAGAGACAATCAAGATCAAAAGGTTCAAAGTCAAGCCCGACCTTATAAAGTATTTACCATGTCATTCATGTGCTTGACAGCATACTGGTATACCTGAAAGGTCTTAAAAAAATTATCGAAAGTTGGTAGTGTACCAAAATGGTACAAACAAGTTGATTTAAGCCTCAAACAAGTTCAAATAAAGATTTTAAGATGAAATTGAGAATTTCAAAACCCCATAATGATTTAAAATGGTGATTCAAAGTTCGAGGATTGATTGGAGTCAAATTAGAATTTTTACCATGTAGGGGCAAAATGGTCATTTTGTCGCTCGAGGATAAAATCGAAATATTGGAAGAAGTTTTTGATCAAGATTGACTATTTAGAACATAATTTGAGTTTGGGAAGTGAAGAATTCTAATTTTAGCATTTTTCCAAGAACAAGGGTAAAATAGTCATTTTACCGTTTAGGGGCAAAATCGTAATTTTGCACCACCCAACACTTGTCCAGCACATGAATTTCACCCATTATTATTATGGATAAATGAAGAAATTTAAGTGGTGGAGAGAGAAAGTTAATGGGTAAGTATGACACATGCACCAATCACATGGTGACATGTGTCAAAATTGTAACCTTTAATTGTTTGGCTTTAAAAATCAGCCCACACCTCACTTAATTCATTCCTCATGGTCGGCTAAGGCAAGAAACAAAGGGGAGAAAGGAAGAACAAACCCTAGAGAGCAAATTTCAAGAGAAATTTATTGGATTTTAAGGATTCAACCGATTAAAAGTAAAATTTATTGATTCTAGCTTGTGATCTAGCTTTCCCATGCATTCTTTTGCATTTTTCATGGTTGAATCACATGATTTCATGAAGGATTCATGGCTGACCCATTTTAGAGAGAGAAGATTTGATAGTTGATTTGGTTAAATTTTAAGTTATTTAAGTGTTTTTAGTCAATCTATCATGTTTAGAATGAAAACAATTAAGAAAAATCACATGTCCTTCACCCACACTTAATGGCCGAATTTTTCATGTGGCATAATGGTGATGAATTTGGTTTTTTATTTCAAGTGATTTGGTTAGAAATTAATGGTTAATGGTGTGAGAATTAAGCATAAAAAATTTTATGGTTATTGAACCCTCAATGGCCGAATTGCACAAGAGACAATGTGGGGATGATTTTACCATATTTCAAGCTATTTAATTGGTGTTTTGATGAATTGGAGTATTGAAATGGAATTATTTAGAGTTGAATGGGACATATTGGTCAATTAATCGGGTGATAGATCGAATTAGGCCAATATCGTTTTATTGAGTTACACAATTGAACTTACATTGGACACCACGTTTAGATAGTTACCCGAGCAGTTTGCATTCCATTTCATGCATACATATAGAGCCTGAATTGGTTTTCTAATGGTTTAGCACAAATGTAGCAAATTGCTTATTGTGCATTATGTCTAGGTGGAAAGCATTCTAGTAAGAGTAAAGAACTTGTACCCGAGGATCAATAGTTGGAGTACTCAAAAATTCGACTCCTGAAATTGTGAGTAACCCTATCATCATCTTAATTATCTGAAGTAAATTTTAATTCGTTTTTGTGATTTTATGGAAAATGTGTTTAAATGGTAAAGCTTTATGTTTTATAAGCAAAATGCAATTAAATGAAATGATTTTATAAATTGTCTTGAAATTGAATAATGGCTTTGAAAATGGAGTACTTGGAAACTACTTGCTGTGTTGTAAATTATGGTTTGAATTGAATGGCTTATGATAATGTGGGCACAAGTGGCTGGATTTGAAATGGTTAAAGGTGTTCCTTTAAGGGGAAATTTTAAAAAGGTCTGGGATTCGAAACTTCGTGAGAAGGTTCTATGGGACCTGTGTTGAGCTTGCTTTTAGGAGCATGGCCAGTAGTCAAGTGATGGGGACCAGACCTATCAATATTAGCCACGTCATGCTGTTAAACTTTTATTAAATTGGTGGGTTATCGAATGGTCACTGTAGTGGCGGGTTCTGTGGACCAGCCTATTAGAAGGGCACGGAATCCGAGTATATATATTCTTACCTCGGTTGGAGAGGCGAGTAGGGTGACTCCTGACCTAAAACGATTAGAATTCACTTCACACCGAACCACCACATGAGGGTGAACTCAGCCAACGTCAAGGAACGGTTGTGTTATCGGATGTAAAAATGTGTTTTATGTGTATATGACATTTAACAGCCTTGGCGGATTCGGTTGAGATTGCCCAGGCCAAGGAATCCCTTAGAACCAAGTACGAGAATGATTTTGGCACAAGCCAAGCTTTTCAAGAAATCATAAGCCTCGTTGTTTATTTGGTGAAATGAATCTCTTTTATCTTATTGAAATGAGATCGAAATGCTACAAATGATTTTATGCTAATCTATTTTAACTGTCTCCATTTACTCGACTTTAGATATGTTAGATGATATTTGTTTACTCACTAGGATTATATAATCTCACCACCCTTCTTTCCACCCATTGCAGGCTCAGGATAGTCAGTAAATAGTCAAATTCATCGAGGATCTACTTCTGGACCTACATCCTTAGAATTCGAAGGTCTACCTTCTGGTACATATTTATCTATTATGGGGCCCACTTGTCATTGTATATGGAGTTACATACTCTGACTGTCTTTGTTACAGTATATATGAATTTATTTTGTTTTATGCTACAAAAATTAATTACGGACAACTCTATAAATATTATTTTATAAGAAAATAGAATATTTTATTAAATATTTTTATTATATTCTACTAGTTACAAATTTCAATTTAAATGAATGTTTTAAATAGCAAAACATATTTTTTATTATGAAATGTGTATTTTCCACTCATATATTACATTTTTTACTGGTTTCGAAATTTTTGAAAAAAATGACCAAAATGCCCCTGTGAGGCGAAAATTATATTTATATTGATTTGACTTGGAAATAACTTATAAATCTTTGAAACACAGTATTTAGTGATCATTGCTCACAAGGGAGGTGAGAAAACGGATATAAAAGCCTTGCGAGATTTCGATTGGCATTCGACGTAGGAATGCCCATCGGGACATCGCGACGGTTGTCACGGGCTCGAGGGGAGTACCGGGTCGTGAGATTTAATCATTAGTTTCTTCTTTACTTTTGTGTTTCTCTTATTTTCTTTGACTTAGATTAATGGCTAAGTTTCTTTAGATGATGTTTTATTTAGATATTATGAACTAATTTACTTTTTCTAGGATTGTGGTGTATTTCAACATGTAATTTGAATATGTATCTCTTTTTTATTTATTATGAATAGGTATAGTTTTGCTTATTTAAATTTGCTCTTAATGCTTTTGATTGTCTGGCCATCAATTAATTAATTTGTGAATCTAATTGAGACTTGACAAAAACATTTTAAATTGGACTAAGATTTGAATAATGTATGTTCACGTCATTTAGGTGATCTAATTCCCGATTTGGGTAGACATACACCAATTGCCATGCATAGCCAAATTACAACACTAGCTTAATGAACCTTATTTAATTGATTATTATAGACGCATAGTGACCTAATTAAGTTAGGTATTTGTGTGAGTATCTCGACAGAGACTTGTACATAGCCTTGGATTCTAGGTTAATAAAACCACCTTTGAATGTAAATAATAAGAGAAACTAGTATCAAATGAAGTGTCGAACAAACCCATAATACTAGGTTTTAGACTATTTCCTTTTTCAATTGAATATCTAGTTTTTGTTAATTAATTTTCTACAAAATCGAGTTACTTGAATAAGATTAGTTTGTCATAATTTTAATACTTAGTGAAAAAGTAGGAACAAATCTCTATGGGACATGATTCTGGAATTACTGTCTATATTACTTGTTCAATATGTATACTTGCATGTGCAAAATCAACAACATTGGCTCAAATAACTCGAATTTTGTTTCACAGTGGTCTTAAACAAATTTTTCTTTTTAACCTTCTTCTTGAGTAAGTTTTTCTTTTTGACTTCCTTTTTGTGTTTCCTTCCCTTTGACTTTATCTTTCAATTGAATAATCTTCCTTATCCATTCATTCTTGACAACATCATATTGAAAGCCAAGTTCTCCAATTACTTCTTGATCAAGATTGTTGACTTTCTTAACCATTTTTAGGGTTTAGGGTTAGAGTACACTAAACCACATGTCTTCAGTTGTCACTGTGTTGCTTTTGTGGTTGAATGGCTTTAGTGTTTGTGTGACTATCAAATGCAAAATTTTGTCATTTGTACTAAGTCTTGTTGTACTTTTTGGATTATTTGTTGATGTTGCTGAGCTACTAAAAAATTTAGCAACTACCTTATCTTCTGGGATTTTGTTTTCTTCATTTATCTCACTAATAAAATCATTTCTAATAGGTTTCATCTTTAATAATTTTTATAGCAGTGTTAGTGTGATGATGATCTCCTTTCCATTAACCAATGTAGCAAGTGAATCATTGTGATCCTTGATCTTGTCATCATTATCTCCTCTATACATAGTGGTTGCATTTGAATAAAATGCTTGAACTAATTTCTGATGACTAGTCTTCTTAGACACAAATATTCATACCATCCCATTCTCTTCATATTTTCAATATATAGCAGTTTAAATTCTTTTTCAAACCATTTCAACTCTATGATTCTCGCATAAATTACCTTTCTATTAGAGTAGTCTTCACCAACTATCTTCATTTCTCCTATGTTTATAAAGTTGATGTTGAATGGATTGGGTTTCATAGATCTTATTGTTCTAAAAGGTGTTGTCAGATCTTTTCCTTTTTCTTCTTTTGACCTCTTAGAAGACATTTCTTTTGAAGTTTTGAGTGAAGAACCAAGGTTTTGAGAAAAAAGGGTGTTGATTCTTTCGTATAGAGAACCTATTCGACACTTGGGTAATTTGTATTTGCAAATGGGTCAATTGAAAATTAAGAGGATTTGAAGTTGAAAAGCTTTAGAGAAAATTTCAATCTTTTGATACTTAAAAATCCATTGTTGGAAAGAGAGAAAATTTCTTAAGAGAGAGAGATGGGATTGTGAGATTTTTACTTTTGAAGAGCTTTAAGAATTGAAAAATGAGAGTTTTATAGAATAATTACTTTCTTGATGCAAGGAGCAAAAGAATCCACTCTTTGTGCCCTAATTTTTCAAGACTTTTGAAATTCTTTTTGTGAATCGATTCATGAAATTTAGGATGTCGACTCTTTAGATTTTTTAAGCATTTTGGAAAGCTCTTTGTATTTGAAAAATTGATTCTTTGGAATTATAAGTCGATTTTTTACCTTTGTAAACTTAAAAAATAAAGGATTTTTTATCAAAATCAAATGTAAGAAATCTTTCAAGAAGAATCAAGTTCAGTGCACATAGTTCTTAGTTTTGGATTATGCATGTGCTTGAAATGATATGCAAATTTCATTGTAACAACTATTATGCAAGCAAGATCATCAAAACAACATTCATTCAAGTCATGAATGCAAGAAACTAATCTTTATTTCAACAATAATCAACCAATCAAAAGGCAACAAACAATCAACAAATCATCTTCTATAGACAAGTCATTCATGGAATAGACATCACCTAATTTTGTAGTAAGCTCAATCCATGCATTCTTGCCTTCATTTTTCCTATAAAACAAAGTTAATTTTGACATTAGTACCCAAGCTTTCTTAGGTCCATGGAAGTTACTTTTTCCAAGTTTGTTTTTACTTGGTACCTTAACATTTTCTACAATTCTTCTCCATGTATGTTTGGTTCTTTTTGAGACCCATACCTTATTGGCAATCTTTTCTTTACGGGTTGGTTTTTTAAGAGCATAGAAGTATATAAAGTGTGATGCACCATGCTTTTCATTTTCTTTTTCAAAGAAAGCTTTTGTTTTTGTATTATCATATCTTAAGCCATTTTTTCAATGAATGCTTTTTGAGTCTCAAGCATTTCATTTAGTTTTTGTGAGCTCATGTTCCATTTAGAGTATGATTTAGTTAATTGTTCATTTCTCTTCTTTAAGTTATTCACATTTTCTAAAATGTTTACTTTGTTTTCCAGTTCAAACTTAATGTTAATCATGTAATCATTTTCTTTCTTGAGTTTAGAAATGATCTTTTTATATTTCAATGTCATGTTCTCAAATTCGAATGCTAACTCATCATATGCATCTTAAAGTTCATCAAAAGTATTTGCATCATCCTTACAAACAAAAGAACAAGAAGTAATGTTTAAAGAACATACCTTGGAGTTTTCAAATTCCATGAAGCACGGATTTGTAATTTTTTCTTTCTGATCATCTTAAGATTCATCAATATTACTCCACGCAGCTACCATAGCTTTTCTCTTGGAATTCATTTGATGATTCATCTTAAGTTATAGACATTCATATCTTGTGTGACTAGGCTTCTTGCATTCATAGCAAATAATATGCTCATTTCCATCATGAACATTTGGAACATATCTTCTTCGATTTATTCTCTATTTTCTCTCTTGAAAGGTTTTCTGCTTCCCTATTTGCTCTTGAAAAATCTATTGACCCTTCTAGTCAATAATGTTATCTCCTTATCATTTTCTTTTTCACCATCACTTTCAAGTGACATTTCATCATTTAGTTTTATAATCTTGAGAGCAATATCTTTTCTTTTTTACTCTCCTCTAATTACTTCATCTCTTTTTTTCTCATGCCTATAGGTTATTTCATAAGTAAACAAAGAACTAAAAGCTCATCTAACTTAAGTACATTTAGGTCTTTGGCTTCTCCTATGGCAATGATCATAGGTCTCCATGATTTGAAAAGATAGTGAAAGATTTTCTTCACCAACTATGCACTTGGGAACTCTTTTCCTAGAGCCGTAAGTCCTCTTATGATTTTAGGCAATCTTTCAAACATTTCTTCTATATATTCCTTATCTTTCATTTTGAAAAGCTCATAGTCAAGTATTAACATACTAATTTTTTAGTCCTTTACTTGACTAGTTCCTTTATAATAGTTTTCTAATGTGTCTCAAATTTCTTTTGTTGAGAAACACATAGCTACTATATTAAACTCATCCTCACTAAGAGCACATAGAATATCTATTGTAGCTTTGTTATTTAGATGTATAAACTTTTTGTCTTTATCATCTTATACAGCTCTAGTTTTAACATGTTTTACACTATCAATAGTTTTGATGGGAATATGAGGTCCATCAACAATAATATCCCAAAGATCTAAATCAATAGATTGAATAAAATTTTCAAACGTCATTCTCCAAAATGGGCAGTTCTCCCCTTTGAACAAAAGAGGCCTCACCATAGATCATCCTTCACCATTGAGCCATGTATATTACTTTAAGCTTTTTGTTTAGGATCTCTCAAAGGTGGTTAAACTTGCTAAAAACTAAAAAACCTACTTTGATACCAATTGTTAGAAAAGATAAGCTTAAAGTAAAACTACCAAGAGATGGGTGAATTGGTTGTTAAGTAAAAATTTCCCCTTTTTCAAAAAAATCAATTCAACTTTGAAAGATTAAAACAATAAAACAAATCATGAACTAAATAAATAAAAAGCAGTAAAGTAAAAAAGGACTCAACATGATTTTTATAAAGGTTTGGCCTTTCAATGCTTACGTTCTCTCTTTTGATTGCACAAGGAGTTTGAATCCATTGTCAGCTTGCCTTTTCAATAGGGTCAGGTGCCACCTTTACGACATGCCTTCTATAGGATCAAGCATAACCTCTACAACTTGCCTTTTATAGGATCAGGCATAAACTCTACCTCGACACTATCTTTTCAAGTTAAAGCACAACATTTACACAAGAATAAGCCTTTTAAATGATCAAGTAAAACCCTTATACCTTTTACTTAGAGGTATAACCAATACAATAATGGATTAAGTAAACCACAAATTAAAAACCTTTTGAAAGGTAGATAACAAAGTTTTGGTTCAAAAAGGTGTGAGCTTTCGTAAAAATAAGAATGATAAAGAAGGTCTAAACTCAAGAAAGATCAATTAAAGGGTAAAGATATGAACTTTAGGCTCTTTGCTTGCTTAAAGGTAGGAACTTTCTTCTCACAATTATTGCTCTTGTTTTTTCACTCTTTTCCTCTTCAAGGATGATTCAAAATCTTTCAAAATCCTCTTCTCTTGTTGCTTTAGCATCCTCAAGATGTATATTTATAGGCTTTAAGATTTTCTATCTATTGGAGCAAGTTTTGAATCATTTCCTGTACGTTTATGCCAACTTGCACAATTTTGTCACTTTTATAGAATTGATTCTTTATAGTTGAATTATCTATTCTTTGCAAAGTCTATAGCTTTCTGTCTCTGAAGAATTGATTATTCTATTATGAGGCGTCTATTCTTGTACAATTAGGCATAATGGTAACACCTTTGTAATCTTGGAAAATCGATTTTTTTACCTTCAAGTGTCAATTCTTCACTGTGGACTAGTGCCAAAATTTGAATTCAAGCTTGAATTTTGCCGCTCCACTTTTGTTTAGTTGTGCCATGCCTTTCTTGGTCACTAGGTTTTTAGGCTATACTTTTGGTGATTCAAAAATTGACTTCTTCTCCTTGTAGAATCAATTCTTTTTTCCTATCTTTTCTCCTTATGTCTTTCGTTTCTCCAAAATGAATTATTTGACTCTTAGTTGTCAATTCTTCACAAGGTCTGTAGCTTTTGTCTTCCAATAACTAACTTCTCCTTATCTGAAAATCGATTCTTCACCGTTGATCTTTGCTCGAGAACTAAATTCTTCTTATCCAGAATCGATTCTTCGTGTAATTAAAAAAAATTATTTTGCTTCCTTTTCATTCAAGAATCAACTGATTTCTTCTAAAAACTTTATCTTTGGGCTGGCACATATGATTTTGAAAACAAATGACTTTTGAGAAAATTAAGAGCATGATCATCCATATTAAAAATATGTTCAAACAATTAAGGCATTTCATTAAGTTCAGTTTTAATGATTCTTTGAGGATTTTCTTCATATTTAAAATATCTTTCATTTTCAAAGCTCATTAAGTTCAATAAATTTTGTCATGTCAAAACAAGAAAAATGCTAACATGACACTTCAATGATAAAGCATTGATTTTGTTTAGCTCCAAACTGAAGAAAGAATTTACACTGGAAATGGAAAATTTGATTCTTCAAATACTACAAAAAAGATCCATCTGGCTTTTAACATTTAGAATTTGATCCAAGTTTACCACAATGAGTAAATTCCCTCAAGTCTTATAAATACCCTAAAGAAAGACACCAAAAAGAGAGAGAATAAGAGCAAAAAAGAAGAAAAAAGTCCCTATTTTATCGAAGGCACTAAAATCAGAGAAAAGCTTTAAAACCGTTTCTCTAGATAGAGAATGAGCAAAAAACTTAGAAAGATCGTTCCTTTCCTCACCTCTAAAACTTTTTGAGTTGAGATATCTGTTCATTAGTTCAAATATCTTAGAAAGTTTTCATTTTTGTGCACCTAAATAGCTCATTAGCTAGCCTTGTTACAAGTCGAAAACTACAATCTTTGTAATCCATTATTGTTTCTAGTTATACCTACAAGCAAAAGGTAGTGTAAAGGTTATACCTTTTTAAAAATGTAGTGCTAAAGGTTATACCTCTTCTGAAAAAGTAATGAAGGTTATACCTCCTTTAGAAAAGGTAGTACCGGCTATTCTTTCGAGTAAAAGGTAGTAAGGTTATGCTTGCTCCTCTTGAAAGGCAATGTAGAGGTTATGCATGTTTTTCTCAAAAAAGCAATGTTTGTGTAAAGGTTATGCCTACTCCTTGAAAGGCAGTTTATAGTGGATTCAAACTCCTTATGCTATCAAGCGAAAAGACACAGGCATTGAAAGTCGAATCTTTATAAAAAACATGGTTGAGTCTATTTATTTTTTACACTTCATTTGCTTATTTCATACTTTGTTTTTACTACTCTACTTTTTAAGCTTCTACATCAAATTTGGGTCAAAATTGGGGAATTTTTATCTATTAAGTAATTCACGCCCCTTTTGGTTCATTACTTTAAGCTTACTTAATCTAACAAATTTGTTGTTAAAGATAACAAGTGCTAATGACACCAATTTTTATTGAAAGAATTCATGCAAACATATATGTCAATGATTAACTCCCCATTAAGAAGTCATACTATCATGACCCAAATTTTTAGGCCATGACTGGCGTATGGGCCCAATGAGCATAGCTCACCAAACCCAAACAAGCCTATTAAATTTGTTTTGCTTCATATTTCATCATCCAATGCATCCACACACGTTTCAACTAGTGTGAATATAGCCAACTCACGATGGCATTATCGATAAAATATACATATTCTGTTCCAACATGTAACTTAGTAATTTGCATTACAGGTACATATTCACAACAAAAGGACCCGTGACTTCCAACGGAGACATTACAAGAAAAGGGTTGCTATTAAATGCCAGACACATACCCAGGAGACGAACTACCAAGGCTCCTCGATCTAGGATCCAATGGTCTCCTGATCTGAAAACATGAATTTTTCAAAACTGTGAGTACGAAACTCAGTGAGTGAACATTAGAAGGGAACAAGCAATATTAACCAGGAAATTTGATAACCATGATGAACTGGTTGAAAACGAGACAATTTTGCTCTAGCTAATGTTTAAAACCCCTTCCACTTGACCCAGAATTATTAAACATTCAATGATAAGGCAATCATGAAATTTCTACTGCAGTGAAGCGTAATCATAACCCGTCACGAAACGAAGGTTTCACTCAACCATATGAGGGTTTCGTGTTAAACCCTTTTTCCCCAATTTAAAACAATTCGCATACATATATACATAAAATCATGAGCAATTATATACACTGCCAAGTCTTCACTATCCTTGATGGTAAAAAGAGACATTTATCAGAGCACTTGCAAGCGTTACGTATCGTCGTCCCTGCAAGCCCCTAGGCGGAGAATCACGCTTCACCATGGTTCACGCGTGAGAGTTCCCAAGAATCATGGGCGTTACGTGTTGCCGTCCCCACTTTGCTCAACTTTGAGTTTCTAGGAATCGTGGGCGTTACGTATCACCATCCCCACTTTGCACACCATTACAGGCATGTGCATTACCCACTCCACACGTGCACGATTACATCAAGTTCACATAAATTTCTTAACAATACATGTAAGCATCATATAGATGAACATAATTTCATCACAATCATATTCAATATCACATAAATATTTCACTAAAGGCTTGTTCTCGGGACTCATTTTTAAATGAGAATTAGATATAATCATTCAAGCATTTCATTTCAACTTAATTAGAATTCCCAAAACAGTTGAAATGCAAGTTCACTCAAATTTTCGGGAATCGAATTCGAGCACTTCGACTACTAATCTTCAAGTGTGATTTTATTGCCTTTATTAGAGGGCTCACCACCTTGACAAATTACACAATAATTAAATCACTACATTTATGTTAATTAGGTATAAAATTAACCTAATTTCTATATGGATGCATGGAATACTCGGTTAACCGATTAAATGCGGTGTTGACCTAATTCAGCCTATCACCCGATTAAATTGCTAATGCGTCCAATTTAATTCCAAATTGCTCCAATTGTTTTCTAATACCTCAATTCACCAAACACCATTTAAATAACACCAATTTCAGCATCAAAATCCTCACATTCCTTCATAAAAAAATTCGGCCATTTGGTGCACTAGCACCGTGATTTTTCCTACTTAACTTTCTCACCTTAATCCATCATTTTCCAAGCCATTTCCCTTGAAATAAAAACAATCCCTCATTGATACTCAACATACAAGGTTCGGCCAATAAAGAGTTTAGGAAAAATAAATATTTTTCTTGTGGTTTTGCTTCTAAACATGTTTAACTATCTCTAAACATCAACATAACTCAAAATCAAGTCGTTCCCATCATCAAATCCTTTCCATACCCATTCGGCCTTCATGGTTTCATCATGCCAAATCAATTTTCAGCCATGGAAAATAAGAAATAAAGCATGGGTAAGCTATGTTTCAAGCAAAAATTAAAAGATTTTACCTTTTTGTTGCTTAATCATTGAAAAATCAATGAAATCTCTTGATTTTCCTAGCTAGGTTTTTGTTTCTCTTCTTTTCTTTGCTTTTCTTCCTTACTCTCTTCCTTTGGCCCAATATGGTGAGAGAAATGGGATAAATATGGGCTGATTTTTATAGAAAATAATAAAATAATAAAGCTTGACATGTAGCACTTTGTAATTGGTCCATTTTTTCTTTTTATACTTTAAATATTTGACATTTTACTTAAATTTTTCACCACAAATATTCTTATATTTATCCATTCTAATGATAAACAAAATCCTTGGTTTTTGACAAGTGTTGGTGGTGGACATTACCATTTTGCCCTCGGTAAGGTAAAATTACTGTTTTGCCCTTATACTCCAAAAACATCGAGAATTAAAATTTTTCACTGCTAAACGTCATAATATACTCCATATGATCAATTTGATCAAATGTGGTCAAAATCTTTTATAAAAATTCTCATTTTGTCCTTAAATGGTAAAATGACCATTTTACCCCTAATTGGTCAATTTTTCCGATTACTCCAAATTAGACCTCGAACTCTGAATCACCCTTTTAAATCATTTTGTAGGTTTTAGAATTCTCAAATTTCTCTTAGAATTTCTATTTGAACTAGTTCGAGGCTTGATTTTACTTAGTTGTACCACTCTGTATAATATCGTCTTTTAACGAGCTTGACAGGGTTTCACACATACGATCATTATCAATTGTTAGTGAAGGAAATCATGAGATAAAAGGAGAATGGATAAGGAAAATATATACTTTAAAGCATAATCTTACTCCACTTTTGAGAAATCATGAAACCAATAAGTTACCAATTGTTAAGAGACCAAATGTTAGGAGAGAAACCATAAGCCTAGAATAAATGAGCATTTAAGTAGATATTCAATAGTTTCATCTAATACTAAAGTATTCATGGAACTAGAAGAGTATGAGTATTTAAATAGATGTTTAACATATGCATCAAACACTAATATTTTCAAAAAATATTTGCAAAGTAGTTCCTAGGCATGCCATTAAGCATTATTTTCAAACATCATCAAGCATCATTTACCATTTTCAATTTTCATTAGGCATTATACATCATTGAGCATCATCAAGCATTATGTATTCTCAATCATCATCATCATCAAGCAAGCATTACCAAGCAATATCAATCAATCATTTTCAAAGAATTCTCCAATTCATATGAAAATGGTAGCTCAAGGAGAAATTTCATATTAAAAGAATATTATCATTTAACACTCTTAATCATCATCAACTATTCATTTAGAAAGCATTCGAAGAAATATTCTCCAAATCAAATATGACACTAGCAATTCAAAGAGAAATTTCACATCATAAAAATATCATTATTAATGAAGCATTACCAAAGCATTTTGCACTTATTGCAATCATGTAAAAGAATATTATGATCAAGTAAGCACAAGTATAATTACAAGAAATAATATGGCTATCTTCATTAATCATGAATATAATTTGTTTTACAAAATACAAGTGTGGATATAATAATTTTTTAAATTATATAGACATATACCAATAAAAAATATGCAAGCATTGAAATTCAAAATATATGTTATTGCTCAATAATTCATGATTCATTAGTGACATCAATTGTTATGGAATATTGAAAATAAGGAACTCAACTCATGAATATATTCAAAGTGAACATTCAATCATCAATAAATATCAATTGTCAAGATTCAAGAAAGCGATATTCAATCAAAGCATATTAGGCTTTCATTGTTAGCTAAAGCTATAGGTCATATTTCATTTGACAATGCAAGTTCTTTGTGGTAACACATAAGCTAAAGTTTGATGCACATAAAATCTTCAGACCATGTAAACATTAAGTGTCACGACCCAATTCCTGGGCCATGACCGGCGCAAGGACCCAATGAGCGTAGCCACTAAGCCCAAGCAAGCCTATTTTTCATTTACTTTATTCCATACATGCTCGTGTGAGGCGTCCACACGTAATGCACCCAGTGTGCATTACAATGCCAACTAACCGTGACATATCCAGTCACACATACACACACACACACCCTTTCCGGGAGTGGACACAGCCAAAGCACAATGGCAATTTTAATCACAATATACATGCACTATGCCAGACATGTATTTAGCAATTTACATTGCTTACACATTTACATTTATACCAGTCAGAAATAAACTTTGACAGTGTACATTACATGTACATAACCATCATACAAAACCCAAGACTTCCAGCGGAGACATGTACAATAAAACAGCAACTAGTGAATGCCAGACACCTACCAGGAGACGGACTACTGTGATTCCGCGATCTAGGAATCTACAATCTCCTGATCTGAAAACATGAATTTTTGAAAACGGTGAGTATAAAACTCAGTGAGCAAACATTAGATAGGAACAAGCCATAATATCAAGAAGGGTTAAAAATATGATGCATACATTTAGAACACATTCATTTTTTTATCCAATTTATTATCAACCCTTCCCCTCATTTTAATTTAATTTATAATGAAAGAATAATCAATTTCATACAGATATACTCGGAGAAATGAACAATCACATATGTACACAACCACATATATCTGAGCACTCGCAGGCGTTACGTATCGCCATCCCTGCAAGCCCCTGGATAACAAATCACACTTCACCAATGTTCACGAGTGATAGTTTCCAGGAATCGTAGGCGTTACATATCGCCGTCCCCACTTTGCTCAGTTTTCAAAATTTCTAGTAAATAGTGGGCGTTACGTATCGCCGTCCCCACTTTACTCAATTCTGAATTTCTAGGAAATAGTGGGCGTTACGTATCGCCGTCCCCACTTTGCACACCATTTCAGGCATGCGCATTTTTCTCTTCACACGTGCACGGTGGTAATAATTTCACAACACTTCTCAACAATACATATAAATATCATAACAATGTACATACTTAGCACCATTAAATTTCACCGCAATAAAATAATATTTCATGCCTTCATGCATAACACATAATTTTATGCCTTCATGCATAACATATAATTTTATCACATAAAATCATTTTAATCAAAGGCTTGTTCCCGGCACGTAATTTTTGTTTTAAAACTTTGAATAAATCATTTAATCATCTATTTCAATACAACGTGCATTCCCCAAACAATTTTGAAATGCAAGTTCACTCACCGTCTCACAAATCCGAATTCCGGATGCTCTCGGATTAAAAATCCTCAATCACGATTCCCTTGCCTTTTCCGGACTTCTCACCACCTTAACACAGAATAAAATTAAGAAATTACTATAATGCCCCCAAACTAATATAAACTAATTTAAATTGCTAACGTATGATACGCAAAAGCAAAATCGCGTCCGATTATCGCTTTAACGCGGCATTGCCTAATTTCGACCGATTACCCGATTAATCGGCTATTATGTCCAATTTGGTTCCGAATTGGCCCATTCCTTTTTCTAATACTTTAATTCACCACAAATCATTCAATTTAATGCCAATTTCAGCATTCACCATTTTCCATTTCTTTATGGAAAAATTCGGCCAATACAGTGCATTAGCACTGAAAATTTTTCCTACTACATTTTTCACTTGCATTTGTCATTTTCTAATTTCCTTCATTTCAAATGAAATCATTTCATTTGAAATGAAACAATTTTCCTCATGCACTCTCCACCCTAGGTTCGGCCTAATGAAGAATAGCCATGAAAATCAATTTCTTTCTTCCATTTTTGTCCATAATCATGCTTAACTACCTCTAAACACTAACATAGTCTAAATTCAATCCAATCCAACAACCTTTCATGATTCATACCCATTTTTCAGAATTTATTCCATCATCATATCTCAACATTTAACCATAGAATTCAAGAACAAAAGCATAGATATTAGAGATCACAAGCCAAAGTAAAGATTTATTACCCTTTTTCACTTGAATTCTCCTTGAAATCACACTTTGTCTTGAATTTCTACCTAGGTTTTATGTTTTTCTCCTTTGTTCTCCTTTTCTACCCTTCAATTCTAGTGTGAGCCGAATATAGAGAGAGAAATGAGGGTTAAAGGCTGATTTTTATGGCTTAAATAATAAAATATAAAAGCTTGCCACGTGTCATCACGTAATTGGCCCGTTTTCTTTACTTTTTGACTTTTTCTTCCATTTATTCTCCACCATTTGATTCATCAAGTCAACATCTGATCCAAGGTTGATCATGGCTGGAAATAATGGTTCTGGTGATGGAAAATTACGGTTTTGCCCCCGAGATGGCAAAATTACGATTTTGCCCCTATACTCTGAAATGTACCGGGATTTCATTATTTTCACTGTCCAACCTCAAATATCACTAATATAAATCAATATTACCCAATTGGGGCAAAATCCTTTCAAAAAAATTCACATTTAGCACTCCGGTGGCAAAATTACCATTTTGCCCTTGTGCTCCAAAAACACCGAAAATCACCATTTTACACTGCTAAACATCATTTTATGATTATGGGATCATAACTGTATGTCACATAATTATTTTTAGTCCACTGTGATCAAATCTTGGTTAAAAATCTCCATAAATCAACAGATGAGAAAATGATCGTTTTGTCCTTAACCGGTCAATTTTTCCGATTAACTCCAGACTGGACCTTGAACTCCGAATCACTATTTTGAGCTATTTTGTGGGTCTCAGAATTTTAAAATTCTCCTTAGAATTTCTATTAAACTAGGTTGAAGCTTGATTTAACTTAGTTGTACCAATAGGTACAATACCGGTTTTCTAACAACTTAGACAGGGTCTCACATTAAGGCTCAATGAAAACAGAGTTAACATTTAAATGCATATTAAAAATAAATTTTAACTATGTCAACACACAATATATGTCATGATCAAACTTGACTTGAGTTATGAAATTACACAGCATAAGCAATTCTATCACTTAAGTCAAGTTATAGACTTCAATCATTAAGGTCAAGCAAGATTAAGTGTCATGTAAGCATTTGATTTTACCAAAGCAATAGATGGAAAAAAAATGTTTTCAATAAGTTCAATGATATCATCATAATCAATTTTATGAGTCTAAGTAGTGATTCAATCTTGAAATAATCATTTAAGTACAAACATAAAACATATTTCAAGAATCGTTCCTAAACTAAGCATTTGAACATTTCAATTCTCAAGACATGATTTTTCAATTTAAGCACATGAGAAATAATAACATCAAGCATTTATGAACAATTTCTCATATTTCAAATTTTGTGAATTAAGCACAAAAGAATTAATAATGTCAAAATGATTACCATGTTTTGGAATAAACAAATTCAAGCATTCATGAATGTTTTCCCAATTTTCAACAAGTTTTTCAATTTCAAGAACATGTATTTGTACCAAATGAACATGAGAGTGTTCATAATGCACATTTTTAAGAGCCAAGATATTTTTTAAGCTGAAATAGAACCGCTTTAATCGATTAAAGTGTATTTTTAAAGTAGGATTTAAAATCTAGAATTGTTTTAATCAATTAAAACGCTTCTAACTTTAAAACTTAGTTTTTCATAGAAGCAAGTTAGTCGATTAAAATGGTGTTTTAATCTATTAATTTGAATAAACACGATTCCAAAACTAGTATAATCGATTAAACCATGATTTTAATCAATTAAAATTTCACTCTAAGTTTATGAAACAACTTTTGATTGATCAAAACAAGAGATTAAAGCTTAATTGACATAAAAATTCATCAAAAACATATTCAAATCAATTCAATCAAAGCTCATGCACATCAAGCATTCCTAATTCTATTCTAATTTTGCAAATTGGTCTTTCACTCAAAGGTTTAGTAAAAATATTAACCAATTGGTGCAACGTATCAACAAATTCAATTTTGACATCTCTTTTAAGCACAAAAAGTATGCGTTTGCACCACATAATTATGAAAATAATAATAATGCATGTTTTAACAGCCAAGAGTCAAGATTATAATGAAATCCATGAAGTAATTTAATGCCATGTACAAGGAACGGAGTAATGAGTCATGTTATGGAAAAAACTTGTTCTTTTTGGTTACTGTCTTGTTAGTATCGAAACTTGCACTTCTGTAGCTCGAAAATGTAGAAAATTTTTACTTTCAAACCTTATGCAAGGAGTTCAACAATGATTTGTGAGTAAAATTAAATTCAAAAAGCTTTAGACTATGATTCTTGACATGTATAGCCTAAAATTCTTCAAAAGAAACATCTGAATTCAAAATTTTGCCCAGATTTTCAATCTTTGCTCATTTTGCTTAGACTTTATGTAGTTAAATAGCTCATTTATAAACTTATGCCTTTAATATGCTCAAGCATGCTCAATTCTCATTATGATGCATGGATAAGATTTAAAAACATATTAAGCAATGTTTAAGCATAAAAAGTATCAAATTTAACATTTTCAACATTTTTCCAACATATAGACAAAAATGCCTTTAAGATCATTTAAGCATTTAATCATGCATTCATTTGCAACAAGAACAAGATATTATAGCATTTTCAACACAAGGTACATTTGCTCAAGTTTTATATCGTTGAAATCATTGTAACCTCAAGGATGTTAAACATTGCAAATAGATTTGTTTATTTACTTGATTTAAGATCATGCCTAAGAAAACCCTTTCAATTAATTTCACAAATTGTTAACTTTATTTTTGTTTTGACATGACAAAATTGATTGAACTTAAGGAGCTTTGAAAATGAATGAAAGATACTTTTGAATATGAAGAAAATCCTTAAAAAAGTGTTAAAGCTAAACTTAAAAGAAAGATATATTGAAATACTTTGATTGTTTGAACATGTTTTGAGTATGAATGATCATGCTCTTAAACTTTAAAAAATATCTCTTAATTTTCTCAAAGATATCTTGTTTTCAAAATTCAAAGTATCGGCCTAAAAATCAAGTTCTCAAAAAAAATGACTTGATTCTTAAATGAAAAAAAAAGTCTATTTATTTGATTACAAGAAGAAAAAGTCAATTCTTAAGCAATAATCAACAGTGAAGAATTGATTCTGAGAAAAAAAAAGTTGATTCTTGAAAGATAGAAGCTTTAGGATTTGTGAAGAACCTACACCTCAAAGACAAAGAATTGATTTTAGAGAGATAGAATGCAGAAGGTAGAAAAGTAAAGAAAAAAGAATCAATTCTATATAGAGAAGATATCAGTTCTTAAAGCATCAAAAGTACAATTTAAAAACTTTATGACCAAGAAAGAGATGGTACAACTAGAGCAGAGTAAAGTGGCAAAAATAAGCTTAAATTCAAATTTTGGCATTAAACCACAATGAAGAACCAACACCATGAGGCAAAGGAATCGATTATCCAAGATTGCAAAAGTGTCATCTTTGAACTTACTTGTAAAAGAATCGATACCTCAAAATGGAAGAATTGATTCTCTAAAGACAGAAAGCTATAAACTTTGTGAAAAACTAGCAACTCAATAGCAAAGAATTGATTCTACATATACGACAGAATTTTTCAAGCTAGTTGGAATGTACAAGAAATAATTCAAATTTCATTCAAACGAGCCAAAAATCAAAAAAATTATAAATATACATATTGAAGACATTAAAGCAAGAAGAGAAAAGGAATTTGAAAGAGTTTGAATCATCCTTGAAGAAGAAACAAGTGGAAAAATAAAAAAAAAAGTTGTGAGCATAAAAATTCCCACTTTCAAGCAAGAAAATAGCCTAAAAATCACATTTTTATTCTTCAGTTGATTCTTCTTAAGCTTAAACTATCTTTAATCATCCATATTTTTGTGAAAACTCTCACATTTCTAATCCAAAACTTCTTTACCAACCTCTCTAGAGGTTTTGAGTTTGAGGTTCATTAAAATCCACTATTGTGTTGGTTATACCTCTAAGCAAAAGGTGAAAGGGTTTTGACTAATCCTTTAAAAGGCTTCATCTTGTGTAAACGTTGTGCTTGAACCTGAAAAAGATAGTATCTTGATAGAGGTTATGCTTGATCTTGCAAAAGGAGAGTTGTAGAGGTTACGAGTGATCTTGTAAAAGGTATGTTGTAGAGGTTACACTTGATCCAACAAAAGGCAAGTTGTAAGGGTTACACCTGACCTTATTGAAAAGGCAAGTTGATAATGGATTTAAACTCATTGTGCTATTAAAGGAGAGGACGTAAGCATTAGGAGGCCGAACTGCTATTATAATCTTGTTAAGTACTTTTTATTTTTCTGTTCTTTACTCATTCAATGCATTATTTATTTTGCTAATTCATTTTTTCATATTTTACCTTCTTTTTCAAAGATTTTCAAAAATTAAGAAATTTTTATTTAACAACCAATTCACTCCACTCTTGGTACTTTTACTTTAGGTTTATCTTTCAAACAATTGGTATCAAAGCAAGTTCTCAAGTCTTTGCAAGCTTTACCACTTTTGAGAAATCCTAAACAAAAAGCTAAAAGTAACAACCATTGCATCCTCTAGCTTCATTGGTAATGAACAATCTATGGAAAAAAAATGGAACATTTTTAACATCGAGAGAGAGAAACTCACCTACGGATAGGGAAAAACTCTTTAGTTGAGATTCAAAGCTTTCGTCGTCAGAAATGTTTTTTCTTTTAGGTAATGATGAAATATACTGAGATTAAACGTATATACCGAACAAGCATTTCCATGAGTCTCTAGAATAGAAAAAATTAAAGGTTTCTATCAAATAAAAAATAGTAAAAAATAACTTGACTGAGGTTTTAAAAGATTGATACTTTGAAAGGACTATAATGCTAAAAAGGTGACTGCTTTGAAAAGACAAAAATGCCTAAAGTTTCAATGAGATAGGAAAACTTGATTTCGATGGTAAAAGATGAATGCTTTAAAAAAGCTACGATGTTAAAAGGTGACTACATTAAAAGGGTAAGAATGCGTGTAAACAATGGTGGATAGTCTTGCATCCTCCCATACAAAACAGTTTTAGAGAGAAAATGAAACATTTTCAACGTCAGAAGAGAGAAACTCACCTACGGATAAGGAAAAACTTTTTAGCTGATATTCAAAGCTTTCGTTGTCAAAAAAGTTTCCATTAGGTGATGATGAAATATACTGAGATTGAACGTATTTACTGAGCATGCATTTCCATGAGTCTCTGGAATAGAATGGCATGGACACGTGAACAAAATGTATACAAGAAGTTATTTTCTGCCCTTTGTCATGAGTTAACTAACCATATGCCCAAGTTAAAAGTTATATAAAGTTACTTTGACACATTCAGGGGCTTAAGTAGTTGGGTTTTTAAGATTTTAGGTTCAAATTTTAATATTTTAGGTGTTTTTCTTGTTTAAGTTTGATTGCATGTTGATTAGTTTGATTTAAGTTATTTTAGTTTAATTTTATGTTATTTTGTTTTTAATTACTTGAAGAATAGTTATGGTTGATTTCTCTTATTGCTTTTGTGGGAAATTTGATGAAAAAGGCTCATTTGATGAAAATTCGTGCATGGTGATGGCTTCATTCATACATACTATAGTATTTTAAGGTTAAATTGAGCTACAAAAGTCCAATTGGCATGATATTTAAGCCAATGGAAAGTTAAGAAATAGGGCTACAACTTTCGTATTTACCAATTTGCCTAGTTTGGATCAAATCGAGGTGAAATTCACATTGGAATATGTTAGACTATTACTATTTTATACAAAGTAGCACAAGGAATGAAGGCCGCAGCCTTGGGTTGATCAAGGTTGTGACACTGAGAAGACCAAGGTTGTAGCACCAACAAAAGCGTGGCTATAGCGCTAGTTGAAGGTGCAACCGCATAATGCCACTAGAGACTAAACGACCGTGAGTCTCCATGAAATGCCATAATATTGCGACATCAAGAAGAGTAGGTCTGTGGCTCCACAAGGTTGATGAGCATCACACAATTCCAATGGGCATGGCGCAACGGCACCAAAGAGGGCATGGTTGTGGCACTAGAGAAATTTCTAAAAATAAAAGTTTTTACGGGATTTTAAAAATTATTTTATTTGAAGCTTATTTAAGAAAACTGTTTTAGAGGTTCAGAAAGGAGGACTAGAAGCAACTATTCTGAAGAAAAAGAGCCAAGAACAAAGCAATAAAGTAAGAGAATTTGAGATCAAAAGCTTCAATTATTAGGTTTTTTCTTTACTTTTGTGTTTCTCTTATTTTTTTTGACTTGGATTCATGGCTAAATTTCTTTGGATTATGTTTTTATTAGTTATTATGAGCTAGTTTACTTTTTCTAGGATTGTGGTGGATTTTAACATGTAATCTAATTTTTTTCTCTTTTATTTATTATTAATGGGTATAATATTGCTTATTCAAATATGTTCTTAATGCTTTTAATTGTATGGGAAACAATTAACTGACTTGTGAATCTAATTGATACTCAATAGAGAGATTTTAAATTGGACTAAGATTTGAATAGTGTATGTTCACGTTACTTAAGTGATTTGATTTGCAACTAGGGTAGACTGTGAGACCTTGTCAAGCTCGATTAAAAGACGGTATTGTACCTAGTGGTACAACCAAGTTAAATCAAGCCTTGAACTAGTTCAAATAGAAATTCTAAGAGAAATTTAAAAATTTTAAAACTTACAAAATGACTTAGAATAGTGATTCGGAGTTTAAGGTCCAATTTGGAGTCAATCGGGAAAATTGACTAATTAAGGACAAACGGTCATTTTGCCATTTGACGATAAAATGGAGATTTTTAGCAACGATTTGATCACATTTGACCAAGAATAACTATATGAAATATAATTATGATTATTGGAGTATAAAATGAAGTTTAGCAGTGAAAAATTGTGATTCTCGGTATTTTTGAAGCACAAGGGCAAAATGGTAATTTTACCACTAGAGGACTAAACGGGAATTTTTAGAAAACATTTTTGTCATATTTGATTAAAACCAATCAATATTAGTGTTATTCGAGATTATAAAGCAAAAATAATATAATTTTGGTACATTTCGGAGTATAGGGGCAAAATCATAATTTTTTCACCTCGGAGGCAAATCGGTAAATTTTTCACCCCAGCACTTGTCAAGACCAAGGGATTTTATTTGTGGTAGGATTGGATAAGTATAAGATTAATTGTGGTGGAAAATTCAATAGAAAAAGTCAAAAAGTTAAAAAAATGGGCCAATGGCATTATGTCATGTGGCAAGCCATTAGTTTTTATTATTAAACTGTAAAAAATCAGCCATAAAACCCATTTTCTCTCATCAAAATTGGCATGAACCAGAATTGAAGGGAAACAAAAGAGAACAAAGGGGAAAAACAAGAAAACTAGCTAAAAATCAAGGGAATTCAAGGGTTTTTCAAGAATCAAGCTAAACAAAGGTAAAATTTCTTTAGATTTACTTTAAACCTAGCTTACCCATGCTTTAGTTCTTAATTTCCATGGTTGAATATTGAGTTATCATGATGAATTCAATTCTGAAAAATGGGTATGGAAGAGAAATTTATGTTGGATTGTCTTGATTTTGGATTATGTTGATGTTTGGTGATAGTTAAGCATGGTTATGAACAAAAATAAAAGAAAAGCATTCAATTGCTCTAGGATTCTTCATTGGTCGAACCATGTAGGCTGAATATCAATGGGGAATTGTTTGTATTTCAAGGAAAATGAATTGGAAAAAATGAAGAATTAAGAGAGAAAAGTGATTAGGAAACATTACGGTGTAAGTGCACCGTAATAACCGAATTTTCACCTGAAGAAATTGAAGGGTTTAAATGCTGAAATTTAGTTATTAGAAATGTGTGTGATGAATTAAGATATTAGAGGAGGAATGAAGTAATTTAGAGGTGATTTGGATGTAATTTTCAATTAATCGGGTGAATGGTCGAATTTAGTCGATACCGCGACTAAGCGATAATCAGACGCATTTTTGCTTTTGCATATCATGCGTTAGTAATTTAAATTAGTTTATATTAGCTTAGGGGCAATATAGTAAATTCTTTAATTTTATTCTGTGTCAAGGTGGTGAGACGTCCGAACAAGGCAAAGGAATCGCTCCTAAGGACTATTAGTCCGAGCGCACCCAGAATCTGGATTTTCGACAACTGTGAGTGAACTTACATTTCAAATTGTTTTGGGAAATGTACATGTATTGAGATGGATAATCTGAATGATTTTCTCCAAATATCTTAAAATACGTGCTGGAGAATAAGCCCTTGATAAAAATGTTTTGATGTGTGAATTGCGATTTGCATAAAGGCATGAATTCATGTGCCCCTATGATATGCTGCTATATATGTGTATATGTGTGATATGCATTGACAAATAATATTGTGTGATAATTATAACCGTACATGTGCACGATGTGGGGGAGCACATGTCGGTGATGATGGGTGTGGAGATATGGATAATGATATAGCTTGTGCACGATAAATCCAGATATGTGCACGATGTGGGTGGATGCACACGATAAATCCATATATGTGCACGATGTGGGAATTCCAGATATGTGCACGATGTGGGTGGATGAACACGATAAATACAGATATGTGCACAATGTGGGTGGATGCACACGATAACTCCAGCTATGTGCGCGATGTGGGGGTTGCACATGAGCTGGTGAGATAGCAGTGGTATTTGTGTTTATATATGTGTTTATATATGCCTATGCGAGTAGATAGTGGACTAGATTGAAAAATAAATAAATAAAAGAAAAGGTGTGGTGTATGTAATCGTGTGTGATTTTTATCTATGTGTAAATATGCAGTGTATATAGTTGCTCTTGATTTTATGTGCATATGTGTGATTGTATGGTATGCGAATTGTTTGAAATTGAAAAAAAAAGGTTTAACACGAAACCCTTGTTCATGACGGTTTGTAAACAACCATCGGTTTTACTACTTTGATAGAATGATCGGTGTAAATTCAAGGATGTTTAATCCTTGAATGGGTAATAAATTTCTAGGTAAGGGAAAAAGGGTTTGGAATAATAGTTAGATGAAAATGGCTTTATTTTCAATCAGTGCATCACGATTATCAAATTTCCTGGCTATTGTTGCTTGTTCCCTTCTAATACTCACTCACTGAGTTCCATACTCACGTTTTATAAAAATTCATGTTTTCAGATCAGGAGACTATTAGACCCTAGATCGAGGAGTCCCCGTAGGGCATCTCCTGGTTAAAAGGTGGGCATTCAGTAGCAACCCATTTCTTTTATTGTAAATGTCTCCGCTGGAAGTCATAGGTTCTTTTGTATTGTAAATACACTCAAGCAATGTGAATATGTGTATGCAATGTAAGTTGCTAAATACATGACTGGTATAGTGCATGTATATTATTATCGATAATGCCATTATGATTTGGCTATGTTCACACCCAGGAAAAGGTATGTGTGTATATATGATTGGATAAATCTATTAAGCAAAGTAAATGGATAGGCTTGCTTGGCCTTGGTGAGCTATGCTTATTTGGTCCTTGCGCCGATCATGGACCAGAAATTGGGTCGTGACAAAGTTGGTATCAGAGCCTTAGGTTGTTTAGGTCCTAGAGTGTCATGGTCAGGTCCAGCGGAGAGTCGGGTCTTTATGTGGGATCTCTGATTATGAATTATAAGCCGCGGCACATTTCATAAACAGGAAACCGCATAAATTCCCTATCTTAGAAACCACCTTATGACCTTAATTGTGTTTAATAAAAGATGTTGCTCTTGTCTAGGTAAGAATGCCACCTAAAATACGGGCCACCTCGAGACAAGTGGGGGAACAAGATGTCCCCACTGAGATGACTAATAGGCCACGGGTACCCACCCGTAGGGGGCGAGGTAGACGTGGCAGGGCCGCTAGGCTGGTGAGAGCGAGTACGCCTGTGAATAGGAGAGATGAGGGACAGCTCTTAGGTGAGGCAGATAGGCCATCGACTCGGAGCATTATTGTTGAGGATTTGGCGACAGGTCTGCAAGGAGTTAATCGAGTTGTAGAAATGATGGCAGCCCGTATAGATGATATGCAGAATGTAATAGAGGGGAGACATGTAGTGCAAGCATCCCCTAGTTCACAAGGCTAGACTGACTGCCAACCTCCAGAGGGTGAGAGTAGGCCTACAAGAGATAGAACAAAGAGGGCCAAGACAGAAAGTTATCCAGGTCGTAGAGATCTCGACAGTGGGATTTCATTTTCTACCCATCAAGGCCCACTGAGAAAATCGAGGTTACCCCAATGGGGGAATGATGTGGAGAGTGCCAATATCGGGTCAGGGAAGAAAATTTTTAGTGAAAGAAGGCAACAATAAGAGTTAAGGCAAAGTAGACAGGTCATTCCTTATTGTGATAGTTGTGGAAGACGACATAGACGACGATGCTACCTTACTACAAGAGTTTGTTATATTTGTGGCCAACTTGGACATATTTGGAGAAACTATCCGATGGCCCAACAATCGTAAGGTTCTATTCGTGGTTCTATTCAGCCAGCTTTGTCTGCTCCTTCGGCAATTGTTTCAACTGGCCAGGAGGTTAACAGGATGAGAGGTAAAGGTGCTAGTGCTTCCTCTCGAGGTAGACCATCTGAGTCGGGACGTCAGGGCTCAATGGGAGTGACCTAAGCGAGAGTGTACGCATTAATGCCCCAAGAGGCCCAGACCTCCAATGCAGTGGTCTCAAGTATTTATCTATCTGTGATATGAATGCTTGGGTGTTGTTTGAGCCTGGTTTAACTTATCTACTTATTTTTACATGTTTTGCACATCGATTGAGTAAGAATCATGTTAGGAAAGAAGAATACTTAGTGGTACCTACTCCTTTAAAGGAGGTATTTATGACTGAATAAGAAAATAAATCTTGCATAGCTCGAATCAAGGATAAAAATACCTCAGTGAATTTAGTGGTGTTAGACACCTTAAGGAGCTTAAGGATCAGTTGGAAGATCCTTATGGAAAGAAAGAAAAGATGTTCACCAAAGGCACAGATGAAATGTTGAGGTATGGAAATAGACTTTATGTGTCGGATAATGATGAATTAAGGAGAAAGATATTGGAGGAGGCACATATGGCAGCCTATGTGGTACATCCAGGAGCTTGCCAATGAGGCTGAGTGATACCGCTTGCCAAGTGCTCTGATAGGTACCCTTTGTTGCTCGTCGCGGAAAGGAGAAAGGGCTACCCTGAAGGGTGGAGCCACCCCTAGTGACAATGTTGGTATTAAGATTTAAAAGAGGTGACGTGGGAAGCTGAGGATGAGATACAGACAAAGCATCCACACCTCTTTGATCCATAAAGGTAAGCCACTTTACTTTGAATTTAAATTCGAGGACCGAATTTTTATTAGTGGGGGAAAATGTGAGACCTTGTCAAGCTCGATTAAAAGACGGTACTGTACCGAGTGGTACAACCAAGTTAAATCGAGCCTTGAACTAGTTCAAATAGAAATTCTAAGAGGAATTTGAAAACTTTAAAACCCACATAATGACTTAGAATAGTGATTTCGAGTTCAAGATCCAGTTTGGAGTCAATCGGGAAAATTGACCGATTAGGGACAAAATAGTCATTTTGCCATTTGACGATAAAATGGAGATTTTTAGCAAAGATTTGATCACATTTGACCAAGAATATTTATATGAAATATAATTATGATTATTGGAGTATAAAATGAAGTTTAGTAGTGAAAAATTATGATTCTCAGTATTTTTGAAGCACAAAGGTAAAATGGTAATTTTGCCACTAGAGGACCAAACGGGAATTTTTAGAAAAGATTTTTGCCCTATTTGATTAAGATTGATCAATATTAGTGTTATTCGAGGTTAGAAAGTGAAAATAATGTAATTTCGGTACATTTTGGAGTATAGGGGTAAAATCGTAATTTTTTACCCTGGGGGCAAATCGGTAAATTTTTTGCCCCAGCACTTGTCAAGACCAAAGGATTTTATTTGTGGTAGGATTGGATAAGTATAAGATTAATTGTGGTGGAAAATTCAATAGAAAAAGTCAAAAAGTTAAAAAAATGGGCCAATGGCATTATGCCATGTGGCAAGCCATTAGTTTTTATTATTAAACTGTAAAAAATCAGCCATAAAACCCATTTTCTCTCATTAAAATTGGCATGAACCAGAATTAAAGGGAAACAAAAGAGAACAAAGGGGAAAAACAAGAAAACTAGCTAAAAATCAAGGAAATTCAAGGGTTTTTCAAGAATCAAGCCAAACAAAGGTAAAATTTCTTTAGATTTACTTTAAACCTAGCTTACCCATGCTTTAGTTCATAATTTCCATGGTTGAATATTGAGTTATCATGATGAATTCAATTCTGAAAAATGGGTATGGAAGAGAAATTTATGTTGGATTGGCTTGATTTTGGATTATGTTGATGTTTGGTGATAGTTAAGCATGGTTATGAACAAAAATAAAAAAAAAAACATTCAATTGCTCTAGGATTCTTCATTGGCCAAACCATGTAGGCTGAATATCAATGGGGAATTGTTTGTATTTCAAGGAAAATGAATTGGAAAAACATGAAGAATTAAGAGAGAAAAATGATTAGGAAACATTATGGTGTAAGTGCACCGTAATGACCGAATTTTCACCTGAAGAAATTGAAGGGTTTTGTCACGACCCAATTCCCGGGCCATGACTGGTGCAAGGACCTAATGAGCATAGCTCACTAAGCCCAAGCAAGCCTATTCCCACTGACTTTATTCCACTTATGCTCGTGTGAAGCATCCACATGTAATGCACCCAGTGTGCCTACAAAGCCAATTGACAATGGCATATCCAATCATACATACACACACACCTTTCCCCGAGTGTGAACACAGCCAAATCACAATGGCATTATCAATCACAATATACATGCACTATTCCAGTCATGTATTTAGCAATTTACATTTCATACATACATTTACATTGTTGAGTGTATTTACAATACAAAAGGACCCAAGACTTCCAGCAGAGACATTTACAATAAAAGGAATCACTATTGAATGCCAGACACATACCTAGGAGATGCTCTACGGCGACTCCTCGATCTAGGGTCTAACAGTCTCTTGATCTGAAAACATGAATTTTATAAAACGTGAGTACGAAACTCAGTGAGTGAATATTAAAAGGGAGAAAGCAATCTTAATCGAAAATTTGACAATCATGATACACCGGTTGAAAATGAGATAATTTTTTGATCTAACTAATATTTAAACCCCTTTTTCCACTTACCTCGGGATTTGTTCTAGCTAGATAGCAAAATCGACAATTATCGCTGCAGCGAAATTTCTACTACAGCGAAGGGAAATCAAAACCCATCGCTGCACGAGGGTTTCGCTCATCCGTACGAGGGTTTCGTGTTAAACCTCTTTTTCTCAATTTAAGGCAATTCGCATACCATACAATCACATATATACACACAACTTGAGCAATCATGTATATCTATACAAAGACATGAGCAATCATATATATATATACCGCCAAGTCACCTCTGTCTTTGGTGGTAAAAGAGACATTTATTTGAGCACTTGCAGGCGTTACATATTGCCGTCCCTGTAAGCCCCTGGATAGCAAATCACGCTTCACCAAAGTTTACGCATGATAATTTCCAAGAATCATGGACGTCACGTGTCGTCGTCCCCACTTTGCTCAATTCTAAATTTTTAAGAAATTGTGGGCTCTACGTATCACCGTCCCCACTTTGCACACCATTACAAGCATGTGCATTTCGCACTTCGCACATGCACAATTATATCGAATTCACATAAATTTCTTAACCATACATATAAACATCATATAAATGAACAATATGTAACATAATCAAATTTCACAGCAATAAAATAATATTTCATGAAAAGCTTGTTCCCATGGTACCCATTTTTTTAATGAAAATTGAATAAAATCATTCAAGCATTTTATTCAATTAATTCATATTTCCCAAAACCATTTTTGAGATGCAAATTCACTCACAGGTTTTCCGGGAGTAGAATTCGAGCACTTCGACTGTTAATCCTCGGGTGCGATTTTCTTGCCTTTATCCGAGGGCTCACCACCTTGACAAATAGCACAATAATTTAATTACTATAATGGTGTTAATTAGGTATAAAATTAACCTAATTTCTATACGGATGTATAGAATACTCGGTCAATCGCTTAAACGCGGTGTTGGCCTAATTTGGCCAATTACCCGATAAATTGGCCAATACGTCCGATTTGATTCCAAATTGCACCATTCTTTTTCTAATACCTTAATTCACCACATACCATTTAAATGGTGCCAATTTCAGCATTTAAACTTTTCCATTTCCTCATGGAAAATTCGACCATTACAGTGCATTGGCACTGTAATTTTTCCTACTAAATGTTTTTCACTTTAAATTGTCATTTCTAATTTATTTCATTTGAAATGAAATCATTTCATTTGAAATGAAATCATTTCATTTGAAATGAAATCATTTCATTTGAAATGAAATCATTTCATTTTCCAATTTCAGCCTATGATATTCGGTCTTGCAAGATTCATGTGGAAATCAAATTTTTTTCTTACGGTTTTGCTTACTAACATACTAACCTATCTCTAAACATTAACATAGTTTAAATTCAACTTATTCTAACATCAAATCCTTATTCATACCCATTTTTTAGAATTCAATTCATCATGATATCTCAATATTTAACCATGGAATTCAAGAACAAAAGCATAGGTATTGTAGAGCATAAGCCAAAGTGAAGAATTATTACCTTTTTCTCTTGATTTCTCCTTGAAATCACACTTTGTCTTGAATTTTTTTAGCTAGGTTTTATAGTTTTTCCCTTTGTTCTTCTTTCCTTCCCCTTAATTCTGGTGTGTGCCAAATTTAGAGAGAGAAAATGAGTATTAATGGCTGATTTTTAGGCTTAAATAATAAAATAAACTAACTTGCCACATGGCATAATGCCATTGGCCCGTTTTTAATCTTTTTTTACTTTTCTTCCATTTCTTTTCCACCATTTGATTAGTCTAAGTCAAGATATGATCAAAAGATGATCATAGCTGGAAAAATATGTTCTGGTGGTGTAAAATTACGATTTTGCCCCAAGGATGGTAAAATTACGATTTTGCCCCTATACTCCGAAATGTCTCGAAATTATATTATTTTCACTGTCCAACCTCAAATAACACTAATATTAATCCATATTAACCAAATGGGACAAAATCCTTTCAAAAAAATTCTCGTTTAATACTCCGGTGGCAAAATTACCATTTCACCTTTGTGTTCCAAAAACACCGAGAATCACAATTTTACATTGCTAAACATCATTTTATAATCCAATAATCATAACTGTATTTCATAAAATTATTTTTCGTCCAATGTGATCAAACTTTGGCTAAAATCTCTATTTTATAATCAAATAGAAAAATAATCGTTTCGTCCATAACTGGTCAATTTTCTCGATTGACTCCAAACTGGACTTTGAACTCTGAATCACTATTCTGAGCTATTCTGTGGGTTTCAAAATTTTGAAATTCCTCTTAGAATTTCTATTAAACTAGTTTGAAACTCGATTTAACTTAATTGTACCATTAGGTACAATACCGGCTTTTAACAACTTGGACAGGGTCTCACAGGTTTAAATGCTGAAATTTAGTTATTAGAAATGTGTGTGATGAATTAAGATATTAGAGGAGAAATGAAGTAATTTAAAGGTGATTTGGACATAATTTTCAATTAATCGGGTGAATGGTCGAATTTAGTCGATACCGCAACTAAGCGATAATCGGACGCATTTTTGCATTTGCATATCATGCGTTAGTAATTTAAATTAGTTTATATTAGCTTGGGGGCAATATAGTAAATTTTCTAATTTTATTCTGTGTCAAGGTGGTGAGACGTCCAAAAAGGCAAAAGAATCGCGCTTGAGGACTATTAGTCCAAGTGCACCCGAAATTCGAATTTTCGACAACTGTGAGTGAACTTGCATTTCAAATTGTTTTGGGAAATGTACATGTATTGAGATGGATAATCTGAATGATTTTATCCAAATTTCTTAAAATGCGTGCTAAGGAACAAGCCCTTGATAAAAATATTTTGATGTGTGAATTGTGATATGCATAAAGGCATGAATTCATGTGCCCTTATAATATGCTGCTATATATGTGTATATGTGTGATATGCATTGACAAATAATATTGTGTGATAATTATAACCGTACATGTGCACGATGTGGGGGAGCACATGTCGGTGATGATGGGTGTAGAGATATGGATAATGATATAGCCTGTGCATGATATGGGTGGATGCACACGATAAATCCAAATATGTGCACGATGTGGGTGGATGCACACAATAAATACAGATATGTGCACGATGTGGGTGGATGCACATGATAACTCCAGCTATGTGCGCGATGTGGGGGTTGCACATGAGCTGGTGAGATAGTGGTGGTATTTGTGTTTATATATGTGTTTATATATGCCTATGCGAGTAGAAAGTGGACTAGATTGAAAAAAAATAAAAGAAAATGTGTGGTGTATGTAATCATGTGTGATTTTTATCTATGTGTAAATATGTGGTGTATATAGTTGCTCTTGATTTATGTGTATATGTGTGATTGTATAGTATGCGAATTGTTTGAAATTGAATAAAAAAGGTTTAACACGAAACCCTTGTTCTATGACAGTTTGTAAACAACCGTCGATTTTACTACTTTGATAGAATGATCGATGTAAATTCAAGGATGTTTAATCCTTGAATGGGTAATAAATTTCTGGGTAAGGGAAAAAGGGTTTGGAATAGTAGGCAGATGAAAATGGCCTTATTTTCAATTAGTGCATCACGATTATCAAATTTTCTGGCTATTGTTGCTTGTTCCCTTCTAATATTCACTCATTGAGTTCCATACTCACGCTTTATAAAAATTCATGTTTTCAGATTAAGAGACTATTGGACCCTAGATCGAGGAGTCCTCGTAGGGCATCTCTTGGTTAAAAGGTGGACATTCAGTAGCAACCTATTTCTTTTACTGTAAATGTCTCCGTTGGAAGTCATGGGTTCTTTTGTATTGTAAATACACTCAAGCAATGTGAATATGTGTATGCAATGTAAGTTGCTAAATACATGACTAGAATAGTGCATGTATATTATTATCGATAATGCCATTATGATTTGGCTGTGTTCACACCCGAGAAAAAGTGTGTGTGTATGCATGATTGGATAAATCCGTTAAGCAAAGTAAACGGATAGGCTTGCTTGGGCTTGTTGAGCGATGCTCATTAGGTCCTTGAGCCGATCATGGCTCAGAAATTGGGTCGTGACATAGACATACACCTAAATGCCACACATAGCCAAACTAGAACACTAGCTTAATGAACCTTATTTAATTGATTACTAAAGACATATAGTAACTTAATTAAGTTAAGTATTTGCATAAGCATCTCGATGAAGACTTGTGCATAGTTTTGGATTCTAAGTTAGCAAAGCTACCTATGAATGTAAATAATAAGAGAAGTTGGTATCAGATGAAGTTTTGAATGAACCCATAATCTTAGGTTTTAATATATTGCCTTTCTCAAGTAAATTTTAGTTTTTATTAATTAATTTAGTGTTTGATTTAATTTAGTTTTAATTAATTTTCTACAAAATCGAGTTACTTGCATAAGATTAGTTTGTCATAATTTTAATACTTTGTAAAAAAAGTAGGAACAAATTTTTGTAAGATACGATTCTGGACTTACTATCTATATTACTTGTTCGATATGTGTACTAGTGTCTACTAAATTGACAACAAGTTTTTGGCATCATTATTGAGGATTTGTTTTCCTTTTTATTTTGCTAACATTAAAATCCAATAGCTTAGTCTTAATTTGAGTTTTTCTTTCTTTGTTTTGCTGATTCATTCTGTCATTGTATGAGAAGAGAAAAAAGCTTGGAGATTATACCTTGTGATCCAAAGATTGAACGAACATTTCAAAGACTTTGACGAGAGAATCAACAAGGTTTTAATCAAATTAATACAATGGTTGATCAATAGGGTGAACAGAAAATCCAAGGGCAAGTAATGAAGGAGAATTGTTTCTTAAAGGATTATGTTGTTTCATAGGTACAAGGGATTCCATCGAGCATTCAAAGGTCAGCTATTCAAGCCAAGAATTTCGAGATGAAACCAGCCATCATCATCATAATTCAAACTTCAATCTAATTTAAAGGTCTTCCAAATGCAATCCAAATGCCCATCTTTCAAATTTCTTGGAAATATGTGATACTTTTAAACACAATGATGCCACAAATGATACAATTAGTTTGAGGCTTTTCCTTTTTTCATTAAAGGACAAAACTAAAGTATGGCTTAATGCACTCCTTACTAAATCCATAACAACATGCGATGATCTTGCTCTGAACTTTTTTACTAAGTTCTTTTTGCTGACCAAGATAGCTAAAATGAGGAATGATATCACATCATTCATGTAGTTAGATTTTGAATCGTTGTACGAGGCTTAGGAAAGATACAAAGATCTACTGTGAGACCCTGTCAAGCTCGTTAAAGGACGGTATTGTACCGAGTGGTACAACCAAGTTAAATCGATCCTCGAACTAGTTCAAATAGAAATTCTAAGAGGAATTTGAGAATTCTAAAACACACATAATGATTTAAAAGGGTGATTCGGAGTTCAAGGTCCGGTTTGGAGTCAATCGGGAATATTGACCGATTAGGGGTAAAACAATCATTTTGCCCTTTAAGGATAAAATGGAGATTTTTATAAAAGATTTTGATTACATTTGACCAAGAATAATTATATGGAGAATAATATGAGGTTTAGCAGTGATAAATTTAATTTTTCGGTATTTTTGGAGCATAAGGTCAAAATGATAATTTTGCCACCCTAGGGGCAAATCGATAATTTTTCACCCCCAACACCTGTCAAGACCAAGGGATTTTATTCATCATGGAGATGGATAAACATGAGAATTTTGTGATGGAAAATTAAGTGGAAAAAGTCAAATATTTAAAGTATAAAAAGAAAAATGGACCAATCACAAAGTGATACTTGGCAAACTTTAGTATTTTATTATTTCTTTATAAAAAAAGGCATAAAAATAAGCCCACACCACCATTTCTCTCTCATAAGGGTCGGCCTTGGCAAGAAAACAAAGGGGAAAAGAAGAACAAACCCTAGGTGGAAAGAAATTCAAGAGAAAAGTGGATTTTTAAGGAAAACAAGTGAAAAAGGTAAGATTTCTCCGATTAAGCTTGAGATTTATTTTTCTCATGCATTTTTCCTTAATTTTCATGGTTGAAAAGCATGCTTCCATGGGGAAACCATGGCTGGTCAAATGGGTATGGAGAGAGAAATGATATTGGAATTGTTTGATTTTGAGATATGTTGATGTTTAGAGATAGTTAAGCATGTTTAGAAGCAAAACCGTAAGAAAAGAATCCATTTTTCCTAGAATCCTTCATTGGCCGAACCTAGCATATTGTGTGTGTGTGAGGATTGTTTTTATTTCAAGGGAAATGGTTTAGAAAATGATGAATTAAGGTGAAAAAGTTAAGTAAGAAAAATTACGATGCTAGTGCACCAAATGGTCGAATTTTTCCATGAAGAAATGGAAAGGTTTTAATGTTGAAATTGATATTATTTGAATGGTGTTTGGTGAATTGAGGTATTAGAAAAAAAAGAATGGACCAATTTGGAGTTAAATTGGACGCGTTAGTAATTTAATCGGGTGAAAGGCCGAATTAGGTCACCACCAAAATTAAGCGGTTATTCGAGCATTCCATGCAGTTATATAGAAATTAGGTTAATTTTATACCTAATTAACACAAATGTAGTGATTAAATTATTATGCAAATTGTCAAGGTGGTGAGCCCTCGGATAAAGGCAAGAAAGTCGCACCCGAGAATTAGCAATCGAAATGCCGAATTCGACTCTCGAAAATTAGTGAGTGAATTTTCATTTCAAATTGGTTTTGGGAATATGAACGTACTTGAATAAAATGCTTGAATGATTTTATTCAACTTTCTTTAAAAAGAATGGGAACTTGGGAACAAGCCTTTAGTGAAAAATATTTCTGTGATGTTAAATATGATTGCGATGCACCTGTTTACATCTGTATGATGCCTACATGTATTGTTGAGAAATTTATGTGAAATTTGAGTGTATTGAATCTGTGTACCCTTATATTATGCTAATATGCATTATTAATAAGTTTTGACGAATTTGATGTAACCGCACATGTGTGGATTGGAAAGTGCAATGCCAGTAATGGAGTGGATAATGCACATGCTTGTAATGGTGTGCAAAGTGGATAATGTACATGCCGATAATGATGTGCGAGTAGGGAGTGCATACATGATGATATTGCTTTGTGTGAATAGGGAGTGCACACATGATTTTATTGCTTGGTGTGAGTAAGGAGTGCACACATGATTTTATTGCTTGGTGTGAGTAAGGAGTGCACCAGAGTGGAGAAAAAGATGGGATAATGAAGGAAATTGAATGATTGGTGAATGAAATTCTACGTGATATATATGCATAAATGGGATTGTATGGTATGTGAAACCCCTGTTCTATGACGGTTTGTGATAAACCGTTAATTTTACTGTCTTGCTAGAATGATAGGCGTAAATTTATGGATATTTTATCCTTGAATGCATAATAAATTTCGGGTTAAGGAAAAAGGGGTTTTGATGAAAATTGACTCGTTTTTAAATGAATGCATAATGGTTCTTAACTCTTTCTGTTGTTAGTGCTTGTTCCCCGCTAATGTTCCCTCACTGAGTTTCGTACTCACAGTTTTGAAAAATTCATGTTTTCAGATCAGGAGACCGTTAGATCTTAGATCGAAGAGTCTCTATAGTTTATCTCCTAGGTATGTGTCTGGCATTCGACAGTAACCCTTTTTCTTGTAAATATCTCCGCTGGAAGTCATGGGTCCTTTTGTATTGCGAATACACTCAAGAAATGTGAATATGTGTATGTAATGTAAATTGCTAAATACATTACTAGAATAGTACATGTATATTGTTGCTAATAATGCCATTGTGATTTGGCTATGTTCACACCCGAGAAAGTGTGTGTGTATGCATGATTTGATAAATTTGTTAAGTAATGTAAATGTATAGGCTCGCTTGGGCTTGGTGAGCTACGCTCATTGGGCTCATGGACCGATCATGGCCCATGAAATTTGGGTCGTGATGTCTACTTAGGCATTGCCCTCATCGTGGTCTTCCAAAGTGGCTGTAAGTGCAAACATTTTATAATGGTTTGAGTAGTCATTTTTGAACCACCATTGATGCCGTTGTGGGAGGTGATTCAATGGCTAAGTCAATTAATGAGGCATATGGCTGTTGTCGATTTTGTGCCCGCAAGTATACATATTGAACAAGTAATAGAGTGATAAAGTAAAGTATTGTTCCCACGGGGATTTGTTTCTAAAGTTTCACTAAGTACTAAAATTATAAAACAAATTAATCATATTTAAGTAACTTGAAAATCAAAGAAAAACTAATTAAAAACAATTAAAAATCAACACTAAATAAACTAATTAAGAAAATCGATATATTAAATACCTAAGATTATAGGTTCAATCAATATTTCATCTTATACTAGCTTTTCTTATTATTTATCTTCTTTGAGTGGTTTTGCTAACTAGAATCCAAAGCTACGGACAAGTCTACCTTGAGTTGCTTGTACAAATACCTAACTTAATTAGTTCACTATATGCCTATAGGTGCATCTTGGTTACTAGAGGAACCTTCCATCTCTTCCAAAAACGTAAAGTTTTTCTAATAAACTTTTACTTGACACAATCACTACTCCCCCACAGAGTCACCAAAATGCAAAAAGGGTTCTTGTGATAAGGAGAGGAAATGTTGCAAACAAGTAAAAGGATACGCCGAAGGTTGCGAAGAGGAAGATTAAAGCAATTCCTGAAGTACTGAGTGTCGTGGTAAGTGGAAGACAATAAAAAGAGAATTAGGGAATGGAAGAGAATTAGAAAGAGAAGCTTTAGAGGAAAATGTGTTAACCTTTTAAGGAGGGAAAAGCCCTCTAAATGAATTATGAGGCTCTATATATAATGCTAAAAGTGGTAGCTACTCAAGAATAGATTTTAATGCCTAATGAATGACATTATTATGAATAACATTAATGTGAGTAACTGTTACTGTAATTAGGTGTAATAAGACTTGTTCTCAAGTAAAAGGTAATGAAAAGAGGTACACGTGAAAAGGTACAAGTGAAGAAGCTATACATGAACAAGTACAAGAGAAAAAGTTGTACAAGAACAGGTACAAGAGAAGAAGTTGTGTATGAATAGATACAAGAGAAAAAGGTGTATGTGAACAAATGTACGAGAACAAGATAAAAGGGTGAAACACTTGTACTTCAGGAAAAGGTTAAAAGGAAGACCTCTTAACTACATTCATATCTAAGCCACCAAGCTAAACTCTCTAGAACATCTAAGATGAAAATAAACCATGAACCCTGCCACTTATTCTGAGTTACTTTTACTATCATTTAAGTGAAGTGGTTATTTTTTGCAAAGTAGTTATTCTACTTGTATTACTTGCTCCACATTGAGTAGTGCTTTACTTATTCTAGTTGTTCCATGTGTAGTAATTCACTTCTTTTAGCTGTTTTGCGTGAAGTAATGCTTCACTTATAATGGTTGTTCTCATTATTCTCTGTACAATATTATGGTATAAAGTAATTCTTTAGAGAATAGGTATTAACCAAAATCGACTATCTACAAAGCCCAATACATATTATCCTCTTCATAAGTATCAAAGAGGATTTCCAAAATATCTTGCACCAAATCTTCCGGTAACACATTCTTTAATTCCTATACATTCCAACCATCATTACTATAAAATTCATTTACTTTTATCATTGAATTAATATAAGAAGGGAACAATGTTACTAGAAAATGATCAACTATCCAACAATCATGCCAAAAGAAAACATCACCTTTTCCAATTTGCCACCTTATATTTTGTTTTGCAATATGGCAGCCACTTAGCATTCTTTTCCAAGCTTGAGAATCATGAATTTTTGGCTGCACAAGTATAAAAAATTTGGTTGGCATAATATTTAGACTTCATAAACTTTGACCAAAGGCTATTACAAGTTTTAAATCTCCACCACAACTTTAAAGAAAAAGCCTTAAGCCTCAACCACATCCATCAATCGCCTGATGTCAAAACCTTCTTCCATGCAAGGAAACGTGACTTTCTACCATGATGCCCATTGAACCCATTTAGCATCCATTAATCCTCCCCACAGAAAATTATTAAACAACTTCTCGAGTTTCTCAATTACACACATCGATGGCTTAAGTACTTGAAGAAGATAAATTGATAAGGAAGAAAAAACATTCCTTCAAAGAGTTATTTGACACTTTGAAGATATACTTTATTCTCCCAACCTGTAATTTTATCATGTATCTTAGTAACAAAAACATCAAACAATAATACATTTTTATGCCCTTTATACAATAGAGCTCCCAAGTAGGTAATCGGAAGGCATTTATCTGTGAAGCCTATAGCTTGAGTGATTATCTACCTTCTAGTGTTTGCAACTCTAAGATACGTGATAAAACAACTCTTCTAGTGATTAACTCGTTGCCCTGACACTGTTTCATACTCTTGTAAAATTTGAAGAATTCTTTACAGTGCCGATTTACTACCATTAGTAAATATGAGCACATCATCTGCAAATGCTAAATGGCTAACATTCATTGAGCAACCAAAAGAATAATGCAATGATAGAAATTTAGAGAACAAGGTATTTAAACCTCTTGATAAATATTCTCCTACTAAAAAAAATAAAAAGGCGAAAATCAAATCAACTTGCCTTAATCCTCTTTTCGATTTTAAATACCCCACAGATATGCCATTTATTAATAAGGAAAACTAGCAATTAGAAATGCACCTTTGAATCATATTTATCCATTGATCATTAAAGCCAAATTGTCACATCATGAGAAACAAAAAATCCCAATTCAAACAATCATATACTTTCATCATATCGAGTTAAAAACAACATTACCTTCTCTTGCTTTTTGATCAATTTTTCCAATTAATTCCTGTGCCAATAAAATATTGTCACTAATAAACTGACCACCAACAAACCCATTTTGATTCTTAGTAATAATAAAAGGCAGAATTGTAGTAAGACGTTTAGCCAATAATTTAGTAAGTGTCTTGTTAAGACAGTACATAAACTTATTGGTCTGAACTCACTCCATTGGGAAGCACTAGGAATATTAGGCAGTAAAACTATCATAGTAGAAGTTACCCCCTTGGCAATTCCGCTCCATAAAAAATTCTACCACTGCTAGTAGAAGATCCTCCGTGATGATGTGCCAACAATATTGGTAAAAAAAAGATGAAAAGCCATCAGGTCCAGCTACACTATTTTTATTTGTAGCAAACACAGCTTCTTTAACCTCTTCCAATGTTGGAATTGCACATAACATAGCATTATCAGTCTCACTCACAAGATTAGGAATTAGAGATAAATAAAACCTAGAAATGTCAGTAGCTTCTTCTTTCAAAAGAGACAAAAAAAATTCTACTCCTGATGCTTGTATCATAGCCGGTTCTTCTACCACGAATCCATCACTGTTTTCTATTCTAAAAATATGGCTTTTCACTCTTTTCTACTGCATCTGCATGTGGAAAAATTTGGCGTTTCTCTCCCCTTCCACCATCTATTTTACCCATGATTTTTGCTGCCAAAAAGCTTCTTCAATCCTCAAACAATAATTCAACTTAGCATAAGATTTTTGCATGTTTGCCTTATTGACTACCGACTACTTTTGTTGATACATTATCTCACTCTCTTCCACTTGTTTTTCAGCGAACCTTAGGTTGCCAAAAATATCCCCAAAAACTTCCTTATTCCACCATTTTAAAGCTTTCTTCAACCTCTGCTATTTATACCAAAAAGCTTTCAACCTTGTGGCTTATATAGGATGCTACCAGTTTCTTTCAACAAAAAGAAGAAAGGCATGATGCTTAGTGCATGCATGAAGAAAATGGAAAGTTGATGGTCCTTTCAAGGATGAGTTTAAACAAGAGATAAGAAAAGGGCAATAATAAGAACCGCCCCTATTTAGATGCTGAATTCTAATAATATAAAAAAATTCTGCCAGCTACTGGTTTAAAACTACCCTATCTAGTCTTTGAAACATGTGAGAATTGGTCCATGTAAAATGATTCCCTTCATACTTGGTATCTGCAAGACCACAATCAAGCAATGCAATAGCAAAATCTTCCATTAGGCCATCATGAGGATCGACACCATGTAACCTTTCATCTTTAATCAATATAGAATTAAAATCTCCTCCTACAATCCACGGTTTACTAATGTCCACTGATAAACTTCAAAGGTAGTCCCATTACTCTTTCCTCTCCAATCTGGTGCATTTAGCATACACCAAAGAAACATACAAGGTAGTAGACAACCAAAGAACAGACAACTGGACGTGTAGACATTGAGCATGGTCTAAAACTATTTCACAGCCAATGTCATAAGAACAAAACAGGCAAATTTTTTTAGAGCAATTGCTAAAAGCTCTTTCAAAACCTAACTTTCTTGTAAAAAAATCAATTCTAGCTACATCAACCATAGGCTCCAGAATAATCAACAATTTAATACTATGCATTAATATTAATTTTTTTTAACCTTCTTTGGGTCACCTTACCAATAATCCTTCTCAAATTCCGCAATAAAGACTTAATAGTGGATATGTTTGGGCAGTGAGATTTATAGAGATAGAATCTACATCCTCTGTTCTATCCTTCACCTCAACATCTAATTCTTTTGAGGAAATTATTTCGGGTAATAAGGTATGTCCCTATCAAACTTTCTACGTCCAGAACAGATGGATGGAGTTCAATATTTTTGCTACCCAAGTCTGCATGGGAATGAATAGAAAGCTGTTCTCTATCACCCTCACAATTCCCTGCACTTGGTACCTCATGTTCCTGTGGTATAAAGTCTCCACTGCCTTTAGTTTCTTGGCCTTCCATTTGCCCCACATTTGAATCAACATCCACACTAGATAAAGCACAAAACTCCTGCAACTTGTGCATGGGAGGACAGTGCCGACCCTTGGGTGAAGCCACCCAAGCAATGGCTTTAGGACCCCAATTTAGGGAGGCCCCAATTTTAGAAAAAATTTATTATTTTACAATAATTATAATATAATTAATTATATTAAAAATATATAAAAATTAAAAATATATATAAAAGTAAAAATAATTATCAAAATTTATTTTTCATTTTTTAATTATGTGTCTAATAATTTTTAATTTTCTATTACTTATTTCTTTCTAGAATGCTATTAATTCTCAGCTATATTATCTTATTTCTAATAAACCAACAGTTATATGTATTTACTCATCTCCAACAGCTATTTTTTTCTCACTTACTTTTCTTATTTTCAATCAATGAATTTAATGATTTCCAACAGCTATTTTTTTTCAATATATAAAACTAATTTTTTTTCAATGTATAATATTTACTTTTGAAATCTTCCTTTCTCATTTACTCATTCTTCCTTTAACTTCAATTTTTTTACCAAAGAATACACAAGAAGTCTATTCTTTTATTATCTTCATAAAGCTGTGAGACTCATTTGCTGTTTATAATAAGCATTCAACAATTATGTACTATTGTTCTAATCTTTACAGATTTTTTTACTTTAATTTAAAGTTTATATTATATTGTTATATTATTTTTATTTCATGTAATAGTTGATTTGTTTGAATTAAAAATTTTAATTGTTGATTTTATATTCGTCATTTAGAAATTATAAGATAATTATAATAGTTGATTATAAAATGTCTCATTTAAATGGATTAAATAGATTAAACTAAAATTAATAAAATCTTATTTAAAATCAACAATATCTCAAGAAAGATTAAATAGATTGACTACATTATCAATTGAAAAAGAAATATTAGAAGAACTTGATTATAAAAATTTTATTAAAAATTTTGTATCTCAAAAAGCTAAAAAAATAAAATTTTAATAATTTTTTTTAATTTTAATAAAAAAAAACCTCATTTGCATATTTCGTTTTAGGTCTTTAAACTTCTTGGGCCGCCTGAGGAGGAACTACATATGTTTCATGCATTATTGCCTTCCTCCCTTTCTTCTTTCTATGCTTTCTTACCGGGACATGCTGAGCATTTTCTATTGCCCACTGCAAATGTCCATCTCTTCTAGAGTATTCTACACTATATGAGCTTCCATCCCCTCCTGTTGTGCATTAAGGTCCCATGCTTCAGTGGCTGTGTTTTAAGCTTCTTCTGCCTTCGATTTCTCTACGTCCAGATTTGTTTGTTTTTTCACCAGTTGATCTAAGGCTCCCTTTTCTTCACTTTCTTTTGAATCCTCTTGGTCATCATTTGTAATTTTCTCCTTGGATAATGGAGCCAAAAACTGATTTTGAAATTTTGCACCTACACTATTCACTTTCATTCCTTTGCTCTGTTCTACGTTGCCACTGTTTTCCATAACCTCTCCCATGGTTAAATTAGCATGATCACTTTTCTTTTTTCTCCTTTCTGATTCCCGTGTATTTCACTAAAACCATTACTCTTAATAAAATTTTCTGACTCCTTTTCTTTCTCTAGTATCTTAATAGGATCATTTGCAACTAGAACATCCCCTAATGGTTTTGATTTTGGTTGCCAAGGTTTTTTTGGTCTGTTACCTAAGACTAGGCAATCAGAAACCTCATGACCGACGTGACAACAGTGAGAATAATATGTGGGCATTTTTGAAAACTTAACCTTCTACAGATAACCGCCCGTGATGGCCCCGGTTTCTCTGTTACAGATCACTATCCACACATAATCCACCGGAGACTATAAGCAATCATACTCTATACATACCCGTGCAACACTCGATCCTGTTCCATTTGCAGTAGCCTCATCCATAAAAAGAGGCCTTCCAATGGTCTTAGCAATCATCATCAAGGCTGACTTTTCATAAAGGTGAGCTTTTAAGTTTGAAAAGGAGATCCACACCGAAACGATGGACGATTCCTTCTTAGGTTCAAATTCTAGAGTCCACTTGAAGGTCCTCATTTTCTGGTTTGCAATAAACCAGGTTTGTTTGATCCAAATCCGATTGAAATCTTGCTCATTTGATAGATTTATAAGCACATGCTTATAATCTAACCACCGAATATTATAAGCCCTTGTCAAGCCAATGCCAGTGAAGGTTTGTCGAATCTCCCGTAAGTGAGGCATCTTGGAAAATTTTCCAATAATTGAGTGTTTGAATGGCAGTGAAAGAGTTTGGATCTCATCTTCAAAAACCTAGCTACCGTTTTATCTTTATACCGAAAAAGGTTACGAGAGGGAGGGATCAATGGAGGTTTTTCACCAGCAAACACCAACAGAAAAGTCTTGTTGGCTGATATGGGGGAAACAGTTGGCTGAACCATGGCTTTCATGGCTTGCGATGATCCATGAATGAGTGGGCTTGCTGCATTGCCTTGTGGGTTTGCCGAAGGCAAGGTAAGTAAGGGATGCTAGGTCTGTTGGTGGCCGGTTTGCTGTAAGGGATGATGGGTCTACTGGCGACCGGTTTGAGGGGTCCGGTGGCCAGCCAACTGCCAACCCATGGGGGGTTAAAGAGGGGGGGGGGGGGGGGGGGGGGGGGGGGGGTGAAGTCGTGGGAGTTGAGAGCTCGTTCCATCTTTTTTTAAAGTGCATTAATTAGTTAATTCAGAACTATTGATACGATAGCTTATGCGATAGCCATATCATATTTCCTTTATTCGGTTAGATGGAAATCTATTAGTGTCATCACATTTGATATACTTGTCAAATTTAATAACTTAATAGGAACAAGCATCTGAGTATTTTGCTCATTAGTTAGTACATGATCTTTTTATTTAAAGAATAGGATTCGATTCCTCTTTTCTCAAATTATAAAAAAAAAGAAACTTAATCAAAACAAATTAAAATTAAATGATTAAAATAAAAATTTGATGAAAGTTTAATGACTAATGGTGTAATTATCTCTAAGTTTTGCCGTTGGGGGATATTTTTCTGTTACAATTCCCTGTTCCTCTTATGAATTTGATGATGGTTAGACTCAGGCAAGAAATTCTGTCTGGGCAAGATGACATGACATCAAATAACCATGACAAACTGAGGCAACTGCCAAAAAAGAAGCCACTTTTAGGCTAGCAGCAATGGATAATACAAGGTTGAACCAGTACGTAGAAGATGCTAACGGCAAGGGGATATGTGATACACATTCCTGTTACTGCTGGAGAAATTATCCATCATAAAGATGCTTATGATGGACAGGTAGATAATGCCAGGACAACAGGGCAGAAGCTCTATCACGACTTCAGTTCATAATCTGAATGAATGGAAAGTGGGGAATGGAAATTGGGAATTGAAGCCTTGGAGGTGATGCTGAACTCGTCTTTGATACGAAAGGTGAGTTCTTCTATTGATGGTAATTATGACACCGTCACGTGATGCAAATCTGTGAATGGGATTCTATATTTGATACCATTCTCTGTTAGTGCACAACAAGAGAGAGTGTAAACGAGGGGGACACGGTTATTTGGTAGCGGTAGCATGGAAATGCTGCAGCGATTATCTAGTGGAATCGGCCCTTGCCTCACAATTTACATACATTAGGAAAGCTAATTAATTAACCTTTGAAAAATCCACATAAGTTTGCTATTCTAGAAAAAGAAGATTGATTGGTGGGGGATCTGTTTTTGCGGTTTATGTTACCGTCTAAGATATTCCTCCTTTTATAGGAAAAATTAATGAATGTTAAGTGAAGTTAGTGCCATAACGTGGTGCCTTACGATTGGTTGTGACTGGAAATTTTCAGCTAATTTGTACGAAATCAAGGAGGCGGTGGTTTCTTGGATCACTACAAATCAATTTCACATGCAGGATTTTCTACTGATTAGCATGTTTCCAGGGTCAACGGCATTTTCTTCAGATTCAAGTATAGGGTGAGTCGGTAACTTAACCAAAAGAAAGGTCCGAGGTATTTCATGTTCTTGCTAATGCACCTAATTACGGAAAGTTGACCGAACGAGTTTGGCTAGATACAGCCCTCGGTTAAGAAAAAAGTGTAGCCAACGTTAGGTCTAAATCCACTTTTCCTGTGGCTAACATTTTGTGCATTTGATTTCAAAATTTGAGCTCACAATATCAGCCTATAGGTGGGGAAAGAAGAATATGGTGCATAGACTAAAATCTCCTGGATATTTTCACAAATTAAGCACGGTTTTCTCGAGTCTTGTTTTAAAGTCTTTGGTGGAATGCTAACCGACCCATATATGAACCTTTTTGACTCTTCAACTCTCTTAAACAGTTGTTCAGACGTGTACTTGGATTTTAGGAATATTATTTAGATTATGTACTTGTTACAATTTAGTAATATCTACTTACAGATTACAATAATATATAGAGATGTCGAAGAGTTTAAAAAAGCATTACTCTGAATGTGAGATATTAAAGTTTATATTATTTATATAACAAATCACTATTTATGTTCCCTCGCATTATTGACACATCCCGCGGTTATTTTTGAGACATTCTCCGGGAGCGTTTTTTTAGTATCCCACTTCACACCAAGGACACAAGGGTATATTCATGCTTTTCATGCCTTCTGCCTCAATATACTTGAAGCTTTTTCCTCCATCACGTTCCTTGCAGGTTGAAAAGTCAAATTTGTACTCCAAATAGCACGAAAGTTACGACTAGTGCATGCGTTGCATCAAAGGAATTATTGGAATTTATTACTCTCCACCTTTTAGACTCTAAAAGCTTATTATTGAAACCCGCACCCCCTCTCACAAAATCTCCAACAAAGGAAGCCAACCCAAATATTTCAAATTAGCAATGAAGCCTTCATCAAGATCATCAGAAGGAAATCGATTCATTCTCTCGTATCTCTTCTTAATCCTGTTCCTATGTGCATTAGCTTCCATCAATGAAATTAGATTCGACAGCTTTTTGAAGTTTGGCAGATGTGCTCTTTCCAATGTCCCTCCTCAATCCTACAACTCCTCTTCACATTCCGTTGCATCAAATTCTTCATCCGATGACATTCGTATTCTCATCGGAATCCTAACACTTCCTGATCAATACCAACGTCGCCATTTCCTCCGTCTCATATATGGCACGCAGTCTGTGGCTGGCGCACAAGTTGATGTGAGGTTCGTTTTCTGCAACCTAACAAAGGAAGACCAGAAGGTGTTGGTTGCTCTTGAGATAATGCGATATGATGATATTATCATCCTCAACTGCCAAGAGAACATGAACAAGGGCAAGACTTACACTTTCTTTTCGAGCTTACCGGAGATTTTCAACTCCTCGGATAGGCCTTACCCTCCTTACCATTACGTGATGAAAGGAGACGATGATACATACTTCAGATTGGAAAACTTGGTGGAGTCTTTAGGGCCATTGCCGAGAGAAGATTTGTATTATGGGTATGTTATTCCATGCCCCAGCATGGACCCTTTTGTTCATTACATGTCTGGCATGGGATATTTGGTTTCATGGGATATTGCTGAATGGATTAGAGAATCAGATATTCCAAGAAATCACTTGGAAGGCCCCGAGGATAAGGTTTTTGGAGAATGGATCCGTGATGGGCACCGGGCTAAAAACAGGTTCAATGCCAAATGGTCTATGTACAATTATCCTGACCCGCCCACCAGGTGCACGCATGAGCTCTGGCCAGACACAATCGCTGTGCATTTGTTGAAGAATCAAGAAAAGTGGATTCACACATTGAAGTACTTCAATGTCACCAGTAATTTGAAACCGTCTAAATTATATCACATACCATGATTAGTTAGGTAACTCTACACTTTTTGTATTCTTTTGATATGTGATCAGATTTTAGACCCCACACACAAAAATTAATTTTGTTGATTCACTCGTCCGGTTTTCGGTAAGGTAAGATTTTCAATTGTAATGATGAGGATGAAGTAATTCATTGGATACATTTAAAGTTCCAACACAAAAATGAATTAGCATTGTATCATAACTGTGTATTATCCTTATATTACGAACGAAAATGTTATTTGTTCTTTTTATGACTGAAATGTTATATATGTCATTTCTTTACTATCCATACTCTTTTGCTCACTTTGCTGGTGCAAGCTACCTAAAAAACAAATATAAAAATAATATTTAGTTTTGTATTTGGCATTTCATATATTCCACATCAATAATAATGTTCTAGTAATAACACTCAAGCATTTTTTTTAAAGTATCATATATATATATATATATATATATCTATATACATATATATATATATATATAAAAGTTTCACAAACCCCTAAAAAGAGAAGTTTTAATTCACTAGAATATCATTCTAGTTTTCCTCTGTCAATATGCATAAATCCATTTTAGGTAAGATCATAGATCAAATTAACTTATTTATTGGATATATGTTTAATCAAGTTCTCTAGGCTTGTGAATTGCGGTTGTGTTGGAAATTGTACACACAAAATTCTCGTTGAATTTTCTTAACTTGAAAGTTATGAGACAAATGCAAATATTTTGATGTGAGTTATAATCTCTGAAAATTCTTCTGATTAATTTTTTCACTTCGTCTTCGAGAGTCACGAATTTGGACTTAGTCTTGATTACAAACTTCACTTAATCTTCGCTTCAAGAGTCCTGGTGACTTGATCTTGATCACGAACTATATTTGATATCTTCGCTTCAAGGGTCTTCACGACTTAATCTTAATCACCAACTACGATTGATATCTTTGCTTCAAGGGTCTTCACGACTTAATCTTGATCTCAAACTTCGCTTGATGACTTGATCACGAACTTCACTGTCGCTTGATCTTGATCACGAACTTCGCTACTATTTGATCTTCACTTCAAAAATCTTATACTCTTCTTGATCTCTGAATTGCTCTCAATCTTCGAATGCCTCTTAATCTTCAAATCCCTCCAAATGAATGAAAATGGCTTGGAAGAGCCCTCTATTTATAATGCTAGGTGGGAGACTTTAATGAGAATGTAGTCTCTTTAAATTATCTCTAAATTATTTTAATTTAATCAGAGATAAATTATGATGACTCATTGAAAGTCTTTTGATTGGTTGGACTTTGAGTCCTTGAATTTTGATTAGCCGAAGTTAGGTGTTATCTCTAAATTTTCTTAATTTATTTAGAGATAAATTAAATAATCTAATTTGATTTTTATCTCTAAATTAGTATAATTATTAGAGATAAATTAAATAACCAATAATTAAATTTTGATTGGTTAAAAAATATGAATGTTACTTTAAATTACCTTGATTTATTTAAAGACAGATTGAATGATCAATAATTAAATTTTGACTGGTTCAATTTAAATATTATCTTCAAGTTATCTCAAGGGATAAATATATGACACATAGGTAAATTGGTTCAACTATGTGTTTTTGGAATAATCCAACCAATAAATTAATCATTTTATAATTAATTATATGGTTATGGCATCATCAAGTCCACATGACAGCATGTAATTGGATCATAATTTTTCTCTTTCTACAAATGCCCCCTCAAGACTTGTTCACACATGATTTTGAATGTGGCAAGAGGACAAGTCTTGAAATTTTAAAAAAAAATTCCTAGGATTTCTTAGAATCCTAGCATGACTTGGTGTGCTTGCAATTCAAGTTAAATTCAAATGATACTTACCCATCAGCAAGGGAATTATGACTTGGGAAGCTGTATATTGTAATAAAAATATTTGAAGAAGTATATTGCAATAAGACTGTACTCTTGAAAGAAGTATATTACAATAAAACTATTTGAAGAAATATATTGCAATAAAATCATAATCTTGGAAGAAGTATATTGCAATAAAACTATTTGAAGAAGTATATTGCAATAAGACTTATAATCTTGGAAGAAGTATATTGCAATTGGTATTGCTTATTTTAATCAACTACGACTCTCTCTTTTTACTTTGTAAAAAGAGAGATTCCTTGTCAATTTTCTGCATATTGGAATCAATTTAAGAATTGCAAGTGTTCCATAAGCTAGCAGAAAAATTCTTCAAGATATGTTGCCCATTTTTTCCTTTTCTGCTCAAGGTAATTGGACAAAATTTTTTTCTTATTTTGATAGTTTACTATCTTGTGACCTTGTTCATCCAATTCTCCCTGCATTCAAGAATTTTAGGCCACGTTACAAAACTAGGTAAACATTCAAAGAAGCCAAGAATTGGCTAATATCTTTTGATTCACGTAACCCTTCTACCATGTTAAAAAACCAAGCAAAAATTTCAAGAATTGGCTAATGTCCACATTAAATCAACTTTCTGCCACTTTAAAAGGCTCACCCCCTTTGTATTCTTGCCACATTACACATCTAGGCAAGGAAATTATGCTAGTTATCATTTGTTTCAATTGCCATGTTAAAAATCACTCAAGCCACCATTATCTTGCCACCTTGAAAGCTTATAGTTGAGTCAAGAAAGCCATGCATATTGCCAAGCTTTAGGATGCCCTACTTAATCAACCACCTACGTTACAATTTCAAATTGCCATGCTAAAGATCCATCATTGCCACGTTATGATTGCCCCTTTTTTTCACTTTTTTTTCTTTTAATTTTTTTTAACAGTTAAATCCCAAATCAAGACAAGTCTAAATTGAAGTGGAAGAAATTGATAGCGATTTAAACAGTGCTCTTTATAATAGCACTTGTCGAACTATGGGGAGTGCTCTTTATAATAGCACTTGTTGATCTTTAGGGGTGCTCTTTATAATAGCACACAATTTATTATCGTTTGAGGGTGCTCTTTATAATAGCACACAATTTAGAATCATTATGTTATACTTCAAGGACTACAAAGATCTTGTCATTCTCTTTAAGAATAAAGATATGAAAAAGAGGTTGTTCCTTCCCTCAGTGCCACTATTGATTCATCCTTGTTAAAGAACATAGTTGAAGAATACTTTGGATAAGTTCACAAATTTATTGACCTTGAACCATCCTTTAGTAGTACGTCTACAAAAAGATCAAACTAAAAAGCGTCAAGAGACTGATCAGATTTGTTGGGCATGTTCATGAATAGCAAACTGAGTTGACAAATTTTGAAAAGGAATTGAATGCTTTATGTCACAAGAAAAATGAGATTGAATCTTCTCTTAAAGGGAAAATGGAAGAGGGGCAAAGGAAGGAAGTCAATATTTTCATAAATAATGAAGAGATAACTTCCATCAAGTTCTCTTATTTTGAGTAAAAGCGAAGTTAATTCCTTAAAATTGTTGCAGAATATACTAGAATCTTTTCGCGAAGAGCTAAAGAATTTCAAGTGAAAGTCTTAATTTGATTACATCCTTATTCATGTAGCTCTTGTTTTTTTTTCTTTTTTGCACTTTTTTTTCTAGGATTTAGTCTTTTAAAATTTTCTTTCTTGTTGTAATGCATTTCGAATTACCAATAAAAATCAATTTTTTTTCTTATTGCTTTTCTTTACTTGTGAAGAAATTTAAAAGATAATCCTATGAAACCTTCAAGATACTTTATGTTCCAAAAATTTTCTTGGACATCAATTGATCCTTAATACAATTCAACTTAGGATTGTAATTTGTTTCACTTGCAATTTAATTAATTGAATCACATAACTTAGGGAGAAGTACAAACTTGATTTATTCTTCTATCTTTTATCTTGGTAGCTTCATCATTATAAATAATTGAGCCATGTTTAATGCAAGAGATTTTTTTTCCTTGATGTGACTAAACTTGGGAATGGGACAAAGCTGCCTACGTACCTCCTAACATGAAGAAAGATCAAGTCATAACGTAGTTCATTTTTTTTTCTTTTGCCTTAACTTTTGCGTAAGTTGTCCTGTTAAGGATTTTCAACTTATAAGGCCTTTTTTTTTTGTGCAGTTTAAGCTCTTGCCAATAAGTATCTGACCTTTAAACATAGTAACACTTCAAGAATTTGCCATTGATTGGGCCAACTCTTACGCCATCTTGATCCACAATCTTATATGCACCATTGATGTAAACTTCTCGAACAACATATGGTCCATCCCATTTTGAGAAGAACTTGTTACCCATACAATGTGTAGTGTTTATGGGTCTCCTTATCGCAAGAACTAAATCTTTTACTTGGAATGATCATGGTTTAACTTTTTTGTTGAAAGCTTTGGATAATCGAGCTTGATAACATTCCAAGCGTTGTTATGCTTCCAACCTTTTCACATCCAACGTTTCAAGTTCTTCAAGGCATAAGCGAACATCATCTTCACTTTAAAGACTTTTTTAAATGGCAATTCTCAATGATGGAATTTGGAGCTCTAGTGGGAGAATAGCTTCTACACCATAAACAAGAGAGTACGAAGTAGTCTGAATAGGTGTATGAAATGCCATATGATAAGCCCATAAAGCTTCCTCTATTTTTTCTAGCCAATCTTTTTTTGTGCGATTAGTAACTTTCTTGAAAAATTTACATAAAGTCTTGTTGAAAGCTTCAGCCAAATCATTTGCTGGCATGTGGTACATGGAAAAATTATGTTTTTTGAAGTTAAACTGTGAACATAACTTATCCATCGTGAACTGTTTTCCATTATCAATTATGATGCATTGTGGCACACCATAACCATAAATAATGTTTGTTCTAATGAAGGTAGCAATAGTTTCTTTCTTTGCTTATTGATAAGATGCTACCTCTGCCCACTTTGAAAAGTAATTTGTGGCTACAAGTATGTAAAGATGCCCCGTTGAACTTTTAAGCAATGCTCTAACCAAGTCGAGTCCCCAAGCATCAATTGGCCATGATGTAATTGTTGGGTGGAGTGGCTCAAGGGGTTGATGAATGATATTAGCATGAAATTGACATGCTTGACATCTTTTAGCATAGCCCATGCTATCTTTCACCATTATTGGCCAATAGTATCCCATTCTTTTGATTTGGAAGTGCAACTTGGCTCTAGATTGATATACCCCATAAATTCTTAAATGAGCCTCTTGCAAGGCTTTGTATGCTTCTACCTCTCCTAAACAACAAAGAAAGACTCCATCAAAGGAACTTCAATAAAGTGTACCCTTGAAATAAATAAATCGATGAGCTTAATGTTTTATTTCTATTTTATGCCTTAGATCATTATAAAGCTTCCCATGCTCTAGGTGTCAATCAACGGTTGTTTCCAATCTTCTTTTCCCATTTCAAGGATTGAGACGACATTAGATTCTACATCAACTTCTTCACCTAGAGTGATTGGTGGTATAATCCATCGCTTACAAAGAAGAACTTTTAATTTTGTACTTGGCGATGCAATTGCTAATGCCAAATTAACCAAAAATTTTGCTTGCCTATTTTTTTGCGAGGCACATGTTCTATGCTAACTTGTCAAACCATTTCAAAAGTTTCTTAACGTTAATTGACATATGGCAAAAGCTTAGGTTTTTAACTTCATAAAGTGAAAGGATTTGGTTTACAACCAACTTAGAATCTCCAAACACTTTAAGTTGGGTGATTTGCATGTCCATCATTATTTCCAAACTTATGATCAAGGCTTAGTATTCTACCACATTATTAGAGCAATTTTCGATAAGAGCGAATGCATAAGGCTATACTTTTCCTTCTAGGGTGATAAAGATGACTCTTACACCTACCTCATCTTGTCAAGCTACTCCATTAAAGTATAACATCCATGGCTTAGGAATTTTAATGTAAAGAACATCTTCATGATCTTAAAAAATTTCCCAATCATCTAGAATTGGATGATCTGTAAGTGCTTATCCTTTGATGGCCTTTTAAGGGATATATGTGATGTCGAACTCTTGTAACAAAAGAGCCTATTTTTCTAATCTCCCACTAAGTACAGATTTAGACATGAGATACTTGAGAGGGTTTGCTCGTGAAATTAATTGAACAGAATGAGCTTGCAAATAATGTCTTAATTTCTTAATTGCAAACATCAATGCTAAATATATCTTCTCAATGAAAAAATAATTTAATTTTGCGCCATTAAGAGTTCTACTAAGGTAGTCAAGCACATTTTCCTTTCCTTCATCATTTTGTTGTGCCAAAAGTGCTCCTAAAGAGAGCTCTTGTGCCTTAATATAAAGGATCAATGGATGTCTTAGTATAAGAGCCCTTAAAACTAGAGGCCTTAATAAATAAGATTTTATGCTTTTAAAAGCATTATTGTAAGACTCATCCCCAACAAAAAGCATATCTTTCTTCATCAAACAACTAAAAGGTTGACATCTACTAGCCAAGTTGGATATGAAGAGTTGAATATAAGCCAATCTTCATAGCAAACTTTTAAGTTCATAGAGGTTGCTTGGTTTAAGCATCTTCATGATTGCATCTATTTTTGATTGACCAATTTCATCCCACTATGGCGCATAATGAAACCTACTAGAAGATACTCCAAAGGCACACTTTAAGGGACTCATCTTTAATTGATATCGATGTAATCTCTCGAATACTGACAAAGATCATCAAGATGATTAACTCTCTTTTTGGACTTAACCACTAAATCATCAATGTAGCATTCAACATTCTTATGGAGCATATCATCAAATATCTGTTGCATCTCTCTTTGATAAGTGGCACTTGCATTTTTTAACCTAAAAGGCATAACTTTGTAACAGTATGTTCTTTTAAGACTTTGAAATGCAATGAGCTCTTTATCTTTCGAATCCATGCAAATCTGATTATAACTAGATGAGCCATCCATAAAAGATAAAACCTCATGGCCAGTTGTTACATCCACCATTATTTTTATCAAAGGGAAAGAAAAATCATCCTTTGGGCAAACATTGTTCAAGCCTCGAAAATCCATGCAAACTCGAATTTGCCTATTCTTCTTTCTAATTGGAACAATATTTGAGATCCAAGTAAGGTACTTGACTTTTCAAATAAATCCAGCCTCAATGAGTTTATTAACCCCAGCCTTAATCTGAGGGATCAAGTTAGGATGAAGACATCATTGAGCTTGTTTAATGGGTTAGACATATTTCTTTACTACTAGATGATGTACAGCAATTTTAAGGTCCAATCCTAGCATTTCTTTGTAAGTCCATGCAAAGATATCTCGATACCTTGTCAATAGGTTAAAATAAGACTTCTCTTCTTTAAAAGTTAAACTAACACTTATAAAGATTGGTCGTGGATCTTTTGTAGTGCCTATGTTAACTTCTTTCATTTCATCAATTGTAGGCCGATTTCCTTCTTCTAATGATAGGGGAGCCTCTTGGATATCTTTTTCAGATTTTTCATCACTTTCTACTACAGACATGTGATTACAAGTGAAGATTTCCATTTCTTCTTGCTCTTCTTCTTCTAAAGATAAGGCTTGTTTAGTCACAACCACAGTGTACATTTTACCCTTTAATGTTTCATCATTTGTTACTATCCGTTCACTTTTTCTTTTCAATTTGTGAAGGGATAATGATATGGCAATCCTTCAGTTCATTTGTCATGAGACTCTTTTTATTCCTCCTTTTATGAGTGTTTTCTTTTTAGCTTTGAATGTACAGACTTTCTTGAAGTCATTTTTGTATATTTTTTCTTAAACACTGAACTGTGAGATCTTGACAAGCACAACACTATAAAATATTTGCTATCTCATTCATGTGCTTGATAACATGCTTGCATACTTGAATGCTATGAAAAAAAAATCATCAAAAAGTCGGTATTATACCTAGTGGCACAACTAAGTTGACTTAAGCCTTGAACTAGTTCAAATAGAGATTTTAAGATGAAATTGAGAATACTAAAACCCCAGAATGATTTAATATAGTGATTCGAAGTTCGAGGATTAATTTGGAGCCAAATTGAAATTTTCATGACGTAAAGGCAAAATGGTCATTTTGCCACCCGAGGTTAAGATTGGAATGTTGGAAGAGGTTTTTGACCAAGATTGATTATTTAGAGCATAATTTGAGTTTCAGAAGTACAGAATTTTAATTTCGACATTTTTTTCAAGCATATGGACAAAATAGTCATTTTACTACCCAAGGGCAAAATTGTAATTTTACACCACTCAACACATGTCCAGCACATGAATTTCACCCATTATTATTATGGATAATTGAAGAAATTTTAAGTGGTGGAGAGAGAATGCTTAATGAGTAAGTATGACACATGCACCAATTACATGGTGACATGTGTCAAATTTTCATCCATGTATACTTGGCTTTAAAAAAATCAGCACATAACTCTCTCATTTCACTCTCATATGGTCGGCCTCACCAAGGAAAAGAGAAGAAAAGAAAAGAACAAACCCTAACTAAGAAATTCAAAGGGAAATTGGTGGATTTCAAGGAATTAAGCAAGTAAATGTAAAATTTCTTAATTTTAGCTTGTGATCTACCTTTCCTATGCATTATTTTCCATTTTCCATGGTTGAGAACCAAGTTTGCATGAAGGATTCATGGCTGATCGAACATATAGAGAGAAGATTTGATGATGAATTTAGTTAGAAAACATGTTATTTTAGTGTTTTTAGTTAGTTAGTGATGTGTAGCATGAAAAGCAAACAAGAAAAAAAATTCATGTTCTTACATCACCTTCATTGGCCAAATCTTCCATGAGGAATATTGATGATGAATTGATTGAATTTCAAGTGAGTTGATTAGGAATGAATGATTTATGGTGTAAAAACCAAGCATGAAAAAATCATAGTGTTGTGCACTCACCATGGTCGAATTTTCTAAGAGAAAATGTGAGGATGATGTTTGTGATATCTTATGTTATATAGATAGGATTTAATGAATTGAGGTGGTGAAAACCGAAAATGGTGATGGAAACAAAAAATGGTGATTTTTAATTATAATGCCTTTAGTAAACAAGTTGAATCACAACGAGAAAGTCAAGCTTATTTAGGCACTTTGGTATAATTGAGATATTGGAAATGTAATGAGAATATATTCGAAATCAATTTGGATGATTTAGTTAAATCAAAGGTGGAGAGTTCGAATTAGATCAAAAATCGATCTATTTCGATCAAAATTCATCCAACGTGTAACATTGTATTTAAGTGACTGTCCGAACAACTTCATGCACTCAAATAGAGCCTAAAAATAGTTTTAATAATGGTATGACACAATATATTGAATTATGTGTCGTGTATTATGTATAAGTGGTGAGCCATCTAACAAGGGTAAAGACATTGTGCCAAAGGACCAAGAATATGAGTATTTCGAACTCTTGATACTGTGAGTGAACTTGCATTTCAAATTGTTTTGGGAACTTTAATTGAGTTGAGATGAATTGCTTGAATGATTTATATTCAATTGCTTATTTAAAACAAGTCTCGGGAACAAGCCTTGGACAAATATTTCAATATTATGAGTGTGTACATTGTGAAAAGAAAATGAATACATGCTTATTTACTGTGTTGATAATAATATGAATGAATGGATAATGTGTATTAATGACCAGGGGATTGTGCGAGTAGGGAGTGCACACATGGTCATATTGCTATAATGAGCAAGGGATTGTGCGAGTAGGGAGTGCACACATGGTCATATTGATGTGATGACCAGGGGATTATACGAATAGGCAGTGCACACATGGTCATATTGATGTGATGACCAGGGGATTGTGCGAGTAGGGAGTGCACACATGGTCATATTGCTTTGTGCGAGTAGGAGGTTGTACACATGGCTATATTGCTTCTGCAAGTGGAAGCGCACACATGGTTTTATTGCATGGTGCAAGTAGAAGCGCACCAGAGTTGAAGAGAAAGAGGTGGTGTATGTAATTGTACGTGATTTTATGTATATATATGTGTGTGATATAGTGTGCATTATGGAAAAATGTGATTGTATGGTATGTGAGCCTTGAGGAATTTTCCTTTATTGTAAATTATTTTAAATTGAGGAAAAAGGGTTCTAACATAAAACCCTCGTACCTTCGTTCCGAGACGGTTTGTGATTACACTTTGCTGCAGCAAGAATGCCTTCCCATTACAGCGATAAACCGTCGATTCTGCTATCTTGCTAGAATGATTGATGTAAATTCTTTTCTTCTCAACTCATGTTGAACATGGTTACTATATCATTGAATGTTTAATAACTCGGGATTAAGTGAAAAGGGTTTTAGTATGAACTCGATAAAAATTGTCTTGTTTCCAAATAAGTGCATCATGGTTCACAACTTTCCTTTGTATTATTGCTTGTTCCCTTCTAATGTTCGTTCATTGAGTTTTGTACTCACTATTTTAAAAATTCATGTTTTCAGATTTAGCGGCAATTGGGACCTAGACCAAGTCGTCTACGCATGTTCGTCTTTGGTAGGTACTATGGCATCTCAGTAACTGTGCCTTTATTTAAAGTTACTCCACTGACTGTCAAAAGTCTTATGTTATGTGGACATGTATAAGTAATGAAATCCACTAAGAGTCATGTTATATTACATTTGATTACTGATGCCACGATGAGTTGGCAAACAGGTGACACTATTTTGGCATAATACAAATGTGAGTATTTGATTGTCATAGTGTATTATTGTATATTTTAATTGATAATGCCATCATGGGTTGGCTACTTTCACACCAGTTAGAATGCGTATGGATCCATTAGTTGATAAGACTGTAAGTAATATGAATAGGATAGGCTTGCTTAGGCTTGGTGAGCTAAGCTCATTGGGCCCATGCGTCGGTAAGTAATCTCTTCACATCGATTTAAAGGCATGCTCAATCGATCAAAAACTAAAAGTCTAAATGACTCTATTGAAGTTTCTTTCTCATCGTCAACCTCTTCAGTTGTCAAATATCTTGAAGCTTCTTCGTGAATCTTTAACTTTAAGGGCGTAAATCCTAACCTTGTAGCTTTAACAACATTTGTCTTTTTTTGCTAAACCTTTCAATTCTTGGAGGGATCTTGTCAAGTTTCTTTGGTTAGTTCATTAGGCTCATGTACTAATTTAGAAACATTTTCTTGCTTATTGCCAGCCATTATTAGAAGCTTATAAGCATTAGGGTCGAAACCATTAGCTCTTTAAAAGGGAAGATCATCGTGTTTAACCAATGGTTTTTTTGTTGGCCTTACAAATCCCTTTAATGGAGACCTAGGGAATTTTGACTTTTTTAAGCTAGTGAATGGCAAAGTCAAATTTTTTAAGCCTTCGATAAGATCATCATCTTTCTTTGCAAACGAATATGGTTTCTTTCCCCTTTCTTTTGATGATTTTCCTTCATCATTTCCTTGATCGCCTTTAGGTTATACCTCTTCCACAAAGGTACTTTCCAAATAAAACTTAGCTTTAGCCAAATGTGCCTTTGTTGTAGTAAATGGTTTAGTATCCGCCATGACTATCTTCACTTGACCATGTCTATAATATTTTGAAGCATTGATGAAGTGTTGGCGATACTACACCATTTCGACGTATCCAAGGTTGCCCTAACAAAATGTTGTATGTTGTGTTAGCATCAATCACATGAAACAATGGATTGGATTCCATATCATCGATGAAAAGTCGAAGTCTAACTTTTCCTACAACTTTTTGCCTTTCAAGATTGAAAACTTGGATCATCAAGCGACTCTTCAATAATTCATCGAAAGGCATTCCAAGCTCTTTCATTGTTTTTAGTGGGAGTAAGTTGGCAGTAGATCCATCATTTATCTAGATTCGATTGATCTTCTGTTCACGACTGTATCCTTGAACAAAAAAATGTCAATTATGAAAGGTAGACCCCAACAATAAGTCTTAATCAAAAAATGTTTTTTTTGCACCATAAAAGAAATTAGAATCAAACTTATTTTTTTTCCTCATTCCCAACATCTTTATCAATTTGGAAACATGATGTGGGAATTAGATTTTCATTTTTGAATTTCATTGGCATGAAGTCATTCAAGGTGATTAATCGTTTAGGCCTTTGCACCATCAAATTTCATGCTCGTTTGTACTTATTTTCTTTATCATTGTCTTTAGCATCACTTTCCTAAATGGTTGTTTCACTATTTTGGATCTTCTTGGTACTTACTTGTCCTTGAGAATATTCCTCTTTCCTCTTTTTTGACGAGTAACTAGGATCCATCCTTCGTTATCCAGATGCTCAATTGTAGAACCACGAGCTTTGCTCTAATTATCTTGAGGATTGGATGTTTCCTTTACATTTAGGGTCGACAAGGTGTAATCAAAAGATTCAAATTTTATATTTATGCTCCACATATTAAGTAGAGAAAGCAAGCTAGTCGCTGATGCCACGTTTGCTGTCACCATTTCTTTTTTGAACTCAATTTTCCTATCCCTGTATAAACCCATGATTTTGTCTTTTAAGATAAAACATTTTTATATAGGGTGACCAATTAAGCGATGGTACTTACAATAGTTAAGGTCATTTACTCGATCAGCTTCTTTAGTTCGCTTCATCTCTAGCAACTAAATAAGCTTAGCCTTCAAAAGTTCTTCCAACATTCCTGTGATATTTCAAATACGCTTTCCTTTTATCTTGAGAAAGGCCAACTTTTGTCTCTTGGGTCTTATTTGAATTGGTAGTAACTTTGATGGGTTTGGTGTTGACAGTCATAGACTATTTTCTTTCACCTTTGTCTGTTTAAGAAAAGTTCTGTCCCTTTTATAAACATCTTGCTTGCCCTTCTTTGGTTTTTGCATTGGAGGCCTTAATTCCAACTGCTAACATGCTTAATTCCATGTCATGAGCATGAGTAGCTAATTTTTCAAAAGTTTTAAGCTTAATGCCTTGAAGAATATAGTGTAATCCCCAATTCATCCCTAAGATGCGAATGTCAAGGGTTGAAGACTCAAACAATCACTTTTTACAATTGAGACTAATATTTCTCCACTTGTGGATATAATCAATCACAGGCTCATCTTTCTGTTAGGGTGAACTTGTGAGTTCAACCATGCTCACCACACGTTGAGTGTTGTAAAAGTGATTAAGGAACTCATGTTCTAGTTGCTCCCAATTATCAATCATCTTAGGTTCTAAGTCCATATACCAATAAAAGGCATTGCCTTTTAAAGAGCAAACAAACTGCTTCACCATATGATTGTCATAAGTGCTAGCATTGTTGTAAGTTTTCACAAAGTGTGCAACATGTTGACAAGGATTCCTTTACTATCAAAATGTTGGAACTTTGTGGCTAGTAGTTTAGTAGCATCCTCATGCGATCAATTCTTTAAGAGTATGGCATAGCATAAGTATACAAAGGTTGGGTGACATTTTCTACTTGTTCCTTGACGGCTTCTTTAATGAGTTCCTTCAATTGATTGGTGGTGACCACTTCATTGGATTTTTATTAGAGATTATTGTTCACTTCCGTAGTATAATTCTCCTCATTATCTTGGTGATTTTGGCATTGATTTTAACCAAGATTAATTGGTTTCTTTCCAGTAAAGTTACTAATTTTTGCCATCATTAAGGCAATTTGTTCATCTTTTTCTTTTATGCTTGTCATCAAAGATTCCACAATCTTCACAAGAAATGTAACTTGTTCTTCTAGAGCTATTGTTCTAGTTGTCATGATAGACATCACTCTAGAATTCGCTTTTAACGAAGCACTTTGGTGAGGTGATGATGAAACAGAGGTACTACTTGAATAGCTATCATGTTCCTTGAGTTGATTTACACTTGATCCTTTAAAGTAAGCAAGTTGTATGGAAGAACTTCTTCAGAACTTGGGGAAAAAGCATCATATAAAAGATTTTGGTTGAAAAGTGGGAAAGTTTGCTCATACAATTTAGAGCTTCTATCTTTCTCCGAGTACTATATGGATGTGTTGAACATCCGTGCTTGATGATTAGTTTAGAAAAACTATAAGATCAGCTTGAGCAAGCTTGACAACAGGTTTGCTGGTGAAATTCTTCTTATGAGCCATTTCAATTTGGAGATATTTGGAGATGTGTTTGAAGAAAAAAGATGAAAGGTATAGACTATCCCATTGGGTGTGCCAAAAATTTGTAAACACAAATTTTTCGTTGAAATTTTTTGACTTTAAAATTATAAAACAAATACAAATATTTGGTGTGAGTTATAATTTATGAAAATTCCTCTGATTAATTTCTTCACTTCGTCTTCAAGAGTCACAAATTTTGACTTAGTCTTGATCACGAACTTCACTTGATTCTCGCTTCAAGAGTCTTGGTGACTTGATCTTGATCACGAACTATATTTGATATCTTTGCTTTAAGGGTCTTCATGACTTGATCCCGATCACCAACTATGTTTGATATCTTTGCGTAAAAGGTTTTCACGACTTGATCTTGATCACCAACTACGCTTAATATCTTTGCTTCAAGGGTCTTCGTGACTTAATCTTGATCACGAACTTCGCTTGATAACTTAATCACGAACTTCACTACCGCTTAATCTTGATCATGAACTTCACTACCGCTTGATCTTCACTTCAAAAATCTTCTACTCTTCTTGATCTCTAAAATGCTCTCAAACTTCGAATGCGTCTCAATCTTCAAATGACTTCAAATGAATGAAAATGGCTTAGAGAAGCCCCATATTTAAAATGCTAGGTGAGAGACTTTGATGAGAATGTAGTATCTTTACATAATCTCTAAATTATTTTAATTTAGTTAGAGATAAATTATGATGACTCATTAAAAGTCTCTTGATTGGTCAGATTTTGAGTCCTTGAATTTTGATTAGCCAAAGTTAGGTGTTTTCTCTAAATTATCTTAATTTATGTAAAGATAAATTAAATAATCTAATTTGATTTTTTCTCTAAATTAGTATTATTAGAAATAAATTAAATGACCAATAATTAAATTTTGATTGGTCAAAAACATGAATATTATCTCTAAATTACCTTGATTTATTTAGAGACAAATTGAATGACCAATAATTAAATTTTGATTGGTCCAATTTAAAAATTATCTTCAAATTATCTCAAGGAATAAATATATAACACATAGATGAATTGGTTCAACTATGTGTCTTTGAAATAATCTAACCAATAAATTAATTATATGGTTATGTACACCCGAGCATTTAGCTCATTGATTAGTGCATAATCCCCATGCCTAAAGAGCAGGGTTCAAATCCGTCCTCCCCCAATTATAAAAAAAAAAAAAAATTATATGGTTATGGTATCATCAAGTCCATATGGCAACATGTAATTAGATCATAATTTTTTTCTTTCTATAGAAACATCAAACGAGAACTTATTAGATATTTCTCTTGGGTGAATTATGAGTTGAGAAAGGAAGCTTTAGATTTTTATAGGTTTCCCAAAGCTTTAAACCCTCAAGAATGATTATTAGATTATATTTATGCTTAGCCTAACAAGAAAAGGAGATTGTTTGTCCTCATTGATCTAAACAAGATACTTTTGATTCATGGACAACTTATTAAGTTAAAATTGTTAGTTTTCAATATTCTCCATATGTATTGCAATATATTCTCAACTTTGAAGCAAATGATTGATGACCCTTATGCTCCTTTCAATTGTAGGGAAATGAGTTGTGCAAGATTATTGCAGTTTGTCTTACCAAACTAGTGCTTACATTGGTTTATTATGCATTATCTAATGAATTGAATATACAATGATGCATTATCTTAAGTTACACCTCTTATTGTGAATTAATGCCATTCATTCTTGCTTGGATGTTAAATATGGACTAGTGTTATTAGTTAAACAACAAATATCCCAAGTTCTTTACAATATTGTCCAAGAACTTGCTGAATGTAGGCACTTTTAGGACTTTTTTAGGAAATTCAAGGTCAAATTTGTAAAACTGCCCACTAATTGTTCCTACGACCACATAGATTGCTTAATTTCATCATTTAGAACTTGATCAAATGATGGAATTGTTATTATTTGCCTATTTGTTCTTGTAGTTGATGAATTTAGAAAATTTATGGACATTAAAGAGTATTTTGGTAAAGTTGCCTATTAATTGCTCATATGACCACATACATAGCTTATCTTATCATTTAAAACTTGCTTAAACTCTACAAATATTCTTATTTGCATTATTGTCCATATACTTGTTGAATGTAAACTCTTTTAAGACTTTTTTGGGGTTTTCAAGGTCAAATTTCTAAGCATGTCAACTAATTGGTCTTAAGACCACATAGGAAGCTTAATTTCATCATTTAAAACTTGTTAAAGGTCTAAAATTATTATTCTATGCATATTTGTTGTCATAATTGATGTGTACTTTGATGAATGTAAGCTTTTTATGACTTTTTTGGGGTTTTCAAGGTCAAATTTCTAAACCTGCCCACTAATTGGTCCAAAGACCACATAGATAGATTAAATTTATCAATTAAAACTTTTTCAATGTCTAAAATTATTAGTCTTTGCATTTATTGTTGTAATTGATGAATTTAAGCATTTTGTGAACTGTTATTGTCGTTAAAGGATAATTTGGTAAAGCTGTATATTAGTTACTTGTAAGATCACATACGTAGCTTATGTTCATCATTTGCAAGTTGCTCAAACTCTACAAGTATTCTTCTTTACATTTTTGCCCATGTACTTGGTGAATGTAAGATATTCTAGGTTTTTTTTTTTTTGAGGTTTTTAAAGTCAACTTTCTAATGATGCCCATTAATCAATCCTAAGACCATAAAGATAGGTTAATTTCATTTTTGAAACTTGTTCGAAATTTGAAATTATTAAAAATCTCACTTGTCATTTTATATTCACATGGCACTGATATGGCATTGATATGGAAGTTGAAAATGCCACATAATCATATTATCATGCCAAATTAGCATGTTATGTCATTATTAATTATGATACACCAATATGGCACCTCATAATCAATTATGATATTTTAACATACCATATCAGCATCACGCGACATAAAATAACAACTGATATTTTAACTAAGTCAATTATTAATCATAAGAGCTTATTTGACTCAAAATAAAAAGTAAAAAGGTTTATTTGACTCAAAATAAAGAAATAACTGCTTGATTAAATACAATAAAAGTATAAGGGTTTATTTAAATTTTTTTGAATAGTTTAGGGGTTTTTATTGTATATTATGTCTTTTAGGAAATATATATTAAGCTAAATGCATATAGTAGAAAGGTGATGTTGATGTGAAAAAGTTCAAAACATTAAAAATTACCCCACTACTTACAATACAAAGAAATAACTTTAAAGATGTAAAATTGTGAAGTTGTGAAAGAAAAAATAGAATAAAATGTTGAACAAAAGAAAAGTTCAAAGAGAAGGAAAAGGAGTTACTAGAAGAATGAAAATAAAGCTCTATATATAAGTCCTAAAACAATTATGTGCTTAAGGTGATAATGAGCCAAACTATTATCTTTTATCCTACATTGACCTTAACCATACATTGCAAGCTTAATAGAGACCTATTGACCCTGACTTAGTATTAGTGTACATTGGTGGAGAGAGAGATGAAAAGTAAACTTATGGATTTCTAGTAGCAATTTGAAATTTTGGATTGACATAAACTTATCTAGATAGCATAATATTCTTGGTAAAAGATTTCACACACACACGAAAATCCGTTCGAAAATGTTCTTGCATTGGAATTGAAACAAGAATTTGAATGATGTCTATATTTTTCCATAAATTAGAAATAGATATACTTTTGAGAAAATTATGAGAGATCATTGAATTGGTGTCTATCTCTAGTAGTTGCTTTATTTATTTTGTTTTCACCAGTTAAATTGTTTTTTGTAAGTTTGTTTCTTGTTTATGTTTTGCTTAAGGACTAGCAAAATAACTCTATGATATAGAGTTATTTGGTCTTAATTTTGATAGTAAATGGGCTTAGTTCTTGTAGTAATGGCATTAATTAAGTTTTATTTAATTATTTTAAGTTAGTTAATTAGGCAAGTCAATCTAATCTTAGTTAAATTTATGTTTAAATTAGTGTTAATGTGCCTACAATATGTTATTATTGATTAAATTGCTAATTTTGTAAGTATGCATTTAAAAGGGTGTAAAGTTGTCAAGATAAGTGTTCATGAGATGCAAACTTTCACTACTCATGTCTCAGTATTTTGATTATAACTTTCTCTACAGAAGTTTAAATGAGGTGATTCTTGGACCATTGAAAGGTTAAAAGAAAAATCTATAACTTTTATACTTACCACTTCACGTAGTTTGGCTTTAAAAGTGGTTAAAAACCTTGTCGAAGTTGAAGCACTGTAGTTGTCATGAAGAGAAAAATTAAATCATAATTTTTAAATTAAATGGTCAAGGCCGTGGCCTTGTTGAAGGCAAGCTATGGCTCATGTAGTCTAATAAGGGAATCCTTGTTAGAATTTAATTCTTTTTTCACCCAACCTGACTCAACTTCAAAATCTTCTTAAAGTAACCTTTTAGAGGGCTTTTGGAGGGACAAAAAACACAAGATTTAGAGCTAAGATTCAGCCACAAAATCATTGAAGAAAAGTCCTAATGGAGCTAACAAGAAATTGAAGGATTCAAGAAGATTTGGAGATCAATATTTCAAATCTAGGAGTTTCTTTATTCTTTTTGTTATTTATTCTTTTTGTTATTTATTTTTCTTGGTTTGCTTTTAATGTTTAAACTTTATTTGATGATGACTTGTGACATTATGGGGAACTAATTTAGTTACCTAAGATTATGATTGAACTCAACACTTAGTCTGAATTATTTATCTCCCTTTCGCTTATGTTTGATGGTTTTAGGTTATTTATTTTATTCTTTTCTTAATGCTTCGAATTGCTTAACCACCAATTAAATTGAATTTGTCAAGCCCAACTCTAAAGTATCTGTCATGCCAATCATAAACTTGACATCACACCGGTATACTAGAATATTCCAAAAAAAAGGAATAAAAGCCGGTATTGTACTTAAAAGTACAAATAAGTTGAATTATACCTCGAACAAGTTCAAATAAGGATTTCAATTGTGAAATCAAAGATTTCACAATCTAGGGATTACTCAAAACAGTGATTCGGAGTTCGAGGTCCGGTTTAGAGTCAATCGAGAAAATTGACCGATTAGGGACAAAACGATCATTTTGCCATTTAAGGACAAAATGGAGATTTCTATAAAAGATTTTGATCACATTCGACTAAGATTAATTATTTGAAGTATAACATGATTATTGGAGCATAAAATGAAGTTTGGCAGTGATAAATTTAAATTCTTGGTAGTTTTGGAACACAAGGGTAAAATGGTAATTTTGCCACCTGAGGATAAAACGAAACTTTTTAGAAAAGATTTTGGCCCCATTTGATTAATAATGATTAATTGAAGTGCTATTTGAGGTTGAAAAGTAGAAAAAGATGTAATTCCAGAACATTTCAGAGTATTGGGGTAAAATTGTAATTTTACCACCCGAGGACAAAATTTAATTTTTCGAGAGAATTTAAACCAAATTTGATTAATTGAAGCATGGTATGAGTATGAGGAGTAAAAATATGGATACTGGTAATTTTTCAATTTTTGGGGTGAAAATGTAATTTTTGACTTTTACGGGAGCAAAAGTGTAATTTCACAAAATTACTCCACCAAGACTTTCGAAAAGTCTGGAAATTTCATCCAAGTTATGGATAAGGGAAGAAAAATTTATGGTGAAAAAAAATAATGTCAAAGGAAGAAAAAAATTAATAAAATATTCAATATATAAATAAAATAAAATTATTTTATTAAACTAATAAAAAGCTATAAAAAAATCAGCCCATCTTCTCCAAAATATTCGGCCAAAACCAGCAAGAGAGAGAAAAGAATAAAAACACAAACCCTAGGTGGGAAATTCAAGAGAAAAGTGTGATTTTTCAAGGAAATCAAGTGAAAAAGGTTAGATTTCTCCGATTAAACTTAAGATTTATTTTTCCCATGTATTTTCTCTTAATTTTCATGGTTGAAAAGCATGATTTCATGGTGAATCAAGGGCTGGTCAAATGGGTTTAGAGAGACAAAGAGGTTAGATTGAATTGATTTTGATATATGTTAGTGTTTTTAACTAGTTAGCCATGTTTAGGAAGAAAATTATGGAAGAAAATCACACACTCTATGAAAACCCATTTTGGTCGAATATTCAAGAGAGAAATTGAGGCCAAATTTTGTGACATTTCAAGGTATTTAAATAATGTTTGATGATTAGTAGTGTTAGAAATTAAATTAGAAGAATTGGATACGAAAATTTAACAAGAAAGTGAATTGTTCACCATTGAACCCATTTATGCCGAATATTCTAGGGTGAGATTGGCTACTGAATTTGAGGATATTTCATGGTATTTAAGTGTAATTGGATGAATTAAGGATATAGAAATTAAATGGAAATTTTTGGTATAAAAATATGAATTTTTACCTAATAAGGGTAAAATCGTAATTTGTAGTCTAAGACTAATAAATTGACTTGTGATCACTGTCATTGAGCAATGTGGATATAATTGGATTGTTAGAAATTAAAATAGGTCAAATCGGAGTTAAATCGAGGGTTTTAACAAATTAGGTCGAGTGTAGGCAAATTGGTCGGACACTGTGATTAAACGATTGTTCGAACCATTTTACCACATTTCCATGCATCATGTAGAGCCTGAAATCATTTATTGTGGTTTGACAGAAATAATTGAAAATGTGTTGAAAATTATGTTGGTCCCAAATAAAGGTGCTAAGGGGGGATGAATAGCACTATCTCAACTTTTTTTGGTGGGATTAAGACTTGATTACAAAACAAAGAAAGTATATCAATGAAAGCAATGGACAAAGTATTTATAGTGGTTCGGTCCAAGACCTACATCCACTACCTTGATTATCCAACCAAGGATTTTCAAATCAAACACTAAGACGATGGAATTCACAAGCTTCCACCAAGCTTTTACAATGGCTTTTCGAAGGTTTAGCCACAACCTTTCCACCAAGCTTTTATAATGGCTTTTCCAAGGTTTAGCCACAACCTTTACACTAGTTTTTCACGGGATCAACTAAAACCCAATGTGGTTTTCCAAGGCTCAACCACAACCTATCACTAGTTTTTCCTGGGCTAAACTAAAACCCCAATGTGGTTTTTCAAGGCTCAACCACAACCTTTACTCTAGTTTTTCACGGGCTAAACTAGAACCCCAATGTGATTTTCTAAGGCTCAATCACAACCTATCTCTAGTTTTTCACGGGCTAAACTAGAACCCACAAGCATCCAAGCAAGCCTTGCTTGATGCAAACACTTAGAGTGAAACCCTCACTCTAAGAATACAAAGATGAAGGAAGAAAGTACCTAATGATCACACGGTTGATCTATGTGGTACAAGTTTAAGTGCTAAACACAAATACAAAGAATAGACGTTGAGGTTCAAGGAAGAGTACAAAGGATTTTCAAGTTTACTACTCTTTCTTGGCTTGAATATCATGAAGTCTTTGTTAATGAAGCCAAAAATTTGTTCATTCACATTTGAAGATCCTTTTATAGTTGGAGAAGCTTGTTTGATGGCTGTTGGGACGTTTATGACCGTTAGAAACAGTTTGGGGAAGATTCTAGCTGTTTTCTTGTCTTGTAGTGGGTTGGCGGATATAGTAGACAGAGAGCACTTAGTCAACTAAAATTTTTCTTTTGGTCGACTAAGTTAGTTCTGTTTCAGACGCAGATTCTAGCGAGCGTTTAGTTGACTAACTCCATTTTCTTAGTTGACTAACTCGATTCTATTTCTCACCAAGCTTCACCCTTTCACTTCTCCACTTTGACTTTTGTTCAACCAATGATCTTCCTTATTTCATCAGGGGACTTCCTTTATATTAATCTTTCTTGTTCCTTTTCCAAATCATATCTTTAGGTATTCAATAGGAAGATTTCAATATTGTTTCCTTGTAGTTATTTCCCCTGCACACTTAGTTAGAAATGTTAGACACAAATGACATGGGAATGTTTTATTATCATCAAAAACTAATGGAGTCAACAATCTCCCCTTTTTTGATGATGACAAAACATCCCTTGATTAATAGCATGGTGTCTTTTTAATTCCTTTTTCAGTTTCTGTAGAAAATGAGGATTGCTCCCCCTAAGTTCATGCTCCCTCTAAGTGTCTGCATATATTTTTCATCTTATTCCAACAAGTTCCTATCTTAGTTATATTCCTAGTAATATTGTACATACTTGCTTCTAATAGAAACTGTTCATATATGCAGGTTTTAGAGCAAATGACATGTTGACAGATTTTATCAGATTTTCTACTTTTGTAGATTTTTGTCAATAGCTTGTAATTTTCAGATTTCATCATGTTAGCTCCAGATTTCATTCAACCTATCAGTTTTTCAGCAAACTCTCTATAAATCATCATCCATAAGTACTCAAACACATATTTAACTTTGCATTATTGTCTCAGAAATGGTTTATCAATATAATAACTCAATATCAGCACAATATCAGAAAATTGTAGTAGTATTGCACAATAGCAGCAGATAGATTTCTAGCAATGCTTCATAATTCCATAGATATCATTTTCAGAGCTCAAGCACTTTAAACAACTACCGTCGAGCATATTCTAAACATCCATAAAGTCAGCTAAAATTAAAATTATTGTTTGAATGCCATTGTGGCATAAATATCCAACAAAATAGTAATCAGAAAATTGTTCCAAAAATACCCTTAGTCCTATTTTTGCTACCTATCTATCCTAGAAGTCTAGTACCTCTACCTTCAGGATTTTTTTTTTCTTGATATTTTCCCTAGAGGTCCAGTACCTCTACCCTTAGATTTTTTTTATTTTTCTTGTAAATATTACTCCCTCTTTCTGTCATCATCAGGGAGGGGGCTAAGGTATCAATCTTCCAAGGGAGATGGTGTGGATTCAAGGGACATAGTTTGTTCTCACCAAGGATTTAGGGGAACAAGAGAAAGTGGTCTCAAAAGGGGTTGAGAGGCTACTTCAGGAGTTTGCTGAGGAGGCTAAGGAGGTATCTCTATATCTTTCTCTAGAGTTGCCTGATCAAAAACTTCTATTGGGGCTTGAGGAGTGCTTATAATAGATGTTTTTTCCTTTTCAGCCAATCTTGAAGACTTCCTTGTTCTTTGAGGTACTTATTTTCTTGCTGTCTTTTTTTGTTTCATAACAGGTGGCTAAGGCTTAGATGCAGGAGCTGTGTCTTTTGCTTTTGCTTTTGCTTTTCCTTTGTTCTTCTTTTTTTCTATAGCTCTTTGTTCTGAGGTCATTGCTTGAGTAGCTTGAGCTGCTGCTGCCTTTTTTTCTGCTTGCTCTTCTCTTACCATCTAGTAGAACAGTCCCATGATAGACACTTCATCAAAGTGAGGAGGTGTTGCTTCATGTTTAGGATGAGATGGAGGCTAGTGCTTAGGAGAACCAAGTGGTGAACCAACTACCTCAGTGCCTTGATCAGATGTTTCCTTTCTTGCTGAGGTGGTTTGGTGAGGTTCTTCAAGTTCTGGTTCAAGGTCATGATGACCAAGACTTGCATTCTGGTAAGCTGATCCTTCAGCTTGAAATTTAGGGCTTGCGTCTTGGAATTTAAAACCTTCTGGTTGCAAGGCTGATCCTTCAGCACCTTGTCCTTCTGGTGCCATGCTCTCAATAGCAGAGGAGTTAGCATCAGCAGGTCCAGTTGGTATTTCAGATTTGGCTTTCAAGCTGGCTTCAATTTCATTCATTCTTTCTCCAATTTTAACAAGCCTAGCTCTCTGATCAGTGAGCTTGGCATCCATTCTCATCAGCAGGTTGAACATTATTTCATTGGAGAATTGAGGGGCTGTTGTTTCTGGTTGTGTGGGGGCTGTCTTTGGCTGAGTTTGTACTAAAGTGATCTTCGAGGTCTTGCTGAAGGTGTCCCCATACACTCTATATCCCATTTTGATCAGACTTCTTAGGTAGATTGGTTAGTCTCTACTCTTGACCATATCCATATCATACCTCTTTGTCCATACTCATTTCTTCTTAATAAGAGATGTGATCACATTCCCATCGGGCAAATGGATCTTCTCCAATCTACATGCTACCCTTATCCTTTCAATCATGAACCATCCAAAGTTCAGAACTTCACCTGTGAATGCATGCTCCATCAGCCAAAGGTCTTAAAGATTGATGTAACTTAAGCTACCACTTCTGCCATGCAAATTGGCAACTACAAAGTAATGCAAGATTCTAAATTGTGGACTAATGATCAGTCCAGCATTATTCTTTGAAGGGAATTTTTCTTTCTTTTCGGTGACAATTTCCCACACAAAAGCAGGATCATACTTGTCAGGTATTTCATACTCTCCATTTTCTCCTTCAATTCCTAGCAAGTTATTCAAGTCTGAGGCTGTAACTAAAAATTCTTTCCTATTTAGAAAAACATTCAGATTTTCTTCTGAAAAGTCCTCTGAATCATCAAGCTCTCTTTCACTAAATGCAATGCTAGCATAGAATTCTTTAACTAAACTAGCACTATACGTTCTGTCTTTGAAAGAGCTATACTCTTTAATACTTAGTTCATTAAAGTAATATGTCAAGCTTGTTTGAAGTTTAGGAGTTTCACTGAAACTCTCCCAATCAATGTACATTTCGCATGTAATGGGGGCATTTTCGATTTTCTTAAATCTCTCTTCATGAATTTTGTTTCTAAATTTCATGGAAGAAATAGATGATGTACCTTTTTCTCCTTTATTCTTCTTTCCTAGTTTCTCATTCTTCTTCTTTTTTCTCTTTTTGCTTTCTCTTCTCAAAACTTTTCCTAGATTTCTTTGTTGCAGAACCCAATGCCTCTTTTTGCTTTTTCTGTGGGTGCTCAGCTTCGGGGTTTCCTTCTGTTGGTCTCTTCTTTTTTTTCTTTGCAAGCAAATCTTTGAGAAGGGTCGACCTAGCCATTGCGATTTCTGAAGATGATTTTCACTTAGGGTTCCAAGATGACAGAAGAGAGGTTCTCGGTTGGTTTCAGAAGAAGAAAAGAAGCAAATGAGATAGATAGAATTGAGAGAATCGATTTTCAAAAAATCAAGAAGTGATTGATAGTTTCTAACTTAGAAACCGTTTGCCTCCCTCTTTACAAATGCCTCATTTTCCCAAATTTCAAAAGTCCCTCTCATATTTTTACTATTTACTGCATCAAGTTTCCCTTTTTTTTTTATTTTGTCACCCCGATAGGCACAAAATTTTATTAATTTAATCCTTTATCACTCAGCCATCAATTCTTTTGATTTAATAAAACAGAATGCTCTTAGTTGACTGAGTTTCATACTTTAGTCAACTAAGTTTCTTCTATTTTTCTATATTTAGTCCAAACTTCTTCCTATAACTCTACCAAACAACACATTCTTAAATTCTTTCTAATTTGACTGAATCTATCCTCACAAGGGGTTTTGTAAATATATGAAAAAGTTGGTGCAATGTGTTCATGAATTCAATATTGATTTCTCCCTTAGTTACATAATCTCTAATAAAGTGATGTCTGATCTCAATGTGTTTAGTTCTTGAGTGTTGTACAGGATTCTTTGAAATATTTATAGCACTAGTGTTGTCACAATATATGGGAGTGTTATCCATGGACAACCCGTAGTCTTTCAATTGTTGCTTAATCCATAAAACCTATGCACAACAACTTCCTAGGGACACATATTCTGCTTCAGCAGTGGACAATGCTACAGAATTTTGCTTCTTGCTTGACCAGCATACAAACATGCTTCCTAGCAGCTGACATTTTCCACTTGTGCTTTTCCTATAGGTTCTACTTCTTGCAAAGTCTGCATCTGAATATCCTACAAAACTAAATGGTGAATCTTTTAAATACCAAATTCCTAGACTTTGAGTTTCTATGAGATATCTAAATATTCTTTTCACAGCAGTAAGGTGTGTTTCTTTAGGTTGAGACTGAAATCTAGTACATAAACACACACTAAACTGAATATCTGGTTTACTTGCAGTCAAGTAAAAAAGAGATCCAATCATACCTCTATAGAGCTTTTGATCTACATCTTTACCTTTCTCATCAACGTCAAGCTTTGTAGATGTACTCATTGGTGTGTTGATGGATTTCAGTTTTAGTAGATCAAACTTTTTGAGCATGTCTTGAATGTATCTGTCTTGGCTGAAAAAGGTTCTTTTTTTGCATTGTTTGATTTGAAGGCTAAGAAAATACTTCAATTCTCCTATCATGCTCATCTAGAATTCTCCCTGCATTTCCTTAGCAAAGTTCTTGCAAAAAGATTCATTAGTAGCACCAAATATAATGTCATCAACATAGATTTGAACTATGATTAGATCATTTAGGTATTTCTTGATAAACAGTGTGGTGTCAATGCTGCCCCTAACATAGTCTTTTTCTACCAGAAATTTAGAGAGCCTTTCATACCAAGCTCTAAGAGCTTGTTTCAATCCATACAAGGCTTTGTGAAGTTTAAGGACATGATCTGGTTTCTCAAAATCTTCAAAACTAGCAAGTTGTTCAACATATACCTCCTTTTTGAATGAGTCCATTAAGGAATGCACTCTTCACATCCATTTGGTATAGTTTGAAGTTCATATGACAAGCAAAGGCAACTAATAATCTTATGGCTTCTATTCTAGCTACCGGAGCAAAGGTCTCTTCATAATCTATTCCTTCTTCTTGATTATATCCCTTTGCCACCAATCTTGCTTTGTTTCTCACTACATTCCTTTGTTCATCAATCTTATTTTTAAACACCCATTTAGTGCCAACTACAGGATAATTTGAAGGCTTAGGCACCAATGACCATGCATTATTTCTCCTGAATTGATTCAGCTCCTCTTGCATGGCTAAAATCCAGCTTTCCTCTTTTTCAACTTCTTCAAAACTTTTAGGTTCAATTTGAGAAATGAAAGCTGAAAATTCACATGTCTCCCTAGTCCCTTTCCTAGTCTTAACTCCATGAGATATGTCACCTATGATTTGTTCTTGAGGGTGATCTCTCACATATCTATAGCTTTTAGGTAAGTCACTATGCTGGATTTCTTATCTTTGTAAATTTTCAAGTGGTGGAGCTACGGGTTCTTCCCTAGATGAGTCTTCCTTATTATTTTTGCTATCATTTAAACTCATTTCTTCCATGTGTCTTTCTAGATTTTCTAAATCTTCATCATCCTCATGAGCTTCTTTTTCAACATAGATTGATCCATCAAAAACTATATGGACAGATTCTTCAACATTTAGTATCCTTTTGTTGAAAACTCTATAAGCTTTTGAGTTCATGGCATATCCCAAGAATATTGCTTCATCACTTTTAGCATCAAATTTTCCTAATGTTTGTTTTCCATTATTCAAAACAAAGCATTTGTAGCCAAAGCTCCTAAGGTGAGAGATGTTTGGCTTTCTTCCTTTGTACAGCTCATATGGGGTTTTTAACATGATTGCTCTAATTGAAACTCTATTAAGTATATAAGCTGTTGTATTGACAACTTCAGCCCAGAAGTACTTTGGAAGATTATTCTCACAAAGCATGTTTATTGCCATCTCTTTCAATGTTCTATTCTTTCTCTCCACAACTCCATTTTGCTGAGGTGTTCTAGGTGCTGAAAAGTTATGTTCCAATCCCGTTTCACTATAATATTTCTCGAACTCATCATTTTCATATTCTCCTCCATGGTCACTCCTAATCCTAATAATGGATGTACCTCTTTCATTCTCAACTTTCTTGCAATATCCTATGAAAGCTGATAATGCATCATTCTTGTGAGCAAGGAAATATACCCAAGTGAATCTAGAATAATCATCAACGATCACTAAACCATAAGATTTTCCACCTAAACTTGTGGTGCTAATTGGACCAAAAAGATCAATATGAAGCATTTCAAGAGGTTTCGATGTTGACACAACATTCTTAGCTTTGAATGAAGTTCTGACTTGTTTTCCTAACTGACGTGCTTCACATACTCTATCATTTTCAATATTAATGCTAGGCAGTCCTACAACCAGATTTTTCTTAATTAGTTTTGACATGGTGTTCAAACTAACATGTCCTAGTCTCCTATGCCACAACCAGCTATCATTTTCAGCCTTGGCTATTAGGCACATTTCACAATCCTTTTCTAGATCTTTAAGAAAGATGACATACATGTTTTTCAATATATTTCCTATGAAAGTAGTCTTGTTAGTGCCTATGTCTATTACTTCACATTTGTTAGAATCAAAACAAACCTTAAACCCTTTATCACGTAGCTGACTTATGCTTAGCAGATTATGCTTTAAGCCTTGAACAAATAACACATGACTGATTTGTGTATAGGAGTTCTTACCAACCGTACATATACCTTGAATTCTTCCTTTTGAATTATCTCCAAAGGATACAGTGCCTCCTTTCTTCTTGTCCAACTATGCAAATAGCATTTCATCCCCTGTCATGTGTCGGAAGCAGCCACTATCCATGTACCATGGCTGCTTCTTCTTGTGTTGAGCCTTTGAACATGTTTCCTTTAGGTGCAGCTGAACTTACAAAAGTATGGTTCAATTTTTCTTGATAGGTACCCATGCTTTGATGGGTCCTTGAGTGTTAGTGTCAATAAAATAGCCTTTCGACACCTAGATTTTTCTAGTTTTCTGCACATTTATGTTTTTGACACAATCATAAGATAGATGACCATATTTTCCACAACAATAGCATCTAGATGATGCTTTACGGTGATTCTTCTTACTATATGAATTTTTTTTTAAAGAATCATTGTTTAAACACTTAAGAGCTGTATTTTCATCAAGAGCTTTTTGGAAACCATCAGTTTTATTTTCCAGCTCTACTTTCATGATTTCGAAATCTATTTTTGAGTGTTTCAATTTAGTTTGAAGCAAATTTCTTTGTTCAAAAATAGAGTTGAAATCGAGTTTTATTTTCTTCAAATCTTTTTTAAGTGATGCAGCCTTTTTCTTCAGATTTTTGTACTTTAAGAACAGGCTTTCAAACTCATCACATAGCTCATTATACTCATCTTGCAAATTATTCATAGATATATCACAAGTCGATGAGCATACCTCTATTTCATCATCTTTTGCCATCAGGCAAATGTTTGCTCTTTCTTTTGAACTTTCTTCATCAGATTATGTGCTTGAATCACTATCTGACCAGGCTGCAGCAACCATTGCCTTTTTTGATTTTCTATTTTTCCTTGGAGTTTCTTCCTTCAACAATAGACATTCATATTTGTAGTGCCCTAGTCTTTTGCATTCGTAGCAGATCACATTTTCCTTGTTATTGCTTTCATTATTGTTTTTCTTCCATGAAGGACCTTGATCCCTTTTAAAGATTTTTCTTACAAATCTTCGATTCTTTCTTCCCATCAGTTTTCTCGATCTTCTTGCAACAAGTGCAAGTTCATCATTATCATCGCATGAGAGTTCTTCCAACTCTTCTTCAAGGATACTGGCTTTGAGTGTTATGTTCTTCTTCTTCTCTTTTGCCTCTATTTTATCCTCTTCTTCTTCTTCCTTGAGCTCTATCTCATGTGTGAGGAGTGACCCGCATATTTCATCGAGTGTGATGATGTTCAAATCTTTGGCTTCTAAGATGGCAGTCACCTTTGGCTTCCAAGACTTAGGTAGACTTCTAAGAAGTCTTTTTACAAGCTCATGCTTAGGGATAGATTTTCCTAGTTGGTTAAGTTTATTTGTAATGTTTGTGAACCTATCAAACATGCTGGTGATGTCCTCACTAGGTTTCATTTTGAACATCTCATAGTTGTGGGTCAAAAGGGCAATTTTGGACTTCTTAACTTGAGAAGTCCCTTCATGAATTATTCTTAACTTGTCCTACACTTGTTTAGCTGTTGTACAGCTTGAGACTTTGTTGAACTCAGTGGGAGTTAAGGCACAATGCAAGGTGTTGATAGCGTTAAAATTGGTCTGCACTTTTTTAGTTTCAACCTCAATCCATTCAGACCTTGGCTTAGGCATCAACTCATTTGTGACCACAATTACAGTTGAGGAAATAAAAGGACCATCTGTGATGACATCCCACATTTCATAATCTATGGCTCTAATGTATATTGACATCCTAGTGCTCTAATAAGGGTAATTAGAGCCATCAAACAGAGGTGGTCTATTTCTAGATTGTCCCTCGGCTACAACTAATTTTTGTAGAGCCATTTGGATCCTCTCTAAGGGTGTTAGACCTTGTATACAGAGAATCAGCTCTGATACCAATTGTTGGTCCCAAATAAAGGTGTTAGAGGGGGTGAATAGCACTATCTCAGCTTTTTTTGGTGGGATTGAGACTTGATTACAAAACAAAAAAAGTATACTAATGAAAGCAATGGACAAAGTATTTATAGTGGTTCGGTTCAAGACCTACATCCACTACCTTGATCATCCAACCAAGGATTTTCAAATCAAACACTAAGACAATGGAATTCACAAGCTTCCACCAAGCTTTTACAATAGCTTTTTCAAGGCTTAGCCACAACCTTTACACTAGTTTTTCACGAGATTAACTAAAACCCAATGTGGTTTTCCAAGGCTCAACCACAACCTATCACTAGTTTTTCTCGGGCTAAACTAAAACCCCAATGTAGTTTTTCAAAGCTCAACCACAACCTTTACTCTAGTTTTTCACGGGCTAAACTAGAACCCCAATATGGTTTTCTAAGGCTCAACCATAACCTATCTCTAGTTTTTCATGGGCTAAACTAGAACCCACAAGCATCCAGGCAAGCCTTGCTTAATGCAAACACTTAGAGTGAAACCCTCACTCTAAGAATACAAAGATGAAGGAAAAAAGTACCTAGTGATCACACGATTGATCTATGTGGTACAAGTTTAAGTGCTAAACACAAATACAAAGAATAGACGTTGAGGTTTAATGAAGAGTATAAAGGATTTTCAGGTTTGCTACTCTTTCTTGGCTTGAATATGATGAAGTCTTTGTTAATAAAGCCAAAAATTGGTTCCTTGGCATTTGAAGATCCTTTTATAGTTGGAGAAGTTTGTCTGATGGCTGTTGGGACGTTTATGACCGTTAGAAACAGTTTGGGGAAGATTCTAGCTGTTTTCTTGTCTTGTAGTGTCTTGGCGGATGTAGCAAACAGAGAGCACTTAGTCGACTAAAATTTTTCTTTTGGTCGACTAAGTTGGTTCTGCTTCAAACGCAGATTCCAGTGAGCGCTTAGTCGACTAACTCCATTTTCTTAGTCGACTAACTCGATTTTGTTTCTCACCAAGCTTCACCCTTTCACTTCTCCACTTTAACTTTTGTTCAACCAATGATCTTCTTTATTTCACCAGGGGACTTCCTTTATATTAATCTTCCTTGTTCCTTTTCCAAATTATATCTTTAGGTGTTCAATAGAAATATTTCAATATTGTTTCTGTGTAGTTTTTTCCCCTACACACTTAGTTAGAAATGTTAGACACAAATGACATGGGAATGCTTTATTATCATCAAAAACTAATGGAGTTAACAAATTATGTATAGGGGGTGAACCATTGGATACGGGTAAAGGATTATACCCGCGGACTGGAAATAGGAGTATTTCTACTCCAAATATTGTGAGTAAACTTATTATCGTCTTAATTATCTAGAGTACTTTTTATTCAATTGTATGTTTTATAGAAAATGGGTTTAAATAGTAAATTACCATGTTTTAAGAAAACATGTGATTTTATAAAATGATTTTTATAAATTTTCTAGAAAATTGAATAGTGGTTTCAAAAATAGAGTAATGGGAGACTGTTTACTTGTATTGCAAATTATTGTTTCAATTGTATGGCTTATGATAAATTATGGGCATGACTGGCTATTTTTATGAATTGATAAATACATGAACTGCTTTGATTTTCCTTAATTAGTAAAATAAGAATTGTGGGCCACGTTATGCTATGATAATTTTATTTAATTGATGAAATAATTGTGGTCGCTGCAGTGGCTGGTTTCGTGGACCAACCTTTAGGAGGGGCACGGAAACCCAAAAATTTATTGTGCTTACCTCGGTAGAGAGGCACGTAGGGTATCTCCTCAGGTAGGATTTGAGTTTACTTCACGCTTAACCACCTTGTGGTAGTGAACTCAACCAACGCTAAGGAACGGTTGAATTTCAAAACATATGAAATTTTACAACCTTGGCGGACTCGAGTGGATGCCTCCGTACAAGGTATCCCTGAGTACTGGGTTTGGCATAAGCCAAGTTTTAAAGATTGTGCATAAGCCAAGTGAATTATTGGAATAAAATTGAGTATTGATGTTGTGAAAAATATATTGGATTTGAATATTTTATTTGTCTCCTTTTTGCTCGGCTTTAGATACTTTAGATGGTGTCTGTTTACTCATTAGGATTATATAATCTCACCCCATTTTCCTATTCACATTTTAGGCTTAGGATAAGCTATAAATAGTTGGTTGCATCGAGGACTGCAATTGGATTGCATTCCCATAAAAGCTGTAGGTCCCTAGTTTTCAATGCATTTCGGTTAGTTGTGGGTCCACGTGTCACTGAAATTTAAGTTTCACACTCTAACTTTCTGTATACTAATATGTATAAAAATATATTTAGTTTTTACACTACGAAAATTATTTACTGATGTCTTTATAAAAATTATGTTATAATAAAAATAGATTATTTTATTGAATATTTTTATTTTATTTTAATATTTAAATTTTTATTTTTAAAAAAAGGTTTTAGATATTTAAATTTGTTTTTAATCACTAAATATATGTTTTTTCTATTCTCCTATTACGTTTTTGATCAGTTTCAAGATTTTCGTAGAAAAATGATAAAAGTGCCCCTATGAGCCGAGAAATAGTATTATATTGTTTTGGTTTGAAAACGACTTATGATTTCTTGAAATGCGAAATGTAATAACCGTTACTCACCGGGGAAGTACGAAAACTAATACGAATGCCTTGCGGGGTTTCGATCGGTATTCAGGGTGTGAATATCTATCCAAACTTCGCGACAGTTGTCACGGGCCCAATGAGGAGTTCCGAGGCATGACAATTCAGTTGGTATCAGAGCATGGTTTTGGTTTTAAAGAATTCGAAATATTTGGTTTTAAAGTTGATTTAAGAAACTACACTGATACTGTGTGGCCCCGAGTTAGATTAGGGTGACTAGAATATGTGTGTTTGCATGTAGAGAGTTTGAGGTTGCCTAAACCTGTATCGTTTTTCTTCTAGATCACTATGCCTCCTAGACACAAGCAACCGTCTGTTACTAGATCGGTTGGGAGGGGAAGAAGTCGCCCTAGGCAAAGTCAGTCAGATCCTATAGGAGAGGAATTGGCTACACCTACTTTTTAAGCAGCCTTTGCTACTGAGTAGGCCAAAATTCCTCCACCACCTGCTAGTATTCCTACCATGCCTCTTGAGATGGTACAAGCATTGGCAGCCTATTTTACCACTATGGCTGGCCAAGCTCAGGCTGGTCAAGCTCCTTCTATAGTGCCTTTGGCTACTCCTTCAGTTTCGTCAGTACCTGATGTGTCTATCTCTAAGAAACTGAAGGAGGCTAGACAGCTCAGCTGTGTTTCTTTCACGGGTGATTTGGATGCTACCGTGGCCAATGACTGGATTAACCAGGTTTTGGAAACTCTTCTGATATGAGAGTGGATGATGACATGAAATTGATGGTGGCCACACAATTATTGGAAAATAGAGCCCGAACATGGTGGAATTCGGTAAAGTCTCGCTCCACTACTCTATTGACCTGGTCTGAATTTCTTAGAGAGCTTGATGGTAAGTACTTCACGTTTTTCCATCAAAAAGAGTAGAGAAGGGAATTTCTTACCTTGAATCAAGGAAATTTATCGGTAGAGGAGTACGGAGCTCGCTTTAATGAGCTGATGTTATACGTACCACATTTGGTGAAATCGGAACAGGATCAGGCTAGTTATTTCGAGGAAGGGCTCCGAAATGAGATTAGAGACAATGACAATGATTGGTAAGGAGTCGCAAAAAGAGGTAGTACAAATGGCTTTAAGGGCCAAAAAGCTCGCTAATGAAAATCAGAGAATGCGAGCCTAGTTTGCAAAGAAAAGGAACCCAGGTGTATCATCCAGTCAGCCTCCTAAAAGAAGCAAAGATTCATTTGTTTTAGGAAGTACTACCTCTGATCTAATAACATCTTCCCGACTCTCATTTTCACGGACACAGCAGAGGCATCCGAGATTTAGTAGGTATGAGATAACTAATTCTGGAAAGAATTCCGGAGGTTCTGATAAATATAGAAAATGTGGGAGATATCATGTTAGGCGGTGTTGGGGGCTTATATTATGTTCTCATTGTGGTCAGCTAGGTCACATCAAAAGAAATTGCCCACAGTTAGGATAGGCTACTATAGCTGCTCCATCTCCATTAGTCCATACGGATATGCAGAGGAGAGATTCCTCTGGATTACAACTGAGACGGGGAGTAGTTATACAGTCTGATGTGGAGAAAAATGAAAGAACTAGAGAAAGATAAAAGTTTGAGTAATAAGGGAATGGTAGTTATTTGTTCAAATTGATAATTATCTGTTTAAGAGTTATCTAGAGATTTTTGCTTAACTGAACTTGTACTAAAGATTATGGTATAGATGCATAAATGGTAATGGCAAAATAAATATGTTAAAGCAATAATCTGATTGTGTACTTGTAATGGAAAGTTAGTTTTATTAATTATGGTATAGACTGGAAGGAAAACCACACGATTGTGAATAATTATGGTGGCAACCTTAAAGGTAAAAGAATTGATAGGATAGAATAAATTTTAATAGCCCTAACGCCATAGTACTGACAATTGAATGTTGTCGCGTAAAGAACTCCTTATGGTTAGAAAGTATGAGCAAACTATGAGTGGCATAAAGATTGGACTTATAAATTGGAATATGGTTATTAGTTTGATACTAAGCTTTAACATTTGGAGTCTTAAGTGTAATAGGAAGTATCAAGGAAAAGATGAGGAGTGAATGGAAAAGTTTCTATCTTGCCTTATTTAATGGCATATGAAAAAAGGAAAAAGTTAAAGAACTATCGAGATGGATAAGTAAAGACGAATTAATATGGAATATCAAGCTGAATAATTTGTGGAATAAAGTTAAATCATAAGAAATGGAAAGGACCAAAGGTTAAATCTTGTTAAAGGTTATAGAGAAAATGATAAAAGGTTAGATGAATATACAATATGCTGATATGAGGTGAAGATACCAAGTAATGAAAATGTGAATGGAAAATTTCTAAATATTATTTTGACTTTGTTAGAAGGAAAAGATTAGTAATAATACAAATAAACCAATACTTAGGTGCATAAAGATAAATGCACTATGTTAATTAAGTTGTTATGCCCATATATCAATGGTGCTAGGATTTCAAAATATTTTATGAGTTAACCAGTGAGGAGTATGTATGGTAGCTCAGAGGGAACTAGCGTTGACTTCAATTAAGTGATTGTGAAATTTCAAGAGTGATTGGATCTATTGAGGTTTAAAGATATAAGTGTATGAATCAATTTAAGAATGAACATCAAGGATTATTATGATGGACGTGTGATCATGAAGTAACAAGTTAATGAATAAATTTACTTTAAAAGTGAGCTTGAATTTTGTTGTGCATAGTATGGAGAGTTACAAGATTTAAGGACTAAATGTGATGCAATGGTTAAAGGCGTTCTTTTCAGGGGAAGGAAAGGTTTCGGGTTCGAACCTTCCCATGTACAACTGTAGGCTGCAGACTGCAAGGAAGACCGTGTTAGAGGGATGTGGACCCAGACATGACGGTACCCTGGAAAGATAGTCATTCGAGGAGAATGCCACATGTGGAATTGGCAATTTGAAATTAAATGATTCAGAAATGTTGAATCTGAGTTAAGTGTCAGGTAAAGTTTTATAACAAGATTGATATATAAATTACCTAAGAGATCAATTTCAAAAGTCTATTTTGTTCAAAGTGTGACTTATGACACGAATGATCAAGTCAAGGCATATCTTTGAAGCATCAATGGTGTTACAAAGTATACGTGTATAATAAATTGCAATTCAATGGAAGTGACATTGTGATGCAGTGATATATAGTACAGGGAAACTTAAACGTATGATTGAGAATGAATAGGAAAATAGTATGAATATGTGAATTGTATAGGACTATGCAGGGACATGATGAAAATATTGATAAGAATTATGAGGAGTATTCTATTGGATCTTGGTTATAGAGAAGGACAAACAAAAGAAAATTGGTTCAAATGCATTAGAGAACAAAGGCAGTTATATATAATGAGAAGTATGGACATCCGAAAGTACGTATACATATGTATATATGGAGTCAATAATATGCTTAGCGAGAATAAAGAATTATACAAAGAGATTCAGAATTTGAACTTGATATATTTAATGAATTGTGTAGGAAATGAAACGATCTGAAATCATATTAGAAATTGATTGATGGTGACCAAGGAAATTTAAAAAAAAAATGTAATCTATGACAAAATCAAGCCTTATGAGATGGATTAATATGATTGAGAAGATAGAAGATATATATAAATGCGAGATAAACACGAAATAAGTGGAAATAATTAAAACTATTAATTTTCTCTAAGGATTGAGAATACGTACAAAAATGAGTATGGCATATTAATGATATTGCAGGCTATATAATAATATGTAAGGATGGAGATGAATGAGTACTGAAAAGTTGTTAAGGAACAAAGAAATAAATTGATGTTTGATATACATAAATGGGTATAAAAGTATATTGAAATTGGCATGATTGAAATGGACTTATGGTTCAAAACCTAATGATGGTAACAGAGATCATGGTTGTGAAAGATGTTGCAGACATGATTTTAAAGGACAATGGTAGATAAGAGTGAAATACTCAAATTGACCCAGAGATAAATAAATTGAAGTTCTCAACAATAAGAGATGACATGGGAAAATAAATATTGGAGGATAAATTAATACCCCCATCTTCTCTTTAAGTTTGATCAGTGAAATTTGGAGGATAAAATTTTATTTTAAGGAGGGTAGTGTTGTCAAGCCCAGCTCTAAAGTATCTGTCATGTAAATCATAAACTTGACATCACACCGGTATACTAAAATATTCCAGAAAAAAGGGATGAAAGCCGGTATTGCACTTAGAAGTACAAATAAGTTGAATTATACCTCGAACAATTTCAAATAAGGATTTCACAGTCCGGGGATTACTCAAAACAGTGATTCGGAGTTCGAGGTCCGATTTGGAGTCAATCGAGAAAATTGACCGATTAGGGACAAAATGGTCATTTTGTCATTTAAGGACAAAATGGAGATTTCTATAAAAGATTTTGATCACATTCGACCAAGATTAATTATTTGAAGTATAACATGATTATTGGAGCATAAAATGTAGTTTGGCAATGATAAATTTAAACTCTCGGTAGTTTTGGAGCACAAAGGTAAAATGGTAATTTTGCCACCTGAGGATAAAACGGAAATTTTTAGAAAAGATTTTAGCCCCATTTGATTAATAATGATTAATTGAAGTGCTATTTGAGGTTGAAAAGTGGAAAAAGATGTAATTCCATAACATTTCGGAGTATAGGGTTAAAATTGTAATTTTACCCTCCGGGGACAAAATTTAATTTTTTGAAAGAATTTGGACCAAATTTGATTAATTGAAGTATGGTATGAGTATGAGGAGTGAAAAATATGGATATTGGTAATTTTTCAGTTTTTGGGGCAAAAATGTAATTTTTGACTTTTATAGGGGCAAAAGTGTAATTTCATAAAATTACTCAACTAAGACTTTGGAAAAGTCTGGAAATTTCATCCAAGTTATGGATAAGTGAAGGAAAATTTATGGTGAAAAAAAAAAGAAAGTCAAAGGAAGAAAAAAAATTAATAAAATATTCAATATATAAATAAAATAATATTATTTTATTAAACTAATAAAAAGCCATAAAAAATCAGCCCATCTTCCCCAAAATATTCGGCCAAAACCAGCAAGAGAGAGAAAAGAATAAAAACACAAACCCTAGGTGGGAAATTCAAGAGAAAAGTGTGATTTTTCAAGAAAATCAAGTGAAAAAGGTAAGATTTCTCCGATTAAACTTAAGATTTATTTTTCCCATGTATTTTTCCTTAATTTTCATGGTTGGAAAGCATGCTTTCATGGTGAATCAAGGGCTGATCAAATGGGTTTAGAGAGAGAAAAAGGTTAGATTGAATTGATTTTGATATATGTTAATGTTTTTAACTAGTTAGCCATGTTTAGGAAGAAAATTATGGAAGAAAATCACACACTCTATGAAAACCCATTTTGGCCGAATATTCAAGAGAGAAATTGATGCCAAATTTTGTGACATTTCAAGGTATTTAAATAATATTTGATGATTAGTAGTGTTAGAAATTAAATTAGAAGAATTGGATACGAAAATTTAGCAAGAAAGTGAATTGTTCACCATTGAACCCATTTATGCCGAATATTCTAGGGTGAGATTGGCTACTGAATTTGAGGATATTTCATGGTATTTAAGTGTAATTGGATGAATTAAGGATATAGAAATTAAATGGAAATTTTCAGTATAAAAATATGAATTTTTACCTAATAGGGGTAAAATCGTAATTTACAATCTAAGACTGATAAATTGACTTGTGATCACTGTCATTGAGCAATGTGGATATAATTGGATTGTTAAAAATTGAAATGGGTCAAATCGGAGTTAAATCGAGGGTTTTAGCAAAATAGGTCGGGTGTAGGCAAATTGGTCGGACACCGTGATTAAACGATTGTCCAAACCATTTTACCACATTTCCATGCATCATGTAGAGCTTGAAATCATTTATTGTGGTTTGACACAAATAATTGAAAATATGTTGAAAATTATGTATAGGGGGTGAACCATTGGATACGAGTGAAGGATTGTACCCGCGGACTGGAAATAGGAGTATTTCTACTCTTAATACTGTGAGTAAACTTATTATCGTCTTAATTATTTAGAGTACTTTTTATTCAATTGTGTGTTTTATAGAAAATGGATTTAAATAGTAAATTACCATGTTTTAAGAAAAATTGTGATTTTATAAAATGATTTTTATAAATTTTTTGGAAAATTGAATAGTGGTTTCAAAAATAGAGTAATGGGAGACTGTTTACTTGTATTGCAAATTATTGTTTGAATTTTATGGCTTATGATAAATTTTGGGCATGACTAGCTATTTTTATGAATTGATAAATACATGAACTGCTTTGATTTGCCTTAATTAGTAAAATAAGAATTGTGGGCCATGTTATGCTATGATAATTTTATTTAATTGGTGGAATAATTGTGGTCGCTGCAGTGGCGGGTTCCGTGGACCAACCTTTAGGAGGGGCATGGAAACCTAAAAATTTATTGTGCTTACCTCGGTAGAGAGGCGCGTAAGGTATCTCCTGAGGTAGGATTTGAGTTTACTTCACGCCTAACCACCTCGTGGTAGTGAACTCAGCCAACGTTAAGGAACGGTTGAATTTCAAAAAATATGAAATTTTACAGCCTTGGCGGACTCGAGTGGATGCCTCCGTACAAGGTATCCCCAAGTACAGGTTTTGGCATAAGTCAAGTTTTATAGATTGTGCACAAGCCAAGTGAATTATTAGAATAAAATTGAGTATTGATGTTGTGAAAAATATATTAGATTTGAATATTTTATTTGTCTCCTTTTTACTCGGCTTTAGATACTTTAGATGGTGTCTATTTACTCATTGGGATTATATAATTTCACCCCATCTTCCTATTCACATTTCAGGCTCAGAATAAGCTGTAGATAGTTGGTTGCATCAAGGACTGCAATTAGATTGCATTCCCAGAAAAGCTGTAGGTCCCCAACTTTCAATGCATTTCGGTTAGTTGTGGGCCCACGTGTCACTGAAATTTAAGTTTCACATTCTTACTTTCTATATACTAGTATGTATAAAAATATATTTAGTTTTTACACTACGAAAATTATTTACTGATGTTTTTATAAAAATTATGTTATAATAAAATAGATTATTTTATTGAATATTTTTATTTTATTTTAATAGTTAAATTTTATTTTTAAACAAATGTTTTAGATATTTAAATTTGTTTTTAATCACTAAATATATGTTTTTTCTATTCTCCTATTACGTTTTTGATCAGTTTCGAGATTTTCGTAGAAAAATGATAAAAGTGCCCCTGTGAGCCGAAAAATAGTATTATATTGTTTTGGTTTGAAAACGACTTATGATTTCTTGAAATATAAAATTTAATAATCATCGTTCACCAGGGAAGTGCGAAAATTGATACGAATGCCTTGCGAGGTTTCGGTCGATATTTGGGGTGTGAATATCTATCGAGACTTCGCGGCAGTTGTCACGGGCTCGATGGGGAGTTCCGAGGCGTGACAGAATTGGAAACCTAAATTAAACCTTGACAAAGTAGATTTAGAGTAGACCTTGAATAGAATAGCATACAATCAAATACACTTAGTTGATTAGGTGATTAGATTTGCATATAGGGTAGACATACACCTATAAGCCATATATAGCCAAGATAGGAGAATGAACTGAATGAACCTTTCTTCAATTTAATTTGCATAGATATATAGATAGTTAATTAGGAAAGATATTTTATGAGAAACTCGACAGAGACTTGTAAATAAATTAAGACTCTAAGTTAGCAACTTAAACTATTAAAGTAAGTTAAGAGAATTATATAACATTCAAATGAAGTATTGAAGGATATCATAATCTTTGGTGTAGTAGTTGATTAAGTTTTTAAAACAAATTTGCTAATTAAATTTAGATTAGTTTTAGTTATAGCTTGTTAGAATTAATTTTAGTTTTTAATAATTTAAATTTGTTTGTTTGAATAAGAATAAGGTGTGTTAATTTTAGTAGTTAATAGTAGAAATTAATTCAATTCTCTATGGGAACAAATTCTACATTCTTTTATATTACTTGTTAAATGATACGTGCACTTGTGTGGATAATCTGACAATAGGTTGATGGGCATGAGGGGCTACGTCGTAACACTGTAGGGGCCAATCACATACTCTATCCCTTGGTCGCCCATACAATCGACGGTCAACTCAAAGGGAGGTTAATGGTCCCATACCCAACAATATCGCCCCCAATAACAACCTTAGGAGTCAAACTCGTGACCTCACTCTAGTACTAGTTTTCAAGCCCAAGCACTTAACGTCTATGCTAAAAGCCATAGCTAATAGCATGGGCGCAACTTAATTGCTTTAACTCAGCAGAATAGAGCCCATCACTAAGTGGTCGTTGGGCATGAAGGGTTGCACCATAGCACCGGGGGTTGGCTGGTCATGTACTCCGTCCCTCAATCGCCCATACAAACTACAGTCAACGTAAAGGGATGTTGTTGGTCCCACACCCAATAAGAGATTACCAAAAAGGCTAAATAATGATATTCTCATGATCACATACTTTTGTTAAGAAAATTCTCTCTTACATTGTTTTTTTCATATATTTTAGAGAATTTCTTTAAAGTGTTTGATTGATAATGCTTAGACGATGCATGATGAAAATTGAAAAATGTGCTTAATGCAAAATGATATCTTAGACATGCATTGCAGCAAATATGCACAAACTTCTTGAAATTATGAATATTTGAAGCATATAACAAAAATTTATTTAAATACTCATGCTTTAGTAGCTCTTAAAATATATGAGTATGAGATTGATATGCTGAACATTCTATTTAAATACTCATTTATCACATGATTTTAATTGTCCCCATTTTTACTTCATGATCCATCTAAAGAGAGGTAACATTATACTTTGATGTGATTAACTTCTTAACTCCTTCTTCTTGTTGAAAAAGAATCTAATGAATGATTAAGGGGGAGATGGGCATTGACTTTGTCCTATGATTCTTGAGTATTTGAAATCTTTAACAATAATCTTGGTAAAATCTCAACAAGTGATATTCATATCTATCAGTAATATCTTTTAAATATCATATTAAATTTGTGTTTAATAATGCCACACATTCGTGCTTGAATAATGATTGCTATGCTTTTTACTATACTTGTTTGTATATAAATTTCTGAATGTATTGGCATGATTGGTTGTGTATTAAATTTATTTATTTTTTGATAATTGCTTGATCACTTGATTATTTAGTTAAATGAATATGTGAACATACTAGCATATAAAGTTGCACACATATTATTAAATCATGTAAACGTTATATGTAGACTTATAAATGTTTTATATTTGATTATGCTTGCCTACATATATGCATATACAACTTGAACTTAAAAGATAATATGTCCACACCTTGCTTACAAGTGTACATCTAAATGTGGCATTCTTGGTTGACTGATTGATGATATACTCTTTATTAGCTCACTTGAAAATATATGAAATGGAGACATATCTTGATTTGTTTTTGATATTTGATATATTCCATGATGTCTTAATTGAATATCTTGAGAAGAAATATATTATGCTCATTGGATGTGCTAAATGAGTATATTTCCCTATGCTTTGCTTGAATATATATTGATTGAGAATATATCTTGATTTAATGCTATTATATTATGATGATTTGATATATTTCTTGATCTATTGATTCAATATTTGCATGGAAATATATCTCAATATTTTTATTTAATGATTAAAGATTATTATTGAACTTATTGCTTTTTTCTACTTAATGGTTATCACTAACCATTTTAGTTTGAGTTTAAGCGCTTAAAGCTTTCACTTTTAAACTTTTCGATATAACAAAAAAGAGGAGAAGGTTTATGATTACTTGAATTTGCCTTGAAAATATTTTTTGAACTTCATATATATATTGAAAGAGAGAATTTTCAAAGTTCATATTCATTAGTTACACCATTCTCATTTACACTTAAATATTTTCAACAAGGGCATAAAGATTAATTAACTTAAGGGGAGGTTTCAAAAAATTTTAAGTGCAATATGCCCGTATTTTTGTCATATAAAAAAAAAAAGGGAGATTGTTAGCTTGGAGTTACATCATGTTTTGATTTAACAAAAATCACATATTTTCTTGAACCTAATGTCAAGCATTTGGCATAAAGACTAATTAAGTTAAACTGAGGTTTTAAGAAATTTTAAATGCAATATGCTTATATAAAAAAGGTAGAGATTGTTAGCGTTGAGTTACATTATGTTTTGATTTGACAAAAATTACATACTTTCTTGAATTTAATGTTAAGCATTTGAAAGTGTTTTAAATACATTTTTAATCTCCTAAAGTTACATATTTATTTGAAAAGCCATGCTTCATTATAAAACACCTTATAAGCTTTCAAACAATGTATATTCAGCTAAAAATGTAATAGTAAACATGCCCTGAAATATGCCCTGAAATATTATTTGAATGTAAGAACAAAGCAAAGAGGAAATATGTGGAGAAAAACACCAAAAGGCTAAGGAAACCTTAAGACATAAGCCAAGAGTCGATTCTATAGAAGCTAAAGTCGATTATAGAGAAGCTTGAGTTGATCTAAACATTGTAAGAGTGCAAAACTTAAAGATTATAAAGCTATAGTCAACCCTGAAGTGTTCATAGTTGACCTAGTCTCAAAATGCTCAAGAAATCACGTTTTGAACAAACATAGTCGACCTTGGACCAACCATAGTTGACCTTGACAAGTCAAAGGTAAGAAAAAGTGAAAATTACATAGCCATAGTCAACTATAGAGGAAACATAGTCGACTATAGTAGCTTAGACTTGCAAGCAACACGCTCTTGAGAGATTGATCGACTAGAAAAAGATTATACTTAACCATGGAAGCCCTAATTTGAAAAAATTGAGGAACATAGTCGACCCTAGGAGCATTGTAGTTGACCCTTAATCCTTAGCAATAGTCAGATTTGATTTAAACTTGTGTTTAATTGCTTCAAACATTGCCTCAGCTATAAATAGACACATTTGAGCCATTTTGAAGCAAGAGAAGATTTAAACCAAAGCTTCAAACATAAGAGAGACTACCAAAAGCTTATCCTCAGTCTTTAGCATCTTTTTAGTCTTCCATCAAGCTTATAAAGTTGAATCCTTACTTCATTCAAGTTGAAATTTCTTCGCTCACTACAATCAAACTAAAATCTCTAGCATCCAACCTTTGTGAGGCAAATCTTTGCTTTTACTTCTTTGTACATATATCTTGTAAAGGTTTTGACTTAACCTTAAGAAGTTATCTTATAAAGCTTTTCACTTCCCGTGAAAAAGCAAGAATCCCTTTGTGGATTTTGTAAGGGTTATTGCTTGATCCTGTTAAAAAGTAAAAACCCTTTGTGGATTGTGTAAAGGTTATCACTTGATCCCATTAAAAAAAAATCCATTTATGGATTGTGTGAAGGTTATCGTTTAATCTAGCTAAAAAGCAAGAATTCTTAATAGTGGAATGAAATTCCTTAGTTACTAAAGGAGTGAAGGTGGGCATTGAAAAAATCGAATTACTATAGATTCTTTGTGTTTCTCTTTAAATTTTCACATTGTTAGTTATTGTTTATACTTGCTTTAGAAAAGTATATTTACATTGATTTATTGTTTTACATTTAGAAAAATACTTTTCCTTTTACTTTTCATAGCTAGGATTTAACTTAAGAAAATACTTTGTTATATTGCTTTTTTGCTTGGAAATTTATTGTTGGAAAATTATTTTTGAAGCTAGGATATATATTTTTGAGTGATTGATTTTTATACTTATATTTTCAAAGAAACTTTTAATATATCAACCTCTCTCGATATATTATTCATTGAGACTTCCATACTAACAGCTAGCAATGGATCTAAGAAAAATAATGGTAGAATCTTCGCTTTATGCGACAATAAGACTTATAACAAATATTACTTAGACAATTCTCATAAATAAGCACTAAAATTCCTAATGGCGTGTAGTATTGTATATTCAACTTTCATAGAACAACAAGTTTGAAGTCACTGCAACAACTATGAATGTGGAAACACTAAATGGATGGTACAACAACGTTTGCAACCAATGTGCAATAGGCTTGCGATTCTGCGTCGGCAAATTTTGGTGTCCAACACATGATGAAAAGGCACCAATTCTACTATAAGTAGACTAAACTATACTTTTTTCTCAAGTTTTGTGAGAAGTATTGTATCATAAATAAATAAATTGATAATTATTTTATATATTTCTTACAGAATGATTTTGGAGCTTACAGTGGAGGATTAAACTAGCAAAATTCAAATGCTTGCTTTTGGTCAACAAGTAGAAAAATTAATTAGTGCTACCATCACAAGAATTAGCAGCAATTAGATCGATAGACAAAATGATTCTTTTAGCTCCTATCAAGGCACTGATCAATAGACGAAGAACATTGAGGGTCGGGCTAATAGGAAAAGCCATTGACTAGGGTTTGATAGTGTACAAGATTTTTTACTGTAATAGGGTCAAACAAACCTTGCATGAAAGCTCAAAATTTGAAAGAGTCTTAAGTTTAGCATGCTAGGACCCAACAACCTCCAAGACACCATTATTGACAATGGGACAACCCCAAATGGAAGTATCCCCATTCCCAACCATCCTAGAAGTTTTCAAAGAACTCTTCCTAGAAGAGTTATCAGGGAAAAAAAATAAAAACTGAGTAGGTAAATTATATTAATAAACATACTTTTATTATAATTGCAATAGAACAACAAGCCAGAGACTAAACATACTTAATCATTTTATATGAACAATAGATCCACCAAAAGTGCAACGGCAACAAGGTGAAAAAGGAAGCTCTTTCGAAAAAGGACTAGCTAATTTTTACCATAGTTGGAGTATATTTTTTATAGCTCTATTATATAGTTACGACTATGGTAAAAATGAATAGACAATCAAACAATTATTATGTTTTGTATAACAACACTTACTAACATTGTCCACATCTTTTGAACAATCTCATCTACACAGCAAATGATGTATGTACCAAATTATATACAACATCTTTTTGCAGGTTTTTGTTAGCCACAACATCTACATGAAGGGTCTTTTAAAACACTCTTAACATTCATTTCATGTTGATATGTATGAACAATCATTTGTAACTTTGTATTCCAAATTAAATTTTGAAACCCACTTTTCTACTTATCTTTCTACTTTTCTCATATAGCTACTTAATTATTTTTGTTCATACATGGTTAAGTTTTTACAGCTACTTATAGATTTTTATATTTTTATTTATTTTTTATAAACATGCTTGATATATAACATTCATTACCTATTGTTTTGAAAGTTTGTAATTAAATATTTTTTCAAATAAGTTTCACAATTATCATAAATTCAATCACTTGCGGTACTGCGTGAGTAAACTTCCTAGTATTTTATTTAAAAGAATCGGTGTAACTATAAGTTAGATAAAATAAAAAGATTTCATGACAATACAATTAATTCCATTAAAGGGTAGTAAATCCATACGTAACGGTATTCTCAAAAGAAATTAAACAATTGGCATATAAACCTGATAATTTAATATTCATGTTTTTCAAAAAAAAAGTTTAATATTTGCACTTGACTCTTTTTATAATAATACTATAATCTAATTGACGCAATTGAATGATCTTTTTTTATATTTAACTTATCAAAGTACATCACATAAATTTCCAAAGAAAATCAATGTCAAATAATTGTAATTTTTTAAATCAAATATACCATATTAATTTAATTAGTAAACTTTGACAGGTTTTGTCTTCTTTTTTTTTTGGTGAAACAATTAAAACTACTTGGATGTGACGCAACCTTCGTGGCGATCGGCGAGCCCAGTGGCTAATTCGTATAGAACTTGAGATTCTAACGACCCAGCAAGACACACAGAATCCTAGCCACCGATTCCAGGACACTAAAGTCATTTTGAATCTTCGCCGTGTCACTCTCGTCATTCTAGAATATATAAATCTCTGATATCTTCGCTCTAGTCTCACATTACAGTGACACCCAATCTCTCACGGGCCAATGACAATTCCGATCCAACTCCGAAAACTAAAATCTCCAATCAAATCAAACATCCAACACGCGTAACCTAAAACTCGCCGTCTATCGATATTCTGCCCCCTCTTACCTGCAGCCTTCAAAATTTTTCCAACGGAGAGTTTTTTTTAAGAAAATCATAGCTTTCCCCTGAGCGGTGTCCTAGCAGCCGCTGCAGGGTTTCGTCGCCGATCGTCTCTTCTCTTCATTTCTCGTCGCACTTTCTCTCTTGTAAGCTCTTTCTTCCTTACTGATTTGTAAAAGTTATTGGTTTGGTGACTAGTTTAATCAAGTTTCGAAGTGAATCTAGATGAGAATATTTTTGAAATCTTATATGATTAGGATGTAATTTGGACTTGGTATAGCTAATTTGATTCGTATAAGGAAGTGTTGACGAAGCCGTTCTCTTCATTTTGGAACTACTGTTTTTCTTTTTTTTGCTTTCATTGTTCATTGCTTTTGCCAGCATTTCGGCGCTGCAGATGCTTGTAAGTTTTAATAATTTTTGAAATGCTAAGCAGTGAATGAGGAAGCTGGCATTGATTTAGGTACTGTTAGACAGTCTTTTGTCACTTTTTCTCCTTTATTTGTTTTTGGCTTTTTTATTCATACAAAGAAGTATTGAGGAAGCCGTAGTCTCTTCATTTTGGAACTACTTTTTTTCTTTCTTTGTTCATTGCTTTTGCCTGCATTTCGGCTTTGCAGATGCTTGTAAGTTTTAATAATTTTTTAAATGCTAAGCAGTGGATGAGGAAGTTGGCATTGATTTAGGTACTGTTAGTCAGTCTTTTGCCACTTTTTTTTTGGCTTTTTGATTCATATAAGGAGGTATTGATGAAGCCTTAGTCTCTTCATTTTGGAACTACATTTTTTTCTTTCATTGTTCGTTTCTGTTGCCAGCAGTTTGGCACTGCAGATGCTTGTAATTTTTAATAATTTTTTTAAATGCTAAGCAGTGGAAGAGGAAGCTGGCATTGATTTAGGGAGGGATGAACAGGCAAAGATGTGGTTAGATATGAAAGGAAATTATGGTTTTGAAGAATTAAAAATTAAAATGTATATCTTTCACAGAACAAAATGCAAGTTTTACTTTTATAAACAAAAATTATAATAGAATCAGTATTGTGTTTTAGTTGTTTGTTCATTTTTAATCAATTACTATGATCTTGCTTTCTAGCAACTATTTTGGAAGCAAAATGCGAGTTGCAAGGTAACAATAAATGGGGCCCTAGTATCCCCTTCTTCAAAGCCCTCGTTAGTCTTTAGTAGAAGCAAAAAATTTTACTCCTCTTTGAGTATGCTACTTTGGCCCTTGCTTTCTACTAGCCAAAGCTTAAAGTATATTTTTATACAAAAGAAAAAATTTTATTTTAAAGAATTCAGTAGTAAAAGTTTGAATTTCATAGACAACAAGAAAATTTTTATTTTGCTTCTATGTGGAACCTTTGTAAGCAAATCCTAGATGAAGAGATAACATTTATTTTACTTTTTAAGTGAAAAGTGTTTTTCTTAACACAACACGAGAAAAGAAGTTCTAACTAGAAAAGCATTGTTATCATTTCACATGCCTTTGCTTTATCATTTATTTGCCCCTTTTTTCTGTTTTTCTCTTAAACAGAAGTTTCCAGTGATAGGTGATGATGATATCATGATGGTATTTGCAGGCTGTGATTGATTATCCTTCTATCAAGATGGCTGGACCAGCTCCATTTGTAGATATCGGCAAAAAAGCCAAAGGTATCAGTTGCACATGTTTCCTCAATTCTTATTCTTGTCTGGTATTGTATTTTTAGATTGCCCGACATGTTTGCATTTGTGATAGTCATTCTTCTACTAGAAATGACTTGTTAATGTTCTATTCGCAACTCAAATCAGTTTGATGTGTAATGGAGCTGGCAAGCAGCTTTTTTGGAAGCATGGAGATGGTTGGGATAGAGGAATTAGGAAGTTAATGCAGTTATATTTTGCCAAGAAAAATTATTTATATGTGCCCAATAGCCAAAACAGTTGGTTACTAATTTACTAATACACTGTGAGGATTAGCAAGTACTTTCCCATATGCTCAATAGGATAACATTATTTAACAGATCATTTTTATTTTCTATCTTACTGCTGCAATAAATTGCCTTTTTTAGTCATTGGCAATCACGGGCTTTTCTTGCTATTTGCAACTTTTGGTGACTACCAATTCTTGGTGCGGTTGTTCCTTTGTCTTTGCATGTGACATCGTTGGGGATTTGAAACCTGCTGTTATATGCTTTTAACTATAGATTCTAATGATTTATATTTTTGCTTCTGCAGACCTCTTGACAAAAGATTACAACTTTGACCAAAAGTTTACTCTTACAATGCTGAGCTCCACTGGAATGGTATTGTTCCACCATAAATGTCGCTGGCCCTTTTTATTGAGCTGCTCAGTTACTTTGCTTTTTATTTTTTGGCCAGAGCTTGATTGATCTACTTGAAAACTTATATCTTTTGCTCTACCAGGTTGTTATATGCCATTGATGTTATGGCTGCTATATATAGTTTGTTTGTTAAATATTAGCAGAACGATTATATGTTTAGTTTTTCACATATTAACAATATGCTTACGGGATTCTGGGTTCTGACTTGATATGAATTCCCTTCTTAAGCGGTCTCTGCCAGCATATTACCAACAGAACCTGTTATCGCATGATGTTACTTTTTTTTATTCTCTTGTGCTTGTATGTTTGTGTTGTGCATATATATGTGAGGCATTAAGTCCTTGAGACAAGTACTATGTCCTATACAAACACACACAACAAGCCCATACTTTCATAATTATTTCAATTTTTTAGTGCTAGTCATTACTCTTTTTTGTTAAAGTGGATGAAACTTGTAATTATCACAATGTGTGACCATGGGTGGCCTTAGTTTTAATTGAAATGGGATGTAGAAACAAATACCATCTGGATTCTTTCATTTCAATTTCCCTTGTTTCAACCCCTTAACTTTACTTCTGTTTGTTTTCTTCCCATAGGAGCTTAAATAATCCAGTTTAGTTCTTGTAAAACACAATGGATACTGTTACTTGTAGTATATAACCTATTTTGCTCTGACTCTTCATTTTCCCTAAAGTACTCGCATCAAAAAAAAATTGACGGACAGCGTATGGTTGTCTGACTGCAAATATAGGGAAAAACTTAGAAAGAATTTAAGTTTTCCTGTTGAACACATACCCATATTGAACACTCACTCTGAGTTCTAGTAACATTGTATGACATAGCTATTTCATTCATAATTCTTCTGTCTTCTTTCTTTTGTCGTTCTGCGTAAGTAATTTTCATATTTTTGGAATCACTTCCTTGAAGGTTGTTCTAAGAATGATTGGAGTTTAGTGGGCTTAGGGTTTGATGGTCCATAAATGAGAAATTGGATTGTTTGGTTCCAAAGGAAATTAGAGAAACCAACAGCAGGAAGAATAAAAATTATGTAGCATAGAATACGAAGGAATTGAAGAACCAGGACGAGACCCCATGTTGGGGAGAGAGAGCTAAAAAGAATAGAATACTTGCTTTCTATGCCTCAAGAAACCAAATTCCTAATATTTTTGTTATTAATAGCCTAGGAGACTTGGAGATTGCAAAAGTATTTGCTTTCAAGGTAGGGATATCTTATTCACTTTTACCATCAAGAGATTCTAACATTTTCAAAATGGTGCTAAGATAACTTCCTTTGAAAGAAAAAGAAAACAAAAAACACTCTTGATTGTTTTGTTATTTTAAAATACTATATTTCAATTTCTAACTACTTGATTGTTATGTCATCTGATGTCAATCTTAAAATGTATTGCAGGGACTTACAGCTACAGGGCTCAAGAAGGACCAAATTTTTTTTGGAGACATAAATACTGTGTACAAGAGTGGAAATACTACAGTGGATGTCAAAGTTGATACATATTCTAATGTAAGGAAGATTTCACTTTTAAGATGATTATCTGTGGCTTTTCCATATTTGTGATTCAGTTTAATGCATCGCCTGCTTGTGTTTTTAGGCGGGGTTAAATCTTTATTGTGTAATCTTAGCTTTGCCCTTTTTCATCTTCATTTTTTATTTATTTTTTCGCAGGTGTCTACAAAATTGACTGTCAATGATGTCTGGCCATGTTCCAAAGCTGCTTTAAGCTTCAGAATACCTGATCATAAGTCTGGCAAGGTCAGTGCATCAATTTTAACAGTATATGAGAAAGACAGTGGCTCTGTCACATAAAGTGTTGCAGTGTATTCTGGATGTACATCAATTTTCTTTCTTTCTTTTTTTTTAAATTTTATTTCGCTTGCATTGTTCTTGTCATGGAGATTGTGTTTCCAGTGACTGTTGACCATTCCAATTCTCTTGCTTACCACAGATTTACCAAGGTTGTAGTTGAGATAATTATTGTTTTATTGTGGTTCCTTTTTATGTACAGTACTTAGTTTCTGCTTTCTGAGTGTCAATTTATCTGGGAAAAAAGAAAGCAAATCAGTTTGACGGAGCATTACTGTGTCTTGATGCTTACTATTAAGTGGACCTGCTTGCAGGGTCTATATCAACTAAGTTTACATGTTAATGTTATCAAACTAGCAATTTCTTGAAGTGTTGGTAATATAATTTTGTGTTTGAGAGAGGACTGACTCCTGTGCATCATATCTCAGCTGGATGTCCAATATCTTCACCCACATGCTGCCATTGATTCTAGCATTGGCCTGAATCCAACTCCCCTATTGGAGTTTTCAGCAACAATTGGAAGCAAGGAACTTTCTTTGGGTGGTGAAGTTGGATTTGATACAGCTTCTGCCTCCTGTATTAAGTACACTGCTGGTCTTGGCTTGAACAAGCCAGATTTCTCTGTTGCACTGTTACTGTAAGTACTTCTAGACCATCTAGGTAGGAGCTATTTATTCTTTTTATCTTGTGTGTATGTGTGGCTGCAGTTTTGCATATTTTGATGCCTTCAGTTGAGTTGACAAGTGCTACATCATGAGCAGTTACTTTATAACATCTTGTTAGAGTTCTAAAAGAGCTTAAGTTGGGTTAAGATGATCCTAAAATTGGGTTGCATGGCACCTACGCATATATCATGAAAGTGCTTAATACCTTTTTAGGAGATAACAACTAATGTTGTACTCTCATGTACTTTTAAACAAGATTAACTAACTCAGCACTTATTGCTAGATCAAAGAAAAAGAAAACAGTAATGATCAATCAAAAGGGAAAAACACAGAAAATCTGGTGTATATCTTTTACAAAAGTCAAATTCAAGCAAAGAAGTGGATATGATGCTATGCAATATTAAAATTGATAGTTCTAACTTATTAATATACCTTTTCAAACCCAGTTGTGACAGCAACTCAGCCTTCTTTGAGTTAGTTCCTGGCTTGATGTTTCTATCTTAGGACTTCAAGCACCCAAGAACTTTGACTAGAGGCAGAAAAAATTGGGCCAAATGCAGCTGGTTCAAAAAACAAAAAAAATCAACTCTTTCCCTATTTTGATATATAGCTTTTAATTGCGTCAGTGATGTACATGGTATTTTCTAGTAAAATATCCTTTGCCGTAGCCAACATGGTCTTAATTATGTGCCCAAGTGGCTTAGATCTTGACAAGGGATCTCCAAATTTTAGTGGGAAGAAAAGCATTATTTTAGTTTATACATTTGATCAAAGTGGACAATTTGCAGTGAAATGTCTCTTCTTTTGGTGTCATGGAAAAATATGAGAAGGGGAAAAAGCATGGAAGATATTCTATTTACTTGTGGAGGAAAAGGACCTTTGTGCACTCCTGGAAAAAAGCTTCTTCCCTCTCTCTCTCTCTTAAATATACCAAGTTTGGTTGATGCATAATGGGAAAATGTTTGTAAGAGTAGTTATCATCTTTTAAGAAATTCGATTAAGGTAATTTATGATGGATAAGGTACTGCCTACGTTTTAGCCATCCTAATACAGTTTAAACTGTTGTGTATAGAGGTGTGCAATGTAAGTAAATGCGAGGCAATGTGAATATATCTAAATTATGATTGTTATGCTATAATTATAAGTCACGTACTAGGTTTGGAAGATTGTGATTAATCTTTCAAAACAATGTTTTTGAAGACATTTAATTGCTATGAACTGGACCTTAAAGTGAGTTTTGTGTGGTTTTATTAACAAATCTTGAAAAATGGAGTTTATTTGTTTTCTCTATGGTGTATGGAATAGCCTTATACTCCCTTATCATCCTTTTCTTGGGGTTAGACTAGTAGATAAGTGTAATCTCTGTTGTTTACTAGTAAATCAATCAAACGCTGAAATGCCCAATATGATGTTGCAGTGACTTGCTAATTGTGTGACTAACAGGCTTATGTTCTTTCTTATTCTTCAATATTTAGGCTTAATGGTCAACTCCCAATATCTTGTGGTTGCACATTTAGTTGTTCATAATTACCTCATAGAATTGGAATTGAAATGTCATGTATTGCAAATCTGTGACTAGACTAGCTTAAACAATCATTGAGCCAAAAGCAAATGAGGATTGTTGTGCGTGCAAGACACTAGTAGGATTAGGCTGTATGGGCCGTAGAACAATGGGCTGTGTGGGGTGGTGCGAATTATCGGGCTTAGCATGCAAGGCCCGCTCGCATGCGGGTTGTCTACTTGGGTTGGAATTCTTGTGTAATGTTGCTAAGGAATGACGGTTAAGTTATTCTAGGTTAGATTAATTGTGTTCTATTAGGAATATGACACTTTATTTATGTTTTTTTTATTATTTACTTTACTTACACTACAAGTAGGATTTGAAATTGACAATTTTCATATTTATATTTTACCATAAATCTTCTAGGGTTAGTAAGGGTTATCACAGTGTAAATAACCCTTTTAATTGCATAAGGGAAAAACATGCCAATAGTCGGCATAAATCTATTGGGCCGTGGGAAATAAAGATACCACTTGTCTTGGGCTTGAAATTTTAGCCTAGATCCGTGCGGCCTTAACCCTCGAAAGTGAAGGTTAAGTAAGCGTAATTGTAATTGTGATGTGAAAGTGTGAACTAAAGAAGATATGTGAGAAATAAAATGTAGTATTCCCCATAGCTCAATAGTCTTATATCGGTTATTGGTGTGTTTTTAGGAAAGGCAATGGGTACCTATTACAAGGAACCCGCGAATACCTAACCTGCATATTTAGGATTAGGGTATCTTATGACTGGGTTTGGGACGGATTCAAGCAGTGATTTTACTACTTGTATAGGATTTGGGTAGGGTTCGGGTACCACCCCTTGGGTACTTGCTATACGAATTCGATTATCATTTATAAATATTTTATTATTATTTCAATAATTAAATTAAAAATATATTTATCAACTTTACAAGCAATTCTTTTTGTTAAAAACTAATAAATATATGAAAAGTATGGTTACTCTAATTATTAATGTGATGACATTAATATATTTACATTAAAAAATTATTAGATTATTAATTATGTTTAAATAATATGAACATCTATCATATTATAAAGGAATATTATTAATATTATATATATACACTTTTAATATAAATATATTTACTTTCTATTTTGTGTTAATATTACAAAAATTATAACTTATAAAATTATTAATTATAATATATATATACCATTATTTATATAAACTTAAAATATATATACTTAAAAAGAGCTTTTGAGATTAGAATAGTTTTGGAAATTAATGATTTTTTTTAATTTCATGAAATTAAGGATAAATTCATATAATTAATTAAATTAATTCATGAAACTATGATTATTAATTAACTTATAATGTCTTTTAATATATATAGTTTATATACTGTCTTAATTTATAAGAAATATAATTACTATTATATATATTAAAATATTTTTAGTATATATATACTTTAAATATAAATATATTTACTTTCTATTTTGTGTTAACATTACAAAAATTATAATTTATAAAATTATTAATTATAATAAATATAGCTTTGTTTATATAAACTTATAATATATAAACCTAAAAAGAAGTTGTGGGATTAAAATAGTTTTGAAATCTAGTTATTTTTTTCAATTTCATGTAATTAAGTACAAATTCACGTAGTTAATTAAATTAATTAATGAAACTACGATTATTAATTGACTTAGAATGTCTTTTAATATATATACTTTATGTACATTGGGTTAATTTATACAAAATATAATTACTATATACATTTTAAATATAAACATATTTACTTTCTATTTTGTGTTAATATTACAAAAATTATAACTTATAAAATTATTCAAACATATTTGTTTTTTATTATTTAAATTTGAATTTTATTATGTGTTTTATTAATTTAATTATTAGTAAATTATATGGAATATTTAAGAGAAATATTATCGTATATGGATACGAATATGGATTCGGGTTCAAGTAATTGGGTATCCATGAATAACATTTTAATACGTTTTTTACTTAATCGGGTTAGGGTAAAATAGGGTGGTGGGTATGTATTAGGATTAGGGTTAGAGTAGTAATTTTAAAAAATGTTTAGGTGGTTAATGGGGTTTGGGTGCTTTATCGCTTATAGAATTAGGGTTCGGGTACCTCAAAATTAATAAGTATTCTACTTGTTGACAACCTTATGTGTTTTTCTCTTATAGAGTAAAACCTCTATAAATTAATATTTAATAAATTAATAATTATGGTTAAATAATATTTTTGGTCAATTTCGACTTAGAACCAACGTGGTAAAATAATAATTTGCTAAATTTATAAGATAATATCTTTTACAAAAAACACAGAAGTCTCACTTAATATATAAATTAATAATCTGCTTATAAGTCAAAATTTTATACATAAATATATGACTTAATTAAGAGGTTTTTTTAAATATAATTCTAATGTTACTTGTTTCTTCTTAAAACTGATGTCTCCTTAGATCTCATCTATAACCTTTTTTAGTGCATTAAGAAGATTTCGTGCAGTAATCTTGTATTGCAAGTAAAAATTATGCAATTTGATTATTGTTTCGAATGCATCTTTGTGCAAGATAAGTTTTAGTATAGAACTAATGTCTTTAATTTCATCTTCTTTATCATTTCTCATGACGTTCTCAATAATTTGCTCGTCATGAATAATGATGATTCATAATTCAGTAACATTTATATAATCACAATACATAATACACATACTAAGTTCGATGTTTAGGAAAAAAAATAAAGAATACTTTGATAAATTAATTTTTTATTGATTAATGTGTAAATTAATAAATTTTTAATTTATCGATTATATAATATCTTGATTAATTAATAAATTTTCATAGTCCCAAAGGTATTAATTTATAGAGGTTTTAGTGTACTTACAATGCAATTAAAGTGGTTTTTTAATAGTGTGATAACCCAAACTAACCCAAATGGAGTTATTGTAAAACATAAATTTAGAAATTGCTTAATCCTAATCATACTTGTAGTGTAAGTAAAGTAAATAACAAATAAGGAAAGTATAAATAAGGAAAGTGTCCTATTCCTAATAGAACATAACGAGTCTAACTTAAGACTAATTTAATCACCATTCCTTAACAGCATTATACAAAAATTTCAATCCTAGTAGACAACTTGCATGCACTCGGGTCTTATGTACTAAACTCAATGCTCCGCACAGCCCATCATTCTAAGCCCTGTGCGGCCCAATCCTGCTAACGTCTTATGTGCACAGCAATCCCCATTTGCTGCTGGCCTGATGATTGTCTAGGCTGGTTTTGTCACGGATCATATTTGTGACATTTTAACTCCGTTTTCTATGAGATAATTATGAACCAAAAAATGTGCAACCACAGGATAGTAAGTTGACCATTAAAATAGTAAGGTAAACAGATTTGATAATTGATTTGGAGTGAGAAAAGATCAATGTTGATGGAAATGGGGAGGCTAAAGCTTGAAAATTTATAGTTGGAATTGGTAGACAGTCATTAAACTAGGAAACTAATATCTTCATATCTATAAGATAATAATCTAGCCTCTATAAAGGTTTGAATAAGCCTCAAATGCTTACAATTTGGGTAAATTTATTGGTAGTCATTGGACTTTTCAATCATGTGGATCTCTACACTTCAATTTCTACCAACTGGCTATACAAAGATGGTATAGAAGAAATCCAGAACTTCCACCACATGTGGACAACTTGTTGCCGTCTTCCACTGACTTTGTTCTCTTGGCATCTAGAAGCCTGAATGCCTCCCCCCCCTTCCCCATCGCAATCTTGCCCACTTTCAATCATGTTGATCTCTACTTCAATTTCTACCAACTGGCACTACAAAGATGGTATATAAGAAATCCAGAACTTCCACCATATGTCGGCAACTTGTTGCCGTCTTCCACTCTGACTTTGTTCTCTTTGGCATCTAGAAGCCTGAATGCCTCCACACCCACCCCACCCCACCCAACCCCCGCCACGCCCGCCCCCCCCCCCCCCCCCCCCCCCCTCCCCAATCGCAATCTTGCCTACTTTCAATCATGTGGATCTCTACACTTCAATTTCTACCTACTGGTGCTACAAAGATGGTATAGAAGAAATCCAGAACTTCCACCAAATGTTGACAACTTGTTGCCATTTTCCACTCTGACTTTGTTCTCTTTGGCATCTAGAAGCCTGAATGCCTCCCCCCACTCCCCATCACAATCTTGCCCACCCTGAAATCACCACAACCTAACATATGAACCGACATTGTGATGAATTTTGGTTGAAGATATAACAGAGTTCAGTATTAAAGTGTAATTGAGTCTCCAGAAAACACACCTCCAGGAATTGATGCAAAACTTTTGAATCAAAGAATCGCAATCAATTGATTAAGATGTTTGCATTTGCATGTGTTTAGCTAAGAAATTGGTGTGAGCTGTATACATTTTGGGGGACAAAAGAAGTTGTTCAAAGGTGTGAGAGAGAGAGAGTTGAACAGGAAGAATTAAGGGGAGAGCAGAGAGTCAAGGGGCTGATGAAGTTGGGGACATTGTGATTTAGTAAGAGAAAAGCAAAAGAAAAAGGATGATCCTATTTCAACGCATGTTTTTGGCTTCTTAAATGCAAATGTCAGTTATATGAGTAGCAGGTAGGGCCGACATGTAAGTAATTCTGATTGATTTGCATAGAAGTGTGCATGGAAATAGGGTCATCCGGACAAAGAGGGGAAAAGGAAAAAGGAAGGACATAAAGAAAAGAAAGCCTACTACTGCTTCGGCATGTATTGCATTGAGTTGGATGCTGATGTTATTGCCACATCAGCCCTTCGTTTCTCTTTGTAGTGCCAGAATGACAAGATTTCCTGCATATGGATAAGTTTGGTGACGTAATCTGAGTTGAAGTTTAATGATCCAAGTGAAACTTGTTTAAAAATAGTGGATATTGCAATTCCCTTTTCAATTCCATTGAAGTTGATCTTTTCTCTTATTGTTTTATTATCCGTATCATGGAACATAGCATTAGAAATGTACCATCGGTATCGTAATTCTTGCATTTCATGTTAACTTAGAGAAGATGCAGGCAATTTTGATGGACTCTTTTGCAAAGTGTTCAGAAAAGATGTTGGTGATCTTGATTGAGGTTTCAGCGAAGAGTTTGATCATTTTTATTATTTATGATGTCTAGGTGCATTTGATGGGTAATAATCATGTATGACTGATTTTCTAAATATGGTGATTCTCTGTGCAGTGAACTAATTTTTCTTTGTTTTGAATTTTACCTTGATTTGACTTGCCAAGTAGATTCACTTCAGTCTGCTCCCTGTGAGGTTTTGGTTTCTTCTATTTTTAGGGTTCAGTTTATGTTATTGATGATCATTATTATGGTAAACCTCAGCTTAATTCCTTTGATTTACAGAAATAGGATGTGTAATATGATTATATTTTAAAAGAGGTAAAAACAAGTGTGCTGAACAGTGCGGAGAGTTTAAGGTGCATGAGGCCCATTGGGATGAACCAAAAATCTAGTTAGCTACAGAATGTTTTTAGGGTTGCATTTGCTTGTGACTGATGGGCAGTTTTCCAATAAGAAAGAAAGACTAAAACAAAGCGTCTTAGTCTCTGTAGGTTAAATTCAGATGATGTTTTGTCAGACTGGCCTTATGAGAGTTGCTATGGCTCATTTGATTAGTTTGTCAACCTTTTGTGCCTCTTGTCTTGTGGTTCTACTTTGCTCTTGCGGCCATCAAAGTCTTGAAAGCATGTTTTCTGTTATATAGGACTGATAAAGGACAGGCGCTGAAGGCATCTTATATCCATTCTGTCAACCCCTTCACTTGTGTTGCTGCTGAAATGACTCATAGATTTTCCACCTATGAAAACAATTTCTCCATCGGAAGTTCCCATGCTGTGGATCCTTTTACAGTGGTAAAGACACGGTTTTCTGACAATGGGAAGGTTGCAATGCTGTGCCAACGTGAATGGAGGCCCAAATCACTCATAACTGTTTCGGCAGAGTATGATCCAAAGGCCGTCAATGCATCCCCTAAGATGGGGCTTGCCCTTGCTCTCAAGCCTTGACGGGGAAGATGTTCAGTTTAAATCTCATTCATTCAGCAGTTTGAATTCAATATTTGATGATATATTTTTTTTCCCCCGAACCCTTTTATTCACCCAGATCATTTGAAAGATCAGTTGATGAGCTGATGAACGTTTTTACTAAAACGGTAGTGGGGAAATTGAACCCTATTTTGGACAAGTTTATAATCGATAACACAAGAGCAGTTTTTGTTGCTGAATGTTGAGAATGGTTTCATGTTGTATGCCAGGGGTATTTTCCCTGTTTTTCTTTATATGAAATCCCTATATCTGTGGCATTTCGTCGTCTTCGTTTCTCAACAATGCTTTTGCCTCTCCACTCAAATTGCCAATGCTTTTGACGTAGCCCACAAGGTGGCCTAGTGGTGACCCAAGTGAATATTTGTTGGTAATATATGTGATTAAGATGGTACTAGTTATTTGGCGCACCACCTGTAATAACTAGGTTCATTCTTTTTCTGATTTCTAGATTTGGTTCCATTTCTTTTCCTTACTTGCTTTGCTTTTTAGCGTTACATGGCAGATTTGTGGAAGCATCAAAAGTGGTTCAATATCTACCATCTTTTCTAGTTGCTTCTAGCAAAGATTTTCTATGAAAATCTGGTTGGACTGTGTATTTTCTTTTATTTAGTGAATGAAAAAAGAGATGCAATCAGTGTTGTATTCGCCAAAAGAATGCTACTTGATAAAGTTATTCATAAGAATTCGACTACCTTATTTGGGAATTTCTTATTTATTTATTTTGTTGATCATGACAATCACGGCATTGCAACCCAACTTGATCTTAATGACCTTCAACATTCAACCGTTGAATCTAATCAAAATTCAAAAAGAATTATGCTCGCTCTCTGAAAAATTAAAAAAAAAAAAGAAACATGTCCATTCCATGGAATATTGAACTTACAAGCAATCAATCCAACTTGGAGCTTAAAAGAGTATCATTAGTAGGGAAATCGTTATTGGGATTGCCTCGGATTTTCACTTCACGTTCACCTTTTGTTTTTCTTTGGATACACATTTGGCTTTTCCATACTGGAAGAAGTTAATTTTTCTTAGCTGGTCAATTTCCATTCCAAATACGTATTTATTATATGAAAGTGATCATCCTTCAAATTCGATATAAGGTTTTGTTAACGAGTATTTTCAGGGCATTCTTTAAGATTACTATATTAAGTAATACTTTCTTTCAATACATTAAAATTCATCACAAACCATAAGGCACTCTTGAAGCTTTTTATATAATATTAAATTTTATTTTCCTGTGTGTTACACGTGAATTTTTACTTTTTTTTTATTTATCTTTCAATAATAATTGTACTCAAATATAAATAATTTTAAAATATAAAGTTTAAGCATATATAATTCAAATTTTATGACATTAGTCTATGAGTTATTCAATATTATTTGAATTTAGAAAAATATTTTTAATAAAAATAATGTAATGTGATTAAAATTTTTATTTACAAATTAGATAAATATTATTAATATTTTATAATAAAATATTTAAAAGGAAATTTAAAATTAATATTGAACTTTATCTCATTTAGCAATTATGACTTTTTTTATTTGAATTTCAGTCATTGTCTATATATTATATATACAATATTATAATATATATATATATATATATATATAATTATACAAAATAGTTTTGATATGAAAACATTTCTTATTTTGGGCTCTAGACTTTTTACTTTCTTAAAGGCTGCTCTAGTCTAATAAAGTAGGAACTTAATTAATTATTGCAAAAAAAAAATAAATAACATAACTCAAATTTTTTTGGATAAACATAATTGAAATTTAATCAAAAGGCAACGAGTAATATGGTGTTTCTTTCACTTCTCTTAAGCCACTTCAATAGATATACATATAGAGATAAGCATAACATCAATCTATCTTCCTAATATGCCAAACTCATGAGCAACTTATCTTAATTGACTTTTTTTTTTCATCGTCACAAATGGCTTGGTAGTTATTGATTGACTAAATTTGGATAAGGAATTTAATTAAAATTTTAAAAGAATTATGTCCTCTTTCTCTCATTCAAACACGGAGAAACATATTCATATTTATTGAGATAAATTTATAAAATTCAGTGGAACTTGAAATTTAAGTACATAAAATTGGGATTCTATCAATTTCTCTTTGAAAATTGATTTAACAATTAGTTTCTTAATCGATAAGGTGGTTGATTTTTTTCTTAATTGACTTTATATTAAAACTTGAGAATTAAGCTCCATGGAACTTAATAAATTAAATTATTGTATTGTCAAATGTACTTTGATTGTATTTTCTAGTTGTAGGCATAAGGTAACAATTGACTTCTTAATATGTCAAAATATTTGAAAAAAAAAAAAACCTCCATTAAGCCTTTTTAACTCTTTTCAAGTTTATTATTATATGTATATATAATTAATTAATTATTACCATCCGTACTCACTGTTACCATTCAATGTTTATGAAATTTATTTATTGATTCAGGATTATACATTTTATCAAATGGTTACAATAGTCGTATTGAATAATATGATCACAATAGTAATCAAGTAGAACCAAATTACTCAAGATAATAAATCAACAAATGTAATTGTTATTATTATTTAGTCAATTTTTTTCCAAGAATTATTGTCAAATTCTAAGCAGTGGTGGAGGAAGGGGATGGCGTCCTCAATTTTTAAGTTTTTTGGTTATTCTATGTTTAAAATTGAAAATATGAAGTTTTTTCATTGTTTTGGATTAGTGGTAAGTCATCTAACTTATCATTTAAACATTGGGTTTGATTTTTCTTAGACACTTTGCATACGGTTTTTACCCTTTCTCTTATTCTCTTTTTCTGTGAATCAATCAAATAATTTTTTCTCCAAACCAAATAACTATACTAAACTCTTTAATTCACACAAATTTAAAATCCCTAGCATTTAGTATTAATTTATCATAATCCATAGTTAATGTTTCTTTAATTCTTAAATCTCAATTCAATTTTTAATTTTACATTTGATTTATATTAGTAATATTTGAATTTAAAAAAATATTGTAATTCAGTTATTGTTATGTATTGTTAATTTAATATGTATATTTTTATTGTCTTATAGATGAAGGTGACTGATAAAAAGCCCACAGTATAATCTTGAAGCTAGGTGGCCTTAAAATTGACTTTTAATAACTCAAAAAAGTCCTAAATAACCACGTATGATAGTCTTAGAATTTTGACGGTGAATGGCCCAGAAGAAACCTATATTCACCATGTACATGGACAATCATACAAACAAGAATATCTGTGGAATTTGAGTAGTTTTAGATGATCAACTTAAGCTACGTATGTGATCTTAGGAAAACTTAAAGTAAGCAGATTTACAATTCATCAATTGCAAAATAAATATGCAAACAACAATAATTTTAGATTTTGGACAAGTTTCAAAGGATGAAATTAAGCTATCTATGTGGTCTTATGACTGATTAGTGGGCAGCCTTAAATTTTGACATTGAATGACCAAAAAAAGTCCTAAATAAGCCCACACTGACCAAGTACATGAACAATCACGCAAACAAGAATTTATTTGTAGAGTTCGAGCAAGTTTTGAATGATAAACTTAAGTTGAGTATGTGGTCTCGTGAACCCTTAGTAGGTAGCTTTATAGATGTGTCCTGTAATGACACAAAAAGTCCTTAAAAATTCACCAATTACATGAACAATTAAGCAAAGAAGAATATTTCTCTATTTTGTAACAATAAATAAATATAAAATTATAAAAATAAAGAATTAAAAAGGAGTATCAAATAATACTCACTGGACACTTTCAATAGCTGGGCGAAAGCAACCAATAGTAGAAAATCAACCGAGACATGTAGTCTAATGGAAATGCAAAGCAAAATCTTGCAGAAAAGCACATATAATTAGGTAATTTTCTTAATTGATATTGAAGTTGGGAGATAAATGTAAGAGAAACTAAGGACAGGGAGAGTGGAGAATAAAAGGGTAAAGTTGCATATCAATACAATTGGTAAACATTAATAAGAAAATATTGATTTTATCTTAGCCATTAGATATAATAAGGATCAAATGATCATAATTAATAAGTTAATTTTACACCAATGAAAATGAAATCCCCTCCTTTTATCTAATTATTTTTTTACGTACATAGGAATTAGATTTTGTTATCCCACGCCACCTACTGGCTAACCTAAATATTTCGGATAAAAAAATAGATACTCAACCAGCAATGAACTATTGTGCATTGCTCCTTTTCCTTTGGTCATGTATCCTATTTTTGTTGCTTTTACTCCTCATTCTTGTAAAAATGATCGAATAACGTCGTCTGTGAACAAAAGGGAAAAGGAATTCTCGTACAAAGTCTTTTTATTTTCAGCTTTTAGCACATGCACAATTAAGTTCCTGTATAAACCTTAAATCTTAAAATAAAATAATTTAACTAAAATACTTTGTAAGATATAAAACAAATTGACTGTTGTATGCAAAAAAAAAAAAAAAAAATTATCAGAATATATATATCTATGTAACAATAACCCATCACAGTTTAGAATCACCACACCAATTGCTCCCAATGCTCATGCCATATTAGCACTAGTAACCACATTCAGCAAACACAACCCAGTTTAGAACCACCACACCAATTGCTCCCAATGCTCATGCCATTTTAGCACAAGCAACCACATCCAGCAAACACAAAAACCCTTATAGAGAGGGAGGAAGGGAGAGAGTTGTTGCATAGTCGTCAGTTTGAGAGAAAATGCAACGTGATAGAACGGTGTAGAGAGGAGGGGAGAGAGTTGACAGAAAGTGAGGAAAACGAAAAGAAAGGAGTGTGGAGAGAAGAAACCGAGAGAAAAACAATATGTAAAAGAGGAAATCGAGGAGGAAGGGAGAGATCGACAATGACAAGAAATAAAGGTGGAGTCATCAAAGTCAAGAGGGAAGGCAGAGTAGAGCGGGGATGCAGGAAATCGAGGGAGGAGGGGAAGAGATGTGATTTTAGGATCGTAGGGTTTATTTGAAAAGGTGAAAGAAAAAGAAATTAAAGATTTTAAACTTAAACCATTTTTGACAGATTTCATATGGAAATTCCGTTGAAAATAAAATTTTTTGTTTTATACCATTATCGATGATATATTTCGTTTGTAAAATACATGTCAAGTATTTTTGTTGCTAATACTCGATAATTCATCAAAAAGTTCTAACGAAAATTCACCAATAATACATTTAAAAAGTAGAAAATATATTTGATCAGAAATTCGATAGGAAAGATATACTATTATCGAAAAATTTAATTTGATGGATCAAATTCTATAAAAGGTCCTTTTTTTTTTATCTTGTTGTGATCATCACCAATGAAGTTGTTAGCTTTATTAGCTTTAAAGTGATTATAGTTTTAAAATGACAAAGATCATGATCAAAATTACTTGAATGAATTTTGAGTTTAAGTTCTTCATGTTAAAATGCATTTGTCTTGGAAATGTTAAAGTGTTTTGCATCAAATTGGGTTCAAAAAGAAGTTTTTTTTCATGAACTAAGCTACAGGGATCAATCCCTAGGTTTTGAAGGTTGATCCTTTTTACATAGAATGCATTTATTCCCTTGCTACTTGTTAGGGATCGATCGATCCCCCTCACTCAAAGAATTTGAATTTCTATGGCTTAAGGATCAATCCCTACGACTGTTAAACATGAAATTGAGGCAAGTAACGGCTAGTTTCTTCACCAATTGATCCCCAACAGCTCTAAAAAGCTTCCTACGTATATATAGGCCTTCCTTAGCACTTTTATGAAAACAAAGAGAGAAGAAAAGAGTCGTATCCTCCAAAAGAGAAATTTATGAAGAAAAAGGAGAGAAAGAAAGAGAAACCAAGCTAAAGTGCAATAATTTACATCTTTTTACCAAGCTTCCAAGTCCTTAGTGCTTCAATTCTTTTAGTGCTTTCATTCCTATTATTTGTCTTCATCTTTATATCATTCATCTCTTCCAACCTTGTACCTACTAAGCAATATTAATCTTCTAGTGTTACTCTTGCTTTTAACCTTGTAAAAGAGGAAATGTTCTAACTTAGCCTTGAAAAGTCAAATAGGTTATGCTTGATCCTTCAAAAGGCAAAGTTCAAACTTAACCTTGAAAAGTTAGGGAGGTTATATCTTTGCCTTTATAAGATAAAGTGGTTGTGTCATATCCTTTAAAAGGCATTTGTATTGATTTTTAATCAATACTGAATTGAACCTTTTAACTTGCAAAGTGAGAAAACATAGGCATTAAAGAAGGGCCGAACCTCTATAAAATTCAATTGTGCAATCATTTTTGTTTGATGAATACCGCATTGAATTCCTATTATTGTATCTTGGGTAATTATCATAACATATAAGTATTAGAGCTTTGAGTTCGGTAGATCAAGATTCAACAAGGATGTTAGTTCAAGGTGAATTGGTTCTTTAAGAAAAATTTGATATTTCTTTAAAACAAAGGTAAAGATGAAAACTTTGAAATCACAACTTAAGAACCAAAGTAAGAAAGCTTAAAAGATGAAGACAAAAGCAAGTAATGAGTATAAAGGAGAAGATAAAAATTCAACCACACTTTTTATAGAAACTCGACTCTAAAGCCTACGTCATCTCCTTTGGTAGCACAAGGAGTTTAAATCTACTATCAACTGCCTTTTTAAACCAAGTTCAAGCATAACCTTTACAAATAACTACCTTTTAAGGATCAAGCACAACCTCTTAACAAGTCACTGCCTATTTCAAGATCAAGCATAACCTTTATAACACTACTTTTTACGGATCAAGCACAACCTTTCTACCCTTTCAAGAAAGTATAATCTTTCTACCTTTTGCTATGAAGGTATAACCTCACAACAGTGAATTACATAGCGCTTAGCCTCTAACAAGGCTAATGTGCAATCAAGGAATATAAGCTCAAGATATGATGCTTTATTTTAAAAGTTTTGCTATAGAGAGAAAAATGAATGAAATTTGAAAAATTTTGCTTTCTTCTCCTCTTAGAATAATTTTCTTGCTGTCTTTTCTTTCAAGATTTTCTTTTCACTTAAAAATGTCCTTCACATAGGTATTTATAAGTTTTCTTCATTTCTGCCCATTAGAGAGAAGTGCTTGCTCAATTTTCAAAAGTTAAGGCCACTTGATTTACGTAAATTGACCTTCAAGAATAGATCAATGGATATGTGAGAATTCAATTCTTTTGCAAACCGAAACATTCAGTTTCCTGAGAATTCTACTATTTAGACGTCAATTATTCTCGCTTCAACTAGAGTTTGATGCTTTTTGTTTGGCAAGAATTGATTAGTGCATTTTCGAGTAGTTGATTCTTCCTATCTCACTCCAAGTCTGGAGCTTTCTATTTTGTGAGAATCAATCATTGCTTTCTCCAAAAGTCTTATACATTGACTACCAATTTAAAATTTCAAATTCAATTTTTCTCACTCCATCCTTGTCTTATTCTCTTTCTTTGCTTCTTTAACAAGTTTCTAATTTTTCTTTACAGCTTTGTGAATTGATCATTGGATACTTGAGTAGTCAATTCTTCTTTTCCAATGTTTTCTCACTATGTTTCTATATTCCTAGGAATCGACCTTTACTTCTTTAGTAATTGATTCTTCCTCTTCCAATAGATTTCTGTTTCATTAAAAATCGATGTTTCCTCGATAAGAAATCGATTGTTTCTTATTCCAGAAAGAAAATATTACTTTCTAATATATAATGAATCGATGCTTCACTTATAGAAGTCGATTCTAACAGTTGGAACTTGTATTTTAAAGTGTTCCAATATATTTTCTTTTCACAAATAACTTCAAAACACTTTGAGGAATGTTCTTTAAGCTCAAAATCATTTTCATTCAATTTCAAAGCATATTTAAATCATTCAATTTGTTCATTTCAAAACTAAGGTCAATTTTAAGGCTAACAATCTCTCTTTTTTTTTTTTATATGACAAAATTAAGAGCTAAATTTGCTTGTGAAGAACTCCCATTGAACTTACGCTAACCTTTTAAAACATTTGAGAAATTTAAAAAGCATTTTCAAGTTATTATCTAACATTAAAATAAGAAAGTTTAGCAAATTTACTCCAAAAATTCTCTCTCTTTTTGTTATATAAAAAAGAGGCAGAAAACAAAGTATCAATCAAGTTTAAAGCTCATGGAAGCACAAAATGGTTAATAGCACAGAGTATCAAATGTTTCATATATATATATATACATAACACAAGACAAGAAATAAGGAAATGACTTCATTGATCATTAAAATAGATACAAGAAACAACACTAGAAAAATAGAGTAGCATAAGCATTGAGTACAGAGGAATAGTTAATTATGTATGTAGATGCAATGCTTATGGTGATGAAGGTGGTATGGGTTTTGGTGAAAGAGGTAAAGGCTTTAGCTTTGGTGGCTTAGGAGGTGAGGTTCAAAGTTTCACATTTAATTTTGCTTGGTCTTTGGTGAGCTCGAGCTGTTTTTCTAATAATTTTGCCATGCCCTTTTGAAGCTTTGTGACTTCATTATTTATTTTGTTGAGAGAATGACTGCAATGATGGAACATATTCTCAAAATTGTAAATATAATTAGCCATTATTTCTTCAAGCTTCTAATTGACCTCAACAAGTTTCGTCAGAGAAGACTGCTCCTACTTGTTCAGTAAAATACATAAGTCTTGATATGCAACATCTTCCATGTAGAGTTCTGAGACATATGGTTGAGGTGAAGCCTATGTTGCCTGAAAATCATTTGACGGTTGTGGTGGGACATTTATGGCAGGAAAAGGTTATATTGTGGCTTATTGACTGAAGACATTTGACATTTGCTTTGGTGCTTCTTCTTCTTGAGCTATACCTCCCTGTTACGCACTGTTCTTTACCCATTGATTGTTGACAGCATCATACTCAATTTGTATTCTACCAAAGGATGCCTTGTCTAGATATTTTACTTTGTCTTGTATTACACCTTTGTTAAGTTGTATACTGATCTTCCAAATATCAAGCATTTCTGACATGGCCATTCCATACACTAAATTGTTTCTTCCACCTTTGGTCAAAATCTCCATGTCTCGATATATAAATTGAGTAACATCCATGGGAGTGCCTTTCTTAATATAGTGCATAAACCACATGTCCCCAATTGTTACTAATGTATGCTTGAGTCTAAAAGGTCTAAGAATATTAATGATAATCAGGTGCAGAATTTTATTAACCACAATCAAACTGGAAAGACTGTTTAGGAATTTTGGGGCATTGATAGGACCAATCATGAATTCAACACTTAATTCTTATTCAGAAATCTCATTCTTTTCAATCATATGGGTGAGAGCATTTCTACTTGTGAGCTTTAGTTTTAGCACTTTCTACAACAGAGTGGGTGTTATAAGTAGTTCCTTCCCAATAATAGAGGTGAAGAAAGACCTATTGTGATCCATTTTGTGATTATCGTCATTCTCTCTATAAAATATGGTGGGATTTGAGTAAAATACCCATACCAATTTCTCATATACTAGCCTCCTCACGCTCAAGGACTTAGACCAGCCTAACCTTCTTAGATTCTCAATGTATGGGAAATTAAACTCATTTTCAAACCATTGCTAGTCGATGATTCTCCTGTGAATAACTTTTGTGAGACCTTGTCAAGCTCGTTAAAAAACGACAGTGTATCGAGTGGTACAACCAAGTTAAATCGAGCTTCAAACTAGTTCAAATAGAAATTCTAAGAGGAATTTGAGAATTCTAAAACCCACAGAATGATTTAAAAGGGTGATTTAGAGTCCGATGTCTAATTTGGAGTCAATCGAAAAAATTGACCGATCAGGGGTAAAATGGTCATTTTACCATTTAAGGACAAAATGAGAATTTTTAGAAAAGATTTTGACTACATTTGATCAAAACTGATTATATGGAGTATAATATGAGGTTTGGCAGTGAAAAATTTTAAATTCCTAGTATTTTTGGAGCATAGGGGCAAAACGGTAATTTTACCGTCACGGGGGCAAATTAGTAATTTTCGCCCCAACACCTGTCAAGACCAAAGGATTTTATTCATCATGGAGATGGATAAATATGAGAATTTTGTGGTGGAAAATTAAGTGAAAAAAAAGTCAAATATATAAAGTATATAAAAAAAATGGATTAATCACAAAGTGACACTTGGTAAACCTTATTATTTTATTATTTTCTATAAAAAATTAGCCCATTAAATCTCCATTTCTCTTTCCATATTCGGCCAAAGGAAGAACAAAGGAAGAAAAGGGAAAAACAAAGAGAAAACAAAAACCTAGGTGGAAAAATCAAGAGAAAAGTGTGAAAATCCAAGGAATCAAGCTAGGTAAGTTAAAATTTCTTTAATTTTCCTTGATATCTACATTACCCATGCATTTCTTTTCATTTTCTATGGTTGAGAAGCATGATTTCATAATGAATTCAATTCTAATCAAATGGGTTTGATGAGAGAAATGATGTTGGAATTGATTGATTTTGAGCTATATTGATGTTTAGATATAGTTAAGCATGTTTAGAAGCAAAACCGTAAGAAATATGTTCATTTTCCCTAGAGTTCTTTATTGGCCGGACCCATTATGTTGTGTGTGTTGATGGATTGATTTTTGTTTTAAGAAAAATGGCTTGAAAAATGATGAATTAAAGTGAGGAAATTAAATAGGAAAAATCACAATGTTAGTACACTATAGTGGCCAAATTTTTTCATGAAGAAATGGAAAGGTTTTAATGCTGAAATTGGCATTATTTAAATGGTATTTGGTGAATTGAAGTATTAGAAAAAGAATGGAGCAATTTGGAGTCAAATCAGACGCGTTGGCTAATTTATCAGGTAATCGATCAAATTAGGTCAACACCGCGTTTAAGCGATTAACCGAGTATTCCATGCATCCATATAGGAATTAGGTTAATTTTATACCTAATTAAAACAAATTTAGTGATTAAATTATTGTGCAATTTGTAAAGGTGGTGAGCCCTCAGATAAAGGCAAGAAAATCACATCCGAGGATTAGCAGTCGAAGTGCTCGAATTCGACTCCTGAAAAATTATGAGTGAATTTGCATTTCAAAATGGTTTTGGGAAATATGAACGTATTTGAATAAAATGCTTGAATAATTTTATTCAACCTTCTTTAAAAAGAACGGGCACCATGGGAACGAGCTTTTCGTGAAATATTATTCTTACTGATATGAAATTTGATTGTGCTGAATTTGTGTACCTTTATATGATGCTTACATGTACTGTTAAGAAATTTATATGAAATTAATATAACTGTGCACGTGCGGAGTGGCAATGCACATGCTTGTAATGGTGTGCAAAGTGGGATGCTAAGTGATACCTCTTGCCGAGTACTCTGTTAAGTCTCCGCCTTAGAGCGGGGAAGGGATGCTGAGTGATACCCCTTGCCAAGTGCTCTGATAAATGTCTCTTTTTACCACCAAGGACAGTGAAGACTTGGCGGTGTATATAATTGCTCATGATTTTATGTATATATGTGTGATTGTATGGTATGCGAATTGTTTCAAATTGAGGAAAAAGGGTTTAACACGAAACCCTCGTATAGTTGAGCGAAACCCTCGTTCTGTGACGAGTTGTGATTGTATGGTATGTGAATTGTTTTAAATTGAGGAAAAAGGGTTTATGTGAGCAAGAATGCCTTCCCGCTACAGCGATAAATCAACGATTTTGCTTTCTTGCTAGAATAAATTTCGGGTTACGTGGAAAGGGTTTAAATATTAGCTAGATCAAAATTGTCTCTTTTTCAATCAATGCATCAAGATTATCAAATTTCCTTGCTAATATTGCTTGTTCCCTCTAACGTTCTTTCACTGAGTTTCGTACTCATAGTTTTTGAAAAATTTATGTTTTCAGATCAAGAGACCATTGGATCCTAGATCGAGGAGTCCCAGTAGTTCGTCTCCTGGGTATGTGTCTGCCATTCAATAGCAACCTTTTGTTGTAAATTCTCCGCTGAAAGTCACGGGTCCTTTTTGTTGTGAATATGTTCATGTAATGTCAATTACTGAATTACATGTTTTGAAATGTATATGTATATTTAGTCGATAATGTCATTGTGAGTTGTCTATTTTCACACTGATTGGAATTACGTGTGGACGCGTTAGTTGACAAACGATAAGTAAATTAAATGGGATAGGCTTGCTTGGGCTTGGTGAGTTACGCTCATTGGGCTCATGCGCAGATCATGGCCTAAAAATCTGGGTCGTGACAACTTTCTTCTTAGAGTAGACCTCATTATAAACTTTCTTATCTGCCTTGGTTCGAAAGTTTACATCAAAGGGGTTTGGTATTTAGGTTTTCAAAATTTTCAAGGCAATCACTAGTGCTTTCCCTTTTTCTTCCCTTAACCTCTTAAAAGCCATTGGACAAATTTTTGAGTAGAAAGATTGGATTTTAAAATCTTCTTGAAAACCAAGAATCGAGGATTTGGATATTAAAAGGTTGATGCTTGTGTTGAATCAATTCTTCTTTTCTCAAGAAAATGGGTTTTGAAAAAGACAGTATGAAATCAATTTATTTGTTTGAAAATGAAGGGTTTTGTTGAATATATTTAAACCTTTTAGAAAGCAAGGGTTACTTTTTGCAGAGTTGAAATGATTGGAAGGAAATTTTTGAGGAATCATGATGCTTAGATATAATTTTGGTGAAGAGGAATCGTACTTTGAAGGTTTGAAGTTCAATCATTTTGTCCTTATGAGTGGTTCAAAATTGACTTTAACTATTCCTAAGGTCAATTTTTGTACCTTAGCTTCTTTCAAGGTTCTTGTGATTCTTTAAAAATCGACATTCGGAAAAGAAAAAATTGATTCTCAGCCTTTGAAAATCTTCAAGGGAATTCTATGCTTTAAAAAGTCGATTCGCATTTGATGAGAATCGATTCTTAAGACATAAGGGAGTTAATAAATCAATTTCTTGCATGCAAGCATCTTTGGGAATTCAAAGATTTCGTTTGAAGTGCCTTTTGAGAGGAAGAGTAGGTTTAACAACATAACTACTTTTGGCTTTGATAATATTTGTGCATGAAATAATATGCAAATGCAATACTTAAGCACACAACTTCATCATACAAATCAATATGTCATCATATCAATCAAAGAGATACATCTAAAATGAAACATAAGAATACTCATAAATTTATTAAGCTTAAGGTTAAATGTTTTACCTCTTTAAACCTTCATGACATGCTTGTAAGAGTTTTTGTCAATTCATCAAAATTTCAACATCATTTTCATTGACATTTCCATTGCATATTTAGAGAACAATTTATCTCTAAAATCTCGTTCTTCCTTGTTGTTAGCTCTATAGCTTTCAAATTGATCCCATGTTTTAAAATGACAAAAGAAAATGATTAAAATTTCCTCTAAGTATTGATAAATCAAGCCTCGACATCCCTTAGTACTTTCAAATGAGTTTAAGAAGAAGAACAATGGAAAAGAACTTTGAAAAATACTTTTTGGTCCAAATTTATTGATACATGTTGAAAAATACATTCGAACAAGCATCGATAGAATTTGAAATCTATCGATACACTTTCTTGAGAAAAGTCAAAATTGGCAAAGCCAAATTCAATCTATCAATACATGCTTAAAATGTACTGATAGAAATTTAACAGAATGCTCATTATCTCAAAAGTATCTAAATATTAACAAATGTATCAATACATTTTTAACAGAATATTGAAATCCCTACAACCAAGCCCAAAAGGATCGATACATTGACCAATGTATCGATAGATTTTTCATAAAATACATTCTGCCTAAAATCTATCGATACGTCCCAAAATGTATCGATAGATTTCCACGACTGTTCAAAAATAAAAGCAGCAAGTATAATTTATTATATCATTGTTCTTCAAGATTTTAAGTCTTCTATTGTATTATTTATTAGGCCTTCAGTTCTTATTTTTCTTCCTTATCAAACATTATACTTAATTTGCCACTCAGCTTTTAAGAGGCATTCTAGCTAGACCCATCTCATTTATTGTATACTTGTTAGTGGTTATACCTTAACCAACTGAAAAGGCAGTGTTTGAGTGGTTATACCTTAACCAAAGTAAAAGGCAGAGTGGTTGTACTTTATCCATAAAAGCCATTGCATTGTAAGATTGTGCTTCATCCATAAAAGGTAGTGTATGTGTTTTTCATTTCAATAGTGGATTTTAATTTCTTTAGTGAATCAAAGGGAGAGGATGTAGGCAAAAAGGCTGAACCTGCATAAAAATTCTTGTGTTATTTTCTCTTTTATTCTTCACAAATTCATTTGTGTTCTTAACTTCTTTCTCTACACAAATTTTATTGATTTGCTCAATTCCAAAAAGGGACTTGGTTTAAGAAATTTTTATTTTTCTTAAATTTGAAAAGAAATTTTAAAATATTCCAATTCACCTCTCTTTTGGAAATATTTACATTAGGCTTATTGCAATAACAATTGGTATCAAAACTAGGGCTCAATCTTACAAGTCTAACAACCTTGAGTGATCCAAAAGCAAAGCTCAACACTTTAAGATGGAATCCACCTCAACTATTCTTTGAGAGGGACGCTTAACTCAAAGACTTTCATTCTTCTTAGGTACGAATTACCTTTAATGAAAGAAAAGAATGGAGATGTTCATTCAATTAGTAGATTTTGAGGTTTGGAATGTTATTTTATATGGTCCTTATGTCCCTACTAAGGAAATAAATGGACAAACATTTGATAAAACTAGGAAAAAGTGGAATGACAAAGAAAAGGAGTTGATCCAAACAAATTGTAAAGCCTTAAATACTCTTCTTTGTTCTTTCAGTGCTAGTGAGGTCAATAGAGTATCCACGTGTGAAATTGTAAAACAAATTTGGGATAGCTTAGAAATAGCCTACAAAAGAACAAATCAAGTTAAGGAATCCAAAATAGGATTTCTCACGTGACTATAAGCTATTTAGGATAAAAGAAAGTGACACTATAAACCAAATTTATGAGAGATTCATTAATATAGTTGGAGGTTTGAAGGCCTTTAAAAAAGGCTTCCCAAATGCCCAATTAGTTAAGAAGATACTTTACAGTCTTTTCAAGTCATGGAGACTAAAAGCGACAAGCATAAAAGAAGCAAGAAACCTAAATGATTTTAAACTAAAAGTTCTTGTACGATTTTTACTTACCTATGAGATGACTCTAAAACATAAATTGCTCTAGATGATAAAAAGAAAGAGGACATTAAGAAGAAAGAGATATCTTTATAAGCCATAATTGAAGAAGATGAGAGGAACATAAGAGATAAAAGTAAAGAGAATAAGGACATAGCCATGCTAGCCAAGAGGTTTAGTAAATTCATGAAGAGGAACTATAGAGGTAGGAGACCTTCTAAAAGAGATATGCTAAAAGGAGAACATAGTAAGGATCACTTGATATGTTATAAGAGCAAAAAATTGGGACACACCAAGTATCAATGCCTAAACAAAAAAAGTGCCTTAAAAAAATTAAAGAAGAAAGTCATGGTTGCCACTTGGAGTGATAGTGATGACTCTCAAGATGAAATAGATGAAGGTGCCAACCTTTGCTTCATGGCACTTGAAGACACCAAGGTATGCTCTACCTCCCATGATTCTAGTTAATGTAATTTAGATCAAGACTCATATTCATTTGATGAACTACAAGATGTATATGATGATTTAGCATTTGAATTTGAAGAAAAGACATTGAAATGCAAGAACATCATATCCAAGTTTAAGGGAGAAAATGAATTCTTAGTGTGAGACCCTGTCTAAGTTGTTAGAAAGCCGGTATTGTACCTAATGGTACGATTAAGTTAAATCGAGTTTCAAACTAGTTTAATAGAAATTCTAAGAGGAATTTCAAAATTCTGAGACCCACAGAACAGCTCAGAATAGTGATTTGGAGTTCAAGGTCCAGTCTGGAGTCAATCGGGAAAATTGACCGGTTAAGGACAAAACGGTCATTTTCTCATTTGTTGATTTATGGAGATTTTTAACCAAGATTTGATCACATTGGACCAAAAAATAATTATATGAAATATAGTTATGATTTTTGGAGTATAAAATGATGTTTAGCAGTGTAAAATGGTGATTTTCGGTGTTATTGGAGCACAAGGGTAAAATGGTAATTTTGCCACCGGAGTACTAAACGGGAATCTTTTTGAAAGGATTTTGCCCCAATTGGGTAATATTGATTTATATTAGTGTTATTTGAGGTTGGACAGTGAAAATAATGAAATTCTGGTACATTTCGGAGTATAGGGGTAAAATTGTAATTTTACCATCCGGGGGGTAAAACCGTAATTTTCCATTACCAGAACCATTATTTCCAGCCATGATCAACCTTGGATCAGATGTTGACTTGATTCATCAAGTGGTGGAGAATAAATGGAAGAAAAAGTCAAAAAGTAAAAAAAATGGACCAATGGTGTGATAACACGTGGCAAGCTTTTATATTTTATTATTTAAGCCATAAAAATCAGCCTTTAACCCTCATTTCTCTCTCTATATTCGGCTCACACCAGAATTGAAGGGTAGAAAAGAAGAACAAAGGAGAAAAACACAAAACCTAGGTGGAAATTTAAGGAAAAGTGTGATTTTCAAAGGAAATCACTTGAAAAAGGTAATAAATCTTTACTTTGGCTTGTGATTTACCATATCTATGCTTTTGTTCTTGAATTCTATGGTTAAATATGGAGATATCATGATGGAATAGATTCTGAAAAATGGGTATGAGTATGGATTTGATGTTGGATTGGATTGAATTTAAACTATGTTAGTGTTTAGAGGTAGTTAAGCATGATTATGGACAAAAATGGAAGAAAGAAATTGAATCTCATGGTTGTTCTTCATTGACCGAACCTAGGGTGTAGAGAAACCATGAAGAAATTGTTTCATTTCAAATGAAATGATTTCATTTGAAATGAAGGAAATTAGAAAATGACAAATGCAAGTGAAAAATGTAGTAGGAAAATTTTCAGTGCTAATGCACTGTATTGGCCGAATTTTTCCATAAAGAAATGGAAAATGGTGAATGCTGAAATTGGCATTAATTGAATGATTTGTGGTGAATTAAAGTATTAGAAAAAGAATGGGCCAATTCGGAATCAAATTGGACATAATAGCCGATTAATCGGGTAATCGGTCGAAATTAGGCAATGCCGCGTTAAAGCGATAATCGGACGTATTTTTGCCTTTGCGTATCATACGTTAGCAATTTAAATTAATCTGTATTAGTTTGGGGGCATTATAGTAATTTCTTAATTTTATTCTGTGTTAAGGTGGTGAGAAGTCCGGAAAAAGGCAAGGGAATCGTGATTGAGGATTTTTAATTCGAGAGCATCCGGAATCTGGATTTGTGAGACGGTGAGTGAACTTGCATTTCAAATTATTTGGGGAATGCACATTGTATTGAAATAGATGATTAAATGATTTATTCAAAGTTTTTAAAATGTGTGCCGGGAACAAGCCCCTGATAAAAAATGATTTTACGTGATGGAATTATGTGGTATGCATGAAATTATGTGTTCTTATAACCTGTTGCCACATATGTGTGAATATGTGTGATGTATGGACATTTGATATTGTTGATGTATATATGTAAATGTACATGTGTGTGATGTGGGGAAATGCTCATGTCGGTGAGATTGGATGTGGAAAATGTGGTTGGTGCACGATGTGGGGGGATGAACACTATAGCTCCAGCTATGTGCACAATGTGGGGGGATGCACATGAGCTGGTGAGTGCACATGGTGCACATGATGATGACTCCAGCTATGTGCACGATGTGGGGGGATGCACATGAGCTGGTGAGTGCACATGGTGCACAGGACCACTCCAGCTATGTGCACGATGTGGGGGGATGCACATGAGCTGGTGAGTGCACATGGTGCACACGATATCTTCAGCAAGTGAGACAATGGAATGTTGTATTTATTTGTGTGTGTATGTATAAAAATTGATTATTCCTTCATTATAAATTAAATTGCAGTGAGGGGAAGGGTTTGATAATAAATTGGATAAAAATGAATGTGTTTCAAATGTATGCATCATATTTTGAACCCTTCCTGGTATTATGGCTTGTTCCTATCTAATGTTTGCTCACTGAGTTTTATACTCACCGTTTTCAAAAATTCATGTTTTCAGATCAGGAGATTGTAGATTCCTAGATCGCGGGATCACAGTAGTCCATCTCCTGGTAGGTGTCTGGCATTCAGTAGTGGCCGTTTTTTTTGTACATGTCTCCGCTGGAAGTCATGGGTTTTTGTATGATGGATATGTACATGTAATGTACATTGTCAGAGTTTATATTTGACTGGTATGAATGTAAATGTGTAAGCAATGTAAGTTTCCAAATACATGACTGGAATAGTACATGTATACCGTGATTAATAGTGTCATTGTGAATTGGCTGTGTCCACACCCGAAAAGGGTGTGTGTGTGTATGTGTGACTGGATATGTCACTGTTAGTTGGCATTGTATGCACACTGGGTGCATTACGTGTGGATGCCTCACACGAGCATGTATGGAATAAAGAAAGTGAAATTATGCTTGCTTAGGCTTAGTGAGCTATGCTCATTGGGTCCTTGCGCCGGTCATGGCCCGGGAATTGGGTCGTGACACTTAGTTAAGACAAAGATTGAACTAGAAAGCATAGTTAAGACTTGAAAATTGAGAGATATGAGTAGAAAAAGAAAAATGAGAATTTGCATGTCACATTTTTAAAATTCAACATGAGTCAACAAAAATTGAATGACATGTTAGAAACATAAAGAGCATTCTTTGACAAATAAAGAATATGTTATAATGGTACTCAAAAGGAAACTTATTTTAAAATTTATTTTGTTAAAGAAGATGAAAAAACATGACTCATTCACTAGATGCATTTATTGTCATAAAGTAGGATATTTTACTTATTCTTGTCTTTTAAGAATTACCACTTATAGAGGTAAAAAAAAAATCAAAAGTGTGCAGGTTTCAAAAGGAACTAAGCCTCCACATGGTAAGGTAGTAAGATTGGAGTGGGTTCTAAAAGGAATCAAAGACTTAACTCATATAGACCCAAGAAAATTTGGGTACCAAAGTCAAAAGTTTGAATTTTGTTTTTATAAGAAGAGTTCATTTGATTAAAGTCAAGAGCAGAAGAAAATGGAAAGTGGTATCTTGATAGTGGATGCTTTAGACACATGAGAAGGCTAAGGGGTCTTTCAAGGAATTAAGATTAAAAAAAAAGAAGAAATGTAACCTTTGGTGACTACTACAAACTCCAAAGGTCACATTGAAGGTATTGGTGCTATTAGTAAAAACTCTTTCTCTCAAATTGAAAATGTTTTATTTATAAACGGTCTTAAGCATAACTTGTTGAGTGTTAGTCAACTTTGTGACAAGGGTCTTAAAGCCATATTTGAACCATTAACATGTAATGTTGTTGATATTAAAAATAATGAGACTCTCTTTGTTGGTCAAAGACAAAGTAATATATATGTTGTTTTCTTGGATATTTTTCTTCTAACAATGTATGTTTCATGGCTAAAAAGAATGAGGATAGTTGGTTATGGCATAGGAAACTAGGACAAACTAGAATTAACATAATTTCAAAACTATTACTCTAGATCTTGTAATAAAACTCCTTAAGTTAAACTTTGAAAATGACAAACTTTGTGATGTTTGTGCTAAAGGCAAACATAAGAGAAGCTCATTTAAATTAAAAAAGGATGTAACCACTATTAAAGCTTTACAATTACTTCACATAGATCTTTTTGGATCAACTAGGACCACTAGTTTAGGTGGAAAGAATTATGGTTTAGTAATAGTGAATGACTATAGTAGGTTTTTTTGCTTTACGTTCTTGCTCACAAGAATGAAGCTTTAAAAATCTTTACTTTTGTATACCAAAAAGTTAAAAATTAGAAAAGGTATAAATAACAAATGTTAGAAGTGAGCATAGAAAATAATTTGAAAACCTAGGTTTTGAGCAACTTTGTGATGAAAATGGATATAACCATAATTTTTCAGCCCCTAGGACTCTACAATAAAATGGAGTAATGGAAAGAAAAAATAGGACTTTATAAGAAATGGCTAGAACCATGCTGTGTGAGAACAATTTACTTAGGTGCTTTTGGGCCAAAGTCATTAATACTTCATGTTATATTGTAAAGAGAGTAATGGTTAGGCCAACATTGAAGAAAAATCCCTATGAAGTTTACAAAGTGAAGAAACCTAACATTGTTTACTTTCATCCATCAGGTTGTAAATTCGATGTATTGAACAATGGAAAAGACAACCTTGAAAATTTTGATGCTAAAAGTGATGAAGGAATCTTTTTAGGATACTTTTTAACTTCTACAGTTTATAGAGTGTTTAATCAGAGGACATTAATTGTTGAAGAATGTATTCATGTGTTATTTGATTATTCTAACCCTCCTCCTAAAAAGGAAAATTATAATGATGATGTAGGTATGCTTCAAGAACAAATTGAAGAGCTTGATCTCAATATTGAAGGATCATAAGTAAATGAAGAAGCACCATAAAAAGAAAAGCAACAAATTGACCAACTTGTTGAAAATGGTGAGCTTAGTTATCCAATGGTAAGAAAAGAGCTTGATGAAAGTAAAATCATTGGTGATCCTAATCAAGGAGTAAAAACTAGAGCTAAAGTTCAAAATGTTTGTGAGTATGTTACCTTTATTTCTCAAATTGAACCTAAAAATATTGATAAAGCCTTAGATGATCACTATTGGATATTAGTTATGCAAGAAGAATTAAATTAATTTGAAAGGTGTCAAGTGTGGGAGTTAGTTCCTAAGCCAAATGATTATCCAATTGTAGGTACTAAATGGGTCTTTGGAAACAAAATGGATTAAAATGGAGCCATAACTAGAAACAAAGCTAGGTTAGTTGCCAAAGGATATAGTCAAGAGGAAGGAATAGATCATGATGAAACTTATGCTTTAGTAGTGTTGTTGGATTTACCGTGCAAGTTCATCTATTGTTAACAAGTAATGTAATAAAAAGTAAAGTATCATTCATGTCATGACCCGGTACTCCCTTCGAACCCGTGACAATCGCCACGATGTCTCGAAAGACATTCCTTACCCGAAATGTCCACTGAAACCCCGTAAGGCTCTAACATCAGTTTTCCGCTTCCCTTAGGAGCAACAGTTACTAAATATCACATTTAAAAGGAATTTAGACTATTTTCAAATAAAAAACAGTCAAAAAGTAATTTCTATCTCACAAGGGTATTTTGGTCATTTTACCCAAAAATTTCGAAACCTACTAAAAATATAGTATATAGGTGAAAAACATACATTTCATATCTAAAAATAAGTTTGGTTGTCTAAATCATTCATTTAAAGTAAAATTATAGCTAATTGGACTAAATAAAAATATTGAATAAAATATTTTATTTTTTTTATAAAACAATATTTATAGAATACTACGTAAACAATTTATGTAGCGTAATAACAAAATAAATTCATGTATATAATGGCACACATAGCCAGGGTATACAAAATATTCTACAATGACATGTGAGCCCCAAATAACAAAAATGAACAAGAACGTAGACCTGCTACTTTTGAGGATGCAAATCCAAAAGCAACCCTCGACAAAATCAGCTGTCTACAAACTGTCCTGAGCCTGAAATGAGTGGAAAGAAAGGTAGTGAGTTTTTATAAACCTAGTGAGTAAGGAAAGATCGTCTATAACATCTAAAGCCGAGTAAATGGAGACAATTAAAACATTTCATCATAACATGCTTCATAACATTAAAACTCATTTCAACTCATATAAAACAATTATAATTCATTTGAATAATCAACAAGGCTTATGATTCTCTTAAAAACTTGGTTCGTGCCAAAACTAGTACTCGATGACACCTTGGCCAGGCATCCAACCGAGTCCGCCAAGGCTGTTAAAACGACATATACACATAAAACATGTTTTTACGTTTAAAAACATAGCCGTTCCTTGGCATTGGCTGAGTTTCACCCTCATATGGTAGTTCGGCGTGAAGTGAACTCTAAACTATTACCATAAGAGATACCCTCCACGCCTCTCATACTAAAGTAGCATATAACGGGGTTTACCGTGCCTCTTTAATAGTCCGGTCCATGAAAACCTACCCATTGCAGTAAGCTAATCAATTAACCCACCAAATCAATAAAATTTTGACAGCATGACATGGCTAATATGATATTACCCAGCCTGTCAAGGTAAAACAAAACAGTTCATATATTCCACACAAACACAAATCCAGCCATTCATGCTATCACATTGTCATAAGCCATCAATTCAAACCATATATCAATTACAAATCCCGTTATACCGAAACATTCATTACAAAGCAAGGTCGACATAACGAACAATAGTCAAAACATATATATATATATAATACAAGTATATAGTCTCCACTTACTCAATTTCCAAAGCCAGTATTCGATTTTAAAACAATTTATGAATTTTATTTTATTTAACCAAAACTTCAATTGTAAAACATAATAATTCATAGTTTAAGTTCATTTTTTTTAAAATCATAAAAACGAGTATAAACTAGTTTAGATAATTAAGATGATACTCTGTTTACTCACAATAATGGGAGTCGGAGTACTCTTATTCCTGGTCCTCGGGTATAATATCCTTACCCTTACTAGAGGGGTCACCACCTATACATAATACACCATAAGTGACTCAATACATTTATGCCAAACTATTATAAAACTATTTTAGGCTCTATATGAATGCATGAAATTGAATGAGAAATATTCGAATAGCCATTTAAAAATGGTGTTCTACGTAGGTTCAATAATTATTGGACTGAAATGGTATTCGTCTTAACTCGAACTATACACTATCTAATTAGCCAAAACACCCAATTCAACTCCAAATATATTCATTGCACTTCCAATGCTCTAAATACACCCAAAATACCTCAATGCACTTAGTGGTTACTTAGCTCATCATATCTGATTTTTTTCCTCTTTAATTTTCGACACCACCAATTATCAAATACGAGCCAAATAACATGAAGTATGACAAAATTCAGCATAAACACATTCACTATGAAATTCGGCCAAGGAGGGTTGGGTGAAGGACATGTGATTTTCATGCTTATTTTTCATACCTAATATCACAAAACAACTAAAAACACCTATACAACATGAAATCTAGCAAGAACTACCATCAAAATCTTCCCCCCTATGTTCGGCCATCAAGGGTTCCTTCATGAAAACTTGAGTTCCAGCCATGGAAAATGAAAAAGAAAGTATGAGAAAGGTAAATCTTAAGCTAAATCGTAAAATCTTACCTCAGATCGCGTTGTTTTCCGAGAATCGATGAATTTTTCTTGAATTTTTACCTTAGGGCTTGTTTTTCTTCTTTTTTCCCTTTTTTTTTGGTTTGACCGAATATGAATAAGTGAAATGGGGTGGGCTTGTGCTAATTTATAAAGGAAATGGTAAACTAATCAAGGCTTGACACATGTCACCATATGATTGGTCCACATTTAAAACTTAATTATTAAGGTTTTTCTCACCACCACAAAAAATACCTCAATTATCCAAAGTATAATATGATAATAGGTGAAATTCATGGGCTTGACAAGTGTCATGGTGGTGTAAAATTTCAAAAATTCCAATTACGTCCTCATGGACACGTGAAATGACCGTTTTGCCTTTATGCTCGAAAAATGTCAGAATTGAAAATTTTCACTTCTCAAATTCAAATTATGCTCCAAATAGTCAAACTTGGTTAAAAATTTCGTCCAACATTCCAATTTTACCCTTGAGTGGTAAAATGACCATTTTACCCCTACATTATGAAAAGTTCCGATTGGACTCCAAATCAATCCTCGAACTCCGAATCACCATATTAAGACATTCTAAGGTTCAATAACTTTCAAATACATCCTAAAATCTCTATTTGGACTAGTTCGAGGCTTTAATCGACTTAATTGTACCACTAGGGACGATACTGATTTTTAATGATTTTTTTAGGCATCCAAATATGCAAACATGCTATCAAGTACATGAGTGACATGGTGGGTATATTATAAAGCTGGGGCTTGATAGTTCCCATGGAGAATTGCACCAAGATCTTGTACTCAGTACTAAAATAAGTTTGATTTTCAAAAATTAAGTTAGTTTTATGCTTTTGTAGATGTGCAATTAAAATGGCTTCAATTGGTGAAGAATAGAGCATGAATGGCTAAATGCAAAAGATCAAGCTTATTATTAAGTTAATAATAACTTTTGAGGCTTGACAATAACTTTTTAGTACTATAATTTGCATGAATGGCTAATTTTATACTTAATTTTAGTTTAGTTTATAACTAAGATCTTTTGCTCAATACTGACTAAGATCTTTTGCTTAGTACTATAATAACTTTTTAGTATTGTTCCCATGGAGAATTGCAAATTTTATTTTAGTTATCATTAAGTTAGTATTAAAAAGTCAACTCCACCCTTTTTACCTGTCACGACTCAATTTCTCGAGCCATGACCGGCGCATGAGCTCAATGAGCATAGCTCACTAAGCCCAAGCAAGCCTATCCATTTACCCTTGCTTAACAAATTTATCATATCATGCACACACACACACACACACCTTTTCCTGGGTGTGAACATAGCCAAATCACAATGGCATTATCGATAATAATATACATGGACTATACTAGTCATGTATTTAGCAATTTACATTGCATACACATATTTACATTGTTTGAGTGTATTCACAATACAAAAAGACCCATGACTTCTAGCGGAGACATTTACAATAAAAGGGATCACTATCGAATGCCAGACACATACCTAGGAGATGCACTACGGGGACTCCTCGATCTAGGGTCCAACAGTTTCCTAATCTGAAAACATGAATTTTTAAAACAGTGAGTACAATACTCAGTGAGTGAATATTAGAAGGGAACAAGCAATATCAACTAGGAGATTTGATAATCATGATGCACTGGTTGAAAATGAGACCATTTTTGATCTAGTTAATAGTTAAACCCTTTCCACTTAGCCCAGAATTTATTCTAGCTAGACAACAAAATCAACGATTACCGCTACAGTAGGAAGGCATTCTTGCTGCAACTATAATGAATTTCTGCTACAGCGAAGCGTAATCACACCCCTTCACAAAATGAGGGTTTCACTCAACCATACGAGAGTTTCATGTTAAACCCTTTTTTTCTTCAATTTAAAACAATTCGCATAGCATACAATCACACATATATGCATAAAACAATGAGCAATCACATACACCACCAGGACTTCACCGTCCTTGGTGGTAAGAAAAATAACTATCAAAGCACTTGGTAAGAGGTATCACTCAGCATCCTTTCCAAGTTCTTGGGCGGAGAATTACTCGACGAAGGGTATCACTCAGCATCCCTCTTTGCACACCATTACAGGTATGTGCATTACTACTTCACACGTGCATGATTACATCAAGTTCATATAATTTCTTAACAATACAAGTAAGCATCATATAAATGAGCATAATTCAGCACAATCAAGTTTCACATCAGTGGAAATAATATTTCACGAAAAACTTGTTCCCATGGTACCCGTTCTTTTTGTAGAAGATTGAATAAAATCATTCAAGCATTTTATTCAAATACGTTTATATTTTCCAAAACCATTTTGAAATGCAAATTCACTCACAGGCTTTTGGGAGTCGAATTCGAGCACTTCGACTGCTAATCCTCGGGTGCGATTTTCTTGCCTTTATCCGAAGGCTCACCACCTTGACAAATAGCACCATAATTTAATTACTATATTGGTGTTAATTAGGTATAAAATTAACCTAATTTCTATACAGATGCATAAAATACTCGATCAATCACTTAAACGCGGTGTTGACCTAATTCAGTCGATTACCCGATAAATTGACCAACATGTGCAATTTAGCTCCAAATTGCACCGTTTTATTTCTAATACCTCAATTCACCAAATACCATTTAATAGTGCCAATTTCAGCATTAAAACTTTTCCATTTCTTCATGGAAAAATTCGGCCATTACAGTGTATTAGCACTGTAATTTTTCCTACTTAACTTTTTTACCTTAAATCATCATTTTCCAATTCATTTCATTTTCCACACACAACCTAGGATATTCGGCCATTGAAGATTCATGGGGAAAATCAAGTTTTTTCTTGTTGTTTTGCTTACTAACATGTTAAACTATCTCTAAAAACTAACATAGTCTAAAATCAAGCCAATCCAACATTAATTCCTCTTCCATACTCATTTTTCAGAATTTAATTCATCATGATAACTCAATATTCTACCATGGAAATCAAGAACAAAAGCATGGGTAAGCTAGGTATTAAGGAGAATTAAAGAAATTCTAACTTACCTAGCTTGTTTCCTTGATTTCTTCATTTTCTCTTTGATTTTCCACCTAGGTTTTCTTGTTTTCCCTTTGTTCTTGTTGCTGGCTACTTAGGCTGAATGTGGTGAGAGAATTGAGGATTTAATGGGCTGATTTTTATAGAAAATAATAAAATAATCAAGCATGCCACGTGTCACATGCTTATTGGCCTATTTTTTTTAACTTTTTGACTTTTTCTTCTAAATTTTCCACCACAATTAATTCCATATTTATCCATTCCTACCACAAATAAAATCACTTGGTCTTGACAAGTGCTGGGGTGAAAAATTTACCGATTTGCCCCCGGGGTGAAAAAATTACGATTTTACCCCTATAATCCGAAATGTACCGAAATTATATTATTTCCACTTTTCAACCTCAAATAACACTAATATTGATCAATCTTAATCAAATTGGGCAAAAATAGTTTTTAAAAATTCTCGTTTGGTCCACTAGTGATAAAATTACTATTTTACCCTTTTGCTATAAAAATACCGAAAATCATAATTTTTCACTACTAAACTTCATTTATACTCCAATAATCATAATTATATTTCATATAATTATTCTTAGTCAAATGTAATCAAATCTTTGCTAAAATTCACCATTTTATCATCAAATGGCAAAATGACCGTTTTGTCCATAATCAGTCAACTTTCCCGATTGACTTCAAACTAGACCTTGAACTCCGAATCACTATTCTAAGTTATTTTGTGGGTTTCAGAATTGTCAAATTTCTCTTAGAATTTCTATTTGAACTCATTCAAGGATCGAATCAACTTAATTGTGCCACTAGGTACAATACCGGCTTTTAACAAATTTGACAAGGTCTCACACTACCTTATTCAACATCAAGCTTAATACATTTCCTAAAATAATTTATATACTTAAGAGTAAGGGATGTAAAATTGGAAATTTATTTATAAGCTATGCTAAATAAATGTGTTTAACAAAAAAAAATATGTGTTTGATAAAGAAAACGTAAAATTAGGCTCACATGGGGTATACTAAGGATAAAAATATATTAAAGTAGGCTTGAAAGGCTCAAACGGTTCGAAGATGGCCATCTCCTTAACTAAGTATTGCTTAAGATTTCACCTCGAGAGAAAATCAAACAAATTCTAGAATTTATGACATAATCCAAAATTTAAATTAATATAAACCATCTCTAAATATGCACAACAATTCTAAGCAAATGATCAAGTGTTGAAGTAATGAAAATCACATCCTAATAATGATACTTAACCTAAGAATTTACCACAAACCAAACAATTTCCATATTTACCAAAAGCTAAAGATAACAAGATAACTAAGTTCTCATCATTGGATAGGAAAATCATCAAAAAATGTGCAAAATCACTCAAGCTATCAATGAAATAGACTTTTAAAAACTAAACATAAATGAAAAAGAAATTGAGATAATCATGCAAATGAAATAAACTTAAGATATAAATGAAAAAGATAGTGTCCTCCCCCAAACTTAAATTGAACATTGTCCTCAATGTTTAAAATAGAAAAAGAAAAAGATAAGTAAAACTTCCTTGACAATGGTAGCAATGTGGAAAGAGCTTTATTCTTCTTCTTCGTCCTCACCATTATCTCCAAAGTTGTTGAAAGGGTCTAGTAAGGTGACAAAAATCTAAATAAGAAAAAGAATATAAACAAATTAATGTGAAAAATCTAAAAAATTAGTAACCTCAAAGAAAAAAAGTATGAGTTTCGAAAACTTGGGTTGCCTCTTAAAAGGAAAAGTAAAACTAGAATTTGTCAACTCTTCGATCTTCGATCTTCAAGAGTTTTTCCTTACTTTCTTGCTTGCTTGACAACTTTTTTTCTTCAGAAAACCCTTATTTCTTTTGCGTCTTTCAATTGCCTCAAAAGTGCCTTTAAATATGCTCCAAAAAGACTTAATTTGAGTCAATCTAGAATCAGAATGTTTGAGATATCATGTCGGCCCGTGGCCTTACTTTCTCGACATCACGATGCCTAACTTGTTGTCTCCCAGCACATTCTCTACTACACTCGATCAACTTGTGACACGATTTTCTCCTTGATTTGGCCCAAACTTGTTGGAACATTTTCAAATAAAATGTCTATTGAAAAAATTGTATTTCAAAATTATATTTATTGGAAATAAGAAAATAAAAGAAGAGTCATGTTTGTTGGGAAAACCAAAAAGTTAGGTCTATTTGAAATAAACATGTGTAATTGTTTGAAAGAGACCCAAACTGTGTTTGTTAGGAATAGGCATCTAAGCCTATAAAACAGACCATCCTTTAGACAATAGAACCTACAAAAAAAAAAACAATAACATATTTCCTTCCTTTCTCTAACATTCTCTAAGTTTTCTTCTATATTATTTTGCTGTAGAAAAATAATATAGAAGTTTGATAATCTTGTCATATTCCGATGAGTGGTCAGCAGATTGATTTCGTTAGTGCAAAACGCCATCAATCACTAGGCTTCATTGTATCTTCGAGGTTTATACATCGATAAATCTTTTGCACACTAAAAGTGGGGGCAAATAAAACCTTAAGGATAGTAGCATTGATACACCCCTTAAAGCCAATTTCTACATTTTCCAATTTGGCGTTCTAATAGAACAAGGCAAAATGGTAAACATGAAAGTTGTAGCCCTGTTTCTTAACTTTCTAATGGCACAAGAATCTCATCAATTGGACTTCTAGAATGAGAGATATGCTCAAAATATTGAAACATATATGAGAGAAGCACTTAGCCATTCATGCATTCTTCTTCACGAATTGAAGCTATTTTAATTGCACACCTACAAAAATATAAAATTAACTCAATAATAATTAAACTAAAAGAAAATTATGATCAAACTAAAATAAAATAACTTAAATAAAATCAACCTAACTTGATTTCCTAAACTAAGACAAATAACTAAAAATATCTAATTTTTATAGTAAATCTCGAGAACTTAGCCAATTTAATACTCAAAATGTGACAAAATAACTCTATAAAATATAGTTATCAAGTAGCTAGACTAAAGGCCATTAAAATGTTTTTAGTTTTGCATGCTACATGAACTTTAAGTTATATCAAATGATGTTAAGAGAGCTTTTTTAATTGGACTTATAAATGAAGAAGTATATGTTGAACAACCTTCCGGTTTTGAGAGTCTTACTTTTCCAAATCATTTTTTAGATTAGGAAAAGCTTTGTATGATTTAAAGCAAGCTTTTAGAGCTTGGTATTAACCTTAATCAAAATTCTTAGTAAAAAATGATTTCAATAAAGGGGAAGCTGATAAAACTTTTTTCTTTCTAACCAAAGGCATAGTCATTTTAATTGTACAAGTTTATATTGATTATATTATTTTTGGCACTACTGATGAACTTTTTTGTCAAGAGTTTGCTAAAACCATGTAAAGAAAATTTGAAATGAGCATGATGGTTGATTTAAACTATTTCCTTGGACTTCAGATAAAACAAAGGCAAGATGGAACATTTAGAAGTCAAGCCAACTATACAAAAGACATGCTCAAGAAGTTTGGTATGGAAAGCATAAGAACAAACCACGCTCCAATGAGCACCTCAAAAATGCTTGATAAGGATGAAAAAGGTATGCTTATTGATCAAAAGCTCTACAGATCCGTGATTGGTTCGTTGCTTTATCTTACCGCTAGTAAACCATACATAAGCTTTAGTGTAAGATTGTATGCTAGGTTTCAATCATTTCCTAGAGAACCTCATTTAAATGCTATCAAAAGAATTTTTAGGTACTTAAAAGTGTGAGACCTTGTCAAGCTTGATTAAAAGATGGTATTGTACCAAGTGGTACAACCAAGTTAAATCGAGCCTTGAACTAGCTCAAATAGATATTCTAAGAGAAATTTGAAAATTTTGAAACCCACAGAATGACTTAGAATAGTGATTCGAAGTTCAAAGTCCAGTTTGGAGGTAATCGGGAAAATTGACCAGTTAGGGACAAAACGGCCATTTTACCATTTGATGATAAAATGGAGATTTTTAGTCAAGATTTGATCATATTTGACTAAGAATCATTATATGAAATAAAATTATGATTATTGGAGTATAAAATGAAGTTTAGAAGTGAAAATTTGTGATTCTCGGTATTTTTGGAACACAAGGGCAAAATGGTAATTTTACCACTGGAGGACTAAACGAGAATTTTTTTAAAAATATTTTTGCCCCATTTGATTAATATTGATCAATATTAGTGTTATTTAAGGTTGAAAAGTAGAAATAATGTGATTCCGGTACATTTCGGAGTATAAGGGTAAAATCGTAATTTTGCCATCCTGGAGGCAAAACGGTAATTTTCCACCACCAGAACATATTTTTCCAGCCATGGTCATCTATTATTCATATCTTGACTTTGACTAATCATGTGGTGGAAAAGAATTGGAATAAAAAGTCAAAAAAGTTAAAAAATGGGCCAATGGCATTATGCCATGTGGCAAGCTATTTTATTTTATTATTAAAGCCTAAAAATCAGCCATAAAACCCATTTTCTCTCTCCAAATTCTGCACAAACCAGATTCAAAGGAAAACAAAAGAGAACAAGGAGAAAAACAAGAAAACCTAGCCAAAAATTCAAGAAAAAAGTGTGATTTTCAAGGAAAATCAAGTGACAAAGGTAACATTTCTTCACTTTTGCTTATGATCTACAATACCCATGCATTTCTTTCCATTTTCTATGGTTGAGAGGCATGATATCATTATGACTTCAATTCTGAAAAATGGGTATGGATGAGGATTTAATGTTGGATTGGCTTGATTCTAGACTATGTTAGTGTGTAGAGATAGGTTAGCATGTTAGTAAGCAAAACCGCAAGAAAAAAACTTGATTTTCCCTATGAATCTTTCAAGGCCGAATATCATAGGTTGTATTTGGAAAATGAAATGATTTCATTTGAAATGAAATAAATTAGAAATTGATGATTTAAAGTGAAAAAGTTAAGTAGGAAAATTTTCAGTGATAGTGCACTATAATGGTTGAATTTTTTCATGAAGAAATGGAAAGGTTTAAATACTGAAATTTGCCATTTATAAATGATATTTGATGAATTGGGGTATTAGAAAAGGAATGACACCATTTGGAGTGAAATTAGACACAATAGTTATTTTATCGGGTAATCGGTCAAAAAGCGTATTTACGCGATTAATCGGGTAATTTGAGTTCCATCGCCCGCATTCATTTAGATTCAAAGGGCCTGAAATGGATTATGATAATTGACACAAACTATTAAATTTTGTGTCATGTATTATGGATAGGAGGAGAGCCCTTAAAAAAAGGCAAGAAAGTCGCACTTGAGAATTAGCAGTCAAAGCACCCGAATTCGACTCCGAAAAAACTGTGAGTGAATCTGCATTCAAAAATTGTTTTGGGAATATGAATACATTTGAATAAATGGTTTGAATGATTTGCATCCAATTTCTAGTTAAATATAAATAAGTCCCAAGAACAAGCCCTTGATAAATTGTCTCTATGTTGTGAAATGTGGTTGTTGTGAATTTGGGTGTTATTACATTATATGGGTATATATCTATACATATATGTATATATGTTGTGCATTGATAGATAATATTGTGTAATGATTATAACCGTACGTGTGTACAATGATAAAAAGGCTCATAGAGGATGGGATAGTCTTGGGAACCAACTTTTAGAAATATTTTATGTTATGATTATGTGCTGTGTGAAAAGAAAATGGATGTCTGCTCGTTTAATGTGTTGATAATTATATGAATGAAATTACAATGTGTAATAATGACCGAGGGCGTGCCAGTAGGAGTGCACCCAGGGTCATATTGCTATGTTTAGTGGGAAATGTACCCATGAGGTCCAGAGGCTTGTAGGGGCAGCGAGACGTAACGCCTGCAAGTACTCTAATATGTACTGAGTAAAGTGGGGACAGCGAGACGTAACGCCTGCAAGTATTATGATACGTACTAAGTAAAGTGGGGACGACGATACCTAGCCCCCACAATTTCCTAGAAATTTAGAGTTGAGCAAAGTGGGGACGGCAATACATAGCGCCCACAATTTCTTAGAAATTCAGAGTTGAGCAAAGTGGGGACGGCGAGGCGTAGCGCCCACGATTCTTAGGAAATTGGAGTTGAGCAAAGTAGGGATGGCGAGGCGTAGCGCCCACGATTCTTGGAAATTTTCACGCGTGAACTTTGGTGAAGCGTGATTATCCGTCCAGGGGCTTGCAGGGACGGCGATTTATAACGCCTGCAAGTGCTCAGATAAATGTCTCTTTTACCACCAAGAACAATGAAGACTTGGCGGTGTATATGATTGTTCTTGTCTTTGTGAATATATGTGTGATGATATGGTATGCGAATTGCTTAATATATGTGTAATTGTATGGTATGCGAATTCCTTTAAATTGAGGAAAATGAGGTTTAGCACGAAACCCTCGTACGATTGAGAGAAACCCTCGTTCAGCGACGGGTTATGATTATGCTTCGCTGCAGCAAGAATGTCTTCACGCAGCAGCGATAATTGTCGATTTTGCTATCTTGCTAGAATAAATCCCAAGTTAAGTGGGAAGGGTTTAAATATTAGCTAGATCAAATATTTTCTCATTTTCAACCGGTGCATCATGATTGTCAAATTTCCATATTGAGATTGCTTGTTCTCGTCTAATATTCACTCACTGAGTTTCGTACTCACGTTTTATAAAATTCATGTTTTCAGATCAGGAGACTATTAGACCCTAGATCGAGGAGTCCCCGTAGTGCATCCCTTGGGTATGTGTCTGGCATTCGATAGTAATCCCTTTTATTGTACATGTCTCCGCTAGAAGTCATGGGTCCTTTGTATTGTGAATACAATCTAACTATGTGAATATGTGTATGCAATGTAAATTGCTAAATACATGATTGGTATAGTGCATGTATATTAATATCAATAATGCCATTGTGATTTAGCTGTGTTCACACCTGGGAAAAGGTGTGTGTATGCATGATATGATATTTGTTAAGCAAAGGTAAATGGATAGGCTTGCTTGGGCTTAGTGAGCTATGCTCATTAAGCTCATGCGCCGGTCATGGCCTGGGAAATTGGGTCGTGACAAAAAGACACAACAAATATAGGAATATGGTATCCAAGGAGTTTCATGTTTGATCTCTACTCATATTCGAATGCTGATTTTGGTGGATGAAAAATAGAAAGAAAATGCACATCCAGCACATGTCAATTTCTAGGTAGTATGTTGATTTCATGGTTTTCAAAGAAACAAAATAGTGTAGCTCAATCCACTATTAAAGCTGAATATGTGGTTGCTAGAAGTTGTTATGCTCAAGTGTTATGGATGAAGCAACAATTAGAAGATTATGGACTAGCCGTGAAAAGAATTCCTATTAAATGTGACAATACTAAGGCCATAAATCTCACAAAGAATCCCATCCACCAATCTAGAATTAAACGCATAGAAATAAGGCACTATTTTATTAGAGGTCATGTTCAGAAATATGGTGTTGTTCTTGAATATGTAGTTACAAAAGACCCATTGGTTGATATTTTACCAAAGCACTTGATAGGGAACAATTTTGCACAATGAGAAGTGAACTAGGTCTTATGAATCCACCTTAAATGAGAAGATTGTCAAGGTTGATTGAAAATGATAAATTTTTGCTAAAAGCTATTTGAAGAAAGTAAGCTTGTAAGAGTGCTTTATTATTTATATCATTCATGATTTTTAATGTGTGATGGGCATATTTGATGATTGGTTATTACACTCGGTATGTATGCTGTTTATGGAATCATGTCATTACACATATACATTCATGTGCATTTATAGCATGGCCATCCAACTCTTAAAGTGTATGGTAAAGTGGTTAGGGGAGCTATTTTCTTTATAATTCATGATCTTTTGTCAAAAAGTCACTAGCATTGGTCCAAGACAATACTTCAAACCATTTTTAAACAAAAATTTCACAATATTTTGATTGTAAACCACATTTAGACCAAATCACGGATTTTTAGAAATAAAGATTTATTTTTTTGAAGGCTACAAAAGCTCATATATCAATACTTTCAACCATGAATCGACACAAGCAAGAACATGTATTGATATATTGACAAATCTATTGATACAATCTTTCCAGTAGCCAAAATAAAAATCCTATGACAAATGTATTGATACATGGGCATATGTATTGATACATGCAAGATCATGTCTTGATAGATCACCAAATCTATCGATACATTTCTTCTAATAGCTAAGAATAAAAATCTATGACAAATGTATCGATACACAAGCAAATGTATCGATACATCTTGTGATTTAAAACCTTTGACAAGTCATTTTCAACTTAACTTGTGACCAAAAAATTCAAAATTCTCTCAACCCTTTTCATTTTTGTTTGAATTTCTCTGGATTTGGCACTAATAAAAGTGCTTCTAAGGTGTTTTCCTCACTCAAAACACCAATTTCCCTTTCCTACAGACCAAATTTGCCCTAAATTTGCCCAAAAGCCTTTCTAAAACCATAGCTTTTGAAACCATTTAATTTTGAGGGTTATTCGTGTTTTTAGTCAAAATTATTCCAATTAAAATGTGTTTTAAACCTCTCTAATCATTTCAATGATTTGATTCCCATCTAAAACTCCTCAAAATCACAAATCCTCACATGGCCTCCCATCCTAAATGCACCAAACACACAACTTCCGACCAACGAGACTCTAACCAAGGTGATGCCTCTGCCTCCCAACCTCCACCATTAGCACCACATGTCGACGAGCACTCTTTCAAGTGACATTTCTCTCATCTTTACCTGGAGTGCAAGTTTGAAAAAGATTATGCCAAACGGGGCATCAAGCCAGGCAAGGTAATTGACTTTCATTATCTTGAGCGAATTTACTTTCCATATATTGATAACTTTTGAGAATTAGATTGGCGTAGTTACTTGTCCATAAATCGCAAATTTGGCTTAGTTACTTGTCCATAAATCGCAAATTTGGCTTAGTTACTTTTCCATATTTTAACATTACCTTGACACAATCTTTCCTTAACCTCTACTTTCAAATTTGATCAAATTTCCTTTTTCACGCTTAACCTTTTTTTTTTAATTTAACAAAAAAGGAGAGAATGGTTTGAACGAGCAAATTTTGCATTTGTGAAGAATGCCAAATCGCTTTTAATATTTAAATTCTTAATAAGCCTTAAATTGAGGGGGAGCATAAATTAAAGGGGAGAACTTAACATTGAAAGATAATATATAAACTTCACACAATTTTCAAATCCTTAAAATTCAAGGGAGTCTATTTTCAAAAAAAAAATTGAGCAAATTTTGCTCATTGTTTTGTGATATTAAAAAGAGGGAGATTGTTAACTCTATAGCTTTCAATTGATCCCATGCTTTGAAATGAAAAAAGAAAATGATCAAAATTTCCTCTAATTATTAATAAATCATGCTTAGACATTCTTTAGTACTTTCAAATGAGTTTGAGAAGAAGAACAATGAAAAAGAACTTTGAAAAGTGCTTTATGTTTCAAATCTATTGATACATGTTTATCATATATCGATACATTTGGACAAGTATTGATAGAATTTGAAATCGATCAATACACTTTCTTGAGAAAAGTCAAAATTAGCAAAGTCAAAGTCAATCTATCAATACATTTTCAAAATATATCGATACAAAATCAACATAATGGTTTCTGCCTTAAAAGTATTAATACATTAACAAATGCATCTGTACATTTTTAATAAAATGTTAAAACACTTGTAGCCAAGCCCAATAATATTAATACATTGACAAATGTATCAATAGATTTTTCACAAAATACATTCTGTCTAAAATCTATTGATACATCCCAAAATATATCGATAAATTTCCATTAGTGTTTAAAAATAAAAGCAGTAATGTATCGATACAATATGATCGTTGGAGGTTAGAATGGAGAGAAAAATAGCTATTTTGCATTAAATGCATCTCCAACTATCTCAAGAAGCTTCAACAACTATAAATACAAGCTCCAACCACATTTATGAGGGTTAGAAGACTCTAAAACACATTTCTAAGAAAAGAATTCAGCTACAATCATTCAATACATTTTTTTCTCCTCTTTAAGCATTAAAGTCTTGTTGGGTGAGGGCTGATCATGCATCATAAATAAATAAAAAGCTAGTGAAAATAAAATTAACAAATTTAATTAGGGTTCGCCCTCTTAGAATCTCTTTCTTGCAAAATTGAGTACATAATTAGATTAATAAATAAAATATATAATCATATCACTTTACCTAAATAACAAAGATTGATGAACCCTTTGTTAAACCACCAAATCAGCCTTCAAAAAGCTCAACCACATCAGCCCGATTGTTGCAAACCAAAGCTGTTCAAGGAATCCTTATGTAGCCTCTAATGGTAATCTCCATTAATGAATTAGAAAATCCTTCCTTAAGGATTGGGAGTGCTATGCCTTGACAATGTGTTAGCAAAGATAAGTTTCATAAATTTATAATCCACATAAAAATTTAGGGCTGAACACACAAAAGAAATCAAGTGAATGAAAAACTATTTTTTCTTAACCCAAGATGCGGCAAGGCCAAAGGAATTTCTAGTGTGCTGTTTTTCTAATTTTTCAACCACTCTCTTATTTTCGATTGGAGGCTATAACAACGTATTTATATCATGGATTAATTTTAAACCCTAATTACAAAGTTATTACGTAATTGCCAATTAATCCAATAATTTGATTAAACAATTTTATCAAGTCCTTAAAAAGCCAAGTTAACTTAATTGTTTAATTTAATCAATTAGGCCCAATAACTTAATTAAACAATTTAATTAATTAAGCACAACAACTTAATTCAACAATTTTAATCAATTAGGCCCAATGACTTAATTAAACAATTTAATTAATTAAGCCTAACAACTTAATTAAACAATTTTAATCAAGTACTTGAAAAGCTCATAACTTTTAATTTGATTAAGACCAACTTAATCACCTCTCCCATTTTATTAAGTCTTAATTTTAATCAAGTACTTGATTAAGGCTTAATATGTCTTACTTCTTCTATAAGTTTACTAAGGGCATAAGGTCCTTTTAAAAAAACATCCCATAGTTCTAAATTAATGGATTGAACAAAGTTTTCAAACCCTATCCTCTACAATGGATAGTTCTCTTCTAAAAATAGTGAAAGTCTCATATTGATTAGACTTCACCCATAAAGCTTGTTAACACCATCTTTATCTCTTTAAGCTTCTTCTTTAGGATTTCTCAAAGGTTTTTGAACCTGCAAACTTGAGAACTTGCCCTGATACTAATTGTTAGTTCAAGGAGCTTAAGATAAAGAACCAAAAAGAGAGGTGAATTGGTTCTTTAAGAAGAATTTGGTCCTTCTATAAAACAAAGGTAAAAATGAAAACTTTGGAAACACAACTTAAAAACCAAAGTAAGAAAGCTTAAAATATGAAGACTAAAGTAAGTAATGAGTATAAAGGAGAAAAAAAAAGCCTAGCCACGATTTTATAAAAGTTTAAACCCTCAAAGCCTACGTCATCTCCCTTAATAACACAAAGAGTTTAAATCTTCTATCAACTATTGTTTCCAACAAGATTCAAGCATAACCTTTACAAGGAACTACTTTTTAAGAATCAATTACAACCTCTCAACAAGTCATGACCTTTTTCAAAATCAGACACAACCTCTATAATATTACCTTTTAAGGATCAAGCACAACCTCTCTACCTTTTCAAGGAGGTATAACCTTTCTACCTTTTGCTATGGACGTATAACCTTACAACAATGGATTAAAAAGTGATAACTCTATGATATAGAGTTATTTGGGCTTAATTTTGACAGTATTTTAGCTTAGTTCTTGTAGTAATGCATAGAAATTAGTAAGTTTTAAGTAAATTATTTTAAATTAGTTAATTTAGGTGAGTTAATTTAATCTTAGTTACTTTTATGCTTGATTTGGTGTTAATGTGATTAAGATATGTTGTTATTGATTTATTTGTGTTTTTGTAGGTGCTTGATGAAAGAAGAATTTTAATAGAAGAAGGCGAGCAATTTTAAGGTGCAAACTTCCACTGTAGATATTTCAGTATTTCAGCCAGAACTCTCTCTACAAGCTTCAAATGACATGATTCTTAGACCATTGGAAAGATAAGAGAAAAATATACAACTTTCATGTTTATCACTTCACCCAGTTCTACTTGGAAGGTGGTCAACAATCTTATCGAATTTTCTACACTACAGTAATCCTAAAACAATTACGATTTTTGCTATTTAAATGGTCCATGTCACGGCTTTAGAGGTAGTAGGCCTTGACCTATGTAGTTTGATGAGGAAATCCTTATTGTAATTCACTTCTTTCTTCACCAAACTTAGCCTAACTTCAAAGCCCTATAAAATCAACCTTTTAGATGACTTTTAAGAGGGGAGAGAACAAGACAATAGATTGAGGGTTGAGATTCAAGCCACAAAATTGTTGAAAAAGGTGTCATTGGAGCTAAAAAGAAATTAAAGGATTGAAGAAGATTTAGAGATCAAGAGTTTCACTCTTAGAGTTTCTTTATTCTTTATTTTTCTTGGTTTAGTTTCAATGTTTAAACTTTATTTAATGATGATGTGTGACTTGATACAAAACTAAACTTTTTATCTAAGATTATGATTGAACTCAATATGTAGTCTAAATTATTTATCTCTTTTTTGCTTATATTTGATTGATTTAAGTTGTTAATTTTATTCTGTTATTAATGTTTCTAATTGCTTGATCACCAATTAGATTGAATTGAAAACCTAGGTTAAACCTTGACGAAGGAGATTTAGGTAGACCTTGAATAAAATAACGTATGATCAAATGCACTTAGTTCATTAGGTGATTTGATTGCATAAAGGGTAGATATACACCTATAAGCCATATGTAGCCAAAATTAGAGCACGAACTTAATAAATCTTTCTTCAATGTAATTTGCATGGACATATAGTAAATTAATTAAAAAAGATATTTTTATGATAAATTTGACCAAGACTTGTAAATAATTTAAGACTCTAGGTTAACAACTTAATCCATTAAATTGAGTTAAGAGAGAGAGAAAATAATTAAATGAAGTATTGAAACACATCATAATCTTAGGTCTGGTAGTCATTCAAATTTTATAAAGTAAATTTGCTAATAGATTTTATATTAGTTTTAGTTTTAGTTTATTAGTTTATTAGTTTATTAGTTTTAATTATAATTTTAATTGTTTGGATAAGATTAAGGTGTGTCAATTTTAGTACTTAACTATAGGAATTGAAACAATTCTCTATGGGAACGATACTCTACTTATCATTATATTATCTTTTTGATATGTATACTTGCGTGAGTAGAAAATTGAACAACATAAAGCGTTAAACCTCTAACAAGGCCAATGTGTTGTGTTTAGTACATGAGAATGAAGATGAATCAAGGAATATAAGCTTAGGAAATGATGCTTTGTTTCTAAAGCTTTGCTGTAGAAAGAGAAAGGAATGAACTTTGAGAGATTTTTGCTTTCTTCTTCCCTTAAAATGATTTTCTTGCTCTATTTTCTTTCTAGATTTTCTTTTCACTTGAATATATCCTTCACAAATGTATTTATAGGTCTTCTTGATTTCTGCTAATCAGAGAGAAGTGTTTACTTAATTTTCAAAAGTCAAGGCCACTTAAATTACATCAATCAACCTTTAAGAATTGATCAATTGACATGTGAGAAGTTGATTCGTTTGCAACTTGAGACATTCTATTTTTTGAGAATCGATATTTCCACTCTTGAGACATTGATTCTTTTTGCTTCAATTTAAGTCTGTTACTTTTTGTTTGGCAAGAATAGATCAATGCATTGTCAAGTAGTCGATTCTTCTTGTCTCACTTCAAGTCTAAAGCATTTTGTTTTTTAAGAATCGATCATTGCCTTTTCCACAAGTCGGTTATTCTTATACATTGAACACTAATTTGTAATTTCAAATTTGATTTTTCCTTCTCCATCTTTGTCTTATTATCCTTCTTTACTTCTTCAACAAGTTTCATTTTTTTCTTCTTTATAGCTTTGAGAATCGATCATTGGATACTTGAGTAATCAATTTTTATTTTCCAGTGTCTTCTCACTATTTTTCTACTTTCTTAAAAATTGACCTTTATTTCTTCATGCATCTATTATTCCTCGTCCAATAGTTTTTTGTTTCATCAAAAGTCAATGTTTTCTTGCTGAAAAGTCGATTCTTTCTTGTTCCAAAGAGAAAATATTGCTTTCCAATATACAAAGAATTGATGCTTCACTTACAGAAGTCGATTCTAACAATTGGAACTTGTGTTTTAAAGTGTTTAAATAGATTTTTCTTTTCACAAATAACTTCAAAACACTTTGAGAAATGTTCTTCAAGTTCAAAATCATTTTCATTCAATTTCAAAGCATATTTAGATCATTCAATATTTTCATTTCAAAACTAAGTTCAATTTGAAAGCTAGCAGAAGATGTTGAAAGTTACTAGTTTTACAAATTTTTCATTTGAGAAGTTTGATGGAAAAACTAGTTTTAGGTAATGGTAGAGAAAGATAAAAGATATCTTTGTACAACAAGTTTTGAAGCGTCTTTTGAAAGGGAAAAAGAAAGAGCAACTAAATGGCATGAAATATGTTGAATGGACAAAGTTAAAGGAAATATGTGTTAGCACTATTTGACTTTGTATTGGGGATAACTTGTTTAACCATGTTGTTGATGAACAATCCCTACCAAATTGTGGGCAAAGTTAAAGAACATTTATTTGGTGAAAAAGTTTTTCCAACAAGTGCTAACTTCGGCAAAAGTTGTATTGCTTAAAAATAGAGGAAGAAGAGACCTTTTGAAGCATAAGAACGAGTTCAATGAGATCTTTGATTAGTTGAAAAAGGTTGACATGAAGGTGGAGGTGTTAGTCCCTATAAAATGTGCTAGAAAGGGGTGAATAGCACAATTCGGCTCTTTAAAAGATTAGAAACTAATCTTAAAAGCAAAAAAAATAAAACAAACAGGACAATAGACAAGGATTTAGAGTGGTTCAGTTCAAGACTTACATCCACTACCTTGATTATCCAACCAAAGATTTTCACCAAAATTCATTAACAAAAGTTGGAATTACCAAGCTCCCATCAAGCTTTTACAATGGCTTTTACCAAGTTTAGCCACAACCTTTACAATGGTTTTTCAAGGGCTCAACCAAAACCCAACACCTAACTTTTCAAGGCTAAGTTAGAACCTTAACTCTTTCAAGCAAACCTAGCTTGAAACAACCATTTAGTGTGAATCCCTCACTCTAAGAATTCAAGAAGAAAAGTAGAGAGAGTACCTATTGATCACACGGTTGATCTAAATGGTACAAGGTTAAGTGCTGAATACAATTACAAAGGATAGGCGTTTGAGTGCAATGAAGTACAAAGAGGATTTTCAAAGTTTTTAGCTCTTTCTTGGCTTGAATATGTTGAAATCTCTCAAAAAGCTTCTTTTCTATCCTTGGATTGCTCTTTTATACTTTGAGAAGCATGTCTGATGGCAATTTGGTAGTTTATGACTGTTGAAAATAGTTTGGGGTAGGTTCTAACCGTTAATCTGTCTTGCTGTGCTTTGGTACAGATTGCAGACAGAGAGCACTTAGTCGACTAATTCCTTTTCTTGGTCGACTAAGTTGGTTCTATCTTGGTCTTAGATTTTGGCAGATAGCACTTAGTTGACTAACTCGTTTTCTTGATCGACTAAGTTGATTCTGTTTCTCAATACACTTCAACCCGCCATTTCTCAAATTGGAACTTTAGCCAAACAACCTTTTTCATTATTCAGCTAAGGAGCTTCCTTTATGTTAATCAATCTTAACCCTTATCCATATCAACTTTTTATGTGCACATTTGAGAGATTGACTTATTATTTGCCTATTAGTCTTTGTCTTGCACACTTAGGTAGAAACATTAGACACAAATGAAATGGGAATGTTTTATTATCATCAAAAACTAATGGAGACAACAAGAGGAAGAGGAGAGAGAACTGTTGTTCCTTGCATTACTTCCAAACTCTTATGAGGTATTTAGGAAATCTCTAATTTACAATAAGGATACAATAACTTAAAAGTAAGCACAAGCAACGTTAATGTCCTATGAAGCTTAAACGAAAAGTAAAGAAAGGGATAGAGATACAATTTACTTGACATTGTGGTTAAGGTTTGAAAAAGTAAGTCAACCAACAAGGGATCTAAAGATAGCAAGTCTAGATCTAGTAATGTTTAGCATTTTCAATGCAATTAGCATGGATATATTTAAAGGAATTATCTTATAAAAAAAGAAGAAAGTAACGGGAACAAAGGTGAGTCTGTCTTCACTACTGGCAATGATGATTATGTTGTCCATGTAATCTTAGAAGATATGAATATAAATTCTAGTGATGGTTGGTATTTAGATATCTCACGTGTCACTCACGTATACTTCTAAAAGGATTATTTTGATTTGCTTCAAGAGGGATGGTTAAGAATTTGACTTTGGATGATAAGTCAATAGTGTAAAGTCATAGTTCTTGGAGTTGTGAGAATCAAAATGTTTGATGGAGTTGTGCAATCTTTGGGTTGTGTGAGTTATGTCCTAAATATGTGTAAGACTATAATATCATTTAACCTATTAAACTCCAAAAGGTATGAATTTTCTACAAGTAATGGATTGGTAAAAGTCTCGCAAGGCAAGATGATCTTGATGAGAAAGAATTTGCATATTGGTTTATATCATCTAAAAAGTGAAACCTCAAAGATATGAGAATATTGCACAGGGGATGGTAACTACCATAGTAAAATTTCATTTATGGAGGAGTGTGAGATCTTAGAAAGTTTGTTAAAAGTCGGTATTGTACCTAGTGGTACAATTAAGTTAAATCGAGCCTTAAACTAGCTCAAATAGAAATTCTAAAAGGAATTTGAAAATTCTGAAACCCACAGAATGACTTAGAATAGTGATTCGGAGTTCAAGGTCCAGTTTGGAGTTAATCGGGAAAATTGACCAATTAAGGACAAAACGATCATTTTATCATTTGATGATAAAATGGAGATTTTTAGCCAAGATTTGTTCATAATTGAGTAAGAATAATTATATTAAATACGATTATGATTATTGGAGTATAAAATAAAGTTTAGCAGTGAAAATTTATGATTCTCGGTATTTTTGGAGCACAAGGGTAAAATGATAATTTTGCCACTAGAGGACCAAACAGGAATTTTTTTGAAAAGATTTTTACCCCATTTGATTAATATTGATCAATATTAGTGTTATTGAGGTTGAAAAGTAGAAATAATGTGATTCCGGTACATTTCGGAGTATAGGGGCAAAATCGTAATTTTACCATTCCGAGGCAAAACGGTAATTTTCCACCACCATAACATATTTTTCCAGCCATGGTCATCTTTTATTCATATCTTGACTTTGACTAATCATGTGGTGGAAAATAATTGGAAGAAAAAGTCAAAAAAGTTAAAAAAATGGACCAATGGCATTATGCCATGTGGCAAGTTAGTTTATTTTATTATTAAAGCTTAAAAATCAGCCATTTCAACCCATTTTCTCTCTCTAAATTGGGCACAAACCAGATTCATGGGAAAGGAAAAGAGAACAAAGGGAAAAACAAGAAAACCTAGCCAAAAATTTAAGAAAAAATGTGATTTTCAAGGAAAAATCAAGTGAAAAAGGTAATAATTATTCACTTTTGCTATGATCTACAATATCCATGCATTTCTTTCCATTTTCTACTGTTGAGAGGCATGATATCATGATTAATTGAATTCTGAAAAATGGGTATGGATGAGGATTTAATATTGGATTGGCTTGATTCTAGATTATGTTAGTGCTTAGAGATAAGTTAACATGTTAGTAAGCAAAACCGTAAGAAAAAACTTGATTTTTCCCATGAATCTTTCAAGGCTGAATATCATAGGTTGTATTTGGAAAATGAAATGATTTCATTTCAAATGAAATAAATTAGAAATTGACGATTTAAGGTGAAAAAAAAAATTAAGTAGGAAAAATTACAAGGCTAATGCAATGTAATGGCTAAATTTTTTCATGAAGAAATGGAAAAGTTTTAATGCTTAAATTGACACTATTTAAATGGTATGTGGTGAATTAAAGTATTAGAAAAAAAAGAATGGTGCAATTTGGAATCAAATCGGACGCATTAGCCAATTTATCGAGTAATCGACCGAATTAGGTCAACACCGCGTTTAAGCGATTGACCGAGTATTTTATGCATTCGTATAGAAATTAGGTTAATTTTATACCTAATTAACACCAATATAATAAATTTCTTAATTTTATTCTGTGTCAAAGTGGTGAGACATCCGAAAAAGGTAAGGGAATCGAGCTTGAGGACTATTAATCTGAGTGCACCCTGAATCCGGATTTTTCGACTACAGTGAGTGAATTTGCATTTCAAATTATTTTGGAAAATGTACGTGTATTGAAATGGATAATCTGAATGATTTTATCCGAATTTCTTGAACTGCGTGCCTGGAAACAAGCTTTTGATAAAAATGTTTTGATGTGTAAATTGTGATATGCATAAAGGCATGAATTCATGTGCTCTATAATATACTGCTATATATGTGTTGATGTGTGATATGTATTGACAAATACTATTGTGTGATAATTATAACCATACATGTGCACGATGTGGGGGAGCACATGTCGGTAATGATGGATGCGGAATTGTGGAGAATGGTATTGCTTGTGCACTATGTGGGGGGATGCACACGATAACTAGCTATGTGCACGATGTAGGGGAATGCACACGATAACTCCAGCTATGTGCGCGATGTAGGGTTGCACATGAGCTGGTGAGATAGTGGTGATATTGTATTCATCTGTGTGTATATGTATGAAATTGAATACTCCTTCATTGTAAATTAATTTGAGTCGAGGGAAGGGGCTTGATACTAAATTGGATCAAAATGGTTTTGTTCCAAATGTGTACATCATGGTTTAAAATCCTTCTTGGATATTATTGCTTGTTTCCACCTAATGTTCACTCACTGAGTATTGTACTCACCATTTTAAAAAATTCATGTTTTCAGATCAAGAGATTGTAGATTCCTATATCGCGGGATCATTGTAGTTCATTTATTGGTCGGTGTCCGGCATTCAATAGTTGCTCGTTTTTCTTGTAATTCCTCTACTGGAAGTCATGGGCCTTTTGTATTGTGGTTATGTACATGTAATGTACATTGTCAAAGGTTATGTTTGACCGGTATGTATGTACATATTTTATCTATAATGCCATTGTGAGTTGGCTTTGTGTGCACTGGGTGTATTGCGTGTGGATGCCTCACACGATCATATGTGGAGTAAAGTAAATGAAAATAGACTTGCTTGGGCTTTGTGAGCTATGCTCATTGGGTCCTTGTACCGGTCATGGCCCGAGAATTGGGTCGTGACAAGGAGGTGATGAAAGGTTCCCATGGTGAAGATGTAGTGGAAAGATGAAAAATCTTGTCAATGTTGGTGAATTGGAAGGGTTATCAAGATCCATCTTCAAAGTCAATCAATGCCATTAACTTGACAACTACACCTGTGCACTGCCCATTTGTGGAACTGAGTGTTGGACTATACTTGATTCATTATGTGTAGTCAAAGTAATTTTGAAGGTCGGTGATTTGGAAAGTCTTATGTTAGAGAGTTATTCAAAGTGTTCAAAAGTAAGTAAAGTTGGAAAGCTACAATTAGTGCAACTAGGGAAATAAATTTAAGGAGTTTGAATTAAGTCAAAATGGATGTTTTTTAACATTGTATAGTTTTATAGTTTTAAACTTTCTGTTTTACATTAATTCTTAATACTATTTTACTTTGATCTTTTATATTATAAAAATGAATCTCTAAAGTTTAGAAGAGTGAGTTGTGCTTTTGATAGTCTAGAAAAGAAACAACTTGTAATTTTGTCTTTTGCTTTCGGTGGAGGGTGAGTATTCTTGTGAGACTATTGAGAGAAGTTGTAAAAGGGGTTTTTGGGTTGGTTTAGAAAATTACTATGTGCTTATTTGTCTTGACTTTTGTTTTTAACTTATTTATCTCTTAAAAATAAAAATCAGATCAAATAGAATTTGAAAAGCTTTAAAAAAAACAATTATTTTTTAAAAAAAATTAAAAAAAAAAGCTTTAGGCTCTCCTTTTAAAACATGTCAGTTTTTTAGAAGAATTTTTCTTTTTGTTTCAAAAATCCTTATCTATTAAAAGTAATGATAACATTACCTTCTCAAAAAATACCCCTTTCTCTCTCAATTGATCTCCCTCTCCCTCTCTCTCTGTGCAAATCGCCCCTCCCCAACTCAAATTGCAATCTCTCTCTCCTTTACCTTTCTCTGCAAAGAGTATTAGAAAAAAAAAAACAAAAAGCCCCACAAATACCTTTTATGATAATTTTAATCAAAATTAAACTTTATATAAGTTGTTTTGCCACATTGCTTATTTATAAAAAAAGAGTTTATAAAAATAAATTTACCAAACAGTTTTAACTTAATTTTAAAGATTATTACTTTTATAAAAACTTCATAATAGTTTTTAAATTAAAAAAATAATCTTATCAAACAAACTCTAAAAAAGATTCTATTGTACTTTAATTTCTCAATAGTAAAAGAATTGTTTTATTTTGTAAATTTGTGGATGTAGGTAAAAGGTTTAATTACATAAATTCTTATATTTTCTGAGTTTCATCTGTATTAGTTTTTGGGCAATTAATTTAATCAAATTGGACTGACGGGGAGAGGACACAAATATTATTGATATGATTACAACAATAATAATTCATCGAAAGTTTGGGTTGAAAGTGAAGAAATAGTCGGCGAAAGTTGCGGCAGAGCAATGAAGGGCATTTCCATACCAAAGATCAAAACTCTAATTTGAGCTTATCAACAAAGAAAAGAGACTTTGTATAGTTGCAAAATTAATTCCTCATTTTGTGTGTATATTTCCCTATATTCAGTCAACTAATACATCTTTTTTTTTTATTTTTCAAAGGTTGAAATCTTCATGTAATCTTATATGAAAATTTTCGACTTACAAAATCTTTAAAGCTATATTAATTATTCTGGAACTTGTTCAAACAAAATCACAATGTTGAAAATCGAAATCTCAAAGTCAAATTTTTGAAAATGGAAGGGCAAAGCGTAGACGACAAGAGGAACCGTGATTGTTTTCTTTTTAATAAATTATAGAAATTCGATGAAGGTAGGAGGCTTGACTTCATTTACCCAATCTATTCGCACGATCAAATTAAGAGTATGCCAAGAGTTTTTAGATAGCTGACATAAGGAAGGGAATTTCATTCAGATAATCATATTGGACTTTAGCAAGATTATTTGATAATTGATCCACCACGGTTTTGGATGGTTGAGGCGTTGAAGGCAACTTAATTATATTTAAAATTTTCTTTTTAAGGAATGTTGGATGCCTAATTTTTTATAATAGTAAAGAAAATGAGAGGATAAGAGTAAATAATTGTCCTTTTTTTTTTTAAGAAGTTACCGGTGTCTTTAACCTGACGATAATTACAAGTCGAAAATGGAGCGAACGGGAACAAGACTCCTCCTCCTAGACGTATAGGTTTGTAGCCTTACAGTCTACATACCTCTAGGACCGATGCTAACCCACCCTCTCCCACCACGTGAAAAACCTTGACACTTATGCCACAGTCTGACAAAAGTTGACACTAGATTTTCACCTCCGATCCCATCCGCGCCCCAACGACAACAAAGCAAATAGCTGCTCTTCTCCGCCCCGAAATTGACTATTCACTTTTTAAACTTGGAGTCTGTAAGGTTCTGTTTTTTGGAGGGAGTGCCGAGAGGGTTTTGGGTCCGGAGCCTTGCTCTGCTGTTGATGGAGTCAACTGTGAGAGTGGATTACTTCATGACGGCCAAATTCAAATGGAGTCCATTGGTTGTTACTCAATTTGACAAAGAACATGTATCTAGCAAAGACCAAGGTTTCATTTTCTTTATCTCTTCAGTTCCCTCGTTTGGTTTATGTGTGGGCTTAAGAGGTTTTAGAACCTTTTGACTTCTAACAAGTGAAATTATCTTTGTATGAACTCTCGACAATGAGGAAACCGGTTATTATCAGTTGCCGGTTATAAGTTTGAAAATGGCAATGACGTGGGGTATTTTAATAGAGCGGGTGTTAAAAGGATGATTGTCCCAGCGAGAAGAGACTGCCCCTTGCATTTGTGAAAGGAAAAGTAGCCTATGCAGAAGGAGCATGTGGGGTGGCCTAGGCCTGTCTGCAGCCTCTGCCCAAAATTTAACAGTGTTATTGTGAGTATTCTTTGGTTTACGTGGGCATGACACTGTTCCTTCAAAATTCTCACATCTCTTCCCCCACTGGCCACTGCCATTCTGTATCTGCAACTATTTTTCTGGTTTACGTGAATGTGATTCAGTACGGCCATACTGAATCACACAAGGAAAAAAAAAAGCAAAGAGACAGAGGGAGTAAGAGAGAAAGAAAGGGAATTTGCTTTGGCTCTGGTTTTGGCTTTGGCTTTGCTTATTGGGTGAGCTTTACTTGTACTGAGATGTTGTGGGCATATTAGCTTAAGCATGCTGCAGGTGACTGGATGATGCAAAAGGATCAGAGAAACAAACCCAAAAAGGATTTTCTTTTTGATAAAACTATGCAAATTAAGAAGGGGGCCTGGGACATTGAGCCCTTTATAACCCACCTCTCTCTCTCGATGGTCTTGCCCCTTGGTCTGTCTGTCACATTGTTACTTGTCCAAACCAAGCAAACAAACAAAACAAAACTGACGGGAGAATAGAGATCTATTCTTACTATTAAAAAAAAAAAATAGAGATCGATTCTTATCACTTCTCCTCATCACCTAGTAGTATCCTATCTTTTTAACTTGTGTTTTTTTTTTTTGCTACAGCTATTTTTATAGTATTTCACTTTCATATGATATTCATATAGCTGGCTCAAGATACTATTATGCAGGTGGTTAGTGACCTCAGTGTCCCTGAAAAGAGAGAGAGAGAAAGAGAGAGAGAGAGAGAGAGAGAGACTGTGTACCACGCGCTTTGCAGTTCGAAAGCCTCCATATTTTAAGTTAAAAAATTCTAAGTTCATTTTATAATCTTATGCGTCGATCTTTGTTAGGTCTCGAAAATCAATGGGACATTAAATTAAGGTGGTCCTAAAACTAATAATAATTTCTTCCACCTTTCCTTTTTCCTTCTTATTTTTATCTCTCTGTCCTGTAGCATATCTAATCTTTAACCCTTTCTTGTTGGTCAAGATCACCATGAAGCTCTCTGCACAAGCAAAAGTCGAGCAAGTATTAAAAACAAGTGGATTGGATTGAACAGATGTAGAAAGGTTGGTTTTTGGCAGTCTTGTTCTTTTCTCTTTTAGCCATCTAAAAGGGTTCACCAAATTCTTTTAAGTCTTTCTTTTGGCGCCCGACGGATGATGCACTCCTCCAGGGTTGGGTTGTCACTGCACGCAAAGGTGATAGCACGTAGGTTTTAATTAGCAGTAGCTTGATTTGATTATGAGTACTGTATTTGTTGTCCTTTATAATAATCATCTGTCTTACACACCTAACCATCTTATTAAATCACAGTTAATTTGGTTTGGGAAAACTAAAAGAAAACAAAGCTAATTAAAGGTTTGTCTCAGACGTTTCAGACAGGCTATGAGGACAGACCTTTCTGCACATTGCCCATCATAACAAACCTATATATTGATGGGGTTGTACATGAAGAGTCAGCAGCCTGGGGTTGTACATGAAGAGTCAGCAGCCTAGGCCATTAACCCGAAGACACCTGTAAAAAGAGGGTCCAAATTAAGATAAAACCCTTGTTTTAAAGTCTCAAAATTGGCCTCAAACCAAGGTGTAAAATCCCAAAGAGGGAAATTTTTTGAAAAGGGGGTGAGCACTGAGCAGCGCATTATTAGTAGCATTCTCAAATCTCAGAAAAATAAAAACAGGGCAATCTTTATTCTTTAATTGTAAAGGAATTAACCTTAATAATTGGTAGGTGTTGTGGATTTTCCTCAATGAAGTCAAGGAAACTTGATGAATATTGTTTAGCAGTTTAATGGCAGTCCATAAGAAGAAGAAACTTTCCATATTGGAGAAGCGAAAATCATTAACATATAATAGTAACAGGTTTGACATGTGGGCAGGAAGGCGAGTGGATCCCATTCTATAACCTTCCATATGTTTACTTGGATATTCATTCTGTTTTTCTATTTTGGTTTGCTGTTTATCTGGTAGGTTTGTAAGTGATGAGTTTCTTGGATTTAAAAATCCTGGCAAATCACATGCATATATCTCTATCACCTATTCAAAAATAATGACACTACGTTAGGGTATATTTTCACTCGAGTGGGTATTTCTTGTTATCTGCTTCCAAGCCTGCGGCCAGCAGTGAATCCTATTTAACCTTATTCATTGTCTCTCTCCAGATCTTGAAACATCATCTCTCTTATTTCACAATCCTCAGTCTTCCCAGGCAGCAACTTATTCAAATTCTTCATAATAGGCTATGAGAAAAGGAAGTAGGTAGCCAACAAAACCCCCTGTAAGCCACTCAACGCCCATAGGCCAAAACTCTCCAAAACAGAGATAGGCCCCATCTCTGATCTCCCCCCAACTTAAAAATCCAAAAATCCTTTTTGTTTTTTTCCTCTCCACCTTGCTGTTTTCCTTGTACTTATATCCCCCTAAGCCAGCCAATCTCTTCCCATCTCAAAACCACCCATTTTGAGCTTTTCCTTTTGCTTTATTCCTTCCTCTTTCTCCCTCCCTTTCTCTCCACAAGTTTTCCAGTTTTAACAGTCTACCAGCCCCCACTCAAAAATTCCACAACTTATCAGTTTTAGTCTATAAATTAAGCAAATACTCTTTTCTCTTCTCTTCAAAATAGCACCATCCCATCACTCAAAATTTTCTCCCTTACCATTCACTCGCTTCTTTCTCCTTCTACATCTTCTTCCTCCCAAAAAACACAAAAACCAACCATCCAAAAACATAGATAAAATGAAAGAGTATTGGACTTCTTTTGCTTCCTTACTAGGGGTTTTGGCCTTTTGCCAGAGCCTCCTTCAAGTCATTTTCCCACCAGAACTCCGCTTTGCCTGTCTCAAATTCTTCAATCGGATCTTCCATTTGTTCTCATCCTACTGCTACTTTGACATCACAGAAATCGACGGCGTTAACACCAATGAACTCTACAACGCAGTCCAACTCTATCTAAGTTCCTCCGTTTCCATCAACGGTAGCCGCTTGAGCCTGACTCGTGCTCTCAATTCAAGTGCCATTACATTCGGCCTTTCAAACAATGACTGCATCATCGATACATTTAATGGCGTCACCGTGCTTTGGGAACACGTCGTGACCCAAAGACAATCCCAAACCTTTTCTTGGCGACCATTGCCTGAAGAGAAGAGAGGGTTCACTCTCCGAATCAAGAAGAGAGACAAGTCCTTGATTCTTGATTCCTACCTGGATTACATAATGGAAAAGGCTAATGAAATTCGAAGGAAGAATCAAGACAGGCTGTTGTACACGAATTCTCGTGGTGGATCTTTGGATTCCAGGGGACATCCTTGGGAGTCTGTTCCATTTAAGCATCCGAGCACTTTTGACACATTGGCTATGGATCCTGTCAAAAAGCAAGAGATCATGGATGATCTTAAGGATTTCGCCAACGGTCAATCCTTTTATCAGAAGACTGGGAGAGCCTGGAAAAGAGGTTATTTGCTGTACGGTCCGCCAGGGACAGGGAAATCCAGCATGATTGCAGCCATGGCAAATTACCTAAGTTATGATATCTATGATCTAGAATTGACCGAGGTCCATAATAATTCTGAGCTGAGGAAGCTGCTGATGAAAACAAGTTCCAAGTCGATTATTGTGATTGAAGATATCGATTGTTCCATTAATTTGACTAACAGGAAGAAGATTACCAACAATCCAAGCACAAGGAACTACTATGACCCTGAAATAAGATGCGGGTCAGGTTCTATTTGTGGTGAAGATGGAGGAAATTCCATCACTCTTTCAGGGCTGTTGAATTTCACTGATGGGTTATGGTCTTGTTGTGGCAGTGAAAGGATTTTTCTGTTCACAACAAACCACATTGAGAAGCTTGACCCTGCATTGCTCAGAAGTGGGAGGATGGATATGCATATTTACATGAGCTATTGTTCATATCCTGCATTGAAGATATTGTTGAAAAATTATTTGGCGTACGAGGAAAATGATTTAGATGATGATGTTTTGAAGGAACTGGAGGAAGTAGTTGACAAGGCAGAGATGACTCCAGCTGATATTAGTGAAGTTTTAATCAAGAACAGGCGGTACAAGCCAAAAGCTGTCAGTGAGTTGTTGGAGATATTGAAGACCAAGGCAGAAAGGAATTTGAAAAGTGGGAGTTTGAGGGAGAAAAATTCAGATGATATGGAAGATGAAGAGCAGGAAAAAAGGGCTTTGGAGAGTCCTGAAGAAGGGTCTGAATTTGAAGAGCCTTGCAAGAAAGAAGAGGAGGATGAAGAGAAGATAAAGTGATAGTACAAAAAACAAAAAACAGAATTGAAGGTTAATTTGGTTCTTTTTATTTTCTTCCCCTCTTCTTCAGAAAGATTAAAAGTGAAAAAGGCAGATTGTTCTTTGGAATTTGTACTAACTAAAGATCTTTCAAATTTTGTTGGTGGGATGTGGGGGAATGAAAAACTAGAGAGAATTGAGAGGCGGAGAAAAAAATGTTAGGAAAAGGATTGGTCTCCGTATTACTCATGTTTGGTATATCTATCTTATGAGTAGTTTAATAATGAAATTAATATTATATGATGCAAAGATAAGATTATTGGCATGTGGGTGTGGTTGGCCATGTGGGATTTTCTTTTGTCTCACTACTTGATATTCTTTTGCAATCTTTAGCACATGCTTTCATTGCAAAATCATCTTGGGGAATGGTATAGAAATAACCCTTCTATCAAACATTGCTAGTTAGTAGGTGTTTGTATACACATTTAGGATGCACATTCCACATGGGCAGAGTAGCAACTACGTGGGAACTGTTCATAATTTGGGGTATCATTGCATATAAAGTTAGAGCAACATCAATTTCATTCTTCCCTTGTTTCAGGGTATTTGTTTCTCGGCTGCAAGTTGGTTACACATTCATTGATGGAAAATTGGAAATATAGTAACCACTCATATTTTGTCCAATATATAATTTACTTTTATGTTTATTCAACTAATTAAGTCAAATGAATCCTCTTAATACGCATTTGATGTGAAATGTCAAGGATGTCATAGTCTTCCTTGCAAAGCCCATAATGATGATGAAAATTTGCCTTGACCAATGAATGATTTTCATTAAGTTTTTTTCTAACAATCCAACTTACTCGGTTGGAATTAATTCTTGACTAAGCTAGTTTTTTTTTTCTTCAAATTTCACATTGATGTTTAGCTAAAAGCAAACTCTGTTATTGCTCATGAAAGGCTTGCTTTCTGTTTTCTAACGCTTGATAATAATGTAATACCAAATACTTTGGTGGGTTGAACAATGGTGACATCAAGTTAAATTAAACGGTCTTTTCCTAACCGAATCAATCAATCTCATTTCAATTTTGCAATAGTTGTTGAAAGACAATAGGTATAGGTCATGTCCCCCTCGTTTCATCAAGACTCAAGTGGGAACGTTTTCATAACCCTGCTCGAGTTATTCTCGAAATCTTTTGAACTCACAACTTGGTACTTAGCTTTGGCAGCTTCCAATTGGGAAAGTTGGGTCTGTTGCAAATGAAAGCCTTTCCTCCTGGGGAAAGAGTTTACCTTCTCGAAAACTGACGTGGTTAATGGATAGGATTAGACTCTTTTTAGGGATAATTTCGGCAAAACACAGTGAAAAGGTGAAACAACCCAACGAGCACCAGATTTTGTGTTGGGAAAAGCAGGATTGAGTAACAAAAGCGACTAGAAAGTCATCTCTTATAATGAGCATAAGTTGACCTTTTCCTAATTGTTGATTTTGATACTGAGTTGTAAAGGTGTTGGGCTGTCAAGCCCTAGCATAGATCTTGGCCTACGTCTTGACAGCTGACAACAACCCCTCAACCCAGAAATAATCCATTTTCCGTGTAAAACATGAGAACCATGAAAAACAGAGTTGTTAAATCTCATTAAATTTTAATCAAAATTTTACATATATTTATTACTTTTTAAAATAAATATTTTTATTTTTAAAAAATATCTTTCATTAAATATGTATAAATTCAGTTATTAATAAATTATTAATATTTCTATTAATTTACTAATATGATATATTAAAAAATAATTTTATTTTTTATTAATTTTAAAAATTACTATTATATAATTTTTTTTATAAAAAAAGTTCAAACAGGGAAAAAGAGCACTAAGTAGTGCTCCCCGGGAAAGGGGAGTACTTGAATGATGCTCCCCTCCCTTGAACAGCATATGTCATGGGTTGGTCAGTCGACAAATTGGAGTACATCGACCGGCCATATTGTTTGGGGAAAAAAAATATTTTAGTTCTTTCATATTCTTTGTTAACAGCGATTGTATTTTTGAATTTTATTATCTATTTAAAAAATTAATAAACTCGTTTGAAAGTTTAATTAAAATTTAAGACGGTTTAGTTATATTATCTTTTTTTTTTATACATCACAAAATATGAATATATAGGTTGGTCAAGTTTTTAGTTTAAAAAAATATATTTTGCACCCAATAAAAACTATTATTTGAAATTACTATTAACAAAGAATAGTCTGTAAATCTCAAAACTAACTCATCAAATGAGGAAATTGAACTTTTGATATGATTTGAGGATCATAACACTCAAGTCATATACAAGATTATTAAGAAACATCTAAACTTACTATAACACAAAAGCAAATTATACAATAGTTTTATTTCATAACTCAATTAAGAAATTACAAATAAAATACTGATTGCTAACTTAGTTGCATTGAAAAGATTGAGGTATGATAAATCCGAAATTGATTAATTGTTGTGGACAAGAACAAAAATGTGAAGGTTATTGCCACTTTTTCTAGCAGAAGTTGACTGACGTTCACATATCTTTTCCGACGAGAAAACAAACCGTACCAATGAATTATGACTTATACAGCCAGCCTGCTGAAGCCTGATTTGCCAACCATGTTGTTGCCTATCATTTTTCGAAAGCATACCCAATAAAGGTCAAAATTAAAAAAAAAATAAAAAAGAGTGAAACCAAGTTGGGATTCCTTTTGGAGTAACAAAAGCGAGCATCCACCTTTTGTTACGTGAGAATTTCTCCTATTTCAGATTAGCACGACATGTTATTAGTTGTGTCATGATATGCATTTCTTCATCATTCTTTTGGGAACACAGGGACCCTTTCAGCAGCTCATATTTTCCTATTTTTGCTTCTTTTTAGTTGTGAATTGCTTGTCATGCAACCAGCAAATATAGAATTGCTTGTTGAACTCTCAAATTTGTAACATCCATACGTATTTAAATGATATGATACATGCATCATTAAGTTAAATATTCAAATTTTTGTTTTTAAATCTTTCCTTTGATGCCATAATCAATTGTTTGTTCCATTAAGTTTTTTCCTCGGACGTAGAGAGCAAGAGAGAGAAAAGATAAGGCAAAAGAATTAGAAAGGCAATGCTTTCGAAGTCAAGATACACGATATCCTCTTGATTTACACCTAGTTGTGTCATGCACAGATTAATAAAAGGAAATTTTTAAAATATTTTTTGGGTTATTATGATGTATTAAGTACTTGATAGTTAAAAAAAACATATATAATAAAATTTTTATAAATTAATATCTTAGGATCATAAATATTTATTAATTAATCGAGATATTATTTAATCAATAAATTAATTATTTATTAATTTATATATTAATTAATAAAAAATTAATCTATCAAGATATTCTTTATTTTTTTTCAAAACATTGAACTTAATATATATATATATTATATATTGTGATTATACGAATGTTACCTAATTGCTAAATTATGAATTGTCATTATTCGTGACGAGCAAACTATTGAGAACATCATGGAAAATGATAAAAAAGATAAAATTGAAGACAATAGTTATGTACTGGAGTCTATTTTATGTAAAGATGCATTCAAAACAACAATTACATTGTATACGTTTCTTTTGTAATATGAAAACACTACACTATAGCTTCTTAATGCATTAAAAAAGTTAAAGATGAGCTCCAATGAGACAATAATTTCAAGAAAAACCAATATTACCTGAAAAATTGATTTTTGTAACGGAAGAAATTGTCACAAAAAATTCAAAATTCATCACAAATAGAAATTAGTATCAAAAATTGTGACGCGTATTTTTTCACACTTTAAGTCACCTCATTAATACTTCTGTCACAAAAATTTTCAAATCCATCACTAAACAATGACGAATTTACTGCCACAAATTAGTGTAATTTCTATGTCCATTTGGTAATCGAAAAATGACTTGCTGGAGGAAAAGTTTTTTTGTGTAAAATGTTTTACAGGAAAATTTAATGTTTTTTTATTGTTTGGATCATTTTATGAAAAATATTTTTCATCGTGGTAGAGTTATTTAGGTGTTAAAATAATAAATAGAAGTTGATTACAAAACAATGTTGATATTTGAATTTCACTTCTTTGGGATCAAAATTAAGCATGGAAATGAAAATGGACAAAATCAATAATGATATTTTCCAAAGCATTTAATTATATATCTGTAATAAAAATAAACTCTATTTTTCAAAAAATTTTCCATCTTATCACTTTTTAAAAATAATTATAAAATATAAATATTCATTAATTATATAAGATATCCAAAACCTATACTTATAAATATGTACTCATTAAATGACAATCATTAAAATATTTTTTTAGTATACTTATGAGTAAGATTTAAACCTAATATAAACGTGAATTCATCAAATGATGATCATTGAAATTTTTTTATTATAATTATTAGTAAGATTTATTCCATGTATAAATAAAAAATTTAATTGCATCGAATGGTTCATTAAAAAATAAAATTAAAAAATATTTTTTAATTTTAATAGTGTTGTATAATTTAAATATTAATATTTTAAATTAATTTTTTAAATTAAATATTTTTATTTTTATTTTTTAATATTTTAAGTTAAATATTAATATTCGTCAAACTTATTCCATAAACTTGGCATAAAATTGTTTTTGTTGTTCTTTGAAAAATGTCTTGTGCCTTTGAAAGACATAAGACATTTTTCATGGTTAACCTTGTTAACTCGTAAAATGTTTTACATATGGAATTAACTTTCCATCTTACAAACAAGCATAAGTCTTGAAAATGTTTTTGAAAAATGTTTTGCTGCAAAACAAACAAACCCTCTACCGTAATTTTTTGTCAATCCGAGCACCTGCTTACCTTTCATTTTGTCACAGATTTAAGAAAACAGTCACTAAACCTGTCACAAAATTTTGTCATAGTTGTAAAATATTGTAACTCATTTTGTCACGACATTATGTCACGAAATCTATTTTGTTACTAATTCCATCACTAATATTTGTTACAACATGATAATGTTGTCACTAGTTTAGTTAATAGTATATGCCACAATGTGAGAATATATTGTCACCTTTTTGTCATAAAATTCTATCACACAAAAAATTTGTCATTGATTCTGTCACAAATTTTTATTACTATTTAGACACTATTGTCACTAAATCAGTTATAATTTATGTTTGTAAATTACTTGATTAGTCACTAATAAAAAAATTTGTTATTGACTTTTAAAGATTTCTGGCACTAATTTAATATATTGTCATAGTAGAATAATCAATCACAATAAATTATATTTAACACAAATAATTGCATCCATCACAATAAATAATATGCAATACCTAATTCTGTACTTGTTACAATTCAATCATCAATTTTGGTGACAATAGAACTACCACAACATTATAATATCACCATCACATGACATGATAGCATTAACAACAATAATCCATCACCATAGATAATTTTAATGAAATCAACCGTAATATATTCAACAGAATAATACCATAAGTGTAGTTGAGTTCAACTAGATGAACAAAATATATATCGAATCTAAATAAGTCTAGTTGAGATCAACTAGATAATGAAATATATACCTAAATGAGCCTAGTTGAGATCAACTAGATAACGAATTATATACCTAAATGAGATCAACTAGACAACGAAATATATATCTAAATGAGCCTAGTTGAGATCAACTAGATAACAAAGTATATACCTAAATGAGTCAAGTTGAGTTCAACCAGATAACAAATATATACTTTGTCTCAATAGAAAAAGCTAAGTACTTTTCCACCAACATTCTTTCTTCTTGCTTCTTTATGGTCCATGATTCCAGTAGATGTGGTGAGCACAATATATCCAAACTGCAATTAGGAAAACATATAAAACTCATAACATAGCACTCTCATTTCAATTGAATCAACTTTCCCTAAACTAAGGCAAATATGAACAAGACATGCCACTCAATGCACTACAATATTTTTCTGAGGCCTTGACTTCTATATACCCGTAGATAGAATGCTTGCATACTTGAAACACCTCGAAAAAATTTTAAAAAAGGTCGATATTGTATCAAGTGGTACAATTAAGTTGAATTAAGCCTCGAACTAATCCATATAGAAATTCTAAGAAGAATTTGAGAATTCTAAAATCCACAGAATGACTTAAAATGGTGATTCGAGGTTCGAGGGCTGATTTGGAGTTAATCGAGAATATTGACTACTTAAGGGCAAAATGGTCATTTTGCCACCCAAGGATTAAATTTGAATGTGGGATGAAATTTTTGGCTAAGATTGATCATTTGGAGTACAATTTGAGGTTGGGCAGCGAAAAAAAAATTGTAATTTCGATATTTTTCGGAGCATAGGAGCAAAATGGTAATTTTACCACCCCAGGGGCAAAATCGTAATTTTACACCACCAACACTTGTCAAAACTAAGGATTTTATTCATTATTGGTGTGGATAAATATGAAAAATTGTGTGGTGGAGAAATAAGGTTTAAAAGAATAATTATTTAAATTTTAAACCAATGATATCATGCCACATGTCAAGCCTTTATTACTTTAATATTCAACTTGAAAAATCAGCCCATATCTTCCCCATCACACCTCCCATATTCGGCCAAGCAAGAGGAAAAGGAAACCAAAGGAAGAACAAAACCCTATGAGGAGAAATTCAAAGGAAAAGTGTGAAAATTCAAGGAATCAAGCAAGATAAGGTAAAATTTTTTTATTTTTGCTTGAGATATACATTACCCATGCATTCCTCCTTATTTTCCATGGTTGAATTACATGTTTTCATAATGGATTCATGGCTGGCCGAATGGGTATGGAGAGGAAATGATGTTGGAATTGATTTGATTTTAGGATATGTTAGTGTTTTTAGGTGATTAATGATGTGTAGTATGAAAACAAGTGAAGAAAATCACCTAATCTTTGGTACCCTTCATTGGTCGAACCTACCTTGTAGTGTGTTGAGAATGAATTGATTTTGTATCAAGTGAATTGGTTGAGAATTGATGATTTATGGTGAGAAAATTAAGTGAGAAAAATATTAGTGTGAATGCACCCACCATGACCGAATTTACCATGAAGAAATGTGAAAGTGGTTATGCTGAATTTTGGGTTATTTGGCTTGTATTTGGTGAATTGAAGTATTAGAAAAGAAATGAAGTAATTTGGAATTGAATTGGACGCGTTGGCCATTTAATCGGGTGACGGATCGAATTAGGTCAATACCGTATTTAGATAGTTACTCGAGAATTTTTATCCCGATTCATGCATTCATATAGAATTTAAATTAGTTTTAATACGATTTAGCACAAAGTAGTAATTACTTGATTGTACAATATGTCAAGGTAGTGAATCCTCCGATAGGGCCAAAGAAATTGTACCCGAGGATTAGCAGTCGAAGTACCCGAATTCGACTCTCAAAAATTTGTGAGTGAACTTGCATTTCAAATTGTTTTGGGAATTTTAATTGAATTGAGATAAAATGCATGAATGATTTATATCCAACTTCCTATTTAAAAATGAGTTCCGAAAACAAGCCTTTGAAAATTAGTTTTATATTATGAGTATGTACATTGTATAAAGAAAATGAATACATGCTCATTTATTGTGTGGATAATGATATGAATGAATGGGTAATGGATACATGATGACCAGCGACTGTGCGAGTAGAGAGCGCACAGATGGTCATATTGTTATGTACTAGTGGGGGATGTACACATGATGAGCAGCGACTGTGCGAGTAGGGAGCGCACACATGGTCTTATTGCTTGGTGTGAGTAGGGAGTGCACCAAAGTTGAGCAAAGTGGGGACGGCGATACGTAATGCCCACGATTCTTGGGAACTCTCACGCGTGAACTATGGCGAAGTGTGACTCTCCGCCCAAGAGCTTGGAAGGAACGTTAAGTGATACCCTTTGCCGAGTGCTCTGATAGGTACCATTTTGGTGTGGTGGATGTAATTGCGTGTGATTTTATATATATGTATATATATGTATGATATTGTGTGCATAAGGGAAACATGTGACTGTATGGCATGTGAAACCCTTGTTCCGTGACGATTTGTGATAAACCGTCGATTTTCCTACCTGGCTAGAATGATTGATGTAATTTCATAGTTGCCTTATTATTGAATGTTAAATAACTCCGGGTTAAGTGGAAGGGGTTTTAATGTTAACTGGATAAAAAATTATCTCGTTTCCAATCAGTGCATCATGGTTATCAAATTTCCTCGCTATTATTGCTTGTTCCCTTCTAATGTTCGCTTACTGAGTTTCGTACTCACGATTTTAAAAATTCATGTTTTCATATCAGGAGACTGTTGGGTTCTAGTCGAGGAGTCCTCGTAATTCATCTCCTGGGTAGGTGCTCGGCATTCAATAGCTACCTTTTTCTGTAGTTCTCTGCTGGAAATTACGGGTCCTTTTTATTATGTGAATATGTTCATGTAATGTAAATTTATGAATTACATGTCATGAACAATGTATAAAAGTATGCTTTAATCATTAATGCCATCGTGAATTGGCTATTTTCACACTATTTGAGAATGCGTATGGCCGCATTAGTCAACAAAACGTTAAGCAAAATAAATGGGATATGCTTGCTTGGGCTTAGTGAGCTATGCTCATTGGGCTCATGCGCTGGTCATGGCCCGAGAAATTGGGTTGTGATAATTTTTGACCTTTGGCTGCAAAAAAATTACATTTATAGGTGAAAAGTATGTAACCTTAAGTTAAGGCTGCACTAAGAAAAAGTGCAGCTTTAGCCAATGTGTGAAAAAGTATGAGACAAAGCATATGCACTGATCAACTAAAAAATATATATATATTTTTCCTCTTTGATTTGATTTGAAAACAAAGCCCTGTGCACTTGATGTAATAGAGAAAGTACTAGATCTTGTGTGGTATGCTGTGTCATGCTGATTTTAGAATATTTTAGAAAACCCATGTATCCAATCACCATATCTTATGTGGGCCAAGAGAGAAAACAAAAGGATTATTCCAAGTTGAGTTGTGCTACCAATAAAGTACAAGAAAACTTCTTTAGAGCTCCTATGATCAAATATTAACCTAACAAGATCCAACGTAGACACTAACTAAATGCATAATATCTAGCAATATGCTGGTAGTTTTCAATTAATCAGGGTTGCAAAACATTTGGCTTGGCAAACAAATAGAAGGAAATGATTATATGGACTGGTGATACTAATAACTAGCCAATAAAGAGAAATTTTTTTTTTTACTTTAACAAAAATCAATAAAAGATGGAAAAATGTTTAAAATCTGAACTGATCATTGAAATATGGAAAAGAAAGAATTAAGGTTTAAGGACTAAGAGGTCTGTCACGACCCGGAACTCCCATCGAGCCCATGACAACCGTCGCGATATCCCGATAAACACTCATTACCCTGAATGCCAACCGAGACCCTGTAAAGCTTAACATTAATTTTTGAACTTCCCTTGTGAGTAATTGTTTTTAAATATCATATTTCAAATGATCATAAGTCATTTCCAAACTAAAAAAATAAAATATTATTTTCTGTTTCACAGGGGCATTTTCGTCATTTTTTCCCAAAAAATCTGAAACCATCTAAAAATGTAGTATATGAGTGAAAAACTCATATTTCACAAACAAAAATATGATTTGCTATCAAAAACCTTCATTTGAAGCGAAATGGTAACTATTAGAATAAAATGAAAATATTCAATAAAATATTATATTTTCTTATAAAACAATTTTTATAGAGAAATTCGTAAATAATTTTTACAACGTAAATGTAAAATATATTCATATATATTGTAACAAAGACAACTAGAATATGTAACTCAATATACAATGACAAGTGGGCCCCCAAATGATTCAAAGTACCGAAAGCTGTGAACCTACTATTTAAAGGGTGTAAGTCCACACGCAACCCTCGACAAAGTCTGCTATTTATAGATAACTCTGAGCCTGAAATGGATGGAAGGGAAGGTGGTGAGATTATATAATCCTAGTGAGTAAACAGATATCACCCAAAATATCTAAAGTCGAGTAAATGGAGACAATGAAATCTTCCCTTCACAATAGGTTTCATAACATAGAGATTTATCCCAAACCATATAAATAATTATGTTTCGTCCAAATAATTAATAAGGCTTATGATTTTCTTTAAAACTTGGCTCATGCCAAAGCCAATACTCGAGGACACTTGATCGTCATCAGAGTCCGACCGAGTCCATCAAGGCTATAAAAGTTTCATATATGCATAAAACACATTTTTATATTGGGAAACACAGTTGTTCTTTGGCGTTGGCTAAGTTCGCCCTCACGTGGTGGTTTGGCGTGAAGTGAACTCTGTCTATACCTCAGGACATACCCTTTACGCCTTTACAACCGAGGTAAAAAAAAATATAACCGTGCCCCTCTAAATGGGTTGGTCCACGGAAACCTGTCTACTGCAGTAGTTAATATCCCACCAATTCAATAAAAGTTTCCATAGCATGGCATGGCAATTACATTGCTAACCAATTTATCAAGACAAAGTAGACAATTCGTATTTTTCAACACAAATATCAATTCAGCCAATCATGCCATATTATCATAAGTCATTCAATTCAAATCCTAATTTACAATATAGTATGTGTTCTCCAATTACTCTATTTTCAAAGCCATTATTCAATTTCAAAACAATTTATAAAATCATTTCATTTAAACACATTTTGCTTATAAAACACAAAGGTTTGCCATTTAAATTCATTTTCTATAAAATTCACAAAATCGGATAAAATCTACCTTAGATAATTAAGATGATAGTAAGGTTACTCACAGTAATGGAAATCGAGTTTGATGTACTCTGATTCTTGATCTAGGGTACTATCTCTTTACTTTTACCTGTATAGTTTGCTCACCACCTATCCATAATGCATAGCAAACAATTCACTGAATTGGTGCTAAATCGGTATAAAACCAAATCAGACTCTATACTGATGCTGTCAAACCCTGTTCTATAAAATAATTACGACGTTATTTACATGTTCAATAGAATGTTTGCATATTTAGGAAGTTCGAGAAATCGTTAAAAGACGATATTGCCCCTAATGGTACCATTAAGTTGATTAAGCCTCGAACTAGTTCAAATAGGAATTTTAAGGTGAAATTAAGAGTTTCACAGTCTAGGGATGACTCAAAATGGTAATTCGGAGTTCGATGATCAATTTGGAGTCAAACCGAAATTTTCACTATATGGGGGCAAAATGGTCATTTGCCACCTGGAGACAAAATGAAAATTTTTAGAAAATATTTTTTTGGTCCCATTTGACTTATTGGAGTATGATTTGAGGTTTAGAAGTGAAAAATTTTAATTTCGGTATAATTTGGAGTATAGGGGTAAAATGGTAATTTTACCACACTGAGGCCAAAACGATAATTTTACACCCCCAGAGCATTTTTCCAGCACATGGTCTTCACCCATCATCATTTTTGACCCTTGAATAATGTGTGGTGGAGATTTAAAGCTTAAAAGATAAGAATTTTAAAAAATAGACCAATCATGGAATGCCATGTGGCAAGTTTAAATTATTATATTATTTAACTATAAAAATCAGCCAACGCCACCATTTCTTTCCCACAAGGGTCGACTTTGGCAAGAAAACAAAGGGGAAAAGAAGAACAAACCCTAGGTGGAAAGAAATTCAAGAGAAAAATGTGGATTTTCAAGGAACTCAAGTGAAAAAAGGTAAAATTTCTTAATTTTAGTTTATGAATTATTTTTCCTATGCATTTTCCCTTAATTTCCATGGTTGAAAAGCATGCTTTCATGGTGAATTCATGGCTGGTCAAAATGGGTATGGAGAGAGAATGATTATGGATTGGTTTGATTTTTAGGTACGTTAGTGTTTTTAGGTGACTAATGATGTGTAACATGAAAACAAGTGAAGAAAACCACCAAAGGTTTGGTGCCCATCAATAGCTAAATTCTCTAAGTGAATAATAAGGAAGAATGGGATGTTATTCTAGGTGATTTGATTAAGAAATAATAGTTTTTGGTGTAGGAATTAATGAATTATGGAGAGAAAATTAAGTAAGAAAAATCACAGAGTTAGTGCACCATTGTTGGCCGAAAGTTCCAAGAAGAAAACTGAAAATAAATTTTGCCTAATTGTGTGTTAATTAGTTTGTGTTTGGTGAATTGAGGGATTGGAAAAGAAATGGAGCAAGTTGGAGTGAAATTGGACGCATTGGCCAATTTATCGGATGAAAAATCGACTTAGGCCAATATCTGGTCTAGATGGCTACCCGTACATTTTTCATTTCATATCATGCATATATATCGAGCCTGAAATAGCTTATGATTGTTAGACACAATTTAATTGGAATATGTGTCATGGATTATGGCTAAGTGGTGAGCCATTAGATACGAGTAAAGGACTGTACCTGCGGATTGAAAATAGGAGTATTTCTACTACTAATATTGTGAGTGGACAATTTATCGTCTTAAATATCTAGAGTAATTATACTTGTTTGATGCTTTTATTGAATGGTGAGTTTAAATTATAAAATATTATGTTTTCCAATTAAAATGTCTTTTAATAAAAATGAGATTTATACTAGTTTTGAAATCAAATATTGTTTTAGGAAAATTGAGTATATAGAGACTGTGTTGAATTTATGATTTTATATGTTATTGAAATTGTGGCTTATGACACTATGGTAGCATGATGGCTAAATTTTTGGGGTTGGCATGAAGTATATGAACAGTTTTGGATTGGTCTTGGTAGACTGTATTAAATTTTATTCGCCATATTATACTATTGAAAATTTTATGGGTCTAGTGGCATATTAAACGGTCACTACAGTGGCGGGGGTTTCCGTGGACTGCCTATGAGAGGGGCACGATATCCCAATTATATACTTACCTCTAGGGGGAGATGTGGGGTGAAGTATCTCTTGAGGTAAGATTTGAGTGCACCTCACGTTCGGACCACCACATGAGAGTGAGACTCAGCCAACGCTAAGGAGCGACTGTGTATCAGATGCGAAAACATGTTTATAGGTATGGGACATTTAACAACCTTGGCGGTCTCAGTGGGATATTTGACGAAGGTACTCGCGAGAATGATTCTGGCAGGGGCCAAGTTTAAGAAATTCATAAGCCGGGAAATTTTGATGAAAAGAAATTGTTTGGTATAGATTGAAATGAATTTTGTGTTATGAATATTATTGAGATATAACGTTTTTATATTGTCTCTGTCTACTCGGCTTTAGATGCTTTTGATGGTAATTGTTTGCTCACTAGGTTGTAAAACTCACCACCCTCTTTTCCACCAATTTCAGGCTCAAAGGCATCTATAGATAGCGAATTTTGTCGAAGAGTACGTTTTAGAGTGACAACCTTAGTAATCCAAGGTTTATCTCCTAGTACTTATCTGTATATTGTGGGGCCCACGTGTCATTGTAAATTGAATCTCATATTTTGATTATCTGTATTTCTATTCATACGAATTTGCTTTGCTTTCACGTGTGGAAAAGTATTTACCGATATTTCTATAGATATTGTTTTATAAGAAATTGATTATTTTTGTTTAATATTTTTTATAGTGTTATTTGTCATAAAATTGCTTTTAAATGACTGTTTGGGATTTCTAAATTTATCTTTAAGCTACAAAGAGTATAGTTTACATTTATATATTGTATTTTTGTCGATTTTCAAATTTTGGCTGAAAAAAGAAGAAAAAGAATACGAAAATACCCTTATGTGGTGAATTTAAAATTTTGACTATTTTGATTCGAAATTAATTTGAATTCATTTTAATATGAAGTTTTATAATTAACACTCACGGAGGAAGTGAAAAACTAGTAAGAAAGCCTTGCGAGGTCTCGAAGGGCATTCGGGAAAAATTAATGTCTGTCGGGGCATCACGGCGGTTGTTATGGGCTTGATGGGAGTTCTGGGTCATGACAGATGCATAAAATGGAATGTGAAATGCTCGGGTGACTATCTAAATATGGTGTCCTTTCTAAATTCCATTGTACACCTAAATAAATCGGTATTGGCCTCATTTGATTTTTCACCCGATTAATTGGCCAATACGTCCAATTCAACTCCAATTAATTCTATTTCTCTTCCAACACTCCAATTTATCAAATACTAGTCAATTAACATGAAATGTGGCAATTTCACCTTCACATTCCATTTTGAAATATTCGGCCATGATGGGTTCACTAACACTAAAATTTTTCAAGCTACATTTTTACACCTTAAACCATTAATTCCCACGCCATAAACCATTATTTCCTAATCAAATCACTTGAAATAAAATCAATATCATCACCCATACTCCACATGATAAATTCAGCCTTAAGGGTGGGTGAAGGACAAGTGATTTTCATACTTGTTTTCCATTCCACACATTACTAAACATCTAAAAACACTTGAATATCATGTAATCCATTCCAATTCATCATCAAACCTTCACTCCACATATTCGGTTATTAAGGAATTCATGAAGAAAATGTGTTTTTCATGCTTGATTTTTATGCTACACATCACTAAACACATAAAAACACTTAGATCTATTGAAATCTAACCAACCAAATCATCCGATCTCTCTCTATATATTTGGCCAACAAAGGGATTCATCATGAAATCATGAATTTCAGCCATGAAAAATGCAAAATAAAGCATAAGGAAGGTAGATCACAAGCTAAAGTTAAGAAATGTCACCTTTAATGGCTTGATTCCTTGAAAATCAATGAATTCCCTTTGAATTTTCACTCTAGGGTTTTGTTATTCTTCTTTTCTCTCTTTTTCTCTCTTTGGTTGACCCTTATGAAAGAGATGGGAGGGTTATGGGCTGATTTTATAAGGGAATTAATAAAATAATCAAACTTGACACTTGTCACCTTACCATTGGCCCATACTTCAAAAACTTAATAATTAAACTTTCTTTCTCCACCATATAAAATCCTTCAATTATCCATGAGATAAAATGCTAATGGCTGAAATTTATGGACATGACAAGTGTCGGGTATGTAAAATTACAATTTTACCCCTAGGGCCATTTTACCCTTATGTTCGAAAAAATCTCGAAACTGAAAACTTTCACTTCCCAAATTCAAATTATACTCCAAATGATCAGTCTTAGTCAAAGATTTCATCCAACATCCTAATTTTTAACCTCGGGTGGCAAAATTACCATTTTACCCCTATACTCGAAAAAATGTCAAAATCAAGATTTTTCACTCTTCAAACTCAAATTATGTTCTAAGTAATCAATCTTGGTCAAAAACCTCTTCCAACATTCAAATCTTAACCTCATGTGGCAAAATGACCATTTTACCCCTTAATCATGAAAATTTCAATTTGATGCAAAATTGATTCTCGAACTTCGAATTACCATTTTAAGTCATTCTGAGACTTTAAAATTTTTAATTTCATCTTAAAATCCCTATTTGGTCTAGTTTGAGGCTTAATTCAACTTAATCATGCTAACAAGTACAATACCGACTTTTGACTATTTTTTGGGGCTTTCCAAGTATGCAAACATGTTGTCCATCACATGTATGACATGGCAAGTATTTTAGGGCTGGGCTTGACAAGGTCAAACTCCAACAAACTATAGGTAAAATCATGTTCTCAGCAATATACAATAACAACTTGAGTGTAGCCAAGTAGATGGTTAATATTGCTCATAACCATTAAGGAAGAAATCTAATAATGTTTTACTAAAAAAATTCATATACCGTTTACATTTAGGGCAAATTTTTAATTAATTATCATATTAAAAACTGTGCCATCATAAAATAAATGAAAGCAATTTTACTGCCTTCCTATACAAAGATATTGAGTAAATAACTAAGGCAATTCTATTATCACATACTATAAAAATCAGAAGAAAAGCTTTCTTAAATAAATACAACTAGCCACTAATGCATTCATGCCCAAACAATTGCAAAACACATGAAACTTTGGCTAGTTAGAAAATTTTTTTGCATGATATAATAGTTTTTAGATCATATCTTTAACAACCCAAAAGAATTATATCAATTCTACAAGTTATATGACCCTTAGATGAAGAAATAGTAAGACCTCCCAATTCACAATAAGAGACTATCTAGCCAAATTTTGGCCTAGATAACTTTTACATGAGCATTTGCCTAAGAAAGGCCAAAGTTGTTAAATCAAACGGAGACAACATGAAATTACCTACTTAACAAAAAAAAGAAAGAAAAATTACCTCTAACAAGATAAAGTAATAACATCAACTAACTCATTTACTGGTAGACATAAATAAGGAACCTACTATAGTTAAGATTTAAAATGGATGGAATAGGATGAATGCAAGAACCAAACAAGATTGTAAGTACAAGAGCTTTATTACCTCTTTAATATGACCATTTAAATGTTTTAAGTGGACCTAGCAAAATACAAAATAGCCATATAGGGGAAAAAATAAGGTGTATCATGCTTTTTGGTACTTATATCATCCCTTTTCATGTGGGATAGCAAATAGTTAAACAAATACTCAAAATTAGCATAATATAAGCATTTAAGTAATTTGCCAAGACATGTTTATTAACAATATACCAAAAAATCGAACTCAACCTCAAGTTACTTTAAGATATTTTTTTACAATTTTCTCTTGATTTGTAAGATTTGAATTTAAGATGGATGTGATATCCACACCAGACTTGCTCAGAAAAACAAAATTAGTTAAATTAATGGAATTGACGCACAAACATAATAACAGAGCACTAAAGAAAAAATGGTAACAGACTAATAGAACATAGGAAATTTTCATAATTTAGGAAGATATACCTTCTATAGGCTTAGTTTTACAAGCATATAGTAGCTTTTCATGAACATGAAAAGGTAACTAAACTCTAGCAAAGAATTAGAGCCCAGAAGGCAAACCAAAACTCGTTGGTGGATAAAAAAATGCTTGCACAAATTTAAGCATATACGATAGAACCTTTGAATGCTTGGGATTATAGACATTTAAAGACAATAAAAAGAAAAGAGAATTTCACTAGGTAATGACTTCAATATGGTTTCTTCAAGTTCAAACAATTATCTGTTGCTTGACTATACAACTCTTGCACCTGTTTCAATTCCCTCCCTCTCTAGCACCAAAAACACAATAAAAGCATATAGATTGTTAGATTTTTCTTCATTTCAACTTTTCTTTTCCCAAGGTACAGTTTAGATCCCAAGTTTTTAAGTGGGGAACTTAATCCTTTAGGTTACATGCTTAACTTCAAGATAGCAAGGTTGAGAACAACACATGTACCATTTTTAAAAAATTAGAAGCAATGTGTAACATGCCGTACCCTTGTATAAAAGTCAATGTAATTGTCCTGATAAGATGCAAGGCTAATTGATACGAAATTATGTGCACAATTTGTTAGTTGAACTAAAATAAAATAAATAAATAATGATAGCATGCATCACATGCATCCAAAAGATGGTATTCGTTTAGGCATTAAAAAGAAAAATTTTCAATCTTTTTAAAGTTATGTACCCTCATTTAGAGATGAGAAGTTTTACCAATCATTTTAAAGTTACATAGCCTCATTTAAAGATGATGAGCTTTTTCAATCATTTTAAAGTTGCATAACCTCATTTAGAAATGAGGGTATATTCATATCATTTTAAAGTTACGTAGCTTCGTTTTGAGATGAAGAACTTACCTAATCATTTTAAGTTGCATAACCTCGTTTAGAGATGAGGAGCTTTTCCAATCACTTTCAATTGCATAGCCTTGTTTAGAGGTGAGGAGCTTTCCCAATCATTTAAAATTACGTAACCTCATTTAAAGATAAGGAGTTTTTTTTGCTTGGTTTGACCAAAATGTAATTTATGTCTTTGCACAATTCCTGATTCTCAGGAAATACCCAAAGAGGGTTAGCTATAGACACTCCATTTGTATGAGGTTGTCTCAATAAATAAAATAAAAACTAATAAAAATAATATTAGGAAAAATAGAAAAATATAAATAATGAAAAAATCTACATAAAAGAGAGAAAGAGATAACGATAAAAAAGTTTTGAATAAACAACTAGATGGGTTAAGGATCGTTTTAAACTGATTCTAATCCAATAATTTTTGAAATTCAATTTTTTAATAAAAAGAAAAAAATCGTCATCCAAAATCAACACAAAAATAGTTATAAATACCCATTCATCAGCCAAGAATCAACAGAGAAAGAGAGAATGAAAAGAATTTAGAGAAAAAAAGAAAATTCAACAGAGAGTGTTTTGGGTTTTGAGATTTTAAAATTAGATCTAGGGAAATTTAGTTTGAATTTGAAGAAATGGTTACAGTTAAGTGTTAAGCCATCTTGAGAAGAGTTTCTAGGTAAAAATTGGGGCAATTTCGACATCGGTGAATGGTGATCGGCGATCGAGGGAGCGATAGTCAGTAATTAGATTCTAGAAAAATTGAAAGGGAAAATGTTTTGAGAGAGAGAGAGAGAGAGAGAGAGAGAGAGAGAGATTTTTAGAAAGGAAGTGGAAGAAAAAAAAAGAAGAAAAAGGTATATATATATATATATATATATATAGGCAAAATGATGTAGTTTTACTATTAGTAAACACAACATCATATTGATTTTGGGAGGTGGATTGTTATGGCCAGCTTTGACTAAGTCCATCTATTTTAGTCATTAGCCCATTTTATTAGTTTATTTATTTGTTTATTTTCTTTTTCTTCTTTTATTATTTTACTTCTAGTATTAGAAATGTAGAGAAAAATATAATAAAAATATAGATTTTAGGTCATAGTTATTATAGGCTGAAATTCATTTTGTCATGATTGTTTAGAGTAAAAAATAAAAATAAATGAGAAAGAAAAATTAGATTAAAAATATTAATAATGAAATTTAGATTCTTATAAATTATTGTTAGAAAATTTTGTGGTTATAAAAATTAGTCAAAGATATAGAAATAACAAAAGTAATAGGATATAATAGTTTTACATTATAAAAAAATAAATTTAATAAAATTTGTAATTGTTTAAAATGACTCTTTTAAATGAAATTTTTTAAGGAAAGTTACGAAGGGATAATTTTCCTTGAATATTTCAGAGTAAAAATAATTATGAGACCTTACCATAAGAGTTGGAAGGTAATCCTATAAATTATTTTTATAAAAAGGTTTATTTATAAATATTTATTATAAATAAAAACATAACTAAATAAAATTTTTTGTAAATATATAGTCATAATAATTTGTCAATAAATAAATAAATGGAATTCCTCCAATGATGAAACCTTATGAATATTATGAGGGTTAATTTTCTTGAAAGATTTTAGGTGAGAAAGTTTTCTGAAATTCTACTAAAAGGGTTGGAGAATTTAAGAAGAATTTCAATATCAAGGGATTTTATTAAAACTAAAAAAATAAATTTGAAATAAACATATAAGATAAGCTTGATATAAATAAACAAACAAAATAAATAAGTGAATAAATAAAAATTTTTCTATGATGGAATTTCAAGAATATTATAAGGGATAATCTTCTTGATAATTTCTAGGCGAGAAAGTTTTCTTAAATTGTATCAAAAGGATTGGAGAGTTTAGAAGAATTTTCAATATTGGATGATTTTTTACTTTGAAATCAAATGAATAAAAAATAATAAAAATAAATTTGCAATAAACATATAAAAAGTTTAATACAAATAAAAGAGTAAATAGAAACTTTTTGAGGATGGAATTTCAAGAACACTATAAGGGATAGTTTTCTTGAAAATTTCTAGACAAGAAAGTTTTCTTAAATTCTACTAAAAGGGTTCGAAAATTTTTCTTAAATTCTACTAAAAGGGTTTGAGAATTTAATGAAAATTTCAATATTAAAAGTTTTATTTATTTCAAAATAGTAATAAAATGAATGAATAGTTAAGGGAAATAAATCAAAATATCAAAGTAAAGTTTAATGCTAAAAAGATAACATATAAGTAATTAGGCAACATTTTGAATAGGTGTTGTGAGAGTGTTAATACCTTATTCTCATATAATTGTACTTCCAAACCTAATGCGTTTCGTAGACCAAATCTTATCCTTTTAATTGAACTTAAGTCAAGCTTAAGAACTCATTAAAAAGTATAGATTTTCATAGGTGACCAATCACACCTAAATAAAAAAGATTGGTGACGACTCCTCTTTCATGTCAAGCAATTAAGTTTACGAACTCATTTGTTATGATAATTTATATCAAATGATCATGACTTAATAATCTACATGCATTATTTATCCAATTCATAACATTCATTTCAATATGCTTGCACTCATCATCTGTTTCAGATACTTAATGACCCTTACAAAACATGAGTATCAAGCTACCAAATTCGACATCCCACATTCTCTATCATACCATGCTCATTAAGCCTCAATGGTATATAAATAATCAACTATTATCTCATATCAATCGATGTGGCTAAGTTATAGTTCACAATTCTAAATACATAGCAAAGCAAACATATTGGCCAATATATGGCTCGCAACAAACAAGCAAAACTTGCAAATATCATTAGTGTTCAAACTGTTTTGAAGTGGCTTGACTCCCATTTTCAAATCGTGTATATATATATATATATATATATATATATATTCGTAAAGCTTTTCGAAAATCAAAGTTATTACATACACAAATAGAAACTCAAATTCAATTATCAAACATCAACTTAAGTGTGGTTCTCCTAGGCCATCACAGTAAATACACATTCATCATACTAGCATTTATACATATATATGTGTGTATATATATATATATTATAGAAAACCTATTTATCAAATTAATATCCCACGCACAGTGACAATAGGCATTCCTACAACAACCGAATTGAATTTTCCTTGCCTCCAACAAATCTCTAGCATAATAACTCCAATCAACTCAACCAATAATGTTTCCTATCAATAGGAGTTGGCTCCCTCAATAATCTAGAAATGGTTCAACACATAAAATCAGCTATGTACCCAGTTCTTTATTTTTCCTAGCCCAATTTCTACTCAACAGTAACCTTCAAAACTTAATTTAAACGGTTTAAAAGTTCTAAGTTTTCAACATTCAAAAATATTTCCAGTTTTCTCCAAACTTTCAGCAAACATATTCATATCCTAACAACTTCAATAACTTCAATTATAGCTCTAAATATCAAGGTTTATATGACCTTTACCTCTGATAATCACACACCAACCAATCAAAATCTTCAACACCTCAACACCTAACAAATAGAATCACAATTCACTTAATAAAACAGAGTATCCAAGAAATAAACCAGTAGTTCTTTTCTATGAGGTAAGAAATTCACCTTAATAGCTTAATTTTTTTCTTTTAAATCTTTCTTTAATCACACCTAGGAGTAGCCATGGAAGAGCTTGGAGAGGGTGCCTCGAGTTAGTGAAGAACAAATATTTATCAATAGATAGCATCTAAACTGCTTACTAAAGCTCTCTGCCTTATATATATCAATAAATTTGATAAATCTATCGATAGTTTTCCTCCAGAACCTAAAAACCAAAACATTTTTATCCTTTAACTTCACTTAAAAGTCTTCTAACTTCCTTCCCACTTCAACAACACCTTAAAGCAACCAATAAATTCACAATTTCTATGTACATATTCAAAATATAACCCAAAGTTTCAACTAACATCAAAACACACCGATGTATTCACCATACTTCAATGCTTTTATTTAAATGGCATAGTTTCATGTTGTCAATCATATTAAAAATTCAAAACCATAACCATCGAGGCATTATACACATCATTACATAATTAACCACATAACATGTTCCTATGTTTGTATGTCATTTCATCAAGTAGAATAACACAATTCATAATTTACCTCTATCAAAGTCAGGGGTATTACATGAAGCATTAGTCGGAGGTCATAACCGAGACTTCTTAAAGTGAACTAGTTGTTCAATTGGTGGTTATGGTAGGCATGGGTCATGTTTGTAAAGGATTTTATGGGGTTTGAGGTTTTCAAATCAAAGTCAAAAGTGATGCAATTTTGATGTGACATTCAAGAATGATGTAATAGTTATACTAACGTTGCATCAAACAAACATATATATAAATTTTAAGTGATGATATGATGCTTTTGTGGAACCATTATGTTGTTGATGTGGCATTTTATAAATTCACTATCTTATTTGTAACCATGCATAGCTTTTTAAAGAGCATTGGAACCTATTTTTTTGCTTATGTAATATATGTTTTATTTATTTAAAGAGAAAATAAGTTGGATTTTTTTGATGATGACATGGAATTTTCCAATGTGATGTTGTTAAATCAGTAACATTATGTGTAAACTACAAAAATACCACGTCAACAACATAGTATTGTCACATTAGCATCACATTATTATTTAAAACTCATGTATGTGTTTGATCAATACTACATCGGTATAATCATTACATCATTCTTGAATGTCATGTCAACATGAATATGTCATGTCAATACAATCAAGGGTAAAATTTATTTTAGCCCTCAAATATAAAGTGTTTTTAAAAATAGCCCTTCCTATAATTTAACTATTTTTAACCAAAAAATGAGATTTTAGGACAAAAATACCCTTGATGAGACCTCGTCATTGACGTGCACTCTCATTCACTTGCATATTGATGAAAATAAATCTATCTAGCATTTGTTCCCTCTAATTTTGTGCAAAACATCTTTTTTTTTTATTTTAGAAAAGCTTGCGTAAAATATCCTTATGTTGCAAGACATGGTTTTTCGATTTTTTGGACATTGCAATAAACATAAATGCCGTGCATATTACATAACAAGTCTATTAAATGATCTATTGATTCATGGTTAGGGATAAGAAAGTGTTTGAACAAGTTTACAATTAGTACACGATAAGTCAATGAATGAATGTCAATTTTTTTGTGGTGATTTTGAGTGGGTTTAGTGATTTGAATGCCATATTGATTGAGAATGTGGTTTAATGTCTTGTTTTTCAATAGCATTTGGGTTTAGTTTGAAGCTGTAGAAACCCCTATGGCCATTTGGTTCGAATCTTGTTAGAATATGGAGAGAAAATGGGCATGGCATAGCATGTAACAACATGGTTATTTTATTCATAGCATGTAACAAATAAGTCATTAAACTTGGTGTGTAGTAAGTAAAAAGATATATGCATGATGTGTAATTGAATAATTATTCTTTTGTAAATGTCATGTAGCTTCTTTGGGATTATTGTTCATTAAGTGTAGCTCACATGTGCATTATTATATTCTATTGAAAATGGATTTGAGATAGTATGAGAAAATTGATGTTAAACAAAAGGAGGAACTAATCGTGATGAATCCAAAGCGTTGAGAATGATGTGAAATCAGAAATCCCTACTATTGTGGTGAATCAAAATGAGGAAGATGTGAAACCAAATCACGAATTGGTTATGCTACAGCAAGCCATCTGTCATTTGTTACTCTTGGTGTGTAAGTACTATATTTAACACGGCATGGTGAGAATATGTGAGATGACATGGAGGGAATATGTGACACGGCATGTTGAGAATATGTGACATGCCATGGAGGGAATATGTGAGATGCCATGGAAGGAATATGTGACATGCCAAGGTGAGAATATGTGAAATGACATGATGAGACTATGTGACATGCCAAAGGTGAGAATATATGACACGCCATGGGGAGAATATGTGAGACAACATGGTGAGAATATGTGACATGCCAAGGTGAGAATATGTGACATGCCATAAAGGGAATATATGACACGATATGGTGAAAATATGTGAGATGCCATGGAGAGAATATGTGACTAGCCATGGAGGGAATATGTGACACGACATAAAGTGAATATGTGACATGACATATTGAGAATATGTGGCACGCCATGGTGAGAATATGTGAGACGGCATTGTGAGAATATGTGACACGGGAGGGTGAGAATATGTGACACTCCGTGGAGGGAATATGTGAGATGACATGCTAAGCATATGTGACACGTCAGGGTGAGTATATATGAGACACCATGGATGGAATATGTGACATGCCATGGTGAAAATATGTGACACGGCACGGTGAGAATATATAAGACGACATAGAGGGAATATGTGACATGACATGGAAGGAATATGTGCACGCCATGGAAGGAATATGTGACACACCGTAGATGGAATATGTGACATGGCATAAATCTAAATAGAAAAAAATGTGAACAAATAAAAAAATCATTTGAAATTCCACAGCACGCATATTAGTGGTTGAGGTGTTTAAAACGCCATTGCATTTTATTTTCATCATTTGCAAACAGTTGTGTTAAGTAAGAAAGTTTGATTCATTCGTCATTCCCAAAGGGTCCAGAGTGTTCAACTTTGTTCTGAGCAAAGTTAACGAGATCACAATAACAATGTCGTTTATGGGTGAAAAGGTTAGTCAATCATTATTTAAAATTTTCTTTTGTTTTGTGGTTTTTTACTAGGTTGCTCAATGAAATGTTTTGTTTTTTTCTTGTGATATGTTTTTACTGCTTTTTTCATGATTTTATGGTTTTCTTCTAAATTATAGAGAGAACTACAACATTTTACTTACATGCTTAGGGTCATACCAACATTTTAAGGGCTCTATATATCATGTAACAAAAATAAATTTCTTTGATCTAACGTCTAGTGGGTTAATTGTTTTTTGGGTTTAGGGTTTGTATGGCATGTAGTGTGTAAACTGCATAGTCGACATACTCCCTAACGTGTAACAATGTGGGTATTTTATTAATAGCATGTAACAAATAAGTAATTATACTTGACGTGTGTGAACAAGAAAATGGTGTTTTACAAGATTTTATTAGGTCTGTATAGCATGTGACAATAATAAATTTCTTCAATCTAGTGTGTAAGGGGTTCAATGTTTTTTGGGGTTTAAGATAGCATTACATGTATGGCATGTAGTGTGTAAACCAAATAGTCGGCATGGCATATTGTGCAACAAATCTATCATTATAACTGGCGTGTAAGAACATATAGGCATGGCATGTAACAACATTTTACTTGGTCTACTTAGCGAGTAACAGCAATAAATTTCTTTTGTCTAAGGTGTTGCATATTATGGTTAACTGTTTTTTGGTCTATCTTACACGTGCATGGGTGCTATGTTTTACAGATGGAGTTTAGAGAGTATGATAGCCTTAACACTGTGCTTTTTGTGCCGAGGGAGAGGTGAGCCTTCAAGGTCTCCATTAACACTCAATGTAAGTGGTGGCAACTGCATTACATAAACAAGACGCTTTAAAAGAAAGAGGGGTACAAAGTAGTCAAGCGTATGTGCTTCGATATGCTGCTGGATGTTTATCCACAAGGCTATTTTTGTGTTGGTCTCATACAGAACATCATGGTTTGTCAAATCACTAAAACAAAGTCAATGGACCATGAGTTATGGTTTGCCATTGGCAAGAGCAAGGCACGTTTATCCAAGCAGGAGTTTCGCCTTATAACTAAACTAAAGTTTGGCCTACACCTTGATATATTCATACAACCATATGAGGTTGTTCCCGACGAAATTCATGCGAGATACTGAAATGGGCAGCAGAGTGTTAAATTGCAAAAGTTGCTTAACACGTTCTGAGGAGGCAACTTTCAGCGAACAAGAGACACAAGCAATATGGCACTTGTCTTGGTTACGAATAATATTTTATTTGGTGAAGACTATAAAAGACGTGCGACGTATTGGCTTTTATCATTAGTTGAGGACATTGATGCTTGCAATGTCTTTCCTAAGGGTCACTAAGTTTGGAGGTTGATCAAGGACTACCTATTGAAAGGATTCCAAGTTCCTACTGTAAAATTGTAGAAAGATAATCATTTATGCTACAACCTTTACAAATTTGCATAGGTGATACAGGTACTGTCACGTAACATTTTCCAATTTTCTTTTAACATAAAAATTTATTGTGGCATTCGTTTATCATTTAAGGTTTGATAATGTTTACAATTGATTTGCAGTTCTGAGCAATAGAGGTAATTCTTGTTTTTCAAAAATTAATTGCCACCTTCAATCCAAAGGATAACGTCTACCCATGTATGTGCGAATGATAGTGCAATCAGAAGCTGAAGGACTTTTACAAGGCGGTTGAGAAGTTGGGCTTATTTTAGTAGGTGAGGCAATAGTTACTAATTTGTCCAGTGAATCTGTAAACTATTTATCAAACTAATAGCAATCTACGTATTTTGTAATTATGGGCAGACAAAACTTTAGAGCCACACCAAAAAATGCCACACAGGAATATTAGGTGGACATCAATGTCCTTCTATTTGAGGGTGCCAGTACATGCTAATAAGGCAAATGGAGGATCGAGTAGAATGGGGTATCGATGCAAGAATAAAGAAGAGAAACTTGAAAGAGAAAAGGGCCATTAGTCTTATTAGGCAAAGTCGCATTGCTGCTTCTGGAAATAAGGAGCACTCAAGCCTTGGGTTGATAGAGGTAGGGGATGACCATGGCAATGTGAGTGAACCACATTCTTCCCACATCGATGAACGTACCCATACACGTTCACCTCCTTAATGATAGATAGGATGTGCTCAAATGCACAACGATTCCGATCTGTCGGTAAATATGGTTCTTATGGTTTAGGGTCAATAATTCCATATTCGATTATCAAATAATATAATAATATCTATTATTGCAGTTAAGCAAGGTAAGCATAGTTAATGACAGTTGAGTCACAGTTTGTCAATTGAAACGAGTTATGCAAAAGCATAAACAGGACATGTTGGAGTTGAAGGATTTCATTCAATCATTGCAGGACGCAATGTAGACATTGGAGGATTGTATTGTTGGTCAATTCTAGATGGCATGAAATTACAAGTGCACTCTTATAGCTTGGTTGAGATATTAATGGTTTACGTTTATCGAGTTTAGGCTTATTTTTAATTTTAGGTTTAGGGTTTAACAAATGTTATGAGTTAATGGATTTTTTCTCATTTGTCTCTTTCTTTAGGGTGGTGCTTCCTCTCACCATGAGATTTATAGCATGATTATGCTTATGATGGGTAAGGTGATGAACCTGGTGTTGACTATCGAGGTATTGACCATGATGTGTTTGGTGTTAAAGGAGACAATGTAACTCACATCGATGAAGTTGTCAATGAAGCTATAGAAGGGGATGGGAACCTTCAATCAGTTGATGTTGAAGGAAACCATATACCTCATATCGATAAGGTTATTGATAATGTTGTGGGAGAGGATGGTAACCTCAAATCAGTTGATGCTGAAGGAGACCATGTACCTCAAAGCACTCTTGAAGGTAGGGCATAACAGTTGTTGTCACCATATTAGCCTAATTTCTAACATTGTGAATCGTTAATTTCATACCTAACTAAAAGGGCACGGGGTACAATGGCTAGCAAATATAGCACAAGCTTATATGTCTACCTATTGGTGAACTACCAGAATGTCAAGAACTCAATGGTGGAAGCATACGAAGAGTTCAAGAAAGATGAGCATGTGATGTAAGCTCATAAATAATATTACAAATGCTGTTCATTTTGAAATTTTAATTCACCTAACCTTTTGAATCCAGTTTATTACATGAGTAGGCGTAACGTCAAGATCTCAAGGGATCAAGGGCTTTATGTTTTCACGTCATTAGAGGACCTTGAAGAGGAAATGGCAAGAGAACAAATTAACGCATGCCTCAGCGTACTATGTAAGTGACTTACAGGGTCGAAGTCCAAGTTGTATAACATCCATGTATGCATGGTTGATACGATATTCTTCGTAAATTTATTTGAATAGTTTTCAATTATAAAACTATTGGTCTCGTTAGAGTGTTAGAAGGGGTGAATAGCACTAAAAATTTTCTGTTCAGCCCTTTAGAGCTTGAAGAGCACTTAATCAACTAAATGAAGGGAAGGACTAGAACTTGTTAGAATTACAAAACACCAAGTAAAAAAGGGTAAAGAGAAGTGGACAATGTAAGAGTATTCATAGTGGTTCAGTCTTTTTGACCTACATCCACTAACTTGATCTCTCAATCAAGGATTTTTAACCCAACTTCATTAAATTAGTGGAATTAACGGTTTCCACCAAGGTTTTATAAGGTGAGCTTCTAACTTAAGCTTTAATCCCTTACAACAAACTTTAGAGTGCTTCCCATACTCTAATTACCCAAGAAAGAGAAGAAAGAAAGCACAACTAAGTACCTTTACAAGCTTGGACAGATTACAATCAAACTCAAATAATTTTTCTAGATATAGAATGAAGAACAAGTATTTTTTAGTGGAAAATATTTGGTGTTTTGCTTAAAATAACTCTTTTATCTTATAATCTCCTTTCTTTGATAGTTGGAGCCTTCCTTTTATACTTACGGAGTTAGATTGTTTTGTTGGAGATAATTTCTAGCCATTAGAAACAACTCTGATGCACTTCTAGCCATTATTTTATCCTCTAATGTTTATGTCAAAAAGGGAGACAAACTTCGATTAATTGATTACAAGCAGCTTTAATCGATTAAGAGTTCTATGTCTTCAGACTTTTCTTCTTCAACAAACTTCCTCTAACTAGTCATGGTAGGCTCTAATCGATTATAAACTTTATGTTTTCATTTTTTTCTACATAGTAGTGTTCCTTTAATGTCACGACCCAATTCCCGGGCCATGACCGGCGCAAAGACCCAATAAGCATAACTCACTAAACCCAAGCAAGCCTATCCATTTACTCTTGCTCAACAAACATTATCATATCATGCATACGAACACATCTTTTCTCGGGTGTGAACATAGCCAAACCCAATGGCATTATCGATAATAATATACATGCACTATACCAGTCATGTATTTACATTGCATACACATTCACATAGTTAGATTGTATTCACAATACAAAAAAAAAAAAAAAGACCCACGACTTCCAGCAGAGACATTTATAATAAAAATGGGCAACTATTGAATACCGGACACCTACCAAGAGACGAACTATAGTGATCCCGCGATCTAAGATTTTACAATCTCTTGATCTGAAAACATGAATTTTTGAAAACGGTGAGTACAATACTCAGTGAGTGAACATTAGGTGGAAACAAGCAATAATATCCAAGAAGGATTTTAAACCATGATGCACACATTTGGAACAAAACATTTTTTGATCCAATTTATTATCAAACCCCTTCCCTCAACTCAAATTAATTTACAACAAAGGAGTATTCAATTTCATACATATGCACATAGATGAATACAATATCCCACTATCTCACCAGCCATGTGCAACCCCCACATTGTGCACATAGTTGGAGTTATCATGTGCATCCCCTCACATCGTGCACAAACAATATCACTCAATCTCATCAGCTCATGTGCAACCCCCACATCGCGCACATAGCTGGAGTTATCGTGTGCAACCCCCCACATCGTGCACAAACAATATCACTCTCCATATCTCTGCACCCATCATCACCGACATGTACTCCCCACATCGTACACATGTACGGTTATAATTATCACACAATATTATTGGTCAATACATATCACACATCAACACACACACACACACACACACACACATATATATAGCAGCATATTATAGAGCACATGAATTCATGCCTTTATGCATATCACAATTCACACATCAAAACATTTTTTATCAAAGGCTTGTTTCTAAGCACGCATTTTTAGAAATTCGGATAAAATCATTCAGATTATCCATTTTGATACACATACATTTCCCAAAATAATTTGAAATGCAAATTCATTCACAATGTCAAAAATCCGGATTCCGGGTGCACTTGGATTAATAGTCCTCAGGGGCGATTCCCTTACCTTTTCGGACGTCTCACCACCTTGACACAGAATAAAATTAAGAAATTTACTATATTGCCGCTAAGCTAATATAAACTAAATTTAAATTGCTAACGCATGATAGGCAAATAAAAAATGCGTCCGATTATCGCTTTAACGCGGAATCAATTAAATTCGACCGCTCACCCGATAAATTGACCAACACGTCTGATTTGATTCCAAATTGCACCATTTTTTTTCTAATACCTTAATTCACCACATATCATTAAAATAGTGCCAATTTCAGCATTAAAACTTTTCCATTTCTTCATGAAAAAATTCAGCCATTACAGTGCATTAGCACTGTAATTTTTCCTACTAAACTTTTTCACTTTAATTTGTCATTTTCTAATTTATTTCATTTCAAATGAAATCTTTTCATTTGAAATGAAACAATTCCTCATTGATTCTCAACACCCTAGGTTCAGCCAATGAAGAACAACCAAGAGAATCAATTTATTTCTTACGGTTTTGCTTAGTAACATGCTAACCTATCTCTAAACACTAACATAGTCTAGAATCAAGCCAATCCAACATTAAATCCTCATCCATACCCATTTTTCAGAATTGAATTCTTCATGATATCATGCCTCTCAACCATAGAAAATGGAAAGAAATGCATGGGTATTGTAGATCATAAGCAAAAGTGAAGAAATGTTACCTTTGTCACTTGATTTTCCTTGAAATCACACTTTTTTCTTGAATTTTTGGCTAGGTTTTCTTGTTTTCCCCTTTGTTCTCCTTTCCTTTCCCTTAAATCTGGTGTGTGTTGAATTTAGAAAAAGAAAATGGGTTGAAATGGCTGATTTTTTAGGCTTTAATAATAAAATAAACTAAGTGCATGTTTGGCCTAGCTTTTTTTCAGCTTATCTATCTCTTAAAAGCAAAAGCCAGGTCAAACATAAATTTTGAAAAGCTCTTAAAAAAAAAGCAGCTTTTTTTTAAAGAGTAAAATTTTTTAAAAAAAAGCTCCTGTGAGGAGCTTTTTCTTCTCTTTTTTTAAAAATACAAGAAAATTTTTTATTTTTGTTTCAAAAATATCCTAATCTATTAAAAATAATTATAATATTATCCTTTTAAAAAAAAATACCCTCTAAGATAATTTTAACCAAAATTATAATTTATATAAAAAAACTTATAAAAAAAATTTACCAAACAACTTTAGCTTAATTTTAAAAGCTATTATTTTTCATAAGAGCTTCATAATAGCTTTTAAGCTAGAAAAAAGCCAGGTCAAACAACCTCTAACTTGCCACATGGCATAATGCCATTGGCCCATTTTTTTATTTTTATTTTTACTTTTTCTTCCAATTCTTTTCCACCACATGATTATTCTAAGTCAAGATATGATCAAAAGATGACCATGGCTGGAAAGATATGTTCTGGTGGTGGTAAATTACGGTTTTGCCCCTGAGATGATAAAATTACGATTTTACCCCTATACTCCGAAATGTATCGAAATCACCTTATTTCTACTTTTCAACCTCGAATAATACTAATATTGATCATTATTAATCAAATGGGGCAAAAATCTTTTCAAAAAAATTTCCGTTTAGTCTTCTAGTGGTAAAATTACCATTTTGCCATTGTGCTCCAAAAATACCGAGAATCACAATTTTTCACTGATAACTTCATTCTGTACTCCAATAATCTTAATTATATTTCATATAATTATTTTTTTGTCCAATGTGATCAAATCTTGGCTAAAAATCTCCATTTATTCATCAAATGGTAAAATGACCATTTTGTCCATAACCGGTCAATTTTACCGATTGACTCCAAACTGGACCTTGAACGTCGAATCACTATTCTAAGTCATTTTGTGAGTTTCAGAATTTTCAAATTCCTCTTAGAGTTTCTATTTGAGCTAGTTCAAGGTTTGATTTAACTTAATTATACCACTAGGTACAATACCGGCTTTTAACAAAATCGACAGGGTCTCACATTTAATTAGTTAGCTCTTCCCTTAACTGATTGAAGCTCTACTTCCTTCAACCATAACTGATCAAAATCAAGTTTAAGCAACTAGAAATTCTTTGAATTTTGAATTTCTCCATTTTGGCTTCCTTTAACGACCAATTATATTTTCAAACTTGTTTTTTGTTTTAAAATATGTTAAGACCTTGTGCTCTAATTGATTAACAAGACTTCTCAATCGATTAGCATATTTTTGTTTTACTTCAGCTTATCATATATCCATGTCTTAATTGATTAAGGTCCCTTGTTCATCAATTACAAAGGTTCTATTTTTGTTTTCTACTTGCTCTTTCCTTCTTTGACTTATTAACTCCATATTAAGTTAGCAAACTTCTTGACTTGCCTTTAATGGATACCTTTATTAAGGGTATTAGATTAAATCTTCCACACTTAAGCAACAAGATTAGATATTAATGAATAAGGAATGCTTTGTTATCATAAAAAACATATGAGTTAACATTTTTCCTCTTTTTTGTTGATAACAAAACACTTCTATATTAAGAGTGTAATGTTTGTAAAAAGAATTTATGTGTAAATTTAGGATTGCTCCCCCTAAATATATGCTTTAATAAAATTATCCAACATAAAAACATTTAATCATAAGAACATATATGTTGACATCAATGTCCAGCCATTCAACATAATTTTAACATACAAATATAAAATCTCAACACAATATAAACCACATCAACATAAATATAATTCCATCATAATACCATAAGCATTCAACCATTATTCATAGCATAAAACATTGTCTCATAAACCATGCCATAAAACATCCTAAAACAAAACCAGTAAAAGCACATCTTAAAGGATTGATTTAGCTTTCTTATCTTTCCTACCAGTTTTTCTCCTTACTTTTATTGTTTTACCTCTTTTTTTCCCCTTTTTGCCATCATCAAGAAAAGATCCTAATATGAGTATGAAAAGGGTGAGGATTCATCAGTGTCAAAATGCACTTTGAGAGGTTTAGGAGAGGACCTAGATAAAGAGTCAGATGATGAAGAGGAAGAGGATGAGATGGGTTGGAGAGCTGCAGGTTTAGAAGACTGTTGAGTGGAGGTCAATGCCAGTTTAGTAAATTTTTTTCTTTTGAAGGCCTTGGATTTAGTGACCATTGTTTTTCTCCCTCTTCCTGTATTTTTCTTAGCAATAAGAGCAGTGTCCATTTCAACTGCTTTACCCTTGTCTTGATTTGTTTCCCTTACACCTTGTTATGTCCCTTATGGAGCTGATTGAACTTTCTATTACGTTTCTACTTGTTGATATGTTTAATCAGCTTGAGCTTCCTTAATGATGTCTATGATAAAGTCAGAAACTAGGATCTTTTCATATTCTCTAGGAAAACTCACAACACGTTTTTCAATAGCTAAGTGTTCTTTTTCCACTTGAGGTGCTTTCTCTACTTCTCTTTCTTCATCATTCTCTTCTATGGTTGGTGTCTTTTCCTTTTCTTATTCTTCTTATTTAGCATTCTCTATTCCAAAATCCTTCTTTTCATTTTGATTCACATATTCATTTTCAGGTATTTCTTTTTCAATTTCTCTTTCATGATCAAAAGCAGCAAACTCAAGCTGTTCTATAGTTGTTCTCTCACTAGACTAACTTTCAATAGTGGTAAGGGCTTCAGGAGATTTTGTTTCTTTGGTTGGATGTGTAATAGGGCTTCAAGCTGTTGAAGTTTCTCTTCAATCTTCAGGATTTTCTCAACTTGATGAGTTAACTTCCCATTGATTCTCATGAGGAGATTAAAAATCATGTCATTTTGAGGAGGAGGTTGATTGGCCTTGGTGAAGGGTGTTGAAAGACTTCTAATTGAAAGGGGTAGAGGTTTACCTTTTGTGACTTGAATGCATTTATTTCTCTCTATCTTGTATCCTATTTTTAATACATTCCATAGAAATATCCCCTAATATTTGTTCCTAGTAAAATCATATTGAAATCTTACATTCTAAATTCCTTTTCTTTTTACTAAAGTTGTAGGAATGTTTCCATAAGGTAAGTTTGCTTTATCCCTCATCAAGGTTACCTTGATTCTCTCTATCATATGCCTTTCTATATTTAGTGGAATTTCATTAAATACTACTTCCATCAGCCACAAGTCTTGTGCATTAACATAGCTAAAACTGCTACTTCTTCCATGTAAAGTGGTTGCCATGAAATAATGGAGAATCCTAAGTTGAGCATTTTTAATCTCGCTGGCATAGCTTCTAAAAGGAAGCTTCTCTTTTTTTCTAGTTAAAATCTCCCAAGATAACTTTGATCATATTTTTCAAGCATTTTATACTTTCGTACTTCAAATTATACTTTTAGGAACTCTCATAAATCTTGAGTACTAATCTGAAAATTTCTACCATTTAAAAATACATTCAAGCTATCTTCTGCAAACTAATCTTGATCTTCCAATTCAATTTTGTCTATAGTAATGCTAGAATATAATTCCTTAACCAAAAAAAGGCCAAACAGTTTATCTCCAAATGTATTCATATACCTTAACTTCAATATTTTAAAATACCTATCTAGATCCTCTTTCACTATTAGTGAATCACTAAAACTATCCTAGTAAAAAAACTTCTCACAAAAGATTGCGGCATTCTCAATTTTTCTAAACCTATCAACATGCAAGTGATTTCAAAATAGGGAGGAAGAACTAGTACCTTTGCCTAAAATGGTTCTTGCAACTATCGATCCTTTCCCTTTCTTTGTCATTTTTTTTGCCTCTTTTCATGTTCTCGATTGAAAGTTCTTTAATTTTTTTTAGAGGAAAGTGTGGAAGAGTCATCAGCTTTCCTTTTTCTTTTCCCTTTTTCAGGTAATTGGTGGGTAAAACAGGTTTTTACCATGGGATTCCTTTTTTAGGGTTTCTCGGGTTTCAAAAGGAGAGAGGGAGAGGAAAATTTAAGGACTCTTGGCTATTAATTTTCAGAGTAACTGATTCTTTAATTAGGTGAAAAGTCTTTTATGAGAAGTTAATAACTAGTTAACCACATTTTCAGTGGCTGGTTTCTCGTACCACTTGCCCAGTTGTTTTTTAATTTGAAGTTTCTCCCATGCAGCTGTCATTTCACTAGTATGAGCCTTCTAATCGATTAGTTTATGTCTTAAGCAATTACTATATCTTTGGCTTTAAGATTTTCTAAGGTGTCTAACTTTCATTAACTGATTAGGAACACCTTTAACTGATTATAAATTTATCGACTTAGCTTAGCTAACTTAGGACAAAGATGTTCTAATTAATTATAGGGGATTTTAATTTATTATGGTGAGCCTTATTTCCCTTTTATTATTCTTTTAATTCATTAAGACATTCTCTAATGAATTATGTCAAGAAGCGAACATGATTATCATAAACTATATCATCAAAAACATGATGAAATCAGCATAATTTAGATTCCATTGACATCAATCATTCCTAAATCACTCTTAATTCTACAAAATTATTCTTCACTCAATGGTTTTGTGGAAAGGTTAGCTACTTGATGCAAGAAGTCCAAAAAATCTATTTTAATATCACCCTTAAGCACATGATCTTTAATGAAATGATGTCTAATTTCTATGTGCTTAGTTCTAGAATGTTGAACAGAATTTTTTAAGATATTTATGGCACTCATGTTGTTTATTACCTAGTGAGATATATTCAGCTTCAACAACATGATTGAAATCTTGCATGTAGGCACACATTAAAGAATATGTTAGGTCTACTTTCTATTAAATAAAGAAGTGAACCAACCATACCTTTTGGTCCACATTTTTTTCCTTGTTCATCTTTATCAAGCTTTGTAGAAGGATGCATAAGTGTTTCAATTAACTTTAAATTCATCACACCTAACTTCTTTAGCATTTCCGAATTGTATTTTGTTTGGTTGATGAAAGTTCCATCCTCACATTGCTTGATTTTTAAACCAAAAAAGAAATTTAATTCTTCCATCATAATCATTTCAAACTCACCATGCATTTTCTTAGCAAAATTCTCACAAAATTTTTCATTAGTAGTACCGAAGACTATATCACCCACATATATTTATTCTTGGATAAAACCATTTAGAAATACAATTTTAGCAACCATTTGGAACAATTTGAGATTCAAATAACATGCATATGCATGCAAGAGTCTAAATGCTTCTACTTTAACTACGGGAGCAAATGTTTCACTGTAATCAATACCTTCATCTTGATTGTAGCATTGAGGAACTAACTTTGCTTTGTTCCATACCACATTACCCAATTCATTTAATTTTTTCTTAAATAGCCATTTGGTACCAATGGTAGGATGGTTGGTTGGCCTCGAAACTAAGATCCAAACCCAGTTCCTCTCAAAGTGGCTTGGTTTTTCTTTATTTCTTTCTTGGGAGCTATCTTCATTATCCCTTTTTTTTTTCTCCAAGCTCATTCTTTTCATTCTCTTCTTAATTTCATCTACATCATCATCATCATCAAGTATTACTTTTCTTGGTGTGGCGTTAGTCTCATAAAAGACAACATGAATAAACTCTTCCATAATTAAAAATCTTTTGTTAAACATTTTATAGACTTTAGAATTTAGTCCATAATCTAAGAAAATAGCTTTATCATTCTTAGCATCAAATTTTCCCAAGGTGGGTTTTTCAATGTTTAAAACAGAGCATTGTTCTTGCCATTTCTTTTAAAGTCTTATTTTTTCTTTCAACAACTTCAGTTTCTTGTGGAGTTCTAGGTGCTGAAAAATTGTGATCAAAACCATTTTCATTGCAAACTATTGCAAAATCACAATTTTCAAATTCATCACCTCGATCACTTCTAATGCTAACAATGGAAACCAAGTATACCTAGAGTAATCATCAATAGTACCAAATGCATATGACTCGCCTTCATGCTAATAACATCAATAGGTCTAAACAAGTCAGTGTGCAATAATTCAAGTGGTCTAAAAGTTGGTATCACTTTCTTTAATTTAAAAGAGCTTTTTACTTGTTTTCCAAATTGAGATGTATCACAAACTTTATCATTTTAACAAAAAATCTTTGAAACTTCAATAACCAAATCTTTGAAAAAGTGTCAATGCTAGCATGCCCTAGTCTTTTATACCACAACCAACTATTACACACATCATTAGCCATAAGACAAGACTCATTTTGAATATAAATTTCATAAAAAAAACCACTTAAACATTTTCAAAGCTTATGCCAAGGAATACAACTTTGTTAGTGTCAACGTCAATTGCATGGCATACATGACAATCAGAGCAAATTCTAAATCCTTTATCACAAAGTTGATTGATACTTAACAAGTTATGCTTTATACTTTCAACAAATAAAACATGCTTGATTATAGTTTGAGAAGTGTTACTAACGATTCCAATTCCTTGGTTGATATTTTTAGAGTTGTAACTAAAAGAGACACTACTGCTTTTCTTTCTATCAAGCTTGATAAACAAATTTTTAATTCTAGTCATGTGCCTTGAGTAGCTACTATCCAAGTACCAAGGCTGCTTCTTCTTTGATGAGCTTTCAAACATTGTTTTTTTTGCTCTTGCTTAAGCTACAAAATAAGTTTTTATTTCTTTATCAAAGGTAGCCATACTTTGATAGGTCCTTGAGGGTTAGTTAACACGTGAGAACCTTTAAGTACACAAACCAATTTAATTTTGAAAGGGTTATATCCATCATAATAGTAATCATAAGACAAATGACCTTTCTTGCCGCACACGCAGCAATAACTTAAAAATGCATTGATTTTCTTTCTAAAATTTGCATTTCTTTTTGATTTATCTTTAATTTTTATTTTTTGTTTTGAACTTTCCTTCATTAAGACTTTAAGTGCAACATTTTCATCTATTACTCTTTGTAATTCAAAATTTTTACTTTCTAATTCAAACTTTAAAAAGTCAAAATCTGTTTTGGAGTGCTTAAGTTCTATCTTAAAAATGTTTCTTTGATCAAAATAAAATTAAAATCATGCTTGATTTTTTCTAGTTCATCATTTAACACCATAATTTTCTTTTTCATAGCTCTATATTTTAATGCAAGCTTTTCAAATTCAACATATAAACAATCAAATTCATCTTGCAAATCATCATAAGAAATATTACAAGAATTAAATGTCACCTTATGTCACGACCTGGAACTCCTATCGAGCCCGTGACAACCGCCGTGATCTCCTGATAGACATTCATTTTCCAGAATGCCGACTGAAACCTCGCAAGGCTTTAATATTAGTTTCCTCACTCCCCCTGTGAGCAATAGTTATTAAAATCATATTTTGAAGAGATAGTAATCATTTTCAAGTCAAAATTAGTCAAAAAGAAATTTCTACTACACAAGGGTATTTTCATCATTTTTTTCTGAAATTTTTGAAACCATCTAAAAGTGTAATATGTGAGTAAAAACACATATTTCATAACAAAAAATAAGTTTTGTTATCTAAAACCTTCATTTTAATGAAATTTTAGCTATTAGAATATAATAAAAATATTTAATAAAATATTCTATTTTCTTGTAAAACAAGTTTTATAGAACAATCCGTTAAAAAGTTTTTGGACGTAAAAACAAAATAAATTCTTACATACAGTAATAAAGTTAACCATAGTATGTAGTTAAATTTACAATGACACGTGGGCCCCTGAACGACAAAATTGAACTAAGGCTGTGAGTCAATAAACCTTTGATTTCCAAGATTGCAACTCCAAAATTTGTCTCTTAACGATATCGGCTAACTACTAACTATCCTGAGCCTGAAATGGATGGAAAGGAGGGTGGTGAGATTTTATAAACCCAGTGAGTAAACAAATATCACCCAAAATATCTAAAGTCAAGTAAATGAAGACGATCAAAACATTCCATCGTACTTTGATTTATAACTTTCCACTGTCATTTCAACTAGATGAAATAAATTCATTTTTACTCAAATAATCAATATGACTTATGAATTTCTTAAAACTTGGCTTTTGCCAAAACTCATACTCAGCGACACCTTGATCAGAGGCATCCATCCGATCCCACCAAGGCTGTTAAAAATTTCATATACACGTAAAACATATTTTTACGTTTGAAAACATGACCGTTCCTTGGTGTTAGCTGAGTTCGCCTTCACGTGGTGGTTTGGCATGAAGTGAACTCTATCATACCTCAGGACATACCATTTACACCTCTACAACTGAGGTAAAGATATATATAGTGACGTTTACCACGCCCTTCTAAATAGGCTGGTCCACGGAACCCGACTACTGCAGTAGTTAATAACCCACAAATTCAAAAAAAGTTTCAATAGCATGGCTTGGCAATTAAATTATTATCCAATTTATCAAGATAAAGCAGACATTTCGTATTTCTCAGCACAAATATCAATTCAGCTAATCATGTTATATTATCATAAGCCATTTAGTTCAAATCATGATTTATAACATAGCAAGTGGTCTCCAATTATTTTAATTTCAAAACCATCTTTCGATTTTCAAATCGATTTATAAAAATTTATTTTATTTTATTAATTCGTATTTTTCCCATAAAACAAGCAATTCACCATTTAAAATCATTTTTCCATAAAATCACCAAATTGAGTAAAAATTATTCTAGATAATTAAGGCGATAATAAAGTTACTCACAGTATTAGGAGTCAATGTACTCCTAGTCTCAGTCTTCGGGTACAATCTTTGTACTTTTACCAGAATGCTTGCCACCTATATACAATACAGACACATATATTGTGTCACATCATATAATTCTATTTCAGGCTTTATACTAATGTATGAAATAGGATGAAAAATCCTCGAGTAACTATCCAAATACGGTATTGATCTAATTCGATTTATTACTCGATTAAATGGCCAATATGTCCAATTTAACTCCAATTGATTCCATTTCTCTTTCAATACTCTAATTCATCAAATACTAGTCAATTAAAATGAAGTGTGGCAAAACCACCTTCACATTTCATTTTGGAATATTTAGCCAAGGTGTGTTAACTAACACTAAAATTTTTTTCAAGCTACATTCTTACACCATAAATCTTTAATTCCCACACCATAAACTATTATTTTCCCTATCAAATCACTTGATATTCAATCAAATTCATCACCAATTATTCACATGGTAAATTCGACCTATGAGGGTTGAATATGAAATTTGTAGTTTCATGCTAAATATCATCATTTTCGGTTTCCATCACCACCATTCATTAAAACCATTAATTCCTAACCAATTAACATAAAATGTCACAAAATTCCTTTCAAATATTCACTCCATAAAATTTAGCCTTCATGGGTTACCAAAGAACATGTGATTTTTTCACTTAATTTTCTTTCCATACATGACAAACTAACTAAACACTAACATATCTCAAAATCCACCTAAAATCATCATCAAATCTTCTCTCTCTAAAATGGGTCAGCCATGAATCCTTCATAAAATCATGTAATCCAACCATGGAAATTGAAAAATAAAGCATAGGAAAGATAGAACACAAGCTAGAATTAAGAAATTTCACCTTTAATGGCTTGTTTCCTTGAAATCCACCAACTTCCCCTTGAATCTTTCACTCTAGGGTTTGTTCTTCTTCCTTTCTCTCTTTTTTCCTCTTTGGCTGACCAACATGAACGAATTTTGAGGGTTTATGGGCTGGTTTTTAAAGCTTTATATGCATGGTTATCATTTTGAAACATGTCACCATTTTATTGGCCCATGTGTAAATACTTAATAATTAAGCTATCTCACTCCACCACACATAATTATCCATGGTACAATATGAAATTCGTGTGCTGGACATGTGTTGGGTGGTGTCAAATTACCATTTTACCCACGGGGTGGCAAAATGACTATTTTGCCCCTATGCTCGAAAAAAATGCTGAAATTAAAATTCTTCACTTCTCAAACTCAAATTATATTCCAAATGATCATTCTTAGTCATTCTTGCTCAAAACTTCTTTCAATATTCCAATTTTATCCTCGAGTGGTAAAATTACCATTTTACCCTTAGACCGTGAAACTTTCGATTTGACTCCAAATTGATCCTCGAACTCTGAATCACCATTTTAAGTCATTGCTGAAATTTAAAATTTTCAATTTCATCTTAAAATCTCCATTTAGATTAGTTCGAGGCTTAAATCAATATAGTTGTACCACTAGGTGCACTATCGGCTTTTGATAATTTTTCGAGATACCCGAGTATGCTAGCATGTTGTCAAGCACATGGATGACATGGTAAGTATTTTATTGAGTCAGGCTTTACAGCACTACCCCCCTTAAAAATAAAATTTTGACCTCAAAATTTCACTTATCAAATTCGGAGAGAAGACGGGGGTATTAATCTTTCATTTAATGCTCAATTTCCTATATCATTACCTTTCATAGGAAATTTTGATTCGTTCACCTCATTTACCTCCAGTTCCACTTGAGTACATTCCTCATGTCTATCATTATCCTCTGAAATCATATTTACAGTACCTTGTACAATCATGATCTCTTATATCGAGACATCAAGCATGTCTCTATTACTATCATTAAATTGGAATCATAACTCCATATCAATCGTGTCAACTTCAATTGCATCTTATACTTATACATGTATACCGATTATCATCTTATTACTTCACTCCTTTCAACTTCTCAATATTCATTCCTATACATATCCTCAGCTTTAGAGAAGATTAATGGCTTCAATCATTTCCACATACTTCATATTTACCTTGCATTTATGAAATCTTGATCTTCTTAATCATATTAGTCCATCTCATATGGCTTATAGTATGGTTAAGCCATAAATTCCCCAAAATTCAACCCCCAATAGGATTCCTGACTGTTACATTATCTATACAACTCTTCAAATATATTTAGTTCAAGTCTTGGACCATTAAGAACCATTCATCACTTTAAATGGGTACATTACTAACTCCATGTATACGTATGCACACGCACATTCAGATGTCCATATTCCTCATTATGTGTTTTAAATACCATTCAACTTGTTTCTTACCTTAAATTATCTCTCACGTAATCCATATGAATTTTTATCATGCCTGTGCATAATTCCACATTATCTACATACTTATACTCTCTTCTCATCCTTTTCAATTATATATTTAAGTTTCCTTGTACTATATATCGTTGTATCATAAAGTCATTTTTATTGAATTGTAACCTAGTATGTATGTACGCTTTAAAATATCATTGATGCTTTAGAGATTTGCCTTGACTTGATCATTGCATCTCATGCAATACCACAACTCTTAAGAATTATTCTTTTTCCTTGATTATCTTCCACTCATCTACATTCTCTTTTATCCTTATTGTATTCCGATTATTGATTTGTCATTTAAAGCTTAAATTCATCTAAGTCAAGCATACCTCAAGCACTTTTCTATGTCAATACGAATATCACTTTCAACTTGCAACTTCCTTTTCATAACCACATGACTTAATGCTCGTGAAAGCAAGCATGTGACCATTTATCCTATGACTTAGCCGTTTGGCTCCCTAGTTTCAAATCATACACCTTATACTTATTGCATATAATTTATAATTCTTTTCCTAAGGGTGCTTAAACATTCTAGAAACACTTAATCATTTATTTGCTATTTCGTACTTCAAACATATCATTTCCATAAAGGCAGGCACGTGCTCACCCAATTATCTAATTGTATACTCACTACCCATGCTTCAATTTTGCTCCAAAAATTTCTAGCATGCCACTTAGTTTGCTTATGCTGTTTTTAACCCTTTCCTTTCAACAAAATCAAGACAATATTTGTAAATTTTCATAGCCATATACTCTATATAAATTCAATTGCTATATCGTTCTTGAAATCTTCATTCACACCTTTATCACTCGGTATTAACATCACTTATCAATGTCTCATACATTTATCTAATCTTTCCCTTACTTTCTCTTTAGCCTTTAACAAGGTCTAATCTCTTGTCTTCCTTATTTCTTAAGATTTGACTTTAGTCACATATTATTTATTTCGACACTCCACATATTAATTTATCTTTATGTATCCATCTCAAAATTTCTCTAACTTTTCCTTCTCTTATATGCAAATATATATAAGGCAATAAAGACAATCTTCAATTCATTCATATCAATACCTTTTAGAAACCTTAAAACTCCAATTAACAAGATTTTGAATCAAGTTCAATGACTTTAGTTCAACTCATACATCCAATTTCACATTTGCCACATTTTATTCATGTTTCTCAAACAGGTCCTAGACATGAAGTGTTCCTAGCATCTAGGTACGATGACTGTTGGAGTTTACTTGATCAATGTTATTCATCCAAATTTAAGATTACTACCTTAATCGTCCTTAATCGTTTGGTTTTCCTCCAAGCTTACATCACAATTTCCATAACCATTTATATTCCCTTGTGCTTATCACAAATGATAGTTAAGATCAATATTTTCAAATTCATATTATCCTATAACACTTGTCAACAATCACCAAATTCATCTTTAGAATACTTTTTCCTTAATATATAGTAACTTCACCATATAGTATCACAAGGCTATGTTCCTCCATTTTACTATCCTGCATACTCCACAAAATTACTTAAAAGGGTTACGTACCTTGACTAATACTAATTTCATTTAATTATATCTTAAATACTTCGAATTTGTAATTTACAACTCCAAGTGTATGTCCGCACATTAATAATCTTTATATGTATATATCATCATACACATAATTACTTATGTGAGACCTTGTCAAGCTCGATTAAAAGATGATATTGTACCGAGTGGTACAACCAAGTTAAATCGAGCCTTGAACTAGTTCAAATAGAAATTTTAAGAGGAATTTGAAAATTCTAAAACCCACAGAATGACTTAGAATAGTGATTCGGAGTTCAAGGTCCAGTTTGGAGTCAATAGGAAAAATTGACCGATTAGGGACAAAACAATCATTTTGCCATTTGATGATAAAATGGAGATATGTAGCCAAGATTTGATCACATTTGACCAAGAATAATTATATGAAATATAATTATGATTATTGGAATATAAAATGAAGTTTAGTAGTGAAAAATTGTGATTCCTGATAGTTTTGGAGCACAAAGGTAAAATGGTAATTTTGCCACTAGAGGACCAAACGTGAATGTTTAGAAAAGATTTTTGCCCCATTTGATTAAGCTTGATCAATATTAGTGTTATTTGAGGTTGAAAAGTGGAAATAATATAATTTCAGTACATTTCGGAGTATAGGGGCAAAATCATAATTTTTTCACCCCGGGGGCAAATCGGTAAATTTTTCGTCCCAACGCTTGTCAAGACCAAAGGATTTTATTTGTGGTAGGATTGGATAAATACAAGAATATTTGTGGTGGAAAATTTAGTAGAAAAAGTCAAATAATTAAAAAAATGGACCAATGGCATTATGCCATGTGTCAAGCTTTAATATTTTAATATTAAAGCATAAAAATCAGCCATAAAACCCATTTTCTCTCACCATATTCAGCCTAAGCAACCAGCAACAAGAACAAAGGAAGAACAAAGGAAAAAACAAGAAAACCTAGGTGGAAAATCAAGAGAAAGTGAAAGAAATCAAGGAAACAAGCTAGGTAAGTTAGAATTTCTTTAATTCTCCTTGATACCTAGCCTATCCATGCATTATGTCTTTATTTCCATGGTTGAATATTGAGTTATCATGATGAATTCAATTCTGAAAAATGGGTATGAGGGAGATTTGATAATGGAAATTAGTTGATTTTTAATTATGTTGATGTTTAGAGGTAGTTAAGCATGGTTATGAACAAAAAAACAAAGAAAATATTCAATTTCTCGAGGGTTCTTCAGTGGCCGAACCATGAGGGTTGAATATCAAGGAGGAATTGTTTAAATTTCAAGGAAAATGAATTGGAAAAATGATGAATTAAGTGAGAAAAGTGATTAGGAAAATTCACAGTGCTAGTGCTCCGTAATGACTGAATTCTTCCATGAAGGAATTGAAGGATTTTAATTCTGAAATTTAGTTATTAGAAATGTGTATGATGAATTAAGATATTAGAGGAGGAATGAAGTAATTTGGAGGTGATTTAGACATAATTGTCAATTAATCGAGTGATCGATCGAATTTAGTTGATACCGCGATTAAGCGATATTCGGACACATTTTCGCATTTACATATCATGCATTAGTAATTTAAATCAGTTTATATTAGTTTAGGGGCAATATAGTAAATTTTTTAATTTTATTCTGTGTCAAGGTTGTGAGATTTTCGAAAAAGGCAAAGAGGTCGCGCCCGAGGACCATTAGTCCGAGTACACCCGAAAACCTGTGAGTGAATTTGCATTTCAAAAATGGTTTTGGGAAATATGAACTTATTGAATAAAATGCTTGAATGATTTTATTCAATCTTCTTTAAAAAAAACGGGTACCATGGAAACAAGCTTTTTGTGAAGTATTATTTCATTGATGTGAAATTTGATTGTGCTGAATATTGCTCATCTATATGATGCTTATATGTATGGTTAAGAAATTTATGTGAACCTGATGTAATCGTGCACGTGCGAAGTGGGAAATGCACATGCCTGTAATGGTGTGCAAAGTGGGGACAACGATACATAGCGCCCACAATTTCCTAGAAATTCAGAGTTGAGCAAAGTGGGGACGGCAACATGTAACGCCCATGATTCTTGGAACTTTTCATGCGTGAACTTTGGTGAAGCGTGATTATTCGTCCAGGGGCTTGCAGGGACGGCGAAACGTAACGCCTGCAAGTGCTTTGATAAATGTCTATTTTACCACCAAGAACAGTGAAGAATTGGCGGTGTATATGATTCTTCTTGTCTTTATGAATATAAGTGTGATTTTATGGTATACGAATTGCTTTAAATTGAGGAAAAAGGGTTTAACACGGAACCCTCGTACGGTTGAGAGAAATCCTTGTTTAGCAATGTGAGACCCTGTCCAAGTTGTTAGAAAGTCGGTATTGTACCTATTGGTACAATTAAGTTAAATCGAGCTTCAACTAGTTTAATAGAAATTCTAAGAGGAATTTCAAAATTCTGAGACCCACAGGATAGCTCAGAATAGTGATTCGGAGTTCAAGGTCCAGTCTGGAGTTAATCGGGAAAATTGACCGGTTAAGGACAAAACGGTCATTTTCTCATTTGTTGATTTATAGAGATTTTTAACCAAGATTTGATTACATTGGGCCAAATATAATTATGTGACATACAGTTATGATTTTTGGAGTATAAAATGATGTTTAGCAGTGTAAAATAGTGATTTTCGGTGTTTTTGGAGCACAAGGGCAAAATGGTAATTTTGCCCCCGGAGTGCTAAATGTAAATTTTTTTGAAAGGATTTTACCCCAATTGGGTAATATTGATTTATATTAGTGATATTTGAGGTTGGACAGTGAAAATAATGAAATTCCGGGACATTTCGGAGTATAGGGGCAAAATCGTAATTTTGCCATCCCGGGGGTATTTCGGTAATTTTCCACTACCAGAATAAATTTTTCCAGCCATGGTCAACCTTGGATCAGATGTTGACTTGATGAATCAAGTGGTGGAGATCAAATGGGAGAAAAAGTCAAAAAAGTCAAAAAAAAGGGCCAATTACATGGTGACACGTGGCAACCGTGTTTATTTTATTATTTAAGCCATAAAAATCAGCATTTAAACCCTCATTTCTCTCTCAAAGTCGGCACCCACCAGAATTGAAGGAAAAACAAGAAGAACAAAAGAGAAAAACACAAAACCTAGGTGGAAATTTAAGGAAAAGTGTGATTTTCAAAGGAAATCACTTGAAAAAGGTAATAAATCTTTACTTTGGCTTGTGATTTACCTTACCAATGCTTTTGTTCTTGATTTCAATGGTTAAATATGGAAATATCATGAAGAGTTTAATTCTGAAAAATGGGTATGGATGAGGAAGGATTGTTGGATTGGATTGAATTTAGACTATGTTAGTAGTTAGAGGTAGTTAAGCATGATTATGAAGAAATATGGAAGAAAGAAATTGAATTCCATGGTTGTTCTTCCTTAGCCGAACCTAGTGTGTAGTGAATGCATGAGGAATTGTCTCATTTCAAATGAAATGGTTCCATTTGAAATGAAAGAAATTGGAAAATGATAAATTAAAGTGAAAAATGTAGTAGAAAAATTTTCAGTGCTAATGCACTGCATTGGCCGAATTTTTCCATAAGGAATTGGAAAGGGTAGAATGCTGAAATTGGCATCAATTACATGATATGGGATGAATTAATGTATTAGAAAAAGAATGGATCAATTTGGAATTGAATCGGGCTTAATGGCCAATTTATCGACTGAACGGTCGAAATTAGGCAATACCGCGTTAATGCGATAATCGGATGCGATTTTGCTCTTACGTATCACACGCTAGTAATTTAAATTAATTTGTATTGGTTTGGGGGCATTATAGTAATTTCTTAATTTTATTCTGTGTTAAGGTGGTGAGAAGTCCGGAAAGGGCAAGGGAATCGTAATTGAGGACGATTAATCCGAGTGCATCCGGATTTGTGAGACGGTGAGTGAACTTGCATTTCAAATTATTTGGGGAATGCAAATTGTATTGATGTGGATAATTAAATGATTTATTCAAAGTTTTTAAAACATGTGCCGAGAACAAGCCCCTGATAAAATGATTTTATGTGATGAATTGTGGTAAGCATGAAAGTATGAAATTGTGCTGTGATATATGTGTCACATATGTGTGAATATGTGTGATGTATTGACATTTGATATTGTTAATATATATGTAAATGTATGTGTGTGTGATGTGTGGAAAAACACATGTCGGTGAGATTGGATGTGGAAAATGTGGTTGGTGCACGATGTGGGGGGATGCACACTGTAGCTCCAGCTATGTGCACGATGTGGGGGAATGCACATGAGCTGGTGAGTGCACATGGTGCACATGATGATGACTCCAGCTATGTGCACGATGTGGGGGAATGCACATGAGCTGGTGAGTGCACATGGTGCACATGATGATGACTCCAGCTATGTGCACGATGTGGGGGAATGCACATGAGCTGGTGAGTGCACATGGTGCACATGACCACTCCAGCTATGTGCACGATGTGGGGGGATGCACATGAGCTGGTGAGTGCACATGGTGCACACGATATTTTCAGCAGGTGAGACAATGGAATGTTGTACTTATCTGTGTGCGTATGTATGAATTTGATTATTCCTTCATTATAAATTAAATTGAAGTGAGGGGAAGGGTTTGATAATAAATTGGATAAAAATGAATGCGTTCCAAATGTATGCATCATATTTTAACCCTTCTCGATATTATGGCTTGTTCCTATCTAATGTTTGCTCACTGAGTTTTATACTCACGTTTTCAAAAATTCATGTTTTCAGATCAGGAGATTGTAGATTCCTAGATCGCGGGATCACAGTAGTCCATCTCCTAGTAGGTGTCTGGCATTCACTAGTTGCCGCTTTATTGTACATGTCTCCGCTGGTAGTCTTGGGTTTCTGTATGATGGATATGTACATGTAATGTACATTGTCAGAGTTTATATTTGACTGGTATGAATGTAAATATGTGTAAGCAATGTAAATTGCTAAATACATGACTGGCATAGTGCAGGTATAATGTGATTAAAAAAAAAAAATGCCATTGTGTTTTGGCTGTGTCCACTCCCGGAAAGGGTGTGTGTGTGTATGTGTGACTGGATGTGCCATGGTTAATTGGCATTGTATGCACACTGGGTGCATTACGTGTGGATGTCTCACACGAGCATGTATGGGATCAAGTAAGTGAAAATAGGCTTGCTTGGGCTCAGTGAGCTATGCTCATTGGGTCCTTGCGCTGGTCATGGCCCGGGAATTGGGTCGTGACAAGCAACGGGTTATGATTACTCTTCACTGCAGCAAAAACACCTTACCGCTGCAACGATAATTATCAATTTTGCTATCTAGCTAGAATAAATTCTGGGGTAAGTGGAAAGGGTTTAAATATTAGTTAGATCAAAAACTGTCTCTTTTTCAATCGGTGCATCATGATTGTAAAATTTTCTAGTTGAGATTGCTTGTTCCCTTCTAATATTCACTCATTGAGTATTGTACTCACCGTTTTAAAAATTCATGTTTTCAGATCAAGAGACTATTGGACCCTAGATCGAGGAGTCCCCGTAGTGCATCTCCTGGTTAGAAGGTAGGCATTTAGTAGCAACTCATTTCTTTTACTGTAAATTTCTCCGTTGGAAGTCATGGGCCTTTTGTATTGTGAATATGTACATGTAATGTACATTATCAAGTTACATGCTTGAACAGTATGTATTTGCATATTTTATTGATAATGCCATTGTGAATTGGCTTTGTGTACACACTGGGTGCATTATGTGTGTATGCATCACACGATCGTACGATAAGTAAAGTAAATGAAAATAGGCTTGCTTGGGCTTGGTGAGCTATGCTCATTGGGTCCATGTACTGGTCACGGCCCGAGAATTGGGTCGTGACAACTTATTACTTACGGTATACCTCTATTTCCATTATCTATTACCGATCATCTTTATCTTAACATTTCCCTAATGCACTGAAGACTCCAAATAACAAAGCTTAGCATCCAAACCAATGACCATATTTCAACTCGTGAGTCTTATCTTTATACCGCTCCCAATATCTAAGTCCATGAGGAAGCTTTTCAATTCACGTAATATTCTCTTATACTTTCACCGTATATTGATAACCTCCATTTATAACTTTAGCAATTCAACGTATGTCTATATATTGATAAGTTTCATACTTGTTATGATCATGGAAACCGTAACTTGTAAAGTTAACTTTCTATCACAAGTTTTCGATCAGAACCTTAGTCTCCATATATCTAGTTTTGAATATATTTTGCTATTAATATTCATATACCTTCATCGCAACTTTCTGTCACGACCCAATTCCCGGGCCATGACCGGCGCAAGGACCCAATGAGCATAGCTCACTAAGCCCAAGCAAGCCTAATTTCACTTACTTTATTCCATACATGCTCGTGTGAGGCATCCACACGTAATGCACCCCGTGTGCATTACAATGCCAACTAACCGTGACATATCCAGTCACACATACACACGCACACCCTTTCCGGGAGTGGACACAGCCAAAGCACAATGGCATTTTTAATCACAATATACATGCACTATGCCAGTCATGTATTTAGCAATTTACATTGCTTACACATTTACATTTATACCAGTCAGAAATAAACTTTAACAGTGTACATTACATGTACATAACCATCATACAAAACCCAAGACTTCCAGCAGAGACATGTACAATAAAACGACAACTAGTGAATGCCAGACACCTACCAGGAGACGGACTACTGTGATCCCGCGATCTAGGAATCTACAATCTCCTGATCTGAAAACATGAATTTTTGAAAACGGTGAGTATAAAACTCAGTGAGCAAACATAAGATAGGAACAAGCCATAATATTAGGAAGGGTTAAAAATATGATGCATACATTTAGAACACATTCATTTTTATCCAATTTATTATCAACCCTTCCCCTCATTTCAATTTAATTTATAATGAAGGAATAATCAATTTCATACAAATATACTCGGAGAAATGAACAATCACATATGCACACAACCACATATATCTGAGCACTCGCAGGGGTTACGTATCGCCGTCCCTGCAAGCCCCTGGATAACAAATCACACTTCACCAATGTTCACGAGTGATAGTTTCCAGGAATCGTGGGCGTTACGTTTTGCCGTCCCCACTTTGCTCAATTTTCAGAATTTATAGTAAATAGTGGGCGTTACGTATCGCCGTCCTCACTTTGCACACAATTTCAGGCCTATGCATTTTCCTCTTCACACGCGCACGGTGGTAATAATTTCACAATACTTTTTAACAACGCATATAAACATCATAACAATGTACACATTCAGCAAAATTAAATTTCACCTCAATGAAATAATAATTCATGCTTTCATGCCAAACACATAATTTTATGCCTTCATGCATAATACGTAATTTCATCACATAAAATCATTTTTATCAAGGGCTTGTTCCCGGCACGTAATTTTTGTTTTAAAACTTTGAATAAATCATTTAATCATCTATTTCAATACAATGTGCATTCCCCAAACAATTTTGAAATGCAAGTTCACTCACCGTCTCACAAATCCGAATTCCGGATGCTTTCGGATTAAAAATCCTCAATCACGATTCCCTTGCTTTTTCCGGACTTCTCACCACCTTAACACAGAATAAAATTAAGAAATTACTATAATGCCCCCAAACTAATACAAATTAATTTAATTTGCTAACGTATGATACGCAAAGGAAAAAATGCGTCCGATTATCGCTTTAACGCGGTATTGCCTAATTTCGACCGATTACCCGATTAATCGGCTATTATGTCCAATTTGGTTCCGAATTGGCCCATTTCTTTTTCTAATACTTTAATTCACCACAAACCATTTAATTAATACCAATTTCAGCATCCACCACTTTCCATTTCTTTATGGAAAAATTCGACCAATACAGTGCATTAGCACTGAAAATTTTTCTACTACATTTTTCACTTGAATTTGTCATTTTCTAATTTCTTTCATTTCAAATGAAATCATTTCATTTGAAATGAACCAATTTTCCTCATGCACTCTCCACCCTAGGTTCGGCCTAATGAAGAATAGCCATGAAAATCAATTTCTTTCTTCCATTTTTGTCCATAATCATGCTTAACTACCTCTAAACACTAACATAGTTTAAATTCAATCCAATCCAACATCAAATCCATACTCATACCCATTTTTCAGAATTCATTCTATCATGATATCTCCATATTTAACCATAGAATTCAAGAACAAAAGCATAGATATGGTAAATCACAAGCCAAAGTAAAGATTTATTACTTTTTTCAAGTGATTTCCTTTGAAAATCACACTTTTCCTTAAATTTCCACCTAGGTTTTGTGTTTTTCTCCTTTGTTCTTCTTTTCTACCCTTCAATTCTGGTGTGAGCCGAATATAGAGAGAGAAATGAGGGTTAAAGGCTGATTTTTATGGCTTTAAATAATAAAATATAAAAGCTTGCCACGTGTCATCACGCCATTGGCCCATTTTCTTTACTTTTTGACTTTTTTCTTCCATTTATTCTCCACCACTTGATTAATCAAGTCAACATCTGATCCAAGGTTGATCATGGCTGGAAATAATGGTTCTGGTGATGGAAAATTACGGTTTTGCCCCCGGGATGGCAAAATTACGATTTTGCCCCTATACTCCGAAATGTACCGGAATTTCATTATTTTCACTGTCCAACCTCAAATAACATCAATATAAATCAATATTACCCAATTGGGGCAAAATCCTTTCAAAAAAATTCACATTTAGCACTCCGGTGGCAAAATTACCATTTTGCCCTTGTGCTCCAAAAACACCGGGAATCACCATTTTACACTGCTAAACATAATTTTCTACTCCAAAAATCATAACTATATTTCATATAATTATTTTTGGTCCAATGTGATCAAATCTTGGTTAAAAATCTCCATAAATCAACAAATGAGAAAATGACCGTTTTGTCCTTAACTGGTCAATTTTCCTGATTAACTCCAGATTGGACCTTGAACTCCGAATCACTATTCTGAGCTATTCTGTGGGTCTCAGAATTTTGAAATTCCCCTTAGAATTTCTATTAAACTAGGTTGAAGCTCGATTTAACTTAGTTGTACCAATAGGTACAATACCGGTTTTCTAACAACTTAGATAGGGTCTCACACTTTCAATGCAATTTTATTATGTAATAATCTCCAATTTACTCTTAGTTATGTATACCTCGGATTGCATACCACTTATCGTCAGAAGCTCAACCTTACTCATCAGTTCTTGACTACTTACATCTATAAAATGAATAGTTCATTGTCATACCTTGTAGTTGCTTAATTCATTATTGACTTCTTTCATCAGTCCACCATAATTATATTAGATGATCAACCATACAACTAAAATAAATATTCTTTTGCAATAACGATTTTACCAGTCTACTTTTGTCATACCAAAAGATTACTATACAGATCAAACCATTTAAACAGCTATCTTATGGTCCGCACAAGTCATACAAAACAAAACAAACTCTTAATTCTTTTATATAGATAACTACTACTATTTCCTTTTTCACTACAACTTCCTAAAGTCAAGATAGTACAAAATTCAACGAGAGTGTTAAAATTCTACTCTCGTTTTTCTTGAAGATCCTCTTCCAAATCCTTTTCTATCTCTTAAGATTTTTCTTTTTGTTCTCTAATCCAAGCTTGTTGGATTCTCCGACATTCCTCGTCACTCACCGGTGCAGCATTCCTTCCGTACCCAAGAGGAAAATGTCGTATGGTTGTCACCTTCCTCAGACGACACTTATCTTCAACTATCATCATTTTCGTTCTTTCCTTGGCATACTCCTCAAACGCTTTCAAGAGGGAATTTCTTATACTTATATTAACGCCATTTCTACTAGCACTTTCATCAGTCTCACTAGTGCTAGAGCTTTCATGTCTCTGAACCTTCGCTCATAAATCTGATGGAGTCCAATTAATAGGAACTCTAAACGGATATCTTTCTGGACTGCTCGGTTTCGAGCGCCATCTACTCTTAGCAGTAGAGTCTACCGATTCTTCGCTAATACTATGAGAGGTATCGGAATCTCCATTCCTCCTAGACATGGTGTGTGAGTACATGGCGCACCACAAAACCTATACGTAGCCAAATGATAATTTCTTAATCATTTATGCACCGTAAGAGTAAGTAAATTTCTATATGCAGATGCATACATCTAACTCGATCCAATCTAACTTAACTTAACTTAACCTGGGGCCATATTGACACTGTAAAATTTTAAAGCAACTTTAAAACCAAAACTCTGATCTTTAAAATCAAAAGCTTTGATACCACTTTAATTGTCATGACCCGAAACTCCCATCGAGCCCATGACAACCGCCGCGATGTCCCAATAGACATTCATTTTCTAAAATGCCGACCAAAACCTCGCAAGGTTTAAATATCAATTTCCTCACTTCCCTTGTGAGCAATAGTTACTAAAATCATATTTTGAAAAGATAGTAATCATTTTCAAGTCAAAATTAGTCAAAAAGAAATTTCTACTACACAGGGGTATTTTCGTTATTTTTCCTCAAAATTTTCGAAACCATATAAAAATGTAGTATGTGAGTAAAAACACATATTTCATAACAAAAAAATAATAAGTTTTGTTATCTAAAACCTTCATTTGAAATGAAATTTTAGCTATTAGAACATAATAAAAATATTTAATAAAATATTCCATTTTCTTGTAAAATAATTTTTATAGAACAATCCGTAAATAATTTTTGGGATGTAAAAACAAAATAAATTCTTACATACAGTAATAAAGTTAACTAGACTATGCAATTAAATTTACAATGACATGTGGGTCCCCGAACAACAAAATTGAACTAAGGCTGTGAGTCGATAAACCTTTGATTTCCAAGGTTGTAACTCCAAAATTTGTCTCTTGATGATATCGGCTAACTATTGACTATCCTAAGCCTGAAATGGATGGAAAGAAGGGTGGTGAGATTTTATAATCCCAGTGAGTAAACAAATATCACCCAAAATATCTAAAGTCGAGTAAATGGAGACGTTCAAAACATTCCATCGTACTTTGATTTATAACATTCTACTCTCATTTCAACTAGATGAAATAAATTCATTTTAACTCAAATAATTGATATGGCTTATGAATTTCTTAAAACTTGGCTTTTGCCAAAACTCATACTCGACGACACCTTGATCAGAGGCATCCATTCGAGCTCACCGAGGTTGTTAAAAATTTCATATACACGTAAAACATATTTTTACGTTTGAAAACACAGTCATTCTTTGGCGTTAGCTGAGTTCGCCTTCACATGGTGGTTTGGTGTGAAGTGAACTCTGTCATACCTCAAGACATATCATTTACGCCTCTACAACTGAGGTAAAGATATATATATATATATATATAGTGAGGTTTACCATGCCCCTCTAAATAGGCTGGTCCACGGAACCCAACTGCTACAGTAGTTAATAACCCACCAATTCAATAAAAGTTTCAATAGCATGGCTTGGCAATTAAATTATTATCCAATTTATCAAGATAAAGCAGACAGTTCGTATTTCTCAGCACAAATATCAATTCAGCCAATCGTGCCATATTATCATACGCCATCTAGTTCAAATCATGATTTATAACATAGCAAGTGGTCTCCAATTACTCTAATTTCAAAACCATCTTTTGATTTTCAAATCGATTTATAAAAATTCATTTTATTTTATTAATTCGCATTTTTCCCATAAAACAAACAATTCACCATTTAAAATCATTTTTCCACAAGACCACCAAATTGACTAAAACTTACTCTAGATAATTAAGGCGATAATAAAGTTACTCACAATATCAGGAGTCGATGTACTCCTAGTCCCGATCTTCGGGTACAATATTTGTACTTTTACTAGAATGATCGTCATCTATATACAATACATGACACATAATTCAATATATTGTGTCACATCATATAATTCTATTTCAGGCTCTATACTAATGTATGAAACAGGATGGAAAATTCTCGGGTAACTATCCAAATACAATATTGACCTAATTCGATTTATTACCCGATTAAATAGCCAATACGTCCGATTTAACTCCAATTGATTCCATTTCTCTTTCAATACTCTAATTTATCAAATACTAGTCCATTAACATGAAATGTAGCAAAACCACCTTCACATTTCATTTTGGAATATTCGGCCAAGGTGTGTCCACTAACACTAAAAATTTTTTTAAGCTACATTCTTACACTATAAATCTTTAATTCTCACACCATAAACCATTATTTTTCATATCAAATCACTTGATATTCAATCAAATTCATCCCCAATAATTCACATGGGTAATTCGACCTATGAGGGTTTAATATAAAATTTATGGTTTCATGCTAAATATCAACATTTTCGGTTTCCATCACCACCATTCATTAAAACCATTAAATCCTAACCAATTAACATAAAATGTCACAAAATTCCTTTCCAATATTCACTCCATAAAATTCAGCCTTGATGGGTTACCAAAGAACATGTTATTTTCTCACTTTATTTTCTTTCCAAACATGACTAACTAACTAAAAACACTAACATATCTCAAAATCTACCTAAAATCATCATCAAATCTTCTCTCTCTAAAATGGGTCAGCCATGAATCCTTCATAAAATCATGTAATCCAACCATGGAAATTGACAAATAAAGCATAGGAAAGATAGAACACAAGCTAGAATTAAGAAATTTCACCTTTAATGGCTTGTTTCCTTGAAATCCACCAACTTCCCCTTGAATCTTTCACTCTAGGGTTTGTTCTTATTCCTTTCTCTCTTTTTTCCTCTTTGGCCGACCAACATGAATGAATTTTAAGGGTTTATGGGCTGGTTTTGAAAGCTTTATATGCATGGTTATCATTTTGACACATGTCACCATTTTATTGGCCCATGTGTAAATACTTAATAATTAAGCTATCTCACTCCACCACACATAATTATCCATGGTACAATATGAAATTCATGTGCTGGACATGTGTTAGGTGGTGTCAAATTACCATTTTGCCCTCGGGGTGGCAAAATGATGATTTTGCCCCTATGCTCGAAAAAATACCGAAATTAAAATTCTTCACTTCCCAAACTCAAATTATACCCCAAATGATCATTCTTAGTCATTCTTGGTCAAAACTTCTTCCAATATTCCAATTTTATCCTCGAGTGGCAAAATTACCATTTTACCCCTAGATCGTGAAAATTTTGATTTGACTCCAAATTGATCCTTAAACTTCGAATCACCATTTTAAGTCATTCTTGAAATTTAAAATTTTCAATTTCATCTTAAATCTCCATTTAGATTAGTTCGAGGTTTAAATCAACTTAGTTGTACCACTAGGTGCACTACTGGCTTTTGACGATTTTCTGAGATATCCGAGTATGCCAACATATTGTCAAGCACATGGATGACGTGGTAAGTATTTTATTGAGTTGGGCTTTACACCTTACATTCTTCCTTTCTTGCCATCAAGTAAAAATTTGCTCTTTCTTCTAATTTTTCTTTTCCTTTTTCTAAGTTTGAAGAGTCATTGTCGAACCATGTTACTGCCACTATTGCCTTTTTTGGTTTCTTCATCCTTTTGAAGATTCTTGATTTAGTAATGAATATTCTAATTTGGAAATGTTTAGGTTTTTTGCATTCAAAACATATCATTTCATCCTTCTTGCTCAAATCACCCTTATGCTTACTTTTCCAAGTGAAACCTTGATCTTTATTAAAATTTCTTCTCCTAAACCTTCTGTCTTGTTGCCTTATCAACTTTCTAAATTTTTTGGCCATCATGGCTAGCTCTTCATTATCATCACTTAACAACTCTTCTGAGTTTTCCTCAAGTGTGTTGATCTTGAGTGCAAGATTTTTTTTCTTTTCTTTAGCTTCTTTCTTTTCCTCATCTTCTTCTTCTTTCATTTAAGTTCATGTGTGAGTAGTAAGGCATAAATTTCATCAAGTATGACTACATTAAGATCCTTAGCCTCTCGAATAGTAATGACTTTTGGTTTCAAGCTTTTTAAGAGGCATCTAAAAGCTTTTTTATTAACTCATGTTCAGGGATAGTTTTTCAAAGTTGATTGAGCTTGTTTGTAATATTGGTAAACCTATCGAACATGGTAGTGACATCTTCACCTAGTTCCATTTTAAACATTTCATAATTATGGATAAGGCAATTTTGGAATCCTTTACTTGTGAAGTCCCTTCATGACTGACTTTAAGTTTTTTCCAAAATTTTATAGCTATAGTACAACTAAAGATTTTTTTGAATTATAAAGGAGTCAGTGCATAGTGAAGGGTGTTGATAGCTTTAAAATTTGTTTAGACCTTTTTTACTTCAGTTTTAGTCCATTCAACTCCTAGCTTAGGCATTTTCTCACTAGTGACAAAAGTAGGTGAGGTACGAATATAGGCTCCTTCCATGATTACATCCAACATTTCATAGTCAAAGGCTTTAATGCATATAGACATCTTAGTGCTCCAATAAGCATAGTTTGCTCCATCAAATATAGGAAGCTTATTTGTGGATTAATCTTTAGTAATGACTGACTTTTACAAATCCATGAGGATCTTCCCTAAGATGTTAAGCCTTAATTTTGAGGGTATGGCTCTAATATCACTTGTTGGTCATATTGGAGTGCTACAAGGAGGATGAATAACATTAAAAATTTTTTGTTTAGCCCTTTAGAGCTTGAAGAGCACTTAATCAACTAAATGAAGGGAAGGACTAGAACTTGTTAACATTACAAGACATCAAGTAAGAAAATGTAAAAAGAAATAGACAATGCAAGAGTATTTATAATAGTTCAGTCCCTTTGACCTACATCTACTACCTTGATCTCCCAATTAAAGATTTTCAACCCAGTGTCATTAAACTAGTGGAATTAATAGTTTCCACTAAGCTTTTACAAGGTAAGCTTCTAACCCAAGCTCTAATCCCTTACAACAAGTTTTAGAGTGTTTCTTACACTTTGATTTCCAAGAAAGAGAAAGAAAAGAAGTAAAACTAAGTACCTTTACAAGTCTAGATAGATTACAATCTAGCTCAAATACTTTTTTTGGATATAGAATGAATAACAAGTATTTTTGGTGAAAGATATTTGGCTTTTCGCTCAAAATAGCTCTTTTCTCATCTAATCTCCTTTCTTTGACTGTTGGAGCTTCCTTTTATACCTAAGGAGTCAGATTTTTCTATTGGAAACAACTTTTAGCCATTAGAAATAACTCTGATGCACTTCTAGCCATTATTTTATCCTCTAGTGTTTCAATTCAAAAAAAGAGATAGACTTTGGCTAACTGATTACAAGCAGCTTTAATTAATTAAGCGTTTTCTATCTTTAGGTTTTTCTTCTTCAACAGACTTCTTCTAACTGGTTGCAGTAGGCTATAACTGATTATAAACTTTTTGTTTTCATTTTTTTCTACACAGTAGTGTTCCTTTAATTAGTTAACTCTTCCTTTAATAGATTGAAGCTTTACTTCCTTCAACCATAATCGATTAAAATAAGCTTTAAGCAACTAGAAACTTTTCGAATTTTGAACTTCCCATTTTGTCTCCCTTCAACGGTCAACTATATTTTTAAACTTGTTTTTGACGCTTGAATATACTAAGACATTGTGCTCTAACCTATTAACCAAACTTTTTAACCAATTAGCATATTTCCGTTTTACTTCAACTTATCATGCAACCATGCCTTAATTGATTAAGATCCCTTAATAATTAGTTACTAAGGTTTTGTTTTTGTTCATTATTTTTTTTTCTTCTTTGACTGATTAACTCCACATTAAGTTTAGCAAGCTTTTTGACTTGCCTTCAATTGACAACTTTATTAAAGGTATTAGATTAAATTTTACACACTTAAGTAACAAGATTAAACATTAATGAATGATGAATGCATTGTTATCATAAAAAACATATGGAGTCAACAGAAACTATATGTCTGTTTTAGACTACATGACATGTAAGCTAATGTAAATGTAGTTCACAAAACACCATCTGTGTGCTTTATACCGTATATCCAACTAAAGAAGGACGGTCGAGTATGAAAATTACACTAAAGTTGCTAATGTACAAGCAGGGTGATAAGCCAACATATAGGAAAAAATGGGAAGATGTTGATTTCATCATCATTCTTTATAATGTGGGTGAACACTGGGTTATTGCGAGATTGAATTAGCGAAGTAAAGGATAAAAGTGGTGGGCTTTGTAAGAACTTTTGTCGTGAAGGAAATCAAACTACGGGCGACACCAATGACATCCCTTACTACGATGATGCCCATAATCTACCAGCAATTCAGTTATTTCAACAAAACGCTCCACAAGAAACGAGATTTGTCACCGATGCCATTGGAAATAAATTTGCCAAAATCATCAATGCATCGTCAAAATGATAGTGTCAGCTACAGTATGTTTATAGTAGGGTACATTGATGATATTTTACAATCGAGACCGATCAGAGTTAATTAGAACATAATTGCAAATATATGGCTCCAATATGCTTTAGAAATTTTAGGCAACAGTTATGAAAGCAAACCACTCCGTTCGCCCTGAACATATGGGAAGTTGTATGTACATTTTTTTATAGATAAAATTAATTTTAATATATATACATCTAATACATTAATTTTTCATTTCATACACAGTGCCTACAATGATCGAAAGATGTAAATTAATTGGTTGTTTTACCTTCAAGCTATGGTATTTTAGTGTTGGCGAGTTACAACACAACGTAAACAACATCTAACAAGCGTGGCATGTAACAATATAATATTACAATAAAATGGCATGTCATAAAGTCGTAATGTTCGGGTCTAGGAACCTGACCGTTGAACGCAGGGAAACACTAGGAGTCGCCACCAATCTTTTTTTTTTCTAGGTGTAATTGGTCACCTATTGACTTGATTCTAATCAATGAGGTCTTAAATTGATTTTAAGTTCATCAAGAGATTTTTAAATTAGTCTATGATTTTTAAGGACTAGATTTGGGAGTACTGTTACGTCTGGGGAAGAATTAGTTACCCCGTGACGTCCGTTCCACGAACGGTACCATTTGATTATAGATTATCCTATTAGAGCCTTAATTCTTGAATTTATTATGTTTTTTTAATTACTATTCATTTATTTTATCCTCTATTAAAATATTTTATTTGACTTTACGAGTGTGATGCTTACATGATGCATTCGTGAAATGTATGGTATAAAATCCAAATAATATCAAACGAATAACCTTTTATTGAGGATATTTATCGAATCTGCCCATCATACCGGTAGGACCCGAAGATATTCTCTCACCTGGAGAATTATCCGAAAAATTTACCTCCGTAAATTTGATGAATAAATCCCGTCCTCATGGTCATCGTACGCGTTTTAGAAAAAGTTATGTTTTCGTGAATATAAACCTTTTTTTTTATTTTTCCATTTTACATATATATTGTTAAACACTTTATTTTCATCCTTATCTATTTTTTTATATTTTTACTTCCTTCATATATTTTCCTTTTTCATTTGATAAAATACTTTTTTACTTATATCTTAATTCTAATTAATCTAAACTAATTATCCTTCTATTTAAATAATGAATCTAGCACAATACCACAAAGTCAATACTAGAAAAAGTAAAAGGGTATACCTTCAATGGGCTGACAATAATCTAACTCAGTAAACTTGCCTCAACTGGCCCACCCCTTAAAAGCCCACTAAATCTCCCCTGAAATGCACCGATTTAGTGTTTAATCGGTAGCCATTCCTTCTGTCCAAAACGACGTCTTTTTTGCACTAATCCAGTTTCCCAAAACGGCATCACTTTGTGTTTCTCTAACCCTAATATGCAAGCTCTCTTTACTCACCTTTCTTCTTATTTTCTTTTTTTCTTTAGTTGCCGTTCAACCTCTTTCTCTCCAAACTTCAAACTACCACTTTTCTCCCTCATTCTCACTCTCTACCTTTTTTGGTCACCACCAAACCAAAGATCTCCCTCTCTTTTGCTAGCTGCCTGAACTAGATCTCTCATTCTCTCCTTTCGTCGGCCACCTAAACCAAAACTCTCCCTTTTCGTTGCCCAAATCAAGCTTCCCCTCTTCACCGTCAGTTACCCAAAAACAAGATCTCTCCCTCCTTTTGTGTTAGCTACCCAAATCGGATCTCTCTTTCTCTCATTTCGTCGACCACTTAAACCAGATCTCTCCCTAAAAATAAAAATCTAACCCTAAAAAAAAAAAACAAACCAAAAATCCTAAAAAAACCATTATACTTCTTTCATTTTTCATTATTATTATTTTTTTTATTTTGGTGCCTCTTTTTTAGGCTACTAGACTAGGGTTCTTTTCATTTATAGAATTTACGGCTAGGTCTTTTTTTGGTTGCTAGGATTTTAGGTTTTTCTCTCTACTGCTTTTGATTGAACCAGCTTTGCTTTTATACAGGGGTTGGAAATGCCCCCTTAAAAATCGATTATCCATTCATTTTCCCATTTTTTGCCTCTGACAGGAACGGTTTTCAGCACCTAGGAATGCGTATTTTCCCCTTATATGAACGTTTTTTGGTGGTTTTGCTATCCTACTTAGCCAACTGGCCCTTCAATTTTTCTCTAGAATGTTCTTCATGTTCATTATAATCCTGACTTAGTTATGCTTAATTAGGGTGTTTAATAAGTTGTTAAGCCAAATTAATTAATCAGACCTATTTTTGGGTCCCTAGAAAGGCTTTAGTAATGGGTTTAAGAATTAGAACCCATAAGACACATCAACCCCAATACAAGCATTGATTTTTCTAAAATAATAAAAGTAAAAGTAAAAATAAAATATGAGTAAAAATAATAAAAAATAAAAACTAAAGATAAAAATCAAAATCAAAATCAAAATCGAAATAAAATATAATAATCAAAATGGTGTCTACACAGAACATGATGTAAACGACATCCGACGAGTGTTGTGTGTAACAATATAATATTGCAATGACATCTAACAAGCGTGGTGTGTAACAATATAATATTACAACAAAATGGCATGTCATAACATGATGTAAACAGCATCTAACTAGCATGGCATGTAACTATATAATACTTTAACGAAATGGCATGTCACATTGTGTGAGTAAAATGAAATGACAAGTAAGAAGATGTGACTGTGTATGAGTAAAACGAAATGGCGTGTAAGACCATGTAAATGACAAATAACAACTCGCGTATGTGTAATCACATTACAACAAAATCTATAAAATATGAGAAGCAAATATTTTCATTTCATACCTTCACACTTCAAACCATGTTTAAATATCAACTCAATCCATTATTCAATAATAAACACAAAATATGAATGTAAGAAACTTTAAGAGAAAATTGTGAGAAAGGTACTAAACATGGCTCACATAGTTAATTAGGTCAACACACTGTCTTCATCTACAAGACACTTTACGTTTTCAAACATTATCCTTTGTATTGGACAAGTGTTGCGTGTGTGACAGGTTTCTCTACAAGTTGAACATGCTTTTGGTCGTTATCCTCGTGGAGGCGCCAATTGACTTGGAGATGGTGCCGAATTTGTGGATGGAACTAGAAATGAGGATGGACAATTTTGTCTATTATGCTCGTACCTCTTACATTGTGAACATGTCTGTGGTCGACTGCCTTCACCGGTCGATGGAATCTTTTTCCTTTTAGGTGTTCTTACTTGACCTCACCAAGGTAATGGCATAACAAAGATTTGTTTCAGATAAGGGGGGATGTCCTCGTCACTAGAATGCCTAACCAGGCGAATGGACCCAACATAACCCTCCATAAAAAGGTTGTCTTATAATAGTTTACGTAGTATTCAATGACTTTATGTTTGCATTTACTAAAAAATCCAATGAACTTAATGTTGAAGCAAATGTAAAAGTTACGTTAATTACTAATCAAATAAGAAATAAAGATATTCGTATCTTATTGTTGCAATGGTATGGCTACATGGCAATAGATTTGTTTGGAACTCACAATATGAATATGTCTTCCTAAACAAGTTTATAAGTCTGTCCATCTTCCTATCTTTAACTTCGATCTCCACTCAATTGATAGGTTTAACTACAAAGTGATGTGCATCATTGAACCGTTAGCTCAACTAGCTGGCAACTTAAGGCTGAGGGGCATGGTCACCTTGACGGCCTTCTCATATCGATCATGAAACCAACGTTGGAACATGTTTCTAATGAACTCGATCAGAACAGTGATTGTCATTTTTCTTGCACGCTTCAATTAAGAGTTAACACATTCTGCAATGTTAGATGTCATGAGTTTGTATCACATTAGCGGAGACTGTACAAGTGCCTATGTCTCTGGTTCTTTTCTCATAAAGTCAGAGTGGGCTCCTGCGTGAATATACTTAAGCTGGTTCATACACCTATTGAAATAAAAAACCTTATAGTAATCTCAAGCAAAGGTGAAAATCACTGAAATCTCATCGAGCTTGAACTTGTTTTTAAAGTTTTTCTTCAAGTGGTAACCACATAAACTATTGTGTGCTTTTGGGTATGCATTTTGGATTGCTTTCTTAATGCCAAGATTTTAATCTGAAATGAACATAGTGTTTTCAGGATAACTAACCACATCATGCAACTTACTAAGAAACCACGTCCATGAGTCTTTGTCCTCAACATGGCCTATGCAAATGCAACTGAATATACGTACTCATTTGCATTTTTGCATACAGCGACAAATAGAACACCCTTGAACCTGTCTTTCAAAAGTGTCACATCAATTGAAACTATAAGACACATGATATCCCTAAACCCCCAAATACAAGCCTTGTACAATTAGAAATAATATCTAAATCATTGTGCATCATCAGTAACTGTTATAGCAATTGTACCAGGATTTTCTCATTCCAACATATAAAAATATGAGGGTAATAGTTGAAATAAATCTTCTAGGGGATTGAAAACAAGCCTTTCTGTATTTTCCTTCGCTTGCTAGGCCTTACCATACAAGCATTCCAATCCCCATTGAGCCTTCATCTCACTAATTATGTCTTTAGGTCTCAATGCTACTCCATTAACCTAAAGTTGTGTGACATAAGTTCAACAATTATCTTTACACTCGGGTTCAGAATCACCCTTGCAAAACATCTACAGTACATGCGTGTTCTTTATGGAACGTTTGAACTTGTCAATATTCTCCTTCAAGTAACTTCATTGCACGCACACCGAACTTGCATGCCTTGTCCTTATAAGCAACCTCAAACGACCTTGATATGACCTTTTTACTCTTATCTTAAATTGCTTTTTTAATACCAACATGTTCAAAGCTCATTTCAACTCGGCCTTAGAGGAAAACATTCTTCTTTTATATAAGCAATCATTGACAGATGTTGACTCCTTAATGGTAGTTGTTTGGAAGGAAAGCCATTCTACACTTGGAATAAGCCACGTAAGAGATATCCTTGCATTTCCCCTTTTTTGATAATTGTCATTAGGCAATGTCTAAGGCGAACAAATCCCGTTGTCACCAACGATAGGGATAAGGTCATCATGTTGAACATCTCCTACATCAACACCTCCAATATGTTTTGTTTCTTTTTCAACATTTTTACAATTTGGAATGTCACTGTCATAAAGTCAGTTATCGTCTAAACTATCATCATCCCATTTATCATGCCTGTTGTGGGTTAAGGATCGAATGTTGTACATCTTCTATAGTTACACCCAATGGTTGCATTTTTGGACAGAAGTAAGTAATTGGTTTGATGCACATGCTGATCAAAATTGTGTAACCAATTGTTTTGTGAATGTCGTGTGTCTACCGAGCTGCACAAACTCATGTGTATACTTCAATTGCCATTGCTATGGGTTGGGGACCAAATGTTGTGGTGTATGTGAAACATTGTAAATCTCATTTTAATTGAGGTGATTACCATGTTGTACAGCTTTTTCATGTGGCATAACATTTGTATGGCATTCCTTAATGGTGACGTACACTGCCGGAAGATTCCTTTACTTTAGCAGAATTAATGCAACATCCTCCTCGTCCTTGATAAATGGGCACGGTAGATCTCTAGGTATACTGATTAATGCATGTAACTCAATCTTGTGAATTTGTGAGTTTACCCCAACAACATCTTCAACTAGCTTCATCAAGCCCGTAAACGACAAATCACTCCTAACTCTTCGCATTTGTGACTCATCACCCTTGTAAATTTCGTCTACTCATTGACCATCATGTCTTATCACAAGTTGCACAATTGGCATGCAATTGAAATTTTTTTAAAAAAATGTCAGTCAATTTACATATTATATGCCCTGTTCTAAAATTTAGCTACACGCCCTGCTAAAAGCATGTTGTTACATGCCATGTTGAAAAAATTTTCTTGCACGCAGTGTTCAAAAAAATTGTTACATGACATGTTGACGACATGTTACACGCCATGTTCAAAAAAAATGTTACACATCATGTACTAAAACATGTTATTTCAATATATATGTGACACGCCATGTGCATTAGAGATGTTACATGCATGGCCTGTAACAACTCTGGGCAATGTTTTAATGATTTTGCTACATGCAATGTTTACTACACCTCATGTACAGACAAATTTTACTACAAGTTATGTTCTAAAACTTGTAGTTTGAATATATTTTTTACATGCATGCTGTGTAACAACTTTGGGCAATGTTTTAATTTACATACAAAGTTTAAAAAATTAATGAGTTGTAGTAATAAACCCAATAACATATCTTGATGTCATCTTTGCTCTAGGGTTTGTATATCGATGGCGATATAGCTAGATGTCGAGAGATAGACCATAGTATGATGACGATAGTGTTCAATAGACAGTTGGTTAGTAAGAGAGAGTTGAGAGAGCTGCGAGAGTTGAGAAAGCTTAAACAACTGAGAAAGTTGAGGGAGTTGAGATAGCTGAGCATTTAATTTTTTCTCTATGACGGGAAGGAGATATTGTGATATTAATTTGTCAAAAATGAATTCAAAGACATTTTTATCTACTCATGCAAAAATTAGCTAAAAACAGTTAACTTATATAGGAGGCTATTTCTGAAATCACTTTATAAAAAGAGTTATTTTTCATAATTTCTTCTACAATTGAATGTCATATCAACATAAATAATGAAAAAAATTTTAACATCATTAATGATAAGGGTGAAATTACTAATTTTGAAAAGTATAAAAATTTAATTTTTACAAATTATTATATAAAAATTAAATTTACCAATTTAATAAAATATCAAGACTAATTACATAATTTGATCATCTTCATACAAGGTCTCATGATGGCTCTACGTAAGTTATGTTGAGAATTGACAACAACTTCCGATTACATGGTTTTGCATTAACTTGTCTTGTCTAATCCTAAGGATCATGGAAGAACGTTGACACATGCCCCAACGGCGTAAACAAAAAAGTATTTCTGATAATCAAAAGGCTGCGATTGCTTGAACAATTAGTTTCTCTTTTTAAATCCATAAAAATATAAGCAGTATCATGCAAATAATGACGCAAAGTAAGATTATGCCTTTATATCGTGACGATCATGAACTGAATCTCAAATTTTCTGATTAACTGAAAAAAGAGAAGAAAAGCATCAATGTACTTTGAATCATTGAATGTAAACTACAAGAATAAATATCTTTATTTTTTAAAATTTCAAAAAAAGGAAATAAATTTGGCCTTTTATTGACTAGGAGTATTATTAATATATTCAAAAAATGATTCATCCAAGTTTGAATTACAACTGTAAGGAGGCAACGACATTCTCTGAATACAAACTGATCACAGAAGAGTATGAATTGACCACCCTTGTGGACATTGAAGCATGCGGATATTTGAGACAACAGCTCTTCTTCGCTCCCACAAATCACCATCAATGCTAGCCAACAAAAAAAAACTTGTAAACCCTTAACATATATTCCCTCTTTCAATGAGAAAAATACAAAGCAAATTTTATTATTTTCTCATAATTCCATTATAAGGAAGCATGCAATGTCCCACAAAAAGAAATGCAAAGTACATTGGCCATACGCTTACAATAATCCATCCCAAAGGGAGAATAATTTCAAAGGTGCCAGCTTTGGCTTTGTTTTTGCAGCATTATTTTTCAAAAAAAATGAGGATCTTAGACCAAAAGTGACCAGTGCTTAATGGATAAACACTGGCCATGTAGTCGACCATATAGTCCAAGATTTGGGTTGAGATGGAAGAACATAAAATTGTTGGATTGATACAATGAAATAAACGGTCGCCATTCTTCGCAGCAGATTGTCAAACACGAATCCAATCTTTCGATTCCAACTTTCTATCATGGGGAAAAGGTCCATAAATTGAGGACCTACTCCCTTTCAATCAGTGTAGAAGAGTCCTTGGAAAGGCATATAACATGAAATCCGTGGAAGCACCAACACAGAATATATGCACTCTCAGCTTCCACCATCTTTCAAATTTACTTAATTATTCTACTAGAAATCTGGCACTCACTACGTCAGTTGAAACAAATAAAAGTAACATCAAATTCAGTAATTTGTTTTGTATAATAATATAGTTAACAGGAAACCTCTCCTTTTTTTTCAGTTAATATAACTGAAAATATGATCAAAAATTTTAGGCTGTAACATAGTCTAACCTGATGAAAAATAGAATGATCCTTCAAGCTTAATTGTGGGTAGTTGAACATAATTCGGACTGTTCAACATTACTCTAAAGAACCCACTTACGTGAACAATGTTAAGCCTTAAACTTTGGAAGCAGATTGTAAATGTAGCCACATTTGGCAGCTGCAAAGTTGTTAACAAATTTACTCATATAAGACCCAGGATGTGCTTTTAAGCCACCAAAGCAGTGAACTAAAATGATCATTTGATCACAACAAACTATCCAAGCAAAATTATTGTTTGCTTAATGTAGCCCTATTCGTCTGTGGCCCACATGAGAGCCTAATCTTCTCCAAAGGGTAGCCCTTGGATCTTAATTTCAATCTGACAACAAGAAAAACAAGCATCGGATGCTAATTGAAAATCAATACAAAACTTAGACCATTGATTATACAAAACCTGGAAAGTTCAGAATCTTAGACCAGGCAAAGGTGGAAACCATGAATAATCAAGTGTAGCCATTAATTTACTCAAGCTGTCAAAACTGGATTCTGCATTAGGCCAATAATTAAAGATCAATTGAGCAAAGACTTTTGGAATATGTTGTGTTATTTGTCTAAACTTTTTCTTGGTTCCATTCTAGTAGTTCAAAGATCCCAAGATATTGGAACCAGGTATATAATTTGGCAAGTGAATCAAAGGATCTGTTAATAGTTATGGAGGTGCAATTTGCCAGGTGGAATCTCAATTCTCATGGCTATATCATTCTTTAGATGATATCTTAATTAGCTAATTTGAAAACAATACTGTTTAAATTAATTTAATTCTTAGCTTTTACAGCAAATCCGCATATTCTGACGTGCTTGCGATTTGCATATTTTGAGCCGGAGTTGGCAAAGAGAACTTGTTCAGCATATATTACTGCTATTTTTCCTTGGGTCTAACAAAACAGTGAATTTTATGAATGGAAGAAGCAGTGCTAACATTTAATGGATTTTTTTTAATATTTTCTGTTTTTTTATGAATTTGATGGATTTCACCAACAAAAATTGGTACGTAAAGAGATACGCTAAATGGGAACACTCTCCCCTTAAAAGATTCATATAACTTGTCATTATTATATTGCAATTCATCAATTTTTTATATCTTTATTTTGAATCAAATAGATCTTTATGATTAAAAGTCGACTAATTGTTATTAATTAAAATAAAATTTGTCATTCTTTATATCCATGTACTATTAATTATAAATGCTTATTTGACATAAAATAAAAGTATAAGTGTTTAATTGAACACAAAAAAGAAAAAAAAATTAATTTTCTTAAATGGTTTGAAGAATTTGTTTAGATATTACGTCAAAATCTAAATATTTCTTATGACAAGATTATGCTCACATATTTTAAAAAAAATTATTACAAATATTGTTTTTATTCTCTCTTCTTATATTGAAAAAGTAAGTAGACATGTGATATAAGATAATAATATTTCAATATTTGCTTTGAAGAAAAAAAGGCCATCGCATCCATAGTATAACCTTTTCTATTTTATTCTTAATTTTTTAGGTAAAATGATTAAAGAAAGAAGAAGATAATCTCTTTTGAATTGAACAAGGGTATACAAGCAATATTGGCCGACCATCCACCTTAGCCTTGGGCTTACCTGCATTTCTTCTGGCTTGCCTTGAAAAAGTCTGTATGGCCTCTTGGGCTGCGTTAGGGATTAGAAGTTCGGCCTGCCAAATTTCAAGAATGGGATTGAACAACTTCTTGAAATGCCCAATTTAGTTTGTCTCTAGCATTATTTCAACTATATGCTGCGGGCAAAGATTTTTTTTTTTTTAAAAAAAGGGAATGATTTTTTTGCCTAATTAAACGCGGGGAAGAAATTCCCATTGCATCATTGGCCAATACATGTCTGAAGGTAGAGGGTGGGCTATTATAGGTTACAAAATGTTCTTCAATAGAAAAACCCTTCTTAGCCTATGATCAGCAGCAATATTGCCTTCCTTGTAAATGTGACGAATTTGTATCACCCATTGTCTCTTTAGCAATATATCAATAGCCCGAAGCAACTCATAATTAACACATCGATGATGCGATGAGGAAGATATTGCTTGAACAACGAGTTTACTAACCACTTGAAAATCAATCTTTCTAAAACTAGCCTCCCATGCATATTGAAGTTCTCTATATACACCCCAAAGTTCTACATGATATGCAGAGCATTTTTGAATTCTCATGGCAAACCCACCATGCCATTGTCCAGTCCAATCCCTCAGAATTCCCCCCGCTGCTCCCTGGCTAGTGGAAATGCAAACTGCACAATTAGAATTGAAAGAAATCCAATCCACTTGCGATGTTTTCCAAGCTATAAAAATTTCTTCCTTAGTATTAGAAGTAATACGGCCATTATTAAAGTTAAACAACTCAGCACTGTGCATATTTGCCACTAGACTGTATATCTGTGACAATTTCCTTGCAATATTATAAGGGGTATTCTCAAAAACAAATATATTTCTCCATTTCCAGAGTAACCAACAAGTTGTTCCAAAAACCACAACCCATGGGACTCCGTTATTCTTAGTCTTGAAATTATTCAAATTAGACAGAAGCCAATCTAAATTAGATTGATTAAAGAATGAATCAACCATACCTGGAGCTAAAATTCAAATCCAAGAACTGGCCACAGAACAATCTCGAAGGGTGTGAAGAATTGACTCTTTTTCTAAGCAACATTGTTGACAATTTAGATCATTAGACAAATGTCTTCGATATCTCTCCTTACTAGTCATTACTCGATCATGTAAGCCTTGTATTAATAACATTTTGATTCCCTCCGGTCCATGCCAGTTGCCACCTGTTCAAATTATTATTCAAGTAACCCTGTTCCAGTTCACGTAAGTGGTCATAAGCCGAGGAAACAGAAAAGTTCCTAGATTAAGACAAAGCCCAATATGGCCTATCCGATGCAGATGTAGTTTCAGGGGCAATAGACTCTGAAACTAATGTTATCTCCTCTGTAGGGAGCTAAGGCTGTAAGCTTTCAAAATCACATTCCTCATTTGGCATTGCAAAATCTCTTACGTAACTATAATCTTCGAAAATTATGCCTCTAGACCATGCCGCTTCAACCAATGGTTTGTCACTCACCCAAGATCCATCTAGAATTGAACTGTGAGCCCATCCCCAATAGCACATCGAACATTATTCTTAAATATGTCCCATACGTTGCACAAGGAATGCTAGAAGGAAGGCGAACCCGAATCCTGAAGAGTATTAGGACAAGCCTGCCTACCATAATTATATTTTGCACAGATTAATTTAACCCATAAAGCTTGTGGTTTTGCCACTAATTGCCAGCATGCTTTCAACTGGAATGCCTTATTCATCAATCTCGAGTTTCAGATATCGTAACCTCCTTCATCCTTAGGTTTGCAAACCTCTTGTTGTTGCAAACGATGAGCTTTTCCAGAATTATTATCCTCTCCCCCCAAGAAATTTCGGCAAAGAGCTTTTATTTTGTTTCATATTTCTATTGGGATAGCCACTGTTTGAATGTGTGGTAAGGGATAGTAGACAGTACAGATTTTATTAGGGTAAGCCTGCCTGTAGAAGAAAGTGTAGAAGACTTCCACGAACTCAGTCTACTTCGTATTTTATCCTCCAATTACTGAAATAGCGGCAAAGTTCTTATCGTTGATGCTGTTATTGTTATTATTATTATATTTAGATTTTACTAATATGTATTTTCTAAATATTTTAAGATGAGTTAAATTATTAATTTTATTAATATTTTTATATTAAATGTAGTAATTGACATTTGATGTAAGGAAGTCAACATATTAAAAAAATTGCTTAATATGGTAATTTTAAACCTAAAAATGTCTTTGAGTAATTCATTAACAAAACCCTTATGATTTTTATCTACAATTTTAAACCTAAAAATGTCTTTGAGTAATTCATTAACAAAACCCTTATGATTTTTATGTACAATTTATAATATATAAACAAGTATGAATGTTTGTAAAACTTTTAATTAACGAAAACAGATATATTTGTTCATTATTGTTTTCTTAAATTATTACTTTAAATATCTTTTATTATAAATATCCATAAGATTTATCTAATTTGTAAATAAAAATTCTAATTGCATCTAATGAATGTCATTAAAAATATTTTTTATTATAAATATTAATAAAATTTATCTAATTTGTAAATAAAAATTCTAATTCCATTGAATGATATTCATTCTTAACTATAACATTATTGAATAATTTATAGATTAAAATTAGAGAATTGTATATATTTATATTTCAAACTAAAGCATTTTTAAAATGTTTGTATTTTATATATTAAAATACGCACACCAACTACGTGGGTTGAAGAGAAAAAAGGTGAGGATTATTGTGATAAAAAAGTGTTCTGGAAGAGAATAAGATATATTTACCAGCAGTTTTATAAAGAAAACACGAATTGTTTTTCCTTAAGAGAGAAATGGGTAATTTCAAAAAAATGTATTATATAAAATATTTTAAATAATCTCTAATTTATTTTGATTTTTAAGTAATTTTACTAATAGAGTTTATGTAACTTAAATCGCGATAACAAACTCATATATTGACTTATATAATATAATAGATAATTGTTATTGTATATTAAAAGTTAAATTATGCAATTAGTTCTTGTAGTTTATAAAAAAGTATGAATTTAGTTTCTATACAATAATTCGTGTTAACTCGAGTTCACATATTTTGTAAATTTATTAATTTTAATTCTTAATTATAATATTATTAAATTTAATAATTAAGTATGTTAAAATAGCATTTTGATTAAGTTGAGTTGATATTACTAACTGTCACAGACAGTTGCTGGCATTTATGTTGATGTGACACCTGTTGACGTGGCAAAAATCTTACATAACAAACGTTGACATAACAAAAAATTAACAAAAACACTTTTAACATTAAATTGAATGAGATTAACATAAAAATTAAGAGAGAAAGAATAATAAAAAACCAATCAAATAGGGAGAATCAAGAGAGAGATAGTTGTGTTTGGTTTTGAATTTGGGATTGAAGACAAGGAAAACAATGTGTTTTAAAGGTTAATGGGTTTTATTTTTGAAGATTCAACTTGTATTGAATTAGCATTTTTTCATTGAAGATTCAATTGGTAAATTAAAAGATTTGGTTGCAGTCTCATTAAATTTGTTTCTTTGGGCAAAATATTGCATTTTCTCTATTTGCAGGAAAAAGATTGAATATTTGAAAAGGGAGGCAATGAAATAAACGGAAGAGAATCAAGAAAGGAATAGAGTGAAGTTTCAACAGGTTAGTCCAAGAAATATGGTGCAGTTTGACTTATGTGGTATTAAAATTTGTGTTTTGTGGCTCCTTTGAGTTCTGTTTTCTCTGCCACAAATTCTTTTATCTAGGGTTTATTATCTTTCTCATTTGTTTTTGGGGGTTTTATTTTTGATAAGTTTCTGTTTTTGGATTGGAACCACAATTGTCTATTGTTTATTATTATAAAACTCAATCTGATGTCAAGCAAAGGCAAAACTCAATTTGATGTCAATACCAATAAAATACGATGACAAATTTTACTGTTATAAAACCAGTATAGATTCTCGAAAGTTATTTGTACCTTTAGTTGTGAATCATCTCTGAAATTTAAGTTGGTTAAATTAGAACCACTTGTTTGAAATCTTTTGACTTCTGTTATATTACAAAAAAAAAAAAAAAAACAAACATTGGGAAGCTACTGTTCAGAGCTACCAAATCCTAGAAGCTGATGAACAAGTTTCATGACAAAGTTGGTCAAGCTGATTGTAGTTTCTTGGGATGGTAGGTCTTTAATTTGGCACTCTTGGAGTAGGCCTATAGATATTTGGTCTGCTCCATCTCTGCATTTCCAGCAAATTCATGAATTTAAGGATAACCAAATTCATTAATGCAATCTCAAAATTCATGGTTGTCTTTAAGCCAATGAACTATAATAGTATATGTTAAATAACATTTTTTTTATTACGTGAGAAATTGTTAGTGGCTATAATTGAGTGTGTACATGAAAAAAAAATAGACAATTAATTCTATGACTGTACCTTTTTGTTAACATCTCCAAATTATATATAAAATAAAATAATGTTCCAATTTATAACTTTTATAATTACAATTTGCAAGCAAACAATAATTTCAATATATAAATATGAAATGACGAGAAAAAAGAACTTGATGTTGATGTTGACATTGGCATGAAGCACTTGGTGCAGTAAGCAATGGAAAGATGACGCGCCCTACACACTCTCTGCTTTCACTTTTCAGGCATTGATATGCTTAGTACTGTATGAGTCTACCTTACTGTCACTTTCAAATTAAATGAGGAGTTGCTTTTTTTTTTTTTGAAATATTCTATTAATCACAGTTCTCAAAATTCATGAATTTTGATCATATATTGGGTTGTATGCTAGGCTGTTTATTTGCATTCTTTAAGACAAAAAATATACCAATGGCTTACATTACTGGTACATCTTTTCTTTTTTATAGTAACAAAAAAGAAGTGAGAAAAATATTGACCATGGTTTGCTTTAATTCTTGACTTCTAAGCCACGATGTATGTTTTTACTCCAGCTAACTGCTTGGTGCTTACCATTAATGGAAAATATTTTTGGCTTTGAGCTGTGTTAGAACTTAAAACCTAGAAGCCAAAACCCTGAGCTAGAACCATTCCCAGAAACCAAAACACATCCAATCCAAGCTAGTAAATTATTTTCTACTTTAATACCTCGAAGTCCTTGGACTCAAAATCCATGGTTGTGGTGACATGGAACACTTGTGAAACCTTGAATTGCTTCATGAAAGCTTCCGTCTTCCCCTAAATCAACCTTCCACATACTCGTGTCTTAGTTTTGGGACAACTCTAGCAAATTTATTTTTTGTTCTCTTTTCGGGGTTTGTTGGAGCAATAATATTTACAGAATAGTTATTACTATATGATCATTACAAGAAAAAACCCAAATTTTGTATTTATGTGAAATCTCACCTTGAGTAAAAGGATAAGTGAGGAAATTCTTAGTTGAGCATATAGATTACATATTTTAAACATCAAATATAGTTTTAACTTTTAAAAGAATTTATTGACACTTTTAGTTGTTTGTCACTTTTGGTTGTTTATAGAACAATCTTTTGAAAAAAAAAATAACAGTAATGATTCTCTTGATTTTTAGATAACCAAAAATAATTTTTTCATAATTTTTGGAATATGTATGCTATGGTAAAGGGGAGCCAAAAATTTAATTATAATCGAATTTTTTCAATTTTGTTCTTGAAATCAAAATTTAGATCTTGATTCTTATAGATTTTGATTTTTTTTTGATATTTTCATTAAATCCAAATGGGGGGATGTTTGCTTATTTATAGTAAATATCTTAACTAAATGAAGAGTAAAAAGGAAAGAAGTAAATGGAGCATAAACGAAAAGAAGAAAAATGAGAACATTTACTTAAATGGTATTTAATGTAAATAAGCTAAGTAGGTTTAATAGGTAATCTTTCTCAAAAACTGCTTTCTGTTTCAAATGTATTGATACATGTTCATGATGTTGGTTCTAATGGAGTGCTAGAGGGGGATGAATAGCACTAAAAGTTTTGGGGTTAGCTTTTTTCAAATTATAAAACTTTGAACCAGTTGGAAGAAGAAGGATATAAAGCTTGTAGCAATTGAAATACACTAAGTAAGAAAGGGTAAAGAGAAGTGAACAATGCAAAGCTATTTATAGTAGTTTGGTCCCCTTGACCTACATCCACTACCTTGATCTCCTAATCAAAGATTTTCAACATAACTTCACTAAACCAGTAGAATTAATAGCTTCTACGAAACTTTCACAAGGTAAGCTTTTAACCCAAGCTCTAATCCCTTGCAACAAGCTTTAGAGTGCTTCCCACACCTTAATTTCACAAGAAAGAAAAGAAAAAGAAGTACAACTAAGTACCTTTACAAGTCTAGACAAATTACAATCAAGCTCAAACTCCTTTTTTGGATTTAGAATGACGAACAAGTATTTTTGGTGAAGAATATTTGGCTTTTGGCTCAAAGTAGCTCATTTGTCTTCAAAATCTATTTTCTTTAACTATTGGAGATTCTTTTTATAATTGGAGAGTCAGATTTTTTTGTTAAAGACATTTTTTAACCGTTAAAAACAACTTTAATGCACTTCTAATCATTATTTTATCTTCTAGTACTTAAATTCAAAAAGGCAGATAGACTTCAACTAACCAATTATAGGCAGCTCTAATCTATTAAAGCTTTTTTGCCTTGCATGTTCACTCCATTAGTTTTTTATGATAATAAAACATTCTCATGTCATTTGTGTCTAATATTTCTACCTAAGTGTGCAGGGCAAAATGTCTACAAAGAAACAATAATTCAATCTTCCTAATGAGCACTTAAGATGTGATTTGGATAAGGAACAAGGATGATTAATATAAAGAAAGTCTCCTGATATGACAAGGAAGATCATTGGTAGAACAAAGGTCAAAGTGGAGAAGTGGAAGGCTGAAGCTTAGTGATAAACAAAACCAAGTTAGTCGACCAAGAAAATGGGTTAGTCGACTAAGTGTTCTCTGCCAAATTTACATTTAAGACAGAACCAACTTAGTGGACCAAAGGAAAAATTTTAGTCGACTAAGTGCTCTCTGTCTACAACATACACCAAGCCACTGCAAGACAGATTAACGGCTATAACCTTCCTTAAATTGTTTCTAACAGTCAAAAATGTTCCAACAGCCATCAAACAAGCCTCTCCAACAATAAAAGCATCTTCAAATGCCAAGGAAAAAAACTTTTGAAAGATTGTTGAGAGATTTCATTATATTCAAGCTAAAAAGAGCAGCAAACTTAGAAATTCTTTATACTTTTCATTGCACTCAAACACCTATCTTTTGTTATTGTGTTTAGCTCTAAATCGTGTACCACTCAGATCAATTTGTGATTATAGGTACTTTCTTTTCTACTCATCTTTGTATTTTTAGAGTGAGGGTTTCACTCTAAGTGATTGATTCAAGCAAGGTTTGCTTGGATGCTTGTAGGTTCCAACTTAGCCTTGAAAAGTTGAGTGTAAAGGTTGTGGTTGAGCCTTGGAAAACCATATTGGGTTTTAGTTTATCTTGTGAAAAACTAGTGAAAGGTTGTGGTTGAGCCTTTGAAAAATCACCTTGGGGTTTTAGTTTAGCCCGGGAAAACCTAGTGATAGGTTGTGATTGAGTCTTGAAAAACCATATTGGGGTTTTAGTTAAGCTTGTGAAAAACTACTGTAAAGGTTGTGGCTAAGCCTTGAAAATTCATTATAAAAAGCTTGGTGGAAGCTTGTGAATTCCACTATTTTAGTAATTTGTTTGAAAATCCTTGGTTGAATAATCAAGGTAGTGGATGTAGGTTTTGGATTGAACCAATATAAATACTTTGTCCATTGTTTTCATTGCTTTATCTTCTTTGTTTTGAGATTAAGTCTCAATCTTACTAAAAGAGCCGAAAGAGTGCCATTCACCCCCCTCTAGCACTTATATTTGGAACCAACAATTGGTATCAGAGCTAGCTTTTTGCATATAAGGTTTAACACCCTTAGAGAGGATCCAAATGGTTCTACAAATATCAATTGTAGCTGAGGGACAATCTACAAACAGACCACCTTTGTTTGATGGCTCTAATTATCCTTATTGGAGCACTAAAACGTCTATATACATTAGAGCCATAGATTATGAAATGTGGGATGTCATAACTGATGGTCCTTTTATTCCTTTAACTTTAAATGTAGCCACAAATGAGTTGTTGCCTTATCCAAGGTTTGAATAGATTGAGGCTGAAACCAAAAAAATGTAGACCAATTTTAAGGCAGTCAACACCTTACATTGTGCCTTAACTCCCACTGAGTTTAACAAAGTCTCAAGCTATACAACAGCTAAGCAAGTGTAGGACAAACTTAGGATCATTCATGAAGGGACTTCTCAAGTTAAGAAGTCCAAGATTGCCCTCATGACCCACAACTATGAGATGTTTAAAATGGAGCTTGGTGAGGACATCACTAGCATGTTTGATAGGTTCACAAACATAACAAATAAACTCAGCCAACTAGGAAAGCCCATTCCCAAACATGAGTTGGTCAAAAGACTTCTTAAGAGTCCGTCTAAATCTTGGAAACCAAAAGTGACTGCAATTAGAGAGGCCAAAGATTTAAACATCATCACACTTGATGAAATATGCGGATCTCTCCTTACACATGAGCTGGAGCTCAAGGAAGAAGAAGAAGAAAAGAGAGAGGCAAAAGAAAATAAGAAGAACATAGCACTTAAAGCCAGTACCCTTGAAGAAGAGCTGGAAGAGCTCTCGTGATGATGATGATGATGAACTTGCACTTGTTGCAAGGAAATTTAGAAAACTAATGGGAAGAAGGAATCGTAGATTTGCAAGAAAAATCTTCAAAAGAGATCAAGGTCCTTCATGGAAGAAAAACAAAAATGACAGCAGTAACAAGGAAGAAGTGATCTGCTTTGAATGCAAGAAACCAAGGCCTTACAAATCTGAATTTCCATTGTTGAAAAAGGAGACACTTATGAAAAACAAAAAGTCAAAAAGGGCAATGGTTGTTGCAACTTGGTCAGATAGTGACTCGAGCACAGAATCTGTTGAAGAAAGTTCAGAAGAAAGAGCAAACATTTGATTGATGGCTTGGGATGATGAAACTGAGGTATGTTCATCGACTTGTGATATATCTATGAATGAATTACAAGATGAGTATGACAATTTATATGATGAATTTGAAAGCTTGTTTTTAAAGTATAAAACCTTGAAGAAAAAGGCTGCATTCCTTGAGAAAGACTTAGAAAAGATAAAACATGATTTCAACTGTCAAGCTGAGCCCAAAAATACTTGCCATGTCATACATGTGATGGACAACATGTATGCATACTTAGAAAGCCCCGAAAAATTTTTAAGAGTCGATAGTGTACCTAAAGGTACAACAAAGTTGATTTAAGTCTCAAACAAGATCAAATAGAGATTTTAAGGTGAAATTGAGGATTTCACAGTCCAGGAATAACTGAAAATGATGATTCGGAGTTCGAGGGTTGATTTGGAGTCAAATTGGAATTTTTAAGATCTAGGGGTAAAATGGTAATTTTGCCATCCGAGGACAAAATGGGAATTTTTAGAAACGATTTTGATCACATTTGACTAAGATTGATCATTTGGAGTGTAATTTGAGGTTTAGAAGTTAAAATTTTTTAATTTTGATATTTTTCGAAGCATATGGGCAAAATGGTAATTTTGCTATCTCAGGGGCAAAATGGTAATTTTCACCCCCAACACTTGTCAAATTTATGGATTTTACTCAATTTTGGTGTGGATAAATATGACATAAAATGTGGTGGAGAATTCAAGTTTAAAAGATAAATATTTAAATTATAGACCAATGAAATCATGCCACGTGTCAAGCTTGATTACTTTAATATTTAACTTGAAAAATCAGCCCATAATTCCCCATTTCACTCTCCAATATTCGGCCAAGCAAGATGAAAAGGAAACCAAAGGAAGAACAAAACCCTAGGAGGAGAAATTCAAAGGGAAAGTGTGGAAATTCAAGGAATCAAGCAAGATAAGGTAAAATTTTTCAATTTTTACTTGAGATCTACAATACCCATGTTTTATTTTCTCATTTCCATGGCTGAAATCAAAGTTTGTAAATGGGTATCATGGCTGACCGTACATGAGGGAAGAGTTTTTGTGCTTGAATCTAGTTAGATTTCTTGCTAGATTAGTGTTTTTGCTTAGTTAGTGATGTGTAGTATGAAAACAAGTGAAGAAAATCACAGTATCCTTGGTAACCATCATTGGCCGAATCTTCCATGTAGTGTGAGGATGGTGGATTTGATTTTCTTATAAGTGAATTGGTTAGGAAATGATGATTTATGGTGAGAAAATTAAATAGGAAAAATTTTAGTGTTGATGCACAACCATGGCGAAATTTCCCATGAAGGAATGTGAAGATGGTTTTGCTGAATTTTGTGTCATTTGGCTTGTGTTTGGTGATTTGAAGTATTAGAAAAGAAATGGAGTTAATTGGAGCTGAATTGGGAGTATTGGAAAATTAATCGGGTGAAAAATCAATTGAGGCCAATACTAATTTAATTTAAGTACACCATGGAAATTTAGAGAGGATACCGTATTTAGATAGTTACCCAAGTAGTGTGCATTCCATTTCATGCATATATATCGAGCCTGATTTGGTTTATACTGATTTAGCACCAATTCAGTGAATTGTTTACTGTGCATTGTGGATAGGTGGTGAGCCCTCTAACCGGGATAAAGACAATGTGTCAGAGAACTGAGAATAAGAGTATTTCGAACTCCTAGTACTGTGAGTAACCTTACTATCATTTTAATTATCTAAAGTGGTTTTTATCAAATTTGGTGATTTTATGGAAAATGAATTTAAATGGTAAATTGTTATGTGTTTTAAACAAAATGTGATTTAAATAAAATGATTTTATGAATTATCCAAAAAATTGAATAATGATTTTGAAAATAGATTAATTGGAGACTGCCTGCTTGTATTACAAATTGATGATTTGAATTGAATGGCTTATGGTAATATTCGCATGAATGGCTAGTTTTATGACATGTTGAGTATGTGAACTATTTTATTCGCCCTGATGGGCGGGGTAATATTATGTCAGCCATGTCATGCGGCTGAGATTTTATTGTTATGGTAGGGTTTATTCTACACTGCAGTGGCGGGTTTCCATGTACCAGCCTATTTATAAAGGGCACGGTAAACCCGGTTGATTCTTACATCGATGGGAGAGGCACGTAGGGTATCTCCTGAGGTGAGGTTTGAGTTCACTTCACGCCTAACCACCATGTGGAAGTGAAACTCAGCCAACGCTAAGGAACCACTGTGGTCTGTGAAATTATGAAATTTACACAACCTTGGCGGACTCGAGCGGATGCCCCGGTACAAGGTATCCCCGAGTACAGGTTTTGGCATAGGCCAGGTTTTTAGGAACTTCATAAGCCTTATTGAAAATTTAATGAAATACAATGGTTTACATGGGTATGGATGAATCTTCAATTTATGAAGAACGTATTATGATGGGATATTCTATTGTCTCAATTTACTTGACTTTGGATATTTTTGATGATGCCTGTTTACTCACTGGGATTTTATAATTTCACCACCCTCTTTTTCTCACATTTCAGGCTCAGGATAGATTGTGGATAGTCGAGCACATCGAGAAATAATCTCAAAGTTGCATCTTTAGAAAGCAAAGGTATATAGGCTTATCCCTTCTTAGTCATCTAGGGGCCCATGTGTTATTGTAAATGTAATTGCACACCCTGATTATCCATATTACAGTATGTATGATTTTATTTTATTTTTACGCTACAAAAATTATTTACCGATACTTGTATAAAAATTATTTTATAAGAAATTGGAATATTTCATTAAATATTTTTATTATATTCAAATATTTATGTTTTAGTTTTAAACGGACGTTTTAGACACCTAAATTTATTTTTAATCATGAAATAGGTGTTTTTTACTCACCTACTGCGTTTTAACCGGTTTCAAGATTTTTGAGAAAAAATAACCAAAATGCCCCTGTGAGGCGAAAATTATTTTTCTATCATTTTAAGTTGGAAAAAAACTTAAGAGCCTTTAAAACATGATATTTGGTAACAGTTGCTCACAAGGGAGAGAAGAAAACTGATATGTAAGCCTTGGGAGGTTTCGGTCGGCATTCGGGGTAGGAATATCTACTGATACTTCGATGCAGTTGTCACTGGCTCGATGGGAGTTCCGAGTTGTGACATCAACTCTATTTTTGAACAAAGAAATTTTTTGTAAATTGAGTTGGAACATTCAAAAACAGATTTTGAAATTATAAAGGTAGAGTTGGAAAATAAATCTGCTACTTTGTAAAAATCTCTTGATGAAAATACAACTCTTAAGTGTTTAAACAATGATACTTTAAAGAAAAATTCATATGGTAAGAAGAATCATCATAATGCATCAGCTAGATGCTATTGTTGTGGAAAATATGGTCATTTATCATATGATTGTGTCAAAAATAAAAACATGGAGAAAACCAGAAAAATATATGTACCAAAAGGTTCTTTTATTGCCACTAACACTCAAGGACCCATCAAAGTATGGGTACTTATCAAGAAGAATTGAACCATGTTTTTGTAGGTTGAGCTTAACTTAAAAGAAACATGTTCAAAGGCTCAACACAACAAGAAGAAGCAGCCTTGGTACATGGATAGTGGCTGCTCTCGACACATGATAGGTAATGCGATGCTATTTGCTCAACTGGACAAGAAAAAAAGAGGCACCGTATCTTTTGGAGATGATTCTAAAGGAATAATCCAAGGTATAGGTAAGGTTGGTAAGAATTTTTGTACAAAAATTAGTCATGTGTTATTTGTTCAAGGCCTAAAGCATAATCTGTTAAGCATAAGTCAACTGTGTGACAAAGGATTTAAAGTTTGTTTTGACTTAAACAAATGTGAAGTTATTGATATAGGTACTAACAAAGTCACCTTAATAGGAAAAAGAGTGAAAAACATGTATGTTATCTTTCTTGAAGATTTAGAGAAAAACAGTGAAATGTGTTTAGTAGCAAATGTTGAAAATGATAGCCGGTTATGGCATATGAGACTAGGACATGTTAGTTTGAACACCATGTCAAATCTATTGAAGAAAAATCTAGTGGTTGGACTGCCTACACTAAAGTTTGAAAATGATAAGATGTGCGAAGCTTGTCAATTAGGAAAGTAAGTTAGAACTTCTTTCAAAGCTAAGAATGTTGTTTCAACATCAAGACTTCTTGAAATGCTGCATACTGATTTTTTGGTCCAATTAGTACCACAAGTCTAGGTGGAAAATCTTATGGCTTAGTGATAGTTGATGATTATTCTAGGTTTACTTGGGTATATTTCCTTGCTCACAAGAATGATGTATTATCAACTTTCATAGGGTATTGTAAGAAAGTTGAGAATGAAAAAGGTGCAACTATAGCTAGCATTAGGAGTGACCACAGAGGAAAATTCAAAAATGATGAGTTTGAGAAGTTTTGCAATGAAAGGGGCTGGAACATAATTTTTCTACACCTAGAACACCCCAACAAAATGGAGTTGTGGAAAGGAAGAATAAAACATTAAAGAGATGGCTAGAACTATGTTTTGTGAGAACAATCTTCCTAAGTACTTTTGGGCTGAAGCTGTAAGCACAGCAGCTTACATTCTTAATAGGGTCTCAATTAGAGCAATTATCTCAAAGACCCTATATGAGTTGTACAAAGGAAGAAAACCAAACATCTCTCACCTTAGGAGCTTTGGTTGCAAATGCTTTGTTCTAAATAATGGACAACAACCATTAGGGAATTTTGATGCAAAAAGTGATGAAGCAATATTTTTAGGATATGCTATGAACTCCAAGGCTTATAGAATTTTCAACAACAGAACATTAAATGTTGAAGAATCTGTCCGTATAGTTTTTGATGAATCAATCCATGTTGAAAAGGAAGTTCATAAGGATGATGAACTTAGGAAAATTTAGAGAAACACATGGGTGAAATGAGTCTAAGTGATAGCAAGAAGAATGAGGAAGACGCATCTAGAGAAGAATCCGTGGCTCCACTTCTTGAAAATCTGCAAAGATAAGAAATCCAACATAGTGACTTACCTAGAAACTAGAGATATGTGAGAGATCACCCACAAGAACAAATCATAGGTGACATATCTCATGGAGTTAAGATTAGGAAAGGAACTAGAGAGACATGTGAATTTTCAGCATTCATTTCTCAAGTTGAACCTAAAAGTTTTGAAAAAGGTGAAAAAGAGGAAAGTTGGATTTTAGCCATGCAAGAGGAGCTAGATCAATTCAAGAGAAACAATGTATGGTCACTAGTGCCTAAGCCCTCAAATCATCCTATAGTTGGCACTAAATGAGTATTTAGAAATAAGGTTGATGAACAAGGAAATGTGGTAAGAAACAAAACAAGATTGGTGGCAAAGGGATATAATCAAGAGGAAAGCATAGACTATGAAGAAACCTTTGCTCTGGTAGCTAGAATAGAAGCCATAAAGTTGTTAGTTGCCTTTGCTTGTCATATGAACTTCAAGCTGTACCAAATGGATGTAAAAAGTGTATTTCTTAATGGACTTATTCAAGAGGGAGTATATGTTGAACAACCTACTAGTTTTGAAGATTTTGAGAAACCAGATTATGTTTTTAACTTCACAAAGCCTTGTATGGATTGAAGCAAGCTCCTAGAGCTTGGTATGAAAGGCTGTCTAAATTTCTGGTAGAGAAAGACTATATAAGGGGCAACATTGACACCACATTATTTATCAAAAGATGCTTAAATGATTTGATCATAGTTCAAATATATGTAGATGACATTATATATAGTGCTACTAATAAATCTCTTTGCAAGAACTTTGCTAAAGAAATGCAGGGAGAATTTGAGATGAGCATGATGGGAGAATTGAAATACTTTCTTGGCCTTCAAATCAAGCAATGTAAGGAATGAATCTTTATCAGCTAAGATAGATACATTCAAGACATGCTCAAGAAGTTTGACATGCGAAAACTAAAGCCCATCAGCATACCAATGAGTCCATCTACAAAACTTGATGCTGATGAGAAAGGTAAAGATGTAGATCAAAAGCTCTACAGAGCCTTGTAAGATATTCAAATGCTGACTTTGCTAGAAGTAGAACTGATAGGAAAAGCACTAGTGGAACATGTCAGTTCCTAGGTAGCATGTTTGTATCCTGGTCAAGCAAGAAGTAAAATTCTGTAGCACTATCCACTGCTGAAGCTGAATATGTATCCTTAGGAAGTTGTTGTGCATAAGTTTTATGGATTAAGCAACAATTGAAAGACTATGGATTATCAATGAACAACACTCCCATATACTGTGACAACATCAGTGCTATAAACATTTCAAAGAATCTTGTCCAACACTCAAGAACCAAACACATTGAGATTAGACACCGTTTTATTAGAGATTATGTAACTAAGGGCGAAATCAATATTGAATTTATGAGCACTTTGCATTAGCTTGTTGACATATTTACCAAACCCCTTAGTGAAGAGAGATTCTATGAAATTAGGAGAAATCTAGGATGAGCTATTTGGAAGAGTTATAGGGAGAAGTCCAGACTAAGTAGAGAAAAATAGAAGGCACTTAGTCGACTAAAGTGTAAAACTTAGTCAACTAAGAGTATTCTATTTCATTAGAACCAAAGAACTACTAGCTTAATGTTAAAGGCTTAAAATAATAAAATTTTATGCTTACCGGGTAATAAAAAGAAAGAAAAAAAGCTAAAAAAGTAAATAGTAAAAATACTAGAGGGAATTTTGAAATTTAGGAAAGTGAGGCAATTGTTAAGGGGGAGGCAGACAGTTTTTAAATTAAAAACCGTCAATCACTTCTCTTCTTCATCTTTTGATAACCGATTCTCTCAAAACCCTAGCAATCTCATCTGTATTACCTCTTCTGAAATCAATCGAGAATCTTTCTTCTCTCACAACCTAAAACTCGAAATGGTCAAGTCGACTTTACTCAAAGAGTTACTGGAGAAGAAAAAAAGTGAAGAGACCGATGGAGGAAAGCACTGGGATAAAAAATGCTCAAAAGAAGCAAAAAAAGATATCGAGTGCAGAGATACAGAAGACTGAGAAAAATCCCAACAAGAAGAAACAAACAGAAAAAAAAAAGAAATCTGGGAAAACAAAAAAGAAAGACAAGAAGAAAATGTCTTGAAAAGGTACTTCATCCTCATCATCCCTCAAATTTAAAAAAAAAATTCATGAGGAGAGATTAGGAAAATTGAGAATGCTCCCATTACATGCGGGAAGTATATTGATTGGGAGAGTTTCAGTGAAACCCCTGAACTCTAAACAAGCTTAACAAACTATTTTAATGAAATGAAAATAAAAAAGTATAGTTATTTCAAAGACAGGACATATAGTGCTAGGTTAGTTAAGGAATTCTATGCTAGCATTGCATTAAGTGAGAGAGAACTTGATGATTCAGAGGACTTTTCAAAAGAAAATTTGAATTTATTTTTGAATGGGAAAGAGTGTTTGGTTACAGCTTCAGATTTGAGTAATCTGTTAGAAATAGAAGGTGAAGATGGAGAGTATGAAATGCCTGACAAGTATGATCCTGCATCTGTGTGGGAAATTGTTACTGAAAAGAAAGAAAAATTTTCTTCAACAAGCAATGCAAGACTGATCATTAGTCCACAATTTAGAATCCTGTATTACTTTATGGCAACTAATCTGCATGGTAGGAGTGGTAGCTTAAGCTACATCAGCCTCCAAGATCTTTGGCTGATGAAGCATGCTTTCATTAGAAAAGTTCTAAACCTTGGAAGGTTCATGATTGAAAGAATGAGGGCATCATGTAAATTGGAAAAGATTCATTTGCCATATGACAATGTAATCACATCCCTAGTTAAAAAGAAGGGAATCTAGGCTAAAAGGTATGATATGAACATGGTGAAGAGTATGGATCAGCCCATTTATTTGGGAAGCTTAATCAAAATGGGGTAGAAGGTGTATGGGGACACTTTCAGAAAGACCTCCAAGATTACTTAAGTGCAAACTCAACCAGAGACAGCCCTCACACCAACAGAAACAACAGCCTCTCCATTTTCAAATGAAATCATGTTTAATCTGCTGATGAGGATGGATGCCAAGCTTATTGATTAATGAGCAAGGCTTGTGAAAATTGAGGAAATGATGAATGAGATTGAGGCCAGCTTGAAAGAAAAATCTAGAATGCCATCTAGACCTACTGAAGTTGACTCCTTTATTACCCAAAGCATGGCACCAGAAGGACAAGGTGTTGAAGGATCAGTCTTGTAACCAGAAGTGTCTGAATTCCAAGATGCAAGCCTTGAATTTCAAGCTGAAGGGTCTACCTACAAAAGTGAAAGTCTTGGACATCAAGGCCCTGAACCAGGATTTGAAGAACCTTTCAAATCCACCTCAGTAGAAAATCAAGGCACTGAGGTAGTTGGTTCACCACTTGGCCCTTTTGAACAAAAGCCTCAATCACACCCTGAACAAGAAGCATCCCCTCCTCACTCTGATAAAGTGTTTGTCATGGGACTTTTCTATCAGATGGTAAGAGAAGAGCAAGCAGAAAAAAAGGCAGCAACAACTCAAGCTACTCAGGAAATGACCTTAGTGCAGGAAGTTTTAGAAAAAAGGAAAGACAAAGGAAAAGAAAAAAACAAAAGAAACAGCTCTTGCAACTAAGCCTCAGCCACTTGCCATGAGACAAAAGAAGATAGCCAGAAAATCAGTACCTCTAGGAACAAGGAAGTCTTCAAGATTGGCAGAAAAGTAAAATCACTTCATACAACCTCTCTTCAAGCCCCAATAGAAGTCTCTAATCAGACTACTCCTCAGAAAGCTACAGAGACACCTCTTCAGCCTTCTCAGCAAGCTCCTGAAGCATCCTCTCAACGACCTCCTCCACAACCACCCTTTCCCCTTCTTTTAAATCTTTTTTGGGAACAATGGGATGAGATAGATTCCCCTGAATCCACACCATCTACCTCTGATGATTAATGCCTCAGCTCCTCCTTCTGATGATGACAAAAAGGGGGAGTAATAAACTTACAAGAAAAATAAAAAAATTCGAGGGTAAAGGTACTGGACTTTTAGGGAAAACATCAAGAAAAATAAAAAATCATGAGGGTAAAGGTACCAAGATTCTAGGATTGCTAGGAAGAAAACTTACCTCAGGGGTATTTTAGGAACAAATTTGCAGTTATTGTTTTTGTTGGATATTTATGCCACAATGGCATTCAAACATTGAATCTTAATCTTAGCTAAATTTATGGATGTATGAAATATGCTTGTTGACATCTATCTATGCTTCTTAAACTCTGAAAATGATATTTATGGCATTGTGAAGCATTGCTGAAAATTTTCTGTTGATATTGTAAAATGCTGCTGTCAATATCTACTGATAAAATCTGATGCATGTGTTGATAATGAGTTAGACAACTCTTGACATAATATTGTAAAATTGAATATGCTTTAGAGTACATATGGATGATGATTCATAGAGAGTTTCTTGGAAAAATGATCGTTTGGATGAAATTTGGAATCAACATGTTGGCTGACAGAAATTTACAGAAATGAAAAACCAATAATAATCTGTCAACTTGCCATTTTCTCTTAAATATGCATATATGAACATTTTCTATTCAAAGCAAGAATGTACAATGTCACTATGAATATAACATAGATAAAAACTTACTGGAATAAATGAAAAATATGCACAAACTTAGAGGGAGCATAAACTAAGGGCGAACATCCCTCATTTTCTGCAAAAACTAAAAATGAATTAAAAGATACTATGTTGTTAACCAAGGGATGTTTTGTTATCATCAAAAAGGAGGAGATTGTTGACTCCATTAGTTTTTGATGATAATAAAACATTCCCATGTCATTTGTGTCTAATATTTCTACCTAAGTGTACAGGGCAAAATGTCTACAAAGATACAATAATTCAATATTCCTAATGAGCACTTAAAATATGATCTGGATAAGGAACGAGGATGATTAATATAAAGGAAGTCCCCTGATATGACAAGGAAGATCATTGGTGGAACAAAGGTCAAAGTGGAGAAGTGGAAGACTAAAGCTTAGTGAGAAACAAAACCAAGTTAGTCGACGAAGAAAATGGGTTAGTCGACTAAGTGTTCTTTGCCAAATCTACGTCTGAGGCAAAACCAACTTAGTCGACCAAGGGAAAAATTTTAGTCGACTAAGTGCTCTCTGTCTGTAACATACACCAAGCCACTACAAGACAGATTAATGGCTAGAACCTTCCCCAAATTGTTTATAACGGTCAGAAATGTTCCAACAGCCATCAGCCAAGCCTCTCCAACTATAAAAGCATCTTCAAATGCCAAGGAAAAAAACTTTTGAAAGATTATTGAGAGATTTCATTATATTCAAGCCAAAAAGAGCAGCAAACTTAGAAATTCTTTGTACTCTTAATTGCACTCAAATGCCTATCTTTTGTTATTATGTTTAGCTTTAAGCCATACGACAAATTTGCTTTGTCCTTTGGTGTAATTGTTCTGATCCTTTCCACCATGTATTTTCCTACATTTAGTGGGATTTCATTGAAGACAGCCTCCATTAGCCACAAATCTTGTGCACTCACATAACTGAAGTTGCTAGTTCTTCCATGAAGAGCAGTTGTGTGAGACCCTGTCAAGCTTGATTAAAAGACGGTATTGTACCAAGTGGTATAACCAAGTTAAATCGAGCCTTGAACTAGTTCAAATAGAAATTATAAGAGAAATTTTAAAATTTTAAAACCCACAAAATGACTTAGAATGGTGATTCGGAGTTCGATGTTTAATTTGGAGTCAATCAGGAAAATTGACCGGTTAAGGACAAAACGATCATTTTGCCATTTAAGGATAAAATGAGGATTTTTAGCAAAGATTTGATCCCAATTGATCAAGAATAATTATATGAAATATAATTATGATCATTGGAGTATAAAATGAAGTTTAGCAGTGAAAAATTATGATTCTCGATTTTTTTGGAGCACAAGGGTAAAATGATAATTTTACCACTAGAGGACCAAACAAGAATTTTTAGAAAAGATTTTGACCTCATTTGATTAAAATTGATCAATATTAGTGTTATTTGAGGTTGAAAAGTAGAAATAATATAATTTCAGTACATTTCGGAGTATAAGGGCAAAATCATAATTTTTTCGTCTTAGGGGGAAATCAATAAATGTTTCACCCCAGCACTTGTCAAGACCAAGGGATTTTATTTGTGGTAGGATTGGATAAATACAAGAATAATTGTGGTGGAAAATTCAATAGAAAAAGTCAAATAATTAAAATAATGGACCAATGGCTTTATGCCATGTGTCAAGCCTTAGTATTTTAATATTAAAGCATAAAAATCAGCCCATAAAACCCATTTTCTCTCACCATTTTCGGCCTAAACAACCAGCAATAAGAACAAAGGAAGAACAAAGGGAAAAAACAAAAATTTGACCAAGAAATCAAGGGATTTCAAGGATTTTTCAAAGATCAAGTAATATAAAGTAAAATTTCTTTAGTTTTGCTTGATTCTTAGCCTACCCATGCTTTATTCCTTATTTTCCATGGTTGAGTATTGAGTTATCATGATGAATTCAATTCTGAAAAATGGGTATGGAGGAGAAATTGATGTTGGATTGGCTTGATTTTGGACTATGTTGTTGTTTAAAGGTAATTAACCATGTTTAAAAGCAAAACCATAGGAAAAGTATTCATTTTCCCCATGAATCTTCAATAGCCGAATCTTGCTTGATGTGTATTGATGATGGATTGGTTTTGATTCAAGTGAAATGAATGGGAAAATGATGATTTATGGTGAGAAAATCAAATAGGAAAAATTTTGATATTTTTGCACCATTATTGGCTGAAAATTTCAAGAAGAAAAGTGAAGATAGATTTGCTGAATTTTAAGTTAATTGACTTGAAATTGGTGAATTAAAGCATTAGAAAAGAAATGGAATTAATTGGAGCTAAATCGGACGCGTGTATCGATTTATCGGGTAAAAGATCGGAATAGGCAAAAATGGTGTTTAGGCAAAATTTAGACATTTTGCATTTCATATCATGCATTAGTATAGAGTCTAGGTTAGTTTATTTTAATTTGCACCAGTATAGTAATTAAATTATTGTGCAATTTGTCAAGGTGGTGAGTCCTCCGGTAAGGGCAAGGAAATTGCACCCGAGGATCGGTGATCAGAGTCCTCTAAATTTGACTCCCAAAAACTGTGAGTGAACTTGCATTTCGAATTGTTTTGGAAAATGTACATGTATTGAGATGAAATATTTGGATGATTTTATCCAAATTTTCTTAAAATGTGTACCGGGGAACAAGCCCTTAATAAAATCGTTTTGATGTTGTGAATTGTGATATGCATAAAGGCATGAATTCATGTGCCCCTATAATATGCTGCTATATATGTGTAGATGTGTGATATGCATTGACAAAAAATATTGTGTGATAATTATAACCGTACATGTGCACGATGTGGGGGAGCACATGTCGGTGATGATGGGTGTAGAGATATGGAGGATGATATTGCTTGTGCACGATGTGGGGGAGCACATGTCGGTGATGATGGGTGCGGAGATATGGAGGATGATATTGCCTGTGCATGATGTGGGGGAATGCACACGATAACTCCAGCTATGTGTGCACATGTCGGTGATGATGGGTGCGGAGATATGGAGGATGATATTGCCTGTACATGATGTGGGGGAATGCACACGATAACTCCAGCTATGTGTGCGATGTGGGGGTTGCACATGAGCTGGTGAGATAGTGGTGATATTTGTGTTCATCTATGTGTGTATATGTGTGAAATTGAGTACTCTTCATTGTAAATTAATTTGAATTGAGGGGAAAGGGTTTGATATTGAATTGAATTAAAATGGTTTTGTTCGAAGTGTGTGCATCATGGTTTTAAATCCTTCCTGGATATTATTGCTTGTTCCCACCTAATGTTCGCTCACTGAGTTTCGTACTCATAGTTTTAAAATTCATGTTTTTAGATCAGGAGATTGTTGGACCCTAGATCGAGGAGTCCCCGTAGTGTGTCTCTTGGGTTGAAGGTGGGCATTCAGTAGCAACTTTTCCCTTTTATTGTAAATTCTCCGCTGGAAGTCATGGGCCTTTTGTATTGTAATTATGTACATGTAATGTACATTGTCAAATTTTATGTTTGATCGGTATGTATGTGCATATTTTATCTATAATGCCATTATGAGTTGGCTTTGTGCACACTGGGTGCGATGTGTGTGGATGTCTTAGTCGAGGAGACGTCTAGAAAAAAAAATAGGCTTGCTTGGGCTTGGTGGGCTGTGCCCGTTGGGCCCTTGTGCCAGTCATGACCTAGGAATTTGGGTTGTGACAAGTTGCTATGAAATAATGAAGAATTCTGAGTTGAGCATTTTTTATCTCACTAACATAACTTCTTGAGGGAAACTTCTCCCTCTTTCTAGTGATAACTTCCCATAAATGGTTTAGCTCATATTTCTCTGGAATTTTGTATTTTTTTGCTTCAAATTCAGTCTTAAGGAAATCTGCTAGATCTTGAGAACTAATTTGAAAATCATCACCATCTAAAAACACATTTAATCTATCCTTTGTAGATTCTTCTTCTTCCTCTAGTTTAGATTTGTTAATAGCTATGCTGGAATATAGTTCCATAATCAGAGTTGAACTATACATCCTATTGTTGACTCTATTAGTTTTTTATGATTATAAAATATTCCCATCCTTGTGTGTCTAATATTTCTACCTAAGTGTGCAGGGCAAATGTTTAAGAGGAAACTATGAGTCAATCTTTCAAATATGCTCATAAGAAATTGATATGGATAAGGAAAAAGATTGACCAACTTAAAATAAGCTCTCTGGTTGAATAATGAAGATCATTGGTTAGGCAAAACTCAAAGTGGAGAAGTGGAAGGCTGAAGATGAATGAGAAACAGAACCGAGTTAGTCGACCAAGAAAGTGGGTTAGCCGACTAAGTGCTCTTTGGAATCTACGACCAAGACAGAACCAACTTAGTCGACCAAGGGAAAAATTTTAGTCGACTAAGAGCTCTCTATCTACAACATACACCAGGCCACTACAAGATAGATTAATGACTAGAACCTTCCCCAAACTGTTTCTAACGGTCAAAAACATTCCAACAGCCATCAGACATGTTTCTTCAAGTATAAAAGGATCTTCAAATGGTAAGGAACCAACTTTTAGAAGATTATTGAGAGATTTCATTATATTCAAGCCAAAAAAAGCAACAAACTTAGAAATTCTTTATACTCTCCACTACACTCAAACACCTATCTTGGGTAATTATGTTTAGCTCTAAACCGTGTGTCATGACCCAGAACTCCCATCGAGCTTGTGACAACCGTCGCGATGTCTCGATAGACATTCCTACCCCGAATGCCGACCGAAACCTCGCAAGGCTTCCATATCAGTTTTCTTGCTCCCTTGTGAGTATTAGTTACTAAAATTTATATTTTGAAGAAATAAGAACCATTTTCAAGTCGAAATCAGTCAAAAAGAAATTTATACTACATAGGGGTATTTTGGTCATTTTTCTCAAAAAATTTGAAACTAGCTAAAATTGTAATATGTGGGTGAAAAACACATATTTCATAATCAAATCTAAATTTAGATGTTTAAAGTCTTCATTTTAAGTGAAATGATTACGATTTGTAAATAATAAAAGTATTGAATAAAATATTTTATTTTCTTATAAAACAATATTTTTAAAAAGCTGCGTAAATAATTTTTGAGACGTAAAAGCAAAATAAATTCATACATACGGTAGTAAGAATAACCAGAGTATGTAATTCAATATACATTGACAAGTGGGCCCTCGAACGACAAAATTGAACTAATGTTGTGGGTCGGTAAACCTTTGATTTCCAAGGTTGAAACTCCAAAATTTGTCTCTTGATGATATTAGCTAACTACTGACTATCTTGAGCTTGAAATTGATGGAAAGGAGGGTGGTGAGATTTTATAATCCTAGTGAATAAACAGACATCATAAAAAATATGTAAAGTCGAGTAAATGGAGACGTTCAAAATATTCCCTTCCAACATGTTTTTCATAACATTTAAATTCATCCCCATATATTTTCCATAACATGAAAATTCATCCAAATGATCAACATGGTTTATGAATTTCTTAAAAGCTTAGCTCCCCCCATAATCATTCTTGGTAACACCTTGATCAGAGGCATCCACTCCAGTCCGCCAAGGCTGTCAATTATCATATACGCATAAAATATGTTTTTATTTTGATCACACTGTCATTCCTTGGCGTTGGCTGAGTTTCACCTTCACGTGATGGGCCGGCATGAGGTGCACTCAAATCCCACATCAGGAGTTACCCTACGTGCCTTTCCAACAGGGGTGAGCACATATAATTGGGGTTTCGTGCCCCTCTCATAGGCTGGTCCATGGAACCCGCCACTACAGTGATCACTCTAATCCCACCAATTCAATAAAATTCCAACAGCATGACATGGCAATTATTTTATACACAGCCTCTCAAGGCTAAAAACTCAGTGCATATAATTCCAACACAAATACCAGTTCAACCATTCATGCTCACATATTGCCATAAGCTAATCAATTTAAACACAATTTATAACACAACAAGTAGACAATCTCCAATTACTGTATTTTCCAAAATCATCATTCAATTTTCAGAAAATTCATAAAATTCATTTCATTAAATCACATTTTGTTTATAAAACATAAAGATTTTTTTCCATTTAAACTCATTTTCCATAAAATCACAAAATCAGATAAAAACCTATTTTAGATAATTAAGATGATAGTAAGGTTACTCACAGTACTAGAAGTTTGAAATACTCCTATTCTCGATCCTCAAGCACAATGTCTTTACTTTTACCAGTATAGTTTGCTCACCACTTATCCATAATGCACAACAAACAATTCACTGAATTGGTGCTAAATTGATATAAAACCAAATCAGGCTCTATACTGATGCGTAAAATGAAATGTGAAATGCTCGGGTGACTATCTAAATACGGTATCTTTGCCAAATTACATTGTATACCTAAATAAATTGGTATTGGCCTCATTTGATTTTTCACCTGATTAATTGGCCAATATACCCAATTCAACTCCAAATAATTCCATTTTTCCTTCAATATTCCAAATCATCAAACACAATTTAAATAACTTGAAATATGGCAAAATCATCCTCACATATTTTTTAGTGAAATTCGGCCATGAAATGTCCACTACCAATAAAATTTTTCAAGCTTGATTCTCACACCATAATTCATCAATTCCTAACCAAATTCACTTAGAATAAAATCAATTTCAACATCAACATACTATATGATGAATTTGGCCAATGATGGGTAATAGGAGAAAATGAATTTTTCTTAGTTGGTTTTCATACTATACATCACTAACTAACTAAAAACACTAAAATCTATTGAAATCTAACCAATTCAAGCATCAAAACCTCTCTCTAAAGCTTTGACCAGCAAGAATACCATCATGAAATCTTGATTCTCAACCATTTAAAATGAAAAATAATGCACAAGAATGATAAATCACTAGCCAAAATCAAGAAATTTTACCTTTTTCACTTGTTTCCTTGAATTCTTACACTTTTCTCTTGAATCTTGGTGGCTAGGGTTTTTGTTCTTCTTTCCCTCTTTGTGCTTAGCTATGGCCGGCCAAATGAAGTGAAGAGAATGGGTTTAAATTGGCTTTTTAAAGAAAAATATTTAAATGGACCAAAATGTGCCACGTGTCACTTTTTTATTGGTCCACTTTTCATAACTTAATAATTAAGTATTCCATCTCCACCACACATAATTTCTCACTCATCCACAATAATAATAAGTGTAATTCATGTGTTGGACATGTATTGGGTGGTGCAAAATTAAAATTTTGCCCCCGGGGTGGCAAAATGACGATTTTCCCCTATGCTCCGAAAAATACCGAAATTACAATTTTTTCACTTCTTAACCCCAAATTATATTCTAAATAGTCAACATTGATCAAAAACTTCTTCCAACATCCCAAATTTAACCTTAGGTGGTAAAATTACCATTTGGCCCCTATATAGTCAAAATTCTAATTTGACTCCAAATCAGTCCTCGAACTCCGAATCATCATTTTAAGTTATTCTTGGACTTTAAAATTCTCAATTTCATCTTAAAATCTACATTTGAACTTGTTCGAGGCTTAAATCAACTTAGTTATACCTCTAGTTACAATACCAACTTTTAATGCTTTTTCGAGGCATTCGAGTATGCAAACATTCCATCCAGCACATGGATAACATGGCATATATTTTATAGAGTTGGGCTTTACAGCACTACCCCATTTAAAATAAAATTTTGACCTCAAAATTTCACTTATCAAATTCGAAGCAACAGTGGGGTTATTGTCTTCTTATCTGATACTCAACTACCTATGTTATCTCATTCATAAGTAATTTTCGATCTATTCACCTTATTTACCTCCAGTTCAACTTGAGTACTTCACTCTTGTCTACCATTGTCCTTTAAAATCATATCTGCAGTATATCTTTCACAGTCATGATCTCTTATATCGAGACTTCAAGCATGTCTCTGTTACCATCATTAAGTTTGAACCATAACTCCATTTCAATCATACCAATTTCTATCACATTTTATACCTATTTATGTATATCAATCACCATCTTATTACTTCATTCCTTATTAACCTCTCAATATTCATTCATTCCTATCCTTACACACTATTATATATCTTGCAGCATCATTAGCATGCCATATTCATTTCTGTACGTTTTCTCAACACTAGAGAAGATTAATAGTCTTAATTATTTCCACATACTCCGTGTTTATCTCGCATTTATATAACTTCCACTTTCTTAATCATATTAGTCCATCTTATATGGCTTAATCTTGCCATGGATTACATTTCCTTAATTATTTCCCCAAATTTCCTTAGGTCACCATAAATCAACTTCTGATAAGATTCCTGATTGTTTCATTTTTTATACAACTCATCAAATATATTGAGTTCAAATTCTGAATCACTAGGAATAATTCTTTACTCTAGTTGAACATATTATCGACTCCATATATATGTATGTACATGCACATCTAGATATCCACATCCCTCATAGCTGCACATCATTTACGTGTTTATACTCCTTTCTTATCCTTTCTAATCATACACTTAAGTTTCATTGTGTTATATATCTTTGCATTACAATGTCATTAATGTTTCAAAGATTTTCCTTGACTTGATCATTGCATAAGATGCAATACCACAATTCCTAAGAGTCATCCTTTTTCCTCAATCATCTTTCATGCCTTTACATTACTTTGTATCATTCTTGTATTTTGACATTAGTTTGTCACTTAAGACTTAAACTCATTTAAATAATGTATACTCCAAGCATTTTTGAATTCCAATTTTCATAATATATAAAGAAATTTTCATAGCAATATTCTACATAAACTCATTTGTTATATTACTCTTGAAATCTTTATTTACACTCTCATTACTTGGTATTGACATCTCTTATCACTATCTAATACCTTTATCTAACTTTTCACTCACTTTCTCCAAGTTAGACTTGTGCTGCATCTTCCGTTACAACAAAAATTCTTGTCGAAGAATGAGTCTGTGGTCTAGAAGGTGGATATGCCAGGGTGTTACTCTCCACATTAATCCATATAGCTATTCCTTGTCTTGGTTGTAATCCAAACGAATCTCTCCTCTGCATATCAATATGAGCTAGTGGAAATAGAGCAGTTATAATAGTCTGTACTAATTTTGGGTAATCACTCCTAATGTGACTCGGCTGACCACAATAAAAACATCGTACAGGTCCCCAACACGATCCAACATGATATATCCCACAATTTTTGCATTTGTTAGAACCTCTAGAACTCTTCCCAAAAATAGTCATCGCATATCTGTTAGATCTTGGAGGTCTCTACTATGTCTGTGGAAATGGTGGTCGGGAAGATGTTATTGAAACAGATGAATCTTTGCCCCTTTTTGGTGGTTGACTGGGAGATACACTCAGATTTCTCCTTTTTGCTAACTTAGCTCGCATTCTCTTATTTTCATTCTCTAGCTTGTCAACTCTTAAAGCCATTTGTACCACATTTTTAGCTACGGTTACGTCCAACTTACCTATAGAAGAGCTACAACCAAGCTGCCTAGCTTCCTCAAGCTTTTTAGAAATAGAAACACCTGGCATTGGTGATGGAACGAGAGGTAAGGGTGGTGGTACTGAAAGAGTAGATGGAGGAACTGTAGGAGGAATTTGACCAGCTTGAGCCTAGCTAGCAAGAGTAGTAAAGAAGGTTGCCAATGCCTGAATTGTCTCAAGAGGCATGGCAGAAATACTAATAGGTGGCGGAGGAGGTGGAGGACATGGAGGAGTCTCGGTTTGCCCAACAGCAAGCATTGCTCGAATAGTAGACGCAGTCGATTCCCCCTCTATAGGGTCTGGATGACTTTGCCTAAGACGGTCTCTTCCGGTCCCAGCTGATCTAGTGTGGGGTGGGCGTTCGCGTCGAGGAGGCATGATAATCTATATGAAAAGACAAAGCAGGTTTAAATATCCTTAGGTTATATATGCTAATGCATACGTCTAACTCGATCTAAGCTAACTTAACTTAACTGAACCCGAGGCTACATTAACACTGTAAATTTTTAAAACACTTTAAAACCAAAAGCTCTTATACCAACTGAATTATCACGACCTGGAACTCCCATCGAGCCTGTGACAACCACCGTGATGTCTCGATAGACATTCCTACCTCGAATGCCGACTGAAACCTCACAAGGCTTCTATATCAGTTTTCTTGGCTCCCTTGTGAGTATTAGTTACTAAAATTTATATTTTGAAGAAATAAGAACCATTTTCAAGTCGAAATCAGTCAAAAAGAAATTTCTACTACATAGGGGTATTTTGGTCATTTTTCTCGAAAAGTTTGAAACCAGGTAAAATTATAATATGTGGGTGAAAAACACATATTTCATAATCAAATCTAAGTTTAGATGTTTAAAGTCTTCATTTTAAGTGAAATTATAACTATTTGAAAATAATAAAAATATTGAATAAAATATTCTATTTTCTTATAAAACAATATTTTTAGAAAGTTGGGTAAATAATTTTTGGGACGTAAAAGCAAAATAAATTCATACATACAGTAGTAAGAATAACCAGAGTATGTAATTCAATATACATTGACAAGTGGGCCCCTGAACGACAAAATTGAACTAAAGCTGTGAGTCGGTAAACTTTTGATTTCCAAGGTTGAAACTCCAAAATTTGTCTCTTGACGATATCAGCTAACTACTGACTATCCTGAGCCTGAAATGGATGGAAATTAGGGTGGTGAGATTTTATAATCCCAGTGAGTAAACAGACATCATAAAAAATATCTAAAGTTGAGTAAATGGAGACGTTCAAAATATTCCCTCCCAACATGTTTTTCATAACATTTAAATTCATCCCCACATATTTTCCATAACATGAAAATTCATCCAAATGATCAACATGGCTTATGAATTTCTTAAAAGATTGGCTCCCGCCATAATCATTCTCGGTGACACCTTGATTAGAAGCATCCACCCGAGTCTGCCAAGGCTGTCAATTATCATATACGCATAAAATATGTTTTTATTTTGATCACACAGTCGTTCTTTGGCGTTGGCTGAGTCTCACCTTCACGTGATGGGCCAACATGAGGTGCACTTAAATCCCACCTCAAGACATACCTTACGTGCCTCTCCAACTGAGGAGAGCACATATAATTGGGTTTTCGTGCCCTTCTCATAGGCTGGTCCACGAAACCCGCCACTATAGTGACCATTCTAATCCCACCAATTCAATAAAATTCCAACAGCATGACATGGCAATTATTTTATACACAACCTCTCAAGGCTAAATACTCAGTGCGTATAATTCCAACACAAATACCAGTTCAGCCATTCATACTCACATATTGCCATAAGCCATTCAATTTAAACACAATTTATAACACAACAAGTAGACAATCTCCAATTACTATATTTTCCAAAATCATCATTCAATTTCTAGAAAATTCATAAAATTCATTTCATTAAATCACATTTTGTTTATAAAACATAAAGATTTTTTTTCCATTTAAACTCATTTTTCATAAAATCACAAAATCAGATAAAAACCTACTTTAGATAATTAAGATGATAGTAAGGTTACTCACAGTACTAGGAGTTCGAAATACTCCTATTCTCGATCCTCAGGCACAATGTCTTTACTTTTACCAGTATGGTTTGCTCACCACCTATCCATAATGCACAACAAACAATTCACTGAATTGGTGCTAAATTGATATAAAACCAAATCAGGGTCTATACTGATGCATAAAATGAAATGTGAAATGCTCGGGTGACTATCTAAATCCAGTATCTTTTCTAAATTCCATTGTATACCTAAATAAATTGGTATTAGTCTCATTTGATTTTTCACCCGATTAATTGGCCAATATACCCAATTCAACACCAAATAATTCCATTTTTCCTTCAATATTCCAAATCATCAAACACAATTTAAATAACTTGAAATACGGCAAAATCATCCTCACATATTTTTTAGTGAAATTCGGCCATGAAATGTCCACTACCAACAAAATTTTTCAAGCTTGATTCTCACACCATAATTTATCAATTCCTAACCAAATTCACTTTGAATAAAATCAATTTCAACATCAACACACTACATGAAGAATTCGGCCAATGATGGGTAATAGGAGAAAATGAATTTTTCTTGGTTGTTTTTCATACTACACATCACTAACTAACTAAAAACACTAAAATCTATTGAAATCTAATCAATTCAAGCATCAAAACCTCTCTCTAAAGCTTTGGCCAGCAAGAACACCATCATGAAATCTTGATTCTCAATCGTTTAAAATGGAAAATAATGCACAAGAATGATAGATCACTAGCCAAAATCAAGAAATTTTACCCTTTTCACTTGTTTCCTTGAATTCTCACACTTTTCTCTTGAATCTTGGTGGCTAGGGTTTTTGTTCTTCTTTCCCTCTTTGTGCTTAGCTATGACTGGCCAAATGAAGTGAAGAGAATGGGTTTAAATTGGCTTTTTAAAGAAAAATATTTAAATGGACCAAAATGTGCCACGTGTCACTTTTTTATTGGCCCACTTTTCATAACTTAATAATTAAGTATTCCATCTCCACCACACATAATTTCTCACTCATCCACAATAATAATAAGTGTAATTCATGTGCTGGACATGTATTGGGTGGTGCAAAATTAAAATTTTGCCCTCCGGGTGGCAAAATGATGATTTTGCCCCTATGCTCCGAAAAATACCGAAATTACAATGTTTTCACTTCTTAAACCCAAATTATGTTCTAAATAGTCAACATTGATCAAAAACTTCTTCCAACATCCCAGTTTTAATGTCGGGTGTCAAAATTACCATTTGGCCCCTACATAGTCAAAATTCCAATTTAACTCCAAATTAGTCCTTGAACTCCGAATCATCATTTTAAGTTATTCTTGGACTTTAAAATTCTCAATTTCATCTTAAAATCTTCATTTGAACTTGTTCGAGGCTTAAGTCGACTTAGTTATACCTCTAGTTACAATACCAACTTTTAGTGCTTTTCCGAGGAATTCGAGTATGCAAACATTCCATTCAGCACATGGATAACATGGCATATATTTTATAGAGTCAAGCTTTACATCGTGTACCACTTAGATCAATTTGTGATCATAGGTACTTTCTCTTCTTCTCATCTTTGTGTTCTTAGAGTGGGGGATTCACTCTAAGTTGTTATTTTCAAGCTAGGTTGCTTGAAAGAGTAAAGGTTCCAACTTAGCCTTGGAAAGTTGGGTGTTGGGTTTTGGTTGAGCCTTGAAAAACCATTGTAAAGATTGTGGTTGAGCCTTGGAAAACCACATTGGGGTTTTAGTTGAGCACGAAAAAAACTAGTGTAAAGGTTATGGTTGAACCTTGAAAAAGCACATTGGGGTTTTAGTTGAGCTCGTGAAAAACTAGTGTAAAGGTTATGGTTAAGCCTTGGAAAAGCCATTGTAAAAGCTTGGTGGAAGCTTGTAAATTCCAATGCTTCTAGTGTTTAGTTTGAAAATCCTTGGTTGGATAGTTAAGGTAGTGGATGTAGGTTTTAAACCGAACCACTATAAATACTTTGTGTATTGTCTCTCTTGTTTTGCTTTCTTTGTTTTGAGATCAAGTTCAATCCTACCAAAAGAGCCGAGATAGTGCTATTCACCCCCTCTAGCACTCACATTTGGGACCAATAATTGGTATCAGAGCTATCTCTCTGCATATAATGTCTAACACCCTTAGAGAGGATCCTAATGGCTCTACAAAAATTAATTGTAGCTGAGGGACACTCTACAAATAGACCACATCTGTTTGATGGCTCTAATTACCTTTATTGGAGCATTAGAATGTCGATTTATATTAGAGCCATAGACTATGAAATGTGGGATGTAATCACTGATGGTCCTTTTATTCGCTCAATTGTAAACGTAGTCATAAATGAGTTGATGCTTAAGCCAAGGACTGAATGGACTGAGGTTGAAACTAAGAAAGTCTAAACCAACTTTAAGGCAATCAACACCTTGCACTGTGCCTTAACTCCTACTGAGTTTATCAAAGTCTCAAGCTGTACAATAGTTAAGCAAGTGTGGGATAAACTTAGGATCATTCATTAAGGGACTTCTCAAGTTAAGGAGTCCAAGATAGCCCTTTTAACTCATAACTATGAGATGTTCAAAATAGAGCATGGTGAAGACATCACCAGCATGTTTGATAGGTTTACAAACATAACAAATAAACTCAGCCAATTAGGAAAGCCTATCTCTGAACATGAATTTGTAAAAAGACTTCTTAGAAGTCTGCCTAAATCGTGGAAGTCAAAAGTGATTGCCATCAGAGAAGCAAAAGATTTAAATATCATCACACTTGATTAAATATGCGGGTTTCTCCTCACTCATAAGTTAGAGCTAAAAAAAGAAGAAGAGGAAGATAAGAGAGAAGCAAAAGAAAAAAAAAGAAAAACATTGCACTTAAGGCCAACATCCTTGAAGAAGAGTTGGAAGAGCTATCATGTGATGATGATGATGAGCTAGCACTGGTTGCAAGGAAGTTTAAAAAACTAATGGGCAGAAGAAATAAGAGATTGGCAAGAAAAAACATTAGAAAAGATCCAGGATTTTCATGGAAAAGAAACAAAAAGGAAAAGCTGATTTGCTATGAGTGCAAGAAACCAGGTCACTTCAAGTTTGAATGTCCATTGCTGAAAGAAGAAACTCCAAAGAAAACCAAAAAATCGAAAAAGGTAATGGTTGCTGCAGCCTAGTCTGATAATGACTCAAGCACTGAAATTAATAAGGAAAGCTCAAAAGAAAGAGCAAACATCTGTCTAATGGCCAGAGATGATGAAACAGAGGTATGCTTATCACCTTATGATAATTCAATGAATGATTTACAAGATGAGTATGACAACTTATGTGATAAGTTTGAAAGCCTGTTTTAAAATTACAAAACCTTGAAGAAAAAGGCTAGATTCCTCAAAAAAGATTTGGAAAGATAAAACAAGATTTCAACTCTGTTTTTGAACAAAGAAATTTTCTACAAATTGAGTTGGAATATTCAAAAACAGACTTTGAAATTATGAAGGCAGAACTGGAAAACAAAACTGCTACTTTGTAAAGAGTTCTTGATAAAAATGCAGCATTTAAGTGTTTGAAAAATGATTCTTTAAAGAAAAATTCTTATGTTAAAAGGAATCATCACAATGCATCATCTAGATGCTACTGTTGTGGAAAATATGGCCATTTATCCTATGATTGCGCAAGAAATACAAATATGCAGAAAACCAAAAAAATCTAGGTGCCAAAAGGTTCTTTTATTGCCACTAACACTCAAGGATCCGTCAAAGTATGGGTACCTATCAAGAAGAATTGAATAACTATTTTGTAGGTTGAACTGCACCTAAAAGAAACATGTTCAAAACCTCAACACAAGAAGAAGTAGCCTTGGTACATGGATAGTGGCTGCTTACGACACATGACAGGTAATGAGATGTTGTTTGCTCAACTGGACAAGAAAAAAAGAGGCATCGTATCCTTTGCAGATGATTCAAAAGGAATAATCGAAGGTATAGGTACGGTTGGTAAGAATTCTTGTACACAAATCAGTCATGTGTTATTTGTTCAAGTCTTGAAACATAATCTGTTAAGCATAAGTCAATTATGTGATAAAGGATTCAAAGTTTGCTTTGATTCCAACAAATGTGAAGTGATAGATATAGGCACTAACAAAGTCACCTTCATAGGAAAAAGAGTCAAAAACATGTATGTTATCTTTCTTGAAGATCTAGAGAATAATAGTGAAATGTGCTTAGTAGCAAATGTTGAAAATGACAACTGGTTGTGGCATAGGAGACTAGGACATGTTAGTTTGAACACTATGTCAAAATTATTGAAGAAAAATCTAGTGGTTCGATTGCCTACACTGAAATTCAAAAATGATAGAATGTGTGAAGCTTGTCAATTAGGAAAGCAAGTCAGAACTTCTTTCAAAGCTAAGAATATTGTATCAACATCAAGACCTCTTGAAATGCTGCATATTGCTTTTTTTGGTCCAATTAGCATCACAAGTCTAGGTGGAAAATCTTATAGCTTAGTGATAGTTGATGATTATTCTAAGTTTACTTGGGTCTATTTCCTTGCTCACAAAAATGATGCATTATCAGCTTTCATAGGGTATTGTAAGAGAGTTGAAAATGAAAAAGGTACATTCATTGTTAGGATTAGGAGTGACCATGGAGGAGAATTTGAAAATGATGAGTTTGAGAAGTTTTGCAATGAAAAGGGGTTAGAACACAAGTTTTCTGCACCTAGAACACCCCAGCAAAATGGAGTTGTGGAGAGAAAGAATCGAACCTTAAAAGAGATGGCTAGGACCATGCTTTGTGAGAATAATCTTCCTAAGTACTTTTGGGCTGAAGCTGTCAACATAGCAGCTTATATACTTAATAGAGTTTTAATTCGAGCAATCATGTCAAAGACTCCCTATGAGTTGTACAAAGGAAGAAAGCCAAACATCTCTCATTTTAGAAGCTTTGCCTGCAAATGCTTTGTTTTGAATAATGGAAAACAACCACTAGGAAAGTTTGATGCCAAAAGTGATGCAGCAATATTTTTAGGATATGCCATGAACTCAAAGGCTTATAGAGTTTTCAACAAAAGGACATTAAATGTTGAAGAATCTATCCATATAGTTTTTGATAAATCAATTCATGTTGAAAAGGAAGTTCATGAGGATGATGAAGATTTAGAAATTTAAAGAAACACATGGATGAAATGAGCTTAAATGATAGTAAGAACAATGAGAAAGGCTCATCTAGAGAAGAAACCGTGGCTTCACTTCTAGAGAATCTACAAAGACTAGAAATCCAGTATAGTGACTTACCTAGAAACTGGAGATATGCAAAAAATCACCCACAAGAACAAATCATAGGTGACATATCTCAAGGAGTGAAGACTAGGAAAGGAGCAAGAGAGACATGTGAATTTTCAGCCTTCATCTCCCAAGTTGAACTTAAAAGTTTTGAAAAAACTGAAAAAGAGAAAAATTGGATATTAGCTATGCAAGAGGAACTAGATCAGTTCAAAAGAAACAATGTATGGTCACTGGTGCCTAAACCCTCTAACCATCCTATAGTTAGAACTAAATGGGTATTTAGAAATAAAGTTGATGAATAAGGAAATGTGGTTAGAAATAAAGTAAGATTGGTGGCAAAAGGATATAATCAAGAGGAAGGCATTGACTATCCAGAAACCTTTGTTCCGGTAGCTAGAATAGAAGCCATAAGGTTATTAGTTGCCTTTGCTTATCCTATGAACTTCAAGCTATGCCAAATGGATGTAAAGAGTGCATTTCTTAATGGACTCATTCAAGAGGAAGTATATGTTGAACAACTTACTGGTTTTGAAGACTTTGAGAAACTAGACTATGTTTTTAGACTTCACAAAGCCTAATATGGATTAAAGCAAGCTCCTAGAGCTTGGTATGAAAGGCTATCTAGATTCCTTGTAGAAAAAGACTATGTTAGGGGTAGCATAGACATCACATTGTTTATCAAAAGATGCTTAAATGATTTGATCATAGTTCAAATTTATGTAGATGATATTATATTTGGTGCTACTAATGAATCTCTTTGCAAGAACTTTGCTAAGTAAATGCAAGGAGAATTCGAGATGAGCATGATGGGAGAATTGAAGTACTTTTTTGGCCTTCAAATTAAGCAATGTAAGGAAAAAATCTTTATCAGCCAAGATAGATACATTCAAGACATGCTCAAGAAGTTTGACATGCTGAAACTAAAGCCTATTAGCACACCAATGAGTCCATCTACAAAACTTGATGCTGATGAGAAAGGTAAAGATGTAGATCAAAAGTTCTATAGAGGTATGATTGGATCTCTTCTTTACTTAACATCAAGTAGACCAGATATTTTGTTTAGTGTGTGTTTGTGTGCTAGATTTTAATCTCAACCTAAAGAAACACACATAACAGCTGTAAAACGAATTTTTAGATATCTCTTAGGAACTCAAACCTTAGGAATTTGGTATTCAAAAGAATCATTATTTAGCCTAGTAGGATATTCAGATGCTGACTTTGCTTGAAGTAGAACTGATAGGAAAAACACTAGTGGAACATGTCAGTTCCTAAGTAGGCTAAATATCCTACTAGGCTTACTGGGTAATGAAAGGAAAGAGTAAAATTGAGACAGTAAATAGTTAATAATTGAGAGAGAGTTTTGAAAATTTCAGAAAATTGAGGCAATTGTTAAAGAGGAGGCAGACGGTTCCCAAATTAGAAACTGTCAATCACTTGTATCCTTCATCTTCTGATAATCGATTCTCTCAAAAACCCTAACAATCTCATCTGCATTTTCTCATCTGAAATCAACCGAGAATCTTTTTTCTCTCACAACCTCAAACCCTAAATTTAAAAACCACTATCAGAACAATCAATGGCCAAATCGACCTTACTTAAAGAGCTACTGGAGAAGAAGAAAGGAAAAAGACCAATGAAAAGGAGTCCTAAGTCAGAACATTCACAAAAAAAGCTGAAGGGGGTATCAGGTTCTGAAAAGAAAAAGTCTGACAAAGATTCTGAACAAAAGAAACAGACAGAAAAAAAAAATCTGGAAAAATAAAGAAATAAGACAAGAAAAAAATGTCTTCAAAAGGTACTTCATCTTTCTCATCTCTCAAATTTAGAAACAAAATTCATGAGGAGAGATTCAGTAAAATAGAGAATGCACCTACAACCTGTGAAAAATTCATTGACTAGGATAGCTTCAATGAAACCCCTAAACTTCTAACTACTTTAACCGACTATTTCAATGAAATGAAAATCAAGGATTACAGTTCTTTTAAGGATAGAGCATCGAGTGCTAGCTTAGTTAAGGAATTCTATGCCAGCATTGCATTAAGTGAGAGAGAACTTGATGATTCAGAGGACTTTTCAAAAGACAATTTGATTGTATTTTTAAATGGGAAAGAGTTCTTAGTTACAGCTTCAGATTTGAGTAATCTGTTAGAAATAAAAAGTGAAGATGGAGAGTATGAAATGCTTGACAAGTATGATCCTGCATCTGTGTGGGAAATTATTACGGGAAAGAAAGAGAAATTTTCTTCAAAGAGCAATGTAGGACCGATCATTAGTCCACAATTTAGAATCCTGCATTATCTTGTAGCTACTAATCTGCATGGTAGGAGTGGCAGCTTAAGCTACATCAGCCTTTAAGATCTTTGGCTGATGGAGCATGCTTTCACTGAAAAAGTTTTGAACCTTGGAAGGTTCATGATTGAAAGAATGAGGGCAGCCTGTAAGTTGGAAAAGATTCATTTGCCATATGGCAATGTAATCACATCCCTTGTCAAGAAGAAGGGAATCTGGGCTAAAAGATATGATATGGACATGGTGAAGAGTAAGGATCGGCCTATCTTCTTAGGAAGCTTGATCAAGATGAGATACAAGGTATATGTGGACACTTTTAGCTAGACCTCCAAGATTACTTCAGTGCAAACTCAGCCAGAGGCAGCCCTCACACCACCAGAAACACCAGTCCCTTCATTCTCCAATGAAGTCATGTTCAATCTACTGATGAGGATGGATGCCAAGCTCACTGATCAAGGAGCAAGGCTTGTAAAAATTGAAGAAATAATGAATGAGATTGAGGCCAGCTTGAAAGAAAAATCTAAAATGCCATCTGGACCTGCTGAAGTTGACTCCTCTACTACCCAGAGCATGGCACTAGAAGGACAAGGTGTTGAAGGATCAGCCTTACAACCAGAAGGTTCAGCACCAGAGTGCAAATCTTGGACATCAAGGTCATGAACCAGGATTTGAGGAACCTCTCAAATCCACCTCAACAGGAAAGGAAACATCTGATCAAGGAACTGAGGTAGTTGGTTCACCACTTGGTCCTTTTAAACATCAGCTTTTATCACACCCTGAACAAAAAACATCCCCTCCTCACTCTGATGAAGTGTCTGTTATGGGACTTTTCTATCAGATGGTAAAAAAAGAGCAAGCAGAGAAAGAGGTAGCAGTAGCTCAAGCTGCCCAAGCAACGACTTTAGAACATGAAGCTATAAAAAAAGGGAAAGACCAAGGAAAAGGAAAAACAAAAGAAACAGTTCCTGCAACTAAGCCTTAGCCATCTGCCATGAGATAGAAAAAGACAGCCAGAAAATCAATACCTCTAAGAACAAGGAAGTCTTCAAGATTGGCAGAGAAAGCAAAATCATCTCCTGCAACCTCACTTCAAGCCCTAATAGAAGTCTCTGATCAGACTACTCCTCAGAAAGCTGTAGAGACACCTCATCAGCCTTCTCAGCAACCTCTTGAAGCATCCACTCAACCACTTTTGCGATCACCCTCTCCTATTTCTCTGAATCATTGGTGGGAGTAGACAATGTCCCTTGAATCCACACCATCTCCTTCTGAAGATTAATGCCACAGCTCCTCTTTCTGATGATGATAAAAAAGGGGAACAGTAAACTTACAAGAAAAATAAAAATTTCGAAGGTAAAGGTACCAGACTTCTAGGACTAGCACAAGAAAAATAAAAGAAATCATGAGGGTAGAGGTACCAGGATTCTAGGATAGCTAGAAAGAAAATTTAGCTCAAGGGTATTTCTGGAACAAATTTGTGATTACTGTTTTTAATGGTTAGTTTGTGTCAAAATGGCATTCAAACATTGGATTTTTATTTTGGTTAACTTTATGGATGTTTATAACATACATGCTGATAGTTGTTTGTGGTATTTGAAATCTGAAAATGATGTTTATGGCATTGTGAAGTGTTGGTGGAAATTTTTTGCTGATATTGTACAATGCTGCTGTCAACTTATTTTGATATTGTGCTGATATTGAGTTAATGAGTTTATAAACAATTTCTGTCATGATATTGCAACTTGAACATGCTTTAGAATACATATGGATGATGATTCATAGAGAGTTTGCTGAAAAAATGATGGTTTGAATGAAATCTAGGAACTAACATGCTAATTGATAGAAATTTCCAGAAATAAAAAACTGATGAAAATTTGTCAATATTTATCTACTGCAAATTACCTTGAAAAATTCTGCACATATATATTCTGAATGAATGAGATCATTTTCTATATGACATGAATAAAATGTGATGAAATAAATAAACTAAATATACACATAAAAAGAGGGATCATGAATTAAGGGGGAGCATCCCTCATTTTCTGCAGAAACTAAAAAGGAATTAAAAAGACACAATGCTGTTAACCAAAGAATATTTTGTCATCATCAAAAAGGGGGAGATTGTTGACTCCATTAATTTTTGAGGATTATAAAACACTCTCATCCTTGTGTGTCTAATATTTCTACCTAAATGTGCAGGGTAAATGTTTATGAGGAAACTATGAGTCAATTTTTCAAATATGCTCATAAGAAGTTGATATGGATAAGGAAAAAGATTGACCAACTTAAAGGAAGCTTTTTGGTTGAATAATGAAGATCATTGGTTGGGCAAAACTCAAAGTGGAGAAGTGAAAGGCTGAAAATGAATGAGAAACAGAACCGAGTTATTCGATTAAAAAAATAGGTTAGTCGACTAAGTGCTCTCTAGAATCTGCGATCGAGACAAAACCAACTTAGTCAACCAATGGAAAAATTTTAGTCGACTAAGAGCTCTCTATCTACAACATACACCAGGTCACTATAAGATAGATTAACGGCTAGAACCTTCCCAAAACTGTTTCTAACGGTCAAAAACTTTCCAACAGCTATCAAACATGTTTTTTCAAGTATAAAAGGATCTTCAAATGTCAAGGAACCAACTTTTGGAAGATTATTTAGAGATTTCATTATATTCAAGCCAAAAAGAGCTACAAACTTAGAAATTCTTTGTACTCTCCACTACACTCAAACACCTATCTTGTGTAATTGTGTTTGGCTCTAAACCATGTACCACTTAGATCAATTTGTGATCATAGGTATTTTCTCTTCTACTCATCTTTGTGTTCTTAGAGTGAGGGATTCATTCTAAGTTGTTGTTTTCAAGCTAAGTTGCTTGAAAGAGTAAAGGTTCCAACTTAGCCTTGGAAAGTTGGGTGTTAGGTTTTGGTTGAGCCCTTGAAAAACCATTATAAAGGTTGTGGTTGAGCCTTGGAAAACCACCTTGGGATTTTAGTTGAGCTCGGGAAAAACTAGTGTAAAGGTTGTGGTTGAGCCTTGGAAAACCACCTTATGGCACGTTTGGTTCACGGAATAGACAGGAATAGAATGGAATAGGTATTCTGTGGGAATAGAATGAGGTGGGAATAAAAAAGAATAATTATTACTTTGTTTGGTTCAGTGAATGGAATAGAGTAGGAATGGCTATTACTACTTAATGCAGTGTTTGGTTGGTAACAATAACTTTGGAATAAGAAAGGAATAGAAAATAAAAAGACAAAAATACCCTTTATTATATATGATTATTTATTATTTATTTTATTTTTTAAGATAATAATAATTTATAATTTAATAAAAATATTAATAATTAATAATTTAAATATTAATATTTTAATATAATTTAATTATTAATACATTAAATATTAATAATTTATTTATAATTTAATATTATTATGATTAAAATATTAATAATTTTTTATTTTTTATTTATATTCATTAATGTTTAATATTTAATGTTTAATATTTATATTCAATAAATATTTAATGTTTAATAATTTAATAAATAAAATATTAATATTTTAATATTTATAAATAATTTTTGACTTTTTTATTTTTTTATTTGTTTTTTCTTCTGGCCAGTAATCCGGTTGCCGGAAAGGCGATCGGTGTCAGATAACACCGATCTGGCCCACCATGTGGCCGGATCTGGCCATTAGGACGCCAGATCGGTGTCCCCGGCAGTTGGATCTGGCCGTGGAGTGCCAGATCCAACCGTGGGATCTGGTCGGGATCTGGTCGGGAAGCACCAGATCCGGTGCTTCCCGCTGTCAGATCTGGCCGTTAACGCCAGATCGGTAGAGAGAAAGACGAAGAACGGCGGAAGAAGGGCAGATCGGAAGAGGGGCAGATCGGAAGAGGTAGATCGGCGGCGGAAGGGAAGATCGGAAAGGGGAAGAGGCAGATCGGGAGAGGGGGAAAGAGGAAGAGAGAGAAAAATAAAAATCTTTTATATGGCTAGAGTTGAAATTTTCAAGTAAGGGTGGGGGTATTTTTGTCTTCAATAATATTATAGCTATTCCATGAGACATGGAATAGCTATTACCGGGGGGGACCTTGGGTTTACTTAAGGCCCCCCTATTACCCCTTGACAGGGAATAGAAATTCCTCAGGAATTTCTATTCCCTGTGGCCATTTGAACCAAACGGAGGAGACAGAATAGAAGGGGAATAGGAAGGGAATGGCATAGCCATTCCCTGAACCAAACGAGCCATTAGGGTTTTAGTTGAGCCCGTGAAAAACTAGTGTAAAGGTTGTGGCTAAGCCTTGGAAAAGCCATTGTAAAAGCTTGATGGAAGCTTGTAAATTCCACTGTTTCAAGTGTTTGGTTTGAAAATCCTTGGTTGGATAATCAAGGTAGTGGATGTAGGTTTTGGGCCGAACCACTATAAATACTTTGTGTATTGTCTCTTTTGTTTTACTTTCTTTGTTTTGAGATCAAGTCTCAATCCTACCAAAAGAGCCGAGATAGTGCTATTCACCCCCCTCTAGCACTCACATTTGGGACCAACACCTATCTCTAAATATTCTAATATATCTTAATTTTAGAGATTCCAAACATCCTTTCAAATCTTCTTTTACTCCCAGTGAATCATTAAAGCTATCCTAATAAAAAAATTTTCCACAGGAAATTAAGGCATTTAGATTCTCCTAAATCTATCAGCATTTATGTCATTTTGAAATCAAGAAGAAAAAGAACCAATAAATTTCCTTGTCGTAGCTTCTCCATCTGTTGATCATTTTTCTTTCTTTGTCATTTTCCTTTTACTTCTCCTTTTTCTCTCTACTGAATGTCCTTTAAATTTTCCTTTCTTTTTGGGCAAAATGTGATGAAGAATCATTAGTTTTCCTTTTACCTTTCCCTTTTTTGACTACCTTATGAGTGAAGCAGTTTTTGCCATGGGTTTTTCTTTCTTAAGGTTTCTTGGGTTTCAGAGGAAAATATGCAAAGAAAAATCTAAGGTCTCTTGGGTATTTGATTTTCAATGTAACTGATTCACTCAGTAGGTGGGTCATTTATGGGGAGTTATAACCGATTACCCATGTTTTAAGTGGGAACTGTCTTGTACCACCTGCTTAGTTTTTTTTTTTTAATTTTGAAAAATTCTTGTGTGATAGTTTTTCTTTTTCACAATTATCTTCTAATCAATTAGAGGAAGCTTTAATTAATTACAATGTTTCTAACTTGGAAGCCCTTTAATTACCAGACTTGCATTAATCAGTTAAAAGAGTTGCTAACTGATCATTACCTCACTGACTCAGGCTAACCCCCATAACACAAAACTATTTTAATTGATTAGGGAAATCTTTAACTAATTAAAATGAATGTTATCTTCAATGTAGGGTCCTTTAACTAATCAAAAATATTCACTAATCAATTACACCAAACAATAGACACTATCATCATGCAATATATATCATAAAAAACATCATTACTTCAACATAGCTCAGATTTTAGTAGCATCAATCATCCCTAAATCTCTCCTAATTCAACAAAATTGTTCTTCATTCAATGGTTTTGTGAAGAAGTCAGCTAATTTATGCAAGGTGTTTACAAAATCTATTTTAATATCTCCTTTAAGCACATGCTCTCTAATGAAATGATTTTTTATTTCTATATGCTTTGTCCTAGAATGTTGAACAGGATTTTTAGAAATGTTAATGGCGCTCATATTATTATAATAAATGGGAGTTTTGTGCATGGCCATTCCAAAATCATTTAGTTGTTGCCTAATCCATAAAATTTGTGCACAACAATTGTAGTACCATGTATTTTGATATAGTGGCTAATAAAGTTTACGGATGCTAATTAAAGTTAATTACCGAGTTAAAAAGGGTAATTCAAAAGTGAACCTATGAAATCTCGATCTCTATAGACCCGTAACTAAAAGTGGACCCAATAACATGACCCAGGGGTAATTTTGTCATTTCTTATGGTGAGCTCTTGGAAGTATCTTCCTAATGTTATTAAGGTCTAAATAAACCTAAGGAATAAAGAATAATGGTAAAATGAATGAAGCAGATAGAAATACTGATTATTTTCATAATAGGGGCAAAATGGTCATTTTTGTATCTCGAGTTGAAATTTTTAAGTTTTCATGAACCTCTTAGTTTTCTAGACTATTATGGACCTGGTCTTAGTGTTAAAAGAGTGAAAAGATTGCACAAAAAATGGAGGAAGAAAAAATGACCTTATTAAGGGCATTTTGGTATTTACGTGAGAAAATGGATAAACATAAGGCATAAATATCTAAGTTTCTAGTAACTTCTTCAAATTTCCAGTACTTCTTCTTCTTCTTCTTCCTTTCTCACATTTCTCACCTTCCATGGGAGCTTTCTTTGAAACCTCCATAGATTTTCTAAAGTTAACCCCAATTTTCATGCTTATGTGCATTTTTTTATAGAACTTTTTGTGCTTTTTCACTCTCTCACCTTAAAACCCATAAAAAATCTTAATTTCATACTTTCTTTCATTAGCTGAATGTGTAGAGAGAGAGAGAGAATGATTTCCCTTACTAGCTTGAAGAATCTTTAAAAGGAATTCAATTAAAAAGACCACCAAGGTGAGTATGGGTTAAGGTTAATCTCTTTAGTGGTTGATGATATCTAGTAATTAGATTTGTGAGTGTTTTATTGTTGAGATTGATTGTTCATTTTAGTGTAACTAGAGTAGTGCAAATAATAGCCATTTAATAGTAGTTAAAAACTAGTTAGAAATGAATGTAGAACTTGGTTTAGGAAATAGCTTTTGGAATGGTATTAAAGCTAAGTTGGCTTGAATGTGATACTGTTGTGTGTGATAGATTCCAACAAGCCTCCACATCCCCATCCAGAATATTAGTCGAAGCTAGGGTCGATCAAAACGTCAATAAAGACTGGTGAATGAACTTGCATTTCAAAATTTTTTATGGGAATATGAACGTATTTGAACAAAATGTTTGAATGATTTTATCCAACTTTTCTTTAAAAACAGGTGCCATGGGAACAAGCCTTTAGTGAAATGTTTTTGTGATGCGGAACATGATTATGATGAATCTATGTAGCCCTATATGATGCTGATATGTATATAAGAATATATGATATGTATTGTCAAGAAATTTTGTATAATTGATGTAACCGTGCATGTGCGGAGTGGGTAGTGCACATGTCGGTTGACTAACAATGTTGTGATAATTATGACTGCACATGTGCGGAGTGGGTAGTGCACATGTCGGTGATGATGATATTGAAATATAGGAGTAGAGAGTGCACATGATGATGAATGAAGTGGAGTGGTGTACTTGTTTATATGTGTTTATATATGTATATGTGATAGTAAGTTTATGATTAGAATATGTGATTGTTTTGAATGTTGATAACTTGATTATTGTCAATATGTTCACTTTGATGTGCAATATCATAGGGATGGATTTTGTGGCATGTGAAAACCCCTTAACTGTAATCTGCCCTGAATCTCGTTGCAACCAGAAACTCTCTGGTGGTTTCAGATCCCTATGCACTATTTTTATTTTGATAACAATTTTGACTACCTTCTGCTCAGAATTGGGCAAAATGGTGAACATTAAAGTTGTAGCGCAACCTCTTAGCTTTCTAATGGTCCATAAATCATGTCAATTGGGTCTTTGTAACTTGAGATATACTTGAAAAATCAAAACATATGTAAACTAAGAATGCCTTTCTACTACAGCGAGAAAGTACTTTCACTTTGACAAATAATTTAACCACCTTTCAGTTAGAAATGGGAAAAGTTGTCAACATCAAAGTTGTATCCCAGTCTCTTAGCTTTCTAATGACCTAAAAATCATGTCAATTGGACTTTTTTAGTGTGAGATATACTAAAAAAACTGAAATATATGCAAACCAAGAATGCTTCTCGTTGCAGCGAGAAACTTGCTGTCATGCTTGTTACCTTACTTGATTTTGACATCTTTTTACCCATTGAATTTCATGGATTGCTCATGGGTTTTTTCAAAATTTTGAAGCTATTAATCAAAGTTTGAAATGTGGGGTTTTTAGACAAAAATTAACTCAATTGCATTATTTTTGAAACAAGTGCACCATGATCTCCAAGTTTTCCTCATTGATTGCTTGTTCCCTTCTTATGTTCACTCACTGAGTTTTATCCTCATGTTTTTAAACTTCATGCTTTCAGATTTAGAGGCAGTTGGGACCTAGACCAAGTCGTCCACACACGCTCGTCTTTTGGTAGGTACTACGGTATCTCAATAGTTGTACCTTCACCCAAGGTCACTCCACTGATGACCAAAAGTCTTTGTCTGGGCACATGTACATGTAATGTAAATAAGTAGGATTCATGTTATAAATAAAAATGTGTGCATTAGATTAATGATTCCACAATGAATTGGCAAATGGGTGACATTATTTTGGTATAATACAAATGTGAATATTTGATTACCAAAGTGTATCATTGAATATTTTTATATAGTCAAGAAATACGGAATGTGACTTTAGAAATGATGGTTGGAACGAGGAACAAGATCACGTAAATAGGCTTGCTTGGGCTTAGTGGGCTATGCCCATTGGGCCCATACGCCTGTCATGGTCTGAGATTTGGGCTGTGACAACAACTACCTAGTGATATATACTTAGCTTCAGTAGTTGATAGAGCAACAAAATTTTGTTTCTTGCAAGACCAAGACATAAGCATGTTTCCAAGGAATTGACAAGTACCACTAGTGCTTTTCTGATCAATTTTGCTACTAGGAAAATTAGCATCATAATAGCCAAAAAGATTAAAAGATAAACCTTTTGGATACCATAAGCCTTAGCTTTGAGCATCCAAGAGATATCTAAAAATTCTTTTCACTGCATTCAAATGTGATTCCTTGGGACATGATTGGAATCTTGCACGTAGGCATACACTAAATAATATATCAGGTTTACTTTCAGTAAGATAAAAAAGTGAACCAATCATACATCTATAGAGCTTTTGGTCCACATCTTTTCCTTTATCATCTTTGTCAAGCTTTATAGAGGGGTTCATAGGAGTTTCGATTGACTTCATATTCATCACATTGAACATTTTTAGCATTTCTTTGGTATACTTTTCTTTGTTGATGAATATTCCATCTTCACATTGTTTGATTTGTAGACCAAGGAAGAACTTTAATTCTCCCATCATACTCATTTCAAATTCTCCTTGCATTTTTTTAGCAAAATTCTCACACAACCTTTCATTAGTAGCACCAAATACTATATCATCAACATAAATTTGAACAACAATCAAATCAATCTTATTTTTCTTAATAAACAAAGTATTATCAACATTTCCCTTAAAATATTCTTTTTCAATCAAAAACTTAGAAAATCTTTTAGACCAAGCTCTAGAAGCTTGTTTTAACCCATAGAGAGCTTTATGCAATTTATATACATGATCAATATTGTCACGACCCAATTCCCGGGCCATGACCGGCGCAAGGACCCAATGAGCATAGCTCACTAAGCCCAAGCAAGCCTATTCCCACTGACTTTATTCCATACATGCTCGTGTGGGACATCCACACGTAATGCACCCAGTGCGCATACAATGCCAATTAACGATGGCATATCCGATCATACATACACACACACACCCTTTCCGGGGGTGGACACAGCCAAAGCACAATGGCATTATGAATCACAATATACATGCACTATTCCAGTCATGTATTTAGCAATTTACATTGCTCATACACTTACATTCATACCAGTCAAATATAAACTCTGACAATGTACATTACATGTACATATCCATCATACAAAAACCCATGACTACCAGCGGAGACATGTACAATAAAGCGGCAACTAGTGAATGCCAGACACCTACCAGGAGATGGACTACTGGGATCCCGCGATCTAGGAATCTCCAATCTCCTGATCTGAAAACATGAATTTTTGAAAACGTGAGTATAAAACTCAGTGAGCAAACATTAGATAGGAACAAGCCATAATATCGATAAGGGTTAAAATATGATGCATACATTTGGAACACATTCATTTTTATCCAATTTATTATCAAACCCTTCCCCTCACTTCAATTTAATTTATAATGAATAAATAATCAAATTCATACATACGCACACAGATAAGTACAACATTCCATTGTCTCACCTGCTGAAAATATCGTGTGCACCATGTGCACTCACCAGCTCATGTGCATCCCCCTACATCGTGCACATAGCTGGAGTGGTCATGTGCACCATGTGCACTCACCAGCTCATGTGCATCCCCCCACATTGTGCACATAGCTGGAGTCATCATCATGTGCACCATGTGCACTCACCAGCTCATGTGCATCCCCCCACATCGTGCACATAGCTGGAGCTACAGTGTGCATCCCCCCACATCGTGCACCAACCACATTTTCCACATCCAATCTCACCGACATGTGTTTTTCCACACATCACACACACATACATTTACATATATATTAACAATATCAAATGTCAATACATCACACATATTCACACATATGTGACACATATATAACAGCACAATTTCATGCCTTTATGCTTACCACAATTCATCACATAAAATCATTTTATCAGGGGCTTGTTCCCGGCACACATTTTAAAAACTTTGAATAAATCATTTAATTATCCACATCAACACAATTTGCATTCCCCAAATAATTTGAAATGCAAGTTCACTCACCGTCTCACAAATATCCGGATTCCGGATGCTCTCGGATTAAAAATCCTCAGTCACGATCCCTTTGCCTTTCTCGGTCTTCTCACCACCTTAACACAAAATAAAATCAAGAAATTTACTATAATGCCCCCAACTAATATAAACTAATTTAAATTACTAGCGTGTGATACGTAAGAGCAAAATCGCGTCCGATTATCGCATTAACGCGGTATTGCCTAATTTCGACCGTTCAGTCGATAAATTGGCCATTAAGCCCGATTCAATTCCAAATTGATCCATTCTTTTTCTAATACCTTAATTCATCCCATATCATGTAATTGATGCCAATTTCAGCATCCTACCCTTTCCAATTCCTTATGGAAAAATTCGGCCAATGCAGTGCATTAGCACTGAAAATGTTTCTACTACATTTTTCACTTTAATTTATCATTTTCCAATTTCTTTCATTTCAAATGGAACCATTTCATTTGAAATGAGACAATTCCTCATGCATTCACTACACACTAGGTTCGGCCTAACAAAGAACAACCATGAAATTCAATTTCCTTCTTCCATATTTCTTCATAATCATGCTTAACTACCTCTAACTACTAACATAGTCTAAATTCAATCCAATCCAACAATCCTTCCTCATCCATACCCATTTTTCAGAATTAAACTCTTCATGATATCTCCATATTTAACCATTGAAATCAAGAACAAAAGCATTGGTAAGGTAAATCACAAGCCAAAGTAAAGATTGATTACCTTTATTTTGTTTGAATCTTGGAAAAACACTTCAAATCTATGGATTTTGGCCTAAGTTTTATGTTTTTCTCTTTTGTTCTTCTTGTTTTTCCTTCAATTCTGGTGGGTGCCGACTTTGAGAGAGAAATGAGGGTTTAAATGCTGATTTTTATGGCTTAAATAATAAAATAAACAAGGTTGCCACGTGTCACCATGTAATTGGCCCGTTTTTTTGACTTTTTTGACTTTTTCCCCCATTTGATCTCCACCACTTGATTCATCAAGTCAACATCTGATCCAAGGTTGACCATGGCTGGAAAAATTTATTCTGGTAGTGGAAAATTACCGAAATGCCCCCGGGATGGTAAAATTACGATTTTACCCCTATACTCCGAAATGTCCCGGAATTTCATTATTTTCACTGTCCAACCTCAAATAACATCAATATAAATCAATATTACCCAATTGGGGCAAAATCCTTTCAAAAAAATTCACATTTAGCACTCTGGTGGTAAAATTACCATTTTGCCCTTGTGCTCCAAAAACACTGAAAATCACCATTTTTCACTGCTAAACATCATTTTATACTCCAAAAATCATAACTGTATGTCACATAATTATATTTGGCCCAATGTGATCAAATCTTGGTTAAAAATCTCTATAAATCAATAAATGAGAAAATGACCGTTTTGTCCTTAACCGGTCAATTTTCCCGATTAACTCCAGACTGGACCTTGAACTCCAAATCACCATTCTGACCTATTCTGTGGGTCTCAGAATTTTGAAATTCCCCTTAGAATTTCTATTAAACTAATTTGAAGCTCGATTTCACTTAATTGTACCATTAGGTACAATACCGGCTTTTCAACCAATTAGACAGGGTCTCACAAATATAATCAAACACTTCAAAACTAGGAGGTTGTTCAACATATATCTCTTTTTGTATAAAGCCATTGAGAAATGCACTTTTAACATCCATTTGAAACAATTGAAAGTTCATAAAGCATGCATAGGCAAGTAAAAGTCTAACAACTTCTAGTCTAGCTATAGGAGTAAAAGTTTCATCATAATCAATACCTTCTTCTTGATTGTAGCCTCAAGCAACTAACCTTGCTTTATTTCTTACCACATTTCCTAACTCATCCATCTTGTTCTTCAGTACCCATTTTGTTCCAACAATTGGATGGTTGGTTGGCCTTGGAACTAAGGCTCAAACCAAACCTTATTCCTTTCAAATTAGCCCAATTCTTTTTGCATCGTAATCATCCAACTCTCTTCCTTTTCAGTTTCTTCAAAGTTTCGTGGTTCCACTTGTGATATGAATGCTAGATACTCACAAGCTTTTCTTAATCCCTTTCTAGTTTTGACACCTTCCGATGGATCACCAATGATGAGTTCTTGAGGATGGTTACTTACAAACCTCTAGCTTTTAGGAAGATCATTATGCTATTCCTTAGCTTTTTGTAAGTCTTCCAATAGTGGTTTATTATCACTTTTTTCTTTTGAGCTTTCTTCATCATTTTCTTTACTATGCAAGTTCATCTTTTCCATTTTTTTCTCAATGTCATCTACTTCATCATCATCAAGCACTACATTTCTTTGTGTAGTATTAGTCTCATAAAAAACAATATGAATTAACTCTTTTATAACTAGAGTTCTTTTGTTAAACACTCTATATGCTTTAGAGTTCAATGAATAACTTAAAAAGATTGCCTCATTACTCATAGCATCAAATTTTCCCAAGGCGTATTTTCTATTATTAAAAACAAAGCATTTCCATCCAAAACTCCTTAGGTGAGAAATATTTGGTTTTCTTCCTTTGTAAAGCTCATAAGGTGTTTTAGAAATCATGGCTCTAATGAAAATTCTGTTCAAAATGTAACCTACAGTATTCACTACTTTAGCCCAAAAGTATTTTGGCAAGTTGTTTTTGCAAAGCATTGTTTTTGCCATTTCTTTCAAAGTTCTATGTTTTCTTTTAACAACTCCATTTTGTTGTGAAGTTCTAGGAGGAGAAAAATTGTGATCAAAACCATTTTCTTTAAAAAAAATTTCAAAATTATCACTTTCAAATTCACCACCATGATCACTCCAAACATTAACAATGGTGATGCCTTTTTCATTTTAAACTCTTTTTATAACGCTTAATAAAAATTGGCAATGCATCGCTTTATGAGCAAAAAAATATGCCCATGTATATCTAGAGTAATCATCAACAATAACCAAGCCATATGACTTGCCTCCTAAATAATAGTAGTGATTGGTCCAAACAAGTCAACAAGTAATAGTTCAAGTGACCTAGAAATTGGTATAACTTTCTTAGATTTAAAGGAACTTTTAACTTGTTTACTAAATTAACATGCATCATAAACCTTGTCATTTTCAAATGATATCTTTGAAAGTCCAATGACTAAGTCTTTTCTCAAAAGTTTTGAAATTATGTGCATACTAGCATGTCCTAACTTTTTATGCAACAACCAACTATCACAAACATCATTAGGAATAAAACATGATTCGCAAAGTCTTAATTTCATCAAGAAAAATGACATACATATTTTTAATTCTTTTGCCAATGAATGCTACTTTGTTGGTGTTAACATCAATTACTTGACATGCATGAGAATCAAAGCAACTCTAAAACCTTTATCACGAAGCTGACTAATACTTAGCAAATTATGTTTTAAACCTTTAACAAATAAGACATGTTTGATTTGTGTTTGAGATGTGTTACCAATGGTTCCAATTCCTTGGACAATACCTTTGGAGTCATCACCAAAGGAAACACTACCACACTTCTGCCAATCAAGCTTAGCAAATAAGTTTTCATTATCGGTCATGTGTCTCGAGTAGCCATTGTCCAAGTACCAAGGTTGCCCTTTTTTTTGGTTGAGTTTCAAAACATTAATCCTTTTATCCTTGCTCAACCTACAAAACAGATTTTCAGTTTTTCCTTAAAAGTACCCATACATTGATGGGTCATTGGGGGTTAGCAATTACATGAGATCCTTTTGGAACCCAAACCAATTTTGTTCTAGGAAAGATTCTATTAGAATGGAAACATTCATAAAACAAGTGACCTTTCCTACCACACATATAATAGTGACATGAGACAACATTAATTTTTTTCTAAGGCTTGTTTTTTTTAAAACTCTTCTTTATCTTTTGATTTTAATTTTAGTCTTTCTTCTCTATCAACTTTAAATGTAGCATTTTCATCAACAACTCTTTGTAATTCTAAAATTTTACGTTTCAATTCAAGCTTCAAGAATTCAGAATCAGTTTTGGATTGTTCTAGTTCAATTTGAGGCATGTTCCTTCGATCAAAAGCAGAGTTGTACTCATGCTTGATTTTTTCTAAATCTTCATTCAATGCAATAGCCTTTTTTCTTCATAATTTTATTTTTTAGAGCAAGTTTTTCAAATTCAACATATAGATAGTCATATTCATCTTGCAAATTATCATAGGAAATATCACATGAATTAGAAGTTATCTCAATTTTTTCTTCTTTTGCCATCAAGTAGAAATTGGCTTTTTCTTCCAATTTTTCTTTTTCATCTTTTGAACTTGATGAATCATTACCAGATCGTGTTGCTGCCACCATTGCTCTTTTTAGTTTCTTTATTTTTTTTGAAGTTTCTTCTTTAAGTAATAGACGTTTTAATCTAAAGTGTCTTGGTTTTTTGCATTCAAAACACACCATCTCATCCTTCTTGCTAAAATCACCCTTGTGCTTATTTTTTCAAGAGGGACCTTAATCTTTCTTATAATTTTTTCTTCCAAACTTTTTGCCTTTTTCTCCCATTAACTTTCTAAATCGTCTTACCATCATGGTTTGCTCTTCATCATCCTCACTTGATAGCTTTTCTAATTCCTCTTCAAGTAAACTAATCTTAAGTGCCAAAATTTTCTTTTTTTCTTTGGCTTCTTTCTTTTCCTCCTTTTCTTTTTCTCTCATTTCAAGTTCATGTGTGATGAGTGAGCCACAAATTTCATCAACTGTGACCACATTGAGATCTTTGGCCTCTCAAATAGTTGTGACTTTGGGTTTTCAGCTCTTAGGGAGATATCTAAGTAATCTTTTACTAGCTCATGTTCAAGAATGATTTTCCCAAGTTGATTGAGCTTGTTTATAATATCGGTAAACCTATCAAACACATTAGTGACATCTTTACCCAATTCCATTTTAAACATTTCATAATTATGGGTGAGTAAGGCAATTTTGAACTCTTTTACTTGTGATGTCCCCTCATGAATGATTTTAAGTTTTTTTTCAAATCTCTTTGGCTATTGTACAACTAGAGATTTGTGGATTTCTAAAGGAGTAAGTGAACAATGAAGGGTGTTGATGGCTTTAAAATTTGTTTGGAGCTTTTTGACTTTAGCGTCAATCTATTCAGCTCTAAGTTTAGGCATTTTCTCACCAGTGACAAAACTAGATAAGGTGGGAATATAAAGTTTTTCCGTAAAAACATCCCACAATTTATAGTCAAGGGCTCTAATGTATATGGACATCTTAGTTCTCCAATAGGCATAATTTCATCCATCAAATAGAGAAAGCCTATTTGTAGATTAACCCTTAGCAACAACTGACTTTTGCAAAGCCTTGTGGATCTTCCCTAAGGTTGTTAAGCCTTAATTTTGAGGGTTTGGTTTTGATACCACTTATTGGTCTCAATGGAGTGCTAGAGAAGGGGTGAACAACACTAAAAGTTATGGGGTCAACCTTTTTTAAAGTATAAAACTTTGAACCAATTGGAAAAAGAAGGATATAAAGCTTATAGTAGTCAAAAGACAACAAGTAAGAAAGGGTAAAGAGAAGTGGACAATGCAAAGCTATTTATAGTGGTGCGGTCCCTTACAATCAAGGATTTTCAACCTAACTTTACTAAACCAATAGAATTAATAGCTTCTACTAAGCCATACAAGGTGAGCTTCTAACCTAAAGTGTAATCCCTTATAACAAGCTTTAAAGTGCTTCTTACACTCTAATTTCCCAATAAAGAAAAGAAAAGAAGTACAACTAAATACCTTTACAAGTCTGGATAGATTACAATCAAGCTCAAACACCTTTTATTGATTTGGAATGAAGAATAAGTGTTTTTGGCAAAGAATATTTAGCTTTTTACTCAAAGTAGCTCTTTTCTCTTCAAAATCTATTTTCTTTGACCGTTAGAGCTTCCTTTTATACTTAAGGAGTCAGATTTTTTTGTTAGAGATAGATCTAGCTGTCAAAAACAACTCTGATGCACTTCTAGTTGTTATTTTGTCCTCCAGTGCTTAAATTCAAAAAGGCAAACAAACTTCCACTAACTAGTTATAGGCAGCTCTTACTAATTACAACTTTTTTACCTAGCACTATCTTGTTGCTGTGTTTTCTGCTCTAACTGATTATAAGAGGCTCTAATCGATTAAAAGTTCTATGTCTTTAAACCACTTATCTTCAGCAGACTTCCTCTAACTGATTATGACAAGCTTTAATTGATTACAAACTTTCTATTTTTGCTTCTTTACATAACAGTCTTCCTCTAATTGGTTAGCTCTTCCCTTAAATGATTCAAGCTTTACTTCCTTCAACCATAACCGATTAAAATCACCTTTAATCAACTAGAAGATCTTCAAATTTAAACTTTTCCATTTTGGCTTCCTTCAACGGTCAACAATATTTTCAAACTTGTTTTTGGCGGTCGAAGATACTAAGACCTTGTGCTGTAACTGATTAACCAGACCTTTTAACCAATTAACATTTTTCAATTTTACTTCAACTCATCACACAATCATTCCTTAACTAATTAAGGTCCCTTGATAATTAGTTACTAAGGTTCTATTTTTGTTCATTACTTGTTTTTACCCTCTTAACTAATCAAGCTCCTTAACTTGCCTTTAATTAACAGCTTTGTTATGGGTGTTAAATTAAATCCCACACACATAAATAACAAAATTAGACATTAATGAATGAGGAATGTTTTATTATCATCGAAAACACATGGAGTCAACACATGATGTATCGATACATGTTCATAATGTATCGATACAATTTTTCTAGAACCCAATGTATTGATACGTGGCTCAAACGTATAGATATATTTCACTGATTTCAAAAAAATAAAAAAGGTAGAATTTTATTTTGACACTCAAAATTATAAATATCACATGTTTTTCGAGGGTTTTCGACCTTCGGTCATTTTTCTATGGTATTTCTCTCAACTCAAACTGTCTCAACTCATTTTCAACTCAAATCTTCACTTTTGATGATTAAATGATGTGGTCTTGTGTTGTTGTGAAAAATATGACACTTTTAAGCTTTGGAAACTTTAAATCTTGATTTCTAGTTTTTGAAAATATGATTTTATTGCCCAAATTTTCTGTTGGTGATTAAAGCTTAAAGGTTTTATGATTTTCTTAAGCATATCAGCTCACATAAGGTAAGGATGAAAGATTTATGGGTTTTTAAGCATGGGTTTTAACTAGAAAATTAGTTTAGCTAAAAGCGAGTAGTTTTAAAAGTACCTAAAACGATTATTATGAGTTTTTTATTCTAGAAAATGATTGTGACGATTGTTGTATGATAGGAACACTTGAAAACTCCATGGATATCGCTGAAACAGAGTTGTGATTGGAGCTTGGAATCGACTTTTCAATTAGGTGAGTGGATACACCTTTTCAGGTATTTTAATATGTAAAGTTAGCATGATTTTTATGAAAGTGATTATTTAAGCATGTTGAAAAATTATTTCCATAAATAGTTTATTAAAGGATTTGAACTATAAGGTTTTATAAAGTTTTCAAGGAAATGTTCAAATGACTTGATTTAATAATGATTGCGATATGTGTGACACAATGATTTTCAAATTGTTTACGAATCTACTATGTATGCAAATATGCTAATATTTATTAGATTTTAACAAGGGAAGACAAGCCTTTTCATGTTTGTTGTCCGTTCGATTACTCCAACATTTGGGCTAATATGTGTATGAGATATTTTTATAGTTAATGTATAAATGTTATCTTGCACATGTTAGATACGATGTAGCATGATAAGAACATTAGACGCATGAGCTCCATTTATGAGATTGTAACATGCATGCCATGAGATGTATGTGTTGAGATAATCATATACACTATGAGCTAAGCATGATGATGATTTATGGAAATGTTATATGTTCATGATGCAAGCTAAGGGTGAGAATGATCTTAAGCTTAGAGATATTATGATGATGGTGGGTGAGGTCGATTTCCCAGTCATACAACTATGGTGATTGTTCATGCGAGGTGAACCAGATAGTAGTAAAGACTTTGTCCCCTACCCACTTGAATGGGGTGGAACCACTCGATAGATCATGGATGAGGCTAATGTGCCATTCATGAGAGCGCACAAGGAACTTAAAATAGTAGGGATTAAACCACTATTTGCCAAAATGGGATGAACCGACTCACAGATTAAATTTAATGTGTAATTAGTTTAATGAGTTTGAGCAATGATTGAATGAGTATTGTTGATGCTTTATGTTTAAATGTATAGATTATGATTAGATGATTATTAAAAATGTTACTCACAATGAAATGTGGTGATATTAGCTTGGTTAGATAGAACCTTAGCCTAGGGAATGATCCCTCAATGTTAAAAGACTTATCAATGGTTTATATTTAGAATATAGCCTAGAAAATAGATTATGTGGCAAAAGTATCATTACATTTTCAACAAAATACTATAAGAGGTGTTCTGTGCGAAATATATTGATGCATTTTCAAAAGCATCGATAGATTTCTTGCATTTATTGATACATTCCAGAATGTATTGAATGAATGGTTGCAGAAAAGGATTTTCAAGTGATTTTAAAAAAAATGTCAAGGATCAATGAGTTATAATGACTTTTTTCTTTTTGACTTTTTTTAAAGTTAGCCACACTAATTCATATAATTAATTTTTATGTTTTATTTTATATAGGATTACTTGGGAAGTATGCAAAATAAGGCACCATCATGGAGGAAACTTTGTAAGAACACCTAGAGTTAGATATGTTAATGGGTCAATAGCAAAGTATGATGAAGATCCCGATCAAATTTGCTATTAGACTATTCTATCTACTATCAAGGCTTTAGGTTATGACTTAGAGAAGGTAGTGAAAGTTTACTATATTGAGGATGAGAAGTCATTAAACATGAGTTTGAAGTTGTGAGATGATTATAGTAATGATACAAAATTGGTTGATCAAATAAAGAAGATGAGGACTTTAGATATTTATGTAGAACAATTGAACTATGTTAATCACATGAATTTACCTACTGCACTTCTTGACTGAATTGAAGTTATTGAAGGTGAAAATGAGCTTGATGAAGGTGTTGTGACTGGTACTACAAGTGATGATGATAATGGATTTCGTACACCTTTATTAAAGGATTTCAGTAGTGATTTGCAAGGAGTTAATGTGAATGCTATTTGTTAGACTTGAAAATTACTAATGTTTTGATTTGACAAAATTTCATGATGCTTTAAACTTAATTACAAGCATTTGAAATGTTTCAATTCATGATTTCAACCTCCTAAAGTCCTAAACATGTTTGACAAGTCATTCATACTTAGAAAATATTAAAGAGCTTTCAAACATTGAGCTTTTAGATAAAAGAAACAAGAGCAAAAATTTCAACATGAAAGTCGACTACAAAGAGAGAATACTCAACCCTATGGTAGAACCATGGAACATTGAAGGAAGCATGAAAGATTGACTATAATGCTTCAATACTTGACCCTTTGGTAGAATGCATAAAAAGTTGAAGGAAACTTGCAAAAGTTGAGTATAGAGAAACAATAGTTGACTTTTGAAGGAAGAAAGAAGAAATTGAAGAGCTTCAAGAATAAGGTCAACTAGAGAAATTAAAAACTTGACCTTTGAAGTTCAAAATTGAAATTTTAAGGCAAGGGTGACTTCAAGGCTCCTATACTCGACCCCAAAGACACAACAACGATTATTTTTAGTCTAATTTATTGGTCCCAAAGGAGTGCTAGAGGGGGGATGAATAGCATTTTTAAAAAATTTGAAGGAAACTTTTAAGGTTGAAAAACTTTTAAAGGATTTTAAAAAGGAGAGTTTAAGACTTTTTAAGGTAGAAAATCACCAAGTAAAGAGAAGGTAAAACGAAGTGCACAAAACACAAGTGTTTGTAGCGGTTCAGTCCCCTTGACCTATATCCACTATCTTTATCTCCTAATCAAGGACTTTCTATCCAGTTTCACTAAACTAGTGGAATTGACAACTTCCACCAAGCTTTTACTAAGTGAGCTTCTAACTCAAGCTTTAAACCTTTACAACAATCCCTAAGCTTTTTTAAACTTAGTAAAGCCCTTAGAGTGCCTCGCACACTCTAATCAATCAAGAAACGAAGAAAAATGGACAACAATTGATCACTTAGCTGATCAAAGATGTATAACTTCAAGCTCAAGCACTTTTCAAAGAATAAGAGTGAAATACAAGTGTAAAGAAAAGGTTTTTGGTCTTCTAAGCTCAAAATCACTCTTGGTAGCTTCTCTCTACCATTTTCGACCATTTGTGTCATGACCCGGTGCTCTCTTCGAGCCCGTGACAACTGTCGCGATGTCTCGATAGACACTCTATTACTTGGAATGTCAACCGAAACCTCGCAAGGCTTTCGCATCAGTTTTTTCTCCTCCCTTGTGAGCAACAGTTACTAAATATCATGTTTTAAATGAATATGGACTATTTTCGAATCAAAAACAATCAAAAAGTAATTTAAGTAGCACAGGGATATTTTGGTCATTTTACCCAAAAATTTTGAAACTTGCTAAAAATATAGTATATAGATGGAAAACATAAATTTCATATCTAAAAATAAGTTTGGTTGTCTACATCATCCATTTAAAGTAAAATTATAGCTAATTGAACTAATTAAAAATATTGAATAAAATATTTCATTTTCCTATAAAACAATATTTATAGAATGCTACGTAAATAATTTTGTAGCGTAAGAACGAAATAAATTCATACATATAATAGTGCATTGAGCCAGAGTATACAACATATTTTACAATGTCATGTGGGCCCAAAATTAACAAAATTAAACAGAACTGTAGACTTACGATTGCCAAGGATGCAAGTTCACATGCAACCCTCGACAAAGTCTGCTATCTACAGATGACCCTAAGCTTGAAATGGGTGGAAAGAAATGGGTGAGTTTTTATAAACCCAGTGAGTAAACAAAGTCCATCTATAATATCAAAGCCGAGTAAATAGAGACAAATTTAAAACACCTAATCATAATATGGAGCATAACATTAAACTCATTTCAAGCCATGTAAACAATTACATTTCATCATAATAATCGACAAGGCTTATGATTCTCTTAAAAACTTGGCTCAAGCCAAAACTCTTACTCGATGACACCTTGGCCAGGGCATCCAACATAGTTCGTCAAGGCTGTTAAAACGTCATATACACATAAAATATATTTTTGCGTTTGAAAATATAGCTGTTCCTTGGCGTTGGCTAAGTTTCACCTTCACGTGGTGGTTTGGCATGAAGTGAACTCTAACGTTACCTTAAGAGATACCCTCCGCGCCTCTCGTACTAAGGTAAATATAACGGGGTTAACCGTGCCCCTCTGATAGGCTTGTCCACAGAAACCCGCCCACCGTAGTAAGCTAATCACATAACCCACCATATTGATAAAAATTTTGGCAGCATGACATGGCTAATATTACATTACCCAGCCTGTCAAGGCAAAACAAAGCAATTTGTATATTCTACACAAACACAAATCCAGCCATTCATGCCAACACATTGTCATAAGCCATCAATTCCAACCATACATCAATTTCAAATCCCATTATGCCTATACATTTATTACAAAGCAAGATTGACACAACGAACAATAATCAAAACATAGGCATAACACAAATAGGTAGTCTCCACTTACTCAATTTTCCAAAACCATCATTCAATTTTAAAACAATTTATAAATATTGTTTTATTTAACCAACACTTCATGTATAAAACATAATGGTTTACAATTAAAGTTCATTTTCTTTAGAATCACAAAAACAAGTAAAAACTACTTTAGATAATTAGGATAAAGGTCTGGTTACTCACTGTAATGGGAGTCGAAGTACTTTTATTCTTGGTCCTTAGGTACAATCTCTTTACCTTTACTAGAGGGCTCACCATCTATACATAATGTACAACAAGCAATTCACTATATTTGTGCCAAACTGTTATAAAGTTATTTCAAGCTCTATATGAATGCATGCAATTGAATGCGAAATGTTTGAATAATCAATTAAAGACGGTGTTCTACGTAAGTTCAATTATGTATGGGACTGAAATGGTATTGACCTAATTCGAATTATACACAGGTTATTTAGCCAAAATATCCGATTCAACTCCAACTAAATCCATTTCACTTTTGATACTCCAAATCATCAAATAGGAGATAAATAACATGAAATATAACAAAATCCATCATCAATATCTCCCTTGTGAAATTCGGCCAATGAAGGTTTATGGAAGAACATGTGATTTTCATGCTTGTTTTTCATGCCTAACATCACAAAATAACTAAAAACACCTAAATAGCATGAAATCTAGCTAAACTCATCATCAAAATCCTCTCCCTTAGGTTTTGGCCAACATGGGTGTCTTCATGAAATCTTGAGTTTTAACCATGGAAAATGAAAAAGAAAGCATGGGAAAGGTAGATCGGAAGCTAAAATTGAGAAATTTTACCTTTAATCGCTTCGTTTATCGAAAATCGATGAATTCCCCTTGATTTTCTTCTTAGGGTTTGTGTTTTATTCTTTCTCCTTTCTCTTGGTTTGGCCGGCCATGAAAAGTGAAATGGGTGAGTTTTAAGTGGTTTATAAAGGAAAATATTAAAAGAATTAAAGTTTGCCACCTGTCACCATTTGATTAGTCCATAATCAAAACTTAATAATTAAGCATTCTCTCACCACCACATATAATTCCTTAATTATCCATGGCATAAAATGATAATAGGTGAAATTCATGGGCTTGACAAGTGTATGGTGATGTAAAATCCCAATTACATCCTCATGGACACGCTAAATGACCATTTTGCCGTCATGCTCGAAAAATGTCAAAATTGAAAATTTTCACTTCTCAAACTCAAATTATGTTCCAAATAGTCAAACCTGATCAAAATCTCATCCAACATTCCAATTTTGCCCTCGGGTGATAAAATGACCATTTTACCCTTACATTAAAAAAATTTCAAATTTGACTCCAAATCAATTCTCGAACTTCAAATCACCATATTAAGTCATTCTAAGGTTCAATAACTCTCAAATGCATCTCAAAATTTCTATTTGGACTAGTTCGAGGTTTAAATCAACTTAATTGTACCACTAGGTACGATACCGACTTTTAACGATTTTTCGAGGCATTCAAGTATGCAAACATGCTATCAAATACATGAATGACATGGAAAGTATATTATTGTCACGACCCAATTCCCGGGCCATGACCGGCGCAAGGACCCAATGAGCATAGCTCACTGAGCCCAAGCAAGCCTATTTTCACTTACTTGATCCCATACATGCTCGTGTGAGACATCCACACGTAATGCACCCAGTGTGCATACAATGCCAATTAACCATGGCACATCCAGTCACACATACACACACACACCCTTTCCGGGAGTGGACACAGCCAAAACAAATGGCATTTTTTTTTTAATCACATTATACATGCACTATGCCAGTCATGTATTTAGCAATTTACATTGCTTACACATATTTACATTCATACCAGTCAAATATAAACTCTGACAATGTACATTACATGTACATATCCATCATACAGAAACCCAAGACTACCAGCGGAGACATGTACAATAAAGCGGCAACTAGTGAATGCCAGACACCTACCAGGAGATGGACTACTGTGATCCCGCGATCTAGGAATCTACAATCTCCTGATCTGAAAACATGAATTTTTGAAAACGTGAGTATAAAACTCAGTGAGCAAACATTAGATAGGAACAAGCCATAATATCGAGAAGGGTTAAAATATGATGCATACATTTGGAACGCATTCATTTTTATCCAATTTATTATCAAACCCTTCCCCTCACTTCAATTTAATTTATAATGAAGGAATAATCAAATTCATACATACGCACACAGATAAGTACAACATTCCATTGTCTCACCTGCTGAAAATATCGTGTGCACCATGTGCACTCACCAGCTCATGTGCATCCCCCCACATCGTGCACATAGCTGGAGTCATCATCATGTGCACCATGTGCACTCACCAGCTCATGTGCATTCCCCCACATCGTGCACATAGCTGGAGTCATCATCATGTGCACCATGTGCACTCACCAGCTCATGTGCATTCCCCCACATCGTGCACATAGCTGGAGCTACAGTGTGCATCCCCCCACATCGTGCACCAACCACATTTTCCACATCCAATCTCACCGACATGTGTTTTTCCACACATCACACACACATACATTTACATATATATTAACAATATCAAATGTCAATACATCACACATATTCACACATATGTGACACATATATCACAGCACAATTTCATACTTTCATGCTTACCACAATTCATCACATAAAATCATTTTATCAGGGGCTTGTTCCCGGCACATGTTTTAAAAACTTTGAATAAATCATTTAATTATCCACATCAATACAATTTGCATTCCCCAAATAATTTGAAATGCAAGTTCACTCACCGTCTCACAAATCCGGATGCACTCGGATTAATCGTCCTCAATTACGATTCCCTTGCCCTTTCCGGACTTCTCACCACCTTAACACAGAATAAAATTAAGAAATTACTATAATGCCCCCAAACCAATACAAATTAATTTAAATTACTAGCGTGTGATACGTAAGAGCAAAATCGCGTCCGATTATCGCATTAACGCGGTATTGCCTAATTTCGACAGTTCAGTCGATAAATTGGCCATTAAGCCCGATTCAATTCCAAATTGATCCATTCTTTTTCTAATACCTTAATTCATCCCATATCATGTAATTGATGCCAATTTCAGCATTCTACCCTTTCCAATTCCTTATGGAAAAATTCGGCCAATGCAGTGCATTAGCACTGAAAATTTTTCTACTACATTTTTCACTTTAATTTATCATTTTCCAATTTCTTTCATTTCAAATGGAACCATTTCATTTGAAATGAGACAATTCCTCATGCATTCACTACACACTAGGTTCGGCTAAGGAAGAACAACCATGGAATTCAATTTCTTTCTTCCATATTTCTTCATAATCATGCTTAACTACCTCTAACTACTAACATAGTCTAAATTCAATCCAATCCAACAATCCTTCCTCATCCATACCCATTTTTCAGAATTAAACTCTTCATGATATTTCCATATTTAACCATTGAAATCAAGAACAAAAGCATTGGTAAGGTAAATCACAAGCCAAAGTAAAGATTTATTACCTTTTTCAAGTGATTTCCTTTGAAAATCACACTTTTCCTTAGATTTCCACCTAGGTTTTGTGTTTTTCTCTTTTGTTCTTCTTGTTTTTCCTTCAATTCTGGTGGGTGCCAACTTTGAGAGAGAAATGAGGGTTTAAATGCTGATTTTTATGGCTTAAATAATAAAATAAACAAGGTTGCCACGTGTCACCATGTAATTGGCCCGTTTTTTGACTTTTTTTGACTTTTTCTCCCATTTGATCTCCACCACTTGATTCATCAAGTCAACATCTGATCCAAGGTTGACCATGGCTGAAAAAATTTATTCTGGTAGTGGAAAATTACCGAAATACCCCCGGGATGGCAAAATTACGATTTTGCCCCTATACTCCGAAATGTCCCGAAATTTCATTATTTTCACTGTCCAACCTCAAATATCACTAATATAAATCAATATTACCCAATTGGGGTAAAATCCTTTCAAAAAAATTCACATTTAGCACTCCGGGGGTAAAATTACCATTTTACCCTTGTGCTCCAAAAACACCGAAAATCACTATTTTACACTGCTAAACATCATTTTATACTCCAAAAATCATAACTGTATGTCACATAATTATATTTGGCTCAATGTAATCAAATCTTGGTTAAAAATCTCCATAAATCAACAAATGAGAAAATGATCGTTTTGTCCTTAACCGGTCAATTTTCCCGATTAACTCCAGACTGGACCTTGAACTCCGAATCACTATTCTGAGCTATCCTGTGGGTCTCAGAATTTTGAAATTCCTCTTAGAATTTCTATTAAACTAGTTGAAGCTCGATTTAACTTAATTGTACCAATAGGTACAATACCGGCTTTCTAACAACTTGGACAGGGTCTCACAATTATAGAGCTGGGCTTGACAATTTGAACCTCTATTTATACTTAAAGGATAGTTTCTAGCCATTAGAAATAGTTTTAAAGCAAATATAGCCATTATACTATCTTCTAGTGACATTTTTCGAATAGGCAGACAAAGTTCCATTAACTAGTTATGGTAGGCTCTAATCGATTAGCCCTTCTCCAACATGTATTGCTTGGTAGCTCTGTTCTTTGTGTTAACTGATAAAAAGAGACTTTAAGTGATTAAGAAATCTTTGTTTTCAAAGTTCTCTATATGGCAGACTTCTTTTAATTGGTTAACACCCTCTTTAATTGATTGAAGTTTCACTTTCTTCAATCTTAACCGATTAAAATCAGCTTTAATCAATTAAAAAATCTTTGAATGTGAATTTCTCCATTTTGGGTTCCTTCAATAGTCAAACTTATTTCAAATTTGGATTTTGATGCTTGAAGGAAATAAGTTCTTGTGTTACAACCGATTAGCCCAATTCCTTAACCGATTAGTATGCCTTTATTTTCAACTTCTAGCACTTTCTCAATCAATTAAGCCTGGTGCTAACTGATTAAAGCTTTTCTATTTTGCTTTTACCTAGTGCTCAATTATGCCTTAATTGGTTAACGCTTCATGTTAACCTGTTGATAGTTTTCTATTTTCACTAATCACTTTCTTCTTCTTTCTCTAACTGATTAGCCCATATTCAAATTTAGCAAGCTTATTGACTTACTTTTAATTAACAAATATATTAAAGAATTTAAGTTTTCTCCTACACACTTAAATAATATAATTAGACACCAATGAATGGGAATGTTTAGTTACATTAAAAACACATGGAGTTAACACACACTCTTTCTCTTATTTTTGATTATGATAAAACACTTCTAAATTAAAAGTGCAATGTCTATATTTCATATGAATGGTTTAAATCTTTACACATAATGAGGATTGCTCCCCTTTAGTTAATGCATCTAGTTTTCTTAAAAGACTTATAATAAAATATTTATAATATCTATAATAGCTAAACAAGATATACAATATCCACAATAGCTAAGCAAGATATATTAAATATCCATAATAATTGCACATAATATTTAACAAAACCATAACTAAGCATCACACACATAAATTAAACATAAAGACCTACCAAACTCTATTTAACTTAGTCTTCTTTCTTTCTCTTTTGTGTTATCATCGATCTTTAAATTAGACTTTAATGAATAGGAATCATAAGCACTCATACAACTAAGTCATACAAACTTAAAAATATAGTTTAATAACTTCAAGAGTCAAGCTTGTAACTATACAAAAACAAATGTATGAAAATTAAATCATGTCAAGAACTTATCAAGAATCACTCAAATAATGGTCAAGCTAATTTGATCATTTTGTCAAAATCAAAACTATAATAATTTTAAAGCTAACAATCTCCCTTTTTTTGATATGACAAAACTATGAGCATAATTTGCATTTAAAATGATTTTAAAATCTCCCCCTCAACATATGCATAAAATTAAATTTGCTCATAAATCTTCTCTTTCTTTTCTTTTATATCAAAATCATCAAGAATGTAAGCATTAAAACCATGAATATGTAATCATAAAGTCACCAAGTTATCATATATATGCACTTAATATCCTCAACCAAGTCGTTAAGAAACATAACCATTAAACACATTCAACTATTAATTCATTAGGAGAATCATCAATAAGAGTGCCACATGTGTATATATATATATATAAGTGAAATATGGACATAGCATTTATGAAGTTTTAGAATAAAGATGCTTAATAAGCACATAAGCCATATTTCAGCTCTAATACCAAAGGTTAAAGCTTAATATACTAATTGATGGATATAAATAAAATCTTGTGAGACCCTGTCGAATTTATTAAAAGCCGATATTGTACCTGGTGGTACAATTAAGTTGATTCGATCCTTGAACTAGTTCAAATAGAAATTCTAAAAGGAATTTGAAAATTCTGAAACCCACAGAATGACTTAGAATAGTGATTCGGAGTTCAAGGTCCAGTTTTGGAGGCAATCGAAAAAATTGACTAGTTAGGGACAAAACGGTCATTTTACCATTTGATGATAAAATGGAGATTTTTAGCCAAGATTTGATCACATTTAACTAAGAATAATTATATGAAATACAATTATGATTATTGGAGTATAAAATGAAGTTTAGCAATGAAAATTATGATTCTCGGTAATTTTGGAGTACAAAGGTAAAATGGTAATTTTGCCACTGAAGGACTAAACGAAAATTTTTTTTGAAAAGATTTTTGCCCCATTTGATTAATATTGATCAATATTAGTGTTATTTGAGGTTAAAAAGTGAAAATAATGTGATTCTGGTACATTTCGGAGTATAGGGGCAAAATCGTAATTTTTTCGTTCGGGGGCAAATTGGTAAATTTTTTGCCCCAGCACTTGTCAAGACCAAGGGATTTCATTTGTGGTAGGAATGGATAAATATGGAATTAATTGTGGTGGAAATTTTGGAAGAAAAAGTCAAAAAGTTAAAAGAATAGACCAATAAGCATGTGACACGTGGCATGCTTGATTATTTTATTATTAAAGCTTAAAAATCAGCCATTTCAACCCATTTCTCTCTCTAAATTTGGAAAAAATGAGATTCAAGGGAAAGGAAAAGAGAACAAAGGGAAAAACAAGAAAACCTAGCCAAAAAAAATTCAAGAAAAGTGTGATTTTCAAGGAAAATCAAATGACAAAGGTAGCATTTCTTCACTTTTGCTTATGATCTACAATACCCATGCATCTCTTTCCATTTTCTATGGTTGAGAGGCATGATATCATGAGGAATTCAATTCTGAAAAATGGGTATGGAAGAGGAATTAATATTGGATTGGCTTGATTTTAGACTATGTTAGTGTTTAAAGATGGTTTAGCATGTTAGTAAGCAAAACAACAAGAAAAAACTTGATTTTCCCCATGAATCTTCGAAGGCCGAATATCCTAGGTTGTGTGTGTGGAAAATGAAATGATTTCATTTGAAATGAAATGAATTGGGAAATGACGATATAAGGTGAAAAAGTTAAGTAGGAAAAATTACAGTGCTAATGCACTGTAATGGTCGAATTTCTCCAAGAAGAAATGGGAAAGTTCTAATGCTGAATTTGGCTTTATTTGAATGATATGTGGTGAATTAAGGCATTAGAAAAGAAATGGAATTAATCAGAGCTAAATCGGACACGTGCATCGATTTATCGAGTAAAAGATCGAAATAGGCCAATATGAGGTTTAGGCAAAATTTAGACACATTTTTGCATTTACCTATTATGCATTAGTAATTTAAATTAGTTTATGTTAGCTTAGGGGCAATATAGTAAATTTTCTAATTTTATTTTGTGTCAAGGTGGTGAGATTTCTAATAAAGGTAAGAAAATCGCATTTGAGGATTAGCAGTCGAAGCACTTGAATTCGACTGCCGAAAAACCTGTGAGTGAATCTGCATTTCAAAAATGGTTTTGGGGAATATGAACCTATTTGAATAAAATGCTTGAATAATTTTATTCAACCTTCTTTGAAAAGAACAAGTACTATGGGAACAAGCTTTTCATGAAATATTATTTCATTGATGTGAAATTTGATTGTGCTGAATATGTACATCTTTATGATGCTTGCATGTATTGTTAATAAATGTTGTGAAATTATTATCACCGTGCACGTGTGAAGGAGAAAATGCACATGCCTAAAATGGTGTGCAAAGTGGGGACGGCGATATGTAACGCCTACGACTCCTAAAAATTCAGAATTGAGCAAAGTGGGGACGACGATACGTAACGCTCACTATTCCTAGAAATTATCATGCGTGAACTTTGATAAAGCGTGATTGGCTGTCCAGGGGCTTGCAGGGATGGTGATACGTAACGCCTGCAAGTGCTCATATAAATATATATATATATATATATGATTGCTCATATCTTTGTGTATATATATGTGTGATTGCATAGTATGCAAATTGCCTTAAATTGTCTTGAAAAAAAAAAGGTTTTACACGGAACCCTCGTACGGTTGAGCGAAACCCTCGTGCAACGACGGGTTATGATTTTATTTCACTGCAGCAAGAATTGTTTTCCCGCTACAGTGATAATTGTTGATTTTGCTATCTAGCTAGAATAAATCTTGGGGTAAGTGGAAAAGGTTTAAATATTAGTTAGATAAAAAACTGTCTCGTTTTCAACCGGTGCATCATGATTGTCAAATTTCCTAATTAAGATTGCTTGTTCCCTTCTAATATTCACTCACTGAGTATTGTACTCACTGAGTATAAAAAATTTATGTTTTCAGATCAGGAGACTATTGGACCCTAGATCGAGAGTCTCTGTAGTGCATCTCCTGGGTATGTGTCTGGCATTGGATAGTGATCCCTTTTATTGTAAATGTCTCCGCTGGAAGTCATGGGTCCTTTTGTATTGTGAATACAATCTAACTATGTGAATATGTGTATGCAATGTAAATTGCTAAATACATGACTGGCATGGTGCATATATATTGTTGTTAATAATGCCGTTATGAGTTGGCTTTGTGTGCATTGGGTGCATTGCGTGTGGATGCCCCACACGGTCATACGTGGAGTAAAGTAAATGAAAATAGGCTTGCTTGGGCTTGGTGAGCTATGCTCATTGGGTCCATGCACCGGTCATGGCCAGGGAAATTGGGTCGTGACAAATCTCCCCCTTTATAAAAGCACAATATCAATGAAAGATGGAATCATTTTAAAGCTCATTATATCAATTGGTAAAGCATTAGTAAAGACTTCCCATGTCATTAAGCATTCCTAGCATATCAACTTTGAGGCTCAATCACATTTAAGAAAGATATGATCAATTTAAAGCTTAAGTGAAAAGAGACAATTCTAAACCTTGAAGCTAATTTTAAAGCTAGATACTAATTGAGAAAACTTAAGGCTTGATAACAATTATGCATTTCAACATTCAAGTTTAAGTGAGAAGCAATATAAGGCATAATATCAATTTTGGCATTTAAAAAGATGTTACGATAGTGAAGAACACCAAATGTTGAATTATCACCAAACCTTGTTGTTGAAGTTCTCAATTCCTCATGATATCAATCACAATGATTAACTCCCACTTAATAAATCATAAGCTTAACACTAATTGTTAGAGATCTTTAATAGATCAATATTAGGAGAGAAATGAGCCTAGAATAAATGAGCATTCAAATGGATATTCAATTTACTCAAGTATTCATGGAGCTAAAAGAGTATGAGCATTTGAATAGATGTTCAACATAAGCATTTCAAGAAATATTTACAAAATATTTCCTAAGCATGCCTAAGATATCATTAGTCTTCAAGTAGCATTGTCAATTATCATCAATCATTATCAATAATTAGTCATCATCAAGCCTTTTTTATTTATTCTCAATATCAATCAGCCAAGTAGTATCAATCAAGCATTTCTAAGAAATTTCCTAATTCATATATAAAAATAGCAACTCAAGAAGAAATTATAAAAAAGTATCATCATTAATGTCAAACCCTATTCTATAAAGTAATTGCAATGTCATTCACATGCACAATAGAATGTTTGCATATTGAGGAAGTTTCGAGAAATCGTTAAAAGACAATATTGCCCTTATAGTACAACTAAGTCGATTAAACCTCGAATGAGTTCAAATAAGATTTTAAGAGTGAAATCGAGAATTCACAATCCAAGGATTACTCAAAATAGTGATTCGAAGTTCGAGGTCCAATTTGGAGTCAATCAGGAAAATTGACCGATTAGGGACAAAACGGTCATTTTGCCATTTAAGGACAAAATGGAGAGTTTTAGCAAAGATTTTGATCACAATTGATCAAGAATAATTATATGAAATATAATATGATTATTGGAATATAATATGAAGTTCAACAGTGAAAAATTGTGATTCTCGATATTTTTGGGACATAAGGGTAAAATGGTAATTTTGCCATTTAAGGACAAAACGAGAATTTTTAGAAAATATTTTGGCCCCATTTGATTAAGATTGATTATTTAGACTAGTTAAAACATAATTTGAGGTTGAAAAGTGGAAAAAGATGTAATTCCAGTACATTTTGGATATAGGGGCAAAATCGTAATTTTACCACCCGGAATCGAAAATTTAATTTTCGAAAGGATTTTGATCAAATTTAAGTATTTGGAGTGTGATATGAGTATGAGGAGTGAAAATTATGCATTATGGCAAATTTTCAATTTTTGAGGTAAAAATGTAATTTTTGAAAAGTTTGGGGGTAAAAGTGTAATTTTGAAATATTTACTCCGGCAAAAATTTGGATAAGTCTAGAAATTTCATGGAAGACTTGGATAAGTCAAGGGAAATGAATGGTGGATAAAAGTCAAAGAAAGAAAAAAATGAAAAAAATAAATAAAAAATTAAAAAGTATAATAAAATAATATTATTTTATTTAAATGATAAAAAGGTCAAATTTCAGCCTTCTTCCCCAAAAATTTCATCCTAACCTGAAGAAAGAGAGAGAAAACACAAAAATAAACCCTAGGTGGAAGAAAATCAAAGAAAAAGTGTGATTTTTTAAGGATTCAAGTGTTTAAAGGTATGATTTTTCAAGTTTAGCTTATGATCTATCATTTTCATGTATTTTTCATTATCTTCCATGGTTAAATAGCATGATTTCATGATGAATTCAGACCTGGACATATGGGTTTAGAGAGAGAAAGTTGATGGAATTATTTGATTTTTAACTATGTTAGTGTTTTTAGTTAGTTAGTCATGTGTAGGAAGAAAATTAAGTGAGAAAATCACATATTCCATGGGAAATCATTTAGGCCAAATTTCATAGTGGGTATGTGGAAAATGAAATGATTTCATTTCAAGTGAAATTGTTGAGAATTGATGAATTATGGAATTAGAAATTAAATGGGAATTTTCAAAGCAAAATTGAAAATTTTACCCACTAGGGGTAAAAGCGTAATTTTTGGTCTGAACTAATAAATTGGACCAAATTCACAGTCATTGAGGTATTTTGGATATAATTGGATAATTGAAATTGAAATGGGTCAAATCGGAGTTAAATTGGAGATTTTAGCAATTTAAATCGCGTGTAGGTTAGTTGGTTGGATACCGTGATTAAACGACTGTCAGAACCATTTTTACCCCATTCCCATGCATTATGTAGAGCCTGAAATAATTTATGATAAATTGACACAATTTATTGAATGTTGTGTCACGGATTATGGATAGGTGGTGAGCAAATTGATTCGGGTAAGAGACTACACCCGAGGACGGAGGATATGAGTATTTCTACCCCTAGAACTGTGAGTAGACAATTTATTGTCTTAATTATCTGGAGTAGATTTTATTAAATTTAATGATTTTATGAAAAATTATTGTATTGGGTGAATTATTGATTTTACGAGAAAAATGTGAAATTTATAAAATAAATTGGATTTACTAAAAAGATTGAATTTTTATAAATTGATTTGAAAAATGGAACAATTGGTTTTGAAATTAGAGTAATTGGAGATGATTTAATTGTGTTATAAATTGTGTTTTAAATTATATGGCTTATAGCATTATATGAGCATGAATGGCTAGACTAGTTTATGCAAAAAATATATATAATGTGTTTTCAACCTTAAGAGGCTAGATTGTGATAAATTACCATATCATGCTAGTTAAAATTTTATAAATTAGGTGGTAGATAAAATAATCGATGTAGTGACACCAGTTCTGTGGGCCAACCTAAGAGAAGGGGCACAGAATTAGACTATCTTACCTCTATTGGAGAGTCAGGTATTGGGGGGGGAGGAGGTGTCACGACCCAATTTCCGGGCCATGACCGGCACAAGGACCCAATGAGCATAGCTCACTAAGCCCAAGCAAGCCTATTTTCTCTTACTTTACTTACTGTATTCAACATATACTCGTGTGAGGCATTCACACGTAATGCATCCAGTGTGCATACAAAGCCATTTAACAATGGCATTTTCAACATTTATATACATGCACTATACCAGTCATGTATTTAGCAATTTACATTGCATACACATATTCACATAATTAGATTATATTTACAATACAAAGGACCCAAGACTTCCAGCGGAGACATTTACCACAAAAGGAATCACTAGCGGATGCCAGACACATACCCAGGAGATGCGCTATGGGGACTCCTCGATCTAGAGCCCAACAGTCTCTTGATCTGAAAACATGAATTTTTGAAAACGTGAGTACAAAACTCAGTGAGTGAATATTAGAAGGGAACAAGCAATCTCATCAGAAGATTTGTCAATCATGATGCACTGGTTGAAAATAAGGCCATTTTCAACTAACTAATGTTTCAAACCCTTTTTCCCTTACCCAGGAATTTGTTATGCATTCAAGGATTAAACATCCTTGAATTCACACTCATCATTCTATCAAAGTAGTAAATCGACGGTTGTTTACAAACCGTCACATAATAAGGGTTTCACAACCCGTACAATTTATATATATGCATATGTACCACGTACAATTTAATTCACCAATTATTCTATCTCATTCATTGTCCCATCTTTTCCTCCACTCTACTATACTCTCAACTCATACATCATTACCGGCATTGCACTTCCCACTCGCACATGCACGGTAGTAATTATCACAACCTTTATCATTAGACCGGCATTGCACTTCCCACTCCGCACATGCACGGTCGTAATTATCACACTCTTTATCATTCAACCGGCATTGCACTTCCCACTCCGCACATGCACGGTCGTAATTATCACACTCTTTATCATTCAACCGGCATTGCACTTCCCACTCCGCACATGCACGGTCGTAATTATCACACTCTTTATCATTCAACCGGCATTGCACTTCCCACTCCGCACATGCACGGTCGTAATTATCACACTCTTTATCATTCAACCGGCATTGCACTTCCCACTTCGCACATGCACGGTCGTAATTATCACACTCTTTATCATTCAACCGGCATTGCACTTCCCACTCCGCACATGCACGGTTGCATCAATTTCACCATGATTTATTAATAATGCATATCAGCATAATACAAGGGTACACAGATTCAGTACACTCAATTTCACATAATTTCTCAATAATACATATAGGCATCATGTTGATATACACAGATGCATGACAATCATATTTAACGTCATTGAAATATTTTCATCTTCAATTTCAAACAATTCGCATACCATACAATCACATATATACACAAATACATAAGCAATCATATACACTGCTAATATTCACTATCCTTAGTGGAAAAACATTTATCAAGGAACTTGGCAAGCAGTATCACTCAGCTTTGCCACCAAGTTCTTGGGCAAACATTATTTGGTAAAGGGTATCACTCAGCATCCCTTCCAAACTCATGGGCGGAAATCATTTGGTAAGGGGTATCACTCAGCATCCCTTCCAGCATCCCTTCCAAACTCATGGGCGAAAATCATTTGGTAAGGGGTATCACTCAGCATCCCTTCCAAACTCATGGGCGGAAATCATTTGGTAAGGGGTATCACTCAGCATCCCTTCCAGCATCCCTTCCAAACTCATGGGCGGAAATCATTTGGTAAGGGGTATCACTCAGCATCCCTTCCAAATTAGTAGACAGAAATCAATTGGTAAGGGGTATCACTCAGCATCCCTTCTAAGTTCATAGATAGAAATCAATTGGTAAGAGGTATCACTCAGCATCCCTTCCAAGCTTATTGGCAGAAATCAATTGGTAAGGGGTATCACTCAGCATCCCTTCCAAGTTCATGAACAACAATCAATTGGTAAGGGGTATCACTCAGCATCCCTTTCAAGTTTTCCGAGCGAGAACTTAATTGGTAAGGGGTATCACTCAGCATCCCTTCCAAGTTTCCGAGCGAGAATTTCTCAGTGAGGGGTATCACTCAGCATCCCTCTTTACACACCATTACAGACATGTACATTACCCATTCCACACGTGCAGGATTACATCAAATTCACATAATTTATTAACAATAAAAGTAAACATCATATAGAGGAGCATAATTCAACACAATCATTTGAACATCGAGATCTCTATTAGAGCACTCATAAGGTGAGGGATCACAGCTAAACACACAAATATCACACTTATCTCACCAGCTCATGTGCATCCCCCCACATCGTGCACATAGCTGGAGTATTAGAGCACTCGGCAAGCGGTATCACTCAGCGTCGCTGCCAAGCTCCTGGACTTCAAATCACGCTTTACCACAGTTCATGCGTGAACATTTCCAGGAATCGTGGGCGTTACGTCTCGCGGTCCCCACTTTGCTCAATTCGGAATTTCAAGGCATTAGTGGGCGTTACGTCTCGCGGTCCCCACTATGCTAAATTCTGAATTTCAAGGCATTAGTGGGCGTTACGTCTCGCGGTCCCCACTATGCTCAGCTTTCAGAATTTCTTTTAGTAAATAGTGGGCGTTACGTCTCGCGGTCCCCACTATGCATACCATTCAGGCATATGCATTTTCCTTCTTCACACGTGCACGGTGGTAACACTTTCACAACACTTCTCAACCATCCATGTAAACATCATCACAATGTACACATTTATCACACTCAAATTTCACATCAAATAAATAATATTTCATGCCTTCATGCATACCACATAATTTCATGCTTTCAAGCATAACACATAATTTTTATGCCTTCACGCATAACACATAATTTTATGCTTTCATGCATAACACATATTTTCTATGCCTTCACGCATAACACATATTTTTATGCTTTCATGCATAATACATATTTTCTATGCCTTCATGCATAACACATATTTTTATGCTTTCATGCATAACACATATTTACCACATAAAAATCATTTTTATCAAGGGCTTGTTCCCGGCACGTATTTTTAAAAACTTTGGATAAATCATTTAATTATCCACATCAATACAATTTGCATTCCCCAAATAATTTGAAATGCAAGTTCACTCACCTTCTCACAAATCCGGATTCCGGATGCTCTCAGATTAAAAATCCTCAATCACGATTCCTTTGCCTTTCTCGGACTTCTCACCACCTTGACACAGAATAAAATTAGAGAATTTACTATATTGTCCCCAACTAATATAAACCAATTTAAATTGCTCACATATGATACTCAAAGGCAAAAATGCGTCCGATTATCACTTTAACGCGGTATTGCCTAATCTCGACCGATTACCCGATTAATCGGCTATTATGTCCAATTTGATTCCAAATTGCACCATTCTTTTTCTCATAGCTTAATTCATCCCACATCATGTAATTAGTGCCAATTTCAACATTCAATATTTTCCATTTCTTTATAGAAAAATTCGTCCAATACAGTGCATTAGCACTGAAAATTTTTCTACTACATTTTTCACTTGCATTTGTCATTTTCTAATTTCCTTCATTTCAAATGAAACCATTTCATTTGAAATGAACCAATTTTCCTCATGCACTCTCCACCCTAGGTTCGGCCTAACAAAGAACCACCATGAGATTCAATTTCTTTCTTCCATTTTTGTCCATAATCATGCTTAACTACCATTAAACACCAACATAGTTTAAATTCAATCCAATCCAACATCAAATCCATACTCATACCCATTTTTCAGAATTAAACTCTTCATGATATCTCAATGTTCAAGCATGGAAATCAAGAACAAAAGCATAGGTAAGCTAGGGTTAGAGTAAATCTAAAGAAAAGTTACCTTTGTTTTGCTTGAATCTTGAAAAACACTTGAAATCTATGGATTTTGGCCTAGGTTTTTATGGTTTTCCCTTTGTTCTTCTTTTCTTCCCTTCAATCGGTTCTTTTCCAGAATTTGGAGAGAGAAAATGATGGTTAAAGGCTGATTTTTAAGCTTAAATAATAAAATATACAAGCTTGCCACATGGCATCATGCCATTGGCCCATTTTTTTGACTTTTTTGACTTTTTCTTCCATTCTTTCTCCACCACTTGATTAATCAAGTAAAAATCTGATCCATAGATGATCATGGCTGGAAAAAATTATTCTGGTGGTGGAAAATTACCGTTTTGCCCCCGGGATGACAAAATTACGGTTTTACCCCTATACTCCGAAATGTCCCGAAATTGTTTTATTTTCACTGTCCAACCTCAAATAACACTAATATAAATCAATATTACCCAATTGGGGCAAAATCCTTTCAAAAAAATTCACATTTCGCACTCCGATGGCAAAATTACCATTTTGCCCTTGTGCTCCAAAAACATCGAAAATCACAATTTTTACACTGCTAAACATCATTTTATGATTCCATAATGATAACTGTATATCATATAATTATCTTTTTGTCCAATGTGATCAAATTTTGGCTAAAATCTCCATAAATCAACAAATGAGAAAATGACCGTTTTGTCCCTAACCGGTCAATTTTCCCGATTGACTCCAAACTGGACCTTGAACTCCAAATCACTATTCTGAGCTATTCTGTGGGTCTCAGAATTTTGAAATTCCTCTTAGAATTTCTATTTAAACTAGTTCAAGGCTCGATTTAATTTAGTTGTACTACTCAGTACAATACTGTCTTTTAACAAAGTCAACAGGGTCTCACAGGAGGTTTCTTTAGAGGTAAAGTTTGAGTGCACTTCACGTGGACCACCTCGTGAGAGTGAGACTCAGCCAATGCCAAGGCATGGCTAGATAAGATTTTTAAATATAAAAATATATTCATGTGTATATGACACTGAATAGTCTTAGCGGTCTCGGTCAGATGCCTCTGTAGGGGTATCCTCAAGAATGATTTTTGGCAAGAGCCAAGTTAAGATTTTGAGAAATACATAAGCCATATTAAATATTAATTTAATCGAGTAAAACAATTCTATTTTGCTCGATATAATATTTTATTTGTCTCTACTCATTTGAAATGAGTTAAGATAAGATGAATGGTAGCACAAAGAAAGCAAATTTGAAATTTTGTCTCCTTTTACTCGACTTTAGAAAATTTAGCTGGTATTTGTTTACTCACTGAGATTTTATAATCTCACCACCCTCTCTTCCACCCATTTCAGGCTCGAGAAAAGCACTAGATAGATGTGGCATCAAGAACTAGGCTAAGTCGGAATCTAATGCATTTAAGGTACATAGTTGTATATAGTGGGCCCACGTGTCATTGTAAAAGAAATTTTATATTTTGATTACTTGCATTTTAGTAGGTATAAATATATTCAATTTTTACGTTATAAAAAAATTATGTACCGACGTTTCTATAAATATTGTTTTATAAAAAAATATATAATGTTATTTTATTGAATATTTTTATTATATTCATATATTCAAAATTTTGCTTCAAATTAATGTTTTAAATGTTTAAATTTATTTTGAAACTATGAAAATTGTGTCTTCTACACATTTATTACATTTTTGGTTGGGTTTTAAGATTTTCAAGAAAGATAACGAAAATGCCCTGTGAGCTGAACAATAATATTTTATTGTTTTAATTTGAACACGACTTATAATTCTTTTGAAATATGGTATTTAATAACAGTCGCTCACCGGGGAAGTGTGAGAGCTGATACGAAAGCCTTGCAGGGTTTCGATCGGCATTCGGGGTAAGGATGCCTGTCGAGACGTCGCGGCGGTTGTCACGGGCCCGATGGGGAGTTTCGGGGCGTGACAATTAAGCATTTTTAACGAATATTGTTCTAAATCATTTTTTAGCAGTTATTCATCCAAGTCATTTTGAAGTAACCATTGCAAGATGTATTCTCTAAATTATATATGAAATTATCAATTGAAGGAGAATTTTCACATCAAGAAAATATCATTATTACTGAAGCATTACCAAAACATTTATACTTATTGCAATCATGTATGAGAGTATTATGATCAAGTAAGCACAAGCATGATTACGAGAAATAAAATGGATGTCTTCATTAATCATGATTCCAATTTTCACATTTATAGACATCTACCAAAAAAATGCAAGCACAGAACTTTAATGTGGTACATACTATTTTTCAATAATCTTCATAATTCATGAGGGATATAAAAAAAATTTAAAATAAAGCACTCAACTTATGAATATGTTAAATGTGAACATTCGATCATCAATTAATACCAATTGTCAAGATTCAAGAAAGAAGTATGCAATCTAAACACACTAGACATCCACTACTAACTTAAGCTATAGGCTATTTATTATTTAACATGTCAAGTTAATTATAGCTAAAGTTGGATGCACACAAAATCTTTAGATCATGTAAATATTAAGGCTCAATGAAGACATCACAATATATGTCATAATCAAACTTGACAATTAAATTCATAATCAAATGCATAACTTAAGTCAAGTTTTAAACTTCAAAACTTAAGGTCAAGTAAAATGAAAATCATGTAAGCATGTGTCCTGACCAATATAATACATGAACTAAAATTTATTTTCATGAAGTTTAATAGGTTCATCATGATCAATTTCATGAGTAGAATCAAAGAATCAATCTTGAAACAATTATTTAAGTACAATCATAAAGCATATTTCAAGAATTGATCTTAGGATTCATTGAAAAGATTTTTCAACATAAGCACATAGACATTTTATTCTCAAGCAATGATATTATTTATATAAGCACATAAATTCAAGCATTCATGAATAATTTCCCATTTTTCAATTTTAACATTGTAAACACATGAGAATTATGGAATCAATATGAGTGTCATGTTTGGGAATAGATAGATTTAAGCAATCAAGAAAGTTTTCCCATTTTTCAACAAATGTTGCAATTTCAAGAACATGTACTTGCACCAAATGATCATGATAATATTCATAATGCATGTTTTAAAGAGTCAAGAATCATCTTTGAAAAGAAAATTCATGGAAGAAAACATTTTGAAACTTAAAACCTATCCATTTTGATTTTAGAGCACTCAAGAATCAGCTACATATTCTTGGGGTCAACTGTTTATCATTCTAGCAGTGTTGTTTGCATTTCGTTCTCCAATAGTCGACTAGCTACACTTAGGAGTTGACTATGCTTGATCCTTGCACATTGAAAAGCCAAAAAAAAAAAAAACTACAGAACATGCAATGTTCCTAGGTACAATGATCTCAAAACATAGATTTGTCTAAAAACAATTTAGAATTTCATTTCAACTATGTTTAGAACATCATTTTGGAAATGATTAATCAAAGATTCTTCAAGAAAAACATGTGAACTCAAATTTTGGCTTTTATTACTCATTGTTCATAAATGTTATAAAGTTGAAATGCTTATTTGAAGAATTCTGTCTTTAATATGCTCAAGCATGCTTAATTTTCATCATAATGCATGAATGTGACTTATAAAATTTATAACAAGCATTTTAAGCAACGTTTAAGCATAATAAGCATCAAATTTAATATTTTTTACATTTTTTCAGTATATAGACAATACTGACCTTAAGGTCATTCAAGCATTCATTTGTAACAGGGACAAGTTATAATAACATTTTCAACATAAGGCACACTTATTCAAGTTTTATATCATTGAAATAATTGTAGTGTTAAGCATTTCAAGAAGATTTGTTCATTTGCTTAAAATGTCATCAATGCCAAATTATCATACTCATGATTACGCTTAAGAAAACCTTTTTAATCTATTTTATAAATCATGAGAGAAATATCAAGCAAAGTGGGATTTATGCAATTCATGTATCAAATCAATTTTGTTCAACCATGCTATATTATCAAAAACAATAAATCAATTTCAATCGAAGAGAAAAAACAAAGGTTTTGCAAGAAAATCAATTGATAAACTTTTAATCTCTCTTTTCAAAATTTTTGACCTTGAAACACTCAAGATTAGACATGCTTTTTGAAAAATACGAGCTCAACATCACTCAATTTTGTTTAATTATGCTTTAAATGATTTATGAAATTTATAATAAGCATAATGAATCATGTTTATGCATGTCTAGAGTTATTTTCAAAAATCTCACAATCTTGTGTCAAAAGTGCCTTTATCACCATTCATGCTTACAAGCAAGTATGCACATCCAATAAGAACAAGTCAATAATTATTTTCATCATGAAACAAACTTGTCTAATTCATAAATCATTCTAAACTTAAAGGATGGTAACATTTTTCTCATATAAGCTTATTTTGCTTTAAAAGTACCAATTAAAGTAGTCAAACCTTTCAATCTCATTATCAACCGTCTTAAACTATTCAAGCAAGTTTTAGAATGTAAATCAAGATTGTTCAAATGGTCAACTTGTCTTAAGCATAGGGAAATCAAGAATAATTTTTTTAACTCAATGATCCTTATTTTAGGCTAATTGAAATGGTGAGAGTGTAAGTCATCAAGTATGTGCATATTTCTATCACATTATCAAACCTTTTATGTTTCAACATTATGCTTAAAAATATCTTTCCTCAAAGAAATAGTATGGAAACAATTTCACAAAACATGAGGAAATTTTTTAGAAACAATTTTCCATAATCAAGCAATCTAAATAAACTAATTTTCTCAAAATAAACATGATGATATATTCAAGATCAAATAAAAGTACATACTCAATCTTTGGCTTCATACTTCCTTCTAAATTATGTAACTTATATCATGTATCATATCAAATCAAGTTGCATAGTCAAGATTTATCAATAAAGTTCAAAGAATTATGCATTTAATATTCAAGTAAGAAAAGATAATCAAAGTTCAATTAAGAAAAGAAAACAATTTTAGAAACCAAACTAAATCAATGAAACATTTAATAAATAAGCAATTAAAGTTCTCATTGAAACAAGTAAAAGGCTTTTAACATAAAAATCACCTATTTTCCTTTATGTGTGACTAAAGAACATTTATTCTTCAAGAATTGTTCCTCCTTGCTCTAGCACACTTACAAGAGACATTTGTCATTTGATTTTTAGTATCCAAATTGCTTTGGATCCTTGAAAGTTAGCCTTGTTGCACAAAGTTCCTTTTGTAACCCACACTTGTCTAAATTTGTAAGGTACACATTTTCTAATTGGACAAGTCTATGAACAATAACTATAAAATGTTCAATGATTGCATTTGGAAATTTTGGAAGATAAGGAATTCATGAAAACCTTTTGTTTCTCATTTAATAAATCTTCAATTTTTTTTTCACATTAAAATTTTCTTTTTCCAAAATATCAATTTTTTTCTACTAAGCTTTAAAATCCTTTTTCAAATTTTCATTTTCTTTATCCAAATCAATTTTTTTGCAACAAAAATTCATTTTCAACATCAAGTATGGAAATGATATTCTTATGCTTCAAATTCATTTTCTCAAATTCAAATGCTAAATTCTCAAAAGCATCATGCAATTCATCAAAAGCGTATGAATTAAGTTCACAAGATGAAAAACTTACCTTTATCTCTTCAAGAGCCATGAGGCATAATTCAATTTGATTTAAGGATTCATCTTCACTTAATTCCTTATTCACACTTGCCTTATTGCGTGTTAAGCATTGATTCTCACAAGGCTTATCTTCCAATTCATTTTCCTTCTTTGTTTCTCTATATAACTCTTCTAATTTTTCCTAAGTTTCTTTGGCACTTTTGCACTTGAACACTCTATTGCATTCTCTATAATCAAGTGCACAAATGAGAGTGTGCATGGCCTTAAAGTTTGTTTTTACTCTCTTTATTTCAACTTCTGTTCATTTACTTCTATCTTTAGGAGTTTTCTCATCATTTACCGAATTGGTATTCATAGGGATAAAAAGATTATCGGTAATGATATCGCACATCTCATAGTCACAAACCTTAACATAAATGGACATCTTAGTACACCAAAATTGATTATTGGTTCCATCAAATAGAGGAGGCATATTTATGGATTAACCCTCAATATCATTAGAATTTTGAGTAGTTATTAAATCTTCTGCTTAGGATGTGAAACCTTAAAATCAAGGGTTAAGCTTTGATACCACTTATTAGTCCTAATGGAGTGCTAGACGGGGGAAGGTGTGAATAACACTTTTAAAAAATTTGAAGAAAACTTTTAAAGTTGAAAAACCTTTGAAGGATTTTGAATGGGAGAGTTTAAGACTTCTAAAGGCAGAAAGTGACTAAGTAAAAATAGGGTAAAGAGAAATGGACAAAACATAAGTATTTATAGTAGATTGGTCCTTTGACCTACATTCACTACCTTGATCTCCCAATTAAAGATTTTCAATCCAGTTTCACTAAACTAAAGAAATTGACAACTTCCACCAAACTTTTACACGGTGAGCTTCTAATCTAAGCTCTAAACCCTTACAATAATCCCTAAGCGTTCTTAAGCTTAGTAAGCTTTATTAAGCTTAGTAAACCCATTAGAATGCCTCACACACTCTAATCAGCAAAGAAATGAAGAAAAGATGGAGTACAATTGATCACCTAGCTAACCTAAGATGAACAACTTCAAGCTCAAACACTTAACAAAGAGTGGGAGTGAAATACAATTGTAAAAAAAAGGTTTTTGGTTTTCTAAGCTCAAAATCACTCTTGGTAGCTTATCTCCACCATTTCTAACCATTTGAACCACTATTTATACTTGGAGGATAGTTTATAGCCATTAGAAATAGTTATGAGCAAACATAACAATTGTTTTGTCTTTTAGCGACTCTTTTCAAATAAATAGACAGAGTTCCATTAACTAGTTATAGGTAGACTTTAATCGATTATTCATTCCTAACTTGTACTATTTGACAGCTTTGTTCACTGTGTTAACGGATTAAGAGAAACTTTAATCAAATTAAGAACTATCTGTTTTCAAAGTTCTCTATCTAGTAAACTTCATTTAATCAGTTGACCTTTCTATTAACTAACTGAAGCTTCACTTCCTTAAACCTTAGCCTATTAATATAAGCTTTAATCAATTAAAAAAATCTTTGAATTTGAATTTCTCCATTTTGGCTTCCTTCAATGGTCAAACTTATTTTAAATTTGGATTTTTGTGCTTGAACATACTAAGGTCTTATGCTCTAACCGATTAGCCCAATTCCTTAACCGATTAGCATGCCTTTGTTTTCAACTTTCAGCACCTTCTTAATCAGTTAAACCTAGTGCTAACTAATTAAAGCTTTTTTGTCTTGCTTTTTGTAGATGGAGAAAAAATCATGAGCCAATTACATGCTGCCACATGGATTTGATGATGTCATAACCATGTAATTAATTATAAAATTATTAATTTATTGGTCAGATTATTTTAAAGACATATAGTTGAACCAATTCACTTATTGGTAAATAATATTCATATTTTTGACCAACCAAAATTTAGTTATTGGTCATACAATTTATCTCTAAATAAATCAATATAATTTAGAGATAATATTCATATTTTTGACTAATCAAAATTTAATTATTGTTTATTTAATTTATCTCTAATATTTATACTAATTTAGAGATAAAAATCAAATTTAATTATTTAATTTATCTCTAAATAAATTAAGATAATTTAGAGATAATATCTAACTTCGACCAATCAAAATTCCAAAACTCAAGGTCCGGCCAATCAATAGATTTTTGATGAGTCATCACGATTTATCTCTAAATAAATTAAAATAATTTAGAGATAATTCAAAGAGATTACATTTTCATCAAAGTCTCCCACCAAACATTATAAATAGGGGGCTTCTCCAAGCCATTTGATTCATTCAGAGGCATTCGAAGGCATTGGGAGGCATTCGAAGATTGAGAGCATTTCAAATATCAAGAAGAGTAGAAGATTTCTGAAGTGAAGATCAAGCAACAATGAAGTTTGTGATTAAGATATTAAGCAAAGTTTGTGACAAAGATTAGTGTTCGTGATCAAGATTAAGTCTTCAAGACTCTTGAAACGAAGATCAAGTGTCTGTGATCAAGATTAAGTCGTCAAGACCCTTGAAGTGAAGATCAAGCAAGTTCGTGATCAAGACTAAGTCCAAGTTCGTGACTCTTGAAAACAAAGTGAAGAAATTAATCAAAGGAATTTTCAGAGATTATCACTCACATCATCAAATATTTGTATTTGTCTCATAATTTTCAAGTCAAGAAATTTCAACGAGAAATTTGTGTGTACAAATTTCTGGCATGCCTAGTGGGACAATCTCTACCTCTCATCTTCTTTCTTCAAACAAATCTCCAAATATTTTCAAGTTGAAATGGCTCCTAAGAAGAATCTTGCCAACAAACCTACTACCAAGACTGCTAGAGAGAATCTCATAGTCTTTCCAACTTCATCATCAAGCATAGATGTTCCAACACATCCATATGGTACTCGAAAAAAGACAGAAACTCTTACTAAATTGTATGAGCAAACTCTCCCAGTCCTTAACCAAAATCTCTATATGATGCTTTTTCCCCAAGCTCTGAAGAAGTCTCGACTATGCAACTTGATTCCTTCAAAGGATCAAGTACCAATCAACTTAAGGAACATGATGGCTACTCAAGCAGTAGCTCTATTTCATCATCCCTTCGCCAAAGTTCTTCGTCAAAAGTAGATTCTAGAATGATGGTTGTCATGACAACTGGAACAGCATCTCTAGAAGAACAAGTTGCGCTTCTTGCAAAGACTGTGGAAACTCTAACAACAAGCATCAAAGAAAAAGATGAACAAATTGCCTCAATGATGGCGAAAATTAGTAGCCTTACTAAAAAGGCACCAATAGATCTTGGCCAAAATCAACGCCAAGATAATGAGGAGAATTCCACTACGGAAGTGGAAAACAATCTCCAACAAAAATCTAATGAAGTGGTCACCACCAACCAATTGAAAGAATTCATCAAGGAAGCCATCAAGGAACAGGTGGAAAGTGTCACTCAACCTTTATACACATATGCCAAGCCATACTCATAAAAGATTGATCGCATGAGGATGCCACCAAACTATCAGCCATCAAAGTTCCAAAAGTTTGATGGTAAAGGAAATCATCGTCAACATGTTGCACATTTCGTGGAAACTTGCAACAACGCTGGCACTTATGGTGATCTCATGGTGAAGCAGTTTGTTCACTCTTTAAAGGGCAATGCCTTTGATTGGTACACGGACTTAGAGCCTGGGTTGATTGATAATTGGGAGCAATTAGAACATGAGTTCCTTAATTGCTTTTATAGCACTCAACGTGTGGTAAGTATGATTGAACTCATAAGTTCGTGCTAATGGAAAGATGAGCCTTTGATTGATTATATCCAGAGGTGGAGAAATCTGTCTCAATTACAAAGAGCGATTGTCCGAGTCCTCAACTCTTGACATGTCCATCTAAGGGATGAATTGGGGATTACGCTATATTTTTCAAGGCATTAAGCCTAAAACTTTTAAGGAATTAGCTACTTGCACTCATGACATGGAATTAAGCATGTCAGCGGCTGGAAATCAAAGACCTCTAATGCAAGAACCACGAAAGGGTAAGCAAGATGTCCGTAAAGGGGGTAAAGTTGTGGCAGATAAGAGTGAAGGAAAACAGCCTATGACTGTAAATACCAAACTCATCAAAGTGACTACCAATTCAAAAAAGATAAAAGAAACGAAACTTGGTCCCCTACAAGATAAAAAGAAGGTGTCTTTGAAAGAAAGACAAGAGAAAAAGTATCCTTTCCCTAACTCAGATATCGTAGGAATGTTGGAAGAACTTTTGAAAGCTAAGCTTATTCAATTGCCAAAGATAAAGCGACTAGAAGAAGCTGATCAAGTAAATGACCCCAACTACTGCAAGTACCATTGTTTAATTAGTCACCATATAGAAAAATGTTTTGTTTTAAAAGACAAAATCATGGGTTTACACCAATATGGGAAAATTGAGTTTGAATAAGAAACGGTTACAGCAAATGTAGCATCATCAACCAGCATAATTTCTCCACTTAATGTGGAGAGTAAGATAAAATTTGGATCTTTCAACTATATAATGTTGGCTCCAAATATAGAGAAAACTTCTACTCCTCAAGATAATGGGGGCAGAGCTTGTGGTTCTACAAGTGAGGATCCAAACAATGAAAGATGGATCCTAGTTACTTATCAGAGAAAAGGAAAGAAAAGTCCTCCCAAGAACAACCAAGCACCAAGAAGATCCAAAATGGCAAAACAACCATCTAGGAAGATGATGCCAAAGGTAATGCCAAGCAAAATAAGTATGGGCAAGTGTGAAGATTCAATGGTGCAAAAGATTAAACGACCAATCACCTTGAATGATTTCATGCCAATGCAATTCAAAAATCAAAATCTAATTCCCATATCATGTTTCCAAATTAATGATGATGTTGGGAATGAAGAAAAAATCAAGTTCAATTTTAATTCCTCTTATGGTGCAGAAATTATATTTTCTGACAAAGACTTATTGTTATGGTCAACCACTCATAATCAGCCTCTTTTTGTTTAGGGATACAATCGGGAACAGAAAATCAATTGAATTCAAGTAGATGATGGATATGCTATCAACTTACTTCCATTAAAAACAATGAAAGAGCTTGGAATTTCTCTCGACGAATTATCGAAGAATCGCTTAATGATCCAAGGTTTCAATCTTGAAGGGCAAAGAGCTATAGGAAAAGCTAGACTTCAACTTTTCATTGATGATATGGAATCCAATCCATTGTTTCATGTGATAGATGCTAACACAACGTACAACATGTTGTTAGGATGACCTTGGATACATCAAAATGGTGTAGTATCATCAACACTTCATCAATGCTTCAAATATTGTAGAAATGGTCAAGTGAAGACAGTCATAGCAGATGCTAAGCCATTTATTACAACAGAAGCACATTTGGCTGATGCCAAGTTCTATTTGGAAAGTACTTTTGTAGAAAAGGTATAATCTAAAGGCGATGATGAAAATGTTGAAGGAAAATCATCAAAAGAAAAGAAATCATTTTCATCTACAAAGGAAGATGATCTTATTGAAGGGTTAAAAAATTTGACTTTGCCACTAACTAGTCTAGAAAAGTCAAAATTCACTAAGTCTCCATTGGAGGGATTTGTAAGGCTAATAAAAGGGCCATTGGTTGAACCTGATGACCTTCCCTCTCAAAGAGCTAATGGTTTCGACCCTAATGCTTATAAGCTCCTAATAAGGGCTGGCTACAAGCAAAAAGAAATTTCTAAGTTAATACATGAGCCTAGTGAACCAACCAAAGAAACCCCACGAGATCTTTCCAAGAATTGTAGAGTTTGGTAGAAAAAGACAAATATTGTCAAAGCTACAAAATCAAGGTTGGAATTTACACCCTTAAAGTTGAAAATTCATAAAAAAGCTTCAAGATATATAACGACTGAAGAAGTCGATGATGAGGAAGAAACCCTAGTGAAGTCATCCAAACTTTTAGTTTTCAATCGCTTAGGCACAGCCACAACTCGAACATCAGTTTTAGATCAATTAAGCATGCCTTCAAATCGAGGTTCAGTGTTTAATTGTATCAAGAAAGATTATACAAAAGAGACTTCAAAAAATTCCATCAATTTAAGGCTAAAAAGAAAGCCTTCATAAAAGAATAATAAAAAGAGCCTCATGACTTATGAATTAAAAGATTTTCATAGCATCATCCCTTCACGAATGAAAAGAAAAAGTGAATGGATTGTTACAAATGATGAAATATTAAAGGCTAGAAAGTGTACTGTGGTTATGACTAAACAAACTTTATCTTCAGAAGAGGAAGAGTAAGAAGAAATGGAGATCTTCACATGCAATCATGTGTCTATAGTAGAAAGTGATGAAAAATCTGAAGAAGGAGATATCCAAGAAGCTCCTCCATCATTAGAGGAAGGAAATCGGCCTACAGTTGATGAATTAAAAGAAGTTAACTTAAGCACTACAGAAAATCTTCGTCCAATCTTTATAAGGGCTAATGTAACTTTTAAAGAAAAAAAGTCTTATCTTGACCTTTTGACAAGGTATAGAGACATCTTTGCATGGACTTACAAAGAAATGCCAAGATTGGAGCCCAAAGTTGTTGTGCATCATCTACCAATAAAGAAAGGCATTTGACCAATTAAACAAGCTCAACGACGTCTTCACCCTAACTTAATGCCCCAAAGAGGTTGAGGTCAATAAACTCATTGAGGCTGGCTTTATTCAAGAAGTCAAGTACCCTACTTGGATCTCAAATATTGTTCTAGTTAGAAAGAAGAAAGGCCAAATTCGAGTTTGCATGGATTTTAGACACTTGAATAATGCTTGCCCAAAGGATAATTTTCCTCTCCTTTTGACAGAAATAATAGTGGATGCAACAACTAGCCATGAGGCTTTATCTTTTATGGATTGCTCACCTGGTTATAATCAAATTCACATGGATCTAAAGGACGAAGAGCTCACTACATTTCGAACTCCTAAAGGAATATATTGTTACAAAGTTATGCCTTTTGGGTTAAAAAATACAGGCGCCACTTATCAAAGAGCAATGCAAAATATATTTGATGATATGCTACATAAGAAAGTTGAATGCTATGTGGATGATTTGGTGGTTAAGTCCAAAAAGAAGGTTGATCATGTTCAAGACCTTCGCCAAGTATTTGAGAGAGTTCATTGATATCAATTAAGGATGAATCCCTTAAAAGGTGCCTTTGGAGTATTTTCGAAAAAAATTTTGGGATTTATAATGCTCTATTGTGGGATTGAAATTGATCAATCAAAAATAAATGCAATCATGAAGATGCCTGAACCAAGCAATCTCCATGAACTTAAAAGTTTGCAAGGAAGATTGGCTTATATTCGACGCTTCATATCCAATTTGGCTAATATATGTCAACCATTTAGTCGATTGATGAAGAAGGATACACCTTTTGATTAGGATGAGTCTTATAATAATGCTTTTAAAAGCATAAAGTCTTATCTACTACGGCCTCCAGTTTTAAGGGCTCTTACATCGAGACGTCCATTGATCCTTTATATTGTAGCATAAAAATGCTTTTTAGGAGCACTTTTGGCACAATAAAATGATGAAGGAAAGGAAAGTGCACTATACTACCTTAGTAGAACTCTTAATGGTGCAGAATTAAATTATTCTCCCATTGAGAAGACATGCTTGGCATTAATGTTTGCAATTAAGAAATTAAGGCATTATTTGCAAGCTCATTCTATTCACTTAATTTCACGAGCAGATCCCCTCAAGTATCTTATGTCAAAATCGGTGTTTAGTAGGAGATTGGCAAAATGGGCTTTTTTGTTACAAGAGTTCAACATCACATATATCCCTCAAAAGGCTGTCAAAAGACAAGTGCTTGTAGATTTTCTTGCAGATCATTTAATTTTAGATGATAGGAAATTTTTTGAAGATCTCCCAAATGAAGATGTTCTCTACATTGAAATCCTTAAGTCATGGAAGCTATACTTTGATGGAGCAATTAGATAAGATGGGGCAGGTGCAGGAGTCATCTTTATCACCCTAGAAGGAGAAATATTACCTTACGCGTTTACTGTCATCGAAAATTGTTCCAATAATATGGTAAAACACCAAGCCTTGATAATAACCCAACTTAAAGTGTTTAGAGATTTTAAATTGGTTGTAAACCAAATCCTTTCACTTTATGAAGTTAAAAAGCCTAAGCTATTGCCATATGTCAACTATGTTAAGAATCTTTTGAAGTGGTGTGACAAAGCAAGCATAGAACATGTGCCTAGAAAAGAAAATAGACACGCAGATTCTTTGGCTAATTTGGCATCAATAATTACATCGTCAAATACAGAATTAAAAGTTCCTCTTTGCAAGCGATGGATCATACCACCAATCACTTTAGGTGAAAAAGTCGATGCAAGGTCTAATGTTGTCTAAGTCCTTGAAGTGGGAAAAGAAGATTAGCGACAATCATTGGTTGACTACCTAGAGCATAGGAAGCTTCCTAATGATCCAAGACATAAAACAGAAAAAAAACGTCGAGCTTCCCAATTTATTTATTTCAAAGGTGCACTCTATCGTCGTTCCTTTGATAGAGTCTTTCTTCGTTGTTTAGAAACTTCAATAAGTGCAAGATGACTAGCCTCGGCACACAACTTAGTCATATTCTTGAAAGCATCACCAATTTCCTTAGTTGTTACATGAGGAGAAATATTTTCTTAACTTAAAGACACGTTGGAAATCTCTTGAGTAAAGTGGTTTCCTATCACCGTTGCAAGTTTTTTAAATTCATGGGGATTAGAAACTAAAGCTGCACTAACAGTAGAAACTACTTCATCAATGACCTCTTTGGTTCCATCTTGTCTTTGAAGCTTAAAAAATGAATCAAGTTTGTAAAACCCGACCCTATAAATACATATCATGGCATACATGCAATGAATAATGTGTTTGTATGTTAGGAAAGTCTCAAAGAATAGCTAAAACCCGGTATTGTACCAAATGGTACACTTAAGCTTATTTAACCTTGAATTAGTTCAAATAGGAATTTTAAGATGAAATTTAATATTTCACAGTCCAAGAATGACTTAAAATGATGTTTTGGAGTTCGAGGGTTAATTTGGGATGAAACTGAAAATTTTGATGTCTAGGGGCAAAATCGTCATTTTGCCACCCGAGATAATAAATTGACCATGGAATGAAATTTTTGATCAATATTGACTAGTTGGAGTATAATTTGATGATAGGAAGTGAAAAATTTCAATTCCGGCAGTTTTCGGAACATAGGGGCAAAACGGTAATTTTGCCGTCCTAGGGGTAAAATCGTAATTTTCACCACTCAAAACTTGTCAAAATCTTAGGATTTATACATTTTTGGTATGAATAATCATGGTATTTCATGTGGTGAAAATTTGAAGTTTAAAAGATGAAATTTTAAAAACGGGTCCCACGAGAAGTGACACGTGGCATAGTTTTAAATGAAATAATAATATTTTAATCCAAAACAGCCCATTTAAGCTTCAGCTGATGAGGGGCACGACCCAAAGAAGGAAATAAGAGAGAAAATAGAGAAAAAAAGGAAGAAAGGAGAAACACCAAGGAAAAGCTTGAAATTTGACGGAAGATTCGCGGTTTTCGCCTGTTTTCGCGCCTAACGGTAAGATTTTTCGACTTTGGCTTGGTTTCTACCTTTCCCATGCTTTTGTTTTCATTTTCCATGCTTCAAGAGAGATATCACAGAATAGATCTAAGTGCTGGACCGAATTTAAGGGGGGAGATTTTGGATTTTTCAAGTTTCGATTCTTAGCTAAATCGGTAGTTTTGGTTAGTTAGAGGTGTTTAGAAATTAAATTGGACTCGAAAGCAAGGAATTTTCACAATACCCACTCTAGGCTGAACCTTCAATGCTGTCCAATGGTGATGAATTGATTTTTATTCAAATGGATTGAAGGGAAAATGATGAAAAATGACTAATTGTGCTAGAAAAACAAAGTAGAAAATTTACCGGGTGAATGTCCCATTTTAACCGAATTTTTCAAGGAAGAAAGTGACCTGAATTTAGTGATTCCAGAGGGTTATAGGCTGGTATTTGATGGTTAAAAATGTTGGAGAGAGAATGGGACGATTTAGAGCAAAAATGGAGCGCTTTAGCAATTTATCGGGTAAAGTACCGAAAATAGGCTAGCACCGCGTTTAAGCCGTTTTAGACCGTTGCATTTCATACCATGCATTAATATAGGATTTAAATCAATTATATAGTGATTTAGCATAAATGTGTTGAATTGTGTAATTTTTACAATGTGTCTAGGAGGAGAGGCTTCTGGTAAAGGCAAGGAAGTTGTGCCCGACGAACAGTAATCGAGGCACCTAAAAAGCATTAAATTTGTGCAAACGGTGAGTAAACTTATTATTATTGTAAATGATCTAAAGTCTATTTTAATTGTTATTTGTGAATTTTATGAAAAAATGACTTTAAAAAGAAAATTTTTGCTATATCCAAATAAATAGATTTAAATGTTAATATGTGATTTTAGTCAAAAATTGAGTAGTTTGGAGGCCATAAATTGTATTACAAATGATGTTTTCATTCAATAGGCTTATGAGTATGTGTATATATGTGGCTATGTTTGAAATGTTATTGGGAATAAATGTAAGTTGAGTTTTTACTATGCAGGCTGGGTAAATAAATATAAGCCACGTTATACTGTCGAAATTTTATTAAAATTGGTGGGTTTAGTCACTGCAGTGGCGGGTTTCTGTGGACCGCCTATTAGAGGGGCACGGTAAACCCGGTTATATAGTTACTCCGGTTGTAGAGGCGAGGAGGGTAACTCTCGGGGTAGTGTTAGAGTTCACTTCACGTAGAACCCACACGTGAATGTGTATCTCGGCCAACGCCAAGGAACGGCTTGTTTTAAAAACTAAAACGTGTTTAATGTGTAACTGTTTTGATAACCTTGGCGGACTCGGTTAGATACCTCGGCCAAGGTATCCCCGAGAACTAGTTTTGGCTGGAGCCATGATTTTAATAAAAGTCATAAGCCTTAACCATTGTTTTGATAAATCATAAATATTTCTTGATTTAAGAAATAAAATGAAATTTTATGAAATGGTTTGTAATAGCTATTTAAATTTGCCTCCATTTTACTTACCTTTAGATGTTTATGATAATGTTTGTTTACTCATTGGGATTGCAAAATCTCACCCACCTCCTGTCCAAACATTTCAGGCCTGTGGTAGCTCGTAGATACCAGATTTTGTCGAGGACTACCGTAGATCGTTTTCCCACGACAGATAGTAGGTGCACTACCATTGTCGTATTTGTATAGTTATGGGCCCACCGATCATTGTAATTATTATTGTACATTATGACTTTGTAACTTAATATATGTATAAATTTATTTTACTTTCACGCTATGGAAATTACTTATATGCGTGTCTATAAAAATTATTTTATAAGAAAATGGAATATTTTTATCAATATTTTTGAATAGTAAATTATAACTTTAAATCCTTGAAAAAGAAGGTTTCGGACTTCCGATTTCAAATCCGATTTCAGATTATGTTTTCTGGATGCATAAACTATATTTTTATCAGATTTTAATATTTTTGTCGAAAAATGACTAAAATACCCCTATGAGTCAGATTTTATATTTTGATTTATTTAAGTCAGAAATGAGTGGTAAACCCTCAAAAGGGGATGTTTGGAAAGAATTACTCACAGGGAAGGCTAGAAACTGGTACGTAAGCCTTACGGGGTTCTAGTTGGCATTCCGGATAATGAGTGTCAATTGGGACGTCGTGGCGGTTGTCATGGACCCGAGGGAAGTTCCGGGTCGTGACAAAGTTAGTTCTACAAAATAATTAAAAAAAAAGGATCATAAATTCATGATACAATTACCAAATCATTGAAGTTATCTGTGAGTGAAGAACAACTTAAAATGTCTTCAAGAAATGAAAAGCCAGAAGGGTATAATACCTTTTGTATTTGGTGTGATTCGCTTCCAATGTTTTTCACGATCAGTTTCACTATCAGAATCTTCAATAGCTATTGCACCTTGGTGCCCAGAATTCTTTTTAAGAATTCCTTGTTCAACATTTGTAGATGAAAGCAATTGAAGGCTTTGCACTTTTGAAGGTTCCTTGCGTTCGTCTTTACTAGAGAGATTTGTTGCAACAAGCATATGACTCTCGCCTTGTTCAATTTTAGAAGGCCTTTCCTTTTGTTGTCTTGAGCATTTGGATGGAGTTTGATGGGTACTAGAGATCAAGGCTTCAATACTATGTTCAAGGTAAGGATTATGAACTTGGGACCACCATTCCATACACCTCGTAGTGGCATGATTATTTATATTCAAGGGATGAGCTGGAGAAATTAATCTTGAATGAGTATTAGAAAGGGTGCAAGTTTGCCAAAATTTCAACAAGTCATCCACCAAGCCAGAGCGAATATCAATCTTAAGATTTCCAGGAACATCTTGACAAAAGCCAAACTGTCTTCTAAATTGATGAGGACTATATGGCTCTAAAATAATAGTGTTGTGCCATCGAACAGACAAGTAGCTCAAATAGACACTTACTAAATAATCATGTCGCGAAGGATCCAATGGTTTAGTATCAATGATAATCTCACCTCGATTTTTGGAGTATAAATTTGCATCCCACACTAATTTTATGTGAATCAAGTTATGCGTTTCTTGTTCATTGAAATATTTGGCCCCACCTTCTCTAAAGAATTTCACCATCATAGGTCCAATTACTTCTTGTGGAGTTGAAGAGTGAGTTTCAAAATAATGACCCAACCACCCATAAACATAGTGAATAGGAAAACATGCACCTGAAGAACCAGCTTGAGTAGAAAGGGCAATCTGATTAGGCCCTCGATAGATCTGGGCAAGCATTGGAATGGCAAGATTAACACCTTTAGAACCAATAGCTATGAGGCTAGCAATCTTAAATGTCTCAGGTCAAATGATAGATTCTACGCTTGGAAAAACAAACACACAGAGCCAACAAGAAAAGAAAGCAGCCAAATACGTATCAGCCTCATGATTTTCTTTAACACCAAGTTCGTTGCATGCCTTAGCTCCAGTCAAGGCCCAAGTTTCATGTTTCTTGATAATCCTAGTGAGGCCTTAAGATGGGTTGACTTCTTGGCTTTATGAGCTGGAGGTTTTTGATAGCGTAACTTACCTTGAAACCAAAAGTTAATCCAATCGTCAACGGAGACTTTGCTTTGATTATCGTTTCTTTTGTGCAAATAATGAAAGGCAACAAATAAGTATTCACAACTTTTGGAAAGAAATCTTCTCCCATCAACACCAATGCCAATCAAATCTTTAGTAGAGGGAATGACTTCATCATAAAACCAACCATGAATAGGAAGACCATCCAATTTGTGCAAGTCCCATAATGATAAGGAAGCCTCTCCGAAAGTAGTATGAAGAGTGTTCATGGTTGGACACCAGCTCTCACAAAATGCTCGAATGACATCTTTATTGCAATCATAAGTATATAAAGATGCGTAAATAACATCAGCCATCTTCATGTATCGTAGAAGTTTCTCATATCGAAATAACACATCTTCAGTCCACTCCCATTATTTCGAGATATACTTAAATTCTCCATTGATCGTGAAAGAACTACCCCAATAAGCGTCACCAGAAATTATGCGGCTTGCTAATGTGATAAATTCCTCTTGACTGAAAGTTTTGTCATGAAGATAAGAACGGAGACATCGAGCTATTGAAGAAGATTGTGAGATCTTGATTGGCTTAGAAGTCCATTCCTCCAAAGTTGTGGGAGCATTAAGTGGTTGAGATGCTAAAAAGTGACCAACTATAGGCCTTGCCATAGGAAGAAACAACCCCTTCTTCATATCTTCATCTTTTTTTGAAAGAATGACAAGATGATTTTTATAGTCCTTGAAGTATACCATGATGATTCTAAATTGTGTGCTAGTAAAGAGCACCTCCCAAGGATCAACAAGTGCTTGTAAAGAGCACCCTCTGAGGATAACAAATTGTGTGCTACTATAAAGAGCACCACTTTAAATTACTGCCAATTTCTTCGCTTCAATTTGAACTTGCTTTGATTATAGGCTGATAAATTTGAGATTTAACTGTCAAAAAAAATCCAATTATTAGTCTAAAACAACAATTTACAAAAAAAAAAAGGAAAAATTGAAGCAAAAAAAAAATCATGGCAACGTTGGATTTTTTTTAGCACGATAATTTACGACGAGAAGATATCGGCCAATTCTTGGCCTTTTTAATGTTTGCCTATGTTCTTGTGGCGTCGCAAGATAAATGGTGGCTTGTATGTTTTAGGTTGGGAATTGGAATAAATGGCAGCTTGCAGGATTTTAGCATGCAAAATAATGGAAGTTGACTTAATTCAAAGCTTGTGATGTAAATTGATGGGTTGACGTGGCAAGCTAAAGCATGGTGATATGGCTTTCTTGATAAGCTTGTAACGTGGCAAATGCTTGCATGATTTTCTTGCATGAAAATTGAAACATGTCAAGTTAGCATAATTTTGGGCATGGCCATTATAATGTGGCAATGGTGATTTTTTTTTTTTTTGCACGAAAATTTGCAATTGTAACATGATGTTCTAGAGCTTGGCAATTTACATGGATCAAAAGTGCGGCAAAATAATATTTGCATAACTTGAAACGTGGCAAAAAATAAATTTGCAATCGGTTTACCATATGAACTAGAAAGAAATAAAGATGCTTTTACCTTCAAGAAGCAAGAATTTTTTTTACTTGGCATTGAGATCTTAAATTCTTTGGTGCACAAGTAGAAGCAATCTCCAATATTTTGATGTGCAGAAAATTAACAAGGGAATTCCCTTTTTATAGGGTAAAAAAAGACAAAATCCTATTTGAATAAGGAATGCAATACCAATTGCAATATACATATTCCAAAATCATAATTCTCTTACCTATAAGAAAGCATAATTCAAATTGAACTTGGATAACAAGTATACCAAGACATATTAGGATTTTAAGAAATTCTAAAAATTTTAAAACTTCAAGACTTGTCCACTTGCCACATTCAAAATCATGTGTGAACAAGTCTTGAGGGGGCATTTGTAGATGGAGAAAAAATCATGAGCCAATTACATGCTGCCACATGGATTTGATGATGTCATAACCATGTAATTAATTATAAAATAATTAAGTTATTGGTTAGATTATTTTAAAGACATATAGTTGAACCAATTCACTTATTGTAAATAATATTCATTTTTTTGACCAATCAAAATTTAGTTATTGGTCATACAATTTATCTCTAAATAAATCAATATAATTTAGAGATAATATTCATATTTTTTACCAATCAAAATTTAATTATTGGTAATTTAATTTATCTCTAACACTTATACTAATTTAGGGATAAAAATCAAATTTAATTATTTAATTTATCTTTAAATAAATTAAGATAATTTGGAGCTAATATCTAACTTCGGCTAATCAAAAGATTTTTGATGAGTCATCATGATTTATCTCTAAATAAATTAAAATAATTTAGAGATAATTCAAAGAGATTACATTATCATCAAAGTCTCCCACCAAACATTATAAATAGGGGGCTCCTACAAGCCATTTGATTCATTTAGAGGCATTCGAAGGCATTCAGAGGCATTCGAAGATTGAGTACATTTCAGAGATCAAGAAGAGTAGAAGATTTCTAAAGCTTATAGATGATTTAATAAAAGAACATTACTGGTTGAATAGTCAATTCATGTATTATTTGATAACGTTAACCCTCCTCTTAGAAAGGAAGATTTTGATAATGATATAGGTATCTTTTAAAAGCAATTTGAAAAGCTTCATCTCAACAATGAAGGATCAAAAGATATTGATGAGGCATCATAAGAAGAAAAATAAAAATTTTAACAAATCATTGAAGAAAAAGAGCCAGCCACCCAAGAGTAAGGAAAGATATTGATGAAGGTAATATCATGAGAAAATTGAGAGAAATGGTCATCCTCATAAGCCCATTTCAAAAACAACCATGAATATAAAATTAACTATTTTTACCCAATTTTTGCCACAACTTGACAAAAATGTCCTTAAAACACTTTCAGACAAATGGGATACTCTCGATATCTCTCTCACACCATCCAAAAAACTGTCCATCGAACTCTCTCTATTTTCTCAACTTTCTCATGCCCTTTAAATAATTCAGAACGATGTTTTTGATTGGCTCATCTTCCTTTTCAAAAATCTTAATAATAAAAATAATTTAAATAGAAGAAAAGAAAATAATGGTTCAGGATTTTTTCATTCATCTTGAAATAAACAAAAGGTTTCAATGTTTTCAAATTTGGTGCAAAATTGAAATAAAAAGAAAATGGAAAAAAAGAAAGAAGAAAAAGGTGAGGAATAACTGTAGAAAGAAAATGGTTTTTGGGTTTTGGTTATAGAGGTAAGGAAAGGAATAGTTCAAGATTTTTCATCCATCTTCAAATAAACAAAAAGTTTCAATTTTTTCAAATTCAGTGCAAAATTGAAATAAAGAAAAAGAGGAAAAAAATGAAAAAAGAAGAAGGTGAAAAAGAACTACATGGAAGAAAACAGTTTTTGCAGTTTGGTTGCTTCCGTCCATCTTTGATTTGGTAAAACGTGATAAAAAAATTCTAGAAAAGTTCTTGCCAAATGATTTTGTTGATGAATCGAAAAACTTTGTGTCACTTCCTAATGATTTCATAAAGAAAATATTTAATAGCTTTGTTAGAAAGATGTTTTCTATTGTTTATGGAAGCCTTAGGAGATGATTGCAATATTTTTTCAACATGACGTGTAAAAACTATATTTTTTTCAACATGGTGTATAACAACAACAGTTTTTCAACATAGTGTGTAACAACTTTTTTTTCAACATGACATGTAACAACTTTGTTTCAACATGGCATGTAACAATCTTTTTTTGAGCATGACATGTAACAATTTTTTTTCAACATAGCGTGTAATAACAATTTTTTCGTATGCACTTGAATATGAGAAGGTTTCATTAAGGGTAATTTTATCCAAAAATCTTTTCTCTTGGTTCAAAATAGTTACAATTAAAAAGAAGGTTATTATTAAATATTCCTTATCTTTGAGGGCTAAAAAAAATTTGTCCCTAATATCATTCGTGATCTTACTCAAAGGGTAAAGACTAGAGCTAAAGCTAAACATGTATGTGAGTATGTTGCCTTCTCAAATTGAGCCCAAAACCATTGATGATTCATTAAATGATGATAATTGGATTTTGGCAGCATGTAAAATTAAATTAATTTGAGAAAAGTGAGGCATGGGATTTAGTGCCTAGACCACAAAATTTTCCCATTATAGGTACTAAATGGGTATTTAGAAATAATATGGATGAACATGGCAATATAACTAAGAACAAAGCGAGGTTTGTAGCTAAGGGGTATAATCAAATGAAGGTATTCACTATGATGACACATATGCACCTGCAGCTAGATTAAAAGCTATTAGGATGTTATTAACCTTTACTTGTTATATGAATTTCAAACTTTATCAAATGGATGTAAAAAGTGCCTTTTAAAATGAAACCATAAATGAAGATGTTTATGTTGAACAACCACCCTGCTTTAAAAGCCCAAGATATCCTAACCATGTGTTTAAACTTAAAAAGCTTTGTATGGTTTAAAACAAGCTTTTAGAACTTGGTATGAAACCTTGTCTAAATTCTTAATTGATAAGCGCTTAAATGAAAGTAAAGTAGACAAAACACTTTTTATTAAGAGTGGAGGCAAAGATATTTTAGTAGTACAAATATATGTTGATGATATAATTTTTCGCACTACTAATGAGTCTCTTTTTCAAGAATTTACAAAAATGATGCAAGGGGAATTTGAAATAAGTATGATTGGTGCGTTAAATTACTTCTTGGGGCTCCAAATGAAACAAAGGAAAGATAGAACTTTCATTAGTCAAGCCAAGTACATGAAAGACATGCTCAAGAAATTTGAGATGGAGGGAACTAAATCATACTTTACTCCAATAAGCACATCCATAAAGCTTAAAAAGGACAAAAGAGGTAAGCCTGTCGACTCTAAACTTTATAGATCTATGATAAGCTTCTCACTTTATCTTATTGCAAGTAGACCAGACATAAGTTTTACTGTGGGACTTTGTGCTAGATTTCAAGCATCCCCTAAGGAATCAGATATAGGTGCAATCAAGAGAATCTTTAGATATCTTAAGGAAACATCTAACCTAGGGATTTGGTATCCAGAAAATTCTTCCTTTGACTTACATTCATATTCAGATGTTGACTTTAAAGGATACAAAGTAGATAGAAAAAGCACATCTAATATTGACAATTCTTAGGTAAGATGTTAATATCATGGTTTTCTAAAACACAAAATAGTTAAACACAACCCACAATCGAAGCTGAATATGTAGCAGTTGGTAGTAGTTGTTGTAGATACCTCATTTTGTCCAAGCTTGATCTCTTTTATTTTATCTTTATTTATTTATTTATCTTTTTAGGTATGTTCTTATTTATTTTAAAGGTAAAATATCCAAACCCTCTTAAATTTTGATTATAATTCAATCTGAGTCCACTAGCATTGGAAATGGGCATTTCACCCTATAACTTTTAATGCTATAAACAGACATTAGAAAAACATTAAAATACCCATCAAATTAAAAAACCTTAGTCGGAACCATTGTAGATTTTTTGTTATAGTTTCTTTTTCTCTCTCTAAAATTGTTTCTTCTCCTTGAACTCCCTCTTTAAATCTATTTCTTTTCTTTGAAAGTCTACTTTTTCCCCACTCTCATGGCATTTCCTTTCCTTTGCTTTCCTTTCCCTTCCCTTCTCCTTGGTTGAAGTCCTAACAACTTGAGCTGACTTCTCATTGGCCAATTTTTCTTATTTTTGCTCAAAAAATGAAATTAAAAATTATACATAACAAGAAGACTAGAACACTCTAATAAGGTTAGTCTTAGAATATCTTTCCAAAAACTTCTTACCATTTCATTTTCACTTTGCAGAAAATGCTTTCTCTTTTATCCCACACAACTATTGAAATCTGTTAAGCATAATGATGGTTTTTTTCATTAGTAACTTTTATGAGCTTGAATTACTAAGGACAAAGAGTTGGATAGTAGTGGTTTTTGTTTGGTTGTATAGGAAATGGAAATTTGGTTATGGCTAGATGACTATATGGTCTTTATGATTTTTTTTACCCTCTTTAAGAGCTTGTATATGCAACTCTTTTTTTTTTTCTTGGCACTTATTAGAGTCATGTCTTAAAGGGTTGGCTGCACATCTACCACAAAGGTAAACTTTCGTACATTTTTTCACTGGAAATGGAAACAGATTTATTGCCTCCTAAAAAAATTAAAAGCTATTGAAAGTTATTGAAATATGCAATAGCTTAGCAAATTTAATACTACTTTCCCACATGCCACTCTCTAGCCATGTTGAAGACTAAAATAAATTTCTTCAATGCAATCAATTATCCATTTTTGAATTTGATTTGTAATATGTGATTGTGAATTAAAGAAAATTTTTGTTTTGCTAGCTGGTTTTCTATAAGGATGGGAATTAATGCTAGTTACCGAGTTGGTGCTCTTGATAGAAGGAATTAGTAGGTTAATTTTGTAAATTGTATAAACAAGTTTAAAAGAGTTGTTGCGAAAAAGCAACACTTGGTGTTTTTTTCTGTGTATAGATCTTTTTGTGTTTTCTGGTTAGAATCTGTTAAGAAAATTGTTCATAAAACTTGAAAAGTAGTGCTTTGAAGGGAAGGATTAATGTTTGGAGAAATAAAGGTTTGGGGGATTGACAGAGCAAAGCATTCAAGGGTCATCAGAGGAGATGAACACTAAACAGAGGGTACAATAGGTATCAAATTAATGCCACATCATTAGACAAACAAAAAAAAGTAATAATGGACTAACAACAAGACCTATGTGTTCAATGATATATAAAATTTTGGGACGGGTTGTCCATTTCCAATCTTAATGGAGTCTGATTAAATTATGATCAAAACTTAAGAAGGTTTGGATATTTTCAAATCATTCAAGTACAATTTTCAAATGTCCATGTAAGTAATTTTCAAATTCTTCAGGTACAATCTTCAAATTCTTCAAGCAACTACCTTTGAAACCTTCAGGTAACACAATTTGCAAAACCTTCAGATAACAATTTTAAATTTCATTTAAGTTGCATAACCTTGTTTAAAGATGAAGAACACAACCTTTTCAAGTTGCTTGTCCTAGCCAAAATGGTTGTTATGTCTTTACGCAATTCATAATTCTCAAAAAGTGCACAAAGAATGGTAGCTGTAGACACCTCATTTTGTCCGAGCTTGATTTCCTTTATTTAATATTTATTTATTTATTTGCCTTATTTAGTAAGTTCTTATATATTTTAATTTGTGGAGCTTAAAGGATTAATTGGTTTATGACCCAATTCACCAATTGGTCTAAAATCTAATTTACAATAAAGACCACTTGGGGTTTCGAGCTAACAAGTCCACACACATAAATCAAATTAAATCAAAACAAAATAAACAAAATAAAGCCAAAAAAACAAAAATTTCTTCTTTTTCCTTTTTGCCAAATCCTTAAAGAATCTTTTTTTTTAATTTTATAAGATATTTTTAAAATCACAAAAATCGTACACAAGAATCAAATCAAATCAAATCAAGTCAAAGATTTGCAATTGAAATGGGCATTCTAAAAACACCTATATAAATCCTAAATAACACAAAACTAAGAGAGGAAGAAAGGAAGCAAAAAAAAAAAAATCACACTAGAGAAGTCAACATAAAGGGTGTTTTTGGATTTTCTGTCTTTCGTAATTTTTAAGTTTGGATCTAGTGATATTGGATATGTTTTTGAGAAAAATAATTCCAATTAAAAGGGAAATCAACATAGAGGTAAACAAAGAAGAAACTCTTAGCAAGCACAAAAGAAAACACAAAAAGTCCAAAATTTTTTTCATTTTCTTCTTTTTTGTTTTTAAGATCTAGGAGAAATATTAAGGATTTTGAGAAAACTAAAATGATAGGGTGAAAGAGGGGATCAAGAGGGATTCTATGATACTGTTCGATTTTTTTCGATCATTAACCAACCTTTGACCAATAGTTGACCAGTGTTGACCAACCTTTGATCCGCATTTATCAATCCATTGACCTTACTTTTGCCAGCTTTGACCAAAGTCATGTTGACTTAACTTTTAGCTCATAGCCCACCTAAAATGGCGATCTCTTTAAAAGGGAAACCTCAGTGCACATAAAGGGTATGTACCTGATTCATTATGAATACTTTTATTTTTATATTTATGTATTTTTTTTCTCGTTTACTGTTTTATTTTTTGTATTAATAAATAATAGAATGAAAATAAGTTTAAAAATAAATCTTTAAAAGGGAATTTTAAGGAAAGTTACGAGGGGTAATTTTTCTTAAATTTTTCATAGTAAAAATAATTGTAGGACCTTACCATAAATATTGAGGGGTAATCTTATGAATTGTTTTTATAAAAAAAGGTTTATTTATAAATAATTATTACAATAAAAATAATAATTTTGTAAATATAATGTCATAATGAATAGTTAATTTATATAAATAGAAGTCCTCCGTTGATGGAATTTCAAGAATGTTATAAGGGATAATTTTCTCCAAAATTTCTAAGTGACAAAATTTTCCTAAATTTTACCAAAAGGGTTAGGGAATTTAGGAAAAATTTCAATATCAAAAGATTTGTATTTATTTTAAAATATTGGAAGAATAACTGGGAAAAATAAAATTCGATATAAAAAAAAGTGCACCTAAGGCTAAAAAGATAATGCATAACTAATTTAATACCTTCCTCACATGTAATTATAGTTCCGAACATAGTTTGTTTCATAGACCAAAGCCTATCTTCATGTCGACTGAGAGTTTACAGACTCACACGTTATGACAGCTTAGCGACTTCATTAGAGACTTCGAGAGTTAAACTAGTAATTAATTATGTGGTATCCTAAGTCGTGACTAGATGATTCTAATTCGATATTGATATATTTCATCTTCCTTAATACTGATTTCATTCCATTTGTTTATGTATATGATCACTATTTAAGATTTGTACATTCCTTCACACTCACTGCACCTGCATGCATGAGCCTTTTACCCAAGTTCTGTCCTTTTAGAATGAAGTAAAGTACCCAACTCTTGTGAAGTGATAACCTCTGTACGAGCTCATGAAATACTTCCACTTAGATTGAACCCCTTTGATAACTCTATTATATAGAGTTATCTTGCCACATTTTAGGTAATAAAATAGCTAAATCCTTGAGTTTTAAGTATAGTTTTATGTAGTTTTCATTGTTTTTATTTAATTAGTTTAAAGCATGTTGAGCCAAGTTAATTCAAGTTATTTTAGTTCATTTGTATGTGAAAAATGCCTATATTTAGCTATGACTAATTTAGTTCCTATGTCTTGAAGGTCCTCATAAAAAAAAAAAAAAAAAGGTCAACTGGTGAAGAAAAATGCAAGTATGCCTAAAGGTATCTCTTGAACATTCTATAGTATTTCAAGCATAACTCGTGCTACAAAAGTCTAATTAATGAGATTCTTAAGCCATTGGAAATCTAAAAGGTAGAGCTATAACTTTCATGTTTTCCATTTTACCCAAATTAGCCTTGATATGGGAGAAAATTGTGTTGAAAGAGAAGTGTAGTAGGGTTAGTACAAAAGAGTTTAGCACCACAATCGTGAATCGTCGTGGCCATGGCACCGGGATACCTCTTGTCACGACCCAATTTTTCTGGCCATGATCGGCGCATGGGCCTAATGAGCATGGCTCACCAAGCCCAAGCAAGTCTATTTTCATTTGCTTTACTCTACATATGACAGTGTGAGACATCCACACGCAATGCACCCAGTGCACACAAAGCCAATTCACAATGGCATTATCAATAAAATATGCAAATACATACTGTTCAAGCATGTAACTTGATAATGTACATTACATGTACATATTCACAATACAAAAGACCCATGACTTCTAGCGGAGAAATTTACAGTAAAAGAAATGGGTTGCTACTGAATGTCCACCTTCTAACCAAGAGATGCACTACGGGGACTCCTCGATCTAAGGTCCAATAGTCTCCTATTCTGAAAATATGAATTTTTAAAATGGTGAGTACAATGCTCAGTGAGTGAATATTAGAAGGGAACAAGCAATCTCAACCAGAAAATTTGACAATCATGATGCACCGGTTGAAAACAAGACAGCTTTTGATCTAGCTAATATTTAAACCCTTTTCCACTTAACCTGGAATTAATTCTAGCCAAATAGCAAAATCGACGATTATCGCTATAGCGGGAAAGCATTCTTGCTGCAGCGAAGCATAATCATAACCCGTCGATGAACGAGGGTTTCGCTCAACCGTACGAGGGTTTCATGTTAAACCCTTTTTTCCTCAATTTAAAGTAATTCGCATACCATACAATCACACATATATACACAAAGACATGAGCAATCATATACACCGTGAAGTCTTCACTTTCCTTGGTGGTAAAAGAGACATTTATCAGAGCACTTGCAGGCGTTACATATTGTCATCCCTGCAAGCCCCTGGACGGAGAATCACACTTCACTAAAGTTCACGCGTGAAAATTTCCAGGAATCGTGGGCGTTACGTGTCGTCATCCCTACTTTGCTCAACTCTGAATTTCTAGGAAATCGTGGGTGCTACGTATCGCCGTCCCCACTTTGCACACCATTACAAGCATGTGCATTTCCCACTTCACACGTGCACGATTACATCAAGTTCACATAAATTTCTTAACCATACATGTAAGCATCATATAGATGAACAATATTCAGCACAATCAATAAAATAATATTTCACGAAAAGCTTGTTCCCGTGGTACCCGTTCTTTTTTTAAAAAAAGAAGGTTGAATAAAATCATGCAAGTATTTTATTCAAATAGGTTCATATTTCCCCAAAACCATTTTTGAAATGTAAATTCACTCACTATTTTTCGGGAGTCGAATTTGAGCACTTCGGCTACTAATCCTCGAGTGTGATTTTCTTGCCTTTATCCAAGGGCTCACCACCTTGACAAATTGCACAATAATTTAATTACTATATTGGTGCTAATTAAGTATAAAATTAACCTAATTTCTATATGGATGCATAGATTACTCGATTAACCGCTTAAACGCGATGTCGATCTAATTCGGACGATTACCCGATAAATTAGCCAACGCGTCCGATTTGACTCCAAATTGCTCCATTCTCTTTCTAATACCTCAATTCATTGAATACCATTTAAATAATGCCAATTTCAGCATTGAAACCTTTCCATTTCTTCATGGAAAAATTCGACCAACAATGGTGCAAAAATACCAAAATTTTTCCTACTCAGTTTTCTCACCATAAATAATCATTTTCCAATTCATTTCATTTGAAATGAAATCATTTCATTTTCCACACACAACCTAGAATATTCGGCCAATGAAGATTAATGGGCTAAATGAACTTTTTCCTTGTTATTTTATTTATAAACATGTTAAACTAACCTAAAACACTAACATAGTCCAAAATTAAATTATTCTAACATCTTTCTCTCTCTAAAACCATTTGACCAGCCCTTGATTCACCATGAAAGCATACATTTCAAGCATGGAAAAATAAGGGAAATTGCTTAGAAATAAAAGATCTTAAGCAAAAATGAAAAACAATACCTTTTTCACTTGATTTTCCTTGATTTCTCACACTTTTTCTTTGAATTCTCTCTCTAGGGTTTTGTTTCTTTTCTTCCTTGCTCATGCTCATGCTTAGGCCGAATATTGAGAGAGAGAAATGGGGTTTATAAACTGCTTTTTATGAAAAAATAATAAAATAATTAAGCATGCCATGTGTCACATGCTTATTGGCCCATTTTTCTTTTTATTCTTTAAATCTTGACTTTTAATCTCCACCACATGATTAGTCAAAAGTCAAGATGTTGATAAAGGAAAACCGTGGCTGAAAAAAAAAATGTTTTAGGGGTGCAAAATTATCGTTTTGCCCCTGAAATGGTAAAATTACGATTTTGCCCCTATACTCCAAAAATATCAAGAATTTAAAATTTTTCACTAGTAGAACTTATATTATACTCCATATAATCAATCTTGATTAAATATGATCAAAATCTTTTCCTAAAATCCCCGTTTTGTCCTTAAATGGTAAAATGACCATTTTATCCCTAATCGGTCAATTTTTTCGATTGACTCCAAATTAAACCTCGAACTCCATATCACCATTCTAAGTCATTCTGTGGGTTTTAGAATTTTCAAATTCCTCTTAGAATTTCTATTTGAACTAGTTCAAGGCTCGATTTAACTTGGTTGTACCACTCGGTACAATATGGTCTTTTAATCGAGCTTGACAAGGTCTCACACCTCTACTCCCCATACAAGGTCCAGCAAGCAAGGAGCCACGATGTAAGACCTTGTCAAGCTCGATTAAAAGACAGTATTGTACCGAGTGGTACAACTAAGTTAAATCGAGCCTTAAACTAGTTCAACTAGAAATTCTAAGAGGAATTTGAAAATTCTGAAACCCACAGAATGACTTAGAATAGTGATTTGAAGTTCAAGGTCCAGTTTGGAATCAATCGAGAAAATTGACCGATTAGGGACAAAATGGTCATTTTGCCACTTGACAATAAAATAGAGATTTTTAGCAAAGATTTGATTACATTTGACCAATCATAATTATATGAAATATAATTATGATTATTGGAGTATTAAAAGAAGTTTAGCAGTGAAAAAAATAGTGATTCTCAGTATTTTTGGAGCACAAGGGCCAAATGGTAATTTTACCATTAGAAGATCAAACGGGAATTTTTTTGAAAATATTTTCATCCAATTTAATTAAGATTGATCAATACCAGTGTTATTTGAGGTCGAAAAGTGGAAATAATGTAATTTCGGTACATTTCGGAGTATAGGGGTAAAATCGTAATTTTTTCATCCTGGTGGTAAATCGGTAAATATTTCACCCCAGCACTTGTCAAGACCAAGGGATTTCATTTGTGGTACGATTGGATAAATACAAGAATAATTGTGCTGAAAAACTTTAGAAGAAAAAGTCAAAAAGTTAAAAAAAATGGGCCAATAAGCATGTGACGCGTGGCATGCTTGATTATTTTATTATTTTCTATAAAAATCAGCCCATTAAATCCCCAATTCCCTCACCATATTCGGCCTAAGCAACCAGCAACAAGAACAAAGGAAGAACAAAGGGAAAAATAAGAAAACCTAGGTGGAAATTCAAAGAGAAAGTGAAGAAATCAAGGAAACAAGCTAGGTAAGTTAAAATTTCTTTAATTCTCCTTGATACCTAGCTTACCCATGCTTTTGTTCTTGATTTCCATGGTTGAATATTGAGTTATCATGATGAATTCAATTCTGAAAAATGGGTATGGAAGAGAAATTCATGTTGGATTGGCTTGATTTTAGACTATGTTGATGTTTAGAGATAGTTAAGCATGGTTATGAACAAAAACATAAAAGAAATATTCAATTTCTCTAGGGTTCTTTGTTGGCCAAACCATGAGGGTTGAATATCAAGGAGGAGTTATTTAAATTTCAAAGAAAATGAATTGGAAACATGAATAATAAAGAGAGAAAAGTGATTAGGAAACATTACAGTGTAAGTGCACCGTAATGATCGAATTTTCACCTGAAGAAATTGAAGGGTTTAAATGCTGAAATTTAGTTATTAGAAATGTGTGTGATGAATTAAGATATTAGAGGAAGAATGAAGTAATTTAGAGGTGATTTGGACATAAGATTTAATTAATCCGGTGAACAGTCGAATTTAGTTGATACCACGACTAAGCGATAATCAGACGCATTTTTGCCTTTGCATATCATGCGTTAGCAATTTAAATTAGTTTATATTAGCTTAGGGGTAATATAGTAAATTCTCTAATTTTATTCTGTGTCAAGGTGGTGAAACGTCCGAAAAAGGCAAAGGAATCGCTCCTGAGGACTATTAATCCGAGTGCACCCGGAATCTGAATTTTCGACACTGTGAGTGAATTTGCATCTCAAAAATGGTTTTGGGAAACAAGAACTTATTGAATAAAATGCTTGAATGATTTTATTCAATCTTTTTTAGAAAGAACGGGTACCATGGGAACAAGCTTTTCATGAAATATTATTTTATTGATGTGAAATTTGATTATGTTGAATATTGCTCATTTATATGATGCTTACATGTATGGTTAAGAAATTTATGTGAACCTGATGTAATCGTGCACGTGTGAAGTGGGAAATACACATGCTTGTAACGATGTGCAAAGTGGGGACGGTGATACGTAGCGCCCACGACTCCTAGAAATTTAGAATTGAGCAAAGTGGGGACGGTGATACATAGCGCCCACAATTTCCTAGAAATTCAGAATTGAGTAAAGTGGGGACGAAGATACGTAGTGCCCACAATTTTCTATAAATTCAGAGTTGAGCAAAGTGGGGATGGTGATACGTAGCGCCCATAATTTTTTAAAAATTCAGAGTTGTGTAAAGTGGGGACAACGATACGTAGCGCCCACAATTTTCTAAAAATTCAGAGTTGAGCAAAGTGGAGATGGCGATACGTAGCACCCACGATTCCTAGAAAATTAGAGTTGAGCAAAGTGGGGACGGCAATGTGTAGCACCCACGATTCCTAGAAATTTTCACATATAAACTTTGGTGAAGCGTGATTATCCGTCCAGGGGCTTGTAGGGACGACGAAACGTAATGCCTGCAAGTGCTCTAATAAATGTCTCTTTTACCACCAAGAACAGTGAAGACTTGGCAATGTATATGATTGTTCTTGTCTTTGTGAATATATGTGTGATTGTATGGTATGCGAATTGTTTGAAATTGAAGAAAAATGGGTTTAGCACAAAACCCTCGTACGATTAAGAGAAACCGTCGTTCAGCGACCAGTTATGATTACACTTTGCTGCAGCAAGAATGCCTTCCCGTTTCAACCATTATCGTTGATTTTGCCATCTGGCTAGAATAAATCCCAAGTTAAGTGGGAAGGGTTTAAATATTAGCTAGATCAAAAATTGTCTCATTTTCAACCGGTGCATCATGATTGTCAAATTTCCTAGTTAAGATTGCTTGTTCCCTTCTAATATTCACTCACTGAGTTTCGTAGACACGTTTTATAAAAATTCATGCTTTTAGATCAGGAGATTGTTGGACCCTAGATTGAGGATTCCCCGTAGTGCATCTCCTGGTTAGAAGGTGGGCATTCAATAGCATCCTATTTCTTTTATTGTAAATGTCTCCGCTGGAAGTCATGGGCCTTTTGTATTGTGAATATGTACATGTAATGTACATTGTCAAATTTTATGTTTGAACAATATGTATTTGTATATTTTATTGATAATGCTGTTGTGAATTGGCTTTGTGTGCACTGGGTGCATTGCGTGTGGACGCTTCACACGATCATACGTGGAGTAAAGTAAAAAAAAAAAAAGAAATAGGCTTGCTTGGACTTGGTGAGCTATGCTCATTGGGTCCATGCGCCAGTCATGGCCCGGGAAATTAGGTCGTGACACACAATGCCAGCCACCCAACACTGCAGCACCTTAATGCAAAGACCTTCCATAGAACAATTAGGGAAGCAAGTGTCGCGATGCCAACACGTGCATTTTAAACTTTTGCAATTTATGAAATTTTTATTTTAAGGTTTGCAATGGGGTATAAAAAGGACTTTTTTAGAGGGTAAAAAGGAGGTTCTTTAAAGGAACTTTATGGAAAACAAGAGACCTATTACAAAAGAAGAAAAGGGAAAAAATCAAAGAAGATCGAGCTTCAAAAGCAGCTGAAACTTGTTTCTCTCATTGGATATGTCTTTCTCTCTCTTTTTTTGGCTATAAAAATATTTTATTTTTTGAGATGTTGATGTTTGCTGTAGAAACTATGAACTGAATTGCTTGTCTAAGATTTTGGTTTATCTTAACATGTGATTTGGATATTGTCTCTCTTTTACTTATTATTAATGGGTGTTTACTCGTTTATTTCAAATCTATGATTATTGCTTCTAAATGATTGATCAACAATTAGATTAATTTGGTTCTCTAAATGCAACTTGACGAAAGAAGTATAAAATAGACCAAGATTTGAATAGCATGTGTTCATTTTACTTAGAGACTAGGTGATTTGATTAATATTTAGGATAGAAATATACCTATGTACACATGTAGCCAAATTTAAAGTGTAATGAAACTTTTTTATTTGATTCGTATAGACATATAGTGAGTTAATTATGAAAGATATTTGTACAAGAATCTCGACAAAGACTTGTAGATAAATTTGGACTCTAGGCTAACAATTCAACCCATTGATTTAAATATAAAGAGAGAGATTAGTTCTTAATGAATTGTTGAGGAATACTATGATTCTAGGCTTTCAATCAATTGTTTTTCTAGTAATTTTTAGCCTTTATTCCTTAGTTAACCATTGTTAATTAAATTTTTTCTTTAATTAATTTTCAAATTTTGGTTTGTTTGGATAAGACTAAGTTGCCATAATTTTAATACACAGCAAGAATTTAGGCATAATTCCTCATGGGATATGATACCTTTTTACCTCTATATTACTTGTTTGATACGTATACTTGTGTATATAAAATTGACAACAAGCTTTTGGTGCCGTTATTGGGGAATTAATTTTTTACTTTTTTCTAATATAAATACCAAGCATGTTGGTCTCAAAAAGAGTGCTAAAGGGGGATGAATAGTACTTTAAAAATATTTTGAAGGTAAATCTAGAAATTTGAAAACCCTTTAAAAAATTTAAGATGGATGGTTGAGAACTTGTGAAAGTTAGTGAACATCAAGTAAATAAAGGTTAAGAAAAGTGGACAAAAAACAATATTTGTAGTGGTTCCGTCCACTTGACCTATATCCACTACTTTGATATTCCCAATCAAGGATTTTCAACCCAACTTCGCTAAATCAATGGAATTGATAGCTTCCACCAAGTTTTTACAAAAGTGAGCTTCTAACAAGCTCAAAACCCTTACAACAAGTCTTAAGCTTACCTCAACTTAAACTACCCCTCAAAGTGTTTAGCACATTCTAAGTAATCAAGAAATAAAAGATAAAAGGAAGTACAAATGATCACTTAACTGATCTAAGTTATACAAGCTTCAGCTCAAGCACTTTCACAAAGATAGGAGTGGAATACAAGTGGACAAGAAAGGGTTTTTTATCTTTTTTGGCTCTCTCAAACTCTTTGGAACTTCCCTTATTGATTTTTTTTTACCATTAGAAAGGCTTTAAAAACTTGGAAAATTAGTTTTAATCATTAGAGACAAAAACTAGCCGTCATAAACAGTTTCTGGCCGTTATTTTGTCATTTTATGCTTAAATTCAAATGTGCAAACAATGCTTCATTAACCGGTTCAAGATACGCTTTTTTTTTTTCTACCAATTAAGCTTTATCTAACTTGCACAATGTTTTTTTGTGATAACCAGTTAACGATAGCTTTAACTGATTAATAACTTTATGTTTCCAAGCACCTTTAAACATTATTTTTCATCAATGATTCTTCATCTAATTAGAGCTCCTACTAACTAATTGAAGCCTCTCTCCTTTCATCCTTAATTATTTAAAATGAGCTCCAATTGATTAAGAATTCTTCAACTTTGAATCTCTTGGTTTGGCACCTTTAGATGGTCATCCACATTTTGAATTTGGATTTGGCTCTTTTTAATACTTCAAGTTTGATCTTTGACCAATTAACTCCTTGGTTAACTAATTAAAAAGCTTATATTTTGCACCCAATATATTCTTAATCAGTTATACCTAGTGTTAACTGATTAAGGTTTTTCTTCCTTCTTTTGATGTAGAGCCCTGAATAGCGTTAACTGATTAAGGATCTGTGTTAATCTATTATGACTAATCTATCTTCACTAAAGCTTTTTCTTCTTTGCTTGTTTGACTGATTAACCTATATTGCAACTAGACAAGCATCTTGACTTGCTTTCAAATACCAAATATATTAATGAATTTAAGCTCTTTCCTGCACACTTAAGTAACATAGTTAGATTTAAAGAACGAGGAATGTTTCGTTATCATAAAAAACATATGACGTCAACAATCTCCCATTTTTTATGATTACTAAACACCCTTAAATTGAAGAGTGTATTGTCATTAAAACTATGTTAAGTACTTGACATTTCAAAAGCAAATGCATAGGAGTTTTTAACATGAATAAATTAAGTGCAAAACTCATTCAAGCAATTTTGATCATTTTTGTCATTTCAAAACTATAATCAATTTAAAGCTAACAAAGTTAACAATCTCCCCCTTTTAGATATGACAAAAACTCTGAGCAAAATTTTCTTGTAAAAATACTCCCCTTAAGTTTAATCATGAAGCACTTTTACAAAGATTATGAGAGATGATATAATATTTAAGAATTTGAATAACTCCCCCTCAATAGTTGCAAGGTTCAAAATTTGATTCTAGGTACAAGGTCAAATATTCCTTTTTGAATATGCAAATTGTCTCAATATATCTCCCTCGTTTTGTTATATCGAAAAAGAAGATAAAAGCACAATAAGCACAACAATTTGTGAACCACAATAAGCACAATAATGAACTGATAACTCTATTATATAGAGTTATTTTGACACATTTTTGGGGGCTTAAATAGTTAGATCTTTGAGATTTTAGGTTCGAATTGTAGCATTTTATGTGTTTTTCTAGTTTAAGTTTGATTACATGTTGAGTAGTTAATTTAAGTTATTTTAGTTATATTTTATGTTATTTTGTTTTAAATTACTTTAAGAGTAGTATTGGTAATTTCTCTTTTTGATTTTGTAGGAAGTTTAATGAAAAAGGCTCATTTGATGAAAATCTGTGCAATTATGGTGATAGCTTCATCCGTATATGTTATCGTTTTGTGACCATATCTCTGTCTACAAAACTCCAAATGAAGTGATTCTTTAACCACTAGCATTTTAAAAGGAATGGATATAACTTTTGTGTTTACCACTTCACCTCGTTCAAATTGGATCGTGGTCAAAATATTTGTCTAATTTGAAGCACTGCAGTAAGAATGCATAGACTGAACATGATGCAGTGTTTGGAGCATATCTTTCAATTCAGGAGTCCAATTGATATGATTCTTAATCGATTGGAAATTTAAGAAATAGGGCTACAAAATTTATATTTCTACTTTTTCTAGTTCGGATCAAATCAGGGTAAAAATCACATTTCAAAATTGATAGACTGCTGCAGCATTGGAGAATAAGGCTACAGCACTGGTGAAAGGAAGCTTACCATGTAATTTTCCTGAGAGCTCAACACTACAGTGTTGGAGAAAAAACACTACAACGCTACTGTAGCAAAAAAAACCAGTGCCGTGGTGCCAAGAAATCAAGTCTGCAACGCTGGGTGATTTTCCAAAAATGAAAAAATTAACGAGATTTTGGAAATTAGGTTACTTAGAGCCTATTTAAAAGACCTTTTTTAGAGATTTTAAGGAAGAAGTAGCAACCAACTATTCTGGAGATTTGGAGCCAAGAACAAAGCAAGAAAATAAGAGAAATTGAGAGAGAATTGAGATTACAAAGCTTCAATACTTAGTTTCTATCTCTACTTTTGTGTTTCTTTATTTTCTTTGACTTGGATTCATGGCTAAATTTCTTTGGATGTTGTTTTTATTAGTTATTATGAGCTAAATTATTTTTCTAGGATTATGGTGAATTTCAACATGTAGTTTGAATATTAGTTTCTCTTTTATTTATCATTAATGGGTATAGTTTTGCTTATTCAAATATGTTCTTAATGATTTTGATTGCTTGGCCAACAATTAACTAATTTGTGAATCTAATTGAGACTCGATAGAGAGATTTTAGATTGGACTAAGGTTTGAGTAGTGTACGTTCATGTCACTTAGGTGATCTTGATGGTCCCAAATAAGTATGCTAAAGGGAAGGTGAATAGCACTTTTTGAATGTTACTAAAATTGAATTCTAATTAGAGGCAAGTTAAAAGTCAATCATGAAAAGTTAAATGCTAAATGAAAGAGTGATTTAAGGAAGAATAAAATGAAAAAATAAAATAGAGCAAACAATGCACAAAGATTTATAGTGGTTCGATCAAAAACCTACATCCACTATCTTGATGATCCAATTAAAGATTTTTCAAACTAAATCACTATAAACAGTGAAATTCCCAAGCTTCCACCAAGCTTTTACAATGGCTTTTCATAGGTTCAGCCACAACCTTTAACAATGGTTTTTCCCGAGATCAACCAAAACCCAAAACTGACTTTTCCTAGGCTGAGTTAGAACTTATACAAGCAATCAAGCTAACCCACACTTGATCAATCCCTTTATATTGACTTGTACACTTTAAATAATCAAGAAGTTCAAGTATAAAGAAGTACCTATGATCACTAACCTGATCTGAGTGGTACAAGATGAAGTGTTAAACTCTATTACAAAGATTAAAGTGAAGTGCAAGAAGCATGGAGAGAGTTTTGCTATTTTTGAGCTTTTTTTTTATTTTGAAAGCATCTCTTATCATTCTTAGCCGTTGAGGGTGCCTTATATGCTTGAAAAACCAACTCTGATAGATGTTTGATAGCTTCAGACTGTTGGAAACAGTTTGGAGTTAGTTCTAGTTGTTAGTCTGTCTTGTAGCATTCAAATTCAAATTTTCAAATAGAGTGCTCTTAGTTGACAAACATACTTTTTAGTCGATTAAGTCGTCTGTGTCTTGCAACTATAGTCTCCAGCAGTGAGCTCTTAATTGACTAACTATACTCCTTAGTCGACTAAGTCCTCTTTGTCTCACAATCTGCTTTACTCTTTTAGTCAATTAAGTAAAGCCTTAATTGACTAAGAGCTTACTGTCTTTGAAGTAGTCAATTTCACTTCTAAGTTTTAGTTGGCTAACTTCTTTAGTTATCTGACTAAAAGGCTTCTGTTTTGTAGCTCATTTGTAGCTCCTTGTTTTTATGAGTTTTGATATTTGTTTTTTAGTGATTAATTTAATATTGACATACACTTTCATCCTACACACTCAAGTAGTATAGTTAGACATAAATGAGTGAGAATGTTTTATTATCATCAAAAACTAATGGAGCAACAATCTCCCCCTTTTTTATGATGACAAAATATTCCTTGATTAAACACACAATGTCTATTAGTTCTTTTTGTTCTGCACAAGATGAGGATTTCTCCCCTTGAGTGTAGGCACCCTTAATGTATGCATGATCTTTTCAAGTTATTTTATTAACCAAATTAGCAGGTCAACAAGTTTATATCTATTTCTTAAAGAAAATAACAAGCATAGATTTAGACATTTAACAAAGTATTTTCATACAAGTTTACAGAATAATCAGTAATAGGTGACAAAATATTATCAATATTGTAATTAACTATCATCAGCATATTATCATCAATAGACCATGTCCATTCTAAAATCAAATCTCATTAACAACCCAACAAAGAAAACATAAAAACATAGTAGAAGTAAGTTATTAGCATCCAAATCTTAACCATCAGCAATTAAAATAACATAGTGTCACAAACAACCCAGCATCATCAAAGGTAAATCCTTAAATTACCCTTAGATTACTTTTACTATATCTCCTAAATTTCTTCTACTTTCTCCCCCTTTTTGTGATCAGCAAAATAGGGATGGTTTGCAAGTTTAAGAAAAGTCAGAGGGGGTCAATTCATTAGTCCCAAAGTGACCATTGAAGGGTCTTAGGGATGACATAGGTGATGATCTTTGTGGTGAGGAATTAGAAGAAGATGTGTTTGAAATATTAAGAAGATCCTGAATAGAAGATTTGACTGAAGGTTTAGCTTTGTTAGCTAATCTGGAAGACATTCTTCTCTTGTGGAACTTGGTCTTTGTTGCCATAGTTTTTTTGCCTTTTCTAGTACGTTTGGATTTATCTTGTGTAGATGCAGTTGCTTTCCCTTTTCTTTACCAATAGGTTCACTCCTTCTTGTGGTATGAACCGATTCAGGGGAAGCTCTCGCAAGTTTTGGTTTCTATGCTTTGCTTTTTGCTGCTTCTTTTTCTGCTTGTTTTTCCCTTACCATCTAGTGAAAAACATCCATAATTAAAACTTCTTCAGAGTTTGTTGGATGTGGTTTATCTATTTGTGCTTCATCACGTTGTGGAGAATTATTATTAAAAGATCCAATTACTTTAGTATCTTTATTGAATTATCCTTTAACTTCAAGTTCAGGAGTAGATTTTCTTCTTGCTACAATAGATTCAGGTTCACCACTCTTGGTCTAAAAGGCAAGATCTTTAGTAGTTTGTCCTACAAGACTTGGAGCTACTGAGGTACCTCCAGATACAGGACCAGAAGGTGTTTTTGCTTTTTCTTTCATAGAATTTGCCAGCTTTTGTAGATTATCTTCAATTTTTTAAATTCTCTCAAACTGATTAATAAGCTTCCTATCAATTCTCATTAATAAATTCAAGATCATGTCATTTGAGATTTGAAGGGGAGTTGCCTTTGTTTGAGCAAATGAAGGATACCCTTCCCTTAGAGCATCTTTAAGGGTCTTGATAAATTTTTCTCCTTCCATCTTGTACCCTATTTTTGGCAGACTTCCCAGATAGATAGCCTAATTTCTACTCTTAACTTGATCCATCTCGTATCTGGTGTTACAGATCATTTTTTTCTTTACCAGAGAAGTGATTAAGTTTTCATAAGCCAGATTCACTTTGTCAACCCGACAAGTTCCTTTCATTCTCTCAATCATGAATCTTCCTAAATTGAAGGGAGTTGCATTGAAAGCATGCTCCATCAGCCACATATCTTGAATATTTACGTTGCTAAAGCTACAGCTCCTTCCATGAATTGTTGAAGCTATAACGTAGTGCAGGATTCTAGTTTGTGGACTTTTGATAAAACTTGCATAGCTTTTAAAGGATTATCTTTCTCTTTTCCTAGTGATTACTACCCACAAGGATGAGAGATCAAAACCCTCTGGGATTTCATACTCTCCTTCATTACACTCAGTGTTCAACAGATTTCCCAAATCAGTGGCAGTGACCACAAACTTTTTCTCATTTAAAAATACATTTAGACCATCGTTAACAAAGTCCTTTGAATCATCAAGTTCTATTTCATCCAGTGCAATACTAGTATAGAATTCTTTCACAAGATTAACACTATATGTTTTATTCTTGAAAACACTCAATTTCTGTAATTTTACTTCTTCAAAGTATTTTGACAGACCTTCTTTAATCTCTGGAACTTCATTAAAGCTATCCTAATCAATGTATTTTTCCATAAGAGATAGATGCATTCTCTATTTTCCTAAACCTATCCTCATAAATCTTATTCCAAATTTTGAGGATGAAGGGTTACCTTTTTTGGTTTATTTTCCTTTTTGCATCTCTTTCTTTGATTTCGGTGCTTTCTTTTTCTATTTCTTCCCTGCTTTTTCAATCACTGAAATTGGCTCATTCTTCTTCCTTATCTTTTAAACTTTAAATGGTGGACTATCTTCCATGGGTCGTTTCCCTTTTTTCTTTTCCAGAGTGTCGCTTGGTTGTGAAAATTTTACCATTGTTCTTAACAGTTTCAAACTTAGGGTTTTGGAGAGTTTAAGATAGGGGGTTTCGGTTTTGAAGAGAAACAGTTTTAGATGAAAAAGAATAGATGAGAGGGTGTGGAGTTAAGAAAGGTTAGTACTCTTCCCTTTTTAAATAATGTCATTTACCCCTTTTCCAAATTTCAAATTTTTGGCTCTTAATTTTTATTTTTCAAGAAGATGATTTTTATTTCTTTTCCATCTTCCCCCATTTTCTTTTTCTTTCTCCTTAAAATAACTTTCTAATATTTCAATTACTTAGCTAGTTAAGTTTTACATTTAACTGACTAAGTTAATCACTCTGAATAAAAAAATCAACACAAAATACTTTTAATCAGCTAAGCGATTTTCTTGATCAACTACATTTCTATTGTTTTATAGAACAAAAACTCAAAAATTTTCCTAAAGCTCTTTTACATTAAGCATTTCTAGATTTCTCCTAATTTCACAAAATCTTTCCTCATTTAAGGGTTTGGTAAATATATCAGCCAATTGATGCAAGGTGTTGACAAATTCAATCTTAATGTTTCCCTTATGCACATGATCTCGAATAAAATAATGTCAAATTTCAATGTGCTTGGTTCTAGAGTGTTGAACTAGATTTTTTGAGATGTTTATAACACTAGTGTTATCATAGAATATGGGTATATTATGGATGGTTACTCCAAAATCTTTTAATTGTTGTTTAATCCATATAATTTAAGCACAGCAACTACCTAAGGATATGTATTCAGCTTCAACTGTAGACAGTGCAACTGAGTTTTGTTCCTTACTTGACCAAGACACAAGCATATTTCCTAGAAACTGACAAGTGCCATAAGTGTTTTTCCTATCTATTTTACTTCCATCAAAATCAGCATTAGAGTGTCTAATAAGACTAAAAGATAATTCTGTAGGATACCATAATCCTAAACTTTGTGTGTCCATGTCACAGCCCAATTTTCAAGCTGTGACCGGCGCATGGACCCTTGAGCATAGCCCACTAAGCCCAAACAAACCTATTGATGTGACTTTGCTCATCGATTTCGTCATTCATTCCTAAAATCGTATGTTGTAATTCTTAACAACAAGTGTTTCAATACTATACTATGAAACCAAATATTTACATCTATGCTATCCAAAATAATGTCATCCATGCCAACTCTTAGTGGCAACATTAATCAATATAAACATATATTGTTGAAGACATATATCTTAACAATTTTACATCACGTGTACTTATATGCAAACAAAAAAGACTCTCGACTTCTAGTCGAGTGACCATGATAAGGTACAGCTACTGAATGCCATTGGTACCCAAAAGATAGATGTACGTGGACACCTCAGTCTAGGCCCCAACTGCCTCCTAATCTGAAAATATGAAATTGAAAAAGGTGAGTATAAACTCAGTAAGTGAACATAAGAAGGGAACAAGCAACAATAAAGGAAAGTTAGAAATCATGATGCACTTGTTTGAAGATAATGCAATTTAGTTCAACTATTGTTAAAACCCCTCAATTAAACTCTTCTTTATTAAATCATTTAATGATGAAGGATCCATGATCAGTATAAAAATGGGAAAGAGTAAACATTTCAGCAAATATCCAACAAGGCAACATACTAGTCTGTTTCTTGCTGCAGTGTAAAAAAAACATTCTCGCTGCAGCGAGGTTCAAGATAGATGGAAATTTAGAGGTTTTCACATGCCACAAAGTCCATTCTTGCCATATTGAACATCAAATTGAACACATTGACAATAATCAAGTTTTATCAATATTCAATGCAATCACATATTATGATCATAAACTTTTTATCGTATATACATAAATGAACATACAGAAACTAGTATACCACCCGCCTCATTCAGCTCATGTACACTCCCTACATGCACAAGGCAATATTATCATGTGCACTCCCTGCTCGCATATTTCAACATCATTACATGTGCATTCCTTACTCGCACATTTCATCATCATCATGTGTGCACTCCTTAGTCGCACACTTCATTATCATTATATGATATTATTCATCAATGCACAACATATATTCATATACATATATATATATACCAACATAATATAAAAGCACATGGGATCATCCTTTTATGCATTTCATATTTTCACAACATCAAACATTTTATCAAGGGCTTGTTCCCCGACACACATTTTTAAGGAAAAGTTGGATAAAATCATTTAAATGTTTCATCCAAATACATTTACATTTTCCAAAAAAAAAAATTGAAATGCAAGTACACTCATCAGTCTTTGTTGATGTTTTGATAGGCTCTAACTTTGTCTAATGCTCCGAATGGAGATATGGGGTTTCAGTGGAATCTATCACACATTAGCATCATAAATCAACTCAATTCACATAACCATAATTCTAAAAGCTATCTCCTAAATCATGTTCTACTAGTTATTCCTAACTAGCCTCCAACTACCATTAAGTGGCTATCTATTTTCACTATTATAATCACACTAAAATGACTAAATCACCTTAACTACAAAACACTCATAGATCTAACCACTAGCCATTCTCAACAACAACAAAAATCAACTCAATTTCAATAGTCACCTTACTAGATTTGTAATTGGATTCCTCTTTAAGAATTCCTAAACTTTTATAGAAAGTCTTTCTTTCTCTCTCTAAAACACCTAGCTAATGAGAGAAAGCATGAAAGTAAGACTTTTCAAGGGTTTTAAGGTGAAAGAGTGAAAGAGCATAAGAGGTTCTATGAAAAAAGTGCACAAAAGCATGAAAATTGAAGCTAACTTGAGAGAGTTATGAGAGCATGAAGGGAAACTCCCATGAAAGATGAAAAAATGTGAGATGGGAGAAAGAAGAAGAAAAGACGTTGCTAGAGAAATAAAGATATTTATTGTTAAAGCTTATCTAATTTTTCATGCAATTACAATAATGCCCTTAACAAGGCCACTTGTCTTTTTCTTTTTCTTGTGCAATCTTTTTACTTTTTTGACACTAGGAAAAGGTCCAAAATCCTCTAAAAGAGGTCCTTTACGTAGCCCCCAAAAGCCCTAGCTTCAAAAATCCCATAAACTTATCATTTATGGAAATTACGGTGAGGGTCACGGCTCTTAATTTCCAGCGCCACGACGCTCAGATATTCTACCAAATTTTATTCTTTTGGTGTAGTACTTCAACTTCAATAAAGATTTTGACTACTTTCCTACTAGAACTAGGCAAAGTGATAATCAAAGTTGTAGCCCTACCTCTTAGCTTTCTAATGGTCCAAAAATCATGTCATTTGGACTTTTATAGTGGGAGATATGCTTGAAAAATTGAAACATATGTAAATAGAGCAACAGCCCATCATGCACCTTTCTTCACCAATTGAAATTAGTTTTGATCCTACTTCTATAAAAACATAAAATAAACATAAATAACTTAAAACTAACATTATTTACTCAAAGTAAACATTTAAACTAGACTAATAAAATAAAATACTTAAATTTTATCTTAAATCTAGTCAAACTTAGACTAATTAGATCTTTAATCTCCCGTTAAACATATGAATTTGATGTACTCGCCAGTCTACCTCTAATTACGCGTCTATGGAGGTTGAGGTTTCATAGTCCAAGATGTACCTAAAGATTCTTTTTACTACAGTTAAATGTGACTCTTTGGGATGTGATTAAAAATGTGCACAGAAGCATACACTAAATTGAATGTCAGGTCTGCTAGTAGTTAAATAAAACAAAGATCCAATCATACCTCTATAAAGCTTTGATCAACACTTTTTCCTTTTTCATCTTTATCAAGCTTAGTAGAGGGACTCATTAGTGTGCTAATTGATTTCAACTTCAGCATATCAAACTTTTTCAGCATGTCTTGAATGTATCTTTCTTGATTGATAAAGATATTGTCCTCAATTTGTTTGATTTGAAGGCCAAGAAAGAATTTCAATTCACCTATCATGCTCATTTAGAATTCACCCTACATTTCTTTAGCAAAGTTTTTGCACAAAGCATCATTAGTAGCACTAAATATAATATCATCCACATAAATTTGAACTACAATTAAATCATTCAAATATTTCTTAATAAACAATGTTGTATCAATACTTCCTCTAATATACGCTTTTTCAACTAAAAACTTTGAGAGTCTTTCATACCAAGCTCTTAAAGCTTGTTTTAGTCCATATAAGGCCTTATGTAGTTTGAAAACATAATCAGGCTTTTCAAAATCCTCAAACCCGGGGGGTTGTTTGACATAGACTTTTTCTTGAATAAGACCATTTAAAAATACACTTTTCACATCCATTTGAAATAATTTGAAATTCATGAAATATGCAAATGCAAGCAATAATCTTATGGCTTCTATCCTAGCAACAGGGGCAAAAGTTTCATCATAGTCAATACCTTTTTCTTGATTATATCCTTGAGCTACTAGCTTAGTTTGTTTCTTATTACATTACCTTGCTCATCTACCTTGTTTCTGAACAACCACTTTGTACTAACAATTGGGTGATTAAATGTCCTAGAAACTAATGTCCATTCTCTATTTCTTTCAAATTGTTCAAGTTCTTCTTGCATAGCCAATATCCAGTTTTTTTCTTTTTCTACCTCTTCAAAGTTTTTAGGCTCGATTTGTGGGATGAAGGCTCAAAATTCACATGTTTCTCTAAATCCTCTTATAGTTTTAACTCCTTCTAAAGGATCATTAATAATCTACTCTTGTGGGTGATCTTTGGCATATTTCCAACTCTCTGAAAGGTCATTGTGTTTACTTTCAGTTCTTTACAGATTTTCTAAAGGTGGAGCTTTTGTTTCTCTTCCAAGATAGTTTCCTTCACTGTTTTTCTTTTTTTCTAGGCTCATTTCTTCCATCTATCTATTAAGGTCCTCTGTATATTTTTCATCAACAAGAACTTCCTTTTGCAAGGCATTAGTTTCATCAAAAACTACATGAATGGATTCTTCAATTGTTAAAGTTCTTTTGTTAAAAATTCTTTAAGCTTTTGAGTTCAATGCATATCCTAGAAAGATCGTCTCATCACTTTTGGCATCAAATTTTCCAAGAAAATGTTTTCCATTGTTCAAAACAAAGCATTTACAGCCAAAGCTTCTAAAGTAAGAAATGTTTGATTTTTTACCTTTATATAATTCATAAAGAGTTTTAGGAATCATAGCTCTTATTGAAACTCTATTAAAAATATAGGCTGCTATATTTACAGCTTCTGTCTAAAAATATTTTGGTAGATTGTTTTCATAAAGTATGGTTCGAGCCATTTCTTTTAAAGTTTGATTTTTCCTTTCAACAACCTCATTTTGTTGAGGTGTTCTAAGTGCAGAAAAGTTGTGATCTAACCTTTTTTCATTGCAAAAGTTTTCAAAATCATCTCCTTCAAACTCACCTCCATGATCACTCCTAATGCTAACAATGAGAAGTCTTTTTTTCATTTTGAACTCTCTTATAGTGATTTGCAAAAGTACGTAATGCATCATTTTTATGAACAAGGAAGTAGACCCAAGTATATCTAGAATACTCATCAACTATCACAAAATCATATGATTTACCTCATAAGCTAGTTGTGTTAATTGGACCAAATAAATCAATATGTAACAATTCGAGAGGTCTAACGATTTAGATAACCTTTTTGGCATTGAAAGATGTTTTAACTTGTTTCCCTAGTTGGCAAGCATCACAAATCTTATCATTCTCAAATTTCATTTCAAACAGTCTAATAACCAGATTTTTTCTCATTAGTTTAGAGATGGTATGCATGCTTATATGTCTAAGTCTTCTATGCCATAACCAACTATCATTTTCATCATTTACTATAAGACATGTCTCACAATCTAGCTCAAGATCTTCAAGAAATATAATATACATGTTTTTTATTCTTTTTCCTATGAATAAAATTTTGTTGGTGCTAATATTTATAACTTCACATTTATATGAATCAAAACATACCTTAAAGCCTTTGTCACATAGTTAACTAATGCTTAATAGATTAGCTTTAATCCTTTAACAAACAGCACAAGATTAATTTAAGCATGAGAATTCTTACCAATAGTTCCTATACCATGAATTATGCCTTTTGAACCATCTCCAAATGATACAATACCTCCATTTTCTTATCTAGCTGAGCAAACAACATTTCATTTCCAATCATATGTCTTTAGCAACCACTATCCATGTACCATGGTTGCTTCTGCTTCAGTTGAGTTTTGAACATATATATTCTCAGTTTGGTTTAACTTGTAAGATAGATTTTTAGTTTTTTAGTTTTTCTTAATAAATACCTATATCTTGATGGGTCCTTAAAGGTTAGTTGCTACATAAAATCCTTTTGGTACCCAAATCATTTTTGTTCTTTGAGTGCTTCTTCTTCTATAACAGTTATAAGAAAGATGACCAATTTTACCACAAACATAACATCTAAATGAGAAACTATTACAATTTTTCTTAAAGTTTTTGTTTTTTTTTTAATGTTTATTGTTTTAAACTTTTAAAAGCAATGTTTTCATCTATTGCCTTTTGCAAAGCTTCAATTCTATTGTCCAGTTCCAATTTCAGAACTTCAAAATCTATTTTTGAATGTTCTAGTTAAATTTGAAGAAAATTTCTTTGTTCAAAAATAGAATTGAAATCATGTCTTATCTTTTCTAAATCGATCTCAAAAGATGTAGTCTTTTTTTTTAAAGCCTTGTATTTTAATGCAAGTTTTTCAAACTCATCATAAAGACATTCATATTCCTCTTGAAGTTCATCAATTGAAATATCATAAAGAACAGAAGATATCTTAGATTCATAATCTTTTGCCATTAGACATAAATTTGCTCTTTCTTTCACTTTCTCTTCTTCAACATCTGAACTTGAAACATCATTATTAGATTAGGTTGTAGCTACCATGTCACAGCCCAAATTCTCGGGCCATGACCAGCGCATGGGCCCAATAAGCATAACTCACCAAGCCCGAGCAAGCCTATTAAATTTGTTTTGCTTCACATTTCATCATCCAATGCATCCACATGCGTTTCAACTGGTGTGAATATAGCCAACTCACGATGGCATTATCGATAAAAATATACATGTTCTGTTCCAACATGTAACTCGGTAATTTGCATTACAAGTACATATTCACAATAAAAAGACCCGTGACTTCCAGCGGAGACCACCAAAAAAAAAGGAAAGTTATCGAATGCCGAGCACCTACCCAGGAGATAAATTTTAGGACTCTTTGACCTAGGATCCAACAGTCTCCTGATCTGAAAACATGAAATTTTTAAAACTATGAGTACAAAACTTAGTGAGTGAACATTAGAAGGGAACAAGCAATATTAGCTAGGAAATTTGATAACCATGATGCACTGATTCGAAATGAGACAATTTTAATCTAGCTAATATTAAAACCCCTTCCACTTAACTCGGAGTTATTAAACATTCAATGATAAGGCAACCATGAAATTTCACTAATCATTCTAGTAAGATAGCAAGAATTCTTTCCCTCTGCAGCGAAGTGTAATCACAACCTGTCACGAAACGAGGGTTTCACTCAACCATACAAAGGTTTTGTGTTAGAACCCCTTTCCTCAATTTTAATCAGTTTGCAACAAAAAAACATTTCTCAAAGTTCACATACCATACAATCACATTTTTACATCATACACACTGTATCACACATATATATAAAATCATGTGCAATTTCATTCACCACACCATTTTCATTCACTCTGGTGCACTCTCCATTCGCACATCATTATCGGCATTGCACTTCCCACTCCGCACATGCATGGTCATAATGATCAATTTCTCGTCATTTAACCGACATTGCACTTCCCACTCCGTACATGCACGGTTACATCAATTTCACCAAAATTTATTAATAATGCATATCAGCATAATATAAACGTACACAGATTCAGTACAATCAAATTTCACATCACTAAAAATATTTCACTAAAGGCTTGTTCCTATGGTACTCGTTCTTTTTAAAGAAAGTTGAATAAAATCATTCAAACATTTTATTCAAATATGTCCATATTCCCAAAACCATTTTGAAATGCAAATTCACTCACAGTATTAGGAGTTCAAAATGCTCATACTATCGGCCCTTTGGTACAATGCATTTGCCTTTGTTTGAGGGTTCAGCACCTATACATATTGCACAGTCAAGAAATTTACCACATTGGTGCTAAACCGTAATAATTTAATTTAGACTCTAACTAATGCATGATATGAAATGCAATTTGTCCAAATATCGCTTAAAAGCGATGTTGGCCTAATTCGGACTATCACCCGATTGAATGGCCAACGCGTCCAATTCAATTCCAAATTGCTTCATTTCTTTTCTAATACTTCAAATCACTAAACATTAGCCAAATAACCTAAAATTCAGCTTAATCACCTTCCCGTTTCTCCATGGAAAAATTCAGCCGTGGTGAGGCATTCATATTGAAAATTTTCCTTCTTGATTTTTTTTTCCACAATTCATCAATTCATAGCCAATTCATTTGAAACAAAATCAAACCCACCATTAATTCTTCACATGTAAGGTTTGGCCATGAAGGGTAGGTATTGATCATGCAATTTTTCTCACTAATTTTCTTTCTAAACATAACAAACTAACTAAAAATACTAACATATATTGAAATCTATCCAAATTCAAGCACAAAAACCCTCCATACCCATTCGGTCGGTTACTCATTCATCATGAAAACATGTCATTCAACCATGGAAATGAGAAAATAAAGCATGGGTAGTGAAGATCTCAAGTAAATTTTGAGAAATTTCACCTTTTTCCCTTTGATTGCTTGAATTTCCATACTTTTTCTTTGAATTTCTCATGGCTAGGGTTTGTTTTCCTTTCCTCTTGCTTTTGCTTCCCTTGCCGAATATGAGAGGTGTGCTTGGGAAGATATGGGCTGGTTTTTATAACAAAATAATAAAATATTCTAAAATTGCCACGTGCCACACCATAATTGGTCCATAATTTAAATATTTTTCTTTTAAACTTTAATTTTTCACCACATATATTGTCATATTTATCCATTCCATAAATGAATAAAATCCAAAAATTTGACAAGTGTTGGGGGGTCAAAATTACCATTTTGCCCCCGAGGTGACAAAATTACCGTTTTGCCCCCAGGGTGACAAAATTACCGTTTTGCCCTTATGCTCCAAAAATATTGAAAATTAAAATCTTTCAGTACTAAACCTCATATTATACTCCAATTGATCCATCTTAGTCATTTGTGGTCAAAATCGTTTCTAAAAATTCTCATTTTGTCCTTGGGTGACAAAATGATAATTTTGCCCCTACATAGTCAATATTCCTGGATAGACTCCAAATCAGACCTCGAATCCCAAATCACCATTTTAAGTCATTCTAGGGGCTTTAAAATTCTCAAATTCCTCTTAGAATTTCTATTTGAACTAGTTCGAGGTTTAAATTCGCTTGATTGTACCACTAGGTACAATACCGATCCTTTAAAAAAAAATTTTTCGAGGTGTTTTAAGTATGCAAACATTCTATCTACGGGTCTATAGAGGTTGAGGCCTTACATACCATAGCTTTCTTTGATTTTTTATTTTTCTTGGGAGTTTCCTCATTCAGCAAGGGGCATTCTGACCTGAAGTGTCCAAGTTTCTTGCACTTAAAACATATAACATCTTCCTTCTTGTTGAATTCATTTTTATTTTTTATTTTCTATAAAAAAACTTTGATCTCTTCTGTAACTTTTCTTAACCAGTCTCCTATCTCTTTGTCCCATAAGTTTTCTAAATCTTCTTACTACCATAGCTAATTATTCATCATCATCACATGATAAATTATCTAATTCTTCTTCAAGAGTGCTTGCTTTTAAAATAATGTTTTTTTTCCTTTCTTTTGCTTCTCTTTCGTTTTCTTCATCCTCTTCTTTAAGCTCCAGCTCATGAGTGAAAAGAGAGCCACAAATTTCATCAAGAGTGATGACATTTAAGTCCTTAGCTTATCAAATAGCAGTCACTTTTGGCTTTCAATTTTTAATTAGGCTTTTAAGAAGTCTTTTTACAATTTCATGTTCAGGAATTGGTTTACCTAGCTGACTAAGTTATTGGTGATGTTAGTGAACCTATCAAGCATGTTGGTGATATCTTCACCAGGTTCCATCTTAAATATCTTATAGTTGTGAGTTAGGAAAGCTATTTTAGACACTTTGACTTCTAAAGTCCCTTCATGGATAATCCTAAGTTTGTCCTAAACTTGTTTGGTTGTGGTAAAGTTTCACACTTTGTTAAACTCAGTGAGAGTTAAGGAACAATGTAAAGTATTTATTACCTTAAAGTTTGTCTGAACCTTTTTGGTTTTAGCTTCAATCCATTCAGCCCTTGGCTTAGGAAATCATTTCATTGGTTACTACATTTATGGTCGAGGGGATAAAAGGTCTATCATTGATGGCATCCCACATTTCATAATCTATTGCCCTTATGTAGATAGACATTCTAGTGCCTCAATAGTGCTAGTTTGATCCATCAAATAAAAGTGGTCTGTTTGTGGACTATCTCTCAGCAACTGTAAATTTTAGAAGAGCCATTTGAATCTCCCTTAGGATGTTAAGACTTAAGAATGAGGGATAGGCTCTGATACCACTTGTTGGTCCCAAATAAGTGTACTAGAGGGGGTGAATATCACTTTTTGAATGTTACTAAAATTAACTTCTAATTGGGGGCAAGTTAAAGGTCAATCATGAAAAGTTAAATGCTAGATAAAAGAGTGATTTAAGGAAGAATAAAATGAAAAAAATAAAACAAACCAGACAATGCACAAAGATTTATAGTGGTTCAGTCGAAGACCTACATCCATTACCTTGATGTTCTAATTAAGGATTTTCCAAACCAAATCACTATAAATAGTGGAATTCCCAAGCTTCCACTAAACTTTTACAATGGCTTTTCACATGCTCAGCCACAATCTTTTACAATGGCTTTTCCCGAGATCAATCAAAACCCAAAACTAACTTTTTCTAGGCTAATTTAGAACCTATACAACCAATCAAGCTAACCCACACTTGATCAATCCCCTTAAAGTGACTCGCACACTTTAAGTAATCAAGAAGTTCAAGTATAAAGAAGTACCTATGATCACTAACCTAATCTGAGTGGTACAAGATGAAGTGCTAAACTATATTACAAAGATTGGAGTGAAGTGCAAGAAGGATGGAAAGAATTTTTGCTATTTTTGAGCTTTTTTTTTATCTTGGAAGCATCTCTTATCATTATTAGCCATTGGGGGTGCCTTATATACTTGAAAAACCAACTTTGATGGATGTTTGATAGCTTCAGACTGTTAGAAATAATTTGGAGTCAGTTCTAGCCATTAGTCTGTCTTTTAGCATTCAAATCTAAATTTTCAAACAGGATGATCTTAGTTGACTAACATACTTCTTAGTCGATTAAGTCATCTCTGTCTTGTAACTGAAGTTTCTGGTAGTGAGCTTTAAGTTGACTAACCATGCTCCTTAATCGACTAAGTTTTCTTTGTCTCATAATCTGCTTTACTCTCTTAGTCAATTAAATAAGGCCTTAACTGACTAAGAGCTTACTGTCTTTGAAGCAATCAATTTCATTTTTGAGTTTTAGCTTACTAACTCTTTTAGTTATCCAATTAAGAAGCTTATGTTTTATGGCTTATTTGTAGCTCCTTGTTCTTATGAGTTTTAATATTTGCTTTTCAGTGATTAATTTAATATTGACATACATTTTCATCATGCATACTCAAGTAGTATAGTTAGATATAAATGAGTGGGAATGTTTTATTATCATCAAAAACTAATGGAGCCAACAGATCTGATTTACGATTCGGGTAGACATACGCCAATTACCATACATAGCCACCTTAAAATACTTGCTTAATGAACTTAATTTAATTGATTCTAATAGACATATAGTGAACTAATTAAATTAGGTATTTGTACAAGCAACTCGATGGAGACTTGTCCATGGCTTTGGATTCTAGGTTAGTGAAACCATCCAAGAAAGATAAATAACAAGAAAAGCTTATATCATATGAAATATTGAATGAACCCATAATCCTAGGTCTTTAATATATTTCTTTTCTTAACTTATTTAGTTTGTTAGTTTATTTAATGTTGATTTTCAATTGTTTTTAATAAGTTTTTCTTCAATTTTCAGGTTACTTAAATAAGATTAATTTATTTTATAATTTTAGAAATTATTGAAACTTTAGGAACAAATCTTTGTGGGAATGATACTTTACTTTATCATTATATTACTTGTTCAATACATATAATTGCATGTGCGAAATTGACAACAAGAACCTACCAAATGTTAGAAATCAATATTAGGCTCAATTAACCAATTGATTGGTACAAATAAAAGCTCCTCTTTTTGTGAAAACAAATAAGCACAAAATCAATGGTGAGGGATAGTCATTTAAAGGTTCATTATACCAATTGGCAAAACACTAGTGAAGGCTCTTTCTTTTGAAAGGACATTAAACATACTAAGCATATGAGTTTGTTAATTACAATACATTTAAGAAAGATTTAATCAATTTTAAACCTCAGGTGAGAAGACACAATATAAGGCTTGACACTAATATAAAGCTAGATGTGAATAAAATGAACTTAAAGCTTGATATCAATATTTGGAATAAACTAAAAAACTTGATATCAATTTTTTATTTTAGCATTTAAGCATAACTGAGAAGTAATGTAAAGCACAATATCAATTCGGTGTTTAAAAGATATTGCCAATAATGAAGAACACCAATTGTTGTATTTTTACCACAACTTCTTGTTGAAGATACTAAGTGCTAATGACACCAATTTTGATTCAAAGAATTCATGCAAACATATATGTCAATGATTAACTCCTTCTTAAGAAGTCATACTGTGAGGCCTCGACCTCTATAGAACCGTAGATAGAATGCTTGCCTATTTGAAACACCTCGAAAAAATTTTCAAAAGGTCGGTATTGTACCAAGCGGTACAATTAAGTTGAAGTAAGCCTCGAACTAGTGCAAATAGAAATTCTAAGAAGAATTTGAGAACTCTAAAACCCACAAAATGACTTAAAATGGTGATTCGGGTTTCGAGGACTGATTTGAAGTTAATCGAGAATATTGACTATGTAGGGGCAAAATGGTCATTTTGCCACTTAAAAATTTGATTTGGATATTTGATGAAAATTTTGATTTAGATTGATCATTTGGAATATAATATGAGGTTTAGCAGTGAAAAATTTTAATTCTCAATATTTTTTGAACATAGGGGCAAAAAGGTAATTTTGTCACCTCGAGGGCAAAATGGTAATTTTTCACCCCCAACACTGGTTAAGCTTATAGATTTTACTCATTATGGGAATGGATAAATATGACAAATTGTGTGGTGGAGAATTACGAAATTAAAAGTTAAATATTTAAATTTTGGACCAATAAGAGAATGCCACGTGTCAAGCCTTTATTACTTTAATATTTAACTTGAAAAAATCAGCCCATATCTTCCCCAACACACCTTCCATATTCAGCCAAGCAAGAGGAAAAGAAACCAAAGGAAGAACAAAACCCTAAGAGGAGAAATTCAAAGGGAAAATGTGAAAATTCAAGGAATCAAGCAAGATAAGGTAATTTTTTTTTATTTTTGATTGAAATCTACATTACCCATGCATTTCTCCTTATCTTCCATGGTGGAATTACATGTTTTCATAATGGATTCATGGCTGGCTGAATGGGTATGGAGAGGAAATGATGTTGAAATTGATTTGATTTTAATATATGTTAGTGTTTTTAGGTGATTAATGATGTGTAGTATGAAAACAAGTGAAGAAAATCACCTAATCTTTGGTACTCTTCATTGGTCGAATCTACCTTGTAGTGTGTTGAGAATGAATTGATTTTGTATCAAGTGAATTGGTTGAGAATTAATGATTTATGGTGAGAAAATTAAGTGGGAAAAATATTAGTGTGAATGCACCCACCATGACCGAATTCATCATGAAGAAATGTGAAAGTGGTTATACTGAATTTTGGGTTATTTGGCTTGCATTTGGTGAATTGAAGTATTAGAAAATAAATGGAGTAATTTGGAATTGAATTAGACACGTTGGCTATTTAGTCGAGTGATGGATCGAATTAGATAAATACTGCATTTAGATAGTTACTTGAGAATTTATATCCCGATTCATGCATTCATATAGAATTTAAATTTGTTTTAATACGATTTATCACAAATGTAGTAATTGCTTGATTGTGCAATATGTCAAGGTGGTGAATCCTTCGATAGGGGCAAAGAAATTGTACCCGAGGATTAGCAGTCGAAGTACCCGTAAATTTGTGAGTGAACTTGCATTTCAAAATTTGTTTTGGGAAATTTTAATTAAGTTGAGATGAAATGATTGAATGATTATATTAAATTTTTATTTTTAAATGAGTCCTAGGAACAAGCATTTGAGAATTATTTAATGTTATGAGTATGTACATTGTGTAAATAAAATGAATACATGCTCATTGGTTGTGTTGATAGCAATATGAATGAATAGGTAATATGTATGAATGACCAGAAGTTGTGCGAGTAGGGAGTGCACATATGGTCATATGGCTTCGTGCGAGTAGGGAATGCACAGAGTGCAGGAGCTTGGAAGGGATGTTGAGTCATACCCCTTGCCGAGTGATTCTCTGCCCAGGAACTTGGAAGGGATGCTAGGTGATACCCCTTGCCGAGTGATTCTCCGCCCAGGAACTTGGAAGGGTGATACCCCTTGCCGAGTGATTTTCTGACCTGGAGCTTGGAAGGGATGCTAAGTGATACCCCTTGCCGAGTGCTCTAATAGTTATCTCTTTTACCACCAAGGATGGTGAAGTCCTGGTGGTGTATGTGATTGCATGTGATTTTATATATATATATATATATATGCATGATATAATGTGCATGATGGAAAATGTGGTTTGTATGGTATGTGAAACCCATGTTCTGTGACGGTTTGTGATAAACCGTCGATTTTGCTATCTTGGTAGAATGATTGGTGTAAATTCAGGGATGCTTTATCCTTGAACGCATAATAAATTTTGGGTTAAGGGAAAAGGGTTTAAATATTAGCTAGATCAAAATTGCCTTGTTTCCAATCAGTACATCATGGTTATTAAAATTTCTTGGCTAATATTGCTTGTTCCCTTCTAATGTTCGCTCACTGAGTTTCGTACTCACGATTTTAAAAATTCATGTTTTCAAATCAAGAGACTGTTGGGTCCTAGTCGAGGAGTCCTCGTAATTTGTCTCCTAGGTAGGTGCTCGGCATTCAATAGTTACCTTTTTCTGTAGTTCTCCGTTGGAAATTATGGGTCTTTTTTGTTATGTGAATATGTTCATGTAATGTAAGTATTGAGCTACATATCATGAACAATGTATGAATATATGTTTTAATCGGTAATGCCATCGTGAATTGACTATCTTCACACTGTTTGAGAATGCGTAAGGTCGCATTAGTTGACAAATCGTTAATTAAAATAAGTAGTATAGGCTTGCTTGGGCTTAGTGAGTTACGCTAATTGGGTTCATGCGCCAATCATGGCCCGAGAATTGGGGTTGTGGCACATACGGTCATTATCAATTGTTAGTAAAGGAAACCATGAAACAAAAAGAAAAGAGACAAGGAAAATAATCCCCTTAAAGCATAATCTTACTCCCTCTTAGAGAAATCATGAAACCAATAAGTTACCAATTGTTAAAAGACCATTTGTTAGGAAAAAAATCATGAGCCTAGAATAAATGAGTATTTAAGTAGAAATTCAATATGTTCATCTAATGCTCAAGTATTCATGGAACTAGATGAGTATGAGAATTTCAATAAATGTTCAACACATGCTTTAATACTCATATTTTCAAGAAATATTTGTAAAATAATTCTTAGGCATGTTATCAAGTATCATTCTCAAACATCATCAAGCATCATTTAGCATTTTCAATTTTCATCAAGTATTATCCATCATTGATCATCATCAAGCATTCCTTACGTATTCTCAATCATCATCATCATCATCAAACAAGCATTACTAAGCAATAACAATCTTTCATTGTCAAAGAATTCTCCAATTCATATAACGATGGAAACTCGAGAAAAGAAATCATCATTAAGCATTCTTAATTGCCATCTTTAGCAAGCATGCCAAGAAATATTCTCCAAATCATGTATGAAACTATCAATTTAAGGAGAATTTTCACATTAAGAAAATATTATTATTAACGAAGAATTACCAAAGCATTTTGCACATATTGCAATCATGTAAACAAATGTTATAATCAAGTAAGCACAAGCATGATTACAAGAAATAAAATGGCTATATTCATTAATCATGAATTTAATTTGTTTTTCGAAATGCAAGCATGAATACAATTTTTTGTTTTATTTTTTAAAATTAAATAAACATATACCAATAAAAAATATGCAAGCATTGAAATTCAAGGTAGATGCTGTTTCTCAACAATCTTCATAATTCATAAGTGTGGAATATTGAAAATAAAGCACTCAACTCATGACCATGTAAAAAGTGAACATCCAAGCATCAATGAATATCAATTATCGAGATTCAAAAAGTGAGTATTCATTATAAGCACATTATGTATTCACTACTCACTTAAGCTATAAGTCATATTTCATTTGGCATTCTAAATTATTTCAATAACCTATAAGCTAGAGTGGAGGCACACCAAATTTTTAGATCATGTGAACATTTATGGCTTAGTAAAGACATAGCAATATTCAAATGCATATTCAATGGATATTTCAACTATGTCAACACGAACTCTATGTCATGATCAAACTTGACTTGAGTGATGAAATTAAGTACAATAAGTAATTATATTACTTAACTCAAGTTTTGGACGCCAATCATTAAGGTCAAGTAAGATCAAAAGTCGTGTAAGCATTTAATTTGACCAAAACAATAGATGAACAAAAAAAAATTTCATTGAGTTCAATGATTTTATCCCAATCAATTTTATGAGCTTAAGCAATGATTCAATCTTGAAACATCATTTAAGTACAAACATGAAACATAATTCAAGAATTGTTCTTAGACTTAAGCATTTGATCATTTCAATTTTCAAGACATGCTTTTTCAATGTAAGCACATGAGAAATAATAAAATCAAGCACTTATGAATAATTTCTTATTTTTCAAATTTTGTCAATTAAGCATTAAAGAATTAATAATATCAATATGGGTGCCAATTTTTCTCCTAACTCAAATGCTTTAATTCGTTAAAGCAAGCTTTAATCAATTAAGGTGCTAATGACTTGAAAAGCTGTGTTCTAGTTTTGGAGAATATAACTGCTTTAATCGATTAAAAGGGTTTTTAACTAATTAAAATCTTACTAGTTTGGACTTATATTTTGTACACAGAATCATTATAATAGGTTAAAGGATGTCTTATCTAATCAAAACAAGTTCTATCTTATTTCTAAACCTTCGTTAACTGATCAAAACATAATCTTAACCAATTAAAGCAAAAGATAAAGCCAAATTTCACATAATGTATCATCAAAAACATATTCAATTCAACTAAATTTAAGCTCATGCACGTCAACCATTCTTAGTTCTCTTCTAATTCTACAAAATTGGTCCTCACTTAATGGTTTTGTAAAAATATCAGCTAATTGATACAATGTATCTACAAATTCAAATTTAACAACTCCCACAAGCACATGATCTTTAATAAAATGATATTTAATCTCATTGTGCTTAGTTCTAGAATGTTGAATATAATTCTTTGAGATGTTAATGGTTCGTTGTAACAAAAGATAGGAATGTTATGCATGGACATACCAAAGTCATTCCATTAAACAATATATCAGGCTTACTTGTTGTTAAATAAAGAAGTGAATCAATCATACCTCTATAAAGCTTTTGGTCCACATATTTTCATTTCTTATCTTTATCAAGCATCGTTGAGGAGCCCATTGGTGTTTCAATTGACTTCACATTAATCATACCAAACATTTTCAACATCTCCTTAGTATATTTAGCTTGGTTGATGAAGATGCCATCCTCACATTACTTGATTTGTGACCAAAGAAGAAACTCAATTTTCCCATCATGCTCATTTCAAACTCACCCTGCATTTCCTTAGCAAAATTCTCACATAATTTTTCATTAGTAACGTTGAAGACTATATCATCAACATGTATTTGAAGAACAAGTAAATCATTTTTAGTTTTCTTAATAAAAAACGTAGTATCTACATTTCCCTTAGAAAATCCTTTTTCAATAAAAAATTTTGAAAGCCTTTCATACCAAGCTTTAGGAGCTTATTTCAATCTATATAATGCTTTGTGTAGTTTATAAACATGATCATTCTTTTAAAAATCTTTGAAACCAGGGGTTGTTTCACATATACTTCTTCTTGAATAAAACCATTTAGAAATGTATTTTTAGCATCCACTTGAAACAATTTGAAATTCATATAACAAGCGTATGCAACCAAGAGTCTAATTGCTTCTAATCTAGCTACAAGAGCAATGTTTGATCATAATCAATACCTTCCTCTTGATTGTAGCTTTAAGCTACTAACCTTACTTTGTTCCTTACTACATTACCTAACTCATCTAATTTTTTCTTAAATAGCCACTTAGTATCAATAATTGGATGATTGGTTGGCCTTGGAACTAAGGTCCAAATCTTGTTCCTTTCAAAGTGGCCAAGCCTTCTTGCAATGCAGTTATCCAACTTTGTTTTTTTTCAACTTCCTTAAAGTTCTTAGGTTCTACTTGTGAAATAAATGCCATATAGTAATAAGCTTCCCTTAGTCCTCTTCTAATTTTGACACCTTCTAAGGGATCTTTAATGATTTGTTCTCAAGGATGATTTCTTACAAATTTCTAGCTTCTAAGAAGATCATTGTGTTGATTTTTAGTTTTTTGCAAGTCCTCTAATGGCAATTCTTCTTCATTTTTTTCCTTAGAGCTATTTTCATTATCTTCTTTGCTCTTCAAGCTTATTCTTTTATTCTCTTCTCAATTTCATCTACATCATCATCATCAAACACTACCTTTTTTGGTGCAGCATTAATCTCATAAAAAACAACATGAATAGACTCTTCTATAATTAAAGATCTTTTGTTAAACACTATAAAGACTTTAGAATTTAGTCAATTAGGCTCTTAACCACTGTCGTCTAGCGTAAAGTCAAGCTCTTGCTTCGCCCATGGCTTTAACCCATCCATAAATGCAAGTAGGACTTCTTTCTCACTCAAGTCCCTTACTTGTAATACGAAATCCCCTTTTTAACTTTCCCCTTACCTCATGCTTGGTATATATAAAGGCAAAATTATTGTTAAAGTTCTCTCTAGAATGCTTCCTAAATGCCGATGATCGCTCCCTTAAGCATGTCATCGCATCAATGCCTTCACCACACTAAAATAATGTCCACTAAATGCATGGCAATAATGTCGATACACATAACATACACACTTAGGCAAGTATGGATTGGTTAGTTATTAAAGTCATTTCTCTCTTCTACCGATCAACTTGCTCTAATACTAATTATCACAAGTCAAGTAACTTAAGCACACATCATGCACCTTTAAGCCCTTCTTGTCAAAATAAGCCTACGTAAACCTTCACAAAACTATCAAAAACTCGATGTTCTTAAAGCAATACAATAGGTAGTGGAAATAAGAGAAAAAGAAGAGAGAAAAGTTTAAGAAAAATGAAATTTTATTTTTAAACTTGGTGTACTTTACAAATGAACAAAAAGGGTATTTATAAGTATGTTAACCCCCTTATCTAACTTATCAATAATTTAAATTTAAATTTAAACTAAATGGTTAAAGCTAAAACTAAGACATTTAAATTTGAATGTTCATCTAAACTACATCATTTAAATTTGAATGCTAATCATATCTATAGTTCAAATTACATCAACCTATCTACATTTTTCAAGGAACTTCTACCTCTTGGTATGTAGATGAGTTGGGCCAAACAATTGGTCTGCTTAAGCTGTTGGTTTGCCTGGACTGCTACACTGTACGAGTAACAGGCCTGTTAACGTACTTGGGCTACTGGTCTATTTAAGCTGCTAGGGGTGTGCAATCGGTTTTTTCGGTTACTGGATATCCAGTAACCGAACTAACCGAACTATGTTAAACACTAACCGAAACCGAACCGAATTTACTAAATAACCGAACTAACCGAAACCGAACTACTTCGGTTAGTTCGGTTCGGTTACAAAAAACTGAACTAAATAATTTTTTTTTTTTGATTTGTATGCAAAAACCGAATTTAATAAATAATTTGATGTACAATTGCACAAGATCTATCCTAATGGATGTTGTGACATAATTTATATGATTTATATGATAAAAAAATTATATGATATAATTTTATATGATAAGAAATTATATTAAATAAAATAAATACTCATATAATTTATATGATCTAAACAATACTAAATAATTAAAAACATAGATAAAAAAACAATAAATAGTCTTGAACAAATAATAACAAATCATTAACAGTATTTAACTAGATAAAAAACTATAACAAATAACCTTCAACAAATAGATTGTACCCTTAAACCAAAGCTTAAAAAATACATACTAACAAAAATAGATATTACTAACATTAGCACCAAAAGCACTAATTTCAAAAGTAAGAAACTAAGAAACAATATATGCTCCAATAGTCCAGTAGGCAGCAGCACGCCAGCACCTCCATGGCCCCATCAAACTGGAACAACAGCATGCATATACAATTTTCAAGAATAAAGACTAAAGATTGCTACCATAAATGAAAAAATAAAAACTAAAACAAATTATCATCAATAAAGACTAAACTTTTTCAGGAATAAGATAATATAAAATTGTTAATTTGATAAATATTTAAGAATATACTTATCAAATACTAAACATTACTTGATTACCTTAAAGATGATCAAGTATATTGTCCACTGCAATCTTTGACAACTCTACAATATATAAACAAAAAAGTAAGAAATAAAACAATAACATATTAACAATTAAAACAACAAAAATGAAATAATGATATAAATAAAATACTAACCTTCATTAACTTTCTCAAGCTCGACCAAATCATTCTCAGTGTCATGAAGATAATAAGAAGAGCCACGTAACCAATCTTGAGCACAAATAAGAGCTTGCACCATCTTAGGCATTAAAGAACTCCTATATGCATCAAGCACACGACCACCAGTGCTAAAAGCTGATTCAGAAGCAACTGTAGATGAAGGAATCGCTAATACATCACGAGCTAGTAGGGCAAGAGTAGGGTACCTATGACTATTGAGTTTCCACCAAATGAGAACATCAAAGTCATCACCATCGGTTGCATCAGGCTCATTTAAACTCAAATACTTCTCCAATTCCGATTTATCCTCTTCCCTACCAATTGCAATCTTATATCTTTTAAATTCATTCAGAAGAGAAACACTAGCACTGGAGTCAATATCATAATCAAATTCAGAAATTTGGCTCACTTGGGATTGGCTACTGTCACCAACTTTCTCAGTAGGAGGTTGAACATTTTTTTTATATTCAACAAGCAACTCCTCCATTGTTTCTTTCAAATTCACACAAATCGATGAAGCTTGCTCGTTCGAATACATTTTCCTCAAACAAAACTCCACAAATACAAGTTTCTTCCTTGGATCAAGAACAGAGGCAACATAAAGCAGCTTATTCATTTTTTCTATATTTCCCCAATACTTATCAAACTTCTCCTGCATTTTCTTTGCCATTGCTTGCAACTCAACATCAGGATGTCTTTGTCTATCTCTCAAAATGCAATAAATACCACAAATATCATCAAGAAAAGTATTAATAGTGGCATAAGAAGTAGCTGAAACTTTTACTGTGAGTGTGTAAAAATGTTTCAAGAAAAGATTCAACCTCATAACATTTTCCCAATCCTCATGTTCAGGTATCCCATCTCCCAACAACAAATCAGTTCTATACTGAGAATCAGCTTCCTCAAATAAATTAAAGGCTTCCTCAAACTTTTGAGCTGTTTCTAACATCAAGTAAGTGGAGTTCCATCGAGTACTAATATCCAAGCACAACAAATTTTTTGACTGAATATTTGCAGACTCAACACATTCTTTGAACTTCGTTAACCTCGCAGGTGACTGTCTCACATATCTAACTGCCCCTCTAATACAAGCAATTGAAGCATTCATTTCCTTCAATCCATCAGTGACAATGAGATTAATGATATGTGCAATGCATCTCATATGTAGAAATTTGCTTTCTAAAAAGCTATTTCCTGCTAAGTTCAATTTTTTCTTCAATTGGGCTATTGCAACATCATTAGAACTAGCAGCATCACTAGGAGTAGGAGCTAGAGCTGGATTATCATTTTCACTTGCCATTGAAATCTTCAACCTGTCACTCAAAAAAAAATTAATTAATTAGCAAATTAATTTCAGCTTTACTAAGAAAATAGAATTGGAATTTCCAAGTGGCAAAAATCATAGGAAACACAGTTCTGAAGGAGACACCACGTGAATCATCTAACCGTAAAACAAGTGGTCACTTGTTTATTTTGATTTATTTTTTTCAGAATCTGGAGCTACAAATCAAGAAAACTACAATAGAGCTGGAAATCTTGCAAACCAATCTCAACTAACTCTACTATGGCAAACCCCTGTCTATAGCCTTTATAAAACTATTTTTTAAGTACTCCATTGCTTGAATTTGTTTATTTTTTTTTTCACATTATTTGACTTAATCTTGAAGGGAGTATGAGCTGGACAATGAAGAGGGTGCTTCACTTGCTCAAATCTTGTGGTGTGAGAAAAACTTGAAAGCTACACTACAAGGAATCATAGATAGGAAAGTAAGTTCTAGTATTATCTATATATCTATAAATACATACTTTATCTAATTCATTCTCAAAAAACAGCAAGCAATGAGAAACTCTGCCCATGTTTATTATGCTTCTTGTAGAAAAGGTTGCTTAATGAAACGTACCCATCACTTGGGCAAACAAGGCTTCGAATACCAATTATTGAAGACAACCAAGTAACTAAAATAGTTTAAAAGGAAAAATTACATTTTTTTGGTTGTTTTTTATCTGCAATAATATGCATAACATTAACATCAGAGGGATTGAAATGGTGTTGCAGTCTTGCAGAGACGAGGACAAACCCCATTTGCATACAACTTTCCTGGGAATCAACTCAATCAAGTGCTCAACAGAGCAAGGCAAACCCTGAATTCTAGGAGTCGATTTCTAATGCAACATAATCCTAGGACTTGGCCGTACAGGTTAATCAAATAACCCCATCGTATACAATTTATCAATGAGTGTTATTGTTGTAAAATAAGAAGTCTAACAATTTGATAGATCATACACTTCAAATAGCATGTTAGACTGTTGGAAAATAAGGTACAGGCACAAAAGACTGTTAGCATGAATAAAAAGGACTCCAAAAGCATTTATACCAGAGGCTTCACTTCAATAATTTGCTGGTTGTCGGTCGGTCACGAATCACAATTCACGGGAGGACGGCAGAAAAGCAAAGTTGTCTTAGTGATGGGAGACGAGTCACGGTGCTGGACCTGCTGGTCGGTCAGAGCTCACGGGGGGACGGGCCAACAGGGGACGGCAGAAAAGCAAAATTGTCTTGGTGATGGGAGACGAGTCACGGTGCTGGACCTGCTGGTCGGTCAGAGCTCACGGGGGGACGGGCCAACGGGGGACGGCAGAAAAGCAAAGTTGTCCTGGTGATGGGAGACGAGTCACGGTGCTGGACGTGCTGGTCGGTCAGAGCTCACGGGGGGACGGGCCAAGGGGGACGGCAGAAAAGCAAAGCTGTCTTGGAGATGGGAGTCACGGTGCTGGTCGGTCACAGCTCACCGGAGGATGGGGGACGGCAGAAAAGCAAAGCTGTCCTGGAGATGGGAGTCACGGTGCTGGTCGGTCACAGCTCACCGGAGGATGGGGGACTGTGAGACCCTGTTGACTTTGTTAAAAGACAGTATTGTACTGAGTAGTACAACTAAATTAAATCGAGCCTTGAACTAGTTTAAATAGAAATTCTAAGAGGAATTTCAAAATTCTGAGACCCATAGAATGGCTCAGAATAGTGATTCAGAGTTCAAGGTCCAGTTTGGAGTCAATCGGAAAAATTGACCGGTTAGGGACAAAACGGTCATTTTCTGATTTGTTGATTTATAGAGATTTTTAGTCAAAATTTGATCACATTGGACAAAAAATAATTATATGACATACAGTTATGATCCCATAATCATAAAATGGTGTTTAGCAGTGTAAAATGATGATTTTCGGTGTTTTTGGAGCACAAGGGCAAAATGGTAATTTTGCCACCAGAGTGCGAAATGTGAATTTTTTTGAAAGGATTTTACCCCAATTGGGTAATATTGATTTATATTAGTGTTATTTGAGGTTGGACAGTGAAAATAAAACAATTTCGGGACATTTCGGAGTATAGGGGTAAAATCGTAATTTTGCAATCCCGGGGGCAAAACGGTAATTTTCCACCACCAGAATAATTTTTCCAGCCATGATCATCTATGGATCAGATTTTTACTTGATTAATCAAGTGGTGGAGAAAGAATGGAAGAAAAAGTCAAAAAGTCAAAAAACGGGCCAATCACATGGTGCCACGTGGCAAGCCTTTATATTTTATTATTTAAGCCATAAAAATCAGCCTTAGCCCTCATTTCTCTCTCCAAATTCTGGAAAAGAACCGATTGAAGGGAAGAAAAGAAGAACAAAGGGAAAACCATAAAAACCTAGGCCAAAATCCATAGATTTCAAGTGTTTTTCAAGATTCAAGCAAAACAAAGGTAACTTTTCTTTAGATTTACTCTAACCCTAGCTTATCTATGCTTTTGTTCTTGATTTCCATGCTTGAACATTGAGATATCATGAAGAGTTTAATTCTGAAAAATGGGTATGAGTATGGATTTGATGTTGGATTGGATTGAATTTAAGCTATGTTGGTGTTTAAAGGTAGTTAAGCATGATTATGGACAAAAATGAAAGAAAGAAATTGAATCTCATGGTGGTTCTTTGTTAGGCCGAACCTAGGGTGGAGAATGCATGAGGAAAATTGGTTCATTTCAAATGAAATGGTTTCATTTGAAATGAAGGAAATTAGAAAATGACAAATGCAAGTGAAAAATGTAGTAGAAAAATTTTCAATGCTAATGCACTGTATTGGCCGAATTTTTCTATAAAGAAATGGAAAATATTGAATGCTAAAATTGGCACTAATTACATGATGTGGGATGAATTAAGCTATGAGAAAAAGAATGGTGCAATTTGGAATCAAATTGGACATAATAGCCGATTAATCGGGTAATCGGTCGAGATTGGGCAATACCGCATTAAAGTGATAATCGGACGCATTTTTGCCTTTGAGTATCATATGTGAGCAATTTCAATTGGTTTATATTAGTTGGGGACAATATAGTAAATTCCCTAATTTTATTCTGTGTCAAGGTGGTGAGAAGTCCGAGAAAGGCAAAGGAATCGTGATTGAGGATTTTTAATCTGAGAGCATCCGGAATCCGGATTTGTGAGAAGGTGAGTGAATTTGCATTTCAAATTATTTGGGAAATGCACATTGTATTGATTAGGATAATTAAATGATTTATCCAAATTTTTTTTTAAAATACGTGCCGGGAACAAGCCCTTGATAAAAATGATTTTTATGTGGTAAATATGTGTTATGCATGAAAGCGTAAAAATATGTGTTATGCATGAAGGCATAGAAAATATGTATTATGCATGAAAGCGTAAAAATATGTGTTATGCATGAAGGCATAGAAAATATGTATTATGCATGAAAGCATAAAAATATGTGTTATGCATGAAGGCATAGAAAATATGTATTATGCATGAAAGCATAAAAATATGTGTTATGCATGAAGGCATAGAAAATATGTGTTATGCATGAAAGCATAAAATTATGTGTTATGCGTGAAGGCATAAAAATTATGTGTTATGCTTGAAAGCATAAAATTACGTGTTATGCGTGAAGGCATAAAAAAAATTATGTGTTATGCTTGAAAGCATGAAATTATGTGGTATGCATGAAGGCATGAAATATTATTTATTTGATGTGAAATTTGAGTGTGATAAATGTGTACATTGTGATGATGTTTACATGGATGGTTGAGAAATGTTGTGAAAGTGTTACCACCGTGCACGTGTGAAGAAGGAAAATGCATATGCCTGAATGGTATGCATAGTGGGGACGGCGATACGTAACGCCCACTAATTCCTTGAAATTCAGAATTTAGTAAAGTGGGGACGGCGATACGTAACGCCCACGATTCCTGGCAATGTTCACGCATGAACTTTGGTGAAGCGTGATTTGCTGTCCAGGAGCTTGGCAGCGACGCTGAGTGATACCGCTTGCCGAGTGCTCTGATACTCCAGCCATGTGCGCGATGTGAGAGTTGCACATGAGCTGGTGAGATTGAGTGATATTGAGTAAAAGTGGGGACGGCGATACGTAACGCCCACTATTTACTAGAAATTGAGAATTGAGTAAAAGTGGGGACGGCGATACGTAACGCCCACTATTTACTAAAAATTTTGAAAGTTGAGCAAAGTGGGGACGGCGATACGTAACGCCCACGATTCCTGGAAACTATCACTCGTGAACATTGGTGAAGTGTGATTTGTTGTCCAGGGGTTTGCAGGGACGGCGATACGTAACGCCTGCGAGTGCTCAAATAAATGTGTTTGTGTACATATATGATTGATTATGTCCTTGAGTATATATGTGTGAAATTGAATATTATTTAATTATAAATTAAATTGAATTAAGGGGTAGGGTTTGATAATAAATTGGATCAAAATGATTGTGTTCCAAAATGTGTGCATATATGTATATATGTTGTGCATTGATAGATAATGCTGTGTAATGATTATAACCGTACGTGTGAATGATGATTTGGGGCTCATAGAGGATAGGATTGCTGTGTGATCTCCTATCCATGAGCGAATGATGATAAGGGACTTATAGGTAGAAGGGATGCTGAGTGATACCCCTTACCAATTGATTTCTGTCTATGAACTTGGAAGGGATGCTGAGTGATACCCCTTACCAATTGATTTCTGTCTACTAATTTGGAAGGGATGCTGAGTGATACCCCTTACCAAATGATTTCCGTCCATGAGTTTGGAAGGGATGCTGAGTGATACCCTTTACCAAATAATGTTTGCCCAAGAACTTGGCGGCAAAGCTAAGTGATACTGCTTGCCAAGTTCCTTGATAAATGTTTTTCCACTAAGGATAGTGAATATTAGCAGTGTATATGATTGCTTATGTATTTGTGTATATATGTGATTGTATGGTATGCGAATTGTTTGAAATTGAAGATGAAAATATTTCAATGACGTTAAATATGATTGTCATGCATCTGTGTATATCAACATGATGCCTATATGTATTATTGAGAAATTATGTGAAATTGAGTGTACTGAATTGTGTACCCTTGTATTATGCTGATATGCATTATTAATAAATTATGGTGAAATTGATGCAACCGTGCATGTGCGGAGTGGGAAGTGCAATGCCGGTTGAATGATAAAGGGTGTGATAATTACGACCGTGCATGTGCGGAGTGGGAAGTGCAATGCCGGTCTAATGATAAAGGTTGTGATAATTACGACCGTGCATGTGCGGAGTGGGAAGTGCAATGCCGGTCTAATGATAAAGGTTGTGATAATTACGACCGTGCATGTGCGGAGTGGGAAGTGCAATGCCGGTCTAATGATAAAGGTTGTGATAATTACTACCGTGCATGTGCGGAGTGGGAAGTGCAATGCCGGTAATGATGTATGAGTTGAGAGTATAGCAGAGTGGAGGAAAAGATGGGACAATGAATGAGATAGAATAATTGGTGAATTAAATTGTACGTGGTACATATGCATATATAAATTGTACGGGTTGTGAAACCCTTATTATGTGACGGTTTGTAAACAACCGTCGATTTACTACTTTGATAGAATGATGAGTGTGAATTCAAGGATGTTTAATCCTTGAATGCATAACAAATTCCTGGGTAAGGGAAAAAGGGTTTGAAATATTAGTTAGTTGAAAATGGCCTTATTTTCAACCAGTGCATCATGATTGACAAATCTTCTGATGAGATTGCTTGTTCCCTTCTAATATTCACTCACTGAGTTTCGTACTCACGTTTTTCAAAAATTCATGTTTTCAGATCAAGAGACTGTTGGGCTCTAGATCGAGGAGTCCCCATAGTGCATCTCCTGGGTTTGTGTCTGGCATCCGATAGTGATTCCTTTTGTGGTAAATGTCTCCGCTGGAAGTCTTGGGTCCTTTGTATTGTAAATACAATCTAATTATGTGAATATATGTATGTAATGTAAATTGCTAAATACATGACTGGTATAGTGCATGTATATAAATGTTGAAAATGCCATTGTTAAATGGCTTTGTATGCACACAGGATGCATTACGTGTGAATGCCTCACACGAGTATACGTTGAATACAGTTAGTGAATTAAGTGAAAATAGGCTTGCTTGGGCTTAGTGAGCTATGCTCATTGGGTCCTTGCGCCGGTCATGGCCCGGGAATTGGGTCGTGACAGGGACGGCAGAAAGCAAAGCTGTCCTGGAGATGTCCTGGAGATGGGAGTCATGGTGCTGGTCGATCACAGCTCACGGGAGGATGGGGGACGGCAGAAAAGCAAATCTGTCCTGGAGATGGGAGTCACGGTGTTGATCTTGATCAGTCACAGCTCATGGGTGGATGCCAGGATGGGGGACGACAGAGACGACAGAAATCACAGAATGGCTGAATGCCTGAATGGGAAAATGGTAATCGGTATTCCTAAGGTAAGGAAGTAAAATCTCTAAAATGCCCTTCAGTTGTTCTTCGGTTAGTTCGGTTAATACGGTTAGATATTTTTGTAACCGAAACCGAACCGAAGTTAATATCCTAACCGAACTATCCTAACCGAACTAACCGAACAACCGAACTAACCGAACCGAAAAAACCGAACTCATTTCGGTTCGGTTCGGTTGTTCGGTTCGGTTCCATTTTGCTCACCCCTATAAGCTGCTGACCACCTACTCTTTTTAGAGGCTGTTTGGTCTAGCTTTTTTCTAGTTTAAAAACTATTATGAAGCTCTTATGAAAAATAATAGTTTTTAAAATTAAGCTAAAGTTGTTTGATAAATTTTTTTTATAAGTTTTTTTATATAAGTTATAATTTTGGTTAAAATTATTTTAGAGGGTATTTTTTTTTAAAAGGATAATATAGTAATTATTTTTAATAGATAAAGATATTTTTGAAACAAAAATAAAAAATTTTCTTGTATTTTTAAAAGAAGAGAAGAAAAAGCTCCTCCCATGAGTTTTTTTTAAACTCTTTTTTTAAATATTTTACTCTTTAAAACAAAGTTACTTTTTTTTTAAATTTTTTAAAATTTATATTTAATCTAATTTTTACTTTTTAAATAATAAATAAATAAAAAAAAATCAGACCAAACATGCACTTAGCATTGGGAGCGTTCATTTGCAACTGAATTTGGGCCGAAGTCTAGAGTTCTAGGGTTGGTGTTGGGCAGTTTGAAACCGGACTAACTGAAGCATGCTCCCTGCGGTTACCTTGTCGGCTTTTTCAGTTCAGGTACCGCCCAAAGTGCACAGCTCTCAAAGTCTTAACTCTCTGTATCTCGCTCTCTTTAGTTCAAAGTTGTCTCAATGGAGGAAGATAAGGTAAAATGCAACCTCTTTACTGCTTTGCTTCTTCCTTTCCATATTCTTTTTTTTTATCTTTCTTGAAGTTTGATTTTGTTTACCATGTGCCTCTCTTTCGTGCTCTATTGGGATTGCTTTCAAAATCCCAAGGAATTATCAGAAAAACTGAACTGGACATCGAGTACAGAAAATTTTACACTTCAAACAAGCGCCTCTACCTTTGCATGTTTTAATTTGCTTTTCTTTTTCTTTTTCTATTGCTGTTGTTTGTCACTGACCAAATAGACTAAATAATAATGCTTTTCATTTTCTTTTTTTATTTTTTGATAATCAATGCTTTTATTTTCTATCACTTCAATTATTTTCAATTGATGTGAAATATTTTGTTTATATGATATTTATGAGCTTTAATTCTAATATTGTATTGCCCATTTATGTCAAAGTTTACCTTCTTTTAGGGTTTATGTTTTACATATATTTGTGTTCATTTATGCTGTATTACTATCTGCTTTATCTTTTTTTTCCGGTTAGTTTCTGAATGTGGGTTTTATTTCTTATATTGAAAATTGGAAACGTATAATGGTTTTTGCTACTCTCGAATGTTTGAGCTAACCTCAGCCTCTTGTCTATTCACATTTCAATTGGAAAATGCAAAAGAGAGTGAGAGCTTTAATGGGTATAATATTGTTAGGTTCATTTCTCTTTGTTCAGAAACTATTTTGGTTTTTGCCAGGTCATTTAGAAATGGGATTATTGAGATCTTAAACTATCTGTTCATCTTGCATGCATAGCTGGCATGTTGCCTTCTTCAGGAGGCTGAACAGGAATATGAAGTAATCATGCTACTTCAGATAAGAGTTATGACATTTCGGTTTACTTCTTTGCATACTGATTTTTTAAATCTCAAAACATACTGTTTTTTTAAATCTCAAAAACTTGTTTCTTTCTGTCAATTATTCTGCTTTTTTCATGTGTAAATCAATTCCAAACTTGTCTGTTAAAAATAGGAACATGAAATGATATTTCATGTTCAATAACCACCGTTGCTGGATTGGTTAACCATCACGGAGAGGATGGGCTGTTGCCACATAGGTTCTCTCACCTCCATTATTTTATATTGAAGATTATCTTTGTGTTTGTGTGTGCACACACATGTACATGCATATGAGTGTAGTGCATGTCTGCTTTTGGAAACAACCATTTTCACATTGAATGGCGTTGATAGGGGTTTCTGTGTCATGTTGTGTTTGAGTTTAGTAAAAAAACAAATTAATTGCCATACAATATTGTTACAGTTAGCAATTTTGACTAATTTATTATGTTTAAAATTTCTTTCTTAAAATATTATTGATCTTTTTTTTTTCTTTTCTTTTATTGTTTTGCTGCAGCATGTTTTATGTGATAATACATCAGATACGGGTGATGGCTGTTCAATTGTTCTTGAGCTTTCTGACGATGACCCTTTCTTTGACAAAAAGAAGGTTGGATAAAGCAGAAAACACGATCTAGTCTCTTTCATTTTCTTTATCAAGATATGTTGATTTGTGAGTTTTCCTTCCAAAGTGTTAATAGTAGTTATCAGTACCTTCGACAGTTGAAAAGATGAATAAGATGTAATTTGAGGAACTATGTAACAGGAATATATGCCTCCTATTTTAAGCAAGTGTAAGGTGTGTCTGATTTTTGTTTATCAAATACAGTAGTTTGAAATCTAGAAGTTGAAACTTGATATATTAAGGTTACTGCATTAGTTGATGCTACAGATTTTCCGCTTAACTAGCTTCTCTTTTCCATGTCTGGCAGAGATTACTCAATGACCAGGGATTTGGTGTCAAGGAAATTGTACATATTAAGAGCTCTTTGGATCCTGTTTCACTAAGTACTATTTTGAATCAAATGCTGCAGATAGCTAGAATTATGCATTTAGATGAGGTATGTTGCAAATTAACTCTATATAACTATTGATTTTACTGCGAATCATGGCGGGAAGCAGGTAAAAAGAATCAATGCGGGGTTGAGTTTTTTAACTTATATTTATTTTTCTTATGGTAGGATGAGGGCCTAATAATTTGGGGAACTGTATCTTCCTCAAGTATTTTTCATTTGCTTCTTGAAGCTATATGCAGCTTGTCCCAAGGTCCCTTTTGTTATCCTGCTTATGTAGTGTAATAAAGAAAAAAAAAAGGCACTAAACAGATTGTCCCAAGGTCCCTCCTATATGCTTTTGGCCAGAAAAAGAAAAAAAATGGAGTCCCTTTAATATGCTGGTGAATAACTGATGATGTCACACTGGGCATAAGAGGTGCCAAAACACGTATTCCCATTGTCCCTTAATTACATTGCTTGAACTTTGGATAATTAACAATTATGTAATGGGCTTCTGAGATGCAGGTAGAACTTTATTTTGGTCAAATTGATGGAATGGGATTTTACAGCCCCAGGAATGAGATGGAGGCTCTAAATTCGATGCTTTCACTTATCAACACCTCATTTTCCTGTCAAGTACACAAGCAAACACATGCCTTGCAGGATCTACAAGATGCAATTGTTAATAGGATCCATGAGTTTGGAGCCAAGTATAAAGTGGAGAATAAAATTGATAAAAGCTACAAGTGTGATAAAGAGAAGTGTTTAGTAGAGTGGGCTGAAAATAATGGTGTGAAAACAAGACTGCAGATAGCTTGTAAGTTCAAGATTAGAATTGTTATTTGTAGTGTTTTCTTATCGATTAGCTCCTGGAGAATGTTTTCATTTGTTCTCATGTTCTTGTTTTGGTTTTCCTTTTTCTTCTTGACGACTTCATCACTATTCGGACCTCATAATAGCTCTTTAAAATTTAAAAGATGTTTTCATACAGGAAAATTTTGAAAAAAAAATAAAAAAGTAAAAAAAATGAAAAGATGTTTTTGACAGAAAGAGAAAAGGAAGTCTAGTTTTTTAATATTACCCTTTTCTTGCGTGGGCCATTATACAGATATTGAAGGAGCTGGGAGAGGAGCCATTGCAATGGAAGATCTTGAAGTTGGAGACATTGCTATGGAGATTCCTGCATCTATTTTAATCTCTGAAGATTTTGTACATAAATCTGACATGGTACATTTCATCATCCCACATATATATATCTCTAGCTTATTATAACTCTTACCCGAGTTTGATTTAACATCTGTCTAAATGCACTAAAACTTGAAAAAAGAAGCATATTAGACTTAATAGATTTCTGGATGTTATTTGGTTATTCCAAATTAATACCATGTTATGATTGCAGTTTTTTCAGTAATCTCCTGGCAGTGTTATCCCCAGTACATTTTATGTGGAGTTCACTTGCTAAAAGAACATAAATAATGAAAAAACGTTGTACGTTTCTGAATGTTTTGTCTATAAATTCAGTTGCAATAGAACATAGCTTACTTGGTATGTTTACAATGCAATTAAAAGTGACAGACAATTTCCCTTAATTCTTTATCCATTACTTATCTCTATGTATGTGTTGATCTGTTTTGATCACATTTCCTGGCATATATTTGGTTCATGATCACTTGTACCTGATATGCTTATATGGAACTTATGCTAATGGAAGGTGGCATAAATTCACAGAATATGGCATACGATATAGCATAGATATTTTAATACTGGTTGAGGACATTATTGTTTGTTATTTTATCTGATTGCAGTATCAAATATTAGAGAAGATTGATAGAATGTCGTCTGAGACTATGTTGTTGTTGTGGACCATGAAGGAGAAGCACAATTGTAATTCACAATTCAAGATTTACTTTGATACACTACCAGAAAATTTTAACACAGGTTTGAACCTTTGCTGTGATGCACATTGTTGATGACATCCAGTTTGTTGCAACTTGGTTTTGTTTCTTTCAAATAGCAACCAGCTTTGCTCCAATAAGAAAAAGTGAATGAGTTCAATGCCATTTCAAAACTAGAAATGTATCTTTGAGGATTATTTTGTTCTTGAATTTTATTATTGATAATCTTACTCATGAAAATTTGTCAATGCCGGTGAGTGATTTTTTCAGAACATCAGACTAAAGTTAATGCGGTAGTCACTTTCTCTGTTACATTTTGTGTCCTATTTTCTTATTTGTTTTAATTGAAATGTGAAGAAAAATAAAAAGAACTTCTAAGTTAAACTATTTCCTTCTCCTCCTCTTCCTCTCTCTTCAGTCTTCATAACCCACAAAAATTCTCTTTCGCACTACCTCTAAACCTGCTTCCTCTCTGTACTCTCCATGCTGCAGAACCCAGGGTTAAACCCTCTCAACAAGAATTTGCTCAAATACTTTGTGATGGCCTGCATCAACAGCTCCATTAGCCAAGAGGATAGTCTCCATTATTGCAGATTTTAACATATTTCTGCTACAACTATAGGGACTCTAGAGGGATAATTTGAAATTCAGATCATTGAACAACAGATTGCCTAGATGCTTTTTTTTTTCTCTGCTTTCTTCTTTCTCTCATTCTGACCTTTTTTTTCTTTCTTTCTTTCTGTCTTATTTTTTATTCAAGGCAGAACTAACAGAATACTCTGTAACTAAAGTTTTTGTAAATCAAGTTTGTAGCAATCAATGCAAGAAAAAATCTAAAATACTTGCATGAGAAATCAGTGGTATTTATCCTTTTTATTTTTCTGTGATAGCCAAATTTTCATGCCTTTGACATTAGGCCTTCTATGCTCTCTAGTACAATACCTTTGCACAATATCATTTCAATATTATTAATGATAAATTTAAGTAAGGATAAGGAAGAAGTATTTGTTCTTGGATTAGACAGCTAGGGTGGTGGAATTGCTTTGGTTTGGTGCTAGTTATTTTGAAGGTTTTATATCATAGAAAACGCAACACAAAGGAAAAGACACCACCTTTTCCTTTTTCCTGTGTCTTGATGTGAATAAATTAATAAATTTAACCTAATAAAATGATAAAGTGAGAAATAGCAAGGCTAATATAATTTTTTTAGGTGCAATACCAGTATTATATAATGTTACCATCTTTTTGCATGTTTGTAAATTAAAATATATCTATTTTAATTTCTTGAGATTAAATTTCCACCATTTTTGTTGTCTTATATATTTACTTGAATTGCTATAGGATTGAGCTTTGGAGTTGAAGCAATCATGGCTTTGGATGGAACTTTGCTCTTCGAAGAGATAACGCAAGCGAAAGAGGTTATCAGGCTGTCCAATACCCTCCTTTATCGAGTCTACCTGACAGTTATGACTTTCTTTTCTGATAGGATGATGGACTTGTGTAAGGGATCTAGATGTTAGAAGGGTTGTGCATCTTTAGGTTTTTGATGATTGTTAACTAGTCTTATATTATATGCCATACCAGCTAGGATTTGGGTTTCTTGTGACTTTATGGTAAACTCAGGTCACTCTTCCTGTAGCCAACTAGTTTGAGGTTGAATGATTAACACGTTATTAGAGCTTGGGTCTCTTCTTACCTAATTTGTGTATTCCAGATGATAACCTTGTTTTCCTAGTTGTTCTATCAAGCCTACACATGAGGAAGAGCATTAAGTGGTGTTATTTCCATCATTTGGTATTTTATCTTGGTTGGATTTATGCATCTTTAGCCAATTGGTTTTAAACCTTGAATGCTTAAAAATTATGACTTGAGCTGTTTCCAAGGAAGTGACTTCTAGTAGGCAGTAGGTATAGACAAGGTTGATTTGGGAATTATAATATGTTTACCAAAGCTCAATCTTCTTGTTATATTAATTGGGGTAATTCAAGAAAACTGCAACTAGTCTTTGTTATCTATATGATAAATCCTTAAGTGGAAAGATGAGAACATTTTCTAAATATAATTTATAACCTTTCTTCTTTTTTGGTCTTTTTTTGTTTTTCAGCATTTACGTGTTCAATATGATGAGGTATTTCCTGCACTATCCAAAGATCATCCTGATATATTTCCATCAAAGCACTACACATGGGAGCAATTTTTATGGGCTTGCGAACTCTGGTATTCTAACAGCATGAAAATAATGTTTGCTGATGGAAAACTGAGGACTTGCTTGATACCTGTTGCAGGCTTTCTAAATCATTCAGTAACTCACTTTCTCTTGTTATCCAACATCTGCAATCTGTTTTTCTCATTTGATTTTAGATGACTAAGGTACAAATTTAAGCTTGTCAGAGATAGTTTCATATGCTATTTAACTTCATAAATCTAAGGGACTACTGGTTGGTAGCAGTTTATCAACCATTAACGTACTAAGTGCTAATATTTGTCTTAGACTATGTTTACCTTTGTGGTATTGTTTGTCCTAGTGTTGCTAGCACTGCACCTATACCAGTTGTACCAGCCTATATGTACTAGTATTGACAACCTTGGTTATTCCTTTATTATTTAGTTTACTTTTATATGTTCTCGTAGTAGAATTGTCTTTACAAATATTTCAAATGGGTCCAACCAATTTTTAAGACAGATATGTAGGCCTATTTTGCGGCCTATCACAAGGTTTTTTCTTTAACCTAGTCCATCACAATTCCTATGTCTTATGCATATATACTAAGACTTATTCTCATCCAATTTGCAGCCTTTTCTAAGTTTTAATTCTAGTTGGTATTCTGGTGTTGTTCTTTTCAGTTACATCCACACATAGTTCACTATGGCAAAGTAGATTCTGCAACAAATTCCTTGAAATTTTCTCTATCAAGGCCTTGCAGTGTTGGAGAACAATGCTGTCTTAGTTATGGAAGGTTCTCTGGTTCACATCTAGTAACCTTTTATGGCTTCTTACCACAAGGAGACAACCCTTATGATGTGATTTCATTGGGTAATTTTCTTGCCTCTAGCTCTTTACAGCCCCTACATATGTTGGGTACATTTGAGGCTCTATTTTCAGTTAGGTTAATACATGTTCTTTAATGGATTTCAAATTTTTTTACACTCTCTTTCACACCTGTGCAAACTTACAACCCCAAGTATTTATTATTTTGCAAGCATCTGCTGTATTCCCTGACTAATGTATTAAGCCTTATTTTGGTGCAGATTTTGATGTTGACTCCATTGATGATTGCCCCTTGTCGAACTGGACCACCCACATGGTCCGGGGAACTTGGCTGTCAAACAATCAAAGTATCTTCTATTATGGCTTACCATCTCCATTATTAGACTTTCTACGAAGAGCTCGGAGCCCTATGCCATTAACCAAGACCCTTGTAATTTCCTTCCCATACTTCTGTGTTTTGTGTACCCCTTTGCCTGAGTGTGTTTGTTATACTAAAGTTTTATTGTCTTATGTGATTATCTTAAACTTTGATAACCAGTTTAATGTTTTTGACTTATCCATTAATCACAAAATATTGACATATTTCAGTTCTTTGTATTCTTTCCTTTTCTTGTCACTCTCCACAGATTCAAGCAAACTTCGAAGTTGATAAACAGGTTCTTGAAGATCTACAGTCCACATTCAATGACATGCTGGAAAATTTAGGTGACACAGATTTGGTTGATAGGTAAAGAAATCTCAAGCAAGCATTTATGAATGCTTTGCAGCTGAATATAGTTTTCATTGTAAGAAAATTTCAAGTTATAATATTGGGGATTTTCTGTCTTATTCATGCAGAAAAAATGCCAGTTGGGATGTGAAGTTGGCGTTGGAATTTAAAGAGATACAGAGGAGGATTTTCTCCTCGATTATAACTTCATGTTCAACAGGTGTTAAGCTGGTGGAATGTGAACTGTCTAAATGCAAGGCTGAGTAAGGACAAGGTATGGCCAGATGAGCTGATCTCTGCAATGCATTCATCATAAAGGCTATCATGATGCTGATTGTTGACTGTTGCTTTTGTGGCGCATGGTCATCAGTATGAGATTTTTTTATTTTTTATTTTTACAAAATCTTGTTAATAGCCGCACCCAGAAGGTCAATGACCTGTCAGCATCTGACACTGTTATTGAATTTTGATAATATAAGCAGCATGAAACCATGGACTTTGACATGAATAATGGGTATAGTTTTATTATCAATGGTATTACGAGAGTTTTTATGTTATCACAAAAATATGTTGATTGTCCTGAATGATATATATAAGCTGATAGTTGGGATGGAACAAGAGAATAAAGGCGTAATAGCCTTGAGAAAAGCATGGTGCACATTGCTTTTACTTGTTTGGTCAATTACTGTTTTAACCACTTGCTAAAGTGGGATGAAGAAAGGGTTTATATTGGGACAAGATTTGTGGATGCCAAAATTTGACTTGTGGCATTGTTGGCTTTATTCTACTCCAAAATAGTAAGAGTAATGGACCCTATAATTTTCCCTTTTAGCCTACAAAGAATCATTACTCCAAGTTTGATTCCTTTGTTTTTTCACCTTTCATTTGCTTAGGCACCATACTAAAGCAATATCATATCTTCAAGTCATCGGTGCCTATAAACGCCTGTTGGCTATCAAGATCCCAACAACACCAGTAATGGAGCACGAATCTGATACAACTTCAAAGTGGAAAATCTGAAAGTGCAAGGAGCAGGAGTCACTTATTGTGGCCCGTGAATGCTAAGGAATTAAGTAGCATTACTTGTTGTTTTTGGCAGTAGGAGAGTGTAGGGTAATTACATGATCATGCAATATTTGCATGTAAAAATTATAAATGCAGGGGCTGTCCCAAAGGGAAGCACTTCAATTTAAGACTTGTGTTTATGGTTCCAAGTTAAAATTTAGATATTGTAACCTCAACTCCTCCACCATATCTCATATTTACTTCTTTCTTTCACCAAGCAAGAGAAATTAATTCATCCCTCCTCCATGTGTGTTTTTCACTCTGTCTCTTTCTTTTCTCATTCATTCTACCAACCACACCACTAATTCAACGTATCTAATCTTTATTAATCTTTTCAGCAATTAATTGACTAATATTCTATAGCTACCAAATTTGGTGTGAATTGTTTAATGTGAATAAGTGTACTTGAGTAAAATATGATGCTAATTAACTTAAGAAGAGAGAAGCAAAAAAAAAAAAAAAAAAGGAGAGGTAGCAATGGCAATGGGTGGTTAAAGTGGTGGTTATGCGAGGTGTGACTATGATGATGTTTACTTATTTCCTTCCGCATTCATTTATTAATGTAAACTTTCCGCCCAACAATCCCCTTCACCTTTTCCTAATATTCCGCACCCAATATAATTAACTCATCATTTACACTTATTTATATTAGCACTATATTATACATAGGATAAGCTTTGTTTAGGCATGTGTCAGCCATTTGCATTATTTTTAAACCAAAGAGATTATACATTATTATTCTATATACAAGAGGTGGCAATTGACACTTGGAGTCAAGTTTGGATTAGTTCCTTCAATGTATTTTTAAATTTGGATCACTTCATAATTATATTATATCAGTATCTAATTAAGATTTAAGTCGATTTGCATTTTGATTGTTTTAGATTTAATTTGGATTGAAATCAAATTTGGATGGGTTTTTTATAGGGCAAGGTTTACCGATTCTACTAGACATTAAAAGTTTCAAAACTAAAAGTTATAATTGATTGATATTTTTGTTATTTATTTTTTATTTTTATTGTTTTTTAAAACTTTTTAACTAAAAATAGGGAGTTAGTATTGAATTATTAACTTAACATATAATACAATTTAACCGTTTGTAGAATTTTTAAACTCCACTATAAGAGTGTAAAATAATATTTTGTTTAATATATTTACCTCTTTCTATATAAATATTTGCATTAAAATATTAGAATTTTATATATTTTTTAAAATTTTTAAATAAATTATTATTTTTTGTTATATTTAATTGAATCTTTGAACATTATTTTGATTTAATTAACTTTTTATTTTTGATGAAAAGTTCTTAAAATTTATTATTTTTACCACGTTTTATGTGCCACATAAGCATTTATGCAGTAAAATATGAAAATTCATGCTAAGTTGACAGAAAAGCGTCTAATGAGCTCTTGTTTTAGTATAAAAGATATTTTTGTATTTCAACCTGTTTTTTCGTGTTAAATGCATTATTTTTCATGAGAAGAAATATGAAAAGGAAAAAGAAAATATTGAAGCACTATTAATAAAACTTTAATTAATATATGTAGACCCTAATTAATTAATAATTGATAAAAAATAGTAAATTAATGAAGTGCTTGAAAGGACCCACTTATATCTGGCTTATCACACAAAATGCACTGGCTGTAGCGAATGGGGCAGCCCACCTCACCGCTTTTGTCCCTTCGTCGTTTTCCCTCAAACCCAACAACCGACGTCTTCCCTCCTTTTCATTTAGAACTGTCATCCGCTTGTGATTCTTCTAAAATTATATTATATCAACCATTAAAACTAAAACACGTCAGCTACAATGTTAAGTGAATTTGGCGTGGAGAACTTTCATTGGATGACTAAGGAATAAAAGTTTGGTAATAACAACAGCAGATAGAACCTCTTGTTTTTGGAACCAAACACCGAATTAGAGAAAATTAAGAAACAAAATAGAAAAACAAAGAAGAAATAAGGTGGGTGAAAACTGCAAAAAGGGTGAAAGAGGAAGGAGGCAAAGGAGAAGAGAAGAGAATCATAAAAATCCCTTCTACGTCTCTTCTCTCTCTTTCTCTCCTTCTCTCCTTCTTTTGGCTCTCTGTTTTCTTTCTCTCTCTTCCTTCTTTGCTTATTCTTAGCAAAGAAGAGAAGGGAAGTGAAAAAGAAAGAAAACCCATTCATATTTGCAAATCTCTCAATCCTATTTATAATTTTTTTTTGTTTCTAAGCTTTTGAAGGGTGGAGAAGATGATGGTGGCAAACAGTTTTGATTTATGGCAAAAAGATGCCTTCTTTTCTGCAGCAGAAGAGGTTCAAGAATCCGCTGATATGTATGTTTTTGTTGTTTTTGTTTCCCTTTCATGGGTTTCACCTTTTGGATTCAATTTTCATTTTCTGGGTTTTGGCTGTTTTTTTTAAATGATTGTCTTCATTGATGGTGGGTTGGTTGGGGATATAGGTATTTTTTTGTTTGAAGTGGTTGTGCTTTTTAAATGTTTGGTTTAATACTAGAATCTTCATCAGATTGTATGTTTGATTCTTGGTTTTTAAGCCTTTTTGGGATTTTTTTTTGGGTTAGATTTCTAGTTAAGTGCTGTACCTCCTAAATTTTTACAGTTTTTGGATGTGGCCTGTGGGCATGTTTTGATGTAAATGCTAAATATGCTTATTTACTTTCTATTGCTTCCATTATTGTTTTGGGGACATTTTTTCTGACCAGTTACTCTAGAATTTGTTATTTTTCTTATTAGTGACTTTCTTAACCCCTTTTTTTTTAGCCTCTTTTAATCCTGATGAAGTAGAAAAGAATGAAGACAATGTTTTTTGATTGTTGAAACCGAAAATAAAAATGATTAATGGTTCCATCTTTTCTGTTTTATTTTAAGTTTTAGTAAATAGGAATTAGGAATATTATATGGATGTACTCTGCAACTTTGATGAAAGGCTGGCCTATGAAAGTTGTCTTCTGAATGAAGGAAAGAAGCCAATTTCCGAGCTTTTGTAATGCTTAATATTATTAATCAACCACATAATAAGTGTATATAAGAATTGCAGCTTAAAACATTCTTGAAAATAAATATTAGGTAAAGATCTTTTACAAGTTATATCTGGGGCTTTTTTAGATTATAAAGTATGTTGATGGTTTCTGTTTTCCAGAATGGAATCAGCTTACAGAATGTGGATCAAAGAGAGGAGAGAAGGGCTACAAACAGCAGAATCTGCTGAACTGTGTAGAGAACTGCAAACTGCTTTAGGTACTGCTAAATGGCAGGTATGCTACTTATTTCTTTCCTTTTTTTTTCTTTTGGTGAAACTGAATTTTGAATACTTATTTTTTATTTTTTGCTCTTTACTTGCACTTATCACAGTTAGGACATTGGCATTTGCTAGATACCATTACTTTTTATCTATTTCTAGGAAGCTTGAAGAAAAGTAATTTTACTTCAGTTTTGACTTAGTATCTTTAACTTGCTCCAGTTTGTTCAATTCAAATCTAGTGTTTTACAGGCTCATAGATTAGACTTTACGCTTTCCCAGGTCTCAACAAATATTGAAACTGACATTAAGCATTCTCAAATTCTTTTCCCCACCTTTACATGTATGTTCTTCTCAAATGTAGAACAGAGAAATCACATTTTTTTTACCATTCTGTCTCTTTACTCAACCTATTGCTCATGCTAATAGTTACTCTGTGTTAAATTGTGCATGTAATTTCAGTTGGAAGAGTTTGAGAGGGCTATAAGGCTGAGCCATGGACATCGTAGTGATGATATTACAGCGACTAGGCACAGACAATTTATTGCTGCCATTGAGAGTCAGATTTGCCATGTAGAAGATGCATTAAAGGAAGCATTTATTGAGGAGGGAAAGCAACCCCTTAGGTGGGTAAATCTGGATGAAGGAGAACGTGATGATTTAGCCATGTTCCTTTCTGGAACCTCTCCAAGCTTGCAAGCATCATCGAAAAACTCTCTTTCGGAGAATTGTCATGGGGGAATGGATTCAAATCCTAATTTTAATTCTACTTGCAATGGAAATATGTGTGAAGTGAATATTTTTAAAGATTCTGGTAAGGATGCTGAGTGTGTCATTGATGTAGAAGATGAGGAAAGTTGTGGAAGGACAGATGGGGTAAGTTGTGGACAAGATAGAACAACTGGTACAAGGAGAACATGGAGTTCACCAAATTTTGGTGCATTGAAAATTTTAATTGCTGATAAATATGAAGATAGAAGCCAAATCAGGTCAGGCATTGAGGCCACACCTAAAGAAAAAGGATCCAAGCCTTTCTTCCATAAGCAAAGGTGTGGGGAACTTCCTCAGGCCAAGGGTGCATTTAGTTTATTCAATCAGGTAAGAGTCAGGACGGGGGGGGGGGGGGGGGGGGGGGGGGGGGGGGTGGGGTTTGTGGGGCGCGCATCGTTTACTTACTTTATTTGTTCTTTATACTGATTCATACTATGCTACGTTTTTTATATAATCAACATCTTGAGCACAAAAGTTCTCAGGGAATCTAATAAAGTTAATGTATTGCAGCGTTTTGGCTGGGTTGGTGGGTTACAGAGACAATTGCAAAGTCCAGTGCACTTGCAGTTTAGTTGTTCACTGCAACTTACACTTGCTCTAATGATTGCTATTTTTCTAATTGGTGAGCCCTTTCTCTATTTGAATTTGGGGCTTTTAATTACTAAGTAATCAAGGAATTTGCTCTAGTTGAAATAGCATGATTTTGTTTGTTTATAAAGTAAATGTTTATCTCTAAATCACTCTGAGGTTTTCCTGATAGATGCTGTCTTTGTTTTTTTTTTTCAAATGCAAGAACAACCATTAAAATTTTATGAAGAGAACATATCTTCTATGGCAGCCATGCATTTCTTTTTCCTTTTCTCAATGGGCATTTAAAGCTTCTTTCCTTTCAATTTGGCCCTGCTACATGTAAGAAACCTTGGGTTGATCAATTGGATGTTTGTTTTGTTGATCTTGGTTGATAGCTTGTCATTTTACACAAGTATGAGCTAATAACTCAGAGCACTCTCTTAAGATGCCAAGTATTTAGCTTTTCATGCTTTTAGCACACTCACAAACTCTGAGGTTCTAATTTAGTAATATTTGCAGACAAATTTGCATTTTAAACAACAAACTACTTGGTATAGTTTATATATGTTATGCATAAAGTCAAGGTGACTTTTGTGGATGTTATTTTGGTCCATTATAGTATCACTATCATCAAGCTGCAGGGATCAGAAGTTACTTAATATGATTGATTCTATATCTTGTGTTTGGCTTCTATTTGTAATCTGGCATTTTAATCCAGATAATTTTTTTAATGATCAATAATACCTTTTGCACTATGTTTAGAATCAAGAGTAGTTTATATGCCTTGAAAGTTTCACCAATACTCATTGTAAATTTCATAGGAGCATTTTAAATTTGTCAATTGTCTTAATGAGATAAAAGATAACATTAATTGATGATTTTGTGCTACTGAATGAATCTTTCTTATGTTCTTTTTCTTTCTTTTCTTTCTTTTAATAATGCACTGCAGTGCCTTTTGTACTTTATTCAAGTTGACAGCAAGTGGCTGCTAAGTGATGTTGGTCAAGACAAGAGGTAATGCCTCAGAATACGGCAACTCATTTTTTATTATACTCAGTGTGGCAACTCATATTTCTTTAGCTGCAGCGTAGTCATAGATGCTGGATATAAGCCATGTGCCACAATTCAGAACAGCTTTTATCTGTAAATAACTAACACTGCAACATACCACTCGGCGCTGGAAGAAAAGCATCAATCAAACACAAAATAAATTTTCAATTTCACCCTTTTAGGCATATTTGAGGTTGGGGAACTTTTTGTTGGGTGTGGCAGGAGTGAGGTTTCTAGTTCAAAGTCCTGGTTAATTTTTAATTTGTTTTTTTTTTTCCCTTTAGGTGCTGTAGCTATTTCCTGAGGCTTGGGGATCCTCTATCAGGTTAAGGTTGTGATTCTGAATCTCTTCCCAGTTGTTTTCAAGATCTTGGACCAGGCGAAACTTCCTCTCCCAATGTCTGCTAGGTTGGACGAAAAGTTGGGTGTCATTCTAGATTTCCTTGCAACACAAGCTGTAAATGCATTGATAGTCTTTAAATATATATATATATATATATATATATATGCTTGCAGGAGTATTTGTTAGCGCAGACACTCTCATTCTCATGCGAGCTAAGCTCAATATGGTTGAAAATTATGACACTAAGAAGGGTTGTCAATTGTAGCATTGTGAGGGGCTTACCCTGCCCTTTGTAAAGGATGCGTTGCCCTTACATTTACTTGGAATTAATTAATATTGAAAAGCTTGTTTCGGTCGTCGTTGCATCTGATTCACTGAAATATATTTGGTCGTGTTACTTGTATCAATTCACCAACATTTTTGGGAAATTTTTAAACGTTCGGTGGGCCAAGTCATGAAATCACAGTCATGACACGCTCAAGTCATGAAATCATTGTCATGACACCCTTAACGTGCAGCACAACCAAGAAATGACCAAGTCAGACGACATATTAAGTGTCATGAGTAAATTTTGTATAGGATCATGATAAGGTAGAACTGTATAAGAAATTAATTGTTGGTATTCTCAAGGAAAATGTTCCTTTTTAAACATTATAATGATATTTAGTGGTGTATTTAAAAATGTTTGTTAAGTTTTTAGGGAATGACATTTTAAGGAAGAAATGTTCCCATCCCATGCCTTGTAATGGTTTTTGGTGATATATTTGAAAAATCTTATCAACTCTTTATAGGGGGTGAGGGGTGAGTAGTTGGCAGATTGTTGAGTTGCCTCACTAGTGAAAGTATGTTTGTAGTTAATCATCTAGAATTGCCTTTATGACTTGATAATGATGCATCTTGGTCCCTTGTACTTATCTCGATATTAATAAAATATTTTCTTTATGTGGTTCCAATGGTTGCGTTTATAGCATTCTTTATGCCTTATGATTTCAATGTTGAGTTTCCTTAAACTAATTTGTGGCTATCATTAATGTTTGCTCAGTTATAATCAAGTTATTAGTTGTCTTGTGTGTGGAAACGTCTATCTAAGTGCTGCACGAATTATTGCATACTTAAGCAAATGAGCATAGTTTATGATAGTTGGTATCATAGTACGGGCGAGATGTGCTAAGTGAAAAAGCAAACATGGTGATCACGCAAAGTGCATTAGAGGACCATTGAAGAATTAATGAGTTAGAGGCCGTAGTGGTTGCAATAAAAACTCATATAGTCTGGCGTGAACGAATAGATGAAATGTAATCAGTCTAATGGGAATTGTTCAATGTAATGAATACTTTGAGTGATGAGACTAGTGATGTGTTAAACATTCTTCAAGTCAAGTTTGGACAATTAAAAGTTTAGGTAAATCTCTTGATTATTGTTGCAAGTAATATCGTTGTAACATTAAGAGATCGAGGGAAAAGGGCTAAAACGACAAACCCTAAGCGATATAAAGGGGTTAGGGATGTAAAGGAGCTGGAAAACTTCCTTTTCGATATTGAGCAGTATATCCGAGCTGTGTGCACAAAGTTGGAGGAAAACAAGGTGGTGATGGTCGCTATGTATCTTGTCAGGGAAGTTATGGTGGCGTTCCAAATTTGTTGATGTCGAGTACCACATCAACACTTGGATAGATCTTAAGCGAGAATTAAACAATCAATTTTTCCTTGAGAATGTAGAGTACATGGCTCGGCAGGAGTTGCGAGATTTGAAGCAAACCAGGTTAGTATGGGAATTTATAATAAATTTCTCTACCCTAATGCTGGATATTAGGGACATGACCAAAAAAGATAATTTATTCTATTTTCTCGAGGGTCTAAAATCATGGGTGAGGACAAAAATGTAGCGAAAAAAGGTACAAGATGTGACTACAATGATGGCGGCTATGGAGCTTCTTATTGATTATAATGATAACTTAAATAAAAAGAACAACCCTCCATCAAGAAAAAGTAGCTTGAACTCCGATAATGGGGCAAAATTTTCAAGAGTTAGCAAACCCTCAAACATGGGAGGAGAAAGGAGATCACCCGCTGAGGACACACCCTAATCAAGAACAACTAAGTTGTGGGGCTTCAAACCTTAAGCCCCAATGTCTTGTTTTCAATGCAATGAACCTTATCAAGTAATTGACCGCCCACATCGAGCAGCTCTTAATGTGATATGTATTGCTAACGTTGAAAAACCTTGACCCCAAACTCCAGTTGAGGAATTCGAGGAGGAGTTGGCGCAAATGGGTTCAATTCGATTCCTTATTGCCTTACAAGTGTAACTAGAAAAGATGAAGAAAGAGCCCAAACAAGGTTTCATGTATGTGGATGTGTTGTTGAATGATAAAAGGACTAAACCCATACTCAACATGGGGCCTTTGATACCTTCACCACCTTGGTAGAGTGTTACATCTCGTTTTGGGAGGGATCATGATCGGCACATGGACCCACATGGGTATAGCCCACTAGGCCCAAGCAAGCCTAAATCCACAAATGCATGGGCTAGTCATCCATTGCATTCACAAACATAAATTCATCCATAATCAAAATATACAATAATTCATCAAGGCCACTTCTTTATGGAACTTCTCAACATAAAGTGTGGTTTTTTATCACATATCGTCGTAAATTTCATAAATCATGGGAAAGTGGAGACTTTCTAAATCCACTTTCACAATGCTCACATGTAAGAGCATTTTTAAAGTAAACCAAAATCACTATCTCAACTAATATCATATATCCATACTAGTCTAAAGGCCAAAGTAATCAAGCGAAATGTTCAAAACATTGAAAGGACTTATCTCCCCTTGTTGAAAACTACTACATAGTAGGATATTTACTTATACATAATAATTCTGAAAACCATTTCCAAAACATTTTCTCATTCACAACCCATTTTTATTTATGAAAAACATGCTCTTCAATAATCCATCAAATCATTCAACCATGCTTTCAACTTTACATACTAAAATAGTTTCAAAAGTGGTTAAACCACTCACCTCGAAAAGTAAACCTCTATAACCAAGCACAAATCTACTCCAACAATTCCTTTGGAGTTTTAGATTGTTCCTAAACATTAAAAAATTCTTATAATCAATAATCAGTCTAAAAATCGAGTTCTAAGCATTCTAAGCTCTTTTTGAATCTATTTGGATTATTTTAAAACTGATTTTCCAACTTAAGTTTACTATTCTACAAATACCCATTTGCAAGAAATTCATAAACCCTTCATCTTTACCTTAACCACACGTTTGGTTCGTGGAATAGATAGGAATAGAATAGAATAGGTATTCTGTGGGAATAGAATAAGGTGGGAATAGAAAAGAATAATTATTACTTTGTTTGGTTCAATGAATGGAATAGAGTAGGAATGGCTATTACTACTAAATGTAGTATTTGGTTAGTAGAAATAAGATTGGAATAAGAAAGGAATAAATGATAAAAAGACAAAAATACCCTTTATTATATATATAATTATTTATTTTTATTTTATTTTTTAAATATTAATAATATATAATTTAATATTATTATGATTAAAATATTAATATTTTTTATTTTTATTTATATTCATTAAAAATTTAATATATTAATAATTTAATAAATAAAACATTAATATTTTAATATTTTAATCATATTAAAATTAATAATGTTTAAATTATATATAAAATATTAATATTTAAAACATTAATATTTTAATATTTATAAATACTTTTTTCTTTTTTTTTCCTTTTTTCTTTCTTCTTCACCATTATCCGATCGTCGGAAAGGCGACCGGTGTCATTTTACGTTGATCTGGCGCACCATGTGGCCGGATCTGGCCATTAGGACGCCAGATTGGCGTTTCCTGCAGTTGGATCTGGCCGTGGAGTGCTAGATCCAACCGCGGGATCTGGTCGGGAAGCACCAGATCCGGTGCTTCCTGCTGCCAGATCTGGCTGTTGAGGCCAGATCTCGGTGGAATCTGGTCGAAAAGGTATTCTGTGGACGCTTTCTAACCACATTCGATCATGAAAGAGAGAGGAAGAGGAAGGAGGATCGGCTTAGACCCGAGGAAGCTGGGCTGAGAGAAAGAGGAAGGAAGAGGGAAAGAGCGAAGAGAGAGAAAATTCCTATTTTATATGGACACACTTGTAATTTTCAAAAAGTGAAGAGGGCATTTTAGTCATTACACTTTGTCTAGCTATTCCTTGAGCCGCGGAATAGGTATTACTGGGGGGGGAATCGGTAATATCTATTATCGTGTTTTTACCTATTACAAGGAATAGGAATTCCTCAGGAATTCCTATTCCTTGTGCTCTATTTAAACCAAACGTGGGAATGGCTATGCCATGGGAATAGATGGGGAATGACCAAACGTGCAGTACGTTTGGATGCTTAGGAAAAATGATAAAACCTTGGATCTTAGCAATCAACAGAAAAATCTGGGCACCAAAACAACATATTTAGTTATGGATATCCAAGATTTAATGTTTTCAAAGTTTGAAAATACCATTTTTCTCATAAAAACCTAAAAACAAGCTTAAAAGCATAAAAAATGGTGGTTTGGGCCAAAATTGAGTTGAAAGAGCTTAAAAGTTAGGTTTTACTTTACAAATGTAGCTAAGGGCTATCAAACTTTGAAAAATGTGATATATTTATAAGCTAAGGTGTCAAAATACATTTTGACTCCTTTTATTTTTCTAAAATGGACAAAATGTATCAATACATTTGGCTATTGTATCTAAAAAAATAGTATTGATACATTATGAACATGTATCAATATATGACCATATGCATCGATACATTTGAAATAGAATGCAGTTTATAAGACAAATTACTTATAAAACCTGTCAACTTTATTTACATTAAATACCATTTAAATAAAAGTTCTCATTTTTACTTTTTTCCTTTTTACTCTCATTTATTTAAGATATTTAAAGTAAATAAGCAAACAACCCCCTATTTAGATTCAATAAAAATATAAAAAAAATCAAAATCTAAATTGTGGTTTCAAGTATGAAGTTGAAAACATTCGACTAAATTAAATTTGCAGCTTTCATTTACCATAGTAAATGTACTCCAAAAATTATGAAAAAAAATTATGAAAAAATCATTTTGGTCATCTACATACCAAGAGAATCATTACCGCAATATTTTATTTCCAAAATATTGTTTTATAAAAATCACATATTTAACCCTTTCCACACTTAGAAAAATTTCTACTTCTAAAGTAACAGACAACCAAAGTGTCAAGGAATTCTTTTTAAAGGTTAAAACTAAGTGTGATATTCAAAACATGTAATCTATATGCTCAACTAAAGATTTCCTAGCTTATCATCATACATCAAAGGTGAGATTTCACATTCTACCCCCTTATGAAAATTAATCCTCAAATTTAAATCGCATACTAACTTTTGCTAAATAGATGTGGGTATTTCACGTGCATGTCATTCTTGGCTTCTCAAGTTACCTCCTCGCTTAAATGGTCGGCCATTGCACCTTAACCAAAGTTACCTCCTTGGAGCGTAACTTCTTCGTTTGCTTATCCAAAATAGCCACTAGTATCTCTTCATAGCTTAAATAATTTCTCAACTACAAAGACTCATGCTGAATCACATGGAAGGGATCCGGTTGATACTTCCGTAGTATCAAAACATGAAATATCGAGTGGACACTAGCAAGATCTAGCGGAAGTGCCAATCGATAAGCCACCATGCCAACCCTTTTAATAATCTTATATGGCCCAATATACCTTGCGCTCATCTTGCCTTTCTTGCCAAACCTTATAACACTTTTGGTTGGCGAAACCCTCAAGAATACATGATCACCAATCTCGAACTCCAATTCTCGATGTTTATGGTCGACATATGCTTTTTGACGACTTTATGCCTACAACATTTTCTTTCTAATCAACTATATCTTATTGATGGTCTCTTGAATTATTTTCGATCCAAGTAGTTTCCTTTCACGAACCTCAAACCAATATATGGGTGATCTACATCTCCACTCGTACAAAGCCTCAAAGGTGCCATTTGAATACTAGATTGAAAATTGTTATTGTAAGCAACCTCAACCAATGGCAAGTGTTGATCCCAAGCAACTCTTAAATCTACGACACAAGCTTTCAACATTTCCTCCAGTGCATGAATAGTCCTTCCAAATTGTCCATCTGTTTGTAGGTGGAAAGCAACGTTAAAATTCAACTTTGTTCCCAAACCTCTTAAACTTTCCTTTTAAATCCATTAATAAATCACGTGATTTAATTTGACATTATAGTGACTAAGACTTTGTGCAATCACACCATTTCATCAATATATAGCCTAGTTTATTGTGTCGCCCCGTAAAAGGTCTTTATCAATAGAAAATGTGTGGACTTAGTCAACCTACCTACAATCACCTAAATAGAGTCACACCTTTTACTCGTTCAGGGTAGTACAGTCACAAAATCCATTGAGATATGTTCCCACTTCTACTCAGGAACAGGTAAAGGTTGTAATAATCCGGTAGGCCTCTAATGCTTTGCCTTAACCTGTTTGCACATTAAAAACTTCGCCACATACTCGACCACATCTTTCTTTAGGCTTTCCCATTAGTACATCTCCCGTAAGTCATGGTACATTTTGTTGGTGCTTGGATGAATAACATATGGTACCACGTGGGCCTCTTGTAGAATCTCTGGTCTCAAATCATCAATATCCAGGACATACACTTTAGATCCATATCTAAGTAATTCATCAGTGCATCTAGGGAACACTTAACCCTTCCTCTCATGAGGATTGTCTAAAACTTTTGTCACAAAATCATCCTTGTCTTGGGCTTCCTTAATTCAATCTATCAACATCGATCTCACTTTAACATGGGCTAACAAGGCCTCAATATCATTAACCTTAAATCAAATGCCCATATCACTCAACTCGTGCATACCTTGCACTAATGATTTCCTTTTAATTGAGATACAGGCTAAACTCTCCATAGATTTTTGACTTAAGGTATTTGTTACCGCATTGGCTTTGTCAAGATGATACAATATGGTGCAGTCATAATCTTTAAACAACTCCATCCATCGACATTGCCTAAGGTTGAGATCCCTTTGCTCAATGATGTACTTGAGACTTTTGTGATTCGTATAAATCTCACAAGTCTCACCATATAGATAGTGCCTCCAAATCTTTAGGGTAAAAACTATTGTTGCCATTTCCAAATCATGTGTAGGGTAATTCTGCTTATACTTTTTAAGCTTTCTAGATGCATATGCAGTCACATTACCATGTTGTATCAAAACACATCCAATTCTTACTCGTGATGTGTCATAAAAAATTGTGTAACCCCTTGTACCACAAGGTAAACGCAACATTGAGGCTGTGGTAAAACAAGACTTGAACTTCTCAATTTCTTTTCACATGCATCAAATTATATGATCTTAACAACTTTTTGTGTCAACTTAGTCATAAGAGCAATGATCTTGGAAAAATTCTTAACAAACCTCTTATAGTATTCAACCAACCCCAAAAAACTCCTTATTTTAATGACTGAAGTAAGCCTTGGTCATTTTTCCATGGACTCAATCTTTTTTGGGTTTACCATCACACCATTCTTAAATACTATGTGACCTAAGAAGCCAACATTATCTAACCAAAATTCACATTTGGAGAAATTGACATACAATTGATGCTCCATGAAAGTCTGTAGCATAATCTTTAAGTGTTGCTCATGTTCCTCTTGATTCTTTGAGTATACTAAGATATCAATGAATACGACGATAAAATTATCCAAGTATGGTTTAAACACTTTATTTATCATATCCATAAAAGATGCAGGGGTATTAGTCAAACAAAATGACATAACCAAAAACCCATAATGACCATACCTTGTGTGAAAAGTAGTCTTGGGTATGTCAACACCTCTAATCCTTAACTAGTGGTACCTCGATCATATATCAATCTTAGAAAAACACTTGGTCCTTTGTAACTGATCGAACAAGTCATCAATATGTGAAAGAGGGTACTTGTTCTTGATGGTCACTTTGTTCAACTACTTGTAGTCGATACAAAGTCTTATTAATCCATCATTCTTCTTCACAAACAATACCAGTGTACCTCATGGTGAGACACTAGGGCGTATGAAACTCTTGTCCAACAAATCCTCTAATTGGTCTTTGAGCTCCTTAAGTTCTATCAGTGCCATCTAGTACAATGGGATAGATATTGGATTGGTGTCCTACACCAAGTCAATAAAACTCTATTTCCCTTTTTGGAGGTAATCCAAGTAACTATTAGAAGAACATATCAACATACTCTCCTATAATTGGAACATTTGCGATGTTACCCACATTGGTCTAGGTGTCTAAAACTATTGCCAAAAATGCTTGGCATCTGTGTCTCATGAATCTACTAACGATCATGACCAACACCACACTACTCAAGGCCATACTACGATTTCCCTAAATATAGAATGACGTTCCTCCAATGTACTCAAACTTTACCTTTTTATGGTGCAATCCATATTAGCATAATTGGTCAATAACTAATCTATCCCAAGAATCACACCAAACTATAACATATCCAACAAAACTAAATTAGCTTGAGTGTTATTCTTAACTCAGACCACACAAGCTCTATATTTGTACCTCACCACAAACACCTCTTTCAAGGGTGTGGGAACTACTAAATCTTTCTCTCTCTTGGAACACTCTATTCCCAGCTTAGATACAAAGTATATGAAAACAAATGAATGTGTAGCACTCGGATCATACAACACACATTGTCAGTTAAAAATCCACTACGCAAGTATACGTATCGAATAGACAGTATATTAGCAAGTAGAGTATCGTTCCCACGGAGAATTGATCTAAAACTTTACTAATTACTAAAATTAAAACAATTTAATTTTATCCAAATAATCCAAATTAATTAATTAATTAAAACTAATAAACTAGAATTTAAAATAACAAGAAAAATCAAAATAATAACAACTGGAGAAATATCAGATTAAACAAGCCTAGAATTACAATATCCCTCACACTTCATCTAAATTTTACCTCTCATCCTTAACTTATTTCAATGGGTTGAATTGCTAACTTAGAGTCCTAAATTATTTATAAGGGTCTCCCGACTCGTCCTATAAAAATATCTATTTTAGCCAAAACACTATATCCCTATGTGATTTGAAATTAAAACAGATTCATTAAGTTCAGGCTCTAATCTGGCTACATATGGCCTATAGGTATATCCCTATCCTATACGCAAATCATTTAACATGATCATATGCTATCCCAATTTTAGTCTACTCTAAACTCCCTCTCCCAAGTTTGTTTAGGTTCCTAAATCAGTTTAATTGGTGGCCAAGCAATCAAAAGCATTAAGAACAAATTGGAATAAACAATTCAATTCCCATTGAAAATAAGTAAGAAAGTAATTAAAAACTTAGACTACATGTGAGTTCAATTGCAATCCTAGAAAAAGAAAATTAACTACTCATAATTGTAAAATCAAATAACATTGTATAAAGTTCAACCATCGAAAATAACAAGAAGAATAAAAGCTAAGGAAGAAAACAAAATAATTGCCGCTCTGATCTCCGGGTTTCCGCTTCAACTTCTGGCTTCTTGAATCTCCCAAAAGTCTCTCTCTCAAGTCTTAAAATATCATATATATACTAACAAACTTAACCTAAATTTCTCCAAGTTGACCTAGGGTTTAATTGGGCTTAAAACATAATGAGAGGCCCAACAAATCACTTAACAGTCTTTACAAATTTCCATTCCCGGCACAGTACGTCCAGCAATATTCCGATGCGATTTTCTCTATCTTCGAGGCAGAACTGGGCAAAGTGATCTTCATGAAAGTTGTAGCTCTGTCTCTTAGCTTTCCAATGGTCAAGAATCGCAGCAATTGGAGTTCTGTAGCTCAAGATATGGCTAAAACACTGAAGTATATGCAAGCAGATTTTTGGATCTTTCAGCACCTTACTTTCCAAAATTAAACCCAATGACTTTAGGTCCTACCAAAAATATAAAAACTAATAAATATTAACCAAATTAAAGGAAATAACATAAAATTAAATAACTTACTTAAAAACAAACTAAATATAAAAATAACTAAAAATTAAGAAATTATACTTAAAAACTAAGGACTTAGCTAAAATTTAATAACAAAATTAGAATAAAATAATTCTATAAAATAGAATTATCACACCCCCAAACTTAAGATTTTTGCTAGTCCTCGAGCAAAAGAAAAGAAGCACAAAAAGAAAACGTAAACATGAAAATCCTTGAACAAGAGATAGAAATACCAAATCATGATTTCTCAATTTTTCCTCAGAAATTAACTCAAATTCTAGCTTAAGGTAACATACAATTAATCTTTAAATTTATGCATCAATTCAAGTGAAACTTTATTTTTCGAATAAACTTCCGTGTGTGTGTGAATGCTCTTTTACAAAGAATATCATGCAATTCAAATTAGTTTATGCCAAATCTAAGCATAGATTAGTACTTGGATCCCATAAGTTTGCTTTTCATCTCTCTCTCCACTAATGTAGATTAACACTTATTCAAGGATCAATAGGTCTTTACCAAGCTTGTAATGTAAGGCTAGGGTCGAGGTATGATAAATGATATATTTAAGCTCAAATTCACCCTAAGCACTTAATCAATCTAGGACACATAAAGAGCTCAAAAAAAAAATTTTTTTTTAGCACCCTCAAACTTGAAGTAAACTTTCCTTTGTAACACACATTGCTTTCTTTTCTTTCTCTTTTTTTTTTTTCAACCACCAAACTTATTTTTTGACAATTATAACAAGGGGTAATTTTTCCGACAACCTTCACTTTTTTTTTGTTTTACCTTTCTCCTCAATTTATTCTTTAAGCTCAAATCATTCCTTAGAAAGATTAAAATACTTAAAAGGTGAAAGGTTCAAATTGTTGAATTTAAATAGACAGGCCATGGCTAACATAATTGTGTAAATTACAAAGAAAAGGTAAATTAGGCTAAAAAGGGGTGACTAAGGATAAATATAATAAGGTAGGCTCAAAAGCCTCAAACGGTCCAAAGATGGCCTAAATCACTTCCTATCTTAAGTGTTATCTAAGATTTCGTCTCGAGAGAGAATCAAACAAATTCTAGAATTCATGACTTCACTATACTTTTTTATCAACATAAATTTTCTCTGAATCACATAAAAATTCTAAGTAAAAGAGTATAGTGCTCAAATTATTAGAAGTCACACTTTAAAATAAAATTAACACAAGAATATCATATAAAATTAAATCATAACTATATGCTTCCCAAAAGCTAAAAATCAAAAGATAATTAAAATATCATCCTAGGATTGGGACAATCATGAGTAAGGTGCAACTATCTCAAAAAAAAAATTTTTTTTTTTGAAAACACAAATGAAACATGCAAAATATAAATAAACATGCAAGACAAATTTTAAACCAAAGCTAACTAAACATAAAAAAAATTTTTAAAAAAATTTCGATACCACTAAATTCTAAACTACCCCCAAACTTAAATTACACATTGTCCTCAATGTGAAAAGCTAAAAAAAATAAATAAAGAAATTAAACTCCCTTATCAATGGTGGTAGTGCCTTAAAAGCTTTAATTTTCTTTTTCCTCATCTTCATGCTTTCCAAATCTGCATACATAACAAAACAAGCTAGGCAAAGGTTATAACTACTAATTTACATAGAAAAAAAATAACTAAAATAACAACTAAATCTAAAAGGATATAACTTGGGTTGCCTCCCAAGAAGCGCTTCTTTATAGTCACTAGCTTGACTTTGGTTGAGGTCTTCATTCACTCTATTAATGAGGTTTGAGTTTGCATGGAAAAAGTTTGAGGTGTGAAAGTAGTCTCCTCCTAAGATGAGGTTGTAGTGGCTTTAACTCAAGATTTGGTGCTTGCTCAACCCAAGATGATGGAATAGGCTGACTTTTACTCAACTTCTCAAATTGAGTTCTACTTGGATAATGCACTTTCGTTGTAGCTTTCAAAACATATGCAACATTTGTAAGTTCTTCATTATTGTCACGACCCAATTCCCGGGCCATGATCGGCGCAAGGACCCAATGAGCATAGCTCACTAAGCCCAAGCAAGCCTATTTTCTCTTACTTTACTTATCGTACTACTGTGTGATGCATACACACGTAATGCACCCAAAGTGCATACAGCGCCAATTAATAATGGCATAACTAACCATACATACACACACCTTTTCCCGGGTGTGAACACAGCCAAATCACAATGGCATTATCAACATTAATATACATGCACTATACCAGTCATGTATTTAATGATTTACATTAATATACATATTCACATAATTAAATTGTATTTACAATACAAAGGACCCAAGACTTCCAGCGGAGACATTTACCACAAAAGGAATCACTATCGGATGCCAGACACATACCCAGTAGATGCACTATGGGGACTCCTCGATCTAGAGCCCAACAGTCTCTTAATCTGAAAACATGAATTTTTGAAAACGTGAGTACAAAACTCAGTGAGTGAATATTAGAAAGGGAACAAGCAATCTCATCAGAAGATTTGTCAATCATGATGCACTGGTTGAAAATAAGGCCATTTTCAACTAACTAATATTTCAAACCCTTTTTCCCTTACCCAGGAATTTGTTATGCATTCAAGGATTAAACATCCTTGAATTCACACTCATCATTCTATCAGAGTAGTAAATCGACGATTGTTTACAAACCGTCACATAATAAGGGTTTCACAACCCGTACAATTTATATATGCATATATATATCATGTACGATTTCATTCAACAAGCATTGCATTTCATTCATTATCCCATCTTTTTCTCCATTCTGCTGTCCTCTCCACTCATACATTATTACCGGCATTGCACTTTCCGCTCCGCACATGCACGGTTGCATCAATTTCACCATAAATTATTTATAATGCATATCAGCATAATACGAGGGTACACAGATTCAGCACACCCAATTTCACACAATTTCTCAACAATACATATAGGCATCATATAGATATACACAAAGACACAAGCAATTATATACATTGCCAAGTTTTCGCTGTCCTTGGTAGTATAAAGAAATAACTATCGGAGTACTCGATAAGGGTTATCACTCAGCATTAATCACTCAGACATGGGGGTCATTCAGCATCCCATTTTACACATAGGCTTGGGGATCGCTCCGCGTTCCATTCTACACACAAGCATGGGGATCACACAGCATCCCATTCTACACACATGCATGGGGATCACTCAGCATCCTATTCTACACACAGGCATGGGGATCACACAGCATCCCATTCTACACACAAGCATGGGGATCACATAGCATCCCATTTTACACACAGTCCTGGGGGTCACACAGCATCCCATTCTACACACAAGCATGGGGATCACATAGCATCCCATTCTACACACAGTCATGGGGATCACACAGCATCCCATTCTACACACAAGCATGGGGATCACACAGCATCCCATTCTAAGTTCATAGACAGAAATCAATTGGTAAGGGGTATCACTCAGCATCCCTTCCAAATTAGTAGACAGAAATCATTCGCTCATGGATAGGAGATCACACAGCAATCCTATCCTCTATGAGCCCCAAATCATCATTCACACGTACGGTTATAATCATTACACAACATTATCTATCAATGCACAACATATATACATATATGCACACATTTTGGAACACAATCATTTTGATCCAATTATTTCCCAACCTTTCCCCTCGTTTAATTTAATTATTAATTGAATTAACATTCAATTTCACACGAAATCACACAATTATCACCATTCTCTCACCAGCTCATGTGCACCTCGTGCACTAACAATATCACTCAATCTCACCAGCTCATAGCTGGAGTCATAATCATCATGTGCACCATGTGCACTCACCAGCTCATGTGCACCCCCACATCGGGCACATAGCTAGAGTCATCATCATGTGCACCATGTGCACTCACCAGCTCATGTGCACCCCCACATCGGGCACATAGCTAGAGTCATCATCATGTGCACCATGTGCACTCACCAGCTCATGTGCACCCCCACATCGGGCACATAGCTAGAGTCATCATCATGTGCACCATGTGCACTCACCAGCTCATGTGCACCCCCACATCGGGCACATGGCTGGAGTATCAGAGCACTCGGCAAGCGGTATCACTCAGCGTCGCTGCCAAGCTCCTGGACAGCAAATCACGCTTCACCAAAGTTCATGCATGAACATTGCCAGGAATCGTGGGCGTTACGTTTCGCCGTCCCCACTTTGCTCAGCTTTCAGAATTTCTTTTAGTAATAGTGGGCGTTACGTATCGCCGTCCCCACTTTACTAAATTCTGAATTTCAAGGAATTAGTGGGCGTTACGTATCGCCGTCCCCACTATGCATACCATTCAGGCATATGCATGTTCCTTCTTCACACGTGCACGGTGGTAACACTTTCACAACACTTCTCAACCATCCATGTAAACATCATCACAATGCACACATTTATCACACTCAAATTTCACATCAAATAAATAATATTTCATGCCTTCATGCATACCACATAATTTCATGCTTTCAAGCATAACACATAATTTTTATGCCTTCACGCATAACACAAAATTTTATGCTTTCATGCATAACACATATTTTCTATGCCTTCATGCATAACACATATTTTTATGCTTTCATGCATAATACATATTTTCTATGCCTTCATGCATAACACATATTTTTATGCTTTCATGCATAATACATATTTTCTATGCCTTCATGCATAACACATATTTTTATGCTTTCATGCATAATACATATTTTCTATGCCTTCATGCATAACACATAATTTTTATGCTTTCATGCATAACACATATTTACCACATAAAAATCATTTTTATCAAGGGCTTGTTCCCGGCACGTATTTTTTAAAAACTTTGGATAAATCATTTAATTATCCACATCAATACAATTTGCATTCCCCAAATGATTTGAAATGCAAGTTCACTCACAGGTGTCGAAAAATCCGGATTCCGGATGCACTCAGATTAACAGTCCTCAATCACGATTCCTTTGCCTTTCTCGGACTTCTCACCACCTTGACACAGAATAAAATTAGGGAATTTACTATATTGTCCCCAACTAATATAAACCAATTTAAATTGCTCACATATGATACTCAAAGGCAAAAATGCGTCCGATTATCACTTTAACGCGGTATTGCCCAATCTCGACCGATTACCCGATTAATCGGCTATTATGTCCAATTTGATTCCAAATTGCACCATTCTTTTTCTCATAGCTTAATTCATCCCACATCATGTAATTAGTGCCAATTTCAGCATTCAATATTTTCCATTTCTTTATAGAAAAATTCGGCCAATACAGTGCATTAGCACTGAAAATTTTTCTACTACATTTTTCACTTGCATTTGTCATTTTCTAATTTCCTTCATTTCAAATGAAACCATTTCATTTGAAATGAACCAATTTTCCTCATGCACTCTCCACCCTAGGTTCGGCCTAACAAAGAACCACCATGAGATTCAATTTCTTTCTTCCATTTTTGTCCATAATCATGCTTAACTACCATTAAACACCAACATAGTTTAAATTCAATCCAATCCAACATCAAATCCATACTCATACCCATTTTTCAGAATTAAACTCTTCATGATATCTCAATGTTCAAGCATGGAAATCAAGAACAAAAGCATAGGTAAGCTAGGGTTAGAGTAAATCTAAAGAAAAGTTACCTTTGTTTTGCTTGAATATTGAAAAACACTTGAAATCTATGGATTTTTGGCTAGGTTTTATGTTTTTTCTCCTTTGTTCTTCTTTTCTTCCCTTCAATCGGTTTTTTTCAGAATTTGGAGAGAGAAAATAATGGTTAAAGGCTGATTTTTAGGCTTAAATAATAAAATATACAAGCTTGCCACGTGGCACCATGTGATTGGCCCGTTTTTTTGACTTTTTGACTTTTTCTTCCATTCTTTCTCCACCACTTGATTAATCAAGTAAAAATCTGATCCATAGATGATCATGGCTGGAAAAATTATTCTGGTGGTGGAAAATTACCGTTTTGCCCCCGGGATGGCAAAATTACGGTTTTGCCCCAATACTCCGAAATGTCCCGAAATTGTTTTATTTTCACTGTCCAACCTCAATTAACACTAATATAAATCAATATTACCCAATTGGGGCAATATCCTTTCCAAAAAATTCACATTTCGCACTCCGGTGGCAAAATTACCATTTTGCCCTTGTGCTCCAAAAACACCGGAAATCACAATTTTTACACTGCTAAACATCATTTTATGATTATGGGATCATAACTGTATGTCATATAATTATTTTTTTTGTCCAATGTGATCAAATTTTGGCTAAAATCTCCATAAATCAACAAATGAGAAAATAACCGTTTTGTCCTTAACCGGTCAATTTTCCCGATTGACTCCAAACTGGACCTTGAACTCCAAATCACTATTCTGAGCCATTCTGTGGGTCTCAGAATTTTGAAATTCCTCTTAGAATTTCTATTTAAACTAGTTCAAGGCTCGATTTAATTTAGTTGTACTACTCAGTACAATACTGTCTTTTAACAAAGTCAACAGGGTCTCAGATTCTCCCCCACTTAAAAATGAACTTGTCCTCGAGTTCAAATCGATGTAAGATGAATAATCGAAGTTCCAAAGTTCTGCTACATCCCATTTTTGTCAGGTATTCTTAACATAGAATCCTGATTTATGCATCATACCCACTTTCAACTTTTATACAAAACTCAACAACAATAATATATAATCATGGGTACTACTCTTGTTTGATCAAAGCAAATATCATCCTTCATTTCATGAAGAGAACTCAAATATACCCTTAGTTCCGGTCACAACTAACTCGAATCATCTTTAATTCATCAATTATGCATGTTTACTTATCCAACCACAATTTCTCTATCTTGATCTTTCATCAACCTCCCAACATTCAAGCATTTATTCCATTAGTCTTTAGGGACTAAAATCCCTAGCATACTTTTCTATTTGCGTACTTCATAATAGCCTGTCAATTTTCTAGCTTACAATTAAGCTAGTTCATATACATCTTTTTGTGGAGAACGTCCCCTCGGGGCACACTTCCCACATCTAGGTATTGTCCTAGGGCCAGGCACTCAGACAGTTCGAGTCCCAACGTGTCTGTAGCACTCCTCGAACCCCTGACCTCAAGGATTTACTTCCCATTGACAACCATGGGTTCAAATCATAATTCCACCAAATGACCAATTCATTACGGACCTAACAGTCCAACTTTACCATCTTCCATCCTTAATCGGAGGAATATACCATTACATTGACCTTGCATTAAAAGCAATTGTTTTAAAATCTCTCTAACATCGGCTCGTGTCTCGGGTGGCATCTCAAACCCGGACAACGACACCACTTATGACCTTTACTCAACATTAACAAGAGGGTAGGTCCTAGAAATAGGAGTTCATACAGTCTCCTATTTATGACTTGTGCTGCAGTCACAAGCCATAAACAAGATTCTACATTAACACCAACAACTCCGCTGGACTCAACAATAACACCCTAGAACCTAACAACCTAGGGCTCTGATACCAAGTCTGTCACGACCCAATTCCCGGGCCATGACCGGCGCAAGGACCCAATGAGCATAGCTCACTAAGCCCAAGCAAGCCTATTTTCTCTTACTTTACTTATCGTACTACTGTGTGATGCATACACACGTAATGCACCCAAAGTGCATACAGCGCCAATTAATAATGGCATAACTAACCATACATACACACACCTTTTCCCGGGTGTGAACACAGCCAAATCACAATGGCATTATCAACATTAATATACATGCACTATACCAGTCATGTATTTAATGATTTACATTAATATACATATTCACATAATTAAATTGTATTTACAATACAAAGGACCCAAGACTTCCAGCGGAGACATTTACCACAAAAGGAATCACTATCGGATGCTAGACACATACCCAGTAGATGCACTATGGGGACTCCTCGATCTAGAGCCCAACAGTCTCTTAATCTGAAAACATGAATTTTTGAAAACGTGAGTACAAAACTCAGTGAGTGAATATTAGAAAGGGAACAAGCAATCTCATCAGAAGATTTGTCAATCATGATGCACTGGTTGAAAATAAGGCCATTTTCAACTAACTAATATTTCAAACCCTTTTTCCCTTACCCAGGAATTTGTTATGCATTCAAGGATTAAACATCCTTGAATTCACACTCATCATTCTGTCAGAGTAGTAAATCGACGATTGTTTACAAACCGTCACATAATAAGGGTTTCACAACCCGTACAATTTATATATGCATATATATATCATGTACGATTTCATTCAACAAGCATTGCATTTCATTCATTATCCCATCTTTTTCTCCATTCTGCTGTCCTCTCCACTCATACATTATTACCGGCATTGCACTTTCCGCTCCGCACATGCACGGTTGCATCAATTTCACCATAAATTATTTATAATGCATATCAGCATAATACAAGGGTACACAGATTCAGCACACCCAATTTCACACAATTTCTCAACAATACATATAGGCATCATATAGATATACACAAAGACACAAGCAATTATATACATTGCCAAGTCTTCGCTGTCCTTGGTAGTATAAAGAAATACCTATCGGAGTACTCGATAAGGGTTATCACTCAGCATTAATCACTCAGACATGGGGGTCATTCAGCATCCCATTTTACACATAGGCTTGGGGATCGCTCCGCGTTCCATTCTACACACAAGCATGGGGATCACACAGCATCCCATTCTACACACATGCATGGGGATCACTCAGCATCCTATTCTACACACAGGCATGGGGATCACACAGCATCCCATTCTACACACAAGCATGGGGATCACATAGCATCCCATTCTACACACAGTCCTGGGGGTCACACAGCATCCCATTCTACACACAAGCATGGGGATCACATAGCATCCCATTCTACACACAGTCATGGGGATCACACAGCATCCCATTCTACACACAAGCGTGGGGATCACACAGCATCCCATTCTAAGTTCATAGACAGAAATCAATTGGTAAGGGGTATCACTCAGCATCCCTTCCAAATTAGTAGACAGAAATCATTCGCTCATGGATAGGAGATCACACAGCAATCCTATCCTCTATGAGCCCCAAATCATCATTCACACGTACGGTTATAATCATTACACAACATTATCTATCAATGCACAACATATATACATATATGCACACATTTTGGAACACAATCATTTTGATCCAATTATTTCCCAACCTTTCCCCTCATTTAATTTAATTATTAATTGAATTAACATTCAATTTCACACGAAATCACACAATTATCACCATTCTCTCACCAGCTCATGTGCACCTCGTGCACTAACAATATCACTCAATCTCACCAGCTCATAGCTGGAGTCATAATCATCATGTGCACCATGTGCACTCACCAGCTCATGTGCACCCCCACATCGGGCACATAGCTAGAGTCATCATCATGTGCACCATGTGCACTCACCAGCTCATGTGCACCCCCACATCGGGCACATAGCTAGAGTCATCATCATGTGCACCATGTGCACTCACCAGCTCATGTGCACCCCCACATCGGGCACATGGCTGGAGTATCAGAGCACTCGGCAAGCGGTATCACTCAGCGTCGCTGCCAAGCTCCTGGACAACAAATCACGCTTCACCAAAGTTCATGCATGAACATTGCCAGGAATCGTGGGCGTTACGTTTCGCCGTCCCCACTTTGCTCAGCTTTCAGAATTTCTTTTAGTAATAGTGGGCGTTACGTATCGCCGTCCCCACTTTACTAAATTCTGAATTTCAAGGAATTAGTGGGCGTTACGTATCGCCGTCCCCACTATGCATACCATTCAGGCATATGCATGTTCCTTCTTCACACGTGCACGGTGGTAACACTTTCACAACACTTCTCAACCATCCATGTAAACATCATCACAATGCACACATTTATCACACTCAAATTTCACATCAAATAAATAATATTTCATGCCTTCATGCATACCACATAATTTCATGCTTTCAAGCATAACACATAATTTTTATGCCTTCACGCATAACACAAAATTTTATGCTTTCATGCATAACACATATTTTCTATGCCTTCATGCATAACACATATTTTTATGCTTTCATGCATAATACATATTTTCTATGCCTTCATGCATAACACATATTTTTATGCTTTCATGCATAATACATATTTTCTATGCCTTCATGCATAACACATAATTTTTATGCTTTCATGCATAACACATATTTACCACATAAAAATCATTTTTATCAAGGGCTTGTTCCCGGCACGTATTTTTTAAAAACTTTGGATAAATCATTTAATTATCCACATCAATACAATTTGCATTCCTCAAATGATTTGAAATGCAAGTTCACTCACAGGTGTCGAAAAATCCGGATTCCGGATGCACTCAGATTAACAGTCCTCAATCACGATTCCTTTGCCTTTCTCGGACTTCTCACCACCTTGACACAGAATAAAATTAGGGAATTTACTATATTGTCCCCAACTAATATAAACCAATTTAAATTGCTCACATATGATACTCAAAGGCAAAAATGCGTCCGATTATCACTTTAACGCGGTATTGCCCAATCTCGACCGATTACCCGATTAATCGGCTATTATGTCCAATTTGATTCCAAATTGCACCATTCTTTTTCTCATAGCTTAATTCATCCCACATCATGTAATTAGTGCCAATTTCAGCATTCAATATTTTCCATTTCTTTATAGAAAAATTCGGCCAATACAGTGCATTAGCACTGAAAATTTTTCTACTACATTTTTCACTTGCATTTGTCATTTTCTAATTTCCTTCATTTCAAATGAAACCATTTCATTTGAAATGAACCAATTTTCCTCATGCACTCTCCACCCTAGGTTCGGCCTAACAAAGAACCACCATGAGATTCAATTTCTTTCTTCCATTTTTGTCCATAATCATGCTTAACTACCATTAAACACCAACATAGTTTAAATTCAATCCAATCCAACATCAAATCCATACTCATACCCATTTTTCAGAATTAAACTCTTCATGATATCTCAATGTTCAAGCATGGAAATCAAGAACAAAAGCATAGGTAAGCTAGGGTTAGAGTAAATCTAAAGAAAAGTTACCTTTGTTTTGCTTGAATCTTGAAAAACACTTGAAATCTATGGATTTTTGGCTAGGTTTTATGTTTTTTCTCCTTTGTTCTTCTTTTCTTCCCTTCAATCGGTTTTTTCCAGAATTTGGAGAGAGAAAATAATGGTTAAAGGCTAATTTTTAGGCTTAAATAATAAAATATACAAGCTTGCCACGTGGCACCATGTGATTGGCCCGTTTTTTTGACTTTTTGACTTTTTCTTCCATTCTTTCTCCACCACTTGATTAATCAAGTAAAAATCTGATCCATAGATGATCATGGCTGGAAAAATTATTCTGGTGGTGGAAAATTACCGTTTTGCCCCCGGGATGGCAAAATTACGGTTTTGCCCCTATACTCCGAAATGTCCTGGAATTGTTTTATTTTCACTGTCCAACCTCAATTAACACTAATATAAATCAATATTACCCAATTGGGGCAATATCCTTTCAAAAAAATTCACATTTCGCACTCCGGTGGCAAAATTACCATTTTACCCTTGTGCTCCAAAAACATCGGAAATCACAATTTTTACACTGCTAAACATCATTTTATGATTATGGGATCATAACTGTATGTCATATAATTATTTTTTTTGTCCAATGTGATCAAATTTTGGCTAAAATCTCCATAAATCAACAAATGAGAAAATGACCGTTTTGTCCTTAACCGGTCAATTTTCCCGATTGACTCCAAACTGGACCTTGAACTCCAAATCACTATTCTGAGCCATTCTGTGGGTCTCAGAATTTTAAAATTCCTCTTAGAATTTCTATTTAAACTAGTTCAAGGCTCGATTTAATTTAGTTGTACTACTCAGTACAATACTGTCTTTTAACAAAGTCAACAGGGTCTCACAATTATGGTCCTTGGTTGTTGCATCTTGAACCAAACAAGCTTCAAGAAACTTATTTGAATTTTCCATATCAATAGCCTCCTTAGGTAGCTTATCAACTATATCTAGAAAATGAATGAGAGGCATATATGGCTTGACTTGTGGTGGTGTAGATACTTTCTCCTCTTGCTTTATTTTTTCATCTTGAACTTGATTGCTAAAAGTATTTCCTTGATCTACTTTATCTCCATCATCTACAACATTCTTGCCATTTACCTCATCAAGATGCTTACCATATTCTTCTTTTTTAGGATTAAGCTCAATGTCATTTGATAAAATTTCTTGAGGCATATTGTTGATGTAATCGACAAGTTGCCCCACTTGAGTCTCAAGATTTCGGATTGATTTTGCTCGACTTTGAATGATGGCATCATTCTTTGTCATGAATTGTATTAACATATCCTCAAAAGTTAGCTTCTTCTGAAGAATAGGGGCTCTAACTTGTGATTCGAAATTATGCTGTAAAATAGGCTGTGATGAATATGTAGGACCCTGATCATTACTCCATGAAAAATTTGAGTGATTCCACCATGAGTTGTAACTGTTGGAGTACAAATTGTTTTGTTGCCCATTGAAGCTTCCATCAAATTGCATTGATTCATAATAAGTTGGACAACAATCACTTGAATGCTTATCTCCACAAAGCTCGCATGCCACAAAAGGATTTTGAAAACCATTAACACCCCATGTGTCCATTTTTTGAGACAAAGCATCTACTTCAGCAGCTAAAGCACTGATAGCCAATTCATAATCACTAGCAACCTTCTTAGGCACAAATTGTTCAGATGTCCATTGATAGTTACAATAATTCATCACCTCAACCAAAAGCACCTGAAAATAAAATAAAAAAAATTTGAATTAAGACTAAATTTGCTTGGCATTAGTATTAGTAAAAATTCTAGAAACAATTCCCCGGCAACGGTGCCACACGTGCATCAATAGAACATATAGGTAGAATACTTAAAACAACAGAATTGGATGCCTATGCATCTTGTGGGTTCAATGCATAAACTCTGACTTGTCATCAACTAGTTATACCCTGAGCTCTAGATTCAAATGTTCCACCTTGAGTGGTGTTATCAATACCCCTACCCTTATCTCATTCGGCCTCTTTAATCAGTTGTGCAACAATAAAAGCGAGAGCTATAGCTAAGTAATTCCCTCTTATTGTCGACCTTCAAGACATTCTTTATCACATGTCTAGGTAAACCACAATCACAACAAGATAGGGTACCTTTTCAACACTGAACTAAGTGCCTTTTATTGTAAGTAAAGGATAATGGAAGGAACTGATGATTTTACCCTAAACTCTACTATTTGGGTGGCCTACTATCCTTTTTATCATGTTTACCATCACCACTACCAGAACTATTCCCCTGACAAAAAGACTGGGTATCTCTAAGCTGTCTTGTGGAAGAAGATCCCCTACTACCCTTAAAATATCTAATTCTCAATCTTGGCCTTCTTAGACTTATCTTAAGTTGCTCTAGTCTCAACAGTCCTCATCTTTATCTTTTGAGCATGGTCCATGATTAAGGCATCTGAATCAAACTCTTAGGAAGCCATTCCCTTAAACAAAGGCTCCGCTAATCCATTCAAAAATCTCCTAATCTTTATCTCCTCTATAGAAATAAGATATGGTGCATATCGAGCCGATTGAGTAAACTTAACATCATACTTTGCCACTGTCATCCCCGAAGTCTGCACCAACAACTCAAACTCTCAAGCTCTAACATGTTGTACATTAGGGGGGAAAACGATTTAAAAATGCAAGATTGAACTCATCCAAAGTAAATGGAGCAACACCCGTTGGTCTATCCCTATGTAAAGATGCATACCACTCCTAGGCCATATCTTTCAATCGAAATCTAGCTAATTCCACAACTCTAGTACCTGAACATCCTAGAACAACACAGATCTTGTTTATACTATCAAAACTGCTTAGGGCTTGTGAAACCTGTAGTTTTCGTTACTTGAATAAATTGGACAATTAACTTGGTGAGCTTATGAAATGCAAAGACTAGCTAAAGAACCTTGATTTCATCCTTGAGAATTCATAATTATAGATCATGGAGGTTGTCGAAAGGAATTGGGATGGAATTAGGCTTAAAAGGGGATAATTTTTAAAAGTCTGGACCTAAAACGTTGACCTTATAAAGTAAAAAAAAGGGGAAGTGAAAGCATTCTAGTCTAAGGTCTACCCTAGACCCTTTGTAGTTGACCCTAGAGTGTCAAGACAGCTTAAATAGCTTAAAAGCCTTAAAACTTGAGACTCACTCTTTTATTTCCCTTTTTTTTTTGTTTTTCCACCCATTTTCTCTCAAACTTCACACTTTTCAAGACCCACCAAATCTCATCATTAAATTTGGATTCCAAGTGTTAAGGGTAAAGATTTTCACTCCCAAAACTTGGTTTTTCTGATTTTATATTTTTTCTCTAAAAGCTAGAAACGTTTTCTAGGTTTTCAAGATTTGGTTATATCTCTTCACTAGAAGCTCACCAAGGAGGGTAAAGTAAGTTGTTGTGAGACCCTGTCAAGCTCGTTAAAAGACGATATTGTACCGAGTGGTACAACCAAGTTAAATTGAGCCTCGAACTAGTTCAAATAGAAATTTTAAGAGAAATTTGAGAATTATAAAACCCACAGAATGACTTAGAATGGTGATTCAGAGTTCGATGTCTAATTTGGAGTCAATCGAAAAAATTAACCGATCAAGGGTAAAATGGTCATTTTGCCATTTAAGAACAAAAAGGGAATTTTTAGAAAATATTTTGATCATATTTAATCAAGATTGATTATATGGAGTATAATATGAGGTTTACCAGTGAAAAATTTTAAATTCTCGATGTTTTTGGGGTATAGGGGCAAAACAGTAATTTTACCACCCCGGGGGTAAAACGGTAAATTTTCACCCCCAATACTGGTCAAATTTATGGATTTTATTCATAGAGGGAATGGATAAATATGAGAATAATTGTGGTGGAAAAGTTTAAGTAAAGAGTCAAATAATTAAAATTTTGGACCAATAAGCATGTGACATGTGGCAAGTCACATTATTTTATTATTAAACCATAAAAATCAGCCCATAAACTCCATTTTCTCTCACCATATTCGGCCGAAAGGGAAACAAGGCAAGAAGAAAAGAAAACAATGAGGAAAAAGCAAAAACCTAGCAAAAAGTTCAAGAAAAAAAATGTGATTTTCAAGGAAAATCAAGTGAAAAAGGTAGAATTTCTTCATTTTTGCCTAAGGTCTACAATACCCATGTATTTCTTTTCATTTTCTATGGTTGAGAAGCATCATTTCATGATGAATTCAATTCTGAACAAATGGGTATGATGGGAGAAATGATGTTAGGTTGATTTGATTTTTAGTTATGTTAGTGAATGTAGTTAGTTTAGCATGTTAGTAAGCAAAACAACAAGAAAAAAATTGATTTTCCCCACCAATTTTCCATGACCGAATGCCTTATGGAGTGTGTGTGAAATGAAATGATTTCATTTCAAGTGAGATGGGTTAGAAATTGATTAATTATGGTGAGAAATTGATGTAGGAAAAATTTTAGTGATAATGCCCCATTATAGCCGAATTTTTCTATGAAGCAATGAAAAGGAAATTAAGCTGAATTTTTTGTCAATTGACTGATAATTGGTGAATTGAGGTATTAGAAAAAGAATGGAGCAATTTGGAGTCAAATCGGACGCGTTGGCTAATTTATCGAGTAATCGGCCCAATTAGGTCAACATCACGTTTAAGCGGTTAACCGAGTATTCTATGCATCCATATAGAAATTAGGGTAATTTTATACCCAATTAACATGAATATAGTGATTAAATTATTGTGCCATTTGTCATGGTGATGAGCCCTCTGATAAAGGTAAGAAAATCGCACCCGAGGATTAGCAGTCGAAGTGCTCGAATTCGACTCCCGAAAACCTGTGAGTGAATTTGCATTTCAAAATGGTTTTGAGAAATATGAACGTATTGAAATAAAATGCTTGAATGATTTTATTCAATCTTCTTTAAAAAGAACAAGTACCATGGGAACAAGCTTTTCGTGAAATATTATCTTTATTGATATGAAATTGATTGTGCTGAAATTGTGTACATTTATGTGATGCTTACATGTATTGTTAAGAAATTATGTGAACTTGATTTAATTGTGCATGTGTGGTGTCAAGCCCAACCCTAAATTATCTGACATGACATTTATATATGTGATATCATGCCTGCATACCTGAATAGCCTGGTAGAATTGATAAAAAGCCGATATTGTACTTAGAAGTTCAAATATGTTGATTTACACCTTGAACAAATAAAATAGGGATTTTAAAGTGAAATAAGGAATTTCACAGTCCAGGGATTACTCAAAATAGTAATTCGGAGTTCGAGAGCCAATTTGGAGTCAATTGAAAAAATTGATCGATTAGGGACAAAACGATCATTTTTCAATTTAAAGATAAAATAGAGATTTTTAACAAAGATTTTGATCACATTTGATTAAAAATAATTATTTGAAATACAATATGATTATTGGAGCATAAAATGAAGTTTAGTAGTGAAAAATTGTGATTCTAGATATTTTTGGGACACAAGGGTAAAAAGGTAATTTTACCACTAGAGGACAAAATGAGAATTTTTAAAAAAGATTTAGGCCCCATTTGATTAAGATTAATCAATCGAAGTGTTATTTGAGGTTGAAAAGTGAAAAAAATGTAATTCCGATACATTTTGGAATATAAAGGCAAAATCGTAATTTTTTCGTCCCGAGGGCAAATCGGTAAATTTTTCGCCTTGGCACTTGTCAAGACCAAGGATTTTATTTAACCATGGAATGGATAAATATTGAAATATTTGTGGTGAAAAATCAAGAAGAAAAAGTAAAAAAGTTAAAAAAATGGGCCAATGGCATTATGCCACGTGGCAAGCCATTTTAATTTATTATTAAACTAATAAAATCAGCTTAAAACTCTCACTTTCTCTCTCCAAATTAGGCACAAACCAGATTCAAAGGAAAACAAAAGAGAACAAAGGAAAAAAACAAGAAACTTAGCCAAAAATAAAGGGATTTCAAGTTGTTTTTCAAGATTCAAGCAACACCAAGGTAAGATTTCTTTAGTTTTACTCTAACCCTAGCTTACCCATGCTTTAGTTCATATTTTCCATGGATGAATGATGAGTTATCATGCTGAATTCCTTGAGGCCGAATGGGTATGGATGATGATTTGATGTTGGAATTGCTTGAATTTGAACTATGTTAAGGTTTACTGGTAGTTAAGCATGATTATGAACAAAATTACAAGAAAAACATCCAATTTCTCTAGGGTTCTTTGTTAGCCAAACCATGAGAGTGAATATCAAGGAGGAATTGTTTGAATTTCAAGGAAAATGGATTGGAAAAATGAAGAATTAAGTGAGAAATGTGACTAGGAAAAATTACAGTGTAAGTGCACCGTAATTATCAAAATTTTCCATGAACAATTTGAAGGATTTGAATGCTGAAATTTAATTAAGTGGAATGTAATTGGTGAATTAGGATATTAGAGGAGAAATGGATTAATTTGGAAGTGATTTGAACAAAATTGTCAATTAATCGGGTGATCGGTCAAATTTAGTCGATACCGCGTTTAGGCGACATTCAGACGCATTTTACATTTGCATATCATGCATTAGTAATTTAAATTAATTTATATCAATTTAGGGACAAATTAGTAAATTTCTCGACTTTATTATTTGTCATGGTGGTGAGACGTCCGAAAAAAGCAAGGAGATTGTGCTTGAGGACCATTAGTTTGAGTACACTCGGAATCCGGATTTTCAAAAGCTATGAGTGAATATAATATTGTCTCATTTATCTAAAGTAATTTTTGTTAAATCTGATGATTTTATGATAAAATTAATTGAATTGGTGAAATGACTATTTTATGAGAAAAATGTGAATTTTCTAAGTAAATTGAATTCTACAATAAGTTTAATTTTTATAAATTGAATTGAAGATTTTATGATTTATTTGAAAAATTGAGTAATTGGAGACCCTGTTGTTTATTGCCTGATAAATGATATTTCTTAAATTATTATGGCTTATAAAAATATGGTATGACTGGCTGCTGGTTTATTGTGTTGAAATCTATATGAATTGCTGTTTGCCGTGCAGGCTGGTTAGTAATAAAATAGCCTAGTCATACTGTTAAAATTTTTTTAATTGGTGGATTGATATCTGCTGCAGTAGATGGGTTTCCTTGGACCAACCTAATCAGAGGTGGCACGGTAAAACCCCTATATATTGATATCTCAGTTGTAGAGGCGTACAGGGTTATTTAATTGTCCTGAGATATGATAGAGTCACTTCACGCTAAACCACCATGTGAAGGCGAACTCAGACAACGCCAAGGATCGATTGTATTTTTGGAAAAATTATAAATTTGAACAGCCTTGGTGGACTCGGTTATATGCCTCGGCTAAGGTATCCCTGAGTATGTATTTTATGGCACGAGCCATGATTTTGATAAATCATAAGCCATACTATTCTTATATTCGTTATTACTTGAGTGAATTAAAATTTCTTACACTGACTAAAAGAAGGTTTCATGTTATGAAACCCTTTGATATAAAAAGAATTTCTTTGTCTCATATTACTCGACTTTAAATATTTTAGGAGATATTTATTTACTCATTGAGTTATGTAAACTCACCACTCTCCCTTCCAACATTTCAGAACCAAACTAGTTCTAGATAGCTGTACTTGCGGAGGACGACAATTGGTTTTTGCAACCTCATCCGCAGTAGGTTTCCGACCTCATTACTTTTGTATATCTGAGGGCCCACTAGTCGCTGTAAATTTACTACATACTCTACTTATTTGTATTTCAATGTGAAAGATTTTATTCTGTGTTTACGCTATAAAACTTATTCACTGAACACTCTGTAAATATTGTTTTATAAGAAATTATGGTATTTTGTTAAACATTTATTTTATATTTATATTTCAATGATTTTTATTACATTTAAAATGAAAATTTGTTAAAACGGGGTGTTCAATGATTGTTGTTCACAAGAGAGGCAAGAAAACTGATACGATATCCTTGCGGGGTTTCGATCAGTATTCGGGGTATGAGTATCTATTGAGACTTCGTGACGGTTGTCGCAGGCCTGATGGGAGTTCTGGGGCATGACATGTAGAGTGGGAAATGCACATGCCTGTAATGGTGTGCAAAGTGGGGATGGCGATACGTAGCTCACGATTCCTAGAAACTCAAATTTGAGCAAAGTGGGGACGGTGACACGTAACGCCCATGATTCCTGAAAATTCTCACGCGTGAACTTTGGTGAAGCATGATTCTCTGTCCAGGGTCTTGCAGGGACGGCGATACGTAACGCTTGCAAGTGCTCTGATAAATGTCTCTTTTACCACCAAAGATAGTGAAGACTTGGCGGTGTATATGATTGCTCATGACTTTGTGTATATATGTGTGATTGTATGGTATGCAAATTGTTTTAAATTGAGGAAAAAGGGTTTGACACAAAACCCTCATACGGTTGAGCGAAACCCTCATTCAGTGACGGGTTATGATTACGCTTCGCTAAAGCATGAATTCATTCTTGCTGCAACTACGCTGTAGCAAGAATGCTTTCCCGCTGCAGCGATAATCGTCGATTTTGCTATTTGGCTAGAATAAATTTCGAGTATGTGGAAAGGGTTTAAATATTAGCTAGATAAAAAAAAACTATCTCGTTTTGAATCGATGCATCATGATTATCAAATTTCCTGGTTGATATTGCTTGTTCCCTTCTAATGTTCGCTCACTGAGTTTCATACTCACAGTTTTGAAAAATTAATGTTTTCAGATCAGAAGACCGTTGGATACTAGATCGATGAGTCCGGGTAGTCTCGTCTCCTGGGTATGCGTCTGGCATTCAATAGCACATCTTTTCTTGTAATGTCTCCGTTGGAAATTTATGGGTCCTTTTGTTGTGAATATGTATATGCAATGTAAATTGCTAAAATACATGTCTGGAATAGTACATGTATTTTGTTGTTGATAATGCCATTGAAGATTGGCTATTTTAATACTAGTTGAGAATACGTATGGCCGTATTGATAAAGTATTTGGTAAAAATAAATGGAATAGGCTTGCTTGGGCTTGGTGAGCTATAGTCATTGGGCTCATGCACCGATGATGACCCGGGAAATTGGGTTGTGACAGTTGTTTACCTATTGGGTAAGAGGTTTGATGAAAGATTAAAGGAAGTTATTGGAAATAAGTGAAGATTAAATAGAGTTAGAAATGGGTATTCAATATATTCCAAAATTATTATGAGTTTTTGAGAATATTGATGATTTTAGCATCATTTTTAGGTGTTATCGAAGTAGTTTGAGTTGTTGAAGAAGTCGAGCTTTCGATGAACGGTGCTAAGAAGAAAAGACAAGTTTCAAAAGGTGGGTAGATAGGGCGTTTTTATTTATTTTGACATAATTAAGCATGCCTATTCTATATCCTCACATTAAAACATATTTTGATGAACTTTATGATGTGGATAATGGTTTCAAGTTTGTTTTATGAAATCTATGTATACTATGTGAATATGTTATTATGTATTTAGTTTTAAGTATGAGGAACAAGCCTTTTAAATGTTTGATGCCTCAAAAATTGATATTTGTCTATGGTTATTTGGATGATTGATAACTTGATTGAGTTTTTGTTTCAATCTTTGGTTTTGTTTCAAACTCCTTTGATTAATGATTGGTTGGAAATGGACTTTGAATACTTGACTTCATTTTGTTTCAGACTTTTTGATCTTTGGATGATGAATGAATTCACCTTTTTGTTTGGAAGCATAATACAAAATGTTTTAAGAGAGCCTACTTGAGTTATTGACTTGTAGTTAGTGATAGTAGCCACTAGCCATTGTGCACAATGCTTAGCTTTGATTGGGTAACTAACGATGTCCTACCCCTTTGATTTGGTTTCATTTGGTAGTTGATACAATCCTACCTCCTTTGATATACGATCGATGACTATTATGCATCTAACCACTTTGGAGCTATGGCACACTTTGATTTGGTTGTCTATGTTATCTAGTGCTTCACGGTCTATATGAAATGGTATTGGACATTATGGAATTGGGATTCAACTTTTGTTTGAATTTTGTACTTTGAAATCGATATTGTTTTAACTTTGAACTTTGAATTTTGTGTTTGTTTAGACTTTGGTCTTTGGATTTGGCAATTGTTTCATCATTGGTGCTTGAGTTTACTATTTGTTTTGATTCTGGCATTTGGATTTGGTATTCATTATGACCTTGATCTTTGGATTGGATATTTATCCTGACTTTGGTGTTTAGACTTGATTTATTGAATTTAGCACAAACTATGTTTTTTTTTTAAATTCAATAGTTTTCTTTAAGGGTTTCCTAAAAGTATTGACATTATTTCAATGTTGAAACTAAATCATTGTTTTCCTCAAAATCTCCTACAAAAGCTTTTAAACTTAATATGTATAAATTGTTTTCTTAGAAATACTTAACCGTTTTACAAACTATTATTCTCATTTCAAAGACTTATGAATGGGTTTTCAACAAAACCTTACAAAATCATTTTAAATGAGTTTGTATTCGTCGAGACGATGATTTGAGATCTCTTAGATAATTGGCCATACTTGACAGATATAACTCGAACCTCAAGATGTTTGATTTTGCTCGAGATTCGATTCCCAAACACTTTGGATATTTATTATGGTTGAAAAGCAAACTTTGATATTGTTTGAAATAGATTGCTTGTATAATTTTTAAAAGTATATTTGATAAACACTCTCTCGTTTTGTTTGTTCCCCCTCCCTTTATTTGCTTATGTTGTTATTTATAACTCACACATATAAAATGCATTTGTTTTTGCAGATCAATAATGGCTTAGCTCATTGTTCTTTCAAAAGAGCCAATACTTCAATCAGTCTTAGGTAGGTGAACATATGGCATTCAACAAGTGTTATCCCCTTTGTTTCTGAGTTGTACTCCACTAGTCTTATTTGGTTTGGTCATCTATGCTTAACTATTATGGATAGGACTATGTTTATGTCTTGTATTAATGACATGTATTTGAGATATGCCATGGAATAGCAACAATTATATTTGCAGCAAGATGACACATACTTGTTGTTTTGATATGTGCTGTTTTCGCATTTTGAGCACATGTAGACTAATACGACATATTCCTATGTGATATAATCACGCATGTTTGATATATGGTTCCATGGTGATGAGTTCCATGAGGTAATTTCAAGTATTTGATTTATTTGTTCATTTTAAACTTGCATGGGTTAAGAGGGTTACTCACATCGATACACTTGTGCCATTCATGGTCCTTAGGTTTGGGTTGTGACAAAGCTGATATTAGAGCCTTAGGTTTGTCTAAGCCTTAGGCATTTTGTTTTGAGTTAGTGGAGTTAGGTTTTTGTGTCGTGTCTTGTTTTCGGTTTATGAACTGTAGCACGACCCGTGAACGAGAGACTACATGGATTCCCTTGTTTGTTCAGAATCTACTCATTTCGTTCACCATATTGAGTTCATTGTTTGCTCTTGTCCAAGTTAGGATGCCACCTAAAACACGAGCTACAACTAGAGGCATAGTAGAGTAAGGTGCTCCCATTGATGTGTTTGTGACACCATAAGCTTCCACTATTAGAGGGCGTGGTAGGCATGTCAGGACCACTAGATTTGTTAACGATGAGCCATCTATGGCAATTAGTGATGAGACACCCATGGAAGAGTCTGTTGATCTTTAGTCTTAGAAGGTAAAAGATGAGGTCCCCACTGGGGAGTTGACCTTGATAAACATGGTAGCTAATCTACAATGGGGTTAATAGGATCATAAAAATGATGGCCATTCACTTGGATGACCTTTAGTGACAAGTCGAAGGTTGATAGCCAATGTGTGCTACACATAACCCTTAAGGTTTAGATGATCGACAATAGCTTGAATCTGCTAGAGGGACTATTGAGGTTTCATTGCCAAATTTTGTTAAGATGAAACCACCCTCATTTTTTGATTTCAATACAACAGAGGACCCTCAAATTTTCTTGGATGAGATAGAGAAAATCTACATTGCTTTGGGATGTTCTAGTGTGCGTTAAGTGGAGTTAGCCAGTTTTAAGCTTAAGGTTGTGGCCTATTAGTTGTATCAGTTTTTATGTAGAGGTAGATAAGCTGGCACTGACCCATTGACTTGGGAGAAATTTACGATGACCTTTCTAAGTCGATTTTCGTTGTTGGATTATCCATGCAAGTGTACTTATCATTAAACAAGAAATATATTGAAAGTAAAGTGTCAATCTCACAGAGAATTGGATTAATTTCTACTGCTAACTACTAAAATTAATACACCCGAATCTTATTCAAACAACCAAATTTAAATTATTAAAAAGCAAAATTAAATCTAACAAACTAAAACTAATCTAAAAGTAAACAGCCAATTCGTTTTAAAAACACAATCAACTACCAAACCTAAGATTATGATATCCCTTAATACTTCATTTGAATATTGTATCTCTCTCTTAACTCACTTCAATAGTAAGTTGCTAACCTAAAATTCTAAATTATTTATAACTCTCTATCAAGGCTTTCAAAAAAATATGTCTCCCAATTAACTTACTATATGTCTACACAAATTAAATTGAAGAAAGATTTATTAAGTTCATGCTTTAATATGGGCTATGTATGGCTTATAAGTGTAAGTCTACCCTATATGCAAATCAAATGACCTAATCAACTAAGTGCATTTGATCATACGCTATTTTATTCAAAGTCTACCCTAAATTTCCTTCGTCAAGGTTTAACTTAAATTTTCAATTCAATCTAATTGGTGATTAGACAATTAGAAGCATTAAGAATAGAATTGAATAAAAAACTTAAGACCATTAAAACATAAGCAAAAACGAGATAAATAATTCATACTACTTATTTAGTTCAATCATAATCTTAGATAACTAAATTAGTTCCTCATAATGTCATGAATCATCATCAAATAAAGTTTAAACATTGAAACCAAATCAAGAAAATAAAGAATAAAGAAACTCCAAGAGTTGAAGTCTTGATCTCCAAATCTTCTTGAATCCTTCAATTTCTTCTTAGCTCCAATGAGACTTTGCTTCAATGATTTTATGGTTGAATCTTAGCTTTAAATCTTGTGTTTTCCATTCCTTTAAAAGTTCTTTAAAACGTTGCTTTAATTAGGTTTTCAAGTTGGGCCCAGTTGGGTGAAGAAAGAAGTCGATTCTAACAAGGATTTCTTCATTAGATTACATGAGTTGCTACCTTAACTATTTTATTTACAAAAATCATGGTTCAATTTTTCTCTCAAGGACTGTTGCAATACTTTAATTTTGACAAGCTTTTTGACCACCTTAAATGCCAAATTAGTGAAATGATTACCTTGAAAGTTGTAGATTTTGCTTTTAGCTTTCCAATGGTCTAAAAAACATCTCATTTGAAGTTCTGTAGAGAAAGTTATGGTCAAAATACTAAGACATATGGAGTGAAGATCTGCATTTTGAAATTTCTCTCCTTCTTCCATTAAAAGTCCTTCAATAAACACCTACAAAGCTACAAATAAATCAATAAGAACTTATCTTAGGCACATAACCATCAATTTAAATACAAGATTAACTAAGATTAGATTGACTCACCTAAGTAACTAACTTAAAATAATTAAATAAAACCTATTTAATTTCTATACATTACAAGAACTAAGCCAATTTACTATCAAAATTATGACCAAATAACTTTATATCATAGAGTGTTCACACCTCCAAACTTAATATTTTGCTAGTCTTCGAGAAAAACATAAAAAAAAAAAACTAACCTAAGCAAAACAATTTAAATGGTGAAAACAAAATAAATAAAGCAACTACTAGAGATAAAGTGCACTAACTTTAATGATCTCTCATAATTTCCTCAAAAGTATGTCTATCAATCTCTAACTTAAGGAAAAATATAGGCATCATTCAAATTCATGTTTTAATTCCAATGCAAGCACATTTTTGAGCAAATTTTCGTATGTGTGCTGAATCTTTTACCAAGAATATCATGCCATGCAAATAAGTTTATGCCAATGCAAAATTTCAAATTAGTACTAGAACTCCATAGGTTTACTTTTCATCTCTCTCTCTACTAATGTTGACTAATACTAAGTCAAAGATCAATAGGTCTTTATTAAATTTGTAATATATGGCTAGGCTAGGATAAGGTAAACGATAATAAATTGGCTCAATTTACTCTAAGCACATAATCATTCTAGGACATATACATATATATATATATATAAATCTCTATTTTCATTCTCCAACTCTTTTTCCTTTTCTTTGAAATTCTCTTCAACTCTTTATTCTACCTTTTCACTTCTTTTTTTTTTTTCACAATTGCACACTCGCAAACTTTTTTTTTTGTATTATAAGTAGTAAGGTGATTTTCAATAATTTGAACTTTTTCACATCAACATTTTTCTACCATATGCATTTAGCTCAATACTAAAACAATATACATGCTTAGGAGTGAAAGTTGCGAAATTGGAAATTTTATTTTAAGGCTAGGCTTATTATTATGTGGTTAAACAAAAAAAAGGGAAATTAAGCTCAATGGGGTATACTAGGGATAAAACTTAACAAAATTAGCTTGAAAGGCTCAAACAATCCAAACATGGCATAAATCATGTCCCTAACTAAGTATTGTCTAGGATTTCACCTTGAGTGAGAATCAAATAAATTCTAGAATTCATGACATAGTCTAAATTTTATATCAACATAAACCTTTTCTAAATATTCATAATAATTTAAAGCAAAAGATAAAGTGCTCAAAACTATGGAAATTACATCCTAACAATGATACTAAACAAAAGAATTTACCATGAACCAAACAATATCCATATTCACTAAGAGCTAAAGATACAAAACAACTAAGTTCTCATCATTGGATAAGGAAATCATTGAAAAATTTGGCCCAATTCTGCTTTACATTCCCAAAAATTCAAGCAAGCATAAAAATTAAATGATCAACTAATCCTAATTACTTAAAATCTAAATAAGCATGCAAATAAAATAAAATCCTAAGTCTAAATTAGCACGCAAATAAAAAAAATCCTAAGTTCCCACAGAATGTCCATCTCTAAAAAAACAAAATTTAGGCCTCCCCCAAACTTAAACTAAGCATTGTGCTTAATGTTAGAAAAAAATAAAGGAAAGGTGAATAATACTCCCTTGGTAATTGGATGAATCTAGAGAAGCTTCAATCTTCCTTTTCTTCCTTATCATCATCTTCTTCATTGTCACTTGTTGAAAGATTTTTTTTTGAAAAAAATAAATAAATAAAGAGAGATTAATGTAAAAATATAAATAAAATAAAAATAACTGAAAATAAAAAATAAGATTTTCAAAAGCTTGGGTTGCCTATCTAAAAACACTTCATTAGAGTCACTAGCTTGACTATGGCACCCATTTCTCCCTATTTTATAATGCTCGAGACATTTTTTATTGACCTTAACTGCTCTGGTGAGCCTACTACAAATCTCAACAACATCATAAGGATGAACCTTGAAGGTTTTCTAGCAATGTAGTTTAAGATTCAATGGTAAAAGATGGAGTTGTGAATCAAAACATACTACTCACTGTCCAACCACAAAATCAAGATGGCTATAAGGTGGTGGTGGTTTTCTCTCAAGAGTTGGCACTTGCTTTGTTGAAGGTGGTGGAATAGGCTTACTTTTACCCTCATTAACTAAATCCACTTTATAACAACTATCTATATAGGGATAGTTAGTTGCATTGAACAAATTAAACATTACTTTCTCCTAGCCAACTTTGAAAGTTATTTTGCCATTCTTCACACTAATAATTGTTGTAGTTGTAACTAAGAATGGTCTTCCCAAAATAAGAGAAATTTTAATATCATCTTCAATCTCAAGCACAATGAAGTTCACTAGAATGTACAACTTCCCAACTTTAACCAAGACATCCTTTATAATCTCAACAGAGTACCTGATTGTCCTGCTTGCTAATTGCAAAGAAAATATAGTAGGTTGTATCTTATTAAGTCCAAGTTTCCTAGCAATAGACAAAGGCATTATCGAAACACTAGCACCCAAATCACATAAAGCTTTAGAAATTTTAAAACAACTAATAGTGCAAAGAATAGAAAAACTCCTTAGATCTTTAAGCTTTAGTGGAAGCTTATTTTGGATTATAGCATTACACTCCTCATAAGAGCAATTATCTCAAAGTCTTGTAATTTTTTTTTTGGTCAAAATGTCTTTCAAGAATTTAACATAACTTGGCATTTGTTCCAAAACTTTAGCAAAGGAAATATTACTGTGCAACTTTTTAAATACCTCAAGAAATATTTGGAATTGTTTATCAACTTTTTGTTTCTAAAAACATTGGTAGGGGTGGTTGTGAAGGCTTAAATTTTGAATTTTTTGCATTTAATTTTTTGCTAGAATTTTCAACCACAACATCTTTTCAACATTTTTCTCAATTGTTTTAATATCTTTCTTAACAAGCTTAACCAGATTTTCAAAATTTAAATTTGTACCACTTACTTCTTTTCCACTTTTAGGTGTGATTGCATTGTAATGCTCCTGTCTTTCTCCTTTGGGATTAAATTCAGTGTCACTCGGTAAAACTCCTTGAGGTCTGTTAGAGATGGCATTGGCAAGTTGACCCACTTGTGTCTCAAGATTTTAGAGTGATGCCGTCTAACTTTGAATGAGAGAATCAGTCTTTGCCATGTACTTCATTAACATCTTTTCCATTGTTGGCTTTTTCTCTAGTTTATAAGCTTGAGGTTGTGGTGGAAATCTCAAAGGAAATTTTGACTTAAAAGTTGATGAAGATGCTTGCTTGTTGTTCCAAGATGAATTAGGATGATTTTTCCACACGAGATTATATGTGTTGGAATAAATATTATTTTGTGCCTTCTTGTTTCTAACATAATGCACTGTTTTAGTGTAAATAGGACAATGGCCATTGGAATCTCTTTCCCTACATAAATCACAAGTCATAAAAAGGCTTTGAATTGCATTAACACTCAAACTATCAATTTTCTTGGTGAAAGAAGACAATTGTGCTGTCAAAGCATTAATTACATCAACCTCATGGATACTAGCAATTTTTCTTGCCCTTAATATTTCAAATGGCAGTTGGTAATTGTTTAAAGTCATCTCCATTAGCAAATTATAGGCTTCATCAATGGATTTACTCATAAATGCACCTCCAACTGCAACATCAATTGTCGTTCTAATTGGTCCCAGTAAACCATTATAAAAAGTCTGAACTTGTAGCCACTAGGTAACCCATGGTGAGGACACCTTCTTAACAAATTGTCACGACTCAATTTCCAAGCCATGACCAACGCATGGACCTAATGAGTATAGCCCACCAAGCCCAAGCAAGCCTATTTTTATTTACTTTACTCCACGTATGATCGTGTGAGGCGTCCACACGCAATGCACCCAGTGCACACAAAGTCAATTCGTAATGGCATTATTAGCAACAATATACATGCACCATACCAGTCATGTATTTAGCAATTTGCATTGCATACACATATTCACATAGTTAGATTGTATTCACAATACAAAAAGATCCATGACTTCCAGCGGAGACATTTACAATAAAAGAAATGGGATGCTACTGAATGCCCACCTTTTAACCAGAAGATGCACTATGGGGACTCCTCGATGTAGGGTCCAACAGTTTCCTGATATGAAAACATGAATTTTTATAAAACGTGAGTATGAAACTTAGTGAGTGAATATTAGAAGGGAACAAGCAATATCAACCAGGAGATTTGATAATAATGATGCACTGGTTGAAAATGAGACAATTTTTGATCTATCTAATATTTAAACCCTTTCCACTTAGCTCGAAATTTATTCTAGCCAGACAACAAAATCGATGATTATCGCTGTAGCATGAAGGCATTCTTGCTGTAGCGAAGCGTAATCATAACCCATTGCTGAACGAGGCTTTCGCTCAACCGTACGAGGGTTTCATGTTAAACCCTTTTCCCTCAATTTAAAGCAATTCGCATACCATACAATCACACATATATACACAAAGACATGAGCAATTATATACACCGTCAAGTCTTCACTGTCCTTAGTGGTACAAATAAATAACTATCAGAGCAATTGGTAAAGGGTATCACTCAGCATCCCTATCGGAGTACTTGGCAACCGGCATCACTCAGCCTCACTGCCAAGCTCTTGGGCAGAGACTTAACAGAGCACTTGGCAAAGGGTATCACTCAGCATCCCTTCCAAGCTATCGGACAAAGAATCACTCAGCAAGGGGTATCACTCAACATTCCTCTTTACACACCATTACAGGCGTATACATTACCCACTTCACACGTACACAATTACATCAAGTTCACATAATTTCTTAACAATACAAGTAAGCATCATATAGATGAGCATAATTTAGCACAATCAAATTTCAAATCAGTGGAAATAATATTTCACAACAAGCTTGTTCCCAAATTCCTTTTCTTTTTAAAGAGAGTTGAATAAAATCATTTAAGCATTTTATTCAAGCACATTCATATTCCCCAAAACCAATTTGAAATGCAAATTCACTTACAGTTGTCAAAAATTTGGATTCGGGTGCACTCGGACTAATAGTCCTTAGGCGAAATTTCTTTACCTTTTTCGGACTTCTCACCACCTTGAAAAATAACAAAGTTGAGGAATTTACTATATTGTCCTTAAATTGGTATAAATCAATTTAAATTACTAATGCTTGATATGTATTTGCAAAAATGCATCCGATTATCGCTTAATCGCGGTATTGATTAAATTCGACCGATCACCCGATTAATTGACAATTGTGTCCAAATCACCTCCAAATTAATCCATTTCTCTTCTAAAACCTTAATTCATCACACACACACTTCTAATAACTAAATTTCAGCTTTGAAATCCTTCAATTTCTTCACATAAAAATTCGGTCATTATGATGTACTAACACCGTAATTTTTCCTAGTCACCTTTCTCACTTAACTCTTCATTTTTTTTTCTAATTCATTTTCCTTGAAATTTAAACAATTCCTCCTTGATATTCAACCCTCATGGTTCGGCCAATGAAGAACCCCAAAGAATTTGAATGTTTTTCTTATACTTTTGTTCATAACCAAGCTTAACTACCTCTAAACATCAACATAGTCTAAAATCAAGCCAATCCAACATTAATTTCTCTTCCATACCCATTTTTCAGAATTGAATTCATCATGATAACTCAATATTCAACCATGAAAATTAAGAACCAAAGCATGGGTAAGCTAGGATTAAAGTAAAACTAAAGAAATTTTACCTTTGTTTGGCTTGATTCTTGAAAAACCCTTGAATTTCCTTGATTTTTTGCTAGTTTTCTTGTTTTTCCCATTTGTTCTTCCTTTGTTCTTGTTGCTGGTTGCTTAGGCCGAATATGGTGAGGGAATTGGGGATTTAATGGGCTGATTTTTATAGAAAATAATAAATAATCAAGCATGCCACGTGTCACATGCTTATTGGCCTATTTTTTTAACTTTTTGACTTTTTCTTGTAAATTTTCCACCACAATTATTCTTGTATTTATCCAATCCTACCACAAATGAAATCCCTTGGTCTTGACAAGTGCTGGGGTGAACAATTTACCGATTTGCCCATGAGGTGAAAAAATTACGATTTTGCCCCTATATTCTGAAATGTACCGGAATCACATTGTTTTCACTTTCTAACCTCAAATAACACTAATATTGATCAATCTTAATTAAATGGGGTAAAAATATTTTTAAAAGAATTCCCGTTTGGTCCTCTAGTGGCAAAATTATCATTTTGCCCTTGTGCTCCAAAAATACCGGGAATAATAATTTTTCACTATTAAACTTCATTTTATACTCCAATAATTATAATTATATTTCATATAATTATTCTTGATCAAATGTGATCAAATCTTGGCTAAAAATCTCTATTTTATCATCAAATGGTAAAATGACCGTTTTATCCCTAATCGGTCATTTTTCCCGATTAACCCCAAACTGGACCTTGAACTCCAAATCACTATTCTAAGTCATTCTGTGGGTTTCAAAATTTTCAAATCCCTCTTAGAATTTCTATTTGAACTAGTTCAAGGCTCGATTTAACTTGGTTGTTATCAGAGCCCTAGGTTGTTAGGTCATAGGGTGTTATAGTCGAGTCCAGCAGAGAGTCAGGTTTTATGTGGGATTTTTTATTATGAACTGTGAGCCGTGGTACATTTCATAATTGAGGAACCACATAAATTCATAATCTTAGAAATCACCTTATTTTTAATTGTGTCTAATAATGAGTGTTTGCTCATGTCTAGATAAGAATGCCGCCTAAGACATGGGCCACCTTAAGACGGATGGGGGAGCAAGATGTCCCCATTTCGATGACTAATAGGCCACGGGTACCCACCCATAGGAGGCGAGGTAGACGTGGTAGGGTCGCTAGGTCAGTGAGGGTAGATACGCCTATGAATAGGAGAGATGAGGGACAGCCCTTAGGTGAGGTAGATAGGCCACCCACTAGGGGCATTACTGTTGAGGATTTGGCGACGGGTCTGCAGGGAGTTAATCGGGTTGTAGAAATGATGGTAGCCCATATAGATGATATGCAGAAAGTAATGGAGGGGAGGCATGTAGTGCAAGAGTCCCCTAGCTCACAAGACTAGACCGATCGCCAACCTCCAAAGGGTGAAAGAAGTCAAGTAGAGGTTTCGTTCCCTGACTTTCTGAAACTCAAGCCTCCATCGTTTATTGGGTCGGATGCATCGGAGAGACCCCAGGTTTTCTTGGATAAGATGGAGAAGATTTGTAATGCTATGAGGTGTTCTAGTGTTAGGTCAGTGGAGTTAGTAGCTTTTCAATTGTAAGATGTAGCACATGAATGGTATGACTCATTGCGAAGGGGTAGACCGACAAGTGCTGCACCACTGACCTGGAATGAATTTAGTATAGCTTTTCTGGATCAGTTTCTATCGCACAGTGTGCGAAATGCCAGAGCTAGAGAGTTTGAGGCATTGGTGCAGACTCCGAACATGACAGTGTCGGAGTATGATATAAAGTTCACGCAACTGTCTCGCTATGCACCATATTTAGTTTCCACAGAAGAGATGAAGGTCCAAAGATTTGTAGATGGACTAGTGGAACCATTGTTTAAGGCTATGGCCTCCCAAGATTTTAACACTTTCTCTGTGGTTGTGGATTGTGCTCAGCGAATTGAGATGAGGACTAGTGAGAGTAGAGCCACTAGAGATAGAGCAAAATGGGCCAAAACATAGGGCTATCAAGGTCGCATAGATTTTGATAGTGGGATTTCATCTTTCAACCGTCAAGGCCCACAAAGAGAATCAGGGTTGCCCCAACGGGGAAGTGATGTGGCGAGTGCTAGCGTTGGGTCAAGACAAAAAACTTTTAGTGAAAAGAGGCTGCAACAAGATTCAAGGTAGAGTAGTCAGGCTATTCCTACTTATGATCATTGTAAACGACGACACAGAGGACAATGCTATTGTCCTACAAGAACTTGTTTGAATTGTGGCCAGCCTGGACATATTATGAGGAATTGCCCGATGGCTCAACAACCGCAAGGTTCTGTTCACGGTTCTACTCAGCCCACTTTGTCTATCCCTTTGGCAGTTGTTTCAACAGGCCCGGAGGTTAGCGGGACAATAGATAGAGGTGCTGGTGCTCCCTTTCGGGGTAGACCATCTGGGTCTGGATGTCAAAATTCTACAAGAAAGGGCCAGGCGAGAGTATATGCTTTGACACCCCAAAAGGCCCAGACCTCCAATGCAGTGGTCTCAGGTATTTTTCTATTGTAATATGAATGCTTGGGTGTTGTTTGAGCCTAGTTTAACCTATTCGTTTATTTCTATATGTTTTACACATTGGTTGAGTAAGAATCATGTTAGGAGAGAAGAACACTTGGTGGTACCTACTCCTTTAAAAAAAAAGTGTTTGTGGTTAAATAGGAAAATAAATCCTGCGTAGTTTGAATCAAGGATACAAACACCTTAGTGAATTTGGTAGTGTTAGACACCGTAAGGAGTTTAAGGATTAGTTGGATGATCCTTATGGAAGGAAAGAAAATATGTTTATCAAAGGCACAGATGAAGTGTTAAGGTATGAAACTAGGCTTTATATGCCAGATAATGATAAATTGAGGACAAGAAGATGTGGATAAAGTATCCACATCTCATTGATACATAAAGGTAAACCACCTTACTTTGAATTTAAATTCGGGGATCGAATTTTTATTAGTGGGGGAGAATGTGAGACCATGTCAAGCTCGATTAAAAGACGGTACTGTACCGAGTGGTATAACCAAGTTAAATCGAGCCTTGAACTAATTCAAATAGAAATTCTAAGAGGAATTTGAAAATTCTGAAACTCACAGAATGACTTAGAATAGTGATTCGGAGTTCAAGGTCCAGTTTGGAGTCAATCGGAAAAATTGACCGGTTAGGGACAAAATGGTCATTTTACCATTTGATGATAAAATGGAGATTTTTAGTCAAGATTTGATCACATTTGACTAAGAATAATTATATGAAATACAATTATGATTATTGGAGTATAAAATGAAGTTTAGCAGTGAAAATTTTGATTCTCGGTATTTTTTGAGCACAAGGGTAAAATGGTAATTTTACCACTAGAGGACTAAACGGGAAATTTTTTGACAATATTTTTGCCCCATTTGATTAATATTGATCAATATCAGTGTTATTTGAGGTTGAAAAGTAGAAATAATGTGATTTCGGTACATTTAGGAGTATAGGGGCAAAATCATAATTTTTTCATCCCGGGGGCAAATCGATAAATTTTTCGCCCTAACACTTGTCAAGACCAAGGGATTTCATTTGTGGTAGGAATGGATAAATATGGAATTAATTGTGGTGGAAATTTTAGAAGAAAAAGTCAAAGTTAAAAAAGTAGGCCAATAAGCATGTGACACGTGGCATGCTTGATTATTTTATTATTAAAGCCTAAAAATCAGCCATTTCAACCCATTTTCTCTCTCTAAATTTGGCACAAACCAGATTCAAAGGAAATGAAAAGAGAACAAGGAGAAAAACAAGAAAACCTAGCCAAAAATTCAAGAAAAAAAATGTGATTTTCAAGGAAAATTAAGTGACAAAAGTAATAATTCTTCACTTTTGCTTATGATCTACAATACCCATGCATTTCTTTCCATTTTCTATGGTTGAGAGGCATGATATCATGATGAATTCAATTCTGAAAAATGGGTATGGATGAGGATTTAATGTTGGATTGGCTTGATTCTAGACTATGTTAGTGTTTAGAGATAGGTTAACATGTTAGTAAGCAAAACCGGAAGAAAAAAAATTGATTTTCCCCATGAATCATTGAAGGCCGAATATCATAGGTTGTATTTTGAAAATGAAATGATTTCATTTCAAATGAAATAAATTAGAAATTGACGATTTAATGTGAAAAAGTTAAGTAGAAAAAAATTATAGTGCTAATGCACTGTAATGGCTGAATTTTTCCATGAAGAAATGGAAAAGTTTTAATACTGAGATTTGCATTATTTAAATGGTATTTGATGAATTGAGGTATTAGAAAAAAGAATGGTGCAATTTGGAATTAAATCGGACGCATTGGCCAATTTATCGGGTAATCGACTGAATTAGGTCAACAATGCGTTTAAGCGGTTGACCTAGTATTCTATGCATCCGTATAGAAATTATGTTAATTTTATACCTAATTAACCCCAATATAGTAATTAAATTATTGTGCTATTTGTAAAGGTGGTGAGCCCTCGGATAAAGGCAAGAAAACCGCACCCGAGGATTAGCAGTCGAAACGCTCGAATTCGGATTCTGGAAAACCAGTGAGTGAATCTGCATTTCAAAAATAGTTTTGGGAAATATGAACCTATTTGAATAAAATGCTTGAATGATTTTATTCAACCTTCTTGAAAAGAATAGGTACCATGGGAACAAGCTTTTCATGAAAAATTATTTTATTGATGTGAAATTTGATTGTGTTGAATATTGCTCATATATGTGATGCTTCCATGTATGGTTAAGAAATTTATGTGAATTCGATGTAATTGTGCATGTGCAAAGTAGGGACGGCGATACGTAGCACCCACAATTTCCTAGAAATTTAGAGTGAGTGAAGTGGGGACAGCGATACGTAGCGCCTACAATTTCCTAGAAATTTAAAGTGAGTAAAGTGGGGACGGCGATACGTAGCACACACAATTTCCTAGAAATTTAGAGTGAGCAAAGTGGGGACGGCGATACGTAGCGCCCACAATTTCCTAGAAATTTAGAGTTGAGTAAAGTGGGGATGGCGATACGTAACGCCCACAATTTCTTAGAAATTCAGAGTTGAGTAAAGTGGGGACGACGAGGCTAGTGCCCATGATTCTTAGGAAATTTGAGTTGAGCAAAGTGGGGACAGCGAGGCGTAACACCCACGTTTCCTGGAAATTTTCACGCGTGAACTTTGGTGAAGCGTGATTATCCGTCCAGGGGCTTGCAAGGACGACGATTTGTAACGCTTGCAAGTGCTCTGATAAATGTCTCTTTTACCACCAAGGACAGTGAAGACTTGGCGGTGTATATGATTGTTCTTGTCTTTGTGAATATATGTGTGATTGTATAGTATGTGAATTGCTTAAAATTGAGGAAAAAAAGGTTTAATACGAAACCCTCATATGGTTGAGCGAAACCCTCGTGCAGCAACGGGTTATGATTTTGCTACGCTGTAGCAAGAATGCCTTTCCGCTACAGCGATAAATTGTCGATTTTGCTATCTAGCTAGAATAAATCTCGGGGTAAGTGGAAAGGGTTTAAATATTAGCTAGATCAAAAATTGTCTCATTTTCAACCGGTGCATCATGATTGTCAAATTTCTGATTGAGAGTGCTTGTTCCCTTATAATATTAACTCACTGAGTTCCGTACTCACGTTTTACAAAATTCATGTTTTCAGATCAGGAGACTGTTGGACCCTAGATCGAGGAGTCTCCGTAGTTCATCTCTTGGGTATGTGTCTGGCATTCGATAGTGATCCTTTTTATTGTAAATGTCTCTGTTGGAAGTCATGGGTCTTTTTGTATTGTGAATACAATCTAACTATGTGAATATGTGTATGCAATGTAAATTGCAAAATACATGACTGGTATAGTGCATGTATATTAATATCAATGATGCCATTGTGATTTGGCTGTGTTCACACCTTGGGAAAGGTGTGTGTATGCATGATATGATATTTGTTAAGCAAGGGTAAATGGATAGGCTTGCTTGGGCTTAGTGAGCTATGCTCATTGAGCTCATGCGCCGGTCATGGCTTGGGAAATTGGGTCGTGACAGTTGTAGCACTCGGTACAATATCGTCTTTTAATCGAGCTTGATAGGGTCTCACACAAATCCTTGTACCTCTCTTTAGCCTCATATAGTAATTCAAAATCAAATTGCATAAAGAGTTGGTGTCTTTACGCATCTTTGCAATTTTAGTAGAAGGAAAGAATTTTGCTAACATAATTCACATTATAAGTCTATTCTCATTTAAGTGGTATGTGGCATTGACATCACATACAAATCAATATACATACAACATGTAGTCAATCACAACTCATCTAATATGTGAAATTCATCATCACATAATCATAGTAATCGTAGCAAGCTCTAATCATTTCATCCACATCTTATAGAAGTGGTGGATTGCTATAAAACACTTGAAAGGACTTGTTCCCTATTGTTGAAAACTTTATAAACTAAATGGCTTCTAAAATGGTGTATCCACTCACCTTGAATAGTCAACCTTTATCAACATGTACAACTCTACTTTGGCAAATTCCTTGGAGTTTCAATGTTCTTAGACATTCAATAATCTTTATGATCAATAATCAGTCTAGGAATTAAGTACTAAGCATTCTAAACTTTTTCGAATCTATTCGAATTCAACTAAATCTAAGTTTTTAGGTTTAGTTCATTGTTCTACAAATACCTATGTACTAGCAATCCATAAACTCATCATTCTTGCCTTAGGTGAGCTCTAATCAATGAGAAAAACCCATCAAATCCTTTAGTTTGATGTAACCAATAAATTTGGAACAATAAAGGATATTTTCAAAGCTAGAAATCCATGATTTAAAGATTCAAGGTGAATAAAAAACATCATTGTTGCTATCTAAAATTAAAATCCAAGATTTTATCTTCTTGATGGAAAAATGTGTTGAGAGAGCTTAGAGTTGAGAGAAAACTGATGGAAAATGGTTGGGAATTAACAACCCGTGTTGAATGAGTTATATTTATACTTTAGAGTGCGAAATACCCTTTTGCCCTTTTTATTTTTCAGAAATTAGTGAAATGCATCGATATATTTGGCAATGTATCGATACTTGTTAGTTTTATTCTTATTTTAACATGAAAAAATTGATTGAACTTAATGAGCATCGAAAATGAACGAAAGATATTTTTAATATGAACAAAATCCTCAAAAAAGTGTTAAGGATGAACTTAAAAAAAGAAAGATATATTGAAATGCTTTGATTGTTTGAACATGCTTTCAATATGAATGATCATTCTCTTGAACTTAAAGAAATATGTTTTTATTTTCTTAAAAATCTCTTGTTTTCAAAATTCAATGTGCCAACCTAAAAACCAAGTTCTCAAAAGAAATGGCTTGATTTTTAATGAAAGAAAGCAAAATTTGTTTTTTCAAATTACATGAAGAATTTATTATGGAAAAGAAGAAGTCAGTTCTCAAGTAAAGATCAACAGTGAAGAATCAATTTTTGAGAAAAAAAGAAGTTGGCTATTGAAAGACAACAGCTTCAGAATTTGTCACTGTCAAGCCTGACCCTAAAATATCTGACATAACATTTATATATGTGACATCATACCTGCATATTAAAATATCTCAAAAAAGTGGATAAAAACCGGTATTGTACTTAGAAGTACAATTAAGTCAAATTAAACCTCGAACAAGTTAAAATAAGGATTCTAAAGTGAAATTGAGAATTTCATATTCTATGGATGACTAAAACTGTCAATTCGGAGTTCGAGGACCAATTTGGGGTCAATCGAGAAAATTGACCGGTTAGGGGCAAAATGGTAATTTTGCCATTTAAGGACAAAATAGAGATTTTTAGTAAAGATTTTGATCACATTTGATCAAGAATAATTATTTGGAGCAAAATATGAGGTTTAGTAGTGATAGATTTTCAATTCTAGATATTTTTGGAGTATAAGGGTAAAACGGTAATTTTACCTTATTGGGGGCAAAACGGTAAATTCCACCACCAAAACTTGTTAAAGACCAAGGATTTTGTTTATCATTAGAATGGATAAATATGAGAGTAATTGTGGTGGAAAAGTTATTAGCAAAAGTCAAATAATTAAAATTTTAGACGAATTAGGTGGTGACACTTGGCAAGTTAGGATATTTTATTATTAAAGCATAAAAATTAGCTTATAACCTTCATTTTCTCTCACCAAAGTTGGCCTAAACCAGAACCAAAGGAAAAGAAAACAAAGGGGAAAAACAAAAACCTAGCCTAGAAATCAAGAGATTTCGAAGATTTTTCAAAGATCAAGCAACATAAAGGTAAAATTTCTTTAGTTTTGCTTGAAACCTAGCTTACCCATGCTTTAGTTCTTATTTTCCATGGTTGAATATTGAGTTATCATGCTGAAATCACTACGGTCGAATGGATATGGAAGAGAAATTGATGTTGGATTAGCTTGATTTTGAACTATGTTGATATTTAGAGATAGTTGAGCATGTTTATAAGCAAAACCATAAGAAAAAAATTTGATTTTCCTTAGTATTCTTCATTGGCCGAACCTGGTGTGTTGAGTATCAATGAGGGATTGTTTGTATTTCAAGAAAAATGGCTTGGAAGAGTGAAGAATTAAGTGAGAAAAGTGACTAGGAAAAATTACGGTGCTAGTGTACCAAATGATCGAATTTTTCTATAAGGAAATGTGAGGGTTCTAGTGCTGAATTTGGTATTATTTGAATGATATTTGGTGAATTAAGGTATTAGAAGAGAAATGGAGTGATTTGGAAGTGATTTGGACACAATCGTCATTTAATCAGGTAATCGGTTGAATTTAGTTGATAACGCGTTTAAGCGATATTCGGACAAATTTTTGCATTACATATCATGCATTAGTAGTTTAAATTAGCTTATTTCAACTTAGGGGCAATATAGTAAATTCCTTAACTTTATCATGTGTCAAGGTGGTGAGACTTCCGAAAAAGGCAAAGAGATCTCGCCTGAGGACCACTAGTCCAAGTACACCCGAAATTGGATCTTTTGACAGCAGTGAGTGAACTTACTATCATCTCAATTATCTAAAGTGATTTTTATCTGTTTTGGTAAATTCTATGAAAAATAGATTTCAAAGATGAATATTTATGTTTTATGAATAAATGTGTTAAATGAAATTATGTCATAAATTATTTAGAAATCTACTGTGGTTTTGAAAATAGAGTACTGGGAGACCACTATTTGTTGCATGATAAATTGTATTTTGAAATCGATATGGCTTATGAAATTGTGGCATGATTGGCTGCTGGTTTATTGTGTTGGAAAATATATGAAATGTTGTTTGCCGTGCAGGTTGGATAGAAATAAAATAGTCCAGTCATGCTGCTAAATTTTTGTTAATTTGGTGGATGATTATCTACTGCAGTAGATGGGTTTCTATAGACCAGCCTATATAGAGGTGGCACGGTAAAACCCCTATATACTTTTATCTCAGTTGTAGAGGCATGCAGGGTTGTCCTGAGGTATGATAGAGTTCACTTCACGCTAAACCACCACGTGAAGGCGAACTCAGCTAACGCCAAGGATCGGCTACATTTTTGGAAAAATTATAAATTTGAACAGTCTTGGCAAACTCGGTTAGATGCCTCGGCCAAGGTATTTCGGAGTATGTATTTTATGGCACGAGCCACGATTTTGATAAATCATAAGCCTTATTATTATATTTGTTATTATTTGGATGAATTGAAATTACTTGCACTGATTTAAATAAGGTTTCATGTTATGAAACCCTTGAGATAAAAAGGTTTTTCATTGTTTCATATTACTCGCCTTTAGATATTTGAGGCGATATTTGTTTACTCACTGAGTTGTGTAAACTCACCACTCTCCCTTCCAACATTTCAGGATCTGACTAGTTGTAGATAGCCGTGTTTGCTGAGGATGACAATTGATTGTGCAACCTCATCAACAGTAGGTTTCCGTCTTCTTTTCTTTTGTATATTCCTGGGCACACGAGTCACTGTAAATGTATCTATACACTTTGTTTATTGGTAGCTCAGTATATATAAATTTATTTTGTGCTTACGCTATAAAAATTATTTACCAAATACTTTATAAACATTTTTTTATAAGATATTACAATATTTTATTAAATATTTCTATTATATTTTAAAAATTTCTATTTTCTTTTAAAATGAATGTTTTAGTTAAAGAAATGTGTCTATGATTTCAAAATATGTGTTTTCAATGTATTTGCCACGAAATAATCGATATTCAAAATTTTTTGATAAAAATGACGAAAATGCCCTTGTGAGTCAAAAGTCATTTTATAAATGTTTTGGTTTGGAAAGGACTGGTAATTTGCAAAAATGTGATGTTCAACAACTGTCGCTTACAGGGGAGGTAAGAAAACTGATATGACAGCCTTGCGAGGTTTCGGTTGGTATTTGAGGTATGGATACCTATCAAGACATCACGACGGTTGTCATAGGCCCGATGGGAGTTTCGGGGCGAGATAGTCACGGCCCGAAACTTCCTTCGTGCCCGTGACAACTGCCACGAAGTCTCGATAGATATTTCTACCTCAAATGCCGACCAAAACCTCGCAAGGATTTCATATCAGTTTTCACTTTTCCCCTGTGAGTGATTGTTACTAAAATTATGTTTTAAAATGGTATTGACCATTTTAGATTCAAAAACAGTCAAAAAGAAAATTCTACTACATAGGGGTATTGTGGTTATTTTTTTCAAAAATTTTGAAATCGGCTAAAAATGTAGTATGTGGGTGAAAAACACATATTTTATAATCAAACATAAGTTTAGATGTCTAAAACCTTTATTTAAAGTGAAATGATAACTATTTGAATATAATAAAAAATATTGAATAAAATATTCTATTTTCTTGTAAAACAATTTCTATAGAAAGCTACGCAAATAATTTTTGTAATGTGAAAGCAAAATAAATTCTTACATACTGTAACAGAGACAGCCAGAGTATGTAACTCAATATACAATGACAAGTGGGCCCCTGAACAACAAAATTGATCTAAGGCTATGAGTCGGTAAACCTTTGATTTCCAAGGTTGCAACTCCAAAATTTGTTTCTCGACGGAACCGGCTATTTACTGCCTATTCTGAGCCTGAAATGCGTGGAAAAGCGGGTGGTGAGATTATATAATCATAGTGAGTAAACAAATATTATAAAAAATATCTAAAGGTGAGTAAAAGGAGACGATGAAAACTTCCCATCATAATAGGTTTCATAGCATGAAAATTCATCCCAACCCATTTAAATAATTGTATTTCATCCAGTTACGCAAAATGGCTTATGAATTTCTTACAAACTTGGCCCATGCAAAAACCAGTACTCGACGACACCTTGATAGGAGGCATCCACCCGAGTCCGTCAAGGTTGTAAAAATCTCATATATGCATAAATCACATTTTTTTCACATTTGAAAACACAGACGTTCCTTGGCGTTAGCGGAGTTCAACATCACGTGGTGGTTCGTCGTGATGTGAACTCTAACCATACCTCAGGAGTTACCCTATGCGCTTCTCCAACCGAGGTATAATACACTCGGGAACCGTACCCCTCTAATAGGCTGGTACACAGAACCCGCCACTGCAGCGACCACTTTATATCCCACCCTTACGTGATGGTTCAGAGTAAAGAGATCTCAAATCTCACCTTAGGAGATACCCTACGCGCCTCTCCAATCGAGGTAAGCCATACCCGGGAACCGTACCCCTCTAATAGGCTAGTACACGGAACCCGCCACTACAGTGAGCAATTAACCCACCATATTAATAAAATATAAGCAACATGACATGGCTACCATACATTTCCCAGCCCATCAAGGCTAATCAAACAATTCACAGATTCAATATATCAGAAAACCAACCATTCATGCCCACAATATTGCCATAAGCCATTCAATTCAAATTATCAATTTACAACACAAGTAAACAGTCTCCGATTACTCTACTTTCAAAATCATCATTTAATTTTTTTTAGGATAATTTATAAAATCATTTTGTTTAAATCATGTTTTGTTTATAAAACATAACAATTTACCATTTAAATTCATTTTCCATAAAATCACCAAAATGACTAAAAACCACTTCAGATAATTAAGATGATAGTAAGGTTACTCACAGTACTAGGAGTTCGAAATACTTCTATTCTCAATTCTCTATTCTCAATTCTCTGACACACTGTCTTTATCCCAGTTAGAGGGCTCACCACCTATCCACAACGCACAGTAAACAATTCACTGAATTGGTGCTAAATCGGTATAAACTAAATCAAGCTCGATATATATGCATGAAATGGGATGCAAACTGCTCGGGTAACCACTTAAATACGATGTTTAACCTAAGTTCAACTGTGTACCTAAATAAATCGGTATTGGCCTCATTTGATTTTTTACCCGACTAATTTGCCAATACACCCAATTCAACTCCAATTAACTTTATTTCTCCTTTAATCTTCCAAATCATCAAACACTAGATAAAATGTCATGAAATATCACAAAAATCATCATCACATTATTTCTTGAAAATTTGGCCATGGTGGTGCATCAACCATAAAATTTTTCCTACTTGATTTTTACACCACAAACCATCAATTTTCAACCAATTCACTTGAAACAAAATCAATCCACCATCAATATTCCACATGTAAGGTTCCGCCATGAAGAGTTACTAAAGATTATGTGATTTTCTTCACTTGTTTTCATACTACACATCATTAATCATCTAAAAACACTAATCTAACAAGAAATCTAACTAAATTCAAGCACAAAATCCCTTCCCCCATGTTCGGTCAGCCATGATACCCATTTGCAAACTTGCTTCTCAACCATGGAAAATGAAAAGAAAGACATGGGTATGGTAGATCTCAAGTAAAAATTGAAAAATCTTACCTTTTTTCACTTGATTGCTTAAATTTCCATAATTTCTCTTGAATTTTCTCTTAGCTAGGGTTTGTTCTTTCTTTCTTGCTTTGGCTGAATATCGGAAGTGAAATAGGGAGATATGGGCTGATTTTTTAAAGTTAAATAATAAAGAATTCTAAGCTTGACACTTGTCACAATTTCATTGCTCCATAATTTAAATATTTATCCTTTAAACTTTATTTTTTTCACCACATAAAATGCCATATTTATCCACACCAATAATGAATAAAATTCATAAATTTGACGAGTGTTGGGTGGTGAAAATTACAATTTTGCCCTCGGGGTGACAAAATGACTATTTTGCCCCTATGCTTTGAAAAATACTGAAATTAAAATTTTTCACTTGTTAACTTCAAATCATACTCCAATTTGTCCAATTTCTTCTAAATCTCATTTAACATTTCAAATTTTTAACTTTGGGTGGTAAAATTACTATTTTGCCCTTAGATCTCAAAAATTTCAAATTGACTCTAAATCAGTCATCGAGCTCCGAATCACCATTTTAAGTCACTCCTTGAATTTGAAATTCTCAATTTCATCTTAAAATCACTATTTTAACTAGTTTGATGCTTAAATCAACTTTGTTGTACCTCTAGGTACACTATCGACTCTTTAAAATTTTTTAGGGCTTTCTAAGTTTGAAATCAGATTATCCATCACATGTATGACATGGCAGATATTTTATAAGGTCAGGCTTGACAGAATTTGTGAAGACCCACACCTTAGAGGCAAAAAATCAATTTTAGAGAGATAGAATGCAGAAAAAGAAAAGCAAAGAAAAAAAAAATCGATTTTACTTGGAAAAGATGTTAATTCTAGAAGCACCAAAAGTACAACTTAGAAACTTGGTGACCAGGAAAAACATGGTACAACTGGAAAAAAGTAAGGTGGAAAAAATCAAGCTTAAATTCAAATTTTGGCACTAATCTACAATGAAGAAGTGATACCTTGAGGCAAAAGAATCAATTCTCCGAGTTTACGAAGATGTCACCTTTAAACCCAATTATAGAATAATTGACACCTCAAAATAGAAGAATCGATTCTCCAGAGACAGAAAGCTACAAACTTTGTGAAGAACCGACAACTCAACAACAAAGAATCGATTTTACAAATGTGATAGAATTTTACAAGTTAGCTAGAACATACCAAAAATGATTCAAATTTTGCTCTAGCAAGCAAAAATCACAAAGGCTATAAATATCGATCTTGAGGACATTAAAGAAAAAAGAAAAGAGGATTTTGAAAGATTTTGAATCATCTTTGATGAAAAAGGAAGTGAAAAGACAAGAAAAAAAGTTGAGTAAAAAATTCCCACCTTTAAGCAAGTAAAGAGCCTAAAGATCACATTTTTATTCTTCAACTGATCCTTCTCAAGCTTAAACCTTTTTTGATTATCCACATCTTTGTAAAAGCTCTCTTCTTTATGATCCTAAACTTCTTTATCAACCTTTCTAGAGGTATTGAGTTAGTGATTCACTAGAATCCACTACTGTATTGGTTATACCTCTAAGCAAAAAGTGGAAGAGTTTTGCTTGATCCTTTAAAATGCTCCATCTTGTGTAAAGGTTATGCTTGAACCTGAAAAAAATAGTGTCTTGGCGTCGATGACTTCACGCCAAATCGATCCATGTTTGCAAAAAAGGGAATAAAATGGGGTGTGAGTCTCATAGACTCAGTGAGTAGGGCATAGATAGGAAACAAGCAAATGGTAGATCATTTGAATATAAAATGCATGATTATGAAATCAATTTATTTCAAACAAGGGTTTTATGCCTTATATCACAACCGAGAATTTCATATAAAGTAAAACCATTTTCGAATCAAATTGATAATATTAGGCAAGCTCCCGCGAAATCAAACACTAATCGAGCGTATACGTTATTTACAAATCTCCTCGCATGCAATGGAAAATTCACATGATAGTAAAATCAGGGGAGCTGAGAAAAAGAAATTATTTAATTCCATTTCTCACCATGCTAAGAAACATAATTTAAAATGTTAAAACTTATTTCAATCCATGTAAAATAATTATATTTTGTCGAAAATAAATAACAAGGCTTATGACTTTATAAAAACTTGGCTCGTGCCAAAAACTCATATTCGTTGATACCTTGTGTCGGGGTATCCAACTAAATCTGCCAAGGTTGTTAAAATTTCTTAATTTTTCAAAACACAGCCGATCCTTGGCGTTAGCGGAGTTCACCCTCACGTGGTGGTTCAGCGTGACGTGAACTCTAACCATACCTCAAGAGATACCCTCCACGCCTCTCGTATCGAAGTATAAATATAACTGGGTTTACCGTGCCCTTCTAATAAGCTGGTCCACGAAAACTCACCACTGCAGCAACTAATTAACCCACCAATCAACAAATCATAATAGCATGGCATGGCAATTTTATCACAATCCAACCTATTAAGGCAAAATCAACAGCGCGTATATTTTCACACAATTATCAAATCAGTCAATCTTGCCATATTTACCATAAACCATTTTATTCAAATCATAAATGTACAACACATGTAAAACAATCTCTAATCACTCAATTTCTAAAATCATCATTCAATTTCAAAATGATTTTCAAGGGAATAATTTAAATCTTTTTCAAAATATTGATTCCCGTACCACGCTAAAATTTTCTTTTCATCAATGTTCGTTGTAAATATTTGCATGATATTTTTGTGTCGAAATAGCATGTTGAATACGTAATAAATTCCATGAATGCACACCACACAACAACAAGGCACGTTTTCCTTTGATGTAAACCATTTTGAAAAGCTTGTTTTTCAGTTTAAAATCACTTTACGTATAATATATACATATATTTCAAATTATTTCTAAAAATAATTTACACATCACAAATTCCTAAAATTTCACCAACGTATGCTTTTCACAGTAGTTCGTGTACAATAAATCATACAAATTTATATATATATATATATATGGAAATTTTAAAATCAACACCCCCTACTCACCTTTAAATAACAGGATATCACATCACTATTTTTATATGCGTATATACTTATTTCTATTTCTCGATCACCTATTTCGCTCGGCTTGCCTCCTCAACAGACGTTTCTAGCAATATAAAATTTAAATCTGATATATTTAATCATACATTTGTATGAGTAGTAATTTAATTAAAATTTTTTAAATAACTTGCATATTTTTCTTCTAAAATATGCATCATATAAATTACCATCACCTTAAAAAATACAATCACTTACCATTGGCCTTTTCCTTTTCTTTATTTCCTTTTTGGACCTCTCTCTCCATGGGCTTCTCTACTTCTTCCATTGGGCTAGGCCCATCTATTTTTCTCTTGTTGGGTTTTGCCCATTTTTATTTTTCTATTGGGCCTTGCCCATCTAATTACCATTGGGCTATGCCCATTTTATTTTTCCTATCATCCATTTTCATTTTTTTTCATTTTTTTTCATTTTTTTCTTTTTTTTTCTTTTCTTTTCTTTCTTCCTCTTCCACGTCTTTTTCTTCTTTCTCTCTTCCCAACCAGTGGCCTTCCTCCTCTGCCGTGGCTTTCCTCCTCCATCGATGATGGCAGCCCTACAGTTCCTCTTCTTTTTTCCTATCTTTTTCCTCACCGTGGTAGCTCAATTTCAGATCTTTTTGGCTTCAATTTCCAGCAGCTTTGCTGCCTCTGTTTCCATTTGAAAATTTAGCAATAACTCCTCAATTTTCCAACCATAAAACCTCAAGCTTCCAGCTCAATTTTCTGCTCACAAATCAACCACCAACATGCAGAATTTTCAGCCTAAAAATCAACTTTAAAATCACTCCAAGAAAGCACCAAAAATTTTCCTCAAAGTGCAGCCTAAAACCTAGAAATTTTCAGCTTTCTCTCACCTCTAAAATTTTTTGGATTTTTGGCCTTTCATTTCTCTTTTTTTTTTTTTGCCCTTTCTTTTCTCTCTTTGGCTCGGTTTTTCCTTTCTTTCTTTTATCCTTTCTCTAATCTCTTTCTCATGATTTTTGGCTCTCTCTCTTCAGCCAAGCCTTTCCTTTCTTTTTTCCTCTCTTCTTTGTTCGTTCCTTCTCCTTTTTCTTCCTTTATTTCTTTTTATTCTTTGATCGATTTTTTTTCCTTCCTTCTAGACTCTTCCTTCTTCTTATCTTTTCTTTCCTTCTTTTATTTGCTCACATGAATGGCCCCCCACTTCATTTCATTTCTCATTTTCCTTCATTTGACTTTTATTTGTTTTCTTTCCCTTGTTTTATTTGTCTTATTGTCTCATGTACATAAACAAATATTGCTTGACTTTTCAACATCAATTCTTTATTATTTTCTTTTTTTTTCATGCTTATCTTATTCTCTCATTTCACCTTTTAAATATTCATTTAAGATTTAATTAACCTAGGATTTAATTAGGCTTAAAAATGTAATAAGAGACCGAAAAATTTAATTGTCAATCCTTACAATTTCCATTCCCGACATATCACGCCCATCCACTTCCTAACTTGATTTTCTCTATTGTAGAGACTGAACTGGGTGAAGTGATCTCATCAAAGTTGTACCTCTATCTCTTAGCTTTTCAATGGTCTAAGAATTTTAGCAATTGGAGTTTTGTAGCTTGAGATATGGCCAAAATGCTAAAGCATGTACAAGAAAGTTTCTGAGTTCTTCAACACTTTGCTCTACAAAAATTAAGTCTAATATTTTTAATTCCTATCCACACTAATTAAATTTCAATTTTCTTCTATTCTTTTTCCTTCACACATATATATATCAAAATATTGAGATTGCATTCCAACGCGGTGTCATCATAATATTTAAATATTTACTTTACCGCGTGTACTCGATAAAAATCACGTCGTACGATTTTCGCCGTTTTCCTTCAAAATTATTCTTTATTTCTTCTCCCCCACTTAAATTAGTCATATTTCCATTTTCATGACTAATTTCTGATATTATATAAAATATTAATATTTTAATATTATTTTATTAAACAAAATATTATTTTATTCTAAAAATTTTCACTTGTCTTCTTTGGTCCCGAAACACATTATTATGTGTCGGTTTACTTCCGAATCATCCTTTAGCTCACTACTTCATCTCTGACTAAAATATTATTATTTAATTACTGTTTTTGCACGTGCGAAACAATTTATTCTTGAACATTTCTTAGCACGCCAATTCACATTAAATGATCACTTGTTTGATCAATAAAATCTTATTTATGTCCAACGAAGGTACGGGGTGTTACAGAACCAACTTAGTCAACCAAGAAAAATGTTAGTCGATTAAGAGCTCTTTGTCTGCAATTTGTACCAAAGCACTACAAGACATATTAACAGCTATAATCAACTTTAAATTGTTTTCAACAGTCATAAACTACCCACTACTATCAGACTTGTTTCTCGAAGTATAAAAGAGTCTTCCAAGGTTAGAGAAGAAGTATTTGAAAAGTTTTTAAAAGAGATCAACACTTCAAATTCAAAAAGAGCTAGAATATCAGCAAAACCTTCAGATTTCTCACTGTACTCAACTCCCATCTTTGTAATTATGAGTTGCACTTTAACTTGTACCAATTAGATTAGCTTAGTGATGACTAGGTACTTCATTTACCTTATTTACCTTAGTTTTTAGAGTGAGAAAGTCACTTTAAAAGTTGTTTCAAGCTAGGTTTGCATGAAAGAGTTAATGTTATAACTTAGCCTTGAAAAGTTAGGTGTTGGGTTTTGGTTGAGCCCTTGAAAAATCATTGTAAAGGTTGTGGCTAAGCTCGATAAATGCCATTGCAAAAGCTTGGTGGGAACTTGGTAATTCCACCATTTCTTAGTGAATTTGGTTGAAAATCCTTGGTTGGATAATTAAGGTAGTGGATGTAAGTCTTGGACCGAATTACTCTAAATCCTTATCCATTGTTTACTTAGTTTTATTTTCTTTGTTATCTTGATTAGTTATCCATCTTGTTTAAGAGCCAAATTAGTGCTATTCACCCCCCTTCTAGCACTTATATTTGGGACCAACAAGTGGTATCAAAACCAGGTTCCCTATTTTTAAGGTCTAACACCCTTAAAGAGGATCCAATGGCTCTTCAAAAATTCATAGTTGCTAAGGGACAATCTACAAAAAGACCACCTCTGTTTGATGGCTCAAATTACCCTTATTGGAATATTAGAATGTCAATCTATTTTAGGGTAATTAATTACGAGATGTGGGACATCATTATTGATGGACCCTTCATTCCTTCAACCTTAAATGTAGTGACCGATAAGATGATTCCTAAGCCAAAGTCTGAATGGAGTGAAGCTAAAATTAGGAGAGTATAAATTAATTCTAAGGCCATGCATACTCTCATTTGTGCACTTGATTATAGAGAATATGATAAAGTTTTCATGTGCAAAAGTAACAAGGAAATTTGGCAAAAATTATGAGAGTTATACGGAGAAACATCTATAGAAAAAGAATTGGAAGATAACTTTTGCAAGAATCAATGCTCAACAAGCAACATGGCAAATGGAGATATGAAATCAAGTGAAGATGAATCCTCAAATCGAATTGAATTATGCTTCATGGCTCTTGAAGAGTTAAAGGTAACTTCTTCATCATGTGAACTTAATTCATGTGCTTTTGATGAATTACATGATGCTTTTGAGGATTTAGCATTTGAGTTTGAGAAAATGAATATGAAGAACAAGAAAATCATTTTCACACTCGATGTTGAAAATGAATTTTTGATGAAAACAAAAATTAACTTGGAAAAAGAAAATAAAAATATTGAAAAGGATTTTAAAGCTTACCAAGAGAAAATTTATATTTTGGAAAAAGGAAATTTTGATATGAAAATAAAATTCGAAAGATTTATTAAATGAGAAAGTGGAAGAAAGTGCAAGCTTATGTTTAATGGAAAAAAATGATGAATCTGAGGTATCTTCAACTCCTTATGATATTTCAATTGATGAAACGCAAGAAGAGTATGAGTGTGTTTATGATGAGTTTGAAAAGCTTACGTCAAAATATAAAACTTTGAAAAGAAAAACTGCATCTCTTGAGATTGATCTACAAAAGATAAAACATGATTTCAACTCTGTTCTTGAGCAAAGAAACATTTTACATGCTGAATTGGAGCATTCAAAAATAGATTTTGAGATTATAAAAGTGGAGCTGGAAAATAAATCTGAAGATTTGCAAAAATCACTTGATGAAAACTTAGCTCTTAAATGTTTAAAAAATAATACATTAAAGAAAAGTACTTATGTCAAGAAAAGTCATTATAATGCTTCATCTAGATGCTATAGTTGTGGAAAATATGGTCATTTATCTTATGATTGTTTTAGTAATAAAGGCATGTAGAAAACTAGAAAAATTTAGGTTTCAAAGGGATCTTTTGTTGCAACTAACACTCAAGGACCCATCAAGGTATGGGTACCTATAAAAAAAAACTAAAAATTTGTTTTGTAGGTTGAGTTGCACTTAAAGAAGACATGTTAAAAAGCTCAACTTAAAAGGAAGCAGCCATGGTACATAGATAGTCGCTACTCACGGCATATGACAGGAGATAAAATGTTGTTTGCTCAGTTGGACAAAAGAAAAGGAGGTATCGTGTCCTTTAGTGATGATTCAAAAGGTAGAATTCATGGGATAGGCACGGTTGGTAAGAAGTCCCAAACTCAAATTAGTCATGTGTTGCTTGTCAAGGGCTTGAAACATAATTTATTAAGTATCAGTCAATTATGTGATAAGGGATTTAAAGTTTGCTTTGATTCTAACAAATATGAAGTAATAGATATAAGCACAAACAAAGTTACCTTCATAGGAAAAAGATTAAAGAATATGTATGTTATTTTTCTTGAAGATCCTGAAATAAATAGTGAAATATGTTTAGTTACAAATGCTGAAAATGACATCTGGTTGTGGCATAGGAGATTAGGACATGTAAGCTTGCATACTATGTCAAAATTGATTAGAAAGAACTTAGTGGTTGGATTGCCTAATCTAAAGTTTGAGAATGATAGGATATGTGAAGCTTGCTAACTAGGAAAACAAGTTAGAACTTCCGTTAAAACTAAGAATGTTGTATCAACATCTAGACCTCTTGAATTGCTGCACATTGATCTATTTGGTCCAATAAGTACAACTAGTCTATGTGGAAAATCGTATGGCTTTGTAATAGTTGATGATTTCTCTAGGTTCACTCGGGTCTATTTCCTTGCTCGTAAGAATGATGCTTTGTCAGCATTCCTAAGCCATTGTAGGAAAGTTGAAAATGAAAAAGGTTTAGCCATTGTTAGCATTAGAATTGACCATGGAGGAGAATTTGAAAATGATAAGTTTGAAAAGTTTTACAATGAAAAAGGGCTGGATCATAACTTTTCTGCACCTAGGACACCCTAACAAAATGGAGTTGTGGAGAGGAAAAACTGAACCTTGAAAGAAATGGCTAGGACTATGCTTTGTGAGAATAACCTTCCAAAGTATTTTTGGGCTGAAGCAGTAAACACTGCAGCTTATATTCTCAATAGAGTATCAATTAGAGCCATGATCTCAAAGACTCCTTATGAACTATACAAGGGTAGAAAACCAAACATTTCTCACCTTAGGAGCTTTGGCTGCAAATGCTTTATTTTAAACAATGGAAAACAACCACTAGGAAAGTTTGATACAAAGAGTGATGAAGCTATATTTTTAGGATATGCCTTAAACTCGAAAGCTTATAGAGTTTTTAACAAAAAGACATTGAGTGTTGAAGAACCAGTCCATGTAGTTTTGATGAATTAATTACCTTAGAAAAGGAAATCCATGATGATGATGATGATTTGGAAAACTCAGAGTAGCAGATGGACAAAATGAGTCTAGATGATAGCAAAATTAATGAGGAAGGCTCATCTAGAGGAGTAACCGTAGCTCTACCTCTGGAAATCTTACAAAGACCGAAAATCCAGCATAATGATTTAACTAGGAGCTAGAGATATGCAAAGGATCATCCACAAGAACAAATCATAGGTGACATATCTCAAAAAGTTAAGACTAGGAGAGCAACTAGAAAAACATGAGAATTTTCAGCCTTCATATCTCAAATTGAATCTAAAAACTTTGAGGAAGCTGAAAAAGAGGAAAGTTGGGTTTTGGCCATACAAGAGGAGCTGGACCAGTTCAAGAGAAATAATGTATGGTCATTAGTGCCTAGACCATCAAATCATCCCATAGTTGGAACAAAATGGGTGTTTAGGAATAAAGTTGATGAACAAGGATATGTAATTAGAAATAAAACTAGATTGGTAGCAAAAGGATATAACCAAGAGAAAGGTATAAATTATGATGAAACCTTTGCACCCGTAGCTAGAATTGAAGCCATAAGATTATTGTAGCCTTTGCTTGTTATATGAATTTTAAATTGTACCAAATGGATGTAAAAAGTGCATTCTTAAATGGATTTATTCAATAGAAAGTATATGTAGAACAACCGATAGGCTTTGAAGACTTTGAAAAATCAGATCATGTTTTTAGACTTCATAAAGCCTTGCATGGTTTGAAACAAGCTCCTAGAGCTTGGTATGAAAGGCTTTCAAAATTTTTGGTAGAAAAAGATTATGTTAGGGGCAACATAGATACAACATTGTTCATCAAGAGATGCTTAAATGATTTAATTATAGTTCAAATATATGTGGATGACATTATATTTGGTGCAACTAATAAAACTCTATGCAAGAACTTTGCTAAAGAAATGCAGGGAAAGTTTGAAATGAGCATGATGGGAGAGTTGAAGTACTTTCTTGGCCTTCAAATCAAGCAATGTAAGGAAGGGATTTTTATCAGCCAAGAAAGATACATTCAAGATATGCTTAAAAAGTTCGATATGCTGAAGCTAAAGCCAATCAGCACACTAATGAGTCCATCCATTAGACTTGATGCTAATGAAAAAGGTAAAAGTTTAGACCAAAGGCTCTATAGAGGTATGATTGGATTTCTACTTTACTTAATAGCTAGAAGACCAAATATTCAATTTAGTGTGTGTTTGTGTGCTAGATTTTAGTCACAACCTAAAAAATCACAGCTAACAGCTGTTAAGAGAATATTTAGATACCTCTTAGAAACTCAAACTTTAAGAATATGGTACTATAACAAATCATCATTCAGTTTTGTAGGTTATTCGGATGCAGACTTTGCAGGAAGCAAAATCGATAGAAAGATCACTAGTGGAACATGTCAATTTCTAAGGAGTATGCTAATGTCCTGGTCAAGTAAAAAGCAAAATTTAGTAGCCTTATCTACAACAGAAGCAGAGTATGTGTCATTAGGTAGCTGCTTTGCTCAAATTCTTTAGATTAAGCAACAACTTAAGGACTATGGATTGTCAACGCATAACACTCCAATATATTGCGACAATACAAGTGCTATTAATATATCAAAAAATCATGTATAACACTCTAGGACTAAACACATTGAGATTAGGCATCACTTTATTAGAGACCATGTAGCTAAAGGTGAAATTAATATTGAATTTGTAAACACTTTGCATCAATTAGCTGATATTTTCACCAAACCCCTTAGTGAAGATAGATTCTGTGAGATTAGAAGAAATCTAGGAATGATTTGTTTGTAGGATTTGTAAGGAAAAGTTTAGACCTAACATAGAAAAGTAGAAGGCACTTAGTTGACTAAAGTAAAACTTAGTCAACTAAAAGCATTATATTTCATTAAATAATAAGACTCAGTCATTTAAAATGAAGAAAGAATAAAATATTGAAAGATTGTGTTTACCGGGTGGAAAAAAAAAGAAGAAAACCATCTTATGTGAATAACAAAAAGTTAGAGGGAAATTTGAAATTTTAAGAAATAAAATGAGGCAACATTTAAGGGGAAGGTAGATAGTTTTTGGAATTAAAAACTGCTAAAAACTCATACTCTTTTTTTCCTGAAAATTGATCATTTGAAACTTAAAGGCTCTCATCTACATTTTCTCATTTGAAACTAACCGAAACTACTCCATTTTCACCTCTCGAAACCTTAAATCTCAAATTTCCTTTTAAAAAAATGACATGGTGAAATCTCTTCTGCTTAAGTAACTTCTTGAAAATAAAAAGGGCAAAAGACCATTAGAAGAGAGTTCATAGGCTGTAATGCAGAAGAAAAAGAAACTGAAAATAGGGTTTGCCTCATCAAGAATGAAATCTGAGAAATCATTCAAGGAAAAGAAGAAAAAATCAGAGAAAAAGAAAAAGAACACAGATGTAACACCAAAGAAAGGTACTACTTCTTCTTCTTCTCTCAAGTTCTGAAATAAGATTCATGAAGAGAGATATGGAAAGATTGAGAATGCCCCGATTACTAGTGACAAATACATTGATTGGGAGAGTTTTGCAAAAATGACTAAACTTCATACCAGTCTGTCTAACTACTTTGAGGATTTAAAGTTGAAAAAATTTAGTACTTTTGAGAACCGAGCTTATAGTGTTAGTTTAGTTAAGGAATTTTACTCAAGTATAGCACTAGATGAAGGAGAACTTGAGGAACCTAATGACTACATTGAAATTGGATTGAATGTATTTTTAAGTGGAAAGGAATTCACTATTACTGCTGCTGATTTAGGTGACTTGCTGGAAGTGGAATGTGAGGAAAGGGTATTCGAATTCCCTGAAAAATATGATCCTTCTTCCCTGTGGGAGATCATTACAGGGAAGAAAGAAAAGTATTCTGCTAAGAGCAATGCTGGCCTGATCACCAGCCCCCAGATTAGAATCTTCCATTATTTTGTTGCTGCCAATATTCATGATAGGAGTGGAAGTCTAAATTATATCAATCTACAAGACTTATGGCTGATAGAGCATGCATTTAATGGAACTCCTCTTAATGTTGAAAGGTTCATGATTGAAAGAATGAGGAGTGCATGCAACGAAGATAAAATAAACCTGCTTTATGGGAATGTCATCACTGCTCTGGTGAAAAAAAAGGAATTTGGGCAAAAAGATATGAAATGGACACTGTCAAGACAAGAGATCAGGCCATTTACCTAGGTAGCCTAACAAAAATGGGTTACAAATTATATGGAGAAACTTTCACCAAGACACCCAAGGGCTCTACCATGCCAGCCCAACCAGAGACAGCCTCATTTCAATTTTCAAATGAAGTTATCTTCAACTCGCTCATGAGGATAGATGGCAAGATCACTGACCAAAGAGCTAGGCTCCAGAAAATTGAAGAAAAGGATAATTGAAATGGAAAACAAAATGAAGGAAAAGCTAGCAATGCCTTCAGGACATGCTACCTTTGATACTTTTGCTACCCCAAGTGCTGCACCAAAAAGATAAGGGGTTGAGGATTCTGCATTCCATGGTGAAACACCTAGTTTTTATGTTGCTAGTCCTTTTCAACAGGCAAAATGTTTTACTTTTCATGATGTTAATCCTGTGCTTCAAGTTGAGGGATCAGCATATCAGACTGTTAGTCTTGGTCAACAACCAGAAGACTTTGGACTAAGGATTGACCAACCTCACAAATCCCCCTCAGTAGAACCACAGACCAAAAAACTATACGAACAAGGAATTGAGATACTTGGTTCACCCATTGGAAGACTTCAGCAAGAGCCTCAACAATAGGAACCCCTTCCTCATTTTGAGGAAGTTTCTGTCATGGGACTTTTCTATTAAATGGTTAGGGAAGAACAAGCAGAAAAAGAAGTTACTGTAGCATAAGCTTCAAAAATAGCATCTTTTGAACTAGCAGTTGCAGCAAAAGCAAAATCAGATAAAGGAAAAGGAAAATCAAAAGAAAAAGCCCCTACAACCAAGTCTAAGCCATCAACCAAAGGCATCAAGAAAATGGCTGTAAAACCTGCACCTCTCAAATGAAGGAAGTTTTACAGATTGGAAGAAAAGGCCAAGTCCCCACTTGCATTTTCACCTAAGGCACCATTGGAAGTTTCTAACAAGTCCACTCCTAAACAACCTCTAGAAACATCCCTTAAACCATCCCCCCTGCACCCACCCTCTCCCTTCCCTCTGAACCTTTTTGGGAAAGTGAATCCTCTCCTTCATTCTTCTCAAAAGAGTAAAGCCTCACCCCCCTTTCATGATGACAAAAAAAGGGAGTAGTAAAAATAAGAAAAACAAAAAAATCATTAGGGTAGAGGTACCAGACAGCTAGGGAGGAACACAAGGAAAATAAAAAAAATAATTAGGGTAGAGGTACCGGGCATCTAGGGAAGATAGGAAGAAGAAACTAATCTAGGGGTATTTTCGAAATAAATCTGTGGTTGTTGGATATTTGTGCCATGATGGCATTTGAACACTGAAATTTATTTTTTGATGTTTATATGGTTATGTAAACCATGGATACTAATATGTCTATGGCATTTAACTACTGATAATGTTGTTATTTGTGGCACTCTGATGTTTACTATATTTTTACTATGTTGACAAAAATCTGATGACTGCACTGATAATTTGGATTGTATGTTGATAATTGAGTTTTATTATGACATTGCTGATAAATTGTGAATAAGCATTAATATTGTGTATGGCATATCAGATGATTGATGAATGGTATATACAAATCTGATAAAAATAAGTTGTTGACAGACATTGCAAAGTTTTGATAATAATCTGTCAATATTTATCTGCTGCAAATTACCTTGAAAACTTCTACATATATATATATATATATTCTAAATGTATGAGGTCACTTCTTATATGACATGAATAAAAATGTGCTGAAATGAATAAACAAAATATGCACACACTAAGGGGGAGCACACACTAAGGGGGTGTAACCCCTATTGTTTTTGGAACTAAAAAGGATAAAAAGACACTATGCTGTTAAATAAGGAATGTTCTGTCATCATCAAAAAGGGGAAGATTGTTGGCTCCATTAGTTTTTGATGATAATAAAACATTCCCATTTCATTTGTGACTAATATTTCTACCTAAGTGTGCAGGACAATGATTTGTAGGCAAATAATAAAACAATTATTCAAATGTGTACATCAAAAGTTGATATGGATTAGGAACTTGATTGATTAATAAGAAGAAAGCTCATTAGCTGAATAATGGAGAATAATAGTTGTCTAAAATTCAAATTGGAGAAATGGCAGGCTGAAGCATATTGAGAAACAGAACCGACTTAGTCGACCAAGCAATAAGTTAGTCGACTAAGTGCTCTCTGCTAAAATCTACGACTTGAAGACAGAACCAACTTAGTTAACTAAGAAAAACTTTAGTCGACTAAGAGCTCTTTGTCTGCAATTTGTACCAGAGCACTAAAAGATAGATTAACGACTATAATCAACTTCAAACTGCTTTCAACGGTCATAAACTGCCCAACTGCCATCAGACTTGCTTCTCCAAGTATAAAAGAGTCTTCCAAGGTTAGAGAAGAAGTTTTTGAAAAGTTTTTAAGAGAGATCAACACTTCAAAGTCAAAAAGAGCTAGAATATTAGCAAAACCTTTAGATTTCTCACTACACTCAACTCCTTTCTTTGGAATTGTGAGCTGCATTTTAACTTGCACTAATTAGATCATCTTAGTGATCACTAGGTAATTCATTTACCTTCTTTACCTCTATTTTTAGACTGAGAGAGTCACTCTAAAGGTTGTTTCAAGCTAGGTTTGCTTGAAAGAGTTAAGGTTCTAACTTAGCCTTGAAAAGTTAAGTGTTGCACTTTGGTTGAGCCCTTGAAAAACCATTGTAAAGGTTGTGGCTAAGCTTGGTAAAAGCCATTGTAAAAGCTTGGTGGGAGCTTGGTAATTCCACCGTTTCTTAGTGAATTTGGTTGAAAATCCTTGATTGGATAATCAAGGTAGTGGATGTAGGTCTTGGACTGAACCACTCTAAATCCTTGTCCATTGTCTACTTAGTTTTATTTTCTTTGTTATCTTGATTAGTTTCCAATCTTGTTTAAGAGCTAAATTAGTGCTATTCACCCCCTTCTAGCACTTATATTTGGGACCAACAAAGGTTACGTTTGATTTTGCAAACGACATCTCGTAAAGGTTGTGCCTGACCTTGTTAAAAAAGCAAGTTGATAATGGATTCAAACTCCTTATGCTATCAAGGGAGATAATGTAGGCATTGGAAGGTCGAACCTCTATAAAAATCTTGCTGAGCAAGTTTTAATTTTTTTGTTCTTTTCTTATTCAGCTTATACTCTGTTTTATTGTATCATTCTTTCATATTTTTGCTGATTTTTAAAAAACTAGGAAATTTTTATTTAACAACCAATTCACCTTATTTTTTGGTAGTTTTACTTTAAGCATATCTTTCTAACTATTGGTATCAAAGCAAGTTCTCGTCTTTGCAAGTTTAACCACCTTTAAAAGATTTTGAATAAAAAGCTTAAAGTAACAGTCAAGGCATCCTTAAGCTTTATTGGTGAAAGACAATCATGATGTGGCCTCATTTGTTCAAAAGGTAAAACTACCCATTCTGAATAATGAGATTTGAGAACTTCATACAATTTTTTGATTTTCATATTTGGTATATTATTGTTGATGGACCTCATATTCTTGCCAAAATTGTTAATGGTGTGAAACATCTTAAAATAAGAGCTAAATGGGATAATAAGGACAAAAGTTGATACAGTTGACTTATAAAGCTATAATAGCTATTTTGTATGCTCTTAGTGAATATGAATTTAACGGGGTAACTTTGTGCTTTACAACAAAAGAAATTTAGGATACTTTAAAAAATTATTATAATGGCACCAGTCAAGTAAAAGAGTCAAAGATTAGAATGCTGATACTTGACTATGAGCTGTTCAAAATGAAAGATGAGGAGTTTATTAAAAAAATGTTTTAAAGATTCACCAAAACTATTGGAGGATTAAACGCTCTATGAAGAGAATTTCCTAATGCTTAACTGATACAAAAAATCATTCACTACCTACCTAAGTCATGGAAACCTAAGGTCAATACCATTGAAGAAGAAAAAGACTTAAATGTACTTAAACTTGATGAGCTACTAAGATCTTTTCTTACTTATGAAATGACTTTTAGGCATGAGAAAGAAAAAGATGAAACAATTAGAGGAGAATCAAGAAGAAAAGACATTGCTTTTAAGGTTGTAAAGTAGAAAGATAACGAAAAGGAGGATGATGAGGAGATAGCACTATTGGCTAGAAGATTCAATAGATTTTTTAGGATAAAGAAAAAAGTAAAAAGCCTTTCAAAATTGAAGAATAAAGAAGAAATCTAAAAAGGGATATTCCAAAGGTTATTTGTTATGAATGTAAGAAACCAGGTCACACTAGATATGATGTCCAAAACTCAAAAAAAAGTCATCAAAGAAACTCCAAAAGAAAAGCTATGGTAGCTGCGTGGAGTGATAGTGATAAATCCCAAGATAAGCAAGAAGAGGAAATTGCAAACTTGTGTTTCATAGGAGTTAAAGACTCTAAGGTATGTTCTTCAAACATTGCTTCCTGTTCTTATGATTATAATGATGATGCATATACTTTTGATGAGCTTTAAGATGCATATGATGACTTGGCATTTGAATTTGAACATATGAATTTGAAATACAAAAAGGTCATCTCTAAACTTAAGGTAGAAAATGATCGCATGATTAACATTAAGTCTGAGTTGGAAAACAATGTAAACATTTTAGAAAATGAAGTGAATGCCTTAAAAAACAACAATAAGCAATTAGCTGAATCATATTTTAAATGGAACATATGCTCACAGAAACTTAATGAGATGTTTAAGACTTAAAAAGCATTCTTTGACAAAGATGGCCTAGGATATGATGGGACAAAGATAAAATCTTTCTTTGAAGAAGAAAATGAAAAACGTGGTGCATTACATGTTTGTGTCTGTTGTCATAAGAAGGCACATTCTATATATTTTTTTCCTCTTAAAAAAACACCCCTTAAGGAAAAGATTTTCAAAAAGGTGTGGTAACTAAAAAGAACCAAACCTATATGGGGAAGAATTATGGAAATTTTTTAGATTCCTAGCCAAAACAAACTTGGAAGAACTAACTCTCATAAACCCAAGAAAGCTTAGGTACCAAGATAAAAAATTGGTTCTGTTTTGTAGGAAAATCCAAGGCAAGAATGTGTGGATTGAGCTTACTGCAAAATCAGATGATATCTATTCCGTGAATAACTTGTATATAGAAAAAAATTTATTGATTAATTAATTGCCTTTTGATTGGTTGATTATTGTTGAAATAAATATTAATTTCTTGAATTCATAATTTGAATGAGTGATGTTTTGATGATCTTGTTTGCATAATAGTTGCTGTAATAAAATTTGCATAGTATTTCATACACATGCATCATTCAAAACGAACAGCTGTGTGCACTGAACTTGATTCCATGTAGAAGATTTCTTGCATTTGATTTAAATAAAAAAAAATCTCTATTTTCCAAGTTTACAAGGTTTAAGAATCGACTTTTGATTTTTAAAGAATTGATCTTTCAAACATAAAATGTTTTCTATAATCTTTAGGAATTCAAAGAATCAACGTCTTAAATTTCAAGAATCGATTCTCAAAAAGAACCGCAAAAGTCTTGAAAAACTAGGGCACAAATAATTGATTCTTATCATCTAAGAACCGACTCTTGCACCTTAATTCAAAAAATTATTGAAGGTTTAAACTTTCATTTATCAATCTTAAAACTCTTCAAAAGTTGAAATTTCACAATCCTATTTCTCTCTAAAGAAACTTTCTCTCTCCAAAGTAGATTTTTTAAGAATCAAAAGACTGAAACTTTCTCCAAAAGCTTTTCGATTTCAAATCTATTTAAGTTCCAATTGACCCATTTACAAGTACAAGTTATCCAAGAGTAAAATTGGTTTTCTACATGAAAGAATCAACACCCCTTTTCTCAAAATCAACAAAAAAGTTGATGTAATAATGGTGAACTACATTAAAAAATTAGAACAAATGGTTTATCATTGTATTACTTGCTTCATTGAACTTGACAAACATTTAATTAAACTTTCAAACAAAAAGATTTCACTCTTTAGAAATCAACAGAAATTGTCCTAAAATCAGAAAATTCTATATGACTAACTCAAAAGGTCACAATCCTGACTGAAGCTTTGACTCGTTGCATTGCACAACATTTACATAAATTCTGTGTTATGCTAATATGACTATATTGCAAATAGTCTTTTGTACTTCTTTTAATTAGTGAAATATCTCCTTTAATTATATTACTCTATGTTAATATTCCTCTATGTTGGTTGGTGGTTGATCAAACTTGCTCATTGTGAATGTCTCTATGTTTTATCCTTAAATGTTATTTACTAATTATACTTAACTTGTGCTACTAATGCTTTATTTCTTTATGAGTTTTTCTTTCCATTATTCCTACACTCTATTTTATGTTCCTTTTTGATATAACAAAAAAGAGGAGAAATATTATGAGTAAATTTATGCTTAACTTTTCATTCATGATGACTAGATTTTTAAAACTCATTTCAAAAGTGCTTTCAAACTTAATTGTAAATGTTTTGAAAAAGCACAAATTCAAAGGCAGCTTTACTTAAGTAAAACATTTTCAAATCTTGAGCATATTTTCAGAGAAAGTTTTCTTCAATGAGCAAATTTAGCTCTTAATTTTGTCATATCAAAAGGGGGAGATTGTTAGCTTTATTCTTGTTTTGACATGACAAAATCAATTTAACTTAATCAGCCTTGAAAATAAATGAAAGATATTTTTAATATGAAGAAAATCCTTAAAGGAGTGTTCAACCTAAACATAAAAGAAAGATATGTTAAAATGCTTTGATTATTTGAACATGTTTTCAACATCAATGATCATGTTTTTGAACTTAAAGAAATATCTCTTTATTTTCTCAAAGATCTCTTGTTTCAAAACTCAATGTGACAACCTAAGAATCAAGATCTCAAAAGAAATGACTTGATTATTAAATGAAAAGAAAGAAAAATCTATTTTTTAGATTATAGGAAGAATCCATTTTGGAAAAGAAAAAGTCAATTCTCAAGCAAAGATCAACAATGGAAAATCAATTTTAAGAAAAGAAGAAGTCGGTTCTTGAAAAATAAAAGCTTTAGGATTTGTGAAGAATTGACACCTTAGAGACAAAGAATTGATTCTGGAGAGATAGAATACAAAAAGAGAAAAATGAAAAAGAATAATCGATTCTACATGGAGAAAATGTTGATTCTTGAAGCACCAAAAGTACAACTTGGAAACTTGGTGACCAAGAAAGACATGGCACAACTGGACAAAAGTGGAGCGACAAAAATTAAGCTTAAATTCAAATTTTGACGTCATACCACAGTGAAGAACTAGCACCTTGAGGTAAAAGAAATGATTCTATCACCTTTGAACCTAATTGTAGAAGAATCAACACCTTGAAATAGAAAAATCTATTCTCCAAAGATAGAAAGCTACAAACTTTGTGAAGAACCAACAACTCAATAATAAATAATTGATTCTTTAGACGCGATAGAATTTTGCGAACTGGCTAAAACGCATAAAAAATTATTCAAATTTCACTCTAACGGGCAAAAAATCACAAAGGCTATAATTATCCATCTTGAGGACACTAAAGAAAAACGTGAAAGGATTTTGAAAGATTTTAAATCATTCTTGAAGAAAAAAAGAGCAAAAAAATGAGAGAAAAAGCTATGAGTAGAAAGTTCCCTCTTTTAAGTAAGAAAAAAGCCTAAAGATCACATTTTTATTCTTCAACTAATGTTTCTTAAGCTTAAACATTCTTTGATCACCCATATATTTGTAAAAGCTCTCACCTTTCTGATCCAAAACTTCGTTTTCAAACTTTCTAAAGGTTTTGAGTTGGTGATTCACTAAAAGCCATTATTATGTTGATTATACCTCTAAGTAAAAAGGTAGAAGGGTTTTGCCTGATCTTTTAAAAGGCTTCATCTTGTGCAAATGTTGTGCTTGAACTTGAAAAAAACAGTGCCCTAGTAGAGGTTACACTTGATCTTGCAAATGGCATATTATAGAGGTTACACCTAATCTCGCAAAAAGTATGTTGTAAAGGTTATGCATGACCCTGTTGAAAAACCAACGTGATGATGGATTCAAAGTCCTTGTACTATCAAAGGAAAAGACATAGGCACTAGAAGGTTGAACCTTTATAAAAATCTTGTTGAGTATTTTTTATTTTTCTGCTCTTTACTCATTTAGCTTATACTCTATTTTTCTATTACATTCTTTCATATTTTAGCTGATTTTCAAAAAAGGGAGAATTTTTATTTAACAACTAATTCACCCCCCCTCTCTTGGTAGTTTTAATTTAAGTTTATCTTTCTAACTATACTTTTTGTTCTGGAAAAATCGTATTGATACATTTTGAACATATATCGAAACATTTTCATCAAAAAGCCTTTTTGGACTAAATGTATCGATACAATATAAACATGTATTGATACATTGGAGACCAAATGTAGTTTTTGAGGCAAATTGTCTATAAAAGCCTACTGAACTTATTTACATTCTCATTTTTACTTCATTTCTTTTTACCTTCCTTTTACTTGAGATATTTAATGTAAATAAGCAAACACCTCCCATTAGGATTCAATAAAAATATAAAAAAAATCAAAATCCAAAAAAAAATTAAATCTAAAATTTGATTTCAAGAACAAAATCGAAAAAGTTCAATTGAAATTAAATTTGAGACTCCCATTTATCATAGCAAATGTAATCCAAAAATTATGAAAAAATCATTTTTGATCATCTAAATATCAAGGGAATCATTATTGCCATTTTTTTTATTTTCAAAAGATTGTTTTATAAAAATCACATATTTTGATCTTTTCCAAACTTAGAAAAATTTCTACTTCAATAGTGATAGCCAACCAAGGTGACAATGAATTTTTTTAAAGGTTAAAACTAAGTTTAATGTTCAAAATACGAAATATACATGCTCACCTAAGGGTTTCTTAACATATCCTCTTACTTATGGTGGGATTTCACAATATCGATACCTAAAGGTAAAGTATCGATACATCATTCATGACATGCATCAAAGTATCGATACTAATCCATAGGTCTTGATACCTTTGTTAGGAAAAAAAAGTCAAAGTTTAAAAGTCAACTTTAAAAGTATCAATACCTAGACAAAAAGTATCGATATATTTCAAACAGAGAGCATTATGTACTAAATGTATTGATACCTAAAAGAGAAGTATCGATACTTAATAAGCCTAAGGAACAAAGTATTGATACCTTATGCTAGACAAGCACAAAAAAGACATAAATAACGGCTATTTTAGGTACAAAAGAGATAAAATAGCTTCCAAGGTTCCTTGAGTATAACTACAAGTTTTCAACTTGATTTGATAGAAAAAATGGCACAGAAAAACATTCTTTGAGAAGAGAAAAAAGAATCAACCTTGAAATCGTCAAATTCTCTCTCTCACCTTTATAGCCTATCATTGTATCACCCTTAGTGCTTTGCCTTTCATTATTTCTTGTGATATTCCATGTATTTACTTTGTACTCACTATTATTATCAGCTTTTTAGAGGCATTTGAGCTTTCTTTCAATAATCTTTGTATTGAGTTGCAAACATTCTTCCTTAACTTTCAAAAGGAATTATTTATGAATGGTTATACCTTAACCAAGTGAAAGATTGAGGAATTAAGTTTAAGCCATAAAAAGACTATTGTGAAGGTTATACTTTGTCCTTGAAAAAGTATTTTAAATAATGGATTCTAAACTCCTTAATGATCTAAAGGAAAAGACATAAGCAAAGAGGTTGAGCCTCTATAAACCAAGTGTGTTGAGCTATTCTATTTTCATCTATATTTATTTTTGTAAATCAAATTCTTTGAAAAATATTTTTCCTTCTTGCAAAAGCTTTTAAAGGAAAAAACTCTTCATTAAAGCAAGGCTTTTGACTATTAAACTCACAAAAGTTTTTAAACCTTCAATTCAACCCCCTCTTAAAGTTATTCCATTTGAGCTAACATTCTAACATATTTAACTTTGAAAGATGTATACTATGTTCCAAGAGTTAGGAAAAATTAAGTGTGTGGAAGTCAAGTGAATAATTTGGTTTCAAGCTTGTATTTAAGGCAGATAAATTCATTCCATCCAAAAGGGAATATTTGTTGGGAAAGGTTATATGTGTGAGGTAGTGTTCAAACTAAATATTATTAATATTAATAACAATAAGACTGTTGTTTTTGCTTATATGATTAAATCTTTTTAATTATGACATTATAGATTAAGCCATTTAAATTATAGAAGATAGAATGATATGCATAAAATGGACTTAATTTCAGAATTTAATCAAAATATTTATAAATGCAATACATGCATCTTAATGAAAATAACTAGAAATCCTTTTCCTAAAGTTAAAAGAAGTACTAAATTACTTGAACTAATACGTAGTGATGTTTCTGAGATGCATAGTACACTTATATTAGCTAGAAAGAAATATTTAGTCACATCTATGATGATTTCTCTAGATATTGCTATATGTATTTATTGTATTCTAAAGATGAAGTGCTTGATAAATTTAAGATTTATAAATCATAAGTTGAAATATATTGTGAGGTTTTTATCAAGTGCTTAAGATTGGACACAAGTGGAGAATATTATATTCCAAAATATTTTGCCTCCACTGGGATAGTCCATCAAATTTCAACACCTTACATACCACAACATAATGTTGTGGCAGAAATGAAAAATAGGGTATTGACCAAAATGGTAAGTGTTATATTATCATATTCATGTCTTGAAAAAGGTTTTTGGGGAGAAACTTTATTAACAACTTGTCACATATTAAATAGAGTTCCTAAAAGAAAACTGAGATAACCTCATATAAGCAATGGATGAAAAGGAAATCAAACCTTAGTTATTTGAAGATTTAGGGATGTAGAGTTATAGTTAAAGTTTTGGAACCCAAAAGAATAAACTAGGTGAAAGAGGAACAGAATGCATGTTCATTAAGGATGACAATAGGTACCCTGTTATAAGATACCCGTAGGTACCCAACTCAATTATGTAGGGTTAGAGTACCCTATAATCGGATTTAGGACAAGTTTGGGGTAGTAATTTCATTACCCATGTAGGATTCAAGTAGGGTTCCGGTACCACCCCTTGGGTACCCATTACTCGAATATGATTATATATTTTTTAATTTCATGTAATTAAAGACAAACCCATATTGTTAATTAAATTAAGTCATGAAACTATGATTGTTAATTAACTTGTAATGCCTTTTAATATATATACTTTATATATTATGTTAATTTATAAGGAATACAATGACATATATATATACTTTTAGTATATATACTTTAAATATAAACATATTGTAATACCTCGTACCCCCGCATAGTAGTCAACATAATCATATTGATAAGACGAAGGGTTAATTGATGTGAATTTAAGAGTCAGAAAGTGATGAGGGTGAAAGGAACATTCTAGAGAAAAATAATCTGCACACGAAGGAATAACAATTAAATAATAATACTTTTATTGAGGATGAATTAGTGTCACGACACAATTTCCGGGCCATGACCGGCGCAAGAACCCAATGAGCATAGCTCATTAAGCTCAAGCAAGCCTATTTTCACTTATTTTACTTCACGTATGATCGTGTGAGGCATCCACACGCAATGCACCCAATGCACATAAAGCGAATTCCCAATGCCATTATAGATAAAATATGTACATACATGCCAGTCAAAAATAAACTTTGACAATGCACATTACATGTACAAAACCACAACACAAAAGGCCCATGACTTCCAGTGAAGAATTTACAAGAAAATCAGGCAACTATTGAATGCCGGACATATACCAGGAGACGAACTACAGTGATCCCATGATCTAGGAATCTACAATCTCTTGATCTGAAAACATGAAATTTTGAAAATTGTGAGTACGAAACTCAGTGAGTGAACATTATGTGGAAACAAGCAATAATATCCAAGACGGATTTTAAACCATGATGCACACATTTGGAACAAAATCATTTTTGATCCAATTTAGCATCAAACCCCTTCCCTCAACTCAAATTAATTTACAATGAAGGAATATTCAATTTCATACATATACGCACAGATGAATACAATATCACCACTATCTCACCAACTCATGTGCAACCCCCACATCGCGCACATAGCTGGAGTTATCGTGTGCATTCCCCCACATCGTGCACATAGCTAATCATCGTGTGCATCCCCCCACATCGTGCACAAACAATATCATTCTCCATATCTCCTCACCCATCATCATCGACATGTGCTCCCCCACATCGCGCACATGTACGGTTATAATTATCACACAATATTATTTGTCAATACATATCACACATTAACACATATAGAGCAGCATATTATAGAGCACATGAATTCATGCCTTTATGCATATCACAATTCACACATCAAAACATTTTTTTTATCAAAAGCTTGTTTCCAAGCATGCATTTCAAGAAATTCAAATAAAATCATTCGGATTATCCATTTCAATACACGTACATTTCCCAAAATAATTTGGAATATAAATTCACTCACTATGTCAAAAATTCGAATTCCGAGTGCACTCGGATTAATAGTCCTCAAACGCGTTCCCTTGCCTTTTTCGGATGTCTCACCACCTTGACACAGAATAAAATTAGGAAATTTATTATATTGGTGTTAATTAGGTATAAAATTAACCTAATTTCTATACGGATGCATAAAATACTTGATCAATCACTTAAATGCGGTGTTGACCTAATTCGGTCGATTACCCGATAAATTGGCCAATGCATTCGATTTGAATCCAAATTGCACCATTACTTTTCTAGTACCTTAATTCACCACATACAATTTAAATAGTGCCAATTTCAGCATTAAAACTTTTCCATTTCTTCATGGAAAAATTCAGCCAATACAGTGCATTAGCACTGTAATTTTTCCTACTTAACTTTTTCACCTTAAATTGTCATTTTCCAATTCATTTCATTTCAAATGAAATCATTTCATTCGAAATGAAATCATTTCATTCGAAATGAAATCATTTCATTCGAAATGAAATCATTTCATTCGAAATGAAATCATTTCATTTTCCAAACACAACCCACAATATTCGGCCTTGCAAGATTCATGGGGAAAATCAAGTTTTTTCTTACGGTTTTGCTTACTAACATGCTAACCTATCTCTAAACACTAACATAGTTTAGAATCAAGCCAATCCAACATTAAATCCTCATCCATACCCATTTTTCAGAATTAAACTCATCATGATATCTCAATATTCAACCATGGAAATCAAGAACAAAAGCATGGGTATTGTAGATCATAAGCAAAAGTGAAGAATTATTACCTTTTTCACTTGATTTTTCCTTGAAAATTGCACTTTTTCTTGAATTTTTTGGCTAGGTTTTCTTGTTTTCCCCTTTGTTCTCCTTTCCTTTCCCTTAAATCTGGTGTGTGCCGAATTTAGAGAGAGAAAATGGGTTGAAATGGCTATTTTTAAGCTTTAATAATAAAATAAACTAGTTTGCCACATGGCACAATGCCAGTGGCCCATTTTTTGACTTTTTGACTTTTTCTTTCAATTCTTTTTCACCACATGATTAGTCAAAGTCAAGATATGATCAAAAGATGGCCATGGCTGGAAAATTAACTTTTTGCCCCCGAGATGGTAAAATTACGATTTTGCCCTTATACTCTGAAATGTACTGGAATCGCCTTATTTCTACTTTTCAACCTCAATAACACTAATATTGATCAATATTAATCAAATGGGACAAAAATATTTTCAAAAAACTTCACGTTTGGTCCTCTAGTGGCAAAATTACCATTTTGCCCTTATGCTCCAAAAATACCGAGAATCACAAATTTTCACTGCTAAACTTCATTTTGTACTCCAACAATCATAATTGTATTTCATATAATTATTCTTAGTCAATTATGATTAAATCTTGGCTAAAAATCTCCATTTTATCATCAAATAGCAAAATGATCGTTTTGTCCCTAACCAGTCAATTTTCCCGATTGACTCCAAACTGGACCTTGAACTCCAAATCACTATTCTAAGTCATTCTGCGGGTTTCAAAATTTTGAAATTCCTCTTATAATTTCTATTTGAGCTAGTTCAAGGCTCGATTTAACTTAATTATACCACTAGGTACAATTCCAGCTTTTAACAAATTTTTCAGGGTCTCACACTCTCCCCTACTAATAGAAATTCGGTCCCCGAATTTAAATGCAAAGTAGAGTGGCTTACCTTTACATATCAAAGAGGTGTGGATACTTGGTCCGCATTTCCTCTTCAGCTTCCCATGTTACCTCTTCACTAGTGTGATTTTGCCACAACACTTTCACTGAAGCCACATCTTTTGATCGGAGCTTTTTGACTTGTCTGTCAAGGATAGCTACCGGCTGTTCCTTATAAGTCAAATCATCTTGCAACTCAACAGTTTCATACTGTATCACATGTGAAGGGTCCGGATTATACTTCCTCAACATCGACACATGGAACACAAGGAGTATATTAGAAATGTCTGGCGGTAATGCCAATCGGTATGCCATTGCTCCGACCCTCTCTAAGATCTCGAAGGGTTCTATATACCAAGGGCTTAATTTCCCTTTCTTACCAAACCTCATTACCCCTTTGGTTGGCGAGACTTTTAGAAATACATGGTCTCCCACTTGAAACTCCAAATCCCTCCGTCGATTATCCGCATAGGACTTTTGCCTACTTTGGGCTGTAAGCATCCGTTGACGAATCATACGGATTTTATCAGTGGCATCCTGCACCAACTCAAGCCCCAACAGTTTCCTTTCACCCACCTCTAGCCATCCAATGGGTGACCTCCACCTCTTTCCATATAGTGCTTCAAATGGTGCCATTTGGATGCTAGTTTGGAAACTGTTATTGTAAGCAAACTCCACTAAGGGTAAATATCGACCCCATTTGACTCCAAGGTCTATTACACATGCCCTCAACATGTCTTCCAAAGTCTGTATGGTTTGTTCAGACTATCCATCAGTCTAAGGGTGGAAAGCTATACTAAAATCCAACTTAGTGCCCAATGCTTCCTGCAACTTTTCTTAGAATTTGCTAGTAAACTGTGTCCCTCTATCTGACACTATGGAAACAGGAATGCCATGCAACCGTATTCTCTCATCCACATAGAGTTGGCCATACTAAGCAGCCCCATAAATGGTCTTAACCGAAAGAAAATGAGCTGTTTCGTCAATCGGTCTATTATGACCCAAATCGAGTCATAACCCCTACTAGTTCGAGGCAAACTAGTTACAAAATCCATTGCAATATGCTCCAACTTATATTCGGGCACTAGTAATGGCTATAGTAATCCTACAGGCCTTTGGTGTTCTGCTTTAACCTGTTGACACACTAGGCACTTGGAAACAAACTCAGCCACATCTCTCTTAAGTCCTTCCCATCAATACACTTCTTTTAAATCTTGATGCATCTTTGTAGCTCCTAGATGTATCACATAGGCTGCCATGTGAGCTTTCTCCAATACCTTTCTCCTCAACCCATCACTATCTGGCACATAGAGTCTAGTTCCATACCTCAACACTCCATCTGTGCCTTTGGTAAACATCTTCTCTTTCTTCCCTTAAGGATCTTCTAAGACCTTAGCTACAAACTCATCTTTACCTTGTGCCTCTTTAATTCGGTCCATTAAGATAGGCCTCACTCTAAAATGCGCTAGCAATGCATCTACCTCAAAAACCTCCAAATGCACATCCATGTCTCCCAAGCTATGCATCTCCCTAACCAATAATCTCTTGTCTGTGGAGATATGTGCTAGGCTACCCATCGACTTTTGACTCAGGGCATCTGCCATTACATTAGCTTTACCAGGATGGTAAAAAATAGTACAATCATAATCCTTTAACAACTCCATCCACCTACGTTGTCGCAAGTTCAAATCCCTCTACTGAAATATATATTTCAAACTTTTGTGGTCTATATATATCTTACAAGCCTCACCATACAAATAATGTCTCCAGATCTTTAAGGCAAACACGATTACTGCCATCTCCAAATCGTGTGCGGGGTAATTCTGTTCATGCCTTTTAAGTTGTCTTGATGCATATGCAATCACATTCTCATGTGGCATTAACACGCATCCTAAACCAACCAATGAGGCATCACAAAATACTGTATAACCCTATGTGCCTTGTGGTAGACACAACACTAGAGCTATGGTGAGACAGTCTTAAGCTTCTCAAAGCTATCTTCACAAGCATTTGACCACACAAATTTTGTATCCTTACGTGTCAGCTTGGTCAGAGGGGTGGCTATTCTGGAGAAATCCTTAACAAAACGACAATAGTAGCCTGCCAACCTTAAAAAGCTTTTAATCTCCGTAACCGATGTTGGCCTCGGCCATTTCTCCACTACCTCGACTTTCTTTGGATCCACTTGTACCCCATCTTTAGAGACCACATGTCCCAAGAATGCAACACTTTCAAGCCAGAACTCACATTTGGAGAACTTGACATACAATTGATGTTCTCTCAAAGTTTGGAGCATTATCCTAAGATGCTGCTCGTGTTCCTCCCGACTCCTCGAATAGATCAAAATATCATCAATGAATACCACTACAAACTTGTCTAGGTATGGCTTGAACACTCGGTTAATCAAATCCATAAAGACTGCAGGGGCATTGGTAAGCCCAAATGACATTACCAAAAACTCATAATGCCCATACCTAGTTCGAAATGCAGTCTTTGGCACATCCTCATCCCGAATCCTCAACTGATGATACCCAGATTGTAGATCTATCTTCGAGAAACATTGTGCCCCATGCAACTGATCAAACAGGTCATCTATTCTTGGGAGTAGGTACTTATTCTTCACTGCTACCTTATTAAGTTGTCGATAGTCAATGCATAGTCTAAGTGACCCATCTTTCTTCTTTAGGAATAGCACCGGTGCTCCCCACGATGAGACATTAGGGCGAATGAAACCTTTGTCCAATAGATCCTTTAACTGATCCTTGAGCTCCTTGAGCTCTGCTAGTGCCATCCGATATGGGGGTATAGATATAGGTCTAGTATCAGGAATCAAGTCTATGCAAAATTCAATCTCTCGCTCCGAAGGTAATCTTGGCAATTCCTCAAGAAATACATCCACGAACTCATTCACTACCGACACTTGACTTATATCTCCGACCTCTGCTTGGTTATCCCTCACCACTGCCAGGTAACCTTGACAGCCCTACTTCAATAACCTTCTGGCAAATATGGCTGATATCAAGTTGGTTGAGACATTACTTTTATCCCCTTGGATACTAAATGATGGCTCACCCGAGAAATCAAATCTAATTATCTTATGGTAGCAGTCTACACTGGCATGACAAGGTGACAACTAGTCCATTCCCAATATCACATCAAAATCCAAGGTGTCTAACACCACAAAATTCACTAGGGTGTTATTATCCTTAATTTGGACTTCACAGGACTGATATTCCCATTCAGCCACAAATACCTCCTTCAAAGGAGTAGCTACCACTAATTGTTCTTCTCTCCTAACACAATCTTTACCCAATCGAAATGCAAAGCATGGAGAGATAAAAGAATGAATAGATCCAGGGTCAAATAATACTCTAACATCCATATTACAGATGGAAAGAGTACCTGAAACTACTGCATTGGATGTCTAAACATCTTGGGGAGTTAAGGCATACACCCTCGCTTGGCCTCTTCCTGCAGAACTTTGATGTCCAAACCCAATGGGTCTATCCCGAGAAGAAGCACCAGCACCTTTACCTCGTGTCTCGCTAACCTCATGGCCAGTTGAGACAGTTGCCGAATGAGCAGACAGAGTTGGATGAGTAGAACCACGAGCAGAACTTTGTGGTCGTTGGGCCATCAGGCAGCTCCTCCATATGTGTCCAAGCTGGCCATAATTAAAACAAGTCTTTACAGGACGATAGCATTGTCCTTTGTGTGGTCTCCCACAATTATCTCAAGAAGGGATATATTGATTACTCTACCTGGAATCCTGCGATTGCCTTCTTCCACTAAAAGTGTTCTGTCCTGATCCAGCACTGGCACTCGCCATATCACTTCCCCGTTGAGGAAACCTTGATCCCCTATGTGGTCCTTGTGAAATTCTGCCACCGAAATCTCTACGGCCTTGATAACCCTCAGTTTTGGCCCTTTCTGCTCTATTTTTTGCGGCCCTGCTCTCATCAACCTTCATCTCAATTCTTTGAGCACAATCTACTGCCGCAGAATACGTATGGAAATCTCAGGAAGACACAGCCTTAAACAATGGTTCCACCAGTCTATCCATAAATCTTTGGACCTTCATCTCCTCGGTGGAAACCAAATATGGTGCATATCGTGACAACTGCGTAAATTTTATGTCATACTCTTACACCGTCATGCCCGGAGTCTGCACCAATGCCTCAAACTCTCTAGCTCTGGCACTTCGCACACTGTGCAATAAAAATCGATCCAGAAAAGTTGTACTGAATTCATTCTAGGTCAACAGTGGAGCATCTGTTAGTTTACCCCTTCGCAAGGAGTCATACAAATCCTGTGCTACATCCTCCAACTGAAAAGCTACTAGCTCCACTGATCTAGAACTAAAGCATCCCTTAGCGTTACAAATCTTCTCCGTCTTGTCTAAAAAAACTTGGGGTCTCTCCGATGCATCTGACCCAATAAACGATAGAGGCTTGAGTTTCAGAAAGTCAGTGAGTGAAACTTCTACCTGACCTCTGTCACTCTCGGGAGGTTGACGGTCTGTCTGGCTTTGGGAACTAGGGGACTCTTGCTCCACATGCCTCCCTTCTACTTTTTTTTGTATATCTTCCATATGGGCTGCCATTATTTCTACAACCCGATTGACTCTTTACAGACCCGCCGCCAAATCCTCAATAGTAATGCCCCCAGTTGATGGCCTAACAGTCTCACATACAGGCTGTCCACCCTCTCTTCTATTCTCGGGCGTATCTGCCCTCACCAGCCTAGTGACCTTACCACGTCTACCTCGCCCCCTACGGGTGGGCTCGTGGCCTATCGGTCATCTCAATTGGGGCATCTTGCCCCCCCACTTGTCTCGAGGTGACCCGTGTCTTAGGTGGCATTCTTACCTAGACAAGAGCAACACCCATTATTAAACACAATTAAAAATAAGGTGGTTTCTAAGATTGGGAATTTATGCAGTTCTTCAATTATGAAATGTGTTGTGGCCCACAGTTCATAATTAAAGATCCCACATAAAAACCCGACTCTCCGCTGGACTCGACTATAACACCCTAGGACCTAAACAACCTAGGGCTTTGATACCAACTTTGTCACGAACCAATTCTCGGGCCATGATAGGCACAAGAACCCAATGAGCATAGCTCACTAAGCTCAAGCAAGCTTATTTTCACTTATTTTACTCCACGTATGATCATGTGAGGCATCCACACGCAATGCACCCAATGCACACAAAGCCAATTCCTAATGCCATTATAGATAAAATATGTACATACATACCAGTTAAACATAAACTTTGACAATGTACATTACATGTACATAACCACAACACAAAAGGCCCATGACTTCCAGCAGAGAATTTACAAGAAAATCGGGCAACTATTGAATGCCGGACACTTACCAGGAGACGATATAGGAATCTACAATCTCCTGATCAGAAAACATCAATTTTTGAAAACTGTGAGTACGAAACTCAGTGAGTGAACATTAGGTGGAAACAAGCAATAATATCTAAGAAGGATTTTAAATCATGATGCACACATTTGGAACAAAATCATTTTTGATCCAATTTAGTATCAAACCCCTTCCCTCAACTCAAATTAATTTACAATGAAGGAGTATTCAATTTCACACAAATGAATACAATATCACCACTATCTCACCAGCTCATGTGCAACCCCCACATTGCCCACATAGTTGGAGTTATCGTGTGCATTCCCCCACATCATGCACATAGCTAATCATCGTGTGCATCCCCCCACATCATGCACAAACAATATCATTCTCCATATCTCCGCACCCATCATCACCGGGATGTGCTCCCACACATTGTGCACCTGTACAGTTATAATTATCACACAATATTATTTGTCAATACATATAACACATTAACACATATATAGCAGCATATTATAGAACACATGAATTCATGCCTTTATGCATATCACAATTCACACATCAAAACATTTTTTTTATCAAAGGCTTGTTTCTAGGCACACATTTTAAGAAATTCAGATAAAATCATTCAGATTATCCATTTCAATACACATACATTTCTCAAAATAATTTGAAATGCAAATTCACTCACTATGTCAAAAATTCAGAATTCGAGTGCACTCGAATTAATAGTCCTCATACGCGATTCCCTTGCCTTTTTCGAACGTCTTACCACCTTGACACATAATAAAATTAGAGAATTTATTATATTGGTGTTAATTAGGTATAAAATTAACCTAATTTCTATAGAAATGCATAAAATACTCGGTCAATCGCTTAAATGCGATATTGACCTAATTCGACCGATTACCCGATAAATTGGCCAATACGTCCGATTTGATTCCAAATTGCACCATTAATTTTCTAGTACCTTAATTCACCACATACCATTTAAATAGTGCCAATTTCAGCACTAAAACTTTTCCATTTCTTCATGGAAAAATTCAGTCAGTACAGTGCATTAGCACTGTAATTTTTCCTACTTAACTTTTTCACCTTAAATTGTCATTTTCCAATTCATTTCATTTCAAATGAAATCATTTCATTTTCCAAACACAACCCATAATATTCAGCCTTGCAAGATTTATGGGGAAAATCAAGTTTTTTCTTACGGTTTTGCTTACTAGCATGCTAACCTATCTCTAAACACTAACATAGTCTAGAATCAAGCCAATCCAACATTAAATCCTCATCTATACCCATTTTTCAGAATTAAACTCATCATGATATCTGAATATTAAACCATGGAAATCAAGAACAAAAGCATGGGTATTGTAGATCATAAGCAAAAGTGAAGAATTATTACCTTTTTCACTTGATTTTTCCTTCAAAATCACACTTTTTCTTGAATTTTTTGGCTAGGTTTTCTTGCTTTTCCCTTTGTTCTCCTTTCCTTTCCCTTAATTCTGGTGTGTGCCGAATTTAGAGAGAGAAAATGGGTTGAAATGGCTGATTTTTAAGCTTTAATAATAAAATAAACTAGTTTGCCACATGGCACAATGCCATTGGCCCATTTTTTGACTTTTTGACTTTTTCTTCCAATTCTTTTCCACCACATGATTAGTCAAAGTCAAGATATGATCAAAAGATGACCATGGCTGGAAAATATGTTCTGGTGGTGGAAAGTTACCGTTTTGCCCCTGAAATGGTAAAATTACGATTTTACCCCTATACTCCGAAATGTACCGGAATCACCTTATTTCTACTTTTCAACCTCAAATAACACTAAAATTGATCAATATTAATCAAATGGGGCAAAAATCTTTTCAAAAAAAATTCTCGTTTGGTCCTCTAGTGGCAAAATTTCCATTTTACCCTTGTGCTCCAAAAATACTGGGAATCACAAATTTTCGCTGCTAAACTTCATTTTATACTTCAACAATCATAATTGTATTTCATATAATTATTCTTAGTCAATTATGATCAAATCTTGGCTAAAAATCTTCATTTTATCATCAAATGGTAAAATGACCATTTTTTCCCTAATCGGTCAATTTTCTCGATTGACTCCAAACTGGACCTTGAACTCTGAATCACTATTCTAAGTCATTCTATGGGTTTCAAAATTTTGAAATTTCTCTTAAAATTTCTATTTGAGCTAGTTCAAGGCTCGATTTAACTTAATTGTACCACTAGGTACAATACCGACTTTTAACAAATTTTTCAAGGTCTCACAATTAGTGAGATAAAAAGTGATTTGGAAGTGAATCCGGGCATAATAAGACATTTTGGGTACCAAGTAGACAAGTGAAAAATTTTGAAATAAAATAATATTTTATTAATAAAATAATGTTAAAATATTAATATTTTATTCAATGTCGAAATTAGTCATGAAGGAGGAGTACATAGTCAATCCAAGTCAAGGAAAAGAAGTATGAAAGGATTTTGAAGGAAAAACAATGTTAGTGGGCCTCGCATGTTGTTATTAAATAAAATTAACGCGGGTAAAAATATATTTTAAATATTATGGTGACACCGTGTTAGAGAACAAGCTTTATATTTCATTATACATATGTAAAAGAAGATAATAGAAGGAAATTGGAATTAAAAGAGTATTAGGAGGACTAAATTAAAAACGGAAGAAACTTAGAGGGTAAAACAGTAATTTTCCATAAAGCTTCCAAAAGAAGCTTTGACTTTTCCTTCTTATCCCATGATCAGCTATCACACCCAAAAGCATCAGCTTTCTTCTTCCTCCCCTCCCAACGCCATTTTCTTTCAAAACCTTGAAAATCAAGTTTTTCATTTTCATTTTCTTTATTTTCTTTTCCTTTCCTTTCTTTTCTTACTCATTCGTTCTCCTAACTTCTTAGGTAGCAAACCTGCAGCTTTTAAATCTATTTTTCAGCACATCTAAACCCTAGGAGAGAGAAAGAGAAATCTCTCTTTCTTTCTTGTATTTTCTATTTCTACTCCACCATCACCAACACTTGAATTTTCAACTTTAAATCTTCATTTTTAAGGCTAAAAGGTATATATTTTTAACCCTTGAATTTTTGAATTTATGGGTTTGTAAATTTTAGACTTTCTTTTCTAATTTTCTTGATTTTTTCTTTCCTTGAAATTGATAGGTTTGGTTAATCTTTATACCTTCAAGCACCAAGGTAAAGAAACTTCAAACTTGAACAATTAGTTTAACTGGATTTGTGAATTAGACTAGAATTCTAGGTTAAATGTTAAGCTAGAGTGTAGATTGGATAGTGTATATTTATTAGAATTATTAAATTCGAATTATAACTTAATTAAGGTTGTTATGGTTTATTGGTAAATATAAGTTTTAATAGTATTTTCGGACTACCTGAATTAATATTTTGTGGGTGCTAGTCTCGTTAGGTGGCATTGTTAAGGTGAGTGAACTTGCATTTAAAATGTTTTGAAAAAATGCATATGTGTTGAATGAAATGCAAGAATATCTTTGACTAACTCTTTTAAAAATTATGCATGGGAACAAGCTTTTCACAAGTGATACTTTTACGTGGTCAAACATATAATGTATTGAGTTACACATTTGGAATATTATGTTGATTTGCCAATTGATTTGTGGCATGTGTTGTATTGAAAATCTGAAAATGTTCTTAATTATTGGCATAATGATTAATGTTATTCTTTTGAGTGTTGGATTGTGCAACTATGTTTGTGGCCAGTAAAATAATGAATCATGTGAGATATAGTACTATGCAAAGATTTTTTTTTTTATGTATTGCTATATGTGCTATTCTTTGAAATGTAATGTTGATTGATAAATATAACCATACGTGTGTGATGTGGGAGTGCATATGACGGTTCTGGTAGTGTGCGGTGCGGGAGTGCACATGCCGGTGATGACATGGTGTGATCCAGCTATGTGCGTGTGAAACCTCGACCTTCATGGACGTGTAGCAGAGGTAGACATGATGACATGGATTAGGGGTAGTTTGGTCATTTTCTTGGTGAGCTCCAACAAGTGGGTTTCTCTAATATCATGAAGGCCTAAGGAATAAATGAAAGATGTATATAATAATGAAATAAATGAAAAAAATAAAAATAATGATAATTTCTATAGTAGGGGTAAAATGGTCATTTTGAGTTTCGGGTCTAAATTTCTAAGATTTCATGAACTCGAGTACTTCTAGTCTATTATGGACCTTCTCTCAGTGGCAAAATAGTAAAAACTTGAACTAAATGAGAGAAAGAAGGCAAAGTCAACTATGTAATGGCATTTTTGTAAATAAAATGAACTTTGGTCAACTCAAGCATAAATATCTAATTCTCCAGCAACTTCTCCTCGCTTCCAATAGCTTCTTCTTCTTCTTGCCATCCCTTCTTCTTATCTCATGTTTTTCCATCTTCCATGGAAGCCTCCCTTAAAGGTTCCATAACTTTCTCAAATTAACTTCAATTTTCATGTTTTTTTATACTTTTTCATAGGACCATTTGTGCTCTTTCACTCGTTCACCTTAAAACCCTCAAAAGTCTTTTCTTAGCGCTTTTTCTCACTAGCTGGATGTTTTAGAGAGAAATAGATACTTTTCATAATAGCTTGAAAACTCTTGAAAATGGAGTTCAACTACATATCCACCAAGATGAGAAATGAGTTAGGGTTGATTTTAAGTTGTTAAAGATGGCTAATAATTAAATTTGTGGGATATTATATTTTTTATGGTTATATTGTGTGTGATAAGTTCGAACGAAGCCCCATAGCTCCACTTGGACCATTAGTGGAAGTTGGAGTCGATTAACGAATCGACAAAGACTTGTGAGTGAACTTGCATTTAAAATATTTTGGGATAAATGCATATATGTTTGATTGAATCACTTGAAATATTTTATTGGTTTTATCTTTAAAATGTGCATGGGAACAAGCCCTTTAATGAAACATTTTCATGCTGTAAAATGTATAATATAATGAAACCATATTTTCCTATATTGTGTGGATACGTATGTTATGCCTTGATTGATAATGTTGTATGATAACTATAATTGTGCATGTGCAGTGCGGGAGTGCACGTGACAGTACTAGTGATGTGTGGTGTGGGAGTGCACATACCAGTGATGACATGGTATGATTCAAGCTATGTGCAATGTGGGAGTGCACATGATGATTCTCGCTATGTGCGATGTGGGAGTGCACATGAGCTGGGTGAGGCGGCAATGGTATACGTGTTTATATACGTTTATATATATATGCCATAGAAAGTTTATGAAAATAATATACGATTGTATTGTATATTGAATCTTGAAAATTGCTTTCAAATTGATTTTCATTGTAGCAAAAATAGATTTTCATGGCAACAAGGATTCTTTTCACTTAATTGCCCTGTTTCTCACTATAGCAAAATTCATTCTCACTGCAGCAAAAAACTCTCAAGTGTTAGGACTTACACTAGCTCTAGTTTTCGCTACAGCGAGAAACTCTCAGGTGGTTCAACAAATTTTTGTTCGAATTTCACTGTAGCAAGAATGCCTTTCCACTGCAGTGAGAAACCCTCTTTCATCTCTGTCATACTTATCTTGCTTGGATATTTGTTGAAACTTTTATTCTTTCTAACTTCATGGTTTATCATGGATCTTTCAACACTAAGGGGTTTTATAAGAAGTTAAGCTAAATTGCATTGTTTTTAACATATGTGCATCATGTTTTCAAAAACTTTTCATATCGTTTGCTTGTTCCCTTCTTATGTTCACTCACTAGGTTTATACTCACTTTTTTAAACTTCATGTTTTCATATTCGAAGGCAGGTGGGAGCTAGATTGAGTAGTCCACGTATACTCTTCCTTTTTAGTAGGTACAATAGCATTCAGTAGCTATACCTTCATCCGAAGTCACTCCGTTAGCGGTCAAAGGTCTTTGCTTGTGTACACGTATATGTAATGTAACCCTCTAGGATTCATGTTATAAATGAAATATGTATATTTGATTGATGATGCCATTATGAGTTGGCAAATGGGTGACATTATTTTGGCATAATACAAATGTGGATATTTGGTTGGTATAAGATGTTACTGAAATATTCTTAGTTGAGAATTACAATTGAAATAAAGAGCAGGGTTACATAAAAAGGCTTGCTTGTGCTTAATGGGCTATGCCTATTGGGCCCATACACCGATCATGCTCGAGAATTAGGCTGTGACAGTGCGGTGTGGGAGTGCACATGAGCTGATGACTAGCGGTTGTATATATGTTTGCTGTGCAATGTGGGAGTGCACAGGATGATTCCAGCTATGTGCGGTGTGTGAGTGCACATTAGCTGATGACCAGTGGTTGCATACATGCTTATATATATACACTATAGAGATGTTTATATACGTTATAGAATTATTTATATATGCCATGGAAAGGGTAAGGAAATAAGATGTGATTGCATTGAATGTTGAAAATTGAATTACTTAAGTGTTTTAAAATGAGTTAAACATCAACATGGCATCGAGTTTTGTTTATGGTATACAAAATTGCATTGTTTTAAAACGAGTGCATCATGTTTTCAAAAACCTTTCGTATTGGTTGCTTGTTCCCTTCCTATGTTCACTCACTGAATTTATACTTACTCTTTTCAACTACATGTTTTCAGATTCGAAGATAGTTGGGAACTAGATTAAAGTGTCCATTTATGTTCCCCATTTGGTAGGTACCATGGCATCCAGTAGCATTACCCATGCCCAGAATTACTCTGCTGATAGTCAAGGTCTTCTGCAAGTATAAATAGTTGTTTAAATGTAAACTATGAGATTTTTGTGCACTTTGTATATTTGGTTGGATTAACCATGTCATGTGGGGTTGACCAATGATTACCCTAGTTTTGAGAACTTTATATAATTGTATACTTGGTTCTCACAATTTAATTTAGAAAGAATTATTATTAGAAATTACAAGTCTTAGATATTAAAGGAAGATAGGCTTACTTGGGCTTAGTGAGCTATGCCTATTAGACCCTTGCGCTGGTCATGGCCCGGGAATTGGGCTGTGACACATATTTACTTTCTATTTTGTATTGAAATTTTACAAAATTATTAATTATAATATATATATATATCTTCGTTTATATAAACTTATAATATATATACCTAAACAGAAGTTGTGAGATTATAATAGTTTTGGAATATAGATATATATTTTTTAATTTCATGTATTTAAGGATAAACCCATGTTGTTAATTAAATTAATTCTTGAAACAATGATTATTAATTAACTTATAATGTCTTTTAATATATATACTTTATATATGTTAATTTATAAGGAATATAATTACTATTATATATACTTTTAGTATATTTACATTAAATATAAATATATTTATTTTCTATTTTGTGTTAACATTACAAAAATTATAACTTATAAAATTATTAATTATAATATATGTACTTTTGTTTATAAAAACTTATAATATATATACTTGTGAAATTAGAATAGTTTTGGAACTTAGCTATTTTTTTTAATTTCATGTAATTAAGGACAAACCCATATAATTAATTAAACTTGTAATGTTCTTGCCTTGTTGTAAACTTGTAATATTATTTAAGTTGTTATTTGGATATTTGCTTTTAGTTATCTAAGTTGATATTTGAGATTATTTGTTTTTAATTTTTTAAATTTAAAGTGTATTGTTTGCGTGTTTTTATAAATTTAATTATTTATGAATTATATGGAATATGATTGAGAAATATTATTATATATGAATACGAGTATGGATTCGGGCTTAAGTAATTGGGTACCCATGTAGAGCATTTTAATAATTTTTTTAAATAATTGGGTTTTAAAGCAAATCGAGTAATTATTGGGTAGTGAGTATATATTAAGGTTCAGGTTAGGGTACTAAATTTCAAAAATATTTGAATAGTTGTAGGGTTTAGGTACCCCATTTGTTAATTGGATTCTAGTTTGAATACCTCAAAATTAGTGGGTACCCTACCCGTTAATATCCTTAATGTTCATAAGATATGCATAACATAGTAAAACATATAGGTTTATGGTAATTGAGCCAAATGACTCTATTTCAATCAACATTGTTTTTGAATCAAGAGATGTTATATTTTGATGAATATATATTCAAATCCATTTCAAGACAACTATAACCACTACAATCAATTTAATCAAATGGCATTTCATTTGAACAAAATGAAAATAATGATGAATCTTGTCTAGAAATAAAGAAGAGCAAAAAGGCTTGAAAGATTTTGGTCCAAACTTCCATATGTTCTTTGTAGAAGAACAAAAGAAAATATAGATAACAAAATTCAATATTATTGTAATTTGGAATCGGATCCTATCACATATGACGAGGTAATAAAGTCTCAAGATTCTGCATTTTTAAAGAAAGTAATCAATGATAAGATGGACTTAATAATGGAAAATAATACTTAGATTTTGGTTGATCTTCCACCAAGCTCCAAACCAATAGGTTGTAAATGGATTTTCAAAAAGAAAATGAATGTGGGTGGAATCATAGACAAGTTCAAGACAAGATTAGAAGTCAAAGGCTTCCACAAAAGCAAGGAATTTATTATTTTGATACTTATGCTCTAATAACTAGAATTAGACTTCTAACCTCCCTTGTATCAATTTATAAGTTAGTAATTCACCAAATGGATGTTAAGACAGCATTCTTAAATGGTGAATTAGAAGAGGAAGTCTATATGAAACAACTAGAAAGGTTTATTGTTCCAAGACAAAAGCATAAGATTTGTAAGCTTATCAAGTCATTGTATTAGCTTCAACAAGCACCAAAATAATGACATAAAAAATTTGATGAAGTCAATTTTAGCCAATGGCTACAACATAAATGAAATTGATATGTGCATACATAGCAAATTCCAAAATGACAAAGGTCAAAGGTGTTATAATTTGCTTATATGTTGATGACATGCTAATATTTGGCACCGATTTGGAACAAGTCCAGGAGACAAAAAAATTTTTTTCAAATAACTTTGCAATGAAAGATATGGGTGTAACAGATGTTAATTTAGGAAATAAAATATTTCGAGATGAAAATAGCATAACTTTGTCACAATCGCACTACATTGAAAAAGTGCTTAAATGGTTTGATTTAGTTATTGTATACCAGCATCTACACCCATGGATCCTCAAATTAAATTAGTAATTTGCAAAAGTGATTAGTTACTTAATACATGTAATGACATGTGCAAGGCTAGATATAGCGCTTGTTGTTGGAAAGTTAAATGTAGGCACACAAGTAATCCAAATACTTTGCATTGGTAAGCCATAAATCAAGTACTACGGTGTTTAAAGAAAATAATCAATTATGGACTTTGTTATAATGGATTCCATTTGTGCTAGAAGAAAATATCTAGATCCTAGTTGGATTACGAGTTTAGAAAACGATGCTTCTACAAGCATATGGATCTTCATGCTTGGTGAGGGTGCCATCTCTTAGGGGTCAAAAAAACAAACGTGTATAACGGATTCTACCATGGCAGTCAAATTTTTGCATTGGCTGTTGCCACTAAAGAAGCCAAATGGCTAAAATTTACCTAATGGTGTGCCTTTGTGGCCTTAACTAATTTATCCAATTTCTATCTGTTGTGATAGTGAAGCAACTTTAACGAAAGTTTATAGCAAATTTTATAATGGAAAGTTTAGACATATTGGATTGAGACATAGCTATGTCCGAGAATTAATTTCAGATGAAGTAATCACTATAACTTTTGTGAGGTCCAATGAAAACTTGATGGATCCTTTAATGAAAGGACTTGTTAGAGATCTTGTAAATAAGACCTCAAAAGGGATAGGGCTCAAGCTCATAAATAAAAAGTCACCCATGGTTGAAACTTGACTCAACGCTTGAGATAACATCATGTCTTGAGTTCAATGAGACAAAGTACACCATATGTATGAGGCTGATAGTACTATAATATGATATATTATATTCCATCTTAAGTAAAGTTTAGCACTATAATATGATATATTATATTCCATCTTAAGTTCTAAGTACCTGTAATGGTAAGGACATGATGAGTTATATTTTCTTAATAGGCCCATAACATAAATATGTTAGAATGCTTTAGTTACGAGAGCATTCTTGATGAGATATACCTATTTGAGTGTGAAGTGTAACTGCTTCTAAGAGCTCAAGAGTTTAGCTCTAATAGTACTCATAAAAAGAGAATTCTAACGCATGACCATAAAAGTGTCACCAGATATTGTGCATTCACAGGTGTTGAAATTATTGTGTGAGATGTGTTTGGTTAACCAAATGGAATAACTAGTTCAAAACATAGTCTATCATGCGATTTCGGTTAATTTTAACATATTTCACTAAGTGAAGGTTCAACCGAAAGACACCTTCAATTATGCAAACAATTTCCAAGATTAATAAAAATTTTGGATTATTTTGAAAATGATATGGGATTGTTAGATATTTTCAACAATAATAAATGTGGGACACAATCCCACATTGGGAATATAAAAGAAAGAAAAGTTCAATAAATAAAGAGGAGAATGAATCCATAGTAATTGGACTAAAGTGAGTTGATATACTAAATGGAACATGAATGGGCTTTCCTAGCCTTAATTGGTTTTGGAATTAATTAAATTAATAATATTTAATTATTATAATGGCACTTGGCACTTAGCCACGTGGCAGGTGCAGGTAATTAAATAATAAATTATATATTATTTTAATTTATTTTTTAATTACAAAGTAATAGTCAATCATGACTCTTGAAAACAAAAGTCATGTTTATTGAAAAACCAACAGTTGTGCCTGTTTGAAACCAACAGTTTTGTTTGTTTTAGATGTGTCTATTAGGAACAATCACATGTGCTTATAAAAGACTCTCCTCTTATTCAAAAGAACATAAAAAAAACAACAAACAATAATCTCTCTTTCTTTCCTTAAATATTCTCTAGATTTTTTGTATATCATTTTGTTGCAGAAAATCAAATAAAGGTTTAGGCAATCTTGCCATAATCAATGGATGCTTAATGGATTAACTTCGTCGATGCAAAACGCTGTCAATCACTGAACTTTATTGTATCCTTGAGATTTATCACTTGTAACTTTTTTGCACATTATTAGTGGAGGCAAATAAAATCTTAAAAGATAATGGCATTGTTGCACATCTTGAAGCCGTTTCAGTATTTTTCTAATCCTGCATTCTAACAAAAACATATTTCAAATTCTCCATGGTGCATATAATTCATATGAAGGCTATTGCAAAAATTGTTGCAGAACTGTTTTGCCCTTCAAAATCAACAATTTGACATATAAAACAAAAGAAATTGAGAAAGGATTAGTTTATAATTAACTAACCAAACATGAAAAAACTACATTGGTTAAAATGTATAACAGATTTTCTTTTGATACAAGTCTAAGTTGTTTGAACCTAAAAGTATGCATCCTTATGACTTGAGGCGGGGCGCAGGTAAAATAATTTACTTCAATAGTTTAACAACCAGCATGGCAAACCAGCCTTCGTATCTGAATCCAAGGCGTTGCCCAACAGTAAGTCTTTTCTTTTGATAGAACTCAGTGGTGTCCCAAAGCAAAAAATAAGGTCGACTGAAGTGTAACTTCAATTTGTAATAGGCTTTGAAGTCTTCATCGAAAAGAAGAATGTCAATTGCTTTGCCCTCAGTCAAGTCCTTGGCGTCCTTGTTTTTGAGTAGCGGAATAAAGTACTTCCGAACTTCTGGAACAAGCACGATAATGTCCTCTTTTTGATTCAAATCAGCCTCCGAGATAATTCTTTCAAATTGCCATTCCTCTCTCCCGAACATGGATTCCAACAGCTTATCACTTTCTTTAGGATTCATTTTTCCAATTCTTGTGAAAGCCAGCTAATTTCAATTTCAAGCAAGCATCCAGTACTGCCACAAAAAGCAGACATGACCATGTGGAAATAAAAATATTTTTTCAGAAAAACAGACTTGACCACAGATAAAAATAATTATCTTGATATAACCACTTGGCATGACATGATAACAAGGAACAAAAGATTGTTATCTTTTAATCATCAAATAATTAAAATATCAACCCTTATAAATTTTGATGATCAAAATTCTATTTTCAACATTAAATAATAAAAAAATAATATATTCAAAGAAATAATTATATATCATCATTTCATTTTAAATGTTAATTCACACTCAACACTATATATGTAAGAGTATTTAACTAATGGAATTATAGGTAGAGAACTAAAGTGAATTTTTCTTACTTAAAATCTTTGGGCTGGAGGATAACTATAGACAAAATCTAAATCGATAAAAACATCACTAGCTACCAAAATTTTGGTCATTTATCAATTTGATCCTTCAACTATTGATATAAAAGAATAATATCATAGCTAGCCCCTAAACTATGGGTACTTCTTAATTTGATCCTTTAGCTAATGAATTAGTCAATTGAAACCTAAAACTTTAATTTTTTTTTTCACCAACATGAATGATGTTAGGACTAAGAACACCACCGAAGTAATTAAGACAACGCATTGCTAAAGATTTGCAAACAATTAATCAAATGACAAGTTTCATTGACAAGATAACCGGAACCCATATCATTTTGAGACAGATAAATTTCTTGCTATCTAACCCTAACAAATCTCAAGTATGAATATGATTTAATGGTATCTCTTCTTAAGTTACACTTCTCCCTAGTGATCATGGAAATCAAGAGAAATGCCTCCTAAAGCAATTTCCTTCTTTTTTCTTATAAAATCAACAAAAACTTAATTCCGTGAAAATTAGATATATATCGGAATAATTCACCAGAGAAGATAAAAATAAAAATTTACGATTCGATACATTTCTACGATAAGAACAAATCTAGCCAACTTATAATGGTATGAATCTCAACATGCATGAATGACTTTGTTATAAACTAGAAAATAATTATACAATATATTTAAAAAATAAGAATGAAAAAGAAAATTACCCGGTATTTACCAGCTTTCAACTTTCAAGAATACTGTAGTTTTTTCCTCCTCTTTCTACTTAGATTTTAATATGTTTTTTTATTCCACATTTGGTAAAAGTTAATAATTAATAGAGAATTGAATGTTGTCTAAAATTGTCACTAAATTAATACTAGTTTTGTTATTATCTACGTGTTACTTTACTAAAAAGACACTGAACCAAAACAAAGAATTTATGAGTTATAAGGGATCATATTGTCTTTCCAATTGTGGTAATTAATCACTTTAAATGATAAAATAAAAAAATCACATTTGATTTTAAAGCTTCGATTCCTTTCCGCGTCTTTTTTACCGTTACTTTCCAGTACACTCTTTTTCATCATTTAAATGTATGGGTCCACCATGAATGATTACTCCCAAAATAGTCAACCAGAGTAGATATAAAGAAAAGATAATCCGTTGATGAATATAGTGTGATTCAAGCCACACGATATTGCGGCTCATTGCAGAGCCGTTGGATAAAAAATTAGCTAACTTGATACTTTGTTGTGAAACCAACATTGGATGAGCGTAGCAAAATTTTGATCATATTTATCCTTGATAACTCTATTATATAGAGTTATCTTACATTATTTTTGAGCATAAAAAGAGTTAAGTTCTTGTATTGTTAAGTTGTATTTAGGTAATTTTTATGTTTTTCATTAATAAGTTTAATGTATGTTTAATTATTTTAATTCAAGTGATTTTAATTTAATTTTATATTAAAAATCCCAATTTAAGCTATCACTAACTTGGTCCTATTGTTATTGAAAGTTTTTATATACAAGAGAGCTTAATAAATGATGAACTGTGCAAAATGGCTTAACGTGTCTCTTAAACATGCAGTAGTATTTTGAGTGCAACATGAGCCACTAAAGCTCAATTACTATGATTCTTGGACCATTGAAAAGCTAAGAGGAAGAATGGCTACAACTTTTTTGCTATCATTTCACCCGTTTTTTATTAGATCATGGTCAAAATCGCATTGGAAGCTAAAGAACTACTACAGACTGCACAACAACACATAGAACACCTAACGCTGTAGGGGACCATTTTCTATACATGACAATATTTTCATTTTTAATGGGTGATATAAATAGGTCATTTTTAAGTGGGTTTTGAGGGGTTAAAGGCAAAGAATATTTTCTAAAAAAGGAATCTTTCCACAAAAGGATAAAAGGGGGAGAAATCAAAAGACATTTGGTTAAAAAAGCTACAACAAATCATTTCTCTTACTATTTATTTTTTGAAAATATTAAACATTACTGTAACTATGATGAACTAAATATCTTTTATCTAGAATTTTGGTGGATTACTTCATGAAACTTGGATTATTTATTACTCTTTTACATTTTTTGAATAGGTATGTTGATGTTTATTCAAATATGAATTTATTGACCATTGATGGCTTGATCACCAATTGAATGGTTGTGGTACCTAAATGAGACTTAACAAAGTTAGTTTAGATTAGACCTAGGTTTGGGAAATATGTTAAATGCCTTGATTAGCAACTAGGGTAGACATAAGCCTAGATGCCACATATAGTCTTAGTAGAAATTATGCATAAAAAACCTCGTTTAATTGAATCTTATAGACATATAGAGACCCAATTAATCTAGGCAATTGTACAAATACCTAGACATAGGTTAGTACATGCATTAGGATTTTAGACAAGCATCAACTCCCATTGAATTTAGTAATTAGAGGAATAACAATTCAAGTGAAATATTGAATGAAACCATAATCCTAAACTTTTAAAATACTGTTTCCAGATTGTTTTACCTTGCATTTCTTTAATTAGGTTAATTAGTTAGTTTGTTGTAGGGATCTTCCATGCTTTGGTAAGCTTGGATAAGGTTAGCTTGACCCAATTTTAATATTTAGTGAAAAATTATATCCAACTCCTCATGGGATTAACACTTGTATGTATCACTTTATTACTTTTTCACGGCACGTGCACTTGCATTTTAGTTTAAATTCATATAGGATTTAAGCCCACAACAAGTTTTTCGAGCCGTTGCTAAGGAGTTGTTTTTATATTCTTTTGCTAATAATAATATCAATTCAAGCTAGTCTTAATTCAAGTTTTGTTTCTTTTTATTTTCAAGTATCTAAAGTTATTGTATGAGAAGAGTGTAGAGGTTGGAACTTGTATAATGTGATTCGAAAATCAAAAAGACTTTTTAGAGTTTACTAAGACAAAACTCCCAAGACTCTGATCAATTTGGAACAATGTCTATAAACCTCAAAGAACAATAATTGCAAGAGTATGTAGCGAAAAATAATCAATCTTTGAGAGACTATGCAGTTCAATTGGTTCAAGGACTCTATTCGAGTATTCGAGGGCCAACAATTCAGGCTAACAAATTTGAGATTAAACTAGCCATCATTCAGATGATCCAACTGTTTGTTCAATTTGGTGGTCTCCTAAATGATGATCCAAACGTTCACATTTCAAACTTATTAAAGATTTGTGACACTTTTAAGCACAGTGGAGTTACTGATGTTGCCATTCAGTTAAGGTTGTTTCTTTTCTCACTACAAGATAAGGCCAAGGTTTGGTTGAATTCTTTCCCTTTCGGCTTCATCACTACTTGGGACTACCTTGCACAAAAATTTCTAGCCAAGTTCTTTCCCCCTGCCAAGATAGCTAAGATGAGAAATGATATCACTTTTTTCACACAATTTGACTCTGAGTCATTGTATGAAGCATGGGAGAGGTATAAGGACTTGCTTTGGAGATGCCCACACCACGATATGCCTAAAGGGCTTCAATTGCAAATATTTTATAATGGATTGTTGAATCCATTTCAAATTGGTGGTGCTCTTATGGAAAGTCAATTGATGATGATTATGAATTGTTGGAAAAGATGGCATCAAACAACTATCAGTGGCATTTTGTGAGGTCTTTGCCAAGAAGGGTAATTTGTGTTCACGATTTGAATGCTATTAATACGTTGACTACTTAGGTAGCCATTCTCACCAAGAAAATTAATTCTTTTGGAGTGCATTCAGTATAGAGTCCTTTTATTATTGGTGATTATTATGGTGATGGGCACTTTAGTGATCATTGTCCTATGAGTATGGAGTTTGTTCAATTTGTGGGGAATAGGCAACAAAACAACCCACATTTAAACACTTATAATCCAAAATGGAAGAATCACCCCAACTTCTCTTGGAACAATAATCAAGGTTCTTTTCCAACTCCAAGATCAAATTTTTCTGAGTTTTCCACAGCAACCTAGACCCTTAGTGTAAACAAAGAAGCCATCTATGGAGGAGATGCTCATGCAATATATGGCTAAGACAAATACCCTTATTCATAGTTAAGCAACTTTGTTGAAAAATCTTAAAACTCAAGTAAGGCAATTAGCCAATGTTTTCAACAATAAGTGTGAAGCCTTGACTTCCATAGACATGTAACTAGAAGTAGACGCGATAAAACAGACTAAGGGTAATTTCGTCATTTTCTTAGTGAGCTCCTAAAAGTAGTTTTCTTAATATTATTAAGTCCTAAGTAGGCCTAAGGAATAAATGAATGATGTATATAATGATAAATAAATGAAGAAAATATGAATAATGATAATTTTCATAGTAAGGGTATGTCACGACCCAATTCCCGAGCCATGACCGGCGCAAGAACCTAATGAGCATAGCTCACTAAGCTCAAGCAAGCCTATTTTCACTTATTTTACTCCATGTATAATCGTGTGAGGCATCCACACGCAATGCACCTAGTGCACACAAAGCCAATTCCCAATGGCATTATAGATAAAATATGTGCATACATGCCAGTCAAACATAAACTTTGATAATGTGCATTACATGTACATAACCACAACACAAAAGGCCCATGACTTCTAGCGGAGAATTTACAAGAAAATCGGGCAACTATTGAATGTCGGGCACCTACCAGGAGACGAACTACAATGATCCCGCGATCTAAGAATCTACAATCTCCTGATTTGAAAACATGAATTTTTGAAAACTATGAGTACGAAACTTAGTGAGTGAACATTAGGTGGAAACAAGCAATAATATCCAAAAAGGATTTTAAACCATGATGCACACATTTGGAACAAAATCATTTTTGATCTAATTTGGTATCAAATCCCTTCCCTCAACTCAAATTAATTTACAATGAAGGAGTATTCAATTTCATACATATACGCATAGATGAATACAATATCACCACTATTTCACCAGCTCATGTGCAACCCCCACATCGTGCACATAGCTAATCATCGTGTGCATCCCCCACATCGTGCACATAGCTAATCATCGTGTGCATCCCCCCACATCGTGCATAAACAATATCATTCTCCATATCTCCACACCCATCATCACCGATATGTGCTTCCCCACATCATGCACATGTACAGTTATAATTATCACACAATATTATTTGTCAATACATATCACACATTAACACATATATAGCAGCATATTATAGAGCACATGAATTCATGCCTTTATGCATATCACAATTCACACATCAAAATATTTTTTTTATCAAAGACTTGTTTCTAGGCACGCATTTTAAAAAATTCAAATAAAATCATTCATATTATCCATTTCAATACACGTACATTTCCCAAAATAATTTGAAATGCAAATTCACTCACTTTGTTAAAAATTTGGATTCCGGGTGCACTCGGATTAATAGTCCTCAAACGTGATTCCCTTGCCTTTTTCGAACGTCACACCACCTTGACATAGAATAAAATTAGAAAATTTATTATATTGGTATTAATTAGGTATAAAATTAACCAAATTTCTATACAGATGCATAAAATACTCGGTCAATCGCTTAAACGCGGTATTGACCTAATTCGGCCGATTACCCGATAAATTGGCCAATGCCTCCGATTTGATTCCAAATTGCACCATTATTTTTCTAGTACATTAATTCACCACATACCATTTAAATAGTGCCAATTTCAGCATTAAAACTTTTTCATTTCTTCATGGAAAAATTCAGCCAGTACAGTGCATTAGCACTGTAATTTTTCCTACTTAACTTTTTCACCTTAAATTGTCATTTTCCAATTCATTTCATTTCAAATGAAATCATTTCATTTTCCAAACACAACCAACAATATTCGGCCTTGCAAGATTCATGGGGAAAATCAAGTTTTTTCTTACGGTTTTGCTTACTAACATGCTAACCTATCCCTAAACACTAACATAGTCTAGAATCAAGCCAATCCAACATTAAATCCTCATCCATACCCATTTTTCAGAATTAAACTCATCATGATATCTCAATATTCAACCATGGAAATCAAGAACAAAAGCATGGGTATTGTAGATCATAAGCAAAAGTGAAGAATTATTACCTTTTTCAGTTGATTTTTCCTTGAAAATCACACTTTTTCTTGAATTTTTTGGCTAGGTTTTCTTGTTTTTCCCTTTGTTCTCCTTTCCTTTCCCTTAAATCTGGTGTGTACCGAATTTAGAGAAAGAAAAATGGGTTGAAATGGCTGATTTTTAAGCTTTAATAATAAAATAAACTAGTTTACCACATGGCACAATGCCATTGGCCTATTTTTTGACTTTTTGACTTTTTCTTCCAATTCTTTTTCACCACATGATTAGTCAAAGTCAAGATATGATCAAAAGATGACCATGGCTGGAAAATATGTTCTGGTGGTGGAAAATTACCGTTTTGCCCCCGAGATGGTAAAATTACGATTTTGCCTTTATACTTCGAAATGTACTGGAATCACATTATTTCTACTTTTCAACCTTAATAACACTAATATTGATCAATATTAATCAAATGAGGCAAAAATATTTTCAAAAAAATTTCTATTTGGTCCTCTAGTGGCAAAATTATCATTTTACCCTTGTACTTCAAAAATGTCGAGAATCACAAAATTTCACTGCTAAACTTCATTTTATACTCCAACAATCATAATTATATTTCATATAATTATTCTTAGTCAATTATGATCAAATCTTGACTAAAAATCTCCATTTTATCATCAAATGGTAAAATGACCGTTTTATCCCTTATCAGTCAATTTTCTCGATTGACTCCAAACTGGACCTTGAACTCCGAATCACTATTCTAAATCATTCTATGAGTTTCAAAATTTTGAAATTCCTCTTAGAATTTCTATTTGAGCTAGTTCAAGGCTCGATTTAACTTAGCTGTACCACTAGGTACAATATCGATTTTAATAAATTTTCCAGGGTCTCACAGGGTAAAATGGTCATTTTCCATCTCAAGTTAAAATTTTTAAGTTTTCATGAACTTGAGTATTTCTAGACTACTATGGACTTTGTCTTAGTGTCAAAAGAGTAAAAAGATTGCACAAATGATTAGAGGAAGACAAAGCTACCTTGTTAAGGGCATTTTTGTAAATTAAATAAAGTTAGGATAAACTTAGATATAAATATCTAATTTTCAGTAGCTTCTTCTTCTTCTTCCCATCTCTTCTCTTCTCACGTTTTCTCACTTTCCATGGAAATTTACTTTGAAACCTCCATAAATTTTCTCAAGTTAACCTCAATTTTTATGCTTTTGTGCACCTTTTCATAAAGTCATTTGTGCCTTTTTACTCTTTCACCTTAAAACCCTTAAAAGCCTTATTTTAATACTTTCTCTCACTAGTTAAGTGTTTTAAAGAGAGAAAGAGAAACTTTCTATAATAGCATGAGGACTCTTGAGAAGGAATTCAATTACAAATCTATCAAGGTGAGTAATGAAATTGAATTGATTTTAAGTTATCGGGAATGGCTAGTGGTTAGATTTGTAAGTATTTTGTAGTTGAGGTGGTTTATTCATTTTAGTGTGACTAGAATGGTGAAAATAGATAATCACTTAATGGTAGCTGGAAGCTAGCTAAGGATAACTAGTAGAACATGATTTAGGAGATAGCTTTCAGAATTATGGTTTTGTGAATTGAGTTGAATTGTGATATTATTGTGTGTGATAGGTTCCAACGAGACCCCACATCTCCATTCAGAGCATTAGTGGAAGTTGGAGTCGATTTAAGAATCAACAAGGACTGGTGAGTGAACTTACATTTAAAATGGTTTGGGATAAATGCCTATATGTTTTATTGTATCACTTAAAAGTATTTTAATTGTCTTTTCTTCAAAACGTGCATGGGAACAGGCCCTTAACAAAACATTTTTGCATTGTGGAATATGATTGTGATGAATCCATGTGCCCCTATATTATGTTGATATATATATAGATAGATCTGGTTTGCATTGATAAGTAACATTGTGTGGTAATCGTAACCGAGTGTGTGCAGTGTGGGAAGGCACATACCGATAATGACGGTGATTTCAACTATGTGCGGTGTAGGAGTGCACATAAGCTGATGACTGGTGGTGGTCTATATCCAGCTATGTGCAGTGTGGAAAGGCACATGAGCTGAGGACCATTGGGTGTATTCATGCTTGTATATATATGCCATAGAGATGATCATATATGCTATGAAATTGTTTATATATGTGTTATGAAAAGGTTATGGAACTAATATGTGATTACATTGAATATTGAGAAAACTTGATTATTGTTAATGTGTTCAATTTAATGTTCAATGTGGCATGAGTGGATTTTCTTTGTGGTAGTGAAAACGCTTATTTTTAGCTGGTCAAAATCTCGCTGCAGCGAAAAACTCTTGAGTGATGAAGGCTACCACTAGCTCGGGTTTTTGCTGCAATAAGAACTTCACAGAAGGTTTCTACTACAGCGAGAATGAATCTCACTACAGTGAGAAACTCTTGGGTTGTTTCAAAAATTTGGTCTAATTTCACTATAGCAAAAATTCATTCTCGTTGTAACAAGATTCACTCTGTCATGCTTACCTTGCTTGGATTCTGCTATGGTTTTCACTCATTTATCTTCATCGTTGATCATGGGTTTTTCAACACTATGAGATTATTAATCAAAGTTTGAAATGAGGGGTTTAGCAAGAAATCAAACTAAATTGCATTGTTTTTAGAACAAGTGCATCATGATTTCTACACATTCTTTATCGTTTTCTTGTTCCGTTCTTACATTCACTCACTAGGTTTGTACTCACTATTTTAAATTGCATGTTTTTATATACGTAGATAGCTAGAACCTAGATTGAGGCCTCCACTTACAATTCACACTAGGTAGGTATCATGGCATTCGATAGTCGTATCGTCGTAACGTGCGGGTCCAGGAACCTGACCACTAGACGTGATTAGATTGGGGAGTCGTCACCAATCTTTTTTGCCTAGGTGTGATTGGTTACCTAATCAAATTTATTCTATTCAACGAAGTACAAAATCAACTTTAGGTTCGTCGAAAGAACAATAAACTGGTTCACGTGTTTTTTAGGGTTTCAGCTTGAGAATATAGTTACGCACGATGAAGGATTAGCGCCCCCGTGATGCCTTTTCTACGAATGGTACCATTTAATCATTTATTATCTTAACCCCTTTATTTTGTTCTTGTGTTTCCTTTATTATTATTCGTTTGATTTATCTCTTATTCTATCAATTAAGTTAAAATATTTTAAAGGTTTAACGTACATGTGATGGAATCGTGAAATGCATGGCATAAAATCAAAATAGTACCAAACAAAAACATTTTATTGAGTGTACTTTCTGAATCCGCCCATCATACTGGTGGGATCTGAGAGTATTCTCTCACCTAGAGAAATATTTAAGAAACTCGCCTTTGCAAGTTTATTAGGTAAATCCCATCATCGAGATAATCGTTTGTGAATGAAAACAGTGTTTTCGTGAATGCAAAATCCTAATACAGGTAAAAACCTTTTATTAAAAATATCTTTCTGAGCTCTCCCATCATAATGGTGGAGCTCGGTAGTATCTTTTCACCTAAGGAGTTTACCAATGAAACTCGCCTTCGCAAGCTTCTTCGGAAAGTCCCATCATCGGGGGTTTATACCCGTACATAGAATATATCTATATGCCATAACATTTAACAATGCAACAATAATGCATGATGAACTCGTAAATTCAATGTTCATTTTTTTATTTATTATTTTTTCTTTGTGCTTATTTTTCATGAATGAAAATTTTTATTTATTTATTGTTTTTATAGCTATTTCAATTTCTTCATTAGTATGTACGTGCTTATTTATTTTACCATATGAAACTTCCTCATAATCATAAGTTTTGGATCAAATGTGTCAAGCCCAGCCCTAAATAATCTGCAATGATATACATGTGACTGATAGAGTGATTGTATATTTGAACAGCCCGAAAAAGTATTTAAAAGCTAGTATTATAACTAGAAGTACAACTGAGATGATTTAAACCTCGAATAAGTTCAAATAAGGATTTTAAGAGTGAAATTGAGGATTTCACAGTCTAAGAATTACTCAAAACAATGATTCGGAGTTCGATGTTTGGTTTGGAGTTAATCGGGAAAATTGATCGATTAAGGGTAAAATGGTCATTTTACCACTTAAAATTTAAATTTGGTTATTTGATGAAAATTTTGACCAAGATTAATCATTTGAAGTATAATACGATCATTTGGAGTATAATATGAAGTTTGGCCGTGAAAAATTTTAATTCTCGATATTTTTGGAGCATAGGGGTAAAATGGTAATTTTGCCACTAGAGGACAAAACAGGAATTTTTAGAAAAGATTTTGGACCCATTTGACTAAGATTGATCAATTGGAGTGTAATTTGAGGTTGAAAAGTGGAAAAAAAATGTAATTTTGGTACATATTTGAGTGTAGGGGTAAAATCGTAATTTTGCCATCTCATGGGGCAAAATGGTAATTTTGCACCCCTAGAGCATTTTTCCAGCACATGGTCTTCACCCATCATCATTTTTGACCTTTGAATAATATGTGGTGGAGATTTAAAGCTTAAAAGATAAGAATTTAAAAAAGGACCAATAAATGGGTGGCATGTGTCAAGCTTTTATTTGTTTACTATTTTCGTTTTAAAAGACACAAAATCAGCCCATTTTCACTCTAAGGGTTGGCAAGAACCAGAACAAAGAGGGGAAAGGAAAAAACAAGAAAACCTAGGTGGAAAATCAAAGGGAAAGTGGGAGAAATCAAAGAAAACAAGTAAAAAAGGTAAGATTTCTCTGATTAAGCTTGAGATTTATTTTTCCTATGCATTTTCCCTTAATTTCCATGGTTGAAAAGCATGCTTTCATAGTGAATTTATGGCTGGTCAAAATGGGTATGGAGAGAGAATGATTTTGGATTGGTTTGATTTTTAGGTATGTTAGTGTTTAGAGAGAGTTAAGCATGTTTAGAAGCAAAACCACAACGAAAAATTTCATTTCCCCCATGAACCTTCATTGGCCAAACCTTGTATGTTGTGTGGGAATGATGGACTTAATTTTAATTCAAGTGAATTGATTGAGAATTGATAGTTAGTGGTGTGGAAATTAAGTAGGAACAATTTCGGTGTTAGTGCACCTGTAATGGCCGAATTTTTCATGAGAAATTGTGAGGGTTATTAGGCTGACAATTAGGTTATTTGAAATGTGTTTGGTGAATTGAGGCATTAGAAAAGAAATGGAGCAATTTGGAGTGAAATTGGACACAATGGCTATTTAATTGGGTAATCAGTCAAATTAGGTAAACGCCGCGTTTAAGCGGTAGTCAGACAATTTGCATATCCATATCATGCATATACATCGAGCCTGAAATAGCTTATGACTATTAGTCACAATTTATTGGAATATGTGTCATGGATTATGGCTAGGTGGTGAGCCATTAGATACATGTAAAGGACTGTACCCGCAGACTGGAAATAGGAGTACTCTACTCCTAATACTGCGAGTGGACAATTTATCGTCTTAAATATCTAGAGTAATTATACTTGTTTGATGCATTTATTGAATGGTGAGTTTAAATTATAAAAAATTATGTTTTCCAATTAAAATGTCTTTTCATAAAAAATGAGATTTATACTGGTTTTGAAATTAAATATTATTTAAGGAAAATTGAGTATATGGAGACTGTGTTGAATTTATGATTTTATATGTTATTGAAATTGTGGCTTATGACACTATGGTAGCATAATGGCTAAATTTTTGGGGTTGGCATGAAATATATGAACAGTTTTGGTTTGGTCTCGGTAGACTGGATTAAATTTTATTCACCATATTATGCTACTAAAAATTTTATGGGTCTGGTGGCATATTAAACGGTCACTGCAGTGATGGGGTTTCTGTGGATTGCCTATGAGAGGGGCACGGTAACCCAATTATATACTTACCTCCGAGGGGAGATGTTGGGTGAAGTATCTCCTGAGGTAAGATTTGAGTGCACCTCATGTTCGGACCACCACGTGAGAGTGAGATGCAGCCAACGCCAAGGAACAGCTGTGTGTCAGAGGTGAAAACATGGTTATGGGTATAGGACATTTAACGGCCTTGGCGGTCTCAATGGGATACCTTGACGAAGGTACCAGTGAGAATAATTCTGGCAGGGGCCAAGTTTAAGAAATTCATAAGTCGGGAAGTTTTGGTGAAAAGAAATTGTTTGGTATGGATTGAAACAAATTTTGAGTTATGAATATTATTGTGATATAGCGTTTTTATAATATCTCCATCTACTCGGTTTTAGATGCTTTTGATGGTAACTGTTTACTCATTGGGATTATGTAATCTCACCCCTCTTCCTATTCATTTTTCAAGCTCTGGACAGTTTGTTGACAGTCGATTAAGACGAGAATTAATCTCGAGTTGCAACCTAGAAAGTAAGAGTTCATAGTCCCATATCTTTATGGTCAATTGGGGGCTCACGTGTCATTGTAAAGGAAACTTCATACTCTGGTTATCTATAGCATTGCATGAAAGAATTTATTTTGCTTTTACACTGAGAATATGATTTACGGATATTTCTATAAATATTGTTTTATAAGAAAAGGAAATATTTTATTAAATATTTTTATTTTAATCAACTAGTTATAATTTCTTCTAAAATGATAGTTGTAGACATTTAAAATTTTTTTCGGTTACGAGATATGTGTTTTCCACTCACGTACTACATTTTGGTCAAGTTCGAGATTTTTGAAAAAGAAAAAGATCAAAATACCCCTGTGAGGCAAAAATTATTTTTCCACTGTTTCGAGTAGGAAAAAGTTTAAAATCCTTTAAGAAAGGATGTTTGGCAATGATTACTCACAAGGGAGGTAAGAAAGCTGATACAAAAACCTTGCGAGGTTTCGGTCGGTGTTCGGGATATGAATACCTATCGAGATTTCACAACAGTTGTCACGGGCTCGATGGGGAGTTCCGGGTCATGACAAAATTTTTTTTCCTTTTTATCATCATTGTTATTATTATTTATATATATGTGTTTTTATCTATTGTTGTATTATTATGATTAACAAATTTATTGTTACCATTAATTTCTTATTTATTTTATTTATAGATTTTGTTTAATTGATGATTGAATATATTTAAGGTTTTTTGTTTTTTTGTTTTTACTTTTTTTCACTTGAAATTAGAAACATAGGAATTCCAACTCAAGACCCTCCCACCATACTGGTGGGATCCTAATCGAAATTTCTAAAATAGAGAAGTTCACTCGAAATTGCGACTTCTCGCGTTCCGGATGAAAATCCCATCATCAGTATTATTTATATATTATTCCTATAATTAACTTTATGGTGTTTTAAGATTCAATTTTCTACGGTTGATTCTAGTATATACATTATTATAATTATGCTCTTTTACTTTATTATTTTACCATCTCTATATATATATTTTTGCCTTAGTTAAAATTTCTTATTTCCTATTTTTATAATCCTTACCTATTTAAATCTATATTTTGTAAATAAATATTTATTTAAGGTTTGGTTCATCTACCATGTTTGAAACTATTTTTATTTTATATTGTATTTTTTTATTTTCATTTTTACCTTCACTACTATATTTTTTTATTTATATCCTTTTATTTAATTTAATTTTCTACTATTATGAGTATCATAATTTCTTTTTATTATTATTATTTTTTGAATTCAAATGTTTGTTTTTTTTTTTGGCTTAATATTTCTACTTAACACCATATAATTTTCTAAACATTTTGTTTTGCCTAAATTAATTATGCACTTAAGATAAGTAAAACAACCTAATATTTCAGCACAAACAAATTCATAAATGGGTCAGACAAGTATACCTTTCTTGGGCTAGATCTGGTCCAAGCTTTTTCATCCACATAGGAGAGCCCAAGCCCGCTTTACTGTTCACCCTTCCTTCTCTCCAAATGCACCGTTTGGTGCTTGAATGGTTGGCTGCATTGCCTTCTTTCTTTTTTCTCTTTTTTTCTTTTTCTTTCTTTTTTTTGGTTTGTTGCTTCTTCTTCTCTCTTTCTTTGTCTTTCTTTTTTTTCTTCTCCCTTTCTTTCTTCCTTTCAGTCGGCCCCTCTCTCTTTCTCCACGCCGGCATTGCCAAACTCCCCATTTTTCCTCTCTTACACCCTACACTCCAACCCCAAAAGGAAGCTCTCCTTTTGCTGTTTACCCAAAGCCAAAATCCCTCATTAAAAATCAAAATCTCCTCTAGAACCCAAACCCAACAAAACTAAAAAAAAAAAATCGTTGCTTCTCATATTTTTGCATATTATTTTTTATTTTTTATTTTTATTTTTTTGGTTGTGGATTGTGGTTCAAGCTGCTAGAAACTTAGGATTTTTTGGTGGTTTTTGCGTTGTTGGTTCTGGAAATATTGTTTTTTTTTTTGTTTTTTGGTTGCTGTTTTGGTAGGGTTGGATCTGGTTTTTTTTTTTTTTAAGAAAATCTGATTTCTATGTTGGTTTTTTTTCTCTATAATTTTGTTGCTCAGTTTTTCTCCTCTTTGAAATCCGATTGCCCTCTTTTAAAAACTAGATTATCCAAAATTTTGGACAATGCAGGTTAAATCTTGTCACTAGGCTCTGGCTCAAAGGAGAGGGGGCTGGCTGCCAGAAATGGCTCTTTTCCCCTAGAACCCAATGTTTTGTAGGGGCATTTAATGCCCAATCATGATGAATCGAGGAAGAAGACTGAGCATAGGCTTAGTCTTTTCCCCATTTTCTCTCTTTTTTAATTTTAGTTTAGTTTTATTATTATATTACATTATTACTTTTATTTTATTTTTTTAATTTTTGAAAATTAGGTGTCTACGGTTGCCCCTCTTTGTACATTCTTGAGAATCAAGAATAGTGCAAAGACGTAGACACCGTATTCGATTCATCATGAGGCAAATTTGATTTCAGCAATTCGACTTAAGTCTGACCTATCTTAAAACAGATCTGATTGAAATTCCCAGACTTGATCTAGGCTCTACTTACCTCCAAACACGTTCGATTTTTTTTTTTTAAATGAAATTCCTAGACTTGATCTAGTCTCAACCTAAGCAGGTTTAATTTAAAAATTGAAATTCCTAGACTTGATCCAGGCTTGACCTAAACAGGTTCGATTTAAAAATTTAAAATTCCTAGACTTGATCTAGGCTTAACCTATCTCCAAACAGGTTCGATTTTAAAAGAATGATGCCAATTTAATTGGATTAATATGACAATGAAAGACTCAAATCTTTTCCCGAAAGTCTCACAACCTCAACACCTTAGGTTGGGTGAATTTCTACTCTCGAAACTCGGAACATGAATTACTTTTGGTTCTTGTTTTGAACATGATCATGTGCATGGTTAGACATGTATGCATGATTGAAATGACATAATGCTTTCATGTTTATGATTCATGAAGGTTCCTTGACTCCTCTCGTTTTATCCAATTCTTCACTGCTGCTCTCAATCATCTTTGTCTGTGCTTTTCTTCATCGGCTAACATTCTTAATTTTCCTTAGGCGCATCTTCCTTCGACACTTGACCCGTTTTTTTCTTTTCGCTTTTCATGTTGAGGCCCCTTTTTTGTTTTACCTCATCTTTAAGTCTTTCTTTAAACAACGAATGTAATTTCTTACTTAATTAGTTCATTTCTTTACCAGTCATCATTCATTTCCATGACAAACATCATGTTGGATTATGTGATGATGGAAAGCAAGGCTTGAACTATAGAGGTGGAGGAGAATTTCATCTATTTAAAAATGTAAATAGGATCAAAGAAAGGGAAATTTACAAAGCAATGATTAGATCATTCAAATAATGAACACTCAGACTATTCGAAGTAGACAATCTGATCTTCTAATTCTGAAAATTGTCCTTTATTGACGTCCTTGGTAAATCCAAAGATTTTGAATTCCATGACTTCTCTCGGTTTTACAAGGTCGATGGACTCTGTTTTTAGTGTACATTATAGTGTGTGCTTCTTTTAAGGCAATAGCTTTAGATCCTCGTCCCGAATTTTCCTTTTTGGTCTCAAGTCACCTATCACGGGTTTTCAACATGAGCCACCTCCTTTGGGTTCGAGTCGTCCTTTTCGGATTTTCAACACGAACCACTTCCTTTGGATTCAAATTATCTTTTTCGGATTTTCAACATGAACCCCTTTTATTCTTTTATATTTTTTTTAGTTTTTTCTTTTTTTTTGTTCTTTTTTTTCAGGCATAGTATTTCTTTACCGCATCTGCATTTATCGAATTGGGCATGTCTCTTCCATCTATGTTGGTTGAAACTAAGGCTCTTCCCGAAAAAGCCTTTTTCACTACATATGGCCCTTCCCAATTTGGTACCCATTTTCCACGAGAATCATTTTGGCTAGGGAGTATTCTTTTGAGGACCAATTCCTCTTCTCGGAAAAGCCTAGGATGAACTTTTTTCTCTTATGCACGCATCATCCTTTGTTGGTACATTTGGCCATGATAAAGAGCCGCAAGCCTCTTTTCCTTAATCAGATTCAATTGTTCATAGCAAGAGCGAACCTATTCAGCGTCTTCCAATTTTGTCTCCATTAACACTCTCAGGGACGGAATTTCCACTTCAATAGGAAGCATCGCCTCCATTCCATATACTAATGAATACGGGGTTACCCCCGTGGAGGTATGCACCGAAGTCCGATACACGTGTAAAGCAAAAGGGAGCTTCTCATGCCAGTATTTATAAATTTTAGTCATTTTTTCAAGGATCTTTTTGATATTTTTGTTGGCTGCCTTTACTGCTCCATTCATTTTTGGATGGTAAGTTGTCAAGTTATGATGCTTGATCTTGAACTCGGCACAAACCTCCTTTACCATTGCGCTATTTAAATTACTTGCATTGTCGGTAATGATCCTCTCTAAAAGTCCATATTGACATATTATTTTCTTCTTGATGAACTTACACATGACTTTTTGTGTTACATTGGCATAGGAAGCCGCTTCTACCCATTTTGTGAAATAATCAATGGCCACCAATATGAATCTATGTCCGTTAAAAGCCTTTGGAGTAATAAGCCCAATCACATCCATTCCCCACATTGAAAATGACCAAGGTGCCGTAAAAACATGCAATGGGGCTGGTGGAGCGTGGATTCTATATGCATAAATCTGACACTTGTGGCATCTTCGAGCAAAGTTTATGCAGTCTGATTTTATTGTCAACCAATAGTATCTTGCTCCCATGATTTGTCTAGCCAGCATATGTCCATTAGCATGAGCTCCACAAGTTCCCTCATGGACTTCTTCCATTATTTTGTTGGCTTCAGCAGCATCCACACACTTCAAAAGCACTTGGTCTCGACTTCTTTTGTAAAGCAAATCTCCATTGAGGAAGAAGTCCATTGCTAACTTCCTTAGAATTTGTTTGTCATTTTCTGTGGCATTCTCAGGATATGCTTGGTGTTTGATGTATTGCATGATATAATGATACCATGGTCTACCATCGACTTCTTCTTCAATATTCAGGCAGTGCATGGGAACTTCACGGATTCCCAAATTGAAAGGGCGTACATTGACCGCTTCATTTATCTTGAACATGGCTCCAAGAGCGACCAAACCATCAACAGTCTAGTTCTCCTCTCGAGGTAAATGATTGAAGCTGATTTTCTTGAACTGTTTACCCAATTCTATAATCAACTTTTGATAAGGGATCAATTTGGAATCTCTAGTTTCCCATTCACCTCGCATTTGACATATTACCAAAGCTGAATTTTTGTAAACATCTATTGTGTCGGCTTTCATGTTGATTGCTGCTTGTAACCCTATTACCAATGCCTCACACTCTGCCATATTATTAGTACAATTGAAATTCAACCTCGCCGTGGCTGGGTAATGCTTTCCTTCTAGAGAAATTAATATTGCTCCAATTCCATGTCTTAAAGCATTTGAGGCTCCATCAAAGAATAGCTTCCAATTCCCATTTTCTTCAGACTTATTTTTGCTTGTTTGGCATACTGACATCAAGTCTTCATCCGAGAACTCAAACTTCATTGGTTCATAATCATCCTTCACCCTTTCTGCTAAGAAATCAACAATTGCACTTCCTTTAATGGCTTTTCAAGACACATATACAATATCATATCCAAAAAGCAACACTTGCCATCTTGCCACTCTCCTTGATAAGGATGGTTTTTCAAAGATGTACTTAATGGGATCTAATTTTGCTATGAGCTAAGTGGTATGATACAACATGTACTGCCTAAGTCGATGTGCCGTCCAAGCTAACGCACAACACATCTTTTCCAATGAGGAATACTTAGACTCGTAATCTGTGAACTTTTTGCTCAAATAATAGATAGCTCTTTCTTTCCTGCCAATTTCATCATGTTGTCCCAACACGCATCCTATGGACCTTTCATTTACTGTCAATACAAAAGGAGAGGCCTTCCAACTATAGGTGGTACCAATACCGATGGGCTTAGAAGATAATCCTTAATTTTGTCGAAAGTAATCTAGCATTCCTCATTCCATGGCCCCGGGTCATGCTTACGAAAGAGCTTAAAAATTAGGTCACATTTAGAGGTGAGTTGGGATATAAATCGAGCAATATAATTCAACCTCCTTAAAAATCTTCTCATTTTTTTTGTGTTTTGGGAGGTGACAATTCTCGAATAGCTCGTATTTAATCTGGATCCACCTCAAATCCTTTTTCACTTATCATAAACCCTAATAATTTCCCAGAAATGACATCGAAGGTATATTTTGCAAGATTCAACTTGAGTTGAAACCTCCACAACCTCTCGAATAACTTCTTGAGGTTAACAATGTGATCCTCCTTCGTATGAGATTTTACGATCATATCATCCACATACACTTTTATTTCCTTGTGCATCATATCATGGAATATAGTCACCATGGCTCTTTAATAAGTTACACATGTATTTTTCAGTCCAAACGGCATCACTTTGTAACAAAATGTTCCCCACATGGTTATGAACGTTGTTTTCTCCATGTCTTCAAGTGCCATCCTAATCTGATTATACCCCGAAAAGCCATTCATAAATGAGAATAAAGTGTTCTTTACTATATTGTCTACAAAAGTGTCGATATGCGACAAAGGAAAGCTATCTTTCGGGCTTGCTCTATTCAAATCCCTGTAATCCACACACATTCTAACCTTTTCATCTTTTTTTAGGAACTGGGACTATATTAACTACCCATTTAGGATACTTGGCCACCTCTAAGAACCCCGTATCGAATTGTTTTTTCACTTCTTCTTTAATCTTCAACAACATATCGAGCTTTATCCTTCTTAACTTTTGTTTAATCGACTTGCAATCAGGTTTCAAGGGTAACTTGTGGACAACAATGTTAGTATTAAGACCTGGCATGTCTTGATATGACCAAGCAAACACATCCACATATTCACGAAGCAACTCTTCTAGCTTATATCGTTCGTGAGATGATAATGAAGTACCAATCTTAACCTCTTTCTTTTCTTTCTCATTTCTCAAATTAATCGTCTCTATGAGCTCTTGATGAGGCAAAATCTCCTTTTTCTCCTGTTCCAACAACCTTGACAATTTCGAGGGTAGATCATAGTTATCCAATTCTTCTTCATTTTCCAATTCATCAATATTCGATATTTTTTCAAAATCAAAAATCTGATTGCTTTCTAAATTTTCCTCGAGTTCATTATTTAAAGACCTGCAAATAGGTGCAATTGGACATATATACAGGCAATCATTTATTAGTTTAAAGGAAAAATACGAAAATGATTTGTGCAAGAAAAGATGGTAACGAATGAGATGAAAACATCATGCTTGTCATTTATTTGAAAAAATGAAGAAAAAGAAAGCCCAATTTAAACAAGAAATTGACCCTAATGCCTTTGGGCATAAGCATTTAGGTGAAATTGTTCATTACATTTGTAAGGACTCAAAGATGATCGGTAGCTCCGTGATTGTCCAATTGGTTAGCTCTTCTCTAAGCAATATTGGATACACCATAAGGATTTTCTTGTTAACTTGTTCATCCTTAATCATATGGATTGATAGCTCATCAAACGCCTCTTGAAGAGTCCCAACAACCTCCTTTAGTGTTTCATGCAAAAAGGGAATTATCTTTTCTTCAAAATTTTCCTTTTCGACATAAAATTCAATCACTGATAAATCTATCAACTCTTGTAACTTACATCGAAAGCCATCACAATTTTGGATAGAATGTCCAATAGCCCCCATATGGAACTTGCAAGAACAAGCGAGATCATGCCCCAATTCTTTTGTGTTCATTGGTTCTGGAATGATGGCATTTATATTGGACAATACCTCAAACACTCGATCCATTAGTGTTTGAACCTCATTGATCCTCCTTTTTACCTTTTGAGTCATCTCTTCGTGGATGACGTTTATTGTTGGCTTTTCATGGTTAGGCAAAAAATTCCTCCCATCATTTGAGTTGTCCTTTTTAGCAAAGTTTAAAAGTCCTGCCTTAATGAGCGCTTGGACCTTATGCTTAAGTGCAGTGCATTTTTCGTGGAGTGCCCTTAGATCTCGAAATGATAATCACAATGTGCATTCTGGTCATACCATTTTGGAAAAGGGGGTTTAAGGGGTTCTATAGAGGTGCGGGCCAACAGTTGATTTTCAATTAGCTGTGGTAACAAGGTGGTGTAAGAAATTGGGATAGGATCGAATTAGGGCTTTTCTTGAGTAGTCTTGGATCCTCTTTGAGCATTTATGGAATTATTGGTTGAAGATGTGGGTCTTCGTGTTGGTGGTTGTGGGAAAGTATTGGGTCAAAACACTGGTTGTTGGGTAGGCTGACATATATAAGGGTTTTGGGTAATGTTGCTTACAATAGGATAAAAAGGTGGATATGGGTGATATGGATGGTAATGGTTGAGATTATGGCTTTGAGGGCTAGTATAAGTGACTACTTGCACATCTCCCTCTTTTTTCTTAAGTGGGGCCCCTTTTCTAGAGCTAATAGTTTCATTCGCCTCAATTTTTCCATTCTTTATTGCCCCTTCAATTATTTCCCTTGAAAGGACCAAATCTGTAAAGTTTTTGGTGGCATTGATGATCAACCATTTATAGAAAAGAGCCTTGAGCATATTTATAAACAATATTGTCATCTCCTTATCTATCAGGGGTGGTTACACCTATGCTGCTATATCTCTCCATTTTTGGGCATATTCTTTGAAACTCTCACTAGCCCTTTTTTCCATTGTTTGAAGTGATAAGCGATTAGGGGCCAAGTTGGCAACATGCTAGTATTGTGCCATAAAGGCTCTAGCCAAATCCTTTCAAGTTTTGATATGACTTCGATCAAGCTGCATGTACCATCTAGCTGTCGATCCGGTTAGGTTGTCTTGGAAAAAGTGAATTAACAATTTGTCATCATGTGATTGGGCGGTCATCTCTCAACAATACATGGTAATGTGTGCCATCGAGCATTTTGTCCCGTCATACTTCTCAAATTCTGGCACCTTAAATTTCAGAGGGATCACCACATCGAGAACCAAACATAACTCAGCTGTATCCATAGTCCCAAACCTATCGACTCCTTCGATAGCATGAAGACGTTCTTCCAACAAATCATACATTTTCTCAACTTTTTCATTTTCCCTTGTTTGAGATGAACTCTTTTTTAATTTCCCTTGCTCTTTTGGATTATCTAAATCCGGAACATGTATTGATTCGACCGGATTTGTTCTAAAATTTGACCCCAATTGTCCATGGATTGATTGATGACCTGTTGGGGGTGGCACATTGTAATAAACAAGTGGTGCCATTTGCGGGTGAGCCCTTTCAAAAGTTTGGGCTTGGGGTGGGGTGAATCCCGAGGGATAAGACAGATCATCTCTTGGGTTGCTAGTGTCTTATGTTGATGGGTTTTCTAGAAGAGCTGACTCTTCAACCACTATTTTTCCTTTGTTTAAACTCATCATCAATTCCATCATCTTTGCTAACCGTTCTCTCATTTCTTCTTGAGCTCTTTCCATTCTATCCATCCGTTCCCTTTGTTTCTCTTCCATGATCCTTGCTTGTCGACGAGTATTATGAACACGTTGGTCACCAACTTTGGGTTGTCGAGCTATCTTAGAATCCTTATTTTTTAAATCATAAACATGAATTAGATGCAATTTTGGAGCATGAATGAAAATGAACAAATTATTTTTATTTTTTTATTTACAAGCGAAAATTGTCATGAAATGCATGTATGAATGATCATGTACTAAAAGTATTTGTCACATAATAACCATCAACAAAGTAATCCATTGCATAAATATTGTCTTTGATTACAATTCAGAAGTCATCCATTACATCTACTTCGTCAATGGCTATCAGGTGACAAATACTTCTCCTATATGCAAAATTATGATGCAAATGTGCATATGCAAAATAAAAATGACAAAAAGGTTCAAATTAGTACAAAAAAATATTTAAGAGTAATTCTCATTAAAAGAAAAGAATTAAAATGATTAATAACATGGGTATGCATGATACCTTCATTATTTTGTGGGGAGAATTTAGAGCAAGGGGAATATGAAAAAAAAAATTCCTTCATGTGTACCTAGTCAGAGGTGTATTCTCACGAGTAAAGCTCTACCTAGGCAAAGGTGACTATTGGTATTCTACATGCTGTGTTCGGGGTCGAAAATTGAGCTAAAAGTTCCCAAATCATTCCTCACTGTCGTTCACATGGACTAGTAAGGCACCCTGATCCTCGCCCATTATAGGTGTCAATTGGACTAGGTTCGATTTGAGTGGGAGTCTTCACTAGCCCATGCGGAGGTTAACACCTCACGAGAGCGTAGCTACTAAACTCCCTCCTATCAGAGGACAAAGCCCAGGTAGAAGGCTTATGCATGAATGCAGCATGTGTTGTGTGTACGAAGGAACATACCAACCTTTGACGGACACTCTTACATCCCTCTATCTTAAATTTCCCATAATTCAAACATAATAAATTAACAATTATAAAATGATTAATGCACAAATTACAATGCACAAAACAAATGATCAAATTTGAAAGAAACACTAAATTATTTAGGGCTTAAGACAATCTATGATTAATTATGGCTCAACTCTCTTATCTTCCTCAGTGGAGTCGCCAAGCTGTCGTAATGTACGGGTCCAGGAACCCGACCGCTAGCCGTGATTAGATTGGGGAGTCGCCACCAATCTTTTTTACCTAGGTGTAATTGCCCACCTAATCAAATTTGTTCTATTCAACGAAGTACTAAATCAACTTTAAGTTCGTCAAAAGAATAATAAACTGGTCTATGTGTTTTTTAGGGTTTAGGCTCGGGAGTACGGTTACGCACGAGGAAGGATTAGCACCCCCGTGATGCCCGTTCTACAAACAGTACCATTTAATCACTTATTATCTTAACCCCTTTATTTTGTTCTTGTGTTTCCTTTATTATTATTCGTTTGATTTATCTCTTATTCTATCAATTAAGTTAAAATATTTTAAGGGTTTAACGCACATGTGATGCAATCGTAAAATGCATGGCATAAAATCAAAATAGTACCAAATGAAAACCTTTTATTAAGCGTACTTTTCGAATCCGCCCATCATATTGATGGGATTTGGGAGTATTCTCTCACCTAGAGAAATACTTAAGAAACTCGCCTTTGCAAGTTTATTAGGTAAATCCCATCATCGGGATAATTGTTTCTGAATGAAAATAGTGTTTTCGTGAATGCAAAATCCTAATACGGGTAAAAACCTTTTATTAAAGATATCTTTTCGAACCCTCCCATCATACTGGTGGAGTTCGGTAGTATCTTTTCACCTAAGGAGTTTACCAATGAAACTCGCATTCGCAAGCTTCTTTGAAAAGTCCCATCATCGGGGGTTTATACCCGTACGTAGAATATATCTATATGCCATGACATTTAACAATGCAACAATAATGCGTGATGCATTCGTAAATTCAATGTTCATTTTTTTTATTTATTATTTTTTCTTTGTGCTTATTTTTCGTGAATGAAAATTTTTTTTTATTTATTGTTTTTATAGTTATTTCAATTTCTTCATTAGCATGTAAGTGCTTATTTATTTTACCATATGAAACTCCTCATAATCATAATTTTTGGATCAAATGTTTTTTCCTTTTTATCATCATTGTTATTATTATTTATATATAGGTGTTTTTATCTATTGTTGTATTATTATGATTAACAAATTTATTGTTATCATTAATTTCTTATTTATTTTATTTATAGATTTTGTTTAATTGATGATTGAATATATTTAAGGTTTTTTTGTTTTTTTTTTTACTTTTTTTCACTTGAAATTAGAAACATAGGAATTCCAAATCAAGACCCTCCCATCATACTGGTGGGATCCTAATCGAAATTTCTAAACTAGAGAAGTTCACTCCGAATTACGACTTCTCATGTTCCCGATGAAAATCCCATCATCGGTATTATTTATATATTATTCCTATAATTAACTTTATGGTGTTTTAAGATTCAATTTTCTACGGTTGATTCCAATATATACATTATTATAATTATTCTCTTTTACTTTATTATTTTATCGTTTCTATATATATTTTTGTGTTAGTTAAAATTTCTTATTTCCTATTTTTATAATCCTTACCTATTTAAATCTATATTTTGTAAATAAATATTTATTTAAGGTTTGGTTCATCTACCATGTTTGAAATTATTTTTATTTTATATTGTATTTTTTTATTTTCATTTTTACCTTCACTACTATATTTTTTTATTTATATCCTTTTATTTAATTTAATTTTCTACTATTATGAGTATCATAATTTCTTTTTATTATTATTATTATTTGAATTCAAATGTTTGTTTTTTTTTAGCTTAATATTTTTACTTAACACTATATAATTTTCTAAACATTGTGTTTCACATAAATTAATTATGCATTTAAGATAAGTAAAACAACCTAATATTTCAACACAAACAAATTCATAAATGGGTCAGACAAGTATACCTTTCTTGGGCTAGATCTGGCCCAAGCTTTCTAATCCACACAGGAGAGCCCAAGCCCGCTTTACTGTTCACCCTTCCTTCTCTCCAAATGCACTGTTTGGTGCTTGAATGGTTGGTTGCTTTGCCTTCTTTCTTTTTTCTCTTTTTTTCTTTTTCTCTCTTTTTTTGGTCTGTTGCTTCCTCTTCTCTCTTTCTTTTTCTTTCTCTGTCTTCTTCTCCCTTTCTTTCTTCCTTTCCGTTGGCCCCTCTCTCTTTCTCCATGCCAGCACTGCCAAACTCCCATTTTTTCCTCCTTTACTTTAATGACACCAACCCCAAAAGGAAGCTCGCCTTTTGTTGTTTACCCAAGGCTAAAATCCCCCACTAAAAATCAAAATCTCCCATAGAACCCAAACCCACAAAAAACAAAAAAAAAAATCGTTGCTTCTTCTATTTTTGCATATTATTTTTTATTTTTTTTTATTTTTTTTGGTTGTGGATTGTGGTTCAGGCTGTTAAAAACTTAGGGTTTTTTGGTGGCTTTTGCGTTGTTGGTTATGGAAAGATTGTTTTTTTTTTTTGTTTTTTGGTTGTTGTTTTGGTTGGGTTGGATTTGGTTTCTTTTTTAAGAAAATCTGATTTCTTTGTGGTTTTTTTTTTCTCTAATTTTGTTGCTCGGTTTCTCTCCTCTTTGAAATTCGATTGCCCCTTTTTAAAAATTGGATTATCTAAAATTTTGGACAATCTAGGTTAAATCTTGTCACTAGGCTTTGGCTCAAAAGATGAGGGGCTGGCTGCCGGAAGTGGCTATTTTCCCCTAAAACCCGATAGTTTGCAAAGGCATTCAATGCCCAGTCATGATGAATCGGGGAAAAAGACCAAGCATAGGCTTAGTCTTTTCCCCGTTTTCTCTTTTTTTAATTTTAGTTTAGTTTTTATTATTATATTACATTATTACTTTTATTTTATTTTTTTTTGAAAATTAGGTGTCTACAGTATCATCACCCAAATCACTTCGCTTGTCATCAAGAGTCTTTGCATATGTATATATGTGCTCGATGTAAATCACTGAGATTTATGTTTAAAACCATGTGTATATTTTGACATTATGATGCCATTATGAGATGGAAAGGAATGACAATATTTTGAGGTGATATAAATGTAAATATTAGTTTGCCATCGTATATTGTTGAGATACTTAAAATTTTGAATTACGAATCATGGTTTAGAAATGATAGTGTATGAGTGTTGAAGTGATGAACAAGATTATAATAATAAGCTTACTTGGACTTAGTGGGCTATGCCCATTGGGCCTATGCGCCGATCATGGCATAGAAATTGGATCATGATAATAAGTCTCAAGGGACCTTGCCGAGTAATACTGAACCAAATCTTAGAAGGAAAGGCAAGGAACCCTATATGGTAATAAGCTTTCGGAGTGGGAAAGAGGTTGGCAGTAGTAATAAGCAAGAAAAGTCACAAGAGAAGCTAATTAAGAATGAATTAGAAGTTAAAAAGTCATACAATCAAATACAAGTCAAGGATGCAGAAACAACCCAACATCCTCTTCCCTTTCCTTAATGCTTCTAGAAACAAAAGTTGGATGCTCAATTTCAAACATTTCTAGAGGTATTCAAGAAGCTCCACATCAACATCCCTTTTGCTAAAGCTTTGGAGTAGATGCCTTCGTATGTTAAGTTTTTGAAAGATATCTTAACAAAGAAAAAAGATTAGGTGAATATAAAACAGTGGTACTCACTTAGGAGTACAGTGCTATTATTCAAAACAACTTTCCACCAAAAGTCAAGGATTTGGGTAACTTTACTATTCCTTGCACTATTGCTACGTTATTCTTTACTAAAGCCTTAAGTGTTATGGGAGCTAGCATTAATTTGATGCCTTTTTCAATCTATCAGAAGTTGGGATTGGGGGAAATTAAGCCAACCACAGTGACATTAAAACTTATTGATCATTCTCTCACTTATCCTCGAGGGATCGTGGAAGATGTTCTGGTGAAGGTTGATAAATTCATTTTCCTTATAGACTTCATTGTTCTTGATATGGAAAAGGATCGTGAGGTTCCTATCATACTTGGAAAACCATTTTTACAAACTACTGGAGCTCTTATTGATGTGGAGCATGAAGGCTTACTTTGAAAATGCAAGACCAAAAGGCTACTTTCAACATATTTAGAGCTTTTAAAGTTTCCTAATAAACATGATGAATGCTTTATGGTGAGTGTTTTGAATAATGTCACTTATGAGGTGTTTGATGAGAATAATCCCCATGAACCTTTAGAGGCATCGTTAGTTGTTAACTATGAGAGGGATGATGTTGATTTTATAGAATATGTGAAATTCTTGGATGCACCATCTCATGTCTTGAGGACACCATTTGAATTTTTAGATTTCTTTACTTCATATTCACTAACAAATCCATTGAGGAACCTCTAACATTGGATCTTAAACCAATCGTGTCACTTATGAGGTTTTTTATGAGAATTATCCTTATGACCCTTTAAAGGCGTCGTTAATTGTTAACTCTAAGAAGGATGATGTTGAGAGTGCTAAGAAAGCATAACAAGGAAATAAAATGGACCATTGCTAACATCAAGGGGATTAATCTGTCCATATGCATGCACAAGATCCTTTAAAAGATGACCATAGAGCTACCATTGAGCATCAAAGAAGACTCAATCCTATCATAAGGAAAGTGGTGAGAAAGGAGATCATTAAATGGTTAAATGCCAGCATCATTTATCCAATTTCTAATAGTTCATGGGTGAGTCCAGTTTAGTGCTACTAAAGAAAAGTGGGATAACAACGAAAGCCAACTCCAAAAATGAGCTTATTCCCACTAGAATAATGACTAAATGGAAAGTATGCATGGAGTACCAAAAACTCAACAAAGCTACAAGGAAGGATAATTTCCCTTTACCATTTATTGATCAAATGCTAGATAGATTGGTTGGTAAGGAGTTTTATTGTATCTTGGATGGATATTCTGAATTCAATCAAATAGCAATAGCTCTTGGTTATCAAGAAAATTCTACCTTTACATGCCTTTATGGCACTTTTGCCTTTAAAAATATGTTTTTTGGACTTTTCAATGCACTTGCTACTTTTCAAAGATAAATGAGGGCAATATTTTCTAATATGGTTGAGCATTATGTTGAGGTATTTACGGATGATTCCTTTGTGTTTGATAATAATTTTGATGATTGTGTTTTGAATCTTGCTGGGGTCTTTCGAAAGTGTAAAGAGTTAGACCTAGTGCTTAATTGGGAGAAATGTCACCTCATGTAAGGCATTGTTCTTGGGCACAAGGTTTCAAGTAAAGGCTTAGAGGTTCACAAGGCCAAGATTAAGACAACTGAGAAGTTTTCACCACCAACTTCAAAGAAAAGTATTAGAAGTTTCTTAGGTCATATTGGCTTTTATAGGAGGTCTACTAAAGATTTTTCAAAAACTTCCAAACCTTTGTGCAACTTGTTGGAAAAGAAGTCCCTTTTAAGTTTGATAATGCATGTCATGTTGCATTTTTAGAATTGAAAAAAAAAATTAGTATCTACACCTATCATTGTAGTTCTAGATTGGAATCTCATTTTTAAGCTTATATGTGATGCTAGTAACTATGTTGTAGGTGCAGTGTTAGGCCAAAGGAAAGTAAAAATTTTTCATTTTATTTATTATACAAGCAAGACATTAACTGGAACTCAGATGTATTACACCACCACTAAAAAAGAACTATTAACTGTTGTGTATGCATTTGATAATTTTAGTTCTTACTTGGTTGGCACTGAGGTTATTGTGTACACTAATCATTCTGCAATTAAGTATTTGATTGCCAAGAAAAATGTGAAGCCAAAATTTATAAGATGGATCCTTTTGCTTCAAGAATTTGATTTGGAGATTAGAAATAGGAAAGGCACAAAAAATCAAGTAACAAGCCATTTGTAAATGTTGAAGAATGATAACCAAGGTAATGATTTAACTTTAATTAATGAAATTTTTCTTAATGAGCAATTGTTGCATGTTGGTTAAAGGAAGATGCATTACACCACCACTAAAAAAGAACTGTTAGCTGTTGTGTACGCATATGATAAGTTTTGTTCTTACTTGGTTAACATTAAGGTTATTGTGTACACTGATCATTTTGCAATTAAGTAATTGATTGCCAAGAAATATGCCAAGCCAAGATTGATAAGATTGATCCTTTTGCTTCAAGAATTTGATTTGGAGATTAAAGATAGGAAAGGCACAGAAAATCAAGTAGCAAACCATCTGTCAAGGTTGGAGAATGATAACCAAGGTAATGATTTAACTTTGATTAATGAAACTTTTCCTGATAAGCAATTGTTGCATGTTAGTCAAAAAAAGTTACCTTCGTATGTTAATTATGTCAAATACATTGTGAATAACCTTAAGCCATCTTAGTTAGGAATATGACTTAAGCCATCTTTGGATCGTTTGAGCTTTTTGAGCCTATCTTGTTGTGTTATTATCCTTAGTCACCCCTTTTTAAACCTAATTTTTTTCCTTTTTCTTTGTTAAACACATAGCTAATTAACCTTAGCCTTTAAATAACTTCCACTTTAACATCCATCACTCCTATGTACATAAATCATTTTAGGGAGTGTAATTAAGCTAAGCAATGAAGAAAAAAGGTAAAAAGGTGATGTTGTTGAGAAAAATGCCAAAAATGTTTGATCACCCCGCTACCTAACATAAAAGGAAATAAGTTTGAGGGTGTTAAATTGTGAATAAAAAAGAAAAGAAACATATGAAATATATATATATATATATATATTAAAGTGTTTAATGAAGGAAAAAGGGTGATTAAGAGAAGTGAAAATAAAGCTCATCATAAGTCTTAGAATGATTATGTGCTAAGGGTAATTTGAGCTAAATATTTTCCTAAATCCTATCTTGACCCTAGCCATACATTATAAGCTTGCTAAAGTCCTAATGAGCCTTGAGTAAGTGTTAGCCTACATTAGTAGAGAGAGGGCTGAAAAGCAAACATATGAAACTCATGACTAATTGGAATTTTGCATAAGCATAAACCTATATGAATGGCATGATATTCATTGTAAGAAACTACACACACATACACACGAGAATCCATTTGAATACATGTTTTCAATTGAGTTAAAATGTAACATTGAGTAATATTTATGCTTTTCTTTGAGTAAGGAAATAAGATAATTGATAAGGAAATTAAAAATTGAACTTTGACTTGGTGCAATAAACTTGTAGTTAATTGATTTCACCTTTAATGTTTCTTTCTTTTGTTTTAAAGTTTTACTCAAGGATTAGCAAAATATTAAGTTTAGGGGTGTGATAACTCTATTATATAGAGTTATTTGCATTATTTTTGGGCAAAAAAAGAGCTAAGTATGTGTGTTTTTAAATTCAATTTAGGTAATTTTCATGCTTTCCATTAATAAGTTTCATGCATGTTTAATTATTTTAATTCAAGTGATTTTAATTTAATTTCATGTTAAAAATCCCAATTTAACCCATCACTTACTTGGTCCTATTGTTATTAAAGGTTTTTATGTGCAAGAAAGCTTAATGGATGTTGAACCATGCAAAATGGCTTAAGGTGTCTCCTGCATATGTTGTAGTATTTCGAGAACAACCTGAGTTACAAAAGTTAGATCGTTGCGATTCTTGAACCATTGGAAAGTTAAGAGAAAGTGATACAACTTTTTGTTTATCATTTCACCTAGTTATGATTGTGTTATGGTCAAAATCACATTGGAAGTTGAAGCACTACTGTAGACAAGCACAATAGCACACAGAACACCCAATGCTACAGCGCCAAGACCTCCAGTGCTGCAACGCTGGCCACCCCTCAACCATCACAAACACGAGACATAGAAGTTGGCACCGTGACACCAACATGGGGGGCCATTTTTGCACATGATGGTTTTCTCATTTAGTGTTTTTTAGTGGGTGATATAAATAGGCTATTTTTAAGTGGGTTTTTGGGGGCTGAAGGCAAAGAATATTTTTTGGAAAAGAAAGCTTTCTACAAAAGGATGAAAGGGGAGAAATTAAAGGAGATTTGCCTTTAAAAGCTACAGCAAATCATTTCTCTCGCTAGTTTTCTTTTTCTCTCTCTACCTTTCACTAGAAATGAGTCATTTTCTAGATATATTGAACTTTGATGTCACTATAATGAACTAAATAGATTTTATCTAGGATTTTGGTGGATTTCTTCATGTAACTTCGATTATTTGTTGCTCTTTTACTTATTTTGAATGAGAATGTTGATGTTCATTCAAATATGAATTTATTGACTAATGATTGCTTGATCACTAATTGAATGGCTATGGTATCTAAATGAGACTTGACAAAGTTAGTTTAGATTAGATTTAAGTTTGGATAATACGTGTTTATATCACTTAAAAAGTAAGTGCCTCGATTAGTAACTAGGGTAGACATACGCTTAGATGCCACATATAGTCTAAGTAGAAATTGTGCTTAAAAAACCTAGTTTAATTGAATCCTATAGATATATAGAGACCCAATTAACCTAGGCAATTGTACAAATATCTAGATATAGGTTTGTAAATGCATTAGGATTCTAGACTAGCATCAACCCTTATTGAATTAAGTAATTAGAGGAATAATAATCCAAATTAAATGTTGAATGAAATCATAATCTTAGACTTTTAAAATACTGTTTCTGGATTATTTTGTCTTGCATTTCTTTAATTAGCTTAATTAGGTAGTTTGTTTTTAATCATTGTCACACTTTGGTTAGCTTGGATAAGGTTAGCTTAACTTGATTTTAGTACTTAATGAAGAATTATATCCAACTCCTCTTAGGATCGACACTTGTACTTATCACTTTATTACTTGCTGACGATACGTGCACTTATGTGTTAGTTTAAATTCATATAGGATTTAAGCCCTCAACAATACTCTTTTAAAATGAAGGATTTAATCTTAAGGATCGCAATGGGTACCTTTTTAAAGAATACCTACGGGTACCCGACCCAATTATATAATATTATGATACCTTATATTCAAGTTTGGGCCGAGTTTAGGTAATAATTTTACGACCCATATCAAGTTCGAGCATCCACCCTTTGAGTACCCAATAACCGAACTTGATTATATGTTTTATAGTATATAACAAATAAAGATGTAAAATTTTTTTAAAGTTACAAATCGAACTCATGCATGGATGAAAAATACCTTAAACTTTTCTCAACTTTACCAACCTTTCATTAATATTATATTATTGTTAGTCAAATTATTAATGATATGTCATTAATATATTTAAATAAAAAAATTATTAAACTATTAATTATTTTTAAATAATATCATATTACAAGAAAATAAGTACTATTATATATATATTGCAAAGTATTATGATTAAATACAACAATTCTATTGTACTTGCATTAAGTATAATAGGTATTTACATTTTCAAATTTAGAACATACATAATATGATTATGTATTAAATAATATGATTATGTATTAAAGTCATGGAAGATGTAATTATAGATTATATATTTTAAATTATATAAGTTATATATTTTTTTAATAGATATAAGTCATATGTTAATATTAATATATAATTAATAAATATCTTACATATTAATAATATAATTATTACACCTATAGTATATAGTATTGTTTTGCCTATGGAAACCTATATCCTACATATAAATAGGTTATATTAATAGGTTATGACTATTAATATATTTAATTTATATATAAACATTACTATTTACTATATACTTATTAACATCTTAAACAGGTTATATTTAATAAAAATTATTATGCCTATATCCTATGTATTAATATGTTATATGAATAGGTTATAATATTAATATACTTAATTTATATATAAACATTGCTATATACTTATTATCAGATAATAATTTGCTAGTTATCATTACTATATAAACAAAACTTGTAATTTATAAAAATTATCATTTATAAAATTATTAGTATTGCATTTATGCTTAAATCAAGAGAACATATTAAAGTATAGCTATTAAGTGATAATAACTATTAACAACATCTCATTTATATGTACAAATAAGAACATAATGGAGATAATAACTATAACTTTTAAGTTGTTTGAAATATTTGTTTTTGGTTATTCAAGTTGTTGTTTGAGATTTTAGCTTCTGGTTATTTAAATTTAAATTTTATTGTTTGTTTGCTTTTATAAATTTAATTATTAATGAATTGTATGGATGTGAAATATAATTTATTATTATTTTATTTCATTATGAGGAAGCTTTTTATAAAGTTGTTACATCTCAATTCTGGGGATATGACCAATGTAATGGTCTATATGGATATAGCCTACTATATCCAAGTAAACCTTTATCGTATCATACATAATTACCTTATCATATACATATAACACATCATCATATATTATGATAAAATCATCGTCATAAAGTATAAATAAACATTTTATATAATTTTCATAATCCATTTCTTATATAGTTTCATATATCATTTTATGTAAACATAATATGCATTCTTCAGTGCTCATAATTCGCACATTTTGGTGCTCATCTTATCCATGGCCTTACTACCATAGGCATCACAAATTGTCTACACCACTTTTGGTGCTTAGCATAAACATCTCATATCATAAAGAAGTAATCATGAATATTGCCATCATTGGCTACATAACATATATCTTAACATGATAAAGAAAACAACATAATCGACCCATTATTGAGTGTGACTGACATTAGAGGTTTCAAAAAAGGGCTCTAGTACACATACCAAGTATGAAATATGTGTCTCCTCCACAAAAGTCATGCCAAGTAAGCTAATGATCTGAAACAAAATAATAAATCTTTGAGTGTGAGTTATAAAAGTCAATGAGAAAGCACAAAAAAGGGACAAGCCAAAGGGGGAAAGCTTTTACAATAATCCATAGTGTTGAAATAACATGAACTTAAGAATAATTTATCAATTTTCCTTCAATCCTTAAAATAAATGTTGTTTTCAAACTCATTTCAATGCTTTTAGTTGAAAACAATTATGTAAGCGGGTGTATCAAAGAGAAGTTAAAATCAAGTAAAAAACCATTTAAAAGGTGAAATATGTTGTTTTGTACCATAAGTATTAATACTTTTTTGTGAGGTATCGATACTTTCCTTTGAAAAAGCTCTTTAGACTACATATATCGATACTTTCTTCGGAAGTATTGATTCTTCTACACATAATGTTTACTAGATTATAGTTATTGATATTTTCTTAAGAAATATCAATACTTTTTACATAAAATGTTTCCTAGGGCATTCTAATTGCTAGGTATCAATACTTGTACTTCAAGTATCGATACTTCACTCATAAAAAACCTAACTTTGAGTAATTTCCAACACTTATCAATGCTAAGTCCTTTCTTATCTTTAAGGGCATCCATATAGTATAAGTTTTCACTAGAGTACAGCGTGATAGCATTCATATCACTCAACTTGCTAGGAACGGCATGATTAAAGAATCTACGCAGCGGAATAAAAAAAATTGAAATAAATTAAAATCATGCCTCCTACATTTGGATCACCTTGGTTGTTTAATACAAAATTAAGCACCACATAAAATCAGAAAAAGTGTACCTTTCCAAATGATATCGTAATCAAATGGATTCCTTTTGGTGATGAAAGAATCTCAGCCACTCAATTGCTTGGCCTCCAATGATGCACACACGATTGCAACGGATCCTTCTTAAAGAGAAAGCTTTATGCCACGGGCTTGTGCTAGCAAGTGGACAACGATTTGTCCTTCTTTTTACTTTTGATTTCCAATAAAGAATCAAAAGATAAGTTTTCAAAGAAAGAAAATAAATGTCTCAAGAGTAGCAGCACTTAAGAGAAAAATCTTTTTTTGTTTCTTTTCTTTTCTTCTCTAAAAAAAAAGAGTGGTTGTAATGTGATATTTATATCTAGGTTTAACTTCTTAAAATTTACAAAATAAGTCCTTAATATTATAACAATTATAATATTTAACCAATGCCTAATTAAACTCTTTTAATTAGGTCTTTAATAATTAAAACCTAAAATTTGATTTAAGTCTAACTTAAATCATCACACTCTCAATTTAATCCAAATTGCAACCTTTGTGTGTGACCCATTAGGTTCCTAACATGTTGACAATGGTATTGAATTATAATATTATTATTTAATTAATTTAAATGAATCATATTCAATTTTAATTAACTAATTAAATTTCATAAACCATGATTGGCATCTAGCAATGCATCATGGCCACTCAATTGTTAGGAAAGTCAAAAGATTCTTTGACAGCCTTCTAGTGTACAGTTTTTCAATGTAATTCATTCCCTCATCATATATCCCGAAGATGATAAGAGCTTAGTGTAGTGCCTACTCTTATTGATCTCCATATTTGTTCTTGCAGTTAGATCATTAGCTTTATAGAAACTTATAAAACTCATTTCATAATCTCTTAATCACCTAGCCAAGGATTTGATTAAGATAATATCAACCAAGAACTAATGAGATATTTCCTCTTGAATCACTTAGGGTGATGATTCCTATCTTGACCACTCATTTGCCTTCACATGCTTCATGCTATACCCAAAAGCATCATGTTTTCGCATCCTTGGTTAGGCACCCGTAGGGATGAAATCAAAGCATAGCACTCCACACATAAGACAACCTGGTGTCTTAAGTCTAGGGAGTATTTACACAACTGACACATGAGAAGTATTACATAGACACTTGAATGAAATACCAAATGCATTTCTCATGGCGGGTCATGTTTAGTGAACTCAGTCTCCCATGGCAAGCACCCACATGCTAGTTCCAAGTATCTCTATCTTCAACCTATGAAAACAATTGCTTACTTCATAAGTAAGGAACATAACATGTGCTATTCTTTGAGCATTATTGATGCCCTGTCTCAATAATACAATGATCATGAACTTTTAGGAATAATGCTTTAATGCATAAGGATTTTCATAATTGTATCCCAATACAATTCCTTTGCTAGGCATATATAGTTCCATGGGCTTTATCTACATAAGTACAAAAGGTAATTAAATCACAAACTTATGGATAAAGAACTACGTCAATGTTATTATGAATAACAAAATGTCATACATGAATATCTCAAAATTGCAATTCCCATACAACCCCAGATTGGCTTGTAGGGCTTATACTAACAATCTCCCATTAGCACTAAAGCCAATCGCCTATGTATTCTCAACATGACGATTATGCTTCTGTTGGGACAGTGCTTTGGTGAGAGGATCAATAATAGTATCCTCAATGGGTATACGCTCTATGCAAATATCTCCTCTTCTAATGATCTCCCTGATCACATGGTAACGCTATAATACATGTTTGGATTTTTGATGAGACCTTGGTTCCTTTGCTTGTGCAATGGCTCCATTATTTTCACAATACAAAGGTATTGGCTCAAAAATGCTAGGAACCACATCTAGTTCAATAATGAACTTTTTAATCCAAACTGCCTCTTTCGCTACCTCAAACATAGAGATGTAGTCAGCCTCGGTTGTAGAATCTGCAGTCATCTCTTGTTTGGAACTCTTCGAACTCACTGCACATCTATTGAGTGTGAACACATATCCACTTTACGACTTGCTATCATCTTTGTCAGTTTGAAAGCTTGCATCCGTATAACCCCTAACTTGGAGTTCACCTCCTCCATAACTAGAAACACATCCTTAGTTCTTCGTAAGTACTTCAGGATGTTTTTCACAACTATCTAGTGACTTTCCCCAAGATTAGCTTGGTATCTACTCGTGATACTTAGAACATAAGATACATCTGGTCTAGTGCAAAGCATTGCATGCATGATAGATCCTATTGCTGAAGCATATGGGATTTTATCCATATGATTTCTCTCTTCTTGATTCTTTGGACACATGTCCTTAGAGAGATAGATGCCTTGCGATATAGGCAAGTGTCCCTTCTTAGACTCCATCATGCTAAACCTCTTTAGCACTTTGTCTATGTATATGGATTGTGAGAGACCAAGTAACCTTTTAGATCTATCTCTATAGATTTTTATTCCAAGAATATAAATTGCTTATCCCAAATCCTTCATGGAGAATTATTTGGACAACCAAATCTTTGTAGATTGCAGTAATGGTATATCATTTCCTATGAGCAATATGTCATCAACATATAGCACTAAGAAAATAATAGCACTCCCACTAACCTTTTTATAGACACATGGTTCATCCTCATTTTTTATGAAGTTAAACCTTCTTACAACTTTATCAAAATGGTGTTGGCTTCATTAGTTTTTGATGATAATAAAACATTCCCATGTCATTTGTGTTTAACATTTCTAACTAAGTGTGCAGGGGAAATAACTACAAAGAGATAATATTTCAATCTTCCTAATGAGCACTTAAAGATATTATTTGGATAAGGAACAAGGATGATCATTATAAAGGAAATCCATTGATATTACAAGGAAGATCATTGGTTGAACAAAGGTCAGAATGGAGAAGTGGAAGGCTGAAGCTTAGTGAGAAATAGAACCGAGTTAGTCGACCAAGGAAATAGGGTTAGTCGACTAAGCGCTCTCTGGAATATGCATCTGAAACAGAACCAACTTAGTCAACCAAGGAAAAAATTTTAGTCGACTAAGTGCTCTTTGTCTGCAACATCCGCCAGGCCACTACAAGACAAGAAAACGGCTAGAATCTTTCCCAAACTGTTTCCAACGGTCATAAACGTCCCAACAGCCATCAGACAAACTTCTTCAACTATAAAAGGATCTTCAAATGCCAAAGAACCAACTTTTGATAACTCAAGAGAACCTTGAGCAAACTTTTGCTTTCATCAACAAAGACTCCATCATATTCAAGCCAATAAGAGTAGAAAAACTTGAAAATCCTTTTGTACTCTTCACTGAACCTTAACGCCTATTCTTTGTATTTGTGTTTAGCACTTCAACTTGTACCACATAAATCAACCGTGTGACCACTAGGAACTTTCTTCTTTCCATTTTTGTATTCTTAGAGTGAGTGTTTCATTCTAAGTGTTTGCATCAAGCAAGGTTTTCTTGGATGTTTGTGGGTTCTAGTTTAGCCCGTGAAAAACTAGAGATAGGTTGTGGTTGAGCCTTGGAAAACCACATTGGGTTTTAGTTTAGCCAGGGAAAAACTAGTGATAGGTTGTGGTTGAGCCTTGAAAAACCACATTAGCGTTCTAGTTTAGCCCGTGAAAAGCTAGAGTAAAGGTTACGGTTGAGCCTTGAAAAACCACCTTGGGGTTTTAGTTTAGCCCGTGAAATACTAGTGTTAAGGTTGTGGTTGAGCCTTGAAAAACCATTGTAAAAGCTTGGTGGAAGCTTGTGAATTCTATCGTTTGAGTGTTTGAGTTGAAAATCCTTGGTTGGATAATCAAGGTAGTAGATGTAGGTTTTGGACCAAACCACTATAAATCATTTGTGCATTGTCTTTCATTGTTTTATCTTCCTTTTTTTGAGATCAAGTCTCAATCCCACCAAAAGAGCCAAGATAGTGCTATTCACCCCCCTCTAGCACCTATATTTAGGACCAACAAACGGATGTTCCAACTCTGAAAAGCTTGCTTAAGTCCATAGATAGACTTTTGAAGCTTATATACCTTATTAGCATTAGCACCGGATACAAAACCTTCAGGTTGTGTCATGTACACCTCCTCTCACAAGTTTTTATTAAGGAATGTAGTTTTTACATCAATTTGCCATATTTCATAATCATGGTATGCAGCAATTGCAAGCAAAATCCTAATGGATTTAAGCATAGCAACTAGTGAAAAGGTTTTTTCAAAGTCAATACTTTATCTTTGTTTGTAACTTTTTACTATCAGTTTAGCTTTAAAGCTTTGCACTTTGCCATCTACATCTGTCTTTCTCTTAAAAACCCACTTACACCCAATGGGTTTTATCCTTTCAAATGGATCCACCAAAGTCCATACTTGGTTGGTATCCATAACATCCATTTCAGATTTCATGGCTTCTAGCCATTTTTCAAAATCGATGTCCAACATCACCTCTTCATAGGTTGTAGGCTCATCATTTATGGGCAATACGTCCCTTTCCAAGAGAAATCCATATCTCTTTAGAGCTTGGCGTATTCTACTAAACCTTTTGAGTGGTTGTGCTTCTTGAGATTGCGGTTGTATATCAGATGTCATAATTTTAAGCTCAAGTTCCAATGGAATGTCAATTTGTGGGTTTTAAACTTCTTCAAGTACAACTTTACTCCCACTAGCCCTTTCATTTAAGAACTCTTTCTCAAGGAAAGTGGCATGCCTTGAGACAAACACCTTTTGCTTAGTGGGATTATAAAAATAATATCCGTGTGTTTCTTTAGGATATCCCACAAATTTACATTTGTCTTCGCTTCTAACTTATCAGACATCATACGCTTCACATAAGCAGTATATCCCCAAATCCTAGCATAAGACAAGTTGGGACTTTTCCCACTCTATATCTCATATGGTGTCTTATCAACAGATTTGGTAGGAACTTGGTTCAGTATGTGAGTAGCAGTTTCTAAGGCATATCCCTAGAAAGATATAGGAAGATCTACACGACTCATTATGGATCAAACCATGTCCAATAATGTTCGATTCCTTCTCTCAGACACCCCATTGTGTTGTGGAGTCCCTAGAGGAGTCCATTGTGCAAGAATCTCATTCTCTTTCAAATAATCCTAAAACTCTTGGCTAAGATATTTTCCTCCTAGATTAGATCTAAGAGTGAGAATACTCTTCCTAGTTTGTTTCTCAACCTCCGCTCTATATTCTTTGAACTTGTCAAAGGATTCAGATTTATATTTCATCAAATATACATAACCATAGCGAGAATGGTCATCTGTGAAGGTGATGAAGTAGGAGTATCCTCCTCTAGCACTAGTATTCATAGGACCGCATACATCCGAATGTACAAGTCCTAGTAACACCCCAGCTCGTTCACCCTTCTTGGTGAAAGGCAACTTGGTCATCTTACCAAGGAGACAACACTCACATGTTCCATAAGATTCATAATTAAATGGATCAATATAACCTTGTTTGTGTAACTTGGTTAAGCGAGTCTCATTAATGTGTCCAAGCCTATAGTGCCAAATGTAGGATAGTTTTGGATCATCTTTCTTTGCTTTCTTGACCTCTATATTGAGTATGGGTCTCTTAGGATCAAGAATATAAAGACCATTTGAATGTGTCCCTACACCATAATGCATCTCTCCTTTTGAGAAAGAACAATAATTACCCTTAATGCAAAATTCAATATCATCATATAATGCCAAGTATGACACAGATATGATATTTCGAGATATGAAAGGAACATAGTAGCAGTCTCTTAATTCCAAGATCAACCCAGAAAGTAAAGGTATGTTAACTGTCCCCATAGCTGATGTAGCAACCTTTGCTCCATTTCCTACTCTTAGGACCACCTCTCCCTTCGTTATTCTTCCACTTGTTTCTAACACCTTCATGTCATTACATAAGTGTAACCCACATCCAGTATCTAATACCCATGATGACTGATCAATAGTAAATAGATTTATTTCAATCATATACATGGCCAAAAGTGAAACTTCTAGAAGTTTCTCATTCTTTGACCTTGTCAAGAAGGCAAGGATATCTTCTTGAATGACATCTATTCTAAATAGATATTTGAGAACATTTCTCAACTTAATATATCAGTCCAAACATTTTGGCTCGAATTTCATGATGACATCAAGTATGTCGTGCAAAGTAATGTGTATTCGCATTCTAACAACCTAGACATTTAAAGAACGTTTATGAGTGATCATGTATTATAATCAATTCAGATGAGATAGTAAATCTAAAATTGATTGCTCCCACTATTTTCTACAAGATGATAACCCTCCATATCACCTCGAGAGATCTCTACTAGGATTCTCTTAATGGGCTAGGATCCCATCCATCTAGTCATGGCCTTGAGTGTGCTCAACAAACTATGATAGGTGAATTAGGTAGGTAACTGAGCTTACCAATTGTATCTCTATACAACTCTTAGATCAGCTAGTTGACAACACATTGCCTAAACATATCATATATGTTTCACCTAGCCTTTGCCTCTAGTTTCCATAATAATCAAGTTTCCAAGCATTCAAATTTTATGAAACTAGTTGAGTAAGACCCACCAATAGCTCAAACATACTGGTGTCAAAGTGAGACCTTGAGTGTGCTCAACAAGTCTCCAATTAAAAAAGCAGCTAGGTTATCTTGCTATATGGTGGAAGGCAACTTAATCATGCGTGGCATGTCCCTCAATATTTACCAAGGGATTTTTTTTTCTTTAACTTAGTTAAGGTCTCATATTTGCATGCATAACATTTATTAATTGCATAAATAAATCTATCTCATGCATACTACTTTGGATGATTATGGACTTATCTATACTAATGTCTTTGAGCCATCGAAGGAAATTAGCTTGGTCAAACCTAGGGGATAACATACAACACATTGTAATCTTCCTCCTTGTATCTTTATAGCACCTTTAGGTCTTCATCTTTGAATTGTAAAATAACTCCTAAACTAATCCAAATTCTACACTTATATGTACCTAATTACATTTTAGTAAAGAAACCCTGTGGTACATCCGAGGGGAGTTAGGTGAGGAAAGAATTTTACAATCCAGAAAATCAAGAAAAAGGCAAGGTGCGCAGACCCTATTTAATAAATAAATACCATGATACAATTCAACCATACATCCACAATCATATTTGGCCTGGTCCATAATCATCCACATTCATCCATCAACATGAACATAAAATTAAAACTACGTTTTATTCTAATCGTTAATCATATGAGGCATCCGAAATTAGAATACAACTATTTTCGAGTTTATTTTTTAATTCCAAGTATGGAAACAGTTTTCTATATATGTAAGTCTTTACTAATCAGTATTAGTAATATTATCCATTCCTAATATCATTAGGATTAGAATTAAAATATCTTTATTTTAAGGAATCAAATTCCCTAATTTAAATATATCAAAATTTATCTTTTTGGAACTTTTCCAAAAGATTTTGTTTAGTGAATTAGAGTTTTTAATTACACCAATTTAGGTTGCAAATATGGACACTAAAATCCTAAAAACCAAGATTTTATAAAATTCTGGCAGTACTGTACCAGTCACGGTTTTGTGGCTTGATGCAGAATCAAATTGGGGAATTTAATTTCCAAATTTTAACCATGGTCAGCTAACATATGGAACCTTTCCATATTAAAATTTCATAATTTTTAGACTTATTTAGCTAGTCAAAACCCTAAAAAAATACATAGTTACAGTTTTTGGGTTGCATATGCGACATTATGATGGCATAAATCAAAGGTTTATGTGAGACCCTGTTGAATTTGTTAAAAGACAGTATTGTACTGAGTAGTACAACTAAATTAAATCGAGCCTTGAACTAGTTTAAATAGAAATTCTAAAAGGAATTTCAAAATTCTGAGACCCATAGAATAGCTCAGAATAGTGATTTGGAGTTCAAGGTTCAGTCTGGAGTTAATCGGGAAAATTGACCGGTTAGGGACAAAACGGTCATTTTCTCATTTGTTGATTTATGGAGATTTTATCCAAAATTTGATCACATTGGACAAAAAAAATAATTATATGACATACAGTTATGATCCCATAATCATAAAATGATGTTTAGCATTGTAAAATTGTGATTCCCGGTGTTTTTGGAACACAATGGCAAAATAGTAATTTTACCATTGAAGGACTAAACGGGAAATTTTTTGAAAGGATTTTGCCCCAATTGGGTAATATTGATTTATATTAGTGTTATTTGAGGTTGGACAGTGAAAATAAAATAATTCCGGGACATTTCGGAGTATAGGGGTAAAACCGTAATTTTGCCATCCTGGGGGCAAAACCGTAATTTTTCATCACCAAAACCATTATTTCCAGCCATGATCATCCTTGGATCAGATGTTGACTTGATTGATCAAGTGGTGGAAAAGAAATGGAAGAAAAAGTCAAAAAGTAAAGAAAACGGGCCAATCACATGGTGCCACATGGCAAGCTTTTATATTTTATTATTTAAGCCTAAAAATCAGCCTTTAACCATCATTTTCTCTCTCCAAATTCTGGAAAAAACCGATTGAAGGGAAGAAAAGAAGAACAAAGGGAAAACCATAAAAACCTAGGCCAAAATCCATAGATTTCAAGTGTTTTTCAAGATTTAAGCAAAACAAAGGTAACTTTTCTTTAGATTTACTCTAACCCTAGCTTACCTATGCTTTTGTTCTTGATTTCTATGGTTAAATATGAAGATATCATGATGGAATGAATTCTGAAAAATGGGTATGAGTATGGATTTGATGTTGGATTGGATTGAATTTAAGCTATGTTGGTGTTTAAAGGTAGTTAAGCATGATTATGGACAAAAATGAAAGAAAGAAATTGATTGTCATGGTGATTCTTCATTAGGCCGAACCTAGGGTGTAGAGAATGCATGAGAAATTGGTTCATTTCAAATGAAATGATTTCATTTGAAATGAAAGAAATTAGAAAATGAGAAATTCAAGTGAAAAATGTAGTAGAAAAATTTTCAGTGCTAATGCACTGTATTGGCCGAAATTTTCTATAAAGAAATGAAAAATATTGAATGCTGAAATTGGCATCAATTACATGATGTGGGGTGAATTAAGCTATGAGAAAAAGAATGGTGCAATTTGGAATCAAATTGGACATAATAGCCGATTAATCGGGTAATCGGTCGAGATTAGGCAATACCGCGTTAAAGTGATAATCGGACGCATTTTTGCCTTTGAGTATCATATGTGAGCAATTTCAATTAGTTTATATTAGTTGGGGACATTATAGTAAATTTCTTAATTTTATTCTGTGTTAAGGTGGTGAGAAGTCCGAGAAAGGCAAGGAAATCGTGATTGAGGATTTTTAATTCGAGAGCATCCGGAATCCGGATTTGTGAGAAGGTGAGTGAACTTGCATTTCAAATTATTTGAGAAATGCATATTGTATTGATGTGGATAATTAAATGATTTATCCAAAATTTTTTTAAATACGTGCCGGGAACAAGCCTTTGAGAAAAATGATTTTATGTGGTAAATATGTGTTATGCATGAAAGCATAAAAAATATGTGTTATGCATGAAAGCATAAAAGTATGTGTTATGCATGAAAGCATAAAAATATGAGTTATGCATGAAAGCATAAAATTATGTGTTATGCATGAAGGCATAGAAATTATTTGATATGCATGAAGGCATAGAAATTATTTGGTATGCATGAAGGCATAATATTATGTGGTATGCATGAAGGCATGAAATATTATTTTATTGATGTGAAATTTGATTTTGCTAAATGTGTACATTGTGATGATGTTTACATGTATGGTTGAGAGGTGTTGTGAAAGTGTTACCACCGTGCACGTGTGAAGAGGAAAATGCACATGCCTGAAATGGTGTGCAAAGTGGGGACGGCGATACGTAACGCCCACTATTTCCTAGAAATTGAGAATTGAGTAAAAGTGGGGACGGCGATACGTAACGCCCACTATTTCCTAGAAATTGAGAATTAAGTAAACGTGGGGACGGCGATACGTAACGCCCACTATTTACTAGAAATTGAGAACTGAGTAAAAGTGGGGACGGCGATACGTAACGCCCACTATTTACTAGAAATTTTGAGAACTGAGCAAAGTGGGGACGGCGATACGCAACGCCCACGATTCCTGGAAACTATCACTCGTGAACATTGGTGAAGTGTGATTTGTTGTCCAGGGGCTTGCAGGGACGGCGATACGTAACGCCTGCGAGTGCTCAGATAAATGTGTTTGTGTATATATATGATTGCTCATGTCCTTGAGTATATATGTGTGAAATTGAATATTATTTAATTATAAATTAAATTGAATTAAGGGGTAGGGTTTGATAATAAATTGGATCAAAATGATTGTGTTCCAAAATGTGTGCATATATGTATATATGTTGTGCATTGATAGATAATGTTGTGTAATGATTATAACCGTACGTGTGAATGATGATTTGGGGCTCATAGAGGATAGGATTGCTGTGTGATCTCCTATCCATGAGCGAATGATGATAAGGGACTTATAGATGGAAGGGATGCTGAGTGATACCCCTTACTAATTGATTTCTGTCTATGAACTTGGAAGGGATGCTGAGTGATACCCCTTACCAATTGATTGTTTGCCCAAGAACTTGGCGGCAAATCTGAGTGATACTGCTTGCCAAGTTCTTTGATAAATGTTTTTCCACTAAGGATAGTGAATATTAGCAGTGTATATGATTGCTTATGTATTTGTGTATATATGTGATTGTATGGTATGCGAATTGTTTGAAATTGAAGATGAAAATATTTCAATGACGTTAAATATGATTGTCATGCATCTGTGTATATCAACATGATGCCTATATGTATTATTGAGAAATTATGTGAAATTGAGTGCACTAAATCTGTGTACCCTTGTATTATGCTGATATGCATTATTAATAAATTATGATGAAATTGATGCAACCGTGCATGTGCGGAGTGGGAAGTGCAATGCCGGTTGAATGATAAAGAGTGTGATAATTACTACCGTGCATGTGCGGAGTGGGAAGTGCAATGCCGGTAATGATGTATGAGTTGAGAGTATAGTAGAGTGGAGGAAAAGATGGGACAATGAATGAGATAGAAAAATTGGTGAATTAAATTGTACGTGGTACATATGCATATATAAATTGTACGGGTTGTGAAACCCTTATTATGTGACGGTTTGTAAACAACCGTCGATTTACTACTTTGATAGAATGATGAGTGTGAATTCAAGGATGTTTAATCCTTGAATGCATAACAAATTCCTGGGTAAGGGAAAAAGGGTTTGAAATATTAGTTAGTTGAAATTGGCCTTATTTTCAACCAGTGCATCATGATTGACAAATCTTCTGATGAGATTGCTTGTTCCCTTCTAATATTCACTCACTGAGTTTCGTACTCACGTTTTCAAAAATTCATGTTTTCAGATCAAGAGACTGTTGGGCTCTAGATCAAGGAGTCCCCATAGTGCATCTCCTGGGTATGTGTCTGGCATCCGATAGTGATTCCTTTTGTGGTAAATGTCTCCGCTGGAAGTCTTGGGTCCTTTGTATTGTAAATACAATCTAATTATGGGAATATGTGTATGCAATGTAAATTGCTAAATACATGACTGGTATAGTGCATGTATATAAATGTTGAAAATGCCATTGTTAAATGACTTTGTATGCACACTGGATGCATTACGTGTGAATGCCTCACACGAGTATACGTTGAATACAGTAAGTAAAGTAAGAGAAAATAGGCTTGCTTGGGCTTAGTGAGCTATGCTCATTGGGTCCTTGCGCCGGTCATGGCCCAGAAATTGGGTCGTGACAGTTTAAGTCCCTTAATTTTAGTGATCTTTCCAGGCATCTTTTGAATATATTCAAACTTCAAAAATTTATCCAAAAAGGTACAACAATTGCACAATTTTAGGACTCTTTGAAGATGACTTTCTCAGCAAAATCATGATCTGAAACTACTACTGGTAACAATTGTTTCAGCCATGATGTCATGGCCTTTCCTTCACCATTTTGAGCTGGTAATTAATCATATTGAAACAATTTCAATGTAGATTACTTCCAAATTGTTTCAGAATTTTTGGAGTCTTTTAGACCCCTGTTAAAAACTAAAATTCAAACCATATGCAAATCTGGACAGAATCGAATTCTATCACCAAATTGCATCTTATTTCCCATGAATTCGAACCATTTTCTTGCCAAACTCTTTTGTGCATCTCATGCACATATTGTTCTGCAAAATTGAGACACTTAAACAAGATTAGTTACTAAAACAAATAAGTATTAAAAATCAAAACTCTAATATGTGATAAACTACTTTAAAACATAATCGAAATTTAACACTTACTCGCTTTCTTCAAAGTACCTCACATCCAATCCGAATTGATATTAAACAATAACAAGACATACCTTTGCATTAAAACAAGCCAAGGGAGGCTCTGATACCACTGCTAGGAACGTCACGATTAAAGAATCAATGCAGTAGAATAAAAAAAATGAAATAAAATGTAGCGACCCCTCTCCGGTCACTACCAGTGTCCGAGACCTCCGGGAGATCCTGCCAAGTCCCGAACAAGCCTTTACGAAATTCCCAAGATATTTATTAAATATGCTAACACGTACGTAAATAATTAATAATAATAATAATGATTTAACTATTGACATTCCATTTCCAATATTAGTGATTAAATTTAAAACACAAAGTTCTAATAATACATATTTATGGATTTACAATACTAATAATGTGAAAAATTTTCATGCGACTAAACTCTAGACAGCGGAGCAACTCGAAGTAAAATGCTAGGAGATGCCTTTACCTATCCGTAAATAACTGAGCGCACTAATGACTACGTGCTAGATCAATCCCTATCTACAAAAGGGGAAAAATGGGATGTGAGTCTCATAGACTCAGTGAATATCATCGGCTCAGTGAATAGGGCGTAGATAAGAAACAAGAAAACGACAGATCAGTTGACTATAAAAATGCAGTATTATAAAAATACTTTATCTCAAACTGGGGTTTTGTGCCTTATAACCATTTTCGCATCAAATCAATAAAATTGAGCAAGCTTTCGTGAAACCAAATATTATTTAAAATCATGTATAAATCATAGCTCGCCCATACGCGAGGAATCACTGATTTATTTCAAGGAAAACAAATAAGGGAGTTGCAAAAAACCATTTATTCTATTTCTCACCATGCTAGGAAACATAATTCATAATGTTAAAACTTATTTCAATCCATATAAAACAATTATATTTTATCAAAAATAGACAACAAGGCTTATGACTTCTTAAAAACTTGGCTCGTGCCAAAAAAATCATTCTCATACTCGGTTCTCAGGGATACCTTGGCCCGAGGCTCTCCCAACCGAGTCCGCCAAGGCTGTTAAAAGTCATTTATGTATAAACACATTTTTACGTTTGAAAACACAGCCGTTCCTTAGCGTTGGCTAAGTTCACCCTCACGTAGTGGTTCGGCGTGAAGTGAACTCTAAATCGTTACCTCGGGAGTTATCCTCCACGCCTCTCTACCGAAGTAAAATATAACGAGGTTTACCGTGCCCCTCTAATAGGCTGGTCCACGGAAACCCACCCACTGTAGTAAACTAATAACCCACCAATTAAATAAAGGTCAACAACATGACATGGAGATTATATTTCTAACCAGCCTCTCAAGGCTAAATACACAGTTCATGTATTTCAACACAAATACCAGTTCCGCCATTCATGCGAATATTTTCATAAGCCATTCAATTTCAAAACAAATTAAGAATCCTATTTCATTTATGAAAACTGTCTAAAAAAATCATTTATATCCTTGAGGTATCATTTCAAATTTATTGGCAATCATTCGATATATCAATCATAAAAATCTATCGTTTTGTTCATAAAATAAAGTTTAATGCATAATTCATAAAACACCGAGCATAGGGAAATTAAACTTTATAATCATATATGCACATTACACAGACATATAAGGCACAATTTAAGAGATAAATCGGGTTGAAAAGCTTCTTTCTCATTTTTTTTAAAACACTTTACGTATAAGGCATACTTATACATATCCAAATCAATTTCTAAAATAAGTTACAACCACAATTTTCTTAAAATTTGACCAGTGTATACTGTCCACAGTAATGCACGTGTAATAAATCATGTGAATATATATATGGAAACTTTAAAATCGACACCCCCTACTCACCTCGTAATAGTGAGATATTATTTCACTATTGATTCGTACGCGTATATACTTATTCCTATTTGTCGGTCACATACTTCGTTCAGCACGCCTCACGACAAACATTGAGCCTTTGCCATTTCTTTATGACCTTTGGGCCTCTCCATGGGCTTTTCCATTTCTTTCTATTGAGCTAAGCCCATTTATTTTTCCCTTATTGGGCCATGCCCAATTTTATTTCTTATTGGGCTATGCCCATTTATTTTCTACTTGGGCCATGCCCACATTTTTTTTCTCATTTCTTTTTCTTTTCTATTTTTTTTCTCTTTTTTTTCTCTTTCTCTCTTCGACATTTCTTTCTTCCTCTTTCCAACCCGTCACTCTCTCTTCTTCCTCCTCTCAAACTTGTAGCCAACTCTTTCTTTTTCTTCTCACAATCGATCACCACAAGGCTTCAATTTTCATGGCATTAAACCTTCAAAATTCAGCAGCCATGCTGCCCCTTTTAGCTCTAATTTTTAGTAGCCAATCCTTATCATTTTTAGTCACTAAAAACCTTAAAATTTTAGCAACTTCAAGCTTAATTTCCAGCAAAAAGAACTTTGAATTTTTAGCACTTAAACCTCCCTCAAAGTGCAGCAAAACAGCCCCACCAAAGTGCAAAAAATTTTCAGATTTCTTACCTCTCTTAAATGTCAAATTTCCTTCTCTTTTCTCTCTTTTTTGCTGCCAATTTTTTGCACTTAAAACCAGCCTCTTTCTCCACCAAAAGTGCAGCAAAAATCAGCCTTTACCTCCCACCAAAATTGCTGAATTTTTCTAGTTTCTTTTTCCCCTCCTTCACGCCATTTCTTCTTTCCCCTTTCTTTCCATCTTTTTCTCTCTTTTTGCTCGATTCTTTCTTTGTTTCTTCCCTCCTTTCTCGTCTTTCTTCTCTCTTTCTCCTTTTTTCCTTTATCTCTTTCATCTTTGACCGAACTCCCTTCCACATCTTTCTAGATTTTTCTTTGTTTTTCTCTTTTTCATTTATTTATCTCCTTTAACTGTCTCCACCATCCCTTCTTTTCTTTGTTTTATTTTTTTTGTCCTCATCCTTTTCTTTCTTTTTTGTTTTCATGCTTATCTTGTCTCCTTTATTTGTTGACTAATTCAACCAACTAAAAATATTGGTTATTTGACTTTTCTTCTCACTTAGTTTATATGACAATAAAAATCACATGGTAAAATCTTAAAACTTTTTCCATCATTTTTCATAGTCAAAAATTTCCTTCTGTCTTCGTACTCGTACACGTGTACGACCAAAATATCAAAATTGCATTTCAACGCAATATCACCATAATATTTTAAATATTTTTTCACTCGTGTTAACTCGATTTAATAAAAATGCGCGATCTCACTTACGGCATTTCTTTCTAAAAATTCATTCTTACTTCTTCTCCCCTACTTGAATTAGTAATATTTCATTTTTCATGACTAATTCCGACGACATATAAAATATTAATATTTTAATAGTATTTTATTGAATAAAATATTATTTTATTTAAAAATTTTTCATTTACCTTTTTTGGTCTCGAAACACATTATTATGTCTCGGTTCACTTTCAAATCATCCTTCATTTAGTCAACAAAGTCTTATTGGTGTCTAACAAGGGTACGGAGTATTACATAAAATAAAATCATACCTCTTACCTTTCGATCACCTTGGTTGTTTAATGCAAAATTAAACACCACATAAAATCAGAAAAGTGTACCTTTCCAAATGATATCGTAATCAAATGGATTCGTTTTGGTAATGAAAGAATCCTAGCCATGTAATTGCTTGGCCTCCAATGATGCACACACGATTGCAACGGATCTTTCTTAAGGAGAGAGCTTTATGCCACGAGCTTGTGCTAACAAGTGGACAATGATTTGTACTTCTTTTTACTTTTGATTTCTAGCAAAGAATCAAAAGAGAAGTTTTCAAAGAAAGAAAATAAACGTCTCATGTCACGACCGGAACTCCCATCGGGCCCATGACAACCACTGCGACGTCTCGATAGGTATCCATACCCCGAATACCAGCCGAAACCCCACAAGGCTATCGTATCAGTTTTCTTATCTCCCCTGTAAGCAACAGTCGTTGAACATCACATTTTTACAAATTACTAGTCCTTTCCAAACCAAAACATTCACAAAATGACTTCTAACTCACATAGGCATTTTCGTCATTTTTATCAAAAAATTTCGATTCGCGATAATTTCGTGGCAAATACATGGAAAACACATATTTTGAAATCAGAGATACGTTTTATTATATAAAATGTTCATTTTAAAAGAAACAATATTTAGCATAATATAATAAAAATATTCAATAAAACATTGCAATTTCTTATAAAACAAAATTTATAGGGTTCTTGGTAATTAAGTTTTATAGCGTAAACACAAAATAAAATTTTACACATTGAAATACAAATAAACAGAGTGTGCAGATACATTTACAATGACTCGTGTGCCCGCGAATATACAAAAGTAAAGAGGACAGAAACCTACTGTTGATAAGGTTGCAAAATCAACTGTCGTCCTCAGCAAACACGGCTATCTACAACTAGTCTGATCCTGAAATGTTGGAAGGGAGAGTGGTGAGTTTACACAACTCAGTGAGTAAACAAATATCTCCTAAAATATTTAAAGGCGAGTAATAGGAGACAATGAAAAACCTTTTTATCTCAAGGGTTTCATAACATGAAACCTTATTTAAATCAGTGCAAGTAATTTCAATTCATCCAAATAATAACAAATATAATAATAATAAGGCTTATGATTTATCAAAATCGTGGCTTGTGCCATAAAATACATACTCGGGGATACCTTGGTCGAAGCATCTAACCGAGTCCGCCAAAGCTGTTCAAATTTATAATTTTTTCAAAAAATGCAACTGATCCTTGGCATTAGCTGAGTTCGCCTTCACGTGGTGGTTTAGCGTGAAATGAACTTTGTCATACCTCAGGACAACCCTGCACACCTCTACAATTGAGATAAAAGTATATAGGGGGTTTTACCGTGCCACCTCTATCTACGCCGGTCCACGGAAACCCATCTACTGTAGTAGATAATCATCTACCAAATTAACAAAAATTTAGCAACATGACTAGGCTATTTTGTTTCTATTCAGCTTGCACGGAAAACAACATTTCATATATTGTCCAACACAATAAACCAGCAGCCAATCATGCCACACTTTCATAAGCCATATCGATTTCAAAATACAATTTATCATGCAACAAACAGTGGTCTCCCAATGCTCTATTTTCAAAACCACTGTAGATTTCTAAATAATTTATGACATAATTTCATTTAACACATTTATTCATAAAACATAAAAATTCATCTTTGAAATCCATTTTTCATAGAATTTACCAAAACAGATAAAAATCACTTCAAATAATTGAGGTAATAGTAAGTTCACTCACTGTTGTCAAAAGATCATATTTCAGGTGTACTCAGACTAGTGGTCCTCAGGCCCGATCTCTTTGCCTTTTTCGGAAGTCTCACCACCTTGACACATGATGAAGTTAAGGAATTTACTATATTGCCCCTATGTTGAATTAAGCTAATTTAAACTACTAATGCATGATATGTAATGCAAAAATTCGTCCGAATATTGCTTAAACACGTTATCGACTAAATTCGACCGATTACCCGATTAAATGACGATTGTGTCCAAATTACTTTCAAATCGCTCCATTTCTCTTCTAATACCTTAATTCACCAAATATCATTCAAATAATACCAAATTCAGAATTAGAACCCTCACATTTCCTTATAGAAAAATTCGATCATTTGGTGCACTAGCACCATAATTTTTCCTAGTCACTTTTCTCACTTAATTCTTCATTCTTCCAAGCCATTTTTCTTGAAATACAAACAATCCCTCATTGATACTCAACCTACATGGTTCGGCCAATGAAGAACACTAAAGAGAATCAATTTTTTTTTTTGTGGTTTTGTTCTTAAACATGCTTAATTATCACTAAACATCAACATAGTTCAAAATCAAGCTAATCCAACATCAATTTCTCTTCCATACCCATTCAGCCTTAGTGATTTTAGCATGATAACTCAATATTCAATCATGGAAAATAAGAACTAAAGCATGGGTACGCTAGGTTTGAAGCAAAACTAAAGAAATTTTACCTTTATGTTGCTTGATCTTTGAAAAATCTTTGAAATCTCTTAATTTCTAGGCTAGGTTTTTGTTTTCCTCTTTTGTTTTGTTTTCTTTCCCTTTGGTTCTGATTTAGGTAGACTTTGGTGAGAGAAAATGTGGCTTATAAGCCGATTTTTATAGTTTAATAATAAAATATTATAACTTGCCACGTGTCACTACCTAATTCGTCTAAAATTTTTATTATTTGACTTTTTCTACTTAATTTCCCACCACAAATATTTCTATATTTATCCATTCTATTGTCAAACAAAATCCTTGGTCTTTGACAAGTTTTGGTGGTGGAATTTACAGTTTTGCCCCCGATAAGGTAAATTTACCGTTTTACCCCTATACTCCAAAAATACCGAGAATTGAAAATCTTTTACTGCTAAACCTCATATTTTACTCCAAATAATCATTCTTGATCAAATGAGATCAAAATCTTTGTTAAAAATCCCCATTTTCTCCTTAAATGGTAAAATGATCATTTTGCCCATAACTAGTCAATTTTATTGATTGACCCCAAATTGGCCCTCGAACTTCGAGTTGCCATTTTTAGTCATCCCTGGACTGTGAAATTCCCAATTTCACTTTAGAATCCTTATTTTAACTTGTTCGAGGTTTAATTTGACTTAATTGTACTTTTAAGTACAATACCAACTTTTATCCACTTTTTCGAGATATTTTAATATGCATGTATGATGTCACATATATAAATGTCATGTAAGATAAATTTAGGGTCGGGTTTGACATCTCAAGAATGGCAGCGCTCAAGAGAAAAATCTTTTTTTTCTTTTCTTTTCTTCTCTAAAAAAAAAGAGTGACTATAATGTGATATTTATATCTAGGTTTAACTTCTTAAAATTTACAAAATAAGTCCTTAATATTATAACAATTATAATATTTAACCAATGCCTTATTAAACTCTTTTAATTAGGTCTTTTGTAGTTAAAACCTAAAATTTGATTTAAGTCTAACTTAAATCATCACACTCTCAATTTAATCCAAATTGTAACCTTTGTGTGTGACCCATTAGGTTCTTAACATGTTGGCAATGGTATTGAATTATAATATTATTATTTAATTAATTTAAATGAATCATATTAAATTTTAAATTAACAAATTCAATTCCATAGACCATGATTGGCATCTAGCAATGCATCATGGCCACCAAATTGTTAAGAGAGTCAAAGGATTCTTTGACAACCTTTCAGTGTATAGTTTTTCAGTATAATTCATTCCCTCATCATATATCTCGAAAATGATAAGAGCTTGGTGTAGTGCCTACTCTTATTGATCTCCATATTTGTTCTTGCAGTTAGATCATTAGCTTTATGGAGACTTATGAAACTCATTTCATAATCTCCTAATCACTTTAGCCAACGATTTGATTAAGCTAATATCAACCAAGAACTAATGAGATATTTCCTCTTAAATCACTTGAGGTGATGATTCCTATCTTGACCACTTATTTGCCTTCACATGCTTCATCCTATACCCAAAAGCATCCTATTTTCACATCTTTGGTTAGGCACCCGTAGGGATGAAATCAAAGCATAGCACTCCACACATAAGACAACCTGATGTCTCAAGTCTAGGGAGTATTTACACAACTGACACATGAAAAGTATTGCATAGACACTTGAGTGAAATACCAAATGCACTTCTCATGGAGGGTCATGTTCAGTGAACTCGGTTTCTCATGGCAAGCACCCACATGCTAGTTCCAAGTATCTCTATACTTCAACCTATGAAAATGATTGCTTACTTCATAAGTAAGGAACATAACATGTGCCAATCTTTGAGCATTATTGATGCCTTGTCTCAATAATACAATGATCAAGAACTTTTAGGAACAATGCTTTAATGCATAAGGATTTTCATAATTGTATCCCGATACAATTACTTTATAAGGCATATATAGTTCCATGGGCTTTATCTACATAAGTACAAAAGGTAATTAAATCACAAACTTATGGATAAAGAACTACCTCAATGTTATTATGAATAACAAAATGTCATACATGAATATCTCAAAATTGCAATTCCCATACAACCACAGATTGCCTTGTAAGGCTTATATTAACACAACCAACATCCATTCCTTATACATGACTTATAGTTCAATCTTTACATCATTTTAGCTTATCTAACCATGGATAACTTAATACAATACATAAACCTCAAGGACAATAGTACAATCTCTACTGTCTAGGATAACTTGAAATAATAGTACAATCCCTATTATTTAGGACATAGATTAAGTGGTACCTTCACCCCAACTCAAGGCTATATAAATATGCGGCACCACGCCTCACATCAAAACCCTCATACCCGTGTGGTACTACACCCCACATCAAGGCCCTCATAATCATATTGGATTTAACACATAAATAACATACAACATCATAAACTTGTCATTATAATCTATACTAACTCAACATCATCAATACCCATATCAATTCATAATCATCATTGACATAGTTATGTTCTTACATCACGTTCATTTTATAATCATAAGAGTGGGTATTCATGCATCCACACTTGCAATATCATAAAGGTGGGTATTTTTTCATCCACACTCACATTATCATAAAAGTTGTTGGTCCCAAATGTGAGTGCTAGAGGGGGTGAATAGCACTATCTCAACTCTTTTTGGTAGGATTGAGACTTGATCTCAAAACAAAGAAAGCAAAACAAGAGAGACAATAGACAAAGTATTTATAGTTGTTCGGTACAAGACCTACATCCACTACCTTGATTATCCAACCAAGGATTTTGAATCAAATCATTAAAACTAGTGAAATTCACAAGCTTCCACCAAGCTTTTACAATGGCTTTTACAAGGCTTAGCTACAACCTTCACACTAGTTTTTCCCGGGCTCAACTAAAACCCCAATGTGGTTTTCCAAGGCTCAACCACAACCTTTACAATGGTTTTTCAAGGGCTCAACCAAAACCCAACACCCAACTTTCCAAGGGTAAGTTGGAACCTTTACACTTTCCAGCAACCTAGCTTGAAACAACCACTTAAAATGAATCTTTCACTCTAAGAATACAAAGATGAATAGAATAGAAAGTACCTATGATCACAAATTAATCTAAGTGGTACACGGTTCAGAGCTAAACACAATAACATAAGATAGATGTTTAGGTTCAGTGAAATACAAGAGAAATTCTAAGTTTTCTGCTCTTTCTTGGCTTGAATATGATGGAGTCTTTGTTAATAAAGCCAAAAGTTGATTCCTTGGCATTTGAAGATCCTTTTATAGTTGGAAAAGCTTGTCTAATGGCTGTTGGACCGTTTTTGATCGTTGAAAATAATTTGGGGTAGGTTCTAGCCGTTAATCTGTCTTGTAGTGGCTTGGTGTATGTTGTAGACAAAGCTCTTAGTTGACTAACATTTTTCCCTTGGTTGACTAAGTTAATTCTGTCTTAGACGCAGATTCGGCAGAGAACACTTAGTCGACTAACCCATTTTCTTGGTCGACTAAGTCGATTCTGTTTCTCACTAAGCGTCAGCTTTCCACTTCTCTACTTTGAGTTTTGTCCAACCAATGATCTTCCTTGTTCCATTAGGGAGCTTCCTTTATATTAATTATCCTTGTTCCTTTTCCAAATCACATCTTTAAGTGCCCATTAGGAATATTGGATTATTGTTTCTTTATGAGCTTTTATCCTGCACACTTAGGTAGAGATATTAGACACATAAAGATGGGAATGTTTTATAATCATCAAAAACTAATGGAGCCAACAAAAGTTGGCATTCATTCATCCACATTCACATTAGCATAAAGATGGGGTATTCATTTATCCACACATGCATTCATCTAGCCATGCAATAATTCCATATCATCCATCATATCTAAGATTCTTTTGAAGGAAAACATTTGAAAAGGTTGTCTCTCATTGTTCAAAACTCCTACATAGTATTTATATTTACATAATATAAATACTTTTGAAAACCTTCTTTGAAAAACATTAAAAACACTTTTAAACCATTCAAGTATATGGGATTCAACATAAAAATCATCCAAGGCACAAACTTAATAAATGCACTCAACTTTATATATATCAAAGTACTTAAAATATCACGCCTACCCACCTCGATCAATTTGTCGACTTAGAACGCAATTGAAACACTAACTCTTCACTCTAACTAAATCTTTGGAGCTTTAATAGGTCTTATAACAACTATACAATTGTGAACACAACTTAAACTATAAATCTTGAATTTTGAGACTAGGCTACTACAAGCTAACAAATTTTTGTCTAGTCTAAGTTTTCAACTTGTTAAACTATTATTCAATGACTAACTATTAACTTAAATACTTAAATCTACCTTCTTCTTACCTTAATGAGCTTATAGAGAGAGAAAACCAAGTTGGGCACCGAACCTTTAGAGAGAAAAACTTAAATCTATTGAAAAACTGAAAATCAAAGCTTGAAAACTAGAGTTTGAAGAGCTTAATGGCTGAAAATCTTACCTTTCTATTTTCAAAAAATCAAAGCCAAGCTTGAATCCTTCAAAAATGGTGTTTTTAGTGAGAGAGAGCAAGAGAGAGGTTGAGAGTTGAGAGAAACAACAAAGAAAAGTGACCAAGGTTTAAAGGAGTTTGGAAAATACCCCAAAACAAATTTTTAAGTGTAAAAATACTATTTTACCCTTTTTATTTTTGTGTTAACAATGGCAAGTATTAATATTGTCAGTTGAGGTATCCATACTTGTGTTTTTGAGTTTCAAGTATTGATACTTGTTCTTTAGATATCGATACTTTTGAAAACACATATTTTGACTATTCTCCTTTCCATTTATCAAATCAACTTAGTACTTAAAACACAAGATTTTTCAAAGCTAAAAGCTCAAGATATATGTTCAAAACAATAAATTTACAAACTCATCTAAAGGTTAACCATTCTATCATCTTCTGAAAAATTGAAGTTTCACAAAGACTAATCACCAATGAAGTCATTTTATTTAAATAATAATAATTAAATGGTATGCTTTTGTTATCATAGTCACTACAAAAAATCTTGTTAATTTCGATGGATAATTTTGTAAGAAACAATCCAATTTCCATCGGAATTGACTTTTTCTTATGGATTTTCAATGGAAAATTACGTTGAAAATTCCATCACTAAAAAGGTCACTAGAAAAGCTTGTTGTTGGAAATCTATTGAAAATTTCCAATAAGAAATTTTCGTCAAAAAATTCCATCGGAAAATATGATAATATTTTTTATTATTTTAATGTCAATCCATCGAAAAAGACTAAAATTATAGATGAAAATTTCCATTGGAAATATGGTTCCAACGAAAAATCCATCAAAAATTATCAATGAAATTTTCCGTCAGTAATATGTTAATGACAAAATTTTGTTGGAAATTACCTATGGAATTTTTGTTAATAATTTAGTTGTTCTTGACAGAATTTCGTTGAAAATTACCGATGAAATTTTTGTTGATAATTTAATTGCTTCTAACCGAATTTCATTAGAAATTACCAATGGAATTTTTGTTTATAATTTAGCCATTTCTAACAAAATTCCGTTGAAAATTACCAACGAAATTTTTGTTGGTAATTGAGTCACTTCCAATGAAATTCCGTTGGAAATTACCAACGAAATTTTTGTTTGTATTTAATCAATTACAAAGGAATTCCGTTGTAAATTACCAATGGTATTTTTATTGGTAATTTAGTCATTACTTTTGAATTTTCGTTGGAAATTACTAACGAAATTACGTTGATTATTTAGTCATTACCAACGGATTTTTGTTGGAAATGACCAATGGAATTCTATTAATCATCATAATTAATCTATGCATCTCACAATTAACAAATCCAATATTCATAACAAAAGTATACATTAAAATATGAAATTCAAAATCACATTGATGTAATTAAAAATCATCATAAGCACAAAATATCTAAACATAAAGTTAAATGTGCTATTGTATACATATTAAAAAAGAATCTAAATCCAAATACAAAAAAGAAACATCACAAATTTCATGATCTTACTCTTCAAAATCTAAATTGAAAGTACCTGCATGTCCTTGTTTTGAAAACGCATAACTCACAATCATTGCTTCCAAAACACGTCATAAATTCCTGCATACTATCCATCATTACTTCTTTCATTTTTTGCCATCATGTCATCATTATTCTCCTTAATTTCATGGAATATCCTCATCTATCTTGCCCAAGTCATAAATTCATCCCTCATGAATCTATCAGGAATTAAAGGATGATACATCCAAAATCGATCTCTTTCCATTGTGTAATCCTAATTGAATATTCACATAAACAATGGCAAACAAAAAACAAATTTGTAAATAGTGCAAATTCATAAAGTTCTAATTTTATAAGAATTAATTTTTTCGTTTAGCGTTGAAAATTATGAATAATAATGTTCTGTTTATCAATATTTTATTTATGATAAATAACTAATTTGAAATTTATTTTTTTAATTATTACAATTAAATAGACATATAACAAGTATCTGTGTGTGTTTATATATAAACCAAGATACTTTTAAAATATTTTAAAATGATATCAAAACATTTGTTTCAATGATAAAAGAATGTATGATATACTTTTACTCAATAAATTTAATTTAAATTTCCCTTTCTTAAATATGTGAATGTATAATATACTTGTACTCAATAAATTTAATTTAAATTTCTCTTTCTTAAATAAGTGAATGTATGTGATCATTATGTTAATCTTCTTTTAGTTACATCCACGCTACTTCCTTCCTTCATAATAAATCCACCAACAATCTTCAGCCAATCAGATTAATGCAAATACCCCATGGACACAAGAATGGAAAATCAAAAGAGAATGTAATTTAGTAAATTTAGCCATGCATCATCCTCAAAGTCCTATAGTATAAAAACTGGCTCCAAAAACTATAATTTACTTTACTTTAAACTGTAATTTACTTATAAAAGACTGAATCATGCAAATAACACAGACAAACTAAGACAAATTCAATACAATTATGTAAAGAAAATATCAATTAGTTCCATTGACAAAGTAACATTGAAGGACCATTCTTTACTTTTTCACTCGAATATTGAAGGGTGGAAGAAAAAAGGCACACACAGAATCTTAAAACCAGGAATTCAAGATGATATTCATGTTTTGATGCACCGACAAGAGTAAGAAATGATGAAGATATTGGAGAATAGCTGGACATGGTTGATTGGATCGACGAGATAAGTTCAATCAGAAATTTCTATCAGAAATCCGTACGAAAATCCGTTGAAAGATTTGACGGTTGAAATTTTTTCCGTCAGAATTAGCAGGAATTCTACTAGTGAGTCTAGAATCGGTTAGGAGGTTTTTAGATCTTGAAGAAAATTGTTCCTTTAAAACCTATAGCAAAGCAAATTACATCGAAGTCTTTCCGAGGGCAACTTGGCAGAACTCCAATGCATGCATAGAAATCAAGCCGATGTAAGACTGCCATCATCGTTAAAAGTTTTATCTTAATCATCAAGGCTGGTCAGACAAAAATGACATCCATGGAGATTGACAGATGAAATATCACTTCATCCTGGACAAAAATGAAAAAGAGCAGGACAGCTCAGTTATGAAAAACTCCAATATCCAGAGTATTAGAACATAAATTGCAGCAGGAATTACGGAATTGGTGAAACTTTTTAGAAGTTAGAACAGTGCACCAAAACATGCTCCCAGCTACATATCATACTTACACAATGTACATATATGGTGCTCACATTAACCTCAAAAGACGATTTAGTTAACATAAGAGCATCCTGAGTATCAATAACTTACATACTTAGACTTGAAGGGAAACCTGAACAAGATTCTCTGGAAACATCATTGTGGAGTGACATATGATAAACACCAAAAATGAGAGATTAAACTGAGTAAAAATGCAAAAAGAGTGTGTAAATACTTCTATCTTCTAAAGTCTAATCATAAATAATATTCCACATAGCTACCTCCAGATGATCTCTTCTCGTACAAAATCAACAGGCAGCGATTTCAACTCCAAAAAGCCCTTCTCTGGTGATTACAAACTCACAAGATGATTCAGGCAAATGGGGCGCGAAAACAACATAAAGTTTTCTCCTTGTTTGCTTACACACAAAACCACCACTTTCCCCAATTAATTTCCCCTTCTCTTCACGATTAACCTCTTCGTGTCTAGATAAGAACAACCTTGAATTAACACAATTAGCCCAAGCTAACCCCAACGCAGGACAAACCCGCCTACCTGACGTATATAAACATCCTAAATTCCCAATCCTCAACCCACTAATCCCCTCATTAGGTCCCACCATATCAACCACCTGATTCGTCAACAAAACCGCTAAATTAAACCTCCTCGCTAATGCCTTTAACATCGAAGATATCTTAAAGAACAAGGACGATCTCCTCTTAAGCTCAACTGGGGTGTTGTCAAACTCGGACCTAAACAAAGCAGCGATTGAATCAATCACAATGAGGCGAACGGGCAACTGGGTTTTCGAGCTTTCAATGAAAGACTCTGTTTTAGACATTATTTCGAGCAGTTCATCAACACAGTGTACACTTTGGACATATATACGATCACAAGGGTTGTCATTAGAGGGCAAATGGCGGGCGTTTGAGTAGCGAAATGAAAGGGAGAGTTGGTGAAGGCGGCGAAAGGGGAATGGGAATTCGGTGTGGAGATAGAGAGCGGAGGCGGAGAGACCACCATGGGAAACTGGGAGTTGGGCATGGAGTGACAGTTGGAGGCAGATTTGCGTCTTGCCGGAACCACTTTCGGCGACGATCTCGGTTATCGAGTCACAAGGGATGCCGCCGCGGAGCAAGCGGTCAAGGATTGGGCAGCCTGTCGTGCATTTTTGGGTGGTTAATTGCAGGAGGTTTTGCGGTATCATGTTTCCTGAGCTTCTTTGTTACTTCGATTTGGGCGATAGAGGTTTGCTTTTTTGAATAATGGATTGGGCAAAATGGCGCCAAAGGGCTTCCTTTAAGTAAATTTTGCCCTTGGTTTTTCATTGAATCAAAGGCATTGCATTTTCAATAATGCTTAAATAGTAAAACAAAAAAAAAACTCATAATGGTTGCTGTGTCACTTTTATTATATTTAAATGAATCTTTAAATTTTGGTACATAGGATGTCAAATCCTGCTTTGTAAAATAATTATAATGACATTCACAGGCTTGATAGAATGTTTGTATATTGAGGAAGCCCGAGAAATCGACAAAAGACGATATTGCCCCTAGCAGTGCAGTTGAGTCGATTAAACCTCGAACAAATTCAAACAAGGATTTTAAAAGTGAAATCCTCAATTTCACAATCAAGGGATTATTCAAAACAGTGATTCAGAATTCGAGGTCCAGTTTGGAGTCAATCAAAAAAATTGACTGATTAGGGACAAAACAATCATTTTGTCATTTAAGGACAATTTGTCATTTTGTCATTTTCATAAAAGATTTTGATCACATTTGACTAAGATCAATTATTTGGAGTATAATGTGATTTATTGGAGTATAAAATGAAATTGGCAGTGATAAATTTAATTTCTCAATAGTTTTGGAGCACAAAGGGCAAAATAGTAATTTTGTCATTAAAGGACAAAATGGAAATTTTTTGAAAAGATTTTAACAGCAATTGATCAAGATGAATTATTTAGATTATTTAGAACATAATTTGAGGGTTTAGCAGTGAAAAAAGTTAATTCCGGTGACTTCTAGAGTGTAGGGGCAAAATCGTAATTTTACCACCGAAAGACCAAATTTAATTTTTCGGGAGAATTTTGATCAAATTTGATAAATTGGAGAATGGTATGAGTATGAGGGGTGAAAAATATGTTTATGGGTAATTTTTCAATTTTTGAGGTAAAAATGTAATTTTGTACTTTTTCGGGGACAAAAGTGTAATTTTACAAAATCACACTACCAAAATTTTTGGAATGGTCCAGAAAATTTTTGGAATGGTCCAAAAATTTCTGGAAAGCTATGGATAAGTGAGAAGAATGTGTGGTGGAAAAAGTAGGATAAGGGAATGGTTAGAAAAAATGAATTAAAAAAATATTCAAAATATGAATAAAATAATATTATTTCATTAAACTAATAAAAAGGCATAAAAAAAATCAGCCCACATTCTTCTTCTTCAACATTCGGCCAAGCAAGAAACAAGAGAGAGAAAGGAGAAAATAAAACCCTAGCCAAGAAATTTAAAGGGAAAATTGGTGGAAATTCAAAAATCAAGTGAAAAAAGGTAACATTTCTTAAATTTGTCTTGTGCTTTACCTTTCCCATGCATTTTTCATCATTTTCCATGGTTGAATCATGTGATTTGAGGATGATTTCAATTCTGGTCATATGGGTTTAGAGAGAAAAAGTTGATGGAAATAATTGATTTTGATATATGTTAGTGTTTTTAGCTAGTTTAGCATGTATATAAGTAAAACTAGAAGAAATAAATTTGTTTTCCATAGTAACCATCCATGGCTGAACCTAGTGTTGTGTGTGTGGTGATGGAATTGATTTTGTTTTGAGAGAATTGGATGGCACAATAGTGATTTATGGTGTAGAAATCAAGTAGGAAAAATAATGGAATGGAAATTTTAACTAGAAATGAAATGTTCTTCATTTTATCCATTTAGGCCGAATTTTCTAAGGTGAATTTGGCTGCTGGAAATTGAGCAAATTGTTGAGATTTGGTGGCATTTTGGTAATATTTGATGAATTATTGGTGTAGGAATTAATTGAGAAATTTTGGTGCAAAAATTGAAATTTTTACCTATTAGGGGTAAAATCGTAATTTTCAATCTAAGACTGGTAAATTGACCCATAGATGTTGCTATTGAGTAATTGGAATGTAATCGATCAATTAGAAACTGAAACGGGTCAAATCGGAATAAAAATGGAGATTTTAGCCAATTCGACGTGTGTAGGTGAATTAGGTCGAATACCGTGTTTATACGGTAATTCGGACTGGATGCATGGCATTTCATGCATTATGAAGAGTATGAAATAAATTATTATGTTGGACACAAACAATGGGATTTTGTGTCGTGAATCGTGCATAGGTGATGGATCCTTTGGACACGGGAAAGATTAAGGGGTAGTGAAAATTAAGATAGGAGTATCGTGCACTCCTGTGACGAGGTAAGTGGACAATTTATCGTCTTAAATATCTAAAGTAATTATATTTGTTGATGCTTTTATTGAATGGTGAATTTAAATCATAAAATATTATGTTTTCCAATTAAAATGTATTTTAATAAAAATGAGATTTATTTTGGTTTTGAAATCAAATATTATTTTTCGGGGAAAATTGAGTATATGGAGACTGGGTTAAATTTATAATTTTATATGTTATTGAAATTGTGGCTTATAACACTATGGTAGCATGATGGCAAAATTTTTGAGATTTTGGCATGAAATATATGAATAATTTTGGTTTGGTCTCGGTAGATTGGATTAAATTTTATTTGCCATATTATGCTATTGGAAATTTTATGGGTCGGTGGTATATTAAATAGTCACTGCAGTGATGGGGGTTTTCATGGGCTGCCTATGAGAGAGGTATGGTAACCCAAATTTTGTACTTACCTCTGAGGGAAATGTTGATTGAAGTATCTCCTGAGGTAATATTAGAGTACACCTCACGTCCGGGCCACCACGTGAGAGTGAGACTCAGCCAACGCCAAGGAACGACTGTGTGTGTCAGATGGGAAAAACATGGTTATGGGTATGGGACATTTAACAGCCTTGGCGGTCTCAGTGGGATACCTTGACGAAGGTACTCGTGAGAATGATTCTGGCAGAGGTCAAGTTTAAGAAATTGTTTGGTATGGATCGGGACAAATTTTGAGTTATGAATATTGTTGTGGTATAACATTTTCATAGTGTCTCCATCTACTCGGCTTTAGATGCTTTTGATGGTAAATGTTTACTCACTGGGATTTTATAATCTCACTCCTATTCCTATTCACATTTCAAGCTCAGGATAGACTGTGGATAGTCGATCACAACAAGAAATAAATTCAGAGTTACATCCTTAGAAAGTAAAAGTATAAGGACTTATACCTTCCTGGTCAGTTGGGGACCCACGTGTCATTGGAAAAGTAACTTTATACTTTGGTTATCTGTATTTTTTTTGTATGTATAAACATCTTTAACTTTTACGCTATAAAAATTATTTGTCAATGTTTCTATAAATATTGTTTTGTAAGAAAATTGAGTATTTTATTAAATAGTTTTTATTATATTCAAATATTCAAAATTTCGCTTCAAACCAATGTTTTAGACATTTAAATTTATTTTCAATTGTAAATTATGTTTCTTCTACTTATATGTAACGTTTTTATAGATTTTGAAATTTTTGGACAAAAAAGACAAAAATGCCCCTGTAAGCCGAAAAATTATATTTTAGTGTGTTGGTTTGGAAATGTTTTATATTTCTTTAAAATATTAAGTTTAATGAGTATTGCTTACCGGGGAAGTGCGGAAACTGATACGAAAGCCGTGCGAGGTTTCGGTAGGTATTCGAGGTGTGAATGCCTATCGAGACGTCGCGGCGGTTGTCACGGGCCTGATGGGGAGTTCCAGGCGTGACATAGGAAATTTAAAAAGTTCAAAAACAATAAATAATATTATAATCTTTGAGTTTATATTTAATGTAGTAATTTTGTATATCAACCACAAAATGGCACATCAATAATAAGTAAAATAAAAATGTTTAAATCATTTAAATAAATATCAATAATTTATAATATTTAATTACATAAAAAATAAAATTATTTTTCTTTCTCTCATTCCCCTTTGCTGTTCTTCATTTGCCTTTTTGCTCTTGTGGTGTGGCAAATCACTACCAACAAAATAGGCATCCAAGCATTTTTTGGCCCTTTTTGCAATTATGCGCTTATAAAGAAAAGCATCACCGTGCCATCATAATCATAGCATTTTTGGTTAGTTTTTTTTCTTCCTTTTATGTCAAAGTACCCTTAAGGTTTCTATGTTATAATGTTTTAGTCGATTTAATTCCTCTACCTTAAACTTAGTCAGTCCTTATATTTTAACATTTTGTACAAGCAAGTCCTTTTACCTAATTTTGTTCAAATTGATCATTAATAGTGCTAACATAACATTGACAAGTTAGACAATACTAAAGCGGTGCCAATGTGTCAAATCAATTTTTTTATCACGTCAATTTCTTTGTGTCATGTCATGGCAATAAAATAAAAATGTAAAATATAAAAATTAAATTGAACAAAACTCTATAGTATAAAGATAATTGAATAAAATTTTATAATACAAAGACTAAATTGAATAAAGTTCTATCGTATATGGACTAAATTGAGTACTTTAACTATTTTCTTTAGCATTACATTTGTACCAAAAATATACTTTAACACATTAGAGGTTCTTTTTTAGTAATTAAAAACATTACAGCATTTTTGACCTGTGGTTGTAGAAAAATTTGCAACCTTAGGTGCAAAATCTACACTTTAAGTTAAAGCTCCACTTAGAAAAAGCATAGCCTTAACCAATATATGGAAAAGTTTAGCTACAATTCACTATATGATTTTATAGTAGAATTAATATGCAACCATATGGTATAAATGATTGCATTCCTAAAACTTATGGCAATATTTAAAATATGTAGCTAAAAGTTGTATATGCAACAAAAAGATGCATAACAACAACCTATAAAGTATAATCCCTACAAATTTACAAATTTTATAGCAAACTTCATGATATATTGATCATCAAACTTTGATTTTATAACAACTTTTACAAAAGTATGTCATTCAATTTCAAATTTTACACTAAAATTAGCAAATTTTACATAAAGTATTAAATTCATTACAATTAGCAAACTATTTCAAGATCTCCTAGAAAGAAGAATGCACCTTTATCTAAATATATTGCTTTAGCAAAAAAGATGTTCTTTCAAGCTTGCTAATCATAAAATAAAATAAGAAGAGAACATGAGATTATAAAATATAATACAAAAATAATCTCAAGACACTAACAAAGCTAAAAGATCAACTCAAGGAAACATAGTTGAAATCCTTTGCTTAGCATACATGGGATCAAGGTCATCATCTTTTGGGTCACAAAAGCTTTGTTCACATGAGATAAAGCTGTAAGTTCAAATTTAAAGCAATTATATATGTTAGATTTTAACTTTAACTTTCACTATTTGTCACAAATAACATAAATGTACAACTGTAACACCTGACCCTAATTTATTTGTGATATGTCATTCACATGCATTGGATATCATGTTTATATATTGAATTGCCCCGAGAAATAAGTTAAATGACAATATTGCCCCTAATGGTACGATTAAGTTAAATAAGTCTCAAATCAGTTTAAACAGAGAATTGAGGATGAATTTGAGAAAACTAAAACCCATGGATTGATTTAAAATAGTGATTTGGTGTTCGAGGTTCAATTTGAAGTTAATTGGAAAAATTGACCGATTAGGGATAAAATGGTCATTTTGTCATTTAAGGACAAAATGGAGATTTTCATAAAAGATTTTGATTACATTTGACTAAGATCAATTATTGGAGTATAATGTGATTTATTGGAGCATAAAATGAAATTGGCAGTGATAAATTTAATTTCTCGGTAGTTTTGGAATACAAGGGCAAAATAGTAATTTTGCCATTAGAGGCCAAAACGAAAATTTTTGGAAAAGATTTTGACAAAAATTGATCAAGATGAATTATTTAGATTATTTAGAACATAATTGGAGGATTTAGTAGTGAAAAGTTTCAATTTTCGATACATTTTGGAGAATAGGGGTAAAATGGTAATTTTACCATCAGAGGACCAAATTTAATTTTTCGAGAGAATTTTGATCAATTTTGACAAGTTGGAGAATGGTATGAGTATGAGGGGTAAAAAATATGTCTATGGGCAATTTTTCAATTTTTGGGGTAAAAATGTAATTTTGTACTTTTTTGGGGATAAAAGTGTAATTTTGTAAAATTACACCACCAAAATTTTTGAATTTGTCCAGAAACTTCATGAAGGTTGGGGATAAGGGAAGGAAATTTGGTGGCTGAAAATAAAGTCAAAAGATAAGGATTTAAAAATAAAACAATAAAAAAATGCCATGTGATTAAAATAATAATATTTTAATTTGCCTTATTAAAAGGCTTAAAAAAATCTGAAGATTCAGATTTTTCCTCTTCAAGAGGCCAACTATTAGAGGAAACAAGGAGAAAAAGAAAAACCCCAAACCCTAGCCAAGAATTCAAGGGGCAAAACACTAAAAATCAAGAATTCAAACCATTAAAAGTTATATTCATGAATTTTCATGTTGATTTCCATTGCCCAAGCTTTATTTTTTCATTTTGATGCTTGAATCTCTTGTGGGTATGAACTACACCTGCTGGCTGAACCTCATGGGAGGATTTTGAGAAATCATTTTGAGTGATTTTTGGTTGATTTGATGTTATTTAGTTAGGTTATAATGATATGTATTAAAACTTACCAAGAAATAAGATTTTTCTCCATTAAGCTCACCATGGCCGAACCTTCTAGGGGGTGAAATACAGCTGATTCTAATGTTATTTTGTGGTATTTAAGTGAAATTTAATGAAATTACAAGGATGGAAAAATAATTAGAATTTTCGGTGCAAAATTTTGAATTTTTACCCAATAGGGGTAATTTCGTAAATTACGATCAGGACTGATAATTTGCATCACATTGAGGGACATTAAGTCAAATTGGATGCAATTGAGGTACAGGAACTAGAAAAAATTGATTTGGAGTTAAATTAAGGATTTTAGCAATTTAGACGCATGTAGGCGAGTCAGTCGGACAACGTGAGAAAACGACTGTCTAAACCATTTTTACCCCATTTCATGCATCACATAGAGCCTGAAATTGATTATGGTTAATTGACACAATTTATTGAAATTGACGTCACACGGAACACATAGGTGGTGGGTCCTCTGATACGAGAAAAAGGCAATGTAGTGGGAAATTGAAAACAGGAGTATCGGGCACTCCTGTGACGAGGTGAGTGAATTAATTATCATCTGTAATATTTGGAGTGATTTTATTACGGCTGTATGCTTTTGAAAGCATGATGAAATTAAAAATAAAAATATTATGATTTTTGATTAAAACGTATTTGATGAAATATTGTTTTGAAATTAAATATCAATTTTATGAAATAGAGTACGTGGAGACCAAAATAATGAATTATGTTATTTATGAAACAAATGAAATCTGTGGCTTATGATATTGGAAAACATGCTGGCTGAATTGTTTATTTTTATGAGTGATATAAATTGTCTATTGATTTGACAATTGAACATAATTTATTGGCCATGCTATGCTGTTAAATTTGTATAAAATTTGGTGGACTACGATAAAGAAAACATTGTAGTGAGGGTTTGTCGTGGACTGCCTTTAGGAGGGCACAGTAAAACCTGATAAATTGTTACCTCGGTCGGAGAGGTGCGTAGGGGAACTCCCGAGGTAATGTTAAAATTCTCTTCACGCTAAACGATCACGTGAAGATGAACTCGGTCAACTCCAAGGAACGGCTATATATCTAAATGAAATATGTTTATAACAGCTTTGGTGGACTGGATTAAGGTGCCTCAGGCCAAGGCATCACCGAGTAAAGATTTGGCATAAGCCGGGTTTTAAGGAAAATCATAAGCCTTGTGTTTTGAGAAAGTGAAATTGCTTTGCATGATTGCCCTAAATTGGGTGAATAAGTTATATTATGATATCATGTTTATATATTGTCTCCATCTACTCGACTTTAGATGTCGTAGATGGTAATTATCCAACTCACTGGGTTGTAAAACTCACCACCTTCTCCTCTCCCTTTCAGGCTCGAGACTACGAGTAAGCACTCGGAGTACCATTAGAGGCTTGATCAAAGCCGCGTCTTTTATGTACAAAGGTACATGGTTATGCACAGTGGGCTCACATGTCATTGTAATTTAAATTATGTATATTGGTTACCTGTATGGATATACAAACAAATTTATTTTACTTTCAATTGCTAAAAATTGATTTTCGATCTTTCTAAAAATATTGATTTGAAATAAAACTTAATATTTCGTTTAATATTTTGTCTATTCTACTCGTATGCAACGATTTTATAAATCGTGAAATTTCTGGATAAAGAAAGACGAAAATACCCCTGGTTAGTAAATTGTGTGTTTTAATTATTTTAATTAGAAATCAAAATTTTTATTTTGTGAAAAATGTTTCTCGGAAACTAATAACCACGAGGGAAATGGAAAACTGGTACGAGATGTCTTGCGAGGTCTCGATAGAGTACTCGGGGATTGAGTGCTTATCGGGACATCGCGACAATTGTCACGGGCCCGATGGGTGGTTCCGGGGCGTGACAATCACATTGGTATCAGAGCAAGGTTTGGTTTTAAAGAGCATTTGGTTGCTTTTGGATGTAAAAGCATGAAAATATTTTATTTTAAAATGATTTTAAAAATCTGCATTGACATTGTGTTGCCCGAGTCGAGTTAAGATAAGGTGAATAGAATATGTGCGTTTGCACGTAGATTTTAAAAATTTTTTTGTACCTTTGTGAGGTATAGTGGCTAAACTATCACTAATAATTTTGTATAGGTTTCAAAGTGTGCCGAGTACACACTGATAATGTCTAGGAAGAACAGTAGTTTTGACATCTCACGTAACCTTAGTGAGGAGTCGCTCGACTCTACTGCCAAGAGTCGTTGGCATTTAGACCGCAACAGACTTGAGATCACAAAGTCGGAATCGGGAAAGTTCTAGTTCTGGCGAAACTAATGAGAGCACCAGTAGTAATGATGTAAATGAAGGTATAGGAAATTCCTTCATCAAGGCAGCTGAGAGATGTGCTTAGGAGAGGGAAAGAATGAGAAGGTTAGGGGAAACTTGGGTCACTAGGAGGCCACCTTCCCTTGTAGTTAGACATTTTCCTCCTGGTTGTGGACCCAATACAAGAGGCCAACCATGGAAGATGACCTCAAGAATGATTGTGAGAAATTCTCCTCTTGGGAAAACCCTGGCTATACGAGAGTTTCTCCTGGGTGTGGATGGAATGCTACACCAGTGAGTGATGAGGAGTATAAAAAGGATCCGACAAGCTCAGATGGATAAAAAAAGAAAAAAAGGGAAAGTTCCAGAAGATGGAGAAAGATACAGACGAGGATGACTCTAGTGACACCTAAGATATTAGCTAGGTTTCTCACAACTTCAAATTTTGGTAGATGTAATATAAGCAAAAATAGCCATAGATAAATGTATAAAGGAATTGAGTGTTGACTTCTACCTGTACAATATAAATGTGCCTATATTAGAATCTTTTGGTATAATAAAGGCAGACTAGTAATTTAAGTATTGAAAATGAATATTTGCCATAGTGGCATACTTGGTCACCACTTATTGAGATTAAGTTAAGAAATGTAAAATTGAATATGGTGGAAATGAGGAGATGATATCATGACATTATACGATAATGATTTGACCCAAATATGGATGAATAGGAGATAAGTTAAGTACGCATGTCAATACTTTGATGGGCAAGTATACGCCTCTAGAGAAATGGTATATTTGGAATATAAATGAGCTATTTATCGATTAAATGAAAGAATTTTGGAGTTAAACATTGGAGTAATGGAGTCAACGTAGAGTCTTGTTTATAGTTAATGACTGCAGCACTGATTATACACAGAGAATTGTGTAGACTCCCAATTTAAAATTTTAAATCATAATCGTCGATGAAAGAATTTGAGAATGACAAATTGTCTTGTGATTTCTTTTATACTAGAGGCAAATAAATTATTGGAGTCATCAGACAGAAATAATAATTAAATATGAATAATGAAAATAGTAGTGGGTTGCGATTATACTAGTGTTGATGCATCAGATCGCATCAGCCCTTTGAAGTTAAGTGTGCTTGAGCAAGAGTAATACCAGGATGGGTGACCTCATGGGAAATATGTTTTAATATAAAAATAAAAAGTATGAGGATTTGAAGATATTTATTGATAAAAGTACAAATGGTAGAGTATTTGATAAGAGTAAACAATGACTGAATTATGATCCAAGTATTTAGAGATTGAGGGTGATATGAATTAATTACAGAATATTATCGTTGGAAAGGAAACGAAAATATGTTATGGAAATTGTAGAAATCCACTAAGAAAGGGTGAATTTGATGTATTAAAATAGATAATATGGATAAGATGAAATGGAGGTAATGATCTTGAAATTAAGGTTTTAATCATGTAATGTATGGTAGGAGATTAAATTTTATCAATTGAGGTGTAAATTTAAAAATGGAGTTATGTTGCAATAATGGTTATGATAATAGCCTAAGGGCAAAAGATTCATTTTAATTAAGTAGATTCCAAAAGTGATAACATGGTAACATTAATTGTTCAATATTCTTATGTTAACTATCTCTTGTGGCTGAATAGCACAAGTAAAAGTTTGAGTGATATGAAAGTTAATTCCATAAGATAAAGGATATTCATTAGCTTAATACGGAGTTTTGTTGATTGGAGTTTTAAATGTATCAAAAAAGTGTTGAAAAAGAAATGAAGAGTAAATCAAAAGATTCCTATATTGATCCACATGTATAGACATGTGAATGGAAAGAAAATTTAAAAGTTACCGAAATGGTCACATTGAAGTACATTATTTTGAAGAGTAGTAAGATCAATGATGAGTTAATTGAAGTCTGATTTTAAAAGAATAAAGGGGATAGAAAGAGTTAAGGTTTGGAAATAGCTAAATAAAATTAAAGGAAGAGTTAGATAAATGATGAAATAGTGACGAGAAATATTAATGCTGAGTGATAAACTTGTGAATGAAAAGAGAGTTAACAATCAAATAAGATCGGGTATATGGTATACTAGAAATCCTTGAAGGTAAATTGAAATACGAATAGTGGAGTATGTATTTGAATATTTTGGTAATCAAATATATGTCATTATAGAAAGAATATGTTTGGAGTATGGAGAAATAAACAAAGGGTTAAGTATTTTTAAGGATGTTTAAATTCTTTAAGAGAAAAGTTCAAAGCATATGTGACAAGTATAATAAGTGTGGTCTTGAAATTGGCTAAATAGCCAAATGGCTAAATCATAAATTGGGTAATCACAGGTTATAAGACATGAGATCTAGATAGATATTTCTAAAGAGAAAGTATTTAAGAGAAGTTTTGCTATGAATAAGGAGAAAATTAGTATAGAACTAAGTGGTTATGAAGAGGAAATGATAAGGTTAAAATAATACTTATGTTGGTGTTGCAAAGTGTAGAAGGAGAATTTAGTTTCGAATTTTTACCAACTTCAAATAAAATTGATAAATTGACTAAGAGAAAAGCTTGTTATGTTCACGAGAAATAGTGGAACAAGGGGTAATGGAAGAGAAACCCGATAATGAAAATCTTTTAAATAGTTATGGAGACAATAATATGGAATTGTTTGAGATATATATAAGGTTCAAATTGGTTTAAATCTTGAATGACGAATCAATATTGAAACTGGTGATATTATGTGAAATACAATGAATTGTGTCAAAGCAAAAATTTAACGTATCAATGGAACTAGAAACTGTAGGTGCATAGCAGGCACCAGCTAGATAAAATAATATGATGATGCAACAATATATGTGTAGTACAAAGAAATTTAAACATATAATTGGAAGTACCAAAAAAGAGCATAAGTACATGTAATTGATGCAGAATCATATATAGATATGATCAGAAACAGTATGGATTACATAAGGAGTATATTGGAATGAGATGCAAATTAGATATGAGAAGATTGACACAATTGTGGATGTGAGATATCTTTAGAAATTGTTTTGAATATATAGACTTGAGAAGCTTATTATGGACCCGAAAAATATTCTATTTTTATAAATCGAAAGTGTCGAGAGTATGTCAGATGTCACATTAGTTAAGTGTGACCCTCGTGCATGAGTGAGCTCTAGCTAGAGACATTGTCGGGTCACCGACGGGCTGTTAGACATGGCTAGGGCCATGGTCTGTGATATACATGGCAAGGCCACAGATGATTTATGCAGTTGCGACTGCTTGATAGCTCCGATGTCGGCCAACATTGTTGAGATTGCCATGGCATGTAATATGGGAATTCGGTGGAAGCGATGCTCCCGGATGTTATTACGTGGAAGTGGGTCCACGTGTTGATGTTATGTTTCCCTACTCAAGAGCATTGTGAGTTTTTCGACACGTACTTTTATGCATGGAAATGATTGTATCACTAATTAAAGTAAAAGATGAATTCTAAAAGTTTGAAGTTTGAAATTGTTGTGTGATGAGCTGTGTGAGTAACACAATAATGAAAATTTTCATCGGAAGTTAAAATTAAATGGATTTAAGGAATTTTTGATAAAAATAGTCAAGAAAATAAAATTTATAGTATGAATCCATGTGAGATGGATTTAAATGTTAACATTAAGAGGATTAAGGAAAAATCTAAGTTGTATGAATGTAAAGTTAATATGAGGTATGTGGGGATCATAAAGATTATTAATTTCCCTTACATAAAGGATGTGTACGGAATGAATGTGATATGCTAATGATGCTATAAGATACATAATAATGTTTGAGGATGAGAATGAATGAATGGATGTCAAAAAGATGTTGAGGAATGATCAAGTGATGATGGTGATTGGTGTGTATATATACATAAGTGTAAGAAATGATTGAAATTGATATAAGTGGAAAGAAATTTTGGTTCAAATTTAATAAGAGGAATAGAGACACTGAGCATGTCTCTAGGCAAGGAATTGTGATTGAAGAAATTATTGATTGATCAAATTTCTAAAGGATCAGGATAAACATACATGAAACACGTAAGTCGAATTGAAGGAAATCGAGGTAATGAATCAGAAACTTCCTTATAAAAGAGATAATTGAGAAAGTTAAATATAAGACGAAGATCGATTACTCTATTTTCGAGAAATTGGATGAATGAAATTTTGAGGTCAAAATTTTATTTTAAGGGGGGTAGTGCTGTAACACCTGACCTTAATTTATTTGTGATATGTCATTTACATGCATTGGATAGCATGTTTGTATATTGAATTGCCCCGGGAAACAAGTTAAATGACAATATTGCCTCTAATGGTACGGTTAAGTTAAATAAGTTTCGAATCAGTTTAAATAGAGAATTGAGGATGAATTTGAGAAAACTAAAACCCATGGATTGATTTAAAACAGTGATTCAGAGTTCGAGGTTCAGTTTGGAGTTTATCGAGAAAATTGATCGATTAGGGACAAAACGATCATTTTGTCATTTAAGGACAAAATGGAGATTTTCATAAAAGATTTTGATCACATTTGACTAAGATCAATTATTTGGAGTATAATGTGATTTATTGGAGCATAAAATGAAATTGGTAGTGATAAATTTAATTTCTTGGTAGTTTTGGAACACAAGGGTAAAATAGTAATTTTACCATTAGAGGCCAAAACGAAAATTTTTGGAAAAGATTTTGACAACAATTGATCAAGATGAATTATTTAGATTATTTAGAACATAATTGGAGGATTTAGCAGTAAAAAATTTCAATTTTCGGTACATTTTGGAGAATAGAGGCAAAATGGTAATTTTACCATCGGAGGACCAAATTTAATTTTTCGAGAGAATTTTAATCAAATTTGACAAATTGGAGAATAGTATGAGTATAAGGGGTGAAAAATATGTCTATAGGCAATTTTTCAATTTTTGAAGAAAAAATGTAATTTTGCGTTTTTTCGGGGGTAAAAGTGTAATTTTGTAAAATTATACCACCAAAATTTTTGGATTTGTCCAGAAACTTCATGAAGGCTAAGAATAAGGGAAGGAAATTTGATGATTGAAAATAAAGTCAAAAGATAAGGATTTAAAAATAAAACAATAAAAAAATTCCATGTGATTAAAATAATAATATTTTAATTTACTTTATAAAAAGGCTTAAAAAAATCTGAAGATTCAGATTTTTCTTCTTCAAGAGGCCGACTATTAAAGGAAACAAGGAGAAAAAGAAAAGAGGAAATTGTGAGAAATAACCATCCTTATAAAGTGATTTCAAAAGTAACCATCCAAATAAAGTTATTTGTTTCTACCCAAAAAAAAGCATGAGTAGACGAAAACGCCCTTAATAAACACTGTAACAAATTAAGCTACCGATATCTGCCTCCCGCCATTTTTCAAAAATTAGAAATTTATGCTCAGTTGTTTGTGCTCGCTCATTTTTCTCTCTCAGCTCTCTAAACTGTATCAACTCTGTGTTCAGCACCACCATCATCAGCTCTCTCAACTCTCTGAACTGTGTGAGCTCTGTCAACTCTCTATTGAGCACTATCGTCTTCATGCCATGGTCTATCTCTCGCCATTTGGCCATATTGTCCTCGAAAAATAAACCCCATTGCGGAGATGACATCAAGGTATGTTTTTGGGTTTATTGCTGCAACACATAATTTTGTGAAACTTTTTTTGTAAATTAGAAGACGGATTAGAAACATTGCATAGAGTTGTTACACGCCATGCATCTATTCAGCGTGTGACCACATAAGACTACCTGCACTTTGCTTGTAACCAGCATGTCTGCATGCACTTGTCGTGTCACTAGCATGTCTATGTGCACTTGGCATGTCACCAGATGTCTGCATGCACTTGTCGTGTCACCAGCATGCATGCATGCACTTATCTTGTCACCAGCATGCATGCATGCACTTGTCATGTCACTAGTATGTTTGCCTACACTTGGCGTGTCACCAGCATGCATGCATGCACTTGACCTGTCACCACCATGTAATTAAGTAAATAATTAAATAATTAAGTAAATTAAATAATTATTTTTGTTTTCAAAATTTCAGCAGGGTTCTAATTCTGCGACTTGTGATTAAACACGGTGGTCAGTGGGTGGATGGCATGAACAAGGGTGGTGAGTCACGAATGCGGGGGGTTATGAGTGATTTGTCGTTTACAGGCTTGATGAAGCTAGTTGAAGATGTTGTTAGGGTAAACTCAGAAATTGATGATATTGAGTTGCATGCATTGATCAGTACACCCGGGGAGCTATCACGGCCAATTATCAAGGATGATGAGGATGTTGCATTAATTCTACTAGAACAGAGGAATGTTCCGACTGTGTATGTCAGCATTAAGAGACCCGGAACAAATGTTATGTCACATGAAAAAGCTGAAAAACATGGTAATCAGCTCAATCAGAATGAGATTTACAATGCTTCACATATGCTAGAGCATTCGGTCCGTAACCCGCAATTGAGGTATCCTCAGGAGTTTATACAGCCCAGTAACCAGAGGACATTGATAGAAGAGTTGGGTGCACAATTTGATCGGGATGTGCATCAAACTAATTAAGGTCTTTTGCTAAAGGAATGCAACGATCAGGTGAAACGATAGAGTGTGTAATTCCAATTTCAAATGAGAATACGACATGTGAGTACAACACTGTGACGTTGGATGTTAACACTGCGACGTCGGAGGATAATGCTGCATGTTATGAGGGAAATGAGGATTTGTTTACTGGCAGTGAAGATAAATTTGATGACAGTTCGAGTGATGGGCTTGATAAATGGGATCATGACAGTTCAAACAATGACTGCCTTTATGACAGTGACATTCCAATTTGCAATAATGTTGAAGGCGAAACGAAACCTGTTGAAAGTTTTGATATAGGAAATGTTCAGTGTGATCATCCCATATACAATAACCCCATCGCTGGTGAGGACAGGATTTGTTCCGTTGATACAATGCTCGATGATAGTTATCAAGAAAAAGAAATGCAAGGATATCTTCTACGTGGTGAATTACAGGTGCAGAAAGGTTCTCCTTCCAAATAATTATCATTGAGAAGTCGACATGTCGCAATGATTGCTTATACAAAAGAAGAATGTTTTCCTCGAAGGCGGAGTTGAAACGAACTCTGAACATGTTGGCTCTAAAAGAGCAGTTTGCGATAAGAGTGAAAAGGTCATGCAAAAGTCGTTACGAGGTTGGTTGCAAAGACAAGGCATGCAAGTTCAGTGTCCGTTCAACGTAGTTACCTGACGGAGGAGGGTATTGGGAAGTTCGGACGTTCCACAAAGTACACACATGTACTGTTGATGGTTTGCAAGGGCGATTTCCATATGCGAGTGCCAAGATAATTGGTGAACTTATGGCACCCAAGCTTCGGGCTAATAAAGTAGCATTGAGACCTAAAGACATAATTGGTGAGATAAAGGTTCAGTGGAGATTGGAATGCTTGTATGGTAAAGCTTGGCAAGCAAATAAGTATGCGGAGACACTTGTTTTCGGTCCCCCGAAGTAGTCATTTCAACTACTACCCTCATATTTTTATATGTTGGAACAAGAAAATCCTAGCACAGTCACAACAGTGGCTACTGACGAGCCTGAAAGATTCAAATATTGTTTCTGGTCATGTGGGGCTTGTATTCGGGGGTTTAGGGATGTAATGCGTCCTGCAATTGCAATTGATGCAACACATCTGAAAGGCAGGTTCAAGGGTGTTTTGTTTGTTGCTGTATGCAAAGACGCGAATGAGTGTGTATATCCAGTTGCGTTTGGCATTGGCCATGTTGAGGACGAAGACTCGTGGACGTGGTTTCTCATCAAGCTACGTGATGCGGTTAGTTGTCCTGAAAACACTATGTTCATTTCTAATTAGGATCTTGGTATTAAAAAAGCAATCCAAAATGCATACCTAGAAGCGCATCACGGTTTATGCGGTTACCATTTGAAGAAAAACTTTAAAAACAAGTTCAAGCGTGATGACATTTCTATGATTTTCACCTTTGCTCGAGATTGCTATAAGGTTTCTAAATTCAATAGACATATGAACCAGCTTAAGCATATTCATGCAGGAGCCTATGCTGATCTTTTAAGAATAGGCCCTGAGAGATGGGCACGTGCATGTTCACCGGCAAGGCTATACTAAATGATGACCTCGAACATTGCCGAATGTGTTAACTCCTGCTTAAAGCATGCCAGACAAATGCCAATCACTGTTTTGATCGAGTTCATACGAGACATGTTCCAGCGTTGGTTCCATGATCGGTACGATGAGGTTATCAAGGTGACCACACCCCTCAACCCTTGGGTTGCTAGGCAATTGAGCAAACGCTTCAATGATGCACATCGCTTTGTAGTGAAGCCTATCAATCGAGTGGAGTTTGAAGTTAAAGACGGGAAGATGGACGGACTTGTTAACCTGTCCACGAAGACGTGTTCATGCTATGAGTTCCAAACAGATTTGCTGCCATGCAGCCATGCCATTGCAGCAATAAGGTCAAATTATATTTTTTTTTATTTCTTATTTGATCCTTAATTTGACATAGCATTTATATTCTGTTTGAATATTGGGTTCATTGTATTTTTTAGTAAATGCAAACGTGAAGCCTTTGATTTCTACGCCGACTACTGCAAGACAACCGTTTGGGTGAAGGGTTATACGGGGTCCATTCGCCCAGTAGGGCATCCTAGTGAATGGGACATCCCCCCGCATGTGAAACAAATTGTCGTCTTGCCACCACCTTGGCGAGGCTAAGCAGGAAGACCTAGGAGGAGAAGGATTCCATCCGCTGGTGAAGGCAGTCGAGCACGGAGATGTTCGCAATGCAAGATGTACGGGCACAACAGACAGAATTGCCCATCTCTGTTTGCAAATCCATCAACAAATCCGGCACCATCTCCAAGTCAATCAACTCCCCGACGAGTGCGTCGACCGAAAGTGTATTGAATTTACAGAGAAACCTATCACAGACACAACAACTGTCCAATCTGAAGGACAATGTATGAAAACGTAGTGTGTGTTGTGGACGAAGATATATTATCGAGGCCTAACTAACTGCAATTTATCTGTTGTTTTGTTAGGGTTTGATTCGAATTGTTTCGATCTTGGCCATTGACATTTGCATTGAATAATGATATTTGCTATAAACCAGTGTATAATAATAGCATTGCCTAGGCATAGAAGTAGTCAATAATTGACTTTAGCCACACCATGCATGGTCATATAATATGGAATGTAAATTGTCTAAAATTTGGACAGTATATAAAAATAAAAAATCAACAATGTTACTCTACATTTCAACAATTATAAAGCCAATACATTCATTACATTCTTGCTTAACGCAAATCACTTCAATATACATAAGGAAATTTTATTCATTTTACAAACGATGTTGCAAAACTATATCAAATGTCCACTTGGGTTTAGAGTTTGTGAAAGGGTAAAAATGTGAGAAGTCAAGCTGCAGAGTTGGTGACAGGCCATTGAGGGAAGCAGTGACACGACATCCTTTTCGTGTTGGCGACACGCCAAGTGCATGCAGACATGTTGGTGACACGCCTAGTGCACATAGACATGTTGGTGACACACCCAGTGCATATAGACATGTTGGTGACATGCCAACTGCACATAGACGTGCTGGTGACACGCCAAGTGCACATAGACATGCTGGTGACACGCCTAGTCTATTGAATTTCGTTTTTTTTTTACACACCAAGTGGAGGCAGACATGATGATGACACGCCAAGTGCAGGCATATTGAACTTTAGAATACAGAAGAACAACAGAAATCGGGTCGAATAACAGAAAACAGAAAGAAAACGTTCTGTTGTTTTAACTCGTCGAAACAAACTGAAAACCACTAACAGTAAGGACTTTCTCCCCCTCCCCCCCTTCTTGATATATTTAACTTTAGAATTCTACCCCGGTCTAATAATTAATCTGTTTCTCTTCACCTCCGACCTGTAAGTAATTGTCCAACCCTGGTTTCTCGGCTAATACAGGGATTCTGTATCAGCCGAGAAGCCAGGGTTGGACAATTGTTTACAGGTCGGAGGTGAAGAGAAACAGATTAATTATTAGACCGGGGCAGAATTCTAAAGTTAAATATATCAAGAAGGGGGGGAAGGGGAGAAAGTCCTTACTGTTAGTGGCTTTCAGCATGTTTTGGTTGGTTAAAACAATAGAAAACTTTCGGTTGCTTTCTGTTGTCCGATCCAATTTCTATTGTTCTTCTATATTATAATGGTTCAACATTCTCGTGGTCAGAAGAACTGCAGAGGACACATCGACAAAACTGTTTTTGACAAGATGTACGGTTAGTCGATGATAATTGAGGAGTTTTTGACCATATATAGTAGAGGAATATAAACCGACATGACCAGTTTAAACGTTTCGGTCTGAGGCAATGAACAGACGTGCTCGTGACATGCCAAGTGTATGCAGACGTGCTCGTGACACGCCAAGTGCATGCAGAGATGGTAGTGACACGCCAAGTGCATGCAGACGTGCTGGTGAACATCAAGTGCAGTTAGACGTGTTGGTGACACTCCAAGTGCATGCAGATGTGCTGGTGACACGCCAAGTGCACTCAGACATAGTGGTGACATGCCAAGTGCACTCAGACATGGTAGTGACATGCCAAGTGCATGCAGACGTGCTGCTAACACGCCAAGTGCAATCAGACGTGCTGTTGACACGCTAAGTCCACTCAGACATGATGGTGACACGCCAAGTGCATGCAGACATGCTAGTGACGTGCCATGTTCATGCAGAGATGGTAGTGACACGCCAAGTGCCTTTAGATGTGCTGCTGACAGGCCAAGTGCACTCAAACATGGTGGTGACACGCCAAGTGCATGCAGGCGTGCTGGTGACATGCCAAGTGCATGCAGAGATGGTGGTGACACACTAAGTGCCTTCAGACGTGCTGCTAACACGTCAAGTGCACTCAGACATGGTGGTGACATGCCAAGTGCACTCAGACATGGTAGTGACACGCCAAGTGCATGCAGACGTGCTGCTGACACGCCAAGTGCAGTCAGACGTGCTGTTGACACGCTAAGTGCACTCAGACATGGTGGTGACACGCCAAGTGCATGCAGACATGCTGGTGACACGCCATGTTCATGCAGAGATGGTAGTGACACGCTAAGTGCACTCAGACATGGTGGTGACACGCCAAGTGCATGCAGACGTGCTGGTGACATGCCAAGTGCATGCAGAGATGGTGGTGACACACTAAGTGCCTTCAGACGTGCTGCTAACACACCAAGTGCACTCAGACATGATGGTGACACGTCAAGTGCCTTCAGACGTGCTATTGACACGCCAAGTGCACTCAGACATGGTGGTGACACGCCAAGTGCCTTCAGACGTGCTGCTGACATGCCAAGTGCACTCAGACATGGTGGTGACACGCCAAGTGCATGCAGACGTGCTGGTGACACGCCACGTATAAGCAGACTTGCCATTGACACCCCAAGTGCAGGCAGAGATGATGCTGCTGAAATGCCAAGTGCACTCAGACATGGTGGTGACACGCCAATTGCATGCAAACGTGCTGCTGACACGCCATTAACTTGGCATGTCACCACTACCATCTCTGCTTGCACTTGGTGTGTCATTAACATGTCTGCATCGGTCTGGGCGTGTCACCACCGTAAATCTTCAACATAAGTTGCATTTTAAATTCCTTATGTGGATAATTAATCAAAACAAAAGAAAAATGACAACCTATTCAAAATATGGAGACCAATTCTGCCAACATGTCACTCACAAGGCCATTCAAAAGATACAAAAATGATCATTGAACAAAATAATTATACAAATTTAAATTTACCTACTATATCTAAACAATTTGAGAAAAAAATATAGAAACGTAATGTAATTTATGCAAAAGTAATGGGAAAGTTATGTATAAATTGTATGAATATTAGCAAAATTAATAAAATGAATTGTATATACAAAAAAAATGATATATAGACATAGGCCGATTATATGTTCAAGGTTCGCTCTCACAACTGTTGTAAAAAATTTCGAAAGCGTATTACCGACGCATATTTACAATCATGTTCTGCTTAACTCTGATTGGTTCCGATTGTAACATGTCGTCAATGTACCCAACCATGAACATACTACAGTTGACACTATCATCCTGTCGATGCACTTTAGCTTTGGGCAAATGGATCTCCAATCGCATCGGCGTCAAATCTCGTTCCCTCCGTCGTGTTTTGTTGAAATAACAGGCTTGGTGGCATATGATTGGGAACAATGTCGTAAGGGGTGACATTTGAGCAGCACGAACTCCGTTATCCTTAGCATCTGAAGTTCTTCCTCCACCTAAATCGTCCACTTCCCCAAGTCTATCTTCGCCACCACCCAATGGCCACTGACATTGCAAGGTGCGAGGATGAAATCGACATCTTCCCATCTTTTCTCGTGTGTCGACCTCTCACCTTGCACGTACTCCCGTAACTCATTTGTAATTTCCATGCTGGTCGGGGCATCTTCGGTGGGGTTTAGGATGTGTAGCATATTGATGGTGTCCTGTGAAACATGTATACGTTATCTTACACTTAATGCAATAAATAACTTACTATTTTAATAATTTAAAATCATGAAAAATAAACTTACGAAGAATATCGTGTCAACCACGCATGCACGAGCTTTGTACAGCTTCCGCTTTGGCCCTGTCATCTGCTTACTGAGTACGCTGAGGCATGCGTCGATATGTTCATTTGTCATTTCTTATTTGGGATCCTTTAATGTTATGAAAAAATTCACACCTTGATCCCCTAAGATCCCGATGTTACACCTGCATATGTAACATAATGAATTAATTACTTTAGCCTTGGTGGATTAATGTTTAATTAAAAAACTAGATTAGCAATGTTATTTATGAGCTTACCTCGCATGCTCGTCTTTCTTGAAGGCCTTGTACGCTTCGACCATGGTGCTCTTTTGATCACGACGGCTCATCATGGGGTCAACGTACGGGCTTGCAATGTACTTGCTTGCCATTCTCACCCGTGCCCGCTCAATAGGGTCTGAAATTAATGATACCTGATCCTGGACAGCAGATCCCTCTGGTGTCGACAATCGCGAGCTACTGGCTTCAAGAGTGTTGTGAAGAAGATGGTCCCCTTCATACGCAACTATTGCAAGGCTCTCATCCTCTCCCATCGCTGCATCGATCACCGGATCAGCATCCGCTGCTAGTGTATCATCTCCGTCGGCACCAGGTTCATCTTGGTGCCCTTCACCAGTAGCATCCTCGCGGTCGGCACCAACATCTTTAGATGAAGGTCCGCCCTATAAAATGAGAGAAATGAGAAAATCGTTAGCATAAACCGATGCCTATAAATTAGTACTAACCATACTAAACATAAACAACCAATATATGTGCAAATATTGAATTTCGTACTTGTGATTTCAGACCCTCTAGAATCTGAGTGACAACACGGTCCTCAAACTTCTGCAAGGCCAGAGTCAATGATTGGATTGAAGCCTTCAACATCGACATCTCTTTTTTATGTCGGTTCATGAACTGTCACAATTGACACTTCGTTACTAGTCCGTCATTGACTCTTATGGATTCAGTCAACTGCAATAAGATATATATTAATGTGGGTCAATGTAAATAGATAGGAAATTGTTGAACACTAACTATTAGAACTATAAAAGACTTACCGGTGGCTCGTTACTAGTGTGTGGTTAAGCATGACCGATCGGTGCTTGAGGTGCTTGGGTCGCCTCCCTTAACTGCAATGACAAAAATTATTGTGTTACTGTGTAAATAGATATGGAATTGTTGAACATTAACCATTAGAACTATAAAATCCTTACCGACGACGAGTTATCACTGTACATATGAGGAGGATCTCTCAGTAGTTGAGGAGCTGTCGTAGCATGGCCCAACTGCAAACACATCTATGTTAGTCAATACTCACATGTGGAATTGTTGAATACAAACAGTTAAATCCGTCCTTACTGGCTGTTCACTGCCATGCATATGGTCACCCCCTTCTTCCAACTCAGGGCCTGACAACTCATCCTCTAAGCCAGTGGCTATGCGTTTCTGCTTAACTGCACCACTAGCTCTTCTACCCTTTACTGCCTCATCTTTTCCCTCGCACCTAAGCCCCAATCAGCCCGATCCTCCATGTGCCCTATAGGCACGTACTGGTGTCCCTCAGATAGCGGGACATCAATGTCAACGAAGTAATCCCAGCTCGACTCCTCCAGGGTAGGCTCCAAGGTCTCAACTGCCCATAACTGCAAAATAAGGGTTGTGATTAAATATAATTTTATGGAAAATTATTATAGAAATGCATATCAAAAAGTAGCCAAACTGTTTACTCATCTGCTGAGACGACTCTAACTTCTCAATTGCTTTGTAAAATGCAATCGGCTTCTGATTGCATTCCCATTTCAGCATACATGGGTAGACGTCCTTTGGATCAGAGGGGGCAACTAGTTTTCGGAAGGATGGAATTGCCTCCAGTGCCTAGAACTACAAGTCAAATATAACATTGTTAAACAGTAAATGATAAACGAGTGCAACAATAAATTTTTAAGTCAAAAGGAAACTCATAAATGTTAAGTGCCAGTACCTGAATCACCCACGGGAATTCGTAAATGTTGTACCGTAAACGGGTAGTCGGGGGCAAGTTTGAGGCAGACACTTCGAACCCCTTCAAAATGTAGTCCTCAGTTAGCCTCCATACGTAATGACCCTATGGGAAGGCATTCCAGGAGTCGATGTCCTCCACCAATGAAAATAGCCAAGGCGTCACCCGTCTATGGTAATCTTGACTGAATAAAATGTTATTCGCGATCAAGACAAGGGCCATCTTGGTCACGTCACCAACTCGTTGCAAGCTACCTCTGCAGAATGTATTTAGCAACTCCTGCAGCTTAACGCTCTACTGCCCGTTCCAGTATCGTGCATGAATTCCATCAGCAACAACCTCGTACGGTCGTGCGAACACATCGGACATTGGACCAAACTTCAGGCCGATGATAAGGCAGAACTCCTACTTTGATATCCGTGCCTTGCTCTTGCCAATGGCAAACCACAACTCGTGCTCCATTGATTCTGCCGCCTTGATTCGATGAATCATAATGCTATGCAGGAGACCGACGCTGAAGTAACCTTGTGGATATACGTCCAGCAGCATGCCGAAACACGTACTCTTCACTGCATCGTACTCCCCTTTCTCTTGGAAAGTCTTGTTGATGTAATGTAGCTGCGACCACTTACAGTGGGTGTTGATGCCGACATTGAACGACCACTTCTCCCTCGGCACAATCAGCAAGCTATCAATATCCTTATGCTGTCCGGAGTGCATCTGCAAAACATGGAACACATGCACAATTAAGGTAGCCCATAACACGAAACAAGGTACACTGAAGATAGAAAAAGAAATAAATAAATAAATGTGGTCACACGCCATGCATAAGGGTCATGACACGCCATGCATAAGTGTCGTGACACGCCAAGCATAACTGTCGTGACACGCCACGCATATATGTGTCGTGACACGCCACGCATCACTGTCATCACAAGCCATATAACACTCACTGTCGTGACACGCCATGCATCACTGTCGTGACAAGCCATGCATCACTCACTGCCGTGACACGCCAACCCTAAACCCGTGACACGAAAAAAACCTAAAAAACCAGTTAGCCCACAACACGCATCCCTAAAGTCATGAAACCCTTAAAACCAAAGAAAACCAGTAAACCCACAACACGCCATATGCAGACACGGACCCCCTTCTTCAACACTTTGGTACGACCATAACCAGGAATAAAAAAGTTTGGCAAAGCAAAAAAAAGAAAAAGAAAAAAAAATAACTTATCAAACCAAACCTAATCGTAAAAAAACAATGAACAGAATAAAGTTTTAATTTTAGACTGACTAACCGCTTCATTGATAGCAGACATCGTTGCTGTGATGTAGTTAAGCTTGGCAAGAACGAAGTCGAACTCTCTGCTACGTTTCAGGATGATGAATGAATCAAAATCTCTTACTTCCTTCACACGGACCTTTGCGATTTCATAATGGTAGAAAAATATTTATTTTTAATTAAATGGCCTTTTATATTCATTTCTGAAACTCCTTAAAAGTCCAAAGGGTTTCCTCGTTTTTTGCCCACCTTCTTTCAAATGTCAGACGTGTCACTAATTCAACCTTGCCGTGTCAGACGTCTGTCACGACCCAATTCTCGGGCCATGACCGGCGTAAGGACCCAATGAGCATAGCTCACTAAGCCCAAGCAAGCCTATTCCCACGACTTTATTCCACTTATGCTCGTGTGAAGCATCCACACGTAATGCACCCAGTGTGCATACAAAGCTAATTAACAATGGCATATCCAATCATACATACACACACACCTTTTCCCGGGTGTGAACATAGCCAAATCACAATGGCATTATCAATCACAATATACATGCACTATTCCAGTCATGTATTTAGCAATTTACATTACATACATACATTTATATTATTGAGTGTATTTACAATACAAAAGGACCCAAGACTTCCAACGGAGACATTTACAATAAAAGGAATCACTATCGAATGCCAGACACATACCCAGGAGATGCTCTACAGGGACTCCTCGATCTAGGGTCCAACAGTCTCCTGATCTGAAAACATGAATTTTATAAAACGTGAGTACGAAACTCAGTGAGTGAATATCAGAAGGGAACAAGCAATCCTAATAAGGAAATTTGACAACCATGATGCACCAGTTGAAAACGAGACAACTTTTCTTTCTAACTAATATTTAACCCTTTTCACTTACCTCGAGATTTATTTATTTATTTATTTTTGCTAAATACAATTATCGCTGCAGTGAGAAGGCGTTCTTGCTGTAGTGTAGCGAAATCATAACCCGTCGTTGTACGAGGGTTTCGTGTAAAACCCATTTTTCTCAATTTAAGGCAATTTGCATACCATACAATCACATATATACACAAGACATGAGCAATCATATATATATACACAAAGACATTTATCTGAGCACTTGCAAGCGTTATGTATCGCCGTCCCTACAAGCCCCTAGATAGCAAATCATGCTTCACCAAAGTTCGACTGTGATAATTTTCAGAAATCGTGGGCGTTACGTATCGCCATCCCCACTTTGCTCAATTCTGAAACTTTTAGGAAATTGTGGGCGTTACGTATCATCGTCCCCACTTTATTCAACTCAAATTTTCTAAGAATCGTGGGCGTTACGTATCGCCATCCCCACTTTGCATTCCATTACATCGATTTCACATAACTTATCAACAATACATGTAAGCACCATATAAAGGTACACAGATGCATCGCAATCATATAGATGAGCAATATTCAACAAAATAAATTTTCACATCAATAAAATAATATTTCACGAAAAGCTTGTTCCCATGGTACTCATTCTTTTAAAGAAGATTGAATAAAATCATTCAAGCATTTTATTCAATAAGTTCATATTTTCCAAAACCATTTTTGAGATGCAAATTCACTTACAGGTTTTTCGGGAGTCGAATTCGAGCACTTCGACTGCTAATCCTCGGGTGCGATTTTCTTACCTTTATCCGAGGGCTCACCACCTTGACAAATAGCACAATAATTTAATTACTATAATGGTGTTAATTAGGTATAAAATTAACCTAATTTCTATACGGATGTATAGAATACTCGGTCAATCACTTAAACGCGGTGTTGACCTAATTTGGCCAATTACCCAATAAATTGGCCAATGCGTCCGATTTGAGTCCAAATTGCACCATTCTTTTTCTAATACCTTAATTCACCACATACCATTTAAATAATGCCAATTTCAGCATTTAAACTTTTCCATTTCTTCATGGAAAAATTCAACTATCATAGTGCATTATCACTGAAATTTTTCCTACTAGACTTTTTCACTTTAATTTGTCATTTTCTAATTTATTTCATTTCAAATGAAATCATTTCATTTGAAATGAAACAATTCCTCATTGTTTCTCAACACACTAGGTTCGGCCTTGAGTGATTCATGGGGAAATCAAATTTTCTTTTTACGGTTTTGCTTACTAACATGCTAACCTACCTCCAAACACTAACATAGTCTAGAATCAAGCCAATCCAACAATCATTCCTCATCCATACCCATTTTTTAGAATTCAATTCATCATGATATCTCAATATTCAACCATGGAAATCAAGAACAAAAGCATAGGTATTGTAGATCATAAGCCAAAGTGAAGAATTATTACCTTTTTCACTTGATTTTTCTTGAAAATCACACTTTGTCTTGAATTTTCACCTAGGTTTCATGGTTTTTCCCTTTGTTCTTCTTTCCTTCCCCTTAATTCTGGTGTGTGCCGAATTTAGAGAGAGAAAATGAGTGTTAATGGCTGATTTTTAGGCTTAAATAATAAAATAAACAAGTATGCCATGTGGCATAATGCCATTGGTCTGTTTTTCTTACTTTTTTACTTTTTCTTCCATTTCTTTTCCACCACTTGATTATTCTAAATCATGATATGATCAAAAGATGATCATGGCTGAAAAAATATGTTCTGGTGGTGTAAAATTATGGTTTTGCCCCCAAAATGATAAAATTACGATTTTACCCCTATACTCCGAAATGTCCTGGAATTATATTATTTTCACTGTCCAACCTCAAATAACACTAATATTAATCCATATTAACCAAATGGGACAAAATCTTTTCAAAAAAATTCCCGTTTAGTACTTTGGTGGTAAAATTACCATTTTACCCTTGTGCTCCAAAAACAACGGGAATCACAATTTTACACTGCTAAACATCATTTTATAATCCAATAATCATAACTATATTTCATAAAATTATTTTTGGTCCAATATGATCAAATCTTGGTTAAAAATCTCCATTTTATCATCAAATAGAAAAATGACCATTTCGTCCCTAATCGGTCAATTTTTTCGATCGACTCCAAACTAGACCTTTAACTCCAAATCACTATTCTGAGCTATTCTGTGGGTTTCAGAATTTTGAAATTCCTCTTAGAATTTCTATTAAACTAATTTGAAGCTCGATTTAACTTAATTGTACCACTAGGTATAATACCGGCTTTTAACAACTTGGACAGGGTCCCACAACGTCTAACCATGCCGTGTCACACATACTAAACATTGCCATGTCACACGTATAGAAATGACCTGTCACACACTCTAAACACTACCGTGTCACAGCCGCGTCACACATTCTCGCCTTGCCGTTTCACACATTATAATGCTGTCATGTCACACGTCTATCCATGGCGTGTCATACCCTCTAAACACTACTGTGTCACAGCCGCGTCACGCATTCTCGCCTTGCCGTTTCACACATTATAAAGTTGCCGTGTCACATGTCTATCCATGGCGTGTCACACCATCTAAACACTGTCATGTCACAGCTGCGCCACACATTCTCGTCTTGCCGTGTCACACGTCTATCCATGACGTGTCACACATTCTAAACGCTGTCGTGTCACAGTCGCGTCACACATTCTCTCATTGCCGTTTCACACATTATAACTCGACTGTGTCACACGTCTAGCCATGGCGTGTCACACCCTCTAAACACTACCGTGTCACAACCGCATCACACATTCTCGCCTTGCTGTTTCACACATTATAACGTTGCCGTGTCACACGTCTAACCATGGAGTGTCACACACACTAAACACTGTCGTGTCTCACCGCGTCACACATTCTCACCTTGCCGTTTCACACATTCCCTCCGTGCCGTTTCACGAACTCTAAAGCATGTCATCACACAAACGTCTCACATATGGCCTGCTGTAGCATGGCCATTTCCTGTTTCGGATTCACATTTTTCTCCTTTCGATTCACAACTCTAAAGCCTGTTTCGGATTTTTGGTTTCACATCATTTTCGAAGCTTTCAATTCATCACGACCGGTTCCTCCTTCGATTTAATATCACCCTTCTAGTATTATCTGAATGCCATGTCCGAAATATCTGAAAAACCCTCTCATGCTTCTGGGGAAAAAAATGGATGTTTTGCACAAAATTAGATGTTCGAGAATTCGAAATTGTAAGAAATTCTTCGCATATTAATTTTTTCTTTTTTCACCTGTTTGGGAATATGCGTCACCCAAGTTGTCTCACTAAAGGCATTTTTGTCCCAAAATCTATTGGAGTGGCTATAAACAGTTAAATTTATGCGGAGGGTTATTTTTGAAAACACGTTGTTTTCAAGGGCCAAAAAAAAATCCCCCAAAAGAAAAACCCCAAACCCTACCCAATAATTCACAGGGGAAAACACTAAAAATCAAGAATTCAAGCCATTAAAAGGTAAATTCATGAATTTTCATGTTGACTTCCATTGCCCAAGCTTTATTTTTTCATTTGATGCTTGAATCTCTTGTGGGTATGAACTACCCCTGCTAGCTGAACCTCATGGGAGGATTTTGAGAAATCATTTTGAGTGATTTTAGGTTGATTTGATGTTATTTAGTTAGGTTATAATGGTATGTATCAAAACTTACCAAGAAATAAGATTTTTCTCCATTAAGCTCACCATGGTCGAACCTTCTAGGGGATGAAATACAGTTGATTCTAATGTTATTTTGTGGTATTTAAGTGAAATTTAATGAATTACAAGGATGGAAAAATAATTGGAATTTTCGGTGTAAAATTTCAAATTTTTACCCAATAGAGGTATTTTCGTAAATTACGATCGAGACTGATAATTTGCATCACACTGAGGGATGTTAAGTCAAATTAGATGCAATTGAGGTATAGAAACTGGAAAAACTTGATTGAATTAAATTAAGGATTTTAGCAATTTAGACGCATGTAGGTGAGTCGGTCGGACACCATGAGAAAACGACTATCCGGACCATTTTTACCCCGTTTCATGCATCACATAGAGCCTGAAATTGATTATGGTTAATTGGCACAATTTATTGAAATTGGTGTCACACGAAACACATAGGTGATGGGTCCCTGGACACGAGAAAAAGGCAGTGTAGTGAGAAATTGAAAATAGGAGTATCGGGCACTCTTATGACGAGGTGAGTTGATTAATTATCATCTATAATATCTGGAGTGGTTTTATTATGGCTGTATGCTTTTGAAAGCATGATGAAATTGAAAATAAAAATATTATGATTTTCCATTAAAACATATTTGATGAAATACTGTTTTGAAATTAAATGTCAATTTTATGAAATAGAGTACATGGAGACCAAATTAGTGAATTGTGTTATTTATGAAACAAATGAAATCTATGGCTTACGACATTGGAAAGCATGTTGGCTGAATTGTTTATTTTTATAAGTGATATAAATTGTCTATTAATTTGACAATTGAACATAATTTATTGGTCATGCTATGTTGCTAAATTTGTATGAAATTTGGTGGACTACAATAAAGAAAACACTGCAGTGAGGGTTTGCCATGGACTGCCTTTATGAGGAGCACGGTAAAACCTGATAAATTGTTACCTCGATCAGAGAGGCGCGTAAGGGAACTCCTGAGGTAATGTTAAAATTCTCTTCACGCTAAACCACCACGTGAAGATGAATTCGGTCAACACCAAGGAACGGCTGTATATCTAAATGAAATATGTTTATAACAGCCTTGGTGGACTCGGTTATGGTGCCTCAGGCCAAGGCATCACCTAGTAAAGATTTGGCATAAGTCGGGTTTTAAGGAAAATCATAAGCCTTGTGTTTTGAGAAAGTGAAATTGTTTTGCCTGATTGCCTTAAATTGGGTGAATAAGTTATATTATGATATCATGGTTATATATTGTCTTCATCTACTCGACTTTAGATGTCGTAGATAGTAATTATCCAACTCACTGGGTTGTAAAACTCACCACCCTCTCCTCCCCCTTTCAGGCTTGAGACTACGAGTAAGCACTCGGAATACCATTAGAGGCTTGATCAAAGCCGTGTCTTTTATATACAAAGGTACATGGTTATGCATAGTGGGCCCACATGTCATTGTAATTTAAATTTTGTATATTGGTTACCTGGATGGATATACATACAAATTTATTTTACTTTCAATTGTTGAAAATTGATTTTCGATCTTTCTAAAAATATTGATTTGAAATAAAACTTAATATTTCGTTTAATATTTTGTCTATTCTACTCATATGCAACGATTTTATAAATCGTGAAATTTCTGGATAAAGAAAGACGAAAATACCCCTAGTTAGTAAATTGTGTGTTCTAATTATTTTAATTAGAAATCAGAATTTTTATTCTGTGAAAAATGTTTCTTGGAAACTAATAACCACAGGGGAAATGGAAAACTGCTACGAGATGCCTTGTGAGGTCTCAATAGAGTACTCAGGGATTAAGGTCTTATCGAGACATCGCGGCAGTTGTCACGGACCCTATGGGTGGTTCCGGGGTGTGACAACAACAATTGACATATGAACAAAAGAACATATGCATTTCATCAACCTAAATCTCACTATAAGCATGCACAAACATTTGTTTGCCTTCTCTAGCATCAATAAATGGTATCATAAGTTTTGTCCCAATTCATTTTTAAAAGAGATTACATCACCCATCAAGCTTATATTATTGTTTCTGCTCAAAATGACAATGGAACAAGAAAAGGTAGAAAAGGGAAAGACAAAAGTAATATATAAGATAATAAAACAAACACATGTGAAACAAATACTTGTGGTAGGCTAATGGTTGTGTTGTAATCACTCATTACAACTATGGAGTCCCAATTTGATTAACCTAAGGAAGTTCCAAGAACTTTTGAATTTTTTATCCAATAATAAGATTTATCTAGTGGTAGCCTACAAATAATATCACAGATGGAATACCTTATCAATACTTTTGTCCACTAAAAATACAACAAACACACACCATTTCAACTTCATCACAAAAATAAAGTAAGATTAACATAAATAAACATCTATCAAACAATTAAGTATGATCAAGTAAACTAACTATCAATATTAAGGACATGCCTAAGTGCCTCATCCGCCATTTATAGCATAAACTTCCTTTTTGTATTAAATCAAGAACAATGTTAGTCAAGTTCCCTTAAAATAAATAAAAATTTGGCATAGAGTAGAAGCTAGAAGGGGATAAAATTATCGTAGATACAATGTTTTAATGCATTGTTATATAAGCTAACATGTCAAAGGTACATTGACATTTAAAGTAGCAAGGACTAATATGATGCTTCATAAATTGTATGTTGGAAGGTAGTTATGAGCTTGCATGTTAGATGAGCCACAAAAGTTTTGTATGTTCAAAAGCAACATCTTGCCTTATAGGAAATTCAAATATTCATGATCTTCATAGCAAAATAATTTCATTGCACAAACATATCTATGACAAAGATTTTAATGGCTCATAAACTACCTTTCCACTTATTACACTAAATTGAATACTAAATCACAAAAGTATGTTGGTTCTCGTTTTTCTTATGGATGAATGGACAATTTAGATGTTACTATTTATAGATTATTATGATTTACTAATGCAGCTTTGCCTTTATTATTAAAGAATCAGTAATTAATAAGATAAATCAAATACACATCCATACCTCATTATCAAAATCAATACAACAAATAAATAAATGAAGTTCAAAAGATGTAAGATTTTATTACAACAAGGAAAAAAGGGAAAGGAATTAGGGAAATTTGTCTTACTTTTACTCTTATGCTTTAATAAAAAATGAGAGAACTTCATATAACCATCTCATGGAATTTTTTTGAAACCTACTCGAACAAATATTTTGTCTTTGACTCTATATAAAGCATACCAACTAAATCAAAGTTTTTGCATTCTTAACTACAATACACATATCTAATTTAGTGTCTATAAAGGTTAATAGATGATAGGTATTTTTAGTAACTAATTGCAACTAAGTAATAATACCTTTCTGTAAATTCAATTGGTGTCCTCAATGAAACTTAAATTAAATTTCCCTGATCAAGCCAAATATGAAAGATTCACAATTGAAGACTTGTGTGAGAAAAATTTGAGAGTAAAATATTTTTGTTGAATCTAAATATATCTTACAATTCAATAAGTTAAGATAAAGGCTCATCAACCTTGTTAAACTCTATTGAAAGAATCTTCCATTCTTGGGCACACCCATTACACAATTTGCACTATTTTATCGAAAAGGAAAAGACCAAAAAAAACCTTTCATTTTATCACAACAAATCTTTGCTAACATTTTAGGCTTATTAAGGGGAACTCAGATTTCAAAATATGGTAGAATCTAGAGAAAGTTACATTAAAACTTATAACTATTCTAAAAACAAAAACCAGGATTAGATCTAGTTTCTGCCATTTCATCAATAATGATCAAATTTGAATATCTAGTTGAAAAATCATACAAAACATAAAAGAAAAGAATATCAACTTATTAGAGTCTAAAGAGTGAGAGTATAAAATGGATCAATCATCAAGTCATGTAGCTCATTTCAAATTCCTCTCATTCTTTTTCGATTATTCACCTTTCTCAATGGGAATTTTCTAAAACGAAACAAAAAAATTATTCAAGAAATTAGAGCACAAAATTTCTATATGAAATTTGAAAAAATAACAAAAAAAAAACTTTAAATCAAAAGAACTAAGAAAATATCTAAGGATTTCTTTATAGCAAAGCCAATTGAGAATTTTATTCGTAGCCAAACAGAAAAAATGAACAAAGAGAAAAAAAATTCGATAAGTCAAGAAAAAGAGAATTTACTTGTCTTAGAAAAAAATGAGAGTAAAAAAAATAAGCAAATTTTTTTAGCCCTCAAATATAAAGTGTTTTTGAAAATAATCTTTTTTATAATTTTAATTATTTTTAGCCAAGAGAAAAAAATTTTGAAAAAAATTACCCTTGATGAAACCTCCTTATATTCATGCGCATGTGAAAAAAAAGTTGTTACACACCATGTTGTAAAAAAATTATTACAAGCAATGTTGAAAAAAATTTGTTACATGCCACATTTAAAATATTGTTACATCTAATAACTCTATTATGTAGAGTTATTTTGATCATTTTGAGAGCTTAAATAGCTAGATCTTTAAATTTTTAGGTTTAGATTTTAGCCTTTTAACTGTTTTTCTAGTTTAAGTTAAATTACATGTTGAATAGTTAAATTAAATTATTTTAGTTCTATTTTAAGTTATTTTGCTTTAATTTACTTTAAGAAGAGTTGTTGTCAATTTCCCTTGTGGTTTCATATAGAATATTTGATGAGCAAGGTGCAATTGAGTCAAAATAGCACAACTATGATGAAGGCTTTACTCATATATGCTGCAGTAATTCAAAAATAACTTGAACTGCAGAAGTTCAATTGATGTGATTTTTAATCCATTGGAAAGCTAAGAGAATGGGCTACAACTTCATGTTTACCACTTTTCCCAAGTTAGACTAGATCAGGGTGAAAATCACATCCAAAGATGATGGACAAATGCAGTTCTGCACCAGGTAGCTTGGTGACTAAAGTATTGGCTCTGAGTTACCCATGGCCATGGCGTAAAAGGAGTTACTACTGCTATGCTGGGAGGATAGTGGCCACGGCGTTGAGCTAGTGAAGAGTATCATACAAATGGCCAAGACCAAACCACCGTGGTGCTAGAGAAGTAGTGTCGTGGCACCACCAATGTTTACCATGGCTCCGCGATGCCACCTCAACTTCCAAAAATAAAACTTTGATGGAAAATTGGAAAGTAGGGCACTTTGCACCTATTTAAGGGACTTTTTGAGCGCATTGAGAAAAGAGGACGATAGCATCTTTTTTGGAAAATTAGAGCTAAGAATCAAGTAAGAATTTAACAGTAATTGAGAGAGATTCGAGATTTACCAACCTTCAACATTAGTTTTTTTCTTTTTTTTGTGTTATATTAATTTTCTTGTTTTGAATTCATGGCTTTTTTTTTATTATGCTGGAAATTCTTGCAGGGCCCAACTACCCTGTAAATGTTTTATTAATAATCATGAAAATTAAGTACAAAAGGGAAGGGGACATAAATCGAACCTCCAAAGTTACATGAACTCGAGAAGGATCAAGAAGAGTGCCTAGAATGGGATGTTTCATTTTATGACCATATTCTTTACTATCGTCACAAAATTGAAACACTTCCATATTACAAAATTCTATGAAATTAATTGAATAAAAAAGACAAAGATAAACTAGGAGTACTACTTCTTTACATTCATTTAAAACGAACATAAGGTAAGCTAACTTTATCTAGTTTAAAAATACCTCTAAGCTGACCTTCTACTTATGAAAATACTTGTAGGTTTTGGTGCGTATGCCCCTGATTTGAGAGATAATCTGTAGCTTGGTTACCCTCTCTATGGATGTGCGAAATTTGAAAAGAGATACCACTCAAACACCTTCGAATGGAAGCAAGCAAATAACGAGTCCTAGAGAATCCTTGATGGCCCTCTTGTAACATTTGTACCACTACTTTTGCATCCATCTCTATCCAAAGTCTAGTAACATTATGCTTAATACACAAAAGTAAACCCCTTTGTAGTGTCATTAATTCTGCTTGTAATGAATTTTGAGATCCAAAATTTTCAAAGAACCCAAAAATCATGATACTTGTATGATCTCGGAGAAGTCCACCTCTAGCAGCATTCTGAAAATTATGCTTAGAGCTACCATCAACATTCAACTTAAACTCACCTGCTGATGGTTTGTGCCAAGAAAATATTTTTGGTGGATATGGGGATGTCTGCTGAAATATTAGCCCCCATGCTTGTGAAATCTATAGATCACCCCTCCATTACCATCTGTGAAATTGCCTCCCATGAAATAACTGCTGTATGAGTTTTAACACTCTCCACACCACTTTATTAGGATACATACTGAGGTCCCTATGCTTCGCATCATTCTTTTCAACCCATAAGAACCAAAAAATAAATAAAGGCATTAACGTGTGTATGTGTCTTTTTTTCGTATAGTCACTAGAGTAATACCATGCCCATATTATCTGATAAATATTTTGGGGATGAATAATGTTGATTTGGAAAAATTTTGTAAATTAATTCCAAACCTGCACAGCTATTAGGCATTCCCACATGACATGTAAAAGGGACTCCTCTAAGTTGCAATGTTGGCATTTAGAAGCAAATTGAAAGCCCTTGGTTTTCAACTGCAAATCAATTGGGATCCAATCCTGTAACGACCTCCATAGAAAGAAAATGATAGTTAAAGGAATGCTTTTATGCCAAATTAAATTAAACGTTGGATTTACCGACTGGCGTTGTCAAATTATTTCCCAAGCGGACTTAGTAGTGAATTGCCCATCCAAAGTAGGTACCCAATACGCCCTATCATTACTGAAAGGACTTATTGAAATTTTTAAGATTTCCACCACAACATCCTCCAGCAACACATTGTTTAGCTTATCCACATGCCATTTACCATCATCATAGAAATAGGAAACTCTCGTCATAGAAGATGCAAATGATGAGAACCGATTAACCAAGGGAGCCTCACCCATCCAACAATCATTCCAAAAAAGTAACTCACCCTTACCTATCTACCACCTCGTGTATTGCTCAGTGGCTGGACAACTAGCTAACACCCGTTTCCATGTTTGTGAATCACGAAGTTTCAGTTGAACGCACCTTAGAATTTGGCTGCTACAATATTTAGTCCGCATGAATCATGTCCAAAGGCTGTTACAAGACATAAGCCTCCACCAAAGCTTCATGGTAAAAGCCTCAAACACATCACGTAGGCCTCGGATGTCCAATCCGCCTTCACTAGATGGTAGAGTGGTCTTATGCCATGAACCTCAATAAATGTGTCTAATACCTGCTGAACCTCCCCACAAGAAATGATTGAACATTTTGTCAATTTTTTCAGTTACACAAATAAGGGGTTTAAAGACCTAAAGCAAATAGATAGGTAGAGAAGACAATACACTTCATAGTAACGTTATTCGCCCACCCGAGGATAATATTTTATTATCCCATCCTTCTATACGCTCACGGATCTTTTCCACCAATTCATCAAATAACATTACCTTTTTAGGTCCTTTATATAGTGGCACCCCCAAGTATGTTATCGGTAGGCACTTATGAACAAAGCCAATAGCTTGAGAAATGATCTGATTGCGCGAATTTGCCATATTTCGATGAGTGATAAAGTAACTCTTGGAATGGTTTATTCGCTGCCCAGAAATCTCCTTATATTCTTACAAGAATGTTAAAATTTTTTGCAATGAGGATTTTGCACCGTTAGTGAAAATAATAATATCATCAGCAAAGGCCAAATGGCTGACTGACATGGAGCAATTAGAAAAGTAATGCAGAAATGAATATTGAGCAAGCAAAGCATTCAACCCTCGGGATAAATAATTTGCTGCCAGAATAAATAAAAATGGGGAAATGGAATTGCCCTATCTAAGTCCTCTTTCTAACTTGAAGTAGTCCACAGCCTCACCATTTATCAATAGAGAAAACTAGCAATTAGATATGCAACGGTGAACCATACCAATCCACTAAGAATAAAATCCACACTGCTGTAGCATTTTATAAAGAAAATCCCATTCAAGCCAATCATATGCCTTTATCATATCTAATTTGATAATAACATTTCCACCCCTTGACTTCCGGTCAATTTTCCCTATTAGTTCTTGAGCAAGTGGGATATTGTCACTGATCAGTCCCCCCCCTACGAAGTCGCTTTGATTATTTGTAATAATGGAAGGAAGCACCCTTGCAAGACAGTTAGCCAAAATCTTAGTAATGATTTTGTTTACAACATTACAAAGACTTATCAGTTTAAAATCGCTCCATTTTGAGACATTATTGTTTTTGGGCAACAAAACAATTATTGTAGATGTTACTCCCTTAGGGAGCTCAACTCCATGAAAAAAATCAACAACTGCATCCAATAAGTCATTTGCCACAATATCCCAGCATTGTTGATAAAAATATAAGGAGAATCCATCAAGACCAGCAACACTATACTTATCGATATTGAAGACTGCCTTTTTCAACTCCTCCATTGATGGCACTGTACATAAACTCAGATTATCATTATCAGAAACAATAGAAAGAATCAATGAAGCATCAACCTTGCCATATCATATGGTCCCTTTTTCATAAGGGAGGAGAAGAATTCCATTGCAGAAGACTTTACTGCATCAGGTTCCTTCATCTAACTACCATCCTGATCTTGAATCTTGAAAATATGGCTTTTGATTCATTTCTTCTTGACCCACATGTAGAAGAATTTGGTATTTCGCTCACCCTTCATAAGCCATTTTATACCAGATTACTATTTCCAAAATAATTCTTCTACACTAAAACAATGGTTGAGCTGAGAATAAGCTTTATTCATTGCTGCACGATTCTCAGTTGGTTGTTTTTGTTGAAAAACTAATTCACAGTTTGTTTTGAATTCATGACTGAATTTCTTTGGATATTGTTTTATTTAGATATCATGAACTAATTTATTTTTCTAGGATTGTGGTGGATTTCAACATGCAGTCTGAATACTTATTTTTCTATTATTTATCATGGATGTATATCGTTTTAGTTATTCAATTTGTTTTTAATGCTTTTAATTGCCTAATTAACAATTAATTGATTTATAAATCTAATTGAAACTCGATAGAGAGATTTTAAGTTAGACTAAGATTTGAATAGTGTATGCTTACGTCACTTAAGCGATCTGATTCGTGATTTCGGTAGACATACATCAATTGCCATACAAAGCCAAATTAGGACATTTGCTTAATGAAGTTAATTTAATTGATTCCTATAAACATATAGTGAACTAATTAAGTTAACTATTTGTGCAAGCATCTCAACGGAGACTTGTCCATAGCCTTGGATTCTAGGTTAGTAAAACCACCTAGGAAAGATAAAAACAAGAAAAACTAGTATTAGATGAAGTGTTGAATGAACACATGATCTTATGTCTTTAATCTACTATTTTTCTCTACACATTGAATTTCGTCTGGTTAATTAAATGTTTACTTTAATTTCATTTTTGATTAGCTTTTAAATCTTTGGTTTACTTAAATAAGATTAATTTGTTATACAATTTTAGTCATTAATGAAACTTTAGAAACAAATCTTTGAGGAAATAATAATCTGGACTTATTGTCTATATTACTTGTACAATACGTATACTTGTATGTGCAAAATCAACAACAACCTGCCATGTTGAAAAAAAAAGTTATTACAAGCCAAGTTGAAAAAAAAAGTTGTTACATACCATGTTAAAAAAAAAAGTTGTTGTACGCTATATTGAAAATAAAAATTGTTACATGCCATGCTAAAAAAGTGTTGCAGTCATCTCCTAAAGCCGCCATAGACAATAGAGAACATTTTTCCATCAAAGCTCTTGAATATTTTCTTTACAAAATCATTAGAAAGTGACACAAAGTTTTGCGATTCATCAACAACATCATCTGGCAAGGACTTTTCTAGAATTTTTTTATGAGATTTTACCAAATCAAAAATAAATGGAAGCAACCAAAGTGCAAAAACTATTTTCTTCCCTATAATTCTTTTTCACATTCTCCTTTTTATTTTTTTTCTATTTTCCCTTTATTTCAATTTTTCACTATATTGGAAAAAATTGAAATCTTTTGTATATTTCAAGATGAATAGAAAATCTTGAACCATTCCTTTCCTTTCATTTACAACTGAAACACAAAAACTGTTTTCTTTCCTATAGTTCTTTTTCACCTTCTTCTTTTTTCTTTTTTTGCACTTTCTCTTTGTTTCAAATTTACACCAAATTTGAAAAAATTGAAATCTTTTGTTTATTTCAAGATGGATGGAAAATCTTGAACCATGTCTTTCTTTTCCTCTACAATTGAAACACAAAAATTGTTTTCTTTCCTGCAGTTCTTTTTCACCTTCTTCTTCTTCTTTCTTTTGTTGCACTTTCTCTTTGTTTCAATTTTACACAAAATTTGAAAAAAATTGAAACCTTTTGATTCAAGATGGATGGGAAATCTTGAACCATTCCTTTCTTTTTCTCTATTTCAATTCTTTTTATTATTAAGATTTTTGGAAAGGAAGATAAGCAAACCAGAAACGTCATTTTGAATGGTTTAAAAAGCCTGAGAGAGCTGGATGGGCAGTGAAAGAGAAATTAGGAGCATCTAATTTGTCTGAAAAGATTTTATAGGCATTTTTGCCAAGTCATAACAAAAGTTGGGTAAAAACAGTTAACTTTATATTTAAGGTTACTTTTGAAATAAATTTATGAGGTTGGTTATTTCTCACAATTTGCTCTAAAAAAATCTAGAGAAATTTGGTGAGAAATAAAGTAAAAGAATATCATGAAAAAGAGGGGGGGATATAAACTGAGAGTGATTTTCCAAAAAAAAAATTAAACTTAAAAGGTAAAAGGCTTTTTCTTTTAGGTTGTTTCATGGGCCATATCTTCTTTTATATTTTGGTCATAAATTTATTTAAATTTGTTGTTATTTAATTACACTTTTGACAGTGCAACTAAATGAAATGTATTAAGTGTTATGTGATTATATTAATTGCGTTAGAACAATTGCAAGTAAAATTATGCAATAAAAAGTCAAATTTATTATAGTGAAACCATTAACTTTTAATTTATACAAAAAATATACAAACAAATTACAGTACTTAATTACAAAAAGATCAAGTTTAGTTACAAAAAGAATTCATTTATAGTAGGAACCAATGGGTCTCCTCAATCCTTTTGGTCTAAAAGAGTATAGTAGTTGAAAGCTCTACTCTATGAAAAGTATCAGCTGGATTGGATGTTCTTGAAAGAAGTATGTCCCTTTTAAGTATATTCCCTTCTTTTATCGATATAACTAGTGGCATTCAATGCCATTGAAGCAAGAGTTCCTTTAAGTCTAATCTAAATAAGAACAGTTAACAAGATAGTAGTTCCCTCTTTCCCTGATGAGACTATACTAAATAATAAATAGTTTCATCTTTCATTTTGTTCACCCATTATAAAATTATGCTTACGTGCTAATTAAAAAAAGGCCTATCTAAGCTTGTTGTTGGATTTTATTTCCTTTTTTTTTTATTCTTGCTAATAGAGCATCTTTACTTCTCTCTTAACAATTAACTTAGTCCTATTAGTTCAGGTTGTTTTGCTAGATAGAGCTTATTATTATGGTCCTCCTACTTTAATTAGGTAATTTTTGAATAGGGATGCAGCACACAAGACTAAAAAATAAGTTTCCAACTTTCTTTAGAAGGCACTCACTTTTAAGGTTCAATTATTCTTTAAGCCAATTAAAGTTAGGTTAACCCAACAAGTGATAAAACTTAAGTAAGTTCCCTTCACTAGTGACTAATAATACAAGTAAAGGATAAAGGTCCTTCCATAAAAGTACTCAACAACATCTCTCTTGAAAAAGTATAAGGCTAATCTACTAGAAAAAGAGGTAAGGTCCTCAAAAGTAGAGGGGAATAATGAAATTTAGTGCTTTCTAAGCTAAGTGCATTCAATTGAAGTCCCAAGGTCAAGTAGGAATAAGAGATTTTAGGGCGAGCAAGTAAGGTAAGAAATCTTTTTCTTTGAAAGTTGGGATAAAGCCAGTTGTTACAATTGTAGTTTAATTTGATGTTAGCTAGATTAGTTCCTTACCAGCATGTAAAAGTTCTTTTTTGTTACATTCTGTTTCATTGCTTCTCCATGCCTCAAAGGGACTACAACTACAAAATAGATTTCTTTCGTTAGGAAGAATAAGAAGAGTAAAATAATAGGTAATAGGGTTCGGTTTAATTAGATATCTTTCCTGTGTCAGTTTAACTAAAGTTAATCTTTTTGTAATCAAGCAGTGTAATTAGTTTGTACATTTTTTGTACAAATGGAAAGTTAATGGTTTTCAATTATTAAAGAATAAATTCTTCTGTGTAAAAGTATATTTTTTGTACAAATATAATACTAAACAAAAAATAGTAGAAGTACCTAATTTAGTACCTGAACAACAGAGCTTTGCTTAATTTAGTTTCTGTACCATAGCATTTTGTTCAATTTAGTCTCTATACTATAAAATTTTATTCAATTTAGTCTTTGTACTTCACAATTTTGTTTAATTTAGCCCGTAGATGTGACATAAAAAATTGATGCTAAACCCAAAATTTTTCTTCCCATCTAACATGTCAATGTTACGTAGCATCGTCTAACATGTTAATACCACATCAACTCCACTAATGGCCTGTTGGTCCCAAATAAATGTGCTTGAGGGGGGGTGAATAGCACTTTTTGGCTCTTATAAGAATTGACCTCTAAATTAGGACACTTGCAAGATAAACAAAAAATTTAAAGATGAATAAAAACTAAAAATAAAGTAAACAACACACAACAATTTATAGTGGTTCAGTCCAAGACCTACATCCACTACCTTGATTGTCCAACCAAGGATTTTCAAAACCAATCACTAAAAATAGTGGAATTCACAAGCTTCCACCAAGCTTTTACAATGACTTTTACTAGGCTCAGCCACAACCTTTAACAGTGGTTTTTCACGAGCTCAACAAAAACCCAAAGTAGTTTTTCAAAGGCTCAACCATAACCTACAACAATGGTTTTTCACAAGATCAACCAAAACCCAAATACCTAACTTTTCAAGGCTAAGGTAAAACCTTAACACATTCAAGCAATCCTAACTTAAAACAACCTTCAGAGTGACTCTCTCACTCTAAAAATACAAGAGGAAAAGTAAAAAGAAAGTACTTATGATCACAAGGTTGATCTAAATGGTACAAAGTTGAGTGCAGATCACAATAACAAAAGATAGGCGTTTAATTGCAGTAAAGTGCAAAGATGATTTTTTGGCTTTTTAGCTCTTTTTAGACTTGGATGACTTTAGTAATGTCTAAGGCTTTCTAAAACTAATTTCTAATCACGTGAAGACCCTTTTATACTTGGAGAAACAAATTTGATGGCTGTTTGGCAATTTATGACCGTTGAAAGCAGTTAAGAGTTGGTTCTAGCAGTTAATCTGTCTTCTAGTGCTCTAGTTTAAATTACAGACAGAGAGCTCTTAGTCGACTAACTTCTTTCTTGGTCGACTAAGTTGGTTTTGTCTTCTGGTTGCAAATTCTAGCAAAGAGCATTTAGTTGACTAACTCATTTTTTGGTTGATTAAGTTGGTTTTGTTTTTCAATATTTTTCAGCCCATCATTTCTCTAATTTAAACTTTAGCTATCCAACATTCTTCATAAATCAACTAAAAGGCTCCCTTCTTGTTAACCAATCATGTTCCTAATCCATATCAATATTTGATGTACACATTTGAAAGATTGATTTATTATTTGCCTACAAATCTTTGTCCTACACACTTAGGTAGAAATATTAGACACAAATGAAATGGGAATATTTTATTATCATAAAAAACTAATGGAGCCAACAATCTCCCCCTTTTTTATGTTGACAAAACATTCATTGATTAGCAGCATAGTGTCTTTTTATTCTTTTTAGTTCTGCAAAAATAGGGATTGCTCTCCCTTGGTGTGTGCTCCCTCTTAGTGTATGCATATTTTGTTTATTTGTTTCAGCAAAAATTTTATTCATGACATATGAAAATGACGTTGTATATTTAGAATGTATGTTCATCCAGAAATAAAAAGTAATTCGCAACAGATTAGTGTTAACAGATTATTCATTACAAATTTTAGTAATGTTCTGTCAATAATGCAATATTACCAGATTCAGGTTATACCATTCATCATTCATCTGATATACTATACACAGTATTCTCACTTATTCACAAACACAATTTGTCAACAATGTTACAATAAAACTTAGTTGTTAGCATACAATCCAAATTATCAGTGCAACATCAGATTTTTGTCCACAACAGCAAAAAGAAACACTATAGATAGCAAAGTTTCGTAAATAACCACACTATCAGTAGTCAAAATATTATAAACATATCAGCATCCATATTTCACATAGCCATATAAACAACAAAAATTAAATTCAAGTGTTCAAATAACATCATGACACAAATAGCAAACAACCTCAAATTTGTCAGTTAATTGTTTCAAATATCCCTGGATCAGTTTCTGTTTCCTTTCTTCCCTAAATACCTGGAACCTCTACCCTAACGATTTTTTTGTTTTCCTTGTTTTTCTCCCTAAAAGTCTAGTACCTCTACCTTAACGATTTTTTTATTTTTCTTATTTTTACTTTTCCCCTTTTTTTTCATCATCATCAGAGGAAAAGAGACTTCATTCTTTCGAGGTGGCAAAAGGAGTAGACTCAGTACCATAGAAGGGATTGAGGGGAAAGGGAGAAGGTTCACTGTGAGATCTTGTTAAGCCCAACACTATAAAATATTTGTCATGTCATGCATGTGCTTGATAACATGCTTGTATACTTGGAAAGTCTTAAAAAATCGTCAAAAGTCGATAGTGTACCTAGTGGTACAACTAAGTTGATTTAAGCTTCGAACTAGACCAAATAGAGATTTTAAGATAAAATTAAAAATTTTAAAACCCCAGAATGATTTAATATGGTGATTCGGAGTTCAAGGACTGATTTGAAGTTAAATGGAAATTTTCATAACGTAAGGGTAAAATGGTCATTTTGCCACCCGAGGTTAAGATTTGAATGTTGAAAGAGGTTTTTGACCAAGATTGATTATCTAGAACATACTTTGAGTTTGAGAAGTGAAGAATTGTAATTTCGACATTTTTTCAAGCATAGGGGTAAAATAGTCATTTTGCCACTCAATGGCAAAATTGTAATTTTTACACCACCCAACACTTGTCAAGCCCATAAATTTCAGCTATTAGCATTTTATATTATGGATAATTGAAGGATTTTATGTGGTGGTGAAAGAAAGCTTAATAATTAAGTTTTCAAGTATGGGCTAATAACATGGTGACAAGTGTCAAGCTTGTAATATTTTATTATTTCCTTTAAAAACCAGCATATAAACCCTCCCAACCCATTTATCTTGGTGGGCCAAAAAGGAAAAAAGAGAGAAAAGAAGAACAAAAACCTTAGATAGCAAAATTCAAGGGAAAAATGTTGAATTTCAAGGAATCAAGTGACAAAAGGTAAGATTTTTCAATTCTAGCTTATGACCTATCTTACCCATGCATTCTTTTGCATTTTCCATAGTTGAATCACAAAATATCATGAAGCATTCATGGCTGACCGAACATTTAGAGAGAGAATTTGATGGCTAATTTGATTAGATTTTAAGAGATCTAAGTGTTTTTGGTTAGTTTGACATGTCTGAAAGGAAAAATAAGTGAGAAAATCACATGCTCTTTGACACCCATCATTGGCCGAATTTTTCCCATGGTGTGTTGATGGTGGAATTGTTTTTTTTCCAGTGATTTGGTTAGGAAATAATGAATTATGGTGTAGAGATCAAGTAGGAAAAATAATAGTGTTGATGCACCCACCATGGTTGAAATTCCCATGAGAAAATGTGAAGGTGATCTTGCTAAATTATATGTTATTTGACTTGTGTTGGATGAATTAGAAGTATTGGAAGAGAAATGGAGTTATTTGGAGCTAAATTGGATGTATTAGCCAATTAATCGGGTGACAGATCGAACTAGGCCAAAACCGATTTATTTAGGTGCACAATTGAACTTGTGTAGAACACCATGTTTAGACGGTAATGTGAACAATTCGCATTCTATTTCACGCATTCATATAGGGCTTGAAATAGATTTATAATGGTATGACATAAAATATTGAATCATGTGTCGTGTATTGTGTATAGGCGCTGAGCCCTCTAACAAGGGTAAAGACATCGTGCCAGGGGGCCGAGAATAGGGGTATTTTGAACTCCTAATATTGTGAGTGAACTTGCATTTCAAATTTTTTTTGGGAATGTGAATGTATTTGAACAAAACGTTTGAATGATTTTATCCAACTTTTCTTTAAAAAGAATGGGTACCATGGGAACAAGCCTTTAGTGAAATATTTTTGTGATGCGGAACATGATTGTGATGAATCTATGTACTTCTATATGATGTTGATATGTTTATAAGAATATATTATGTGTATTGTTAAGAAATTTTTTGAAATTGATGTAACCGTACGTGTGCGGAGTAGGCAGTGCACATGCCGGTTGAATGACAAGATTGTGTAATAATTACAACCGTGCATGTGCGGAATGGGTAGTGCACATGCCAGTTGAATGATAATGTTGTGATAATTACAACCGTGCATGTGCGGAGTGGGCAGTGCACATGCTAGTAATGATGTGCGAGTAGGAAGTGCACTAGAGTTGCGCAAAGTGGGGACGGCAATACGTAACGCCCACGATTCCTGAGAACTCTCACGCATGAACTGTGGTGAAGCGTTACTCTTCGCCCAGCGGCTTGTAGGGACAACGATATGTAACGCCTGCAAGTACTCTAACAGGTACCTCTTTTTGCAACCAAGGATAGAGAAGACTTGACGGTGTATATAATTGCACGTGATTTTATATATATATATATATGTGTGTGTGATATAGTGTACATGATGGAAAAATGTGATTGTATGGTATGTGAACCTTGAGAAATTCTACTTTATTGCAAATTGTTTTAAATTGAGGAAAAAGGGTTCTAACACGAAACCCTTGTATGGTTGAGTGAAACCCTTGTTCCGTGACGGTTTCTGATAAACCGTCGATTTTTTTATCTTGCTAGAATGATTGATGTAATTTCATAGTTTCTTTATCATTGAATGTTAAATAACTCCGGGTTAAGTGGAAGGGGTTTTAATATTAACTTGATGTAAATTGTCTTGTTTCTAAATAAGTGCATTATGGTTCTCAATTTCCTGATTATTACTGCTTGTTCCTTTCTAATGTTCGCTCACTGAGTTTTGTACTCACAGTTTTTAAAAAAATTCATGTTTTTCAGATCAGGAGACTATTGGATCCTAGATCAAGGAGTCCCCGTAGTTCGTCTCTTGGGTAGGTGTTTGGCATTCAATAGCTACCCTGTTACCATAATTTCTCCGCTGGAAGTCACGGGTCCTTTTTTTTGTGAATGTGTGCATGTAATGTAAATTACTAAGTTACATGTCTTAAACAGTATGTGTATATTTTAATCGATAATGCCATTATGAGTTGGCTATGTTCACACAAGTTAAAATGCGTATAGATGCATTGGGTGATGAGAGGTGAAGCAAAACAAATGGAATAGGCTTGCTTGGGCTTGGTGAGCTATGCTCATTGGGCCCATGCACCGGTCATGGCCCAAAAGTTGGGCTGCGACATTCACACAGGGACCTTTGTGGGGATGGTTCAGGGGATTTTTCTGAAGATCGCTTAGGACAGGACTTGTCAAAAACTTCCAATGGCTATTGAGGAGAAGAAACAATTGCTGGTTTTGCTTTCTTAGCCTGTTTAGAAGACTTTCTTATTTTGAGAGGTGCAGGTTTTGTGGCCATTTTCTTCTTTCCTTTGGCTAGTGGTTTGGACTTGGTTGTAGAGGCTTTTTTGTTTCCTTTTCCTGATTTTCCTTTGGCTGAAATGGTTGGTTCAGAAGACACTTTCTTTGAAGCTTGTGCTTTAACAGCTTCCTTTTCTGCTTGCTCTTCCCTCACCATTTAGTAAAAAAGTCCCATGACTGAAACTTTGTCAGAATAGGGAAGGGATGCCTGTTACTGAGGTTCTTGTTGAGGTTGAAGCTCAGGAGGTGGACTTCCAATTGGAGAACCAAGTATCTCAGTCCCCTAGTCAGATGCCTCTTTGGTCTAAGGTTTTGGTGAGAGGGATTTTTGTGGCTATTTAACCCCTAGCTCAAGATCCTCTGTTTGGTGACCAAGACTAGCACTTTGATATGCTAAGCCCTCAGCTTGAAGCATAGGATTGGCATCATGAAAAATAGAACCTTCTGACTATAAAGTTGATCCTTCAGCACCTTGTCCCGCTGGTGCTATACTTGGAGTAGCAGAAGTATTAGTAAAAGTATCAGCAGCAGGAGGTCCAGAGGGCATTGTTGATTTTTCTTTCATTTTGGTTTCCATCTCAACTAACTTTTTTTCAATTTTTTGGAGCCTTACTCCTTGGTCAGTGAGCTTACCATCCAATCTCATGAGCAGGTTAAAAATAACTTCATTGGAGGACTAAGAAAAGGTTCCTTCTGGTTATGCTAGGATTTCAGAGACCTTGGGTGTCTTAGTGAAAGTTTCTCCATACAGCTTGTAGCCCATTTTTGTTAGACTACCTAGGTAGATAGCTTGGTCTCTAGTCTTTACCATGTCCAGTTCATATCTCTTTGTCCAGATTCCCTTTTTCTTCACTAGAGAAGTAATCACATTCCCATAGGGCAGATTTACCTTTTCTCCTCTGCAAGTATTCCTCATTCTTTCAATCATAAACCTTCCAACATTAAGTGGAGTGCCATTAAAAGCATGATCCATTAACCAAAAGTCTTGGAGATTGATATAACTTAGACTCCTACTCCTACCATGAATATTTGTTGCAACAAAGTAGTGCAAGATTCTTATTTAGGGACTGGTTATCAAATCGACATTGCTCTTTGAAGAGTACTTTTCTTTCTTCCCTGTAATGATCTCCCATAGGGAAGGGGGATCATATTTTTCAAGAAATTCAAATTTCCCTCCTTATATTCAATTTTCAGCAAACCGCCAAGATCAGGAGTGATAACTACACATTCTTTACCATTCAAAACTACATTCAGGCCATAATCTACGTAGTCATCAGAATCATCCAGTTCTTCCTCTCCTAGTGCTATTCTAGCATAAAACTCTTCACTAAGCTAGCATTGTATGATATGTTCTTAAATGTGTTATACCCTTTCAGTTTCAAGTCTTCAAAATAATCTGATAGACTGGTTTGAATTTCAGGCATTTCAGTAAAACTTTCCCAATCAATGTATTTGCCACAAGTTATTGGGGCATTTTCAATCTTTCCATATCTTTCTTCATGAGTCTTATTTCTGAACATGAGAAAAAAGGATGAAGTAGTACCTTTCTTTGATGTTACATCTTTGTTCTTTGTCTTTTTGGTTTTTTGCTTCTTCTTGGTTGATAATTTTTCAGATTTTTCCATTCTAGAGCCTGACAGAGCCTTTTTCTTTTTCTTTTGATATTCAGCCTCTGAACTCTCTTCTAATGGTCTTTTACCCTTTTTCTTCTCTAGTAGTTCCTTGAGTAGAGAAGATTTGGCCATTTCAATTTTCAAAGGAATCTTGAAACTTAGGGTTTCGAATGGTAAAGGAAATGGGGGGTTTTAGTCAGTTTCAGAGGAGAGAGGATGACAGATGAAAGATGAGAGATAGTTGCACTGATAGTGGTTTAATAAAAACCGTCTATCTCCCCCTTAATTATTGCCTCATTTTTTCAAAATTTCAAAACTCTCTCTAAATTATGGTAATTCACTTAAGCAGTTTTTCTTTTTTCTTTTTCCACCAAGAAAACACATTCTTTTCAATATTTTATTCTTTCTTCATTTAATTGACTGAGTCTTATCATTTAATGAAACATAATGCTTTTAGTTGACTAAGTTTCACTTTAGTCGATTGAGCGCTTTCTGTTTTTCTGTGTTTGGGCCAAACTCTTCCTTATAAATCCTACAAACAAATAATTTCTAAATTTCTTCTATTCTTGCAAAACCTATCTTCACTCAGAGGTTTGGTAAAGATATCAGCTAGTTAATGCAAAGTATTTACAAATTCAATCTTAATCTCACCTTTAGCTACATGGTCTCTAATGAAGTGATGTCTAATCTCAATATGTTTAGTCCTAGAGTGCTACACAGGATTTTTTGATATATTAATTGCACTTGTAATATCACAATATATTGGTGTGTTATGCATTGATAACCCATAGTCTTTCAGTTGTTGTTTAATCCATAAAATTTAGGCACAACAGCTACCTAGGGATACATATTCTGCTTCTACTGTAGACAAAGCCACTGAATTTTGCTTTTTGCTAGACCATGAAACAAGCATACTACTTAGAAATTGGTAGGTTCCACTAGTGCTTTTCCTATCGATTTTGCTGTCAGCAAAATCAGCATCCGAATATCCTACTAAGCTAAAGGTTGATTATTTAGAATACCATATGCCTAATGCTTGAGTGTCATGCTTGGGAATAGATAGATTTGTGTCATGAAAAAGGATTTTCCATTTGTCAGCAAGTTTTACAATTTCAAGAACATGTGTTTGCACCAAATGATCATAAGAGTGTTCACAATGCAAGTTTTTAAGAGTCAATCATCTTTAACAAGGAAATTCAGGGAAGAAAATATTGTAATGGACAAGAAGTAAAAAAAAAAGACATTTTGAAACTCAAAACCTGTCCATTTTTGGCTTTAGGGCACTCAAGAGTCGACTACATATCCATAGGGTCCACTTTTTATCATTCCAGTAGCATTGTTGTACTTTGTTCTCCAATAGTCTACTCGTTATGCTAAAGTGTCAATTATGCTTGATTCTTGCATATTGAAAAGCTAGAAAAAGGTGCAAAGCATGCAATGTTCAAAGGTATAATGATCTCAAAACATGGATTTGTGTGAGAACAATTTAGAATTTCATTTCAACCATGTTTGGAACATCATTTTGGACATGTATGATCAAAGATTCTTCAGGAAAAACATGTGAACTCAAATTTTCGTTTTTATTGCTCATTGTTCACAAGTGCAAAAAAGTTGAAAGGCTCATTTGAAGAATCATGCCTCTAATATGCTCAAACATATTCAATTTACATCATGATGCGTGACTATGACTTATAGCATGTGCAACAAGCATTTAAACAATGTTCAAGCATAAAAAGCATCAAATTCAGCATTTCCTACAATTTTTCAACGTATGGACAAAAATGCCCTTGAGATCATTCAAGCATTCATTTGCGATAAAATCAAGTTATAATAGCATTTTTAACATAAAGCACACTTGTTCAAGTTTTATATCATTGAAATCATTATAGCCTCAAGCATTAAAAAAAGATTTGTTCCTTTGCTTGAAAAATGCCATCAATGCCAAATTATCACACTCGAAATCATGCTTAAGAAATCCCTTTCAATCAATTTCACCAATCATAAGAGAAATACCAAGCAAAATGGAATTTAGGCAATTCATGCATCAAATCAATTTTGCTCAACCATGATATATCATCAAAAACAATGAATCAATTTCAATCAAAGAGAATAAAAAGTGTTTGCAAGAAAATCAATTGATAAAGATTTAATCTTTCTTTGTAAACTTTTTAACTTGAAACATTCAAGATTAAACTTGCTTTTATGAAAAATCATGAGCTCAATGTCACTCAATTTTGTTTCATTATGCTCTAAATGATTTATGAAATATGTAATGGGCATAATGAATCATGTATATGCATGTCAAGGGTCATTTGCAAATATCTCACAATTATGTGCCAAAGATGCCCTTATAACCATTCAAGCTTACAAGCAAGCATAAACACCCAATAAGAACAAGTCACAAGTATTTTCATTGTGAAACAAACTTGTTCAATTCATAAATTATTATAAACTTAAAGGATGACAACATTTATCTCCTATAAGATCATTTTGCTTTAAAAGTACCAATCAAAATAATCAAACTTTCAAGCTCATTATTAACCATTTTGAACTATTTAAGCAACTTCTAGAATGTAAATCAAGATTGTTCAAATGGTAGATATATGTTAAGCACAAGGAAATCAAGGACAGTTTTTTTTTTTAATTTTCCTTGTCTTGGGCTACTTGAATAAGTGTGAGTGTAAGTCATCAAGTAAATTCATATTTCTATCACAGTATCCAACCTTTAATGTTTCAAAATTATGCACAAAAATCATTTTTCCTCAAAGAACAAATATGGAAATAATTTCACAAAACATGAGGAAATTTTATAGAAATAATTTTTCATAATCAAGCAATCTTGATAAAACAATTTTCTTAAGATAAGAATGATGATATATTCAAGATCAAATATAAGTACATACTTAATCTTTAGATTCATACTTTCTTGCAACTTATAGCATGTATCATATTAAATCAAGTTACATAGTCAAGATTTATCAATAAAGCGCAAAGAATTATGCACCTAATATTCAACCAAGAATAGGCAAGCAAAATTTTCAATGTAGAAAAGCAAACAATTTTAGAGACAAAGCTAATTGAAGGAAACATTTAATAAAAAAGCAACCAAGATTCTCATAAAAAAAAATTATCATAGAAATCACCCATTTTTCTTCAGTTGAGCTCTTGAGCATATGTCTCTTTGGTTTGGCTCAACCTACAAAACAAATTTTCAGTTTTTCTTGACTGGTGCCCATACTTTGATGGGTCTTTGAATGTTAGCTGCAATGTAAGATCCTTTTAGAACTCAAATTTTTCTTGTTTTCTGCATGCTTCTTTTTCTATAAAAATCATAAGATAAATGTCCAAGTTTTCCACAATTATAACATCTAGCAGAAAAGTCATTAGCATTTCTTCTGAGATTTATGTTCTTTCTTGTTGATTCTTTTCTTAAATTCTTAAGGACAACATTTTCATCAACTGCTTTTTATAAGGCTTCAGTTATGTTGTCCAGCTCTAATTTTAAAACTTCAAAATCTCTTTTTGAATGTTCTAACTCAATTTGCAGAAAATTTCTTTGCTCAAAAATAGAGTTGAAATCATGTTTTATTTTTTTATAGATCAATCTTAAGAGATGCAATTTTTCTTTTCAAAGTTTTATATTTTGATGCAAGCTTTTCAAACTCATCATAAAGACATTCATACTCTTCTCGCATTTCATCAATTGAAATATCATAAGGAGCTGAAGATACCTCAAATTCATCATCTTTTGCCATTAAACATGAGCTTGCACTTTCTTCCACTTTCTCATTTAATAAATCTTCAAATTTTATTTTCACATCAAAATTTCCTTTTTCCAAAATATCAATTTTCTCTTGGTAAGCTTTAAAATCCTTTTTCAAATTTTCATTTTCTTTTTCCAAGTCAATTTTTGTTTTCATCAAAAATTGATTTTCAACATCTAGTGTGGAAATGATTTTCTTGTTCTTCATATTCATTTTCTCAAACTCAAATGCTAAATCCTTAAAAGCATCATATAATTCATCAAATGCACTTGAATTAAGTTCACATGATGAAGAAGTTACCTTTATCTCTTCAAGATCCATGAAGCATAATTCAATTTGATTTGAGTACTTATCTTTACTTGATTCCTTGTCTACATTGGCCATGTTGCTTGTTGAGCATTGATTCTCGCAAGAGTTGTCTTCCAATTCTTTTTCCATAGATGTTTATCCATATAACTCTTCTAATTTTTATCAAATTTCCTTGGCACTTTTGCACATGAAAACTTTATCATATTCTCTATGATCAAGTGCACAAATAAGAGTATGTATGGCCTTGGAATTAATTTGTACTCTATTAATTTCAGCTTTAGTCCATTTAGACCTTGGCTTAGGAATCATCTTATTAGTCATTACATTTAAGGTTAAAGGAATGAAGGGTCCATCAGTAATGACGTCATACATTTCGTAATCTATTGCCCTAATATAGATTGACATTCTAATATTCCAATAAGGGTAATTTGAGCCATCAAACAGAGGTGGTCTATTTGTGGACTGTCCCTTAACAACTATTGATTTTTGAAGAGCCATTGGATCTTCCCAAATGGTGTTAGACCTTAAGAACAAGGAACTAGCTCTGATACCACTTGTTGGTCCCAAATAAATGTGCTAGAAGGGGGTGAATAACACTGTCTAGCTCTTACAATAATTGACCTCTAAATGGGGACACTTGCAAGATAAACGAAAAATTTAAAGATGAATAAAAACTAAAAACAAAGTAAACAACACACAATAATTTATAGTGGTTCGGTTCAAGACCTACATCCACTACTTTGATTGTCCAACCAAGGATTTTCAAAACCAATCACTAAAACCAATGGAATTCACAAGCTTCCACCAAGCATTTACAATGGCTTTTACTAGGCTCGGCCACAACCTTTAACAGTGATTTTTCATGGGCTCAACCAAAACCCAAAGTGGTTTTTCAAAGGGTCAACCACAACCTACAATAATGGTTTTTCACGAGATCAACCAAAATCAAAACACCTAACTTTTCAAAGCTAAGTTAGAACCGTAACACATTCAAGCAATCCTAGCTTGAAACAACCTTTAGAGTGACTTTCTCACTTTAAAAATAAAAGAGGAGAAGTAAAAAGAAAGTACCTATGATCACAAGGTTGATCTAAATGGTAGAAGGTTGAGTGCAGATCATAGTAACAAAAGATAAGTGTTTAAGTGCAGTAAAGTGCAAAGATGATTTTCTAGTTTTTCAGCTCTTTTTAGACTTGGATGACTTCAATAATGTCTAAGGCTTTCTAAAACTAATTTCTAATCACTTAAATACCCTTTTATACTTGGAGAAACAAGTCTTATGGCTGTTTGGCAGTTTATGACCGTTGGAAGCAGTTGAGAGTTGGTTCTAGCCATTAATTTGTCTTCTAGTGATTTAGTTCAAATTGCAGACGGAGAGCTCTTAGTTGACTAACTTCTTTCTTGGTCGAGCAAGTTGGTTTTGTCTTTTGGTCGCAAATTCTGGCAAAGAGCATTTAGTCGACTAACTCATTCCTTGGTCGACTAAGTTGGTTCTGTTTCTCAATATTCTTTAGCCTGCCATTTCTCCAATTTGAACTTTAGCAACATTCTTCATAAATCAACTAAAGGGCTTCCTTCTTGTTAATTAATCATGTTCCTAATACATATCAATTTTTGATGTACAGATTTGAAAGATTAATTTATTATTTGCCTACAAATCTTTGTCCTGCACACTTAGGTTGAAATATTAGACACAAATGAAATGGGAATGTTTTATTATTATCAAAAACTAATGGAGCCAACATGGTCAATTTGGACAAAATTAGGTAAAAAAACTCTATTACACAAAATTTTAAAATGCAAGGACTCAATTAACCAGTTTTATGGTAGAGAGATTAAATTAACAAAATTCTTATAGTACAGGGACCTATGGAGTACTTTGACCATAAATAAATTAAACCAAATATTTCAAACAAGTTTGAGCAAAAAAAGCTATTTCAAACAATATGAATATAATTGCTAGTAGAGGTGAGTAATTGGACAATTTGGTCGGTTTGATCTATCATACATAAGGATCAAATGGATCAAACATTTTTAGAAAACCAACTAAAATCAATCAAACCTAAAAAAAGGCCAACCGATCAAACATCAAATTGATTTGATCGGTTCAATTTTGGATCAGTGAACCAAAATTCTATCACTTTTTTTTAACAAATTACAATATTAAAACTTATAAATTTCATCCACAATTATAAAATATACAAATAATTGAAACACAAAAAAAAAACATAATATTTGTTCTTTCACTCACATAATTATATCTTTTTATATAAACCATCAAAATAACATTCAAGATTTAACATAAAAAGAGTTAAAGATAATACAATTAATATCCATAAAATAAAATTATCTAATATAAAACCATTAACTGTCAAACCCTGCTCTATAAAATAATTATGATGTCATTTACATGCTCAATGGAATGTTTGAATATTTGGGAAGTTCGAGAAATCGTTAAAAGACGATATTGCCCCTAATGCTACTATTAAGTCGATTAAACCTCGAATGAGTTCAAATAAGGATTTTAAGAGTGAAATCGAAAATTTCACAGTCTAGGGATTACTCAAAATAGTGATTCGGAGTTCGAGGCTCGATTTGGAGTCAATCGAGAAAATTGACCGATTAAGGACATAACGATCATTTTGCCATTTAAGGACAAAATGGAGATTTCTATAAAAGATTTTGATCACATTTGACTAAGATTAATCATTTGAAGTATAATATGATTATTAGAGCATAATATGAAGTTTAGCAGTGAAAAATTATAATTCTTGGTATTTTTGTGACATAAGGGTAAAATAGTAATTTTGCCATTAAAGGACAAAACGAGAATTTTTAGAGAAGGTTTTGGCCCCATTCGATTAATAATGGTTAATTGAAGTGTTATTTGAGGTTGAAAAGTGGAAAAAAGATATAATTCCAGTACATTTTGGAGTATAGGGGTAAAATCGTAATTTTACCACTTGAGGACAAAATTTGAATTTTCGAGAGGATTTGGATCAAATTTGACAAATTGGAAAATGGTATGAGTATGAGGAGTAAAAAATATGCATTTTGGTAAATTTTTTATTTTTGAGACAAAAATGTAATTTTTCACTTTTACGGGGGTAAAAATGTAATTTTACAAAATTACTCTATCAAGATTTTTGGACAAGTCTAGAAACTTCTTTTAATGGATGGATAAGTGAAGAAAATAGTATGGTGGATAAAAAGTCAAATGGAAAAGAAAAAAATAATAAATTAATAAAAAATTAAAAAAATATAATAAAATAATAATATTTTATTTGGCTTATAAATAGCTAAAATTTTCAGCCAATAACCCTTCGGAGGATCGGCCTAAACCCAGCAAAGAGGGGAGAAGAGAAACACATGAACCCTAGGTGGAAAATTTTGGGGAAAAGTGTGGAAATCTAAGCAAAGTCACAAATCAAGGTAAAATTTTTTTTATTTCTTATTGTGTTCTTCATTACCCAAGCATTTTTTTTTCCATTTTCATGCAAGAATTGAAAGTGGGTATCACCCACCCTTGCTGGCTGAATCTTCAAGGAATGATTTTGAGTGATTATTTTGGTAGATTTAGGTGAATCTAGTGTTGTTTAGTTAGGTTATAACGAAAAATATTGAAATTTGGCAAGAAATGGCATTTTCCCTCATTGAACCCATTTATGCCGAATATTCTAGGGTGAGATTGGCTGCTGATTTTGATGATCTTTCATGGTATTTAAGTGTATTATGATGAATTAAGGAAATAGAAATTAAATGAGAATTTTCGGTGCGAAAATACAAATTTTTACCTAATAGGGGTAATTTCATAATTTGTGGCCTAGACTGATAATTTGCACCATATTTGTGGACATTAGGTTAATTTGGGTATAATTGAGATATAGGAATTGAAGGAAATCAATTTAGAATTTATTTGGAGATTTTAGAGAATTAAATCGCGCACCACACGCGTTAGGCCGAATATCGCGTTTAAGTAATTTTTCGAACAATTGCATAGCATTTTATGCATTCATGTAGATTTATGGAGCCTGAAATTAATTACGATTAATTGATGCAGTTTATTAAATTTTGTGTCATGGATTATGGATAGGTGGTGAGTAAATTGATTCGGGTAAGAGACTGCACTCAAGGACGAAAAATAGGAGTATTTCTACTCCTAATACAGTGAGTAAACTATTTATCACCTTAATTATCTAGAGAAATTTTATTCAATTTGATGATTTTATGAAAAATTATTTTATTTAGTAAATTGCTTATTTTACGAGAAAATTGTGAAATTTATAAAATAAATTAGATTTATGAAATAAATTAAATTTTTATAAATTGATTTGAAAAATTAAACAATTGATTTTGAAACCAGAGTAATCGGAGACTACTTGTATTATTGTGAATTATGTTTTAAATTAATTGGCTTATGATGTTTATGGCATGATTGGCTAATTGTTTATTGTGTTGAAAATGTATACAATCTGCTTTGTACTGATGAAATGTTTAGCAATAAAAATTGCCAATTTATGCTATTGAAATATTTATTTAATTGGTGGATTGTTATCTACTACAGTAGATGGGTTTTCGTAAATCGACCTAATTAGAGGTGGCACGGTAAAACCCATATATATCTTTATCTCAGTTATAGAGGCGTACAAGGTTATTTAATTGTCTTGAGATAAGATAGAGTTCACTTCACGTCAAATCACTATGTGAAGGCGAACTCAGCTAATGCCAAGGAATGGCTGATTTTGAACAATTATGAGAATTTTTGACAGCCTTGGCGGGCTTGGTTGAATACATCTGATCAAGGTGTCACCGAGCATGAGATTTTATGGCACAAGCCACGATTTTACGAATAATCATAAGCCACGTAAATTTTCAAGTGAAATGAAATTAATCCACTTAGCAAAAAGGAAATAAAGTGTTATCAACATCTTACCCTAGTTTATGTTAATCATCTCTTTTTACTCGACTTTAGATAGTTTGGATGGTAATTATTTACTCACTGGGATTTTATAATCTCACCCCATCATTTCCTCACATTTCAGGATCTGAGTATCCTGTAGCTAGCAGATTCAATCAAGGACCCCTTTGGACTTGAATCAACAAGAACTGTAGGTTCACAGTCTCCATGCATTTCGGTTAGTTATGGGTCACGGGTCACTGTAATTCAAATTTTATATTTTAGTTGTTTATATTATGGTATGTAAAAACATAATTAATTTTTTTACGCTATAAAAATTATTTATTGATAGTTTTATAAAAATTGTTTTATGAGAAAATATATTATTTTATTAAATATTTTTATTATATTCAAATAATTAAATTTTTAATCACAAATAAATGTTTTAGATCATTAAATTTATTTTTATCATGATATGTGCGTTTTCTATACATTTACAATGTTTTTAATAAATTTAAAAATTTTCAGTGAAAAATGATAAAAATGCCCCTGTGAGCTAGACGAAAATTATTTTAGCATTTTTAAATTGAAAATGACTTTGGTACTTGAAGTGTGGTAATCAATAACTGTCGCTCACCGGGGAAGTGCGAAAACTGATGCTAAGCCTTGCGGGGTTCCGGTCGGCATTTTGGGTAACGAGTGTCCATCGGGACGTCGCGGCGGTTATCATGGGCCCGATAAAGAGTTCCAGGTCGTGACATTAACCATCATCAATTATCAACTTGCTAAAGGAGTTTAGGATTTAGGTTTTGATTTTGTAAAAAAGAAAAAGTAAAGTGTAAAGGTGACTATGTGAGAAAAAAAGAAAGAGTAAAGTACGGGTGGTTAAAAAATAAAAAATAAAGAAGTGAAAGATAGGAAATGTAACTTAGTAAAAAGTAATTAAAAATTGAAAATTGAAAATATATATTATTTTATATAAAGTTAAAAATAATATACATAAAATATTATATATATTAATAATATAAAAAATTAGTTTGATTTTTTTATCAGTTTGGTTTCAAAATTTTAAAACTAAAAATTGATCAAATAAATTAATTGAACTAAGCATTTTGGATCAATTGATTTAATGAATCAATTGGATCGAACTATTTTACCAAAATCGTATTTAGTTTGAATAGGTAAATGGTTTGGTCCATTTTTTCTCAACTCTATATGGTAGAAAAGAAAATAGCTCGACTATTTCAAAAAAAAAAAAACTCAAGTTATTTATTTTTAGATACTGTCACAACAAACGTTGTTTTTTTTTAAAGGTAATGTTCGTTGATTCATCAAAAAGTGTATTCTGAGTCAAGTTTTTAGCTTAAGCGTAGGCAAGGGACTTGCGATCAGCCAACAGCATAGAAGAATTTACAACTCTCCCTTCCTCCCTTTTATCATATCTTTGTTGTTGCCTACTTACATCAACTTTCCCCCATATTTACAACACAGAGAGAGATAAGACGGTTAGGGCTGTAGAATGTTGACAGAGTAGAGAAGAAATGATACCCAAAACGGGAAGAGAAAAAAAAAAAGAGGATATTAACAATAATATGGAAAAAGAAGAAGAAAGAAAATGAAATAAAAAAACAAAATCAATCTTGCACAATAAATTAAAAGAGATTCACAATTAAGTATTAAGAGAGAAAAAAAGAAAATTTTATTTTTATATGTAATTAAATATTGTTATGAAATAAATCTGAAAAGAACAATTATAAAAGAAATATAAGAAAAAGTATTTAGAGGAAAGAAAGTATTTAGAAAGATTAAGAAGATTTTATTCAAGTGTATCATTACGAATAAAGTAAAGGGGCTTATTTATAGACTAATAACCCCTTATCTAGATTGAATTTACAAGATGAAATAATATTAAAGGATTAGATGGATTAAATCTTAATATTTATCCAATCTAATTTACATCCAAATCTAGATATGGATAACATAAATGGATATTCACAAAAATATTCATAACACTCTTCCTTGAATATCCATTATGTTAAGAATATGTCTCGTTAAAACCTTACAAGGAAAAAATCTCATGGAAAAAAATTTGAGTGAAGGAAAAAGAGTACATAATCTTTTCAAGAATACGCTTTTGAAATACTGCCTCATTAAAAACCTTATCAAGAAAAACCTAATGGAAAAAACCTTGATGAAAGAAAATAGTATAATGCATATTTTACTCCCTCTGATGACTTCATTATAGAGATCTTTAAAATGATGCATTCCAACTTTTTAAATTTTGCAGTAAGAAGGGCTTTAGTGAACAAATCTACTAGATTGTCACTTGGTTGAATTTGTTGAATACTTATTTCACCCTTTTCTTGGAGATCATGTGTGAAGAAGAATTTTGGCAAACTGTGTTTTGTTTTATTGCATTTAATGTCTCCTTCCTTTAACTATGCTATGCAAGCATTATCCTCATATAATGTTATTGGAATTTCTTTCTTGGTTGACAAGCCACATGTTTCGCGAATATGTTGAGTTACAGATCTTAACCAGATACATTCACAACTTGCTCATAAGTTGCCAAAATTTTTGCATAATTAGAAGAAGTAGCAACTATAGTTTGTTTTACAAAACACTATAAAATAGTCATACCTCCACATATGAACAAGTAATTTGTTTGGGATCGAGTTTTGTGTGGATCAGATAAATATCTTGCATCTACATAATCAATTAAATTGTATTTTGATACATTTGAATAATATAAGCCTATATCCATTGTTTTTCGGAGATATTGAAGTATATGTTTAATTTCGTTCCAATGTCTTCAAGTTTGAACTATATTTTGCTAATAAATTCACAACAATTGATATATCAAGTCATGTATTGCTAGCAAGATATATTAGTGTTTCAATTGCATTAAGATACGGTACTTCAGGACTAAGAAGTTCTTCATTATCTTCACTAGGTCGAAAAAAGTCTTTTTGCACATTTAGTGACCTTACAACTATTGGTGAACTCAATAGATATGCTTTCTTCATATAAAATAATTTTAGCACTTTTGCGATATAATTTGATTAATGGACAAAAATTCTATTTGTCAAGTATTCAATCTAAAAACCCAAACAAAACTTTGATATTTTAAGGTCTTTTATCTCAAATTCTCTCTTTACGTAATCCATGACTTTTAATAACCCTTTAAGAGTTTCAATAATGTTCAAGTCATCAACATAGACAGTAATTATAATAAATTCATATCTAAACCCTTTTATAATGTACATGGATATAGAGGATTATTTTTATAGCCTTCTTTCAACAAATATGTACTAAGGTGATTATACCACATGTGTCTAAATTGCTTTAATCCTTATAAAGATTTATTTAATTTGATCAAATAAATTTCTTGAGAATTTAAATTTTATGCTTCATGCAACTTAAATCTTTCAGAGATTTTCATATAGATATCGTTATCAAGTGAGCCATATAAATAGGTTGTAGCTACACTCATTAGACGCATTTTAATTTTTTCATTTATAGCCAAACTAGTTAAAATAGAATTGTAATTATATCCACCACAGAGAATATATCTTTTCATATTTAATACCAAATCTTTGGGTAAAATATTGTGCAATAAGCCGTGCTTTATATCTCATAATCTTATTTTTCTCATTTCATATTCTCACAAATACCTATTTATATCTCATTAGTTTTACATCATTTGATGTACTAACTACAGGTCCAAAAACTTTACATTTTGTAATTGAATTCAATTCCACTTTGATTGTGTCTTTCCACATTGGCCAATCATTTATATGTTTACATTCTTCAATAAATATAAGTTCAAGATCTTCGTTTTTCTTTCATAATATTGAGCTCTATATTATATACAAAATATTGTGACGTTTATTTATTGATTTCATCTTTTCCCATCATGACATAATTGATTGAGATCTCTTCATTTTCTATGATTTCAAGTAAATGAGTTTCTTCTAGAATGCTTATCAATTATGTTAAGGGTCTCTTCTAGAGTTTCTACTTCCTCTTTCTAACCATATTAAATATTTGCTCTTCTTATTTTTTGAGGATTTTATCTTTGGAACCGATTGGTCTCAACACTTTTGACGTGCCTTGTCTTACAAGAACATTAATGTTAATAGGAGCATTTACAGCTGGTATATAAGATTTAGTTATTCTTTTACGTCAGCAAATATGGCTGACAACTGATTTACTATATTTTGTAAAAGAATTATCTTTTGAACTTTAAGCTCATATTGATTTGTGCGAGGATCAAAACTAGATGATGATAATTCATTTTAATAAGTTTTCTTTTGCAACTGCTTATGTTTTCTCCCTCTAACATTGGAAAAATTGTTCCATCAATATGACAATTGACAAATTTTGTCATGAATAAATCTCTTGTTCATAAATCTAAATATTTAATTACAAATAGAGATTTGTATTCAAGATATATTCCTAATCTCCTTTGAGGACTCATCTTTATGCGTTGTGGTGGAGCAATTGAAACATATATCGTATATCCAAAAATTCTTAGATGGAAAATATTTGGTTCCTAACCATAAACCAATTGTATAGGGAGATTTATAATAACTCATTTGGCTTGATGCATACAAATGCTACTGCATCCAAAATGGCATGCCCCTCAAGTAGACATTGAGAGTTTCAATTTCATAAGTAATGGCCTTGCAATTAGTTGGAAGTGTTTAATAAATAATTCTGTTAAACCATTTTGTGTATAAACATAAGCAACAGGTTGTTCAATAATTATTCCAACTAATATGCAATATTAAAGGTTTGAGATGTAAATCCACTAGCATTGTCAAGGCAAATAATCTTGATTATTTAACTAGGAAAATGTGTTTACAAACGAATGGTTGCAAATGCCAAATTGCAAGCTAATAATAAGCACACATGTGACCATCTAGTCGACGCATCGGTTAAAACTGTGAAATATCTAAATGGTTTACATAGTGTATGTATGAATCCACATATAACCTTGAATATTTTTCAAATATGTAAGGAATTCAATCCCAACTTTAGCTAGTGATAGCCTTATAATTTATTTGGTTTCAGAGCAAGCAGCACATAAAATTCATTAGATTGAAAAATCTTTTTGTTTTTCAATGAATGATCATATAAATTTTCAATCATTTTTTTGCATCATATTGATCGGAGATGATCCAACCGGTTATGCCAAACATTAAAATCATTAATAAACTTCTGGTTTACTATGAGTTTTAATTATTCTAATATTTATATAGTTTAATTCTGAGAACAGAACGAGTAATTTTTTTCAACACACTTTTTACTTGAGATAATAGGTGTAATATAGAGGTATTAAGTGTCTCTTTCATTCGTTGTCTCAATATGATATCTATTCAAACAAATATCTTCGAAACTTAATAAACTTCTTTGAGACTTAATAGAAAATAATACATCCATTATTACTTTATTCCTCAAGGTAGTAAAATATTAGCTCTTTTGGAGCCTTCAATTAATATTGTACTACCAGATATTGAATTGACATTATTTTTTTTTTGTTGTCAAGTAGGAAAAAATTTTGTTGCTTTTAAATATAGTGTGTGTTGTAGCAATATCTGCTAAACATATATTTACATTATTGATCTTAGATCCAATAAGATGAATATCTATATTTTCTTCAATAAAATAAAATATATACAACAAGAAATTTGCAAGTTAATATAAAATAACATTAAACATAGAATTAAAACACATAATAAGAACATATCATTTAAATATAATGAAAATATATTAAAGCATCTTCATAATATAGTTGTACTAAAAAATACCAATTACTATTAAGTTCATTTTCGAAATTTCGATTACTAATTATGTAATCAATTCCTCTTTCAGTGTGGACAAATATTTTGATGTGCTATATAAACTTGGCCATGATTAAAATTATTACAAAATGTTTTAATTTTCAATGATGCTTAACAAAATTTAAGACGTACAACAAGTATGTGACCAATGATCTTTTATGTCACATCAATAATAATACATTTTCTAAATTTTTTCATGTCGCATCAAGAACAGTACATTTTCTATATTCTTTTTATTCTTTTCATTATTTATCCACTTCTAGTGGGTTACAAGTATTCATCCACTTCTTGATGGGTTATTCACTTTTGATGGATTAGTAGGTTAAGGTATCTATCTACTTGTTGTGGTAAAATTATTTATCCACTTCTAATGGTAAAATTATTCTTAAATTCAGATAATAAAATTATCTATTTACTTCTGGTGGTAAAATAATAATTAAAATAGTGATAATGTAGATTGTTATGGCCATCATAATTAAATGATATTGCATTCACTTCGAGGAATGGATGGATTCATGATTATGATCAGAATTATTAAATGATGTCGCATTCACTTCAAAGAATAGATGAATTTATAATTTTTTTATTAATAACGCATTCGTCGCATTTTACTTTAAGGAATGAACATTCATAATTTTTATTAGTAGCTCGTTTGTCACATTCACTTCAGGGAATTGACATTCATATTTTTCATTAATAGTTATATAATAGCAAATTCACTTTCCAATCAAAAGACAAAATATAATATATACAACATGATAGTAAAAATCATATTAATGTTGATTTTAAAAGAATGAAACTACTAAAGAGATATCAAGTCACTTACCTTATTTTCTTAAAATCAAAAATCAAAACCCAATAATTGAAATCCTTTTGAACCTTAAAGATAATGAAAACATAATAATTCTAAAACTTGAGAGATTAGAGAATCGTTCTGATAACATGTTATGAAATAAATCTGAAAAGAATAACTATAAGAGAGATATAAGAAAAAAGTATTTAGAGGAAAGAAAGTATTTAGAGGGAGTAAGAAGATCTTATTCAAGTGTATTATTACAAATGAAGTAAAGATGCTTATTTATAGATTAATAACCCTTTTATTTAGATTGAATTTACAAGATGAAGATAATACTAAGGGATTAGATGAATTAAATTCTAATATTCATCCAATCTAATTTACATTCAAATCTAAATATAGATATCATAAATGGATATTCACAAAAATATTCATGACAAATATTATAATTTATGAATATTTATTTTTAAAGACTTAAACCTTGATAATGTATAACTAATTTTATAAACTATCAGTGCATCAAATCTAATATAAATTCTTAATTTATTATTACTTTCGAATCACACTTTAATCAAATGAAAACAATGTCGAAATGGGCCTTTTACAATTAGCTGAGAAAGACATAACCTTGTAAACTCTTCTCTCTTCTTCACAAGCGGAATCCAAAGAGAAAATTGCAAGCATGAGGAACATAGAAAGAAGCCCAATGTCAGTCGACGGTCAATCTTAATGGGCCCATCACACCAACAACAAAATTGAAACAAAACAAACCCAATAATTCCCCTTCCGGAAGCCCCCGACCGACGGCCTCCTTCTCTCTCTCTCTCTCAGAGCTCATTTGTTTCTGCAAACGAAGCAAATCACTGAATTCCACTCCAAAATAAACTCCTGCTTTGTCCTCACTTCCGCCCAATTCCCCCTTTGATCCACCCAATTCAACGCCGTAATTCCATAACCCCGGATCAGCCCTAGCAGATCTCGCAACATCAAACAACTAAGCAAATGTCGTGCTTGGCACTTTCTCTCCAACCAGCCAACGGATCCGACATCCTTCTCCAAACCCGAGAATGGTTCCCTCCAGCCCGTGCCCTAATTGCCCTCCATGCCTTCCACCAAACCCGTCTTGCCTTCTCCAACAAAACCCCTGCCTCCGCTGCCGCTTCCACCTCCGCCCCCTCATCGTCCTCCACCTCCGAATCTGATGCTGCCACCGAATCTATCGGCGACGACCCCCTTGCTGCCTCCAGCGGCCAATTGATCGTTGGCGTTGAAAGTAAGTATCGCGTCGTTTACCGCCTTGTAAACTCCATTTACGTCCTCGGAATCACTACCGCCGATCACGACAATTTGGTCAACGTCTTCGAGTGCATCCACATCGTTAATCAAGCCGTTAGCGTCATCGTAACCGCCTGCCGTGGCGTGGACGTCACCCCCGAAAAACTCGCCCGCAAATATGCCGAGGTTTACATGGCACTCGACATAGTCCTGCGTGGAGTCAGCAACATCCGTCTCGCCGCCATGCTCTCCGCTATGCACGGCGATGGGATCGCCAAGATGGTCCATTCCGCACTCGACACCGAAGCCAAGATCCGCGGTGCTGACACGTGGCTGAACGTCGAAGCCCATTCGGTCGAACACCAATCCAACGTTGAAGCCTTTTCCAGTGCGAATTTCGAATTGCCAACGGAAACCCTAGCGGCGGGCGATCGGATAGCTTCAACGCTTGTACCTCAGAGTACAAGTGAGCAAGACGAGAAAATGGTTAAAGAGGAGAAATCAGAAGCCGTAAAGGATCCGTTCTCAGCGAGTGAATCCATAAATAAGCAAGAAGAGTTAGTTGGAGGGTTTAAGAAGACGAAGGATCCATCCGCTACTGATTTAACGGTGGCGTTGGCGGGGTTAGAGGTGACGACATTGCCTCCAGCTGAAGCAACCCAATCGACAGATATAACTGTTGAAGGGTTTGAAGGGAAGTATGGAGGTATTGAGTTTGGCAATGAACAGGCTACCCTTGGAGAAGCTTTTGAAGGGTTTAGTGATGCTTGGGGTGGAGGATTGGACGCTTCCGAGTTTTTGGAAAATAAAAAGGTTACGAAACAGGAAGGACTTAGTGGGCTTGAACTTTTGCAAACTGGGGATAGTGCTGCTCCTCCAACTGCAGCTGCGGCTGGTGCTGATGGAGGAAAGTCTCTTGAGGATCTTTTGGTGAAGAAGACTGAGATGAAAGGTCCTGAAATGTATATTTCAGAGGAGATTAGTGCAGAGTTTAGGGAATCATTGCTTGCAAGAGTTGGATTAATGGGTGTGGTTTACTTGAGAACTATGCCTCCTAAAAATTCTGGTGATAAGGACGCTGAGTTTTCATTTCGTGTTGAAGGTACAAGTTCCGTTAAGAGGTTTGTTATGCAGAGTTCACGGGTTAGTAGCCTAGGTAATGGAATGTTTCATGTGAGAACTGCCCCATCTGAGGAGCCTATACCCATTTTGAAATATAGTTTGTTACCTAGGTTGACACCATTGCCTTTGAGAGTTAGGTTGATTAAGCGTCAAAGTGGGACTTTACTTTCAGTAATGATACAGTATATTTCAAGCCCGGAGTTACTAGCACCATTGAATGATGTAACCTTTGTTCTGAAATTGCCAGTTGATCCAACATTGTTAAAGGTTTCACCTAAAGCTGTGTTAAGCAGATCAGAGAGAGAATTGAAGTGGCATGTGCCAGAGATTCCACTGAAGGGTACTCCTGGCAAGTTAAGAGTGAGGATGCCTGTGGATTCTAGTGAAGATGACAAAGTGCCAGAAGTTGTTGGTTATGTAAAATTTTCAGTGCAAGGAACTACTTCATTGTCTGGGGTCTGTCTGCGGCCTACTTCTGAGGGTAAGACAGATTTTTATGAGGTGAATCATCGTTATGAGAGTGGGGTTTATATGTGCAATTGAATTGTGATAAGATAATTATTTCCATACAAAATTGTTGTGTTTTTTCTAATCTTCCCTGTTCTTTTTGGCGAGAGATGTGATTTGGTCACTTTTGTAGAATTCTTGGATATTGATCTTGTAATCTAGATTGACTTTTGTAAAAGCTTGTGTCTTCCTGTTGTTTACTATTGATTTTCACTGGCGGCATGTGAATTTTTTTTGTCCTTTATTGTTGTATCTGTTTAGACTTTGCATTCTTTTGTGGAGTACATTTTATTTTTGTGAAACTGTGACCATGTAAGCATGATTGCTCATTTCTATATTTTTAGAAAGAAAAGGACTTATAAAGAAGTGATTTTTTGTTTCTGGAATGCTGGCCCTATCTTTGATTATGGTACCTATTCTTTGTACCATAGAACTTTCCACATCAAGTTAAATTGTGCTAAATATAAGTAGGTCTGGATGGTTGAAAGCTAGAATTACAATGCAGTCAAGTTTAGGCTACATGTAAACTTTTCTCTATAGTAATATAATGAAAATATGTGGCATTAACCTTTTTTTTTAAATAATTAATAAGTTATGAACCTGACTAATGCAATTGAGACCCTTTAGATTAAGGGGAGATGACTTAAAAAATTATGCCTTCTTTGGAGACTCTAAATTTCCAGCTTCTACATTTTTTAGTATTTCTTGTTCATTTTATGAGAAATGAGATCACAATAGCATTATTTTCTTCTTCATTCTTTTGATAGCTTGCTAACTATTTAACAACCCTAAAAGGCAAGCGTAGAAAGGGAGCTGAAAAGGGTATAAGTAAAAGAAGTGACGCCAGATGGTTCTTAACAGGTTTGTGGTGTCCATTCTCCTTTAGATAATAAGTTTGTAGTCAGAGTGTCCTGTCTCATAATCTGTTTGAATTGGTGCATGACATGACTTGTTTAAATTCTGCCTTTATTAAATGTCATAAGAGATGGATGATAACTGATTGTTGGTATCCAGTTGTTGTGCTACTATCTGATGAAGGAAGTTCTAGCAAACTGCAATGGAACAAAAATAACCCTTGATTGTAATGTCTGGTGATATTTGTTAGGTAGTTGGCCTGACTAGTCACTTGGTGAAGTATGGATGGATTTTCTTATCTTTTTTCTTGGGTACTAGTGTGGCTGGACTGTTGGTCAAATATAACAAACATTAAGTTTTCAGATCCCACTTTAAGGGCGTTTTGCATTTTGACATTAGTTCTAAAATGGTGAAGCACTTAACTTTTCTCTGAGGCCAGAACTTCTATCGTATTAGATGGTGGCTGCAGACTGCACCTGTCTGAAATTTCTGTTCTTTTCCTTTATATTGTTCTTTCAAATTTCATGAGTAAATTTGATAGCTTGGAATATTATAAAATTTGAACTGCATAAAAGTACTTTCCTCTGAAATGTTATCATGAAGATTTCTGGCTATTTGAAATTGTGATTAGCAGCTTGGTCTTGTAAGTGCATACTGTTAGTCCTGATTTATGTAGGTAAGCAAGTATTTGTTATGACTGTCATGGTTTAAACTCTTTGAGTTACAGAAGATGTATTCATTTCCGTGATCTTTAACTTTCTGCATCTTTGAGGATTCTTGGCTTGGATTCTGGAATGTTAAAGAAACAAGTTCAAGTCCATTTAAATTATCTGAAGTTTGATCTTTTGGATGAATGGTGAATCTTGGATGTTCACCAAAAGGTCATTCAATTCAGTGCTGCCTAGCTCAATTGCTACAAAAGACTTGCCATTTTTATAATTACTTTAAAAAAATGTAAACCAGCCTGCATATATTTAGTTCTTTGCAACCCTGTTGTTGGAATTGTGCTTATAATAGCTGAACTTTGTGATTAACTGACTTTTCTATGAAGGGAGCAATATAAGCGAGGTAATGAATGCTGAGTGCCCTGCCGGTGGCATTGGAAAATAAGTCTGATGTCCTTAAAGCCCCCTTCTGTTCTCCTACTTCTCCCGTACTATAGTTTGGTAAGTTTGTGGTGAGGATGTTAGAGCTGGGAATTGGGAGTTATAAAGGTGATTGTTTTCTTTAGTTAATTGGAATAACAAGATATATGAAATTCAGCTCCTCGGTTTATCTCATGGAGAGACATGAGAGAAGTTTGAGGTGCTTTTAGAAGCGTGCCATCTAGCAAAATTTTAGCTCTACGGGCATGCATTCATTTTCTTCTATTTTCGCGCAGTATTGGGCTTTCAATATAATCAGTGCAGACAAATGACGGCTTGGCAGATACGCCTCGTGAAGTGTTGGAAAGATTTAAAAATATTTTCTATATAGATTTATTATTAAATAAAAAATAAGAAATTTAAATAATAACAGTAATAATAATAATAATAATGAATTAGAAAGACATAAAAATAAAAGAATAAAAAACCAAATCAAAACTATTTCACAAAATTTTAAAATTGTATATATTTCTTATTTTTCCTTTATTTTATTGTAAACATTTTTTTTTATGAAAAAGAGAAATGAACTGACAATAAATTAAAAATAATATATTTAATTAAATAGTTTAGTTTTAAGAAATAAGAGGTATTACAACGTTGACAGTGCAGTGAAAAAGCAAATAACGAAAACGTAAATAGATTTATTTTTTTTGAATTTGATCATTTATAATATTTTACATATGGATTAAAATTTATTCTTATTTTCGTGTTAAAAATAACTATAAATCTATTAAAAATAATAAAAAATTATTTTAAAAAATAGCCAATCTCAACATAACGAGAGTCAAAATCTTGAAATTTATTGTTACATTTAAGTTTTATGAAGAATCATAAGATTCTAATAAAATTCTTTATATGGCTTGAAGAATATTATTAAGGATCAATAAACATTACCAAAAACATAGTCAAATAGAAAAACTAGAGGAGAAATTGAATCTCAACATCCTCTTTTAACAGAAGTTCAATATTCTCACCAAAATATAAAAATAAAAGCAACTCTGTTAAGAATGAGATCTTCAGACTTAGGAGAACAAGTTTCATCAGAAGACATAAATATGATAGTTGAACAAAAAAACTATACAAATCTAAATCTCTATACCATTGCAAAAGAACCGGAAAATGTCAAAACACTAGTTGAAAACCAATCGAAATTCACTCAAACACAAACAATAAATACAGAAGTCAATAAAGCCAAAAAATCAATTTTCAAACGTTTTGAAATTCGAAAAAAATTTCACCAATCACATCAAAATCAATTTTTGAGAGAAGTTCAAAATAGAATTGATGCCCTAGAAAGCCATTCAATAAACATGATAAACTAACAAGCAGATTTAAAAGACAATAAATACCAATAGATTAACAAAATGGTTTAGAAGGAACAAACACAGATTTACTATCCTAAAATCATGGCACTTACTCTGAACATAAAAGAATAACCCAATTTCCAAAATAAGTATAATGCCAACATAATTTATGAATGGAATATTGATGGAATGTCTGAATACAACATCCTCAGTACCCTTCAACAAATGACAATGGTATCAAACGTATATAAAAGCCAAAATCAAATGAGCCAAATTATAGATCATTCAATAGCAAACTTTTTAGTTGCCGATTTCATTGGACAACTTAAAGGATGGTGGGACAATTATCTTATTACAAAACAACAAGAAGAAATATTAAAAGCTATAAAACAAGATGATGAAGGAGATCACATCTTAGATGAACAAGGAAGAGATATCCTAGATACTGTTGCAACCCTCATCTTTTCAATCTCAAAACACTTCTAAGTGACCTTTCATACCTTAAAGATAGAAACTTAGAATTTTTATCAAATTTAAAATGTAAAAAATTAATAGATTTTAAATGATACAAAGACATATTTATGATCAGAGTAATGCAAAGATCCGATAATCAACAACCTTTCTAGAAAGAAAAATTTCTAATGGGACTTCCTACATTATTAAGAGAAAAAGTTAGAAACCAAATAAGAGACACTTATAAGAATAATTCCTTATGAAAATCTTACATATAGACCAATCAAATTCTACAAGAATATTACGATTTCATGGAGAACCATAAGATTCTAATAAAATTCTTTACTTTTACATGGTTTGAAGAATATTACTTAGGATCAATAAACACTACGAAAAATATAGTCAAATGGCAAACAACTAGATGAGAAATTGAATCTTAATATCCTCCTTTGACAGAAGTTCAATATTCTCACAAAAATATAGGAATAAGAGCAACTCATTTAAGGATGAGGTCTTAAGACTTAAGAGAACAAGTTTCCTCAAAAGACATAAAAATGATAGTTAAACAAAACAACTATACAAATTTAAATCTTCAAACCATTGCAAAATAACCAGAAAATATAAAAACATTAGTTGGAAACCAATTGAAATTCAGTTAAACACAAAAAATAAATACAAAAATAAGTAAGACTAAAGAACCAATTTTCAAACCTTTTGAAATTCCAAAAAAATTTCACTAATTGCATTAAAATCAAATTTTGAGAGAAATTCAAAATAGAATTGATGCCCTAAAAAGCCAAACTTCAAGAATGATTGCCTTTGATACTCCTCTACAACAAAGTCATTCAATAAACATAATAAACCAACAAACAGATTTAGAAGACACTACCAACCGATTAACAAAATAGTTAGGAAGGAACCAAAAAAGCTTTACTATCCTAAAATCAGAGCACCTGATTTGAACATAAAAGAATAACTCACTTTCCAAAATAAGTATAATGCCAACACAATTTATCAATGGAATATTGATGGAATGTCTGGATACAACATCTTCAGTACCTTTCAGTAAATGACAATAATATCAGACGTATGTAAAACTCAAAATCAAACGGGTCAAACTATGGATCATTCAAAAGCAAACCTTTTAGTTGCTAGTTTCATTGGACAACTTAAAAGATGGTGGGACAATTATCTTACCACAAAGCAACAAGAAATATTAAAAGCTATAAAAAAAGGATGATGAAGGATATAACATCCTAGATGAACAAGAAAGAGAAATCCAAAATGTTGTTGCAACCCTCATTTTCTCAATCTCAAAACACTTTCTAGGTGACCCTTTACACCTTAAAGATAGAAACTCAGAACTATTTTCAAATTTAAAATGCAAAAAATTAACAAATTCTAAATGGTACAAAGACATATTTATGACCAAAGTAATGAAAAGATTCGATAATCAATAACTTTTTGTAAAGAAAATTTTCTAGTGGGATTTCTTACATTATTAGGAAAAAAAGTTAGAAACTAAATAAGAGACATATATAAAGGAATAATTCCTTATGAACATCTTACATATGACGAACTCATAAGCTTTACCTAAAAAGAGGGATTAAAATTTTGCCAAGATTTATAACTTCAAAAATAATTAAAAAAATGGAAAGATATCTTTGCAGTAAAGAATTAGGATCATTCTGTCAACAATTTGACATCAAACATGAACCTTTTTCTTCAAAAACCTGTTGGCTTACAAAACCAAAACAAAAGAAACATAAGAAATCTACCCTAGATTACTATAACAAACCAAACTACAGGAGGTATGGAAAAGAGAAACAAAAATGAAAAGAAAAACGTAAAATAGACAAAATAATAAAATGTTTCAAATGCGAAAAAGCTAGTCACATTTCAAAATTCTGCAAAATTAGAAAAAAAAATCAACGAACTTCACCTAGATGAAGAAATTGAAAAAATAATTTGTTCTAGTATTCCTAATGCCTTTTGGGATAAGAAAAAACATGAAGTAGACTTATCTTATGAAAAGGATTTCAACGAAAAATAAATTTCTACTAAAGCAAGATCAATCCAAAAGAACAAAAAAATGGAAGAATTTTGTAAAAAAAAAAATACAGGATCTTCTAGAAAAAAACTCATAAGGAAAAACAATTCACCTTGGAGCTGTTTTGCTTTCTATGTTATAAAAAATGCAGAACAAAAAATAGGAACACCAAGATTAGCAATAAATTACAAACCATTAATAAAGCATTAAAATGAATTAGATATCCAATTCCAAACAAAAAGATTTGTTATAAAAATTATGTAATGCAAATATTTTCTCAAAGTTTGATATGAAATCAGGGTTTTGGTAAATCCAAATTAAGGAAAATGAGAGGTATAAAAACGGCATTTATTATCCCTTTTGGCCAATATGAATGGAATGCCATGCCATTTGATATAAAAAATGCACCATCAAAATTCCAAAGGATAATGAATGAAATATTTAGTTCGTACTCTCAGTTTACCATTGTTTACATAGATGATGTCCTAATGTTTTTTGAAAATTTAGAAAAACACTTTAAACATATCAAAACTTTTATCAAAATAGTTAATAAAAATGGATTAGTAGTCTCCAAATCTAAATTAGTCTGTCCAAACCAAAGTAAGATTTTTAGGTCATTATGTAACCCAAGGAATCATTACACTAATAAAAAGATCCATAAACTTTGTGAAAAAAATTTCTTGATCAAATTTTAGATAAAACCCAACTCTAAAGATTCTTAGGAAGTCTCAATTATGTTATTGATTTTTATTCTGGCCTAAGCAAAATTTGTAAACCCTTGTATGATAGGCTAAAAAAAAAATTCTATTCCTTAGACTTCTACACATACTGATCTTGTCAAACAAATTAAATTGCATATTAAGAACCCCTTTGTTTACATCTAGTAGATCCAAGTATCTTAAAAATAGTAGAAATAGATGCCTTAGACATAGGATATGAGGGTTATTATAAAACAAGTCAAAAATTAGAAAGAAAAAAATAGTCCAATTCACCTTGAAACATTAGATGCCTACTCAGCAAAATTACAGTACTATCAAAAAGGAAGTTTTATCAATTGTTTTATGTATTTCAAAATTTCAAAGTGATTTACCCAATTAAAAATTCCTTCTACGAATTCATTGTAAATCTACAAAAGAAGTTTTACAAAAAAATGTCCAAAATGTTGCTTCAAAATAAATTTTTGCAGGATGGCAAGCAATTTTAAGTATATTTGACTTTGACATTGAATATATCAAAGGAGAATCAAATTTCTTGCCAGATTTTCTTACCAAAGAATTTTTACAGGGAAAACTATGCCACCAAAATTGAGAGATTAGAAGAAAAAAGAGAAAGAGAAAAGAGAGTTCTCTTCCTAAAATCTTTCCTAAAGACAAATCAAACAAAGTAAAGAATAAACAAAAATACAAGAAAATCATGACAGAAATGCTTCAGTCTATCAACTCTAATGAAGAAGATGAACAAGAGCATGAGACTTATGAATCATCTAACAAAATTGTTGACTTAGACCAAAACGAATACTACATGCCACAAAAAGGAGCAATAAGTAGAAAAAAAAAAAGAAAGCATTTCTAAAAATATAAAGAAGACAAAAGCATATTTAAAGACATCTCTACAAAATAAAAGTATATCTGAAAAGTAAAAGCATCCTTAAGATTTGCAAGGCATCTCTACAAAGCAAAAGCATTTCTAAAAAGTGAAAAAGACAAAAGCATCGTTGAGACTTGTAGGGCATTTTCAAAATTTTCAAAAGCACTCCTGAAGTTGCAAGGCATCTTTAGCAATAAATAAATAAATAAATTTTCAACATTTCAATCAATTCTTATAAAACTTTGAGATAAGTAGTTATTGGCCGAAGTGAAAACCTATCTATAAAAGGCTCCTATTGTCATCACAAGGTAAAAACTAGAATCGCTTTTAGAAAAGCTTTTCTCTATAAAAACTTATTTGAAATGAAAATTTTAGATTTTTTTCTTTAACTCTTTTCCTTAAGTTTTCTTTTAATTTTTTTCATTAAATTTTATTTTTAAAACAGAATTAAATCCAGTGTAGTGTTCTTACTGCACTTTGCAATAAAAAATTATTGAATTCGATGATCCTGATACCAGATCACTCGCAGAATCACCATATTCAATAAATTTTGACTACAAAGTATAGTAGGAACACAACATTGGATTCAATTTTGTTTTAAAAACAAAATTTAACGAGAAGATAATTTAAAGAAAACTTAAAGAAAAGAGTTAAAGAAAAGGGTCCAAAATTTTCATTTTAGATAAGTTTTTACAAAGAGAAGCTTTTTTAAAAACGATTCTAGCTTTTGCCTTTTGATTACAATGGGAGCCTTTTATGGATAGGTTTTTCCTTTCGCCAATAATTACTTGTCTAAAAATTTTACAAGAATTGATTGAAATGTTGAAATTTTCTTTTTTTCTTTTGCTGAAGATGCCCTGTAATTTCAGAAGTGCTTTAAAAAATTTTAAAGATGCCCTGTAAGTTTTAGGATGCTTTTGTCTTTTTTGCTTTTCAGAGATGCTTTTGCTTTGCAAAGATGTCTTGAAAGATGCTTTTGTCTTCTTTACTTTTCAGAGATGCTAATTTTTTTTTACTTATTGCTCTTTCTTGGTGGCATGTAGTCTTCGTCTTGGTCTAGGTCAGTAGTTTTGTTGCATGATTTAGAAGTCTCATGCTTTTATTCATTTTCTTCATCGAAGTTGATGGACAAAAGCATTTTTGTCATGATTTTCTTGTATTTTTATTTATTCTTTGTCTAGGCAAGTAGTACACTTGCATTTGATTTTGCTTGTAAAAATCTTACGACTTCTTGATTTGAGGTAGGAGTCTTGCATAATGTTGGGTTTCTGTTGAACTAGTTATCAAGATATTGTGCATCATATGTTTTATCATCAAACTTGTCCCACCACTTGGTCTTGAAGGTTTAGATTATTATGAGGGCACCATTTTGGGGATCAATATCATATGTATAGTCTCATGAGGTTATCTTAAAAATGGTTAATTTTGAGAAAAAGTGGATAAAGATATGTAATTTGTCTTGATCTGGTTCAGGCTGAAATTTTTGACAAAATTTTTGGTATAGTTCATGAATTTTGGAAGGGGGAAGAATCTCTCTCAATGGCCCAAACCAATTCCACTCATGGGTAAATGATAATGGGAATTTATATTGATTTCATTATTTGAAAAATCAGAGCTAGGAATGTCTGGTATGTTTATTATTGAAAAAGAAAGTATTGAACCAAGCTTGCTGGTAATTCCAATAATTGAAAAACATATGGTGGCCTATTCTCATTGTAAATTTGGTAGGAAATTTTTGAAATGAGTTTGGGTTTTCTTTCCAGTCCATGGGCCTTTGTACTTTCAAAATTTGAGCTATTGAGTGAGTAATAAATTTAGGGTCATCTTTTTCTACAAAGTGTTTAAATAATGCAGGCCTTGTTTGAATAAAAATATTTTCATAATATTGTTGGGGTTTTTGTAGATCCTATGGTTTATAGTGCCATACTTGAAAAGCTTTTTGTATTGCAACATAGGGGATTTCTCATAAAATCCTTATTTAATTAGTAAAACTTTTTAGAAAGACTTTTTGCAAAAGTATTAACCAACAAGAGGGAGGGAAAGAAGAAAACTCAAAACCCTAGCCTAGAATCAAGGGGAAAGCAAGGAAAAATAAAAAATTCAACCGATTAAAAGGTAAAAATTTTGAAATTTCCTATTTATCTCTATTACCCATGCTTTCTTTTCTTTCTTCCATGCATGAAACCCTAGTGGGTATGATGAAATCATGCTGGCTGAATATTCAAGGGGGAGATTTGAACAATTTTTAGGTTGATTTTAGGTTGATTTAATGTTATTTAGTTAGGTTATAATCAAATATATCAAAACCTAGCTAGAAAAATGATTTTCTCCCATTTAAACCCATTATGTCAAAATTTTCAGGGGAATATTGGCTGCTTATTTTGATGCAAAATTGTGGTATTTAAGTGTAAATTGATGAATTATGAGTGTAGAAAAATTATGGAAAATTTTGGTGCAAAAACAGAAATTTTTACCTAAAGTGCAAATTGGTGCACTAGGTGTTTCAGATTGCAAATTGACATCATATTCGCAGTCATTAGGTCAATTAAGTGTAATTAGAATATAGAAATTGAAAGAAATCAATTTGGAATTAAATTGGAGACTGTAGCCAATTTAATGGCGTGTAGGCGAATTAGACCGGATATCGTGTTTAGACGGTTATTCGGACAGTTTGTAGGACATTCCATGCATTTAGAACCTGAAATAATTTATGATAAATTGACACAATTTATTTAATTTTGTGTCATGAATTATGAATAGGTGGTGAGTAAATTGATTCGGATAAAAGACTGCACCCGATGACGGAGGATAGGAGTATCTCTACTCCTAGAACTGTGAGTGGACAATTTATCACCTTAATTATCTAAAGGAATTTTATTCAAATTGATGATTTTGTGAAAATTATTTTAAATGGAAAATTTCTTGTTTATTGAGAAAAATATAAAATTATGAAATAAATGGAATTTATCAAATAAATCAAATTTTATCAATTGATTTGAAAATCGAATATTTGATTTAAAAATTAGAGTAATTGGAGACCCGTGATTTATTGTGAATTATGTTTTAAATTATTATGGCTTATGAAAATGTGGTATGACTGACTGCTGGTTTATTGTGTTGAAATTTATATGAACTGTTGTTTGCCGTGCAAATTGGTTAGTAATAAAATGGCCTAGTCATACTATTAAAATTTTATTAATTAGTGGATTGAAATCTGCTGCAGTAGATGGGTTTCTGTGGACCGGCCTAATTAGAGGTGGCACGGTAAAACCCATATATACCGATATCTCAGTTGTAGAGGAGTACAAGGTCGTTTATTTAATTGTCCTAAGATATGACAGAGTTACTTCACGTTAAACCACCACGTGAAGGCGAACTCAGCTAACGCCAATGAATGACTGATTTTGAACAATTATGAGAATTTTGACAGCCTTGGTGGGCTTGGTTGAATACCTTTGATCAAGGTGTCACCGAGCACGAGATTTTTGGCACAAGCCACGATTTTGCGAATAATCATAAGTGTAAAACCCGACCCTATAAATACATGTCATGACATACATACAATGAACAACATGTTTGTATGCTAGGAAAGTCTCAAAGAATAACTAAAAAAACCCGGTATTGTACCTAATGGTACACTTAAATTGATTTAACATCGAACTAGTTCAAATAGGAATTTTAAGAGGAAATTAAATATTTTACAGTCCAAGAATGACTTAAAATGATGTTTTGGAGTTCGAGGGTTAATTTGGGATAAATTTGAAATTTTTGATGTCTAGGGGCAAAATCGTCATTTTGCCACCTAAGATTATAAATTAATCATGGAGTAAAATTTTTTATAAATATTGACTATTGGGAGTATAATTTAATGATAGGAAGTGAAAATTTTCAGTTTCGGCAATTTTCGAAACATAGGGGCGAAATGGTAATTTTGTCACCCTCGAGGTAAAACCGTAATTTTCACCAGTCAAAACTTGTCAAAATCAAAGGATTTATTCATTTTTGGTATGAATGAACATGGAGTTTGAAGTGGTGAAAATTTGAAATTTTCAAAACGAAAATTTAAAAACGGGTCATACGGGAAAATGACACATGACACTTTTTAAATGAAATAATATTATTTTAATGAATCAGCCCATTTAAGCTTCAGCTAAGGAGAGGTTCGGCCATAAAGGGAAGAACAAAGGGAAAAATAGGGAGAAAAGGAAGAAAAGAGGAAAACAAAAGAAAAGTTTGAAATTCGACGAAGGATTTACAGTTTTTGCCCGTTTTCGCGCCTAACGGTAAGATTTCTCGACTTTAACTCGATTTCTACCCTTCCAAAGTTTTTGTTTCCATTTAGCAAGCTTCAAAAGAGAGATCAAAAAGTGGATCTAGGGGGCTGACCGAATTTTAGGGGAGGAGATTTTGAATTTTTCAAGTTCTGATTCTTAGTTAAATCGATAGTTTTGGTTAGTTAGATGTGTTTAGAAATTAAATTGGACATGAAAGCATGAATTTTTCACCTTACCCACTCAAGGCCGAATGCTCAATGTTGTGCCATGGTGATGAACTGATTTTTATTCAAATGGAATTGAAGAGAAAATGATGAAAAATGATTAAATGTGATATAAAAACAAAGTAGAAAATTTACTGGGTTAATGTCCCATTTTGACAGAATTTTTCAAGGAAGAAAGTGATCTGATTTTGGTGATTTCAGAGGGTTGTGGGCTGGTATTTAATGGCTAAAAATGTTGGAGAGAGAATGGGACGATTTAGAACAAAAATGGAGCGCGTTAGCAATTTATCGGGTAAAGTGCCGAAAATAGACGAATATCCCGTTTAAGTCGTTTTAGGCCGCTGCATTTCATACCATGCATTAGTATAGGATTTAAATCAATTATATAGTGATTTAGCATTAATGTATTGAATTGTGTGATTTTTGTAATTTATCAAGGAGGTGAGACATCCGGTAAAGGCAAGGAGGTCATACCCAAGGAATCGTGATCGAGACGCTTTTTTAAAAGAATTAGATTTATATAAACTGTGAGTAAACTTATTATTATTGTAAATTATCTAGAGTTATTTTTAAATGTTAATTATGGATTTTTTGCAAAGAAAATGACTATAAAAAGAGAAATTTTGCTGTATGCAAATAAATGGATTTAAATGAAAATATTTTTGGATTATGTGAATAGTTGATTTTAGTTAAAAAAATTGAGTAGTTTGGAGGCCTTTACTTATGTTATAAATGACATTTTTATGAAATTGGCTTATGAGATTGTGAGTATATGTGGCTGTATTAAAAATTGTATTGGGAATAAATGTAAGCTGTCTTTTACTATGCAGGCTGGGTAAATAAATAAAAGCCATGTTATACTGTCAAAATTTTATTAAAATTGGTGGGTTTAGTCGCTGCAGTGATGGGTTTCGATAGACCGCCTATAAGAGGGGCACGGTAAACCCAGTTATATAGTTACTCCGGTTGTAGAGGCGAGGAGGGTAACTCCCGAGGTAGTGTTAGAGTTCACTTCACGTCAAACCCCCACGTGAATGTGTAACTCAGCCAACGCCAAGGAACGGCTTGTTTTCAAAACTAAAACATGTTTAATGCATAAATGTTTTGACAACCTTGGCGGACTCGGTTAGATGCCTCGGCCAAGGTATCCCCGAGGACTAGTTTTGGCTTGAGCCATGATTTTAATAAAAGTCATAAGCATTAACAATTGTTTTGGTAATTTATAAATATTTCATGATTTAAGAAATAAAATGAAAACTTTATGAAATGGTTTGTAGTATCTATTTAAATTTGCCTCCATTTTACTTACCTTTAAATGTTTATGATAATGTTTGTTTACTCATTGGGATTGCAAAATCTCATCCACCTCTTCTCCAAACATTTCAGGTGTAATACCCCGTACCTTCGTTAGATACAAATAAGATTTTATTGATCAAAGGAATGATCATTTAATGTGAATTAGTATGCTAAGGAACGCTTAAGAATAAAATATATTGCACGCGCAGAACTCACAAATAAATAATAATATTTTTGTTGGAGATAAATTAGTGAGTTAAAAGATTATTCGGAAGTAAATCGATGCATAATAATGCATTTCGAGATTAAGTAAGACAAGTGAAAATTTTTAGAATAAAATAATATTTTATTATTAAAATAATATTAAAATATTAATATTTTAATTATCATTGAAATTAGTCATGAAAAATTAAATATGACTAATTTAAGTGGGGGAGGAGCAGTAAAGAAGAATTTTGGATGAAAACGGCGAAAATCGTACGACGCGCATTTTAGTCGAGTTAACGCGGTGAGAAAATATTTAAATATTATGGAGACATCGCATTGAAATGCAATCTTAATAATTTGATTTTATATATGTGAAGGAAGAATAATTTTGAAGGAAATTGAAATTTAATAAGTGTGGATAGGAATTAAAAATATTGGACTTAATTTTTGGAGAGCAAAGTGTTGATGAACACAGAAATTTTTTTATATATGTTTGAGTATTTTGGCTATATCTCAAGTTACAGAACTCCAATTGCAGAAATTCTTAGACCATTGGAAAGCTAAGAGATAGAGCTACAACTTTGATGAAGATCACTTCACCCAGTTCTGTCTCTACAATAGAGAAAATCGCATTAGAAAGTGATGAGGTGTCATATCTCGGGAATAAAAATTTCAAGGATTGACAATTAAATTTTTGGGATCTCTTATTATACTTTTAATACTAATTAAATACGAGATTAATTAAAGGCTTAAATGAATATTTAAGAGGGTGAAAAGAGGAAAAAAAAAGGTATTGAAAAGTCAAGCAATATTTGTTTATGTACATGTGACAACAAGACAAATAAAATAAGGGAAAGAAAACAAAGAAAAGTCAAAATTAAGGAAAAAGAGAAACGAAATGAAGTGGGGGGCCAGTCATGAGAGCAAATAAAGGAAGGAAAGAAATGATAAAAGAAGAGTGTAGAAAAATGTGGAAGGTTTGGTCAAGGGAAGTCAAGGAAGAAAGAGAAATAAAGAAAGAAAAAGGAAAATGAAAGAACAAAGAAGAGAGGAAATAAGAAAGGCGAGGCTCGGCTGAAGAGAGAGCCAAAAACCGTGAGACACAAAGAGAGAAGAGAGGTCGAAATTTGGCAACTTAGAGAGGCACAAAGGAGCTGATTTTTTTGCACTTTAAAGGAGGTAAGAGAACTGGAATTTTTATGGTTATATGGCTGATTTGTGAGCTGGAAATGGGAAGGATTTTGGGTGGAAAATGAGCAACTTTGTTGCTGTAAATTATTGAGGTTTTTTTGATTAATTTTGGTGCTGAAAAAATGGTGAGTTTACTGTCGTTTTTGGGGGCTACAAAGTATAGTTTTGGGTGCAAAAAATGGAGTGGTTATGCTACTAAAATGTGCAGAAAATGGAGCAGAAAGTAGTGATGGGAAGTGCAGAAAATGGTGCTAAAATGGTGCAGAAAATGGTGTAGAAAAAGAGTAAAAAATTGAAGCAGTTTGGTGCTGAAATTTAAAGGTTTTTGTAGCTGGAAATTTTTGATTTTGCTACTGAAAATTGAAGCTAAAAAGAGTAGGATTTGTGCTGCCATGGTAGAAAAGAGAGAGACGGTTAGAAGAGGAAGAAGAAAGAAAAAGAAAAGAAAAGAAAAAGAAAAAAAAAAGAAAAAAAAAATAAAATGGGCATGGCCCAATGGTAATTAGATGGGCAAGGCCCAATAGAAAAATTAATTGGGCAAAGCCCAATAAGAACTAAACTTGGGCATGGTCCAATAGGAGAAAAGTGAATGGGCTTAGCCCAATGGAAAGAAAATGGAGAAGCCATGGAGAGGCCCAAGGTCACAAAGAAATGGCAAAAGCCCATTGGTAAGTAAATGTAAAATTTTAAGATTTTGGGTAGTTTATTAATATTGTGCATATTTTAGAAAAAAAATATGCAAATTAATTAAGGAAATTTAATTAAGTTATTACCCATATAAATGTGCGATTAAGCATGTTGAATTTAAATTTGATGTTAGGAAAATTGTCGTGAAGGCGTACCGAGCGAAGTACGTGATCGATAAATAGGAACAATTATCGATACGCGAACAAATAAATAGTGAGGAAAAATCCCACTATTACGAGGTAAGTAGGGGGTGTCGATTTTAAATTATTCCTAATTATATATGCATGGATACATATATATATATAATTTAATTTGCTTATAAATTACGAAAAGTATGAATCGATGGAAATTGATGAAATTGTGAATGCAAGACATTTTTCGAAATTGTTTTAATATATATATATATATATGTGTGTGTATACCTTATATGTAAAGTGTTTTAAAAATGGGAAACAAGCTCTTCAACTTGATTTAGTTTATAAATTGTGCCTTACATATTTCTGTAATGTGCATACATAATTTAGAGATTTAAATTTCTCTATGTATGGTATTTTATGAATCATGTGTTAAATTTCATTTTTGTGAACATATGATAAATTTTTATGACTTTCATAATGAACATTTGACAAATACATTTGGACATTACTTTAAGAAATAAATGAGTTTTAAAATAGCTTTCATAAAGAAAACGAGATTCCTAAAGTTGTTTTGAACTTGAATGGCTTATGGCGATATTAGCATGGATGGCTGAACTAATATTTGTATTGAAACTACAAAAATTGTTGTTTTGCCTCGATAAGCGGGATAGAAATATAATTGTCATATCATGTTGTTAAGTTTTTATAAATTGGTGGGTTATAGGATAGTCACCGCAGTGACGGGTTCCGTGGACCAGCCTATTAGAGGGGCACGGTAACCCTGTTATATTATATCTCGGTATGAGAGGCACAAAGGGTAACTCCTGAGGTATGGTTAGAGTTCACATCACGCTTAACCACCACGTGATGGTGAGCTCCGCTAACGCCAAGGAATGGCTACTTTTCAAAATGAAAATACGTTTTATGAGTATATGAGATTTTTAATAGCCTTGGCGGTTTCGGTTGGATACCCCAGCGCAAGGTATCACCGAATATGAGTTTTATGGCACGAGCCATGTTTTTAAGAATATCATAAGCCTTACTAACTATTTTTGATAAAATGTAATTATTTTACATGGGTTGTAATAAGTTTTAATATTATGAGTTGTATTTCCTTGCATGGTGAAATTTGATTTAAACGGATTCTTGCAGCTCCCTTATTTGTTTTTTATTAAACGGATTTGAAATTCCTCGCGTATAGGCGAGCTATGATTTGCATATGATTTTGAATAATATTTGGTTTCACGGGAGTTGGCTTGATTTTATTGATTTGATGCGAAAAAATGTTATAAGGCACAAAATCCCTGTTTGAAATAAATTGCTTTTATGATCCTATGTTTTATATTCAACTGATCTTCCGCTTGCTTGTTTCCTATCTATGCCCTACTCACTGGGTCGATGATATTCACTGAGTCTATGAGACTCACCTTTCATTTTATTTCCTTTTTTGCAGATAGGGATAGATTTGACGTGAAGTCATCGACATGTTGGTCTACCGTGAATAGGTAAAGGCATCTCCTAGCGTACTACTCTGAGTCGCTCCGCTGTATCTGTTTTTGTTAAAGGTCGAGTCATAATATTTTATTTGCTAAATTGTAAACGAGTTCAAATTTCTTTTTATATACAGCATGAATTTAAAAAATTTATATTTTCGTGTATATGTTTGTGAACAAATAAAAAGGAAAAAGTTTATAGTAATTTTTATGTTTATGATTTAATTCAGTACAAGTGAATAATAATATTATATGAAGAGTGAAAAATGTGAATTAGTGAGTAATTCGAGAAAGGCTTGTTCGGGAACTGGCAGGACTTTCCCGAAGGTTTCGGATGCCGGCATTGACAGGGGAGCGGTCGTTGCAATAGTGGTATCAAAGCTCTAGGTTTAGTGAGTCCTAGGAATTCTTGTGTCAAATAGCGGAGTAGTGGAGTCGACGTAGTGTCTTGTCTATAATTAGTGACTGCAGCACCGATTATGGATAGGAGGCTGCGTAAACTCTTTTCTTAGAAAGCCACCTTGTATAATTATAAATGATAATTAAATGACGAGAATTGATTGCCAATGTCTGGGTTTGAGATGCCACCCGAGACACGAGCAACTAATGGAAATATTTTCAGCAGATGCCTTTAATGAAAGGCCGATATGATGACATACTCCTTCGACTAAAAGTGAAGGAAAGTGAAATCGGACTAATAAGTCCGTGATAATGTATTTAATTGATGAAGTTAAAAATGTGAATCATGATGGTTGATGAGAAGAAATTAGTGATTATGGACTATATTTGAGGACAATATAAAGGAAAACCTACGATAATGATAATAAGAGGTTTATTTTGGCAGGAATAAGTAATGATCGTTGAGATCCACTCGAGGTTTATAAATTTAAAGTATTACGGAGATATAGATTGATACTTGCATGCACTGGAGTAAGTGCACTGTATTAATTAAATCGCCCTACCTAGATATGAATGGTGTTGATTTTTGAAATATTTTAAATATGAATAGGTGCTGAATAGATGTATAGTAGCTAAAGTGGAGCTAATTTTGAATTCAATTAATTAACAATGAAATTCCAAGGTTTGATGGAATTAAATTGGGTTGTAGTTACTTGTGCATGAATAAGCTCAAGGATGAAATTTAATATTGGTGATAATGTCGAGGGACATTTAAGTAAAATCTATGTTAAGTTTTAGAAATATCAGAGTGGCGCAGTGGAAGCGTGGTGGGTCCATAACCCACAGATATAGAAATCTTGTAAAAAATGAACCTAAAGGATCAATAAGATTATAAAGCATATGTAGATGCCAAATTGTGATTGGATGAGTAATGGAATAAATATGGATGTTATTACATCGCACCTAAGAAGTTTAAGGATAATTCATGTAATTATACTAAGTTAGTTTTATATGGTCTGGAGGAAGAATACGAACATTTTGAGGGATTTTAAGATAATGTCCATTGGAAACCAATAAGTTGGAATGTTACCAATATATATATATATATATATATATATAGAAAGGTTAAGGTTATGACAGGCTTTGGAGATCAGCATTTAATTGTTTAAATCCTCAACAAAATTGTATTAAAGAAATATTTAAGTGGTTTGGAAATGTATGGAAAAGTGTAAGGATGCACTAGTTTGATTAATTATGAGAGTTCAAATTTAAATGGTTATGTGTGGTTTGTGAGCAACCAAACAATGTGTAAGGTAAAGAGCATTGACTTTTCTTGTAAATAAATGAGCAAAAGAGTTATGATCAGTAAGTAAGAGTAGAACTTCAACGATGAGATTGTATTCACTGTTTTAGGCATTGAACTATAAATTATAGACTTATACCTACTCTGCGAACACCTTGACAACATAGTTCGGGAGATTTTCCACTATGAAAATATTAAAGCTCAAGGAGCAAAAAGGCTATATAGTCAAGTTGGGGTTCGTGACTGATATGTCACATAAAAATGAAGATATATTGCAAACATCCTTATATGTTTGGCAATGATGGTTTGAGGTAATGAATATTTTACCGGTATCTAGATTTGATGAAATTGAAGTCTCAATATGCCTGTACATATAAGGGATAAATTATGAAATATGCTTCCCCCACAAGTTTCAATTTATTATGAGTAATTATCAAAGCAAAGTGCCTAAAAAGGATAAGCAAAGGATGAATTGTGCTTCAAGCATTTTGAGAACAAGGATAATATGGTTTGATTAACTGATATTAGTTTTGGTAAAGGAATAAAAATAAGCTACGGGAATTATAAAGATTTATTTAGGAAGAAATAATGATTTGAGATTTTGAGAATTCATATGTTAGTAAAGACTTTGGTAATGAAGCCATGAGATTTGGCATTTGGAGTAAATTTGAGGAATTTCAAGTTAGATGTGTCGTATGTGTTGATGATGAACAAATTAATTATTGGTTAAGGAGATTGATTAAGATTATGAAGATATATACAAAGGTATTGTTAATTATTGAAATGCCTTGTAGTAAAGATTGAAATTATTTAGTGAGTACTTGATCATGAAAATATTAGAGATTTAATTTTGAGAATGTGGTCACTAATGGTTATTAGATTTGAATTACTCATGATGTTGAGTATATCTGAAAGAAATAAAATATATCATGATCTTTACGTATTATGAAGTACTTGAATGGAAATGATATGGAAGTAAGTAAACCGAAATAAAGGTGGTTTGATAAGTAGATCGGTAGTCAATGGTTGAATAAATATTCGAATGTTGGGAGGCTTGATAAAATATCAAGGTAGAAGAATTGTGGATGGCTATGTAAATATGCATAATTGACAATTTAAGAATGATTTGATGGAGATGCGATAGGATTAATGACATAATTAATTTCTCTTTATAAGAGGAAGAATAGTACTGATTTAATTTAAGAAGTGTGGTGTTTACAATTAAATGTGATTGGACATTGTCGAGTTTTCTATAAGGATTGGAAATTGATATAATTTATAAGATCAAGGTCTTATATGGAGAATGTTCAACGGAAGCGTTGTAGAAGAATTTTAGAATTTTAATTATTCACGATACGTCGGTTTCAATTCGAGGACAAATTTATTTTTAAGTGGGGGAGATTGTAATACCACGTACCTTCGTTAGACACAAATAAGATTTTATTGATCAATGGAATGATCATTTAATGTGAATTAGCGTGCTAAGGAATTAAGAATAAAATATATCGCATGCGTAGAACTCACAAATAAATAATAATATTTTTGTTGGAGACAAATTAGTGAGTTAAAAGATTATTCGGAAGTAAATCGATGCATAATAATGCATTTCGAGATTAAGGAAGACAAGTGAAAATTTTTAGAATAAAATAATATTAAAATTTTAATATTTTAATTATCATCGAAACTAGTCATAAAAAATGAAATATGACTAATTTAAGTGGGGGAGGAGCAGTAAAGAAGAATTTTGGGCGAAAACGGCAAAAATCGTACGACGCGCATTTTAGTCGAGTTAACACGGTGAGAAAATATTTAAATATTATGGAGACATCGCGTTGGAATGCAATCTCAATAATTTGATTTTATATATGTGAATGAAGAATAATTTTGAAGGAAATTGAAATTTAATAAGTGTGGATGGGAATTAAAAATATTAGACTTAATTTTTGGAGAGCAAAGTGTTGATGAACACAGAAATTTTTTTGTACATATTTGAGTATTTTGGTCATATCTCAAGTTACAGAACTCCAATTGCAAAACTTCTTGAACCATTGAAAAGCTAAGAGATAGAGCTACAACTTTGATGAAGATCACTTCACCCAGTTCTGTCTCTACAATAGAGAAAATTGCATTGGAAAGTGACAAGGCGTCATATCTCGGGAATAAAAATTTCAAGGATTGACAATTAAATTTTTGGGATCTCTTATTATACTTTTAAGCCTAATTAAATACGAGATTAATTAAAGGCTTAAATGAATATTTAAGAAGGTGAAAAGAGGGAAAAAAAAAGGTATTGAAAAGTCAAGCAATATTTGTTTATGTACATGTGACAACAAGACAAATAAAATAAGGGAAAGAAAACAAAGAAAAGTCAAAATTAAGGAAAATGAGAAATGAAATAAAGTGGGGGGCTAGTCGTGAGAGCAAATAAAGGAAGGAAAGAAATGATAAAAGAATAGTGTAGAAAGATGTGGAAGGCTCGGTCAAGGGAAGTCAAGGAAGAAAGAGAAATAAAGAAAGAAAAAAGAGAATGAAAGAACAAAGAAGAGAGGAAATAAGAAAGGCAAGGCTCGGCTAAAGAGAGAGCCAAAAACCGTGAGACACAAAGAGAGAAAAGAGGTCGAAATTTGGCAACTTAGAGAGGCACAAAGGAGCTGATTTTTTTGCACTTTAAAGGAGGTAAGAGAGCTAAAATTTTTGTGGTTATATGGCTGATTTGTGGGCTGGAATGGGAAGGATTTTGGGTGAAAAATGAGCAACTTTGTTACTGTAAATTATTAAGGTTTTTATGATTAATTTTGGTGTTGAAAAAGTGGTGAGTTTACTGCTGTTTTGGGGGGCTACAAAGTACAGTTTTGGGTGTAGAAAATTGAGTGGTTATGCTGTTGAAATGTACAAAAAATGGAGCAGAAAGTAGTGCTAGGAAGTGTAGAAAATGGTGCTGGAAAGTGCATAAAATGGTGTTGAAATGGTGCAGAAAATGGTGCAGAAAAAGAGTAGAAAATTGAAGCTGTTTGGTGCTGAAATTTGAAAGTTTTTGCAGCTGAAAATTTATGATTTTGCTGCTGGAAATTGAAGCTAAAAAGAGCAAAATTTGTGCTGCCATGGTAGAGAAGAGAGAGACGGTTGGAGGAGGAAGAAGAAAAAAAAAAGAAAAAGAAAAAAAAAGAAAGAAAAAAATAAAATGGGCATGGCCCAATGGTAATTAGATGGGCAAGGCCCAATAGAAAAATTAATTGGGTAAAGCCCAATAAGAACTAAACTTGGGCATGGTCCAATAGGAGAAAAGTGAATGGGCTTAGCCCAATGAAAGAAAATGGAGAAGCCATGGAGAGGCCCAAGGTCACAAAGAAATGGCAAAAGCCCATTGGTAAGTAAATGTAAAATTTTAAGATTTTGGGTAGTTTATTAATATTGTGCATATTTTAGAAAAAAAATATGCAAATTGATTAAGGAAATTTAATTATGTTATTACCCATATAAATGTGCGATTAAGCATGTTGAATTTAAATTTGATGTTAGGAAAATTGTCGTGAAGGCATACCGAGCGAAGTACGTGATCGATAAATAGGAACAATTATCGATATACGAACGAATAAATAGTGAGGAAAAATCCCACTATTACGAGGTGAGTAGGGGGTGTCGATTTTAAATTATTCCTAATTATATATGCATGGATACATATATATGACTTAATTTGCTTATAAATTGCGAAAAGTATGAATCGATGGAAATTGATGAAATTGTGAATGCAAGACATTTTTCGAAATTGTTTTAAACATATATATATATATGTGTGTGTATACCTTATATGTAAAGTGTTTTAAAAATGAGAAACAAGCTCTTCAACTTGATTTAGTTTCTAAATTGTGTCTTATATATTTCTGTAATGTGCATACATAATTTAGAGATTTAAATTTCTCTATGTATGATATTTTATGAATCATGTGTTAAATTTCATTTTTGTGAACATATGATAAATTTTTATGACTTTCATAATGAACGTTTAGCAAATACATTTGGACATTACTTTAAGAAATAAATGAGTTTTAAAATAGCTTTCATAAAGAAAACGAGATTCCTAAAGTTGTTTTGAACTTGAATGGCTTATGGCGATATTAGCATGGATGGCTGAATTAATATTTGTATTGAAACTACAAAAATTGTTGTTTTGCCTCGATAGGCGGGATAGAAATATAATTGTCATATCATGTTGTTAAGTTTTTATAAATTGGTGGGTTATATGATAGTCACTACAGTGGTGGGTTCTGTGGACCAGCCTATTAGAGTGGCACGGTAACCCTAGTATATTATACCTCGGTATGAGAGGCGCAGAGGGTAACTCCTGAGGTATGGTTAGAGTTTACATCACGCCAAACCACCACGTGATGGTGAGCTCCACTAACGCCAAGGAATGGCTGCTTTTCAAAATGAAAATACGTTTTATGAGTATATGAGATTTTTAACAGCCTTGGCGGTTTCGGTTGGATACCCCAACGCAAGGTATCACCGAATATGAGTTTTATGGCACGAGCCATGTTTTTAAGAATATCATAAGCCTTACTAATTATTTTTGATAAAATGTAATTATTTTGCATGGGTTGTAATAAGTTTTAATATTATGAGTTGTATTTCCTTACATGGTGAAATTTGATTTAAACTGATTTTTGCAGCTCCCTTATTTGTTTTCTATGAAACGGATTTGAAATTCCTCGCATATAGGCGAGCTATGATTTGCATATGATTTTGAATAATATTTGGTTTCACGGGAGCTGACTTGATTTTATTCATTTGATGCGAAAAAATGTTTTAAGGCACAAAATCCCTGTTTGAAATAAATTGCTTTTATGATCCTATGTTTTATATTCAACTGATCTTCCGCTTGCTTGTTTCCTATATACGCCCTACTCACTGGGTCGATGATATTCACTGAGTCTATGAGACTCACCCTCCATTTTATTTCCCTTTTTGCAGACAGGGATCGATTTGGCGTGAAGTCATCGACATGTTGGTCTACCGTGAATAGGTAAAGGCATCTCCTAGTGTACTACTCTGAGTCGCTCCGCTGTATCTGTTTTTGTTAAAGGTCGAGTCATAATGTTTTATTTGTTAAATTGTAAACGAGTTCAAATTTCTTTTTATGAATATGTTTGTGAACAAATAAAAAGGAAAAAGTTTATAGTGATTTTTATGTTTATTATTTAATTCAGTACAAGTGAATAATAATATTATATGAAGAGTGAAAAATGTGAATTAGTGAGTAATTCGAGAAAGGCTTGTTCGGGACTTGGCAAGACTTTCTCGGAGGTTTCGGACGTCGACATCGACCGGGGAGCGGTCATTGCATCAGGCCTGTGGTAGCTTGTAGATATCAGATTTTGTCGAGGACTACCGTAGTTCGTCGTACCACGACAGATAGTAGGTTTACTGCCATTGTCGTATTTGTATAGTTATGGGCCCACCGATCATTGTAATTATTATTGTACGTTATAACTTTGTAACTTAATATATGTATGGATTTATTTTACTTTCACGTTATAAAAATTACTTACACGCGTGTCTATAAATATTATTTTATAAGAAAATAAAATATTTTAATCAATATTTTTGAATAGTAAAATTTGACTTTAAATCCTTTAAAAAGAAGGTTTCAGACTTCGAATTTCAAATCCGATTTCGAATTATGTATTCTTGATGCATAAACTACTTTTTTATCAAATTTTTATATTTTTGTCGAAAAATGACCAAAATACCCATATAAGTCAAATTTTATATTTTGATTTATTTAAGCCAAAAATGAGTTGTATACCATCAAAATGGAATGTTTGGAAATAATTACTCATGGGAATGGCAAGAAACTGATACGTAAGCCTTGCGGGGTTTTGGTTGGCATTCCGAATAATGAATGTCAATCGGGACGTCGAAGCGGTTGTCATGGGTCCGAGGGAAGTTCCAGGTCGTGACAATAAGCCATGTAAATTTCCAAATGTAATGAAATTAATTTACTCAGTGAAAGGAAATAAAGTGTTATGAACATTTTATAGTTGTTTATGTGTAACGACCGCTCCCCGATCGCTACCGACGTCTGAAACTTTCGGGAAAAACCCGTCGAGTCCCGAACAAGCCTGACCAAAATTTTTCGATGATTCACCACATTTAATAATCATATAATATTTATAATTTCATATATCAAATTAATTCATTAATATAAAAATCAATAATAACTTTTTCCTTATTTATCCACAATTATATATATCTTTGAAATCTATAATTTTCAAACTAATGTCTGTATACAAATTTAAAATTTATTTACAACTTAATAAGTAGAATACTACGACTTGACTTCAACCATAACAGGTACAGGACACAGCGGAACGACTCAAAATAGTGTGTTAGGAGATGCCTTTACCTATTCACGGTAGATCATACGCGAATGAGTCGATGACTTCACACTAAAACGATCCCTGTCTACAAAAAGGAAAATAAAATAGGGTGTGAGTCTCATAGACTCAGTGAATATCATCGACCCAGTGAGTAGGGCGTAGATAGAAAACAAGCATACGACAGATCAGTTGAAGATAAAACACAGGATCATAAAAGCAAGTTACTTCAAACAGGAGTTTTGTGCCTTATATCGAAATTTGAGAATTTTTGAAAGTATAATCAATTGAAATAATAATATTTTCTCATCAAAATATGTTGAAAACAAATTTCGAATCAAATTGATAAAATCAAGCTAGCTCCTGTGAGACCAACATTGTTTAAAGTCATGCACTAATCATAGCTCGCCTTTACGCGAGGAATTTCAAATCCATTTCATAGAAAACAAATAAAGGAGCTGCAAAAATCTATTTAAATCAAATTTCACCATGCAAGAAAATAGAACTCATAATATTAAAACTTATTTCAATTCATGTAAAATGATTACTTTTTATCAAAAATAATTAGTAAGGCTTATGATATTCTTAAAAACATGGCTCGTGCCATAAAAACTCATATTCGGTGATACCTTGCACTGGGGTATCCAACCGAATCCGCTAAGACTGTTAAAATCTCATTTACATATAAAACATACTTTTATTTTAGAAAACACAGTCATTCCTTGGCGTTAGCGGAGTTCACCTTCCCGTGATGGGTCAGTTGAAGGGAACTCTAACCATACCTCAAGAGATACCCTCTGCGCCTCTACTACCGAGGTATGAATATAACCGGGTAACCGTGCCCCTCCTAAAGGTAGTCCATGGCACCCGCCACTGCAGTGACTATCCTATAACCCACCAATCAATAAAGTTTAAATAACATGATATGAAAATCAAATTATTACCAGGCTAATCCAGGCAAAACTATCAGTTCATATAATTTCAACATCTCGTTAGACTAGCCATTCATGCTATCATAATCATAAGCCATTTATATTCGAAATAATTTTAGAAATCTCATTTCCAATTTATTGCTAAATGTCCAATATAAAAATCATAAAAATATAACATTTTTTCACAAAATAAAGTTCAATGCACAATTCATGAAACATCGAGCATAGAGAATTTTAAATCTCATACTCACGTATGTACATTATACAAACATACAAGGCACAATTTTTTTTTTGATGTGAATCATTTTGAAAAGCTTGTTTCCCGGTTTGAAAACACTTTATGTATAATATACATATATATTTCAAATTATTTCTAAAATAGCTTACACCCACAATCCATTAAAATTTCACCAACGCATACTTTTCATAAATTTGCACTTCACAATTTCATAAATTTTTACCAATTCATACTTTTCGTAATTTATGTGCAAATTAAATCATATATATATATATATATATCCATACATATATAATTAGGAATAATTTAAAATCGGCACCCCCTACTCACCTCGAAATAGCGGAATATTACATCGTTATTTTTGTACGTGTGTACGATTATTTCTATTTGTCAGTCGCGTGTCTCATTCAGCATGCCTCCGCGACATGTTCCATTGGGCTTTTCTATTTTTCCTTGTCATTGGGCTTTTCTATTTTTCCTTGTCATTAGGCTTTTTCTTTCTCCCTAGCTATTGGACCTTGTCTATGGGTTTCTCAAATTTTCCTATTGGGCCAAGCCCATTTAATTTTTTTTCCTATTGGGCTTTGCCCAAATTTTATTTTCTTCATTGGGCCTTGCCAAATTTTGCTTTTCTATTTGACCCACTTTTATTTTTTTTTCCTTTCTCTTTTATTTTTCTTTTTTCTTTTTCTTCCCTTTTTTTTTCTTCAGCCAAGTTTTCTTCTTCATCTACCCGTCACCCACTCACCACCGTGACAGCTCTCCTCTGCCGGTGGTGGCTCCTCCGTCCTCTCCACCATGGCAGCCCATTTCCTCCTCTTTTCTCACCATTTGGTTAGCAAAATTCTGCCCCTTTTCATCTTCAAAATCAGCAACTAAAAGCTGCCCATTTCACCCAAAAATTCCATCAATTTTCAGCTCTCAAAAACCACAAATTTCCAGCTCAAATTTTCTTAAAAAATAAGCTCTTTCTCTCTTCTAAATCCAGCAGAAAAATTGGTCGTCTTTCCTCTCTTGTGTCTGCGCCTTTCATGCCACTTTCTCCTTTCCTTTAGCTTCTCGGTTTTGTCTAGCTTTTCCTCCTTGGTTCGGGTTTTTCCTCTATTGCTTCTTGCCTTCCTATTCTCCTTTCCTTCTTTTGTTTTTCTTGCCTTTCTTTTTGTTTGACCGAACATTGCTTTCTTTCTTTATTTCTTCCTTCTTCTAGACTCTTCTCTCTTCTTTTGCTCTTTAATTCAATGACCGGCCCCCACCTATAAATTGCTTGACTCTTCTTTTCTTCTTTTGTTTCTTTCTTTGACTTTTCTTTGTTCTCTTTTTCATTTGTTGTGACCGGCCCCATCTTACACACTTAAAAAGTTTTGTTTGACTTGTCCTTAAGTAAGCATGCATTCACACCAAAATTATTTTGACTTTTCTACCATCTTTCTTTATTATTTCTTTTATTCTTTTCATACTTATCTTATTCCCTCATTTCACCTTCTAAATATTCATTTAAGCCTTTAATTATTCTAAAATTTAATTAAGCTTAAAATTGTACTAAGAGACTCCAAAAATTTAATTATCAATCCTTGAAATTTTTATTCCCAAGATATGACGCCTCATCATTTTTCAACGTGATTTTCTCTATTTTAGAGACAGAATTGGGTGAAGTGATCTTCATCAAAGTTGTAGCTTTGTCTCTTAGCTTTCCAATGGTCCAAGAATTGTTTAATTGGAGTTCTGTAGCTCGAGATATGGCCAAAATACTCAAGCATGTACAAGAACATTTTTGTGTTATTCAACACTTTGCTCTCTAAAAATTAAGTCCAATATTTTTCAATCCTATCCACACTTATTAAATTTCAATTTCCTTCAAAATTATTCTTCCTTCACATATATAAAATCAAATTATTGAGATTGCATTCCAACGCGGTGTCACCATAATATTTAAATATTTTCTCACTGCGTTAACTCGACTAAAATGCGCATCGTACGATTTTCGCCGTTTTCGTCCAAAATTCTTCTTTACTGCTCCTCCCCCACTTAAATTTGTCATATTTCATTTTTCATAACTAATTTCAACGATAATTAAAATATTAATATTTTAATATTATTTTATTGAATAAAATATTATTTTATTCTAAAAATTTTCACTTGTCTTCTTTGGTCTCAAAACACATTATTTTGTGTTGGTTTACCTTCGAATCATCCTTTAACTCACTAATTTATCTTCGATAAAAATATTATTATTTAATTATGAGTTCTGTGCGTGCGATACATTTTATTCTTAAGCGTTTATTAGCATGCTAATTCGCATCAAATGATCATTCCTTTGATCAATAAAGTCTTAGTTGTGTCTAACGAGGGTACGGGGTATTACATTATGATAATTGTCTCCTTTTACTCGACTTTAGATAGTTTCGATGATAAATGTTTGCTCATTGGGATTTTATAATCTCACCCCTTTTTTCTTCCACACCTTACAGGCTCAGAGCATCCATAGTTAGCTGATTCGATCAAGGACCACAGTGGACTTGAATCGACGAGAACTGTAGGTTCACAGTTCTCGAGATACTCTGGTTAGTTTTGAGGCCCACGTGTCACTGTAATTTAATTTTAATATTTTAGTCATTTGTATTAAAGTATGTAAAAACATAATTAATTTTTACGCTGAGAAAATTGTTTATCAATAGTTTTATAAAATTTGTTTTATGAGAAAATATATTATTTTATTAAATATTTTTATTTTAGTCAAATAATTAAATTTTATTTCCAAATAAATATTTTTGATACTTAAATTTATTTTTATCATGATATATGTGTTTTATACGCAATTACTACGTTTTTAATTAAATTTTAAAATTTTCGGTGAAAAATGATGAAAATGCCCTTGTGAGCCAGATGAAACTATTTTAGTATTTTTAAATTGGAAATGACTAGTGGTATTTGAAATGTGACATTTCGTAATCGTCGCTCACCGGGGAAGCGTGAAAGCTGATACGAAAGCCTTGCAGGGTTTTGGTCGGTATTCGGGGTGTGAATATCTATCGAGACTTTGCGGCGGTTGTCATAGGCCCGATGGAGAGTTCCGGGTCGTGACAGTCAAAGTCAAACATATTTAAAATTGCTTGCCACCTAGCAAAAATTTATTTTGAAGCAATATTTTGGACATCTTTTTGTAAAACTTTTTTTTACAGATTTACAATCAATTCATAGAAAGGATTTTTAATTGAGTAAATCACTTTGAAATTTTGAAATACATAAAACAATTTATAAAATTTCCTTTTTGATAGTACTATAATTTTACTGAGTAGGCATTCAATGTTTCAAGGTGAATTGGACTACTTTTTCCTTCTAATTTTGACTTGTTTAAGAATACCCCCATATCCTATGTCTGAGGCATCTATTTCTATTATTTTTAGGGTACTTAGGTCTACTAGATGTAAATAAGAGAGTTCCTTAATATGTAATTCAATTTGTTTGATAAGATTAGTATGTGCAGGAGTCCAAGGAGTATGATTCTTTTTTGGCCTATCATGTAATGGTTTACAGATTTTGCTAAGGCCAAGATAAAAATCAATGACATAATTGAGACTTCTTAAGAATTTTTGGAGTTGGGTTTTATCTAAAATATGATCAGGAAATTTTTTCGCAAAGTTTATGAATCTTTTTATTGGTGTAATGGTTCCTTGGGTTACATAATGACTTGAAAATCTTACTTTGGTTTGGAACAGACTAATTTTGGATTTGGAGACTACTAATCCATTTTTCTTAATTATGCTGATAAAATTTTTGAGATGTTTAAAGTGTTTTTCTAAATTTTCAGAAAACATTAGGACATCATCTATATAAACAATGGTAAATTGAGAGTACGAACTAAATATTTCATTCATTATCCTTGGAATTCTAATGGTACATTTTTTAGACCAAACGGCATGACATTCCATTCATATTGACCGAAAGGGACAATAAATGCCATTTTATACCTATCATTTTCCTTAATTTGGATTTTCCAAAACCCTGATTTCATGTCAAACTTTGAGAAAATATTTGCATTACATAATTTTTGTAACAAGTTTCTTTTGTTTGGGATTGGATATCTAATCCATTTTAATGCTTTATTAATGGTTTGTAATTTATTGCTAATCTTTGTGTTCCTCTTTCTAGTTCTATATTTTTTATAACACAGAAAGTAGAGCAACTCCAAGGTGAACTGTTTTTCCATATGAGTTTTTTTTTTCTAGAAGATCCTACATTTCTTTTCTATAGAATTCTTCCATTTCTTTGTACATGTGGATTGTCTTGCTTTACTAGGAATTTGTTTTTCAACAAAATCCGTTTCATAAAGCAAGTCTACTTCATGTTTTTTCTTATCCCAAAAGATATTGGGAATATCAGAACAAATTATTTTTTTAATTTCTTTTTTGATTTGTTCATTTTTTTGTTGAACAAATTTATCTCCTAATTGCTCATTTATCCTTTTAAAAGATATTTCTTCTTTTAAGTAAGTAATTTGTTTTCATTTGTGATTTGTTAAGGAATTGAGTTAACCTACATGAATTGATAAAGATTTTTGTAAATTGAGATTTCTTAGTTTTGGTTTTTCTATGAAAGGGAAAATTATTTTGATTTTTAGTAATTTAGTAGTGATTGCTTGATTTGTAGCCTTACATGGTTTAAGCAAGGATATGAATGGTGTGCCTAGTATGACATCTTGTGTTATATTTTTTACCATTAGAAAAAGAGTTTTAAATTGGATTCCATTGCTGCAAATTTTGCATTAGGAATTTTATATGTAATTTTAAGTTTACCACCATTAGCACTTTTAAAGCCTTCTTATGCTTTGTCATAATATTTTGTTGGAATCATTCCTTCTTTGATGCAATTTTGATCTGCATCAGTATCAAAACGTGCTATTGTTTCTAGTTGAAATTTTTATTGATTAAAAGATTTTGGGAAGGGAACTTTCCTTTTTCTTAAAAAATCGTAAAAGTGGAAATTTTCAAACTCAAGAGCGAATAAAGAGAAATAAAAAAACTAGATAGAATTCTTACAAAATTCAAGAGTTCTAATAGAAAATTTTTCCTCAGATACAGAGGCAAAACCAGAAGAACCATAAGAATATATAATGATTCTTATAGAAGTGTCAATACAAAGATACTTAATTAAAATACATCTTTTAATCAATGAAGAATTTCAACTAGAAACAATAACACTTTTTGATAATCGTGCAGATCAAAATTGCATTAGAGAAGGAATGATTTAAACAAAATATTATGACAAAACATTAGAAGGTCTTAAAACTGCCAATGGTGGTAAACTTAAAATTACATATAAAATTCCTAATGTAGAAATTTGCAACAGTAGAATCAAATTTAAAACTCTTTTTTCTTTTGATCTCTTAATTTTGTTGGCATGGTTATCCCTGTAAAAATTCTTTGGTAAGAAAATCGAGTAAGTAATTTGATTCTCCTTTAATTTATTTAATGTCAAAGTCAAATATACTTAAAATTGCTTGTCATTCGGCAAAAATTTGTTTTGAAGCATTATTCTGGACATCATTTTTATAAAACTTCTTTTATAGATTTACAATCAATTCGTAGAAGGAATTTTTTATCTAGTAAATCACTTTGAAATTTTGAAATACATAAAACAATTGATAAAATTTCCTTTTTGATGGTATTGTAATTTTGCTGAGTAAGCGTCTAATGTTTCTCAAACACCAAAAATATAACTATATTCATTTTAGATTAGCACAAGTAAGAGCTAAACTGCTCACAAAAGAAAGATTAGATACTTCCATCCTTATAGCCCTTAGAAACAAAAGGCATCTCCATTTCAATGACTCCTTGTTAGGGATAATAGAAACAAGTCTATGTAGATGACCAATACACTTCAACTGTTTTCTCAGTTTTATGGTGTCATTGAAAGATAGGAATATCTTAAACTCTTTGACACTCTAAATCTAAACACATAATTATAAAATGATGCTAGGGTTTGAACCACTGACTTTAGTTTACATATAATATACTCGAAAGCAATTTTTAACATAAATTTTGTTTTTTGAGTTTTGATTTTAATTGTATTTCAATATTTTATCATTTTCTACTGAGTTTTGAGGATGATAGTCTGGTAAGGCATAGGTTAGACATGATAAGACAATTCTCCTTCAAGTAGAAAAGATATTGTTAGGTAATCCAATAGAAATCCCTTTTGTAGGAAAATTAAGTGTATAACTATAAGATGCTTCCTTTTCTAAGGACCACCTCTTCCTTTAGCTTAATGTCCAACCAAACCCAATCTGTAAATGAAGAAACTGTTAAATGTGAAATATTATTTAAAAAATAGATAATTGAGAAATTTCAAGAGTTTTTCAAAATCAAATCTTTAAATAATCAACATTTCATAATGTGCTTGTTTCCTATTTATGTTATTGAAATCTTCGTTACTATATTTTCTTCTGCCAACAAGTTATTAATACAACTTTTAGTGCATGTTTAATTGGGGAATAGAATAACTATCTTCTTCCTTTTAATAATTTTTTAAAATCATGTTTGGTTCACGAAATAATTAATTCAGAAAGATTAGAATAGTTATTATTGATCTTTCTTTAATAATGGTTATTCTTTCTTTTCTGTAATAAGCTAAATACTAAATTTTAGAACAAAAATTTCCTTAATCCAATTTGAGAATTATTATCTTATATAACACAAAAACTAATTTTTTTATTGTTTTTCTCTCTACTCATTTACTGCTCTCTTACTTTTTCTAAATTTTCTCAACCGTTGAAAGACGACGGCGGCACTAGAACCTTTACGATCGAAATTGTAGTGAAAATTAATTCACCATGATATACTTTTAATTTAAAGAGCTTGGTTGTTGATAGTGCCACGTATCTCAATACAAATATCCTCCACAGCACCCTTAATTCTGATCCGTATCCATAGCTGGGCAATGGTACATATACCAGAAGAACAATATTATATATATATATATATATATATATATATATATATGCATGACATGTATTACTTATCGGCACTAACTGTCTATTTATTGATCATTGATTTACAATCATCAAGTCTCAACTTAATTTTCACGTTTTGACACTATGATTGTACATAAAAAATTTATAAAAAAAAAGCAGCGACAAAGGAAAAGTGACACTACATTTATTGAATTTGCGTTGTAATTAATTGAATAATTGTGTATTCGTCAAGCTCCCTGAGAAAGCAGTCATTGCAATTGCAATAAACTACTTTACTGGAAAAGAAAGCAACTCCAGCTCATGATATGGTCTCCATGTTTAACTGCTACATACTCGTTTAAGAAATAGTTTGATTAAAGCATTAATTAGCTTAAGAAATTCTTGGATTTCTGTCTGAATTTTATGGAAGAATGGATCCACAAAGTCCTTACTGCCATTATTACCGTAATAAAATTTCAACAAGGATGATGAAAACCAAATGCTAAGTCTGAAGAGAAAAAGAAAAGCAAAGTCAATGTGCATTGATCTGAAGAAAATATTCATGGTTGATTGGGTCATGCTTCTGGACTGGGGAATGACTACGACATTGTATCATATTCATTCTAGGCTTAATTTCTCCGGACATTAAGGAAGTAGCTACTGAATTTCAATATCTTTGACAGGATTTGAGACTATGACTCTGATGAACGAAATTTTTATGCACATTTTTTTCTTTTTCAGTCTAAATTAGGTACACTTATTTCTTCTTCTACATAAATTAATTACATTTATTGATTTATTAATCTCACTTACTTATTACATAATAATGGACATTTATATTAAAGATTTCAAAACACGCATATGCATGAAAATAAGCTCTCTCCTTTCTAGTTGTGATAGCAATGAGTTGGATCATGTATTAAATTTTTGAAAACTATGGTATAGTGTTAATGTCATAGATCCTACATCAATAAGAAATGAGGTGAGTCTTGAATTTATAGATAAGGACTTACCACGACAAGTGGTATCCGAGTACATCAATTTCTCATTGACGTAGGGCTCTCATAAGAAATATCAAGATCGAAATAGATCCAATAAAGCCAGTACAACAAGAGCCTTGCACAATTTAGTGAAATAAAATGTCATTCTTTTGAATTAAAACCATGAGCCCATAATATTAGGCTAGGGATTTATTTCCCCGAACTTAAGATTATATTGGCATAAAGTAATTAAAAATTTTGCCACCTAAACGAGTTATACATACATAGAAAGTAGAAGGGAGTTCATTTCCCATTCCCTTAATTTCCTTGTTCTTCCATTGCCGGCATTATCATTGTTGACAACATAAGTAGTAGTCTATATTATGATGCAGTAGATGGGAATGGGGCTATGGGGAGCACCACTACTATAATACCCGCTTTGCTTCAAAAACTATATTCTACTTATTTCGCATGAACATCAACCATCAACTTTTGGATGAACCGAGCCCCAGCTTCCATGATTAGCCTTTCCATGCTCAACAACCCTTACATATATTGGAAATATGAGAGACAATGAAAATGTAAATATTCCTAGTTACAATTTCTTGGACGGTCGATTGGCAATTCGAGCTTAAGAATAATACAATTTATTATCTACTTCTTCAGTTAATTCTTTTATCATAGGCTTCATCCACTCTTATGGTAGCATTAGATATCAATTTCAAAATTATCATACTAATTTAATCATCATCGTGATTTTATTACTAGGAAAACCATGTGAAAAATCAAATATAAATTTGTTTGAAATACCAAAATAATCATAATATGTAAAAATAATAAAAAATTTTATACGGTATATATAAAGATAACAATTTGTATAGAATATTAATATTTTATTTCTTGGATATAAGGTAAAACTAAATGATTTAGTCAACAAATATGAAAATTATGTTTATCAATAGGAAAAATTAGCTTCTATGATATTAATCACATAAAAATCTTTAGATGAATGAGAAAGTAAAATTGCATATATAAAAATGATAATGAATTTGTTGAGAGCAAAAACTATATATAATATAAAAAAATCACAGAAAGTATGTACTGTACTTTTGAATTTGGAAAAATAATAGTGTTTAAAAAATAAATATTTACTCTATAAAAGTAATTATAATATTGTGAGAAAGCAAGTTTTTATTCGCATTTTAAAAAGGTAATATTGTTAATTACATTTAATACATCACTTCACCTCAGTGAAAAAAAAAATTAAATCACCTTTTGAGACATTTATTTAAAATCACCGTAAGGTAAGATTATCAAACTCTTACCAATCACTAGAAACAATTTATCGTAAATTTCTTCACAAGGATCATCTCTTATCAAACATCACATGTTAAAAATTACCATTATATTTCAATCAACATCAAAATCCAACAGGTGGTTGTCATGGAAACAAATTAAATCATAGGATAGGAAAGTTTTGTTTCCCTCAAAAGATAAAATAGAAAACAAGTATTTGATATACCTACTCCTATTCCAAATCTAATTCAATCCCCCTTTCCTCGATTGAAAAATAAAAAGAAACAAAATGAAGCATCCACGGCTTATGTATAAATGTCTTTCTTATTTCAAAATGCAAATCGAAGAGTCACTTAAACCAAATTAAATTTTTGTTATATTATGATGAGAGAGGTTGAGAAAGCAAAGTCACCAATCTTTGTTTCTGTTGTAAATTATAAATTATTAACACCCAACTTTCAAATGAAAATAAAAGCAAAAGTCCAAAAGTGACGATGTATTTTCTGATCTACGTATTACAAAATTAATTTAATAAATATTGATGATATCACTGATATGATCAATAATGTTATTGTACGGAGTCTCGTGATTATCATTAATTTCTATAGCGACCCAACATACAAAAAATAAAAAAATTAAAAATAAACAAAAAATAAATAAAATCAATAAGTGCAGCGTGAGAGGACATTATCACTAATGGACCGCTACTGTACATTATCCTCCCTCCTACGTAAAGTCGTCATTAGTGTAATTATTGTACCCTTCAAGCATACTGAAATTACCAAAATACGCTCTCATGCAAAATCCACTGGAAAAATATCAGAGAGGTAATCCAAAAGTAAAACGATAGGTGCTGCTCTTAGGCTTGAGGCATCCACAACGACGCCGTCACAGCAACGCTAGTGTGATCCCTGCAACTCAGTGCTTTTAACAAACTCCAAGACGAACCCTTGCCGGAGCACCGGTTACCGGCGAACTTCTTGCTGCCATCTTCCATCGGCGGAAACATAACCGAAGGACCCCGCCCAAACTGCCGGCTTTTGATATCTTGAAGCTCCATTTCCTGTGGAAACTTAACGATTCCAAACATGAAAACGTACCACCTGGGCTTTACAGCTTTTTTGGGTGAAACATGGGTTTTTCCAGCACTTCTTGTCGAATGGTTCCTCTCCATCTCATAACGGTGAAGCTTTTGATAATCCAAGGAACGGCTGTTCCTGAGAAGTGTAGTGTTCTTGGTGCTGCTGGAACGAGTCATGGAGCTGCTGCGCAACTCGGAGAGTGACTCGGATCTTTTGCGTAAAACATGGTTTTTTCTCTTTTCATCAGAAGGGTAACCTTTTTCCCTTTGAAAGGAAACGGGTTGTTGCTTCAGAGGAATGAGCTTGCCGCAGAAAATTATGTCGTCAGCTGGGCACATATCAGAGCTAACGTCGCTGAGAAACTCAAAGAATTCAGGGGCAGCCTCGGACGATGATCTTCGAGATTGGGCAGGCAATTTTCCCAAGTCATTATCAGGGTTGCCATTGGCATCTAAATCTAAGGCAAGGTCACAGAGAGAAAGTGCTTCTTCTGCCTCTTCAGCTGGGTCGTCTGGAAGATATTGAATACTAGCAATGTTTTCTCCCATGCTCTTTCGTGTGTTTGACGGAGAATGAGAGAGGAAATTGGAAGATTTATAGAAGAAGAGGAGAAGTAGATTTAGGCAAAGCTTTCTAAAAAAAGAACTGGTCTAATAGGGAGAATATATAGTATATACCAAAAAATAGAATTGTATAGAAGATAGAAAAGTGAGGACGGATGTTCTTTCTTTTTTGTTTGGCGTCTATTTAAAGTGATTTTTATCGTTTTTTCTTGTCTTAATTACTGTCCGTATATAGCTTCTAGATCACATAACAAAACAATTGAAAAGAGAGAGAGAGAGAGAGAGAGAGAGAGAGAGAGAGAGAGAAACAGTAGTAATTAAGCATCTAGAAAGAAATATGGCTATATTATCAAAAGAATTAGGGAATCTAGTAATATACGACCTTTTTGGGTCAATAGTTCTTGTTCTTGTAGGTTAATTGGTAGCTTTTGCTAAAGGCTTAAGGGGTCGGCTACGTTAAGTTCCATAAAACAGTTGCTAGCTTTGTCGTCAGCAGCGGTGCATTCTGAGTTGCTAACAAGTCTGCCTTAAGGATGGTGAACATGTGTTATGCGTGGTGGGTGATTCTCAATTTTCACCTTGACCATCAAGAACATGACAGATAACCGTTGCTTGGCTATCAATTCTGACTTTTCTTCACATTTTATTTATGTGAATAATTAGCTAGGGGAAAAAATACAAGGAAAAACTACGATAAGATTGAGGTTTGAATTTGTTGTTCACTTGAGAAATTCCAAAAAGATTTATATCCCACGTTATCCAGGATCGTCCAAAGCCTTTTAAGTTTTATACGAGGAAATTTGTTGTGAGTTTGTTGAAAGTAAGTACAAGTAAGTGACTTGTTGGAGCAAGTTGAGTGTCAAAAATCAAAATGAAAAGTTCAAAAGTTAGAAATGGATATGTTCTTAATTTTAAAATTTTTTTTATTTCGTTAAGAGTTTTATTAAGAATTATAAGTATAATAAAATTTTTTTTTTATTTTAATTTACTTGGACAACAAGTAAGCATAGGTTTAGAAATTTTCTTTTTATATTCCAAGGAAGTCTAGGGTAGAATACTTCTCTATTTAAATTTGTTTTACTTAAACTCTAAGTTTATATCGAGTAGGATTAAGCTATTATAAATAACAACTTTAGATGTAGTTATCAAACAATCTTTTAGTATTATTGAATAACATTATGTTTTTTCTTTCAATTTTTGAGTTTAAGTTTCTATGTTTGAAACTTAATTATCAACCGTAAAGGCTTTATTGAGTGCTAACCTTTATTTTCACACTAACTTGCTACGTTAGTTGTTATCAAAGCAAGAAAAACTCGCCCAATCTAATTATAGGTGACCTAATTATGGTAAGCCATGATTCTCATAGCGAAGGCCATGGAACTAAGACCTTGTAAACTATAGTGCAAGATCAAGATGTGGCATTGAGAGCTTTGGAGCAACAAATAGATCTCAAATTTTCAACATTCAGAATAACACTTTGAAGATATTACAGAGTGATTTGATGCTCTAGGCATAGATGCCAACAAAAATCGAAACGATGAAAGGCCACATACTAGAGATGATGTAGCTTGTAGACAACCTGTCGATAGACTTGTTCTTGCAAATAGGCATAAACAATAGGTCAAAATGAAAGATTCAAGCAAAGAAACTGATTATTTGGTAGAATCTATGAGATACGCTAGATATGGAAAGAATGATTATGGTGATCAAGATAACAAAGATTTCATATTAAAGGTGGATATTCCTTACTTTAATGGGAGTCTAAATATTGATGAATTTTTGGATTAGATTGCGGAAATAGACAAGTTTTGCAAATATATGGAGATTCTAGAAGGAAAAAGGGTGAAACTTGTCACATGCAAATTGAAAGGCAAAGCCTTTACATGGTGGGAACGGTTGCAATTTAGAAGGAATCATGTAGGGAAAACACTAATTAAAAACTGATATAAGATAAAGTAGTTATTACAGAAAGATTTCCTTCCTCCCAATTATTAGTAGATTTTGTTCTAGAAGTATAAAAAATGCCATCAAGGTCAGCAAACTATACATGAGTGTACTGTAGAATTTATAAAGCTAGTCAAAAAAAAAAATACCCTAAAGGAGATTAAAAGGCAACGGGTTGCCAAGTATCTAGAGGGGTTTAAGCCCATTATCAAAGACAAGAAAATGGTATAAATATTACAAAATTTATTTAAAACATGAAATATTACTTTAAAGGCTGAATTGATGTTGCAGGAAAAAAATAAACCTGATTATTTTTTTAAGAGTTACAACGAGGATAATTATAGTATCCAATAGCAAGAATAAATCAATTCATGATAGTTCTGCATGCAATGACTAGTACAAAGAGGAAAAGGCGATTGGAAAGTAGAAGGTGACATATGCGAAAAAGGGGCAAAAAGCTACAAATCCCTATGCTAAACTAACCCTAGGAAAATGTTTCAAATGCAATCAACTTAGTTACAAATCTAATGATTGTCTTCTTAAAAAAGTAGTCTATCTAGTGGAGCGAGAAGAAAAGGATGATTAAATTTGCTGTGGTCCAAATGAGAATGATGACGAGTATGAGGATGATGACGGTGGCCAAAACTATGTGATGAGAAAAATGATGTTGTCTCCAAAACAAGAAGATCATTGTCACGATCCAATTTCCCGGGCCATGACTTGCGCATGAGCCCAATGAGCGTAGCTCACCAAGCCTAAGCAAGCCTATTCCATTTATCTTACTTAACATTGTGTCAACTAATGCGGGCGTACGCATTTTCAATCAATGTGAAAATAGCCAATCCACGATGGCATTATCAACAACGATATACATGTACTGTTCAAGATATGTATCTTAGCAATTTACATTGCATAAACATTCTTCACAGAATAAAAGACTCATAACTTCCAGCAAAGACAAGGGAAATAGGAAATCTACTGAATGTCGAGCACCTACCCAGGAGATGAATTTCGGGACTCCTTGACCTAGGATCCACTAGTCTCTTGATATCAAATTATGAATTTTTAAAACAGTGAGTACGAAACTCAATGAATGAACATTAGAGGGGAACAAGCACTAACAACAAGAAGCGTTAAGAACCATGATGCACTCATTTAAAAACGAGTCAATGTTCATCAAACCCCCATTTTTCCTTAACTTGAAATTTATTATGTATTCAAGGATAAAGTATCCATGAATTTACATCATTCATTCTAGCAAGATAGCAAAATTTATGGTTTATCACAAACCGTCACAGAATAGGGGTTCACATACCATACAATCACATTTTTCATCATGCACATTATATCACGCATATATAGGTAAAAATCATTTGCCATTACATGCAATTCACATGCAAAAAGAGGTACCCATCAGAGCACTCGTAAAGGGGTATCACTCAGCGTCTCTTCCAAGCTCCTGGGCGGGAAGTACTTATCAAAGCACTTGGCAAGAGGTATCACTCAGCATCCCTTCCAAGCTCAGCGTACTTGGCAAGCAGTATCACTCAGCCTCACTGCCAAGCTCCTGGGCGGAGACTTAACAGAGTACTCGGTAAGGGCGTATCACTTAGCATCCCACTTTGCACACCATTACAGGCATTTGCAATACCACTCCGCACGTGCACGATTGCATTAATTTCACATAAATATTTTAACAACACATGTAAGCATCATATGGATGCACATAAATTCATCACAATCATATTCAACATCACAGAAATATTTTCACTAAATGCTTGTTCCCGAGACTTATTTTTAAATGAGAATTAGATATAATCATTCAAGCATTTCATTTCCACTTAATAAGAATTCCCAAAATAGTTGAAATGCAAGTCCACTCACTATTTTCAGAAGTCAAATTCGAGCACTTCGACTGCTAATCCTCGAGTGCGATTTTCTTGCCTTTATCAGAGGGCTCACCACCTTGACAAATTGCACAATCAATAAATCACCACGATTGTGCTAATTAGGTATAAAATTAACCTAATTTCTATATGAATGCAAGGAAATACTCAATTAACCACTTAAATGCGGTGTTGACTTAATTCGGCCTATTACCCGATTAAATTGCTAACTCGTCTAATTTAATTCCAAATTGCTCCATTTCTTTTCTAATACCTCAATTCACCAAACACCAATTTCAGCATCAAAGCTCTTCCATTTCTTCATGGAAAAATTCGGCCATTATAGTGTACTATCACTAAAAATTTTCCTATTCCATTTTCTCACCATAATTTATCATTTTCTATGCCATTTCTCTTGAAATAACAACAATCCATCACCCACACACATAAAGGAAGATTCAGCCAATGAAGGTTCATGGGGAAAATGGATTCTTTTCTTGTTGTTTTGCTTCTAAACATGCTAAACTATCTCTAAACACTAACATAACTCAAAATCAAATCATTCCAACATCATTTCTCTCACCAAACCCATTCGATCAGAATTGAATTCATTATGAAACCATGCTTCTCAAACATAGAAAGTGAAAAGAAATGCATGGGAATCATAGATCTTAAGCTTAATTTGATAAATCTTACCTTTTTTTCACTAATTTCCTTGATTTTTCCACACTTTTTCGTTGATTTTCCCCCACCTAGGGTTTGTTCCTCCTTGGTTTCTCTTCTTTTCTGGTTTGGCAGAATATGATGAGAGAGAATGGGGTTTATGGCTGATTTTTATGCCTTTTTATAAAGAAATAATAAAATACTAAAGGCATGACACATGGCATTTCCTTATTGGCTCAATTTTTAAATATTTGACTTTTAATTCTTTAATTCTCAACCATATAATTCTCATATTTATCCATTCCTACCACAAATAAAGTCCACCAATTTGACAAGTGTTGGGGGTGAAAGATTACCGATTTGCCCCTGGTGTGGTAAAATTACGATTTTGCCCCTATACTTCGAAAAGTACTGAAATTACATTTTTATTTCACTTCCAAACTTCATATTATACTTCAAATGATTAATCTTAGTCAAAAATTTCATTAAATAACCAAATTTCAACTTTAGGTGGCAAAATGACCATTTTACCCATAATCGGTCAATATTCTCGATGGACTCCAAATTGGACATCGAACTCTGAATCACCCTTTTAAATCATTCTATGGGTTTTAGAATTCTCAAATTCATATTAGGATCTCTACTGGAACTAGTTCAAGGTTTAAATCCACTTAATTGTACCACTAGGTACAATACTAACCCTTTTGAAATTTTTTTTTGAGGGGTTTCAAGTAGGCAAGTATTCTATTTACAGGTCTACAGAAGTCAAGGGCTCACAATCATATTCAACAGCATCAATTATTCTGAACCAGATGCACTATCACTAACCATTTATTTTGATGTGATTATCAATAGTGGAAGTTGTGAGAATATTATTGGTAAGGATGCTATGAAAAGTTTAGGTGTTAAAGTTGAGAAGCACCCAAATCCATACATTGTTGGCTAGATTAAGGTAGCAAAGAAGATTCATGTAACAGAAAGATGTAAGGTACCTTTACCATTGGCAAATGTAAAGATGAAGTATATTTTGATATTGTGGATATAAATGCTTGTCACTTGTTATTTGGTAGACTTCGATAATTTGATGATATAATGCTGCATGATGGGAGAGAAAACACTTACAAATTGAAGAAAAATGGCATAAAGTTTACTTTAATGTCAATAAAAAGAAATGTCAAAACCAAAGCTTCTAAAGTGGAAGGGAGAACTTTCTTTACCCTTACTCATTTAGGGAATAAGTTAAAGGTTGTTTCAAGGAGTTAAAAGAGGTACATGTTTTGATTGTGAAATAGGTGTAGTCAATTGAAGAGGATTAGAAAATAGTAAAGCATCAAGAAGTAGTTAAATTGTTATAAGAAGAATTCAGTTAGGTGATGCCAGAAGATTTACTTGACATTTTACCACCCATGAAGGATATTCAACGCCATATTGATTTGATTCTTAGTGCTAGTTTACCAAATTTGCCTCATTACAAAATGATCCCAAAAGAGAGCAAGATTCTCAAGGAGAAAGTGGAGGAATATTAGAAAAGGACATATCCAATAGAGCATAAGTCCATGTACAGTTACCACCTTACTAACCCCAAAGAAGGATAGGCGTTGGAGGATAAGTGTAAATAGCCAAGCCATCAACAAGATTATCGTTGGATACAAGTTTCCAATTCCTAGGCTAAATGACACGCTTTGTAACATCCTTGGTAGGGGTTGGCATGGAGAAGAAAAAAGGAAAAAGGAGACTCGCGGACCAAGAGAGAAAGAGAAGGAAGAAAAAGGAAGAAAGAAAGGAAAAAATGAAAAATGAGACTCACGAACCAAGAGAGAAAGAGAAGAAAGAAAAAAATGAGAAGAAAAAAAAGAAGAAAAAAGAGAGAGAGGGAGAGTCGCGAACCAGGAGAGAAAAGGAAGGAAAAAAGAAAATGAAGAAAAATGAGGAAAAAAGGAACAACGACAACAACTTCGAAAAAAAAAAGGGAGAGGGAATGGAAGAAAAAATAACTAGGTTGTCACGACCCAATTCCCGGGCCATGACCGGCGCAAGGACCCAATGAGCATAGCTCACTAAGCCCAAACAAGCCTATTTTTCACTTACTTGATTCCATACACGCTCGTGTGAGGCATCCACACGTAATGCACCCAGTGTGCATCCAACGCCAATTAACAGTGACATATCCAGTCACACATACACACACACCCTTTCCGGGGGTGAACACAGCCAAAACACAATGGCATTATTAATCACAATATACATGCACTATGCCAGTCATGTATTTAGCAATTCACATTGCTTACACATATTTACATTCATACCAGTCAGAAATAAACTTTAACAGTGTACATTACATGTACATAACCAGCATACAAAACCCATGACTACCAGCGGAGACATGTACAATAAAACAGGCAGCTACCGAATGCCAGACACCTACCAGGAGATGAACTACAACGATCCCGTGATCTAGGAATCTACAACCTCCTGATCTGAAAACATGAATTTTTGAAAACGTGAGTATAAAACTCAGTGAGCAAACATTAGACAGGAACAAGCAATAATGTCCGGAAGGGTTATAAAAATATGATGCAAACATTTGGAACACATACATTTTTATCCAATTGTTTCCCAACCCTTCCCCTCATTTTAATTTAATTTATAACACAGAAATAATCCTTTTCATACATATGCACACATATACTCACAAATGCATATGCAATCATATATACTGCTAAATATTCACTATCCTTAGTGGAAAACATTTATTAGGGAACTTGGCAAGCAGTATCACTCAGCCTTGCTGCCAAGTACCTGAACGAGCATCATTTGGTAAGGGGTATCACTCAGCGTCCCTTCCAAGCTCGTGGGCGGAAATTAATTGGTAAGGGGTATCACTCAGCATCCCTTCCAATTTTCCGGGCGAAAATTTCTCGGTGAGGGGTATCACTCAGCATCCCTCTTTACACACCATTTCAGGCATGTGCATTTTCCTCTCTTCACGCGTGCACGGTGATAACACTTTCACAACACTTTTCAACCATCCATGTAAACATCATCACAATGTACACATTTATCACACTCAAATTTCACATCAAATAAATAATATTTCATGCCTTCATGCATATCACATAATTTCATGCTTTCAAGCATAACACATAATTTACCACATAAAAAAAAATCATTTTTATCAAGGCTTGTTCCCGGCATGTACCTTTAAAAACTTTGGATAAATCATTTAATTATCCACATCAATACAATTTGCATTCCCCGAATAATTTGAAATGCAAGTTCACTCACCGTCTCACAAATATCCGGATTCCGGATGCTCTCGGATTAATCGCCCTCAATTACGATTCCCTTGCCTTTTCCGGACTTCTCACCACCTTAACACAGAATAAAATTAAGAAATTACTATAATGCCCCAAACCAATACAAATTAATTTAAATTGCTAGCGTGTGATACGTAAGAGCAAAATCGCGTCCGATTATCGCTTTAACGCGGTATTGCCTAATTTCGACCGATTACCCGATAAATCGGCTATTATGCCCAATTCGATTCCGAATTGGCCCATTCTTTTTCTAATACTTTAATTCACCACAAATCATTCAATTTAATGCCAATTTCAGCATCCAATCTTTTCCAATTCCTTATGGAAAATTCGGCCAATGCAGTGCATTTGCACTGAAAATTTTTCTACTACACTTTCTCACTTGCATTTGTCATTTTCTATTTTCTTTCATTTCAAATGAAATCATTTCATTTGAAATGAAACAATTTCTCACACATTCTCTTCACACAAGATTCGGCCTAACAAAGAACAACCATGGAATCAATTTCTTTCTTTCATTTTTCTTCCATAATCATGCTTAACCACCTCTAACTACTAACATAGTCCAAAATCAATTCAATCCAACATCAAACCCATACTCAAACCCATTTTTCAGAATTAAACTCTTCATGATATCTCCATATTTAACCATAGAATTCAAGAACAAATGCATAGATAAGCTAGGGTTAGAGGAAATCTAAAGAAAAGTTACCTTTGTTTTGTTTGAATCTTGAAAAACTCTTGAAATCTAAGGATTTTTGGCTAGGTTTTATGGTTTTCCCCCTTGGTTCATCTTTTCCTCCTTCAATTCTGGTGTGAGCCGATTATAGAGAGAGAAATGAGCTTAAATGCTGATTTTTATAGCTTTTATAATAAAATAACCAAGGTTGCCACGTGGCACCATGTGATTGGCCCATTTTTTTGACTTTTTGACTTTTTCTCCCATTTGATCTCCACCACTTGATTCATCAAGTCAACATCTGATCCAAGGTTGACCATGGCTGGAAAAATTTATTCTGGTGATGAAAAATTACCGAAATGCCCCCGGGATGGCAAAATTACGATTTTGCCCCTATACTCCGAAATGTCCCGGAATTTCATTATTTTCACTGTCCAACCTCAAATAACATCAATATAAATCAATATTACCCAATTGGGGTAAAATTCTTTCAAAAAAATTCACATTTAGCACTCCGGTGGCAAAATTACTATTTTACCCTTGTGCTCCAAAAACACTGAAAATCACCATTTTACACTGCTAAACATCATTTTATACTCCAAAAATCATAACTATATGTCACATAATTATTTTTAGTCCACTGTGATCAAATCTTGGTTAAAAATCTCCATAAATCAACAAATGAGAAAATGACCGTTTTGTCCTTAACCGGTCAATTTTCCCGATTAACTCCAAACTGGACCTTGAACTCCAAATCACTATTCTGAGCTGTCCTGTGGGTCTCAGAATTTTGAAATTCCCCTTAGAATTTCCATTAAACTAGGTTGAAGCTCGATTTAACTTAATTGTACCATTAGGTACAATACCGGTTTTCTAACAACTCAGACAGGGTCTCACATAGGTACATGCGCGAACCAATAGTGAAGTAACATCTCGCTATTGTGAGGTGAATGGGTGCAAAATTTCGAAGAATTGTATTTCTATAATATATTATATATATTGCATGTGATGAAATTGTGGATCGCATGAGCTGGTAGAAAATTTTAGGTTGTTTGTGATTGTGACAAAATTTTTAAATCCATTTTTCTTGATACTATACATAGTATGTATCTATATGTTTTTAAGTAAGGGGGAAACAAACCTTTGACTGGTTTCACTTCTAAACCATGCCTTGCAATTTGTGTATTGTGTAGGTCAATGGCCATTATATTGATTTTCAAGATGTGATGATAAATTGTTTATTTTTCTTTGCATGCTAATTTGACAGGCAGGCCATGTTTAAAATTATTTATGCATGACATGCAAATTATGGGTGTAATGTTTTTTATTTATCATGCTTTGCAAATACATTAAATTGCAACGACTTTTATTTGTGTGTGATTGAGATACCTTGGGGTAGACCTTGTCACCACACCGGGTCAAGTGTGGTATTTGTAGACAAAGTAGAAACTACTATTTATCGATATTCGATTTTAAGAAAAAAGGGACCTGAAGCCCCAATTTGTATTGGCAGCGTGGGTAGTTCCCACGAGTAGGTAAAAGGGGACTTGAACTCTCGATTTGTATTGACTGCATGGGCAGTCCCACGAGTAGGTAAAGGGGAACTTGAAGCTCCGATTTATATTGACGGTGTGGGTAGTTCCCACGAGTAGAAAAAAGGGGGACCTAAAGTCCCAATTTGTATTGACGGCGTGGGCAGTTCCCACGAATAAGTAAAGGGGGACTTGAAGCCCCAATTTATGTACAATGACGTAGGCAATTCCCACAAGTAGATGATGATATTTGAGAATAAGCCTGAGGGATAGATTAAACGTACTTGAGAATAATGCTCATTTATCGATTTTCTTGTGTACATTACATGTCATCAACACTCAAATTTTTATTAATCAATAACAAGTGAAATTTTCATATTTATTTACTTGAAATTCATCATTTTAAGACTTGCAAGGTATAAAATACCTTTCTGTTTAATGGAATGTTTTCTTCGCGTACTCTTGGATTTATAACTGTTCCATCCTTATGTTGTTTCCCCTTTTCGACTGCTCACTAAGTCGATGGTTATCACTGAGTCTATGAGACTCACACCTTTTTATTTTCTCTTTTTACAGATAGGGATTAGCCTAACATGAAATCATCGGTGAATACGGTCTACCGCAGATTAGGTAAAGACATTTCCTAACCCGTTTTTGAGTCGCTCCGTTATTAGAGGTCGAGTTGAAGTGCTCGGGTTTTGTTATGTAACAAATATTAGTTTTTCGAGATAATGAAAATTTGAGATTTTGAACTCAATGAATTTCAATTGTGATGTCAAGACTTAAAGTCAAAATTTAATGATTATGCTTATTTTTGAATTCACGTTTTACATGTATATGTATATGGATCAATATTTATGCGGTTTAGTGGAAGTGTACAGGGAATTATTGAGAAAGTCAAATAAGGCTTGTTCGGGATTTGACAAGATATCTCGAAAGTCTCAGACGTCAGTAGCGATCTATGAGGGGTTGTTACACACTTAATAGGTTACACAAGGCTAAGGTGTTCACGAAGATTGATCTTCCTAATAAATACCACGAGATTTGAATTAGACCATAGGATGACTGGAAAATAGCTTTTAAAATGAAAGAAAGGTTGTATGAGTGGCTCATGATGCCATTCGGGTTAACCGATGCACCTAGTACATTTATGCAATTGATAAATTAGGTACTAAAACTTTTTATTAGAAAATTCATCGTGGTTTATTTTAATGATATCCTGATTTATAATTGATCATAAGATGAGCATCTTTACTTTTGCATGGTGTACTAACAACCTTGCAGGAAAATAAGCTATATATGAACTTGAAAAGCGTAGCTTTATGACAAATAAATTGTTATTCCTAGGTTTTGTAGTTAGTGCAGATAGAATTTAAGTGGATGAAGAGAATATTCAAGTTATTAGAGAATGGCCTACCCCAAAAAATGTAACAAAAGTTAGAAGTTTTCATGGTTTGGTGACATTTTATAAGTGTTTTATAACAAATTTCAATAGTACAGCAATGCTTATTACATAATGCCTGAAGAATGGGCAGTTCTAGTGGAGCAAAGAAATTGCAACTAGTTTTGTTGTGCTAAAAGAAAAGCTATGTACCGTTCTTATTTAAGCATTGCTAGATTTTGATATATTATTTAAAGTTGATTGCAATGTTAGTGGTGTGGGGATAGGAGCTGTTCTTTCACAAAAGAAGAAACCAAAAGCTTATTTCAATGAAAAGCTTAATGATGAAAAGAGCAAGTGGATCACGTATGACAAAGAATTTTATTCTTTTGTGCAAGCTTTGAAGAATTGGGAGCATTACTTGGTCGGGCGAGAATTTGTTCTGTACTCTAATCATGAGGCATTAAAGTACTTCAATAGCCAAAAGTAGATTAATGAAGACATGCATGCCATGTGGTTTGAGTTTTTACAGAAGTTTCCTTTCAAGCTGAGGCAGTGCAGATTTGTGGGTGATAATGAGATAAGAAGTTGTGGGTTTTGATACAATCAAGCAATTGTATCATACAAATGAGGATTTTCATGATACATGGGAGAAGTGTATCACAAATCATCTTATTAAGGATTTTTCATTATTGATGGTTTTCTAATGCGAGGCAACTAGTTTTGCATTCCTAGATCTTCATTGAGAAAAAAGTTTATTGGAGACTTGCATGGTGGAGGTCTTGCTAGTCATTTAGGTCTTGACAAGATGATTGTTGTTGTTGGAGAAATATATTATTGGTCACATTTGAGAAGTGATGTAACAGGATTTGTGCAGCGATGTTACATACGTTAAACGGTAAAAAGACAATCCCAAAATACTGGTTTCTATTTGCCTTTATCAATTCCAGAAAATATTTAGAAAGATTTATCTATGGATTTTATGCTTGGATTACCTCGAACGTAAAAGGGCATGGATTCTATTTTTATTATTCTTGACAAATTTTCTAAAATGATGCATTTTATCCTTTATAAAAAGACTTTAGATGCAAGCGCAAGAACCAAATTATTTTTTTAAAGAGGTTGTTCATCTACATGGTGTGCTTAAAACCATCACTTCAGATCGGGACAACAAGTTTCTTAGCCATTTTTGGAGGATTTTGTGGAAAGTGTTTGATTCATCCTTGAATTAAAACAACACAGCTCATTCATAAACTGATGACCAAACTGAATAGATGAACAGAACCCTTGACAGTCTGAGTCCCAATATTTATGGAGACAGACCGAAGCAATGGGACTTTGCATTAGCACAAGCAGAGTTTGCTTATAATGGTGTTGTTCATAGTGCCACAAGAAAATCTCTATTTTCTATTGTGTACACAAAGTCGTCAAAACATGTTCTTGATTTGATCTAGCTGCCTAAAGTTCCCCGATTTAGTATAGCTGCTGAAAAATATGACTAATTAGTTATAAGATGTTCAAGCAAAGGTGAAATAGAAATTAAAGCAAGATAATGCCAAGTACAAAAGAGTTGTACACTAACATCACAGAAAGTAGATTTTTAAAGTAAGAGATCAGATGATGGTGTTTTTGCAAAAAGAAAAGTTTCTAATGGGACTTTTAATAAGTTACAGCCTAAGAAGTATGGACCATACTAGATTTTGAAGAAGATCAATGATAATGCATATGTTGTGGATCTACCAAACAAAATGAGAATTTCCAAAACATTTAATGTGGCAGATATTTACCCATTTCATTCATCAGATGAACACTTGTATCCTAATGTACAAGTTAACAAGGTCAAGTTTTTCTCAAGTAGGGGGGATTGACGTAGATGACTTATCAGAGCAAGCTAAGCGTCAAAAGTTAAAACAAAAAGTCTAAAGGACAAAAATGGACATGTCTATAATTTTAGTATTTTCCTTATTTAGTTAAAAGTCTTATTATGAATTATAAGTATAATAGAATTTTCTTTTTATTTTAATTTACTTGGACAACAAGTAAACATGGGTTTAAGAATTTGTTTTTCTTGTACTCCCAGGAAGTCTAAGGTAAAATACTTCCTTATTTAAATTTACTTTACTTGCATTCTAAGTTTAGGTCAAGTAGGATTAGACTATTATAAATAGCATCCTTAGACTTAGTTATTAGACAACCTTTTGGAATTGTTGAATAACATTAAGTTTTTTCTTTCAAATTTTAAGTTTAAGTTTCCACATTTGAAACTTGATTATCAACCTTAAAGGCTTTATTGAGTACTAGTTTTTGTTTTCACATTAACTCGCTGCATCACAGTAAACATCTTAAGCTCACACACATGACATTAAGCCAAAGCTCATGAAAACATAAGTTTGCTACAAGAAACGTATCCAAATTTGGTTTTTTATACCTTGATTGTTACATTTTTTTTATAATTTATTATAATTACCTTATAATTGCATATCTATTATTAATGCTGATCATTTAATTTGAAATTTTTTTTTACATGTTATAATAGTGTTGTATTTAAATAGGATATTAATAGTTATATGCATAAATGCGGTCACAACACAATTGATTAAAATATTCAAGATTCTAGATATATACACGGATACATTCATTACACTTAAAATGTTTATTAAACAAGTCAAATTAAATTTTATGTGACATGACAAGATTATGACATGAAAAATTCATTTAAATATGATTAACGCAATTAACTTGTTTAAATGGGTATTATAAACAAATTAAATAGCTCATTTTGGAGAATGAATACAATAACGCGTTTGATTAAACAAGGTAAACATTTCATACCTAGGTTAAGTGGATTTAACTCATTTAAGATACAAAATTGTCATGTCGTAAACGTATCAACATGGTTAAGACACTAAATATATATGATATTCCTAAAATAGAACCAGTTTAATTTTTGTTAGGAACAACATGATTAGAGTATCAACGCAGTAGAATAAACAAAAATTAAAACAAATTGAAACCATGCCCCCTACCTTGGATCACCTTGGTGTTTTAATGCAAAGTAAAAACACCAAGGAAAAATCAGAGAATGATATTACCTTGCCAATAGATATCGTAATTAGATGTCTCCTTTTTAGCATTGAAAAACTGTGCACACTTCCAAGCTCGAAGAATCCTAGCCAATCAATCACTTGGCCTCCAATGTTGCATGCACGATTGCAATGGAACCTTTTCCAAAGAGAGAGTTTACAACCACGTGCTTATGCTAGCAAGTGGATAACAATTTATCCTTTCTTTTTCTTTAATTTCCAATTGAGAATCACAAGAGAAGTCACTCTCAATTTCTTTCAAGGGAGGTGGCATTCAAAGAAAACAATTAGTTTTTCTCTAATAACTAACACACTTATCAAAAAAATGGTTATCATGTGACTTTTAAATCTAGGTTTTTAGACTTATTAAAATTACAAAATAAGCCATTCAATATTATAGCTTTTATAATATATAACTTGTACCTAATTAAACTATTTTAATTAGGTTCTTAGTAGTAGAAACCTAATATATAATTTAAGTCTAAATTAAATCATCACACTCTCCATTTAATCTATGTTTTAACCTTTTGTATGTGACCCATTAGGTTCCTAATATGTTGAAAATGGAATTGAATTATAATTTAATTAATTAATTAATTTAAATGAATCTTATTCAATTTACTTTAACCAATTCAATTTTATAGACTAAGATTGGCATTTAGCAATGCATCATGGTCACCCAATTGTTAGAAAAGTCAAAGGATTCTTTAACAACCTTTTAGTGTATAGTTTTACAATGTAATTCAATCCCTCATCATATATCTTGGAGATGATAAAAGCTTGGTTTAGTGTCTACTCTTATTGACCTTTATATTTGTTCTTGCCGTTAGATCATTAGCTTTATAGAAACTTATGAACTCATTTCATAATCTCCTAATCACCTTGGCTAAGGATTTAATTAAGCTAATATCAACCAAGAACTAATGAGATATTTTCCCTTAATCACTTGTGGTGATAACTCCTATCTTGACCATTCATTTGCCTTCATATACTTCATATTATTCCCAAAAGCATTTTGTTTTGGCATCCTTGGTTAAGCACCTATATGGATGAAATCAAAGCATAGCACTCTACATATAAGACAACTTAGCGTCTCAAATCTAAGGAGCAATTACACAACTAACACATGAAAAACATTCCGTAGACACTAAAGTGAAATGTCAAATATACTTCTCATGTCGAGTCATGTTCGGTGCACTTGTTCATCCATGGCGAGCACTTACATGCTAGTTCCAAGTATCTCTATTCTTCAATCTATGAAAGCGGTTGATTATTTCACAAGTAATGAACATAACATATGTCGATCTTTGAGCATTATTGATACCTCGTCTTAATAATACAATGATTAGGAACTTTTAAGAGCAATGCTTTGGTGCAATAGGATCTCATAATTGTATCCCATTACAATTCCTTTGCAAGGCATATATAGTTCCATGGGCTTTATCTACATAAGTATAAATAGTAATTAAATTATAAACTTATGGATAAAGAACTACTTCAATATTATTATGAATAACAAAATGTCATACATGGATATCTCAAAATGTAATTCCCATACAACCATGATTGGCTTGTAAGGCTTATACTAACAATTTTGTGTCCTATTAATGAGTCATGTCCAAAATTACTAGGTCTAATGATCATAATGCTTCATATAGATGTCCTATGTTAAAGAATGGTATATATGATTGATTTCATTACAATTGCACAAACAAAAATATTGAGTTTTTTGAACATTTCCATAAAAAATCGATATAATTTCTAATACACATTTTCGTAAAAATAATTCTAAAATCTCAAATAATGATTTGAAAAGGAGCAAAAGACTAAGAAATTTATTTTGAAAATGATTTTTATATTTATCTTGTCAATAATGATTCTTTGACTTAATCTAATACTATTCCATCAACTTATACTAATTTTTGGAAAGAAGCCATGGAAATGAGATTGATTTTATTTTAAAAAATAAAAATTGGGAATTGGTTGACTTGCCACTAGGTGCGAAACCAAATAGTTGTAAATGAAAAGAAAATTTAATCTCAATGATTCCATTGATAAATACAAAGCTAGATTGGCTACTAAAAGTTTCTCAAGAATAAAATGTTGACTATTTTATCCATTCATGTTTTAATTAGCCTAACTTCCATTTACAAACTTGTTTTTCACCAAATGGTTGTTAAACTATTTTTCTAAATGGAGATTTAGAAAAAGCAAATTATGTTGTGCAACTTGAGGGATGAGTTCTCCCAAACAAGAAAACAAAGTTTGTAAATTGTTTAAGTCTTTATATGGCTTAAAGCAAAAACAAAAAAAGTGACATAAGATATTTGATTGAGTTCTAGTTAGTAATGAATTTTCCTTTGTCGATGTGTGTACAAAAAAATTAATTGGTGGTGAATATGTAATCATTAATTTATAAGATACATGAATTCATATTGTGAATGAAGCAATTTTTTTTAGCTCCTAAATCATAAGATGTGGTAGTAGCCTAATACTAACATAAGAGCATTATGTCAAGAGACTATTTAAATGGTTGGACATTTTAATGTCACTTTTGTAAGTATTTCTTATGATTAAGATTAATGATTAACATTTTAATGCCCAATTAATGAAAAATTAAGGTAATAGTGTGGCTCAATCTGAATATGCTCATATTATTGGGAGTCTAATGCATTTGATGAATTATACTCAACCTGATATAGTTTGTATTGTGTGTAGATTAAGCAAATATATACAAAGTTTGATTCATGATTGTTGGACTACCTTGAGTAAAGTAATGAAATATTTAAAAGGTACCATAAATTAAGGTATTTTATATAAAGGATTTTCTGTAATGTTAGAAGGATAGAGTGATGCTAATAGGATCTCAAATTCATGTTGTCAATTTAGTATAGGCAAATATATTTATCAAGCAAGTAATATAGACAATAAGTCCATAATCGTATCCCACAGAGATTTACTCATAATTGTTCACTAAGTATTGAAATTATGATAGATCAATCTTCTTCAAGTAACTTGATTTTATAAACAATTAATTCAAACTAAATTTAATCAAAAACCTAAGCTAATTAACGAAGACTAAAAATCCTCTAGAGAAAAGCAATTAATTAAATCTTAGGATTATGAGTTCGTTCAACATGTCATCTAACATTTGTTTCTCTCAATAATTACATTCATGGGCCATTTTGCTAACCTAGAATCCAAACCTATGCATAAATCTCTATCGAGATGTTTACACAAATGCCTAACTTAATTGGGTCACTGTATGTCTATAGTAATAAATTAAATAAGGTTTATTAAACTAGTGTTCCAATTTGGCTATGTACGGCATTTAGGCATATGTTTACCCTAATTACGAATCATATAACCTAAGTGATGTGAACATACACTATTCAAACCTTTATCCAATCTAATATTACTCTATCGAGTCTCATTCAGATTTACAAATCATTCAATTGTTGGTCAAACAATCAAAAGCGTTAAGAACATATTTAAATAAGCATAACCATATCCATTCATAGTAAATGAAAAAGAAACAAATATTCAAATTCCATATTGAAATCTACCACAATCCTAGAAAAATAGTTTAGCTCATAATAACTAATAAAAACATCATCTAAAAAAAATTGCCATTAATCCAAGTCAAAGAAAATAAAAGAAACACAAAAGTAGAAATAGAAACTAATAGTTGATGCTTTTTTATCTCAATTCTCTCTCAAATTCTCTTACTTCATTGCTTCATTTTTGGCTCTTTTTCTCTAGAATAGTTGTTTGCCATCATTTTTTAAAAACCTTTTCAAAAGGCCTCTTAAATAGTGTGAGACCCTGTCAAGCTCGTTAAAAGACAGTATTGTACCGAGTGGTACAACCAAGTTAAATCGAGCCTCGAACTAGTTCAAATAGAAATTTTAAGAGAAATTTGAGAATTCTAAAACCCACAGAATGATTTAAAATGGTGATTCGGAGTTCGAGGTCTAATTTGAAGTCAATCGAGAAAATTGATCGATCAGGGACAAAATTATCATTTTGCCATTTAAGGACAAAATGAGAATTTTTAGAAAAGATTTTGACAACATTTGAATAAGATTGACTATTTAGATTATTTAGAACATAATTTGACGTTGACAAGTGGAAAATTGTGATCTCGGTGAATTTTTGGAGTATAGGGGTAAAATCATAATTTTACCACCCTAGGGGCAAATCAATAAATTTTCATCCCCAACACTTGTCCAGACCAAGAGATTTTATCTATCATGGACATGGATAAACATGAGAAATGTGTGGTGGAGATTAAAAGTCAATTATTAAAGTAGAAAAAGAAAAATGGACCAATAAGATTGTGACACGTGGCATACTTTGAATATTTTAATCTTTTCTTTTTAAAAAGCCATGAAATCAGCCCATCTTCCCCAAAATATTTGGCCAAACCAGAAAATAGAGAGAGAAACCAAAAAAAACCCTAGAGTGAGAAAATTCAAAGAAAAAGTGTGGAAAATTCAAGGAAATCAAGTGAAAAATGTATGATTTTCCATTTTTGCTTGAGATCTTTCGTTTCTAAGCAATTTCTCTTATTTCTCCATGCTTGAAATGCATGTTTTCATGGTGAATCAAGGGCTGGTCAAATAGGTATGGAGGAAGAAAGATGTTGGATTGATTTGATTTTGAAGTACGTTAATGTTTTTAGGTGATTAACCATGTGTAGCTTGAAAACAAGTGAAGAAAACCACCCAATTTTTTATACCCATCAAGGGCCGAATTTTGCATGTTGAGTGTTGATGGTGGATTGATTTTGATTCAAGTAAATTGGTTAGAAATAATGATTTTTAGTGTGGAAATCAATGAATTATGGAAAGAAAATTAAATAGGAAAAAATTTGTGGTTAATGTCCACCATGGCTGAATTTTTTTGAGAAAAATTGACTGCTGGAAATTGAAGAAATTGATGAGATTTTAGGGCATTTTGGTAATATTTGATGACTTATGAAGGTAGGAATTAAATAGGAATTTTTGGTGCAAAAATTAAAATTTTTACCTAATAGGGGTAAAAGCATAATTTGTCGTTTAGGACTGATAAATTGACCCACGTTTGCTGTCATTGAGTAATGTGGGTATAAGTGGATTGTTAGAAATTGAAATGGGTCAAATCAGAGTTAAATTGAGGGTTTTAGCAAATTAAGTCGGGTGTAGGCAAATTGGTCAGACACCGCGATTAAACGACTGTCCGAACAATTTTTATCCCATTTCCATGCATGTAAAGCCTGAAATAATTTATAGTAGTTTGACACCAATAATTAAAAATGTGTCGAAAATTTGGTATAGGTGGTGGGTCCCTCGGACGCGAGAAAAAAAAATTCAGTATAGTGGAACCCGGAACCAGGAGTATTTTACACTCCTGATGAGGTGAGTGAATTTGCATTTCAAAATGGTTTTGGGAATATGAACGTATTTGAATAAAATGGTTGAATGATTTTATTCAACTTTCTTTGAAAAGAACGAGTACCATGGGAACAAGCTTTTTGGTTAAATATTTTTAGAAATGTGAAATTTGATTGTGCCGAAACTGTGTTCCTTTATATTATGCTTATATGCATTATTAATGAATTTTGGTGAAATTGATGTAATCGTGCATGTGCGAAGTGGGAAATGCAATGCCGGTTGAATGACAAAGATTGTGATAATTACTACCGTGCATGTGCGGAGTGGAAAGTGCAATGTCGGTAATGATGGGCAACTGGTGAGTGCACCAAAGTAAATGAAAATGGAGTGATAGATGTTATTGCATATGATTTTACATATATGCATGATATAATGTGTATGATGAAAAATGTGATTTGAATGGTATGTGAAACCCTTGTTCGGTGACGGTTGGAGACAAACCGTCGATATTGCCTTTTTGCTAGAATGATTGGTAAAATTTCAAGGTTGCCTTAACCCGGAATGTAGAATAAATTCCGGGTCAAGTGGGAAGGGTTTAAATATTAGCTAGATCAAAATTGTCTCATTTTCGAATCCGTGCATCATGGTTATCAAATTTCCTGACTAATATTGCTTGTTCCCTTCTAATATTCGCTCACTGAGTTTCGTACTCACAGTTTTTTAAAAAATTCATGTTTTCAGATCAAGAGACTATTGGACCCTAGATCGAGGAGTCCCCGTAGTGCATCTCCTAGTTAGAAGGTGGGCATTTAGTAGCAACCCATTTCTTTTACTATAAATTTCTCCACTGGAAGTCATGGGTCTTTTGTATTGTGAATATGTACATGTAATGTACATTATCAAGTTACATGCTTGAACAGTATGTATATACATATTTTATTGATAATGCCATTATGAGTTGGCTTTGTGTGCACTGGGTGCATTGCATATAGATGCCTTACACGATCATACGTGGAGTAAAGTAAATGAAAATAAGCTTGCTTGGGCTTGGTGAGCTATGCTCATTGGGTTCATGCGCCGGTCATGGCTCGGGAATTTGGGTCGTGACAAATAGTCTCCAAAATCCTTAATTTCTCAAATCACTAGCTTTAGAAAACATTAGTACGCCTTTATTCATTTTCCACTTTAACATCCTCAAATAAAAACCTACCCATTCTCATGTTTGGTAGCATTGGCATAAATTTCTCAAACAACAGGTAACATAGCTGCCTTAAGTAGCTCACAAAATATCTCCCACTACTACTTAGTGCTAAGCCTATAATAGGCGGGATAAAGATCAATGCCTCACTCTGAAAAAAGGACTTTTTGCACCAAGGATTACGTATGCCTTGTGGCTGCCTCGAAAGAAACAAATTTACTAGTTAAAAAGAGTCACACTACCATTACCTCAAGCTCGCTTCTTGGTGCCATCAAACACTTAACAAATGTGTAGCAATTTATACTTAAGTGTCAACAAAATGCGTAGTAATTTCTCAAATTAATCCACAATAATGCCACCAAAATCGCTAATGTGTAAACAATCCCATTCCCACAATTACTATTCAAATGCAAGATTTTGGCACCATTCACCACTTTCTAGCAACCAGTCTTTCAAAATATTCAACGTAAAAGCAATTAAAAATAAGCATAGACACTATAATCTCAAATTAATCACTAACCCATTAATCAACAATCACAAAGGCTTTTTTAATTGCTAAATCAACCAAAGTTGAAAAAATCTTTGCTTGCTTCAAAGGAAAGATTTGGTGCCAAATATGTGAAGTTTTGGAAGTACAATATCTAGGTGTAAGTTAGAGAGAAATATGGAGGTGAGAGAGAAAAAAGACCTAAAAAGTGAAAGTGAAGAAGAAATGGGTGATTTATTAATTAGGGGTCCAAATGGGTGCCATGATGCTATAGCCTCGAGTCTTATTATGGAGTAGGGCATCACATGATACCGCGGCATCATTTTAATTTTTGTTAAAACTAGAAGTCTTGCAAAACAAAAAAAGAAAAGGAAAAATTAAACACATGGAATAAATCATAAAATAAGAAAGAAATTGTAAGTAAACATAAAAATCAAAATATGCTGAATAAAATTAAAACAAAAATAAACTAGGTTTAGAAACATGGGTTGTCAAGCCCGACCCTAAATTATCTTACATGACATTTATATATGTGTGACATCATACCTGCATATCTGAATAGTCTAGTAGAGTTGATAAAAGCCGGTATTGTACTTAGAAGTACAAATAAGTTGATTTATGCCTCAAACTAATAAAATAGGGATTTTAAAGTGAAATAGGAAATTTCACAGTCCAGGGATTACTCGAAAATGTAATTCGAAGTTCGAGAGCCAATTTGGAGTCAATCGAAGAAATTGACCGATTAGGGACAAAATGATCATTTTGTCATTTAAGGACAAAATGGAGATTTTTATAAAAGATTTTGATTACATTTGACCAAGAATAATTATATGAAATATAATATGATTATTGGAGTATAAAATGAAGTTTAGTAGTGAAAAATTATGATTCTTGGTAATTTTTTGAGCACAAGGGCAAAATAGTAATTTTACCACTAGAGGACAAAATGGGAATTTTTAAAAAATATTTTGGCCCCATTTGATTTAGATTGATTAATTGAAATGTTATTTGAGGTTGAAAAGTGAAAAAAATATAATTCTGGTACATTTCAGAGTATAGGGGCAAAATCGTAATTTTTCTACCTCAAGGTTAAATCGATAAATTTTTCACCCCAGCACTTGTCAAGACCAAGGGATTTTTGTTTAACAATGGAATGGATAAATATTGAAATATTTGTGGTGGAAAATTTAGAAGAAACGTCAAAAATTTAAAAAAATGGGCCAATGGCATTATACCATGTGGCAAGCCATTTTAATTTATTATTAAACTAATAAAATCAGCTTAAAACCCTTACTTTCTCTCTCCAAATTCGGCATAAACCAGATTCAAAGGAAAGGAAAAGAGAACAAAGGGCAAAAACAAGAAACTTAGCCAAAAATCAAGGGATTTCAAGTTTTTTTCAAGAATCAAGCAAAACAAAGGTAAGATTTCTTTAGTTTTACTTTAAACCTAGCTTACCCATACTTTAGTTCTCATTTTCCATGGCTGAATATTGAGATATCATGTTGAATTCCTTGAGGCCGAATGGGTATGGATGAGAATTTGATGTTAGATTTGCTTGAATTTGAACTATGTTAAGGTTTAGTGATAGTTAAGAATGATTATGAACAAAATTTCAAGAAAAATATTCAATTTCTTAAGTGTTTTTCATTGGCCGAACCTGGTATGTAAAGTATCAACGAAGGATTGTTTGAATTTCAAGAGATAAGGTTTAGAAAATGATGAATTAAGGTGAAAAGGTTAAGTAGGAAAAATTACGGTGCTAGTGCACCAAATGACCGAAAAATTACGATGCTAGTGCACCAAATGACCGAATTTTTCTATAAGGAAATGTGAGAGTTCAAGGGCTAAATTTAATATTATTGGAATGATATTTGGTGAATTAAGGTATTAGAAGAGAAATGGAACGATTTGGAAGTGATTTGGATATAATTGTCAATTAATCGGGTAATCGGTCAAATTTAGTCGATACCGCATTTAAGCGATAATCGGATGCATTTTTGCATTTGCAAATCATGCATTAGTAATTTAAATTAGTTTATATTAACTTAGGGGTAATATAGTAAATTTTTTAATTTTATTCTATGTCAAGGTGGTGAGACGTCTGAAAAAGGCAAAGAGATCGCGCTTGAGGACCACTAGTGCGAGTGTACCCGAAAATTCAAACTTTCGAAAACAGTGAGTAAATTATTTATCATTTTATTTATCTAAAGTAATTTTATTAAATTCGATGATTTTATGATGAAAATTAATTGAATTGGTGAAATGCCTATTTTATGAGAAAAATGTGAATTTTTACAATAAGTTTGATTTTTATAAATTGAATTGAAGATTTTATGAATTATTTGAAAAATTGAGTAATTGGAGACCCTGTTGTTTATTGCCTGATAAATGGTATTTCTTAAATTATTATGGCTTATGAAAATGTGGTATGACTGGTTGTTGGTTTATTGTGTTGAAATCTATATGAATTGTTGTTTGCCGTGCAAGCTGGTTAGTAATAAAATAGCCTAGTCATACTGTTAAAATTTTGTTAATTGGTGGATTGATATCTGCTACAATAGATGAGTTTTCGTGGACCGGCCTATTTAGAGGTGGCATGGTAAAACCCCTATATATTGATATCTTAGTTGTAGAAGCATGCAAGGTTATTTAATTGTCCTGAGATATGACAGAGTCACTTCACGCTAAACCACCACGTGAAGGTGAACTTAGCTAACGCTAAGGAAAAGCTTGTTTTGAAAAATTATGAGAACTTTAACAGCCTTGGCGGACTCGGTTAGATGCCTCGACCAAGGTATCCCCGAGTATGTATTTCATGGCACAAGCCACGATTTTGATAAATCATAAGCCTTATTATTATTATTATTATCATATTTGCTACTATGTGAGTAAATTAAAATTACTCACATTGGTTTAAATAAGGTTTCATGTTATGAAACCCTTTGATATAAAAAGATTTTCTTTGTCTCCTATTACTCGCCTTTAGATATTTTAGGAAATATTTATTTACTCACTAAGTTGTGTAAACTCACCACTCCCCCTTCCAACATTTCAAGACCAGACTAGTTGTAGATAGTCGTGTTTGCAAAGGACGACATTTGGTTTTTGCAACCTCATTTCACAGTAGGTTTTTGTCCTCCTTTCTTTTGTATATCTGTGGGCCTGCAGTCGCTGTAAATTTACTGCATACTTTGTCTATTTGTGTTTCAGCATGTAAAATTTTATTTTGTGTTTACGCTATAAAACTTATTTACTGAACACTCTGTAAATATTGTTTTATAAGAAATTGCAGTATTTTGTAAAATATTGTTATTATATTTATATCTTATGATTTCTATTTCATTTAAAATAAATGTTTTAGTTAATGAAACATGCCTCTGATTTTGAAATGGGTATTTTTTGTGAATTTGCTATGCAATTTAAAAAGATTCAAAATTTTACGACGGAAATGACCTAAAATGCTCCTATGAGTCGAAAGTCGTTTTATGAATAATGTGAAATGGAAATTTGTTAAAACGTGGCATTCGATGACAGTCGCTCACAAAGGAGATAAGGACATTGATACGATAGCCTTGCGGGGTTTCGGTTGGTATTCAGGGTATGGATACCTATCGAGACGTCGCGGCGGTTGTCGCGAGCTCAATGGGAGTTCTAGGTCGTGACATGGGTTGCCTCCCAAGAAATGCTCTTTTTAAATCATTAGCTAGACTCTCTTGTAAGCTCATTTGGGATCGAAAAGATTGATGGATGATTGTTGACGATCAATGTCACCTCTCAAATTTTATAAACTTGGGCTGTCTCCAAAGAAGTGTATTTTTTACAATCATTAGCCAAACTCTTTTGTAAGCTCATTTGGGATTGAAAAGATTGATGGACAATCATTGATTATCAATGTCACGTCCCTAATAATGTTTTAGATGTTGCCCATTTACCTTGAAAGTTTCATTTGTTAACCCATCTATTATTTCCATTGCTTCATGTGAAAAGACCTTTGATATAATAAAGGGTCCCAACCATCTTGATTTCAACTTGCCTAAGAAAAGCTTTAAGCGTGAGTAAAACAACAACACATGTTAGCCTGGCTCAAAATGACGCTCAACAATCTTATGATCATGCCATCTCGTCATTTTTTCTTTGTAAACCTTGGCATTTTCATAAGCATCCAAGCGAAGTTCATATATTTCATTTAGTTGAAGCAAACGCTTCTCACCGACTATTTCCAAGTCAATGTTTAATTTCTTGATGGTCTAAAAGGCACTATGCTCCAACTCTACCAGAATGTGACACATTTGTCCAAATACCAATCGATATGGGGACATACCTATGGAGTTTTGTAAGTGATTCTATATGCCATAGTGCATCACCAAGTTTCCTAGCCCAATTCTTCCTTGATGCAGATACCACTTTCTTTAAAATTCTTTTAATTTTCGAGTTTGACACTTTGACTTGTCCACTTGTCTGAAGGTGATAAGTTGTGGCCACCTTATGTGTCCCTCCAAACTTTGCAAGTAAAGTTGTAAAATATTTATTATAAAAGTGGGTCCTTTCATCACTCACCATAGCCTTTGGTGGTTCTGAATCTAGTGAAAATGTTCTTCAAAAATTTCAACATAAACTCAGCATCATTCATGGGCAAAGCTGAGCTTTTCACCCACTTTGATACATAATCAACAACCACCAAGATGTAACAATTATTGAAAGAAGAAATGAATGGTCTTATGAAATTAATTCCCTAGACATCACAAATCTTCACTTCAAGAATGCTTTTAAGCAGCCTCTCATGTCTTCTTGTAATGTTCCCCATTCTTTGACACCTATCACAATGCAAAACCAAATTGTGAGCATACTTAAAAAGTGTTGGCCAATACAAACTTGACTGAAGAACTTTGGGTACCATACTATCTCTTCCAAAATAGCCCCCATACTCCGAAAAATGACAATGCCTCAATATGTTGTCAATTTCCTCCTTCGAAATACACTTTCTTAACATTCTATCAGCGTATTACTTAAACAAAAATGGTTCATTCCTCATATAAAATCTAACATCATAAAGAGATTTCTTTCTTTGATGAAAATTTAAATTTGGAAGAAAAAGCTTGCTTACAATATAATTGACATAGTCAACATACCATGATAAATTCTTTTGACCAATGAATAATAATTGTTCATCAGGAAAGGTTTTGTTGATCAAGTTAAGTCCTTACCTTGGTTATCATTCTCTAACCTCAACAAATGGTTTGCTACTTAATTCTTTAAGCCTTTTTTGTCTCTAATTTCCAAATAAAATTCTTGTATCAACAAATCTACCTTATCAATCTTGGCTTGGCATCTTTCTTAGCAATCAAATACTTAATTGCAGAATGGTCAGTATGAATAACAACTTTTGTGCCAATCAAGTATGAACAAAACTGTCAAATGCAAACACAACAGTTAATAATTCTTTTTCAGTAGTAGTATAATGCATTTGAGTTTTAGTCAAAGTTTTGCTAGCATAATATATAAAATGAAAAGCGTTTTCTTTTCTCTGTCCTAACACTGCACCCATAACATAGTTACTATCATGACACATAAGCTTAAATAGAAGTAACCAATCGAGAACTACAATAATGGGTACAAATGTCAATTTTTTTTTCAATTCTATAAATGCAGCATGACATGCATCATCAAATTTAAATGGAACATCTTTTTCTAATAGATTACACAAAGGTTTAGCAAATTTAGAAAAATCCTTAATGATACAACATTAAAAACTAATGTGTCCAAGCAAACTCTTAATTCCTTACCAATGTTGGTGGTGGAAGTCGCTCGATTGTCTCTATCTTAGCATTGTTCACCTCTAATCCTTTGCTCGAAACCTTATGACCAAGAACAATGCCTTCTTGTACCATAAAATGGCATTTCTCCTAATTTAGCACCAGGTTTGTTTCTTTACATCTTTTCAAAAACTTGTCAAGATTCAATAAACACTAATCAAAATTACTTCTAAAAGTAGAGAAGTCATCCATAAATACCTCTAGTGTTTTTTCTACCAAATCTCAAAAAATAGCCATTATGCATCATTGGAATGTGATTTGAGCATTGTAAAGTCCAAATAGCATCCTCTTAAAGGCAAAAGTGCCATGGAGACAAGTGAAGATTTTCTTTTCTTGATCCTCTAGAATTATTGCAATCTAATTGTATCCTAAATACCCATCCAAGAAACAATAGTACTCTTTTCCAGCTAACCTATCCAACATCTGATCAATAAATGCTAAAGGAAAGTGATCTTTCTTTACGGCCTTGTTGAGCTTAGTAGTCCATGCAAACTCTCTATCCAGTTACTATCCTTGTGGGAACAAGCTCATTGTTTTCATTTGTAACCACCGTTATCCTGCCTTTTTTTGGTACATATTGCACTGGACTTAGCAACGCACTATTTGAAATAAGATAAATGATGCCAGCATCTAGCCACTTAATGATCTCTTTCTTCACCACCTCTTTCATGATTGGATTCAATTTTCATTGATGCTCAATAGTGGCTTTGTGATTATCCTCTAATAAAATTTTATGCATGCATATCGAAGGACTTATCTCCTTTATGTCTATAGTTATCCACCTTAATGGCATCTTGTGCTTTTTCAAAACTCTCAATAGCTTATTTTCCTACTTATTAGTACGATCAGATGAAATAATAACATGAAGAGTAGACAAATCATCAAGATATGCATACCTCAGATGATTCGACAATGGTTTGAGTTTCAACGTAGAAGGTTTTTAATAGACGTATTCACTGGTGAGGAAGAAGAGAAAAAGAAATCTAATGACTCAAATTGTGTTCCCACGGCATGGGATGAAGCATTCAACACATTCACATATTTTATGAGAACCTCGTTACTTATCTCAAACTCAACAACCATTGATGCCTTAAGTAGGTCAATAGGATGACTTTCCTTGAAAACTTTATTAGTGACCATATTGTCACGACCTAAATTCCTGGGCCATGACTAGCGCAAGAGCTCAATGAGCGTACCTCACTAAGCCCAAGCAAGCCTATTCTATTTATTTTACCAAACACTTTGTCAACCAATACGGCCATACAAATTCTCAATCAGTATGAAAATGGCCAATCCACGATAGCATTATCAACAACGATATACATGTACTATTCAAGACATGTATTTTAGCAATTTACATTGCATACACATATTCGTAAAGCAAAAGACTCGTGACTTCTAGTGGAGATAAAGGAAAAAAAAAAGCTATCGAATGCCGAGCACTTACCCAGGAGACGAAGTTAGGGACTTCTTGACCTAGGATCCAACAGTCTCTTGATCTGAAAACATGAATTTTCAAAATCATGAGTACGAAACTCAGTGAGCGAATATTAAATGGGAACAAGCAATATTAGCCAGGAAATTTGATAACCATGATGCACTGATTCGAAGTGAGACAATTTTAATCTAGCTAATATTAAAACCCCTTCCACTTAACTCAGAGTTATTAAACATTCATTGATAAGGCAACCATTAAATTTCACCAATCATTCTAGTAAGACAGCAAAACCGACAGGTTATCGCTACAGCTAGAAGGCATACTTGCTGCAGCTACGCTGCAGCAAAAGGTAATCACAACCCGTCATGAAACAAGGGTTTCGTTCAACCATATGAGGGTTTCATGTTAGAACCCATTTCCTCAATTTAAATCAATTTCCAACAAAGAAACATTTCTCAGAGTTCACATACCATACAGTCACATTTTTACATCATACACACTGTATCACACATATATATAAAATCATGTGTAATTTCATTCACCACACCATTTTCATTCACTCTAGTGCACTCTCCATTCGCATATCATTACCGGCATTGCACTTCCCACTCCGCACATGCATGGTCATAATTATCACAACCTTTGTCATTCAATCGGCATTGCACTTCCCACTCCGCACATGCATGGTCACATCAATTTCACCAAAATTTATTAATAATGCATATCAATATCACATAGAGGTACATAGATTCAACACAATTAAATTCCACTTCACAAAAAAATATTTCACCAAAAAACTTGTTCCCATGGTACCTATTCTTTTTTTATAGAAAGTTGAATAAAATCATTCAAACATTTTATTCAAATACGTTCACATTCCCAAAACCATTTTGAAATTCAAATTCACTCACAGATTTTCGAGAGTAGAATTCGGGTAGTTCGATTGTAAATCGTCGAGTACAATTTCTTTGCCCCTATCGGAGGATTCACCACCTTGAAATATTGTACAATCAAGCAATTACTACATTTGTGCTAAATCATATTAAAACTAATTTAAATTCTATATGAATGCATGAAATGTTCGGGTAACCGTTTAATTACGATGTTGACCTAACTCGGTCTATCACCCGACAAATTAGCCTACGCGTCCAATTTAATTCCAAATTGCTCTATTTCTTTTCTAATACCTCAATTCACTAAACATCATTCAAATAACACCAATTTCAGCATCAAAACCCTCCCATTTCTTCATGGAAAAATTCGACCATTATAGTGCACTAACACCGTGATTTTTCCTACTTAAATTTCTCACCATAATTCATCATTTTCTAAGCCATTTCTCTTGAAATAACAACAATCCATCACACACACACTACAAGGTAGGTTCAGAAAATGAAGAATGGTGGGGAAAATGAATCTTTTTCTTGTTGTTTGGCTTTTAACCATGATTAACTAACTCATAACATTAACATAACTAAAAATCAAACAATTCCAATATCATTTCTCTCACAATACCCATTCGGCCTAGCCTAGATCCACCATGAAAATATGTAATTCAGCAATGGAAATGAGAAAATAAAGCATGGGTATGCTAGATCTCAAGCAAAAATTGAAGAATCATACCTTATCTTGCTTGATTCCTTGAAAAATCAATAAATTTCCTTGATTTTCTTAGCTAGGTTTTTGTTTTCTCTTTGTTTTTCCTTTTTCTTCCTTATTTTCTTCCTTTGGCCGAATATAGTGAGAGAAATGAGATAAATATGGGCTGATTTTTATAGAAAATAATAAAATATTCATGCTTGACAAGTGACACATGCTTATTAGTCCATTTTTTCTTTTTATACTTTAAATATTTTACTTTTTCACTTAAATTTTTCACCACATCTTTATGCCATACTTATCCATTACCACAATAAATAAAATCCACAAATTTGACAAGTGTTGGGGGTGAAAATTATCATTTTGCCCTCGAGGTGGCAAAATTACCATTTTACCCCTATGCTCTAAAAATACCGAGAATTAAAATCTTTCACTGCTAAACCTCATAATATACTCCAAATGATCAATCTTGGTTAAAAATTTCATCAAACAACCAAATTTAAATTTTAGGTGGCAAAATGACCATTTTGCCTCTAATCGGTCAATATTCTCGATTAACTCCAAATCGGACCTCGAACTCCGAATCACCCTTTTAAATCATTCTATGGGTTTTAGAATTCTCAAATACATCTTAGAATCTCTACTGGAACTAGTTCGAGGTTTAAATCCACTTGATTTTTACGACTAAGTACAATACCGACCCCTTTGAAAATTCTTTCGAGGGGTTTCAAGTAGGCAAGCATTCTATCTACAGGTCTATAGAGGTCAAGGCCTCACACTTATCCACCACACTTACTACAAAACACTCATCATGATCGTTATTAAACTTTAAAGCTCTAAAAATGTTAAATGTTACTATTTGATCTTCCACTCGCAAGGTAAGTTCTCCTTTCTCCATATCGATGGGTACTCTAGCAATGTGTAAGAAAAGCCTTCCAAGGATATTAAGAACCTTTTTGTCTTTTTACATATCGAGTACTATGAAAGTTGTTGGGAAGATGAATTTATCCATTATTTTAGTTTAATATAAACAAGGACTTTAAAAGATATATAACTTTTTGTAATAAAAACTAACTGTCAAGTACCAAGAATAACCAATTCAAACACAACTCCAACCATTGGAAATTGAAAGCCAATTACAACTAAGTCAACCAATCAAAACCTCAAAGGTTATTATTACAAAGTTGCTAGCAATGGAGCCAAGAAAAATAATAATAGAATCTCTCATTTATACCACCATATGACTTATAACAAATATTTCTAAGGTAATTCTCATCAACAAAGACTCAAATTCCGGATGACATGTGCGTTATTCTATATTTAACTTTCAAAAAATAGTAAGTTTGAAGTCACAACAACAATTGTGAATGTTGAAGCACCAATTGGATGGTACTACAAAGCTTGCAACCAATGTGTAGCATGCTTATGATTCTACATTGGCAAATTTTGGTTTCCAACACATGATGAAAATACATCAATTCTAGTGTATGTAAACCAAAGTATACTCTTTGTCATATTCCATGAGAACTACTGTATCATAAATAAACAAACTGACGGTTATTTTATATACTCCCTACAAAATGATTTTGGAGTTTACAATGGAAAATGAAACTGACAAAATTCAAATGCCTGTTTTTTGTCAACAAGCAAAACAATTAATAGGTGCTACCAATATTGAGCTAGCTACAAATAGATCGATAAACAAAATGGTTCTTTTGACTCCTGTTAACACACTAATCAACATAGAAAGAACTTTGAGGGTAAGACTAATAAGAAAAGCTATTGACCAGGGTTTGACAATGTTCAAGATTTTTTATCGTAGTAGTTTCAAATAAACCTTGCATGAAAGTTCAAAATTTAAAGTAGCCACAAGTTCCACAAGCCAGGACCTGACGCCCTCCGACACACCATTACTAACTATAGGACAACTTCAAATGGAATAACCCTCATCCTCTATTAACTCCATTAGTTTTTAATGATAATAAAACATTCCCATTAATATATGTCGAATTTCTGTACTTGAGTGTCTAGGGCAAAAATCCATGTTAATAATGAATTAATTTTTCAAAGATAAATATAAAAAATCATAGAAATAAGGAGCCACAATTGAGCAACAAAACAGAAGCCATTTAGTTGAATAATTAAGGGTGTTAGTTAACTAAAATTCAAATGAAAAGTTAGCGGGTTCAACCAGGTTGAGAAACAAAGAACACTTACTCGACCAAGAGACGTGGTTAGTCAACTAAGAGTATACTGCCAAAAATCTAGATTGCAAGATAGAGACCACTTAATTGACAAATAAGCAAAGTTAGTCAACTAAGAGCTTATTGCCAGAAACTAGGTTCAGAAGATAGAAACGACTTAATCGACTAAGACGGATGTTAGTTGACTAAGAGCATTCTATCAGAAAATTTGAATTTGCATACTAGACGATAGATCAATGGCTAGAACTACTCTCTAACTGTTTTCAACAGTCAGAAACTATCAAACACCCATCAGAGCTGATTTTCAACATATATAAGGCACTCCAAACAACTAAGAAACAAATCTAAGGCTTCCAAGATCAGAAAAAGAGCTAAAAACAACAAAAATTCTCAGCCTACCCTTTACATTTCACTTATATCCTTGTAATAGACTTAAGCACTTCACTTGGTACCACTCAGATCAAGTTAGTGATCATAAGTACACCTTTATTTCTCTTCTTCTTGATTACTTAAAGTGTGCGAGACACTCTAAGGGGATTAATTAAGCTTGGGATTGTTTGATTGAGTGTATAAGTTCTAACTCAGCCTAAAAAAGTTAGTTTGTGGGTTTTGGTTGATCTCAAGAAAAACCATTATAAAGGTTGTGGCTGATCTGGTGAAAAACCATTGTAAAATCTTGTTGGGAGCTTGGGAATTCCACCATTTCTTAGTGATTTTGTTTGAAAATCCTTGGTTGAACAATTAAGGTAGTGGATGCAGGTCTTTGACCAAACTACTCTAAATTTTGATGCATTGTATGCTCTGTTTTTATTTTCATTCCTTCTTAAATTATTCCCTCATCTTGCTAAGGGCCAAAAAGTGCTATTCATGCCCCTCTAACACATTTACTTAAGACAAACAAGTGGTATCAAAGCTTAAACCTCATTTATAAGGCTTAACATCCTTAAAGGAGATCCAAATGGCTCTAAAAAATTTTGTTGAGGTTGAGGGTCAATGCCTAAATATGCCTCCTCTATTTGATGGATCGAACTATTCTTATTAGAGTACTAGAATATCCATTTATGTTAGGGCTTATGACTATGAGATATGAGATGTCATTACCGATGGTCCTTATATTCCTATGATTATAAATTTGGTAAATGGTGAGAAAACTCCTAAAGATAAAAATAAGTGGACAGAAGCTAAAATGAAGAAAGTACAAATCAACTCTAAGGCCATGCACACTCTCATTTGTGCACTTGATTATAAAAAATGCGATAAAGTGTTCATGTGCAAAAGTGCTAAAGAAATTTGATAAAAATTAAAAGAGTTATATGGAGAAACAAAGATGCAAAAGTTATTGAAAGACAGCTATTGTGAGAATCAATGCTCAACAAGCAACATGGCAAATGCAGACAAGGAATCAAGTGAAGATCAATCCTTAAATCAGATTAAATTATGCCTCATGGCTTTTAAAGAGATAAAAGTAACTTCTTCATCTTGTGAACTTAATTCTTATGCTTTTGATGAATTGCATAATGCTTTTGAGGACTTAGCATTTGAGTTTGAGAAAATGAATATGAAGCACAAGAAAATTATTTCCATACTCGATGTTAAAAATGAATTTTTGATGAAAGTAAAATTGACTTGGAAAAGAAAATGAAAATTTGGAAAATGATTTTGAAACTTACCAAAAGAAAATTGAATGAGAAACAAAAGGCTTTCAGGAATTCCTTATCTTCCAAAATGACCAAATGCAGTTATTGCACCTTTTTTAGTTATTATCCATACATTTGTCTAATTAGAAAACATTTACCTTATAAATTTAGACAAGTGTGGGTTCCAAAAGGAATTTTGTGTGACGAGATTAACTTTCAAGGATCCAAAGTAATTTAGATACCAAAGATCAAATGAAAAATGTCTTTTGTAGGTATGCTAGAGCAAGAAGGAAACGATTCTTGAAGAATGAATGCTCTTTAGTCACATATAAAGGAAAATGGGTGATCTCCATGCTAAAAGCCATTTATCTATTTAAATGAGAATTTTGATTGCTTATTTATTGAAAGTTTCATTCATTTAGCTTGGTTTCTAAAATTGTTTGCTTTTCTTAATTGAAAACTTTGGTTGCCTATTCTTGCTTGAATATTAAGTACATAATTCTTTGAGTTTTATTGATAAATCTTGACTATGCAACTTGATTTAATATGATACATGCTATAAGTTGTAAGGAAGTATGAATCTAAAGATTAAGTATGTACTTGTATTTGATTTTGAATAGATCATCATTCTTATTTTTAGAAAATTGTTTTATCAAGATTGCTTGATTATGAAAAATTGTTTCTATAAAATTTCTTTATGTTTTGTGAAATTATTTCCATACTTCTTCTTTGAGGAAAAATGATTTTTGAGCATAATTTTGAAACATAAAAGGTTGGATAATGTGATAGAAATATGATCTTACTTGATGACTTACACTCACACTTATTCAAGTAGCCCAAGACAAGGAAAATTGAGTTAAAAAAAATTATCCTTGATTTCCTTGTGCCTAACATAAGTCGACCATTTGAACAATCTTGATCTACATTCTAGAACTTACTTGAATAGTTCAAGATGGTTAATAATGATCTTGAAAGTTTTGACTACTTTAATTGGTACTCTTAAAGCAAAATGAGTTCATATGAGAAAAATGTTGTCATCTTTTAAGTTTAGAATGATTTATGAATTGAACAAGTTTGTTTTACAATGAAGATAGTTATGACTTGTTCTTAGTGGATATGCATGCTTGCTTGTAAGCTTGAATGGCCATAAGGGCATTTTTGGCACGTGATTGTGAGATATTTGCAAATGACCCTTGACATGCATATACATGTTTCACTATGCCCATTACATATTTCATAAATCATTTAGAGCATAATGAAACAAAATTGAATGACATTGAGCTCATGATTTTTCACAAAGCAAGTCTAATATTGAATGTTTTAAGTTAAAAAGTTTACAAAGAAAGATTAAATCTTTATTAATTAATTTTCTTGTGAATTCTTTTTATTCTCTTTTATTGAAATTGATTCATTGTTATTGATGATATAGCATGGTTAAGCAAAATTGATTAAATACATGAATTGCATAAATCTCATTTTGCTTGATCTTTCTCTCATGATTGGTGAAATTGATTGAAAAGGATTTCTTAAGCATGATTTTGAGTATGATAATTTGGCATTGATGGCATTTTTCAAGAAAAGGAACAAATCTTCTTGTAATGCTTGAGGCTATAATGATTTCAATGATATAAAACTTGAACAAGTGTGCCTTATGTTGAACATGTTATTATAACTTGATTTTATTGCAAATGAATGCTTGAATGACCTCAAGGGCATTTTTATCCATATGCTGAAAAAATTTTTTAAATGCTAAATTTGATGCTTATTATGCTTAAACATTGTTTAAATGCTTGTTATACATATCATAAGTCATAGTCACACATCATGATGTAAATTGAATATGTTTGAGCATATTAAAGGCATGATTCTTCAAATGAGCATTTCAACTTTTTAGCACTTGTGAACAATGAGCAATAAAAGCCAAAATTTGAGTTCACATGTTTTTCTTGAAAAATCTTTGATCATACATGTACAAAATGATGTTCCAAACATGGTTAAAATGATATTCTAAATTGTTCTCACACAAATCCATGTTTTGAAATCATTATACCTTGGAACATTACATGTTTTGCACTTTTTTCTAGCTTTTCAATACGTAGGAATGAAGTATAATTGACTTTTTAGCATAGCTAGTTGACTATTGGAGAACAAAATGCAACAATGCTACTGGAATGATAGAAAGGTGGACCCTTGGGATATGTAGTCCACTCTTGAGTGCTCTAAAGCCAAAATGGACAGGATTTGAGTTTCAAAATGTCTTCTTACTTTACTTCTTGTCCATTGGAATATTTTTTTTCCTTGAATTTCTGTGAGACCCTGTCAAGCTCGATTAAAAGACGGTATTGTACCGAGTGGTACAACCAAGTTAAATCGAGCCTTGAACCAGTTCAAATAGAAATTCTAAGAAGAATTTGAAAATTCTGAAACCCACAGAATGACTTAGAATAGTGATTCAGAGTTCAAGGTCCAGTTTGGAGTCAATCAGGAAAATTGATCGGTTAAGGACAAAACGGTCATTTTACCATTTGATGATAAAATGGAGATTTTTAGCCAAGATTTGATCACATTTGACCAAGAATAATTATATGAAATATAATTATGATTATTGGAGTATAAAATGATGTTTAGCAGTGAAAAATTGTGATTCTCGATATTTTTAGAGCACAAAGACAAAATAGTAATTTTACCACTAGAGGACCAAATGAGAATTTTTTTTTGAAAAGATTTTTGCCCCATTTGATTAAGATTGATCAATATTAGTGTTATTTGAGGTTGAAAAGTGAAAATAATGTAATTTCGGTACATTTCAGAGTATAGGGGTAAAATCGTAATTTTACCATCTCGAGGGCAAAACGGTAATTTTCCACCACCAAAACATTTATTTTCCAATCATGGTCATCTTTTATTCAGATCTTGACTTTGACTAATCATGTGGTGGAAAAATTTAGAAGAAAAAGTCAAAAAGTTTTAAAAAATGGGCCAATAAGCATGTGACACGTGGCATGCTTGATTATTTTATTATTTTCTATAAAAACCAGCCCATTAAATCCCCAATTCCCTCACCATATTCGGCCTAAGCAACCAGCAACAAGAACAAAGGAAGAACAAAGGGAAAAACAAGAAAACCTAGGTAGAAATTCAAAGAGAAAGTGAAAAAATCAAGGAAACAAGCTAGGTAAGTTAGAATTTCTTTAATTCTCCTTGATACCTACCTTACCCATGCTTTTGTTCTTGATTTCTATGGTTGAATATTGAGTTACCATGATGAATTCAATTCTGAAAAATAGGTATGGAAGAGAAATTAATGTTGGATTGGCTTGATTTTAGACTATGTTGATGTTTAGAGGTAGTTAAGCATGGTTATGAACAAAAATATAAGAAAAAAATTGATTCTCTTTGTTGTTCTTCATTGGCTGAACCTGGTGTGTTGGGAATCAATGAGGGATTGTTTGTATTTCAAGGAAAATGGCTTGAAAAAATGATGAATTAAGTGAGAAATGTGACTAGGAAGAATTACGGTGTAAGTGCACCGTAATGATCAAATTTTCACCTAAAGAAATTAAAGGATTTCAATGCTGAAATTTAGTTATTTGAAATGTGATTGATGAATTAAAATATTAGAGGAGAAATGGATTAATTTAGAGGTGATTTGGACACAATCGTCAATTAATCGGGTGATCAGTTGAATTTAATCGATATCGTGATTAAGCGATAATCGGACGTATTTTTGCATTTACATATCAAGCATTAGTAATTTAAATTAGTTTATATCAATTTAGGAACAATATAGTAAATTCCTCTAACTTTGTTATTTGCCAAGGTGGTGAGACGTCCGAAAAAAGCAAAGGAATCGCGCTTGAGGACTATTAATCCGAGTGTACTCAAAATCTGGATTTTTGACAACTGTGAGTGAATTTGCATTTCAAATTATTTTGGGAAATGTACGTGTATTGAAATGGATAATCTGAATGATTTTATCCAAATTTCTTAAAATGCGTGCCAGGAAACAAGCCCTTGATAAAAATGTTTTGATGTGTGAATTGTGATATGCATAAAGGTATGATTTCATGTGCTCTATAATATGCTGCTATATATGTGTAGATGTGTGATATGTATTGACAAATAATATTGTGTGATAATTATAACCATACATGTGCATGATGTGGGGGAGCACATGTCGATGATGATGAATGCGGAGATATGAAGAATGATATTACTTGTGCATGATGTGGGGGGATGCACATGATAACCCCAGCTATGTGCGCGATGTTGGGGTTGCACATGAGCTGGTGAGATAGTGGTGATATTGTATTCATCTGTGTGTGTATATGTATGAAATTAAATACTCCTTCATTGTAAATTAATTTGAGTTGACGGAAGGGGTTTGATACTAAATTGGATCAAAATAGTTTTGTTCCAAATGTGTGCATCATGGTTTAAAATCCTTCATGGATATTATTGCTTGTTTCCACCTAATGTTTGCTCACTCAGTTTCATACTCACAGTTTTCAAAAATTCATGTTTTCAAATCAGGAGATTGTAGATTTCTAGATTGCGAGATCATTGTAGTTCGTCTCCTAGTAGGTGTCCGGCATTCAATAGTTGCCCGTTTTTCTTGTAAATTCTCTGCTGGTAGTCATGGGCCTTTGTATTGTGGTTATGTACATGTAATGTACATTGTCAAAGTTTATGTTTGACCGGTATGTATTTACATATTTTATCTATAATGCCATTATGAGTTGGCTTTGTGTGCACTGGGTGCATTGCATGTGGATGCCTCACACGATCATACGTGGAGTAAAGAAAATAAAAATAGGCTTGCTTGGGCTTGGTGAGCTATGCTCATTGGGTCCTTGCGTCGGTCATGGCTCGAGAATTGGGTTGTGACAATTTCCTTTTCAAAGATGATTTTTGTCTCTTAAAAACATGCATTATGAATACTTTCATTATCATTTGGTGCAAGTACATGTTCTTGAAAATGCAACATTTGTTAAAAAATGAGAAAACTTTCTTGATTGCTTAAATCTATCTATTCCCAAGCATAACACTCATATTGATTCCATAAATCCTTATGTGCTTACATTGAAAAATCTTGTCTTGAGAAATGAAATGTTCATGTGCTTATGTTGAAAAATCTTTACAATGAATCATAAGATCAATTCTTGAAATATGCTTTATGATTGTGCTTAAATGATTGTTTCAAGATTGATTCTTTGATTATACTTATGAAATTGATCATGATGAACTTGTTGAACTTCATGAAAATATATTTTGGTTCATCTATTATATTGGTCAAGGCACAAACTTTAGGAATATGGTACTATAAAGAATTACCATTCAATCTTATAGGTTATTCAGATGCTAATTTTGTTCGAAACAAAACGGATAGAAAAAGTAGTATTGGAACATGTCAGTTTCTAGAAAGTATACTTATGTCCTGATCCAGTAAGAAACAGAACTCTGTTGCACTCTCCACGGCTAAAACAGAATATATTTCTCTAGGTAGTTGCTGTGCTCAAATTTTGTGGATTAAACAACAACTAAAAGACTTTGGAGTAACAATGTATAACGTACGAATATTTTGTGATAACACAACTACCATTAATATCTCAAAGAATCCAGTTCAGCACTTAAGGACCAAACATATCGAAATTAGACATCACTTTATTAGAGACCATGTGATTAAATGAGACATTAAAATTGTGTTTGTTAACACATTACAACAATTAGCTAATATATTCACCAAGCCACTGAATAAGGAAAGATTTGTGAAATCAGAAGAACTCTAGGAATGGTTAATGTATAAGAACTTTAGGAAATTTTAGAAGTTTTCCTTCATAAAACAGTAGGCACTTAGTTAATTAAGAGAGTCATTTAATCAACTAAGAGTACTCTGTTTCATTCAATATTAAGCTTAGTCAAGTAAAGAGAAAATGAATAAAATAATGAAAGGAAGTAAGGGCAGCCTATCGGGTGAAGAAAAATGGAGGAAAAACTGCTTAACGAAAAATAATAGAAATAGGAGGTAAATTTTTTAATTTTAAAAAGAGAATGTAACTGACAACACTAAAAGAAGGGGAGTCAGACGGTTTTTGAGAAAGTTTAACTGCTCTTAACCCAATCTTTTTGCATTTTCTCTCATTTGAAACTGACCCTCTCAACATTGAAATTTCTCCCTCTCTAACTCTCAAACCCTAAGTCTGAAACCACTACAAATCTATGGCCAAAACCACATTATCTAGTAATGCTTTGGAAAAGAAAAAGGGAAAACAACCAATAGAGGAGAGTCCACTAGCAGAAATTCAACCGAATAAGAAGAAGGTTAAGTCCACTTTTACGATTGAGAAATCTAAAAAATTGAAAAAAAAAAGAAAAAAAAAGGAAGAACTCTCCAAGAAAGGTAATCTTCCATCCTTTAAGTTTAAAAATAAAATTCATGAAGACAGGTTTAGGAAGATAGAAAATGCTCCAATTACATGTGGTAAACTTATTGACTGGAATAGCTTTAATGAGACCCTTGAAATTCTAATAGGCTTATCGGATTATTTTGAGGAAATAAAATTGAAGAAATTTAATACCTTTAAAAACAGAACATATAGTGCTAGTCTGGTAAGAGAATTTTATGCAAGCATAGCATTAGATAAGAATGAACTTGAGGAACCAGAGGATTTTAGTAATGATGGTTTAAATGTCTTCTTGAATGGAAAAAAGTTTGTGATGGCTGCTACAGATTTAGGTAGACTGTTCAAAATTGAATGTGAAGAGGGTGACTATGAAATTCCTGAAAACTATGATCCCTCGTCTCTTTGGGAGATAATCATAAGAAAGAAATAAAGATATTCATCCAAGAGTTATGCCAATTTTATCAAAAACCCCCATATTAGAATTTTGTACTATTTCATTACTGCAAATATTCACGGAAGAAGTGGCAATTTCAACTATGTGAGTCTTTAGGACATATGGCTGATGAAGCATGCCTTCAATGGTACTTCACTCAACCTAGGCAGATTCATGATTGAATGGATGAAAGGAACATGTCAAATTGATAAAGTAAATCTGCCATATGGAAGCATAATCACCTCACTTATGAAAAAAAAAAGGGGATTTAAAGTTCCAGGTATGAAATGGACCCAGTAAAGAACAGGGACCAAGCAATCTATCTTGGAAGTCTATGTAAGATGAGGTACAAACTAGAGGATGAAAAGTTTGTCTGTCAAGCCTAGCCCTAAAATATACTTGCCATGTCATCCATGTGCTTGACAACATGCTGGTGCACTTGAAAGGTTTCAAAAAAATCGTCGAAAGTTGGCAGTGTACCTAGTGGTACAACCAAGTTGATTTAAGCTTCAAACTAATTCAAATAGAGATTTTAAGATGAAATTGAGAATTTTAAAATCCCAGAATGATTTAATATAGTGATTCAGAGTTTAAGGACTAATTTGGAGTCAAATTGGAATTTTTACTATGTAGGGGTAAAATGGTCATTTTGCCATCCAAGGATAAACTTGGAATGTTGGAAGAAGTTTTTGATCAAGATTGACTATTTAGAACATAATTTGAGTTTAGGAAGTAAAGAATTTTAATTCTAGTATTTTTCCAAGCATAGGGGCAAAATAGTCATTTTACCACCCAAGGGCAAAATTGTAATTTTACACCACCCAACATATGTCCAGCACATGAATTTCATTTTATACCATGGAAAATTATGTGTGGTGGAGAGAGATTGCTTAATTACTAAGTATTTGCACATGGACCAATGGAATGGTGACACATGGCAAACTTTTGTCTATTTAATATTTTCCTTTATAAAGCCAATTTAAACCCTCCCACACTCACTCATATGGCCGGCCAAGTGAAGAACAAAGAGGGGAAAATGAAGAACAAACCCTAGAGTGAAATTTTCAAAGGGAAATCATTGGATTTTAAGGAAACAAGTGATTAAAGGTAAAATTTCTTAATTCTAGCTAGTGATCTATCTTTCCTAAGCATTATTTTTCAATTTCCATGGTTGAAAACCAAGTTTGTATGAAGGATTCATGGCTGTCCAAACTTAGAGAGAGAAGATTTGATGATTTATTTGGTTAGATTTCAAGATATTTGGTGTTTTTGGTTGTTTTATAGTGTTAGTTATGAAAAACAAATAAAGAAATAACATGTTCTTCAATCATTCATCATTGGCTGAATTTTCTATGTGGAATATTGATGGTGAAATTGATTTTATTTCAAGTGATTTGGTTAGGAATGAATGATTTATGGTGTAGAAAATAAGCATGAAAAATCATAGTGTTAGTGCACTCAACATGGTCAAATGTTCTAAGAGGAAATGTGAGGATGATTTTACCACATTTCATGCTATTTAAATTGTGTTTGATGATTTGGAGTATTGGAAGAGAAATGAAATTATTTGGAGTGAAATTGGACATATTGGCCAATTAATTGGGTGATAGACTGAATTAGGCCAATACTGTATTATTTAGGCATACAATTGAATTTACGTAGAACACTGTAATTAGATAGTTACCCAAGTATTTCACATCCCATCTCATGCATTCATATAAAGCCTGAATTGGTTTTATAATGGTTTAGCATAAATGTAGTAAATTGGTTGTTGTACATTATGTCTAGGTGGTGAGCATTCTGGTAAAAGTACAGAGATTGTACCTGAAGATCGGGACTAGAAGTGCATCGACTCCTGAAATTGTGAGTAACTTTATCATTATCTTGATTATCTAAAGTAAATTTTAATTCATGTTTTTGTGATTTTATGGAAAATGTGTTTAAATGGTAAAGCTTTATGTTTTATAAGCAAAATGTGATTAAGTAAAATGATTTTATAAAATGTCTTGAAATTGAATGATGGCTTTGAAAATGGAGTAATTGGAGACTACCTGTTGTGTTGTAAATTATGATTGGAATTGAATGGCTTATGGCAATAATGGCATGAATCGCTGAATTGGTATTTGTGTGAAAATCGATGAATTGTGTATTTAGCCTTGATAGGCTGGATAGTGATTTAATTGCCATGTCATGCTATTGGATATTTTATTGAATTGGTGGGTTTTAGGATGGTCACTGCAGTGGCGGGTTCCGTGGACTAGCCTTTAAGAGGGGCACGGAATCCGGGTATATTTTTACCTTAGTTGGAGAGGCGCGTAGGGTATCTCTTGAGGTATGATAGAGTTCACTTCACGCCGAACCACCATGTGAGGGTGAACTCAGCTAACGCCAATGAACGGCTATGTTATCAGATATAAAAATATGTTTTATGTGACTATGATATGATAACAGCCTTGGAGGACTCTATCGGATCCCCCATACAAGGTATCCCCGAGTATGATTGATGGCACGAGCCAAATTTATGAGAAAGTCATAAGCCTTATTGAAAATTTAATGAAATACAATTGTTTGCATGGGTTGGGATGAATCTTCAAATTATGAAACACGTATTGTGATGGGATATTTTGATTGTCTCCTATTACTCGGCTTTAGATTATTTAGATGATATTTGTTTACTCACTGAGATTATATAATCTCACCACCCTCCTTTCCACCCATTTCAAACTCAGAATAATTTGTAGATAGCCGATTTTTTCGAGAGCTACAGTTGAAGTTGCATCTTCAAAAGCAGTAGGTTCACAACCTTAGTTTACTTTTGTCATTCGTGGGTTCACATGTCATTGTAAATTAAATTTCATACTCTGGTTATCTTTATTACTGTATGTATGAATTTATTTTGCTTTTACGCTATAAAAATTATTTACTTTATGTTCTATAAAAATTGTTTTACAAGAAAATGGAATATTTTATTAAAGATTTTATTATATTCTAATAGCTACAATTTCACTTAAAATGAATGTTTTAGATAGCAAAACATATTTTTGATCACGAAATATGTGTTTTTCACTTATATACTACATATTTAACTGAGTTTGAAATTTTAATGAAAAATGACCAAAATGCCCTTGTGAGACAGAAATTATTTTATGATTGTTTTGGTTTGGAAATGGTTTATAAACCTTTAAAACATGATGTTCGGTAACTGTTGCTCACAAAGAAGATGAGAAAACTGATGTTAAGCCTTGCGATGTTTCATTTGGCGTTCCGGGTAATGAATGTCTATCGGGACATCGCGACGGTTGTCACGGGCTCGATGGGAGTTTCAGGTCATGACATTGTCAAAACCCCTAAAGTCACTCCAAGAGAAGAATCTTCTCTCCTTGCTCAGTTAAAGGTAGTTTCCTCTCAATTTTTGAATGAAATGGTTTTGCACCTACTCATGAGAATGGATGGGAAACTCATAAACCAATCTGCAAGGATGCAAAAAATTGAAGAAAAGTTGGAAGAGCTTGAAAATATGGTGAAAGGAAAAGGAAAATCGCCCTCTAAACCTGCAGCTAAAGACATCTCTGCTACGCCAAGTCCAGCACTAGCAAGATAGGCTGCTAAAGGTTTTGCCTTTCAAGCTAAAGGTTTTGCTTTTCAAGCTACAAGTTCTATCTTCCAAATCGAGGATCCTAAACCAGAAATTGATCAATCGAGGAAATCTCCCACTCTTGAACCTTAAAATAAAGATGAATTTGATCAAGGCACTGAAGTCCTTGGCTTTTTCAATAACAATTCTCCATCCCATCATGAACCTTAGCCAGAACAGCCTTCTCTTCCCAACTTTGAAGAAGTGTCAATCATGGATGTTTTTCATCAAATGGTTTTAAAAGAATAGGCAGAAAAATAAACAGTAAAGGCTAAAGCTTAGAAGTAAACATCTATTAGAGAATCCCTTGAATCAATGCATACCACAGGAAAGAGTAAGCAATCTGGTAAATAGAAGGAAAAAGCTGTTGCACCTGCACAGGACCAACTGAAACCACCTGGTAAAAGAAAAAGACCATGGCCACAAAAACAAAATTCCTCAAAAGAATAAAGTCATCCAAAATAGCAAAAAAAGCCAAACATTCAGCCATCTTTTTTTGCTCAAGATCCACTTCAAGTTCCAGACTAATCCTTTCTTGAAACCTCATTAAACAGACCATCATTTGTCCCATCTCCTCAACCTCTTAATGTTGATTTTGGCACTCTTGAGTGTACCCCTTCTGCCTTTTCAGAATCTGATTGAGCACCCTTTACTTTGATGATGATAAAAAAAAGGGGAGAATTATGATAGAAAGCTTATGAGAGATAGCAAATTAGGAGATTTGTAGAAGAGAAAGTAAAAATGACTTTAAGGGCAGTTTAGGAATCAAAATTTGAATCTGATGATATTAGGCTATCTATGGAAGCTTGCTGACAATTGGATGCTATTTATTGTGTTTGGATATTGCTTATTGGATGTTGATTGGACACTGTTTATTGAGTCTGCTTACTGTTTGTATTGTTTTGTCTGTTGATACTGAAAACGTGCTGTTAACTTGTTTTCATAGTATTTTTGTTGAATTATGAATAAAAATTGCCTGCGAATGAACTTGGATGTTGATTATGTCTTCACAATATTTATGTTGGATGATTAACGGCATTTATTTTTGGAATGGACAAAGTTTGATAACAATTTGTTGATGACTGATAGCTGGATACAATATTAATGATATTCTGTCAAATGGTTGAATTCATATCTGTCATTTTTTTTTAGAGATTGATAAAACCTTGTTGAAATGAATAATTAAATTATGCATACACTAAGGGGGAGCACACACTTAGGGGGAGGAAATCATCACTTTGTGCAGAACTAAAAAGAACTAATGGACACTGTGCTTTTAATCAAGGAATGTTTTGTCATCATCAAAAAGGGCAAGATTGTTGACTCCATTAGTTTTTGATGATAATAAAACATTCTTATTCATTTGTGTCTAATATCTCTACTTAAGTGTGCAACGCAAAAATCCATGTTAATAATGAATTAATTATTCAAAGATAAATATAAAAATCATAGGAATAAGGAGCCACAATTTAGTAACAAAACAAAAGCCACTTAGTTGAATAATTAAGGGAGTTAGTTGGCTAAAATTTAAATGAAAAGTTGGCAAGTTCAAGCAAGTTGAGAAACAGAGAACACTTAGTCGAGTAAGAGACGTGGTTAGTCAACAAAGAGCATACTACCAAAAATCCAGATTGCAAGATAGAGACCACTTAATCGATTAAGAAGCAGAGTTAGCCAACTAAGAGCTTACTACCAGAAACTGAGTTCAGAAGATAGAAACGACTTAATCGACTAAGATGGATGTTAGTCGACTAAGAGCATTCTGTCAAAAAATTTGAATTTGCATACTAGACTACAAATCAATAGTTAGAATTGCTCTCCAATTGTTTCCAATGGTCAGAAACTGTCAAACACCTATCAGAGCTAATTTTCAACATATATAAAGCACTCCCAACAACCAAGAAATAGATCTAAGGTTTCCAATATCAGAAAAAGAGCTAAAAATAGTAAAAATTCTTAGCCTACTCTTTACACTTCACTCTTATCCTTGTAATAGACTTAAGCACTTCACTTAGTACCACTTAGATCAAGTCAGTGATCATAGCTACACCTTTATTTCTCCTCTTCTTGGTTACTTAGAGTGTGCGTGTAATATCCCGTACGCTCATTGGACACTAATAAAATTTTATTGATCAAACGGATGATTATTTCAATACAAATTAACGTGCTAAAGAACAACAGAGTATGAAAGAAACGCTTAAAAGTAAAATATCTCGCACATGCGGAAACAGTAATTTAAATAATAATATTTTATCAGAGGTGAATTAGTGAGCTAAAGTATGTTTCGGAAGTAAACCGAGACATAATGATGTGTTTTGGGACTAAAGAAGACAAGTGAAATTTTTTAGAATAAAATAATATTTTATTTAATAAAATAATATTAAAATATTAATAATTTATATGTTGTCGAAATTAGTCATGAAAAATGAAATATGGCTAATTTAAGTGCGAAAGAAGAAATAAAGAATAATTTTGAAGGAAAACGACAAAAATCGTACAACGTGATTTTTATCGAGTAAACGCAGTGAGTGAATATTTAAATATTATGGTGATACCGCGTTGAAATACGATTTCAATATTTTGGTTATACACATGAACGAGTACGAAGATAGAAAGAAATTAGAATTTTTATACGTGTCGGAAGATTTAATTTTAAAATATGAGAATTAAAGGGTGGTGTATTAAATAAAACAAAGTTAAGAGATATATATATTTTAATAATTGGAAGAGATAAAATGAATAATAAAATGACAAACAAACAAAGAAAAGAAAAAAAGTAGCCATGGTTGGCTAAGCATGCAAAATGAAAGTCAAACAAATATTTTTTATGTGGAGGAGTGGCATGACATGTAAAGTAAAAAGGAAGAAGGAAAAGTCAATGAAGACAAAAGCAAATAAAGAAAAGAAATAAGACATGGAGTAGGGGCCGGCCATGTGAAGGGAAAAACAAAACGGAAAGAAATGAAATAAATGAAGAAGAGATAAGAAAGAGAAAGAAGATAAGAGAAACATCTAGAAAGGCTCGGTCAAAGAAAGAAAAAGAAGACAAAAGAAATAAAGGAGAAAAGAGAAAGAGTGACCGGTCAAATAAGCAAAAGAAAAAAGAGAAAAATAAAGGAAAAGTCTAGAAGAGAAGTAGGCAAAAAGAGAGAAAGAAACAAAGAAATAGCCGACCAAAGAAGACAAGGAAAAAGAAAGAAAGAAAAACCATGAGGAAGAGAAGAGAGAGAGGATGGAAAATAAAGGAGAAAAGCTGAGAAAAAGGAAGAGAAAAAAGTGAAAAAATTCTACATTTTTCTGGGAAATTTTAAGGTTGAAAAATTGAAGATTCTGCTGCTGATTTTAAGTGTAGAAATTTGTAGCAGAAGGGTGAGAAAATTGGAGCAGTTTTGCTGCCAAATAGTGCAGAAAATTTGAGCTATTTTCGCTGCCAATTGGTACAGAAAATTGAAGTTGTTTGGTGCTGAAATTTGAAGGTTTTTGCAACTAGAAATTTGTGATTTTGTTGCTGGAAATTGGTGATTTAGCTGCTGCTTTTTTTGAAGGTGAAATGAGCAGAAAAATGACAGCAAAAAGGGTGAGGAAGTGAGGCGGCTTGTGAGTGAAAGAGGAAGAACGGAGGGGCTGCCACCATTAGCAGAAAAGGAAGAGACGTGCTGCCAAGCAAAGAAAGAAAGAAAGAAACGTGAAAGAGAAAGAAGAAAAAGAAAAAGAAAAAGAAAAGAAAAAGAAAAGAGAAAAAAAATTGGGTGGCCCAAATAGAAAAATAAATGGGCTTAGCCCAAATAAAAAAAATGGAGAAGCCCATGGAGAGGCCTAAAGGAAATAAAGAAAGGGCAAAGGCCCAATGGTAAGTAAATGTAATATTTTAAGGTTTATGGGTAGTTTATTAATATTGTGCATATTTTGGATGAAAATTATGCAAGTTGTTTAAGGAATTTTTAATTTAAGTTGCTACCCATACAAATGTATGATTAAGTATATTGGATTTAAATTTGATGCTAGGAAAGTTGTCGTAAAGGCATGCCGAGCGAAGTACGCGATTGATAAATAGAAATGATTATATACGTGTACGAATAAATAGTGAAGTAAAATCCCATTATTGCGAGGTGAGTAGGGGGTGTCGATTTTAAAGTTTTCATATATCTATATATATATATAAATTCGCATGATTTATTGCACACAAACTACTGTGAAAAGCATATGTTGGTAAAGTTTTAAGAAAATTACAGTGGTAAACTATTTTAGAAATTGTTTTGGATATGTATAAGTATACCTTATACGTAAAGTGTTTAAAAAAATGGGAAACAAGCTTTTTAACTCGATTTATCTCTTAAATTGTGCCTTATATATATTTGTGAATGTGCATATGTTATTTCGAGATTTAATTTTCCTATGCTCAATATTTTATGAATCATGCATTAAGCTTTATTTCGTGAGCATAATCATAGATTTTTATGACTTTTATATTGAATGGCTTATGATAATATGACATGAATGCCTAAATTAGAAATTATTTTGAAATAGTTCTAAATGTACCCTTTAGGGGAAGTTTTAAAAAAAAAAAAGTTTGGAATTCGAAGCTTGGCAAGGTGTCCCTGTCGAGGGCTGTGGAGCTGTCGCGATAATGCAGCTGGCCAGTAGTCAAGTGATGGGGACCCATACCTATCAATAACTGCCATATCATGCTATTAGAAAATTTTATTTAATTGGGCGATTAATTCTCACTGTAGTGATGGGTTTCTGTAGACCAACCTATTTAGTAGGGCACGGTAAAACCCATTATAATATACCTCTAATGAGAGGCGCGGAGGGTAACTCCTGAGGTATAACAGAGTTCACTTTACGCCGAACCCCTACGTGAGAGGGAACTCAGCCAACGCTAAGGATCGGTTGTGTTTTGAATAATTAAGAAATTTTAACAGCCTTGACTGATTCGGTTGGATACCCCGGCATAAGGTATCATCAAATATGAATTATTATGGCACGAGCCAAGTTTTTAAGAAGTCATAAGCCTTGTTATTTATTTTTGATAAAATATAACTATTTTATATGAATTGAAATAGGTTTTAACATTTTAAATTATGTTTCTTAGCATGGTGGGAAAAGGAATTAAATAGTTTTCGCAGCTCCTCTATTGATTTTCTGTTAAATGAATCTGTGATTCCTCACGTATAGGCGAGCTATGATTTGTATATGATTTTGAATAATATTTGGTTTCAAGAGCGCTTGCTTAATTTTATTGACTTGATTCAAGAATGGCTAATTACGCACTTTGATGCGAAAGATTTTATCACTTCGATTATTTATAATTTATAAAAAAATTCTCGAGTTTTATATAAGGCACAAAACCCCCGTTGGAAATAAATTGTTTTTATCATTCTATATTTTATATTCAACTGATCTGCCATTTGTTTGTTTCCTATCTATGCCCTACTTATGGAATCGATGATATTCACTGAGTCTATGAGACTCACACCCCATTATTTCCCTTTTGCAGATAGGGATCAGCCTAGCGTGTAGTCACCGGTGCATTCAGTACACCATGGATAGGTAAAGGCATCTCATAGCATTTTATTCCGAGTCGCTCCACTACTAGAAGTCGAATTTTTACAATTCGTTTATTAAGTTGTAAACAAATTCTAAATTTTTATATAAATATTAATTTGAAAATTTTAGATTTTAATGTATAAACTTGCAAATAAAAAGGTAAAAAGTTTGTACTGATTTTTATATTTATAGTTCAATTTAGTATATGGAAGTATCAGTATTATATGGTGATTGAATGTAGTAGATTAACGAGAAAATCTAGATAGGCTTGTTCGGAACTTGACGGGTTATCTCGGAAGTCTCGACTTTAGTAGTGACCGGAGAAGGGTCGCTACAGTGCGAGACACTTTGAAGGGATTACTCAAGCTTGGGATTACTTGATTAAGTGTATGGGTTCTAACGCAGCCTAGAAAAGTTAGTTTGTGAGTTTTAGTTAATCTTGAGAAAAACTGTTGTAAAAGATGTGATTGATCTTGTGAAAAAACCATTGTAAAAGTTTGGTGGGAGCTTGGGAATTCCACCATTTCTTAGAAATTTTTTTTTTAAATCCTTGGTTGAACAATCAAGGTAGTGGATGTAGATCTTTGACCGAACCACTCTAAATTCTAGTGCATTGTTTGCTCTATTTTTATTTTCATTCCATCTTAAATTATTCCTCCATCTTGTTAAGAGCCAAAAAGTGCTATTCACCTCCCTTCTAGCACATTTACTTGGGACCAACATCCCCAACCATTTCAAAAGTTTCCAAAGAACTCTTTCTAGAAAAGTCATCGGGGGAAAAAAATAAAAACTAAGTAGGTAAATTATATTAATGACATACTTTTTATTATAACTGCAATAGAACAATAGGAAAGAAACTAAACATATTTGATCATTCTATCTGAATAGCAAATCAATCCACCAAAACTACAACGACAACAATAAGGAAGCTCTTTTGAAAAAGGAACAACTGATTTTACCATAGCCGGAGCATAGTTTTTGTAGCTCCATTGTATCATACTAACTATGGTAAAAATGAATAGACAATCAAACAGTTATTTTGTTTTGTACAGCAATGCTTACTAGTATTTTGTCCACATCTCTTAAACAATCTCATCTTCACAACAAATGATGTAAATGCCAAATTATATCGAACATCATTTTGCAAATTTCTATTTGCCACAAGCTATACATGAAAGGTCCTATAAAACACTCTAACATTTATTTAATGTTCATATGTATGAACAATCTAACTTTCTATTCCGAATATCTTTTGAATGCTTGCTGATAATAGATCCTTTGATACCTTCTGATTATCTTGCCGGTCTTCTTATACAGCTACCCAATTATATTTGCTCATGTATGGTTAAATTTTTGCATCTACCTACATATTTTTATATTCTTATGTATTGTCTATACACTTACTTGATATATGACATTCATTACCTAAAAGATATATCTATTGTTTTGAAAGTTGGAAATAAAATATTTTTTTCAAATAAATTTCACAATTTTCATAAATTCAATCACTTAATAAAAACAGAATGTTAATTTAGGTATTAAATTTCATATGCTATGATTATATTATATCTATCTATGGGTTAGGTTTAGGATAAAATTTTTTAGATCTAGGTTCAACTTGAAATATTATTATATTAATAATTTTTTATTAATTTTAATGTTAAAACATTTTAATATTTTCATTAAATTAAATCTAAATAGATAAGTTGAATTTGAACCTAATTTTCAAAGATATCAATTAAGCTCAATCTGGTTCAATCTATGAATACCTAATTTAACCCATAGATATCTGTAAGCTATATAAAGACAAAGCTCAAGGTACAAAAACTGAAAGTGTGGTTGAAAAGAAAAAAAAAATTCAATGACCCTCCAATCGAGAAGATGAGAATGGTGAAGTGAGCTCGCCCTTGATTAAAAATATAAGATCAAATTATGTAATTAGTCCATGTATATTAAAATGGTAGATTTAATCTTTGTTTAAGTAAGTTCTTATACTTTTCAAAATTGATGATGTTAGTCCAATGTATTAACAATTTTCTATTATCTATACTAATATGGCATTTGGTTATATTAACGTGGTATTTTCTTGTTAATATAACATTAATTTAATGATATAATAATAATGATGTGACCTCTCATGAATAATGTAATGTTAGTACCCACATGGCATGACCAAACACTAACATAGATCTTGTAAGTGCATACGTGAAATCATCTAATATGAGCTAATAGTTTTAAATAAGTTTAGAAAAGAAACAAATCAAAAGTATGTATAAATTTCTAAAATTTAGGGAAAGAGTATTGTAAAATAAAGAAAAATTGAATTTTTGTGCTTTATAATTTAAAGTTGTAAAATAGATAAAAAAAATACCTCATCATCATTAATAAATCATCATTTCAATGTCACATCGATAAGAAAATATCATGTTTTCAAAAAAAATAAGAATTTAATGTTTACAAATAATTGTACATGGATTAAATCCAATATTTTATCAAAATATAAGAATTAATTGCATAATTTAATCAAAATATAAAGATAAGGAATTGTCACAAAGTCATCAATTTTAAGTGAGAGTTTAGTCCGGAGGTGGGGACGGTATTGGACTTTACCTTTCACTAATAACGCGTAGACTTCGTTGCAAGTGGTATCGTTTGTTGTTTCCTTCTGTTCTTGCATTTCAACTTTCAATGTTCATAAATCTGTACAAAAATAATTCAGGAAGACATTGGAAAATTAAAAGCCAGAGACGAAGAGACAGTTTGTCAGAAAAAAAATGGCCGAGGTAGCTGTGAGCATAGTTATTAACAAGTTAATTGCTTTGTTCGATGAAAAGTTGGAACTGCTAAGATTTCTTCATAAAGAAGTTGAAGACATCAAGGTTGAATTGGAGTTCATTGCCTTTTTCCTAAAAGAAGCAGATGCAACGGCGTCTAAAGCAAATCACATCGATAGTGTGCTGAAAACGTGGGTAAAACTCGTAAGGGAAGTAGCTTTCCAAATAGAAGATATCGTTGATGAGTACATGCTTCATTTAGAAGAGCACCGTGATCAGCGTGGATGCATGGCTTCCTTCCAACGAATAGCTCGTCTTATCAAGAATCTAAAAAAGCGTCATGGGATAGCATCAAGTATTCAAGATATCAAAAGATTAGTGCTTGAAATTGGCAGAAAAAGGGAAAGATATGGCTCCAACCTCTTAAAGCAACGAAAAAGAAGCCGTGGTGGTGCTGAGAACAATACAACGCGCGACCCTCGAGTGGGTATCCATTTTGTGGAGAATGATTCGCTTGTGGGTATTGAATCTCCTAAGAATGAGTTAATAAGTACGTTGGAACAAAAAGTCTTTACGCGCTTGGTAATTTGACTTGAAATTGGTAAGACTACTCTTGCCAAGAAAGTTTTTGATGATCAAACTATCTTGGGGCACTATGATTGTCATGCTTGGATTACAGTATCGTACTCGTACAAGTCCAAGGAGTTGCTAAAGAGTATGATAAAACAAATTTTTGAGGCAAGGAAAGAGCCCCCTCTCACCGGAATTGAGGCAATGGACAAGAGCATACTCATTAGCATATCCAGGGAATTTTTACAGGAAAAGAAGTACCTCATGGTATTTGATGATGTGTGGAAGGAAAACTTCTGGCGGGATGTAGAATATGCCTTGTTGGATAATAACAAAGGCAGCAGAATTATGATCACATCAAGAAATGTCCAGGCTATTGAATTTTGCAAGAAATCTTCACTTGTTCTCGTCCATGAGTTGAAATCTTTGCCTCCAAGATTGGCTCAACAACTGTTATGCAAAATTGCATTCCAGTTTGACCAAGAGAAGCAACGTTCTTTGGAGTTGGAGTCTTTGTCTTTCAACATTATCAGAAGGTGTGAGGGCCTACCCCTCGCGGTGGTAGCCATGGGAGTGATATATTTCTAGTCTATAATAGAGAGCAAAAATGCAAATATACTTTGTTATAAAACTAAGAACAGAGGCTTGCAACACTTGAAAGAAGGACTGTCAATGGTTACAAGAAAATTGCAAAAACCATCCATCATTTTCATATTGAAATATAAGTTAAATATGCAGCAGGCATGATTAACACTTGTAACATGCTACAGACACAAATGGTATAGCATAAAGACAACAACCTCATGCAGCTATACACGTAGGAGATGGTATTAACAGCAAGCATGCATGACTAATGACCAGTACAATGAAGCAAAGTAACAAAAGCTTGACAAGTGTACATAATCATGCAAGTATTAACTTAACACTCCTCCTTAATACTTGCATATAAACTAAGTTTGCTTCTAAGACTCTTAAATCTTAGCTTTGGTAGTGCCTTGGTCATTATATCAGCTAGTTGCCTATCAGAATTGCAATGGTGGAAGATGGCATCTCCATTTTGTTCAGCATCATGAATGGCATGGAATTTAATCCTAATGTGCTTTGTCTTCCCATGATACACAGGATTTTTGATGATGGCAATTGCTGACTTGTTGTCAATGAACATGTTAGTAGCTTGAGTCTAAGGAAAATGCAAGTCATCAAGTAGTTTTCTCAACCAAACAACCTAGTTTAAAGCTTCAACAGTAGAAATATATTCAGCTTCACATGAGGATTGAGCAACCACTGATTGCTTGCGAGAATTCCATGAGAATACTCCATTTTCAAGTGTAAACACATAGCTAGAGGTACTTTTAGAATCATCTAAGTTTCCTCCCCAATCACTGTCTGAGAAACTAGTGAGTTTGAAGTCCTACTTTCTTATGGAATGAATTTCATAATCCAAGGTTCCTTTAAGATACCTTAGAATTCATTTACCAGTAGCATAATGCAGATCAGTAGGCTCCTGCATGAACCTTGAAAGAAAACTCATTGAGAACATAATATCAGGTCTCGAGGAGCAAATGTAAATAAGGCTTCCAATTAAACTTCTGTAGACAGATGGATTTTGAAGCTTAATTCCACTGTCAACTAAGAGTTTGTCATTCAGAACTAAAGGAGTTGAAGTAGACTTACAGTGGCTCATTCCAAATCTCTTCAACACTTCATAGATATATTTTCTTTGTGACAACCGAATGCCTTCAACAGATTGTGAAATTTGCAGTCCAAGAAAATAACTCATTGGACGCAAGTCTGTCATATCAAATTCATCTTGCATTTCTTTCTTGAATTTATCCAAGGCAGCATCATCTCCTCCAGTAACCAAAAGGTCATCAACATATAAGGAGACAATTAGTTGTTGATCTTTGGTACTCAAAATGAAGAGAGTAGCTTCATTACAACTTTTCACAAAGCCCTACTTGGATAAATAACTATCAATTCTACTATAGCAAGTTCTGGAAGCCTGTTTTAAATCGTATAAAGCTTTGTGAAGCTTGTAGACTTTATCTTGATCAACTAACAACCTAAACCCTTCAAGCTACTCAACATAAATTTCTTCTTCAAGTACTCCATTCAAAAAGGCAGATTTGACATACAAATGATGTACCTTCCAACCCACAGCAGCAGATAAAGCAAGCAGTAAACGAATTGTATCATAGCGAGCAACAGGAGCATAAGTTTCAGTATAATCCAAACCTAGTATTTGACTGAACCCTTTCACGACTAAGCAAGCTTTGTATTTGTTTAAGCTCCCATCAGGATTTAGTTTCCTCTTATACACCCACTTGATTTGAAAAACATGATGGTCTGATGGTCTATTAACCAAGCTCCAAGTTAGATTTTTATTAATTACTTCCAATTGATCAAACATAGCATTTATCCACTTAGGATGTTGCATGGCCTCTCCAAATGTGTTTGGTTCAACTATGGCCATAAAGCTGCTATGATAAATATCATAAATAGACTGTGATCCTCTCACAGACTCATCATCGATGTTATCATCAAAAATTGGTTCATCAATAACCACATCATTTTCTTGCACATTAGTATTCACAAAGATAGGTGCAGGCACCTGATTATTGGCAATAGTTTGTATGTTCCAATTCTAGTTGGAAGCTTCATCAAACATAACATTTCTGCTAATGATTATTCTATCATTCTCAGGTAGATAAATTCGATAGGCCTTAAACTGTGTGTTGTAGCCTATGAAAATACCTGTTGGGAGGAAAAACAAGAGAGTTTCTTATTCTCTATCATGAAAAAATATTTACAGTAGCCTATACATATAGATCCATGTTTACCCTAAAACTGCCCTAAAATAAGAAGTTATCGCAAATATATAAAGCATAATATTAGGCCCAAAAAATCAGACACATAAATACAATAATTCCTGAAATTATTCCTAAAATTATTCCTAAAAAATCTCCACCAGTCAACACTCTCCCTCAAGTTGGTGTATAAATGTCACACATGCCCAACTTGCAAACTAAAGTATGAAATGGTTTATTGCTAAGTCCCTTAGTAAACACATCAGCTAGTTATTTTTCTGAGGTCACATGAGAAACCTTCAAAAAACCATCTAATATTTTTTCTTTTGTGAAATGCCGGTCAATCTCTATATGCTTTGTTCGATCATGTTGAACTGGATTGTGAGCTATACTAATAGCAGCCTTGTTATCACAGAGCAAGGATAGGCATTTCCCTTCTAACAATCGTAATTCTTCCATTACTTTCTGCAACCATAGTAATTCACAAACACCTTGTGCCATAGCTCTATATTCTTCTTCTGGACTTGATCGAGCTACCACATTCTGTTTTTTACTCCTCCAAGTAACTAAATTTCCACCTATAAATGTGCAATAACCAGATGTTGACCTCCTATCATCAGGTGATCAAGTCCAATCTGCATCTGTAAAAGCTTCTATCTTTAAATGACCATTTTTAGAAAAGAGCAGTCTTTTTCCAAGTGCAGATTTTAGGTATCTTAAAATGCGAAAAACAGCCTCTAGATGAGAATCTCGAGGGTCATGCATATATTGACTTACCAAACTTACAACATAGGCTATGTCTGGTCTGGTGTGTGAAAGATAGATCAATCTCCTAACCAACCTTTGATATCGGCCTAAATCAACTGACTCACAAACTCTTGCTTGCAATTTATGATTAGCTTCAATAGGAGAGTCTACAGGTTTACATCCCAACATACCAGTTTCTTCAAGAAGATCTAAAATATATTTCCTTTGAGAAAAAAAGATTCCTTTATCAAATCTGACAATCTCTATTCTAAGGAAATAATGCAACTTACCCAAATCCTTAATCTCAAACTCCTGAGCTAAAAGTTTTCTGAGTCGAGCAATCTCCTCCTTATCATCCCCAATCACAACTATATCATCAACATAAACAATAAGAAATGTGATCTTACCATTACAGTGTTTAATAAACAAGGTATGATCAGCATTGCTTTGATGATATCCAAATGAGATCATGGCCTTATTGAACCTATCAAACCATGCCTTGGGTGATTGCTTCAAACCATATAATGCTTTCTTTAATCTACAAACCTTCCTTTTAGTCTTCTCATCATCAAATCCTGGAGGAATTTCCATATGCACCTTTTCTTTCAAGTCTCCATGTAGGAAGGCATTCTTGACATCAAACTGTTGTAGGTCCCAGTCAAGGTTAGCTGCACATGATAACAGGATTCTGATAGTATTCATTTTTGCAACAGGGGCAAATGTCTTTTGATAGTCCACCCCATAGGTCTGAATGAAGCCTTTTGCCACTAATCTAGCTTTGTACCTTTCAACTGAACCATCTGCCTTATGTTTCAGTACAAACACCCATCTGCATCCAACTGGTTTCTTTCCCAATGGAGGAGTAACAAGTTCCCAAGTCTCATTTTTTGCCAAAGTCGTCATCTCTTCAATCATTGCCTCTTTCCATTTTGGATCATGATATGCTTCTTGCCAACCCTGTGGAATAGAAATAGAGGAAACCGACAATACAAAGGCTCTATAGGAAAGAGACAAAGAATCGTAGGAAACAAAGTTAGAAATAGGATGTTTAGTTGTCACGACCCGAAACTCCTCATCGAACCCATGACAACTGCCAAGACGTTCCGATAGGCACTCATACCCGGAATGCCGACCGAAATCCCGTAAGGCTTAGCATCAGTTTCCACATATCCTCGATGAGCAATAGTTATTGAATATCACATTTCAAGAATCAAAAGTTATTTTTGATTCAAAAACAAAAATATATTGTCTTCTGGCTCACATGGGCATTTTCGTCATTTTTCTTCAAAAACCCCGAAACTGAGCAAAAATATAAAAGATGAGTAGAAAACATATATTTTAAAATTAAATATAATTTTTGAAGTCTAAAATGTTTGTTTGAAGTAAAATTTTTACTATTTTAATATAATAACAATATTCAATAAAATAAGTTGTTTTCTTATAAAATAATTTTTATAAAGCTATTGATAATTGATTTTCGCAACGTAAAAACTCAATACATTTTTACATTCTATTATACAAGCAACCAAAGTATGAAATTTAAATTACAGTGACACGTAGGCCCACAACTAACCAAAATGCATCGGGAAATGTTAACCTACAATTCTTGTCAATTCAAGTCCACTGTGGTCCTTTATCGAATCTACTAACTATGGAATGCTCTGAGCCTGAAATGTGAGGAAATGAAATGGTGAGATTATAAAATCCCAGTGAGTAAACAGATACCATCTAAACTATCTAAAGGCGAGTAAATGGAGACAAATAAAATATTTCCATTCCCATAAGTTTCATAACATAAAGATTTGTCCCATCCCGAATAAATAATTTTATTTGGTTCTAGCAGTTAAATAGGTTTATGATTTTCTTGAAAACCTGACTTATGCCAAAACCAATACTCGAGGACACTTGATCTTCATCAGAGTCCGACCGAGTCCGCCAAGGTTATAAAAGTTTCATATATGCATGAAACACATTTTTACATTTGGAAATATAGCCATTCCTTAGAGTTGGTTGAGTTCGCCTTCACGTGGTGGTTTGGCGTGAAGAGAACTCCAATGGTTACCTCGAGAGTTACCCTACTCGGTTCTCGACCGAGGTAGAAATACATATACATATGTACCCGGATTTGTGCCCCTCTAATAGGATGGTCCACAGAACCCGTCACTGCAGCGACCATTTAATAATCCACCAATTCAATAAAAATATCAATAGCACGATTTGGCAATTTTATCACTAAGTCATTTATCAGGGCAAAACATTCAAATTCACATTTTTCAGTAAAATTACAAGTCAATCAATCATGCCATAATATCATAATCCAATTGAATCAAATCAAACTTTACAATAACACATGTAGTCTCCAATTACTCTAGTTTCAAAATCAATTGTTCAATTTTCAAGTCAATTTATAAAAATTCAATTTATTTTATAAATCTAATTTATTTCATAAATTTCACAATTTTCTCATAAAATAAGCAATTCACCAAATAAAATGATTTTCCATAAAACCATCAAATTGAATAAAATCTACTCCAGATATTTAGGACGATAATAAGTTTACTCACAGTATTAGGAGTAGAAATACTCCTATTCTCGGTCCGTGGGTGTAGTTTCCTACCCATGTCAAATAGCTCTCCACATATCCACAATACATGACACAAAACTTAATAATTTGTGTCAATTTGTCATAAACTATCTCAGGCTCTCGAAATCTAAATGAATGTAGGCGATGGAACTCAAAATACCCGATTAATCGCTTAAATACAATTTTCGACCAATTACTCGATAAATTAGCCAACGCGTATGATTTGACTCCAAATTGCTCCATTCTTTTTCTAATACCTCAATTCACCAAATATCATTCAAATAATACCAAATTCAGCGTTAAAACCCTTACATTTCTTCATAGAAAAATTCGGTCATTTGGTGCACTAGCACCGTGATTTTTTTTACTTAATTTTCTCACCTTAATTCATCATTTTCCAAGCTATTTCTCTTGAAATAAAAACAATCCCTCATTGATACTCAACATACAAGGTTCGGCCAATGAAGAATCCTAGAGAAAATGAATATTTTTCTTGTGGCTTTGCTTCTAAACATGATTAACTATCTCTAAACACCAACATAACTCAAGATCAAGTCATTTCCATCACCAAACCCCTTCCATATGTAAAACCCGACCCAGTGTTATCTTTAATATGCCATTCACATGCATTGAAAAGCATGTTAGCATATTGAATTGCCCCAAAAAGTTAACTAAATGACGATATTACCCTTAACGGTACCGATAAGTCAATTAAGCCTCGAACTAGTCCAAATAGGAATTTTAAGGTGAAATTGAGAATTTCACAGTCCAGGGACTACTCAAAATAGTGATCCAGAGTTTGAGGTTCAGTTTGGAGTCAATCGATAAAATTGACCGATTAAGGACAAAACGATCATTTTGTCATTTAAGGACAAAATGGAGATTTTCATAAAATATTTTGATCACATTCGACCAAGATCAATTATTTGAAGTATAATATGATTTATTGGAGTATAAAATAAGATTTGTAGTGATAAATGTAATTTCTCGATAGTTTTGGAGCACAAGGGCAAAACAGTAATTTTGCCATTAGAGGCCAAAACGGGACTTTATGGAAAAGAGTTTTGACAAAAATTGATCAAGATAAATTATTTAGATTATTTAGAACATAATTTGAGGACTTAGCAGTGAAAAGTTTTAATTTTCGGTACATTTTGGAGAATAGGGGCAAAATGATAATTTTACCATCGGAGGACTAAATTTAATTTTTCAAGAGAATTTAGATCAAATTTGATAAATTGGAGTGTGGTATGAGTTTGAGGGGTGAAAAATATGCCTTGTGGTAATTTTTCAATTTTTGGGGCAAAAATGTAATTTTACACTTTTTCGAGGGTAAAAGTGTAATTTTGCAAAATTACATCATAAAAATTTTTGGGATTTGTCTAGAAACTTCATGAAATCAAAGGATAAGTGATGGAAATGTGTGGTGGAGAAAAGAAATTCAAAAAGAAAACAAATAATAATAAAATAATGAACAAGTAATTAACATGTGTATAAATTGAATATTTAATTATTTAAGTTATATAAAGCCATAAAAATCAGCCAAGAACCATTGAGAGGTTCGGCCTTAACCAGCAAGAAGAGGAAAGGAAGAAAACTCAAAACCCTAGCTTAGAATCAAGGGAAAAACAAGGAAAAATCGAGAATTCAATCGATTAAAAGGTAAAATTTATGAATTTTCCTATTAATCCCCATTACCCATGCTTTCTTTTCTTTCTTCCATGCATGAAACCCAAGTGGGTATGATGAACCCTTGATGACCGAATGCCCATGGAGAGATTTGAATAATTTTGGGTTGATTTTAGGTTAGTTAAATGCTGTTTAGTTAGGTTATAGTTAAATATATCACAACCTAGCTAGAAAAATAATTTTCTTCCAATGAAACCCATTTAAACTGAATTTTCAGGAGTGAAATTGCTGTTGAAAATGATGAGATTTTATGGAAATTAAATGAATTTTGATGAATTATGAGTGTAGAAAAATTATGGGAAATTTCAGTATAAAAATTGAAATTTTTGCCTAAAGTGCAGACTGATGCACTAGGTGTTTCGGAATGTAAATTGGCATCACATTCACAGTCACTAAGGTAAATTATGTGTAATTAGAATATAGAAATTGAAAAAAATAAATTCAAAATTAAATTGGAGACGGTAGCCAATTCGGATGCGTGTAGGTGAATTAGGCCGAAAATCGTGTTTAGACGGTTATTCGGACAACTTACATTGCATTTCATACATTCATATAGAAATTATAGAGCCTGAAATCAATTATAATTAATTGATTTGATTTATTGAAATTCGTGCCACGCATAATGCGTAGGTGGTGAACCATCCGACAAAAGTAAGGAAATTGTGTTAGACAAGCGAGACTATGAGTATTCTGGACTCCTGAAACCTGTGAGTGGATAATTTACCGTTTTCAATATCTAGAGTAGTTTTATCTGCTTCTGTGATTTAAAAATAAATTGAATTTATAAATGATTTTTAAATTAAAAAAAATTGATTTATTTACACTGAGTATATGGAGACCGGCATTAATTTGTGTTCATGTATTAAAATTGAAATTATGGCTTATGATCTTGGTGAGCATGCTTGGCTGGTATATTGTGTTAAAATTTCATAAATTGTTGTTTGCCGTGTAAGCGGGCTAGTATTAAAATGGCCTTGTTATGCTGTTGGATTTTTCTATAAATTTGGTGGTCTAATAAAACACTACAGTGAGGGTTGCCATGGACTGCCTTTAGGAGGGGCACGGTTAACCTGATTAATTGTTACCTTGGTCGGAGAGGCAAGTAAGGTAACTCCCGAGGTAATGTTACAATTCACTTCACGTTAAACCACCACATGAAGATAAGTTTAGCCAACGCTAAAGATCGGCTGTATCTGAAAAATTATAAAATTCTAACAACCTTCGCGGACTCGATTGAACGCTCTGATCAAGTGTCCACGAGTATGAGATTTGGCTTAAGCCTGATTTTTATAAATAAAACATAAGCCTTGTATTTTGTTAAATAAGCTCGCTTTGTACAATTGTATTAAATTGGTACTATGAATTACATGATAGCATTGCGTTTTATTTATATTGTCTCCATCTACTCGACTTTAGATGTCGTAGATGCTAATTATCTAACTCATTGGATTGTAAAACTCACCCCCTCAATTTCCCTATTTCAGGCTCACAGACAATTGTAGATAGAGGATTTTGTTGAGGAGAAGGTTCAGAGTGATAACTTTTAGTGCACAGGTTCATCTCTTAGATTGTATTTCTCTATTATGGGCTCACTTAGCATTGTAAATTAAATTTTATACTTCAGTTAACTGTGTTACAGTATGTAATAATATATTTTGCTTTTATGCTGTAAAAATTATTTCCGGATATCTATGTAAAAATTTTTTTTATAAAAATATACACTATTTATAGAATATTATTATTTTATTCTATTAAATGTAATTTTACTTAAATTTCATGTTTTAGATATCCGATTTCAATTTCGACTGCAAATTATGAAATCTTGACTCGTAAGTAACATTTTTTCCAAAATTTTAAAATTTTTGACAAAAAATAACCGAAACGCCCCTGTGTAGTAAATTTCGATTTTTTCCCTGTTTGGAACAAAAAAAAATTTGGACGAAATGTTTTAAAGTATGAAATTAATAAATAGAAACTCACAGGGGAGTTAGAAAGACTGGTTCGAGAGCCTTGCGAGGTCTCGATATGATACTCGAGGGATGAGTGCATATCAGGACATCGGGACGGTTGTCACAGACTCGAGAGTGGTTCTGGGTCGTGACACCATACCCATTCGGTCAGCCCCTATTACCTCATGAAAACATGTCATTCATCCATGGAAATAAAGAAATAATGCATGGGTAAGCTAGGTTTCAAGGAAAATTAAAGAAATTTCAACTTACTTAACTTGATTCCTTGATTTCTCTCACTTTCCCTTTGATTTTCCACCTAGGTTTTCTTGTTTTTTCCTTCCCCCTCTTTGTTCTGGTTCTTGCCAACCCTTAGAGTGAAAATGGGCTGATTTTTCATGCTTTTATAAAGAAAATATTAAAATATTAAAAGCTTGACACGTGGCACATTTCTATTGGCCCGTACTTTAAATATTTAACTTTTTATCCTTTAATTCTCCACCACAAAATTCCTATATTTATCCAATTCCATGATGAATAAAATCCCTTGGTCTTGATAAATGTCGAAGGTGAAAAATTATCGACTTGCCCCGAAGGTGGCAAAATTATGATTTTGCCCCTATACTTCGAATAGTACCGAAATTACATTTTTTTCACTTTTCAACCTCAAATTTCACTCCAATTGATCAATCTTAGTCAAATGAGGCCAAAATCTTTTCTAAAAATTCTTGTTTTGTCCTTTAGTGGTAAAACTACCATTTTGCCCTTATGCTCCAAAAATACCGTGAATTAAAATTTTCACTGCTAAATCTCATATTATGCTTCAATTGATCATATTATATTTCAAATGATTAATCTTGATCAAAGTTTTCATAAAATAACCAAATTTAAATTTTGGGTGGCAAAATTACCATTTTGCCCCTAATCAATCAATATTCCCAATTGACTCCAAATCGGCCCTCGAACTTCGAATCGCCATTTTAAGATATCCCCGGACTGTGGAATTTTCAATTTTGCCTTAAAAATCCCTATTTTAATTAGTTCGAGGTTTAAATCGACTTAGTCATATATTTAGTTATAATACCGACTTTTAATACCTTTCAGGGGCATTCAAGTACACAAACATTTCATCTAGCATATGGATAACATGGCATATATATTTTATATAGCCAAGTTTTATAGTAGTACAAACTCTGACTCTTTTTCTGATACTAATAGGAACATCAAAATCATTAGCAATGGGATTATGAGGAACATCAAGATCATTAGCAGTGGGATTAGAATTAGGGTAATCAAAAGGTAAAGAAGACTCACCACATGAATTTTCAGGAACTGAACTCAGAGATTGCGCTTAACCAAGTATAACATGCTCGATGGCTTTATCTATCTTGTCCCATTGTGTATAGGTTTTCAAATCTAGTCTATCTAATCTCCCAGTTTTAGGTTGTTCCTTGTCATCACTAGGATTTTCACTAGAAAACTATATAGGGACAGGTGCCATCACTTCCACCTCTTCCTCCTTTTTCTCCCCTTGAAGAGGTGACTGAGGTGTATGAAAATAAGGCTTAAACTCCCTAAACGTAACATCCATACTTACAAAGTATTTTCTCAAGGGTGGATGATAACATTTATATCCCTTTTGAGTTACAGAGTAGCCAACAAACACACATTTAAGGGCCCTAGGTTCTAACTTACCTACATTCCTCTTGTGAACAAAACAAACACATCTAAAAATTTTTGGAGGAACAATATATGAATTACTACTTTTTAGAACTTCTAAAGGACTCTTAAAATTAAGTGTTTTTAGAGGCATTCTGTTAATAAGGTATGCAGCTAAAAGTACTGCATCGCCTCAATAAACCTTTAGAACATTCATAGTGAACATGAGAGATCGAGCCACTTCTAATAGGTGCTTGTTCTTCCTCTCAGACACTCCATTTTGTGCACTAGTGTCCACACAGCTAGTTTGGTGTAATATTCCATTGGAATCTAGATATACCTTAAACACACCATCCATGTATTCTGTGCCATTGTCGATTCTCAGAATCTTAACCTTGGCATCAAATTGTGCGCAAATCATTTTGTGAAATAGTTGAAAACAAGAAAAACCTCATTCTTTGCTTTCATCAAAAAAACCCAAGTTAATCTAGTACAACAATCGATAAAGGTAACAAACCATCTATAACCAGATAGAGAAACTATTCAACTAGGTCCCCATACATCAGAATGAATAGTCATAAAAGGAACTGAACTTTTATTATTAGTTGAAGGATAAGAATGCCTGCTATGTTTAGCAAATTCACAAGCGTCACAAAATAATAAATCCAACTTGCATTGTTTAAACAAACTAGGATATAATTTTTCTAAAACAGAAAAATATGGGTGTCCTAATCGTCTATGCCATTGGATTATTTCTTAGTTAACATTCATAGAGTCTCCTAACAGGGCTCGAGTTATACTTGGAATCAAGATACTGCAACCTTCCTATATTAGATACAAGCCATCTTGCAATCTACCAAAGCCAATCATTCTCCCTGTTTTCAGGTTTTGAAAAACACAATGAGTTGGAAAGAATTCAATTTTGTAATCGAGTGCTTTTGTAATTGAACTAACAAATAAAAGGTTAATAGGAAAACTAGGAACATGAAGAACTAAAGATAGATTAATGGTGGGAGTACATTTAATAGAACTTGTTCTAGATATAGATGCTAAAGATCCATCTGCTACACGGACTTTATCATTGTATAAACACGAAGAATAAGTTAAGAATTTATTGGAAGAGCCTGTCATATGTCTGTTTGCTCCAAAATCTATAATCCATGAATCTTTATGAGTATCAAGATTGGCAAGAAAAACAATACCTGTTTTGACAAAATTGGAGGAAGTAGCTGTGGTTGATTGAGAGTCAAGTTGAGACAAAAAGACGCCTTAGGGTTTGTACTTCTTCATTGGAAAGACTCCATGTATTAGTTGTCTCTCTAGGTATTTCTACTACTTCATATAGGTTTACTTGTGGTCTTGTTGAGCCCATCCGTTTACCTCCATGACCCCTAGTTGGTTGACCATTCAGCTTCCAACAAGTCTCCTTAGTATGCCTTAGCTTCCCACAATAATCATAGTGTAAATGATCCTTGTCTGATGGACCTTGGTTACTGACTTTCAACTGTCCACGAAAGGACTTTGCAACTAACCCTGCCTTGTCTACAAAAACTGTGTGTATCATGGCACTTATTCGACTTTTTTCTTGCTGCACATATGAATAGGTTTACCTTAAAGAAGGCAAAGGATCCTTACCAAGTACCTAAACTCGTATCTGATCATATTCCATATTTAAACTAGCAAGAAAATCATATATACGTTCTTTTTCCACTAATTTCTGGAATTTGGCTGCATCTTCAGAACATGCTGCTTGGAAATCTTGGTAATAGTCAAGTTCCTGTCATAAACCACTCAATTCAGCAAAGTATTGAGCAATAGTCATCTCACATTGTTTCGTCTCATGCACCTTATTCCACAATTCATAAATCTGTGCATCATTGCCCACTTAAGAATAGGTTTGAGAAGTTGCATTCCAAATCTTAGATACAGTATTCAGCAACATATAACCTCAGGCTATTTGAGGTTGCATGGAATTAATAAGCCATGACATTACAATAGAGTTTTCAAATTCCCACTAGTTGTAGGTGGGATTGGTGACGTCTGGCTTTTGTTTATCTTCAGTAACATATCCTTTCAGACCTCTAACTTGGATGAATAATAGACCAGATCTTGATCACGCAAGATAATTAGTTCCATCTAGCTTTACGGGAATGATTTGTAATAAGAGATTCTCACCAATCAAACTAACCTTATTTTTAGTAGTTGTTTTCTTCCCATCAGACATGATTTGAAACACTAGTCAATCAAGGCTTCTGGCGGCTATCAAGAGTAGCAGACAAGATTCCCCTACTACCAAGCGATAAAAAATATGGCTTTTTTAGTCGACAGAAGCTCTAATACCATGTTGGGAGGAAAAACAAGAGAGTTTCTTATTCTCTATCATGAAAAAAATATTTACAGCAACCTATACATATAGATCTATGTTTACCCTAAAACTGCCCTAAAATAAGAAGTTATCGTAAATATAGAAAGCATAATATTAGGCCTAAAAAATCAGACACATAAATACAACAATTCCTGAAATTATTCCTAAAAAATCTCCACCGGTCAACAATACCCTTGTGTGCTTTTTGTTGAAGCTTATAACGCTGCGTATCTGGCACATGACAGTAACAAATGCTTCCAAATATTCAAAGATAATCAACAGATGGCTTAAAGCCATGCCAAGCTTCAAATGGAGTTTTGTTGATTAAAGCTCTAGTAGGAAGCAAGTTAAGCAGATATACTACTATGCTAGCAGCTTCTAACCAAAATTTCTTAGGCAGATTCTTCTCGAACAACAAACATCTGGACATTTCAAGTATTGTTCTATTCTTTCTCAAAGAAACACCATTCTGCTGAGGAGAATATAGTGTTGTGAGTTGATGAGAAATTCCAGTACTCAGGAGAAATTTAGAAAACTCATTCAAGGTATATTCACCTCCATTATCAAACCTCAGGGTCTTTATCTTGCAACCTATCTCAAGCTCTACTTTGACCTTAAACTTCAAGAACATCTCAAATACTTCAAATTTTGCTTTTAAGAAATATATCCAGCAAAATCTAGACATATCATCAATGAATATTAAGTAAAATCTATTGCCAATCAATGACTCAACTTTAATAGGACTTGCTACATCAGTATGAATCAACTCAAGCCTGGTTCTTGCTCGATTTCTACTGGCTAGAGGAAAGGGCTTCCTTGTCAACTTCCCAAATTGGTAAGCACTGCAGATTAGACCATTATTAGACAATTTAGGTAAGTTATCAAGTAAACCAGCAAAACTTACCTGATTAAGAGAAGAATAGTTACAGTGCCCAAGCCGCTTGTGCCATAAATCTGTCTCACCAACAATTGCAATTGCTTGCATGCAAGAATCATTCCAATTTAGGGAGAAGATTCTTTTTCTCATTAGAATAGTCATCAAATAATCATCTGTGGGTTCATATATGGTACATGCAGAATCTTAGAATAAAAAAACATAAGAGTTTTCCACCATTTTTCCAACACTTAACAGATTTTGAGTGATGGTTAGAGCTAAAAAAACCTCAGAGATGTGCTTAGTGCCAGAACAAGCTTTCACACTGACTGTCCCTTTTCCCACTACTTGTAGTTAAAGCCCTTTACTTATTTTAACTTGTGAGCTATAATTCTTGTCCAAATTAACAAACATAGCTTCAAAAGGAGTCATATGATTGGAGGATCCACTATCAAGTAGCCATTGAGAATTATCAGCTTGATGAGAATTTGTCAGTGCCATAAACAAGGTTTCTTCAGCTATTTTAGCTTTTTCAGTCTCCTTTGCTGGTTTTTCTAGTGCAGTTTGTGTGTTCTTACAAACTTTCTCCATGTGACCAACTTCATTGCAAGCTTTGCATTTAGCATCTGGCCTAAACTAGCAGTGTTCTTCTGCATGGTTTCGTTTCTTGCAAAAGGAACAGATTTTAAACTTTTTTTTTGTTAGAGGAATGACTTGGTTGGCAAGGTTTTTTATATTTCTCTTTGGAATTTTTCTTAGAACCAAAATCAATGTTGGCTTTCCCACTATGTTTAGCAACTAATACACCCTCCATAGTAACATCTTGACGTGCAGTTTTCCTTTGTTCATAAGCTTTAAGTGCACTCACTAGCTCAGTAACAATGAGTTGAGCCGAGTCTCTCGTTTGCTCTAAAGAGAACACCGTTGCTTCAAATTTCTCTGGAACATTGTTAAGAATTTTTTCAACAACCCGAACCTCTTTCAAGTCTTCACCTAGCATGCAAATCTGATTTACCAGATGCATAACTCGATCAGTATAATCCACGACAGATTGATTGTCTTTCATTCTGAGAAGCTCAGACTCTCTTCGAAGATTTTGAGCTCGCATTTGTTTCATTCTTACAGAGCCCTAAAACTCTTCCTGGAGTTTGTTCCATGCTTCTTTTGCAGTCTTGCAACCCATGATTCTGCTAAATATTGTCTCAAACATAGCTGCATGAATGAAGGACAAAGCCCTATATCGCTTTGCTATCTCTTCAAAGCACTGTTTAATTTGAGTAATTCTTGCATTATCTCTCAACGCAAGTGGCTCTTCCTTAGATTCTATGGCATTCCAGAGGTCATATCCTCTGAGATAGGCCTCCATCTTGACATCCCACATTACGTAATTTTTACCATTAAAGATTGGTGGAGATGGGTAAGGAATAGTGGGAGTTGACATATTGTTGAAGGCTAAGAAATTTAAAGAGTGGTGGCTTGGCTTTAGATGTATGATGATTTTTCTGGTATTTCAGGTCCAACTAAGATCTTATACTTGCAAGGGTTCTGATACCATGATATATTTCTAGTCTATAACAGAGAGCAAAAATGCAAATATACTCTGTTATAAAACTAAGAACAGAAGCTTGCAACATTTGAAAGAAGGACTATCGATGGTTATAAGAAAATTGCAAAAACCATCCATTATTTTTAGATTGAAATATAAGTTAAATATGCAGCAGGCATGATTAACACTTGTAACATGCTACAGACACAAGTGTTATGGCATAAAGACAACAACCTCATGCAGCTATATACGTAGGAGATGGTATTAACAGCAAACATGCATGACTAATATCCAGTACAATGAAGCAAAGTAATAATAACTTGACAAGTGTACATAATCATGCAAGTATTAACTTAACAGGGAGGACTTTTATCAACCAAAGGGAAGAATGGTTCAGAGTGGAAACGTTTGTGCAATAGTCTCAATGCACAATTGGATAGCAATCCACATCTTACATATATCAAAAGGATTCCTTCACTTAGTTATTTTGATCTGCCTTTTTACCTTAAATCTTGTTTCTTGTACTTGTGCGTTTTTCCAGAGGATCACTCCATTAATTGTGCAAGATTAATTCGGTTGTGGGCTGCAGAGGGTTTTGTAAAGAGAAAGCAAGGCATGACACTAGAAGAAGTTGCAAGAGAATACTTGATCGTGCTCATTCATAGGAATTTGATTCAAGTTGCACAAATTGATTCCACTTGGAGAGTTAGAGAATGCCGAGTCCATGATTTGATGCGTGAGGTCATTCTTTCAAAATCTGAAGAACTAAGTTTAATCCAACTTCACTGGGATATCTGACACCTACTAATGGAATCGGCCGACATCTCTCCATCTCTAACAGAGCAAATAACTCTTCATTGAGTGTTGGAAACTTTCGAACTCATTTAATTATGTTTTTTGAGGTAAACGCCTTACCTACATCATTATTAATTATATTGTCCAAAAATTTCAAACTACTGAAAGAACTGGACTTTCAAGGAGCTCCACTGGATTGCATACCTGATGAGTTGGGAAATTTGTTGAATTTGAGATATTTAAGCCTAAGAAGTACAAAAGTAGAGACGCTTCCCAAGTCCATAGGTAAGTTGCATAATCTTCAAATTCTAAATTTAAAATGGTCTCTTGTGCGTGAGTTACCCGTTGAGATAAGTAAGCTTTGCAATTTGCAATACCTTGCGGCCTACTCTGTTGACGAAGATGGCGATTACAATATCCATACTCGACAAGGGCTGAAGATACGTGGAAATATTGGGAGTTTTCCATCTTTAGAAAAGCTTTACAACGTAGACATGGAGGCGCAGGGATCTGCTAAATTTGCTAGTGAATTGGGAAGAGTGAAGCAGTTAAGAAAATTGGGGATTATTAATTTCAAATCAGAAGATGGGGTGGATTTGTGCTTTGCTATAGAGCAGATGGCTCACCTTCGATCACTGCGTATTTCCATCAATAAATGAGGATGAATTTCTTCAGTTGAAGTCGTTGTCTTCTCCTCCCCCTTTGCTTCAAAGCCTTAGGCTACATGGACGATTGTCGACATTGCATGATTGGATTTCTAAATTGGAAAACCTTGTTAGGGTTGGTTTACAATGGACTAGAATATCATATCATTCATATAAAATCCTTGGAGCTCTGCCTAAACTATTGTACCTTTATCTTTACAAGGGATACGATGGAGGTGAATTGCATTTGGAAGGACACTTTCAGCGACTCAAGTATCTTTGACTGTTTGCATTGAATGGACTGAATAGATTGGTGATAGATAAAGGAGCTTTGCCTCTTCTTGAAAGGTTTAGGATTGGGACATGCCCACAATTAGAGGAGGTGCCCTTGGGCATTTGTCATCTGAAATGCTTAAGAACTTTGGAATTTTGGGATATGCCAAGAGAGTTCTCACGAAAGATGCTGCCAGATGAAGGCCCAAATCATTGGAAAGTTGTGCATATCCCAAACGTGGAGTTGTATTACCGATCGAGGGGAGCAAGGTATGATCGTTACAAGCTTCGTGATTCAAGATTGTCAAATGCATTGCTTGAAGGACCAAGTTCCCTCATGTTTTATCAATTATAGGTATGTACGTAATCCCTCCAATTAATGTGATTCCTACTGGGATAGTGAATGTACAATTCTGATGTTTCTCTCCCACATTTCTCTTCTTTCTACTTCCATGTTCGATGTATAATGTTGCTATTCACAGTTACCTGATCCCTAAGCAAAATAATTTGATTAATTAGTGTTCCAATATCATTTATAATTTCTAGTGACTAGTTTTAGCTGGATAAAAACATCAAGTTATTTAACTTTTGGTTAACGAAAAAGACTGATTTTCTCGATCCTCCACCATGTTACTAATTATATGTTCTTTTTCTATTTTCTGTTTTGCATTTGCAGTGTGTTGTTCTAATGGCCGCATTTTCCTTGCAGGCTGCAATCACCAATTCCAAATGCTTAGGGATTGATAGTTGCAGAAAACGCACTGAATTCCTCTTATCTGCACCGATGATCTAACAGAATCAAGTGATCAATTTCACCAATAAATACACTGCTTTTCACGCTGTCATTGTTATATTCTTTGTGTTTTATTAGTTTCATTGTTGTTGTTTCAACTTCATGGTTGGTGCATCATGATAATGCGAGTATCAAACAGCTTATTTTTTAAGGATATTTTCTCACAAATTTTGGCGATTACTATGATTGGGAATTACTTAGGTTCAAGGAGTTGAGCAAAACTAGTTTAGGCCATTTGGAGTTTGGTTGATTTGTAAGAATTTCTCATGCTCCTTGATAATGATTACAGTCTCAGTTAACCAGGGTAGAAATTCATAAATGTTGAGAAGAAAGCAACAAGAAGCTCTACGGCAATCAAACACTCATGGTCGTCATAGAAAAACAGAGAGGAGACCTCAAAATTTTGCACAGTAATCTGAATATCAGACACTATTCCAGGACTCAACAATAAATCAGTTTTGCAAAAAAAAATGATTAATACCAATCTCAATTTATAAATATATCAGCTCTTTGTATTTGGCAGGTTTACTAAAGAAAGATCATGAAACACATACAGTAATCGGTTCATAACTTGCCTCAAAGGATGCAGATTAGAAGTGAGCCCCGTAACTAGTTAGGTAGTTTTGTGGCTGGAGTGAAATGCTGTGTGACTATAGCAGCGCCAATTAACGCCACATGTGTGCTTCCTCCCAAAAGCTCCTTTTTCTGGTATTTTACTCTTTCCTATTTCAACAGTTTTCTTTGATTTTTATTTACCTGCACTGCATCTAAAACTTATGATGCGTTCATTCAGCCCCTGCCCCGGAAAACAACACTGCTATTTGTTATGCATCATTAAAATAATAATAATAATAATAATATGTTCTGGATTTAATGCCTTTGAAATTGCTCTAAACTGAATTGGGATACCATGTGCTAAAACCTGAGGTATATGTACTTGTTTATTCCTTTTGAATATTTGGAGCCTATCATGAGGGGAGATACTTCAAAAGTAACAGGGTGTATGTATTTCTTATCCTTTTTTTTTATTTACTTTTATCTATTTTTATGTTTACTTTGGCATTTTCATTGGTCATGATTGCTGCATATGTGCACGCCGTTCTTATCTTAAACACCTGCCTGTCCCATATAGATACTCATACTCCCGTTTATATTAAATTTATTGCAGTCCATTCCTTCAAATTTATTGGGGTGGCTCACATTTTGGCTTCATTTAATGACAGTCATGGTAGTGATAAACTCCCCCTGCTTGAATTAAATTCATTATAGTCTGTTTCACTTGTATGATTTATGCAATGCTAAGTTTGGTGTTGTTATAATCCAAACCTTTCAGATATGCTTCATCAAATTGGTCCAGAACTCTGACAAATCTAAATGCAACCCCTCACCACAAAAAACAAGATGACTCAAAGAACCAAATTGACTTATATCAGATTGCAATGTTAAGATTCGTCTGAGAATTGTTTTGGCTTTCCAGTCTAAAAGTCAGTGAGCCAGGGCAGGGGCACCACTTCCTTGACAACAAATGAGAAAAGTTCTGACAAAATCCCTAAAATCGTAAAAAATTTTACTCAATTCTATCAGAAAAAATAAAATCAACATAGAACCCATAATAGGGCATTTATATGTACCATTTCAACAAAATCAAGATATCCCAGTTAAATCGTTAACAAATTAGCTACAGTAAAGGAAAACTTTCAGTGCCCATTTTCCCACATTTTCTTAGGAACCAAACAAAAACACGAACGCACTAATCAAGCAACAACTTTGAACATCCATTACCAAACTATAATTAATCCAACTTTCCACATAACCCGAAATGAGATAGAGAAAGAAAAAGATCCAAAACTCTAAACAACTTCATTTCATATCAACATTAAAAAGAGCCTGATCTTCCCAAATTCCCAAATTATACCATAACCCTCAATGCTAACCCTAGAGACTTAACCGCCGAAACCGTAAAGGGTACGGCCTTGTCTCTTCAAGGCATAAACGACATCCATAGCCGTAACAGTCTTCCGGCGAGCGTGCTCCGTGTAGGTAACAGCGTCGCGAATTACGTTCTCCAGAAAGATCTTGAGGACGCCGCGTGTCTCCTCGTAAATGAGACCGCTGATACGCTTGACTCCTCCACGACGAGCCAGACGCCTGATGGCTGGCTTGGTGATCCCCTGGATATTATCCCTCAGAACCTTACGGTGACGTTTCGCTCCTCCTTTACCCAATCCCTTCCCTCCCTTTCCTCTGCCCGACATTTTCTTATCTCTTTTTCCGTTTCTCTTCTCTCTCTATTTGTTTCGAAGCTGATAACGGAGTAGGACGGGGATTTGTTTATATCGGGGAAGAGGTGGAGCGATGGCCGTTGGATTGGGTATGATCCGTGTCATGGATTGAATTTTAAAATCATGCCGTTGGATGATGTGTTGTTGAATTTAATTGGTGGAAATGATGAGGCTAGGATCGAGGGCTTTTTGAAAATGAAAGCACAAGTTTTTGCCGCGTTTGGTTTTCGCAAATATTTTGAATCTAAAATCAATTTTTCATTCCATTCCCACCCGCCGATGGCCAATGATTTTCTTTAATTTTAAATTGGTTTAATATTTTAATAATATAAAGTGCAATAGAGGTTTTTCTTTTTAAATTAGTAAGTAGTAACCATTGGACCACTTCCAACTCCAAGTTAATTGCATGAGAAAATGGTAGGAAAAGAGAAAATTTTATATGAAAAAATTTGTCTTTAAATGTATATACTCTAACAAGTTGAATTTGAAATTTTAATTTTAACATTAAGTTAATTTTATATTTTGTACCTTAACTTTGACAAAATATATAGTTTCAAATTGAAAAAAAAAACCTAATTTTTACTTAAATTATCAAATAAAATATCGCATTAACCCAAAATCTAACATCGTTAATTCAGTTTAGAGTTGTCAACAGGTAAAATATTCGTTAATTTTAAAATATTTGAACCTTAACTTTATAAAAAATAAAATAATTGAACTCTATTAACTTCTTGAATTTTTTTAAAAATTACTACTCTAACTTTAACACATCCTCACTATCCCATAATTATCTTAACTTATTTAAAAATCCGATTATTTAAAAAAAATTATTAAAATGATAATTATCCGAACCCACATCCATACCTTTATCCATAGAGAGTAATATTTCTCCTACATACTTCATATAATTTACTAATAATTAAATTAATAAAACACACAAATAAAAAAATTAAATTTAAATAATTAAAAACAAATATCTCAAACATAATTAATAATTTTATAAGTTATAATATTTATAATAGTACAAAAAATAGAAAATAAATATATTTATATTTAAAGTGTATATATACTAAACATATTTTAATATATATAATAGTAATTATATTTCTTATAAATGAAACTAATGTATTTTAAGTATATATATTAAAAGACATTACAAGTCAATTAATAATCATAATTTCCTTAATTAATTTAATTAACTATATAGATTTGTCCTTAATTATATGAAATTAAAAAAAAACTAGATTTCAAAATTATTCTAATCTCACAACTTCTCTTTAGATTTATATATTATAAGTTTATATAAACAAAGGTATATTTATTGTAATTAATAATTTTATAAGTTATCATTTTTATAATGTTAACACAAAATAAAAAATAAATATGTTTATATTTAAAGTACATATATATAGTAAAACTATTTTAATACATATATAATAGTAATTATATTTCTCAAAAATGAACCTAATATATATAAAATATATATATTAAATGAAATTACTAGTTAATTAATAATTATAGTTTCATGAATTAATTTAATTAACTATATGAATTTGTCTTTAATTACATGAAATTTTAAAAAAATAACTAAGTTTTAAAACTATTATAATCTCACAACTTCTCCTTAAGTTTATATATTATAAGTTTATATAAACAAAGTTATATATATTATAATTAATAATTTTATAAGTTATAATTTTTGTATTGTTAACACAAAATAGAAAGTAAATATGTTTATATTTAAAGTACATATATTAAAAATATTTTAGTATATATGTAATAGTAATTATGTTTCTTATAAATTAACACAATATATAAACTATATATATTAAAAGACATTACAAGTTAATTAATAATCATAGTTTAATAAATTAATTTAATTAACAATATTAATTTTTCTTTAATTTCATGAAATTAAAAAAAATAGTTAGGTTCCAAAACTATTCTAATCTAAAAAGCTCTCTTTAAGTATATATATTATAAGTTTATATAAACAATGATATATATATATATTATAATTAATAACTTTATAAATTATAATTTTTAAAATATTAACACAAAATAGAAAGTATAGAAAGTTATATTAAAAATATATATATAAAATCGTGATTATATTCCTTTATAATATGATATGATATTCAAATTATTTAAACATAATTGATAATATAATAATTTTAAGTTGAATATATTAATGTCGTCAAATTAATAATTAGAGTAACCATACTTTTTATATATTTGTTAATTTTTAACAAAAAGAATTACTTGTAAAGTTGATAAAAATTATATATTTTAATTTAATTATTAAAATAATAATAAAATATTTATAAATGGTAATTAGGTTCAAGTAATGAGTACTCAAAGGGCGGTACTCGAATCTTACTCAAACTTGATACAAGTAGTGAAATCACTATTTGAACCAATCTCAAGCCTGATTATAAAATACCTTAACCTTATATAACCAAATCGAATATCCACAAATATCTTATAGCAGGGTACCCATTGCCATCCCTGTCTCTGTTGACTAATATATGTTATGTTCAATTAAGATTTTGATGTTATATGGTTTACATGAAACTCTCAACATTCTTTTCAACATCAATTAAAAAGTTTTATATAAAAAATTTGTTCTTTAAATGTATATACCCTAACAAGTTGGATTTGAAATTTTAATTATAATATTAAGTTAATTTTATATTTTTTACCTAAACTTTGACAAAATATACAACTGCGAATTGGAAAAAAAATACTAATTTGCACTTAAATTATCAAATAAAATATCGTATTAACACAAACTTTAACACCTTTAACTCTTAGTTGACTAATATATGTTGTGTTCAATTAAGATTTTCATGTTATATGTTTGACATGAAACTCTCAACATTCTTTTCAACATCAATTAAAAAATATTGTATTTTTTTACTTGAATGATAATAAATTTATTCAAAACCAACCAATCATTGGATTTCACATGGAATTTTTATAAAATATTTAGCATTTTATTTAACATATGACATTCACATTTTGACTATATTAGTCGAATATCATAAAAGTGAGCTAGATTAACGGTATTAGTTTGAATTTAGGTTAATATCGTTTGAAAGTTAGGGTGAAAATTGTATATTTATTTTAGATACCAATTTGTAAATTTCAATTCAGTTTTATATCCAATATGTAATTAAAGTTTTTTTAATATTTTACGTTCAAATATTGGGAGTCGATATAATGAGATTCTAGTGACCAAAGAATGGTATTTTTTATCATAATAACCTTTACATAATATGCAATTTGAACATGAACCATAATGCTCTCTATCAACTATTTTAATGAGAACGAAGGAAAAAGTCAAAGGAATCAAATGTAAACCTAAAGCTAAAGGAAATGAATCATCTCATTGACTAAAAAATGGTTTGGAAAAGTTAAAAGAAAGAAAAAAATCTAATTGATAGGAGGTAAGAGTAATAAATTCTTAATATTGTTTTATATTATGTTTTGAAATTTTTGTAACATATTAAAAAATTGTTTTTCCCCATATGACGAGATAATCACATTCTTACTATAGTTTTCTATTATGTTTTGATTTTATTTTACCAGTATAATTTCCTTTTAGTGTATATAATTGTATATTTATTCTAATAATTGTATAGGAATCAAGTCAAATTGCTCATCCTTCTTACCATCATGCTGCTAGGAGATTCAATTAAAAAACTCAACCATTTCAATTTATCCAAGTAATTAAAAATATTATACTAGTAAAATTAAATTCTTGTAATTTTAATATATCATTTATGTATTTGAATATTTGATAGCAAACTCATTTTGTGTAAAGCCCGACCCTGTGTTATCTTTAATATGTCATTAACATGCATTGGAAAGCATGTTTGCATATTGAATTGCCCCAAAAAGTTAGCTAAATGACGATATTGCCCTTAGTGGTACTGATAAGTCAATTAAGCCTCAAACTAGTTCAAATAGAAATTTTAAGATGAAATTGAGAATTTCACAGTCCATGGATTTCTTAAAATAGTGATTTTGAGTTTGAAGTTCAGTTTGAAGTTAATCGAGAAAATTGACCGATTAGGGATAAAACGGTCATTTTTCAATTTCAGGACAAAATGGAGATTTTTAATAAAGATTTTGATTTTTATAACCAAGAATAATTATATGAAATACAATATGATTATTGGAGCATAAAATGAAGTTTAGCAGTGAAAAAGTGTAATTCTTAGTATTTTTGAGACACAAGGGTAAAATAGTAATTTTACCACTAAAGGGCAAAACGAGAATTTTTAAAGAGGATTTTGGTCCCAATTGATTTAGATTGATTATTTAGACTAGTTAAAATATAATTTGAGGTTGAAAAGTGGAAAGGAAATGCAATTTCGGCACCTTTTGGAGAATAGGGGCAAAATAGTAATTTTACCATCGGAGGACCAAATTTAATTTTTCGAGAGAATTTAGATCAAATTTGATAAATTGGAGTGTGGTATGAGTTTTAGGAGTGAAAAATATGCCTTGTGGTAATTTTTCAATTTTTAGGGTAAAAATGTAATTTTGTACTTTTTTGGGGACAAAAGTGTAATTTTGTAAAATTACACTATAAATATTTTTGAGATTTGTCTAGAAGCTTCAGGAAATTAAAGGATAAATGCTGAAAAATTTTGTGACTGAAAAGAAATTCAAAAAGAAAACAAATAATAATAAAATAATAAAAAAAGTAATTAACATGTGAATAAATTGATTATTTAATTATTTAAGTAATATAAAGCCATAAAATTCAGCCAAAGAACTCCAAATTGGCTGGCCATCAAAGGAAAAAAGGAAAGGAGAAGAACTAATAACCCTAGGCTGATTTTTCAAAGGGGAAGTGCAAAGATTCAAGTAATCAAACTTGAAAAAGGTAAAAATTTTTAATTTTCTCAGTGATCTAGCTTACCCATTCTTTTCTTTCCATTTTCCATGCATGAAATTCATGCTTGCCCAATGAACACTATGCTGACTGAATCTCCATGGGTAGATTTGAGTAATATTTTGGTTGAATTTTAGCTTGAATTAAGGTGTTTAGGAAGTTTGGTTAAACATAGAAATGAAAAATGGCAAAAATAAGCAAGAAATAGGATTTTTCCCCATTTAAACCCATTATGCCGAATTTTCCAGGAGTGAATTTGCTACTGAAAATGATGAGATTTAATGGAAATTAAATGAATTTTGATGAATTATGAGTATAGAAAAATTATGGGAAATTTTGGTGCAAAAATCAAAATTTTTGCCTAAAGTGCAGACTGGTGCACTAGGTGTTTCGAACTACAAATTGGCATCACATTTGCAGTCACTAGCCCAATTAAGTGTAATTAGAATATAGAAATTGAAAGAAATTAATTCAAAATTAAATTGGAGACTGTAGCCAATTTAATCGCGTGTAGGCGAATTAGGTCGAAAACCGTGTTTAGACGGTTATTCGGACAGCTTACATTGCATTTCATGCATTCATATAGAAATTATAGAGCCTGAAATCAATTATAATTAATTAATTTGATTTATTAAAATTCGTGTCATGCGTAACGCGTAGGTGGTAAGCCATCCAACAAAGGCAAAGAAATAGTGTCGGACGATAGAGACTATGAGTATTCTAGACTCCTGAAACCTGTGAGTGGATAATTTACCATTTTCAATATCTGAAGTAATTTTATCTGGTTATGTGCTATTAAAATAAATTGAATTTTATAAATGATTTTTAAATCAAAAAATCAATTTAATAACACTAAGTATGTGGAGACCGGTTTAAGTTTGTGCTTATATATAAAAATTGAAATATATGGCTTATGATTTTGGTGAACATGCTTGGTTGGTATATGTGTTAAAATTGCATAAATTGTTGTTTGCCGTGTAGGCTGGCTAGTATTAAAATGACCTTGTTATGTTGTTGAATTTTTCTATAAATTGAGTGGTCTAATAAAATACTGCAGTGAAGGTTGTCGTGGACTGCCTTTAGGAGGAGCACGGAAAAACCCGATTAATTGTTACCTCGGTCGTAGAGGTGAGTAGGGTAACTCCCGAGGTAATGTTACAATTCACTTCACGTTAAACCACAGCGTGAAAATGAGTTTAACCAACGCCAAGGATCGATTGTATTTGAAAAATTATGAATGTGAGACCCTGTTGACTTTGTTAAAAGACAGTATTGTACTGAGTAGTACAATTAAATTAAATCGAGCCTTGAACGAGTTTAAATAGAAATTCTAAGAGGAATTTCAAAATTCTGAGACCCATAGAATGGCTCAGAATAGTGATTTGGGGTTCAAGGTCCAGTTTGGAGTCAATCGGGAAAATTGATCGGTTAGGGACAAAACGGTCATTTTCTGATTTGTTGATTTATGGAGATTTTTAGTCAAAATTTGATCACATTGGACAAAAAATAATTATATGACATACAGTTATGATCCCATAATCATAAAATGGTGTTTAGCAGTGTAAAATGATGATTTTCGGTGTTTTTGGAACACAAGGGCAAAATAGTAATTTTGCCATCGAAGGACTAAACGGGAAATTTTTTGAAAGGATTTTGCCCCAATTGGGTATTATTGATTTATATTAGTGTTATTTGAGGTTGGACAGTGAAAATAAAACAATTCCGGGACATTTCGGAGTATAGGGGCAAAACCGTAATTTTGCCATCCCGGGGGCAAAACGGTAATTTTTCACCACCAGAATAATTTTTCCAGCCATGATCATCTATGGATCAGATTTTTACTTGATTAATCAAGTGGTGGAGAAAGAATGGAAGAAAAAGTCAAAAAGTCAAAAAATGGGCCAATGGCATGATGCCATGTGGCAAGCTTGTATATTTTATTATTTAAGCCATAAAAATCAGCTTAAGCCCTCATTTCTCTCTCTAAATTCTGGAACAAAAACCGATTGAAGGGAAGACAAGAAGAACAAGGGAGAAAAACATAAAACCTAGCCAAAAATCCATAGATTTCAAGTGTTTTTCAAGATTCAAGCAAAACAAAGGTAACTTTTCTTTAGATTTCCTCTAGCCCTAGCTTATCTATGCTTTTGTTCTTGATTTCTATGGTTAAATATGGAGATATCATGATGGAATGAATTCTGAAAAATGGGTATGAGCATGGATTTGATGTTGGATTGGATTGAATTTAAACTATGTTAGTGTTTAGAGGTAGTTAAGCATGATTATGGAAAAAAGTGGAAGAAAGAAATTTAATCTCATGGTGGTTCTTTGTTAGGCCGAACCTAGGGTGGAGAGTGCATGAGGAAAATTGGTTCATTTCAAATGAAATGGTTTCATTTGAAATGAAGGAAATTAGAAAATGACAAATGCAAGTGAAAAATGTAGTAGGAAAATTTTCAATGCTAATGCACTGCATTGGCCGAATTTTTCCATAAAGAAATGGAAAAGGTTGGATGCTGAAATTGACATTAATTGAATGTTTTGTGGTGAATTAAAGTATTAGAAAAAAAAGAATGGGCCAATTCGGAATCAAATTGGACATAATAGCCGATTAATCGGGTAATCGGTCGAGATTAGGCAATACCGCGTTAAAGTGATAATCGGACACATTTTTGCCTTTGAGTATCATATGTGAGCAATTTAAATTGGTTTATATTAGTTGGGGACAATATAGTAAATTCCCTAATTTTATTCTGTGTCAAGGTGGTGAGAAGTCCGAGAAAGGCAAAGGAATCGTGATTGAGGACTGTTAATCCGAGTGCATCCGGAATCCGAATTTTTTGACACCTGTGAGTGAAATTGCATTTCAAATTATTTGGGAAATGCATATTGTATTGATGTGGATAATTAAATGATTTATCCAAAGTTTTTAAAAAATACGTGCCGGGAACAAGCCTTTGAGAAAAATGATTTTATGTGGTAGATATGTGTTATGCATGAAAGCATAAAAATATGTATTATGCATGAAAGCATAAAATTATGTGTTATGCATGAAGGCATAGAAAATATGTGTTATGCATGAAAGCATAAAATTATGTGTTATGCGTGAAGGCATAAAAAAATTATGTGTTATGCTTGAAAGCATGAAATTATGTGGTATACATGAAGGCATGAAATATTATTTATTTGATGTGAAATTTGAGTGTGATAAATGTGTACACTGTGATGATGTTTACATGGATGGTTGAGAAGTGTTGTGAAAGTGTTACCACCGTGCACGTGTGAAGAAGGAAAATGCATATGCCTGAATGGTATGCATAGTGGGGACCGCAAGACGTAACGCCCACTAATTCCTTGAAATTCAGAATTTAGTAAAGTGGGGACCGCGAGACGTAACGCCCACTATTTACTAAAAGAAATTCTGAAAGCTGAGCATAGTGGGGACCGCGAGACGTAACGCCCGCTAATGCCTTGAAATTCAGAATTGAGCAAAGTGGGGACCGCGAGACGTAACGCCCACGATTCCTGGAAATGTTCACGCATGAACTGTGGTAAAGCGTGATTTGATGTCCAGGAGCTTGGCAGCGACGCTGAGTGATACCGCTTGCCGAGTGCTCTGATACTCTAGCTATGTGCCCGATGTGGGGGTGCACATGAGCTGGTGAGTGCACATGGTGCACATGATGATGACTCTAGCTATGTGCCCGATGTGGGGGTGCACATGAGCTGGTGAGTGCACATGGTGCACATGATGATTATGACTCCAGCTATGAGCTGGTGAGATTGAGTGATATTGTTAGTGTACGAGGTGCACATGAGCTGGTGAGAGAATGGTGATAATTGTGTGATTTCGTGTGAAATTGAATGTTAATTCAATTAATAATTAAATTAAATGAGGGGAAAGGTTGGGAAATAATTGGATCAAAATGATTGTGTTCCAAAATGTGTGCATATATGTATATATGTTGTGTATTGATAGATAATGTTGTGTAATGATTATAACCGTTCGTGTGAATGATGATTTGGGGCTCATAGAGGATAGGATTGCTGTGTGATCTCCTATCCATGAGCGAATGATTTCTGTCTACTAATTTGGAAGGGATGCTGAGTGATACCCCTTACCAATTGATTTCTGTCTATGAACTTAGAATGGGATGCTGTGTGATCCCCATGCTTGTGTGTAGAATGGGATGCTGTGTGATCCCCATGACTGTGTGTAGAATGGGATGCTATGTGATCCCCATGCTTGTGTGTAGAATGGGATGCTGTGTGATCCCCATGACTATGTGTAGAATGGGATGCTGTGTGATCCCCATGCCTGTGTGTAGAATAGGATGCTGAGTGATCCTCATGCATGTGTGTAGAATGGGATGCTGTGTGATCCCCATGCTTGTGTGTAGAATGGAACGCGGAGTGATCCCCAAGCCTATGTGTAAAATGGGATGCTGAATGACCCCCATGTCTGAGTGATTAATGCTGAGTGATAACCCTTATCGAGTACTCCGATAGTTATTTCTTTATACTACCAAGGACAGCGAAGACTTGGCAGTGTATATAATTGCTTGTGTCTTTGTGTATATCTATATGATGCCTATATGTATTGTTGAGAAATTGTGTGAAATTGGGTGTGCTGAATCTGTGTACCCTTGTATTATGCTGATATGCTTTATAAATAATTTATGGTGAAATTGATGCAACCGTGCATGTGCGGAGTGGGAAGTGCAATGCAGGTAATGATGTATGAGTTGAGAGTATAGTAGAGTGGAGGAAAAGATGGGACAATGAATGAGATAGATTAATTGGTGAATTAAATTGTACGTGGTACATATGCATATATAAATTGTACGGGTTGTGAAACCCTTATTATGTGACGGTTTATAAACAACCGTCGATTTACTACTTTGATAGAATGATGAGTGTGAATTCAAGGATGTTTAATCCTTGAATGCATAACAAATTCCTGGGTAAGGGAAAAAGGGTTTGAAATATTAGTTAGTTGAAAATGGCCTTATTTTCAACCAGTGCATCATGATTGACAACTCTTTTGATGAGATTGCTTGTTCCCTTTCTAATATTCACTCACTGAGTTTTGTACTCACGTTTTCAAAAATTCATGTTTTCAGATTAAGAGACTGTTGGGCTCTAGATCGAGGAGTCCCCATAGTGCATCTACTGGGTACGTGTCTGGCATCCGATAGTGATTCCTTTTGTGGTAAATGTCTCCGCTGGAAGTCTTGGGTCCTTTGTATTGTAAATATAATTTAATTATGTGAATATGTATATGTAATGTAAATCATTAAATACATGACTGGTATAGTGCATGTATATTAATGTTGATAATGCCATTGTGATTTTGCTGTGTTCACACCCGGGAAAAGGTGTGTGTATGTATGGTTAGTTATGCCATTATTAATTGGCGCTGTATGCACTTTGGGTGCATTACGTGTGTATGCATCACACAGTAGTACGATAAGTAAAGTAAGAGAAAATAGGCTTGCTTGGGCTTAGTGAGCTATGCTCATTGGGTCCTTGCGCCGGTCATGGCCCGGGAATTGGGTCGTGACAATGAAATTCTCACAGCCTTGGCGGACTCGATTGGACGCTCTGATCAAGTGTCCACGAGTATGAGATTTGGCTTAAGCTTTATTTGTATAAATAAAACATAAGCCTTGGATTTTGTTAAATAAGATTGGTTTGTACAATTGTATTAAATTGGTGCTATGAACTACATGATAGCATTATGTTTTATTTATATTGTCTTCATCTACTCAACTTTAGATGTCGTGGATGGTAGTTATCTAACTCACTAGGTTGTAAAACTCATCCCCTCAATTTCCCATTTCAAGCTCACAGACAGTTGTAGATAGAGGATTTTGTTGAGGAAAAGGTTTAGAGTGATAACCTTCAGTGCACAGGTTCATTTCCTAGACTGTATTTCTCTATTTTGGGCCCACTCAACATTGTAAATTAAATTTTATACTTCAGTTAACTATGTTACTGTATGTAATAATATATTTTGTTTTTACACTATAAAAATTATATTCGGATATCTATATAAAAATTGTTTTATAAGAAAATATTTTATTTTATGTAATATTATTATTTTATTCCATTAGATGTAATTTTACTCAAATTTCATGTTTTAGATATTCGATTTCAATTCCGACTGCAAATTATGAGATCTTGACGTATGAGTAACATTTTTTTCAAATTTCGAAATTTTCAACGAAAAATGATCGAAACGCCTCTGTGTAGTAAATTTTGTATTTTTCCCTGTTTTGGTTCAAAATTGAACGAAATGCTTAGAAACATGAGGTTTGTACATAGAAACTCACAAGGGAGTTGGAAAGACTCGTACGAGAGCCTTACGAGGTCTCGATATGGTACTCGGGGGATGAGTGCATATCGGGACATCGTGACGGTTGTCACGGACTCGAGGGTGGTTCCGGGTCGTGACATTTTGACATCCATCAATCAAATTTGGATATTTTGAATTCATGTGGTTAACATACAACATCTCAATTCGCACAAGTATTTTTAGTTTCATGATCCTATTTGAGTTTGATAAAAATTATTTACTTCAAATTATTTTTTTGAAAAAAAATCATAATTCACATTGAAAACCTCGAAGTTTACGTTAGGAATCAACTTTACAAGATATTCTAGATCTACTGTCAAAATTTAAGAAAATAATAGAGGTGTCATCCATTGTTCATAGTGTTTTAACCTCATCCAACAAAACATTAGCAATCTTCTTTTGCCAAATTCTCCTTACCTATAGTAGAATATGTCTCTTTCATCTATGCAAAGCAAAAAGTTAAAAAATTTTATCACAACAACATTTTTTACTTTTTAACGCATAATTTTAGTTCTAATTATTTTAATGTAACTAAAGTTTTTTTGTAACATTTAATATATTTTTATTTAGTTGCACTATTTGAAGTGTAATCAATTAAAGTAAATTACATTAGATTATCTTAAAATAAATTAGAACAGACTTGAGAAGCCTACAAAATAAAAGCAACTATAGCTCATATAATTATTTTATTAGGACAGCCCAAGTAAACAATATGCCTTTTGTGAGCCTTAACAATTCCTTTTTCTTATAGTCCAACGCTTCTTCTCTCTTACATTAACTTTTCTCTCTTGCTTCATTTCTCACCAAACCTTTTTCGAATTGTTTCACTCTTAATTTCTCATCATAAAATTTCACCAAATCTTTTTTTTCTTTTTCTTGAATTGAATCTCATATGAGAATTTCACTATTTTCACTAATTATTCTTTGATTCTTCATTTAGCTAATGATAATGGATTATTTATTCATTTTCCCATTTGCTTACTAAAAATATTCTTGGTTGGCATGGATCTAAAAATTCTCAATTAGTTACTATGATGATTTTCTCAAGTCTTTTGATTTTATGTTAATTTTCTTCATTATTTCTTCACCAAATATATACGTTGAATAAAGTTTTTATTGTGTAATTTTCAGCTCAAAGGTACATGTTTTTGTGCTAGCCTTTGTGCTAGCAAGGTAGACAACAACTTGTCCTCGCCACACAATCACACTCATTCTAATCGAATCACAAAGTTGAAAAGCTATTTTTCAAGTCATTCAAGAAAGAAAGTATGTAGTTAGGTTTTCTTGTTAGTTTTCTGATACCTCAAAAAATGAACTTTTGTCTTTCACTTAGCTGAAAAGTGATATTTATATCTAAATTAATTAACTTCTTAAATTACAAATAAAGGCTTAATATTATGACCCCTTATTATATTGACCTAACACTTAATTAAACTTTTTTAATTAAGTCATTACAAATTCAAATTAAATTAAATTAAATTACTTTATTTGTTTGCAATTAAGGTTGTAATAGTATAGCTAATTATAATATTGGCCTTATACTTAATTATACTATTTCAATTAAGTACTTAGAAGTTAAAAACCTAGTGTATACTTTAAGTAAAACTTAAATTATCACACTCCCAATTTAATTCATAATACAACTTATTGTGTGTAACCCATTAGGTTTCTAACATGTTGGCAATGAAATTAAATTATAATTTTTATTAAATTAATTAATTCAATTCCATAGACTAAGATTGGCATCTAGTAATGCATTATGGCTACCCAATTGTTAAAAAAGTCAAAAAGTTCTTTGATAACCTTTCAGTATATAGTCTATCAATGTAATTCATTCTCTTATCATATATCTTGAAAATGATAAAAGTATGGTGCAATGTCTTCTCTTATTGATATTTATATTCATTCTTGAAGTTAGATCATTAGTTTTATAGAAACTTATAAAACTTTTTTTCATAATCTCCAAGTCACTTTGGCCAAGGTTTCAACAAGCTAATATCAACCAAGAACTATTAAGATATGTCCCCTAAATCACTTAGTGTGATGATTCCTTTCTTAACTACTCATTTGCCTTCATATGTTTTATGCTATACCCAAAAGCATCATATTTTGACATCCTTGGTTAAGCACCCATAGGGATGAAACCAAAGCATAGCACTCCACACATAAGATAACTTGGTGTTTCAACTTTAGAGAGTATTTACACAATTGACACATGAGAAGTATTGCATAAATACTTGAGTAAAATACCAAATGCACTTTTCATGGCAAGTCATGTTTAGTGAACTTGCTCTCCTAGGCAAGCACTTACATTTTAGTTTCAAGTATCTTTATACTTCAACTTATGAAATTGGTTGCTTACTTTTTAAGTAAGAAACATAAAATATACTAATCTCTAAGTATCATTGATGTCTAGTTTCTAAGTATCAGTGATGTCTAGTCTCAATGATACATTGACTAGGAACATTTAGAGATTATGCTTTGATGTATAGGAATCTCATAATTGTAACAAATTATAGTTTTCTTGTAAGGCATATTAATCTCGTGGACTTCATTTAATCAAACTTATAACTAATTATAATTAATGTCTTATTGATGAAGAAAAATCTCTAATCATTCAACATGAGTGATATTGTTGCATGATTGGAATTAAGCTTTAATCAATCTCAATTGGCTGCAAAGCTCATCCTAACAGTTCATATAATCCTTGATTAAGGCACTCTTTCTTTTTTTTTCTTTTTTTTTTTAATTTTGATCATGATTTACTTAGTTCAAGTTTATATTAAGGTTTCTTATAACACTAATTAGGGACTTTGAGCATGATTTATTGATTTAAGCATTAGTTGTGAATAAAAGCTGAGAACCTTGCACCATTTTCTTTGTAAACATCTAGTTAGGATTTTATGCCATAATGTCAATAAGATTATAGTTGAGCATGATTTCATAAAATGAAGAGTTGTTAAATTAAAGGTTGAAAGTATAAAGAATACCTTGGACCGATGTGAGCATCTTTTCTTGTAAAAACATAAAATAAACTCCTTAGTTTATGGTAGAAAGACTTTTTTTGTAGTTTGTAGATGATAGCTCATCATGATCTAAATGTTTAAATTCTAGTTAAATTTTCAAGTTCTTAGATTTGGCTTTCAAGGCAGAGATGGTGTTCATTAACTTTATATCAATCTAGAGTACCAAAAATGCATTGAATGGCCTAACTCTAAATTTTTCAATAAAGCAACTATAGGCAGTTTAAAACAAATTTTAGTTTTTTTGCCTTTAGTTGAATGTATTTACTAATGTAGGCTCTTAATAGCATTGGGCTACTATTTAAATATTTGTGTCTCTTTTTTATTTCTTTTTTCTTGCTTCCATTAATCTATTTCTTAACTTATACCAGCAGTCACTTAGTTCCCCTACTGCCATGTCAACTTTTATGAATGAATAAGCCAATAAGACTAGCTTCTTAGTTTGGTTTATTTGTCGATTCTTATTACTTTGTCTTAGGGTGATTAAGTTATTTTTCTCATGCATCATAAGACAGTGAAGCATTCTTAATCATGCATCAAACATTATTTGTGGTTGGTAGAAGAGGAAGCAAATGATGTATTTTCCTTTACATCTTTCTTTTTTCTTCCATTATACCAAGTATTTTTTATTTATGATGTTGTTAACTTGTAAGTTATTTTGTCAGTAATTTAATTTATTTTTTATCAATATAGAAAGTTTGTAGGAAAAAATGTAGAGGAAATATCCCAAGCTATTAACTTCTTCACAAATGGTATTATTTATTGCAATTATTTTTTATTTTCTTTTGATTCTCAAGTTTCTTTACTTATAATATTTTCAAATTTAATGAATCATGATTGACCGGTTGCCAAGAAATGGAGCAAATAATCAAGGTATAAATTATCTATGATGTGGGGAATTGATTTGATGGTAGTGCCTTTAGTGATATTTATGATTAAATTATTTGTGATACATCTTTATTAAGTTCTCATCAAATGGAACAACACATGGTTCACTGATCATGTCATCTTCTACTGTTAATCATGTTCTACGTTTAACTAAGCTAAATTTTCTAGAATTTTTAATAGTTCATGTGTCGGTTTTTCATTCTTGATTTTTCCAAATTGCCAAGAACATGTCACTATTATGAAATTTTTCAAGTTTCTTTCTTAAGGTCTTTTTTGTCATCTTCATCAAGATTTCTAAGAACTAAGGTTGTTGCAGAAAAAGTTGTTTCAAGAGAACTTCTAGAGGTAATTACTCTTTGTTTTCTATAACTTGGGATTCTAATGCTAGCTATATTATCAATTTATTATAATATAAGTAGTGTGAATCTGTATATTGGTAGTTGTGAAATAGTATTATTTAATAAAGTACATATTTTACATTAAGCATAAATGAGCTTTTTTTTTTTGTTTTTTGGTTTATTTTCTTATTTGGGCTGTAGTTACATATAAACAAAATTAGGTTGGAAGGAGATAGAAATGGTTTGTTTCATTTAGCTTTCTAAGCAAGACAACATTCTTAAGATCACACCATCACCAAACCCTCATGCTTCTTCTCAAATCATGGCTTCTAAGTAAATGTTAGCATCAAAAAGATAAGTCTAGATTTCAACATCACTTTATATCTTTGCATTGGGATTCAAATGTATAGAAAAATAAAGCTTAGACTACATTTGTGATTAAAGAAATTGGCTTGATAATGATGACTACCGCTAGTCTCTTCTTAGTTGTTAACTTATACTTGTCAATTATGATGTTGGACTTTTAGAATGTTTTGTGATCAATATACTTACTTTCCTTTAGACACCCAACTAAATTAAAAGAGTTGAAGCAATGATTAATATTATAACTTGCAAGTACCAAGTAATGCCGCTTTTGCAATATATTCTTATCCACACGACAACAAACTATTTTGGGATTCTGATTAGTGATGTTTGTTCAATCTTCTTTGCTGCTCCTGTTTGGCTTCCTACTTTGTGTTTTTTTAAGATTTGATTTTTGTTTCCTTTTAATGGTTGTTCTATTTTGTTTTTCCATTTATTTATGGTTTTCTTTGTGCCTTGTTGCTGTCTCTTGAGGCCAAGTCTTGTGCTATCTAGATGTTGTCTTTTTTTCTAGGTATTGTTGTCTTTGTTTCTTTGTTAGTTACTTTGGCTTTGTTTTCTATTCAATAATAAAATGTAATTCAAAAAAAATATAATTTCTATAAATTCTTGTAAAATTTGCATGGTTTATTCTCTCTAAGTTGTTGTAAAATTTGCACATTATTGTTGCATATTAAAAGGTTCTATGTGTTATTATCATATACTTTTTAGCTGCACATTTTAAATATTACCATATGATTTAAGATTGTAGCCACATGCTATATGTTTGCATATTAATTTTGCAGTGAAATTCCATTAAAAATGTAACTAAACTTTTCTATACATTGGATAAGGTTGCACTTTTTCTAAGTGCAGCTTTAACCTAAGATAGTATATTTTTCATCTATGGTTGCAATTTTTTTTGCAATCAAAGGTAAAAAATGTTGTAACGTGTCCAAATTATATTAGGTAAAAGAGAGAATCAATGTGCAAGAACAAACTTACAAGAAATTGTATATTATGTTACAACATAATATCTGTATAACGAATTGAAATTCCTTTTTAACACTAACAGCATTCAAGAATCCATCAAATAAGGTCCATATTTTGACAATGTTACAAAAAACGACCAAAACGTAAAAAATACTAATAAGAAAATATGATAATACAACTAATTACTAGAATTGTAGTGTTTTCCATAAATGTCAATATACTAGTCCAAGAAAGATTCAATGGATCATAATTTTATATAATATGCGTTATGCCAACAAATGTAGATAAAATAATTGGTTTTAATGCCATTGAGATTGTTATGATACATTTTAGCATTGGAAAAATTTAAACAATGACAAAGATCAATAGAATCACCTTGCCAATATCACAAATGCCCTACTTATTTGATTGATATTCACAACTTGACTTATAAAAGGCTTAGAAATAAAGCATGGAATCTTGCTATATGAAACCCTACCCAATGTAGGATTGCTAAATTAGAAAATCCTTAGATAAGTAAGTTAAATTTGTGTTTTGAATACTTGAAATTTAGTTTTATACTTAGCAAAATTCATATTTTGAAATATAATGATGTTTGGAAAGGTTAAATGTTAAAAAGGGGTCAAATTGGACAAGTGTCAAAGTGTATTTTTACATACTAGAGCAAATATATAGATATATGAACCTCATGTATCAATAGATTGTGTCCAAAAAGCTTTTAAAAAGGGAATTTTGAAGAACATGTATCAATACATGCAAAAATGTATCGATAGATTTGAAATTTTATGAACATCTATCGATACATAATCAAATGTATCAATAGAATTTTTTCATAACCAAATGTATTGATATAATTGCTCGATGTATCGATACATTACACTGTTTTTAGAAAAATAAAAGAGACAAAATGGTATTTTTGCCTTTAAAACTATAAATATATTACATTTCTTGAAGTTTTGTAACCATCAGCCACATTTTTGAAAGGTACACTTCTCCCAAAACTCTCTTAACTCATTTTTGAGCAAAAATAATTTCTTTTGATGATTCTAAGCTTGGTTTTAAGATTTAATGATAAAAATGACATTTTTAACCTTTGAAAACCTTAAGAGCTTATCTTTTTTATTATGGAAATTTTATTTTTTAGTCTAGAAATTTTGGTGGAGGATTAAAGTTAAAAGTTTTAAGGTTTTTCAAGTCATCTAAACTCATTTAAAATAAGGGTAGAGGATTTATTGATTTTAAAATGGGTTTGGTGAGAAAAAATAGATTTAATGAAAAACGGATAATTTTCGAAAGTTCCTAGAATGATTATTTCGAGGCTGCTAGTTTAGGAATTAATTTCTCTATAATTATTGTGCGATAGGAACAATGGAAAACTCTAAGGAAATCGTTAGAGAAAGGTTGTGATTGGGTTTTCGAACAAGATGAGTGGATACACGACTTTCAAAACTATTTTGATCGGTAAAGTTGAAGCATGCTTAGAAGAATTTTATTGAGTGATTTTTTGCAAATAATTACAAAATTAAAAGAATGAGATTGTGGATAAGAAAAACATTTTGAAATTGGTTTGCAATCTCCTATGTATTTATAAATATACTATTATGTATTAGTTTTCAATAAGGAGGGCAAACACCTTATTGTTTGAAGCACACAATTACTCTAATATTCGGGCTAGTGTGGGCATGAGGTATCATTTATGTTCATACCTGAATGCTATGATGAGCATGCTAGATATGTTGAAACACGTAATGTATGATGTATCGTTTAACGTTTTCCATCCATAATATTATGTTATATATATGATATAGGCTTCATATACTATATAAGATGATTGAGTTAGTATGATGAATGACATGATATTTCGTATATGATGTTGATTCCATATGCTATATGAGATGACTAAGCAAACATAATAAATGCCATGATGTCGTGTATAAGATGTATATTCCATATACCATTGGATATGAGTTGACATGTATGATGAATAATCTATGTTAGTATATGAGGTATTTTCTACATACCAAATAATATAAATTTGAGTATTTGATTTGAGTGAGGTATAATTCCACTTTTGGAGTGAAGTTATGACTCCACTCCCATTATGCATCATAAACACCTAAGGTGTGATGAGGATTGTATATTGTAGACCCAAGTTTGATGGTAGTCAAACCATCACAATGTATGAATTTAAAGTTATTTGAATGATGATGATTGTAATGTTGTTGAGGAAGTTTGCAAGTTGAGATTATTTGAGTATTGTTATGATATTATACTCTATTATGGCATAAACGTAAACTTAGTTAAACAAAACTTAGCCTTAGAAACACCCTGAGAGATAAAAGGACTTTTAGTTTGGCAAAATTGCAGAATTTTGCCCAGAAAACAAAATTTTAAAAGCTATCTATCAATACTTAAAGAATATCTATCAATAAATAGCAAGAAGAATGCTATAGTAAGCCCTTTGTGTTCCATCTATCGATAGATACCCCTTATCTATGAATAGATGAGATCCATAGTTGATTGTTTATGTTTTTGTTTAAAGGTTTTTAAAAGTTATGTAAACTTGTTTCCATGCAAATGTTGCTTAAAATGTGTTTGAAATACCATGTTTCATAAGCTTTATGATTAATGCCTTATGAATGGTATGAAGTTACAAGTGTATGTTTATGAAATGCTCTTATCCCCTGACTTAGCTCCATCCTGTATCCATTCACAGAGTCTTTGTGACTCACACTTTATTTTTCTTATTTATTTTTATTGCAGATCAATGATAACACTTTCTTACTAGCAATCAATATCATGGAGTTGTGATCCATTTATTGTTCATTAGTAAGTGTCTAACAGCCACTTGATGCTTAATGAGTTGGGATATATTCCGCTAACGAGTTGATCTTTATATTTTAGTTTCTTTATATACCAGTTGATTCTTAAATGTTAAGCCTTGGAAATGACAAATTGTTTTCATAAGATTATGTGAACATTGTGAATGATGGCTTGTGAGCTTATATAAGCACCTTGGATGCCTTTTCAAATTTCATGTTAATTGTATTAGGTACATATTTCATGAATGAGAAATGTGTACATCTTTTATATTGATAAGTCCATAATTGTGTACTTACACTTATGCATGGATGCTTATATTTATATTTATCTATGCTTATATGTGATTGATGATTAATTGAGGTTAAGAGGTTTGTTTGGGTGTAACTGGCCATACTCTTTTAGGTCCATGCACTAGTCACGATCTTTCTAGGAAATGGGATGTAACATGCTATTTCACAAACTTATCTCTAAGCATCCTTACAAGGTTCATACTTGAAACGAGTGGTCAATTACTCAATAATGTACTTGATTTTTGTTATGTTGCTAAGCGTCGATTATAATGATTAGATACAAAAATGTGCACATACCACGTAGATGTGTTTACCCATCTTTTAACCTTATTCTTTCAATTTTGAGTCTTTCAAAATAACTAGTTACTGTATGGTTTTTCTGTAATCTTAATCTGCTTACCTCCGACATTGTCCTTTATCTGCAAATGAATAGGTTTTTATTCAGGATTTGCTCTTATATAAAATCAACTAAAGGTGAAGGTTAAAAAGAGAAGACTATTTAAGCATGTCACTTTGCGTTTGTTCCTATATAAGACCAAGAGTCAAGGGGAGAGAATTTGCAGTGTCTCAAGAAATTTCCTGGAGTTTCTAGGAGAACCTGTTTTCTAATTTCCTAATAGTAAAACAAAATTAAAGTCACTTAATTAAGATATTTTATCAACTTAATTTTTTTTTTTACTTTTCTTTTGAAAGGACCCGTATTCTTTGTCAGTATAAATCCATGCAAACTAGCCATGCTGACCAAGAGTATTTGCGTCCCTCCTCTCTAGCCTTTATGCCTCCCTCTTATTACATTTATTTTACGTTCATTTCAGACCAAAAGCTGACAATTAAAGAAAATAAAAGAAAAATTGAAAAACTTTAGATAATGTATATAGGGATGGATCTAGAATTAAACTATTGGGAGGCAAAAATTAGAAAAAGCTAACATGTTCATATCTATAAAAAGTTTAGGTTAAAAAGTATATATGTAACATATTTTTTGTAATTTATCAAACTTAAGAACGACATTCTTTTATGTCATAAAATTCATCAATAATTGAGTTTGTGTCAAACTTTTCAACAATCTCTCTTTCAATATAAGTAACCATGCAGTTACAAGAAAATCATTTTCTATCTTATTCCTAAGTTTGTTTTTAATGATGCTTATAATTGAAAATGACCTTTCATTTGTTGCAGTTGAAATATGTTTTTTATTTTTTTTAACTTTTATCACTTAAATATAATTTCATTTTAGTAGTTTTTATTATATATTTTGTTTTATCTTAAGTCAGACTGTCATGGTCTTGATCTCTTGTGTTTATAAGTCACACTTTTATAAGTTGGTTAATTAGTATTTATTAGTTATTGGTAAGTCTGTCCTTAGAGTATTGGTCTGTTCTCATAGTTCTCATAAGTGATAAGCATAAGCTCATGATATTTGTTTCATTTTGATAGGGGTTTAAGAGAAAAACATGTGGCACTTGTTTTTGAAAAAAAAATCATATAAAAAATTAAAAATTTTTCGATTGTGGTGGCAAGCACCCATGCACCCTTGAATATATATAAAATTGAAGAAAGAAATAAAAAGTAAAAACAACTTACACGAATATATAAAAAAAAAAGATTACGAGTGATTGACCTTAAAGAAGTTTTATTCTAAAATGAAAAGTTATAAAAGCAGATAGGAGTGTAATAACGTTAAAGTCGTAGGGGCAAAAATGAGAAAACATTTTCAACCCTTTATTAGTATATCAAAAAATAAAAATATATCTGGACACATAATGCATACAAGAAAATAAATTGAGCACACGATATAGATATAGTTGTAGGAGAGTTTTACTAGTAGTCATTGCCACCCTGGCGGCATAGAAAATAGCCGGGAATTAGATTCCGAGTTTCTCACACTCAAAGGCAAGGCGGGCAGCCTCTCTAAACTTGACTAGTTGGGCAACGAATCACAAATCAAGCAGCAGTCTCAGAAAAGAGAAGAAAATTCCAGCCAAAGCCACAACTGATTTCTTAATGGCAGCTGTTTCAGGCAAAAGACTCACCATTACTCACGTCATCTTCGACATGGACGGTCTCTTACTCGGTAATTCCACCCCAAAATTCTCTCTGAGTCTTCCTCTTTCTTTCCATCTGAGCTTTTTCAATTCCCATGTTCCACCCCATCCTCAGTCTATAAGGTAGGGCCTAGCTTCAATTTTATAGTTCCTTTAGCAGCATTGGTGAATTTACCTGAACAAAATATATGATTAATGATTCAGTGATTCCAATGACTCTCTGGATGCCTTCAATATCCAAATGCTTTGTTCTGGTTCGTGTAGTGATTTACCCGTGCATTTTTAGACACAGGCGCTGCTGATCTAGTCTAATGTACCAGATGCTAAACTCGTCGTCTACTTCTATGGTTGTCTCACCAATACTTCTCTGTTGTTGACATTTTCTCAATTATATGCAATCGTTTCTCACAATTGCGGTTTATAATATATTTAGTTTATGAGTTGTTGTTCATACGCTATTCCTTTCATTTAACTCGATTGTTATGTCTATGACCAAATGTTCCTCTAATTGTTTGCTGCTTATGGCTTTAAATTGATATTTTTCTACATCGCAACCACAGTGGTGTTCCTTTCATCTCCGCCCGTTGCTTGATTTCTTGAAATTCAAAAAATATTACTGTTTTTTTAGCGTAGAATCCTTGCATTGTCATGGTTTTTGGGGTGAAGGTGTATACAAACTGTTCTAGGAAACAAACAAACTATCTGATCAACTGTATACTACTGTATTCTGCAGATACAGAGAAGTTCTACACTGAAGTCCAGGAAATTATTCTTGCTAGATTTAATAAAACTTTTGATTGGTCTCTTAAGGCAAAAATGATGGGGAAGAAAGCAATAGAAGCAGCTCGAGTCTTTGTTGAAGAGACTGGGATCAGTGATTCTCTTTCAGCTGAGGATTTCCTCGTAGAAAGAGAGGCAATGCTGCAGAAATTGTTCCCAACAAGTGAGCTCATGCCAGGTAATATTTATTAGAACATTACATCTGTCAGTTAATTATTTATAAAAAACCTTGTGCAATTTCTTTGTTTAACTTTTTAGGGAGATAATAATGAATCCAAAGACAAGGATCAGAGCTATTCAAAAGATGTATTTTGAGAAATACAATATTTTCTTATCTTTAATGCAATGATAATAATAGTTGTAGACTTGGCCATACTGATTCTTTAGCAATTTTCCCCTCTTAGGTATCATAGTTTCAATTGTTTTTAAAATTAAAGTTCAACAGCTGATTCTTCCCTTTTTTTCCTTGGGTGAGGATGATATTTCTTATTAAAATAATTTATAAGGGATGGTTTTTTTTTTTGGCTTTTATCAGTTAGAAACCACTATCAAGAAAATTGCTTAAATATTGTGCTTTTTGGAATTTTCTCTCAAGTCAAATGAAAGATTTTTAGAAAAACTTATGGGAAGATGAATATGCATACAGACTATCCAGGTATTATTGCATACAAATTTCATGTTAGTTTTTAGCTGTCTTGAATACCTTATTATCAAACATCACTATGAAAATTCTTTTTGATTCTGTTTTTATAAAAAGATTTTTCAAGCTATAGAGCTACCACCAAGGCTTAGATTGTTGTTATTGTTGAAGCCACTAAATCAATCATAACCATCTGATTTCTACACAAATGTGTTCTGTATAAATATTTACTTGATAATATAGTTTCAAGCCATAGAACAGATTTTATTTGATAGCAAGTTGCGTATAATAAGTTTGAGCCAAAAAAAAATAGCAAATGATGAGAATTTCTAAGCGGGAATGTACAAGGAGGAAAATGGAGAAAAGAAATTCTTTGATTCTTGCTCAAGGACAACTGAGGAGTTACTTTTAAGGATTTTGCATCTGAGAACCAGCCACTTTTAAAGTTGCTTTCCCTAATAGTTGTAACAAAGATATCCCATAATATTTCAAATCTTGTAAAAGAAAAGGGGTTTGATGATGGTGAATGTATGAAACTGGACAGTAAAAGGGGAAGAGATACTTAGTCTTTTATTTTCATTTTCTTACTTATAACTGCAAATGAGTTAAGTAATAAGTTATTGTAAATTACTATTCTAGGGGCTAGCCGTTTGATTGAACACCTCCATGCAAAAGGAGTACCAATTTGCTTGGCAACAGGGTAAGCTTTGTCCTTTCCAATTTTTATTCCCTTTTATTGCTTTATTTACAAATAAACATGGAGTACACACACACATGAATGATCTTTGCCATCCTTTTCTTTTTCAATGAAATTGCTTAAGCTATTGAAGGGCTATGCAAGCATCAATTATCTAGATGTATTTTGCAGAAGCCACAGGCGGCATTTTGAGCTAAAAACACAAAGACATGGTGATCTTTTTAAACTGATGCATCATATCGTTCTTGGTGATGATCCAGAAGTTAAACAAGGCAAGCCATCACCAGATGTATTCCTTGCTGCAGCTAGAAGGTTTGAGGTATAATATAAATCTATCCTAGTATTATCTCTTATTGTACTTGATGATGATAAGACATGATTGGACTTACATAAAGATTATTTTTAATTCAAATAATGCCTTAAAAAAACCCTTGAATTATTCAAGAGAAGTCAAATAAACTTTTATTCTTCTATTGTGTTCAATTAAGCCAGTACTTTTATTTTGGGTTAAATAAGTGCATATAACTAATAGTTGAGTAACTGTCATTAGTCAAAACACCACTTGTTATTTTTATGTCACGTGGTACTGATGCGATGTTGACTTGAAGGGTGAAAATGCCTTGTGATCATATAATCATACCATATCAGCATTCGATGCCATCATCTACTGTGACATGTTAGCACTATGTGGCATAAAATGACAAGTGGCATTTTGACTAATAACAGTTAGTCAACTTTTAGCCATAAGAGTCTATTTGATTCAAAATAAATGTACAAAGGGTTGATTGAACGTGATAAAAGAACAAAGGCTTATTTGAATTTTCTTGAATAGTTCAAGGGATTATTTTAGGTATTATGCTTTCATTATTTGTTATCTGAGAAGAGAAGTGATAAGACAGAAGTACATAGAAATGATTTTGAGTGAAGTTTACACCTTCTGCTTGTTTGGATTTGATAGAACTATTAAGGAGAGGGGAAAAATAATTTGACAAAAGTGGGAATGAAATATTAATGTGTTATTCATGAACATAAGTGCCATTTTCAAAAATAGAAAGGGCTGCCTAGCCCCCGGGGCTCATGCATTGCAGAATCTAGTGAGTGTCAGATATGCATAACATTTCCATGCTATGCAAAGAGGCTGTTTCTATGGCTTGAACCTGTGATATGAATGGAGTAACCTTATTGTTGTGCCAAGGCTCATCTCATTTCAGAAATGATTAGAAAACAAAAATCTTATTGTCAATTCTTGCCAAAATCTCTCAACTTTCAAAGGGACTAAAAGGTGGTTAAAAGAAGCTATGAGTGGCAGTTTTTCTTCTCTACTCACTTTATTCTCCTTAGAAGAGTAGTTTGTCAATTACTCTCAACTTTGACTTCTTCCCAGTTCTCTCAATGCAAACATGCTGAATTGTCCTCTTGTTTCAAATTTCTACCTTTCTATCTGGCCTTTGAAATGTCCAAGATCAAGCTATGCAACAACTGATAGAGAATTTGTGGGTTAACAGGGTGGGCCAATAGATTCACAGAAATTTCTTGTTTTTGAAGATGCACCTGCAGGAGCTCTTGCAGCTAAAAATGCTGGGATGTAAGTGAATTTGTTTTACTAATGTATTAGTACAATGGATAATCATACATTTCATGCTCTAAGTTCTATTATCGAGTTTTCTGTTCATTTATGTTCATTTTATGCTGATTGAGTTAATCTTGTGTAAAATAAGATCTCTTCATTCCATGGGGCTATAATTGTTGAACAGCTGGTAGTATTATCCCCTTGTTTAGCATTTATCACACTTGATTTGTGGTCAGTTACATTCTTCATTTCCTATGTTGACAATTCTTTTGAAGTATATGCTGTAAAAATATCTTGTAGATTCGCTTTGTCATTGCATTTAGCACCTGGTAGGATATATTTTATTACCAAAAAGCACTACCTCCCGCTAGATGGCATCCAGCACAATTTGGTTGCCAATTGATCATATCTGATCTTATACCTGGGGCAGATATGTGGTCTGTTGCCTCATTTTTTGACAGCTTTAGTTTTGCTTTCCTCCTGTCTGTGCAGCATTTAACATACATTACTTGTTTCAGATAACAATAACATTTTACCTGTTATCATGGCCTTTCCATGTGCACTAGTGAATTTAAACTATTTGTTGTTTTCCCAACAAGTCCTGCCTTTCAGTTCCATTTCATTTAAAGAGTTTCCGTAAATTGCTATGGAAAGTGTGGGAGGTTTTTGATAGTTCAAGTTTTCAGCCAACATGATAGATGATGACCTTTGGTATATTAGGATTAGGAAGACTTTTTCCAGCTATTTACCTACTTTTCTTGTATTTTTTTTTTTGGTGGAAAAATGACATGTTTGCATAATTTCTTCTATGCTGAATCAGTTAAAATATTAGGGTTGTGATTTTGTTCTATCACAAAAATTCTCACAGTAAAGATCTCTGTAAGCTTGCAATGATGCATGCTTGCATAGTACTAGTCAGTTAATGGTTGATGAATAGCTCAATATTTTATGACATATATTGACAGGATCATGAACTCGCGAGGAGGTGAGTGTTAATATCTATTAGAGATTAAATCTATGGCACAAAATTCCTTTTTAATGAGTCCAGTGACCAGGTTCTATATGGTTTAGTCAGTTTTAGCAATAACAGGTTTTGATCTCTGGATCAAACAGGAATTAGTGCCACTTTCTAGGGGTTCAAGATTCTGTATTGGATTCATTTCTCTGCACAATCCAGCCTTGAATGGATATGTCTTTAGCTTTATAATACTAGTGATTAATGAATTGGGACATCATTGGTATGTTCCTCTGGTTTTAGAAATGCTATATCATTTTCTTTCTTATTGCAAAATGAGATAGTTTTTAGTAGGTTATTGACCATAAAAACTATCTTCACAAGATCATGTTCAGTCAGTCAAGAAGTGGCTACCTGCTCAAACTTGTGCCCTCTCCAAGCCTTTGTTTCTTGGCATTTTTTTGAGGTCTACAGGATGTTGTGGCATTCTTCATAATTTTTTATCATCATGTTAATTTTGGAAATTAACTAGATGGTCTGTTGCATTCCATTGTTTGACGCATCTTGTTTTGGTCATAGGAGTGGTGTATTGGTGATATTGCCTGACAGTTTGGAGAAAATGCATGTGGTTCAAATTGACCAATGATTAATTTTCTAAAATTTTTGTACATAGACTGACCTAAATAAATGGGACATTGCTGGCTCTTAGGGATTCCACTATGGATATATAGGATTGTGGAAATAAACTCTCTGTGGCACAGGCATGTGCAAGATATGTGATTGTTGTCATTTCTCTGTAAGTTTCCTGGCAGAAGAAATTTGAGGTTAATTTTATTTTCTTGTAAGGATTGCCACTTGGGCGAAGTACCTGAGATCCTCCATGCTTGATTACTAGATTTGAGTTATAACTATTTTGATCTGTTTGCAAGTACACATTCAAAGAACTTGTTACTTTCTTATATATGATGACCTTTGGTTTATGTGGCGAGCAAGTCAGTCGTCTAACACAATTAGTGCATCATTATTTCCTTAGGATTTTTGTCTTCTGGTGAGGCTTGAAGTTCCTCTAAAAATATTGTTCTTGATGAGTTGATATATTCATCTGTTAGCAAAGCATTTAGCTTGTTTTTTTTGTGGTTAAGATATATTGCCCTTAATCTAATTGTATGATTTTTTATCTTTTAGAACTATAGCTTCGTGTACTACTGAATGCTTCCCTTGTGCTTCTTCTGACCTCTCTAAGTTCTCTGCCCCTTTTATTTGGCATTTGCATAGGTCTGTGGTTATGGTTCCAGATCCGAGGCTTGATAGCTCTCACCACACCATAGCAGACGAAGTTCTGAGCTCCTTAACAGAATTCAACCCAAGTGAGTGGGGTTTGCCTCCATTTGAAAATGCAGAAATCTAATTGTGCTCCATGAAGCTCAAACCTTTCATTGTTGCAAACAGAAGAAAAACTGTATCAATTGATTCTTAACCTTGATCATTCTCCAGCTTAAGGCATTATTTATATCCTCTGTAGCTTATGGTTTACACACATTAATAAATATGGAAAGCGATTCTATATCTCTAGAGCAGATTGCTTTGCTTGTGGTTGAGATATTTTTCCCCTCCTTTTCTGCTTCTATAGAGAAGAAGATAGTAGTGGTGTAACATAGACATAGCGGTAGCGTAACTGCTTTGATTGAAGGTGGTTGCCGTTATGGGGAACCGCACTAGAGGTGGTAACAGCATTGAGGTGACGCTGTAGATTTGGTTGTATTTCCAGGAATGACCGTGTCTGGTCGGATATATCACCATTTTACCACTCATCTACAACGTTAGTGGTGGAATGGATCGATGGATGTGAGACCTTGTAACAACCAAAGCCACCATACCTTTGTACTCTTTTCCAACTCTCAATTTTGGTGTCCTCTGCAATGATTTATGTATACGTGATCAATAAAAGATATTTCATTCATATTTTCATGTCAAACTTTTCATAATTACATGTGAATGTGATTTTATAAGGATAAGTTTGCAATTAAAAACATTATTTATCTTTTTTTTTTTTTTGGTTAAAGACATGTCAAATGCAGACGTGCATGTCTTCATTGAAGTGATTTTTGCATTTTGCTAAGCGATACAAGTAATTGAGGTTTATTGGTGAAGGAATTTTTGCTGCAAAAGAAAAATCTGTCATTGGTTTGACATTTATAGTGTCAAACACATCATTTATTATTGTATTGACATATATTGCTTAAATTGATTAATAAATGTGATTGCATTTCAATAGATAAGATAAAAAATATTTTAAAAAATATTTTTTATTTTTTTATTAATTAAAATACCATGTGTCATTTTATACTATATGGTATTAACGTGGCATGTTGAGATGTCATAATGAATGATTACGTGGTATATTAATGTGATATGATGAAATGATCATGTGATATTTTCAGCTTACACGTTAATCCCATGTTAGTGCCATTTCAACACCTCGTGAACATAAAATGATAAGTGGTATTTTGACTAATGATAATTAATCAACTAGTAATTATAAATGTTTATTTAATCTAAAATAAAAATATATGGGGTTTAATTGAATACAAAAAAAAAATATGGTTTTTTTTTGAAATTTTGGCATAATGATTAAATAAGTCTCTAAACTATTCAATAAAATTCGAATAAATTCTTATTCTTTTATTGTATTCAATAAAATCCTTATACTTTTATTTTAGATTAAATAAGCCTTTATGATTAATGATTGACTAATTGTTATTAGTTAAAATGTCACTTGTTATTTTGTATCCACGTGACACTAACATGACATTGATATGAAGGATGAAAAATGTCACATGGTTATGTTATTATATCAGATTAGTATGTCATGTTATAATCAATTATAATATGTCAGTATGACACATTATCATCAATTAAGAAATGTTAGTATGTCATGTTAGCGTCACGTCGTATAAAATAACAAATGGCATTTTGACAAAATGAATCATTAGTCATAAGGACTTATTCAACTCAAAATAAAAATATAAGAGTTTATTTGACTTAAAATAAAAGTATAAAAACTTGATTAAACACAATAAAAATCTAAAAGTTTATTTAAAATTTTCTAAATAGTTTAAGGACTTTTTTAGATATTATGCCTAAAACTTTTTTTTTAAAATAATTGAAGAAGTTTTTCAAATATTATGTCCTTGTTTTTTATTTACAATCTTTAAATCTCAATTTTTGAATTCATGATATTTTAAAAATGTAAGAAATTTATTAATTATATCAACCATTATTAAAATTGGACAAAATTTGCTACCTTGGATGTCCACGTGACAAAAAAGGTCGACTCATTTGACCTTTTGGGTTGAAATCAATGCCATGTGAACGTCCACCCGGTATTAAGATAGCATATTTCGTTAATTTTAATGGTGATTGATGAAGAGGCAGACTTGGGATATTTTTAAAAGAGTGGGGATGAAATACATGTGTTACACCTAGACTTGTGATATTTCCATTTGGCAAACAATTAATGAAAACCACCTAGACTTGCAAATTGGAAAATCTGACAATGGACATTTCATTATCATTTTAAGTGCACCAAGTTTTTATTGGAGGATGAAAGCAGTACTCATTGTTTAGGTTGGGTCCATTATTTCAAACTTTTTCCACATTGATATCCCATCCAAGAATGCATATAATATAACATAATTGAATCCAGCCAAGACTGAGTTGTAATGTTAGATTAATCGCCCTTGTTTCATTTCAAGGATGGCGCTTCCCCTCAATTTGTCACTTAAACTTTATTAATGATATATGTTCCCCTCACAGTTGCATGCTTTCATCATATGATGAGGAAATAGCGGACGTTGGAGACTAATTAAAGCTGGAAATGATTTCTTAAGTGGACTATGCATGGGATTTTAATTGTTCACATATTTACTTTTTAACATGAATTCCAAATTTATTAATGAAGAAACAATAGGATTACTTAAATTGCGTGAAAGTTTACTATTATAATTTTATTTTGGTTAAAAAAAGGTAAAACTTTGCTTCTTCAAATTTTATTAAAATTTTGACATAATATTTAAATAAGTTTCTAAACTATTTAAAAAAATTTAAATAAATCTTTATATTTTTATTACGTTTAATCAAATATTTAGACTTTTTTTTTGAACCAAATAAACTCTTATACATTACATAAGAAAATGAAAATGAAGTGGAGTTCTAGAAGAAAGAATTGATGGAGATAAAGTATGTACCCCTCGGGAGGACACAATCTAGTTGAGAAGACGACTCTTTGGTTGTCAATTGCCATGCCATCAAGTATTATTTACTTTGTTGTACAATTACTTCTAATTTGGAAGCCTTGGAGAAGCAAACTGTAATAGTTTGAATTCTGAATCGAAGAGTAAAATTTATGAAGAAATCTAAATCAAAATGTCAAGCCATAAAATCATTACGCAAAAATGTCAAGCCTCTATCATTACTTGCAATGGTAATGGCTAACAAGGGAGCAAATAAAGGACCACAAATCAGAGTGATTTGGAGCGACAAATGTGGTGCAAATTGTGGCCAAATCCTCCCTCGATCGTCATCAACAGACAGAAAATACGTGCCTTAACCAACGCCATTTGAAGAGGGTTCATACCTTATAACCAACATTACTTGAGAAGGGGTTCACAACTCAAGATTCAAGAGACCTTCTCTATCTATAATTTAAAGGCATGCCGTTTTTAGAGCAAACAAAAGGGTAAAAGAATTAAAATAAAAAACTTAAAAGAGCATCCACTTTCGGTGGCAGAGTTAAGATTTCATGTCTGGGAGATGAAAACAAAAAATTCAATTTTTGTAAAGACGAAATTATAAATTTTTAAAAAATAGAGGTAAAACTATAATTTAAAAAAAAAAGAAAAAATTATAACATTTTAAAACTTTGAGGGGTGCTGGGGGGGGGGGGGGGGGGGGGGGGCGCTGCAGGGGGGCCCGTACTAGTCCCCCCTCCCTTCGCCTCTATCCACTTCCATTCGTATGTTCGTCAAGGTGAGGTTGTAACGACCTCTAATCTAGTTGTCACTGATGTTCGAGACTTACGAGTAAACTTGTCAAATCTCGAACAAGCCTAATTTGAAATTCCTGTTAATTGAATCAAATATACTTTTATGTGTATAATCGACTAATAATCACGATACTATTGCTTGCTTAATCCAGATAAACATTTGTAATTAATACTTTGCTGCTTGATGACAATATCTAAGTGTCGATAAACTTCCAACAATTTAACACCATACTTACTGTTCATTACATAACCATAAAATCTTTAACAAGGGCATATCCGTTAGATTAACCATTTTACAAGTCTAACTATTTACAAAGCATGACCTCTATGCAGCGGAGTGACTTGGAGTGGAATTCTAAGAAATGCCATTACCTATGTCGTAGTGGACCAAGATATGTTGGACAACACATTTGCTCTAATCACTTATCTGCAAGGGAAGATAAAGGGGGTGAGTCTTATAGTCTCAGTGATCATTAACTTCATGAGTAAGGTGTAGATGGAAAATAAACTAAAGGCAAAGGATTGAAGTATTAAAAACATAGGAATATATAAACAATTTAACTCAAAGAGGAGATGTGTGCCTTATATGTGAAACAAGAATTATCAATACAAGATAATTATTTCAAATCATATATATATATATATATATATATCAAATCCAATGCATATAAAAATTCCTACCATTAAAACCCTTTTTTTTTAACTTTACTCAAATCAAATTCGTACATATATGCATGTTCCCGTAAAATTAATGATTATCAAAAATCATATGCAAGTTCATATATCACCTTGTACGCGAGGGATTAAATCCACGTCATCTATAAATGGGGAAGTTGCTGAAATCTATAGTTCTCACTATGTGTAGCAATACGAGTTGAAAACCCCAAAGAGATTTTTACTTTCAAGTAGGTGATAAAATATAGAACAAGTGGACCCGTTTCCACGTAATAACATTCGGGAGCCTCATTCCACCGAATCCCATAGCCATTGTAGTCTCAACGATGTTGGCTAACATCGGAGAAATCAAGTGGTTGCAACCACGTATGTCACTAGTGGCCTAGCCACGTGTATATATATATATATATATATATATATCACAGGCCGTAGCCCTCACCACGCCTAATAGCCGGTCAATGACCCAAAAGTTTTCTAGCTAGACCTCACTTGTGCACAAAGATCACATTTTTTCGATGTGACATCTGACTTACTTTCGAATCTTATGATTTAATAAAATCATTTTAAAATATAGTTAAGTTCTCAAAAGCTTATTTCAAAACTATGTCCAAAGCATCGATCACAGTAACATGATAAAACCCCTTTTTTGTAAGACTTTATATTATAAATTTTTGCATGAGGTTTTAATATCAAAATGGCATGGTGAATATGTGATTTAATTCATGAATGCACATCACACAAACAATAAGGCATATTTTGATAGAAATTGTGGAAAAAAACTTGTTTCCTGGTTTTAAAATCCTTTATGTTTATAACTTGTACATATATATATATATATATGGTCAAAACAATTTCAAATATTTAGACATTCACAAATTCCTAAGGTATCTACCAACTCATACTTTCCACAATTTGCATATAAAATAAAACAACACGTATATATATTTCTAGTCATGGAAATTTTAAAATGGGCACCCCCCGCTCACCTCACAATAACGGGACACTATGTCGCTATTAATTCGAATGCGTATATAGCTACTTCTACTTGTCGGTCTTCGGTTATTTGTCCAGCATGCCACCTTAGCACACTTTTTCTGCTTACATGCTTCCTAACAATCATTCAAACCCAATTCACTTAATTGTACTTATACATGGCAGCAAATTAACTAATATATTCTCACCCACAATCATTTTCACACAATTACTAACTCATTTCCTCAAGAAATCACAACTAGAAATCAAAGTTCTACTTACCTTCCTTAGCTTTCTCTTCTTTTTCCTTTCTTTCTTTCTTCCTTTCTCCTTTCTTTTTTTCTTTCTTTCTTCCTTTCTCCTTGGCTTCCAAGTCGATCTTATCTTTTTCCCTTCCAAAGATTCAATTTTATCATAGTAAAGATATTTTGCCTTTCTTTGGTGATTCTCCCAAATGCCCACAAATTAAATTTTCTTCCTTTTCTTTCTTCTCATGGCTGACTTGCAAAAGATTGGTTAAATTTGGCAATTTCCTCATTCTTTACATGTGATTAAAATTGCAAGTCAACAATACTTTTGAACCTTTCACCCGCCACCTTCCTTGACTTTTCTTTCTTCATTATTTACCTTTCTTTTCTCTTTATTTTCTTTACATGGGCGGACTGTCCATAACTTAATGGCTTTTGACTTTTCTTCCTTGTACTTTATGTGATAAAATTATAAAGCCAAAGCCTTTGAAATCCATTCCATCCTCCACTTGCATTTCCATTCCTTTTTCCTTGATATTTTATTCTATACACTATATTTACTTCATATCTTATTTAGTCCTTCTTTGACCCATTCAAACCACATGTATACCTCACATTTCCACATAATCTAGCCTTCCTTGACTAGTAAATTCCCATTTAACTCCAAATATTAAAATTTACACATAAGTCATCAAATTTTTCTTTATTTACCGTGTGACCCTCCAACTTTCATCTTTTTCAATTAGGTCCTTCCAACATTTCTTAAACTCCAATTTTCTTCTATTTTCTTCCTTTACATGTGTACAAACGAAATATAAAGTTTGCAATTGACCGTGGTATCATCATAATATTTAAATATATACTTACTCGCACTAGCTTTATTTAATAAATACACGCGGGTCCTACTAGCATCGTTTTTCTTCAAAATTCTTTCTTACTTCTTCTTCTCCACTTAGATTAGTCATATAACCCTAATTTTTGACTAATTTTAAACAATGAATAAAATATTATTTTATTTTAAAATATTTTTTTTACTTGTCACCACTCTTTGGTATTTAAATTCATGTCAAGTGACCCTTCGTCTCATCGATAGAATCTTATTAGCTTCTAAACGAGGGTACGAGGTGCTACAGAGGTCAAGTGGAACATCTTTTCTCTGCATTTTATTTTACTTTTTTTATTATTAATATTGAACTATGTACCAGTACTAATACTACAATTATTACTATTACTCTTGTTATTATCATTTTTTTTCTCAAATTTGCAACAAGTGATTGTAGATTCACAATAACTCCAAGACATAGCTAGAATACCCTAATCTCATCTTAGATGTCTCATTTGGGTTTGAATTCGTAAAATTGTATTCAAGAATGCAAAAGAAACAAATTAACTGAACAATTATTGATCGTTTTTAATTCTGAATTGTATATAGAGGTTGTTTTTGTACTGTTTAATAAGCAGTTTGGTAAATTTAACAGAAAGCTAACAAAAAAAGAAAGAATATTAAATTACAAAAAATAACCCTACTTAACTACCTAACTAACATATAACGAACTTACTTACACATTAGCATTCCATCTAAACAGGCATGTGATTGTCACATGCTTTTAGACATTCCCCTTAAAGAGGAGCATGAATGTCAAGAATGTTCAACTTGCCAAGAAGTGATTGGAACTGTTTTGGTTGAAGTCGTTATGTAAATAATTCAGCTACTTGCAAGGAAGTATGGAGATAACTGGGAATAATGATACCTATTAAAACCTTTTCTCTTTTAAAGTGACAATCAATCTTAATATGCTTTGTCTTTTCATAAAACATAGGATTTTTTCATACGTGAATTGCTAACTGATTGTCACCATGTAATTTGACAACATTGCTATGTTCAACACCAAGGTCTTTTAGCAAAAATCATTAAGATCCACATAACTTCATAACATGTAGTTGCCATTAATCTATATTCAACTTTTGTAGAACTTCTAACAACTAAATATTGTTTCTTAGATTTCTAACTAATTAAAGATTCTCCAAGCAAAATTAAAAAACCAGTAGTAGACCTTTTAGAATCATGACATCCTACCAAGTTATTGTCACTATAAGCTTGAATCTTTAACAAGGACTATGATGACACAAAGATTCCTTGCCTAGGTGCTTTCTTTAAACACCTTAGAACCATATGAGCAACTTGTAAGTGGACATTGCTTGGCTTATCCATAAATTGAGAAAGCACTTGAACTACATATGAGATATCAAGTATTGTAAAGGTTAAATAAGCAATTTTCCCACCAACTATCTATAAACAATAGCATCATTCAAAGGATAACTACCATATTCCTTTATTAGTTTTTGGTTATAGTCCATAAGGGTGGATATTGGTTTTGATCTTAAGAAACCATATTCTCTAAGCATATTTATGAAAGGTCCATATATATTGTTTCTTCAAGTTCTCCATTAAAAAATGCATTAATGATATCTAGTTGTGATAGAATCCAACTTTTCACAACTGTTATGTCATGATCCAATCTAGGGTCAATGACCAACACATGGGGTAGATGAGTGAACTTGCCTATCTCAAGTAAGCCTTTAACCAAACATCCAATAGATGATAAAACAAACATGATTTCTAGAATTTGTATTTCATTTGTATATATATTAATCCAACTAGGAAAATCCAACACCAAATTTGCTCATGTGGGATCACAAGTTCTATAGAATTTCTAAACAAACCTATAAGTTTGTAATTTGTAAACATAATTGGAAGCATAATTACATTTCATATGTAAAGCATTTATTTGCCAAGCATTGACCAAACCATAAGCATGTATTTGCAAGTATAAAACCCAAATTAAAGTTAGACAAGACTAGTAGAGCGACATGACTGAAAGGTATGAATGTACTAGATGCCTTCATGATGACCTACCAAGTGTGACAACAAGAAGACTTTGCAAGTATGCCACCCAAAAGGTCTACTGATCTATAAACAAAATAATCCATGTGTGTAAAATATAAAATCTTAATGAGCAAACACGAGGAAGGGGGACAAGCTAAACAACAAAGTAATTCATAAGAGAAGTTCAAAGGATTATGCAATTTCAAATAGTAGATTAATAGTAAATTCATAAGGTAATAAAGAATTCTTAACCTCAATCCTAAGAGATAAACTCATGTACAAAAGTTCTTAGACTCTCGATCTAAGATTCCTTAGTAAAATTCTACAATCTAGGACTAAACAACCAAAATAGTGTTCATAACATTGCAAGGATCGACCTTTTAGGGGTGAAGAGTCGATCCTTCCTAAAACATAACACTATTCATGCATTTTGATGGCTAAGGATTGACCCTTCAAAGTATATGGGTTGATCCTTACACTTCTAGATTTCCAATCCTACCACATTTTGTCACGACCCAATTTCCCGGGCCATGACCAGCGCATGAGCTTAATGAGTATAGCTCACTAAGCCCAAGCAAGCCTATTCATTTACCCTTGCTTAACAAATTTATCATATCATGCATACACACACATACCTTTTTTCCGGGTGTGAACATAGCTAAATCACAATGGCATTATTGATAATAATATACATGCACTATACCAGTCATGTATTTAGCAATTTACATTGCATACACATATTTACATTGTTTGAGTGTATTCACAATACAAAAGGACCCATGACTTCCAGCGGAGACATTTACAATAAAAGGGATCACTATCGAATGCTAGACACATATCCAAGAGATGCATTACGGGGACTCCTCGATCTAGGGTCCAACAGTCTCCTGATCTGAAACATGAATTTTTAAAACAGTGAGTACAATACTCAGTGAGTGTATATTAGAAGGGAACAAGCAATATCAACCAGGAGATTTGATAATCATGATGCACTGGTTGAAAATGAGACAATTTTTGATCTAGCTAATATTTAAACCTTTTCCACTTAGCTCGGAATTTATTCTAGCTAGACAACAAAATCGACGATTATCGCTGCAGCGGGAAAGCATTCTTGTTAAACCTTTTTTCTTCAATTTAAAACAATTCACATAGCATACAATCACACATATATGCATAAAACAATGAGCAATCACATACACCGCCAAGACTTCACCGTCCTTGGTGGTAAGAAAAATAACTATCAGAGCACTTGGTAAGAGGTATCACTCAGCATCCCTTCCAAGTTCTTGGGCGAAGAATTACTCGACGAGGGGTATCACTCAGCATCCCTCTTTGCACACCATTACAGGCATGTGCATTACCACTTCACACGTGCACGATTACATCAAGTTCATATAATTTCTTAACAATACAAGTAAGCATCATATAAATGAGCATAATTTAGCACAATCAAGTTTCACATCAGTGGAAATAATATTTCATGAAAAACTTGTTCTCATGGTACCCGTTCTTTTTGTAGAAGATTGAATAAAATCATTCAAGCATTTTATTCAAATACGTTTATATTTCCCAAAACCATTTTGAAATGCAAATTCACTCATTGGTTTTCGGGAGTTGAATTCGAGCACTTCAACTACTAATCCTTGGGTGTGATTTTCTTGCCTTTATCCGAAGGCTCACCACTTTGACAAATAGCACAATAATTTAATTACTATATTGGTGTTAATTAGGTATAAAATTAACCTAATTTCTATACGGATGCATAAAATACTCGATCAATTGTTTAAACGCGGTGTTGACCTAATTCGGTCGATTATCCAATAAATTGACCAATGCATGCAATTTAGCTCCAAATTGCACCGTTTTATTTCCAATACCTCAATTCACCAAATACCATTTAAATAGTGCCAATTTCAGTATTAAAACTTTTCCATTTCTTCATGGAAAAATTTGGCCATTACAGTGCATTAGCATTGTAATTTTTCCTAATTAACTTTTTCACCTTAAATCATCATTTTCCAATTCATTTCATTTCAAATGACATCATTTCATTTGAAATGAAATCATTTCATTTTCCACACACAACCTAGGATATTCGGCCATTGAAGATTCATGGGGAAAATCAAGTTTTTTCTTATTGTTTTGCTTACTAACATGTTAAACTATCTCTAAACACTAACATAGTCTAAAATCAAGCCAACCCAACATCAATTCCTCTTTCATACCCATTTTTTCAGAATTGAATTCATCATGAAATCATGCCTCTCAACCATAGAAAATTGAAAGAAATGCATGGGTATTGTAGATCATAAGCAAAAGTGAAGAAATATTACCTTTTTCAATTGATTTTCCTTGAAAATCACATTTTTTCTTGAATTTTTGGCTAGTTTTTTGGTTTTCTCCCTTTGTTCTTTTTTTCTTTCCTTTGAATCTGGTTTATGCCGAATTTGGAGAGAGAAAGTGAGGGTTATAAGCTGATTTTATTAATTTAATAATAAAATCTAATAGCTTGCCACATGGCATAATGCCATTGGCCCATTTTTTTTTAACTATTTGACTTTTTCTTCTAAATTTTCCACCACAAATATTTCAATATTTATCCATTCCATTGTTAAACAAAATCCCTTGGTCTTGACAAGTGTTGGAGGAGAAAAATTTACCGATTTACCCTCGGGATGAAAAATTACGATTTTACCCCTATACTCCAAAATGTACCTAAATTACATTATTTCCACTTTTCAACCTCAAAAATATTTTCTAAAAATTTCCGTTTGGTCCTTTAGTGGCAAAATTACCATTTTGCCCTTGTACTCCAAAAATATCGAGAATCACAATTTTTCATTGCTAAACTTCATTTATACTCCAATAATCATAATTATATTTCTTATAATTATTCTTAGTCAAATGTGATTAAATCTTTGCTAAAATTTGCCATTTTATCATCAAATGGCAAAATGACCATTTTGTCCCTAATCGATCAATTTTCTTGATTGACTCCAAACTAGACCTTGAACTCCGAATCACTATTCTAGGTCATTTTGTGGGTCTCAGAATTTTTAAATTTCTCTTAGAATTTCTATTTGACCTAGTTCAAGGATCGAATCAACTTAATTGTACCACTAGGTACAATACCGACTTTTAACAAATTTGACAGGGTCTCACACATTTCCATCCAATATGTTCCAATATTCCTATTTTCACCTTTTCAAGGTACAATTCATATTCATATATGATTTATGTAAAGAATTTAAATGCCTAATAGCACATACAAGCAACTCGGACATAATACAAGAGTAACATTCTTTTATTATTAATGAATTTATAATCAAATTCCAAACATTCTGAGTATGTACCGAACACAATAAAATGTGAAACCAAATATGGTAATAAGCATACGAAGCATATCCAACAACCATATTGAACCAATATTTTAAACGTGTTAAGGCACATATCTAAACATACAAAGACATGTAGCAAAACATGTAGAGATATGGGAATCAAGTATACAAGGAATTTTTATGATTCCCAATATGCTAAGGTATATACAATTCCAAATATGCTAAGGCATATAATTCCAGATATGTTAGGGCATATGCAACTCCAAATATGCTATGGCATATAATTCCAAATATGCTAGTGCATACACAACTTCAAATATGCTATGTATCACGGTCCACACCAACCTTTGTAAGATATTGTTTGTTTTGGCTTGCTAGTCTCATGGTTTTGTCCCATAAAATACTTCTCACAGGTTGAAGGTGGTGTGAATCATTAAATGCCCAGTGAGATGCCATAATGTCATGGTATCGAATCATTAAAATAACACCATAATGTCATGAGCTCGAATCTGTATTTGCCAAATTAATTTGCGTATCTCATGCACTTGTTAATCTGTAATATTTTGACATTAAAATGAGATTAATATTATTACAAATAAATTTTAAAATTTATAATTAATATCTATCTAGAAATCAAAATAACTAAAACAAATTTTAAAACTTTAAAACTTACTATTTTGTGTAGAACAAAATCCGAACACTTCAAATTCCTTTTCACCAAGGCATTAACAACAATAGACATAAAAATGTGTTAAAATCAAATTAAAGAAGGCTCTGATACCACTAATGGTTTTGGCTATGGATGACATACTCAAAATACTCAATGAAAAAAAAAATTAAAACTTTATAGCTAAACAACCAAAACATGCCTCCACTCATGGATCACCTCGATGATATTTAACACATAAAAGTACAAAAAAAATTACTATTTAGAAAGTTACCTTGTCAAGTAATTTCGTAATCACGATGACACTTTTTGAAGCAATCTCGCGAACACCACAAGGAGCAAAAGCCCTAGCCAATCAAGTGCTTGGCCTCTAGGTAGTACACATGATTGTACCTAAACCTTCAACAAAGGAGGGAGTTTTTAACTATACTTTGTGCTAGCAAAGAGGACAACAATTATCCTTTTTTTCTTTTTCACAATCTTAGTTGAACCTCTCTTGAAAATTTCTTCATAAGCAATTTTCTCTTTCACAGAAAAGGAGTGGTGGCAAATAGAGAAAATGCTTTCTTTTTCTAAACAAAAACTAGGTTTTCTTCAATTGTGAAAAACTCTTATGTGAAATAGTTAAAAGGTGACTTATATAGTTAAGCTAAAATAACTTTAATTTTGCAATTAAGCCCTCAATATTATAACACATTATAATATTGGGCTCATTACTTAATTGAACTCTTTTAATTAAGTCCTTGGAAATTAAAATCAAAATTAATTTCCTTTATATTTTACAATCAAGGCGTTATAATTATAACTATTTATAATTATGTCTAAAACTTAATTAAACTCTCTTAATTAAGTTTATAGAAGTTAATTACCTAGCATATGATTTAAGTCTAACTTAAATCATCACTCTTCAAATTTAATTCAAATGCAATCATTGTGTGTGACCCATTAGGTTCTTAACATATTGGCAATAGAATTGATTAAAGACTTAATTGATTAATATAAAATTCAATCAATTAATTTATAATCAATTCCATAGACTAAGATTGACATCTAGCAATGCATCATGGCTACTTAATTGCTAGGAGAGTCAAAGGGTTCTTTGATAACCTTGTAGTGTATAGTCTATCAGTGTAATTCATTTTCTCATCATATATCCCAGATATGATAAGAGCTTGGTACATTCTCTACTTTTATTGACCTCCATATTCGTTCTTGCAGTTATAGCATTAGCTTTATAAAGAGTTATGAAATCTTTTTTCGTAATCTCCATGTCACCTTGGCCAAGGACTTCAATAAGCTAATGTTAACCAAGAATTGATAGGATATGTCTTTTAACACACTTGAGGTGATGATTCTTATCTTGACCACTCATTTGCCTTCACATGCTTTATATTATATTCAAAAGCACCTTGTTTTGGCATCTTTGGTTAGGCACTCACAGGGATGAAATCAAAGCATAACTGTGAGACCCTGTCAAGCTCGTTAAAAAGACAATATTGTACCAAGTGGTACAACCAAGTTAATTCGAGTCTCGAACTAGTTCAAATAGAAATTCTAAGAGGAATTAGAGAATTTTAAAACCCACAGAATGATTTAAAAGGGTGATTCGGAGTTCAAGGTCTAATTTGGAGTCAATTGAAAAAATTGACCGAGCAGGGGCAAAATAGTTATTTTGCCATTTAAGGATAAAATGGAGATTTTTAGAAAATATTTTGATCACATGTAATCAAGATTGATCATATGGAGCATAATATGAAGTTTAGTAGTGAAAGATTTTCAATTCTTGGTATTTTGGAGTATAGGGGCAAAATGGTAATTTTGCCTTATCGGGGGCAAAATGGTAATTTTCACCACCAACACTTGTCAAAAACCAAGGATTTTGTTTATCATTAGAATGGATAAATATGAGAATATTTGTGGTGGAAAATTTAAGTAAAAAGGTTAAATATTTAAAGTATAAAAAGAAAAAATGGACCAATTACAAAGTGCCACATGTCAAACTTTATTATTTTATTATTTTCTATAAAAAATCAGCCCATATTTATCCCATTTCTCTCACTATATTCAGCCAAAGGAAGAGAGTAAGGAAGAAAAGCAAAGAAAAGAAGAGAAACAAAAAACCTAGCTAGGAAAATCAAGAGATTTCATTGATTTTTCAAGGATTAAGCAACAAAAAAGTAAAATCTTTTAATTTTTGCTTGAAACCTAGCTTACCCATGCTTTATTTCTTATTTTCCATGGCTGAAAATTGAGTTGGCATGATGAAACCATGAAGGCTGAATGGGTATGGAAAGGATTTGATGTGGGAATGACTTGATTTTGAGTTATGTTGATGTTTAGAGATAGTTAAGCATGTTTAGAAGCAAAACCACAAGAAAAGTATTTATTTTCCCTAGAATTCTTCATTGGTCGAACCTTGTATGTTGAGCATCAATGAGGGATTGTTTTTATTTCAAGGGAAATGGCATGAAAAATGATGAATTAAGGTAAGAAAATTAAGTAAGAAAAATCACGGTGCTAGTGCACCAAGTGACTGAATTTTTCTATGAAGAAATGTGAGGGTTTTAATGCTGAAATTGGTGTTATTTGAATGGTATTTGGTGCATTGGGGTATTAGAAAAAGAATGGAGCAACTTGGAGTCAAATTGGACGTGTTGGCTAATTTATCGAGTAATCGATCGAATTAGGTTAACACTGCGTTTAAGTGGTTAACTGAGTATTCCATGCATCCATATAGAAATTAGGTTAATTTTATACCTAATTAACATAAATGTAGTGATTAAATTATTGTGCAATTTGTCAAGGTGATGAGCCCTCTGATAAAGGCAAGAAAATCACACCCGAGGATTAGCAGTCGAAGTGCTCGAATTCGACTCTCGAAAATTTGTGAGTGAATTTGCATTTCAAAATAGTTTTGGGAAATATGAACGTATTTGAATAAAATGCTTGAATGATTTTATTCAACCTTTTTTAAAAAGAGTGGGTACCATGGGAACAAGCTTTTCGTGAAATATTATTTTTATTGATGTGAAATTTGATTGTGCTGAATTATGCTCCTCTATATGATGCTTACTTGTATTGTTAAGAAATTATGTGAACTTGATGAAATCGTGCATGTGTGGAGTGGGTAATGCACATGCCTGTAATGGTGTGCAAAGTGGGGATGGCGATACGTAACGCCCACAATTCCTAGAAACTCAGAGTTGAGCAAAGTAGGGATGGTGACGCATAACGCCCACGATTCCTGGGAATTCTCACGCGTGAACTATGGTGAAGCGTGATTCTCCGCCCAGGGGCTTGCAGGGACGACGATATGTAATGCTTGCAAGTGCTCTGATAAATGTCTTTTTTTACCACTAAGGACAGTGAAGACTTGGTGATGTATATAATTGCTCATGATATTATGTATATATGTGTGATGGTATGGTATGCGAATTGTCTTAAATTGAGGAAAAAAGGTTTAACACGAAACCCTTGTATGGTTGAACGAAACCCTCGTTTCGTGATGGGTTGTGATTACGCTTCGCTGCAGCAGAAATTCATTCTTAGCTGGAGCAAGAATGCCTTCCCACTGCAGTGATAATCATCGATTCTACTATCTTGCTAGAATGATTGGTGAAATTTCATGATTGCCTTATCATTGAATGTTTAATAATTCCAGGTCAAGTGGAAAGAGTTTTAAACATTAGCTAGAGCAAAATTGTCTTGTTTTCAACCAGTGCATCATGGTTATCAAATTTCCTAACTAATATTGCTTGTTCCTTTCTAATATTCGCTCACTGAGTTTCGTACTCATAGTTTTGAAAATTCATGTTTTCAGATCAAGAGATCGTTGGATCCTAGATCGAGGAGTCTCGGTAGTTCGTCTCTTGGGTATGTGTCCGGCATTCAATAGCAACCCTTTTGTTGTAAATTCTCCGCTGGAAGTCACGAGTCTTTTGTTATGTGAATATGTGTATGCAATGTAAATTGCTAAAATACATGTCTTGAATAGTACATGTATATTGTTGTTGCTAATGCCATTGTGGATTGGCTATTTTCATACTGGATGAGAATGCGTATGGCCACATCGGTTGATAAAGTGTTTGGTAAAGTAATGGGATAGGCTTGCTTGGGCTTGGTGAGCTACGCTCATTGGGCTCATGCGCCGGTCATGGCCAGGGAGATTGGGTCATGATAATAACAGTCCACACTTAAGACAACTTGGTATCTCAAGTCTAGGGACTATTTACATAACTAACACATGAGAAATGTTACATAGACACTAGAGTGTATTACCAAATGCACTTCTCATGGCTGGGTCATGTTCAGTGAATTTGCTCTCCTAGGTAAGCACCTATATTCTAGTTCCAAGTATTTCTATACTTCAATCTATGAGATCGATTGCTTAGTTCTAAAGTAAGGAACATAGAATATACCAATCTCTAAGCATCATTGATGTTTAGTCTCAATGATACATTGACCAGGAACATTTTGAGATTATGTTTTGATGCATAAGGATTTTATAACTGTAACCCATTGCAGTTCCATTGTAAAGCATATTAATCTCATGAACTTCAGCCAATTAGACTTATAACTCATTATAATTGATGTCTTATTGATGAAGAAAAATCTCTAATCATTTAACATGAATGATATTGTTTTATGATTGGAATCAAGCCTTACCCAATCCCACTTGGCTATAGGGCTCATCCCAACAATGTGAACCATTAAATGCCCAGTATCATTTTTGTACATAGTCAATGTGAGATTCATGGATCCTCTATAAGACCATGGCATCTTTCTTTGGCTCTCTACTAAGAGCTTCTCTTTGATGTGGAACTTATGGCTTTACCCGTTGGGAGCACATATTTTTTTCGATGTGAGATTCACATGGCTCCCCTCTAGGATCGTGACACTATGGCATGTAATTCCAAATAAGTTATGTCATATGATTCTAAATATGCTAGTGCATATAATCCACAACACCAATATAATCCAAAATTAGTTAACTTACAAATTTCACAAGTGATAACAACCAATTCAATCCATACACAACCAAACATCTCATATAGTGATATCCAAATAGTTTCCATCATCCAGAGCACATGCAAGTTATGCATCACACATTTGAAATGAAATTTCCAAACAAATAAAGGCTTGTTGCCCATTTGAAAACTAATATGTAACATCCATATTTACATATACTTATATTACAAATCAACATTTCTAAAACCATTTGACATCATAACAAATCAAGCGGTTACTCTTTCACTTTCATGACCAACTTCCAAATGCATTTAAATATGTTTAGTGGTATATATCAAATAGTTTATAAAACTACGCATTTACTCATAAATTGAGAGCACTCTTTCCAAGCTTTCACCACTAACCAACCCTTACTTCACCTTGGAGGGTTTAAGCCTTCAACAGCACCTAAAATGATGATTAATCATTAAAATCTTCATAAAACTATAATAAATTCTTAATACATTGAATACCCATTTCAAACTTTAACTAATCCATGTTTAAATCCAAAGATTTTCTTCAACTTTTCTTTTAAAACTCATACCCATCACACATACAACTTAACTTGTATCGTGCCTTACCTTGGTAAGCTTTTACACAAGGATTTTAACAAGGATTTGAAAACCTAAGTAAAAAATTTGGGTTCAAAGAAAGAATAAAAATTAAAAACTTAAAATCCATATTTGAAAGAGGTTTAGGAGCTAGAAATCGTTACCTTTAGCTCTTGAAAATTAATGTTTGATAGTGAAGTTTAAGGGTTTTAAGAGGTGAGAAATTTGAGAGAAAATGAAAAGAAGAACAAATAGAAATGAAAGAAATGAAAGTGGCTTGGATTTTAGGGGTCTAGGGGTTTCAAATTTTTGTTGATATGTCTTAGGATTGACCCTTTAATCAATGGGGATCGATCCTGACAACTTCCAAAAAGCAATTTGTGGTCTAGGTGCTCTTGGGATTGACCCTTGAAGGGTAAGGGTTGATCTTGGCCATTTCCAGAATGCAATTTAGCCAAAATTTAGCTTAGGGATTGACTTTCCATGCATGGAGATTAACCCTATAGACAACCATTTTGTCCATGGTGTCTATTTAAATTTCGAAAATATAAAAAATACAAATATGAAAATTAACAAAAAAGAAAGATATATATGAATAGGATAAAGATATATTTGCATTAATCCTAATCCTAGATTAAATTGAAAATCTAGAAAGAGATTGAATCAAAACTCAAGAAACCAATTCAAAAAGGAATAAAACATATTGGCTATAAATATACCCAAGCATCGATTTCAAAAAAAGGGGAGGGAGAAAAATTGAGAAGATACAATTGGCAGAGGGAGAAGAAAATTTATAAAAAAGAAATTTACAGAAGAAAGAAAAATATTTTTTGATTTTTTGGCTTTGGGTTCTTGGGTTTCGATTTCTTTTAGATCTAAGAGAATCAATTTAGTTTTTTAAAAAATTATCTTGATTAAAGGGAGAGTAAAGAAAAGAGAAGTAGAAAGACTTTCCTAGTTTCTTGAATAAGGTTCAGAGAGAGCTCCTCATTCTTGACTGTGCACGCTTAGTATCTAGATCTGTGCGAATCCATTTGGGTAATCTTGGCCCATTAGTTTGGTTTTCATTTTGGGTTTTTCAACCCAATTAAGTGAGTTTTTATTGTTATTTTTATTTTTAATTTTGATTTTGATTTTATTTATTTTTTTGGGACATTTAAAAATTAGGAGTTTACATTAAATAAAAAAAATTCTCCGATGAAGGAATTTCAAGAAGGTTATGAATAATAGCTTTTTGAAAATTTCTAGGTGAGAGATTTTACTTGAATTCTATCATAAATGTTGGAGTTTTCAAGTAATATTTCAATACGAAAGAGTTTTTGCTTATTTCAATTACAAATGTAAATAAATAATAATTCTCTAATGATAGAATTTCAAGAAGGTTATGAATAATACTTTCTTGAAAATTTCTAAGTGAGAGATTTTTCTTGAATTCTGTCATAAGTGCTGGAGTTTTCAAGGAATATTTCAATATTAAAGAGTTTTTTTTTATTTTTGGGAATAAAATAAAATTAAATTTTTAATAAGGCTAAAAGATAATTAATTAGGTACCAATTAAATGGACATTGTGGGGGTGCTAATACTTTCCTCACAAATAACTGTCCTCTTGAACCTAAATCTGTTTCGTAGATCAAAACTTATGTTTTTAATGAACCTACGTCAAGCCTAAAACCTCATTAGGAAAATAGTTTCACCTTGGTGGTCAATCACATCTATACAAAAAAGATTGATGGCAACTCCTCTTAAGTCGAACTTTTGAGTTTTAGGGCTTACTACGTTACTATAGCTTGGCAACTCCACTGAGGACTTTCACAAGTCGAGCCTATATCTAGTTATTTGTTATCCTAAGCCTTTTAATTTTAATTTTATTTTTTCTATTATTTTTGTTTATATTCCTTTGTTTATTCATACACAACACTTCCATGCATAAGCCTTCAACCTAGGCTTTGTCATTTTTAGGAGGAAATAGAGTACCTTGCTCTTATGAGGGCATAGCCTTCGTGTGGGCATGCGAAATACTTCCACTCAGATTATACCTTTTCCATTGGTAGCCTATAATGGGTAAAGATTAAGGCACCTTACTAGTCCAAAATGGATGCCAATAAGGAACAATTTGGGAACCTTTAGCTTTGCCTCTAATTTAAACCTAGAATATAGTAAAACTTATGGAGCCAACCTTAAGTCAAGCATTCTTACCATGTCATATAGAAAACACCCAAAAATAGGTACAAATAGTTTTGGCATTATATGATGTCATTTGTTTAAGTTTTGCATTTTTATGATCATGCATCATGCATTAATCATTTAGGGATATCTGTCATATGTTGTTTTGTATTTATACTAACTTGTTTAATTTTTGTCTTTTTGCAATCATGCACTTGCATCATGCATCCATCATATAGAGATATTTCCCGTGTTACATATGACAAAAAAAAGTCTCTTTTCATTATTTATCATTATGTGGTAAATATCCAGAACATATTTAGCACATGCATTTACAAAACCAAGATTTCTTTTTCATATGAACATACATTTGCACAATTACATTAGAAGCATTGTAATTCATATTTGTTAGAAAGATAAACTTAAAGTAAAACTACCCAAAAGGGGCTGAATTGGTTGTGAAATAAAAAATCCCCCTTCATCAAAAAACTTTGAAGATGAAGCAAAAATATGAGAAAATGAAATAGCAAATTAGAGTATAAAGTCAATAAGTAAAGAGCAAAAAAATAGAGTATTCAATAGGATTTTTATAGAGATTTGGCTTTCTAATGCCTATGTCTTCTCCGTTGATATCATAAAGAGTTTGAATCCACTATCAGCTTGCCTTTTTAACAAGATCAGGCATAATCTTTACAACATGCCTTTTGCAGTATCAGGCCTAACCTCTATCAAGATAATGCCTTTTTAAAGTTCAAGTACAATCTTTACGTAAGATGCAACCTTTTAAAGGATCAGGCCAAACCCCTATACCTTTTACTTCGAGGTATAACCAATACAACAATGGATTCTAGTGAATTTCTAACTCAAAACCTCTAGAAAGTTGATAAAGAAGTTTAGGATCAGAAAGATGAGAGCTTTTTCAAAGATATGAATGACTAAGGGAGGTTTAAGTTTAAGAAGGATCGGTTGAAAGATAAAAATGAGATTTTTAGGCTTTGCTCTTGCTCAAAGATAGGAACTTTTTGCTTATAGTTTTTTCTCTTGTTTTTCTGCTATTTTTTTTCCAAAGATGATTCAAAATCATTCAAATCTCTCCAAAATTGGTACTTTAACATCCTTAAGGTAGGTATTTATAGCTTTTGTGATTTCTTACTAGTTAGAGTGAAATTTGAATAATTTCTCATACGTTCCAGCCAGCTTGCACAATTCTGTCACATATGTAGAATTGATTTTTCTATTTTGAGATATCGGGTCTTGTACAACTAGGTTCAAAGGTGACCTCTTTGTAATCTTGGAGAATCGATTTTTCTGTTACAAGGTGTTAGTTCTATATTGTGGTCTGATACCAAAATTTGAATTTAAGCTTGATTTTTGTCGCTCTAATCTTATCTAGTTGTACCATTCTTCCTTAGTCACCAAGTTTTTGAATTTTAGTTTTGGTGCTTCAAGAACCAATATCTTCTCCATGTAGAATCATTCTTTCTTTTTTGCATTTCTGCCTTCTACCTTTTGTCTCTTTAGAATTGATTCTTTGTCTTTGAGGCATCGATTCTTCACAAATGCTAAAGCTTCTATCTTCCAAGAACCGCCTTTTTCTTTTCTCAAAATTGATTCTTTACTATTGATCTTTGCTTAAAAACCAACTTTTCTTTCTTCAGAATCAATTTTTCTTGTGATAAAGAATTAAATTTGCTTTTTTTTTTCATTAAAGAATTAAGTTTTTTTCTTTTGAGGATTTGATTCTTAGGTTGGCACTTTAAAATTTGAAAACAAGAAATCTTTGAAAAAGCTAAGAGATATTTCTTTAAGTTAAAGAGCATGATCATTCACATTCAAAGCATGTTCAATCAATTTTAGAGTTTCAATATATTTTTCTCTTAAGTTCAACTTTAATACTTTTTTAAGGATTTTCTTCATATTCAAAAGTATCTTTCATTCATTTGCAAATCTCATTAAGTTCAATCAATTTTTTCATTTCAAAATAAGAATAAAGCTAACAATATCTTCCTTTTTAATATGACAAAATTAAAAGTTAAGTTTGCTGATTGAAGAAAACTTCCCTAAAAATATGCTTAAGATTTCAAAATATTTTTCTCAAGTAAAGCTCCCCCTGAATTTGTGCTTTTTCAAAAAGATTTATAATGAAGTTTAAAAGCACATTTGAAATAATTTTGAAAATCCAACCATAATGAATAAAAAATTAAAGTTTGCAAATTTATGTATAATATTTCTACCTTTTTTTGTTATATAAAAAATGAATAAAAAATTAGAGTATAGGAATAATGGGAAGAAAACCTCATATAAAAATAGAGCATTAGTAGTACAAGTTTAGTATAATGATCTAATAACATTTAAGTATAAATCATATAGACATTCACAGCAAGAGTTTAAACAAGATATTCATGACAGTTGCTTGCATATGACTAGTTAAAAATGTCAATCAATAGATATTAGGAAACATGTGGTTGAATATATGCAAATGGAAATATAGAAGTCGTCTAATAAAGTTAAAAATTAAAATGTTTCAAGAGTTACAATAAATGTGTTCCAAAAATTAATATTTGTCTTTAGTGGATTGATTTATTGACTTGAGGATCAATTGTTTAAATCAAACTTCTTTTTAAGCTGGCTCATTTTCTTTTTCATGCAATAGCTTTTTGATTTGACAATCAAAGTGGTTGTCCATTTTTGCAATCAAAGAGTTCATGGTGTTTTAGGAAAAAGGATCTTCAGTGTCAATGAATTTCTTATTATCATCTGTTTCAATTTTTTTTTTGTTCAAGAACTTGTGCAGATGTCACATTTTTAGGATACCATTTCCCATCAGCCTAATGATATTCAAACTCCCTTATTACTTTTTTAACGGTCTTCTGACTTTGACATCTGATCATTAAGTCTGCATTAGTGTTGCCTTCAAGTGTATCCACCAATTGACTAATTGCCATTCCATGAACTAACTTTTTATTCTTTCCTTCAATTACTTCCATCATATTTCTAATAATAAAGTGACCCAAGTTGATTTGCTTATTGTGTTTGATGTGATACATGAAGAACATATATTCACATTTCACAAATGGATATTCTCTTCCACTTGGTCTTAAAACCAACAGAAAATTAAGTGTACAATTCTATCATGAAAGCCTAAACATTTCACATTAAAGGGTTCTGATGGTGTTGGTGAAAGGAAGATGAAGAACTCGTTTTCTAAGTCATTTTCATTGAGTTCACTACATAGACTTTTTGGGTCTATTCCAAAATTAGGAATTCCTAAGACATGATTAATTACTGGTGGAGAAATGCCTATTTTTCTTCCCATGATTGATGTAGTGAACATGAACTTGGAAGTAAAAGCTTTTCCTTCATTATTAATGAATGTAGTGTTAGCATTTGAGTAGAAAACCTTGACTAAATTCTCATTATGAGGTTTATTCATTTCTAAAATTGTCAACCAACCTTGTTCTCTTAGATTCTTTAAATGTGAAAATTTTAGTGCGCTCAGGCAATTAAAATCAATTGGCTAGTCAAGAATCACTTGAAGGTATGAAAATAGATACAAATACCTTTGTCTTTGCTCATGACTATTGAAGTTCTTCCTAAAATTGTGATTAGACCTTGATGATGATTCTTTTCTTTGGTTTCTAGTAGAATATTCATGCCTTGTTGCCATGGCTAGTAATTCTTTTGTTGAACAAGTTGTGGTGTAGAGAATTGGAAAAGTTTCATAGTAGACTTACAATAGAGTTATGGTAGATGAATAGACCAATAACATTTCTTTTAATCTTAAAAGAAAAGCTATTTGTCTTTTTACTTTTCTTCTTTGAAGTTTTAACATTCCTTAAATGGATCTTGTCTCTTTGACTTGTACATTTATTTTATTTGACTATTGTGACCTTAATTTTTGACATTTTCAATGAAGTCATTAAGATACTAAATTCATACCTAGATTCTTTGCCTTTATACCTAGAGATTAAAAAAAAGGTTATATGACTTCTTGTAGTGAATGCATGTGTTTCATGCCATGACAAAACATTCAAGAAAAATGGGACAGTATTATTCATATTTCACACCTTAATTCTCATACCTGTTTCAAGCCATGTAAGGAGTCTCTTGTTCTTTGAAAAGCACTTTGTGCCTGAAGAATCAGTTCTTCAAAATAAAAAGATATCGATTCTAGACATTCTGGTTTTCCTTCTTCTTACATTGATTTGCCTACAGCACAAACTCTCATTTGCTTTTTGGTATCAAAAATTTCTTTGAATCCTTTTGTTAGTAAACAAAAATGAAACTCTTTAAAACTTAAAATTAAAATTTATTAGCTTCACTCTTGAAACTCATACAATCAATTTTCTTTTCATTATCTTTAAGAGTATTTTTTAGCTTTTCATTTTCATTTCTTGCATAATTGGGATTTATCTCACATATTATAAAATTCATTTTCAATTTTTTTTTCTTTTTTTAACTCAAGTTTTGCATTTGTCAAAAATTCATTTTCAACACTAAGATTTGAAATCTTTTCTTCATTTTCTAAATTTATTCTCTCACACTTATGCATTAATTCATCAAAAACCTCCTCAAATTCTTCAAAAGTGTATTTAAACATACCATCAAATAGATATTCTACCTTCCTTTTTAGATTAAGGAAAGATAAGCTTGCTTCGTCACTATGAGGATTGAATCTTACTTGACTTATCATCGCTAATTGGTATATTATTTTCGTCCCACTCTTCTTCTCTATATATTTCTTCTAGTCTTTCCCACACTTTTTTCACACTACTGCATAAAGAGACTTTGTTGTAGCTTTTGCTTCCAAATGTAGAAAAGAGGAAGTACATGGCTTTCGCCTTAAGTTCCAACATGTCTAAGTGACTTGCATTCCATTCATTTAATTATCTGATTAACTCACATGAGCCATCTCTGATTATTCTTCAAACTTCATAATCATTCGCTTGGATAAATTATTTTATCTGATCTTTCTAATGATAATAGTCTTCGCCATTGAACCTTAGACACTCTGCTTTTGATTTTTCTTTATTAGGGTAGATTCTTTGTCCATTGAAGTGACTTCTCTTGGTTCTTCACTTTTGCCATGGTGGTCATTTTTATAAATAAGATTGCTACATTTTCCTTCCTTATTTTCTTCTTTGATAATTGTTGTGTAACTTATACATTCAGCATGAAGATATTGTGAGTTATCCATTTACATATAAGAATCTAGAAGATCTTCATCCATGGGATCATCAACTGCCATATAATAGAGCTTGTCTGTCTCTTTTTCCTTTTGCATTTTGTGACTCGTCATTGTCATTCCATGTTGCAACCATGGCTTTTCTTTTGGAGTGCTTTGGATAATTCTTCTCAACATTTGGACATTCATAGTTAATATGACTAATTTTTTTTGCACTCATAGCAAATGACATGATCATTTTCATGATCATCCTTTGATATGTTTCCTCTTAAATTTCTTCTTAGTTCCTCTCTATAGAAAAATCTTTTGTTTCCTTGTTTGTTTTTTAAAAATTTATTGAACATTCTGGTTAACAGTACTATCTCTTCATTATCCCATTTTTATCATCACATTCAAGGTTCTTTTTATCATCTTCCTTAGCTGCCTTAAAAGTAATGCTTTTTTCCTTGCTTCTTTTTTAACTACTTCATCTCTTTCTTTCTCGTGCTTAAGAGCCATCTCATAAGTGAACAAAGATTCTAGGAGCTCATCAAGCTTGAGGAAATTTAAGTCCTTGGCTTTCTTTATGGTGGTCACTTTAGGTTTCCATGACCTTGGTAAGCAGTGAAGGATTTTCTTCACCAACTGTGCATTAGCAAAATTCTTTTCCTAAAGTGTTTAATCCTTCAAAAAATTTGGTGAATCTCTCATATATCTCCTTGATGGATTCTTCATCCTTCATTTTGAAAAGCTCATAGTCAAGTATCAGCATGCTAATATTTGATTCCTTTACTTGACTGGTGCCATCATGATAGTTTTTGAAAGTATCCCAAATCTTTTTTGCCAAAGAACACATAATTACTTTATTGGATTCACTTTCACTAAGTGCACACAAAATAACAGTTACAGTTTTTGTGATTTAGCTGCATCAATTGTTTATCCTTATCATCAAATTCTGCTCTATTTTTAAAATGTTTCACACCATCAATAGTCTTGGCAAGAATATGAGGTCCATCAATAATAATATCTCAAAGATCTACATCAATAGATTATATAAGCTTTTTAAACCCTATTCTCCAAAACAGGCAGTTCTCCTTTTTGAACAAAGGAGGCCATATCATAGATTGTTTTCACAAATGAAGCTTGATGATGTCATGACTTCATGACTGTTACTTAAAGCTTTTTGTTTAGGATCTCTCAAAGGTAGTTAAACTTGTAAAACTTGAGAACTTGATCTAATACGAAAAGTTAGAAAAATAAGCTTAAAGTAAGACTACCAAGAAAGGGGTGAGTTAGTTATGAAAGAAAAATTCCCCCTTTATCAAAAAGTTTTGAAGATAAAGTAGAAATATGAGAGAATGAAACAACAAAATAGAGTATGAAGCCAATAAGTAAGGAGTAGAAAAATAAAGAGTACTCAACAGGAGTTTTATAAAAGTTCAACCTTCCAATGCTTACATCCTCTTCTTTGATATCACAAGGAGCTCGAACCCACTATCAGTTTGCCTTTTCAACAAGATTAAGCATAAACTTTACAATATGCGATTTGATGAAGAAAGCATAACCTCTAAAACATGTTTTTTGCAAGATCAGGCTTAACCTTAATCAAGACACTATTTTTTTCAAGTTCAGTACAACTTTTACACAAGATACAGTTTTAAAGGATTAAGCAAAACCTCTCTACTTTTTGCTTGGAGGTATAACCAATACAACAATGGGTTCTAATAAATCTCTAACTCACCTCTAGAAAGGTTGATAAAGAAGTTTAGGATCAAAAAGATGAGAGCTTTCTCAAAGATATGAATGATCAAGGAAGGTAAAAAGCTCAAGAAAGATTTGCTGAAAAATAAAAATGTGATCTTTAGACTTTGCTCCTACTCAAAGATAGGAACTTTTTGCGCCTAACTTTTCTCTTATTTTTTTGCTCTTTTCTTTTCAAAGGTGATTAAAAATCATTCAAATCTCTCCAAAATCCTCTACTTTGATGTCTTCAAGGTAGGATTCATAGCCTTTATGATTTTTTTCACATTGAAGTGAAATTTGATTCATTGCTCATACGTTCCAATTAGCTTGCACAATTTTGTTGCATTTGTAGAATCGATTCTTTGCTATTGAGTTGTCAGTTATTCACAAAGTCTAGAGCTTTCTGTCTTTGGAGAATCAATTCTTTTATTTTAAGATGTTGGTTCTTCTACAATTAGGTTCAAGGATGATACCTTTGTAATTTGGAGAATCGATTCTTTTACCTCAAGGTGTCAGTTTTTCACTGTGGTCTAGTGCAAAAATTTGAATTTAAGCTTGATTTTTGCCACTCCAATCTTATCCAGTTATATCATCTTTTTTTTAGTCACCAAGTTTTTGAATTTTACTTTTAGTGCTTCAAGAACCGATATCTTTTCCATATAGAATCAATCCTTTCTTTTTTGCATTTTTCCTTTTGCATTTTGTCATTTTAGAATCGATTCTTTATCTTTGAGTTGTCAATTTTTCACAAATCCTAAAGCTTCTGTCTTCCAAGAACTGACTTCTTCTTTTCTCTGAATCAATTCTTTATTGTTGATATTTGCTTAAAAACTAACTTCTCTTTCTTTAGAATTGATTCTTTTTGTGTTAAAAAAAAATTAAATTTTGCTTTCTTTTCATTTAAGAATCAAGTTTTTTCTTTTATGGATTTGATTCTTACACAAGCACTTTGAATTTCGGAAACAAGAAATCTTTGAAAAAGCTAAGAGATATTTCTTTAAGTTCAAGAGCATGATCATTCACATTCATAGCATGTTCAATCAATTTTAGCATTTCAATATATTTTCCTCTTAAGTTCAACTTCAATACTTCTTTGAGGATTTTCTTCATATTTAAAGTATCTTTCATTCATTTTCAAATCTCATTAAGCTCAACAAATTTTGTCATTTCAAAACAAGAATAAAGTTAATAATATATATGGTAAAAAAGGTCCTCAAGATAGCTTAACCACCAAAACCACTTGCTCGTCGCCCATATAATGCTCAGTTACAAACCAAGATCATGGAAAATGAACAAGTTGTGTAAAAAGATCAAATGGAAAAGGTTTAAAAAGAGATGAAAGAGTAATTGGCAAAAATGTTAGAGTTAATTATGAACATTATCAAAAGGAAAACAGTGGTTGAAAAACCTGCCAACTGAGCCAGCCAATAAACTTTAAGCAATAATGATTCCATGTACCAGTTGCCTATATCTCAAAAACAACACTAGTAGTTCATACCACTTGTGGGAGGACATCTTTGTTATAATGGACAATCATCGATTCAAGGAACCACCACTAGAGTAAACCTCACAAATCCTATTACTGTTCTAAATTTAGATAATCCAAGAGAATAAGAAAAATTGAATAGAGGTATGTCTAAGGCTACGGACATTCAAGGACCACAAAAAGATTGACATTTTAAAGGAACGCTTACGTGCTATGGAAGGAACAGATGCTTTGAGTTCTATCAATGCATTGGAATTGAGTCTTGTACTTAGACTAGTGATTTCTCCCAAGTTTAAGGTTCTGGATTTTGGGAAGTTTGATGGGACTAAATATCTAATGGCACATGTTGCCATGTATAGTCATAAAATGGCTGTTCACACTTACAATGACAAGTTGTTGATCCACTATTTTTAGGACAACTTTACAAGATCAGCCATCAAATGGTACAACAAGTTGGATAGAAGTTGTGTGAACTCATGGAAGGACTTAGCATGAGCATTCATAACTTAGTACAAACATGTGGTAAACATGGCTCCAAATTGTTTGACCTTATAAAGGATAGAAAAGAAAGCTGCTGAAGGTGTTAAAGACTATGCTGAAAAATGGAGAGATATTGCTGTCACGACCCAATTCCCGGGCCATGACCGGCGCAAGGACCCAATGAGCATAGCTCACTAAGCCCAAGCAAGCCTATTCCCACTGACTTTATTCCATACATGCTCGTGTGGGACATCCACACGTAATGCACCCAGTGCGCATACAATGCCAATTAACAATGGCATTTCCGATCATACATACACACACACACCTTTTCCGGGGGTGGACACAGCCAAAGCACAATGGCATTATGAATCACAATATACATGCACTGTTCCAGTCATGTATTTAGCAAATCACATTGCTTACACATATTTACATTCATACCAGTCAAATATAAACTCCGACAATGTACATTACATGTACATACACATCATACAGAAACCCAAGACTACCAGCGGAGACATGTACAATAAAGCGGCAACTAGTGAATGCCAGACACCTACCAGGAGATGGACTACTGTGATCCCGCGATCTAGGAATCTACAATCTCTTGATCTGAAAACATGAATTTTTTAAAACGGTGAGTATAAAACTCAGTGAGCAAACATTAGATAGGAACAAGCCATAATATCGAGAAGGGTTAAAATATGATGCATACATTTGGAACATATTAATTTTTATCCAATTTATTATCAAACCCTTCCCCTCACTTCAATTTAATTTATAATGAAGGAATAATCAAATTCATACATACGCACACAGATAAGTACAACATTCCATTGTCTCACCTGCTGAAAATATCGTGTGCACCATGTGCACTCACCAGCTCATGTGCATCCCCCCACATCGTGCACATAGCTAGAGTGGTCATGTGCACCATGTGCACTCACCAGCTCATGTGCATCCCCCCACATCATGCACATAGCTGGAGTCATCATCATGTGCACCATGTGTACTCACCAACTCATGTGCATTCCCCCACATCGTGCACATAGCTGGAGCTACAGTGTGCATCCCCCCACATCGTGCACCAACCACATTTTCCACATCCAATCTCACCGACATGAGCATTTCCCCACATCACACACATGTACATTTACATATATACATCAACCATATCAAATGTCCATACATCACACATATTCACACATATGTGACAACAGGTTATAAGAACACATAATTTCATGCATACCACATAATTTCATCACGTAAAATCATTTTTTATCAGGGGCTTGTTCCCGGCACACATTTTTTTAAAACTTTGAATAAATCATTTAATTATCCACATCAATACAATTTGCATTCCCCAAATAATTTGAAATGCAAGTTCACTCACCGTCTCACAAATCCGGATGCACTCGGATTAATCGTCCTTAATTACGATTCCCTTGCCTTTTCCGGACTTCTCACCACCTTAACACAGAATAAAATTAAGAAATTACTATAATGCCCCCAAACTAATATAAACTAATTTAAATTGCTATCGTATGATACGCAAAGGTAAAAATGCGTCCGATTATCTCTTTAACGCGGTATCGCCTAATTTCGACCGATTACCCGATTAATCGGCTATTATGTCCAATTTAATTCTGAATTGGTCCATTCTTTTTCTAATACCTTAATTCACCACAAATCATTCAATTAATGCCAATTTCAGCATCCAATCTTTTCCATTTCTTTATGGAAAATTCGGCCAATGCAGTGCATTAGCACTGAAAATTTTCTACTACATTTTCTCACTTTAAATTGTCATTTTCCTATTTTCTTTCATTTCAAATGAAATCATTTCATTTGAAATGAAACAATTTCTTCATGGTTTCTCTACACCCTAGATTCGGTCAATGAAGAACAACCATGATACTTAATTTCTTTCTTCCATTTTTTTCCATAATCGTGCTTAACTACTCCTAAACACCAACATAGTTTAAACTCAATCCAATCCAACATCAAATCCATACTCAAACCCATTTTTCAGAATTCTTCCCATCATGATATCTCCATATTAAACCATAGAATTCAAGAACAAAAGCATAGATATTAGAGATCACAAGCCAAAGTAGAGATTTATTACCCTTTTTCACTTGAATTCTCCTTGAAATCACACTTGTCTTGAATTTCCCCTAGGTTTTTGTGTTTTTCTCCTTTGTTCTTCTTTTTTTTCTTTCAATTCTGGTGGGTGCCGAATTTAGAGAGAGAAATGAGGGTTAAATGCTGATTTTTATGGCTTAAATAATAAAATATAAAAGCTTGCCACGTGGCACCATGTGATTGGCCCGTTTTTTGACTTTTTGACTTTTTCTCCCATTTGATCTCCACCACTTGATTCATCAAGTCAACATCTGATCCAAGGTTGACCATGGCTGGAAATAATGGTTCTGGTAATGAAAAATTACGGTTTTGCCCCCGGGATGGCAAAATTACGATTTTGCCCCTATACTCCGAAATGTCCCGGAATTTCATTATTTTCGCTGTCCAACCTCAAATAACATCAATATAAATCAATATTACCCAATTGGGGCAAAATCCTTTCAAAAAAATTCACATTTAGCACTCCGGTGGTAAAATTACCATTTTGCCCTTGTGCTCTAAAAACACCGGGAATCACTATTTTACACTGCTAAATATCATTTTATACTCCAAAAATCATAACTGTATGTCACATAATTATATTTGGCCCAATGTGATCAAATCTTGGTTAAAAATCTCCATAAATCAACAAATGAGAAAATGACCGTTTTGTCCCTAACCGGTCAATTTTCCCGATTGACTCCAAACTGGACCTTGAACTCTGAATCACTATTCTGACCTATTCTGTGGGTCTCAGAATTTTGAAATTCCTCTTAGAATTTCTATTAAACTAGTTGGAGCTCGATTTAACTTAGTTGTACCGATAGGTACAATACCGGTTTTCTAACAACTTAGACAGGGTCTCACAATTGCCTCACAAGTCCAGCCACCATTGATTGGGATGAAAATAGTGGTAATGTTGTTAACACTCTGAAGACCCCATACTGTGAAAGGTTGATTGGAAATGTCATCAAGAACTTCACAAATATGGTTCTATTAGGTGAAATAATTGAAAGCGCAATCAAGAGTGGCAAGATTAAAGATCTTAAAAAAGGAAACATACCAAGAAAGAAGGAAGACAAAGCACAAGTAGCCACATATGAGGGGCACCAAGAAATAAGGTACAGTCTTTATCAATCTTATTCCACTTACCAACCTTATTACCTAACTTTAAATAATATCTCCCAAAACACTTATCTTTATCAGTAGGTACCACAACCAACACCTTTACCACTATCTTAGTTCAATATTGGACTAAGTAACATTGGAAACAATCATAGGGAACCCAAGAACAAGCAAGAGAAAATCCAATTTGACCCTATTTCCATATCTTATTCCAATTTACTTCCTTAGCTTATCAAATGTCACCTTTTGGCATTAATCCATTTAGACCCATTAAAGCCTCCTTACCTAAAATGGTATGATGCCAATGCTCATTGTGACTACCGCTATGGGATTCAAGGACATTCAATAGAAAATTGCATAACACTAAAACGTAAAGTGTAAGGTTTGATTAAGGCTAGACTACTAAACTTTTCCAAGAAATTTAAGCCAAACATCAACAAAAATCTTTTACCCAATCACACAAGGGCATCAATAAATGCTTTAGGTGATGAGATAGTTTGTGCAATTGAGTAATGAAGAAAATAATGAAGTTGGGGGGTAACACTTTAGAGCTAAGTAATTAAGAGGCGGTAGAGTTACCATGCATCTATAGACTTTTTAGGTAGTGACACAATGAATCAAAATCTTTACTGCTTATGCCCAAGAGCATTTAGAAGTTTTAAGTAGGATGGGTTTCTTTGTTTCATGAAATGACCTATATGGTCCCATGCTTCTACTCAAGAACATTAGAAAGGTCTAAATGTATGAAGGGTGTTTTTTACTCTTTTTATCATTTCTAATAAAATGATTCATGCAGAACATTAACATATATCCTTTTCCATTCATTAATTTCATGATAAATCCCCACATTTTTTCAATTTACCTATTGCTAGGCATTCGAATAATGAATGTGAAGACAATGATAGACTTTTTAGGTAGTGACACAATGAATCAAAATCTTTACTACTTATGCCCAAGAGCATTCAGAAGTTTTAAGTCAGATAGGTTTCTTTGTTTTATGAATTGACCTATGTGGTCCCATGTTTTTGCCTAAGAGCATTATGTCAATTAAAATTCTATTACACAAGTATACGTATTGAATAGATAGTATATAAGCAAGCAGAGTATCGATCTCACAGAGAATTGATATAAAAGTTTACTAAGTACTAAAATTAGAACAATTTAATCTTATCCAAACAATCAAATTCAAATAACTAAATTAATTAACTAAAACTAATTAACTAAAATTTATTCTAAAAAGAAAAATGAAAGCAACAAGATAATTGGGTAAAAATCAAATCAAACAAGTCTAAGATTACAATATCCCTCACAATTCTTCTAAATCTTAACTCTCTTCCTTAACTTATTTTAATGGGTTGAATTGCTAACCTAGAGTCCTCAATTATTTATAAGAGTCTCCCAACTCATTTTATAAAAATATCTATTTTAACCAAAACATTATATCTGTATATGAATTGAAATTAAAATAGACCCATTAAGTTCAGGCTCTAATTTGGGTACATAAAGCCTATAGGTATATCCCTATCCTATACGTAAATCAATTAATACGATCATATGCTATCCCAATTTTAGTCTACACTAAACTCTTTTTCCTAAGTTTTTTTAGGTTCCTAAATCCATTTAATTGGTGATCAAGTAATTAAAAGCATTAAGAACAAATTGGAATAAACAATTCAAATCCCATTAAAGATAAGCAAGAAAGAGATTAAAAGTTTAGATTACATGTGAGTTCAATTGCAATCCTTAAAAAATAAATTTAGCTCATAATATCTAATAAAAACTTCATATAAAGAAAATTAGCCATTAATCCAAGTCAAAGAAAATAAGAAAAACACAAGAGTAAAGAGAGAAAACTAATAGTTAGAGCTTTGTGATATTAATTCTCCATTCAATTCTCTTATTTTCTTACTTTGTTCTTGGTTCCAAATCTCTAGAATAGTTGCTTGTTGCCTCCCCCTTAAAACCTTTGAAAAAGGTCCTTTAAATATGCTCCAAGGAACCTAATTTCTAAAATCCCGTCAAATTTTTATTTTTGAAAAATCTTTCAGTGTCGCGGCCTTGATTTCTTGGCACCACGGCACTGGATTCTTGCTATAGTAGTGCTACGATACTTTTCTTCTAGCGTTGCAGTGCTGAGTTCTCGAGAAAATGTGTTGTGTGCTTCCTTTCACCAGTGTGCAACTTTTTTCTCCTAGTGTTGTGACGATCTATCAATTTTGAATGTGATATTCACCCTGATCTATTTCGAATTGGGCAAAGTGGTAAACATGAAACTTTTATCCCTATCTCTTAAATTTCCAATGGCTTAAGAATCACATCAATTGGACTTCTGGATCAAAACATATGCTCCAAATACAGCATAATGTTCAGTCCATGCATGTTACTGCAGTGCTCTAAATTAGACAAATATTTTGACCATGATTTCATCAGAACTAGGTGAATTGATAAACATAAACATTGTATTCCTTCTTCTTAGAATTCTAATGGTCCAAGAATCACATCATTTAAAGTTTTTTAGAGAGAGATATGGTCAAAATACCAAAATATATACAAATGAATCCATCACCATACTTGCACTAATTTTCATCAAATGAGACTTTTTCACTAAATTTCCTACAAAAGCAATAAGGTAGCATTTGGTATGGGGGAAGCGGAGTTTATTCCCTGCAATATGTCCAATTAAATTATATTACAATGTTTGTTTTGCAATAGACTACTACAATGTAAGATTGCAATGCAATCACATTATAGCCAATAGATGTAATGCAGTTGCAGTCCAAAACTAATGCAATCACATTACATTGCATTCTACAATGTTATCAAAGATATATTTATCCTTTAACTTTATTACTTTATTGAGAACATTTTGTAATGTTGTAATTAAAATAATAAATATTAAAATAAAAATATATAATATAAGAATTAGAAAATAAAATAAAATATAAGAAATTAAAGTTTATATAATATAAGTAAAAAAAATAAAATATATAATATAAAAAATTATATTAAAAAATAAAAATAAAATATAAGATTATAACAAGACGTGAAAATAAAATATATGATATTAAAAATATATGTAAGAGATGATATTATATAAAAATTAACAATAAAAAATACAAGTATATTAAACTTGCATTTTAATAAATAACGGTAATTTTAAAAATTAACATTATATTCCCAACAAAATATTTATAAACCAAACGCTGCAATATTATCTTCCTTGCATTTTAATCATTATTTTACTTGTATACCAAACACTGTAATGTTATGTTCCCTGCAATCATGTTGCTTGCAATCACATTGTATTGTGAAGTACCAAACACCACTTAAGAGAAATTAGTAATAACTACTCTTAAAGTAAATTAAAACAAAATAACATAAAATTTAACTAAAATAACTTAAATTAACTACTCAACATGTAATCAAACTTAAACTAGAAAAACACTTAAAATGCTAAAATTCAAACCTAAAATCTCAAAAGTCTAGCTACTTAAGCCCCTAAAATGTGTCAAAATAACTTTATATAATAGAGTTATCACATTATGAAGGTTTAAATGTATGAAGGGCGTCTTTTATTCATTTTATCGTTTCTAATAAAATGATTCATACGGTGCATTTTCATTTATCCTTTTCCATACGTTAATTTCATGATATATCCCCACATTTTTTCAATTTACCCATTTCTAGGGATTTGAATAATGAATGTGAAGACAATGATAATAATCGAAGATTCGATTTTGAATGAAACACAAACATTGATAAACTTGAGAATGAAGAGAAAGCAGATGATTACACTTTGTCTCTTAGCTTACTATGAACGATCAACAAGAAAAATTATAGATCACACCTCATCAAAGAAGCCATTGAAACAATTGATCGGCATGTTATTATTGCCAACAAAAAACATTTCTTCAAAAACATGTGGATGTGTTTGCACGATCGTGCCAAGACTTAGCACAAATGTCATGGTACACAAGCTATTATTGAAACTACACTGCAAACTAATCAAGTAGAAATTAAAATGAATCAAAGTTGAAATGTTAAAGGGAAAAAAACTAATGGTAACATCATGCATTGGAGATATGCAAATGGAAAGGAAATCGACAAAGATTGCTCTTTAATGAAAATAACCTTACTTGAGATCACAAATGGTGATATTTCAAATTCCCTTCACAACTATTAAATTATCCATTTGTTATCCCTTTTAAGCTTATTGAATTCTTTTTAAATTGAACTTTAACCAAAGATCATCCTCTACACTAGGGTTAAATGCAAATAAGGATTAATGATAGAGGTCCCATTTCAAGGTAAAAGTGCTCGTATTGATTGGGTCTCATCATTATACAAGGAAAAATAAAAAAATGATGAAAAATAAAGAAAAAATAGAAAAAAGGGTAAAAGAAACAGAAAAACGCATACAAAGACTAAAGCCTTGAGGAGAATCCTTCACATGACAAGAAATGATTTTTGGTTTAAATACCCTTAAATACATATTTTATGCCTATTTACCTTTTCTTTCGAAACTCGTAGCCCTGGCTTACGTTATGTACATGGAAAACTTCATTTGGATCAAGTGTGGATACTTAAATTGAAGAGTCTTTCTTTGAGATTCATCTATCCATCTTTGGAAAACTTTGAATTCTTCAAGTGCATGGTAGAATGATCAGTCAAAAAAAAAAAATGATTCAAGTTGAAAACCAAAAAAATGGGTGGCTTGTGTACAAGGTAAAATACCAAAGCTAAAAACTTGAAAGGTGGTTTAGTTATGAAGGGCAAGTACTAAAGTTCACACAAGCAGTTAGCAAGATATAAGCAAAATTTGATCAAGCGCACTCAAAAAATCAAAGACATCAATGAATGAGTTTCTTTCCAGAAAGAATCTTAGATCAATTAGAAATTGTTTGAATGTTTATTATTTATATACAAACTTGCTATCCAAGTTCACAATTCTTTTTCTAAACAGTAACTTTTCTTGGAACTTCAGTTGTTTCCCTATTTACCTATATTTTCCATCAATTTTTCATTTTACCATGAATTGAGAAGATTTGAAAGTGCATGGCATTTATCATTAAATTGAAATGATAATGAATAGAGGATTAATGACATACATTAAAATCATTGAAAAAAAAGAAGAGAAAGCAATTAGTGACAAATGAACAAAGAATAAAATCGCCTTAATCTTTTGGTGATGAAAAAAAAAAATGAAAGCATTCAAAAGAGAAAGGGGAAATGCAAAAATTTCAAGAATAAACCATGATTTGATTGAAGAAGACAAGAGAAAAACTCAATGATGGAATTTGAAGACCTTTGGAAAACCATAAATATGGATGCATGATATCACCATTGTAGTTAAGCATTTGCATACCATGATAGCATTTTGCATTATATGCATTCAGGAGTCTTTTAATGTTAAGTAGCCTCATTCTAGATAAGGAGTCCTTTTAAAGTTATGTAGTCTCATTCCAGATAAGGAGTTCTTTTAAAGTTGTACAACCTTAATCCCAATGAAGAGTTTATTCATTTTAAAGTTATATAGCCCCATTCTAGATAAAGAGTTTATTCATTTTAAAGTTACAAAACCTTATTCCAGATGAGGAGTTTATTCCTTCTTTAAAGTTACATAGCTTTATTTCAAATGAGGAGCTTTTTTTTTTTTTTTCAAATTATCTTTTTGATCAAAATAGTGTCTACATTTTTGCATAATTCTTGGTTCCTAAGAAAAATGCAAAAATGCCGACTGTAGATACCCCATTTTATCTAGGGTGTCTATTGAAATTTTGAAAATATAAAAAAATATGAAAATTAGAAAAATAGGGAGATAAATATGAAAGGGATAAAGATATGTTTGCATTAATTCTAATCCTAGATTAAATTGAAAATCTAAAAAGAGATTGAATCAAAACTCAAAAAATCAATTCAAAAAGGAGTAAAACATGTTGGCTATAAATATACCCAAGCATCAATGCTAGGAAAAAAGGTAGGGAGAATAATTGAGAAGAAACAATTGGTAGAGGGAGAGGAAAATTGAGAAACAAATTAGTACAGAAGAGAAATTTTTTTTTTTTGAGTTTTTGGGTTCTTAGGTTTTAATTTTGTTTAGATCTATGAGAATCAATTTAGTTTCTAAAGAAACTGTCTTGATTTAAGTGAGAGATAAGGAAAAGAGAAACAAAAAAAGTGTCTTAGTTTCTTGAATAGGGTTTGGAGAAAGCTCGTTATCCTTAACAGTGTATGCTTGGTATCTAGATATGCGTGAATCCATTTAGGTAATCTTGGAGCATTAGTTTTTTTTTTTGCCCATTAAGTGAGTTTTTTTTTATTTTGATTTTTTATTTTTTATTCTAGTTTTTTTATCTTATTTTATTTTATTTTTTCTAACATTTAAAAATTAGGAGTTTACATTAACTAACTAAAAATTCTCCAATGATGAAATTACAATAAGGTGGTGAATAATGAATTCTTGAAAATTTCTATGCAAGAGATTTTTCTTGAATTTTGTCGTAAGTGTTGAAGTTTTCAAGGAATATTTCAATATCAAAGAGTTTTTGTTTATTTCAGTCACAAATTGAAATAAATAAAAAATCTCCAATGATAGAATTTCAAGCAGGTTATGAATAATAGCTTCTTGAAAATTTCTAGGTAAGAGATTTTTCTTGAATTCGGTCATAAGTATTGAAGTTTTCGAGGAATATTTCAATATCAAAGAATTTTTGTTTAGTTCAATCACAAATGTATATAAATAAAAATTCTCTAATGATAGAACTTCAAGAAGGTTATGAAAAATAATTTCTTGAAAATTTCTAAGTGAGAGATTTTTCTTAAATTCTGTCACTAGTATTGGAGTTTTCAAGGAATATTTCAATATCAAAGAGCTTTTGTTTATTTTGGGGATTAGAATAAAATTAAATATTTAATAAAGCTAAAAGATAATTAATAATTAATTAGGTACTAGTTAAATAGGTGTTGTAAGGGTACTAATACTTTCCACTCATGTAATTGTACCCTTGAACCTAAATCTGTTTTGTAGACCAAAACCTATTTCTTAAATGAACCTAAGTCAAGCCTAGGACCTCATTAAGAAAATATATTCAGCTAAGTGGTCAATCACACCTAAAAAAAAATTAACGACAACTCCTCTTATGTCGAACATTGAGTTTTAAGGCTCAAGTCTAGCCTTGTACCTATCTATGTTGCCATTAAAATTCAATTTGACCTCATAAACCCACTTATAGCCTATTATGTGTGAATTTTGTGATAAAAGCATAATGGTCCAAATGCCATTTTCTTCTAATGCTATGAGTTCTTCTTTCATGGCATTGTTCCAATGATCATACTTAACAACTTGTTGAAAAGTTTTAGGTTCAAATGTATGATTTAATGAAATAGTGAATGCGTTGTGTGAGGATGATAATTTAAAAGGAAAAAGATACTTATCAATTGGATGAGTTGTTTCTAAATTAGACTTGGAAGGCATTTTTTATTGGTACATGTCTAAATATTTTGGAGGTCTTTTAGGTGTAGTACTTTGTCTAATTGAAATGTTTAAGGATTCAATGTTTGAAACATAATCTAAGGAAACATCATAATGGGTATTAAGGTCTCTTTGTGTACATAGATTGATATGATCTGAAAAGAATTATGGAATAGTAATTTGAGAGTTGTTTGTAGTATTTGGAAAAGTTGAATCATTATGTGAATTAATATTATGCAAACTAACATTTTCATCATGAAGGGCAAAATGGTTAATGGAAATATCAATATCTTGAATAGAATGAGATGTTGATTCAATGTGCGATTGGTGAGAAACAAGTGAGGTATTTGTACGTATAGTAATTTGATATTCGAAATAAAGTTGATATTGTGAAGAATATATGGGTAATGCAAAATTATTAAGATTAACATCATAATTATCATCAATAGATTTGTTTTTGTAAGGGAAAACATGTTCATAAAACAAAACACCTCTAGATACAAAAATTTTTATGTTTTTTTTAGATCATATAATTTATATCCTTTAGTTCCAATAGGATATCCTACAAATATGTGTTTCTTGGAAAGGAAGAAAGCCTAACATTAGCTATTGTTATCCTTTTTGTTGTAAATACTTTGTTTTAAATAATGGAAAGGATAATCTTGGAAAGTTTGATTGCAAAAGTGATGAAGCCATTTTTCTTGGTTATTCTTTTACTTTTAAAAAATTTAGAGTATTTAACAAAAGAACACTTATCGTTGAAGAATTTATTCATGTTTTCTTTCATAAATATATTTGTCTTCTCGAGAAAGGATTCTTTTCATGATGATGATGTAGGAATTCTCCAAAAAGTAAATGAAGAGCAAAATCTTGACAAAGACGAATCTAAAAAAGAAAAGGATCAAAAAGAGATCATCCATGAGCAAAAGCATCAAATGGAGCAAATTGAGGAAAAAAAGGAACCTAGGCAACTTAGAGAGAGAAGGTACGTGGACAAGGACAAAGTAATAAGTGATCTAACTCAAGGGGTAAGAACTTGATCTAACTATAAAAATATATGCAATAATGTTGCTTTCCTCTCCTAAGTTGAACCTAAAAATAATAAGGAAGCATTGAGAGATGATCATTGGATTTTGGTTATGCAAGAAGAATTTTATCAATTTGAAAAAAAAAGCCAAGTATGGAATTTCGTACCAAGACCTAATGATCATCCCAAAATTGGTACAAAATGGGTATTTAGAAACAAAATGGATGAGAATTGTAACGTTGCTAGAAATAAAGCTAGTATAATTGCTAAATGGTATAGCTAAAAAGCATAAGGAATTTATTTATGATAAAACATATGCCCTTGTAGCTAGATGTTAGTTAAAATTCTACTACATAGGTATATATATAGAATAAATAGTATATAAGTAAGCAGAGTATCGATCCCATAGAGAATTGATCTAAAATTTTACTAAGTACTAAAATTAGAATAATTTGGTTTTATTCAAATAATTAAAATTTGAATTTTAATTAAACTAAAAACTACTCAACTAAAACTAATTTAATTTAAAATTAAAGCAACAGGATAATTGGGTAAAAAACAAATTAGATAAGCTTAGGATTACAATATCCCTCACACTTCATCTAAATCTTAACTCTCTTCTTCAACTTATTTCAGCGGGTTTCATTGCTAACATAGAGTCCTCAATTATTTATAACGGTCTCTCGACTCGTCTTATTAAAATATCTATTTCAACCAAAACACTATATCCTTATGTGAATTGAAATTAAAATAGACTCATTAAGTTCAGGCATTAATCTAGCTACATATGGCTTGTAGGTATATCCCTATGCTATACGTAAATCAATTAATATGATCATATGCTATCTAATTTTAGTCTACAATAAACTCTCTTTCCCAAGTTTGTTTAGGTTCCTAAATCAATTTAATTGGTGACCAAGCAATTAAAAGCGTTAAAAACAAATTGTAATAAACAATTCAATTCCATTGAAAATAAGCAAGAAAGAGATTAAAAATTCATATTACATGTGAGTTCAATTGTAATCCCAGAAAAATAGTTTAATTCATAATATCTAATAAAAATTTCATCCAAAGAAAATTAGCCATTAATCCAAGTCAAAGAAAATAAGAAAAACACAAAAGTAGAGAAAGAAAACTAATAGTTGAAACTTTGTGATATTGATTCTCCCTTCAATTCTTTTTCTTTCTTGCTTTGTTTTTGGCTCTTTTTCTCAAGAGAAATTATTGGTTGTCTTTTCCCAAAAACCTCTAAAAAAAGCCCTTAAATAGCCTTTAAAAATCCTAGCTTCCAAAATCCCTTAAGCTTGTTATTTTTGGAAAATATGATGAGTGCCATGGCTTTCATTTCCTAGAGCAGCAGCTTTCAAAGGTTCTGTCTCAATTCTGTTTTTCTAGTTCATTACTTTCACTTCGACAAAGATTTCGACCATCTTTCGATTAAAACTGGGCAAAGTGGTAATTGTCAAAGTTGCAGCCTTGCTCTTAACTTTCCATGGTCAAAAATCATGTTATTTGAACTTTTGTAGTGGGAGATATGCTAGAAAAATCAAAATATATGCAAACAAAGCACCAGTCCATTATGCACCTTTCTTCACCAATTGAAATTATTTTGATCCTATTCCTACAAAAAAATAAAATAAATACAAATAACATAAAACTAACATTATTAACTTAAAATAAACATTTAAACATAAATTAAACTAAACTAGTAAAATAAGTAAAAAACACCTAAATCTGATCCCAAATCTAATCTAATTTAGACTAATTAGGTATTTGATCTCCCATTAAATATATATATTTGATGCACACATCACTAGACTAGAAGTTATAAGAATGCTCTTAGTCTTTGCATGTTTTAAATATTTCAAACTCTTTTAAATGGGTGTTAAAAGTGCCTTTAATGAATGGATTCATAAATGAAGAAGTCTATGTGGAACAACCTCTTGTATTTGAAAATCCTCACTTTTCAAATCATGTTTTTAAATTGAAAAAAGAATTATATGGTTTGAAGCAAGCTCTTAGAGCTTGGTATGAAAAATTGACAAAATTTTTTATTGGTAATGAATTTACAAGAAGGAAGGTTGATACCACACTTTTTTATCAAAATTAAGGCAAATATATTCTTATAATACAAATATATGTTGATGATATTATTTTTGGTGCTACTTATAAATCTCTTTGTCAAGAGTTTGCTAAAACTATGCAAGAGGAGTTTGAAATGAGTATGATGGGTGAGCTCAACCACTCTTAGGGACTTCAATTCAGGCAAAGAAAAAAGGGATTTTCATCAATCAAGATAAGTAAATTAAAGACTTGCTCAAAAAGTTTGGAATGAAGTAAAGCTCTATTCAACCTTAATGAGCGCTTTAAGTAGACTTGACAAAGATGAAGGAGGTATATGTGTTGACTCCAAACTCAATAGGTCTATGGTATGACCTTTGTTATATCCTATCATTAGTAAACCAAATTTAAATTTTATTGTATATTTTTGTTTAAGATTTCAATCATCACCTAGAGAATCACACTTACTTGCTAGAAAAAGAATAGTTAGATACCTCAAAGATAACTTAAATCTTGTTTTGTGGTACCTTAAAGGTTCATCTTTTGCATTACATGCTTACTTTGATGTGGATTCTAGAGGTTGCAAAATAGATAGAAAAAGCAAAATATTGTTGCTCAATCCACAATCGAGGTAGAATATATTGCCGATGGTAGCTGTAGTGCTCAAGTTTTATGGATTAAATAGCAAATGGAAGATTTTAGAATAACTATAGAGCAAATTCCCATAAAGAGTGATTATACCAGTGTTATAAATTTAACCAAAATATCACTCTTAATTAAGTGGGTCCATTTAGGTATATTTTGGGTTTATCTTTTAATGAACTAGTGCAATTATTATGTTTGATGTTTTATTTGTTGTTTTTTTTTTAAGAAAAACTCAATTTTACTGCTAAGTACCAAAATCAATGGATTTTGGATTTTGTTAGTATAATAGCAATATAAAATATAAAATCAACCTCACATATAATCAACCCAAAATTGGAAAAATTTTAGTTGTAATCATAAATTTGGTGAGGCCACAACCAGTAAAGTCCATATGCCATAAAATACATGTTGCCCAAACACACTCAGTCTGCTTATGCAAACATCATGTTAACTTGTTATTATGAGACATCAAACCAACTATCCACAACTTACATCTATGCAACTCAACCGTTGTCCAAAAACAACCACCTTATCCAAAAAACAACCACCTTACGCAAATAGAATAAGCCATATCATTTCAAACAAGGATAAAATCTCATCAATGTATCCTTGTAGACCACAAACTCCTTTTATCTTTAGAATTCTAGCTAGCTTAGTTACTAAGTGCACTGATTCAAACACACATTTATAACCATACCAAGATTCCTAGCATGAATCCTAGATAAACTCACTTCCATAATTTGAATCCTCTAAATTAATATTTATTGTTGAGAATTTGTATAAGCTTGTCACTTTTTGCAATTCCATCTTTTGCTAACTTGTTTGCTTCCCCATTAACCTCTCTATAAATGTGAGTTGCCTTCCATTGCTTAATCTTCTTTTGCAAAGACTCCATGTTAACTACCAAATCTCTAATTCTCCAATGCACCTTTTTCGGATTATTAATCCAACACGCTACATTCATTGAGTCACTCTCAATCCATAATTTGTAAAAATGTGAAAAGTTTCTTTAATAGCCGTCAATTTTACCTTGTTTGGATCCACTATGCCCAATGACTTAGAAAACCTTGCTCTGACCAGGCCATCACTATCTCTTATGATTCCTCTAATTCCAACCTCACTTGATCCTCTTGAAGAAGCACCATCCACATAAAATTTCAACCATTCATTTGGAAGAGCTATCCATTTGATATTCAGTCTTGATCATTTATGACCTTGTACTTTCTTAACGTTATTGGGATTATGATAAACATCCTCAGTTATATATGGCAAATAAGGCCATTTAGTTTTAACCCATATAGTAACTTTCAATTTAAAGATTTCATATAATTGAATTACATCTCACACTTTATAATTAAATATTATGTCATTACGGAATTTCCACAATGACCAAGTAATAAGATATAATGCAATTAACCATACATTAAATTAATCATTATAAGGAGACATAAATCGCCATACCAAACAAGCAGACTGAGGATTTGATAATATTACCCTATTTACATTCCATTTTGCACACCACATGCACCAAAGCTTCCAAGATTCTTCACACGTGAAAACAAGATGATCAACCATTTCTTATTTTTTATTGCAAAACACGCACATAATTTGATCATCACCAAGCATAGCTTTTTTAGCCAATTTTTCCTTCACAGCGACCTTTCTCCATATTAGTTGCCACACAAAAAACCTCAACTCTATAAAGAACCACAACATCCATATCTTTTTCCATAACTCATTATTATCCCCATGTGATTTAAGGAGTTTTTGACAAAAAGATTTGGATGTGTAACTTCCATTTGTGGTAGCTTTACAAATTACTTTATCCTATAAGCTTTCACTGATTGCACATTGCCTCAAGTGACTCTATAAACTCTGTCACAGCCTAATTTCCCAGGCCATGACTAGCATATGAGCCCAATGAGCGTAGCTCACTAAGCCCAAGCAATCTTATATTATTTATTTTAATTAACGATTTGTCAACTAATGCGGCCATACGCATTCTCAAACAGTGTAAAGATAGCCAATTTACGATGGCATATCAACAACAATATACATGTACTATTCAAGACATGTATTTTAGCAATTTACATTGTATACACATATTCACAGAACAAAAGACTCGTGACTTCTAGTGGAGACAAGGAAAAAGAGAAAAGCTATCGAATGCCGGGCACCTACCCAAGAGACGAATTTCGAGACTCCTCGATCTAGGATCCAACGGTCTCCTAATCTGAAAACATGAATTTTTAAAGCTATGAGTGCGAAGCTTAATGAGTGAATATTAGAAGGGAACAAGTAATATTAGCCAGGAATTTTGATAGTCATGATGCACTGATTTGAAACGAGACAATTTTGATCTAGCTAATATTTAAACCCGTCCCACTTGACCCGAAATTTTATTCTATATTCAATGTTAAGGCAACCATGAATTTACACCAATCATTCTAGCAAGAAATCAATATCGACGGTTTATCACAAACCGTCACCGAACAAAGGTTTTACACACCATACAAATCACATTTTTCATTTTGCACATTATATCACGCATATATATAAAATCACGTGCAATTACATACGCCACCTAGTCTTCAGCGGTGGCAACAAAAGGTACTTATCAGAGCACTCACAGGCATTACGTATCGCCGTCCCTGCAAGCTCTTGGGCGGATCGTCGTGCTTTGCCATAGTTCACAAGTGAGAGTTCTCGGAAATCGTGGGCGTTACGTTTTGCCGTCCCCACTTTGCTCAACTATGAGTTTTCAAGAATCGTGGGCACTACGTTTTGCCGTCCCCACTTTGCACACCATTACAAGCATGCGCACTACTCACTCCGTACGTACACGGTTACATTAATTTCACCAAAGTTTATTAATAATGCATATCAACATAATATAAAGGTACATAGATTCATCACAACCAAATCTCACATCAGTAAAAATAATATTTCATTAAAAGCTTGTTCCCATCAATTGCCAAAATAATATAAAGGTACATAAATTGCTAACGCGTCCAATTTAACTCCAAATTGCTATATTTCTTTCCTAATACCTCACTTCACCAAACACAAACCAATTTACCAAAAATTCAGCACATCAATTTCTACAATTCTCCTTGAAAATTTTAGCTATTATAGTGCACTAACACCGTGATTTTTCCTACTTAATTTTCTCACCATAATTGATCATTTTCTAAGCCATTTCTCTTGAGTCAAAATCAATTCACCACACACACACATCATGGGACATTCGACCATTGAAGATTCATGGGGAAAATGAATTATTTTCTTGTTATTTTGCTTGCAAACATGATTAACTAACTCTAAACACTAACATAACTCAAAATCAAACAATTCCAACATCATTTCTCTCACTAAACCCATTCGACCAGCCATGAACTGTCACGACCCGAACTCTCCATTAGGCCCGTGACAACCGCCGCAATGTCCCGATAGGCACTTATTACCCAGAATGCCTACCAGAACCCCGCAAGGCTTAGCATCAGCTTTTGCACTTCCCCAGTGAGCGACAATTATTAAATTTCATATTTCAAGAAATCATAAGTCGTTTCCAAACCAAAATGATATAATACTATTTTTCAGCTCATAGGGGCATTTTTGTCATTTTTCTACGAAAATCTCGAAATCGGTCAAAAACGTAGTAGGTGAGTAGAAAACATATATTTAGTGATTAAAGCAAATTTAAGTATCTAAAACATTTGTTTAAAATAAAAATTTGATTATTTGAATAAAATAAAAATATTCAATAAAATAATCTATTTTCTTATAACATAATTTTTATAAAGCCATCAGTAAATAATTTTCGTAGTGTAAAAGCTAAATATATTCTTACATACTAGTATACAGGCAACCAAGGTATGAAAATAGAGTTATAGTGACACATGAGCCCTCAACTAACCAAAATGCATCGAAAGCTGGGAACTTACAGCTTTTGTCGATTCAAGTCCAACGATGGTCCTTGACAAAATCTGCTAACTATGGAATACTCTGAGCCTAAAATGTGAGGAAATGAGGGGATAAAATTATAAAATCCCAGTGAGTAAACAGATACCATCTAAACTATCTAAAGTCGAGTAAAATGAGACAAATTCAAATTCATTCTTTATATTACAATTCACCTTATCTCAACTCATTTCAATTGAGTAGAGACAAATAAAATATTCTATCCCAATGTATTTCATAACATACGAATAATTTATATGGCTTATGAACCTCTTGAAAATTTAACTTGGCTCTTGCCAAAATCATTCTCGGGGATACCCCTGTAGAGGTATCTGACCGAGACCGTCAAGGCTATTAAGTGTCGTATACACATGAACATATTTTTTTATATCTAAAAACCTAGCCATGCCTTGGCGTTGGCTGAGTTTCACTCTCACGCGATGGTCCACGTGATGTGCACTCAAATTTTTACCTCCATAGATACCCCACACACGGCTCTCCAATCGAGGTAAGGTAAATCTGATTTTGTGCCCTTTCTCTTAGGCTGGCCCACAAAACCTTCCACTGTAGGGATTATGGATTATTTTATCTGCCACCTATTTCATAAAATTTTAATTGCATGATACGGAAATTTATCACAATCTAGCCTTTCAAGGCTGAATACACAGTACATATAATTTTCAACACGAAAACCAGTTTAGCCATTCACGCTCACATATTGCAATAAGCCATATAATTTAAAACACAATTTATAACACAAGCAGGCAGTCTCCAATTACTCTAATTTCAAAACCAGTATTCAATTTTTCAAAAAATTTATAAAATTATTTTATAAAATCACAATTTCTCTTAAAACATAGCAATTTACCATTTAAACCCATTTTCTATAAAATCACACAATTGAATAAAAACTACTCTAGATAATTAAGACGATAATAAGTTTACTCATAGTTTTCGAAAATCAATTCCGGGTACTCCGACTACTAATCCTCCGGTGCGATTTCCTTGCTTTTATTAGAGGACTCACCACCTTGACAAATTGCACAATAATTTAATCACTACATTTATGCTAATTAGGTATAAAACTAACCTATTTTCTATATGAATGCATGGAATGCTCGGTAAATCGCTTAAATGCGGTGTTTACCTAATTTGGCCTATCACCCGATTAAATTGCTAACGCATCCAATTTAAATCCAAATTGCTCTATTTCTTTTCTAATACCTCAATTCACCAAATACAAGCCAATTTACTAAAAATTTTGCACAGTAATTTCCACAATTCTCCTTAAAAATTTCAACTATTATAGTGCACTAACACCGTGATTTTTCCTACTTAATTTTCTCACCATAATTGATCATTTTCTAAGCCATTTCTCTTGAATCAAAATCAATTCACCACACACACACATCATGGGACATTCGGCCATTGATGATTCATGGGGAAAATGGATTCTTTTCTTGTTGTTTTGCTTCCAAACATATTTAACTAACTAAAAACAGTAACATACCTTAAAATCAAACAATTTCAACATCATTTCTCTCACTAAACCCATTAGGCCAGCCACTCATTCATCATGAAATCATGCCTCTCAACCATAGAGAATGAAAAAAAATGCATGGGTAATGTACATCTTAAGAAAAATTAAAGAATTTTCACTTTACCTTGCTTGATTCCTTAGAATTTTATAATTTCCCCTTGATTTTTCTCCACCTAGGGTTTGTTCTTCCTTTGGTTTCTTTTCTTCCTTGCTTGGCCGAATATGGGAGTGAAAATGGGGTTTATGGGCTGATTGTTATATGCTTAATATTAAATAATAAAGGCTTGACACATGGCAAAGCATGATTGGTCTAAAATTTTAAATATTTGACTTTTATCCTTTAATTCTCCTCCACACATTTGTCATATTTATCCATTTCCATAATGAATAAAATCCCTTGGTCTTGACAAGTGTTGGGGGTGAAAAATTACTGATTTGCCCCCAAGGTGGTAAAATTACGATTTTACCCCTATACTCTGAAAAGTACCAAAATTACATTTTTTCACTTTCCAACTTCAAATTACACTCCAGTTGATCAATCTTTGTCAAATGAGTCAAAATTTTTTCTAAAAATTTCCATTTTATCCTCGGGTGGTAAAATTACAATTTTACCCATGTGCTCTAAAGACACCGAGAATTAAAATTTTTCACCGCTAAACCTCATATTATGCTTCAAATGATTAATCTTGGTCAAAATTTTCATTAAATAACCAAATAAAATTTTTAAGTGGTAAAATGACCATTTTGCCCCTAGATTTCAAAAATTCCAAATTAACCCCAAAATCGGACCTTGAACTCCGAATCACTATTTTGAGTCATCCCTAGACTATGAAATCCTCAATTTCACTCTTAAAATCTTTATTTGAACTTGTTCGAGGTTTAAATCATCTCAATTGTACTTCTAGTTATAATACCGACTTTTAAATATTTTTTCGGGCTGTTCAAATATACAATCACTCTATCATGTTGGTCCCAAAGTGAGTGCTAGAAGGGGGTGAATAGCACTATCTCGACTCTTTTTCAAGATTAAGACTTAATCTCAAAACAAAGAATGCAAAACAAGAGAGACAATGGATAAGGTATTTATAGTGGTTCGGTCCAAAACCTACATCCACTACCTTGATTATCCAACCAAAGATTTTCAAACCAAATCACTAAGAACAGTGGAATTTTCAAGCTTCCACTAAGCTTTTTACAATGGCTTTTCAAGGCTTAGCCACAACCTTCACACTAGTTTTTCACGGGATCAACTAAAACCCAATGTGGTTTTTCAAGGCTCAACCACAACCTATCACTAGTTTTTCTTGAGCTAAACTAAAACCCAATGTGGTTTTTCAAGGCTCAACCATAACCTTTACTCTAGTTTTTCATGGGCTAAACTACAACCCCAAGGTGGTTTTTCAAGGCTCAACCACAACCTTTACACTCAACTTTTCAAGGCTAAGTTGTAACCTACAAGCATTCAAGCAAACCTTACTTGAAGCAAACACTTAGAGTGAAACCCTCACTCTAAGAATATAAAGAATGAAATGAGAAAGTACCTAATGATCACACGATTGATCTATGTGGTACAAATTTAAGTGATAAACACAATTGCTAAATATAGTCATTTGAGTGCAAAGAAGAGTATAAAAAATTTCTAAGTTTAGTACTCCTTTTTGGCTTGAATATATTGAAATCTCTCTAAAGGTTGCCAAAAGTTGATTCCTTGGCATTTGAAGATGCTTTTATAGTTGGAAAGTCTTGTTTGATGGCTGTTGGGACGTTTATGACCGTTAGAAATAGTTTGGGGAAGGTTCTAGCCGTTATTCTATCTTATAGTGGCCTGGTGAGTGTTACAGACAGAGAGCACTTAGTCGACTAAAATTTTTCTCTTGATCGACAGAGTTGGTTCTGTTCCAGACGCAGATTTGGCAGAGAACACTTAGTCGACTAACCCATTTTCTTGATCGACTAATTCGATTTTTTTTTCACTAAGCTTTAGCCTTAAACTTCTCCACTTTGACTTTTGTTCAACTAATGATATTCCTTGTCATATCAGGGGACTTCCTTTATAATAATCATCCTTGTTCTTTATCCAAATCACATCTTGAAGTGCTCATTAGGAAGATTGATATATTGTTTCTTTGTAGACATTTCCCCTACACACTTAGGTAAAATATTAGACACAAATGACATGAGAATGTTTTATTATCATCAAAAACTAAAGGAGCCAACAATCTCCCCCCTTTTGATGATGACAAAACATCCCTTGGTTAATAGCATGGTGTCTTTTTAATTCTTTTTTCAATTTTTGCAGAAAATGAGGACTGCTCCCCCTAAGTTCATGCTCCCTCTAAGTGTGTGCATATTTTTCATTTATTCCAGCAAGTTTTTATCTATGCTATATGGAGATCGATGTTATAAATTCATGCTTTAATTAGAGACTGTCCATATATGCAGATTTTAATAGCAAATGATAGGTTGACAGATTATTATCAATTTTCCATTTCTGTAGATTTCTGTTAATTGCTTGTTATTTCCAGATTTCATTCAAACCATCATTTTTGCAGCAAAATTTTTATGAATCATTATCCATATGTACTCAAACGTATATTCAACTTTGCATTATCATGTCAGAATTGGTTTATCAACATAATAACTCAATATTAGCATAATATCAAAAAATTGCAGCAGTATTGCATAATATTAATAGAAAATTTTCAGCCACTTCATAATATCATAAACATCATTTTTAGAGTTCAAGAAGCATGGATAAATGTCAACAAGCATGTTTCATACATCCATAAAGTCAACCAAGATTAAAATCCAATGTTTGAATGCCATTTTGGCATAAATATCCAACAAAAATAGTAAATACAGATTTGTTCCTAAAATGCCCCTGAGTCAAATTTCCTTCCTAGCTACCTTAGAAGTCCGGTACCTCTACCTTCATGATTTATTTGTTTTTCTTGATGTTTTCCCTAAAAGTCCAATACCTCTACCCTTAAATTTTTTATTTTTCTTGTAATTATTACTCCCCATTTTTGTCATCATCAGATGGAGGGGGGTTTGAGGCAGTAATCTCCAGAGGGGGATGGTGTGGATTCATGAGACATCATTTGTTCCCACCAAGGATTGAGAGGGACATGAGAGGGTGGTCTCAGAGGTGGCTAAGTGGATGCTTTAGGAGGTTGCTGAAAGGACTGTGAAGGTGTCTCTGTAGCTTTTTCTGGAGTTGCCTGATCAGAAACTTCTATTGGGGCTTGAAGAGTGCTTGTAGGTGGTGATTTTGCTTTCTTTGCCAGTTTGGAAGACTTCCTTGTTCCCAAAGGTACAAATTTTCTAGCTGTCTTCTTCTGTCTCATGGTAGGTGGCTGAGGCTTAGTTGCTGAAGCTGCATATTTTGTTTTTCTTTTTTCTTTGCCTTTTTCTGCAGCTTTTTTTCTGAAGTCATTGCTTGGGTAGCTTGAGCTGTTGTTGCCTCTTTTTTTACTTGCTCTTATTTTACCATCTGATAGAAAAGTCCCATAATGGACACTTCATCAGAGTGAGGAGGGGATGCTTTTTGTTCAGGATGTGATGGAGGCTGGTGTTCAGAAGGACCAAGTGGTGAACCTACTACCTCAATGCCTTTATCAGATGTTTCTTTTCTTACTGAGGTGGATTTGAGAGGTTCCTTAGATCCAAGTTCAGGGCACTAATGACTTTGGTAAGCTGATCTTTCAGCACCTTGTCTTTCTGGTGCCATGCTCTAAGTGGCAGAGGAGTCAGCTTCAGTAAGTCCAGTTGGCATTTAAGATTTTTCTTTCAAGCTGGCCTCAATCTAATTCATCATTTCCTCAATCTTTACAAGCCTTGCTCATTGATCAGTGAGCTTGGCATCCATCCTCATCAGCAAATTGAACATAATTTCATTGGAGAAAGGAAAGGCTGCTGTTTCTGGTGGTGTGGGGGCTGCCTTGGGCTGAGTTTGCACTGAAATAATCTTGGAGGTCTTACTGAAGGTGTCCCCATACACCTTGTATCCCATCTTGATTAAGCTCCCTAGGTAGATTGGTTGATCTCTATTTTTGACCATATCTATATCATATCTTTTGGCCTATACTCATTTCTTTTTAACAAGGGATGTGATTACACTCCCGTATGGCAAATGGATCTTTTCCAGTTTACATGTTGCCCTCATTATTTCAATCATGAACCTTCCAAGGTTCAGTACTTCTCCAATAAATGCATGCTCCATCAGCCAAAGGTCTTGGAGGCAGATGTAGCTGAAGCTACCACTCCTACCATGCAGATTAATAGCTACAAAGTAATACAAGATTCTGAATTATGGATTGATGATCAGTCCTGCATTACTCTTTGAAAAAAAATTTTCTTTCTTTCCTGTGACAATTTCCCACACAGTTGCAGGATCATACTTGTCAAGCATTTCATACTCTCCATATTCACCTTCAATTCTTAACAGATTACTCAAATATGAAATTATAACTAAAAACTTTTTTCCATTCAAAAATACATTTAGGTTATCCTCTGAAAAATCCTCTGAATCATCGAGTTCTTTCTCACTAAATGCAATGCTAGCATAGAATTCTTTAACTAAATTAGCACTATAAGTCCTGTATTTGAAAGAACTATACTCATTTATCCTTAATTCATTGAAATAGTCTGTTAAGCTTGTTTGGAGTTCAGGAGTTTCATTGAAACTTTTCCAATCAATGTACTTCCCACATGTAATGGGAGCATTCTCGATTTTCCTAAATCTCTCATCATGAATTTTGTTTCTAAATTTCAAGGATGAGGAGGATGAAGTACCTTTTGAAGACATTTTCTTTTTGTTTTTCTTTTTTGTTTTCCCAGATTTCTTCTTCTTTTCAGTCTGTTTTTTCTTGTTGGGATTTTTTCTACTTTTCTGAATCTCTACACCCGACATCTTTTTCTGTTTTTTTAGGGTTTTCTGTCTCGGTGCTTTCCTCTATCGGTCTCTTCCTCTTTTTCTTCTCCAGTCACTCCTTGAGTAATCTTGACTTGGTCATTTGGAGTTCTGAAAGTGGTTTTTGAGTATGAGGTTTCAAGTTGTGAGAGAGGTGGGATTCTTGGTTGGTTTCAGAAAAGAAAAAGGCAAATGAGATTGCTAGGGTTTTGAGAAAATCGGTTATCAGAATGATGAAAAAGATAAATGATTGACAGTTTCTAATTTAGAAACCGTTTGCCTCCCCCTGTATGAATTGCCTCAATTTTCTTGAAATTTCAAAACTCCCTTTCAACTGTTAATTATTTACTGTCTCAGTTTTACTCATTCTTTTCTTTACCTGGTAGACACAAGATTTCATTAATTTAATCCTTTATTGTTCAGCTATCAGTTCTTTTGTTCTAATGAAACAGAATGCTTTTAGTTGACTGAGTTTCGCACTTTAGTCGACTAAGTCCCTTCTGTTGTTCTCTATTTAGTCCAGACTTCTCCCTATAACTCTTCCAAACAACATATTTCTAGATTTCTTCTAATTTCACAAAATCTATCCTTACTAAGGGGTTTCATAAATATGTCAGCTAGTTGATGCAATGTGCTCACAATTTCAATATTGATTTCTTCCTTAGTTACATAATCTCTAATAAAGTGATGTTTAACCTCAATATGTTTAGTTCTTAAGTGTTGTACAGGATTCTTTGAGATATTAATAGCACTAGTATTGTCACAATATATTGGAGTGTTATTCATTGACAATCCATAGTCTTTCAATTGTTGTTTAATCCATAGAACTTGTGCACAAGAACTTCCTAATGATACATATTCAGCTTGAACTGTGGATAAAGCTACAAAATTCTACTTCTTGCTTGACCAGCATACAAGCATGCTACCTAGGAACTGACATGTTCCACTGGTGTTTTTCCTATCAGTTTTACTTCTTGCAAAGTCAGCATCTGAATAGCCTACAAGACTAAATGAAGATTCCTTGGAGTACCAAATTCCTAAGTTTTGAGTTCCTAATAAATATCTAAATATTCTTTTCACAGCAGTTAGGTGTGCTTTTTTAAGTTGAGATTGAAATCTAGCACACAAACACACATTAAACTGAAAATCTGGTATACTTGATTTTAAGTAAAGAAGAGATCTAATCATACCCTTATAGAGCTTTTGATCTATATCTTTACTTTTCTCATCAGCATCCAGTTTTGTAGATGGACTCATTGGCGTGCCGATGGGCTTTAGTTTCAGCATGTCAAACTTTTTGAGCATGTCTTGAATGTATCTATTTTGGTTAATAAAAATTCCTTCTTTGCATTACTTGATTTGAAGCCCAAGAAAGTACTTCAATTCTCCCATCATGCTCATCTCGAATTCTCCCTGTATTTCCTTAGCAAAGTTCTTACAAAGAGATTCATTAGTAGCACCAAATATAATGTCATCTACATATATTTGAACTATGATCAAATCATTTGAGCATCTTTTGATAAACAGTGTGGTATCAATACTACCCTTAACATAGTCTTTTTCTACCAAAAATTTACAAAGCCTTTCATACCAAGCTCTAGGTGCTTGTTTCAATCCATACAAGGCTTTGTGAAGTTTAAGAACATAGTCTGGTTTCTCAAAATCTTCAAAACCAGTAGGTTATTCAACATATACCTCTTCTTGAATAAGTTCATTAAGGAATGCACTCTTTACATCCATTTGATATAACTTGAAGTTCATATTTCAAGCAAAGGCAACTAATAACCTTATGGCTTCTATTCTAGCTATCGGAGCAAAGGTTTCTTCATAGTCTATGCTTTCCTCTTGATTATATCCCTTTGCCACCAATCTTGCTTTGTTTCTTACTATATTTCCTTGTTCATCAATCTTATTTCTAAATACCCATTTAGTGCCAACTATAGGATGATTTGAGGGCTTAGGCACTAGTGACCATACATTGTTTCTCTTGAATTGATCTAGCTCCTCTTGCATGGCTAAAATCCAATTTTCCTCTTTTTCAGCTTTTTCAAAACTTTTAAGTTCAACTTGAGAAATGAATGCTGAAAATCCACATGTCTCTCTAGTTCCTTTCTTAGTTTTAACTCCATAAGATATGTCACTTATGATTTGCTCTTGTGGGTGATCTTTCACATATCTCCAGCTTCTAGGTAAGTCACTATGCTGGATTTCTTGTCTTTGTAAATTTTCAAGAGGTGGAGCCACGGTTTCTTCTCTAGATTAGCCTTCCTCATTATTTTTCCTATCATTTAAACTCATTTCTTCCATGTGTTTCTCTAAATTTTCTAAATCTTCATCATCCTCATGAACTTTCATTTCAACATGAGTTGATTCATCAAAAATAATATGGACAGATTCTTCAACATTTAATGTCCTTTTGTTGAAAACTCTATAAGCCTTTGAGTTCATGGCATATCCTAAAAATATTGCTTCATCATTCTTGGCATCAAACTTCCCTAATAGCTGTTTTCCATTATTTAGAACAAAGCATTTACAGCCAAAGCTCCTAAGGTGAAAGATGTTTGGTTTTCTTCTTTTGTATAGCTCATAAGGGGTTTTTGAGATAATTGCTCTAATTGAGACCCTATTAAGAATATAAGCTGCTGCATTTACAACTTCAGCCCAAAAGTACTTAAGAAGGTTGTTCTCACAAAGCATAGTTATAGCCATCTCTTTCAATGTTTTATTCGTTCTCTTTACAACTCCATTTTGCTAGGGTGTTCTTGGTGTAGAAAAATAATGTTGCAGCCCCTTTTTATTGCAAAACTTTTCAAATTCATCATTCTCAAATTCTCCTCCATGGTCACTCCTAATTCTAACAATGGGTGTACCTTTTTTCATTTTTAACTTTCTTACAATAGCCTATGAAAGCTGATAATGCATCATTCTTGTGGGCAAAGAAATAAACCCAAGTAAACCTAGAATAGTCATTAACTATCACTAAGCCATAAGATTTTCCACCTAAACTTGTGGTTTTAATAGGACCAAAGAGATCAATGTGCAGTATTTCAAGAGGTCTAGATGTTGACATCACATTCTTAGCTTTGAAAGAAGTTCTGACTTGTTTTCCTAATTGACAAGCTTCACATATTTTATCATTTTCAAACTTAGTGCTAAGTAGTCCAACAACTAGATATTTCTTAATTAATTTTGACATGGTGTTCAAACTAACATGTCCTAATCTCCTATGCCACAACCAGTTGTCATTTTCAGCATTGTCAACTAAGCACATTTCACTATTCTTTTCTAGGTCTTCAAGAAAGCTAACATACGTGTTTTTCAATCTTTTTCCTATGAAGGTAATCTTGTTAGTGCCTATATCTATTACTTCACATTTGTTGGAATCAAAACAAACCTTGAACCTTTTATCACATAGCTGACTGATGCTTAGCAAATTATGCTTTAAACCTTTAACAAACAACATATGACTGATTTGAGTATGAGAGTTCTTACCGACTGTTTCTATCCCTTGAATTCTACCTTTTGAATAATCTCCAAGGGACACGATGCCTTCATTTTTCTTGTCCAGCTGAGCAAACAACATTTTATCTCCTGTCATGTGTTGAGAGTAGCCACTATCCATGTACCATGGCTGCTTCTTCTTGTGTTGAGCCTTTGAACATATTTCCTTTAACTCTAGCTCAACCTACAAAAGCATGGTTCAGTTTTTCTTGATAGGTACCCATACTTTGTTGGGTCCTTGAGTGTTAGTGGCAATAAAATAGCCTTTTGGCACCCAGATTTTTCTGGTTTTCTGTACATTTATATTTTTGACACAATCATATGATAGATGACCATATTTTCCACAACAATAGCATCTAGATGATGCTTTATGATGATTCTTCTTACCATAAGAATTTTTCTTTAAGGTATCATTGTTTAAACACTTAAGAGCTGTATTTTCATCAAGAGATTTTTGCAAAACAGCAGATTTATTTTTCATCTCTACCTTTATAATTTCAAAATCTATTTTTGAGTGTTATAACTCAACTTGCAGAAAGTTTCTTTTTTCAAAAACAGAGTTAAAATCGAGTTTTATTTTCTCCAAATCTTTTTCAAATGATGCAGCCTTTTTCTTCAGGTTTTTGTACTTTAAAAACAGTATTTCAAACTCATCACATAAATTGTCATACTCATCTTGTAAATTATTCATTGAAATATCACAAGTTGATGAGCATACCTCTGTTTCATCATCCTTTGCCATTAAGCAAATGTTTGCTCTTTCTTCTGAGCTTTCTTTATCTGATTCTGTGCTAGAATCACTATCTAACTAGGCTGCAGCAACCATTGCATTTTTCAATTTTCTATTTTTCTTTGGAGTTTCTTCTTTTAGCAATAGACATTCAGACTTGTAGTGCCCTGGTTTCTTGCATTCATAGTAGATCATTTCTTCTTTTTTACTACTGTCAATCTTGTTTTTCTTCCAAGAAAGACCTTGTTCTCTCTTAAGTATTTTTCTTGCAAATCTTCAATTCTTTATTCCTATCAGTTTTCTAAATTGTCTTGCAACAAATGCAAGTTCATCATCATCATCATCACATGAGAGCTCTTCCAGCTCTTCCTCAATCATGCTGACTTTTAGTGTTATATTTTTCTTCTTTTCTTTTGCCTCCCTTCTATCCTCTTCTTTTTCTTCCTTGAGCTCCAACTCATGTGGGAGGAGTGACCCGCATATTTCATCGAGTGTGATGATGTTGAAATCTTTAGCTTCTCTAATGGCAGTCACCTTTGGCTTCCAAGACTTAAGTAGACTCCTAAGAAGTCTTTTTACAAGCTCATACTCGGGGATAGGTTTTCCTAGTTGGTTAAGTTTATTTGTAATGTTTGTGAACCTATCAACCATGTTGGTGATGTCTTCACTAGGCTCCATTTTGAACATCTCATTGTTGTGGGTCAAGAGGGCTATCTTGGACTCCTTAACTTGAGAAGTCCCTTCATGAATTATTCTTAACTTGTCCCATACTTGCTTAGCTGTTGTATAGCTTGAGACTTTGTTAAACTCAGTGGGAGTTAAGGCACAATGTAAGGTGTTGATTGCCTTAAAGTTGGTCTGCACTTTTTTGATTTTAGCCTCGGTCCATTCAGACCTTGGCTTAGTCATCAACTCATTTGTAACTACATTCACAGTTGAGGGAATAAAGGGACCATCAATGATGACATCTCACATTTCATAATCTATGGCTCTAATGTATATTGACATTCTAGTGCTCCAATAAGGGTAATTAGAGCCATCAAACAGAGGTGGTCTGTTTGTAAATTATCCTTCAGCTACCATTGATTTTTGTAGAACCATTTGGATCCTCTCTAAGGCTGTTAGACCGTGTATGCAGAGAGCTAGCTCTGATACCAATTGTTAGTCCTAAAGTGAGTGCTAGAGGGGGGGTGAATAGCACTATCTCAGCTCTTTTTCAAGATTGAGACTTAATCTCAAAACAAAGAATGCAAAATAAGAGAGACAATGGACAAGGTATTTATAGTGGTTCGATCCAATACCTACATCCACTACCTTGATTATCCAACCAAGGATTTTCAAACCAAATCACTAAGAACGGTGGAATTTACAAGCTTCCACCAAGCTTTTTACAATGGCTTTTCAAGGCTTAGCCACAACCTTCACACTAGTTTTTCACGGGATCAACTAAAACCCAATGTGGATTTTCAAGGCTCAACCCCAACCTATCATTAGTTTTCCCGAGCTAAACTAAAACCCAATGTGGTTTTTCAAGGTTCGACCACAACCTTTACTCTAGTTTTTCACGGGCTAAACTAGAACCCCAAGGTGGTTTTTCAAGGCTCAACCACAACCTTTACACTCACCTTTTCAAGGCTAAGTTGTAACCTACAAGCATTCAAGCAAACTTTGCTTGAAGCAAACACTTAGAGTGAAACCCTCACTCTAAGAATATAAAAAATGAAATGAGAAAGTACCTAATGATCACATAGTTTATCTATGTGGTACAAATTTAAGTGCTAAACACAATTGCTAAAGATAGGCGTTTGATTGCAAAGAAGAGTACAAAGAATTTCTAAGTTTGGTACTCCTTTTTGGCTTGAATATATTGAAATTTCTCTAAAGGTTGCCAAAAGTTGGTTCCTTGGCATTTAAAGATGCTTTTATAGTTGGAGAGGCTTGTCTGATGGTTGTTGGGACATTTATGACCGTTAAAAACAGTTTAGGGAAGGTTCTAGCCATTATTCTGTCTTATAGTGGCCTGGTGAGTGTTGCAGACAGAGAGCACTTAGTCGACTAAAATTTTTCTCTTGGTCGACTAAGTTGGTTCTGTTCCAAACGCAGATTTGGCAGAGAACACTTAGTCGACTAACCCATTTTCTTGGTCGACTAACTCGATTCTGTTTCTCACTAAGCTTCAGCCTTAAACTTCTCCACTTTGACTTTTGTTCAACTAATGATCTTCCTTGTCATATCAAGGGACTTCTTTTATAATAATCATCCTTGTTCCTTATCCAAATCTCATCTTTAAGTGCTCATTAGGAAGATTGATATATTGTTTCCTTGTAGACATTTCCCCTACACACTTAGGTAAAATATTAGACACAAATGACATGGGAATGTTTTATTATCATAAAAAACTAATGGAGCCAACATATCAGTCACATGTATAACATGGTAGATATTTTAGGGCTGGGCTTGACATGAACTCTCTATGACCACATGCAATTTAGCCATGGAAATGAGGAAATAATGTATGGGTAGTGTAGATCTCAAGGAAAATTAAAGAAATTTCAACTTACCTAGCTTGATTCCTTGGATTTTCACACTTTCCCCTTGATTTTTCCACCTAGGTTTTTGTTCTTCCTTTGTTCTTCCTTTCTTCTTGTTTGGCAGACCATGAGGGCTGAAAATGGGGGTTTTATGGTTGATTTTTCAAGTTTAATATTAAAGAATTCAAGCTTGACACGTGGCGAAATGTCATTGATCCATAATTTTAATTATTTTGACTTTTTCACTTAAATTTTCCACCACATATTTATACCATATTTATCCATTCCCTCTATGAATAAAATCCACAAATTTGACCAGTGTTGGGGGTGAAAATTTACTGTTTTGCCTTCGAGACAGTAAAATTACAGTTTTACCCCTATGCTCCAAAAACATTGAGAATTAAAATTTTTCACTGCTAAACCTCATATTATGCTCCAAATTATCAATCTTGGTTAAAAATTTCATCAAACAACCAAATTTAAATTTTAGGTGGCAAAATGACTATTTTGCCCCTAATCGGTTAGTATTTCTAATTAACTCCAAATTGGACCTCGAACCCCGAATCACATTTTGAAATCATTTTGTGAGTTTGAGAATTCTCAACTTCATCTTAGATTCTCTACTAGAACTAGTTCGAGGTTTAAATCCATTTGATTATACCACTAGGTACAATACCGATCCGTTGAAAATTTTTTTGAGGTGTTTCAAGTATGCAAGCATTCTACCTACGGGTCTATAGAGGTCAAGGCCTCACAAACTCATCCCTTACTGAAATTCCCACCTAAATAATAATCGTTGTAGCTTTATCTTTCAATGCCACCTATGATTTATCCATTCCCTACACTCACATAATTTTCGCTTCTTATTAATAGCTAATGCAAAAACTCTTGGAAAGTCATTTTGCAAAATCATTCCATCAAGCCATTGATCTTGCCAAAAGTTAATTAATTTTTTATTCCTAACTGCAACATCCAGATTAGAAGATACTTGCAAAAAGAAAGTTATTAGAAGGCACAAAAGGAGAAATAATGTGTTTCCAAATATAAAAGTATTTATAGATAACTTCCACATTAGGTAAAAGGGCACCGGGATCATAGTCATTCTTCGTTGTCACGATTTTTCTCTATAAGCTATATCTCTTATTACCAAACCTCCACAACCATTTATTTAACAATGCTCTATTTTTAATCTCCAAATCAACAATCCCAAGACCACCGTGGTCCTTATAATTATAAATAATGTCCCACTTGACATAATGAACTCCTCCATTCTGTTTTCCTCTATCTCATAAAAACCTTTTTTCAATTTTCTCTAATTATTTTTGAATTCCACTAGGTAATTTAATCACAGACATGTTGTAAATTGGAAAATTATTTAGTATTAAATTAAATAGTGTAATTCTACCGCCCATACTCAACAATTTTGATTTCCAACCTTTGCTCTTAGTTTCAAACTTTTCAATTACACGTTTCCAAATTTTCAACAACAACTGACTAGCACCCAAAGGGAGACCCAAATATGTGGATGGTAAAACACCAACCTAACAATGAATTTTAACTGCCCATTCATTAATAGCATTCGAATGAACACCAACTCCAATTAAACTACTTTTCTAAAAATTGATTTTCAAACCTGACACTGTTTGAAAGCATCTTAATACTCTTTTCATATTTTGTAAATACTCCAAATTAGGTGGACAAAATAATAAAGTGTCATCAGCATATTGTATATGTGTAATATTCATACCTGTATCTCCCAGAGAAATACCATTACGTATGCTGATTATTTCAGCTTTCTCCATTAAATAGCTAAAGACTTCTACCACCATGTTGAACAAAAATAGGGATAATGGACATCCCTGCCTTAGCCTTCTTTTCATTTTCATTGGCTTAGGAGGAGAGCCATTAACAAGGATCATCATATATGCAGTTGAGACACATTTCATTATCCACTTTCTCTATCTTTTACCAAATCTCATTATTTCCATGACGAACTCCAAGAAACCCAGTTAACATTATCATAGGTTTTTTCAAAGTCTACTTTCAATAACAATCCCTTTTTTATACTTTTTCTCATAGCATCAACTAGCTCATTAGCTATCAAAACACAATTTAATGTCTGCCTCCTTTTTACAAATGCAAACTGATGTTTCCCAATCATAGTACTAATAACTTTTTTCAGCCTATTTGCAAGCAACTTGCCAATGATTTTATAAACATTGCCCACAAAACTGATTGGCCTATATTCTCTCACCATGGTTGGATTTTTCTTTTTAGGAATTAGAGTTATCAAACTCTCATTTACACCATGGCTTAACCTTTTTTTTTTTTTTATAAAAATCAACAACAAACTTAATTAAATCACCTTTCACCATTGGCCATTGTGTTTTAATGGAGTTCATATTATAACCATCAAGCCTAAGAGCTCTACCCATTTCCACAATCACGAATTACTGTCCGAACTTCATGCTTTGTAAACAGATTCTACAATTCTAATGCCACCTCAGAATTCAACTTTCGAATGCCACAATCCAAATTTGCAAGTTTGTAAGTTTTCGTTTTACTGTATAATTTAGAGAAATGTTTGGTACCTCTTTTTAATCTGATTAGGTTCATCAACAATCTGATCATTCACCATGAGACTAACCATTTGATTAGATATTCTCCTATCAGTAGCTACTACATGGAAATATTTAGTGCTTCTGTCCCCCTTAATCATCCACTGGCTTCAAGATTGCTGTTTCCATTTTCTTTCTTCAATTTTATACAAGCTCCATAATTCTGCACATTTATTCATCACCATATTTCTCTTATCAAACCTCCCCTCCGTATTTTGCCATTTAGCCTCCAAATCATGAATTTTAGACTCTAGCTTTTCCAATTTGTGATTCATCACACCATATTTTATTCTGTACCATTCATGAATTACTGGTCTTAAATTTGTAAGTACTCTCCATACTGTAGGACTTTTCTCATTTCTGATTATAACTATTTGCCAATTACTTGAGATCAACCACTGAAAACTTCAATCATCTAAGCAATAATTAAATATTTTAAATAATTTTGGTCCCCAATTAATATCATCACCCCCAGCCACAACTAGATTATGATCTAATAAGGAACTAGGCAAACATTTTTGAATGAAATTCTGATAACAATTAAGATAATCAATCTCAGTAAGGAATCTGTCTAATCTAGAAACAGTAACTACCTGCCGTCTACTAAACCATGTGAATTTACCACCAAACATTAGCATATTTACTAAAGAAGATCCCTGAATAAAATTATCAAAGGCCATTGTCGACCTATTAACATCAGCCTTACCAATTTTTGCCTTTTCACATCGCATTGAGTTAAAGTCACTACCTACAACCCACCAAACATCTTCACTTTTCATTTCACTGATCAATTCAATCCATAACTCTGCTATTTCAATCTCATCATTAAGCGCATAAACATTCAACAATCCACAACCTTTTGACACACTTTGAAATTTTCCCACTAATAAAATGTAATTTTTATGAAAGACCTGTTCTTACTCCCAAAATAAGTCATCTCTCCACATAGTTATTATCTCTTTAGATAAATCCTTGGCCTCCTCACTCACTCCTCTAATTTTTGTTTTGAACCATAAAGATTCAAACGCACTACTTCGTTTAGTTTTCACTTTAGTTTCATACATGAAGACAATTGAAGGATTTTCTTTTATTACAACTCTCCTTAACAATCATCTTTTCTCTCCTTTACACAATCCTTGAACATTCCATGTATATAATTTCATTTAAAAAGCCTTCCACTCAAAACTACGACCAACTCCCACCTTATACGTTCTCTTCCTGTTTCTCATGTTCTAATGCTGTAACATTTTCAATGAACTCTTCTCTAGTCTCTATAAATTCCATGCCAAGCATATCACTCACTTTTTATACCTTGCTTGCTTCTTCTTTTGCAAGATCATAATTAATCATGTCCGCCTCATTTTCTAATTTGCACAATTTACCACTTCTCAACCTTCTATCACCAACAAAAATTTTCTTTGATCTCATTTAATTATTTTTTCTCCCTTTTAACCTCTTCCCTATTTAATCATTGCAATATGTTCCAATTTTTCAGCCAAGTACAGTATTAACTATAAATTTTCCTATCTAATCATCTCTCATGCATTATTTTCAACTGTAAGTATTTCCATTATCCCATGATCTGCACTTAGGACTTGTTGATCATTAGAATAAAAATGTTGGGACATGTCACGACCCAATTTCCTGAGCTATGACTGGCGCATGGACCCAATGAGCATAGCTCACTAAGCCTAAGCAAGCCTATTTTCATCTACTTTACTCCACATATGATCGTGTGAGGCATCCACACGCAATGCACACAAAGCCAACTAATAATGGCATTATTAGCAACAATATACATGCACCATACCAATCATGTATTTAGCAATTTACATTGCATACACATATTCACTTAGTTATATTGTATTCACAATACAAAAGGACCCATGACTTCCAACGAAGACATTTACAATAAAAGAAATGGGATGCTACTGAATGCCCACTTTCTAACCAGGAGATGCACTATGGGGACTACTCGATCTAAGGTCCAACAGTCTCCTGATATGAAAATATGGATTTTTAAAAATGTGAGTACGAAACTCAGTGAGTGAATATTGTCAGTTAAAAATCCACTACGCAAGTATACGTATCGAATAGACAATATATTAGCAAGTAGAGTATCGTTCCCACGGAGAATTGGTCTAAAACTTTACTAATTACTAAAATTAAAACAATTTAATTTTATCCAAATAATCCAAATTAATTAATTAATTAAAACTAATAAACTAGAATTTAAAATAACAAGAAAAATAAAAATAATAACAACTGGAGAAAATATCAGATTAAACAAGCCTAGGATTACAATATCCCTCACAATTCATCTAAATTTTACCTCTCCTCCTTAACTTATTTCAATGGGTTGAATTGCTAACCTAGAGTCCTAAATTATTTATAAGGGTCTCCCGACTCGTCCTATAAAAATATCTATTTTAACCAAAACACTATATCCCTATGTGAATTGAAATTAAAACAGACTCATTAAGTTCAGGCTCTAATTTGGCTACATATGGCCTATAGGTATATCCCTATCCTATACGCAAATCATTTAACATGATCATATGCTATCCCAATTTTAGTCTACTCTAAACTCCCTCTCCCAAGTTTGTTTAGATTCCTAAATCAGTTTAATTGGTGGCCAAGCAATCAAAAGCATTAAGAACAAATTGGAATAAACAATTCAATTCCCATTGAAAATAAGTAAGAAAGAGATTAAAAACTTAGACTACATGTGAGTTCAACTGCAATCCTAGAAAAAGAAAATTAGCTACTCATAATTGCAAAAATCAATAAAATTGTATAAACTTCAACCATTGAAAATAACAAGAAGAATAAAAGCTAAGGAAGAAAATAAAATAATTGCCGCTTTGATCTCCGGGTTTCCGCTTCAACTTCTAGCTTCTTGAATCTCCAAAGGTTCTCTTTTTAGGTCTCCAAAATATCCTATATATACTAACAAACTTAACCTAAATTTCTCCAAGTTGACCTAGGGTTTAATTGGGCTTAAAACATAATGAGAGGCCCAAAAAATCACTTAACAATCTTTACAAATTTCCATTCCCGGCACAGTACGTCCAGCAACTTTGCGATGCGATTTTCTCCATCTTCGAGGCAGAACTGGGCAAAGTAATCTTCATGAAAGTTGTAACTCTATCTCTTAGCTTTCCAATGGTCTAAGAATCGCAGAAATTGGAGTTCTGTAGCTCGAGATATGGCTAAAACACTGAAGTATATGCAAGCAGATTTCTGGATATTTCAGCACCTTACTTTCCAAAATTAAACCCAATGACTTTAGGTCCTACCAAAAATATAAAAACTAATAAATATTAACCAAATTAAAGGAAATAACATAAAATTAAATAACTTACTTAAAAATAAACTAAATATAAAAATAACTAAAAATTAAGTAAATTACAATTAAAAACTAAGGACTTAGCTAAAATTTAATAACAAAATTGGAATAAAATAATTCTATAAAATAGAATTATCACACCCCCAAACTTAAGATTTTGCTAGTCCTCGAGCAAAAGAAAAGAAGAAAATGCAAACATGAAAATCCTTGAACGAGAGATAGAAATACCAAATCATGATTTCTCAATTTTTCCTCAGAAATTAACTCAAATTCTAGCTTAAGGTAACATATAACTAATCCTTAAATTCATGCATCAATTCAAGCGAAACTTTATTTTTCGAATAGACTTCCGTGTGTGTGTGAATGCTCTTTTACAAAGAATATCATGCAATTCAAATTAGTTTATGCCAAATCTAAGCATAGATTAGTACTTGGATCCCATAAGTTTGCTTTTCATCTCTCTCTCCACTAATGTAGATTAACACTTATTCAAGAATCAATAGGTCTTTATCAAGCTTGTAATGTAAGGCTAGGGTCAAGGTATGATAAAGGATATATTTAGGCTCAAATTCACCCTAAGCACTTAATCAATCTAGGACACATAAAGAGCTCAAATTTTTTTTTTTTTAGCACCCTCAAACTTAAAATAAACTTTCATTTGTAACACACATTGCTTTCTTTTCTTTCTTCTTCTTTTTTTTTTTTCAACCCCCAAACTTATTTTTGACAATTATAACAAGGGGTAATTTTTCCAACAACCTTCATCAAAAATTTTTTTTTTTCTTTCACCTTTCTCCTCAATTTATTCTTTAAGCTCAAATCATTCCTTAGAAAGATTAAAATACTTAGAGGGTGGAAGGTTCAAATTGTTGGATTTAAATAGACAGGCCATGGCTAACATAATTAGGTAATTACAAAGAAAAGGTAAATTAGGCTCAAAAAGGGTGACTAAGGATAAATATAACAAGGTAGGCTCAAAAAGGCTCAAACGGTCCAAAGATGGCCTAAATCACTTCCTATCCTAAGTGTTATCTAAGATTTCGCCTCGAGAGAGAATCAAACAAATTCTAGAATTCATGACTTCACTATACTTTTTCATCAATATAAATTTTATTTGAATCACATAAAAATTCTAAGTAAAATAGTATAGTGCTCAAATTATTGGAAGTCACATTCTAAAATAAAATTAACACAAGAATATCACATAAAATTAAATCATAACTATATGCTTCCCAAAAGCTAAGAATCAAAAGATAATTAAAATATCATCCTAGGATTGGGACATTCATGAATAAGGCGCATCTATCTCAAATTTTTTTTTTTTTGAAATAAACAATTGAAACATGCAAAATATAAATAAACATGCAAAATAAATTCTAAACTAAAGCTATCTAAACATTAAAACAAAAAATTTCGATGCTACCCCCAAACTTAGAATAAACATTGTCCTCAATGTGATAAAAGAAATTAAAGAAAAAGGACAAGAATACTCCCCTGACTTCGAAACGGCAGACTATGAGTCCTCTGCATTGTCACCTCCAAGATCATCGTCAGAGTCAGAATCCGTAGGAAACGAAGGAAACGTAGTCATGTCCATCCCAATGTAGGCACCATAAGCTCTCATCATCTGTTCAAGTGCCCGATTTTGTCTTTCTTGACGATCTAAGCGACGATCAACACGTTCCATCCATTGAGCGATACTGCGTGTGGGCACTGCTTGGGAAGCTGGAGGAACAGCTTGTGAAGAGGAAGGGGCGGCCTGAGAAGAACTTCCAGCGACTGGTGCAGATGGCTCGAATCTCTGAAGAGTGCTCAGGGTGATTGGAAGCTTTGGTTGTTGCAATTCTTCGCCAGCGCTCCAAGACACACCAGCTTTCGCACATAAAGCAGTAATTAAGGACGGAAAACCGATACCATCTCGTTTTGTGCGCCCCGTATGTAAGATGGCATGCGAGATCACCTTACCAATATCAATAGACTTATGAGTGACAATGGCATAGATAAGCACTGCACGATCCCTTGTGACATCACTGATATGAGTGGAAGGGAGCAATCGTGCCGCTACAAAATGCAACCAAGCCTTGTACTCTGGTTTCATGGCGCTGCGTTTAAATGACACTGGCTCCCCATGTGATGTTTTCCATTGCGCTCCCTCAACACACAATGTCGATATAATCTCACGATAGTCTTGATGATCTCCCAAATATTGCTCGTATTCATCATGCTCGATATTTGGGGTCCCAAAAAATGCATTGATAGCCTGGCTGTGAAAAGGTACTCGTTTACCACGGACAAAAGCTACATGATCAACATGTTCGACCGCATTGGCATAAAATTCGCGAACTACAGGTACAACTGCGGCTTCAGGTTGAGTGGTAAATCTGAGCCAAGGTCTATCATAAAGCATGTCAAAAAGCGCCTGGTAAGGTAAGGGAGGAATATGAATTCCTCGTTCAGGAATGGGCACTTTGTTGATCAAGGACGTGTGATAGCGCTCCGAGGCTTCAGCAGAAACGAATTTCGATCTATCAAAAGACCCACTGGAACTGGCTTTGGATCTCTTTGGTGCCATTCCTGGAGGGAGGAGTGAGGGTGGTGGTGGAAGTGAAACTAAAACAAAAAAAAAAACTAAATAATAAAAAAAATTTAGAGTGAAAAGGAGAGAGAGAGAGAGAGAGAAAGAAAGTTGCAGGAAAAATATGGAGGGGGAAGGGGAATGGGCGGCAGAAAACAAAATAAAAGTGACATGAAGAGAGAGAAAAAAAAATAAAAAATAAGAAAAAAAAATAAAAAAATAAAAAAAATAAAAAAAATTAGAATTTCAAAGGGGTTAGGGCTATGCCCTAACCCAGCGCCGCGGCCAAGGCCGCGGCCCGCAAAATTTTTCGTACCCGAAGCGTTACGCTTCGGGTTTGAGCGCCGCGGCGCTCGATGCTTCTGTGCTGTACTTCTTCTAGCGCTGCGGCCTTCCATTTGAGGGCCACGACGCTCAAGCATTCTGTTTGTGCTGCTTTGGCAGCACATCTGAGGGCCGCGGCTCTCAATTTGAGGGCCGCGGCTCTGATGCTTTTTTTTTTTGAATTTTTTGATTTTTTTTTTTTTGAAATTTTTTTTTTGAAATTTTTTTTTGAAATTTTTTTTTGAAACCAATTTCCTGCAAAAGAGACATGAAAACGAAAAATTAGAATAAATAAAATAAAACTCATGAAATAAAATAATGATGAAAATAAATAAAGTTGAGGAATTTGGGTTGCCTCCCAAGAAGCGCTTCATTTATAGTCTTCGGCTGGACTGTAGCAGATTCTAGGTCGTGTCAAGCAAGTGAATTGAGGACTTTTGACGATTAATTTCGCCTCCCCAATAATGCTTCAATCTTTGTCCGTTGACCTTAAATTTTCGACCATCTGTCCCTTGAACTTCAATTGCTCCATGTGGAAATACCTCATTGACAATAAACGGACCAGACCACCTTGATTTGAGCTTTCCCGGAAATAGCTTCAAACGAGAGTTATACAGCAACACTGATTGTCCCGGTTCAAAACTTCTGTCCACTATCTTCTTATCATGCCATTGCTTTGTTTTCTCTTTGTAGAGTTTGGCATTTCATAAGCTTGAAGGCGAAATTCATCAAGTTCATTTAATTGCAACAACCTTTTCTCACCTGCTGCATGTAAATCAAAGTTCAACTTCTTCACAGCCCAAAAAGCATTATGCTCAAGTTCCACCGGTAAGTGACAAGCTTTGCCAAAGATCATCTTGTAAGGAGACATGCCAATCGGAGTTTTGTAAGCCGTCCTATATGCCCACAATGCATCATCCAATCTTTTTGACCAATCTTTTCTTGTGGGACATACAGTTTTTTTCCAAAATCCTCTTAATTTCTCTATTTGATACCTCCGCTTGACCACTGGTTTGAGGATGGTACGCAGTTGCAACCTTGTGTTTAACTCCATACTTCGCTAAAAGTGCATCAAAATACTTGTTGCAAAAGTGACTTCCCTCATCACTAATGATTGCCCTCGGAGTGCCAAATCGAGTGAAAATATTTTTCTTCATGAAATTGATCACCACCTTTGAATCATTATGTGGAAAAGCTGCCGCTTCAACCCACTTGGAGACATAATCAACAGCAAGCAAAATGTATTTGTTGTTGTTTGAAGATATGAAAGGACCCATGAAGTCAATACCCCATACATCAAAAATTTCAATCTCCATGATGTTGTTGAGAGGCATCTCATGTCGCCTTGAGATGTTGCCCACTCTTTGGCACCTGTCACAATGCAAAACAAAATTGTGAGCATCCTTAAATAATGTAGGCCAATACAAACCTGATTGGAGGACTTTAGCAGCAATCCTTGTTCCTCCAAAGTGTCCTCCATAATCTGAAGAATGGCAGTGGTGAAGCACACTTTGAATTTCTTCTTCTGGAACACATTTTCTGAAAATCTGGTCTTTGCACTGCTTAAACAAGTAAGGCTCATCCCAAAAATAAAATTTGACATCATGCAAAAATTTCTTTTTCTGATGAAAATTTAACTCAGAGGGAATAATATTGCTTACCAAATAATTCACAAAATCAGCATACCAAGGAAGGGATTCCTTACCAACTTGAAGGATTTGTTCATCAGGAAAAGTCTCCTTGATTAAGGTGAAATCCTTACCTTGAGCTTCAATCTCCAATCATGATAGGTGGTCAGCCACTTGATTTTCTGTTCCTTTTCTGTCACGAATCTCGAGATCAAATTCTTGAAGCAAGAGAATCCACCTTATCAATCTTGGTTTCGCATCCTTCTTTGTAATTAAATATTTGATAGCTGAATGGTCAGTGTACACTATCACCTTTGTCCCCACAAGATAGGAGCGAAATTTGTCAAAAGCGAAAACTACAACCAAAAGCTCCTTTTCTGTTGTGGTATAATTTTTCTGGGCATCATTCAAAGTCTTGCTAGCATAATAGATAGAATGGAAGACTCTATCCTTCCTTTGTCCCAAAACAGCTCCCACCGCATAATCACTCGCATCACACATTAGTTCAAAAGGGAGAGTCCAATCGGGACTGATTATAATAGGTGCAGATATTAATCGTTTCTTCAAATCATCAAAAGCAACAAGACACTCATTATCAAACTTAAATGGCACATCTTTCTCCAATAAATTGCAAAGTGGTTTAGAAATTTTTGAAAAGTCTTTAATAAACCTTCTATAAAAACCAGCATGACCAAGAAAACTTCTAATACCTTTGACATTTATTGGAGGTGGTAGTTTTTCAATTGCTTCAATTTTTGCTTTATCTACCTCAATGCCCTTACTAGAGATTTTGTGCCCAAGGACGATACCTTCTCGTACCATGAAGTGACATTTCTCCCAATTGAGCACCAAATTCGTGTCTTCACATCTCTTGAGTACCCTAGCAAGATTCAAAAGGCAATCATCAAAATTATTCCCAAAAACAGAAAAATCATCCATAAATACCTCCAAGCACTTTTCCACCATATCTGTGAATATGGCCATCATACATCTTTGAAAGGTGGCAGGTGCATTACATAATCCAAATGGCATTCTTCTAAAAGCAAAGGTGCCATAAGGACATGTAAATGTAGTCTTCTCTTGATCTTCAGGAGCAATAGCAATTTGGTTGTAACCAGAATAACCATCAAGAAAACAATAATATTCCTTACCAGCCAAGCGGTCCAACATTTGATCAATGAAGGGAAGAGGGAAGTGATCTTTCCTTGTAGCCTTGTTGAGCTTGCGGTAGTCCATGCACACTCTCCATCCAGTCACAGTTCTTGTTGGAATGAGCTCATTATTATCATTGGTAACCACAGTCATTCCTCCTTTCTTAGGAACACATTGAACTGGACTTACCCATGAACTATCAGCGATAGGATAAACTATTCCAGCATCCAACCACTTGATGATTTCCTTTTTAACTACTTCCTTCATGATAGGATTCAATCTTCTTTGTTGCTCAATGGTGGCTTTGTGATTTTCCTCAAGGAGAATTTTGTGCATGCAAATAGAAGGGCTAATTCCCTTTATATCAGCTATGGTCCACCCAATTGCTTTCTTGAATTCTCGAAGTGTCCTCAATAACTTCTCTTCCTGCATGTTAGTAAGAGCAGCAGAAATAATAACTGGAAGAGTAGATGATTTTCCAAGAAATGCATACCTCAAATGATTAGGTAGAGGTTTAAGTTCCAAAGTAGGTGGTTCCTCAATGGAAGGTTTAGAAGCTGGCACCAAAGAAGCTGAAACATCTAAAGACTTAAATTGATGATTAGTCTTAAGTCTTGAGTGAGCATTTAAAAAATTAGAATATTCAACAAACTCATCATCATCCCTGTTAGAATTAGCAATTAAACATGCTTCAAGAGGGTCGTTGGGATTTTCTTCTAAGAAAGCATCATGTGTAAACTTATTTACCACACTCACAACAAAACAGTCTTCAGATGTTACAGGCAATTTTAGAGCTTTGAAAATATTAAATGTTACCTGTTGGTCTTGAACGCGCAAAGTGAGCTCACCTTTTTCCACATCAATCAAAGCTCTAGCAGTTGCCAAGAATGGCCTCCCAAGGATGATTGGAATTTGCCTATCTTCTTCCATGTCAAGAATTATAAAATCAACTGGAAAAATAAATTTATCTACCTTGACAAGAACGTCTTCAATGATTCCCCTTGGGTACACATAAGAACGATCAGCCAATTGCAAGGTAACAGAAGTGGGTTTGCATTCCCCCAAACCAAGTTTCTCAAAAATTGACCAAGGCATTAAATTGATACTTGCACCCAGATCACTCAACGCTTTTGCAAAAAATAAATTACCAATAGTGCAAGGGATAGTGAAACTACCTGGATCTTTGAGTTTTGGTGGCAGTTTATTTTGGAGAATAGCACTGCACTCTTCTGTAAGGGAAACAGTTTCAAACTCACCTAGCTTTCTCTTTTTGGAGAGGATGTCCTTCAAGAACTTGACATAACTAGGCATTTGTTCCAAAGCTTCAGCAAAAGGAATATTTATGTGTAATTTCTTGAAGACATCGATGAATTTTTGAAACTGCTTTTCAAGCTTTTGCTTTCGGAGCCTTTGTGGAAAAGGTGGTGGAGGATGAATGACTTGCGAAGTTCTTTCATCTTCAACCTTTACATCTTCTCGCTGTTCACTTACCTTCTCACTCTCACATAATCCTTCTTTCTCAACAAGTTCATGTTCAGGTTCTACTGCTTTTTCACTCACCCTTTCAATCTCTTTTCCACTCCTTAAAGTGATTGCTTGGCATTGTTCCTTACCTTTGGGGTTGATTTGTGTATCACTTGGTAGGGCACCTTGGGGTCTATTGTTGATGGAATTCGCAAGCTGCCCCATTTGGGTCTCAAGATTTCTCAAGGAGGCTCCTTGACTTTGAATCAAAGCTCCTTGACTTTGAATTAAAGCATCTTGCCTTTGAATTAAAGCATCATTCTTGGACATATATTGCAAGAGAAGTTCTTCCAAGTGGGATTTCTTTTCAGGAACTGGTGGTCTAACTTGTTGCTGGACACTAGGAGGCATGATGGGTTTTGGATTGGAAGGCCCTGCATTGTTATTCCATGAAAAGTTAGGGTGGTTTCTCCAACCAGGATTATAAGTATTGGAGTAAGGATTATTCTGCTGTCTATTCAAGTTCCCCACAAACTGGACTGATTCAGCATTATATGGACATTGATCATGTGAATGGCCATCTCCACACATCTCGCAAACCACTGATGAATTTTGAACCGCATGGACTCCTAGTGTGTCAAACTTTTTGGTCAGTGCAACCACTTGTGAAGCTAATTGAGCGGTCAAATTGCCAAGTGTATCAATTTCATAAGCTCCAACTACTTTTCTTGATCCCGACCTTTCTGAAGGCCATTGATAATTATTGGAGGCCATCTCTTCCAACAAGTTATAGGCATCTGCAGCATTCTTACTCATTAATGCCCCACCAGCAGCAGCATCAATTGTAGTTTTAATTGACCCAACCAGCCCATTGTAAAATGTCTGAACTTGCAACCAATCAGGAATCCCATGATGTGGACATCTTCTCAATAATTCCTTAAACCTTTCCCAAGCTTCATACAAGGACTCACCATCAAATTGTGTGAATGAGGTAATATCGTTCCTCATCTTTGCCTCTCAGTTAAAAATCCACTACGCAAGTATACGTATCGAATAGACAATATATTAGCAAGTAGAGTATCGTTCCCACGGAGAATTGGTCTAAAACTTTACTAATTACTAAAATTAAAACAATTTAATTTTATCCAAATAATCCAAATTAATTAATTAATTAAAACTAATAAACTAGAATTTAAAATAACAAGAAAAATAAAAATAATAACAACTGGAGAAAATATCAGATTAAACAAGCCTAGGATTACAATATCCCTCACAATTCATCTAAATTTTACCTCTCCTCCTTAACTTATTTCAATGGGTTGAATTGCTAACCTAGAGTCCTAAATTATTTATAAGGGTCTCCCGACTCGTCCTATAAAAATATCTATTTTAACCAAAACACTATATCCCTATGTGAATTGAAATTAAAACAGACTCATTAAGTTCAGGCTCTAATTTGGCTACATATGGCCTATAGGTATATCCCTATCCTATACGCAAATCATTTAACATGATCATATGCTATCCCAATTTTAGTCTACTCTAAACTCCCTCTCCCAAGTTTGTTTAGATTCCTAAATCAGTTTAATTGGTGGCCAAGCAATCAAAAGCATTAAGAACAAATTGGAATAAACAATTCAATTCCCATTGAAAATAAGTAAGAAAGAGATTAAAAACTTAGACTACATGTGAGTTCAACTGCAATCCTAGAAAAAGAAAATTAGCTACTCATAATTGCAAAAATCAATAAAATTGTATAAACTTCAACCATTGAAAATAACAAGAAGAATAAAAGCTAAGGAAGAAAATAAAATAATTGCCGCTTTGATCTCCGGGTTTCCGCTTCAACTTCTAGCTTCTTGAATCTCCAAAGGTTCTCTTTTTAGGTCTCCAAAATATCCTATATATACTAACAAACTTAACCTAAATTTCTCCAAGTTGACCTAGGGTTTAATTGGGCTTAAAACATAATGAGAGGCCCAAAAAATCACTTAACAATCTTTACAAATTTCCATTCCCGGCACAGTACGTCCAGCAACTTTGCGATGCGATTTTCTCCATCTTCGAGGCAGAACTGGGCAAAGTAATCTTCATGAAAGTTGTAACTCTATCTCTTAGCTTTCCAATGGTCTAAGAATCGCAGAAATTGGAGTTCTGTAGCTCGAGATATGGCTAAAACACTGAAGTATATGCAAGCAGATTTCTGGATATTTCAGCACCTTACTTTCCAAAATTAAACCCAATGACTTTAGGTCCTACCAAAAATATAAAAACTAATAAATATTAACCAAATTAAAGGAAATAACATAAAATTAAATAACTTACTTAAAAATAAACTAAATATAAAAATAACTAAAAATTAAGTAAATTACAATTAAAAACTAAGGACTTAGCTAAAATTTAATAACAAAATTGGAATAAAATAATTCTATAAAATAGAATTATCACACCCCCAAACTTAAGATTTTGCTAGTCCTCGAGCAAAAGAAAAGAAGAAAATGCAAACATGAAAATCCTTGAACGAGAGATAGAAATACCAAATCATGATTTCTCAATTTTTCCTCAGAAATTAACTCAAATTCTAGCTTAAGGTAACATATAACTAATCCTTAAATTCATGCATCAATTCAAGCGAAACTTTATTTTTCGAATAGACTTCCGTGTGTGTGTGAATGCTCTTTTACAAAGAATATCATGCAATTCAAATTAGTTTATGCCAAATCTAAGCATAGATTAGTACTTGGATCCCATAAGTTTGCTTTTCATCTCTCTCTCCACTAATGTAGATTAACACTTATTCAAGAATCAATAGGTCTTTATCAAGCTTGTAATGTAAGGCTAGGGTCAAGGTATGATAAAGGATATATTTAGGCTCAAATTCACCCTAAGCACTTAATCAATCTAGGACACATAAAGAGCTCAAATTTTTTTTTTTTTAGCACCCTCAAACTTAAAATAAACTTTCATTTGTAACACACATTGCTTTCTTTTCTTTCTTCTTCTTTTTTTTTTTTTCAACCCCCAAACTTATTTTTGACAATTATAACAAGGGGTAATTTTTCCAACAACCTTCATCAAATTTTTTTTTTTTTCTTTCACCTTTCTCCTCAATTTATTCTTTAAGCTCAAATCATTCCTTAGAAAGATTAAAATACTTAGAGGGTGGAAGGTTCAAATTGTTGGATTTAAATAGACAGGCCATGGCTAACATAATTAGGTAATTACAAAGAAAAGGTAAATTAGGCTCAAAAAGGGTGACTAAGGATAAATATAACAAGGTAGGCTCAAAAAGGCTCAAACGGTCCAAAGATGGCCTAAATCACTTCCTATCCTAAGTGTTATCTAAGATTTCGCCTCGAGAGAGAATCAAACAAATTCTAGAATTCATGACTTCACTATACTTTTTCATCAATATAAATTTTATTTGAATCACATAAAAATTCTAAGTAAAATAGTATAGTGCTCAAATTATTGGAAGTCACATTCTAAAATAAAATTAACACAAGAATATCACATAAAATTAAATCATAACTATATGCTTCCCAAAAGCTAAGAATCAAAAGATAATTAAAATATCATCCTAGGATTGGGACATTCATGAATAAGGCGCATCTATCTCAAATTTTTTTTTTTTTGAAATAAACAATTGAAACATGCAAAATATAAATAAACATGCAAAATAAATTCTAAACTAAAGCTATCTAAACATTAAAACAAAAAATTTCGATGCTACCCCCAAACTTAGAATAAACATTGTCCTCAATGTGATAAAAGAAATTAAAGAAAAAGGACAAGAATACTCCCCTGACTTCGAAACGGCAGACTATGAGTCCTCTGCATTGTCACCTCCAAGATCATCGTCAGAGTCAGAATCCGTAGGAAACGAAGGAAACGTAGTCATGTCCATCCCAATGTAGGCACCATAAGCTCTCATCATCTGTTCAAGTGCCCGATTTTGTCTTTCTTGACGATCTAAGCGACGATCAACACGTTCCATCCATTGAGCGATACTGCGTGTGGGCACTGCTTGGGAAGCTGGAGGAACAGCTTGTGAAGAGGAAGGGGCGGCCTGAGAAGAACTTCCAGCGACTGGTGCAGATGGCTCGAATCTCTGAAGAGTGCTCAGGGTGATTGGAAGCTTTGGTTGTTGCAATTCTTCGCCAGCGCTCCAAGACACACCAGCTTTCGCACATAAAGCAGTAATTAAGGACGGAAAACCGATACCATCTCGTTTTGTGCGCCCCGTATGTAAGATGGCATGCGAGATCACCTTACCAATATCAATAGACTTATGAGTGACAATGGCATAGATAAGCACTGCACGATCCCTTGTGACATCACTGATATGAGTGGAAGGGAGCAATCGTGCCGCTACAAAATGCAACCAAGCCTTGTACTCTGGTTTCATGGCGCTGCGTTTAAATGACACTGGCTCCCCATGTGATGTTTTCCATTGCGCTCCCTCAACACACAATGTCGATATAATCTCACGATAGTCTTGATGATCTCCCAAATATTGCTCGTATTCATCATGCTCGATATTTGGGGTCCCAAAAAATGCATTGATAGCCTGGCTGTGAAAAGGTACTCGTTTACCACGGACAAAAGCTACATGATCAACATGTTCGACCGCATTGGCATAAAATTCGCGAACTACAGGTACAACTGCGGCTTCAGGTTGAGTGGTAAATCTGAGCCAAGGTCTATCATAAAGCATGTCAAAAAGCGCCTGGTAAGGTAAGGGAGGAATATGAATTCCTCGTTCAGGAATGGGCACTTTGTTGATCAAGGACGTGTGATAGCGCTCCGAGGCTTCAGCAGAAACGAATTTCGATCTATCAAAAGACCCACTGGAACTGGCTTTGGATCTCTTTGGTGCCATTCCTGGAGGGAGGAGTGAGGGTGGTGGTGGAAGTGAAACTAAAACAAAAAAAAAAACTAAATAATAAAAAAAATTTAGAGTGAAAAGGAGAGAGAGAGAGAGAGAGAAAGAAAGTTGCAGGAAAAATATGGAGGGGGAAGGGGAATGGGCGGCAGAAAACAAAATAAAAGTGACATGAAGAGAGAGAAAAAAAAATAAAAAATAAGAAAAAAAATAAAAAAATAAAAAAAATAAAAAAAATTAGAATTTCAAAGGGGTTAGGGCTATGCCCTAACCCAGCGCCGCGGCCAAGGCCGCGGCCCGCAAAATTTTTCGTACCCGAAGCGTTACGCTTCGGGTTTGAGCGCCGCGGCGCTCGATGCTTCTGTGCTGTACTTCTTCTAGCGCTGCGGCCTTCCATTTGAGGGCCGCGGCGCTCAAGCATTCTGTTTGTGCTGCTTTGGCAGCACATCTGAGGGCCGCGGCTCTCAATTTGAGGGCCGCGGCTCTGATGCTTTTTTTTTTTTGAATTTTTTGATTTTTTTTTTTTGAAATTTTTTTTTTGAAATTTTTTTTTGAAATTTTTTTTTGAAACCAATTTCCTGCAAAAGAGACATGAAAACGAAAAATTAGAATAAATAAAATAAAACTCATGAAATAAAATAATGATGAAAATAAATAAAGTTGAGGAATTTGGGTTGCCTCCCAAGAAGCGCTTCATTTATAGTCTTCGGCTGGACTGTAGCAGATTCTAGGTCGTGTCAAGCAAGTGAATTGAGGACTTTTGACGATTAATTTCGCCTCCCCAATAATGCTTCAATCTTTGTCCGTTGACCTTAAATTTTCGACCATCTGTCCCTTGAACTTCAATTGCTCCATGTGGAAATACCTCATTGACAATAAACGGACCAGACCACCTTGATTTGAGCTTTCCCGGAAATAGCTTCAAACGAGAGTTATACAGCAACACTGATTGTCCCGGTTCAAAACTTCTGTCCACTATCTTCTTATCATGCCATTGCTTTGTTTTCTCTTTGTAGAGTTTGGCATTTCATAAGCTTGAAGGCGAAATTCATCAAGTTCATTTAATTGCAACAACCTTTTCTCACCTGCTGCATGTAAATCAAAGTTCAACTTCTTCACAGCCCAAAAAGCATTATGCTCAAGTTCCACCGGTAAGTGACAAGCTTTGCCAAAGATCATCTTGTAAGGAGACATGCCAATCGGAGTTTTGTAAGCCGTCCTATATGCCCACAATGCATCATCCAATCTTTTTGACCAATCTTTTCTTGTGGGACATACAGTTTTTTTCCAAAATCCTCTTAATTTCTCTATTTGATACCTCCGCTTGACCACTGGTTTGAGGATGGTACGCAGTTGCAACCTTGTGTTTAACTCCATACTTCGCTAAAAGTGCATCAAAATACTTGTTGCAAAAGTGACTTCCCTCATCACTAATGATTGCCCTCGGAGTGCCAAATCGAGTGAAAATATTTTTCTTCATGAAATTGATCACCACCTTTGAATCATTATGTGGAAAAGCTGCCGCTTCAACCCACTTGGAGACATAATCAACAGCAAGCAAAATGTATTTGTTGTTGTTTGAAGATATGAAAGGACCCATGAAGTCAATACCCCATACATCAAAAATTTCAATCTCCATGATGTTGTTGAGAGGCATCTCATGTCGCCTTGAGATGTTGCCCACTCTTTGGCACCTGTCACAATGCAAAACAAAATTGTGAGCATCCTTAAATAATGTAGGCCAATACAAACCTGATTGGAGGACTTTAGCAGCAATCCTTGTTCCTCCAAAGTGTCCTCCATAATCTGAAGAATGGCAGTGGTGAAGCACACTTTGAATTTCTTCTTCTGGAACACATTTTCTGAAAATCTGGTCTTTGCACTGCTTAAACAAGTAAGGCTCATCCCAAAAATAAAATTTGACATCATGCAAAAATTTCTTTTTCTGATGAAAATTTAACTCAGAGGGAATAATATTGCTTACCAAATAATTCACAAAATCAGCATACCAAGGAAGGGATTCCTTACCAACTTGAAGGATTTGTTCATCAGGAAAAGTCTCCTTGATTAAGGTGAAATCCTTACCTTGAGCTTCAATCTCCAATCATGATAGGTGGTCAGCCACTTGATTTTCTGTTCCTTTTCTGTCACGAATCTCGAGATCAAATTCTTGAAGCAAGAGAATCCACCTTATCAATCTTGGTTTCGCATCCTTCTTTGTAATTAAATATTTGATAGCTGAATGGTCAGTGTACACTATCACCTTTGTCCCCACAAGATAGGAGCGAAATTTGTCAAAAGCGAAAACTACAACCAAAAGCTCCTTTTCTGTTGTGGTATAATTTTTCTGGGCATCATTCAAAGTCTTGCTAGCATAATAGATAGAATGGAAGACTCTATCCTTCCTTTGTCCCAAAACAGCTCCCACCGCATAATCACTCGCATCACACATTAGTTCAAAAGGGAGAGTCCAATCGGGACTGATTATAATAGGTGCAGATATTAATCGTTTCTTCAAATCATCAAAAGCAACAAGACACTCATTATCAAACTTAAATGGCACATCTTTCTCCAATAAATTGCAAAGTGGTTTAGAAATTTTTGAAAAGTCTTTAATAAACCTTCTATAAAAACCAGCATGACCAAGAAAACTTCTAATACCTTTGACATTTATTGGAGGTGGTAGTTTTTCAATTGCTTCAATTTTTGCTTTATCTACCTCAATGCCCTTACTAGAGATTTTGTGCCCAAGGACGATACCTTCTCGTACCATGAAGTGACATTTCTCCCAATTGAGCACCAAATTCGTGTCTTCACATCTCTTGAGTACCCTAGCAAGATTCAAAAGGCAATCATCAAAATTATTCCCAAAAACAGAAAAATCATCCATAAATACCTCCAAGCACTTTTCCACCATATCTGTGAATATGGCCATCATACATCTTTGAAAGGTGGCAGGTGCATTACATAATCCAAATGGCATTCTTCTAAAAGCAAAGGTGCCATAAGGACATGTAAATGTAGTCTTCTCTTGATCTTCAGGAGCAATAGCAATTTGGTTGTAACCAGAATAACCATCAAGAAAACAATAATATTCCTTACCAGCCAAGCGGTCCAACATTTGATCAATGAAGGGAAGAGGGAAGTGATCTTTCCTTGTAGCCTTGTTGAGCTTGCGGTAGTCCATGCACACTCTCCATCCAGTCACAGTTCTTGTTGGAATGAGCTCATTATTATCATTGGTAACCACAGTCATTCCTCCTTTCTTAGGAACACATTGAACTGGACTTACCCATGAACTATCAGCGATAGGATAAACTATTCCAGCATCCAACCACTTGATGATTTCCTTTTTAACTACTTCCTTCATGATAGGATTCAATCTTCTTTGTTGCTCAATGGTGGCTTTGTGATTTTCCTCAAGGAGAATTTTGTGCATGCAAATAGAAGGGCTAATTCCCTTTATATCAGCTATGGTCCACCCAATTGCTTTCTTGAATTCTCGAAGTGTCCTCAATAACTTCTCTTCCTGCATGTTAGTAAGAGCAGCAGAAATAATAACTGGAAGAGTAGATGATTTTCCAAGAAATGCATACCTCAAATGATTAGGTAGAGGTTTAAGTTCCAAAGTAGGTGGTTCCTCAATGGAAGGTTTAGAAGCTGGCACCAAAGAAGCTGAAACATCTAAAGACTTAAATTGATGATTAGTCTTAAGTCTTGAGTGAGCATTTAAAAAATTAGAATATTCAACAAACTCATCATCATCCCTGTTAGAATTAGCAATTAAACATGCTTCAAGAGGGTCGTTGGGATTTTCTTCTAAGAAAGCATCATGTGTAAACTTATTTACCACACTCACAACAAAACAGTCTTCAGATGTTACAGGCAATTTTAGAGCTTTGAAAATATTAAATGTTACCTGTTGGTCTTGAACGCGCAAAGTGAGCTCACCTTTTTCCACATCAATCAAAGCTCTAGCAGTTGCCAAGAATGGCCTCCCAAGGATGATTGGAATTTGCCTATCTTCTTCCATGTCAAGAATTATAAAATCAACTGGAAAAATAAATTTATCTACCTTGACAAGAACGTCTTCAATGATTCCCCTTGGGTACACATAAGAACGATCAGCCAATTGCAAGGTAACAGAAGTGGGTTTGCATTCCCCCAAACCAAGTTTCTCAAAAATTGACCAAGGCATTAAATTGATACTTGCACCCAGATCACTCAACGCTTTTGCAAAAAATAAATTACCAATAGTGCAAGGGATAGTGAAACTACCTGGATCTTTGAGTTTTGGTGGCAGTTTATTTTGGAGAATAGCACTGCACTCTTCTGTAAGGGAAACAGTTTCAAACTCACCTAGCTTTCTCTTTTTGGAGAGGATGTCCTTCAAGAACTTGACATAACTAGGCATTTGTTCCAAAGCTTCAGCAAAAGGAATATTTATGTGTAATTTCTTGAAGACATCGATGAATTTTTGAAACTGCTTTTCAAGCTTTTGCTTTCGGAGCCTTTGTGGAAAAGGTGGTGGAGGATGAATGACTTGCGAAGTTCTTTCATCTTCAACCTTTACATCTTCTCGCTGTTCACTTACCTTCTCACTCTCACATAATCCTTCTTTCTCAACAAGTTCATGTTCAGGTTCTACTGCTTTTTCACTCACCCTTTCAATCTCTTTTCCACTCCTTAAAGTGATTGCTTGGCATTGTTCCTTACCTTTGGGGTTGATTTGTGTATCACTTGGTAGGGCACCTTGGGGTCTATTGTTGATGGAATTCGCAAGCTGCCCCATTTGGGTCTCAAGATTTCTCAAGGAGGCTCCTTGACTTTGAATCAAAGCTCCTTGACTTTGAATTAAAGCATCTTGCCTTTGAATTAAAGCATCATTCTTGGACATATATTGCAAGAGAAGTTCTTCCAAGTGGGATTTCTTTTCAGGAACTGGTGGTCTAACTTGTTGCTGGACACTAGGAGGCATGATGGGTTTTGGATTGGAAGGCCCTGCATTGTTATTCCATGAAAAGTTAGGGTGGTTTCTCCAACCAGGATTATAAGTATTGGAGTAAGGATTATTCTGCTGTCTATTCAAGTTCCCCACAAACTGGACTGATTCAGCATTATATGGACATTGATCATGTGAATGGCCATCTCCACACATCTCGCAAACCACTGATGAATTTTGAACCGCATGGACTCCTAGTGTGTCAAACTTTTTGGTCAGTGCAACCACTTGTGAAGCTAATTGAGCGGTCAAATTGCCAAGTGTATCAATTTCATAAGCTCCAACTACTTTTCTTGATCCCGACCTTTCTGAAGGCCATTGATAATTATTGGAGGCCATCTCTTCCAACAAGTTATAGGCATCTGCAGCATTCTTACTCATTAATGCCCCACCAGCAGCAGCATCAATTGTAGTTTTAATTGACCCAACCAGCCCATTGTAAAATGTCTGAACTTGCAACCAATCAGGAATCCCATGATGTGGACATCTTCTCAATAATTCCTTAAACCTTTCCCAAGCTTCATACAAGGACTCACCATCAAATTGTGTGAATGAGGTAATATCGTTCCTCATCTTTGCCTCTCAGTTAAAAATCCACTACGCAAGTATACGTATCGAATAGACAATATATTAGCAAGTAGAGTATCGTTCCCACGGAGAATTGGTCTAAAACTTTACTAATTACTAAAATTAAAACAATTTAATTTTATCCAAATAATCCAAATTAATTAATTAATTAAAACTAATAAACTAGAATTTAAAATAACAAGAAAAATAAAAATAATAACAACTGGAGAAAATATCAGATTAAACAAGCCTAGGATTACAATATCCCTCACAATTCATCTAAATTTTACCTCTCCTCCTTAACTTATTTCAATGGGTTGAATTGCTAACCTAGAGTCCTAAATTATTTATAAGGGTCTCCCGACTCGTCCTATAAAAATATCTATTTTAACCAAAACACTATATCCCTATGTGAATTGAAATTAAAACAGACTCATTAAGTTCAGGCTCTAATTTGGCTACATATGGCCTATAGGTATATCCCTATCCTATACGCAAATCATTTAACCAATTCATCATATGCTATCCCAATTTTAGTCTACTCTAAACTCCCTCTCCCAAGTTTGTTTAGATTCCTAAATCAGTTTAATTGGTGGCCAAGCAATCAAAAGCATTAAGAACAAATTGGAATAAACAATTCAATTCCCATTGAAAATAAGTAAGAAAGAGATTAAAAACTTAGACTACATGTGAGTTCAACTGCAATCCTAGAAAAAGAAAATTAGCTACTCATAATTGCAAAAATCAATAAAATTGTATAAACTTCAACCATTGAAAATAACAAGAAGAATAAAAGCTAAGGAAGAAAATAAAATAATTGCCGCTTTGATCTCCGGGTTTCCGCTTCAACTTCTAGCTTCTTGAATCTCCAAAGGTTCTCTTTTTAGGTCTCCAAAATATCCTATATATACTAACAAACTTAACCTAAATTTCTCCAAGTTGACCTAGGGTTTAATTGGGCTTAAAACATAATGAGAGGCCCAAAAAATCACTTAACAATCTTTACAAATTTCCATTCCCGGCACAGTACGTCCAGCAACTTTGCGATGCGATTTTCTCCATCTTCGAGGCAGAACTGGGCAAAGTAATCTTCATGAAAGTTGTAGCTCTATCTCTTAGCTTTCCAATGGTCTAAGAATCGCAGCAATTGGAGTTCTGTAGCTCGAGATATGACTAAAACACTGAAGTATATGCAAGTAGATTTCTGGATATTTCAGCACCTTACTTTCCAAAATTAAACCCAATGACTTTAGGTCCTACCAAAAATATAAAAACTAATAAATATTAACCAAATTAAAGGAAATAACATAAAATTAAATAACTTACTTAAAAATAAACTAAATATAAAAATAACTAAAAATTAAGTAAATTACAATTAAAAACTAAGGACTTAGCTAAAATTTAATAACAAAATTGGAATAAAATAATTTTATAAAATAGAATTATCAAATATTAGAAGGGAACAAGCGATAATAGCCAAGAGATTTAATAACCATGATGCACTGGTTGAAAACGAGACAATTTTGATCTAGCTAATATTTAAACCCTTCCTCTTTTGACTCAGAATTGATTCTACATTCAAGGCTAAGCCAACCATGAAGGTACACCAATCATTCTAGCAAGAAAGCGATATCGATGGTTTATCACAAACCGTTGTCAAACAAGGGTTTCACATACCATACAAACACAATTTCATCATTTCATACTATAGCAAGTATATACGTGTATGTAAAGAAATCACGTGCAATTTCATACACTGCCTCAATAAGACCATGTGTGCACCCCCTACCTATTAGAGTACTTGCAGGCGTTACGTCTCGTTGTCCCTACAAGCCTCTAGGTGGGTGCACTTTCTACCTACCAGAGCACTTACAGGCGTTACGTCTCGCTGTCTTTATAAGCCTCTCAGTGGAGAGTTCCCAGAAATCATGGGCGTTACGTCTCACTGTCCCCACTTTACTTAGTACCTATCATAGTACTTGCAAGCGTTATGTCTCGCTGTCCCTACAAGCCTCTGGACCTCATGGGTACATTTCCTACTAAACATAGCAATATGACCATGGGGGCACTCCTATTCGCACACCCTCAGTCATTATTACACATTGTAGTTTCATTCATATAATTATCAACACATTAAACAAGCAGACATCCATTTTTTTTTCACACAGTACATAATCACAGCATAAAATATTTCCAAAAGCTTGTTCCCAAGATTATCCCATCATCTGTGAGCCTCTTTATCATCGTACACATGTACGGTTATAATCATTACACAATATTATCTATCAATGCACAACATATATACATATATGTATAGATATATACCCATATAATGTAATAACACCCAAATTCACAACAGCCACATTTCGCAACATAGAGACAATTTATCAAGGGCTTGTTCCCAAGACTTATTTAGATTTAACCAGAAATTGCATGCAAATCATTCAAACCATTTATTCAAATATATTCATCTTCCCAAAATAATTTTTGAAATGCAGATTCACTCATAGTTGTTTAAAATCCAGATTTCGGGTACACTCGGATTAATAGTCCTCAAGCATGATTCCCTTGCCTTTTTCGGACGTCTCACCACCTTGACACAAAATAAAATTAGGAAATTTATTATATTGGGTTTAATTAGGTATAAAATTAACCTAATTTCTATACGGATGCATAAAATACTCGATCAATCGCTTAAACGCAGTGTTGACCTAATTCGGTCGATTACTCGATAAATTGGCCAATGTGTCCGATTTGATTCCAAATTGCACCATTCTTTTTCTAATACCTTAATTCACCACATACCATTTAAATAGTGCCAATTTCAGCATTAAAAATTTTCCATTTCTTCATGGAAAAATTCAGCCATTACAGTGCATTAGCACTATAATTTTTCCTATTTAACTTTTTCACCTTAAATTGTCGTTTTCCAATTCATTTCATTTGAAATGAAACCATTTCATTTGAAATGAAACCATTTCATTTGAAATGAAACCATTTCATTTTCAAAACATAACCTATGATATTCGACCTTGAAAGATTCATGGGGAAAATCAAGTTTTTTCTTACGGTTTTGCTTACTAACATGCTAACCTATCTCTAAACACTAATATAGTCTAGAATCAAGCCAATCCAACATTAATTCCTCTTCCATACCCATTTTTCAGAATTGAATTCATCATTATAACTCAATATTCATCCATGGAAATCAAGAACAAAAGCATGGATAAGCTAGGTTTGAAGTAAATCTAAAGAAATCTCACCTTTGTTTGGCTTGAATCTTGAAAAATCTTGAAATTCCTTGAATTTTTGGCTTGTTTTTCTTGTTTTTCTCCTTTTTCTCTTTTGTTTTCCTTTGCTGCAGGTTTGTGCCGAATTTGATGAGAGAAAGTGAGGGTTATGTGCTGATTTTATTAGTTTAATCATAAAATAAATGGCTTGCCACATGGCAAAATGCCATTAGTCCATTTTTTTACTTTTTTGACTTTTTCTTCCAATTCTTTTCCACCACATGATTAGTCTAAGTCAAGATATGATTAAAAGATGACCATGGCTGGAAAAATATGTTCTGGTGGTGAAAAATTACCATTTTGCCCCCGAGATGGTAAAATTACGATTTTACCCCTATACCCCGAAATGTACCGGAATCACATTATTTCTACTTTTCAACCTCAAATAACACTAATATTGATCAATATTAATCAAATGGGGTAAAAATCTTTTCAAAAAAATTCCTGTTTAGTCCTCCAGTGGCAAAATTATCATTTTGCCCTTGTGTTCCAAAAATACCGAAAAATCAAAATTTTTACTGCTAAACTTCATTTTATACTCCAATAATCATAATTATATTTCATATAATTATTTTTGGTCCAATGTGATCAAATCTTGGCTAAAAATCTTCATTTTATCATCAAATGGTAAAATGACCGTTTTATCCCTAACTAGTCAATTTTCCCGATTGACTCCAAACTGGACCTTGAACTCCGAATCACTATTCTAAGTCATTCTGTGGGTTTCAGAATTTTCAAATTCCTCTTAGAATTTCTATTTGAACTAGTTCAAGGCTCGATTTAACTTAATTGTACCACTAGGTACAATACCGGCTTTAAACAAATTCGACAGGGTTTCACAGGACAACATTTCAACCTTTTCTAATCCCAACAAACAAACTGAATTATTCATGGTGTCCAATTCAAGCTTTGCATATTCCACATTAATTTCCCTATTAAGCTCCGTTTGTTTCTCAATTTCAACAACTTGGAGATTTAAAAATTTAGGACTCCTGCTATTATTTAAACTTTCATCCCTTGCTTAAAAACATGTTGCTGATAGCTAGAGTCTATGCCTGCTCCATCATCTAGCATATTATTAGAATCTATTTGTCCCTTACCTTTTCCACCATGATAATTCAAATCATGAGATAATTTCGAAAAGATCTCCTCTACCAATATCACATGAGATTTTTTTAGTGTAGCCTTTGAATTCAAATCCTACTAAACTTCATCACACTTAGGAAACTTTTCCAGCTTATCGTTAAGTGAAATTAATTTTGAATTTTGAACTTCTTTTTTCTGCTCAACCAAAACTCCCCTAGTTTAGCACTACCGTTATTCACATACTTAACTCCAGTTTTCTGCAACTTTCTTTCTTCTAAAAGTTCACCATTACTAGTTTGCAAAACCTTCTCAACCTTTACTTTAATCCCATCATCGGCTACAGTTTTATAAACATTATTCAAAGTATTACATTGGCAACCACAACAATGTTGTTTCATTAATTCCCTATTGTCTATTTTCAGACAACTTAACTTCATCCACCTTTTTTTGTCCAAAGCACCTACCATGTCAGAATCTTCCCCACAAACTGCCATAAAATTTAACTCATTCTCAATTCTGAAAGGATTTGAATTTTAAAAAGATTTACTTCCTTGCAAATTCTCCTTACCCATTTGTGAATTAGATTTGAATTTTAAATTATCCTCCTTGGATGAATCTGCATCCAAACAAACCATACCGATTAAACCCTTATTCACTTTTTTTGATTACCGATGACCAATAATGTAGTGATGTAGGGCTGAACATTTACAATATTGAAAACCATAGCTTTCAAAGTGAATTGATCCTTCCTAATTTTAATTTAATGATATAATGGAATTTTCTGCAAACTACTAACTTGTACCAAAATTAGTCCATGGCTGAATCTATCTAAATTCATGGTTTCATACTCGATTCTCATAAACTTTCCCCATCTATCCCTTAATGCCTTCAACATGTTAAAATTCCATAGATAAATAAGAATTCCTTCAACTTTAACTCAACACAAGAATTTCAGTTTATCCTATTTAATGTCAGGTGGCACCAAGCTAGTGAACCACTCTTGAAAGTATTCCATGTAATCTGCAAAAAGGACTTCCATCTCATCCTCATTTGAAAAGAGACAATCACTCTAAGTCCCCCAGCTTCATGAATATGAACCATCATGCCTGTTGATCCAAATTATATTCAACCATTTCTAAACACAAACCTTATTGAACAAAACCCAATGCACATTTTCTCAACCATACATTATTCAACTTAGGTACAAAGACATTAACACCAATATTTTCCTTACCTTTATCCTCAGCCTTAGGTTTACCTTCAACCTTAATTAGCTGTGACTTTACATTCATCTCCTTGCTTGTATTCACAACCTTAGGTCTATCTTCCACCTTCCTTGGCTATGCACGTTTATCTTTTCCCCCACATTTTTTTCCATTAGCAACAACATCTTTGAATGAATGATGATACAAAAAATTATCTTGCATTCGACCATACGGTGGATCACTTTTAGGTTATCTGTTTTCTAATACCTTCTTCACAATAATATGTTGGCTAAAAATAATCATCCCATGATTATGAAGGATTGCTGTTTGTTGCTCTTTAGCAAGCCTATAACGCACAAAAGCAAAAAACATACCATGTTTCTAATGGATCTTGGAACGAATACATTAACCACAACACCAAACTTGTAACACCCCATACCTTCATTGGACATAAATAAGATTTTATTGATCAAACAAGTGATCATTTAATGTGAATTCACGTCCTAAGAAACGCTTAAGAATAAATAATTTCGCTCGCGCATAAGCAGTAATTAAATAATAATATTTTAGTCATAGATGAATTAGTGAGCTCAAGGATGATCCGGAAGTAAATCGAGACATAATAATGTGTTTCGGGACCAAAGTAGGCAAGTGAAAAATTTTGAAATAAAATAATATTTTATTTATTAACAAAATTAGTCATGAAAACTGAAATATGACTAATTTAAGTGGAGGAGGAGAAGTAAAGGAGAATTTTGAAGGAAAAATGACGATAATCGTATAGCGTGATTTTTTTTGAGCTAACGTGATTTTTTTTAGCTAACTCTGTACGTAAATATTTAAATATTATGGTGACATCGCGTTGAAATGCGATCTTCATATTTCGGTTATATACGTGTAATGGAAGGTGGATATGAGAGAATTAAAATTTTTACACACATCGAAGGGATCAAATTCAAAGTATAAAAGTTTGTTAATGGACATTAAAATATATACATATAATGATAAAAAAAAACCAAGGCCAACATGGGCAGCCGCCCATTTGGCCAATTGAAGAGTCAATTAAATATTGTTGTGGTGTTGAAATGATGGTAATGGGGGCTGATTTGAAGGAGAAAGAATAAAGAATGAAAAAAAAAAGGTGAAGAAAAGCCTGTGGCGGGTGGCAAAGTGGAAGTCATTTTTTTTATGTGATTCTATCCCTTGAAACAAGTGTAAAAGAAGTCAAAAAGGGGATGACCTTGGGCAGTCCACCCATGATGAACAAAGAAAAAAAAATTAAATAAATAATGAAAGGAATAGAACACGTGTGGAACCCGCCCATGTAAGCTCATAAACAAATAAGGATGGTAGGCCAAGGCCAAGCATTCGGCCAATGAAGGTGCAGACAAAGTCGAGAGAAAAGAGAAAAAAGATAGAGATCGGTCATGTGCGATAAGAGTGAAGAAATGAGTTGAGAGAGAGAGAGAGAGAGAGAGCTTGGTTTTGGTGATAAAATGATTGAATAAAAAGAGAAAAATTTGATTTTTCTTTAGGTAAATTACTATCCAAACTTTTGCGTTTTCTAGCTGAAAATTGGTGATTTTTATGGCTGATTTTTGGAATTAAAAATCTGCTGGAATTTGAGTTATTGTGCTGCCAATTTATTGTAGAAAAATAGAGTAGAAAAGTGCAGAATTTTTGGGCTATTATTGCTGAAATTTTCGAGTGAAATGGGCGGCTTTTGGCTGCTAATTTTGAAGATGAAAAAAGGCAGAAAAGTGCTGCCACAATGAGTATAAAAGGAGGAGGAAATGGAGGGGTTGCCACCACCGGTGATGAATGAGGAACGGAGGAGCTGACTGGCGGTGGTGGAGAGAACAGGCTGCCACGGTGAAGGAAGCCACAACTGGAGGAAGAAAGGAGAAGAAAAAGACATGGAAGAGAAAGAAAAAAAAGAAAAAAAAAAGAAAAAAAAATAAAAATGAAAATGGATGAAAAGGAAAAATAAAAAGAAAGTGGGACAAATAAGAAAAATAAAATTAGGCAAGGCCTAATGAAGAAATAAAATTGGACATGGCCCAATAGAAAATATTAAATGGGCTTGGCCCAATAGAAAAAGTGGAAAGGGCTCATGGACAAGGTCCAATAGCTAGGAGGAATGGAAAAGGCCCAATGGTAAGATTTTTATTATATTTCAAGGTTTATGGATAGTTTAACATTTTGCATATTTTAGATGAAAAATATGCAAGTTATTTAAGAAATTTTAACTGAATTACTACTCATACAAATGTATGATTAAATATATCGAATTTAAATTTTACATTGCTAGGAACGTCTGTCGAAGAGGCGAGCCGAGCGAAATAGGTGACCGAAAAATAAAAACAATTAGTTACGTGTACAAAAATAGCGAAGAAATATTCTGCTATTTAGAGATGAGTAGGGGGTGTCAATTTTAAATATTCCTAATTATATATGTATGTATATATATGAATTAATTTACGTATAAATTGTGAGATGTATGAATCGATGCAAATTTATGAAATTATGAGTGCAAATTATTTTTAGAAATCGTTCAAAATATATATATATATATATAAAGTATAAGTAAAGCATTTTGAAACAATTGGAAACAAGCTTTTCAACTCGATTTAGTTCCTAGATTGTGCCTTATATATTTGTGTAATATGCATACATGATTTAGAGATTTAAATTTCTCTATGTATGGTATTTTACGAATCATGCATTAAATTTTATTTTGTGAATATACGATGAATTTTTATGACTTTTATATCGAATATTTAGCAATAAATTAGAATGAGACTTTAAGGGTATAAATGATTTTTAAGACAGTTTTTATAAATGAAATGAGATTTCTAATTTGTTTAGAAATTGAATGGTTTATGATAATATGGCATGAATGTTTGGATTTGAAATAGTTTAAAATATTCCCTTCGGGGGAAGTTTTAAGAGGTCCGAGATTCGAAGCTTGGCGAGTTATCCCTGTTGGGGGCTATGGAGCTGTTGCGATAATGCGGTTGGCCAATAGTCAAGTGATGAGGACCCAGACCTATCGATAATTGCCAAATCATGCCATTGAAATTTTAACTTAATTGGTGGATTATTATCTACTGCAGTAGACAGGTTTTTATGGATCGGCCTATATAGAGGTCGCACGGTAAAACCCCTATATACTTTTATCTCAATTGTAGAGACGTACAGGGTTGTCCTGAGGTATAATAGAGTTCACCTCACACAAACCACCACGTGAAAGCGAACTCAGCTAACGCCAAGGAACGGTTGAGTTTTGAATAATTTACAGCCTTGGCGGATTCGGTTGAATACTCCAGCGCAAGGTATCACCAAATATGAGTTTTATGGCACGAGCCAAGATTTTAAGCAGTCATAAGCCTTGTTGTGTATTTTTGATAAAATATAATTGTTTTACATAGATTGAAATAAATTTTAACAATATGAATTATGTTTCTTGGCATGATGAGAAAATTGAATTAAACGATTTTTCGTAGCTCCCCTGATTTTACTATCATGTGAATTTTCCCTCGCATGCGAAGAGATTTGTAAATAACGTATACACTCGATTAGTGTTTGATTTCATGAGAGCTTGCCCAATATTATCGATTTGATTCGAAAATGGTTTTACTTTATATGAAATTCTCGATTTTGATATAAGGCACAAAACCTCTGCTTGAAATAAATTGTTTTTGTGATTCTGTGTTTTTGCCTTCAACTGATCTGCCGTTTGGTTGTTTCCTATCTACACCATATTCATTGGGTCGATGATATTCTCTGAGTCTATGAGACTCACACCCCATTTTATTCCCCTTTTTGCAGACAGGGATCAACTTGGTGTGAAGTCATCGACGTGTTTGGTCTACCGTGAATAGGTAAAGGCATCTCCTAGCATACTATTCCGAGTCACTCCGATGTACTTGTTATGTTAGAGGTCAAGTTGTAGTATTTTATTTGTTAAGTTGTAAACGACTTTAAAAAAAAAATTGTATTGATTTTTATATTTATGATTTAATTCAGTATATGAAAGTAATAATACTATTTGATGAGTGAATGTAATGGATTAACGAGGGATTCGAGACAGGCTTGTTCGAGACTTGGTGGGTATTTCTGGGATGTCTTGGACGCTGGTAGCAACTAGGGAGTGGTCATTACAAAACTGATCAAACACTAATTTGATACTAACCCATTACATTTCCAACTTCTTAATATAAAACTATGTATAGAGAGTGCCTCCAACATGCCAACTTAGATTGCCCATGATACCTAGTGCCCTAAAACCCTTGCTAACTATGACTCATGGCTACTTTTCCTCTTCCGTGCCTACTTTCAAAAAAACTTTCTATTTTTTTCTCTCTTGTTTAAGTTTTTTTTTTTTTTTTGACAACACAAAAAAGGCATGTTAAAATGTTTAATAATAGTATATAAAATTTTGATTAATACCCAATGATGGAATTTTACTAGAAATATTTAGAGATTATTTCAAATTAATTTTCTTAGGGTGAAGAACAATTTATAGGGCTCCATTAAAGTGCTGGAGAGTTTCCTAAAATTTAATTTCAATATCAAAATCAATTCAAATAATCATAAATAACTAAACAAAGTATTAAATTTATATAACATGATTCAATAAAAATAAATTAAGTTAAAAATAATAGTAAGCACAAACATAATTAATAAATAAATAAATAAATAATGCAATATATTTTCAAAAAGGACAAATAGAAAAGAGGTAAAGATATTGTCACGACCTAATTCCCGGGTTGTGACCAACACATGGACCCAATGAGCATAGTTCACCAAGCCCAAGCAAGCCTATTTTCATTTACTTTACTCCATGTATGATCGTGTGAGGCATCCACACGCAATGCACCCAGTGCATACCAAGCTAACTCATAATGGCATTATAGATAAAATATACACATACATACCGGTCAAACATAAAATTTGACAATGTACATTACATGTACATATCACAATACAAAAGGCCCATGACTTCCAGTGGAGAATTTACAAGAAAAACGGGCAACTATTGAATGTTGGACACCTACCAGGAGACAAACTACAATGATCCCGTGATCTAGGATTCTACAATCTCCTGATCTGAAAACAAGAATTTTTAGAAACTGTGAGTACGAAACTCAGTGAGCGAACATTAGGTGGGAACAAGCAATAATATCCAAGATGGATTTTAAACACATGATGCACACATTTGGAACAAAACCATTTTGATTCAATTCAGTATCAAACCCTTTCCCCCAATTCAAATTAATTTACAATGAAAAGGTACTCAAATTCACACATATACTCACATAGATAAACACAAATATCACCACTATCTCACCAGCTCAAGTGCAACCCCCACATCGCGCACATAGCTGGAGTTATCGTGTGCATCCCCCCACATCGTGCACAGGCAATATCATACTCCATATATCTGCACCCATCATCACCGACATGTGCTCCCTCACATCATGCACATATACGGTTATAATTATCACACAATATTATTTGTCAATGCATATCACACATATACACATATATAGCAGCATATTATAGAGGCACATGAATTCATGCTTTTATGCATATCACAATTCACACATCAAAACATTTTTATCAAAGGCTTGTTCCCCGGCACGCATTTTAAGAAATTTGGATAAAATCATTCAGATTATCCATCTCAATACATGTACATTTCCCAAAACAATTTGAAATGCAAGTTCACTCACAGTTGTCAAAAAATTTGGATTTCGGGTACACTCGGACTAATAGTCCTTAAGCGCGATTCTTTTGCCTTTTTCGGATGTCTCACCACCTTGACAAATAACAAAGTCGAGGAATTTACTATATTGTCCCTAAATTGACATAAACTAACTTAAATTACTAATACATGATATGCAAATGCAAAAATACGTCCGATTATCGCTTAAACGCGATATCGATTAAATTCGACCAATCGCCCGATTAGTTGACGATTATGTCCAAATCACCTCCAATTTAATCCATTTCTCCTCTAATATATTAATTCACCAATCACATTTCAAATAACTAAAATTCAGCGTTGAAATCCTTTAATTTCTTCAGGTGAAAATTTGGTCATTATGGTGCACTTACACTGTAATTTTTCCTAGTCACATTTCTCACTTAATTCATCATTTTTCTAAGCCATTTTCCTTGAAATACAAACAATCCCCCATTGATATTCAGCCTACATGGTTCAGCCAATGAAGAATCCTAAAGAGATTGGATGTTTTTCTTATATTTTTGTTCATAACCATGCTTAACTACCTCTAAACATCAACATAGTCTAAAATCAAGCCAATCCAACATTAATTTATCTTCCATACCCATTTTTTAGAGTTTAATTCATCATGATAACTCAATATTCAACCATGGAAATAAAGCAATAATGCATGGGTAGGCTAGGTATCAAGGAGAATTAATGAAATTCTAACTTACCTAGCTTGTTTCCTTGATTTCTTTCACTTTCTCTTTGATTTTCCACCTAGGTTTTTTTGTTTTTTCCCTTGTTCTTCCTTTGTTCTTGTTGCTGGTTGCTTAAGCCGAATATGGTGAGAGAAATGGGGATTTAATGGGCTGATTTTTATAAAAAATAATAAAATAATAAACCTTGACATGTGTCACTTTCTCATTGGCCCATTTTTTTAATTATTTGACTTTTTCTATTGAATTTTCCACCAAAATTAATCTTGTATTTATCCAATCCTACCACAAATAAAATCCCTTGGTCTTGACAAGTGCTAGGATAAAAAATTTACCGATTTGCCCTAAGGGGAAAAAATTACGATTTTACCCCTATACTTCGAAATGTACCGAAATTATATTATTTCTACTTTTTAACCTCAAATAACACTAATATTGATCAATTTAATCAAATGAGGCCAAAATATTTTCTAAAAATTCCCATTTGGTCCTCTAGTGGTAAAATTATCATTTTCCCCTTGTGCTCCAAAAATATCGAAAATCATAATTTTTCACTGCTAAACTTCATTTTATACTCCAATAATCATATTATATTTCATATAATTATTCTTGGTCAATTGTGATCAAATCTTTGCTAAAAATCCCCATTTTGTCCTTAAATGGCAAAATGACCGTTTTGTCCCTAATCGGTCAATTTTCTCGATTGACTCCAAACTGGATCTTGAACTCCGAATCATTATTCTAAGTCACTCTTTGAGTTTTAGAATTTTCAAATTCTTTTTATAATTTCTATTTGAACTAGTTCAAGGTTCGATATAACTTGGTTGTACCACTCGGTACAATACCGTCTTTTAATCGAGCTTGACAAGGTCTCACAGATATAATATGGAAAGGAAACAAGTAAAAATAAATACAAGAGAAGCAAGTAGTATTAATAATAAGTAAATATATCTTCCTAAGGACAATATTAAGTATAAAGAAATATATAGGATAAAAAAAAAGAACAAATACAAAATAATAAATAAATCAATAATAATAAATGAATATATTTTAGAAATTAAAAAATAATATTTAAAAGATGATAATAATAAAATACATCTAAAAAATAAAAAAAATAAAAATGATGAAAATAATAAATAAATAAACAAACGCTTTTGCATCTTCATAATTCATTATTTAGTGTATTGCATTCATTCAAGATATTGATTCTGGCAAATAAATGAAAATCTCTAATGATGAAATTTTCTCTAAAAAATTGTAGAGACAAATTTCCTGGGAAATTCTCTAAGCGAGGAAATATTTCTATATTCCACCAAAGTGTTTGAGACATAAAAAAATTTCCAACGGAAATTTTTATTTAATATTTAATAAAATTGAAAAATTACATCATTCATCACATGATTGCATCATATCCATAAAAAATGTCAATTTAGCTCATAAATGAAAATCCTCAATGATGATATTTCTTAGGAATATTGCACAAACAAATTCCTTGAAAATTCTCAAGATAATAGAATACTTCTAAATTTCATCAAAACTTCAGGGACAAATGAGAGGACTTTCTAATGTAATGGATTTCATTTATTTAATAAAATAAATAATTATTTCAAAATAATAATAAAAAATGGTAAAATAATAATATAAATTAAAAATAAAAAATATATATTTTAAAATCAAGGCCTTTTTTTCATAATATGCCAAATAAATTCGACAACAGAGTCTCGAAAAGAAAATATTGTGTTTTCTTGAATACCCTTAAGTTAAGGAAAATTTTCCTAAGTCCCACCAAAATGCTAGGAAGACTTAGGAAAAATCTCCAATATTTAATAATGACTAAAAAATGAAAAACAAAGGACAAAATAAACAAATAATTAAATATGATTAATGAAAATATAAGCAAATATGAAATCAAAACTTATTAATTGAGAATAAAATGAGATAATACACGATCAATTGGTATTGTTTTTTGAACTAACGTTGCAGGGGTGCTAATACTTTTCCACATGTAATCATAATCTCAAACCGTAAAATTGTTTCATAAATCGAAATCTATTTTTTCAAAATGAACTTATGTCAAATTTAAGATCTCACTAGAAATGATAGATTCAATTAGGTGACCAATCATACTTAAATAAAAAGGATTGGTGGCAACTGCAATTTGTGTCAAGTGTGTAAAGCCCCCGACTTTGATATGAATTATGTGTGATGTTGGCAAAATTATTTGACGAGCTAATTTGATCCTTAATGTATATGGTGGCAAAATGATTATGCATATTTCTTTAGAGAATGATTTATGAATTTTGATATGTTTGAGGATATATGTGCTAAGTTACTAAAACTATGAACGATGACACTTAGCTAAATTTTTGAAAAAATGATTGGTGAATTAATATGTTTTGGAGTTTGATGAATAGTGGACTACGGCTTGAACATATGAATTGACATTATGACTTCTATGGTCATATTAAAGTGTGATGTAAGCAAGAAATGATTGTAGAGTTTTGAATTTGGACTTAGGAAGTTCGGGGTGTTGGAAATATGCAATTTGGGGGGAAATGTATCGATACATTCCTTCATGTATCGATACATTCCTTCATGTATCGATACATTCTTAGTAAGAATAACACAAAAATGCATTATATGAATTTTCTATCGATACATTCAAGAATATATTGATAAATTTGAATTAGGGACACGTTCTATACAATTTCTATCAATACATTGTCCAAATGTATTGATAAATTTGAAGAAAGGAACATTATGTATAATTTCTATCTATACATTATCCAAATGTATCGATAAATTTAGGCAAAGGGATATTTTGTGAAAAATGTGTCGATAGATTTCCCTAATTTATCGATACATTTTGGGCAAAGAGCATTCTATTTGATTTCTATTGATATATTACCTCATGTATCAATAGATTTGAGGGAAATCCATGAAAATGTTTCGATACATTTACAAATGTATCGATACATGCATGAAAATTTACAAAAATAAAAGAGTTTTGGGCTATCCACCCATTTAGAAAAAAAAAAAAAAAGAAGGAATACTCTCTACTACCCTTTGAAACCCTATGGACCCTTTGGCATCTTAGAGCTTGAGAAAGGTAGTTTGGAGCTTGGAAGATCAAACATGATTTGACTCCATCAGCTAGCCACCGCACATCATTTGACTATGTCTAGGGAAGACCATTCATTGATTTTGTTTCAATTGTGATGATATGATTTGTGAATAGCATGTTATAATACTTAACTATATGATTATTGATGCGTAAATGAAATGTAATTGGTATGCGATGGGAAAGCTTCATGGTAAGCAAATTAAATTTGAGCTTTAATGTTGTTTTTCGGCAACCATGGGTTGCCTATGGAGCTTAGTGACAATGGCTTTAAAGGTAAGCCTTAATTTAATATGCATCGATTATGGATACTTAAATTGAAATGGTTATGATAGTGGGACTGTTGATTTGAAAGCTAATTATGGTAAGACTCATTTGATGAGATAAGTGCAAAGATATTAAAATGATTCTTGCACATTTATCTGTTGGAGATGTTTGGCAAATAGTTATGTTTGCCTTATGATTTTGTTTTATGTCTTTACTCATTATCGTCCTTGTTTAACATCTCACTCACTGAGTGTTAGATGACTCAACCCTTTATTATACCATGTGCAAATAAGTGACGCTATAGGATTCATGTGGCTAATGTCATCTCTTTGACAGACAAATTTTGGCATTCAGTATGTTTCCTATCTGATGGGTCTACCTTCGTTGAATTTGAGTTGCAATAGTTTTCACTTTCGATTTTGGTTTTCAAACTATGTTTAACTTGGAATTTGTGTAAGCACTATGTTGTCGTATATTATTATGTTAAGGATTGTATAAGATGAACCCACTTTGTTAGCCAATGTATGGCATGTAAATGATATGTCTATGTCTGAGTAATGAACTTTGAATTATGTGTTAAGGGGCAATGTGTATGAACTTTGAGATTATGTGTTACACAAATATATGTTGGTTATTGAATTATGTGTTAAGGGGCAATGTGTATGAACTTTGAGATTATGTGTTACACAAATATATGTTGGTTATGTAAACCAATGGATACATGTTTTGTGTTTGAATTAGTGTAATATTTCTAAGGCTTGCTCAAGTCTTGTGGGCTTCACTTGGTGGACTCATGCATCAGTCCCGGTCCCCTGGTTTAAGTCGTGACAAGCTTGGTGTCAAAGCCTAAGTTCTAGAGTGTCCTAAGTCATTTTGTGTTTGTTAGTGGACTGTCGAATTTGGAATAGAGTCTTGTTCATGGTTTATGATTGTAACACAAATCATGAGTAGGAGGTTGCATGAACTCCCAAGTCTTTAGTAAGTTAACTTTTTGAACCATGAATTTTTGGAATTTTGAATATAGTGTTACTTTATCTTAGCATAGAATGTCGCTTAAGATAAAAGTCGTTTCATGGGCCACGAGTGAGCAAAATGCCTCGGATTAGCCTATTGTGAGACCACAAGTGTCCTCGTCTAAGAACCATGGGAGAAGCAGAGTCGCTAAACATGATTGAAATATGGATCCAAGTGATATGTATCCTAGTGATGATTTTGGAAGAGCTGAGGATGATCATATGACTGGATAAGGCATAACCTTAGAGTATTTGGTAGTAGGGCTACAAAGTTTGGCTCACGAATTTGCCAAGCTTCAAAGTAGAAGTGAAGTACAACTTAAGGAATGGGTCAATTCTTGTTCAAAAGACCCAGATTATATGTTTATGATTGAGCCTAACGGTGGGGTGATTGTGGTAACATTAGCAGGCTCATGAAACTTAAACCTTCGATGTTTACTGGATCAAATGCGAAAGAAGACTCATAGAAGTTTTTAAAGGACATGAAATGTACATGTTCAACATTTTGGTGTTTTAGCTAGAAAACTATGAAGTTAATGGGTTTCAAACTGAAGTTTGTGGCCCGAATATGGTTTATGACCTTTAACAGAGGGAGGCCATCTGGTTTAGCTCTTTTGAATTGAGAGGAATCTGTTTAAGCTTTTTTAAACTTTTTTTGCTTGAGAGCATGAGAGACTCAAAGGCACAAGAGTTTGAGACTATAATACAAACCCCAGATTTGACGATAACAGAGTATGACGTTTGATTCACCCAACTATTCCATTATACTCCTAACTTGGTCCAGATTGAGGATAAACATATCAAAATATTTGTTAGAAGATTGATTGAGCCACTATTTCGGTTGTTGCCACCTAAAATTTGCTTCCTACTCTGTAATGGTAATGCAGATAGATTGATTGAGACTAAGAGGATGGACACTATGATGAAAAGGAATAGGGGTCCAAAGCTTGAACATAAGGTTTAAAGGATCGAAGAGATCTCAGCATGACCAAAAATCCAACTGTTATGGGCCGTCAAAGTTGAGAAAGAACCACTTTAATGCGTAAGCCACCACAAAGTAACAATTCATTCAGTTCACTTGCTAGGCGAGAGCAAACTAACGGAGTTTTGAATTTAAGCCCCAAGCAAATAGGTGTTTTGTGTAATTGTTGTGGTAAGGCACATGGTAGACTATGCCATCAAATAGTTGGGTTATGATTTGGTTGTGGTTAGTTCGAACACTTAATGAAAGATTGCTCAAGGTCAAGGCAATAAGCAAATGCTAATCACATATATGTACAATTAATGGAGACAACACCGCCTAGTGCGACACCTTCTACAAAAAGTGCTAGAGGTGATAAAGATAAAGGTGTGGCCACATCATCTCAAGGTAGATTGTCACAACCAGGTAATGCAAGTAGAGGCCAAGTAAAGGTGTTTGCTCTAACATTGCAAGAAGCTCAAACTTCAAATACAGTAGTCAGAAGTACACTTTCTGTCTGTGGTATTGAAATAATAGTTTTATTTGATCTCGGATTAAAACATTCTTTTGTGTCATCACATTTTATGTTGGAGTTAGATCGGCTGTAACATTGATAACTCTATGATATAGAGTCATTTTGCCACATTTTGATTATTAAGAATAGCTAAGTCTTTGTGTTTTTAAGTAATTTTTGGTAGTTTTTATGCTTTTCATTATTAAGTTTCATACATGCTGAAATATTTTAATTTTAGTAATTTTAGGTCATTTTTATGTTAAAAGTCCTAATTTGAGCCATCATTGATTTAGTCATTGTTTTGAAGATGTGCAAGTGCATAAAACTTCATTGAAGTGAACCGAGCAAGGATGATTAAGTGCAAAATTTTCTAAAAAGTTGTGGTATTTTGACCATAACTCTCTCTATAGAACTCCAAATAAGGTGATTCCTAGACCACTGGAAAACTAAGAGGTAGGGCCACAATTTTAATGTTTATCACTTTTTCCAGTTTTGATTTGACTGTGGTCAAAATCCTTGTCAAGGTTAAAGTACTGCACCAAAAGTTGAGAAAACAAGGTAGAATAATAAGAGTCGTAGCTCTTAAAAATAAGAGCCACGACGTTCAAGGAATTTTTCAAAAATAAAAATCTTACAGGATTTTGGAAGTTAGGGCTTTTAGAGGCTATTTAAAGGGCCTTTTTCAAAGGTTTCTGAAAAAAGGACTACAACCAACTATTCTAAAGGAAACGAGCAAAAAACAAAGCAAGAAAGCAAGAGAAATTGAAAGAGAATCAAGATTAAAGGCTTCAATCATTAGTTTCTTTCTCTACTTTTGTGTTTCTCTTATTTTCTTGGACTTAGATTAATGGCTAATTTTCTTTGGATGATGTTTTATTTAGATATTATGAACTAATTTGCTCGTCTAGGATTGTGGTGCATTTCCACATGAAATCTTAATATTAGTTTCTCTTTTATTTACTATGAATGGGTAGATTTTTGCTTATTCAAATTTGTTCGTAATGCTTGTAATTGTCTAGCCAACAATTAAAAGATTTGTTAATCTAGATGAAACTCAATAGAGAGATTTTAAATTTGACTAAAATTTTATTAGTGTATGTTCACATTACTTAGGTGATTTGATTCGCGATTAGGGTAGACAAGTGCCAATTGTTATCCATAGCCAAATTAGAACACTAGCTTAATAAACCTTATTTAACTGATTACTATAGACATATAGTGACCTAATTAAGGTATTTGTGCAAACATCTCGATGGAGACTTGTGCATAGCTTTGGATTATAAGTTAGTAAAACCACCAATGAATGTAAATAATAAGAGAAACTGATATTAGATAAAGCATCGAATGAATCCATAATCCTAGGTTTTAATCTATTACCTTTTTCAAATGAATTTTTAGTTTCTGTTAAGTAATTTAGTATTTACTTTAATTTAGTTTCAATTAATTTTCTAAAAAATTTAGTTGCTTGAATAAGATTAGTTTGTCATACTTTTATTACTTAGCGAAGATTTAGGAACAAATCTCTATGGGATATAATTTTGGACTTACTATCTATATTTCTTGTTTAGTATGTATACCCGCTGTGCAAAATCGACAACAAACATGAAAGAGCTTTTGATTATGAATACTCCTTGAGAGGAAGTGTTCATGGCACAATATGTGTACAAGTCCTTTGTAGTCCGTTTTAAGGACCAAGACACCCTAGCAGACTTAACGTTGTTGTAGACTTTGGATTGCAATGTAATCATGAAGATGGAATGGTTAGTGTCCTGTTATGCCTAGGTAGAATGCAATCATAAACTAGTGTAGTTTAAATTTTCGAGAGAATCCTCATTTGTGATATATAGACATAACAGTCATTAGTTTGTGGAAGTTATGTCAAGTATGGATGCTAGAGGAATGTTAGGGCAAGAAGGCCAAGGACATCTAGAGATGATGGGAGACGTCTTAGTGGATGAAAGGAGTTTGGATTCTGTACCAATAGTAGGTGAGTATTTTGATGTGTTTTCAGATGAATTGCCCAGATTACCTCCCGAGTGAGAGTTTAAATTTTACATTGATTTAATTTTGAAGATAGGGCCAATATCTATACCTCTATATCGAATGGCTCTAGCTGAGTTAAGGGAACTTAAGAAGGAATTGAAGGATTTGTTGAACAAAGGCTTTATTAACCTGAATGTTTCGGCTTGGAGAGCTCGGGTACTATTTGTGAAAAGGAATTATGGTAGCCTTCAATTGTGTATCAACTACCAACAACTCAATAAAATGAAACTAAAGAATAAATATCCACTCTCAAGAATAGATTATTTATTTGATCAATTGCAAAATATAGCGTGTTTTTCCAAGATTGATTTATGCTTGGGGTATCACCAGTTGAAAATTCGAGAGAGTGATATACCTAAGACACCATTCCAGACATACTATAGGCATTATAAATTCTAAATGATGTTGTTTGGACTCATTAACGTCCTTGCAACTTTTATGGACTTGATGAACAAAGTTTTTTAAGCAAATTTGGATAGATTTATGGTTGTATTTATAAATGACATTTTAGAGTATTACAAAAGCATAAAAAAACACGTGCAGCACTTAAGGATTGTGCTACAAACTCTTAGAGAGCATCGATTGTATATTAAGTTTGAGAAATGTGAATTTTGGTTGAATAAAGTTAGTTTTTTGGGACACTTTATTTTTAAGAAATGAGTGCAAGTCTATACTGATAAGATAGAAGCTATGGAGAATTGGTCGAGGCCTATGTCTGTAGCAAAGATTAGAAGCTTTCTAGGTTTAGTCAAATATTACAGACGATTTGTACAAGAATTCTCCAAGATCGCATCCTCTTTGACAAAATTAACTTAGAAAGAAGTTAAATTTGATTGGTCTGATGCATGTGAAGATACTTTTAGAGGCTTAAAGCCTGTCTCACTTCAATAAGCATGTTGAGCTTATCGTGTGGATCTAGAGGCTATACCATGAACTACGATGCATCATGAATTGGATTAGGCTCTGTGCTGATGCAACAAGAGAGAGTTATATCTTATGTTTCCTAACAACTTAAGAGGCATAAACAGAATTATTCTACATATGATTTGAAGATGGCAACAATTGTGTTTGCCTTAAAATTTTGGAGGCATTATTTGTATGGTGAAACTTACAATATATATATCGACCATTAAAGCTTGAAATATATATTTTTACAAAAAGATTTGAATATAAAGTAGCATAGGTGGTTAGAGTTGCTAAAAGACTATGACTACGACATACTCTACCATCCTGGCAAAACAAATGTGGTGGCGAATGCCCTTAGTCAAAATTGATGGGGAGTTTACCACACATGATAATTTAGAGACAATCTTTGGTGCAAAGTGTATATGATCTTGGCAATATGGTTGTTCACTTTGAGGTTAATAATTTGAATGTCTTTGTGGCACATCTCAAAGTTCAACCAATGATTATGGATTGGATTAGAAATGCTTAGAGTCGGGATAAGTTCTTGGTGAAAATCTTTAAAGACATAAGCGAAGATAAAGCTCACGACTTTGGTATTAACACTAATGGTTTACTTTGGTATCAATCATAAGTTTACGTGTCAAATTTAGATGGTTTAAGAGATGAAATTTTAGAAAAGTCTCACATTGCAACTTATGCTATACACCCGAGAACCACTAGAATGTACCATAATTTGAAGTCTATTTATTGGTGGCCAAGGTTGAAGAAAGACGTAGTTGAATATGTCTTCAGGTGTTTGGTTTGTCAATAACTAAAAGCTAAACATCACAAACCTTCAAGACTACTATAACCGTTATCGATATCGGAGTGGAAGTGGGAACATGTAGCAATGGACTTTGTGACGATTTTCCTTGAGCTAGAGGTGGCTATGATGCAATTTAGGTGATTGTCGATCGACTAACTAAGTTAACCCATTTCCTACTGATCAAGACCAAATTTAAAGTAGCTCAGTACGTCAAAATTTATGTTGATGAAATGTAAGACTAGATGGCGTTCCAGTAACGATAGTGTCCTATAGCGAACCACAGTTCACTAGTTAGTTTTGGAAGAAATTGTAAGAAACCTTAAGCATGAGACTGGATTTTAGTATAGCCTTTCATTTGTATACAAATGACCAATCTGAGTGCACAATTCAAACACTCAAGGATATGTTAAAAGCAATTGTGCTTGACTTTGGAGTCTCTTAGAATTACTATTTACCTTTAGCCAAGTTTGCATACAACAATAGTTATCAAGCCACAATTATGATGGCACCATTTAAGGCATTATATGAGTGAAGATGTAGATTGCCCATTGGATGGCTTGAGGTTGGAGAAAGGAAGCACTTAGGGTCAAAAATGGTCCAAGAAGCAAAAAAAAAGTCTTAAAATAATCTAAAAAAGAATGTTATCTACTCGGAGTCGATAAAAATGATACGCCAACAATAGATGCAAGCTTTTGGAGTTTAAAATTAGAGATTTTGTATTTTTAAAGGTTTCGTTAATTAAAGAAATAAGGAGATTCGACAAAAGAAAGAAATTGAGCCTTCAATACATCAGACCCTTTGAAGTTTTAGAACATGTAGGCGTGGTTGTTTACCACTTAGCATTATCATCAAATTTGTCCAATGTTCATCTGGTTTTTCATATATCCATACTTAGGAAATATGTTCTCAATCCTTCGCATGTTATTCAATATGATGAGGTCTAATTACAAGACAGACTTATTTACGAGGAGCAACCTATAGCCATATTGGATCAACAAGTAAAGTGGATTTACTCCAAAGATGTTAATTTGGTGAAAATGTTATGGCAAAACCATTCGATTAGGGAAGCAACATGGGAACTTAAGGAGGAAATGTAAACAAAATTTCCACCATCTTTTTCAAGCTTACAATATGATCTAATTATAGTGTTTGAATTAAATTTGGGGACAAATTTTTATAAGGATGGGAGGCTTGGCTAAATTATTTGACAAGTTATTTTGATCCTTAATGTATATAGTGGTACACCTATGATTATGCTTATATCTTTAGAGAATGATTTCTAAATTTCGATATGTTTAAAGATATATATGCTAAGTCACTAAAAGTATGAACCATGATACTTAGCCAAAGTTTTGAAGAAATGATTGGTGAACTAATATGTTTTGGAGCTTGATGAATAATGGACTATGGCTTGAACATATCAATTGAAATTATGAGTTATACGGTCACATTGAAGTGTGATGTAAGCAGGAAATGATTGTAGAGTTTGGAATTTAAACTTGGGAAGTTTGAGGTGTTGGAAATATGCAATCTAGGGGAAATGTATTGATATATTCTCTTATGTATCAATACATTCTTGGCAGGAAGAACACAAAGAGGCATTTTGTGAATTTTCTATCAACACATGATTTGAATTGGGGAAACATTTAATAAAATTTTATAGATACATTGTCCAAATGTATTAATAGATTTAAAGAATGAAGCATTTTATATAATTTCTATTGATTCATTGACAAAATGTATCGATAGATTTGGACTAAGGGACATTTTGTGAAAAATGTATCCATAGATTTCCCCAAGCTATAGATACATTTCGAGCAGAGAGCATTTTGTTTGATTTCTATCGATACATTGCCTCATGTATCGATAGATTTTAGGGAAATCCATGAAAATGTATCAATACATGCATGAAAATTTGCAAAAATAAAAGACTTTGGGCTATCCGCCCATATAGAAAAGAAAAGGAAAGAAATAGCTCTCTACTGCCCTTTGAAACCCTATGTCCTTTTTGGAATTTTAGAGCTTGAGAAAAGTAGTTTGGAGCTTGGAAAACCTAAATGAAGGCAAGATTAACCTTTCTAACTGATTGATTTATGATTTAATCAGTTCATAATCGTGAAAATTTTTTACTCTAACTTTGGTGTTACTACCCTTTAAGATTGTTAGGAATTTGAAGTCTAAGTTGAGAATTCCAGAATAAAGCTAAGAATATTAATATATTGAACCTAGAAATTAAGACCTAGGTTTGTAACTATGAATAGTTGAAAATCTAGCTAGTTTAGGTGATGGAATTTATTTACTATGTTGAAATATTGATGGAGCTTTGTTTATAGTTGGAAATTTTTGAAAAACTGAAATAAACCATTGTGTACATTCTTGAAAGGGGGAATTGAGGCTTCAACCTGTTATTGAGTTAAGAGATAGTTGTTAGAGACAAAGGAACATTTGAATTGCTATTGGAGGAGTGACTATTGTCACTATGAGTGGGGTTTAATATTTGAATTAATGCTTGTGAAGCATAACGCATTGTTAATGCGCTACCATGGTACTTGATTGGTAAAATTATGCCTAGCTATATATGCCTAGGCTAGTAATTATTTGTATATGATGATATGTGTGCGTGTTTTGTTGTGAGCCACATAATAGCATATATGCTTGTGTTTCTAGTGCTCCTAGCCATAGGGTTTGCTGCCCATGATGATATGACAAATGACATAAATGTTGCATAGCACTAATGTTTATTGACCTTGTTATGTATATGTGAAACTATGTGATATTTATGGGAGTAGCTATTATGATAAACAGATGATTTGATCTTCCACCAGTTGTTTTGGCACTGTGCCTGATTTGAACCTCTATCGGTTACTTCGATGTCACACCTGATTTGAACCTTTACCAGTTGCTTTGATACTATGCGTGATTTAAACCTCTGTAGGTTATTTTGGTGCCACAAGTGATTTGACTCTTCGTCGGATGCTTCGACATTGAGCATGATTTGACTCCGTTGGTTGGCCACTAACTTGATTTGACTACGTCCAAGGAAGACCACTCGTTGATTATGTTTCACTTGTGATGATATGATCTGTAAATAGCATGCTATAATATTTGACCATATGATTATTGATGCGTAAATGAAATGTAATTGGTATGCGATGGGAAAGCTTCGTGGTAAGCAAATTAAATTTGAGTTTTGATGTTGTTTTCTTGTAGCCATGGGGTGCCTATGGAGCTTAGTGACAATGGCTTTTAAAGGTAAGCCTTGATTTGATATGCATCGATTGTGGAGACTTAAACTGAAATGGTTATGATAGAGAGAGTGTCGATTTGAAAGCTAATTATGGTAAAACTCATTTAATGAGATGAATGTAAGGATATTACAATGATTCTTGCACATTTATCTATTGAAAATGTTTCACAAATAGTTATGTTTACCTTATGATTTTGTTTTATGTCTCTACTTATTATCATGCTTGTTTAGCATCTCACTCACTATGTGTGAGACCCTGTCTAAATTGTTAAAAGCCGGTATTGTACCTATTGGTACAATTAAGTTAAATCGAGCTTCAAACTAGTTTAATAGAAATTCTAAGAGGAATTTCAAAATTCTGAAACCCACAGAATAGCTCAGAATAGTGATTCGGAGTTCAAGGTCCTGTTTGGAGTCAATCGAAAAAATTGACCGGTTAGGGACAAAACGGTCATTTTCTCATTTATTGATTAATGGAGATTTTTAACCAAGATTTGATCACATTGGACCAAAAATAATTATATGAAATATAGTTATGATTGTTGGAGTATAAAATGATGTTTAGCAGTGTAAAATGGTGATTTTCGGTGTTTTTGGAGCACAAGGGTAAAATGGTAATTTTGCCACCGGAGTACTAAACGTGAATTTTTTTGAAAGGATTTTGTCCCATTTGGTTAATATGAATTAATATTAGTGTTATTTGAGGTTGGACAGTGAAAATAATGAAATTTCGGTACATTTCGAAGTGTAGGGGTAAAATTGTAATTTTATCATTTCGAGGGGCAAAACCGTAATTTTCCACTACTAGGATAATTTTTCCAGCCATGATCATCCTTTGATCAGACTTTGACTTGATTGATCAAATGGTGGAAAAGGAATGGGAGAAAAAGTCAAAAAGTCAAGAAAATGAGCCAATGGCATAATGTCATGTGGCAACTTGTTTATTTTATTATTTAAGCCATAAAAATCAGCCTTTAACCCTCATTTCTCTCTCTAAATTCGGCACCCACCAGAATTGAAGGGAAGAAAAGAAGAACAAAGGAGAAAAACATAAAACCTAGCCAAAAATCCATAGATTTCAAGTGTTTTTCAAGATTCAAGCAAAACAAAGGTAACTTTTCTTTAGATTTACTCTAACCCTAGCTTACCTATGCTTTTGTTCTTGATTTCTATGGTTAAATATTGAGATATCATGATGGAATGAATTCTGAAAAATGGGTATGAGTAGGGATTTGATGTTGGATTGGATTGAATTTAGACTATGTTAGTGTTTAGAGGTAGTTAAGCATGATTATGAACAAAAATGGAAGAAAGAAATTGAATCTCAGGGTTGTTCTTTGTTAGGCCGAACCTAGGGTGGAGAGTGCATGAGGAAATTGGTTCATTTCAAATGAAATGATTTCATTTAAAATGAAAGAAATTAGAAAATGACAAATTCAAGTGAAAAATGTAGTAGAAAAATTTTCAGTGCTAATGCACTGTATTGGCCGAATTTTTTCATAAAGAAATGGAAAATGGTGAATGCTGAAATTGGCATTAATTAAATGGTTTGTGGTGAATTAAGGTATTAGAAAAAAAAAAGAATGGACCAATTCGGAATCAAATTGGACATAATAGCCGATTAATTGGGTAATCAGTCGAAATTAGGCAATACCGCGTTAAAGCGATAATTGGACGCATTTTTGCCTTTGCGTATCATACGTTAGCAATTTAAATTTGTTTATATTAGTTTGGGGGCAATATTGTAAATTTTCTAATTTTATTCTGTGTTAAGGTGGTGAGAAGTCCGAGAAAGGCAAGGGAATCGTGATTGAGGATTTTTAATCCAATAGCATCCGGAATCCGGATTTGTAAGACGGTGAGTGAACTTGCATTTCAAATTATTTGGGGAATGCACATTGTATTGAAATAGATGATTAAATGATTTATTCAAAGTTTTTTTAAATATGTGCCGGGAACAAGCCCTTGATAAAAAATGATTTTATGTGATGAAATTATGTGGTATGCATGAAATTATGTGTTCTTATAACATGTTGTCACATATGTGTGAATATGTGTGATATATTGACATTTGATATTGTTGATATATATGTAAATGTACATGTGTGTGATCTGAGGAAAAGCTCATGTCGGTGGAATGGGATGTGGAAAATATGGTTTGTGCACGATGTGGGGGGGATGCACACTGTAGCTCCAGCTATGTGCGCGATGTGGGGGTTGCACATGAGCTGGTGAGTGCACATGGTGCACATGATGATGACTCCAGCTATGTGTGCGATGTGGGGGTTGCACATGAGCTGGTGAGTGCACATGGTGCACAGGATGACTCCAGCTATGTGCGCGATGTGGGGGTTGCACATGAGCTGGTGAGTGCACATGGTGCACAGGATAACTCCAGCTGGTAAGACAATGGAATGTTGTATTTATCTGTGTGCATATGTATGAAATTGATTATTCCTTCATTATAAATTAAATTGAAGTGAGGGGAAGGGTTTGATAATAAATTGGATAAAAATGAATGTGTTCCAAATGTATGCATCATATTTTTAACCCTTCCTGATATTATGGCTTGTTCCTATCTAATGTTTGCTCACTGAGTTTTATACTCACCGTTTTCAAAAATTCATGTTTTCAGATCAGGAGATTGTAGATTCCTAGATCGCGGGATCACAGTAGTCCATCTCCTGGTAGGTGTCTGGCATTCAGTAGTTGTCGTTTTTATTGTACATGTCTCCGCTGGAAGTCGTGGGTTTTGTATGATGGTTATGTACATGTAATGTACACTGTCAAAGTCTATTTCTGACTAGTATGAATGTAAATGTGTAAGCAATGTAAATTGTTAAATACATGACTGGCATAGTGCATGTATATTAATGTTGATAATATCATTGTGAATTGGCTATGTTCACACCCGGGAAAAGATGTGTGTGTGTATGTACGATTGGATATGCCACTGTTAATTGGCATTGTATGCACACTGGGTGCATTACGTGTGGATGCCTCACACGAGTATGTATGGGATAAAGTAAGTGAAAATAGGCTTGCTTGGGCTTAGTGAGCTATGCTCATTGGGTCCTTGCGCCGGTCATGGCCCGGGAATTGGGTCGTGACACTATGTATTAGATGACTCACCTCTTTATTATACCATGTGCAGATAAGTGAAGCGACGAGATTCACGTGGCTAGTGTCATCTCTTTGACAGAAAATTTTTGGCATCTGATAGGTTTCCTATCTGATGGGTCCACTTGCTGAGTTTGAGTTGTAATAATTTTCATTTCCGATTTTGATTTCCGAACTATGTTTAACTTGGAATTTGTGTAAGTATTATGTTACCGTATATTATTGTGTTAAAGGTTGTATGAGACGAACTCGCTTTGTTAGCCAATGTATGGCTTGTAAATTATATGTCTATGTCTTAGTAATGAACTTTGAATTATGTGCCGAGAGGCAATGTGTATGAACTTTGAGATTATGTGTTAAAAAAATATATGTTGGTTATGTAAACACATGGATACATGTTTTGTGTTTAAATTGGACTAATAATTCTGAGGCTTCTTTGGGTCTCATGGACTTCACCTGGTGCACTTGTGCGCTAGTCACGGCCCCCTGGTTTGAGTTTTGACAAAGCGATTAGGTTCTTGGACCCAAATATTGCGACAAATGAGTTTTAATTTATTTTATATGGTAAAATTTCGTGTTACTTGATCAATTGGGGTTATCACGTATGAGTTCTAGCTTATTTAGATACTACCTTTCTTTTTACAAGATAGCGTACTAAGATTCTAACTTAAAATTTTTACTAATTGTACTTGATCTTTTACCATTTGAGTTATAAATCCAAATGACTTAATTAGACAAGTATAATGTACAGTGTATATACATATTATGTTTGAACAAATTATTATCTTGAAAAGATAAAAACCAATTTAGGAAGCGTTTGCACTAAGTATTTGGATAAAACAATATATAGTCCCCACATAGAATACCTAATTATTTGGCATGGTTAGTACTCCTTTCGGAGTAATGGTGTCTATTATTAGACTATACCGTAGCCCGCAATGTATTAATATTGTTTGCAAGGTGTGCTGTGTCACATATAGCGGCAGTGAAGTTTGAAGACCAGCTATAAGGAAACAGGAAATAAATTCCATTAACATAAAACCCTGACCAATATAATTAAGCAATCTTAGAGTTTCGAAATGTAGATGCTATCTAAGAGACCCCTTGATGACAGTCCCTCATTCCTTTGGGAATCCACCACACATTTTTAACGTTATAACCAGCTTTGCCTCTTTACCCGGTAAAGTACTTTTAGTATATATTCATAAGGTTGCATCAATTCCCTTCCAAAGCGGTTAAGTCTCTCAGTATAATATATTTCTCTTTTCAAAGCCAAACTATATTGAACGTGAATACAACAAAAGCATATTATTTATATATATATATATATATATATTACATACAGTACTAACAATAAAAATAATATCAAATCTTTTTATTAATTAGACTCAAATTTTATGCATTTATTAATTAAGTTTAATATTTTATTATTGTAAAAAATCAAAAATCCTTGAACATGGTGATCTTTTATTATTTCTAATATTATTAATATTTTAAGATTTTAATTTTAAGCAGAGGTGGAGCCTCCTATAGTGATTTTAAAAATTTTTCCCATACCATATAAAATTTTTAAATTTTTTTTATATATTCTCTTAATGGCCCCCTTAAAATAATTTTTTTATTTATTAATTTATACAAAAAAAGAATAACAAAATGATCCCATATACCTCACTCAACTTTAAAGTGTTTTTTACTTTTTTTTCTTTCAATTTATATTATTATTTTTTTATTAATTCTAATTATGTAAGAGGGAATTAATTTGAGTATATCTTTTTTATGTGCTTTACGTTTTATATTTAGTTGAAAGGAAATTATTTTGAATATATAATCTTTAAACAATCTTGATTAAATAAGAGAAAGTTATAAATTTATAATCATATGTAACTATTTATATTTTATGCATTATAGTTTTATATTTAGTATTATAAATTTAAATAGAAATAAAATAAGAATATTGGATATTGATTGTATTAATTTTTTGTTAGGTTTGATTAAAGTATAAGTTAATTGAAAACAATTAACAAATTCTTTAAAAGAAAATATGCAAATCGTTCAAATGATTCTCCTACACTTGAGCCACCAAATCTTAACACTTCAACTCATGAATAAGAGTAATGTAAATCAAAACATCTAAAACTCAATCTTAAAGAAATTGACGTTTTTCATTACATAATTAATAATTAATAAACTTAAATTTAGAAAATATGGTCGAGTATAATTTTCTCAAAAAACTGTTGTAAGTTTTTCTTTTTAGATTTCCATATTATGTAAAATTATTTTCTATTATTATTCTTTTGATTGCTAGTTAAATTTAAAATATTAGTTTTTAAAATTTTTAATCCTTATTTCACTGTCTTTGGCCCCTTCAATAAAAATTGGTTAACTTCATCCCTGATTTTAATCAATATATAAAAAAGTATTAAATGAATATGATATGTTAACTCAATAAGATTAATGTTTCAACAATAATTTAATATAATAGTTTCTCAAAAATGAGATTCATATAACTAAGACTGTATATAAGTCAAATATATTAAAAATAATAGAAGAGTGTCCAATAGAAATTTCTTAAAATCTAAATGATTTTAATATAATTCAAATTTTAAAATGATGAGAGGGAATACGAATTCGAACTCGAAATAATTTAATATATATGACTCGAGTTTTAGAATGAATTGATAGGTGTAGTAATTGGATCTTGAAATTACTGGATCTAAAAGGATTGAGAATCGAATAACTCCAGAAAGCAAACACTGTGAAACCGAAAATAACCTAACCTAAATATCACAAAATGACCCGTGATCTGAACTCACTATTTATGGCATGACCAAATAGTACCTGACTACAACCAATAAAGAAAGAGGGAAGGAAGCAAACATGAGAAATTAAAAGAAGCTGGTATACTAAGATTAAAGCCAAGTACGTTTTATATATATATATATATATATATATATATAGTACAGAACAGTTTGAACGCATTCCCTAAACAAGTAGAAGAACAGTCACTATGAGATGCTATAGGAAAAGTTCTTTTATTCAGAAAAAAAAAAAAAAAAAAAAGAGAGAAGGCTACTGGTAAGTCTAGATATATATATATATATATATATATATATATGAGTTATGAGAAGCTGCTATAATTAATCCAATTCCCAATTAAGGACTAGCTCTCGGACTAGAACATATCAAAATCTCATAGTAAATGGGCTTTAATTTGCTTCTTTTCTTTCTTTCTTTCTGTATGTTTGCACATTTATAACTGCCTTGACAAATACACCATCCTCTCATAAGATGGCAAAACCCAACAAACTATGGCCCTCCTCTAATCTTCCTTGAATTCCCCTTCGCTGGCAGTATCCGAATTCTCTTAGCCACACGTACAAAATCCCTATTTTCACACATACAGGAAAATTTTAAAAAGCCTTAATCATGCTAAAAATGGAAAATAACAGGGTGGTTTCAAACTACCAGTACTGAAATTTTTAGAATAATTATTGTTTAACGGAAAATGAAATGCTTGAAATTATATAGTAATAACTAAACGTACTTCCAGTTGAGGTCCCCAGCAAGAAGAAGATCGTTTTCCATGTCTTCATAGGCAATGAGGTGACCAGGAACAGCGTTGGAAAGATCAAGTTCATTCTCCGAGGTGGGTCCATCGTCGTTTCCGTCCACAAACATTTGCCTGAGAGCCTTTGCAAGGCTATGGTAGCTTGCATGCTTATGGAGACTGATGCGCTGACAGATCGAACGGCCTTCGAGCACCACAGTCACTGGCGGGACGACGCTGGAAACGAGATCATCATCGTCAAGACCAGGGAAACTCTGGACTTTGGTACTGTTGTTAGGGTTAGGCAGGAAGGGTACAGAAGAGTGATGAGGTGGGATTGGAGCAGCTGCAACAGCACCAACAAATCTGGTGGTGTTGATGTTGGGAAATCTTCTGTCTTGCAATCTCCTTTTCAAGGAGTCTTGTCTTTGAGATTCAAAGCTGTTCATCCCTCTCTTTCTCTGGGTGAGGAACTGCTAGTACTTCTAGTTTAGGACCGGTCGCTGGCTTTGTATAGTTGAAATATAAAAGGGAATTATGTATGAGTTGTACTTGTCTTTTTGGGAGGGGAGATACAGCTAGGAAGCTGAAATGAGTTTGGTCTACACGGTGGGGGTGTGGGGGATTCTATGTTAAAAGGAGAGACAGAATTCAATGAGGAAACTGAAAAGGGTTGGGGTTTTGGTGGGGTTATTGACAGAGAGAGAGAGAGAGAGAGAGAGAGTTAATTAGACAAATGGTTGGGAACTGAGGATTGCCGCGTTTGTTTTGTGTTTTGATGTGGTCTTGGTGAAAGGAAAGAGAGAAGGGGAAAAAGAAAGGAAAAAACAAATGATATATATACACAGAAATAAATGAGAGAGAGAGAGAGATATAGCACAAATGTCCGGAGGGGTCAGGTGGTGTCTGAAACCCAGTCCTAACTTTGTGTTCTTTCGGTTCCTCTCTTCCAAAGCCATTTAATATCTCTGCTCTGCCCCTGAATCTCCTAGTTTCTTCACTCTTTTAGACCCAGCTCTCACTTTCTCATCCGATTGCCACGGCCAAAGATTCACTCCATTAATATAAATATCAAGTAGTAAAAGAGACAGACAGATTCATGCAAGTTTAAGTGCTACATGGTAGTTTTTTAACAAAAATTTTTAATTTCTTATGAATAAAAGTAGTCAATTTGTGTTTTTGTTAAAGATAGATTTGTCTAGGACAAGAATAGCTAGGGTAATATTATATACGTGTGGGATGAGGACGAGAGAGAGCAATGGGTGGGAGTGGTGGGGGAAGGGGAAGGGGATGTTTGCTTGCAAGTGCAAAAGGTGGTGTGTGCGGTGTGCCACAATGTTTCAATAATTAAATTGGGCTGGATTTTGTTATAAATTACTAATACCTTCGTATATACTAGAATTTTTATTGCTTCTAAAATAATAATATTTATGGGGATGGAGATCAAATGCGTGAAGTAAAAGCAAGCTGGTAAAGTTTTACTAGGCAAATATATAAAATAAAGATTTAAAATCAATGAAGTACTAGCTAGCAAAATCAATTTCTTTTTTTTAAAATTAAAATATTCTTGTAAATTGAAATGCATGGGCCACAGAGACGACCGCGCTACGGTCGGCGAACGGCTCGCTTCTTTGACTATCGGGGCGGTCGGGAACTTCACGTCATTTTTCTTTTCTTTTTCTTTTTGAAATAAAAATTAATAAATGTATATTCATTAAAATTAATTTTTCCCTAGGAAAGGACAATTATGCCTCAACCTAAATCGCATATTGCACAGGCATTTCTTTTACATACTTTATTATTTATTTATATATATATATGTATATGATTTTATTATATAGAAGGAGAATTCTTATTTATTTCGTAAATCAAACTCGAAATTTTGAAGTTCAAATTTTAAATATGTATAAAGGTTCAACCAATGGTTATATATATATATTTAGTGCATAAGGGTAGTTTCATAGTTTGGCTCGCCCAAGCTTTGATGATGAGTTCCACATGCTTTGGCACAAAACAAGATAGAACATGGTACTCCACCTACAAAACAAGCATAAAAGTTTGTGACTTCGCTTCTAGAGGTTAGTTACTTCGGCCTAAAAAGGCTTTATGGACCATGTGATAGGTCATACTCTTTTAATTTAATAAAAAAATTGATAACTTTATATATGGCAGAAAAGTGTATCATAAAAATAATATTAGAAGATTAATCAATGATGTAAAGGTTATTTATTGAAAAAATAATTAGTACACGTTGAATCCATCGTTCCAATAGTTATAACACCTCGAATATATATTAATTACGACTAAATATATCACTTGTTTTGGTAATTGTCATCGTGGTCATTGAATATACGGGGACTCATGTTTAACTAAAGAACGAGAAAAGAACAAAAATCTTTTACCCCAAAATATACACCGTCTCTTTGCCCCATCAATAAAATTTTGCCACATGAGAAAAATAAAAGTTTTATATTTAACAAGAAATTCCTCTTTCTTCTCAGCAATCTTAGAAACAAATTTAACTTTGACAACAATAACTGGTTCTCAGGCAAAACACCCTTGCCCGAAACCTTAGAAGTAACCAAACTGGGTAACACCAATCAAAGGGCATCCAAGGCTTCTTCCATCAATGGAAATTTGGTAAAAATTTTCAACTGAATTTTTTGTTGAGAATGTATTTCCAATGAAATATTTCATTGGTAATTTTTTATAGAATATTTCGTTGAAAATTATTATTGAATTTTGTCGATGATGATTAAATTATCAATTGACGTCCATAATTCACATTCAAGATTTATAAGAAAAATGCGTATTAAAATTTAAAATTTAAAGTAAAGTTGGTGTAATTAAAAATCGTCATAAACATGCAATATATAAAATGTCAAACAAATATAAACATAAAGCTCAATGAGCTAATAATGCTATATTAAAAAAGTATTTAAGTTTAAAAATACAAAAGATGCATCATATCATGAAATGTTGCTTTTTTACTAATCAAGATTTAAACTTGAAGTGCGTGCGTTTCTTTATTTCAAAAATGCATTACTCATGATAATCTAAAAGACATTCTTTATGTTGTGTAATTTTTTAAAATTACCAACTACTGCTCTATGTTTGTGAATCATATGTGCATTCAAAGCCACTAAACGTTGTAAAATTGTGGTTTAGACCATGTATGCAAAATATGGATAAATTTCCAAAAAAAAAAAAAACAAAGGACCGGTCCTTGAAGCCCTTGGCCTTGTCTTTAACTTCTTGAGGGACCATAGACCAGAGCTTGTCGATGTTGGTGATGGAGCAATAGAACCTGTTGCGAAGCCATAGGTCAGTAGACCTCTTTCTTTCTGGTTCTTGAAATGGGTCATCATTTCGTTGTTCTGGGAATGTCTCTCGGTTTGCGGAAGTTGCTTGAAAGGGAAGTGGCACAAGAGAGTATTGAGTTGGGAGAAATTTCTAACCGAAATTTAACGTCAACATTAATTATGCAACGTGGCAAAATCTAGTATGCAACCAAAGAAGGGAGCACAAACTCGGGGTAGAAAGATGTCCATTCATAACAAAGAGGTTGTTCATTTGGAAGTAAAGTAAGAGAGAAAATTTGGTCAAATGAAGAATAGTAGGCTTAGTTAATATTTTATATTTATACTTATGATCAAATGTTTTATTTGATATTTAAAGTTTAAAAATTTACAATTACATACATTAATCTTGATTTTATTGAATAGTTTACATTTGAGACAAATTTTTCCGTTAATCAAATGGATAACATGATTAAAAACAGTCAAAATCAAAATGTTAGCTGTCTCCTATTGATTTTTTTTTTATCACATCACCTATTTGATTATTAGAGTTAACAAGGTATACAATTTACTTAACAAAATGAAAATTAGAGTATTTAATTGCAAAATTATACTCTTTTGGTATCAAATTGACCATTTTACTATAGTTTAGGTGTCAAATTTGTAATCATTGAAGAATATTCCATGCTATTAGGAAGCTTAAGTTATAAAAATTTGCATTTAAGCATTTCTGTAGTTAATGTTTCTAACCTTTACATAAACAGTTAGATTTTAACTCTCACTTTTCTAAATTAAAAAAACTTATAGAGAGGGAAAATTTATTGTTGTTAATTACTTTAAAATAGAGGTCTCTATCGACTAGGTCAAGTCAAGCCTACTGGAATTTCCTTTTTAAAAGTCGACAAAACTCGACTTAGTTCATCTATTTAGTTATTGTTTTATTATTTAAATAATAAAATATTTATTTTTACATTAATATTTAATATTTTAAAATAAAAAATAAATAAAATATATTGTATATTAATATAATAATTTACTAAGTGCCTATTTAGCTTAACTTTTTTCTAAGGAGTCAAGTCAAATAAATTTTTGAAAAGCTTTTAAAAAAACAAAAAAATTTTTATAAAAAGAATTTTAAAAAAAAGCTCCGGAGATGAGCTTGCTTTTATTTTCTTTTAAAAACATAACAGCTTTTCAAGAAATACCCTCTCTTCTCTCTTTTTTTGTAAATCACTCTTCTCGAATGCAAAATCATGATTTCTCTCTCCTCTACCTCTCTCTACAAAGACTACTAAAAAAAGGAAAAAAAAAAAAACAAAAGAGGTAGAGGAAAGAAAGATCACGATTTTGGCATAAGTAGGCATTAAGCTATGCTTAATGTCATTTTTGGGATATGTGATGAAAGGATCATATTGCATTAAGAGGCTTATCACTAAAGGCTTTGTCAAATTCTTTAATTAATTTTCTAACATTTGAGTGGTAATGATGTGTTGCTAGATATCGCGCATGATATATAAATATAAATTAATTATTAAATTGACTTTTGTTTATGATTTATATTTATCGTCAACATGGCACGCAATAAGTGACATGATTGAGATTAAATAAGGATAATCAATTAAGTTAAACTTAATTGAAATAGACCAAAAATAAAGTGAAAAAATTAATTAAATTCACAATGACTTAATCGAATAAAGATACAAATGTTGTATCAATGGTTACAACTAAGTTTGGTTATATAAATATGTTATGCTAACCAACTTAAACTTTAAGCCTTGAGCCACTCTTCTTAGTTGAATCATAAGAGGAAGAAAAGAAAAAAAATAGTTTTTTTTCTTTGTTTAAAAGAAATAAGATTCGACTAAGCTTGTTTTGGGTCTTTTTCTTTTCTAAAAACAAAACTTACTAGCACAAGTAAAAATTCTACCTTGAGAATGTCTTATTCTGTCATTGTGTGGATTCTTGTTAGATACCAAACACTTGGGTGGCTAAAGATTTGATGAATCTCGAAGGTGAAAAAGCAAAGATTTCAATTTTAGGATTTCAGACTGTCTTTTGCCACAAGCATAATTTTGTTTTAGGTTTCTGGCTTCATTACAGGCCCTTTTTAAATTTAATTAGCTTTTGATTATGATATCTAAAGCAAGGTATATGACACTTGAACTTATGAGTATTCATAATTAATTTGAAAATTATATGAAAAATGTAAACAATTGATCCTAAAAGATTCTACTGTTTTTTTTATTGAATATATGTTTTATTTTTCCATTGTGTTATGCTTTTAATCTTTTATTAATTTCATGTTTGAACATGTGGCCGAATCCTAGCACTTTAGACACCTCAACTTTTAAAGTTTTCTTAAATATGAAAACCCTCGAGAGCATTCAATTTGAAATTTATATTTCAATGTTGTGATTTATTTTTTAAATTTTTGAAAAATTACATATAACCAAATTAAAAAACAAAATTTTTTTTTTATTCTCACTAAATATATGTGTTTACATTTAAATATTTGATTTAATAAAACATGTATGTCGCTACTCAAAAAGTTTTTTCCAATATGCCACTTAACTAAATTCTCCTAAAAATTTCCAAACACACTTTATATAGTTTCTCTTCTAGCGTTTTGTTTATTGTTCTATATTCTATATATTTGGCCCACACCATTGGTATTGCTTCATAGATTCTGCAATATAGATTTGCCTATTCTCTTAAACTAATATTTTATCTCACTTGTCTTAACTCATTCTACTCATGAATATTTGTCTTTTTGTATTACTTTTGCTTGACCTTACTTGACATGATACATATTGTAACATCCCAATTTCTAGAGAGATCATAACAGGTGCATGAACTTACGTAGGTCTAAGCCATTAAGCCCAAGCAAGTCTAAACCATTAATGCATAGGTTAGTTATCCATTACATTCATATACATTTCCATTCACAGTTTAGAATATGCAAATAATTCATCAAGGCTAGCACAATACGAAACTTCTCAATATAAAAGTGTGGTTTTTATTACATTTAATATAAATATTCACAATGTCATAACAATTGTGGTCTAACATGCATCCTATGCTTATATTGTTATGATTCATCCACCATAGTCCTATCATCAACATGCATCTATATCTGGAACTCAATATAATCTGTAGATGCATAAACAAGTATCAATATATGATAATTCTATTTTATAGAATTATTTTAGTCCAATTTGGTTATTAAATATTAGCTAAGTCCTCAATTTTTAATTATAATTTACTTGATTTTAGTTGTTTTTGTAGTTAGTTTATTTTTAAGTGAGTTGCTTTAATTTTATGTTAATTTTTTTTAATTTGATTGTTATTTATTAGTTTTCATATCTTATTGTAGGAATAAAAGATATTGGGCTTAATTTTGGAAAGTAAAGTGTTGAAGGACCAGGAAGTCTACTTGCATATGCTTTAGTGTTTTGGTCATATCTAGAGCTACAGAACTCCAATTGCTGCGATTGTTTGACCATTGAAAATCTAAGAGACAGACATACAACTTTGATAAAGATCACTTTGCCCACTTCTGCCTCAAAGATAAAGAAAATCACATCAAAAAGTTGCTAGATGTACTATGCCGAGAATGGAGATTTGTAAAGATTGACAAGTGATTTTTTGGGCCTCTTATTATGTTTTTAAACCCAATTAAACCCTAGGTCAACTTGAGGATGCTTAGGTTAAGTTTGTTAGTATATATAGGATATTTTAAGACCATTAAAAAACCTTTTGAGACTCGAGAAATTAGAAGTTGAGGTTGAAACTTGGAGATAAAGACGGCAATTATTGTTTTGTTTCTTCCTTGGCTTTTATTCTTCTTATTACTTTCAATGATTGAATTTTATACAATGTTATTTGATTTTGCAATCATGAGTGGCTAATTTTCTTTTTCTAGGATTGCAATTGAACTCACATGTAATCTAAGTTTTTAATCTCTTTCTTACTTATTTTCAATAGGAATTGAATTGTTTATTCCAATTTGTTCTTAATGCTTTTAATTGCCTAATCACCAATTAAATTGATCTAGAAACCTAAACAAACTTGGGAAAGGGAGTTTAAAGTAGACTAAAATTGAGATAGCATATGATCATGTTAAATGATTTGCGTATAGGATAGGGATATACCTATAGGTCATGTGCAACCAGATTAGAGCTTGAACTTAATGAGTCTGTTTTAATTTCAAATCGCATAGGGATATAGTGTTTTGGTTAAAATAAATATTTTTATAGGATGAATCGGGAGACCCTTCTAAATAATTTAGGACTCTAAGTTAGCAATTCAACCCATTGAAATAAGTTAAGGAGGAGAGGTAAAATTTAGATGAAATGTGAGAGATATTGTAATCCTAAGCTTATTTAATTTGATCTTTTCTCAACTTATTTTTTTGATTTTTTCCTTGTTAGTTTAAATTTTAGTTTATTAGTTTTATTTAATTACTCAATTTGGATTGTTTGGGTAAGATTAAATTGTTCTAATTTTAGTACTTAGTAAGATTTTAGATTAATTCCCTATGAGATCGACACTCTGCTTACTTATATATTATCTGTTTGATATGTATACTTGTGTAGTAGAATTTTAACTGACAAGTCTTACTTCAAATTTTATTTTTCTTGTTTTAATATTAGTTTTTGTTTGTTTGCAGGTATCTTTGGTCATTGTATGCAAAGAAGAAACAACTTGAATCTTGTTCCTTTTGATCCTGAGATAGAAAGAACTTTCAAAAGACGTCGAAGGGAGACTTTGTAAGTTATAGCTTTAAATCAGACAATGGCTGAGGATAATAATAACAATGGCAATAATGCCATTAATCTGGTTCCCGAAGTAAATAGAGCACTGAGAGATTATGCTGTTCCACTTTTGCAAGGTTTGCACCAAAGCATTAAAAGACCTTCTATCAATGCGAATAATTTCGAAATTAAACTAGCTTACATTCAGATGATTCAATCTTCAGTCCAGTTTAGTGGGTTACCCAATGATGATCCTAATTCTCACTTGGTAAATTTCTTCGAGATTTGCAACACCTTTAAATACAATGGAGTAATTGACGATGCTATCAGATTGAGACTATTTCCATTTTCTCTAAGGGATAAAGCCAAAAGCTAGCTTAATTCACTACATAATGGGTCTATCCCTACATGGGAAGACTAGGCATAAAAGTTTCTTGCAAAAATTTTTCCACCAGCCAAGATTGCAAATATGAGGAATGATATCACCTTCTTCACATAATTTGATAGTGAGTCATTGTATGAAGCTTGGGAGAAGTTTAAGGAATTATTGAGAAGATGTCCACATCATGGGATTCTTGATTGTTTGCAAGTTCAGACATTTTACAATGGGCTGGTTGAGTCAATTAAAACTACAATTGATGTTACTGCTGGTGGGACATTAATGAGTAAGAATGTTGCAGATGCCTACAACTTGTTAGAAGAGATGGCCTCCAATAATTATCAATGGCCTTCAAAAAGGTCGGGTTTAAGAAAAGTGGTTGGAGCCTATGAAATTGATGCACTTGGCAACTTAACCGCTCAATTAGCTTCGCAAGTGGCTGCACTATCCAAAAAGTTTGACACACTGGGAGTTCATGCAATTCAAAATTCATCAATAGTTTATGAGATGTATGGAGATGGCCATTCATATGATCAATGTCCATACAATTCTAAATCAATCCAGTTTGTGGGGAACTTTAATAGACAGTATAATAATCCATACTCCAATACTTACAATCTTGGTTGGAGAAGCCACCCTAACTTTTCATGGAATAACAATGCATGGCTTTCCAATCCAAAACCCATCATGCCTCCTGGTTTTCAACAACAAGTTAGACCACCAGTTTCTAAAAAGAAGTCTCGCTTGGAAGAACTTCTCTTGCAATATATGTCCAAGAACGATGCTTTAATTTAAAGTCAAAAAGCTTTAATTCAAAGTCAAAGAGCTTCCTTGAGAAATCTTGAGACCCAAGTATGGTAGCTTGCGAATTCCATCAACAATAGACCCCAAGGTGCCTTATCAAGTGGTACACAAATCAACCCCAAAGGTAAGGAACCATGCCAAGCAATCACTTTAAGGAGTGGAAAAGAGATTGAAGGGGTGAGTGAAAAAGCAGTTGAACCTGAGCGTGAACTTGTTGATAAAGAAAGATTATCTGAAAAAGAGTATGTAAGTGAATAAAGAGAGGATGTCAAGGCTGAAGATGAAAAAACTTCTCAAGTCATCCATCTTTCACCACATTTTCCCCAAAGGCTCCAAAAGCAAAAGCTTGAAAAGCAGTTTCAGAAGTTCCTTAATGTCTTCAAGAAATTACATATAAATATTCCTTTTACTAAAGCTTTGGAACAAATTCCCAGTTATGTGAAGTTCTTGAAAGACATCTCCTCCAAAAAAGAAAAGCTAAGTGAGTTTGAAACTGTCTCCCTTATAGAAGAGTGTAGTGCAATTCTCCAAAATAAGCTACCATCAAAACTCAAAGATCTAGGTAGTTTCACAATCCCTTGCACTATTGGTAATTTATTTTTTGTAAAAGCTTTGAGTGATTTATGTGCAAGTATCAATTTAATGCCTTGGTTGATTTTTGAAAAACTTGGTTTGGGGGAATGCAAACCCACTTCTGTTACTTTGCAATTGGCTTATCGTTCTTATGTGTACCCAAGGGGAATCATTGAAGATGTTCTTGTCAAGGTAGATAAATTTATTTTTCCAGTTGATTTTATAATTCTTGACATGGAAGACAAATAGGCAAATTCCAATCATGCTTGGGAGGCCATTCTTGGCAACTGCTAGAGCTTTGATTGATGTTGAAAAAGGTGAGCTCACTTTGACAGTTCAAGACCGACAGGTAATATTTAATATTTTCAAAGCTCTAAAATTGCCTGTGACATCTAAAGATTGTTTTGCTATGAGTGTTGTAAATAATTTTACACATGATGTTTTCTTAGAAGAAAATCCCATTGATCCTCTTGAAGCATGTTTAGTTGCTAATTCTGACAGGGATGATGATGAGTTTGTTGACTATTCTAATTTGTTAAATGCTCGCTCAAGATTTAAGACTAATCATCAATTTGAGTCTTTAAATGTTTCAGCTTCTTTGATGCCAGCTTCTAAGCCTTCCATTGAGGACACACCTACTTTGGAACTTAAACCTCTGCCTGATCACTTGAGGTATGCTTTTCTTGGAAAATCCTCTACTCTTCTAGTTATTATTTCAACTATTCTTACTAACATGCAATAGGAGAAGTTATTGAGGACACTTAGAGAATTCAAGAAAGCAATTGGGTGGACCATAGCTGATATAAAGGGAATTAGCCCTTCTATTTGCATACACAAAATTCTCCTTGAAGAAAATCACAAAGCCACAATTGAACAGCAAAGAAGATTGAATCCCATCATGAAAGAAGTAGTCAAAAAGTAAATCATCAAGTGGTTGGATGCTGGAATAATTTATCCTATCTCTGATAGCTCATGGGTAAGTCCAGTTCAATATGTTCTTAAGAAATGAGGAATGACTATGGTTGCCAATGACAATAATGAGCTCATTCCAACAAGAACTGTGACTGGATGGAAAGTGTGCATGGACTACTGCAAGCTCAACAAAGTTACAAAGAAAGATCACTTCTCTTTTCCATTCATTGATCAAATGTTGGATCACTTGGCTAGTAAGGAATATTATTGTTTTCTAGATGGTTATTCTGGTTATAACCAAATTGCTATTGCTCCTTAGGATCAAGAAAAGACAATATTTACATGTCCTTATGGCACCTTTGTTTTTAGAAGAATGCCATTTGGATTATGTAATGCACCTGCCACCTTTCAGAGATGTATGATGGCCATATTCATAGACATGGTGGAAAAATGTTTGGAGGTATTTATAGATGATTTTTCTATTTTTGGAAATAATTTTGATGATTGTCTTTTGAATCTTGCTAGGGTACTCAGGAGATATGAAGAAACGAATTTGGTGCTCAACTGGGAGAAATGTCACTTCATGGTGCAAGAAGGTATTGTCCTTGGACACAAGATCTCTAGTAGGGCCATTGAGGTAGATAAAGCAAAAATTGAAGCAATTGAGAAACTACCACCTCCAATAAATGTCAAAGGTATTAAAAGTTTTCTTGGACATGCTGGTTTTTATAGAAGATTTATTAAAGACTTTTCAAAAATTTATAATCCACTTTGTAATTTATTGAAAAAAGATGTGCCTTTTAAGCTTGATAATAAGTGCCTTATTGTTTTTGATGAATTGAAGAAAAAGTTAATATCTACACCTATTATAATTAGTCCCGATTGGAATCTTCCTTTTGAACTAATGTGTGATGTGAGTGATTATGCGGTGGGAGTTGTTTTGGGACAAAGGAAGGATAAGATATTTCATTCCATCTATTATGCTAGCAACACTTTGAATGAGGCCTAGAAAAATTATACCATAACAGAAAAGGAGCTATTGGCTGTAGTTTTCGTTTTCGACAAATTCCACTCCTATCTTGTGGGGACAAAAGTGATAGTGTACACTGACCATTCAACTATCAAATATTTGATTGCCAAAAAGGATGGAAACCAAGATTGATAAGGTGGATTCTCTTGCTTCAAGAATTTGATCTTGAGATTCGTGACAAAAAAAGAACAAAAAATCAAGTGGCTGACCACCTTTCAAGATTAGAGATTGAAGCTCAAGGTAAGGATTCCAACTTAATCAAGGAGACTTTTCTTGATGAACAAATCCTTCAAGCTGGTAAGAAATCACTTCCTTGGTATGCTGATTTTGTGAATTATCTGGTAAGCAATATTATCCCCCCTGAGTTAAATTTTCAGCAGAAAAAGAATTTTTTGCACGATGTCAAATATTTTTTTGGGATGAGCCTTACTTGTTCAAGCAGTGTAAAGACCAGATCTTCAGAAAATGTGTTCTAGAAGAAGAAATTCAAAGTGTGTTTCACCATTGCCATTCTTCAGATTATGGATGACACTTTGGAAGAACAAGGATTGCTGCTAAAGTCCTCCAATCAGGTTTGTATTAGCCTACATTATTTAAAGATGCTCACAATTTTGTTTTGCTTTGTGACAAGTGCCAAAGAATGGGTAATATCTCAAGGCGACATGAGATGCCTCTCAACAACATCTTGGAGATAGAGATTTTTGATGTATGGGGTATTGACTTCATGGGTCCATTCATATCTTCATTCAACAACAAATACATTTTGCTTGTTGTTGATTATGTTTCCAAGTGGGTTGAAGCGGCAGCCTTTCCTTATAATGATTCAAAAGTGGTGATGAATTTCATGAAGAAGAATATTTTTACTCGATTTGGTACTCCAAGGGCAATTATTAGTGATGAGGGAAATCACTTTTGCAACAAGTATTTTGATACACTTCTGGCCAAATATGGAGTCAAACACAAGGTTGCAACTGCATACCACCCTCAAACTAGTGACCAGACGAAAGTATCAAATAGAGAAATCAAGAGGATTTTGGAGAAAACTGTGTGTCCCTCAAGAAAAGATTGGTCAAAAAGATTAGATGATGCACTGTGGCCATATAAGACGGCTTACAAGACTCCAGTTGGCATGTCCCCTTATAAGTTGATTTTTGGCAAAGCTTGTCACTTACCAGTCGAACTTGAACACAATGCTTATTGAGCCGTGAAGAACTTGAATTTTGATTTACAAGCAGCAAGTGAGAAAAAGTTGTTGCAATTAAATGAACTTGATGAATTTCACCTTTAAGCTTACGAGAATGCCAAACTCTACAAAGAGAAAACAAAGCAATGGCATGATAAGAAGATAGTGGAAAGAAGCTTTGAGCCAGGACAATTAGTGTTGCTCTATAATTCTTGCTTGAAATTATTTCAAGGAAAACTCAACTCAAGGTGGTCTGGTCCGTTTATTGTCAATGAGATATTTCCACATGGTGCAATCGAAGTTAAAGGGACAGATGGTCAAAAATTTAAAGTCAATGGTCAAAGATTGAAGCATATTATTGAGGAGGCGAAATTAATCATCAAAAGTCCTCAATTCACTTGCTTGACATATCCTAGAGTCCAAGACAGTCCAATCAAAGACTATAAATGAAGCGCTTTTTGGGAGGCAACTCAAGTTCCTCAACCTTATTTATTCTCATCATTATTTTATTTCATAAGTTTTATTTTATTTTATTTTATTTTACTACTTATGTATTTAGTTATTTGTTTTATTATTTATTCTAATTTTTTTCCTATGTCTCTTTGTGCAGGTAATTGATTTAAAAAAAATCAAAAAAAATTTCAAAAAAAAAATTCAAAAAAAATTACAAAAAAAAAGTCAGAGCCACGACCTTCAAATATGCCATAAAAGCAACAAAAACAGCAAGCTCCAGTGCTGCGGCCCTCAAAGGGAGCGTCGCAGCGCTGAATGAAGCTGCAAAAAAGCAACAGAAACAGAAGCATTGAGTGCCGCGGCACTCAATCATCAGCGCCACGGCGCTAGGTAACCCCTTTTAACTTTTTTTCCTTCTTTCACTTTTCTCTTTCTGCAGCCGCCAACATCAAACTTTTCTCATTTTTTTAATTTTTTTATTACTCCTTTCCTTATTGTCTTCTCCAGCCCCAACGCACCATCTTTTTAATTTTTTTGTATTCTACTTATTTCACTTTTGTCTTCTTCAACGCACTATCCTTCTCAATTTTTTATTTTTTTATTACTTCTTTCTCTTTTGTCTTTCCCCAACGCACCATCCTTTTAATTTTTTTTCTAGTTCTTTCACTTTTGTCTTTTCCCAACGCACTATCATTCTTAATTTTTTTTTATTATTCCTTTCCTTCTTGTCTTCTCTAGCCCCAACGCACCATCCTTTTAAATTTTTGCTTTATTCTACTTCTTTCTCTTATCTTTTAGCCGCACCATCCCCCTTTTATTCATTTTTTTTATTTTGCTACTTCTTTTTCTTGTCTTTTCAGCGCCAACCCTTTAACGCCTTCTTATATTTTATTTTTTCTACTTCTTTCTCTTGTCTTTTCAACCCCACCCCCTTTTCATTTTTTTTATTTTGTTTCTTTTTCTCTTGTCTTTTCAGCCTCACAATTCCATTTATTTTTTTATTTTGCTTCTTTTACTTTTGCCTTCTTCAGCCGCACCATCATTCTCATTTATTTTATTTTATTTTTATTTTGCTTCTATCACTCTTGTCTTCTTCTTCAACCGCACCACTTCTTTCTCCTGCAATTTTTGCCTCTCTCTTTTACCTTTTCACTTCATTTTTTCTACACATTAGTTCTACTTATTTCTTTTATTTTTATTTTTATATTATTTTATTTTATTTTATTTTATTTTTTTCTACACTCACCACATTCACTCCTCCCTTAAGAGAATTTAGGCTACATCTTAAGGAGTGAGATGGATATGTCTACTTTTCCTTCGTTGCTTATGGATTTTGACACTAAGGATGATTTTGGTGGTGACGATGCAGAGAACATGTAGTCAGCCTCTTCGGAGTTAGGGGAGTATTCTTGTCCTTTTTCTTTATTTTCTTTTATCACATTAAGGACAATGTTTATTCTAAGTTTGAGGGTAGTTTAGAATTTAATGGTGTTGAATTTTGTTGATTTAATTTTTTTAGATTTAGTTAGCTTTGGTTTAGAATTTATCTTGCATGTTTATTTATATTTTGCATGTTTTATTTGTGTTTCAAAAAAAAAAGAAGAAAAAAATTTTTGAGATAGTTGCACCTTATTCATGATTGTCCCAATCCTAGGATGATATTTTAATTATCTTTTGATTCTTAGCTTTTAGGAAGCATATAGTTATGATTTAATTTTATGTGATATTCTTGTGTTAGCTTTATTTTAGAATGTGACTTCCAATAATTTGAACACTGTACTCTTTTACTTAGAAATTTTATGTGATTTAGAGAAAGTTTATGTTGATGAAAAAGTGTAGTAAAGTCAAGAATTCTAGAATTTGTTTGATTCTCTTTAGAGGCAAAATCTTAGATAACACTTAGAATAGGAAGTGATTTAGGCCATCTTTGGACTATTTGAGCCTTTTTGAGCCTGCCTTGTTATATTTATCTTTAGTCACCCTTTTTGAGCCTAATTTACCTTTTCTTTGTAATTACCTAATTATGTTAGCCATGGCCTATCTGTTTAAATCCAACAATTTGAACCTTTCACCTTTTAAGTATTTTAATCTTTCTAAGGAATTATTTGAATTTAAGAATAAATTGAGGGAGAAAGGTCAACAAAAAAAATGAAGGTTGTTGGAAAAATTACCCCTTGTTATAATTGTCAAAAATAAGTTTGGGGGTTAAAAAAAAAAGAGAAACAAAATGTGTGTTACAAAGGAAAGTTTACTTCAAGTTTGAGGATGCTATAAAAAATTTTTGAGCTCTTTATGTGTCATAGATTGATTAAGTGCTTAGGGTGATTTTGAGCCTAAATATATCTTTTATCATACCTTGACCCTAGCCTTACATTACAAGCTTGATCAAGACCTATTAATCCTTGAATAAGTGTTAATCTACATTAGTGGAAAGAGATGAAAAGCAAACTTATGGGATCCTAGTACTAATCCATGCTTATATTTGGCATAAACTAATTTGAATTGCATGATATTCTTTGTAAAAGAGCATGCACACACACACACATGAAAGTCCATTCGAAAAATAAAGTTTCGCTTGAATTGATGCATGAATTTAAAGATTAGCTGTATGTTACATTAAGCTAGAATTTGAGTTAATTTTTGAGAAAAAATTGAGAAATCATGATTTGGTACTTTTATCTCTCGTTCGAATTTTTTTTTTTTTGTGATTCTTTTCTTTTGCTCAAGGACTAGCAAAATCTTAAGTTTGGGGGTATGATAATTCTATTTTATAGAATTATTTTAGTCCAATTTGGTTATTAAATATTAGTTAAGTCCTCAATTTTTAAATATAATTTACTTAATTTTAGTTGTATTTGTAGTTAGTTTATTTTTAAGTGAGTTGCTTTAATTTTATGTTAATTTTTTTTAATGTGATTGTTATTTATTAGTTTTTATAGCTTATTGTAGCTTTCTTTCAATAAGAGATTCTTAGTTTAGTTTAGTCTCTGCAGGTAATGAATTTCTTGGAGTGGCATGATCAAAGCCGATGATCATAAGCATAACAAGCGGGTGGGGAAGGTTGGAAACTTTGCCATTAAACTTTATATGAGCAAAGTTTATGATAGAGTGGCGTGGGACTATAGTACAAAAATCATGAGAAAAATGGGTTTTGAAGGAAAATTTATTGATATGTTGTGGAGATGTATTTCAACTGTGTCTTGCTCGGTGTTAATCAATGGGACACCAGGATAAAGGTTTGTTCCTTCGAGAGGTTTGCGCCAAGCGAATCCACTATCTCCATTTCTTTTCTTTATAATGTCAAAAGCCTTTTCTAGTCTAATTAATTGATACCAGGTGACAAAGAGCATTTCTGAAATGAAGATCTGTCGTAGGGGCACAAATATTACCCATCTTCTGTTTGCTAACGACTGTATGTTATTCGGAAAGGTCAAGAGGCAGGAAATACAAGTTTTGAAAGAACTCTTTGATTTATATGAAGCTGCTTCAAGACAGAAGATTAACAAGGAAAAATTAGGATTACATTTCAATAGAAACACGTCAGCAGAGGATAGAGCAATGGCAAGTCAAATACTTGGTATTAATGAAGCTCAGTGGGGTGGAATGTATTTGGCCATACCTTTGGTTGCAAAAGGGTCAAAAAAACAGATGTTTAGGTATCTCAAAGAAATGGTTGTTAAGCGCACCTCAAACTAAAAAAACAAAATGTTATCGATAGTGGGGAGAGAAATCCTTATTAAATTTGTAGCGCAAGCTATTTCAGCTTATTTCATGAGTTGCTTTAATGTTCCGGATTCCATTTGTCACAAAATTGATTCGGCAATCGCTCAATTTTGGTGGGGAGGAAATAGCGAGAATCAAAAAGTCTATTGGAAAAATTGGAAATCAATGTGTGAATCAAAGTTTGTTGGAGGAATGGGATTTCGTGATTCCAAAAGTTTCAACATTACTATGCTGGCTAAACAAGGGTGGAAATTGCATATGGAAATGCCTACGCTTGCGTACAAAATTCTCAAAGAAAGATATTTTCCCGTTACTGATTTTTTAAATGCTCCAGTAGGTGCAAACCCAAGTTATATATGGAGGAGTATTAGGGAAAGTCAACAAATGATTAAAATGGGCTTAATTTGGAGAGTAGGAGATGGTCAGAGCATAATGGTTTTACAGGATTATTGGATCCCATATGATTCACCAAGGATGCTTTCCTTCCATAACCATTCAATTGATGCAGAGATGAAGGTGTCGGAACTGATAGATTATCGGACTATGACATGGGATGAGATAAAAATTACCACATTATTTCCTCCTTATGAACGTGGGCTGATTTTGTCAATTCCATTGAGCTACGAAAAACCTAGTGACAAATAAGTGTGGTTTTACAATGGCCATGGTCAATACTCTGTTAAATCAAGATATAGAGTGACTCAATCAACACTGTCTTTGCAGGGTGCGGGTAGTTCAAGTAGGAACATGTTGGGTTTCTAGAAAAGAATAAGGCATTTTGATCTACCAAGGAAAGTCATATTGTTATTGTGGAAGACAATTAATGGCATCCTTCCAACCCGTCAAGCTCTTGTTCACAGGCACACCATTACAGACAGTAAATGTGCATCCTGTGATGATGAATTGGAAACTGATTTGCATAGCCTTTGCTGTTGTCCATTAGCTAGAGCAATGTGGCTAGTCACAAGATGGGGTTTCAGGAACATTGATTTGTTTTGCTCTGTCCAAGATTAGATTTATCATTTATTCCAACTGATGGAGAAAATTGAGATTGAAGAAATTGTTTACATCCTATGGGCTTTATGGAAAAATCGAAATATGAAGATTTTCCAAAGCAAGAGCTTGGAACCAATGCAAGTTAGAAAGATGGCAGGTAATCTGCTAGAACAATTCAGATCAGTTAATGAGGAAAGACAAAGGAAGAGGAACTCACAAAGTTTTAGGACAAGAACTTGGGGAATCCCATATGGCAAAAAACTCAATGTGGATGCATCGACTTTTGAGATAACAAGTGAAAGAAGGATAGAAGCTGAATTTATTGTCATAAACTCAACAAGTGAGGTTGAATTAGCTGGTATAAAAAGAATGGCGATGGGTCAATCTGTGGAGGAAGCGGAATTATCTACTTTAGTTTAGTCTCTTAGATGCTGCCAAAGGGAGAACATCATGATCAAGGAAATAGAAATGGACTGCAACGTGGTTGTTGACTGGATCAAAGCAAGACAAATGACTAATATCATAGGCCACATTATAGAAGACTGTCTCAACTTGATGATAAGTATCAACTGTGAAGTTATTCTCTATTGCCCAAGGGAAGGAAACGAAGTAGCTCACAAGTTAGCTAAAAGGGCAAAAGATATGAGTGAAGAAGCAATCTCCTGGTTTGACATCTCTCAAATGACAGAAGAAATACAAAATGTCATCAGGAAAGAAGCTGAATTGACTACAAAAGAAACTTAATAGTAAGAACTTAATGTTATAGGACAAATTTCTTGTTATTTCTCGGATGTTTTCTATTTAACGTGATAATGAAATCATATTTCTTCCAAAAAAAAAAGATATTGGGCTTAATTTTGAAAAGTAAAGTGGTGAAGGACCTAGAAGTCTGCTTGCATATACTTTAATATTTTAGTTATATCTCAAGCTACAAAACTCCAATTGCTGTGATTCTTTAACCATTGGAAAGATAAGAGGCAGACCTACAACTTTTGTGAAGATTACTTTGCCTAGTTCTGCTTCAAAGATAAAGAAAATCATGGTGGAAAGTTACTAGATGTACTATACCAGGAATAGAAATTTGTAAAGACTGACAAGTGATTTTTTGGGCCTCTTATTATGTTTTTAAGTCCAATTAAACTCTAGGTCAACTTGAGGAAGTTTAGGTTAAGTCTATTAGTATATATAGGATATTTTAAGACCATTAGAAAACCTTTGGAGACTCAAGAAATTAGAAGTTGAGGTTGAAACTTGGAGATCAAGACGGTAATTATTGTTTTGTTTCTTCCTTGGCTTTTATTCTTCTTGTCACTTTCAATGGTTGAATTTTATACAATATTATTTGATTTTGCAATCATGAGTAGCTAATTTTCTTTTTCTAAGATTACAATTGAACTCACATGTAGTCTAAGTTTTTAATCTCTTTCTTACTTATTTTCAATAGGAATTGAATTATTTATTCCAATTTGTTCTTAATCCTTTTAATTGTCTAATCACCAATTAAATTGATCTAGAAACCTAAACAAACTTGGGAAAGGGAGTTTAGAGAAGACTAAAATTGGGATAGCATATAATCATGTTAAATGATTGCATGTAAGATAGGGATATACTTATAGGCCATGTGCAGCCAGATCAGAGCCTGAACTTAATGAGTCTGTTTTAATTTCAAATCACATAGGGATATAGTGTTTTGGTTAAAATAGATACTTTTATAGGATGAGTCGGGAGAACCTTATAAATAATTTAGGACTCTAGGTTAGTAATTCAACCCATTGAAATAAGTTAAGGAGGAGAGGTAAAATTTAGATGAAGTATTAGGGATATTGTAATCCTAAGCTTATTTAATTTGATCTTTTATCAACTTATTATTTTGATTTTTTTCTTGTTAGTTTAAATTTTAGTTTATTAGTTTTATTTAATTACTCAATTTGGATTGTTTGGATAAGATTAAATTGTTCTAATTTTAGTACTTAGTAAGATTTTAGATTAATTCCCTGTGGGATCGACACTCTGCTTACTTATATACTATATGTTCGATACGTATACTTACGTAGTAGAATTTTAACTGATAATATAACAACATTTATTTACATAACCAAGTTTATTATCAACATAACAATCCAAAAACTAAATTTGACACACTGCGGAACGTAACAACATTGGGAGGTTGGAAAGAAAGCTCTACCACACCTACCACAAATGAGTTGAGCTACTACTCTACATGTCCCCTAACTAAGCAAGCTAATGATCTATAAAACAAAATAAGAGAAAATAATGGATGACTTACAAAGACTCTACAAGTGAATACGAAGAAAGAGACAAGTCAAGGGGGAAAGTCTTTGCAAAAACACATGATAACCATGTAAATCCTTTCAAAAACAATAATCTCATTTCGACATTTCCATAAATGCATATAATTCTCAATTTGCATAAAGAGGTAATAATAGATAAAGCTCAACTTACAAAACATTTGCAAAGAGAAATCATAAAGGAGTTCTCAGACTCATGAATTCAGCATCATTCATTCATAACATGAATGTATCATTCAATAATGATTCATATCATCATTTCCACATACGCACAATAATCATCAAGTCACCAATCATAAGCATCACGATATCCATTATACAAGTCAGGTGTCAATATATACCATTAACAAAGACAATGGGAGAATGGGTACTTTTACCCAATTCATCCTTATGGTATTCTTACTCCTACATCGAGCTTAAGGAGGGGAAAAATGGTACATTTGCCCAACTTGACCTTGTGGTATTCTTACCCTCACACCAGGATTCATAAGAGGAAAAGGTGGCACATTCACTAATCTTGACCCTATGATATTCTTACTGTTGGTCCCAAATATAGGTGCTAGAGGGGGGGTGAATAGCACTATCTCGGCTCTTTTTGGTGGGATTGAGACTTGGTCTCAAACTAAGGAAGATAAGGCAATGAAAACAATTGACAAGGTATTTATAGTGGTTCGATCCAAGACCTACATCCACTACCTTGATTATCCAACCAAGGATTTTCAAATCAAACACTAAGACGGTGGAATTCACAAGCTTCTACCAAGCTTTTACAATGGCTTTTCAAGGCTTAGCCATAACCTTTACACTAGTTTTTCACGGGATCAACTAAAACCCAATGTGGCTTTCCAAAGCTCAACCACAACCTATCACTAATTTTTCCCGGGCTAAACTAAAACCCAATGTGGTTTTCCAAGGCTCAACCACAACCTTTAACTCTAGTTTTTCACGGGCTAAACTAGAACCCAATGTGGTTTTTCAAGGCTCAACCACAACCTTTAACTCTAGTTTTTCACGGGCTAAACTAGAACCTAACCCCAACTTTTCAAGGCTAAGTTGGAACCTACAAGCATCCAAGCAAACCTTGCTTGATGCAAACACTTAGGGTGAAACACTCACTCTAAGAATACAAAGATAGAAGAAGGAAAGTACCTAGTGATCACACGATTGATCTATATGGTACAAGTTGAAGTGCTGAACATAGATACAAAGAATAGGCGTTGAGGTTCAATGAAGAGTACAAAGGATTTTCAGGTTTTACTACTTTTCTTGGCTTGAATGTGATGGTGTCTTTTTGTGTGAAGCCAAAGTTGTCAAGAAGCTTGTCCTTTGGCATTTGAAAAGCCTTTTATAGTTGGAGAAGCCGGTCTGGTGGCTGTTGGGACGTTTATGACCGTTAGAAACAGTTTAAGGAAGATTCTAACCGTTTTCTTGTCTTGTAGTGGCTTGGCGGATGTAGCAGACGGAGAACACTTAGTCGACTAAAATTTTCCTTTGGTCGACTAAGTTGGTTCTGTTTCTGATGTAGATTCCAGTGGTCGCTTAGTCGACTAACCCTATTATCTTGATCGACTAACTTTATTCTGTTTCTCCCCAAGCTTTACCCTTTCACTTCTCCACTTTGACCTTTGTTCAACAACTGATCTTCCTTAACATGTCAGGGGACTCCATCAATACTAATCTTCCTTGTTCTTTATCCACATCACATCTTTGGGTGTTAAATAGGAAGATTGAAATATTATTTCTTTGTAGTTATTTCCCCTGCACACTTAGTTAGAAGTGTTAGACACAAAAGACATGGGAATGTTTTATTATCATCAAAAACTAATGGAGTCAACACTTACCCCTACACCGAGATTCATAAGGGAAAAATATGGCACGTTCATCAATTTTGATCTTGTGGTATTATTACCTTGGCATTGGGCTTAAATCAATGTATCACATAATTAAAAATCCATACGAGATCTTACCAAGATCAAGCATCGACTTGCAAATCATGACATTCATATGAATCTTGAAATGGTGGAAACCTACTCATCCACATTCACATTTCTCACATTTTATGAACATTATATCATCCACATTCACTTTCTCAAAGAGATGTCTCATTACCCACATTGGCTTGTGGGCCGGAGTAATCGAGAAACTTTGTACAAAATCATTTAAAAAGGCTTTTCCCCCTTGTTGAAAACTAACATGTAATAAAGATATTTCCTTACATAATTGATTTGAAAACCTTGTCAAAATCATTTGTGCACAACTAATCAAATTTATTGATTTCAAAACAACATTTAAATTTTGTAGTAAATACTAGTCAATAAATCATGCTAGCTTTATCGTATAACATACTTAAAAAGGTGCATCCACTCACCTTATGAAAGTCTATTTCTGCGAACTCGTGAATCTCTAATCTAGAGAAATTCTTGGAGTTTCAACTGTTTCTAAATATTCGGCAATTATTGTAATCAATACTTAGTTTAGGTATTGCATAATAATTATTTTAGTCTACTTCGAATTATTGAAGTTCACTTAAAACTAATTTTTTAGCTTAAATCTACTCTACTAACATAATATATGCTTAGAAATCCATTAATCCTTCATCCTTACCTTAGGTGAGCCTAGATGCTTAGGAAAATCACAAAACCTTGAGTTTTAACCATCAACAGAAAATCTGAACACATAAATAATATTTTCAGTGCTGGAAAATCCAAGATTAAAAAATTTCAAAACTAAAAATGTCATCTTTTCCATAAAAACTCAAAACTAAGCTCTTAAATCATCAAAATGGAAATTTAGACAAAAAATGGGTTAAGAGAGCTTTAAAGTTGAGGGTTGATCTCGCAAAAATGACTGAGGGTTGGCAACCCTCAAAAAATATGACATATTTATAAGCTAAGATGAGAAAATACATTTTTATTTTTTTGAAATTGATGAAATGTATTGATGCATTGGATCCATGTATCAATACATTAGTTTCTAGGAAAATTTTATCGTTATATTTGGCTATGTATCAATAGATGTTCAAAAAAATCTAAATCTATCAATACATTTGACCATGTATTGATACATGTTCTTCAAATCCCCTTTTTAAAGCATTTTAGACTAAATCTATCAATATATGAAGGTCATATATCGATACATTTACTCCAATATGTAACAATACACTTAGAAAACTTGTCTAATTGGACTCCTTTTCAACATTCAACTTTGCCCATGATCAAAGATTTCCAAAACATGAATTGTTCTAAAATTTAAAACCAACTCTAGTGTTTCAAAACAAAAATTTCATATGCTCACTTAAAGATTTCTTATCTTATCATTTTATTTAAAGTGGGATTTCACACATACTTTTATTCTGATGATTCTTTTATTCAACAATTCACGTATAGCAGTTTTGAAATAAAATTAGATTTCGTCTAATTATTTGTTAATATATTTCTTCATTAGTTTCTTATATTAGATGTGAACGTTCATGCATACTTGAACACACATAGACACTGGGATATTCGATGAGTCGGATGCAATTGGATAATCCTTTTCTCAAAACCCAAATAATTATTTAGTCAGAAAACTTGGAAAAGGTTTTAGTTGAAGGCTGCTTCGCTCTTTTGCACATTCAAAAGGGTTTTAATGCAAAAGTGAAACCAACTAATCACTTGGATGACAAATGTAAAAGGGACAGTTGGGACGTCCTTTACAAGGCATTGGAATGAACAAATTTTAGACTTTTCTGTCGCACAAGAAAATGTCAATTATTATGTTTAGTTTGAAAATTAGTACGTGACATGCCAATTTAACGAACTACTATAATACATAAAGTGGACTAGAAACAGATCATAGACTGTTCAGCTCCTTTACTCTCAAACTATACATTTTTTTTTTTTTAGTTTTCTGGGTAGTTGGGTCTCAGAGGATCATACTGATCAATTCTCCATGAAGTAATTATACTCATGTACCCAAGAAAAAAAATTAAATTATAATGTGATGGGTTCATTATTATATCTATAAATGCACATGGTGCAACATCCTAGACTAATAGTAATGGACTACTCTATTATTTACTCATACGGCTTGATGACATTTACCCAAATTTATATGCTTAAAATAAATAACATTGAAACTTTTGTAAGATTCTATATGTTTATTCTTAGACTTAATTTCTCATTAACCCGTATAGTTTAAATGTTGTAGAGAAAGTGTAAGTACGTTCAAGGGTTATTGGTGGCATTATGAGTTTGCGTGTATCAAATTTAAACTAAAATTGTAACGGCGGGGTGTGGTTTTGAGTAGAGATAATCATATTTATTAGATTATATTCTTACAAGTCTGAACTGATGTAAGTCTTGATTTTTGCTTTTCTTTTTGGGATCAAGTTACTGGTTTAGTCCGAAAGTTATAATTACAACGTGAATGAGTTATCCAAACTAGAAAACATCAGCAAGCACGAGAATTGCTTCAGTTTGATGCAAAACCCAATTTGCCAAAAGCCCTAGACTTCCGCAGGTTTGGGATTAGATGGCCAAAGCACACCAACTGATGTAATAATTTTAAAGAGAAAATGCAGGGAGATAAAGAGGGGGATGATGATGACGATGTAATTCACAAGAAATGATACATATTGGAGGGTAGATAGAAACTGGAGAACGAAACATGGAGTGCAGATAGAAACTAGAGTAGGGCATGTGTTAATTAAATCAGCTTTAACTTAATTCAAGACCTATGACACACTAGTAAACACAATTACTGTCAAATTAAAACTGTGTCCATCGTTCAACAACATACAAGGTGGCAACTATCATTTTTTTTTTTTTTAACTTCAAAGACAGAAGATATTCTTTTCTCAATTTCATAAACTCTTTCAATAACTATCGATTTCACAAATAAGTATGATTTTAATTAGAATTTTGATGAAATGATCATTTTGATTATTCATAATTAAGATGGTTTTTCTACAAGCTTAAGTTGAAGTCTTTTAGAAATTTAAATTTATAACAACTTTCACTATTTTAAGCTATGAAAGTTTTGATTAGAGATGTTCATCGATGGGATTAGGTCTATACATTAAGAATCAAACTCAAGTTCATTTTAATTGGAGTACCCACACATTTATGTTACATTGGTTACTAATTTTATGTTAATATTTTGATATTCTAAATATATTAATATTAAATAAACGTATATTATTTATTAATGTAATAATATCTTGGGTCGAGCTGGACCCTACCTAAAAATTCATATCTAGACTTGAGATATCATTGTTATTATTAACAAATAATATATTTATATTTAATTGTAATTCTATATAAAATTTATTTTAATATTAATATTTTGAAATATTTTAATAATATATAATTTAAAGCACTGAGTTAGATAGGAACTGAATTCAAATTTAGATTTTGAAGATGTCAATCGGATTTGACCTAACTCAACTCAATTAATAAACACCTCTAATTATGACTTAAAATTAAAAAACTTAATAATTAGAATTAGAAAATTTTGACTTAATGATCTTATGGTCAAATCTCAAAGATGAGAAGATAATGTTTATGAAGTGAAGTTATCTATTCTCTCGCAATTTAAGATTTTGTGGGTTTTCGTAAGTATAATTTTTTGAATTGCTATCTTATATAGCATTATTGAAATTTTTAAACGAAATTTGGATGGTTTTCACATGTTACATTAAATTATATTAAAAATTTTGAGCATTTATGTTTGTATAATAAATTAATTTTAAATTTTATTTTTTAAAAAAATATTAATTTTATATTTAAATATTTAATTTATTAATCTCTTATATAAAAGAGTAAAATCTAAATATCGTTTTCTAAAATGAGATCCAATGGATTTGGAGTAAACAAAAACCTGGGCTTGGCCTTTGGCGCCTGGATTCAACCCATTTTTTTTCTAATAATTTGTCAACAGAAAAAACAAAGGACAAACGCTGAGACCTCATTTCAAGAAGACAAAAACCCTAAAACCCTCTCGAAACCAAAAGCAAAAGGCTCGAAGCCCCAACTTTCCGCTTAGCACTGAAGCTTCCTCCCTTTGTCTTCAATGGCTGTGAGTGTTGTTTTTAATCTTTCAATTTACATTTCTTCACAAAAGATCCAGTTTCCTATGCTACAGTTGTGTTTTTAGATCTCGAAATGTTTTTCTGTTCTTTTTTACTCTGCTGCAAAATTAGAGTTTCTATTACGTGCCCGTAGATTCAATTCTTAATCCCAGGAATTTGTAGATTATGTTTATTCTACATTTTGGGCTAAATCTTAAAATCTGTTTGAACATTGTAGACAATTCCCGTTAACCCGAAACCTTTCTTGAACAATTTGACTGGGAAGACTGTTATAGTGAAGCTCAAGTGGGGGATGGAATACAAAGGTAATGAACACTTTTTCTTTTCTATTTTTTTAATCATTAAAAAATTGTTCCCTTTTTCTTGTTGGTATTTGATATTCTAACATCGTGCTTGATTGTATGCTTTTTGCAGGTTTTCTCGCCTCAGTTGATTCTTACATGAACTTGCAGGTGTGGCCTAAAAATCCTTGAATAGTATTACTTCTAAATTGCGTACATTTTTTTGTAACTTGGAATCACATTGATATTATCATATAGCTATGTCGTTATATTTTAAACTTAATATTGCATTTTGAACTTGTAAACAACATTGATAAATTTCATTTGAGTTTCTTTTTTTTTTTTTTTTTACTGTTATTTGTTTTCTTCTCTCTGTTTTGACTGGGCATGATTGCTAATACTTTCCAATGAATGGGTTTTTTTTGGTAGCTTGGCAATGCTGAAGAGTATGTCGATGGGCAATTCACTGGAAATCTGGGGGAGATTTTGATCAGGTAATTTCTTCCAAATGTTTGCTTTTTTTTTCTTGAAATTATGTTATATGAACATATTGTTATTTCTCTTATGATAATCTTTTGAGTTGATTGAATGTTTGCACTATCTTATATCAGGAGTCATCTTTTTCTTCCTCTTCAGTTGTGAGAGAATTTACTTTGCTCATTAATCTTTGTGATATTCTTAAAATTCATGTTGCTTTTGATCTTGTATGACGCATGAGGTTCTGTACCATGAGCTTGCCTTCCTAATATTAGTTACATATTGCATTTCTGGTTTGCTTGAGTACTAAACACCATAAGGTTGACCTCAATTGCTATCCCTTTTAAGGGTTTGACGAAGCTAACTGTTTCATCAAAATGCTTTTTCAGAAAACATTACGTAATTAAGTGCCCTAGATACGAAGTGAGTAGGATACTCCCTTGGTTTATCTGTTCTGCTGTGTAGGCTTGTAAAATGTAAATGAACCGAGCAGAGCTGAGTATTCAGGCTCAGTTCAGTTATTTTAGACAAGCTTGATAAATAATTAGAGTTTTAACAAACTTATAAAATTGTGTTTGAGCTTGGCTCAACAAAATTTACTGAGTTACAAACTGAACACAAGGTTAATGAGCTCTTAGCTTAGCCACCAAATAAACCTAATAACCAATAGAAACAGGGCTTAGGATCCCGCTGTTAAGGACTTATGCTCAATGGAAGTCTCTAGCAAAGTGAGCCCTTGGCTTGTTGCTGTTAAATATTAATAGTTGAAAGCATCCTAGGCGAAAGGCATTATTTATCAAATCAGCCCTCCCTTGCTTGGGTTGTCATGTTGATGTGGGATTGATTTCTCTCTTTCAAACATCGAAGGGTGTAAATGATCCAATCATTCATTGAACAGCTCTTGAACGAGTTTGGTTTATACTTGTTTCTGTTAGTTTGTTATGGTAAATGAATGAATTTGATTAAGATTTTTAAGTTCATTTAACAAATGAACTGAGCTTGAACAATGATGAGCTCATCTCATGTATCTTTCTGTGCAGGATCGTTTAATGTTTGTGAACAAGGTCAATAAAAGCTTGATAATAGCTTGTTTTATTTATTAGAAATTGACTACTTTATGCTTTAATATCTTTTAGCAATCTTCAAATCATAATTTAAAATTTATATCATTAAAAATTACACATGACATGAATTAAAATCATCTTTTTACTTTTTAAAGTGTTATTGCAGAATAGCCTTTTTATTTGCCTACAAATGGATATTTAATAAGTTTTAAAGTTGATGTTTGAAAGAAAAGAAAACTTGTCTTTTATCAATCCCACATCAACACAACAACCAAGGCAAGGAGGGATTGATTCTATAAATAACCCCTCCTAGCGCCTCAAACTAAAGTGCTAACGAGCAAGAAAAGGGCCCCTTACTGTAGGCGTTAGCACTTTAGAAAGATTGCACTTTCAAACAATAACAATAATAATATTTGAAGGCAACAAGCCAAGGGACCATTTGGTTAGAGCTTTAATTGGGCATAAGTCTCCCTTGTGCTTGGATTCTAAGCCTGTTCTTCATTGGTTTTAAGGTTTATCTTGTGGCCAAGACAAGAGCTTGTGTGCAGCTTAAAGCCCAATAAACTTAACCGAGCCAGGTTCAAATACAAATTTCTAAGTTTGTTAAGAGTTTGATTATTTGTTATGATATAAATTCTAAATAATGATTTGAAGTTTGTTCTTCACTAATATTAAAAAAGCATGTTCAGGAACATAAACAAGCTGAGATCATCATTGTTCAATCTTAGTTCAGTTATTAAATGAATTTAAAATCTTGTTCAAATTCATTCATTTTTCTTAACAAGCAAATATAAACTAGCCTAAAGTGAGCTTGTTGACAATTGATTGGTTTATTTACACCCCTATTACTATGTCTCAAAATTGCATGTCACACCTCCAGTTGCACATTATCTGTTAGCGATATGAGTTTTAATACTATTGATGGGTAAAATCCAAAAAACCTCTTAAATCATCCTTAAAGGACACTTTGACCCCTTTTGTTTCAAAATGACGTTTTTGGTCCTTTGACTGTTTACACCGTTAATCAACCATCAAGAAAAAATGGGACTCAATACCACATAACCCATTATATGCCAAATAGACATTTTAGGGCACAAATGTTTTTTATATCATTCTGCCAATATAGGAATATTCTTTTCGGAAAAAAAAAATTATCTGCTCATCCCTTTTTCAAAATCCTTGACCAGAAAAAAAGGGAACCTAAAGGAATTTTGCTCTATTCATTCTTTGATTAAGTTTCTTCCACAAATAAAATTTGATCAAAGCTCCTCATTTGCCCAAACTTATGGTGCAAATGTATTATATTACTCCATCTTTTTGATTATAAAGAGATGCATGATGTGTTGTAGGATGTCACATGGGGTGAGGAATTCAAATCCTTGGTTAGAATACCAGCTTCTTGATTTTCTTCTCAATCAATCACAGTAAGCTTAGCAATGCAATTAAAACCCTCTAGTTGGAGGAGATCTAACAATAGAAATCGCTTTCAGAATTGATCTATGTTTTAAATAATGATGGTGGTGGACATTGAGGAAGAAGTCCAAGACTTCAAGTCATGACTCATCGGAGTGCTAAGCTTGAAAGTATCAAGGATAGCAAGTCCCCCAGAAGTCTAGAACACATTATTACTACCTTATGATTTTTAATTAAAAGCCTCAAGACCACCCTATTGATTCAAAAATAAAAATACACCACTAATCTAATCCAAAAGCTAGCCACTAATCTCAGTCGAATTGTTTTGGCCTATTCTTTTCCTTTAGAAAATTCAAATGCCCTTCTTACTAACAAACTAAATTGCTACTACTCCCATTACTACAGTTACCTCCTAACAACAAATGATGCTGACGATCAAGATCTAAGCCAAGCCGTTAGGGAGAATAGAAAGGAAAGTCCCATCCAAGAGTGTGGGGACAAAAAATAGCCATTCTTCGCATCTCTCAAGGCAGAAAAACAGTCAAACTGTTACTGCTACTAATAAGACTCAAAGCTACACCCTAACTTCACCATACGTCTTCGCTCACTTGGGAGTGATTGATCCTTTTCATCAATGAATATATAGATGGTGCATTCTTCTTTGCTTCCTCAAATGTTTTTATGAGATTGCTTTCACTCTCTCTAGCCAATTTTGACATGATCTTCGGACCATTGATGCAAAAAAAGAAAGCACCAGTTTCATTGGCAACAGCATGGGCAATTCAAGGTCTTTCCAGATATAGGAGGTCCATAAAGCAAAATTCCTTTAGGTTCTTTTCTATTTTTTGGTTAAGGTTTTGGGAGAGTATTGAGCAGATCAATTTTTTTTTTTTTCAAAGAGAATATGCCTAAATTGCGAAAATGATATAAGTGGCATTTGTGTTCTAAAATGTCTATTTAGCATATAATGGGTGATGTGGTATCTGGTCTCATTTTTTTCAAACTGTTGACTTAAAAGGTCATAAATATCATTTTGTAACAAAGGTGGTCAAAGGGTTTTTTTAAAGTCATTTGAGAGGGTTTTTTGGATTTTACCCTACTATGGATCAGATTATGTGCAAGTCGATCCTACAAATTTTGTCTGGAATGAAAATCTAATCCACCTCCAATAATATTTCTTAATACTAGTCAATTAACTTCTTGATTTCTGGTCTCATGTTTGTTGTAATATGAGTTTAGTTGTGCAAGGAATGGGTACTACTTAAAGTATCAGGTTGTTTGATGTTGTTGACATGCATAAACATAAAAAGATTTTATCTCATTCCAAGATTGTTTCAGCACCCTTTGATCTTTGAGAATATTGCAACTACAATGCCTCCATCTGCATGCCTGTTTCCTATTACCATATGAAAAGTGCAGTACAGCAATGTCTCATCAGATTATGACACGAGGATAGAATGTAGAAGAAAATTAGATTACATGTTTTGCATGTTTATAAGCAATGAACTGACTATGTTTTTTACCTCATGGGCCCTTTCTTCTGCAGATGTAATAATGTTCTCTATCTTCGTGGGGTACCAGAAGATGAAGATATAGAAGATGCTGATAGGGAGTAGATTGGTTCTCTTATAGTTTAGATGGAACTTTTGGCTGTTCAATCAAAAGCTGCTGTAGCATTTTAATATCATGATTGGAGGTCATTGTATTACCTGACAAACAAACTGCTACGTAGTTAACTTTGCCATGATTGACCGCCCTTCCTAACGTTATTTGGAATATGTATCTTTTAGATTTAAGCTAAATGTCTTGTGGGGCATAAACATGGTTAGCCATGTGGTTAATATTGTGTTGGAAAACCAGTTACTCTGGAAAGAATTGCAGTTCGTGGCAACTTGTTTGAGATATCTAATAAGTCACGTTTGCAGGTGGTAGATGAACTCGAGAAACAACTCTTGTACGGTTTTCGTGACAAATTCTTTCAAGGCATCGTCCATGGGCCAATCTGATGTTGGCATTCTCATCTTATGTTTGGTACACATCTGAGATCATCGGTCATTTGCTAGAAATATCAACAACTCTTAGGTGGCAGGTCCCCAGAGTTTTTCTGTTTTCTGGTCCGTAGTGCAGAAAGATCCAAATTCCATCCTCCTCGTGGTTTTCAAATAGAAATTGAAATTAGCCGAAAAGAAAGCTCAGATACTTGAGCCAGACAATAATGCAAGTCTACTAAGAGTCCATTTATATTGACACTGAAAGTGGAAGATTTTCATACGGGTGAGCATTGGTTGGTGTGGTCGGTTTGGATTGCGGAAGAGGTCACAACCAAGTCGATTAGGGTGGAGGAATTGATCGCCATTGATGGATGCTAAAGGGGTGGGGTGGGAGGGGAAGGGGAAGGGAAATGATCAAATCGTGATTGATCATGATAGGTCGATTATGTTGGACATATGGTATTATCTCATAAGATTTTTATCTCATATTGCTTCGGCAGAGAAGATGTTAATATTTTATATAAACAAATTCATTATGGGTTTGTTGAAAGTTATAAAAAAAAAAGTGGTCTTGTGCGGTCTCATGAGCACACGAGATCAAGCCAAGTTTTGAGAAAATGTGGATCTCTTCCTCTAGGTGTGAGCATGCATGTGGGTTAGGCCTAGGTGATATTTTGTTGTCTTTGATTCTACCAACCAAAATATAAATATCTACCGTTATAAGTTAAATTGTTACAGAATCAAAGTTTTCTCATTTATTTCCTAATTCTAATATTTTCAATATTAATTTTATGATTTTTTTTCATTTTCCAAACAATCGTTCCTATATCGAGCTCCATATTCATTCTCAACACACCTTTTGCACAAAGTTTCATACTCCGAAAGGACAAATTATCCTTAAAAACAATGTATCACGCCTTAAACTTATTTAAGTTGTTTAACTATTTCAATTTTCATCAACAATCTTAAAGATAATATGGATTCTTATACCGGTAATGTTGTTGTCACTGTCATTACTTTCACCATCGCTGTCAATGGTTCTACCTCAACAACCATTGCCACCATTATAAATGTTGCAAATCTGGTGCAAGACAAAATCCAACATTGTCAACAGAGCTACATTAATAAAAAAACCTGATTATAAACCCAAAATTACTCATCTCACCTTTAAAAAGAAAGGTACTTGTTTTGTTTATAGAAAGCCAGGGCATCATGCATCACAATGCATGAAGAGATCAATGGGAAATGACAAACCTATTAATCTAAGAGTCAACTTGGTTGAAGCAGATGAATCCAAGGACATAATTGTTGCGGTTATTCTCAAGCCAATATTGTGGCCAACGTGAAAGAATGGGTGGTGGATTCAGGTACTACCAGATATATTTGTGCAAACAAAAATACCTTTACTTCCTATACTCGAGTAAGGGAAAAAGAAGAGATAATATGTTTTGATGATTTTCAAACTACTCAAGTTCTTGGTAATGAAAAAGTCCTTTTCAAACACACATTTGGCAAAACCTTTGCTTTGCATAATGTTCTATATGTTCCTAATATAAGGACAAACTTGGTTTTACTGGTTCTATTAGGCAAGGTTGGGTTAAAGTATCTTTCGAATCTAACAAGATTATAATAACAAAGAATAATGTCTTTGTGGGTAAGGGTTATTGTAATCAAAGACCTTTTGTGCTCAACATTTCAAATGTCTTGAATGAAAATGCTAGTTCTTCTACTTACTTGATTAACGATTACTCTAGTTTTACTAAAATTTATTTACTTAGGCATAAAGATAAAACTTTTGACATGTTTTTTAAGTGTAAAGCTGAGATAGAAAATCAATCGAATAAAAAGATAAAAGGAATTAGATTAAATAGAGGCGGAAACAAATGGATTAATATATATTTGCATGGGTTTTGCTCATTAAAAGAAAGTTTAATCCTGGTGGTTCTATTGATAAATGTATGTATACAAAAACTATTGATAGTGAATGTGATTATTAGTTTATATGTTGATGATATGTTTATTTTTGATACATGCATTGATGTTGTCAATAAAACAAAATGTTTTTTAACTTCTAAATTTGATATGAAAGATTTGATAGAAGCAAATGTTATTTTGGATGTTAAAATCATAAGATATGATAATAGCTTAATGCTAATATAAGAGCATTATGTTAAGAGGCTACTTTAAAAGTTTGGATATTTTAATATCACACCTATGAGTACTCCTTATGATGCTAGTCACAATTAAAGAAAAATAAATGTGATAGTGTAGCTCAATCAGAATATGTTTAAATTATTGGAAGTTTGATGCATTTGATAAATTATACTCAATCTAATATAGCTTAAGTTGTATGTAGATTGAGTAGATATACACAAAGTCCCAATCAAGATTATTGAACTGACTTGAGTAAAGTAATGAAATATTGAAGGGTATCATAAACCATAGTATTTTATAGAGTTGATTTCTTGCTTTATTAGAAGGATATAGTGATGCTAACTAGATCTAAAATTCATATGAGACAAAATCTACAAGTGAATATGTATTCACCTTTAGTGGGGGTGTCGTAACTTGAAAATCAACCAAACAAACAATAATTGCTAAATCTAAAATAGAATTAGAATTTGTAGCTTTAGAGTTGATTGGCAATAAGGTTGAGTGGTTAAAAAACCTCTTAGCAGATATTCTGCTAAAAATAAAATCAACACATTCTATGTCTATACACTTTAATTGTCAAGCGGTAATAGCCATTACAGAGAATAAAACTTTCAATGGTAAGAATGACACATTTGTTTAAGACATGATGTGGTAAAAGCAATTGCTTAGAGATGGAATTATGTCCATTAATTATGTGAAGCCAGAACTGAATTTGGTCGATTCTCTAACTAAACCCTTGGAAAGAAAATTAATTAATGATACATTGAGGGGAATAGGACTTAAGTCAATTGAGAAAAATCAACAATAATGGCAACCCAACCTATGTGAATTGCGATCTCATGAATTAGATTCATATGGGTAATAACAAGTTATTTGTTAATAAATTGATGTACTATTAAAATTATTGTCCTTCCTATTATGCGTAAATAGTGTAAAACTGCATTGAAAGAGAGGTTGAGTTAAACTTTTAATGAATTTCATATCTCTTATAGGTAGTGTATTAAATTACAGTATACACTTGATGGAATCACTTATATAAGTATGGAATAAGGCCATTCCTATAAGAATTGTGACAAATTCTCTAGAGCACTATAAATAACCAAGCATGCACATGGCCTACTTGTGTAAAACCGCATTGAACAATAAAAATCGTGGAAGGCATAATGTGATTGATGAAAATCATATTTCACATAAAGAATTTTTGGTGCATATAAGTTATAAACTTCACGATTCTTTCTAGGTCTAGTTCATACCTTAAAAAGCATTAGTCTCGATGCATTACACTCGAATGAGATTAAGCCCAGCAAAAACTTTCTATTATTGAATCTTATGAAATATGTGGGAGATTGTTGGACATATGGTGATATCTCATAAAGTTTCTATCCCACATTGCCTAGGTATAAAAGATGTTAATGCTTTATATAAGTGTTGTCAATTTTGCACACATAAGTATACGTATCGAACAAGTAATATAGACAGTAAGTCCAGATTATCAATCTCACAAGGATTTGTTTATAAAGTTTCACTAAGTACTAAAATTATAAAACAAATTAATCTTACTTAAGTGATCTGAAAATTAAAGAAAAACTAATTAAAAATAATTAAAAGTCAACACTAAATAAACTAAAAAATTAAATAAGTTGAGAAAACCAGTAAATTAAAGACCTAAGATTATAGGTTCATTTGATATTTCATTTGATACCAGCTTTTCTTGTTATTTATCTTTCTTAGGTGGTTTTACTAACCTAAATCCAAAGCTATAGACAAGTCTCCATCACGTTGCTTGTACAAATACCTAACTTAATTAGTTTACTATATGTCTATAGGAATCAATTAAATTAAATTCATTAAACAAGTGTCCTAATATGGCTATATATGGCAATTGGCGTATGTCTACCCGAATCGTGAATTAGATCACTTAAATGACATGAATATACACTATTCAAATCTTAGTACAATCTAAAATCTCTCTGTCAAGTCTCAATTAGATTCACAAATCAATTAATTGTTGGCCAGACAATCAAAAGCATTAAAAACATATTTAAATAAGCAAAACTACACCCATTCATGATAAATAAAAGAGAAACTATTACTCAAACTACATGTTGAAATCCACCACAATCCTAAAAACAATATCTAAAGAAATTTAACCATGAATTGAAGTCAAAGAAAATAAGAAAAACACAACAGTAGAGAAAGAAATTAATTACTGAAGCTTTGCAATCTCAATTCTCTCTCAAATTCCCTTGTTTTCTTGCTCTTAATTCTCTCTCAAATTCCCTTGTTTTCTTGCTTTGTTCTTAGCTCTAAATCTTTATAATAGTTGTTTGTTGCCTCCCCCTTAAAACCTTTGAAAAAGGTCCGTTAAATAGACTCTAAGTAACCTAATTTCTAAAATCTCGTTAAATCTTTTTTTTTGGGAAATCGCCATATGCCACGACCATGCTTTTCTGGCGTCATCGTGCCGTGATCTGCCTTAGGAGTGCCACGGCGCTACTTTTTCAATGTTGCGACGCTATGCTCTTGAGTTTTTGTATGACGCACCCCCGATAAGCAGCATCACGCCCATAGGTCATTACCATTGTGGGGGTCACACTTACAACATCACGGCCATGAGTCTCTGGCACCACGGCGCTCCAACAATGTTGCTTCAATGCAGAACTGCAACTATCCACCAACTTTGAACTTGATCTTCATCTTGATTTAGTCTGAACTAGACCAAGTGGTAAACATAAAAGTTGTAACACATTCTCTTATCTTTCCAATGAATTAAAAATCACTTTAACTCGAGTTCTGTAACTCAAGTTATCTTCAAATTATTGCAACATGTACGAATGACGATTTCTACTCACCTATGCTATCATCTCTTCTTGTCGCCTTGCTCATCATATTTTGTACAAAATCATAAGAAAAATCAACAATAACTTTTCCTAAAGTAAATTGAGATAAATTAAAGTGAAATTAAACTAAAAACAACTAAGTTAACTAATCAATATAAAATCTAACTTACACTAGAAACATAGCTAAAAAGGGTTAAAATCTGATCCTAAACTCAAAAATCTAGCTACTAAAGCTTCCACAATGTGTTAAAAATTACTTTATGTAACACAGTTATCAATAAACAAACTAATTATGGGCTTGTTGAAAGCTAGAAAAGAAAGTAGTTTTGCACGCACATGAGATGAGGCCAAGCCTTGAGAAAATATGAATTTCCCTCCTATGCGTGAGTATACACATGGGCTAAGTTCAAGTGATATTTTGTTGTCTTTGATTCTGCCAACCAACATATAAATACCAACCGTTATAAATTAAATTGTTACAGAATCAAAGTTTTCCCGTTTATTTCTTGATTCCTTATCCTTGAATATCTCATCAGAATATTTTCAATGTTTATGTTTTTATATTGTGCAAACTAATCAAGAAGTTTCATACTTCGAAAAGGTAAAAATTATTCTTAAAAATAATATATCATGTCTCAAATTTTTTTTAAATTGTTTATCTGCTTCAATTTTCGTCAACTGGTTATGAGGTTAGTTAAACGGCATTGGGCTTTGGAAAAAGGTTTAGATTTTTTGCTTTAGGGTTTAAAAAGGTGTGTGTGTGATGCAGGCGTTGATGGTGGGGGGAATTTATGAGGAGGGGTAAATGTGTAATCCTCCATTAAATATAAATAAAAAAATAAAAAAGTTATTCGATAAATGTTAAGGGAAGGATTCCTTAATGGCAATCAAGCTAAACATTTGGAAGCTTCCACCCTTAATCGGCATGGTCGAATCAGTGCTTAGCCCTAAATTCTCATGGTGGTTTGACATCCGCTTGATGGGAAGTGGATCGAAATTGGAAACCAAGTTCATGAAAATGCTTACTTTGACTTTGGGCTAAGCTGGGTTGGCTTATAGTATCTTTATTTTTAAAAGCTAAGCTTGAATCTATCTTGGTTCATTCATTGAGTTATTAATTCATTATTAATATAATAACTACTAATTATGTATGTTTAATCTATTTTAAAATTAAATTAAATAAAAATATAGTATTTATTAATATAATAATCTAATTGAGTCGAATTGATTTAAATTTGGATTTAAAATTTTATGTTCAAACTTTGACTTGAAATAGATCAAGCTCACGAGTTTAAACAGGTAACTCAACTTTTGGACAATTGAACGTAAAAGTTCAATCTTTTCAATTATCAAACTTCAAGAAATCTCAAGAATTATTGCTTGACCCTTTTACGAGCAAAAAGGAAAGTGCTTTCATCAAACTGTTGGAACAAAAAGACTTAATTCAACGCAAAGAGAGTGCAAGTTATTTTTTACGTGAGTAGTGGGTCATGATCAAAAGCTTTTAGTATGGTTGTCTTCCTATGTCAAAAGTTTGCTTATAAGCACACCAATCTCTTTTATAGTTATCAAATGTTTTGATGCAATCTATGGAGAAGCAATGAATTATCAACGAACCAAGTCACCTGTCTAAATGCCTCATCTCTTGCTCGAAAAGGATGTTGAGCTCCTTAATCTCACAAGGTGAAGCATCCATCTTGTATTTAAATCCAAATGAACGTAGAAAATTAGATTAAACAACTTTACCACATTATTGAAATGTCAAAAGCACGTGACAAGGGGAAAAATTAGTAGCATTTCTTTGAAAAGTATAATAACGATCTATTAAATGCGTGTGAAACTTATTCTTTAGATCAGTGACTTTAAAAAGAGTAGTTTTTTTACAGTGCTTTTATCAGATTAAATCTCGTTTTTAATTTTTTATTTATTTTTAAAATTTTTAAATTATCATAAAAATTTTATTTTAATTTTAATTTTAAAAAAATATTTTGAAAATCAAATTCGAATATCTGTGCAGGTGAATTTAATCTATGTTAAGTTTGTTTGCTGATTAGGTTATTTGATTTTTTTTTAAGCTCGATATAATAATTATGTCAAATATATTATTTGGTTATTATGATTATAACTTTTAGTTAAGGGCAACAGTTTCATTATAAAAAATAATTATAAAGTTGAAGGGAAGGACATATATAATCTTACTTACCAAAGCGTGTTGATAGTGAGGTACACGTGCTCAAAGTGTATGAGAAGAAGAGGTGAGCTACCCTATTGAACGTGTGTGTTTCTCTCACACAATAACCCATTACACTAGTAAACAATAGTAATTTTTGTTATGAAATAAATCTAAAAGGGCGAATAAAGATAGTTGGAAAGAATAATTAAAGAGAAGAAAGAAAGTATTGAGGGGGAGAAAAGAGATCTTATTGAAGTGTATATTTTCAAATGAACTGAGGGGCCCTATTTATAGGCAAATAACCCCTTATCTTGATAGAATTTACAAGATGAAGATACCACTTAGGGATTAGATAGATTAAATCCTAATCGAATATAATTTACATCTAATCTAGATATAGATAGAATAAATGGATATTCACAAAAATATTCATAACACTCTTGAATATCCATTGTATTAAGAATATGCTTCGTTAAAACCTTACAAGGAAAAAACCTCATGAAAAAAAAATCCAAGTGAAGGAAAAAGAGTACATAATTCTTTTCAAGAATACGTTTATGAAATACTGCCTCATTAAAAACCTTATCAAGAAAAACCCAGTGGGAAAAACCTTGATGAAGGAAAAGAGTACAGTGCGTATTTTACTCCCCCTAACAACTGCATTATTTAAGATCTTTGAAACGGTGCATCTCAATCTTTTGTACCAACTTTTCGAATGTTGCAGTTGGAAGGGCTTTAGTAAACAAATCTGCTAGATTGTCACTTGATCGAATTTGTTTAATAGTAATATCACCCTTTTCTTGAAGATCATGAGTGAAGAAGAATTTTGACGAGATATGTTTTGTTCGATCGCCTTTAATGTATCCTTCTTTTAACTGTGCTATACAAGCAGTATTATCTTCATATAATATTATTGGAATTTCTTTCTTGGTTGACAAATCGCACGTTTCTCGAATATGTTGAGTTACAGATCTTAGCCAGACACATTCATGGCTTGCCTCATGAATTGCTAAGATTTCTGCATGGTTAGAAGAAGTAGCAACTATAGTTTGCTTTACAAAACGCCATGAAATAGCCGTACCTCCATATGTGAATAAGTAACCTGTCTGGGATCGAGCTTTATGTGGATCTGATAAATATCCTGCATCTGCATAACCAATTAAATCTGATTTTGATGCATTTGAATAATATAAGCCCATATCCATTGTTCCTCGAAGATATTGAAGTATATGTTAATTCCATTCCAATGTCTTCAAGTTGGAGAAGAACTATATCTTGCTAATAAATTCACAGCAAATGATATATCAGGTCGTGTATTGCTAGCAAGATACATTAATGCTCCAATTGCACTAAGATATGGTACTTCAGGACCAAGAAGTTCTTCATTATCTTCACGAGGTCGAAAAGGATCTTTTTTCACATCTAATGATCTTACAACCATTGGTGAACTAAATGGATGTGCTCTATCCGTATAAAATCGTTTGAGCACTTTTGCTATATAATTAGATTGATGGACAAAAATTCCATTTGTCAAGTGTTCAATCTGAAGACCTAAACAAAACTTTGTTTTTCCGAGGTCTTTCATCTCAAATTCTTTCTTTAAATAATCCACGGCTTTTGATAACTCTTCAGGAGTTCCAATAATGTTTAGGTCATCAACATAAACAACAATGATCACAAATTCAGATCCGAATCTTTCTATAAAAACACATAGGCATATAGGATCATTTTTATAGCCTTCTTTCGACAAATATTCACTACTAAGGCGATTATACCACATGCGTCCGGATTGTTTTAATCCGTATAAAGATTTATTTAATTTGATTGAATAAATCTCCCGAAATTCAAATTTTGTGCTTCAGGCAACTTAAATCCTTCAGAGATTTTCATATAGATATCATTATCAAGTGAGTCGTATAAATAGGCTGTAACTACATCCATCAAACGCATTTCAAGCTTTTCATGTACTGCCAGACTAATTAAATATCGAAATGTAATTACATCCACCACATGAGAATATGTCTCTTCATAATCAATACTAGGCTTTTGGGTAAAACCTTGTGCAACAAGCCGTGCTTATATCTCACTATCTCATCTTTTTCATTTCGTTTTCGTACAAATACCCATTTATATCCCACTAGTTTTATGCCATTTGGCGTACGGACTACAGGTCCAAAAACTTCAAGTTTTACAAGTGAATTTAATTCCACTTTAATTGCATTTTTCCACATTGGCCAATCATTTCTATGTCTGCATTCTTCAACAGATATAGGTTCAAAATCCTCATTTTCTTTCATAATATCGAGCGCTACATTGTATGCAAAAATATCGTCGACGTTTATTTCATTTCAGTTCCATCTTTTTCCCGTCATAACATAATTTATTGAAATCTCTTCATTTTCACTAATTTCAGGTACCTGAATTTCTTCTGAAATTATGTCAGGGGTCTCTTCTTGAGTTTTTATTTCCTCTTATTGGCCATCTTGAACATTTGCTCCTTTTCTTTTTCGAGGATTTTTATCTTTGGAACCGATTGGTCTTCCATGCTTTTGGCATGTCGTAGACTCATTAACAACAACAGGTTGTCCTACATCAATTCTGATTGGAGCATTTGCAGCTGGTATATGAGATTTAGTTACTCTTTTTAGGTCAATAAATGCGTCTGGCAACTGATTTGCTATATTTTGCAAATGAATTATCTTGTGAACTTCTTGTTCACATTGATTTGTGCAAGGATCAAAACTAGATAATGATAATGTATTCCAAGATATTTCATTTTCCAGCTGCTTATTTTTTCCCCCTAATTTTGGAAGAATTGTTTTATCAAAATGACAATCAGCAAACATTGCAGTGAATAAATCTCCTGTCAAAGGTTCTAGATATTTAATTATAGATGGAGATTCATATCCAACATATATTCCTAACCTCCTTTGAGGACCCATCTTTGTGCGTTGTGGTGGAGCAATTGGAACATATACCGCACATCAAAAAATTCTTAGATGGGAAATATTTGGTTCTTGACAATAAACCAATTGTATAGGGGAGAATTTGTGATAACTTGTTGGCCTGATGCATACAAGTGCTGCTGCATGCAAATGGCATGTCCCCAAGCAGAAATTGGAAGTTTGGATTTCATAAGTAATGGCCTTGCAATCAGTTTAAGGCGTTTGATAAGCGATTTTGCTAGACCATTTTGTGTATGAACATGACTAACAAATTGTTCAACATTTATTCCAATAGACATGCAATATTCATTAAAAGCTTGAGACGTAAATTCACCAGCATTATCAAGACGAATTGTCTTGATTGCATAATCAGAAAAATGTGCTCGCAAACGAAATATTTGTGCAAGTAATCTTGCAAATGCCAAATTGCGAGTTGATAATAAGCACATATGTGACCATCTTGTTGATGCATCAATTAAAATCATAAAATATCTAAATGGTCCACATGAAGGATGTATGGGTCCGCATATATCACCCTGAATACGTTTCAAAAACGTAGGGGATTTAATCCCAATTTTAGCTGGTGATGGTCTTATAATTAATTTACTTTGAGAGCATGCAGTACATGAGAATTCATTTGATTGAAAAATCTTCTGGTTTTTCAATGGATGACCACATGAATTTTCAATAATTTTTCGCATCATTATTGATTCAGGATGGCCTAACCGGTCATGCCAAACATTAAAATTGTCAGTAAATTTCTGGTTTACATAAGTTTCAATCATTTTAATTTTTGTGTAGTACATTCCAGAAGACAAAGAGGGTAATTTTTCCAATACATATTTTTTACCCAATATAATAGATGTAATATAAAGATATTCAATGTTTCTCTCATTCGTTGTCTCAATATGATATCCATTCAAACGAATATCTTTAAAACTTAATAAGTTTCTTTGAGACCTAGGAGAAAATAATACATCTTTTATTATAAGCTTTGTTCCTCCAGGTAGTGAAATATTGGCTCTTCCGGAGCCTTCAATTAATCTTGTACTACCACATATTGTATTGACATTAGCTTCTTCCATTGTCAAGTGAGAAAAATATTTCTTGTCTATAGTGTGCGTTGTAGCACTATCTATTAGACATATATCTTCATCATTGATCTTGGGTCTAACCAGATGAATATCCATATTTTCTTCAAGAAAATAAAACATATATAGTAAGAAACTTATATAAGAGAACATTAAATATAAACTTTGTTATTGAAATACAAAAAAAAAAAAAAACTTCCTAATAGAAATATTTAACTTCTTAATAGAATTATACTAAACATATCAAGTTCCTAATAGAGTTGTAAAAACACACCAACAAATAATTTAAAAAATTTCATTATTGGGATTTCCATCACCAATCAAATGATCAATCCGTCCTTCAAGGTCGGCAAAAAAGTCAACAACATCCAAGTGTGTTATATCACCTTGGCTATCATCTTCAACAAAATTTGTTTCGATCTTTTTTTCTTTATCTTTTAGTGAGGCTTGATAAAGTTCAACAAGATGTTTTGGTGCACGACAGGTACGTGACCAATGGCCTTTCATGCCACATCGATAACAAAAATTTTCTATATTCTTTTTACTTTGTCCACATTTATCCTTTTCTTGTATCCCTTCACTATTCTTCCACTTCTTATGGGTATTCTTATTATCAGAATAATAATTTGTGTAGCCACCACGACTGCGGTTATGACGACCTTTTCCACGTCCACGATTACGACCACGATTACGACCACGACCAGAATTTCTAAATGATGTCGCATTCACTTCAAGGAATGGAGCAGAACCAGTTGGGCGAGATTCATGATTTTTCATCAATAGCTCGTTATTTTCTTCAACCACAAGGAGACATGAAATCAGTTCAGAGTATTTCTTGAAGCCTTTTTCACGATATTGCTGCTGCAGGAGCACATTTGAGGCATGAAAAGTAGATAATGTTTTTTCTAACAAGTCAGCATCTGTCACATTTTCTCAACACAATTTTAGTTTAGAACTAATTCTATATAATGTTGAGTTATACTCACTTACAGTTTTAAAATCTTGAAATCGTAGATGCATCAAATCATAACGAGCTTTTGACAGAATTACTGTTTTCTGGTGGTCATATCTTTCCTTTAAACTTTTCCAAAGATCGACTGGATCTTTTATTGTAAGATACTCAATTTTTAATCCTTCATGAAGATGGTGGCGAAGGAAAATCATTGCTTTTGCCTTATCTTGATTGGATGCTTCATTTTCTTCTTTGATTGTGTCTCCAAGACCCATAGCATCTAAATGGATTTCAACATCTAGAATCCAAGATAGATAGTTCTTGCCAGTAATATCAAGGGCCACAAATTCAAGCTTTGTAAGATTTGACATTGTGATAGCTTAAAAGAAGAATATAAATGTTAGTACTACTCAATATATTGTAATTGGCAAGTAAAACAATAAATTGACTGATGAGATGAAAATAATTAATATAAAATTGCAATTTGACTTATTATGAGTTGGTAAATTTGGGTAAAACAATAGGGTGACAATAAACAAAAATTACCTGAAGAAAAATTGAACTTCGATTTTGTAAAGCTTGAGTGTGAGAGATTAGAGAAATTAGAGAGATTAGAGAATCGTGCTGATAACGTGTTATGAAATAAATCTAAAAGGACGAATAGAAATAATTGAAAAGAATAATTAAAGAGAAGAAAGAAAGTATCGATGGAGAGAAAAGAGATCTTATTGAAGTGTATATTTACAAATGAACTGAAGGAGCTTATTTATAGGCAAATAACCCCTTATCTTGATAGAATTTACAAGATGAAGATAACACTTAGAGATTAGATGGATTAAATCATAATCCAATCTAATTTACATCTAATCTAGATATAGATAGAATAAATGAATATTCACAAAAATATTCATAATAATTTTATTATTATTATTATTATTATTTATTGAAAAATGTGGTGATGCAAATGTGTGCCCACCAATAATTCAAAGTTGTTGGTTCAGTAGGTCCCTTTCATGAAGCATTAAAAGAAAAGGTGAGGGCTCAATAGACTGTGGACCAAATGCCTTTAGGAACCTCTTGAATTGGATAATTTATTTTCGATTCAAGGTCAATTTTCATCAGCACCGAATGAAGGCAATGTTTTATATTTATTCTCAATCTAATTACAAATGGTTTTGGTAAAGACATCCGATATCATAAAAGAGCAAACCATATATATATATATAGACTGTGGAAAGGTAATGTATTTTTGAGTAATGAAATGGGGTTTATGGAAGCATAAAGGAGGCTAACTTAATTGCTTAATTAATCTGGAAAATGGAATAATTGGATCTGACAAGACAAGTGGGGCTTGGCTTGTTTTGATCTGATTACGCTCCTTGACTTTATAAATAGAGTATTTTGATTATTATTGTTTAATTACAGCTGAATTACGGTGTCATTAAGAACCAACAGAGAAGTGACAAAGAAATTAATATTTGGTACAACCGGCAGCGGCAGGCTGATTTTGAATAATTAGCAAAAAAGTTTGGATTGGGATGTGTGGGATGTCAAGATTTGGATTCACCTAATCCTTTACAAAGAAAATTGGAGACCCCAAAGGCCACGTGACAAATATCATATCAAGGAAACTGCCACCTCTGTATTCCCTTTGAAATACAGCCAGGACGCAACACTTGACATTTCAGTTGACATATGGCATGCTTGCTCACTACCTCTTTCTCTAATTTATTTCATTTTTTAAAGTAAAAACATTAATAGATGTTCACCAAACATTACAATCATGAAACAAGGAGGGGCCTCTATTTATTTATTTATTTATATTTAGTTATTTATTCAATCTTGTACAAGTGACCGGTTCGATCAATGTATTGCTAAAATTTTGAAAATTAAAAAAATTAAACTATTTCAATCGATCTGATCAACTTCAGAATACAACAATTTACCGAATTCTTACTCCTTTCCCAGCTTCAATTAACTCAAGTTTCGTTTGAATAGGAGAAGAAACATTATTTAAATTATCCCATCTTTTTTTTCTTTTTGGGTGGTTTTCCTTCTTTTGATGAATTTTTTAACCAAGCATAATAAGCAATTACAAACCTTTTCGCAACAGCAAGATCCCAGTAGGACGCAAAGTCGAAATTGAAGGTCCACCATAAAGAAGAAGAAGAAGAAGAAGAAGAAGAAGAAGAATTTTACTTGAATTAAATGCAGAAACAGAAGTAATCACTTGAGATTCCAAACTTAAATTATCCATTCAGATTCGGTACAGTTACCGTGTAGGTGTAGCAACAACAATTGCCTTGTAATTTGAACCTGCTTCCTGGTTCATACATGGAAAACTAAAGACTCCATAACTATTACCTAATATAATTATAATTATATATGTATACATAAATTACATGAACCAAAAAATCCTTCATATTTGGAAGACAAAAAGAATCGCAGACCCCATTACTATTCATGACAACAAATTTAATTCCCCCTCTTAAGGGCAGAGATGAAGGTGATATTACAACTAGCCTTCGCTCCAGCTTCTTTCGTCCAAACAATATGCCCTACCCCCATATATATATATATATATAGATAATTTCATTTTCTTTGTATTTTCATGGTAATCATCACCACACATCACGTAGATACCTGCCAGTCATTTGCAGATTTTTCACCATGCTCTCAGCCTTTGAGCTGTCTAGACATCCCTGAAACCACCAAAGTTGGTGCACCCACTTTTAGCATAACGGGCAATTTAAAATATTCCTCTTCCCAACTTATTATATTAATAGAAAAAGCCAAATGGCATGGCATTGAATACAAGAAAACAGAAAGGGAGCTTTCATGCACCATATGAATGTCACAGTTTTCAACATTAAGACATGAAAATATCTAAAAGAACACGAAAACTTTTCTGACGTTGGACCATAAATTGACCAAAGGTGGCAATAGCTTTTTTTCAACCACATTGCCTTCTAAAATGGAAGCTGGGAATCACATAACTCATAATTACCAGTTATATAGTCTCAGGATAAGCATGATAAACATACCTGCTCTTGCAAAATTGTGTGTAGAGTTCGATGGACATCTTTAGCCATGCCCTTGGCATCACCACACACATATAGGTAACCTCCCTGAGAAATCATGTTCCAGATGTCCGAGGCCTGGAAACAAGGCATAAATGTCTTTGGAGCTTAGATAATAAACTGGTGTAAGCAAATTGAACTATACAATTTCTCAGGAAAAAAAAAACAAATCTTTTGAAAAGCTTCTATCATACAGTTCATGGTAGGTGAAATATGTCCTGTACCTTCTGCATCATTTTATGTTGAACGTATTCCTTGGTAGGTCCCTCACGTGAAAAGGCAACCACAATCTCAGATAGTGCACCACCGTTGACAAAGTTGTTGAGCTCATCTTCATAAATGTAATCCTGGAAAAAAAAAGTATTAAATTAAACTTTGCAGTTGGATTATATATAAATATCCCCAAACCCACCAAGGACGCAAAACTATTCATAGGACTGGAACCTGCATCACTTACCATTTTCCGGTTCCTACAGCCGAAGAACAATACCGATGGACCCAGTTCAGCTCCAGCTTCTTTCAGTGCAAGTCTTTCCTGAAAATGAATATACACATAATTAGATTTCTTAAAATTCTCAATATGATGAACGTTGAAAAAGTGACAACACTTACCTGAAGGAATCCCCTGAAAGGAGCCAATCCAGTACCAGGGCCAATCATAATAATGGGCACTTTAGTGTCTAAAGGAAGTTTAAAGTTTGATTGCCTGACAAATATAGGTGCCCAGCTGCAGTCATGGCTTTTCTCCATGGGCACAGAATTCTGAAAAACAAAGGGGGCAAATGGGGATAAAAATTATACTACTATTATTCAACAAAGAGATTCAATAAACAACCTGGACCTATAATAATAAGAGAGGAAAAATGGATGTTAATAAGTTAGCAAGTTTGCCTAGGAAGTAAGAATAGACTGTGAAATTCAGATACGATCAAAAACATAAAAAGGAAAGGATCCTTTGTTCGGTGGTATCCAGGAATTACATATCATTTATCTCCTCAAAAATATCACCTCAATTTCCATTAACTTTAAAGGTTGACCACCCCTAACTATGTAAAAGAGAAAAAGAAAACATGTTGAACTAAGTACCTTCATCCATGTTGAACAAATTCCTTTGTGAATACGACCTGTTAGTGTTTTCTCATAAACCAATGCACAAGTTACATGAATTCTCAACGGTGCCATCCTGTAAAACATAATTATAAATGGTAAATATGCATACGATACAGTTAAAAATATTAGAATTAGAATAGAACATGAAATCAGAGACAGTCGAAGTCTAGTAAATGATAGATTCATAATGCTTCTAACTTAATTGCCTATAATCCATTTCCTAACCTTGCTATTTAGAATGCTTTTTCATTGCTAATGTAGGAAGTGCAAAAATAAAATAAAAGATGGCTGAATTGGATAACAATTATCTCCATTGTGATCTAAATTGTGGAATCATTTTCTCCAAAGGGCAAGCTCCCACACTCAACTGATCCAGGAATTCAGAAATCACTACTCCCACATCAAGCCAAAATCACAATGGAGATTTTCCTCTTAAAAAGCTACTGCCAAAAAGAAAGAGAAAGAAGATAAAATAATAGGATTACCTTGGTGAGGATGAGATTGAATAGTATCTAGGCTGCAACCGTGGAGCAACAGCTGCAAAGAAGACACCAAGTGGAGGCTTGGCTGAAGGAAATTCAGCCATGACCTCAAGGAGGCTTCTCTGACTTGCAACCATCCATTGTGCATATTCATCCTGAATAATAACATGCCAGAACTTGTATCAGCATACACATAAGCTGCAAAATAGATGAACCAAGCTAATAAAATTCACTCCTACAACCTTTCCAGCAGGCGATGCAAGGTGTCTTAATCGATCAGCTTCAGTTGGATCAGAGGCATGAGCAGCCAAGGCAAGTAAGGCAGACTGGACATAGCGTGCATTAAAGAATTAGCATAGTTATTCAAAAGAAAAATAAAAAGAAGAGCTCATGACATATTGACCAATAAATAGTCTAACCTTTTTTGGCGAGCTCAAAAGATCAGCATATCGTGCCAACGCTGTTCTTAGAGTGCAAGGTGGGAAAGGAGGAGGCAAAGAGCTTCCACCAAGTGGCATCCCATCCTCTTTATCAGTATGAACAGAGAAATAAGTGTCTGGTGATAAACCCAATAACGTCAATGCTTCCTCTACAACTTCGTCTAAATTCTCACAGTAAACACCAACATGATCCCCTGTTTCATACCTGAAAAGGAAGATGATTATGAATGGACGAAGTTCAGTATGATGTTAAAGAAAATTTGAAACAAGCAGCACTCAGCACCTGGTTTCAAGAGAGGAGGAAAAGAGGAGTAGGGGAGGGTGCATTATTGCAACAATAAAAGTTTAACAGTACAGTAGCCAAATGACTTAGGAAAGCAACTTACGAAACTCCAGTGCCAGCAATGTCAAATTCAAGATGGGTGCAAGAACGATCAGATGCAGGAGTATGGAGCTCCTTCCTCACAGCGACATTAGACCTTCAAGTTATAACAAGAAACCAGTTAAGAATTCATCAAAAAAGAATAAAAAATAAAATGGCCACCTCGACATCCAGAACAAAATATTCCAGGATACCTGCATGGATGTTGAGCATCGTAAATAGTATGACCATTTGCATTGCTCCGGTTCTCATCCTCTACAGGTGCATCAGCAGGATCATAAAATACAACTCGGTATTCCAACACAGCAGCAGTGTAAGGGGTAGAAACAGTTTTTGCATCATCTTCATCCCTCAGAAGCTGATCTAACTCAGGCCAGACTAATTCACGCCTAGAAAAGCAACCATAGCAAGATAGTTTAATGACAAATAAAGGTAAAGAATGGACAAGTTTTGATTCAAAACAAAGTTCAAGTTTTAATACCATGCAGTAAAGTCATCTTCAATGCATTGGTCATCATCTCCAAGACCAACTGGAACTAGGCGCTTTGCCCCTACAAATATAGTAAGGGGAATGTTAGCTGATAGGAGTTCCAATGCAACGTTACATATTACTGTTAAAACAATCTTTTACTACATGAACTCAAGCATTTCTGCATCAACAGATTTCTATTGAAAATTAGAATATATTAATATAAACATTTTGGCTACATGTCAAGAGTCAATTTACTACACCAAAATCACAATGCCACATCCGATTCAAAAGTTTCATAAATTTGAAACAAAGGAAGGCTAAAATTTTCATCAAAAGGTGCACTTTTTAGGTCTGAATTGTAATGTATGTTTAATTTTTTAGTGTAATCAGCCACAACAAAAGATATACTAACAGGTTACTAAAGCTGAATATTACATACATAGATTAAAGTTAAAAAGTTAAATGGTTGCTTTCTTTGATCAAAAAGATGTATATTAAACTTATGCAGTCATCTTTCCATAAAATATTCCTGTCACAAACATCACAAAACAATAAAGTCATCATTACATGAGCAATAAATAGAGTTTTTATACTGAAATGGTGGGATGAAACTTCTGATAGTACACCAACATAATTGCAACTTATTGAAATTCAATCATATGCATGATAATTTAACTCTGAAAAATTTTAAAGCACTATCATAATTCATGAAAAATTAAATAGTTAGCAAACATTAACACAGCATAATTTGCGTCCAAGAAGCCATTTTAATAAAAGTAAACCAATTAAAAATCCATGAACCAATGCATCCATCTATAAGCAGGGGGAGATAAAAGGAAAATGAAGACACATACCCTGCTCAGTAAGGAGGTCATCAACCACCTTTGCAACCTTGTTAAAATGTTCATACTGCCTGTTACCAAGGCCAAACACCCCGTACTTCATGTTCTGAAGCCATTCTCCCCTCTCCTTTCCCTAAACACCCAATCAGACATTCATAATAACAGCCAATTAAAAAATGTCATTCTACATAATATTTTCACTAAACACAGTAGAACTCATTATCATCCTCGACTAATTACAATTAAAATTTACCTCAGTGAACCATTTATAGAACCTAGCTGCATTATCAGTCGGCTCACCATCTCCATATCTACAAGTTCACCAAATTAACCATATCAGCAAAACAAATTGCCAAAAAGAAAAAACATATAAATATCGAAAAGAAAATTATTCAAAATAACTCACGTGGCTAAGAAGAAGAAAGCCAAACTCTCCGTCTTCATCTTCTCCTCGTATTCATCATCATCCGCCGCATAATCATCCTATTTACAGTAACAAAAAAATATCAATAGTTTAAATCGCCAATTCCAGTTCTAAACATAACACCAAAAAGGGAAAAAAAAGTCAAAATTAAAACTTACCAAATCAACAACTTTAAACGTTGTCTTATCATAGCGTGCTTTTGCCTCCTCAGCTAGAGCCTGAGTCACATTAAATAAAAGAAATAACTAATAAGCAAAAAATTATCAACAAAAACAAATAAGAATAGAAAATAAATATATATATTTATATATATATATATATATATAATGGAACCTTGGCGAAGCCTTCGGCGGTGCCGGTTTGAGTACCGAAGAAGACGGTGACTTTTTTCTTGCCATCATCGGCTTCGAGTTCGGGTTCTTTAACGATCAAAGGCTTAGGAGGCTCGATTTGCTTTGGTTTTTGAGAACCAGATCTACGCCAGAGCAAAACGACGACGCAGCCGATGAGAACGGCAATGGAGGTAGTTAAAATCATAACGAACTCTCTGTTCTCAAGAAGGATGGTGGCCACCTCAGCAGCTGAGTCGGAGGAAGCGTTGGAAGGGTCCATTTTGCCCTTGATTATAGCTGACATGAGATCGAGCGGCGAAACTTTGATTGAACCAGAAGAAGATGACGCTTCCATTTGTTTTGCAAATCGAGCGTAAGGAAGTGTAAACGCAGAAATGGAGGAGAATTGGAGAAGATCTCTGTTTGTTGGAAAATGGTGTTGTTGGGAGTTTGGTGGTGGTTGAGAGGTGCGAGAGACTTCTCTGAGAGAGAGGGAAGGGGGTAGGAGAGGGCTGGGACCTTAAAAAGGGAGGCAAGAGGCAGGGGTGGAGGGGATGGGAGGGAGTGAACGAACCCAACGCCTACCAAACCCGACTAGTCAAACCCACCTAACTCCTAAGTTAACTACGGTTAAATTTCTTAGAACAGGACTTGGTTGTACACCACATACATAGATTTTTACTAGTTTGCTTTTTTCTTGATCGTTCTGAAGTGCCCTTCCCTGTCTCTTTCCTTCAGGGGAATAACCACAGAAAACGGGCCTCCCATCCGTTCTCTTCCCTTCCCCTCCCTTCCCTCGCGTGTCTCGTGAATCATGCATCTCTTTGTCTTAAGGAATTCAACTTTGTTCCCAACCGGCCGCTCCCGCTGTTGAATTTGTTAAATTTGGGTCCAATTATACCATTAGTTAAATCATAGGTTTAATCTATATATAATAATTTGTAAAAATGATCTACTTCTCAAAATTCATTATATCAATTCAATTATTAATGATAAATTTAAAATATATTCATTATTTGATTTTTAAAAGAATAGGTCATAATAAAACAAAAATACATTTTGTTGTAATATTTGATTTTTAATTTTAAATATTAATTTTTAAATAATTTATTAAAAATGATTAAATTATTATTTAAAATTTTAACATGATTCTTTATTTTTATTTTTACGTTATTTTTAGAATGTTAATAATTTATATTTCATTTAAAATATTAATAATTTATAATTAAAATATTAATACCATTATTTTATTTTATTCTTTATTTTTAAAATATTAAGAATTTATTATTAAAATCATTTTTAAAGTTAAAATCATATTTTTGTAATTTATAATTAAAATTTTAATTGAATTTTTAATTATAAATATAAATTATGATTATAATAATATTAAAACTTTAATTTAATTTTTAAATTTACAGTATTATGTTTCATAATTTATATTAAAATTTTAGTTTAATTTAGAGAGAGAAAGCTAGGTAGAGAGAGAAATGAAATGAGAAAATGATCAAATTACATCTTATATCAAAGGTTAATTTTTACAATTTACAAAGGCTAATTTTGTATAATAGTATATTTTTCTATTTTCCAAGTTTTGAATAGTTATTACCAAGGGCTTCCTTAGTAATGGTTATTTTGGTTTCTCAAGAAATGACCATTACTAAATATAAGAATAGCTAGGTAATAGAAATTGAAGAAAAATGATCATTCTATTTCCCAACCGAATATGCTGTTAGTTTATAAAATGAGTGAAGTTTCTCATCTTTAAGGTCTTAATCAATACCAAACTCTAACATTTATTCCGTGTGAATTGCAAAAATACTAACATAATGGTCCATATTAGCTTTACACCACCACTTTAAATCAATTTCTTTGTTTAATCAATGTCACATTAACATAATCATTGCATCATTCTTGAATGTTACATCAACACGAAATACCACAACAATACAATCAAATGCCATTTGTAATGAAAAAATTTTAATACCAATTGAATTGATATTGTTAATTTGGAAAAATATAAAGATTTAATGTTTACAAATGACTGTAAAAAATTAATCTATCACTTTCATAAAATATAAGAATTAATTGCATAAAGTATATCTCTCTTTCACTCAAGCCTAGTGCTAGTAGAAGTCTCTAACAATTGTTAAAGACTTTAGATGACATGAAGACTTAAGGTGCAATAAAATCACTTTAAAAAAAAACTAATTACATAATTTGAATTTAAATTTGAGATAATTATCTTTTAAAATTTTTAAGTTCGAAATTTCTATTTAAATTTATGAAATTGATGCAAATTATCTCATTTTGTATGATTCAAATAAATATCTTTACACTGACTTTAGCCTTGTACACATACAAAAGACACAATGGGTTTTTTAACCGTGTATATATATACATACATACATATGTAATTATCTCGTATATTGCCATAATCAAAGCTGCTTTGACTCATTTCTCACCCAATAAATAATGGGGTGGATCCATTCAATAAGATTTCTTAACCCTAAAGGTAAAAAAAAAAAATACTTTGAATAGAAAATATAAAATACTATGAAAGACGTTGAAACTTGAAGGGTTGATTGCTTCTGACATTCCCCAGTTGAAGATTCAAGAGTGCCCACAGATTGGAAGTTGTCAGCTTGACTAAACCGGCTTTCATTGGAAAGGACAAAAACCGGATATTGGTACTGAGACTAGGCTTCTCTTTTTTTAAAATATTTTTCGGCCACGGGATGGATACGTGGAGAAAGTTCAATCACTTGGATCCACCTTTCTTCCGTTATATTTGGTACAGACGTTTATTGGGATCCGCGGCTGGCAGATATTGATTTTGAGGCTAATCGCAGAACGTATCGAAATATTTGATTGGGTCTCTTTTGAGTTCCCATTGCATGGACTGTATTGAGTATTCACTGCTACAAATCTACAAAGAAAATTATTCTCTTTTTTGGATGAATATAACAAAAAGGAATATCAAAAGCAAAGACAAAAATCACAAGAATGGGAATGGGCCAAGAGGAATAACTTAATTATCATCATCAATATTTACTCCCTACATCATTTCATCTTTCCATCTAATATCCATTTTGGTTTTTTATTTTTATTTTCTTCTTGTTTATAAGATTACATTTATAAGGAAAATTACAATCATGATCAGCCAATCCTTCAAATATATAGCATAACTATTACATTTAATGTAAAAATTTAATTAATAAATTAAACAAATTAATAAAACGAACAAAAAATTGAATCAAGCTAGAAGTGTCCACTGATCGAGTTAACCATAAGGCAAATGGGCCTTGTCTGACTCTGGCTGAATACTAGACATAAATTTTTAGGGCCAGATGTGATAGGAAAACATTATTATATTAATAATAAACTTAACTTTCGAATTAGACTCAAGTTGGATTTTAAGTTTTTAAGGTGTCAATCGAGTTTGATCTTACCTAATTCTACCCATTAACATTAGACTTGATAATTTTGGACATGACACTTTAACACGACACGAAAAGACACGAGTTAAACAGGTTATGGGTTTACTCTTAATGTGTTTCATGTCTTAACGTGTCTGATACGTTAAGACACGAAATTTTTCGTGTCTGATACGTTAAGACACGAAATTTTTTGTGTCTTAACGTGTCAGACACGCTAGACACGTTTAAAACACGTTTAAACACGTTTACTTAAACATGTTATCGTGTTTAAACGTATGCACGTAACACGTTTATTAACCTATTAGACATTAATAGTTAAAGACTATTATAGCTTTATCTAAACAATTTTAAATAATTATTTTAAACTGTTTTTTTAATTTTATAAAAGGGTATTAATGTAATTACACATTAATACCCTAAGTCCCTAATAATTTTTAACATTCAAAATTCAGATTTTAGGGTTTAGAAATCGAGAATTTGGGATTGATAGCTAACGGCGCACTGCTGCACCAACACCACACTGTGAGACCCTGTCCAAGTCGTTAAAAGCCGGTATTGTACCTAGTGGTACAATTAAGTTAAATCGAATTTCAAATTAGTTAATAGAAATTCTAAGAGAAATTTCAAAATTCTGAAACTCACAGAATAGCTCAGAATAGTGATTTGGAGTTCAAGGTCCAGTTTGGAGTCAATCGAAAAAATTGACCGGTTAGGGATGAAACAGTCATTTTTTCATTTGATGATAAAATGGAGATTTTTAATCAAGATTTGATCATATTGGACCAAAAATAATTTTATGAAATATAGTTATGATTATTGGATTATAAAATGATGTTTAGCAGTATAAAATTGTGATTCCCGATGTTTTTGGAGCATAAGGGTAAAATGGTAATTTTACCACCGGAGTACTAAACGGGAATTTTTTTGAAAGGATTTTGTCCCATTTGGTTAATATGGATTAATATTAGTGTTATTTGAAGTTGGATAGTGAAAAAAATATAATTTCGGGACATTTCGGAGTATAGGGATAAAATCGTAATTTTGCCATCTCGAGGGAAAAATCGTAATTTTACACCACCAGAACATATTTTTCCAGCCATGATCATCTTTTGATCATATCATGATTTAGAATAATCAAGTGGTGGAAAAGAAATAGAAGAAAAAGTCAAAAAGTAAGAAAAAACGGACCAATGGCATTATGCCACGTGGCATACTTGTTTATTTTATTATTTAAGCCTAAAAATCAGCCATTAACACTCATTTTCTCTTTCTAAATTTGGCACACACCAAAATTAAGGGGAAGGAAAGAAGAACAAAGGGAAAAACCATAAAACCTAGGTGGAAATTCAAGACAAAGTGTGATTTTTAAGGAAAATCAAGTGAAAAAGGTAATAATTTTTCACTTTGGCTTATGATCTACAGTACCTATGCTTTTGGTCTTGATTTCCATGGTTGAATATTGAGATATCATGATGAATTGAATTCTAAAAAATGGGTATGAATAAGGATTTGATGTTGGAATAAGTTGAAATTAGACTATGTTAGTGTTTAGAGATAGGTTAGTATGTTAATAAGCAAAACCGTAGGAAAAAAATGTGATTTCCCCATGAATTTTGCAAGACCGAATATCATAGGCTGAAATTGGAAAATGAAATGATTTCATTTGAAATGAAACAAATTAGAAATGACAATTTAAAGTGAAAAACCTTTAGTAGGAAAAATTACAATGCCAATGCACTGTAATGGCCGAATTTTCCATGAAGAAATGGAAAAGTTTAAATACTGAAATTGGCACTATTTAAATGGTATGTGGTGAATTAAGGTATTAGAAAAAGAATGGTGCAATTTGGAATCAAATCGGACGCATTGGCCAATTTATCGGGTAATTGGCCAAATTAGGTCAACACCGCGTTTAAGTGATTGACCGAGTATTCTATACATCCGTATAGAAATTAGGTTAATTTTATACCTAATTAACACCATTATAGTAATTAAATTATTGTGCTATTTGTCAAGGTGGTGAGCCCTCGGATAAAGGCAAAAAAATCGCACCCGATGATTAGCAGTCGAAGTGCTCGAATTCGACTCTCGGAAAACCTATGAGTGAATTTGCATCTCAAAAATAGTTTTGGGAAATATGAACTTATTGAATAAAATACTTAAATGATTTTATTCAATCTTCTTTAAAAGAAATGAGCACCATGGGAACAAACTTTTTGTGAAATATTATTTTATTGATGTGAAATTTTATTGTATTGAATATTGCTCATCTATATGATTGCGATGCATCTGTGTACCTTTATATGGTGCTTACATGTATTATTAATAAATTATGTGAAATCTATGTAATGGAATGCAAAGTGGGGACGACGATACGTAACGCCCACAATTTCCTAAAAATTTAGAATTGAGCAAAGTGGGGACGGCGATGCGTAACGCCTACGATTATTAGAAAATTTGAGTTGAATAATGTGGCGACAGCGATACGTAACGCCCACAATTTCCTAAAAATTTTAGAATTGAGCAAAGTGGGGACAACGACACGTAACGCCCACGATTTCTGAAAATTATCACGGTCGAACTTTGGTGAAGCGTGATTCGTTGTCCAAGGGCTTGCAGGGATGGCGATACATAACACCTGCAAGTGCTCAGATAAATGTCTTTGTGTGTATATATATATATATATATATGATTGCTCATGTCTTGTGTATATATGTGATTGTATGGTATGCGAATTGCCTTAAATTGAGAAAAATGGGTTTTACACGAAACCCTCGTACGGATGAGCGAAACCCTCGTACAGCGACAGGTTATGATTTTGCTACACTGCAGCAAGAACGCCTTCTCGCTGCAGCGATAATTGTATTTAGCAAAAATAAATAAATAAATAAATAAATCTCGGGGTAAGTGAAAAGGGTTAAATATTAGTTAGAAAGAAAAATTGTCTCGTTTTCAACTGGTGCATCATGATTGTCAAATTTCTTGATTGGGATTGCTTGTTCCTTTCTAATATTCACTCACTGAGTTTCGTACTCACGTTTTATAAAATTCATGTTTTCAGATCAGGAGACTGTTGGACCCTAGATCGAGGAGTCCCTGTAGAGCATCTCCTGGGTATGTGTCTGGCATTCAATAGTGATTCCTTTTATTGTAAATGTCTCCGCTGGAAATCTTGGGTCCTTTTGTATTGTAAATACACTCAATAATGTAAATGTATGTATGTAATGTAAATTGCTAAATACATGACTGGAATAGTGCATGTATATTGTGATTGATAATACCATTGTGATTTGGCTGTGTTCACACCCGGGAAAAGGTGTGTGTGTATGTATGATTGGATATGCCATTGTTAATTGGCTTTGTATGCACACTGGGTGCATTACGTGTGGATGCTTCACACGAGCATAAGTGGAATAAAGTCAATGGGAATAAGCTTGCTTGGACTTAGTGAGCTATGCTCATTGGGTCCTTGCGCCGGTCATGGCCCGGGAATTGGGTCATGACACACACGGACCACCACTCTCCATTCTCCACTCTCCAGATCTTTCTTCGCCCCTTCGACCTTTCAGTCGCCCATCACTGCACCACACCCCTTCAGGCTTCATCGGACTGCCACTCACTAGTCTCCAGATCGTGTCGTCTTCACCGATTCACCCCTTCAGGCTTCACGCTTCAGTCGCTCAATCGCCCATCATTGCATCGCACCCCTTCAAGCTTCACCGGACCACCACTCATCAGTCTCCAAATCATGTCATCTTCACCAATTCACCCTTCCAGGCTTCACGCTTCAGTCGCCCATCATTGCACCGCACCTCTTCAGGCTTCACCGAACCGCCACTCACCAATCTCTAGATCGTGTTGTCTTTGAGAAACTAGCAAGTTTCTAGCTGAGACTTTTGGCAATGCCAGCTTTAGCTTTGGTGACTTGATTTGTCTACCATTTCCCATGGCTCTGACACATGTTCTGTAAATACAGACAGTTCTCTTAGCTATTTAATCCTCTCAGCTGTTAATTTTTAAGTTGCTAATTTTCTCATTCTTTTTATGGTTGGGGCTTGTATCAATAGAATGAGTTCATCTTTAGGATTTCACAGGCTGCAACATTCAAAGGATTTGTAAAAAACTTACTTTCTGTAAACATTTTTATTTAAACGTGTTAATCCTGTAAACGTGTTAAACGTGTTTTTAATCGTGTTATGTCGTATATTAACACGTTTAATAAACGTGTTAATCGTGTTAACGTGTTATTAATCGTGTCGTGTCGTATATTAACATGTTTAATAAACGTGTTAATCGTGTCGTGTCATGTTACACGTTTATTAAACGTGTTCGTGTACATGTTTTATACTTAAAGTACGTTCATTAAATGTGTCGTGTTCGTGTATACCCTTAACGTGTTTCGTGTTTAATCGTGTCTGACACGTTTACGACACGGAAACACGATTTGCCAAGTCTAATTAACATCTCTAAACTAAATTCGTAAATATGTTGGGCCTCAAACTTGGGATGTAAAAGTACTAGTCTTCTTCATCGCCAATGAAACAATGCTTCATTGGAACTTTAAATACATTGAAGAGAAAAAATTTTTCAACATTCATGGCTTTACTTAAATTGTTTTAAGATATACATAGATTTTGTTATTTATGACTTCTTCTCCTTTATTAGCATTAACTCCTTCAATTAGGTTTTTTTTCATAATATGTTTTTAGATTTTTCTTAAATGTGAACTTATATGATTTTTTTGGTATTTTATTAAAATCACACTAAGTTAATTTGGTCTTGATAATAAAACAATATTGTAATTCATAATATGATTTAATAAAAGACTTCAATATTATATGTGGGTTTCATAGTGTAAAATTGTGTATTAAAACCTAAATCTTATAATGGGTAAGGTTAGGAATTCATTATGTAAAGAATGCTATGTCTCTTCTCCTATCTAGAAAGTATTAAGAATCTCACTCATCGCATATTTGTTGATTAAGGAAGATTAAGATTCTAGTACATTGAATCTCAACAGTTAAGTTAGTTAGTATTATTTCTTTTGTCAAATTATGAACAAAAAAAATTACATCCAAACATTTGTCTCATTGGTTGGTGTATGATCTCATGCATAAAAAGTAGGGTTCAAATCCCCTTTCCCCTAATTAAAAAAAATATGAATAAAAAATTAAGTATACTTTTATGTGTTCTAAATATCTATTACAGTAGATCCTAGATTTAGTAAAAATAATTATACATAAAGTTTAACAATTTCTATCAGAGCAATCATAGTTTATATTTAGAACCCTAAAAAACTATAATTAACTGCTAGCATTAGTTGATTACATGATTAATCATGATTACACATCAAGTCTTGTGCGGTTTTTGAATATGTTGAATTATACCATTTAAATTCATAATTTGTGCAATTAGAATCTTGGGCATGCTTCATTGATGATATATTATTGACAATAAGGTAGTTTGATCTAAACATTTCTGTCTAACTAGTTGAAATCATGTTTAAGAAAATGGGTTCTCTAAGAGCCACAGGTTTTAAGATTTTTTAAGTTAAGAACACAATGATTTTATAACTTTTTTGTAAATTTACCTTAAGTTTATTGTTTCTTGATGACTAAAGATTGTTATTGTGCTGTAAAACCTAATTAAACCCATCGATTTCATCCATAATAAACTCATTTTTTGTGTTAATATTCGTGGGATTTGTTTCTCCTTAAATTTTTCCAAATTTATGTGTTTAAATTCAAATTAACAGAAAGAAATAAGGTTAAATATGTCCAAGATTGCTTTTATGGTGTTAAATGGCCAAAAGAATGAAGGTTTACGAGCTTAAATAGAGATCCATGATGAACAACCTATTATAGGCGCAAATTCTAGTACTTCAGGTTGGGTTGAGTCGATTAAGAGTTAAAGAATGGCTTGGTCATGCATGTCTCGGCCCCACATTTCCAACACAAAATACATGCATATTAAATGCAGGAAGGCCCATGTTCATATACCCAAGACCAACCACATCTCCTACTGATGTAGGATCTATGACATTCTACTCACCCTAATGTGCAATGCCCTTATTGCATTGGATATTTGCCATATGGGAGATGAACCTTTACACTAATTTGGGCCTACCTTAACTCTTGTCTCTCTCATGGGAGTCCCACATTAGTGAAGATTTAGATTTTCTTTGATATATTTGTCACGAATCCACGTTTTCAACCCAAAAGGCATACTTGTTAGATAAAGGAAAACCCATGTTTATATACCTAAGATCCTCTATATTTCTTACTAATGTGAGATTCATGACAATAAGGACTAGCTTAGTTCACACACATGGATGGCACGTGGGTCCATGTGTGTCTAACTTAGATTGAGTTTTTAGGCCAAGTTTTTGGCAGTTCAATCCCACTTACTGTTTATTGCTTGTTTGTGCTATATTTCTAATTTTTAGTTCATGTTTGATATTTATTTATTTATTTATTATGTGTATTTAATTAATTATTTCATATGGTTTTCCAATATATTTCTAAAATGCATGCAACAAAAAAATATATAATTTTGAGTTTGATCGTAGTATGTACTCTCCCTAAGTACTTGTGTATTTTATATACTCTTAAGATAAAGTTATAATGTATAAATTAATAACAAAAACCTTATAAAGTGATATTTTTGAATATAACAAATTGTTTAGTGACAATAATGGGGATGAATGACTAAATAGCTCATAAGGTTATATTACATGTGTAGGTATGATTGTGAGACATGATGTCTTATGCTCATAAAATGTCACAGTCCAAATCTCGAGCCATGATCGGCGCATGGGTCCAATAGGCATAACCTATTAGGCCCAAGCAAACATTTCAATGAAAACTTGTTCATTAGTCCATTTGTCCCCCACCTTTCTCTAAGGTCTGCAATTCATAATTTTCAATAATAATTTCTTCGAGAATATTTCATGACAACGGAGCATATACCATCCACAAAATAGGGTTATCATTTGTCAACCCCAGACAACAATATTAATCAACCCAACATAAAAGGTTTACAACAATTATCACAGTTTACATTAGACAACCTTATATACATATAACAAACCCTTGATTACCAACAGAGTGACTCGAGGCGTGGGTTTTATTATTGAGTGTCATGGTGAATCTACCAAAAGACAAGTAGGAAGGAGCACCTCAGCCTAAGATCCAACTACCTCCAGATCTGAAAACCTAAAACATGAAGTTGAAAAAAATGAGTATAAACCCAGTGAGTAAACATAGGAAGGAAACAAGCAAACGATACGGAAGATTTTATGAAACACAATGTGCTTATGTTGAAAACAATGTAATTTATTCTTCAAAAACCAAACTCGATGCTATGTTGTATTCTAACTCATTCTGGAAACATTTAGGAGTTTCAACCTTCAACATTCAATGCAATCACATTTCACTTTCCAAACATTTCTACTCTATAGGACAAGTGCACATGCGTATAAAAATTCATATATATATATAGACATTTTCAAACATATATCAAATACATCAATGTCATTCCCAAATTAGTCAACATGGCTCAACGCGTACAACCATCGTCCTCAACTCAGCTCATGTGCACTCTCACGCCGTACATAGCTAATACCATCATGTGCACTCCTACACCGCACATGGCAAATATCATCAGGTGCACTCCTACACTGCACATGGCAAATACCATCATCCCAAACTCCCATATTGTACATCACCATCATCGTTATGTAAACTCCCACACCACACACACACGGTTATAGTTATTATTCAATATTACCTTTCAAGGCATATCATACATAACAACATGTAACAAGAATCTTTGCATAATAATACATTCCAAATAGTTCATTATTTTATCAGTCATATACATGGTTGCCCAATCCAACATTTAAGGAAAATAATATTAACTGTTATGCCACTAGTTTTGAACAACTCAAGATTTCCAATACATCACACGCCACAATTTAATTGGCAATTCAACATAATATTTCAAACACGCGATTCATCACTTTATACGTCTAACAACATAGAGATATCACTCAAGAAAGGCTTGTTCCCATGCATATATTTTTTAAAAAAAAGAGTCAAACAAGAATATTCAGGTACTTTATTCAAATACATATGCATTTGTCCAAAACATTTTAAATGCAAGTTCACTCACCTTGGTAATGCTACCTTACAAAATTAGCACCAACAAGATTTTAATCCAAGTAAGTCTTGAAGTACAATTAAGACTTATATTTACCAATAAACAATAATAACCTCAAATATGTCATAAATTTGAACTTACTAATTCTAATAAATATACACTATATAAACTACATTTCAGCCTAACATTTAACCTAGAATTCTAGTCTAATTCACAAACCCATTAAACTAATTATTCAAGTTTGGAGTTTCTTTACCTTGGTGAGCTTAGAGGTATAAAGATCAACAAAACCTAATATTTTCAAGAAAAAGAATTTGAAGAAAATTAGGAAATAAAGTCTGAAAATATAGGCCCATATATTATAAAATTTAAGAGTTGAAAATATATACCAATTAGTTTTAAAAATTCAAATATGAAGCTAATAGTTTAAGTGTTGATGAAAGTGGAGTATAAATGGAAAATGAAAGAAAGAAAAAAAGAAAAAAAAATTTCCTTTCTTTGTCCTAGAATCCGGTTGTCAAGAAAATGGGGTGGAGAAGTGTGGGTCTGGTGAACAAGAAAGAGGTAGAAGAATGAAGAACCAAGAAAAGAAAGGAAAGGAAAAGAAAGGAAGAAAAAGAAAAAGAAAAAAATTTTGATTTTTATGGTAAAGAGAAAGGTAGCGTCTGGAGGAAAAATGAGAAGAAAAAGATGATGCCTTTTTGGGAAGATAATGACCGACCATGGAGAAAAAAAAAGAAGAGTCAAAGCTTCCAAAGGAAGCTTTGAACAAGCTAAATGATAAAATTACCATTTGGTCCTCCAAGGTTCTCATCCTTTTTAATTAGTCCTCACATCATTCTTTTAATTTTAATTTTGTTCCATTTTTCTTCCTTAACACTTGTACAAGTAAAATATCGAGTTTATACTTCACCAACACGTCTTTATAATATTTAAATATATACTTACTTTCTTTTACTTTACTTAATGGGGGCATGCGGGCCCCCTTCACGACGTTTTTCCTTCAAAATTCGTTCTTACTTCTTCTCCCCCACCTAAATTAACCATATAATCCTCATTCATGACTAATTTCAACAACGGATAAAATATTTATATTTTAATATTATTTTATAAATAGAATATTATTTTATTCTAAAATTCTCCACTTACCTTATTGAGTCCCAAAATGTCTCACTTCGCCTCGATTTAATTTTCAATTGCTTCTTTAACTTACTAATTCGTCCTTGATAAAAATATTTTTATTTTATTATTATTTTCTCTCGTGCAAAATATTTTATTTTAAAATATTCTTTTCACTACTCTCCACTCTTTGACACTTAAATCAGCATCCATTGACCCTTCGTCTCGTTGATAAGGTCATACTAACTTCTATACGAGGGTAAAGGGTGTTACATAAAATTAATTAAAAAATTATACCATAAAGTTTGTGTAGGTAATATAAAAAAAAATCTAATTATGGGAGAAGTTTCATTATGCTAATTAATTTGTTGTCATTAAAGTGAAAAATAGACTAGTTTATGAAATTATTGTTGTTGTATGTTTTGGAGATGTCTCTAGTTTTGATGTGCATTTATTCACCTAAAGGTGGTGTTTATATATTTAAGTTATATAGTAGCACATAAGAGCATATGTGTGGAACTTAACTGCCTCTAGTAATTTATTCATCAAAAGATAGTAATTTACAAAGGCTGTGTTAAATTTTCATGACTACTTTTATGTGGAAAGGCTTCTAATTGCATGTCATGCATTCAGTCTAAAAGTGTTTACATGATGATGTGGCTTCATTCTTCGAGTATACTCATTTATGGTTTTGAAGTATTTTATTATCTATTAACAAAATTAAATTTTTAAAATTTTTTATTACCTTTTTTTGTTAATAACAACATGGCAACCATCAAGATTTTGATTGAGTCAAACTTTAAAAATTGAAAGTGAGATATGGAGTTTGTCATTCAAATAACATATATGAATTTGGCTATGAAAATGGATAAGCTTGTAGAACTTACTATTGAAAGGTCTAAGAATGATAGAATGGCCTTTAAGATATGAGAAAGTTCAAATATTTTTTTTTACTTATTATTAAGAGGGCCATTCTTAAACACCTTGTTAAATAGATTTCTTATACCGCTATACAAAAGATTTCTTAACTGTAGATCACAAAAGGTATAAAGTGTCATTAAATGCTAAAATTGTCACTCTTTTAAAGGGATTTTATTCCATGAATTATAATAAGATAAGAAAAGTTAAGAAGTATATCGTTAAAATAGTCCACTATTAAATCAAAATTAAAAAAGAAAAACTCAACAAGGCCCTTCTTGTGACCAAAATTCATCACAACAAAGGTAATGGTCCTAAACATGTTCAGGGTAAAAAGAAAGATCTTGGTCAATTTGTTATTGTAAGGGTTAAAAAGATGTCCTCAAAAAGGAAGTTACATGTTTTTTTTGTAAGAATAAAAGATATAAGAAACAATAATGTCTCAAATTCAAAACTTGACTAGATAATTGTGAGCATGAAAGTAACTCTTTAACTCCAGTTATACATGAATCCAATTTAATTGAAGTCTTATCCAATTTTTAGTGGCTAGACAATGGTGCAACTATTCATGTTGCTTTTACCTTACAAGGGTTCATTAGCAAAAAGAAACTAAATAAGAAACGAGCTCAAGGTTGGTAACAATGTAAAGGTGGAAGTGAAGCTTGTAGGAACAATGTACTTAAGATCTAGTCATACACTTTTATAGGAAAACACTTTCTATGTATCGTCATTTAGACGAAATTTAATTTTTATTGTTGTGTTAGACATTGTTAATTTTGCTTATGAAATAAAGCATTCAATTATAAAGATAATTACTAAATCAAAAGATATTGATCAATGTTGTTTGTCTTGCAAATTATATTGATTGTGTTTAACACCTACTAATATTTATGTCATCTCATATAATTTTGAAAGAGTTGCTAAAAGGTCCGCAACGTCTTTCATGTTGTAGCATAAAATACTTGGCAACATGTCATGACTCGTTTTCTAGTAAGCCATGACCAACGCACAGACTTACATGGGTATAGCCCACTAGGTCCAAGCAAGACTTAATCTACATACGTGGACTTGTCATCCATTGCAATCATACAAACGTCCATACACTATAATAGAATTCACAAGTAAGTAAACATCATCACATTATTATGGAACTTCCTAATATAATGTGTGGGATTTCATTCATCCATTCATCACATAAGCACCATCACACAATTATGAAACTTCTCAACATAAAGTGTGGAATTGCTTTCATTCCATATCAATATTCACATAACATATAATTCTATGATTTGGCACACATCTTGTGCCTTTATCATCTATGGTCCTTTCACCATATAAACATTATTCATATGCATTTATTCGAGGCTCATCACAATATCTACAATCATAAATTAATATGTTGTATATTGATACTTATTTATATAACTAAGTATCATTGTAAATAAAAACATTTAAAGACTCGATTCAAGACATTGTGAAGTGTAGTGACACTAGTGAGCTGGAAAGAAGGCACTACCACACCTACCAATTAAGAGTTGAGCTACTCTTCCACAATACGTCAAACCAAACATGCTACTGATCTGTAAAATAAAAAAAAAGAAATAGTACGTGACTCACAAAGATTCCGTAAGTGAATTTGGGAAAGAGACAAGCTAAGGGGAAGAGTTGTTGCAATAAACCATATTTTGCAAAAACAACATGAGTTTCATAAACATCAACATAATTCCTTTCAATGTCAAATAACCTTATTTCAAACATTTTCCATATATGCCTTTGAAATCCATGACACATCAACGATTTGATAAAACAATGACAATTCCAAGTATAATTATTTGTAAGAAGAAAACAAGATATTTCCCTTCATAGGTACCAATACCTTTACCTTAGGTAGCGGTATCATTCTTACTCACAACTCAACCATTGGGCATTATCCCTCACATGGAGATTTGAAAGTACCATTCAATCTTCATACTCACGAATATCAAGACATTCATTCAAGACATGATCACTAAATTAAATAATATGTTCACACCATCAATCATACAAATACAATATCATCAAACTCATTTACATATAATTCACAAATTTCAGTGTGGTATTCTTACCTTCATAGTAAGCTTTATTTATGTGGTATTCTTACCCCCACGATGGACTTTATTCATGTGGTACTCTTACCCCCATGTTAGGTTTTATTCATGTGGTATTCTTATCCCCCACAATGGGCTTATCTCTAAAAAGTTAAAAATTGAGATCAAAAGTTGAAAATCAGGTTCCTTTTGAAAATAAATGAATATAAAGCTTGACAAAAAGTTGAGAGGGGGTGGCTGGTGGCTAGTGGCTGAATAAATAAAAAATATGTTAGCATTCATATTTTGCAACATATTTATAGTTTTGGAAGTGGAAAGACAAGTTTAACTCTTTATTTTTTGAAGTTTGATGTTGAGGTATCGATACCTTGTGCTTAAGTCTCGATACTTTTGAAACAAAATGATTCTGCTTGAGGTTTTTTGACACAAGTGTCGAGATTTCTAGTGGAAGTCTTGAGACTTTCTTTTTAGGCAACAAAGTCTCAATACTTTTTCCAAAGTCTCAAGAATTTGATCTTCCCATGAATCAAGTCTTGATACTTTGGTTGCAAAATGCTATTTTTAATAGAAAAGTCAAGTCTTTTAGCCTTATTTAAACCCCAACTTTCCCATAACTCATTTGAAATCATTTAGATGAGTTTTTTAAGCTAAATGTGTTCAAAATCACTCATAAAACTTTAAATCCTTAGCTCACCAAGTTAAGCCACACTTCTATCATTTAATTAGAAGGTGGGATTTCACATTTTTCCCCTTGAAGAAAATTCTTCCTCGAATTTAGGTTAAGTGTTGACTAACCTTTAAGTTAGAAATAAATGGGGGTACTAGTTATGCATTTTGTCCTCAACCTCTTAAGTTACCTCTTCGCTCGAGTGGTCACATCATAAGATTTTCATCAATGCTATCTCCTTATTATGTAGTTTCTTGACTTGTTTATCCAAGATCTTCATTATTGTCTCCTTATATGACAAGTCCTTTCTTAGTTGGATCCCCTCATAATGGATCACATGTGATGGATTAGGATGTACTTCTGAAATGTAGAAACATCAAATACCAAGTTTACGTGCACAAGATTCGGTGGAAGTGCTAAACGATAGTCTACAGCACCAACTTTTTAAGAATTTCATAAAGTTTCATGTGTCTTAGGGTTAGCTTGCCCTTCTTGCCAAATCTCTTGATCCCCTTGGTTGGTAACATTTTCAAAAACATGTGATCGTCAACTTTGAACTCTAAATCTTTACGCCTATGGTCAATGTAAGCCTTTTGCTTGTTCTGATTGCCAACATTTGATCCTGTATCATCATAATCTTATCCAATGCATATTGGACCATGCTCGACCCTAGGAGTTATTTCTCTCCAATCTCAAACCATCCAATAGGTGATTTATACCTCCATCTATGCAAAGCCTCGTTAAATGCCATTTGTATACTAGATTGATAATAGTTGTTTTAGGTAAACTCCACAAGTGGTAAATGTTTATCCCAAGTATCTCGTCTACCACACATGCATTTAACATGTCTTTAAGCATTTGGATGGTCCTTTCGGACTAACCATCTGTTTAAGGGTGGAAAGTTGTACTAAAATCTCACTTGGTCCCCAATGCCTCATGAACCTTACCCTAAAATTGACTCGTAAACTAGGTGCTTTTATCCGACACTATAATGACTAGGACTCAATACAATCACACTATCTCATCCACATACAATCTAACATACTATGCTGCTCCATAGGTGTTCTTTACCGATAAGAAATGAGTAGAGTTAGTCAATTTATCCATTATCACCCAAATAGAATCGTACCCTTTACTTGTACGAAGTAGTCTTGTCACGAAATCATGGTGATATGGTCTTACTTTCACTTGAAAATGTTGAAAATCAAGATTAAAAGTTGAAAATCATGTTCTTCTTGAAGAAAAACGAATTTAAAGCTTGAGAGAGAGTTACAAGAGTTGAAAAGATTGAGAAATGGTGGCTGATGGCTAAGTCAATGAAAACTATGCTAGGGCTTAGATTTTGTAACATATTTATAGTTTTGGAAATGAAAAAACAAGTTTAACCTTTTAGTTTTTAAATTCTAATGTTGACGTATCGATACCTTGGGCCTAAGTCTTAATACCTTCAAAACAGAATGGTTCTATTTGAGGTTTTTTGATTCAAGTCTCGAGACTTCCACAAGAAGTCTCATGACATTCTTTCTGGGTGGCAAAGTCTCAATACATTTTCCAAAGTTTCGAGACCTTTTTCTTCTCATGAATCAAATCTCAATACTTCTCAGCCAAGTCTTGATATTTTGGCTTCAAAATGCTATTTTTAAGAAAAAACTCAAGTCTTCAAGCCCCATTTGAATCCCAACTTTCTCACAACTCATTTGAAATCATTTGGAGGATATTTTTAAGTTAAAGTGTTTCAACATCACTCATAAAACTTTAAATCCCTAGCTCACCAAGTTAAGTCGCATTTATATCATTTAACTAAAAAGTGGGATTTCACATAACATCTACAAGGAAAAGGTAGAAAGGTTGATAAAAGATAACATCTTGCCTACTCTTATTTTTGATGATCTTAAGACATGTTTTGATTGTTGTAAGGGTAAGTTCATCGATATAAAAGGAAAGGGATCAAATCAAATTTTTGATTTACTAGAATTTATTCACACTAACATAAGTTGACCTTATAGTTATATTATTCACAACTATAGATATATTTTTGACATTTATTGATGATTTTTCTTGCTATGATTATTTTTCCTTAATTAAAAAAAGGTCCAAAACGCTTGATATATTCATTGATCTTTACAATGGAAGTTGAGAAATAGTTAGAAAAACCATTAAAATTATCAAGCCTAATATGGGTAGTGAGTATTATGACAAACATGATACAACTACATAACCAAGGGGTCACCAAATACTTAGAAAGTTTGAAAATGGTGTATCAATATATTGTGCCCAATAGTCCTAAACAAATGGTGTGGTTGAAATATAAAATCTCACCCTAAAAGACATTGTAATGAGTACGATGAGTGGGATGATTTACATAACTTTTGTAGGGAGAAGTAACCAAAATAGTTTTATAGATTTTAAATAGAATACTTACCAAATGTGCACCTAAAACCCTTTTTGGGTTGTGGACCAAATAGAAACCTAGTCTTGATGATTGACATGTTTAAGATATCTTTCAAAAGTGCATCTTTATATTCCAACCGAAACTAAAATACAATATCATTCCACTTGTTGCTACTTTTTTAGGTAGTAGATCATTTTTGATGGGCTATAGATTTTATTGCTTAAGTGGAAGGGGTAAAATTTCTAAGACAAACATAGCTAAGTTTTTTGAGTTGTAATGACTGAAACTATTTGTTTTAAATATAGAAATGAAGGAGAGCAAAATGAGACTATAAACATTTCTATACTCATATAAAAGGATATTAGGACACAAACACTAGTTGGGGAACAAGAACAAGTTTAACCAATTCTTGACAAAGTCCTTAAACACCATAATGTTCTAGAAAAAGTGTCACAAAAAAAATCCATAAAGGTAAAGAAGATTACTTTTTCCTCAAACACATGAATTCTATATGGAACTTGTTGAACTACTTGAAGGTTGCAAACCCATTGGTTGTAAATTGGTGTACAAGACCAAGAAAGATTTCAAATGGAAGATTGAGAATGTTAAAGCCAGATTGGTTGTCAAAGATTTTACAAATAGAGAATGCATTGATTACAATGAAACATTTTCTCTTATATCCTCCAAAGATGCCTTTAGAGTAATTATTACACCAACAGCTCATCATGATTTAGACTTACTCTAGATGAATTTTAAGATTTCCTTCTTGAATAGAAATTTTATTGGAAAGGTTTATATGTTGCAACCTAAAAGTTTTAAAAGGATGGTAAAGATCATCTTGTGTATAGATTCAAAAGTTTATTTAGAAGCTTAAACAAGCTTTTAATCAATGGTATTTTAAATTTGATGAAGTAATCAACTTTTTTGGTTTTGTTGAAAATATGGTAGCGATGCATGTATTTCAAGATTAGTGGGAGCAAGTTTATTTTTCTTATTTTGTATGTTGATGATATCTTGCTTACGAGTATTGATTTGGATATACTATAAAATACTAAGAACTTGTTGTCTAGGTAGTTTGACATGAAAGATCTTGAGGAAGCATCCATGTCATTGGGATTGAAATCCATGGAGATAAGTCTTGTCATTTGTTGAGACCCTTTCAACATGCATACATTGATTATGTGTTAAATAGATTATCTATGCTCGATTGTGAAAGTAAAGATGTGTTAATTTTTTTTTTTTGAAAAGCAAAGATGTGTTAATTATTAAAGGTGATAAATTGAACTTGACACAATATCTTAAAATAATGTTGAGAGTAAATTTTTTAAAACGATTCCATATGATAATACAGTAGGGAGCTTAATGCATACTTAGGCATACACAAGGCTTTACATTACTTTTCTAGTGAATCCTCTGGAAGATATTTATCTAATCCCACTAAAAATTATTAAAATGCAAAGAAGGTGATGAGAAGTTTAAAGAAGACTAAAGATTATATACTAGTTTAATAAAAAGTTGAAAACCTTATGCTAGTGGGTTATGGCTTGTAATTTTGTCAACTATTCAAATGATAGGAAGTCCATATCACGATATAATTTTATGTTTGTAAGTGGTGCAATATCTTGAAAAAGTGTAAAACAGACATTAGTAAATTCATCCATTATGCTAGGTAGAATTGTAGCATGCTATGAAGCAACTACACATGTTGTTTGATTGAGAAATCCCGTTAAGGAGTTCTCGATGGTTGACTCAATTGCTAGGCCATATAGTTGTACTATGACAATCGAGGTATAACAAGGTTAAGTATATGAAGATAAAATATTTGACAATTAAAGATCTTGTACAAAAGATTAACATTTCAATAAAGTATATTAAAATTGATAACATAATAGTTGATCTTTTAACTAAGGACTATGTCATGTTACTTTCGTGAAATATGTTTTTGATACGCTTTCTTCAAATTTTCATCTTTTGCATTTCGATCCACTTGAAGCATTTTGTAATAATCAACATCAATTTTTTGAATTCTTTTTTTCTTCTTTAACTTGAAGAATTTTCTCTTCTCTCTTTCGATTTTTTTTCTTTTTCTTTTTCTCACTACTCTAACTTTTTTTCAAAGATAGATATTATTGAATTCATTTTAAGGAGAAGTTACAAAATGATGTTTCAAGTCTTCACTAGTTTAGTTTTAGGACCCTGCACATCAATCTACAACTCCTTTATAAAAACTATAGAAACTTGAACCAACGTGAGTGTTGGGTTGCCTTGCAAAAATGATACCTAAGCTTAGTGCTATTTACAGAAAAATTATCACGCCTTTTACTATTTGTGTCAATACAAACAACCAAAATCATTTTAAATAGATGATTGTCAAACTCAAACCTAATAGTAGTATACACAATACCACTCACCAAGAAGACCACCTGTTAGCTAGACTCTTAAATCCTCTGTATTCTCAACAAGACCTCTTTCTACCAATACAAAATATCTCATCATATTTCAAAAATCACAAGAATTGAACCCCCCACGCACAAAAAGAACCTACAATAAGATCATATAAATCCACCATCCACCCATAGACAAATCAAACCTACTGCCTAAATACTAAAGAAAGAGATCAAATTCATTGATGTATTGATTTGACAAATCACAATTTCAATTTTTTTAACTAAAGGAATTTTGATTTGAAAGGAAAAAAAAGAAATACAAAAAAAATTATTAATATACCTTGATGTCTACCATTTGATGAGGAGAAGATTCACTACCACACTGAAATCATTGTCAATAGAATTGAGTGATATATATTATTACAATTGGTGTTATATCTTTATAGATGTAGTTATTGTTATTTTCTAATATCACAAACTTTATTAGATATAATAATGTTTGGAGTAGTCTTTTTAAGATCGATTTGTTTTTAAATTGGATTGATAAAATTTTCTGTTGTTTTAGCTGTGAGTATCCTTTTTAAAAGAAAATTTTGTTTCCCAAATTTGAATTTAAAAAATATAATCCAAGATTTCTTTAAATTAAAGTGTGGATTTACATTATTTATTTTTATATTTTATTATAATCAAAGTTAAGTTAATTTGATTTTGATAACGAAACAGTATTAAATTTTATAATATGATGTTGTTGTTATCGTATTCTCCCGTGTCCTTCTCCTTTGAGTAATCAATTTTATAGATAGGAGAAAGTTTTGTTTTAAGAGGTAGCGATGAGAAGGGAGGTGCAATCATAGAGCTTGTAGCTTGTTTTAGCTTTTTGCCTCTTTTGAAGTTCCGATAACCGATTGGATGGACGGGAGGATTATGTGGGATGATGTGACAAGTAATGAAATGTTCCCTTTTGCTTATATAATATTTTAGTAAATCTATGGAGTCGACACTTTAAGTAGTTGAAAAATATATTTTATTCAAAAATAATATATTGTTCTAAATAAAACATGATGCCATAATTTAATACACCCATGATGACCTAAGATAATAAGTAATAATTTAGAGAATTCCAACAAAATTTCTTTGTCTTATGCGATAAGAGTTTGATACTAGATTTATTTTATAATGATTTAATCACCTTATTTTAAAAAAATCTAAATAATATATTTTAGAAAAAGAAATTCTAATTTGAATTTGAACTTTATTTTCTATTATGCGAAAAATTATTATAACAATAAAATTTAGTTGAAAGATATTTTAAATATATTGAAAGAAGTAAATAAACTCCTTTAGGGAAAATTAATATCAATTTTGCAAAGAAAAATAATGCAAGATGAGTAGGTGCATGAGTTCACATCTCAAACTACTTTGAATATATTTCAAATATATATTTTAAGCGACTTTTGTGTCATTATATGTATGTAAATTGATAATTTTATTGTTTAATATAAATTATCCGAATAGCACCCGAATATTTGGTTCATTGATTGATGCATGCTCCCCTACTTAAATGGCAGATATATTTTTAGTGAGGTTACACACTATAAGTAAAAATTATAATCTAATAACTTTCAATATACACGTTAACTAGTGCATGCACCAAGAGAATTCATAATCAAAACTATCAAACAAATAAATAAAATAAAACCAACATAAAATTTGACTAAACCCACGCATGGTGAAACTTGAATATAAAACCTAAATTCAAAAAATATATAAATAGATTTCATCTAAAATGTACTTATTATATATAGTTAACTATCTAAATAAAAGTATTAAAAAAACCCTAATAAGATGATTTGAATCGAGTGTATATTGAATGGTTAAGGAACTGATCGCACATTCGGTTGATTTAAATTAAATCAGTTTAAGCATTAATTTTATTATTTAATCTTTCAAAAATTCTTTGCACATGGTGGAATTTAAACCTTTGACTTTTAACTTTATATTAATAATCATACCATTGACTCTAGTGCGTGTTTTAGTTGAGTATAATACTATTTCTAATACTTATTTAACATGAAAAATCATATTTCTAACATTGGATTGGCCGATTGAAACAAGAGCTAATATCCCATTGGCTTACAAGTAAGGGAAACGTGAGAGTGAAATAGGAAGAAGCCCTTAAACTATTATAATCCTTTATTCTTTTATTATCTTTAATTAAGTTTTTATATTTTTATTTTAAATCAAATAAGTTTTTATGATTAATGATAGATTAATTGTTATTAGTCAAAATACTACTTGTCATTCTATATCCACATAGGGTTGATGTGGAAGATAAAAAATAAAATATGGTCATGTTGTCATGTCAAATTAGCATATTAAGTCATCATCAATTACGATATATTAACATGACACAATATTATCAATTACGATAATTAACATGCCATATCAACGTCATGCGGTATAAAATGACAAATGAAATTTTGATTAAGTCAATTATTAGTTATGAGTGTTTATTTAATTCAAAATAAAAGTATAAGAATTTATTTGATTCAAAATAATAATATAAAGATTTAATAGAACGTAATAAATTATAAAAATTTATTTAAATTTTTTTGAATAATTTAAAAATTTTTTTGGATATTATGTCAAAAAATATAATGAAGTTGTATGTTACTTGACATTTAAAATATAGAGACACACATCAAGGTAATTAAAGCGTCCACATTTAGTCTTTATTGAACCCATCGCAACTCAGTGGACCAATCTCGAACTTGCTTTTCAATGCCGTCCAATCCAGTCTTAGTGAAATTACACGTCAAAGAAGAAGTGGTCTCTATTTCCTTGTCACAGAAAACACAGTTTGGGTTCACATTGGATCCTCCCCAACAGCTGATCCTTTTGCCTAGTGCAAAGCTTATCAAGGATGACCATCCAAGCTATGACGGCATGCCTGCCTAGGGAGATGCCACTCTGCCTTTTCCAACTTATGCCTCATCTCATCTCATGCCAAGTACGAGACAGCTTCCTTATTCTGCTGCCTGACAAAGGATAGGAGAGGCATCCTGCCTAAGCTTTCAGCAGTTTCCTTCTTCCCCAAGTGTCGACTAATAAAGTCAATTTCCATGTCGACCATTAGCCTGCAATTGACCAAGGGTCACGGAAGAAGCCAAACCAATATGTTTTTCAAAGTCAATAGTATGTTTTTTCCATAGTACGAAATGGCTTTTGCGTTGTTCTGACTAATTGAACAAAAGCAGAGCCAGATTCCGAGTTGGCTGCTACCATGCTATTGACACTAACCATACTCAGAACTTTCATTCAACTCACTTAGCATATTGCTCGTAATAATTACATACAGGGTATTTTTAATTTTTATCAATGACGATTCAATAACTTTAAAGATTTAAAATAAAATATTCAAATAAAATTTTTTATTAAAATTAAGAAAAAAATTTTACTATTACTTGTTCACTTTTAATAAGATTTTGACTTTTACCAAGTGATTTAGTTCCTAACAATTTAAAAAAAAAATAAATAGCAACTAAATAGAATCTAAATAATTCTACTTTCCGTTCAATGTGCATAATTTTGGATCAAATACCAAGATTTTAACATTTTTTATTTACTTTAATATGATAGCAACATTTACGCAATATAGAGTAAAATTATAAACAAATAGAAAAAAAAAATTAATGCTGCTTAAACCGAGCGTAAGTAATTTGACAAATAAAAAAAAGAAAAGTCAATTAGTTTGAAAAGTTAAACCCAGAATGAATCCACATACAAGTAGACTTTAATCTTTGGTTTGTCTTTCAAAAAATAATAATAAAAAAGAAAGAAAAAGTCATCGTGACAAAACAATATGTAAAGCCATTTTTGACTTGGTTTTACGCCTCAAACACCTATGAACCAGTTCCGTTGATGAAAACTTAGCATGGGATCACCATTTAGAGCCAGTTCCACCCAAAATTGTTGCTTTTAAAACCAAAAGAAAAACAATATAGTATAGTCGCCACATCAGTTACAAAACAAAAATAATACATTTATATTAAAATTACACATGAAAATGAAATTCTCATAACATCTTTCAATAAAATTGAAACACTCTAGGATATTTATGAGAAACATCGTATCAATAGAATATAAAAAAATTATATTCATAAAAAAATTCGTCAAACCATTAGATTCACAATAAATATAAATGATACTAACTTGTCGTTCTTTTTTTAAGAAATCTTTAATTGTTAAAATTAATCTAAATTAACATTTGATTCATCAGTTTTCATTTGAATAACTTGCGCCAAAGTTTTGTTTTCTATAGCCAAGATCACTTTACAACAAAATAAAAATAATAATAACATCAAATAACACGTTACTACGATTAACACGTTTAAATAAAAATATTTACAATTAAATATAATTTTATTATTTAAATTTAAAATCTATAATTAAAAAAATAATTATAACAAAATAAAAATAATAATAACATCAAATATAATAAAAATTAATATAAATAATATACATAAAATTTATTATCATATAATATGATAAAATATATAATTAACATCAAATAATTATTTAAAATACATAATTACATTAATACTTTTTATAAAATTAAAATACTGTTTAAAATAATTATTTAAAATTATTTATATAAGGCTAAAATAGTCTTTAACTATTAATGTTTAATGGGTTAATAAACGTGTCACGTATATACGTTTAAACACGATAACACGTTTAAATAAGTCAGACACGCCAGACACATTTAAAACACGTTTAAGTAAACGTATTTAAACGTGTTTTAAACGTGTCTGGCGTGTCTGACACGTTAAGACACAAAAATTTTTGTATCTTAACGTGTCAAACATGATTAGACACGAAACACATTAAGGGTAAACCCATAACCTGTTTATCCCGTGTTTTCTCATGTCGCGTTAATATGTCGTGTCTAAAATTACTAGGTCTACTTTGAGAGATTGAAAAAGAAAAATTTTAATTTTGAGTTGAGTGCAATGGTAAAAAGATTGAAGGATAAATTTAACAATTATTGGAAAATGTAAAAAATAAATATGGTGATTTACATTACTTCTGTTCTTGATCCTGAAAAGAAAACTTTGATTTTGTGGAGTCTTGCTTTATGAAATTGTATGCTCTTTAGCATGCTTTATTGATGATTAAGAACCTAAAAGAAAACATTGGAATAATTATGAATATAAAAGAATGTTTCAAACCCAATGCGACGAAGTTGGTGAAGGAAGCCAAGTGAGCCAAATTACAGCTATCACTAATGAAATTGGAATTGAAAAACAAACTAAGAGTCCAACTGTAAAACAAGTTGTTAAAGGAAAATCTTTTCTATATAAAATATTTTGTAGGAAAATTTTATATTTTCTGTTATGTTATTTGGATAAATTGCCAAACACATATTCCGTTGCTTGAATTATCTTTTAGAAAACATTTACCTCAAATGTGTAAGTGCTTTATTATTTTGAAGGAAATAAAAAGATATTGTTTTAAGACTTTATTATTTTGAAAGAAATAAAAGGTAAATATTCAAATCATATCAAAGGTTAGGGATGATAGCCCTAAAGATTTAGGGATTTAGGGCAACAGGTTTTTTTAGCAGGATTTTTTTTTTTTTATTTTAGCATGGTGGAAATTGTCTTACGCCCAACAAAGACGTAAGACAATTTCGAAGTCAACAGATCTTTTACCCATTGACCCGTAAAACTTTTTTCTTTAGGATTTCATTTTCAGTCAACCAAACGTCATTATATCCTAAAAATGTTTTCTGAAAAAACTTTTACTTCAAAATAAATACACCTTAAACTAAAGCTGTTTTCTTTGAGTATAAGAAGTGTAGGATTGAAATTGGCATAAAAAATCAAAAACAAAATTGGATAAGTATTTAAGTGATCATGACATTGTTGATGATTATGATTTTGATGTTCTCATTTGGTAAAAACTCAAATAATCATAGATATTTTATCATTTCCGAACTAACTCATGATGTATTGATTCTCATATCCACCGTTGCTTATCAATCCACTTTTTACATCAGTAAACATGTGCTTGATACATATAAGAATCCTTAACTCTTAAGTTTATATAAACACTTATTTGTGCTCAAAATTAGTTACACGGATCTTCATATGTCGATCCAATTGACATTATGAACGATTTGGCAAAGTTTGATAAAGTTGAATTAGGTATTTATTTTATTTATACTATCATTTCATTTTTCTTTTTCCAATTTTGTTTTTTTGAAAAATGGTGCTTACAATTGTTGGAAAAAGGACTTGAAAATAGTTCTAATCGAAATAATTGACTGGACAAATCGAAGTAATTCGATTCTGTTATGAAATAAATCTAAAAGAACGAATAAAGATAATTGGAAAGAATAATTAAAGAAAAGAAAGAAAGTATTGAGGAGGAGAAAAGAGATCTTATTGAAGTGTGTATCTACAAATGAACTGAGGGGGTCTATTTATAAGCAAATAACCCCTTATCTTGATAGAATTTACAAGATGAAGATAACACTTAGAGATTAGATGGATTAAATCCTAATCCAATCTAATTTACATCTAATCTAGATATAGATAGAATAAATGGATATTCACAAAATATTCATAACACTCCCCCTTGAATATCCATTGTATCAAGAATATGCCTCGTTAAAACTTTACAAGGAAAAAACCCTATGGGCAAAAAAATCCAAGTGAAGGAAAAAGAGTACATAATTCTTTTCAAGAATACGCTTATGAAATACTGCCTCATTAAAAACCTTATCAAGAAAAACCCAGTGGGAAAAACCTTGATGAAGGAAAAGAGTACAGTGCGTATTTTACTCCCCCTAACAACTGCATTATTTAAGATTTTTGAAACGGCGCATCCCAATCTTTTGTACCAACTTTTTGAATGTTGCAGTTGGAAGAGCTTTAGTAAACAAATCTGCTAGATTGTCACTTGATCGAATTTGTCGAACAGTAATATCACCATTTTCTTGAAGATCATGAGTGAAAAAGAATTTTGGCGAGATATGTTTTGTTCGATCGCCTTTAATGTATCCTTCCTTTAACTGTGCTATGCAAACAGTATTATCTTCATATAATATCGTTGGAATTTCTTTCTTGGTTGACAAACCACACGTTTCTCGAATATGTTGAGTTACAAATCTTAGCCAGACACATTCGCGGCTTGCCTCATGAATTGCTAAGATTTCTGCATGGTTAGAAGAAGTAGCAACTATAGTTTGCTTTACAGAACGCCGTGAAATAGCCGTACCTCCATATGTGAATAAGTAGCCTGTTTGGGATCGAGCTTTATGCGGATCTGATAAATATCCTGCATCTGCATAACCAATTAAATCTGGTTTTGATGCATTTGAATAATATAAGCCCATATCCATTGTTCCTCGAAGATATCGAAGTATATGTTTAATTCCATTCCAATGTCTTCGAGTTGGAGAAGAACTATATCTTGCTAATAAATTCACAGCAAATGATATATCAAGTCGTGTATTGCTAGCAAGATACATTAATGCTCCAATTGCACTAAGATATGGTACTTCAGGACCAAGAAGTTCTTCATTATCTTCACGAGGTCGAAAAAGATCTTTTTTCACATCTAATGATCTTACAACTATTGGTGAACTCAATGGATGTGCTTTGTCCATATAAAATCGTTTTAGCACTTTCGCTATATAATTAGATTGATGGACAAAAATTTCATTTGTCAAGTGTTCAATCTGAAGACCTAAACAAAACTTTATTTTTCCAAGGTCTTTCATCTCAAATTCTTTCTTTAAATAATCCACGGTTTTTGATAACTCTTCAGGAGTTCCAATAATGTTTAGGTCATCAACATAAACAGCAATGATCACAAATTCAGATCTGAATCTTTTTATAAAAACACATGGGCATATAGGATTATTTTTATAGCCTTCTTTCAACAAATATTCACTAAGGCGATTATACCACATGTGCCCGGATTGTTTTAATCCGTATAAAGATTTAATTAATTTAATTGAATAAATCTTTCGAGAATTCAAATTTTGTGCTTCAGGCAACTTAAATCCTTCAGGGATTTTCATATAGATATCATTATCAAGTGAGCCGTATAAATAGGTTGTAACTACATCCATCAAACGCATTTCAAGCTTTTCATGTACTGCTAGACTAATTAAATATCGAAATGTAATTGCATCCACCACATGAAAATATGTCTCTTCATAATCAATACCAGGGTTTTGGGTAAAACCTTGTGCGACAAGCCGTGCTTTATATCTCACTATCTCATCTTTCTCATTTCGTTTTCGCACAAATACCCATTTATATCCCACTAGTTTTACGTCATTTGGCGTATGGACTACAGGTCCAAAAACTTCACGTTTTACGAGTGAATTTAATTCCACTTTGATTGCGTCTTTCCACATTGGCCAATCATTTCTATGTCTACATTCTTCAACAGATGTAGGTTCAAGATCCTCATTTTCTTTCATAATATTGAGCGCTACATTGTATGCAAAAATATCGTCGACGTTTATTTCATTTCGGTTCCATCTTTTTCTCGTCATGACATAATTTATTGAGATCTCTTCATTTTCACTAATTTCAGGTACCTAAATTTCTTCTGAAATTATGTCAGGGGTCTCTTTTGAAGTTTTTGTTTCCTCTTTTTTGACCATCTTGAATATTTGCTCCTTTTCTTTTTCGAGGATTTTTATCTTTGGAACCGATTGGTCTTCCACACTTTTGGCGTGTCTTAGACTCATTAACAACAGCAGGTTGTCCTACATCAATTCTTATTGGAGCATTTGCAGCTGGTATATGAGATTTAGTTACTCTCTTTAGGTCAGTAAATGCATCTGGCAACTGATTTGCTATATTTTGCAAATGAATTATCTTTTGAACTTCTTGTTCACATTGATTTGTGCGAGGATCAAAACTAGATAATGATAATGTATTCCAAGATATTTCCTTTTCCAGCTGCTTATTTTCTCCCCCTAATGTTGGAAAATTTGTTTCATCAAAATGACAATCAGCAAACCTTGCAGTGAATAAATCTCCTGTCGAAGGTTCTAGATATTTAATTATAGATGGAGATTCATATCCAACATATATTCCTAACCTCCTGTGAGGACCCATCTTTGTGCGTTGTGGTGGAGCAATTGGAACATATACCGCACATCCAAAAATTCTTAGATGGGAAATATTTGGTTCCTGACCATAAACCAATTGTATAGGGGAGAATTTGTGATAACTTGTTGGCCTGATCCGTACAAGTGCTGCTGCATGCAAAATAGCATGTCCCCAAGCAGAAATTGGGAGTTTGGATTTCATAAGTAATGGCCTTGCAATCAGTTTAAGGCGTTTGATAAACGATTCTGTTAGACCGTTTTGTGTATGAACATAACTAACAGATTGTTCAACATTTATTCCAATAGACATGCAATATTCATTAAAAGCTTGAGACGTAAATTCACCAGCATTGTCAAGACGAATTGTCTTGATTGCATAATTAGAAAAATGTGCTCACAAACGAATTATTTGTGCAAGTAATCTTGCAAATGCCAAATTGCGAGTTGATAATAAGCACACATGTGACCATCTTGTTGATGCATCGATTAAAATCATAAAATATCTGAATGGTCCACATGAAGGATGTATGGGTCCGCATATATCACCCTGAATACGTTCCAAAAACGTAGGGGATTCAATCCTAATTTTAGCTGGTGATGGTCTTATAATTAATTTACCTTGAGAGCATGCAGTACATGAGAATTCATTTGATTGAAAAATCTTCTGGTTTTTCAATGGATGACCACATGAATTTTCAATAATTTTTCGCATCATTATTGATCCGGGATGGCCTAACCAATCATGCCAAACATTAAAATTGTCAGTAAACTTCTGGTTTACATAACTTTCAATCATTTTAATTTTTGTGTAGTACATTCCAAAGGACAAAGAGGGTAAATTTTCCAATGCATATTTTTTACCCAATATAATAGATGTAATATAAAGATATTCAATGTCTCTCTCATTCGTTGTCTCAATATAATATCCATTCAAACGAATATCTTTAAAACTTAATAAGTTTCTTTGAGACCTAGGAGAAAATAATGCATCTTTTATTATAAGTTTTGTTCCTCCAGGTAGTGAAATATTGGCTCTTCCGGAGCCTTCAATTAATCTTGTACTACAAGATATTGAATTGACATTGATATTTCTTTCGTTGTCAAGTAAGAAAAATATTTCTTGTCTTCAAATATAGTGTGTTGTAGTAATGTCTGCTAGACATATATTTACATCATAGATCTTGGATCCAACTATATGAATATCTCATTTTTTTCAATAAAATAAGATATATACAATAAGAAACTTGCAAGTTATCATAAGAGAATATTAAATATAGAATTAAAACACATAATAAGAACATATCACTTAAATATAATGAAAACATATTAAAATATCTTCATAATATAGTTATACTAAAATATACCAATTACTATTAAGTTCATTCTCGGATATTTCTATTACTAATCGAATGATCAATTCTTTCTTTAAGATAAGAAAATCAATAATAGATATTTTTATTACCAATCATGTAATTAATTCCTCTTTCAGAGTTGACAAATATATTGATGTGCTATATCAACTTAGCCATGATTAAAATCATCACAAGATATTTTAATCTTTTAGTGATGCTTGATAAAATTTATGACGTACAACAGGTACGTAACCAATGGTCTTTCATACCACATCAATGACAACACGTTTTCTATATTCCTTTTATTATTTTCATTATCTATGCACTTCTGATGGTAAAAAATTATTTATCCATGATCATAATTATTAAATGATGTGGCATTCACTTCAAGGAATAGATAAATTTATGACCATGATTATAATTATTAAATGATGTCACATTCACTTCAGGGAATGAACATTCATAATTTTATTAGTAGCTCGTTTGTCACATTCACTTCAGGGAATAGACATTTATGACTTTTCATTAATAGCTATATAATAGCAAATTTACTTTCCAATTGAAGGACAAAATATATACTACATGATAGTAAAATTCATATTAAGGTTGGTTTTAAGAGAATGAAAATACTAAAGAGATATCAAGTCACTTACCTGATTTTTTAAAATCAGAAATCAAAACCCAATTATTGAAATCCTTTTGAAGCTTGAAGATGATGAAAACATTATTATTCTAGAACTTGAGAATCGTGCTGATAACGTGTTATGAAATAAATCTAAAAGAACGAATAAAGATAATTGGAAAGAATAATTAAAGAAAAGAAAGAAAGTATTGAGGAGGAGAAAAGAGATCTTATTGAAGTTTGTATCTACAAATAAACTGAGGGGGTCTATTTATAAACAAATAACCCCTTATCTTGATAGAATTTACAAGATGAAGATAACACTTAGAGATTAGATGGATTAAATCTTAATCCAATCTAATTTACATCTAATCTAGATATAGATAGAATAAATGGATATTCACAAAATATTCATAACAGATTCTATTATTTTGAATTTTTCCATATAAATCGATGGATTTGATTATTTTCGTTCTATTAATTGATTGGATTGTCAAAAATTTCAAAGCGAATCAAACAATTGGATTGAATGCCAACCCTAAGAAAAAGCATTTTTCTAGGGTTGCCATTGCTATTGGTTGTCAAAATACAAAATAGAAAATTAGTAAGAATTTAACCAATTTGGTAGACAGTATGCCAAGAAAAAGCTCCATTAATTGTAGTTATTTAAAAACAAGGCAAGACCAAGACACATACAAACAACATTATTAAGTGGTAACCTAAGCAGCATCAGCATATCCTCTGTTCTTTTACCAACTAGTTGCAAACCAAGATTAATTGCCTTCTACCACAATAGCACCATCAATGCTGAAGCTAACAAACCAACCCATAAATAATAGGGAATGCCCTTCATCACCATACTTTAAAGCAATATGAAACAAAGCCGTTATCATGGAAAAACTTATATTTCATACCTACAAGTGGGAAGATATACCTCATACTCAAAGCATAGCCATGCATTCAATTTTTATAGAAAATGCCGTACCTAGCTAACAAGATTTTCACGCTGTAAAGTGCTCCTTGAATAATTTCTACTTTCAAACAATATAAGAGTAGAATGCAACAGCAATAAATTTCCTGAGACCGCAAGTACCTGAATCCATTAAGAAGAAATTAGGATCAATGGTTTTATCTTTTTTTTTTTTTTTTTTTTGAGGGGTGGAGAGGGGGTTGAGGGGAGTTAATGCTTGAGGCATTGCCAGCCGTAACAGCTTGCCCTATCTTCCTTAAAGCTTGACCTAAGCTTCCTCAATTTTGCAGGATCAAACTACAAAAGATCAAAATGAAATGAGAAAGGAAGATCATCAGCACTAAAGCATGCAATAAGACCACTACCGTAGACTAACTAAGCCTGGAGATTTGGTATTTCTGGGAATTAAACCAGCTGTTGGACAGTTATATCCAAAAAATATTGATATCCATAAAAATGATGGGCCTTATATCCTAGTCATACTAAACCAGTAGAGAAATTACAGAATTATTTTTTTCCTGGTGCGGTAGAGAATTACTTGGATGGAACTAGTTTCTACCTTGTAATAGAGAAAGCAAAGGAGTGGATTAAAAAGGATGTCTACAAGGAAATGAAAGGAAACATTTGCACCACCAACCAGGTGAAATGCGAAAAACAATAAAGCTAATCCATCCATTAGTCTTTCCATTATTTTAACAGCACTGTTGGTGTTGGACCCAACTTTACGGACAAAAAGCGACAAACATATTTTCCTTTTTTATTTTCATTATTTTCAACGGGGAATGGATCACAAAAATATCTTATCGTCAAAACGCTGAACCTTCCACGTGATAGATATTTAGTTAAGGAATCCTCAAAAAAACCAAAAAAAAAGATACCTAGTCAAGGACAACAAAATGCTAAAACACAGCAAAGGAAACTGTGAATGGCTTCCCTTTTCCTCGACAAACTTCAACCTGCATGTACAGCTTTGTGAACTTATGTTGACTATACCTTTACATATCGAGTTTTCCCTAATTTTAGCATGAAACCAAAATTGCATTGGAACAATTTCCCAAGCCAGGATACTATTGCCTTGGGCAGCAATTCCAAGCTCAGAGCACTGAATAGCACATGGATCCTGCCAGGGGAAAAAGGCATAGCATATGAGAAAACCTTAACATGCAAAAGACTTTGAAAAGTATAAGGTTAATTCTAAGAATAGTAGCACCTAGAGGGTAAAAAAACAAGAAACAACATAAATGAAAAGTATAACCGAAAAGAAAACAAGCATTTCAAAATATCTAAATGTAGGGTGCAAAGACAGTTAAAGGAGCAACTTATTAATGAGATGTGATCAAAACTTTTGTATAAGGAGAAACATACAAGTCAAACAAACAGCAAGTGACTAGCTCTACTTTAGAAAATGCAAAAGACACCAGAAAACATTATAACATACATACTGCAAAGAGACACTACCTGCTCCTCTTGTCTAAAGGCGTGTTGGTCAAAATATGTTTCTGCACATACTTCCATTCCAAAGTCACTATACACATCCCAAAAAACCCATCTTTGAGTATGCCATCAACTTAAGAGCAATATGTGTAATGGCATATCCCAGTCGAGATCCCTTTCTGTTCATAAAAATGGAGATGGAACTTTCAGTAACATAGGAACAACATAGAGATTAGAAATCAACAAAGATTTTGCAAGTTCACTGGTTGATTGGGAGCTACATTTAATGAAACAACGAACCAAGAAATAAAAAAGGCGACAACGCGTCCGCAACCAAACCAATGATTTCATGTGGAGTAAATCTAGGTATAATGACATCTATTTAAGCCGGTACAAATAACATTACCATACAGGAAAGCTTTATAAAAACAATTCTTCAAGTTAAACTTGACTGACATGCCACCTAATAGCCATTTCAGGTACAAGCTCTTCAATTTTGACTCAATCAGTTCAGTGCAATCAACTTGCTTGCATCTCAGAATATTCTTAAAACAGTAAAAAAAAATATTATTTAATTTATCAAATGTATTCAACATTTGCAAGATAAAAGATCCTTCAAATTGTAATGAGTTTTGAAAAAGCAAAATGACAGCATTAAACAATTGAAGGTCTGACATATAACATGAAGGCACACCTATCTGAAGTGTGGCAGTCACCCTATCCCAAAAAAGACCAACTCAGTCATCTGATTTGAAGGTTCATCAAAAGTAATCTAAATAGTTAAAACAACATCAAGCAAAGGAGAGCCCAATTCCCTGCACCAGAGATTAGTTAGAAGTTACCTTCATAACAAACTGCAAGGCTTCCACATATCCCAACTTGATATCTTTCAGAGTATTCCTTTACTAACTAATTGCAGTGACAACTTAAACCCCATAAGAGCCATCAGGAAATAGCATATGCCCATTTATCCAAAATGGAAGAAAGAAATCTGGACATTGGCTGAGCCAACTTGAAGGCCAACTCTTTCTGTTTCTTTAACAAGCTCGAAGGCAAAACAAGACACCGTCTTTCAACAGCATAAATTTCTTTCTACACATTAAATGGAGATGAAAAACTCTCCTTTTGACCTTCTTTGACACAGTTGCTGACCAAAATAAACCAAGTCACATCATTGGGTACAAAGCCATACTCCACACCTCTATGCAGAAGTAAACAGGCCTGATCAAACACACCCTCTTTGCAGTGCCAACTAATCAAAGTATTATAAGTAATAGCATCAGGATAAATCCCTTCAACTTTTAATTTGTCAAACAGACTCAAAGCCTCCCTTATGCGTCCAGCTTTGCAAAGACCATTTATAAGGCTGTTATAAGTTACTATATCTGGCGTCAAACCTCGATGAATCATTTCTCTTAGAAACTCAAGTGCATTATGTACCTTCCCGGCCTTACAAAGGCCATTGATTAATATATTACAAGAAATGCTACTTGGAACCAGTCCCTTCCTTATCATTTCTTCAAACAATCCCAAGCCTTTATCAATTGCCCCAGCTTTGCAAAGTGCCTTTATCAGACCATTGTAAGTGATTGCATCAAGAGGGCATCCTCTAAATAACATTTCATTTACAAGCTTAAGTGCTTCTTGGATCTCACCACTCCTCAGAAAAGCATGAATTAGCGTGTTGTATGTTACTTTGTTGGCAATAACACCCACAACCAACATATCACGATACAGTCCCATAGCTGCTTCCATTTGATCGACCTTGCATAAACCAAATATTAGTGAATTAAAGGTAAATATATCAGGCTTACATCCTTTGCTTGACATTTCACAAAGCATTTCCCGAGCTTCATGAATCTTCCCATCCCTGCATAATGCACTTATCAGGGTATTATATCCCACAGTATTCAGGCTGACTTCTTTTGCAGACATTTCATTTAGAACATCACCAGCTTCCAATAGTCGACCTTCCTTGCATAACCCATCAATCAAAATTGAGTACGTTATCACGTTGGGCTTGCATCCCTTGCCTTCCATCTCATTAACCAATTCAAGAGCTGAACCTAGACATCCTTTCTTGCAAAGTCCATGAATCAGAATGTTAAATGTAAAAACATCAGGCTTGCAGCCAATACTTAACATGATATCATACACAACAGCCTTAGCTTCATCAAACCGTCCGCCTGCCACATATCCATTTATCAAGGTATTGAAAAGAACGATGTTTGGGCTGGGCACTTTGTCTAATAATGCCCTTGCTTCATCAACTTGGCCTGTTTTGCATAACCCTTGCATTAAGAACCCATAAGTCAATTCATCAGGGATGAAGCCCCGAAGAAGCATCCGATCAACCACTTTTACTGCCTCATGAATACGGTTGAGCTTGCAGAGGCCATGGATAACATCATTAAAAGTCTGAACATCAGGACTGCAACCCATCAGAAACATTTCCTCCAAAAGTTTCAGTGCCTCATTAACCCTGTTGCTTTTTGACAATGCATGTATCAAAGTATTGTAAACCACTGAATTTGGCACACATCCATGTTTCGTCATATCCCTAAGCAACGAGCAAGCAGAATCCACTTCATTAACGATACAAAGTGCTTTCATAACCAAACCAAATGTATAAACATTGGGAGAAATACCCTTATTTAACATGTCATAGAAAACATTTGGTGCAACTTTATGGCAATTGCCAGCCACCAGAATATCCAAGACAACATTGTAAGACCTAACTGTTGGTTCACAAGAATAAACACTCTTTATATCCAACAACAACCTAGTAGCCTGACCAGGGAAACCAGCTGTTCCATAATATTTCATGATCAAAATGAAAAGGGATTCTTTAAAAACAACCCCTTCTTGTTTCATTTGCATCAATAAGCTATCTATGACCTTAAATTCCTTAGCTGCCCCAAGTTTATCGATAAGAACATAACACACATCAAATGTATGGCAGTAGCCTTTCTGGGAACCAGCCCAATGAAACAACTTTAAAGATGTGGGAACATCAAGTGGCAATTCAAGTAATTTACAAAGCTGATAAGGAGTAATCTTATTGAATGACTTTCGAAGTTCATCGAGGTCAAATGGTTTGAGTAATCTCTCCCATTCATTTTCAGACTCTGATTGATTGCTCTTGGAATAATATTTAGATGAGCAAACTGAAAAATGTGTTTTAGAAACAGATTGCAGGTTTTTTCTGACATGTAATGCAAGGTTTTTTGACCTTCTGAACATTACTCTAAATGGGTAGCTCAAAATCTGCACATTTACCTCTTTTATGATGAAAATTTCTGAAAGAACATTGTTGTAATGCTCCAGGTCCTGAGATGGAGCTGTGGCTTTGGCTTCCACTGCAACCGATCAGCTGCTTTGAGATTTTGGGTTTGTGGGTTCGGGACACGGAGAGAGAAAGCAAAGAACCAAAGAGGGAAGAGGGGTAGATCAGGGTTTTACTTAATCTTTTGAAAATCAGGTGAACTCAGTGATTAAGAAAATTTCATATTACTAATTCTCATTCGATGCATAGCGTAATTGTTTTTTCTTGATTCCATTAATAAGTAAAACTAATTTACAAATAAATAAGTTCAATTAAATTTAGGATAAAGCTAAATTACGTTTCACAATTGATGGGCCTTGATAAAAAAAAATGCAATATTGAATATTGAATATGAAGTCATCGTATTAGTATTTCACAATTATGTATTTATAGTATAAAGGTAATATAATTATTGATAATTTTATTTTATAAAATTATTTTAATTTTACGTTTTTCATCAACCTTCACTCTTTCACTTTTTCATTTTAACTTTTGTTTAACCAATGATCTTCCTTGTCATATCAGAAAATTTCCTTTATAATGAACATTCTTATTCCTTATCCAAATCATATCTTTAAGTGCTCATTAGGAATATTAAAATATTATTTCTTTATAATTGTTTTCCCTGCACACTTAGTTAGAAATATTAAACACAAATGACATGAGAATGTTTTATTATTATAAAAAACTAATGGAGTTAACACACAAGTCTTCTTCAAGGTCCTAACTAGCTTCATGGATTCGTTTGAGGCAACTTCTTGTTGGCTGTCTTGGGAACACTTTCAACTCTAGATACATCTATTGTAGTAATGCAATAGATCGCTTCAATTCTTATATTAAGGGTGCAATTCCCTAAGCCAATCGCTCCTCTAAATTAAGCCATATTTCGTTTGTAGTATCCGCATAGCAGAACTTGTTTGCAACTCTTTAAAAAATAAGTGGATGAGCTATTATTTTTTCACTATTTAACACTAAATCCAAGATTAGAAATCCCTATAATTGACATCAATTTTGCTATCAATCCATCCATGCATTAGATCCAAGATTGAAAATCCTCGAAATTGACATCAAGTTTTGCTATCAATCTATCCGTGAATTGGATCCAAAATTGGAAATCCTTAGAATTGACATTGGGCTTTGCTATTAGTCTATCCATGAATTGGATCCAAGATTGGAAATCCTTGAAATTGACATCGAGTTTTATTATTGATCCATCCATGAATCCATAGATCGAAGACTGGAAATCTTCAAAATTGATATTGGGTTTTGCTATTGGTCCATCCATGAAACCTTAAATCCAAGATCGAAAATCCCTGGAATTAACATCAAGTTTTGCTATTGATCCATCCATGAACCCTTGGATCCAAGATTAGAAATCCCCAGAATTGACATCTGGTTTTACTATCGATCCATCCATGAACCTTTGGATCCAAGATTGAAAATCCCTAAAATTGACATTGGGTTTTGCTATCGATCCATCTATAAACCTCATCTTATTCTTAAATTTAAGCGCAATCAAGAAGTCACGCCTCCAAGTGAAATAATTATCTTTAGTTTTCACTCAAAAGTTGTGTAATAAAAATCAAGCCTAGATGATCAGATGAATGCAAGTTGAACGAGGATTTGTTATTAATTGTGATGTTTTGCGTAATCGCAATAGGCATTTAACCCTTTTGAACGTAACTTGCAGCATTGTCTTCCATGGTTGGGAAAAAAAAAAGAGCTAGGTTTAGAAATTTTTCTAATAACATGAAAAATAAAATAAAATATCTCAAAAGAATAAAGTCAAAAAAACCCTACTCAATTTAACAATGAAACATAAAAGGATTATATATAGAGATAGCACATCTTAAACTTACTTGTAACACAAGTAAATAAGGAAGTATTCTAATCTTGAACATTCTTAGGGTGCAAGTAAATTAAAAAGACAATAAAGAAAGATTACATAAGGAAAGGAAAATATACTATAATATATACAAGAATGTAAATAAAATAAAAGATCCTAAATTCATTCTCCTTTAGAGAAAAAGCAAACAAAAATAAAGAAAAAAAGGATGAACCTTCATCGAAGAGCTTACAAAGAGAGAAAAATCAACACAAAGGTCTTCCAAAGCTGCATATGTCCAAAAAACCATATCTTCAAGAGCAAATCATTAAAGATCCATTGGATGGTGTGAAGATTAAAAGAGTTTTGGGGGAAGCTTGTGAGTTGTGGCCTTTACAAGTGAAACCAACTAAAAAACTACAAAGAAGCAGAAAAATGAGAAAGTTGAATAATAGTCGTGCAAAAAGAACTAAGTCAATCTCAGAGGAACAAGTTTAGGACCTTAGTTCTAAAGTCAACCAATCATTGCATCATTGGAACCAAGTGGATGTTTAGAAATAAGATGCATGGGTTGAGAAATATAGTAAGAAATAAAGTAGATAAGCACAAGGGTATAACTGAAAAAATGTATTGATTTTGATGAAACTTTTCCTCCCATGGCTAGAATAGAAGATATTAGCTTATTACTTTCTTTTGCATTCCACATGTATTTCAACCTCTTTCAAATAAATGTCAAAAGTGCACTTTTGAATATCTTTATTCAAGAAAGGATAAATGTTGAATAACCTCTTGATTTTGAAGACTTTTAAATTCCATAAATTTATATGGTTTGAAACAAATTCTTTGGTATGAAAAACTTACAAACTTTTTAATGGTCAAAGGTTTTTCAAGAGGTGGTGTGGACACAACATTTTTTCTATAGAACACAAAGGACTTTTCTTGTTGGTGGTGTGGATACAACATTTTTTATAAAGAACAAAAAGGATTTTTCTTGTTGATCAAATCATGAAAATTTTTTCTTAATTGAGTTTGGATTTCTCCCCTTGAAACTTTTTAAGTTTAGGCCTAAACTTGCATATAGGAGAAAAGAATAGGATATATGCTTGTGCTTGAGCCAACTGTGAGCCTCTCATCCTTTCCCAGCATGCCATATCAAATCATTAATGATTAAGGAATTTGATACAACCAGGTGATATATCTCATTTACTGCCTCTCTTGAACTCTAACTTTATGTAATATTTCAATCTTTAATCTAATAATAATAAATGATTAATTACATATTTAGTACTTATGATCAAATGTTCAATTTGATTTCCAAAACTTACAAAATTTGCAATTAGATTTAAACTTTGCTTCCGTTAAATAATTTCACTTAAAAGTAATTCGATCAATTAAATTAGTAAAGTGACAAAGAAATAATCAATAAGATTGTGTCATGTTTCTAATTCTTATTGGTTGTTTTACCACGTAATCCATTTGATTAACGAAATTTGTAATGTACTTATTTGAATGAAAGTCGGAAACTTATCAAGAATTTATATTCTTCAAGTACATACCAAATCGATATTTTTGTTATAATCTGTGTATCAAATGTGTAATTAACCCTATAATATAATCTTAAAATTTTGTTTCCCTCGTCGTACTATGCACCACTGTTGTTAAGGGGAAAGAAAGAAACAAAGGGAGTGAGAGCTGTCAAGTATGGTAAACTTCTCTTCTGTTGAAAGCAATGACTAAGGTTAGGAGTGGTAGGAGTAGCTTCATAATAAGCCAAACCAAAGTCATGTGAAGATTTCAATTTTGTGGATGTATCCTGGCAGCGATGCCCATTAGGCTCCTTCCGGGCAGCAGCGCATGTGCTAGTGTATGCAAGTGCTTTTCAATTTCAAGTGACCCACCAGCCGGGCAGGTCAATTATTAAGCACAACAACATGTGAAATCATGGTGGCAGAAACGACTCAATTAGGTGATCTATTAGAAACCCATTTCAAATTAAATAAATGATACTCGTTGGATTTGAGTGTTGGTTTCAAGATACATAAAGTCCAAGCTTTGTGTACTCTAGCTGAAAAATATATATACTAAACCCTTCTCTTTCTTACATTTGATTCAAAATGCTTTAATTACTAGATTAATCACTTGAACTATCTTAGAGTTGTAATGTTACATTCAATGACGATTTTCTTTTAATTTCATAAAGGACATGATTTTGGTAACATTACCTGGCAGCTGGCACTCGCGTGATTCAACTCTTATCAACAAAATCAAAATTGATACAGACAGCAGCAATTGATAAGGAATCAAACAAATCAAGTGAAATTGAAAAATTATGGTTAAAAGTTTTCCTTTGCCTTTCAACATTTGTGCTTCAAAATTGGTGAAACAAGTTTTAGTTCCTCTCGCAAAAAGCGTAGCTCTACTTGAACTAAAACTAGGACTAAAGATGGAGTTGAGATATTTTCATTTTTTTTAATTAACATAATATTTAAATTATTTAATAAAATTTAAATAAATTTTTATTTTTTAATTACATTTTATCAAATCATGTATTTTTGTTTTGACTTTTGACTCAAATAAATATTTAAAATTAACATTTGAATAACTACTATTAATCAAAACACTAATTGTTAAATTTTTATATTATATGTTGTTGACATAAAAAGTGAAATGTCACATTGTCGTATTATAGTGCTATGTCAGTATTCATTATGTTGTGTCGATATACTATGTCAGCACCACATGACGTAAAATAATAAATGACGTTTTGAGTAATAACAGTCAATTAATGTTAATTATAATGACTTATTTAATTTAAAATATTTATTAAACAAAATAAAAATTAAAAATTTATATAGATTTTTTTTCAATAATTAAGAGATTTTTTTAACTATTATAATTTTTTTATTTTTATATGTTACCTTTTAATATTTTAATTGTCATCATTCATTTGTGTTTAATTATGCATCTTACACATTTGAATTATTTTGCATTAACAAAATTACTTTTATATAATTTCATTATTAATTATTTATCTTTCATTGACTTTCATATATATTAAGAAAAAATTTTGATATTTTTATATATTTCATACCATAAATTCAAAATTGTTTTATACTATTCATGTACTATATTTTTAAAGTCAAAAAATTAAAAATTAAAAAATATAAAAGATTAAGTGTTTAAAAATGAAAAAGAAAATAATAAAAAAATAGCATGGAATGCCTAATATGTGGAGCAAAAATTTAGAAAAAGCGAAAGGAGTTAGCTCTTTGACCGGCTTTTCCTGTAGGATTGCAGATTTGTAGTACGTGTCCTAGCTTTTATCAAATAACAAAAAAGGGCCAGATATGCGTGCCCACTCCTGCACTCTTTTCGTGACGTCCGGCGCCAATATTAACACTCTTTCCCCAATCATAAAATGCCACGTTACCCAAAAACAGAACAACATAGTAGATACTATCGCACCAAATTAGTCTTTGAAAGGCCGGAAAAAGTCCAAAGAAAGTCTCGAGTTCAAGCATTTTCAATTTTCAAATTTCTCCACCGCTTTTAAGTCATATTTTGTTGTAGATCTATCTAACATCTATCTATCGCTTCACTCCTCAGACAAACAAGAAAATACACAAGCATTTTCCGCTGTGCCATCTCTCTCTCTCTTTCTCTCGCAATGCCAGCGACTGATGCAGCCTTGGATCTTCGGGTAATGATATTCTTTCTCAAACCCTAACCAGAAATGAACTCCCTGTTTTGGTCTCTGTGCAACTAACTCTCTCCGTTTCTTTTGTTTTTTCGCAGCCGGCTCCGCACTCGGCCTTCTCTATTGGGTAAGTTCATTATTCTGCCTAAACTTCTTTTTGTTTACAACTGTTTTTAAGGAGTATTGTTGTTGGTGTGGTGTTTCAGAGAGTACACATTTGCGGATGCTGGAAACTTGGAGCACTGTGCGAAGTACTTGAACCAGACGCTCGTTACCTTCGGTTTTCCAGCATCTCTCGATCTCTTTGCCAATGATCCGGTGCGTCTTTCTCTTCTTTTTTTTTTCTTTGTCAACAAAATTAATTTATGTGATCTGTTATTATGGAGCGTTAAGGATTTTATTTTATTTTTATGTGATAGATTTCGATCGCTCGGACTTGCAATTGCATTTATTCATTGCTTCAGCAGAGGCAGCGCGACATTGAATTTAGAGAGTCTGCTAATGAACAAAGACAACGGTAGTGTTTTTCCATTTCCCATTTTGATTTTTATTCCATTTGATTTTACAAATTTAGTAATTCATTTTGCGCTTCGGAGTCCCTTTCCTTTTGAGCTTCGGTTGTTTTGTGGAATGAAAACCTATAAATTGTAGCACTATATCTTTATTTGTTCATTTAATAAAATTTGAGCTTAGTTTAGTACACTTTTTCTCTCTACCTGGTTTAATTTTGATTTAATGTGCAGGAGTAATTTGATTTCAGTTCTGTGATTGGTTTTATTTCAGTATTCTAAGATTAAATTATGTACTGGTTGGATATTTCTATGCAGAATTTAATGAATTTTTTTAGACTAATATTTGTTTTCCCCTCTTTTTTTTTTTTTTTTTTGTTTGCATTTTCTTCATGTAGATTATTGTCAGATATATCAAGATTAGAGGCCAAAGTTGAGAGGCTTGAGGCACAGTTGCAAGCTAAAGATAGAGAGATAGCAACAATTACCAGAACGGTTTAAAACTTTTCCTTTTTTATTTTTTGTATTATTATTATTTTTTTATGTTTGGATGTGTTAGTTTTAAATCCTATTCAAATTAAGGAAACTTATAACTGTGCTTTATAATTTAGGAAGCCAAAAATACTGCAGCCTTTAAGGCACAGATCGAGAAGCTACATCAAGAAAGGGATGAATTTCAAAGGATGGTGATTGGGAATCAGGTTAGGCATATTTCATTTGTTTGGAGTTCGAATTTCAGTTTTTTATTACTAAATGGAGAGATGTAAAGTTCTTGACTATTATTATTTTTACTTGATACTACAAAAGCAAGTGAGAACTCAACAAATACATGAAATGAAGAAGAAGGAAAAGGAGTACATAAAGTTGCAGGTAGGATCTTATTTATTTATTTATTATTCATTTGAGGAGAAAGTAGTATATCATAAGCAGGAAATATAATTTGCATTTCTCTTGCAGGAGAGACTAAACCAAGTCTTAATGGAGAAGAAGAAGGAATCAAGATCAGGAATGGAAATAATGAATTTGCTTCAGGTATTAATTGCACTAGTGCCAATTGCACTACTGAGAGAATGTAAATTTTATGCAGCTAATGGAGTTTATGATACATGCAAACAGAAAGAAGGGCGGCAACGTGGAACTTGGAATGGGAAGAAGGCAGATAATGATTTCTACAAAAAGATTGTATGAAAAGTGATTGAGTTATTGAGAAGTTGTGGCCTCCATGAAATTATGTTTAACAATGTGCCATCTTTCAGGTGGATGCCTATGAGGCAAAAAATCAAGAATTGATGGCAGAAAATGCTGATTTAAGAGCATTATTGCGATCAATGCAGGTATACGCTAGTTATTTTATCCCCTCTTGTCGTACACTAATCAGATTTGGCTAGTGAGGAACTTAGGATTATATTGGAATGTAATTTTTTGTCTAGATATGGTGTTTGACTTCTTGTAGTATGGAACGATTAAACTAGATTAACCTTAGCTTTGTCGCATGGAAATATGAAAATGGATTCACATTTTTTTCTGTGCTTTACAATTTCCCAATGATGCGAAGTTATTTAAGAAGTCTCACTGTGCATAATGGCCCTATACAGCTCCTAATATCTGTTTGAGAGTAACAATGTTATTATCCTAATATCTGTTTCATTATCATGTTATTCTGTGCATACTGTTAGTTCACTTCTCAGAATTTCTACTTGCCTTTCCTTTTTCTCTTTTCCTGTTTTCTGTGAAGGTGTTGTGTTCATTTTGTCATTCTTTGAGGAACTTTGCCCGTTGGACTAATTTATGAAATAATATTCCCCCCCAAAAATGTAAATTTGGATGGATCTAAAAGGACTTGGATGATTGCACAAGTATGTTGGTCAATGGTTTTAATGTTGAGTACTGCCCTTTACAATATGTGGCCTATATTTGATGCTGGTGATACAGCTTAATGCTCCGAGTATCAGGATGCTGTTTTATTAGTAAGTGGTGATCTGTTATCATGTCAGTAATGAATGAGTGATGAGTCAATAAATCTTGAATTTGACTCATTAAAGAGATGAGACAAAGACTTTTACATTCTATGGAAACTTGCTATGTCTAAATGTTAAATGGTAAGGAAATAAAAGGCTTCAGAAAGACAAGTGTGTGCTGTAAAAGGGTTTTCTCAAATATTAACATTGTGAAGTCAGAATCCGTCAATTATCAACACTTGGAAACAGTGATCTGCAGTGTGAACCTAATTTAGAAGATTGATAAAATTAGTATATGTATGCCTGTCTTGGCCGATATATTGTTTTCTTGGCCTTTTGGGTATGTCTACTGCATTGGTAAAATGGAATATTTTGTTACATTATCATATATCAAAGTGCATTCAGTATATTAAGATATTGCGGTGAATCTCCTATGGAATCAATATTCAAATTAGCAAGCACACTGTACCTTTGTTGGGCTGTGAAAACTATCTACACTGATATAGAGTTGTGTTGCCTCCTTAGGATTTGGATATTTTATGTGCTTGATGCATCTCAAGAGTAAGCATGATATTGCAAATGTCACACTTATCAGTTCCCTGGTATATCATTATTCTTGTAAGAAATATAACAATTCATAATGGGAGTGTATTGTGATGGGGAATTGTTGTAGATATGCTTCCTCCAATACTTTTTCATCTTTTGCATGTTATTCCAAGTTTCCTTAGATATTGTTTTGGTGTTATTTGTAGCTCCTGGTATTTAATTTTCCTCGTTTTGTTTTGATCTCCATGAATTCTGACTGCAGTTTTGTTTACAGGTAGATATGCGTGATTTCTTTAATGCTCCAAATGGTTTGTCAAAGCAATCCTTGCCTGTCAGTGAAAGACAAGAAAATGATCCTTCACAATCTCCACTGGGTGGGAGGACGGTATGACTTATTATATGAAGAAAAATTGTTAATTTTCCCAAGAGGTCAGGTCAAGTGCTGCTTCTAAGCTGCTGGTTTATTGTTTACAGGATGTCTTTGACCTTCCTTTTCACATGGCAAGGGATCAAATAGAAGAAAGTCTTCGCACTAAGATGGCCTCTATAAAGGTACTTTCACTCTCGGCTCTCTTTCTTAAATTTTAGTATATAATTGTTATAAGATCATATACTAAGATGGATGTGGTAAAATTTTGACATATATCGTTTTTCATTTCTTTGTTTCAAGGAGCGCATGGTTCAATTACAAGATGCACAAAAAGGTGCAGAAGTCACTTCTGAAGCAACAGAGAGGGAGCTCGAGCTTGAAGCTCAACTTGTTGAAGCAAGGAGCATAATCCAGGAGCAGGTAGTGTACTTTCCAAGTTTTCCAATCAGAAAATGGATGCATTGTGTTAATGAATTAATATGAGTGGTATATACATAATTTGATCAGGTTTCCTAGCTGGACTATTAAGCATTCTGCACTAGCAGTCCTACATATTTAGTTACATTTATGATAGATTTTGCAAGAATCTCAGTTCAGCATATTTTCTCCCCTTATACTACATAGAGTTAGAGATTCTAACTTTTGATGTATGCCAGCATCATATGACATCCCCTCAGCGTTATAACTGTGCTTGTCAGAATTTTGGTGCTATCGCTTTATGACCAAACAGGACTCTCTATTTGACAGTCGAACATTCTGAGTACATAGTCTTACTATTGGAGTTTTGTTTATTTTAAAAAAGATTTTAAGAACTCAGCTAACCATCTTTTAATAATTTCTAATTCATTGAGCTACAAATTTGCTTTCTATCCTTTAATTTTTTTATTGAATTTTTGCATGCATACAACTCAAACATCCAGAAAAGTTAGAAACATATACTTCCAAATTTCACTTGTCTTTTTTTGTTGTTGTTCTTATTTTTAGATATAGATAGAAATATAACAAGGGGTCTTATTGCAGGCTTCCATTATGTCCAAACATCTTGCTAAGGCAGAGAGACCAAGGTAGTTCCAACGTTTCTTGCTGTCCTGTGCAGTATATATTTCAAATAGTTCTGTTATTATTTGAAGAACTAAGTGGCTGTTTGAAATTTGAACAGGGAATCTATTATTTCATCACCTGCTGAGGTATAACTTGATATTTCCTTCTTGAGAATTTGTCCAGTGTGATTTGTTTTTATTATGTTTTCCATCAAATTGCTAGATTGATATCTCATTTTTCCTGATGCACTCTTTTGATCTATTAGGTTTTTCTTGTTGAGACTTCATAGACTGCAGTTTGTTTAGGAGTAGCTTATAATGGGCTTACATAAAAGAAACTCCTTGCTGCTAGGCGACCCCTTTTCCCCAACCCCGCTGTTTTCTTGCTAAAGCTTTGAAAAGTAAGAACCTTAATTCAATAAAACCTTTTTTGGGTCAATAAAACTTTTTTTGGGTCAATAAACAGGGACAATTTTCAAGAAATATGAAATAAAACTTAAACTTGCAACACCGTTTAGACAGCTATTGGTGCATCCCAATCTAACAGATGTAGAGTTGTAGTCCTCATAAGTGCACATGTACCCTCCTGTTTGGCCCTTTCCCAAGGCTTTGTCAATCTTTAAAATAGTTAGTGTTTTTTGAAGATCAAAGAAGCTGCCATGTCAGACAGTGGCCGTGACCAAGAACATGTGGTGATGCTTAGTGTCTCAAAGAGCTTCCATTTATCTGTAGTTTCTTCTCCAGAAGAGTCATTGTATATGTGGCAATCCTGCCTGCCCTTACATAAGATATAGGACATCTCTAGCATGCACGATCCAGACATTTACACACCATTGCAATTAAATTCTTGGCAACCTTGTCTGCTTACAACCTGATGTGAGACAACCCATTAAAGCTTCTCATGAGCGCTGTTGGCACTACCCTTGTTATGTTTTCGCTTCTTAGGTTTCATGCTGTTAGTGACTTTGGTATGCTGACTTTATCTTAATTTTCAGGGGGTATAACTTAGGGAGCCCAACCGCCATGAATTTTCAGATTAAGATCAACTGAAGTTGGTTCGTTTTAAAAGATGCGTGGCAGGGAGCGAGCAAGCATGTAAAATATTGAGTCCTGTATGGTGTATTCGGTTTGTAGTAACTACATTAAGGCTTTCTTCTAAAGCTGTACTATTAATGTAATTAGCAAGCATACAGTCGGTTAGTGAGAGAGATTTGTTTATCCATTGTATCAAGCTGGTTAATTAAAAGAACAGCGCCTATCCACACACACAAACACATGCTTGCAAGTGCAGCTTAACTCCTCGGTTACTTCTAAAAGATGGCTACTTTCATTACATTGAGTCTGAAACAGTGCAATTAAAAACTTAATTTCATATTCCTAATGGAAAATGACAACCGGAAAGTTTAACACTGTTGGAGCATGGAATTTTTAACATAGTTTTGGACATAACCAAGGCATGTATGTGAATCCAATCATTTGATAGTCAACGCAAAATAAATCTAACAACATGGAAATTATCGTTTACTTTACAAAAATGAGATACAAATCTTCATACTAATCGAATACACAAAACAAACTTTCCCTTTAACCAGACTTGTATTTAATAAATAATTATTTTTATTTTATTTTATTTCATTTCAAGAATACATTTAGAAATATTAATATACAAATATTTTTAATATCTTGATACTAAATATTACTATATTTATATTTTCATTGTAATATAATACCCATACTCTTTTATTTCCTTAATAATAAATGTTTTATATAAAATATTACTATCCAATTAATAATATTTTAATATTTAATAATAAATATTACTACTTACGATGGAATAATAAATATTTTTTAAAATTTACATAATAAATATCAATATTAAAATGCTTGTATTTTTAAATAAAAGGTATTTGAGTAATTATGTCAATATTACTATTTTGATAGGAATGCAAATTTTTCAATAAAACAGCCAAATAATAAAAAAAATATTTTCTATAGAGATATCCAAATAATAAAAAAAATCAATATTTAGTAAAATAGTTTTTTTTAATAGTTCTTTTTTTTAAAACCCATTTTCAGGAAACAAAAGGGTTGGTTTGTTTGCCATGGAAGTTAGTTTGGCTGCAACAATTCGTATAGTGTGTTTTTGTCAAATAAATCTTGACCAGCCAATGTTGTATGCATGTAGAAATATCAACGGGTTAGGTACCTTATAATTTTTAGGTACCTGAATCCTAATCTTATTAAAAATCAATTACCATAACCCTATTAATTATCCGTATAATTTTAAAATCACTTCTCTAACCCTAACCTTATTATTTTTTTATTACCCTATAATTACTCTAACCCGTTTAAAAATCCGATTAGATTAAAAAATTTTATGATATGATATTCATATTAATATATAAAATATAATTAATAATTTAATAATTTTTTTATTTTTATATATTTATATAATTGCATTAGTTATTTAACTAACTATATTTTAAATATAATATTTTGTCCAAATATATGTCAAATAGAACAATTTAGTTGGATGGTGGAGGCGATGGGTATTTTCATGGAGGACATGGGTTTGAGTCTTCATGCTTACATTTTACTCTACTATTTAAATAAAAAAAAAATAAACAGGTAATTAAATGGGTTCTAATGCGGGTACCCGCGAAACCCTCTAAAGAAATAATAGGATTTGGATAACGGGTATCCATAGTGTAATACCTGAACCCTACCTGAACTCGATTCGGGTAATGAAATCGACACTTTAACTCGCTCTTAATCCGTTTATACAGTACCCTAATCCGATATAACCAGGTCGGATATTCGCGGGTACTCTGCGATCCCTATATGCATATGCATGAAGCTTCAAGGCAAAGGAGAGGCAAAGGGTTAACTTTCTTATCACGAACCAACACCCACTAACAAAAATGCTTAAACCTTAAGTTAATGTAATTCAAAAAGCAACCTTTAACTATAAAAACATCCATGGTTAGATTTTCATCTCAAAACAGTTTCTTTTTTCTTTCAATTATGTTCTTAAATTGGATAGGAAATAGATTTTAATAATTAAAAGGAAAAATATATAATATTTTAGAAAAACTCCTAAACTATTAAAAAAATTCAAATAAATCTTTATACTTTTATTACGTTCAATTAAGTTCTTATATTTTTATTTTAAACAAAATAAGTTTCTGTATTTTTATTTTGAATCAAATAAACTGTTATAACAAATAGTTTATTTATTCAAAATATTATTTGTCATTTTATACCATGTGATATTAACGTAGTACTAATGTGACCTTATTATGACATGTTGATATGCTATAATAGATGATTATATCACTACAAAAAATTCATCTTTTTCCTACGGAATTTTTTTCGTAGGAAAATTCCGTTGGAAAATTGCAACGGAATTGTAACGAAATTGCAACGGATTTCCAACGGAATTTAATTAAAATTGTTGCAACGGATTTCCAACGGTTTTGCAACGGAATTCCAATGAAAATTTCCAACGGAAAATTCCGTTGGAAATTGACTTTGCCAATTTATATGTATTATTTCCAACGGATTTCCAACGGAATTTCCGTTGGAAAGTTCCAACGAAATTTTCCGTTGGAAATCCGTTGGAAAAATGCATCAGAACATAAAACATTTTAGTTCCAACGGATTTTCAACGGAAAATTCCGTTGGAACCTTAAGCTAAATCAATTTGTTCTTTACATTTTCCAACGGATTTCCGTTGGAACTAAGCCTCACAACATGCCATTTTTGGTTCCAACGGATTTCCAACGGAAAATTCCGTTGGAACCTTAAGTTAAATCAATTTGTTCTTTACATTTTTCAACGGATTTCCAACGGAATTTCCGTTGGAACTAAGCATCACAACATGCCACATTTTGGTTCCAACGGATTTCCAACGAAAAATTCCGTTGGAACCTTAAGCTAAAAAAATTTTTCCTTTAGACTTTCCAACGGATTTCCAACGGAATTTTCGTTGGAAATCCGTTGGAACTAAGCATCACAACATGCCACTTTTGGTTCCAACGGAAAATTCCGTTGGAACCTTAAGCTAAATCAATTTGTTCTTTAGATTTTCCAACGGATTTTCCAACGGATTTCCAACGGATTTTCCATTGGAAAATTCCAACGGAATTTTCCGTTGGAACTAAGCATCACAACATCCCACATTTTGGTTCCAACGGATTTCCAACGAAAATTTCCGTTGGAACCTTAAGCCAAATCAATTTGTTCTTTAGATTTTCCAACGGATTTCCAACGGAATTTTCCGTTGGAAATCCGTTGGAAATTTATCATTTAATTTACCACACTTTGTTTTATTTGTTAAACTTTCTGACGGAATTTCCGTAGGACAAGTCCGTTGGAAATAATTATGAAATTTCCTCTTGTCAAATCTAAATTTTTTTAAAATTTTTTTAATTTTTTTTAAAAATAAAATATTACTAAAAGTAAATACAAGCAGTTAATAATTATTTGTATAATTTTTTAAACTTTGATGTTAGGGTTTAATATTGGCATTATAATACCAAATTTTGATAATGTTATATTATTCCAAATTTGTAAAAAATAACAACGTTAAATTTTATATTTTGTAAAAACCCATGATTAGATATAAATATAATCTAAAAAATATATATTAGTAGATATATATTCATGTTTTAAATGTAATTAGCTAATTAGCTACGTATGATTGAAGGCTTATAATTTAGTTATTATATGTGTGGTTAAAAAGTATCATTTTATTATATTTATGTATTCATATAGCTTTGACCGAGAGCTATAGAAAATATATATATATATATATAGTTAGACAAGTATGATTTAAGAATCCATGATTAGATATAAATATAATCTAAAAAAGATATATTAGTAGGTATATATTTATGTTTTAAATGTAAGTAGTTAATTAGATTATTATGATTGAAGTCTTGTAATTTACTTATTATATTTGTGCTTAAAAATTATCATTTTATTATATTTATATATTCATATAGCTCTGACCGAGAGCTATAGAAAAAAAAAATATATATATATATATATAGTCAAAGAAGTATGATTTAAGAAAAAAATCAATTTATAATTTAATAACATTAAAGTACAAGTTATACTTTGTAGGGTATATAACTATATATTATTATAATTTAATAACATTAAAATGCTCCCCAATTGAATTTATTAATAAAGCAAATTGAATTCATTTATGTATCATAGCAAACGGCGCCGTTTTTGGTCCTCTATATCTGCCCTGTATCGAATGTCAAAACGACGTAGTTTTGGCCCTCTATATCTGCCCTGTATTACAGGGTCAAAACGACATAGTTTTGGCCCTCTCAACCCTAACTATAAATACCCATTTTTCTTCCTCATCCCCACTTTTGGTCTCCCGTTTTCTCTCTCTACCAGCGGCCCTCTCCCTTCTCTCTAAGCCCGACGCAACCCTGTTCCACGGTGATCCTGGTGCCCTCCTGCTGCCGGTGACCTGTACCGGTTCTGGCGTTGTCACCCCATCCGGGTTGTCACCCCTCTCAGTGGCCTGCCCGTCCTGCTGCTCCAAACCCGACGCGATTTTTTTTGAGATTCCGTCGCAGCCCTGTTCCACGGTGATCCTGGTGCCCTCCTGCTGCCGGTGACCTGTACCGGTTCCGGCGTTATCAATTTCCAACTAATGGATTTTTAACTTAATGATCACGTAGCACCCCACCGATACTAGTTGGGTCAGGTTTCCCCCAATGCAGAGTCATCCATGTTGAGTATGAAACTGCAAAGGTGGAGGAGAGCAAATAGCGTGTTTATTTATTTTTTTTCTTTATGGAGCTTAACTCAGAATAAGCAGCAGTAGGATTTAGTAACAAAGTCATCAGATTTGAAGTAACTTGAGCTCGTTGTTGCTTTAAACCACCAAGCTAAATGGATCTTAACCAAATCCACAGTCTGCAATGAATCTCGTTACCAAAGAGCCAAATTGACCAAAATATATAGCATTTGAACATTGGTATCCTTAGCTATTACTTATTACCAGTTATCGACCATTGCAGAACCTTCCATTTTCGGCAATGGAATACTCCTGTTTGATGCTCTTTGCACATAATTTATTGAATTTTATTTACCTTGCTGCGGCTGTGCCAACCTGAGTGCTCCAAGTTATTATTTCCAACTTTGCTGTCTTTTCTGAGACAGTTCATCTCAATTGGAACCATGGTGCCGGTTTGACAGACTGAGACAAACTTTTTCTTGTAGATCATACGAAAAATGTTTGCTCATATAAGCCAAAAGTTTTGCAAACTTCAGCAAATAGTCATACTCATATATATGTATATATATATTTGTTTGTTTACAAATAATTAAGCATAGCAGATATTCCTTAGGATTTCATTTTAGAACTGCTGACTTTCTTGTGTTTGCATCATCTCATGGTGTTCTGGATTTTAATCTCAATGTAAATATTTTTTACTTTGTCAGGAAAGGTGTATAAAGGCATATTGTCAAATCAACAGCCTGTTGCAGTAAAACACATCATAAATGATGGAAATGTTGAGACTTTTGTAAGGGAAGTTACTAGCGTATCTCAGATCAAACATCCAAACCTCGTGACTTTGCTTGGTTACTGCTTAAGTGGAGAAGAGTGCTTCCTCATATATGAGCTATGCCCCAATGGAAATCTAGGAGAGTGGCTTTTTGGTATTCCTCTATCTTAAGATTAGAATATTTCAAATTGTATATGTCATGATTCAAGGATAATGAATCAAACATCATGGACAACAGGCAAGGATAAGGTACTTTCCTGGATCCAAAGGCTTGAGATTGCAATTGGTAGTGCTCGAGGTCTTTGGTTTCTCCACACATATTCAGAAGGCTGCATTGTTCATCGTGATATCAAGGTCCGACTTTAGATAATATTTATCTCATCATTTGTACCAATATATCATTGCTTATAGTTTCTGTAAAGTAATTCAAGATTTGGTAAAGCCAAGCTAATCTTGTTAATTTGTGCCATATAAAAGTTAAGGCATGAGAAGTTGTGAGTCTATGCATGGAATCTATAGGGAGGATTCTGTCCTCTAATCAACTAATCTTACCGTCTGTCTTGCAGCCAACAAACATTCTCCTGGGACCAAACTTTGAAGCCAAGCTCTCAGACTTTGGGTTATCAAAGCTCATTGACCTGGGTGAAACCAATGCAAGCTCAGAGGTCAGAGGAACTTTCAGTTATGTTGATCCTGAGTATCAAAATAACCGCCAAGTGAATTCATCAAGTGATGTCTACAGCTATGGGATTGTACTGCTACAAATCCTCTCCGGGAAGAAGGTTTTCAACTTGAATCTGAAAAAACCAATGGCATTAAATAAAATGGTCAGAAACCATCCTAATTGTCTTTCATTTTTGAACTCTTGGTTGACATGACCGTCGGTTCTAATACATACCCATCAATGTTACTAGGCTAGAGTTCTGAGTAGAGGTGGCAGTGTAAAAGAATTTGCAGATCCTAAACTTGAAGGTGAGTACTCAGTAGAAGCTTTTGACCTCATATTTCAGCTGGCTCTCTCATCCACATCAGTTAAGCAATAGCGACCATCTATGGAGCAAGTTGTTGCGAATATAAAAATTATTTTATATATTGTGTGTTAAGGATAATTTCTAATTAGATGTTTATACTTTTGATCTCAATTTTTTAATGTGTATTTTTTTTATATATGTTACAGTTTGAATGTGGAATTAAATTAAGCACTTTTTAAATATTGATAATTTTTTTCTAGAAAATTTTTTAAAAAATATTTTTATAAAAATAATAGGTTAAAATATTTCCAACAAAAATTTCCGTTGGAAATATTTTTCCAACGGAAATTTCCGTTGGAAATACTCAATATTTTTCCATTGGAAATAGGATTTCCAATGAAAAATTCTGTTGGAAATGTCTAACTTCTAACGGACATTTCCAACGGAATTTCCGTTGGAAAATCCTATTTCCAACGGAAAAATTCCAACTAAATTTTTCGTTGGAAAAATGTCTTCCGACGGAATTTCCGTTGGAAATTTCCAACGGAAATTCCGTCGGAAATCATTTTTCCAACGGAAATAGTTTAAAACGATTTTTCCTATTTAAATATGTCTTCCAACGGAATTATTTCCAACAGAATTTCCGTTGGAAATCCGTTGGAAATTTTCAACGGAATTGCAAAAACTTGGAAAAACTGTATATATTTGCAACGGATTTCCAACGGAATTTCTGTTGGAAATTTCCAACGGATTTCCAACAGAATTGCCAACTAAATTTTTCGTTGGAAATTTCCAACGGATTTCTAACGGAAAGTATTACCCACAAGGCTTGTACCGACGGAATTTTCAACGAAAATTTTCGTTGGAAATCCGTTGGAAATGTTTATTTCCAACGGAAAAAATCCTATTTCCAACGGAAAATTCTGTTGGAAATAGGTAAAATTTTTATAGTGTATGATATAATAACATGATTATATTATATTTTTCATTATTTACATCAACTCTATGTCAACGTCATATGGATATAGAATGACAATGGATATTTTGATTAATATAAATAGTCAACTATTAATTATAGGAGTTTATTTGATTCAAAATAAAAAATTTAAAAACTTAATTATATATAATAAAAAATAAAAATTTATTTAAATTTTATTAAACAATTGAAAAAAAATTTAAACATTATGTCCAAAAAATCATGAGCACTGCATGTGAGAGAAGCATGTATGACAAGATATTTAATTAATAATTCAGAGTCAACAATCTATCCTGGTCAAATTGTATTTGTTTAAGTAGGAATAAAAAACAAAAAACTGACATTTGCAATTTTTTGCTGTGACTTAATTCGCATTCCTATGGGTAAGCTTGGACTTCTCTATGATCAGACAAACTTTTACCTTCAAATAAAAGTGATTCCAATTTTCAATAAATTTCAAAAGAATTCTATAATTTTTTATTCACGTCTCAATTTGATACTGAGCTTTTCAATTTTGTAATTTTGATAACTTCTTTCTATCACTAAATCTCTGTAATTGTTCGTAATCAACATTGTTAATTTAATTTATATTTGAGCATTTAGTTTATTAATTAATATATAATCTCATTTTTAAAAAAGTAATGTTCGAATATATAAAAAATACATTATTAGTTTAATTTTACAACCTCATTAAACCAAATCAAATCCATTTATTCGTATTTGTGAATTTAATCATGCCTTTTTAAATCATTTTAAATTTCTAATTATCCAAACAAATCATTGTTTATGGTTCAAACACCCTAATCTAATGGTTAAAATTTGAAACCCCTTTTAAAAAATCTTAATTTTGAATCTTGGAAAGGGAAAGACGAGGTTATGGGCTGGAAATAACAAACTTCCTTTGTGTAACTTAAACTTAATAGAGACCGTCAAATGTTATTAAAAAAAAAAAAAGGATCAATTTATTGTTAGAAACGTCTGTTAGTGAGATTAGCCGTCAAGTTTTCGAGCTTGATCCAATTCATGTTGGGCTTTGGATATGGTTTTTTAGACCCAAACTTAACCCAAGAACATTAATATATTTAATAAATAATCTATATTGTAATTAAATTTTAATTGTAAAATATATTTAAAACTATTAAAATATTAACAAAAAACAATTTTTAATACCCGATCAGTTTGATTTTAAATGACAAATCAAATCGGGCCAAGCTCAGGCCTGAGTCTGAATTTTTTCAACTAGGCCCGGCCTACCAATGGACAACTCTAGTTGTTACCCAGATAATAGATCGGGCATTTAGGCCAGCTGAACCATGGAATATTTCTTTGAATAGTTGTATTAAACCCTTCAAACACCCACACTAAAGTATAAAAGAACGATGAATAAGATATGGAATTAATATTTATTTATTTATTTATTTTAAATCTATATATGCCCTAAGATGAAAGAGTTGATATTTCAATGTAGTTGGTTAACCACCTCCTCCATCTTCCCACTAGTATATATAGCTACACCTCTTTTATTATACAACTTTCAACACATGTATAGCCAAAGGAAAAACTTCAAAAAGTCAACTAAATCTATACTTAAATTCTTGCATATACATGTACAATGAATCAATGTAAAGGTCTTCCCCAGAAAGTGTTGGTTCCTTAGCCATGAGAAAAGCCCTCGATTTGCTCCGGCACCCCGGGCAATGCATGTTGTTGCCTTTTGGTCTACAAGTATAGTGTAATTTGAGACAAGGTGAAGCAGACGCTATCGTGGCACTTTGGTGGTGGCAAGATATGGGTGATTCATCGTTTTTGAAGAACATCCTTTGTTTGGAGAGAACAATGGAAGGGTAATTAGAAAGAAAAGTCGGGGCATGTCTTAAGGCTTTGGAAATTGCACATGCTATAGAAGCCAACCAACAACAGACTCAGAAAAACCTTAACGTAATCTTAACAAGAAAGAGATTTTCATTCTTCTTTTTTATCTTTGATTTGCTTGTCTTGTTGTGTATATCACAAGTATATATTGAAGTCACTCAAAAAGCAAGTAATACAAGGAGTAAACAGGCTTGAATGAAGATGAAACAAATGTTATCAGAGTTTAATAACCAGCTGCTAGTCAACTTTCAAGACATTAGAAGCATGTGCGTATCCTCTATCATTGTCGAAAACACCGGAGAATCAGGACCTTAATCCCTTAAATCTTTCTCTCTCTCTCTCTCTCTCTCTCTATACATATATATACTCAATAATCTTATGAACTTGCATTGTACCCTTATCTCTAAACAGTCCTACATTGTTTCATATACCTGTGAAAAAGCTTTCCTAGTTTCTCAAACAATCAAACAGTTACTTCGACCCAAAAAAATGGACAGGAGAGGTATGAAGAAAGGAGTTTCGGTGATTCAAGGTGAAGATCAGTTGTTCTGCAACAAAATCATCTCGAGAACCTCTTCTGTTGGCTGCTCGTCTCGGATATATTACTACCGGAGCTCTGAAGGGGTACCCTTTAATTGGGAAATGCAACCAGGGACGCCAAAAGAACCCCAAAAGGAAGATATTGTTCCGCCACTTAGTCCCCCACCGGCTGTTCTGAGCCTGGGGTTACCTAAACCATGTCTGAACATCGAAGAGCCTAAGCCTTCGATAAAACTAAGGTTCAAGTTTTGGAAGCACGTCAAGAAAAACCATGGAAACAAGAAGCTTCAAGCAGGGCCCAAAGGGGTTCATTTAGATATGACTGATCAGTCAGACAAGTACTCGAATTACGAGATGTGCAGCTCTGATGATGGTGAGTTTATGGCGTCGCTGTGCATGTCAAGCTCTTCATCTTCATCATCATTCTCTTTCTCGAATGGCCTTTCATTTGGATCATCAAGGTTACCTAGTCCGTCCAGGGACGCATCCTTTGACAGGCATTATGGCTGTAGTCCCTTGAATTTTTCTTCAATTCTTGTTCGCGTGCCATGGTCAAGGCGACTTTGATATTATGTGGTTTTAAACTTTGCATAAACTATCAGGCTGGAAGTTAATTTTTGTTGTATTGTATTGTAACATATTAAAGCATGCATCCACACGTTCCTAATTAAACACTTGTAATCCATATATATATATATATATTGCACATTTTAAGATTCCTCAACATGCTTGGTGGTTTCTACAAATGCTTGACTGGGAATTGGTTATACATAATTTGTTTATAATTACTTTATCTATATGATCTTAAAAAGTAGAGTTTATACTTAGTAGCCCAATTATACTCTTTAGAAGATTATTATTAAAGAGTAAACTACAATAAACATTCATGAAATTCATCATGTAATGTTTTATTTTTATTCACAATTTTTAAAACTCAATTTTAGAATTCACGATTTTTTAAAAAATGTTTAAAATATACTTATTAAATTTCATCAATCACAATCTATCACCTTAACATTCTGATGGCATCCATGTCACACTGTGGATATTTACGTGGTAAAAATAAATAGATCTAGATACTTGAATGTCCACATGATAAAAGAAGACGGACTTGTATGATTTTTTTTATTGAGATTTATATTGCATGAACATCCACATTACATTAATATGGTAGATTTCAATGATTTTTGACAATTTGAAATATTTTTAAAAAATTATGATCCGAAATTTGAATTTCAAAGGTGAAATATTCCAAAAATGAAAAAAAAAAATTAAAGGTCTTGGTTTACAATTTTGATGATTAACTATATTCATTCATTTAAATTGACCAAAAAAAAAAAAAGGACCCCGACAAGTAAAAGAAATATCAAGACGTTATGCAATTGTGATGAATTAGTCCAAGTTTGTTGTTATTACTTGTTAGTTATATTTCTTTGTATTTTTGGTTATATTATATTAAATATTTTTATGATTATTCTAATATTTATTTATCATCATTTAAGTTATATTACTTTTTAAATTTTTTGACAAAAAATGTAGCAAGGTTATTGATTCTAAACCATTTAATGGCATTTTCTTCACATAAAAAAATTTTTGACTGATAACCTTATAGTAAATAGTGCAATAGATAAATTGAGTAGCATTTGTGAAGGAGAAACTTTGGCCATTAATTATAGGATTAAATACTTCTTAAGAGACACCAAAATAAAAAGTTAAAGGATAAATGTAATCATTTTTTTAAATAAACAAAATACTCGAAGTGAAAGTACGTAAGCTCTACTTCGAACACTTCTTCTCATAGCTCCTTAGGCCAAACAGGCCCTAATTCATTTTCTTTTTCCTCTCAAAGCCCCTAGATTTTCTAGTTGCTTAGATTTATTAGTTATTTTGCAGAATTCATATTGAAACACAATTACCATCATACATAAGAACTAAAACTACTTATACCCCAATAAAACTACACAATCCTTATTTTTCTAACAACTAAAAAGGTCTTTTTTAATAGAGTTTTTAGTATTTTTTGACCAAATTTTCATTGGAAGAAATCACTTTTTTTTTACTATACGATCAGCTAATTTTTCCTATATGTCGAAACAAAGATGAGAAAGGAGACTTGAAGAGTTAAATAAAAAAGTTGGTAATTATTAATTTTTCGTATATGTCAGATTTGATTTTTGACCTATTTGGTTTTTCTTGTAGACGTTTTAGAAATATTTTTGGAATATATAGAGAAAAAGTTAATAAACTCAAATATAAAATTGTTTATATAAGTACTTATGTACATGACGAAGTTTACTAAACAATTAGTGAAGGAATAATTAATTATGACACAGACCAATATGAGTAATTAAAGTACTCACTTTGAGTGTAAAATATAAACAATTGTTCTAATGCAATATTGTTTTGGTAAAAAATATAAGTAAATACAAGGGAGCTTACCAATGGAGGGGGAATGACTATTCTATTCCTCAATCAAACACGTTAAATAAAAAAAGAAGAAGAAGTAATACATAAGAAGTACTCCAATTATTATTATTAAAAATTATATTATTATTTAAAAGAATCAATGTGAATGAGCAGAAATTCACCCCAATGTGAATGATTTTTGGGGAAAAAAATCAACGTTTATTTCAATCTTAGGACAATAATTGTCAATCATAGCTTATTTTTAGGCCAATTAAAGATTTGAAGATTTTTCGGGAATGAAATTCTGAACCCAAAAAATCAATTATTATATGACTTAATTGACTTTCCATTTATATCATTTATTTAATCACTATAAATTCTTAATTGGCTTCGTTAAACTGTTGGAAAGAACAAAAACGAAAAGGAAAAATGGGGCACGAAAATAGCATAGCTGAAGAAAAAGCGAATTCCTTGTTTCAAGTTGATCGAATGTTCTTGAAAAAGATTCTTGGGAGAAAGTCTTTTGTGGGGCAATCCATGCGAACGTTTCAAACCGAAAGTGCTGTCTCGGTTCCTTTTGATTGGGAAATGCAGCCCGGAACTCCCAAACATCCTCAAAGTGAGATTGTCGCACCCATCCAGCCACCTCCCTCAGTGCAGAGCCAAACCTTGGAGAAGCCAAGCTTTGCTTCGACGCATACGACAATGACCTGCTTTTGGAATAAATCCAGGAAGAGTCATCGTCAAGGAAAGAAGGCTAAAGCTAAAGGCCGTCAAGGGCATGTTGATGGTGAACTAGCAAGCATGGGCAATGCCCCAGAAAGTGTCGAGTTTTCAGGTGTTAATGTTGAATCCACGTCCTCGTCCGATCACTCGAGATCTTCATCGTTATCATCATCATCACTGTCCACATCTTCTTCCAACAGTAATTGTTCATCTTCCTCGTCAAGTTTACGTAGCTTTGCTAAAGGATTGGCTAAATGGTCTTTCTAGTCTGATATATCAATTGTCTCTACTTTTATATGTGTTAGGGTTGGCTTCATTTTGTTCCTGGCTAGATTGAATCCCTAACACGTTTTAGCGTTAGGGTGGACAACATGCATGTTAGCTCATGGCTTACGTAGAAAGAAACTTGATTGTAATAAAACCCCATTTCGTTCAGTTTACACATATATATCTTCTTTCATGGAAACCCCATTTCATTGTGCTAAGTTTAGTTTTTGATCTATAATGCTTTTTCATTGTTAACTGATCTTACCAAAAGCATGCATTGATGTTTGTAGTACCATTGAGAGATGATCAATTTCCGAGGCTTAAGAGAGTTTACTGTTGAGTGAGTGCCTCCTAATACCCTTAACAATGCTTGCAAAAAATGTGGTTTTCCTTTATTGAATGTTCTCCTTATGGTTTCATGATTTCCTAAAACGTTGCTAAAGCAAATTAGTCATATGGCATTCGTGTAAAACCGATTGTTACGCTATGGATTGCTCCCTTATTCTATACCACTCTTTAAGAAGAGTGTACAGCTTGGAGTAGTGGAGAAAGGAAAGTCAAAGGATAATGGAATCATTATATCCAGCATGATTGAGGGATTCACGTTAATCCTTTGCTTCTTTTGCCCGTCATAAGCCGAATCTACAGCCTATAACAGGGGTGCCTGTTCTTTCCCAATGCCTAATAACTACTATAGTATTTATTAAAAATCAATTTCAGAACATTGGTTTCTCTATCCGATCCTGTTGTAATGAAGTGACAAAGTAAAACTTTTAGAAAGCATGCTTAAGTTGGGTGCACCTTATTGGAAACAATAACATGCATGCCCCATATTTACATTTATAAGGAATCAAAATGGTTGACCTTTTAGAGCACTTACTCCTCTCATTGCCATATATATATATATGAAATTTTTGACATTAAAAATATCATCTATAAATAAAAAATAAGTAAAAACATACATATAAATAAAAATTATCATCTTACATAAACAATTTATTATCTTACAAACTTTTATCCTAAATAATAAAAATTATTAGAAATGTGTAATAAATTATAATATAAATATTGTCATACGTAATAAAAGCATTCTACATTGTACAGTCCAACAACCATTCCCTAAACCACAAAGTATGACCAAGTTCTTTTCAAGTCATCACTTCTAACCATGAATGCCTTTAATTGATTTTCATGTTCTATTAAATAATCAAAGGCATAGATAAAAAAGTCTTGATCAAACCCTCCCGTATTCATCACATGCTCATAAAGGGCGACATTATCAAGATTGTCATCACTTAATTTTTTTTTATGATAAATGTAATCTTTTTTAATTTTTTTGATACTATTTCGATATTATCATCTACAAAAGTGAAATTACACGATCTTTTACAATGAGATCGTAATAATGAGATTCCAAATTATGAAAATATTGTTTACCACCTTCTGACATCTTCATCAACTTCCTCGTCTAGGCCTACAAGCATTAGATCAGCTTTGGTGTTATCATCCAAATCGAAATAAAAAAAACAATTGGCAAAGCTTTCAATGGCTATACCTTTCCCAACAATTAATGTCATTTAATTATACATGTTAATTTTTTTTGTTGATGAAAGGTTCAAGCTTAAGACATGCTTGATCCAATTTATTACAATAAAAATAATTAATTTTCTATCACACAATATGAAAATTGTATGATATAAGAATTGAGTAAGAAATATGTACAAATAATCATTTTGTCCTCGTAAACTTGCTATCTTTTAAGTTGTCATCCATACAACTTAAAAGGCAAACGAATCAGAGGATGACCACATCATCCGTAGAACTAAAACGAATCGGAGGATGACACATCATCAACAAGTTAAATGTGCGAATTTTTATTTAATTTTGTGAAAATGGTTAAAGAAAAGAGGGAAACGAAAAGACAATATGGCGGGAACCCACTTTCCAGAAACCCGTAAAGTGTTGCGTCAAAAAAAAAAAAAAAAGAAATAATCCCTACAGTTCTATTAACTGGGGGAAGCAATAGAGCAAAGCAATTTTGGAAAGAAGAAGAAGTGAAGAAGCCACGATGCAGGCGAACGATTTTGATGGAAACGCGGCCTTTTCCGGCGGCGGATTCATGCCTTCTCAGGCCACGCAGACCGCCTCCGATCGTTCCTCTTTCTCTTCCTCCAAAGTATAAATCCCATTCTTTTAGTTTTTTTTGGGAGGTTTTCTTGTTTTCATTTCTTCTTCTTTTTTAATTAGGGGTTATTCTTATAATAGTTCTTTGTTTTTTTTTGTGTGTTCAAATAATTAAATTTTAAGGTATTGCCATGTTTTTCTTGTCGCTTTTGTTTATTTATTGCGTAATAAAATAAAAGAGCTTAGTGAGAATTTTGAAATTAAGTGGAGGCTTAAGTATTCTGTTTGATGCTGAGAATTTTGCAATATTTTTTTTATGTTTAATTTAGGCTCATTTAGTATTTGCATATGTTACTAATTTTTTTCTATTTATATTTAATTCTTTAAAAATGTGCTAGAAAGCAAAAGTAAAATCATGTAGTACTAATTGTTAAATGATAAACAAATTATTAAAATGTAACACCATTTATTGTTGGAACATCATTGTTTTATGTAAAAGTAAAAACAAATTATATTTTTAACTTCTAATTCTTTATAATTATTGTTTATTTTTGTATTAAAATGCATGCTTTATTGAAATAAAATTAAAGATCAATTTAATTGTAGGGGTTTTCCTCTTGCTCGAAATATCAATGGGATATCTGGTTCTTTGTTTTTCTGTACTTCTCCTGAAGCAAACGGGTTTTGATTTTCTTTTTGAATTTTTTAGAATAGTGATGCGCGGTGCTTGATTCCTCTTACAGTGAAGCAGTTGAAGGATCTCTCTAGAGGTGGAGAATCTGGTATTTCGATTGATGGTGTTGATGTCAACAATGTAGGCTTTGACTGCTTCATTGTTTGATTTTTTTCTTCTTATTTCCCATGCATTATATATTTAATTTTCTAAATGGGTTTTGAATTTTAAAATTTTGGTTTTTAATTTTTTAGATTGTGCTAGTGGGGATGGTATCCAAGATAGACAATGCTGTTTCAGATTGTACTTTCCGAGTTGATGATGGCACAGGATGGGTTGAATGCTCCAAATGGTCAATTTTCCCTCCTTGCTTCTTTTTATTCCTTTCAATTTTGATTTTAAAACATTCTGTTGTTTGATAACTTCTTTTTCTGCTACTAAGTGCTTTTTTCTTATTTCTGCAGGATTCATGAACCTGTAGACTCAGCTGAAGCTGATGCGATCTCGTAAATTTTATCTCTCACTATTCTTCTAAGTTTATGTAGCTTAATCCGAGACATATATTTAATTGCTTTCATTGTTCAAGAAAACAAAAATACAACGGACCTGTGTGTTGCCAGTGTATGGACTGTTGGAATTTTTGTGTTTTTAAAAATATTTGGGCAAAACAAATGAAATCCCTGAAAGTAATAACACATACATGAAAACTCACTATGCCTCTGCTGGCATTTGAGGATATTTTCCACCAAATGCCTTCATTTGGAAACCCATTTCTACGTGTCATGATATTGATGTATTCTGTTCCATCTCAGGGTTGGAATGTATGTTCGTGTCTATGGCCAGTTAAAAAGCATCCAAAGTAGAAGGACCTTACACACCTTTTCCATTCGGTATGAGTTCAAATTTATTTTGTTTTCTACATTATGTTTCTTTTTATTTACCGTATTTTTCTAGTGGGGGAGAGGAAAAGGTCTTTGGGAGGTTTGTTGAACTTTTTTTTTGGACATTTACATATCATTCTTTCATATAAATACATTTAATAAGGTTTCACTTGGTTGATGCTTTTGCTATTTGTCTTTTATTTTCTATTTTTTTTTCTTTGTATTTTCCTTTTGCTTTCTATTCATTTTTTGCAATTAAAGCAACTAGCAAAAGCATTAACCAGATGAAGCCCAAGTGATCTTTAATGAATCTTACTTGGCATATTCTCTGTATTGTGTTTAGAAGACAAAAGTGGAGGATAGATTATGGGATGCTTTTTGAATTCCTGCTTTGTGTTTTATTCACCAAACTTGTTTATTATTCATGAAACACCTTGGGAATTTTAAATGACATAGGAATTAATTTTATTGGTTGGTGGGGTGAAGTAGATGGTTATTGATTCTTGCTATTTTTTGTAGACTTTATCTTTCATTAGTGGGACAATGAATTTTGACGGTTGTAGAATAATTCATTTGTTTCATAGGCAAGGCAACAGGCCTGACATGCTGGTTAGTTTTTTCATTTTTCATTGGTGTGGTGAGAGCATTCTCTTTTGAGAGGTGATATAGCATAGAGTTGTATGTGAATAACATGAAATGGCACTAAATGCATCATGCTATGCCAAGCTGAAAGGCTGACCCTCAACCCAGCACTGCCTAACTGCCTGTATAGTTATCTGGGCTATGCCTGGCATGCCAGAATATTGTAGTTTGTAGGCTGTGCCGGTCATGGCTTATATCATGTTGGGCCAGACTGTGCCTCATGCTGCTCGGCAATTTGACACCTCTACTCGTATTTCTCTAATTCTTTTACCTTTTTAGGACTTATGTGAGCCGGCAATGATCGTGACTTGGTAAACTTTGAGAAATCTTTATTACATTTCCACATTGGCTAACTTTTGGGCAAATTGTGTGGCCATGGAGAACGCTGTGGATTGAGGTGCAAGTTTGTTATTATTCATGATTCGTGAGCTGTAATTTTGTGAGGTCTACCTTTAAAATATTTCTAAGATCCTTCACCTTGCATTTTTCATTTGGCTGGGAGCAAAGCTGAGTTGATTTAAGTTGTATAGTCTGTCACCTCCATCATTACCCCAGAGGAGCAACTTTCAATGATTAAACATTGGCATGTTACTCCTTGACTTTTTATGGTCAAACTTTCTGTGATCATCGGTCTTTCTTCTGAGCTCTAATTTTTGGGCTCTCATCAGATAGCACATGCAAGTGCTTACAATAAAGTGAGGTGTAAAAGATGTTCCTAATAAAGAGGGTATACTTTTTGTCTTGTTTCTTTTAGATTGTACAATGACGGCATTGGTTTTCTTGGAGGAGTCAGATCCAGGCCTAGCAGACAGTCACAATTAGATATTACTGCTAGATCTGCTGTTATATTTTTCTTTGGCCTTTTGCAGTTCGTTAGTTCTACTTTTAGGTTTTCCCTTCATCATACTGCAACAAAGCTAAGGTTCACCAAGTTCCTAGATTGTTTTACAATAGGTGGTCTTAACTTGAGCGTCAATTGTAACAAAGATATTTTGGGATGTTTGTTTTGATTCAGTACAAAACATATTGACCAGGTTTTGATTGGAATAAAATCAACTTAGCATAGTATTGATGCTTAATTAAACCACTTAATGAGCATGTTTAAATGTATGGTTCTTTGTCTCAGTCTGCCATGCTCAAAACATGTCTTTCATGTCTATTTCTCTTTCTTATTATTCATTTTCTCCCAATCAGGTGTGGTGTTACATAAGTTACTCTTCTGAAGTTTAATATCACTGCTGCTGGTTTATACTTTGGTGGCTAGAAAAGACTTTATTAATGGTTTCCATGATATTTCACGGCTTTTAGAATCATTTTAGGGAAATGAATCCAAATTCAGATATTTTCTTATTAAGCCTGTGGATAATATAGGGCAACACTGCCAGTCAGTTTCTTTATAAGCTAGTTATACCAAATAAATCTGGGTCATGTGGAATTATAGAAGTCCATATTTAGATTGTCCCATATTTTGAGAACAATGGAACGTCCTAGTGGGGTTGTCTTTTGGTTATGCTTTGGCCATTGTTATGTCTATTATCACATGATGCATTTGTTCATGTAGACGTATCTGGCTATTGTACACTTGTACTTAGAGTTCTAACTTTGACCTTTGGTGTGGCTTTCAGGCCTCTTACTGATTTTAATGAGATTGTAAACCACTTTGCTGAGTGTATATATGTTCATCTTTACAACACCAAGTTGCGGGTAAGAGTCCAAGTAAAAGATGCTCTAGTTTTACAAAAATGACATTCCAGCTTATTTGGATGTATAATGTTTATGCTTTTGTTGTTAGGCACTAAATTGCTTTATCTCAACTTTTTATGTATGCTGCAGGGTGGCGTGACCACTCAGCCTCAGGTGACAAATTCAATTGCAAGCGACCCGATAAAGGGCTACCAAACCAACATGTCAAAGCAGGTGAAGGAACTGACTATTAGAGTACTTTTCTAAATTCTTTCATTTAATTGATCTAGTGTTGGTTACAGGGCATACTCTAGCTGCTAGAACCCTTAAATTGCCCGAGGCACGCGGTGCAATAAAAGCGCTTGCCTGAGTGATCGCAATTTATATAGTTGTGTGTGTGTGTGTAAATAAACTTAAGATATATAATTCTGATAATAAAATCTGAAGAGTGGTCCATTTTTATCCTACAAAACATGCAAGTTTCCTTTTTCATTTTTTTGGCCAATATGTATGATTTCCTAATGGTTGCAAGTTTGTTGTTGAATACTCAAACATTGAGAAGTAGAGAGTTATTGTCCCTTTTTTTCTATTAAGGGTACAGCTAACGGAAAAAAAAAAAGAAATGAAAGAGGACAGCAATCAGGCTAGCTTTTTTGTGCTTACCGCCTTATGGAAAAGTGCACCTAGGTGCATCAGGGGTGCGCCTGACCAAATGTGCCTTGCTTAAAAAGGTCTGAGGTGCTTTTGTTGTTTGGCACGGTGCCTTCGCACCTAGGCAAGGGCAAGTGCCATAACAAGACTGAATTGATTCCCTAACTTCATCATTTTTTCAATTTGCAGTTCTCTGGCCAGTATAACACTGATGAACAACAGATCGTTGGTGTAAGTTCAATGGTCTTAAATTACTTGCGTCGACCAGCATGCCTGTGAGTTTCCTATGATATCCTTTAAACTCGAAATACTGTGTTTATTGAGCCTGTTTGATTCAATTGATCTTTCTATATTTCTTTGAATTGGGAATTGCATTAAACTGGATTTTGTAATGACCTAGACCATGCAGATGTGCACAGGCTCCTACTTTTTCTTGTGTTTGTGTTCATTGAAAAGGGGAAAAGTTATCAATTATTTTATGAGCTAGTATAACTTATCTGGTTGGCCTATCCTAATAATAAATAAAAAAGGAAATGACTTGTATGATAAACAAGTACTTAATACAGTTCAATAGAAAATATTTCCAGCTTCTGGTCTTTATCCTCTTTAGTGCATAGTTTGTAAGTTGGTGATTTAGCATGTGTAATAAGCATTATTCATGTATCCCAAAAATAGCCTTCAGTAGGCATGTATCATGTATTCTAATACTGATGAGTTGACAAGCTAATAGATTTGGCAGTGAAGACTTATACAGTGAATATACAGTTCCTCCTGGAACAGAAACATCTAATTTTGGGTTTATTAACTGTGTTTAGAATTAAATGAACATGTTTAAGAAAATAATTAATTAATTTTCCATTCAAATGTTACTTCCCTCGATCAATCTGCATGAGACCTGGCCTTTGCGCTTGTTATTTTGTTCGGTCTTAGGTTTGCTTCGTGGACCAAATAGTTCATTATTCATAGCAACATGCTACAAAGAGAGGAAGCGCAAGCTTGTGGTGAAACTGTGAAAGTCCTTATCTAACTGACAGTTTGACTTGTGAAGAGGTCAATCTTATTTTCTTTTACAATTTACCAAGACATGAAAATGTCGCAAAGATGTAAGAGTATCCTCACCAATCATGGTGAAATTGTTGAAGAGTGTAAGTTTCAGGATCAGTTGGGTTTGACTTTTTGCAGTTTTTGGTGAGCTATTTTGATCGGTACTCATGGTAGAGTAGTTCCAAGCATATTTGGGAACGTCTATATATCATATCATTTGCGTTCTGGTCAAGCATCGTTACGTTTCACTGCTGTACTCATAGCCCCCTCATGTCTGCTTTTTTTCACATCATGGTATCTCACAATTTCAGTGCATCTGAGACTGGGGTACGCTCTGATGTCGTGGCTCGAGAACTAAATATTTCGTTGGATAAAATCAGGTTTGTCTCCGTCCAAATTCTCTTTCACTCATTGCTCATTTGTCCACACTAATTTAATTGTATCCATAACTTCTCAAACTGCAAAGGTTTGGCCTTTGACAGGACAACTTTAGAGTATCTTTCATCAGAGGGCCTCATTTACACAACCACTGACGACCATTACAAATTTACTGATGCCTGATGTATAGAGTAATGGCAGTCAGCAGGGCCAAAACTTTAGTTTCTCGTTAGTATTTCCCTCTCCTTTTGGTTATATATATATGATAGAAGCGTTGTACGCATATTGATATTAGAAAAGGTAATGCTTTTGCAAGGGAAACATATTGGTTTAGAAATTTGGATTTTATATATTTGTAGAATTTAAAGTCTGTTTGCGGCGAGAAGCCTCCAACAGTACCCTTACTTAGGGATGCAGATGATCTTTGCTTCGATGAGTTCCTCAGTAAATTCCTAACAGGCATTTTCCTTCTTGAAATTCTACCACCTTTACTATTTAATTAATCTTAATTAGTTTTAAGTATTTAATACTATTAAGTATATTAAAAATGACAAGAGAAAATGATCATTAACGATATTAAAATTGAGTTGATGTGTTACGTAATTTTATTAGATATTTCACATTTACAAGGCTAATAAAATTAATCAAAGTAAATGAAATTATTTTTATATCAAGTAATGATTATTATTAAAATTTAATGATATCAAATTATATCTTTTATTACATTAGAGAAATAAAGCAAGAATGTATTATTATAATTACTATTAAAAGAAAAAAAAAACACATGGAAGGAAAGTAAAAGAAGTGTGGTTATTGTCATAAAAATTGATATTTGATGGTACATATTGGTCACTACATGTTTGTTGGGGGCCATGTTGTAATATAAATTATAAATGATGAAGGTGCAAAATAAGAAATATGAAGAGTTAAGGCCCAAGCGTCAAATCACATTGATCATCTACAGTATCACAGGTGGCACTGGCAGTGGGCAGATTGCAGCAAGAGATTTCAGGATTCTGATTGAACCAAAGGACACCTCCACAGCCAGCCGATACATACTATTACCCTCTTTGGTCCTTTTTTAACCCTCAATCAATATTACTTGGTGGTCAATAACCCATGATGAAAATCCGATACACAGAATGTAGAAACAATTAAAATATTTGAGGTGAAGACCAAAAAAATATATATATATATATACATACATACATACATACATATTAGTATCTATTCCCTAAAAGAGAAAAGAAAAGGTAGAAAAGGTGATGTGAGGGGCGATGATGAAGAAATAATTAAAAACACAAGTAGCGAACGTGAGGATTACTTTGGAATTAATCATATTTTAAGAGACAAGACAAGAGGAGGGCCATGAATCAAGAAAGACTGCCCTTTTTCTTTTATACTAAATAAATTCATGCAATTACTTTTTACTCTTTTTCTCGGGGTGTTTTGTTTTCGTATTGCTCAGTTGGCGTCGCAATTTCTTCAAGCCCCATCCGGGTTTTGAGGTCACTGACGAGAGCTCTTGTTCACATTTAGGATACCTAATCTTTTTTCTTTTGCTTTCTTCTTCAGTTTTCGGCTACTAACAATGACACTTGGGACATGTTCCCTTTGTGGGGGTGGATGATGCCGTCTTGTCTTCTTTTCATACCTAACCTTAATTCCCATTTCCTTCACATTATCATAATTAATTAGTGATCCAATTTTCATTTAACAAACCATACATACAAGTGGCAAAGGAGAGGTCCTCAAACCTTGACATCCACCTGAATGAACGTTCATCTAACTCTATGTTACATTGTTTTCACTTTTATATTTTAGTTTCAGGAATATTAGAGTAAATTACATACCATTTTGATCTCTCGTTGGTTGCTATACTTATAACATTATAACGAGATAATCGTTTGCTTGAGTCGTTTTGTCAAGTTTGATTGTTAAGTGTCGGTTGACTACATGTGCTTAAAACGTGATAGACACGTGTGAATTAATTGTTGTGTGCATTAATTGTTTATTTAAAGAATTCTTTTGTTTTTTCGTTTTATAAAATTTCACATTGGAGAACTCATATTATATTCAAAAAGGTAAAAATAAAAAATTATTTAGTAAGTAAATAGAAAGATAGAAATTATTAATTTATTTTAAATTGTAATATATTTATAAAATATATTTAAAAAATTATCCAAAAATTCTTTCTTTTCTTCTTCAATTATTTTATTATCCTTTTCCCACTTTTCAGTTTGTTTTTCTTTCTTTTCCTTTCCCTTTTTCCTTTTTCTTTTCTCTCTTTCTTTCTCTCTTATTCTTCCCTCTCTCCCTCGTCGAACTTAATGCCAGTGGAACTTAATGCTAGACCTAATGGAAACACTGACAGATTAAGTACCAACAAATTATATTTTAAACTGTAAGGACCAAAATAGTATGTATCTCAAATTTTAAAGATCATGGGTGTAATCTACTCCTCGGATAAATTTTACCTTTCGTACCAAAAATGAAATTTTTTTTTTTTAATTTCATAAGAGGATTTGTAAAATTTCAACGTTCATTAAAAAAAATTAAGAAAATTAATAAAAAAATAAATGACTTAAACAGGAATTTGGTTGCCAAAAAGACCATTGGATTCTTCTACTAAGCCTCGGAAAACAAACCTCCCGATTATTGTAACTCTTACATGAACAAAATCTTCATCTACGGCCTATGCTCTACATTCCCATCATCATCTTTTTTTATTTCTACAATTAAAGGAAAAAAACACATATGTATAATTTACTAAACGCGGAATCCCAAATCATAGTTGACCATATCCCTTCTGCAATGCTTTATGTACAAAAGAATTGATTGTATGCAAGGCTATGGTCTTGGGCATGCCTGCCACTGACACGTGTGAGTGATTTTTTTAAAAATTAATATTTATTTTAATTTCACACGTGTCTCATAGGTGACATGCAAGCATGTGGTTGTCATTAATAAAGTTAATATTTTGCAGTAACCTGGTCAGATAGAACCCCCATCCCGTGCCTCCTCCCTTCCTATGCTAAAATTTATTTCGGGATATATCCTTGTCGATATTTGACCCATTAGCAACTCATTCAATCTTCCATTGTTAGATATTTCCATTAGTTGAGATTTGAGATTCGGTTTGGTTTTCGGAAAAAATCTATTGATTTTTGAACTATTTGATGATTTATTTTGTTTAAGCGATAAATATACTTAAAAAGATTAGAGTTTTTAGTAGGTAGAGATTTTTGGTGATTAAATAATAGGATTATTTCAATATGGGTTGTGTCTTAGCTTTTGGAATTATTAGAGAGACGTGATCTCGATGTGAGAGAGGGACAGTTTCATAGAGCTATAGAGATGTGAGAAATAGTGGGAAACATACCAAGTTGCACGAGAGCAAGGGTTTCCACGGGCCAAGACGTTAGTGAACATGGAAATTAGGTTCCTTCCAAGGCTCAAGTTTAGTGTTTATTTTGAATGTTCTGTATTTTTTTTTTTGTAATCTCTATACTTATAATAGATTTTTCTCTATCGTCCTTGGTTATAAACAATGGGAATTGAGCCACATTAAATATTTATGTTTCGTGTGTGATTTAATTTTTATTGATCCCATTGTTCAATACGCTTCTATTTGAAAATCCCAATACTTGCAAAATTTGAGTCAAAGGATTAATTGTCAGACGCGATGAGTCACTCTTAATCTTTTTTATCTAGCTGCGATTGGCTTCTTAATTGTATTTATCCTTTTTAATATAATCGTAAGCTTTGCTTAAACTCATTAAAAATGGCAGTTTTAATAGGCTCTCTTAAATAGGTTCCTTCGTTGAATTCATTTGGTGTTTATTTAGTCTTGTGTTTTTTTCTCTTTATTCATATTTTATTCTTTTAAATTTTCTTATTTAAATATTAGAGATTTTTTCTAGGTTTTTCCAATATTTAAGTTAGATTCATTAAAATTCTCCTCACTTTAGTTCAACCTTAAAAGCTTGTGTAACATTCAAGGTCGATGTAACATCAAAGGTCGTCATATCATCAACATCCAGTGATGCTTGTGGGTTAGGTTACGGCCTCACTGAGTCAAGTGGCAGTCATGATTGGATTCAGCGTGGATGTCAATTTCGAGCAAGACAACCCGCTAAGAACCCACCATTGCATTGATTGATTCCTTGTTTTTCAAGACACCAAGGGCATATGTGGATGGTCAAATAAAGACATTGTATGAGGGAGAAGGGTACCTCATGTTGACTCCATATATTTTTGATGATAATAAAACATTCCTCATTCATTAATGTCTAACTTCATTATTTAAGTGTGCAGGATAAAGTTAATTCCCTCATTAAAATGAATGATTAAAAATAAGATTATATGATAGATAGGTTAATCAATTGAAAAGTGAAAGATGAAAAGAATTAGTGAAGACAGGGTTTGTGTAATTGATTATCAAAGAGCCTTAATCAGTTAAGGAATGGTTGGGTTACAAGTTGAAGCAAAACAAAAAAATTCTAATCAGTTAATACTAGGCTTAATTGATTAAGAATGTGCTAGATAAAAGGAAAATAGAGGTGCACTAATTGGTTAAGACATGAGATTAATTGGTTAGAGCATAAGACTTGAAGAATCTTCAAGCGCCAAAATTCATATTTGAAATAAGTTTGACCGTTGAAGGGAGTCAAAATGAGGAAATTCAAATTCAAAAATTTTATAATTGATTAGAGCTTGTGTTAATCAGTTAAGGTTGAAGGAAATGAAACTCCAATTAGTTAAATGGAGAGTTAACCAATAAAAGGAAGCTTGCAGGCAGATAGCTCTTAATCGGTTAACGCAGAGTACATAGCAACAAGATAGTGCAAGGTAGAGAAGTTATAATCAGTTAGAGCTGCCTATAACAATTAGCCAAACTCTATCTATCTTTTTGAATTTAAGCACTAGAGGATAAAATAATTGCTAAAATGGCATCACATTTGTCCCTAACGGCTAGAAACTATCTTTAACAGAAAAATCTGACTTCTCAAGTATAAAAAGAAGTTCCAACGGTCGAAGAGAGGAGATTGAATGAGAAGAGAGCCATTTTAAGCAAAATGCTAAATATTTTTCACTAAAAAACACTTGATCTTCACTTTTACTTTAAAAAAAAATGTTTGAACTTGCATGTAATCTTTTCAAATTTGTAAAGACTTCTAATTGTACCTTTTTTCCTTCTTTTTCTTAGGTATTTAGAATGTGGGAAACACTCAAAAAGGTCATTGTAAGATAATAGAGCTTAAGTTAGAAGCTTACCTTGTAAAAACTTGGTGGAAGTTGTAAATTCCATTAGTATAGTGAAGTTGGGTTGAAAATCCTTGATTGAGAGATCAAGGTAGTGGATGTAGGTCAAAGAGACCGAACCACTATAAATACTCTTGCATTATCCACTTCTTTTTATCCTTCATTACTTGGTGTCTTGTAACTTTAACAAGATTCAATCTTTTCTTTCATATAGTTGATTAAGAGCTTTACAAGCTCTAAAGGGTTGAACAAGAAAATTCTAAATGCTATTGACCTCCTTTCAGCACTTCAATGGGACCAACACCTTGGGTTACCATGGAAGACCCTTGATAACACCAATCGTCGAGGCTACATAGGAAAAGTTATAATGCTAGATGAGTCATTCCACTTGGACCACCCTAAGGATTAGAGCACACTCTCAAGGAAGATTTCATAAATGTTAATATTGAAAGACTTGTCAACAATAGTTTACATAGAGCACCAACATAACCTATCTTTAAAACTATGCTGAAGAGACCATTTCTCTAGTTTGGAAAACCACTCTTCCAACCATTCTTAATTTCTTAAATTTAATTCCTCTTGAGTTTGCTTATTTGACGAGGAAATTAGGAAAGTGTAACCCATTAATCTTCCAATTACAATTATGACATGCTTCCCCTTCTACTTCTTTTGGTGTATAATTGCCTCGGATTCAAGGTAGTAATTATTATGCCTAACTGCGTAGTTTTGAAGCCAATGGAAGGCTTCCTCATTGATAGAGCCACAACAAGAAGGTCTAAGTTTCCAAAGAATGACTTCAAGGTGTTTATGTACCTTCAAGGACATAAAAGTAGGTTTGTGTGGCATTTTTGTTGGAATGAGCCTTGCAGCCAATCAGATTGGTTAAGGCTTAAATCCAATCATGCAATCATATCATTTATATTAAATGATTAGAGGTTTTCCTTCATCAATAAGACTATGTTTGTAAGTCTATTAAATGAAGTTTATAAAATTAACATGCCTTGTAAAGGAAGTGTAAAGTGTTACAATTATAAATATCATTAAGATTGAACATCAATGATGCTTAAAGACTTCTAGATTCTATATTATATTCTTTACTTTGAAAGCAAGCAACTAATCTCATAGGTTGAAGTATAAGAATACTTAAAATTAGAATGTAAGTGCTTATTCTAAGAACAAGTTCATTGAACATGACCCAAAATAAGGATTTCATTTGGTACTTTACTCTAGAGTCAATGGAGTATATCCTCATGTGATAGTCGTGCAAGTGATCTTTATACTTGAGACAGCAAGTTGTCTTATACGAGGATTGTTGTACTTTGATTTCATCTTTATGAGTCTTACCAAGGATGCCTAAACATGATGCTTTTAGGTATAACATGAGACATATGAATGTAAATAAGTGGTCAAGATAGGATTCATAACTTCAAGTGATTAAGGAGATGTATTTCGATTGTTTATGCCTTGAGTTAGCCTATGTGAAGACTCTAACTAGTGCACAATGGATTTTAGGAAATGCATTTATTGTAATCCATGATAGCTAATCAGTACTATGACTAAAGTTTAGGAGTTGACACGACACCATGCTCTTAAGCTTTTTGAGAAATATGATGAAAGGATTGAATTGCATTAAGAGATCGAGCATTGAAAGGTTGAGTCAAACCATCTTAACTCATCTAACATTTGAGTGGCCATAATGGATTACTATATCCCACTTCTGGTCTATGATCCTAAAGTGATTGATATGATCAATGATAAATTCAAAGTAGTTTGAATTTATCTAATCATAATTTTAATTCATGGATTACCTTTCAAGGTTATTGCCAACATATTGAAAGCTTAATGGGTCAAATACAAAAGGTGAATATTGAGATTAAATTGAGAGAGGTGACTAAGTTAGACTTAATCAAAACTAGAAGTTATGAACTTTTATTGAACTTAATTAAAAGGTTTAATTAACTGCAATGACCAATTAGCAATTACATTCAAAAAAAGTCATTACGGTTGAAATTTGTCCAAGATATAAATACCTTGCTTAAGCTACTCATTCTAAGTAACCGTGCCATCATTTTTCACTAGTGTGTTGTGTAGTTGCTTTTTGTGAGTATGTGAGAGAAAAATCTGTTTTTCTTTTGTACTATTTGGCTAGGGTGAAAAGGAAGAGAAAAGTGTTCATAACACATCCTTGCTAGCACATTGAAAGCTTGGCAATCCCACCATTTTGAAGGAATTTCTCTATTCACTGTGTGAACTTTCGTTAGAGGTTGCACAAAAACTTCTTGGATTGCTTTGGTTTGAGACAATCGAGCTTGATGTGAGGTCTCTCAGAGGGGCTATTTGGTGGAGTTTGAACAAGGAATCAAACTTTCTTTTGTCCCCAAGGTAATGGCCAGATAACATATGTGTTTTATTGTATTGCATATCATCCAAAATCCATGAAAGTGACCTTGGGTGGAAAGGTAGATTTTGATTGTTTACTTTCACTATGTTTGTATTTTGTTTTTTTTTTTCATTTTGCATTGCAATATATGACTGGCCCTTTCCCATCAATTTTGTCATACACCTTGCTAACATGGTTGGCAGAGGTGTCTTGGTTATTGAATTTTCTACTTTAGAAAAAGGCATGTAGGTTATGTCTGGTTATGTTGGTACCAAGCTTGTAATCAAGCAGCCAAAACTCGGTGAGCTTCCAATAAGGATTGAAACTGAACAAAACCAAAACGCCTTTCTCTAGTCGACCATTTATGAGGAATAAAAATGTTAACCACTACAACAAATTGGTCACATATTACTTTGAGCAATTGCCTACTGACTTAGGATGGTAGATTATTTATGAAGATTGTCACGATTTCATCTAAGTTGTGTAACTCGTGGGTCACTTTTTCCTTTCCCTTTCTTATCAATCTCACTCATAATCTCTCACCCTCTCAATTTCTCAACTCTTTCGATAATCTAGCTTGATTCCTCAAACCCTCGTCTCCTCCATAGCCCTTTCAATTTGTTAAACCTAGCCTTTTTCCTTTATTATCCTCTTAATTCTTAAGCCCAACATTCTCATTCGACATTGTATAATAATTAATGGGTAACGAGACTAATTAACGTGTCACTTGCCTAATGAGTAAAAATTAAAAAGAATGTCCATGTCAATAAAAAAGAAACCAAGTTATCAATTTAACAATTTGAGCCATCAATTTAACCGTATTTGTTTACAAATAAAGCAAAACAAAAGTAAAATTACAACACTAAAATTGTATTCTTTAAAAGATGAGTGATAAAATTTAACCTGTGTTGGTCCCAAATATAGGTGCTAGATGAGGGGTGAATAGCACTATCTCGGCTCTTTTTGGTAGGATTGAGACTTGGTCTCAAACTAAGGAAGATAAGGTAATGAAAACAATTGACAAAGTATTTATAGTGGTTCGGTCCAAGACCTACATCCACTACCTTGATTATCCAACCAAGGATTTTCAAATCAAACACTAAGATGGTGGAATTCACAAGCTTCCACCAAGTTTTTACAATGGTTTTTCCAAGGCTTAGCCACAACCTTTACACTAGGTTTTCACGAGATCAACTAAAACCCAATGTGGTTTTCCAAGGCTCAACCACAACCTTTAACTCTAGTTTTTCACGGGCTAAACTAGAACCCAACCCCAACTTTTCAAGGCTAAGTTGGAACCTACAAGCATCCAAGCAAACCTTACTTGATGCAAACACTTAGAGTGAAACACTCACTCTAAGAATACAAAGATAGATGAAGGAAAGTACCTAGTGATCACACGGTTAATCTATATGATATAAGTTGAAGTGCTGAACATAGATACAAAGAATAGGTGTTGAGGTTCAATGAAGAGTACAAATGATTTTCAGGTTTTCTACTCTCTTTGGCTTGAATATGATGGTATCTTTTTGTATGAAGCCAAAAGTTTTTATCTTTGGCATTTGAAGATCCTTTTATAGTTGGAGAAGCTAGTCTGATGGTTGTTGGGACGTTTATGACCATTAGAAACAGTTTGGGGAATGTTCTAGCCATTTTCTTGTCTTATAATGGCCTGGCGGATGAAGCAGACAGAGAACACTTAGTCGACTAAGATTTTTTCCTTGGTCAACTAAGTTGGTTCTGTTTCAGATACAGATTCCAGTGATCGCTTAGTCGACTAACCCCATTATCTTGGTCGACTAACTTGATTCTGTTTCTCCCCAAGCTTTACCCTTACACTTTCTCCATTTCAACTTTTATTCGACCAATGACCTTCCTTGGTTCACCAGGGAGCTTCATCAATACTGATCTTCCTTGTTCTTTATCCAAATCGTATCTTTAGATGTTCAATAGGAAGATTGTCATATTGTCTTATTTGTGATCATTTGCCCTGCACACTTGGTTGAAGTATTAGACACAAATGACATGAGAATGTTTTATTATCATCAAAAACTAATAGAGCCAACAACCTGTATCACAAATATTTTGAAATTACACTCATTCAACAGTTAGTGATAAAAAAAAGCCTTATCGTTGAATGACAAGAAAGAGGTTTTAAAACCATTACATGTGAGTTTTGTTTAATTTTCAATTAATTTATTAGTTCACTAAATTTATTAATTGATTTCATATATATTTAATATAATAATTATATTAGTTAAAACTACTATAGAATTTTGAAGATAAATGTAATGTGAAAAAAAAAAGAGATAAATTGTCAAAAGGACAATCTCTTCTTCCCACCCAAATTCCATGGTTTTGGTAAAAGCTTGGAAGATTAAATAGAGGCAGACGTTCAAGGCACAGGAGAGCGCACCAAAATCCTGTGCCGCCAATAATGTGAAGGGAATCAAAAGTGAGGCCCCGAGAGAGGCGCAAGCTGTCTTTTACTAGCAACAATTGTCATGAGTAGTCAAAAAAGCACGAAAGAAAGAAAGAAAAAAAAAAAAAGAAAGAAAAACCCTTTTATCATAGAGACAAAGAAAGGACACGCGGCAGTCGTAGGGACCAATTGTAATGATTCTAAATTTAACCAAAAAAAAGTCCCTCCTCAATCCTCAAGGCTCACCCTCTTGCTTGCCTCCCCACTCTCTTAAACCTTTTATTTTCTTGCTTTTCAAACAAGGAAAATAGTACCTTAGTCAGAGTATTTATCTACACAAATTTAGCCTTTCTTTTCAAACAAATTATTAGTTTAGTTCAAATTATAATTACGAGTTAAATCATCTCTTAGTTTAAATCTTTTTGTTTGCATGTCTATAGTTTATTGCATCATGTAAAAGATATTAGAACAATATCTTTATTCACTGTATTCAAAGTCATTAAATTATTTCTCAATTGTAACATTTCAAAGGCATGCAAAATATATTTATATTAGTGAGAGTTTGCCCCAACGAGAAACAGAAAGTTTTGAATTTTATTTTTTTTATTTGGGGATAATGTTAACATTTTATTGTAATAATTCAATTATGCACCAACATTAAAATTTTCTTTTATTGTTTGAACAAGTCTATGTTATTTAAAAACAATAGTATATAAAGTTTCATAGTCTAAAATGTCGGATTAGAAAGTCAAACATAACAAACCAAAAACAAAACTTAGATAATCAAGAAAAATAATATATACACTAAAATTCGTTACATTATACATAACAAGGAAAAATACAAGTTGAAGTATCTTCCCCAAAAAAAAAAAATTGTTGACTCAAGATAATTTTCCCATTCAGCACAGAACATATCGAGTCTATCAATCTTATTTGTACAAGAAAATCGTTGAGGTAATTGGCCTCAACATATAATCAACCTTTAAATCATTCAAGTAAACATTCAATCATCAATAAGTATTAAACATATTGAGACAATCAACTCTCATTTGTTACATTACAATTATCCTTATGTGTTGCTTCGGATCAATTTTATTTTTGATATAATTGGTTTTAAGTTTTTATTTAATTTTTTTAAAAATATCTTTAATTTATCAAAATAGTTAATTTGATGATAATTATAATTTTTATTTATAAACATAATCCGATTAAGAATTGCATAAATTTAACATTTTTTAAAACAAAATGAAAAAAAATTGAAGAAATATATCATCTGTTTCTGGCTTTATTTGTTGAACAGTGGTTTGGTCAAGACTGAAGATTGAAGACAGAAGAGAGAGAGACCGCCCAGTCATCCCATGAAATGCTTCCACTTGCTTTGCTAACTCACACACAGTCTCTCTCTCTCTCTCTCTCTCCTTTTCTCATTCAATATTAAATTTGTTAGCTCAGAGAAAGAACCTCGATGCTCGTGCGACCTCTGAGACCCTCTCTCTCTCTCTGTCTCTCTCTCTTCACACTCACCTCTTTCTTCCCCTACCTCTATATCTGTGTCATGCCTCTTCTCTCTTGACCATTTCAGTACTCTTCCCTAACTTCTCCCATGGTTTCATCGATTCTCTCCTTCTCTTTCTCTTTCTAAGAAACACTACCGCTACTACTACTACAAGTTCCACTATTTCCAAAGTAGAAAAACATACACACACACTCCCGTATCTCTCTCTCTCCTTCTTTGAGATCTTCACCGGCAAATTAAAGCAATAATATGGATATGAGCATGGGGAACATGGATTCTTCTTCCACTCAAAATTGGCTTGCTTTCTCTCTTTCCAACCAACAACAACAACATCTCAACCTCCCTTCTTCTTCTTCTTCTTCCTCTCATCATTCTTCTCACCTCTGCCTCTTTGAAGCTTTCACCACCCCCACCCCCACCGCCCCAACCTCAACAATAAACTCATCAGGTCCTCTAGGTTACACTTTCTTTTTGGCGTTTAAAGTAGTAAAAGCAAACAAAAGAAAACAGTTACCATTATTTTACTGTTTATGTTAAAAGAACTTGTTATTTATGATTAATGGGGTGATCATGTTTTTGGGTGCAGCACGAGAAGAAGATGCAGCAGCAACAGGTACTACCACCGCTGGTGCAACAGACTTATCCATGTTCAGAGGTGGCCCAAAACTCGAGGACTTTCTTGGCGGTTCTTCGACCACAACTGGAGCTGGAGGTGCACCTCACCCTCACTTCGCCGCTGAAACACCCGTGACTGTCTCTGACACCGAGATATATGACTCCGAGCTCAAAACCATAGCTGCTAGTTTTCTTCGTGGATTTTCCTCTGAACAAACCGACACTCACAAACAACAGCAGCAGCAGCAGCAACAACAGTTAGTACCTACAGCTGAGCCTGCACCAAGAAGAGCTGTTGACACTTTTGGCCAACGTACCTCCATCTACCGAGGTGTCACCAGGTAAAAAAACATAAACAAATAAATACTACGACCCAATTGTCTGTCGATTTTCAGATATATTAAAAAAAGTTTTAACTTTTATATATTCTATATTCTAATGCTATAAAAGTTGTTTCATTTTTTGTTCTTTGGGTTTGATTTAGGCATAGATGGACTGGAAGATATGAAGCTCACTTGTGGGACAATAGCTGCAGAAGAGAAGGCCAAAGTAGAAAAGGAAGGCAAGGTAATAGAAGCTGAAAGGTTATGTTTTTCATCTTATTGTGTCAGAATATTTTGAGGGTTTTTAATGATGTGTATATATATGACACCCTTGAGATCTAGGTCTCTGATCAAACATCTGACCAACTGTGAATGAATGGCCCTTTTGACGAGGTGGTGGTTGAGTTGAATATGTGACCGGAATAAATGGGAGTTAAAAGAAAATGAACGTTAATGGAGCATGCAAATCCCTGTATAAAAAAAGAAGAATGCCCTTTTCTAGGGCTAAAATCTTCTTGTGGACATTTGAATACCAAAGGCGCGCACTAGATTGACTGTGCTTTTAGTACTCACTTATTATTAAAAAAAATTATGAATGTTGAAGATTCTAATATGCTAATGTGGGCTCTTTATATGGCATGTACATGACGAATGATTGCTGCCATGCGACGCTCCGATTCTTCATCATTGTTGTTTTCAGTTTATTTGGGTGAGTCCAGTTCTAAGTGCTCTATAATTAAATATCATCATTCTCTTTTACTGTGACAAAATATTCTTCTTCATCACCATCAATAATTACTTCAGATTGGACTGCTGTTAGATTGTGGTCACTGTGAACCAAGATTCTTCTCTTTTGCATGGCTATGTCATCAACTTCAGCTTACATGAAGATTCTGATCTCTTGGATTTTCTTTCTCCTTCTTTAATTCTTTTAGGTGGGTATGACAAAGAAGAGAAAGCGGCAAGAGCTTACGATCTCGCCGCTCTTAAGTACTGGGGTCCGACCACTACTACAAACTTTCCGGTAACCACTGTTTCTCAGAATCTGGCGAGCATTTATTTGTTTTCTTAGTTAACTTTATTCTGTTCGATCTTAATAAAAAATTATACCTTTTCATAGATTTCTAACTACGAGAAGGAACTGGAAGAGATGAAGAACATGACTAGGCAAGAGTTTGTTGCTTCTCTCCGAAGGTAATGACCATTAAAATATCTCATTTGCTTTTAGGTCTGGATCTACTACGTTGTAATCTTTTTGGTCCTTTCGAGCAGAGATTAATTAGCTTTCTTTTTGGGTTATTTTTTATGTTTCAGGAAAAGTAGTGGCTTTTCCAGGGGTGCCTCAATTTACAGAGGGGTCACAAGGTTCCTCATATTCTTTTCCTATAGTTTTTCCTTTTTGTATTCGTTTGGTTCGTAAATAAATTGATACTATATTTCAACTGAACGTAAAATAATCCATTTTTCTTCTAACAATATCTCAGGCATCACCAACATGGTAGGTGGCAGGCAAGAATAGGAAGAGTTGCAGGCAACAAAGATCTCTATCTTGGCACATTTAGTGAGTTTTTCTTTGTTTTACTTGTATATTTTGAAAGGTTGCAAGTCAATATTTGTCTTATTTCCTTTCAAATTAAGTCTTTGAATTGTGAGCATATTGGCTGTGCAGGTACCCAAGAAGAAGCAGCTGAGGCCTATGATATTGCTGCAATCAAGTTTAGAGGACTAAACGCAGTGACAAATTTCGACATGAGCCGCTACGATGTAAAAAGCATTGCCAACAGTAATCTTCCCATCGGAGGACTCAGCAACAAATCCAAAAACAACTCTGATTCAGCTTCCGATAGTAAGAGCACCGACGATGACCGGGATCACTCCTCAGCATCATCCGCAGTGACTTTTGCGTCTCAGCCTGCTCCAAGCTCCACTCTCAGCTTTGCAGTTCCCATCAAGCAAGACCCATCTGAGTATTGGTCCAATATTTTTGGATACAATAACACAGCAGCTTCCTTAAGCAGTGCCAAGAACCCAAGTGTTGCACCAACTTTGTTTCATCAGTCATCAAACAATGGGTCCGCTTTCCAAGATCCCAGTGCTTTCAGCATGGCCTTTGGTGTGAATTCTTTAGTCAACGAAAGCAGCAATGGGTTATTCAATGGAGGTGGTTATGTTCAGCAACAAAGCAGTGTTAATACTTCAACTTCTTCCCTCCCATTGGCTACACCGACTGCCTTAAATAATAGCGGTAACAACAATTACGAGAGCTCTTCTGGCTACGGCAGCTGGATTGCACAATCTCTGCATTCTTATCAAACTGCAAAGCCAAGCCTCTCAGTGTTCCAGACACCAATTTTTGGCATGGAATGAGCTCATATACAGATGAAAATGGAGGATAAAAATCTGTGCAAGGCAAGGCTGAAAGGGAATTTGAGACATGGTGGTGAATGGTGATGCATGCACAGTTGGTGAGGGTTAACTTTTTTTCCTTGAATAGGTGAGGTGGACTGACAAGCGTTTCGCAGGAGCGGACAGTACTAACTGAAGTTCTTTTGTTAAGGGCCTTGGTTCCCTTCTCCCCTCTCTTTCTTTAGCTTTCATCCCTTACTGACATGATTTATATGGGTATAAATGAAAGAGGAGATCCTCTCTTCTCTGATGCTTCCATCTTGTTACTTGTTAGTATCAAGTCATCAATGTGAAAATTTTCCATTAACCTAGCTCAGCTTTGATCTATTTAAATTCCTATTATTTTCTCGTACTTCTTATATTAATAAGAAACATACACTGCTTCCCACATGTATAAAACAAATATGCTGACTATCTTTTTACCACAATAACCAGACATCGTGCTCCTAACCATTTTTCTCCAAAGGAAAACAAAGAAAATGGAACTATGTTTTATGTATTGATAATGTTGGAATTGGTATAAGCTTCCATCACCATTTTGGGGCTCAATTATACATTTAATGTGTTTTTAAAATTTCAAAGTTCGATTTTTTTTTTCACATTTACTGCATATTTTATAGAAATAACATTATGATAATATTTTTAAATGAGATAGAAAGTTTTTATCATTGACAAAATATTTTTGTAATTTTATCAAATGAAACTATTGACATAATAATTTTACTATTTCGTCTATACAAATTTAAATAAATTTTTATTTTTTATTACGTTAATCAAATTTTTATATTTTTTTAGTACTAAATAAGTTCTTATAATTAATAATTGACTAATTGTTGGTAGTCAAAATATTACTTGTCATTTTATATTAAGCTCAATGTGAATATTTCCAAGGGGGAGGGTGAATTGGAATATTTTAAAACTTCTTTGGAATTTAAGAGAAATAAAAATTTCTTAAACTAAACCCTTTTTTAGAATTGAGCAAAACAATAAATTTTTGTGGAAAGAAAGAAGTTAATAACACAAATGAATTTGAAAAGAATAGAAGAGAAAACAACACAAGAGTTTTTATAAAGGGTTGCTCTATTTGCCTATATCCTTCCTCTTAAATTCATTAAAGAGTTTAAAATCTACTATTGAAATGAAAATTAATACACTACCTTTTATGGATCAAGTACAACCTTATAATGCAATGCCTTTTATGGGTTAAGTACAACCATTCTACCTTTACTTTGATTAAGGTATAATTACTCAAACACTACCTTTTCAATTGGTTAAGGTATAACCACTTTCAAATACACAATAAATGAGATGGGTGCAGCTAAAATGCCTCTTAAAGGTTGAGTAGCAAATTAAGTACAATGTTTAGTGAGGAAGAAATATAAGAATTGAAGACTTAATAAATGATACAATAGAAGACTTAAATACTAAAAGAGTAACAAAGAGTATTGAATGATTATAGTTAAATTCTTCTCTTAGAAATGTGTTTCAAAGTCTTCTAGCCTTCATAAATGTGGTAAGAGCTTGTATTTATAGTTGTTGAAGCTCCTTGATGTAGTTGGAGATGCATTTAATGCAAAAATAGTCGTTTTTCTATTCATTCTGAACCCCAACAGTCGTATTGTATCAATACATGTGTGGATATATCGATATGTTACTGTTTTTATTTTTGAATCTTCATGGAAATTTATCAATATATTTTTATAATGTATCAATATATTGAGTTTGATTTTGTAGATTTTGACCTTTTATAAGAAAATATATCGAGACATGATGAACATGTATTGATAGATTTGAACTAAAAGCATTTTTCAAGTCCTTTTTCATTGTTCTTTTCAAACTCATCTGAAAGAACTATAGGATGTCTAGGCTTGATTTATTAATACTTAGATGAAATTTTGATAATTTTCTTTTACCATTTCAAGACATGGATCAATTTGAAAGCTATAATGCTAACAGTCTCTTCCTTTTTTATATGACATAACAATGAGCAAAATTTGCTCAACCTTTTTGAAAATAGACTCTCCTAAATTTGAAGGATTTGAAAATTGTGTAAAATTTATAAATTATCCTTCAATTTTAAGTTCTCCCCTTTAATTTGTGCTCCCTCTCAATTTAAGGTCTTTTAAAAATTTAAATATTAAAAGTGATTTGGCCTTCTTAAAAAAAAAAAACCCCCCTTGATTTTATATGCAAAATTTGCTTGTTAAAACCATTTCCCCCTTTTTTGTTATATCAAAAAGAAAGTTAAACATGAAAGGGAAATTTGATCAAATTTGAAAGCAGAGTTTAAGGAAAGATTATGTCAAGATAACATTAAAATCATGCCAAGCTCAAGAAATAGATGTTAGTGTAATAGCATAAAAAATGCATAAATGACAAAGCAGTGATGGCATAGAATAATTGCAGAAGGAAGATAGTATCATCATTAGCAAGAAAACAAGCTCAAAAGCAAAATTCAATAGAAAATGTAAAATAAACCAACAACAATGCCAAAATCAACAACCAACTACCATCTAATACAGTGCAAAAAACTAAAAGAGTTCAAGACTGAAACAATCTATGCAAGACAACAATAAGAAACAAACATGATGAAAACTAAATGTAAATGAGAATGCTACCATTCAATTTGAAAGGCTAGGTAAAGCTGATATGAAGTGATGTCCCTTATGAAGTAGTCAAGGTGGAGGTGGAAAATGGGCCCGAAATTACTTCTCTAAAAGTTGCTGGTGATGCAATAAGTTACGGTTCTAAGCCTTCAAAGCATCAAACCTGCTAACCATATGAGCATCCATAGATTCCATATTTGATAACAATCAAGTAAATGCTTGCTTAAAGTCAAAAGTAGTGGGCATTGGTGGGTAACTAAGCGCAACACTAGGATTTACACTAGGACCAACATTAGTGGTTGCACTAAGCTCAGCATGTGTGTCATCATTTCCCTCATCCTTAACTATTTCAGGTTCATGGATAGTTTCTTTAGGCATCCAAGTGTTGTTGACCAGCACAAAACCCAGCTTGTTTATGGCATGCTTATTAATTTTAGTGTGCATGGCATGTTGTTTAGGTGGATCACACCCAGTATTGATGCCCACAGATCCAATGATAGCACTAATGGCCATGCCATAAAGTAATGTTTTCCTAAACTTGTTTATTATTTTCAGCATGTCATCAAGTATGAATTTGGATAGGTTGACACAATGTTGGGACTTAATACGATAAAAAAACTAGAAATCCTCACTATAATGATGGAATAGTTGGTGCTGTGAGGGCGAATTATATGGGACAGGATAAGATAAAGGATACAGTCGTAGAATGATAAACATTTGACATTGGTTGTACCTTTTTCACTGGCAAAAGGGTAGAGGTAGATTGTGGATAGAATTTCATTAGTAAATACCCCTTCAGCATAGTCTTTATCCCTTTAACGAACATCAAAACCTAAAATAGTGTCCAAGGTGTACTCAGTTACCACAATTTGCTTTCCTATCACTATTGAAACAAACCTATTATTGTGAACTACAGGTTCAGTATCCTTATAATCTTAAAACTTAGTGGTGGCATTGAAATAAAACACTTGGACTAAATTGGCATAATATGTATGATTCATGGGCAGGTAACTAAGTCAACCTAATTCTTGAAAGTTAACAATATATGGAAAGTTAATTTGCTCAAGATAGTGGAAGTCAATTACCATGTTCGGCTTGACATCCCATTTGGCATAGTCTTTCTCGAACTTAGACTCTAGGGAAGCATGAGAGAAATTTCACTTGAAAGAGTGCTCATTAACTCGTGGTGTTAGTAGTAGAGGGTGGGCGGCAGAGGCTTCACCTTGGTTAGAGTCTTATTGGCAAAAGTTGTGTGTTTGAAGTGTTTAGAACAAGGGGCCATGTGAGGATTTTTTATTTTGAGGAGTTTATATGAGAATAAAATGGTAGAAATAATTAAAGAGCTTTAAAAATACCTTTTAATCAAATCAATTTTGATTCAAAACATGAATAATTTCAAAATTGGATGGTTACAAAATTAGGATTTTAGAAAGAATTTTGTGTGATTTTAAGCTGAATTTGGTGCTTATAAGAGGGAAAATGGTGTTTTGATTGAGGAAAACACCTTAGAAACACTTTAATCAGTGCCAAATTGAGAAAAAATAACACAAAAATGAATAGGGTTGAAATAATTTTGAATTTTTAGGTCACGAGGTATGTTGAAAATGACTCGTCAAAGGCTTTACTCATGTATTGATACTTTTGTCATAGATTTTTATTTTTGGTTATTGGAAAAAATGCATCGCTAGATTTGGTGATCTATCGGTACATGTCCTTGAATGTATTAATACATTTGTCCATGTATCGATACATTCATCATAAGAATTTTATTTTAGCTATTAGAAAGATTGTATCGATGGATTTTGCAATCTATTGATACATGTTTTTGCATGCGTCAATACATGGGTGAAAGTATTGATACATGAGCCTCTATAGCCTTGAAAAAAATGATTTTTTATTTCTAAAAATCTATGACTTGGTTCAGACATGTTTTACAATCAAAATAATGTGAAATTGTATTAAAAGAATAGTTTTAAGTATTGTCTTGAACTAGTGCAAGTGAGTTTTTGATAGTAAATCATGAATTTCTAAAGAAAATAGCTCCCTTAACTACCTTAGCATATAACTTAATAGTTGGATGGCCATGGTATGAATGCGCATGAATGTATATGTGTCATGACATGATTTCATAAACAGCATATATACCAATTGTAATAACCAAGCATCAAATATGCCCATCACACATTACAAGTCATGAATGATATAAATAAGGCATCCATACATGGTTACTTTATTCAAATAGCTTTCAGCAAAATTTATCAGTTTCAATAAGCCTTGATAGTTTTCTCACCTAAAATGGATTCAAAAGACCTAGTTCACTTCTTATTTTCAAAAATGTTCTTTATCAAGTGCTTTGGTGAAAATATCAGCCAATTGGTTTTTTGTACCTACATATTCAAAAGCAACATCTTTTTTTTGAACATGATCTTTAATAAAATGGTACCTTATTGCTATATGTTTTGTTCTAAAATGATGGATGGGATTCTTTGTGAGATTTAGGACACTAGTATTGTCATATTTAATGAGAATTCTTTTCATAGTTAGTCCTTAACCTTTTAATTGTTGCTTCATCCATAACACTTGAGCACAACAACTTTTGGCAGCCACATAATCAGCTTTGGTAGTGGATTGAGCTACACTATTTTGTTTCTTTGGAAACTAAGAAATCAACATACTACCTAGAAATTGACATATGTCGAATGTGTTTTTTCTATCTATTTTGCATCCACCAAAATTGACAGTTGAATATGAGTGGAAATCAAAAGTGGAACTCCTTGGATACCATATTCCTATATTTGTTATGTCTTTTAAGTACCTAAAAATTCTTTTGATAGCACTCAAATGAGGTTTTAAGAGATGATTGAAACCTAGCACACAATCCTAAACTAAGCTTATGTTCGATCTACTAGCGATAAGATAAAGCAAGAAACCAATCATGAATAATAGGGCTTTTGATCAATAGACGTACCTTTTTCATCCTTGTCAAGCATTATTGAGGTGCTCATTAGAGTGTGATATGTTCTTGTGCTTTCATTCCAAACTTCTTGAGCATGTTTGTATATTTGGGTTGACTTATGAATGCTCCATTTTTCTTTTGTTTTATTTGAAGTCCAAGGAAATAGTTTAACTCACCCATCATGCTCATTTCAAATTCTCCTTACATGGTTTTAACAAACTCTTGACAAAGAAGTTCATTAATAGCACCAAAAATAAAATCATAAACATAAACTTGTACAATTAAAATGTCTTTGCTTTTGTTTTTGATGAAAAGAGTTTTATCAACCTTCACTCTATTAAAGTGATTTTTGATTAATAATTTTGATAAAGTTTTATACCAAGCTCTAAGTGCTTGCTTTAAACTATACAAGGCTTTTCCTAATCTAAAAACATGATTTGGAAAAGTAGGACTATCAAAATTGGGAGGTTGTTCAACATATATTTCTTCATTTATAAGTCCATTTAGAAAAGGACTCTTAACATCCATTTGATATAACTTAAAGTTAATGTAACATGCAAAAACTAAAAGCATTATATTGGTCTCTAATCTAGCTACTAGAGTATAAATCTCATTATAATCTATTCACTTTTTTTCACTATATTCTTTGGCAACTAATCTAGCTTTGTTTCTAGTTATGGCTTCATTTTCATCCATTTTGTTCCTAAAGACCCATTTAGTACCTATAATTGGATAATTATTTGGTCTGGGAACTAACTCTCATACTTGACACCTTTCAAATTGATTTAATTCTTCTTGCATTGCTAGTATCCAATAGTTATCACCTAAGGCTTCATCAATATTTTTAAGTTCAATTTGAGAAATAAAAGCAACATACTCACAACAAAAGATTCAAACAATCCCTTATTCAATTAATCAATTCTAGATATAAAACCAGTCAAAAAACGTATTTTATCACAAATTCTTTCAAATCAATAAATGAAACAAATATAATCAATTTCAAACTTCAAAGTTTAAGTCATAGAATTTCCATTTAAGTTCTCAAACTTTATTTGACAAACTTGTATATTCATGGAGTTCTAACTTAAGAAGAATGTAATAGAGAAAGGGTTGGTATATCTTTATGATAATGGTATTGTCACATCCCAATTTTGGGATCAAGATTGACGTAAAGGCTTAATGGAAAAAACCCATTCGACCCAAGCAAGTCCTATAATAACAGATAGAAATTAGATAATAATGTGTAAAACCATGGGACATATCACCATGTAGTATTATATATAAAAACATCAGAGTTCATATGCATTACCTTGTGCTCAAAATTTAAAGGATAAATACTTTTGAAAACATATAGTGTATTATGCTATCTTGTGGCAAAATTACAAAGTATGAATAATTATTACAAATGTAAACAGAAATTAACAATTCCATTTGCAAACAAATAAAGACAGAATGGACAACATATTACAACTTAAATAAAGGAATGACTTCCATTGGATGCCTTTAGACCACCTACCACAAGACAAAGATAACTCTTTCCAAAGGACGATGAGCCAAGTATTTTATTAATCTAAAACGACAAATACAACTTATATGTGTGAGTTATAAAAACTCTATGAGTAAATACATGGAGGGGAAACAAACTAAACGGAAGAGTGTTTATAGAAATACATTTTTAATAAAAAAAGTTATAGATCAAATTTCCAATCTTTTGTAACCTTGTTTTCTAACATAAATTAGAGTTGAATCAGAACATTTCAATTGAGTACAAAACCTTTAAAACTTAAATGGACTTAACCAAGTCGAATACAATCTCAAAATCCCTTTTAAATAATAAGTTTTAGAAATAAGCCTTAAGTATCGATACTTTCTCATAGAATATTGATACTTTTCAAAAAGAATACTTTTTAGAGCCCACTAGACACAAGGTATTGATACTTATACCTAAAATATTGATACTTTCAATGCAGTGATCTTACTGACTTTCAAATATGGAAACTTTCAAAGAAAGTATCGATATTTTCAACATAAGATGTATTTTCAAATAATTATATCAAAATAATTAAAAATGTCATATCTACTCACCTAGTTGAAGCATGTATTTTCCTTTAGCACCTTATGAAAATAAACTCAACCTCTCCAAGTTACTAACTTTTTCGACAAAGCTTATCAACGTATAATCCATTATCAACATTTACTTATTTATCCATAACTTTCATAAATACCCATTTATCCTTTTACAAGTTCCTTTAATCATTCTTTAACAAAAATCAGCAACTAAATCTTGGTCTAACTAAGTATTTATAGCCCAACTGACTAGGGTGTTTAGTAGCCTTACCTTGGTAAGCTTGAGAGAACCAAAACTAATAAAAAACCTAGAGTTTTAGAGAGAAACAGATTTTAAGGAAACGATTAATTCTGGAATTTAAAACCAAAAGATTAAATGGTTATGATGTAAAAACCTTTCCTTTAGAGGTCTTTAAAATGAAAATCTGAACTTGAATTTAAACTTAAACAATTTAAAATGACTTGGAAAGATGAGAGAAAAGGTAGAGAGAGAAAGTGTAAAAACGTCTAAAATAGGTTTTTAGGGGTTTAGAATATTATTATATTTACAAAAAGTTTGTTTTACCCTTATTTTTTTTCGAATCCATAATGTAAGTATTGATCTTTTGGTATAAGTATCGATACTTTCTTTTTAAAGCAAGGGTATTAATACTCTTAATGTAAGTTTCGATACTTGTTCATCAAAAAGCCTTTTTGGGTTCAAGTATCGATACCTAATTTAAAGGTATCGATACTTTTTGTACACAATGCAATTTTACATCTAAAACAAGGCCAATTAGCCCATTCTAAGTCCTATATTTTAAATAGGCTTAATGATTTCATAAAACATGCATTTCGTAAAGTATAAACATTCAAAAATTTCAAACGGAGACATTAAATTAATAGCTCACCAACCTAAGTTACATTTTCACCTTTAATTCAAAGTTGGGGTTTCACATCGTCCTCATTATCAGGACAATAGATTAAGGGTGTCTTAACACAAATATGGTTCAGTGCACATAGCCACAAACATCGGAATGGAACAGAATAGATCATTGTGCACAATGGCTACATCTACTGTCGCTAACTATAGGTCTTTAACTTAAGAGGTTCCACTAAATTATCAAAACAAAATTCATTTGGGTGAACTTATTCACTTACATGAAACGTATATGTTAAGACATGTACTTGTACAATGTCACCAACTTTAGCTCATTTCAAATTAGACAATCTTATGCTAAGGCCATTCAAATATTATCAAACATAGATTTCCAATTTCACACATCATTCCAATCGTTAAACAAGATTCAAAATTTGAAGTATCAAAACATTCAAGGTGTTTATCCTTTATGCACAAAACTAAATAAATAAGTGCTTAGATTTAAATATATGAATATAATACACACACACACACACACACACTAGAAAACCATATTTAAACATGGCATCCATCATCAAAATATTTCTCATAAACACATACTTATGTTAAATCAGCATTTGATTTTAAACTATTGGCAAGGCATGCTTATAATTATATCAAAATAATTTAAAATGCCATATTTACTCATAAATACAAAGAGTGCCCTTCCTTTAACACTTACAACCAACACCACTTGTTTGGTACAGAGTATTTACGTCTTCAACAAAACCTCGAATGTTTGATAGCCATTAATAGCCTCATTTATTCCATAAAATCCATAATAATCTTACTTTTCCAACCAAACACTAACTAATCTCTTTCTAAACCTAAAATTAGTTTCTAATCTTCATTATGATAATAAATTCATAACGTACACAACCTAAATTTGTGATAATCTTACCTTTGTGAGCTTATGGTAACCAAATCAACTGAAAACCTAAGTTTTAGAAAGAAACAAATTTTTAAAGATAGATTAAAACTAAAATGAAATCCATGAAGTTAGATGTTTAGGAAACCAAAATCTTACCTTTTGAACACTATAAAACCAAAATCTAAGTTCAATATCATGTTCGTTTGGAGAAAAAATGTAGAGGAAATATTAGAGAGAGTTGACAGAGAAGAGCAGTGGAGAGAGAAGTGAGAAAGAAGAAAAGAGAAAAGATTGAAAGCTAGTGAATGAAATAAAAAGTTAGATGAGTAAAGAGGTTTTGTAAGATTACTGTTTTAGCTTTTTTGGTAAAACGTTGCATAAGTATTGATACTTAAGGCATAGGTATCAATACCTTTTATGTAAAAAGCCTTTTCAAGGCATTTTGGGTAGCAAGTATCGAAACTTACAAATACGTATCGATATTTATTATGCAGAATGTAGTATAGGTGTCAGGTATTGATATTTCATTCAAAGGTATCGATACTTTTTTAATCGAAATATGAATTTTTTAAGTAATAAACTGTAGAAATTTAAACTGAAAACATTTATCAAGAGCTCACCAAACTAAGTTACATTTTTATCCTTATATAAAAATGAAAGGTTTTACATTATTTCACCTTTAAGAAAATTTGTCCTCAAATTTAATCAGATTGTACTAAACTCTAATTTTGGAATAAATGTAAGTACTTCGTCCTCAACTTCCTAAGTCACCTCTTTAGTAGAGTAGTTGCACCATAACACTTTTGTGGAAGCTACATCCTTGGAATGAAGTCTTTTAACTTGCCTCGCTAATATTTCCACTGATTGTTCTTCATATGTTAAGTCATCCCTCAACTGCAGTGCCTTATATTGAATTATGTGGGACAGATTAGGGTTGTATTTATGAAGAATGGATACATGAAACACCTAACGTACAATAGAAAGATTCAGGAGTAGTGCCAATCTATAAAGCATTTCACTAACTCTCTCGAGAATTGCAAATGATCCAATTCACCTTAAGTTTAATTTACTCTTCTTGCCAAATTTCATAATTCCCATAGTTGGTGAAATTCTAAAAAATACATGATCCTCCACTTGGAACTCTAGTTATATTTGTGAAAATTCAATTTTTCACACAAGAAAAGATGAATCAACATCAACTCACTATAACTCATATACCCATAGAACATCAATTAGTAGATGTATTTACCAAACCCTTATCCAAAGATACATAACATCAATTAGAAAGCTAGATTTCACTTTTAATTATCCCAAGAAGTGATCTCCTAGTTCAAAGATCATTTGAAAAAAAGAAAAATAAAAAAACTTCCATAGAAACGTTGTTAGAATCAATAAACTTTGTGACTAAAATGAGATTAGTTTTAGCTTTAGGGACTCATAAACATTATTTAATGAAAAAAATAGTGAGAGGAAGGATTAATTGAAGTAGAATTAGTATGAGGTACAACTACATTTGTGCCATCACTATGAAAAAGTTCATTTGGGTCATCATACTAAGAGGAGAAGTGCAAGTTTTGCAATTATTGGTTAAATTATGAGATGCTCCTGACTTAACTAGCCTTTGAGAGGATGTTGCTTCTATGTTGACATGGTTAGTAATTGAGGTTGATAGCTCCAACTTAATCTTGAAGCAATTTTTAGCTGAATGGCTTGTTTTATCACAAAATTGACAAAAATTCTAGAACTTGGGTAAGTAGAATTCTTGGTAAAACATGAAGTTAAAGAAGGAAACCTATTACACTAACCAAGTTAACCCCACTTTGTTCTTTTGAAAGGAAATGGTGATGTCTTGGTAGCAAAATGAGGATACTTAAGGATTTTTACTTCTTAAGGAATGATCATATTTCTTAAGGATTCTTTCTTCTTAAAGACATTTTTGGATTTTACAACCTCATCCAACAGTCATTCAAATGAGATATAAGATTCTTGAACCCTAATGCAAGTTGAAATTTCTTTGAAATCAAGACCAGTATTGCCATTCAAGACATGAATGACAAGTTCTTCAAAACTAGCAAGCTTGTTGACCAATGTAAGCTCATATGCCACATTTGTTAGATTCTAGAAGTATTTTTAGGCAAATTTGGATTCTTTTGGCTTGGTAAGCTTCTCTCTTAAATTCATCATTCTTGATATGGATTATTTGCATAAAGTTAGTTAATTTTGTTCTAGGCATCCAAGGAAGTTTCAACAAAAGGAAAAAAACACACTATCTCTAAAAGATGAAATAATGCCATGGACTAGTAGTTGATCTTATCTAATCACATGATCATAGGGTGGATTGGGAACAAGAATGTGAGGAGTTTATATTTCTTGCCATATCATGGCAAGGGGTAGGGTGTTGAACCATCAACATGTCCAATAAGTTTGAAACCAACGAGAAGCGATGTGAATTAAGTCCTCGAAGAGAGAAAATTAAGGGGTTTGAGTTTTATACGTAGATAGGTAGCAACACTGATGGTGATCAAAGGAGCTTATTGGCTTGAAAACAACAATGTAAGGTTGGATGGAATTGTTGGAAGGCTAGTTTCAAAGATTGAGGAAAACATTATGAATATGTGGTGAAGCAATTTGGCTTTATGGAGCTTTGTAGTGCTAATACCATAGAGAAATCAAGATAGGAGATTGAAAATGATGAAAACTACCTTGAGATTTTTATTGTATTGTAAAGTATTTATAATACAAGAGGTATGTGATTTGATAAGTTTACAAGTTTGAATACAAAGATGTGTAAATGAGGAAACAGATGAGATAACATTAGAGTTTAAGTTTGGATAAGTGTTTAAAGTTTGAATTTATTAGCTTGGTGTTTCCTTCTTTTTCTTGATTTGAGTTTTCCCTCAAATATCCAAATAAATTGAGATAGATCTTGTAGTTGTTGTGATCTTTTTCTGAAGTGGCACTATATTGCATGCTTGCTACTTGATTGCTTTAGGCTCTAGAGAGCTAAATGCTGTTGTTAAAATTGCTTTAGGCATGGTAGGTGCTATAGTTGAGATTGCTTAAATGGATGCTATGATAATAGGTTTTAATGATGCAATTGATGCAATAGCAAATGATTTTATTGTTGATTTTGCTCATGAATAATGTCTAATTGAAACTACTTAATTCAATTAACTATTAAAACCAACAATCCAAATTTGACCTATAATGATCATATATAATGATAAAAAGTATATTAAAAAGTAATAGATAAGAACCAACACACACACACTGATGCCCTTCTAATTTGTATACTTAGCTTCTTTCTATAAAAGGAAAGATCAAATATAATGATATAAAGTAAGGTAAAAAACCCATATACCAATAAGTTTAATCGAAATTCCAAATGGGTTCATTAGTTTTCGAAATGAATACTTTACCCCAAAAGTGTAAACACTGTTAACAAAGATTATGAAAAGTCTAAAATACCTTTATTTCTTTATTAATTTAAAATTTTATTATATTTTTAAATTAATTAAGAAAAAAGAACATCGATTGGTGCTTTCCAAAGAAGAGAGCAATAGATCCCCTCCCTTCCGATCGGTGCTCTTTTTTCTTAGGGAGCACCAATTTCCCTCCCTTATTTTTTTTAAATTAATAAAAATTGTATAATAGTAATTTTTAAAATTAATAAAGGGTAAACTTATTATTTTAATATTACTATGTCATTAAACTAACAAAAATACTAACGGTTGACTAACAATTGAATCTATGTGTACAATGGAAGATTTTTTTTGAAGCAAAGTATCCATTTCGAAACCTAATGAACCCGTTTGGAATTTCAATTAAAACTTAAAAGAATAAAGGTATTTTACCTTAAAAAGTATATTAAAAAGCAATAGATGAGAGGAGGTGAATGTCATGTTGTAGATTAATTACAAGATTGAGCTCTTGTCTCGCATAGGCAAAGAAAGGAATAGATTTTCAACACATATCCCCTTGAGTACAAGTGACATTTGATTTTATTTGTTATGGTTCTTATGGTTGGCGTGAAAGTATATGGTAATTTTAAAGAATTCTTGCATCTTTGTGTCAAATAAATAATTTATATAACTAAACATTTGACTTAATAGTTGGTGTATTCTCTCTCTACTCTAAAAATTGGATTTGATTCTCCATTTTCAATGTAAAAAATAACCCTTTAGGGCATGCTTGGTTGAAGGGAATGGAATAACCATTCCTCCCCTATTCTTATTCATGAGATAAAAACTGCATGTGGTTCAATAAAATGGCTATTCTTCGGAATATATATCCATTCCAAGAGAAGCTTGAATAACCATTACCAAGGCTCCTCTTGGTAATGGCTATTTCAAATTGTTGGGAATAAAAAAAGAAGTTAATTAGATAAATATATCCTTTTACAATTTAAAAAATTACTTTATAAAAAATACTAAACCTATTTTTTTCTCCCTCTTCCTCACTCCTTCTCTCTCTAAAGCATAGAAGACACAAATTTTTTTACTTCAATTTCAAAAAAAAAAGAAATGAAAATATTTAAATCTTATTTAATATATTAATGTTATTTAACTATAATAAATATTATAAAGAATATTATTTAATATTAATTTTTAAAAATGATAAATGTCATAAAGAATATTATTTAGTATTATTTAAATTTAACGAAGAATATTTTGTCTTTTAATATTAAATATTATTTAATTATAATAAAAGATTTAATTATCTTTTAATGAAAAATATTATTAAATTATAATAAAAATGTTTGTATTTTGGTGAATATATTATTTAATTATAGTAAAAGTTATTTTGATTTTATTACTTAAAATATTTTTATCTTTTAACAAAATAAATTATTTAATTTTAATAAAGAGTATTTTTTTTCTCATCATAGTATTTTTGTTTTTTAATTAAAAAGTTTTTAAATTTTAATAAAGAGTATTTGTATTATTTACTCATTATTCTTTAACTATTTTTAAAATTATTCCTGCTAACCAAACAATATAATAAATAGTAATACCAATTTCTATCTCATTTCATTCTCATGAGTCAATTTACAAAATAATAATTATTTTTTTATTTATTTTTTAAAAATAATTATTTATTTCTATTTTATTCATTCTAGTGAACCAAGCATGCTATTAGTATTAAAAATTGAGATCATCAATGGGCAATGTTTGGGATACATGATTTGAGTGCCGGATTGTGCTTGTCAATTTATAAAGCACTAATAATAAATAAAGGCTTGGTTGAGCAGAATGCCTAACATAGAGACAGGCAGTCTAAACTCTTCATTAGGAGGGCCAATGCAAATGACAAAAAGTAGAGGGAACCAAAAGTGAGGCAGCATTACTTTAACACGAGAATAATAATATACTATAAGACAAGGAACAAAACCCATTTTGTAGGGGTTTTGTTTTAGCTTTTATGGGATGGGATGGTGCGTCTCTCCAAAAGCTTGAAGCGAGATTCAATTCAGAAAAACAAAAATATACGTCTTTTCTTGTCTCTTACAATCCATCTTTTGGATGATGGCTGTCCAGTGTACCTTTCGGCGCTTATTAGATCCGAAGCCCCACCAACATTGCCACTTGGACCGCTTGACTGCTTCTTTGACTGTTGCTTCTACTACTACATTTATATTGCCTTCTTTTTGCTACCATGTGAAAGATTTGCTTTTATTTCTTTCCATCTTATCTGAAATATTTCCCTTAATAGCATGTTAAGTTCAGTTATTAATTATCTCAAAAGCTTAAGTGGAATAAAAAGAGTTACAAATTTGATTGAAAAAAGTTTTTTTTCATAAGCTAATCACTAGTATTTCTTTTAGTCCATTTTATAGTGTAATGAAAGAAGATGCAAGCCTTAAGCATCTTTCTTCTTCTTCTTCTTCTTCAGAAGTAGCAATTGATAAAAACGAGCCTAATTTTATAAGATATGACCACTATTAGGATTATATATAGCAAAAGATGATTGAACTCAATCAGCTAAGTGATGAGATCATGTGCTAAACTTCTATAACATGACATGGTCCATATAAATTTTCTAACTCTGCTCTATATGTTAAGTAATCATGATAATCCAAGTGACTATGCCAACATGATAATATATTAAACCCAATGGCCCATATGTCATTTCCCCAAAATGCCCGAATGTCTATACTCTAGACAGTGAAGAGCAAATCCATGAGACACTCAAATATATGTACAAATATTAATCTCTAATTCCTCTTATTTTTAAGTCGCAATTGTGGTCTTTTACTGGCTATAGCTGTCGGATTTATATAAGTTTTGGGATTAATTAGTATGAATTATGACCAAAAAGAGATGACCTCCAGTTCGAGAGGAAGATATAAACAAAATGGAAATGTCATAGTCTTCTTTCTCATCTCACTACTTAACAATATATGACAAAAAAAAAAAAAGGAGTACCCTAAGTAGTCAGGTGAAACAAGTTTTAACAAATAAAAAAGTGTTGAAAACCTCGGTTAAGTAACATTTTAGCTGTATTTTCAAAATCTTATGCATGTGCTAATAATGGTCAAAGTAGACAAGAGAATGAAGGTAACTTTGGCTTTATTGTATTATTGGAGCTAAGGGTGTCGTGTTGCTAAGCATAGGAACAAAATAATGAAGAGCACGTGATGCCAAAAGATTAATCTACTTCCTAACCCCGCAGCTCTACGTACCTAATGCAGTTTGGCCTTTGTATAGCTGCTACAATTATTGGTTCCTTGTCAAGGGAAGCTATCCCATCTTTGTCTTGTGCGCCTATTTACAGTTTATTCTTAAATAATTTTATCATTTTTTTAATATTTTCTTTTTTTTTAGGGTATATATATGACTTTGCATTATCTAAAAAGAGATAACCCTCTTCATTTCATAATTAAATCTAACCTTACTCGGGTCGAGATTGGAATTTATGAATTGCACATTATTAGAGTCTCAAACTTTTAACTGTATTCATACATACAACTTATATTATGGTACTTAAATATAAACTGAGTGTTGTACTACAGCATCAAATAACGCATGAGGGAGTTCCATAGAATCCATGATTAGACTGCAAAAGTTTGTTGGCAAGTGTGTGTGTGTATATATATATATATATATATATATATATATATAGTCAAAAGTTTCATTTTACATCGATAGTATAATCATTAGGGAGTTCCATAGAATCCATACCCATGTTATATATAAGCAAGTTTTGTTTTGTTTTGTTTGTTTTGTCTTGCTTTTAGGCATGCATAGCATATAAGGAATTTAATTATATATTAAAATGTGGAGGAAAATCTTAAAATGACATAACATATATAATATTTATCATTTATTTATTTATTCTAATTACTAAATATATACCAACTATTGAAAAGATGCTATAAAATAAAATGTGTAAGATATTGTAATTCATGTAGATATTTATACCTCTCTTTGTATAAGTAATTATTCATGATTTTTTTATTACTTTTTAGCACTTAAACACGAACTGATTATGTATATATGTGAATTTTATTTATAAAAATTATGTGTCTTTCATTAAGTGATAAAAGTAAAGAATGTTAAGGTAGGTCTTTAACCCTAACATACGTATACCAGGATTAAAGGAAAAGTGGTTAAACATAAGGTACTAGTCAACAAAATGTTATAATAAAAAAGGAATTAAAAGAGCAACAGTCGTCGATCATCATTAAAGAAACGAAAAAGAGAGAGAGTGTGAAGAACTTCGTACTTAGGTGTAGTTAAATTTTTGCGTTCAAAGTTCAAACATAAGAATAGGTCAGGAAGAACATGGTATTCCCTGAAAAGGCTACGTTTTAAAATGCAACAAAGTATTAGTCAAACTTAACACTGAAAAAGATCATTTGCCCCTTTTTCTTTTGCTCCTCTCATCCCCTTTTCTTTTCTAAATATCTTTATGGCCGAGTTTAGTCTCAATCCTTGCTCCACTTTTGTTTTTGGGTTGCATACAAGAGATGTCGGCCACAGCCTCGCAACCTTTTTCCTTGATGTGTTGCTTTGACTGAACACTTTAAAAAAATTCGTCACTATCTTAGCAAACGAAGCTACTTTTTTGCTCTTTTTTTCTAGTTTTTAATGATGAAAGCATTAGGGTTTTGCCTTCGCCTATGCAAACAAGACTTCGTGATTCAAGGGACACATTTGAATTTTTTTTTTCTCTTTCATGTGTTTAGTGTGATTATAATAATCATATGCCAATGAGGCCGCACGTGCCACCCGCGAAGCGTGTGGTTTTCGTGTTGGAACTTCGATTCCATCTTTGAACGGAATGGGTTTCTGTTCTTCGAGAGCTAATCATTTTTCATTTAATAATGTCATTAACAAAAGGGCAAACTTAATGATGCTCAATGGATGGATTAGAACAACCCCAAATAAAGTTTTTAGGGTCAAAATATCCACGTTACTCAACGTACCCAACTCGAGGCTTGCCCAATACCAAAAGCAACTATTAATAATGACATGGTAAATTAACTTCATTCAAGAATATTGAACATCACATTTCAATAGGTAGCAATAGGAAGTTAATTTTTTGAGTAAAACAATTTGACCATTTTAAATTTTGACCATAATTTTACATCAATTCATTAATATTGAAAATGGATAGTCAATTATAAACGTGTAAACAACGTTAACATATAAACGTGAAATGTTTAAAATACTTTTTTTCTTTTTTTTTACTTTTTCATTATTTTTCTTTTTCTCAAGTCAATCTATGGTGCTCCATTACATCGGTCGACCACATTGCGGTCAGATCTTTCCAAGGAGAAAGCGCCAGATTGATGCTCCCTGAGGAGCATGGGGGAGCCTAGCCAGATCACACTCTCCATGGGGAGATCCAATCGAAGACGGATTTGGCACTCCAATCGCAGGAACGCCAAAGGCAAGATGGAGAGAATTTTTTTTAATAGGATAGAAAAAATTTTAAAAATGAAAAATTATAATTTATATAATGCGATAATTTTTAAAATTAATAAAAAGTAAAATTATCGGTGAAATATTATCACGTCATCAAATTAATAAAACATTAATAGTTGACTAATGACTGGACTTATGTGTCTAGTAAAAGATTTTTTTTTTGAGATTAATTATCCATTTTGAATATTAATAGACTTGTGTGAAATTATGGTCAAAACTTAAAAGGGTTAAGGTGTTTTACCTTAATTTTTTTTAGTTTGTCTAAGTCAAAATTGTTCTAGTGTTTTGAAAATTTACATGTCAAATTATCATCATAGTAATTATGCATCTAAAACCAAATTTATTCATATTATTTATAAACTATGATTTAACAAAATGAATAGTAGTATTTTTTTTATGTATTCATTTATTATTGATCTATATATCTATTTTTAGTGAAAAGTGGTTTAAAATTATGATTTTGGATTTTCATGCAATTTGTGACCTGCAACGATAAGGGTAGCCCACCTGCAGTGAGATCTTAGTTTACACATGAAAGCCCATCAGCAACCAAAGCAAAGCTAGTTTGTCAAAATGTGATAATTAAATATTATTATATTAGTATGTTGCATTGAATGGACTTAAATCCACGAGAGCTACCACTGGGCCTTGAGTGGGTGAACCATCCAGTGAAATATTTAAATACATGTGAATATTTTTTTTTAAGTAATACATCGAATTTTATTCTATTAATTTTCTTAGCACCAACAACCATCAAACTTAATATCTTTATTCAAAAATTTTTATTTTGACCTAAGCCTATCATCTGACCTAAATTTAAATCGTTATATACACACATATATATATATATATATATATATAATAACGTAGGTGTTAGGTGCTAATTAAACTAAAAAGAGAAATAAAAATAAAATAATGTTAATAAATTAGATTAAGAATTTTATTTTAAAATTAATTACAAATCATGAAAAATAGATATTATAAGAGAATTACAGAAGATCAAAATACATAAAAAATAATTAAAAAAACAATAAAGAATGAGTAAAATATTATATGAAAGTCCTTTTCATAAAATATGGAAGCAATCCAACGATGAACCTCTTCAAGAAAATATGTGATTTTCTTAAATAAATGTGAGGATAATTTCTTTAGATACCACCAAACGTGTTTTTTCTTTTTTCTTTTTTGTTAAGTGTACCACCAAATGTGTTAGGAAGCCTTGGGAAAATTTTCCAATATTTGCATAATGGGGTATTTAGAAAGAAAAGATAGGTCGTGATAAAGGAAAAGATAATTAAAGAAAATAAAAAAAATATGAAATTAAAAACTATTTATCAAAATTAAAATAAAATAATACATGATTAATTAATATTATTCTTTAAACAAGTATGGGGAGGTGCTAATACCTTCCTCATGTGCACTCCTGTTTCTTAACTCTTAACTCAATTTTGTAGACAAAAATCTATCCTTCTTCATGATCTTTAAATCAAGTTGAAAGTCATTAGAAAAGATAAATTCAATTAAGTAAAGAATCACATTTAGATAAAAATAAATATTAGTAATGACTCTTCTACATATTGAGTAGTCGAGTTTTCAAACCTACATGTTATAAGATTTAAACTTTTAACTTTTAAACAAAAAATTTGAATAGGTATAAGCTTTCTAATTTGTCAACTTGCTACCAAAACCTCTGTAGTTTGCAGTTATTTATGGACAAATCCTTTTTAGCTCTATGTTCTTTCATGTTGTCTTTCAAAAAACAAGGCAAAAATATATTGATAAAATAGAGTATTAGGTCGTTGGAAAAACACACAGAACGCCCAGGGAGAACCAATCTATAAAGGCGTGAAAACAGAAAATGTTGTTTCAATTTTTGCATGTACTCTTATTAATGGCAAAACCTTTTGAAAATCATATACTATATTTTAGGAAAATTTTTTAATAAAATCAATTTAATTGAGCATGGCAATATGGCCTAATATATAATAAAAATCCAAAATCTTGAGTAAATGGGCCGAATGAAGGGTTCAGTTAGATAATGGCATACTGGGTCAATGGAAGATGTTTTTTTTGGTTCTCTTCGGACTACGAATGGAAGATGGATTAGTTGTGGCATTGTTAAAAGTAACAAAGGCAAACAACATGGACCCTGTATCTTTGAACTTGGGACTGTCATTTTATGGATGATTGAGGTGACTTTTGAGGAGGCCATGTTGAAACATAAGAGAAACTGGTGTGAAATAGGCTTACCAGGTCGACAAGAAGGGTTTGAATATGAGGGAGAGAAGCTGCCAAAACAAGGCACGACTTTTTCATTTGAAAATGAGGCAAAACAAGTGATTTTGACATAAGTAAGAAAAACCATGTTAGAATTCAGTAGCCTTTGCCACTTTGGTACGATATATATGACCAAGTCTTTTAGTCTTTTAGCAACAAATTGAATGATGTTTTCTTCTGGACGGGTCATCGCACATGGCCTAGTGGGAGCCATTTTTCCCATTCACGTGGGATACAGAGTCTTGCCTACTTCAACTTAGATCAAGCCAAAGCCCCCAGACTCGATTTCAACCAAAGAAATGTTGGCAATTAATCGTTTGGAAAAGGAAGGAAAGCTCAAATTTGCCGAAACATGTATACCTTCCGATACCTCTCGTCATTTTACTAAGAACCAAAAGGGACTGCATCCAACTTTTGAAAATATTAGGAGAGCCCATTCGTTTAATTGAGTTGTTGAATTGATTAGTCAATGTTTAAAGAAAGGCCATTTGTTAGAATGATAAACTAACAGTAATAAATTGCACATTTCCAGAAACAAAATCCCTCTACCTATAAACAAACGGAAAGAGCAGTTGGGTTAGCGCAAACGTGACGGGCCGGCTGCTTAGGTGCTTCCCATGTGGCTTAGGCACTCTGATAACCTAAATTATTCTAAATACCCTTTTTTATGTGGAGGAATGGACTAACAAGAAATCTGGGCAGGATACACACAACACAGGAGGGCTATTTGCCTGGGTTGTTGGCTGACTGCTTGCCTAGCTTGATCTCCTAAGCTGATTCCTACCCTTCCTCCTCCCTGCTGCCTCCCCCCTAAGCTTGCTAGAACTCTTGGGCGATGACACAAACCCTGAGCTGAGCCCGCAGGTCACGATCCACTTAAAGATTGTTGTAATTTAAAATATAATAATTGGTCCTTGAACTTAATGCGATATCAGAAATTTCAAATAATGTAATTCTTGTTGGATTGTTTTTAAATTTCTCCGTACCTTTGTGCACATCTCATTAATCATCCACCTAACTTGAATGAAACAGAACATGGTAAAACGTAAATATAATTGTGGATCCTTTCTTCTCACTTTGAAATAATTGATGTACCCCTTTCCTACCCAAACCTCTCGTATCATGACTACAATAAAGACAAGCATTTGCCCACGGGAAATACTTTCCTGTCAAAGACGGACACTGCCTTGTTCACCTCATACCTTAGCTCTATTAAAAGTTCCAAAACAGCCTTGCTACCGTGACAGATGCTTGTCACTTCTATTCCATTCATGACAAAATTATGAAAGAAACCGCCTATTTGTTCTCCAGCTTTATTAGCTTTTCTCTTTCTTTCTTTTTTTTTTCTTCAACAAGTAATATTTGCACATCTTGTTAAATATGGTCCCAATTCATTTTTGTTTATGCGGATGATCTTAAAAAGATTAAATGTTGTACTTACTTTAGAATAAATAAAGGGAAATTTTTACAATGATAATAATAATAATAATAATAATAATAGCATAATCTTAATTTCCATATTATTTATATTTGAATGAAATAATGGATAAATAATAGCTCTAAATTCATTTGAGCTATTAATTTTTATTATGAATTTTTTGGCTACTTATGATTTAGTTTATTAATTTTATGTAAATTTTTTTGTTTGGATTGTCAAGATAATAAAGCTATTGCTTATCCAAAAAAAAAAAACAAGCTATTGTAAAGGTTAAAAAAAATTAATTTTTAGAGTAAAATACTTTCACTTCTAAATTTTGAATTATAATTTAATGCAAGTCTATTAGTTTTTGAAAGAAACAGCTTACCTTAAATGTGTAAACGACGTTAATAAATAAATTTGAAATGTCAAAATTACTCTTTCTTATTTCTCTCCTCTTTTTCACTATTTTTCTTTTTTTTTTCAGGATAACCGACGGTGCTAAATTAATAAAAAATTAAAAGTAAAAAATTTTAATTTATATTGTGTGGTAAATTTTTAAATTAATAAAAAATAAAATTATCTTTTCAATATTGTCACGTTATCAAACTAACGAATTAAATTTATATGTCGAGCGAAAGATATTCTTTTAAGAGGTATGGTTTAGTTTGAAAATTAATAGATTTACGTGAAATTATAAGTAAAAGTTAAGAGATTAAAGATGTTTTATCCTAATTTTTATGATTTTCACAATAAATACAAGTAATAATAACTACTTTGTTATCTTTCTAATTATTTGAATATTTAGGATTTTAATAATTTATTATTTAATAAATATTGAAAAACACGACAAAGAAAAAAGTGTTTGAGAGAAGATTATTAAATTAAGCAAAACCGACGATAGGAGTCGCAGGGTTTGCCCATTTATAATGAATGGCCCACATTTGTCTGTTACTCCATCATTTTCCCAGGTTAGGTAAAATGACGAGGGGTTGTAATTTTGTTTTGTTGTTTTAAAATGCTAATTAAGTTCGATTAATTATTTATGAGATGAAGTTTAATTAATGGTTGTTAAAATTTATAATTTGAATGTAAATTGCCAAATCATCTAATTTGTCCATGTGTACGTTGACATGGAGGAATTAAAACGATAACGATAATAAATTCATTTCAAAACTACAATAAGTTGATGACTCAATTGATATAAATAAAATAATAGAAATTAAAGCGAAATTTTTCATATTATTTGAGAGCATATTTTGTTATTGCTTCACTGCAACCTCACCGTTATGTCAAACTTGTCCACATCATTGATAAGAGAAATCTTTAGAAAAGGAAAAAGAAAAAGGGAAATAATAGAAAAAGTAAAATATGCTGATTCCATAATTTTTAGATATAATTATATATCGATTTATTAATGATCAGAACATCTACTAAGTCTTTGTATTTATATATTTTGTTCAATTTAATCCATATATTCAAAATCAAAATAATTTAATTATTTAATTTTAAAAATTACTTCAATTTAATCTTTTCTTTCTAATGGCATCCAATTTTGCAATTAAAAAATAACGTCAATACTGACATCAATACTGACATGGCACATTTTGATGATGTGGTATGCCACGCGGTATCAACGTGATGATATGGTAGTGCCACGTGGCACTAATATGATGATATGTTAATACTGACGGGCACTAACATGTTAGCATATTCGTACCTCGTGGTAAATCAAAAATTTTTCAAATAAATTTTTTTGTACCACATCATAGGGACTAAATTAAAAAAAAATTTGAAAAATGTAAATCTTTAAGTAGATGATTAATAAGTCAGATATTTAAGTGTAAAAAATTTATGGTGTTAAAATATATATAAATATTTTTTTACTTGATTATTTAATTTTAGAATATATACATTAATTTATTTTTTTTGTAAAAATTAAGTTTCTCCTTTTAGAAAAAAATTTCAAAAAAATTTTTTTACCTAAAGTCAAATTTAGATGAATAACTTGTATTATGTTGAAATAAAATAATATAAATATACTAAATAAATTTTTTCTTTTATTTATAATAGTACACAAATTTGAAAATTATTTGATTTAGTTTTTAACTTAATCTAAACTCATATTAACAAAATATATTGATTTAGTTTTTTCTTTTAAAATAATGAAGAAGGGAGATATGAAGTTAACGATGATTATAAAACTAATTTTTCATTCTGACTTTCTTAATTTGGGCATTACAAACCTTTTATTACAATCATAGAATCTTAATTACATGACTCCTTCAAATTTTTATGTATTTTTTAAGTTTTTATTTTATTTAATATTTCAAGTTATATTTTTTAGGTTCAAATTTTTTGGATTAAAAACTATATTTATAGTTGATAGAGTTAAATATAATTATAAATATTTGTATAATTTTCTTTTGTATTTACAAATTTTTTGTTTATCCAAATTAATAATTTAAATTTAAATAATTTTTTTATAAGAAATTTTAAGTAAATTTAAATAGAAGATAAATTATGTAAGGGTTGAATAATTTCAAAAGAATAGGTATTTGTAAATTATGAAAGTTATAACTAAATCAACCTATTTTGTTAATTTGAGTTCAGCTCAAGTTAAAAATTAAGTCAAATAAATTTTAAAATTTTATACTATTATAAATAGAAAAAAAAATTTATTTAGTCTTTTTATATTATATTATTTTAACATAATATAAGTTATTTATCTATATTTGACTTTAGGTATGAAATTTTTTTCAAAATTTTTTTATAAAAGGAGAATTTAAACTTAATTTTTATAAAACAGATAAATTAATGTAAATATTTTAAAATCAAATAATCAAATAAGAAAATACTTATATATGTTTTTTAACACTATAAATCTTTTACACTTAAATATTTAGTTTATTAATAAGTATATTTATCATCTGCTCAAAGATTTGTATTTTTAAATTTTTTTTCAATTTAGTTTTTCAATATCTTAATTTTATTCAATTTAGTCTCTGTATTATATATTTTTGTTTAATTAAGTCCTTATTATGTAATACAATTTTTTTTTAAATTTTTGATCTATCACGTGACATTGATATTTCAACATTACCATATCATCATATTAGTGCCACATGGCATTATCATTTTATCACATTGGTATCAAGTGACATGCCACGTCAACATGTGAATGCTATGTTATCAAAATATGTCACATCAGCATTGATGTTATTCTTTTAATAGTAAAATTAGATACTATTAAAAAGAGAGATTAAATTGAAGAATTTTTCAAAATCAAAAGATTAAATTGTTTCGATTTTGAGTATAAGTGCTAAATTGAACAAAATGCATAAGTACAGGAACTTGGTGAGTATTTTGACCATTTATTAATATTAGAAATGGACAATTTATCCTAAAAGTATAAACGTAGTTAATAGAAAATATGAAATAACTAAATATCCATTCTTCTTTATTAATTTTAAAATTATTATTATATAATTTTTTGAAAAAAATCAAAAAGGAAATTTAGAAAGCACCAATGGCTAGTCCCCAGCTCCCCAAAGGAGAGGAGCACCAAATCTGGTGCCTCCCCACTTGTTTTTTTTTTTAATTATGTAATGATAATTTTTAAAATTAATAAAAAATAAAATTATACTTTTAATATTATTACGTCATTAAGTTAACGAAAATACTAACAGTTAGATTTACAGTTAGATATATATGTTCATGGAAAGATATTTTTTGAAATGAAGTATTTATTTCAAAAATTAATGAATTCAAATGAAATTTTGATGAAAATTTAAAAAAAAAATGAGAGTTTTTTATCCAATAAAATATCATATCGACCAACAAAATAAAAATAAAAGAGGCAAAGTTTGCGATAAGCTGTGAAGTTGACCTGGATGTAACGAGCATAATTTGGAGTAATTGAAGTTTATCCAAAATCCTAACGCATGACTGCAGATTCAACAGATGTATCTATCAAAAACCTAACTTTCCAACTATATATGATTTTAGAGACATATTAATGTTGACAGTTGACAGTTGACAGTTGACAATGAGGAAGGGACACGAAATTACGTGCTTTACTGCTTATCATTTTCTTTTCTTTTTTTTTTTTTTTTTGAAAATTTATTATTTAACGCCTGCATTTGGCATGGTCAGTGAAAACAGTCAAAGAAAATGGTGGATGACCTCTCAATCAAGGGATAATACCAAACTAATGGGATTCCACTATCATTAGATTTGATATCAAATTTTGCATCTTTTAAATTAAAAAAAAATTCAAATTTTATTTTTTAAGTACAAAATTATACACTAATCAATAAGTTAAATATTCAAGTATAAATTACATTTAATTTTTATAATATAATAAAGTATTTAATTTAATTTCTCTATTGTAAATGATATAAATTGAGTGTTTATACTTTAAAGAACAATCCAATCATTAGTGTGATGAATATCATATCAACAATTTTAACAAAGGAATTTTAATAGCGTTAATAATTGGATTAATATTAATAAATTTTAAAAGTAAAGAGATTCAATTTTACAAATTATAATAGAGAATAAAATTTAATATTTTGATGGAGTATAGAGATTAAATACAGAATTTAATCTAAAAAAAGAAATCAGCAAAGCCATTATTTTGGTATCTTGAAGCACATGGAAACCTGTTGTGTCAATTTCACCTTGCAATGCATAGATATTGCATTGTCTGTAGTGGTTGCAATTTTCGGCAATGCGGCACAATCATTGATGTTGCTTTTGTGAGGCCTGGTTTGTTCCTGTCATTGGTCGATGCTTGGATTTATAGGAAAAATGATTAGAGTTTCGAGTACGGCTAGCTGATCAAAGTTGTAAGCCATAAATATTCCTATATATCTATATATATTACCTTATTCTTATTTAGCAAATGACCTTTCCTTTTTGACAAATGGATTGAATTCTATTAATCAACCGGATCAAATTAAAGGAAGGAAAGGTGCAGGCCGCAACATCTCAACTTAAAACTCTCCAACCTAACCAAATTTTATCAAAAAAGTGCAACGAGGCTTGGCCTAATCTAATGCAAAGGCAGTTCCTTTGGCATGCTGTTTTGTCATGGTTTGTCTAAACTACTGTCGGAACCTCAATGGAGTTGTATCACTAGAAAATAATTAAAGATTTTACTTACTAACTGGGAAATTATGTCATCAACCTAACTTTCAACGGCTGACGTCTGAGTCAGTCTCAGCCTCTCAAAAGAACAGTGTGCACGGTTATAGCATTGCTTGAACAAATTAAAGCATATCCTTGAATTCAAGTACAGCTTTAATTTGATCTGAGGTTAAAACTTGCTGAAACCGAGTGGGAGAGTTCCCAAAGCTCACCCCTCGAATAAATTTTTCCTCTGTTTGGGTTTCGCTATATTTAGCATTGGCAAGCCTGCATTATTGAAAGTTGATTGAACACTTTATCTGGAAAGATAGATAAGGTACTCATATAGCATCCGACAACATTGTCCATTTGCCATCACAAAACCTCATTGGAAACGTCAAAAGTAGTAAGTTGATTTGATAATGGAAAACTTAACCATATGGTAGAAGGGACAGAAAGTAAGCATGTCTGGTTACCAACATTTGACTAGGGACAGTTGCTTACAACTACTGTGACAGCCTCACTGCCTGGATCCTCTTCCATCGTAGTTAAATTGGAAATAATCCCTTTGAGTTGCACAGCGATTCAACAGGCTTGTCAACAATCCAAGGCGTAAATATAGACTTTGTTGAATGCATCCTTTTTTTTGCAAAAAGCTGACGTGTTTTACACTCAAAGATTTGTCCTCCTTGGTGCACTTTTGGTGAAAGGAAAATGGAGCAATCACCACTCTCAACTTTCATGCTCTAGATTTTTATTCTTTACACACTCTCGACAAACGAAAAGATCCCATTTTCATTTTCCATTTCATCCACTGGGTCGGTATTGCATCCGAGGCTTCCTCTTTAAGCAAAAACTTTTCCATGTCGGTTCTCACTTTTCCCCCTCTAGTCACGTAGTGCTCTGTTACAGCATTATCATGGATGAATCTTCCCTAGCTAATTGATGATTGACAGGGCAAAAGGGCAAATATTGCTGTTTCATGGAAAAAAATTTAATACGCCTGGTGAGGGAGTTATGGGATTATGTTGAATGTTAAAATAATGGTGTCCAAGTGTGGAAACAATACTGATAATGCACTGTATTATTTTGCTGCCTTTTTATTGTTGCTTGTGACATAAAGCAATTGGCCCCACGTTCAAAAACCTGTGCCTTTTACATCAAGAATGATCCCTTCAATTTTAACCCACGTCTCTAACGGGCATCCTAGATTCGAATAAGAATTTTGAGGCGAGATCTATGAAATGAGGGGATAGATTTTTTTTATTATATAAATTAAGATATATATATATATATATATATGTACCATAAATAAAGGAAACCCAGAAAATAAACATAAAGCCACTAAATCCCTCCTTTTATTTTCTTTATTTATTTCTTTCCCTTCAAAAAATTTGAAAAGATGCCTATGTGAACTTAAGTTATACATGTACAACTATAAATCAAGCTAAATGATCGTCGTTATTAACTCTATAACTATCTCTTTTTTTTCTAAATTGAAAAAAAAAATTCAAATCCTATTATTTAAATACGAAAGTAATTCAGTAACCAATAAATCAAATATTCAACCGTAATTCTATAATTACTTTTAGTTTACTTTCAGTTACATAGTTTGAAGGAAATTACCGCAATATTTCAAGTGAGGGTTCAAATATGGTCTGCATAAAACAATTATTCTAAGTGCCATGAATGGTGACCATGAGGACCACAAAGATGATAACATTGTTTGTGATTGTTGCATAAACCACAAGGACAATAATGCCAATTAAATAACAATTTTGTACAACTATATATTTATATGTCCTCATCTGTTTTTTATTTACAATATTAATAATTCCCTCTCCACATGTTCAAGTGGCTGAGCTGGTGTGAGTGCATGTATCTACTTATGCTACCAATTTTTTTGCTTTTTCACTGGTTTTAATGCATGGCAGCTGGAAAAATCAATGCACATTGAGTAAAATTATGTGAAAATTTCTTACAGCATGTGCCTGCCTACATAATTTATTCATTATGAGGTGTGGACTAGGTAGAACCTACTTGACTTGGAATTGTGACAGATCGTGCAATTTTTTTTTGTAAATAAACAATCGAGATAGATAAGTTGTTTCGACTTCTAGGGGCAAGGTGTTTAGTTTTCTTACTTCACTTATGGACAAGCTTATATTTTGAATAGTGCCAACGAGAGTAATTGATGCTTTGAACACAAGACGTCATATATATATTGTGGATGTGAACGAACTAATTAACCAAAAAAATTAATGCTCATCAGTTGATTCTTGTACATTTGTTTGAGAGTTAAAAGGTTTCCCTCCAAACCAATACTAGCTCTTATAGTTAAGTTAAAAAAGGATTTAGATTTAAATTTTCTGTTGAAGAAAAAAAAATGTTAAGGTAAATACATTGTTTAATTTCTTAGACCAAAGCAAAATGTGTCTCATTTCCCATAAAAGTTGTGCATATAAAATTAGCTCTAATGAGTTGTTAAATATTAGAGTAAATATCCAACTTAAAATTAATTAGTAATAAAGGAAAGACGCTTATTATATTTAGATGCTTAAGATACTCTCAATTTAATTGATAAGAGATCTAGGGATGTCAACGGGTACCCTATTATAGGGTACCCGCGGGTATCCGATCCGATTATACAGGGTTAGGGTACTCATAAACGGGTTCGGGTAGGGTTAGGGTAGTGATTTTACTATCCAAATATTAATAGGTAGGGTTAGGGTACCACCTATTGGGTACCGGATACCCGTTACCCGAACCCGATTACTATTTATAAATATTTTATTATTATTTTAATAATTAAATTAAAAATTTATAATTTTTACCAACTTTACAAGTAAATTTTTTTGTTAAAAACTAACAAATATATAAAAAGTATGGTTACTTTTATTATTAATATGTTGACATTATTATATTTAAATTAAAAAATTATTAGATTGTTATTTATGTTTAAGTATAATTACTCTAATTATTAATATGATGACATTAACACTTTTATGAATGCGTGTGTGTATATATTATGTATTTTAAATATAAATATATTTACTTTTTATTTTGTATTAACATTATAAAAATTATAATTCATAAAATTATTAATTACAGTATATATATGTTTATTTATGAGATTAAAAAAGTTAATTGGGTAATTGAGTTCCCATGAAGAAAATTTTAATAATTTTTTTATTTAATCGGGTATTTAAACGGGTTAGGGTAATTATAGGGTAGTGGGAATGTATTAGGGTTAGGGTTAGGGTAGTAATTTTAAAATTAAACGGGTAGTTAATAGGGTTAGGGTAATTGATTTTTTATAGAGTTAGGGTTCGGATACCTCGAAATTATAGGGTACCCGACCCGTTGACATCTCTAAAGAGATCTTTTAATTTACCACTTCAATACTCCCATTCACGTGTAATGAAAATTAACTTATCATGTGGCATCAACTTCATTGTAGGGATGATGGATTGTTGGAAAAAGCCATGCCAACGATTCACATACCCAACCCAAAATTAAAATGTTTCTCTAAGTGAGATCAATTTTTTACTGTTTAATATAGATTACCCTAACAAATAGGTAGGCGCTCATTATACTTTTTAAGCCTTTGATGTCAAAATCAAAAGGTTACAACACTTTGACAATTAAAACTTCTTTCCACCAAGTTTAGCTTGTTGCCAACCTCAAGCTGTCTAGGTATCTAGCCTCCAATGATGATCTGCACGATTCCAAGTTGAATCACACCAAGGATGATTAAGGTTTGCTTTTGCTGCCAATCTGTGAAACCCCTCATTTTAATATAAAGATAGAAAGGTAACTTAGCTTGGTGAGGTCTTGATAAAATGTTTTTCGTTTAAATTTTGGAAAGTTTATTGCTTAGAAAATATATATATATATATATATATTGCACAAATTATTATGTTTATTTGGAAGATAGGACAAAGAGAGACTCAACTGGCTTTGTTTTGAAAGAAAAATTGCATTCTGTTAAGGAGGCATCAATACTTGACATCTAGAAGACATTCTACTTAACAAGTATCGATACTAATTTCATGAGTATCGATACCTAGAGTACAAAATGGCTTGGTGTATATACCTATGTCATGTTTTATAGGTATTTAATCCCTAGATCTATGTGTGAAGATTAGAACACCAAGAGTCACATAATTATAATTGCATACTTGTTTGATTCATTAAGCCATTTCTTGTTGCGAAATACTAAAGAACTACAGGTAGAGGCTAGATCTTCCTCTTTACTTTTCTCTTTTTTTGGCAATTCACAATAGGCAAAAACCATTTGTTAAAAGTGAAGAAGGACCTAGCCATATATATGAATTATAAACCCTCGAAGAAGCTTCCCCATTAAAGGCTTATATAGCCATCAAACCACATTGACCCAATAAGACATGCAAAACCCATCATCAACATATCACTTTAATATTAATTGGGCTTTCATTCTTTGTCTCATAATAAGATTAAATTATCAGTCTGTTTTATTAAATCAAAATTATCAATTAATAGTAATCCATATAATAGAAAATTATAATATTCTCCCACTTGGGCAAGATTAATTGGAGCTTATTTTGAGTTTAAGAAAACACTTTAGAAAATAAGACTTCAGACTATTTTACTTGATTTTCATGTGGTCACAATTTTTTTAAAAATATACTTAGCCCTTAGAGACAACATCTTAATGACTTTGTACAACAAAAACATCTAATACTGAATATTTTTATAGACACTTGAGTGAACTACTAAATGGAATTCTCATGATGGATAATGCTAAATTAATTTATTCTTTTAACAAGCATCCACATGTTAGTTCTAAGTATTTTCAAACTTCAATCTATCTAAACTATTGCTTACTTCACAAGTAAGAAACATAACATGTGTTAATCTCTCGACTTCTATCAATGTTAGTCTTGATAAAGTATCAAATAGGAATAACTTAAAAATAATATTTTCATGCAATAAAGATTTCATAATTAAACTCTTTATCCTTTTGCAAGACTTATTCATTTCATGAACTTTATCTTATAAGTTAATATCAATATGTAACTACAGACACTTAATAGATAAAATGGATATTTATTAGGTTAAATGCACTAATCGGTCACAATGTATCCATACAATCAATCCGATCAACTTGTAGGGCATACATTTGTACTATCATGGGTTTATCATGTAGCATAGACTTCGAACATAGACATAACAAACCTATCACATAAGAGCTAATCAAACTAGGCTACTACTTTATCTACAAATTTAAGCACTTCGTTAACTCGCAATAATAGTTTTTATCTAAAGGCGGAGCCTCCTTTAACTTTAGGGGGTCAAAATTTTTAAAATTTTTTATACCATATAAATTTTTAAAATTTTTAATATATTCTTTTAATGACCACCTCAAAATAAATTTTTATTTAATGATTAATACAAATAAAGAATAACAGAAAATGATCCCACATGCCTTACTCAACTTTAAAGTTTTTTTTTTTTTGGTTTTCTTCTTTCAATTTATATTATTATTTTTATTTATATTTGTTTATACTATTTGCTTATATGTTTTAAGTTTTTTTAGATTTTCTTCTCCAAATTTCTATGAACAATCAATCATATTTTTTTCTTTTTTTATGTCATATGTGGATTCTATCTTTTACTTGCCATGTTTTTCCTTTTTCTATTATGTGGATTTTATTTTCTATGATTTTAATCTTTAAAAATTAATAAATTATTATGTAGTTCTCAAATATAAATTATATTGTTGCACTATTGTTTAAAATTTCATCAACATATCATTTTTTTTATTAATCCTAATTATATAAGAGGAAATTATCTTGAGTATATCATTTTTTTTATGCTTTACGTTTTATATTTAGTTGAAAGGAAATTATCTTAAATATATAATCTTTAAACAATCCTGATTATATAAGTGAAAATTATTAATTTTGTATATCGTATTTAACTATTTATATTTTACGCAGTATAGTTTTATATTTAGTATTATAAGTTTAAATATAAATAAAATAAGAATATTTGATGTATACTGCATTAATTTTTTTTTTCAAGTTTGATTAAAGTATGAGTAAGTAAAAAATAAGTGACAAATTCTTTAAAAGAAATGATGCAAATCATTTAAATGATTTTCTTACTTTTGAGCCACCAAGTCTTAATGCTTGAATTCATGAACAATAGCAATGTGAATCAAAATATCCAAAACTCAATCCTAAAAAAATAAATGTTTTTCAGTACATAATTAATAATTGATGAATTTGAATTTAGAAAACATGGTCGAGCACAAATTTATTATAAGTCTTTCTTTTTTTGATTTACACACTCTACAAAATTATTTTCTATTATCAATCTTTTGATTATAGTTAAGTTTAATATATTAGTTTTTAAAATTTTTCACTTTTATTCCTCTATCTTTTACCCCTTCAACAAAAATTGGCTAACTCCGTATTTGTTTTTATCCTTGATGAAATTTGATGACAATAATTTTTTATTGAAAAAGCATAAATTCAATTTCTATAACTCTCTTGTTAATTTAAAAAATAAAGAAAGCAAGTTGGCATTAACATTGATATCAAAATGCGAACCTTATGAGGCAAACAAAAGCTTAATTTCTAGAAATTGCCGCGTGGTAGTTATGCGAATCACTACGTAAATAATTAACTTTTGTTTTCTCGTTCTATTGGCCACAATAAGGAATATTGACAATGAATGGAATTTATTTCACTTTTTGTCAAACCATTTTATATATAGAATTAGCCAAAATTCCTAATTTTCCATTTTTTTTATTCAACACGAAAACGTCATAACTAACATTCCTCGAAGAGTAAAGGCATCTTAATTACTAGCCGAAAGATGGCTCATTTTGAGAACACACTTTGGCTTTCGAGTAATTTTAATCAAATCATTGGGCAGCCGATTCTTTAATTTATAAGCATATATTCTTATTATAATTGAAGGGCTGAGGTAGTTTCAATGTTCATATTAATTAGTTTATTCTCAACTTATTTTATTACATAGTTTTTAAAAGAACAAGTCTATTGTTAACTTGGTTATTAGCATATAATTTGTAAAAAAATAAACAAGTCTATTTTCGAATCATGTTGACTGTTCTCACTAACAATTGTCAACGATTCATGATTTACTTGTACGTAGCTGATAAATTTGGCCTTTTTTTATTAGACTTGTACTGAAAATTACTTTGATGGTCGGTCAATTACTGTAAAAGTTTAATGGGATAAGTAAGGATTCCAATAAGTTTTGTCAGATAAATAATTAATGAGTTTCACGTGTAAATTTTGAATATAACACAGCGGTTCAAATTGAAAAATTATTAAAGATCATTACAAAAACCCCCACTAGAAGAACCTATTTCTGCGTAAATTTATTAACCAAAATGGCTACACCTTTTCAAGATTATTAAAAATGAAGATGATTAATAATTAGGTGACCAGTTATTATTAGGTTAAAAGTGTAAGATAGAACGGTCCAACTTATTTAAGTTCTAATAGCTAGCCTAGCAGTATGTATGTAACTATATCTTGGTCATTGAGAGGGTTAAATATATATATATATATATATGACCACTCTCAATTTTTCTTTCGGTTAGCCTAGCTTGGCGTTCATCTTTTGCTGTATTCCGCTATTGTGGGCAATTTTATGCGCTTCTGGCTCTCATTGACTAGTGCGCCCAAGAAATAAAATAATATCCTATTAATCTTAAGACTAAATCTTCAATTTGGGATTAAAATTTTTTAATTTTTGTCAATTTAAGATCAAATATTTCAATTATAACAATTAAGGGCTAAACGTTTTTGGTACCTTTAGGCGATCAACGCTGTTTTGTCTAGACAAAAATGACTCTATTTTCCCCCTATTTGATTACTCCCATCGGTTAGAATTTTCCACCATTGACCCAAATAACCCACACTCTGTCTCCTCTCCTCTTCGATATACTTCTCCTCTCCAATCGTTTTCCCTTTCCATTGCCTCATCGTCCAATTGGGTATCTGTCACTACCAGCCAGCTTATCAAGCATTGCCTGTTTGCGGGTTCCCATCACCGTTTGCTAAACCAGAAATAGTTAGGTATGCCTTGCATTTTCATCTTGTCAAAAAATTCAAACAACAAAACCTACTCAACTATTTTGTCAATTTACCTCTTTACACAATCACAAACTTGTTGCTATGAGTGAATACTTTGCTTTGAACTTGTTCAAACACTTTGCTAGCTTTGGAAATGGGAATCCTTTGTTCTCAGTAGAAGATGGTGTATAATATCCTTAACATTTCAGTAATTCAAAAATTAAAGGGAGATGAAACATCTTGTCGTGTAAGACATACAAAGGTAGTTTTGTCAGAAAATCTTTTCCGTCAAGTCAAAATAATTCAAATTATGGCATGACGTGTAACAACTTTTTCATCATGGCATGAACAACTAAATTTTTAAACATGGTGTGTAACAACTAACAACTACATTTTTCAACATGACATATAACAATTAAATTTTTAACATAACGTGTATTATATTTTTTAACATAACGTGTAACAATTACATTTTTTAACATAACATGTAACAACTAAATTTTCAACATGACATGTAACAACTAAATTTTCAACATAGCATGTAACAAATTCATTTTCAACATAGCATGTAACAAATTCATTTTCAACATAGAGTACAACAAATATTTCTAATATGGTGTGTAACAACTAAATTTTAGAATATGATATGTAACACTACATTTTTCAACATGGCGTTAGCAACATTTTTTCCACAACAAATAACAATAACATTTCCAACATGCCATGTAACAAATATTTAGAAAATGACGTGTAATAACATTATTTTTTCGACATCTTGTGTAATAACTTTTTCGACCATGCATTTAACAACACATTATATAAGCCTGGACTCTTACATATTTGCATATTTTGAGGAAAAGTTCATTGACAACCAAAAATAAAAAAAATCCTGGTATATCAACACTTGGTACAAATCATTAGTAACACTTCATACAAATCATTAAAAAGCTAACATTTAATGAAAATGGCTAACACTTTATATACAAATCATCCACTTGATCAATAGATTTAACTGTAAAGTGATGTGCTTCATTGAATTTTTGGCTCAACGGAGAGGTAGCCCAAGGCCTACGAGGCGTGAAAACTTTGAAGCCTTGCTCATGTCCCTCATGGAAACAACATTGGAACATGTCTTTAATGAACTTGATTAGAATAGTGATTGACATTTGTCTTGCATGCTTCAGACATGAGTTAACACATTCTGCAATGTTCGATGTCATGAGTTGGTATCACCTTATAAATAACCATGCATGTGCCCATCTGTGAGGATCAAAGAGGTGGATCTAAAAGGAGATAAATCATAATAGGTGAAATTGGGAGAAAATTAGGCGTAGGATTTAGATCAATATAACGTCATTTGGATAACATGCCAAGTCAGCTACCATGTCATCAGCTCATGAAATTTTCTGTCACATGTGATACACACTCCATCCACCTGTCAACTTAACCCTTAAATGTAAGGAATTAAAGCGTTTGGTTCTTAATTGTTACAATTGAAACATTTGACCCTTAATTAAAAAAGTGCCTAAACGTTTAGCTCCAATTTGAGCATTTAGCCTAATCTTAATTTTTTTTTTTGGAATAATAATCTTAATTATTTCTTTATATATTGTTGATTTACTTATTTAGTTTTATGATTAATTTATTTATTTATTTATTTTAATTTTAATGAGAAATTTCACAAATTTTTACATAACTCCACCTAACAAAAGATAATAATCACCTCTTTTTGACATATTTGCCTCTTTTTTATAAGAGAATTGGATTGCATGATCAAAATAAAATGACAACAAAGTGAGTTTGAATTATTTATTTATATAAATATCAAAATCACCTCATTTTCTTTCCCTTTTCCTTTATATATATAAACATTATATGTATAAAAGTTTCATTTAGTTGGTTTTTTTACTACTTCCTTTCTTACTTTGGAAGAAAAAACAAAGTGAGTTTATATAAAAAACAAATAATATTTTTAAAGAATTATAGTAAATTATGTAATTGTGATAGATAAGAAAGGTTTTATATTTTAAACTTTTGTCTTTTTTATAATCAATTATAAATTTAATTTTCACCTTGAGCTTTTGTTTTATGACAACTTTTCAAGAAGCAAAAAGTAAAAATATCAAACAAAAGAATGTAAATAAATTAGTATATAAAGTAAGCATAAAATTTTGGTGTCAATTGTTAGATTTTTTCATATAATTAAAGTGTGGACTTACATTATTTATTTTTATATTTTATCAAAATCAAATTAATTTAATTTGGTCTAGAAAATGGGACAATATTATAATTCATAATAAGATATAATAAAGGCACTTGAGCATTTGGTTCATTAGTTGATGCATGTTCTCCATGCCTAGAGAGCATGGTTCAAATCCCCCTTCCCCCAATTAAAAAAAAAAAACATAATAAAAGGGGGTAGGCTCTACTAGTCCATGTGGCCTAAGGTACGTAAACCTGTGTAGGAAATCCTTAATCTTGTAATGGGTAGAGCTAAGGATTCATTGTATAAAAGAATCGCCCATTAGAAAGTCATTGCAAAGAAAAGAAAGATCTTAGTGCACTAAATTCCAGCAATTAGTCTAGTGATTGTATTAATTTTGCTACCAAAATCATATATCAAAATTAAGCACACTTGTATATTCTAAATATCTAATATGGTATATCATGAATAAGTTTAATTCATCATACATAAAGTTGTCAATTGGTATAAGAGCAACTATAGTTTATGAGTTCTATCTTTTGGAAGGTGGTTATAATATTAGTAACATAATTAATCTAGTAATTTTTTCAAAAGTTGTTTCCAGTCCTCAATCAGATTTGTGGTGGGATGCAATGAGGGATGATATGCAATCTATTTCACAAAATGATGTGTGGGAACTTGTTGAGTTATCCAAAGGTTACAAACCTATTAGCTGTAAATAAGTGTACAAGACCAAAAAAGATTTCAAAGGAAGATTAAGAGGTTTAAAACCAAATAGGTTGCCAATTGTTTTACACAAAAAGGAGGCATCGATTACAATGATATCTTTTTTATTGTATCCTTCAAATATGCTTTTATATGAATGATGTCAGTAATATCTCATTATAGTTTATAGTTCAAATAGATATTAAAATTGTCAACCTGAATGGAATTTTGTTGAAAAGGTTTATATGTTGTAGCTTGAAGGATTAAGGAGGATAGTATAAATCAACATGTATATAGACTCAAAAAGTCTATTTATGGGTTCGAGCAAACTTTTTGACAGTGATATTTTAAATTTGATGAAGTGATAACCTATTTTAACTTTATTAAGAAAAAGATAGATCAATACATATATCTCAAGATCAATGAGGCAAGTTCTTTTTTTTCTTTTATATATGTTGATGATATCTTGCATGCTACTAGCGATTTGGGCATATTGCAAGAGACTAAAAAGTCATTGTCTCGATAGTTAAGAAAAATCTTAAGGAAGTATCCTATGTCCTAAAAATTGAAATTTATAAAGATATATCTCATCACTTGTTGAGACTCTCTCAACATGCATACGTTAATTGTGTATTAAATAGATTTATTTTATACTCATTTGCAAATATGGAAATGTGTCAATTATCAAAAGTGATAAATTGAACTTGACCCAATGTCCTTAAAATCATGTTGAGAGGGAATCCATGAAAGTGATGCCATATGCTAGTGTAATTGTCGCGACCCAATTTCCCGGGCCATGACCGGCGCATGAGCTCAATGAGCATAGCTCACTAAGCCCAAGCAAGCCTATCCATTTACCTTTGCTTAACAAATTTATCGTATCATGCATACACACACACCATTTCCCGGGTGTGAATGTAGCCAAATCACAATGGCATTATCGATAATAATATACATGCACTATGCCAGTCATGTATTTAGCAATTTACATTGCATACACATATTTACATTGTTGGAGTGTATTCATAATACATAAGGACCCATGACTTCCAGCGGAGACATTTACAATAAAAGGGATCACTATCGAATGCCAAACACATACCCAGGAGATGCACTACGGGGACTCCTCGATCTAGGGTCCAACAGTCTCCTGATCTGAAAATATGAATTTTTATAAAACGTAAGTACGAAACTCAGTGAGTGAATATTATAGGGGAACAGGAAATATCAACCAGGAAATTTAATAATCATGATGCACTAGTTGAAAACGAGATAATTTTTTATTTAGCTAATATTTAAACCCTTCCCACTTAATTCGGGATTTATTCTAGCCATATAGCAAAATCAATGATTATCGCTGCAGCGGAAAGGCATTCTTGATACAATTGAATTTCTGTTGCAGCGAAGCGTAATCATAACCCGTCACTGAATGAGGGTTTCGCTCAACCGTATAAGGGTTTCGTGTTATAATCCCTTTTTCCTCTATTTAGATCAATCTACGATAAAGGAGAATTTCTCAAAATTCGCATATCATACAGTCATATTCTATCAGCATGCACACTATATCACCCACATATGTATATCAAATCAGATGCAAGTACAAACATCACATTGTCGTTCAATCGATATGTACATTGCACCCTTCCGCACAACCATATGACTCGGCAAAGGGTGCACTTCACCTCGCACAGGGGTCCCCTTGCGAACAGTCCCTTCCTTCCCCTTTCGAGATCTCTATTAGAGCACTCATAGGGTGGGGGATCACACAGCACCCCATCATCTATAAGTCCCTTAAAATCATTTGCTCATGGATAGGAGATCACACAGCAATCCTATCCTCTATGAGCCCCAAATCATCATTCGCTCATGGATGGGAGATCACACAGCAATCCTATCCTCTATGAGCCCCAAATCATCATTCACATGTACGGTTATAATCATTACACAATATTCTCTATCAATGCACAACATATATTCATAGGTATATAGATATATACCCATATAATGTAATGACACCCAAATTCACAACAGCCACCTTTCACAATATAGAGACAATTTATCAAAGGCTTGTTCCCGGGACTTATTTCTAAATAAGAAATTGGGTGCAATTCATTCAAGCAATTCAATTAAAGTCCCCAAATCGACGGTTGTTTACAAATCGTCACATAATAAGGGTTTCACAACCCCTACAATTCATATATGCATATATATCACGTACAATTTCATTCACCAATCGCTTTATCAAGCAAGATAGCAAAATTAACGGTTTATCACAAACTGTCACAAACAAGGGTTTCACATACCACACAATCACACATATATACACAAAGATATAAGCAATTATATACACCGCCAAGTCTTCACTATCCTTGGTGGTACAAAGAAATAACTATCGGAGTACTCGGTAAAGGGTATCACTTAGCGTTATTCACTCAGGCATGGGGGTCACTCAAAGTCCCATTTTGCACACCATTACAAGCATGTGCATTATTCACTCTATCTCGTGGGCGTTACATATTGCCGTCCCTACGTTGCACACCATCATAGGCATGTGCATTATTCACTCTATCTCGTGGGTGTTACATATTACCGTCCCCACGTTGCACACCATTACAGGTATGTGCATTATTCACTCTCTCTCGTGGGCGTTACATATTGCCGTCCCCACGTTGCACACCATCACAGGCATGTGCATTATTCACTCTATCTCGTGGGCGTTACATATTGTTGTCCCCACGTTGCACACCATCACAGGCAGGTGCATTATTCACTCTATCTCGTGGGCATTACATATTGCCGTCCCCACGTTGCACACCAATAAAGGCATGTTCATTATTCACTCTATGTCGTGGGCGTTATGTCTCGCTGTCCCTACAAGCTTCTGGACCTCATGGGTACATTTCCCACTAAACATAGCAATATGACCATGGGGGCACTCTTACTTGCACACCCTCGGTCATTATTACACATTGCAGTTTCATTCATATAATTATCAACACATTAAACAAGCAGACATCCATTTTCTTTTCACACAGTACATAATCACAGTATAAAATATTTCCAAAAGCTTGTTCCCAAGACTATCCCATCTTTTCCTCCACTCTGCTGTACTCTCAACTTATACATCATTAAACTTGCATTGCACTTCCCACTCCGTACATGCACGGTAGTAATTATCACAACCTTTATCATTAAACCGGCATTGCACTTCCCACTCCGCACATGCACGGTCGTAATTATCACACTCTTTATCATTAAACTGGCATTGCACTTCCCACTCAGCACATGCACGGTCATAATTATCACACTCTTTATCATTCAACTAGCATTGCACTTCCCACTCCGCACATGCACAGTTGCATCAATTTCACCATAATTTATTAATAATGCAAATTAGCATAATACAAGGGTACACAGATTCAGTACACTCAATTTCACACAATTTCTCAACAATACATGTAGGCATCATACAGATATACACAGATGCATCGCAATCATATTTAACATCACAGAAATATTTTCACTAAAGGCTTGTTCCCGGGATTCATTTTTAAATGGGAATTAGATATAATCATTCACGCATTTCATTTCAACTTAATTAGAATTCTCAAATAAATTTTGAAATGCAAATTCACTCACAAGTGTCGAAAATCTGGATTTCGGGTGCACTCGGACTAATAGTCCTCAGGCGCAATTCCTTTGCCTTTTCCGGACGTCTTACTACCTTGACAAATAACAATGTCGAGGAATTTACTATATTGTTCTTAAATTGATATAAACTAATTTAAATTACTAATACTTGCTATGTAAATGCAAAAATGTGTCCGATTACCGCTTAATCGCGGTATCGATTAAATTCGACCGATCACCCGATTAATTGGCTATTGTATCCAAATCACCTCCAAATTAATCCATTCCTCCTCTAATACCATAATTCACCACATATTACTCAAATAAAGCCAAATTCAGCATTAGAACCCTCACATTTCCTTATAGAAAAATTCGGTCATTTGGTGCACTAGCACCGAAATTTTTCTACATAATCGTTTCACCTTAATTCATCATTTTTCAATTCATTTCATTTCAAATGAAATCATTTCATTTGAAATGAAAACAATTCCTCATTGATTCTCAACACACTAGGTTTGGCCAACAAAGAACCCTAGAGAAATTGAATATTTCTTTTGTGTTTTTGTTCATAACCATGCTTAACTACCTCTAAACATCAACATAGTCTAAAATCAAGCCAATCCACCATTAATTCCTCTTCCATACCCATTTTTCAGAATTGAATTCATCATGATATCATGTCTCTCAACCATAGAAAATGGAAAGAAATGCATGGGTATTGTAGATCATAAGCTAAAGTGAAGAAATAGTACATTTTTCACTTGATTTTCCTTGAAAATCACACTTTTTCTTTGATTTCCACCTAGGTTTTCTTGTTTTTCTCCTTGTTCTATTTTGTTTTCCTTTGAATCAGTTTTGTGCAGAATTTGGAGAGAGAAAATGGGTTTTATGACTGATTTTTAGGCTTTAATAATAAAATAAACTAGTTTGCCACATGGCATAATGCCATTGGCCCATATTTTGACTTTTTTGACTTTTTCTTCTAATTCTTTTCCACCACATGATTAGTCAAAGTCAAGATATGATCAAAAGATGACCATGGCTGGAAAAATATGTTCTGGTGGTGGAAAATTACGATTTTGCCCTCGAGATGATAAAATTACGATTTTACCCCTATAGTCCGAAATGTACCGGAATCACATTATTTCTACTTTTCAACCTCAAATAACACTAATATTGATCAATATTAATCAAATGGGGCAAAAATATTTTCAAACAAATTCTCGTTTAGTTCTCCAATGGTAAAATTACTATTTTACGCATGTGCTCCAAAAATACCGGGAATCATAATTTTTCACTGCTAAACTTCATTTCATACCCCAATACTCTTAATTATATTTTATATAATTATTTTTGGTCCAATGTGATCAAATCTTGGCTAAAAATCTCCATTAAATCATCAAATGGCAAAATGACCGTTTTGTCCCTAATCAGTCAATTTTCCCGATTGACTCCAAACTGGACCTTGAACTCCGAATCACTATTCTAAGTGATTATGTGAGTTTCAGAATTCTCAAATTATTCTTAGAATTTCTATTTGAACTAGTTCAAAGCTCGATTTAACTTGGTTGTACCGCTCGGTACAATACCGTCTTTTAATGGAGCTTGACAGGGTCTCACAGTAATACGAAATCTAATATATGCTCAGGTATGCACGAGGCTTGATATTGCATTTTTAGTGAGCATTGAGGAAGATATTTATCTAATTCTGGTCAAGATGATCATTAGGAAGCTGGAAAAAGATGATAAGATATTTGAAGATAACTAAAGACTATATTCAAGCTTATTAAAAGGTTAAAGACGTTAAACTGGTAGGTTATACAAATATTAATTTTACCATTTGTTTTGATAATAAAAGGTCCACATTAATTAGGATACATTTTATGATAACAAGGGGTGCAATATCTTAGAAATTTGTAAAGCACAAACTTGTGACTCTATCCACTATGCAAGCAAAATTTCTAACATGCTATGGTGCAACTACACATGCTGTCTAGTTGAAAAATCTCATTAAAAGTTTGTTGGTAGTTGACTCTATTTCTAGGCTCATGTAGTTGTATTGTGATAATATCGCAACAATTTTCACTAATAACAGTGAAGGTATCACAAAAAGCTAGGCATATGAAGATAAAATATTTGATATTTAAAAAACTTGTGAAAAATGGTAACATTTTAGTATACCATATTGGGACTGATGGCTTGATAATTGATCCTCTAACCAAATGACTATACTCTATAACTTTCAAGAAAACATGTTTATGATATAGGTGTTGCATAGTCTTTTTATATATTTGGTTAATGAGATTTGACGTTTTTCTATTTTTTTTTGAATTGTTTAGAACACACCTTAGATGATGTATTTGGATTCATTATTAAGAATAATTATTCTATGATATTCAATCATAAAGTGTTTATATATTTTTTTGCATATGTGAAGACTTAAGACATGTGTTAGTTGTGAGCATAGGTTAGGACATAAATTGATAATCTTAAAGTACATCTTGAGATATGTAATTTAGGTAGACATACAAGTCTATTGAATAAACCACAAATGTTTCTTTTGCAAGTTAAGCTATGTAAAGTAGAGAATAAAGTGATTGATGGATGACTACAGCATATGAAATAGATCATTAAGGAAGTGTTGTTATTCAGACTACACTATCAAATTGAATTCATATCGGTAGGATAAAGTTATATATGTGATTATAGTTAGTGTTGTATCTTTATAAGATGTAGTTATTGTTGTTTAATGATATCATAAATTTATTGGACAAAATGGTATTTGAAGTAGTCTCATTACTAGTTTGTACTTTTATTTGACTCATAAAGGCTTCAATTGTCTCGTGAGTTGTTTTGAGACAATTTTTTTAATTTGAATTTAAATAATGTAGTTCAAGTATGAGATTGCTAGATTTTTCGTATAATTAAAGTATAGAGTTACATTATTTATTTTTGTATTTTGTCAAAATCAAGTTAAGTTAATTTGGTTTGGATAATGAGACAATATTATTATAATTCATAATATGATCTAATAACGTGGGTTAGGCTCTTATAGTCTACACAGCTTAATGTGTGTGCCTGTATAAAAAATCTTAAATTTTATAATGAATATACTTAAAAATTCACTCTATAAAAAAAGGTTACATCTCATTTTTTGTCTATCATATTGGATTTTTCACTCGTTAAATATATTGTAAAGAACGAGAGGAAGAACATAGTGTATTGAATTTCAACAATTAATTTGATGATTATATTATTCTCATTATCAAAACCATATATTTTTATGTGGTCTAAATTTCTACTGTGATAAAAATCCTAGGATAAGTATAATTTACCGTACATTAAATTTGTGTGGATATCAACAACAATATTCCAAGTAATGAAATGGTATGCGAAATTGGAACATCAATTATTATATAGAAAAACAAGTTTACCTTCACCTTGGATTTGTCCTTTTTCACCGTTTCCTAATCATTTTCTTCTCTATTTGAGGGTTGGCAAAGGGTTGGAAATATGTGCCGCCCATAAGTGATTGGGACAATTTATTATTGAATGGCATTTTAGGAAATAGCGAAAATAGGATGCTTTTCCATCATTTTCAGTGTCTTCATCTTGGGTTCTCTTTCTATAACTCTCTTGTGCTTACTTGAATGTATATATGCTGCATGGCATGCCCATCCCCACCTTCAAATGGATTAACATCTTTTCTTTATTTTTCTTTTAAATTTCAAATTTTAAAAGATTTTGTGTGCATCATGACCCTAAAATATATTCCAACTAGCGACACAGTGGATACTCAAAATTTCTAATATCAAATTTTAAACAATTTTTCTTGCCTCATGATACCGGTTTTATTTAGTTTTTTTAACTTTAAATATATTTTTAATACATATAAAAAAATATTGAATTTTGAACTATATAACGAGTGGTAACTTCTCTTACTACATAATATCTCATATCATTTGCCTCTCATAATTCAAACTCAAAATCTCTTAATTGGAAATTCTAACTCTATCAATTAGAATTTCACTACAAAAGATCCTTGTTTTTCCAACGGAAAAAATTCCGTTGGAAATTTCCAACGGAATTACAATGGATTTCCAACGGAATTTAATTAAAATTTTTAGATAAGGATTCCGACGGATTTCCAACGGTTTTGCAACAGAATTCCAACGAAAATTTTCGTTGAAAAATCCGTTGGAAATTTGACTTGGACAATACACAAGTCTTACTGTGTACTATTTCCAATGGATTTCTAACGAAATTTTCCATTGGAAATTTAAACCTTAACCAAATTCCAATTGTAATCTTGATAGTTTCCAACGGAATTTTTCAACGGATTTTTCCGTTGGAAATTTCACATTTGCAAAACACAATATACTGTTAAATATTTCCAACGAAAATTTTCGTTGGAGCCGTAAACTCATTGAAGTAACCAAGTGTATTCTATATAGTTTCCAACGGAATTTTTCATTGGAAATTCGTTGGAAATTGCATTGTTACAAGACATGTTTTACTGTGTATTAGTTCCAATGGAATTTTCCGTTGAAAATTTCCGTTGAAACCTTAATTTTTCAATTTGATCATTAAATTTTTCAATGGAATTTTCTGTTAGAAATCCGTTGAAAAATTACCTTTTAATGCACCAATGTTTGTGTTACTTGTGAAACTTTCCAATGGAATTTTTCGTTGGAAAATTCCGTTGGAAATAATCATAAATTTTTTCCTTATAAAATTTAATTTTTTTTAATTTTATTAATTATTTTTAAAAAATAAGATATTACTAAAAGTAAATACAAGCACTTATTAATTATTTGTATAATTTTTTTAACTTTGATGAATCATACAATATTTGCATTATAATACCAAATTAGGGTAATGTTATATTATTCCAAATTTGGAAAAAATAACTACGTAAAATTTTATTTTTTATAAAAAACCATGATTAGATATAAAAATCATATAAAAAATATATATTACTTTATTTATGTTTTAATTGTAATTAGCTAATTAGCTAATTATGATTGAAGTTTTATAATTTACTTATTATATTTGTGCTTAAAAAATATCATTTTATTATATCTATGTATTTTTGCAAATCTGATCGAGAGCTATAAAATATATATATATATAGTCAAACAAGTATGATTTAAGAAAAAAATTAATATATAATTTATTAAAATTGAAGTATAAGTTATATTTTTTAATTGATATAACTATATATTATTATAACGGAATATATATATATATATATGACATATATTACATAAGGGTCTACATATATATATTAATATCTAATTTATGTAAGATTATAGTAAATTTCATTTAGATGATTATATTTATTAAAGTAATAGGATCCATATCATACATTCTATAAAAATCATATTGATGAATAATTATACAAATTTTGTAATATATATCAATGTATAACCTATAAGTTGTGATCATTATATATGTATATAAAAATTATGTCATATCTCATTATGGTTTATGTTGACTAATATTAAAAAAAAACTTTTTGTATGAAAATAAAAAATATATAAAAATACTGTTATTATTAAGACTAGAACCTTTGCTCACATGTTAACAGAGTTAGGTGATAACCATTTCTTCCACTAGCTCAAACTTGACTAAAATACTCCCCAACTGAATTTGTAAATGGACCAAACTGAATATTAGTTGCATGATACAAAACGTCGCCGTTCTAAATCTTCGGTGCCTTGAACCCAACGTCAAAACGACGTAGTTTTGATCATTAACTATAAAGTCCCAACTTTCTCTCCAAACCTGACTTTTGAATTCCCATTTTCTCTCTCTACCCGCGGCTCTCTCCCCTCTCTCTAAAACCTGTGCCCTACTTCCACGGTGTTCCCGGTGCCCTCCCGCTGCCGGTGTCCTGAATCTGGTTCCGACGTTGTCTTATTTTACAAGGATCGACTCTCTCAGTTGTCAGTTGGCCAGTCCTCTTACTGCCATATTCTCTGATTTGAAGCTTTCTCGTCATGACCCAAATAGTCTTTGACTGAATCTGTCCTCGTCGCCTTACTCCCCCTAGTGTTGCCTTATTGGCCTTCCGATCCCTTCCACAAATCTAATATTTGAGGGTTAATTTTGTATATCTTGTTTATTTGATTTTTAGGGTTATTTGTTTAGGGATTGATGCATCGTAGGTATTTTTAACCCTGTTATATTGTGTTGTGTTTATTTGATTTAGGGTTACAAGCCTAAAGGTTTCATTGCATATATTTCAGTCAAAGGCAACAGTCGGCTCTAGAAGCACCAAAGTAGTGTTCGATCTGCTTCAAACGAGATTGGGTTTTGGTCTAACTTTACAGGTGACTAAGCTACATAGAGAAGCAATTACTTTTAATGTTGGTGTTTGAGAACTGACCACCCCTGTTTTGAATAAATGATTTGCTAATACAAGCCTAAACGTTTGACATCTTTAATTTCAGATGAATTTACTGGTTGGCTATGTAAGGATTGAACCTTTGTGCACTCTACTTCAAAACCAGATTGTGTTTAAGTCAAATTTTGCAGGTGAGCAAGAAAAACACACAAGCAATTACATATATTTTGACCCATCGACAAACCTCATGATGTTCAATCTGATTTTATGCTTGCAAGAAATTTAATGTATTACCCAAGATTTCATACTTAAATCAAATTAATTACGCAGCATATAATTTTTTGGGCAGTGACTAAAAATGGAAAGTTCGACGCATTTTGATCAAGTTTATATTTAACTATTTCATATGCTTTCCTGGTATATATGGGATTTTGAGAATAGTCTGGTCAAATTATCAGTTTGTATCATTGAATGTATAGCTAGTTGATAGCATTAATACATAACCACCGCCAAAGGACATTCTGTTTGTCTTTCAATTTCATTTAATTTACGTTGTTTTGATATGTAACCAATGTGCTCTATTTCAGAAGAGACGTTGCTTTCAACCATGGTTCTAAAAATTTTACCCCGGGAATGTAGTTTTTTTTTTTTTAGGGTAAGACCATCATATAATGATCGAAACAAAATGTTAATTTGCTGACGATGAAGGACCTTTCTTTATAAGAGAAATAATTAAAAAATATTGACGATTATTTGGGATGAATAAAATCTTATAAGATAAGCCCGTCTCTTGACTTAATATAAATGCATTGGAATTAAAAACCGAAATATAAAGTTAAATAAATAATAATTTGTACTATTCTTATCTTTAATTAATCATTTATATTATCTTTTTAAATGAAATTAGTTTTTACAAAATATCCTTCAGTAATTATCATTAATTAAAAATCAATTATCTTTGCCGGGTATCGTAATAACGCTGACAGATTATATACATACACATGACATTTGAATGTCCAGTCATTAAAATTTTTATACATAATTAATTTTATTATATTAATAATAGAATCATATAATATTGTTATATTATATGTTAAGCCACAATACGTTAATGTAACTTAATAAAAATATTAAAAATTAGTCAAAATTTTTATGACTAATTTAAAAACATAATTAAATATGATGTACCTTTATATTTTTATGCAATTTGAATCATCTATCCGACTACCCTAAAATCTTATTAGCCGATAGGGATCAAAAGCAATTAAAATATTTTTCCTTAAGCCCAAATAAAATTAAGGCCCTAATTATAATTTCAACTATTAAGTCTTATAATTATGACCTTCAATTTATAGGTCAATTTTAAATTTCAAAATAAAATAGTCATAACCATATGAAATAATAGACAAATTTGATATTTTTACTATTATTGTAATAAATTGGAAATTACATGGGTTAATGATATTTTAAAGAAAGGCTATACATCAGGTATATATAATTGATATTCAAACTTAATGTACAGGCACCAATTTTAACTTCAATGTTTAGGGTCTCTAATTAAAGCAATTATTTGTGCAAACATACTTAACCCATCTTCCTAGGTTTTTTGATAATTCATGTACACAATAATTTATACTATAACGGCTACTTTGCATCTTACAATGTAATTTTGAATATATATATATTCAATACATATTGGAATGTAGGGTTTAGGTTTGTTACAAACAATACAAATTAGTCTTGATAATGATATTCTATGACACTTAGGATTACAAAATGTCGAGAGATCACTCTTGGATGTACCGTCGCTTACAGAATGGATTCATTACAGCTGAATTTGTAAATGGAGTTACTGAATTCATTAATTTTGCATGTTCGAAGACTGCATTTATATGGAAGAATAAAATTAGATGCCCTTGCACAGGATGTAGTAACAACAAGTTCTTAGATAAAGATAAAGTCACAGAACACATCCTAAACCGGGGTTTTACTAGAGCTTACACAATTTGCAGTTTACATGGGGAAGATGATGTTGGACAATCATCAAGAAGTCGATCTAGAGTTGAACCATCCTTTAGATTTGAGGGAGATGCTGTTTTTCGAGAACCTACGTATGAAGATGATATAGAAAATCCATACAGTAGAATGGTTATGGATGCTATGCGTCCCGAAGTTGCTTTCAACCATGGCATCGACAATACTCATGAGTCGAGCTTTGGGGAAGAAGATCCCAATCCAAATGCATATACTTTTTACTCTTTGTTAAGCAATGCAGAGGAACTTTTGTGGGTAGGTTGAACAAAGCACACAACGTTTTCAGCTGTGTCGTAACTTTTAAATGTTAAGGCGGAGTACAATTTGAGTGAATCATGTTTTGATCGACTATTGGAGATAATAAAGAATATCTTGCCATCTGATGAGAATTTACCTACAGACTTTTATAGGATGAAAAAGAAGGTAGCAAAGCTTGGTTTGGGATATATTAAAATTGATGCTTGCAAGAACAATTGCATGTTATTTTATGAGCGATTTGCTACATTTGAGCATTGTCAGGTATGTGGACATCTTCGGTATAAACAGAAAAATCCAAATGTGAGAAGGCAGAAGAAAATTCCTTACAAGATTTTGCGTTACTTGCCACTTATACCGAGGCTTCAAAAGCTTTATATGTTGTGTAAAATTGCTGAACATATGACGTGGCATGTGCAACACCAAAGTGATGATAGACTCCTTAGACACCCTGCTAATGGTGAGGCTTGGCAACACTTCAACCGCACACATGAATTCTTTGCAATGGAATCTCGAAATGTAAGACTCGGGTTATGTGTTGACGGTTATAACCCTTTTGGATCGACTGCCAACCCATATTCTGTTTGGCTAGTAATGCTTTGTGTGTATAATTTACCCTCATGGATGTGTATGAAACAACAATATATATTTCTAAACATGGTTATTCCAGGTAAGAAAAGTCTAAGTCAAAATATAGATATTTTCTTGAAGCCTTTGATAGATGAGTTGAATTTATTATGGAGAGACGGTGTTCTAACCTATGATGCATATAGGAAACAAAATTTTCATATGAGGGCAGCATTACTGTGGACAATTAATGATTTTTCTGCTTATGGTATGTTGTCAAGGTGGAGTACACATGGATGATTATCATGTCCATATTGCATGGAACATTCTAAATCTTTCATATTAGAACATGATAGGAAACCTTGTTTATTTAATTGTCATCGACAATTCTTACCAGCTAATCATCCTTTTAGGAGGTAGAGAGATAAATTTATTAAAAAAAGAGTTGAACATGACATACCATTTTCTTGATTATCAGGCGAAGAAATATTGACATGTTTGAATTCGTTGCCTCATCTCCCATTCAGAACAAAATGTGGTGAGTGAAAAAGTTCAGGATATGGTGTTTGTCATAATTGGGTGAAGAAGAGTATATTTTGGGCTTTGCCTTATTGGCATACGCTTCTTATTCGTCACAATTTAGATGTTATGCATATTGAACATAATTTTTTTGAGAATATAGTCAACACAGTGATGAACGTTAAAGGAAGGACAAATGACAACATAAAGGCACGACAAGATTTGAAGGTGTATTGCAAGCGACCAGAATTGGAGTTAGTGGAAAATAATGGAAAACTATATAAGCCAAAGGCTGCGTACACATTAAATAAGGACGAAATAAGAAATGTATGTGCTTGGGTTAAACAATTGAGATTACCAAATGGTTTTGCGTCTAACATTTCTCGATGTGTTAATGAGAGTGACGAAAAATTTTATGAGATGAAAAGTCATGATTGCCATGTTTTTATTCAACGGTTGCTCCCAATTGTATTCCGTGATATGCTGCATCAAACAATTTGGGTGGCACTTACTGAAATATCTCAATTTTTTAGCGATTTGTGTGCAATTGAAATAGCAGGTGATCATATGGAAACGTTGCAAGGAAAAATATGTGAAACTATATGCAAATTGGAGAAGATATTTCCTTCGGCTTTCTTTGACTCAATGGAGCATTTGCCGATTCATTTACCTTACGAGGCGAAGGTTGGTGGATCCATCCAGTATCGATGGATGTATCCATTTGAGAGGTAAAATAACGGTTATTTGTTTTCATATAATTCTTTTGAAGAGCTTAAAGGTTTTCATAAGATTGATGAATATTGTGGTTGATAGGTTTTTCCAACAGTTGAAGAAGAAAGTAAAAAATCGTGCCTCTGTTGAAGGATCCATATGTGAGGCTTATGTTATCGAGGAAGTTTCCTCGTTCTGTTCATGGTATTTTGAACCTGCTGTGCGAACAAGAGTAAATAGAGTGCCACGTAATGATGATGGGGGAAAGGTGGACTTTATGGGTTGTCTTTCAATTTTCACTCACCCGGGGTGAGCTTTTGGTCCATCAGATAAATCTCAATTTTTAAATGAGGATCAGTTTTATGCTGCTGAGTTATATGTTTTAATGAATTGTGAAGAGATGCTCCCATATATAAAGTAAGTACCATTACTTTTTTAACTTGCTAATACACTATAATAAGATTTTCCGTTAATCACGTAGTCGTGGATATTATGATAAGATATTTGATGACATGGTGAAGGGAGATGTTGTCTCAATTTCGAAAGATGAATTGAAGAAAGTACGTGCTTCGAGATTCGTTAAATGGTTTAAAAATTATGTAAGTTTCGTTAACATACAAGTTAACTTATAAAAAATCATTGACGAATAAATTATGTAATTTATTATTTTATTCTCTTGTATCTAATGTTCGTAGGTTGCAAAGCATAATGAGGAAATAGACCAACGTATAATTGAAATCTATTATGGTCCCGGACGTATGATAAGGTCTTACAGCAGATATTTTGTAAATGGTTTCAAGTTTCACACCATAGATTACAGCCAGAATCGTAAGACAATGAATAGTGGGGTATGCATAAAAGGGATTTTTTACAATGATCATGCACATGACTTTTATGGCATTTTAGTGGATATAATCGAGTTGGAGTATTTTGGTATAGGAAACAGAGTAGTTCTATTCAAATGTCATTGGTTTGATACTGAAAAAGGAATAAAAGTAGATAGATTGCATGGTTTTGTTGATGTGAATTACAACTCAATACTAGCCACTAATGAACCATTTGTTTTAGCTGCCCAAGCTAACAAAGTTTATTATAGTAGTTATCCATCAAGAAGAAGAGATTGACGTAATTGGTAGGCAGTATTTAAAACAAAAGCTAGGAGTAGATTTCAAATTCCAATTAGTGGTGAAAAAGAAAATGAAAGTGATTTGAATAAAGGAGTATACCAAGAAGATGTGTCAAATTCAATTACTAGAACTCAATCAAAAGAAGTTGATTTAGCAGAGTTAGCTAGTGGTGAATGTGAAGATGTTAATCTATCGAATGAGGATGAAGAAGATGATTTCGATAAAGATAAAGATGAAGAAGATGACATGGAATGAGAAGATAATGAAGATGATGATGAAAATGAAGATGAAGATCATGTGGAGCACGACGATTGTGAAACTTATAATGATAATAGTGATAATAATGCAGAACATGAGTTTGATTATTCAGAAAGTGAATGATGACGGAAGGCATGTACGATATTGGTTTAATATTTTCTTTTTATGGTATTGTTAAACTTTAATTTTATGATATTAAAGTATTTTGACATGATGTAAAATTATAACGTTTGAGTTAAAATCAATATATAAATGTTGCAATTAGTTAATATATAATTGCTGCGTTGCTTCATATAGTTAAGAATTATATGTCATTGTTGTGATTTGATGTTTTTTATTCAGTTTTAATAATAATCATAGTAATAACAATTGCTAATGGGATGTTAACAATACAATATTACAGGAACGATGGTTAAAGGGAAGCAATCAAAATCGAGACCAAGCTCTTCATATGCATCGACAAGTATGGCTGTGCTGACAAGTTCCCAAGCGTGTGATGATATATCCATTCCACAACAGGTGCAGCAGGAGAATAATGATGTGCCATTTGAGACACAGTTTTTGTACGATGCATTTGCAGAGCACGTCGAAAATGATACATCTACACATGATATTACAAGATCCCCATCTATTGATTTAGGTGGAAATGCAAATGAGACATCGTCAATATCAAGAGGTAGGAAACCCAGTGTAGGATTACAGACTCCTATAGATCCATCGGATAGATTGCGTATTACTCCTATTAGGGATAGGTAGGTTATCTTGTTAAACTTGTTATATTTTTCAACAAAATTTTAATTTTTTTTAATTTTAATATATACAATTATTTGAAATATTTTACAAGCACTTTTTTCAAGAGATGGGTCACATCTACAATAACAAGGATCATCAAAAATCACTTTCATGGTCCATGGTCGATTTGGAGGAAAGTCCCTAATGATATCAAAGACTTAATGTTTGGAAAATTTCAGGTACTATGTTTGTTATTTATTTATTAATCGTTTTCTTTTCCATTAATTTGTATAACTTTGTTAAATTATTGTATTACATTATGTTGTAGGAAAAATGTGTTTGGTCTGCACATCAAGATGTTGTAGTTCGACACACATGGAAAAACATTTGTTCCAATCGATTAAGAGACATGCTTTCAGAAGAAAGGCATAAAGCAATGATTGAAGCCAAAACTAACAATATTACAGAATGCAGAGGCATGTCGAGGGAATGGATCACAAATGAAATATGGGACACCCTGATCGATACAGTATGGGGTACAGAAGAGTGGCAAAACAAATCGCACAAAGCAAGGCAAAATCGTTTAACGCCAAAAGAAGGAAGCATTCCAAAGCACACTGGCGGTTCAGTTCCATTTGTGGTTCATTCAAAAATGATGGTATGAATTAATGTTACTCAGAATTTATATGTATATTTTCCCATCAATTTCATTTAAATACGTAAGTTTAGTAGTTGGATGTCGATTTTAATATACATGTTATATATATCAGGATATATATATATCGATTATGATTGACTAAAAATAAGTGTTAATAAATTCAGGCAATTGAGCTGAAATGAGATGTTACCTTCTTGGAAGTGTTCAATCTTACTCATAAACGTTCAGGGGGTCATGGTGATTTTATTGATAACAAGTCCAAGTCTACGAGTGTAAGAACAATTTCATTAATTTTTACTATTTCTTCTAAGTTGATGTTCTACTTCAATATTAATCATTAATTATGGTTTTTATGTAGGAAATGTATAATTTTGTACTATTGCAAAAGTATGGCGATGAGTCATCTTCTCAGCCAGAATTCGATCCACATGCTTAGATTGAAGCAATTGGAGGGAAAGAGACTACATACACTCACGTGTATGGGTTTGGCTCTCGTGTCCATGCTACAACTTTACTTATTGGAACACAATCCAATGTATCAACATCTGAGTCTGCGTGTGGCCCACTCAACTCAAACTTTAACAGTCTCGCAAATGCATTGAAAGAAAAAGTGAAAAATCTTACACAAAACTTGATTAAGATACGTGATGAAATACGTGGGGAAATACGTGAAGAAATGAGAAATGTGATGGCAGAAGGCATGAATGAATTTATGGCATGTATGGAAACCATGTTCATGAGTAATGCACGTTCAACCCTTGGCGATGCAGAACCTTCAAGACTTGACAAGTAAGAAAAAAAATTTTCCTCACATGATGTATAATTTTCGGTGCAAACACTTGGATACTTTTTATTTTAGTTATATTTTAAGTTCTTATATGTATCCAACTATTTTATATATTGTGTGTTAAGGATAATTTCTAATTAGATGTTTAGACTTAAATCTCAATTTTGTAATGTGTATTTCTTCTACATATTTTATAGTTCGAATGCGAAATTAAATTATCGGAATGAAAACTGATAATTTTTTCTGAAAATTTATTATAAAAATAATAGGTAAAAAATGTTTCAAACGGAAATTTCCGTTGAAAATGCTAAATGTTTTTCCGTTGGAAATAATATTTCAAACGGAAATTGTTTCAACTGTTTTTTCCGTTGGAAATTTGCTTTCCAACAGAATTTTCCGTTGGAATTGCCCTTTCCAATGAAAATTCCATTGGAAATTTCCAACGGAATTATTTCCAACAGAATTTTCGTTGGAAATCCATTGGAAATTTCTAACGGAATTGTAAAAAATTGGGTAAATTTTTAAATTTTAAACGGAAATTTCTAACAGATTTCCAATGAAATTTTTCGTTGAAAATTTCTAACGAATTTCCAATGAAAAATATTATCCACAAGGCTTGTACCGATGGAATTTCCAACGGAATTTTCCGTTGAAAATCCGTTAGAAATAAAAAGCCCTATTTCCAACGGAAAATATAGACAAAATTTTTGTAGTGTGTTTTGGAGACTTTCTTTATTATATTAGTTCTTATTTCATGTGAAATTTGCACCTAAACTAAATTACATGTCAAGTATTATATATAGATATTGACATAAAAATCGAAACTATATTCTAATACTTTTTTTGTTTAATTATAAGCCTATAATATAAATGGTAAACTAAAGAAAAATAACTAGTGGTTTGAAGTAGAATGAATTTGTCCCATAAGATTTAAAATTTGACACGTTACTTTTTTGTGTTTATTTTCGTACTTTTCTACTTAATACTGTTAATTTTATTTAAATTTCTTTAAAAAAAATTATTTTGTCATCAAATATTAATTTAATAAATTAATGAAAGTTATATAAAGGTGATTTTAACCTTACAAAGGTTCTGTACCCCTAAACTTAATTTCTATCTGATTAATTAATAGTGATAAATAAATAAAAGGAAAAGAAAAATAATAAACGTGATAGGACTGTTTTATGATGAGAAATGTTTTACCCCTTTTAAACAAAGAGTTGTATAAAGCAATAGAAACATATACACTTTGTCAGATGGCTTGACTAAAAATAATAATGTGAAATAAATATAAATAGCAGTAGATAATATTTTTGTCGTACTTTTATGGTATTGATATTGACAATTAAAAATATTGAGGATTAAAGGGCGAGATATGTTTAGACTTTGGTGGTCATATCAAATTTAGCACCACTAGAAGAGACGAACAAGAGCCATGAATTGATGCATTGACTTTGATTATTATTATCACAACCAAAACCATGAACCCACTCATTGACCGTCCGATTCATGACGATTAATAGGTGTTAGGAATCCAGGTGGCAGACCACTAGGCGCCTTCACGAAAACAACTTGCCTCCCCCTTGCTTTCCACTCATTCCTTTGCAAATCGTTTTTGACAATTTTTAAATATTAATGTCGGCGTCCAATCATATTGCTCTTTTTCTCCTCTTTATCTTCTCTGTGGCCCGTTAGGCATATGTCGCCATGTCGGGTTCACAGTCACCCATCCGTTATATATTTTTATATTCCACTCTATTGTTGTATTATTAAAGCTCGGATATTTGGCTTTACATTGCATCCATTTCTTTCAAAGGGCCAGTAGCATCGTTCCACATGCCCAATGTGACCCATGTAAACTTGCATCATCCAGGCATAATATTTCATAAAGTTTTGTGAATTATTCAGATAAAAATTTAAATAAATTTTTTTATTATATTTAATAAATTTTATATATTTTTATAATTAATAGTAAGAAAATTTATAGTTGATTGACTATTGTTAATTAAAATATAATTTATTATTTTTATATAATGTGATTTTAACATAACATGCTAACATCTTATAATAGATGGTGATATGACATGCTAATATGGTATGATAATATGATTAGATTAATATCAAGTAAGTATAATAATTAATCAATTGTTAATCATAATGACCTGTTTAATCCAAAATAAAAATATATAAACTTGATTGAATATATATAATAGAAAAATAAAGACTTATTTTAATTTCCTTTAATAGTGTAGAGACTTTCTTCTTGTATTTATATTTTACATATGGTAATTAGTTTATTATAAGTATTTGATGAACTTCATATATCTTCAAAATGAAATCTCAAATTCTAACTATTTAAACAATATCTTTTTGGGGTATCTTTATATTCTTGAATGAACAATGATGTATTTAGCCTAATTAAATGGATTATATGTAAAGAGATGAGCAACTTGGTGGAGTTGAATGTTAACGTGACCGTATCATAATTTTTTATATTTTTCTTTGAATTATTGTTGGATAAGCATCTTTGCATGAAGCTGACTTGAGAGGGGGCAGTTGTGTCCTTGTATGATCATGCATGAATCTTATGTTGCTTTCGATGAAAATTACTAGTATTAATTAGAAAAGATATAGATATAGCACCTAGGAAATATTAAGTCTTTAAATTATGTTTTCATTACAGTACACGTTATTTGGTATGAAAGCACAAAGTCTCTTCAAGACTTCAACGCCAGCTAAGCGTTATAAACATTTCCTTATAAGAGCAAATCACATATATAAATCCAGTTTTGCGTGTACTTTGATAATAAATTAATATACTTTTACACAAAGATGCAAGCATAGTTGATATATAGTTTTTCTTATTCCCTTTTATAAATACATATAGGTGATAACTATGATATACTTGGTAGGTAATTAATTATAAGGATTATTAAGTCTTGGGATATATATACAAATAAAGGTGTCCCTTCTCCTATCATATGGATATCCACTCCCCTCCATATTCATTCTAACCAAAGATATCCAAAATAAACAGTCGATATAATGTTGTTCCAAAAGCTTCTTGTCTCTTATGAAGTTGAAATTCAAGTGGGAAACCCATGATGAAGTGAGAAAAGCTGCAGCACAGAAAAGAGAAAAAGCAACGCATGCTAGATTTGCATGCTGTAGAAGTTGAGTCATTCTGGTAAATTGCATGTAAATAATAGGAAAGGATTAGGTTATCAGCTGTCAGTTTTTGAAAATAAATATAAAAGAAAGAAAAAGGCTAGGGGGTTAGGTACCTTGGTTACATTGAAATTCATGAAAAGTGGGTGATGCCACCCAGTCCACGTGGTCGACTCGTCGTTACTCCAAGAGCAGACAAAATTCGTGGGCATCACCCAATTGTCACATAGAAAAGTAAGATGGTGCAAAATCTGCTCCGAATTTAGCAAATTTTCGAACCAGTGGTGCAATGATGTTACCAAACGTATCCTAAGCTCAAAGCACATGGATCCTTCAATGTCTTGATAAGCTTGCTACCATCCCATCCAATTTCGATATCATCATCTCTAAAAGTAACCGGCTGTTAGGAATACGAGTTTTCTAGGCTTTAAATCTTGGGAAAAGAATCAGCAAATTTTAGAAAATGGAAAGTAATTGCTTTTTATTGTGTAATTTAAAAATCACATGTATAAAAATAAATTAAAAGTTACATTGATCATTATATTACGGGTCAATATTAAATTTTGTTACTATATTTTATCTAATTCCATTCAATTTTGTTATTTCACTTTCAATTTTATTAATTTTTTAATAAAAAATAACTGAATTGATGGATATTTGCCGCTTGCATTAACAGAATGTTGTGAGGAATATTTCAATTCCGTTCCTTTTTGTCTTAAAATTAATAGAATTGAAAATATAGTGTCAAAATTCAATAAAATTAGGCATAATATCTACAAAAAGCCCTAAACTCTTTTAAAAAATTCAAATAAATTCTTATACTTTTATTATATTTAATCAAGCTTTTAAATTTTTATTTTGAATCAAATAAATATTTATGATTAATAGTTGACTTATTTAAAATATCACTTATCATTGTATGTTATGTGACGTTGACGAAATATTAATACGACATGTTGACATGTCATAATAAATGATGACGTGACATATTGATATTACATGATTACATAGTCATGTTGTATTTTTACCATCCATACAGCATCACGTTAACGTCATATGAACAAAAAATGACAATAGACATTTTGGTTAATTACATTTAATCAATCATTAATTATAAAAACTTATTTAATTAAAAATAAATATACAAAGACTGAATTGAACACGATAAAAGAATAAAAACTTATTTAAATTTTCTTGAATAATTCAAGGGATTTTTTTGATCATTATGCCCATAAAATTAAGGTAAAATTATAAAATTTAGTATTGAGTCATAATATAGTGACAATTTTAAGTTTGTCAATTTGATATGTTTTTCACTTGGTAAATCGTCTTTCACAATTTTCTACTAAGAAACATAAATCATTTATTAGTTTGATATACTTGTTGTTCACTTGTTCTTACCTTCTTTGAAAATGGTTAAGAAACAAGTACATAATTTAATTATTTAGATGTAAAAAATAAAAAAAAATTCATGAATAATAATTGCATAATATGAGTATATAAATTGTGATAGCAAGTACTGTTATATGTACACCCAAATTGCAATATCTATGAACAACCAAAAAAAATCTTTTTTGTTTCTAAATTGGACAGAAAATATTCAAATTCAAAATTACCCTTTTAATTGCTTAGCTTTTTAAGATTTTTTTTATTTTGTCATCTAATTTTGGAAAGTAAAATTTTTGTCCCTAATATTTATAATCGTTATTATTTTAATCATTCAATGTTAAAATATAACAAATACCTATTTTGAAATTTATGTCAACTGTTCTGTGGCATAATTATGTTTATGTGACAATAATATTAACAAAAATCTCTTTTTTCAAAAAAAAAATTTACCAAGTGGATGTGATCATGTGAAAGAGCAGATGAGAGATCCGTTAATGATGAAACAAATGCTTATAAAACTTAATGATGAATACATTAATTTATAAATTGAATGATTAAAACAAAAAATTTCACAAAATTAGGTGACCGAAAAAGTAATTGACTTTTTATAAAATAATGATAAAGTAATTAACTATTTTAACTATTACTTGATAAACCACATTTATCTAACCATTTGAGAAAAGTCAAAGTTTCAAATTTTAATCTTTGGACGCCGTATCAGGAGTAAAATTAAGGGCAATGCATGTTATAAAGTTGCAAAAGATTGAGACCGAATATAATGGTAGGAGAAGTAATTAACTTTTATGAGGAAAAAATTACCATTTAGGACAAAATAATGCTTCTCGAGCGTTAAGCTTGAAAATGGAAAAGTAGTAGTAATAAGGCAAATGGCTAGCATGGGGAGCATTATCATTTATACAAATAAGTATAATAAGATATCAATCGGGTACAAGCTTGCCTGCTTTTGACATCCAAGTATTTCACTCGATTGACGTGTAATCTTAAAAACCAAATTTAAATTCCCTTTTTCAAATTCAAAAAAAAAAAAAAAAAACAAAAGAAAAAGGAAAAACTTGCCTGCCTTTGCTTTCCTCGAACACTTCCGTCCTTTGCCCGTTGGTGCAGGGATATCACACACCAAAACACACTGGTATATTAAATATGAGAGGGCCATCCCATTTAAAAGTGGCCAAATCAAACACCCTTTTTATCCCTTCAATTTAATATTATGGATTGTATGATTTGTTCCTCTTTTTAAATTTGTGTGTGGAGGGATAAAGGCATATGATACAACTTCTGCAAAGGGTGCCTTCTCTACCTGCTTTGTTGCAACAAGAAGAGAATCCTGGATTTATGGTTGAAGGAGTCCCTTTTTGGAGCACAAATATTTAAATACCAAGTATTCTTTTTCTCATATCTTATCATTAAAGTTGAGTAGCCTCTTTTTCAAATTAATTGGTAAAATAATTATATAAATTGCTTAGTTAAAATTATAATAATGGAGTCTAATTGAATGGAGATGGAATAACTTCCATTTATTTTTGTGTCCAAACTTGAGCTTGAGACTAAGTTGGGTTGGTGGAGTGAAGTGGATTACCCCCTAATATTTGGGGATAATGGAAAAACTGACAAATAACAAAACATGCTACTTTTTACTGTTTTATCTTGGACCTTTCCACCGAGTCGTAAGTGGTACAAACAAGAGCTATCCAACCATGAAAGGCTCGGTCAGACCAAGGTTTATAGGACCACTTTTGATACATATATACGGTACTTTGCAACCCTTCCTTCGTGTTAGCAAAAATAAAACAAATAAAGTAACTGCCTGGAAATAGATATGTCATACTATTTACGGAATTTTCAAAGTATTTAATTTATTGATTAATACATTATTTTTTGTTTTGAAAATAAAGTTTAAATTTCTTTTTTTTTTTAATTTACAGTTGCCTTGTTAACCTATGTTAATTAATAGAGTAATTATTGTTTTGTTAAAATACAATCATATATAAATTTATACAAAAATTTGAGAGTAATTACATTCTTTTTTTTTTTCAAATCTAAAACTTTACTTAATATGATTTATACGAAAATAGATAACAATATAAACATATGATTTTTAAATTGAAAATGCATGTGGTATCCCTTCAAGAATAAAATGATATTAATTATGCTCTATATCGTGTGCAAAACAAGGATGAAACATGAAAGGGTGGTTTTCTTGTAGTAGGTTAAATTATTTTTAAATTTGATTTGAATAAATTGAATTGAGAGAAATTTTAATATAAGTTTTCCTTTTAAAAACAATGTCTAGAAAACCGACCAAGATTTAAATCACAAAAAGTATATTTTAATGTTGAGGAAAATGGTCACATAAGGCACTATATAGATTAGTATTATGTAGAAATTAATATCACATCTATATAACTATATGTTAAAATTGTCCCTAAATAGAAATAGTGACGATAGCTATCCTAGTATGTAAAAGTTATTATTTGCTTCTAAAATTTTGTATTTTTAAACTTGTATTTCTTTTTATCTTTCAACTTATTTATGTTTATTGGTAGAGTGATCGGTGGTGGCGGTCACTGCTGTCAATTTTTAATTTTCATATATATAAAACTTGAAACATATAATATAATTATTTTTATAATCATGTTTTAGTCACTTTTTATATAAAATTTTAAATCCGTATTAATATTAATTTCAATGTTTATTATAACCCAAAAAAAAAAAGAAAATATCCAAACGTAAGAGGAAAAAAAGGAAAGAAGTGATTGGATAAAAATAAAAAGAAAGAAAAAATATTAAAAAAAAAAGGAGTAACGTGAAGAGAGAGGGTGAAAAGAAGATGACATGCAGCGGCTTTCGGCCTCTTTCTCTCTCAAGTCTCATCCTCAACTGCATCGCCTCCTCATCTCTCGTAGCCCATAGAACTCCACACTCTCAACTATTTCCTTCACTTTTCTCTTTATTGTAACTATTGTTTACTATTTATATATTTCCTCCCTTTTCTTTCTCTCTCACATTAGAACAAGTCCTCCACTCCTCGAATCTCCCTTTCATTACTGCTTCGGGTCCTCAAAATAAAAAATTAAACAAAATCAAATTCCCACAACAAAAAGGGAGGACCCATTTAATACAACAAAAAAAATTATATATATATATATTTTTATTTTTATTTTTGCATATTATTGAGAAAGGAGAGAAGGAATAGGAATAACCAAGGCTTTCAACTCTCAACCCCAAGTAAGTCATGGATTCTTTTGTTGTGGCGGAATTTCAAGCCTCCTTTCTTGGTATTTGTTATGCCTTATTCCCATCATCATCATCATCATCATCATCATCATCATCATATTTCTCCCTTTCTCTCTCTCTCTCTCTCTCTCTCTCTCTCTCTCTCTCTGTGTACCCCCCCCACCCCCTTTTTTTCTGTTTCTTTAAAGGAATTTGTTTATTTGTTTGTTTATTTTGTTAGTATTTTTGTTTCTAATTGGTGGTTTTTTTTAATAGGAAGTTTCTGTCTTTTTTGCTCACAGGCTTCAAAAAGTTGGGGTTTTGGTGGTAATGTGGGTGTTGTGTTGAGTGCTCTCCTATTATTCAGCTGTTTTAGCCATGGATTCCTGTTTTGAGGGTAAATTTTTATTTTTCTTCTTTCTTATAATGTAATTTCCTCTTCTTTTCAGATTTTGTGAGGGATATGTAATCTGGGCATTGAATATTTTGTTTTTGCTTTCGGGTTTTGGTTTTTTTAAGGTCATAAAGTTTAGATCTTTTAAAGGACTCGCAATTTGCATGATGGTCAAATTGCTTCAGTTTTTCGTTTATTTCTTGGTTTTCTGATTCTTGTGGTTAATCGAGTTATAGGGTTTCTCTGGACATCAGTAAATATGTTTTTTTTTAATATATATGATTTCTGTTAAACTATTCTTTCTTTTTCTGGAAATATGTGGAAAGTTGAGACCATCTTGTCTTTTGATTTGTTCGGCATCCTGTATATTGGTTTCTTAGAAATTTATTGTGGTGGGTGAATTTGACTGTTACCTTGCTTTATTTGCTTTCATTATGCATAATGCCAGTGGTGTCTTTTCTCAGCATATTATTATATGAATGCATTATATAGACGTATGTGAAGAAGAACTAACCTTATAATATGTCATGTTTTCATATTTAATGAGCACGCTACCGTCCTAAATAACCCTGTCTGACAACCCTGACGAAAGTGAAGAGCCAGAGGTTTTCAAAAGTCAAAGGGCATTGTGTTCAATCCCTTACTTGAGGTGGCTATGACTTGTTCCTATATCAAAATATATTGGATTGTCCTGTAAACAATCCATGGTAGTTGATGTAAGTTGGAATGTCCTTTTAAATGCAAGTCAACTATTAGTTTCTCTGTTTTGGAACAGAATGGATGGAAATTTAGTTGATTAATTAAGTTTATTAGGACATCTAATATTAGGTTAATTCTTGTGAAGCTTCTTGAATGACTGTCATAATTGGTTAGTAACAGTTATTAGCAAACAGCAATCAAGAGTATTAGGTGGTTCAGTGTTGTTGTTAGTAATTTTGTTAACCTTTTGGATGTCATTGTTGCATGTCAAGTGCTTGGCGCGGAAAATATAATTGTTATCTCCGAGGCAGGCAAAGATACAAAGGATTGTTGATTATTGGATTTGTTAGAGGTTTTTACTGTTTTGTCTCATCTTTACATAATGCTCTTTTTTTTTTTATATATATATATATTTAAAATAATTATATAAATTTCTTGTTTAATATTTCCAACATATTTGTCAAGTTAATACAAGTATTAAGATTTCATATTCATTTGGGTACCTTCTCTTGCTTCCACCTTGTTAACCTGCAATATTCTGTCCCCTTGGCCGTAGGAGTTGCACTTGATCCATCAAAATGTAGTAAATTGAGTATGGACGAAAAGAGAGAACTTGTCTATGAATTATCAAAGAGGACACATAGGGCCTCTGAAATGCTACAATCTTGGAGCCGTCAGGAGATTTTACAGATCCTATGCGCAGAGATGGGGAAGGAAAGGAAATATACTGGCTTGACTAAGCTGAAAATTATAGAAAACCTTTTGAAAATTGTAGCTGAAAAGAATTCTGGTGAACATGAGGGTGTAACAGATCCGGAATCCCAATCTTCCCCAACAAATGGCCAGAGAACATCCAAAAGGCAAAGGAAACCTGATAATCCTTCCCGACTGCCCGTACCAGTGAATGATCTTGCACTCACTACTGGTGGCAATGACATGAGTAATGCTATTTATTGCAAAAACTCAGCTTGCAAAGCTACCTTGAGGCAAGGAGATGCATTTTGCAAGAGGTGTTCCTGCTGCATCTGTTATAAGTTTGATGACAACAAGGATCCTAGCCTGTGGTTAATCTGTAGCTCAGAGCCTCCTTTCCAGGGCAATTCTTGTGGCATGTCATGCCATCTTGAATGTGCTTTAAAACATGAGAAGTCTGGTATTGGAAAAGATAGACGACATGCTGGACTTGATGGGAGCTTTTATTGTGTAGCATGTGGGAAAGTAAATGATTTGCTCGGGTAAATGCTCCTAGATATTCTCTATACCCTCTCTCTTTCTCTCTCTCTCTCTATATATATGTATATATATTTATATTTATATTTATTTGTGTTTTTGTTTTATGTGTGTGTTTCTTTCTGTGGTATACTGTTCAGTGAGTTTTTACTTTTTTCTGTTTCCCTGTGGTGCATTGCAGATCTTTTGGTCCTTAGAAATTATGGATATTTATCAACGACCATAATTGCTAATTGATTAACACTTCTTATTTACTTGTAATTTGTTTAAAGAAGTTCCTAAATTTATCTCTTTGATTCTTTCAATTTTTATCCTCATGCTTGTGATTAATAAGCACTTGGAGATGAAAGATGTGCAAATAACTTTTGCTGGTATCAGATAATATCAAACTTTGCTGTGATGATATTCTGCAGCTTGTTTAATCATGTGAGTGAATGCACCTTGCTGTTGCCTATGGATGGTTTTTGTTCTCCATCCAGCAATTTCCAACTGTTCCTAATTTTATTTGTTGACATTAATTTGAATTGTTTTGGCAATTATGTAACAGAATGGTTGACATACTATTAGTATCAGCCCCTGATGACAGAATTTTTAAGTTGAAGAATTTCTTTAAGGTCTCAATGTGATATCATGAAGGGATTAACTCAGAACTTTTATATTTCAATGGATAACAATAAAGGAAATGTTTCATAACGGAGAGAGGTTGATCTGGCTTGAAGGAGTAGCTGCCGTGGCTGAATCTTCTGAATAAAATGGACCAAGATGCTTAAACCATATCTTCACACTTAAATTCCAATGAACCTGGATAACTTGTTACATGGTTGCAGGAGTGGTGAGAGAATATGTTGGAGTGTGAAACGACATGTTTTAAAAACTTAATTAAGAATACAAGTATTTGTAAATTTAAGAAAAAGAGTGACACTTGTTCAAGATATACTAAGGTACTCACTGACTTGAGGAATTTTTGATGTAGATGTATAACTTGTAAAATTATTGAAAATTAGGAAATTGTTGATAGTATTATAATATTTTATGGATCATATAAGGCATCTAGGGAGCTGGAATATGGAACCTCATTTTAATTGGGGAGAAATGTATGCCATCTTATGCTGGTTCTTCTGCAGTCTAAACTAATGTCTGGGCAACATGGAATATGCCTGGTCTGAGGTATGGATTAAGCCCTCAACAATAATTTCCTGATGTATCATTAATTAAATTTATAAATCTTGAGTTCCTATCTCAGTTATACATTTCATGGTGGTTTCTCGACATCATTTTCATCTGTGATTATGTTGAATGGATAATCCTGGCTTTTGATGGGGTTTTTATAGTGTTTTGGAAGCAATTGCTAATGACTAAGCCTTGTTCTTCAATCCAATTATCTCTTGCCTTTGTTAGGTGGCTTCTTGTTGTTTGTCTTACCGTTTTCTCCAAAGAATTTCAGTCTTCTATTTAGCATCTCTAGCTTGATATAGTTGCATAACACCACTAATTCTGCATACCAGCTTTATTATCAAGAAAATTCTTGTTTGTTTTGTGCTAAAGACTGGCTCATGCACCATGACATATTAGTGTACTAAAGTTTCATATCACTTCAGTTGTAATATGCCAGTTGAACATATGTTAATTTTCCTTTCCCTTCATTTATATCTGTCCCTCTCTTCTTTGAGAATAAGCAATTTAGTTATGGCAGTTGAATTACCTCCAAGCATGAAGATTGGAGTTGTACTGCAAGAATAGCAGTATGATTATCATTGTAAATCTTTTGGTTTTGTGAATCTAATTTTCAGCTTAATTTTGCTAGATTGGTGTAAGATAAAAGTGGAATATTTTAACTCTGGTCAGTCGATTTGTTAACGTAAGGATATTTTGTTGTTGCTTTCCTTAGTTGTGTTGTGCATCTTTAACCAACGATTCCTACGGTTACTTCTCTTATGTGAGTTTAAATGGTGCATTGTAATTTCTAGGGCATATAGGATGTGGAAGTGCCAAAGTTACAGTTTTTACTTTTAATAATCTTTTTCTTGATCAATGTATTTTCCAAGCACCATCATGTTTAATTTTGCATAGTGGTTTCGTGATTACACTGGCCTTTGGTTTTTTTTGAAAGGTTACACTGGCCTTTATAAGACCTCTTGTATGTTTCAGAATTAGTTTTGACTGATTTTTCCTACAGGAGTTATATATGTCTTTACAAATTTTAAGCTGTAAGGTTGTTACTTTCTCAAAGATCAGGATGAAATGCAATTCAGTTGATTTTTTTTTTTAATTACTTGAATTTGGTTTTTCAAGGAGTATGCTACACCATCATGTCACATTGTAGACCTGATAAGTCCCGCTTTAAAGGTTTTACTAGGCATTCATTCTTGCCATTTCTTGCCTAGCTTTATGTTTCTAGGCTGGGATTGTACTCTTATGCTTTACCTTGGCCGTGTGATTTATGCCTATGCTTTACAACATAAGCCATAAGTATTACTTCAACTATTTGCTATTTGCTGTAGTAGGATATGAATCAGTTATGTCTTCTTAGAGACAAAGTTGAATGGAACATAAATTGATTGGTAGGGAAAAGAAACGTAAAATATGCTCAAGGTATAACGTTAAATTACATGTCTTGTTGTATTAGTTATTCCATATCAGCAATTATATGTTTCATGAAGCATCATGTTGCATGTGTTCTGTGATTTCTCCTCTTTAATGCAGCGCAGACACACTCACACACAGAGGAAAGGACAAAGGAAACTTTTCCCTTTCCTCTATTCATTTAGATCATTTCTAGATACTGAAACCAAAGATATTGTTTTCCTCGTGGAATTTTTTGTTCTTGTTGATGTACATATTTGTCACAGTAAAACAGTATACTTCAGTATTTTTGGCTCAGTTATACTTCGGTATTCTGTTGAATGCTTGTGCATGTTTGAAATGTTGGTAATGCGTTCTGGAAGCCACTATCGAATTTTCATTCATTGGTTTGGCTCTAAGCTGTTGAGAATGTTAGTTTATGAACCATCTCTTATCTTCTAGGAAAAACCTGGAATTCACTGTTGATTTCTGCAGAGCAGTTGAGGAAATAGTAACTTTCTGTAGTAACTAAATTTGATATTGATACTCTAATAATGCCCCTTGCAACATTATATTAGGAAGAATGCACGTAAATGTAAAATACTAAACCAAAAATATTGATTGTGTTAAATGATATGTTTGTCATTTATTCGATCAAGAATGTCAATGTACAGTCTGATTTGAGTCAGTTCCCATATGCATTTAGGTGCTGGAGAAAACAACTGACGGCTGCAAAAGATACAAGGAGGGTGGACATACTTTGTTATCGTGTCTCTCTAGGCCAAAAACTTCTTAATGGGACTGAAAAATACCGAAAGCTTTCTGAGATTGTTGATGAAGCTGTTAAGAAGCTTGAAGCTGAAGTAGGTCCATTAACTGGTTTGCCTGTGAAGATGGGTAGGGGTATTGTCAACAGGCTTTCTTCAGGACCAGAAGTTCAGAAACTCTGTTCTTCTGCTGTGGAGTCACTAGATAAAATCCTTTTTGATACAATCTCACATTCTTCACCAAATCATTCAATACCAGGTAATCTTTAGCTTGTAGGACTCTTAGCATCAAAATTAAATGGGTTTTCTATAGCCTCAGATGAAGTGTTAAACCTGTGTAATCTTTTATTTCAGGTGAATTTTGATGAAATATTTTTTGATCATGTTTTTTATTAACTTGTCTTTCATTTTCAGCTGGTTCAAGTTCAATTCCTCCAGCAATAGTACGCTTTGAAGATGTTCGTCCAACTTCCCTTGTTGTGATTGTGGGTTCTGAAGAACCTTTACTAGGCAGTAGTATTGGTTACACCTTATGGCATCGCAAGGTTCATGATAGGGATTACCCTCTTAAATCAACATGTACTCTGTGTGTGCCAGATAGAAGGTTTGTTGTCACAGGGCTAACTCCAGCTACTGAGTATCATTTCAAAATCGTCCCCTTTAATGGTACAAGAGAGTTTCATCCATGGGAAGTTTCAATTTCAACAGCCTGTAGTGGGGATGAAGTCCCAAGCTGCCCAGTGATGGAAAGAAGTCAAAGCCCAGTGACCAACTGTAGCAGCCTTTCTAATCCATCTTCAGTGGAGGATGAAACTAATAACATTACTCCATACAGTGATCAGAATGATGACCGAGCAGACAATTATGTTACATTTTGCAAGGACACTGATAAAATTGTTTCCACGAATCTCTCTAAAGGTGCTATCAACTGCACTGTCCTGGGTGAAGATGGAGTTCCAGCAGATGCAGTTTCCCCGTTGGGTGAGGAACGTGCCATGGAGATAGTTGGACCTATGCCTGATTCTGTTGTCCTAAATGTTGAGAAAAAGCACACATCAGAAGACCCAATTACTGAGGAGACAAGCACGGATGATGGCTCTGATGCCCCAGTTCAGACTGGTACTGAGTGTGTGCCATTTGTTGGTTGCTCAGAAGCTGGCTTGCCCATTACTCCCTGCAGGATGGAAATAATTAAAGATGGAGCAGGAAGGAGTGGGAGATCTAAGTCCAGCAACAAGGACCTAGAGAATGGGACTGGGAAAGGGGAAGACCCCCAAGATGGCAGCACCTCAAAGAAGAGAAGTGGGGAGAGGCGGGATGAGGAATGTGTGGAAAATGGTCTCTCAGAAACGGATTTTGAGCATTGTGTGAAGGTGATCAGATGGTTAGAGTGTAAGGGACATATTGAGAAAAACTTTAGGCAGAAATTCCTCACCTGGTACAGTTTGCGGGCAACCCCACAGGAGGTAAGGATTGTGAAGGTCTTTGTTGATATCTTCATTACAGATCCGGCATCTCTCGCAGAGCAGCTTGTGGACACATTTTCAGATTGTATCTCAAGCAAAAAATCATCTGTCGTGCCTGCTGGCTTCTGCATGAAGCTTTGGCACTGACATCCATGGGTCCTGCTGAGATCAAGTAGTTTTTGAGTGCAAACCTGTGCAGGGTTTGTGTTAGTATAATTCTTTAGACCCATAACATTCTTCATTTAGACTGTCAACCAACCATGATTTATATTTACCATTAGCTTTTGTCATTCTTATGATTATGTAAGAATGCCAGAATTCTTATCCTTTTATAGAACAGTCCTTGGTTCATGGTGTTTCGGTTTCTTTCACTATAATTTCTTTAGACATGTCCCAACCAAAATAATACAAGCAATGAAAGAGTCACAAGCAGTGTAATGGATGCATCCACACAGGATGACAGGCATTAACCCCTTAAATCTCCTGTTTTTTAAATATATATATATATATATATATATTTTCTGGGGTTGGTAGTGCTTACTGCTTAGGACTTGAAATAGGTAAAATGACATTTGCGTGCTGGGATTTTGAGTGCCTTTCATCAGCCTTTATTTGTTGATATTGAAGAAAACGTAGTTGAAACAACCTATATACAGTGTACACAGGTATTGTATGAAAATTGAAGACCGGAAACAATCATGCCGCAAAATATCAAATCCAAATCACAGTGAAGCCTTTTGTTTTTATTTTTCTATTTAAGTATTATGCGCATTTCATCCAAAATACTCTTACCATCTGTACTAGAACATGATTCTGATGCAACTATGGACATGGAGGAGGCTATTGCATCACGTGCCATGGCCAAGCACTTTGCTTGTTTTCCCACCAGACCAAAACATCAAAAGTTTCTTCAACCTCATCAAGTGTGAGGAACAGAGCTTTTTGTGAATAAAATTGAAATTCAGGATAACAAGAACTAACATCAGAATTAGCAGTTTATAAAGCAAAGGTAGCAATAAGATCGTCAGACGGCTGAGGAGTGTAAAGCTCTAGTTTCGCATAGGTTCTTCAGTCAGTGGGGATCTTGTTGGGTGCATATGCCCCTTCTTCCTTGGGTTGGGTCAAAACAGAATCTCGGTCGATGGGTTTAAAAGAAACCTAACTTGGATGTCTTTGTCTCTTTGAGCTTTGAAAGTTACCCACCGATATTAAATACTCAGCTGGGGGAAACGCCAAGGGGATAGAAACGAATCATCAGTCATCCATTGTTTTGCTTTCAAGCGGTTACGCTGCTGATGTCTTCAACACCTCAGTGGAATCATTGGGTTGGCGGGTCCCAATTCCCTTTTTCCCTGCTTGCCAAACGTACGGGCGATGGTAAAAGAAAAGCAGACAAGTTGGCGATAAAACCGAAGCCCCAGAGCCTTAATAACCCCTCCACTATCTTGATACAAATCTGTCTCAGTTTAACCTTGTTTCTCTTTAACAAACCATACATCAGCTTACAGGCATCGGGCCAGCTCCTTCTGTACCTTCTATTTCTCCCACTTCATCAACACAAACTACTCATCATTTGTCCTAATACACTCACTCCTGTTACAGCTGTTCAACTTTTTCTTTCAACACCTGCTGCCCCAAAGATGTCTGCCGGAATCTTTGCAGCCCCAGTCGCCGGTTCTAGCTATGTTGGCTTGAAAACAAATGTTCCAAAGCTGCTCCCAGCTAAGGATTCTATTGCATGGAGCCAGAAAACTGTGTCCAATGGTTCAAGAACTCATTGCATGAAGGTGCCGTGATCAGAGTGAAATATCTGGAAACTGTTTAACTTCTGATCATATTTTTTGACTGACTTCTAATTATGTCATAGCCTTTTGATTTAACAGACATGGAATCCAATCAATAACAAGAAGTTTGAGACGCTCTCTTATCTTCCACCTCTCTCAGATGACTCGATTGCAAAGCAAATTGAGTACATGATGAAGAAGGGCTGGATCCCTTGTCTTGAATTTGATGAGGTAATATGAACAATATATGTTCCACTTCCAGCTCCAGTACTCAAAAATAGCAATTTTTTCATTTTCCACAAACCAATTATTTTATTTTGATCAGTAACTTGTAAAACAATGCAATTACAGTCCTCTGCCACTTGCATCTCTGGATAAACATTTCTCAATCCACCGTCTACGCTCAAACAGAATTGGCTGCAGAGTACTATTTTCCTCCTTCACTATTAATGAAACCTCCTTGTTCTGATTCAAGATCCCAGCTGCAAATATTTTTTAGCCAGTTACTGCCTTCGACTTTTTAGTCTCTTCTTTGCTCTGAATAGCCAGCTTAAACACTGAGCTGTAACCAAAATCCAAGAATCACACAAGCAGTCTCCATCTTCTTTGCTCTGAATAGCCAGCTTAAACACTGAGCTGTAACCAAAATCCAAGAATCAGACAAGCAGTCTCTATCTTCTTTAAACCCTGATTCTCTGGTATATAGTATCTTCCTGAAGATTGTTAAAAATCAATTAATATATATATATTGTATGGTTTTGTTTTCTCTTCTTTCTTTATAGTTTAGGTTGGGTTTGCCTAGCTTGTGTCAACATCTAACAGTTAAAAACAAAAATGGTTTTCCTGATAAAAATGTTAGGTGGGGCTTGTCCAAAGGGAGAATAGCAGAATTCCAGGGTACTATGATGGAAGGTATTGGACACTTTGGAAGCTGCCAATGTTTGGGTGCAACGACTCCTCTCAAGTCCTGAATGAGATTCATGAGTGCAAAAAGGCATATCCAAATGCTCATATCCGCTGCCTGGCATTTGACAGCAAGCATCAGGCTCAGTGCATGTCCTTTCTGATCCAGAAACCTACCTAAGTGTGCAAATCGGTTTTCCCTAATCTCTATAGAGCTTTTGTGGACTTCCCTGTAATAGTATGATCCCTCATCCTTTCCCCCTTTTTCATTTTCCTATGGATGCCAATAAGACGGTGGATGAATGCTTTGTTGAGGTACTATGCTTTTATTAGAATGATGTCTCCAAACCATTTTCTATGGATTAGCACACGGTTTTGGTGGGGAAGTAAGCTCCCAATGGATTTGCTTCCACTGTCCCCACATGCTAAATAATACATAATATGAATCAGCCCCAGCCCATTTCTTGTATGATTTGTCTTTTCTATTTCGTGTTTCCACTAATAACCTGTTGCATTTTCCTTTTTCTTGATCACCTTTTCATGTTCACAAGGAGCTGGACGCTAACCAAGTTATATTATTGACGCTATGCCAAATTGTTTTATTCAATTTGAAAAGCACAAAAACTCTTTGAAATTTGATTAAAAAGAACTACACTTTTATTTTTTTCAGTTCGGAAAATTCCCCCTGACTTCGCGAAAAGGTAATAGTACTAAATTTAGATGAAAAGATAAATATACTTCATATTCATTATTCTTTTTATTGATCATTACATCTTATGTAATATCACAATTCTCAAAAATCATTTTTATTTCTTAATTATCTTTCATACCTCTAACATAGACATTATATTTTTATTACATTTCGATATTTCATGTGAATTTATTAATATTTAAAATTATACTTTTATTGCATTTTGATATTTCATGTGAATTTATTAATATTCGAAATAGATCATCTCTTTCAAAAGAATATTTTTGTTGCACACAAATTTAAAACATTAATCAATTATTAATGTTTTCGATAGTTTAACGACATGATAATATTTTTTAAATTTCTCTCCTACTTTAAAAAAAAAATTTCTCGACCCTATCTCTTGTATTAACTTTGAAATGAATGTATTAAATTATCATTAGTTTAATATCAAATCTACAATTTAAAAGGTGGAAAGAAAATCCTGGCTCGCATGAAAACAGTACCTGAAATAGGGTTGGAAGAAAACAAGAAAGCCACACCAAATGCAGGAAAATGGTTCTGGGAACTCATCGATACCACATCCAAATCCAGCAGTTGAAATCAGTTGGCATGCATGGTAAGACGCTACATATTAATACATGAATCAAAATTTAAGAAATGCGTCACTAAAAGCACCATGCAAAGATCTCAAAGGCCTCACATTTTATATTGATTGTCACCCCAGATTCAATTGGCTAAAAGGCAACTAGCAATCTGCAGAAAACACTAACTATAATCATTAAAACGCAACAATTTTATATGCAAACAATATTCATCATTATAGTAAGCCCTTGAGGAACCCGAATTTTCCAAGATGCATTCTTGCATGTATAGGGAACCAGAACTTTCGAAGATGATTTCCCTATAAAATAAGGCCTCTGCAAAAGAAAGCACCTCTCTATAAATTACTTTCTCCACAAATACTCTAAAGATTTGTAGACACAAATTTGAAGTGAAAATAGAAACCAATACTCGTTACCAGAAAACATGTCCCATTCTTAAATGACTGAGATTAAATAATCGCAAGGCAGAGAACTTCTGAATCACAGATCTTTTTCCTTCACACCCTGAATATAATACACATAATTGCTTAGATCATTAACATTACACAGACCACCGAGCCATTTACATGTTCATTTTTACTGTTTTAGACACATGCCATTTTAAGTTTTTGCCTCATCTTAAATGAGGATCAAACTAACAGCTAAAACAAGTTGAGTTCATAATAAGACATCATCTACCCAACGAGAACCACCTTCCTTTCATGGTATCTCAACAAAGCAATGAGAATAACCTTCATTTTTAACAGTAACAAATTGCACACACACACACACAGAGCATCCTTGAAAGTTGTGGATGCACCCTTAATTGATGAGCCCAAAGACAACAACCATACAAACAAAATATCAAGTATTGAAGAATCAAGGTAGGCAAAGGCTGACAAATCAGTGGAACATGATCTATGATCATCTAAAGGCTCAAATAGACAAGTAGGTTTTTTAAGTAACAATTGAGGTTGTGCTAGTTAGGTGTAAATATTTATATATCAAGTCCATGGATGTACAAGCAAGTGAAGAATAAAGGATTTATTGACCAAAAAAATCCTTTTATTTACCATTCTATCCCAAATGTAATCAAGGAAAACCATATGACATAATACTAATGACAGAGTGTTAATTTTATATCTTGTGAAATTGGTTGCAATTTTAATATATTTAAGGTTATTTTCAGTCATTCAAACTAATTAGTACATTTCTGTTCCCATTTACCAAGTATTAGAGTATAGAAGAAATTTATAAATACCAACTATTTCAGATTTAGTAGCTTTTGATAATATTGTATTAAGTTTTTGAGTTATTAGCATTTGATTGTAGAGACTATAAATTGAGATTTGAGTATGGAGATTACTCCCCATTGGTTCTCTCACTTTCTTAATATTCTCCTTTGGTTTCCTATGCTGTCTTCCTCTTTCCCTCTGATTTTTATTGTGTTCTATTTCCTCTGTCTTTGCCTCCCTTGTACTACACCATGGCTGAAAATAATGGACTTCGAAGACAAGTCTTATAGATAAAAAGAGTACCTGACAACTGCTTTGTGCTAGTGTTTTTTCAGGCATGAGATATAACAGACGTTATAAAGTTAGAGTGATGTAGCACAGCATGGGCCCAGGAATTAATGACTGTTTTGTAATCTGATATGCTTGAGAAAATATTGAACAAAGAAAAGAGAACAAGAATAGGAAAGAAACTAAGCTTCAAATCTAGGATTCCTTGATTGAATCAAAAAATCAAGAAGAGAGAAAAGAACCTCAGCTTCACAGCTAGGGATTCTTGATTGCACAATGCAATTAAGAGAGAAAACCTGAGCTTAACACCTAGTTGCTTAGGTGTGGCAGCTCAGGTTGACTGCATCACATAATCTTGAAGGAATAATGCTGGAAATTCTCTGATATAGAACCATATCTCTATAGAAATAGTACATTGATTTTTATAGACTTCTAGCATCCCTAACCTAAAAGAACTAGAACTCATCTAGATAGGACTTCAAAAAAACAATTAACACTCTAAATAGAAAACTAACAAATTAACTTAAAACAAAACCTGATAAGATAGGAAAAACGCCAACTAAGAACCTAAACCCTAATATAAATGTAAAATACCAAGTTAACCCTAAATCTAAAAAATATTACAATTAAACCCCATAAATACTACAAAGTAACAAAATAAAATCTTAAGTTAATCCCTCAAAGTCAACTAGAGTTAATGGAAGTCTATATTGCTAAAAACTTGGATGGAGTATTCAACATGATACACATCCAGGTGCTTGGCTGCTAGCTTGCCTGTTTCTTTTTCTTTTTTTTTCCTTTCGACTTAGGGCCCTGTTAGAAAAGGATTCATAAGTAATGTTGCTCAGACTTGTGAGCAAGTGCTGGACATGGATTTGTGTCTGACATGGGTATGTTCAATTGTTGTTAAGTTTTTCCTTATATTTAGAGGATTAAGGACCTGTTCTCCACTACAAGGTATCAGATATCTGTCCGGCTTAAGTAATTTAGGAAATATGATAAAGTTAAGCAACATAGTTTATACGTATTAAACATAAAAATAACAAAGTATATATCCTCTGGCCCTTAAAGTAAAAACCAATAGGTATATAACTAATTTGAGATCCCACAAAGTTATAAGCTAATACGTTGCTTGTATGTTTCCAACCTTCTTTTCTACCACTCAATGGTGTTAGGCATGGTGCTTGTAAAGTGGGCAATTTTAGGTTTATGTTCAAAGGTTAGCATGTTTGCTCCCTTGGACAAAAGCTTGTCCATACCAATGCGAGCAAAGAAAAGTGAACTTCGATGCAATCTAGGCCTAACACCCAATTATTATCATTACTAAGCCCAAGTTAACAAAACCCAAAAACACATGGTGTTTAAATACTGCATACTATTTCACTTTTCAATCTTTCTTGTTGCCACATCACAAGCTCTAAAAGTGGGCAGTTTTAGATTATGTTCAAAAGGTTACCATGTTTATGTTATCTTGGAGAAAAGCTTATCCGCACCAATGTGATAAAAGAAAAGCAAACTTTGATGCAATCTAGGCCTAGCACCCAATTATTATCATTACTAAGCTTGAGTTATAAGAAACCCTATTTGACATGGTGTACAAATACTGCATACTATTTCACTCTTCCATCTTTCTTGTGGCAACATCACAAGCTCTGAAATTCCCGTTCTTCCACTTGACTGACCCATATGCTGTGAAAAAGCATATAAGAAAAATTCTCTAGCTTCTTTCATTGGCTTCTACCAGTATAGAATATTAAACTCATCTCTATCATGAGTGGTGGATATTGTGGATCTAAATCACCAGGTCAAGCCCAATAAACTACTAATTGGAGCCATCAATACGCTCATAGAGACAATGGATGATACAGCATGGAAAAGAGTTGCTTGAGGGATTAAACAACAGAAGATTTTATTTTGTGATTTTGCTATATACTATGAGCATTATTGTAATTCATTACAAACATTTAGGATTTCTAACTTGTTTAGGCTATTTTATGAATTAGCATTTTACTTATTTTCTAGGTATTAGGGCATTAAGATTATAATTGGTATTTTGCATGTATATTAGGGTTTGAAGTAGTCCTTACCAGACTAGAAGTGCTAGTTTTTATGTGACTAGAGATGCTGGAATCTATACATATCAAGGTACTATTCTGTAGAGATACAGAATTATTCCCCAAGAATTTCAGTATTATAACACTTGTAATTGTGTGATGCACCAAACTGATTCAGGACAACTAGTTGAACAGGGTTTATGACCATTTCCTGATCTGAAAATTTGAGAAAACAGAGGAAATTGAAAAAAATAGAGAGATAGACTACAAAGACAGCCAGTATTATGGGCATCCCATGCTAAGGAAACTGAGTTCCAAAAAATCAGCCTTCATTTAATCTAACAGATATACCTTAGCAAAGTACATCAAGCAAGTCAAGCACATAAACTGTCAGTTTGAACCTTGTAACTAACTCACCAAACTTTCACATCTTTAGTGACGATTGCCGCTTGACTTCTTTCTGGCATCAAGTAATCATTAAATACATGCCTTGCTTTTCATGCCAGCACTCAAAATGGATGACCATCGCCAATGCTAGGAAGATGACTAACCTGTATGGAACAGCAACTTGGGATAGACTAAATTTTAAAAGGTAACACATAGCCACACACACATAACACAAATTTGTAGGATGATAAGTGGGCTTCTAAATCCCAAAATATGTTAAAATCACTAAACATTCTTATCAAATAGAGCAGCAACTCATAGTTCACAGTAACTCTGATAAGAACTCAAATGCCAGAAACCAATTTTTTTGCTAAGCAAGCACATGCTAAATTTTCTTAGAGCTAGTTAGTTTCAACATTTGTCTTCCTTGTAGTAGCAGCAGCAGCACATACCAAGGAAAAATCAAACAACAAACTTAAATAACGGTTTGATTCCAAGTTCAATAACTGAGCTGATAAAGCAACAAAAATCCGCTTACAATAACATGAAAAAGGAGAAAACCCACGAAAAATATAATCATGAAACAAGCATACAAATCAGCAGAGTCACCATAGCAAAAACCCTAACCTTGAAACGCTTTCAATCAATTAACGAATTCTAGCGATTGCGTTCAGCGGGTAATGGACGATTAAACCCGCCTCTTCGATTCATATACTGCCTGGGCTGCCGCTTAGTCACAGCCCTAACTCCACTGATATCAGCACCAGGAACATGTTTTCCTTTCGTTGAATCAAAATCAACTGGAATCCCCAACTTCTTCATCATCTCCATCTCATCCTCCTCTCCTCCATCTCCGTTCTCGTTCTCGTTATTGTTATTTTCTTTCTTTTGCTGCTGCTCTTTCGCTATCTCGTCCACAAAATCCGACACCGCCTTCTGCCTATCCTTGTCCCTCTCCTCGCTTTCGTGGCGGTGCCGTTTCCTTGGCGGTTCCGCCGATGGGGTTCGGTGCCAGTGCCGGTGGTGACGGTGGGAGGAGCGTTCCGGGGAGCGCGTGTGAGAACGGGAGCGTGAACGATATCGGTTGCGGTCGGGAGAACGTGTTCGAGAGCGCGTGTGACGAGATCGGGTGCGCTCCGGTGTGCGGGATCTCTTGCTGCGTGTCCGTTCTCGGTCTCGGTCTCGCTCGCGGTCTTCTCTGTCGCGTCGGCGTTCTCTTTCACGGTCCCGGTCGCGGTCGCGCTCACGTTCTCGGTCCCTATCGCGTGGCCAGTCGCGGTCTGACATTGTGGTGGATAGCTGTGGACGACGGAAGGGATAGCGTCCAGCAATTCCCGTTTGGATGAAAAGGAGTCTCGATTTTGGGAACTGCGATTTTATGTATTTTGGTAGAGGGAAACTCTTGTGGTTTGAGCCTGAACTTTTCTGGAAAATATGTACTAATTAAATAAATGCTAAATAGCCAAATATGTACCTGAATTTTACGACAATAAATCAAGTAAGTTATTTTTCAAGTGTGTTTAATTAAACTCATAAAATTTTATTTTAGTTAAATAAGTTTTTTTAACTAATTATTGATTAATTTTTTTAATTAATGATACATTTGACACTTTTAATACTATGTAATTTATCATATGATAAGTTGATCTGATATTTTGATAAAATTAATATCACGTGATTGATAATATGATATTAAATATTATTGAATAAGAATAATCTTTTTTCTTTTTTGTCCAATCATATGCTATAAAATGATTAGGTTAGTGATTTAAAAAAAAATCCTAATTATTCTATCAATTTTATAGAATCTAATATTTTTTATAAGGATAAAACTGTAAGATCTTTTGGTGAGTTTAGGAAACGGTTTTCTAACCCAATATTCTTAAAATTTATCCCTTGGATAACATAATTTTTACGAGCCATTAGTATATATATGAAAGAAAAGAGGATAAGAGCAACCGAAAAGGTGCATTTTATGAGAAAAGGGGCATTTTGCAATGGAAGTATCAATACTCTTGAAAGAGGTATCGGTACTTGATACCCAAAATGCATTTTGTTGAAAAAGTATCAATATTTCAAACCCAAAAACCTCAAGAAAACCATTTTGCCTCAAAAGTATTGCTATTTGAGCCTTAGGTATTGATACTTACACACATTTTATGAAAAATAAAGGTAAAAAGGACAATTTTTTAAAATTCTTAAAATCTTTATTCTTCTTTTAAGCCGTTAACCTCGTTTCTCCCTTTTTCATACCTCTTCGCCTTTATTCTCTCTTAACTCACTCTCACCTCCCTTCCATATTTTCTCACCAATCAAACATAGATTTCAACTTGGATTTTGCTATCTAAATGTTCTAAGGGTAAGATTTCAACTCGACTACTTTTAAAATCCATGAGTTTCAATCTCAACATTGTCTCTCTTTCTAAAACTCTATTTCTCACTCTAAAATGTTAGGTCATATTCAACTTTGTTAACACAAGCTCACCAAGGTAAATTTATCTTAAACTTGGATTGTGGGAATTAAGAGCATATGATTATGAAGGAGATTTAGTGTTGGGTTTTAGATCTAAAAAGAGGTTGATAAGGGTTTGGTTGAAAAATAAGAGTATTATGTATTTTATGAAAGTTATGAGATCAACAAAGATTGTTGATTTTTATTGATGTTGTTGGAGCTCTTAGATTCTACACGTAGCAAAGTCTTGGTAAACTAGTAACTAGTGTTAGAAAGCTAGCTTCTATATGTGAGTGGATTTGCATTCAAACTGTTTTGATGGTTAAAGTACAATCACACAACTACCTTTTAAAGTTTAAAGTATAACCACACTCAATTTACAATGATGAGGAATAAACAAGCTAGAATGTCTCTCTAAAGCTGATATACTTAGTAGGTACAAATAATTTCTAGAGTAATAAATGAAAGATAAGGAAAATTGAGCTCAATAATAAATACAAGTGAAGACTTGATTGTTGAGAGAGAAAACAAGAATTTGATGTTTAAAGGTTGCTCTCTTGTAATGATTTGTTGTTTTGAGTCTTATTGCTTTCTAAATGTGCTTGGGAGTTTCAATTTATAGTTAGAGAGCTTTTCGGAGCAATTAAGGTTCATTAAATGTAGAAACTAATTGTTGGAACCCTCAAAGCAAACTCTAGATCAATCCCTATAAAGAGGGATTGATTCCCATCTTGCATAAAATTTGAAATTATGAATGAGGGATCACCATTTACTAAAAGGGGATTAATCCTTGGCAAGTAGCGAGGAATTTTTTGCTCTCGACTTAAAATGGATCAATTGCTTAGAGGAAAGGATTGATCTTTTTACATGCATGGATTGTTTAAAAGCTTTTTGGACAAAAAAGAGGGATTCTTTAAAGAAAAGGATCGATCCCTGGCATGCAAGAAATGTTAAAAACCATTATGTTCGAAAAAGATTGATCTTTAGGATTGTTGGGAATTTGAAACATGCTAAGGTGGATCATACGTAGTGTCATATTAAAAAATTTTCATCCCTTAGTAGAGCATTTAAATTAAAACTAATCTAGAAAAACCATACGAGAAAGATTGTGACATATACTTGAAAGTTTGATGTCTATTTTCCTTTGGCGGAGTCTTTTTTGGTTTTTTCTCTTCTTGTTCATCAACTAGGACTTATCAAACCATAATAGCATACTTATCCTACCTTTAATGGTGATTCATATAGTGATTTGTCTAGATCTCTTCACTAAAAATGAGTGAATCCTATTAAGAATGTTAACTCATTGAATAAAGTAACAAAAATATCCAAAAAGGGGTGAATTGGATTTTAAAAAATTTAGAAAGTGTAAAACAATTTGCTATAGTCGACTATGGTTGTAGTTCTTTTAACAGAGCAACTTCAATGATTTTCAAACAACCTCATGGTCTACTATAAAAACTTAAGGATTTATCCTAGACAAGAGAACTCATTTTTGAAAACTTGTAAGAGGAAATTTAACAAACACCTTGGTATACATGTAAGTTTTAATCAAAGCTATTCAATCAAACATAGGTAAATGATCACTTTGAAATGTTTAAAAACATTATTCAAATGTAAATAAAATAAAGGCAACTTAGAGAAAAACATTTCAAGGTATCTTTTCAACAAGTGATAGACAAAAGATAATGGTTTAAAAAGATTTAACAAAGAGACAAATTAACATGTGAAGAATTTAAATCAAAATGCAAGCAATTTATGAAATGGGTATTCTTGAAATTAAATGCAACAAATCAAGGCAAAAATAAAAATGAAGACACAAGAATTTTATAAAAGGTCGACTTTCTCAAATGCCTACATCATTTCCCTTAGAATACTAAGGAATTTCAAATCCACTAAGGGAAATGAGCTTTTTACGGGATCAAGCGAAATGGTCGACTTTCTCAAATGCCTACATCATTTCCCTTAGAATACTAAGGAATTTCAAATCCACTAAGGAAAATGAGCTTTTTACGGGATCAAGCGAAATCATCACAATAACCTTTTTACGAGATCAAGCGAAATCATCACAATAACCTTTTACAAGATCAAGCAAAACCCTCACAATGTTTTTTTACTAGATCAAGTAAAACCCTCACAATGGCTTTTCATGAAAGTAACCATAACCTTCACAAAGCTTTTTACTAGGATCAAGGAAAACCCATGGTTTTTACCTGGTTCAACCACAAACTCATGGTTTTTAACGGGTTCAACCATAAAACCCACACTAACTTTTCAAGGATGAATTAGAACCTTTACAAGGAATAACAAGTGTGCCTCTAGGAGGTGGATTTTGTTAGTTTGGTACAATAGAGGAATAATTTCTAACATTGGATATGAAGATATAATATAAAGACAAGAGTGAAAGCACAAAGAAATATTAGCTTAAGAAGACTTGGTTTTGCTTATTTTCTTTTAAGACTTTGATATTTAAGAGTATGACCTTTTTTTCCTTTTTTTCCTTAACTTGAAATGCTTCCAACTATTCTTTTTTATAGTTGAAAGTGTCTTGGAGCCATTGGAGGTGATTAAAGCAAGAAACTAGTTGTTTTTTTTTTTTAAAAATTTTGTGTTTAATGATCATCTATAGTTGAGTATAGTAGTTCTCTAGTAGATCCATTTCTAGAAAGCTTGTATTTTTGAAGTCTAGCTTGGTGTAGTCGACTATAACTTCTTAATTCTTCAAATTTTGCAAGTGTTCTACCTTAAGGTTGACTATAGAGCTTATGAGGTCGACTATGGCTATCTCTTTTCAAGTTTCTTTGTTCGTTTTCGCCCATTCTTCCATAAGATTTACTTGCTTTACTCTAGAGTCGATCAGAGCTTTGTTTTTTCAAAATTCCTTGACATTTTGACACTTAACTTCAGCTATTTCTTCGTTGCTTCTTTTTTTTGATCAAGTGTTGAGTGATGATTGGGTTTCTTGACTTGAAATAAGCTTAGTGTAGTGTAGATTGATGATTTTTAAGTGATTTGAGATAAACTCTATCACTTAAGAACCTATCTTGTAACTTCAACATCTTAAAGGTAAATGTTAGAGGGATCATAAATAAAACTCTTTTAAGCAAATTTAACACTCATATAATTAAGTCATTCAAGCTTGTAGACATTTGTAGAACAAGTGTGTGGTAATTCAATAGCTTTAAGAATTCACACAACTAAACAATTAAGCTTGTAATAATGTAAAAACAAATGTATGAGAGCTAAATCATTTTAAGAATTTGTCAAAGATCATTAAAATAATGTTCAAGCATATTTGATCATTTTGTGATAATTAAAACTATAATCATTTTAAAGATAATAAATCCTTTAGCCAAAGTTTGTGTTAGCAAATTGTCACATCCTATATTTTTGAAGGGATCGTGATTGGCACTAAGACCTATATGGGTATGGCCTACTAGACTTAGTAAGCTTTTTCATCATTCTATCATCAATCAATCACATTTGGCTCATTTGCCATCATTATCATTTATACGTAAAGTATTCATCATCATAAACATAACATTTATATATAGGCGTAACAAATGATAATGGACTTCTCAACATAATTATGTGTATGTATTTGCCATTCATAATAAGTGTACCCAGTACATTTCATATAAAATTTTTGAGTTTTCACCTCAAGTGCTCATAAAACCTTAGGCCATCGTCCATAACATTACATCAATTCATATAAGTAGCTTGCCATCCATTGGCTTATCATTCAAACATAAACATGTATTTATGAACAAAAACACAAAGATCGACTCGTCAAATGAAATATGACCCGAGGCTTTGAACTTCAGGAGGCTACTATGTCACCTACCAAAGGAAGAATGGACCACGTTCTTGTGACATTGGTGCTTGACAGTTATCACTAATCTACAACAAAAAAGGCCAAAACTAACATTTGAGTCATAAAGACTTTATGAATTGATAATAGAAGGGGACTAGTCAAGGGGTTAGAGTTTTTGCATAATTAGAACAGTTATATAACCGTGCACATATGATCTGTCAAATACATATAATGAACTTGTAACAAAATAGTCATGCTTTCAAACAAGTTTCATAAATTCCTTGGAAGTATGAACCAAACATTTAAAATTAATATCATGTTCAATAATGTGGGAAAAAACATTTCATACCTTTGAAGTCTCATAATTCTTAAAATGCAATTTGAGAATAAAATCGTTAAATGGCATCCTAAAGGGCTAACTCATGAACTCATATTTCAACTAAAGTATCGAGACATACCTTTTAAAACTCGATAACCATGCACATGAACTCAATAATTCAGACTTATATGATAAGCTTTCCTATTGCCTTTTTCTCATAATAGTCTATGAAACCTTGTTTCTACATTTCTATGCATTACACATTGTCGTAACGTACAGGTTTGGGAACTCGACCTCTAGACAGGAAAAATTAGGAGTCGTCACCAATCTTTTTTTCTAGGCGCGATTGGTCACATATTAAATTTGTTCTTCTCGATGAAGTCCTAAATTGATTTTAGGTTCGTCTAAAGAACAAGACTCGTTCCACATATTTCAAAATTAGGTTTGGAAGCATGGTTACACATAGAGAAGGATTAGCACCCCTGTGATGCTCGTTTCACAAATAGTACCATCTAATCATATGCTATCTTGTAGAAACCTTAATTTTTAAATTTATTTCATTATGTCTCCTTAATTATTGTTTATTTACTTTATTCTTTATTTTATTAACAAGTTAAAATATTTTATTCAATTTTACGGATGTGACATGCACATGATGTAATTATGAAATGCATGGTATAAAATTCTGATAATGCCAAACGAAAACCTTTTATTGAGGATATTTTTTGAATTTGCCCATCATGTTGGTAAGATCTGGAGATATTCTCTCACCTAAGGAATTACTCGAAAACTTGCCTTCACAAATTTAACGAATAAATCCTATTATCGAGGTAATCATTCGTATTTAAAAATAATATTTTTCGTGAATGTAAACCCTAATACGTATGAAAGCTTTTTATTAAAGACATTTTTCGAGCCCTCCCATTGTACTAGTGAGACTTGAAGGTATCTTTTCACCTAAAGAATTGCTCAAGAAAGCTTTCCTTCTTAAGTTTCCTAAAAAAGCCCATTATCAAGGTTTTGACTTGTGCACATAATATGTCTACATGCCATAACATTTAACGAAGCAATGATGATGTGTGACGTGTCTATAAATTTCAATATTTATTTCTTTTTATTCTCTATATTCATTATTATTACAAGTTTACTATCTTTGAAAATTTATTATTACTATTTATTTGTTTATCATGAATATCATTATTTTATATAATCCTATATTTTTAAAACTATATATATTTTATTTATTCCCTATCGTAGTATTATTATTATTATTTATTTTTTATATTTTTATTGATTAGTAATTAAGTTAATATGTTTTTCATTTACTTAGAATTGCAAACATTGGGATTCAGAATTAAAACCCCTCCCATCGTACTAGTGGGGTCTTAATTGAAATCCCTAGCCAAGAAAATTTCATTCGAAATTACAATTTCTCGTGTCCCGAATGAACATTCCATTATTGGTGCAACTTATATATTATTCACGTGATTAATATTATGACATCTTCTCAACAAAACTTGTATGCCTTCCTATCTATTAATAGTGACTTTAAACATTTATTTTATTTTTAGTATTATTTCTTTACCCTATTATTTTTAGTATTTAGTTACAAATGTCTACTTTTTTACCTATATCTATTTTTTTGCCCTATTGCCATTCATATATATATATATATATATATATATTTTAATTAATCTATCCCTTTTGAGAATAAATGTCTTTTCTATCTTTTTACTATTTCTTATTTTTATGACCAAATAAATTCTATTTTCTTGTGACTAAATACATTTTTATTTTTTTAATTTTTTCATCTATTAAATATATTCTTTTATAACTAAAAACTTTTCATCTTTCATTTATTTGAATCTATTTTTTTACTACAGAATATTTATTTAATTCTCTTCATATGTCTCTTTTCTCTTTTTTTTTTTACCTAAGTTTAAACATACATTTTCTTCTCATACATATATTTTATTTAACTAAACCTATTTTTTTATAGCTAAGGATTTATCTAGCTTTTTATTTACAACTTTCTGTTTTTTTCTTTTATTTTTCTACTCTTAAACATCGTGTAATTTTTCATAATTTTCTTTTATCTTACTTAAGCTAATCAAATTCTTTAAATAACATATTTTTTGGTAAATAAGTGGGCAACCCCCAACAAACCCATCCATGGTAGACCCATACAAATAAAAAGTAAGAGGCTTTACCTTATCGGGCTAGGAACGGCCCGTGAAAGGGAAGCTTGAACCTACTATGGTCCACCAAGCCTTGGCTTCAGAACGCCTTAAAATAACGTCATTTGACGCATTAAAAAAAGGCTTTCCTGGCTGCTTAAAACGACGTCATATCTTTTCCCTTCTCTTTGGTTAGACACCTTAGGTATAAAATCTCTTTTTTTCCTCCTCTCTCCCCATTACCCTTTTTCTTTTCTCTTTCTAACAGGTGGCTTCTCTCTAAGCCCAAAAGTCGAAACCTATCTTTCTTCTCTCAAGGGAAACCCTAGACTATCAAAGTCTTCAACCTTCACCAATTGAAAACCCCTTAAACCCCATGAATGTCTCGTTAAAGAGGCAAGAACCAAAACCCCGAGGTCTTTTCTAGTTTTGAATTTTAGGGCTTTTGTGTTGTCTTTTTTTTTTATTATTTTTTCTTGATCTTTTGATTGTGGCTTTGGTTGCTGGTAAAATAAAGTTAGGGTTTTTGGTTTTTTCGTTTTAGGGATTTTTGCAGGGTTTGTTAAGGTTTTTGGTTATTGGTTTTCTTGGGTGTTAGGGTTTTTGGCTGTTGCTATTAGGGAATTTTTTTAGGGTTTTTGGCTTTTAGTAGAGGCCTAGTACATTTTCTGCTTTTTGGCTCCTTTCGATTTTTGGCCAGCTAGCTGATTTCCTAGTTGTTCCTGTGTCTAGAATGTTCATCCTTTCAGTTGGTTTTAATCTTGGTTTACAATGCCTAATCCTGTTTTAGATAATTTGATATGTTTTAGTTCAAGCTTGATCATTTAGGCTTGTTTGCCAATAACAGGCCCAATTGTTGAATTAGGTACAGTGTTAGCTTAATCATTATCACGACCCGAACAATTTTATAATACCAATACCAAGCTTGAAACATCAAAGTCCACTAGATTTAAATTAACTTTGACTATAAACTAATAACATAAGAAAGGTGAGTAAATAAATAAATAACAAATGAAAAATATGGTAACAATGAAATAAAATAAAAAATGAAATGAAATAAAATAAACAACGAAAACACATATAAATCAATTATTAATTTTTTATATAAAAATATAGTGCCTACAACGACCTTTTTTTTTTTTTTTGGTATTCTTGGGATTAGTTTTTTGTATTCTTGGGATTAGGATTAGTGTAAAGATGTAGATATTGTATTCAACCTAGTTAACTAGCATCCTCTCTTGGTTGAAACAATCTTCAAGACAATTTGAAAAAAAAGCAACTTCTCATTCGAGGTTCTACAACTTTAAAATCATTTCAAAAAATAAACAACTCATCACCTGAGGCTTCACAAGTTTAAAATTGATTTGAAAAATAAATAACTCCTTATTTGAAGCTCCGCAACTTTAGCTTGTACCCTAAACTAAACCTTTCTTCATTCTTAACAACTAATAGTGGTTTTTTGATACCTTGTAGTCTCTTTCCTAACTTTGCCCTAACTTGGCATCCTTTCCCCATTGTTTGGTTAATTGTCATCTTAGTGGTTTTAGAACTTTGGGATATGTAGCGATGCTTTTTCCCTCACATAAGTGGTATTGATAAATTCAAAAAATAGGAAAGAACATTCAAGCATTTTTTCCATTACTTCCACGTAAAGAGTACTTGTAAGTTCGCTTATGAACATGTCTTCTTCACCATTGATGCATAAGATCTTCCTATCCACTATGAACTTGACCTTTTAATGGAGAGATGATGGTATTGCTCCAGTCATATGAATCCATGGTTACCGCAACGAGTAATTGTAGGAGAGGGCAATGTCCATGACTTAGAATTCTATAATGAAGGTACAAGGATCGACCTTTATGGGTATCTCAATATCTCCCACCATTTGTTTCTAGTTCCATCAAAAGCTTCACAATCATATGACTTTTCTTCATATAGACATATAAATCTGTAAGCGGGTTAAAGTATTCATAGGCATCACATTCAAAGGTGAACCATTATCAAGTAGCACTTTTGCAATTGTACAACCTTTGCATTTAGTAGTGATATGCAAGGCCTTTTAGTTTCCTTAACCTTTAGAAGGGATTTCTTCATCACTAAAAGAGATGATGTTGCCCACCACGATGTTCCTCGCAACATAGTCTAGGTTTTCCATTGATATGTCATGATCAACATAAGTCTGATTTAAAATCCTCATTAATGAATTCTTGTGTGGTTCGAAGCTAAGTAGAAAAAATAGTAGTGAAATACGAGCGGGTAATTTGTTCAGTTGTTCAACAATGTTGTATTCACTATGTTTGATAAACTTTAGGAACTTGACAACTTCCTTCTCTATCATCAATCTTTTTGGGTCACTTGTTGGTTCTTGAGATTGCGTTTTGTCTTCACTCAAACTTTGCTTTTTTTCATCCTTTCTCTTTCTTGAGATTCTTTAAAGCTTTCGGTGTATAGTAGAGCTTGCTACGGGTAATTCCTCCAACACTAGTTATATTCATAGCACTATCTTAGGGGTGTCGTTGCCCATTTTCCCATGTTTGAAACTTGTATGTTACAATTATAATTCTAAGGGACAACTTTGTCATTTTTGTAAGGCAAAGGTTTATGGACTTTAATGGTGATTTTGGTAGGCATTTTATTTTTGACGAGCTTTTCTTTTTCTTCATAGAAAATAGACAGAGGCCTTATCTTAATTGGGTGAGTTGAATTCTAGGCTGAGTCTTTCACTATCACATTCACTAATGGCTTTGAGACTTCTACATAGAATTCAATCAATGATTCATCCATCATTTTTTGTATCTTTTCTTGGAATGAATTGTAATCTTGTATTGGATGTCCCACAAATCCCTTGTGATACTAGTAGTACAGACTTTGGGCTTTATCTAAACTATCCCTACAAGAATGGTTTGGCAATGGGTTGTTATTAAAACCTTGTTTCGACTTTCTCTCAAAATTTAAGAACCCTACCTTAATTAAGCCTTTCACCTTGTGTTTGAAGGCTATTTAATTCTCAATTGACTGACCTTCAACTCCATAATGATAATTGCAATGAGCGATAACATCATGCCATCTTGTGAATAGAGGTTTCAATGGCTTTATGTATAAGAGTGCCATTAGATGATTTGAGATCAATTGTGTGAACAATTCTGAATATGATATTGGGATCAGGTTGAATTGCATGTTCTTTTACCTATTCTGCTACCCTTTTAACTCATTATTTGTGTTAAGTGATGCTGCAGGTTTTGTGGCTAAAGTTGAAATAAGTGTGGGAGCAGGAGGGTGAATATTCATTGGGTAAGTACTTGTTGAATAGGAGCATATGGATAAGGGTTAAGTAAGGCATTTGGCATTGGTGGGTACAAGTATGGACCTTGAGAGGTATTGTTCACTATTGGATAACAAGAGTATGAAGGATATGGTCGGTAAGGGTTGTAGACCTTACATTATGGTTGTTTTGGAGAAATGGCTTGAGTCTTATCTTTTTTCTTCTTGAATGTATTTCCTTTTTTTGTGCTTGTTGTCTCACTTCCTTCCATTTTACCCTACTTGATAGTGCTTTCAATCATTTCCCTTCAAATCACCATATCAACAAAGTTTTTTGTAGCACTACCGACCAACCTTTCATAGTAAAGTGCTTACAAGGTATTGACAAACATCACAGTGGTCTCTTTTTCAATCAAAGGCAGATAAGCTTGAGAAACCATATTCCTCCACCATTGGGCATACTTTTTGAAGCTTTTAGTGAGTTTTTTCTTCATGTTTTACAAAGAGAGGCTATCTGGGGCCATATTTGTAACATGCTTGTATTAGGCTACAAACAACCCTAGTGAGGTCTTTCCATGTATGGATTCGGTTGTGGTCTAGTTAGGCACACCATTTTGCCACAACTCCCGTGAGGCTATCTTGGAAATAATGGATCAAAAGCTTGTCATCATGTGCATATGCAGCCAATCCCCTGCAATATATAGCGATATGTGTAACTGGGCATTTGGTGCCATTATATTTTTCAAAGTCAAGAACTTTGAACTTTAAAAGAATGACCACGTCTGGTACAAGCCAAAGTTCTACTGCGTCTATGGAACAATACATGTCCATCATTTCCACCATGTGCAATCTGTCTTTTAGCAAGTCATACCTTTGACAAGTTTTAAGATTATCCTTTGATTTAGAGGAACCACATTTAAGTTTTTCGTGCTTCTTCGAATCATCTAAATTAGGTACAGAGATGGGATCAACAGGACTAGTTCCCTTAATCGGCCTTGGTTGAATATAGGTCAGAGGTGGTCCTATAAGCAAAGACATTCTGAAGAATGGGTATAGGCTAGCTTGCGATATAAGGACTTGAAGGTTTCTCATTGGTGGTAGAGTGAATCTTGGTGGATACACAGGCTCTACATTGGAATCTGATAACTGTGCCTGCTCTAATGTACTAGAACTTCCTGTCACCCTTGTTCCTTTATCAGTAGACATCATTTCCAAAATCTTAGCCAACTGACCCATTATCTCCTTTTGCTTCTTTTCAATTTTATCCATCCTCTATGATTGTTTGTCCCTCATGACTTTTGAGCGGAACCTTGTGTTGTATTTGTGAGGAATTCGGCTCTCTGGAATTTTGTTCTATTTAATCATTTTCATAAATTAAAGTTTTATTAGTTAATTAAATAAATGCTAACAAATAAATATTATCACTTTTTTATGCTTTTATTAAGTGAATCATGCAAATGCAAGCAACAAAAAATTGGCCAATCAACAATGATTATCATAAGAAATCCATATCCATAAAATTGAATATCCGATTACATTCATATTTAAATATTTACATCATTGTTTTCAAAAAGAACAACCAACTCGATCATATTGGTCACGCACCATCTTGAGAAGAATTATCAAATTCTCACTCAACTTATCTTTTAGAAGGATCTCTTGCTGAAGCTCTTCGATTTTGTCAACCATCTCCCTTGCTGTTTCGCAAAGCATCTTTGGGAGCTGTTTTTTTCTTGAAAATGTTCATGATGAGATGACTGGCTCCTTTTTTAAGTGCAATAAATAAAAATCCTAAAAATGTAAGAATGTGAGGGAGGAAAGGATCTAAGTTCCGAAGGAAATCTTTTTTTTTTAGAACCTTAAAACCCTTTCAAATGAAAATGGAGACAAAAGAAAAAGAATTGTATGATTGCATGAAGATGCGTCATAAATGTAATTAGTATTTCTTTGGTTAATAGATGTTATGCAACTAATATTTTTCCTACAAGCAATTGTAATGGATGCAAATTCGTGCGCATAAAAAGAACAATGCCAACAAAAACAAACTCAAGTTAGTGTGGTAAAAAAGAAATTCGAAAAGGTAAAATAATTTGAATTTAAAGAATGAAATGAGAAATGATAATTAATATCATTGGTATTCATTACATCGTTAGACATTGTCGACTCCACGACATTTTTATTATTTTGTGGCTAGGAATTTAGAAAAAGAGGAATGAAAAGATTCCTTCATGTGTTCCTAGTTAAAGCGTATATTCTCACGGGTAAGACTTTACCTAAAAAGGGTTGCTCACGGTATTTTATATACTGAGTTAGGGTTTAAATAAAGCTTAAAAGTTTCCAAATTATTCCTCACTGTTGTCCACTTGGACTAGTAAGGCACCCCAATCCTCACCCATTACAGGCTTCAAATGGACTAGGTTCAATCTAAGTGGGAGTCTTCATTAGCCCATGCAGAGGTTATCACCTTACGAGAGCGTAATTACTAAACTCCCTTTTAACAAAGAATATAGCCCAAGTAGAAGGCTTATGCATGAATACAAGATGTGTCGTGTGTGTGAAGAAATATACCAACCTTGAATCGATAATCTTACATCCATTTATCCTAAATTCCTCACAATTACTAAAAGCAATAAATAAATAAATAATAATGAAACAATAAATGCACCAAATAATAATGTACAAAATATATGCAAGAAATTAAAAGAAACACTAAATTATTTAAAGCCCAAGATGACATATAATTAAGTAATTGCTCGACTCTTTGAAGTCCACAATGGAGTCGCCAATCTGTCGTAATGTACAGGTTTGGAAACTCGACCGCTAGACGGGAAAAATTAAGAGTCGCTACCAATCTTTTTAATCTAGGTGTAATTGGCACCTATTAAATTTGTTATTCTCGATGAAGTCCTAAATTGATTTTAGATTTGTCTAAAGAACAAGACTTTGTCTACATATTTCAAAGTTAGAGTTCGAGAGTACGATTATGCACAGAGAAGGATTAGCACCTTTATGATGCCTATTCCACAAACAGTACCATCTAATCATATGCTATCCTATAGAAACCTTCATTTTTAAATTTATTTCATTGTGTTCCTTTAATTATTATTTTTTACTTTATTCTTTATTTTATTAGCAAGTTAAAACATTTTATTCAGTTTTATAGGTGTGACGTGCACATGATGATATTATGAAATGCAAGGCATAAAATTCAGATAATGCCAAATGTAAACTTTTTATTTAGGATATTTCTTGAATTCGCCCATCATGTTAGTGGGATTCGAAGATATTCTCTCACCTAGGGAATTACCTGAGAAACTCACACTCACAAGTTTATCGAATAAATCTCATCATCGGTGTAATCATTTGTATTTAAAAATAATATTTTTCATATATGCGAACCCTAATATGAACGAAAGCCTTTTATTAAAGACATTCACCGAGCCCTCTCATCATATTGGTAGGACTCAAAGTTGTCATTTCACCTAGAGAATTTCTCGAGAAAGCTCACATTTGCAAGTTTTCTTGAAGTGTCTCATTATTGAGGCTTTGACTCGTGCACATAATATGTTTACATGCCATGACATTTAACGAAGCAATGATGATACGTGATGTGTCTATAAATTTCAATATTTGTTTCTTTTTATTCTCTATATTCATTATTATTATGAGTTTACTATCTTTGAAAATTTTATTACTATTTATTTATTTATCATGAATATCATTATTTTATATAATCCTATATTTTTAAAACTATATATATTTTATCTATTCCCTCTCGTATTTATTATTATTATTATTATTTCTTTTCATATTTTTGTTTGATTGGTAATTAAGTTAATATGTTTTCCATTTACTTAGAATTGCAAACATCAAGATTCAAAATTAAAACCTTCCTATTGTATTAATGGGGTCTTAGTCAATATCCATAGCTTAGAAAAGTTCATTCAGAATTACGACTTCTTGTGTTCCGAATGAACATTCCATCATTGGTGCAATTTATATATTATTCCAGTGATTAATATTATGACATCTCTTTCCAACCAAACCTGTATGACTTTCTATCTATTAATAGCGACCCTAAACATTGATTTTATTTTTAGTATTATTTCTTTACCTTCTAATTTTTAGTATTTAGTTACAATGTCTACTTTTTTACCTATATCTATTTTTTTTGCCTTATTGCCATTCATATATATATTTTAATTAACTTATCCCTTTTGAGAATAAACATATTTTCTATCTTTTTACTATATCTTATTTTTATGAGCAAATAAATTCTATTTTCATGTGACTAAATACATTTATATTTTTTTATGTTTTTCATCTATTTAAATATATTATTTTATATCTAAACACTTTTCATCTTTCATTTATTTAGATCTATTTTTTTACTATAGAATATTTATTTAATTCTCTTCATATATCTCTTTTTTCTTTTTACTATGTTTAAACAGACATTTTCTTCTTATACATACATTTTATTTAACTAAACCTATTTTTTTATAGCTAAGTTTTTATCTAGTTTTTTGTTTATAGCTTTGTGTTTTTTACTTTTATTTTTCTACTCTTAAACATCATGTAGTTTTTCATAATTTCTCTTATCTTACTTAAGCTAATCAAATACTTTAAACAACATATTTTCTACTAAATAAGTGAGCAAGCCTTAATAAACCCATCCAGGACAGACCCATACAAATAAAAAGTAAGAGGCTTTATCTAACTAGGCTAGGAACGGCCTGTGAGAAGGAAGCATGAACCTATTATGGTTTACCAAGCCTTGGCTTCAAAAAGCCTCAAAATGGAGTTGTTTGATGCAATAAAGAATAGCTTTACTAGCTACTTAAAATGGTGTCATTTCTTTCCCCTTCTCTTTGGTTAAAATCCTTAAGTATAAAATCTCTTTTTTCTCTCTTATTTCCCTATTTCCCCTATTCTTTTCTTTCTTTAACTAGCAGCTTCTCTTCCCTCTCTCTAAACCCAGAAGTTGAAAACTATCCTTTTTCTCTTGAACAGAACCCTAGACTATCAAAGTCTTCAACCTTAATGTGAAACCTTGACCTTTATGGATGTGTAGCAATGGAAGACACGATGATGTGGATTAGGGGTAATTTCATCATTTCCTTGGTGAGCTTCTAGAAGTGGGTTTTTTTAATATCATTATGGTCTAAGTAGGCCTAAGGAATAAATAAGAGATGTATATAACGATGAAATAAATGAAAAATTGAAATAAGAACAATTTTTGTAGTAGAGGCAAAATGGTCATTTTGAGTCTCGGGTCTAAATTTTGAACTTTTCATGAACTTGAGTATCTCTAAGCTATTGTGGACCTTTTCTCAGTGTCAAAAGAGTAAAATGTTTGAACCAAAGGGAAAAAGTGTCACGACCCAATTTTCAGGCCATGACCGGCGCATGGACCCAATGAGCATAGCTCACTAAGCCCAAGCAAGCCTATTTTCATTTACTTTACTTATCGTACGACCGTGTGATGCATACACACGTAATGCACCCAGTGTGCACACAAAGCCAATTCACAATGGCATTATCAATAAAACATACAAATACATACTGTTCGAGCATGAAACTTGATAATGTACATTACATGTACATATTCACAATACAAAAGGCCCATGACTTCTAGCGGAGAAATTTACAGTAAAAGAAATGGGTTGTTACTGAATGCCCACCTTCTAACCAGGACATGCACTACGGGGACTCCTCGATTTAGGGTCCAACAGTCTCCTGATCTGAAAACATGAATTTTTAAAACGGTGAGTGCAATACTCAATGAGTGAATATTAGAAGGGAACAAGCAATCTTAACCAAGAAATTTAACAATCATGATGCACCGGTTGAAAACGAGACAGTTTTTGATCTATCTAATATTTGAACCCTTTCCACTTAACCCGAAATTTATTCTAGCTAGATAGCAAAATCGACAATTATCGTTGCAGCGGTAAGGCATTCTTACTGCAGCGAAGCATAATCATAACCCGTCGTTGAACGAGGGTTTCTCTCAACCGTACGAGGGTTTCGTGTTAAATCCCTTTTTCCTCAATTTAAAGCAATTCGCATACCATACAATCACACATATATTCACAAAGACAAGAACAATCATATACACCGTCAAGTCTTCACTATCCTTAGTGGTAAAAGAGACTTTTATCAGAGCACTTGCAAGCGTTACGAATCGCTGTCCCTGCAAGCCCCTGGACGGATAATCACGCTTCACCAAAGTTCATGCGTGAAAATTTCCAAGAATCGTGGGCATTACGTGTCACCGACCCCACTTTGCTCAACTCTAAATTTCTAGAAAATTGTGAATGCTACGTATCGTTGTCCCCACTTTGCTCAACTATGAATTTATAAGAAATTATGGGCGTTACGTATCGCCGTCCTCACTTTGCTCAACTCTGAATTTCTAGAAAATTGTGAGTGCTACATATCGCCGTCCCCACTTTGCACACCTTTGAATTTCTAGGAAATCGTGGGCGCTACATATCACCGTCCCCACTTTGCATACCATTACAGGTATATGCATTTTCCATTTCGCACGTGCACGATTACATCGAGTTGACATAAATTTCTTAACCATACATGTAAGCATCAAATAGATGAGCAATATTCAACACAATCAAATTTCACATCAATAAAATAATATTTCATGAAATGCTTGTTCCCATGGTACCCATTATTTTTAAATAAGATTGAATAAAATCATTCAAGCATTTTATTCAATAAGTTCATAATTTCCAAAACCATTTTTGAGATGCAAATACACTCACAAGTTTTCGGGTGTACTCGGATTAATGGTCATCGGGCACGATCTCTTTACCTTTTTCGAAAATCTCACCACCTTGACACAGAATAAAATTAAAAAATTTACTATATTGCCCCTAAGCTAATATAAACTAATTTAAATTACTAGTGCATGATATGTAAATGCGAAAATGTGTCTGAATATCGCTTAATCGCGGTATCGACTAAATTTGACCGATCACCCGATTAATTGACAATTATGTCCAAATCACCTCCAAATTACTTCATTCCTCCTCTAATATTTTAATTCACCAATCACATTTCAAATAACTAAATTTCAGCATTGAAATCCTTTAATTTCTTCAAGTGAAAATTTGGTCATTACGGTGTACTTACACCGTAATTTTTCCTAGTCACATTTCTCACTTAATTCATCATTTTTCCAAGCCATTTTCCTTGAAATACAAACAATCCCCCATTGATATTCAGCTTACATGGTTCGGCCAATGAAGAATCCTAAAGCAATTGAATGTTTTTCTTTTATTTTTATTCATAACCATGCTTAACTATTACCAAACATCAACATAGTCCAAAATCAAGCCAATCCAACATAAATTTCTCTTCCATACCCATTTTTCAGAATTGAATTCATCATGATAACTCAATATTCAACCATGAAAATTAAGAACTAAAGCATGGGTAAGCTAGGTTTAAAGTAAATCTAAAGAAATTTTACCTTTGTTTGACTTGATTCTTGAAAAACCCTTGAATTCTTTTGATTTTTGGCTAGTTTTCTTTGTTTTCCCCTTTGTTCTCTTTTGTTTCCCTTCAATTCTGGTTCATGCCGATTTTAGTGAGAAAAAGTGAAGGTTATAAGCTGATTTTATAGTTTAATAATAAAAGCTAATGGCTTGCCACATGGCATAATGCCATTGGCCCATTTTTTTAACTTTTTGACTTTTTCTATTGAATTTTCCACCACAATTATTCTTGCATTTATCCAATCCTACCACAAATAAAATCCCTTGGTCTTGACAAGTGCTGGGGCGAAAAATTTACCGATTTGACCTCAGGGTGAAAAAATTACGATTTTGCCCCTATACTCCGAAATGTACCGAAATTACATTATTTTCATTTTCTAACCTCAAATAACACTAATATTGATCAATCTTAATCAAATGGGGTAAAAATCTTTTCTAAAAATTCTCGTTTGGTCCTCTAGTGAAAAAATTACCATTTTACCCTTGTGCTCCAAAAATACCGAGAATCACAAATTTTCACTGCTAAACTTCATTTTATACTCCAATAATCATAATTATATTTCATATAATTATTCTTGGTCAAATGTGATCAAATCTTTGCTAAAAATCTCTATTTTATCGTCAAATGGTAAAATGACCGTTTTATCCCTAATCGGTCAATTTTCTCGATTAACTCCAAACTGGACCTTGAACTCCGAATCACTATTCTAAGTCGTTATGTGGGTTTTAGAATTTTCAAATTCCTCATAGAATTTCTATTTGAACTAGTTCAAGGCTCGATTAACTTGGTTGTACCACTTGGTACAATACCGTCTTTTAATCGAGCTTGACAGGGTCTCACAAAAAGAAGACAAAGTCAACTATGCCATGGCATTTTTGTAAATAAGTGAAACATTAGTCAATAGGAATAAATATCTAATTTTTCCAGCAACTTCTTCTTCTTCCTTCCCTTTCTTCTCCCCTTTTTACGTTCTTCATCTTCCATAGAAGCCTTCTTTAAAGCTTTCATAACTCTCTCAAACTAACTTCAATTTTCATGCTTTTGCACACTTTTTCATAAAAATCTTTGTGCTCTTTCACTCTATCACCTTAAAACCCTCAAAAGTCTTTACTTAATATTTTCTCTCACTAGCTAGACATTTTAAAGAAATAGAGCGAGACTTTCCATAATAGCTTGAGAACTTTTGAGAAAGAATTCAATTACAAATCCACCAAGGTGAGTAATGAATTAGGATTGATTTTAGGTTGTTGATAATGGCTAGTAATTGGAGTTGTGAGTTATTTTATTATTAAGGTTTGTTTATTTATGTCTAGTGTTACTAGAGTAGAGAAAATAGATAGGCATGCCAAATGGTAATTGGAAGCTAGTTAAGAATAACTAGTAAAGCTTAATTTAGGAAATAACTTTTGGAGTAACATTAATGCAAATTGGGTTGGTTGTGATGTTGTGTGTGAGAGGTTCCAACGAGGCCCCACATGTCGATTTGGAGCATTAGTTGAAGTTAGAGTCAAGCAAAAAACTCAACAAGAGCGGTGAATGAACTTGCATAAAAAAATATTTTGGGATAAATGCACACAAGTTTGATTGAATAACTTGAAATATTTTATTGATCTTTTCCTTAAATTATGCATGGAAACAAGCTTTTTGATGAAACGATTTCACGTTGAGAAATTTGACTGTGATGAATCCATGTACCCCTCTGTTATGTTGATATATATATATATGTGTGTGTGTGTGTGTGTTGTGCATTGATATGTAATATTGTGATAATTATAACCGTGCATGTGTGGTGTGGGAGTGCCCGTGATGGTGTCGTGATGTGCAGTGTGAGAGTGCACATACCGACGATGACGTAGTATGATGATGATATTGCCATGTGCGGTGTGGGAGTGCACATGAGCTAGGTGAGGCGGCGGTGGTATGCATGTTTATATATGTTTATATATATATGCTATAGAAAGTTTATGAAAATAATATGTGATTGTATTATATTTTGAAATTGTTAATTGCTTCCAAATTGATTTTCATTGTAGCAAAAGTGGATTTTTATTGCAAAAAAGATTTTTTTTACTTAAGTGCCCTATTTCTCGCTGCAACGAGAATGCATTCCCGTTATAGTGAGAAAGTCTCTAGTGGTGAGGGCTTGCACTGGTCCTGGTTTTCGCTGTAGCGAGAATGCAATCTCGCTGCAGCGAGAAACTCTCGGATGGTTTTCGCTGCAGTGAGAAACTCTCGAGTTGTTTAAAAATTTGGCTTGAATTTTGTTGCAGCAAAAATTCATTCTCATTGTAGCGAATGCCTTTCTGCTGCAGCGAGAAACCCTCTGTCATCTTTGTCACACTTGTCTTGCTTGGATATTTGCTGAAGTTTTCATGTTTTTTAGTTTCATGGTTTATCATGGATCTTTCAACACTAAAGGATTAAATAATCAAAGCTGAAATGAAGGGTTTTAACAAGAATTTAAACAAATTGCATGGTTTTTAACATAAATGCATCATGTTTTGAAAAGCTTTCTGTATCGTTTGCTTGTTCTTTTCTTATGTTCACTCCCTGGGTTTATACTCATTCTTTTAAACTTCATGTTTTCAGATTCGGAGGCAGTTGGGACCTAGATTGAGTTGTCCATGTACGCTCGTCTTTTTGGTAGGTACTACGGCATCTCAATAGCTGTACCTTCACCCAGAGTCATTTTGTTGACATTCAAGAGTCTTTTACTTGTGAACATGTATATGTAATGTAATCCACTAGGATTCATGTTATAAGTCAAATATGTATATTTGATTACTGATGCCATTATGAGTTGGCGAACGGGTGACATTATTTGGCATAATACAAATGTAAGTATTTGATTGTCATAGTATATCATTGAATATTTTATAGTCGAGAATTATGAAATGTGACTTTAAGAATGATTGTTGAAATAATGATTAAGAGTGCATAACAAGGCTTGCTTGGGCTTAATGGGCTATGCCCATTGGGCCCATGCGTCGGACATGTCTCGAAATTTGGGCTGTGACACTTAATCAATTGAAAACCCCCCAAACCCCATGAATATCCAGAAAAAGAGGCAAGAACTAAAAAAAAAACCCGTAAGGGTCTTTTCTAGTTTCAGATTTTAAGGCTTTTGGGTTATCTTTTTTAATTTTTTCCTTTATCTTTTGACTGTGGCTTTGGTTGCTGTTGGAATAAAGTTAGGGTTTTTGGTTTTTTTTGTTCTACAGATTTTTACAAGGTTTGTCTGAGGTTTTTCGTTATTGAGTTTTCTTGGTGCTAGAGTTTTTTGGTTGTCACTATCGGAAATTTTTTTTTAGGGTTTTGGTTGAAATCTCGCCTCTTTCTTGTATTGAAAATTTCTTTTTATATGTTTAAGGGATTTGTAAATGCCTTGATTTTTGGCTTTGCCAACCGTTGGATGCACTCCACAGCTGATGGAGCAATTAGGTGGCCTCTGCTTGGGGGTCAATGCATTCCTAGCAGAGGCTTAGTACATTTTCTGTTTTTAGCTCCTTTCGATTTTAGGCCAACTGGCTGATTTCCAGGTTTTTCTTGTTTCCAGAATATTCTTCCTCTCAATTGGTTTTAATCTTGGTTTACAATGCTTAATCTTGTATTAGCTAATTTGATTTGTTTTAGTTCAAGTTTGATAATTTGGGCTTATTTGCCAATAACAAGCCCAATTGTTGAATTAAGTCCAGTGTTAGCTTAATCATTACCAAGACCCGGACAATTTTATAATACCAAGACCATGCTTGAAGCATCAAAGTCCACTAGACTTAAATTAACTTTGACTATAAACTAATGACATAGGAAAGCTAAGTAAATAAATAAATAACTAATGAAAAATAAGATAACAATGAAATAAAATAAAAAAATGAAATAAAATAAAATAAATAACGAAAACACATAAAAACCAATTATTAATTTCCTATATAAAAATACAATGTCCACAGACATATAGAGTCACTATTAATCAATCAAGATATACTTGAAGATATAACAAATTGTGATGGTTAAGCCCCAATCAACCTTAGATTGGTAATGGTTAAGCCTTCATTACGTTTTGGACATCCCTCAGCAATGGTTAAGCCCCTATAGCACTTGGACATTCATGATGCATCGTGGGAGTGGAATCAACGCTTTAGTTTTGGAGTCGAATTTACACCTCACTCCAAAATAGTGACAATGGTAAAACCCCCATCATCCTTGGGTTAACATACAAATATATCATATCTCATAACACCATGTAATGATACTCATATCATGTGGTATGTGGAAACTTCATCATATACTTGGTACCATAGCCTTCAATAAGTACTCTTTATCATTTCATATAGTATGTGGAATTTGCATCACATACTTAACATCATGGCTGTCAACATGTATTATTTCTCATATCATGGGTTACGTGGAAACTTCCTCACGTGCCTTCAACATAATTCACATTATATGCAAATTCTCATTCATGTGGTATGTGGCAATGACATCACATACAACTCAATACACATACATTATATAGTCATTCATAACTTATCTAACATTTGGAATTATCATCACATGATTATAACATCTTAGCATGCTTTAAGCATTTCATACATATCTCATTGAAATGGTGGTTTTGGTATAAAACACTTTAAAGGACTTGTCCCCCTTGTTGAAAACTAAAACATAGTAAAATATTTACATATATATATATATATATATATTAACTTTGAAAACCATTTTCAAAATAATTTCTCATCCACATACACATTTTCACTGAGCAAAACATTTTTGAGAAACCATGCTCATTAAATCATGCTTCAACTTTATATATTAAAATAGTTTGAAAGTGGTGGATCCATTCACCTTGACAAAACATGTTTTTAAGCTTTGCTTTGTTAAACCTTGCTCGTTCTACAACATTAAAGCTCAACACAATGTATCACAACAATTTCTAACATAAATTTTCTATTTTTCCAACAAGCCCTTTTATTTGAAAGTAACTGATTAAACCCATACTTTTGGTTTCAAGCCAATTAACCCACAATACTTTAAACCAAAATCATATAACTAACCTCCACAACCTTATTGAAGACCAAAAGCACTAAAATACTAGCTCAAATTCAAATTAAATGAGCTAAAATTGATGAAAACCTTGAGTTAGGTTGAAACATTGTGATTAAAACCCCAAAAATGCCAAACTTTACCTTAGATTTGAGTTTGGAAGGTTGAATCCTTATTCAATGGGGTTTTGAGTGGTTGGAGGAGGGTTTGGTGGTTGTTAGAGGCAAGTTGGAGGTTGAGAAAATGTAAAATCAAGGCTTGGGCTTGTGTTGAACATGTTATATTCTATTATGTCAAAAAGGTAGTGTAGTCAATTCTAAGGGTTATAAGGTCAATTAGGGCTTCTTAAATATTCAAGATTTTCTTGGTGATCTACCTTAGGGCCGATTGGGGCTTCTCAATTCTTCAATAGTTTCATGCTTTCTGCCATAAAATTGACTTGTAACCATTTAGAGTCGATCATTTGAGTTCAAACTTGCTAAAATATGTTCTTCTGGCTTTCTTTTTTCAACCATTCCTTCAAACATAAGTCATCCATAAATATAACATAACAATATTGGAGAAATTACATTAAATGACAAGGAATTCTCATAGATAATCACCAATAACGCATTATTCATCAAAATTCAAGTTTTCGCCAAATTCCAAAGTATGGAAAAAATTGGGGTTTCACATGCTTTCCCCTTTAAGAAAACTTGTCCTTGAATTAATATAAACATAATAGCCTAAGCTACTTATATAAATATGGGTACTTTGCCTTTCTCTCATATTCAAGCTCCCACGTCACTTCTTCACTATAGTGATTTTGCTTGTTCACTTTTACCGAGGCTATCTCTTGAGAGCGAAGTTTCTTAACTTGCCTATCTAATATGGCTATAGGCTCCTATACATAACTCAAGTCATTCTACAATGGAATGATCTCTTGTTGAATCATATGAGACAGATCTGGGTGATACTTCCTATGCTAGTATGAACCTTACAAGCAAATTTATGGTTGTATGTGAATCACAATTTGAGATATTTTTGTATGACATTTTGTTACTTATAATAATCTATGTGAGCCATGGCCTACTTCCACCAAGACCACAGCCTCGACCAATTAATTATCAAAAATCGTAATTGCTTTAGGACTACTATAGTGCTTCAACTTCGATAAGATTTTTTATCAACTTTTATACTGAACTGGGCAAAGTGGTAAACATAAAACTTGTATACTTTTCTCTTAGCTTTCCAATGGTCTAAGAATTATCTCATTTGGAGTTTTGTAGAAAGAGTTATGATCAAAATACCAAGATATGTGTAGTGAAAATCTACACCTCAACATTGTTCTCCTTCTTCCACTAAGATTCTTCCTTCATTAGACACTTACAAAAGTACGAATAAATCAACAACAACCTATCTTAATCACATTAATACCAAATTAAGCATAAAATTAACTGAGATTAGATTGACTTTCCTAAATTAACTAATTTAAAATAATTTAAATAAAACTTACTATTTTATATGCATTACTACTTGAACTAAGCTAAATCATTATCAAAATTAAGTCCAAATAACTCTATATCATGGAGTTATCAGTATTCTTACTCTTAAAATCGAATCTTACCTAAACTCATACTCGAGTGTTAATTCACTCTCAATATTCTACCTTTATCCATTTTATACTATGAAAGACCATTTTACTTGGATTTAATTGAGTCGAATACTTGATTAAATTCACTGCCATACAAAAAAAAAAGTAAAAAAAATTATATCAATTGAAATCTACACAAATTTAATAATTTCCAAAGCCAAAGTCCTAAAGCAAATAAGCATTATGCTATCTATAAACAAATCTCATGAAAAATGACACAATACGTAAAAAAGTCGTTGAACTATTCAATAAAATTTAAATAAGCCTTTATTCTTTTGTTGCATTTAATCAAGCTTTTATACTTTTATTGTGAGTCAAATAAGCCGTAGTGACCAAAAATTGATTGACTATCATTATTCAAGATGTCACTTGTCATTTTATACCATGTGATGTTGATGTAACATGTTGATATGTCGTAATAGATTACAACACGACATGTTGATATGTCATGATAACATGGTCACATAACATTTTTCACTTTTCACATCAATGTCATGTCAACATCACCTGGATATAAAAATGACAAGTAATATTTTAATTATTTGTAGTTAGTCAACCGTTAGTCATAAAGACTCATTTCATCAAAAATAAAAGTACATGATTGTTGGTCCCAAAAAGCGTGTTAGAGGGAGGTGAATGACACTTTAAAAATATTTTTAAGGGTTGCTTTTGAAATTTAAAATTCATTTAGAAGATTTAAGATGGATGGTTGAGAACTTGTGAAGATTAGTGAACACCAAGTCAAGAAAGGTTAAGAGAAGTAGACTGTGAGACCCTGTCTAAGTTGTTAGGAAACCGGTATTGTACCTAATGGTACAATTAAGTTAAATCGAGCTTCAACCTAGTTTAATGGAAATTCTAAGGGGAATTTCAAAATTCTGAGACCCACAGGATAGCTCAGAATAGTGATTCGGAGTTCAAGGTCCAGTCTGGAGTCAATCGGGAAAATTGACCGATTAGGGACAAAACGGTCATTTTCTCATTTGTTGATTTATGGAGATTTTTAACTAAGATTTGATCACATTGGGCCAAAAATAATTATGTGACATACAGTTATGATCCCATAATCATAAAATGATGTTTAGCAGTGTAAAATGGTGATTTTCGGTGTTTTTAGAGCACAAGGGCAAAATGGTAATTTTGCCACCGGAGTGCTAAATGTGAATTTTTTTGAAAGGATTTTACCCCAATTGGGTAATATTGATTTATATTAGTGATATTTGAGGTTGGACAGTGAAAATAATGAAATTCCGGGACATTTCGGAGTATAGGGGCAAAATCGTAATTTTGCCATCTCGGGGGCATTTCGGTAATTTTTCACTACCAGAATAAATTTTTCCAGCCATGGTCAACCTTGGATCAGATGTTGACTTGATGAATCAAGTGGTGGAGATCAAATGGGAGAAAAAGTCAAAAAAGTCAAAAAACGGGCCAATTACATGGTGACACGTGGCAACCTTGTTTATTTTATTATTTAACCCATAAAAATCAGCATTTAAACCCTCATTTCTCTCTCAAAGTCGGCACCCACCAGAATTGAAGGAAAAACAAGAAGAACAAAAGAGAAAAACATAAAACCTAGGCCAAAATCCATAGATTTGAAGTGTTTTTCCAAGATTCAAACAAAATAAAGGTAATCAATCTTTACTTTGGCTTGTGATTTACCTTACCAATGCTTTTGTTCTTGATTTCAATGGTTAAATATGGAGATATCATGAAGAGTTTAATTCTGAAAAATGGGTATGGATGAGGAAGGATTGTTGGATTGGATTGAATTTAGACTATGTTAGTAGTTAGAGGTAGTTAAGCATGATTATGAAGAAATATGGAAGAAGGAAATTGAATTTCATGGTTGTTCTTTGTTAGGCCGAACCTAGTGTGTAGAGAATGCATGAGGAATTGTCTCATTTCAAATGAAATGGTTTCATTTGAAATGAAAGAAATTGGAAAATGATAAATTAAAGTGAAAAATGTAGTAGAAAAATTTTTAGTGCTAATGCACTGCATTGGCCGAATTTTTCCATAAGGAATTGGAAAGGGTAGGATGCTGAAATTGGCATCAATTACATGGTATGGGATGAATTAAGGTATTAGAAAAAGAATGGATCAATTTGGAATTGAATCGGGCTTAATGGCCAATTTATCGACTGAACGGTCGAAATTAGGCAATACCGCGTAAATGCGATAATCGGACGCGATTTTGCTCTTACGTATCACACGCTAGTAATTTAAATTAGTTTATATTAGTTGGGGGCATTATAGTAAATTTCTTGATTTTATTTTGTGTTAAGGTGGTGAGAAGACCGAGAAAGGCAAAGGGATCGTAACTGAGGATTTTTAATCCGAAAGCATCCGGAATCCGGATATTTGTGAGACGGTGAGTGAACTTGCATTTCAAATTATTTGGGGAATGCAAATTGTGTTGATGTGGATAATTAAATGATTTATTCAAAGTTTTTAAAATGTGTGCCGGGAACAAGCCCCTGATAAAATGATTTTATGTGATGAATTGTGGTAAGCATGAAGGCATGAAATTGTGCTGTTATATATGTGTCACATATGTGTGAATATGTGTGATGTATTGACATTTGATTTTGTTAATATATATGTAAATGTATGTGTGTGTGATGTGTGGAAAAACACATGTCGGTGAGATTGGATGTGGAAAATGTGGTTGGTGCATGATGTGGAGGAAATGCACACTGTAGCTCCAACTATGTGCACGATGTGGGGGAATGCACATGAGCTGGTGAGTGCACATGGTGCACATGATGATGACTCCAGCTATGTGCACGATGTGGGGGGATGCACATGAGCTGGTGAGTGCACATGGTGCACATGACCACTCCAACTATGTGCACGATGTGGGGGGATGCACATGAGCTGGTGAGTGTACATGGTGCACACGATATTTTCAGCAGGTGAGACAATGGAATGTTGTACTTATCTGTGTGCGTATGTATGAATTTGATTATTCCTTCATTATAAATTAAATTGAAGTGAGGGGAAGGGTTTGATAATAAATTGGATAAAAATGAATGTGTTCCAAATGTATGCATCATATTTTAACCCTTCTCGATATTATGGCTTGTTCCTATCTAATGTTTGCTCACTGAGTTTTATACTCACGTTTTCAAAAATTCATGTTTTCAGATCAGGAGATTGTAGATTCCTAGATCGCGGGATCACAGTAGTCCATCTCCTGGTAGGTGTCTGGCATTCACTAGTTGCCGCTTTATTGTACATGTCTCCGCTGGTAGTCTTGGGTTTCTGTATGATGGATATGTACATGTAATGTATATTGTCAGAGTTTATATTTGACTGGTATGAATGTAAATATGTGTAAGCAATGTAAATTGCTAAATACAAGACTGGCATAGTGCATGTATAATGTGATTAAAAAATGCCATTGTGTTTTGGCTGTGTCCACTCCCGGAAAGGGTGTGTGTGTGTATGTGTGACTGGATGTGCCATGGTTAATTGGCATTGTATGCACACTGGGTGCATTACGTGTGGATGTCTCACACGAGCATGTATGGGATCAAGTAAGTGAAAATAGGCTTGCTTGGGCTTAGTGAGCTATGCTCATTGGGTCCTTGCGCCGGTCATGGCCCGGGAATTGGGTCGTGACATAGACAAAACATAATATTTATAGTGGTTTGGTCCGCTTAACCTACATCTACTACCTTGATTTTCCCAATCAAGGGTTTATAACCCAACTTCATTAAAACCAATGGAATTAGTAGTTTACACCAAGCTTTTACAAGGTGAGCTTTTAACCTAAGCTTTAACCTTTTTCTAGCAAGGCCTAAGTTTACTCTAGCTTAGACTACCTTTAGAGTGTCTTGCTCACTCTAAATAAACAAGAAACAAAAGATAAAAAGAGGTACAAATGATCACCTAACTGATTTAAGTTGTACAAGCTTCAGCACAAATACTTGCACAAATATAGTTGTGGAATACAAGTCTAAAGAGAAGGTTTTTCGTATTTTAAGCTCAAAATCACTTTTGGTAGCTTCTTTCTTACTTCTTTGACTGTCAGAGCTTCAATTTATACTTGGGGACATAGATTTACTATTAGAGGCAATCTCTAGCCATTAGGAACAACTTTGATGCCATTTTAGCTGTTATTTTGTCCTGTAGCATTTAAATTCAAATACACAGATAGAGTTCTTAACTGGTTACAGGTAGTGTCTAACTGATTAGCTTTTGTCTAACTTGCACTGTCTAGTAACTTTATTCACTGTGTTAACAAATTAAAAGAGACTCTAATCGATTAAAAAATCTCTATTTTCAAAGGTTTCTATCCAACAGACTTCCTTTAATTGGTTAACACTCCCTTTAACTAATTAAAGCATATCTCTCTTCATCTTAAATCAATTATAATATGCTTTAACCATTTAAAAATTCTTTGAATTGAATTTCTTCATTTTGGCTCCTTTCAACAGTCATCTTCGCTTTGAATTTAAACTTCAGCGCTTCAAGTCTTGAGCTTTAACTAATTAACCCTTTTACTTAATCGGTTAGCAAACTTTTGTCTTTAACTTCTATATTTAGTTTCCAACACCTTCTTAATTGATTAAGGCTGGTGCGAATCGCTTAAGACTTTTTTGCCTTTCTTTTATACGTCACCTAATTAAGCTTTAACTGGTTAAGGCTCCACCTTAATCAGTTAATGAAGTTTCGTTTTCACTAAATATTTTCTTCTTTTTCACTTTAATTGATTAACTATATTTTAATTGAACTTGTTTTTAATCACTAATTTTATTAGGGAAATTAACTTTATCTTGAACACTCAAATAGTAAAGTTAGATATTAATAATAAGGAATGTTTTATTATCATAAAAAATACATGGAGTCAACATTTTCTTTTTCTTATTTTTGATGATGACAAAACACCTTTAGATTAAGAGTGCAATGTCTGTGTTCAATATGAATGCTTTAAATTTTTATGCATAATGAGGATTGCTCCCCCTTAGTTAATGCATCTAGTTTTCTTTAAAGATTTGCAATAAAATATTTATAATGTTCATAGTAACGAAACAAGATATACAATATCCATAGTAACTAAGCAAGATATATTGAATATCCATAATAACTAGCACAAAATATTCAACAAAACATAACTAAGCATCACACACATAAATTAAACTTAAAGACCTATCAAACTCTATTTAACTTAGTTTTCTTTCTCTTTTTTTTTGTCATCATTAAAAAATATATTCAAAATTACCCCTTAATTAGTGCATTTAAATTTTTCTTTAATCTTTAAATTAGACTTTAATGACTGGGAATCATAAGCATTTATACAACTAAGTCATACAAGCTTATAGATATAGTTCAATAACTTCAAGAGTCAAGCTTGTAACTATGTAAGAACAAATGTATGAGAGTTGAATAATTTTAAGAACTTGTCAAGGATCACTTAAATAATGTTCAAGCAAATTTGGTCATTTTGTCATAATCAAACTATAATAATTTTAAAGCTAACAATGATTTGATTGAACGTAATAGAAAAATAAAAACTTTTTTGAATTTTCTTAAGTAGTTTAGGGTTTTTTCAGCATTATGTTCAAAAAAATTGACTAACATTAAATCCCAACTCTAAAATAATGTTAGAAATTAAAAGGCCTAACGTAAGAACTAAATCTGAAGTCTAAAAAATGATGTATGGAGGAAATGAAGAAAGTTATTCCTTAAATTAGACTTGGTAATTCGTGTTCATATATTTTAATCATGTTATGTAATAATAAGATATTAACATTAATAAAGGTAAACACAAACACAATACAATTGATTAAACATTTCAGGATCTTAAATACAAATAGGGATATGTTTATTAAACGTATAATACGATACAACACATTTAACATGTTTAATAAATAGTTTGAGTTAAATTTTATATGACATGACACAATTTACAATCCGTTTAATCAATTAACACAATTAAATAAAATGCATATAATTATAAATGAAATATAACTTTATTACTCAAATTCAAAACTAATAATTGTAAAAATGATTATAACAAAATAATAACATCCATCAAACATAACAACACTTACCATAATCATCAACCAACCATAATGAAATCCATCTCCATCATCATTAACCATAATAAAATAAAGTACTTATATGGAGGTTTAAACAAGTCATAATTGGGTCATATATGTGTTGAGTAGACACATTTACACGATTAATTAAATAGGTAATAAAAGGTAATGAGTTATTCCCGTACACTTTAACACAATTAACTAAACAAATCTTAAACAGGTTAAGAGGGTTTGACATGTTTAAACTATGAATTTTTTTGTGTCTTAATCTTGTTAATACGATTAAAACAAGAAACCTAATTACGTTTAACCCAAACTGATTAACTGACTAACATGGAGTCTTAATCAGTTAAAGCAAAGTTGGCACTATACAAAAACAAGACAAAAAAGCCTTAATTAGTTAGCATAAGACTTAACTGATTAAGAAGGTGCTAAAAGCGAAACATAGAAGTTCGCTAATTGGTTACGCGAAGTGGCTAATTGGTTAAGGCTCAAACTTGAAGTACCTAGAAACGCCCAAACTTAAATTCAAAGTGATGTTAATTGTCTAAAGGTGCCAAACCAAGAGATTCAAAGTTGAAGAATTCTTTATTGTTTGGAGCCCTTTTTAATTAGTTAAGGATGAAAGGAAAAATGCCTCAATCAATTAGTAAGAGCTTTAATTAGTTGAAGAATGATTGATAAAAAACAATGTCTAAAGGTACTTGAAAACAAAAAGTTATTAATCAGTTAAAGCTGCTATTAACTGGTTAACACAATGAAACAATTTGTAAGTTAAAGAAGGCTTAATCGATTGAAACTTGTCTTTAATTGGTTAATAAAGCTGTCACAACCCGGAACCACCCTCGAGTCCGTGACAACCGTCGCGATGTCCCGATATGCACTCATCCCCCAAGCACCATATCGAGACCTCGCAAGGCTCTCGTACCAGTTTTTCCAACTCCCTTATGAGTTTCTATTTATTAATTTCATGCTTTAAAACATTTCGTCCAATTTTTTATCCAAATACGAAAAAAGACGAAATTTACTACATAGGGGCGTTTCGGTCATTTTTCGTCAAAAATTTTGAAATTTGGTAAAAATGTTATTTAAGTGTCGAGAACACATAATTCGCAATCAGAATTGAAATCGGATATCTAAAACGTAAAATTTAAGTAAAATTACATTTAATAGAATAAAATAATAATATTCTATAAAATAATATATTTTTTTATAAAACAATTTTTATATAGATATCCGGAAATAATTTTTACAGCGTAAAAGCAAAATATATTATTACATATTGTAACATAGTTAACTGAAGTATATGATTTAATTTACAATGCTAAGTGGGCCCGAAATAGAGAAATATAAACTAAGAGATGAACCTTTGAACTGAAGGTTATCACTCTAAACTTTTTCCTCAACAAAATCCTCTATTTACAGATGCTTGTAAGCCTGAAATGGAAAAAATTGAGGAGGTGAGTTTTACAACCCAGTGAGTTAGATAATTACTATTTACGACATCTAAAGTCGAGTAGATGAAGACAATATAAAAACACCATGCTATCATGTAATTCATTACACCAATTATACCAAATTTAATACAATTATACAAAGCAATCTTATTTTATCAAAACACAAGGCTTACGATTTATTTATAAAAATTAGGCTTAAGCCAAATCTCATACTCGTGGACACTTGATCAGAGCATTCAATCGAGTCCACCAAGGCTGTTAGAATTTCATAATTTCTTAGATATAGTCGATCTTTGGCGTTGGCTAAACTCATCTTCACGTGATGGTTTAACATGAAGTGAATTTTAACATTACCTCGGGAGTTACCCTACTCGCCTCTCCAACCGAGGTAACAATTAGTCAGGTTTACTGTGTCCCTCTTAAAGGCAGTCTACGGCAACCCTCATTGCAGTGTTTTATTAATCATGATCCACCAACTTTATAAAAATTTCAGTAGCATAACAAGGTCATTTTAATACTAGCCAACCTACACGACAAACGACAATTTATGCAATTTTAACACAATAAACTAACCAAGCATGCTCACCAAGATCATAAGCCATAATTTCAATTTTAATACATAAACACAAATTAGTACCGGTCTCCACATACTCAATGTTAAGAAAATCTATTTTTCTCAATTAAAAAATCATTTATAAAATTCAATTTATTTTAAAAGCACAGAAGAAGATAAAACTACTCTAGATATTGAAAACGGCAAATTATCCACTCACTGGTTTTAGGAGTCCAGAATACTCCTAGTCTCGCTTGTTCGACACTATTTCCTTACCTCTGTCAGATGGTTCACCACCTACGCGTCACGTGCGACACGAATTCTAATAAATTAAGTCAATTAATCATAATTGACTTCAAGCTCTATAATTTCTATATGAATGCATGAAATGCAATTTAAGCTGTCCGAATGATCGTCTAAACATGGTATCCAACCTAGTTCGCCTACACGCGTCTGAATTGGCTACAGTCTCCAATTTAATTCCGAATTGATTCCTTTCAATTTCTATATCTCAATTATATCCAAATTGACTTAATATCCATGAATGTGGTGCAATTTATCAATCTAAATCACAAATTACGAAATTACCCTTTTTAGGTAAAATTCATAATTTTGCACAAAAAATTTCCATTATTTTTCTACACCCATAATTCATCAAAATTCACTTAATTTCCATGAAATATAATCAAAATCAGCAGCAATTCCTCCCCTAAAAATTCGGCTTAAATGGGTTTCAATGGAAGAAAATTATTTTACTTGCTAAACTTTAATATTTTTCATTATAACCTAACTAAACAACATTAAATTAACCTAAAATCAACCTAAAAATTGTTCAAATCTCTCCATGGGTATTCAGTCAGCAAGAGTGGGTTATACCCACTAGTGATTCATGCATGGAAGAAAGAAAAGAAAGCATGGGTAATGGAGATTAATAGGAAAATTCATAAATTTTACCTTTTAATTGCTTGAAATCTTGATTTTTCCTTGTTTTTCCCTTGATTTCTAGGCTAGGGTTTGTGTTTTCTTCCTTTCCTCTCCTTGCCTTGCTTAGCCAACCATGCTTGGGGTTCTTGGCTGATTTTTTATGGCTTTTTATAGCTTAAATAATTAAATATTTAATTTAACACATGTTAATTACTTTATTCATTAATTTGTTATTTATTTATTTTCTTTTTGAATTTCTTTTCTCCACCACACATTTCCATCACTTATCCTTTATTTTCATGAAGTTTCTAGACCATTCCAAAAATCTTGGTGGAGTAATTTTGTAAAATTACACTTTTGCCCTCGAAAAAGTACAAAATTACATTTTTGCCCTAAAAATAGAAAATTGGCCAAAATGCATATTTTTCACTCCTCATACTCATACCATTCTCCAATTTCTTAAATTTGATCCAAATTCTCTTGAAAATTCAATTTTCTTCCTTGGGTGGTAAAATTACGATTTTACCCTTATACTCCGAAATGTACCGAGAATTGAAACTTTTCACTACTAAATCCTCAAATTATCTTCTAAATAATCTAAATAATTAATCTTGATCAATTGTTGTCAAAATCTTTTTCAACAATTCTCGTTTTTGTCCTTTAATGGTAAAATTACTATTTTGCCCTTGTGCTCCAAAACTACTTAGAAATTAAATTTATCACCACCAAATTTCATTTTATGCTACAATAATCCATATTATACTTCAAATGATTAACCTTAGTCAAATGTGATCAAAATCTTTTATGAAAATCTCCAGTTTGTCATTAAATGACAAAATGATCGTTTTGTCGTTAATCGGTCAATTTTTCCGATTGACTCCAAATTGAACCTCGAACTCTGAATTATTGTTTTGAGTAATCCCTGGACTGTGAAATTCTCAATTTCACCTTAAAATTCATATTTGAACTAGTTCGAAGCTTAATCGACTTGTCAGTACTACTAGGGGTAATATCGTCATTTAACTAACTTTTCGAGGTAATTCAATATGCAAACATGCTATCCAATGCATGTGAATGACATGTTAAAGATAACACAGGGGCGAGCTTTACAAAAGCACTATCAACATATTTGAATTTAAGCACAAAAGGATAAAATAATGATGAGAAACTATTTGTAATGGATAATTTTTGCCTCCAACGGCCAGAAGTGATTTTTCAAGTATTTAATGCCTCTCCAGCCATAAAAAATCAATGAAAGAAGTTCCAAAAAATTTGAAAGAGTTTAGAAGAGCAAAAACCTTCTCTTTCACACTTGTTTTCCACTCATATCTTTGTGAAAATGTTTGAATTGAAGCTTGTACTACTTAAATCAGTAAGGTGATCATTTGTACCTCGTTATTTATCTTTTATTTCTTGTTTACTTAGAGTGTTTGAGGCATTCTAAAGGGTAGTCTAAGTTAGGGTAAACTTAGTACTTGTTGTAAAAGGGTTGGAGTTTGGGTTAGCAACTCACGTTATAAAAGTTTGGTGGAAGAGGTTCATTTTGCTGGTTTTGGTGAAGTTGAATTGAAAATCTTTGATTAGGAAAATCAAGGTAATAGATATAGGTACGGTGGATCGAATCACCATAAATATTATATTTTGTCAACTTCTCTTAACCTCTCTTTACTTGGTGTTAGTTAACCTCAACAAGTTTTTAAATCATCCATCGTATATCTTCCAAACGGATTTTAAATTTCAAGAGCAACCCTTAAAAATATATTTAAGTATTATTAACCTCCCCTCTAGCACTTCTTTTGAGACCAGTAATCTAAACAGACCTTAAGTCTTCACTTTTATTTGGTGTAATGAAGTCTTCAAAAGCTATTAGCATATTAAACTCATCCTTTTTCCTTCATTAGAGAATTAACAAACTCATTTAACCTCAAGTTTTCATTACTGTAAAATGAAAAATTAAGTCCTTAAAGTAAATTCACCTATTTGGTAAACTATTTTTTTTTTGTTTTTTGAATAAACATTAAAAATATGTCTTAAGAATTTCCTTTTCCTATTAGGTTAATGAATGGTAATTTAAATTTCTACCTTTAGATGTCACAAAAGAAGTTTGTTTTCGTACAATAAGCAAAAGATATTTGGCTAATTATCCATTTTATATTCAAATTATAATCAAATGTTTGATGTAATACTTAAAATTTAAAAATATGTAAGTATTCAAACCTTTAATTTTCCAAAAAAAACAAGGTATTCAAAGCTCATAAATTTGAAATGAAAAAACAAAGAAAACAATTAAAAATTTATATCTAGTTTAATTAGAATATTATTATTTAATGTTTTTAGATTTTTTTACAGTTCAAAATTATGAGTTTTTTTGAATTGTTAATAAAATAGTCCTAAATAATTTATTTCTTTTTTTAATTTTCTTTTTTTCTTATATCTTTTTTTTTATTTTTTAAGTTGATAAATGTTGAATAGAAAATATTTTTATTATTACTAAATTAAATTAGATTACGATATTATTTGTATTTCTTATTTTTTTAATTATTTAAGGATAATTAAGACGTTTTGTACCTATAAATAATTGTTGATGATAATAAATCATTAATGAGTCAAATAATACATTTTGAAACAAGAAGGACCAAAACATGCTCTAGTGTTTTAAAAAAAGCTTTTGTATTTTACCATTTGCAGCGACAACACATTTCAATAGGGATGTCAACGGGTCAGGTATCCTATAATTTTGAGGTACCCAAATCCTAATCTTATTAAAAATCAACTATCCTAACCCTATTAATTAAGTTACTACCCTAACCCTAACCCTAACCCTATTACATTTTTATTACCCTATAATTACTCTAACCCGTTTAAAAACCCGATTAGATTAAAAAATTATTTAAAATCTTCTTTATAGGTATCCAATTACTCGAACCTGTATATGTATACAATAATATTTCCTTACTTATTTTATAAAATTACTACTAATTAAATTAATAAATACAAAAATAATAAAATTTAAATTTAAATAATCAAAAACAAAGATCTTAAACATAAACTTAAATAACTGAAAACAAATATCTATACAACGATATACACTTAAATAACTATACATAAATATCCAAATAACAACATAAATTTAAATAACTTAAATAGTAATTATATTCTTTATAAATGAATCTAATTTATATAAAGTATAGATATTAAAAGACATTACAATTTAATTAATAATCATAATTTTATTAATTAATTAAATTAATTATACGAATTTGTCCTTAGTTACATGAAAGTTAAAAAAATAGCTAAGTTTCAAAACTATTCTAATCTCACAATTTCTTTTTAGATAATTAAGTTTATACATTATAAATTTATAAAAACAAAGGTATATATATTATTTAGTAATTAATTTGTACAATCGTAATTATATTCTTTATAAATGAACATAATATATAATATAAAGTGTATGTGTCAAAAGACATTATAAGTTATATACTATAAAGTGTATATATATATATATATATATATTGTAATACTCGACCCTAATTTATCTGTGACAAGTCATTCACATGCATTGGATATCATGTTTGTATATTGAATTGCCTCGGGAAATAAGTTAAATGACAATATTGCCCCTAATGGTATGGTTAAGTTAAATATGTCTTAGATTAGTTTAAACAGAGAATGGAGAATGAATTTGAGAAAACTAAAACCCATGGATTGACTTAAAACAGTGATTCGGAGTTCGAGGTTCAGTTTGGAGTTAATCGGAAAAATTGACTGATTAAGGATAAAACAGTTATTTTCAATTTCAGGACAAAATGGGGATTTTTAATAAAGATTTTGACTTTTAATGACCAAGAATAATTATATAAAATACAATATGATTATTGGAGCATAAAATGAAGTTTAACAGTGAAAAAGTGTAATTCTCGGTGTTTTTGGGACATAAGGATAAAATAGTAATTTTACCACTAAAGGTCAAAACAAGAATTTTTAAAGACGATTTTGGCCCCATTTGATTTAGATTGTTTATTTAGATTATTTAGAACATGATTTGAGGATTTAACAGCGAAAAGTTTCAATTCACGGTACATTTTGGAGTATAGGGGTAAAATGGTAATTTTACCATCAAAGCATCAAATTTAATTTTTTGAGAGAATTTAGATCAAATTTGATAAATTGGAGTGTGGTATGAGTTTGAGGAGTGAAAAATATACCTACTGGCAATTTTTCAATTTTTTGGGGTAAAAATGTAATTTTGCACTTTTCGGGGGTAAAAGTGTAATTTTACAAAATTACACCACCAAGATTTTTGGATTTGTCCAGAAACTTCATGAAGGTTGAGGATAAGGGAAGGAAATTTGGTGGCTGAAAATAAAGTCAAATGAAAAAAAAAATTAATAAAAAATTCAAAAAGTATAATAAAATAATATTATTTTATTTAATGGCTTAAAAAGGTCAAATTTTAAGCCTTCTTCCCCTAAATTTTGTTCAAACCAGCAAGGAAGAGAGAGAAACCAAAAATAGAACCCTAGGTGGAAGAAAATCAAAGAAAAAGTATGATTTTTCAAGGATTCAAGTGTTTAAAGGTATGATTTTTCAAGTTTAGCTTATGAGCTATCATTTCCATGTATTTTTCCTTAGTTTCCATAGTTAGATTTCATGTTTTTATGGTGGTTCCAGATCTGGTCATATGGGCTTAGAGAGAAAAAATTTATGGAATTATTTGATTTTGAACTATGTTAGTGTTTAGTGTTAGTTTAACATGTTTATGAGTAAAACAACAAGAAAAATATTCATTTTCTCCATGAATTTCTCTAGGCTGAATCTAGCCAATGGTGTGTGAGGATGAGGTTGACTTTATTTTAAGAGAATTGGATGGCAAAATGGTGATTTATGGTGTAGAAACCAAGTAGGAAAAATAATGGAATGGAAAATTTAACTAGAAATGAACTGTTGTTCATTTCATCCATTCAGGCCGAATTTTCTAAGGTGAAATTGGCTGCTGATTCTGATGCAAATTTGTAGTGTTTAAGTGTAATTTAATGAATTATGAGCCTAGAAAAATTATGGGAATTTTCAAAGTAAAAATCAAAATTTTTACCCGTTAAGGGTAAAATCGTAATTTTTAGTCTAAGATTGGTAAATTGACCCGTAGTTGCTGCCATTGAGTAATTGGAATGTAATTGATCAATTAGAAACTGAAACGGGTGAAATCGGAGTAAAAATGAAGATTTTAGCAATTTAGACGCGTGTAGGCGAACTAAGTCGAATATTGTGTTTAGACGGTTATTCGGACAGTTGCATAACATTTCATGCATCATAAAGAGCCTGAAATAATTTACAGTGGTCTGACACAAATGATTGGAATTGTGTCAAAAATTACACATAGGTGGTGGGTCCCCCGGACGCGGGAAAATTTCGGTGTAGTGGAATTAAAAACAGGAGTATCGTGCACTCCTATGACGAGGTGAGTGGATAATTTACCGTTTTCAATATCTAAAGTAGTTTTATCTGGTTATGTGCTTTTAAAATAAATTGAATTTATTAAATGATTCTTTAATTGAGAAAAATAGATTTTTAATACTGAGTATGTGGAGACCGGCATGAAATTGTGTTTATGTATTAAAATTGAAATTATGGCTTATGATCTTGGTGAGCATGCTTGGCTGGTTTATTGTGTTAAAAATTGGCATGAATTATTGTTTGCCGTGTAGGCTGGCTAGTATAGAAATTGCCCTGTTATGCAGAAAAATTTTTAGTGATATGGTGGGTTAATTAGTCATTGTAGTGGCAGGTTTCCGTGGACTGCCTTTAGGAGGAGCATGGTAAACTCAAGAATTATATAATCTCGGTTGGAGAGGCACGTAGGATTACTCTTGAGATACTTAGAGAATTCAATGTCTAACCCCACGTGAGAGTGAATTAGGCCAATGTCAATGAACGACTGTATTTTCCAATTATGATATAAATTGTAACAGTCTTGGCGCACTCGATGGGACACTCTGATCAAGTGTTCACGAGTACAAAATTTGATCAAAGCCTAATTTTACGAAATAAATCATAAGCCTTGTGTTTGAATTAATGAAATTATTTGGCATGATTTCACCAAATTCGATGTTATGAACTATATGGTGATATTGCATTTTTATATATTGTCTCAATCTACTCAACTTTAGATGTCGTGGATGGTAATTATCCAACTCACTAGGATGTAAAACTCACCACCCTCTCCTCCCCTTTACAGGCTCGAGATTTTTGGTAGCACTCGGTATGCACATAGAGGCTTGATTGAAGCCGAGTTCTTAGCATACAGAAATGTATATAGTTATATATAGTTGGGCCCACATGTCATTGTAATTCATGTACATACTTTGTTTAATTGTATAACAGTATGTAATAACTTATTTTGCTTTTACTCGCACAAATTTGATTATTGGTGTTTATAAAAATATTATTTTATAATAAATTGTAATATTTTTACCGATTCTGAAATTTTCGAAAGAAAAATGACGAAAATGCCCCTACGTGGTTAATGGTGTGATTTAATTGTTTTAGTTCAAAACACAAATTTTATTCATTGAAAAATGTTTATTGAAAATTATTAACCACGGGGTAGATGGAAAACTGGTACGAGATGCCTTGCGGGGTCTCGGTTTGCACTTGGAGAATGAGTGCCTATCGGGATGTCGCGACAGTTGTCACGGGCCCGATGGGTGGTTCCGGGGCGTGACAATCACATTGGTATCAGAGCATGGTTTCGAAATAATTTTAAAGTTGTTTTGAAAATTTGCATTGACATTGTGTGGCCCCAAATCGAGTCAAGTTAGGTCGAATAGAGTGTGCATGTTTGCATGTTTGCATGTAGATTTTAAAAATCTTTTTGTAGCTTTGTGAGGTATAGTGATTGAACCGTCACTAATGATTTTGTATAGGTCTTGAAGTGTGCTGAACACGCGTCTATAATGTCTAGTGAGGATTCCTTAGACTCTACTGCGGGAAGTAGACAGTGCTCAAATCCGAGCAGCCTGGAAAGATATCCATTTGCTTTCACAATTCCCGATAATTGGACCCTAGGGGATTCGGGAAAGAAAGTTAGAGAACAGAAAGGTTCTGGTTCTAGTGGGACTGATGAGAGCGGTAGTAGCAACGATATAGAAGAAAGCACAAGAAATTCTCTTGCAAGAGAAGTTGAGAAATGTGCAAGAGAAAGAGAAAGAATAAGAAGATTAGGAGAAACAGGGACTGCTAAGAGACCACCTTCCCCAGTAATTAGATATTTTCTCCCGGATGTGGGCCAAGTGTAAGAGGTCAACCATGGAAAACTAAACCGAGAATGACCGCGAGAGGTCTTTTTTTTGGGAAAGCATTAGTTATACGAGATTTTCCTCTTGGTTGCGGAATGAATGCTGCCCTGGTGAGCAATAAGGAGTGTAAAAGAATTCAACAAGCAGGGACTAGCAAACAAAAAGGGAAGTCTCCCAAGATGGAAGAGGATACAGAGGAAGATGACTCTCAATAGGTATTCACACTCTGAATACCGATCGAAACCCTGTAAGGCTTTCATATTAGCTTTCACGCTTCCCCGGTGAGCAAATATTACGAAATGTCACATTTCGAATACCACCAGTCATTTTCAATTTAAAAATATTAAAATAGTTTCATATGGCTCACAGGGGCATTTTCGTCATTTTTCACCGAAAATTTCAAAATTTGCTAAAAAATGTAGTAAATGCGTATAAAAGACATTTATCGTGATAAAAATAAATTTAAGTATCTAAAATATTTATTTGGAAATAAAATTTAATTATTTGAATATAATAAAAATATTTAATAAAACAACATGTTTTCTTATAAAACACTTTTTATAAAACTATTAATTTATTATGTTTTTACATATCATAATGTAAACAAATAAAGTGTGAAATTTAAATTACAGTGACACGTGGGCCCCAAAACTAACCAGAGTATGTCGGGAACTGTGAACTTACAGTTCTCGTCGATTCAAGTCCACTGTGGTCCTTGATCAAATTAGCTTACTATGGCTGCTCTGAGCTTGTAAGGTGTGGAAAAAAAAAAGGGGTGAGATTACAAAATCCCTGTGAGTAAACATTTACCATCGAAACTATCTAAAGTCGAGTAAAAGGAGACAATTAACGTAAACTAGTGTAAAATGATTATAACACTTTATTTCCTTTCACTGAGTAAATTAATTTCGTTTCACTTGAAAATTTACATGGCTTATGATTATTCGCAAAATCGTGGCTTTGCCAAAAAATCTCGTGCTCGGTGACACCTTGATCAGAGGTATTCAACAAAAGCCTGCCAAGGCTGTTGAAATTATCATAATTATTCAACATCAGTCATTCCTTGGCGTTAGCTGAGTTCGCCTTCACGTAGTGGTTTAACGTGAAGTGACTCTGTCATATCTCAGGACAATTAGATAAATAACCTTGTACGCCTCTACAACTGAGATATCGATATATAGGGGTTTTATCGTGCCACCTCTAATTAGGTCAGTCCACAGAAACCCATCTACTGCAGTAGATATCAATCCACCAATTAATAAAATTTTAACAGTATGACTAGGCTATTTTATTACTAACCAGCCTGCACGGCAAATAGCAATTCATATAAATTTCAACACAATAAACCAACAGCCAATCATACCACATTTTCATAAGCCATAATAATTTAAAACATAATTCACAATAAATCATGAGGTCTCCAATTACTCTAATTTCAAATCCAATATTCGATTTTCAAATCAATTGATAAAAATATGATTTATTTGATAAATTTCATTTATTTCATAATTTTGTATTTCTCTCAATAAACAAGAAATTTTCCATTTAAAATAATTTTCACAAAATCATCAAATCATCAAATTGAATAAAATTCCTTTAGATAATTAAGGCGATAAATTGTCCACTCACTGTTCTAGGAGTAGAGATACTCCTATCATCCGTCCTCAAGGCAGTCTCTTACCCGAATCAGTTTACTCACCACCTATCCATAATTCATGATACAAAATTAAATAAATTGTGTCAATTCATCATAAATTATTTCAAGCTCTAAATGCATGGAATGTCCTACAAACTGTCCGAATAACCGTCTAAACAGGATTTTCAACCTAATCGCCTACGCGCGTCTAAATTGCTAAAATCTCCTTTTAACTCCCATTTGACCCGTTTCAATTTCTAATTGTTCGATTATATTCCAATTTCTCAATAGCAGCATCTATAGGTCAATTTACCATTCCTAGACTAAAAATTACGATTTTACCCCTAACAGGTAAAAATTCTAATTTTTATTCTGAAAATTCTTAAAATTTTCCTCTAGCCATAATTCAACATAATTCACTTAAATACCACAAAATAACATTAGAATCAGCTGTATTTCACCCCTTAGAAGGTTCGGCCATGGTGGGCTTAATGGAGAAAAATCTTATTTCTTGGTAAGTTTTGATACATACCATTATAACATAACTAAATAAAATCAAATCAACCTAAAATCACTCAAAATGATTTCTCAAAATCCTCCCATGAGGTTCAGTCAGCAGAGGTAGTTCATACCCACAAGAGATTCAAGCATCAAAATGAAAAAATAAAGCTTGGGCAATGAAAATCAACATGAAAATTCATGAATTTACCTTTTAATGGCTTGAATTCTTGATTTTTTAGTGTTTTCCCCCTTGAATTCTTGGCTAGGGTTTGGGGTTTTTCTTTTTCTCTACTTTCCCTTGCTTGCACGGCTTGAAGAAGAAGATGAATGCTGAAATTTGACTTTTTAAAGCCTTAAATAAAAAAATATTATTTTATTTATTTTTTTAATATTTTATTAATTTTTTTTTCTAGCCATCCATTTTATTTCAAATTTTCACCATACACTTGTCTCACATATCCATGGCTTTTTTGAAGTTTCTGGACCATTCCAAAAATTTTGATGGTGTAATTTTGTAAAATTACACTTTTACCTCCAAAAAAGTACAAAATTACATTTTTGCCCCAAAATTGAAAAATTACCACAAGGCATATTTTTCACTCCTCAAACTCGGACCACACTCCAATTTATCAAATTTGATCTAAATTCTCTCGAAAAAGTAAATTTGATCCCCGGTGGTAAAATTACCATTTTGCCCCTATACTCCAAAATATACTGAAAATTGAAACTTTTCACTGCTAAATCCTCAAAATATGTTCTAAATAATCTAAATAATTAACCTTGATCAATTGTTGTCAGAATTTTTTTCAAAAATTCTCGTTTTGTCCTTTAATGGTAAAATTACTATTTTACCCTTGTGCTCCAAAAATATCGAGAAATTACATTTATCACTGCTAAACTTCATATTATGCTCCAATAATCATATTATACTTCATATAATTATTTTTGGTCAATTGTGATTAAATTCTTTTATGAAAATCTTCATTTTGTCCTTAAATGGCAAAATGACAATTTTGTCCCTAATCGGTCAATTTTCCTGTTTAACTCCAAACTGGACCTCGAACTCCTAAATCACTATTTTGAGTAATCCCTTGATTGTGAAATTTTCAATTTCACTCTTAAAATTCGTATTTGAGCTTATTCGAGGTTTAAATCATCTTAGTCATATTTCTAATTATAATACTGTCTTTTAAATGTTTTTTTTAGCTGTTCAAATATACTATCACTCTATCAGTCACATGTATAACATGGTAGATATTTTAGGACCAAGTTTGACAATATATATTTATTACAATTAATAATTTTATAAGTTATAATTTTTATAATCTTAACACAAAACAAAAAATAAATATATTTATATTTAATATATATATATATTAAAAGTATTATAGTGTATATGCAAAATAGTAATTATATTCTTTATAAATGAACCCAATGTATATAAAGTATAGATATTAAAAGACATTAAAATATATTCCTTTGTAATATGATATGATATTCATATTATTTAAATATAATTAATAATCTAATTATTTTTTTATTTATATATATTAATGTTATCACATTAATAATTTGGCTAACTATATTTTTAATATATTTGTCAATACTTAACAAAAGGAATTATTTGTCCAGATGGTAAAGGCTTTGGATGCTTTCCTCCCTTCCGTAAGTTCGAATCGCCACAACAGCAAAATGGTTTAATTTTGTTCAAATTAAACGAGTAGTATAATCAAGTTCGGGTCGGGTAATTGCGAAACCCGAATATGGAATAATCGGGTTTTGGTAATAGGTACTCAAATAGTGCTACCTGAACCCTACTTGAATCCGATTCGGGTAGTGATTTCACTACTCGAACCATACTCGAAACTAATTATTTAGAATCCTAACTCGATTTAACCAAGTTGAGTACCCGCGGGTACCCTATAATAAGATACCCGTTGACATGGCTACATTTCAATAGCTCATACAACTATGAAACTTACTTGGGCTTTCTTGAGTCATGGTTTACTACCAAAAATACACTCAAACATGGTCAATCATATAATTGGGCTTGTACTGAATCTTGGTTTAACATAAAATTGTGCTGAAATTGTGCTGAAATGTGGGAATAACCCACACATGTATTTTTTTTTTCATTTTTTGTGGAAAGAGGTTGACACATATCAATAACTGATTGGCTTCTTTCAATTCAAAAATTAATAGTATCAAGAAGGTAAATTAATTGGAATATTTGTCATCTCAAATGAATTACAAAAGTCATTATATTAAAATTGAATTTTGGTTTTCGTTTTCTTCAACATAAATTTTAAAAGTTGTTTCAATTGTGCTTTTTTTACAATTTTAACAGTATTTATTTATACTTAATTGTATTATATAAAATTTTGAAAATATTTTAAATGAAATATTCCGAACAATGTTTATACTTTATTAATCGTTGTTAAAGGTGAAAAAAATGTAACAAAAAATTTAAATTACAGTAATTGTTGTTAAAAGGGTAAAATCCAAATACTCTCATTTAATCATTCTGAAAAGACACTTTAACCTTTTTTGTTTTAAAATAATATTTTTGGCCTTTTGACTATTAACATTGTTTGTAATAGTTATAAAAACATTAGGACTTAATATCACATAAATATTTAAGACACAAATGACTCTTATATCATTTTTTTTTTCAATTTAGGCATATTCTTTTTGAAAAAAAAATCTACTCATCCTCTTCCTAAAACCTTGATTAGGAAAAAATATTTAATCGTTAAAAATAGGATTTTGAACACAAAATGGATAAAAAACTCAAAAACATATAAAAGAAGAAAAAAATGAAAGACTCGACAGATACATCTTCCATGGGATTGATGTTAGTGAATTTTATCCTCTTTAAATGGTAGAGGCTAAGAAATATCAATAACTATTTCGTATTTTTTTCCTTTCTAATCAAAGTTCTTTTAGTTAAAAAAACTAAAGTTTTGATTTGTCAAATCAAAACACTAGTAATTTTTGTCTCTTTCTCTAGTATTTAGGTAGCAAGTTTGATTTGTCTATGGGTGAGTGTTGGATTTATATGATCTTATTGCAAGTTCTTTTTATGGGTGAGGGTTCAATTCTTGTAATTTTTGAAATCTGATGGGATTTTTTATATTAGTGGAAAGAGGCTTTATTGATATTACAGAAGATTTAAGGGTCTAGATAACAAGTGGTCTTGTTGGTGAATGGTATTGTGTATGCTGTTATTAGGTTTGAATTTGATAATCATCTAATTGTGATGATGATGGTTTTTTGTATTGACACAAATAATAAGGTGTGTGATAATCTTTCTGTAAATCACACTAAGCTTCAATATCCTTTTTGCAGGGCAACCTAACACTCATGCTGGTTCAAATTTATGTAATTTTTGTAAGGGGTTGTAGGTTGTTGTGCAAAGTCTTCAAACTAAAATAGGGAAAACTTAAAACAACACTTTGTAACTTCTCCCCATATAAATACTATGATCTTATATATAAAAAAAGAGCTAAAGTTGTGAGAAAATGAAAAAGAAAACAAAATCCAAAGAGAAAAGAGAAAATTCTTCTAGTTATAAAAAAAAAAAAAAGAATTCAAAGAATGAGTGTTGATTATTACAAAATTCTTCATATGGATTGAAATGCAAAAAATGACAATTTGAAGAAATCATATCAAAATTCCTTTAATTTTTTTATTAAGGTTTTTGGAAAAGAAAAGAGATAACATGCTTTTTTAATAAAAGAGGATATTTGTGTTTGAAATATTTATGTAATATTGGATTGTATTTTTTTTAATTGTTAACTAAGAATATTTATAGTCAAAGGACCAAAAGTATTATTTTAAAATAAGAAAGCGCAAAGTGTCTTTTTAGAGTGATTGGAGGAGGTTTTTGGATATTACCCCCAAGTAAGTGTATCTAAAGTCAAAACCTAAACTTTTATGGCTTTTGTCAACTATAATAAGTACTAGTTTAGGTGCTATATATAGTAACATTTTTACCTTAAATAGAATAGTTGATAACAAATGTGATAAATTCTAATACATATGGTAAAGATATCATTTTATAAGTTATATTGCTTGCCTCAACAACTTTATCTTGATTTTTTATCTAACTAGCCATAACAAAAATTTATTGGACAAATTCAAGAATGGGATCTACAAGTCAACAATTAATGCATGTTTAAGTTTAACCAATAGATCTTAGTTATATTAGATGAGACAAATAGTTGGCATAAAAATGTTGGAACAAATAATATATTTCTCATTTTACTTAAGGGAAATGTTAGGTGATATTTATAGAAAAAATTTATAATTAATATATTATCTTTTATTTTTGAATTGGTTATAAAAAACGAATTAAATGAAATCAATTTTCTAAAATAAAAATTTAACTAAGTGCATGTTTGGCTTAACTTTTTTTCAGCTTATCTACCTCTTAAAAGCTAAAACTAGGCCAAACATAAATTTTGAAAAGCTCTTAAAAGAAAAAGCAGCTTTTTTTTTAAAGAGTAAAATTTTTAAAAAAAGAGCTTAAAAAAAAGCTCCTATGAGAAGCTTTTTCTTCTCTTCTTTTAAAAATACAAGAAAATTTTTTATTTTTATTTAAAAAATATCCTTATCTATTAAAAATAATTACAATATTATCTTTTTTTAAAAAATAACCCTCTAAGATAGTTTTAACCAAAATTATAATTTATATAAAAAAACTTATAAAAAAAATTTACTAAACAACTTTAGCTTAATTTTAAAAGTTATTATTTTTCATAAGAGCTTCATAATAGCTTTTAAACTAGAAAAAAGCCAGGCCAAACAACTTCTAATCTTAACAAGTACTACATATAAGCACTCATTAATGCGATCCTTCACAATCTTAAAAAAACCTAAACTTTTATCTTCGAAGTAGAAGTTGTTTTTTTCATCAAATAGTTATTTTTATTTCCTTACTTTCAATTGTTTTTTAAACTTCAAACTAAATATAGCATTATAACCAATGACGGGGCTAGAATTTCATGTTTACGAGGTAAAAATAATGTTTATAAAATAGTCATACTAGAAATTCAATGTTTGTAAGGATAAAATTATAATTTTTTTTAAAAAGTGGTCAAAACTATAAAATTTTAAAAAAAGCAAGGAAAAATTATAAAATTTTAAAACTTTTGAAAGAATGGAGTGTCATGGACCTACGTTTCTAACCCAAAAGAAATAATTTATATGTGATGGGAAATCCATGTTTACATACTAAAAACTCACCTCATCTCTTATTGATGTGAGATCCGTGACATTTTGCCTCACCCAATGATGTAACGCTCTTGTTGTATTGGCTCTTTACCCATAGAGGAGGGAGACTCTTACACTAATCTAGGTCTACATCGACCTTTATATCTTTCATGAAAGCCCCACATTAATGACTACCTGAGTCTGCTTTGATACTACTTATTACGGGTCCACGTTTTCAACCTAGAAAACATATTTAAAAAGTGGTGGAAGGCTCATATTTATATACTTAAGACTCACCTTATCTTTTATTAATATGAGATTTGTGATAGAGGGCCTCTACTAGCCCTTTTACCCCCCATCTTTGATTATAACCCTAATTAATTATCAAATTGTACCAAATGGTTTGAAATCCAAATATGAAATACAAAAATAATGATATTTGTGAATACTTAAATATTTTTTCATGAAAGTATGTGTACAAGAAGAAAATTATAATGGATTAAATCATCACTCCACATATATGACATGATAATTACAATAAAGAAAAAACTAATCAACAAACTAAATAAACCAATAACTCAAAATAAAGTTGGGTGAAACTCAACCTATGTTATAAAGGTTCCAAGGTCTCCTCCTTGCCATTGAGTCAAGACCTCATTGGTATAAATAATACAAACTTTAAGGAGTTTTTTGGTCTTTTATTTCGAACTATATATTTTTTGCCATTTCAACTTTTTATTATTTTCCTTATTTATCAAGGCTTACTCAATGGCTCGAGGGATCTAATAACAAAAGACCATGATTGAAGAATGAAGATCCCATTTTATATGGTAATACTTGCATGTGTACATTGATTAATGGAAAAACATATAGGACTTTATATACTACCGTAAGTTGTAACATGTAGGTTTAGAACCTGATCTTTTAAAAAAAATAAAAATTACAATCAAACTTTTTTGTATATGTGTGATTGGTCATTTGATTGAATCTATTTTTTAATAGAAATCCAAAGCTTTACTTATATCCATTATTAAGGATGGGTTTCAATTTTTGAAATATAATTAAGATTCGGGACAACGGTTGCACATGAGGAAGGTATTATAAATAATACAAACTTAAAAAAAATTTTTGGTTTCTTAGTTCAAAGTATTATATTTTCTACCTATTCCAACTCTTTATTATTTATCTTAATTCTTAGGAGTCACTTAATGGCTCGAGAGGTCCAATAACAAGAGGTCGTCATTGAAGAATGAAGATCTCATTTTACAATAGTAATACTTGCATGTGTACACTGATTAATGGAAAAGCATATAGGACTTTACATATTACCACATGTTGCAAGTGTAGATTCGAGAACTAGATCGCCCAACAAATATAGAAGTTACCATAAAACTTTTTTGTATAGGTGTGATTGACCATTTAATTAAATCTATGTTTTTTAATAGAAATCCTAAGTTCTATTTAGATTCATGACAAAAGATAGGTTCTGGCTTTCAAAACAAAATTAAGGTTTAAGAGTACGATTATACACAAAGAAAATATTAGTAATACCCTTACTAGTGCTTGCTCAAATAATGTTATCAATTGCTCACTTGTTAGCCTATTGTAACATTGATAAGATAGTCCTTAATTTCATATTTTATTAGTCTTATTATTATTATTATTATTATTATTATTATTATTATTATTATCCTTTCCTTTATATTGATAATGTATGCCTTATAAGCCAATGGGTTGGGTATATAGTTATTTTAAGCATTACATTCATTAATAAACGCTTTTCTTTATCTAATCCATGGAATAATACATGCTTTGCAAAGAAATTATAAAGTGATATAAATTTAAGATCCTTATTGCATCAAAGCATTATTCCTAAATGTTCTTAGTCAATGCTATAAAGAGTTTGGCCATTGATAAAGCTAAGGGATTGGTGCATGGTTATGTTCCTTACTTGTGAAATGAGCAATCGATCTCATAGATTGATGTATATGGATACTTGAACTAACATATAGTGCTTGTTATATGAAAAAATTCATTAAGCATGACCCACATTGAGAATTTCATTTGGTATGACACTCTTATGTGAGAGTTGTCTAAGTAATCCTTAGATATGAGATTATTAGGTTGCCTTGTATAAGGATTGCTATATTTTGATACTATCTTAAGTGGTCCTAATCAAGGATACATAATAAGTTGGACATTGAGTAAAGCATGAAACATATGGAGGTAGAAAAATAACCAATAAAGGATTCATCACTTTAAGTAATATTAAGGGGAATATCCTATTACATCTTGATATGTAGCAATTCCAAGGAATTTTTGGCTAAGGCAGAATAAGGGTTAGAAGAAAAAGTTTTTCAAATCTCATTAAAAGAGTTGATTATAAATAACAAAAGCTAACATTGTAAACACAACATTGAATAGACATGAGTTGTGCTCTATGTCTTGCTAGGATATTAGATTGATGAAAAGATACTAATCACAAAGTAAGACTATGCATTAAAGTGTAACACCTCAACTTGGATACGAATTATATATGTTGTTGCCTAAGCTGTTTTATGGCTTGTGTGACCTATGTGGTGATTTGTTATAAGATTTGAATATATGTACATAATATGTGAATAAATGACCATGTGTTGAGGACTTAATGAATGATGAAATGTTATGTTATCGATGACATTAAGATCTTGAGCTATGTGTTGATATACCTTGACTCTGAATATTGGTTAATGTAGTCCATACTAGCTACATTGAGATGAATGTTGAAATGCGAAATGGTTTTAGAGTTTTAAATTTGGAGTTAGGCAACTAAAAGTGCTAAAAATTTACATTCTGGAGCAAATGTATAGATAGATTTAATGATCTATCAATACATTCTTGGTAAAATGCTTTTGGGAAGCATTTTGTAAGAAAACTATCGATAGATTCAAGGATGTATCAATAGATTTGAGGTAGGAGGCATTCAGTTGAAATTCTTTCAATAGAATCACCACTAGTATTGATAGATTTTGGAAGAAGGACATTCTGTGAAAAATGTATTGATAGATTTCCTTAATTTATCGATACATTTCAGGTACAAAGCATTCTATTTAATTTCTATTAATACATTAACACATGTATCAATAGTTTCTAGGAAAATTTGCAAGAATGAATTGATAGATTCACCAATCTATTGATACCTACCTCTTGAATGACAAAAATATATAAGCTTTAAGCATTTCACCTATTTGGAAAAACAAAACGGAAGAAGCTTTCCTCTACTGCCATTGAAACCCTAAGATGCCCTTGATAAATTAAAGCTAATTTAGAAGATTTAAAAGCTTGGAAATTTATACTTGAGGTAAGGTTAAACCTTCTACCACCTTGAACTGCATTTTCATTGGTTCAAAAATGAGAATTTGTTTATGGTTTCAGCTCAATTGGTCTTCCTCTTGACCTACTAGAATTTTGGTGTTTTGTAAGGTTTGAATCAACACTAAGTTAAGGGTTTAAGGCATTTTAATCTTGGAACCTGAAACTAGCATGTGTTAATATGGGTAGTTGAAAGTTAAGCTAGTTTAAGGTGTTGTTGATTTTACACACGCAAGTATACTTATCGAATAAGTAATTTAGATAGTAAGTCTAAAATCGTATCCCACAAAATATTTGCTCCAATTATTCACTAAATACTAAAATTATGATAGATCAATCTTATTAAAGTAATTCGATTTTATGAAAAATTAATAATACTAAATCAAATCAAATACTAAACTAGTTAACCAAAACTAAAAATTCACTTAAGAAAGGCAATAGATTAAAACCTATGATTATGGATTCATTCAACACTTCATCTGATACCAGCTTTTCTTATTATTTATATTCATGAGTGGTTTTACTAACCTAAAATCCAAAGTTATGTGCAAGTTTTTGTTGAGATGCTTACACAAATACCTAACTTAATTAGGTCACTATATATCTATAGTAATCAATTAAATATAGTTCATTAAGTAATAACTCTCTAATATTGAGCTATTTGGGCTTAATTTTGATAGTAATTTAACTTAGTTCTTCTAGTAATGCATAGAAATTAATAAGTTTTATTTAAATTATTTTAAATTAGTTAATTTAGGTGAGTCAATCTAATCTTAGTTAATTTTATGCTTAATTTGGTGTTAATGTGGTTAAGATATGTTGTTATTGATTTAGTTGAGCTTTTGTAGGTGTTTAATGAATGAAGACTTTTAATGAAAGAAGGGGAGCAATTTCAAGGTAAAGACTTTCACTATATATGTTTTGGTATTTTGATCAAAACTCTTTCTATAGAAATCCAAATAATATGATTCTTGAACCACTGGAAGATAAGAGAAAAATATATAACTTTCATGCTTGCTACGTTTCCCAATTTGGCTTGGAATGTGATCAAAAATCTTATCAAAGTTGAAGTACTACAGTAGTCCTAAAACAATTATGATTTTTGCTAATTAATTGGCCGAGATCGCGACCCACATAGTTTGAAAGGAATTCTTGATTGGAATTTACTTCTTTCTTCACCCAACTTGGCCTAACTTCAAAATCCTATAAAAACAACATTTCGAAAGACTTTTAGGAGAAGAACAAAACACCAAATTGGGAGTTAAGATTCAAGCCACAAAATCATTGAAAAAAAAATTCTCATTGGAGCTGAAAAGAAATTGAAGGATTTAAGAAGATTTGGAGATTAAGAGTTTCACTTTTAGAGTTTCTTTATTCTTTATTTTTCTTCGTTTAGTTTCAATGTTTAAACTTATTTTGATGATAATGTGTGACTTGATAGGGAACTAAATTAATTATCTAATATTATGATTGAACTCAATATGTAGTTTGAATTATTTATCTCTCTTTTACTTTTGTTTGATGGATTTAAGTTGTTTATTTTATTATGTTCTTAATACTTATAGTTGCTTGATCACCAATTAGATTGAATTAGAAACCTAGGTTAAACCTTGATGAAGGAGATATAGGTTGATCTAGAATAGAATAGCGTATGATCAAATACACTTAGTTGATTAGGTGATTTGATTTACATATAGGGTAGGCATACACCTATAAGTCTTATGTAGCCAAAATTATAACACGAAATTAATGAATCTTTTTTCAATTTAATTTTCATAGACATATAGTAAGTTAATTAGGAGAGATAATTTATAAGAAACTCAATAGAGACTTGTAAATAAATTAGGATTCAAGGTTAACAACTTAATCCATTAAACTAAGTTAAGAGAGAGAGATAATAATTAGAAGAAGAATTGAAGGATATCATAATTTTAGTTTAGTAGTCACTCGCATTTAGTAAAATAATTTTGCTAATAGATTTTAGATTAGTTTTAGTTATTAGTTTCAATTTTTCTTTTTAATAATTAGGTTGTTTGGATAAGATTAGGGTGTTACAATTTTAGTAGTTAACAGTTAGGAATTAAGTCAATTCTTCGTGGGAACGAATTCTACTTTCTATTATATTACTTGTTAACGATACGTGCACTTGCATGAGAAATCAACAACATTAAACTAGTGTTTTAATTTGGTTACATATGGCAATTGTCGTATGTCTACCCGAATCATGAAGCAGATCACCTAAGTGACATGAATATACACTATTCAAATCTTAGTCCAATCTAAAATCTCTATATTGAGTCTCAGTTAGATTCACAAATCAGTTAGTTGTTAGCTAAACAATCAAAAACATTAAGAGCAAATTTGAATAAGCAGAACTATACTCATTCATAGTAAATAAAAGAAAAACAAAGATTCAAATTACATGTTGAAATCCATCACAACCTAGAAAAATAGTTTAGCTCATAATATCTAATAAAAACTTCATCTAAAGAAAATTAGCCACTAATCCAAGTTAAAGAAAATAAGAAAAACACAAAATTAGAGAGAGAAAACTAATAGTTGAAGCTTTGTGATCTTGATTCTCCCTCAAATTCTCTTACTTTCTTGTTTTGTTTTTGGCTCTTTTCTCCAAAGAAATTGCTTGTTGTCTCTTCCTAGAAACCTCTGAAAATGGCTCCTTAAATAGCCTCCAAAGGCCCTAACTTCCAAAATCATGCAAGATGTTTATTTTTGAAAAATTCCTAGAATGCTGCGGCTGTCATTTTTTAGAGCCACGACTGTCAAGGGTTCTATCTTGATTTTTGCTCTTTTGGTGCAGTATTTCAAATTCAACAAGGATTTCAACCAATTTTCAATCATAATTGGAAAAAGTAGTAAACATCAAAGTTTTAGTCCTGTCTCTTAGCTTTCCAATGGTTCAAGAATCATATGATTTAAACTTATGTAGTGAAAGTAATGCCCAAAAAACCAAAACATGTGCAAACAAAACACCAGTCTATTATGTACCTTTCTTCACCAGTTGAAGTTATTTTCTATCCTACTCCCACAAAAAAAAAACATAAATAATAGAAAACTAACTTTATTAACTTAAAATAAATATTTAAACATAAATTAAACTAAACTAATAAAATAACTAAAAACACCTAAATTCAATCCTAAATCTAGTCTAACTTAACCTAATTAGGTATTTAATCTCTTATTAAATATGTGTGTTTGATGCACACATCATAAGGTATTGGAAATTGTTCAAAACACTAAGTAAGGTTTTGTATGTTTTTTACAAGGGGGAAATGAAGTTACGATGGCATTGTGAACTTGGAAATCTATTGAAGATGAGTAAAGCTTGAGTTTAGCTGCTAGAAATATCGAATTATCACTGTGAGTGGGGTATTATTTAAATATTAAGGTGATGTATATATGCAAAAATATATGCATGTGTGCTGCCATGGGATATCTATAGTTGATAAAATTCCTAGATGAACTATGCCAAGGCTAATGAGTCAACATGAGCTATTTCATAGCTATATTTAACAAAAAAATTATGTTTGATATTAGATGAGCTACCTGGTGGCGATTGTGCTTAGCTATATTTGTATTGTAGGCTACGACTTGTTGACCATATCGATTTGCTTACACAAGCTCATTGTTGTTGTTTGTGTATTATAACTATATGCGTGTATTATTGCTTATGCATATTTGCTACTTCTCAAGAATTATAGAACTAGAATTGTGAAACCTAATAAGTTGTATTTAATAGTTATGCATGGATAATGCCAATTGATTATGAAAATGATTCTGCACATGTTAAGGCAACATGAATGCTAAGGTTGATACGGTTCCGTCTGATAAGTGCATTTTGGATGATAACATGGTCTAGTAAGAAGGTGTCATGGCCTTGTGGTCTCGTTTACTTCGACAATTGCGACCCTATCCATGTCTTGTTTACCTCGAAGGATCTTTCTCTTATTACCATATTGATGACAACTCATGTTTACTAGAAAGTACAAGTAAGTGTGGCACGTACTTTTATACCTCATGAGTCTTGATGAATGTGGTAAGTACGTGGAAATATTGGATTATGCTTAACATAGGGTAAGCCGCTTAAATGAGCATTTGCATACTCTGAGGAGTCTTGATTAATTATTATGCATATGCATATTTATAATGGCATATCTTGTGCTATAGGATTTAAACAAAATACCTATGTTATGCTTGTTTATCTTTTGCCCACTCACTAAGTTAATAGAGACTCGCCCCAATGTTTGTTGTCATGTGCAAATACGTAGCTTGTGGGGATTCTTGTGTGGGAAGCAAGTGGCTAGTTTCTGTTAATTAGATCAATTTTTTTGGCATCTAGTAGGAATCTTGATGTACGAGTCCATTCTGCTGATTTTGGTATTTAAGTTTGTTGTTTTGAATATGGCATTTATGATGCCACTCTGATGTATAAACTATAGTTAATTTTCTATGGGCTTGGACCCACTATGTTAGCCAACATATGACTCTTGTAATAGTACATGGATGTACTCTTGATGGATTTATGTTAAGGGTAACTTGTTAAAACTATACGTAAACTTATTTTATAAAATGCTCCAATTTGGTTTCAAAATTCTCTAAATAAGTTTATTGATTTGCACGAATTATTGAAGGCTTGCTTGGGAATCATAGGCTTCGCCTACGTGACTTGCATGCTGGTCATGGCCCCCAGGTTTGGGTTGTGACATAAAAGTTGAGTCAACTATTATTCTTCTTAATATTTGGGTAGTCATGTGCATTGCTAAATGATAATCTTGACTTACAAATATGGATTAATCAATTTGAAATTGATGATGAGTATAAAGGTATCACAACCCATATCTCGATCCATGATCGGCGCATGGGCCCAATGGGCATAGCCCACTAAGCCCAAGCTAGCCTTTTTATGCAATCTCGATCTTCATTCCCAATCGTCATTTCTAAAACCACATATTGTAATTTTCAACTATAAATATTTCAGTAATATTTTATAGCAATCTAATATTCACATTTGTATTATACTAAAATAATATCACTCGTTTGCCAACTTATAGTGGCATCGGTAACCAAATATGCATATTTGATTTTTAACATGAATCTTAGTGGTCTACATTACTTATACATGTACATAAGCATAAGACTCTTGATTGTCAGTGGAGTGACTTCGAGTGACGGTACAGCTACTGAGATGCCATAGTACCTACCAAAAAGACGAGCATACATGGACACTCAATCTAAGTCCTAACTGTCTCCAAATATGAAAACATGAAGTTTAAAAATGTGAGTATAAACCCATTGAGTGAACATAGGAAAGGAACAAACAATTGATAAGGAAAATTTGAAAATCATGATGCACTTGTTTTGAAAACAATGCACTTTAGTTTAATTTCTTACTATGTAGCGACCCTTATCCGGTCACTACAGGTGTCCGAGATTTCCAAGAAAGACTTGCCAAGTCTCGAACAAGCCTCTCTAGAATTGCTCATTTTCCCACTACATTCAATCACCATATAATATTGATACTTTCATATACTAAATTTAACCATAAATATAAAAATCAATACAAACTTTTTACCTTTTTATTCGCAAGTATATACATTGAAATCTATAATTTTCAAAATTTATGCTTGTGATAAAATTTAGAATCCGTTTACAACTTAATAAATAAAGTACTACGACTTGACCTTTAACATGTAGGGATTTCATGTGACTAAACTCTAGATAGTGGAGCGACTCGAAAATAAATGCTAGGAGATGCCTTTACCTATTCACAGTGTACCGAATGCACCGGTGACTACACGCTAGGTTGATCCCTGTCTGTAAAAAGGGAAATAAAGAGGTGTGAGTCTCATAGACTCAGTGAATATCATCGACTCAGCGAGTAGGGCATAGATGGGAAACAAGCAAACGACGGATTAGTTGAATATAAAAATGCTGGATCATAAAAGCAATTTATTTCAAACTGGGGTTTTGTGCCTTATAACCATTTTCGAATCAAATCAATAAAATTGAGCAAGCTCCCGTGAAACCAATTATTATTTAAAATAGTGTACAAATCATAGCTCGCCCATACGCGAGGAATTACTGATTCATCTCACAGAAAACGAATAGGGGAGCTATGAAAAACCATTTAATTCCATTTCTCACCATGCTAAGAAACATATTTCATAATGTTAAAACTTATTTCAATCCATATAAAACAATTATATTTTATCAAAAATAAACAACAAGGCTTATGACTTCTTAAAAACTTGGCTCGTGCCATAAAAACTCATATTCGGTGATACCTTGCGTCGGGGTATCCAACCAAATCCGCCAAGGCTGTTAAAAATCTTATATACACGTAAAACATATTTTCACGTTAGAAAATACAACCAATCCTTGGCATTGGCTGAGTCTCACTTCCACGTGGTAGTTAGGCGTGAAGTGAACTCAAACCTCACCCCAAGAGATGCCCTACGCGCCTTTCCAACTGAAGTAAGAAACAACTGGGTTTACCGTGCCCCTCTAATAGGCTAGTCCACGAAAACCCACCACTACAGTGTATAATAAACCCCACCATATAAATAAAATCTCAGCCGCATGATATGGCTAACTAACATTACCCTGCCCATCAAGACGAATCAAATAGTTCACATACTCTACATGTCATAAAACCAGCCATTCATGCCATATTGTCATAAGCCATTCAATTTCAAAACAAAATTAGTAATCTCATTTCATTTATAGAAATTGTCTTAAATATCATTTATATCCTTGAAGGATCATTCCAAATTTATTGCTAAACATTCAATATAAAAATTATAAAAATATGTTGTTATGCTTACAAAATAAAGTTTAATGCATAATTCATAAAACATTGAGTATAAGGAAATTAAATCTCGAAATCCCATATTCACATTACACAGATATATAAGGTGCAATTTAGGAGATAAATCAGGCCAAAAAGCTTGTTTCCTGATTTTAATCACTTTACGTATAATTTATATATATATATTCAAAACAATTTCTAAAAATAACTTGCATTCACAATTTCTTGAAATTCCATGAATGCATACTTTCCACAAATTTCACACTTCACGTAAAATATACGTACATGCATATATACGAAATTTTTTAAAATTGACACCCCCTACTCACCTCACAATAGTGGGATATTTCTTTACTATTGAATTGTACACGTATATATAATTATTCCTATTTGTCAGGTACATACTTCGTTCGGCAAGCCTCTACGATAACTTTTTTAGCAACAATTTAAACTCAACATACTTAATCACACATTCGTATGGGTAGCAACTTAATTAAAAATTCCTTAAGCAACTTGTATATTTTTTATCCAAAATATGCACAATATTAAACTACCCATAAATCTTAAAATATAACATTAACTTACCATTGGGCCTTTTTCATTTCTTTATAACTTTTAGGCCTCCTCCATAGGCTTTTCCATTTTTTTCTATTTGGGCTAAGCCCATTTATTTTATTTTTATTGGGCCATGTTGTAATACCTGACCCTAATTTATCTGTGACAGGTCATTCACATGCTTTGGACAGCATGTTTGTATATTGAATTGCCCCGAGAAACAAGTTAAATGACAATATTGCCCCTAATGGTATGGTTAAGTTAAATAAGTCTTGGATCAGTTTAAACAGAGAATGGAGAATGAATTTGAAAAAACTAAAATCCACGGATTGACTTAAAATAGTGATTTGGAATTCGAGGTTCAGTTTAGAGTTAATCGAGAAAATTGACAGATTAGGGACAAAACAGTTATTTTTCAATTTCAGGACAAAATGGAGATTTTTAATAAAGATTTTGATTTTTATGACTAAAAATAATTATATGAAATATAATATGATTATTGGAGCATAAAATGAAGTTTAACGGTGAAAAAGTGAAATTCTCGATATTTTTAAGACACAAGGGCAAAATAGTAATTTTACCACTAAAGGTCAAAACGAGAAATCTTAAAGAAGATTTTAGCCCCATTTGATTTAGATTGATTATTTAGACTAGCTAAAACATAATTTGAGGTTGAAAAGTGAGAAGGAAATGCAATTCCGATACATTTTGGAGAATAGGGGTAAAATGGTAATTTTACCACCAGAGGACCAAATTAAATTTTTCAAGAGAATTTAGATCAAATTTGATAAATTAGAGTGTGGTATGAGTTTGAGGAGTGAAAAATATGCCTTGTGGTAATTTTTCAATTTTTGAGGTAAAAATGTAATTTTGCACTTTTCGGGGGTAAAAGTGTAATTTTGTAAAAAGTACACTATAAAAATCTTCGAGAATTGTCTAGAAGCTTCATGAAATCAAAGGATAAGTGCTGAAATTTTGTGGTGAAGAAAAGAAATTCAAAAAGAAAATAAATAATAATAAAATAAAGAAAAAGTAAATAAACATGTGTATAAATTGAATATTTAATTATTTAAGTTGAATAAAGCCATAAAAATCAGCCAAAGAACCCCAAATTGGCCGGCCATCAAAGGAAGAAAGGAAAGGAGAAGAACCAAGAACCCTAGGCTGATTTTTAAAGGGGAAGTGCAAGGATTCAAGTAATCAAACTTGAAAAAGGTAAAAACTTTTAATTTTCTTAGTGATCTAGCTTACTCATTATTTTCTTTCCATTTTCCATGCATGAAATTCATGTTTGCCCAATGAATAGTATGCTGACCGAATCTACATGGGCAAATTTGAGCAAATTTTTAGTTGAATTTTAGCTTGAATTAAGGTGTTTAGGAAGTTTAGTTAAGTGTAGAAATGAAAAATGGCAAAAATAAGCAAGAAAATAGAATTTTTCCCCATTTAAACCCATTATGCTGAATTTTCCAGGGGAATATTGGCTGCTTATTTTGATGCTAATTTGTGGTATTTAAGTGTAAATTGATGAATTATTAGCCTAAAAAAATTATGGAAAATTTTGGTACAAAAACTGAAAATTTTACCTAAAGTGCAGACTGGTGCACTAGGTGATTCGGACTGCAAATTGACATCACATTCACAGTCACTAAGGCCAATTAAGTATAATTGGAATATAGAAATTAAAAGAAATGAATTCGGAATTAAATTGGAGACTGTAGCTAATTTAATCGCGTGTAGGCGAACTACGTCGAATATCGTGTTTAGACGGTAATTTGGACAGGATGCATGGCATTTCATGCATTATGAAGAGCCTGAAATAAATTATTATGTTGGACACAAATAATGGGATTTTGTGTCACGAATAGTGCATAGGTGGTGGGTTCCCCGGACGCGGGAAAGATTAAGGTGTAGTGAAATTTAAAATAAGAGTATCGTGCACTCTTGTGACGAGGTGAGTGGATAATATACCGTTTTCAATATCTGAAGTAATTTTATTTGGTTATGTGCTATTAAAATAAATTGAATTTCATAAATGATTTTTAAATCAAAAAATCGATTTAATAACATTGAGTATGTGGAGACCGGGTTAAATTTGTGTTCATATATTAAAATTGAAATTATGGCTTATGATTTTGGTGAGCATGCTTGGCTGATTTATTGTGTTAAAAATTGGCATGAATTGTTGTTTGCCGTATAGGCTGGCTAGTATTAAAATGGCCTTGTTATGCTGCTGTAAATTTTATAAAGTTGGTGGATCATAATTAACAAAACACTGCAGTGAGGGTTGCCGTGGACTGCTTTTAGGAGGAGCACAAAAAAACCTAATTAATTGTTACCTCGGTCGTAAAGGCAAGTAGGATAACTCCTGAGGTAATGTTACAATTCACTTCACGTTAAACCACCGCGTAAAGATGAGTTTAGCCAACGCCAAGGATTGGTTGTATTTGAAAAATTATGAAATTCTCACAGCCTTGGCGGACTCGATTGGACGCTCTGATCAAGTGTCCACGAGTATGAGATTTTGCTTAAGCCTGATTTGTATAAATAAAACATAAGTCTTGGATTTTGTTAAATAAGATTGATTTGTACAATTGTATTAAATTGGTGCTATGAACTACATGATAGCATTGCGTTTTATTTATATTGTCTCCATCTACTCAACTTTAGATGTCATGGATGGTAGTTATCTAACTCATTGGGTTGTAAAACTCACCTCCTCAATTTCTCCATTTCAGGCTCACAGACAGTTGTAGATAGAGGATTTTGTTGATAAGAAGGTTTAGAGTGATAACCTTCAGTGCACAAGTTCATTTCTTAGACTGTATTTCTTTATTACGGGCCCACTTAGCATTGTAAATTAAATTTTATACTTCAGCTAACTGTGTTACTATATGTAATAATATATTTTATTTTTGCGCTGTAACAATTATATCCGGATATCTATATAAAATTTGTTTTATAAGAAAATAATTTTATTTTATGAAATATTATTATTTTATTCCATTAAATGTAATTTTACTCAAATTTCATGTTTTAGATATCCAATTTCAATTCCGACTGCGAATTATGAAATCTTTACGCGTAAGTAACATTTTTTCCAAATTTCAAAATTTTTGACTAAAAATGACCGAAACGCCCCTGCGTAGTAAAATTTATCTTTTTCCCTGTTTCGGTCCGAAATTGAACGAAATGCTTAGAAACATGAGGTTTGTACATAGAAACTCACAAGGGAGTTGGAAAGATTGGTACGAGAGCCTTGCGAGGTCTCGATATGGTACTTGGGGAATGAGTGCATATCGGGACATCGCGACGGTTGTCACGGACTCGAGGGTGGTTCCAAGTTGTGACACATGCCCACTTATTTTCTACTTGGGTCATGCCCATTTATTTTCTACTTGGGCCATGCCCACTTTCTTTTTTTTTCTTTTTTCTTTTTCTTTTCTTTTTCTCTCTTCCACGGTTTTCCTTCTTCTTCTTTCAATATGAATCCCCCACCTATCTTCTTTTTCAAGGTGTGTTTTGTCACTAGATTGAATTTATTATTTTTGATGAAACCTTAAGTTTCATTTAGGTTCATTAAAAAAATATAAGTTTCAATCTATTAAAGAAATTTGGATTTGAGAGTATGATTATGCGTGAAGAAGGTATTAGCATTCTGTAGCATTTGTTCAAAAAATAGTACCAATTAATCACATGCTATGTTATTTTTATCCTAAACAAATAGTCTTTAACTTCATATTTAATTTTGTTTCCCATAATTATTAATTTTTTCTTGTAATTTTTTCTTTCCTTTCTTTCCTAAGTTTTTCCAATAGTTTTGGTGAAAACTAATGAAAGCATCCTCACCTCAAAAGTATTCAAGAAAATCACTTATTTCTTGGAGAGGCTCCATTGTCGCATCAATTTGGTATTTTATGAAAAGGTTTGAATTAAATCTTTTATTCTTTCTTGTTTATTTTTATTATATTTTCTCTTTTTCTTTTTTTTTCCTTTTTTATTAAATTTTTTATAGTTTTTATTTTTCTTTCACTTTTTTATTTCTTATCTTTCATTAAAAATAAATGAGAGCTCTCGATATTGAAAAATTTTCTAAATTCTTCAACACTTTTGGTGTAGAATTTTAAAAATCACCCAAAAATTTTTAATAAAATTATCACTTACAAATTTCTTAAAATTTCATCATCAATTGATTTTCATTTGCTTGTATAGTTAAAATTAAATGGATATGGTGCAAGCAAACATATATGATGATGAATTTTGCAAATTATGAACAAATTTAAATACAAATATTTAAATTTTCAAAAGGCGTAAGTTATAAGATAAGTACTATATAAGTTTTGAAAGTTCATAAAATATAATTCATATATCACTATGTTGCACATGTCTTCAAAAGTGTGGCATAAACCGCTGTCTTGGAAACTAATGCACTTGCGTGCGTAAGTCTTGAAATATTTATTTTAATTTTAAAACAAATTTTATGAAAATAAAAAAAAATTATGGTTGATTTCCGGTGAAGACTATCCAAAACACGCCTCTTTTTTGCGCTTCCTAGGCGCAAGTTGGCTTTAGTTTTTCAAGTAAAAAGTATTTTCTCTTAAAATGACATGTACAAGTCATGCACCACTTTCCATGTCATTGTTTTATGCTTTTTCAGTGTCAAAACCTCTAGGAGAGTAGAGTCTATTGTGGTGGTCAACGTGCCAATCAAAATATGTGGTGCATAACACGAGCCAAACCAAGAGTGGAGACTGTATTTCATCTTTTAACTCTAGATTTTGTTTTTCTTTTTCATTTTAGTTTCTAATTTTTTTCTTTACAAAATTTGATGATGCAAATAATTATATAATAATGGAAAGGTTGTTGTGGAAGGAATAAAAATTATGCGTAAAAAAAACATTTAAGAGAGAAAAAAATCAAACAAAGTTTAGGGTCTAACAACTAGGGTTTCATTCTTTTCATATTTACTCAGTACATAAAATTCCAATCTCTCAAATATTAGTAGGCATATATGAGGATCACACCATGCAAAATCAAACTTTAGGAGTATGTTTTTTTACAATTGTCATGATGTCATAAAAACTTCAAAAACTAGATAATTGTAAAATAAAGACATAATCAATGATTTCTATCGTGTTAGTTATGTCATTTAGAGACCATAACTGCACCAAAACACATGAATAAGTTGTGATATCAATGTAAAGTAAATATGAATGTAATGAAAGTTCAAAAAAATCTTACTATATATGATCTAATATGTATTAGTATCTCTTACATTTTGATTATGAATATTTTACATGCCTATTGATCTCTTAAAACTTGTGGTGAAAAATTACTAAAAACACAAGCAATGACAACCTTTGCTTAGTGTGAAAACCTTAGCTTGATAATGGAAGGAAAGTGGTTTTTCAAGTTAATTATTCTTTTAATTGTTCTAACTATCTGTGATTATGTTTTGATGGAAAGTCTCAACTTACTTATAGAATCCTTTTTGTCATAACGATAAATTTATAGATAATCTTAATATATATAATTATCAAATAATTATTCAAATAACTTACTTTACCAAGACAAAAAAAGGATAATATACTTTTCTCTTAGCTTATTTTATTAGAGTCTTAGGTATTTTTTTCTTTGAGAAATAATAAATTTTTTTTCTTCAATCTTTTTCTTCAATTGTCTTCATGTTTCTGCATCAATATCATTAGTACGAGATAGACTTACTTCATCTTCATACACAAAACTCAAACGTGGCATGAATCTAGATTAAAATTCCAAATGCATGATGTGACACTTTTCACGTTCCTACGTGCGGCAAGTTGGCTTTGAAGAGATTTTGAGACTAAAGTTTATGGAAAAATAAGATGAACTCAAGAACTGTCACAACCCGGAACTTCCCATAGGGCCCGCGACAATCACCGCGACGTCTCGATAGATATTCATACCCCGAATAACGATCGAAACCCCACAAGGTTATCGTATTAGTTTTCTTACTCCTCTTGTGAGCGTTGAATTTCAAAAGTCATAATTTAAATAATTACTAGCCGTTTTCAAACCAAAGTGACCAGAAAACGATTCTCAACTCACAAGGGCATTTTCGTCATTTCATCAAAAATTTCAAATTTCAGTAATTTTGTCGCAAATACTTGAAAAACACATATTTTAAATGAAATAAAAATCATCAGATATAAATACGATAAAATATTTAACAATATACTGTAATTTCTTATAAAACAATATTTACAAAGTATTTAGTAAATAGGTTTTATAGCGTAAATACAAGATAAAATTTTACATGCTGCGAAACAATTAAGCAGAGTACATAAGTATATTTACAGTGACTCGTGGGCCCAAAATGAACATAAGTAAGAAGATCAGAAACCTACTACGGAATAAGGTTGCAAAAAGCAACTGTCGTCCTCCGTAAATACAGCTATCTACAACTAGTCTGATCTTGAAATGTTGGAAGACAGAGTAGTGAGTTTACACAACTCAGTGAATAAACAAATATCTCCTAAAATATCTAAAGGCAAGTAATAGGAGACAAAGAAAACCTTTTTATATCAAAGGGTTTCATAACATGAAACATTATCTAATCCAGTGTGAGTAATTTTAATTCACTCACATAGTAACAAATATGATAATAATTATACTAATAAGGCTTATGATTTATCAAAATCGTGGCTTGTGCCATGAAATCATACTCGGGGATACCTTGGCCGAGGCATCTAATCGAGTCCGCCAAGGCTGTTAAAATTCTCATAATTATTCAAAATCAGTCATCCCTTAGCGTTAGCTGAGTTCACCTTCACATGGTGGTCTAGCGTGAAGTAACTCTATCATATCTCAGGACAATTAAATCACCCTGCACACCTCTACAACTGAGATATCAATATATAGGGATTTCACTGTGCCGCCTCTAATTAGGCCGGTCCATGGAAACCCATCTACTGTAGCAAATATCAATCCAGCAATTAACAAAATTTTAACAGTATGACTAGACTATTTTATTACTAACCAGCCTACACGGCAAACAACAGTTCATATAGATTTCAACACAATAAACCAGCAGCCAGTCATAACATATTTCATAAGTCAAATTGATTTAAAAATACAATTTATCATATAACAAATAGTGGTCTCCCAGTACTCTATTTTTCAAAATCACAATCGATTTTCATACAATTTATGAAATGATTTTATTTAAATCCATTATTTTTAAAATATATAATTTTACCAGGAAAATCCAATTTTCATAAAATTCACCAAAAATAGACATAAATCACTTCAGATAATTTAAGTGATAATATGTTCACTCACTGCTTTCGAAAATTTGAATTTTCGGATGCACTCGCGCTAGTTGTCCTCAAGCGCGATCTCCTTGCCTTTTTCGGATGTCTCACCACCTTGACAAATAATAAAGTCAAGGAATTTACTAATTCATCCCTAAATTGATATAAACTAATTTAAATGACTAATGCATGATATGAAAATGCAAAACGCGTCCGAATTTGACTAAAACGCGATATTGACTAATTTTGACTGATTACCCGATTAATTGACAATTGTGTCCAAATCACTTCCAAATTGATCCATTTCTCTTTTAAAACCTTAATTCATCACACACACTTCTAAATAACTAAAATTTCATCCTTGAAATCCTTAAAATCCTTCACATAAAAATTCAGACATTACGGTGTACTAACACCGTAATTTTTCCTAGTCACATTTTTCACTTAATTTCTCATTTTCTCAAGCTGTTTTCCTTGTAATTCAAACAATTCCTCCTTGACATACAACATACACAATTCGGCTAACAAAGAACCCTAGGGGAATTGAATGTTTTTCCTAAAACTTTGTTCATAACTATGCTTAACCATCATCAAACAACAACATAGTTCAAATTCAAACAATTCTCGCATCAAATCCTCATCCATACCCATTTGGCCTCAAGAAATTCAGCATGATAACTTATCATTTAACCATGGAAAGCAAGAACTAAAGCATAGGTAAGCTATGGTTAGAGTAAATCTAAAGAAATCTCTCTTTTGTTTGGCTTGAATCTTGAAAAACCTTGAAATTCCTTGAATGTTTGGCTTGTTTTTCTTGTTTTTCTCCTTTTTCTCTTTTGTTTTCCTTTGCTGCAGGTTTGTGCCAAATTTGATGAGAGAAAGTGAGGGTTATGTGCTGATTTTATTAGTTTAATCATAAAATAAATGGCTTGCCACATGGCAAAATGCCATTAGTCCATTTTTTTAACTTTTTGACTTTTTATTCCAATTTTTCCACCACAAATAAATTTCATATTTATCCATTCCCTAGTTAAACAAAATCCCTTAATCTTGACAAGTGCCGGGGTAAAAAATTTACCGATTTGCCCCCAGGGTAAAAAAATTACGATTTTGCCCCTATACTCCGAAATGTACCGAAATTACATTATTTCCACTTTTCAACCTCAAATAACACTTTAATTGATCAATTTTAATCATATGGGGCCAAAATATTTTTTAAAAATTCCCGTTTCATCCTTTAATGGTAAAATTACTATTTTACCCTTGTGTCTCAAAAATACCAAGAATCACAATTTTTCACTGCTAAAATTCATTCTATGCTCCAATAATCATATTATATTTCATATAATTATTCTTGATCATTTGAAATCAAAATCTTTATTAAAAATCCCCATTTTGTCCTGAAATTGGAAAATAACCGTTTTGTCCATAATCGGTCAATTTCTCTGACTGACTCCAAATTGGCCCTCAAACTCCGAATTACTATTTCAAGTAATCCCTGGACGGTGAAATTCCTTATTTCACTTTAAAATCCCTATTTTATTAGTTCGAGGCATAAATCAACTTTTTTGTATTTCTAAGTACAATACCGACTTTTTACCAACTCTACCGGGCTATTCAGATATGCAGACATGATGTCACATATATATATATATATAAATGTCATGCCAGATAATTTAGGGTCGGGCTTGACAAGAACAGAGAGGAAAGCTTGAGTCAATAGAGAATACTCAAATTTTCGGGCAAAACTCACACCGGTTATTTTCATTAAAGTTTATATATCCATGCTAAACATACCAGGCTCTATAGATTTAACCTTGGTTAATGTGAAAAGTCAAATAGTTAACTACGCACAAAAAATGATGACATTGTTTTCTGTGCCCTGCAATGGTAGAACCTTACATTTGACTCAAAACGACAACACTATTATGCGTAAAAGGAAGAAACAACAAACAAGATTAAATCGACAAATCATGATACCGTATGACACTAAGTAAAACTCACAAGTGAAACAACACATAGACAGCCGTTTAAGCACTACAATTTGGTAAAGTAAAAAGCAAAACTACACCATTTCTTAGACTTAGTTCTTGAGTTTTCAAACTATCGTTGGTTTCTGCCATTCTTCATTTCTTTCACTTTCAGAGAAAAGATTAAATCTTTAACACTCCCATAAAATCTTTGATCTGACACACTCCCAAGCAAGATGTCAAATTTTTGAACCTTTCTCTACCTAAACTCTTAGTGAGAATATCATCAAGTTGTTCACCAGTAGGATAGTATTGCAGAGTGATTTCATTATCCTTTACTGCAACTCTCAAAGCATGGTATTTGACCTTTATGTGCTTGGTCATACCACGTTGAATAAGATTCTTGGCAAAAATCATAGTGCCATTCTCCTACTTAAACCCTAAATGATTTAACACATTTTTCAGCCACAACGCATGGTAAACACCAATAGCAGTTGCCACATTCTTAGCCTCAGTTGATGATTGTGCCACCATTTGTTATTTCTTAGAATTCCATGCAAACACAACACTACCAAAAAGAGAAGTAATATCCTCATGTACTTTTGGAATCATTTAAAGATCCAGCCTAGTCACTATCATTGAAAACCTTCAACTCATAGCTATCTTCATTCAAATACCTCAAACCAAAATTGAATGTACCTTTGACATACTTGAAAATCTTCTTGGCAACCTTCAAATGTAAAATTGAAGGATTTTGTATAAACCTAGATAACAAACTTGTAGAAAACATTATGTTAGGCTCAGTTGCAAACAAGTACAAAAGAAAGCCAATCATGCTTTTGTAAATTTGACCATCCACTGGAGTTAAGACATCATTTTTACTAAACTTGACACCAATAACCAGTGGAGTAGGCACAGTCTTGTAGAAGGTCATGTTCAATTTCTTTAACAAATCCTTTGCATACTTAGACTAACGTAATGCAATCAAGTCATTTGTCAGTATTACTTCCATCCTCAAAAAATAAGTCATTAACCCTAAATCATTCATCTCAAATTCTTTCATCATTTGCTACTTGAATTCCACCAACACATCATTATTAGGACCTATGAGCAACAAATCATCAACCTAAAAAGCTATTATGAGTGTAATTGAGCCATTTGAATATTTCATATACAATGTTGACTCATTAACACTTCTTTGGAATCCTTGTCTTCGAAAATGAACATCTATTCTGTCATACCAAGCAAGTGGGGCTTGCTTAAGGCCATACAATGCCTTAATTAATTTACAAACCGTACCTTTAGAACTTTCTTCAATGCAACCTTCAGGTTACTTAATAAAAATATCTCTTGATGGGTAGCCATTTAGAAATGTTGATTTGACATCCAAGTGGTAAATTATCCATCCTTCCCTTATTGACAAAGTAGTGAGCATTCTAATAGTATCATGCATAGCCACAAGTGCAAAAGTCTCCATATAATCTACTCCATAAACTTGTGCATACTCTTTGACCATAAACTCGGTTTTATATTTGTTCACAGAACCAGTAGGATTTAACTTTATTCTGAAAATCCCTTGGCTCTTATCACATTCTATGCTACTTGTCTATCCATTAGTACCCAAGTATTGTTCTTCTTAATCATGTTGATCTTATTATCCAAAGTATCACACAATTTTTGTTTGTCACAACTTCTCTGTAATTGGTTGGTTCAAAAATAGCTACATTACCCCTATTGTAAATCTCACTTAAGCTTCTAGTTCCTCTGACAGCAAGACTTTCATCTTCAATATTTTTAGAATCATTATCATCAATCAGTTGTTGATCTTTTTCAGTATCAACTACTAGTTCAGAGTACTTAATAGCGGCATTTTGCAAGTTCCATTTTTACCTTTTATCAAAGTTGACATCCTTGCCGATGAACACTTTGTTTGACTTAACATCATATAGTCTATAGCCATTTGACACATCACTATAACCAATGTGCACAACTAATATTGACTTAGAATCAAATTTGAATCTTCTATCATCAGGTATTTTTGCATAACATATGCATCCAAAAACTCTCAACTGAGCTATAAATGGATTGTATCCAAATCGCATTTCAAAAGGAGTTTTTTGAGATAAAAGTTTGGTATATGCCCTATTTAGTATATAGTTGGTAGTGTTCACTGCCTTAACCCAAAACTTCTTTGGCAATCCCATTTGATACAATAAACACCTCCCCATTTCAACCAATGTTCTATTTTTCCTTTCAAATTTACTATTATGTTGTGTATTGTAGGTGATAGTTAGTTGATGCTGTACACCATATTCAGTCAGGAATTTCTTAAATTCCACTGTAGTGAACTCAGAACCATTATCACTTCTCAATGTCTTAATACTTAAGCTTGAGAAGTTCTCAACTAATGTTTTGAACTTTGTGAAATTCTTCAAAGCATCATATTTCTACTTCAAGAAATAAACCCAGCAATTCTTGGTGAAATCATCAAGAAACAGTATATAGTATTTACTTCCACTGAGAGAATTTCATTAATCCACTTATATTAGTATGGACTAACTCTAGTTTCTGAGTTGCTTTCCAACTACTCTTCTGAGGAAACAACTTCTTGGTTTGTTTATAAAATTGACAAGCTAAACATAATCTTTCTTGTTTTGCGATATCAAGAAGGCCCTTAACCAATTGACCAAATGCCATATGAGACAGTGAACCATAATTCACGTGTCCTAACCTTTTGTGCCATAGCTTAGACTCATCATTCTCACTATACAATGCAATATGCTCAGTATCTTTCAAGTACATAGGATATTAATTATTTTTCATATGAATAGTAAACATTTCTGCACCATAAAGATCAAATATAATACAAATTTGTCTTTGAACAATAAAACATAATGCTCATCAGCTAATTATCCAACACTCAGTAGGTTATAATCTACCTCTACGACATAGTGCACACTTGTTATATGCTTCATACCTGATGTGGTTTCAACAACTACAATACCAACACCAAGTACTTTTAGATATTCACCATTTTCAATTTTAACTTTAGATATAAAACTAGTATCAAGATCAGTAAACAAAGACTGATTACTTGTAAGATGATGACAACATGTGCTGTCTAACAACCAAATACTTGTCTTACCAAAATCCTCACCCAACTTAGCCATAAACAAGACTTTTTCATTCTCAGTCTCATGTTCATCTACATCAGCCTGAGTTGCAAGTTTTGTCATCTTGTTCTTACACATTCTTTCAACATGCCCCATTTGCTGACAGGCCCTACATTTGACATTAGGCCTAAACCAACAATATTTTCAATATGATTCATTTTCTTGCAATTTGGGCAAGGAGGATATTTACTTGTTGATTTGCCTTGCTTCACATCAATAGATGTAGTTCCTTTTGATTCATTTTTCGTGGAATTTTTCCCTCTGAGTTTTAACCCATTGGTTTTAGCCACTAAGGCATTTTCCACTAGATCATCAACTATTAAGGCTCTTCTATGCTTTTAAGCTAGTTGAGCATTTATAAGTTCATTCACAAAGATTTTGGTTAAGTCCTTATATTCTTTCAGAGAGGATATTATTGCTTCAAACCTTTCTAGTAAGCTAATTATGAATTGAGCTATAACTCTCCTCTCAAAAACATCCTCTCCAAGAAACCTTAACTAATTAACTATCCTTAAGACTTTGTCAATATAAGCTTGAATTCCTTTTTCATTTTTCAGTTCCAACATTTCAAATTCCTGTGACAAAATCATGATCTATATCATTTTAGTTTTTCATTCCCTTGATATTCATCTCTTAAGGTTTCCAAAACAAGTTTAGGATCATCTAAATTCATAATCCTAGCAAATATAGAATCTGAAATAGCAGACTAAAGACAAGATAAAGCCTTATACCTCTTAGCCACATGTTCCGTTGTGTTGCTTGATTTGAGTGATTGTTGAGTTACCATGCCTTTGAACTGGGAGCTTTCTAGTCTCTACTACATCCCATAAGTCGAACGCATTTAGGTAAGAATGCATCTTCATAACCCAAATCTGGTAATTAGAATTAGAGAATGTAGAAGGAGATGAGGTAGAAAACCAATAGTAGCCATTTTACTTTCTTCAAATCTACTGATCAGCTTCAGGAATGAATTCTAAAGAAAATAAAAAGTCCCTTAAGAATATTGTTCTGATATCATGAAGAGATTTTCAAAGTAAAGTTTCTAGAAAAATAAGATGAACTCAAAAATAGAGAGGAAAGCTTGAGTCAATAGAGAATACTCAAAATTTGGGGAAGAACTCACAATAATTATTTTCATTAAGGTTATATATCCATGCTAAACATATGAGGCTCTATAGATTTAGTCTTGGTTAATGTGAAAAATCAAAATAGTCGGCTGAGCACAAAAAATGATGACATTGTTTTTTGCCTTTTGCAACGGTAGTAAGAACATGGTTGTTAGGCCTTACATTTGACTCAAAACCACAACACTATTGTGAGTAAAAGGAAGAAACAACAAACGAGATTAAGATTAAAACGGCAAAGCATGATATCGTATGACACTAAGTAAAACTCATAAGTGAAACGACACAAAGGCAGCCGTTTAGGTACTATAGTTTGGTAAAGTAAAAAGCAAAACTACACCGTTTCCTCGACTCAATTCTTCAATCTTCAAACCAAACCATCGTTGGTTCGCGCCATTCTTCATCTCCTTCACTTTCAGAGAAAAGATTAAATCTTCAACAAGCTTTTGTTTTTCAACCAAAGAATATTTTCCCTTTAAATGACACGTGCAAGTCACACGCCACTAGTGGCTTTCTCAGTGCCAAAAGCTTTCTCTAGGAGATTGGAGTATATTGTGGTGGTCAGCGTGCCAATCAAATATGTGGTAGATCATGACACGCACCGAACCAAGAGTGGATCGGATTTCTATAGTAATTCATTTTCAACTCTAGAGTTTGCTTTTATTCATTCTAGTCCCTAACTTTTATTTGCTAAATTTTTTGGCCGGACAAATCCCAATGATGCAAATAGTTATATACTAAACGAAAGGTTGTCAAGGAAGGATTCTATTGGCGTAAAACATATTCAAGAAAGAAAAATATAAATAAAAGTTTAGGGTCTAACAACTAGGGTTTCATTTTTCTCCATCTTTACTCATCACACCAAATTCAAAACTTTCAAATATTAATATATAGGCATATATGAGGATCATATCATGAAATAATCAAACTCTAGAAATATGCTTTTTTACTATTGTCATTAAGGTGTCATAAAAACTTAAAAAACTAGATAATCATAGAACATAGACAGAATCAATCATTTCTAGCGTGTTAATCATGTTTTTTTTACAGACCATAACAGTATGAAAACACACGAATAAGCTGTAATATCAATGTAAAAAAACTATGGACGTAATAAAAGTTTAAAAAAATCTTACTCTAATCTAATATATATTAGCCTTTTTTTTTTCAAGATTAATACAAAGTATCTCCTAGATTTTGATTCTGGATATTTTACATGTATATTGATCTGTTCAAATTTGTGGTGAAAACCTACCACAAACACGAGCAGTGACAAACTTTGTCTAGTGCAAAAACCATAGCTTGATAATGGAAAAAGGTGGGTGAAAAACTATTACAAACACGAGCGGTGACAAACTTTGCTTAGGGCAAAACCTTAGCTTGATAATGGAAAAAGGTGGTTTTTCAGGTTAATTGTTTTATTAATTGTACTTACTATTTGTGATTGTGTTTTGATGAAAAGTCTCAGCTTATTTATAGAACCCCTTTTGTCGTAACTTTAAATTTATAGGTAATCTTAATATATAATTATCATACAATTATTCAGATAACTTACATTACCAGGATAAAGAAAGGGTAAATCCTAATCTTTTGGTAGACTTGGTTAGAGAAGCTAAACTATCATGAGTAGTATTGTCTAAGAATTCTAACAACATAAAAACATGTACATGGAAAACAGTCTAGCAAAGCAAAGGCCAGCTTCTACTTCTACTTCTACGTATGAAACCCTAAAGCCTAGCAATAGCAGACGTTAATTTCAATTTTAACAACCCTATACAAATCTTCTGCAATGATCATTTAAATTGCATTGTTTTATGATTGATGACTTGGTACTTGCCTTCAACGTTCAAAGTACTTCAAACCCAAAAAAAAAAAAAAAATACCAAGACCAGAAGAGAAACAGACCAAGACCTCGTTGGAGGTACATGCTTTAGGTTTAGTGTCTTAATTAGGAAACAATGTAACATCACCTTCTTTGGTTTGAAGATTGTCCATTGCCTGTTAACATTGGCAGAGAAACTTTGCTGGTAGAAAAAGTGGGGACAGCATTTGCAAGGTAGTGGTCCTTGCCTTGGTTAATTGGAGGGCAAACATCGCCAGTATCATGGACAAATGTTAGACGTAATGTTGTTTTAGCAGTGCTTTACCTTATCTCTAGATTAAATCTGTTTTGTTTGACCATATCTCTAGAATGATTCTTTTTATGGTGTATGGCATGCTTCATCTTGGTAAAATGAATGTGACCAGCTGTCAAAAACGGAAAAACAAAAGTGAGAGATTTTTTATTTTCCCGTTTCCCCTCAATACTTAAAATATACATATAAGCGGAACTCTACTTGTATTGTACGAGCTTAAGTAGGGATGTCAACGGGTACCCTATTATAGGGTACCCGCGGATACCCGACCCAATTATACAAAGTTAGGGTACTCATAAACGGGTTCGGGCAGGGTTAGGGTAGTGATTTCACTACCCGAATTTTAATAGGATAGGGTTCGGGTACCACTCATTTGGTATCCGTTACCCGAACCCGATTACTATTTATAAATATTTTATTATTATTTTAATAATTAAATTAAAATTTTATAATTTTTATCAACTTCACAAGCAAATTTTTTTGTTAAAAACTAATAAATATATGAAAAGTATGATTACTCTAATTATTAATATGATGACATTAATATTTTTATAAATGCGTGTGTGTATATATTATGTATTTTAAATATAAATATATTTACTTTTTATTTTGTATTAACATTGTAAAAATTATAACTCATAAAATTATTAGTTACAGTAAATATATGTTTATTTATATAAACATATAACATATAAATCTAAAAGTAAGTTATGAGATTAAAAAAGTTATTTGGGTAATTGGGTACCATAAAGAAAATTTTAATAATTTTTTTATTTAATCGGGTATTTAAACAGGTTAGGGTAATTATAGGGTAGTGGGAATGTATTAGGGTTAGGGTAATTATAGGGTAGTAATTTTAAAATTAAACGGGTAGTTAATAGGGTTAGGGTAATTGATTTTTTATAGAGTTAGGGTTCGGGTACCTCGAAATTATATGATACCCGACTCATTGACATCCCTAAGCTTAAGTTAATTAAACAAGAATTAATAAAAATATCTTCTTTTCTTTCTTTAATTAATAAAAATATTTTATTATATGAATTAACCGGGGTTTAAAATAGATTTTTTAAAATAATATTTTGTTAATTAAGTATGACACTGTTTTGTATTCTCTTAAATGATATTCTTAATGGTACTTAAAAGGATATATACTCACGTCACGCAAAGCTTTTTTTTAATTAAAATTCATTTCAGAAGTAAATAATTATTTATTTACTAGCTAATGTTAGTTTTTGTATTCTAGAATACATGCCTGACTTGGTCTTTACATTAATTATTACACATCAACTACGTTCTTTCTCTGATTTTGAATATTTTCACATGCTATGTTTACTGTCCTAGTCTACAGGATATGTAGACAGATATTGGGATGTACTTATATTGGGAGACTGATAGCTTATGATAAGTATATTTTCTTGAGTTGCCTTGGCGAGGTCAAAGTGGGTTTCACTTGGGAATGCTATTTTCTCTACCCAATTTTAAAGAGTTTGGATTTTTTACCCAGGTTGTAACCATTAACTTATCTTATTGGAGATTGCATTCCTTTGTGCGTTGTAGTTTAAACATATTCCATACCTCATGTTTTCTCTCTCGACGCTCGTATGCTCTACTACTACCATACCTTTACACCCTCCTCTTGATTAAAAGCATCCCACCTTCCACTGCCTCTTATGTACTTCTTCAGAGGAGCTTATACTTACTATATTTTTTACCAACCCTTGTACGGTTTGTACCAAAACTCTTCATGCACGTCTCTTCTTCTTAGGATGAGTTATCTTATTGAGCGCATCAATTTCATCTATATATACAGCCTATAAATACACCAAACATGACTCCATTAATGTAAAGACTTATTCTCTCTTTATCTCTGCCTCCAGTCTTCCTCCTAATTAGTTAGAGGGGTAAATCAACCTTTTTAGACATCTTTGACCTATTTCCAAAAAAGGTAATGCTAATCTGTATTTCAGACGCATGCACTACTGTCTAATTACTCATATAGATATAATTAATAACAATTTTACAGCCTTTATTTTCATTTTTCTATTAGTAGTCTGACAGTGAACTGTCAGACACCTTAGTTTCCCTCAAACAGTAATGCCCAAGCTTAAATTCCTATACGGACTCTGTAGTCCTTCTTTCTGCCCTCTCTCTATTCTATTTTATTACGAACTTGCAACATTGCCTCACAATCCATCTATAGTACTGATTACTTTCATGAATCACGAATAATGAAAACGATCATGTATTAAATAATTAATGTTACGATCAATTACACTAAGTAAGCAAGGGTCAATTATACATTTCAGCAAATTGCTACGTTCACGAATAAATACTATATATTCCAAAAAATTATTCATATATAAATGTTGACTGATGTTTTTCTCTAAGTGCATGCCGCAAATAAGAATTGCCTCACGTCGTTATTCATGCATTTACTGCACATGATGTGAATTTCATATATATATATATATATATATATATTTGAGATTGCTCCTCATCTAGAGGTACAATGTTGAAAATTAAACCAAATTTGACTTCAGTTGACCTTTTTATTCAGACTTGCAGTAATGAGTCCAAGGAAATATAACCCGCAATGTATTGTATGATACTTTGCCATGGGATGTCATCTTCATTCACACACGCTCTGGTACTGGAGGAACTTGAGTTTATTTGAGGCAGATTTTCAATGGCCGGATAATGCCCCACAACAGATATGGCTCCAAGCCAAGGAAGCTTGGGATATTCTGCATTGTCGAGAACAGAGAATGAAGTCTGAAATTCTTGTTTGTAGCCTGGGTCAAAACAAGTTATCCTTATGTGAAGCTAAACGTGGATGGTAGATTGGTAGTGCAAAAGGCCAACCAGGGGATGCTGTAGCTAGAGGATTAGTCAGAGACGAAAATGAAAATTGGTTATTTGGGTTTGCATACAAAATTGGTATTTCTTTCTCACTTGGAGCAAAGCTTTGGGCAATTTTAAAGGGTTTAGAATTATGCTGGGAGAGAGGCTTTAGACTAGTCTTGGTAGAAACTGACTCTTAAACTCGCTATTCAGAAGTTATCTCGACAGGGTTTCATTTGGCTTCATATGCGAGCATTGTGAAGATTATACAGAAGCTTCTCCAGCGAGATTGGTCTTGTTCTCTCACTCACGTGTTGCGTGTAGCTAAATAGTTACGTGGACTGGAAATATGGCAACTAACTATAATGATCTTCCTTTAGGTCTACATGTTTTTGAGGTCCCTCCACCAAATATCTCCTCTTTGTTATTAGCTAATGTATTAGGCATATCTTGGTCCAGACTTATGTAATTTGAGTTTTTTATTGAATAGATACCTCCCTTAATTCAAAAAAAAAATCATATTTTTAAATGAAACAAGTTGAAGATCAATCACGCCTATTATCATTTTTGTTTATCTTATATTATGGTCAACAATCATATAGTATAAGAGACTAATAACTAGAGGCTCTAACTTTCTCTAGACTTCATCCTTCTTCTACTGACTTTTGTTTATACATATGTTAAATAATCAAAACATCTAGTGATGTGTACGTCTTTACGAGTATTTCTCGATAACATGTTTGTTGTAAATAAATTTATACGCATGAAGAATTGCCGTTTCCTTTTTATATATTAAACGAAATTTTTAAATTTTCATGCAAAAAATTGTCTAAAATAAATTGAGGATCACGTTGATTATATAGGATTTTCTTGCAAATTACGTCTTCAACATTAATCTTAATTAGCCTATGGTGATTATGATAATCTTGTTTTCTTGCTGTTATTTGCAGCGTTGAACTTGCAGTCTCTTGCTCTCTTTGATTTGTATTTCCTTGTAAGTTAATTATAAAAGGAACAATTTGTTTATGGTATAAAAGGACTGCAGAAAGGAATTGTTTATGATGGTTCTAGAATCAGGATTTATCGTTTTGCATATCTCATATGAAGGTCATCTAGTACTTAATTTCTTTCCTCCCTTTTTAAGATTAAGGGCACTATTTGTGATAAACCAAAAAAAAAAAATTGTTGAGTAAAATGTATTTAATTAAGATGCAATAAGACTTTGATTAAACAATACATTTCTATGGTTTGCATTCTTAAATAATCAATTCTAGAAAATCCATTTGATTACCTACCCTGTTTTGGACCCTGCGATACAATATTAGATCCAAGCACATTAGGACCCCAGCTTGGTCTAACAAAGTTAGGCTTGAGTTTGAGGAAAAAACAATTAGAGAACAATTTAAAAATTCATTTAAATTTTTTTAAATATTTTACTTTTATAAAGTAATAAAATTGATCAATAATGCACAACAGTGATATCATTAGATCAGGTTTAGTATATGGAGTGTCAAAGGATTACATAGATTAATTATTTTAAATAATGAAACTCTCTATGCCTTTCCAAAAAATTTATATAGATTAAATAACGAAAATTTAATGGTTCATCATCTGTGTTGTTTAATTATATGCTAGCTACTACTTTAATTTTTTTGACATAATATATTTTTAAAAACTCTTCAACTATTTAAAAATATTCAAGTAAATCCTTATTCTTCTATAATGTTGAATCAAACATTTTATATTTTTATTTTGGACGTAATAAATCCTTATGATTAAAGGTTAGCTAATAGTTATTAGTTAAAATATTACTTATCATTTTATATCCATAAGGTGCTAATATAGTGCTGATATAGAAGGTAAAAAATATCATATGATCATATCATCGTATGACATCATTATTCATTATGATATATCAACATATCACATTAACATCATGTTACTTAAAATAACAAGTGACTTTTCGACTAATAACAATAAATTTATTTGGCTCAAAATGAAAAAAATAAACACTTAATTGAAGTCATAAAAAAATAAAAATTTATTTAAATTTTTTTGAATAATTCAAAAACTTTTTTAAATATTATTTTTTTTTTTGTAACATATGTTTAACTTTTGTCCTATAAATCTTACCACATCCAATTCAAGATTGAAATTTGAAAATTTTGAAGATAAAGTTTTATATCTTAATTGTTGAAATATTCCTTGGGTGGTTAACGATACTGTCTCTTTTGAATTTTTATGCGAACAGTAAAGCATAAAAACGATGTTAATTTTGACTAGCTTTTCTTAAAATATAATGAAGAAATGTGTCGAAAGGCTCCGAGCATCCTCTTTTCATTCCCACCAATGGCTGGCTAAAAATGCATACCAACAACTCATTGCCAACACATATGCTGCGACAATACATGCAGCCTGCACATACCTCCATTTTGGAGCAGAAGTCACATTTTATCTCATCTTCCATTTTTGGGTATGAGCAGCTGACCAAATAAATTACCAATGCCACAGCCTCAAAGCTTTTGGATCATTTAAATGATTTGAAGTAACTTTATCTTTGATATTCAAGTTTGACTTTAAAAATACAACCAAGATTTGCTTTGCTCAATAATTATCGCTAAGGAATTCAAAATCTAATTGATTTAATTTAAATAAAATTTAAGAATATATAATTAATAAACATTATGTCTTTCTTGAACCGATCCTCATATACGCTTCCATCGTAGCGAAAGGGCTTCCTGTCAATTCGACCATAAATGAGTAATATTCTGACAATAAGACTTTTTGTGTGTCTCTGTGGTTTTCTTTCCCTTCTCAAGGGAGGATATTCAAATTATAACATCATACACCTAATCCCCAAGGTTTGAATCCCTTGTCATATCTCAGTGATTAAATGCTCGTTTTCATTTGCATTGAATTAATCATTATGAAATAAATGGAATTTTGAAGCATTTATATAAAAAGAGTTGGCATCGTTAAGTGCATGGAGAATGAAATTTGATGGCTAAATTCAATTTAAGTCTGATTTAATTCATATCTGAATTCAATATCAATTAAATATGAACTCAAGTTATAATTAAAAATCTCATCATAGACTGTAGGTGCATGGAAAAAATAAATAAAATAGAAAAATTGGATTGCTTCAATAAAACAAAATGCACAGCTCATGGAGAAGAAAATCAAAGGAAAAAGAGGGGCGGCAGCCTAGTTGCGTCCCCAATCCCTATTAAGTACCCCACAAAAGCGCCAACCCCAACCCAGGCCTCATTGCCGCCCCAATGGTTTGATCATCATTTGGTGCTACGCTTTTTTGAGTAAAAATCACATAAATGAGGATTAAAGACAGGCAACGTGAATTTCTATTGGTGCTCCGCACTGCATTTAAGCCTTTCACTTAACACACTGTCTCTCTCACATTCATTAATTAAGCCTTTATCAACCACACAAATACTGTCCACTGCCCCCTCCCCCTTCCCCTTGAAGCTAATCAAATATCCTCTTTTGACTCCTTTCGCTTCTTAACTCCCTGTTTCCTTAATCATTTAACAATAATAAAAGAGGTCTGTTGAACTGCAGAACTTCTTTTCTGAGCTGGGTTTTTGCTTTTCCTTTTGAGGCTTCTTTTCTTTCTTTGTTGCTACCTAGCTCCTGCATGAAACAGAGTTCCCTCGCTTGCTTGTCACTACTGCAATGAAGTATATCAGAACCAACAGCCTTAAACGGTTGTTCTCATTAAAAAGACGCAGTTTTGAAGAAGATGTTGCAAACACCCAACATGGGGTTTTGGAAGAAGAAAAAGAAGACAACCGCAAAGAAAGCTCCAAGATTGTTTCCGTTACAGAGCATTCTCAGAGACCTTCGTGGAGATGCTTCTCCTTTGAAGAAATCTCTCTTGCGACCAATGCTTTTAGCTCAGGTTTCTTTCAACTGTTCAAGCTTTTTTTCCCTCAAGTTTGGTTTTTTTTTTCTCCTCTGGGTGTTAATGTTTTTCATTTTATTATTTGGATAAACAGAGAATTTGGTAGGCAAAGGAGGGTATGCAGAGGTATACAAAGGAGTGATGAAGGATGGGGAGGAGATTGCAGTGAAGAGACTAACAAAAGCTTCAACTGATGAAAGGAAAGAGAGGGATTTCTTGACAGAAATTGGAACTATTGGTCATGTCTGCCACCCAAATGTATTATCACTTCTAGGCTGTTGCATTGACAATGGCCTTTATCTCATCTTTCAGTTCTCTTCCAAAGGCTCTGTTGCTTCTCATCTCCATGGTATCAAATGCAAAATCTTGGGTTTTTCTTTAATCAAAGTCAACTGTGTCATTTCTGGGTTTTGGTATGTTTTGTTTTCTTTTTTATTGACTTTTTTTTGCTGCAGATGCGAATTTGCCATCAATGGACTGGAAAACAAGGTATAAGATTGCAATTGGTACTGCAAGAGGACTCCATTACCTACATAAAGGATGTCAGAGAAGGATAATTCACCGTGACATTAAGTCTTCGAATATTCTATTGACGGCAGATTTTGAACCTCAGGTGCCTATATCAAATTTGCTCTGTTTGACTTTCTTTGATCAGACTAATTGTGTTCTAACTCTTTCTTCATAATTTTATGTTATAGATATCAGATTTTGGACTAGCAAAATGGCTTCCTTCTCAATGGACACACCATTCAATTGCTCCAATTGAAGGGACATTCGGGTACTATATTCTATAAACCTTTTCTCCCTTCTTTTTAAAAGAAAAGTATAACGATGAATTTGGTTTACATGGCTTTGCTACATGTCCTGTAGGCATTTAGCGCCTGAGTACTTTATGCATGGAATTGTTGATGAGAAGACAGATGTGTTTGCATTTGGAGTTTTTTTATTGGAGATTATTTCAGGGAGGAAACCGGTTGATGCTTCTCACCAAAGCTTGCACTGCTGGGTAATGCCTCTCCTTAAATTAGAACATCATCCTTCCTTAACCTTTGTTAGTAAAGAAATAGATGGTTATGTGAAATTCATGTCTTTATTAATTGTAACCTTCTGAACTCAATAGGCAAAACCACTCTTGAATCGCGATGAGATTGAAAAATTGGTAGATCCAAGGCTCCGAGTGGCCCTTGATGTTTCGCAGCTAAAAAGACTTGCCTTCACGGCATCTCTCTGCATTCGAGCATCTCCAGCTTGGCGTCCTACCATGAATGAGGTACTTTATCTGCTATGCTGGACCATGTAATGGGCATCACCAGTAATTCAATTACTTGCACATGTTCATCAACTAATACGAATTTATTATTGACCCCATGCATCCAAATCTGGTCTTACACATACGTTTCTTATAGGATGATGTAATTTTCAAAGGCTCTAATGTTCCTGACGAGTCATACGCATTTCAGATGCTGACTATCGCTTCAATACCTAGCAGTCTAGTTAATTTTTGAAACTAAGTTCCCTTGACAGATACAATGATATTTGCATGCCGGTGGTGCACTTCTTCTTCCCATAATACAAGGCTTTAATTCAATGCATTTCGTCCTTCCAATTAGGAATGCAGATACACTAAGCTTGAGTTTTGATCAGTAAACAAAACTTCCTGATGAGGATCATTAGATTATGAATACAGTAGTTACCTTATAGTTTATAGCTGAGTGATTGACAGTATTCATATAGGTGTGTTCTGGTATTTTAAAAACACCAACTTTGTAAATATAATATGATTTTGTCAGCTGTCATCTTCTTAATATTATGGTGGTTCGCCTGTAATGACTTTGCACATCCTTTTCACTAATAAGGACTGCAACATGCAAACTTAGATTTGGTCATTTTTTGGTGCTGGAGATGGGCATATATCCGGTCTGTTACGCAATTTTAATCACTCAGAGGATGTTCTATCCTACCTAACCTAAACCTTTAAGCCAATACAGAAACTAAAATATGACAAACCCATGTGATTACAAGGATCAGAAAATCATTACAAAATGATTGGAAAAGCGGGTCCTGCTTTGACTTATCATTGCACCATAGTGTATTTTAAACATAAAATACGTGTGTAATTCCCCTTTTCTCTACTATTATGATTGTTTGCTTTGAAATTTGGGACTTAAACTTGCTGAAGCAACTGAAATGGAAGTGCAATTTGTCAAAAAATATTATATATAGAATTCCCAAGTAATGCTGCTAGATTTTTGTTCATTTAAAGTTTAAACGTGTCAAGTGCATTAAAAAGAAGAGGATACAACACCAGCCAAGGCTAATATATATGTTTACCCAAAAAAGTCATAATAGAAATATGTAATTATTGAGCTCATGGGCCTCATTTTCTTGTCATGAATCACATAAAGCAAATGTTGCACAAGCACCCTTTTTGACAATTCAAAACTTATGCATACATGATGGCAAAGTACTTTATTTATTTCTTTAGCCAATTCTTCAAGTCAAATTTCACTTCTATATTCAATGAAACCCTTGAAGCAAATTCTTTTCCTGTTAATTGATAGGTTTTGGAAGTTCTTATGGAAGGTGGTGATACTGATAAAGAGAGGTGGAAAATGCCAGAAGAAGAAGAGGACCAAGAAGAATTCTGGGGCTTTGAGGAGCTTGAATATGAATGTCATAGTTCTTTCTCAGTTTCTCCAGAAGATTCAATCTCTACAAGTTCTTAAAGGGAAATTGATCCAAGTGCTAAGAAAATCCCAACCACTTCTATTGTCTTCATGTAAATACAAATATTGTTGCAATTATAAATACATACATAGAGTGAACTATTACATCAAAACTTCCCCTTCAGTATTAGACACTCATTTTCACCTTCTATGTCCTGCTTCCAATAAATGCCCAAGGAAAACTCCAACTGGAAAAGGGTAGAGAAAATGTCAAATGGATGGGCAGATATAAAACAAAAAAGTGTCAACCAATGCGTTAACAAGTCATCCCAAAAATAGTAATGCCATTTCGTCCCATTTTTTAACTTGTACCACTCACAAATGATATGCAAATAATACTTTAACCGTTTATTTCTTACAAGTAGTCGAATGATGTGATCATAAAAAACTCAAGCCTCTATAATGTTATGAGTTAAAATGAAAAGATTGGTTTAAGCTTCCTTTTTTGTGTGGATGGACAATGAAGTGCCTGAAATGGATGAGTATTATTGCTCGTTGATGGAAACACCAATTATTATTAGTACCGTCATGTCGGCTCCCTCATGTTGCAGATGAATTTTTTTGATAAGAAGTGAAAGAAATCTATTAATGAAAAAAAAAAAACAAAACAAAACCAAGTGCATTAGTTACTATCAATAATAACTACATTAATAATTAAATAATAAACATACTAAGGATGGTTCAGAACAATGACATAACCCAAAAATGAGCCAATGCCTCACCCTGTCATGCCAGGTATTTTTTTTAGTCCTATCCCAAAGGTCTTGGTAGAGACTGCCCCCTGGTGGAACCCATGCCAGATGTGCATCTCAAATTATGAATCACATCTTTGCCTCTGGGGCATAATTTGGGGTTCTCTAAATTATTCTCCATACATAGCCCAGTCATCTCTTTGCATAGGGCTCAAGTCCCAACATAACATTTCTCCTTAAATTCTTTTTTTTAATCCAATGGTCGAATAACTCATAACATAATGAGCAATATTCTTTTCCTTTATTTAGTTCTATGTTGCTGTCTTGTTAAAAATGAGTTTGGTCTTTATGTTTTGGGTATTAAACAATCAAAGAACTAATAATGGGATCTCAAACTAAAAAAATTTGTACCAAAAAAGTTAGCTTATAAAGTAGTAGTAACCTATTTTCCAACGAAATGCTTAAAAAGTTTGAATTTGAAATTTCATTTGAATATTTCGAACTCAAATATTGAAAAAATTTTATAAAATGAGATAAAGAGAGAGTCTTTTCGATTATGCTACTAAAAATTTTCCTGTGTAAAAGAAAAATGCTGCCCAAAAATGATTAAGGCCTCAAATGTTTCTTAATGGATTTAATAATGCTGTTGAGACAAGGATTCTATGCTAGGAACAACAGAGTGATTGAGTCTATATAATATATACAAAGTGCATGCAATGATTTAGTGTTGTAAAATGGAAGCAAGAACACATGGCGGTTGATGAACAGTTAGACTTGCCCTCCTGATAATGGGGCCGGCACAGGGACAAAGTAATGCTCCGAAAGAACAATGAGACCCCAGAAAAAATGTGTTAGTTGAACGCTGAGAGTGCTTGTTGTTTACGAGTTAGGAGCATCTGTAACCTTATTTTAATCTGATTTTAAAGTTAACGAGTTGTTTAACTTATAAAGACTCAAAGGAACTGGTAGTGCAACGACAAATGATATCCCATAATTCATTCACAAAAACGTGGCGTTTTGTATAGCAAACAGTTGTTCAGATAAGATTAATTAACAAAGGCAACATTTCTTTTCCAGTGAATTGATTAAGTTATCCATCTTTTACGAATTATAATAAGTTTTTTTATTGATCAAAACCCTCATAAATTAAGGGTCTGATCGAGATTAAGGAAACTGTTAAATATAGAAAGTAAGTGATAATAATTTTTATTACCATTTTAATAAAAATTGGATGAATGCTAGAGAAAGATAGACCGGTCGGTCGAAGAAAGAAAGTAATGGAGGTAGGTACTTCTTTACCAAACTTCTTTTTTAATTTTTTTTTTTTTTTCTGTGTGCATTGTATTCTGCTGGCGGATGGAATATTGAATGGATGAAAAATGCACGCATGGGCTTTAAACCATAAAATTTACGTATCTAGAAAGCATGTATAATTAATAGTGTACAAAGTAGCTAGACAGCTGATCAACAAATCTACGTAGAAACTAGAAAGCATGCATTACTAAATAGTCAACTAGCTGATTAATTCGGCTGGGATTCGTAAGGAATTTTGACTCTCATCTCATGTTATGATCAAGCCGGATACCAATATTTTTTCTGACAAAAGAAATAGAAAAGTTTTCTTGGGTTGGCTCAACAGTATGATCCTGTTTTTGCGGTCCATACATTTTGTTTAAGTAATATATATTTTAATAGGAATTCTTTTTTCTTTTTCTTTAAAAAAGAAACTGTTGTTAATTACTTTTCTTATTTGTTTGAGGCCGGATTGTCAAAATTAGTAAAATTTTATCAAATTAATTAAGTTGTGTCAACTGAGTTAAAAGCAGCTATGCATGATGACTTTTAATTACAAGTCATGTCATAATTTATTGAATTTATAATTAATTCAGTAACACAGACCTATCTAATAAATTTTCCTGTTACCATCCACGGTTTAAAAGCAATTAATTAATTAGATTAATAATTTGCTAGTGTCATATCAATTCTCAGAAATTGTAAGAAAACTTCCTTTTCCCTGGTGGAAAAAGAGCCAGCTAGCAAAGACTGATGATTTTGCCAAGAACCATAATTTTGTTGAGACAGACGACAACTTATTCTATCACAACCAAGTTTCAAAGTGAATGAACTTGTCAAGTAGTTGCAGATCGACAGTCGAAATTTGGCCCAACATCCAAAGTCCATATATATACTATCTTTAAACTAATGAGTAGAGGAGCCACTGACATTCAACTGCAGAAACATAAACGTATTAACATATATATGTCCGCTCTCAAACTTATTAATTAATGATGTAGATAGAAACTCAATTCTATAATTGATCTCCTTGGCCTAAATGAGAATTGGGTGTTATTATATCTTTTCTCAATCCCACATATTATTGGGTCCTCTCTGAAAAATTAGAGTTAATGATCATCTTGCAGTATTCAAGCTATTTTATATTGGTGACAGCAGTAGCCCAGAAATAAATAATAGATGCATGTCATGACATTTTTGGGAAAATGGATATTGATCAAACAGTGAAATGACTAGAAATATTGCTGTATTCTCAAAGAGCAATCGAATGAATACAAGGGCTTATTTATATGACCTGTCAAAACCATTTAAAGGCCCTTCTAACAGCTTGAAACGAAAAGAGAAAAAAATCCTAAGCTAAAAGTCAGTAACAATGAATTGGTTGTACAAATTTACTGCTTGCACATGATAGTCATGTGCTCTTTATTTGGTCTATACAATGTGCATATCATGTGTCTTTTCTTCAACTAAGGCCTGCATGTATGACTTCAGTAAACCCTTCACTCTATTTGTAATTCACAGCTTCTTCATCATCAACACTCCCCCTTAAGATGTATGTGAAATTTTGTGAACAAACATCTTACTGAGTAAATGATGGAATTGTCTTGGTTGTAATGCTTTTGTAAATAAGTTAGCAATTTGTGAATCAGTATATAATATGCAAAGGTTCGATTATACCTTCAAGCACCTTATCTTGAATGAAATGATAATCAATTTTTATGTGTTTTGTCTGCTCATGAAACATGGGATTCTTGGAAATACGAAGGGCAAATTGGTTGTCACATTATAACTTTACTACAACTTTATGTTCAAAACCAAAATATTTCAGCAATGACTTTAACCACACAACTTCACAATAGGTGGATGCGATCGATTTGTACTAAATTTCTATTAAATTACGTGCCACTACAAATTGCTTTTTAGATTTTCAACTGCTTAAAGAATTTCCAATAAAAATATTGAAACCTGTGACAGATTTCCTTGTGTTAGGACACCCCCCCAATCACAATCTACAGAGGCTATGATCTCTATTTTTGAATCAGCTTTCATCAAAAGTCCTTGTCCAGGTGCAGATTTTAAATCCTTCAATACTTTGTATGCTGCCATTAAGTGTTCATGCCCTAGTTTGTCCATAAATTGGGATAAAACTTGAACACTATATGAGATATCATGTCTAGTAAAAGTCAAATATAACAACTTACCAATGAGTTGTCTATAAGCTATGGGATCTACTAATTGTTCTTCATCTATTGCCTAAGACAACTTGTGATTATAGTAAATGGGAGTTGACATTAGTTTTGTGCCTAGCAAGCCATGCTCTTCTAAGAGATCTAATGTGCATTACCTTTGACAAATAGATATCCCTTAAGTTGATCTTGAAACTTCAAGTCTTAGGAATTATTTCAGTTTCTTACGTCTACCTTGAATTGTGCATTTAAGTAACTTTTGACTCCATTTACAACTCCCATGGATGAGCTGTCAATAAGAATATCATCGACATACACCAAAATTGCAACATAATTATTATTCTTGGTCATGGTAAATAATGAGTAATCAGACTTTGATTGGCAAAATCCATATTTGAATTAAGGAAGCAATGAGTTTAGAGTTCCATTGCCTGGAAGCTTGCTTAAGCCCATATAAAAACTTGTGTAGCTTGCATACCATTTTTCAATTAAGTGAGCACTCCTTCTTAAACACATACCCTTAAAGAAGTTCCATGTAAACCATTTCTTCCAAATCTCCATTCAAGAATGCATTGTCGATATCAAGTTGTGACAAGAACCAATTATGAGCTCCTGCAAGTGCGAAGAAGACTCTAACAATGGTTTGCTTAGCCTTTGGATTGAAGGTTTCTTGGTAGTCAAAACCTAATCTTTGATTGTACCCTTTAGCAACCAATCGAGCCTTATACCTCTCCACTGTGCCATATGAGTTCAATTTCACTTTGTAGACCTAATTTGTAGCCTATAACATATGAATCATGAGGTAAAGGAACTACACTCCATGTACCATTATCTTCCAAAGCTTTCAATTCAGATTCCATTGTTGTCCTTCATTGAGAATGTTTGACAGCTTGGTGGCAATATTGAGGTTCAAGTATATGTGATAGAGAGGCAATATAAATCCCATATGCAAGTGACAGTTTAGTGTTTGATAGCATAGTTATCATTATCGTACGATATGTGATATGTATTGTACAATAAGATACAATATGATAGTAATAGAAAACAATATGTTTCTATAGTTTTATCGCATTTGATCAAGTATCGAAAACATATCATACCATACACGATACGTATCTTACAATATTGGGGCCTATCATACAGTAGAGTCGATATACTTTTATAAGCTTAATTCTAATTAATTATTAAACATTTTATTTTTTTATTATTATTTTTAGTTGAAATATGAAAAATTATATTTTATGAGTTTCAATCTTGAGATTTTAAACAAGAAAATACTCAAAAAAAATGAATTCCCTTTTAATTTCAACATGATAAATGTTTTTTAATTTTTAATTAATAAATTAATATGAAAAATTGTATATTTTATTTAAAAATCTATATTATTAAGCAATATGTTGAGAGTTTAAATTAAAAAAATAATCATCTTTTCAATTTACACCTTATAATCTTCAATTTTGTTAAAAATATAATATTTTTTTATTTTTTTCTTTATTTTACATGTATAAATTAATTTTAAAATCATTTATTGCATCTTACAATACAATATGATACTCTATACTGAAAAATAAGATTTCAATACATGATATGTATCTCGATTTAACAACTATGTCTGATCAGTATTTGGTAATTGGATATGCTGTGACATTGTTAGATTAAGGGTCAAGGTTATGTTGGAAAGCTTTCAAATATCTAGGCAAATGTCTAACTCTAGTACTTTTCTTAGGTACTAAATAATCAACAAAAGATATGTCTTCTTGAGTTTGAGGTGAAACAAAATCATCAAGCAAGAATTTTCATGGTGTAAAATTGGAGAATTAACATTTGTTTCAAGGATAGGGAATGAACTAGGTGAAGTGGTTGACTTAAGAGAGTTTGTTTGTGATATTGAATTCTGGCTGAAAGGGAAATTGTTAAGTATCAAAAATATGAAGATTTGACTCATATAGACCAAATGTTTGTGAAAAGTCAAATGGTGGTGCAGATGCAGCATTAGTGTACGATAGAAATGAACTTTCATGAAAAACCACATTCCTTGAAATAAAGACTTTGTGTGCATCAACATCATACACTTTGTAACCTTTAACACTAGCTGGATAACCAAGGAAGACACACATGGATGCTTTTTTATCAAATTTCTTCATATTATGTGTCACAATAGATGTGAAGCAAAGACATCCAAATATTCTAAGGCGATTGTAAGAATGAGGTTTCTTAAATAACACTTCATATGGAGATACATTTCTAAGGACAAATGGAGGAATTATGTTTATTATATGGGCAACAGTAAGAATGGCATCCCTTAAAAATTTAATTTGGCATATAGGATTGAAAGAGCAAGGATCTTGCAACCATCACTGATGTTTGGTGTTTTCTTTCAACAACAGCATGTTGTTGTGGTGTTTCTACACAAGACAACTGATGCACAATACCCTTAGATGCATAAACTTTAGTTAAGGTGAATTCCAAACCATTATCTGATCTTACTTGTTTAATGGAAACATTAAATTGATTTTGAATCAAGTTATAAAAAGAAGGGACTAATGACAATACATATGATTTTGCTCTCATTAAAAATATCCATGCGAACCTTGCAAATCATCAACTATTGTAAAGAAATAATGATTACCTCTTAATTTAGTAGCAGTATAAAGTCCCAAACTATCAGCATGAAGTAATTCAAAGGCAAATGTAGTGCTCTGAACATGCTTAGGAAAAGATAATCTCTTCTATTTTGCTATAGGAAAACTTCACATGGCAATTCACAATTATTAGAAATTTTTGGAAAAAGTTTGTGAATCATCTTTATTTTATCAATAGGCACATGTCCAAGCTTGTAATGCCATAAGTCAAAACATTTAGAATCTGTTTTGCAAACATTAATAAAAACGTTTGAAGAAAATTTGACAATGTTCTCAAACTTAAATTGTTTAAGATATTATGCATCATTGTTGTTTTGCAAGAAGTAAAGTCCTAATGTAAGCTTAGCAACTCCAATTACAGCCCATGTGTTGAGTTCTTGAATGACACAATAAGTATAAGTAAAAAATATGCAATGATTTTTGGATTTTGTAAATTGACTTACTGAAAAAAGATTGAATCAAAGTAAGAACGCATAAAACATTGTATAATATCAAGATTGGACTTAACCTGACTTTACCTATATGTGAAACAGTTACCCTGGCATTGTTTGGTAAATGAACAAATAGATTATTTACTAGTTGGTAGGAAATAAATTTGTTAAGACTACATGTTATGTGATCCGATGCACTGGTGTCCATAATCCAAGAACTATGTTTAATCATGAAATTATCGAAATTCAATGAGCTATTGAATGAGAACTAATTATGTTAAGCAAAAATGGCAAAAAATGATACCTACCAAAGCTGAGTTTACCAAGGAAGGCTTGGTCTATTGAGTGTTTTCAGAAATGATAACCTTACTAATTAATTCATTTCTTTAATGAGAGTAAGCAGTTTTTGAAACTGAGTCTTTGTAAAAGACATTTGAAACATGGAGTTAGTGCATAAATCCTCATCTTGATCAATATGGGAATCATTAGTAGTCATGACACTATTCATTGATTTGCTACCAAAGTGATTAGGATTCCCTTTTTTAAAACTATTCTTGCTTTTGTTGAATTTAAAATCTTTTGGAAAGCCCATCAATCTGTAACATTTCTATTTAAAGTGTCCTTTCTTCCCATAATGAGCACAGATGATGTCTGGTCTCTGTTTTCTTTTCCCATCAGTGGTCACCAACATAACAACTGATTCTAATAGAGGCTGTGATTGTATCAATAGCTTCCTTTGTGATTTTTCTCAAAGCACTAGATTGTAAGCTTTGTTCAGAGTATGAAAAGGTTTCATTAAAATTATTTGGGACCTTAGAGTAGAATAGGACTTATTGAGTCCATTAAGGAACATGAACACTATGTCTTTTTGGTACAAATCTAAAAACCTTATGAAGCATCTTTGATTGCAAGTTCTTCCCAGATGTAATTCAGCTAAGTGAAACAGGTATCCACTATTCTAGTGCCTTGAGTAATGTCGCCTATGGAGTATTGCAGCTTACAAATTCTTGTGTCATCAGGTTGTACAAATCTCTACTGTAATGTGTTTCGGATTTCTAAGGCTGAATCCATATAAAAAATTGTTGAAGAAATAAAAGGTGTTAGCTTTATTAGCTTTAAAATGACTATAATTTTGAAATGACAAAAATGGTAAAAATTGCTTGAATGATCTCTGAACTTGTTTGAAAGATTTTTTAAGTTATTTGAATATGTTTTTGAACTTAATTTATTAATGTTTAAAATTTTTTATGGATTCACTTTTGAAGTGCCTAAGTGTTTCCGTGTAAAAAATGATCAAGATTACTTGAATGATCATTGAACTTGTTTGAATGAGTTTTTGAAGTTGTTTGAATAGATTTTAAACTTATTTGAATAAGTTTTGAAGCTCCCAAGTGTTTCCATGTGAAAATGTTTCAAAATTGGTTGAACATTATTTGAGTGATCCTTAAAAGTTTACAAGCTTGATTTAGATGTATGAATGTTAAATTTGTTTAAATGAGCTTTATAATCTCTCTAACACTTATTCTTGAAATGTTAAAGTGTTTGATTTCCAAGATAGCTTCATCAAGTAAAAAGGCTAAGGTGTGTAAAGCAAAAACCAAATCAAAAGAACCTTTAAAGAGATTTTTGTTTCCTATCTATCAATAGATGTTCTACATCTATTGATAGATGTGGTTCTACCTGGTATCTATCAATTGATACACATGAACTATCAATAAATAGTGACTATTGAACATAAAATTGTAAAGGAAAACGATTAACTTCTTTACCAAACTTTCTCCAACGGCTTTAAGTTTCTCCAACTATAAAAGAGACTTCTTCAACACATTTAGAATGTTAGAAGAGTGGAGAAAAACATCATTTGATCAAGAATCAAATCACATGAAGAAAAAGAAGAAAAAGAGAGAAAAACCAAGCTAAAGCAAGAATCAATTCTTACACTAAGCTTTTAAGATTTCTTATGCTATAATTTCTTTGTACCTTCATTCCTATCTTTTGTAATCATCTTTATCACCATCATACTCTTCCAACTTTGCACTTACTTAGCAAAACTCACCTTTTAGAGGTATTTTTGTTACTCAAAATTGTAAGAGAGAAAAAGTTATACTATAACCTTAAAAGGCATCGTAGAAAAGTTATACTTGATCTATAAAAGGTATTGAATTGTGAAAATTGTATTTGATCCCTTAAAAAGGCATTGTAAAAGTTATACTTGAGGCTTGAAAAAGTATTTTTCATAGTAGATTTAAATTCCTTAGCTTGCTAAGGGAGATGATGAAAGTAAGGAAGCCGAACCTCTATAAAAATAGTGTTTTTTTTTTTTAATTTTTCAACCTTTGAATTTATGCATTTACATTAAATTGTTTATCAAATTTGTTCTTAACTTGTTTATTCTTAATTTACTCTTCAAATTATTATTGGCACACTTTGATAGAAAAACAAATTTGTGAAAATAATTTTTAGCTTGACATGATTGGAAGATTGTGAAATTTTACAATAATGCATTTTACCTTAAAAAGTTTGAAAATTTATTTTCAACTTGTTTGTTCATTACTTTGCTTATTACTTTTTGGCATGTTTTAAGGTGAAAACAAATTTGAAAAACTTTTCTTCAAACTTGCCTTCATTAAAAGTTTAAATTTGTTGACAAGACATTAATAAAAAAAACCAATTCAGCCCCCCTTGAATATTTATCTCATTATTGTAGAGCTAAACACTTTTAATAGAGGTAATGGATTCTAACAACTAAGTTCACTACCAGAAATACTGATTTCTGTGATGGAAAAAATCGTCATAAATAAAAATTAGTGATAAAAATTATGACGAATATTTTCTCACACTATACGTCACATCACTAATACTTCTATCATAAAATTTTCAAATCCGTCATTATTTAGTGACAGATTTACTGTCACAAATTAGTGTAATTTCTATCACAATTTTTTGTCAATCTAAGCAACTACCCATTCATCATTCTCTCACAGATTTAAGAAAACGATCACTAAATCCATCACAATATTTTGTCACAGTTATTTAATACTGTAACTGATTTTGTCACAAAATTATGTTGTGAAATCTATTTTGTCACTAATTCCATCACTAGTACTTGTCAGAATGTGATAATGTTGTCACTAGTTCCATCACTAGTATTTGTCATAATATGAGAATATTATCACTGTTTTCTATCACATAAGACAATTGTCACTGATTCTATCACAAATTTTTGCCACTATTTAGACATTATTGTCATTAAATATGTTATAACTTATGTTTGTGAATTACCTGATTCCATCACTAAAAAAAGAATTTGTCACTGATTTTTAAAGATTTCTATCACAAATTAAAAAATCTGTCACTAATTTAATATATTCTGTCATTAATAGAATAATCTGTCTCAATAAATTATATTTGTCACAAATAATTATATCCATCATAGTAAACAATATACAATACCTAAATTTGTACATTTTACAATTCAATCATCAATTTTAGTGACAATAGAAATACCACAACATCATAATGTCACTGTCACATAACATGATAGCATTAACAATAATAAATCCATCACTATAGATAAATTTTGATGAAACCAATTATAATATATTCAACAATATAATACCACAAGTGTAGTTGAGTTCAACTAGATGAACAAAATATATAGAACCTATACTCGCATTACAACATTACAAACTAAAATACTTGAAGGAGGTCACCATTCATTAATAACCACCATGGTTGTACTAGTATGTATGATTGTACGTCATATATCTTATATCAAATACCTCTTAACCCTTAAAAATATGGAGAATGTTTCCCTCCAATTACTCATCTACTATCCAAAGAAGAGTCTTCGTGAACTTACAAACTCATAAATGTCATTTCCAGCTCTGATGGCATCGGCATAGCTAAAAAAGGTTTATGGCAAAGTATAAAGATTCAATGAATAGTTGAATGCTAGATATTTGTACATCCATTAGGAAGTATACGTTTTCAAGAAGTAAGAAGTAGAAAGAAATAGGAGAAGAAAAACAGTATACAGTACTAGTATTCTATCTATTTATTTATTTATCTTTCTTAACAATGTAGTATTCACCATGAATAAATGAGTCTTAAAGCAAGTAAGGGTCTATCCTTGCGGAAGTGAATCATGAGCCACATAGTCAATTTTGCGTTTATCAAAACATTCTTAATTGATCACCCGCGGTGCATATCAAGAATGACTTCATCAACCCACTAGTAAGAAATTATCAACAAAGAACTTGAATGAAACTCTTCAAATATATTTAATTCACTAAAATTATAAATTAAAAATGAAAGATCTCATATAAAGATGTGCCAACCACTTTCTTCCAAAGAAAAAAATTCAAGTTAGTTTGTAATTAAGGCTCCACTGGTTGAGGGTTTTGTTACTTGGTTTTTGCTATATGCATTTTACTTCCTAAAAAGTAGCTAAAAAACAAAAATCATAATTTATTTAAAATGAACAAACTGCATAACATCAATTCTAACATAATTATTCTGTAAAAAAAAAAACACATACGATTTTAATTCTTAAATCCTCAAATTCACTATTTTCTTTTGCATCAAAACACATACTTTCGGCTTTCACTTTCAAAGAGCAAAAGCAACAACCAAACTGTACCTCAAATGAGCATCCGAGGTAAATTTCTTTCAAGTGTTGTTCATAACAGTTTTGCCCTTAAATTTGTGAGTGATTTCATCATTGCAACATCCAACTAGTACATACGCATAAGGAAACCTAAAATTTCAAAAAGTTCAATCATATACATAATCTACAAAAAGTTCATAAAAAAAAAAAGAACCAAGCCAGCAGTTGTGTGCAAGTAATAGCACTAAGATTTCTTTCTAATACAAATAAGCATATGGTATTGTGACTAAAACTTTGCATGAAAATGATAACTTCACGGAATAACTTTTCCAAGATTCAAATTTCAATATTGTCCAGGTGCGAAGGGAGATACGAGGTGTCGCTCGGGCATCGAAAAGATTGCCAAACGACCAATCATCTGACCGTCAGAAGCATCAGTAGAGGCCTGACAACAGTTAAATATCCATGATACGAGCACTTTGGAGAACCCCCTCACTCTTTCCTCTCACTTCCTCTGTAACAATACTGCTTTGTTACGAGAATAGTTGATTACTCTTGCCTCTTGCACCATTAACACTTTCATTCAGGAAAATCTTACCCCATTCAACAAACAAACGCAAATCAAGCCAAGAAAGAGATAATGAAACATTTCAGCATCACACTGATTACCTCAATTCTCTTTTTTCTTTTTTTGGTAGATGTTTTCTTAATTTACATAATGAAACATAATCCTTTTCTATTTCATAAATCTCAATGTACCCATCCTAAAATTTGAACTCAAAGACCTCTGAAATGAGTTTTGCACAAGTATGAAAATCAATGAACATATGATCCCTATTCAGGTTACAAAATTTCCATGCACACAATGAGGCATCAATTCTGACCTTATAGCTTGTTGGTACTCACCTCAAGCCTCCCTCTGAGCTCATCTTGCTTCATCAACCAGACAGCTTCCTTCGTTGGTGATGTTTCAGAAAAAAGAATGGATAGGTTCTCTTGAACGCAAAAAAGTGGCAGAGAGAACACTCGCATCTAACATCACCCAAAAAGGCTGGCATAAGAAACACCTGTATGTATCTAAACAGCCATCTAGAGTTACTCCACAGCAGCTGTCCTCTTTTCCAATAATGATTCAAGGAAACCCGAACACAGTTTGGTGAGTGGTGGCAAATTATGAGATGATCCTGTGAATATGGATTCCCAAGGTCTCTCTGATGGAAACGATGGAACCCAAGAAGTCTGGGTTCTCTTCATGTCAAACTCTGGTAGCTCACCATAGATGGATGCATACCCAAACTGCCCTGCTTGTCCTGTCATAGGAGAGGCAAAGAACCGGGAAAAAGATGACAGCAGAATTAGTCATGAGATAAAATCATTGCTGCAATAACTTATCATCATTAACTTAAATTCATGTGTTTTTTTTTTTTTTTATCATAACAAGAAGAGCCCTACTTAGATCAGAATCCTAAAAGGACAGAATCATACACAAGTTCTCAACCTGCATGTGATATGTTTATACTTCACAATCTCAGCTAAACACAGCGTAAATCTATCATTTCATGGGATAAATAAAACAGGATAACAAGAGCACCTGACAAATTGAAGCATCTCATAGAAAGGCTATATTTGCTTTGCCCATTAATAGTGATGATAGTGCAATAGTGAAGAAGATCATGAATTTGATTTGGATATAAATGAGGTTAAAACTATTATAAGGAAGACTCACCTTTCTGTTCAAGGGCAGCAAGACCTTCCTTTCGGCTCATGCTAACCTCATGGACATCTTTGCGGTATGGGTCAAAGAGAACATATTCATGATCACCATTCATGTATGCAAGCATCACCTGAGGTGCTTTACCATCTATACTGATTTCTTCAACAGAAGATGGATTTACTTGAAAAAAACCAAGAGCCCCTCCCTTGGCCTGCAAAAAGCAAATAATGTATACACATAATTCTGCCCCTATTATCCTGAACTATGATTGACGTGTATACTAAAATTGGAGCAGAATACAGTACCACTAAAGATATAGTTAACAATGGCATGGGATTTCATGCAACAAGATTTCAGCTTCTATATAAATATATAGAGTAGAGACGCACACGCACACAAATCATCATCAAAAGAATTTCGGTGGTACATGCACTTAAAATTACTTAAAAGTCAATTGTTAGGAGAGATGGGTGAAAAGTACAACATTAGCGTTCTCTCTCTCTCTCTCTCTCTCTATATATATATAAAATATTATATTATATCCATCCATCTATCTATCTATCTATCTATCTATCTATATATATATTATTGTTCTTTCAAGGTAGCAATAAAAGGTTGTGTTTCTCTATTGCTTCTTGTTAAAAAATTACATGGATCTCCAACCTCCTCTCCATGTTTTATACTGTCACCCCTATAAAAATAGACATCATGAAACTCAGAATGCAACACCTTATAGGGGCAGAGCAAATTTCCATTATCATAGGGAAGTGGTACTGAATGCTTATTACCAGCTAGAACTCAAAATAACTGTTTCAAAGGTTGCTCACGCAAACAACAGAAAATCTTAAGACAACCACAATTGATCCGTGGTGCTCCAAGAGAATGATATTATAACTGCTTTCATTTGATGTTTCACAGATCACGCTAAACTTTTTCATTTGAGTTGGCAGATGATAAAAATCATATCATTACAAGTAAAATACAAAGAACCCAATAACCAACTGAAATTCTTTTCTTCAGTATATAATGTTGTAGCAATATAATTGTCCATATACTTGAACAAAAGAAAATTTTAAAAAGACCTTCTAAATGCTAATAAATAATGTTTAAGCTACTAGAACTGCCTGACCGCATGTATTTGTCTAAGAAAAAAGTCACAATTCTTAATAAATTTGATCTTGGGCATATTTATTTATCCATCTTCATCACAAGCTAAGTTTTGCTCTTCATTCCAATGATAATTGGAAATGGATTGAGATCATACCTTCCTCACAGACCAGATTGCAGTAGGAACAGGATCAGTTGCATTGTATAATAATATGACACCGTCCCTTTCTTCAAAAGTTGTTTCATTAGATGATTCAGGAAGAAGGGCCAGAGCAGCAAAATAAGATAAATCAACTGCAGAAGCTACAGCTGCAAAATACAAGAACATAAAAATTTAACATTGCCAGATACAGCAACCAAAGTAAAAACACATTTTGACTTGACACATATGTCATATGCATAAAATTAAGCATGCCATAACCCATATGAGTACAGTAGTACAGGGCATAAAATAAGGCAAGCAGTTTCCAACACTACAAATCAATAACTTCAACTACTAACGAAATCCACTAAATTTTACAAATTGGAATGTCTACAGACCAGTTTTGACTTTTGCCATCTTGGAGAAAGGATTCATCGAATATGATAAATCACAAATAAAAAGTGGGCAGCAATTATATATTTATATGTGTTTGCATAATTTACATAAATTGTCTTTTTCACTAATAGTGAGTTAATGTTGTAGCTACTTTAAATTAAGATTACCAGCACCGGGTTGTTGAATACCCGAAAATTCACAGTTCAGACATTTGTACTAACTTGCTGATGAATTTGACATGCATTATTCAGACTTCTCTAAGGTATTCAGCAATGCTGACAAGTGTTTCACAATTGTACAACTCAACAGGCTAAATCAGAAAAACTTATAATTAGCACAAGTGCCACTTAGAATGTAGTCAATTACCATTGAAAATGAATATATACAGTGGTCTAATATTTTCAATGCGTTTATTTACTCATTTTAAAAACTATTTTTAAATGGAAGATTTTCAATGAAAAAGAGTTGAAAGTCTTAAATAGTTAAAAGCTACTTACTGTATTCAATCATTCTTATTTAAGGAAAACTTTGTCATTTAAATACATTAAACTTATATTCTTTCCTTTTTAACTATTTATTTTTCCTTTTTAATTTTTATTAATGTAAAATACTTGTAAAAGATCAACAAAAAAAGCTATTAAATATTTAACTTTCAGAAGAATACCAAATATTTTTACAGTAGAGATTCAATACTTAATTTTTCAGAACTAAAAATTCATTACTTAATTTTTCATGTTCAATTTTTTCAGTTTACCAAATAGCACCTTATTTAGCAATCATCAAAACCTCGTCTTGTTATTCTATATCAAAATGACTTATATATCACAACAATCTACCTTAAGCTTCCAAAAAAAAGGCATACAACTTAAAGCAGGAGGATCTAACATTTATTGCTTTGATAATTGTATTTAGATATTAATTCTTTCCCTTTTTATGGCTATAAATACTAATACTAGTTATATTCAGAAAAATTTGAACATGGAACCTCTCCAGGCCTTAGAAGATCATTGACGTTTGCAAAAAATATCATTAGCTGAAAAGAAAAAGTGTTTCACCTTCTGTACGAAGCCTATATGACCAAGATAGTGATAACTTTGACATACTCCAAACCGATAGTTGTGGCTTTGAACCACATGATGCAGCGACAAGATTATCTGACCTCCCAACAAATGATAGGGTAACAATTGGCTGTGGGACAAAAAACGTAGAAACAATTAACCTTAAACTAAAGACTAAAGCATACAAAATACATGAATGCATTAGCAAAGACAGAAGGCCATATTCTGTCAAATAGAGGAACTCCATTTTTCTTTTTATAGGGATAGAGAAACTCTATTTGTAAACAGCAAACAGAAAAAAGGAGATGGCTCATGTTCCAACAGAGAAGGCAATTGAATTCCAAAATTTTGTTCCTTTAGCTTTCCATTCTTATAGGCAATTTTAACCTATTATTCCCTTATTTAGTAAATACTCTTATACATAGGTTCCTGCCTGTCCATTCTATCCTGGTCAGATCAAGAATGTGGTCACTTTTCCGTTTCCAGCAGACACATAATAACTAACAACAAATTAAAAATGTACAGAACCATTGAGACAAACCCTTGAGATAACTATAGTCTAAAGTTGTTGGCAAAGACTAAGCTATGTTAAGTGTACAGACATTTATTTACTATAAGGAGGTGTTGAAGTGATCCACCAAAGGATCCAAAAAGGACCAAAGCATGATGGCTAGGCCATGCCTGTCACCCTGCATTTACATGCTAGCTGTTTTATTAATATATGGTTTCCACAGCACAAATAGGGAAAGACAGATGGTAATAATAACATAATTACCGTGAGAGTTTCCCCAAGTACAGCCAAGAGAACATTCTTGTGCGGGTCCCATAATGTAATAAGGGTTTCTGCTGCAACAGCAAGAACAGAACCATCAGCAGAAAATGCAGCAGCAGTCATCGGCTTTTTTCTGCAACAGGGGAGACAATAGTTTAGAATAACAGATTTTGATATCTTTAAATCCCCATGCTGCGTAGGGAAGATAATATATCAGATTAATACGTGTTGCAAACTACCATTCTGTCTCTTTCCATGCAGAAGGAAAATCTCAATATGTCAAGTTCTAACATTACCAAGTGAACACTGATTGATTTAATTGAAACACAAAAGAAAATGTAGAACATCCCTCATTGAAATTAAGATGCCTTTTATGCAATGAAAAATCCTTGTAAAATCAATTTTTGCTCAAGTATATCATTCCATCTATGCAAGTTTTCTAATATATTAGTTAATACATCTGTGTTGGGCATGTAATACCGGCCTCCATGGGACAAGAATTGCATGTAAATTTAGAAGTCATACTTATAAGAACCAATAGCATGGCAAGTCCAGCTAGAATTCTGACCCATCTGATCATTCTGTGGACTCTCATTGCTGCATATCCAAACCTGATATATCAGAATAAACCAAAAGATAAGGTTAATTTCATTGGACATAGAGCGCAGTACTCCAAAAGCATGCTGATCCAAGATTACCTTGAAATCACCACCATAAGATGAACTAACCGCCATATCACCAGAAGGTTGGAATGCAACAGCAGAAATGCCCGCATCCCTATAAAACGTCAAGTATCATCATATATTCATTTCTACTTCTAATACATTAAAAGATAGTACATTCTAATCAACATGCAATTCAACTACCACTCTTTAGCAGAAACAAATACATAAGAGAAAATCAGAGGGGAAAACAATGAAGAACATGTGCTTTTTGAACAAAAAAGAGGACAAGTTTATTGTCACCGGAAAAATTGAACTCTAAAAGCTTAAAGTTCCATCTTTTCATACATCATGGCAGTATGAAAGTAGAGCTAGCAATGTGGTCTATCATGCACAATACAGTTCATCAGGCATTTCACATTTTCGATTTTTCAAGGGGAAGGGGGTGAATAAACCAGTTCACCTGTGTGGTTCATAAACAATGGTTGACAAGCTAAACTCTTTGTTTTGAGATCCTGATGCCCAAAACTTGAGGGAAACTAGACCACCTATGCCCTCTTCAGCAAGCTTCACTTCAGCAGTGCTCATTACAGAACCATCAAGGGAGAGAGCCACTGCAGTCACTATTACCTGCAAAATTGGTCTCAAATGATATCAACTACGGTCAATAACACATCAAATTTATCAGAAGATATGTAATTGTAAAAGAAAACTCAATTTACCGTGACATCATCGCCTGGTTGATGGTTTCTCTCACAAACTTGAACCTGAAAGGCAGCATATTTAAGAAATTTTCAACTTCCACCTTATTCCAAAAACTAGGAAGTAATGGTACAAAAATTTGTATTCCATGATAGGCACAGCACAAATGCAAAAAGAATCCATATACAATTTGATTTGTCCCACGAACATCCATTAGGCTAGATGTCCGTTAAGATTTAAGCAACTGAATAATAATATGCTCACCTCAGAAATTCCACGATCATCAAATAGGCTGTAAAATTGTATGCAATAATTCTCTGTACGTAAGGCAGCCAACCCAGCAGTTTGATCAAAAGCAATCCCATTACCCAAGCCTTTATACATCTCAGGATAAGAGCATCGAGCCTGAAACATACAATAAATACGAGTAACTAAGTTCAATTAGCAGAAAATAGAAATACATATACCAAGGTGGACCAAATCAAAGGTCCCAGAACTAGGCATTGACAACTACTATCCACATATCCTATGAACTAACTTAGCAGCATATTTACGAATTACTTTTTAAGTTCACAACCATAAGGTGTAAGCAATTTTGCACATTTACACATTATCATGGAAGTGTATATCCATGGTGCCAACCATCACCAAGCACAGTAAATCATTTATATGGGATCTATTAACATTATATAGAAAATTAATATCTGCAAATCATCCAGTTCATTGTATGGCGATTTCAATCAATCAAATACTTGATGATCACAACAACATAACTAGAAAGGAAAACGTTCATGACATTGTGGACATGCACATCAGAACAACCTTTATCCCCGAAATAGTCTTCAAAATTCCCATTGAAGGCATTTTCAGTAGATGAATTTGATTATCTGCACAAGATATCTGAAGACCCTCAGTTAGTACTTAGTACAATAACTACAACTAAATAATACTCTCTTAAGGAACAAAAAGCAATAACACAACTGTAGACAACAATTTCTACTTACAGAAGAAAGGGTAGGATCAAGAGAATCTACAAAATACAGCAGAGGAGATCCAATTCGTGGCAGAAATTTCTTCTTCCCTGTGTCTAGTTGCCAAACCACAAGCACTCCTTCCTTTCCCCCTGAATACTTGAAAAAGTCAGTGTTATAAATAGAAAACTGACTTCAGTGAGTGTATGAACAAAAAGCTAGAGGAAAAAAATAGTGGAAGCGATTGATTTGAAGCACATTTCAGCCAATTAATTTAGCCAACAACCAAAAGGGTTAATAACGAAGTTAAAACATACATCCACTTTGTCTATTGCCAATGAAATTTGTAATTTATCATATGCAAGCATTCAACAAAATGCACAATGCTGCTAATCTAGGGTCCAAAGAAAACAAAAGTATATTCAGTTGGTGAACTACTACCAACCTTTATATTTGTAAAAAGAGAAATATAGTGGAAAATTCCAAAAACAAAAGGCCAATCCATTCTCATCCTCATGCCAGAATAATTGCAAGAAACCCCCAGAAAGAGAAGTACACAAAAGTTCATGAGTTATACATGTATATCAATTTTCAGTTACCTGAATACAAATATGCGCCATCTGAAGAGAAAGAGAGGACATTGACTACAGTAGGGTGCCAATGCCATGTAGAGCATGAATCAGCATCATCATTATCCCTCACGCCAGGTTTGTCTTCTTGAACATCTATCAACCTTTCATTCACTACTCTATTTCCTATAGCAAAAGTTCTATTGCCAAATCCCCTCCAAATTAAAATTCTCCCAGTCACATCCCCTGCAGCTACAATTCTCTGAGTTGGATGGAATGCAATGACAGTAATCTTCTTTGTATGATGTAGTGTTATCTTTGTGACTGCTGCATGCTCAGACCCTGGATCAGGAACCTTCCATACATGAAGCTTACACTTATTTTGGACGCCAAAAAATTTTCCTGAAGGACTAACAGTTAAAACCTCTGGCTTTTTTGTCTGTAGAAGAAAGAGACAAACATAGTATCATTCATCTAAATTATAATCCTTAAAAAAAAAGAAAAAGGAGCAGAATCCCACTTTTTTAAATGACTCCAAACACGCTCTAAGCTCAAAACTCAAGCCAAAGTCATCACAATAACAAATATAACTCTTTTTCAGGAGGGAAGCAAGGGAGTTTTCTCACAAGATTTTTATGCCATAGTCATAGTAAGAAAACACCACATTAAGAAACATCTCTACTCTCTCCATTACTCAACCATACTTAAACGCCCCATGTTGAACAATTTTTTAATGTTCAGGCAAACATTCCTACCACCATATCAACATCCAGTCACTTTAATTAAGCTACAGCTATGTACAGCATTTCTCACGGCATTAATTTTATTAAGTCAAGGTCACAAGGTCTATCTCTAGTTACTTAGCAAGGCAAATCACACCTGCTTTACATTTTCAAAAGCTATACATACAAACAGAAAAGAAGATCTGTAGAAATTTTTTGGATTATACCTCTCCCAAAATTAATCTACCAACTAAACGAGATTTGCTTAAATTACACTTCCGGATTTGTCTCCGCAAGGCTTTAGGCTTCTCTTTTGTTTCCTTCATCTCTTCAGCAGACACATATGCGAAAAGGTCTCGACGCTTTTCATTATCCTCAGCTGGAACGTCAAGGAAAGATGGAATCACCTACCATTAGAGATAAAATAATCAACACTCACTAAGAAGTATGGTAAGAAAAAGAAAGCGAAAATTTAAACTAAGAACAATGAAGGAAAAGAAGAACACTATGCACTCATTTCAAGCACACAAATAAATGCATAAAAAATTAAAAAATTAATGAAAAAAAATCTAGGATGCACTTATTTCAATCACACAGATCAATGCATAAACTTTTAAGCAAATTAGACTTGATTTGAGCAACCAGATTTTCTTCTTGTGATGGTTAGCCAATATCTATTCAATTTGTGGTGTATGGTAATGAATAATCCTCGTCACTATTAATACTCGTTAATAGCTTTTCATTATAAAGTAACTCAGTCCAATTAAAATAGAAAAAACGTCACAACAGAACATCTTCAACAGAATTAGCCTGGATCTTAATTAAGTTTGGAAATTTGTAATATAATAGCACAACTACCAGTTATAATGAGCTTATTATAATATTCAATAAATAAAACTTTTTTCATTATTGCTTTTACTACTCTGACTTCTTTTTTTTTCTCAAAAGCAACATAATAGATTAAAAATAAGGAAACAGCTAAACCGCAACCCGCATTCAGACATTTTTTATCAACAAAAATTTAAAAATTTTAATTCCGAAGTATTGAAACAAATGTTAAATGCTTACCATGGAGAAAATTGGCATTCGAATATCGATAGTCTTCATTAACTCAGGAACCGAAAAATCCCAATAACGAATGGAACCATCAAGCGAGGCGGTCCAACAATAACACAAAACCTTGGCGGCTGGATTCGACGCTGGCACCACGACGACCGAGGTAACGAGCGCCGTGTGGCCCTCAAGTGAGGTTATCTACGCCCAACCAAAAAAAACAGAGAATATTGAAATTTCAGAAGATGAAGCGAAGAAGAAACAGAAAACAAAAAGAAAAAGAAAAAACCTGCAAGCCCGTGGCGGTGCTGAAGATCGAAACGGTGTTGGCGGTGCAGACGAGGAGTTTCCTTGCGTCGTTAGAGAAAGCAGGAGCTGAAGACACAAAGCTTCGACCACCTCTCATCATTGTTTTTCTGTGAGAGAGACTTTCTTGTCTGAGAGGAAAAGAATGTTAGTCTAAGGTCGTCGGCCCTGCTTGCTCCTCTGCAAAGCCCTAGTTAAAACCCCATTTTAATATTTTTCTCCTTTCTCGGTTCGGAGGGGTTTTGTTAGTGCTGAGCTGGCACTTTCATGTGTGAACGACTGTTTCTCCTAAATTAAAAAAAAAAACTCTTAAACAATTTTTAAAAATTCAAATTAATTTTTATTCGTTCATGGCATTCAATCAAATTTTTATATTTTTATTTTCAATCAAATATATCATTATACTTTTATTTTAAGTTAAAATAACTCTTACAATTAAAAATTAATTTAATCAGAATATCTCTTATCATTTTATGTTATATGACGCTAACGTGATATGTGGAGATGATATAATTAATGATAATATAGTATACCAATATATTATAATTGATAATGATATAGCATGTTATGTGGTATTTTTTACCTTCTACATCAATACCACATCATGCCATATGGATATAAAATGACAAGTAGTATTTTAATTAATGAAAATTACTCAATCATTCATCATAAGGGTTTATTTGATCCAAAATAAAAATATATGGCTTTAATTAAACATAATAAAAACATAAAAGCTTATTTGAATTTTTTAAACTATTTTAAGGATTTTTTCGAACATTATGCTATTTAAAAATGAATAATATGATATTTTTAATATGCAGCTAGCATTTTATGATCATTATAAATATATAGTCAATAAGTTATAAATGTAATAATACAATATATAGCATTTTATGATCATTATAAATATACAGTCAGTAAGTTATAAATGTAACAACACAATGTATTATCTAACCTATATTGATTTCTACCTACATACATTCTCTACATCTAATATCTGTTCATGGGATTTTATCAATTTGAAAAGGTATTTTCAATTTTTCATTTCTTTTCTTCTTTCTTCCTAACTCTCGTTCTTTCAAAATAGGTAATGTTTGAGACCTAGCTCCTCTTTTACTCTCACACCAAATTTTTAAAGCTTTCTAGTTCCTTCTGATGTTGCTTGTTGAAATTGATGCATCAACAATCACATTAGAATGGGCAATGTTTAGACTCTTCAATTGAACCTAGCAGCTCTTTTTCTGCTCTCACACCAAAATTTTAGAAGTTTCAAAAATTCGGCTCCTTTAAGAAATGGTTGTTGAGATCTCCCCTGTCTTTGCATTTTTTTTTTAATTCTTGCACTCATTTCTGACCTACCCCTCCTTTTTGTATTCCTTTTTTCGTTTTCTATTTTGAGCCTTTGTCTAAATTCTCTACATTTGAAAATTATTTTTCTGGTTCGAAGGTATTAGTTCAAAATCATAAATGGAGGATTTAGGGTATAAAGATCATTCCAGTGCTATTAGGTATGTGAATATGGTTTAATATGCCAATACTTTGTTATTGTGGATTTTTTGTCCAATTCTAACGTTTGTTACCTCAATAATTATAGCGGTGAGTTTGCATATGCTTGACAGAAATGTAACCCCATTGCATAAGTTTGAACCAACAATTCCATCTTCAATTGATTTTATCAAAACTTCCAACAATTCAAAACAACGGCATTTTGTACTTATGTCTAGGATCTTTTCATGGCTAGCTTGAATAAAATCATGTACAACTGTTGTGTTAATCCACATACCTTAAAGATCTAAGTTTTGACCATCTTCCCATGCATTATTCTAGACGAAATCCAAGTTTAGTCTCATTATATCCTTTACATTGAATATTTGGTCTAAATACTTGAACTAAAAATTCTATGGTTTTTTGCTTTGCAGGTTCAATGTTCAACACAAAAGATGTAGAAGACTCTGAAAATAGTTTTGGAGGTGTTATGAGGGCAAAAGGGCATTCTGCAACTGAATACAACCTCATGTGGGTGACATGCAAAGATAGTTGAAGAGAAATTAAAGTGGGGATGTCGAATATTAGATAATTTTTTCTTTTTCACTTTTTTGTAGTCTTTTCAATGTAGTGTTTGTCTCTTATTTTTATTTCTTCCTTTATTTTTTTTTCTTCCATTCTTTACTTTTTCTCTTTTTTGTTTGCTTCAATTTTTCCACAATATATAAAAGAGTAAGTTTCAATATCTTACTTGTGGTCTTATTTTTTAAGCTTTGACATTTCAAAAGGCAATCGCTCAGAAAGAGGCATAATTCCAGCTTCCAAAGATAATGTAATTGAAAAGTGTTAGCACATGCTTAGATGTGTTATAAGTTTACAGTTGAATTTGGAACATTTTTGTCCTTTCACTAACATTTTTGACTTTTAAAACTAAATGTGCTCTTCCTTTCCCTATGAATAATTGAACTTTGGTTTTTTTTTATTATGTTGGTTTTTTTTCTAAAGATCACAAAATAAAATGATATCTTGCTTATCGTCTTATTTTTGAAGCTTTGATATCATGTATTGGATGCTCTTGGTTTGCATCTGAAGTTGCAACATGTTTAGTGCCATAGATATTTCTTTGTACCGACGTTAAATTCTATTCATTTGGATTGATTTCATAATCTTTCATCATCATATTGTTCAAATCCTTTTAATTTTTTGCTGCCAATATTTAATTCTTTATGATCATCTGATGAAATTAATTATCTTACTTATTATCCTTATTTAGGTAGTATTAAATTTATTCTTTTTACACTTCAATGAATTTGCTTATCGTTCTTTTCAATTGTGCAAATGTTACCTACTAGTAATTGCAATTGTATCAATTATTTTGAATATGAACTTCTATTTACCTCTATATATAATGACTGATATCCTAAGTCAAATTGGGTTCTTTACTATTTTACATGTATTTTCTTCAACTCCTTTAAAACAAAATGATCTTTATCACTCTGCTCACCACTTTAACTTACCTTTTAGACCTTTTTCACTTTTTGTCTTTTTTTTTCTCTTTTAAAGTGTAGCTACTCTTTCTTATCCCTTTAACATGTCAAATTGGCTTCTAGCCTATGGAATAACCACTTAATGACTCCTTGCATAGGCAAGGTATTAGTGTGCTCAGCAATGTTTATGTTGGAATGTGTTTTTTTCCGGTTACTGGTGTTAATTCTCTCAAGTGCACTATTATTATAGCTACATATTTAATCCATCAATATCTGGACTTTAACTACTAAAGTGATGTTTCTAATTTCTATATGAGAATATAAATGTAGGTGAAGAGTGTTGGCTCATCCTTAGATGTGTTATAAATTTAGAGTTGAATTTGGAACATTATTGTTGTCCAATGAGATGACTTGACTCTATCAAGCTCTTTATCATTTCACAAACTCTTTTGACTTTTGAAACTAAATATGTTTTTCCTTTCTTGATGAATAATTGAACTTTTTTTTTTGTGTTATGTATGTTCTATTGTCAAATAATTCTCTATGTTGTTTTTTTTTTTAAAGATCACAAAATAATATCATACCTTACTTGTAGTTTTATTTTTGATGCTTTGACATCATGTATTGAATGCTCTTGGTTTGGGTTTAAAGTTACAGCATGTTTAGTTACATAGATATTTTCTTTGTATACAAGTTTTATCATTTGAACTGATTTTAGAATTTTTCATCATCATATTGTTCAAATCCTTATAATATTTTCCTGTCAATATTTAATTCATAATGATCATATGATGAAATTACTTGTTTTATTTACTATCCTTATTTAGGCAGTATTAAATTTATCTTTCTTACATGTTTGGATTTTTACTTGATTAGATTACATTTTTTTCATTTTTTTGTGTGCGTTGATTATGATGCTGACTTTGATACCTTAATATTGTCATATTAATTGTATCAATTTCAAAAAAATTACCATGTCTCTCCTAATGTAAGATCTTTCATATTATTTTAAATTTTGAGATATATAATCTTAAAACAATTCTTTTTTTTAGGGAATATAACCATCAAAGCCAAGGTATTCTCGTAGGTAAGTTTAAAGTATTTCAATTAAAATATCTCCATCGTCATATTTTTATTATTAAATAATTAGGATTATTAAAATTCCAAATTTCTATCATTTCCTTTTTCACGTGAGTGTTAGTGTTTTTCTTTTTATTTGATTTTTTTAATGTGTTAAATGTGTGAATTTAAAATCGATTGTCTACTTTTTCTTTGTTCATATCTTGATGAACAAAGACAAAACTAAGGTTAGAATATAAAATGTGCCAAATTTTATTCTGATTGTGCTGCTTTTATGCGTCGTCGAGACTTTTTTTGTATTTAGTTGTTGGGTTTGATGGTGAACTAAAGACTGTGTCTCAAAAATTTATTGATGTTTTCATTCCTTCTTATTTTTATCATTCACGCTTCTTGAATCCAAACACAAATGAGTATCACCAATAGTTGGCAAGCCCTAGTCAAATATAAAATTCTGTTGTGATTACAAACTCCAAACAAAAGCTTGGTTATAACATTGTTGAATCATCATCCTATATTCAAAATGTTAAACATGATTGTCCAAATTCTTGAAAGAGGAAAATTGTGAGCTTTGACGCTGATCACCAAGATGATGACAACTCTCTCAAACGAGAGCTATCTTATGCTTCTCAAATGCTTCATATTCTTAATGATGAAGATGATGTCTCACCATTTGATCGACAAACTATTCATATTGGGACTAGCTTTGTTAGAGATAATTCAACTTCTATGCATTTTGATTCAAGTGAGTATTTTTATGAATTTCCATTTTATATATAGTATTTATTATTTTCATGACTATTTATGCTTGGTTTTCCTAACCATTTTATGTATTTCATATGCAGATCAATATACTATTCCTCTATATTTAGGTGTCCTATGCTATATGTGTTGTTTTTGTGATGTGCAGATGTGGTATGAAGAAAGAAAAAATAGGTCAAGGAATGAACGAAATATGAGATTTACTATGTGTTGTGTGGAGGGTAAAGTGTCTTTCCCACCTTTCATGCAAACACCTCCACTATTGGCTACATTACTAGATTACAAAGGTGATCAAACTACTTATAAATTTAGATATAACAAACGAGTTTTACAATTTGATGTTTCAATTCACATCTATAAGTGGTAATAGACAATGAAATTAATAAAAGGCCAAGGCTATGTCTTTAAGATCAACGAGCAAAATCATCACAAAATAGGTTTTTTGTTGCCAGTTGATGGTCAAAGACTGATGTTTGCACAATTATACATCTATGATACTGAGAATGAAGTGTCTAGCAGAATTAGTGCATTGGATATAATTTCCAACAATTTAGTGTGGATGAGAATATTGTAAAGTAATTAATAGAAATGCTTGACCAAACTAATGAAATTGTCAAAGCTTTTCGAATGGTTAAGGAACGTATTAAAGAATCTGATTACATGCCAACTAGGTTGAGATTAATTGGTGCACGAAAGAATGATGATTAGCAATATACAAATCATATCTCTTCAAAAATCATTGCACTTATTGTGGGAGATGTTGACCAATTGATTAACAAGCGTGACATAATCGTTGAATATAGATCTAACTGTTTACGAAAAATAAATGATTTACATCCAGCATTTATTGCTATGCAATATCCGCTGTTGTTTTCTTATGGAGAAAATGGCTTTCACCTTAGTATTCCATGCAAAAAGTGGGATCACACAACCAAAACCAAGCAAGGGACTGTGACTGCAAGAGAGTTTTATGTTTATATGCTTCAATTTCGCTTGAATCAAGATTTCACAGTGTTCTAGGTGGAAAACCTTTTTACCAATATATAACTAGTGCATTTACAAGCGTTGAAGGAATGAGATTGGATTATAATTTGAGGAATCAAAGGAATTCAGAACTAAACTTTTTCAAGGAGTAGTTGATGCTTTCACAAAAGGTGATACAAATGGGAGCATAATTAGAAAACAAATAATTTTGCTAATAAAGTTTACAAGAGGGTTGCGTTTTTACATGTAAAATTATTAGAATGCCATGACAATATGTACATATTACGACTACCCTAATCTTTTATCACCTTTATATGTAATAGTAGATGGCCAAAAATAATTGCAGCATTGAACTTCGTTAACGAACAACAAGTGGAAGATAGACCAGATATTGTTTGTCGGGTTTTCAACATTAGATTTTGATGTTTCATCAAAAAGTAGGTAAATGATCAACATTTTGGAAAAATTTGAGCAAGTTAGTCTTCAAAATTAATTTATTACATATCGCAATACAATTACAAAGCTTACCATTCATTTTGTTTGGTTAGTGCTTGTATTCTCATCATCATAAAATAAAATAATCATCATCTTTTCATTTTCCGATTTCATTAATTATCTATATGATAGAATATTAGAAGAGAGGGCTTCCTCATGCACATATATTGCATGGTTACATCTTGATAATAGGTGTCTTAGTCCGAAAGATATTGATCGCATTATTTCTATTGAGATACCTGATTTGAACATTGATCCTTTAAGTTATAAGGCTGTCATAGATTTTATGGTGCACAAACCATGTGGGGCAATCAAGCCAAATGCTATATGTTTATTCCCAATACAGTTTTTAATACAGCCACATATACTCACAATCTCATAAGCCAATTTCATAAAAATATCATTTATAACATAAGTAACGGTCTCCAATTACTCAATTTTTAGCAAAATTCAAATATCCAAGTAATTCACCGAATATCATTATTTAAACTTATTTCTTTGCAAACATCAAAATCTCTCTTTTTAAAGTCATTTTTGCATAAAATTCACAAATAACAATTAAAATAGACTTTAGATAATTTACAATAATATTAAGTTTACTCACCGTTTGCACAATTTAAATACTTTCTAGGTGCCCCGATCACTGTTCGTCGGGCACGACTTCCATGCCTTTACCGGAAGGTTCTCCTCCTAGACACATTGTAAAAATTACACAATTCACCACATTGATGCTAAATCACTATATAATTGACTTAAATCCTATACTAATGCATGGTATGAAATGCAATGGCCTAAAACGGCTTAAACGCGATATTAGCCTATTTTTGACACTTTACCCGATAAATTGCTAACGTACTCCATTTAAGCTCTAAATTGTCCCATTCTCTCTCCAACATTTCTAACCATTAAATACCAGCCAATTAACCTTAAAATTCACCAAAATCAGCTCACTTTCTTTCATGACAAATTCGGCCAAAAATAGGCATTAATGTTTTGATTTTTCCTAATCACTTTTCTCACTTAATTCTTTATTTTTTTCAAACCATTTTTCTTGAAATTCAAACAATTTTCCCTTGATATTTAACCCTCATGGTTCAGCCAATACATAACCCTAGAGAAATTGAATATTTTTCTGATGTTTTGTCCCTAACTATGCTTAGTTATCACTAAACAACCACATAACTAAAATCAAACAATTTCCATTATTTTCTCATCAATTTTCTTAGAACAAAAATCAAACAATCATCAATACCCAGCATTAAACCTTCAGCCTTGAGTGGGTAAGGTGAAAACATCTTGCTTTCTTGCTCAAATTTGTTTCCAAACACATCTATCTAACCAAAACTAACCAAATAACCTAAAATCAAATCAATTAAAAATCAAAAACTCTCCTTCTAATTTCGTCCAGCCCTTGATACCCATTTTCAATCTCTTTCCTCAACCATGGAAAATGAAAACAAGAGCATGGGTATGGTAGGAATCAAGCCAAAGTTGAAGAATCTCACATTTTTCAACTTAATCGGGTGAAATCTCCACTTTTTCTCTTGAATTTTGGCTAGTTTCCTTATTTTCCCCCTTTGTTTCCTTTGCTTTTCCTATGCTCCAAGTTTTGTCCCGATTCTGGTGAGAGAAAATCAAGTGTACAAGCTGACTTTTAATGCTTTAATAATAAAGTATTATGAATTGCCACGTGTCACAACTAATTCATCTAAAATTTTGACTATTTGACTTTTTCTACTAAGTTTCCCACCACAAATATTTCCATGTGTATCCACTCTATTTTTAAATAAAATCCTTGACTTTTGACAAAATTTTTACTGGTAGAAATTACCGTCTTGCCCCCGATAAGGCAAAATTATGGTTTTACCCTTATACTTCAAAAACACCAAGAATTGAAATTTTTCACTACTAAACCACCTATTATGCTTCCAATAATCATATAATACTTCAAATAATTAATCTTGGTCACAATTTCCATCAAATAACCAAATTTAAAAATTTATGTGGCAAAATGACCGTTTTGCCCCTAACTAGTAAATTTTCTCGATTGACTCCAAATTGGACCTCGAACTCCGAATCACCATTTGAGTCATTCCTAGACTGTGAAATATCAAATTTCATCTTAAAATTTCCTATTTGAACTAGTTAGAGGTTAAATTAACTCAAGTGTGCCGTTAGGTACAATACCGGGTTTCGTCTATTCTTAGAGGCTTTCCTAGCGTATAAACATGTTACTTAGTGCATGTATGTTATGACATGTGTTTATAGGGTCGGGTTTTACAGTCATAGTGGTATAAGAAAAACTTTTCTTTGGAAAACTATCATATGTGCCCTTAGAGGAATTAGTCAGATTATCTTGGCTGTTGCTTCGTTTGGCATAGCTTATTTATTGCTCTCTTGAGGTAAAACTGCTAATTCGAGATTCAAGATACTTATTGATGTTGATGATCTGTCTACTTATGAAATAAAAAAAAGAATGCAATTAGCAAGTTTGCTTCAAAAAACTGCTCTCATTCTTTGGGATGAAGCACCAATGATACATAGGAACTGTTTGGATGCATTGCACAAAAGTCTCTAAGATATCATGCATGATGATACCCAACATGAAAACGAGAAAACTTTTAGCAAGAAAATAATCATCCTCGGAGGTGATATCAGACAAATTTTGCTTGTCATTCCATCTAGATCTAAGCATGATGTAATCAATGCTTCAATATGTAAATATCTTCTATGGGAACACTGCAAAATCTTTACTTTATAAACAAACATGAGATTATTGAGTCGATCGCTTGATCAAGTTGTAACTGGTGAAATTGAAGACTTTGCTAGATGGATTTTGAAGGTTGGTGATAGTTGTGCACTAAGAACTGGTCTTAATGTTGATAACGATACAACAATCATTGAAATTCCAAATGATTTGTTACTCAGTCTTGGAAATGATCCAATTCAAACCATATGTTTTGCTATCTATCTTGAATTTGCTAAAAAATTTACAAATATATCATATTTGCAACATAGGGCAATAATAACTCCATACAATGATATAGTCACCCTTATCAACGAATTCATGCTTTCCAAACTACTTGGTGATATCAAAACTTACTTGAGCTGTGAGACAATGTTAATGAATTTGCCTAGTAGCAGAGATAAAGATTTCTTGTATCCTATTGAATTTCTCAATTCTTTATATTTTAATGGGATCTCGAACCATAAACTTCAATTAAAAGTTGATGCTACAAATATGTTATTAGGGGACATAAACCAAAGCTTGGGATTATGTAATGGCACTAGATTGATGGTGACTCATTTAGCGTCCCGTATGATCCAAGCTAAGATCATCACTAGAAACCATATAGGTGAAAAAGCATTTGTTCCTAGAATAAACATGATAGTGAAAAATTCAAAGTGGCCTCTTGTTTTAACTAGAAAACAATTTCCAATTAGATTGTGTTATGGGATGACAATACATAAGAGTTAAGGACAAACACTTGACATAGTTGGCTTGTTTTTGCCCAAGTCGGTTTTCACTCATGGCTAGTTATATGTTGCTCTTTCAAGAGTAATAAATAGATAAGGATTAAAAGTATTAATCCAATTTGAAAATGATTTTGATATATGAACTACTATAAACATTGTTTATAAAGAAATTTTACATGCTTTACATTAGATATATTCCATTCGTTGTTGATACTATTATATTTTAGGGTTTCCTATTGTGTCCTATCTATAATAAAAATGTATGTGTCAATTAACTTCATATAAATTATTATGAATTATTGTATCGTGCAAGATTCTTCTAAAAATGTAGATCTTCTTTGTGAATTATAGTAGATGTTTACGATTTTAATTGTCTCAACTATTACTATACATTTTCAAAATTTCTATCAATTGAATCTTCTTTAATTACTATTCTCAACATTTAACACTAGGTGCTTATCTTCATTTTACAAATTTTTTGCTACTATCTCATGATACTTTTGTTTATATTTATTTTCTATTAATATATCTAAGATCATGATAATTTTTTTATTGCTAAATTATCTAAACTTATTATCACATAGTTTTACAGGAAATCATGTCATACCAACCTCTGTCCGAATTGTAAATTGGAAAGGAATGAGACATAATTCAAATCTGTGTTGCATGCATTTAGCACAATATCAACTATAAATAGGTAAATGACATTATTAGTCTTAATTTCTTTGCCATGATAATAAGGTTCGTCAACGTTTCTTAATGATGTGATCTTAAAATAATGATGTTCCAAATCTTATGAAAAAATTAATAATCTTATTTACGTCTAGGGCAATGCGATTCGAGTTGTCATCCATAAAACACACATGAAAGAATTTGAATCCATACTAAAAAAGGTACATGTTTACTGCATTTTTGATTTCAAGGTGTCTAAACCAAAAAAAAAAAAAAACTACAATGTACTTTCAGCTGCTTGTGCCATCATAATCACTCCAAAAACAAAGATTGTCAAGGCATCATCATCTGTTTAATCATTTCAACGCCACTACTTCCATTTTGTGGAATTTGAACATGTATCACGCAAATATAAAATTAACGAAACTTTCACTGGAATGTTTAAATCTTTTTCTTATCTATTTAAACATGTCACTTATTTACTAATTTTTACATAAAAGTGTAATTCAATTAAAATATTTAGACAAGGCATTCAAATTAGCATTAAAATTTTCAAGTCATTACTTTACTATGAAGTATGTGTTTGAACATAATAAGACAGCCTTTACCCAATTAATTGGTGTGAATATTCTTCAAAATGTTGCATCTTTTTTCATTGCACTGTGCCTTGTAGATATGTGGATATTGCGTTGTTTTTTCTTTTAATTAGTTTACTATCACATTTTGCTTTTTTAATTGGTAATGATGTTGAATGTGATGATTAGCACATACTCTAATGAATTTTTTTCTCTAATAAGGTAATAGTATGCATTGGATTTTGAAACACTTAGCTTTTCTGCATGTTAGGAGAACTACAAGGCTTTGTATTATTATTTAAATAACGAATAGAGTAAATATATTCCACCTATATATAAATTTATTACAACACCACCACCAACCATGCTTTAAATGCTACCACTTTTGCAATTAAAATGCTTAAAATTGTACCATATGTATTAATATTTTAAGATGATTTGGATTGGTGGTGGCTTACTCCAATCTACAAAACTTGATTCCTTTTATTCAATGGCCATGATAAAACCAGTCGTGTGTATGTACAAATTTGTAGTTTAATAGGTAAAATTCATCTTAAAGAATGTTAACACAGTTTTGTTTTATAAGATAAGGAGAGAAAAGGAAAGTTTTTTTTAATACCATTTGTATAAATTTATGTCATAACCCTTAGTGAATTATCTCTTTCAAGTAATATGGTTTAAAGCAATGAAATTCTCAAATAGAGCTAGAACTCAAATTTCTGAAGCAAGCTATCCTTGATATTTATCATTCTTTAATATTTGATTCTTACTTTCATAAAATGGTATAATTACTCAAATTTCATAAAATGCTATATTTTGAAATTTGTTCTTTCATTTTCGCATTTCTCTTGGATGATTTTCTCCTTTTCATGCATCATTGATATATTTTGTATTTCTTTTTTCTTAACTATTAAATCCTCTTGAAATTTAACCCACCCAATTATTATGATATTATCCAACTTAGTAATTCTATGTAAAATCTTAGTAATTTATTCATTGTTAAATGCAGATGTCATCGGTTTGGTCATTTCAATGAGCAAAGTTACTGTCATATACATCAACAACAAGTCAACTAAAGTTCCTAAATGGAACTTTCAATTGTAGAACATCCGGTTTGTTACATTTATAATTACATGATGCAATTACTAAAGATACAAAACCTTTTATCTTGAATCTATTTTTTTGATGTAAAAATGATTGACATCGAACTATACTTTCTAAACCAATATTACATTTCTATAAATGATTAATGTCAGTTAACTATTTGATATTCTTTCTCTTTCTATCCAGAAGCATAATAATTAATGTGGTCTTTTAAAGAGATCTTGCATATTGTGTTGATGATGATTATAGGACTAAAAAGCAAACCAATCATTATTTTGGCTGTTGTGACTGTTGGTGAATACCAATGTAAGTCAATTAAATTTTCAACTATTATAATATCTTCAATCATTATAATGTTTAATATGAACATATTCACAATTTTGTCCGTTCTATACATAAATTTGTAAAACAACTATCACTTGCTTCATGCTTTGCATCCAAAGTTTATGTTGACTTAAATATTTCAATTGTGACAGACATGAAAGCTAGGTAAACATTGAATAGAATTTATGATCTATAATGTTTTTTTTTTTCATTTCGTTGTTGTTTCTTTAACCACCATGCATTAGCATTGAAGTTATTATTTCTTGTTTTCATGTTCAATTCATATTCAAATTTGTTACTTCGTGTTACTGCTTGAGGTCCGTCAACGACTACAAATACCACCTGATCAACAAGAAAATCACAATTGTGTGACAATTAAGCAATTATTGCAAATTGATCACTCCAAATCACAAGTAACGATATCTTTGAATAATTAATTATACAAACAGAAATTATATTCAGTCTATTTTTTATCATCTATTAGTTTATATTTGGACTTTTCATTACAGACAGAGACATACACTTGCATTGCAAAAATCAAAAAGTTTGATTGCACAAAAAGATGGTATTACATTGGTTGCAAAATATGCATGAAAACATTGCAACAAATAAGTTATACTTTTTAGTGTCCAAGTGCAAAACATAGAGAGCAACTACCTCATCTATGGTACATTTATCATAATAAATCATGATAGTCATTAACTAAACCTGATTTTTCATCACTCCTATTATTATTTAACAAAATCATGTTCTTTCTTCCAAATTAACTGCAAATTGATCATCACTGTTGAAGACAATATTAATAATGCAACATTTATGGTGTTTGGTGATGATGGTGAAAAAGTTATTAATGCATCAATTCTTAAACTTGCATTGTTAAACCACTTTGACAAATATGTCTTTCTTGAACCAATCACCAAACTCATTGTTCAAAAAAAGTTATTCAACATAAGCTTGGTGACAAAATTATTAGACACTAAAAATTTTACCTTTAAAATCAATAATTGCAAAGCTGTTGATGAATCCCAAAAACCAACAATGATGCTTGGACAATCATCCACCTGTGAATCGACTTTACAGTTGGATAAAAAAAAACTCAACCTGGAAGTCCAAAAATGTCCTTATCGCCCATTAGAAAACCAGATACAATAAGATCTCTTTCCTTAAAAATTTCCAAACAAAAAAGTTAAGATGAGGTAACAGACAAGTACTATTTTTATACTTTGTTTTGAATTTTTGAATTTAATAATATACATTTAGGATATCTTCTCAATGACAATGTTGTTGTTATGGTTATATTTTCCTTGCTATAAGATGTTGATACTTGGCAATTACAATTATTTTTTTATTAAAACCACAACATACCTTTTTCATTTAATTTGCTTTGGTGATTTGTGTTGGGTAAATTTTTAAGTTTGATAATATACATTTAGGATATTTTCTCAATCACAATGTTGCTGTTTGTATTTCTAAGAGTTTGTTGTTGGTTTCTATATTAGATTATTTATTCACTCCTTTCCTTTGAACTAACTAATTTTTTTTGTTTTTTCCATCTTTTTAATTGCAGAAAATAATTGCTTAATAGCGACAAACAAGTGCAAGAGTGTTGCAAAAGGTTCAAATATGTTATCCAAATTCATTTCCTTTTATTTTTTCATCTTTTTTTTTGTACAAGATTTGAAAAGGTAAAAAAAATAATTTTCTATAGCAAAAGAAAGCCATCGCCTCCCCCTTCACTCCTATTCCAAAATATAGGCCAATCGATGCTAATAACTACAAGCATTTTCTATTTAAATTTTAAACAAGGAAAAACAAAGAAAAAGATAATGTGTATGCAAGTAAGAGATAAAGATTTCATTGGCTGCATGTTTAGCACAATGTTTAATTTAATGTTCAGATTCTTGATTAACTATTTGATATATTGAATTTCTCTTTTTTTCTAGCTTTGCTCAATTTTTTTCTCTATTAAGAAACTCACTTGCCATCATGTAAATGATTGTAGTCATTTTTTTATATAGAAAATTTTCAATTTTCTTTTTATTGCAGCAAAGGAATAATAAAAAGGCACAACCTTTTTCTTTTTTTCTTTAACACATGTTATGTCTTATCTGTTGTATTATAATTTGTTTATGTTTTTCTTTCATTGCTGATTATTCATGAAAGATCAATAGCAAAATAATCTTTCTGCATATTCTTATCATATTTTTTATTTTAAATGGACCATTTTTTATTTAATATTCGTTACAACACTAAATATGGATGAGACAAACATGGCTAAAGATCTATAATCACTGGTGTGACGTGAGTTTTTGTTACTTCATAAACGCTATCTTACTTGTCTGATGTTATCCAAAAATTGAGGTTGCATATTTGAAACGATTTGTACAAATCAAAGTTTGTCCTGTTTTTTGAACAACAAAGCGTTTAATTGTTCATCACTGGACATAAAACAACTTTTATACATTTTATAATGTATGATATTGTTATAATAAACTCCTACCTAACATGTTCCATGGCTACTCCATAATCAAATCATTTTACTATTTCAAATAATCTACATAAAAAATGATCTTCAAATTATACATCATTTAATAACCACGGCAACATAGCGCGGGTCGATAACTAGTTATTCCTTATTTATGTAATTTAATGTGATAATTGTTGTTTACTATATATTGGATATTTTAATTTACATGTAATGGAGTATATTAATTATAATCATATTAATAATTATTTTATTATAAATATTTATATATATTTCATTTGTAACTTTAGAATAATTAAATGTAAATATGAGCAAAATAAAATAAAGATAATGTATAATTATATAACATTCAATATTATAATAGTACAAATTAAACTTTAGAAAGCCTCATAATTTGAAATGCCTAGTCAAATATGATAAAAAAAAAGGAGATTAAATTATTAATATGAGTTTATTTTCATTTTTTATTATTTTTCTATTTTCATTTTTTCAGTTTTTATCTTTTAATTTCTTTTTTATTAAAACAATAATAATTTCATAATTTATTAATAAATTTTAATATCTTTTTATTTTGTTTCTTTTTATTTTTCACTATTTCAATTTTTCAATTTTTCTCTTTTAATTTCCTTTTTACCAAAATATTATTAAAATTTTAATAATTTAATTATTTATTATTAAGATATTTATTATTTATTATTAAAATATTAGGCAAAATACCCTCACTCTCTAACTTTTAGTCATAATTCTATGTAGGTCTATTAGTTTTCAAGATAGACAATTTGCCTCAAAAGAATATTTTTCGCTGGATATATAAGTCTAGTTGTTAGTCTACGTTAATATTTCTATTTATTTGATGACATGACAATATTGAAAAGATAATTTTATCTTTTATCAATTTTAAAAATTACCACATTATATAAATTATAATTTTTATTTTTAATTTTTTTCTTATTAAATAAAACCTCCCTTGATGCTCCTTAGAAGCACTCATCATGGCCTATTGTGGGTGCTCCTAGGGAGTTCTCGAGGAGCACCTAAAGTGGTACTCCCCAATTTGGTGCTCTTTAGTGCTTAATGGGGAGCACAAATTTAGTGCTCTATAGGGAACACCGATCTTGGTGTTCTTAGGAGCACCGGATTTGGTGCTCCTTGAGAAATTTTATCGAATCTAAACCAGATCTGATCACGGGGTGGCCAGTCAACATAAAGAACATTACTAGTTGTTCTAAAAAAAGTAAAAAAAAAAACATTTTAGATATTTTAGTTTAAATATTAATGCCGTTTAGTTGTTTGAGATGGAGTGTCTATTTTACAAACTAGTGGACTTGTGTGTAATTATGATTAAAAGTTAGAGATGACAGAGAATTTTACCCTAAAATATTAATATGATATTTTATATGGTAGGGTTAGTAATTTCACATAGTGAGCAAGGTTATTTTTATCCATAATTATTTGAGTTCTATTCTTTAAAACTTGGAATAACAAAAGGCTTCTACTAATACCAAGGGAGTCGGTTTTAGTTATGTCATATTTTTACAGAATGATTATTCTTGAAAATGATTATATCTTGGTTCAAAAATGAACCAAACAAGTTAATATGAGGACCTAAGAATAAGAGGAGAATGACTTAATTATTCCTCTCAACCAAACGTATCTTAATGCATTTGCTTCAAAAGATCCTTAAATTTTTACTTTAAATGACATAATATTAGTAAAATTTTTTCTAAGATCTTTTATTAATTTTTTTAAAAAAGAACAAAATATATAAGAATAACTATAGTCCTTTTTATTTTCTTCACCAAATAAATCCATTGTTTAAATTTTTTGTTTACAAGAAAAATTTTAGATTTGCTAATGAAGCCTTATCTTAGTGACAAGCAAAAGGTCCTAAAACCTTGAAGTTGTAAGTTTAAGTCTCACCATTTGTGAGTTCAGTTGAATTCTATGTTGGATTTGTCCAATTATATGCTCGTTCATTGATTGGTTAATTTGTTTGTTCAATTTAATTTATTAATTTATATGGGATGTAATATTTGATTATATTTGTAATTTCTACTTTCACTCAAAACTTCATCAAAAAAATTTCAAATTTATTTAAATTTTTAAAGAAAATACACTATCTTATGTAAAATATTAATAATGCTCACCTTTTTTTAAAAGGTATGCTTTTATTGATGCTAAAAGCAATAAGTCATAATGTGATTTAATGACTTATTGAAGTACATAAGACAAATAAAAAGAAATGATAGCCTCATGACATTTTCGAGAAGTTAGATTTAGGGATGTCTAGCTGTAATAAAGAAACTCCTATGCATGCATCCATAAAACCAGACTCGTAGTGAATTAATTCATGGGTTGCTTGTGTTTGAGAAAATCTACAACAAGTCATCATGCCTTTGAACTCCTAGGGTAGCCAAAACATCAACATTGCTATTGGCTTCATGTAGCACATCCGTTATCCTCCAATTCTTTACATGTTTTTTTTTAAAAACTTTCCATATGTAATAGTCACTTTCTCATTCTTTACAAGGCACCGAGAGGTTTCATTGTCTAAGCCATTGCATTCCTCAAATCGCTTTTAATCCACAAATCAAAATCTTGAACCCATTGAAAGGCTGCAAAGATAATAAAAGCTTTTCTAACACCAATATTTCAGCTAGATTAGAATCGCCTATACCGATTGTGCAACGACCACTCCCCGTTCGCTACCGGCGTCCGAAACTTTCGGGAAAGACCCGCCAAGTCCCGAACAAGTTTGACCAAAATTTTTCGATGATTCACTACATTCAATAATCATATAATATTTATAATTTCATATATCAAATTAATTCATAAATATAAAAATCAATAATAACTTTTTCCTTATTTATCCACAATTATATATACGTCAAAATCTATAATTTTCAAACTAATGTTTATATACAAATTTAAAATTTATTTACAACTTAATAAGTAGAATACTACGATTTGACTTCAAACATAACAGGTACAGGACACAGTGGAGCGACTCATAATAGTGTGCTAGGAGATGCCTTTACCTATTCACGGTAGACCACACGCGAACGCGTCAATGACTTCACACTAAAACGATCCCTGTCTGCAAAAAAGGAAATAAAATGGGGGGTGAGTCTCATAGACTCAGTGAATATCATCGACCCAGTGAGTAGGGCATAGATAGGAAACAAGCATACGGCAGATCAGTTGAATGTAAAATATAGGATAATAAAAATAATTTGTCTCAAACAGGGGTTTTTTGCCTTATATCGAAATTCGAGAATTTTTTAATGTATAATCAATTGAAATAATAATATTTTCTCATCAAAATATGTTGATAACAAATTTCGAACCAAATTGATAAAATCAAGCTAGCTCTCGCGAGACCAACATTGTTTAAAGTCATGCACTAATCATAGCTCGCCTTTACGCGAGAAATTTCAAATCCATTTCATGGAAAAACAAATAAAGGAGCTGTAAAAATCCGTTTAAATCAAATTTCACCATGCAAGGAAATACAACTCATAATATTACAACTTATTTCAATCTATGTAAAATAATTACATTTTATCAAAAATAATTAGTAAGGCTTATGATATTCTTAAAAACATGGCTCATGCCATAAAAACTCATATTCGATGATACCTTGTGCTGGGGTATCCAACCGAAACCGCCAAAGCTGTTAAAAATCTCATATACTCATAAAATGTATTTTCATTTTGAAAAGCAACCGTTCCTTGGCGTTAGCGGAGTTCACCATCACATGGTGGTTCGGCGTGATGTGAACTCTAACCATATCTCAGGAGTTACCCTCCGCGCCTCTCATACCGAGGTATAATATAACGGGGTTATCGTGCCCTTCTAATAGGCTGGTCCACAGAACTTGCCACTGCAGTGACTATCCTATAACTCACCAATTCATAAAAATTTAAATAGCATGATATGGAAATCAAATTATTACCGAGCCAATCTAGGCAAAACAATCAGTTCATATAATTCTAACATCTCATAAAACTAGCCATTTATGCTAATATAGCCATAAGCCATTCAATTTGTCACAAACATTTTTCAAAATCACAACAAGCTTCTCAATACTATTTTCTTAAATCCTTTAAAATCAAAATTTTTATAACTAGATAAATTTGTTTTTCACGTTATTTATCCTGGTGTAAGCATTCATACAAAATCAAACTAAAATCGAATCTCAGAAGCTTTCATAAAACAAATTATTTAACAAATACATTCACTATGCATATCACCCAAAATTTATAAGGCACAGGATTTTGATGCAAAACGGTGTGAAGGGCTTGTTTCCCGATTTTCAAAACACTTTACGTATAATATATAGACATATATTTTCAAGTCGATTTTAAAAGTAATTTTGCATCCACAATTTCTTAAGATTTATGCTAGCACATGTTATCCATAATTTTGCATCGAAAATTAATATATTCATACATAGATACTATTACGAAAATTTTAAAGTCGACACCCCATACTCACCTCTAAATAGCAGGATTTTACATCGCTATTTTCATACGCGTATATATTTATTTTTATTTCTCGGTCATGTGTCCCGTTCAGCACGCCTCCGGATAACGTTCTATTGGCCTTTTCTATTTCCTTATTTCCTTTTTGGCCCTCCTTTCCATGGGCTTCTCTACATCTTCCATTGGGCTAGGTCCATTTATTTTTCTCTATTGGGCTTTGCCCAATTTTATTTTCTATTTGGGCCATGCCCAAATTTTATTTTTAATTTGGGCCATGCCCACACAATTTTTTCCTTTTTTTTCTTTTCTTTTTCTTTTTCTTTCTTCTTCCTCCTCCAACCGTCTCTCTTCTCTACCATGGCAGCACAAGGTCTCTCAAAAATCAGCAGCCTAAACTCTAATTTTCTGCACTCCAAAACCGCACTTCACAGCCCCTACAACCAGCAGCAAAATCTTCAATTTTTTTTAACCTCAAAACCTCGCCTTTAAACCTCCAAAATCAACAAAATTTTAGCTCAATTTTTAGCTCTATTCTGCCCAGATTTTCAGCAACAAAGTTGCTCATTTTCCACCAAAAATCCTTCCCATTTCCAGCTCACAAATCAGCCATGAAAAACCAAAAAATCAGCAGCAAACTCATCCATTTTCAACAGCCAAAAAATCAGTTTTCTCACCTCAAAATTTCCAGAATTTTTCAGTCATTAAAATCACCAATTTCCAGCTCAAAAACTCAACCATAACAACCTCAAAAAATCAGCTTTCTTACCTCTAAAGATTTCAGAATTTTCGATCTTCCTTCCTCCCCCTTTCACGGTTTTTTCTTGCTTATTTTCTTTGGCTTTTTCCTCCCCTTTTTCTGTCCGTCCTTTGCTCTAAATGTTTCCTTTTGTTTCTTTGTCTTTGATCTTTTTCTTTGACTGAGCTTTTCACTAGATTTTTCCCTCATCTTCTAGACTTTTCTCTCATCTTCTCATCTCTTCTCCCTTTTTAACCGACCTTCACTTATTTGCCTTTGTCTTCATTGACTTTTCTTGCCTTGGAATTTCATGACCGGCCCCCACTCCTCTATTCTTTCTATTCTTTATTTCCTTTAGTCTTTTATTTTATTTGTTTTGTCTTTATCCTTACCTTGTCCCCATCATTTGTTGACTAGTTCAACCAACTAAAAAAATTTGGTTGCTTGTCTTTCATTCCTAACCAACCTTAACTTCTTGTCTTCATGTCCATACATCTAAACTTAAAAATTATTTTGATTTTTCAACATTTCATGTCATTATTTTATTATCCATTTCACCTTCTAAATATTCATTTAAGCCTTTAATTATCCTAAGATTTAATTAGGCTTAAAAGTATACTAAAAGACTCCAAAAATTTAATTGTCAATATTTGAAATTTTCATTCCCGAGATATGACACCTCATTATTTTCCAATGTGATTTTTTATATTTTAGAGATAGAACTGGGTGAAGTGATCTTCATCAAAGTTGTAGCTCTGTCTCTTAGCTTTCCAATGGTATAAGAATTGCTTCAATTGGAGTTCTGTAGTTTGAGATATGGCCAAATACTCAAGCATATACAAAAACATTTATGTGTTCTTCAACACTTTGCTCTCCAAAAATTAAATCCAATATTTTTAATTCCTATCCACACTTATTAAATTTCAATTTTCTTCAAAATTATTCTTCCTTCACATATATAAAATCAAATTATTGAGATTGCATTCCAACGCAGTGTCTCCATAATATTTAAATATTTTCTCACCGCGTTAACTCGACTAAAATGCGCGTCGTCCGATTTTCTCCATTTTCGTCCAAAATTCTTCTTTACTGCTCATCCCCCACTTAAATTAGTCATATTTCATTTTTCATGACTAATTTCGACGATAATTAAAATATTAATATTTTAATATTATTTATTAATAAAATATTATTTTATTCTAAAAATTTTCACTTGTCTTCCTTAGTCTTGAAATGCATTATTATGCATCGATTTACTTCCGAATTATCTTTTAACTCACTAATTTGTCTCCAACAAAAATATTATTATTTAATTATGAGTTATGTGCGTGCAATACATTTTATTCTTAAGCGTTCCTTAGCACGCTAATTCGCATCAAATGATCATTTCTTTGATCAATAAAATCTTATTTGTGTCTAACAAGGATACGAGGTATTACAGATTGATTTGAAAAACATAATCTTTATTGAACTATTTTGATCCTATAAAATACTTCCAATTCTCACCTCACCTGTATTTCAAAAAATAGCACCATCTACATTAAACTTAAGCCATCCGCCAAGTGGAGCCTTCCAAATTAACTTTGGTTGTACTATTTTATGTTTCTATGGAATTTGTACATTTAAATTGCTTATGAAAATATATTCAGTTGTCTCAATTACATTAGGCCATCTTACTTTCACCCAAACTACAAATTCTCAACTTAATTAGATCATAAAATTAGTGAATATCCTAGATCTTGCCATTAAACACCATAAAATTATGAAATAACCATAAAAACCATGTAATTGCGAAGAAGGCTATGGTCCAAACATTATATTTTCCTTTGTTGAAATTAACATATCGCCATGTCAAGAAGAATGATTGAGTATTATTAGGCGTCACTCAATTAAAGCTCTATTTTGCAAACCACAAATTCCACACCTTCCAAGATTCAATGCAATTAAAAAATAGGTGATCGATTGTTTCTCTATTTTGTTTTCAAAGTAGATTGGCTTTTTACTCTTCTCCAATTAATCCTATTTTAGCTAGTTAATGTTTCACTACTACCCTTCCTTACATAAGTTGCCAAATAAATACTTTAACTCTATATGGGGTGAACCCTATCCATACTTTTCGCTAGAGCACTACATTGTCACTTTGCATGGTTGTCACAAGTTGATAAAAGGATTTGGAGGAATACATACCACTTGTGATAAGTTTCTATATCACTCGGTATGGCATGGAATGATTAATGATATGCTCTCTTAATTGACCTAAAGTTGAGTCCACTATTCAAATTCTTACCCAAATAATTGACAATGAAGTTCAATTTTCCATTGTCAACTATTATCGCACCATTCTCCGAATCTTGTAGCCTACCTTTTTGTTAGTGGACAATGTAAAAAAGAAAATGGAAATTTGTTTTTGAGAATAACATTATCCATCTATTCATCATGCCAGAATGCTATGGAATGCCCATTACCTACAGCAATCCAAGATTAGTTGAAACTTGGAAACAGAATTTGTTAGTAGGCAAAACTTTAGAAATAATATTTTTCCAAAGATTAGAGCTTTTACGAGTGACAAGAGCATTGGGTAAAAAGGCATTCGGCTCACAGTCATTCTTTACTATCAAGATTTCTCTCCATAAACTATCTCTTTTGTTCCTATATCTCCACAACCATTTGTTGAGTAAAGCTTGATTTTTTTTTATTTCTAGAGCAACCAGTCTAAGACCACAAACATCTTTGTGTTGGTAAACTATATCCCAATTAACATGATGAATTCCCCTATTTGTACCATTACCAACCTATAGAAATCTTTGCTAAATTTTATCTAATTCATTTTAACCCCATGAGGCATCTTGAATGATAACATGAAAAAAATAGGCAAATTACTCAACACAGATTTTATCAGAGTGACTCAACATATAATTAAAAGCATTTTACTTTTTTACCCATCCAATTTATCCTCAAATTTATCTACCACAGGTTTCCATATTTTTCTAAGAGCTTGAATAACCCTTAAAGAAAAGCCTAAATAAGTAGTTAGAAATTGACCTACCTTATATTGAATTTTTTGTGCCCAGACCCCAAATAGCTTCGAATTGATGCTTATCCCAAAGAGATTACTCTTCTTAAAATTAATCTTCAATCTTAAAACAATCTGAAAGCATTTTAACACTTATTTTAAATTAAGTAAACATTCCAAATTTGGTTGGCAAAAAAGAAAAGTGTTATAACCATATTTTAAATGCAAAAAACTCAGACCTCTTTTGCCAATGGGAATTCCATTGCATATTTTTTCCGTCCTTGCTTTCACCATGAGATAACTAAAAACTTCAACAACTATGTTGAACAAGAAATGAGATAATGGACACCTTTGATGAAGGCCTCTTTACAATTTGATAGGTTTAGTAGGTGACCTGTTAACAAGAATTGAGATTGAGGTAGTCGTGACACATTTCATAATCCAATTACGCTATCTCCTCTAAAACCCATCAAGCATTATAAAATTAAGAAAATCCTAACATACACTATCATATGCCTTCTCAAAATCCACCTTTAGCAACAATCCATTGTCCCTATTCTTTCGTAACATGTCAATCATCTTATATGCTATCAAAAAGCATTCTAATAATTGTTTGTCCTTAACAAAAGTGATTTAATGAACCCCAATTACTTCTCTTTTTACCTTTTTCAATCAATTAGCTAAGACTTTTGCAAGTATCTTATACAATACCCACCAAACTAATTGGACGATAATCACCTACTATAATGGGATTCTTTACTTTTAAGAAAGCAATAAAAGTTTTGTTAACCTCATGACCAAGTTTCCCATTCTTATAAAAATTAGCACGAATACCCATTACTTCATGCTTTACAATCACCCAATGTGATTTAAGGAAATTAAAGTTGTATCCACTCGAACTTGGTGCTTTTTTCCATCACAATCATCTAAAATTTCCATAACCTCTATCTTTATGAAAGGTGCTTCAAGAGCCTCTATGGACTCTTTTTCCAAACTCATAATTCTACAATTCAAATCAACAAGTTTCATCATTTTCCTACTACCATATAATTGTATGAAATGCTTAATAATATTTTTTTTTCTATTTTCAGCAACTCTTCAATCAACTGATCATTTACTTTAAGACTTATAATTTGGTTCACTCTCCTTCTAGCTAATTCCATGGCATAAAAATACTTTGTATTTCTATCTCTCTCTTTCACCCATTGGACCCTTGACTTTTGCTTGCATTATCTTTCTTCAATTCGAAATAAAGACCACAATTATGCTTTTTTTTTGCATTATTGTTGCCCCATTTTCCAAAGTCCTCCATGTATTAGATATATGATGCTATAAAAGTAAATGAAATTCATATGATTGGACTTTCAATATATAGAAAGAAAATTGGCTTTATTGAGAACTTTAATTTTTTTTTTCAAATTTTTCTTTAATAGTTGGAACTTCTATTGGCATTTGACATCTTCACCTTTAATCTTTTTTTTTGTTAGAACAAAATTGTCACCCATGATAACCCTTTCTAGTTATTGGCATCTTTTCCTTCAACCTCTTTCAAAATTGTCTCTCATAATTACTTTTTTTTAGATGCTCTTAACTTTAACATCAATATTTAGTGAAACTATACACAATTTGTTATCGCTGACATACTAACCATAATTAAAAAGAGTATCACATATGTGTAGGAAAATTGATAGAATTCATTGCATAAAAACAATGTGGTGGCACAAAAATCTACAAAGTCACATGCAAAAACTAATGAAAACAAAATTTTTATATGATAAAATAATATGAAATTAATTAAATAAAAATATATCTCATTTCAAGATAAAAACACATATTATTTGAAGTGCAAAATGTACACAAAAATTATCATTTTTATGTTTGTCAATCAAATATGCCAAATGTAGTTGCCTTGAAGAGCTAGAAGTAAGTTTGAAAATCATATAAAATGTAAGTATTTTTAGTTTTACATGGTTAAATGTTTTAGTTGAAATCCAGATTATACAATAACCCTTTAAGCATTTAGGATTACCAAACAAAAAGAGATAAAAGTAAAATAATGAGTAGATAGATTAGGGATTTACCTTTATTTTACTTTCTTGATAAAGAGAAAATTGAAACTAACAAAACCTTTATAAGCACCAAATTTTACACTTTTAAGATTTTATTTGATAAAAGAAAAAAATAATTTTTTTAAAAAATAAAATAAAAATTTGTTCAAGAAAACGACAGTTTCAATCAGCATTGCCATGTTTCAATTGAACTAATACATTTTTTAGCTACACTTCATAGTGTTGATTGACTATGTAGGTTTAAAGATAAACATGACTTTCAACAAACTTTTGACTTGGCCATCTTTAACACTATTTAAAGTGTCATTAGTGTTAATAGACTTTAACGTGTTTAAAGAGATAAGGACAAATTTGATCAAAAATTTGACTCAAATATGGATATACCATTATATAGAGTGTCAATCGACACTTTTGAGTATGGGTCAACATTGGATAATTTTACTTTATTTCGATTTATAAAAGCAATTATGTCCAAAATAATAAAATCAATTGATTTATCATTATCTTGAGGTAATTATCAAATTTTTCTTTCAATTTTTGCCACATCTTAGCCATTCAATCCACCCTATCTTAATTATAATGCCTTTTTATTTGTCATATCAACACATCTCAAAGTTCAAAATTATCTATTTTCTTCTTTTAAGTATTATTCTCTAAAAAATACTTAAAATTTCCTCAATAGATGGTTTGAAGATCTAAAGAGACAAGGAATTTAAAAGCCCAAAAAGTTTAAAAGTCCAAGGAGTGAAAAAGCCAAAAAGCCTAAAACCTCTAACCTAAATAGTCTAGCTCGACTCAACACTCCAAACCCAAACCTAAACGTAATCAGGTTCACCCATGTAATACTTAGACCTTTTAAAGCATAACAGACATGGAACACTATTGTCCATATGATCATTTATCATCTAGACATTAGCATCCATGATAACATGCTTAGGTTATGATTATAATAAGTATGCCATATAAAAATGCATGTTACTAGAGTTATTATAACTGTGGTATGTCATATAGATGTGTGATAATATTAGAGTTGTCATATTGTTATGTTATATAAACTATATGCCACTGAGATCATTATGATGATAATATGATATTGTTACTATGCTATGATAAAAGTATGTCTTGTCATTCTACTATGAGTTATGCTATCATGTAATATGTTATCTTGAAGTATGTCATGTAATTCTAAGTCCATTTTTATCATAAATATGCCATTTACTTCTAAGGGCTTTTTTGTTGTTGGTATGCCAATGGCTTTAAGGACTTTTTTTTGTTATTTTATATGCCTTGTAGAATTTGTATTGTCACAACCCTAACTCAGGCCATGACTTTGCACAAGGACCTGATGGAGGTAATCCACCAAGCTCATGTAAGCCTCATACATTACCTTCATCACTTGATTACCATTTCTAACTCAAATGCATTCATATCATTACTTAAGTTATATTTTATAACATAATGTTTCATTAAAAACATTTGTCGTTATTTAAAATCAGCATTACATAAATTGTTCCTAGGTTTGCCAAGTTGTGGCTACCTCGCTTTACACCAGGTGTTATACTAGCTCATAATTTGAGTGTACACATACATATAAATAAGGTCAAATGAGCAACATCTAACCAAAACCATCTATTCAACATCAGTTACTAGCGGAGTGACACAAGTGTGGAAGATACTATTGAATAACATTGTCATTGGACTGATAATTCTATGAAATAGAATTATTTTTATCTCAAATTGTTCTTAACTGTAAGTTAAGTTCTTGAGTTTAGGTTAGAATTTAGTTATTTTTCTCATTAGTTTGTTTTTATTAAGTTATATTATTTTATGCTAATTTTATATTTATTTATCTTAATCTAGTTATTATTTATTAGTTTTTATGTTTTGGTAGGATTTTAGAAGAATAAGGCTTAATTGGGTGAAGAAAGGTGTTGAAAGAGTTTAGGCCATGTTCGTATATGTTGCGGTATTTTAACCATAACTCACACTGAAAAACTCTAAATGATGAGATTCTTGAACCATTGGTAAGCTAAGAGACAGAGCTACAACTTTTATCCCAAATCACTTGCCTAGTTCTTCCTCGAAATGGAGAAAATTGTAGGATAAGTTAACGGAGTGGAGCAGTCAAGCTATTATTTCGTTAAGCCACTATTGGGCTTTACACGTATTTTAAGGCCCAAATTAAGAGTTTTTAGGCTAACATAGTTTAGTTTAGGTAGAATTAGGTTAAGTTAGGTTATAAATAGTTAGCCTAAGAAGAAGTTAGACACATACACATACATAGATTAAGAAGAAATCCTGAGAGAGATTCAATAAGCTAGAGGTTGAGGTTGAAGATTGAAGATCAAGGTTACAAAAATATTTATTTTCTTCTTCCTTAGCTTTTAGTATTCTTGTTACTCTTGATGGCTAAACTTCATATATTTTTAGTTTTTATTTTCATTACGTCTAGCTAGATTTCTTTTCTAGGATTGCAATTGAACTTACATGTAGTTTAAGTTCTTAATCTCTTTCTAACTTATTTTCAATGGGACTGAATTGTTTATTCCAATTTGTTCTTAATGCTTTGAATTACCTGATCACCAATTAAATTTATTCAAGAACCTAAACAAACTTGGGAAAGGGAGTTGGGAGTTTAATGTAGATTAAAATTGGAATAGCTTATAATAATATTAAATTGATTTGTGTATGAGATAAGAATATACCTATATGCAGTATGTAGCCAATATTAGAACCTAAACTTAATGAGTTTATTTTAATTTCAATTCACATAGGAATATACTATTTTGGTTAAAGTAGATATTTTTATAAGAGACTTGGGAGAGCATTTTAAATAATTAAAGACTCTAGGTTAGCAATTCAACCTATTGGATTAAGTTAGGAGAGAGAGGTAAAATTTAAATGTAGTGTGAAGGATATTGTAATCCTAAGTTTTTTTCATTTGATTTTTAATCCATTATATTTTCCTTGATTTTAGTGTTAAATAGTTTTAATTGTAGTTAATTAGTTTTTAGTTTAATAAATTAATAAAATTTTGATTGTTGGAATAAAATTAAATTGTTTTAATTCTAGTATTTTGTAATATTCTAAATCAATTCTCTATGGGATCGACACTCTGCTTACTAATATGTTATCTATTCGATACGTAAACTTGCATAGGTAGAATTTTAACTGACATGGACCTACCAAAATAGACTTGCAAATACTTCACTCATTTATGATTCAGGTGGTTGTAGATCTACAAAACATGAATTTTGAAATGGTGAGTACATTTACTCAATGACAAATATGGAGGGGGAACATGCAACAACAAGGAATTTACTACAAGTCAATGTACATTTAGTTAAAAAAATACTCATTTTCCCTAAGTAAAACTATTATGCAATTGGGTTGTACCCCTCAAAACATACATAACCATTACATACGTCAATTTCAATTTCATAACAGAATGCATGCTTAACTTTCATCATCATGCACGTACCTTCAATGGTATCATTGGCCCCACTGAGGCTAAATACGCATTTAGGGTACTTTGACCCTAACATTAATTGAGTACTCTAACCTTTAGTTCTCTAGTGGTATTTGTGGCCGCACTGTGGCCATGCAATGCATCATGAAACATGACTTTCACACTACTATTCAATGTTGAGTGGTGGCTAGGTTACTTGGATGAGTAGCTTGAGCAAGGTATTTATTATATGGACCAATTTTAGCCTTAATTACTTTTCCATGTAATTGATAATTGATCCTTACATTTAATTAAACCTTTTAATTAAGTTCAATAGAAGTTCATAACTTCTAGTTTTGATTAAGTCTAACTTAATCACCTTTCTTAATTTGATATCAATATTCACCTTTTATGAGTGACACATTGACTTCCAACATGTTGGCAATGACTTTAAAATGTAATCCATAAGTTAAATTTATGATTAGATAAATTCAAATTACTTTGAATTTATCGTTGATCCTATCAACCATTTTCTGATCATAGACCATGAGTGGGATCTAGCAATCCATTATAACTATCCAAATGTTAGAAGAGTCAAGATAGTTTGACTCAATCTTTCAATGAATAATCTCTCAGTGCAATTCAATTCTTTCATCATGTATCTCAGAATGTTTAGGAGCATGGTGTAGTGTCAACTCCTAAAACTTTCAAGTTAGTCATGGTACTAATTAGATATCATGTATTATAGGAAACTCATTTCCTAAAATCCATTGTACTCTAGCTAGAGTCTTCACACAGGCTAACTCAGTGCATGAACAATTAAGATACACCTCTTTAATCACTTAGAGTGATTAATCCTATCTTGACCACTCATTTGCCTTTATGTGCTTAATGTTATACCTAACAATCATCATTTTAAGCATCTTTATTTAGGACCTGGAGAGATAATGTTAAAGTATAGCACTTTACACATAAAACAACCTGGGGTCTCAAGTCTAAGGATCACTTGCACAACTATTACTTGAGGATATGCTCCATTGACACTAGAGTGAAATAATAACTAGAATTCTCATGTTGGGTCATGTTCAGTGAACTTGTTCTCAAAACAAACATCTACATTCTAGGTCTAAGTATCCTTATACTTCAACATATGAGATTGGTTACTTACTTTCGAAGTGAAGAACATAAAATGTACTAGTCTTTAAGCTTCATTGATGTCTAGTCTCAATGATACACTGACTAAGAACAATGTAAAGATTGTGTTTTGATGTATAAGGATTGCATAATTATAACACTTTACAATTCCCTTGTAAGACATGTTAAACTCATAAACTTCATCCAATAGACTTATAAACATAGTCATATTGATAATGGAAAACCTCCATCATTCAACATATCTGATATAATTGCATTTTTGGATCTAAGCCTTGACTAATTCGATTGGCTACATGACTCATTCCAACATGGAGTACGTGACTGGCCATTTATGATTCTTTTACATAGTCAACATAGACCCTTATGCTCGTCGGCCACTTAGTGTTGGGCTCTACACCATTAGTGTTAAGGGAATTAAGTTGCACCTCTAGCATCAGCTATAGCTTTTTGTAGAAGTGGTAAGTGCTTGATCTTGGAAACTGGTATTAGAGCGAGGTTACGGGTCCAACTCCTAGGGTTGTTGTTAAGGGGAGATTGTTAGGTATAGGACCAACAATCACCCTTTGAGTTGGTCTTTCATTCTATGGATGATTGAGGATGGAGTACATGATTGGCCACTCACAGCTTTTAGACGTAGTCAGCATAGACCTTCATGCGCACCGACCATTTAATGGTAGGCTTTGTGCTACTAGTGTCACGACCCGAAATTTCCTATCGAGCCCGTCACAACTGCCGCGATGTCCCGATAAGCACTCAATCCCAGAGTACTCTATCGAGACCTCGCAAGGCATCTCGTACCAATTTTCCATCTCTCCCATGGTTAATAATTTTTGAGAAACATTTTTCAGAGAATAAAATTTATATTTTAGATTAAAGCAGTCGAAATGCGTAATTAACCATGCAGGAGCATTTTCGTTTTTTGTTTTGTTTAAAAATTTCGAAATCCAATTTTCTGAACATAAAGGTAGAATAAATTTATACATAATAACATGTAAACAACTCAATTATACAAATCAGTTTACGATGACACGTGGGCTCTACTATGTAAACTATGTACCTTTATATGATAAGGACACGGCTTCAATCAAGCCTCTATATGCACTCCGAGTGCTTACCAATGGTCTCGAGCCTGAAAGGGGAAAGAGAGGGTGGTGAGTTTTACAACCTAATGAGTTAGATAATTACCATCTATGACATCTAAAGTCAAGTAGATGGAGACAAGTGCAAATATTGAGTAATAACACATTTTATAGCACACATTTGAATTCTATTCAAGCAATTTATTTCAAGTTCATGAATTATCATCAAAATTATAAAATCATTAGGGCTTATGATTTTCTTAGAATCGGGTTTAAGCCAAAATCCTTACTTGGTGATGCTTTGGCCTGAGGCACCCTAACCGAGTCCACCAAGGCTGTTATAAACATATTTCATTTAGAGATACAGCCGTTCCTTGGCGTTGATCGAATTCATCTTCACGTGGTGGTTTAGCGTGAAGAGAATTTTAACATTTTCTTGGAAGTTCCCCTACGCGCCTCTCCGACCAAGGTAACAATTTATCAGGTTTTACCGTGCCCCTCCTAAAGGCAGTCCACGACAAACCCTCACTGCAGTGTTTTATTATTTGTAATCCACCAAATTTGTAAATATCAAGCAGCATAGCATGGCCAATAAATTATGTCCAGTCATCAAAATAAATGGACAATTTATATCATTCATAAAAATATAGAATTCAACCAGCATGTTTTCCAATGTCATAAGCCACAGATTTTAATTCATGTATACATAATACAATTTATCAAATAGGTCTCCACATACTCAATTTCATAAAATTGACATTTAATTTCAAAAACAGTATTTCATCGAAATATCTTTTCATTGAAAATTATAATATTTATACTTTCAAATTTATCATGCTTTAAAAAGCATAAATTCATAATAAATCCACTCTAGATATTAAAGACGATAATTTATCCACTCACCTCGTCAGGAGTGCACGATACTCTTGTTTTCAATTTCCACTACACCGTATTTTTTTTCTGTGTCCGGGAGCCCACCACCTATACACGATCCACGACACAAAATTCCATTATTTGTGTCCAACCAATATAATTTATTTCAGGCTCTACATACTTGAAAATTGGGTAAAAATGGTTTGGACAGTTGTTAAATCACGGTGTCCGACCGACTTACCTATACGCGTCTAAATTGCTAAAATCCTCAATTAAATTCTGATTTGACCCATTTCAGTTTCTAATAGTTCAATTATATCCATAATACTCAATTACAGTGAGTATGGGTCAATGAATCAGTCCTAGACTAAAAATTTTGATTTTACCCCTAGTGGGTAAAAATTCTGATTTTTGCTTTGAAAATTCTCACTAATTTCCTAACCTCACCAAACATTAAATAACAACTAAATTCCTCAATTTAACATCATTTTCAGCAACCAATTTCTCCCTCTAAAATTCAGCATAAATGGGTTTCAAGAGGAAAAATTATTTTTCTTGCTAATTTTTGTTCATAACCATGCTTAACTACCACTAAACCTTAACATAGTTCAAATTCAAGCAATTCCAACATCAAATCATCATCCATACCCATTCGGCCTCAAGGTTTTCAACATGATAACTCATCAGTCAATCATGGAAAATAAGAACTAAAGCATGAGTAAGCTAGGGTTAGGGTAAAACTAAAGAAATCTTACCTTGGTTTGGCTTGAATCTTGAAAAACAACTTGAAATCCCTTGATTTTTGGCTAGTTTTCGTTTTTTTTCCCTTTGTTTCCTTTCCTTTCCTTTGAATCTGGTTTGTGCCGAATTTGGAGAGAAAAAGTGAGGGTTTTAAGCTGATTTTATTAGTTTAATATTAAATTAAAATGGCTTGCCACATGGCATAATGCCATTGGCTCATTTTTTTAACTTTTTGACTTTTTCTTCTTAATTTTCCACCACAACTATTTCAATATTTATCCATTTCATTGTTAAATAAAATCCTTGGTCTTGACAAGTGCCAGGGTAAAAAATTTACCGATTTGCCCCTAGAGTGGAAAAATTACGATTTTGCCTCTATACTCTGAAATGTACTGAAATTACATTTTTTTCACTTTTCAACCTCAAATTACACTTAAATTGATTAATCTTAATCAAATAGGATCAAAATATTTTCTAAGTATTCCAATTTTGTCCTTTAGTGACAAAATTACCATTTTACCTTTGTGCTCAAAAAATATCGAGAATCACAATTTTTCACCGTTAAACTTCATTTTATGTTCCAATAATCATATTATATTTCATATAATTATTCTTGATCAAATGTAATCAAAATCTTTTATAAAAATCTCCATTTTGTCCTTAATCGGTCAATTTTCTCGATTGACTCCAAACTAGACCTCAAACTCCGAATCACTGTTTTGAGTAATCCCTAGACTGTGAAATCCTCAATTTCACTCTTAAAATCCTTGTTTGAACTTGTTCGAGGTTTAATCGACTCAAGGGTATTACTAGGGGCAATATAGTCATTTAACTAGTTTTCCGGGCAATTCAATAAACAAACATGCTATCCAATGCATGTGAATGACATGTCACAGATAATTTAGGGTTAGGTGTTATAGCACTACCCCCCTTAAAATAAAATTTTGACCTCAAAATTTCATTCATCACATTCCAGCAAAATGGGGGTATCGAATTTTCATTTGATACTTAACCTCTCATGTTATCTTCTTTATAAGAAAGTTCTGATTCGTTACTTCAATTTCCTTCAATTCAACTTATGTCCTTTACTTATGTTTATTTTGAACCTTTAGAAATTTAATCAGCAATAATCTTTTCAATCATGATTTCTTGCCTAGAGACATGTTCAGTGTCTCTATTCCTATTATCACTTGATCCTTTATCAAACCTTTTAACCTTCATTCATTCATCCTTATCCCCAAACATTATCATGTATCTTACAGCATCATCAGTATATCGCATTCCTTCTATACATATTCTTTATATAGGGAAAATTTGTGGTCTCAATTATCCCCACATACCTCATGTTTACTTTACCTTTATACAACTTCAATTTTCTTAATTCTTTTAATGTCAACGTTTAAATCCATCTCATATGGATTCATACTATAGATTCTATTTTCTTGATTATTTTTCCCCAAAATTGCTCAATTCTATAAAATTTTAATTTTCGATGAAGATTCTCATTATTGTGCTACTCATACAATTCATCGCACATCAATTTCAAACTTCGAACTTTTAGAGTTCATCCTTTACTTTAATTGGTCATATAATCATCTCTATGTATAAAAGTACGCATAGAAAAACTCACAATGCTCTCGAGTAGGAAAACATAACATCAACACATGGACCCACTTCCACGCAATAACATCCGGGAGCACTGCTTCCACTGGATTCCCATGTAATGCCATGGCAATCTCAATGATGTTGGCCAACATTGGAGATATCAAGTGGTCGTAACTGCGTAAATCATCTGTGGCCTTGCCACGTATATCACAGACCATGGCCCCAGCCATGTCTAACAGCCCGTCGGCAACTTGAAAATATCTCTAGCTAGAGCTCACTCGTGCACGAGGGTCACACTTAACTGATGTGACATCTGACATACTCTCGACGTTTTTGGTTTATAAAAAATAGAATGTTTTTCGGATCCATAATAAGCTTCTCAAGTCTATATATTCCAAACAATTTCAAAAGATATCTTACATCCATAATTGTGTCAATCTTCTCATATCTAATTTGCATCTCATTCCAATATACTCCTTATGTACTCCATACCATTTTTATTCAATTGTTGCCTACTATGCACATACATTTTCTAATTCCATTGATACTTTAAGTTTTCGTTTTGACATGATTCATTGTATTTCATGCAATATCATCAATTCCGGTATTACTTTATCCCACAAAACTTAAACTCGTTTAAATTTTGTGTACCTTAACCAACTTCAATTTCCAATCTCCATAACCCGTTAGAAGATTTTCATTCTCAAAGTAGTTTTTCTATCATCCCTTGCTCTACTCTGTTGTATGAACATTACATGATTTTCTCTTAATCAATTTATTAATGGTACTTGAAATTAGCAAAACTTGAAATTGAGTTCTCCTCAAGTACCTCACAATATTAACATAAGTATCATTTTTGTCTTGCCACTTTCTCTTTATAACCATTTAATTCTATACTTATTTTCGCCTCCTTAATAGCAATACTTCTCTTAAGTAGTGTCTTGAAAATCTCTATTTTACATTTAGGTTTCTTACTATTTATGACCACTTAACTTATGGCTTCACTATTTAGCTCCTTAGCCATTCTTAAGATCTTACATCTTAGGCTCGTCATTTATAATCCATAATTTCTCCTCACAGGGATTTAATCACTTCTGAAATATTTAATCGCTTAATTGCTTTTCTATCCTCCAAACATATCCTTTACTTAAAAGTATACCTTTGCTCACCAAAATATTCAAATACGCACTTGACTATTCATATTTCAATTTATCTTCAAGGATTTCTAACACATAATTTAAACAATCTTGTATTGTTATCAATTCTTTTCATTCAACTGGATTAAAACAAAATTTGTAATTTTCCATAACATCACTTCACATCATCACATTTATTATGCCACCTTGGTAATCTTTCTTTCACAATGTTATTATTTAGTATTGATATTTCTCATCAATATCTCATAATTTATTTAACTCTTTATTCACTTTTACTTAACCATCCACAAAGTTTAACTCTCCATCTCTTTTATTCTCCTACAATCAGATTTTAATCAACTGAGCATTGATCTTGATGCTTTACATAATAGCTTATCTCAATATGACTATTTCAAAAACTTTTAAATTCTCTTTTATCCATGTATCTCTATATGTAGCAACATATAAATCTTTTAATTCATTCCTCATTTCTATTTTAATACTTTTTCCAATGCACTTAAAACTCCAATTAATAAAACTTCATATTAAGCCAATGAATATCCTTCATAATTCATATCAATATTTTGTCATATTCGTGCACAGTCTCATACCATTAGCATACTCATACCCTTTTCTTATTGTTTCAAATCTTACACTTATGTTTCATTCTCTCATATGTCTTTAAATTACAATATCATAAATACTTCAAATGTGTACCTTGACTTGATCATTCGTGCCATAAATCGCACTTTGAACCTAATAGACTTTTAACTTGATCTTTTAAGCAACTCATGTATAACAATCTTAATTATATAACTCTATGTGGCATTTAGACTAGATTTGACATTTCTGAGTCATTTAATCTCAAGCTGTCACATCCACAGATGACATTCCCTTTGAAAGACTATCTCTCCAGGGTACCGTCATGTCTGGGTCCTCATCCCTCTAACACAATCTTCCCTGCAGTCTGCAGCCCACAGTTGGACACGAGGCGGTTTGAACCTGAAACCTTTCATTCCCCTAAAAAGAACATCTTTAACCATCTCACCACATTTAGTCATTTAATCTTGTAACTCTCCATACTATGCATAGCAAAATTCAAGTTCACCTTTTGAATAAATTTATTCATTAACGTTTTACTTCATGATCACACGTCAATCATAATAATCCCCGATGTTCATTCTTAAATTAACTTATACACTTGTATCTTTAAACCTCAATAGATCCAACCGTTCTTGAAATTTCACGGTCATTAATCGAAATCAATGCCAGTTCCTTCTAAGCTACTATATAATTTCCTCGCTTATTTACTCATAAAACTTTTCAAAATTCCAACACTATTTATATAGGAACATAACAACTCAATCAACATAGTGCATTTACCTTCATGCACGTAAATATTAATTTACTTGTGTTATTACTAATCTTTTCCTTCCAACCAAATCAAATCAATATTTAAAAAGTTTCATAATATATAACAACTTCACCATATCGTATTACAACGTTATGTTTTTCCATTTCATTATAGTGCATGCTCCACTTTATCTTCCAAAGTTTCTAGTATATCTCGTAATTGATCTAGCATTGTCGCCAATCCTTTTCATTCAAATTATTCATACCATCTATTATAGTATGCCAAATTCATCTTTTAATCCATTCATATCATTGTCAATTTCTAAATATTTGAATTGTGATTCAACTTTCGTTTACCTTTAACAAATACTTTACCATGGTAATTTCTAAAAAAAAATTCAAAATTCATGAAGAAAATATACTTTATGATTTATGTTTTCATCAATAAATATCTTCGAAAACCTTCATACTTCATGTCCTATTTTGAGACACTCTTCCCAAAAGGTCACCCATCTTATTATTACTCTTGCTCAAGCACACTTAACTTCGAAGTGCTAATGAGATCCGGTGCATCAGTGCTGGTATGATCGCACCCCACTACAATTTTTATTATTCATAATCACTTATCCTTTCTGTCTTATGTTTTCGATAATTTATTTACCTCTCATACAAAATCACAGAACATTTCATCTCTCTATACACTCAAACTTTCAATTCTTAGAAATCAAAAACTTATCCTTCTCAAATCCCATCATTTACCTTTAATAAACTTTATTCATGCCAGATTCTCTTCTTATAATATTAAAACTTCATTTCATAATTTCCTCTATACTTAAATTTCTCATTTTCTTCTTTTCTTCAGCACATTTCCCAATTCATTTCAAAAGGAAATTTCTCATACCTTGATTAACAGCATTACTATCAATACTCTCGTCAGTCTCGCTATCATTAGGGCCCTCATTTATCCTAACCTGCGCTCCCAAATTTGATAGAGCCCAATCTATAGGAACCTTAGACGAATATCCCTCTAAATTATCAGGTTCAGGACACCGTCGGCTTTCAATAGTGGAATCAGTCGATTCCTCACTAATGCTACAAGAGGTGTCAAGACTATTGTCCTTCCGAGGCATTGTAAAGGGATACTCTGTGTATCACAAGGCCTATACAAAATCGACAGTGACGATTTAGTCACTATACCTCACAAAGGTACAAATAAGTTTCTAAAATCTACGTGCAGACACGCACACTCTATTCGACCTAACTTAACTTAACTCGGGGCCACACAGTGTCAATACAGATATTTAAAACATCTTTAAAAATCAAATTTCGATATCTTAAAAATAAAAAATTTTCATACTTTTACAACTAGGAGCAACCAAATGCTCTGATACCAATAAGATTGTCATGACCCGAAATCTCCTATCGAGCCCGTGACAACTGTCGCGATGTCTCGATAAGCACTCAATCCCCGAGTACTCTATCGAGACCTCGCAAGACATCTCGTACTAGTTTTCCATCTCTCCCGTGATTAATAATTTTCGAGAAACATTTTTTAAAGAATAAAATTTATATTTTAGATTAAAACAGTCGAAATGCGTAATTAACCACACAGGAGCATTTTCGTCTTTTGTTTTGTTCAAAAATTTCGAAATCCAATTTTCTGAATGTAAAGGTAGAATAAATTTATACATTATAACATGTAAATAGCTCAATTATACAAATCAGTTTACGATGACATGTGGGCCCTACTATGTACAACTATGTACCATTGTATGCTAAGGACGCGGCTTCAATCAAGCTTCTATATGCACTCTGAGTGCTTACCAATGATCTCGAGCCTGAAAGGGGGAAGAGAGGGTGGTGAGTTTTACAACCCAGTGAGTTAGATAATTATCATCTATGACATCTAAAGTCGAGTAGATGGAGACAAGTGCAAATATTGTGTAATAACACATTTTATAGCACACATTTGAATTCTATTCAAGCAATTTATTTCAAGTTCATGAATTATCATCAAAATTATAAAATCATTAGGGCTTATGATTTTCTTAGAATCAGGCTTAAGCCAAAATCCTTACTCAGTGATGCCTTGGCCTGAGGCACCCTAATTGAGTTAGCCAAGGCTGTTATAAACATATTTCATTTAGAGATACAGCCGTTCCTTGGCGTTGACCGAATTCATCTTCACGTGGTGGTTTAGCGTGAAGAGAATTTTAACATTTCCTCGAGAGTTCCCCTACATGCCTTTTCAACCGAGGTAACAATTTATCAGGTTTTACCGTGCCCCTCCTAAAGGCAGTCCACAGCAAACCCTCACTGCAGTGTTTTATTATTTATAATCCACCAAATTTGTAAATATCAAGCAGCATAGCATGACCAATAAATTATGTCCAGTCATCAAAATAAATGGACAATTTATATCATTCATAAAAATATAGAATTCAGCCAGCATGCTTTCCAATGTCATAAGCCACAGATTTTAATTCATGTATACATAATGCAGTTTATCAAATAGGTCTCTATATACTCAATTTCATAAAATTGACATTTAATTTCAAAAACAGTATTTCATCGAAATATCTTTTCATTGAAAATTGTAATATTTATACTTTCAAATTTATCATGCTTTAAAAAGCATAAATTCATAATAAATCCACTCTAGATATTAAAGACGATAATTTATCCACTAACCTTGTCAGGAATGCACGATACTCTTGTTTTCAATTTCCACTACACCGTATTTTTTTTCCGTGTCCAGGAGCCCACCACCTATACACGATCCACGACACAAAATTCCATTATTTGTGTCCAACCAATATAATTTATTTCAAGCTCTACATACCTGGAAATTGGGTAAAAATGGTTTGGACAGTTGTTAAATCACGGTGTCCGACCGACTTACCTATACGCGTCTAAATTGCTAAAATCCTCAATTAAATTCTGATTTGACCCATTTCAGTTTCTAATAGTTCAATTATATCCATAATGCTCAATTACAGTGAGTATGGGTCAATGTATCAGTCTTAGATTGAAAATTTCAATTTTACCCCTAGTGGGTAAAAATTTTGAATTTTGCTTCGAAAATTTCCACTAATTTCCTAACCTCACCAAACATTAAATAGCACCTAAATTCCTCAATTTAACATCATTTTCAGCAACCAATTTCTCCCTCTAAAAATTTGGCATAAATGGGTTTCAAGAGAAAAAATTATTTTTCTTGCTAATCTTTGTTCATAACCATGCTTAACTACCACTAAACCTTAACATAGTTCAAATTCAAGCAATTCCAACATCAAATCATCATCCATACCCATTCGGCCTCAAGGTTTTCAGCATGATAACTCATCATTCAATCATGGAAAATAAGAACTAAAGCATGGGTAAGATAGGGTTGGGTAAAACTAAAGGAATCTTACCTTGGTTTGGCTTGAATCTTGAAAAACAATTTGAAATCCCTTGATTTCTGGCTAGTTTTCTTGTTTTTTCCCTTTGTTTCCTTTCCTTTCCTTTGAATCTGGTTTGTGCCAAATTTGGAGAGAAAAAGTGAGGGTTTTAAGCTGATTTTATTAGTTTAATATTAAATTAAAATGGCTTGCCACATGGCATAATGCCATTGGCTCATTTTTCTAACTTTTTGACTTTTTCTTCATGATTTTCCACCACAAATATTTCAATATTTATCCATTCCATTGTTAAATAAAATCCTTGGTCTTGACAAATGCTGGGGAAAAAAATTTACCGATTTGCCTTCGGAGCGAAAAAATTACGATTTTGCCCCTATACTCCAAAATGTATCAAAATTACATTTTTTTCACTTTTCAACCTCAAATTACACTTAAATGGATTAATCTTAATCAAATGGGGCCAAAATATTTTCTAAGTATTTCAATTTTGTCTTTTAGTGACAAAATTACCATTTTACCCTTGTGCTTTAAAAATACTGAGAATCACAATTTTTCACCGTTAAACTTCATTTTATGCTCCAATAATCATATTATATTTTATATAATTATTCTTGATCAAATGTAATCAAAATCTTTTATAAAAATCTCCATTTTATCCTTAAATGACAAAATGACCGTTTTGTCCCTAATCGGTCAATTTTCTCAATTGACTCCAAACTGGACCTCGAACTCTGAATCACTGTTTTGAGTAATCTCTAGACTGTGAAATCCTCAATTTCACTCTTAAAATCCTTGTTTGAACTTGTTCGAGGTTTAATCGATTTAAGGGTATTACTAGGAGCAATATAGTCATTTAACTAGTTTTTCGGGCAATTTAATTGGCAAACATGCTATCCAATGCATGTGAATAACATGTCACAGATAATAAACAAAGGGTTAAGTATTTCCAAGGATGTTTAAATTCTTTAAGAGAAAATTTCAAAGCATACGTGACGAGTATAATAAGTGTGGTCTTGAAATTAGCTAAAGAGCCAAATGGCTAAATCATGAATTGGGTAATCACAGGTTGTGAGACATAAGATCTAGATAGATATTTCTAAAGAGAAAATATTTAAGAGAAGTTTTGCTATGAACGAGGCAAAAATAAGCATAGAACCAAGTGGTTATGAAGACAAAAGGATAAGTTAAAAATAATACTTATGTTGGCATTGCAAAGTACAGAAGGAAAACTTAGTTTCAAATTTTGCCAACTTCAAGTACAATTGATAAATTGATTAAGAGAAAATCATGTAATGTTCATATAACAGAGTAGAGCAAGGGATGATAGAAAAACCATTTTGAGAATGAAAATTTTTTGACGGGTTATGGAGATTAGAAATTGAAGTTAGTTAAGGTACACAAAATTTAAATGAGTTTAAGTTTTTTGGGATAAAGTAATATCGAAATTGATGATATCGCATGAACTACAATGAATTGTGTCAAAGCGAAAATTTACAGTATCAATGGAATTAGAAAATGTATGTGCATAGTAGACAACAATTGAATAAAAATGGTATGGATTACATAAGAAGTGATATAAAATAATCTTGATAATGGAAATCTTTTAGTGGGTTATGAAAATTAGAAATTGTTTTGAATATATAGACTTGAGAAGCTTATTATGGACCTGAAAAACATTCTATTTTTTTTTATAAACCGAACGCGTCGAGAGTATGTCAGATGTCACATCGGTTAAGTGTGACCCTTGTGCACGAGTGAGCTCTAGCTAGAAACATTTTTGGGTGGCTGACGGACTGTTAGACATGGCTGGGGCCATGGTCTGTGATATACGTGGCAAGGCCACAAATGATTTACTCGATTTGCGATCGCTTGATAGCTCCGATGTCAGCCAACATCATTGAGATTGCCATGGCATATTCTATGGGAATCTGGTGGAGGTGATGCTCCCTGATGTTATTACGTGGAAATGGGTCCACGTGTTAATGTTTTGTTTTTCCTACTCGAGAGCATTGTGAGTTTTTCGATGCGTACTTTTATGCATGGAGATGATTATATGATTAATTAAAGTAAAAGATGAACTCTAAAAGTCTGAAGTTTGAAATTGATGTGCGATGAATAGTATGAGTAGCACACTAATGAGAATCTTCATCGGAAATTAAAATCTTGTGGAATTTAGGAATTTTGGAGAAAAATAGTCAAAAAAAAATGGAATCTATAGTATGAATCCATGTGAGATGGTTTTAAATGTTGACATTAAGAGGATTAAGGAAAAATCTAAGTTGTATGAATGTAAAGTTAATATGAGGTATGTGGGGATCATAGAGACTATTAATTTCCCCTACATAAAGGATGTGTACAGAAGGAATGTGATATACTAATTATGCTATAAGATACATAATAATGTTGAGGATGAGAATGAATGAATGGATGTTAAAAAGATGTTGAGGAATGATTAAGTGATGATGGTGATTGGTGTATATATATACATAAGTATGAGAAATTATTGAAGTTGATACAAATGGAAAGAAATTTTGGTTCAAATTTAATAAGAGGAATAGAGACACTTAGCATGTCTCTAGGCAAGAAATCATTATTGAGGAAATTACTGATGATCAAATTTTTAAAGGTTCAAGATAAATATAAGTGAAATATGTAAGTCGAGCTGAAGGAAATCGAAGTAATGAATCAGAGTTTCCTTAAAAAGGAGATAACATGTGAGATTAAATATGAAATGAAAATCCAAAACCTTCATTTTTGTGGAATATGATGAATGAAATTTTGATGTCAAAATTTTATTTTAAGGGGGGTAGTGCTGTAATACCCGACCCTATTTTATTTGTGACAGGTCATTCACATGTATTGGATAGCATGTTTGTATATTGAATTGCCCCGGGAAACAAGTTAAATGACTATATTGCCCTTAGTAATACCATTGAGTCGATTAAACCTTGAACAAGTTTAAATAAGGATTTTAAGAGTGAAATTCTCAATTTCACAGTCCAAGGATTACTTAAAACAGTGATTCGGAGTTCGAGGTTCAGTTTGGAGTTAATCGGGAAGATTGACCGATTAGGGACAAAACGGTCATTTTTCAATTTCAGGACAAAATGGGGATTTTTAATAAAGATTTTTATTTTTAATGACCAAGAATAATTATATGAAATATAATATGATTATTGGAGCATAAAATGAAGTTTAGTAGTGAAAAAATATAATTCTCGGTATTTTTGAGACACAAGGGCAAAATAGTAATTTTACCACTAAAGGTCAAAACGAGAATTTTTAAAGAAGATTTTGGCCCCATTTGATTTAGATTGATTATTTAGACTAGTTAAAACATAATTTGAGGTTGAAAAGTGGGAAGGAAATGCAATTTCGGTACATTTTGGAGTATAGGGGTAAAATGATAATTTTACCACCGAAGGATCAAATTTAATTTTTTGAGAGAATTTTGATTAAATTTGACAAATTGGAGAATGGTATGAGTATGAGGGGTGAAAAATATGTCTAATGGGTAATTTTTCAATTTTTGGGACAAAAATGTAATTTTGTATTTTTTCAGGGGCAAAAGTGTAATTTCGTAAAATTACACCACCAAGATTTTTGGATTTTGTCCAGAAACTTCATGAAGGTTGAGGATAAGGGAAGGAAATTTGGTGGTTGAAAATAAAGTCAAAATGAAAAAAAATAAATTAATTAATAAAAAATTCAAAAAGTATAATAAAATAATATTATTTTATTTAATGGCTTAAAAAGGTCAAATTTTCAGCCTTCTTCCCCTAAATTTCATCCAAACCAGCAAGGAAGAGAGAGAAACTAAAAAAAACCCTAGGTGAAAGAAAATCAAAGAACAACTGTGATTTTTCAAGGATTCAAGTGATTAAAGGTATGATTTTTCAAGCTTAGCTTAAGATCTACCATTTCCATGCATTTCTCCTTATTTTCCATGGTTAAATTATGTGTTTTGAGGATGATTTCAATTCTGGTCATATGGGTTTAGAGAGAGAAAGTTGATGGAAATAATTGATTTTGATATATGTTAGTGTTTTTAGCTAGTTTAGCATGTATATAAGCAAAACTAGAAGAAATAAATTTGTTTGCCATAGTAACCATCAATGACTGAACCTCGTGTTGTGTGTGTGGTGATGGAATTGATTTTATTTTGAGAGAATTGGATGGCAAAATGGTGATTTATGGTGTAGAAATCAAGTAGGAAAAATAATGGAATGGAAAATTTAACTAGAAATGAAATGTTGTTCATTTTATCCATTTAGGCCAAATTTTCCAAGGTGAAATTGGCTGCTGATTCTAATGCAAATTTGTGGTGTTTAAGTGTAATTTAATGAATTATGAGCCTAGAAAAATTATGAGAATTTTCAGAGTAAAAATTAAATTTTTTACCCGCTAGGGGTAAAATCGTAATTTTCAGTCTAGGACTAGTAAATTGACCCGTAGTTGCTGCCATTGAGTAATTGGAATGTAATCGATCAATTAGAAACTGAAACGGGTCAAATCGGAGTTAAAATGGGGATTTTAGCAATTTAGATGCGTGTAGGCGAACTAAGTCAAATATCATGTTTAGACGGTTATTCGGATAGTTGCATAACATTTCATGCATCATGAAGAGCCTGAAATAATTTACAGTAGTCTGACACAAATGATTAGAATTGTGTCGAAAATTACACATAGGTGGTGGGTCCCCCGGACGCAGAAAAATTTCGGTGTAGTGAAATTAAAAATAGAAGTATGGTACACTCATGTGACGAGGTGAATGGATAATTTACCGTTTTCAATATCTAGAGTAGTTTTATCTGCTTCTGTGATTTAAAAATAAATTAAATTTATAAATAATTTTTAAATAGAAAAAAATTGATTTATTTACACTGAGTATATGGAGACCGGCATTAACTTGTGTTCATGTATTAAAATTAAAATTATAGCTTATGATCTTGGTGAGCATGCTTGGCTGGTTTATTGTGTTAAAATTGCATAAATTGCTGTTTGCCGTGTAGGTTGGCTAGTATTAAAATGACCTTGTTATGCTGCTGTAAATTTTATAAAGTTGGTGGATCATAATTAATAAAACACTGCAGTAACGGTTGCCATGGACTGCCTTTAGGAGGAGTACGAAAAAATCTGACTAATTGTTACCTCGATCGAAGAGGCGAGTAGGGTAACTCCCTAGGTAATGTTACGATTCATTTCACGTTAAACCACCACGTGAAGATGAGTTTAGCCAACGCCAAGGATTAGCTGTATTTGAAAAATTATGAACAGCTTTGGCAGACTCAATTGGATGCTCTGATCAAGTGTCCATGAGTATGGGATTTGACTTAAGCCTGATTTTTATAAATAAATCATAAGCCTTGTGTTTTGCTAAAATATAATTGCTTTCTATAATTGAATTAAATTTAGTGTAATTGATGCTATGAATTACACGATAGCATTGCGTTTTTATATTGTCTCCATCTACTCGACTTTAGATGTTTTAGATGGTAATTATCTAACTCACTAGGTTGTAAAACTCACCACCCTCTCCCTCCCCTTTTAGGCTCGAAGTTACGAGTAAGCACCTGGAGTGCATATGGAGGCTTGATTGAAGTCGCGTCACTAGTATACAAAGGTACACAATCATGCTTAGTTGGGCCCACATGTAATTGAAATTCTTGTACACACTCGGTTTAATTGCATAATAATATGTAATAACTTATTTTGCTTTTATGCGCGCAAATTTGATTATTGGTGTTTATAAAAATATTGTTTTATAATAAATTGTAATATTTTTACCGATTTTGAAATTTTCGGAGGAAAAATGATGAAAATGCCCCTACGTGGTTAGTAGTGCGATTTAATTGTTTTGGTTTAAAACATGAATTTTATTCATTGAAAAATGTTTATTAGAAATTATTAACCACATGGTAGATGAAAAACTGGTACGAGATGCCTTGAGGGGTCTCGGTTTGCACTAGGGGAATGAGTGCCTATCGGGACGTCGCAGCAGTTGTCACGAACCCGATGGGTGGTTCCGGGGTGTGACATCAGGTGTTACAACTAGTGTTAAAAGAATTAAGTTACGCCTCTACCATCAACTATAGCTTTTAGTAGAAATGGTAAGCGCTTGATTTTGGAAACTTTGTCCATTTCTTTCTTTTTCCCCAAATTTCTAATTTTTATCTTTAGTGCTCCAAGAACCGATATCTTCTTTTTTAGGAATTGATTCTTAGTCTTTAAACTTGTGCTTGTTGATGCTTTCTTACTCAGAACCGACGATTGTTTCATGGAAAATCAATTCTTTCATGCTTGGATTTCTTTTTTCTGCCTTTTGTTTTCTTGAAATCGATTCTTGCCTTTTAAGTTATCGATTCTTGCCTACTACAATAGTTTTTGTATTTTCCAGAATTGACTTTTTATTTTCAGAAAATCGATTCCTCTTGTAAGCAAAAAATAAATTTTGCTTTCTATATATTTGAGAATCGATTCTTTACTTTCAAACGGTCGGTTCTTAAGGCCGATAGTTTAGAGTTTGAATTTGTTTAAAAGCATTTTTCTTTACATAATCAACTTCAAAACTCTTGAGGATTTTCTTCAAATTAAAAAAAAAATATTTTCTAATATTTTTAAAGCATATTTAGATTGATCAATTTTGTTATTTCAAAACTAGAGTGAAGCTAACATAATACTAGGAGTATTCATTTAAATTTGAGTACCGATGGATGCTGTCCTTCAAAGGGTCATTTAATTCTGAAAATTAAGTTGCTTACGTCTGGGTAATGTCTAATATAGTCACATTGCTGCCATTACGTGGTCTGAACTTGGACATTTTTTTTCCAATTTGGACACAGCTTCTTTTTAGGCCAATATTCTACATTTTAATAGCTTTAGGACATCAGCTATTTTAGGATTATTCATGTCTTAATTTGGTATGATGTGCCTAAGGTTTGGGTGAGGTTATTGGCTTTTTATTTGGATTCCAACATCCCCACATTTGGTATTGTTATTCTTATGAATATTTTTTTTTATTTTTTATTATCTTATTATATTTTGTGTTAATAAATCCACAGATTTATCTTTGGCATCGTGCAATAAAATTATGTAATTTTTTTAAAAAATACCATCCCTCTTTTAAACAAAAGAAGAAAAAAAATTAAATTGCGACCGTAAAGATTATGCCATAAAATTTTAAAAAAAGTTATACATAAATGTAAATTAGTTATGAAGTAACTTTTCGAGGTATCATTTCTCATTAAATTTTAATTAATTAATCATTAATTTTAGGAAAAATTTAGCACTCGAGCATTTAATTCATTAGTTGGTATATGATTCCCCTGCTTAAAAAATAAAGTTCAAATCCTCTTTTTCCAAATTCAAAAAAAAAAAAAATCTTGGGGAAAATTTATTCATTAAGTTACAACTTTACTTCCATAAAGTGTATATTTATGAATTAATTGTGAATGAGATTGATTAGAAAGAAAAATTATAACTTATAATAACTTTCTATTTTGCATATCATTAGATTATAATTGATTTTCTTTTAATGAAATGTTGATTGCCTGTCAACTATTTTTAAAATTTATTATTACCTTTTAATTGCTTGCTTAATAATACACATATTTTTATCAATTATATAGAACCTTATTCATTATTTGACTTTCTAAATATTATGATTCAATTTATTGGCTATTTTTATATTTTATAATACCTAAAATAAAGTTAAATATTAACATAAGAAATGAAGTAAAATCATATCAGTAACCGAATAAATACCATAAATTGCCATTTAATATTTTTGAGACGTATAATATGAAAAATTTTATTCTATTAATAACTTGTATAATCTGTTGGCTTATACAAAAAAAAAAAACATTAAATTCATATTTTAGCTGTTATTATCTTTGTTAGAATCTATATAAAAAGTAAATTTATTGAATTGTTTAGATCTCATTGCTTGTCTTAATTTTTTTTAATAGACTTCTACCAAAAACAATTATTGTTTTAAGACATTAAATATTCCTTTTTTTACATTAAATATTCTTACATAGTTATTAAATAAATATCTAAAAATTATCATCAATATTAAACTCTTATTTAGTGCATATGATATATTTAGTTAATCACTTAAAATGATTAGCAAATAATGAAGAGCAACAAAAAAAAATTAAAGAGAAAAGAAATCATTCAGAGTTAATAGCAAAAGAACATTAAACCATAGAAAAAGTAAACATTCGCAAAAGGAGAAAATAGATGAAAACAACAATTCTTTTATCTAATTCAATTAGAATGCATCAAGTGATGTTAGTTCACATTAGGTGTATTTAATGTATTGGGTCTCTTCCGATTAGGTTTGATTATTGTTTTTATAATAATTTTTCCAATAATCAAATAATTCGTTTTGATAACAATTAAATAATTAAAACTCAATATTATGACCTTAGGTATGGAACATTAAATTAAGATCATTGTTTGGATTTTCATTATCTTTTAAATTAAATTTGTAAATATTCAATTTGAAGTCCAAGTATTTGTTCACATCATGTTTGAAGCAAAATATTGGTTACATTAGCAATATACCAAAACTAAAAAAGTTACATTTAATAAATTTATTTAAGATAATAATGTTCCACTTTTATTATTTTTATTGCATTAATATAAATATATTTATTGATTGTTACTTATTATTATTATTATTTAAATAAAAAATTTCAAATATTGAAAGTATTATTATTAGTGAATATAATACTAATATATCAAAACTAAAGAAAATACACCTTAACTTATGGGCTTTCTTTGTAAAATTTTATGTTTTGGTCGGTTTTATAAAAATTATAACTCTTATAGATTACTTTTAACCATAAACAACATAAATAATAAGTATCGAGGTATAATATGACTTTAATTAAAAAAATAAAATAAAAAAACAAATACACAAATCAGTTTACACATTGTTGTTTTTTTGTAAGCAAATCGGTTTACACCTTGTCTCCTATGTTAACCACTGTGTAGATGAAAATATCATCTACTAGCAAATCGGTTTCTCTCTTTATATATATTTGCAACGAGCATGCATCCTTAGTCTAATGTAAAAGTTATTGAAACTCACTAACCATTTAAGTTTAATAATTATTTAAACTCTTTAGTGATTCAATAAAATAAACGATTTTAGTTTTGGATATAGCTAAATATAAATTTTAAAGAGTTCAAGGTTTGTAAGAAAATAAATAAATAAAAATTAGTCAATATTTAATTTAATAAGAAAATCATCAATTAAGAAAACTTTACTTTAACAACGATTTCAATATTAATAAAGACAGAAATAAAAGTTAATAAGTATTCTAATATTCTAATATAATAAGGAAATCATTAATTAAGAATAAAATAATTAATTTAATAAAAATTGTTAAGAGTATGCATGTCACTATTGGTATTTTTGAGTAATGATAATGACAATGATATATATATATATATATATATAAAATAAAAATGTATAAAAGTATAAATAAATAAAATAATAAAGATAATCGCATGAGAACTAAAAACACAATGGATTGTTGCATTGACCATCATATTACAATTCATAAATATTACAAAATATATATAAAAAATAGCTTTTATTATTAAGTTGGAGGAGGGAAATTTGATCCTGGAATTATTTTTTTAAGTAATGCGAATGCAATTTGAGAGTTTATAGAGTAACCGTCATCCATCTACCAACTTCATTTGATGCTTTTGTTATTGTTATCATACCACCTTGGGTTGTTGGTAAGATACCATCACAACTTTATATACATATACTGCTAATATCTTTTGTTCACAAAATAAATTACAATTATCAATATCAATATACATTAATCGTCATTATTTTAAAAAAGTGACTTTATTAACATCAGTGATCCATATATCATTCCAAGTCTTTAACTTATTTGTCAAAAGATTTTTCATAATGTAGTGTTTGGTCTAGGGATAAAAAATTATACAATTACAAAATACAGTACTGCTTAAAAAGCTATTGGTGGCATTTCTCTAATCTATTAACGGTTAGTTGACTCAATTGATACATCAACGGTCATCTGACTGAATTACAAAATCTATTGATCATCTTTAACGGTTAGTTGACTTAATTGATACATCAACGGTCACTTGACTCAATTACAAAATCTATTAATTGTCTTTAACAGTTAGTTGACTCAATTGATATATTAACGATCAACTGACTCAATTACAAAATACATTAACGGTCATTAATAATTAATTGGCTCAATTGATAAGATATTTACCAACATCTTCTTCTCCATGTAAATGTGAGAAGTACAACAATTAATTTGTCCTTGATTTTATATAAAAAAAAGAAAAAGAAAGAGAGAATTGCAGGACAAAATAAGGACCCAGTAGAGAAAACAGTTGACAAATTCCTAATGCCAACAAGATTATCTATATCTATGAAGAAAGGGTCAGAGGTACTCCATAGATATAATTTCTGGTAAGTCACTGATCCGGTTCTTAACAAAACATGGATGCACATAATCTCTATTTTCCATCTTCAGCTTCATCATCGTTTTGACCTTTTTCGCCATAAGTAACCATTGCCTTTATCATCACCAGCGAAAGAAGTTCCTTTAGGAAGTTCCCTTGTCTGATTGCCTATACCAGAGATAAATTAACCTTTGTTTATATAGCCGCGCCCACTGCTTCATTTGGGGCCACAAAAAACTTTGCAGTTACTGATAAATTTATGAAATTACCAATTCTAAAACCTGACACTCTGGATTGTCTTAATTTAGGCCAAATATTTGCCTATACCAGAGATAAACTAACCTTTGTTATATAGCCTCGCCCACTGCTTTATTTGGGGCCACAAAAAACTTTGCAGTTACTCATAAATTTATGAAATTACCAATTCTAAAACCTGACACTCTAAGTTGTCTTAATTTAGGTCAAATATAATATAACTTAATTTTCTTTAATTTAAAAGTAACGGTCAGCAAACAACTTACCTAATTTTCATAATTATCATTAATAACAAGTTATAACCTAAATGAAATTTTATTGTTTCTGACGTCTTAACAGTAAGAGTTTAAAATTTCAAATCAAAAGTTCTGAGTTCAAAAGTTTAAACGTAATTTGAATAGAGTAAGATTTATTTTCTTTTACTATATGTAAGGAAAGGTATGAGGAGGAGAAAATACGAGACCTCAATTCTCTTAAAGAAGATTACCATCATTACGTCAATTTAAATTGTTACAAGAGGGTTAAAGGACAAAAAATGACTATTTATTATGTAATTTAAAATTGCAAATACTAAAAAATTGAATTTATTTGTGCGGAACCAAACTATATTTTTTTTTTGAAAAATACATTCAAATGGAAACTTATTGTAATTTATGTTCTAAAGCATCAGTAAAAATGTATCAAAAACTACTTTATGATGTATGCAAATTATCTAAAGGTTTGCAGTATGCATGCATCCAATGTCTTTCCCTGCTATCAAATTTATAAGAATAAGAATGACAAGTGTTATTCCCAGCTATCAAACTACTGAAAAGGTTCATTATTTTGGTTGTAAAAATGATATATATATATATATATATATTATGAATGAAGAATGACAATAAGGATTATGTGATTATGTTGCAGGCTCAATCCGTCGACCGTAAATTATCTGCTTCCAAAATTATGATGAAAGTCAAGTCGCGCTCATGTATACAATAACTCGGTTTCGCTATTTGTATCTGTTAAGGAAGGAGCATAACAGTTTCATAAAAAGGAAAAGAGAGTAAAGCAGAAAAGAGAGGATTTGACAGAAAGGTGGATGCAGTCTTAACTAGGTGGAGGCCATCTCTATTCCATATTTTCTCATGATAGGAGTTGCACATTCTAAACTAGACCTTGTTGCTACTGAAGAGGATTCTGAATCACAAGGGGTACCGGTCCATATTGCGTGCCTAGGAATATTGTTATTAGGTTCAGGAGGCTCCATCCAAAGATAGGCAAAAGGATTTGAAGGGGCAGGAATCTCCAATGCTCCTTCCAACATTTTCACCACAATACTCATCAAGGGCCTTGACTCCGGCCTGTGTTGAACACACCACAAAGCTGTTTTGATCATTCTCTCCGCAATATCTCTATCCTTTTCCTCAATTCCGCAGACTATCATCAACTCAACAAGATTTCCATTCTCAATCCTTTTCCACACCTATCTTGTAAACCACGCTTGGCTTTCAGGAAGATTTCCATCAAGGTTCCTTCTCTTACCTATGATTTCAAACAATAGCATCCCAAAGCTGTAAACATCACATTTATGGGTTATAGGATATGGCATCCAAAGTTCTGGTGCTGCATATCCTGGAGTACCCCTTCCTCCTGTCATGGTTACATGAGTATTTTCCCTGTTGCAAAGCTTTGCCAAACCGAAATCAGCTACTTTAGGAAAGTACTTTGCATCTAAGAGAATGTTTCCAGGCTTTATGTCGTAGTGAATAATTCGCTGTTGGCATTTCTCATGTAAGTAAGCAATCCCTTTCGCTGTGCCTACTGCAATCTCATGAAGCTTTTCAAATCCCAATTTCTTGTCTTCACTGAATAAAAACTTGTCTAGCGAACCATTTTTCATGAACTCGTAAACAAGAGCCCTCAGATTCCTCTCGAAGCAGAAACCATAGAGTCGAACCAGATTAAAATGGTGAACTCTTCCAATTGTACTCACTTCTGCCATGAACTGCTCCTCAATTCTTTTATCAGAAGTTCCATGCAAAACCTTCACAGCCACAATGGTTCCATTACTAAAAATTCCTTTGTAAACTGCTCCAAAGCCACCTGAACCTAGCAAGTTGGTGAAATTATCAGTTGCAATCCTTAGCTGCTGAGTGGTGAATCTGATCGGCTTCTCCCTTTCCATGTCATTCAGGAATTTATCCATGGTTAATGTCAAAAATTGTGAGTCTGGGCAAACATCGCTGCTCTTTATTCGAGCTTTTTTACTGCATACATATGCTATGATAATTGCCTTTATAACAAGGACCACTGCAGACGTGTAAGAAATCAGTTACAATACATAATCATCACTTGTAACTCTTATTTTACATGAAACCAAAAATCAATAACAAAACCAAAGCAAATACACCAGAGGAAAAGCTTACCTACAGTCGCAATAATAGCAGCTGGTTCAACGCCTGCATCACCTGTGCTTGGACTCGACATTAAGAAATAGATAGAAGTACAGCAAAAGTAGATTTGATTTACACAACTTTAGATGTCATGTCGAATAAAGATGTTGATTAACAATTTGGGAAACAGATTATGTAAAATCGCTACTGTGCAAGAGCAGAAGAGAGGATATTTAATGTTTCATAATTTCTGCGAAATTTCAGGATGCAAGGCAATGCAGACAGCTATTCCACGATGGGAACCATAATTCCAGGAATATACTTGTTATTGTAGTGCAACTCCGTGTGGGGCACATCGCCTAATCTATCTATCTATAACATAAGCAAAGGGAAGCCCCAAAAGGGGCTTCATTTTGGGGCTTCCTCAGTTTGCCACGTTTCAGTTTTCTTACTTTACCACGTGGCAGCTGTGATCAGAAAAAACAAATTGTCACTGAGTGAGTCAAACAAAAACAATTAAGAATGCTCTTAATGGGTGCCCACGCCCAGCTTTGAGGAAAGGAGTTTTAAATGGGGTTTTAAATTTGTGGCAGGACTTCTAAAAGAAAACCCAAATTGCAGGAGGAGGTGCCTAGGCTTTTTTAGAAAGAGAGGAAACTGGCGGCAGAAGGAAGGGAAGAGAAGAAAAGAGGGAGCCGCTGCCCGAAAGGCTTAGGCCAACAAGGGTGACGGTGCCGGGGACTGAGAAATGGAGAGAGGGTGTAGAGAAAGGGGTTGGCTGTTGCCGGTGGAAGAAGAAGAAGAGAGCAAAAATAAAGAAAAGAGAAATTACCCTTTCTCTTCCAAGTAAAATTAGAATCATTTATGAAGGATACAAAAAGAGGAAATTGTGAGAAATAACCATCCGTATAAGGTGATTTCAAAAGTAACCTCCAAAATAAAGTTATCTGTTTCTACCTAAAAAGAAGCATGAGCAGACGGAAATGCCCTTAAAAAACACTGTAGCAAATTAAGCTGCCGATATCTGCCTCCCGCCATCTTCCAAAAATTAGAAATTAATGCTCAGTTGTTTGTGCTCGCTCATCTTTCTCTCTCAGCTCTCTGAACTGTATCAACTCTGTGTTCAGCACCATCGTCATCAGCTCTCTCAGCTCTCTGAACTGTGTGAGCTCTGTCAACTCTCTGTTGAGCACCATCGTCTTCGTGCCGTGGTCTATCTCTCACCATTTGGCCATATTGTCCTCGAAAAATAAACCCCATTGCGGAGATGACATCAAGGTATGTTTTTGGGTTCATTGCTGCAACACATAAATTTGTGAAACTTTTTTTGTAAATCAGAAGAAGGATTAGAAACATAAAGGCGTGTCACCAGCATGTTTGCATGCATTTGTCGTGTCACCAGCATGTCTGCATGCATTTGGCGTGTGACCAGCATGTCTGAATGCACTTGTCGTGTCACCAGCATGTCTATGTGCACTTGGCGTGTCACCAGCATGTCTGCATGCACTTGTCGTGTCACCAGCATGTCTAAGTGCACTTGTCGTGTCACCAGCATGTCTATGTGCACTTGGCGTGTCACCAGCATGCATGCATGCACTTATCGTGTCACCAGCATGTCTGCCTGCAATTGGCGTGTCACCAGCATGCATGCATGCACTTGGACTGTCACCACCATGTAATTAAGTAAAATAAATAATTATTTTTGTTTTCAAAATTTCAGTGGGGTTCCAATTCTACGACTTGTGATAAGACACGGTGGTCAGTGGGTGGATGGCATGTACAAGGGTGGTGAGTCACGAATGCGGGGGGTTAGGAGTGATTTGTCGTTTACGGGCTTGATGAAGCTGGTTGAAGATGTTGTTGGGGTAAGCTCAGAAATTGACGACATTGAGTTGCATGCATTGATCAGTACACCCGGGGAGTTATCACGGCCAACTATCAAGGATGATGAGGATGTTGCATTAATTTTGCTAGAACAGAGGAATGTTCCAGCTGTGTACGTCAGCATTAAAAGACCCGAAACAAATGTTATGTCACATGGAGACGCTGAAAAACATGGTAATCAGCTCAATCAGAATCAGATTTACAATGCTCTACATATGCCAGAGCATTCGGTCCGTAACCCGCAGTTGGGGTATCCTCAGGAGTTTGTACAGCCCGATAACCAGAGGACATTGATAGAAGAGTTGGGTGAACAATTCCGATCGGGATGTGCATCAAACCAATTAGGGTCTGCTGCTAAAGGAATGCATCGATCGGGTGAAACGGTAGAGTGTGTAATTCCAATTTCAAATGAGAATATGACACGTGAGTGCAACACTGTGACGTTGGATGTTAACACTGTGACGCTGGAGGATAATGCTGCATGTTATGAGGGAAATGAGGATTTGTTTGCTGGCAGTGAAGATAGATTTGATGACAGTTCGAGTGATGGGCTTGACGAATGGGATCATGACATTTCAGACAATGACTGCCTTTATGACAGTGACATTCCAATTTGCAATAATGTTGAAGGTGAAACAGAACCTGTTGAAGGTTTTGATGTAGGAAATGTTCAGTGTGATGATCCCATATACAATAACCCCATCGCTGGTGAGGACGGGAATCGTTCCGTTGATGCAATGGTCGATGATAGTTATCAAGAAAGGCGAAATGAAGGGATATCTTCTACGTGGCGAATTGCAGGTGCAGAAAGGTTCGCCTTCCAAACAATTAGCACTGAGGAGTCGACATGTCCCAATGATCGCTTATACAAAGGAAGAATGTTTTCCTCGAAGGCGGAGTTGAAACGAGCTCTGAACATGTTGGCTCTAAAAGAGCAATTTGGGATAAGAGTGAAAAGGTCATGCAAAAGTCGTTACGAGGTTAGTTGCAAAGACAAGGCATGCAAGTTCAGTGTCCGTTCAAGGAAGTTACTTGACGGAGGAGGGTATTGGGAAGTTCAGAAGTTCCACAAAGTACACACATGTACTGTTGATGGTTTGCATGGGCGATTTGCATCCGCGAGTGCCAAGATAATTGGTGAACTTATGGCACCCAAGCTTCAGGCTAATGGAGTAGCGTTGAGACCTAAGGACATAATTGGTGAGATGAGGGTTCAGTGGGGATTGGAATGCTTGTATGGTAAGGCTTGGCAAGCAAAGGAGTATGCGGAGACGCTTGTTTTCGGTCCCCCGGAGGAGTCATTTCAACTACTACCCTCATATTTTTATATGTTGGAACAAGAAAATCCTGGCACAGTCACAGCAGTGGCTACTGACGAGGCTGAAAGATTCAAATATTGTTTCTGGTCATACGGGGCTTGTATTCGGGGGTTTAGGGATGTAATGCGTCCTACGGTCGCAATTGATGCAACACATCTGAAAGGCAGGTTCAAGGGTGTTCTGTTTGTTGCTGTATACAAAGACGCGAACGAGTGTGTATATCCAGTTGCGTTTGGCATCGGCCATGTTGAGGACGAAGACTCATGGACGTGGTTTCTCATCAAGCTACGTGATGCGGTTGGTTGTCCTGAAAACACCATGTTCATTTCTGATCAGCATCTCGGCATTAAGAAAGCAATCCAAAATGCATACCCAGAAGCGCACCACGGTTTATGCGGTTACCATTTGAAGAAAAACTTAAAAAATAAGTTCAAGCGTGATGACGTTTCTATGATTTTCACCCTTGCTCGAGATTGCTATAAGGTTTCCGAATTCAACAGACATATGAACCAGCTCAAGCAGATTCATGCGGGAGCCTATGCTGATCTTTTGAGAATAGGCCCTGAGAGATGGGCACGTGCATGTTCACCGACAAGGCGATACCAAATGATGACCTCGAACATTGCCGAATGTGTTAACTCCTGCTTAAAGCATGCCAGACAAATGCCAATCACTGTTTTGATCGAGTTCATACGAGACATGTTCCAGCGTTGGTTCCATGATCGGTACGAGGAGGCTGTCAAGGTGACCACACCCCTCAGCCCTTGGGTTGCTAGGCAATTGAGCAAACGCTTCAATCATGCACATCGCTTTGTAGTGAAGCCTATCAATCGAGTGGAGTTTGAAGTTAAAGACGGGAAGATGGACGGACTTGTTAACCTGTCCACGAAGACGTGTTCATGCTGTGAGTTCCAAAAAGATTTGCTGCCATGCAGCCATGCCATTGCAGCAATAAGGTCAGATTATATTTTCTTTATTTCTTATTTGATCTTTATTTTGACATAACATAGCATTATATTCTGCTTGAATATTGGGTTCATTGTATTTTTCAGTAAATGCAAACGTGAAGCCTTTGATTTCTGCGCCGACTACTACAAGACAACCGTTTGGGTGGAGGGTTATGTGGGGTCCATTCGCCCAGTAGGGCATCCTAGTGAATGGGACATCCCCCCGCATGTGAAACAAATTGTCGTCTTGCCACCACCTTGGCGAGGCCAAGCAGGAAGACCTAGGAGGATAAGGATTCCATCCGCTGGTGAAGGCAGTCGAGCACGGAGATGTTCGCAATGCAAGATGTACGGGCACAACAGACAGAATTGCCCATCTCCATTTGCAAATCCATCTACAAATCCGGCACCATCTCCAAGTCAATTAGCACCCCAACGAGTGCGCCGACCGAAAGCATGTTCAATTTGCAGAGAAACTGGTCACACACACGACAGCTGTCCAATCCGAATGACAATGTCTGAAAACGTAGTGTGTGGTGTGGAGGATGACATATTATCGGGGCCTAACTAATTGCAATTTATCTGTTGCTTTGTTAGGGTTTGATTCGAACTGTTTCGATCTTGGCCATTGACATTTGCATTGAATAATGATATTTGCTATAAACCAGTGTATAATAATAGTATTGCCTAGGCATAGAAGTTGTCAATAATTGACTTTAGCCACACCATGCATGGTGGTATAGTATGGAATGTAAATTGTCTAATCTTTGGACAGCATATATAAATAAAAAATCAACAATGTTACTCTACATTTCGACAATTGTAAAGCCAATGCATTCATTATGTTATTTAGGGTTGCAAGCAAATCGCTTCAATATGTCATCCGGGAATTTTACTCATTTTACAAACGACGTTGCAAAACTATATCAATTGTCCACTTTGGTTTAGAGTTTGTGATAGGGTAAAATTACTACCCTAAACCCTAACCCTAATACATTCCCGCTACCCTATAATTATCTTAACCCGTTTAAATACCCGATTAAATAAAAAAATTATTAAAATTTTCTTCGTGATAACCCAATTACCCAATTAACTTTTCTAATCTCATAACTTACCTTTAGATTTATATGTTATATGTTTATATAAATAAACATATATATACACTGTAATTAATAATTTTATGAGTTATAATTTTTACAATGTTAAAACAAAATAAAAAGTAAATATATTTATATTTAAAATACATAATATATACACACACGTATTCATAAAAGTATTAATGTCATCATATTAATAATTAGAGTAATCATACTTAAACATAAATAACAATATAATAATTTTTTAATTTAAATATATTAATGTCATCACATTAATAATTAAAGTAATCATACTTTTCATATATTTGTTAGTTTTTAACAAAAAAATTTAGGGTAAAGTTTGTAAAAATTATAAATTTTTACTTTAATTATTAAAGTGCATGCAGACGTGCATGCACACGTGCTGTTGACACGCCAAGTGCATGCAGATATTGGTTGTGACACGCCACCTGCATGCATACTGGGGGTGACACGCCACATGCATGCATACTGGGGGTGACACGCCACCTGCATGCATACTGGGGGTGACACGCCAGGAGCATGCAGACATGGTTGTGACACGCCCAGTGCAGCTAGTGCGGATACTGGGGGTGACACGCCAGACGCATGCAGACATAGTGGTGACACGCCACCTGCATTCGGGTATATTGGTGGTGACACGCCACCTGCATGCATACTGGGGGTGACACGCCAGGAGCATGCAGACATGGTTGTGACACGCCCAGTGCAGCTAGTGCGGATACTGGGGGTGACACGCCAGACGCATGCAGACATAGTGGTGACACGCCACCTGCATTCGGGTATATTGGTGGTGACACGCCACCTGCATGCATACTGGGGGTGACACGCCAGGAGCATGCAGACATGGTTGTGACACGCCCAGTGCAGCTAGTGCGGATACTGGGGGTGACACGCCAGACGCATGCAGACATAGTGGTGACACGCCACCTGCATTCGGGTATATTGGTGGTGACACGCCACCTGCATGCATACTGGGGGTGACACGCCAGGAGCATGCAGACATGGTTGTGACACGCCCAGTGCAGCTAGTGCGGATACTGGGGGTGACACGCCAGACGCATGCAGACATAGTGGTGACACGTCACCTGCATTCGGGTATATTGGTGGTGACACGCCACCTGCATGCATACTGGGGGTGACACGCCAGACGCATGCCGACATGGTGGTGACACGCCACGTGCATATTGTCAATGTTGTCAGACGCTGACTTATTACTAAATTGCGATACAAAAAAATATGTTCACTGGATACAACACTGGATACAAAATTACATAAAGATAATGTATTCCTGTATAAAATTGTCTATACAAAAAAATTTTATTCTGTACAAAAATAAAATGAAGTGATTAATAAAAAAATTATTCTATTTCCTATGATTGTGTATACAACAAAAAATTTATCTCTAAATTGTATTGTGCAGGAAAAAAATTATACAACTAACTGCCGATATGTTCATGGTTCGCTCGCACAGCTGTTGGAAAAAATTTCGTGTGCGTATTGGATACGCAATTTTGCAATCATTTTCTGCTTAACTCTTATCGGCTCCGATTGCAAAATTGCGTCAATGTAGCTTACCATGAACATGCCGCAGCTGAGACTATCCTCCTGCCGATGCACTGAAGGGCTGGGCAAAGAAATGTCCAATGGCATCGGCGTCAAATCCCGTCTCTTCCGACGGGTTTTATTGAAATACCCGGCTTGGTGACAGATGAATGGAAAAATTGTTGTAAGTGGCTTCATCTGCTCCGCACGAACTCCGTTATCCTTCGCTGCCGAAGTTGTTGTGGAGTCGATCACCTTGATCTTCCACTTACCCAAATCGATCTTTGCCACCACCCAATTCCCATCAACATTGCAATGAGCGAGGATGAAATCGACCTCTTCCCATTTCTTGCCGTATGTCGGCCTTTCACCCTCCACATACCCCCGTAAATCAGTCAGAATTTGCATGCTTGACAGGGCATCTTCGGTTTTATATGTCAAGTGTAGCATACGGATGGTGTCCTGGAAAAAAAATTTGCATTGGTTTAGACTTAATGCACTGAAAAGTTTCGAAAAAAATAAAATTTTTTGTAGAAAACTTACAAAGAATATCGTGTCAACCACGCATGCACGGGCAGTGTAATGCTTCGATTTTGGGCCTGTCGCCCGTTTACAGATAACGCTGAGGCATGCGTCGATGTGTTCACTTGTCATTTCTTCTTGGGGATCCTCTAACGATGTGAAGAAGTCAAGACCTTGATCCCCAAAGATTCCGACGTTACGCCTGCATATGTCACAAAATGAATTCGATAAGCGATGGTGGATTAATGTTTCTATAGAAAACAACAATGAATTGATATTTAGAAGCTGACCTCGCGGACTGGTTCTTCTTGAAGGCTTCGTATGCTTCCATCATCGTGTCCTTCACCGACCGACGAGTCAATGCGGGGTCGACATACGGGCTTGCAAGGTATTTGCTCGCCATAATCACCCGTGCCGCCTCAGTAGGGTCGGCAATTGCTGCTGCAAGATGATGGTAATCAGAGAATAATGGTGAGCTGGTGGCTTCAGGAGTGGTCAGAGCAAGCTCGCCCGATCCTGCTGCTGGAAGCGCGACGATCGCCTCGGATGGAGGAAGATGCTCTATGGCTGACTCTAATAACTGAAGGGCTCCCTCCTGTCCCGCGAAAGTATGCTCAGTAGGATCGGCCTCACCAACCTCCGCTCCTTCAGCATCTTCTGATTGAAGGCTGGCACCATGCTCCTCACGCTGCCCATCATCAGGATTATCGTGACCCGCAGCAGCATTGTCGGATGAAGGACCGGCCTACATAACGAGACAACTGTGAAAATTCGATAGCGAAATGACCTAAAATAGCAAAATAAAAGTGCAGAAAGATTAACGTACTTGTGATTTCAGCCCAGCTAGAACCCGTGAAACGATGCGGTCCTCTAGCGTTTCAACCGCAAAAGTCAAGGACTTAATTGATGCCTTCAGCTTCGACATTTCCCGCACGATATGTCGGAGCTGACGATTTGTGCCTATGCCGTCATTGACTCTTGTCGACTGGGTCAACTGCAATAACATATATATTAGTGGTGTTAAAATAAAATCATATAGGAAACGTGTGGAAAACCAATATAACAACTTTAATATCCTTACCGGCGGCTCATGGGCAGTATGCGGTTGAATCGGAGTCGGAGCCATTGCTGGTTGCGGACTGGACGTGGCCTCCGTGACCTGCAATGACATAAGTTACTTTGTTACTAGCTCAACATATGTCGAAACTTTGAACAGAAATCGTTATAACCAAACTTACCGACGGCTCAATACGAATGTGTGACTGAGGAGGACCGGTGGGTGGTTGTGGAGCTGCCGTAGGTTGATCCAACTGCACGCACATCAATGTTAGTAGATAATCACATATCAAAATGGATGTAAAAAAAATGTTAGAACCGTAAATACCGGCTGTTCACTTCCTGCACCATGGTCGTCTCCTTGTTCCATCAACTCTGGGGCCAACGGCTCATCAACACTGGGAGAGTCGGTGCGCATCCGCTTACTGGAAGCGGTGGATCTTTTCTCCTTCAGGCTTCTCCTCTTCGACCTGGCAGCGACACCAATGTGATCACCCCGATCCTCCGTCTGCCCGATTGGCACGTACTGGTGGCCCTCCGATAACGGCACATCGAGGTCCACCAAATACTCCCGGTTGGCCTCCTCTGGGGTGATCTCCAACGTCTCCAGGGCCCATAACTACAAAAGAAAAATATTTATCAAACGTTTAAATTTGAGGCAAATTTCTTATACAAATATGAAGGATCGATCAATTTGTAGCTGTTCACTCACTTGCTTAGATGACTCGAACTTCTCAACCGCCTTGTGCAGGTCTTTTGGCTTCTGATTACATTGCCATCTGCACATTCGCGGGTACACGTTATCCTTCGGAGTAGAGGGGGCTACTATTTTTCGCAAGACCGGAATTGCCTCCAATGCCCAGAACTGCAAGTCAATTGTAAACATTATCAAACGTAAATTATTAAACAGTGCAACAATAAATTATTTTCTCGAAACCAAACAAAAGCGGTAAATGTGACAATACCTGTATCACCCATACAAAGCCGTAGATGTTGTACCGTAAACGGCTTTTCTTTGCTTCGCTTGAGGTAGGCACCTCGAACCCTTTCAATAGGTAGTCCAAGGTGAGCCTCCAAACATAGTGGCCCCACGGAAATGCGTTCCAAGCGTCAAGGTCCTCAACCAATGACAGCAACCAAGGTGTCACCCGTCTACGGTAGTCTTGCCCAAATAAAATGTTATTTGCGATCAAGACGAGTGCCATCTTGGTCGCGTCTCCTTCCCGCTGGAAGTTTCCTCCGCGGAACGTGTCAAGCAAAGCCTGCAGCTTTATGCTATCCTGGCCGCTCCAGTATCTCGCATGAATTCCGTCCGCAACCATCTCGTACGAACGTGCGAACACATCGGGCATTGGACCGAACTTCAGCCCGGTTATAAAGCAGAACTCCTGCTTCGATATCCGCGCCTTGCTCTTGCCGATAGCAAACCAGAGCTCCTCTTCCGTTGCCTCCCTTTCATTGATTCGACGAATCATTATGTTATGAAGGAGACCAGCGCTGAAGTAGCCTTGCGGATAAACATCCAGGAGCATTCCGAAGCATGTACGCTTCACTGCATCCAACTCCCCCTTCTCTTGGAGAGTCTTGTTGATGTAATGGAGCTGGGACCACTTACAGTGGGTGTTTATTGAGACATTGAAGGCCCACTTCTCCCTCGGCACAATGAGGACATTGTCAAGATCCTCATATTCTCTACGATGCATCTGCATCACATGGCACACGTGCACGAGTCAGTTAACCAATAATGTGCCCAAAAGGTATACTAACTATATAAATAATTGTTCTGACACGCCATGCATATGAGGTGAAATGCTGTGACACGCCATGCATATGAGGTGAAATGCTGTCACACGCCATGCATATGAGGTGAAATGCTGTCACACGACGCCATGCATATGGAGTGAAATGCTGTCACACGCCTGTCACACGCCATGCATATGAGGTGAAATGCTGTGACACGCCATGCATATGGAGTGAAATGCTGTCACACTCCATGCATATGAGGTGAAATGCTGTCACACGACGCCATGCATATGGAGTGAAATGCTGTCACACGCCTGTCACACGCCATGCATATGAGGTGAAATGATGTCACACGACGCCATGCATATGGAGTGAAATGCTGTCACACGCCTGTCACACGCCATGCATATGAGGTGAAATGCTGTCACACGACGCCATGCATATGGAGTGAAATTCTGTCACACGCCTGTCACACGCCATGCATATGAGGTGAAATGATGTCACACGACGCCATGCATATGGAGTGAAATTCTGTCACACGCCTGTCACACGCCATGCATATGAGGTGAAATGCTGTCACACGCCATGCATATGAGGTGAAATGCTGTCACACGACGCCATGCATATGGAGTGAAATGCTGTCACACGCCTGTCACACGCCATGCATATGAGGTGAAATGCTGTCACACGACGCCATGCATATGGAGTGAAATTCTGTCACACGCCTGTCACACGCCATGCATATGAGGTGAAATGCTGTCACACGACGCCATGCATATCAGGTGAAGATGTTGTCACACACTAAACCCCAAAGTCCAGTCAACACAGCACCAAACCAGGACTCAAACAGTTTAAAACTTAACATTTCCAAAAAAGACGACCATATGTATCACCCTAAACCCTATAAACCCTAAAACTGAAATCAATGAAGGTTTTTTTTGTGGTTTTTTTTCCCAATCTCACGTACCTCTTCACCGATATCCGACATTCTTCTTCCTGTTGCAGTGGTGTCGTTAACCTTCTAAACAGCGAAGTTGAACTCCCTTCGACCTTTCGCAATAAGAAATGAATCGAACAGCCCTTGGTTCACACACACAGACGTTTACGAATGAGGAAAAGGGAATATGAACGGTTTATTGTGAAAAATGAATAACTAAAATTTAAAATTAAGGGATATTCATGAAACTGCCCGCTTTTCAATCCGCCGTGTCAGCCTTTCTATTAATGCCGTGTCACATATTTCAAAGCAAACCATGGCTTGTCAGATGTTAAAGCAATGCCGTGTCACACACTCAAAACCGTGTCACCATGGCGTGTCACAAACTTAGCATATGCCGTGTCACCAACTCAGCTCCATGCCGTGTCACCACCAATATCTGCATGCACTTGGCGTGTCACTACCAGGTCCGCAGTGGTAGCCGAAACGTTTAAACTGGTAAAGTCGGTTTAGGTCGGTTTATATTCCTCTACCATATATAGTCCAAAACTCCTCAGTTCTCATAGACAGACCGTACGTTGCCTCTAAAGCAGACTTTGTCGATGCTTCATCGGCAGTTCTTCCGAGCATTTTTTGCAGTTGTTTCCATCCCGCCCTTGATGTATTCAACTTTAGAGTTGTCCACTAGTCGAATAATGAATCTATTTCTCTTCACCTCTGACCTGTAAGCAATTGTCCAACCTTGGCTATTTGAAATCCAGAGACTCTGAATTTTAAATAGCCTGGGTTGGACATTGCAAACAGGTCGGAGGCCAAGAGAAACAGATTTATTAGGCTAGTGACAATTCTAAAGTTTACTATATCAAGGGGGGGATGTCACCAACTCTGCACCCTGGCGTGTCACCAACTCTGCACCCTGCCGTGTCACCAACTCAGCTCCATGCCGTGTCACCACCAATATCTGAATGCACTTGGCGTGTCACGACCAGGTCCGCAGTGGTAGCCGAAACGTTTAAACTGGTCAAGTCGGTTTAGGTCGGTTTATATTCCTCTACTATATATAGTCCAAAACTCCTCAGTTCTCATAGACAGACCGTACGTTGTCTCTAAAGCAGACTTTGTCGATGCTTCATCGGCAGTTCTTCCGAGCATTTTTTGCAGTTGTTTCCATCCCGCCCTTGATGTATTCAACTTTAGAATTGTCCACTAGTCGAATAATGAATCTATTTCTCTTCGCCTCAGACCTGTAAGCAATTGTCCAACCCAAGCTATTTGAAATCCAGAGACTCTGGATTTCAAATAGCCTGGGTTGGACATTGCAAACAGGTCGGAGGCCAAGAGAAACAGATTTATTTATTATTAGGCTAGTGACAATTCTAAAGTTTACTATATCAAGGGGGGGATGTCACCAACTCTGCATCTGCACCCTGGCGTGTCACCAACTCTGCACCCTGGCCGTGTCACCAACTCTGCACCCTGGCGTGTCACCAACTCTGCATCTGCACCTTGGCGTGTCACCAACTTTGCACCATGGCGTGTCACCAACTCTGCATCTGTACCCTAGCGTGTCACCAACTCTGCACCCTGCCGTGTCACCAATTCTGCACCCTGCCGTGTCACATTTTCCCTTTCACAAACCCTAAACCCAATGGCCTGTCCCTATTGCTGTAGCACGACCATTTCGTGCTTTGCATTCACGTCTTTCTCCTTTCGATTCACCTCCTTAAGCAGGATTTCCGGTTTCACATCGTGCTTCAAGCTTCCGATTCATCACGACCACCTCCCCTCCTCGTTCGGTTTATCTGAATGCCATGTCCGAACATTCAGAAAATCCATCTCATGCAACATTATTTTCTTTTGCACAAGCTTCTCCAAAAAAAAAAAAAAGGATGTTTTGCGCAAAAAATAGATGTTCGCTAATTTCTTTGCATAATTTTCCGCCGTCCGGGTGTTTCAGAGTGCCCAGAACAAAGATGTCTCATTAAGGGCATTTTTATCCGAAAATGTACTTTTTTGGCTAAAAACAGTTAAAGTTATCTTGCTGGCTATTTTTAAACACGCCTTATTTTTAATGGCTAAAAAAAAAAATCTCCCATACAAAAAACAGAAAGGTGGGTTGGATTCATCCAAGTCCAACCTAGGTTTAGTTAATTTATCGTTTTATTTGTCATTTCTTGTTTTTATATGAATTAAATTTATGAAAATAGGATAAGAATAAAAAGTAAAACAATTTTTTTTTATAAATAATAAAAAATGAATAATTAATTGAATAAAGTTAATAATGATATATCAAAATTATTGAAGGATCTCAAAATTATTTTCAGAAGGTGGATTAATTTTAAATAATTATAAAAGCATAAGATAAGAAAGTAGTAATTAAAATTGAAGATAATTTAAAAAATTTCATCATTAAAACTAAAAAAATTTTAATAAGTGTAATTAACATTCATTTTATTTTGACTTTAAAAAAATATTCATTTTATTTTAATAATTTTATTGTATAAATTATATAGCTTATCAACAATTACTTTTTAACTATTATATTTTCTCAACATGAATTTTATTTCACTATTAGAATCATGCAATTAACAAAATATGATTATATCAACATCGACATATATTAAGATATAAAAAAATAAATATTTTTAAAAAGATTTATTTAAACAAAAAATTTTGCTTAATAAGACATCAAAAAATATTTTTAAAATATTAAATTTTTAAAAAAATTATCTTTAATTCATTATTATTACTATTATTTATAATATTTTCAAATTTAAAATTATTTTTCTTTTATTATTATTTTTATTTATAATTTTATATAATTTAAAATTACTTTTAATAAAAAAATCAACACCCAAGCGCAACGGGGCACCACTCTAGTAACATAAGTAAAAGGAAGTCCCAAAGGGAATTCCACACTTGGCCACGTTTGTGGCTTCTTCTATTGACATGTGATTGATTTAAAAAAAAATTTGAGATGATTTTTGTGGAGCTAGTTGCATTAGAATTGTTAATAGAGCATTGTTTCTCTTTAGCTTCAAAAGAGGTTCTTCCCACCATTGAGTGATGGTGTTTTGGTTTACAAGAAATTGAAGCTAATAGTGCTACTATGTATTAAGAAATATATATATATATATATTTATAAAATATAATATAAAAAAATTTTGGTGAATTTTGTAGATTTCATTAAAGTTTGATGTAAAATAAATTTTTATTTTTTAATGAGGCATGATAGGAATCATAAGGTGGATTAATTTTAAATAATTTTAAAGGCATGAGATAAAAAAGTATTAATTAAAATTGAAGATCATTTAGAAAATTTCATCATTAAAACAAAAAAAATTAATAAGTATAGTTAATATTCATTTTATTTTGACTTTAAAAATATATTTATTTTATTTTAATAATTTTATTGTATCAATTATGTAGCTTATCAATAATTACTTTTAAAATATTATATTTCTCAATATGAATTTGATATCACTATTAAAATCATGCAATTACCAAAATATGATTATATCTATTGGCTCCAGTTAGTAATTGATGATAATAAAATATTTTCATTCATTTGTGTCTAATATTTCTACTTAAGTGTGCAGGACAAAAAAATTATATACAAATAATAATTAAATTATTCAAAGGCACATATCAAAAGCCTTATGAATAAGGAGCCACAATTGATCAACAAAACAGAAGTCTTTTAGTCGAATATTGAAGGGTATTAGTCAACTAAAATTCAAATTGGAAGTTGGTGGGTTCAAGAGTATTGAGAGACAGAAGCAACTTAGTTGACCAAGAAATAAGTCAGAAACTGTCTAACACTCATTAGAGCTAATTTTTCAAGTATAAAAGGGACTTCCAACAGCTAAAAAAATCATTTTGAAGGCTTCCAAGTGAAAGAGAGCTCCAAAAACAGCAAAAATGCTCTTCACTTTTACTGCACTTTACTTCTATCTTTGTATTTGAGATAAGCACTTCACTTTGTACCACTTAGATCAACTCGGTGATCATAGGTACACTCTTATTTCTTTTCTTCTTGTACACTTAGAGTGAGGGAGTCACTCTAAGGGGTTTATTCAAGCTTGGATAGCTTGATTATATGTATAGGTTATAACTTAGTCTATAAAAGTTAGTTGTTGAGTTTTGGTTGATCTTGTGAAAAACCATTGTGAAAGGTTTTGGTTGAGCTTAGTAAAGCCATTGTAAAGCATGGTGAAAGCTTGTGAATTTCATCGTTCATAGTGGATTTGTTTTCAAAATCCTTGGTTAAATAATCAAGGTAATGGATGTAAGTCTTGGACCAAACCACTTTAAATCCCTACGCATTGTCTACTATGTTTTTATTTTCATTGCCTTTTAAATTATTCTCTCATCTTGCTAAAAGCCAAAAAATGCTATTCACCCCCCTCTAGCATATTTATTTAGGACTAACAAGTGGTATCAAAGCAAGTTTTCTGTTTTTAAGGTCTAACACCCTTTGAAAAGATCCAATTGGCTCTTCAAAAATCCATTATTGCTGAGGGACAATCAACAAAAAGACCACCTTTGTTTGATGGCTCAAATTACCCATATTGGAGCACTAAGATGTCAATATACATTAGAGCAATATATTATGAAATGTGGGACGTCATCACTGATGGTCTCTTTATTCCTTCAACCTTAAATGTTATAACTAATGAAATGATTCATAAGCTAAGGTTTGAATGGATCGAAGCTGAAATCAAGAGAATCCAAACAAACTTCAAGGCAATCAATACATTTCATTATGCCTTAACTCCCATTGAATTCAACAAGGTATCAAGTTGTACCACAGTTAAACAAGTGTGGGATAAACTTAAAGTCATCCATGAAGGGATTTCACAAGTCACTGAGTCTAAAATAGCTCTTCTAACTGACAATTATGAAATGTTCAAGATGGAGCCTGGTGAAGACATCACTAGTATGCTAGATAGGTTCACAAACATTATAAATAAACTCAACCAATTAAGAAAGCCTATCTTTGAACATGAATTAGTGAAATGACTTCTTAGAAGCCTACCTAAAGCATAGAAGCCAAAAGTGATTGCCATTGGAGAAGCTAAAGATTTAAATGTCATCATACTTGATGAAATATGTAGATCTCTCCTCACTCACGAGCTGGAGCTAAAGGAAGAAGAAGATGAGGACAAAAGAGAAACAAAGGAAAGAAAGAGAAGCATTGCATTAAAGGTCCACACTTGAAAAAGAATTGAAAATTCTATCTTGTGATGATGATGAGGAATTAGCAATGGTAGCACAAAAATTCAAAAAATTGATGGGACAAAGAGATAGAAGGTTGGCTAAGAAAAGTTATAAAAGATAGCAAAATCCTTCATGGAAAAATAGGAGCAAAATTGAATCCAACAAGAAGAAAAATGTCATTTGTTACAAATGCAAGAAACTTGGTCAGTTCAAGTCAAAATGGCCCCTGCTGAAGGAAGAAACTCCTAAGAAAAACAAAAAATCAAAAAGAGCAATGGTGGATGCTACCTAGTCAGACAGTGATACCTCAAGTACCGATGTTGATGAAGAAAAGGTGGAAGAAAGAGAAAACCTATGTCTGATGGCAAGGGATGATGAATTCGAGGTATCTTAATCTCATTGTGATATTTCTATTGATGAATTAAAAGATGAATATGAGTGCCTTTATGATGAATTTGAAAAACTCTTTCAAAATATAAGACTTTAAAGAAAAAGACTGTATCTCTTGAAAATGATTTGAAAAAGATAAGAGAAGAGTTCAATTTTGTTTTTGAGCCAAGAAATTTTCTACAAATTGAGTTAGAACATTCAAAAATAGATTTTAAAAATTTGAAGTTGGAGCTAGACAACAAAACTGAAACTTTACAAAAAACAATTGATGAAAACACAACTCTTAAATATTTGAAAAAAAAAATAAAGAAGGAACACATATTGTAAGAAAAATTATGATAATGCTTCATCTCGATGTTATAATTGTGAAAAACTTAGACATTTATCTTATGATTGTCATAGAAAAAGAAGCATGTAGAAAACAAGAAAAAATTAGGTTTCAAAGGGATCTTACATTGCAACTAACACTCAAGGATCCATCAAGATATGGGTACCTATTAAGAAAAGCTGAAAATCTATTTTGTAGGTTGAGTTGAACCTAAAGGACACACATTCAAGAGCTCAACTAAAGGAGAAGCAGCCTTGGTACATGGATAGTGGTTGCTCAAGGCACATGACTGGGAATGAAATGTTATTTGCTCAATTGGACAAGAAAAAGGAAAGAACCATATTTTAACACCTGACCCTAAATTATCTGTGACAGGCCATTCACATGCATTGGATAGCATGTTTGTATATTGAATTGCCTCGAGAAACAAGTTAAATGACAATATTGTCCCTAATGGTATGGTTAAGTTAAATAAGTCTTGAATCAGTTTAAACAGAGAATTGAGAATGAATTTGAGAAAACTAAAACCCATGGATTGATTTAAACAGTGAGTTGGAGTTTGAGGTCCAGTTTGGAGTTAATCAGGAAAATTGACCGATTAAGGACAAAACGGTCATTTTTCAATTTCAAGACAAAATGGAGATTTTAATAAAGATTTTGATTTTAAATGACCAAGAATAATTATATGAAATATAATATGATTATTGGAGTATAAAATGAAGTTTAGCAGTGAAAAAGTGTAATTCTCTATATTTTTGGGACACAAGGGTAAAATAGTAATTTTATCACTAAAGGTCAAAACGAGAATTTTTAAAAAAGATTTTGACCCCATTTGATTTAGATTGATTATTTAGACTAGTTAAAACATAATTTGAGGTTGAAAAGTGGGAAGAAAATACAATTTCGGTACATTTTGGAGTATAGGGGTAAAATGGTAATTTTACCACTGGAGGATCAAATTTAATTTTTCGAGAGAATTTTGATCAAATTTGACAAATTGGAGAATGATATGAGTATGAGAGGTGAAAAAAATCTCTATGGGTAATTTTTCAATTTTTGAGGGAAAAATGTAATTTGCACTTTTCGGGGGTAAAAGTATAATTTTGCTAAATTACACCACCAAGATTTTTGGATTTATCTAGAAACTTCATGAAGGCTGAGGATAAGGGAAGGAAATTTGGTGGCTGAAAATAAAGTCAAAAGATAAGGATTGAAAAAGAAAAATAAATTAATAAAAAATTAAAAAAATATAATAAAATAATATTATTTTATTTGGCTTAAAAATACCAAATTTTCAGCCTTCTTGTCCTAAATTTCGTTCAAACCAGCAAGGAAGAGAGAGAAACTAAAAATAAAACCCTAGGTGGAAGAAAATCAAAGAAAATGTGTGATTTTTCAAGGATTCAAGTGTTTAAAGGTATGATTTTTCAAGTTTAGCTTATGAGCTATCATTTCCATGTATTTTTCCTTAGTTTCCATGGTTAGATTTCATGTTTTTATGGTGGTTTCAGATCTGGTCATATGGGATTAGAGAGAGGAAATTTATGGAATTGTTTGATTTTGCACTATGTCAGCGTTTAGTGTTAGTTTAGCATGTTTATAAGTAAAACAACAAGAAAAACATTCATTTTCTCCATGAATTTCTCTAGGCCAAATCTAGCCAATGGTGTGTGAGGATAAGGCTGACTTTATTTTAAGAGAATTGGATGGCAAAATGGTGATTTATGGTGTAGAAATCAAGTAGGAAAAATAATGGAATGGAAAATTTAACTAGAAATGAAATGTTGTTCATTTCATCTATTTAGGCCAAATTTTCTAAGGTGAAATTGGCTGCTGATTCTGATGCAAATTTGTGGTGTTTAAGTGTAATTTAATGAATTATGAGCCTAAAAAAATTATGAAAATTTACAGAGTAAAAATCAAAATTGTTACCCGTTAGGGGTAAAATTGTAATTTTCAATCTAGGACTGGCCGTAGTTGCTACCATTGAGTAATTGGAATGTAATCGATCAATTAGAAACTGAAACAGGTCAAATCAGAGTAAAAATGAGGATTTTAGCAATTTAGACGCATGTAGGCGAACTAAGTCGAATACCGTGTTTAGACAGTTATTCGGATAGTTGCATAACATTTCATGCATCATGAAGAGCCTGAAATAATTTACAATGGTTTGACACAAATGATTGGAATTGTGTCGAAAATTACACATAGGTGGTGGGTCCCCCAAACGCGAGAAAATTTCGATATAGTGGAATTAAAAACAGGAGTATCGTGCACTCCTGTGACGAGGTGAGTGGATAATTTACCGTTTTCAATATCTAGAGTAGTTTTATCTGCTTCTGTGATTTAAAAATAAATTGAATTTATAAATGATTTTTAAATCGAAAAAAATTGATTTATTTACATTGAGTATATGGAGACCGGCATTAATTTGTGTTCATGTATTAAAATTGAAATTATGGCTTATGATCTTGGTGAGCATGCTTGGCTGATTTATTGTGTTTAAAATTGGCATGAATTACTATTTACCGTGTAGGCTGGCTAGTATTAAAATGGCCTTGTTATGCTGCTGTAAATTCATAAAGTTGGTGGATCATAATTAATAAAACACTGTAGTGAGGGTTGTCGTGGATTGCCTTTAGGAGGAGCACGGAAAAACTCGACTAATTGTTACCTTGGTCGAAGAGGCGAGTAGGGTAACTCTCGAGATAATGTTACGATTCACTTCATGTTAAACCACCGTGTGAAGATGAGTTTAGCTAACGCCAAGGATCGGCTATATCTGAAAAATTATGAAATTCTAACAACCTTGGCGGACTCAATTAGATGCTCTGATCAAGTGTCCGTGAGTATGAGATTTGGCTTAAACTTAATTTTTATAAATAAATCATAAGCCTTGTGTTTTGCTAAAATATGATTGCTTTGTATAATTGAATTAAATTTGGTGTAATTGATGCTATGAAATACATGATAACATTATGTTTTTATATTGTCTCCATCTACTCGACTTTAGATGTCGTAGATGGTAATTATCTAACTCACTGGGTTGTAAAACTCACCACTCTCTCCTCCCCCTTACAGGCTCGAGATTTTTAGTAACACTCGGTGTGCACATAGAGGCTTGATTGAAGTCGAGTTCTTAGCATACACAAAGGTACATAGTTATATATATAGTTGGGCCCACATGTCATTGTAATTCATGTACATGCTTTGTTTAATTGTATAACAATATGTAATAACTCATTTTGCTTTTATGAGCAAAAATTTGATTATTGGTGTTTATAAAAATATTGTTTTATAATAAATTGTAATATTTTTACCGATTCTGAAATTTTAGAAGGAAAATGACGAAAATGCCCATGTGTGGTCAATGGTGCGATTTAATTGTTTTTGGTTCAAAACACGAATTTATATTTATTGAAAAATATTTATTGGAAATTATTAACCACGAGGTAGATGGAAAACTGGTACAAGATGCCTTGCGGGGTCTCAGTTTGCACTCGGGGAATGAGTGCCTATCGGGACGTCGCGGCAGTTGTCACGGGCCCGATGGGTGGTTCCGGGGCGTGACACATATCCTTTGGTGATGATTCAAAAGGTAGAATCTATGGCATAAAAACGGTTGGTAAGAACTCTTAAGCTCAAATTAGTCATGTGTTACTGGTTAAAGGTTTGAACATAATTTATGAAGCATCGGCCAATTATGTGACAAGATTTAAAGTGTGTTTTGACTCTAATAAATGTGAGGTAATAGACATAAGCACAAACAAAGTTTCATTTATAGGAAAAAGATTAAGAATATGTATGCTATATTCCTTGAAGATCTTGAGAAAAATTGTGAAACATGCTTTATATCAAATGAGGAAAATGATAGCTAGTTATGGCATAGGAGGTTAGAACGTGTGAGCATGCATACAATCTCAAAGTTGATTAGAGAAATCTAGTTGTTGGACTGCCTGATCTTAAGTTTGAGAATAATCAAATATGTGATGCTTGTCAACTAGAAAAGCAAGTTAGAACATCTTTCAAAAGTAAAAAGAATGTATCAACCTCTAGACCACTTGAATTGCTACACATTGATTTATTTGGTCTAATAAGCACAACTAGTCTAAGAGGAAAATCTTATGACTTTGTGATAGTTGATGACTATTTTAGGTATTCTTGGGTCTACTTCCTTGCTCATAAGAATGATGCACTAGTAGCTTTTATAAATCATTGTAGGAAGGTTGAAAATGAAAAAGGGCTAGCTATAGTTAGTATTAAGAGTGATCATAGAGGTGAGTTTGAAGGAGATGACTTCGAAAATTTTCGTAATGAAAAGGGGCTAGATCATAATTTTTCTACACTTAAGACAACCCAGCAAAATGGAGTTGTAGAGCAGAAAAATCAAACCTTGAAGGATATGGCTCGAACTATGCTTTGTGAGAATAATCTACCTAAGTATTTTTAGGCTGAGGCTGTGAACACAGCAACATATATCCTTAATAGATTCTTAATTAGAGTCATGACATCAAAGACTCCATATGAACTTTACAAGGGTAGGAAACCAAACATCTCTCGTCTTAGGAGCTTTGGTTGTAAATGTTTTGTATTGAATAATGGAAAATATTCTCTAGGAAAGTTTGATGCAAAGAATGATGAAGCAATATTTTTAAGATATGCATTAAACTCAAAGGCTTATAGAGTTTTTAACAAAAGGACTTTAACTATTAAGGAATCAATCCATGTAGTTTTTTATGAGTCCAATGCCTTGCACAAGGAAGTATTTGCTGATGATTATGATGCGGATGATTTTGAGAGACCAATGGATAAAATGAGCTTGGATGACAAGAAAAATAGTGAAAAAAATTCTCTTGAAAGAGAAATAGAATCTCCACCCTTAGAAACCTTGCAAAGGACTAAAAATCAACACCATGATCTTCCAAAGAATTGGAGATATATCAAGGATCATCCACAAAAGCAAATCATCGGTGATATTTCACAAGGTGTCAAAACTAGGAGAGGAATTAGAAAGACATGTGAGTTTTCAACTTTCATCTCTCAAATAGAGCCTAAAAGTTTTGAAGAAGCAAAAAAATAGGAAAGTTGGATAATGGCCATGCAAGAAGAACTTGATCAATTCAAAAGAAACCGTGTATGGTCATTAGTCTCTAGACCTTGAAACCACCCTATTGTTGGCACAAAATAGGTATTTAGGAATAAGGTAAATGAGCAAGGGAATGTGGTTAGAAATAAAGCTAGGTTGGTAGCACGAGGATACAACCAAGAAGAAGGAATAAACTATGATGAAACCTTTGCACCGGTTGCAAGGATAGAAGCTATAAGATTACTACTTGCATTTGCATGCTTTATGAATTTTAAATTGTTCTAAATGGATGTAAAAAGTACATTTTAAAATGGTTTAATGTAAGAGGAAGTTTATGTTGAACAACCACCAGGATTTGAAGACTTTGAAAAGCCAGACCATGTTTTCAAACTTCATAAAGCCTTTTATGGATTGAAACAAGCTCTTAGAGCTTCGTATGAGAGGCTCTCAAAATTTCTAGTTGAAAAAGGTTATTTTCGAGGTAGTATTGATACAACATTGTTTATTAAAAGATACTTAAATGATTTAATTATTGTTCAAATCTATGTGGATGATATTGTGTTTGGTGCAACTAATGAAGGTTTATGCAAGAAATTTGCTGAAGAAATGCAGGGTGAGTTTGAGATGAGCATGATGGGAGCGTTGAAATTCTTTCTTGGACTTCAAATCAAACAAAGTAAGGAAAGAATCTTCATCAACCAAGAAAGATACATTCAAAACATGTTGAAATGGTTTGACATGCTAAAGCTGAAGTCAATTAGCATACCAATGAGTCCATCCATTAGACTTGATGTGGATGAAAAAGGAAAGGATGTTGATCAAAAGCTCTATAAAGGTATGATTCGATCACTACTTCATTTAACAGCAAGCAGGCTTGATATCCAATTCAGTGTATGTTTGTGTGCTCATTTTCAATCTCAACCCAAAGAATCACACCTAGCTGCTGTTAAAAAAATTTTTAGATACCTCATAGACACACAAACTTTAGGCATATGGTATCCTAGAAAATCATCTTTTAGTCTAGTTGGATATTCTGATGCAGATTTTGCTGGCAGTAAAACAGATAAAAAGAGCACTAGTGGAATTTTCCAATTTCTAAGTAGTATGCTTGTGTCATGGTCAAGCAAGAAACAAAATTCAATTGATTTTTCTACTGTTGAAGCCGAATATGTTTCTCTAGGTAGTTGTTGTGCTCAAATCTTGTGGATTAAACAACAACTAAAAGACTATGGAGTATCAATGCATAACATACCGATATATTGTTATAATACAAGTGCAATCAACATTTCTAAAAATCCTGTGCAGTATTCTAGAACTAAGCATATAGAGATTAGGCATCATTTTGTTAGAGACCATGTAGTGAAAGGTGACATTAAAATTGAATTTGTTAATACTCTACAACAATTAGCTGACATATTCACAAAGCCTCTAAATGAGGAAAGATTTTGTGAGATTAGAAGGAATTTAGGAATGGTTAGTGTGCAGGAACTTTAGGAAAATTTCTAAGTTTTGTCTTATAAAATAGTAGCACTTAGTTGACTAAGAGGAGCACTTAGTCAACTAAGAGTGTTCTGTTTCTTTAAATAATCAGACTCAGTCAGTTAAAGAGGGAAAAAATAAAATAATAAAAAGAAACTGTCTATCGAGCAATAAAAATAGAGAAGAAAAATCACTTAGGCAAAAACTAAGTTTACAGCGAAATTTTCAAATTTTGAAAAAAGTTACAGACTATATTTAAACAGGGAAAGACAAATAGTTTTTGAGAGATTTAAACTGCTCTTAACTCATTTTCTTTGCATTTTCTCTATTTTGAAATCGACCCACTTGAAACTAAAACCCTCCCCTCTTAACTTCATGAAACCCTGAGTCAGAAATCCTTCAAAAATAAAAATGGCAAAATCCTCTCTGTCCAAAGAACCTTTGAAAAAGAAAAAGGGTAAACGGCCACAGGAAGAAAGTCAAGAAGTTGAAATATAGAAGAAAAAGAAAAAGATCATATCCACTTCCATGATTGAGAAATTTATGAAAAAGAAGACAAAGAAGAAAGATAAGATAGAGAAAAAGAAAGAGAAAGAGAAATCCTCCAAGAAAGGTAAAACCTCGTCTTCTAAATTTAAAAACAAAAGCCCATGAGGATAGGTTCCAGAAAATTAAAAATGCACCAATCACTTATGGAAAATTTATAAATTGTAACAGTTTCAATGAAATCCCTGAAATTCAAATAAGCTTATTTGATTAAAACTAAAAGAGTTTAGCACTTTTAAGAATCGATCATATAGTGCCAGTTTAGTCAAAGAATTGTATGCAAGCATTGTATTAGAAAAGGATGAACTTGAGGATTGAGATGATTATATTGATTCTGGTTTGAATGTCTTTTTGAATGGAAATGAATTTGTTGTAATTGTTGCTGAATTAGGGAATTTACTCAAAATCGAATGTGAGGAGGGTAAGTTTGAATTCACTGAAAATTATGACCCCTCTTCCTTGTGGGAAATAATCACAGGGAAGAAGGGAAAATACTTCTCCAAAAGCAATGCTGGTTTGATTACAAGTCGACAAAATCAGAATTTTGCATTACTTTATTATTGCGAACATTCATGGAAGAAGTGGCAGTTTTAGCTACATTAGTCTTCAGGATTTGCGGTTGATGGAGCATGCATTCAATGGTGTTCCACTCAACTTAGGACAATTCATGATTGAAAAGATGAGAGGCACCTGTAAAGGAGACAATAAATTTGCCATATGGAAATGTCATTACATTTCTGGTACAAAAGAAGGGAATTTAGGCTAAAAGGTATGAAATGGACCTAGTAAAGAGTAGGGACCAAGCTATCTACTTAGGTAGCCTGCCAAAGATAGGTTATAAGTTAGATGGAGAGAGATTTGTTAGAACACCTAAGGTCTCTGCAATCCCATCTCAGATAGAGGCAGCCCTCTCACAAATTTCCAATGAAATGATTTTCAATCTGTTAATGAAAATGGATGGGAAGCTTACAGAGCAATTTGCAAAAATGGAGAAAATGGAACAAAGAGTTACAGAACTTGAAAATATGATGAAGGAAAAGGAAAATCAACTTCAAAACCTGCAGTTGAAGACACTTCTACCACTCAAAGCCTTGCATTAGCAAGATAGGATGCTAAAGGCTTTACCTTTCAAGTCGAGGGTCATCAACCTGAAGTGGATCAACCTAGGAAATCCCCCTCTCTTGAGCCACAAAAACATGAATCTGATCAAGGTACTGAGGTACTTGGTTTAGTTGATGAAAATCCTCCATCTAATCTTCAACCTCAACCAGAACCTCAATTAACTCCTCTTGAATCTGATGAGGTTTCAATCATGGGCCTTTTTCACCAAATGGTTCAAGAAGAGCACGTTGAGAAATAAGTAGCAAAAGTACAACAAGCAACATATCTGTAAAACCTAACCCTATAAACACATGTCATGACATACATGCACTGAGTAACATGTTTATACGCTAGGAAAGCCCCTAAGAATAGACGAAACCCGGTATTGTACCTAACGGTACACTTGAGTTGATTTAACCTCAAACAAGTTCAAATAGGAATCTTAAGATGAAATTTAATATTTTACAGTCTAGGAATGACTAAAAATGATTGTTTGGAGTACGAGGGTTCATTTGGGGTAAAATTGAAAATTTTGATGTTAGAGGGTAAAATCGTCATTTTGTCACCTAAGATAATAATTTGATCATGGAGTGAAATTTTTGACCAAGATTAACTATTTGGAGTATACTTTAATGATAGGAAGTGAAAATTTTCAATTTTGGTAATTTTCGGAACATAGGGGCAAAACGGTAATTTTGTCACCTACGGGGTAAAACCGTAATTTTCACCACCCAAAACTTGTCAAAATCATAGGATTTATTTATTTTTGATATGAATAACTATGGTATTTTAAGTGGTGAAAGATTGAAGTTTAAAGGACAAAATTTTAAAAACAGGCTAATGGGAAAGTGGCACATGGCACTTTTTAATGATTTAATATTATTTTAAAGGAAAATCAGCCCATTTAAACCCCACATCAGGTGATGGTCGGCCATAAGGAGAAAACAAGAGAGAAAATATAGAGGAAAGGAAGAAAAGAGAAAAACCAAAGGAAAACTAGAAAATTCAAAGGGGAATTCGTGTTTTTCATCCGTTTACGCATCTAACGGTAAGATTTTTTGACTTTAGCTTGATTCCTACCTTTCCTATGCCTTTGTTTCCATTTAGCATGCTTGAGGAGAGAGATCAAAAAGTGATACCAAGGGCTGGCCGAATTTCAAGGGGAAGGATTTTGAAATTTTTATGTTTTGATTCTTAGTTAAATTGGTAGTTTTAGTTAGTTAAATGTGTTTAGAAATCAAATTGGGCAAGAAAGCATGAAATTTTCACAATACCCACCCTTGGCGAATATTCAACGATGTACAATGATGATGAACTGATTTTTGTTCTAAGAGAAATGACGAGAAAATGATGAAAAATGATTAAATGTGATAGAAAAACAAAGTGGAAAATTAACCGAGTTAATGTCCCATTTTGGCCGAATTTTTCAAGGAGGAAAGTGAGCTGATTTTGGTGATTTTATAGGGTTATTGGCTGATATTTAATGGTTAGAAATGTTGGAGAGAGAATGGGACAATTTAGAGCTAAAATGAAGTGCGTTAGCAATTTATCGGGTAAAGTGCCAAAAATAGGTTAATACCGTGTTTAAGCCGTTTTAGGCCATTGCATTTCATACGATGCATTAGTATAGGATTTAAGTCAATTACATAGTGATTTAGCATCAATGTGATGAATTGTGTAATTTTTACAATGTGTTTAGGAGGAGAGCCTTCCGATAAAAGTAAGGAAGTCATACCCGACGAACATTGATCGGGGCACCTAAAAAGCATTTAATTTATACAAACGGTGAGTAAACCTATTATTATTGTAAATTATCTAGATTTTATTTTTAAATGCTCTTTATGTATTTTATGAAACAAAAATGAGATTAAAACGGGACTTTTGATGTTTTAGAAATAAATATGACAAATAAATATATTGTGTTGATTATCTGAAATAAGAAATTTTTGATTATAAAATTGAGTAATTGGAAGCTGCCAATTGTCTTGAAAAATATATTTTTCCTATGAATGGCTTATGATATATGAGTATATGTGGCTATATTTTATAATTGCATTGGGAATTTATGTAAGCTGTCTTTTACTATGCAAGCTGGGTAAATAAATAAAAGCCACGTTATACTGTCGAAATTTTATTAAAATTGGTGGGTTTAGTCACTACAGTGACGGGTTTCCGTGGACTACCTATTAGAAGGGCAAGGTAAACCCGGTTGCATAGTTACTCCGGTTGTAGAGGCGATGAGGGTAACTCCCGGGGTAGTGTTAGAGCTCACTTCACGTCGAACCCCCACGTGAATGTGTAACTCGGCCAACGCCAAGGAACGACTTGTTTTCAAAACTAAAATGTGTTTAACATGTAAATGTCTTAACAACCTTAGCAGACTCGATTAAATGCCTCAGCCAAGGTATCCCCGAGGACTAGTTTTGGCTTGAGCCCTGTTTTTAATAAAAGTCATAAGCCTTAGCAACTGTTTTGGTAAATTACAAATATTTTATGGTTTAAGAAATAAATTGAAAACCTTATGAAATGGTTTGTGATTTGTTGTTTAAACTTGCCTTCATTTTACTCGCTTTTAGATATTTATAATAATGTTTGTTTACTCATTGGGATTGAAAAATCTCACCCACCTCCTTTCCAAGTATTTCAAGCCTGTGGTAGCTTGTAGATACCCGATTTTGTCGAGGATTCCAGTTGACCCCTCTATCTCACAGACAGTAGGTTACTATCATCAACACTTGAAGTATTTATGGGCCACTTGTCATTGTAATTATTATTATACATTATAACTTTGTAAATTATTGTATGTATGAATTTATTTTACTTCCACGTTACAAAAAAATTACTTACACGTATTTCTATAAATATTATTTTATATAAAAATACTATATTTTAATCAATATTTTGAATAGTAATATTTGTCTATAAACCCTTTAAAAAAGCATGTTTCAGACTTTCGATTTCAAATTCGATTTCGAATTATGTATTCTCGACCTGTAAACTACATTTTTACCAAATTTTGATATTTTCATTAAAAAATGACCAAAATGCCCCAGTGAGGCAAAAATTATCTTTTGATTTACTTGAGCCGGAAACGACTAGTAATTGTTTAAAACAGAATGTTTAACAACGATTGCTCACAGGAAAGGCAAGAAACTGATACGCAAGTCTTGCGGGGTTCCGATTGGCATTTCGGGTAATGAGTGTCAATCAGGACGTCGCGACGGTTGTCATAGGCCCGAGGGAGGTTCTGGGTCATGACAATATCAACCAGCTCACATTCCAAAAAGGTAATCTAGGAAAGAAAAAGAAAAAGCCACTGCAGCTTCACAAACTAAATCTAAACCACCAGGAAAAGGCATCAAGATCATGGCCACCAAGACAAAGTTCCTTAAGAGGAGAAAATCCTCTCAGCTAGTAGAGAATATTGGACTAGCAACCATCTCTTTTCCTCAGAATCTAGTTGAAGCTTATGATAAATCTTCACTTGAACCTTCACCACAGAAAACACCACTTGCAAACTCTCCTCAACCCTTTGTTGTCAATCTTTGAACTCCTAAATCCACCCTTTCTGCCTCTTCAAAAGAGTGAAGACCCCTTGGTTTGATGATGCCAAAAAAGGGGAGAAGTGGAAAACAAAGGGCAAGGGAAAATAAATTAAAAAAAATGTTAGGGGTAGAGGTACTAGAAGCTCAAGGGAGACAAGAAGTAACAATGAACTAAGGGCAATTTAGGAACATTAACAGTCATTTTTTATTTTTCTGTTGTTTTTGCCATGCTAACAATTGAACACTTGAATTTAATCTTGTTGTTTATGTTTTTTTGGTAAAAATGGGATGTTGATATGTTTATATTATTTGGTTGTTAATGGTTGAATATTTTATTGAGTTTCTGCCATTGAGTTTTTGTTGCTGATTAAAAGTGCTGATATTGGGCTGTTAAGCTGATGATTGATTTCTGTCATAATATTGTGAATGGAATGTGTTTGTGAATGTATACGAATGCTAAATATACCACATTTGCTGGATGGTAAAAGGCATAAATAAAATCTGAAAACAATAGGTTGATGACAGATAGTGAACTAAAATATTGATGATATTTTGTCAACCTATCACCCATTGTTGATCACTCTATATGTTTGCAGAAATATATTCTGTATATATAATGTCACCGTTAGTATGACATGAATAAAAAATTTGTTGAAATGAATAAGTAAAATACGCACACACTAAGGTGGAGTATAAACTTAGGGAGAGGAAATCCTCATTCTCTGTAAAGCTGAAATGAATAAATAAGCACTGTGCTATTAATCAAAGAATGTTTTGTCGTCATCAAAAATGGGGAGATTATTAGCTCCATTAATTTTTTATGATAAGAAAACATTCCCATTCATTTGTGTCTAATATTTCTACTTGAGTGAGCAGGACAAAAAAAATTGCATGCAAATAATAATTAAATTATTCAAAGGCACATATCAAAAGCCTTATGAATAAGGAGCCATAATTGATCAATAAAATAGAAGTCTCTTAGTTGACTATTAAAGAGTATTAGTCACCTAAAATTCAAATTCGAAGTTGGCGGGCTCAAGAGTATTGAGAGACATAAGTAACTTAGTCAACCAAGAAATAGGTTAGTCGACTAAAAGCCTATTGCCAAAAATCTAGACTTCAAGACAAAACCAACTTATTTGACCAAGAAGTAAGTTAGTCAACTAAATGCTAATTGCCAAAAACTACAATCGAGAGACAAAGATGACTTAGTCGACTAAGAGCATTCTGTTTGAAAATTTGAACTAAGCACTAGAAGACAAATTAATAGCCAGATTTGGTACAAAATTGGTGATCATAAGTACACTCTTATTTCTTTTCTTCTTGTACACTTAGAGTGAGGGAGTCACTCTAAGAGATTTATTCAAGCTTGAATAGCTTGATTATATGTATAGGTTCTAACTTAGCCTTTAAAAGTTATTTGTTGGGTTTTGATTGATCCCGTGAAAAACTATTGTGAAAGGTTTTGGCTGAGTTTGATAAAAGCCATTGTAAAGCTTGGTGAAAGCTTGCGAATTTCACCATTCATAGTGGATTGGTTTTGAAAATCCTTGGTTGAACAATCAAAGTAGTGGATGTAAGTCTTGGACCGAACCACTTTAAATCCCTACACATTGTCTGCTCTGTTTTTATTTTCATTGCCTTTTAAATTATTCCCTCATCTTGCTAAGAGCCAAAAAGTGCTATTTACCTCCTCCCCCCCCCCCCCTTTTAGCATATTTATTTGTGACCAACAATATCAACATTAGTATATATTAAGATCTAAAAAATCAAATGTTTTCAAAAAACTATTTAAATAAAAAATTTTGCTTGATAAGAGAAGAGAAAATATTAAAAAAATTTAAACAATTATCTTTAAATTATCATTATAACTATTATTTATAGTCTTTTTAAATTTTAAATTATTTTTCTTTAATTATTATTATTTTTATTTATAATATTATGTAATTTTAAGTTATTTTTAATAAAAAATTCAGCACCCAAGCTAATCGGGGCACCACTCTAGTGAAAAGGAAAAAATGAAGACTCATTTTTGGTAAGTCTTCATTTATAAATGGACAAAACCAGTCTGCACAAGTCAATGAAAATTGTCATGTCTTGTCTTTATCACAAAATAATCGAGCACACCATAATGTACAAAGCAGTCTACACACATTCAACGCTCATGAAAAAGCTTGGTGCGAAAGTGTAAAAGAGGAAAGCAAATGGAAGCAGAACAGGGAGGATCAAACTTTCATTGGAGACCATACAAAATGAAGACTTGCATTGCATCACAAGGGAATAAGGAAATCGTATGGAAATCGTGTGCTTAAAGATGAAGACTTTTGGTCAAGTCTTTCTTTATATTTGAATAATCAGTATACTGTTCACATGTGAAAGAAAAGCTCTCCCGTTTTAAACTTTATAGTACAATAATAACTGAGCAAGTGGCCCGACCCCATGTGTTTTATTTGATGCACGTCATCATCCTGTTTTGCCTTGGGTGGCCTATGATTCTGATACATGATGCAACGCTCTGATGTGAGAATGAGTGCTGTACAGCTTGCTCTGTTGTTTAACATGACGTTCTTTGTTTTCCTCTTGCTTTGTTGTTTTCTTTCTCTTCTCATGTCCTCCACCTCAAAGCGTTGGCTTCCCACATTCTTTTGCTTTTCTTCAAAAAAAAAACCCAAAACCTTTCACATTCCTCAAAGTGTCATTTCGTTGATAAGTACATTTACAAATTAAAAATTTTTAAAAATAAATATTTATAATTTAAAATAGTTATTTAAATTTTTTTAAAAATTTATGTCATGCCTCGGAACCACCCATCGGGCTCGTGACAACTGTCGCGATGTCTCGATAGGCACTCATTTTTCCCGAATGCAAACTGAGACCTTGCAAGGCATCTCGTACTAGTTTTTCCATCTTCTCCCGTGGTTAATGATTTTCCAATAAACATTTTTCAGTGAATACAATTCATGTTTTGAATCAGAATAATTAAATCGCACCATTAACCACACATAGGCATTTTCGTCATTTTTGTTAAAAACATTATATACTCATAGAATATGCATAATTCGCAATCGAAAATAATTTTTGATGTCTAAAACCCTTATAAAAATAAAGTTTTCAGATAATAAAATAAAATAATAATTATTAACAAAATATTACATTTTATTGTAAAGCAATATTTTCAGAAACACCGATAGTCAATTTTCTGTTCGTAAAAGTAAAATAAATTTGTATGTATATCAATACAAGTAACCAATATACAGAATTTAAATTACAATGACATGTGGGCCCACTATGCATAACCGTGTACCTTTGTATACAAAGACGCGAATTCGATTAAGCCTTTAATGGTACTCCGAGTGCTTACTCGTAGTCTCGAGCCTGAAAGAGGGAGGAGAGGGTGGTGAGTTTTACAACCCAGTGAGTTGGATAACTACCATCTATGACATCTAAAGTTGAGTAGATGGAGACAAGTGCAAATATTGAGTAATAACACATTTTATAGCACACACTTGAATTCTATTCAAGCAATTTATTTCAAGTTCATGAATTATCATCAAAATTATAAAATCATTAGGGCTTATGATTTTCTTAGAATCGGGCTTAAGCCAAAATCCTTACTCAGTGATGCCTTGACCTGAGGCACCCTAACCGAGTCTGCCAAGGCAGTTATAAACATATTTCATTTAGAGATACAGCCGTTCCTTGGCGTTGACCGAATTCATCTTCACATGATGGTTTAGCGTGAAGAGAATTTTAACATTACCTCGGGAGTTCCCCTACTCGTCTTTTCGACCGAGGTAACAATTTATCAAGTTTTACCGTGCCTCTCCTAAAGGCAGTCCATGACAAACCCTTACTGCAGTGTTTTATTAATCGTAGTCCACCAAATTTATAAAGTCTAGTAGCATAGCATGTCCAATATAATTATATCCAGTCATCAAAATCACTAGACAATTTATGTCATTCATAATAATATAGAATTCAGCCAGCATGCTTTCCAATATCATAAGTCACAGATTTCAATTCATGTATACATAATACAATTCGTCAAATAGGTCTCCATATACTCAATTTCATAAAATTGACATTTAATTTCAAAAACAGTTTTTCATCGAAATACCTTTTCATTGAAAATTTTAATATTTATACTTTCAAATTTATCATGCTTTAAAAAGCATAAATTCATAATAAATCCACTCTAGATATTAAAGACAATAATTTATCCACTCACCTCGTCACAGGAGTGCACAATACTCCCATTTTCAATTTCCACTACACCTTAATCTTTCCCCCGTTTGGGGAACCCACCACCTATGCACGATTCACGACACAAAATCCCATTATTTGTGTCCAACATAATAATTTATTTCAGGCTCCTCATAATGCATTAAATACCATTAAATACCATGCATCCTATCCGAATTACCGTTTAAACACGGTATTCGACCTAATTCACCTACACGCGTCGAATTAGCTAAAATCTCCAATTTAACTCCAATTGGACCCGTTTCAATTTCTAATAGTCCAATTTTATTCACATTATCCACTAACAGTGTACACGGGTCAATTTATCAATCCTAGACTAAAAATTACGATTTTATCCCTTACAGGTAAAAATTTTGATTTTTACTCCAAAAATTCCCTTTAATTTTCTATATCAATAATTCATCATAATTTCTCAAAGTACCATGAAATCTCAGCAAAATCAGCAGCCAATATTTCCCTAGAATATTCAGCATAATGGGTTTCAATGGGAGAAAATTATTTTTCTAGCTTATTTTTGCTATATTTCAATATAACCTAACTAAAATCACTTAATTGTATTAAAATCAACCAAGACTCAAGCTCAAAACTCATCCATGGAGGTTTGGCCAGCATGGGTGTCCATACCCACTTCCTAATTTTGCATGAAAATGAGAAAAAAATGCATGGGTAGTGAAAATCACAAAGAAAATCAATGAAATTTACCTTTTTAATGCTTGATTTCTTGATTTCTCTTGATTTTCCCCAAATTGTTCAGCTAGAGTTCTTATTTCTTTTCTCCCTTTTCTCTCCTTGTTTGGACGGCTTGAAGAAGATGAGAATTCTGGAAATTTTGACCTTTTTAAAGGCTAAAATAAAATAATATTATATTATTTATTTTTTAATATTTTATTAATTCCTTAAATTCTAGCCATCCATTTGTTTCCAAATTTTCACCATACACTTGTCTCACATATCCATAGCTTAGATAAAATTTTTAGACTTATCCAAAGTCTTGGTGGAGTAATTTTTGAAATTTACACTTTTTCTCCCATAAAAGTCAAAAATTACATTTTTACCCCAAAAATTGAAAAATTGTCCATAGACATATTTTTCACCCCTCATACTCATACCATTCTCCAATTTGTAAAATTTGATCAAAATCCTTTCAAAAATTCAATTTTTGATTCCAGATGGTAAAATTAGAATTTTACCCCTGCACTCCAAAAATCACTGGAATTAAACTTTTTCACTACCAAACCCTCAAATTATACTCCAATAAGTCTAATATAATCAATTTTAATCAAACGGGATTAAAAAATCTTTTTCAAAAATTTCAAATTCGTCCTCAAGTGGCAAATTACCATTTTACCCCTAGATCACTTAAAATCCGAATTGACTCCAAATTGAACCTCAAACTCCGAATCCTCATTTTAAATCAATCCATGGGTTTTAGTTTTCTCAAATTTATCCTCAATTCTCTATTTAAATTAGTTTAAAACTTAATTAATCTTGACAATACCATTAGGGGTAATATAGTCGTTTAACTAGTTTTACGGGACAATTCAATATACAAACATGCTATTCAAAGCATTGGAATGATATATCACAGATAATTTAGGGTCAGGTGTTACATTTTATTTTTAGTTATTTATAAAATGATATTCTACAATCAAATGATAAAACATTTAACACAAATAGGGAAACTTGATTTTTCCTTTTAGTTTGGACAAGTATATTATATTTTTGTTTAATAAAATTCGATGGATTGTGATGCATACATTATTAACGAGGGCTTATTATTAGATGTAATTATTCTAAAGAAAGAAAAATACAGTAAAGAGTTGAGTCTTTTTTCATACTTCAATTGGCAATAACTTAATGCTTCAAATTGTTATCTCTTTCCCTTTCTTTGTTTTTTGCTTGCTCTTTTTTTCCTTCCCTTCTCTTTTGTTGGCTTTTTACTTCCTTTTACTTTCCACCCATAAATTTTTTTTTCCATAGTTTGGTTGGCAAATGTCTCCCGAAATAGCTAATCTTTAAAATCACCAAAAATCAAAATTTAATTAAACTTTTTATGATATTTTTTATTTCATAGTTGGGGGAATAGTCTTTAAAATTGAAAGGATCAAAATATCCCTTATGATTGTAAAAAGGAATTTAAAATAAAAAGTTTAAGTTGTTAATTATATATTATAAAAAATAATATTTTAAATTTAAAAATTAATTAATATTTTAAATATAATTATATTTAAATCATAAATAAAATATTAATAATTAAATTATAAATAACATATTAATATTTAAATTATCAATTATTAATATTTTAAATATATTATTAATATTTAAAATTTCTCAACCTAAACGCTAACAGTTAAATAAATAAAATGTGTTATGTCTCTTAGATTTATCTTGGTTATTTTTCCATTTTAATTAAAATAATTTCTCCTCCAATCTGACTCATGTTTCCGTTCTTTGTTAATGAATGATTACTCAGTTGTTGCTCATAAATTGCTTCCTATTGCCCACTGTTCTTGCAGGAGTTGAAGTTCTTGCAACAATAAACTAAGCTTTTTTCTTCCATGTACAAACGGTATTGTAGATCGTATTGCACCACCATACCCATTCAAGACTATCATCATAAATAATTGAAATTGTTAATTAATTGATCAATCAACATTAGCATATATTAAAATATAAAAAATCAAATGTTTTAAAAAATTCTTTAAATAAAAAATTTTGCCTAATAAGAGATGGGAAAATATTTAAAAAAATAATTTTTAAATAATTATCTTTAAATTATTATTATAACTATTATTTATAATATTTTTAAATTTAAAATTATTATTTTTAATTATTATTATTTTTATTTATAATATTATATAATTTTAAATTATTTTTAATGAAAAATTCTGTCACGCCCCGGAACCACCCATCGGGCCCATGACAACTACCGCGACGTCCCGATAGACACTCATTCCCCGAGTGCAAACCGAAACCCCGCAAGACATCTCGTACCAGTTTTCCATCTACCCCGTGGTTAATAATTTCCAATAACCATTTTTCAATGAATAAAATTCATGTTTTGAACCAAAACAATTAAATCGCACCATTAACCAAGCAGGGGCATTTTCATCATTTTTCCTTCAAAAATTTCAAAATCGGTAAAAATATTACAATTTATTATAAAACAATATTTTTATAAACACCAATAATCAAATTTGTACACATAGAAGCAAAATATGTCATTACATATTGTTATGCAATTAAACCGAGTGCATACAAGGATTTCAATGACATGTGGGCCCAACTAAGCATGACTTCATACCTTTGTATACTAGTGACGCGGCTTCAATCGAGCCTCAATATGCACTCCCAGTGCTTACCCGTAATCTCGAGCCTGAAAGGGGAAGGAGAGGGTGGTGAGTTTTACAACCTAGTGAGTTGGATAACCACCATCCACGACATCTAAAGTCGAGTAGATGGAGACAATATAAATAAAGCACAATGCTATCATGTAGTTTATAGCATCAATTTAATACAATTGTACAAATCAATCTTATTTAACAAAATCCAAGGCTTATGTTTTATTTATAAAAATCAAGCTTAAGCCAAATCTCATACTCGTGGACACTTGATCAAAGTGTCTAATCGAGTACGCTAAGGCTGTTAGAATTTCATAATTTTTCAAATACAATCGATCCTTGGCATTGGCTAAACTCATTTTCACGCGGTGGTTTAACATGAAGTGAATGGTAACATTACCTCGGGAGTTACCCTACTCGCCTCTACGACTGAGGTAACCAATAATCGGGTTTTTCCGTGCTCCTCTTAAAGGCAGTCCACGAAAACCCTCACTACAGTAGTTTATTAGACCACCAAATTTCATATATAAAATTTCTCAAGTAACGTGGCATGGCAAATTTTCATCTCAATCCGGTCTATCAAGACCACCAATAATTCATAAATATATTTTTTTCATAGAAGCATTAAAATCATGCCATCATCTACTCTAATATCATAAGCCCCAAGTTCAATTTATTGCATAAATAGCATAATTCAATAATTAGGTCTCCACATACTCAGTGTAAATAAATCGATTTTTTGATTTAAAAATTATTTATAAATTCAATTTATTTTTAAATCACATAAGTAGATAAAACTACTCTAGATATTGAAAATGGTAAATTATCCACTCACCTCGTCACAGGAGTGCCCGATACTCCCGTTTTTAATTCCACTACACTGAAATTTTCTCGCGTGTTCGGGAGCCCACCACCTATACACGAATCACGACACAAATTTCCATTATTTGTATCCAACCAATATAATTTATTTCAGGCTCTACATACTTGGAAATTGGGTAAAAATGATTCGGACAGTCGTTTATTCACGGTGTCCGACCGACTCGCCTACACGAGTCTAAATTGCTAAAATCCTCATTTTAATTCTGAATCAATTTTTTTCTCTTTCTATACCTCAATTATATCCAATTTGACTTATTGTGCCTCAGTGTGATGCAAATTATCAGTCTCGAATTGAACTTACAAAAATACCCCTAGTGGGTAAAAATTCTGATTTTTGATCTAAAAATTCCCATAATTTTTTCAACTCCATAATTCATCATAATTCATATAAATACTATGAAATCTCATCACTTTCAGCACAGATTTCTCTCCTGAAAATTTCGGTATAATCGGGTTTAATGGAGAAAAATCATTTCTCTCACTAGTTTTTGTTATTTTCCATTTCTACCTAACTAACAACAACTAATTAACCTAAAATCCAAATCAAATCAAACTCAAAATCACTCCATGAAATTCGGCCAGCATAGGGTGATCATACCCACTTGTGATTTTGCATGGAACAATAGAAAATAAGGCATGGGTATTGTGAACTTTAAGGAAAAATCAAGAAATTTACCTTTAATTTGAAGAAATCTTGAATTTTCACTCTTTTTCCCTTAAATTTCCCTTAGGTTTTGTGTTTTTCTTTCTTTCTTCTCTTCCCCTCTCCTTGTTCTGGTTCTAGCCGAAACTCCCTATGCCTTGGCTGATTTTTGGTTGCTTTTATCACTTAAATAATTAAAAACTCAATTTATTCACATGTTATTTTACTATTCATTATTTTATTATTTATTTATTTTCTTTTTGACTTTCTTTCAGTCAAAATAATTGTCAGCACTTATCCTTTAAATTTTGGAAGCTTCTATAAAAATTCTCAAAGATTTTTATAGTGTAATTTTGTAAATTACACTTTTGCCCCCGAAAAAGTGCAAAATTACATTTTTACCTTAAAAATTGAAAATTTACCACAAGGCATATTTTTCACTCCTCAAACTCATACCACACTCCAATTTGTCAAATTTGTTCAAAATTCTCTCGAAAAATCAAATTTGGTCCTCCGATGGTAAAATTACCATTTTACACATATACTCCAAAATGTACTGAAATTGCATTTCCTTTCCACTTTTCAACCTCAGATTATGTTTTAACTAATCTAAATAATCAATATAAATCAAATGAGACCAAAATCTTCTTTAAAAATTCTCGTTTTGACCTTTAGTGCTAAAATTACTATTTTACCCTTTTATCCCAAAAATATCAAGAATTGCACTTTTTCACTGCTAAACTTCATTTTATGTTCCAAAAATCATATTATATTTCATATAATCATTCTTGGTCATTAAAATCAAAATCTTTATTACAATTCTCCATTTTGTCCTGAAATTGAAAAATGACCGTTTTGTCCATAACCGGTCAATTTTCTCGATTAACTCCAAACTGAACCTCGAACTCCGAATCACTATTTTAAATCACTCCATGGGTTTTCTATGGGTTTTAGTTTTCTCAAATTCATCCTCAATTCTCTGTTTAAACTGATTCGAGACTTATTCAACTTAACCATACCATTAGGGGCAATATTGTCATTTTACTTGTTTCCCGAGGTAATTCAATATACAAACATGCTGTCCAATGCATGTGAATGACCTGTCACAAATAAATTAGGGTCAGGTGTTACAAATTCAACACCCATGTGAAAAGAGGCATCACTATAATAATAATAATAATAATAATAATAATAATAATAATAATAATAATAATAATAATAATAAAGCACTTTCAAAAGCATCTTTGGCAAAAGCATGTTAGAAGCCACATGACTCCTAGAAAAAGCCACTGGACTCTCAGGGCCACAAGACTGACAGTGCATCAAAATGTCAAGAGGACAATGACACGCATCTGCGAAGTTGTACAACATCTTCAACAAAATTCAAAAAGAAACTTGCAAACGAAGCATCTTTAAAGATTGTAAGTCATTTTCGTCAAAATTAAAAAAGATAATAGAAACTTTCAAAATTGTAATGAAACTTTGCAACAATTTTCAATATTGTTATCATGTAAGAAGGTGACTCCCTTGTGTTGAAAAAGGCAAAACTAGGTTTATGAATTTCTCTATAAAAGATTTTCTGAAATAAAAGTTTCAAATTTTCATATTCTCTTTCTTTTGAGTTTCAATATTTCTATTTCAAATTTGTTTTCAAGACTTCAAATTTTCAATATTGTTTTCAAGATTAGTTTTCCCAAATTTACTTTCTGTCTACCCTTTTATATATTAGTGTTATAGATAAGCTCACATCTGTTACAGCCATAGCAGATAAGCTCACATCTGTTACAGCCATAACAGATAAGCTCACGGCCATAGCGGATAAGCTTACCTCAACCACAAGGGACAACCATTAAGAATGTTATATTTAAATGTATAGATGAGATATGTTTTATCCAATTTGACTTGTGATAACTATCTTATCAAACTATCATTATTATCTTTGTATTATAAATACATCAGTGTGAAATAGAAAAAACGAGATAGTTTTCTTTCATATTCAATATCTCATATTGAATTTATTTATGGTATCAGAGCATTTGTAAGCTCCATCGAGTTTTTTTTTTTTGTTTTTCACTTTTTAACCACATGTTTTCTTCAAGCTTAGACAACACCAACTGTTTTCCAACAACCCTCTTTAATCCCACACTTCTTTTCTCCAATCTACAAACTCCATTGATCACTATTAATGCTGCTGCCCACCTGCCCATAAAACTCTCACCCACCAACTTTCCCTCTTGGCGAACTTAATTCAAGTCTTTCCTAATTGGATATAAATTACTTGGGTATGTGGATGGTTCCAATCCTTGCCCTTTATCTATGATCCCACAAGAAGGCTTCGACCCCCGCCCCCATTCTTATTACTAATCTAGCATATGATCATTGGATATGACAAGATCAATTACTACTTCATGGTATTATTTCCTTAGCCATAGAAACCGTTGTACTTTTCTTTGCTTTTGCCGAATCTTCTTTTGATGCTTGGACCAAAATCAATAAGTTGTATACTAACAAGTCCAAATCTCGTATGATGACACAACGAGAAAAGCTTACCAAACCCAAAGACACCAAGAAAATCTCTAAATATTTCTACAATCTCAAAAGTATTGCTAATGAACTTGCACTAGTGAATTCACCTGTAAGTGAAAATGACCTTGTTACCCATGCTCTTAATGGAATTGGATCTGAATTCAAAGAAATTACTATTGGTGTACAAGCTCGAGACTCCTCCATTACCTTTGAAGAACTATTAAATAAGTTCACTGATTATGAAGAGGTTATCAAGAAATAAGAGTCATCAACTAATATTATCATCCTTTCTGCACATCTTGCCACTAAACCTATTTCTTCTCATTCTGATCGACCAAAGCATTCTAGGCCTTCTCACAATACCAGGTTTACGTCACATCTACTTCTTCTAAACATTCATCATCCACAGACTTCAAGGTTGTTTGTCAGTTTTGTGATAAACCAGGACATTCTGCTAAACATTGTTTCAAAATTCGACCTAAGTCTTCTACTCCAACTGCTAATGATGTTCGAACAAAAGCATCATCCTTTTAGTGGTTAGTTGACTCAGGTGCCTTTCATCATGTCACTAATCAGTTACACAACTTACAATTTGTATTCGAGTATGGCGGTCTTGATGAACTTTTGATTGGTGATGGCACAGGTTTACCAATTTCTCATACTGGTTCCACTATTATTCATCCTTTCTTTCATTCTTTTTCTTTAAATAATGTTTTACGTGTTTTTCAAGAAAAAACCAATCTTATATCTATTTCAAAATTCATTGCCACTAATAATGTCTCTGTTGAATTTTTTCCATCCTTTTTTTTGGTGAAGGATCTTCAAACAAGGAAGCCACTTGCTCAAAGCTTGAATAGAGGTGGCGTCAATGCTTTTCGAGAAACTAAGCCTTTGATTAAACCCTCTACTTTTGCAAATCTTGGACTCAAGACAGCCACTTATACATGGCATCAAAGACTTGGTCACCCTTCCTCTCAAACCTATCACCATCCGGTTGGTTCTCTGCTTGACGATTTCTAACAATTGGCACTTGCATCAATTGGATGTAAACAATGCCTTTTTGCAAGGCAAACTAACTGAAGAAGTATATATGAAGCAACCCCCAGTCTTGTATGACACAACTAAGCCTCATCATGTCTGCAAACTTAAGAAAGCAATATATAGTCTTAAACAGGCCCCTTGAGCATGGTACGAAGCCTTGAGTCATTTTCTTACTTTCTTTTGGCTTCACTCAATCAGTAGCTGATGCATCCTTATTTATTTATCATTGTAATGGCATCACCGCATATCTCTTGGTCTATGTGGATGGCTTGATTCTGACAGGAAATAACATGACATTTCTCTCCAACTTTATCCAACATCTTGCCTCACAGTTTTCTATCAAGGATATTGGTTTTTTACACCACTTCCTTGGAATTGAAGTTGTTCTTACAACAAAAAGGCTTTTTCTCTCTCAACACAGATATATCTCAGATATTCTTATCAAAGTTGGTATGTCTGGTGCAAAGCATCAGCCACACCAATATCTACTACCACTCGTCTCTACCTTCATGATGGTTCTGCAGCAACTGATAATAAGGTATTTAGGAAAATTGTTGGTTGTCTCCAATATCTTGTTCTTACTAGACTAGATATTTGCTTTGTTGTTAATAAACTATCCCAGTTTTAGCATAAGCCATCCACATTGCATTTTCAAGCTTTGAAGAGAGTATTGAGGCATCTTAAAGGCACTTTGTTCCATGGTTTATTCATTAAAAATGAGCTCTCTCCATCTCTTTGAGCCTTCACAGGTTTTGATTGGGTAGGAAATCCTAATGATAGGACCTCTACTTCTGCCTTTGTCATTTATCTTGGTAGTACTACTATCTATTGGAGTTAAAAAAAAAACAAAAAATGGTCGTTAGGTCCTTTACAGAGGTTGAATATCGTGCTATAGCAACCATTGTTTCAAAGGTTACATGGATTCAATCTCTCCTTTACAGAGGTTGAATATCGTGCTATAGCAACCATTGTTTCAAAGGTTACATGGATTCAATCTCTCCTTCACAAACTTCAACTAGTCTTACCTAGCTCTCCCTTTATCTATTGTGATAACTTAAGTGCCATCTACACTTGCAAAAATCTAGTTTTTCATGCAAAGATGAAGCATTTGCAATTAGATTATTTTTTTGTTTGAGAAAAAGTGAGCTAGGGGCAACTTCATGTTCATCATATTCCCACAAAACCGTTATCCAAAGCAAGGTTTCACTTCCTTCTATCCAAATTTGGAGTCACTAGTGGTGTCACCATCTTGGGTAGGCATATTAATGTTACAGATAAGCTCACTTCTGTTACAGTCACAGTAGATAAGCTCACTTCTGTTACAACCACAGCAGATAAGCTCACAGTCACAGCAGATAAGCATAAGCTCACCACTGCTACAGCCACAGCAGATAAGCTCACCTCTGTTATAGCCACAACAGATAAACTCATAACCATAACAGATAAGCTCACCTCAACCACGAGGGACAACCATTAAGAATGTTATATTTAAATTTATAGATGAGATATATTTTATCCAATTTGACTTGTGATAACTATCTTATCAAACTAGCATTATTATCTTTGTATTATAAATACATGAGTGTGAAATAGAAACAACGAGACAGTTTTTTTCATATTCAATGTCTCATATTGAATTTCTTTACTACATAAGCATTTTGTTTGCAAGATTTATACTCCGCAGATCCTAGGTTACGATTTGATATTAGAGCCATGGATTGGAGATATTTCTAAATACTTGCAAATATTTTATTAAAGATAGATTTTATTTATTGAGTTCTGATTTTAATTGCAGTATCAATACCTTATCATTTTATGTTGAGTTTATAAGGATAATAGTCTAATATATTTAAAAGAAAACCCCAATGTGAGTTTTCAAAATTGACCATGTGGAGTGTAGAGAGAGAGTGAGAAAAGATGTCGAAGCAAGGAGAGAGATAGAGAATGGGGTGCAAAGAGGTCAGGGTTAACCATGTGGAGAGCAGATAAATAGAAAGAAAAGATGTTGCAGCAAATAGAGGGGGTGTAAAGGGGTTCGTGTTCAACGCACGGCTGATTTCTAGCAACGTAAGTAAAATGAAGCCCCAAAAAGGCTTCCTTATTTACCCATGTGTTGACTTAGGCAATGCCTACATTTTCAATCTCTAAACCCATTAGTAAGTCCAACTTTATAAAAGAACTAGTCAACCCACGTTTCCCCATCAGCCAAATTCATATATCTTTTCTCCATAGCCAGAGAAGCTATGTTTTATAGGAAGGAGTTTTGAACTTGTCAAACTTAAAGGGAAGAGTTTGAAATCTCTGCCATGGGTTTTGAAACAAAACCGAAATTGTCCACATTGGTAAGTCATTTGGCCCTATTGATATTTCTCTATCCATTCCCAGTCCCTGTTCTTTGACTCCTCGTATTAATAAAGTAAGTTGCACAATGTGAATGTGAATATTGAATCAATGAGTCCTGATATTGCCATTTGTTTTGGTGCAATTCATATCTTGACTTTATCTTTTTCAAAGAGAAAAAGAAAAACAAGTTTTTCTTTGTAAACGCAAGTACCCGACAACTTCTCTTTGACTTTTTTCGTTTTGCTTTTCTTGAGCTTGGTGCCTTTCTATTTTGGTAAGAGTTAGACTATTAATTTTGGGATTATATTTGATCACAATGTGTAGATTTTATATAAAAATGTGTCATTTTATTAATAAAGTAAAATTAATAATTTTTAATATTTAATAATAAATATATAAAATTTTACTATTTAATGAATAAAAAACAAAATCTTTTTTATTTCTTTCAAATGTGCTAATGGGATACGTAACACATTTTAGTGACTTGATAGTGTGTAAGTTCTTTATTTTGCATAATAAAATTATTAAAATATTATCAATTCAAAAGTAGTTAAGTTGTCTATATTTAAATATTTGTCATAATATTTAAACAAAAATTTTGAACTATTGAGAAATTTTCAAATAAATTTTTTTATAGCGTTTAATCAAGTCTTTATTTTTTTATTTTGAACCAAATAAATCCTTATAACTAATAGTTGATTAATTGCTATTAGTTAAAATGTCACTACATGGCATTAATATGATATGTTGATATATCATAATGAATGATGACGTGATATGATCATATGACATTTTTATTCTTCACGTCATATTAATCATACATGTATTTTTTTAATATATTTGATATAAAAAATATAAAGTGTTATTTAAATTATAAAAAATACGTTGAAGTTTATTTTTATCTGTAAAGATGAGTTGTTAAAGTAGTCATTTATTTAATATAGGTGCATTGATTTATTATTAAATTAAAAGCATAATGTTCGAAAAAACCCTTGAACTATTTAAAAATTTTAAATAAATTATTATTCTTTTATTGTATTTAACCAAGTTTTGCATTTTTATTTTGAATCAAATAAGTTTTTATAATTAATAATTGATTAATTATCACTAATTAAAATAATACTTGCCATTTTATAGCCATATGGCATTAATGTGACGTTGATGTAAAGAGTGAAAAATGTTTCATAGCTCTGTCATCATATTACATTAACATGCTACGTCATTATCAATTATAATATGTCAACATGCCACATTATAATCAATTATGATATGTTATCGTATCACATTAGTGTCACATGTTATAAAAGGGCAAGTGATATTTTGATTAAGTCAATTCTTAATTTTTAAAGTTTATTTGGTTCAAAATAAAAATATAAGAACTTATTTAATTTAAAACATAAGTTATAGAGACATAATAAAAAAATAAAAACTTAATTGAAATTTTTTTAATAGTTTTGAAGCTTTTTAGATATTATGTCTAAATTAAATGCTGATATGCTTTGAGATGAACTAATGTGAAGGGAAAGAATGTTGTCTTTTAGCAAGTGTAGAGGGATATTTTTGCAAGAATATTCAACAAAGACTAGACCGACTTTAAAGAAATGTTATTTACTAGCTTTGACTTTCCACAATTTTCCATTTAGACAGATTAAGAAATTTTGGACTATTATTTGACTCGTGATTAAAATGCCTAAGGCCGACAAAGGACACACACATATATATATATAGAGAGAGAGAGAGAAAGAGAGAGAGAGGACCATATGACCATAACATCACCCAAACTTTCTTATTCTTAACATATTTGACTTTGCTACCTGAATCATGACTATCTTCAGAAAATAGATGCAATATTCGTCCTGTACATTGTGTTAATAGTGACTTTTGAAAACTATGAACACTTAAACAATAGGATTTTATTTATTTTAGTAGTATCTGTGGAAACGGATTTATATTAATGTACACACAAATTACATACGGGATAAAGACAAGGAGGGGAGGGGGAGGGAGGAGAAGCAAAGAATTGCCTGGTTATTTTTGGAAAGTTCGAGCCAAGTCATCCTTATGGTTCTCTAAGAAGGTTTAATATTAACCTATAGGAGTTGAGAAATGGCAGGGGATTTATTTACGAGTAGAATTGTTGTTGGGGTGAAACTGTGTGTGAATCCTACTACCGTAGCGGTCAATTCCTACCACTGAGTGTTGGAAATAGGTCCTCTAGAGTTAGGTGTCTCGTTGATATGTAAAAGAGGTAACTCTACATGAATATTTCCGCTCTTTTGTTTGATACTTCAATGGGCCAGTTTCTTTCTTTTCTCATAATTAATACAATAACTCTTGGTTGCTAATTTCTCTAAATCTATGAAAAAAAAGGTTAATGGATATCTTAAAATAGATTGTAGAAGTAGATAATTTGCATCAGCAGGCAAAGACACGAAACACTGAAGGGAATGACAGAGAGGGATGTATTTACATTTTAATGTACTAAGTGGAACTGCTAGCCACTTCAATCTCATACTTTTTCATGGTAGGAGTTGTGCGTACTAACGAAGATTCTGTTACCACTGAAGAAGATTCTGAATCAACAGGGGTTTCAGTCCATGTTGTAAGGGCAGGAATACTAGGAATTTGAGTCTCCACAAGCAAATGCGCAAATGGATTGGAAGGTGCAGGGATTTCCATTGCTCCTTCCAACATTTTAACCACCATGCTCATCAATGGCCTCTGCTCAGGTCTATACTGGACACACCACAGAGCTGTCTCTCTCTTTATGTCATCAATCTCGCAGACTTTCATCAACTCCCCCAAATCTCCATTCTCAATATTTTTCCACATCCATCTTGGAAACCACTCTTGGCTCTCTGGAAGTTGAATGTCAAGGTTCCTTCTCCTACCTATGATCTCAAATAGTAGCATTCCAAAGCCATAAACATCACACTTATGGGTTATAGGATAAGGCATCCAAAGTTCTGGTGCTGCATATCTTGAGGTACCCCTACCACCTGTCATGGTTATATGAGTATTTTTCCTGTTGCGGAGCTTGGCCAAACCAAAATCAGCTACTTTAGGAAAGAACTGTGTGTAACGACCCATCCCCGGTCGCTACCGGCGTTCGAGACCTCCGGGAGATCCCGCCAAGTCTCGAACAAGCTTTTGTAAATTTTTTTAAGACATTTATTAAATATGCTAACACGTATGTAAATAATTAATAATAATAATAATACCCTATTGGTATTCCATTTCCAGTAATAGTAATTAAATTTAAAATACAAAGTTTTCAACAATTCATAATTAGGAATTAACAATACTAATAATATATAGAAATTTCAGGTTAATGAATTCTAGATAGCGGAGTGACTCGAAGCGGGCTAAGAGATGCCTTTACCTATTCGCAGTAAACTGAATACGCCAATAGTTACGCGCTAGGCCGACCCCTGTCTGCAAAAGGAGAAATAAGAGGGGTGTGAGTCTCACAGACTCAGTGATCATCGGCTCAGCGAGTAGGGCGTAGATGGGAAACAAGCAAATAGCTGATCATTTGAATATCAAATTACCGGATGATAAAACAATTTATTTCAAACGGATATTTGTGCCTTATATATAAAGAAGATATCAAGAATTCGTTTATGATATAACCAAACCAAAGGTATATAGATAAATACGCGTCAAATCTAGTGTGAATAATAATTTCATGCAGAAATCATTTAGAATAATTTATTCAAATCAATTTCCTTAAATCAAGCAAGCTCTCGTAAAATCATATATTTGTCAAATATATACGTAAACCGCAAATCGCCTTGTACTCGAGGAGTTAAAATTCATTTTTCCGTAAAAATGGAGAGCTGCGGAAAAGCCATTTTAAATTCATTTTCACCATACACGAAATATGAGTTTGAAAACTCAGAAGAATCAACAAGTCACCTCTTGAATGAGGCGTTAAGTCAAATCATTTCTTAAACAGGGAGTTGTTGAAAACTTTTTAACTCTCACCATGCACGGAAAAATATAATTCGAAAATCCAAAGAGACTTTACTCTCGAGTAAGAAATAAGATAAAAACTCGTGGTCCCGCTACCACGTAATATCTTCCGGGAGCATCGCTTCCACCGGATCCCACATAATGCCATGGCAATCTCAACGATGTTGGCCGACATCGGAGATATCAAGCGGTTGTAACCGCGTAAATCATCTATGGCCTTGCCACGTATATCACAGACCATGGCCCCAGCCATGTCTAACAGCCCGTCGGCGACCCGAAAATGTCTCTAGCTAGAGCTCACTCGTGCACGAGGGTCACACTTAACCGATGTGACATCCGACCTACTCTCGAATCTCTCGATTAAATAAAATCACTTTAGAAATTATTTTATGTCTTGAAAGTCTCATTCCAAATTATTCTCAAAACATTCGACAGAAAATATAATGAAATCAATTGTCATTTTCATAAATAAAATTTGGTGCATGAATTTTGAAATACTTCACATGGTAACTAGGCATCATAATCATGGATGCACACTACACAAGTATAAGGCACAATTTGAATATAAATTCCATTGAAAAAGCTTGTTTCCCGATTTAAAATACTTTACGGATACTTTATACATATATATTCAAAATACGTTTGAAATTCGTAGCATTCACAAATTTCCTAAAAATCTACCAACTCATGCTTTCCACAATTTGTACGTAATATAATTCATGCATATACATACATATATAATTACGAAAATTTTCAAATTGACACCCCCTACTCACCTCGAAATAGCAGGATATTACATCGCTATTTTTGTACGCGTATGTATTTATTTCTATTTCTCGATCGTGTGACTCGTTCAGTACGTCTTCTCGATAAACGTGCCATTGAGCCTTTTCTATCCCTCCTAGCTATTGGACCTTATCCAAGAACCTCTTCAATTTTCCTATTGGGCCAAGCCTAATTTGTTTTTCCACTTGGGCCTTGCCCAATTTCATCTTTCTATTGGGCCTTGCCCATTTAATTACCATTGGGCCATGCCTATTTATTTTTTTTCTTTTTGGGCCTTGCCCAATTTATTTCTCATTTGGCCCATTTTTATTTTCCTATTCTTGCATTTTTCATTTTTTATATATTTTTTTTCCACATTTTTTCTTTTTCTTCTTCTTTTTTTTTTCCACGTTTTTCTTTCTTCTTGCTTCTCTCCTCTTTCCAGCCCATGGCCTCCTCCTTTCTCCTTGGCAGCTCATCCTCTCCACCACTGCCGGTGGTGGCATCACCTTTTTCCTCCCTTTCTTCCTCCCAAAACCTGTCACCAATAGCTCAAAATTCAGCCATCAAAACCACACTTTTCAGCCTCCAAAACCATCAGATTTTCAGCTCATTTTCCACTCAAAATCCTGCCAATTTCCAGCTCACAAATCAACCATGAAAAACCACAAAATTTTCGATAGGAAAAACCACAAAATTTCAGCAACTTACCAGAAAATTTTCAACAGCAAATCCCCTTGAAAATTACAGTAAAATCATTCAAAAAAAATACAAAATTTTTCTCTATTTTCTTTCCCTCTTTCACGGTTTCTTCTCTCCCTTTTTCTTTTCATTTTCTTTCCCTTTTTGTTCTTCTCTCTCTTGCGGGTTCTTCACCCTCTCCAGACCACTCTTGGTTTCTTTTTTAAAGTTTCCTTCTTTTTTTTTTATCACTATTGTCTTCTTATTCCACTTGTCTTCATCTTTATATTTGTCTATTCGGCCCTCCCCCATTCAACTCTTTCAAAGCTTTAGTCAAAGTTTCAATTGACCACATGGGCGGCTGCCCATGTGGTCTTTCCCCTCTTTTTTTTTTATTGTTATATATATATATTTGTACGTGGGGTGTTACAATCTCCCCCACTTAAAACAAATTCGTCATCGAATTAAAATAAAGTAGGTTGGTAAAGCATACCTTAGTTGTGAAAGAAGTGTGGATATTCTTTCTTCATCTCCTTTTCAGGTTCCCAAGTCGCCTCTTCCATCGAACGGTTTTGCCATAAGACTTTTACTAAGGCAATTTCCTTGGAGCGCAGTTGTTTTACTTGGCAATCTAATATTGCTACTATTTGTTCTTCAAAAGTTAATCCTTTATCCAATGGAATCAGATCATATCGTATAACATGGGTCGAGTCCTTAACGTACTTCCTTAACATAGACACATAAAATGTGGGATTTACTCGAGCTAATTCCACCTACAAAGCTAGCCGATATGCTGTGGACCTAATTCACTCTAGAATTTAAAAAGGTCCAATGTATCTTGGGCTCAGCTTCCCTTTCTTCCCAAATCTTTTGCTTCGTTTCAAGGGAGACACCTTCAAAAATACAAAATCCCCACTTGAAACTCTAAAGGACGACACCTATTATCGGCATATGATTTTGGTCTATTCTGGGCTATTCTTAGACGATCCCTTGCCAAACTCACCATATCTGTTGCTTGTTGAACCAAATCGAGACCCGATAATTTTCTTTCTTCCACATCAAACCATCTAGTAAGTGACCTGTACTTTCGTCTTTACAATGCTTCAAATGGAACCGTTCCGATACTAGCTTGGTATATGTTATTATATGCGAATTTCACTAAAGATAATTGTTGATCCCACGTGGTTCCCAAATCCAATACAATTGACCTCAGCATATTTTCGAGTGTTTGTATCACACGCTCCGATTGACCATCCATTTGATGATGATATGTAATACTGAAGCCTAAACGAGTGCCTAACGCTCCATATAAACTTCTCTTAAACTTATTAGTAAACTGTGGCCCTCGATCAGACACTATGGTCATGGAAACTCCATGTAATCGTACAATACAATCAACATAGATCTTAGCATACTTAGTGACCCATAGCTAGTTTTTACTGGAATGAAGTGAGTCAACTTGGTCAATCGATCTACTATCACCCATATGGAATCATATCCTCCTCTTACACGGCGCAATCCTGTCACAAAATCCATAACCACATGCTGTCATTTTCATTCGGGAATCAACAAAGGCTATAGCAAACCTGGGAGTTTTCCGTGTTCAGCTTTAACTTGTTGACAAGTGAGGCACTTGGCTACATATTTCGCTACATCCTCCTTCATCCTTGGCCACCAATAGACCATCTTTAAATTGTGATACATTTTAGTGGTTCTTGGGTGTATGGTATAAGCGGTAATGTGAGCCTTTTTCAAAATTTCTTTTCTCAAGTTGTCTCGTTCTTATGAATTATATCAATTTCTAATCTTTATAGAAAACTCGATAATGTCATATTATGTTTAATTATAAGTAGCACACTTCTTAAATTAAATTAATATTATTCTTCCTCTTATAAAGGGAAATCAAATATATCATTAATCTTAGTCACACGTCCATCAAATTATTCTTAAATCGTCAATTATGCATAACTACATAGCCATCCACAATTCTTCTACCTTAATCTTTTATCAAGCCTCCCAACATTCGAATATTTATTTAACCATTGACTACCGGTTTACTTATCAAACCACCTTTATTTCGGTTTACTTACTTCCATATCATTTCCATTCAAGTACTTCATAATATGTAAAGATCACGACATTTTATTTCTTTCAGATATACTCAACATAATGAGTAATTCAAATCTAATAACCATTAATGACCACATTCTCAAAATTAAATCTCTGATATTTTCATGATCAAATGCCCACTAAATAATTTTCAACTTATACCTCAATACATTTTGGTAATTAACGATATTCTTATATAAACCTTTATAATCTTAATCAATTTCTTTAATCAATAGTTGATTAATTCATCATCAACTGCATACAACGTATCTAACTTAAAATTCCTCAAATTTACTCCAAATGGCGAATCTCATGGCCTCATTAATTTATCAATCTTCATATATGAAAACTACTATTGGATTTATATCCAATAATAATACATTATTTTCCATTGCCCCTTAGGACATTAAATTCAAGGCATACTTCTTTATTTGTGTACTCCATAATAATCTGACAAATTTCTAGCTTACAATTAAGCTAATTCATATGCCAAGTCTTTCGGGCTATATCCATATATATATTTCCAAAATTTTCAACTTCAAATAGTCTTATGCATAACCAGTTCAATAAACTATTTGTATTACTGAAACAATCATCAAATTGAGTTGAAAATTATCTCTTCTCACGTTTAGTATAATTATGTTCACTATCATGTGATAATTACATCAAGCCAATGTCGATGTTTTATTTCCATGCAAAAGCTAATTATCAATTGACGCCATCCTTAGATTCCACGTGTCATTAAATCAACTTTACTTAGCCAAAATTCATATTCTAATGTCATATCTATAAGTCATGGCTCATTACCAAAGTCTTTACTAGTATATGAATACCCGAAATCTCAAATCATTATCCTTTTTCCTAAATAAATCTTTATCATTCCCATAGCTTATTTTTATTCCTTTACCAAATCTAATATCATTTAATCAAACCATATTATCCTTGTTTTCAAAGTGTTTGAAGCGCAATTCATCCTTTGCTTATCCTTTTTAGGCACTTTGCCTTGATAATTAATTAAATAAATTGAAATTGATGGAGGAGATACATTTCATACTTTATGTTTTGTATCTACAAGTATATTAAGATCATAACTTCATCAGATCTTGATATCAATAAGGCAATCGTTGTCTCAACCAACATTCCAAACATCTTATATGTTTATAATACATCTTCATATTTATGTGACATATCAGTCGCAAATCTCAATTTAACTATATAGCCATTTTCTCTTTGAGTCTTAATGTTCCTTATAGTGAAAAATTTCTCGAACCTTATCGTCAGGGTGTTCGCAGAGTAGAAACAAGCTCATAATTTATAGTTCAATGCTTAAAGCAGTGAACACAATCTCCTCATTGAAGTTCTACTCTTACTTACTGATCATAACTCTTTTGCTCATTTATTTACAAGAAAAATCAATGCTCTTTACCTTACGCATTGTTTGGTTGCTCACAAACCACACATAAACATTCAAATTTGAACTCTCATGATTAATCAAACTAGTGCATCCTCACACTTTTCCATGCATTTTCACAACCACTTAAATATATATATATATTTAATACAATTTTGTTGAGTATTAAAATAATTAAAGGCTGATCTCCAAAGCCTTTCATAACCTTAATATTTGACGTATACTAATTAACATTTCAACTTATTGGTTCCAATTAACATTATCTTAAAATCCTCCCAATGTGTCCGTGTTCTTAGTCCGGACCATATAGAACCAACTTAATATAATTACATGAATTATCCTTAAACTTCTTAGGTGCGATGTAATAACATCCATATTTATTCCATCGCTCATCCAATCATAATCTGGTATTCACATATACTTTATGTTCTTATTGACCTTTTAGGTTTATTTTTACGAAATCACTGGAGTTGTGGGTTATAGGCCCACCACACTTCCGCTGCGCCACTCTGATATTTATAGAACTTAACATAAATTTTTACTTAAATGTCCTTCGACATTATCGCCAATATTTAATTTCGATATTGAGTTAATTCATACACTAATAATTACAACCCAGCATTATTCCATCAAACCTTAAGGTCTCATCATCATTTAATTGAATTCAAAATTAGCTTCATTTAAGTTGTTATCACTTATTTAACACATATTCACATTTAAAATATTTCAAATGTTCAGCACTAATCATATACGGGTAAGGCAACTTAATTAATACAGTGCACTTACTTCAGTGCACGCAATTATCAATCTGTTTCTCCATAATACTTAAATTTATAATCCTTGGGTGGATCTCAAAGATCATTATTTATTCTAGTCAAAATATACATCTTATTATCATTATTGTAGGTTTTCCTCTATATTGTCCTCAAATACAGTCCATAATCACTAATTTCTTCTCATCAACCATCATGATTCACATTTTTAACTTCATCAATTAAATAAATTATCATGGATTTATTAGTCCGATTTTACTTTCCTTCACTTTTAGTCGAAGGAGTACGTCATCATATTGACATTTCATTAAAGGCATTTGATTAACTTATTTCTAACATTTGTTTGTGTCTTGGGTGGCATCTCAAACCCAGACATTGGCAATCATTTTTCACTATTTAATTTTCTTTATAATTACACAAGGTGGTTTTCTAAGATATAAGAGTCTACGCAACCTCTTGCCTATAATCGGTGCTGCAGTCACTAATCATAGACAAGACTCTACGTCGACTCCACTACTCCGCTGTTTAACACAAGAATTCCTAGGACTCGACTAAACCTAGAGCTCTGATACCAACTTTGTAACGACCCATCCCCGGTCGCTACCGGCATCCGAGACCTCCGGGAGATCCCGCCAAGTCCCGAACAAGCCTTTGTAAATTTTTCTAAGACATTTATTAAATATACTAACACGTATGTAAATAATTAATAATAATAATAATAATAATAATAATACCCTATTGGTATTCCATTTTCAGTAATAGTAATTAAATTTAAAATACAAAGTTTTCAACAATGCATAATTAGGAATTGACAATGCTAATAATATATAGAAATTTCAGGTGAATGAACTCTAGACAGCGGAGCGACTCGAAGCGGGCTAAGAGATGCCTTTACCTATTCGCAGTAGACTGAATACGTTAATAGTTACGTGCTAGGCCGATCCCTGTTTGCAAAAGGAGAAATAAGAAGGGTGTGAGTCTCACAGACTCAGTGATCATCGGCTCAACGAGTAGGGCGTAGATGGGAAACAAGCAAATAGCTGATCATTTGAATATCAAATTACTGGATGATAAAACAATTTATTTCAAACGGATATTTGTGCTTTATATATAAAGAAAATATCAAGAATTCGTTTATGATATAACCAAACCAAATGTATATAGATAAATACGCGCCAAATCCAGTGTCAATAATAATTTCATGCAGAAATCATTTAGAATAATTTATTCAAATCAATTTCCTTAAATCAGGCAAGCTCTCGTAAAATCATATATTTGTCAAATATATACGTAAACCGTAAATCGCCTCGTACTCGAGGAGTTAAAATTCATTTTTCCGTAAAAATGGAGAGCTGCGGAAAAGCCATTTTAAATTCATTTTCACCATACACGAAATATGAGTTTGAAAACTCAGAAGAATCAACAAGTCACCTCTTGAATGAGGCGTTAAGTCAAATCATTTCGTAAACAGGGAGTTGTTGAAAACTTTTTAACTATCACCATGCACGGAAAAATATAATTCGAAAATCCAAAGAGACTTTACTCTCGAGTAGGAAATAAGATAAAAACTCGTGGTCTCGTTACCACGTAATATCATCCGGGAGCATCGCTTCCACCGGATCCCACATAATGCCATGGCAATCTCAACAATGTTGGCCGACATCGGAGATATCAAGCGGTTGTAACCGTGTAAATCATCTATGGCCTTGCCACGTATATCACAGACCATGGCCCCAGCCATGTCTAACAGCCCGTCGGCGACCCGAAAATGTCTCTAGCTAGAGCTCACTCGTGCACGAGGGTCACACTTAACCGATGTGACATCCGGCCTACTCTCGAATCTCTCGATTAAATAAAATCACTTTAGAAATTATTTTATGTCTTGAAAGTCTCATTCCAAATTATTCTCAAAATATTCGACAGAAAATATAATGAAATCAATTGTCATTTTCATAAATAAAATTTGGTGCATGAATTTTGAAATACTTCACATGGTAACTAGGCATCATAATCATGGATGCACACTACACAAGTATAAGGCACAATTTGAATATAAATTCCATTGAAAAAGCTTGTTTCCCGGTTTAAAACACTTTACGGATACTTTATACATATATATTCAGAACACGTTTGAAATTCGTAGCATTCACAAATTTCCTAAAAATCTACCAACTCATGCTTTCCACAATTTGTACGTAATATAATTCATGCATATACATATATATATAATTACGAAAATTTTCAAATTGACACCCCCTACTCACCTCGAAATAGCGGGATATTACATCGCTATTTTTGTACGCGTATGTATTTATTTCTATTTCTCGATCGTGTGTCTTGTTCAGTACGTCTTCTCGATAAACGTGCCATTGAGCCTTTTCTATCCCTCCTAACTATTGGACCTTATCCAAGAATCTCTTCAATTTTCCTATTGGGCCAAGCCCAATTTGTTTTTCCATTTGGGCCTTGCCCAATTTCATCTTTCTATTGGGCCTTGCCCATTTAATTGCCATTGGGCCATGCCCATTTATTTTTTTTCTTATTGGGCCTTGCCCAATTTATTTGTCATTTGGCCCATTTTTATTTTCCTATTCTTGCATTTTTCATTTTCTATATATTTTTTTTTCCACATTTTTTTTCTTTTTCTTCTTTTTTTTTTTCCACGTTTTTCTTTCTTCTTGCTGCTCTCCTCTTTCCAGCCCATGGCCTCCTCCTTTCGCCTTGGCAGCTCATCCTCTCCACCACCGCCGGTGGTGGCATCACCTTTCTCCTCCCTTTCTTCCTCCCAAAACCTGTGACCAATAGCTCAAAAAATCAGCCATCAAAACCACACTTTTCAGCCTCCAAAACCATCAGATTTTCAGCGCATTTTCCACTCAAAATCCTGTCAATTTCCAGCTCACAAATCAACCATGAAAAACCACAAAATTTTGGATAGCAAAAACCACAAAATTTCAGCAACTTACCAGAAAATTTTCAACAGCAAATCCCCTTGAAAATTACAGCAAAATCATTCCAAAAAAATGCAGAATTTTTCTCTCTTTTCTTTCCCTCTTTCACGGTTTCTTCTCTCCCTTTTTCTCTTCATTTTCTTTCCCTTTTTGTTCTTCTCTCTCTTGCGGGTTCTTCACCCTCTCCAGACCACTCTTGGTTTCTTTTTTAAAGTTTTCTTCTTTTTTTTTATCACTATTGTCTTCTTATTCCACTTGTCTTCATCTTTATATTTGTCTATCCGCCCCCCCCCCCCCCCTTCAACTCTTTCAAAGCCTTAGTCAAAGTTTCACTTGACCACATGGGCGGTGGTCTTTCCCCTCTTTTTTTTTTTATTGTTATATATATATATATATATATATTTGTAAGTGGGGTGTTACACTGTGCATCTAGGAGAATGTTTCCAGGCTTTATGTCGTAGTGAATAATTCGCTTCTGGCATTCCTCATGTAAGTAAGTGATCCCTTTTGCCGTGCCTATTGCGATCTCATGAAGTTTTTGAAATCCTAATATCTTTTCTTCACTAAATAAAAACTTGTCAAGTGAGTCGTTTGTCATGTACTTGTAAACGAGGGCCCTCAGGTTCCAGTCAAAGCAGAAGCCGTAGAGTCGAACAAGATTAAAATAATGAACTCTACCAATTGTACTCACTTCTGCCATGAATTGTTGCTCGATTTTTTTATCGATGCTTCCATATAAAACCTTAACAGCTACAATGGTTTCATTATTGAAAACTCCCTCATACACAGCTCCAAAAGCACCTGAACCCAGCAGATTGCTAAAATTATCAGTTGCAATCCTTAGCTGCTGGGAGGTAAATCTGATTGGTTTCTCCTTTTCCATGTCATTGAGGAATTTATCCATGGTTACTGTCAAAAATTGGGGGAGGTGAACATTGTTCCTAAGAGCTTCAGCTCTTCGACTTAAACCGATAACGGTCATTATGACAAGAATCGTGATGATGATGATTACTGCAAAGCGTAGGAAATCATTACAAATCTATAATTTATCAGTTTCCTTGGCCTGGATGATTACGAAGAAAACAGAACCAAAGAACACAGAAACACTAGAGAAAACCTTACCTGTAGTTACAATTCCTGGGCTTGATGACATTGATGATGGCAAGAGAAGGCACAAATTAAGTAGATGCAATTACAATATCTTAGATGGCATTCAGAAGTAGAAGTATTTACCACAACTTATGGAGAAAATGAATGAATATATGATATTGCTACGGAAGAAACAAGGTCAAAACTTACTCAAAATTTGTCTATAAGTCAGGATGTGGAGCAATGTGCAATCGTTTACAATAGCTTATTTCATGCTCTTGCCAGTTATTCCTATTCTAGTGTAACGTCTTCTTTAATTCAGGAATCTAGATGAACTCCATGTGCAGTCGTTCAGCCAACCTATAAAAATATAACAGGGCCGGCCATGAAATGAAGCATTTATTGGACCATTTGACAAAGATAAATGCAAAAAACATTATTAGGGTCTGATAGAGTTTTTGAAAGAAAGAACACATACTAAGTGGATATTATACTGATCAAAATAATGGTTGTCTAATATTTATTTACAAATAATAGGGTGAACTGAAGCTTATTTATTTCAAAATCAGATTGCAATATATATACATACAACCATCATCATTACGTAGAGGGATTACAACTTAATCTACCTAGAGTTCTTCTTAAGATATGAGAGCCGCATGGTTCTTGCACAAAAGGAAAATCTATATCATTTTACTAAGTCTGCTGCAGACATATATAGCTGTATTTTTTTTTTCATCTGTCATGTACATCATTTTCAAGGACCTGTTTTACCTCTAAAAATATTTTCAATATGATCTCAAATTTCTAACACACTTCCTTAAGATCAGTTTTGACGATACCATAGAGTGTTCTTAACTCTAGAAATTTATTGGTTGGCAATCCTTTGGTCATAATGTCTGCCAACTGGTTATTTGAGCTGTAGTGCTGCAATTTGATTTCCTTATTTTTCATAGCATCACGGATCATGTGAAACTTAAGCGGGTTATGTTTTGTTGCTCCATGATGTCTAGGGTTTTTTGCAATAGCAATGGCTGACTGGTTGTCAACCCATAAAGTGGTAGGATTAGTTTGAGGAAATCCCAAGTCAGTTAATATTTTCCTCAACTAGAGGGCATGGTTTGTTATTGAAGTTGCTGAGATATACTCAGCTTCTACAGATGATTGAGCAACTACTTCTTGTTTTCTTGAGTCCCATGAGAAAACTCCACTACCAAGAGAGAAAACAAAACCAGATGTGCTTTTAAATCTTCAAAACTCCCTACCCAATTGCTGTCAGCATACCCTTGAAAAACTTGGCTTTACTCTTTGCTAAATTAATTCCAAAATCAACAGTGCCTTTAACATATCTTAAAATTCTTTTAGTTGTTCCCTAAAATAAAAAAAATTCTTTTAGCTGCAGATAAATGGCTCATTATTGGGTTATGCATGTATCTTGACAATAAACTGGTGCTAAACATAATTTCAGGGCGTGATGAGGACAAATATAAAAGGTTGCCAATTAAACTCATATAATAAGTATCATCAACTTGGTTTTCACCATTAGTTGAAGAAAACTTCAATTTGCAGCAATAGGAGTTGGTGTTGCCTTACGACTTGATATCTTGAATCTTCTTAGAAGCTCTAATGCATATTTCTTTTGATGATTCATAATAAACTTCTCTATTTAAATGAATTCCAACCCCAAAAAAATGTCACAAGACCAAGATCTATCATCTCAAATTCTTGCATCAGATTTTTCTTAAATTCAATCATTAACTTTGAGTTTGCACCAATTAGGAGAATATCATCTACATACAATGGAACTTTAAGTTGAAGACTTCTAAAAGAGCACATGATGTATTGTGTGGACTTACTTTCACTCCTGGTGAAGCCTTTGTTACAGAGATAGGCATCAATCTGGCCATACCAGGCCCTTTGGGCATGCTTGAGTCCATATAAAGCCTTCTTCAATTTACAGACTTTATTCTCCAGATTTGGTTCCATAAATCCGTCAGGTTGCTCAATAAAAATGTCCTTTTCAAGCAATTCATTGAGGAATGTTAACTTGACATCCATGTCCCAAAGGTTCCACCATTCTTTGGCGATAATTACAATTGGTGATAATTGCAAGTAGCAATCGAATCATATCCAACTGAGCAACAGGTGCAAATGTTTCTAAATAATCTAGACCATAAGTTTGAGCATAGCCCTTGATTACCAATCAGGCCTTCTATTTATTTATAGAGCCATCATTGTTTAGCTTGGTCTTGTATATCCATTTCATGCCAATGACTTTCTGGTCTGTAGGTGGATCCACCAATTCCCAAGTTTCGTTTTTTTTATAATATTAATTTCTTGTTGCATGGCTTTCTGCCATTGATTTATTTTGCAGCATCACTAAAGCACCTAGGTTCCGTTGGAGCAATACACCTATTGTAGACATCAGTCGAGCTCCTTATACCTCTGATTATGAAATCATCAATATTATCATCATTTGCAGCATCAACATCAATTGGTTCTTGATCATAAGAGAACAAGAAATTTTTTGATCTCAAGGTTGGATAGTTTCATTTTTTACTTTCGTTGAAATCAACATCTCGACTAACAAAACTTTGTTAGTTGAACAAAAACTTTGTTAATTGATACATCAAACAACTATACCCTTGTTGGTCTTGCTAAGCCCAAGCTGAATAGCCTCTTTTGGTTTTTCATCAAGGTTCCCTCGCTTGGCGTTTGGAATTTGACATAAGCTATGCATCCAAATATCTTCAAATGAGAAACAGAGGGCTTGGATCCATTCCAAACTTCATGAGGAGTCTTGTTTGCTAAAGCCTTGGTTAATGCCATATTTAAAAGATTGTTGGTTGTATTAACAACTTCTGCCCAAAAGCTCAATGGCATTTTCTTCTCAAATAGCAAGCAATGAGCCATTTCCACCAATGTCCTATTTTTCCTTTTTGAGACTCTATTTTGTTGAGGGCTGTAAGAGACAATAAGTTGATGCTTTATTCCAAACTAAGTTAAATATTTTTCAAGCTCCAGAGTAATGTATTCTATCCCATTATCACCTAGTCTTGATGGTCATGCTCGCTTAATTCTTAACAAATGCTTTAAATTTCAAAAAACTGTAAAGGGCATCAGATTTGTGCTTCAAAAAATAAACCCAACAATATCTCAACAAATCAATTATGTATAGAAGATAAAGCTTCTTTCCACTTAAAAACATGGTTTTGATTGTCTTGCTATGTCTGTATGCACAAGCTGCAATTTTTGTGTAGCTTTCCACGTTGCTTGCTTTGGAATCGGCTTTTTTATCTGCTTTCCAAACTTGCAAGTATTGCAAAGATAATTCATAATAAAAATAAAAGGTATATCTTCAACTAGATGATTATCATGCATATGTTTCAGAGATACAAGATTCAGATGCCTTATTTTTTTGTGCCATATAATTGTATCATGTGAGATACATGAATATGCATGATGATTCATTTTTTTCCCACTGTCATAAGCTCTTTACTAGATGGATAAAAAATTCTACAAGACATGTCTTTAAATAAAAGAGCATAACCATATGCAACCAATTATCCTATATTGAAGAGGTTCTAATTTACAATAGAAACAAATAAAATATCATAAATTTACTTTTTATCTAATAAAGTTTCTATCTCAATAGTGCCTATTCCATCTACTTTCAAATGTTCCCTATTCCCTAACTCAACACTTGACTTGTAGTTGTCATCAAGTGCCACAAAGAGTGTTTTATCGCATGTTATATATGATTTGAACATGTATTATCTAATAACTAGGTATCTTTCTCTTTTTTTTTTTTTTGTTTTGTAGCTAGCTACGAGTAACACTTCTTCATTCTGTTTAACTTGCTTTACAATTGCTGCTTTCTGGTCACTTGTGCTCTTTTTGTTCTTGCAAAATTTTCTCTATGCCTAAGTTGATTTTAGGTTCAGTACTTGACGTTGGGTCGAAACCAACAAAAATTTTCTTGATGGTTTCTTTTTTTACAATACCAACATGGTGGACTTATTCTTTTGTTTTTTGGAACCACCATATCTCTTATCCTTTTCATTCTTATCTGCATCAGGCTTTTTTGTAGTTGTAGCACCTCCTTTTTGTTTTGCTACCAAGGCATTTTTATTGCTCACCTCACCACCAATGGCTTTTCTTTACTCTGAGTCTTAAAAAGTATTATTGACCAGCTCTTGCAAAAATATAGCTGTGAGGTTTTTTGATTCCTCAAAGGTTGAGATTTTTTACTCAAATCTCTTAAGAATACTTACCAACACTTTTCCACAACCCTTCCATCAAATAGCTCAGCTCTTAGAAGTTTGACTTGATTGACTATCTTCATAAGCTTATCAACATAGTCATTCACAACTTCATCTTTCTTCATTTTCAACACTTTAAACTATCTTATTAAGTTTAAAACTTGCATTTTTCTAGTTTTATTTGACCTTTCTAACTCCTCATTGAGTTTTTCCCAAGCTTCCTTGGTTGTTTCACAAGGCATGATTCTTGTAAATAATGTATCTACCACAACAGCGTGAAGATATGACAAGCCCTTGTATCTTGTGGCCATTTCTCCACTATGCTATCTCATTTGGTTTATGGTGGGATTGGCTCTCAACTCAAGAGGCTCTCTTCCTTGTTCAACTACCTCCAAAAGGTCGAAAACTTTAAGGAAGGTCTTTATTTTAACTATCTAAATAATATAATTTCACCATTAAAGGTTAGTGGTGAGAGGGATGAATTGTTGCTACTTAAGGCCATTTTATGGTGAAAGAAGGTTGTTTCACTTTCTTTTTGACTTAGGAATGATAAAAGATGGCTTAGTTGGTCCCTTAAGAGCTTAGAAAAGCTCTGATACCATATTAAAGTTTTTAAAAGAAAGAACACAACGTAACTAGTTGTTAAGCTAAGCTATAGAAACAAGGTAAGTGAATATTATTTTGATCAAAACAATGGTTGTTAATATTTGCTTTCAAATAATTTGGAGAATTGAGGCTTATTCATCTCAAAACAAAACTATAATGATACACATATAGCCATCATCATTTCATGGAAGGATTTTAATACAATTCAATCTACCTAGAGTTGTCCTTAAGATATGGAAGCCACATGGCTTTTACACAAAAGGAAAAGCTATATCATTTAATTAGATTTGCATAGACATAAATAACTGTAATTTTTTTCATCTATCATATACATCACTTTCAAGGAACTGTTTTTGCCTCCAAAAATATCTTTAATATGATCTCAAAGGTTTAATAAGGTTTTTTACCTAGCATTTTTGTCTCGTCTAAAAGTAATAAATAGTCAAAATTCGACATCATTATATTTAATAGAACATTGAAGCAAATAGAAACAACTAATTGAAACCATACAATGTAACAATAATGATTTATGGCAAAGCATATTCTTAAAAAGATAAACTAGTGCTGCTTGGGAAATGGTAACCACTTTTTAAAAATTTTAAAGTAAAATGCTCCTAAAGCCCTTGGCTTGACTACCACATTCAAAACCAAAGTTTTCCTATGAAGTGGTAAATTTGATTTCATATTTCCACATGATAAGAGTTGAGCAATGATAAGAGGAATTAGTCGTTGCTCTGTTTGTTTTTGGGATGAAACTGTGAAAATCTCCCATTACATTGGCAATGAATTTAGGTTGAGGAGATCCCACAATCAAGTGCTGAAATGGGTTCTTTGGAGTTAGGATCTCCAATCCTCTTTCCAACATCATTCACTAATAACCGTTGCCATGCATTCTTTTGCCATTTCTTGATTCTTCTCTTCAATTTTGCATACAGCTTACATTTTTTCAATATCTTCCTAACTCATTTGCGAAACCATTCTTAACTTTCAGGTAGATTCATGTAAACAGTTGATTTTGGTTAATACCTATTCTCTAAAGAATTATTTTATAATTTATAAAGAGTAATGAGAATGACCATTACAAGTGCAGTTAACTAGAACAAGTGAAACACTATTTCACATGGAATAACCACTTCATACATATAGCAGTGAAAGCAATTTGGAATAAGTGATAAGGTTAGTGGGTTATTTTTATCTTGGGATATTATGGAGAGTTTGGCTTGGTGGTTCAAATACAGAGGTAGTTTAGAAGTCTTCTTTTAACCTTTTTTCTGAAGTACAAGTGTTTCTCCCTCTTACATTTTTTTTTATACTTGTTCATGTATACATTTTTGTTGTTCTTGTACAACTTTTCCTGTATACATTTTCCATTTACTCATAACTCAAGAATAAGTCATTTTATGTTATTAACGGCCATAAAATCCATTATTTTAATAATCGCATAATAGATTTCTAGCCATTACTCAACAATAAAAACTAAGTAACGGTCACCCAATATTAAACCCATTATTCATTACCATTAAGACCCATTTTTGTGTAATTGCCATTTTTGACACTATATGTATAACTTTCACAATGCTATGGAATGCCCATTAACTACAGCAATCCATGATTAGTTGAAACTTGGAAAAGAATGTGTTAGTAGGCAAAACTTTAGAAATAATATTTTTCCAAAGATTAGAGTTTTTACGAGTGATAATAGCATTGGGCAAAAAGGCATGCAGCTCATAGTCATTCTTTGCTATCAATATTTCTTTCCATAAATTATCTCTCTTGTTCCTATATCTCCACAACCATTTGTTGAGTAAAGCTTTTTTTTTTTTTTTAGATCAACCAATCTAAGACCACCCACATTTTTGTGTTGGCAAACTATATCTCAATTAACATGATGAATTCCCTTATTTGTACCATTACTACCCTATAGAAATCTTTGTTAAATTTTATCCAATTCATTTCAACCCCCTGAGGCATCTTGAATGATGACATGAAAAAAATAGACAAATTACTCAACCCAAATTTTATCAGAGTGACTTGACATACAATTAAAAGCATTTTACTTTTTTACCCATCCAATTTATTCTCAAATCTATCTACCACAAGTTTTCATATTTTTCGAGGAGCTTGAATAGCCTTTAAAGAAAGGCCCAAATAAATAGTTAGAAATTGACCTACTTTACATCGAATTCTTTATGCCTAGACCCCAAGTAGCTCCAAATTGATACTTATCCCAAAGATGTTGCTGTTCTTAAAATTAATCTTCAATCTTAAAACAATCTGAAAGCATTTTAACACTTTTTTTAAATTAAGTAAACATTCCAAATTTGGTTGGTAAAATAGAAAAGTGTTATCACCATATTGTAAATGTCAAAGACTCAAACCTCTTTCGCCAATGGGAATTCCATTGCATATTTTTTCCATCCTTGCTTTCATCATGAGATAACTTAAAGCTTCAACAATTGTGTTGAACAAGAAATGAGATAATGGACACCTTTGATGAAGGTTTTTTTACAATTTGATAAGTTTAATAGGTGAGCTATTAACAAGAATTAAGATTAAGGTCATCGTGACACATTTCATAATCCAATTACGCCATCTCCTCCAAAACCCATTAAGCATCATAAAATTAAGAAAATCCTAACATACACTATCATATGCCTTCTCAAAATCCATCTTTAGCTCTAATCCACTGTCCTTATTCTTTTGTAACATGTCAATCATCTCATATGCTATCAAAAATCAATCTAACAATTGTTTGTCCTTAACAAAAGTGAATTAATGAACCTCAATTACCTCTCTTTTTACTTTTTTCAATCTATTAGCTAAGACCTTCGCCTGTATCTTATACAATACCCACCAAACTAATTGGATGATAATCGCCTACTATTGTAGCGACCACTCCCCTCGGTCGCTACCGGTGTCCGAGACCTCCGAGAAAGACCCACCAAATCCTGAGCAAGCTTGTCCAAATTTTCTCGTTCATCCACTACATTAAATCTTCATATAATATTTATTCTTTCATATACTAGATTAAATCAAAAATATAAAAATCAATACGAACTTTTTACATTTTATTCGTAAATATATGTATTAAAATTTCTAATCTCTAAATTATTATTTATTTAAAAATTTAGAACTTGTTTACAACTTCATAAATAAATTACTACGACTCGAACTCTAACATAATAGAAACGGGTACAGCGGAGCGACTTGAAGTAAAGTGCTAGGAGATGCCTTTACCTATCCATGGTAAGTCGGAGGCGTCAACGATTCATTCTTAGTCGATCCTTGTCTGTAAAAGGGAAGTAAAAGGGGGGTGAGTCTCATGGACTCAGTGAGTAAACAATTACCATCAAAAGCATCTAAAGCCGAGTAAGTGGAGACAATGAAACCTTCCCATCCCAATAGGTTTCATAGCATAAAAATTTCATCCCGACCCATTTAAATAATTATGTCCCATTCAATTACTTAGAAAGGCTTATGAATTCTTTTTAAACTTGGCCCCTGCCAAAATCTATACTCTTAGACAATTGATCATCATCAAAGTCCAACTGAGACCGCCAAGGCTGTTAAATGTCCCATACCCATATACATATTTTCCCATCTGACACACAGTCATTCCTTGGCGTTGGCTGAGTCTCACTCTCACGTGGTGGCTTGGACGTGAGGTGTACTCTAACCTTACCTCAGGAGATACTTCAACCAACATCTCTCCCCGGAAGTAAGTACAAAATTTGGGTTACTGTGTCCTTCTCATAGGCAGCCCACGAAAACCCCCACCATTGCAGTGACCATTTAATATACCACCAGACCCATAAAATTTTCAATAGCATAATATGACAAATAAAATTTAATCCAGTCTACCGAGACCAAACCAAAACCGTTCATATATTTCATGCCAACTCTAAAATTTTAACTATCATGCTACCGTAATGTCATAAGCCTCAATTTCAAATCATAGATATACAATACAAATCACAATATAGGTCTCCACATACTCAATTTTCTCAAAACAATATTTGATTTCAAAACCAGTATAAATTTTATTTTATAAAAAAAACATTTTAATTGAAAACATAATATTTTATAATTTAAATCCACCATTCAATAAAAGCATCCAACAAGTAAAATTACTCTAGATATTTAAGACGATAAATTGTCTACTCACAGTACTAAAAGTTCGTAATACTCCTATTCTCGATCCTTTGTCACACTACCTCACCTCCTCGACAAACATTCCTAGCAACATAAAATTTAAATCCTATATATTTAATCATACATTTGTATGTATAGTAATTTAATTAAAATACCTTAAGTAACTTGCATATTTTTCATCTAAAATATGCATAATATTAATTATACATAAACCTTAAAATTTAATAATAAACTCACCATTAGGTCTTTTCCATTTCTTTATTTCCTTTTTGGGCCTTTCTCCGTGGGCTTTTCCTCCTTTCCTCACATTAGGCTAAGCTCATTTTATTTCCCTATTGGGCCTTGCCCAATTTTTATTTCTCTATTGGGCCTTGCCCAATTTTATTTTTCTTATCATCCATTTTCATTTTTTTTCTTTTCTTTTTCTTTCTTTCTCTTCCACGTCTGTTTCTTTCTTCTTCTTCCAGCCAAGTTTCCTTCTTTATCAATCCATCACCCACTCACTACCGTGGCAGCTCTCCTCCGCCAGTGGTGGCTCCTTCGTCCTCTCCACCATGGTAGCCTCATTTCCTCTTCTTTTTCTCACCATTTGGGTAGCAAAATTATGCCTTTTTTCATCTTCAAAATCAAGAACTAAAATCTGCCCATTTCATCCAAAAATTTCAGCAAATTTTAGCTCTCAAAATGAAAAATTTCTAGCTCAAAAATCAGCCATGAAAAACCAGAAAAATCAGCAACAAACTCACCCATTTTCAATAGATTTTTTAGCTCTAAAACCACTCCAAGAAAACACCAAATTTTCAGCCATAAAAACCTCAATAAAAATAAGTTTTCCTTGCCTCAAATTTGGACAACAAAAACCTAAAAATTTTCAGCTCAAAATCCCTCCAAAGTGCAGCCAAAAATCAACTTTTTCTCTCCTCCAAAAACTTATAGAAATTCGACCTTGTTTCCCCTCTCTAATTGCCGAAATTTTTTTTCTCTTTTCTCCCTCCTTTCTCTCGGCTTTTCTCTCATTTCTTTGCCTTTCTCTTTGCTCAGTTTTTCCCTTCTTTTATTCTTCTCTTCCCTTTTTATTTTTCTAGTCTTATTTCTCTTCCTTTAGCCAACCTTTCTAGACTCCTCTTCCATCTTCTTTTTATTTCTTTATTTGTTCTTTCTTTCATTTCTTTCCCTTCCTTTGTTTGCTTTTATCTTTATTGACTTTTCCTTCCTTTATTTCTTTGTATGGCAAACCCCCACTTCTCTTATTTCTCCCTTCATTTGTCTTTTGTTTCCTTTAGCCTTTTGTCCTCATTCACTTCTTCTTCATTTCATAGTCAATAATTGGCCCCATCATTCCTTTATTCTCTTTTTTCTTTCTTTACTCATTTCACTTCATTTCTTTCTATTTTCCTTCTCTTACACATGTATAACCGAAATATCGAAATCGTGTTTCAATGCGGTGTCTCCATAATAATTAAATATTTACTTACCATGTTAACTTGATAAAAATCACATCATATGTTTTTCGTCATTTTCCTTCAAAATTATTCTTTATTTCTTCTCCCCTACTTAAATTAGTCATATTCTATTTTTCATGACTAATTTTTGATGATATATAAAATATTAATATTTTAATAATATTTTATTAAATAAAATATTATTTTATTCTAAAAAATTTCACTCGCCTACTTTGGTATCGAAACACATTATTGTGTGTCGGTTTACCTCTGGATCATCTTTGAGCTCGCTAATTCATCTTTGACTAAAATATTATTATTTAATTACTACTTCTGCACGTGCGAAATAATTTATTCTTAAGCATTTCTTAGCACGCCAATTCATATTAAATAATCACTTGTTTGATCAATAAAATCTTATTTATATCCAACGAAGGTATGGGGTGTTACAACTATAGTGGGATTCTTTACTTTTAGGGAAGTAATGAAAGTTTTGTTAACCTCATGACCAAGTTTCCCATTCTTATAAAAATCAGCAAGAATACCCATTACTTCATGCTTTACAATCAACTATTGTGATTTAAGGAAATTAAAGTTGTATCCATTCAAACTTGGTGCTTTTTTCCATCATAATCACCCAAAATTTGCATAACCTCTATCTTTGTGAAAGGTGTTTCAAGAGCCTCTATGGACTCTTTTTCCAAACTCCTAATTCCACAATTCAAATCAACAAGTTTCATCATTTTCTTGCTACCATATAACTATATGAAATGCTGAATAATCTCATTTTTTATTTTCAGCAGCCCTTCAATCAACTGATCATTCACTTTAAGACTTATAGTTTGGTTCACGCTCCTTCTAGCTAATTCCATGGCATGAAATACTTTGTATTTCTATTTCCCTCTTTCACCCATTAGACCCTTGACTTTTGCTTCCATTGTCTTTCTTCAATTCGATACAAAGACCACAGTTCTGCTTTTTTTTGCATTGCTATTTCCCTATTTTCCAAAGTCTCCCATGTATTAGATATATGTTACTTTAAAAGTAAATGAAAAATTCATATGATTGGACTTTCAATATATAGAATGAAAATTGGCTTTATTGAGAACTTTAATTTTTTTTTTCAAATTTTTCTTTAATAGTTAAAACTTCTATTGGCATTTAACATCTTTGCCTTTAATCTTTTTTTTTTGTTAGTACAAAATTGTCACCCATGGTTACCCTTTCTAATTATTGGCATCTTTTCCTTCAACTTTTTACAAAATTGTCTCCCATAATTACTTTTTGTTAGATGCTTTTAAATTTGATATCAATATTTAGTGAAACTATACACAATTTGTTATAGTTGACAAACCAACCATAATTAAAAAGAGTATCCCATATGTGTAGGAAAATTGATAGAATTCATTGCAAAAAAACAAAGTGGTGGTACAAAAAATCTACAAAGTCACATGCAAAAAATAATGAAATTTTTTTTATATAATAAAAGAATATGAAATTAATTGAACAAAAATATATCTTATTTCAAGATAAAAACATATATTATTTGAAGTGCAAAATGTACACAAAAATGATCATTTTTATGTTTGTTAATCAAATATGCCTAATGTCATTCGCTTGATGAGCTAGAAGTAAGTTTGAAAATCATATAAAATGTAATTATTTTCAGTTTTTTATGGTTAAATGTTTTAGCTGAAATCCAGATTACACCATGACCTTTTAAGGATTTAGGATTACCAAACAAATAGAGATAAAAAACTGTAAAAAAAGAGATAAATGTAAAATAATGAGTAGATAGATTAGGGATTTAGCTTCATTTTACTTTCTTGATAAAGAGAAAATTGAAACTAACAAAACCCTTGTAAGCACCAATTTTACACTTTTAAGATTTTATTTAATAAAAGAAAAAATATTTTTTTAAAAAAATAAATAAAAATTTGTTAAAAAAAAACAACAATGTCAATCAGCATTGCCATGTTTCAGTTGAACTAATACATTTTTTAGCTACACTTCATAGTATTGATTGACTAGGTAGGTTGGTAGATAAACCTAACTCTCAACAAACTTTTGACCTAGTCATCTTTAACACTATTTAAAGTATCATTAGTGTTAATTGATTCTAACGTAATTAAATAGATAAAGACAAATTTGGTCAGAAATTTAACTCAAAAATGGATCTACCATTATATAGAGTATCAACCAACACTTTTAAGTATGGGTCAACATTGGATAATTTTACTTTATTTCGATTTATAAAAACAATTATCTCCAAAAAATGATAAAATCAATTGATTTATCATTATCTTGAGGTAATTATCAAATTTTTCTTTGAAATTTTTCCAAATCTTAGTCATTTAATCCACCTTACTTAGCTATAATACCGTTTTATTTGTCATATCAACACATTTCAAAGTTCAAAATTATCTATTTTCTTCTTTTAAGTATTATTCTCTAAAAAATACTTAAAATTTGCTCAAAAGATGGTTTGAAGATCTAAAGAGACAAGGAATTTAAAAGCATAAAGAGTCTAGAAGTCCAAGGAGCGAAAAAGCCAAAAAGCCTAAAACTTCTAACGTAAACAGTCTAGCTTGGCTCAACACTCCAAACCCAAACCTAAACCTAATCAGGTTCACCCATGTAATACCTAGACCTTTTAAAGCATAACAGACATGGAACACTATTGTCCATGGGATCATTTATCATCTAGACATTAACATGCATGATAACATGCTTAAGTTATGATTATAATAAGTATACCATATAAAAATGCATGTTACTAGAGTTATTATAACTGTGGTATGTCATATAGATGTATGATAATATTAGAGTTGCCATGTTGATATGGTATATAAACTATATGCCACTAAGATCATCATGATGATAGTACGACATTGTTGCTATGCTACGATAAAAGTATGCCATGTCATTCTACTATGAGTTATGCTATCATGTAATATGTTATCTTGAAGTATGTCATATAATTCTAAGTACTTTTTTATCATAAATTTGCCATTTACTTTTAAGGGCATTTTTGTTGCTAGTATGCCAATAGCTTTAAGGACCTTTTTTTGTTATTTTATATACCTTGTTGAACTTGTATTGTCACAACCCTAACTTAGGTCATGATCGGCAAAAGGACCTGATGGAGGTAATCCACCAAGCCCATGTAAGCCTCATACATTACCATCATCACTTAATTACCATTTTTAACTTAAATGCATTCGTATTATTACTTAAGTTATATTTTATAACATAACGTTTCATTAAAAACATTAGTCATCATTTAAAATCAACATTACATAAATTGTCCTAGGTTTGCCAACTTGTGGCTACCTCGCTTTACACCAAGCGTTACACTAACTCATAATATGAGTATGCACATACATATAAATAAGGTCAAATGAGCAGCTTCTAACCAAAACCATCTATTCAAAATCAGTTACCAGTAAAGTGACACAAGTGTGGAAGACACTATCGAATACCATTGTCATTAGACTGATAATTCTATGAAATAGAATTATTTTTGTCTCAAATTGTTCTTAAGAGTTAGCTAAGTTCTTGAGTTTAGGCTAGAATTTAGTTATTTTTAGTTATTTTTCTAATTAGTTTGTTTTTATTAAGTTATTTTATTTTATGCTAATTTTATATTTATTTATCTTAATTTAGTTATTATTTATTATTTTTTATGTTTTTGTAGGATTTTAGAAGAATAATGCTTAATTGGGTGAAGAAAGGTGTTTAAAGAGTTTAGGCCATGTTCATACATGTTGCAGTATTTTAACCATAACTCTCACTAAAAAACTCTAAATGATGAGATTCTTGAACCGTTGGTAAGCTAAGAGACAGAGCTACAGCTTTCAGGCCAAATCACTTGCCTGGTTCTTCCTCGAAATGGAGAAAATTGTAGTAGAAGTTGACGAAGTGGAGCAATCAAGCTATTGGCTGGTTAAGCCCTTATTAGGCTCTACACTTATTTTAAGCCCAAATTAAGAGTTTTTAGACTAACATAGTTTAGTTTAGGTAGAATTAGGTTAAGTTAGGTTATAAATAGTTAGCCTAAGGAGAAGTTAGACATATACACATACATAGATTAAGAAGAAATCCCGAGAGAGATTCAAGAAGCTAGAAGTTGAGGTTGAAGATTGAAGATCAAGGTTACAAAAATATTTATTTTCTTCTTCCTTAGCTTTTATTATTCTTGTTACTCTTGATGGCTAAACTTCATATGCTTTTAGTTTTTATTTTCATTACGTCTAGCTAGATTTTTTTTCTAGAATTGTAATTGAACTCACATGTAGTTTAAGTTCTTAAACTCTTTCTAGCTTATTTTCAATGGGACTGAATTGTTTATTCCAATTTGTTCTTAATGTTTTTAATTGTCTGATCACCAATTAAATTGATTTAGGAACCTAAACAAACTTGGGAAAAGAAGTTGGGAGTTTATTGTAGATTAAAATTGAAATAGCATATGATCATATTAAATTGATTTGTGTATAAGATAAGAATATACCTAAATGCAGTATGTAGCAAATATTAGAGCTTGGACCTAATGAGTTTATTATCATTTCAATTCACATAAGAATATACTATTTTGGTTAAAGTAGATATTTTTATATGAGACTCGGGAAAACATTTTAAATAATTGAGGACTCTAGGTTAGCAATTCATCCCAATGGATTAAGTTAAAAGAGAGAAAGGTAAGATTTAAATGAAGTGTGTGGGATATTGTAATCCTAAGTTTTTTTTTATTTGTTTTTAATGCATTATATTTTTTCCTTGATTTTAGTGTTAAATAGTTTTAATTGTAGTTAATTAGATTTTAGTTTAATAAATTAATAAAATTTTGATTGTTTGAATAAAATTAAATTGTTTTAATTCTAGTAATTAGTAATATTCTAGGTCAATTCTCTGTGGGATCGATACTCTTCTTACTAATATATTATCTGTTTGATATGTATACTTGTATAGGTAGAATTTTAACTAACATGGACTTACCAAAATAGACTTGCAAATACTTCAATCATTTATGATTCAGGTGGTTATGGATCTACAAAACATGAATTTTGAAATGGTGAGTACATTTACTCAATGATGAATATGAAAGGGGAACAAGCAACAACACGGAATTTACTACAAGTCAATGTACATTTAGCTAAAAAAATGCACATTTTCCCTAAGTAAAACTATGATGCAATTGGGTCTTACCCCTCAAAACATACATAACCATTACATACGTCAATTTCAATTTCATAACAGAATGCATGCTTAACTTTCATCATCGTGCACATACCTTTAGTGGTATCATTGGCCCTACTAAGGCTAAATGCGCATTTAGGGTACTTTGACCCTCACATTAATTGGGTACTCTGACCCTTAGCACTCTAGTGGTATTTGCAACCGCACTGTGGCCATGCAATGCATCATGAAACATGACTTTCACACTACTAAACAGTGTTGAGTGGTGGCTAGGTTACTTGGACGAGTAGCTTAAGCAAGGTATTTATAATATGGACCAATTTCAGCCTTAATTACTTTTCCATGTAATTGCTAATTGATCCTTACACTTAATTAAACCTTTTAATTAAATTCAATAAAAGTTCATAACTTCTAGTTTTGATTAAGTCTAACTTAATTACCTCTCTTAATTTAATCTCAATATTCACCTTTTGTGAGTGACACATTAGACTTCCAAAATGTTGGCAATGACTTTAAAATGTAATCCATAAACTAAATTTATGATTAGATAAATTCAAATTACTTTTAATTTATCATTGATCCAATCAACCATTTTATGATCATAAACCATGAGTGGGATCTAGCAATCCATTATAACCACCCAAATGTTAGAAGAGTCAAGATGGTTTGACTCAACCTTTCAATGATTAGTCTCTTAGTGCAATTCAATTCTTTCATCATGTATCTCAGAAAGCTTCGGAATATGGTGTAGTGTTAACTCCTAAAACTTTCAAGTTAGTCATGTCATTGATTAGATGCATGTATTATAGGAAACTCATTTCCTAAAATCCATTGTACTCTAACTGGAGTCTTCACATAGGCCAACTCAGTGCATAAACAATCAAGATACGTCTTTTTAATCACTTAGAGTGATTAATCCTATCTTGACCATTCATTTGCCTTTATGTGCTTAATGTTATACCCAACATTCATTCTTTTAAGCATCTTTAGTTAGGACCTGGAGAGATAATGTCAAAGTATAGCACTTTACACAAAAAATAACTTGGTGTCTCAAGTTTAAGGATCACTTGCACGACTATTACATGAGGATATGCTCCATTGACACTAGAGTGAAATACTAAATAGAATCTTCATGTTGGGTCATGTTTCAGTGAACTTGTTCTTAGAACAAACATCTACATTTTAGGTCCAAGTATCTCTATACTTCAATGTATGAGATTGGTTACTTACTTCTGAAGTAAATAACATAAAATGTACTAGTCTTTAAGCATCATTGATGTCTACTCTCAAAGATACACTAATTAAGAACAATTTAGAGATTGTGCTTTGATGTATAGGGATCTCATAATGATAACACTTTACAATTCCCTTAGAAGACATGTTAATCTCATAAACTTCATCCAATAGACTTATAAACATAGTCATATTGATAATGGAAAACCTCCATCATTCGGCATGAATGATATGATTGCATTTTTGGATTTAAGCCTTGACTAATTTGATTGGCTACAAGACTCATTCCAACATGGAATACGTGACTGGCCACTTACAACTGTTTTACATAGTCAGCACAAACCCTCATGTTCGTCAGTCACTTTGTGCTGGGCTCTACACCATTAGTGTTAAGGGAATTAAGTTGCAACTTTACCATCAGCTATAACTTTTTGTAGAAGTGGTAAGTGCTTGATCTTGAAAACTAGTATTAGAGCGAGGTTACGTGTCTAACTCCTAGGGTTGTTGTTAAGGGGAGATTGTTGGGTACAGGACCAATAATCACCCTTTGAGTCGGTCTTTGATTGTATGGATGATTGGGGATGGAGTACATGACTGGCCATTCACAGCTTTTAGACGTAGTCATCATAGACCTTCATGTGTGCTGGCCACTTAGCGCTAGGCTTTGTGCTACTAGTGTTAAGGGAATTAAGTTATGCCTCTACCATCAACTATAGCTTTTGGTAGAAATGGTAAGCGCTTGATCTTGGAAACTTTGTCCATCTCTTTCTTCTTCTCTAAATTTCTAATTTTTATCTTTGGTGCTCCAAGAACCGATATCTTCTTCTTTAGGAATCGATTTTTAGTCTTCAAACTTGTGCTTGTTGACACTTTCTTACTTGGAAGAACCGACGATTGCTTCATGGAGAATCAATTCTGTCATGCTTGGATTTCTTTTTTTTGCCTTTTGTTTTCTTAGAATCGATTCTTGCCTTTCGAGTTATTGATTCTTTCCTACAACAATAGCTTTTATATTTTCCAGAACTGACTTTTTATTTTCAGAGAATTGATTCCTCCGGTAAGAAAAAAATAAATTTTGCTTTCTATATATTTGAGAATCGATTCTTTACTTTCAAATGGTCGATTCTTATCGATTCTTAAGGCTGGTAGTTTAGAGTTTGAATTTGTTTAAAAGCATTTTTCTTAACATAATTAACCTCAAAACTCTTGAAGATTTTCTTCAAATTAGGAAAACATTTTCTAACATTTCCAAAGCATATTTAGATTAATCAATTTTGTTATTTCAAAACTAGAGTGTAGCCAACATAATACTAGGAGTATTCATTTAAATTTGAGTATTGATGGATGCCGTCCTTAAAAGGATCATTTAATTCTGAATATTAAGTTGCTCACGTTTGGGTAATGTCTAATATAGTCACATTCCTGCCATTATGTGGTCTGAACTTGGACATTTTTTTTTCCAATTTGGACACAGCTTCTTTCCAGGCGAATATTCTACATTTTAATAGCTTTAGGACATCAGCTATTTTAGGATTATTCATTTCTTAATTTGGTATGATGTGCCTAAGGTTTGGATGAGGTTATTGGCTTTTTATTTGGATTCCAACATCCCTAGATTCGGTGTTTTTATTCTTAAGGGTTATTTTGTTATTTTTTATTATCTTATTATATTTTGTGTTAATAAATCCAAAGAATTATCATTGGCATCACGCAATAAAATTATGTAATTTTTTTAAAAAATATAATCCCTCTCTTAAACAAAAGAAGAAAAAAAATTAAATTGCGACCATAAAGATTATGCCTTAGAATTTTAAAAGTTATACATAAATGTAAATTAGTTATGGTGTAACTTTTCAAGGTATCATTTCTCATTAAATTTTAATTAATTAATCATTAATTTTAGGAAAAATTTAACACTCAAGCATTTAATTCATTAGTTGATATATGATTCCTCTGCTTAAAAAACAAGATTCAAATCCTCTTTTCCTAAATTAAAAAAAAAAAAAAGAGCAAATCTTAGGGAAAATTTATTCATTAAGTTACAACTTAACTTCCATAAAGTATATATATATGAATTAATTGTGAATGAGATTGATTAGTAAGAAAAATTATAACTTATAATAACTTTCTATTTTGCTTATCATTAGATTATAATTGATTTTCTTCTAATGAAATGTAGATCGCCTGTCAACTTTTTTTTTTAATTTATTATTTCCTTTTAATTGCTTGTTTAATAATATACATATTTTTATCAATTATATAGAACCTTATTCATTATATGACTTTCTAAATATTATTATTCAATTTGTTGGCTATTTTTATATTTTATAATACCTAAAATAAAGTTAAATATTAACATAAGAAATGAAGTAAAATCATATCACTAACCGAATAAATACCAAAATATTGCCATTTAATATTTTTGAGAGCGTACAATATGAAAAATTTTATTCTATTAATAACTTTTATAATCTGTTGGCTTATACCAAAAAAAAATTTAATTCATATTTTAGCTGTTATTATCTTTATTAGAATCTATATAACAACTAAACTTATTGAATTGTTTAGATCTCATTGCTTGTCTTAATTTTTTTAATAGATTTCTGCAAAAAACAATTATTGTTTTAAGACATTAAATATTCGTTTTTTTTTTTACATTCTTACATAGTTATTAAATAAATATCTAAAAATTATCATCAACATTAAACTTTTTTTTAGAGCATATGATATATTTAGTTAATCACTTAAAATGATTAGAAAATAATGAAAAGCAACAAAAAAATAAAGAGAAAAGAAATCATTCAAAGTTAATAGCAAAAGAACATTAAACCATAGAAAAAATAAACATTCGCAAAAGGAGAAAATGGATGTAAACAACAATTCTTTTTTCTAATTCAATTAGAATGTATCAAGTGATGTTAGTTCACATTAAGTGTATTTAATGAATTGGGTCTCTTCCGATTAGGTTTGATTATTGTTTTTATAATAATTTTTCCAATAATCAAATGATTCGTTTTGATAACAATTAAATAATTAAAACTCAATATTATAACCTTAGGTATGGAACATTAAATTAAAATCATTGTTTGGATTTTCATTATCTTTTAAATTAAATTTGTAAATATTCAATTTGACGTCCAAGTATTTGTGCACATCATGTTTGAAGCAAAATATTGGTTACATTAGCAATACACCAAAACTAAAAATGTTACATTTAATTAATTTATTTAAGATAATAATGTTCTATTTTTATTATTTTTATTGTATTAATATAAATATATTTCTTGATTGTTACTTATTATTATTATTTAAATAAAAAATTTCAAATGTTGAAAGTATTATTATTAGTGAATATAATAATAATATATCAAAACTAAAAAACATACACTTTAACTTATGGGCTCTGTTTGTAAAATTTTATGTTTTGGTCGGTTTTATAAAAATTATAACTATTATATGTTACCTTTAACCATAAACGACATAAATTATAAATATCGAGGTATAATATGAATTTCACTAAAAATAAAAAATAAAAACACAAATACACAAATCAGTTTACACATTTTTGTTTATTTTTGAAAGCAAATCAGTTTATGCCTTTGTCTCCTAGGTTAACCACTGTGTAGAACATATCATCTACTAATAAAAAACCTCTCTTTATATATATATATATATATATATATATTTGCAACGAGCATGTATCCTTAGTCTAACGTAAAAGTTATTGAAACTCACTAACCATGTAAATTTCATAATTATTTAAACTCTTTAATGATTCAATAAAATAAAGTAATAAACAATTTTAGTTTTGGATATATCTAAATATAAATTTTAAAGAGTTCAAGGTTTATAAGAAAATAGATAAATAAAAATTAGTCAATATTTAATTTAATAAGAAAATCTTCTATTAAGAAAACTTTACCTTAACAACGATTCAATATTAATAAAGAGAGAAATAAAAGTTAATAAATATTCTAATATTCTAATATAATAAGGAATTCATTAATTAAGAATAAAATAATTAATTTAATAAAAATTGTTAAGAGTATGCATGTCACTATTGGTATTTTTGAGTAATGATAATGACAATGATATATATATATATATATATAAAATAAAAAAGTATAAAAGTATAAATAAATAAAATAATAAAGATAACCGCATGAGAACTAAAAACACAATGGATTGTTGCATCGACCATCATGTTACAATTCATAAATATTGCAAAATATAAAAAAAAATTAGCTTTTATAATTAAGTCGGAGGAGGGAAATTTGATCCTGGAATTATTTTTTTAAGTAATGCGAATGCAATTTGAGAGTTTATAGAGCAACTGTCATCCATCTACCAACTTCATTTGATGCTTTTGTTATTGTTATCATACCACCTTGGGTTGTTGGTAAGATACCATCACAACTTTATATACATATATTGCTAATATCTTTTGTTCACAAAATAAATTACAATTATCAATATCAATATACATTAATCGTCATTATTTTAAAAAAGTGACTTTATTAACATCAGTGATCCATATATCATTCCAAGTCTTTAACTTATTTGTCAAAAGATTTTTCATGATGTAGTGTTTGGTCTAGGGATAAAAAATTATACAATTACAAAATACAATACCGCTTAAAAAGCTATTGGTGGCGTTTCTCTAATCTATTAACGGTTAGTTGACTCAATTGATACATCAACGGTCACCTAACTGAATTACAAAATCTATAATTCATCTTTAACGGTTAGTTGACTCAATTGATACATCAACGGTCACTTGACTCAATTACAAAATACATTAACGGTCACTAATAATTAATTGGCTCAATTGATAAGATATTTACCAACATCTTCTTCTCCATGTAAATGTGAGAAGTAGAACAATTAATTTGTCTTTGATTTTATATAAAAAAAGAAAAAAGAAAGAGAGAATTTCAGGACAAAATAAGAACCCAATAGAGAAAATAGTTGACAAATTCCTAATGCCAACAAGATTATCTATATCTATGAAGAAAGGGTCAGAGGTACTCCATAGATATAATTTCTGGTAAGTCACTGATCCGGTTCTTAACAAAACATGGATGCCCATAATCTCTATTTTCCATCTTCAGCTTCATCATCGTTTTGACCTTCTTCGCCATAAGTTGCCATTGCCTTTATCATCACCAGCGAAAGAAGTTCCTTTAGGAAGTTCCCTTGTCTGATTGCCTATACCAGAGATAAATTAACCTTTGTTTATATAGCTGCGCCCACTGCTTCATTTGGGGCCACAAAAAACTTTGCAGTTACTGATAAATTTATGAAATTACCAATTCTAAAACCTGACACTCTAAGTTGTCTTAATTTAAGCCAAATATAATATAACTTAATTTCTTTAATTTAGGAGTAACGGTCAGCAAACAACTTACCTAATTTTCATAATTATCATTAATAACAAGTTATAACATAAATGAAATTTTATTGTTTCTGACGTCTTAACAGTAAGAGTTTAAAATTTCAAATCAAAAGATCTGAGTTCGAAAGTTTAAACGTAATTTGAATGGAGTAAGATTTGTTTTCTTTTACTATATGTAAGGAAAGGTATAAGCAGAAGAAAATACGAGACCTCAATTCTCTTAAAAAAGATTACTAAAGCATCAGTAAAAATGTATCAAAAACTACTTTATGATGTATGCAAATTATCTAAAGGTTTGCAGTATGCATGCATCCAATGTCTTTCCCTGCTATCAAATTTATAAGAATAAGAATGACAAGTGTTATTCCCAGCTATCAAACTACTGAAAAGGTTCATTATTTTGGTTGTAAAAATGATATATATATATATATATATATTATGAATGAAGAATGACAATAAGGATTATGTGATTATGTTGCAGGCTCAATCCGTCGACCGTAAATTATCTGCTTCCAAAATTATAATGAAAGTCAAGTCGCGCTCATGTATACAATAACTCGGTTTCGCTATTTGTATCTGTTAAGGAAGGAGCATAACAGTTTCATAAAAAGGAAAAGAGAGTAAAGCAGAAAAGAGAGGATTTGACAGAAAGGTGGATACAGTCTTAACTAGGTGGAGGCCATCTCTATTCCATATTTTCTCATGATAGGAGTTGCACATTCTAAACTAGACCTTGTTGCTACTGAAGAGGATTCTGAATCACAAGGGGTACCGGCCCATATTGTGTGCCTAGGAATATTGTTATTAGGTTCAGAAGGCTCCATCCAAAGATAGGCAAAAGGATTTGAAGGGGCAGGAATCTCCAATGCTCCTTCCAACATTTTCACCACAATACTCATCACGGGCCTTGACTCCGGCCTGTATTGAACACACCACAAAGCTGTTTTGATCATTCTCTCCGCAATATCTCTATCCTTTTCCTCAATTCCGCAGACTATCATCAACTCAACAAGATTTCCATTCTCAATCCTTTTCCACACCCATCTTGGAAACCACGCTTGGCTTTCAGGAAGATTTCTATCAAGGTTCCTTCTCTTACCTATGATTTCAAACAATAGCATCCCAAAGCTGTAAACATCACATTTATGGGTTATAGGATATGGCATCCAAAGTTCTGGTGCTGCATATCCTGGAGTACCCCTTCCTCCTGTCATGGTTACATGAGTATTTTCCCTGCTGCAAAGCTTTGCCAAACCGAAATCAGCTACTTTAGGAAAGTACTTTGCATCTAAGAGAATGTTTCCAGGCTTTATGTCGTAGTGAATAATTCGCTGTTGGCATTCCTCATGTAAGTAAGCAATCCCTTTCGCTGTGCCTACTGCAATCTCATGAAGCTTTTCAAATCCCAATTTCTTGTCTTCACTGAATAAAAACTTGTCTAGCGAACCATTTTTCATGAACTCGTAAACAAGAGCCCTCAGATTCCTCTCGAAGCAGAAACCATAGAGTCGAACCAGATTAAAATGGTGAACTCTTCCAATTGTACTCACTTCTGCCATGAACTGCTCCTCAATTCTTTTATCAGAAGTTCCATGCAAAACCTTCACAGCCACAATGGTTCCATTACTAAAAATTCCTTTGTAAACTGCTCCAAAGCCACCTGAACCTAGCAAGTTGGTGAAATTATCAGTTGCAATCCTTAGCTGCTGAGTGGTGAATCTGATCGGCTTCTCCCTTTCCATGTCATTCAGGAATTTATCCATGGTTAATGTCAAAAATTGTGAGTCTGGGCAAACATCGCTGCTCTTTATTCGAGCTTTTTTACTGCATACATATGCTATGATAATTGCCTTTATAACAAGGACCACTGCATAAGTGTAAGAAATCAGTTACAATGCATAATCATCACTTGTAACTTCTATTTTACATGAAACCAAAAATCAATAACAAGACCAAAGCAAATACACCAGAGGAAAAAGCTTACCTACAGTCGCAATAATAGCAGCTGTTTCAACGCCTGCAGCACCTGTGCTTGGACTTGACATTAAGAAATAGATAGAAGTACAGCAAAAGTAGATTTGATTTACACAATTTTAGATGTCATGTCGAATAAAGATGTTGATTAACAATTTGGGAAACAGATTATTTAAAATCGCTAATGTGCAAGAGCAGAAGAGATAATATTTAATGTTGCATAATTTCTGCGAAATTTCAGGATGCAAAGCAATGCAGGACAGCTATTCCATGATGGGAACCATAATTCCAGGAATATACTTGTTATTGTAGTGCAACTCCGTGCGGGGAACATCGCCTAATGATTAAAAAACCTAAGGCCGGCAAAGGACATATAAATATATATATATATATATATATATATAGAGAGAGAGAGAGAGGACCATATGACCATAACATCACCCAAACATTCTTATTCTTAACATATTTGACTTTGCTAGCTGAATGAAACTATCTTCAGAAAATAGATGCAATATTCGTCCTGTACATTGTGTTAATAGTTACTTTTGAAAACTATGAACACTTAAACTATAGGCTATTATTTATTTTAGTAGTATCTGTGGAAACGGATTGATATTAATGTACACACAAATTACATACGGGATAAAGACAAGAAGGGGAGGGGGAGGGAGGAGAAGCAAAGAATTGCCTGGTTATTTCAGGACTGTTCGAGCCAAGTCATCCTTATGGTTCTCTAATAAGGTTTAATATTAACCTATAAGATTTATTTACTATTGTAATTGTTGTTGGGGTGAAACTGTGTGTGAATCCTACTACCGTAGCGGTCAATTCCTACCACTAAGTGTTGGAAATAGGTCCTCTAGAGTTAGGTGTCTCGTTGATATGTAAAAGAGCTAACTCTACATGTATATTTCCGCTCTTTTGTTTGATACTTCAATGGGCCAGTTTCTTTCTTTTCTCATAATTAAAACAATAACTCTTGGTTGCTAATTTCACTAAATCTATGAAAAAAAAGGTTAATAAATATCTTAAAATAGATTGTAGAAGTAGATAATTTGCACCAGCAGGCAAAGACACGAAACACTGAAGGGAATGACAGAGAGGGATGCATTTACATTTTAATGTACTAAGTGGAACTGCTAGCCACTTCAATCTCATACTTTTTCATGGTAGGAGTTGTGCGTACTAACGAAGATTCTGTTACCACTGAAGAAGATTCTGAATCAACAGGGGTTTCAGTCCATGTTTTAAGGGCAGGAATACTAGGAATTTGAGTCTCCACAAGCAAATGCGCAAATGGATTGGAAGGTGCAGGGATTTCCATTGCTCCTTCCAACATTTTAACGACCATGCTCATCAATGGCTTCTGCTCAGGGCTATACTGGACACACCACAGAGCGGTTTTGACCATTCTCTCGGCTGTCTCTCTATTTATGTCATCAATCTCGCAGACTTTCATCAACTCCCCTAAATCTCCATTCTCAATATTTTTCCACATCCATCTTGGAAACCACTCTTGGCTCTCTGGAAGTTGAATGTCAAGGTTCCTTCTCCTACCTATGATCTCAAATAGTAGCATTCCAAAGCTATAAACATCACACTTATGGGTTATAGGATAAGGCATCCAAAGTTCTGGTGCTGCATATCCTGGAGTACCCCTACCACCTGTCATGGTTATATGATTATTTTCCCTGTTGCAGAGCTTGGCCAAACCAAAATCAGCTACTTTAGGAAAGAACTGTGCATCTAGGAGAATGTTTCCAGGCTTTATGTCGTAGTGAATAATTCGCTGCTGGCATTCCTCATGTAAGTAAGTGATCCCTTTTGCCGTGCCTATTGCAATCTCATGAAGTTTTTGATATCCTAATATATTTTCTTCACTAAATAAAAACTTGTCAAGTGAGCCGTTTGTCATCTACTCGTAAACGAGGGCCCTCAGGTTCCAGTCAAAGCAGAAGCCGTAGAGTCGAACAAGATTAAAATGATGAACTCTACCAATTGTACTCACTTCGGCCATGAATTGTTGCTCGATTTTTTCATCGGAGCTTCCATCTAAAACCTTAACAGCTACAATGGTTTCATTATTGAAAACTCCCTTATACACAGCTCCAAACCACCTGAACCCAGCACATTGGTAAAATTATCAGTTGCAATCCTTAGCTGCTGGGAGGTAAATCTGATTGCTTTCTCCTTTTCCATGTCATTGAGGAATTTATCCATGGTTACTGTCAAAAATTGGGGGAGGTGAACATTGTTCCTAAGAGCTTCAGCTCTTCGACTTAAACCGATAACGGCCATTATGACAAGAATCGTGATGATGATGATGTTATAAACTTGATTCTGGAAGAACAGATAAAAACCAAGTATATTGAAGGACAAACAGAGCATTCAAGAAGCAGAAAAACGATAAGTTCAAGGCTTGTATTTTTACTTTAGTAAAACATTGTATAAATACAAAAGGTATATGGCAAACACCTGTTACACAAAAAGACAGGTGTTAAGATAAACTACATGCACAGCAACACATTAGAAGCATATACACTAGTCATTAAAAGACCAGTACAACAAAGCAAAATGGACATACACCTGTCCATGTATTAATCTGGTGCATGCTTGAATCCTATCACTCCTCCTTAAAGCTTGCATCCGTGACATTCATCATGGTTCTGATCCTTTCAAATCTGATCTTTGGCAAGGTTTTAGTCATGATATCTGCAAGCTGATTGTCAGATGAACAATGCTGCAGAATAACTTCTCCATTCCTCTCAGCTTCTCTGATGGCATGAAACTTCACCTTAATGTGTTTAGTTTTGCCATGGAACACAGGATTCTTTGTGATGGCAATGGCAGATTTGTTATCAACAAATATACTGGTGGAAGTTTCTTGAACCAAGGTCAAGTCATTCAAGACTTTTCTTAACCAAATAGCTTGATTTGTTGCTGCATTAGCTGCTATGTACTCTGCTTCAGCTGAAGATTGAGCAACTACACATTGCTTGTGTGAATTCCAGGAAAATACCCCATTACCAACAGTAAAAATATACCCAGAAGTGCTTTTGGAGTCATCAAGACTGCCTCCCCAGTCACTATCTGCGTAACCAATCAATTTTATCTCCTGCAATCTGCTATAAAAGATACCAGATTTGATACTTCCCTTTAAGTATCTAAGAATGTGCTTAGCTGCAGCAAAATGAACATCAGTAGGATCTTTCATGAACCTGGACAAGAGACTAACTGAGTACATTAATTCTGGACGTGTGGAGCAGATGTACAATAAGCTTCCAACTAAACTTCTGAAAACTGATGCATTCCTCAATTTGCAGCCATCATTAACAGAAAATTTCTGATTTACCACAAGAGGAGTAGACACAGAATTACAGTTGCTCAAGTGAAACTTATTCAGAATTTTTTTAATGTAATTCTCCTGAGATATAAAAATACCTTTGTTATTTTGGTAGATTTGCATCCCAAGAAAATACTTCATTGTACCAAGATCTGACATATTGAAATTTTTCTTCATATCAGACTTGAATTTTCTGATTTCTTCATCGTTGCATCCAGTCACCAGAAGATCATCAACATACAAGGAAATAATTACTTGAGCTGTGTCATTATATTTGAGAATGTACATGGTTGCTTCATTGGGGCTTTTTTCAAACCCGAGATTCACCAGATATGAATCAATTTTGCTGTTCCAGGTTCTTGGAGCCTGCTTCAGACCATACAAAGCTTTATATAATCTGTAAACCTTGTCAGCTTGAGATTCAATTCTAAATCCCTCTGGTTGTTCAACATAGATCTCCTCCTGCAATATTCCATTTAAAAATGCAGATTTCACATCCAAGTGATACACCTTCCATCCAAATGCAGATGATAATGCAAATAATAATCGAATGGTTTCAAAACGAGCTACAGGAGCAAAAGTTTGCAGAAAATCAACACCAGGAAGCTGTGAGTACCCTTTGGCAACAAGTCTTGCTTTATACTTGTTTAGAGTACCATCTGAATTGAACTTCTTCCTGAAAATCCACTTGACTCCTATTACATGGTGTTTTGATGGTTTATCAACAAGTAACCATGTTTTGTTTTTGTTTATTGTGTCGATTTCTTCTTGCATTGCATCTCTCCATTTTTCAGATTTTGCTGCTTCTTGATATGTATCAGGTTCAGTTGTAGCAACTAAACACCTATCATAAATATCATCCAAACTTCGAGTCCCTCTGACAGCATAGTTTTCATCATCATCCATATTCTGTTGTGGAATATCCAGCTCAGTCTCAGTTGGCTGGTCAATCTGAATACTGAATGGTGATGGTGAACTCTGTGATTTATTTACAGACCAGTCCCAATTAGAGTCCTCATCAAATACAACATTCCTGGTAATCACAACCTTGTCTGACTTTACCAGGTAGACTCTATATCCTTTTGACTGCTCACTATAACCAATGAAAATTCCTGCTTCAGACCTGTGTTCAAGTTTGTCTCTGTAGTTCTCAGGAATTTGATGATAGCATAGACTTCCAAAAATCCTGAGATGATCAACTGAGGGTTTACTGCCATGCCAAGCTTCATATGATGTTTTCCCTATCAAAGCTCTTGTTGGCAATCTGTTTAGCAGGTAGACAGCAGTATTACAAGCTTCTGCCCAGAACTTCTTTGGAAGGTTTTTCTCAAACAGAAGACATCTGGCCATGTCCAGTATTGACCTGTTCTTCCTTTCACTTACCCCATTCTGCTGAGGTGAGTAAGGAACAGTAAGCTGATGATGAATCCCCTCAGCCTGAAGATAATTTTCAAATTCTGATGAAGTGAATTCCCCACCATTGTCTGATCTCAAACTCTTCAGTTGTAAACCAGATTCAGTTTCAACTTTAGCCTTGAATCTGACAAATGTCTCAAACACTTCAGACTTGAATTTGAGGAAATAAATCCAGGTCATTCTACTGAAATCATCAATAAATACTAAGAAGTATTTATTCCCACTTAAAGATTCTTGGCTCATAGGTCCTGCCACATCAGTGTGAATTAAATTGAGCTTACTCTTGGATCTGGATAAGCTTGTAGCAGGATATGGTTTGCTTGTCTGTTTACCATATTTGCAGACCTCACACACTGATGTTGTCAGACTTAGTTTAGGCAGCTTGTCAACTAAATTTTCTGTGTACAGTTGATTCAGATAATTTGAACTGCAATGTCCAAATCTTTTATGCCATAATGATGACACATTAGAGTTACTACCACTTGCCTGCATGCACACTTCAGTTAGGTTGACAGGAAAGCATCTATTTTTCATTTGTACATTCATAAGCAACTCACCAGATGGATCAAAGATAGTGCATGTATCATCTTTAAATATGAGCACATAATTATTTTCCATCATCTGACCTACACTAAGTAGATTTTGTGCAATATCAGGTACTAAAAGTACTTCATGAACATACCTTTGGCCTGATGGTGTATGGATACCAACTGTACCTCTTCCCACAGCATTGAGATAAAATCCATTCCCAATTTTAACTCTGGATCTGTAATGATTGTCTAATACTGTGAACAACAAAGGATTGGATGTCACATGATTAGAGCTGCCACTGTCAAGAAGCCATTGAGAAACATCTGTTGAGCTGCTCCCAGTTGCCATAAATAGCTGTTCTTCTGAAGACTCAGCATTTTCAGCAGCATTTAAGACGTTTTCCTTTACTTCAGATTTGTTTTTACACACTCTTTCTACATGACCTAGCTGTTTACAAGCATTGCACCTCACCCCAGGTCTGTACCAGCAGTATGATTCAGCATGGTTTCTCTTCTTGCAGTAGGAGCATACTGGAAATTTACTCCTTCTGACTTGAGCTTTTCCAGAACATGAACTTCCCTTTTCTTGCTCTTTCACTTCATTCAAACCCTTCTTGTTTGAAGTGTTTGCATGTCCCTTTCCTTTTACCCGAATAGTCATTGCAAGGTTAGATTTCTCATTTCTCCTTGCAGCTTTTCTCTGCTCATCAGCCTGCAGAGCACTTACCAGTTCAGTGATGGTAAGTTGTGTAATATCCTTAGATTGCTCTAGGGAAGAGACTGTAGCATCAAATCTTTCGGGCAAACTGATTAATACCTTCTCTACCACCTTAACATCCTTCAAAGTTTCTCCTAGCAACCGAATTTGGTTAACCAGCTGCATCACCATGTCAATATATTCTATTATTGACTGGTTTTCCTTCATTCTCAGCAACTCAAACTCCCTTCTGAGGTGCTGCAATCGAATTTGTTTTGACCTTGCAGACCCCAAAAACTCCTCTTCAAGCTTATCCCAAGCTTGCTTTGCTGTCTCACTTCCCATAATTCTACTGAAAACAGATTCTGTCACTGCAGAGTGAATTAAAGACAAAGCTCTATACCTTTTGGCTATGTCTTCTTCATACTTGTTAATCTGAGCTGGTGTAGCATTATCTCTCAACGGTGCAGGTTCAGTATCAGTTTCAACCACATTCCAGAGATTGCAACCTCTCAAGAATGCTTTCATCTTGACAGCCCACACTGGATAGTTAGTGCCATCAAAGATTGGGGAAGCTTGTTGAGTAACAGTTGGAGTAGCCATTAGTTTCTGAGAAAGAACTATAACAAACAGAATTAACTAAAAAGACTAAGGTAGGATTTTCAAGTTTGATAGTGGTCAGGGATCGGTTTAAGGCTCTGATACCATGTTATAAACTTGATTCTGGAAGAACAGATAAAAACCAAGTATATTGAAGGACAAACAGAGCATTCAAGAAGCAGAAAAACGATAAGTTCAAGGCTTGTATTTTTACTTTAGTAAAACATTGTATAAATACAAAAGGTATATGGCAAACACCTGTTACACAAAAAGACAGGTGTTAAGATAAACTACATGCACAGCAACACATTAGAAGCATATACACTAGTCATTAAAAGACCAGTACAACAAAGCAAAATGGACATACACCTGTCCATGTATTAATCTGGTGCATGCTTGAATCCTATCAGATGATTACTGCAAAGCGTAGGAAATCATTACAAATCTATAATTTATCAGTTTCTTTGTCATGGATGATTACGAAGAAAACAGAACCAAAGAACACAGAAACACTAGAGAAAACCTTACCTGTAGTTACAATTCCTGAGCTTGATGACATTGAGATGGCAAGAGAAGGCACAAATTAAGTAGATGCAATTACAATATCTTAGATGGCATTCAGAAGTAGAAGTATTTACCTACAACTTATGGAGAAAATGAATGAATATATGATATTGCTGCGGAAGAAACAAGGTCAAAACTTACTCAAAATTTGTCTATAAGTCAGGATGTGGAGCAATGTGCAATCGTTTACAATATCTTATTTCATGCTCTTGCCAGTTATTCCTATTCTAGTGTAACGTCTTCTTCTATTCAGGAATCTAGATGAACTCCATGTGCAGTCGTTCAGCCAACCTATAAAAATATAACAAGGCCGGCCATGAAATGAAGCATTTATTGGACCATTTGACAAAGATAAATGCGAAAAACATTATTAGGGTCTGATAGAGTTTTTGGAAGAAAGAACACATAGTAAGTGAATATTATATTGATCAAAATAATGGTTGTCTAATATTTCTTTACAAATAATAGGGTGAACTGAAACTTATTTATTTCAAAATCAGATTACAATATATATACATACAACCATTATCATTACGTAGAGGGATTACAACTTAATCTACCTAGAGTTCTTCTTAAGATATGAGAGCCGCATGGTTCTTACATAAAAGGAAAAGCTATATCATTTTACTAAGTCTGCTGCAGACATATATAGGTGTATTTTTTTTTTTCATCTATCATGTACATCATTTTCAAGGACTTGTTTTACCTCTAAAAATATTTTCAATATGATCTCAAAGTTCTAACACACTTCCGTAAGATCAGTTTTGAAGATACCTAAGAGTGTTCTCAACTCTAGAAATTTATTGGTTGGCAATCCTTTGGTCATAATGTCTGTGAAACGATTCATAAAAAAATATAAAGAAAGGCTTGTAGGTAAGATCTTGGTCAAGAATGAAGGCTCAACTCATAACCAGTAAAAGAGACTAGGCAAAGAAAATGAAGAAGGCTAGCTTGTATTGTCCCGTGAAGTCCCATATCAACTTACAATATAAAAGCAACAGACAAAGACTTAAAAATAAAGAAACGTAGCTCAACAAAAGGTACAGCCATTATAGTTGTCAGATGTCTTTGGCTGCAAGTTTACAAAGGCTAACACGTTGCCTACTGAAAAAGCCAAATAGCAGAAAAAGTTGAAATAACAAAAACTTAAATAACTATGCGAGTAGCTAATAAGGTCGTCTTCTTCAGTCCAAGTTTGATGTCTTCACTCCCAGCAGAGTATTGAACTAGAGACTATCCTTCAACACACCTTTATAGGATCTGCAGTCAATACTCCCAGTTTAGACCTCTGCTCTTCAAATTTGTCCTTGCTTAAGCCCTTGGTCAGTATGTTAGCAACTTGATCATGAGTATTGCAGTAATTAATCGAGATTTCTCCACTCTTCGCAGCTTCCCTGATCGCATGAAACTTCACCCTTATATGTTTTGTTCTACCATGCTGAACGGGATTCTTAGCAATTGCTATGGCTGATTGGTTGTCGACATAGAGAGTTGTTCCAGCAATTTGCTCAAACTTCAGATCAAACAGAATTTTTCTAAGCCACAGGGCATGGTTTTCAGCTGAAGTTGCTACAACATACTTAGCCTCAGTCGATGATTGAGCAACTATATCTTGGTTTTTTGAGTTCCAAGTAAACATGGCATTACCAAATGAGAAGCAAAAGCCATTGGTGCTGCGTGAGTCATCAAGACTCCCAACCCAATGACTGTCACAATATCTAGTTAATTCCATTCCTTCAAGCTTGCTAAACTTAAGACCATATTCCAGTGTTCCTTTTACATACCTTAGAATGCGTTTAGCAGCAACCAAGTGAAGTGATGAAGGAGATTGCATAAAGCGTGACAGCAACCTTGTAGCAAACATAATGTTTGGCCTTGTTGCAGACAAATATAAAAGACACCCAATCAATTTTCTTTAATTGGTTGCATCAGTATTGGCACCTCCATCTTCCTTGCACGGTTTGTAACCAATAGTGAGAGGAGTTGGAGCAGATTTGCAATTTTCCATATTGAATTTCTTCAACAACTCCCAAGCATATTTTTGTTGATGGAGAAATATGCAATTTGTTTTCTGCTGCACTTGTAACCCCAAGAAATATGACATTTCTCCCAAATCATTCATTTCAAACTCAATTTACATCTTCCTCTTAAATTCAGTCATGAGTTCACCATCGAGTCCAGTAATGAGCAAGTTATCAACATACAAAGATACAATAAGCTGCACTGCATCTTCAAAGCTTCTCACATATAAGGTTGGCTCATTCTCACTTCCGTTGAAACCATTGCTAACTAGATATCCATCGATTTTCTCATAGCAGGCTCAATGAGCCTGCTTAAAGCCATAAAGAGCCTCAAGTAATTTGCACACTTTGTTTTCATTACCTTTCTCCTGGAAACCTTCTGGTTGCTCAACAAAAATGTCCTCCTTTATCACACCATTAAGAAATGCCGATTTAACATCAAAATGCCAAACTCTCCATCCTTTCTTGGCAGCTAGAGCAACCAGCAGTCTTATAGTGTCATGACGAGCAACAGGAGCAAAGGTTTCAAAAAAATCAACACCTTGAATCTGAGAAAACCTTTTACTACTAACTTGGCTTTCAATTTGTTTACTGATCCATCACCATTCAACTTGGTTTTGAAAATCCACTTGACACTTATGACTTTTTGATATTTTGACCTTTCAACAAGAACCCAAGTCTGATTCTTCTTAATCATTTCCATTTCTGCTTCCATGGCTTTCCTCCATTTGTCATCTGATTCAGCCTCATCATAGGTGTTTGGCTCCACAACAGCAACATTGCAACGCTCATAAATTTCTTGGAGAGAACATGTTCCACGAACAGCCACATCATCAATACTTTCATCACTATTCTGATTCACTTCTTCCCCAAGCAGATTGTAACTTGCAATCACATCATTATTTTCAGTATTTTCCACTTCAAGCTTGTTTCAATTCCTGCACATATTCTCATCAAATTTCATATCTCGGCTGGTGAAAACTTTTTTATCTATGATGCTATAGAGGCGATATCCCTTAGAGGTATCACTATATCCAAGATGAATTGATACTTGTGATTTAGAATCAAGTTTGGTTCTCTTAACTTGAGGAATTTGTGTGTAGGCAATGCACCCAAACACTCTTAAATGAGCAACAGATGGCTTGGAGTTAAACCAGGCCTCATGTGGACTTTTTTCTTCAAGCACCCTGGTTGGCAAAATGTTCAACAAATTATTTGCAGCATTTGCAGCAATTGCCCAGAAGATTTTAGGCAATTTTTGCTCAAATAGAAGATATCTTGTCATTTCCAAGAGAGTTCAATTCTTCCTCTCACATATGCCATTTTGCTGGGGACTATAAGGGATAGTTAGTTGATGTCTTATCCCTTTAAGTAACAGAAAATTCTTGAACTCATTAGAGACATACTCTGAGCCATTATCTGTCATAAGAGCCTTAATATTTTTATCAGTTTGATTCTCAATCAAAGCCACAAACTTAAGAAAACAATTGAAGACTTTAGACTTACTTTTCAAGAAATAAATCCAACAAAATCTACTGTAGTCATCTATGAAAGTCACATAAAACTTACTACCACTTAATGAAGTTGTCTTGATAGGCCTTCCTACATCAGAGTGGACTAATTGCAGTCGATCAGTGGCCCTTGAATTGTTGTACTTTGGAAAGGGAGTCCTGCTTTGTTTTCCATGAAGATATGTGCTGCACAAGTGTTCATTCTCAGCCAACATAGGTAAATCAGTAACATAATTCAAAGCTGCCATTATCTTTAGTGAAAGATAGTTGACATGGCCAAGTCTACGGTGCCACAACTTAGCATCATTAGAAACACAAGAGAAAGCTTGATACTTAATTCCATCCAATTTAATGGGAAACATTTGTTTCTCATCCCAACAATAAATAAATCATTTCCAGATGAATCAAAAAACAATGCAGGCCTTGTCTTTGAACAATAAAATAAACCCTTCTTCAATTAACTGACCCACACTCAATAAATTTTGTTTAACAGTTGGCATAAAATGAACATTGGGAATAAACTTAATACCTGTAGCTGTTTCAACACCTATTGTTCCCTTTCCACAAATTTGTAGTAAATCATCATTCCTTATCTGCACAGTTGACTTATAGTTTTCGTTTAGTGACAAAAACTGAGATTCATCTCCAACCATGTGGTTGGAACAGGCACTATCGATAAGCCATATTTCTTTCTTAGCAGAGTTTTCTGAATTCTTTGCCATGAAAAGAAATTCTTCCGCTCCATCTTTCTGCTTTGCTACAGTAGCATTTTCTCCAACTTTTGCACCCTTGTTCTTATACACCTTTGCAACGTGACCTTGTTGATTACAATTACGACACTTCACATTGGGTCTAAACCAATAAAATTTTTCTGTGTGGTTTATCTTTTTACAATAACTACAAAAAAGAAATTTCCCTTTCTCTTTACCTTGATTCTTGTCACCAGTTTTCTTTTCTTTGTCCTTCTTCTCACCATTAGTTCTTTTGTAGTTGCCACTACTTCTTTTATCCTTGACTCGAGCTACCAGTGCCTCCTTTATATGGTTATCTTGCCTTAAAGCTCTTCTGTGTTCTTGAGCTTGTAAGGCGTTAACTAGCTCGGTTAAGGACAATGTTGATATGTCCTTTGAGTCCTCTAAAAAAGAAATTTTTGATTCAAATTTCTCTGGCAAGCTCACAAGAACTTTGTTAACTATTCTTTTCTCTAGTAAGTCTTCACCAAGAAGCCTCAACTGGTTCACAACTTTCAAGACCTTATCTGAAAACTCTTGAATGGTTTCCTCATCCTTCATTTTCAAACCTTCAAAAACCTTCAAAAGATTCAATACCTGCATCTGTCTAGTCCTATCACTGCCATGGAACTCTTCTTTTAGCTTGTCCCATGCCTCCTTAGGAACCTCACAAGTCATGATCCTTGTGAAGATTGAATCTGTCACAGCGAAATGTATACACAACAGAGCTTTGAATCGCTTAGCCACCTCCTCAATATGCTGTTTAAGTTGAGCCATAGTGGGGTTGGCATGGCGCATAACCGGTGGTTCTCCTCCAACTTCAACCACTTCCCAAAAGTCAAAAGCCTTCAGGTAAGTTTTCATTTTCACAGCCCATATGGGATAGTTTTGCCTAATAAAAACTGGCAAAGCGGTGGCATTAAAGGTTGAAGAAGCCATACTCTATAGCTTTTTGTTTGCAGGTGAGAAAGAGACAGAACAATGAAGGAATAAAAGGGAAAAAGGTTTAATTTTTCTAGAAAGTAACACTCAAAATAGTCCTCTAAGAACTCTTTTCAAGCTCTGATACCATGAAACAATTCATAAAAAAATATAAAGAAAGGCTTGTAGGTCTGATCTTGGTCAAGAATGAAGGCTTAACTCAAAACCAGTAAAAGAGACTAGGCAAAGAAAATGAAAAAGGCTAGCTTGTATTGTCACGTGAAGTCCCATATCAGCTTACAATATAAAAGCAATAGACAAAGACTTAAAAATAAAGAAACACAGCTCAACAAAAGGTACAGCCACTATAGTTGTCAGATGTCCTTGGCTGCAAGTTTGCAAAGGCTAACATGTTGCCTACTGAAAAAGCCAAATAGCAAAAAAAGTTGAAATAACAAAAATTTAAAGAACTATGCAAGTAGCTAATAAGGTCGTCTTCTTCAGTCCAAGTTTGATGTCTTCACTCCCAGCAGAGTATTGAACCAGAGACTATCCTTCAACAGTCTGCCCACTAGTTGTTTAAGCCGTAGTGCTGTAATTTGATTTTCTTATTTTTCTTAGAATCACGAATCATGTGAAACTTAACCGGGTTATGTTTTGTCCCTCCATGATGTCTAGGGTTTTTTGCTATAGCAATGGCTGACTGGCTGTCAACCTATAAAGTGGTAGGATTAGTTTGAAGAAATCCCAAATCAGTTAATGTTTTCCTCAACTAAAAGGCATGGTTTGTTATTGAAGCTACTGAGATATACTCAACTTCTACAAATGATTGAGCAACTATTTCTTGTTTTCTTGAGTTCCATGAGAAAACTCCACTACCAAGAGAGAAAACAAAACCAGATGTGCTTTTAAAATCTTTAAAACTCCCTACCCAATCGCTGTCAGCATACCCTTGAAAAACTTGTCTTTACTCTTTGCTAAATTGAATTCCAAAATCAATAGTGCCTTTAACATATCTTAAAATTCTTTTAATTGTTTCCCAAAATAAAAAAATTCTTTTAGCTGCAGATAAATGGCTCATTGTTGGGTTATGGATGTATCTTGGCAATAAACTGGTGCTAAACATAATATCAGGGCGTGATGAAGACAACTATAAATGGTTGCCAATTAAACTTATTGGCTCCATTAGTTTTTGATGATAACAAAACATTCCCATGTCATTTGTGTCTAACATTTATAACTAAGTGTGCAGGGCAAATGTTCATAAATGAGAAAATATTTCAATCTTCCTATTGAACACCCAAAGATGTGATTTGGATAAAGAATAAGGAAGATTAGTATTGATAGAGTTCCCTGATATGTTAAAGAAGATCATTTGCTGAACAAAGATCAAAGTGAAGAAGTGAAAGGGTGAAGCTTGGTGAGAAGCAGAATCAAGTTAGTCGACCAAGATAATAGGGTTAGTCGACTAAGCGATCATTGGAATCTGCATCAAAAACAGAACCAACTTAGTCGACCAAAGGAAAAATTTTAGTCGACTAAGTGCTATTTGTCTGTTACATCCACCAAACCACTACAAGACAAGAAAACGGCTAGAATCTTCCCTAAATTGTTTCTAACGGTCATAAACGTCCCAACAGCCATCAGACCAGCTTCTCCAACTATAAAAGGATCTTCAAATGCCAAAGAAAAATCCTCTTAACAACTTTGGCTTCATACTAAAAGACACCATCACATTCAAGCCAAGAAGAGTAGCAAAACTTGAAAATCTTTTATACTCTTCATTGAACTTCAACGTCTATTCTTTGTATTTGTGTTTAGCACTAGAACTTGTATCACATAGATCAACCGTGTGATCACTAGGTACTTTCTACTCTCAATCTTTGTATTCTTAGAGTGAGTGTTTCACTCTAAGTGTTATGCATCAAGCAAGGTTTTCGTGGATGCTTGTAGGTTCCAACTTAGCCTTGAAAAGTTGGGGTTGGGTTCTAGTTTAGCCCGTGAAAAACTAGAGTTAAAGGTTGTGGTTAAGCCTTGAAAAACCACATTGGGGTTTTAGTTTAGCCCAGGAAAAACTAGTGATAGGTTATGGTTGAGCCTTGGAAAGCCACATTGGGTTTTAGTTGATCCCATGAAAAACTAGTGTAAAGGTTAGAGCTAAGCCTTGAAAAACCATTGTAAAAGCTTGGTGGAAGCTTGTGAATTCCACCGTCTTAGTGTTTGATTTGAAAATCCTTGATTGGATAATCAAGGTAGTGGATGTAGGTCTTAGACCGAACCACTATAAATACCTTGTCCATTGTTTTCATTGCTTTATCTTCCTTAATTTGAGATTAAGTCTCAATCCCACTGAAAGAGCCGAGATAATGCTATTCACCCCCCCTCTAGCACCTAGATTTGGGACCAACAATTGGTATCAAAGCTAGTTCTCTGCTACAAGGTCTAACACCCTTAGAGAAGATCCAAATTGCTCTACAAAAATCAGTTGTAGCTGAGGGACAATCAACAAACAGACCACCTCTGTTTGATGGCTCTAATTACCCTTATTGGAGCACTAGAATGTTAATTTTCGTTAGGGCCATAGATTATGAAATGTGGGATGTCATCACTGATGGTCCCTTTACTCCCTCAACTGTGAATGTTGTCACAAATGAGTTGATGCCTAAGCCAAGGTCTGAATGGATCGAGGCTGAAACTAAGAAAGTGCAGACAAATTTCAAGGCAATCAACACCTTACATTGTGCCTTAACTCCCACTGAATTCAACAAAGTCTCAAGCTGTACAACAGCTAAGCAAGTGTGGGACAAGTTAAGAATAATACATGAAGGGACTTCTCAAGTTAAGAAATCTAAAATTGCCCTCTTGACCCACAACTATGAGATGTTCAAAATGGAACTTGGTGATGACATCACCAGCATGTTTGATAGGTTCACAAACATTACAAATAAACTTAACCAACTAGAAAAACCTATCCCGGAGCATGAGCTTGTAAAAAGACTTCTTAAGAGTCTACCTAAGTCTTGGAAGCCAAAGGTGACTACCATCCGAGAAGCCAAAAATTTGAACATCATCACACTCGATGAAATTTGGGAGTCACTCCTCACACATGAGCTGGAGCTCAAGGAAGAAAAAGAAGAGGATAAAAGAAAGGTAAAAGAGAAAAAGAAGAACATAGCACTCAAAGCCAACATCCTTGAAGATAAGCTGGAAGAACTCTCATGTGATGACAATGATGAACTTGCACTTGTTGCAAGAAGATTGAGAAAACTGATGGGAAGGAAGAATAAAAAATTTGTAAGAAAATTCTTTAAAAGGGATCAAGGTCCTTCATGGAAGAAAAACAAGAATGAAAGCAGCAACAAGGAAGAGGTGATTTGCTATGAATGCAAAAAACCAAGACACTACAAATCTGAATGTCCATTGCTAAAGGAAGAAACTCCAAGGAGAAACAAAAAATCAAAAAAGGCAATGGTTGCTGCAGCTTGATCGGACAATGATTCAAGCACCAAATCTGATGAAGGAAGCTCACAAGAAAGAGTAAACATCTGCTTAATGGCAAAAGATGATGAGATAGAGGTATGCTCATCAACAAATGATATATCTATGAATGATTTGCAAGATGAGTATGATGAGTTATGTGATGAGTTTGAAAGCCTGTTTTCAAAGTATAAAAATCTGAAGAAGAAAACTGCATCACTTAAAAAAGATTTGGAAAAATTAAGACTCTATTTTAACTCTGTTTTTGAACAAAGAAATTTACTTCAAACTGAACTTGAACACTCAAAAACAGATTTTAAAATCATGAGAGTAGAGCTGAAAAATAAAACTAATGCTTTGGAAAAAGTTCTTAATGAAAATACAGCTCTTAAGAACTTAAACAATGATATTTTTTAAAAAAATTCATATAACAAGAAGAATCATCATAATGCATCATTTAGATACTATTGTTGTGGAAAATATGGTCATTTATCATATAATTGTGTCAAAAACATTAATGTGAAGAAAACCAAAAAAATCTAGGTGCCAAAAGATTATTTTATTGACACTAACACTCAAGGACCCATCAAAGCATGGGTACCTATTAAGAAGAACTGAACCATATTTTTGTAGGTTGAGTTGCACCTAAAGGAAACATGCTCAAAGGCTCAACACAAGAAGAAACAGCCATGGTACATGGATAGTGGCTGTTCTCGATACATGACAGGGAATGAAATGTTATTTGCACAGCTGGACAAGAAAAAGGGAGGCACCGAATCCTTTTGAGATAACTCAAAAGGAAGAGTTCAAGATATAGGTACAGTTGGTAAGAACTCCTGTACACAAATCAATCATGTGTTATTTGTTCAAGGATTAAAGCATAATCTGCTAAGCATAAGTCAGCTATGTGACAAAGGGTTTAAGGTTTGTTTTGATTCCAACAAATGTGAAGTAATAGACACAAGCACAAACAAGACTACCTTTATAGGAAATAGATTGAAAAACATGTATGTAATCTTCCTTGAAGATCTAGAAAAGGATAGTGAAATGTGCCTAGTAGCCAAGGTCGAAAATGATAGCTGGTTGTGGCATAAGAAACTAGGATATGTTAGCTTGAACACTATGTTGAAACTAATTAAGAAAGATCTAGTTATTGGACTACCCAGCATTAGGTTTGAAAATGATAAAATATGTAAAGCATGTCAACTAGGAAAACAAGTCAGAACATCATTCAAAGCTAAGAATGTTATGTCAACATCGAAACCTCTTGAAATGCTGCACATAGATCTTTTTGGTCCAATTAGCACCACAAGTCTAGGTGGTAAATCTTATGGTTTTGTGATTGTTGATGATTACTCAAGATTTACTTGGGTTTATTTCCTTGCTCACAAGAATGATGCATTATCAACTTTTATAGGATATTGCAAGAAAGTTGAGAATGAAAGAGGTACATCCATTATTAGGATTAGGAGTGACCGTGGAGGTGAATTTGAAAATGATGAGTTCGAGAGATTTTGCAATGAAAAGGGGTTGGAACATAATTTTTCAGCACCTAGAACACCCCAGCAAAATGGAGTTGTGGAGAGAAAGAATAGAACTTTGAAAGAGATGGCAAGAACTATGCTTTGTGAGAACAACCTCCCTAAATATTTCTGGGCTGAAGCTATCAATACAGCAGCTTATATACTTAATAGAGTTTCAATTAGAGCAATCATGTCAAAGACCCCATATGAGCTGTACAAAGGTAGAAAACCAAACATCTCTCATCTTAGGAGCTTTGGCTGCAAATGCTTTGTGTTGAATAATGGAAAACAGCCATTAGGGAAGTTTGATGCTAAAAGTGATGAAGCAATATTCTTGGGATAATGCCATGAACTCAAAAGCTTATAGAGTTTTCAATAAAATGACACTAAATGTTGAAGAATCTGTCCATATAGTTTTTGATGAATCAATCCATGTTGAAAAGGAAACTTATGAGGATGATGAAGATTTAGAAAATCTAGAAAGAAACATGGAAGAAATGAGTCTAGATGATAGAAAAAATAATAAGGAAAACTCATCTAGGGAAGAACCCGTAGCTCCATCACTTGAAAACTTACAAAGACAAGAAATCCAACGTAGTGACTTACCTAGAGGTTGGAGATATGTAAGAGATCACCCTCAAGAACAAATCATAGGTGACATATCTCAAGGAGTTAAAACTAGGAAAAGAACTAGGGAGACATGTGAATTTTTAGCATTCATTTCTCAAATTGAACCTAAAAGCTTTGAAGAAGCTGAAAAAGAAAGAAGTTAGATTTTAGCCATGCAAGAGGAGTTGGAGCAATTCAAGAGAAATAAAGTATGGTCACTAGTGCTTAAGCCTTCAAATCATCCTATAGTTGGCACTAAATGGGTGTTTAGAAATAAGATTGATGAACAAGGAAATGTTGTAAGGAACAAAGCAAGATTAGTGGCAAAGGGATATAATCAAGAGGAAGGAATAAATTATGAAGAAACCTTTGCCCCAGTAGCTAGAATAGAAGCCATAAGATTGTTAGTTGCCTTCGCTTGTCATATGAACTTCAAACTATACCAAATGGATGTGAAGAGTGCATTCTTTAATGAAATTATTCAAGAAGAGGTATATGTTGAACAACCTACTGGTTTTGAAGATTTTGAAAAACCAGATCATGTCCTCAAACTTCACAAAGCTTTGTATGGATTGAAACAAGCTCCTAGAGCTTGGTATGAAAGGCTTTCTAAATTTATGGTAGAAAAAGACTATGTTAGGGGCAGCATTGACACCACACTGTTTATCAAGAGATACCTAAATGATCTAATCATAGTCCAAATCTATGTTGATGACATAATATTTGGTGCTACTAATGAATCTCTTTGCAAGAATTTTGCTAAGGAAATGTAGGGAGAATTCGAGATGAGCATGATGGGAGAATTGAAATACTTTCTTAGCCTTCAAATCAAGCAATGCAAAGAAGGAACCTTTGTTAGCCAAGACAGATACATTCAAGACATGCTCAAAAAGTAAGATATGCTGAAATTGAAATCCATCAACACACCAATGAGTACATCTACGAAGCTTGATGCTGATGAGAAAGGTAAAGATGTAGATCAAAAGCTCTATAGAGGTATGATTGGATCTCTTCTTTACTTAACTATAAGTAGACCAGATATTCAGTTTAGTGTGTGTTTATGTGCTAGATTTCACTCTCAACCTAAAGAAACACACCTTACTGCTGTGAAAAGAATATTTAGATATCTCATAGAAACTTAAGGCCTAGGATTGTGGTATTCAAAAGAATCACCATTTTGCCTTGTAGGATATTCAGATGCTGACTTTGCTGAAAGTAGAATTGATAGGAAGAGCACAAGTGGAACATGTCAACTGCTAGGAAGCATGCTTGTATGCTGGTCGAGGAAGAAGCAAAATTCTGTAGCCTTGTCCACTGCTGAAGCAAAGTATGTGTCCCTAGGAAGTTGTTGTGCACAAGTCTTATGGATTAAGCAACAATTGAGAGACTACGGGTTATCCATGAATAACACTCCCATATATTGTGACAACACCAATGCTATAAATATTTCAAAGAATCCTGTACAACACTCAAGAACAAAACACATTAAGATTAGGCATCACTTCATTAGAGACCATGTAACTAAAGGAGAAATCAATATTGAATTCGTGAGCACATTGCACCAACTTGTAGATATATTCAAAACCTCTTAGTGAGGATAGGTTCTGTGAAATTAGAAGAAATTTAGGAATGTGTCGTGTGGAAGAGTTATAGGAAGAAGTCCGGACTGAATAGAGGAAAACAGAAGAGACTTAGTTGACTAAAGTGTAAAACTCAGTCAACTAAGAACACTCTGTTCCATTAAATCAAAAGAACTGATGGAGTCTGATATAGGATTAAATTGGTGGGATTTTGTGCCTACCGGGTGACAAAATAAAAAGGGAAAACTTGGTGCAGTAAATAGTTAAAATATGAGAGGGAGTTTTTGAAATTTGGAAAAATAAGGCATCGGTTAAGAGGGAGGCAAGCAGTTCCTTAAGCCAAAAACCGTCATTTACTCTTAATTCTCTGAACACCAACTCTCTCAATTCCATAAATCTTATTTGCTTCTCTCCACCTTCTAAAATCAACCGAGGACCTTCCTTTTGTCATCTTTTGAAACCCTAAGTGAAAAACATCCTCAGAAACCACAATGGCTAAGTCGACCCTTCTCAAAGATTTGCTGGCAAAGAAAAAGGGGAAGAGACCAGCAGAAGAAAACCCCAAAGCTGAGCACCCAAGAAAGAAGTAAAAAGAGGCATCGAGTTCTGCAACAAAGAAGACTGGGAAAGGGTTCGAGATGAAGAAACAAAAAGAGAAGAAGAATAAAGCTGAGAAACTGAGAAAGAAAGACAAAGGAGAAAAAGGTACTTCATCTATTTCTTCCATGAAATTTAGAAATAAAATTCATGAAGAGAGATTTAAGAAAATAGAAAATGCCCTCATTACATGCGGGAAGTTCATTGACTGGGAGAGTTTCAGTGAAACTCCTGAACTCCAAACAAGCCTGACAGATTATTTCAATGAACTAAGCACTAAGGAATATAGCTTCTTCAAAGACAGAACATATAGTGCTAGCTTAGTTAAAGAATTCTATGCTAGCATTGCATATAGTGAAAAGGAGCTTGATGACTTAGAGGATTATTCTGAAGAAAATCTGAATGTTTTTCTAAATGGGAAAAAATTCTTAGTTACAGCCTCAGACTTGAGTAGCTTGCTAGGAATTTAAGGAGAAAATGGAGAGTATGACATGCCTGACAAGTATGAACCTGCTTTTGTGTGGGAAATTGTCACTGAAAAAAGAGAGAAATTCTCTTCAAAGAGTAATGCAGGACTGATTATTAGTCCACAATTTAGAATCCTGCATTACTTTGTTGCTGCGAATCTGCATGGTAGGAGTGGTAGCTTAAGCTACATCAGCCTTCAAGAACTTTGGTTGATGGAGCATGCATTCACTGGTGAAGTTCTGAACCTTGGACGGTTCATGATTGAAAGGATGAGGGTAGCATGCAAACTAGAAAAGATCCATTTGCCCTATGGGAATGTAATCAAATCTCTTGTCAAGAAGAAATGAGTATGGGCAAAGAGGTATGATATGGATATGGTCAAGAGTATAGACCAACCAATCTACCTAGGAAGTTTAATCAAAATGGGATACAGAGTGTATGGGGACAACTTCAGCAAGACCTCAAAGATCACTTCAGTTCAACCACAGCCAGAGACAACCCCCACTCAACTAGAAACAACAGCCTCTCCATTCTCCAATGAAGTAATGTTCAAACTGCTTATGAGAATGGATGCCAAGCTCACTAAGCAGGGAGCTAAATTTGGTAAAATTGAAGAAATAATGAATGAAATTGAAGTCAGCTTAAAAGCAAGATCTGAAATTCCAACTAGACCTGCTAATGCTGACTCCTCGACTACTAAGAGCATGGCATCAGAAGGACAAAGTGCTAAAGGATTAGCATTGCAACCTGAAGGATATGAAATTCAAGCTGAAGGACCAGCCTACCAGAGTGCAAGCCCTGGCCATCATGACCTTGAACTAGAAATTGAAGAACCCCACAAAACCACCTCAGCAGAAAGGGAAACGTCTAAACAAGGTACTGAAGTAGTTGGGTCACCACCTGGTTCTTTTGAGCACCAGTTTCCATCAAATCCGGAACAAGAAGCATCACTTCCTCATTCTGATGAAGTGTCTGTCATGGGACTGTTCTATCAGATGGCAAGAAAAGAGCAAGCAGAAAAAGAGGCAACAGCAGCTCAAACTGCTTAAGCAATGACCTCAGAACAGAGAGTTGTAGAAAAAGGAAAGAAAACAAGAAAGGCAAAAGCAAAAGACACAGCTCCTGCATCTAAGCCTCAGCCACCTGCCATGAGACAGAAGAAGACAGCAAGAAAATCAGTTCCTCCAAGAACAAGGAAGTCTTCAAGATTGGCAGAAAAAACAAAGTCACTTCCTGCAAGCACTCCTCAAGCTCCAATAGAATTCTCGGATCAGGGAACTCTAGAAAAAGCTACAGATATATCTCCTCAACAGGCTCCAGAAGCAGCTTCTCAACCCCCTCTAAGACCACCTTCTCCCCTTCCCCTAAATCCTTGGTGGGAACAAACTATGTCCCCTGAATCTACACCATCTTCCTCTGAAAATTGATACCTCAGCCCCCTCTCTAATGATGACAAAAAGGGGGAGTAGTATTAGAAAAACAAAAATCTTGAGGGTAGAGGTACTAGACTTCTAGGGTAAACAGGTAGCAAAAATAGCACTAGGGGTATTTCTTGAACAATATTTCTAATCACTGCTTTGTTGGATATCTGTGCCGAAATGGCATTCAAACAATGATTTTAATCTTAGCTGACTTTATGAATGTCTTGAATATGCTTGTTGATTGCTGCTTAAAGTGTTTGAACTTTAAAAATGATATTTATGACATTATGAAGCATGGCTGGAAACTTGTTTGCTGATACTGTGCAAAATTGTCAAAATTTTCTGATATTGTGCTAATATTGAGTTACTATGTTGATAATCATCTCTGAGACAGTAATGCAAAGTAAAAACATGTGCTTGAGTACAATGAATGATGATTTATAAGAGCTTTGCTGGAAAAATGATGGTGTGAATGAAATCTGGAGCTAACATGATGAAATCTAAACCTGCATGTTAATTGACAGAAAATTACAGACATAGAAAACTGATAACAATCTGTTAACATGTCATTTACTCTTAAAATTTGCATATATGAGCATTCTCTATCAGAAGCAAGTATGTACAATATCACCAGGAATATAACTAAGGAAGAAACTTGTTGGAATAAGATGAAAAATTTGCACACACTTAGGGGGAGCATGAACTTAGGGGGAGCAATCCTCATTTTCTACAGAAACTGAAAAAGATACTAAAAAGGTAACATGCTATTAATCAAGGGATGTTTTGTCATCATAAAAAAAGGGGAGATTGTTGGCTCCATTCGTTTTTGATGATAATAAAACGTTCCCATGTCATTTGTGTCTAACATCTATAACTAAGTGTGCAGGGCAAATGTTCATAAATGAGAAAATATTTCAATCTTCCTATTGAACACCCAAAGATGTGATTTGGATAAAGAACAAGGAAGATCAGTATTGATGGAGTCCCCTGATATGTTAAGGAAGATCATTTGTTGAACAAAGGTCAAAGTGGAGAAGTGAAAGGGTGAAGCTTGGTGAGAAACAAAATCAAGTTAGTCAACCAAGATAATGGGGTTAGTCGACTAAGCGATCACTGAAATCTGCATCAGAAACAGAACCAACTTAGTCGACTAAGGGAAAAATTTTAGTCGACTAAGTGCTCTTTGTCTGCTACATCCACCAAGCCACTACAAGATAAGAAAACGGCTAGAATTTTCCCTAAACTGTTTCTAACGGTCATAAACGTCCCAACAGCCATCAGACCAACTTCTCCAACTATAAAAGGATCTTCAAATGCCAAAGAAAAATCCTCTTAACAACTTTGGCTTCATACTAAAAGACACCATCACATTCAAGCCAAGAAGAGTAGCAAAACCTGAAAATCTTTTGTACTTTTCATTGAACTTCAATGCCTATTCTTTGTATTTGTGTTTAGCACTAGAACTTGTACCACATAGATCAACCGTGTGATCACTAGGTACTTTCTACTCTCAATCTTTGTATTCTTAGAGTGAGTGTTTCACTCTAAGTGTTGTGCATCAAGTAAGGTTTGCTTGGATGCTTGTAGGTTCCAACTTAGCCTTGAAAAGTTGGGGTTGGGTTCTAGTTTAGCTCGTGAAAAACTAGAGTTAAAGGTTGTGGTTGAGCCTTGAAAAACCACATTGGGGTTTTAGTTTAGCTCGGAAAAAACTAGTGATAGGTTGTAGTTGAGCCTTGGAAAGCCACATTGGGTTTTAGTTGATCCCGTGAAAAACTAGTGTAAAAGTTGTGGCTAAGCCTTGAAAAGCCATTGTAAAAGCTTGGTGGAAGCTTATGAATTCCACCATCTTAGTGTTTGATTTGAAAATCCTTGATTGGATAATCAAGGTAGTGGATGTGTCTTGGACCGAACCATTATAAATACCTTGTCCATTGTTTTCATTGCCTTATCTTCCTTAATTTGAGATCAAGTCTCAATCCCACTAAAACAGCCGAGATAGTGCTATTCACCCCCCTCTAGCACCTATATTTGGGACCAACAAAACTCTTATAATAAGTATCATCAACTTGGTTTTCACCATTAGTTGAAGAAGACTTCAAATTTGTAGTAATAGGAGATGGTGTTGCCTTACGACTTGACATCTTGAATTTCTGAAATGCTCTAATGCATATTTCTTTGGATGAACCATAATAAACTTTTCTATTTAAATGAATTCCAGTCTCAAAAAAATATCATATGACAAAGATCTATCATCTCAAATTCTTGCATCAGATATTTCTTAAATTCAATCATTAACTTTGAGTTTGCACCAATTAGGGGAATATCATCTACATACAATGAAACTATAAGTTGAGGAGTTCCCGAAGAGCACCTGATGTGTTGTGTGGGCTCACTCTCACTCTTGGTGAAGCCTTTGTTACAGAGATAGGCATCAATCCTACCATACTAAACCCTTTGGGCATGCTTGAGTCCATATAAAGCTTTTTTCAATTTACGGACTTTGTTCTCCAAGCTTGGTTTCATAAATCCGTCAGGTTGCTCATTTAAAATGTCCTTTTCAAGCAATTCATTGAAGAATGTTAACTTGACATCCATGTGCCAAAGGTTCCACCCTTCTTTGGCGATAATTGCAATTGGTGATAATTGCAACTAGCAATCGAATCATATCCAACTAAGCAACAGGTGCAAATGTTTCTAAATAATCCACACAATAAGTTTGAACACAACCCTTAATTATTAATTGAGCCTTTTATTTATTTATAAAGCCATCATTGTTTAGCTTGGTCTTGTATATCCATTTTATGCCAATGATTTTCTGGTCTGTAGGTCGATCCGCCAATGCCCAAGTTTAATTTTTTTATAATATTAATTTCTTATTGCATGGCTTTTTGCCATTGATATATTTTGCAGTGTCACTAAAGCACCCAGGTTCCATTGTCAATACACTTATTTTAAACTTCAGTCAAGCTCCTCATACCTCTGATTATGAAATCATCAATATTATCATCATTTGTCGCATAAACATCAATTGGTTCTTGATCATAAGAGACCAAGAAATTTTTTGATCTCAAGTTTCAATAGTTCCATCATTTATTTTCATTGAAATCAACATCTCGACTAACAAAAACTTCGTTAATTGATACATCAAACAACCTATACCTTTGTTGGTCTTGCTAAGCCCAAGATGAATAGCCTCTTTTGATTTTTCACCAAGCTTCCCTCACTTAGCATTTGGAATTTGACATAGGCTATGCATCCAAATATCTTCAAATGAGAAACAGAGGGCTTGGATCCATACCAGAATTCATGAAGAGTCTTGTTTGCTAAAGCCTTGGTTAATGCAATATTGAAAAGACTGTTGGTTGTGCTAATAGCCTCTGCCCAGAAGCTCAATGGCATTTTCTTCTCAAATAGTAAGCAATGAGCCATTTCCATCAATGTTCTATTTTTCCTTTCTGAGACTCCATTTTGTTGAGGGTTATAAAAGATAGTGAGTTGATGCTTTATTCCAAACTAAGTCAAGTATTTTTCAAACTCCAGAATAGTGTATTCTGTCCCATTATCACCCAGTCTTGATGGTCATGCTTGCTTAATTCTTAACAAATGCTTTAAATTTCAAAAAACTGTGAAAGGCGCCATATTTGTGCTTCAAAAAATAGACCCAACAATATCTCAACAAATCAATTATGTACAGAAGATAAAGCTTGTTTCCACTTAAAAACATGGTTTTGATTGTCCTGCTATGTCTGCATGCACAAGCTGCAATTTTTGTGTAGCTTTCCATGTTCCTTGATTTGAAAACGGCTTCCTTATCTGCTTTCCAAACTTGCAAGTATTGCAAAGATAATTTATAGTAAAAGTAACAGGTATATCTTCAACTAGATGATTATCATGCATATTTTTCAGAGATACAAGATTTAAATGCCCTATTCTTATATGCCATGTAATTGTATCATGTGTGATACATGAATATGCATGATGATTCATATTTTTCCCACTATCATAAACTCTTTACCAGATGGATAAAAAATTCTACAAGACATGTCTTTAAATAAAAGAGCATAACCATGTGCAACCAATTATCCTACACTGAAGAGGTTCTAATTTACAATAGAAACAAATAAAACATCATAAATTTGCTTTTTATCTAATGAAGCTTCTATCTCAATTGTGCCTATTCCATCTACTTTCAAATATTCCTTGTTCATTATCTCAACACTTGACTTGTTGTTGTCATCAAGTGCACAGAGAGTGTTTTATCGCATGTTATATGATTTGAACATGTGTTATCCCGTAACTAGGTACCTTTCTCTTTTTTTTTTTTTTGTTTTGTAGCTAGCTATGAATAACACTTCTTCATTCTGTTCAACTTGCTATACTATTGTGGCTTTTTGGTCACTTGTGTTTTTTTTGTTGTTGCAAAATCTTTCTATATGCCTAAGTTGATTGTAGGTTTGGCACTTGACGTTGGGTTGAAACCAACAAAAATTTTCTTAGTGGTTTCTTTTTTTACAATACCAACATGGTGGACCTACTTTTTGTTTTTTGGAACCACTATATCTCTTCTCTTTCTCATTCTTATCGACATCAGGTTTTTTTGTAGTTGCAGCACCTCTTTTTTGTCTTGCCACCAAGGCATTTTCATTGCTCATCTCACTCAATGGCTTTTCTTTACTCTGAGGCTTAAAAAGCATTATTGACAAGTTCTTGCAAAGACATAGCTGTGAGGTCTTTTGATTCCTCGAAAGTTGAGATTTTTGACTCAAATCTCTTAAGAATACTTACCAACACCTTTTCCACAACCCTTGCATCTAATCGCTCAACTCTTAGAAGTTTGACTTGATTGACTATCTTTATAAGCTTATCAACATAGTCCTTCACAACTTCATCATCCATCATTTTCAACATTTCAAACTATTTTATTAAGTTTAAAACTTGCATTTTTCTAGTTTTATCTTACCTTTGGAACTCTTCCTTGAGTTTATCCTAAGCTTCCTTGGTTGTTTCACAAGGCATGATTCTTGTAAATATTGTATCTACCACAACAACGTGAATATATGATAGGCCCTTGTATCTTTTGGCCATTTCTCCACTATGCTGTCTTTTTTGGTTTATGATGGGATTGGCTCTCAACTCAGGAGGCTCTCTTCCTTGTTCAACTACCTCCAAAAGGTTGAAAGCTTTAAGGAAGGTATTCATTTTAACTACCCAAACAACATAATTTTCACTATAAAGGTTAGTGGTGAGAGGGATGAAGTGTTGCTACTTAAGGCCGTTTTATGGTGAAGGAAGGTTGTTTCATTTTCTTTTTGACTTAAGAACAAGAAAATATGGCTTAGCTGGTCCTTTAAGAACTTAGAAAAACTCTGATACCATATTAGAGTTTTTGAAAGAAAGAACAAAAAGTAACTAGTTGTTAAGCTAGACTATAGGAACAGAGTAAGTGAATATTATTTTGATTAAAACAATGGCTGTTAATATTTACTTACAAATAATTTGGGGAATTAAGGTTTATTCATTTCAAAACCAAATTATAGTGATATACATATAGCCATCATCATTACATGGGGAGATTTTTAATACAATTCAATCTACCTAAAGTTGTCCTTAATATATGGAAGCCACATGGCTTTTACACAAAAAAATAAACTATATCATTTCACTAGGTTTGCATAGACATAAAAAACTATAATTCTTTTCATCTATCATAATACATCCCTTTCAAAGAATTATTTTTGCCTCCAAAAATATCTACAATATGATCTTAAAGGTCTAACAGGGTTTTTTACCTAGCATTTTTATCTTGTCTAAAAGTAATAAATAGTCAAAATTCGACCTCAATATATTTAATAGAACATTGAAGCAATAAAAAACCACTAATTGAAACCATACAATGTAACAATAGTGATTTCTAGTACAGCATATTATTAAAAAGATAAACTACTATTGCTTGGGAGATGGTAACCATTTTTCAAAAACTTTCAAGTAAAATGCTTTTAAAGCCCTTGTCTTAACTACTAAATTCAAAACCAAAGTTTTCCTATGAAGTGGTAAGTTTGATTTCATATTTCCACATGATTAGAGTTAAGCAATGGCATGAGGATTTAGTCGTTGCTCTGTTTGATTTTAGGATGAAATTGTGAACATCTCCCATTACATTGGCAATGAATTTAGGATAAAGAGATCCCATAATCAATTACTGATATGGGTTCTTTGAAGTTGGGATCTTCAATCCTTTTTCCAACTTCATTCACTAGTAACTGTTGCCATGCATCCTTTTGCCATTTCTTTATTCTTTTTTTCAATTTTGCATACAACTCACATTTTTTCAATCTCTTCTTGACCCATTTGCGAAACCATTCTTAACTTTCAGGTAGATTCATGTAGACAGTTGATTTTGGTTAATGCTTATACTTTAAAGAATTATTTTATCATGTATAAAGAATAATGAGAATGTCACGACCTAATTTCTCGGGTCATGATCGGCGCTTGAGCTCAATGAGCATAGCTCACTAAGCCCAAGCAAGCCTATCTATTTACTCTTGCTTAACAAATATATCATATCATGCATACAAACACACCTTTTCCCGGGTGTGAACATAGCCAAAACACAATGGCATTGTCGATAATAATATACATGCATTATACCAGTCATGTATTTAGCAATTTACATTACACACTCATATTTACATTGTTTGAGCGTATTCACAATACAAAAAGACCCATGACTTCCAGCGGAGACATTTACAATAAAAGAAATAGGATGCTACTGAATGCCCACCTTCTAACTAGGAGATGCACTATGGGGACTCCTTGATCTAAGGTCCAACAGTCTCCTGATCTGAAAACATGAATTTTTAAAACGTGAGTACGAAACTCAATGAGTGAATATTAGAAAGGAACAAGCGATAATAGCCAAGAGATTTAATAACCATGAAGCACTAGTTGAAAACGAGACAATTTTGATCCAGCTAATATTTAAACCTTTCCCCTTTTGACTCAGAATTGATTCTACATTCAAGGCTAAACCAACCATGAAGGTACACCAATCATTCTAGCAAGAAAGCAATATCAACGGTTTATCACAAACCGTCGTCGAACATGGGTTTCACATACCATACAAACACAATTTCATCATTTCATACTATAGTAAGCATATACATGTATGTAAAGAAATCATGTGCAATTTCATACACTGCCTCAATAAGACCATGTGTGCACCCCCTACCTATCAGAGTACTTGCAGGCATTACATCTCGCTGTCCCTACAAGCCTTTAGGTGGGTGCACTCTCTACCTACCAGAGCACTTGCAGGCGTTACGTCTCGTTGTCCCTACAAGCCTCTCAGTGGAGAGTTCCCAGAAATCATGGGCATTACGTCTCATTGTTCCCACTTTACTCAGTACCTATCAAAGTACTTGCAGGCGTTACGTCTCGTTGTCCCTACAAGCCTCTGGACCTCATGGGTACATTTCCCACTAAACATAGCAATATGACCATGGGAGCACTCCTACTCGCACACCCTCGGTCATTATTACACATTGTAGTTTCATTCATATAATTATCAACACATTAAATGAACGGACATCCATTTTTTTTTTCACACAGTACATAATCACAGCATAAAATATTTCCAAAAGCTTGTTCCCAGGACTATCCCATCCTCTGTGAGCCTTTTTATCATCGTACACATGTACGGTTATAATCATTACACAATATTATCTATCAATGCACAACATATATACATATATGTATAGATATATACCCATATAATGTAATAATATCCAAATTCACAACAGCCGCATTTCACAACATAGAGACAATTTATCAAGGGCTTGTTCTCGAGACTTATTTATATTTAACCAGAAATTGTATGCAAATAATTCAAACCATTTATTCAAATATATTCATCTTCCCAAAATAATTTTTGAAATGTAGATTCACTCGCAGTTGTAGAAAATCCGGATTTTGGGTGCACTCGGATTAATAGTCCTCAGGTGCGATTCCTTTGCCTTTTCCGAACATTTCACCACCTTGACACAGAATAAAATTAGAGAATTTACTATATTGCCCCTAAGCTAATATAAACTAATTTAAATTGCTAACGCATGATATGCAAAGGCAAAAATGCATCCGATTTGATTCCAAATTGCACCATTCTTTTTCTAATACCTTAATTCACCACATACCATTTAAATAGTGCCAATTTCAACATTAAAACTTTTCCATTTCTTCATGGAAAAATTCAGCCATTACAGTGCATTAGTACTGTAATTTTTCTTGCTTAACTTTTTCACCTTAAATTATCATTTTCCAATTTATTTCATTTCAAATGAAATCATTTCATTTGAAATGAAATCATTTTATTTTCCAAATACAACCTAGGATATTCGGTCTTGAAAGATTCATGGGGACAATCAAGTTTTTTCTTGTTGTTTTGCTTACTAACATGCTAACCTATCTCTAAACACTAATATAGTCTAGAATCAAGCCAATCCAACATTAAATCCTCATCCATACCCATTTTTCAGAATTGAATTCATCATGATATCATGCCTCTCAACCATAGAAAATGGAAAGAAATGCATGGGTATTGTAGATCATAAGCAAAAGTGAAGAAATGTTACCTTTTTCACTTGATTTTCCCTGAAAATCACACTTTTTTTTGAATTTTTTGGCTAGGTTTTCTTGTTTTTCTCCTTATTCTCTTTTCTTTTCCTTTGAATCTGGTTTGTGCAGAATTTAGAGAGAAAATGGGTTTTATGGCTGATTTTTAGGCTTTAATAATAAAATAAAATAGCTTGCCACATGGCATAATGCCATTGGCCCATTTTTTAACTTTTTGACTTTTTCTTCTAAATTTTTCCACCACATGATTAGTCAAAGTCAAGATGTGAATAAAAGATGACCATGGCTGGAAAAAAACGTTCTGGTGGTGGAAAATTACCGTTTTGCCCCCTGGGTGGTAAAATTACGATTTTACCCCTATACTCCGAAATGTACCGGAATCACATTATTTCTACTTTTCAACCTCAAATAACAGTAATATTGATCAATATTAATCAAATGGGGTAAAAATATTTTTTTAAAAAAATTCTCGTTTAGTCCTCTAGTGGTAAAATTACCATTTTGCCCTTATGCTCCAAAAATATCGAGAATCACAATTTTTCACTGCTCAACATCATTTGATACTCCAATAATCATAATTATATTTCATATAATTTTTCTTGGTCAAATGTGATCAAATCTTTACTTAAAATCACCATTTTATTATCAAATGGTAAAATGACCGTTTTGTCCCTAACCGGTCAATTTTCCCGATTGACTCCAAACTGGACTTTGAACTCGGAATCACTATTCTAAATCATTCTGTGGGTTTCAGAATTTTCAAATTCCTCTTAGAATTTCTATTTGAACTAGTTCAAGGCTCGATTTAACTTGGTTGTACCACTCGGTACAATACCGTCTTTTAATCGAGCTTGACAGGGTCTCACAGAGAACAACCATTACAAGTGAAGTTATACTTCATATAGAACAACTAGAACAAATGAAACACTATTTCACATGGAATAACCACTTCATATAGATAGCAGTGAAAGCAACTTAAAATAAATGGTAGGGTTTGTGGGTTACTTTCATCTTGGGATGTTATGGAGAGTTGGGTTTGGTGATTCAGATACAGAGGTAGTTTAAAAGTCTTGTCTTAACTTTTTTTTTATGAAGTACAAGTGTTTTTCCTTTTTACATTCCTCTCTTATACTTGTTCATATATACCTTTTTCCTTTAAGTTGTTCTCATACAACTTTTCCTGTATACATTTTCCATTTACTCATAACTCAAGAATAAGTCATATTATGTTATTAACGACCATAAAATCTATTACTTTAATAATCACATAATAGATTTCTAGCAGTTACTCAATAATAAAAACTCAGTAATGGTCAACCAATTTTAAAGCCATTATTCATTACCATTAAAACCCATTCTTGAGTAACTGCCATTTCTGACACTATATATAGAACTTTCACAATTCATTTGAAGGACTTGTTACGAACTATCTACTTTCACTCATATGTTCTCTCTCTAGCTCTCATATATATTCTCTACCTATTCTCTTATTGTTTTCTTTCACCTGCCACGATGCTCAATATTTTAAGAACTGCTCTGATCTCTCTCTCCACCACCTCCAGTTCATCCTTTACTTATTTGCAACACTTCATTTTCCTATTACAAGAACTCTTTTTACATTTTGGCAACTCCACTAGGGAGCAGTGATTATATTAGGTAAAAGCTTACTAAAAAAAAAACTTTGTGTTACTGGAAGAGATGGATAGTTCCATTATCACTTCTTGAATTTAGAAGTTTACATAGAATATTTAACAATAAGATACAAACAACAAAATTATTGATTGAGAACAATAAGGTCCAAAACAACTTACTTTTCGCTCACGTATGATATTTCAATGACTTTGACTCTTCATTGCTTCATGAATTGCAATTTAACATTTGAAAAAAGAAATTCATATTCAATTGCTAGCTTTATCACTTATATTTTGGTTGTAATTATATTATACTGTTGGTAACAAGCTTTATCGCTCATTATTTGACCATAGTTCATCATTCTTACTTTAGCTGCAAGTTTTATCATTCATATTTTGACTACAATGATATTTTTCTATTGGTTACAAGCTTTATCGCTTATTTTTTGACCATAATTTATCATTCATATTCCAGCCTCTAGCTTTATCACTCATAATTTGGCTATAATGATGTTATGTTATTGGCCGCAAGCTTTATCGCTCATTTTTTGGCCTTGGCTTATTATTCACAAATTGGTCGCAGCTTTTACGCTTACTTATTTAAAGGGTTGAATTAATCTCTTTCACATCAGGTTAGAGTTAACTTCTTTGATGTAAAGTCGAGAGTTCTCGTTTGGTCACATACAATAATGTGAAATGTGAATAAATACGCAAAAGGCGTATAACATTATTATTATTGCAAAAAGAAAAAAAAATTATGATATACCAATAGCAAAGCATTAGCTCAAACGAGCTTTCAAAAGACTAGCTAATTACATATTCCATAGAGAAGAGCAACTATTGACATAAACATCTAAAAGCACTATTGACATCTTTGTGTTTTAGCACTGGGGAGGAAAGAGCACTAGGATTAATTGAAGTAGCTCTAGCATCATCAATATCAACTTCAACATCATGAATAACTTCAACATTCAGAGTAGCTTTAGGGACAAATTCAACTGCAGGAATAACCTCAGTGTCAAGAACAACCTCATCTTAAATAACTTGTGGCATCGAGCTCTGAACATGAGAAAGAAATAAAACATCCAAATCAATGAAATCATAAAAAAGGGCTAGCTCAACCTCAACTTCAGCCTCATCAACATCAATAGACTCATCATTGGATTCGTCATTATGTTCAAAGTGACATGATTCCTCTTCAGTCTCAACTTCAAAAGTCTTTTTTTCTCCAACTGAGTTAAGTTCTACTCTTGCAATTGATTCTCAAAAAAAAAAAAAACAAAATAAGGAAATGGATAAGAAATAGCGTAGAAAAAAAAGTAAAAGATAAGCTTACTTTTTTATAAGCATGTTTATCTTTTGTTCTATGAGTAAGAGAATGAGGAGCAGCATCTTCTTCTTTAGTTCTATTTTTCTTCTTTTTAAGAGCAATCAAACACAATGATACATCGGTGTTAATTACATGAGGAGTGTAGAGATGAGCTTTGGAATTAGTTAATGGCAAGTAAAATATCTCTATTCTTCAAAACACTCTTTCCAATAAGCAAATCATCCAAAAGTATGGATATTAACTCTATCAAATATTGGAACAGTACAACTCATAAATTTATCTAAAAGGAGTTAAAGTCTTCACATGAGAAATGAAGAAACATAAGAAGAAAAATTGATAGATGAAGAAAAGTCAAACAAAACTAGCTGATCAAATCCAAATTAGCTTGCCATTCTATAAAGAGAATACACCTTGACAGAACGAAAGTCTCCCTCTCCACCAAAACTAGAACTAGAACTCTTAATCATAGAAGGCAATTGGAAACTATGAACCCAAATACATATGTTAATACCTTGTGTGCTTATTTTTCTAGACTGTAGAAGATGGCAGTCATAATAAATTCCAAGATCACCAAATCCATATATGGGCTGTATATAAGGTTTGTGATTGAATTCTTTTATAACATCCATCACTTCAAGAACATTAGCTCTCGAGAGTCAATCATGCCATGCCTAAGCTCTATAATTATTCTTAGATAAAAGGTTATTCATAGAAAAACATGCAAAAAGATATACATTAGACACAAGAGCTCAAGTACCAAACTTTTCCCATGGGCACATATGAATGAAAGAGGCATCCACATAAGTCAAAACTTTATAACACTTAGCTAACTCGATAGTTTTGAGTTGGTACAAGTCTAGTCTTTTATAAAAAGATCCTAAATATAATGGAGCAAGAGGAAAATGTATTCCTTGACAATTTTTATTGCTAAAGGAACAACTGCTTAAGAGAAACCATCATTTAGACACCTTGGGAGTATGTGTTGTGTCAAACAAAAGATTATTAAAGCCACTAACTCATGCTGATGGTTTGGGTACACAAGAAGACAAATTTCAATCCCGTTAGCATTGAACTTTTTATTAAAAAACCCATATCCAATTGGAGAAGTGTGCAACATTCAAAGTTTTACGTAGACTTTTGAGTAAATCAAAGAAAAAGTCTTAGATGCATACCTCTTCTTCAGAGAGCTTGATAGAGTGAAAATCATACTTCCTCATACAAAGAAGTTTTAAGAGAACACACACATCTTCCAGAGTGAAGGCAAATTTCCCGCATGCTGTAATCCTAGTATGAGAAAAAGTGCTCCACCTTGTAAGAATAACATACCATACATCCATCATTTTCTCTTTACAAATATTGAGCTTGGAAGTGACACATACAACATCAAGTATTCCAGCAGATGAGAGAAGTTTAACATAATTAGGATTCTTCAACATCTTGTTTAGGCACTCATCCCAGCCTTGAACAAATTGAGAATTAGAGCCCAGCTTAGTAATAAAAAGTGAAAACTCACTATGCTCAAAATTGAACTTCAGAATGGATAGTTATGGGATACCACTTCTTTTATAAGGAGGTGCTTCTGAGCATAGATGATTCCAAGCATATACAACAGGCTTAAAAGGGTATTCACCAACTTGTCCGGCAAGGACTTCTTCCCAAAAACGATCTTCTCCTTTTTCTCTAATAATTTTGTCTTTCTAATTTTCCAAAGACAAAAGGAACTTCACCACTCTTTCTAACTCTAATCTTTTTAGGAGAAATTACTTTGAAATCATTATTCTTCCTTTTATGTGCAGTAGTCTTTTACATTGTTGCAGTTTTTCTAGGCTCACCATAATGGATCTTTGGAAGAAAACATGTCCTAGTCATAGAGGAAAATGGAAAAAAAGCCTACAAACATGATCATGAAAAAAGAGATAAGTATACATATGTAATAATTTTTATTATTTATTTATTTGTTAAGCAAAAAACAAACAATAAAAACACCAACATAGTAAAACAACAAAATTTATCAAAATTATGGATTTTATTATTATATATAATAAAAAATAATAACAAATGAATAAAACTAAAAAAAATTGTAATATTTAAAATAAAAGTTCAATTAAATAAAAAATAATAAAAAAGAGCTCACGCACATACTACAAGCTCTACTTAAAGGAGCTCACAGCACATGTTGCAAGCTTCAATTGAAAGAGCTCGTGGCTCACGGCACATGCCATGAGCTTCGATTGAAAGCCACTAGCTCCAAAGTAAAAAGTTTCACGAGCTCCAAAACAAAAGGCTCGCAGAATGCCATGAGCTTCAACATTAAAAAAGCCCAATTATATATATATATATATAAAAGAGAATCGCAACTTATGCTGCTAGCAAGCAAAAAAAAGAAATAGGTTAGCTTTTATTTGCTCTAGCTTGACTACAAATAAAAGCTGACATGTAAGGAGACTTAATTATCTTTTACTAGAATATGACCCATGCGTTGCACACAGGCCTCTTTGCACCTCTTTGTCCCTATCTTTGCTTCGACATCTTTTTTCTTTTTCTTCTAAAATAGAGAAAGTAGAATTACCAGAGAAACTGTGGTTATCTCTCTATCTCTCTATCTCCAAGATTGAGCTTTTGTTGTTGTTGTTGTGTTTCACAAAAGTTTTACCTAAAAGAGAAAAACTAAGTCCAGTTCTATTTGTTTTTGCTCTTTTTTTTTTCTGTGTTAGAAAAGACCTAAAAAAAAAAAGAACAAAGTCTAGCCCTTTTGTGGGTACTTCTTGTAAATTCATCTTCTTATTCTATTTTTTCTTCAGATTTGTTACCAATTTTTTTTCTTTATTTTAGAGTTTATTGTTGTACTCGGGTAGAATTGTTAAGGAACATTTTTTATTTTTTAATTTTACTATCACGCTTGGGCAATTTAAGATTTTTTTGGGAAACTTGATAGAGCTTTAAAACCCCTTCTTGAAACCACCTTGTTAGAGGTTTAAAATCGCCTCCTTAAAGCCTTACATGTGGCAAAATGAGGAAGCCTTAATAATGTTATAGATTTTTTTTTCTTTCATTCTAGTGTTTCTCTTCTTATTTTTCTTTGATCTGTTAAATATTCCTATGAAAGGCTACACATGTAAAAGCTTCAAAATAAAATAATAGTTATACTTCAAAAACAAACAGGAGCATCAAAACAAGCTTTAAGATAAAAAGTCAATTAAAAAATTTTGTTCTCCTTCCCATGTTTGCTTGTCTTTTACACTGTCGCTTTTGTAATTTTACTTTTAGCTACAAATTATAAATCATTGCTTGAAACAAATCATTGTTTCAAAAAAGATTTTTTTTCCCCTTTTTGGTTACCAAGATAGTTTTCTTTTGAAACATAAATAATTCTTGTTCTGAGCTCTTCTTCTAAAATCAAATAATTTATTTGTCTACTTGAACATTTATATATATTTAAAAAAAAATCTTTTTCAATCAAAAAGCCTAATCTCATGCATGAAAATTTTCTTTTCTTATATTTCAATTAAAAAAAATTCATGTAGGGGGCAACAAGCAAAAAAAATTTATTTTTTTTTTTGAAAAACAAGAAAATACAAATAAAAGAGAAAAGGAGATAGCAAACAAGAAATTATTAGAAGAAGAAGAAAAACTTACTTGCTTAAAAAAATTCAACAAAAAAAAGTCCTTGCTCAAAATTTTGTTTTACTTGGAATCTGAATAAAGAAAATTGTTCATAGTAGCTTCATATTTATAGGGCATATAGAATCAAGGTTTTTATGAAAAAAGAGTAACTTTCCTTTTACAATTTTTATTTGATAATTTTATTTTATGGAAAATATATTGTTACATGATCAATCAAATATTACACAGCACAGTAACATATTACTGCCTAAGATGATACTACCCGAGGTGTTATTACCCAAAATGTTACTATACAATACATTATAATAAAAAATTAAACTTTTACACTCTAAATTAATATATAAGAATTATTTTTAAGAAATAATTCTTATGTAGAGCGCAAAATGTAGGTAGTCGATATTGGTTAATACCTATTCTCTAAAGAATTATTTTAGTGCATAATATTGTATAGAGAATAATAAGATAGTCATTACAAATGAAGTTATACTTCATGCAGAACAACTAAAATAAGTGAAATACAACTTCGCGTGGAATAGCCACTTCATACAGATAACAGTGAAAGTAACTTGGAATAAGTGACAGGGTTCACAGGTTACTTTTATCTTGGGATGCTCTAGAGAGTCTCGCTTGACGACTTAAATATGGAGTTAGTTAAGAAGTCTTCTTTTAACCTTTTCTTAAAGTACAAGTGTTTCTCCCTTTTACCTTTTTCTCTTATACTTGTTCATGTACATCTTTTTCCTTTAAGTTGTTCTTGTACAGCTTTTCTTATATACCTCTTCCATTTACTCTCTCCTCAAGAATAAGTCTTATTATGTTATTAACTGTCATAAAATCCATTACCTTAATAATTTCATAATGCATTTCTAACTGTTCTTAACAATAAAAACTCAGTAATAGTCACCCAATATTCAAGTCGTTATTCATTACGTGCATTTAAAACCATTATTGAGTAACTACCATTTCTAACACCATATATAAAACTTTCACAATACATTTAAGGGACTTTTTCCAAACTACCTTACTTTCACTCAAAGCTTTTCTCTCTAGCCCTCGTATAAATTTTCTACCTTTTTTTTCTTTTTAGGTTCTCTTCTACCTGCCGTGACACTGAGTACTTAAGGAACTACTCTAATATTCTTTTTCATTTTGTTTGCAATGCTTTCTCTTCCCATGACAAGAATCCCTTGTACAATTCACATGCATGTTTTTTCTTTTCTGTAAATTGCATCAACATTTCTAATGCAGCATATCTTGGTGTACCTTCTTATAGCATCATGTTTGTCTTTTCCCTATTACAATGCCTAGTCAGTCATTTAGGAAAAAGTTCAGATCCAAAAAATTAATATTTTCAAGGTTTATGCTTTAATGGACTATCCAGTTGTGGCATCTTTCATATAAATATGCAATACTTTTAGTAATGCCAATTGCAATGTTATGCACTGTAGGAACATTTTTCCAAAGAAGTTGTAAACAAGAGATCGCAAGCCAGTTTAGAACCAAAATGCATGTAACTGCACAAGATTAAGTGTCTATTTAGCCAAACTTTTTTTTTTTAGTTTGAAAGCTATTATGAAACTTTTATGAAAACTAATAGCTTTTAAAATTAAGTTAAAGTTGTTTGATAAGCTGTTTAGCAAAATAAATTATATAAGATCTAATTTTAGTTAAAATTACCATAAAAGGTATTCATGCCAACTTCAATCACCTAATAAACCAAAGCGAAATAAGAATACTTCAAACTTATATACGATTTCAGATAGTAAAATCAAAGAAATCCATATAGAAATAAAACAACTCTCAAACTTTGTATAGTAGTATAATATTAGATTTTTGTTGATCAAGTAAGCAATAAGACCATGATGCTTCAATTACCCAAGAAAAACGAGAAAAGAGGAAACGATATATTTGATATTAAAATCCTTTTTAGTGAAGATGAGAGAAAACGTTTGAATAATATCTTGATGCGGCTTTAAATTTTAGGTCTTCTTTTCTCTTAATTTTTATAAGAACAAAAAGTCCTAAACTTTACTATTCTGCTGTTGGGCCTTTTGTTTGTTTTTTTTTTCTAATAGTCTTTGTAGAATAAAGGTAAATAAGAGGGAGATTGGAATTTAAGTTATAAAAGGGTGATTTGCAAGGGAAGAAAGAGAAGTGTGAGATTATTAAGAAAGAGATGGGTATTTGTTGAAAATTTAGTGTGTTTTTAAAAGAAAAAAAAGAGAAAGCTCCTTTTTGTAGCTTTTTTTAAAACTTTTTTTAATATTATTTTTTTAAAAAAAAGCTTTTTAAAAAAAAACTTCTCAAAATTCTGTTTGTCCTGACTTTTACTTTTAAGAGGCAGATAAGTTAAAAAAAATCAGTTAAACAGGCACTAAGGTGACTAGTTATCCCTAAGGTACTCATTTCTAAAGAACTGTTCTTTTATTCTCATATTTGAGCTTTCATTCAGAACTTTCACAACCATCAATAAGCTTGTTAGATTAATCATTTTTATGTTTTGAAATGACAAAAAGAAATGATCAAAAATCATTCAAGTTATAGAGGATCAAAGCTCTCACATCCCTAAACAATGTCAAGTAAGTTTGAAAAAGAAAAGAAATTAAAAAAAGCTCTCAAAAATGGATTCTGGTCCAAATCTATCGATACATGTTCTTCATGTATCAATACATTTGGATAAGTATCGATAGATTCCAACATCTATTAATGCATGTTCTCCAGTAGAGTCAAAATTCAAAAGTCAAACTCAATCTATAGATACATTCTCAATTGTACTGATAGTATTAAGGTAAAATGGTTATTGACTCAAAAGTATCGATACATCTCATAAATATATCAATACATTTTCAACAAAAGTGCTTACTGTCTCAAAAGCATTGATACATTGGTAAATGTATTGATACATTTTAAGCAGAACATCAAGACGCTTACAGGCAAGTTCAAATTTATCTCTACTTGCACAAATCTATCGATACATCTAGGTAGGAATTCAAAAATAAAAAGCCATGTATCGATACATCCACATATGTGTTGATACAATATGACCGTTGGAACCTTAAATGAAAAGAAAAACAGCTACTTTCACAATAAATGCACTCCTAACTACCCTTGAAGCTTCAACAACTATAAATACAAGCTTCCTTAGCATTTATAAAGGTTAGAAGACTTGAAAACACAACTTAAGAAAGAAGAATTAGTCAAAATTCATTCAAAATCCATTGTACTCTTCTTAAATTCTAAAAGTCTTCTTCTCAAGCATTTATTAAGCTCTCATGTTTTCATTTAAACACTGTACCAAATTGTCTATTCAGCCTTTAAGATGCATATTTGCTACACTTATATTCCTCTCATTGTACTTGCTTAAGTGGTTATACCTTAACCAATAGAAATGGTAGAGTGGTTGTGCTTTAACTATAAAAGGGCATTGTATTGAATGGTTATGCTTGATCCACAAAGGCATTATATTGAGTTTTGATCAAATAGTAGATTATAAACTCCTTAGTGAACCTAAAGGAAAGGACATAGGTAAGGAGGCCAAACCTCTATATAACACTTGTGTTGATTCTTCTATTTTTCCTTTTACATGAAGTTCAAATTTCTTTCATTGATCAAGAGGTCAATTAATTTGTTTATCTTCAAATTGAGCATTTGAATGAAAAAGGGGATTTTATCTTCTTAAAATTAAAAGGTTCTTCAAAAGTTTCAAAACAATCCAATTCACCTCCATCTTGGACTTATTCATATTAAGCTTATTAATCTGACAATTGGTATCAAAGCAATTGCTCAATTTTACAGGTCTAACAACCTTGAGTGATCTGAAAAACAAAGCTCAACATATCAAAATGGAATCCATTTCAACTATTCTTGGTGAAGGGCATTCAACTCAAAAACCCCCATTCTTCTCAAGTACGAACTATCCCTATTGGAAGAAAATAATGGAGATGTTCATTCAATCGGTTGATCTTAATGTTTGGAATATCATCTTAGATGGTCCTTATGTTCCTACAAAAGAAATAGATGGAAAAACCATATAAAAACTAGGAAAGAACGGGATGACAAACAAAAGAAGTTAATATAAACAAATTGCAAGGTATTCAATATATTTCTTTATTCTTTGAATGCTAGTGAATTCAATACAGTATCCATGTGTGAAACCGCTAAACCAATTTTGGATACTTTAAAAACAACGTATGTGTCACGACCCAATCCCAGGGCTGTGATCGGCGCATGGACCTAATAAGCATAGCTCACCAAGCCCAAGCAAGCCTATTTTCATTTGCTTTACTCCACGTATGATCGTGTGAGGCATCCACATGCAATGCACCCAGTGCACACAAAGCCAACTCATAATAGCATTATAGATAAAATATACACATACATACCAGTCAAACATAAAATTTGACAATGTACATTGCATGTACATAATCACAATACAAAATGCCCATGACTTCCAGTGAAGAATTTACAAGAAAAACGAGCAACTATTGAATGCCGGACACCTACCAAGAGACGAACTACAATGATCCCACAATTTAGGATTCTACAATCTCTTGATCTGAAAACATGAATTTTTGAAAATTGTGAGTACGAAACTCAGTGAGCGAACATTAGGTGGGAACAAGCAATAATATCCAAGAAGGATTTTTAAACCATGATGCGCACATTTGGAACAAAACCATTTTGATTCAATTCAATATCAAACCCTTTCCCCCAATTCAAATTAATTTACAATGAAAGGGTACTCAAATTCACACATATACTCACATAGATAAACACAAATATCACCACTATCTCACCAACTCATGTGTAACCCCCACATCGCGCACATAACTGGAGTTATCGTGTGCATCCTCCCACATCGTGCACAGGCAATATCATCCTCCATATATTCGCACCCATCATCACTGACATGTGCTCCCCCACATCGTGCACATGTACGGTTATAATTATCACACAATATTATTTGTCAATGCATATCACATATACACACATATATAGCAGCATATTATAGGGGCACATGAATTCATGCCTTTATGCATATCACAATTTACATATCAAAACATTTTTATCAAGGGCTTGTTTGTCTACATGTATTTTAAGAAATTTGGATAAAATCATTCAAATTATCCATCTCAATACATGTACATTTCCCAAAATAATTTGAAATGCAAGTTCACTCACAGTTGTCGAAAATCTGGATTCCGGGTGCACTCGGACTAATAGTCCTCAGACGCGATTCCTTTGCCTTTTTCTGATATCTCACTATCTTGACAAATAACAAAGTCGAGGAATTTACTATATTTCTAAATTGATATAAACTAACTTAAATTACTAATGCATGATATGCAAATGCAAAAATGCGTCCAATTATCGCTTAAATGCGGTATCGATTAAATTCGACCAATCGTCCGATTAATTGACGTTTGTGTCCAAATCACATCCAAATTAATCCATTTCTCTTCTAAAACCTTAATTCATCACACACATTTCTAATAATTAAATTTCAGCATTGAAATCCTTCAATTTCTTCACATAAAAATTCGGTCATTACGGTGTACTAACACCGTAATTTTTCCTAGTCACATTTCTCACTTAATTTTTCATTTTTCCTATTCATTTTCCTTGAAATTTAAACAATTCCTCCTTGATATTCAACCCTCATGGTTCGGCCAATGAAGAACCCTAGTGAAATCGAATGTTTCTCTTGTATTTTTGTTCATAACCATGCTTAACTATCACCAAACAACAACATAACTAAAATTCAACTAATTTCCATTATCAAATCTCCCTCATACCCATTCGGCCTCAAGGATTTCAGCATGATTACTCAACATTCAGCCATGAAAATTAAGAACTAAAGCATGGGTAAGCTAGGATTAAAGTAAAACTAAAGAAATTTTACCTTTGGTTTGCTTGATTCTTGAAAAACACTTAAAATCTCTTGATTTTTAGCTAGGTTTTTGCTTTTCTCCCTTTGTTTCCTTTCTTTTCTCTTCAATTCTAATTCATGCCAATTTTGGTGAGAGAAAATAGGTTTTATGGCTGATTTTTATCTTTAATATTAAAATATTAAGGCTTGACACATGGCATAAAGCCATTGGTCCATTATTTTAATTATTTCACTTTTTCTATTGAATTTTCCACCACAATTATTCTTGTATTTATCCAATCCTACCACAAATAAAATCCCTTGGTCTTGACAAGTGCTGGGGTGAAAAATTTACCGATTTGCCCCCGGGATGAAAAAATTACGATTTTACCCCTATACTCCGAAATGTACCAAAATTACATTATTTCTACTTTTCAACCTCAAATAACACTAATACTGATCAATTTTAATCAAATGAGGCCAAAATGTTTTCTAAAAATTCTCGTTTGGTCCTCTAGTGGTAAAATTACCATTTTGCCCTTGTGCTCTAAAAATACCGAAAATCACAATTTTTCACTACTAAACTTCATTTTATACTCCAATAATCATATTATATTTCATATAATTATTCTTGGTCAATTGTGATCAAATCTTTGCTAAAAATCCCTATTTTGTCCTTAAATGGCAAGATGACCATTTTATCCCTAATCGGTCAATTTTCTCGATTGACTCCAAACTGGACCTTAAACTCCAAATCATTATTCTAAGTCATTCTGTGGGTTTTAGAATTTTCAAATTCCTCTTAGAATTTCTATTTAAACTAGTTCAAGGCTCAATTAAACTTGGTTGTACCACTCGGTACAATATCGTCTTTTAATTGAGCTTAACAAGGTCTCACAATATGAGGGAACAAATCAAGTCAAGGAATCCAAGATAGGATTTCTCACACATGATTATGAGCTATTTAGGATGAAAGAAAATGAGACCAAAAATCAAATGTATAAGAGATTCACACACATACTTGGAGGATTAAAAGCCCTAGGGAAAGACTTCCCTAATGCTTAACTAGTCAAAAAGATACTTCATAGTCTTTTCAAGTCATGGAGACTAAAAGTGACAACCATTGAGGAAATAAGAAACCTAAATGATTTCAAGTTAGAGGAACTTTTAGGATCCCTACTTACCTATGAGATGACAATAAAACATGAGAACATTTTAAATGATGAAAAGAATGAGGACAATAAAAAGAAAGGAATAGCTTCCAAAATTGAAGAAGATGAGAGAAACATAAGAGATGAGAGTGAGGAAGATGAAGACATAGCCATACTAGCTAAAAGGTTTAGTAAATTTATAATAAAGAACTGTAAGGGTAAGAGACCTCCTAAAAGAAACATGCCAAAAAGGGAACATAGAAAAGACCAGTTAACAAGCTATGAGTGCAGAAAAATGGGACACACTAAATATGAATGCCCAAATAAGAAGAATGCCCTAAAGAAATTCAAAAAGAAACCATGGTGGCCACTTAAAGCGATAGTGACAACTCTCAAGATGAAGAAGATGAAGTTGTCAATCTTTGTTGCATGGCACTTGAGGATTCCATGGTATGCTCTACCTCTCATGATTCAAATTCATACACCTTAGATCAAGACTCATACTCATTTGATAAACCATAAGATGCATATGATGATCTAGTATTTGAATTTGAAGAAAAGACGTTGAAATACAAGAACATCATATCCAAGCTTAAAGTAGAAAATGAGTTCTTTGTCAAAGCAAAAGTAAAACTAGAAACCATAGTCAAAGGCTTGGAAATTGAGAGAAATGAGCTGAAAAGGAAAAATGAGAATTTGCATGCTACATTTTCAAAGTTTAACATGAACCAACAAAAATTAAATGACATGTTAGAGACACAAAAAACGTTCTTTGATAAATAAGGAATAGGCTATGATGGAGCTTAAAAGGAAACTCATTTTAAAAATTTCTTTGTTAAAGAAAATGTAAAATTTGGGTCTTTCATCAAATGCATTTATTGCCATAAAATAGGACACTCTACTTACAATTGTCCTTTGAGAACTACTACTTTTAGAGACAAGAAAATAAAAAGTGTATAGGTTTCAAAAGGAAAAAAGCCTCCACCTAGTTAGGTACTAAAATTAGACTAGGTTCCAAAAAGAACCAAAGACATTAACACATGGCCGAAGAAAATTTGGATACCAAAGTCAAATGTTTGATTTTGTCTTTGTAGGAGCTCACTTGTTTGAAGTCAAGAACGTAAGAAAAAGGAAAGTGATATCTCGATAATGGATGCTCTAGACACATAACCAGAACCAAAGAGTTTTTTAAGGAATTAAAACTAAAGAAAAAAAGGAAATGTAACCTTTGGTGACAACTCAAAAGGTCACATAGAATGCATTGGCACAATTGATAAAAATTCTTCGTCCTTAATTAAAAATGTTCTATTTGTCAATGGTCTTAAACATAATTTGTTAAACGTGAGTCAACTTTGTGATAAGGTTTTAGAGTTATCTTTGAATAATTAGTATGCCATGTTGTTGATATTAAAACAAATGAAACTCTCGTTGTTGGAAACAGACAAAGTAACACATATGTTGTCTTCTTGGATGATTTATTTCTAACAATGTATGTTTCATGGCTAAAAGGAATGAAGATAGTTAGCTATGGTGTAGAACACTAGGACATGCTAACATGAACACAATCCCAAAATTACTATCTCTAGATCTTGTAATAGGACTCCCTAAGTTAAATTTTGAAAATGATCAACTTTATGATACTTGAGCTAAGGGCAAATATAGAAAAAACTCATTCGAATCTAAACAGGATGTAACCACCATTAGAGCCTTGCAATTACTTCACGTAGATCCTTTTAGGCCAACTAAAACCACTAGCTTAGGTGGAAAGAATTATGGTTTAGTAGTTGTGGATGACTATACGAGATTCTTTTGGGTTTTTCTTTTTTTTTTTTTTTTTTTGCACTCAAAAATGAAGCTTTAAAAATCTTTACTTCTTTTCACAAAAAAGTTCAAAATGAAAAAGGATATAAGATAACAAAGATTAGAAGTGATGATGGAAAAGAATTTGAAAACCTAAGTTTTGAACAGTTTTGTGATGAAAATGGATATAATCACAACTTTTCAGCTCCTCAAACACCATAACAAAATAGAGTAGTGGAAAGAAAAATGTCACGACCCAATTCCCGGGCCATGACCGGCGCAAGGACCCAATGAGCATAGCTCACTAAGCCCAAGCAAGCTTAATTTCACTTTCTTTATTCCATACATGCTCGTGTGAGGCATCCACACGTAATGCACCCAGTGTGCATACAATGCCAACTAACAGTGACATATCCAGTCACACATACACTCACACACCCTTTCCGGGTGTGGACACAGCCAATTCACAATGACACTATTAATCACGGTATACATGTACTATTTCAGTCATGTATTTGAAAACTTACATTGCTTACACATTTACATTCATACCAGTCAAATATAAACTCTGACAATGTACATTACATGTACATATCCATCATACAAAAACCCATGACTTCCAGCGGAGACATGTACAATAAAAATGGCCACTACTGAATGCCAGACACCTACTAGGAGATGGACTACTGTGATCCCGCGATCTAGGAATCTACAATCTCCTGATCTGAAAACATGAATTTTTGAAAACGGTGAGTATAACACTCAGTGAGCAAACATTAGATAGGAACAAGCCATAATACCAGGAAGGGTTAAAAATATGATGCATACATTTGAAACACATTCAATTGTTTATCCAATTTATTATCAAACCCTTCCCCTCACTTCAATTTAATTTATAATGAAGGAATAATCAATTTCATACATACGCACAAAAATAAATACAACATTCCATTGTCTCACCTGCTGAAGATATCGTGTGCACCATGTGCACTCACCAGCTCATGTGCATCCCCCCACATCGTGCACATAGCTGGAGTGGTCCTGTGCACCATGTGCACTCACCAGCTCATGTGCATCCCCCCACATCGTGCACATAGCTGGAGCTACAGTGTGCATCCCCCCACATCGTGCACCAACCACATTTTCCACATCCAATCTCACCGACATGAGCATTTCCCCACATCACACACATGTACATTTACATATATACATCAACAATATCAAATGTCCATACATCACACATATTCACACATATGTAACAACAGGTTATGAGAACACATAATTTCATGCATACCACATAATTCCATCACGTAAAATCATTTTTATCAGGGGCTTGTTCCCGGCACACATTTTAAAAACTTTGAATAAATCATTTATTCATCTATTTCAATACAATGTGCATTCCCCAAATAATTTGAAATGCAAGTTCACTCACCGTCTCACAAATCCGGATTCCGGATCTCTCGGATTAAAAATCCTCAATCACGATTCCCTTACCTTTTCTGGACTTCTCACCACCTTAACACAGAATAAAATTAAGAAATTACTATAATGCCCCCAAACTAATACAGATTAATTTAAATTGCTAACGTATGATACGCAAAGGCAAAAATGCGTCCGATTATCGCTTTAACGCGGCATTGCCTAATTTCGACCGATTACCCGATTAATCGGCTATTATGTCCAATTTGATTCCGAATTGGCCCATTCTTTTTCTAATACTTTAATTCACCACAATTCATTCAATTAATGCCAATTTCAGCATTCACCATTTTCCATTTCTTTATGGAAAAATTTGGCCAATACAGTGCATTAGCACTGAAAATTTTTCCTACTACATTTTTCACTTGCATTTGTCATTTTCTAATTTCCTTCATTTCAAATGAAATCATTTCATTTGAAATGAAACAATTTCTTCATGGTTTCTCTACACCCTAGGTTCGGTCAATGAAGAACAACCATGAGATTCAATTTCTTTCTTCCATTTTTGTCCATAATCATGCTTAACTACCTCTAAACACTAACATAGTTTAAATTCAATCCAATCCAACATCAAATCCATACTCATACCCATTTTTCAGAATTCATTCCATCATGATATCTCCATATTTAACCATAGAATTCAAGAACAAAAGCATAGATACGGTAAATCACAAGCCAAAGTAAAGATTTATTACCTTTTTCAAGTGATTTCCTTTGAAAATCACACTTTTCCTTAAATTTCCACCTAGGTTTTGTGTTTTTCTCCTTTGTTCTTCTTTTCTACCCTTCAAATCTGGTGTGAGCCGAATATAGAGAGAGAAATGAGGGTTAAAGGCTGATTTTTATGGCTTAAATAATAAAATATAAAAGCTTGCCACGTGTCATCACACCATTGGCCCATTTTCTTTACTTTTGGACTTTTTCTTCCATTTATTCTCCACCACTTGATGAATCAAGTCAACATCTGATCCAAGGTTGATCATGGCTGGAAATAATTGTTCTGGTGATGGAAAATTACGATTTTACCCCCGAGATGGTAAAATTACAATTTTACCCCTATACTCCGAAATGTACCGGAATTTCATTATTTTCACTGTCCAACCTCAAATAACACTAATATAAATCAATATTACCCAATTGGGGCAAAATCCTTTCAAAAAAATTCCCGTTTAGTACTCCGGTGGTAAAATTACCATTTTACCCTTGTGCTCCAATAACACCGAAAATCACCATTTTACACTGCTAAACATCATTTTATACTCCAAAAATCATAACTATATATTTCATATAATTATTTTTGGTCCAATGTGATCAAATCTTGGTTAAAAATCTCCATAAATCAACAAATGAGAAAATGACCGTTTTGTCCTTAATCGGTCAATTTTCCCGATTGACTCCAAACTGGACCTTGAACTCCAAATCACTATTCTGAGCTGTTCTGTGGGTCTCAGAATTTTGAAATTCCTCTTAGAATTTCTATTAAACTAGTTTGAAACTCGATTTAACTTAATCGTACCATTAGGTACAATACCGGCTTTCTAACAACTTAGACAAAATCTCACAAAAAAATAGGAATTTCAAAGAGATGGCTAGAACTATGTTATGTGAAAACAACTTACATAGATACTTTTGGGCCGAAGCTATCAATACCTCTTGCTATATCATAAATAGAGCAATGGTTAAACCAATCTTAAAAAAGACCCCCTATGAACTCTACAAAGGAAAGAAACCTAACATTAATTATTTTCATCCATTTGGTTACCAATGTTATGTCTTAAACAATAGGAAGGATAATCTAAGTAAATTTGATGCTAAAAGTGATGAAGGAATATTCTTAAGATATTCCTTGACCTCCAAAGCATATAAAATATTCAATAAGAGAACATTAGTTATTGAAGATTCTATTATGTGTTGTTTGATGTTTTTAACCCTCTGTCTAGAAAGGAACATTATGATGATGATGTAGATATCCTTCAAGAACAAATTAAGGGCTTGATCTCAACATTGAAGGATCCAAAGTAAATAAAGAGGCATCACAAAAAGAAAAGCAAAACGTTGAACCAATAATTAAAGAAGATGAGCGTAGCTATCCAATGGTAAGAAAAGAAGTTGATGAAAGAAAAATCATTGGTGATATTAATTAAGGGGTAAGAACCAGGTCTAGAGTTCAAATGTTTGTGAATATGTTGCTTTTATCTCACAAATTAAACCTAAAAAAAAAAAGATGAAGCTTTAGATGTTGACCATTGAATATTAACCATGTAAGAAGAATTGAATGAATTTGAAAAATGCCAAGTGTGGGAACTAGTTCCTTGGCCAAATGATTACCTAATCGTAGGTACAAAGTAGTTTTTTATAAACAAAATGGATGAAGATGGAATCATAACTAAAAACAAAGCTAGGCTAGTTGCCAAAGGATATAGTCAAGAGAAGGGTATAGATTATGATGAAACCTATGCCCCGGTAGCTAGATTAGAAGCAATTAGGATCTTATTAGCCTTTGCATGCTATGTGAACTTTAAACTTTATCAAATAGACGTCAAAAATACTTTCCTAAATGCGTTGATTAATGAGGAAGTGTATATTGAACAACCACTTAATTTTGAGAGCCTAACTTTTCCAAATCATGTATTTAAATTAATAAAAGCAATATATGGATTAAAACAAGACCTTATAACTTGGTATGAAACATTATCAAAATTCTTAATAAAAAATGAATTTAATAAAAGAAAAGTGGATAAAACTTTTTTCATCAAAAACAAAGACAAAGATATTTTAATTGTGTAAGTTTATGTTGATAATATTATTTTTGGGATTACTAATGAGATTCTTTATGAAGAGTTTGCTAAAACCATGCAAGAAGAATTTGAGATGAGCATGATGGGTGAACTAAACTATTTTCTTGGACTACAAATTAAACAAAAAGAAGAAGGTACATTCATAAATCAAGCCAAATACACAAAAGATATGACTAAGAAGTTTGGTAGGGACGGCTCAAAGACATATCACACACCAATGAGCACTTCAACCATGCTTGACAAGGATGAAAAAGGTACATCCATTAACTAAAAGCTCTACAGATCCATGATTGGTTCCCTGTTTTATCTCACTACTAATAGACTAGATACAAGCTTTAGTGTAGGTCTACATGGTAGGTTTCAATCATCTCCTACAGAACCACATCTAAGTGTTGTCAAAAGAATTTTCAGGTATTTGAAAAAGACATCTAATCCATAAATACGGTATCCAAGGAGTTTCACTTTTGATCTGCACTTATACTCGAATGCTGATTTTGGTGGTGTAAGATAGATAGAAAAAGCACATTCGATACATATCAATTTTTAGGCAGTATGTTGATCTCATGGTTTTCAAAGAAACAAAATAGTGTAGCTCATTCCACTACTAAAGCTGAATATGTAGCAGCCGAAAATTGTTTTGCTCAAGTGTTATGGATGAAACAACAATTAGCAAATTATGGACTAGCTATAGAAAAAATTCCCATAAAATGTGATAACATCAATGCTATAAATCTCACAAGGAATTCTATCAATCACTCTAGGACTAAACATATAGAAATAAGGCATCACTTCATTAGAGATCATGTTCAAAGAAGGGATGTTGTCCTTAAGTATGCAGGTACAAAAGATCAATTAGCTAATATCTTTTGAAAAGCACTTGATTAGGGGTGAGCAAATGGGTGAATTGGGTAGTTTGATCCATCATACCTAAAGACCAAATAGACTAATCATTTTTAAAAAATCGACCAAAACCAACCGAATAAAAAAAAAAGACCAAACCGACGAAACATAAAATTGGTTTGGTTGGTCCTATTTTGGACCAATGGACCAAAATTTTATCACTTTTTTTTACATATTATAATATTAAAACTTATAAACTTCATCTATAATTATATATATATATATATGAAATTATATAACTTATATGTTGTAATGTTTTATATCAAGGTGTGTACAAATAATAATTAATTATTAACAATATGTTATAAGGTGATAGCTAATAAACTTATTAAGTGTAATCATATAAATAAAGTTTATTATAAGTTATAATAATACTTATGTATAAATTAAATATATGTATATATATATTTAATATATTACTTTATTATATACATAATTAATGATACAAATTTTATGTTAAAATATTTTATATAATCATATAAATAAAGTCTATTATAAGTTATAGTAATGCTTATGTATAAATTAAATATATGTATATAAAATATGTGACTTTATTATAATATAGATGAAATTAACGATATAACTTATATGTTGTAATGTTTTTTATCAAAGTTTGCTTAAATAATAACTAATTATAAACAATATGTTATAAAATCAAAGGTGATAACTAATAAAGCTATTAAGTATAATCATATAAATAAAGTTTATTATAAATTATAGTGATGCTTATGTATAAATTAAATATATGTACATATAATATATTTATACAATTATATATATATATATTCATAACATTTTATGTTATGAAACATTACTAAGGTGTAATAATGTCACGACCTAATTTCTCGAGCCATGACCGGCGCATGGACCCAATGAGCATAGCTCACTAAGCCCAAGCAAGCTTATTTTCACTTACTTTATTCCACGTATGCTCGTGTGAGGCATCCACACATAATGCACCCAGTGCACACAAAGCCAACTTATAATGGCATTATTAGCAACAATATACATGAACCATACCAGTCATGCATTTAGCAATTTACATTACATACACATTTTCACATAGTTAGATTGTATTCATAATACAAAAGGACCCGTGACTTCCAGCGGAGACATTTACAATAAAAGGGATTACTATCGAATGCCAGACACATACCCAGGAGATGCACTACGAGGACTCCTCGATCTAGGGTCCAATAGTCTCCTGATCTGAAAACATGAATTTTTATAAAACATGAGTACGAAACTCAGTGAGTGAATATTAGAAGGGAATAAACAATAATAGCCAAGAGATTCAATAACCATGATGCATGGTTGAAAATAAGGCCATTTTCATCTAGCTACTATTACAAACCCTTTTTCCCTTACTCAGAAATTTATTACACATTCAAGGATTAAACATCCTTGAATTTACACCGATCATTCTAGCAAAGTAGTAAAACTGACGATTATTTACAAACCGTCACATAATAAGGGTTTCACATACCACACAGTCACACATATATACACAAAGATATGAGCAATCATATACACCGCCAAGTCTTTACTGTCCTAGGTGGTACAAAGAAATAACTATCAGAGTACACGGTAAGGGGTATCACTCAGCATTATTCACTCAAACATGGGGGTCACTCAGCATCCCATTTTACACACAGGCATGGGGGTCACTTATCATCCCATTTTACACACAAGCATGGGGGTCACTTAGCAACCCATTTTACACACAATATTATTTGTCAATGCATATCTCACATATACACATGTATAGCAACATATTATAGGGGCACATGAATTCATGCCTTTATGCATATCACAATTAACACATCAAAACATTCTTATCAATGGCTTGTTCTCAAGCACGCATTTTAAGAAATTTGGATAAAATTATTCAGATTATCCATTTCAATACACGTACATTTTCCAAAATAATTTGAAATGCAAATTCACTCACAGGTGTCGAAAATCTGGATTCGGGGTGCACTCGGACTAATAGTCTTCAAGCGCAATTCTTTTACCTTTTTCGGACGTCTCACTACCTTGACAAATAACAAAGTCGAGGAATTTACTATATTGTCCTTAAATTTATATAAACTAATTTGAATTACTAATGCTTGATATGTAATTGCAAAAATGTGTCCAATTATCACTTAATCGCAGTATCGATTAAATTCGACCAATCACCCGATTAATTGGCGATTGTGTCCAAATCACCTCCAAATAATCCCATTTTTTTTCTTCCAATATTCCTAATCATCAAACTCCATTTCAATTAACTCGAAATATGACCAAAAATCACTCTCATATTTTCCAAGGAAAATTCAGTACATAGAGTGCACTAATATTATAATTTCTCAAGCTTAATTTTCTCACCATAAATCTTTAATTTCCCATTTAATTCACTTGAAATAAAATAAAGTTTATCATCAACACTCCACATACTAAATTCAGACATTGAAGGGTTCACCAATAATCAAATTATTCAAGCTTGATTCTCATTTTCCAAACCATTTATTCTTAACCAAATAACACAAGATTTCACCCAAAAATGAAATCAATTCATCATCAGATTATCACTCCTCATATTCGGCCACATAGGGTTCAATGGTGAACAATTCACTTTCTTGCTAAATTTTCATATCCAATTCTTCCAATTTAATTTCTAACATTACTAATTATCAAACACTATCTAAGTACCTTGAAATGTCACAATTTGGGCATCAATTTCTCCCTTGAATATTCAGCTAAAATGGATTTTTATAGAGTACAAAATTTTCTTCCATAATTTTCTTCCTAAACTTGGCTAACTACCTCTAAATACTAACATAGTCTAGAATCAAGGCAATCCAACATTAAATCCTCATCCATACCCATTTTTCAGAATTGAACTCATCATGATATCTCAATATTCAACCATGGAAATCAAGAACAAAAGCATGGGTATTGTAGGTCATAAGCAAAAGTGAAGAATTATTATCTTTTTTACTTGATTTTTCCTTGAAAATCACACTTTTTCTTGAATTTTGGCTAGGTTTTCTTGTTTTTCCCTTTGTTCTCCTTTCCTTTCCCTTAAATCTGGTGTGTGCCGAATTTAGTGAGAGAAAATGGGTTGAAATGGCTGATTTTTAAGCTTTAATAATAAAATAAACTAACTTGCCACATGGCATAATGCCATTGGCCCATATTTTGACTTTTTTGACTTTTTCTTCCAATTCTTTTCCACCATATGATTATTCAAAGTCAAGATATCATCAAAAGATGACCATGGCTGGAAAAATATATTCTGGTGGTGAAAAATTACGGTTTACCCCCGAAATGGCAAAATTCTGATTTTGCCCCTATACTTCGAAATGCACCAGAATCACATTATTTCTACGGAATCACATTATCTCTACTTTTCAACCTCAAATAACACTAATATTGATTAATATTAATCAAATGGGGCAAAAATCTTTTCAAAAAAATTCTCGTTTAGTCCTCCAGTGGTAAAATTACTATTTTATCCTTGTGCTCCAAAAACACCGGGAATCACAATTTTACATTGCTAAACATCATTTTATACTCCAATAATCATAACTGTATTTCATATAATTATTTTTGGTCCAATGTGATCCAATCTTGGTTAAAAATCTCCATTAAATCATCAAATGGCAAAATGACCGTTTTGTCCCTAACCGGTCAATTTTCCCGATTAACTCCAAACTGGACCTTGAACTCCGAATCGTTATTCTAAGCCATTATGTGAGTTTCAGAATTTTGAAATTCCTCTTAGAATTTCTATTTAAACTAGTTCAAGGCTCAATTTCACTTGGTTGTACCACTCGGTACAATACTGTCTTTTAATCGAGCTTGACAGGGTCTCACAAATAATTATAACATATTAATATATAAGATATTTATTATCATATATTATAATATTAACATATAACTTATATCATTTAAAATATATAACTTATAATTTTATATAAATACAAATTTATAAATAAATAAATATATATATATAATTAATATTAAATTACTATGATTATGATTTGTATACATACATATAATACCTTAATATATTTTAAATATATTACTAATTAAGTTTACTATCAATTCTTCTTAATATATAAAAAACATTACATATATTAATATATGTATATATAATTAGTTTAATTTTTTGGGTAGATTCGTCTAAAAATTTTAAAACCAAGAACCGACTAAGAAACCAAGTGGACCAAATATTGTGGACAAATTGATCCAATGGATCAATTAAACCGAACCGTTTACCCAAATCGCATTTGGTTTAGGCAGGTAATTAATCTGGATTGGTTTTGCTCACCCCTACGCTTGATAAATAACAGTTTTACAAGATTAGAAGGAAACTAGGTTTGATAAACCCAATATAAATAAATAAATAACTAGCTAGTGGCTACCTCAGATGATTGGCTATATTCATGTCTAAATTCATTCTTGGTATCATGCATGATGATTGGTTGTCCTCATGTTTGAAATGACTTCATGCAAAATGTTTGAATGATTCTTGGCATTAATAAACATGCTTGTTCATGACATTTCGATGCATTTTTGTCGTGGCTATCTAATTCTTAAGGCTTGTGAGAGAGTTGTAAAGTGAACTAAGATTTTATTTCAAAAATTCTTGATATTCTGTTCAAACTTCACATGTACAAGTTCCACACCTATTTTAAAATATTTTCAACTCAAAAACTCACATTATTTTGTTTATAACAAGTGCCTAGACCAAATCACGGATTCTTTGAAGTTGAAATCATCTTGTTCAAGGCTATAGAGGCTCATGTCTCGATCCATGACCCCATGCATCGATACATGAAGAACATGTAATGATAGATTTCTCCATTTTATAGATGCATTTCGTCTAGTAGCCAACATTAAATTTCCATGTTACATGCATCGATACAAATGCATATGTATCAATACATTCAAGAACATATATCGATACATCACAAATGTATCAATACATTTCGTCCAATAGCCAAAAATAAAACATTCTACTTCGAATGTATCGATACATGTACCAATGTATCAATTCATCTTGGGGTTTTTAAGAGTTCGACAACTCATTTTCACCCATTCTTCGGTTTCCATTTTCCAAATTCTCTCAACTCTTAACTTTCCTTTTGTTTTTCACTCAAATCTACACAAATTAAGTTGTTTCCTCCCCTCTTTTATTACTCCAAACAATCATTTCTCTTTAAAATTTCATCCCATTTTACCCAAAATCCAAAATTCCCAATTTCAAAACCCTAACTCTTATTTCATCTGATTCTCGAAATTAGTTACTTTTTCAGCCAAAATCGTTCAAATTAAATTGTCTCTCAATCCCTAATAACAACTTCCATTGATCATTTCCTTTCAAATTCCTCTTCAAATAGCTTCTTATTCAAAATGCACAAAATCCACCGACAACAACAATAGGGCTTCCAACTCTAAAGAAACTCTTTTTTCCCAACCTCCCCCATCGTTGGTCTCACACTTTGACAATCGCTCCTTCAAACAGAATTTTTCCCATCCATCCTTAGAGCGGCAATTCAACAGGGACTTCGCCAAGCGCGATATCAAGCTAAGTCAAGTAATTGACTTCAACTACCTTAGGAGGATTAATTTTCCATAGATAGATAATTTTTGTGAATTAGAATAGCTCAATTATTTGTCAATGAACCACACCTCTTCTACTAATCTGGTCCAAGTCTTTTATTTCAATGCCACAACCAAATTTCAGGATTATGATGATAGTGAACCTATACAGCACACTGATAGGTTATGCACTTATGTTATGCACAAAAAAATTGTAGTTGCTGAGCACACCCTAGATACTATTCTTGACCTAGAAATCCATCAGGGTGATTTGAATTATGTTGAGGGAGTAATGTCAGAAGAACTCTTATCCACTGTCTACACCTATACCCCCACTAATGAAAAAAACATGGCCAATGTCAAACACCTTTCCTTTTATGATTGCATCCTCCATCTTATTGTGTCTCAAGTTCTCCGCCTTCATAGCACAAATTACTCCACTGTCAAAAGTGAGGATTTCTGGTTTTTGTATCATATCAAAACCAATCAATGTGTCAACATTGCCAAATTCATTCTTGGTGACATGCTAAAGATCATAAACAAATCTAGGAAAACCCTTTTGTATGGCATAGCCATTAGTGCTATCATCGACTCCATAAGCATCAACACTAGGTGTGATCAGCCTAAGCAACATGCGATGCACGCGAAGATCAATGAGCATGCCATCAATAAGCTTGGCTTTGTGTATGTTAATCAATTTTAGGTCCGTAACGAAATAGTAAATGAACCTAAATTTGCTCGAGATGAAGGTTATGAGGACACTTTTGCTAAACCTAGTGCCGGTCCTAGCTATCCTCCCATGTCCACTGCCTTTGATAATGAGCAAGCTTATTCCTGATTATTATCTTTTATGGAATCTATGGATGCTTGTGTGATTCACAAGCTAGATGCCTTAGAGGCTCAAAACTGGGAGCTCCTTCCCTGCTAGTAGGTACTCGGGAAACAATTCACCACATTTCATGCCCACTTTCCTCCTTCTACTTGAGCACATATCATGGGACATTGGTCGCTTTTTTCCCTTTCCATGCTTTTGTTGGAGCAGATGGCCACATTTTTCTTCGTGCTCGTCATTGCTCATTTGCTAATTTCTGACTATTCATCATAGTTTGTTTTGGAGTTTATTTATTATTGTTACATGGTCTTCTATCACCGATTTTGATTTATACCTTGGTTTTTGCTATCTTATGTTTATGAATAGCTATTTATCTTTATTGCTTATCGACATTTTTTGTTCTCTATATTGCTTTGTGTGGCTATTTTCTATTATTCTGCTCCAATGCTATCTACAGTTACTTATTCACTCATGTTGAGCTCTATATATATTTTTTTTATATATAACAAAAAGGGGGAAAATGGAGACCAAATTTTTAAATCACATACTTTTAATTCTTTTTCATATAAGGCCTTGAGTTAAGGAGGAGGACTTACGATTAAAAACAATTTTCAAATCCTAAAAGTTTAGCAAATTAAATTTTAAAAGTTTGCTCATTTGTTTTGTCATATCAAAAAAAGGGAAATTGTTAAATTAATCACTTTTATGTTTTGAAATGACAAAAATAAATGACCAAAATTCATTCAAGTTATAGAGGATCAAAGCTCTCACATCCCCAAATAATGTCAAGTAAGTTTGAAAAAGAAAAGAAATGAAAAAGGCTCTAAAAAATGCATTTTAGTTCAAATCTATTGATATATGTTCTTCATGTATCGATACATACATTTGGATAAGTATCAATAGATTCCAACATTTATCGATACATGTTCTTCAGTAGGGTCAAAATTCAAAAGTCAAACTCAATCTATCGATACATTCTCAATTGTATCGATTGAATTGAGACAGAATACTTACTAACTCAAAAGTATCGATATATCTCATAAATGTATATATGCATTTTCAACAAAAGTGCTTGCTATCTCAAAAGTATTGATACCTTGGTAAATGTACCAATACATTTTAAGTAGAACATCAAGACCCTTGCAAGCAAGTTCAAATGTATCAATACATCTCAGCAGGAATTCAAAAATAAAAAACAATGTATTAATATATCCACATATGTATTAATATAATATGACCGTTGGAGCCTTAAATGGAGAGAAGAACGACTACTTTAACAATAAATGCACTCGCAACTACCCTTGAAGCTTTAGTAACTATAAATACAAGCTTTCTCAGCATTATAAAGGTTAGAAGACTTGGAAAACACAACTCAATAGAGAAGAATTAGTCAAAATTCATTCAAAACCCATTGTACTCTTCTTGAATTCTAAAAGTCTTCTACTCAAGCATTTATTAAGCTCTCATCTTTTCATTTAAACACTATACCAAATTCTCTATTCAACCTTTAAGAGGCATATTTGTTGCACCTCTATTACTCTCATTGTACTTGCTTAAGTGGTTATACCTTAACCAATAGAAAAGGTAAAATGATTGTGCTTTAACCATAAAAGGGCATTGTATTGAATAGTTATGCTTGATCCACAAAAGACATTGTATTGAATCTTGATCAAATAGTAGATTTTAAACTCCTTAGTGAATCAAGAGAGGACATAAGTAAGGAAGCCAAACCTCTATAAAACACTTGTGTCGATTTTTCTATTTTTCTTTTTACTGGAAGTTCAAATTTCTTTCATTGATCAAGAGGTAAATTAATTTGTTTATCCTCAAATTGAGCATTTGAATTAAAGCGGGGATTTTATCTTTTTAAAAATTAAAAGATTCTTCAAAATTTTTAAAACAATCCAATTCACCCCCTTTTTAGACTTATTTATATTGAGCTTATTAATCTAACAAAGCCATTAGAGAAGACTCCTTCATAAACCGCCCAAAACCAGCAGCACCGAGGAAATGGTTGCTATCCTAAGCTGCTGGGAAGAGATTCTGGTGGGCTTCTGCATCCATCTCATCCAGATTCCAGATTCTTGTCCAATTCTGAAGTCTTTAACCTGAAGTTTTGAGGATTAGAGTCCTGTGTAGCTTTCATCCTCTCAGAACATCTTTGCATGCTCGAGAGTAACCTCAGCAAGACATGATCCTTGCATTTTCGGAAAAGTGAAACTTCATCCGGGAGAGGAAATTGTCTCAGCATTCCAGAAGCAGAATAAAACTCTTCTTTTTCAGGAGGCAGGTAACAAAGACATGGAACAGTTCGATTTGAGGATGGAGGAGAGGAATGAAATAGCTTACATAAAATGTGACTGTTAATGGTTCGCTGTTCATCATCAGGCAGACGTAAAGTTGGTGACATATTATTCTTGTATCTTCTTTGTTCGGTAACACAGGCAATCAAACTATATTACGAATTGCTGAAAACAGTCGGATACATTTGTAAGGACTAAGGATTACATTTAAAAGGAAGTCACCATGTAAGCACATGCTTATGTAGTTTCTCTGAAAATCTTTTTTAGGTACAATCCCTGACAATAATCCGGTCTAATGAACTTCACAGAAACTGATGAAAGCAAAATCAGAATAATATTCTGGTACCTTCTTTTTGTATGGCTTCTCATCAATTAAGGTCAGCTTTAGTAGATGTGTAAGAATTTCACTGCTTTCATCTTCACATGGTCATACACAATATGCAGCCTTTTTTCAAAAATTAAAACCTGGAAAACCAAGAAACTGAACAACAGCCTTTGCCACCCCAATAGAAGTTTACATATGTTGATCTTAAACCACCCAATAGTAGGCAATCTTGGCCAACAAAATGAACATGTGATATAATCGTCTCATTTATCTCAAAGGGTTCATGCCAATATATGAACGAAAGTGGGCAGAGAAAACGCAAGAATGAGAAATGATTGCTACAAAATAATGCTTTTAATAAAATAAAAATGCAATACATAAACAGTATATCCTGAACATTTGATAGCAATCTCAATACTAGAAATTGACTTTTTAAGGAGATTACACAACCCCTAGCAACTCCTAGCCTAGTACACAAACAAGCTCAGTTAGCTGCTGCAGTAGGTAGAGAAGCACATACAATCTGATCTGATCCCCAGAAGTCAACAGAGTTCTCTTCAAGAATCCAAATGTCTTTTTGGCCATTCCATACATTATGTATATAGATATAGTACAAAAAGGAGACACAACAAGCAGGTTTACTTGGTGCAAGTTCTGCACAACAGAAACATCCAATGTGATTAGAACATCTCCCTACATATATATAAATAACTTTGAAAAAGCAAAACAATAGAAAAAGAAAAAGAGGGGACTTCAAATATCTCATTACCAGCACAATAAGTATGCTACACACTCTGTATTTTGCTTGACATTTCTTTCACTTTTACACCTTCCTTTTCCTGCAACAAACAAGTTTGAAAATGTTTAATTGAATCAATGTCACAGGCGTCAAGTAGTAGTGATGAAAATCACAAGTAAACTTAACATAGCAAAAACAATTATTTGAACAGTTTCACATATCACAACATCAATGTTGCTTTCACAGTGTGCGTCTCTAGTATAACTTAAGGCAAAGCACTCCAAAAGGCTTAATCATCTTCAGACATTAATTAGTGTTGAGGTTGCTGAGCAAAAAACAAAAAATGGTGTTGAGGTTCACATGCGAATGTGATGTCCCATATTGCTTAAAAGTGGGATGTTAAAAAAAGGACATATATACATGGAAGACCCAAAAAACCATTTGCTTAGATTTTTGGGTTCAAGTAGTGTCCAACATGTATATATATCCCCTTTGGTGTGATCCCCATAGACTCAAGGTTTGGCTTATTTCCCCAACAAATTGGTTTTAGTGCTTCAGATGCAACTTGGTGAGACAGCCGACAAGTATGGTGATGCAGTAGTTTTGAAACCCAAAAAGGTGATGCACCAAGATAACCTGGATGCACAAGAGTGTGTGGTTGAGTGTTGCCCTAAGGTGCGTGGGAAGCTAAGAAACAATGCGAAGGTGGTGCAATTGGTACAACCTTGACACAAGGAGATGTGTAAAAGTTGAGTGCTGATATAAGGGTACATAGGTAGTTGAGAAAAATAGCGCAGTTTGCTCACACAACGGAGCTGATCACAACTCACAAGTGAATGGGGAAGATTTGTTGAGACTCACATGTGAGTATGATATCTCACATCACTTACACGTGGGAAGCCATAGTGGGATATATACACAGAGGACCCAAGAACCCATTAGCTTAGGCTTTTGGATGCAAATGGTGTCCAACATGTATGTATGGTTAGCGTGCTCCCCATGAGCTTAAGGTTTGGTTTAACTCCCCAACAAAGTTGACCATATAACATCATATAACAATCTGAGAAGCACTTCCCAAAAACAAGATGAAATGTGGCAACCACAGCATAGATTCAAACTTTTCTACATTATCAAGAAATATATTCTAGTATATAAAAGCATCACAAGTACAGGAAGACCAGTCTGCATATTTATACATAGTGAATCAAACCACATGCTTCTCCTCCCTCTGTTTTCTCTAATTTTAATTCCCTCTTTACCTGGTTATTCCAATAAAAAAGTCCAAGTTTACTACAATTGAGAACAAATATCACTTAGCTAAAGAAGCTTTAAAATGTTATGAATGCTCCCTTGCCATACCATAATTCAGTGAAAAGCAAAGATCTTATCATTACGCCATTTTTGAAACACAAATTTGTTTAGCTCCTTTGGCAAAATTCAAAGTGAAAGTGAAACTATGGCCTCTCACATATAGAGTTAAGGAATGAAGCTCCAGGTTCCAAAAAGAAACTATAATAGTTCATTCCAGATCCCAAAAAGAAATCGCAATAGCATTGTCCTCACAATCGAAGCTTAATTAGTAATTTTTGCATACCTATGATGTTTAAAATACTTTGGACTATCTAGTGGGAAAAAAAGGAGATTTTTTAACATAATCAAGATATCAGCCTTTCACATCTAGTAGATAATACCAGCTAGATCCTTGCTAGATACAAATAAGCTTGAACATCAACCAAGTGGGCCACATGAGTAAAATAGCCCTAACCACAAACCACAAGAAGCATTTACCAAAGGGCAAAATCAAGATGAAATTCAAGTCAGTTTCTGAAACAGTTCCCAACTATTTTATGCCAAAATTACTTTTCCAAGCTTTAATATCCTACAAAAGACACCCAATAAATTCCAATTCTGAATAGTGAAAACATTCATCCCTTAGGGCATGTGTACTACCCAGACATATCTTGCTGCAAAGCCAAAATAATCAGTAGATCATCAAGCTACAAGTAATTTTTGGAAATTCCATCATTAACATGGTCTGAAAGATAAGAACAGCTCTTCAATGCCGTGGCTAACCTTGGTGAACAAACCATGCACAAGACTTTGAACTAACATGGTGTTCGGTACTTTGCTGGTAATGTGATTGCTAGGTAAGTGATTGCTGAGAAGATAGCATTATAGCGTTTGGTATACATGATAATGTGATGATTGCATAAAATGTAATTACTAGGAAGATTACATTGTAGTGTTTGGTTTGTAAGTACTTTATTTGGAATGTAGTGTTAATTTACAAAATGACCCTTATATATGAAAATATAAAGTTGAATAAACTTATATTTATTTTATGTAAATTTTTTATTTTTCAAACTCTCTTAAAATAATAAAAAATAACATGACAAAAACAAATAATATTTGAATACTAATTATTTAAATATTAAACTATGAAATTACTAAATATTTATTTCTATAATAATGCCTAGAATTATCACACTAATAATAAAAAACATTATCGATTTTCAGCTTGAGAGGGGTGTATTTGTCCAGCCTGTTTTCTTGACTTTCCCTCTTCCATGGGAAGGTCACTTTCACTCCAGCTCAAGAGGGAATCACATTCCCTCTTGGGCCAGCAATGTCGTTATTTTGGGAAAGTAACCTTCCCATCAAAGTACCATACCAAATGTGGTAAGGTGATTACATTCAATTAAATTCCCTGCAAAGTGCTTAACTTCTGCAATACCAAACAGGACCCAAAAGTAGCTAATAACTTCAGCAAAATTAGGTGATGTGTTGTGGGTTTTAGGTCAAGATAACCTTCAAGAGAACAAGTGGAAGGGCATATTAGAGACATTGCCCTGGGTTTCAAAGAAAAAATGAACTTAAGAGAGAAACAGAGATGGAACATCAAAATCCTACATGCACAAGTTGCAAAAGCTCTAAACATCCAACTTCATGAAAAGCAAAATAAAAATGGGTTCTTTGCATTTTCCAAAAGCTTGAGGTTTCAAGCAGCAAGAATCCTTAACGTTTTATTTGGGGGTGAGTAACTAAAATGACAGGTGGTAAATGAGCAGGTTCAGGTTGGACTCTTTTGGGTCAGGTCACAATAGTTTTGGGTTGTTCCAAGTTCAGGGCCTTTTCAACTCAGGTCATTTTGGACCAGGTTGTCTCGAGTTCAGATCAGGTTTGGGTTCAAGTTGAAATAAAATTGGTATTTAAACTTTACATTTTGTAAAATATCATTTAATCACAAATTCAATCATCTTAAATCTTAGTATTAAGTTCAAGCTATTATTGGCTTGGTTCGGATTGGACTTAAGTTTGTTTGTCGACTTTTTGGTCACCTCAGGTCTGATCAAGTTTGGATTCGAGTTCATTCTGCCATCTTTAACCAAAACACTTTGATTCAAGTTGAAACTATGCCTCCTAACTCTCATGAAAGATCATACACCACTTTCTAGCCTTCATAAAGTAATTCCAACTCTATGGCAATACCTACTGCACCATGCAAGTCTTCCTCACAAGTTAAACAAAAATATGAAGGATTCTAGACAAATGTTACTATAATTTTACTTAATAAATTGACCAGATCTTATTATCCATAATGCAACCTCAAAGCATAACTTCATGTTCAAGAAATCATTTTTTATAATATTTTAGAGTCCTCCAAACCGATTCTAGATATCAATCACTAGTGAGTAGTGACCACAATGCTAAGCTAAGAATCAAGTTTTGAATGTTTTTCTTTAGTTTCAAGAACAACCTAACTAGATCTATGACCCCAAGAGTTAGGTATACACTGATACTTGAAAGGTTTTAGATGTACAAGATCTATTTTAGAGATCAGTAAGCCCCTCCCTCTCTCCATCCGGAAAAAAAATCCCTTTACCTCCTTTCTACTCAGTCTAGCACCATTTCCTCTAAAAGATCTAAAGATGCTAAATCGTTTTCTCCTTTCTGAAATACTAAAAACCATATGCAGCCTTCATTTCACACATAGCATGTCTATAAAATCCAAGAAAGGAATGAAAGCAGGACACCAGACTCCCTTAACTAAGATCAAGCAACCTACTTTATACAATATCTAGAGACACCAAAACAAATTGAAGCATAAAAAGGTCCAACATTTTAGGGTCAAATAATGTGATTGATATAATAAGTATATATCATTGCTTATAACAAAAGAACAGTGATTGCTTAGAAGCCACTTCCCAAGTACCCCTAGAGCAATACTTTGTTTTCACCAAACTTAGCAACAATTCCAAACTAAAGGAGCTAAAAGTTATGACTTAGAAACTTAACTTTCCCTTAAAGATATACCATTAAACGAATTTATTTACGCTTACCAATCCCTTGCTCTCATAATAATCATCCAATGCCCACTGATACTTGGACTGATTTAAGCCAAACCAGCGAGCTAAATGGTCATCCAAGCTTGAATGAGCTGCAAAACAAAAAGAAAAAAAAAAGGTAATAATACATATCCGTTTATTGTCGAGAAAATGCAAACTATGAAGACAATTAAACTGTAGCTGATCCGCCATGCTAATGTAAAGCTTTGATTAATAAACCCGTTTCATTTCTTTTTTTTCAAACAAAAACAGACAAAAGCATTATAATTAACCCCAAAAGCTCTTTTGCTAAATAAAAAAAAATGTGAAGATAAGAAAGAAGATACCGTTTTGGACTTTAGAGGCAGCATTTTTGAAGAAACCCAGAAGGGAGCCAGCAGAATCGGAAGCAACAAAAGACTTATCAAACTGTTGGGGCGGCGGCTGGACCGGGGGAGGAGGAGCAGCAGCAAGAGGAGGCGCGGCCACCTTCTTGGGAGATTGAAAGACAGGTGGTTCAGTGGGCGTAGGTGTAGAAGGCGGGGTAACGAAGACAGTGTAGGGGCCGATCTTGCCGATCATGGGCGGAGGAGTAGAAGGGTCCCTGTTGATTGGCATTTTTTGGATTAAAAAGAATGGGAGGGAAAGGAAGATGGAGAAAGTGAGCGTGAGATTGGGAGGGTTTGGGTGGCGAGAGACAGAGAAGAACACAAGAGTGGGACCGCTGAGTGGGAACAGTTCACGCAACGCAAGTGGGGGAAGATTGTAAGCTATGCTTTGGACGCTTTTTCAGATCTTTGTCTTTGATTGATACTTTTATTTTCCCTTCTCTCTCCTTTAACTTTACTCTTTTCATTTTTAAAATTAAAAACAATAATTACATCTCTAAACTCTTTTTTATTTTTTATTATATTCAAATAATTTTTATATTTATAATTTATAATCGGATAAGTCTTACAATCAAAAAAATATACTTTGTATCTCGAAATTTAAATGCCCTAAACCGGTTGGTATGGATGTTGCTATGATTTTTTGAACATGATTAAATTAATTTAGTGGGAAATATCTTATATAATATATGATTACTCTTATTTAATTTTGTCATATCAAAACAATTACATCATTTATTATGAACACAAAGGATGTTAATTGATTATAAATTTAACAATCTTTAAAGCCATTTGTCATGTGACATCTTTTTGTCAATATAAAAATTTATTTATATGCAAAATATAATATAAATTTATTTAGATAAAAAAATAAATATTTTTTTAAAATTTTGAAACAGTTTGAAGCTTATTTAATATTTTAATTTATTCTCTCTTTTCTTTTTTTTATTTGTTTAAAATTTTTATTTTTAATTACAAAAATTGTTAAATTTAATTAATTGTAATTACGGTTCAAGTATTTAATTAATTTTGAAATTATTTTTAATTATCATTAAATGTATAATTCAAATAGAAAATTAATTATCATCCATGAGATTTTATTGAAAATAAATGTTTCCCCATTAGTTTGAAAAACATTTTTTATCCTTTTTTAAAAATGAACTGATATTAAGATACCATTAGTCAAATTAATATTTGTTCATGGTTTACTTTTAATACTAAAAAATTCTCATTTTGTTTTTTGTTTTCATTTTTTTCCTTTTTTCCTTTTTTTCTATTCTAATCCATTTCTTTATCACTAAACCCATCTTTTTCAAATTAACAATAATTAATTAATTTTAACTAAAAAATAATTGGATATATTCATCTCAAAGTTAATATAGAATTGAATTAAATATAAGTTTAAGACATTTAATATATAATTGCATTAGAATATAAATTAATTAAATTTAATTTGATAATAAGGGGAAATGATATGAAGGGGAAGATACATTATGTTAATTGAGATATAATTTGACAACATAGAGATTTGGGTGGATTTGGACTGGTTGATTTGGAAATAAAAAAATTGAGCAATGCTTTATAAATGATTGTGGCAATATGGAAATGAGCAAGATAGCCTATGGAAAGAAATTTTGATAGCAAATAATGATTATAAGCCGAATGCCCTTTTGTCCAACACTAATATTACTCGTAAAAGCTTGAATCTATGGAAAAATATTATTTCTCCACTATTGTTTACTAATAAATTCTTTTTGCAGTTTTCAGCAAATTTTGAAATTGTAGTAAGTAATGGGCTCTTAATAAAATTTTGGCATGATGAATGATGGCAAGGTTCATTCTTAAAGAGAGACTTTCCATGCAATTTTGCATTGTCAACCAACAAAGATGATAATTTGCATGATTTTGGAGAATGGCAGGAAAGTGTTTGGCAATGGAAAATTGAACTTCAATGACAATTTTTTTGGTGTGAATTTGAATAATGTATTGGACTTTAGAGTTAGCTATGGGAACATACCATCAATGATTCCATGCCAAATGGGGTCATTTGGAAGCCTATTACAAGTGGAAAATAGTCTCTTAAATCCTTTTGCTAACTAGTGACAACTATACAATGTGACAGCACAGAGCTCTAGCACAAGGTTTGGATGGGCTATGCACCTTATAGAGTGAATGTCACATCCCATTTTTTGAAGGGATCGTGACCGAGGCAAGGACTTGGACGAGTATGACCCGCTAGACCCAAGCAAACTTAACATCATTTAAACATAACCATTACTCATTATACATCTTTCTTTATCATGCAAATACATACATAATTGCACCGTTATGGATTTCACCAATCAACGCGTTCATAAACATTCTCATAAAAAATATTTCATAATCAAAAATAGATCCATGTGTCCGTACATATAACATTCATTTGTGCACTTGCGGTCCTCACATGGGCTCTCAAGCCATCATATTCAATTCACACACACACATATAACTCACATATATAATTCATACCATGTATAACGCCATAACATGACTACATCATCACAACAATATCCAACAACGTTATAACATAATTAATTAAGTAAAGACCGATTCAACCAATGAAACATGACTTGATTTTCGAGGCTTCAAGAGGGTTACTATACCACCTCCCAAGAAAGAAGAATGGATCATGTCTTCATGACTTGAGTGGCTAAAGAACTATCACTGATTGACAACAAAAATAAGGAAACCTAACGTGTAAGTCACAAAGGCTCCGTGAGTGATTACGAGAAGGGAACAAGCTAAGCAAAAGAGTTTTTGCACAAATTACATTGTTAATGTAAACATCAATATTGAGATAAACATACTTCATTTCTTTTTCAAATTTCTCATACAATAAAGCTTTTACAAACCAATCTTAATTTCATGGCAAAATCGACATTTCATAAACATATAGTTCTTTAAATAAGTTGAACATTTATGCAAAAACTTTAGGAAAACAAGAAAGTTGTACCTTATTTGTGGTATAGGATCTTTTTTAAGGGAACCGATACTTAACCATATAAACCTAAGCCATAGGTAATTTCCTCCAAACTTTTCATAAAGCATATGAGCTACTCATGTACTCAAGATTATCCTATAAGATTCAATCATAACATTTTTGTGATCATATTCTAATCCATATAACTCAAGCATAAGTTTCCAATCCATATATCCCAAGTAATCAATTTTTTCAATCCAAAGAACTTAAATAATCAATTTTAAATCCATAAAACTCAAGTGGACCTTTTTTCTTTATAATCTATAAACTCAACCAACGCATTGGAACTTATTCTATTGATTAATCACTCTTGATTATCTTATAGCTTAGAGTTTAATCTACAACCTAATCAAACATTTCAAACATAAGAAACAATCACAAGAAACATCACAATGCAAGAGTAATATGCAATAGTCATGAATGCAAAGATGCTTATTGGGTCCTGGCCCACATATAGGCATCATAAATAGGTGGTACATTCGCCCTACTTGGGCTATATACATTTGTATGTGTGGCACAATGTGCCAGATGACATTGTAAGCAAGAATCATAGGTGGGACTTTATTGTTGATTTTGTACACATAAGTATACATATCATTCAAGTAATATAGAGAGAAGTCAAGTATCGTTTCCCACAGAAATTTGCTTCTAAACTTTCACTAAGTATTAAATTTGTAACAGAATTTTTCTTATCCTGGCACTCTATTTTTGACACTCAATTAATATAAAATTTACTACTTAAATTAAATCAAAGATATGATTGTAATTTTTACTAAAGAAACTATTATTGTAAAGACCTAGGATCATGGTGTCTCTCAATATTTCATTTGAACCTAATCTTTTCCTTTAAACTTAGATTAATGGGGTGAATGGCTAACCTAAAAATTGATTTTATTTACTAGTCTCTGTCAATATTCTTGCACACATATATTTCAAAATCAATCTTATATGTTTATGCAAATTAGTTAAGAAAAGCTCATTAAGTTTATGGTCTAATTTGCCTGCCTAAGGTATTTAGGTATATGTCTATCTTAAATATGAATCTATCACCTAACCTTTAAGTGAATTGAACATAGGCTATTCTAATCAATGGTTTATTATAAACTCCATAGTCATTTCAACTAGTGATCAAGCAAAGAAACATTAATCATGGATTTGAATAAACCATATAATTTCCATTAATATTAAGCAAAGAAAAATCATATATTCAACCTACATATTTAAATAAACCATAATCCTAGAAAACTAATTTAGTTCATCATCATTTCTTCAAAAAAATCACAATTTCAAAAGAACAAATCATTTCTACAACAAAAAGATAAGAGAGAAACGAAAAACTAGAATGAAGAATCTCAATCTTCAATCCTCTTCATTTTCTTCTTGTTTCCTCTTTTTGTAAAACCCATTTATTTTCTCTCTAATTGTCGTTTGTTTCCCACTAAGGCTCTTTTTTTTTCAACTATTGAAAATCACCTATTTATAACCACCAAAAATCCCTAGAAAATGAAATCCCAAATAGTTGAATTCTATTGAAATGCGTAGGGGCATCGTGGCTTTCCTTTTTAGGCACCTCGACACCCTACACTTAAGTAATTTTTTTCAGTGTCTTCTATTTGGTGTTGTGGCCTTCCTCCATAGGCACCACAGTATTGAGCTCTTTGGATTTAGTGTGGGAGCAATCCTGCTCCCTTTGGCGCTGCAACCTTGGGTATTGCAAGACAATAGTGCTACTCTTTGTGATGCCTTGGTGCAAACTGCAGTAATACCTCATCTTGCAACATGATTTTCTCCTACCTCGAGGCTAATCTGGGAAAAGTGGTAAACAAGAATGTTGTAAGTCTGCCTCTCAATTTTTCAATGGTCCAAGAATCAAGTTGATTGAATCTCTGTAGCTCAAGTTATATTCGAATTACCACAAAATATTTAGTGAAAATCTGCACTTAGTCTCCATTGCATTGTTCATCACCATTTAACTTTATGCATTTGAAAACCTACAAACACAAGGACTAAATCAGTTAAAATAGGACTTTCAACATGAAAAAGAACTAGAATTACTTGAATTAAACTAATTTAACATGCTTTAAACTAATCAACTAAAAATGTAAAAACTGTCTAAAAATTACTTAAAACACAAGAACTTAGCTACATTAACATCCCAAAATGTGGCTAAATAACTCTATATAATAGAGTTTGCACACTCTTACCACCATCTTTACTTACCGCCATCCCAACATTGGATCATTCACGATGAACATCGCCAACACATAGTGGAATTTTGCTTAACAATGGTAAGGATCGCTCTATACGTATCATTGAGTGTTGGCACCACATGTGGAATGATGCCTCACACTGTGTGGAAATGCTATTGTCATTCATCATACTAGATGCAATCAACTCATGTGGAATGTTACCCCACACCATATGAAAGTGCTAGGAAAACATACACATATAAAACATTTTCTCATATCTGAACTTATCATCAAGACGTATTTATTAAGCAGATTCTTGCTACACCTTTAAACTTTCTTATAGGACATGTGGAAATCACATCACATATTATTTCAAAGAACCATAATTCACATAGTCTAATATTCCCCATATAAAACATATCATAAGTTTAAGAGTGAGAATGTTTACCTCTACCTAAACACTCATCTTTATTTTTCATATCAATCATTTAGGTACTTTTTTACCATGAGTTGTATTCTTCCTTATATGTTGATCCCAAATATAAGTGCTAGAGTGGGGTGAATAGCACTAATTTGGTTTTTAAACAAGATGGGGAACTAATCAAGATAACAAAGAAAATAAAAACTAAGTAGACAATGGACAAGAATTTAAGATAACAAAGAAAATAAAAACTAAGTAGATGATGGACAAGAATTTAGAATGGTTCGGTCTAAAACCTACATCCACTACCTTAATTATCCAACCAAGGATGTTCAACAAAATTCACTAAGAAACGGTGGAATTGCCAAGCTCCCATCAAGCTTTTACAATGGCTTTTACCAGGCTCAGCCACAACTTTTACAATGGTTTTTCAAGGACTCAACCAAAACCCAACTTTTAACTTTTCAAGGCTAAGTTAGAACCTTAACACATTCAAGCTAACCTAGCTTGAATCAAACACTTGTAGTGAATCTCTCACTCTAAGAATACAAGGATAAGTGTAAAAGAAAGTACCTATGATCACAAGTTGATCTAGATGGTACAAGGTTGAGTGTTGAATACAAATGCAACAGATGGACGTTTAAGTGCAATAAGAATGCAAAGGATTTTGCTATTTTTGACCATTTTTTCTCTTGGAAGCTTTCAATAATGTCTAATGTTTTCTAAAATTGATTTCTAATCACTTGAAGACCCTTTTATACTTGGAAAAACAAGTCTGATGGTTGTTTGGTAGTTTATGACCGTTGGAAGCAGTTGAAAGTTGGTTCTAGCCGTTAATCTGTCTTTTAGTGCTCTGGTTCAAATTGCAAACAGAGAGCTCTTAGTCAACTAAGTTCTTTCTTAGTCGACTAAGTTGGTTTTGTCTTCTGGTCGCAAATTCTAGCAAAGAGCATTTAGTCGACTAATCTATTTCTTGGTCGACTAAATTGGTGTTTTTTCTCAATATTCTTCAGCCCGTCATTTCTCCAATTTGAATTTTAGCCTACTAATATTCTCCATTATTCAACTAAGAAGCTTTCTTCTTGTTAACCAATCATGTTCCTAATCCATATCAATTGTTGATGTACACATTTGAAAAATTGATTTATTATTTGCCTACAAATCTTTGTCCTGCACACTTAGGTAGAAATATTAGATACAAATGAAATGAGAATGTTTTATTATCATTAAAAACTAATAGAGCCAACACCATATACTCAATCATCATGTTTACCATCAAGGATAAAGTTAGGAACATGCATCCAATTATCATCCATAAGTCCATGCTAGGGATGGCAATGGGTACCCTAGGTACTCGACTCGGTTATATACGGTTAGGATACCTATAATCGAGTTTGGCATAAGTCCGAATCATTTAATTCTTTAAATAATTAAATTAAAAAATGTACAATTCCTCTTATACATTTAGGGGAAGGAGGATTCAAACCCCTCATATTTTTTTTTAGAGAGAGATCATGCACCAACTAATGAGCAAAATGCTCAAGTGTTAAAGATGTACAATTTAACTAGTGTTTAAATTGAAATGCTTAGTGCTAAAGATGTACAATTTTATTGGTGTTTAAATTCGACCTAAGTGACAGAGAAAACACTCAAGACCTTTAGTAACTTTGCAAGCAATTCTTTTTGTTAAAAATTGACAAATATATGGAGAGTATGGTTACTCAAATTATTAATGTGACGACATTAATATATTTAAATTAAAAAATTATTAGATTATTAATTATGTTGAAATAATATGAATATCATATCATATTATAAAGGAATATAATTACTATTATATATATACTTTAAATATAAATATATTTACTTTATATTTTGTGTTAACATTGCTAAAATTATAACTTATAAAATTATTAATTATAATATATGTACCGTTGTTTTATATAAACTTATAATATATATATACTTAAAGAGAGCCTTTGAGATTAAAATAGTTTTGGAACCAAATCATTTTATTTAATTTTATATAATTAAGGACAAATACATATAGTTAATTAAATTAAGGGTAAACTTCACATACACCTTTTGTGGTATGACCCTTTCACCTTGAGCTTTTTTTTCCATATAAAACTATATGTTTTATTTATATTCCGTTAGAGATTAACAATGTTAAATTTTCAGTTTAATTTTTTTGTAAATAAACAACAAAACCCTTTATCCCTTTATTCCTTCCTTGTTTGTTTAGACTAGTTGTATTTCCAATTGTTTCTTTTCTTCATCTAAATACCTTGCTCCTTTTCTTGATGGGCACAAGAACTGCATCTTTGTGTTGGATGTGCTAAGTTTGGGATCTAACTATGTTTCCTTTCTTGATTTTAAAGAAATTGAAGTTTGATTAGAAAAAAAAACATTTATAGTGGCAAAATTATTTCATTTTTATAAACTTATTATTATTAGAGTTAGATAATTTTTAGACTTATCAAACAAACTACACAAGCACAACATTTATCAGCATTTATCAGAATTCTAATTTAATGGCAGATAAGGTTTTTTGGATGAAGATCGGAAGGGGAGTTGCATAGCAGTGGTGGTTTGCCTCAATGTGTAGTGTACGTGATGTTCATGATTCAATTTACTATTGTAAAAGCTACTTTTTATTGAAAATTTAAGATATATTCAACACAAAGAGAAGCAATCGTTTGCCTTTGTAGTAACATACAAGCAAATTTAACTCTGTTATTTCTTGGTTTACAGAATAACATCTTCGAATCATCCTAAGGCTACTTGTACTTAAAAAACTATACAAGGAATGGGTTTTCTAGCTTTCCCTTATCTACCATTTCCCCTCATCATCATAAAAAACTATCAAAAACCTTGGCATCCTAATAAAGGAAAAAACAAAACACAAAATCCCCATTCCCTTAGGTTGAACAAAACATCAATTAGTTCAACAAAGTTACTCCCTAAAACATATACATTCTAGCCCATACAGAAACAAAAGCTTACTCGACATAAGAAGTACACTGTCATCCAGAAGTAATTGTTCCAAAACAATCAACACACTTAATCGACATATCAAAAAGCAAATCACAACAACTTAAGTCAACACATGAAATGTAGAAACTCATCATACCTGCCTTGAAACTCCATAACAAGCATTTAGCAACATGTATAGATAAAGGACATAGTCCCAACCCACAAAAAAAAAATGCATAGTCGCAACCACATTTTTGACTAAACTCATGAGTTTTCACTGTAAAAATCTAAAATTTAACTATTTTAAACCCTAATAACTTAAGAGAGAAAGAGAAAGAGAGATTTTAAAACAAAAACAAGGATTAAGTATTTTAGATCTGTTGACTTATTGTTTGGTCAATGAGAAACTAAAGAGAGAAAGTGAAAGAAGTCATCGAAAACCTCCAAAAGACAAGACACTCATTTTTTTCAAGTTTATAAGGATATTGTTGTCTTTTTTTTATAGAAAATTAAATTAAAATTTAACACCATTAGCCCTTGTGGGAACAAAAATAAAACACAAGGTTTTATATGGGAAAAAGAAGCTCATGGTGTTATGTGAGAAAAGATCATATCACAAGGGGTATATGTGGAGTTTACCTTTAAATTAATTCATGAAACTATAGTTACTAATTAACTTGTAATGTCTTTTAATATATATAGTTTATATATTGTGTTAATTTATAAGAAATATAATTACCATGATGTATATACTAAAATACTTTTACTAACTAGTGTGTTATTTAAAAAAAAAAAAGAAAAGAGAAAGCTTCTGATTGGAGCTTTTTTTTAAGCTCTTTCTTTTAAAATTTTATTCTTTGAAAAAAAGTTACTTTTTTTTAAGAGCTTTTCACGAAATCATGTTTGGTTTAGCTTTTACTTTTAAGCAATAGATAAGTTAAAAATAAGCTAGGCCAAACAGGTACTATATATATACTTTAAATATAAACATATTTACTTTCTATATTTTTGTCTTAAGATTACAAATATTATAACTTATAAAATTTTTAAGTATAATATACATTATATACCTTTATTTATGTAAACTTATAATATATAAACCTAAAGAGAAGTTGTGATATTAGAATAGTTTTGAAATCTAGTTATTTTTTTTTAAATTTCCTATAATTAAGGACAAACTCATATAGTTAATTAAATTAATTCATAAAATTATGATTATTAATTAACTTGTAATGTCTTTTAATATATAGTTTATATATATTAGGTTCATTTATAAGGAATATAATTACTATTATATATATTAAAATACTTTTAGTGTATATATATATTTTTTTAAATATAAACATAGTTACTTTTTATTTTGTGTTAACATTACAAAAATTATAACTTATAAAATTATTAGTTATAATATATATACCTTTGTTCTATAAACTTATAATTTATAAATCTAAAGAGAAGTTGTGAATTTAGAATAGTTTTGAAACCTAGTTTTATTTTTAAATTTCATATAATTAAGGACAAACTCATATATTTAATTAAATTAATTAATGAAACTATGTTTATTAATTAACTTGTAATTATCTTTTAATATATATACTTTATATGTATTAGGTTCATTTATAAGCAAAATAATTACTATTATATATTCTAAAATACTTTTAGTATATATATACTTTAAATATAAACATATTTATGTTCTATTTTGTGTTAACCTTACAAAAATTATAACTTATAAAATTATTAATTATAATATAAATACACATACTTTTATATTATATAACTTATAATGTCTTTCAAAATATACATTTTATATTATATATTATATTCATTTGTAAAGAATATAATTACTATTATATAAGTTAATAATTAATAAACAACAAAATAATATTAATTTTATTTATAATTTAATAATAATAATATATTAATGGGTAAAAACCCTAGCCGCTCCTTTGTTTTTCTTTCTTTTCTTTACCTAGTCAGTAGCCACAACTGTTCCTTTCTTTTTCTTTTCTTCCTTTAGCTGGCAGTCGCTTTTTCCCTCTTCTTTTCTTACTGGCTAGTCAACTATTCAGTTCTCAACCCTAGCCACCAATCGATCTAATCCTCCATTTGTAGTCCTCCATTTAGGTAAGTCTCATTTCTTTTTTATTTTCATTTTTGGACAGCTATATTGTGTTCAAAATTTGGTGGCTTTTTAGCCTAAGCTTTGATACTTTTTTTTTTTTAAAAAAAAAGCAAAGCTGTATGTTTATGAGTATAAAGACCAGTGGCATGCACCCAAAATTGATTGAGAAATGAAATGAAAGGTAAATTAATTCATTATATTTTTATTTTTATTTGTTTTCTGTAAAAAATTATCAATTATCTTAAGTGTTACATACATTCTTATTTTTTTTATTTATGTAGGATCATGTATAATAATTGAACATTCAATTGCCATGCTTGTTGACTGTAAAACCCGACCCTATAAATACATGTCATGACATACATGCAATGAATAACGTGTTTGTATGTTAGGAAAGTTTCAAAGAATAGTTAAAACCCGGTATTGTACCAAATGGTACACTTAAGTTGATTTAACCTCGAACTAGTTCAAATAGGAATTTTAAGATGAAATTTAATATTTCACAGTCCAAGAATGACTTAAAATGATGTTTTGGAGTTCGAGGGTTAATTTGGGATAAAACTGAAAATTTTGATGTCTAGGGGCAAAATCGTCATTTTACCACCCAAGATAATAAATTGACCATGGAGTAAAATTTTTGATCAATATTAACTATTTTGAGAATAATTTGATGATGGGAAGCGAAAAATTTCAATTCCGGCAGTTTTCGAAACATAGGGGCAAAACGGTAATTTTGCCACCCTAGGGGTAAAACCGTAATTTTCACCACTCAAAACTTGTCAAAATCTTAGGATTTATACATTTTTGGTATGAATAATCATGGTATTTCAAGTGGTGAAAATTTGAAGTTTAAAAGATGAAATTTTAAAAATGGGTCCCACGGGAAAGTGACATGTGGCATTTTTAAATGAAATAATATTATTTTAATCAAATAAGCCCATTTAAGCTTCAGCTGATGAGGGGCACGACCCTAAGGAGAAAATAAGAGAGAAAATAGAGAAAAAAGGAAAGAAAGGAGAAAAACCAAAGAAAAGCTTGAAATTTGACGAAGAATTCGCGGTTTTCACCCATTTTCGCGTCTAACGGTAAGATTTTTCGACTTTGGCTTGGTTTCTACCTTTCCCATGCTTTTGTTTTCATTTTCCATGCTTCAAGAGAGAGATCACAAAATAGATCTAAGTGCTGGACGAAATTCAAGGGGAGAGATTTTGGATTTTTCAAGTTTCGATTCTTAGCTAAATCGGTAGTTTTGGTTAGTTAGAGGTGTTTAGAAATTAAATTGGATTCGAAAGCAAGGAATTTTCACAATACCTACTCTAGGCTGAATCTTCAATGCTGTCCAATGGTGATGAATTGATTTTTATTCAAATGGATTGAAGGGAAAATGATGAAAAATGATTAATTGTGCTAGAAATACAAAGTAGAAAATTTACTGGGTGAATGTCCCATTTTAACCGAATTTTTCAAGGAAGAAAGTGACCTGAATTTAGTGATTCCAGAGGGTTATAAGCTGGTATTTGATGGTTAAAAATGTTGGAGAGAGAATGGGACGATTTAGAGCCAAAGTGGAACGCGTTAGCAATTTATCGGGTAAAGTACCGAAAATAGGCTAGTACCGCGTTTAAGCCGTTTTAGGCCGTTGCATTTCATACCATGCATTAATATAGGATTTAAATCAATTATATAGTGATTTAGCATAAATGTGTTGAATTGTGTAATTTTCACAATGTGTCTAGGAGGAGAGCTTTCCGGTAAAGGCAAGGAAGTCGTGCCCGACGAACAGTAATCGGGGCACCTAAAAAGCATTAAATTTGTGCAAACGGTGAGTAAACTTATTATTATTGTAAATTATCTAAAGTCTATTTTAATTGTTATTTGTGAATTTTATGCAAAAATGACTTTGAAAAAAAAGAGAGATTTTGATGTTTGCAAATAAATAAGTTTGAATGATGATATTCGGTGAATCACTTGGATATTTGAATTTTGCTAAAAAAATTGAGTAGTTTGGAGGCCGTAAATTGTGTTACAAATGATGTTTTCATTCAATAGGCTTATGAGGATATGTATATATGTGGCTATGTTTGAAATGTTATTGGGAATAAATGTAAGTTGAGTTTTTACTATGCAGGCTGGGTAAATAAATATAAGCCACGTTATACTGTCGAAATTTTATTAAAATTGGTGGGTTTAGTCACTGCAGTTGTGGGTTTCTGTGGACCGCCTATTAGAGGGGCACGGTAAACCCGGTTATATAGTTACTCCGGTTGTAGAGGTGAGGAGGGTAACTCCCGGGGTAGTGTTAGAGTTCACTTCACGTAGAACCCACACGTGAATGTGTATCTCGGCCAACGCCAAGGAACAGCTTGTTTTAAAAATTAAAACGTGTTTAATGCGTAACTGTTTTGACAACCTTGGCGAACTCGGTTAGATACCTCGGCCAAGGTATCCCCGAGAACTAGTTTTGGCTTGAGCCATGATTTTAATAAAAGTCATAAGCCTTAACAATTGTTTTGATAAATCATAAATATTTCTTGATTTAAGAAATAAAATGAAACTTTATGAAATGGTTTGTAATAGCTATTTAAATTTGCCTCCATTTTACTTACCTTTAGATGTTTATGATAATGTTTGTTTACTCATTGGGATTGCAAAATCTCACCCACCTCTTGTCCAAATATTTCAGGCCTGTGGTAGCTCGTAGATACCAGATTTTATCGGGGACTACCGTAGATCGTCTTCCCACGACAGATAGTAGGTGTACTACCATTGTCGTATTTGTATAGTTATGGGCCCACCGGTCATTGTAATTATTATTGTACATTATGACTTTGTAACTTAATGTATGTATGAATTTATTTTACTTTCACGCTATAAAAATTACTTATATACGTGTCTATAAAAATTATTTTATAAAAAAATAGAATATTTTTATCAATATTTTTGAATAGTAAATTATGACTTTAAACCCTTTAAAAAGAAGGTTTCGGACTTCCGATTTCAAATCCGATTTCAGATTATGTTTTCTGGATGCATAAACTATATTTTTACCAGATTTTTTAATATTTTCGTCGAAAAATGACCAAAATACCCCTGTGAGTCAGATTTTATATTTTGATTTATTTAAGCCAGAAATGAGTGGTAAACCCTCAAAAGGGGATGTTTGGAAAGAATTACTCACAGGGAAGGCTAGAAACTGGTACGTAAGCCTTACGGGGTTCCAGTTGGCATTCCGGATAATGAGTGTCAATTGAGACGTCGTGGCGGTTGTCATGGGCCCGAGGGAAGTTCCGGGTCGTGACATTGACACTAATAAGGAAGAAGATGATTGAATTTTTCATGAGTTGTTGCCTTGTTGTTGTAAATTTCTACTGTTGTTTAGGTAGTTATTTGAATATTTGTTTTTAGTTATTTAAGTTTATGTTATTGTTTGGATATTTGTTTTTAGTTATCTAAATTTGTGTATGAGATATTTATTTTGATTATTTAAATTTAAATTTTATTATTTGTCTATTTTTATTAATTGAATTATTAATAAATTTTATGAAATATGTAGGAGAAATATTATTGTATATGAATACGGGTACGGATTCGTGTTGGGTAATTGGGTACCCATGAGGAGTATTTTAATAATTTTTTTACATAACTGAATTTTTAAATAGATTAGGTAATTCTGAAGTAGTTGAGATGTATTAGAATTAAGGTTAGAGTAATAATTTTCAAAAATATTTAATTAGTTAATAGAGTTCAGGTACTTTATTTCTAATAGAATTAGGATTCAGCTATTTCAAAATTAGCAAATATCCTACCAGTTGACAATCCTATTTAAATTGTGTATATAATTTTATACATGATCACTTATCCTTGAAAATCTACTCAAACATCTTAAAAATCCACTCAAACATTATTAGTACTCCAAAATTGTCAAAATAGAAAGGTCATAATCTTAATGTGGTCACTATACTATCTCAATTTTATGATTTTAGTCTTTCCATAGTAATTTTAATGAATTTAATTTCTATATTTTTATTAAAAATCGAATTAAAAACAAATGATAATGGTGTTAATTTATAATTAAATTTTATCAATTAGCTTTTTGGTTGATGATGTAGCACAACATGTTAATCTATTTTTTTTACCATGTGGCACACATTAATAAAAAGCACTTTAAATTTTAGTAAATACATATTAATATTATTTAATTTTTTGAAAAATATATTCATTATTCTTTAATTAAAATTAAACTATAATATTTTTTAATATCGTTATAAATTATTTTTAAATTAATTTTCAATAAAATTGTAGAAACTATATGTATCAAAATTATAATAGAGAGATTAAAATTGCAAATTTAAGGTAAAAAGAAAGATGAAATTCAAACTTGGAGTCAAGAAAAAAATATAACAAAATTTTGAAAAGAGTTGCACCAACAAACAGCATAGCAAATGGAATTGGAATTGGTATGGTGATAAATGATAATCAAGTTAGAGAAAATTATTCTTCTACTCAAAGCCAATTCCTCTTAATAAAATGATTGAGCCATTTAGACTGTAAATCATGATTGGGAAAACAATGGTGGTTGGATTCACTCATTCACTATCTTCATTATTTTCTCTTCATTTTTTAATGCCTATTGCTATTGGAAGGCTACCGATTCTCACAATCTCACTTAGAAAAAAAAAACATATACAAAAATACATTTACCTTTTTTAAGGTAGAAAAATACTCTCTTTTCTCTTTGAAATTTGATAAAAAATACACTCAGCTCCTTAAAAAAAGTAATATTATTAACCTTAATTTTAAATAAAAGACACATACCTTCTATTAATTATTTATTTCTCTTTTTTTTTTTTACTCAAGGCTTTTTTTGATGGAAAAAATTATAATATTTTAATTAATTTTAAAATCTTTTTTTTTGAAAGATGTGCTTTTATTAATAGCAAAGACATTAAGCCAAAATTGTAGCCTATTGCTTTATATAAGTACCTGAAGAAAATAGTAACCCCTGTACATTTATTGGGAACTAGATTTGGGGATGTCTAGTGTCCTTGAGTTGCTGTCCACCCCGATTATTGCAACTCACTTTGTTCAAAAGGTTGGTGTATTTGAAGTTAATTTTGTCAATTTTTTAAATTTCATTTAAATCTCATTTGCACTAATAATATCTTCCATTTTCCAATCCACTAGGCCAAAGAAAGAACCGTGTCCGGTACAATCACGCCACTAAAACTCCAACACCCGGTATAAAACTTATTAGAATTGGTCGATTGTGCTCAAACCAAATAAAAAACTTTGAAGAAAGTGTTGATGACAAAAAATATATATGGAAAAGTTGTATAAAGTGGAAAAGTATATCATAGTTGCTTATAATTATATATGTTCATTTCCACATATTTAAAAAAAATTGAATACCCATGAACAAAATTAAAATCATGATCTGCTGTTCAATTTATCATGCTTGGTATAAACAAAAAATAGAAGACATTGTTTATAATCTTATACATTCGTTTTTACCCACTTAACAAAAAGTCAATGCTCACGAACAAAGTTATGATCATAATCCACGATTGCAATTTTGCAAATCTTTGTATGTATATAAAAGTTAACATTATAACTTTGAATTTATCATGCTACTTGTGAACAAAAAATATAAGGTAGTGTTTGTAATTCTATACATTCATTATCACCCTATTAACAAAAAGTTAATGCTCATGAACAAAATCAAGATCATGATATGATGTTGTGTTCTTATAGATCCTTGTGTATATAAAAAATTTAATATCATATTGTTAAATTCATAATGCTGCATGTGAACAAAAAAATATAAGGCAATGTTACGCATAATTGTGAGTGAAATTCCAAAGTTTCTTAATATAAAAGGGTGGGCAAAGACTCTTTGGTGAGGCTGGTTTTTTTTTTTTTATTGGATTGTTTTGAAGGATCCTCTGCATGGGGAAAAAAGAAATAAGAAATTAAGTTTGGTAATGAGTTGATCGACTAAAGTATTAAGGTGAATGAGATAATAATATTAGGTAAACAATAGAAAAAGCAACACTGGTGATAAAACAAACATTAGTCAATTATACATATAAAGTAAAAATAAATAGATATGGGGATAAAATGCATATTCTGTTAAGATGTAATCCTCAGAATCAATGGTATTCAATTTAATCAAATTATGACATACTTATTGAACTTTAGTAAAAAAGAAAAAATCTTTTCAAAATATTAACTTTACAACTTTTTAAATATAAAATCACAGTAGACACCGGATATGTAATTTGTTTCTTGTGTAAGATTCTATAATGATAAACATCATAAAAGAAAGAAAGAAATTGTTACGACCTGAAACTCCCATCGAGCCCGTGACAACTGCCGCGATGTCTCGGTGTACACTCATCCCTCGAATGCAAATCGAGACCTCGCAAGGCTTTTGTACCAGTTTTCCACTCTCTCTTTTTTTTTTTTTTTGAAAACAATTTGTAGATGAAAGCTATACTTCTCGTAACTAAAAATAAGTTTAGAAATCTCAAACATTAATTTAAAAGCGATTTTAAGATTAATAACACTATTTAAAAATATTAAATAAAACTATTTTAATTTCTTATAAAACAAAATTTACCAACATATCTGAAAATAATTTTTCGCACGTGAAAGCAAAATAAATTCATACATACTGTAGTATAAATAATCATAGTATGTATTGTAATTTTACAATGACATGTGGGTCCCACTATGTACAACTATGTACCTTAAATGTACTGGATTTCGATTCCGCCTAGCTTCTTGATGCCACAGCTATCTAGTGCTTTTCTCGAGCCTGAAATGGGTGGAAGAGAGGGTGGTGAGTTTTACAACCCGGTGAGTAAATAACTGCCATCCAAAGTATCTAAAACCAAGTAGGTGGAGATAATATAAAAACGTTATGTCTCAATAATATTTATAAAGCCAACATTTATTCCAATCCATACCAAACAATTTCCTTTCATTTAAAACTTCCCGGTTTATGAATTTCTTAAAAACACTTGGCTGATGCCAAAACCTATACTCGGGGATACCTTGTACCCGGGTATCTGACCGAGACTGCCAAGGCTGTTAAGTGTCCCATACCCATAAACATATTTTTCACATCTGACACACACAGCCGTTCCTGGGCATTGGCTGAGTCTCACTCTCACGTGGTGGCCCAGACGTGAGGTGCACTAAAATCTCACCTTATGAGACACTTCACCTGCCATCTTTCACCGGAGGTAAGTATATAATTGGGTTACCGTGCCCCTCTCATAGGCAGTCCATGGAAACCCCCACCACTGCAATGACGGTTAATATACCACAAGACCCATAAAATTTCCAGTAGCATAATATGGCAAATAAAATTTAATCCAACTTGTCAAGGAAATAAACAATTTATACATTTCATGCCAACACAAAAGTTCAGCCATCATGCTACCACAATGCCATAAGTCAGAATTTCAATTCATGAATATACAACACAAATCACAGTGTACGTCTCCACATACTCAATTTCCATAAAATCGGTATTTAATTTTTAAAGCAGTATTTCATCGAAATACATTTTAATCGAAAATCATAATATTTTGAAAATTACAGTTTCACCATGCTTTAATAAGCATAAACTATAATAAATCCACTCTAGATATTAAAGACGATAATTTATCCACTCACCTTGTCACAGGAGTGCCCGATACTCATGTTTTCAATTTCTCACTACACTGCTTTTTTCTCGTATTCGGGGACTCACCACCTATGTGTTTCGTGTGACACCAATTTCAATAAATTGTGTCAATTAACCATAATCAATTTCAGGCTCCATGTGATGTATGAAATGGGTAAAAATGGTCCGGACAGTTGTTTTCTTATGGTGTCCGACCGACTCGCCTACACGCGTCTAAATTGCTAAAATCTCCATTTTAATTCCGACTCGATTTTGTTCACTTTCTATACCTCAATTATATCCAATTGGACTTATTGTCCCTCAGTGTGATGCAAATTATCAGTCCCAGATTGAAATTACGAAAATACCCCTAGTGGGTAAAAATTTTGATTTTTACTCGAAAAATTCCCATAATTTTCCTAGGCTTATAATTCACCATTATTCATCATCACACCTCAAAATAAACTCAAAATCAGCAGCATTTCTCTCTCTAAAAATTCTGTCAAGCTTGGTGCAATATGGAAAACTCTATTTTTCTTGCTTATTTTTGCTAGTTTTCATTTCTACACTTAACCAAACTTCCTACAAACATTGAATCAAGCTAAAATTCAACCAAATCACACACCAAATCCTCTCATCAAGATTCAACCAGCATGGGTGTTCATACCCACTTTCTAATTTTGCATGAAAATTGAAATAAAATGCATGGGTAATGAGAAAATCAAAGAAAATCAAGTGATTTTACCTTTTCAAGCTAATTTCCTTGATTTCTCTCACTTGTTCTTTGAATTTTCGGCTAGGGTTTCAAGTTTTCAGCTTTTCCCCTCACTTACACGGTTTGGAGAAGAAGAAGTAGGCTGAATTTTAACTTTTTATAAGTTAAATGATTAAATATTTAATTTAACACATGGTAATTACCTTTTTTCATTATTTTATTATTTACTTATTTTCTTTTTGAATTTCTTTTCAGCCCAAAATTCCAGCCCTTATCCTCTGATTTTTCCTGGAGCTTCTAGAAGAAATTTCAATGATTTTTATAGTGTAATTTTGTGAAATTACACTTTTACCCTCGAAAAAGTGTAAAATTACATTTTTACCCCAAAAATTGAAAAATTTTCACAAGGCATATTTTTCAGTTCTCAAACTCATAGCACACTCCAATTTGTCAAATTTGATCTAAATCCTCTCAAAAAAATTAAATTCGATCCTCTGGTGTCAAAATTACGATTTTACCCCTACACTCCATAAATCACCAAAATTAAACTTTTTCACTACCAGACCCTCAAATTACACTCCAATATGTTTAACATGATCAATCTCAATCAAATGGGATCAAAAAAAAATCTTTTTCAAAAATTCCAAATTCATCTTTTAATGGTAAAATTACTATTTTGCCCTTGTGTCCCAAAAATATTGAGAATTGCACTTTTCACTACTAAACTTCATTTTGTACTCCAATAAATCACATTATACTCCAAATAATTGATCTTAGTCAAATGTGATCAAAATCTTTATTACAATTCTCTATTTTGTCCTGAAATTGAAAAATGATCGTTTTGTCCATAATCAGTCAATTTTTTCGATGAACTCCAAACTGAACCTCGAACTCCGAATCACTATTTTAAATCACTCCGTGAGTTTTAGTTTTTTCAAATTCATCCTCAATTCTATGTTAAATTGATTCAAGACTTTATTAACTTAACCATACCATTAGGGGTAATATTATCATTTAACGTTTTCTCAGGATTTCCTTAATATGTAGATATTCTATCGAGCATGTGAATGACATTGCAATTACTCTATAAAGCAGGGTTTGACAGAAATAAAAACTAAAACCAAATGGTGAGCGAATGGAAACCAGACACACGTAAAACAGAGTTGAGAGCAATTAATTCATTGCAAAATATCATACGATTCGTCTGTAACACCTGATCTTAAATTGTCTGTAACATGTCTTTCACATGCATTGGATAGCATGTTTGCCTATTGAATTACCCCGAAAAATTAGTTAAATGACTATATTGCCCCTAGTAATACCATTGAGTCGATTAAACCTCGAACAAGTTTAAACAAGGATTTTAAGAGTGAAATTGAGGATTTCACAATTCAGGGATTAATCAAAATAATGATTCAGAGTTCGAGGTTCAGTTTGGAGTCAAACGGGAGAATTGACCGATTAGGGACAAAACAGTCATTTTATCATTTATGGACAAAATGGAGATTTTCATAAAAGATTTTAATTATATTCGACCAAGATCAATTATTTGAAGTATAATATGATTTATTGGAGTATAAAATGAAATAGGTAGTGATAAATTTAATTTCTTGGTAGTTTTGGAACACAAGGGCAAAATAGTAATTTTACCATTAGAAGCCAAAACGAGAATTTTTGGAAAAGATTTTGACAACAATTGATCAAGATTAATTATTTAGATTACTTAGAACATAAATGGAGGATTTAGCAATGAAAAGTTTCAATTTTCAGTACATTTTGGAGTATAGGGACAAAATGGTAATTTTACCACCAGATGACCAAATTTAATTTTTCGAGAGAATTTAGATCAAATTTGATAAATTGGAGTGTGGTATAAGTTTGAGGAGTGAAAAATATTCCTTTTGGCAATTTTTCAATTTTTGAGACAAAAATGTAATTTTACACTTTTTCGGGGGTAAAAGTGTAATTTTGTAAAATTACACCACTAAAATTTTTGGAATGGTCCAGAAATTTCATGAAGGCTTTGGATAAGGGAAGAAAACTTTGTGGTGGAAAATAAAGTCAATTTGGAAGACTAAAAAAAATAAATTAATAAAAAATTAAAAAGTATAATAAAATAATATTATTTTATTCAACCATAAAAAGGCCAAAATTTTCAATTTGCTGGGCATGTGAGGGTCGGCTAAGGCAATCAAGAAGGGGAGAAGGGGAAAAGAAGAACCCTAGGCTGAAAATTTGGGAAAAACAAAGAAAAATCAAGTATTCAAGCAATTAAAAGGTAAAATTCATTAATTTTCTAAGTGATTTCCATTACCCATCTATTCTTTTTTCATTTCCATGAAAAATTAACATATGGGTATGATGATCCCTTGCTGAACCAACATCCTTGGGTGGGTTTTGATTCATTTTGTTGGTAGATTTTATGGTGATTTAATGTTATTAGGTGGGTAGAAATGGAAAATAACAAAAACTAGTGAGAAAAATGATTTTTCTCCATTGAAACCCTTAATGCCGAAATTTTCAGGAGAGAAATGGCTGCTGAAAGTGATGAGATTTCATGTTATTTAAATGAATTATGATGAATTATGGGTGTAGAAAAATTATGAGAAATTTTGGTGCAAAAATCGAAATTTTTGCCTAAAGTGCAAACTGGTGCACTAGGTGATTCGGATTGATGTTTAGCATCACATTCACAGTCATTAAGTCAAATTGGGTGTAATTGGAATATAGAAATTGAAAGAAATCAATTCGAAATTAAATCGAAGACTCTAGCCAATTTAATCGCATGTAGGCGAGTCAGTTGGACACCGTAATTTAACGACTGTCCAAACCATTTTTACCCAATTTCCAAGCATATAGAGCCTGAAATAAATTATTATGGTTAGACACAAATAATGAAATTTTGTGTCTGTCGTAACGTGCGGGTCTGGGAACCCGACCGCTAGACGTGAATAACTTGGGGAGTCGCCACCAATCTTTTTTGCCTAGGTGTGATTGGCCACCTAATCAAATTTGTTCTATTCAACGAAGTACTAAGTCAACTTTAGGTTTGTCGAAAGAACAACAAACTGGTCTATGTATTTTTTAGGGTTTGGGTTCGGGAGTACGGTTATACACGGGGAAGAATTAGCACTCCCGAGACGCCCTTTCTACGAACGGTACCATTTAATCACTTATCATCTTAACCCCTTTATTTTGTTCTTGTGTTTCCTTTATTATTATTTGTTTGATTTATCTTTTATTCTATCAATCAAGTTAAAGTTTTTCAAGGGTTTGACGTACATATGATGCGATCATGAAATATATGACATAAAATCGAAACAGTACCAAACTAAAACCTTTTATTGAGTGCACTTTTTGAATCCGCCCATTGTTTTGGTGGGATCCGAGAGTATTCTCTCACCTAGAGAAGTACCTAAGAAACTCGCATTCGCAAGCTTATTAGGTAAATCTCATCATCGGGATAATTGCTTGTAAGTGAAAATGGTGTTTTCGTGAGTGCAAAATCCTAACACGGGTAAAAACTTTTTATTAAAGACATCTCTCCGAACCCTCCCATCATACTGGTGGAGTACGAAGTTATCTTTTCATCTAGGGAGTTTACCGACGAAACTCGCCTTCGCAAGCTTTCTCGGAAAATCCCATCATCGGGGTTTAAACCTGTATACATAATAGATCTATATGCCATGACATTTGATAATGCAAGCGTGATATGTAGTGCACTTGTAAATTCAATGTTTATTTTATCTTTATTATTTTATTATTATTATTATTTATTTTATTTTTGTGTTATTATTTTTTATACATCCTTCTTCTTTGTATTTATTTTTCATGGATGAAATTCTTTGCTTATTTATTATCTTTATTGCCATTTCTATTCCTTCATATATTTTAGCATATAGGTGTTTATTTATTTTTCCACACGAAACATTCCCATAATCATGATTTTTGGATCAAATGTTTTTATTTATTATTCTTTATTATCATTGTTATTATAATATACTTGTTTGTCTATATCTATTATTAAATTTACTATTATCATTGATTTTTTATTTATTTTATTCATAGATTTTATTTAATTGATGATTACATATATTTAAAGTTTTTGTTTAGTTTTTTTTATTAGAAACATCGAAATTTCAAATCAAGACCCTCCCATCATACTGGTGAGATCTTAATCAAAATTCTTAACCTAGGAAAGTTCATTCGGAATTGTGACCTCTCGCGTTCCAGATGGACATCCCATTATCGGTACTAAATTAACGATTATCTTATCTATATTAGATAAATTCATTTTTATCCCATTTTCATCATCTCTTTATTTTTCATGACACTATCTAGTTTATCATCCATACATGAGATTTCTATTTATTTCGTTTCATTTATTTATTTATTATTATTAAGTGTATCATTTTTATCATTTTTATAATTTTATCTTCATCTCTTGATGGCTTAAATGAATACAGGTCATCTTTTCTTTTGTATTTATTATATTTGTGTTTATATTTGGGTTAATTTATTAGATAATAATCTTTTTGTTTATTTAATTAGAAATTTCGGAATCTTATAATGGAGACCCTCCCATCATACTGGTGGGGTCTTAATTTTAGATCCCGAACCTAGGGAAAACTCATCCGAAATTGCAGCTCCTCGCATTTCGACCAATCATCCCATCATTGGTATTAATTTCGAATCAAACATTATATTTTATATTTAATGATTCCTTACTAAGTGTTATTCTTTGAATTTCACTTTTATTTATTCATTTATTATTATTATTATTATTAGATTTGTTGTTTATTTTGATTATCTTACACTAAAGTGGACCTATATGTTTTAATATGTAATCTTCCCTAAAATGATTTTAAAAATTAAACTAAAAAATACATTTTATTTAACCAAAATGGGCTAGACCCAAAATCAACCTAAACAAACCCAAATAAAGGAAAGGAATTATACCTTATTGGGCTCAGATTGGCCCAGTTTCACAGACCCACAAGAGAACCAAGCTTGCCGCGTCCCAAAGCCCATGGTACTATGCTCAAAACGACGTCATTTTGAATAAATGAAAGAGGACTATGTGCAAACTTCAAATGGTGCCGTTTCACACTCCACAAACCCTAACTATTTAATCCTTTTTTTTCTTTTTTTCTCGCTTTCCTCTCTTCTATTTTTCTCTCTAACGTCGTTCCTCCCACCTCTCTCTAACTTCGACCTGATCTTCCTTTCTTTCCTTGCCGGCAGTCTTGGCTCTGTCGATCTCTCTCTTTCTTTCTCAGCCAAGCACCCATTTTTCAAACCCCTACCGCCGGTCGGATCTCATACCACCAAATCTGATCGGAGCGACTCTCGTTCCTCTCTCTCCTTCTCTTTTTCGTCGCTGGCCAACCCACCAGATTTGGCCTCAACCATTTTAATTGGCACCGATCCAACTCCCTTAACCCAAAAATCTTCCCCTTTTTGTCAACCCGTATGACAGATTCCAGATTTGCCTTTTCTTTTTTTGTGTTTTTTTTTGTTTGATTGTGGCTTTCAGCTGTTAAAAGAAAATAGGATTTTTTTGGTTTATTGGGTATCTTACCGGTTGCTAGAGAAAACTAGGGATTTTCTTTTATTTTTGGTTGCTTTTTTTGCTCTCGTTTTTTATAGAAATTCCCCCCTTCTTGCTCAAAATTTTTGGGTTCTTATAGAACTCGGTTATCCAAATTTTTGGACAACCAAAGGAGATAATTTTGCCTTATTCAGCATGAATCCCGAATGGGATCTTTTGAGTCAAAAGCATATTTGCTGGAAATGATCTTCAAATCTGGCCGTCGGAAGAGCATTTAATGCTCCGTTTTTGTTGACAATGGAGGCCGACTGTGCTTCCAACCTTTTTTTTTGTTTTATTTTTATATTATTTATTTATTTATGTGTTTATTTATTATTTTTTTATTTTTTGATTTAATTTATTTATTTTTATTTTAAAAATGGTGTCTACAGTGTCGTGAATCGTGTATAGGTGGCGGGCTCCTAGACGCGAGAAAAATACAATGTAGTAGAAATTGAAAACAGAAGTATCGTGCCCTCTTGACGAGGTGAGTGGATTAATTATCGTCTGTAATATCTAGAGGTGTTTGATTATGAATTTATGCTTTTTAAAGCATGATAAATTTAAAAGTATAAAATATTATAATTTTCGATGAAAATGTATTTCGATGAAATACTGTTTTTGAAATTAAATGTCAATTTTATGAAATTGAATATATGGAGACCTATTTGATGAATTGTATTATTTATACATGATTTGAAATCTGAGGCTTATGACATTGGAAAGCTTGCTGGCTGAATTGTATATTCTTATGAATAATATAAATTGTCTATTTATCTTGATGAATTGATATCATTTTATTGGCCATGCTATGCTGCTAAATGTCTATGAATTGGGTGGTCTAATAAAACACCGCAGTGAGGGTTACCGTGGCCTGCCTTTAGGAGGGGCACGGTTAACTTGATTAATTATTACCTCGGTCAGAGAGGCGAGTAGGGTAACTTCCGAGGTAATGTTACGATTCACTTCACGTTAAACCACCACGTGAAAATGAGTTTAGCCAACGCTAAAGATCGGCTGTATTTGAAAAATTATGAAATTCTAACAGCTTTGGTAGACTCGATTGGATGCTCTGATCAAGCATCCACGAGTATGAGATTTGACTTAAGCCTGATTTTTATAAATAAATCATAAGCCTTGTGTTTTGCGAAAATGAAATTGCTTTGCATGATTGCCCTAAATTGGGTGAATAAATTATATTATGATATCATGTTTATATATTGTCTCAATCTACTCGACTTTAGATGTCGTAGATGGTAATTATCTAACTCACTGGGTTGTAAAACTCACCACCCTCTATTCCCCCTTTCAGGCTTGGGGTCACCGGTAAGCACTCGGAGTGAATATAGAGGCTTGATTGAAGCCGCGTCCTTAGCACACGAAGGTACATAGTTGTATTTAGTAGGGCCCACGTGTCATTGTAAAAGATTTATACACTTCGTTTATTTGTAATACAATTAGTAAGAATTTATTTTACTTTCAATTGCTGAAAAAAATCGATTTTTCGATCTTTTTAAAAATATTGGTTTGAAATAAAATGTAATATTTTGCTTAATATTTTATTTTATTCTATTCCCTCAAAATTCTTATTTTTATGAGGGTTTCGGTATCAAAAGTTATTAACGATTATGAATTTTGTTTATTTTACTCGTATGTCACGATTTTACCAATCGTGAAATTTTTGGATAAAAATGACGAAAATACCCTTGTGCAGAAAATTGTGTATTTTGATAGTTTCGATATGAAACTTAAATTTTATTCTTTGAAAAATATTAATTGGAAACTAATAACCACGGGAGAAATAGAAAACTGATACAAGAGCCTTGCGAGGTCTCGATAGGGTACTCGGAGGATGAGTACTTATTGGGACATCGCGACGGTTGTCACAGGCTCGATGGGAGATTCCGGGTCGTGACATCGTCTTTCAATCTATCTATCAGAGCAAATAACATAATATATAATAAAAAGGATTAATATTATATTATGGCGAGCCTAACTTTGTTTACTCTTGTATTGTTTTTTTTCCTCTTTTTATTTGCATGGCATAAGGCATATGTGTATAAAGGAATAAAAACTTGATGATAAAAAAAATGATAGAAACAAAAAAGTTAAAACCAGAGTGTCAATATGGGCTAGCCCAACCCAGTTCAGCCCAACCCAAAATATTGTGGGTTAGAAAATATAAATTAGCTAAGCCAGTCGATTTTTTACATGGATTGTCAGAATCCCAACCTAACCCACTCTTTATCAACCCATGGGCTAGGTTCGAGCAGTCTATTTCTTTATTTCAAAAAAGAATAAATTCATTTTCATAAATTTACCTAACAAGCTCCCTAACAATAAAATTATTTCATGATTTAATCCATAAATTGAATAATAAAAATATGCTACAAACAAATAAATTACACCAAATATAAATTAGCAAATAAATTACATTAAATATAAATAAAGGTTTTATCTTTAACACAAACTACAAGCCCATCAATATAAGTACATGACCAAATAAATAGAAATTTCAGGACTCATTTATGTCTTCCTTAATCTTCATTCTCAAACAAAATATTTGAGTCTTGTTTAGATAGCAATGATATTTCTAGATCTAAATAATTATTATCTAATATTCATTGCTATAAAAGAAAAAGAGAGAGTGAGTTTCAATCTTAATTAAAATTATTAATTTGACAAGTAAATATTAAAGATATTGAAATATATAAAATAAATAATACCATCAATAGCTAAATTATGAATTTTATATAGCTAATATGTAAAATTATTAAATTAACTAAAATTTTTAATTTTTTTTCTTCTAGCCTATAGGGTTGGTCTGCACCAATCCAAGACAATCACTGCTCAGATGGGCTAGCCCATCTAGGTCCAGTTCTAATATGAGTTTAAATTTTTATATATCAACTCACCTCACTTTTAATAAAAAATAAATTGGCTTAATGGACTAGGCCCATTTTGACAAATCTAATTAACACACTATGCCAAGAAAAAAGAGTAGAAGAAAAGCATAGCAAAGCAAATGAAAATAAAAAACAAAGGGAGAAATGAAAACATACATTTAAAATGTTTTTTTCAAATATCTCAAATGCAATGATGAATAATAAATAAGAAACAAAAAATATAAAAAATTAGAATAAAAAAAGGGAAGGAAAAAGAGGGAAAACCAAAGACATAGGAAATCAGGCTGGAGAGTGGAACTAAAACTTGATGACAAAAAAAAAAAGAATAAAATAAAAAAAGTCAGGACTTGATGAAAGAAAAAAAGTAACGCGAGCAGAATAATTAAAAGGCAAAAAGACAGAATATGGAGTTATTGCTTGCAAAGAGGAATCAAAGCCTGATGATAAAGAAACACGACGAGAAGAGAAAAATTAAAATGTGATGATAAGCAAACAACAATAGTTAAAGAAAATGAAAGCACAAAATGATTAGCAACCATGAAAGTATAAAATAAAAGGGAAAGCTACATTAAATAATAAATATGAAAAAAAGGAAAGATAGAAAATTAGAATAAGATAAGAGAAGGAAAAAAGAGGGAAATTGAAGAAACATGAAATAAGGTTGGACAGTGGAAAGCAAAGCCAAAGGATAAAAAGAATGGATAAACAGTTTTAATGAATCAAACATTAGAGGCTTTGGAAAGCAAAGCAAAAGATAAAGAGAATGGAAAAAAAATAAAATAAGAAGAAACAAAGAAGACAAAAATGACATACTTGAAAGCTATCGAAAGAAAAACTAGAACTTGAAACATGTGCCAACACAACAAAAAAAAAAAAAATAAAGTTTGAAAGTACAAAAACAACAATCAATATAACCTCTACAATATTCACAATAGAAGAAGAGCGAAAAAAAATTAAAATTCGTAAATGAAAGAAGTCAAAGAACAAATAATAATAATAAAATAAAAGAAGACAACAAGTTAAAAATGAAAAACTTATTCTAAAGATATGTTGTGCTTGTTCCAAGCAGCACATTGAAAGAAAGGTGAAAAGCAAGGAAAACAATGCAAGTTAAATCATATACAAATCAATAATAATAAATGATAACTGTTGTTATCATATAAGACAAGTCTTGCCATTAATTGAAAACTAGTACAAAAAATATTTGAGGCTCAAATATTTGTTCGGGTAATAGTATATTTAAAAAGCTATTAGGTTGGCTTGGGTTACTTTTATTAAATTAATTATAAGGGTAAATCTATTTATGCTAATATGATAGTTTTGAAAAATACTTAAACACTCTCACTTCACAAATTTATAAATGAAAATAAAAAATAATTTGAAGGGAAATCGACATCAACATACAAATAATTACAATCTGTGACGATAATAGAAACATAAAATTAAAGAAGCTCGTGTGATTGATACATGTACATTACTTTTACGTCAAACAAGCGATGAAGGAGTCTCATCCCTTTATTGAACTAATTCAAAACATTTCAAGTCAAAGGAAGCGGTGAAGGTGGGAATCAGGTGAAAGGCATTGTGAAGTGATGCAACAAGGTTCAAAAGAAACTTGGTGAGCTGCATCCTTGGGACCACACCAGCAATCCTGGAACTGGCATAACATAAAAGACTAATGCAATATGCAACATCCCTTTCTCCCATTTCTTTTATTACTTACAAAATATCAATTAAACGGATGGGGCGCAACTACTTCAACCTACATATATAAATTACCTACGTGTCTATCAAATACTACTATCCTAACAGCCAAGAATAATCCATTGTGAGTATTGTCAGGCACTTCATACAAACCTTACCAAAAAAAAAAAAACAAAACATGTTTCAAGTCACTCATTTCAAAGTTTTATCCTGAGCCAGGACAACCCTCCTACAAGAATATGCATCACGGGACAATCACCTATTACAAATGTCAAAACATGACCAGAGGAATGTTTGTCAAGAGTTCCTTTTGTTTTTTGTTTCCCTTCTCTTTTCTAGCGACCCAAAGATGTTCAACAATCAACTTCTCAGAATTCTCTCCCATCTTGGAGTTGAGGACTCGTTGTGAGCCGTAACTCCCTTACAACAGATAGCTTTCCTTTCGCACATCCTATTTTAGCCACGACTCTAATCAGATAACTGAACTTGCCAGCGATAGCTCATGGAGCTCAGTTAGCATCCACTCCTCACCTGTTTGCCCACCGAGTACTATTGCCCTTGTCCCACCAACTACACAAGTACTATGCCCCCAAGCAAACCTTGGGGGTCGGCCAGGCACATTCAATATCCTCCACGTTGGTTTTTCATCAGTTGGGTCCAGGAGATAAAGTTGGGAAGCAGAGTGAAGACCAGCAACAGACCCACCAAAGATGAGAATTCTTCCACCAGGGAGGTTCACAGCAACATGATCAAGTCTTGGAGGTGGAGCTATGCCGCCTGGATTTCCAGCACCAGGCATTCCACTCCCAGTTACACATCTCCAACATGGTTCCTCCTCACTTAAATCCATTGTGAATACATCACTAGAACGAAACCGGAGTGGACCACTCTTAGCAAGACCTCCAAACATCAATATTTTCCGACCACCATATACTGACAATGTGTGACCCAAACGAGAAGGTGGGGTCCACGCTACTGGAATCTCTCTCCAGACAGGTTTTTCCATTGAAAGATCAAGCAGGAAAGTGTCACTAAGAAGTACTCCTGAATCGGCGCAACCACCGGAAACTATCAGCTTGGTCCCATCAAGAGTGCATGAGCTGTGCCATGATCTAGGAAGTGGAGGAGCCAATCCAGAGATCTCTCGCCAGGTTGGAGGCTTTGCATCCAAATCAAGCACAAAAACATCATTGAGCAGGCCCTGCGTTCCACAGCCTCCAAATACCACCAGATGAGACCCATTCACACAAGAAAGTGTATGACCCCAACGACCAGGAGGAGGAGAGCTCACTTGGACATGTTGCCACTCTGGGTTGCTGGAATTTAGATCCAGTACAAAGGTGTCATTCATCGGTTGCATGTTTACCCCTTCACCACCAAAAAGTACAACCCGATTCCCAACAGCACAGGCACTAAAGTTGCACCTTGAAGGTTCAACAGCACCTCCAACAGTTAGCTTCCTCCATGCAGCTGCTTCAAGAGTGGTCAATTCCCTCGCCAGCCGACCCCACCCAAGTCTCTTTGCACCAGGGACTGTTTCTAAAACACGGGTAGTCTCGCTTCCCCATGCATTTTGACAGACCATTCTCCAAAGATCCTCATTTCTTGTCAACTCATAAAGTCGCCTACTGACAGAACCAACTGATGCGATATCTCTTGGTGTCAGCCGTGAAAGTATCTTGAGAGACAATACCTCATCACTTAATTGCAATATCCCACAAACCCCACGGCAGACATTTCGGTCCCCAACTACGACAGGCCGAAAAGCAAAAAATCCAGAATGAGAACGGTCAGATGACTTTATAGACTCCTTTATTGAAGATCCTGGCACTGGACCTAGATCAATGTTTGCTTCTGTGAAGAACTGGATCCCGATAACATGAGTGATTGTCTCATCATCTCCGTATATTGGAGTAAGACGCAGTCTGTTCATCAATGGAGATCCATCCTTTCTAAAGTTCAACAACTCGCCTTGGAATTCAATGCCCTCCTCAAGGCATCTCCGAATTTCTGAAACTACAGTGGAGTCCACCAACGGATGCCGTCTCTTTGCAAATGGTCCTCTACACTGTAAGAAACGGCTGAAACAAAACCACACAAATATCAGAACAAAGCATAAGAACTCACAACAATTAGCACCTCATTACATGATGAAAAGTAAATATTCTTTATCTCCTACAAGAAAATTTATAGATGGCAAGGAGTATAAGTGACGTAGCCACAGCAATAAACACAAATTTTCAAGATGATTAGCGGTAAATATGAGCCAATGTATGAGATGAGGAGTGTGTAGTAGCGGGAATGAGCTTTCAATTTAAAATGATGCTCCATGAATTGTAACAAAGAACAGAAAAGGATACATTACAACTTTTGAAAGGCCTTCTAAAGCAAAGTTACAACACAACATACAGTAATCACCTTTGACCCCTCCCTTCTCAGTTGTGCAGTAGTGACCATAAAGCATAAACACACAACAGATATTGCAACTTTAGAGGCCTCAGCATCAATAAGGAAAGTAGAAATTAACCAGAAGTCCAACTGTTCATTAAGCCTATCCAATTTCAGGGTAGAACAAAAATATTCAATAAAATAGACCTAACACAGCAGCAACTAAACATGCTGAAACCAAATGAAGATTCAATAAAAGCTCAGATACTCATTGGCAACTTCAACAAGGAAAAAAAGGAGGTACTCCTTGCCAAGGGATTTGTGGCATCTCTAAAATTCATGGCCCAAATATTAAATTAGTTTTTAAGAGCATCACAACACTTGAGCAAGGAATCATTCATTTGTGCATAAATGATCCAAAACCATTCAGAAGAACCATTAGCAATTTCTCTTACAAAATATGCAACATAAATTAAAAAACATTGCCTCAAAACATTACTGAAAAGCAAAGAAAACCTTCCTCCAGTTAACCAAAGAGGCAAAGACCTATTATAGAGATGGGATCAATAATCCAAAAATATCCAAAAGAACCATTAGCAGTTCAATTATGCAAATTATGCAACATAACTAAGAAATTGGTGTAGCTTACAAGTACCAAAGAACACTAGAAAACTGTCAGAGATGACTGATATTATAATCCAAACAGACTTTTGCTTCAACTTGAAAATGTAAACAAACAATTAAAGAGCAAATATTTTACAGCTAGAAAATAGGAAGAAAATAAGACTTCATTCTATCCAGCACATTCCATTCACAAGCCATGCTTTGCATCCTCCCACCCTCTTGCAAAGAAACACACAAAAAAAAGGGCTAGATGTGAAATAATGAAGTAGATCCTTGACCAAAGAACAGAATTTAAATATCCCTCAACTAGTCTTAATTTCAACAGATTTTGTTCTTTTTCTCAAATCCATTTCCAGTGGACTGAATTCTAGGGCTAAAAGAAAACCTATAAAAGCAAGGAAGAAGTTTTAGCCTTAGCGGAATCACTCCCAAATTCACTTCTTTTTTAGTGAAGAAGCTGGTGCAATCTTACTAAGCGCTTCTTACTAATGTCCTTAAAAGAAGGAACCCAAGGGTATCAATCAACATAGAGATATAAAGGACAGGGCTTAAGGATGACACTAGCTTGTAACGTTAACACGGTGACGGATGAAGTTGGCCCTTGGCTTTGGTCCATGTAGAAGGATATTGAAAGAAACCTTATTAACCTAGCAAGTAGTAAAGATATCAAAGTGCAAACTTTTACACTTCATGTATTAGGAAAATATCGCTAATGCCCATTTTTTCTGAGTTTTCAACATCAATATGATATCTTTGGCACAAATATATTCACATTATGACAAGGAAAATGGACAATATTGCTTACCAAAAAACTATATTGACAATATGATAATTTATCTGCAAACATGTTGAGACTTTGGTGTAAAGATGACCAAAATTAAATAGCTATGCCGAAAAAACACAAGGATTGTATATTTTTTAAACATATGAGACAAGGGGTAGCACAATTGCACCATTAACATTAGAACTTTACAGAAGCATTTGATTGTACAACATGTAAACTATGTAAAGATAACACATTGTTTTCAAGCCTGCAGGTCCACAAATATTATTATTCTGGACCACCAACAAAGTGTGTAACTTGAAAACAATACCACATTAATAGGACATCTCAGGCCATAAGTTAGAAACTTAAAATAAATAGAAAAAATGTAATTGGTTCGTTTCCTCACAGAGAAACCCGATGCTAATATCTTATACTTTTAACTACATAATATATTTACAATTGTTCTACATTTCTAGCTATAACTCTAAAGTCATGTACAAGGGGAAGAAGAATTACTGAAACATAGGCATCACTGTGCAAAACACTAGGGCAAAGGAAAGGCATAGGATAACATGAACACAAGTACACAACTTCAGGCTCTCTAATGAACTGTTTCATGTGTCCTGCTGAACATTGAGCCGTAGAAATTGCCACAGGGCCACAATGTAAACCCACAAAGTATAAATTAATAAATTATGAACCAGCCTATTCCAGAGTTTGATTGGTTTGAGTTGGATGAACTTAAAAAAAAAAAAAAAGTAAAATTTTTTCTGAAAAAATAAACAAAATAAAAAATAAAAGAGGAAAAAGCTTGCATGATGTTTGACTTTTATACCTCTAATTGACATCCACAGACCTTCAACTCATTAAAAATACAGAACACTCTTTTCCTTTAAATTGGAGCCATACTCAGTCTATCCCATTTCCCTTACCCTATTTTTGTTTTTTGCATTAAAAAAAGACAAGAATAATGAGACAAATAGAGTAACTAAAGAAGGGAGAATGTTCATATCTTGTAGAAGAAAATATATTCCATTCGTTTATATATATATATATAGCTTAACTTATTCAGAACCATGCGAACAGGTGGCAACATGCTTACTAAATCATACACATTATAGGTAACAGCTCTAGTTACTCCGTTATCTGTCTTCTCGATAAAAAGCATTATTTAAGAGCACAAAATAGCACACCAAACACAAAATGAGAAAGAAAACAAGAAAAAATTTTAAAAAAAAATTCATCCAAGTGAAGAGGTCTTAGAAACACAAATTTAGTCATTGAATATTTAAACTGTCTCTTCTTAATGAAGCTGTTCTATTCTCCAATTCAACCAGACAACCATAAAGATACTGAAATGCAATTTATATAACAAATCTATAAGATGTTTCTTCAAATTATAAATATTTTGACAAAAACAGGTGGCAAAAAGTTAATTGTACCTGATTCCTTTAAAGTAACTTTTTTTTTTTTCAGTTTATTCATGGGTTTTTTCAAAACGAGTTGAGTCTAGTATCATACTAATTTGATGATAGTCCTTAATGTGCTTTCATATTTATTTTATAGTCTTGCAGTGTAGAAGCACACAAAGAAGAGGAGAATTAAATGGAAAAAGAATTAAAAAAACCCAGATTCGCATAACATACACATAAGTCCAAACTTGGAGAATTGAGCTAATGGAATTTCAAGCACTTCTTTGAAAGCATGGAGGCATGATTGTGCATGCTTTTCTTCTACTAATAGGAGTTTTCTTTCTCCTGTTCTACTTCTCAGCCTAATTTCTTTTTTATCATGCTTGTACAACAGTATAATTTGCACAATTGTCCTAATTAAATTATATGGCCCACCTGTTCCCAGGTTTCCTTAAATGAAATCATATATCATCACACTAGCAATTTATCAATAAAAGAGCCCATCCCCAGCACCACCCCAACCTACAAGTTTGCTAGCCAAAAGATTCTATCATTTGATAAATACAAAGTGCAGCCATTTAAAGCCTTCGAACGATAAGCAACCCTAGACTATTTCTCCTTACAGTGTGAAAGATAAAATCACAAGTTGCCAAACTCTAGTTCACCAAAAAGGCTTTTGTAGGAGATCCACCCTTTGTTAACATGTGTTTCACCACAGCAATATGATTCCGGAAGCAAGTATGAATTTGAGTCTAATCTGAAACTACCTAGATATTTTCATCATACTACATATCTTTATGATGAAAAAAAATATTTCTAGACTCTACTACCTCAACTCTTTATGTTATACTCTAAAAGTCAGTTAGAATGTAGTTATAGTCTTACTGATATAATTTATTCAAGTTTCCCTTCAGATAAGCTTAAGCATATAAAGGCTTTAGATATTGATATGGAAAAGTAGAGTGCTAATTGTATTGCTACAATTTCCAAACATCTTATCCATATTTCTCACCACCATGGTCCAACAAGTTATGCTTAGTGCAACATTAAAAAAAGGAACACTACAGGTTGTTGTTATTATTGTTATTATTATTATCATTTGTGATTTTAGAGAGAGCACATGAATAGAGGGAGATATCATCTCCCTTACCAAAGAAAACAGTATAGTATAGACACATTTCTTCATTTCTTTCCACTTACTAAATGCTAGTATATTGGGTAAAAACTTTATCTTTAGTCAATAGACACAATAAAATATGAGATTTGGTTTACTGATACCAGAAACATCTTAACAAAGATATAACATTTAAATTTTTTTTTTATTTACTATTGGTATGATTCAGGAATGTTTCCCACTTACATAAACATTATTAATCAAGAAAATTCCATTATGATACCTTAACATCAAGGGACAGCTTCTTTAGAAAGTAACAACAGGGAAAACAATATAGACTCAGAAGATGCTTTCCAGGTCTGGAACCCTTATTATCAACATGTGGGATGAATCTGGAGCTTCGAAAGTTAAAGCAATCAAGATGAAGTGAAAAAAACCAGTGCATAAATAAATCAACATGATATTACCAGCATGCCCACTGGATACAAGCTTCCAATCCCTAATCTGAAAATATCACTGGTATAAAACTAGTGATATGGCAACCATGCACACCCATCTATAAAAAAAACTATATCACGCTGCTCAAGCATAATCCCTAATGACAAACTAGTTAAGAATCCCAAAATGTATCAATTAAGTTGAAGATTCTCTTTCTAGTGTATACAAGCCTACTCTACTCAAGCCACATGGCATCTCATCCCATCAAACTGAAAGTTTACACCAAAAATTTCCCCACATTAGAGTAGTTTCTAGTTAATATATACTTTGCAACATATCCTGCACCCTAAATATTCTATTTAAGGAAATCCATACCACCATTATTAATTTTAAGTTGGTTCTGGATAGGTAATAAGGTGCTTGTGATATCATGTGCATGTTTATGCTGCCTGAAACATTAACAAGGCAATATCTTTAAAGACCCTTCATATAGAAACTTCAAAAAGGGCATTTTCCAGATCTAACTTCATTAAACTGCAAAGTAATTTTGACTATCTCTTTGCAAAACAAACAATATGTTAAAAGGAAAATTAATACTGCCTATCTTGAAGATGTTCTACAATTTTTAGCAAATACCGCCACTCACACCCAAAGCAAATAACAAAAACGAAAAAAAGGTGGTTATTAAAAGAAAAAAAAAACCCCAATAAGGGTTTTGATTAATCAATAAATTCCATCACACAGAGACCTAAAACATAGTATATTTTATCTGCCACTCATTTCATATACTACTCGAAAACAACATTAGAATCCAAGCGCCACTAACACCCAAAGCAAATAAAAAAAACGAAAAAAAGGTGGTTATTAAAAGAAAAAAAAAACCCCAATAAGGGTTTTGATTAATCAATAAATTCCATCACACAGAGACCTAAAACATAGTATATTTTATCTGCCACTCAGTTCATATACTACTCGAAAACAACATTAGAATCCAAGCGCCACTGGGAGTCCCAAGTGATATAAGGAAGAAATGGCAAAAACAAATAATAATTCTGAACCAACATAGCCAAGCAGAAAAAGCAATAAGAACTGACCAATTGCGGCCAAGAACCTCCTCGGCGCGATAGCCCGTAACCATCTCGAAGACGGTGTTGACATAAATGATGGGATGGTCGGGCTCGAGGGCATCGGTGACGACAAAGCCACAAGGAGCCGTTTGGAGCAAATTTTGGACAGGAAAAGGAAGTGGGCCGCCATCGTTGAGCAGGAAGCCCTCGTCTTCGTCCCCACTCAGATCGGAATTACTATCCCACTCCATAAATATCTAACAAAGCAATCCAGGCAGCCAGTTTTCTTCTTCAACCCATGGAAGCTAATGAACAAAGAAAGGGGAAAAGAAAGAGAAGAGAGATAGCAGATGAAAAAGAAAGGAGAAGGAGGGGGAGGGGGAGGGGGAGGGAGAGTTGGGTTTGTTGTAGTTGTTGCTGTTGTTGTTGGGAAGGGACTGGAGACAGTGCGAGAGAAGGGAGAGAATGAGTGGTGAGCAACGACTCGGGAAATTAAGCTAAGGAGAAGGAAAGGGGGAGAGAGACAGTTGTACATAATACATGTGCACTTACCGTCACCGCCTTATTTACTTCGCTCGAAAAATCAGTTTTTGGTTTACGGGTTTGGATATCTGGATATGGTTTTCACTTTTTTTTGGTTGGTTTTCGGTTTAAGGGTTTGGCTATCGGCATATGATTTTTTTCCATTAACTTATTTTTGGGTAAGGATGTCAATGGATATGTTGTTATAAGATAATTGTAGATATTCGATTTGATTATATAAAATTAAGATATTTTATAATTTGATTTGAGCTATTCATATTTGGTTCGAGTACCACCTTTTGGATACTCATACTTTAACCTGATTATATATTTTTTAAATTTTATATAATTAAAGGTGAACTCATATTATTAATCAAATTAATTTATAAAATTATGATTATTAATTAATTTATAATATCTTTTAATACATATATTTTATATATTATGTTAATTTATAAAAAATACAATTACTATTATATATATTTGTAATATATATACTTTAAATATAAATATGTTTACTTTTTATTTTATGTTAACATTACAGAAATTATAACTTATAAAATTATTGTTTATAATATATACTTTTGTGTATATAAACTTATAAAATATATACGTAAAATGAAATTTTAAGATTAGAATAATTTTGGAATATAATTATTTTTTTTCTAATTTTATGTATAAACTAATATAGTTAATTAAACTTGTAATGTTTAAGTTGTTGTTTGAACATTTGTTTTTAAATATTTACGTTAATATTTGATATATCTATTTTTGATTATTTAAATTTAAATTTTATTATTTATGTGCTTTTATAAATTTAATTATTAATGAATTATATGAAATATGGATGAAAATATTATTATATATAGATATGGGTACAGATTCGGGTTCGGGTTATTGAGTATCCATGAAGAGTATTTTAATAATTTTTTTCCATAATCAGGGTTTTAATCAAATTCAGGTAATTATCGGATAGTGAGTATGTATTGGTATTCAGATTAGGATAGTAAATTTAAAAAATATTCAAGTAATTATCGGATTTGAGTACTCTTTTTTTAATTGGGTTTAGGTTTGAGTACCTCAAAATTGATAGGTATCTTACTTGTTAACATCCCTAATTTTGAATTAGCAAATTAATCTTAACCTTTTAAAAATATATAATTTAATATTCAAGTTTGCTACTATTTATTAAATTACATGTTCCGTTTGCTTCATTAGTGAAAAACAAGTAGATAATTATAAATAAGAGGCAATATTTTTAAAACTCTCTAAATTATTTAAAAACTTAAAATAAAATTTTTTTATTATATTTAATCGAGTCTTGTATTTTTATTTTTGATTAAAGAAACTTTTATAATCTATGTTGATTAATTGCTATTAGTGTAAATATCCTTTATTATTTTTATATTTACGTGGAGTTGACATAACACTAATGTGACGATTGAAAAATACAATGTAACTTGTAATCATGTTTTATTAATATATCACATCATCATTTACTGTGATATATTAACATATTATATTAGTACCACATAATATAAAAATAACAAGTGGTATTTTAATTAATAACAGTTAATTAATCATTAATAATAAGAATTTATTTGACCTACAATAAAAATATTCTAATAAAAGAATTGTTATGAATATATTTGTGAATGCCTATTATATTATTTTTTAAGATTTCAAACCAAGCCAAGCAGTCCAGATAGGTCAAATAGTTCAACAAGCTAGACACAAGAGTGTAATCTAATTTAAACTCTTATATTTAATTATATATATTTAGATTTGGATGTAGATTAGATTGGATTAAAATTAAAATTTAATCCATCCAAATCAAATCTTTTAAACATTACCTTTATTTTGTAAATTCTATATAAATAAGAGGTTATTAGCATATATATAAATCCCTCATTTCGTTTTTAAATTCACACTCTTAAATAAGATCTTCTTACTCCTTCTAAGATTTTCTGTCATAGTTGTTATTTCAAGTTATATTGTATACCACGTTATCATCACAATTCTCTAATCTCTCAAGTTTTAATATCATTTAGTTTTCGTCATCATTTCAAAGTCGAAGTTCCAATTCTTTCATACTTTAAAAAGATTTTAATGGTTGGTATTTGATTTTTTGTTTTTGTAAATCAAGTAAGTGGTTTAATATCTCTTTGGTGTTTTCATCCCTAAAAATTAACTTTAATGTGAATTTGCTATAGCGTAGTTTTCATTATAGAAGAAATTATGAGAAATAACCCTCATCACAAGCCCATTTAAAAAATGACCCTCATAATAATTTTAATTGTTTTTACCCAATTTTTGGCATGAGTTGACAACAATGCCTTTTAAACAATTTTTGGCATGATTGATATTTAGGCATTGCTAGACTATCTTTTACGTATTACGTGATTAGGCTGTAGGGATTGCAGAACTAATTTTTAACCATTACATGATTGGGTTGTAAGGATTGCTTAACTGGGTTTTAGGCATTACGTAATTTATTTTTAAGCATTGCGTGATTGGGTTGTAGGGATTGCGAGACTTATTTTTAGTTATTACGTGACTAGTTTGTTAGGCATTGTTTGATTGGTTTGTTAGGCATTACATTAGAAATTGATTGAAGCTTATGATTACACATGTTTTTTTTTTTTTTTGATAAATTAATTGATTGTGGCACTTATTTTTTGTTAAATTTCAATAGCATGCTAAATGTGAAGCTTATGGTTATGTATGGTGATCATTGGGTTGATGACACTTACAAGGGTGGTGAGACATGAGTCAGGGGTGTTTAAGAGTGATTTGTCATTTTCGGATTTGATGAAGCCCGTTGAAGATGTTGTTGAAGTAAACTCATAGAATCACGAAATTGAGCTACATGCATTACTCAGCCATGCCGAAGAGGTTTCATGCCCAATTATCAAGGACGATGAAGATTTAACAAGTATTTTACGAGATGAGAGGGCAATTGTAGTGTTTGTGATAGTTAAGGAACGAAATGCAAATGTTATGCCACATGAACAAGGTGTCCAACATAGTAATCACTTAAATCAGAATTATACTGTGTCAGACATACCGCACCATTATGTCCCTAACGGACAACAATGGCAATCACCATTGGTGTATGCACATGAGTTTGAGCAGTCTGGTACATACATGAGGTGTCTACAAATGTTGTCTGCACAATTCTGATTAGAATGTGCATCAAACTAAATACTTCATTTTTGGCAACAAATGCAACCGTTGCCCGAGAATGTAATTTGCCCATTGCCATTTGTAAATGACACTATGATGGTTATAGGTGATGACAGTGCATCTGATCAGATGGACGGTGACTATGAAGAGGATGAAATTGTTGATTGGAATGATGAGATGGATGATGATTGTGAAGATGATTATGTTGGCAAGCATGATGATTATTCAGAGGAAGATAAGGGTGACGACTATGACATTCCAAATTACAATCATGCAAATGGCGGTACAGAACATGCCATAGCTATTGTGTTAGAAAATGTTCAGTGCGATGACCATGCCATAATTGTTGTCTTAAAAGATGTTCAATGCGATGACCTAATTTACGATAACCCTATCGCTGATGAAAGTGGGATTTGTTCACCTGATGACAGTGATCAGGAAAGTGCAAATGCAGGGGTATCTCATTAATGGATTATTCTGGAGGCAGATATGATATTCTTCCAAATAGTAGCTATTGAGGAGTCCAGATCAAGCGATGACCACTTCTATCACAGAAAGTGTTTCCATCTGAGGTCGAATTGAAATGAGCTTTGAGCATGTTGGCACTAAAATAGCATTTAAAGATTAGAGTTAAAAAGTCATGTCACGCTCGTTTTAAGGTTGCTTATAAGGACAAGGCACACAAGTTCATTGTGCGTGCAACAAAGTTACCTGATAGAGATTATTGGTAAGTTCGCATGTTCCACAAAGTACACACTTGTACTGTTAACGGTTTGTAAGGTGGGTACCAAATAGTAGGTGTGAGATTAATTGGTGAGCTTATGTCTTTTAGGTTGCAAGGAAATAATGTAACACCATTGAGATCGAAGGACATAATGGAAGAGATGAATCATAAGTGGGGATTGCAATGCTTGTATGTAAGGCCTAGCAAGCGAAAGAGTATGCGAAGAGTCTTATTTTTGGTCCCCCGAAGGAGTCATTCTAACTCCTACCTTTATATTTTCATATTTTGAAATGCAAAAATCCCGATAATCATAACTATGGCTATGGATCAGGAACAACAATTCAAATATTGTTTCTAGGTGTACGGGGTGTGTATCCGAAGGTTCAAAGGCATAATGTTGCTTGTAGTTGCTATTGATGCCACACAACTGAAAGATAGATTTAAGGGTAGTTTGTTTGTTGCTATCTGCAAAGATGCGAATGAATTAATATATCCAGTTGCATTTGGCAATAGCCACTTTGAGGAAAAAAGTCGTGGTCATGGTTTTATTACTCAATTGTGTTGTGTGATTAGTTGTCTTGAAAATGCAATGTTAATTTCTGATCAACATCTTGGCATTAAGAATATAGTTGAGAAAGTGTACCATGACGAACACCATGGTTTATGCAATTACCACTTGGGATAAAATGTAAAAAATAGGTTCAAGAGCGAAGACATTGCACAATTTTCACCCTCGCAGCCACTTATTACAAGGTTGTCAATTTCAATAAACATATAAATCAATTGAAACAACTTTACAAGGATGTTTACGACCACTTTATGAAATTACACCTTGAAAGATGAGCACGTGCATAGTCACCGGTAAAGCGCTACAAACTCATGGCATCCAACATTATGGTGTGTATTAAATCGTGTTTGAGGCAGACAAGAAAAATTTCAATCACCGTCTTGATCAAGTGCATTATAGGCATATTCTAACATTGGTTCCATGACCAGCACAAAGAGGCCCTGGATTTGACCATGCCATTCAACCCTTGGGCTATTGATCTATTGAACACACGGTTCAATGAAACATGTCACTTTTCCACACAAGCAATCGAATGAGTGGAGTTTCAAGTTATAGGCGGGAGTAAGGATAGAGTCGTAAACTTGTCCACCAAGACATTTTCATGTTGTGAGTTTTAGACCGATTTGTTGGCTCCATTCGTTTTTGATGATAATAAAACATTCCCACTCATTTATGTCTAACTATACTACTTGGGTGTGCAGGATGAAAATGTATGTCAATAATAAATTAATCATTGAAAAGCAAATATCAAAACTCATAAAAACAAGGAGTTACAAATGAGATATAAAACATAAGCCTCTTAGTAGGATAATCAAGGGAGTTAGTAAGCTAAAATTCAAAAGTGAAGTTGGCTAGTTCAAGTAGATTGTGAGATAGAGAAGACTTAGTCGACCAAGAAACATGGTTAATCAACTAAGAGCACATTGCCATAAATCTCAATTACAAGACAAAGAGAACTTAATCGATTAAGAAACACAGTTAGTCAACTAAGAACTCACTGCTAGAAACTGTAGTTACAAGACAAAGATGACTTAATATACTAAGAAGTATGTTTGTCAACTAAGAGCACTTTATCTAAAAATTTGAATTTAAATGCTAAAAGATAGACAATGGCTAGAACTAACTCCAAACTATTTCTAATGGTCTGAAGCTATCAAACATCCATAAGAGTTGGTTTTTCAATTGTATAAGGCACCTTCAACAGCTAAAAATCATAAGAGATGCTTCCAAGATCAAAAAGAGCTCAATTATAGCAAAAACTCTCTCTATCCTTCTTGCACTCCACTCCAATCTTCGTAATAGAGTTTAACACTTCTTCTTGTACCACTCAGATCAGGTTAGTGATATTAGGTACTTCTTTATACTCGTACTTCTTGATTACTTAAAGTGTACGAGTCACTTTATGGAGATTGATCAAGTTAGGGTTAGCTTGATTGCTTGTATAAGTTCTAACTTAGCATAAGAAAAGTTAGTTTTGGGTTTTGGTTGATCTCGGGAAAAACCATTGTTAAAGGTTGTGGCTGAGCTTGTGAAAAGCCATTGTAAAAGCTTGGTGGAAGCTTGAGAATTCCATTGTTTATAGTGATTTGGTTTGAAAAATCCTTGATTGGAACATCAAGGTAGTGGATGTAGGTCTTTGACCAAACTACTATAAATCTTTGTGCATTGTTTGCTCTGTTTTATTTTTTTTATTTTATTCTTTTTCATACCATTCTTTCATCTATTATTTAACTTTTCATCATTGACCTTTAACTTGCCCCTAATTAGAAGTCAATTTTTGTAACATTCAAAAAGTGCTATTCACCCCCTTTCTAGCACATTTATTTGGGACCAACACAATTTACTCCTTTGAAGCATGCCACAACGATAATAAGGTATGAATATTCGTGTTTTCTTATTTGGTTTGTAATGAATTGAAATTTTAAACGGTTTCTCTACTGTGATTTCATTGTCTTCGCAATAAGTGCAAACGTGTAACCATTAAATTCTACTCAAGCTATTACAAGACTCGAACTTTGGTGAATGAGTGTACTATTCAATTTGCAGACAACCTGGGCACACATGAAACAACTGTCCAATGCGAATGACAAACTTTGAGAACGTATAAGGTGTCGTAAACAAAAATAGTGCTTTTCAAACAGTAGTAGTTTATTGCATCCACATTACTCTTGAATTTAGCCTTGAACACTACTATTTCATTTGGAGTTTGACCCAGTATGGAGATGATATTTTGATGTGCTATAACTTCTTTTTCAAGATGTAAACCTTAAAATAATATTGTGGGATCATCAAATGAGTAGTATATGTTTATAATTTTTTTTATCATTGTAACAAAAAATAAAATAAAATCAGAAGACCTTTAATAGCGAAAAAAAAATCATTGTTTATTTAAGCCTAATTATATGATTGTAATAAAATCATTGTTGGAATATTTAATTTAGTGATAAGTACAAAATTTTTTTTGCATAAGGTTTCATTCGATTTATTTTGTTTTTGCAATCAAAGTTTAATTCAAATGTATTTGCTTTTGAGATATTTAATTTAATTTAATGATACATGGATGGGTAAATTTAAAAAGTCAAATATAAAACAATGCAAGATATGTGATATTGTTGAATATAATGCAATGTAGGATGTGGGATCATGCAATGCCATAGCATAAGTCACACAATGCTTAAAAATCAATCACGCAATACAAATCAAACAGGCACCCAATGTCTAAAAAGAGTTGAGCAATTCCTTAGTCATGTAATCCAATGTTGGATATGGGGGCATGCAATGCCTAAATCACGCAATACAATGCAAGATGTGCCTTAAAACCGGTCATTGTATTCATTAAGTCTCGTTATACATAACAACCAGTCATGTAATGCCTAATATGGGGTCACACAATGCCTGCTATGGAGTTACGCAATGCCTAATATCCAATAATGCAATGCCTTATATGAAGTTAAAGCCTACTTTAACTGATTAAAGATTCTTATCTGAAGAGAAAATTGTTACGCAAGAACTTTTCACAAAATAAAAAAAGTGAGGAGTGGGAAGGATGGGAAAACCACCCATTCAAAAAATAGGTTAACCGATTAAGATACCACACCTTAAAACTCACCAGATTCTTATAAAAGCCATAATCCAAAAAATAAAAACCCCAACCTAGAATTCCTAAAATATCTTTCATCCTTCTCTCTAGTTGTAAGTTCACCTAAGAAACTTGAAGCATCCAATGTCATCGAAATCAATGGTCAAAACTTCTCTGACTAGCAAACTTACTGACAAAGGCAAGGAAAAGAGGCTGACTGAGGATTTTTCGACTCTACCACCTAAGAAAAAAAAGGAAAATGGCTCTTGATTCATTAATTGTAACAAAAAGTATTTCAATCAAAAAAGGTAAGCTTTTAACCTCGCAATTTAAGAATGAAGCATATGCTGATAGGAATAAGAGAATAGAGAATGCCACTATATCATGCAAAAAAGTTGTTGATTGATGAAGCTTTAATTAAACCGCTCCAGTTAAGGTTGACTTATATAGGTTCATTAATAAGCTTAAAATTAAGGGTCTAAGCACCTTTCGAGATAAATATTATAACCTAACCCTTGTTAGGGAATTTTACTCTAGCATAGCCCTGAATAAAGATGAGTTTGAAAATCTTATTGATTTTGTAAAGGATGGGTTGAATGTATTTTATGTGGAAAAGAATTTATAGTGACAACCACTGATATTGGAAAGCTCCTGAAAATAGAGTATCAAGTGGGGGAACCTCAATTCACCCATGGTATGACCCGTCACACATATGGGAGTCAATCATAGAAAGAAAAGAAAAATACCCGCCAAATACATGTTATGCTCGTCATTTGAAATAGGCATAACTTAAGGCCTTCCATTATTTCTTGGTCTTTACATTGCATGGAAGGAGCAAATGTTTCAATTATGTTAACGCTCAAGATCTTTAAATGATGCAAGCCATTGTAAATGAAATCTCTCTAAATGTAGCACAATATATGATAGAAAAAATGAGAGAAATCTGCTTAGATATAAGACCAATCTACCATATGGAAACATTATCTTCTTTATAGTTAAAAAGAAAAGATTCTGGATTACTGGGTACCAAGTTGATTAAACCAATAGTAAGGATCAAGGTATCTTTATTGCAAGTCTCTAAAAAATGGGATATAAGCTTGAGGTTGAAGAGTCTTTCAAATCTATCCAAGGCAACTCAATTCTTCCTACCTTTGAAACTCCTTCCACTCCTCCATTTAGAGTTAGTTAAGATCCTATTTTGAGTGATATTATGTTCAATCTGTTGATGAGAATTGATGGAAAACTGACTAAGCAAACTGAGAGAATTATAAAAATGGAACAGTGGTTATAAAATGTTGAGAATCTTTTTCTTAAAGAATGTGCAATTGATGGGGCAAAAGCAACCATAAGAATGGCACAAGAAACAGGATCAGCTAAAAAAGAAAGACCGGAGATTGTACCATAGCAAACTCAGAGCAAAGGCAAGGCAACAGTCATTGGTTCAGTCTTTGGGAAACATTTTAGCAGAGGTAAGAAAACTAGAGGAAGATTCACATAGGGTTTAACCATGAACAATGTGTATATTGGTTTATGCTTTTTGTGATATATGTTTTTATGTTTCTATGTGGATTAAATATCATAGGTTTTGGTATGCTTATGATTATTAGTTTTATAATTGTATTGGCTATTATGTGCTAATGGACTGTTGTGTGTGGATAATGGTTGTATATTATTGATCATTGTTGAAGATGTGTGCACATTCATACAGATTATATTTACAAGAATAAATTTAAATTCCTCTAGTTTGCATGATATAGTTTAATTCCCTTAGTAAAATTAATGATTTGCAAAGTAAAAAAGCTTGTGCACTTTAAAGATGGGTTAATTAGTCACGGGTTTAAGAGAAAAGAAGTGGGAGAAACATTTAAAAAAGAGAATTTATCTATATGTAGTGGTATCTATTGATAGTTTTTGAGCCTTTTTGATATGCAAAGTTCTTGAGTGGCCATCTATCGATAGATAATGGAATCTTTTGATAGATGTTCATCTAAATTGTCTTCACATGCTTCAATAAACAAGTCATGCAATGCCTACCAAATGGTTACGCGATACCTTATCAACAAGTCATGTAATAAATACACCACATTCATATAATGCCTAAGTTACGCAATGATTAAAAACCAGCCACACAATGCCTTAGTTACGCAATGACCATTAACTAAGCACGTAATGCCTTATCAATAGATAATGGTATCCATTAGTAGTTCCCGAGCCTCTTTGATTTGCAAAGTTCTCGAGTGGTCATCTATCAATAGACAGTGGATTTTATTGATAAATGTTCATCCTAATTGCCTTCACATGCTTTAACAAACAAGTCATGCAATGCCTACCAACAAGTCACACGATACCTTATTAACAAGTCACATAATGACTACACCCCATTCACGCAATGCCTAAGTTACACAATGACTAAAAACCAGCCACACAATGCCTTAGTTATGCAATGACTATCAACCAGGCACACAATGCCCTATCGATAGATAATAGAATCTATCGATAGTTTTCGAGCCTCTTTGATTTACAAAGTTCTCCAGTGGTCATCTATCAATAGATGTTCATCAAATTGCCTTCACATGCTTCAATAAATAAGTTACACAATGCTTACCAACTAGTCATGCGATACCTTGTCAACAAGTCATGGAATGGCTACACTCTATTCACGTAATGCCTAAGTTATGCAATAACTAAAAACCAGCCACACAATGCCTTAGTTATGCGATGACTATCAACCAAGCATGCAATGCCCTATCAATAGATAGTGGTATCTATCAATAGTTTTTAGGCCTATTTGATTTGTAAAGTTTTTAAGTGGTCATCTATTGATAGATAGTGGAATTTATCAATAGATGTTCATCCAAATTACCTTCATATGTTTCAACAAACAAGTCATGCAATGCCTAATACAAGTAATGCCTACCAACTAGTCACGTGGTACTGATAACTCTATGATATAAAGTTATTTGGCCTTAATTTTGGTGATAATTTGGCTTAGTTCTTGTAGTAATACATAGAAATTAGTAGATTTTATTTAATTATTTTAAATTAGTTATTTTAGGTGAGCCAATCTAATCATGGTTAATTTTGTGCTTAATTTGGTGTTAATATGGTTAAGATAAGTTATTATTGATTTAATTGTGCTTTTGTAGGTGTTTGATGAAAGGAGAATTTCAATGAAAAAAGGAAAGCAATTTCAAGGTGTAGATTTTCACTGCATATGCTTCGGTATTTTGACCATAACTTTCTCTACAAAGCTTTAAATGATACGACTCTTAGACCATTGGAAAGATAAGATAAACATATACAACTTTCATGTTTATCACTTACCCAAGTTTGGCTTGCAAGGTAGCCAAAAATCTTTTCAAAGTTGACACACTATAGTAGTCCTAGAGCAATTATGATTTTTTATTAATTAATTGGGTAAGGCTACAACTCACCTAAGTCTGATTGGAATTGACTTCTTTCTCCACGCAACTTGGCTTTACTTCAAAGCCTATAAAAATAACCTTTCGGAAGACTTGAAGGACACGAAATGAACGAGTAAGGAAACATCGGATTAAAAGCTAAGAGTCAAGCTACAAAGTCATTGAAGTTAAAGCTAAAGAGAATTTGCAGAATTCACGGAGATTAGAGATCAAGAATATAATTTTTGAGCTTTTCTATCTTTTTGTTATTTTTCTTATTTTTCTCAGAGTGATTTGAATGTTTAAATTTTATTCGATGATGATGTGTGACTTGATGGAGACTTAAATTTTTAATCTAAGATTATGATTGAACTCAATATATAAGTCTGATTTATTTATCTCTCTGTTGCTTATGTTTGATAGATTTAAGTTGTTTTTTTTATTTTGTTCTTAATGCTTCTAGTTGACTGGCCACTAATTAGATTGAATTGGAAACCTAGGTTAAACCTTGACGAAGGAGATTTAGGTAGACCTTGAATAAAATAGCGTATGATCGAATATACCTAGTGATTAAGTGGGTTGATTTGCATATAGGGTAGACATACACTTATAAGCCATACGCAGCCTAAATTAAAGCACAAACTTAATGAATCTTTCTTCAATTTAATTTGCATAGATATATAGTAAATTAATTGGGAGATGTATTTTTATAAGAAACTTGATAGAGACTTATAAATAATTTAGGACTCTAGGTTAGCAACTTGATCTATTAAATTGAGTTAAGAGAGAAAGACAATAATTAGATGAAGTATTGAGGGATATCATAATCTTAGGTCTGGTAATTATTAAAAGTTAATAAAGTAAATTTGTTAGTACATTTTAGATTAATTTTAGTTTTAGTTTATTAATTTATATTTTCCTTTTTTATTTTAATTGTTTAGAAAAAATTAAGGTGTTTTAATTTTAATAGTTAACAATAAAGATTGATTCAATTCTCTATGAGATCGACACTCTATTCATCATTATATTATCTTTGCGATACGTATACTTGCGTGGGTAGAGAAATGTACAACATATACCTTATCAACAAGTTATGTAATGACTACACCCCATTCATGCAATGCCTAAGTTACACAATATCTAAAAACCAGCCAGACAATGCCTTAGTTAGCAATAACTATCAACTAGACACATAATGCCTTATTGATAGATAGTGGTATCTACTGATAGTTATCGAGCCTTTGTGATTTGAAAAGTTCTCGGCTAGTCATCTATCAATAGATAATGGAATTTATCGATAGATGTTCATCAAAATTGCCTTCACATGCTTTAACAAACAAGTGACATAATGCCTAAGACAAGCAATGCTTACCAATTAGTCACGCAATACCCTATACACAAGTCACGCAATAATAAAGTTTAATTCCCTTACTAATGACTTAAAAACTGGTTAGAAATTGAATTTATCCACACAATGTCTTATCAACCAGTCACACATTCCATAAGTCACATTATGCCCATATGCATACTTATGAACTCTAGCATGTAAATTGTGTAATCTTTCTACAAAAGATATGAATAAAACATAAACAAAGTTACTTTGCATTTCGACAATTGTAAAGCTAATAGATTCATTATAGTTTTGGTTAAAGCCAATAGTTTGATTACATTGCATTTTGACAATTGTTGTATTATTTTAATGTTTATTTCAATGATTTGTTATGTATATTTCCGTCGTTACTGTTTTGTCTAATGGCTGGGTATGTAGGGTTTTTTGAAGCCTTTAACACCATAGATATATGTTACATTGGGTTGCCAATGGCTTTTGAACAATTTGTCCAAAGTAACTTTGTTTATTATTGCCAATAATAGTAACGAAGAAAATATAAGTAACAGATCATCAAGATAAACATTAAAGAGATCATCAAAATCCAACAATATCCAAAAAACATCTTAATTTACACTTGAGAACATAAAGCAAATATCCAAAAAACCAAATGAAAGTGACATCCGTATTTCCATGTCTACAACAAGCTCAAAACATCCAAAATGGCATGATGCATATAGATCACTGTGGCATTGGAAAGCAAGAATGAAAATCATCCTCCAAGTCTTGTTGGTGCTATAAAATTTCATGGTTTTGTGCCTTTAAGACATCAATACGCGTAGTCATGCGCGAGTCCATGGTTTCCATGAATTAAAAGAGTCGAGGGAATGCATGCCTAAGCTCAAAAAAGGTAGACATATGACGTACACTAGGTTGGGCAGTGGACGGGCCAGCAGAATAAGTGCTCAATTCCTTCTTATTGTCTTCATGGCCTTCAACAACTTTATCATCAAAGATTGAAAGATCTATGACACATTTCCTCACTCAATTGTTGTTCTTCAGCTTGAAACATAGCTTTTTAACTGTGTGCTCATTAATAGGGTTGAATATGGCATGGGACTTAAGTGGATCACACTGAGCATCAACAAAAAAGTAGTCAATTATCTCATTTATCAACATACCATAAAAGAGGTTTTTGATGCCCCATTAGATGGTGCGAAACATGTCATCCATAATGAATTTGGAGAGATTAATCTGGCAATTCAATTTGATGTTAAAGAGGAACCAAAGATCTTCTTGGGTGACTATGGAGTAGTTAAAGCTATGATGGTAGATGGTGTGAGTAATGATGAGGTGAAGGATAAGATCAAAGAAATAAGGCCTTGTGCAGCTAGAGCCACCTTGATCATTAGGCGAAAGATAAACAAAGGCAGAGCGAAGGTTGCCTTTATCAAGAACATATTTAAGATCATCTTGATGAGTTTCAATTCGAAAGATGCAATCAATAACTACGTGGGTGACAAGAATGCATTTGCCCATGATGTGAGTGACAAACCTATCATCAAGGGAGACTAATTCACCAAAATTTGAATCAAGGACCTTTTGAGTGGCATTGAAATAAAAGACCCCAACAAGTTCTCATAATACTTCTGATTCAATTTCAAGTAATGAGTCCAGCCTAAATACCCAAAATTGGCAAGATACAGAAAATGAATGGATTCCAAGTAATCAAAGTCAATAAATGTGCCCAACTATTACCTTTCGTTTGGTGAAGTTGTTGCTAAGTTTTGTGCTATGTGATGAATGAGTGAAGTTGCAAAGGAAAGAATTAATATTAGGGGCGGTGGAAAACTTGACGCTAGTAGAGCCACTGAAAGCCTGGTGAGCAGTTACCTTGGTTTGTTTGGGCCTTTGACTCATAATGGACTTTAAAGAAATATGAGGGATTTGGGATGAAAGAACTAAGAGTTACCCAATTGCGATTGAGGTGTTAAAAGGATGTTGGGACAGATTTGATTCAAGGTTGGAAGATTTAGTAATGAAAAATAGGGAAAAATCATATTAATTAGGTGAAAAATCAAGAAATAAGAGGTTGAGTTGAAATGATATAGGAGAGAAAAAGTCACGAGTTTGAGAGAAATGAAATAAAACATACGTTTAAAGGAGAAAATCTATCGATAGATCTCAGAATCTTTTAACTACTCATGCAATACATACATCACACAATGCCTACTGACTAAGCATGTAATGTTCTATACATTAGTCACACAGTGAATAAAAACTGATCATGTAATGCCTTAGTCACATAATGCCTATCAACTTGCCACGGGATGCCTTATAAACTTGTCTCATAATTAACTTTGATCTGAGGTAATTTCCATTGGGAAACTATTGATAGATTCTGTGGGCCAATCAATAGTTTTTGGGTTCTTTGCTTTATAAAGTTCTTGGGTGGTCATCTATCGATAACTAGTAGAATCAATCAATAGATTTTCATCCAAATTGCTTTCCATGCTCCATTCAAACTGCTCATGCAATGCTTATCGACTAAGCACATGATGCCTTATACCCTAGTCACGTAATGAATAAAAACAAATCAAGCAATACCTTAGTCACGCAATACCTATAAGCTTGTCATACGATGCCTTATCAACTTGTCTCACAATAAACTTTGATATAAGGTAATTTCGTTTGGCAAACTATAGATAGATTCCACAGCTTTATTGATAGTTTTCGAGCCTCTTTGCTTTGCAAAGTTCTTTGGTGGTCGTCTATTGATAGTTAGTGGAATCTATCAATAGATGTTTATCCAAATTGCCTTCCATGCTTTAAACAAACCAGTTACGTAATGCTTACCAACTAGTAACTCGATGCCTTATCAACTAGTCACACAATGACTAAAAACCGCTCACACAAACCCTAAATCATACAATGCCTATCAACTAGTCACACAATACCCTATCAACTAGTCACGCAATGAATAAAAATCAGTCATGCAATTCCTAAGTCATGCAATGCCTACCAACTAGTCATGCAATACCCTATCAACTTGTCATGCAATGCTTACAAAATTGTCATGCGATGTTATATCGACCAGTTAGAGAAGGTTTAGAAATGAGATAGAACTTGCATTGATTAGTTAAAGCCCTTTTTAATCAATTAGAGCAATTTTGTGTTGAAGTGATAGCTTTAAAGCAACGATGTGTTAATTAGATAAAAATTCTCTTAACTAGTTAAAGCAGTTTTGGTCATTAGAAACATCTTAAGTTAGTAGCACTTCTATTAAGGTATGATTAGAATAAAATTAATAAATTATGATGATCATGTTAGGTGAAATAGATATAATTGAGACAAGCAATACCACAAAGAGTAATTTGTCCATAATAATCAATGTTAATTTACAAACTTAAGTCTGAATCGAAAAAGTAAACAAAGACACAAACTTAATTCTCAACACTATTAGCAAAAATCTCTAGTGCATATCTTTTCCTCATGCCTTGAATAATGTTTATCTTTAGGGCTAGGTTACTTGCATTGATTAGCCATTTTGTAGAACGATTACCCAATCTTCTCAACTGTTCCTGTCTTATTGTATTGAGGGTTTATCATTTAATTGCCAGCTCATTTGTGTCCAAAATCATTTTTTACAACACGCATGATTAAAGTGCTCGGACTAGTCACGTATAATGTGAAGCAATATGGTTAGGGGATGCATTTGTTCCTTACGTAATCTAGACAAAATTGCATCCTGATGACCAAACGAGGAGTCCACCAAAGTTAAACCCCATTTCACCAAGTTGATATGCACTAGAACCCGGTGGTCGTTAAAATGGCATGGCACCAAAATTGTGTCCACCTCATGCCATGGCTTTACTCACGACGGACTCTCACCCCTCGCATAATCAAGAAGGTGCTGAGGCAGAATGACCTTCGTCGGCTTGAATTTTTGATTAGACGGTTGAGGTTTCAGTTCATGGCATAGGCCAAGCAAAATCAACTACCAATTAAGTTATGCTTAATAGTTAGACAGCATGAACTAAAACCTTTAACAAATATTTTAATAATTAAAACTCATTATAATATACTTACATAGAAAGACGAGTCAATAAGGCATATTTTTTGACTACACAACATGGAACGGTGGTCACGCATGCGTTTACACATGACACTGATGCATGCGTCAATGTGTTAGCTTTCCATCCATGCACCCTACTCCAAACACATGAAAAATTTCAAGCCCTTTTGCCCTTTGATGCCCAAAACGTCAACCTTGTACGTATAAAATACTGATGTCAAAAGTTCATTGAATGTAATACTTTTGTACCTTAAAGCTTAATATCATGTGATTTTTTTGATTTTACCTATCTTGCTTGTTTTTCTTGAAATACTTGTATTTATCCTTTAACGCATCTTTCGCTTTACGCTGGACAGGCAATGGGTTAATGTATAGGCTCCAAAGGTATCTATTAGCCATTCTCAATCGTGCATTTTCAACCGGAGGTGGAGCTTCAGGAAAATGTGTGCTTTAAGCATGTTATGGGGCCTCAAGCGTAGTTAGGCTACAAACAGGATGTGGGGCCTTAGTCAGAGTTGAGTTATGAGGAGGAATCATGTAAAAGGCAAAGAGAGGTGAGCCTTGAATCGAACCCATTGGCTTATTAATACTAGTTGGCTTATCAAGATCAACCCTGTTAGCATTGCCCTCTTTGTTTCGGGTACCATCCTATTGACCGATAGACTGACTCTACACAATGACAAATTAAACACATTAAAACATGAAATAGATCCTAACTGCTATAAGTCACATAATGAATAAAACTAGAAGCTCACACCTCATCATGGTCGAGCAGTTGACGTATCCTCTAGCCTTTGTATCTTTTATCGAATTTCTAGTTACATTGATTGCATCTCTCGTTAGATCTCCAGCTACATTGACTGCATCTACATTTGCATTTTTTGCTAGATCTCTAGTCGCATTGACTACATCTGTAGCTACATGTCCTGTTGGCTCTTCAAATACAAGGATTGAACGTTCTTCCTCCACTGTGTCTTCATTCGTTTCATCTCAAGCTTTAAAGCTGTTTGCATATGAAGATGCAATATCGAGTTGCACGTCTGATCATCATCTAATGATTGAATAGTAAGAGCCTTAAGAGCAACAATAAGGGCATCGACCTCCTCGTCCATGATATGCTTTCGCTTAACGGCTTATGTTACCTTTTTTTCCTTGCGCTCCATGATCTTCCTCATTTGTTCAGGACCAAATTCTACTTGACCTTCCAATTGCCATAATGGAACGTATGGATGCCCCTAGGATAGAGGGACATTAATGTCAACCAAATATGTCTTCAAGCTCTTGTCCACATTTGGCTTCAAGGTCCCTATTGCCCTTAGGTTAAAAGTTAGTTGATATATGAAAACAAAAAAAATAAAAATAAAAGTAGTATGGCTTTGTTCCTCACCCTGCCTTTTCTCTCCAAATCTGCAATCAGGTTATAGAGGCTTATGGGCCTCTCATCACAATGCCATTTCAGTGTTCTTGGATAAGTGTCTTCAGACAAACATCGGGATCCAAACCAACTATGGATCTCAAGAATCGCCTTCAACACCCATAATTGCACGTTAATTGTAAAATATTATAATCACTTAATGAAATCTTATGCAAAAAAGAAAATGGAAAACCTTAGGCCACACTACTTAAATTGCTTATACAAATCCGTAGAAGTAGTAATTTTTTTTAATCCGATCCCACTTCTAGAACTTAGAAGCCCCTTAATATGTAATCCATGATCATATTCCATACGTAGGTGTCCCATGGGAATGCATTCCACTACTTGATGTTCTCAACTAGCAACAATAGCCACAGAGTCACTGTTTGTCTATAATCTTGATCGAATAAAATATTGCTTGTGATTAAGATCAAGACCATTTTTGTCGCGTCTCCATCTTGATCAAACTACCCTTTTTTTAACCATATCTAACACAAGTTGGAGCTTCACTTGGTTTTGTGCTCTTTAGTATCGCTAGTGAGGTCCTTTAGGGACGATTTTGTAGGGATTGGAAATAATGGCCAACATAGGGCTAAACTTGAGTCTTGTCACCAAGCATAACTCCTACTTCGAGAATTGGACATTGGTATTACCTAGGCAAACCATAACTCACCCTCGATGGTGCTGGGTTGATTGATTTTGTGTAGCAGCATATTATCCATAAGACTAGCATGTTGGCTCTATTAGTTTTTGGTGATTATAAAATATTTCCATCTTTGTGTGTCTAATATCTCTACCTAAGTGTGCATGATAAAAGCTCATAAAGAAACAATAATTCAATCTTCTTAATGAGCTCTTAAAGATTTGCTATGAATAAGGAATAAGAATGATCAACGTAAAAGAAGCTCCTTGGTTGAATAATGAAGATCATTGGTTGGGAAAAACTCAAAGTGGAGAAGTGAAAGGCTACAGCTTAGTGAGAAACAGAACCGACTTAGTCAACCAAGAAAATGGGTTAGTCGACTAAGTGTTTTTTGCCAAATCTGCGACTGAGACAGAACCAAGTTAGTCGACCAAGAGAAAAATGTTAGTCGACTAAAAGCTCTTTGTCTGTAATTTACACCAGGCCATTACAAGACAGATTAACGGCTAGAACCTACCCCCAAACTATTTCTAATGATAAAAAATGATCTAACAGCCATCAAACTTACTTCTCCAACTATAAAAGGATCTTTAAATGGCAAGGAATCAACTTTTGGCAACCTTTAGAAAGATTTCATCATATTCAAGCCAAGAAAGAGAAAAAAGCTTAGAAATTCTCTTGTATTTCACTAAACCTAAACGTCTATCTTCTGTTATTGTGTTTAGCTCTAAACCATGTACCACTTAGATCAATTTGTGATCATAGGTACTTTCTTTTCTACTCATCTTTGTATTCTTAGAGTAAAGGTTTCACTCTAAGTGATTGATTTAAGCTAAATTTGCTTGAATCCTTGAAAGTTCCAACTTAGCCTTGGAAAGTTGAGTGTTAGGTTTTAGTTGAGCCCTTAAAAAACCATTGTGAAATGTTGTGGTTGAGCCTTGAAAAACCACTTTGGGGTTTTAGTTGAGCCCGTGAAAAACTAGTGTAAAGGTTGTGGTTGAGCCTTGGAAAACCACTTTGGGTTTTAGTTAAGCCCGGGAAAAACTAATGTAAAGGTTGTGGCTAAGCCTAGTAAAAGTCATTGTAAAAACTTGGTGGAAGCTTGTGAATTCCACTGGTTTTAGTGATTGTTTTGAAAATCCTTGGTTGGATAATCAAGGTAGTGGATGTAGGTCTTGGATTGAACCACTCTAAACCCTTTGTCTATTGTTCTTTTTGTTTTACCTTCCTTGTTTTAAGATTAAATCTTAATATTGCTAAAGAGCTGAATTAGTGCTATTCATCCCCCTCTATCACTTATATTTGGGATCAACAATTGGTATCAAAGCTAGTACCCTATTTTTAAAGGTCTAACACCTTTAGGGAGGATCCAATGGCTTTTCAAAAATTAGTTATGGCTGAGGGATAATCTATAAACAGACCACCTCTGTTTGATGGCTCAAATTGCCCCTATTGGAATATTAGAATGTTAATCTATATTAGGGCAATAGATTATGAGATGTGGGACACAATTAGTAACGGACCTTTCATTCCCTTAACCTTAAACGTAGTGACCAATAAGATGATTCCTAAGCCAAGGTCTGAATAAACTGAAGCTGAAATTAGGAAAGCACAAATTAATTCTAAGGCCATGCATACTCTCGTTTGTGCACTTGATTATAGAGAATATGATAAAGTTTTCATGTGCAAAAGTGTCAAGGAAATTTGAAAAAAATTAGAAGAGTTATACGGAGAAACATCTATGGAAAAAGAATTAGAAGGCAACTCTGGCAAGAATTAATGCTCAACAAGCAACATGGCAAATGCAGACAAGGAATCAAGTAAAGATAAGTGCTCAAATCAAATTGAATTATGCTTCATGGCTCTTGAAGAGATAAAGGTAACTTCTTCATCTTGTGAACTTAATTCATATGCTTTTGATGAATTACATGATGCTTTTGAGGATTTAGGATTTGAGTTTGAGAAAATGAATATGAAGAACAAGAAAATTATTTCTACACTCGATGTTGAAAATGAATTTTTGATGAAAATAAAAATTGACTTGGAAAATGAAAATGAAAATTTGGAAAACGATTTTAAAGCTTACCAAGAGAAAATTGATATTTTGGAAAAAGGAAATTTTGATGTGAAAATAAAATTTGAAGATTTATTAAATGATAAAATGGAAGAAAGAGCAGAATTATGTTTGATGGCAAAAGATGATGAGTCCGAGGTATCCTCATCTCCTTGTGATATTTCTATTGATGAACTGCAAGATGAGTACGAATGTCTTTATGATGAATTTGAGAAACTTGCATCAAAATATAAAATCTTGAAAAGAAAAACTAAATCTCTTGAAAATGATTTGGAAAAGATGAAAGTAGAGTTCAATTTAGTTTTTAAGCAAAGAAATTTACTGCAAGTTGAACTAGAGCATACAAAAACTGATTTTGAAACTTTAAAATTGGAATTGGAAAACAGGGCTGAAGCTTTGCAAAAAGCAAATGATGAAAATGCTACTCTTAAAAATTTAAGGAATGAGACATCAAGAAGAAACATATATTATAAGAAGAATTCTAATCATGTTTCATTTAGATGATATAATTGTGGAAAACCTAGACATTTTTCTTATGATTGCTTTAGAAAAAGAAATGTGCAGAAAATTAAAAGAATTTGGGTGCCAAAGGGATCTTATATTGCTACTAGCACTTAAGGACCCATCAAAGTATGGGTACCTATCAAGAAGAACTAAACATTTGTTTTGTAGGTTGAGCTGCACCTAAAGGAGACATGTTCAAAAGCTCAACTCAAGAAAAAGCAGCCATGGTACATGGATAGTGGCTCTCTCGACACATGACAGGGGATGAAATGCTATTTGCTTAGCTAGATAAAAAAAGGGAGGCACTATGTCCTTTGGAGATGATTCAAAGGGTAGAATTCAAGGGATATGAACGGTTGGTAAGAACTTTCATACTCAAATCAGTCATGTGTTACTTGTTAAAGGCTTAAAGCATAATTTGTTAAGCATCAGTTAGCTATGTGATAAAGGATTTAAGGTTTGTTTTGATTCCAACAAATGTGAAGTAATAAATATAGGTACTAACAAAATTACCCTCATAGGAAAAAGGTTGAAAAATATGTATGTTATCTTTCTTGAAGATTTAGAAGAGAATAGTGAAATATGCTTAGTAGCAAATGCTGAAAATAACAGCTGGTTATGGTATAGAAGACTAGGACATGTAAGTTTAAACACCATGACAAAGCTGATTAAGAAAAACTTAGTTTTTGGATTACCTAGTATAAAGGTTGAAAATGATAGAATATGTGAAGCTTGTCAATTAGGAAAGCAAGTCAGAATTTCTTTCAAAGCTGAGAATGTTGTGTCAACATCTAGACATATTGAAATGCTGCACATTGATCTCTTTGTTCCAATTAGCATCACAAGTTTAGGTGGAAAATCTTATGGCTTAGTGATAGTGGATGATTACTTTAGGTATACTTGGGTTTATTTTCTTGCTCACAAAAGTGATGCATTATCAACTTTCATAGGCTATTGTAAGAGAGTTGAGAATGAAAAAGGTACAGCTATTGTTAGCATTAGAAGTGACCATGGAGGAGAATTCGAAAATGATGAGTTTGAGAAGTTTTGCAATGAAAAGGGGCTAGAACACAACTTTTTTGCATATAGAACACCCCAGCAAAATGGAGTTGTGGAAAGAAAGAATAGAACATTAAAAGAGATGGCTAGGATTATGCTTTGTGAGAACAATCTTCCTATGTACTTTTAGGTTAAGGCTGTAAACACAGCAGCTTACATTCTTAATATGGTCTCAATTAAAGCAATTATCTCAAAGACACCTGATGAGCTTTACAAAGGAAGAAAACCAAATATCTCTCACCTTAGGAGTTTTGGCTGCAAATGCTTTGTTCTAAATAATGGAAAATAGCCATTAGGAAAATTTAATGCCAAAAGTAATGAAGCAATATTTTTAGGATATGCCATGAACTCAAAGGCTTATAGAGTTTTCAACAAAAGGACATTGAATGTTGAGGAATCTGTCCACATAGTTTTTGATGAATCAATTCATTTAGAAAAAGAAATTGATAATGATGATGAAGACTTAGAGAACTTAGGAAAATAAATGGATAAAATGAGCCAAATGATAGCAAGAACAATGAAGAAGGCTCATCTAGAGAAAAAACTGTGGCTCTACCTCTAAAAAATCTGCACAGACAAAAAATCCAGCATAGTGACTTACCCAGAAGCTAGAGGTGTGTAAGAGATCACCCACAAGAACAAATCATAGGTGACATATCTCATGGAGTTAAAACTAGGAAAGGAACTAGGGAGACATGTGAATTTTCAACTTTCATTTCTCAAGTTGAATCTAAAGTTTTGAAGAAGTTGAAAAAGAGGAAAGTTGGATTTTAGCCATGTAAGAAGAGCTAGATCAATTCAAGAGAAACAATATATGGTCACCAGTGCCTAAACCCTCTAACCATCCTATAGTTGGAACTAAATAGGTATTTAGAAATAAAGTTGATGAACAAGGAAATGTGGTTAGAAACAAAGCAAGATTGGTGGCAAAGGGATATAATCAAGAGGAAGGCATAGACTATGAAGAAACCTTTGCTCTGGTAGCTAGAATAGAAGCGATAAGGTTATTAGTAGCCTTTGCTTGTCATATGAACTTCAAGCTATAGCAAATGGATGTAAAGAGTGCATTTCTTAATGGACTTGTTCAAGAGGAAGTATATGTTAAACAACCTACTAGTTTTGAAGATTTTGAGAAACCAGATTATGTTTTTAGACTTCACAAAGCCTTGTATGGATTGAAGCAAGCTTCTAGAGCTTGGTATGAAAGGCTATCTAAATTTTTGGTAGAAAAAGACTATGTTAGGGGTAGCATAGACACTACATTGTTTATTAAAAGATGCTTAAATGATTTGATCATAGTTCAAATATATGTAGATGACATTATATTTGGTGCCACTAATGAATCTCTTTGTAAGAACTTTGCTAAGGAAATGCAGGGAGAATTCGAGATGAGCATAATGGGAGAATTGAAGTACTTTCTTGGCCTCCAAATCAAGCAATGCAAGGAAGGAATTTTTATCAGCTAAGATAGATACATTCAAGACATGCTAAAAGAAGTTCGACATGCTGAAACTAAAGCCCATCAGCACACCAATGAGTTCATCTACAAAACTTGATGCTGATGAAAAAGGTAAAGATATAGATCAAAAGCTCTATAGAGGTATGATTGGATCTTTTCTTTATTTAACATCAAGTAGATCGGATATTCAGTTTAGTGTGTGTTTGTGTGCTAGATTTTAGTCACAACCAAAAGAAACACACCTAACAGCTGTAAAAAGAATATTTAGATACCTCTTAGGAACTCAAACCTTAGGAATTTGGTACTCAAAAGAATCAGCATTTAGTCTTATAGGATATTCAGATGCAGATTTTGCAAGAAGCAAAACAAATAGGAAAAGTATTAGTGGAACATGTCAATTCTTAGGTAGCATGTTAGTATCTTGGTCAAGTAAGAAGCAAAATTCTATAACATTGTCCATTACTGAAGCTGAATATGTATCCTTAGGCAGTTGCTGTGCACAAGTTTTATGGATCAAACAATAATTGAAAGACTATGGATTGTCGATGAATAACACTCCAATATATTGTGACAATACTAGTGCAATTAACATCTCAAAGAATCCTGTACAGCACTCAAGAACTAAACACATTAAGGTTAGACACCACTTCATTAGAGATTATGTGACTAAAGGTGAAATTAATATTGAATTTGTAAGCACATTGCATCAGCTTGCTAATATATTTACCAAACCCCTTAGTGAAGATAGATTCTGTAAAATTAGAATAAATCTAGGAATGAGTTGTTTGGAAAAGTTATAAGGTGAAGTATGGACTAAGTAGAGAAAAACAGAAGGCACTTAGTCAACTAAACTGTGAAACTTAGTCAACTAAGAGGATTCTGTTTCATTAAAATCAAAAGAGATGCTGGTTGAATGTTAAAAGATTAAAATAATGGAATTTTATGCCTACCGGGTAATAAAAGTAAAGAGAAAAACCTGAGGTAGCAAATAGTGAATATTTGAAAGGGAATTTTGAAATTTCAAGAAATTTAGGCAATTGTTAAAGGGGAGACAGACGGTTCTTGAATTAGAAACTGTCAAATACTTCTACTCATCATCTTCTGATAACCGTTCCCTCAAAACCTAAGTAATCTCCTCTGCATTCTCTCATCTGAAATCAACCAAGAACTCTTTTCCTCTCACAACTTGAAACCCTAAGTGTAAAACCACTATCAGAACAATCAATGGCAAAATCGACCTTACTTAAAGAGCCACTTGAGAAGAAAAAGGGGAAGAGACCAATGGAAGAGAATCCCGAAACAAAGCATCCACAAAAGAAGCAGAAAGGGGTATCGAGTCCGGAGATTAAAAAGATTGGGAAAGATTCTAACAAAAAGAAACAGAAAGAAAAAAAGAAAAAATCCGAGAAACTGAAAAAGAAAAACAATAGAGAAATGGCTCAAAAAGGTACCTCATCCTCCTCATCACTTAAATTTAGAAAAAAATTTCATAAAGAGAGATTTAGGAAGATAGAGAATGCTCTCATTATTTACGGGAAGTTTATTGACTGGGAGAGCTTTAATGAAACCCCAAAACTTCATACTAGTTTAACCGATTACTTCAATGAGATGAGAATTAATGATTATAATTATTTCAAGGATAGAGCATATAGTGCTAGTCTAGTAAAAGAATTCTATGCTAGCATTGAATTAAGTGAAAGAGAACTTGATGATCCCAAGGATTTTTCAAAAAATAATTTGAATGTATTCTTGAATGGAAAGGAGTTTATGGTCACTGCCTCTGATTTGAGTAACCTGTTGGAGATTAAAGGTGAAGAATGTGAATTTGAAATGCCAAAGAAATATGATCTTTCATCTGTATGAGAAATTATAACTAGAAAGAAAGAAAAATTTTCATCAAAAAGTAATACAGGACTGATAATCAGTCCACAGTTTAGAATCTTGCATTATTTTGTGGCTGTAAATTTACATGGAATGAGTGGCAACTTAAGCTACATCAGCCTCCAAGATCTTTGGTTGATGAAGCATGCTTTTACTGGAAAAGTTCTGAACCTTGGAAGGTTCATGATTGAGAGAATAAAAGCAGCATGTAAACTAGAAAAGATCCATCTGCCATATGGGAATGTAATTACATCCCTTGCAAAGAAAAAAGAAGTATGAGCTAAGAGATATGATTTGGACATGGTGAAAAGTAGGGACTAGCCCATCTACTTGGGAAGCTTGATTAAGATGGGATACAAAGTGTATGGGGACACTTTCAACAAGACATCCAAGATTACTTCTGTGCAAACCCAGCCAGAGACAGCCCCTACACCATTTAAGACAAGACCCTTTCATTTCTCAAATGAAATCATGTACAATCTGATGATGAGGATGGATGCCAAGCTAATTGAGCAAGGAGGAAGGCTCTTGAAAATGGAAGAAAAGATGAATGAAATAACAGCTAGCTTAAAGGAAAAATTAGCAATACCATTTGAGCCTATAGCAACTGACTCCTCTGCTATTCAAAGCATGGCACCAAAAGAACAAGGTGCTAAAGGGTCAGCCCTACAACCAGAGGGTTCTACATTTCATGATGCGAGCCATAGACATCAAGACCCTGAACCAGGATTTGAGGAACCTCTCAAATGTACCTTAGCAGGAAAGGAAACATCAGATCAAAGAACTAAGGTAACTGGTTCACCACTTGGTCCTCTTGAGCATCAACCTCCACCATAGTTTGAACAAGAAGCATCCCTTCTTTATTCTGACGAAGTTTCAGTCATGGGACTTTTCTACTAGATGGTAAGAGAAGAGCAAGCAGAGAAAGAGGCAGCAGCAACTTAAGCTACCCAGGCAATGCCCTCAGAAGTAGAAGCTGCAACAAAAGAAAAAGGAAAAACAAAAGAAACAGCTCCTGCAACTAAGCTTCAACCACCTGCCATGAGACAGAAGAGATTGGCCAGAAAATTTGTACTTTCGAGAACAAGGAAGTCTTCCAGATTGGTAGAGAAAGCAAAATCACCACCTGCAACCTCTTCTCAAGCACCAATAGAAGTCTCTGATCAGACCACTCCCCAGAAAACTACATAAACACCTTCTCAGCCTCCTCAGCAAGCTCCTAAAGCATCCACTCAACCACCACTACGACCACCCTCTCCTTTTCCTCTCAATCCTTGGTGGGAGCAGACAATGTCCCCTGAATCTACACCATCTCCTTTTGAGGAATAATACCTCAACCCCCCTCTGATGATGACAAAAAGAAAGAGTAGTAAAATGACAAGAAAAATAAAAAAAATCTGAGGGTAGAGGTACCAGACTCTTAGGAAATGACACAAGAAAAATAAAAAAATCATAAGGGTAGAGGTATTAGGCTTTTAGGACAGCTAGGAAGAAAATTTAGTTCAGGGGTATTTTCGAAACAAATTTATGGTTATTTAAATTGTTGGTTATTTGTGCCTTAATGGCATTCAAACACTGAATTCTAACTCTTGTTAGTTTTATGATTATGTGAGATATGCATGTTGACCTCTATTGATGGTTATGACTTTTGAAAAAGTTGTTATACTCTGTTGCTTGTGATATTGTGGAATGCTGTTGTAAATTTCTTCTCTGCTGATAAAATCTAATGCTATTCATAATTTATGCTGATGCTCTGATAATTTAGAATGCGTGCTGGTAGCTAAAGATCTTTGTGATATTGTAAATAAATTATGTTTAAGAATAAGGATGAATGCTATGTGAAATATATCAGATGAATGATAAATGATGAATGATGCAGACAAAAATCTGATAAAATGAGCTGTTGACAGAAATTGCAAAGTTCTGATAATAATCTGTCAATATTTATCTGCTGCAAATTATCTTGAAAAATTTTGCACATATATACATTATGAATGTATGAGATCATTTTCTATATGACATGAATAAAAATGTGCTGAAATAAATAAACAAAATACACACACAAAAAGAGAGAGCATGTACTTAGGGGGAGCAATCCTCATTTTCTACAGATACTAAAAAGGAATTAAAAAGACACCATGCTGTTAACCAATGGATGTTTTGTCATCATCAAAAAAGGGGAGATTGTTGGCTCCATTAGTTTTTGATGATTATAAAACATTCTCATATTTGTGTGTTTAATATCTCTACCTAAGTGTGCAGGATAAAAGGTTATAAAGAATAATAATTCAATCTTCTTAATGAGCTCTTAAAGATTTGATATGGATAAGGAATAAGATTGATCAACATAAATGAAGCTCCATGGTTGAATAATGAAGATCATTGGTTGGGCAAAACTCAAAGTGAAGAAGTGAAAGGCTGAAGCTTAGTGAGAAACATAACCGACTTAGTTGACTAAGAAAATGGGTTAGTCGACTAAGTGCTTTCTGCCAAATCTACGACTGAGACAGAACCAAGTTAGTCGACCAAGAGAAAAATGTTAGTCGACTAAGAGCTCTCTGTCTGCAACTTACACCAAGCCACTACAAAACAGATTAATGGCTACAACCTACCCCAAACTGTTTTCAACGGTCAAAAACGGTCCAACAACCATCAGACTTATTTCTCCAACTATAAAAAGATCTTCAAATGGCAAGGAATCAACTTTTGGTAACCTTTAGAAAGATTTCATCATATTTAAGCCAAGAAAGAGCAAAAAACTTAGAAATTCTCTTGTATTTCACTGAACCTAAACGTCTATCTTCTGTTATTGTGTTTAGCTCTAAACCGTGTACCACTTAGATCAATTTGTGATCATAGGTACTTTCTTTTCTACTCATCTTTGTATTCTTAGAGTGAGGGATTCTGTCACGACCCGAAACTCCCCATTGGGCTTATGACAACCACCACGAAGTCTTGATAGGTATTTACACCCTGAATACCGACCGAAACCTCGTAAGGCTTTCGTATCAGTTTTCACACTTCCTCAGTGAGCGACGATTATTAATTTTGCATTTCAAGAATTCATAAGTCGTTTTCAAAATCAAAACAATTTAATAATATCTCCCGGCTCACAGGGGTATTTTCATCATTTTTCTACGAAAATCTTAAAACTTGGCCAAAAACGTAATAAATGTGTAGAAGATACAAATTTCATAGTTTGAAAATAAATTTAAACGTCTAAAACATTAGTTTGAAGCAAAATTTTGAATATATGAATATAATAAAAATATTCAATAAAATATCTTTTTTTTTATAAAACAATATTTATAGAAACATCGGTAAATAATTTTTATAGCGTAAAAGTTAAATATATTTATACATACTAAAATGCAAGTAGTCAAAGTATAAAATTACTTTTACAATGACACGTGGGCCCCCGACTGACCAAATGTAAGGTAAGTAGTGCACCTACGGTCTCAAGGACTGCAACTCCATAAGTGACCCTCTATCAAGTCTGCTATCTACAGACGACTTCGAGCCTGTAAGGTGTGGAAAAAAGGGGTGAGATTATAAAATCCCAGTGAGTAAACATATACCAGCTAAATTATCTAAAGTTGAGTAAAAGGAGACAAAATTTCAAATTCTTTCTTTGTACTACCATTCGTCTTATCTCAACTCGTTTCAATTGAGTAGAGACAAATAAAATATTCTATCAAGCAAAATAGAATTATTTTACTCGATTATATTAATATTTAGTATGGCTTATGTATCTCTTAAAAACTTAACTTGGCTTATGCCAAAATTATTCTCGGGGATACCTTGTACGGGAGTATCCACTCGAGTTCGCCAAGGCTGTGAAAATTTCATAATCTCTCAAAATACAGTCGTTCCTTGGTGTTGGCTGAGTCTCACTTCTACATGGTGGTTAGGCATGAAATGAACTCAAACCTCACCTCGGGAGATACCCTACGCGCCTCTCCAATCGAGGTAAGAGTTAACCGGGTTTACCATGCCCCCTCTAATAGGCTGGTCCACGAAAGCCCGCCACTGTAGTGTAGAATAAGTCCCACCATAATAATAAAATCTTAACTAGCATGATATGGCAATTTATCACAGTCTAGCCTCTCAAGGTTGAATACACAGTATAAATAATTTTTGCATAAACCAGTCTAGCCATTCATGCTCATATATTGCTATAAGCAATATAATTTAAAACACAATTTATAACACAATCAAATAGTCTCCAATTACTCTAATTTTAAAACCAATTGTTCCATTTTTCAAATTAATTTATAAAAATTCAATTTATTTTATAAATTTCACAATTTTCTCATAAAATCAATAATTCACCCAATAAAATGATTTTTCATAAAATCATTAGATTTAATAAAATCTACTCTAGATAATTAAGACGATAAAATGTCCACTCACTGTTCTAGGAGTAAAGATACTCCTATCCTCCATCCTCAGGCGCAGTTTCTAACCCGAATCAATTGGCTCACCTCCTATCCATAATCCATGACACAAAATTCAATAAATTGTGTCAATTTATCATAAATTATTTCAAGCTCTACACAATGCATGGAAATTGGGTAAAAATGGTTTGGATAGTCGTTTAATCATGGTGTCCGACTGACTCACCTACACGCGGTCTAAATTGCTAAAATCTCCAATTTAACTTTGAATCAATTTCTTTCAATTTCTATACCTCAATTATACCCAAATTGACTTAATGTCCATAAATAGGGTGCAAATTTTCAGTCTAGGTCATAAATTACACTTTTACCCCTAGGGGGAAAATTTTTGATTTTTGCACCAAAAATTCTTATTTAATTTTTTAACTTCATATTTCATCAATTCTCAACAATTTCACTTGAAATGAAATCATTTCATTTTCCACATATTCACTATGAAATTCGGCCTAAATGAATTCCCATGGAATAGGTGATTTTCTCACTTAATTTTCTTCCTACACATGACTAACTAACTAAAAACACTAACATAGTTAAAAATCAAATAATTCCATCAACTTTCTCTCTCTAAACCCATATGACCAGGTTTGAATCCACCATAAAAACATGAAATCTAACCATAGAAACTAAGGAAAAATGCATGGAAATGATATATCATAAGCTAAACTTGAAAAATCATACATTTAAACACTTGAATCCTTGAAAAATCATACTTTTTCTTTTATTTTCTTCCACCTAGGGTTTTATTTTTATTTTCTCTCTCTTCTTGCTGGTTTGGCTGACCATGAGGAAGATGGGCTGATGAAAAATTGGCTTTTTATAAGCCTAATAAAATAATATTATTTTATTATCACTGTTTTTAATATTTTTATTAATTTATTTTATTATTCTATTTTTTCTTTGACTTTTGATCCACTTTTAGCTTCCTTCACTTATCCATTCATCATAAGTAGTTTCTAGAGTTATCCAAAAAAAATCTTGGTAGAGTAATTTTGTAAAATTGCACTTTTACCCCCGAAAAAGTAAAAAATTACATTTTTACCTCAAAAACTGAAAATTTACCAAAATGCATATTTTTCACTCCTCAAACTCATACCATTCTCCAAATTTTCAAATTTGATCCAAATTCTCTCGAAAATTCAATTTTCATCCTCGATGGTAAAATTACGATTTTACCCCTATACTCCAAAATGTGCCAAAATTACATTTCCTTTCCACTTTTCAACCTCAAATTATGTTCTAATTAGTCTAAATAATCAATCTTAATCAAATGGGGTTAAAATCTTTTCTAAAAATTCTCGTTTTGTCCTTAAATGGTAAAATTACCATTTTACCCTTGCGCTCCAAAAATATTAGGAAATTAAATTTATCATTGCCAAATTTTATTTTATGCTCCAATAAATCATATTATATTTCATATAATTATTCTTGGTCAAATGTGATCAAAATCTTTTATAGAAATCTCCATTTTGTCCTTAAATGACAAAATGACCGTTTTATCCCTAATCGGTCAATTTTCTCGATTGACTCCAAACTGGACCTCGAACTCCGAATCACTGTTTTGAGAAATCCCTAGGCTGTGAAATTCTCGATTTCACTCTTAAAATTCTTATTTGAACTCATTCGAGGCTAAATCGACTTAATGGTACCATTAGAGACAATATCGTCTTTTAACGATTTTCTTGAACTTTCCAAATATGCAAACATTCTACTGAGCATTTAAATGACATCATAATTATTTTATAGATCAGGGTTTGACAAATTCACTCTAAGTGATTGATTCAAGCTAGGTTTGCTTGAATCCTTGAAGGTTTCAACTTAGCCTTGGAAAGTTGGGTGTTGGGTTTTGGTTGAGCCCTTGAAAAACCATTGTGAAAGGTTGTGGTTGAGCCTTGGAAAACCACATTGGGGTTTTAGTTGAGCCCATGAAAAACTAGTGTAAAGGTTGTGGTTGAGCCTTGGAAAACCACTTTGGATTTTAGTTGAGTCTGGGAAAAACTAGTGTAAAGGTTGTGGCTAAGCCTTATAAAAGTCATTGCAAAAGCTTGGTGGAAGCTTGTGAATTCCAATAATTTTAGTGATTGGTTTGAAAATCCTTGGTTGGATAATCAAGGTAGTGGATGTAAGTCTTGGACCGAAACACTCTAAATCCTTTGTCTATGTCCTTTTTGTTTTTCCTTCTTTGTTTTAAAATTAGATCTTAATCTTACTAAAGAGTCAAATTAGTGCTATTCACCCCCCTCTAGCACTCATATTTGAAACCAACATGGAACATAATAAACTCTTTTCTACTTTGATGTCCATTGACATCTTGAAACATGTTCTTTTCATTACGTTTAACTCTTTTTTTTTGTGCCGCACCTTGCATATGACTTGCAGTTGCGTCCATTTATAATGGATGTTAATGCCAACGTGGAAGCCCCACTGGTCCCTTGACACACAAAGCAAATCTTCCATGTTCTCATGCTTTGTTCTTATTTTGGCCATCTATAACAGAAAATAGATAACATTTCCATTTAGCAAATATGGTCAAGGCAGATTAAAAAAAATATTAACTACTTCTTACTATCTTTGCATACATAAAAGAAAATAATTCAAGTATGTGTGAAGCATAGATTATTAAGTAAATAAGCAAATACATATTAAAGCATTCAAGTTGAGAAAAAAAAAAAAGACAAAATCCAAGCAATGACAATCACTTAATGCCTTACAAAAGATAGTCACGTAATGCCCTATCAAGTAGTCATGCAATGACTTAAACTTAGTCACGCAAGGTTTTATTAACTAGTCACGCAATGACTACAACCTAGTCACGCAATGACTACAAACTAGGGACGTAATAACCTACCAACCAAACATGCAATGCCAAAAACCTTTAAATGTAATGTTGAAACCAATCGTACAAACCCTAAGTCATGCCATGCCTAAAACCCATCACACATAAAGTCTCAATTAGTCATGCAAACCCTAACTCACGCAATGCCTAAAACCTCTAAACCCAATTCCTATCAACTGGTCACACATGCTTATAAACCAATCATGCATGCTTATAAACCAGTCACGCATGAGCTGTCAATGTTCAAGCCAAAAACCACTAGCACTATCGAATTCAAGTTTATATTCAACAACTTCAAACAACAAGAATATAAAGATTATGAACAATATGCCTATGTTTATGCTCAAAAAAAAAATGAAGGACATGAAGAATATGAAGAATATGCCTACCTTTTTGGACATAGTTAAAAATAAAATATATGCAATTTTATGGTAATTAACTCAATACAAGGAATGTGAACTTCCTCTTAGTTCTAGCATATGCCTACCTTTATGCTTAAACCACTTCAAAGTGCTTTTATCACTGCTCAAAATGCTCGAAAGTTGACTCGACAATCAGTGCTTTGGCAAAGATGCTTTAGAGGGAGATAGATGGTTTGTCCAAGAGTACTGAAAAGTTACAAACCTTATAAACTAACTTGACCCAAACATACGGGTCAAGTTAAGACGCGGACCCAAACATATGGGTTAGTTTCATTAAAGGTAAATTTCTCCAAAATTTATTTTTTTTGGCTAAAAACAATTAAAATTATGGGAGGGCTATTTTCAAAAATGCCTTATGCATAAATGTCCTTATAAGATAAGGCACATCAGAAGTGTGAGAAGCCAATTGGTTTCAAAGATAAAATCCTCGAAAATGATAAAAAAAATACCAAATGGTCAAAAAAAGAAATCTAAAACTCCAAAAGAGACCCTTGATATAATTGATAAAATTTCAAAAGAAATTCAAGTAACTAAAATGATTAAAAATAAAGAGATTTCAATAAATTATGTTATGATGGGAAAAGATGGACCCAAAATGAAATAAACGTCGATGATATTTTTGCACATAACGTAGTGCTCAATATTATGAAAAAAAGGAAGATTTTGAACCTACATCTATTGAAGATTGTAAACATAGAAATGATTGGCCAATATGAAAAGATGCAATCAAGATGGAATTGAATTCACTTGTAAAACGTGAAATGTTTATACCTATAGTCCATACAAAAAATGGTTTAAAACCAAAGAGATCTTAATGGGTATTTGTGAGAAAATGAAATGAGAAAATAAAATTATGAGATATAAAGCATGGCTTGTTCCACAATGTTTTACCCAAAGACTTGGTATTGATTATGAAGAGACATATTCTCTTGTGGTTGATGCAATTACATCTCAATATTTAATTAGTGCAGTAATATATGAGAAGATTGAAATGAATATACGAATGTAGCTGCAACCTATTTATATGGCTCACTTGATATCAATATCTATACACAAATCCTTAAAAGATTTAAGTTGCCTGAAGCATATAATTTTTGAGAAATTTATTCGATCGAGTTAAATAAAAATGTATATGGATCAAGCAATCCAAACACGTGTGGTATAATTACCTTAGTGAATATTTGTTAAAAGAAGGCTATAAATGATCTTATATGCCCATGTGTTTTATAAAATGATTTAGATATGAATTTATCATAATTGCTGTTTATGTTGATAACTTGAATATTATTGGAACAATTGAAGAGTCATTAAAAGTTGTGGGTTACTTAAAGAAAGAATTTGAAATAAAAGATTTTGAAAAAACAAAGTTTTGATTGAAGCGGTTTTCAGATTAAATACTTGACAAACAAAACATTTGTCCATCAATTAAATTATATAGTAAAAGTATTAAAATAATTCTACATGTACAAAGCAAATCCATTAAGTTCATAAATGGTTGTAAGGTCACTAGATGTGAAAATGGACTCTTTCCGACCTCGAAAGGATGATGAAAAACTTTTTGGTCTTGAAGTACTATATCTTAATGCAATTGAAACATCAATGTATCTTGCTAGCAATACATGACCTAATATATCATTTGCTATAAATTTATTAGCAAGATATAGTTTTTCTCCAATTTCATGACATTAGAATAGAATTAAACATATACTTTGATATTTTTGAGAAACAATGGACATAAGCTAATATTACTCAAATGTATTCCAATCAGATTTAATTGATTATGCAGATGCAAGATATTTATTTAATCCACATAAGGCTTGATCCCAAACATACATATGTGGAGGCATGACTATTTCATAGTATTTTGTAAAACAAACTATAGTTGCTACTTCTTCTAACTATTTAGAAATTTTAGCAATTCATGAGGCAAGTCGTGAATGTACATGTTTGGTTAAGATCTATAATTCAACATATTTAAGAAACGTGTGGCTTGTCAACTAAGAAAGAAATTCCAACAACGTTATATGAAGATAATACCGCTTGCGTAGCTTAGTTAAAGGAAGGATACAAGGCAATAAGACAAAGCACATTTCACCAAAGTTCTTATTTACTCATGATCTCTAAGAAAATGGTGATATTGATGTTTAACAAATTTGCTCAACTGACAATCTAGCTGATTTATTTACCAAAGCCTTTCCTACTACAATATTTGAAAAGTTGGTACGAAAAATTGTAATGCATCATTTTAAAGATCTCCAATAATGCAGTCGTCAATAAAGTAAAATATACGTTGTACTCTTTTCCTTCATCAAGATTTTTCTCTCTGTGTTTTTTTTTGGTAAAGTTTTTAACGAGATAGTATTTCAAAAACATATTCTTGAAAAGAATTATATACACTTTTCCTTCACTTAGATTTTTTCCCATTAAGATTTTTTTTTAGTAAGGATTTTAACAAGATATATTCTTAATATAATAGACATTCAAGGGATGTGTTATGAATGTGTGTAAATGCCCATTATGTTATGACCTGAGATTTCAAACCAAGCCGAGTAGTCCCAATAGGCCAAATAGTCCAACAGGTCAGACACACGAATGTAATCTAAGTTGAATTCTTATATTTGATTATGTATGTCTAGATTTACATATAGATTAGATTGTATAGGATTAGGATTTAATCTATCCAAATCAAATCCCTTAAACATTATTTTTATTTTGTAAATTCTATCTAGGTAAGGGATAGGCTACTTACTTTATTTGTAAACGCATACTCTTAAATAAGATTTTTACTCATTTTAAATATTTTTTCTTGTACTTGTTCTTTCAAGTTATAGTTCATAACAAGAATAATAATTTATTTGGATTTTTTTAAAATAGTTTAGAGATTTTTTTAATATTATAATAAATAAAAAATTAAGGTTATTGTTTAATTAAAAGGAAAATACAAGAAATATATATAAAAAAAACCTCTGTTTTGTCATTACTTTTTTATTGGTGTTTGATAAAAACAAAAAAATGTTTGAATATAAAAATAAATAATTTTTGAATAATTAAGAATTAAAATTGCAACATTTTCTAGCGATCAGAACAAATTATTTTACTTCTACATAACAATAACAAATAAATAACAAAAATCACAATTTAGTTTACTATCCAGTAAAAAAAACTTCAGTACCTTGGCTATGGATTCAAGTCTTATTCAATAATTAATAAGATATTTTTATTGTCTCAATAAATGTATATATTGGTCTGACTCCAGAGTTTAATGAAATTGGAGGTTAATGCCATTTAAGAAAATACAGAACAGGGCATCAAAGCCTAATTACAAAATTAAGATGCGGACAGTTGACCATTACTGGAATGAATGTCCGTTAAGACACCCCATAACATTGGCAACATACCGCAAAGATTAACATGCCAGGCCCAAAATGAGACAGGGTCCGATTTACTTGTCCCAAAAACCAGAGAGAAAAAGACCCCAATAATCCCTGTACGCTGAACCCCATCTCCCCCTTTGAGTTTAAAACTTGTACAAGCAGACAATGGTTTGAGTCAAGCAATGTTTAGTCCGTCTGGCAGCAGCAGCGGCCAATTGTTCAAATTCTTTACCGTGTTAGACAATTTTTCCAGTTCAGAGAGTGACAAGCCATTAGACAGATGATTAATGAAATTCAATAGTAAAGGAATAACTAATAGTAGAAATGCCAAAAAGGCTGATACATCTGGCAATCTCAGATCTCACCTTCACTTCACTTATCCACTGCCTCTAGTTCCTATACATCGATCAAAAGTAGTTGCTCATAGCCACACAGACTCGTCAGCATGTCTCCTCAAGCCAATGTGAAGGAAGTTCAATTACAGGGTCGGATTCTCTGTTACAGCAATAGCATAAATTTCATTCTCGCCATTTGCTTGTTTCTTCTTGAAAGCATCTACAAGTAGAAGTTCAGACAATAAACCACTCTGGTGATTCATATAAATTTGAAGTGGTAGACCGTCCAGAGAATGTGCACTAATCCAATCAAAGTATATATCTGATCAGGATGCCGTGATTTTCCTGAGAATTATGAATATGCCAGTGAGCTGGTTTCTTATTGTGTCAAAAGACATCCTTAAGAGATAAGCAAAAACTAAAATGTAAAGGGAATGCTTTGTGAATTTTTATGACTCCAGATTCTCTCGAACACGAAAAGCCAGCTGGTCTATGGACTGCTCATCAAAAGAATCATCTATCTCCTTAATTTTTGACACAAAGTCCATGGCTTCTTTGTATCTTCTTGCTTTACAATAACCATCCACCACAATCTTGCAGGTAAGTTCATTGGGTTTGCAGTTGTGCTGAATCATGTAGCCAATAACATCATCTATTTCTGTGAACATTCCCCGTGAAGCATACCCTGCCACAAAAGTATTATAAGTAAAAATACATGGTTGAATCCCTCTAGTTGTCATTTCAGAGAAAATTCTTATGGCCTCCTGCATTAGCCCTTTCCTGCAAAATCCTTTAATGACAGTGTTGTACGACACAATATCTGGTTTTCCACCAGACTTCTGTAATCCTATGAGGATTTCTTCAGCTCTCCAACACTCTCCCGCTCTGGCATACATGTCCATCAAGCTGTTATAGGTGACAAGATCAGGCGTCAGCCCACTTTCACGAATCCAGTGTAGCATTTCATGGGCCCTGTCGTACATGTTATTCTTGGAAAATATTGAGAGCATCGAATTAAACAAAACCAAATCAGGTTTGTATCCATTCTTTTGCAATTCCTGAAATGCTCTCTCCATACCCTCCAGTGCCCTACATCTGAAGTTTGCCAGAACAAGCGTTCTCAACAGCATCCAGCTAGGATAGATATGACCATCATAAATGTCCTTCTCAATCTTCTCTATCCCTTTCACATTCCCTCCCTTGGCATAGCATTGAAGCATCAAAGAATATGAAGTTTCACTAGGCCTGAAACCCTTATTTTTCATGTCTAGTATGACTGATTCGGCTGCTTTCCAATCCCCTCTTCTAGCTAGAGCATTAAGAAGAGCATTGTAAGTTGTAACACATGGTGTGAACCCTACTCTTATCATCTCCTTGTACATTTTTGTAGCATCAATTTCTGACCCACACCGGCCATAGGCACTGATCAAAGTGTTGAATGTGTCTCTATCAGGCTCAAAACCACAGCTCTTCATTTCCCTAAAGACTCGGTTGACATACTTGTGCATGCCCTTATTACCACACATGGCAAGCATTGTGTTCCATGTAATACGGTTAGGGGAACATCCACTCACTTTCATGTCACAGAGTATTTTTATCATCTCCTCACAGCGTGACTTCTTTCCTAACATCCCAAGCACAGCATTATAAGTACACACATTAGGTACACAACCCGACTCTTTCATCTTATGGAACAATTTCAATGCCTCGTCTTCCTTTCCAGCTTTACCATAGGCATTGATAACAGTTGTGTATGTAACAGCATTTGGCATTACACCTTTCGTTGTCATTGTTTCAATAACAGCAGCCCCTTCCTCATAAAACCCTGCCCTCACATAAGCAGCTACAAGTTCATTGTAAGTCACAGAGTCAGCTGGGCAGTGGTTATCCTCCATTTCTTTCAAAATGCTCAAAGCCTCGGTGTGAACCCCTGCCTTTCCAAACACTTGTAGCAAAGAATTATAGGTGACCGTCCCAGGTATATAGCCCCGAGACTTCAATCCAGTAAAGAACTCTTTTGCTTCATTCAACAATCCTTCTCTCCCACAAGCTGATATCACAGTACTACAAGTAAACTCATCAAACTCAAGTCCTTTGCTTCTCATCTCATCCAAAAGTTGTAAAATTTTATTCCAAGACCGACCCATCTTCCCATAAACATCAAGCATGACATTATAAGTGACTAAAGTAGGAGAAAGGCCTGTCGCCTTCATTTTCTCAAACATGGAGATTGCTCGTTTGTACTTACCAGTGCGGGAATAAGCATGAAGAATGGTTGTGTGCGCTCGAACATCAAGGGAGCATTCCTCTATGGGAATCAAATCAAACAGTTTTAATGCAATTCCATGCTGTGATTCTCTCCCCAGAACTCTGACCATTAGTTCAACAACTTGATTGTCTAATTTAACATTATCAGACACTATGTCCGAAACTACCCATTGAAACAACAAGAGAGCTCTTTCCCAATCCCCAGAAAGGTCTAGAGCTTTCAATAAACTAAACATATCAAATTGAAGCAGCTCAAACTTAACAGAATTAAAGAAATCATTCAAACTATTCAAAGGCTGTTCCTTGATGGAATTAAGCATAAGCATACCCTTTCTTGACAAAAATTCAAGAGAACCACCTCTTGATTGACTTTCCTCTTTACTGTTATCAAACTGAAGAAGAGAAGCTGAAGTGGGTTTCTTGGGATGGACTTGTTGCTGAAGTTTTTGAGTAGAATCTGAAGAAATATGAAGAGAAGGGAAATGGGAATCGTTGGTTTTAGGAGGATTGATAGTTTTTAGTTTATGGGTAGTGTTGGGTGGTGAAGAAAGGTGGAGAAGGTGCTGGAGAAGAGAGTCTAGAGGGAGTGAAGGGGGAGATTGAGATTGAGGAGGAAGAGGAAGCGTTGATGAGCTGAATTTTAAAGGCTTGTTTGATTGAGTTTGTCTCTTTGTTGGGACTGGATAAACAGGTTTGTTGGGAAAGATAGTGCCCTCCATTGTTTTCTGGGAAGGAAAGAAAAGCGTCGAAGTTAATGCCTTTTGCTGAGCTTCAGAAATGAAAGGGCTATTGGAGATATGAGAGAGAGGAAGAGAGCTTGGAATTGGATGGAAGAGAGAGACGAGAGCATATTAGTGTCGTTAAATGAACGGTTGGTCTTCATTGAAGATGGAATTTGGGCAGAAGATTTGGTGGTGTGTTGGAAAAGAGGAAGTGTGCTGAGTTTCATTTCTGGGGTCATACGTTTTATCTTCTTCCGCATCCGCATCCGCCCCTCAAGCCTCAACCCGACGTCCGCCAAACTCCTTTCTTTCATGTATTATGATGATTAGGGATTTTTTTAATGAAAAAACATCCTAAAAAAGTTCAAATTTTCACTTTGACCGAATATAGTCTAAGTAAATGTGTCAAATTTATTTTTCATCTTTAAATGGATGTAATTTTTTAGGAATAATACTTTAATAAAACTCTTGAATTATTTAAAAATTTTAAATAAATTTTTATTCTTTTATTACATCAAATAAAATATTTATACTTTTCTTTTAAACTAAATAAGCTATTATAACTAATTATTGATTAATTATCATTAGTTAAAATATCATTTGTCATTTTATACCCACACACCTTGTTGACATGTTATAGTGAATGATGGTGTAGCATGCTAGTGTGGCATGATAACATGACAATGTGTATTTTTCACCTTCTATTTCAATATCATGTGAGTATGAAATGATAATTGATATTTTAGTCAATCTTTAGTTTTAAGGACTTATTTAACTTAAAATAAAAGTATAGAATTTTAGTTGAATGTAATAAAATAATAAATACTTATTTAAACATTTTAAAATAATTTAGGGATATTTTCAAACATTATGTTAATTTTTTATTTAGTCATGTGTTTTTATAAATGATAGCTTTTTATAGGTTATGTATCAAATTTTATGTATGGGTAATTTTAACCATGGACAAAATGATAATTTTCAATACCTTTATATATACGAAAAGTGGGTTCCACAAAAAGACTAATTTACTTTGTCTTTTATATTCACTTTTTGTTTTCTCTTACTACTCTCCTATCTCGTACCAATTTGATACTTAAAAAATACCTTAACTTTATTATCTAATCATTTAACCCTATTAATACATTAATTTAGACTTTCTGTTAACTTTATGATTGATCTTTGTTTTAATATGACAAAAACTAACGATCAAAATATCAGCTTATAAGTACATTAAGACTTTGCAAAAGTTCTATGACTTTGCTTGAAATGTATGTTAAATACTTAAAACTTAATTGTATCTAAAGAGGCTTAAACTAATTTGAAGTATTGAGACCTCGAGTGAAGGTATCGAGATTATTAGCTTTGGATGCCTTTGTAAACATACTAAAAATGAAAGGTGTATCGAGACAACTCTGGACAATATTGAGACTTCATGCAATAAAAGATAAAATTCTAGAGAGCATGTCTTGAATTATCGCGATTAGAACTAAATGAATTGAGACATTTCCTTAGAAGAGTAGAATTCTAGAGAGCAAGTTCAAGTGTATCGAGACACAAACTTCAAGTATCAAGACTTTGCTTTCAACATTCAAATTTTAGAGAAGAAGTCCAAATGTATCGAAACTTGAGCTTTCAAGTATCGAAACTTCACCTTTAGAGATAAAATTCCAGAAACGATTTGTCAAAGTATCGAGACAAGAATGACATAGTATCAAGACTAAAATGACGTGGTATCAAGATTGTATCTCTAGAGATTCAAAATTTCCAAGATCAAGTGCACAAGTATCGAGACCAACTTATAAGAGTATTGAGACTACATCTCCAAATATGATTTTCTAAAGAGCAAGTTATTATGTATCGAGACTAAGCCAATGAAGTATAGATACAAGGCTTAATATGGGATTGTTTAGGGAAGAATAGGTATCGAGACAAGTATTTAAAGTATTAAGCCATCAATAGAAATTTAAAATTAAAGTATCGAGACTCATATCACAAGTATCAAAAAAGCTTGAAAAGGACAGAGATAACGACCATTATTTTGAATTCCAAGAGCCAAATGGCTAGAACAAAGCCTCTTAGTATAAATAAAAGGTTGGAACTCATTTATGGAGAGAGAGTGAGCGCCTATAGAAGAAATCAAAAGAAATAGTGAAGTTTCAAAGAAAAAAAGCCCTAATTCTCCTTATTCAAGCCAAATGCTTCTCATCCTAGTTGATTGAGTTAAAAATTTTTATACTAATTCATCAAGCCTTTAAATTCTCTTTTGTATTCATTGATTGTATTCAGCCTATTTAAAGGCAAATCTTGAGCTAAACCCTCATCCTTGTAATCCTTATAAAAGTTATACCTTACCTTTTAAAAGGTAAAGTGCTTAGAGTGGTTATATTTTAACCCTTGAAAAGGTAGTGTTGATATGTTGTACCTAAGCTTGTGAAAATATAGAGAGGTTTTGCTTGATCATTGAAAAAGCATTGTAAGGGTTGTGTTTAAACTTGAGAAAAGGCATTATTGTATAGGTTATACTTGAGCCTTGAAAAAATAGTTGGTATAGTGGATTACGAACTTTTTGGTGAGCTAAGGTAGAAGACGTAGGCATCGAGGCTGAAACTTTATAAATCTTGTGTCTCCTTTGTGTTTGCTTGAATTCTTATTTTGTGCTTTCACTTGTAAAATATTTTAATCACTCACCAAAGGATTTTTACAACTTTTATTGGTTGGTCTTAAACGATTTTTATCATTATGTTGCAAAAGAGTTTTGCTGTGTTAAGGGGGTTTCAAAGAAATTTTTAAAATACTCAATTCACCCCCTTTGAGACTTTTCCTTTGAGCTTAACATTTTAGCAATTGGTATAAGAGCTTTGGTCTTAATTTGTACATTTAAAGACCTTGAGTAAAGATCCCTTGAAAGCTCAAAGGCCATGCTAACAATTCCTGCAACTATTCCCTTAGGTGAGAAGTGATCTACGATAAGACCTCTTTTATTTAATGGTGAAAATTATCTTTGTTGAAAGAGTAAGATGGAAATGTTTTATCAAGCACATGACATTGATGTTTGGACTATTATTTTAGAAGGTCTTCATGTCCCCATTAAGACTATAGATTATAGGTTAGTTTTGATACCTAGGAAAGATTGGGATGATAAAGATTGAAAGCTTGTGCAACTTAATGCAAAAGTTGTAAATACTTTATATTATGCATTAAGACCTGAAGAGTTCAATAGGGTATGCATGTGTGAAAATGCAAAAGAAATTTAGGACACATTAAAAACATTGCATGAAGGCATAACTTAAGTCAATGAGTCTAAGTTAGGATTACTCACTCATGACAAAGAGTTATTTAGGATGAATGAAGGAGAAACAATTATCCAAATGTATAATAAGTTCACAAATATTGTAGTTAGGTTAAAAGTTGTTGGAAAACATTTTTCAAACTCACAATTAGTGAAGAAAATGTTGTATAGTTTGCCTAAAGAATGGAGGCCTAAGGTGACAGCCATTGAAGAGGCTAGAAATTTGAAAACTTTGGGTTTAGATGAACTTATTGGCTCATTTCTCACCTATAAGCTATCTCTTAAGCTTGAAAGTGAAAAAGAGAAAGAATTGAAAGAGAAAGAAAAGGCAAAAGGTATTGCTCTTAAAGTAACCTTTGAAAATGACAAGAAGAATATTGAAAGTAGAAAAAAAAAATGAGGCTGAGATTGCCTTATTGACTAGAAAATTCAACAAATTCTTGAGAAACAAGCAAGACGGTCAAGAAAAAAAGATTTTTAAAAGAACACTAAGGGATGAGTCATTGATTAAAGAATGGAGCAAGGAGCAAATTATTTGTTATGAGTGCAAGAGGCCGAGACACATAAAATATGAGTGTCAAATCTTTAAGAAAACAACTTAAGGAAAAAAAGTAATGATAGCAATTTAAAGTGATGAGGATGAGTCCCAAAATGAAGATGATGAAAAAGTTGCAAATTTTTGTCTCACGCTTCTTATTGATTCCAAAATTGAAAAAGTTGTTAATAAAAACAAAGATCACAATACTTTGAAGGTGAATGCTTTAGCCACAAAGAGCAAATGGTGAGTGTGAAGATATGTGGAGAAAATGATGACAGTCTTTTTTTAACATGAGCTCCATTACAACAACTTTGAGTCATGAAAATTAGTCTTAGTACCTAGTTTGCTCAATGAGGAAGACTACCTTCATTGGAAGAATGAAATGAGATAGTTTCTTCAAGATAATGATCAAGTGACTTGGAGAATAATTAGAGAGAGTCCCTTAAAGTTGAACAAGGAGATAGGTGACTGGTACTCAAGTGATTGGAATATAATTCAGCTCAATGCCAATGCCATGCTTGTACTCTTTTTCGCACTTAAGAAAGAAAAATGTCAAAAATTTCATTGTATTTTGATGCTAAAGAAAAATGGGAGTAACTAGAAGAGTTGTATGAAGGAGAGAAAAAGTTTGAAGATGGTGACTGTCAAAGTGAAAACTCAATTAGCAATAATGAATCAAACGAATTACAACTCTTAATGGAAGATTATTTAAAATTTAGATACCAAAAATCAGTTGACAGTGTTGCTTTTAGGCAAGCTAAAGAATGCATAAGTCTTGAGAAGAAAGAGATGTGCTGTGTAAAGTGAAATTATCAATAATTCTCCTCATAAAATATGAGTAGTGTCCAAAAGACAAGGATTGATATGAAAGTGATGAAGGTATGGATAAACCCACACTAAGAATTTTTTTAGTTGTTAATATGTTGATTTTCATGGATATTTATCAAAAATGATTGATTACTTAGATTGGTTATACCTTAACCTTTGAAAATGTATTGTTGATAAGTTATACCTAAGCTTGTGAAAAGGTTGAGAAGTTTTGTTTGATCCTCGAAAAAGCATTGTAAAGGTAGTGCTTGAGTTTGGGAAAAAACATTATTTTATGGGTTATACTTGTGCATTGAAAAAGTATTGAGTATAGTGGATTACAAACTTCTTTGTGAGCCAAGAGAGAAGACGTAGGCATTGAGGTTGAACCTTTATGAATCTTGTGTCTCTTTTGTGTTTACCTAAATTCCTATTTTAGGCTTTCACTTGCAAAATATTTTTAATCATTCACCTAGGGATTTTTACAACTCTTATTGCTTGGTTGTAAAAGGTTTTTATCATTGTGTTGTAGAAAAATTTTACTGTGTCAAAAGGGCTTTTAAAGAAATTTTCAAAATGATCAATCCACCCCCCTTTCTTAAGATTTTTCCTATGAGCTTAAGATTCTAACATTTTCAACTTTGGTTTTTATTTAATCATTTTTAATAAAAATATTATGAAATTTGTCCTAAAAGAAACTTATTTAAGTTTTCTAGTTCTAAAAATGAGGTTTTTGGAGAAGACCATATGCCCTTCCAAATCCTTCAATTTCTTTAAAATGTTTTCAAAATTAAAGGAAGGGTTAGGGGTATGCATGCTACCTTTCCCTTCCTTTTCCATCCATTCCCTTCAATCCAAAATATGTAGATTCTTTTAAAGGGAACCAACTCAACTCTTTTATTTGAATATGAAGACAACTCATACAATAAAAATCAATTGATGGACAATATAATTATAAACTAAGATATTCAAAATTTTAAAAAAAAAGCTAGTAATACATAGTAAATAGGATAAATGACAAATAATATTGTGACTATACTGTAAAGCAAATTTTTAAATAATCACAGGGTTGTTGGAGATTGGCACGTTGACCTTGCTTTGGGGTATCAATTCTTTAAATCAAGGGAGATCTCTTTCATATGTGACTATGTGAATTGCATAAAAACGTTGGGCATTTGCAACAAGAATAAGTATGAGATACAATCTCACATTAGAAAAGGAAAAAAAAGAGTTCTTTAATTAAAAAATGAGAATTAAGACCTTAATAGTTGGGCTAAAGTGGACTGAAGGGTAAATTAGACCTTGACTAGGCTTTCCAAATTTTGGTTGATCTTGAAAATTAATTAAATTAATAATATATAATTAATAAATTATAAAGACATTTAGTGTCACTAGCTTACATTTTAAAACTTAAAAGACATACTTATTAGGTGGAGGAAAGCCTTACTTATAAGCCTAATACCCATCTTTTCTTTTATTAATCTGGGATACGTGACATTTTAACCCACTCAATTATGCAACACATTCATTGTATTGGCTTTTTCACCCATAAAAGGGAGGAACCCACCTTGGTCCTAGCTTATCTCTACCTTGATATCTTTCATAAGGGGTCCCATATCAATTAAAAGTTAGGTAGGCTTTAATACCATTTGTTGTGTGTTAACATTTTTAACCTAAAAGACATGTCTATCAAATAGATGAAGGTCCTTACTTATAAACCTAAGACCCATCTTATCTTTTACTGATGTAGAATCCATGAGCTTTTACCTTACCCAATTGTGCAATGCTCTCATTACACTACCTTTTTTACTTATAGAAGAGAAGGGCCCTTCTTGATCTAAACTTACCTCAACCTTGATATCATTCATAGAGGGTTCCATATCAGTTAAGAGTTGGTAGGCTCTAATATCACTTGTCACGGGGTCATTACTCTTTTCCTCCAAAAGACTAACTTAATAGGGTGTGCAACATATGCTTATAAGTGTCCCAAGATCTCTTTACTTGCTTGATGTAGGATTAAAGCACCCTAGTTTACTTTTTTTGAAGAACTAAGTGTGAAATTTTCCCCTACACTATTCGACGACACCCTCATCGTCATTGGCCACCTTGCATGCTTCATTCTAGAAGTTCGTGGTGTGAGTTGTGGCAAGGTCGAGCTTGTTTTGATACCAACTATCATGTGTTGAAACTTTAGCTCAACTTTGTAAGGTCTTGAACTTTGAAAAACATAACTTATTGAGCTCAAGTCAGCATCAAAACCTACAAACAACAAAAACAAGAGAGAAAGGAAATAAAGACCTTGAGAGAAATAAGAGTTTTTATTCTCAAACTTGATCTAGGTTTCAAATAAAGAAAATGAGTATTTATAGAATGATAGCCCCTTATTCTAGCTACAATTTGAATTCAATAATATATGATAAGGCTTAAGTATTCGAATTTGAATGGATATCATATCTACAACATTTAAATTTGAATCATAATCAAATTTACATTTAAATTTAAAAATACATTAGCCAACGAAGAGTTCATATCAAGCAAGGCTCTTCTATGGATGCACAGACATTTTTACCCTTGATACATGAGCTACGCCTCTTATTTGTTTAAGGTACTTGGCTTACTAGTCTGTTAGCATGCACATAGCTTGTTGGTTTACCTGAGCTTAAGCAAGTTTGAACTATTGGGTTGTGGCACTTGGCACTTGGTAAGTAGTTAAATAATAAATAATATTTTATTTTTCATTGTTTTTAATTACCAACAGAAATGTCTATATAAACAAATGGTTTTTGACATGTGACATGTGTAAGTTTATGTGCATGCAATTTAATAATATATTATATTTATTTTTAATTTATATTTTAATTGCTAATAGAAATATTTGTTCAAATATACATTTATGTATTTAAATAGAAGTCTTTTCTAATTCTAAATAACATATAAATAAATAACTTAAGCAATCATTTCTTTTCTTAATACTTTCTAGATTTCTTCTATACTGTTTTGCTATTGATAAATCTTTTAAAAGTTTGTAATTCTACCATACATTGGTGGATGCTCAATAGATTAATTCATAAGTACAAAATGCGATCGATCACTAGGTTTCATTTTATCCTCAAGGTTTATTGCTTGTAACCTTTTGGCATACTATCAGTAAGGGTGAATAAAATGTTAAGGACATGGGTATTGATACACACTTTGGAGCCATTTCACTGTTCTCTATTATTTCTAGTCTTATGTTCTAATAATCTTAAGATTTATTTCATTTCAATAATGGCTACTGCAAGTGGAACATTAAGGGAATTGGCTTTTATTTTCTTAAAATTGGACCAGTTTGATGATAACAACTTTTTAAGATGGCAGAAAAAGAAAAAGATGCCTTGCTTACTTTCAACATTAAAGGTTGTTTACGTTCTAACTACTCCTAGATTAGAAGATAATGAAAACGAATCTATTGATGGAACAAGAGAAAGGTAAAAATGGGATAATACAAATTATATATGCAAAGTAACATTTCAAATGCTCTATCAACGGCTTATTTGACACATATTAGACTGAGGTTACTACAAAGGAATTACAGGACCAATTAGAGGCCAAGTACATGACAGGAGATGCAACTAGTAAGAATATTCTTCTCAATCATTCTAGTAGTTACCAAATGATTGATGATTGATCTGTTATTCAATAATTATGTGAAATCGAAAGAATGATTAATCAATTTAAATAATACATAATTACGTCCTCCATAATAGACACATTTTCTCTATTATGGAAGGATTTTAAAAAAAGTCTAAAACACAAGGAAGAGGAAATAACTCTTAGGATTGGGCAAATCGTCTTTGAACTAAAAAGGAATAAAGGAAACAAGAGCAAAATGTTGTTTCTAGTGGAGCGAAAGTGCATGTTGTGGAGGAAGGATAGACTACTAAACTTATCAAAAAGAAGTTCAAATCAATTGTTAATGGGTTAAAATTCAAAAAGAAAAAGAAAGGCACATGCTTCCATTACAAAAAGCTATGACATTTCAAGATATAATGTTGATTATTGAAGAAGAAAAATGCTTCTTTAAGTGCAAATATTGTGAAAATTTTATAACCATGATTTCTAAAATCAATGTGCTTAAGGATAATGAAGTTTAGTGGGTTGATTTAGGAACAATAAAGCATGTATGCAAAGCCAAGAGTCTGTTCAAGAATTTTGCACCAAGTGAATATAAAAATTTCCTATACATGGGAAATTCTTCTACAACAACAATTGAAGACAAAGGGACTATTGAACTTGGTTCACTTTTAGGAAAGCTTTAACTTTGAAAGATGTATATTATGTTTCAGAAGTGATGGAGAATTTAATGTCTAAAAGTCTATTGAATAAGTTTGGTTTCAAACTTGTATTTGAGGTAGATAAATTTATTTTGACCAAGAGAAGATTATTTGTTGGAAAATGTTATATGTGTGAGGGAATGTTTAAACTCAATATTATTATTAATAATAAGAATAAGACTATTGTTTCCACTTATATGATTAATTTTCTTATTTATATGACATTATAAATTAGGCCATTTAAATTATAAAAGATTGGATGGCATGTATGAGTTAGACTTAATTCCAAAATTAGTCAAAATATTGATACATAAACATAATCCATGAATGCTTAAAAAAGTAAACCAAAAGTCTTTCTCTAAGGTTAAAAGTAATACAAAACTACATAAACTAATACATAGTGATATTTCATATGGGCATAGTACACCTACATTGATTGGAAAGAAATATTTTGTCATATTCATTGATGATTTCTCTAAATAATGCTATGTGTATTTGCTACATCTAAAGATGAAATGCTTGATAAATTTAAGATTTACAAATAAGTATTGAATTATATTGTGAATCTTTTATGAAGTGCTTAAGACAGGATAGAGGTAGAGAATACTATAATTCATGTTATTTTGAATTCACCGGGATAGTCCATTGAACTCTAGGACCTTACACACTACAACATAATGGTGTGGCAAAAAGGAAAATTAGAATCTTGATCGAAATGGTAAATGATATTTTATCATGTTTTGGTCATGGACAAGGTTTTTAGATTGAAATTTTGTTAACAATTTGTCACATGTTAAATAATGTTCCTAAAAGGGAAACTAAGATAACCCTATATGAGTAATGGAAGAAAAATAGACCAAAACATAATAATTTGAAAGTTTGGGGATGTAGAGTTGCAGTTAAAGTTTTGAAACCCACAAGGAAGAAATTGGGTGAAAGAGGAATAAAGTGCATATTCATAGGATATGTACAAAATAGTAAAGCATTTAGGTTCATGCTAATTGCACTAAATAATTTAATTTTAGTTAACACTGTATTGAATGAAAAGATATAATTTTTTATTAAAATATATTCAAATTTATTTCCAGGTAACTACAACCACTACAACCAGTTCAATATAATGATATTCCATTGAAACAAATGGAAAATAATGATAAATCTTGTCTAGAAATAAGGAAAAGCAAAAAGGCTAGAAAGGTAAAAGACTTTGGACCAGATTTCTATATGTTCCTAATGGAAGGGATAAGAGAAACTGTAGACAACAAAATTCTTACATATGATGATGTAATGAAGTTTAAAAACTTTGCATTTTGTAAGGAAGTAATTAATGATGAAATTGACCTAATAATGGAAAATAACACTTGGATCATGATTGTGAAGCCATGGGCTTCTAAAGAAGATGTGGTAAGACACATTACCAAATTTAAGGTTTTTACTGATTGAATTTTATGTTGATAAAGAACAAAATTTTTTCGGTAGCTTAAATCATTGATGATATGTTGGTGGAATATTTCGTCAGTATTTAGTTGGAAATATCATAGTCGATAAACCTTATTCTATTTATCGGTAACTAAGTTTTTTATTGATAAATCTTTGAGAAAATATTCTGTTAGACGTTTGAGCGATAAAGCATCCAATTTGTCGGTAGCATGAATGGTTGGTATTGATAGGCTTTCAAAGGTGATTATGTTGGTATTTTATTAATGGGGTTTGGGATGGATCTCCTTCGGCATGTTCCATCAATAATGTCCTAATTCTATTAGTGATAATGCTAATTTCGTCGATCATACTACTCTTAATTTCGTCAATAAAGTGTTTAAGTAGTTGATAATTTTTTTAAAAAAATTAAAAAATATAAATAAAAATTAATTTTAAATATTACAGAATATGTAAAACATAACTTTATTAATAAAATAAGAATACAAATTGTATTATTCTTATTACAATTAATAAAAAATACAAGTTAAAAATGGACAAGTTTATTAAGAATACAAATGGACAAAAAATACAAATATAACTACTAGCAGTATCCTTTTGTTGCACATTTTCATTATTAGCATGGCCCATTAGTTGCTCTGATTATGATTTGGCATGGATAACTAACCGTATCACGCAATTAAAGAAGCTAGACTACAAGCTCATTAAATGGTTCTCCATTGCACATTTTCTGTGAAACCTCAACCTCCAAAGATGCATAACTAAAGGCAGACATGATAACACGGGTTATGGGTAATTTTATCATTTTCCTTGGTGAGCTCTTAAAAATGGGTTTTCCAATGTTATTAAGGTCTAAGTAAGTAAAATGTATAAATAGATAACATATAATAATAAAATAAATGAAATAAGAACAATTTTTATAATAGGGGTAAAATGATCATTTTGAATATCGAGACTAAATTTCTAAGTTTTTATGAACTCGAGTACCTTTAGTCTATTCTGAACTTTTTCTCAGTGTCAAAAGAGTAAAAAGTTTGAACAAAAAGGAAGAAGGCAACAAAGTGAACTATGCAATGGCATTTTTTGTAAATAGATGGAACTTTAGTCAACCATATGAATAAATATCTCATTTTTTCCAATAGTTTTTCCTCACTTCCAGTAGCTTCTTCTTCTTCTTCCCATTCCTTCTCCCCATCTCACGTTTTTCATCTTTCATGGAAGTTTCTCTTAAAGCTTCCATAATTTTCTCAAATTAACTTCAACTTTCACGCTTTTGTACACTTTTTCATAGGACTTTTTGTGTTTTTTTACTCTTTCACCTTAAAACCCTCAAAAGTCTTTCCTCAACACTTTCTCTCTCTAGTTGGACATTTTAGAGAGAGAGAGAGACTTTCCATATTAGCTTGCAAACTCTTGAAAAGGAGTTCAACGACAAATCCACTAAGGTGAGGAATGAGTTAGGGTTGATTTTAAGTTGTTAGAGATGGCTAATAATTAGATTTGTGGACTATTATATTTTTTATGGTTATATTGCGTGTGATAGGTTCCAACGAGGCCCCACATGTCTATTTGGAGCATTTGTTGAAGTTAGAGTCAATCAAAAGGATCAATAAGACCTATGAGTGAACTTGCATAAAAATGTTTTGGGATAAATGCATATGTGTTTGATTGAATCACTTGAAATGTTTTATCGAACTTTTCTTTAAAATATGCATGGAAACGAGCCGTTGATGAAACGTTTTTATGCTATGAAAATGTGTAATATAATGAAACCATGTTTTCCTATATTATGTGGATACGTATGTTATGCTGTGAATGATAATGTTGTATAATGACTACAGTCGTGCATGTGTGATGTGGGAGTGCACGTGATGATGCCGTGATGTGTGGTGTGGGAGTTCACATATTGGCGATGGGGTAGTATGATGATGATATTGCCATGAGCGGTGTGGGAGTGCACATGATGATTCCCGCCATGTGCGGTGTGGGAGTGCATATGAGCTGGGTAAGGCGGTGGTGGTATGCATGTTTATATATGTTTATATATATGCGCTATAGAAAGTTTATGAAAATAATATGTGATTGTTTTGTATGTTGGAATTGTTAATTGCTTCCAAATTGATTTTCATTGCAGAAAAAATGGATTTTTGTTGTAACAAGAACTCTTTTAACTTAATGTTCTGTTTCTCGTTGTAGCGAAATTGTATTCTCACTGTAGCGATAAACTCTTGGGTGTTGGGCGCATCAACTAGCCTTGTTTTCACTGCAGCAAAAAAGTCTCGAGTTGTTTGGGTGTGGATCCAGCCTTGGTTTTCACTGCAGTGAGAATGCATTCTCGCTGTAGTAAGAAACTCACGGATGGTTTTCGCTGCAGCGAGAAACTCTCAGGTGGTTCAAAGATTTTTCTATATGAACTTTGTGAGAAACCCTCTGTCATCTTTATCACACTTGTCTTGCTTGGATATTTGATGAAGTATTCATTCTTTTCAGCTTCATGGTTTATCATGGATCTTTCAATACTAAGGGATTAAATAATCAAAGTTTGAAATGAGAGGTTTTAACAAGAATTTAAACCAAATTGCATGGTTTAACATAAATACATCATGTTTTCAAAAACTTTCCGTATCGTTTACTTGTTCCCGTCCTATGTTCACTCACTGGGTTTATACTTACTCTTTTAAACTTCATGTTTTTAGATTCAGAGGCAGTTGGGACCTAGATTGAGGTGTTTACGTATATTCATCTTTTTTGTAGGTACTGTGGCATTCAGTAGCTGTATCTTTTCCCAAAGTCACTTCGTTGGCGGTCAAGAGTTTTTTGCCTATGAACATGTATATGTAATGTAAACCACTAGGATTCATGTTATAAATGAAAAATGTATAATTGATTGATGATGCCATTATGCGATGGAAATGAATGATAATACTTTGAGATAATACAAATATAAATATTTGGTATTCATGTTATATTACTGAAATATGTTGAGTTGCAAATTACATATTGTAGTTTAGTAATGGTGATGTATAATTGATAGAATAATGAACAGGATCACATAAAGAGGCTTACTTGGGCTTAGTGGGCTATGCCCATTAGGCCCATGCACCAATCAATGCTCAAAATCTGTGCTGTGAACCTTCAATGCCTTATACACCTTGGGATTCTGTTGAGGATTAACGCCTAACTTAGTGATTGGCATGAACCTTCAACTTCATTGCCCTATGTTTATTGTACTAGTATGTAAGATCACCTTTTTAGTTAGTTGAAAATCTTTGACTGATTGAATATTTGATAAAGGAGATTCAAAGATAGAATAGCCAATCAATTGAGGATTCTTAACCCACTAAGGAGGTGATCTTACATACTAATAGTATGAGAACAAAAGCAATGAAATTGAAGACTCATAACAATCACTACATTAGGCGTAAGAAAAGATGGAAACTAACCTTCTGTAAAAGAACTCAATCAAATTGTCACGACCCAATTTCACGGCCGTGACCGGTACATGGACCCAATGAGCATAGCTCACCAAGTCCAAGCAAGCCTATTTTCATTTACTTTACTCCACGTATGATCATGTGAGGCGTCCATACACAATGCACTCAGTGCATACAAAGCCAACTCATAATGGCATTATCAATAAACTATGCAAATACATACTGTTCAAGCATGTAACTTGATAATGTACATTACATGTACATATTCACAATACAAAAGACCCATGACTTCCAACGGTGAAATTTACAGTAAAAGAAATGAGTTGCTACTAAATGCCCACCTTCTAACCAGGAAATGAACTACGGGGACTCCTCGATCTAGGGTCCAATAGTCTCCTGATCTGAAAACATGAATTTAAAAAAAAAAACGTGAGTACAAAACTCAGTGAGTGAATATTAGAGGGGAACAAGCAATATCAACCAAGAAATTTGATAACCATGATGCACTGGTTGAAAACGAGACAATTTTGTCCTAGCTAATGTTTGAAACCCCTTTCACTTGACCCAGAAGTATTAAACACTCAATGATAAGCAACCAAGTAATTACACTAATTATTCTAGCAAGATAGCAAGTCGACAATTTATCACAAACTGTCACAAAACAAGGGTTTCACAACCCATACAATTCACGTTTGCAATCATTCATATTATACCACGCATATATATAAAATCATATGTAATAACACCCACTATTTCATTTTCCTCTGCTCTGCTATACTCTCAAGTCGCACATCATTACCGGCATTGCACTTCCCATTCCACACATGCACAGTAGTAATTATCACAACCTTTGTCATTCAACCAGCATTGCACTTCCCACTTCGCACATGCACGGTAGTAATTATCACAACCTTTGTCATTCAACTGGCATTGCACTTCCCACTCCGCACATGCACGGTTACATCAAATTTGTCAAAATTTATTAATAATGCATATAAGCATAATAAAAGGGTGCACAGATTCAGTACACTCAATTTCACATGAATTTCTCAACAATACATGTAGGCATCATACAATTATACACAGGTGCATCGCAATCATATTTAAGATCATAGAAATATTTTACACTAAAGGCTTGTTCCCAAGTACCCTTTCTTTTTAAAGAAAATTGAATAAAATCATTCAAGCATTTTATTCAAGTACGTTCATATTCCTAAAACCAATTTGAAATGCAAATTCACTCACCTCGTCAAGAGTGTAAAATACTCCTGTCTCCGGGTTCCACTATATTGAATTTTTTTTTCTCGCGTTCGGGGGACTCACCACCTATACCAAAATTTTGACACATTTTTAATTATTTGTGTCAAACTACTATAAATTATTTCAAGCTCTACATGCATGGAAATGGGATAAAAATTGTTCGGACAATCGTTTAATCTCGGTATCCGACCATTTTACCTACGCTTGGCTTAATTTGCTAAAACCCCCAATTTAACTTTGATTTGACCCATTTCAATTTCCAACAATCCAATTATACCCACATTACTCAATGACAGCAAACAGGGGTCAATTTATTAGTCTTAAACTGCAAATTACGCTTTTACCCCTACTAGGTAAAAATTCTAATTTTTGCACAAAAAATTCTCATTTAATTCCTACCTTAATAATTCACCAAATATTACCAAAATGCCCTAAAATCTCATCAATTTCTTCAATTTCCAACAGCCAATTTTTCTCCAAAAATTCGGCTATAATGGGGCATTGTTACTAAAATTTTTCCTACATCAATTTCCCACCAAAATTGATCAATTTCAAAACCATCTCATTTGAAATGAAATCATTTCATTTCACACACATATCCTAAGGCATTCGGTCATGGAAAATTAGTGGGGAAAATGGATTCTTTTCTTATTGTTTTGTTTCCAAACATGCTTAACTAACTCTAAACACTAATATAGTTCAAAATCAATTCAATCTAACCTTTTTTTCTCTCTCTAAACCCATTTGACCAGCCCTTGATTCACTATGAAAACATGCATTTCAAGCATGGAAAAATAAGGGAAATTGCTTAGAAATGAAAGATCTCAAGAAAAAATGGAAAATCATACCTTTTTCACTTGATTTCCTTGAATTTTCTACACTTTTTCTTTGAATTTTCTCACTCTAGGGTTTGTTTTGGTTTCTCTCTCTATTTTCTGGTTTGGCTGAATATTTTGGGGAAGATGGGCTGATTTTTTTGGCTTTTTATAAAGAAAAAATAAAATATTCAAAGTATGCCACATGGCATTTTTCCATTGGTTCAAATTTTAAATATTTGACTTTTTTTTATCCATTAATTCTCCATCACACTTTTGTCATATTTATCCTATTCCATGCTGAATAAAATCCCTTGGTCTTGACAAGTGTTGGGGCAAAAAATTTACCGATTTGCCCTTGAGACGAAAAAATTACGATTTTGCTCCTATACTCCGAAAAGTACCAGAATTTTATTTTTTTTCACTTTCCAACCTCAAATTACACTCCCATTGATCAATCTTAATCAAATGGGGTCAAAATCTTTTCTAAAAATTCCTGTTTTGTCCTCTAGTGGTAAAATTACCATTTTACCCTTATGCTTCAAAAATATCGAAAAATTAAATTTATCACTGCTAAACTTCATAATATGCTCCGAATAATCATATTATACTTCAAATGATTAATCTTGGTCCAATGTGATCAAATTCGTTTATAAAAATCTCCATTTTGTCCTTAAATGATGAAATTACCGTTTTGCCCCTAATCGATCAATTTTCCCGATTGACTCTAAACCGAACCTCGAGCTCCAAATCACCTTTTTAAATCATTCTGTGGGTTTTAGAATTCTCAAATTCCTCTTAGAATTTCTATTCGAACTAGTTCGAGGCTCGATTTAACTTAGTTGTACCACTCGGTACAATGCCATCTTTTAACGAACTTGACAAGGTCTCACACAAATGCTTGATGATGTCGATGTTTTACAAACTTCCAATGTTCATCTCTTTTGAAGTTTGTAGAACATCATGCATCATCTAAGCCTATAATTTGTTTTGTAGTCTTTGCTTGTTTTCCATTCAAAGATTTCATTGTTGATTGCATTGATAGATTTTATGGACCTAACCTACGTAATCGAGATTATTTAGCAAATAGAAAATCTACAACAGAACAAAATCCTTATTTACTAAATACCTAACCTATCTAATTGAGATTATTTAGCGAATAGAAAATCTACTACAGAACAAAATCCTTATTTACTAAATAATCTCGGATTGTGCACAAACAAAAAGAAAAAGGTCCAAACAACACTAGAAAATTTAAAAATTTATCAATTAATATATACTTAAGTTTTTGGAATGATTCTAGGGGACTTGGCTAATTTGAAGACAATGAAACTTTATGATATAAATTATAATAATAACAGCAAATATATAAGTAACAATAAATATGTATTAATGTAATAAAAATAATAAAGCATAAAATACTACCTTTAAATAAATTAATTAAAAGTAATTTCTTAGTTTTGGTATATTACTTTTTTTTTGAAAATTAAAAACATGAAACTTTTCCTATTTAGACAAAAAATGTATACCACCCCTTTGTTTGAACAAAAAATGGCTAAGAGCTAATATCAATCTTCCCTACTCTTTATGCTAACACAGTTGAGCATGAAATAATATCTCATATTGGTAGCATGATAGATTAGCATTTAAAAACCCTTCCACACAAAATTATCCAATATCCCTATTTTCGACAATCATGAAGCAAGCAAATACAATTATAATTTATTTGTTTCTTCATCTTCTTGAAAGAAAAAACATGTTCATCAATCATTTTCAATGGAAACCTATATCAACTTTAAATTAAAAAGAAAAAGAAATAAAGAAGCAAGCATATTAGATTTTTTTTAAAAGAAACAATCAAGATTTTTAATTCATTTTCCAATAACAAAAAAAAAAAAAACAAAATCAAACCATAACTTAACCATGGAATGGCAAACTTCTAAGTTATGGTGCTTTAGGGTGATGATGGTCAGTTGTTCATTGATTGGTATTTGTTATAATTGTAATATAATTTTCTCAAATTATAATTATTCACAAATTATAATTACAAACGTAAATTAAAGGTTCCTTAGTGGCAAAACATGATGCAAGCAAACATAAAAGGAAAAAACCCTAGTACAGGAAAAACCCTATCAATTGAAAAGAAAAGAGAAACCTATTCTTTTACTTGTTACTAACCAACCTAAAAAAAAAGATCTACTTTCAAAATGAATTTGGGTTTAGAAATATTTCAATTTTTAGACTATATAAAATCAAACATACTTGGATTTGTGGTGGAAAGGCGGATCTATGACAAGAGAAGGTGGGTTCAAGATGGGGGAGTATGGGTTAGTGCAAGGGGAAGGTGGAGGGTTAGTTTAAGGCCAAAAAGTGGCAACAGCATTGAAAGGTGAGGGAAGAGAGAAAATAGAGAGAAAGAGAAGTGGGAGAGAGTTGTCGATAATTAAAAATGTTATTGACAATGGAATCTTCATAAGCAAACTAGTTAATAACTCAAGAAATTCTAGGAGAATTATATTGATAGAAATGTTATTGGCAATTACATTTGTAAACTCATTTAGTTATTGACCGATGATTCCATTGGTGTAATTCATTAGTGACAGTCAATACTGATGAAAGTGGCCGGTCAAAAATCTTCATGCTTTTCCTATTCATTGTGCACCACCACATTATTGAGTTTGGGCATGGCATGGTTAAATCTCAAAAGATAATATTCTTGAAGTGATAGATTTGGCAAAAAAATTCTATCACAGACTTTATGTGCAATCTAAAAAAGGATTTTATGATCTTTTGATTTATTATGACTACCACTCACTGCAATCTAGAAGAATGAGTTCACGAGGAGTTAAATTTTGTGCATGGGTACATAATTCCCAATTGCCTTTTATGATTGAGAATGCTAGTCCAAGAGAAGATAAAAACTCAATCTTTATTGAAGTGTATCCTCCTTATAGAGTGGTACGCCAATTTACGTATTCATAGATAAAATAATAACTTGTGGAACTTAAAAGTATTCACCTTACTACCAATTTTATACCAAAATTGGCATGCTACTTTATAAGGTAATTACACTTCGATAGAGAATGAGTCTTTATCTCCACCTAGATTAGCACTCTCGATTATAGAAAGCAATTGCAAACTATGAATCAATACACAAAAGTTAACTCATCATGAACGCATTTTTCTTGATTGTAATCGGTGGCAGTCATAACAATGACAAGATTAGCAAATCTTTTATTAGGTTACACATAAGGTCGAGGATTGAATTTTTTTACCACATCTATTACTTCAAGAATACTACCTTTTGAGATTTGATCCTGCCATGCCCAAGCTCTGTAGTTATTCCTTGATAAAGGGTTATTCAAATAAGATGCAAAAGGAGATGCATTAGGCACAAGAACACAAGTGCTAAACCTTTCCCATAGAGAGATCTAAATGAATAAAGCATCTAAATAAGTTAAAATTTTGTAGTGCCCAGTTGGTTCTACAATCTTTAATTGATACAAGTCTAGCCTCTTATATGGAGATCTCAAATATAGTGAAGCAAGACGAAAACTCATTCCCTTGGTAATCCTTATTGCCAAGGAATGACTATTGAAAAGATTTCATCATCTAGACACCCCAAAAATACATGTCGAGCCAACCACAAGATCAATAAAGCCACTAGCTCATGCTCATGGTTTGAGTACTCATGAACGTTACTTTCAACTTATTTAGTGTTGAACTTTTTATAAAATAGTCCTATAATTGGAAAACCATTTTACCTTTAAAATTCTATTCAAGCTTTTGTGTAGATCAAGAAAAAATTCTCATACAGACTTATCATTTTCAAAAAGCTTGATAGAATGAAAATCATTTTACCCCATACAAGGAAGTTCTAAGAGAATACGACACGTCTTCCAAAGTGAAAGTAAATTGCCCTCATACTATAATCATAGTATGAGAAAAAGTACTCCATCTTGAGAAAATAGCATGTTGTATATCCATCATTCTTTTTAAGGATGTTAAACTTGGAGGCAACTTATACAGTATCAAGCACTCCCGTAGTTGAGAGGATTTTATTGTAAGTAGGATTCTTTAACACCTTATTTACCCACTCATCTTACCCATTAACAAATTTAGAGCTATATTTAGTAATGGAAAGTGGAAGCTTATTATACTCTAACTTGAACTTCAAAATTGCTCGACCTAGAATATAAATTCTTTTATAAGGAGATGCTTCAAAGAGTAGGTGATTCCAATCATATCCAACAAGTTTAGAAGGATGTTCATCAACCTGCCTGTCATGGACTTTTTCCTAAAAGTGACCTTTTCCTTTTTCTATGATAACTTCGTCTTCTTAGTTTTCAAGAATAAGAGAAATTTCACCAATCTTTCAACTCAAATCTTTTAGGGAGGAAGAACTTTGAAAGCAATATTATTCCTTTTATGTGCAATGATCTTTTTTCTTTTTGCAACAAGAGCAATCCTACTAGGTCACCATAATGGATATTTAGAGTGCAACATGTCCTAGTCATAGAGGAAGAAAAAAAAAGCTTTTGAATAGATGTAAAAAAGTATATGAGAATACATATGTAATAAATTTTTTATTAACATAAATATTGATTTAAAGAAATTATAAAAAAAGGTTTCAAAAAATGAAAGAAAGGGTTTTATAAGAAAAAAAGGGCCATGTGCATAGGAAGTCCACTTGCGCTTGGGACTTGTTGCACAAGTGATCTGTCACAACCCAAAATCCCGAGCCATGACCGGCGCATGGGCCCAATGGGTATAACCCACTAAGCCCAAGCAAGCCTCTTTATGTAATCTTAATTGTCATTTCAGCAATCATTCCTAAAGTCACATTTTGTAATTCTCATTTATAAAATATTCAATAATATACTATGGCAATCAAATACTTACAGTTATATCATCCAAAATAATGTCACCCATTGCCAACTCATAGTGGTATCATCAATCAAAATATACATATATTGTTTGTACTATGAATCTTAGTGATTTACATCACGTGTACCTATACACAGGTAAAAGACTCTTGACTACTAGCGGAGTGACTTTGGGTGAAGGTACAACTTCTGAATGCCATGGTATCTACCAAAAAGATGAAAACACGTGGACACCTCAATCTAGGTCCCATCTACCTCTGAATCTAAAAACATGAAGTTTAAAAGAGTGAGTATAAACCCAATGAATAAACATAGGAAGGGAACAAGCAAACGATACGGAAGGTTTTAGAAAACATGATGCACTTATGTTAAAAACAATGCAATTTAGCTTAATTTCTTGTGAAGCCCCTTAATTCAGCCTTGGATTATCTAATCCCTTAGGGTGAAAGATCTATGATCAACAGTGAAGTTGAAAAAAGTGAAAACTACAGCAAATATCCAAGCAAGACAAGTAAGATAGAGAGTTTCTCACTGCAACAAGAATGCATTCTCGCTGCAACGAAAACCAAGGCTAGTTCAAGCCCCCAACACCTAAGAGTTTCTCGCTGTAGTGAGAATGCAATTTCCTTGCAGTGAGAAACAAGGCAATTAATTTAAAAGGATTCTTATTACAACGAAAATCCATTTTTGCTGTAATGAAAATCAATTTGGAAGCAATTAACAATTTCAACATTCAACATTCATAGCAATCACATAATATTTTCTCTAACCTCTCTATGGTATGTGTAAACATGTATACAACTATTGGCTCATCAACTCATGTGCGCTCCTACACCACACATAGCTGGAATCATCATGCGCACTCCCATTCGCACAAGGGAATATCATCATGTACACTCCCGCACCACATCATCACCGGCATGTGCACTCCCACACCACACACCACTGGCACCGTCACGTGCACTCCCATACCATACATGCACGGTTATAGTTTTCATACAACATTATCGTTCAAGGCATAACATACATATCCACATAATATAGGAACACATGGTTTCATTATATTACCCATTTCACAGCATAAAAACGTTTCATCAAGGACTTGTTCCTATGCACATTCTAAAGAAAAGACCAAGAAAATATTTCAAGTAATTCAATCAAACACATATGCATTTATCCCAAAACATTTTAATTCAAGTTCACTCACTTTTCTTCGTCGATTCTTTCGATCGACTTAAACTCCAACTAATGCTCCAAATGGAGATGTGGGGTCTCGTTGGAACCTATCAAACATAATAGCATCACAACCAAGTCAATTTGCTTGAATATTATTCCAAAAGCTATTTCCTAAATCAAACTTTACTAGTTATTCCTAACTAGTTTCCAATTGCCATTTGACTAGTCCTTAATTTGCACCATTCTAGTCACACTAGAAATAAATAAAGAACCTTCAACAATAGAACAGCCAATAAATCTAATTATTGGCCATCATCAACAACTTAAAAATCAACCCTAACTCATTACTCACCTTAGTGAACTTGTAATTGAATCCTTTAGTGAAGATTGAAGAGAGAAAATTCTTTTAAGGGTTTTCTCAAGCTACTTTGAAAGTCTCTCTCTCTAAAATGTTTAACTAGTGAGAGAAAGTGCAGAGAAAAGACTTTTAAGGGTTCTTGAGGTGTAAAAAGTGAAAAAGCACAAAGAATCCTATGAGAAAGTGTACCAAAAACATGAGATTTGGAGTTACTATGAGAAAATTATGGAGGTTTTAAGGGTGGCTTCTATGGAAGATGAAAAACTTGAAATGGAGAAGAAGGATAGGACGAAAAAGAAGAAGCTACTGGAAATGAGGAGAAAGTGCTGGAACTTTAGATATTTATCTTTAAAGTTAGTCAAACTTTCACGTAATTTACAAAAATATCTTTTTTTTATTCTTTTGGTGCAGTACTTTTACTTTGACAAAGATTTTGACCACTTTCTGCTCAGAATTGAGCAAAGTGGTAAACATCGTTGTAGCCTTGCTTCTTAGCTTTCTAATGGTCCAAAAATCATGTTATTTGGACTTCTGTAATGGGAGATATGCTTGAAAAACCAAAACATATGCAAATAGAGCAACAATCCATTATACACCTTTTGAAATTGTTTTTGATCCTACTCCTATAAAAATATAAAATAAATATAAATAATGTAAAATTAACATTATTAACTTAAAATAAACATTTAAAAGATAAATTAAACTAAACTAATAAATTAAATAAAAATACCTAAATTTGATCCTAAATCTAGTCCAACTTAAACTAATTAGGTATTTAATCTTCAATAAAATGTATGAATTTGATGCACTCATCAGTCTACCTCTAGTTATGCGTCTTTGGTGGTCAAGGTTTCACATTCTCCCCCACTAAAAGAAAATTCGATCCTCGAATTTAAATCCAACTATAAGGTTGTGTACCTCTATGTATTAAAGAGGTGCGGATACTTTGTTCGCATCTCCTCTTCAACCTCCCACGTTTCCTTTTCAGTATTGTGGTTTCGCCATAACACTTTCACTAAAGCTACATCCTTTGAACGGAGCTTTTTGACTTGCCTATCAAGGATAGCCACCGATTGCTCCTCATTGGTTAAATTATCTCTCAATTAGATAGTTTCATACCGTATTACATGAGATGGATCTAGGTTATACTTCTTAAGCATTGACACATGAAATACTGAATGGATATTCGAGAGGTTCGACAGTAATGCCAAACGGTATGCTATTGTTCCAATCTTTTCTAAGATCTCGAAAGGTCTTACATACCGATGACTTAATTTCCCTTTTTACCAAACCTTATTACCCCTTTTGTTGATAAGACCTTAAAAAATATATGATCCTTTATTTGAAACTCTTTGTCTCTCCATCTGTTATCAGCATATGATTTTTGTCTACTTTGTGCTAATAACATCCTCTGATGAATCATGTGTATCTTCTTGGTGGTGTCCTATACCAACTTTGGCCCCAAGAGTTTCCTTTATCCCACTTCTAGCCACTCAATGGGTGACTTGCACCTCCGTCCATATAATGCCTCAAATGGTGCCATTTGGATGTTAGTGTGGAAGCTATTGTTGTAAGCAAACTCCATTAAGGGTAAATACCGATCCCACTTAACCTCAAGGCCTATAACACACGCCCTCAACATGTCTTCCAATGTTTGTATTGCTTGTTCAGACTATCAATCAATTTGAGGGTGGAAAGCTATGCTAAAATCTAACTTAGTGCTTAGAGCTTCTTGTAACTTTCCCCAGAACCTACTGGTAAACTGTGTCCCTTTGCCAAATACTATAGAAATAGGAATACCATGCAATCGAACTATCTCATCCATATAAACTCGAGTGTACTAGGCATCCTCGTAAGTAGTCTTAACCCAAAAAAAATGAGCTGACTACGTTAATCGGTCTATTATAATCTAAATCGAGTCGTAACCCATACTAGTTTAGGGTAATCTTATTATAAAGTCCATTGCAACATGCTCCCACTTCTATTCAGGCACCGATAATGGCTGTAGTAGCCCTGCGGGCCTTTGGTGCTCTACTTTAACCTTTTGACAAACTAGGCACTTAGAAACAACCAGAACTACATCTTTCTTAAGTCCTTCCCACTAGTATACCTTCCTTAAATCTTGACACATCTTTATAGTTCCTGAATGTACCATGTATGCTGCCTTATGTGCCTTCTCTAGTATTTCTCTCCTCAATCCATCACTATCGGGCACATAAAGTCTGGTCTCATACCTCAATACTCCATTTGTGTCTTTAGTAAACATTTTTCCCTTTCTTCCCTAAGGGTTCTCTAAGGCCTTGGCTACGAACTCATCTTTACTTTGTACTTCTCTAATCCAGTTTATTAAGATAGGTTCAACCCTAAAATGTGCTAACAGTGCATTTGTTTTTAAAATTTCAAAATGCACACCCATATCTCCTAAGCCTTGCATCTCCTAAATCAAGGATCTCTTATCTACAGATATATGTGCTAGACTCCTCTTCAACTTTCAACTTAAGGCATCCGCCACTACATTTGCTTTACCGGGATGGTAGAGAATAGTACAGTCATAATCTTTAAGCAATTCCATCTACCTGAGTTGTCACAAGTTAAGATCCCTCTACTGAAATATATACTTTAAGCTCTTGTGGTCTGTATATATCTCGCAAGTCTCACCATACAAGTAATGTCTCCAAATCTTTAAGGCAAACACAATTTCTGCCATTTCCAAGTCATGTGCAGGGTAATTTTTCTCATGCCTTTTAAGTTGTCTTGATGCATATGCAATCCCTCTACCATGCTGCATTAATACACACCTTAAACTAACTTATGATGCATCACAAAATACAGTATGACCCCCCTATGCCTTGCGGTAGGCTTAATATAGGAGTAGTGGTGAGATAAGCCTTAAGTTTCTCAAAGCTATCCCCATAACCATCTGACCCTATAACTTTTTAATCCTTATGTGTCAGCCTAGTCAAAGGAGCAGCTATTTTGGTGAAGTCCTTCATAAAACAACAATAATAACCGACCAACCCCAAAAAGCTCTTAATCTCTATAACTGATGTTGGCTTTGGCCACTTTTCCACAACCTCAACTTTCTTTGGGTCGACTTGTACCCCATCTTTAAAGACCACATGTCCTAAGAATGTAACCCTTTTGAGCCAAAACTCACACTTGGAGAACTTGGCATATAATTGATGTTCAATCAAAGTTTAGAGCACTATCTTAAAGTGTTGTTCATGCTTCACCCAGCTTCTCAAGTAGATCAAGGTGTCATCAATAAACACCACCACAAACTTGTCCAAATAAAGTTTGAACACTCAGTTCATCAAATCTATAAAGGCCGCAAAGCCATTTGTAAGCCCAAATGACATCATTAAAACTCATAGTGCCCATATCTTGTTTGAAAAGCAGTCTTTGGTATGTCTTCATTCCTGATCCTTAATTGATGGTACCTAGATCACAAATCTATCTTATAGAAACATTATGCTCTTTGCAGTTGGTCAAATAAATAGTCTATTCTCAGAATAGGGTATTTATTCTTCACCGTCACTCTATTAAGCTATCCATAGTCAATACACAATCTAAGTGAACTATCTTTCTTCTTTACAAATAGCACCGGTGCTCCCTATGGTGAGACGCCGAGGCAGATAAAGCCTTTATCTAATAAATCTTCTAACTGATCTTTAAGTTCCTTAAGCTTTGTAGGTGCCATTTGATATAGGGATATAAATATGGGTTTACTGTCTGGAATCAAGTCTATACAAAATTCAATCTCCTGTTCAAGAGGTAAACCTGGTAGTTCATCTGGAAATACATCCATAAACTCATTCACTACCAATACTTGGTTTATATCTTGGACCTTCGCTTAGGTATCTCTCATAATAGTCAAGCAACTAGGACAACTTTGTCTAAATAGCCTTTTTGTAGACATGACATATATCAAATTGGTCAGAGCATTGCTCTTATCCCCCTGAATACTAAATAATGGCTCATCTAGAAAATCAAATCTAACCAATTTATGACAACAATCCACACTAGCATGGAAGGGCGACAGTCAATCCATTCCCAAAATCACATCAAAATCTAATGTGTCTAATACCGCTTAATTGATCAAAGTGTCTTTGTCCTTAACCCGAACTACACAGGACCTATATTCCCATTTTGCCACAAATACCTCCTTTAAAAGGGTAGACACCACTAATTGTTCTTTTCTCATAACATAATCTTTACCCAATCGAGGTGCAAAACATGGAGAAATAAAATAGTGAGTAAAATCAGGATTAAACAATGCCCAAGCATTCATATCACAAATAGAAAAAGTACCTAAGACCGCAGCATTATATGTTTGGGCTTTTTGCGATATTAAAGCAAATACCATCGTGTGGCCCCCACCTATAAAACTCTAACTTCCAGACCCAGATGACTTACTTTGGGATGAAGTAACAGCACCTCTACCTCTCGATCCGCTAGCCTCCTAATCAGATGAAGCAAATACTAAAGGAGTAGAAGAAACTGGCTGAGTAGAGTTGTAAGTGCAACCTTGTAATTGATGAGCCATCGGGTAACTCCTCCTCAGATGTCCAAGTTGACCATATGCATAAAGAACTCCCATAGCACGAAAGCATCGTCCACTAGGTCGTACTCCGCAAATAGTGCAACGATTGATAGCCTGGCCACCTTGCCTTGAATCTTGATGTCGCACAACACCAAAGGTTTTCTATCCCACCCCAATGCTGGCACTAGACAAGCCACTCCCTTGTTGGGGTAACTATGAGTCCCGGTGTGGGCCTTGGCGGCTATAAGATGAAATACTAGTACTGAAATCTCTACGATTTTGATTGCCTTCTATGTTGGCCCTTTTTATTCTATCCCTTGTAGCCCTACTCTCACTACTCCTCATTTAATACACTAAGCGCAATCCATGACTGTGGAGTAGGTATCGAAATCCCTATATGCTACTGCCTTAAACAATGGCTCCACTAGCCCATCCACAAATCTTCAAATCTTTATCTCCTTTGTAGAAACTAGATAGGATACATACTGAGCCAACAGTGTGAATTTGATGTCGTATTCTGACACTGTCATACTTGAGGTTTGCACTAATGCCTCAAACTTCCTAGCTCTTGCATTTTGTACATTGATTGGTGTCAGTTAAAATTCTACTACGCAAGTATACGTATCGAACAGATAGTATATAAGCAAGCAGAGTGTCGATCCCACAGGGAATTAATCTAAAACTTTACTAATTACTAAAATTAGAACAATATAATGTTATCCAAACAATCAAAATTAATTAATTAACTAAAACTAACCAACTAAAATTTAAACTAAGAAGAAAATTTAAAATAAGAATAACTTGAGAAAATATCAAATTAAACAAGCCTAGGATTACAATATCCCTCACACTTCATCTAAATTTCACCTCTCTTCCTCAACTTACTTCAATGGGTTGAATTGCTAACCTAGAGCCCTAAATTATTTATAAGGGTCTCCCGACTCATCATATAAAAATATCTATTTTAATTAAAACACTATATCCCTATGTGAATTGAAATTAAAACAGACTCATTAAGTTCATGCTCTATCCCTATCCTATACGCAAATCAATTAAATTGATCATATGATATCTCAATTTTAGTCTACTCTAAACTCCCTTTCCCAAGTTTGTTTAGGTTCCTAAATCAGTTTAACTGTTGATCAGGCAAATAAAAGCATTAAGAACAAATTGGAATAAACAATTCAATTCTCATTGAAAATTAGTAAAAAAGATATTAAAAGCTTAGAATACATGTGAGTTCAATTGCAATCCTAGAAAAAGAAAATTAACTACTCATAATTGCAAAATCAAATAACATTGTATATAATTCAACCATTGAAAATAATAAGAAGAATAAAAGCCAAGGAACAAAATAATGATTGTTGTTTTGATCTTCGGGTTCAGCCTCAACTTCTGACTTCTTGAATCTCCAAAGGTTGTCTACTAATGTTCTTGAAAAACATCTTATTTATACTAACAAAATTAACCTAAACTTCCTTAAGTTGACCTAGGGTTTAATTAGGCTTAAAAACATAATGAGAGGCCTAAAACTCACTTGTCAGCTTTTACAAATTTTCATTCCTAGTATAGTACATTTAGTAACATTTTGATATGATTTTCTCTATCTTAAAAGTAGAACTAGGCAAAGTGATCTTCATTAAAGTTGTAGCTTTGTCTCTTGTCTTTCCAATGGTCAAAGAATCGTAGTAATTGGAGTTCTGTAGCTCAAGATATGACTAAAATACTAAAGCATATGCAAGCAAACTTTCGGGTCTTTCAGCACCTTTCTTTCCAAAATTAAGCCCAATTACTTTAGTTCCTACCAAAAATATAAAAACTAATAAATATTAACCAAACTAAATGAAATAACATAAAATTAAATAACTCACTTAAAAATAAACTAAATATAAAAATAACTAAAAATTAAATAAATTATAATTAAAAACTGAGGATTTAGCTAATATTTAATAACAAATTGGAATAAAATAATTCTATAAAATAGAATTATCAATTGGTAAGAATCGATCCAAGAAAGTTGTACTAAACTCATTCCAAGTTAATGATGTTGCACCCGTTGGCCTACCTCTACACAGAATGCCATACCACTATTGTGCCACATCTTCTAATCGAAAAGCGGCTAGCTCAACTGATCTGATACTAAAACATCCCAAAGCATTACAAATTTTCTCTATACTATCTAAGAAAACTTAGGGTTTCTCCGATGCATCAGACCTTGTAAACGATTAAGGCTTAAGCTTTAGGAAGTTAGGAAATGAAACGTCTACATGACCCCTTTCAACCTCTAGATGATGGCGACTCTTTTGCTACATGTCCCCCCTCTACTATTCTCTATATGTCGTCCATACGAGTTACCATCATCTCCACAACCCTATTAACTCCCTGTAGACCTGCAACCAAGTCCTCGATGGTTATCCCCCTAGTTAGATGTCTATCTGCATCACCTAAAGACTATTCCTCCTTATGTCTACTCACAAGCGTATCTGTCTTCATCAACCTACTAGCCCTACCACATCTGCCTCACCCCTAAGGGTGGATGCCCGTGACTTACTCGTCGTCTCATTAGGAGCATCTTACTCCTCAATCCTTCTCAAAGCGGCTCGTGTTTTACGCACATTCTTACTTAGACAAGAGCAAACACCTGTTAATAAACATATTTTGCAATCATATCTAAGGAAAAATGTGGCTTTTAGAATCGGGAATCTATGTGGTTTATTGGTTGTAAAATGTGTCGTGGTTCATAATTCATAACCGAAGTTTCCATATAAAGACCCTATACTCCGCTGGATCAATAATGAAAATCTTAGGACCTAGACAACTTAGGGTTTTGATACCAACATTGTTATAGCCTAAAATCTCGAGCCATGACCAATGCATGGGCCCAATGGGCATAGCCCACTAAGACCGAGCAAGCCTCTTTATGTAATCTTGATCGTCATTTTTGTAATCATTCCCAAAATCACATTTTGTAATTCTCAACTATAAAATATTCAATGACATACTATGGTAATCAAATACTTACATTTATATCATCCAAAATAATGTCACTCATTGCCAACTCATAGTGGCATCATCAATCAAAATATACATATATTGTTTATATTATGAATTTTAGTGATTTACATCATGAGTATGTCTACACATGCAAAAAACTCTTGACTACCAGCGGAGTGACTTTGGATGAAGGTACAACTACTGAATGCCATGGTACCTAACCAAAAAACGAATACACGTAGACACCTCAATCTAGGTCCCAACTACCTTCGAATCTTGAAACATAAAGATTAAAAAAGTGGGTATAAACCCAATGAGTGAACATAGGAAAAGAACAAGCAAACGATACAAAAAGTTTAGAAAACATAATGCACTTATGTTAAAAATAATGCAATTTAGCTTAATTTCTTGTAAAACCCCTTAATTCAACTTTTGATTATTTAATCCCTTAGGGTGAAGGATTTATGATCAACAACGAAGTTGAAAAGAGTGAAAACTACAACAAATATCCAAGCAAGACAAGCAAGATAGAAAGTTTCTCGTTGTAGTGAGAATGCAATTTCACTGCAGTGAAAATCAAGGCTGGAAAACACTCGAGAGTTTCTCGCTGTAGCGAGAATGCATTCCCACAACAACAAAAACCAAGGCTAGTTCAAGCCCTCAACACCCGAGACTTTCTCGTCATAGCGAGAATGCAAATTCGCTACAGTGAGAAACAGGACAATTAAGTTAAAAGGATTCTTGTTACAATGAAAACCCATTTTTGCGATGAAAATAAATTTGGAAGCAATTAACAATTTCAACATTCAACATTCATTACAATCACATAATATTTTCTCTAACCTCTCTATGGTATGTATAAACATATATACAACCATCGGCTCATCAGCTCATGTGCACTCCCACACCGCACATAGCTGGAATCATCATGTGTGCTCCCACATCACACAACGCAATATCATCATGTACACTCCTACACCACATCATCGCCGACATGTGCACTCACACACTGCACACCACCGACATCGTCACGTACACTCCCACACCATACATGCATGGTTATAATTATCATACAACATTATCGTTCAAGGCATAACATACATATCCACATAATATAGGAACACACAGTTTCATTGTATTACACATTTCACAGCATAAAAAAGTTTCATCAAGGGCTTGTTCCCATGCACATTCTAAAGAAAAGACCAAGAAAATATTTCAAGTGATTCAATCAAACACATATGAATTTATCCAAAAACATTTTAATGCAAGTTCACTCACTTGTCTTTGTTGATTCTTTCAATCGACTCCAAATCCAACTAATGCTCCAAATGGAGATGTGGGGTCTCGTTGGAACCTATATCATACAATAGCATCACAACCAACTCAATTTACTTGAATATTATTCCAAAAGCTATTTCCTATATCAAACTTTGCTAGTTATTCCTAACTAGTTTCCAATTACCATTTACTAGTCATTAATTTGCACCATTCTAGTCACACTAGAAATAAATAAATAACCTTCAACAATAGAACAGCCTGCAAATCTAATTACTGGCCATCATCAACAACTTAAAAATCAACCCTAACTCATTTCGCACTTGGTGAACTTGTAGTTGAATCTTTTAGTGAGGATTGAAGAGAGAAAATTCTTTTAAGGGTTTTCTCAAGCTATTTTAAAGAGTCTCTCTCTCTCTAAAATATTTAACTAGTGAAAGAAAGTGTAGAAGAAAGACTTTTGAGGGTTCTTGAGGCATAGAAGTGAAAAAGCACAACGAATCCTCTGAAAAAGTGTACCAAAAATATGAGATTTGGGGTTACTATGAGAAAATTATAGAGGTTTTAAAGGTAGCCTCCATGGAAAATGGAAAACTTGAAATGGAGAAGAAGAATGGGAAGAAGAAGAAAAAGCTACTGGAAGTGAGAAGAAATTGCTGGAATATTAGATATTTATCTCTAAAATTAGTAAAAGTTTCACGTAATTTACAAAAATACCTTTTTTTTTGTTTTTCTAGTGCAGTGCTTTCACTTTGACAAAGATTTTGACCACCTTCTACTCAGAACTAGGCAAAGTGGTAAATCAAAGTTGTAGCCCTACCTCTTAGCTTTCTAATGATCTAAAAATCATGTCTTTTGGACTTTTTTAGTGGGAGACATGCTTGAAAAACTGAAATATATGCAAATAAAGCAATCGTCCATTATGCACCTTTCTTCACCAATTGAAACTATTTTTGATCCTACTCTTATAAAAACATAAAATAAATGTAAATAACATAAAACTAACATTATTAACTTAAAATAAACATTTAAACATCAATTAAACTAAACTAATAAAATAAATAAAAATACCTAAATTCGATCCTAAATCTAGTCTAACTTAGACTAATTAGGTATTTAATCTCCAATTAAATGTATGAATTTAATGCACTCATCAATCTGCCTCTAGTTACGCGACTATGGAGGTCGAGGTTTCACATGATCCTTGCATGCATAAGACTTGTGTTTTGCACAACAAGTGCCGCGCACACATGAGGGACTTGTAAAAAAAGTGGGGGCTATGTACAGAGAAAAAAAAATCTATTTACGCATAAAAAAATTTTATATTTCAATAAGAAAATTTCATCTTATGCATGAAAATGTTTTCCATCTTTCAATAAAAAGATTTCATGTAAGGGGCAACAAAAGAAAAATTAAAAAGAAAGCAAAAGGGCGTAGGTCACAATGATTTTGGATGAAAAGAAAATAATTTAAAACTTTCTTATGATCATATCAAATAAAAGAGAAAGAGAAGAAAAAGAAGAAAAACTTACTTGCTCAACAAAATTCACAAAAGAAAACTATTACTTTGCTTTGTATTTTGCTTTACTCTGAATCTTAGAAAAAAAACCCACCACTTTACTCTAAATACTTTTTTAGGAATTAAAAAAAAAATCACAACAACTTTATATTTATTGGGCAAAGAGAATCAATGTTTTGATGAAAAAGATTCACTTTCCTTTTACAATTAATTAACTTTTATCTTGAAAATCTTATTATATATTATGCATGGAAAATATATTATTATGGAATCCACCAATTATTATGTAAGATATTGGCATGGCACATTTCACAAGACCTTAGCATGTTACTATCAGAGGCATGTACAGCATGTCGGTATGTTACCACACATAAGGTGTTACAGCACAAAATATAACTTTGTCCTAAATCAATAAATAAGAATGTCTCAAGCAAGAATTCTTATGCAGTGTGCAACATGTAGATACTTGATTTCAGTTACTAACTTATTATTTCTTTGAGAATTATTTTATAACAAATGTAATGCGAGTAAAATCCAAAATGCCCATCATAACATTTCAAAAGAACACTTTGACTCCTTTTGTTTCAAAATGATGTTTTTGGTCCTTTAACTATTAACACCATTAGTCAAAAGTTCAAAAAAATTAAACCTAATACTACATAAGTGTTTTAGGACATAAATACCCTTATAATATTGTTTTAATTTCAGCATATTCTTTTTTTTAAAAAAAAATCTTCTTATTATTCTCTCAAAACCTTAATAAAAAAACATAAAAAATTTTAATTTGAAGGTTTAGAAATTTGAAGATGTATCTACCTTGAAAATTGTAAACTTTTTTCTTAAAGTATAGTCTATTGCCTTCACACTCTTTATTTCTTTAGTAGTTTGAGAATTTTTTTATCGATTGGAAAGAATGAATTAAAATTTAATCTTTTGTTCAACGATGGATATTTCAAAGTTGATGATGTCAAGTCAAGAGCTTAATTTCTTACTCTTGATTAGTAATTTTATTGAAAAATTTTTACCCAAAATTTGTTCTTTGAGATTAGGGTTTAGGATGGTGTAAAAGATTTTCACTTGATTACTATGCATCAAAAGTTTTAAGTGTCTCTCTTCTCTGTCAAATATTTTCACTCTCAGCTTTTCTTTTTAAATATTATTTCTAATTCTCTTCTATTTAGTCTTTTTTCACCTTATTCACAATCTTAGTCTACTACTTAGATAATATTATTACTTTACTTTACCTATTTTACACTTATTCTCAACCTTTCTCCACTATTCACCTGTTCTTTTTCACTAGTGCTTCAAAAACTACTCCAATATTCCTCTTAACACCTTTAGGGCCTTTTTTTTACTTATTTACGACAGTTTCTTTCTCCTTATCACAAGAACCCTTTATACGTAACAAAAACCAAATCTCCATAAACATAATCACCTTTGCTTAAACATAATGAGTTGTCCATTAGACTAAGATCGATATCAACAAAGTTTAAGAGACTTCACTTTTGGATTTTGTCCATACTCCAATCATTTTTGTAACTTTCTCTTCATAAATTCACGTTGAGCAAATTATATCAATGTTTTTTTTTTTTAATTTTAGCCTTGAAGGCAACTTTAGATAACAGGTACGAATGGAGAATAGGTATAGTGGTTACGATGGATATAGTGTTAGGTATGGTGGTCAAATGGTGCATTACGGTGATGAAAGAGTTAATCAAAACATAAATACTGGAGATTATGATACTTAGGCAAGGAGAAATGAAAAGAATGAATGGAGGAGATTGGTAAAAGAAGGTGGAGTAGTGATAGTGTTCGTGAACAATCTACCACCACATGTTGGATGGAAAGAATTAAAGGCAGTTTGTTAATGATATGGAAAGCTTGTGAACATGTTTATCCTTATTAAGAAAAGCACAAAAGGAAGGAAGATAAGGTTTGTGAGGTTCAAAAACATGGCAGTTGCCAATAGTGCGATTAGAGAGCTTAATGGTTCATGGTTGTTGGACTACAAAATATGACTAAACATAACGAGGTTAGGTGATAGGATAACATATTGGAAAAATAAAGACAATATAATGAAGGGAAATAAAGAAGTGAAGATGCAAAGGCATAAAAAGAAAAAAGAGAAAAATGATGATAAGGTGGAGGAGTTGGTTGTCCAAAAGGTGAAGTTTTATGCGCAAGTTGTCAAAGAAGGTGGAAAAAAAGAAGTAACGCAGAAGATAATAGTACAACTCATAGAGGAAAAAGTGTTAATTTTTGAGGGATTCATTGATGAATAAAGAATGTAATGGTTGAAACAAAGTGTGGTAGGCACATGTAGAAGCCCATCAAAACTTGAGATGTTTGCATATTGTATGAGAATTGATGGGGTTTTAGGCATTGAAGTGAGAAGATGGAATGGAAAGCAATTTATCATATCCTTTCGTGATAGGGGTCATTTAGAAGCCATGCATGAGTCAATATGGGAGTGGTTATGAGAATGGTTTGACGATGGTAAAGAATGGGAGAGAGAGATGGTGGTGGAAAGTAGAAAAATTTAGGTATCATGTCATAATGTGCTGCTACATGCTTAGAATGTCTTCACGTTTGAAAAACTAGAAAACATAATGGAATAGTTCATTTGTATGAATGGTGAATCATTGAAGTTGCATGCTTTTATTCAAGGGGTGATACAAATAATCACAACAAAACGTAGTAAAGTGGAGGAAATTATAAGATGAAAAGTGGGGGAGAAAAATTTTAAGGTGAGAATAATGGAAATAGAAGACAATACAGTAAATCTATATCAATGTTGTTGTAAATCTCCATATCTTAATCTGAAGAAACTTAAAGAGTATGGGAATGAGTGGATTATAGGAAGTTTACCACATGACTCCATCAAAACATGGTGGTTCAATGATAAAGGATAAACCAGTGGGACCAAGGATGGGGAAATACACTTGGATCGAGGGAGAGGACATGGCAACAGTACAGGAAAAAGAGAAAAAGTTGCTAACACAAATAAAAAAAAAAGGTAAAAAGTGAAGATAAGAAAATTGAATAGATGGATGAAAAAGGAATTAATTTGAAAAAAAGTAAAAGATGTGTTAGGGAGAAAGAAGAGAGTCCATGGGAAGGCTTTCAAAAAAGTACTATCATGGATGATAGTGTAAAAGAGCTAGACCCGACTATGGGAAAAAGTGTGGAAGAAAGAAAAGGGGTATAAAGCTCGAGATCTATAAATGTGATGGAAGAAAGGTAGCAAGAAAGAGATAGAAACCATCTAGGTAAGAAAAATGTTGAAGAGATATTGGGGATGGATGAAGAAATTAAAAAGAAAAAGAAAGAAGGCCTAAATAAAGAGATGATATAAGAAAAAGTTCAAAACAAGAGAAAGATGAGCCAAGAATGGAGAAGAATGTGGCATGCCAGCAAAAAAAAAGTGGAACCTATGGGCTGTTTGAGGAATTATACTTTACTAGTGCTGGGCCACCCAATTTTGACCCAAATCAATTGGACTATGAAGATATGAGCAAGAAAATTAGTGAAATTTAAGTGAGTCAATCACAGAAAGTATTAGTAAAGGGAGAAGTGAAGAAAAAAAGTAACAAGCTTAGGGAAAGAAAGCTAAATTAAAAAAAAAAAGGTGAGGGATTTTATTTGGGAAGAACAATCTGAGATGAAGTCTAAAAAAGAGAATTAGGAGAGAGAAAAATTGAGAAAATGAAGATTATATGAGAAGGTTGAAGGGAATTAATTAATGAAAAATATGGGGAGTAGGCTAGAGAAATTCAAGAAAAAAAGAGAGGGAACTTAAAAAGGGAAAAAAGAACAAGAATGAGGTAATGGAGAAGAGTCCCTAATAGATGGGGATTTCAAAAATAAAAATGAAGTAATCAAAAATGATGTGGAAGTTACATGGTTAATTGACGAACAAATGGGCTTTTGTGTGAAGGAGAAGAAGATTAGCTGTTGATGGAGATTGCTAAGGAAGTAGCGACAAAAGCCAAGGCTAAAAAGGATTTTTAGGGAAGCAAATAACCTTATTGATGCTCGAACAAACATGGGGGTAGAAAGGAGGACATGTTTTCTATTGTATGGTAAGAAAAGAAGTTTCTAGTTAGAGTTGCCTTGTGATGAATGTTCATGTTGTTAGTTCGATATGGTTACCAAGTGGGATATGGAGACTTTTTGATATGGAGATATTATGAAAATAAAGGAAATTTTGAAGAGACAAAGTTAAGTGAATGCCTTAGTTCCATTAAAGAGGTTGAAGGGATTGCTGTGTGCACCGACGAATAAGTGCTTTTAGTGTATTAAGGGGATTTTTGACAATGTCAATAGTGTTGATCATAGAAATAGGGAATGGGGTTTATTTTGTTGTTAATGTTGGGTGATGAATGGGGTTGTTTGTCTTATTTGATTGGTTAGGTGGTTTGAGATTAATATGTGTCTCTTGCTGACACATAGTAGCTTCAAACCATATTTTGTACTGTTTGGGAGTTATAACTGCATTTCAATCAATGAAATCACCTTTCAAAAAAAACAAAGCCTAAACATACCTAAAATCCCACCAAATCCTAATTATGGAAAAAAATTAAAAGGACATAAACCTTACCCACAATTCACCACTTGAAACTTAATCTAACCAAGCTCAAACTAATTTTGAAATTCAATAACGCATACCCAATAAAAACCTAAATTTTAAGATATTTTTTTCAAAAAAAAAAAAAGATCAAATTCTATAATGATGTTTTTGTCAATTTTGTACATGCAAATATACGTATCAAACAAGTAATATAGACAGTAAGTCCAAATTATCGTTCCCACAATGATTTGTTTCAAAAGTTTCACTAAGTACTAAAATTGTATAACAAATTCATCTTATTTAAGCAATTCGAAAATTGAAAAGCTGATCAAAAGCAAAATTTAAAAGAAACACTAAATTAACCAACATAAATTAAATATATTGAGAAAAGCAATAGATTAAAAACCTGGAATCATGGGCTAATTCAACACTTCATCTAATACCAACTTTTCTTATTATTAATCTTTCCTAGGTGGTTTTACTAACCTAGAATCCAAAGCTATAGACAAGTGTCCATCAAGATGCTTGCACTAATACCTAACTTAATTAGTTCATTATATGTCTATAGGAATCAATTAAATTAAATTCATTAAGCAAGTGTCCTAACTTGGCTATGTATGGCAATTGATGTATGTCTATATGAATCGTGAATCAGATCGCCTAAGTGACATAAACATACACTATTCAAATCTTAGTCTAACCTAAAATCTCTCTGTTGAGTTTCAATTAGATTCAGAAATCAATTTATTGTTGAGCAAGCAACTAAAGGCATTAAGAACAGATTTGAATAAGTAAAACGATGCCCATTCATGATAAATAATAGAAAAACAAGTATTTAGACTACGTGTTGAAATCCACCACAACCCTAGAAAAGTAAATTAGTTCATGATATCTAAATAAAATGCTATCTAAAAAAATTTAACCATGAATTCAAAACAAGAAAATAAGAGTAACACAAAAGATAGAAATAAACTAATGTTGAAGTCTGGTTGATCTTGAAACTCTCTTAATTGCTCTTGATTTCTTGCTTGATTCTTCGTTATAATTCTCCAAAAAAGTTACTACTATTCTCCCTTTGAATACTCTCAAAAAGTCCCCCATACTTTCCAATTTTTTATCAAAATTTTATTTTTGGAAAAAGGGATGGCGCCACAACTTTGACTCCTTAGTGCAACAGCAAATTTTGGTAGTGTTGTGGTGCCACTTCTTTAGTGTCATGGTGTTATGCTCTCAATCATTTGTATGGTGTACCCCACCAGCTTAGTGCCACGGCCATGAGTAACTCAGAGTCATGGGCTTATTTAGCATGTTGCCTTGTGCAGATCTACATCTATCTAATATCTTCAAATGTGATTTTCACCTTAATCTGGCTTGAATTGGGAAAATGGTAAACATGAGAGTTGTAGCCCATTCTCTTAGCTTTCCTATGGATTAAAAATCACATCAATTGGATTTTTGCAACTTAACTTATCTTTAAATTACTATAGCATGTACGAGTGAAGCCTTCACCATACTTATGCTATTATGACTCAATTGCACCTTGCTCATCACATATCTTGCACAAAACCATGAGAGGAATTAACAATAACTATTCTTAAACTAAAATAAAGCAAATAGAGTACAATTGGTATAAAATAACTTCATTTAACTATTCAACTTGTAATCTAACTTAAATTAGAAAAACACATAAAATACTAAAATTTGAACCTAAAAACTCCAAGGTCTAGCTACTTAAGCCCCCAAAATGTACCAAAATAACTTTATATAATAGACTTACCACACCCTAAAACTTAAGATTTTACTAGTCTTCGAGCGAAACAAAGAACAAAATGCAATAACTTAAACATGAAAACATTTAACTAGAGTTCAATTCTATCATTTCATTAATCTCCTTTAATATCCTCAAAAGCTAATCCATATTCATAACTTTAAGCCACAGACAATATTATTCAAGTTCATATTCCAATTCAAACACAAACTTATCATTAAATGAATCTTCATGTGTGTGTGCAATCTTTTCACCTAGAACATTATACAATCCGAATAAATTTACATTCATGCAAAATTCAAATTAGTAATTAAATTCCATAAGTTTGTTTTTCATCTCTCTCTCCATTAATGTAGAGTAACACTAAAGCAAAGATCAATAGGACTTTAATTAGCTTGTAATGTATGGCTAGGGTCAAGATAGGATATGAGATAATGTATAGCTTAAATCACCCTAAGCACGTAGTCAATTTAAAACCTATTAAGAGCTTTATTTTCCTTTAGGTAATATCCCTCTTTTCATCAAGACTTTTTTTTTGTTCATCACTTAATCCTTTTTCTTCTTCTTTCTTTCCTTTTATCTTTTTCTTAATTGCACACCTCCACACTTATTTCTTTTATTGGGTAGTGGGATGAATACAATCATATTTTGAACTTTTCTTCATTTTTCATCTTTACTACCTCTTTCACTATTTATCTCATAACATTCCTAAATTGACTTATGTACTTAGGAACGAAGAATGCAAGAACTGTTGGAAATATTAATATAAGGATTTAGGATAAAAATTAAGTGTTCAAACAAAGAAAAGGTCTAATTAGGCTCAAAGAGAGAAACTAAGGATAAATCATGTAAAAGAAGGCTAAAAAGGCTCAATCGGTCCAAAAATAGCTTAAATCATCTCATTAACTAAGTATAGCCTAGGATTTCGCCTCGATAGGGAATCAAACAAATTCTAGAACTTAATATGTAATTTAAAATTTTCAAATTCATATAAACTATCTCTAAATTCGTACTATGAATCTAAGTAAACGACATAGTGCTCAAAATGTAGAAATTTCATTCTAACAATAAAGCTTAGAATAGGAATTTACATAATACTCAAACAATATTCACTCCGAGTGATGCTAATAGTTGGGAGATTATTCTGGTCGATGATATGTTTCTCTACCAACTACTTCAGCGCTAGGCATGATTTGATTTTCCACCTGTTGTTTCAACACACGCGTGACTTGTGTTCCACCAATGTCTTTGCCCTTTGCGTGATTTGTTTCTTTGCTAGCTGGCCACTGTGCATGATTTGACTATGTCCAGGGGAGGATCACTCATTATTTTAATATGTATGCGATGAGAGATAGCTTGAGAAAGGCTTAAATAAACATGATACGAATTGATATAATACTCTAGTGACTAAAGTGTGCTATGGAGAATGATGTGAATAACTATGGTTGACTTTGAGAGTAAGTCTAATGATGTGCCCTATATTAGAGAATTAGGGATAATGATATGCCCTATACTTGGAGATGTTTGTTAGATTATGTCGATGCACTAGGAGTGCAACATTTATTATAAGTTCAATGTATGTATATAATTCTGATTATGTGCATAACTCACTAAGTATTATAGGAATCACCCATTTTGTACCATGTGTAGATAAATAGGTCACTAGTTAGAGCGTGGCAAGGGTCGTTTATTGACAGACCGATTTTGGCATCCAATAGGCTCTCCATTTTGGTCACTTCACCGGGTCAGGTCCACATTAGTTTTCGCACTTGAAATTTTAAGTTTAGAAAGTAATGTGTTCTAGATATTGTAGGTATGGAGTTGTCACGACCCAATTCCCGGGCCATGACCGACGCAAGGACCCAATGAGCATAGCTCACTAAGCCCAAGCAAGCCTATTGTCACTTACTTCACTTACTGTATTCCACATATTCTCGTGTGAGGCATCCACACGTAATGCACCCAGTGTGCATACAATGCCAATTAACCATGGCACATCCAATCACACATACACACACACACACCTTTTCCCGGGTGTGAACACAGCCAAAACACAATGGCATTTTTTTTTATCACATTATACATGCACTATGCCAGTCATGTATTTAGCAATTTACATTGCTTACACATTTACATTCATACCAGTCAATTATAAACTCTGACAATGTACATTACATGTACATACCCATCATACAAAAACCCATGACTACCAGCGGAGACATGTACAATAAAACGGGCAGCTATTGAATGCCAGACACCTACCAGGAGATGGACTACTGTGATCCCGCAATCTAGGAATCTACAACCTCCTGATCTGAAAACATGAATTTTTGAAAACGTGAGTATAAAACTCAGTGAGCAAACATTAGATAGGAACAAGCAATAATGTCCGGAAGGGTTATAAAATATGATGCACACATTTGAAACACATTCATTTTTGTCCAATTAATTTTCCAACCCTTCCCCTCATTTAATTTGATTATTAATTGAATAACAGTCAATTTCATGCGCAATCACACAAATATCACCATTCTCTCACCAACTCATGTGCACCTCGTGCACTAACAATATCACTCAATCTCACCAGCTCATAGCTGGAGTCATAATCATCATGTGCACCATGTGCACTCACCAGCTCATGTGCACCCCCACATCGGGCACATAGCTAGAGTCATCATCATGTGCACCATGTGCACTCACCAGCTCATGTGCACCCCCACATCGGGCACATAGCTGGAGCTACAGTGTGCATTCCCTCACATCGTGTACAAACCATATTTTCCACATCCAATCTCACCAACATGAGCCTTTCCCATATCATGCACATGCACAGTTGCATATATACATCAACCATAACAAATGTCAATTCATCACACATATTCACACATATGTGACAATAGATTATAAGAACACATAATGTCATGCATACCACATAATTCCATCACTTAAAATCATTTTTTATCCAAAGGCTTGTTCCCAGCACACATATTTTTAAAAACTTTGAATAAATCATTTAGTCATTCATTTCAATACAATGTGCATTTCCCAAATATTTTGAAATGCAAGTCCACTCACCGTCTCACAAATATCCGGATTCCGGACGCTCTCGGATTAAAAATCCTCAGTCACGATCCCTTTTTCCTTTCTCGGTCTTCTCACCACCTTAACACAGAATAAATTGAGAAATTACTATAGTGCCCCCAAATTAATACAAATTAATTTAAATTGCTAGCGTGTGATACGTAAGAGCAAAATCGCGTCCGATTATCGCTTGAACGCGGTATTGCCTAACTTCGACCGATTACCCGATAAATCGGCTATTATGCCCAATTCGATTCCGAATTGGCCCATCCTTTTTTTTCTAATACCTTAATTCACCACAAATCATTCAATTTAATGCCAATTTCAGCATCCAATCTTTTCCATTTCTTTATGGAAAATTCGGCCAATGCAGTGCATTTGCACTGAAAATTTTCCTACTATATTTTTCACTTGCATTTGTCATTTTTCTATTTTCCTTCATTTCAAATGAAATCATTTCATTTGAAATGAACCAATTCCTCATGCATTCTCTACACACTAGGTTCGGCCTAACAAAGAACAACCATGGAATCAATTTCTTTCTTTCATTTTTCTTCCATAATCATGCTTAACTACCTCTAACTACTAACATAGTCCAAAATCAATCCAATCCAACATCAAATCCATACTCAAACCCATTTTTCAGAATTAAACTCTTCATGATATCTCCATATTTAACCATAGAATTCAAGAACAAATGCATAGATATGCTAGGGTTAGAGGAAATCTAAAGAAAAGTTACCTTTGTTTTGCTTGAATCTTGAAAAACTCTTGAAATCTAAGGATTTTTGGCTAGGTTTTATGGTTTTCCCCCTTGGTTCATCTTTTCCTCCTTCAATTCTGGTGTGAGCCGATTATAGAGAGAGAAATGAGGCTTAAATGCTGATTTTTATAGCTTTTATAATAAAATAACCAAGGTTGCCACGTGTCACCATGTAATTGGCTCGTTTTTTTGACTTTTTGACTTTTTCTCCCATTCGATCTCCACCACTTGATTCATCAAGTCAACATCTGATCCAAGGTTGACCATGGCTGGAAAAATTTATTCTGGTAGTGAAAAATTACCGAAATGCCCCCGGGATGGCAAAATTACGATTTTGCCCCTATACTCCGAAATGTCCCAGAATTTCATTATTTTCACTGTCCAACCTCAACTAACATCAATATAAATCAATATTACCCAATTGGGGCCAAATCCTTTCAAAAAAATTCACGTTTAGCAGTCCGGTGGCAAAATTACCATTTTACCCTTGTGCTCTAAAAACACTGGAAATCACCATTTTTACACTGCTAAACATCATTTTATGATTATGGGATCATAACTGTGTGTCACATAATTATTTTTAGTCCACTGTGATCAAATCTTGGTTAAAAATCTCCATAAATCAACAAATGAGAAAATGACCGTTTTGTCCTTAACTGGTCAATTTTCCCGATTAACTCCAGACTGGACCTTGAACTCCGAATTACTATTCTGAGCTATCCTGTGGGTCTCAGAATTGTGAAATTCCCCTTAGAATTTCCATTAAACTAGGTTGAAGCTCGATTTAACTTAATTGTACCATTAGGTACAATACCGGTTTTCTAATCAGCTTAGACAGGGTCTCACAGGAGTGCCATGTAATATTATGTACTAAGTGTTATTAGGTAAGAATGCATCTTGAATGGTTAATATATGGCCTTATGATAATCGTATGAATTATGTGCCAAGGCTAGTGTAATATGTTGAACTTGGATTTTATTTATGAATATGACTGATGAAGTCCATTGGCCATATGTTATTTGATTTTGAACTCTAAGGCTTGCTCGAATCTAATAGGCTTGCCTACTGGGCTTGTGTGTCAATCATAGACCCTTGGGTTTGGGTCGTGATATTCATCACCTCAAAAATGCTTGAGGCTTTGTTTCATTACCTTGAATGCTCCTGTAAGCGTACAAAAAATTTCAATATAGCCATAAAACAACTTTTACCACTTTAAAAGTTTTCTACCAATATGGTTAAAGTTGCCATGGTAAAAAATGGAGGCATGAACTAGAGAGTACTACTTGCTTTCCAACCTCAAAATCAAGATCACTAGAAGGTGTTTGATAATGCTCATCATAACACTGCTTAGTTTTGAGATGTGGTGGCGACAGCTTTGACTTAAGAGTTTGTGATTGCTTATTTATAAGTGATGGATTTGGATTACCTTTACCTTCATTGGCTAAGTCCACTCTATAGTAATGAGCTGTGGAGAAAGGGTATTTAGTTGCATTGAAAATATTAAATTCAACTACTACCTCACCAACTCTGAAAGTTATTCTACCTTCTTTTACATTGATGTGTTCACCTGCGTGGCCAAGAATAGATGTCCCAATATGATTGAAACCTCTTGATCCTCTTCCATTTCCAGTACTATGAAGTCCACTAAAATATATAATTTCCCTACTTTAAGCAAGACATCCTCTAGAATCTCACAAGGGTGCCTCATTGTTTTGTCTACTAGTTGCAAGGTGATTGTAGTAGGTTGAATCTCCTTCAATCTAAGTCTCCTAGCAACAGACAAAGGCATTATTAAGACACTAGCACCCAAATTGCACAAAACTTTTGAAAAATTAAAATTACCAATTGTGTAAGGGATAGAAAAACTCCTTGGGTCCTTAAGCTTTGGTGGAAACTTGTTATGGATTATCGCGTTGCACTTTCAGTGAGTGTAATTGTCTTAACTTTTTCTAATTCTTTCTTTTTTGTCAATATTCCCTATAGAAACTTCACATATGACAGCATTTGCTCTAGAGTTTCTATGTAAGGAATATTGATGTGAAACTTTTCGAATATCTCGAGAAATTTTTGGAAGCGCTTATCAAGCTTTTGTTTCTAAAGTTGCTAAGGAAAATGTGGTGGTAGTAAAGTTACCTTTGCTTTTTTTCTCTTGAATTTGCTTGTCAGTTGTCTCAATTAGTGTTTTTTTCTCAACAAGCTTATCTTGAAGATTAGCTTGCCTAATATTATTTTCAACCTTTTTTTCGCTCCTCAAGGTGATTGCCATAATTTGTTCTTTACCTTCTTTCCTTGGATTCACCTCTATATCGCTAAACAATGTTCCTTAAGGTCAGTTGTTTAATAAATTGGCAAGTTGACCAACCTGAGTCTCCAAGTTTCGAAGTGATGCTGCTTGACATTGAATGAAAGTTGTTTGACTTTGTATGATGATATCATGTTATGTCATGTATTGGCTTTACAAATCTTCTACAGTTGACTTCTTTTCTGTGATAGGCACTTTTGCTTGCTATTGGAATCCTAGAGCTGCATTTAGCCTTGAAGTTAAGGAGGATCCTTGATTGTTGGCGCATAATATGTTTGGATGGTTTGTTCACCTTAGTTTGTAAGTGTTGGAGTAAGTGTTATTTTGTTGTCTTTTCTCCACAAATTGCACTTTTTCTATCAAACTTGGGCACTGATGGCTTGCACGATTATCTTTACAATACTCATAAGCTACAAATAGACTTTGAATGGACTTGGTACCGAAAGATTCAATAGTTTTAGTTAGAGCTACTACTAGTGCAAATAATGCTGAAAAAGCATCTATATCATGAATTCTAACTACTCTCTTATGCATTGATCACTCTATTGGCCACTAGTAGTTGTTTGTAGCCATCTTTTCTAACAAATCATATGCCTTATGAATTGATATAGCCATCAACTCTCTTTCTGTAGTGGCATCAATGGTAGTCTGAACATGCCCACTCAAACCATTATAGAAAGTTTGTACTTGAATCCATTTTGGAAAACCATGATGAGGACATCACCGAAGTAATTCTTTGTATCTTTCCCAAGCCTTATACAATGATTCAGAATCTTGCTGCATGAATGATGTAATATTGTTCCTTATTTTCACCGTCTTAGCCGGAGGAAAGAACTTGGCAAGGAATTTTTGAGCAAGATCATCCCATGTTATTATTGAGCCAGTAGGGAGCTTATTTAGCCATGCTTTAGCTTTATCTTTCAATGAGAAAGGAAAAAGCCTAAAACGAATTGTATCATCTGTGATACCATTGTGCTTTAAAAGTATCATAAATTTTTAAGAAGTTCGATATATGGCTATTGGATTATCATTTAGAAGGCCTCCAAACTGGACTGAGGTTTAAATCATGATGATGATAGTTGACTTGATCTCGAAATTGTTTGTTCGAATAGCTGGCCTTCGAATGCTCGATGGAATTCCTTTTACCAAAGGAAGAGCATAATCTCTTAAGTAACAATTTTTAGCTACTACACGTTCTTGAATTTTTTGTTCACCCTATTGATCAACCATTGTGTTTATTGGAGCAACACCTTGTTGATTTTCTCATTGAAGTTTGTAGAATGTTCTCTCAATTTTTGGATCACATGGGATTGTCTTCAAGTTGTTTGCTCTTCTCATGTAATGACTAAACACACCTGCAAAACAAAGAAATTAAACTGAAATTAAGACTAATTTGTAAAATTTTAATATTAGCAAATAATAAAGAAAACAAAATCCCTGGCAACAGTATTAAAAACTTGTTGTCGATTTTTCACAAAAGTATACATATCGAACAAATAATATAGACAGCAAGTCTAGATTATCATTCCCACATAGATTTGTTTCTAAAGTTTCACTAAGTACTAAAGTTGTATAACAAATTAATCTTATTTATGCAATCCAAAAATTGAAAAGCTAATCAAAAACAAAATTTAAAAGAAACACTAAATTAACCAACAAAAATTAAATATATTGAGAAAAGTAGTAGATTAAAAACCTAAGATTATAGGCTCATTCAACATTTTATCTGATACTAGCTTTTCTTGTTATTTATCTTTCTTGGGTGGTTTTACTAACCTAACATCCAAAGCTATAGACAAGTCTCCGTTGAGATGCTTGCACAAATACCTAACTTAATTAGTTCACTATATTTCTATAAGAATCAATTAAATTAAGTTCATTAAGCAAGTGTCCTAATTTGGCTATGTATGACAATTGGCATATGTCTATCTAAATCATGAATTAGATCACTTAAGTGACGTGAACATACACTATTCGAATCTTAGTCCAACTTAAAATCTCTTTGTGGAGTTTCAATTAGATTTATAAATCAATTAATTGTTGATCAGGCAATTAAACGTATTAAGAATATATTTGAATAAGTAAAACGATACCCATTCATAATAAATAACAAAAAAAGTATTTAGATAATAATTCTATTTTATAGAATTATTTTATTCCAATTTTGTTATTAAATATTAACTAAGTCCTCAGTTTTTAATTATAATTTACTTAATTTTTAATTGTTTTTGTATTTAGTTTATTTTTAAGTGAGTTATTTTAATTTTATGTTATTTCTTTTAATTTAGTTAATATTTGTTAGTTTTTATATTTTTGGTAGGACTTAAAGTAATTGGGCTTAATTTTGAAAAGTAAAGTGTTGAAAGACCTAGAAGTCTACTTGCATAAACTTCAGTGTTTTGGTCATATCTCGAGCTACATAACTCCAATTGATACAATTCTTAGACCATTGGAAAGCTAAGAGATAGAGATACAACTTTGATGTAGATCACTTTGCCCAGTTCCACCTCAAAGATAGAGAAAATCGTAGAAAGTTACTAGATGTACTGTGCCATCAATAACAGTTTGCAAAGACTGACAAGTGATATTTTGGGCCTCTCATTATGTTTTTAAGCCCAATTAAACCCTAGGTCAACTTGAGGAAGTTTAGGTTAAGTTTGTTAGTATAAATAGGACATTTTTCAAGAACATTAAGAGACAACTTTTGGGAGATTCAAGAAATTAGAAGTTGAAGCTGAAACTTGGAGATCAAGACGACAATTATTATTTTGTTTTCTCCCTTGACTTTTATTCTTCTTGTTACTTTCAATGGTTGAATTTTATACAATGTTATTTGATTTTGCATTCATTTGTAGCTAATTTTCTTTTTCTAAGATTGTAATTGAACTCACATGTAGTCTAAGTTTTTAATCTCTTTCTTACTTATTTTCAATGGGAATTGAAATGTTTATTCCAATTTTTTCTGAATGCTTTTAATTGCCTGATCACTAATTAAATTGATTTAAGATCCTAAACAAACTTGAGAAAGGGAGTTTAGAGTAGACTAAAATTGGGATAGCATATGATCAATTTAATTGATTTGCGTATAGGATATGGATATACCTATAGGCCATATGTAGCCAGATTAGAGCTTGAACTTAATGAGTCTATTTTAATTTCAATTCACATAAGGATATAGTGTTTTGGTTAAAATAGATATTTTTATAAGACGAGTCAAGAGACTCTTATAAATAATTTAGGACTCTAGGTTAGCAATTCAACCCATTGAAATAAGTTAAGGAAGAGAGGTAAATTTTAGATGAAGTGTGAGGGATATTGTAATCCTAGGCTTATTTAATTTGATCTTTTCTCAACTTATTATTATTTTGATTTTCTAGTTAGTTTAAATTTTAGTTTATTAGTTTTATTTAATTACTCAATTTAGATTGTTTGGATAAGAGTAAATTGTTTTAATTTTAGTACTTAGTAAAGTTTTAGATTAATTCCCTGTGGGATCGATACTCTGCTTGCTAATATACTATATGTTTGATACGTATACTTGCGTAGTAAAATTTTAACTGATATTAGACTATATGTTAAAATCCACCACAATCCTAGAAAAGAAAATTAGTTCATGATATCTAAATAAAACATTGTCCAAAGGAATTTTTTCATGAATTCAAAATAAGAAAATAAAAATAACACAAAATAAAGAAATAAACTAATGTTGAAGCATGGTTGATCTTGTATCTTTCTCAATTGTTCTTGATTCTTAACTCTAATTCTCCAAAAAAGATGCTACCGTCCTCCCCCTGAATTCTCTCAAAAAGTCCCTTAAATACGTGCAAGGTGCCTTGCTTTCCAATTTTTCGTCAAAATTTAATTTTTAGAAATCAGGATGGCACTGAGGCAAACATTGGTGGCGTCGTGACTCTATTTCTTCAACACTGTGGCACTGTACTCTTGGTCATTTGTATGGTGCACCCCACTAGCTTAATGTCGCCGCCACAATCCTTCTAGTGCTATGGTGGTAGCTCCTTCACTCATCATGCTGCCTTGCATAGAATTACATCTATCTAACATATTCAGACATAATTTTCACCTTGATCTGGTTACAACTAGGCAAAGTGATAAACATGAAAGTTGTACCCCATTCTCTTAGCTTTCTAACATATCAAAAATCATATCAATTGGACTTCTAAAGCTCAAGTTATCTTTAAACTACTGTAGCATGTACAAGTAAGGCCTTTACCATACTTATGCTATTATGACTCAATTGCACATTGCTCATCACATATCCTACACCAAACTAAGAGAGAAATTGGCATTAACTTTTCTTGAAGAAAATTGAAGCAAAATAAAGTAAGATTGAGCTAAAATAACTTAATTTAACTATTCAACATATAATTTAACTTAAATTAAAAAAACACCTAAAATGCTAAAATTCAAACCTAAAAACTTAAAGGTCTAACTACTTAAGCACCCAAAACGTGTAAAAATAACTCTATATAACAGAGTTATTAGATGCAAACCCAAAATGTACAAACTTGTCAAATTATAAATTGGCCACTTTCTGAGTTCTCATTGTTACAATATACATTCCATGCTAAATGCAAGTAATAAGTGAGAAAATGCAAGAGTAATATATTTTAGCTATTCAAAAGAAGGAAAAGGCAAAGGTTATGCAGTGGCAAGTCATTGAGGCAAGCTTGAGTGGTATTGAACCCAAAATAGCAAAATCAACTTGCATTCCTTCTTTTTCCTTTATTTAGAGGTTACCAAGTAGAAAGTGCACTAGACCAATGCATGGAATGCCCTATGCCCAAAACATCTCCATATGTTCGAAACAAGACTTTTCCTACTTGGTAGCCTTTTTCCATACAATGGGTCACATATCTGTTATAATTATGTATTCTAGAAAAATCTGCTAAAATTTGTATAAATGAGCTAGTTCTAACGAAAAGTAAGCCTTTTTAACTGAATTTCAAGGTCTTTGCATGGCCTGGCCAATTTTGGACAGCTTTAAATTTCGCAAGGCCCAAATCTTGATTTTTTTCCTTTACCAGATGTAGCCATGATATAACCATTTGGATAGAATGTCAATGATGAGACAAGTCCTAAATGGAATAGCATTTTTGTAAGTGCATTAACACTAGTGGGTTTCCATATGGTTACAATATCACTTTATTGGAGGATTTTTTATTTATGGAGATTATCCTTTCCTATAATCTTTCTTTGTTAACTTTTTTCTTTACTTGTACTCCAAGAAAGTCTAGGATTAGAATACTTCCTTTTATACTATTTACTTTACTTGCACTCCAAGCAATCTTTGTATATATATATATATGTCTTCATCTTATTAATAAAAAGTAGGGTTTTTCTGACTCCATTTTTTTGAGTCATTTTATTTCTTTTATGTCAAGGTAGTGCTGCTCATGTTGAGACTGCATGAGAAATATGGTTAGATTTTGAAGAAAGATTTACTCAAGGAATTGCACGAAGAGTTTATGAGTTAAAGTGCATCATAACTCTTTTACAACAAGAGAAATCCTTGATCTCACGTTATTACGGTAAATTAAAAACCATTTGGGGTGAGTTATAGGGTCTTAATCCAGTCTCGTCGTGCAAATGTGGATATGTTTGTGATGCAACGAAAAAGATACAATCTATGCATGAGGAAAAAAAGATTTTTGGTTTTTTGATGGGACTTGATGAAGTATATTCAACTATGCAATCACAAATATTGAGTGTTAACCCATTGCCAAATATTGGAAGAGCTTACGCCATTATAGCATAAGAAGAGAAGCAACACTTGATCACTACAACTTGTACACCCATCATTGAAGCTACTATCATGTTGACTAAAGAAAATTAATTGCAATAAAAAAAGAATAATGATGAGAGTTATGGCTGATTTTTGTCTTGTATCCCCTATGGGAAGATAAACCATAGTAAAGAATATTGTTACAAAGTAATTGGTTATCCAGATTGGCAAAAATCTAGAAAGAGGAGTGGTAAACAAATTAATAGTCATCAATCACATTCTTGAGAAAATCAATGCGACAGTGGTGTTGCGACAAGCATGTCTTCAGAAGCTGCTTGTGCCTCTATTATGGATGGAGTTGTATCGCTAGTCGTAGGTTTGATTTCTACGCAACATCAATAACTACTAGCTTTACTAGGTAGTCATGGAGCATTAATAGGTAACCCATCTACAAACACGGTAACCTCCAATTTTTTTGGTAAGAGAAACGATGAGTGGGTTGTAGATACAACAACCATAAATCATATAACCCACAACATAGACTCTTTATCAAATTTGGTATCTCAACCCGGTATTCCACCAATACAAATTCCTAACGATGAAACAATAGACGTTCATGCTTTGGGCCAAATTGCTCATGGAAAAAGATTAATCCTTGAGTGAGTCCTTAGGGTCCCTGATGCTTGTTTCAATTTATTATCTATTAGTAAATTGACACTGATTTACATTGTACGATAACTTTTTGGCAAGATCTTTTTGTGATTCAGGACTTACCTTCAAGGAAATCGATTGGAATAGGTAGAAAGTGAAATAGTCTTTATTACTTGGAGCCGATGATAAAGGAAAAGGCATTGATAGCCAGCGATTCAATTAATGCAAGTTTATGGCATTGACGCTTGGGGCATCTACCAACGAATCGCATTCCTTTGGTTCCTAATTTATCTATTTTTTTATTGCAAAAAGACTTTATTTTGTGATGTTAGTTATAAGGCAAAACAAGCATGATTATATTTTTGCATTAATACAAAAAAGACTATGCATGCCTTAGACTTAGTACACTATGATATTTGAAGCTTGTACAAAACAAAATCATTTTCTATATCTCACTATTTGCTAACCATAGTAGATGATTTTAGTCAAGCAACATTGTTCTTCCTCATGAAATAAGTTTAACCTGCGAGTTAAAATTATATGGACAAACAATGGCTTAATTTTTACTCATGATGATTTAATGACTCATTATTTTGATCATGGCATGGAACGTCAATCTAGTTGTACAGACACACCGTAACAAAATGGAGTTGTTGAACGAAAGCATAGGCATTTTTTAGAAGTTGCACAAGCAGTATGATTTCAAGCTCATCTTCCTATTTCGTTTTAAAGTGAATGTGTTCTTATTGTCGTATACTTGATCAACTGCATGCCACTCACTATTTTACAAAAAACTCTATATGAAGTTTTACTTGGAAAGAGTCACACATACGATCATTTGAGAAGCTTTAAATGTCTTTGTTAAGGGCATATAAATATTAAGCTGTGTGACAAGTTTGCTCCATGTGCTAAACTGTGAGACCTTGTCAAGCTTGTTAAAAGACGATATTGTACTGAGTGGTACAACCAAGTTAATTCAAGCCTCGAACTAGTTCAAATAGAAATTCTAAGAGGAATTAGAGAATCTCAAAACCCACAGAATGATTTAAAATGGCAATTTGGAGTTCGAGGGTCGATTTGGAGTCAATCAGAAAAATTGACCGATTAGGGGTAAATTGGTCATTTTGCCATTTAAGGACAAAATGGAAATTTTTAGAAAATATTTTGACTACATTTGATCAAAATTGATTATATGGAGTATAATATGAGGTTTGGCGGTGAAAAATTTTAAATTCGTGATATTTTTGGAGTATAGGGGTAAAATAGTAATTTTACCTTATCGGGGGTAAAACGGTAATTTCTACCACCAACACTTGTTAAAAACCAAGGATTTTGTTTATCATTAGAATGGATAAATATGAGAATATTTGTGGTGGAAAATTTAAGTAAAAAGTCAAATATTTAAAGTATAAAAGAAAAAAATGGACCAATTACAAAGTGCCACATGTCAAGCTTTATTATTTTATTATTTTTTATAAAAATCAGCCCATATTTATCCCATTTCTCTCACCATATTCAGCCAAAGGAAGAGAATAAGGAAGAAAAGCAAAGAAAAGAAGAGAAACAAAAACCTAGCTAGGAAAATCAAGAGATTTCATTGATTTTTCAAAGATTAAGCAACAAAAAGGTGGTGAGCCCTCTAATAAAGGCAAGAAAATTACACCCGAGGATTAACAGTTGAAGTGCTCGAATTCGACTCTCGAAAAATTGTGAGTGAATTTGCATTTCAAAATGGTTTTTGGAAATATGAACGTATTTGAATAAAATGCTTGAATGATTTTATTCAACCTTCTTTAAAAAGAACATGTACCATGGGAACAAGCTTTTCGTGAAATATTATTTTTACTGATGTGAAATTTGATTGTGCTGAATTATGCTCCTCTATACGATGCTTACTTGTATTGTTAAGAAATTATGTGAACTTGATGTAATCGTGCATGTGTGGAGTGGGTAATGCACATGCCTATAATGGTGTTCAAAGTGGGGATGGTGATACGTAACGCCCACAATTCCTAGAAACTCAAGTTGAGCAAAGTGGGGACGGCGACACGTAACGCCCAATATTCTTGGGAATTTTCACTCATGAACTGTGGTGAAACGTGATTCTCCGCCCAGGGGCTTGCAGGGACAACGATACGTAACGCCTGCAAGTGCTCTAATAAATGTCTCTTTTTACCACCAAGGACAGTGAAGACTTGGCGGTGTATATAATTGCTCATGATTTTATGTGTATATGTATGCGAATTATTTTAAATTGAGGAAAAAGGGTTTAACACGAAACCCTCGTATGGTTAAGCAAAACCCTCGTTCCATGACGGGTTATGATTACGCTTGCTAGAATGCCTTCCCGCTACAGCGATAACTGTCGACTCTGCTATCTTGCTAGAATGATAGGTGAAATTTCATGATTGCTTTATCATTGAATGTTTAATAATTTCGGGTCAAGTGGAAGGGGTTTTAAACATTAGCTAGAGCAAAATTATCTCATTTTCAACCAATGTATCATGGCTATCCAATTTCCTGGCTAATATTGCTTGTTCCCTTCTAATGTTCGCTCACTGAATTTCGTACTTATAGTTTTGAAAATTCATGTTTTCATATCAGGAGACCGTTGGATCCTAGATCGAGGAGTCTTAGTAGTTCGTCTCCTGGGTATGTGTCCGGCATTCAATAGCAACCCTTTTGTTGTACATTGGAAGTCACAAGTCTTTTGTTCTATGAATATGTGTATGCAATGTAAATTGCTAAAATACATGTCTTGAATAGTACATGTTTAATGTTGTTGATAATGCCATCGTGAATTGGCTATTTTTACACTGTTTGAGAATGTGTGTGGCCGCATTAGTTGACAAATCGTTAATTAAAATAAATAATATATGCTTGCTTGGGCTTAGTGAGCTACGCTCATTAGGCCCATGCGTCAGTCATGGCCCGACAAATTTGGGTCGTGACATAAACCTAGTGTTTTTGCTAGGTATCCTAGTAGGCAAAAAGGATACAAAATTTATGATCTTAGAAGTAAGAAGATTTATGAGTCACAAGATGTTTATTTTTTGAAAGACTTTTTTCCATTTACAGATTCCTCAGTAACAAAATCTATACAGTTAATTGATTTGGGTTGAACTACTAAACTTGATTGTCCATTCAACCAAACAATGCTCAATGTCACTGAACTTGGGCTTAACGAGTCATCTACAAGCGTCAACCTAACTACAATCACAATTAGGCTTGTGCCTCATAACAACAAACCTACAATAAAGCAACCCATGTCGCCAACTGTTGCACATGAGTCTATTATGATTGGGTCCACCTCATTCACCAATCTATATGAGTCTTTTTCACCATCCAAAGTTAGGTTTAAGTCAATTAGATCCAATTTGTCAACCATAATAGCCTCCTCATCAGACCTAATTGGTTTTAACTTTGTCAATGAGTTTGAAAATATAATTTTAGAAGCTCCTTTTATTTCAAGCAAATGACAACAGTAAGTTTCATGCTCCTTATCTGGTTATGATTATATTTTACCCCTCTCTCTCACTCCTACAAGCATCACGCCGCTCTCATCTCTCTTTTAGCCAACTCAATGATACATCATCTTTCATAATTTATTTCTTACTCTAAATTTTTCCCAGTCACACTACCTTTTTAAAGGACATCTCATCCACCGATGAGTCAAAATCATTTTTTTCAAGCAGTCAAACATGCATATTAGAGGGAAGCCATGGTGAAGGAAACTTTGACTTTAGAGGCAAATCATATTTAGACTTTGCGACTCTTATCCCCAGGTAAACAGACTATCAATTCAAAATAAGTTTACAAAGTCAAATATCAACTAGATGGAAGTATTGAGCGCTATAAGGCATGACTTGTTGCTAAAGGTTACACTCAAATTAAGGGTGTTAACTTTCGTGAGGCATTTGCTCTTGTTGCCAAATTGGTCAATGTATGTTGGTTGTTGGCACTTGCTTCAATTAAGCACTGGAAATTACATCAACTTGATGTGAATAACGCCTTTTTACAAGGTGACTTGGAAGAAGAAGTCTACAAGAAGATCGTACAAAGGTTTGCTAAATAAGGGGAGTAGTGGGTTTGTCGATTACGGAAATCTATATATGGACTCCATAAAGCATCTTGAAATTGGTATCACAAGTTTGGCACTTCTCTTCATGCCATTAGTTTTCGCCAATAAGTTGTAGATAACTCTATGTTCACTTTCTTTTTTATAGGTGATAATTCTATGAAATAGAATTATTTTTATCTTAAATTGTTTTTAAAAGTTAGCTAAGTTCTTGAGTTTAGGTTAAAATTTAGTTATTTTTAGTTATTTTTCTATTTGGTTTATTTTTATAAAGTTTTTTCAATTTTACATTTATTTATCTTAATTTAGTTATTATTTATTAGTTTTTATGCTTTTGTAGGATATAATAAAATAAGGCTTAATTTTGGAAAGTAAGGTATTTGAAGGACTTAAAATTCTACTTGCATATGCTTTAGTGTTTTACTCATAACTTTCGCTACAAAACTCCAAATGATGTGATTCTTAGACCATTGGAAAGCTGAGAGATAAACATACAACTTTCATGAGACTACTTTACCCAATTTTGCCTCAAATATAGAGAAAATTATGTTGGAAGATGATGAGGCATAATGTTGCAAGAATGGAAATTTTGAAGATGATATTTGATGTTTGGGCCTCATTACATTTTTAAGCCCAAAAATTAGAATCGGTAGATTAACTTTGGGGATTTAGGTTAAGATTATTAGTATAAATAGGATATTTTTATGACACATTAGGAGAAACAACTTTTGGAGATGTAAGAGTTTGAAAGTCGAGGTAGAAACTCGGAAAGTTAGGTTGCAATTAATCGTTTTTTTTTCTTCCTTAACTTTTTTTTTCTTGTTATTCTTAATGTTGAAATTTATATAATGTTATTTGTCTCTGCAATTATGTGTAGTTAATTTTCTTTTTCTAGGATTGCAATTGAACTCACATGTAATTTAAATTTTTAATCTCTTCCTTGCTTATCTTTAATAGGATTTGAAATGTTTATTCCAATTTATTCTTAATCCTTTTAATTGCCTGATCACCAATTAAATTGATTTAGAAACCTAAACAAACTTGGGAAAGGGAGTTTAGTGTGGACTAAAATTGGGAAAGCATATGATCATATTAATTGATTTGTGTATAAGATAAAGATATACCTATAAGCCATATGTGATGAGTCTATTTTAATTTCAATTCACATAGGGATGTAGTGTTTTGATTAAAGTAGAGATTTTTATAAGACGAGTTGGGAGACCTTTATAAATAATTGAAGACTTTAAGTTAACAATTCAACCCATTTGAAATAAGTTAAGGAAAAGAGGTAAAATTTAACTAAAGTGTGAAGGATATTATAATCCTAGGGTTGTTTGATTTTATTTTTACCTAAGTTAGTATTACTTTGATTTTTCTTTTTAATTTAATTTTGGTTACTTAGTTTTAGTTAATTAATTAATTTTGATTATTTGGAAAAGATTAAATTATTTTAATTTTAATATTTAGTAAAATTTTAGATCAATTCTCTATGGGATCGATATTTTGCTTATCGTTATACTATTTTTTTGATACGTGCCTTTGCTTACGTAGAAATTTAACTAATAAGTTTTTGACGCTGTTGCTGGGGAGTTGTTTCTAAAATTTTTACTAATATTAATACCAAGCAATTTAGTCTTACTTCAAATGTTATTTTTATTGTTTTAATATTAGTTTTTGTTTATTTACAGATATCTTTGGTCATTGTATGCGAAGAAAAAATAACTTGAATCTTGTTCTTTCTGATCTTAAGATAAAAAGAACTTTCAGAAAACGTCAAAGGGAGAATTTACAAGTTGCAAGTTTAAATCAAACAATGGCTAAGGATAACAACAACAATGGCAACAATGACATTAATCTAGTTCCTAAAGAAAATAGAGCATTACGAGATTATGTTGTTCTTCTTTTGCAAGGTTTACACCAAAGCATTACAAGACCTTCCATCAATGCAAATAATTTTGAAATTAAGCCAACTTACATTCAATTGATTCAGTCTTCAATCCAATTTGGCTGGTTACTCAATGATGATCCTTATTCTCATTTGGTGAATTTCTCAAAAATTTATGATACTTTCCAATATAATGGAGTAACTTATGATGCTATCAAATTGAGACTATTTTCATATTTTTTTGGGGATAAAGCAAAAAGTTGGCTCAATTCATTACCCAATGGGTCTATTCCTACATGCGAGGACTTAGCTTAAAAGTTTCTAGCAAAATTTGTTTTGCTTGGCAAGACTGTAAAGATAAGGAATGATATATCCTCATTCACACAATTTGAAGGTGAATAATTGTATAAAGCTTCAAAGAGATTTAAAAAACTACTGAGAAGATGTACACATCATGAAATTACTTATTGGTTGTAAGTTCAGGCATTCTATAATGGGGTGGTTGGTTCAATAAAAACCACAATTAATGTTGCTGCTGGTGGGGCATTAATGGGTAAAAATGCTGCAGATGTTTATAATTTGTTGGAAACGATGGCCTTAATAATTACCAATAGCCTTTAGAAAGCTCTGGTCCGAGAAAAGCTGTTAGACATTAGGAAATTGATGCACTTAGCGCCTTAACTGCACAAGTAGCTGCACAAGTGGTTGCACTATCTAAAAAGTTTGATACACTGGGAGTTTATGCTATTCAAAATTCATTTACAGTCTATGAGAAGTGTGGAGATGGCTATTCAAGTGATCAATGTCCATACAATTTTGAATCAGTCCAATTTGTGAGAAACTTCAACATGTGGTAAAATAATCCATATTCCAATACATATATCCTAGTTAGAGAAAGCCTCAATGAGTTAAGGGAAGAGCTAATCAATTAAAGAAAGAATGTTATGTAGAGAGAAGTGAAAACAGAAAGTTTGTAACTAGTTAGAGCCTGCTATAACCAGTTAGAGGAAGTCTGCTATAAAAGAAAAGTATGAAAATAGAGAACTCTTGATTGGTTAAAGCCTCCTGTAATTGGTTACAGCAAAGAATGCAGTAACAGGATAGTGCAAGACAAAGAAACTATAATCAGTTAAAGCTTCCTATAATTGATTAGTCGAAGTCTGTTTACCATTTTGAATTTAAATGCTAGAGGACAAAATAACAGCTAGAAGTGCATCAGAGTTATTTCTGACGATTAAAAACTGTCTTCAATGGAAAAATCTGACTCCTCAAGTATAAAAGAAGCTTCAACAATCAAAGAAAGATGAGAATAAAAGATTTGAAGAGAAAAAAGCTACTTTGAGCAAAAAGTCAAATATTCTTCACCAAAAACACTTGTTCTTCATTCCAAAACTAGAACCAATGTTTAAGCTTGGTTGTAATCTATCCAAACTTGTAAAGATACTTAGTTGTACTTTTTTTTCTTGGAAAATTAAAGTGTGAAAAGCACTTTAAAGCTTGTTGTAAGGGATTAGAGCTTAGGTTAAAAACTCACCTTGTAAAACCTTGATAGAAGTTGTTAATTCCACTAGTTTAGTGAAGTTGGGTTGAAAATCCTTGATTAAGATATCAAGGTAATGGATGTAAGTCAAGGAGACTGAACCACTATAAATACTTTTGTATTGTCCATTTCTCTTTACCCTTCCTTACTTGTTGTCCTATAATTTTAACAAGTTCTAGTCTTGCCCTTCATCTAGTTGATTAAGTGCTTTTTAAGCTCTAAAGGGTTGAGCAGAAAATTTTTAGCACTATTCACCCCCTTTTATCACTCAAACAAGACCAACAAAGAGGAAATTAGAGAATTTCGAGACAGTTGCACTCACTTAGGAGTGCAGTCTATAATATAGAACAAGTTTCCACTAAAACTTAAGGATCTATGTAGTTTTTCTATCTCTTGCTCAATTAATAATTTTAATTTTTTAAAAGCTTTGTGTGATTGGGTGCTAGTGTTTTGATTATTCCTTTATCTGTTGCTAGGAAACTTAGACTAAAAAAGATTGAACCTACTGCAGTGACCTTGTAGCGAGCAGATAAAACAATAAAGCACCTCTTTGGGATAGAGGATGTCTTGATTAAAGTGAGAAAATTGTACATTCTAGTGGAAATTCTTGTACTTGAGATGGAAGAGGATCAAGTGGTTCCGATCATACTAGGACGACCATTCTTGGCCATTGCAGGCATATTCATCAATGTAAAAGAAGGCAAAATCACTTTCAAAGTTGGAGAAGAGGTAGTTGAATTTACACAATGCAACTAAGTACCCTTCTTACACAGCTCATTGCTATAGAGTAGACGTAGCCAATAAAGGTAAAGATAAGATATCTTTACCACCACTACTTGAGCAAGCACTAAGCCTTGGTGTTGCACTACCACCTTCGACTTATCTTAATTTTGAGGTTGGATAACAAGTCTTATTACTTTCTAAGTCCTACTTGAAGCTTTTTCTATGAAAACGTAAATTAAGTGGGTGGGTCCTTTCAAGATCACAAAGATTTATCTAGTCGAGAATGAAGAAACCAGTTTGTTGATGGTCAATGTGTTGAGCTTCAAGCCTTATTATGAAAAAGATAAAGAGCTTGAAAAGAAAGTTTAGCTAAAAACGATAAAAAAATGTTGTTTGAGAGGCAATCTAAGTTCTCGACACTTAGATAATTCTTGCTTAGTTGAATTTTTTTTAGTGAACTTTTATTTTTAGTTTTTGCTATATTTTAATTATTGTTTACTAATTTTATTGTCTTTTTCATGTTCTTTCGCAAGTTATAATTTTATATAATTTTCTTTGCTTAGAATAATAGAAAGAGCTAGCGTCGCGGTGCTGGTGCATCATTCAAGCTCCATAGTGGAACCCAACACTGGAGTGTTATGGTGCCACCCAAGGAGAATTGTAGTGCTCCATACTTACACAAAAAAAATAAAAGGCCAAATGCCTGAAGCAGCACTATGGTGCACCAAGCCTAGCACTGTGTCAGATCCATGGCCCTATAAAAACCTTTTTTCCCACAAATTTTTACCCTAGCTTTAGATTTTTTCACCATTCTCCCAAATTGCAACCTTTGATGCCTTTTAATTCCTATCCACTCCAAACCCACTTCAAGACATCAATTTCATGGAATTTTAACTTAAGTTTGAAGGTTTTTCGAGTAGTTATTTTTCTTTAAAGCTTTTAAAGTGTAGAAAAATTTTGGTAAGTGCTCTAATCCATTGAATAAACTTTCGTATGGATGAAATTATGTTTAGAAGATAAGTTCATACTTAGTCTTGATGGGCATATGCTAATTTTGATAATGTAGTATATGGGTTTCATGAATTTTTATATTTTGCTACTTTGTTTAGAATTTTGAAAAGTAAGTGTTATAAATAACTCTAATTTTCTATACTTAGAATTTAATTTTGGCATTGTGTGTTGCTTGCTAATTTATCAAGACAATTTTATTTAAAACGTTTATCAAATTAGCAAAACATCATGCAAGTGCACATGGTCAACAAGTAATACAGTAATGAGTGAGTTATCGTCTCCATAAGGAATTGTATCTAAATTCTTGCTAATTACTAAAATGGGGCAATCTAATCTTATCTAAGGAAATCTAGTTTAGAAATTAATTGAAAATGAAAATTAAAGTAGTAAGGCTAAACTAGTGAATTAAGCTAAAAAAAGTGCAAGTAAATTAAGTTGGAGAACAGTAAGGACGTACCTAGGATTATGGTTTCAATTAATGCTTCATTTGGACATAAGGTTGACTAATTACCTATTTTTATGGAAAACTAATGCTAACCTAGGATCGTCTAGCATGTATGATTCTTTGTCGAGATATCATATAATGGCCTAACTTAATTTAAATCTCTATATGTTTATAGCTAATTAATTAAGCTAAGTTCCTTAAGTATAGGTCTTATAAATTGACTGTATATGGTTAATAGATATATGTCTACCCTATTAATAAATCACCCAATTAATTCCTAATTGCACTAATCATATACAAACCAAACCATCATCTTTTTAGACTAACTTTGTCAAGTACTATCTAAAAACCCAAACACATCTTATTGGTGATCAGTTAATAAAATGGGAAATAAGTGCAACTTTGAATAAACACTAAATATTCCATAAAAACAAGTAATAGTCCATCAAGCATCCAAACTATACATTAATATCCACCATAATCCTAGAATTTCAACAACCCACAATAAAATTTCAACAAAATTAAGCATTTATACAAAGAGATTTAGAGAGAGAAAAATAAAACTAATGAGAGAAAACTCTTTTGGTGCAACTTTGTCAAGCTTTTCTTCAAGATTTTTCCTCTTCTTTTCTCCTTGTGGAAAGCTTTTTCTTGCCTCTAAAGTTGCTCCTCAATATGCTCCCCTTCAACCTTAAAAATTATTGTATTTATACCTTTTCTGATGGTCATTTAATGTAAAATCGAATGGCCAAAAATGTACAAAATTACGTGTCAATGCCTAGGCGCCCAAGGGTTGGCACCTAGGCACCCAAAGTTCTGTTTTGTAGCTTGTTTTAACATGCTGGACAATGCATTTGGTGCTTAGGTGCCCAAGCTTATGTCAACATTTACTATAGTTAGTCAAATTCCTCTACATTGTTTACCATGATCTCTTTTAAACTAGGTGAAGTGCCAAACATCAAAGTTGTAGCTCTTCCTCTTATCTTTCTGTATGTCCAAGAATTGTGTCAATTGGAGTGTTGTAGCTTGAGTTATGCTCTAAATATTACAGCATGTTCAGATGCCTTTCTTAAGCTACTTTCACCATCATTTGCCATTTGAGTTCCATGTCCTTGCACATTCTTCAATATCAAAAAATCAATTAATTAGAGGCTAAAATAAGGGATTTTGATAAGAAATTCATTGAAATTGCATAAATAATAAATGCCATGACATAAATTAAATTACTACTACTAAGCCTAAAATTACCTATAGATTACTTAAAACTGTTGACTCCATTAGTTTTGATGATAATAAAACATTCACATGTCATTTGTGTCTAATGCTTCTAACAAAATGTGCAGGGTAAATGTTCATAAATGATAAACTATTTCAATCTTCTTATTAAACATCCAAAGAAGTGATTCGAATAAAGAACAAGGAAGATCAATATTGATGAAGTCCCCTGATATGTTAAGGAATATCACTGATTGAACCAAAGTCAAAGTGAAGAAGTAAAAGGGTGAAGCTTGGTGAGAAATAGAATCAAGTTAGTTGACCAAGATAATGGGGTTAGTCGACTAAGCGATTACTGGAATCTGAGTTTGAAATAGAACCAAATTAGTAACTAAGGGAAAAATTTTAGTCGACTAAGTGCTATCTGTCTACTTCATCCGCCATGCCACTACAAGATAAGAAAATGGCTAGAACCTTCCCTAAACTGTTTCTAACGGTCATAAACATTCCAGCAACCATCAGACAAGCTTCTCCAACTATAAAAGGATCTTCAAATGCCAAAGAAAGAAAATTTTTGGACAAATCTTGACAACTTTGGCTTCATACAAAAAAACACCATCACATTCAAGCCAAGAAGAGTAGCAAAACCTGAAAATCTTTTGTACTCTTCATTGAACCTCAACGCCTATTCTTTGTATCTATGTTCAGCACTTCAACTTGTACCATATAGATCAACCGTGTGATCACTAGGTACTTTCCTACTTATATCTTTGTATTCTTAGAGTGAGTGTTTCACTCTAAGTGTTTGCATCAAGCAAGGTTTGCTTGGATGCTTGTAGCTCCCAACTTAGCCTTGAAAAGTTGGGGTTGGGTTCTAGTTTAGCCCATGAAAAACTAGAGTGATAGGTTGTGGTTGAGCCTTGGAAAGCCACATTGGGTTCTAGTTTAGCCCGTGAAAAACTAGAGTGATAAGTTTAGCCCGTGAAAAACTAGAGTGATAGGTTGTGGTTGAGCCTTGGAAAGCCACATTGGGTTCTAGTTTAGCCCGTGAAAAACTAGAGTGATAAGTTTAGCCTGTGAAAAACTAGAGTGATAGGTTGTGGTTGAGCCTTGGAAAGCCACATTGGGTTCTAGTTTAGCCCGTGAAAAACTAGAGTAATAGGTTGTGATTGAGCCTTGGAAAGCCACATTGAGTTTTAGTTTAGCTCGAGAAAAACTAGTGATAGGTTGTGGTTGAGCCTTGGAAAGCCACACTGGGTTTTAGTTGATCCCGTGAAAAACTAGTGTAAAGGTTGTGGCTAAGCCTTGGAAAAGCCATTGTAAAAGCTTGGTGGAAGCTTGTGAATTCCACCGTCTAGTGTTTGATTTGAAAATCCTTGGTTAGATAATCAAGGTAGTGGATGTAGGTCTTGGACCGAACCACTATAAATACCTTGTCAATTGTTTTCATTGCCTTATCTTCCTTAGTTTGAGACCAAGTCTCAATCCCACCAAAAAGAGCCAAGATAGTGCTATTCACCCCCCTCTAACACCTATATTTGAGACCTATATTTGGTATCAGAGCAAGTTCTCTGAATATAAGGTCTAACACCCTTAGAGAGGATCCAAATGGCTCAACATAAATCAGTAGTAGCTGAGGGACAATCAACAAACAGACCACCTCTGTTTGATGGCTCTAATTACCCTTATTGAAGCACTAGAATGTCGATTTTCATTAGAGCCATAGATTATGAAATGTGGGATGTCATCACTGATGGTCTCTTTACTCCCTCAACTGTAAATGTTGTCACAAACGAGTTGATGCCTAAGCCAAGGTCTGAATGGACCGAGGCTGAAACTAAGAAAGTGCAGATCAATTTCAAGGCAATCAACACCCTGCATTATGCCTTAACTCCCATCGAGTTCAACAAAGTCTCAAGCTGTACTACAACTAAGCAAGTGTGAGACAAGTTAAGGATAATACATGAAGGGACTTCTCAAGTCAAGGAGTCCAAAATTGCCTTCTTGACCCATAACTATGAGATGTTCAAAATGGAACCTGGTGAGGACATCACCAGCATGTTTGATAGGTTCACAAACATCACAAATAAACTTAACCAACTAGGAAAACCTATCCCGAAATATGAGCTTGTAAAAAAACTACTTAGGAGTTTACCTAAGTCTTGGAAGCCAAAAGTGACTGTCATCCGAGAAGCCAAAGACTTGAACATCATAACACTTGATGAAATTTACAGGTCACTCCTCACACATGAGTTGGAGCTCAAAGAAGAAGAAGAAGAGGATAAAAGAGAGGCAAAAGAAAAGAAGAAGAACATAGCACTCAAAACCATCATCCTTGAAGATGAGTTGAAAGAACTCTCATGCGATGACAATGATGAACTTGCACTTGTTGTAAGAAGATTGAGAAAACTGATGGGAAGAAATAATCAAAATTTTGCAAGAAAATTCTTTAAAAGGGATCAAGGTCTTGCATGGAAGAAAAACAAGAATGAAAGTAGTAACAAGGAAGAAGTAATCTGCTATGAATGCAAAAAAACCAGGACACTACAAATTTGAATGTCCATTGCTAAAAGAAGAAACTCCAAAGAGAAACTAAAAATTGAAAAAGGCAATGGTTGCTGCAGCCTAGTCAGATAGTGATTCAAGCACAGAATCTGATGAAGAAAGCTCAAAAGAAAGAGCAAATATCTGCTTGATGGCAAAGGATGATGAAACAGAGGTATGCTCATCAACTTGTGATATATCTATAAATGATTTGCAAGATGAGTACGATGAGTTGTGTGATGAGTTTGAAAGCTTGTTTTTAAAGTACAAAAATCTAAAGAAAAAGACTGCATCACTTGAAAAAGATTTGGAGAAAGTTAAACTTGATTTCAACTCTGTTTTTGAACAAAGAAATGTATTTCAAACTGAACTGGAACATTCAAAAGTAGATTTAGAAATCATGATAGTAGAGTTGGAAAATAAAACTGATGCTTTGCAAAAAGCTCTTAATGAAAATGAAGCTCTTAAATGTTTAAACAATGATCTTTTAAAGAAAAAGTCATATAGCAAGAAGAATCATCATAATGCATCATCGAGATGCTATCGTTGTGGAACACATGGTCATCTATCATATGACTGTGTCAAAAACTTTCATGTGCAGAAAACCAAGAAAATCTGGGTGCCAAAAGGCTACTTTATTGACACTAACACTCAAAGACCCATCAAAGCATGGGTACCTATCAAGAAGAACTGAACCATATTTTTGTAGGTTAAGCTGCACCTAAAGGAAACATGCTCAAAGGCTCAACACATAAAGAAATAGATATGGTACATGGATAGTGGCTGCTCTCGACACATGACAAGAGATGAAATGCTATTTGCATAACTGGACAAGAAAAAGAGAGGCACCGTATCCTTTGGAGACAATTCAAAAAGAAGAATTCAAGGTATAGGTACGGTTGGTAAGAACTCCTGCACACAAATCAGCCATGTGTTATTTATTCAAGGTCTAAAGCATAATCTGCTAAGCATAAGCCAGCTATGTGATAAAGGGTTTGAGGTTTGTTTTGATTCCAACAAATGTGAAGTAATAGACATAGGCACTAACAAGACTACCTTCATAGGAAATAGATTGAAAAACATGTATGTAATCTTCCTTGAGGATCTAGAAAAGGATTGTGAAATGTGTCTAGTAGCCAAGGCTGAAAATGATAGCTGATTGTGGCATAAAAGACTAGGACATGTTAGTTTGAGCACTATGTCTAAACTAATCAAGAAAGATCTAGTTATTGGACTACCCAGCATTAGGTTTGAAGGTGATAAAGTATGTGAAGCATGTCAGTTAGGAAAACAAGTCAGAACATCATTCAAAGCTAAGAATGTTGTGTCAACATCGAAACCTCTTGAAATACTCCACATGGATCTCTTTGGTCCAATTAGCACCACAAGTCTAGGTGGTAAATCTTATAGTTTAGTGATTGTTGATGATTACTCAAGATTCACTTGGGTTTATTTCCTTGCTCACAAGAATGATGCACTGTCAGCTTTCGTAGGACATTGCAAGAAAGTTGAAAATGAAAAAGGTACATCCATTATTAGGATCAAGAGTGACCATGGAGGTGAATTCGAGAATGATGAGTTTGAGAGATATTGCAATGAAAAGGGGGTGGAACACAACTTTTCAACACCTAGAACACCCCAGCAAAATGGAGTTGTGGAAAGAAAGAATAGAACATTGAAAGAGATGGCAAAAACTATGCTTTGTGAGAACAACCTCCCTAAATATTTCTGGGCTGAAGCTGTCAATACAGCAGCTTACATACTTAATAGAGTTTCAATTAGAGCAATCATGTTAAAAACCCCATATGAGTTGTACAAAGGAAAAAAACCAAATATCTCTCACCTTAGGAGCTTTGGCTGCAAATGCTTTGTGTTGAACAATGGAAAACAGCCATTAGGGAAGTTTGATGCTAAAAGTGATGAAGCAATATTCTTAAGATATGCCATGAACTCAAAAGCATATAGAGTTTTCAACAAAATGACACTAACTGTTAAAGAATCTGTCCATATAGTTTTCGATGAATCAATCCATGTTGAAAAGAAAGCTCATGAGGATGATGAAGATTTTGAAAATCTAGGAAAACACATGGATGAAATGAGTCTAAATGATAGCAAGAACAATGAGGAAGACTCATCAAGAGAAGAAATCGTAGCTCCACCTCTTGAAAATCTACAAGGACAAGAAATCCAGCATAGTGACTTACCTAAGAGTTGAAGATATGTGAGAGATCATCCACAAGATCAAATCATATGAGACATATCTCATGGAGTTAAGACTAGCAAAGGAACTAGGGAAACTTGTGAATTTTCAGCTTTCATTTTTCAAATTGAACCTAAAAGCTTTGAGGAAGCTGAAAAAGAGGAAAGTTGGATTTTAGCCATGCAAGAGGAGATAAATCAATTTGAGAGAAATAATGTATGGTCACTAGTGCCTAAGCCCTCAAATCACCCTATTGTTGGCACTAAATGGGTGTTTAGAAACAAAATTGATGAACAAGGAAATGTTGTGAGAAACAAAGCAAGATTGGTAGTAAATGGGTATAATCAAGAAGAAGGAATAGATTATGAAGAAACCTTTGCTCCAGTAGCAAGAATAGAAGCTATAAGATTACTAGTTGCCTTTGCTTGTTATATGAACTTCAATTAATACCAAATGGATGTGAAGAGTGCGTTCCTAAATGGAATCATTCAAGAAGAAGTATATGTTGAACAGTCTACTGGTTTTGAAGATTTTGAAAAACCAAATCATGTCCTTAAGCGTCATAAAGCCTTATATGGACTGAAACAAGCTCCTAGAGCCTGGTATGAATGCTTTCAAAATTTCTGGTAGAAAAAGACTATGCTAGGGGCAGCATTGACACCACATTGTTTATCAAGAGATACCTAAATGATTTAATCATAGTTCAAATCTATGTTGATGACATAATATTTGGTGCTACTAATGAATCTCTTTGCAAGAACTTTGCTAAGGAAATGCAGGGAGAATTCGAAATGAGCATGATGGGAGAATTGAAGTACTTTCTTGGCCTTCAAATCAAGCAATGCAAAAAAGGAACCTTTGTTAGCCAAGACAGATACATTCAAGACATGCTCAAGAGGTATGACATGTTAAAATTGAAATCCATCAGCACACCAATGAGTACATCTTCAAAGCTTGATGCTGATGAGAAAGGTAAAGATGTAGATCAAAAGCTCTATAGAGGTATGATTGGATCTCTTCTTTACTTAATTGCAAGTAGACCAGATATTCAGTTTAGTGTGTGTTTGTGTGCTAGATTTCAGTCTCAACCTAAAGAAACACACCTCACTGCTGTAAAAAGAATATTTAGATATCTCATTGAAACTCAAGGCCTATGATTATGGTATTCAAAAGAATCACCATTCAGTCTTGTAAGATATTCAGATGCTGACTTTGCTGGAAGTAGAACTGATAGAAAGAGCACTAATGGAACATGCCAGTTGCTAGGAAACATGCTTGTATGCTGGTCGAGCAAAAAGCAAAATTCTATTCCCTTGTCCACTGCTGAAGCACAATATATGTCCCTAGGAAGTTGTTGTGCACAGGTTTTACGGATTAAGCAACAATTGAGAGACTACGGGTTATCCATGAATAACACACCCATATATTGTGACAACACCAGTGCTATAAATATTTCAAAAAATCCTGTGCAACACTCAAGAACCAAACACATTGAAATTAGACATCATTTTATTAGAGATCATGTAACTAAGGGAGAAATCAACATTGAATTCATAAGCACATTGCACCAATTAGTTGATATATTCACAAAGCCCTTAGTGAGGATAGGTTTTGTGAAATCAGAAAGAATCTAGGAATATGTTGTCTAGAAGAGTTGTAGAAAGAAGTTTGGAATAAATAGAGAAAAATAGAAGAGACTTAGTCGATTGAAGTATAAAACTCAGTCAACTAAGAATACTTTGTTCTATTAAATCAAAAGAATTATTGGTGTTTGATGTAGGGTTAAATTGATAAGATTGTATGTCTACCGGGTGCCAAAATAAAAAAAAAAAGGGAAACCTTGTGTAGTAAAAAGTAAAAATATGAGAGGGAGTTTTTGAAATTTGGAAAATTAAGGCATAGGTTAAGGGGGAGGCAGGCAGTTCCCTAAATCAGAAACCGCCATTCACTGAGAACCGACTCTCTCAATTCCATCAATTTCCCTTGCTTCTCTCCATCTTCTGAAATCAACCAAGAACCCTCCTCTGTCATCTCCTAGAAACCTAAGTGAAAGACATCCTCAGAAACCACAATGGTAAAGTCGACCCTTCTCAAAGATCTGCTGGCAAAGAAGAAAGGGAAAAGACCAGCAGAAGAGAACCCCAAAGCTGAGCACCAAAGAAAGAAGCATAAAGGGGCATCTAGTTCTACAACAAAGAAGACTAGGAAAGGGCTCGAAATGAGGAAACAAAAAGAGAAGAAGAAAAAAACTGAGAAACTGAGAAAGAAAAACAAAAAAGAAAAAGGTACTTCATTTGTCTCTTCTATGAAATTTAGGAACAAAATTCATGAAGAGAGATTTAAGAAAATCGAAAATGCTCCCATTACATATGGGAAGTTCATTGATTGGGAAAGTTTAGTGAAACTCTTGAACTCCAAACAAGCCTGACAGATTATTTCAATGAACTAAGCATTAAATATTATAACTCCTTCAAAGACAGAACATATAATGCTAGCTTAGTTAAAGAATTTTATGCTAGCATTGCATATAGTGAAAGGGAGCTTGATGACTCAAAAGACTATTTTGAAGATAATCTTAATGTCTTTTTGAATGGGAAGGAGTTCTTAGTTACAGCCTTGACTTGAGTGGTCTGCTAGGAACAGAAGGAGAACAAGGAGAGTATGACATGCTTGACAAGTATAATCCTGCTTCTGTGTGGGAAATTATTACTAGAAACAAAGAAAAATTCTCTTCTAAGAGCAATGCAGGACTGATTATTAGTCCACAATTCAGAATCCTGTATTACTTTGTTGCTGCGAACCTGCATGGTAGGAGTGGAAGCCTAAGCACATTAGTCTTCAAGACCTTTGGCTGATGGAGCATGCATTCACTGGAGAAGTTCTGAACCTTGGACGGTTCATGATTGAAAGAATGAAGGCAGCCTGTAAACTGGAAAAGATTCATTTGCCCTATGAGAATGTGATCACATCCCTTGTCAAGAAGAAATGAGTGTGGGCAAAGAGGTACAATACAAATATGGTCAAAAACAGAGACCAACCAATCTACTTGGAAAATCTGATCAAAATGGGATACAAGGTGTATGGAGACACCTTTAGCAAGACCTCTAAGATCACCTTAGTTCAGACACAACCAGAAGCAGCTCCCACACAACCAAAAACAGTAGCCCCTTCATTCTCCAATGAAATAATGTTTAATCTGTTGATGAGAATGGATGACAAACTTACTGATCAGGGAGATAAGCTTGTTAAAATTGAAGAAAAGATGAATGAGATTGAAGCCAGCTTGAAAGCTAGATCTGAAATGCCCACAGAACCTACAAATGCTGACTCTTCCGCTACTGAGAGCATGGCACCAGAAAGACAAGGTGATGAAGGATCAACAGTGCAGCCAGGAGGTTCTACATTCCAAGATGCAAGCCTTGAAGTTCAAGTTGAAGGGTCAGCATACCAGAATGCAAGTCTTGGTCATCATGACCTTCAACCAAAACCTGAAGAACCACACCAAACCACCTCAACAAGAAAAGAAACCTTTAATCAAGGGACTGAGGTAGTTGGTTTACCACTTGGTTCTCTTAAGCACCAGCCTCCATCTCAGCCTGAACATGAAGGATCCCCTCCACATTTTGAAGAAGTATCTGTTATTGGACTTTTCTATGAAATGGTCAAAGAAGAGCAAGCAGAAAAAGAGGTAGCAGCAGCTCAAGCTGCTCAAGCAATGACTTTAGGACACGGAGCTATAGAAAAAGGAAAGAAGAAACGAAAAACAACAACAAAAGACACAGCTCTTGCTTCTAAGACTCAACCACCTACCATGAGACAGAAGAAAACAGCAAGAAAACCAGTTCCTCCAACGACAAGAAAGTCTTCACGATTGGCAGAAAAGGCAAAGTCACCTCCTGCAAGCACTCCTCAAGCCCCCATAGAAGTCTCAGATCAGGGAACTCCATAAAAGACTACAGAGTCATCTCCTCAGCAAATTCCAGAAGCAACCTCTCAAGCCCCTCTGAGACCACCCTATCCTTTTCCCTTAAATCCTTAGTGGGAACAGACTATGTCGCCTGAATCAACACCATCTCCTTTTGAGCACTGACACCTCAGCCCCCTCCTTGATGATGACAAAAAGGGGGAGTAGTATTTAGAAAAACAAAAATCTCAAGGTAGAGGTACTAGACTTCTAGGGCAGATAAGTAGCAAAAACAAGACTAGGGGTAATTCTGAAACAATTTTTCTGGTTATTGTCTTGTTGGAAATCAATGCCAAAATGGCATTCAAACAATGCTCTTAATTTCAGCTGACTTTATGAATATCCTGAATATGCTTATTGATGATCGTTTGAAATACTTGAATTGTAAAAATGACATCTATAGGATTTTAAAACATGGCTGAAAATTTATCTGATGACACTGTGCAAAACTGCTATAATTTTCTGATATTGTGCTGATATTGAGTTATTATGTTGTTAAATCATCTTTGAGACAATAATGCAAAGTAAAACATGTGCTTGAATACATATGAATAATGTTTCATAAGAGCTTTGCTGGAAAAATGATGGTGTGAATGAAATCTGGAGCTAACATGATGAAATATGAGCTTGCATGCTAATTGACAGAAAATTGCAGAAGTAGAAAATCTGATGAAATCTGTCAACATATCATTTGCTCAAAAAATCTGCATATGTGAACAACTTCTGATAAAAGTAAGTATGTACAATGTCACTAGGAATATAACTAAGATAAGAACTTGCTGGAATAAGACGAAAGATATGCACACACTTAGGGGGAGCATGAACTCAGGGGGAGCAATCCTCATTTTCTGCAGAAACTGAAAAAGGAATTAAAAAGGCACCATGCTGTTAATCAAAGGATGTTTTGTCATCATCAAAAAGGGGGAGATTGTTGACTCCATTAGTTTTGAGGATAATAAAACATTCCCATGTCATTTGTGTCTAATGCTTCTAACAAAGTGTGCAGGGCAAATGTTCATAAATGAGAAACTATTTCAATTTTCCTATTGAACATCCAAAGATGTGATTTGAATAAAGAACAAGGAAGATCAGTATTGATGAAGTCCCCTGATATGTTAAGGAAGATCACTGATTGAACCAAAGTCAAAGTGGAGAAGTAAAAGAGTGAAGCTTGGTGAGAGACAGAATCAAGTTAGTTGACCAAGATAATGGGGTTAGTCGACTAAGTGATCACTGGAATTTGAGTCTGAAATAGAACCAACTTAGTCGACCAAGGGAAAAATTTTAGTTGACTAAGTGCTCTTTGTCTACTTCATCCGCCAGGCCACTACAAGACAAGAAAATGGCTAGAACCTTCCCTAAACTATTTCTAACGGTCATAAACGTTCCAGCAGCCATCAGACAAGCTTCTCCAACTATAAAAGGATCTTCAAATGCCAAAGAAAGAAAATTTTTGGACAAATCTTGACAACTTTGGCTTCACACAAAAAGACACCATCACATTCAAGCCAAGAAGAATAGCAAAACCTGAAAATCCTTTATATTCTTCATTGAACCTCAACGCCTATTCTTTGTATCTATGTTCAGCACTTCAACTTGTACCATATAGATCAACCGTGTGATCACTAGGTACTTTCCTATTTCTATCTTTGTATTCTTAGAGTGAGTGTTTCACTCTAAGTGTTTGCATCAAGCAAGGTTTGCTTGGATGCTTGTAGGTTCCAACTTAGCCTTGAAAAGTTGGGGTTGGATTCTAGTTTAGCCCGTGAAAAACTAGAGTGATAGGTTGTGGTTGAGCCTTGGAAAGCCACATTGGGTTCTAGTTTAGCTCGTGAAAAACTAGAGTGATAGGTTGTGGTTGAGCCTTGGAAAGCCACATTGGGTTTTAGTTTAGCTCGGGAAAAACTAGTGATAGGTTGTGGTTGAGCCTTGGAAAGCCACATTGGGTTTTAGTTGATCCCGTCAAAAACTAGTGTAAAGGTCATGGCTAAACCTTGGAAAAGCCATTGTAAAAGCTTAGTGGAAGCTTGTGAATTCCACCGTCTAGTGTTTGATTTGAAAATCCTTGGTTGGATAATCAAGGTAGTGGATGTAGGTCTTGGACCGAACCACTATAAATACCTTGTCAATTATTTTCATTGCCTTATCTTCCTTAATTTGAGACTAAGTCTCAATCCCACCAAAAAGAGCCGAGATAGTGCTATTCACCCCCCCTCTAGCACCTATATTTGGGACCAACAAAAACTAGAGGACTAAGCCCAATTTTAGGTTCCAAAGATGCATAAGATAACTCTATATAATAGAGTTATCATTTTGGTACTGTTAATGTTATTCATATTATTGTCGTGTTGAGTAGTTCATATTAATTATTTTGGGTATATTGATCATTAAATTTTTGTGTATACTAACTATTTGTAGTCAAAAGTTGCTTTTTTTATTGTGGTTTATGTTAAGCTAATCACCATGGCACCAAAGAAAAAGGCACATGCTAGTGGAAGTGGAAGAGGTTTTGACTGAAGTAAATTTGTTTCAACCAAAGTTGAGAAACGCCACAATCAGTCCCTTTTGCAAAAATTCCCAATACCAAAGCATGGCATTTGTCACGACCCAATTTTCAGGACATGATCGGCGCATGGACCCAATGAGCATAGCTCACCAAGCCCAAGCAAGCCTATTTTCATTTACTTTACTCCACGTATAATCGTGTGAGGCATCCACACGCAATGCACCCAGTGCATATAAAGCCAACTCATAATGGTATTATCAATAAAATATGCAAATACATATTGTTCAAGCATGTAACTTGATAATGTACATTACATGTACATATTCACAATACAAAAGACCCATGACTTCCAGCGGAGAAATTTACAGTAAAAGAAATGGGTTGCTACTGAATGCCCACCTTTTAACCAGGAGATGCACTACGAGGACTCCTCGACCTAGGGTCCAACAGTCTCCTGATCTGAAAATATGAATTTTAAAAAACAAACGTGAGTACAAACTCAGTGAGTGAATATTATAGGGGAACAAGCAATATCAACCAAGAAATTTGATAACCATGATGCACTGGTTGAAAACGAGACAATTTTGTCCTAGCTAATATTTGAAACCCCTTTCAGTTAACCCGGAAGTATTAAACACTTAATGATAAGCAACCAGGTAATTACACCAATTATTCTAGCAAGATAGCAAGTCGACGGTTTATCACAAACCGTCACAAAACAAGGGTTTCACAACCCATACAATTCACGTTTGCAATCATACATATTATACCACGCATATATATAAAATCATATGCAATAACACCCACCATTCCATTTTCCTCCGCTCTGATGTACTCTCAACTAGCACATCATTACCGGTATTGCACTTCCCACTCCACACATGCACGGTAGTAATTATCACAACCTTTGTCATTCAACTGGCATTGCACTTCCCACTCCGCACATGCACGGTTACATCAAATTCGTCAAAATTTATTAATAATGCATATCAGCATAATAAAAGGGTGCACAGATTCAATACACTCAATTTCACATGAATTTCTCAACAATACATGTAGGCATCATACAATTATATACAGGTGCATCGCAATCATATTTAACATCACAAAAATATTTTGCACTAAAGGCTTGTTCCCAAATACCCTTTCTTTTTAAAGAAAATTGAATAAAATCATTCAAGCATTTTATTCAAGTACGTTTATATTCCCAAAACCAATTTGAAATGAAAATTCATTCACCTCGTCAGGAGTGTAAAATACTCTTGTTTCCGGGTTCCACTATATTGAATTTTTTTTTCTCACATTCGAGGGACCCACCACCTAAGCCAAATTTTTGACATATTTTTAATTATTTGTGTCAAACTACTACAAATTATTTCAAGCTCTACATGCATGGAAATGGGATAAAAATTGTTCGAACAGTCGTTTAATCGCGGTGTCCAACCAATTTGCCTACGTTCGGCTTAATTTGCTAAAACCCCCAATTTAACTTCAATTTGACCCATTTCAATTTCTAACAATCCAATTATACCCACATTACTCAATGACAACAAACACAGGTCAATTTATCAGTCCTAAATGGTAAATTACGCTTTTACCCCTATTAGGTAAAAAATCTAATTTTTGCACCAAAAATTTCCAATTAATTCCTACCTTCATAATTCATCAAATATTACCAAAATGCCCTAAAATCTCATCAATTTCCTTAATTTTCAGCAGTCAATTTCTCTCCAAAAATTCGACTATAATGGAACATTGTCACTAAAATTTTTTCCTACATCAATTTTCCACCAAAATTGATCAATTTCAAAACCATCTCATTTGAAATGAGATCATTTCATTTCACACACATATCCTAAGGCATTCGGTCATGGAAAATTGGTGGGAAAAATGGATTCTTTTCTTGTTGTTTTGTTTCCAAACATGCTTAACTAACTCTAAACACCAATATAGTTCAAAATCAATTCAATCTAACCTCTTTCTCTCTCTTAACCCATTTAACCAGCCCTTGATTCACTATGAAAACATGCATTTCAAGCATGGAAAAATAAAGGAAATTGCTTAAAATGAAAGATCTCAAGCAAAAATGGAAAATCATACCTTTTTCACTTGATTTTCTTGAATTTTTCACACTTTTTCTTTGAATTTTCTCACTCTAGGGTTTGTTTTTGGTTTCTCTCTCTATTTTCTGGTTTGGCTGAATATTTTGGGGAAGATGGGCTGATTTTTTGACTTTTTATAAAGAAATAATAAAATATTCAAAGTATGTCACATGGCATTTTTCCATTGGTTCAAATTTTAAATATTTGACTTTTTTTATCCATTAATTCTCCATCACCCTTTTGTCATATTTATCATATTCCATGCTGAATAAAATCCTTTGGTCTTGACATGAGCTGGGGCAAAAAATTTACCGATTTGCCCCCGAAGCGAAAAAATTATGATTTTGCCCTTATATTCCGAAAAGTACCAGAATTTCAATTTTTTTCACTTTTCAACCTCAAATTACACTCCCATTGATCAATCTTAATCAAATGGTGCTAAAATCTTTTTTGAAAATTCTCGTTTTGTCTTCTAGTGGTAAAATTACCATTTTACCCTTGTGCTCTAAAAATATCGAGAAATTAAATTTATCACTGCTAAACTTCATATTATGCTCCGAATAATCATATTATACTTCAAATGATTAATCTTGGTCAAATGTGATCAAATTCTTTTATAAAATCTCCATTTTGTCCTTAAATGACAAAATGACCGTTTTGTCCCTAATTGGTCAATTTTTTCGATTGACTCCAAACTAGACCTCAAACTCCAAATCACTATTTTAAATCATTCTGTGGGTTTTAGAATTTTTAAATTCCTGTTAGAATTTCTATTTGAACTAGTTCGAGGCTCGATTTAACTTGGTTGTACCACTCGGTACAATACCATCTTTTAACGAGCTTGACAAGGTCTCACAGATTGATGTTCAGAGTGGCTTTATCCTAAAATATACAACATTGTCGATGCACTGTAGTGGGAGAAATTCTATGCCTAGCCAGAGGCAACGGTAATGCTAGTTGTCTGTGAATTATATGCCAATGTTGCTAAACATGTGCATGGGCGAACGTTCGTTCCACGACATCAGGTATCTTTTGACAACTGCACTATTAATTAGTTTTATAGAACACCTGATATTGAGAATGATGAGTACGATCAATTCTTGAATGGTGATGTCGATCTGGATGAGGTTCTTCGATCCATTAGCATTTTAGGTACGAAATGGAAATTACATAAAAGTGCTTTAATATCTTTTAAAGCTAATGCAATGGATAACGACTGCAAGGTTTGGCATCATTTCTTAGCTGCCAAAAGTGCTTCTAGTGGAACACTTAGTGATGTGACAAAGGATCGAGCGGTCTTCTTATATGCAATTGTGATCGAGAAATCTATTGACATCGGACATATCTTTAACAATATTATCATGACAACTCATTCATCGCGTGATGGACTATGGTATCCTTCATTGATCATTGCCTTGTGTCATCAAGTTGAAGTTGTTCGGTCATTTAATAAGGAATTGTTAAATCCAAAAATTCCATTGGATGTTGGAATCATTCACAGGTTTCACATGGGAGAACAAACTACCATTAGAAGAAGTTTATCTACTGCACTTCAAACCCAACCACTAAACCAAAATCTTTCAATGTCTTAATGCATGGAACGACTTAAGCGTCGCATGAACTATCAGGCAGTGTCTTTTCAAGCCATTGAAGAGATCATAAGGGCATATGCCGAGCATTATTAGCATAGACATGGCTACCTTCTCGACGTTGCCAATTGACCCCACCCTGAATGACCATGATGATGATAAAAAGGAGGATGACATGTGATGTCGTCTGCAAGTATATGGGAGCATTTTCTTTATTTACTTTCAGGAACATTGGGAACAATGTTCATTTAAAGTTTTGGGTTGGGGTAGGGGGATCAATATGCTTTTGTTTAGTATATTGCATTTATATTTTAAGCTAGTCACTTTGCATGTTAGGTTAAGAGTGTGTTGAAAATAAAAGGTAGAGTTAATGCACCATGAAATTTATTTACCTATCCAATGATGAAACCTAGTTGTCTTGTTATTCTTGTCACTTTTAGTAATATGTTGACTTCTGATGTGTAGCATTATTGTAGGATAAAAATTCCACAATTGAGCTCTTTATCTCTTATATTAAGTTATTACATACATTTAGAGAACGATTATGTGAATGCAAATTTTTAGACTATGTTTGGAGTTTTAGAATTTGTTTGATCCGTCTTAAGCCAAAATCCTAAACTACATTTAGTTAGGAAAATGACTTAAGCCATCTTTGGATTGATTAAGCCTTTCAAGCTAACCCAATTAAATTTTATTCCTAGTATACCCCTTTTAAGGCAAAAATTTTTATCTTTTCTATTTGTCACCCATATAAGTTAGCCTAGCTTTTAAATAATATGCCAATCTTACAACCCTCACTCCTAAGCATATATATTATTTTAGGAAATATATGTTGAATTTTTCAATGAAAAGATGGAGAAAATAAAGTGGTGCAAAATTCAAAATTTTATGTAAAGAGTTCATCCTACTATCATTGAAAGAAATAAGTTTAAAGGGTGCAAACTTGAGAATCCAAAAAAAATGCTTGATGAATGAAAAGTGAAGGGGAAAAAAAAGGTATACTTGGAAAAGAGAAGTAAGGCTACATAGGTCTTAAAATAATTATATGCTTAATGTGATTTGATGATTATTATATCCTATATCCTATATCCAACCCTTATCCTAGCCGTATATTACAAGCTAGAAAAAAAGTCTTAAAGATCCATAGTTAAGTGTTAGCCTACATTAGTGGAGAGATAGGTGACAAGCAAACTTACGAAATTCTAAGCTAGTTTAAACTTTGTATGAGCATAAACTAATCTGAAGTGCATGATACTCTTTGTAAGAGATTTCACACACACAAAAAATTAATCTGAAAATGAGCTTGCATTGGAATGAAATGTAAACTTAAACAATATTTTTGTTTTGCTGTGAGTTGTGAAAACAACACAATTTATGAGGAAATTAAAGGTGATTAATGGATTAGGGCAATTTCCTAGCTTGATTTTTTCAACTATGCTATCTTAGTTTTATTTTTAATTTTGCTCGAGGACTAACAAAATATTAAGTTTAGGTTTATGATAACTCTATTATATAGAGTTAATTACCTATATTTTGGATGTTAAAATAGCTAAGTCCTTGTGTTTTAAGTTGATTTTAGTTAGTTTTTAGGTTTTTAGTTAATTAGTTTTAAGCAAGTTAACTTAGTTAAATTCAAGTAATTTTATTTCATTTTCATGTTAGAAATCCTATTTAAGCTATTATTGATTTAGTCTTTGTTTTTGAAGGTTTTCAAATGCATAAGGTTAAGTGGTAATGAACTATGCGATGAAGACCAAATGTAGATTTTCACTAAACATGTGTTAGTAATTCAGATATAACTCGAGCTATAGAGATTCAATCAATGTGATTCTTAGGCAATTGAAAAGACGGGAGGTAGACCTACAACATTTGTGTTTATCATTTCACCTAGATCAACCTCAAGGTAAGATAAAAATCATATTGCAAGATGAGCTACTACAGTAGTTTTACACCAAGGTAGCACAAGGAAGTAATGCTTCAGGCCGTAGCACCCAAAGGAGAAGCAATGCTCCTATACTAAATCCCAAGAGCTTAGTATCATGACAATCATGGAGGAAGGCCATAACATCGGTTGGAAGTCATTGAAAAAAATATATTTGAGTGTAGAGCGTTACAGCACCTTAACATGTTTCACTAAAACTCAATTATTCAAGATTTCATTTTTTAAGGCTTTTTTATGACTATAAATATGTGATTTTCAACAACTGAAAAGGGAGACCTGAGAGAAGAAAGAAAAGTAACTAGAGAGAAAAGAAAAAAGGTCTACAAAGGGAGGAAAGAAGAATAAAGCGAGGAAGATTGAAGATCGAGAATCAACTACAACCTTGTTCTTTATTCTAGCTTTTGTTATTTTTTCTTATTCTCTTACTATAAAAATGATTTATTCTCTTGAAACTATGATGTTTGCTGAATAAATGATGATGAACTAATCTCTTTTTCTAAGATTATGGGATATTTCAATATGTAGTTTGAAAATACAATTTTTCTTGACTTAGTATTAATGGGTATTATATCGTTTATTCAAATATATGTTTAATGCTTTTTACTACTTGATCACCAGTTGAAATGATTAGGTTGTCTATATGCAACTCGATAGAGGGAGTTTAGACTAAACCATTGATTTGAATAACTTATGTTTGATTCACTTAAAGGTTAGGTGATAGATTCATATTTAAGATAGACGTATACCTAAATACCATAGGCAACCAGATTTGAACATAAACTTAATGAGTTTTTCTTAACTAATTTGCATAGGCATATGGGATTAATTTTGAAAAGTATGTATGCAAGAATCTCTACAAAGACTTGTACATAAAATCAGATTCTAGGTTAGCCATTCACCCCATTAAGCTAAGTTTAAAGGGAAAGATTAGATTCAAATGTAATATTGAAAGACACCATAATCCAAGGTCTTTATAGTAATAGTTTCTTTAGTAAAAACTACATTCATATCTTTAGTTGATTTCAGTAACAAATTTCACAATAATTAAATGTTAAAAATCAAGTGTTTGGATAGGACTAATTTTTTTACAACTTTAATACTTAGTGAAAGTTTACGAGCAAATCTCTATGGGAAACGATACTTGACTTACCTTTGTATTACTTGAGCGATACATATACTTACGTGTACAAAATCAACAACAAATGCCCTATTATGTAAAGTTTTTGAAAGACATATTGACAAAGAAGAGAAGATTGGTGTGTTTAAGACTATGGCACTCACTAAGGAGTGCAGTGCTATTATTCAAAATAAGCTTCCTCCAAAACTCAAAGATTTTGGTAGCTTCACTATTTCTTGCACTATTGGTAGTTTATTCTTTGCCAAGGCTTTCAGTGATTTGGGAGCTAGTATCAACTTGATGCTTTTGTCAATTTATCGGAAGTAAGGTTTAGGGGAAACTAAGCCTAAGACGGTGACACTATAGTTTGTCGATCACTCTCTCACTTATCCTTGAGGTATTGTTGAGGATGTTCTTTGAAGGTTGATAAGTTTATCTTCCTAATAGACTTTATTGTTCTTAATATGGAAGAGGGTCTTGAGGTTCCAATTATACTTGGGAGACCATTTTTGCACACTGTTAGAGCTTTAATTGATATGGAGAAAGGAAAGCTTCCCTTAAAAGTGTAAGACCAAGAGGTAACTTTCAACATTTTTAAAGCTTTAAAGTTTCCTAATGAATATGATGAATGTTTTGTAGTGAATGTTGTGAGTAAAGTCACTAGTAAGGTATTTGATAAAAACTACCCCAATGACCCATTTGAGGGAGCTTTAGTTATGGGTTCTAAGAAGAATGATGATGAGTTTCTTGAATGTTTGAACTTGTTGGATGCTTCATCTTATGTCATGAGGACGCAATTTAAGTCTTTGGATTTTTCATATAATTCTTCACCAACAAGCCATCTATTGAAAAACCTCATACCTTAGATCTTAAACCTCTGCCAACACATTTGAGGTATGTTTATCTTGGTAACTCATCTACTTTTCCTGTTATTGTTTCTTCTACTCTTACTAACGTGCAGGAAGATAAGCTTTTGAGAGTGCTAGAAAAGCATAAAAAGGCATTAAGATGGACCATTTTTTACATCAAAGGGATTAATCCGTCCATATGCATGCATAAGATCCTTTTAGAGGATGACCACAGAGCCACCATTTAACATCAAAAAAGACTCAATCCTATCATGAAGGAGGCAACAAAAAAGGATATCAGTAAAAGGTTGGATGCTTGCATCATTTATTCAATTTCGAATAGTTTTTGGGTGAGTCTGGTTTAGTGTGTGCCAAAGAAAAGAGGGATGACCGTGGTGGCTAACTTTAACAATGAGCTCATTTCCAAAGGACAATGACTGAATGGAGAGTGCATAAACTATCAAAAGCTCAACAAAACTATATGGAAAGATCATTTTCCACTACAATTTATTGATCAAATATTAGATAGATTGGTTGGTAAGGAGTTTTATTGTTTCTTGGATGGATATTTTGGTTACAATCAAATAGCAATAGCTCTTGATGATCAAGAAAAGACTACTTTTATATGCCCTTATGGCACTTTTGCCTTTAGGAGGATGTCTTTTAGACTTTGCAATGCACTTGCTACTTTTCAAAGATGCGTCATAGCAATCTTTTCAAAGATGCATGATAGCAATCTTTTCAAATACGATTAAACAATGTCTTGAGGTATTTATGGAAGATTTCTTTATATTTGGAAATAATTTTGATGATTGTCTTTTGAATCTTGATAGGGTCTTTAGAAGGTGTGAAGAGACAAACCTAATACTGAATTGGGAAAAATGCCATTTCATGGTGCAAGAAGGCATTGTTGTTGGCCACAAGGTTTCAAACAGAAGCATAGAGGTAGACAAGGCCAAGATTAAGAAAATTGAGAAGCTTCCACCACCAACTTCAGTGAAAGGTATTAGAAGTTTCTTACAACAAGATGGATTTTATAAGAGGTTCATTAAGGATTTCCTAAAATTTCCAAAATTTTGTGCAATTTGTTGAAAAAGATGTCCCATTTAAGTTTGATGATGTATGTCATGCCTCATTTTTAGAATTAAAAAAGAAATTAGTATCTGTACCAATCAATATAGTCACAAATTGGAAAATTCTTTTTAAACTTATATGTGATGCTAATGACTATGCAATAGGTTTAGTGTTAGGCCAAAGGAAAGTAAAAATTTTTCATTCCATCTATTTTGCTAGCAAGACATTGATTGAAACTCAAATGCGCTACACTACCACTGAAAAGAATTATTGGCTATTGTGTTTGCATCTAAGAAGTTTCGTTCTTACTTCATTAGCACTAAGGTTATCATGTACATTGATCATTCTGCAATTAAATATTTGATTGCCAAGAAAAATACCAAGTCAAGGTTGATAAGATGGATTATTTTGTTATAAGAATTTGATTTAGAGATTAAAGATAAAAAAGGCACAGAAAATCAAGTAATAGACCATCTGTCAAGGTTGGATAATGATAACCAAGGTAATGATTTAACTTTGATCAATCAGACTTTTCCTGACAAACAATTGTTACATGTTGATTAAAAGAAATTATCTTGGTATGTTGATTATGTCAATTACATTATGATTAACCTTCTACCTCCTTATTTAAATTTTCATCAAAGAAAGAAATTTCTTCATAATGTTAAATTTTATGTTTAGGATAACATTTTCTTGTTTAAGCAATATGATAATAGAATTCTTAGAAGGTGAATTCTAGAGGAAGAGGTTCAAAGCATATTGAAGCATTTCCATTCTTTAGATTATGGAGGACATTTAGAAGAGATAGGATGGTAGCAAAAGTGCTTCAGTTAGGTTTGTATTGCCAACTTTATTCAAAGATGCTTACAATTTTGTTTTGTATTATGACAAGTGTCAACGAGTGGGCAACATTGCAAGAAGGCATGAGATGCCACTCAACAACATTCTTGAAGTAGAGATCTTTGATATTAGGTCATAGATTTATGGGTCCTTTCATTTCTTCATCAACAATTGATATATATTGTTAGTCATTGATTGTGTTTTAAAATGGGTAGAAACCGTGACATTACCTACAAATGATGCAAAGGTTGTGTTGAGGTTTTTGAGAAAGAACATTTTCACCAAATTCGGCACACCATGGGCAATAATGAGTGATGTAAGAAGTCATTTTTGCAACTAGTATTTGGCAGCTATCCTAACTAAATATAGAGTGACACACAAAGTTGCAATTACCTATCATCCACAACAAATGGAAAAGTCAAAGTTTTCAATTAGAAAATCAAGAGGATTTTAGAGAAGGTTGTATCTCCATCAAGGATTAGGCTTAAAGATTGCATGCATTTTGGGCATATAGGACTGCCTACAAAATTCCAATACGTATGTCTCATTATAGATTGGTTTTTGGAAATGCATGTCATCCTCCATTGGAACCTAAACACAATGCTTACTAGGCCATTAAGAAGTTAAACCTTTATTTGAAAGCTACTAGTGAGAAGCGTTTGTTTCAATTGAATGAGTTGGATGAGTTTAGACTAGATACCTATGAAAATGCTAAGATCTACAAGGAAAAGACTAAGAAGTGGCACGATAACAAAACTATTAAGCGTCATTTTGAGCCAAGCCAATATGTGCTTTTGTTTAACTCTCATTTAAAGCTATTTCCAAACAAGCTTAAATTGAGATGGTCAGGACCTTTTTTTTGTTTTGAAAGTGTTCCCACATGGAGTTGTGGAAGTAGTTGATGGTAAGACAAACAAGAAGTTCAAAATAAATGGGCAACGTTCGAAGCATTATTCAATAGGTGACAATGATCGTTAACGATCCGTAATTGTTCTTTCCAACCCTAGTTAAATAAAAAAAAAGTCTAGCTAATGACTTTAAAGAAAGCGTTACTTAATAAGTTTTCTATACTTAGTCAATTTTTTTAATATGGCTCTTTTGTTTCTCATAGTTATTTTAATTGTTATTTTTTTTATTTTTAATTTTAGTTACTAATTTCTTTTCTTTTCTCTTTTACAAGTCCTCTCTTTATTTTTTTACTTTGCTTTATTTCAAAAAAAAAAAGAGCCTAACGTCGTCGCGCTAGCCACCTAAGGCTACGACGCTAGAGTAATGCATACAAAAGGCAACTGCGTGTCACCCCTTTTAGAAACCTCAATTCCCCCCATTTGCAACCCTAACTTAAATTCTCTCAAAATTTTCTCTCCAAAAGTGTAGCAACCTTTTTCTACCACCACCCACCAAAAAACTCTTTGAAAAACTTCAATTTTCTTGCATCAAAGCACAAGTGTGAAGGATTTTAAGCATCTTTACTCCATCAAACATTAACAAAGTGCAAAAAATTTCAAGTGGCTAGTCCTTTCAAGAATTTTTAGTTTTGTTGGAATTGTCACGACCCAAATTCTCGGGCCGTGATCAGCACATGAGCTCAATGAGCGTAGCTCACCAAGCCCAAGCAAGCCTCTCCCGTTAATTTACTTAACGCTTTGTTAAGTAACACAGCCATACGTATTCTTAAATAGCGTAAACATAGCCCATCCATGATGGTATTATTAGCAACAATATACATGCACTATACTAGTCATGTATTTAGCAATTTACATTGCATACACATATTCACCTTACTTGAGTATATTCACAATACAAAAAACTCGTGACTTCCAGCGGAGACATTACAAGGAAAAGGGATTACTATCGAATGCCAAACCCATACCCAGGAAACGAACTACCAAGACTCCTCAATCTAGGATCCAACGGTCTCCTGATCTGAAAACATGAATTTTTATAAAACGTGAGTACGAAACTCAGTGAATGAATATTAGAGGGGAACAAGCAGTATCAACCAGGAAATTTGATAACCATGATGCACTGGTTGAAAATGAGACAATTTTGATCTAGATAATATTTAAACCCTTTCCACTTAACCCGAAATTATCAAAACATTCAATGATAAGGCAACCATAAAATTTCACCAATCATTCTATCAAGCAAGATAGCAAAATCGATGGTTTATCACAAACCGTCACAAACAAGGGTTTCACATACCACACAATCACATTTTTTGTCAAGCACATTATATCACGCGTATAGATAGATAAAATCATGTACAATTACTTATATCACGCGTATAGATAGATAAAATCATGTACAATTACATACACCGCCAAATCTTCACCGTCCTTGGTAGTAAAAGAAATAACCATCAGAGCACTCGGCAATCGAAGACCACTTAGCATCGCTGCCAAGCTCCTAGGTGAAGACCTATCAGAGCTCTAGGCAAAAGGGTCACTCAGCATCCCACTTTGCACACCATTACAAGCATGTGCATTATCCACTCTCGTGGACGTTACGTATTCGCCGTCCTCACTTTGCACACCATTACAGGCATGTGCATTATCCACTCTCGTGGGTGTTACGTATTCGTCGTCCCCACGTTGCACACCATTACAGGCATGTGCATTATTCACTTCACACGTGCACGGTTACATCAAGTTCACATAAATTTCTTAACCATACAGATAAGCATCATATAGACGTACATAAATTCATCACAATCATATTCAACGTCACAGAAATATTTTCACTAAAGGCTTGTTCTTGGGACTCATTTTTAAATGAGTATTAGATATAATCATTCAAGCAATTCATTTTAACTTAATTAGAATTCCCAAAATAGTTGAAATGCAAGTTCACTCACAAGTTTTCGAGAGTCGAATTCGAGCACTTCGACTGCTAATTCTCGAGTGCGACCTTCTTGCCTTTATCCGAGGGCTCACCACCTTGACAAATTGCACAATAATTTAATCACTATATTCGTGTTAATTGGGTATAAAATTAACCTAATTTCTATATGGATGCATAGAATACTCGGTTAACCGCTTAAATGCGGTGTTGACCTAATTCGGTCGATTACCCAATAAATTAGCCAATGCGTCCAATTTGACTCCAAATTGCTCCATTCTTTTTCTAATACCTCAATTCATCAAATACCATTTAAAAAATGCCAATTTCAGCATTGAAACCTTTCCATTTCTTCATGGAAAAATTCGGCCATTTGGTGCACTAGCACCGTAATTTTTCCTACTTAACTTTTTCACCATAATTAATCAATTTCTAACCCATCTCACTTGAAATGAAATCATTTCGTTTAACACACACTCCATAAGGCATTCGGTCATGGAAAATTGGTGGGGAAAATCAATTTTTTTCTTGTTTTTTGCTTACTAACATGCTAAACTAATTAAATTCATTATCATAACTAAAAAACAATCAATCTAACATCATTTCTCCCATCATACCCATTTGTTCAGAATTAAATTCATCATGAAATCATGCTTCTCAACCATAGAAAATGAAAAGAAATACACGGGTATTGTAGATCTTAGGCAAAAGTGAATAAATTCTACCCTTTTCACTTGATTTTCCTTAAAAATCACACTTTTTCTTGATTTTTTTAGCTAGGTTTTTGGTTTTTCCCTTTTGTTCTTCATTTCCTCTTGCTTTTCTTTCATTTTCCTGACCAACTTAAGTGATTAGGGAGTGTGTGGGGGGATTTTTATAGTTTAATAATAAAATATTATAAACTTGCCACGTGTCACAAGCTTATTGGTTTATTTTTTTTTTCTACTTTAATAATTGACTTTTATTCTCCATCACACATTTCTCATGTTTATCCATTTCCATGATGGATAAAATCCCCTAGTCTTGACAAGTGTCGGGGGTGAAAATTTACCGATTTGCCCTCGGGGTGACAAAATTACAATTTTGCCCCTATACTCTAAAAATTCTCCAAGATCACAATTTTCCACTTCTCAACCTCAAATTATGTTCTAAATAATCTAAATAGTCAATCTTATTCAAATGTTGTCAAAATCTTTTTTAAAAATTCTCATTTTGTTCTTAAATAGCAAAATGACCATTTTACGCCTAATTGGTCAATTTTCCCGATTGACTCCAAATTAGACCTCAAACTCTGAATCACCCTTTTAAATCATTTTGTGGGTTTTAGAATTCTCAAATTCCTCTTAGAATTTCTATTTGAACTAGTTCGGGGCTCGATTTAACTTGGTTGTACCACTCGGTACAATACCGTCTTTTAACGAGCTTGACAGGGTCTTACATTGGAATTGGACATTGTGGAAGGGATTTTTGATGCATAATGATGGGCTTGTGTTATATTTGTTATTGTGTAATTATGCTTGAAAAATTATTGGTTGGTAGTGGGTATTCTGAGAATTTAGTGTTCAACAAGGGTGAATAGTGCCAATTTCTACACTTTCAATTAATTTATGGTATTGTGGAGATTTTCGATAATATTCACATTGTTGGAATATTTTGTGGAAAGAGTTAAGTAAATTGTGATCATTGGTGATTATTTTTGTGGTGCATGGAGTATTTGTGGTTAGAAGTTGACTTTTGAGTTTGCAAAAACTTTGATAATAATATCATGGCATCTAAGAGATCTAGGAGTAGTAGTAATAATGGGTTTGATAAAACTAAGTTTGTGTCAACTGAGGCCTTTGCACGCCATACTCAATCATTGTTGCAAAAGTTTTCTATACTGGAAGGAGGCATCAATGTGATCCCTGTGTGTTTTAAAGATATTCATAATATTATTACTAAGAAGAATTGGGATAAGTTTTGTACTTAACCAAAGGCGGCAATGAAAAAACCAAAGAAAAAAAAACCAGAGGCAGCTATGATGCTGGTAGTGCATGAGTTCTATGCTAATGCCTATGAGAATGAAAATGGGATTGTTTCTTATAGAGGGCGTTGATTGCCTTTTAAGAGTCATACCATCAATCAATTCTGTAACACACTAAACATTGAGAATGATGAGTATAGCCAATATTTGGATGGGAATGTGGACTTGGATGAAGTCATAAATTTGCTTTGTAACCTTGGCACCAAATGGAAGATGTCTAAGGGAGTTCCAATTTCATTTAAGACAAGTGCTATAAATAGTGAGCATAAAGTTTGGTACCATTTTTCTTGTAGTTACAATGCTTTCGGTTAAGTAACATAGTGATGTCAACAAGGATAAAGCGGTGTTGCTCTGTGCCACCATTTCAAGTAAATCCATTGATATTGGCCAATTGATTTTTAATAACATTATTCACACTGCTCATTCAGTTAGCGATGGCTTTCGGTACCCGTCACTTATCACTACACTGTGCAAACGAGCAGGAGTTCAATAGACTTGAGAAGATATTACATCCAAGGGTTCTTTTAGATAAAGGTATCATCCATCAGTTCCATACTCAGGAACACTTTGCCACCGATGGGAGTTCTTCCTCTACACCATGACCTCCACTACACCCAACAAATCTCACAATACCACAAAAAATAGAGCATCTTGAATGCTAAATGGCACATCAAGCGAAGTGCACTAAGGTAATGGAGCATATTTTCTAGGCTTGTGCACACCATATGAAAATGGACATGTCCAACTTTCCATCCATGCCAGAGGACCGCAACACTGATGATGATGAAGATGATGAGAAGGACGAGTCAATCAGGGGAGTATTCCCTTTTTTACTTTTAGTAATATTAGGGATAATATTAACTTTAAGTTTTAGGGGAAAGTTTAAGTTTTAAACTTTACATTTTATGTTTTTAAGATTCAAGTTTAGTTAGTTTATTAGCTTTTAATTTTTTTGTATGCTTTTGGAAAACGTTAGCTATAGTTAGTTGCACCAATTTCTTTGTTTCACTTATCCAATGATGAAAAATAGTTATCTTATTATCCTTTGCTCTTAGTGAATGTAAATATTGTTTAAGTATTATGTTGAACTGTTTTGCTAACTATCATTGTAGAATGTGATTTTTCCACCATTTGAGTACAATGTTTTTTGCTTTGAACTATTGTGTACGTTTAAAGAAAGTTTATGTGAGTGTAAATTTTTTAATAATGTCTTGACTTCTAGAATTTGTTTAAGTTTCTCTCGAAGCAAAATCCTAGGCTATACTTAGTTAAAGAAATGACTTAGGCTATCTTTGGACCGATTGACCTTTTTCAAGCTACCTTGTTATATTTTTATATGTAGTTTACCCCTTTTGAGCCTAATTTTTTCCTTTTTCTTTGTTAAACACATAATTAAATGACATTAGCCTTTAAATAAATATCCACTTTCATACCCATCACTCTTAAGTATATATCTCATTTTAAGGAGTGTATTGAGCTAAGTGATGAAAAAGGTAGAAAATGTGAAGTTTATGAAATTTCAAAAAGTTGTGTTAGTATTCATCCCACTGCCTACTATAAAAAGAAACAAGTTTGGGGATGTTAAATATTAAAAAAATGAAAATGAAAATAAAAAAATAGAATAAAGCGTTTGATGAATGAAAAAGGTTGAAGAAAAGTAAAAAAAAGATGTGATTAGGAGAAGTTAAAAATAAAGCTCTTTATATGTTCTAAAATGATTATATGCTTAGGGTGATTTGAGCTACATATTATCCCATATCCTACTTTGACCCTAGCCATACATTACAAGTTGAATAAAGTCCTAGGGATCCTTGATTATGTGTTAGTCTGCATTAATGGAAAGAGAGAGAAAAAGCAAACTTATGAAACTCTAGACTAAATTTGAATATTACATAAGCATAAACCTATCCGAATGGCATGATGTTCATTATAAGAGACTATATACATACACATGGGAATCCATTTGAAAATGAGCTTGCAATTGAGTTGAAATGTGAACTTGGATAATATTTATGTTTTGCTTTGAGTTGAGGAAATAAGATAACTTATTAGGAAATTAAAATTGATCTTGGATTTGGTGCAACCGACTTGTAATTGATGGTTTCATCTTTCATGTTTCTTTCTTTTATTTTAAAGTTTTTCTTAAGGACTAGCAAAATATTAAGTTTGGGGGCATGATAACTTTATTATATAAAGTTATCTTGCATATTTTTGGGCATGAAATCAACTAAGTCCTTGTGTTTTTAAGTTGGTTTTAGGTAGTTTTTATGTTTTTTCTATTAACAAGTTCAAAGCATGTCGAATTATTTTAATTCAAGTAATTTTTGTTCAATTTCATGTTAAAAGTCCTAATTTCAGCCATCACTGATTCAATTCTTTGTTTTTTAAGATTCTCAAGTGCATAAAGCTTAATGGATGATGAACCATTCAAGGATGGCTAGGTGTAGACTTTCACCAAAGATGTTATGATATCTTGAGCATAACTCACGCTACGGACACCTAGTCAATGTGATTCTTCAACCGCTGGAAAGATAAAATGAAAGGCTACAACTTTCATGTGTATCATGTCACCTAGTTCTGATTTGATCATGGTCAAAATTGTGTTGAAAGTAGCTAGATGTTGCAGTTCTGCACTAGATAGCTTGAAGGGCCAGCACCGCAACCTGAAGAAATCCAAGGCCGCAGTGCTAAGGAGGCTTAAGCATCCCAATACATTGAGCAGAGAGTAAGGCACTGAGGCACCAACCACCCAACGTCGTGGCGCTCTAATGCCAACAATTCCCATACATTTACCCGAGAGCTCGGCACCTAGGTGCCAACCACTTGGCTCCTAGGCACCAGCACATGACTTTAAATTTCTACAACTTTCAATTTTTTATTTTTAGGGCTTTTAAAAGGGGTATAAATAGGGCTTTTTCATAGGCAAAAATGGGCCTAGAGCAAAGCAATTTTTCAAAGAAAAAAGAAACTTTTTATAAAAGAAAAAAGGAGAAGAAATCAAGGAAAAAGAAGTTTTCGAAAGAAGCTGAAGCTTGTTTCTCTCACTAGATTTGTCATTTTCTCTCTCTTTCTTTGGTTGTAAAAATGATTTATTCTCTTGAGATGTTGATGTTTGCTAAAGATATTATGAGCTAAGTTGATTTTTCTATGATTGTAGCAGATTTAAACATGTAATTTGGATATTATGTTTCTCCTTTACTTCATATTAATGGGTAATGTGATGTTTATTCAAATCTAAGCTTATTGCCTTTAATTGCTTGATCGACAATTGAATGGATGTGGGTATCTAAATGAGACTTGAAGAAGTAAGTTTATATTAGACTATGGTTTAAATACAGTGTGTTCATTTCACTCAGAAATTGAGTGAATTGGCTAGCAATTAGGGTAGATATACGCCTAAATGCCACATGCTGTCAAATTGGACATATGCTTAATGAACCTACCTCAATTGATTCCTATAGACATATAGTGACCCAATTAGTTTAGGATTTGTGCAAACATTTTGACGGAGTCTTACACATATATTTGAATTTCAGACTAGCTTCACCACCCATTGATTTAAGTATTAAAAGAAATATTAGTCCAAATGAAATGTTGAATGAAACCATAATCTTAGACTCTTAGTCCACTACTTTTCTATTAATTTTAGCTTCCATTTCTTTTGCTAGTATTGTTAAGTAAATTTTGACTTTAATTAATTTTCAAAATTTTGGTTTACGTGAATAAAACTAAGGTGCCTTAATTTTAGTATTTAGCAAAATTTTAGATGCAATTCCTCATGAGATACGATACTTACTTACCTCTAGATTACTTGTGCGACACGTGCATTTGCATATGTAAAGTCAGCAACAATCCCTTGGCAATTATCTTTGGTAGTATTTACTAGTACACATGGAAATGGAGAAATATTTTCGTTTTTAAAGGTCAGTGGATTTCAATGGAAGGGCGACTGAATGCAATCCTAAGCTTTGCATCATCCATAAACAATTCTTGTTACATATATGGGGATTTTAGAGTAAATGCGAGCAGGAAAGAAAAGGTTCTGTAGGATGGGCAGCTCCTCCACAAGGCTAGCTAGCATTGAATTCGGATGGTTCGTTTATAAGGCCAATGGGGTTGTTTACTGTAGGTGGGGTGATTCAGGATTCTAATGGAGAATGGCTCGGTGGTTTTACCATTAGACTTGGAAGGTGCACAGCATATCAAGCTGAGTTATGGGGTGCCTATAGAGGACTTTGTTTAGCTTGGGAGCTAGGCTTTTGAAAAATAGATTTACAGGTCGATAGTAAGTTAGTTGTGCAAGCCATTGCTTCTTCAGGGGGTCATCCTTACTCTAATTTGAACCTAATTCAAGCCATTCATCAACTTCTTCAGAGGCAATGGGAAGTTAATGCGCGACACCATTTCCAGAAAGGGTAATATGGTAGCTGATTGTATGGCTAATAAACGTTTTGACGTAGATAATGACTCTGTTTTTTTCTGCTCCTGCAGTAGATACTAGGAAGTTATTATTGAACATATGTTGGAGATTTGTTTTCCTTGTCTTATTAGAGTTTAATGAATCTTTTCTTCCCTTAAAAAAGGTTAAATTTTTTTAAATAACAAAAAATATTCTTTAAAAATTTTATTTTCTTTTGTATCTAAATTTACTTTTTTTTACTTTTTGCTTTTTACTTCACAAATAAAAGAGTAAGTATGACGATTAACAAACCAAATGTACCTAGTATTAGGTGAAGTTAGTGAAGTTCCAAATTAGATTTATTAAACAAAAACTAAAATTGACATTAAACCCTATTGATCGAGGATGGATAAATCTCACTGTATATATTTACAAAAAAGAACGTTTAATATTTTATCTAGAGATTGGTATAAGTAACCCATTATTCAATTGAATAAATTTTGTATATAAGTACCATTCTTAGTGAATTATTTGCATGTTATTAATCTAATGTAGAATATCTATCAATCCATAGCTTACGGGCTTTTATTTTAGTTTAGGCCCTTTTTCTTAAAAAAATAAGCGCTAGATGTTCTCTCTTTTTCTACATAAATCATTGAGATGTTCCCTTATAATTTTCAATTTAAAACTGTGTTTGGTAAGACAGAAAAACAAAGGAAGGAAATCGGTGGATCTTATCCTTCGTTTTTGTAGGAGAGAAATAGGAGGAAATTGGACAAATTTGCACATTCTTTGCCTTCAAATCTAATTCTTTGCAAAAGTGAGAGGAAATTACTTAAACTTTTTCATTTATAGTTTTACCTCAAATCTCTTTCTTCTCCTCTAATTTTTTTCATCCTTCATGGTAAAGGAAGGAAAATCAACTTCTTTCGTCACAATTTTTTCCCTCTCTATTTTCCTTCTTACCGTATATAGTGCTAGATTCATTACTATCCAAAACAGACCACACTTGCATTTATAGTAGTAAAATTGTAACAAATAGTTTTTGTATTCAGATAAAGAAGCCAAATGTAAAGGTGAGGTGAAGACAATGTATCCAAAAGTTGTTTTCCAACAATTTAATGACATTAGACCTCTAGTTTTATTGGCTTTAACGTCTTCACATGAAAATATATAAGAACAGAGGTCCCCCGTAGAGGACTAGACCCCTCTCCACCACCCAACTGTTCCTTATCGCTTCCTCTTTAATGTATATGGTCCATTTTGGGGGGTCCTATAACAAGTAAGTACAATGGTAGTTGTAATCTCGACTTCATAGGTGTAACATCCCGTCCCTTGAATGTTAGTTAACAAGGCTTGGTAATTCAGTTCTAAGGTGAATTGAGGCTGATAAAAGTGTTGGAAAACATCAGAAGTTGAAAAGAGAAGTACAGAACAAAATAAAATTTTTATAAGAAAATAATATTAAAATAACGAGAAAGCTAAATTATTAATTAAATTAAATATGTATAAGAGAGTTTATGTTATTAAGATTTGTCGAAGTGGGGGAGATTGGTGTAGAAAGCAATTATAGAGGTTAAATAATATTTTAATGTAAGTGGAAGTTGGTGCACTAGCAGCTAAGGTGCATGGGTTGCCAATAATCAATGCTAAAGGTGGTCTGCATTTTGACTTGGACACAACGAGACACTTTCTGGTTGAGTGCTAACTTAAGGGTGCAACGGCGCGATTGGTACGATACTCTTTTCATTTTGAACAACTCGTGCCAAAGTCCAATTATAAAATTATAATATTTATATACCTTATTAAAATATAAATTTCAATTTAGTTAAAAATAAATCAGATTCAGATTCAAAAAAAATCATTTTTTATGTATTTTATTAGTTAAAATTAAATCAATAAATCCAAAGTACAATTTATGTTTAGATAATTTATAAATTTTAAAAATAATTTATTAATTATAAGAAATTCACATACATCCAAAAATAATATTAAAAAATTCATTTCCAATTGACCTCAAATAATAATAATTAATATTAAAGATATTACGGGTACCTTATCCAAAACAATTTATAAATTAGATAAAATACTCTTACTTTTTAAGTTTAATCAAAATTACATGAAAATTTATTAATTTTTAAAATAGACACTTCGTCTTAAAAAAATATTTTTCACTAAATACGTAAATCCAACTATTCCGTCAAATCGCTGACATGACAAGAGTAAAAAGTTAATTTTACCTTTGATTAATTTTTATAATTATTATTATATTCTTTTATTTTTTATTAGTTAAAAAAAATTCCTCCTGTGGGAGCATTGGAGCTCCCTAAGGGAGCATGGTGCTCCTATTTCTTGGTGAGTTGGGGAGCACTAATCAATGCTCTCTTATTTTTTTTATTTTTTTAAAAATATAATAATAATTTTTTAAATTAATAAAAAATATTTTAATTTTTTTATAATTTCTATTAACGATATTTGTATTCTTAGAACATAGTGTTTATTTTAAAATTAATACGTTTTCGTATAATTTCAATCAAAATTTATGAAATAAAGATATTTTACTTTTTATAAATTTGATTTTAAACAAGTTAGGTGAATTGCTGTTATCAAAGTCTCTTTCTCGAGGTAATTGGCATTTAAAATGCTACCATCGAATATGACTTTTAATGTAGGACAGTCAAAAGACGGGTAAATTGTAATGAATTGAGAAAGACAAGGATTTTGAGGCATACCTAACCAAGTAAGTGGGCGAATGAATAAAAAATAAAAATTATTTTTGGAATAGGACGCGCAGACTTGGCAATACTAGGCACATTGTTACTTGTGTCACGGCTCTAGATTTGACTAAAATTCCGCACGTGACAACGTGTACTTTCTTGCATCAACAGTGTTCCCACTATTTATCGCAGCACCGTCAAAATCTTTTAGATTTTGATAAATTATTTTCTAAACATAAAACCTCGCTATTTTCTTTGTTTTCTATCAATTAAAACAAAGGAAGATGGACAAAGAAAGAAACAATAATTGAAAACAAAAAAAAAAAAAGAACGGAAACTTGAAAAAATTTAAAATTGTTGTAAACATAATAACTCAGCACAAAAAATAAAATCATAAGAATTTTAAAAAATATTATTTATATTATCTCAATAATAATATTAAAATAATATAAAATTACATCTACTATTTAATAAGAAAGTTAAATGCTATTATTTAATGATGTTGTATTTAATATCCTTTAAAAAATATCATTAATTATATAAAGTATTATAATATAATTAATATATATTGTTAATTTTTGGTAGCTTCCAGATGCTTTTTTTAAAAAAATTTTGGATTAATTTGTGAATAATTAATTTTGATTGATTATAAAAATTCTAATTGTAATCTGCTGCGATTGTTAATTCTAAGTAATATTTAATAACTCAAATTAAGTTAAATATTTAATTCGTTGTGAGATGTTTTGCTTCTATTCTATCTATTTTTCTCCTAATTATCTAATTATACTAAATGACATTAATTGATTAAGATGATATAATATTTTCTTGTTGATACAACATCAATTATGTATTAATATGACATTTATCATGCTGATGTGGTATTAATTGGACGAACAATAGTTTGTGCTAACATGACACTTACCGACATGGTGAGAAATATTGATGTGGCATTTGCTAACATGACTACCAATGGCTAAATTTTAAAGAATAAAAGTAAATGTAATTTAAGATAAAGTCAATGCAAACTAGTATTATTATTATTATTATCATTATTATTATTGAAATCAATAATGAAAGTAATGAAACTTTAAAATAAATGACAAATATGAAAATTTTGTAATTCTTGAGAGTTTTCTATGCAATTTATTTTTTATTGATATAATTATTTAATTTCGTTGGTTTTATTGCATTACTAATTTAATATTTCTAGTAATCATCTAAATAAAAATTGTAGTTAAAAAGAGCTAAGATTAAAGAAGCAATGGAAGAAAATATAGCACTTTTTATTAATATTTCTTATTAAGATTAGAGATAACGTTTTGATAACTCTAAATGCAAATGCACTTATTCTCAAGGAATTAAAAAAAAAGTTATAAATTAAATCTGGCTCACTTGAACGAATTCATCATTTTATACCATGTATTTTTATTTAAATTTAATTCTAATATGGATAAACAAATATTAAAATATTTTTAACTTTTAAATTATAAGAAAACAAATCTATGAGTGGGTGTTTAGACTTGTCCACAAGTCTTAGACGAGATTTTTAATAAATAATACTGTGTAATTACTCTTTTAATTTTAAATATATTTTTAATATAATAAACTTAATTTATGAGCAAAGTAGAACGGGATCCTCAAGTTTTAAGGTGTAGCTCTCTGAGTGTCAAACCTAGTATGAAAGCATTTATTGTTTTCTTTTCAATTATTTGTTTTTCTTTTACTAAATTTTAAAATTTAATTTTTTTAGTTAAAAAATTCATCCATTTAATAGTCCATTGAATATTCTCAACGAAAGGAAAGAAAAACAGTTTTTCGAAATTATCTTCCCCGCTGTCTAGGTGGAGACGAGCCATCAGAGTGGGGTACGCCGTAGGCCAGAGTCAGCAGATATTTTTGAAGGAACTGAAAAGCGTATCGAACTGTCTGACAAAGAAAACTGAAGCAAACAAACAAAAAAGTACAATGTATAAAAGTTTTTTAAATTATTTAAAAATATATAAATAAATTTTTATATTTTTATTTTAAATTAAATAATTTATTATAATAAATAATTTAATTAAAATATTATTTAATATTATATATTAATATATTATATTTAATAATGAAGTAACATATTAATATATTATAATTAATAATAATGTCATATATTAATTTGATATAATGATTCAATCATATGATATTTTTTATTTTTTAAATTAATAATTTATTAATGTCATATAAATATAAAATGATATAATCATAAATATTTATTTGATTTAAAATAAAATAATAAAATTTATTTAAAATTTTTTATATAATTTAAAGATTTAATTTAAATAATATATTAATAAAAAAAAAAATATATTAACAATTTTAACTTTTAATTATAATTATATGTAGATTCACTAGTTTTTTAAGTGCGCGTTTCTGTCTCAAACATATAAATAACGTTACTATTAAATATGAAATATCTAAAATATTATTTTTTTTTTGTTCTCTCAAGCTTGTTGACAACGTTCTCTTACGTGGATTAACCACCCATCTCCCTTAACACCCTCAGGGAGTACGTTGGAAAGCACAAGATCGATTCTCCTTTCGGAAGCTCGATCAAGCTCTTTAGTAGAGCATCGGTGGTCCCTTCACAAATCGAGCTCTCTTAGATCTCCAAGGGTGCATTAGAACTAAGGAGCGTTGTCGGCAGTTGAAAATTCTTTTAAAATAAAAGAAATTTAAAAGTAAAAAATTATAATTTATATAATAATAATTTTTAAAATTAATAAAAATGTTGACCATTGACTATGGTGAGACTTAAGGGATAATTTTTTTTTGAATTAGTGGAACGTGGGAAATTATGGTTAAAAATGGATATATTCTGTATTTTAAAAAATAAAAAAACCTTTTGTGTTGACTATAAGAGAGCAGGCTGGTACTGTTGCCGCTGGCTGTTTCTCAGTTCCAAAATCATTCTCTTTCTGATCCTGATTCTTCGTACCAACCCATTTCTGACATTGTTTTTAGGCTAAATCTCTCTTAAAACCCCCCTTTTTTCCCTTTCTCTTATCACCTGGATTTTGTTTTATTGGGCAGTCTTTTCTATTATGAAAGCACCTTTTTATTTATTTTTTCTTCGATTGATTGAGTGAAGAAAGAAAAGTTTTGGGGCTTCAACACTTCCATGGATGCTTTGATTCTTGCGTCCTCTACTGGGGGACTTTCTTTGTTCGCCTCTGGTGTGTTTTTCTTTTTCTTTGCTTTATTATTATTATTATTGTTATGTGAAGTCAAATCTTTCATTTCATTCTTCTTCTTCTGCTATTGCTGCTTTGGGCTAATTTATGATATTTTGTATTTTTCTTGTGTGATACATGTAATGAACGAAAATTAGGAAGGAGTGGCTGGAGGAGTAATGATTTGAAGGCTGTACATTCTCCAAGTACGATTTCTGTTTCTCCCTTCTTGGTTTGTTGTTATAGTCATTTCTATTGGACAAAAATGCGAAAGTGTTTGAATAGCTGTAATATTTAAGATTTATATTCCTGGAAAAAAATTGTTTGTTTGGTTTTTTTTTTTTAATAAAAGCACCATGTAAGGGCTTTGAATTCTCAAAATTGTAAGCACCATGTAATGCACAAGTTTATTTTTTTGAAAGTTAATAATGTATTCAGATCAGAGGAAACCAAACTGATTTATCTCTCGGAAAAAGACAAGCAGTTCAAATCTGTTGCTCTTCACTTGGAAGGTAACCTCCCTGAATCAACAACACATGCCCTGTACCCAAAAATCTATACAAAAAGGAGGGGATTCCTGACCTCCCTATACCTCCCCAGTAGCCCTCAAAAGCAATGTCCACAGAAAACCTTCCCTGTACGCTTTCAATATACAAGCATAACCTTCTAAGCCTAAGAACAAAGTAGGCAACTGACTGTCCAGTACACATCATATTCTTATTCTGAACAATCAAACAAATCCAATGACCAAAATCCCTACAAAAAACCTGGATTGCATGCATTCAAACACCAAAGGGTCTTCCTAGCACAGTCATCCCAACATAAGGATGTGAAATCCAAAAAGCCACAGATCCCATAAACACACATAATCGGGTAAAAGCATCTCAAACCTGATTAGCTAATTAATGTTTACATGAACTACTTTCAACTAAATCTTCAACTAATGATTTTTGCTGGGGTCACTCACATCCGCCTGATCAGTGTAAAGTGTTGGGATGGAAAGGGGAGAGTTGTGACAGATTTCAATAGATTTGATAGTTTAGGCTTCCCTTTGATGTTTGTTAGTAGTATACTATTTATTTCTTTTAAAAGTTGCTAAACAGTAAAATGTAAATTTTTTTTTGGTTAGAAGTAAGCAAATAATTGTTTCATATAATAGTTAAATCACATATTATGCTATTAAAATAAGTTCATTTTTTTTTAATAAAAAAAGATATTCTTTAAAAAAACTATTTTCTTTTGTATCTAAATTTACTTTTTACTTCACGAGTAGAAAAGTAAGTATGAAGATTAACAAACCAAGTGTACCTTTATTTACTATTTTCTCTTTTCTTGGTGGATACCTAATGATTATGGCTTTTACAAAGTGAAGTTAGTGAAGTTCCTACTCAGATTTATTAAACAAAAACTAATAATGAAATTAAACCTTATTGATTGAGTGTGGATAGATCTCACTGTATTTACAGAAAAGAAAGTTGAATATTTTAGCTGGAGATTGGTATAGGTAATCCGTTATTCAATTAATCATTGAATAGATTTTGTATGTAGGTACCATTTTTAGTCAATTATTTGCATGTTATTAATCTAATGTAGAATATCTATCAATCCATAGGTTATGGCCTTTTATTTTAGTTTATGTTTGATAAGGCTCTGTTTGAAACTACACCAACTTTGTGCTTTACTCTGGCTTATATTTCATTTTGTTTAAATTTTTTGCTCCAAACTTTTCTTTTCTTTACAACTGATTTAAATGGATGGCATTTCATATTATTCCAATCATCGGGCCTATAGGTTCTTCAATAGGAGTGCAAGCGCCAACACGCAGTTCATATAACGTCGTAGGAAAGTTTTATACTCCAAGGTTTCACCGGCATGTTATCAAGCATTATGGTAGAGGTATTCAGGATACACCTACAGCCTTCCAGAAAAGTAATACAAAGTTTCCGCTGAATGCCACCTCTGATCACCCATTTGAATCAGAGCCAGGAGCTTATCCCAAGAATGCTGGGAACTCTGTAAAAAGTGCATTGGATGCTTTTTACAGGTTTTCACGGCCTCACACAGTTATAGGCACAGTTAAGTTTTCAGTGCGATTTTACAAATTACATAGAAGTTATATGTGGATCCAAACCTTTCAAGATTCCACATGTTATAAATAGTAAATTTCATTTGCATTGGTTATATTTGCTTTTATCTTTCAGAGCTCATTTCCCTTCTCTCAGCAGGCACTTAGCATTGTTTCAGTTTCTCTCCTTGCCATTGAGAAGGTGTCGGATGTTTCTTCCCTGTTTTTTACTGGCGTGTTGGAGGTGATCAAATGGACTATCTTGATAATTTAATCAGATTATTAGTAAATTAATAAGTATAATCCTTACACATCTATTATTTTGTGTTTCAGGCTGTGGTTGCTGCACTTATGATGAATATTTATATTGTTGGTTTAAATCAGTTGTCCGACATTGAGATAGACAAGGTAGCTTGATGTTAAGATACAATTGTTAGAAGTTTATTTAATTAATTAAATATGAATGAATCTGCTCTCTATCTTGCTGTCTAGATGCCCTCATTATTCATTACTTTTTCTTATATCCTTGTTTGTGTTTGGTTCTATGTAAAATTTTTTGCCAAGGTGGGATCCTGTAGTTTTGCAACTCCTTTTTAATTGGGTCATGCAGTAACATTTTTTCTTTTTCTTTTTCTTTTTCAAACAAGAGATTTAAGTACTTAATTTACTTGGTGCATGATCCTAGAAATTAGTAGAGGAATAAATTCATAAATTGTCTAATTATAGAAATGTTATTTTGCAGGTTAATAAGCCTTATCTTCCATTGGCATCAGGGGAATATTCTATTTTTACCGGCATCATAATTGTCACATCCTTTTCCATCATGGTATCCACAATCTGTTCTTTGCAAATGTTTTCATGTTCTATTCATTATCTTCTGTTGTAAATATATCTTTGCATCTGATGCAATTATGTAAACTATGAAGCCATGAAACAAAAAATCATATTGTCCTTCACAGAAAGTAAAATGCTTGTTCTATACATTTTAAGACCAGCAAAGATGGTAACAGCAGATATAAGTAAGGTTTTGATATGGAGAAGTCTAATTACCTGCAGATTAGTGACTAGATGCACTCCTGACTTTCTGTATAAGAATAAAAAAAGCTTCAGTAGCATAACAAATAGAAAACTTGAAAACAATGCCATTAAACATTCATAAAATGACTATGATTTACACTTATTCTTAAATGAAAAAGGAGGTTTCTTGCCTGGTCACTATCTCTTTAAGTTAGCTTTTAAAGAGAGTAAATACTTATTGGGCTGTGGCTTCAGCATCCCCAAGTCATCATTTGGTTCCTGCAGATGTTTCTAAATGGTGATCTTCATTTTGCTTTTCCTGATTTGCTGTTTTTCTTCATGTACTATAAATAGTTTCCCATCTCCCTTGAGTATATGTTATCATCGTTTTAAGCATACAACTACTATTCCTTTGGCCTGAAAACCTCTAGAAATAAAAGTGGATCAGTACAGACAAAGTAATCCCATTTTGAATTGAATGGCTACGTTAGCCTTGGTTTCAATTTTGGGAAAGACTTTTGACTTTAAGTTTTTTGTTTTAAAACATTTATCTTTTTTTTTCTTGTTAAATATTATGTTTGACTAGTTTTAACAAAAAGAAGTTAACTATGAATTAAGTAAAAAATTGAATAAGGAATATAAAGACTTTGGTCTTAAAAAGAAGAAAAGGGACATTATTTTGGAACATCTCAAAGTGGAAAGGACATTCAATTTGGAAATGGAGGGTGTATTGACGAACTAGTACATCATTCTGAGATGTACCCTGTACGTCTACCAATAATCCAACTTATTAGTCATCTATTTTTAATGTTTAAGCATCCAAGCTGGATTCTTAACTAAATGCTCATTATATCCTTCTTTTCTTTTTCAGAGCTTTTGGCTTGGATGGATTGTTGGTTCATGGCCATTATTTTGGGCTCTTTTCATCAGTTTTGTGCTTGGAACTGCATACTCAATCAATGTGAGTTGGTCTATGGGTTTATCCGTCAAGTAGATACGTGAAGCGTAAAAATACATGACACTTCATTTTAGCGTGTGTATAGTTTGTTCTTGCACCTCTTTGTTTGAAAGTCTTTTGCAGTTAATTGCACCAAGGCTCTTCTCACACTTGGTAGATAAGGCATACTTTTTCTATGAATAAAATGCTTTCTTATACAGTATTACATTTATGAGTACTGAGTAGTAATGGCAAAGGAATGGGTGGGGAGGGTTTTAGGCTGCCCTGCCCCCTAATTCTTTTGCATTGCCCTACATGGGTTGTATCCCTATGTGCCACCTGTACTCCTGTGCCAAAGAATTGACCCCATCCCAGTCCCTTCTCAGTTCCTCCGAACCAGAAGAATAAGAAACACCTGCATCAAAAAAAGAAACAAGAATTAGTCCTCATAACAAAACTAATACAATGACAGTTCTAAGCCAATGGTTTGCAAAGAAAGGTTTATCAATTAAAAACTCATATAACTGCTAAGATTTAAATATTAATACTTTTACAAGAAAATAAAAAATAATTTATCTTATTGTTTAAATCTCCTTTCTTCAATACCTTGTAGTGACTTGCATTTATACCTTGTCCAGCTTATAAAGAGCCCTGCATTATTTAATTGTCCTTAGAAACATAAGGCATTTATTTGGAGAAGAAATGAAGGAGTGAAGAGATAGAAATGTAAATTAAAATAATTTATTTAAGGGTGGAGTTAGAAGAGATAGGATAGGAAAAATTGTAAATAATTTCTTTAATTGTCTAAACTCTAAACCTTATTTTTAAATTTTAATTTGTTATTCAATAGCGTGTAAAACTTGCGTGTAAAACTTGCTTCTTACTCATTTACACCATTTGGAACTGTGCTATTTAATTGTGCTTAGAAATATAAAGGTGTTGCTTTGAAGGAAAGATAGAAAAGTGAAGAGATATTAAGGAAATAGAATTATGAAATGAAAGAAAAAAGATTTTTCCCTTCCCACTTCCTTGCTTGGCGGGGAGAATGAAAACTGGATCCATAGGAAAATATGTTGTCTTCCTTGCTTGTTTAAGAGAAACAAAGAGAGGAAAGAAGATCATGACATATTAGCTTTCTATTAAACTCTTTATAAGTGAAGATAGAAAAGGAAACTTAAAGGAGGGAAAGAGGGACAATTTAGTGAACTCATAACTTTTGACTACCATTCTTGTTTATTTTCTTACCTAAAATTTTCCAATTTGGAAATATTGGTATAATGGGTCAAAGAGAAAAGGTCCATCTCTCACATATCTTTTTGCCTGCCACTTTTCCCTCTTACCAAGCATGAGTTAAATCATGTACTTACCCTTTTTCAAGTAATTCTTTCATTCTACCACTTATTTCCTACCAATTGTATATAATGATCTATGTATGCAATGGATGTTTGAGCTTATTAGGCTAATGACATGAGGTTTATGCATAAATCTATCAACAGGCCAAGAAAACAATGACTAAGTCCTTGTTTATTTCTTGGTGCCAGTTCCAATGTTGAGAATTATTGCAATCAGTATACTTGTAGAGAGTTTTCTGACTTCATGGAATCTTTAGAACTTTCTAGTCTTCATCTCATTATCACAAATTGGGAAAATTATTCTGATGCTCTGACTTAAATGATATTTAACAATGGTTTTCCTAATGATTTGGTGATCCTGTAAACTTTCTGTAATTCAGTTGCCACTATTGAGATGGAAAAGGTTTGCATTGGTTGCAGCAATGTGCATCCTTGCTGTTCGAGCAGTGATTGTTCAACTTGCTTTTTATTTGCACATACAGGTGCCTTTTTCTCTTCCTTTTTTGTTTCTTTTTCCCATTTTCCCAAAGAACTCAACAACATTTTTTTTTTATTTTCTCCAGTCTCTTGTTAGGTACGTGGCCTCTAGATTGAGACATAGCTACATCGAAAGTAATCTTTGTTAAAGTATATCTTAGCGTGGCATTGGTGCCTTCAAGTCAGTGATGAAAACTCGTATTTGATGTGCACCTTGTCAATATTGTAAAATGAGTAAAAGGAATAGTTCCAATTTTGATGTTTGAGAACTCAAAAGGGGTCCTCAATATGTTTGAACTTGGTCTCTAAAGGGCATTCCAGCAGTTAAAACCTGGGACTTTCCCTTGGGAATGATGAAGTGGTCTTTGTAGGATGAGGGAGGTACCATGTCTTGTCTAATCAAGGCCCAAATGGCCTATATATATACCAAAATGTACAAACTTCATATATATTTCATGGTCGAAAAATTTTCTTACAAGCATGTTTACCACTCTGTCCACTTGCAGAATTTATTTTTTTTATTTTTTACAGGTGATGCTTTAGTTACATGGTCTGATCAATTTAAAATGCTATAATATTTTGTGTGATGTTCCCAGACCCATGTATTCAGCAGACCTGCTATCATTTCAAAGCCCTTAATTTTTGCTACTGCATTCATGAGCTTCTTCTCAGTTGTTATAGCATTATTTAAGGTAAATGTTGCCCTTTATTTTAGTGAATTGCTGTATCTTTTCTTTTGCATTTTATTTTAGTCCACTAAGTCATTTAATTTTTCATGGTTAAAGTGGTAATTGCCATTCTAAGTTTGTAATTGATATCATGCAGGATATACCTGATATTGAAGGAGATAAGATATTTGGAATCAAATCTTATACAGTACGTCTAGGTCAAAAACGGGTGAGTTAAGCATATAAACAATTCATAAATGAGGGCTCTCTCATATGATTAAACTTTTTATTATCATTTTACTGTCTTAATTTACTTTCGCAGGTGTTTTGGACTTGTATTTCACTTCTTGAAATGGCTTATGGTGTTTCTATTTTGGTTGGAGCAACATCTTCCTATACCTGGAGCAAAGTCATCACTGTATGTATTCAAGATATCCATTACTCACTGAATGTGTTATGTTTTGTCTAAGAAATATACAGCAGTAAATGCTTCCCCAAGCTTGAAATATTGGGTGTTTCATATTATGATTTATATTTTAGATTCAGTTACTAGTGCATAGGCCCTGGGGCTGCCTTTTTTTTATCCTCCTGAAAGAATATTAAAGAATGACATGAACTATAGTCATGTACTTTTTGTTTTTTGGGTACTAGGAAGAGAGTTAAATATCTATGCTTTCCACTGATCTGTTATTTATGCGAAGTCTCTTATTGCTCTCCCTTGAGGTTTTGTGAGATATCACTCATTTTCTGCCGAGATTTTGGTTCATCACTTTATCCTCTTTTTTCTAATATTATTGTTCAGTAAAGTGCTTGGGGGAAGAAGCTCTCTTATTATTCTTCTTGCTATTTTAACTTTTACTGTCACTGATTAAGTGTTAAGGATTTATTGGTATTTTATCATAACGTTATGGGGCAAGAAAACTCACAAAAAATGTCAGGAGAGACCACTGCCTTATTCAGAATCTTTGATTTTTATCCTTGGTATATCTGTTATTCACTTATTCATTGCAAACAATGGTGAAATTTTCTGGTAGATGCTATTTATGTCCAATTAAATAAACAAGTATATGAGCAAACTAATATACAGTCGATTCTCCTTGAATTGGATTAGGTTTTGGGTCATTCCATCTTGGCTTCAATTTTATGGCTCCGTGCCAAATCTGTTGATCTGAAGAGCAAGGCTGCAATAACATCATGTTATATGTTTATTTGGAAGGTAATCATCAATCTTGGCTTATCAAATTGTTATGTTGCTACAAGATGATGCTGGCAACTCGACAATTTATAACTGCAATTCAGATAGGAATAATTGGAAAAAATGGAAATGGAGCAGAGTTGAATTCGCTTTATGGCCCATAAGAGGCATAAGATTTTTATGCTTTAATATTACATTTGGATGGCAATAATGACTAACCTTAACAAATAGGTGGTGTTGGATCCATGTATCATGGAATATGAGGCTTTATTCTTTTGTCTGCTTGTCTGAGAAAAATATATAATCTTTCTTGATGTTAGTGTTGTAGTTGGTCTCAATAGCGAGCAACCTAGGATGCCATAAAATACTAGGTATATTCTAGCATGGGTTGGTTTTAGCCTACTCCAACATCACAACATGCCCCCAAATAAGCTTGACCCTTATTGGAAATGATGTGGTAACCAACTCCTCAAGCAGAGTACCTCTCCACTGTGCGCGGGCTTGTTGAAAATGACATAGAGGAAGTGATTATTGCTCCTGAAGAATTTCATGAACCTTTTCCATTGCCAGCTCTACCAATTTTAGTGCCCTTTTGGTGTATAATTTATCATTTAGACTCATTTCTAGCTGAGGTTTTTCAATTTTCTCTTCTTCAAATCAAAATGTTGGAAACTTTTGTTGGTCATCTTCAATAACTGCTTGGTTTCTTCTTGCAGCTCTTTTATGCAGAGTACTTTCTCATACCACTTATAAGGTGAGAGGTCTAATTCATTCCAAAAGTAGAGAAACATAAGATGCCATCAAAATTCAAGAGCCAGTAATTGATTCTTTGAAGATAAAGAAATGCAAATCCAAGGAATGTTGTTGGCAGAATTGTGAGATTCTGGATGATTTGCACACCACTGTATAAATGTGATCATGTAAGCAATAGTAGCATTGTTAAAACTCAATAATGGCCAGAAAAGTGACATCAACTATCTCTTGTCCAACTTTTGTTTTTTATAACGGATTGAATGGGGTACCAACCGACAGAACGAGCATAGTAATATTTTGGTAATGGTGGCCTTTTTGGGGTTGAACGAGTTTTCTTGGGGTTGCAAAGTGGAGGGCAAAGCTCATACTTAGAATAGATGGAGACTTAAATTATGGTTTATGAAAATCTTGACTATCAACAGAGTCCACCGGCGAAGTTGCTCAAACGCACCTTGGGAGTTGAAACAACATTGTTTCGAATTCGGAAATAGACAATGCTCAAAATGGATTTCTTTAGGAGGATGATTGATAGGCTCAACAGGGAATAATAAGCAGATGCAAATAGGAGGGGCTTATGGGAAGGCATCAAGCTTCTCTTGAATAACAAATCACTCTATTCATTATAAATCACTCTTTATTAAACAAAGATCCAACGGATTACGTTAACTAAGCAAGAAAAAGGATAAAGTGCCAAACTCTGTAGTGTCTAGGAAAAGAAAAGGGCACAAAATATCAAATTCCTTGGATGTCGAACCGGTGGAGGTGCCCTTGCCATTTTAGATGAAAAGCTTCAAACAATTTTAAGAGGTGGCAGGGAATGACACAGGTGACTACATGTCATTGGACGTCTGGATATGAGTCCATCCAATGGCATATTCTTGCAGAGAATATACAAATGAAAAGATACTGAACATGACAAAACATCAAGATTGGGCAATTGATCTAGTGGTATGATTCTCGCTTAGGGTGCGAGAGGTCCCGAGTTCAATTCTCAGAATGCCCCAACCACATTTTATAATGTGGTAAAACATTTGAGCACATGAACAAACCCTGTTGGCTGATAGTATAACCTCACATTGTTATTGACTTTAGATTTATACGTTTCTGACAAGCTTCACCAACAGTGAGCTGCATATGCATAAATAAACATTAAGATGTATGTTCCATTTGTTGAGGTAGGTAAGCTATCTCATACCTGTAATCCCCGTCTTCAGAAAAAGATCTGCCTTAATCCTGCAGAATTAAGAGCACCCCATTTATATAGATTGAACAAATATTTGAAAAGCAGGAGAATAAAAGACAAACTTTCTCATCAGATTTCTTTTCTTTTTCCCTTTTCCCTGTAAACTGAAACTTTATACCATTTTTAAATTACTAAGTTAAATATTCTAACAGCAGAACAACTAACAAATTATCTGGCTTTTGGTTGGACAGTCCATCAAAATGAAGGGAAAATAATAAAAAAAGTTCTGGAAAATTCATAATACATAAAAGATTTGTCGTCTATTTCATCTATATCCTAAATTAAGCATAAACCATCATTAGTACTACCTTTAGACAAAAACCTTCAACCCAAATCAAGATACAAATACAATTTTAAAAGGCTCTAAGTGATAGATACACTGAACTACATCAATAGAGAAGAACAGAAAGCAACTGTCCATCTTGGGATGAGTTAATTGAAAATTAACAGGAATCCTTTGGAGAGAACAACTAATAGATAAAAACTAACATGATAAACATCCAATACCGTCTACCTGGAAAGCCTTTTCACAGACAAGTTTAACCACTCCACATGTTGAGCAGATATAATATTGCCAGGAAAGTCATCTCAGACATTAAAATATGACTTTTCATCTTCAATTCCCAAGGTTACAGCTAAATCTCTGATCAAAATAAATCCTGGTCTGGAAGTCAACAAAGAGACTAAGATACAAATACCCCAGCAACACTAGAGATATATTCCTTTCCTGAGACTACAATTTGCCACAAATTTTAAGAGAGTTTAAGTACAGGCAAGTTTGATATCAAAGTGACAAGCTAGGATCATAGCTGCAACAAGCATAAACCAGCGTCAGAAACATGCATAAACAAAGAAGCTATGAACCTGAACAAGGTTCAAATTCAATCCTAAAAGCCTTTGGTATCCAACTTTAGCAAGGAAAACAATATCTCTCATTATCCCAAATTGTATGTCCCTCCTTGACTTTCACATAGTTTATTAAACTTTAAACCTTTTTTATAAAATTGATATTCCATGGTTTTTAATGCCAAAAAGTAAAAAGGATATTATGAAAAATAATTTTGGAATATAGAAAAAAAGTTTTAGGTGTTTAAAAAAGGAAAGAAGACATTGTTTGAGACATCTTAAAGAGAAAAGATAGACAGAGAAAATAAGACGGAGGAAGTATTAAACTGCATAATCATCTAGAAACCATAGAACATTGGTCCTGCTAAGGATAAGTAGACAGAAAATTAACATGAATCTCCTAAGGATAAGTAGATTGGATATTAACATGAATACTTTAAAGAAAAGAGCTTATAACTATAAAATAAACATTATAAGCTTCAAAAGCTGGGCATTTGGTCTAGTGGTATGATTCTCGCTTTGGGTGCGAGAGGTCCCGAGTTCGATTCTCGGAATGCCCCAACCTATTTTTTCTTTTCATTGTAGAATTTAAAATCTCACATCAGAGGAATCTAGCCTGAAGTTGGTGTGAGATCTAGCCTGAAGTCAACTTTAAAATTATAATATAGATTTTATTGACTTCAGACTATTTTTTCTCTTTGACAAGATTCCTTGAAAAATGTAAATACATAAACAAGTATGAATTAACTTTCAGGGGAGGCAAGCTATCCCCAAACCTGTAATCTCATTGCCACAAGGAAAGAAACACAAAATCCACCTTACCCAGCCAAAGAGAAGGCACTGCATACGTATTGTTCAAACATACATTTTAAGCGTACGATAACATGTTTTAGTAACAACATCTAATAGAAGAAAGCAAAACTAGAGAACGGAAAGCCAAACACACCAATTTTCTTTTCTGCTCTGTGAGAATTTACACCATTTTATCAATGCAAGGCTTTTCTCTTCCATTTCTGATCCAATGGCTGGGCCACACCATTTGAGACAACCCTCCTCCTTCCCTAAATCTCTTCTGGCAATCCCAAGGTCTCCCATCTGTTGTTAGGTTGGATTTAGTTCCAGGTTTTTGATAAAATCACCAAATAACTTTACTAGTTAAAATATATGTAATACACCAATAATTTTTGAATTCAGCTTTGACATCTCCACAAAGAAAAGGTCATTAAGACCTTGACAATTTCTGATCTCTGAATCATTGCCTGATTGTCCTTGAGCTCATATCTCTACCATTTTAAAAGAACTAAGCTACATATCCGAACAGCAAAACAACTCATATCTAGTTACTGGCTAAAGCTGTTTCATCAAAAATAGAAAAGATTTTGCTGCAATTCTGAGAAAAGTACATGACTCTTTCTTTCCAGTTGATCCATATTCAGTACTCTGCTAGACAAATAGCTTCCACCAAAACCAAGGTCCAAATGACATTGTAAGAGGCTCTGCCATCCCACTCTAGAATGGAAATGATGCATTGAACTACAACAAAAGCAGGAGATGCAAAAACATTTGTCCTCTAATAAATAAAGACTAAACATGATAAGCATTGGGCATTTGGTCTAGTGGTATGATTCTCGCTTAGGGTGCGAGAGGTCCCAAGTTCAATTCTCGGAATGCCCCGACACCTATTTTTTGCCTCCAACCCCCCCTTCCCGCATATTTCATTGAAAACATTTGATCGGAGGAATCTGAGCTGAAGTCAACTCTATATTTGTTTTCTGACAAGATTGCTCAGAATGAGCTCCACAAGATAAATGAATAATAAAATAAGCACAAGTGCTATTTTCAAGATGGGCCAGCTATCATCATACCTTCAAATCTTAGTCATCAGGAAAACAACAAAAAGAACATCAATGAACCTAATGAAGGGTGACATAAAATAATTGATCAAGAACACATTAGAAGGTAAGAAAAATTAGAAAATATAAAAAACTAAAAAAATTTCCTTTTTACTTCACTTAATAAGTCTTTTATTGACAGAAGACTAGGTTTTCTTCTTCTTCGATCCAATGGACAGAAAAAATACAGTGAGCATCCTCCTCCACCCCCCTCCCCCCTTCACTTAATTTATCCCAGATCCCTACTCCCTAACCTGTCATGAAGGTTTCAATTCTAGGTCATTAATACAAATACAAAATGACTTTTCTGGCAAAAGTGCTTAACACCTCTAGTGTCAGTAGAAGACTTTCACATTGAGATAGCAGAACGCCATAAACAAAAGGTAATCTGAACAAGAAACTCATTATCATATTTTTCTCAATGATACCATTTTTAAGTACTAAGCTTTGTATTCTTGCAGCAAAACAACTAACAGGCTATCAGTTACTGTTCAGGCATTCATCAATAAATAGAAAAGATTTTGCAGAAATTGTTAAAAATGCATGATCCATAAATTGTTCCTCTAGCCGATTTACAACCAGTTCTATGTTAGGCAAATTAACTTCCATTAAATTCAAGGTACAAATGCGATGTTGTGAGGCACTGCCATCCCAATCTAGATAGTGAATAATGTACAGAACTACAAAAAAAAGCAAGAGATCTAAAAACATTCGCTTAGGGTGCAAGAGGTCCCAAGTTCAATTCTCGGAATGCCCCTACGCTGCTAGACAATTAGCTTCCACCAAAACCAAGGTCCAAATGCCATTGTATGAGGCTCTGCCATCCTACTCTAGAATGGAAATGATGCATTGAACTACAACAAAAGCAGGAGATGCAAAAAAATTTGCACTCTAAAAGATATAGACTAAACATGATAAGCATTGGGCATTTGGTCTAGTGGTATGATTCTCGCTTAGGGTGCGAGAGGTCCCGAGTTCAATTCTCGGAATGCCCCACCACATTTTTTTTTTGCCTCCAACCCCTCTTCCCCGCATATTACATTTCAAACATTTGATCAGAGGAACCTGACCTGAAGTCAACTCTAAGGGTATAATGAAAAATTTTTATCAGCTTTAGATTTATTTGTTTTCTGACAAGATTGCTCAGCAATGAGTTCCACGAGATAAATAAATAATAAAATAAGCACAAGTGCTATATTCAAGGTGGCCAAGCTATCATCATACCTTTAAATCTTAGTCATCAGGAAAACAACAAAAAGAACATCTATGAATCTAATGAAGGGCGACTTAAAATAATTGATCAAGAACACATTAGAAGGTAAGAAAAATTAGAAAATATAAAAAACTAAAAAGGTTCCTTTTTACTTCACTTAATATGTCTTTTTACCGACAGAAGACTACTTTTTCTTCTTTTTGACCCAATTGCTGACTTTGCCCCTCTCTCTCTCTCTCTCTCTCCCTCTCTCTCTCTCTCTCTCTCTCTCTCTCTCTCTCTCTCCCTCTCCCACTTTATTTTCAACTCTAAGAGTGAAATGTAAAATTGTTATTAACTTCAGATTTATTTGTTTGATGAGAAAATTCCTCAACAATGAATCCAATAAGATAAACAAAGAAATACATAAAATAAGCTGCAAGTGCAATTTTCAACGAGGACAAGCTACTAGAAAACCTTGATATCAATAGAAGAACTTGGTATTAGGCTAGGAGAGCCCCACCAAAATAAGGTTATTAGGACACAACATTTTCTAGTTGAATTTCTGCTAGACGTATTTTAAGCACTTTATACCATCTTTTAGGTACTAAGCCAAGTATCTAACAGCAGAGCAACTCAAAAACCATCTATCTTATTGCAAGACACTATATGAACAAATGAAGGGAAAATAGAAACAAATTGCAGAGAATTCATAACCAGTCCATTTTGTTAATAGAGTACCATATCTAAACTTCAGTGAGTGTTTGACCCAAATCATGGAAGAGTTTTTCTACTGCAAGAGCAGAAGCAAAGCGTTTATCTCTCTAATTTTTAGAATTTTTAACTTATGTGGGAAGCTCATTTGGGCTTTCAGACAAAGCTATAAATTAAAACTTCTTCAAAAGGTGCTCCTTAGTAGTAACAAATATTTAAATAGAGTTTTTTATATTCACTTTACCCTTAAATAATTCATATATTAATAAGGAGAATTATATATTTTTTCACTGTCATTTTTTTTTATTTAGTTCAATTCTTTCTCTTTTTCCATTTATTTTTATTTTTCCTAATAAAAATTATTTTATTTTATTTATTCTTCCACTGAAAAAAAATTATGTTTTGGTTCAATAAAGTTGAGTCTTTTATTTTTTTATTTATTAGAAATAAATTAAATTATCATCAAATAGTCTTTCACACACTACAACACTTCTGCATTAAGTTTGCCAAATACCATCTTGACTTCTTTTACAGAACTTTCACAACAGCTCTACCTTAAGAACTTCTTAAAGAAACTCTAGCTGGGCCAAACAAGCTCTAAAAGGTATAAACAACCATCAGTACTGTGTTTAGACAAAAAGCTTTAACCAAACCCAAGGTCCAAATGCAATTTTAACAACCTCTGGCATCCCACTTTAGCAGGGATATAATACATTAAACTGCATTCCATGTGCAAGACCAGAGAGAGTTGGTCCACTTGGGACAAGTCCATTGAAATTAACAGAAACCACTGGAGAAAACCAAAAATACATAAAAAACACAGCAATCATTAACAACTGGGCATTTGGTCTAGTGGTATGATTCTCGCTTTGGGTGCGAGAGGTCCCGAGTTCGATTCTCGGAATGCCCCATCCCTTGTTTCTTTTTAATTCCCTATACTGCAATTTCAAATACTTAATCTGGACTAAGTCAACTTCAAATGTATAATTAGAAGTTTGTTAAGTTTATATTCAGTTGTTTTCTGACAAGATACCTCAGCAGTGACATGCAAAAATAAAAAAATAAAAAAAGGTACTATTCTCAAGGTCAGCAAGCTATCATCATCATACCTTTAATCTTGTAGCCATCGGAAAATTGAAATCTGCCTCAAACCTGCCAAACAAAAGGGAACAAATATACAGAATGAATATACATTTCAAGAGCAGGCAATAATATTTAACCAACAACTATTTATAGGCAAGCAAAAATATATGGACAGACAAGGTCAAGCAATTAACCAACAGTACTGTGCTTAAAAAAAAATAGCTTCAATCAAACCCAAAGTTGGAATGCATTTTTAAGACCCTCTGGCATCCCACTTCAGCAGCAGTATGATACATTGAACTGCATTCAATGTGAAAGACCAGAAAGCATTGCTCCTCTTGCAACAAGTCCTACAAAAATTAACAGAAATCTGTTTAGCAGATCAAGAATAAATATAAATTAAACATGATAAACATTAAAAATTGGGCATTTGGTCCAGTGGTGTGATTCTCGCTTAGGGTGCGAGAGGTCCTGAGTTTGAATCTCGGAATGCCACATTCCTTGTTCCTTTTTAGTTCCTACACTGGCCCTGAGGTTAACTTCAAAAACATAATTAGAAGCTTATTTAACTTCAGATTCATTTGTTTTCTTAAGATTCCTCAGAAGTGAATTGCAAAATTTTAAAATAAAACAATATATTAAAAGTTGTGCTACTTTCAAGGAGAACAAGCTATCCTTGTACCTTTAATCTCAGTCATAAGAAAAAAAAGAAATCCACCTTAAACCTGCCAAGCAAAGGGCACCAAGAACACATTGAATCTACACAATTGAAGAGCAGATGAAAATACTTAACCGACAATTCTTATTTATAGGCAAGCAAAATCAGTGACTAGAACAGCCAAATACATATTCCTTGAATCTGAGAGTTTTCATCTTTTCTATCAATTCAAGGCTGCTGCTTTTCTTTGATCTTGATCTAATGGCCAGCCTAAAATACATGGGATTAGCTTTCCCCTTCCCTATATTTCTCCTCCCATCTCCCAACTCCCTTTCCATATTTAAGGAAGAATTCAACTACCAAAAACCTTACTGGCTAAACTAATCAGCACCTCTCACATCAATAAAATATTTTAGCATTAAACCTGAAAGGCCCCACAAAAAACATGTTATTATGACATTTTATCTTGTGATCAGGTTTATGCAGACCTGCCTATTTTTTTTTTCTTTGGGCCATAAACTGCCTAATTGTCGTCTAGGCTCTTTTTCAACCATTTTTGCAGTTTAATTTACATATTCTTACAGCATTATAACTTGCAAAGTATGTTTTCAGGGTCACATATTTCATTAAAAAAAAAAAGAAAAAAAAAAACCCTAGGACAACCATAACCCCATGGATGTTTAGGCTTCTAGTCGATCAATATTCTGAATTAAGAACTATCAACCAGTATCAGTATTGTAGTCGAAATCAAATTTTGAAAACCTCTGGCACCCACCATAGCAAGGAAATAATACGAGCATAAATAGAGACAGTGCAAAACCTTGGTCCTCTTGGGATGTGCCATTGAATTTAACATAAATCCTAGGATAAAAAGAGCTAACTGATTAGAAATTTGATATCAGAAAGTGGACATTTAGTTTAGTGATATGATTCTCGCTTTAGGTGCAAGAGGTCCCAAGTTCAATCCTTGGAATGCCCCTCTCCCTTGCATCTTTTTCTCTTCCCTATACCTTGAAAATTTTATCTGAGGAATCTGATTAAAAGTTAACTTGAAGAGTATAAAAAATAATTTATCAACTTCAGATTGATCCATTTTCTGACAAATTCCTGAAAATAGGTTGCAAACTTAAATAATAAATAAATAAGGTGTATATGCTATTTTTGCATGTGGGCAAGCTAATGACATAACTGCGACTGTAGTCATTAGAAAAAAGAAATTTGCCTTAACCCTGAAAAATAAAGGGCACCACATAACAATGGAATGAACATAGTTCTGAAGAACAGGTATAAAAACTTAATTAAAAAAAAAAAACACAAATAAAAGATAAGCAAAATTGGCAAATAGAAAAGAAATTTTCTGCCTCCAGATAAGAAGTTTTTGTTTATCATTCTGACTCAATGGCCAAGCTACAAACTGTGGAATAGAACTTACCTTTCCTTAAGCCTCTGCTCTTGCAACCATACTCCTCCAACTCATACTGAAGGCAGGATAAGAACCAAGCTGAGAACAATTGCTGAATGAACTTTACCCTCTAAAGAAGTTAGCTCCACTTGTATGATTGGAAGATTTTAATACTCATCTTGCAGGCCCCATAGAGAAAAGGTTACTAGGACATGGCATTTTGCAAAAGATTCCTGCATAGTTAATTATCCTGTATGCCAATCTTTTAATCATTTTCAAGCACTTAACCATGTATTTCTATAGCAGAACAGCCCACAAAACAATCTAGACTTAATCATTAAACAAAGGAAAGAATGCATAATTGTCTAATATTCATCACCCATAACTGTCTGGTTTTCTTAGTGATCCATAACCTGAATTAAGTAGTATAAACCATCATCAATATTTAATAACGGCAAAAAGCTTAAACCAAAGCTCAAGTCTAAATCCAATTTAAAAGCCTCTAGCACCCCACTCTAGCAAATAAAACACTGGTGCTCTTGGGATGATTCCAGATAGTTAATATTAGCAGGAATCCTTGGAGAAAATACCTCATAGTTATATTAAAAATACCCCATAGCTATCAACTGGGCATTTGGTCTAGTTGTATGATTCTCGCTTTCGGTGCGAGAGGTCCCGAGTTCGATTCTTGGAATGCCCCAGCCCTTGTTTCTTTTTAGTATCCTGTACTACAATTTTGATATATTTGGTCAGGGAATCTGGCCTGAAGTAAGCTTTCAGGTGTTAATTTTCTCTGACCAGATCTTCCAGCAATGAATTGTAAAAAAAACAAAATTAACAATAAAGCTGCTTGTATGGTTTTTTTATGTGAGCAAGCTACTTTCATACCTGAGATCTCAAAGTACTGGAGAAAAATTTCTTTCTAGCATTATGCTGCCAAAGAAGGGCACCACACAAGCTTGTAGTAAACATGTATTTCAATAGCAGGTTTATACTTAATCAACAACCTATTTGAAGGAAGCACAATTACTAAATAAAAAAGCTAACCTTGTTTTCCCCTTTCTTTTCACTGTGAGACTCATATATCTGTTTTTGTCAACACAAGACTTTTTTTTTTAAGCAATGACCGAGCTAGACAGAGTGGGGTAGCTCCCCCGACCATGGTGAATGTGGGATTCATTTCTAGGTCCTTAGAAAAATTATCAAATGGTTTTAGCAGCTAAAGTAGGTTACAGCAGCATCTCACATCTTCTACCAATAGAAGACCTTTTCATTCAACTTGCAGAGCCCAAATACAAAAGATTATTAGAAGATGACATCTTGCAATTAGGTTGTTGCACAAATGCCTGATTGTCCTCTAAGCTCATCTTTAAGTACTAAGCTAAGTATGATAACTTCATAACACAACTTGATAACAGTATATTAACTTGTAAGAAAGACAATAAATTATCAAAAAAATAAACATGTAAAAAGTGCATAAATTCCAGAAAATTCATAATCTGTATCTTTTTTTCTAGTTGGTCCATATCCTGAATTCTGAACTATAACCAACATCAATGCTAAGCATAGGCAAAAGTTCTGACAAACCAAGGTCCAAATGATATTATAAAAGCCTTTGGAACACTACTCTAGCAAGGAAATCATATCTTGAAACCACATCAAAAGCAAGACATAAAACATTAGTTCTCTGCATATGAGTCCATAAAAAGTTAAAGAGGACTTTTAAGAGAAAAGCTGATAATTAGAAATTAGAACGTTATAAACATAGAAAACGGGGCATTTGGCCTAGTGGTATTCAAATGACTTTAGCAAGCACCTTCACCTCCTGTATGCATAGAAGACTTTAGCATTCAACTTTGCAGAGCCCCAAAAACAAAAGGTCTTTTAGACATAACATTTGTAATCAGATTGTTTCATAACTGACTAATTGTTCAGTAAGCTCATCTTTCAACCACTCTTTTAACTACTAAGGTAAGTATTCCAACAGCAAAACAACTGGCTAACAATCTAGTTACTGCTTAGACAGATAAGTCATCAATAAATAAATAAAACTGCGTATATACCAGAAATACATAACCAACAAATTTTTTTCTTCTACTTGGTGCATATCCTGAATTATGAAGCATAAACCAGCATCAATACTAAAATAGATAAAAAAGCTTCAATCAAAACAAAGTCCAAATGCTGCTTAAAATGCTTTGAGTCCTACTCTTGCAACAACGATACCTTCAACCACATCAAAAGTGAGAGACAATAAAAACACTAGCCCTCTTAGGTTTAGTCATTGAACCTTAAAGAAAAGAGCTAATAATAAAAAATTAAAAAAAAAAAAAAGCACATGATAAGCATCAATATGTAGGCATCTAATCTAGTAGTATACTTGTCACATTAGGAGAAAGAAGTCTGACCCCAGGTTTGATTCTCAAAATGCCGCCTACCATTTTCTTTCTATATCATATATTACAAGTTGAAATATTGGAGCAGCAGAGCTGTTATGAAGTCAACTTTAAGAGTATAACACAACTTACTGCTTCATATCAATTTATTTTCTGACAAGACTCCCAATAACTGAGAAGCAGAAACCGATAAATAAGAAGTTAGGCCGCACTTGATATTTTTTGTATGTGAGTATGCAAGCCTCATACCTGTAATCTGATGACCATCACCTTAAACCTGCCAAACAAAGGGATCCTGCCTACAAAACTAGTGTTTTTTATACAAATTAGTTAGGAGATTTAAATCCTTCATCACCAAAATCCTATTTGAAGGCAAGCAAAATCGAAGAACACAAAGAAAGCATAATGTGATGTGCTGTTTTCTCCTTCTCATCAGTAGATAATAAGACAAGAAACAAAGAGAAAATTTCCTTCTCTACAGTACATAATCTAAGAGTTAACCGACAGCTCCAACAGGTTAAAATATCAGAGATCTGTGCCTCCACCATGAAGAAGTCCACATAATGGGGAAAAAAAAGGTGACAAGATGTTATGCTTCACTTTATTTAAACAGGTTCTCTAAGTTCAAACAATCAAGCCACGAAGAAAATTACTGAATGGCTTTTGGCAACTTAGGTGCTTCTGACTTTAGGCAAACTTGAAGTAACTCATATTTTCGGTTCCAATCATCAATGATATAATCATATAAACAGGTTAGTGTAGCAGATATTGTTTGAGCAAAACAAAAACCTTGTCATGCAGACATACTGCTCAAAATTAAAATGTGATAAGTAAAAAATAAGTATTTAATTTATGCCTTTCTAAACCGTTTTCATTTTTTGCAATAAGTCATGACAACAAATGTGATTCAGTATCTCAATCATATTATTACAAAAGAGCAGCCATGGCCCATAGGTGTCTGTTGTTGTAGCTTCCTGTCCATTTAAATTCAGTAAAAGGGAAGCAGTCCATATACTCAACTAGAAAAGAAAACATGGCTAAAATTAAAGAAAGATACAGTAAATCTTGCGCAAGACCCTTCTTTTACAGCTCTAACCCGATCAAATACTCATTAAAACAACTCAATGCATACCTCCCAACTAATCAAACCACCCTGGACAAAGACGCCAGACTAGGAAACCATCAAGTAATAAGATGGTGAGTTTCGATTATTGGAGGCCACACGAACAGGATAGGGTTAGTTTTCAGTCGTTGATACTTTTTATTTTTTTTATTTTGCTATTTTTCTTTGGGTTTCTATTCATTTGTTATTTTCTGATTTTCCCTTTCCATTCATTTTGTGCAGAAAGAAGAAAAGCAAAAGTTAAAGCGTAAAACCATAACCTAAATTTCCCACACACTATTCACTGATTTAAATACGTAATTTTTTTAACATTAAAAAGGGAAATAATGACTGGAGAAACTTTCACTTACAGCTGATAAAATATGACGAGTAATTATGATCATGTAGTAGGTCGAGAGTCATGAAGCTCCGCCTTGGTTAGCGTCTGAGGCGACGGCGCTTCTGTATGGATGGGCGGAAAAATTAGAGGGAAAGAAGGGATGGGTTTCGATCGTAAATTCTTTTCGCGGTAACCAGACGGACGAGGAGGAGAGCGCTTTGACTATGGTCAAAATGAAATGCCTGACGGAATATTTGTCTTCGGTTTTTGGTCGGTGGATTTTGCTTTTATTTTTTTATTTAATATATATTTATTATATTATAATGTCTAAATTTATTATTTTATTTAAAAAGATTAATCAAATTTATCTCCAAATCAAATTTACTATTTATCTTCATATAAATAAATCTTTTTTAAGAAAAGGAATACTTTTATTATTATGCTTGAATCAGCTTCAGAAAACAAACTCCTAATATGTCATTCATTAACAATCTTCTAGCTCCAATGGGAGGACTCTTAACATAGCATAAACATCAATTAGATTAAAGCCATAGTTAGCTATTTAATCAGCTACCATGTTACCTTTGCGATAGATATGTAATAGATGGACTTCCCATTGTTTTTGTAAGATATCCTTGATTGCACATGTTAAATCCATATTCACGCATGGAAGTAACTTATCCATCAAAATTGCCAATACTATCATCTTGTTATCAACTTGAACCATCACCTTTTTAAACCTCGAATCCCAAGCCAATCTAAGTCTATATAGCACCCCCCACAATTCTTCTCTATAGGCTGAACACCCGTCTAATTTTGCCATAAAGCCAACTTGCCAATAACCCTCAAAATTGTGAATCAACCCCCATGTAATAGCTTTGCCTAATGATTTCTTATATGCTCCATCAAAATTGAAGCTTACCCATCCAATCTGTGGTGCTCTTCATCCAAATAATGCTTCTTTTTTCCTTCCCTTTTGGACTGTTACACCATTAAAGTCTACAAATGTTGTTTTTGTAGCAATCGACATGCTTCTAACCAAACGCAAGCAATTCTCAGTTGGTATAGAGATAGCATTAAACGTAAAGCTATTGCATCATTTCCATAGATACCAACAAACTAGGCCAAATGAAACAAACCATGGAGTATCGTAAAGTACCGACTTATGATTTTGAAGGTTGTTTACCAACCATTCCCATAATGATAGTGAAAAGAGCTTGTAACATTCTTGTTGAGGGACAATTCTTGCCCATAAAGAAGTCGCCACCATGCAATTTCTTAACACATGTATCACAATTTCATCCTCCATCTTGCATTATAGACAAACTTGATCTGATATAAGTCGTCTACACTGCCTTTCTCTATTAGTCAAAATTCTCCCATGCAAACATTGAACTAGAAACACTCTCACCCTTTGTGGCCTTTGCCACCTCCATGCAACTTGCCATATTCCATTTGGCGCAACATCTGTCAAAGACGATAATTGCCTCAAATAATTATATGCAATTGCCGTGGTAAACTAACCTGATAAAGATAAGCCCCTGATAAAGATAAGCCCTAATACGATTCATCTTGTGAGATAGCTAACGTGGGAGGCATAACTTGTAGCATCTACATCACAACCTCATAAGAAAGACAATTAAACAATTTAACATGGTCCCCGTGACCATTTGAATTCATGAAGTCTCGCACCAAGTCTTTATCTAACACTGGATTTGCCACTCTATATGTAACATTGATAACTCTATTATATAGAGTTATCATAAACCATTTTGGGGTTAAAAATGTGCTAAGTCTTTGAGTTTTAGTGAAAACCTTAGGAAATTTTTATGCTTTTTAATGGTAATTAACTTAGATGTCATCAATTTCAATTTATGCACTTTTAGCTTAATTTCTTGTCAAGCTCCTTATCTCAGCCTCTGATCATTTAATCCTTGAATATTGAAGGTGATGCAAAAGAGTGGACCACAATTCCAAAGGATGATGCAAGTGAGTTTAAAGGGCAACAGAGCAAGCAGAAAGTTTCTGGCTGCAGCCAGAATACAAGTTGGCTGCAGCGAGAAACAGGGTCAAAGTTCACCTGCCAAGTCAGAAAGCTTCTGGTTGCAACGAGAACCAATTCTCGCTGCAGCCAAAATGATGTTGTTAACAAAGGCCAAACAGAAAGTTTCTGGCTGCAGCCAGAACTTAATCTCGCTGCAGCCAGAACACGTCAGACAGAAATTTTTGACACGGGATTTTAGGTTAAGCTGAGATAGGAGGGGCTATAAATAGAGAATTTTGGACTGAAAAAAAGGGGGATTCTGGAGAGGCCACTTTGGGCAAGCTGAGGCAAGAACAAAAAGGGAAAAGGGAAGAAGAATCAAAAGCTGGAAATCAACAAAAAGGCTACTTCAAATCATTTTCTCTCTTTTCAGATTTGACTCTCTCTCTAACTCATCTTGTAAAACAATGCTTTTGCTTGCTGAAATGTGTACTCTCCTTCTTAGTATGTTGAGCTAAACCTTCTACTCTAGGATTATGGTTGATTTTAATATGTAACTGGGATATTTGGTTGGTTTATTGCTTATTTTCAATGGAAAAACTGATGTTTACTCAAATTAGTACTTATTGCCCATTTATTTGCTTGATCATCATTTAAATGTGTTTAGGTATTTAGATGACACTTGAAAGAGTTAGTCTAAATTAGGCCTTGATTTGGGTAATGTGTGTTTAATACACTTAGAAAGAAATTTCAGTGTGTTGATTTGCAATTAGAGTAGACATACATCTAATTACCATACATAGTCAATTTGTAGAACCTTGGCTTAAAGAACTTAAGCTAGTTGTCTCTTATAGACATATAGTGATTCAATTAGACTAAGTAAGTGTGTAATATCTCGACGGAGAATTACACATACTTTAGGATTCTAGACTAACATCAATTTTCATTGAAATTAAGTAATTGAGCCAACTAAACTCCAAGTGAAATATTAAAGGATACCATAATCCTAGCTTATTATATTATAGTTCCCACCTCAATTTATTGATTGCATCATTTAGGTTAGCATTAGATAATTAGGTTACATTTTAATTATTGTTCAAAAATTGGTACTTGGATAAAACTAGTTTGTGTTAATTTTGGTACTTAGCAACAATTAATAGATCAACTCCTGGAGGAACGATACTCAACTCACTACTTTATTACTTGTTGCGATCGCGTTCACTTGCGCGTAATCTTTGCTTGTACTTTGCATTAAATTTTGAACATATCTCATATTGCTCAAGCCAAAGAAAAAAAAAATTTTCATAAAAAGCAAGCGACAAACATCAACCAAAGCGTTATCATCTAGCCATGTATCTTTCTAGAAATTTAATGACATAACATCTCCAATTACCCATTTGATAGCGGAAGTAAAAGTTGGCCATAATCAGCTTATAAATTAGAAGCTCTTATTCTTTGAATGATTTCTGGTCTTTGAAAAACATTAACATTATACTTACCATTTAACACCTTAACCCAAAATGCATCTTGTCTATTCATAAGTTGCCAAAATAACTTCAAAAAAAAAGGCCTCATTCATAAGCTTCATCTTCCTTATTCCCTACCACCTTTATCCTTGACTTGGCACAATTTATCCTAACGAATAAGATGAACTTTTCTATGACTTTCATCACTTCCACATAGAAAATTTTTGCAAAATCTCTCAATTTTCTAGCAAATGGTGAGGGGAATTGACATTGTTTACATTACATAGTTTGGAACAGTCATCAATACAGATTTAAACAATGTGAGACGTCCAGCAAAAGAAAACATTGATGCTTTCCAAGAACTAAGTTTATTACGAACTCTATCAACTAAATAATTAAATGAACGTATTCCCTTACAACCAGTCAATAATGGAACCACAAGATATTTACCAAAATCATCGAGCAATGGAAGCTTGGAACACTCATTAGATTATTGATGATACATCTACTCACATTCTTTGAACAGTAAAATAAAGACTTTTCCACATTCACCTTTTGTCCAAAACATATACAAAAATCATCAAGGACTTCTTTTATCGCCTCCATCTGCTCAACTGAAGCCTTTGTAAAAAGTAGAAGGTCATCAGCAAAAAATAAATGTGTCAAAGGTGGACACCTAGGATTTAACTTCATCGATTTCCATGCACCATTTGCAACAGCTACATTAATCCCATGAGCAAGTCTCTTAATGCACAATACAAACAAATAAAGAGATAAAGTGTGAGACCCTGTCTAAGTTGTTAGAAAACCGGTATTGTACCTATTGGTACAACTAAGTTAAATCGAGCTTCAACCTAGTTTAATAGAAATTCTAAGGGAAATTTTAAAATTCTGAGACCCACAGAATAGCTCAGAATAGTAATTCGGAGTTCAAGGTCCAGTTTGGAGTTAATCGGGAAAATTGACCGGTTAAGGACAAAACGGTCATTTTCTCATTTGTTGATTTATGGAGATTTTTAACCAAGATTTGATCACAGTGGACCAAAAATAATTATATGAAATATAGTTATGATTTTTGGAGTATAAAATGATGTTTAGCAGTGTAAAATGGTGATTCCCGGTGTTTTTGGAGCATAGGGCAAAATGGTAATTTTGCCACCGGAGTGCTAAATGTGAATTTTTTGAAAGGATTTTACCCCAATTGGGTAATATTGATTTATATTGGTGTTATTTGAGGTTGGACAGTGAAAATAATGAAATTTCGATACATTTCGGAGTATAGGGGTAAAATCGTAATTTTACCATCCCGGGGGTAAAACCGTAATTTTCCATCACCAGAACCATTATTTCCAGCCATGATCAACCTTGGATCAGATGTTGACTTGATGAATCAAATGGTGGAGAATAAATGGAAGAAAAAGTCAAAAAGTAAAGAAAACGGGCCAATTACGTGATGCCACGTGGCAAGCTTTTATATTTTATTATTTAAGCCATAAAAATCAGCCTTTAACCCTCATTTCTCTCTCTAAATTCGGCACCCACCAGAATTGAAGGAGAGAAAAGAAGAACAAAGAAGAAAAACACAAAACCTAGGTGGAAATTTAAGGAAAAGTGTGATTTTCAAAGGAAATCACTTGAAAAAGGTAATAAATCTTTATTTTGGCTTGTGATTTACCCTATCTATGCTTTTGTTCTTGAATTCTATGGTTAAATATGGAGATATCATGATGGGATGAATTCTGAAAAATGGGTATGAGTATGGATTTGATGTTGGATTGGATTGAATTTAAACTATGTTAGTGTTTAGGAGTAGTTAAGCATGATTATGGACAAAAATGGAAGAAAGAAATTGATTGTCATGGTTGTTCTTCATTGACCGAACCTAGGGTGTAGAGAAACCATGAAGAAATTGTTTCATTTCAAATGAAATGATTTCATTTGAAATGAAGGAAATTAGAAAATGACAAATGCAAGTGAAAAATGTAGTAGGAAAAATTTTCAGTGCTAATGCACTGTATTGGCCGAATTTTTCCATAAAGAAATGAAAAATGGTAAATGTTGAAATTGGCATTAATTGAATGATTTGTGGTGAATTAAAGTATTAGAAAAAAGAAAAAAGAATGGGCCAATTCGAAACCAAATTGGACATAATAGCCGATTAATCGGGTAATCGGTCGAAATTAGGCAATACCGCGTTAAAGCGATAATCGGACGCATTTTTGCCTTTGCGTATCATACGTTAGCAATTTAAATTAATTTGTATTAGTCTGGGGGCATTATAGTAATTTCTTAATTTTATTCTGTGTTAAGGTGGTGAGAAGTCCGGAAAAGGCAAGGGAATCGTGATTGAGGATTTTTAATCCGAGAGCATCCGGAATTCGGATTTGTGAGACGGTGAGTGAACTTGCATTTCAAATTATTTGGGGAATGCACATTGTATTGAAATAGATGATTAAATGATTTATTCAAAGTTTTAAAAAAAATACGTGCCGGGAACAAGCCCTTGATAAAATGATTTTATGTGATGAAATTATGTATTATGCATGAAGGCATAAAATTATGTGTTTTGTATGAAAGCATGAAATATTATTTCATTGAGGTGAAATTTAATTGTGCTAAATGTGTACATTGTTATGATGTCTATATGTGTTGTTAAGAAGTATTGTGAAATTATTACCACCGTGCACGTGTGAAGAGGAAAATGCACAGGCCTGAAATGGTGTGCAAAGTGGGGACGGCGATACGTAACGCCCACTATTTACTATAAATTCTGGAAAATTGAGCAAAGTGGGGACGGCGATACGTAACGCCCACGATTCCTGGGAACTATCACTCGTGAACATTGGTGAAGTGTGACTTGTTATCCAGGGGCTTGCAGGGACGGCGATACGTAACGCCTGCGAGTGCTCAGATACATGTGTTTGTGTACATATGTGATTGTTCATTTCTCCGAGTATATTTGTATGAAATTGATTATTCCTTCATTATAAATTAAATTGAAGTGAGGGGAAGGGTTTGATAATAAATTGGATAAAAATGAATGTGTTCCAAATGTATGCATCATATTTTTAACCCTTCATGATATTATGGTTTGTTCCTATCTAATGTTTGCTCACTGAGTTTTATACTCACCGTTTTCAAAAATTCATGTTTTCAGATCAGGAGATTGTAGATTCCTAGATCGCGGGATCACAGTAGTCCGTCTCCTGGTAGGTGTCTGGCATTCACTAGTTGCCGTTTTATTGTACATGTCTCCGCTGGAAGTCTTGGGTTTTGTATGATGGTTATGTACATGTAATGTACACTGTCAAAGTTTATTTCTGACTGGTATGAATGTAAATGTGTAAGCAATGTAAATTGCTAAATACATGACTGACATAGTGCATGTATATTGTGATTAATAATGTCATTGTGAATTGGCTGTGTCCACACCCGGAAAGGGTGTGTGTGTATGTGTGACTGGATATGTCACTGGTAGTTGGCATTGTATGCACACTGGGTGCATTACGTGTGGATGCCTCACACGAGCATGTATGGAATAAAGAAAGTGAAATTAGGCTTGCTTGGGCTTAGTGAGCTATGCTCATTGGGTCCTTGCGCCGGTCACGGCCCGGGAATTGGGTCGTGACATAAAGGATCTCCTTGTCTAACCCTTCTCGATGGGTTGAAAGATGTCGAATGGGAACCATTCTATAAAATCCCCGTATTACTACGCTACTAACTCCAAGTCAATAATTTCACAATTTTATTAAGAATTCTAGCCTCCACTAATGTGTCACAAATGACAGCCCAATCAAGCTTATCATATGCCTTCTCTAAATCTATCTTCAACATCATCCATCTAGTTCGTCCTTGTTTTTTCCAAAATGAATGCATCACCTTCTAAGCTACAATTATATTGTCTATAATTTGTCACCCTGGTATAAAGCTTTCTTGTGGTCTTGCCACTAAAAAACTCATCATTGGTTTGAGCCTATTAGTAACAATTTTCATTAAAACTTTAAATATAATCGCAAGTAAGCTAATAGGACGAAATTGAGAAATTACTTTCAGAGTAGACGTTTTAGGAATTAAAACAATAAATGAACTACACATATTATCTCCAATGTCACCACCCTAAAAAACATGTGATACATACTTAACTAGACTCTATCCAACAATTACCCATTGAGATTGAAAAAATAGAGCACGCAATCCATCTAAACCCAAGGCTTTCAAAAGCTTCATTTCAAACAAAGCATCATACCCTTTTTTACTTTCAACTGCACAAGTTAACTTTAAATAATCCTCATCACTGAGTGTGGGAAACGCACCTCTAATAGGGCAAGATGGCAAGGTCTCGTTATCTTTCAAATAAAATTTCTAAAAAAATGTTTTAACTTGTAATTTAAGTATCGACAGGTAATCACACCAGTAGCCATTCTCATATCGTAATCTCAAGATCTTTAACTTGTTTCTTCTACAAGCCATGTAGACATGAAAATACTTAGCATTAGCATCTCCAAACTTGACCATTCAAATTTAGCTTTCTACATCCCAAAAGCCTCATCTTGCCTAAGTACATTCGCATACTCTAATCTCAAGTTATTTTTCAACTCTCAAAGTCGATGAAATTGTCTATTCTCTAAAGCTTTTTCAATATCTCCCAAGCGAGCCAACAACTTTCTCTTCTTGTAAAAAATATTCTAAAGGCCACCCTATTCCATTTACGAGCCTTAATAGTAAAGCTCAAAATATCTGCAGCTAGATTATTTGAATTGTGCCATGCCTGCTGAACAAAATTACCAAAATCATTTTGAGCTAACCACGCAACCTAAAACTAACAAACAGATAATGGGTAACAAACATTGTTATCATTTAACATTACAAGTAGCAGTCAATGATCTGATTACACTCTGGGTAGGTGATGAACTACTGCTTCCTGAAATAAAAGTCTTCATCCTACATTACAAATAGCCTTGTCAATTCGTTCTAAAACCAATCCTCTTCACCAAGTGAATTTTGTTCCCTTGTAACCTAAATCAAGCAGCTCAAAATTATTAATAAACCTTTAAAATTGTGTACAAGGTCAACTCCTTCTCAGTGATCCTCTGACTTTCTCATGATCAGTAAGAAAGGCATTAAAATCTCTTATTAGTAACCACAGTTTATTAACACCACTAGCAAATGTAAACAATTGTTCCCATAAATCTCGTCTAGTTGAACTATTAGGACTACCATACACTGTTGAAACAAGCCAAGTAAACCTAACAAGATACTCAATTGACAACGTACACATTGAAAATGACTGTGAACCACTAAAACTTGAACATCATCTCTCTAAAGAACCTAAATCCCTCCAAAAAAGCCAAATGCTTCAACCTTGTTAGATTTGGTAAACTTTAGAGAATTAATTATTCTGTTAGCAACACTTCCACTAACTCGAGGCTCAACTAACACTAAGATCGAAAAATTGTATTAAGCAATCCCATCTTTCATCACTACAATAAAATCACTACTTCCTGCACCCGAACAATTCCACATAAAAACTTTTAGACCCATAATTATATTATAATTATAAAAAATAGATCAAGAGTTCAAAGAACCCTCATTGTTACCCTTGACCATCATGTCATTATTCATTAATTGGACTACCATATCACCCAATGTTGACCCAAAGGCCTTTTTTGTCACCATCTAACTTAACACATCTATAGAGGTTGATGACGTTGCTCATGTTCTTCTTGCTTTCTTTTCTAGAGAAAGGTTCTATGGTTGAACAACACCAAACTTATCAAGTAGCTTACCATCCTTCTTTGATACATGGATACCCTCGAGCTTCTCAACCATCACATCACATTCCATTGGTTTACTTAATGGCCTAGTAGTAAAATTATTTTCAATTGCTTTCCCATTCAGCGTAACAACCAAATGCTTCAAAGGGTCAAATACCTTTTCTTGGGCCTAACGATCAACTTTTCTAGAGTCACTATTTGTATTTTTTGATACTACTTGGGTTTTGTCAACCTTATCTACATTTTTATATTCATCTTTTGTCTCCAATGATACTTTATTGGGCTGTTCAATCATGGGGTCCTTAGCATTACTCTTATTGATATTGGTGTCAGCCTTATTAAAAACGTGTGTATCAACTGAAGTTAATGGCTTGCCCAGCCTGTTTTACTTTTACTCCCATTTTGTTTCATTGACATGTCTATTTTTGTGAAAGAAATTCCACTCACAACATTCTGTGTTTTCCTTTCATGTTCAAGGACCACATTAGTCACATTATTATCAACCTGTGAATTAAGCACACCAATAGGAGTCTCATTCAATATTGCAAATCGAGGACCAAATCTTACTTGGTTGTTATCCACAATTACTGCTTGCAATTTGTTCCTCCCATCATATTCTCTTGGCTTTCTCTTATTGATTAACATCCAAAGGCCATATGATGAGGCCTCTTACTATTGTTCATCAGCTTTTCCTTACTCATCTACACTAGCAAGCTGAGTAACTTCTTTTTTTTTTACATTCATCTTGGTCATGTCCATACAATCCATACATAAAACAAACCCTGGGGATATCCTCATACTCAATCTTTTACAGTTTCCCTTTCAAATAGACAAATGGTACCAAGGGCTTTGTTAAATTCAATTCCACTGCAAGTCTTGCAAAATTTTCCCTTTTTTCTGAGCATGTGTTACAATCAATTTTTAGCAAACAACCTAAAAGAGATGCTAGTCTTCTCAACACTGACTTATGGTACAAATGGAACGACATCCCAAGAAATCTAATCCAAGTTACCACAATAGTAAGGTCACTTATACCTCGCACATAATTTGGTGTCCATGGATACACTAACAAATAACTTCCTTGTATCACCTAGAGATTGTCTAAAAAAGCCCTAAGATAATCCCCTTCATTTGAAAATTTGACTAAGAAGCTTTCATCATCCAAATCAACCACTAAATATTTACCTTTAAGATTTCATATAGAGACAATCTTATCACATAAGAGTTTGTAAGAGATTGAGCAATGCAGCGTTCTAACTACAATTGATATGCTCCAACAATTGACAAGCTCCTCGTACTTTTTATTCAAAATTTCAAGTGTAGGAAAACCATTTACCGTATCTTCCCAAAAATCCTCGAAGCCATCTTCGAGGTCATTTACATTTTCGAAATTGCTTCTGTAATTTCCATCAAGTTCACTCGCCATATCCTCATCAAAAAATAAGTTGCCTTCCGATTACAGAGGCTCATTTTCTAAGCTCATTAACACATCCCTAAAGGAAGGATTGTTAAGCATGGTCACCGCCAGCATCGTACTCAGATCAGGCACATTGTCCTCCCTCAAATGCACCTTTTTTGAGATTTATCATCGAAGATAAGAGTGTAAGTTAAAATTCTACTACGCAAGTATACGTATCAAATATATAGTATATAAGCAAGTAGAGTGTCGATCCCACAGGGAATTAATTTAAAACCTTACTACGTACTAAAATTAGAACAATTTAATATTATCCAAACAATCCAAATTTAGTAATTAAATAAAACTAATAAACTAAAATTTAAACTAACAAGAAAAATCAAAATAATAAGTTGAGAAAAGATCAAATTAAATAAGCCTAGGATTACAATATCCCTCACACTTCATCTAAATCTTACTTCTCTTCCTTAACTTATTTCAATGGGTTGAATTGTTAACCTAGAGTCCTAGATTATTTATAAGGGTCTCCCGACTCATCTTATAAAAATATCTATTTTAACCAAAACACTATATCCCTATATGAATTGAAATTAAAATAGACTCATTAAGTTTAGGCTCTAATCTGGGTACATATGGCCTATAGGTATATCCCTATCTTATACGCAAATCAATTAAATTGATCATACGCTATCCCAATTTTAGTTTACTCTAAACTCCCTTTCCCAAGTTTGTTTAGGTTTCTAGATCAATTTAATTGGTGATCAAGCAGTTAAAAGTATTAAGAACAAATTGGAATAAACAATTCAATTCTCATTGAAAATAAGTAAGAAAGAGATTAAAAACTTAGACTACATGTGAGTTCAATTGCAATCCTAGAAAAAGAAAATTAGCTACTCATGATTCCAAAATCAAATAACATTATACAAAATTCAACCATTGAATGTAACAAGAAGAATAAAAGCCAAGGAACAAAATAATGATTATTGTTTTGATTTCCAAGTTTCAGCCTCAACTTCTGACTTCTTGAATCTCTAATGGTTCTCCCCTTCTAATAGTCTTGAAATATCTTATTTGTACTAATAGGCTTAACCTATACTTCCTTAAGTTGACCTAGATTTTAATTGGGCTTAAAAACATAATGAGAGGTCCAAAAAATAAATTGTCAGTCTTTACAAATTGCTATTCTCGGTACAGTACGTCTAGTTACTTTCCAAAACGATTTTCTCTATCTTCAAGGAAGAACTTGCAAAGTGATCTTCATCAAAATTGTAGCTCTGTCTGTTAGCTTTCCAATGGTCTAAGAATCGTAGCAATTAGAGTTCTTTAGCTCGAGATATGACCAAAACACTGAAGTATATGCAAGCAAATTTCTGGATCCTTTAACACCTTACTTTTCAAAATTAAGCTCAATTACTTTAGTTCCTACCAAAAATATAAAAATTAATAAATATTAACCAAATTAAAAGAAATAACATAAAATTAAAATAACTCACTTAAAAATAAACTAAATATAAAAACAACTAACAAACAAGTAAATTACAAATGAAACCTGAGGACTTAGCTAATATTTAATAACAAAATTGACATAAAATAATTCTATAAAATAGAATTATAACACCCTCAAACTTAAGATTTTGCTAGTTCTAGAGCAAAAGAAAAAAATCACAAAAAGAAAACTAAACAAGAAAACCACGAACAAGAGATAAAAGTACCAAATTATGATTTCTCAATTTTTCCTTAGAAATTAACTCAAATTCTAACTTAAGGTAACATACAGCTAATCCTTAAATTCATGCATCAATTCAAGCGAAACTTTATTTTTCGAATGGACTTCCGTATGTGTGAATGCTCTTTTACAAAGAATATCATACAATTCGAATTAGTTTATGCCAAATCTAAGCATGGATTAGTACTAGGATTCCATAAGTTTACTTTTCATCTCTCTCTCCATTAATGTAGATTAACACTTATTCGAGGATCAATAGGTCTTTTATCAAGCTTGTAATGTAAGGCTAGGGTCGAGGTATAATAAAAGATATATTTAGGCTCAAAATCACCCTAAGCACTTAATCAATCTAAGACACATAAAGAGCTCAAAAATTGTTTATAGCACCCCCAAACTTAAAGTAAACTTTTCTTTGTAACACACATTTTATTTATTTATTTTTTAACCCGCAAACTTATTTTTAACAATTATAACAAGGGGTAATTTTTCCAACAACCTTCATTTTTTTTTTGTTGACCTTTCTCCCTCAATTTATTCTTAAACTCAAATCATTCCTTAGACAGATTAAAATACTTAAAAGGTGAAAGGTTCAAATTGTTGGATTTAAACAGATAGGCCATGGCTAACATAATTAGGTAATTACAAAGAAAAAGTAAATTAGGCTAAAAAAGGATGACTAAGGATAACTATAATAAGGTAGGCTCAAAAAGGCTCAAACAGTCCAAAGATAGCCTAAATCACTTCCTATCCTAAGTGTTATCTAAGATTTTGCCTCTAGAAAGAATCAAACAAATTCTAGAATTCTTGACTTCACTTTACTTCTTCATCAACATAAATTTTCGCTAAATTATATAAAAATTCTAAGTAAAAGAGTATAGTGTTCAAATTATTGGAAGTCACACTCTAAAATAAAATTAACACAAGAATATCACATAAAATTAAATCATAACTATATGTTTCTCAAAAGCTAAAAATCAAAAGATAATTAACATATCATCCTAGGATTAGGACAATCATGAATAAGGTACAACTATCTCAAAAAAAAAAATTTTTTGAAACACAAATAAAACATGCAAGATAAATTCTAAACTAAAGCTAACTAAACATAAAAAATTAAATCAACAAAATTCAACACCACCAAATCCTAAACTACCCCCAAACTTGGAATAAACATTGTCCTCAATGTGATAAAAGAAAATAAAGAAAAAAAAAACAAGAATACTCTCCTAACTTCGAAGCGGCAGACTACAAATCCTCTGCATCGTCACCTCCAAGATCATCCTCAAAATTAAAATCTGTAGGCAATGAAGGAAACGTAGTCATGTCCATCCCAATGTATGCATCATAAGGTCTCATCATCTGTTCAATCGCTCGATTCTGCCTTTTGTGGCGGTCTAATTGACGATTAATACACTCTATCCATTGAACGATACTGCGTGTGGGCGCTGCCTGTGAGGTTGGAGGAATGGCTTGGGAAGATGAAGGGGTGGCCTGAGAAGATAAAAGGGCAACTTGAGAAGAACTACCAGCGACTGGTGCAGATTCCTCTAATCTCTTAAAAATGCCCTTGGTGATTGGAAGTTTTGGTTGTTGCAGCTCTTCTTTATCGCTCTAATGCACACCAACTTTCGCACATATGGCAGAAATTAAGGAAGAAAAATTGATACCATCTCGTTTCGTGCAACTCGTATGTAAGATGGCATACGAGATAACTTTACCAATATCAATGGACTTATGTGTGACAATGGCATAGATAAGCACTGCATGATCTTTCGTGACATCACTGATATGAGTGGAAAGGAGCAACCGTGCTGCTACAAAGTGTAACCAAACTTTGAACTCTGTTTTCATGGCACTTCATTTGAATGACATTGGTTCCCCATGTGATGTCTTCCAGTGAGCTCCCTCAACACATAACGTTGATATAATCTCATTACAGTCCTGATGATCACCTAAGTATTGCCCATATTCATCATTCTCGATATTTGGGGTCTCAAAAAATTCGTTGATAGCTTGGCTGTGAAAAGGTACACGTTTACCACGGACAAACGCCACACTATCAACATGTTCGACTGCATTTACATAAAATTCGTGAACTACAAGTACTACTGTAGCGTCAGGTTGATGACTAAAGCACCTCCAATTTCTATCTTAGAGCATGTCATGGATCTCCTTGTAAGGCAAAATGGGGATATCTATTCCTCGTTCAAGAATTGGCACTTTGTTGATCAAAGATGTGCGATATAGCTCAGAAGCTTCAACATAGATGAATTTCGATCTATCAAAAGACCCACTGGAGCTTGGTTTGGATCGTTTTGGTGCCATTCCTAAAAAAGATCTATATTTATCAAAACAAATCCAGAGGAAAAATATGCAAGTAGTATTGTGTGAACAATCATGAAAAATCTACAAACACTAATTTAAGTAATTCCTGTCCATTGCAACAATTCAAGTTCACTGTTTTCATTGACAATCTCACTTCTTAAAACGCTACATAACAATCAGACAGCATTCTTATAATCATATTTATCACAATGAAACAGTCTAAAATAAAAATAAGTGAAGGAAAATGGACCCATCCAACTTATTAGCATATTGTGGCATTATTAATTCCAGCATATATTTCTACTTGCTCAACCAAGCATTAAAAATTGAAGCAAACCCATCAACTACTCTCATCAACAAAGCATTTATCAATTAAATTTTCAGTAAACAAAAATTCCACAAATCTAGTATATGGGTAACAAAAATATGGCACCAATCATCAAAATTGTCTACACTCCAAGCATCAACCATTAGGAAGTAGAAAAATCCATTAACAATTATGTGCAATGGAAGCATTAAATGGGTAAAGATTATAACCAAAAATTTTGTTTTTTTCACTAAAAAAATCACAAATATTAGAGAGAGAGAGAGAGAGAGAGAGAGAGAGAAAGAGAGAGAAAGCTCACATTGAGGAAGGAGTGAATGTGATGAGTGCAGAAAAAGAATAAAAATAAAATAAAAAAAATAGGCAGACTAATGTGCAGAAAAGTGAAGTGAAAAGGTAAAAGAAAGAGAAAAATTGCAGGAAAAAGAAGTGGTGCGGCTGAAGAAGGCAAAAGTGAAAAAGCAAAATAAAAAAATAAATAGGATTGTGCAGCTAAAAAGACAAGAGAAAAAGAAACAAAAAAAATTAAAAAATGAAAATGAGGGTGCGACTGAAAAGAAGGTAAGAGTGATATGAGCAGAAAATAATAAAAAAACTAGAGAGGGATTGTGCTGCTAAAGACAAAAGAGACAAAAACAAAAAAAAAATTTAAAAAATGAAAATGGGGTGCAGCTGAAAAGACAAGAGAAAGAAGTAGAAAAAATAAAATATGAAAAGGCGTTAATGGGTTGGGGCTGGAAAGACAAGAGAAATTGAAAGAAACTGAAACAATTAAAAAAAAGTGAGGGAAGGAATGATTTGATGTTGGCGGTTGCAGAAAAGTGAAAGAATGGAGTATAAAAAATTAAGAGGGGTTTTAAAGGGTTGGGGTTGAGCCCTAGCCCCGACCCATTTTTACACCCGAAGCATAATGCTTCGGGATTAAGCACCGCGGCACTTAATGCTTTTGGTTTCTTACCTCTTTGTTGCTTCATCCAATGCCGCGGCACTGAAACATACTGTTTCAGCTGCTTTTGCAACACAATTGAGGGCCATGGCTCTCAATTTAAAGGCCGTGGCTCTGATTTTTTTATTTCTTTTTATTTTTTATTTTTGTAAATTTTTTTGTTTTTTTTTTTTTTGAAAATTTTTTGGAAACCAATTACTTGCAAAAAGAGATAAAAAAATAGAATAAATAATAAAAACAAATAACCAAATAAATAAGTAGTAAAATAAAATAAAACTCATGAAATTAAAAAATGACGAAAATAAATAAAGTTGAGGAACTTGGGCTGCCTCCCAAGAAGTGATTCATTTATTGTCTTCCGTTGGACTGTCTTGAACTCTAAGCCTTGTCAAGCAAGTGAATTAAGGACTTTTGACGATTAATTTTGCCTCCCTAATAATGCTTCAATCTTTGACCACTGACTTTAAATTTTCGACCATCTGTCCCTCTAACTTCGATTGCACCATGTGGAAATACCTTATTGACAATAAACAGACCAGACCACCTTGACTTGAGTTTTTTCAAAAATAATTTCAAGCGAGAATTATAGAGCAACATTGACTGTCCCGACATAAAGCTTCTTTCCACTATCTTCTTATCATGCCATTGCATTGTTTTCTCTTTGTAGAGTTTGGCATTCTCATAAGCTTGAAGGCAAAATTCATCAAGTTCATTTAATTGCAACAACCTTTTCTCACCTACTGCTTGTAAATCAAAATTCAACTTCTTCACGGCCCAATAAGCATTGTGCTCAAGTTCGACTGGTAAGTGATAAGCTTTGCCAAAAATCAACTTATAAGGAGACATGCCAATTAGAGTCTTGTAAGCTGTCTTATATGCCCACAGTGTATCATCCAATCTTTTTGACCAATCTTTTCTTAAGGGACACACAGTTTTCTCCAAAATCCTTTTGATTTCTCTATTTGATACTTCCGCTTGGACACTAGTTTGAGGGTGGTATGCAGTTGTAACCTTGTGTTTGACTCCATATTTTGCTAGAAGTGCATTAAAATACTTGTTGCAAAAGTGACTTCCCTCATCACTAATAATTGCCCTTGGAGTACCAAATCGAGTGAAAATATTCTTCTTCAAGAAATTCATCACCATATTTGAATCATTATGAGGAAAGGCTGTCGTTTCAACCCACTTGGAGACATAATTAACAACAAGCAAAATGTATTTGTTGTTGAATGAAGATATGAATGGACCCATGAAGTCAATACCCCATGCATCAAAAATTTCTATCTCCAAGATGTTGTTAAGAGGCATCTCATGTTTCCTTGAGATATTACCCACTCTTTGGCACCTGTCACAATGCAAAACAAAATTGTGAGCATCCTTAAATAATGTAGGCCAATACAAACCTGATTGAAGGACTTTAGTAGCAATCCTTGTTCCTCCAAAATGTCCTCTATAGTCTGAAGAATGGCAATGGCGAAACACACTTTGAATCTCTTCGTTCAGAACACATTTTCTAAAGATCTGGTCTTTACACTGCTTGAACAAGTAAGGCTCATCCTAAAAATAAAATTTAACATCATGCAAAAATTTCTTTTTCTGATGAAAATTTAACTCGGGGGGAATAATGTTGCTTACCAGATAATTTACGAAGTCAGCATACCAAGAAAGTGATTTCTTACCAACTTGAAGGATTTGTTCATTAGGAAAAGTTTCCTTAATTAAGGTAGAATCCTTACCTTGAGCTTCATTCTCCAATCATGAGAGGTGGTCTGGCACTTGATTTTCTGTTCCCTTCCTATCACAAATCTCGAGATTAAATTCTTGAAGCAAGAGAATCCACCATATCAATCTTGGTTTCGCATCTTTCTTGGCAATCAAATATTTGATAGCTGAATGGTCAGTGTACACTATCACCTTTGTCCCCACAAGATAAGAGTGCAATTTGTCAAAAGCAAAAACTACAACCAAGAGCTCCTTTTCTATTAGGGTGTAATTTTTCTAAAACTCATTCAAAGTCTTGCTAACATAATAGATTGAATGAAAGACTTTATCCTTCCTTTGTCCCAAAACAGCTCTCACCGCATAATCACTCGCATCACACATTAGTTCAAAAGGGAGAGTCCAATTGGGACTAATTATAATAGGTGCAAATATTAATCTTTTCTTCAAGTCATCAAAAGTAACAAAACACTCATTATCAAACTTAAAAGGCACATATTTTCCAATAAATTGCAAAGTGGTTTAGAGATTTTCGAAAAGTCTTTAATAAATCTTCTATAAAAACTAGCATGTCTAAGAAAACTTCTAATACCTTTGACATTTATTGGAGGTAGTAGTTTCTTAATTGCTTTAATTTTTGCTTTATCTACCTCAATGCCCCTACTAGAGATCTTGTGCCCAAGGACAATATCTTTTCGCACCATGAAGTGACATTTCTCCCAATTGAGCACCAAATTCGTTTCTTCACATCTCTTGAGTACCCTAGCAAGATTCAAAAAACAATCATCAAAATTATTTCCAAAGATAGAAAAATCATCCATAAATACCTCTAAACATTTTTCAACCATGTTTGTGAATATGGCCATCATACATCTCTGAAAGGTGGTAAGTGCATTACATAATCCAAATGGCATCCTTCTAAAAGCAAAGGTGTCATAAAGACATGTAAATGTAGTCTTTTTTTATCTTCAGGAGCAATAGCAATTTGGTTATAACCAGAATAACCATCTAGAAAGCAATAATATTCCTTACTAGCTAGACGATCCAACATTTGATCAATGAATGGAAGAGGGAAATGATCTTTCCTAGTAGCTTTGTTGAGTTTGCGGTAGTCCATGCACACTTTTGATCCAGTCACAATTCTTGTTGGAATGAGCTCATTATTGTCATTGGCCACCATAGTTATTCCTCCTTTCTTAGGAACACATTGAACTGGACTTACCCGTGAGCTATCAGAGATAGGATAAATTATTCTAGTATCCAACCACTTGATGATTTCCTTCTTGACTACTTCCTTCATGATGGGATTCATCTTCTTTGCTGTTCAATTATGGCTTTGTGATTTTCCTCAAGGAGAATTTTGTGCATGCAAATAGAAAGGCTAATTCCTTTTATGTCAGCTATGGTCCACCCAATTGCTTTCTTCAATTCTTTAAGTGTTCTCAATAACTTATCTTCTTGCATGTTAGTAAGAGCAGCCTAAATAATAACTAAAAGAGAAGAAGATTTTCCAAGAAAAGCATACTTCAAATGATCAGGCAAAGGTTTAAGTTCCAAAGTAAGTGGTTCCTCAACAGAGGGCTTAGAAGCTTGCATCAAAGAAGCAGAAACATCTAAAGACTCAAATTGATGATTAGTCCTCAATCTTGAGTGAGCATTTAACAAATTAGAATATTCAATAAATTCATCATCATCCTTGTCAGAATTAACAACTAAACATGCTTCAAGATTATCATTTGGATTTTCTTCTAAGAAAACATCATGTGTAAAATCATTTACCACACTCACAGAAAAGCAGTCTTCAGATGTCACAGGCAATTTCAGAGCTTTGAAAATATTAAATGTTACCTGTTGGTTTTGAACTCTCAAAGTGAGCTCACCTTTTTCAACAATAATCAAAGCTCTAGCAGTTGCCAAGAACTGCCTCTCAAAGATGATTAGACTTTGCCTATCTTCTTCCATGTCAAGAATTATAAAATCAACTGGAAAAATAAATTTATCAACCTTGACAAGTACATCTTCAGTAATTCCCCTTGGGTACACATAAGAACGATTAGCCAATTGCAAAGTAACAAAAGTGGGTTTACATTCCCTCAAACCTAGTTTCTCAAAAATTGACCAAGGCATTAAATTGATACTTGCACCTAAATCACTCAAAGCTTTTGCAAAAAATAAATTACCAATAGTGCAAGGGATTGTGAAACTACTTGGATCTTTGAGTTTTGGTGGTAGTTTATTTTGGAGAATTACACTACACTCTTCTGTAAGGGAGACAGTTTCAAACTCACCTAGCTTTCTCTTTTTGGAGAGGATGTCATTCAAGAACTTGATATAACTAGGCATTTGTTCCAAAGCTTTAGCAAAAGGAATATTTATGTGTAATTTCTTGAAGATATTAAGGAACTTTTGAAACTACTTTTCAAGCTTTTGCTTTTGGAGCCTTTGGGGAAAAGGTGGTGGACGGTGGATGACTTGAGAAGTTATTTGATCTTCAGCATTGACATCTTCTCTCTGTTCACTTACATTCTCTTTCTCACACAATCCTTCCTTATCAACATGTTCATGCTCAGGTTCAACTGCTTTTTCACTCACCCCTTCATTTTTTTTTCACTCCTTAAAGTGATTGCTTAGCATTGTTTCTTACCTTTGGGGTTGATTTATGTATCACTTGGTAAGGCACCTGGGGGTCTATTGTTGATGGAATTCGCAAGCTACCCTACTTGGGTCTCAAGATTTCTTAAGAAAGCTCCTTGAATTTGAATTAAAGCTCTTTGACTTTGAATTAAAGCATCATTCTTGGACATATATTGCAAGAGAAGTTCTTCCAAGTGAAACTTCTTTTTAGGAACTAGTGGTCTAACTTGTTGCTGGAAACCATGAGGCATGATGGGTTTTGATTGGAAGGCCCTGCATTATTATTCCATGAAAAGTTGGGGTGGTTTCTCCAACCAGGATTGTAAGTATTGGAGTATGGATTATTCTGCTGTCTATTAAAGTTCCCGATAAACTGAATTGATTCAAAATTGTATAGACATTGATCATATGAATGGCCATCTCCACACATCTCACAAACTACTAATGAATTTTGAATTGTATGAACTCCCCGTGTGTCAAACTTTTTGGACAATGCAACCACTTGCGAAGTTAAATGAGCAGTTAAGTTGCCAAGTGCATCAATCTCATAGGCTCCAACTACTTTTCTCGGACCCAACCTTTCTGAAGATCATTGATAATTATTAGAGGCCATTTCTTCCAACAAGTTATAGGTATCTGCAGCATTCTTACTCATTAATGCCCCACCAGCAGCAGCATCAATTGTAGTTTTAATTGACCCAACCAGCCCATTATAGAATATCTAAACTTGCAACCAATCAAGATTCCCATGATGTGAACATCTTCTCAATAATTACTTAAACCTCTCCCAAGCTTCATACAAGGACTCACCATCAAATTGTGTGAAGGAGGTGATATCATTCCTCATATTTGCAGTCTTGGCAGGTGGAAAAAATTTTGCAAGAAACTTTTGTGCCAAGTCTTCCTATGTAATAATAGACCCATTAGGTAGTGAATTAAGCCAGCTTTTTGCTTTATCTCTTAGAGAAAAAGGAAATAGTCTCAATCTGATAGCATCATTAGTTACTCCATTGTATTTAAAGGTACCACAAATCTCCAAAAAATTTACCAAATGAGAATTAGGATCATCACTGGGTAACCCACCAAACTGGACTGAAGACTGAATCATCTGAATGTAAGCTGGTTTAATTTCGAAATTATTCACATTGATGGAAAGTCTCCTAATGCTTTGGTGCAAACCTTACAAAAGAGGAACAACATAATCTCTCAGTGCTCTATTTGCTTCGAGAATCAAATTAATGGCATTATTGCCATTATTATTATTCTCCTCAGCCATTGTCTGATTTGAAGCTACAACTTGCAAATTCTCCCTTTGACGTCTTTTGAAAGTTCTTTCTATCTTAGGATCAAAAGGAACAAGATTCAAGTTGTTTCTTCTTTGCATATGATGACCAAAGATACCTGCAAACAAACAAAAACTAATATTAAAACAAGAAAAATAAAATTTGAAGTAAGACTAAATTGCTTGGTATTTGTATTAATAAAAATTCTAAAAACAATTCTTCAGCAACGACGTCAAAAACTTATCAGTTAAAATTCTACTACGCAAGTAATACGTATCGAATATATAGTATATAAGCAAGTAGAGTGTTGATCCCACAAGGAATTAATCTAAAACCTTACTAAGTACTAAAATTAGAACAATTTAATATTATCCAAACAATCCAAATTGAGTAATTAAATAAAACTAATAAACTAAAATTTAAACTAACAAGAAAAATCAAAATAATAAGTATAGAAAGGATCAATATTAAATAATCCTAGGATTACAATATCATTCACACTTTATCTAAATCTTACCTCTTTTCCTTAACTTATTTCAATAGGTTGAATTGCTAACCTAGTGTCTTAGATTATTTATAAGGGTCTCCTGACTCATCTTATAAAAATATCTATTTTAACCAAAACACTATATCCATATGTGAATTGAAATTATAATAGACTCATTAAGTTTAGGCTCTAATCTGGCTACATATGGCCTATAGGTATATCCCTATCCTATACGCAAATCAATTAAATTGATCATATGCTATCCCAATTTTAGTCTACTCTAAACTCCTTTTCTCAAGTTTGTTTAGGTTCCTAGATTAATTTAATTGGTGATCAAGTAATTAAAAGCATTAAGAACAAATTGGAATAACAATTCAATTCCCATTGAAAATAAGTAAGAAAGAGATTAAAAACTTAAACTACATGTGAGTTCAATTGCAATCCTAAAAAAAGAAAATTAGCTACTCATGATTGCAAAATCAAATAACATTGTATAAAATTCAACCATTGAAGGTAATAAGAAGAATAAAAGCTAAGGAACAAAATAATGATTAATGTTTTGATTTCCAAGTTTTTGCCTCAACTTTTGACTTCTTGAATCTCCAATGGTTCTCCCCTTCTAATAGTCTTGAAATATCCTATTTATACTAATAGACTTAACCTATACTTCCTTAGGTTGACCTAGAGTTTAATTGGGCTTAAAAACATAATGAGAGGCCTAAAAAATAAATTGTTAGTTTTTACAAATTGCTATTTTGGGCATAGTACGTCTAGCTACTTTCCAATGTGAGTTTCTCTATCTTCAAGGTAGAACTGGGCAAAATGGTCTTATCAAAATTATAGCTCTGTCTCTTAGCTTTTCAATGGTCCAAGAATCGCAACAGTTGAAATTCTGTAGCTCGAGATATGACCAAAACACTAAAGCATATGCAAGCAGATTTCTAGATGCTTTAACACCTTACTTTCCAAAATTAAGTTCAATTACTTTAATTCCTACCAAAAATATAAAAACTAATAAATATTAACCAAATTAAAAGAAATAACATAAAATTAAAATAACTCACTTAAAAATAAACTAAATATAAAAAGAACTAACAAATAAGTAAATTACAAATGAAACCTGAAGACTTAGCTAATATTTAATAACAAAATCGGCATAAAATAATTCTATAAAATAGAATTATCAAAAAGGCGTAGGTTTTTCACCGAAGAGTCCCCAAGCATTGTCATTCTTTTGTGTGAGGAGTTTAATATATTTTTACCATCCTACTTTTACCATCATTTAATAAATGAATGATAAACGAATATTTGATAAAAGATAAAAAAAATATTTTAATTTTTTATATTTTTAATCAAATTAAAAAATATAGTGATACAATTACATTTAAAAACTAATGGAATTTGTTATCTATCACCTTAAATAAAATAATTAATTTCAATCTTATTCCATTTATTATTGTATTTAAATCTGCAATTGAATTGGGTGTAATGAATTAAATTAATAAAATTTCTTATGAGCATGCATCATATAATATATATATATATGTATAAATTGTACCTTATTGGATTTGATGTAAACAGCACATTTTACGACACATTAGAAAAATTTTTAATTTTGACTATTTAATAAATTCAATTATCGTAATCTATCAAAAGTAAAATGAAATGAATCTTTAGTGAAAATATAAGAAAATAACCAAATGTCACTACTTATTCAAAAGTCACCAATTATCTTTTAATTTCAAAGTTTTCTTTTTTCCACATCTTTTTTTAATATTTTGAAATCACAAAGTAAGTTGATTAAGAAAATTTAATTAATTCGATTAACTATACCTTCTTCATGTGAACCAATAGAAGAAAGAACAAAGAAGAAAAAAAAAAGCTTCATTATTGTAGCAAAGTTATCCCAAATCGCCATTGTGGAGAAACGACATATTTGAGGACTTCATGGACGGTTCAAAATCTTAAAAAAAAGTGTTTTCTTGGCATAATATTTTAAAAAAAATCCTTAAATTATTCAAGAAAATTCAAAAAAGTCTTCACATTTTTATTGCATTCAATCAAACCTTTATGCTTTTATTTTAAGCCAAATAAGTTTCTATATTTTTATTTTGAGTCAAATAAGCTCTTATAACAAATGATTGACCTAATTAACTCTTGTGACTGATGATCAACACTGACGTGACATGCTAACATATCATAATAAATAATGATGTGGCATGTTAATATATCATAATTGATTATAACGTGACATAATAATTTAGCATGATAATATGATTTTGCGACATTTTTTATCCTCCACATCATTGCCATAAGGATATAAAATGATAAGTGGTATTTTGACTAATGACACTTAGTCAATCATTAGTCATAAGGGTTTATTCGATTTAAAATAAGAGTACATTAGTTTAATTGTACACTAAAAAAATAAAGACTTATTTAAATTTTTTTGAATAATTTAAGGGCTTATTTGAGCATTATGCTTTTTTCTTTTTGGCCAATAGGATTTTATGATGTTGAGTTTATAAACTATAGCTCGACTATTTTATGAATTAAGTTAAAAGTAGCATGTTCGGAAAAGTAAAATGTGAATAGTTAAAATAATGCCATAATACTAAATAACTTCTTATTGCTAACCAACACATCTATTAATATACAAAAACATTTACTTGTAGCAAACATCACCCATAAACCATAATAAGGATTATACAAAACCAAGTTCAACGTATTCTTGACAACAACAACCTTAACCAAAAAAAAAAAAACCTTAAAACATATTGTCACCTTCATTATCAACTGTAGAACATAAACTAGAGATTATGTAAACTATTTATGGCCACTTTATTAGTTTTCACTATATAGAGAAGAGATTGGCTTGTTTCTAAAACTTTTCCTCTTCCTTTCCCACTTGTATTAGTTCCCCTAGCTTGTGCACCATGACAAGAAACTCCACCCTTAGTTTAAGCAATTAGAAGAAACCTTCCCTTACTTATGTATCAACCTAAATAAAAGCTTACTGAAGCAGCATTTCCCTTTCTTTTACCAATAAGAGTAGTAATAGTACCAACACATGTACCACCATTCTTTGGTAGTAGAATATGTGCCAATTAAAGCAACTTTTCCTTTAGAAAAAGTATAAGTAAAAATAAGTGTTGCCTTTCCTCTACAAGCGACAACAACAACAGTTAAAATGGAAACAATATCAGTTCTTCCTTCGCTGGCAATAGCACTTCTTTTTACCTTGGAACATGTAACAAGAACATAAGCAGTTCTTCCTCTTCCAACAGTAGATTCAAAAGCCTTTTTTCCTTTGCCAATATTAGAAACAAAATCACTATTTCCTCTACTAGTCTTTCTCCAACCTTTTCCATGTCCTTATGCAGTAGCTATAACTTGTGCCTTTTTTTTAGACAATCTTCCCCAAGTAACACTATCTTATATTCCAACATGATTGTACAAGTCCTTGTATGCTATGGTTTAGGTTATTATTATTAAAATAAAATAACAAAGCTATTACTATAAATTCATTTCTATAATTGTTTGTAGCTACATCCGACAATACTTCATCCATGTTTTAACATGGGGTATGGCTACTACCTTGTTATACAAAAACGTATGCTAGATTTATCTTTTGGTAGTTGCAATCAAAGTCATGGACATATTTAAAATGTGTTGCTACAATATTCACGTCTGACATACATTCTACTATGAACTCATGTCTTGTTGTTTGGTTGTGTGTTTTTCTTTACTTTCGGTGCACTATTGGTTGTGTTTGATTGGCTACTTGGTTAACATCCTATGTTGTTTTCCACAATAACCATGTTTCTATTTTACAGCATTGCCAATAATTAGAGTATAGTTACAAGTACTGTATACTTGCAAATTCTATCTAATCTTCATTGTAAAAATAATAATTATAATACTTGTAGGTAATCTTGGGCTTGTACATTCCTATCCACTTTTGCATCTATATTGACATTAATTTGCACCAACTTAGGTGATGCTTTACATTTCTAGCATCAATGTTGCTTTTTTGCATTTCAAGCCCTATAAAGGATCCATTCCCTCTTCAACAACTCTTCTATGACACGTCTTGGAATTGTGTCCAAATTCTCAAATGTCTAACCAGCCCATTCCATGTCTACATAGTTTGTTAATACCACTGACTTGGTTTTCAAGTTTTATAACATTTTTCTCCTTTTAGTTGAGTGTCTTCCTTTTTATTCTTTATCATTAGAGACTTAATACGATCTCCAACAACTTTTGGTCATTTTTTAAAGTCATGAGTAGGGTTGATCACATTTTCGTAAAACTTCATGTAAGTCTCAATATTATAACATTCATGAACATACTTGGTCCTCATGATTATGAAGTATAACAAAAACTCGATGTGGACATGGGATATTATAAAACTTATATCTCCTACAACTACAAGTTTTTTACTCAATGTCAACCACAAACTAGGATGCCTAACTTGATATTTAAGGCCATTAGAAGGTTGTGGCCAACAAATATTAACTTGTGTCTTAACTTTTACCTTTTTCTAAAAAATAAAATTGGTATAAATAAGATTATTATGTTTCTTCATGGCATCTTTCTTTATAAAAAGCCTATTCATTAACTTGCATCTAATAATTTCAAGCATGGTTGTTATAGGTTTACATCTTGTCTGTAAAGCTCGACTCTATAAAATATATGCTATGTTATCCATGTGCTGGATGGAATGTTTACATACTCGAATGCCTCAAAAAAGCATTAAAAGTCGGTATTGTAACTAGAGGTACAACTAAGTCGATTTAAGCTTCAAACAAGTTCAAATGAAGATTTTAAGATGAAATTGAGAATTTAAAGTCTAAGAATAACTTAAAATGATGATTCGGAGTTCGAGGAATGATTTGGAGTCAAATTGGAATATTCATGGTCTAGGGGTAAAATGGTAATTTTACCATTCGAGGATAAAATGAGAATTTTTAGAAAAGATTTTGACCACATTTGACTAAGATTGATCATTTGGAGTATAATTTGAGGTTGACTAGTGAAAAAAATTATGATCCTAATATTTTTCGGAGCATATGGGCGAAATCGTCATTTTGTCACTTCGGGGGCAAAATTGTAATTTTGCACCACCCAACACATGTCCAGCACATGAAATACACTTATTATTATTGTGGATGAGTGAGAAATTATGTGTGGTGGAGAAGTATTGCTTAATTATTAAGTTTCAAAAAGTGGTCTAATAATAGGGTGACACATGGCACATTTTTAACCATTTAATATTATCCTTTAAAAAGCCAATTTAAACCCATTCTCTTCACTTCATTTGACCGGCCATAGTTAAGCACAAATAAGGAAAGAAGAACAAAAACCCTAGCCACCAAGATTCAAGAGAAAAGTGTGAGAATTCAAAGAAACAAGTGAAAAAGGTAAAATTTCTTGATTTTGGCTAGTGATCTATCATTCTTGTGCATTCTTTTTCATTTTAAACGGTTGAGAATCAAGATTTCATGATGGTGTTCTTGCTGGTCAAAGCTTTAGAGAGAGGTTTTGATGCTTGAATTAGTTAGATTTCAACATATTCTAGTGTTTTTAGTTAGTTAGTGATGTGTAGTATGAAAAACAACCAAGAAAAATTCATTTTCTCTTATTACCCATCATTGGTCGAATTCTTCATGTAGTGTGTTGATGTTGAAATTGATTTTATTCTAAGTGAATTTGGTTAGGAATTGATGAATTATGGTGTGAGAATCAAGCTTGAAAAATTTTATTGGTAGTGGACATTTCATGGTCGAATTTCACTAAAGAATATGTGAGGATGATTTTGCCATATTTCAAGTTATTTAAATTGTGTTTGATGATTTGGAATATTGAAGGAAAAATGGAATTATTTGGGATTGAATTTGGTATATTGGCCAATTATTCAGGTAAAAAATTAAATGAGGCCAATATCGATTTATTTAGGAATACAATGGAATTTAGAAAAGATATCATATTTAGATAGTCACCCGAGCATTTCACATTTCATTTTACGCATCAGTATAGAGCCTGATTTGGTTTTATATCAATTTAGCACCAATTCAGTGAATTGTTTGTTGTGCATTATGGATAGGTGGTGAGCAAACTATACTGGTAAAAGTAAAGACATTGTGCCTGAGGATCGAGAATAGGAGTATTTCGAACTCCTAATACTGTGAATAAACTTACTATCATCTTAATTATCTGAAATGGTTTTTAATCATTTTGGTGATTTTATGGAAAATGAATTTAAATGGTAAATTGTTATGTTCTATAAACAAAACGTGATTTAAATAAAATGATTTTATAAATTGTCCTAATAAATTAAATGATGATTTTGAAAATAGAGTAATTGGAGACTAATTGCCTTGTTGTAAACTGTAAATTTAAATTGAATGGCTTATGGCAATATGTGGGCATGAATGGTTGAATTGGAAATTGTCTTGAAACTATATGAATTGTTTGTTTTGCCGTAAGTGGCTGGATTTGAAATGGTTAAAAGTTTTCCCTTCGAGAGAAGTTTAAAAAGGTCTGGGGTTCGAAGCTTGGCGAAGAGGTTCTGCGGGACCTGTCCTTAGCACGATAATGCGACAGAGGAGTAAGTCAAGTGATGGGGACCTAGACCTATCAATATTAGCTATGTCATGCTGTGGATATTTTATTGAATTGGTGGTAGATAGAGGGTCAATGCAATGACGAGTTTTGTAGACCAACTTATTAGAGGGGCACGGTTCCCCGTCATATTCTTACCTCAATCGGAGAGGTGCGAAGGGTAACTCTTGAGGTATGGTTAGAGTCCACTTCGCTCGAATACCACCACGGGGAGGTGAACTCCGCTAATGCCAAGCAACGACTGTGTTATCGGATGTGAAAATGTGTTTATATGTATATGACATTTAACAGCCTTGGCGGACTCGGGTAAATGCCCCTGTACAAGGCATCAACGAGTACTAGTTTTGGCGGGAGCAAAGTTTTTCAAGAAATCATAAGTCTGGTTGAAAATTTAATGAAATACAATGGTTTACACGAGTAGGGATGAATCTTCAAGTTATAAAAAACGTATTGTGATGTGATATTTTATTTGTCTCCACTTACTCGACTTTAGATATTTTTTATGATGTTTGTTTACTCATTAGGATTTTATAATCTCACCACCCTTATTTCCTCACATTTCAGGCTCAGGATAGTCAGTAGTTAGCCAATATCGTCGAGAGACAAATTTTGGAGTTACAACCTTGGAAATCAAAGGTTTACCGACTCACAACCTTAGTTCAATTTTGTCGTTCTGGGGCCCACGTGTCATTGTAAATTTAACTGCATACTCTGATTAACTTTATTACTATATGTAAGAATTTATTTTGTTTTTACGTTCTAAAAATTATTTACGTACAGCTCTAAAAATACTGTTTTATAAGAAAATAGATTATTTTATTGAATATTTTTATTATATTCAAAAAGTCACAATTTCACTTCAAACGAACGTTTTAGATATCTAAATTTATTTTTAATCATGAAATATGTGTTTTCTACTCACCTATTACGTTTTTAGCCGGTTTTGAGATTTTCGAAGAAAAATACCAAAATACCTTTGTGAAACAAAAATTATTTTTTAATTGTTTTAAGTTGGAAAAAGCTCAAAATCCTTTGAAACATGAGATTTGACCATTGTTGCTCACAAGGGAGGTGAGAAAATTGGTATTAAAGCCTTGCGAGGTCTTGGTCAGCATTCCAAGTAATGAGTGTCTATCAGGACATCGCGGCAGTTGTCACAAGCTCGATGAGAGTTCCGGGTCGTGACATTGTCTCTAGACTCCATTTGTTCAAATACTTGCATAGATCGTTTAACAATATGTCACACTTGGGGAATTCAAGAATTCCTTAATTTGTTACCTAGTCTAAGTAAACAAAGGCTTCTCTAAAAAACATTTCCATGCTTTCTCTAACATTCTTCAATTCATTCATCTAAGAATTAAACTCTGCACTATATCTAGCTTTGACAGCATTCTATGAATAATCCTAAAGTGTCTTCCCTGTAAAACGAGTATCACTAAAATAAGTGCAAAGGTGCTTCATACAATTCTTTTACTCTATCATAATAAACATTTCTGTTGTTGAAATTGATCTCAATAAACATTCTATAGAATAATCCTAGAACCAACTCCATGATTCTTAGTTTCACCCTCTACCATTGCTTAGGCAATAGGGAAAATACAAGTGTTGGGATCAATTTCAATAGCAATCAATAGTCGACATTCATATCTTATTTTCATCCAAGTTCCATCTACATGCTTATGACAAGTCTACAAGTAGCTTAAAAAACCACTTTTTCAAGCATTTAAACAAATAAACATTCTATAGAATAAGCCATTATGAGTGTTTAGTTTCATCGTTGAGCCAAGATTGGAGTACATTATCTTTTCACAATAAAATCTTAGCTTTGCATTTTGCTACCTTTTTGAGCCCTTTATTTTTTCTGCACCAATCAACTTTGCTCTATAGCATATAGTTCAAGGTGCATCAATATTAGATTCTTTCAATATAGTACCTTAAATGCTCTACAAACCCCATTGTGGATTAGACCTAAACAGATCTAACCATTTGTTTGCAATCAACTTAGCATCCATGTACTTCTTGACAAACTCCTTACTAAATTGGTGCTCATCACAACACTTTTTTATTTGTAATGTCTTCCCATCTACATATAAATATGCAGCTAACCCATAGACACCATTTCTTACAATAACTCTTTCTTTGTCATTCTTGTCCATGTCTATACCTACCCTGTAAATTATAGATTGTTGTTTGATTGCCTTTTCCAACTCTTTAAAATCTCTAAACAACATTCCTAAGCAAAATGCAGTGTTTCAAATCAACTTCTGCATTGAACTTTGGCAAAATGCCACGTCTACTTATAAAGCATACATTATCTCTATTATAATCATCTTTAATTATTTCTTCCATCTTCAATTTTGAACTTGAACTGATAATATCAAAATACATTTCTCCTTACCTTTGAATATCTTTAACTATCACATCTTTATAGTGCATATAATCCAAATAAATTTCAATTAAAAGTTTGTTCTTATCCACATTAAACACTTTGGCAAAATCTTTTAAAAATAAGCAATTTGGCAAAATAATAAAAACATTAAAGTGATGTTGACTTAAGATACACATTCCTGAGTGGCTTAACAAAATATCAAAACAAACAGCAAAATATAATTTTAAACCAAGTAAACAATATATCATGCATAAACATTGACAATATTTTCAACATATAGTAGACATCATTTTCAATTTTATTAATCTCCATTTATTTTTACCACTTTTTATTATTCGTTTATTTTATTGATAATTTAGTTTTTGGTTCATGGGCTCACATTAGGTCCAAATTCCACAACAGGGCTCGTGTCTAAGTTTGGAGGGCCTATAAGGCCAGATTCATTTTAGTCTAGGCCTGAAACGCATGAATTAGTTTTAAGGCCTTGCTTTGGTTTTTCTATTTAAAGCTTCGTAGTTATACAGGATTAGCAGAATTTATCAAAACTAAAATGAATCTAACATTAAAGCTAAGACCATATTAGAGAATTAAAACAAAAGAACAAGAACATTCTGGAATAAAAATTGAAAGACTAATTGACTGGAGAAAACAAAAAAAGGATAACAAAATGCACTCTGCTAGGAGCGTTTTCACACCCTGTCAAAAGTCAGCACACAAGAAAATCAACGACTAACCAAAGAGTACCTGAAAATGGCACCTTCCTAAACCGTATATAGACAACAATACATCACCAAATGAAAGGCTTGAAGAAGAAACCCTAGAGGTAAAAACCCTAGGGAAAAAAAAGAAAGAGAAACCCTAGACCCTTAAATATTTTTAGAAATCCTAGAAAAAAATTTTGGTAGAAAACTTTTTTTGAAAAACCAACCCTAGTTTCCATCAGCCACAAATAACTACAATCAGAACCAAAAAAAAGCAAAAAAACAAAAACAAAAACAAACACAAAAAGTGATAAAGCAATGCTATGGGGAGTTTTTTTTTAGTTTCGTAAGGTTTAGGAGTTTTAGGGCTTCATAGTTTTTGTTTTCCTCTTTCTATTTCAATCAAGGAAGAAAATAGGCGAAGATTGGCAATATAAATAGCTGAGCAACAATAGTTTTGGGGGTGAGAAGTTAAAATTTGGGTTAGGCTTTGAAGAGGAGAAATAAAGGTCGCTCAGGTAAAAAGAGAAAGTGAGGGCAAAAATGAAGAGAAAGGAAGAAAAAACGATTAAATAGCTAGGGAAATGGCGACATTGTAGGGAATAGAAAGAGAGGCTTGGAAGCTACTAAAAGGGCACGTCTTTAGGAAAAGGAGACCAGACTTTTGAAACAAGCCGTAGGCTTTCAAAAGCCTAATCACCAAAATCAGTTCAAGCCCAAAGATAAGTAAAGCCTACTCCCGTTTGCTTTTGATTTAATTTCTAGGCTTGAGATTGTTGAGTTTGTTTGTCCGGCCTGCATGTGTTTGGGCTCAATAGAACTTAAGGAATGAAAAAATAAAATAAGATTTTTATATAGATAAAATAAATAAAAAATATAAGAAGATTTACTTTAAAAATAATGAACCTTTAGAGTAGAAAAGCATAAGTTGTGGTAGGTGAAAAGGAATATATTTAGTTAAAAAAATTTATGGAAAAGAAATAGATTTTTGGTTATAAAAATACATCAATAAATAAAATATATGTAGAAAAGAAATGAACATCTGGTCATGAAATGTTAGATAGATATAAAATATAGGAAAAATAAATATTTAGTTATAGAAATAGATTTAACTATATGTATATAGGAAAAATGGATATTTACCTCTAATATATATTTAGGAAGAAATTTAAAATATAGAAAAATGAAATATCAGAAATAATCATAAAATGTTTAGTTATGCAAAGTTTAAATAGACATAAAGAAAGGGATGAAATACATTAGGGAAAATATAAAATTAAAACATAATAAAATAATATAGAATAATATCAAATTATTTAGTTATGCAAAGTTTAAATAGACATAAAGAAAGGGATGAAATACATTAGGGAAAATATAAAATTAAAACATAATAAAATAATAAAGAATAATATCAAATTATGTGAAGTAGGTAGCTTTATCTAAAATAGGGATGGTTACAAATAGATTGAGGAAATGAAAATAGGATAAAATAAAAACTATTTATATAAATGGGATGATTATTTGACTTAATACCGATGATGGAATATTTTTTGAGACACGATAAGTCACTATCTTGAATTAATTTTCCTAAGTAAGGGATTTTGGTTAAGACTCCACTAATACGATGAAAGGGTTTTAATTTTGAGTATCAATATTTATAACCCTAAATAAGTATAAAAGAAATTCTAAATAAAAAATATTAACCAAATAAAAAACATAGAAACAAAAAAGAAATAATATTAAAAAATAATAATGATAATAATAACAAACACAAAAGAGAATAGAGGAAACATATAGCTTTAAAATAATATAGAGTTGAAAAAAATTTAAAATAATAATATTTATGATGAAAAAAATAAAATTTAAATTTTAAAAAATGAGAAAGGTAGACAAAAAAGATAAAATGTCTAACTATATAAGACACAGTTAGGAAAAAATAATACAATAAATAAATAAATGATTTTGCTTTCTAGGGATAAAAAAATAATAAAATGCTTGAAATAAATAAGGATAAAACAGTAAATAAAAGATTTCAAATATGGTAGAATTATATGGATAGTGATTAATAATAATTTATTGCATGACACGAGTCATCATTACATTATTTAAATGTCACAGCATTTCGATATATTTGTGCATGCTAGCGAATACCCGATGATCGGACTTTTCAAGAGAGCTTGTGAAGACGAATTCCTTCGAAAAATTTTCTAGATGAAAAGATACATTCGAGTCCCACTAATCTAATAGGAGGGCTCCAAGAATGTCTTTAATAAAAGGATTTCGCTCATATTAAGGTTTACATTCATGAAGAAAAAAATTATTATTTTTACCTGCAAGTGATCACGTCGATTATGGGATTTGCTCGATAAACTTGTAAAGGTGAGCTTTCCTGAGTAATTTTCTAAGTGAGAGATTATCCTCGAATCTAGACCAGTCAATATGGGCAGGCTCGGCCCAGCCCGACCCCAATCCTTGTGGGCTATAAAAATAAGGGCTGGGTCGGGCCGACTCATATTTTAAATGAGCTGGAAATTTCCCAACCCAGCTCACCCCTTGCTAGCCCAAAAGCTGGGTTAGGCCAGCCCATGGCTTTTGTTTTAAAATTTTTTAATTTTTTTTACACTTTATTAATTAAATTTGTACCATGATTTAATCCATAAATTGAATAAGAAAAACATGTTAGTTGTTACAAACAAATAAATTGCACAAAACAATATAAATAAAAATGCAAACATAAATAAGCAAATACATTAGATCAAATATAAATAAAAATTTAATATTTAACACAATTACACAAACTAATGATGTTTTGGTCAATTTTCATCTTCAATCAAAATATTCAAGTCTTGTTTGGACAACAATGATGTCTCCAGGTCTTTATCATCATCATTTAATATTCATTGTCATAAAAAAAATAATGAGTTTCAATTTTAACTACAATTATTAATTTAACAAATAAAGATTAAAGACATTGAAATATATAAAATAAACAATACCATCGGTCGCTAAAAAAAGCCATGCAACCAATTTTTTGTGCAAACAAGCATATGAACATTTTCATGGCGGAAGGAACTTCTAAACTTGGTGAGAACATGACTACAAATACTAAAAGCAGACTTAGATGCTACCGTAGTAATTGGAATGCTCAATACATCTTGTGCCATAATAAAAAGATCAGGAAAGTGCTTAGCATTATCCTTCCAATAATTAAGCACATCCAAGTCTTCAAACACTTCATAATCAAGCTTTGCCTCATCTAAATAAACATCCAACTCAAACTTTCCAGCAATAGAAATTGTTTCATTTTGAAACATTTTGAACTCTTACAAGTTTTAAATACATAAACAAAAAAATAATTATCAAAATATAAATAAAATAACATAAATTCTCATGTAATAAGATAAAGGGAAGACAAAAAACTTACACTAAAAATCTTTGATCCCTTAGATTTAGTTCCCCCTCCAACTTGCCTTGGCAAATTACTCATTGGCTGAGAAGATGAACTCGACACACGAGTGTTACTTGCATATTCTTCAAAGAGCACGTACAATTTTGTCTTCACATTTTCTAACCTTTCATAACAAGTAGAAGCATCAATCTTAGAATAGCAAAATTTTAAGAAATCAAGCTTCATCCTTGGGTCAAGAATAGCTCCAAATGCAAGCACTACACTATAATCTTACCAATACTTATCAAATTTCATTTTCATCCTTTGAGACATATCCTTGATAACCGCATCTTCATTATGCAAATTCTGATTTAAAATCGATTCAATTTTCCAAACTTGCATGAATAATAAGTTGGAAGTTGGATAAGATGAACCAGATATCAAGTTTGTAGTATCATAAAAAGGCTCCAAGAATTCACAAATTATCATTGCTCTCTCCCATTCCTCATCAGATGGATTGTATTTATAAGTTCTATCAACAAATTGAAGGCCAACAAAAGCTTTTTGATATTTGATAGCACTTTCAAGCATCAAATATGTTGAATTCCATCTTGTTGACACATTTAAACGTAACCCAACACCTGCAGTAATACCAACATGCTGAACACATTCTTAAAATTTTTTCATCCTCCCATCTGAAGCCTTTACATATTTCACACTCTCTCTAACTTCAATCAATGCTTCATTGACTGCTTTCCAGCCCTCTTGAACAATCAGATTTAATATATGAGCACAACAACGTACATGAAAAAATTCACCATCACAAATCAAGCTACTTTGTAAATGAAGATGGCATTTCAAGATACTTTGCATGTTATCATTAGCAGATGCACTATCTAAAGTCAAAGAGAAAACTCTTCTATCTATTCCCCATTCTTTCAAACAATCAAATACAGTAACAACTAATTCAACTCCAGTATATGAAGGAGGCATACGACAAAAGTTAAGTAACTTGCTACATAACTTCCAATTTTCATTAACAAAGTGAGCAGTCAAGCAAATATAGCCCTCAGAAGTAAATGTTGTCCATACATCAAAAGTCAAACAAATTCTATTAGGTACCTTGGCCATGGCTTGTTTAAGCTTCTCTTTCTCTCTCAAATGAATTCTCTAGACATCAGATACAACAGTGTTTCTAAAAGGCATCACCACATCTGGATTTACATACTTAGCCCAAGCTCTAATCTTATCATATTCAACAAAAGTATAAGGCAAGTCATGCTTAATTATGGCTTTAGCAAGCATGTCACGTGAAATCCTAGGATCAAACTTTTTAGCTTTTACTTTTCCTTCATAATCCATTAGCATTTGATGTGGATTAAAATAGGAAATGAATTTACAACTGTCAATCTGATGCCGTAAATGTGAAGTGCCATAATTAGAGCCACCAGGTTTAGGACCAATCTTGTACTCCGTTTTACAATCGTTACAAGTTGCCCTTTCGACTCCATCTTGCTTTTTGCCTATTTTAGTGAAATAATTCTAAACATTTGAAGTTTCTTTTTTGGCCTTCTTGTTCAATTGTTCAAATTCAGATATATAAGACTAAGAAGGAATTTCATTATCATTCAAAATTTTCACATCATCATCCACATTTATAAAGTTTTCAACTGATTCATGCATCTCCTAAACCCTTCAAATAACATAAATAAGAATACAAATTATTAAAATTTTACATAAACTGATTAATCCAATTCAAGAGTTAGATTATAGGCAATTAGGCATGGGTTCTGTGTTAGTGAAACATTCAGTAGAAACATAAACAAAACAAAACAAAAGATATGGAAATGTCTAGCAACAACAACATCACAATTGAAAATGCCCAGCAACAACAACATCACAATTGAAAATGTCCAACAACAATAACATCACAAATTCACAATTCACAAATGTCCAACATCACAATTCACATATGTCCAACAACAACAACATCACAATTCACAAATGTCCAACAACAAGCCAACAACAACATCAACACATCACAATTCACAAATGTCTAGCAACAAACCAACAACAACATCAGTATATCACAATTCACAAATGTCCAGCAACAAGCCAACAACAACATCAGCACATCACAATTCACAAAAGTTAAACCACTTCTAACATTTTTAATTTTTTATACAAAATTATTCACAAAACTTGTCAGAAGTTTACCGAGATGTCGATGTCGGATGAGAGGACGATGGGCAGATGCCGGACCGAACGCCCAGTTGGGGAGCTTGAGACTTGACTTGGGAGTTGGAAGGACTAACTAGTTCTGAGGGAGTCGGGGAGACGAGGAGTCAAGTGAATCAGTCAATCGAGTGCAAGGTGCCGATGCCGGATGGGAGGAGAAGACGATGAAAAGGGCAGATGCCAAATTAGATGCTGAGTCGGGCTCCTTGGGGACAACGAGACTTGGCTTGGCCGCTTGGGAGTTTGGAGTTGGGAGGACTAACTGGATCTAGGCTAGGGGAGTCGAGGGAATCGGTCAATCGGGTGCAAGGTGCCAGTGCCGGATGGGAGGAGAGAACGATGGACGGGGCAGATGCTGGATGGGACGTCGTGTCGAGGAGTTAGCCAGTCGGGGGAAAGAGAATCGGGTTACTGGGTCTGGGTTAGGCTTAGGCAATAGGCAGATTAGGAATAAGATTTAAGAATTCTTTTTTCTTTTGGCCCATCAAGTTGGCCCGTCCCAACCCGAGTCAGCCCTTAAGCAACCGAGAGAGCCCATCTAGCCCTGATTGCAATATGAGCTTCAATTTTGACAAACCAACCCACCCCATATTTAATAAAAATGGGCTGGCCCAAATAGGCCTAGCCTATTTTGACAAGTCTACTCGAATCCCACAATATGATGGGCGGATCTGAAAAAAATCTCAACAAAAGGTTTCATTAAACGTTTTATCAATGTTTACGTCATGCATTTCATGATTGCATCATGTGCACGATACAACAATAAGCTTTATTTTATTAACAAAATAAATAAACAATGATTAAAGAAACACAAGAATAAAATTAAAAATTAAGGTTCAAATAAGATAACACATGATTAGTTAGTACTATTCATGAAACGAGCGTCACAGGATGCTTATCCTTCCCCGTATATAACCATACTCCGGAATCCAACTCTAAACTTGCAAATTAGTTTTTTGTTCTTTAGACGACCCTAGAATCAATTTAGGATTTTCTCGTATACTTCAATGGCTGACCAATCACACCTAAACAAAAAAGATTGGTGACTCTTAAAAATTTCCTTATCACACATAGCAATACATATATAAATAATAAATGTAAAAAATCTTAAAAAATAGTTAACATGGTAATCAAAAGGTGCTTCAACACCAAAATACTTACCCTATTTTGTGCTTCTTCACCAAGTAATCTCGATAGTGGATTCATCACAATATTATGAAGATTTCTCATATTATATTACATAGTTAGCGACAAACTCAAACTTCGTCAAGTTTTTCGCAATGGGTGGACCAATTTAGTTATTTGACCTTAACCCTTAGCCTTTTCCTCTCTAATTTCTTGCAAGTCCCTTTTTTATTTTCTTTAACACTTCATCTTTTTTTCTTTTCCAAACTTCATCTTAAAAGAAAACAAATAAAGGATAAAAATAAAATATTATAAAAAATTCGTGGATGGATGGAAAATTTTTACTTGTTAATTTGTCTATTTCATTGATTTTTATATAAGATATAATACTTGATGCAAATTCATTCCATTTGAATCAAGCCAATAGAAATTATCAACTAATTATTGACATTTAAAACAAATTCAGATACTGATAATTGTTATTTATATTCACACAATTAGAAAATAAATTATATTTGAACACTAGATAATACTGAAATTAAAATGTTAATTAACTAAATAATAAAAAAATATATTTTTTTACTAAGAGAATAGACATGATGTTATTTTAAGTAACAAATATTTAGGTTTACAAACCTTTAAGTAGACTTACACCCAAGTCAAGTCAAGTCAAAAATTAATAGCATTTGTCTTTACAATTGTAAGTGATTCTTAATGTTCATTTGGCATGTCTTTTTTTCAATTTATCTATCTTTAAATGTAAAAATCAGGCCCAACAATGATTATGATAAGCTTTAAAAAAAAAGTAGGTTTTTTAAAGAACAAAATTTTAAAAAAAATGAGTTTTAGGAAAAGTTCCAGTGACATGGCACGTGAGTCCAACCCCAGCCAACCATTGGACGAGCATGCAGGTGAGGGGTTCCAGTGCGTACAAAATAGGGTGAGTTGCAAGGGGCTCCACGTCGCCTACGCATTAGCAAGTCGCATGCGCTACTAGGCTAAGCACATTGCACAAGCAAGCTGTTCCTTCGCACAATGGGCCATGCTAATAGCACAGCTCGAATGTGCGTTGTGCATCAGGAGAACCCTAGTGCCAAAAATTTAGGCACCACACAAGGGTACCTGCGCAACGAACACCCTTAGCTTCGACAACAAACTGCGCATAGTGCACCCACAAGGCGCACAAACTTGCTGCACACAGCTACACAACCCAAGGCACACCACTATCGAACCAACGCTCCAAAGGCAAAACTAGTTAGGAAGAGCCTCACAAGCTCCATAAAGGTCGTACTCCTTAGGCTGAAGTTAGGGTTGGAAACTTGCTTACCAAGCTAGGGAATATTATTTCCTTAGTTATATGTTTACTTTACTTGCACACCAAGGAAACCTAGGTTAGATATTTCCTTGTTTTATTTTATTTGCACTCCAAGTAGGCTAAAGGCTATAAATAGCCACTTTAGGTAAACTTTTCTTATCATCAAGTAATTTACTTTGTGCTTAGATCTTAGGTACTTTGTTTTTCTCTCATTGGAGCAACAATACTTATTTATTCTCCCTAATCTATTTCTTCATATTTACCTACTTTACATTTACGCATCGATCGTCAAGAAACCTCGTTTAGGCTTGCTTAGTCTTACAAACACTAGACTACATCGCCTCACAGAACTTGACTAAAGTTCCAAGCTAGTGACAGTTGGTATCAAAGCAATGTTTTTCAGAGCTAAGTATTACACAATTTGAAGATTGAGAGAGAGATGGCATCAATTGCTAAACAATCTACTTTGAATCAATAAGGCAGGGAAACAAAAGCTACCATTAAGAGAAGTAAGTCCAAGGATGCTTTATCTATACTAGAAAGTCAAATCACTAGGATTGAAGTTTTCATGGGAGAAACTCAAGACAAACTCGAAGAGATCGAGACCAATATGGAGTAGGTTGAGAAATAACACTAACTTATAAGAGCGCATAGACGATGCGGTAGAGACATTAACTCATCTCGCCACAACATTGGAAGAGTTAATTTTAGCCATACAACAAGAGATCATTAAACTTTGAGACAAGATCACATCTTTAAAAGCAATCACATCAGGTGACCGGCTTGGCACATCAACAAAAACCACCTTATAAGTACCAAAACCCAAGGAATTGCAAGGCAAATGGGAGGCCAAGGAAGTCAACAATTTCCTTTGGAGAGTCGAGTAGCATTTCGAGGTTATGGGCATAACGGACCATGCCCTAAAGGTCAATAGAGCTACCATGTATTTGATCGATATCGCCTTGTTGTGGTCGAGGTGACAATGCAATGCTTAGCTCTTGTAGACACCCATTTTAAAATCAACCAAAAAAATAAAAAAGTAATAAATAATAAAAATAAATAATATTATAATATAATTAAAATAAATAAAACAAAACAAAAATAAGAAAAAAGCTGGAGGCACATTGTCAACAAAAACGGAGCATTAAATGCTCCTTCGGCGGCCAAAGATTTGAGGATTAACTTCGGCACCAGTGCTGTTGACTTGAAGGTTGCCATCCAGGACTCATGTTGAACAAGGCAGATTTGCCTTCTTTGGTTATCCAAAAATTTCGACAACCGAGTTCTATAAGAACCCAAAAAAACTTTTACATGGAAGACAAAGTTTTTTTTTTAAAAAAAATCAAGCTTAGAAAACAATAGAGATTTTTGAAAACCCCAATCTAAAAAAGATCAGATCCTTGCAACAAACAAGAACAACAACCAAAAATCAAAAAAATCCCTAACTTTCTCTAGTAACCGGTAAGATACCCAACAAATTAAAGATCATATTTTCTTCTAACAACTGAAAGCCACAATCAAAGAAATAAAAAAAAACAAAACAAAACAAAACCAGATCTAAAAGTTAGAGTTTGGGTTGGCCGGCGACGAAAGAAAAAAAGGAGGGGAATCGGCTGTGAGAAGGTAGCACCAGCAGCAAAAGGGAGAAAAGAAAGAAAGAAAGAAAATGGGAGAAGGAATAAAGAAAAAGAAAACAAAAAGAGGAAAAGATCGGCGACGTGGGCGAAAGAAGAGGTAAAAAAGAAAAGAAAAGAAAAAACCTCAAATGGCATCATTTTTTTCAAGGGAGTGGAATTGCTCCTTGGACTTGTCTGGTAGGTTGCAACAGTCTACTTGGGCAACTATCTGAGCCCAATTGAGGTAAAAAAAAAATCACACTTTTGCTTTGTGGACTTGTGATGGCTTATGTTATTTGGGCTTAGTCTATTTTATTAGGATTAATATGATGTTTGATGATATATAGTGAGATTAAATAGTTTTAGCATAATGCTTTAAAATTTTTGGATGATATTAAAAATATGAAGATTAGTATAAGCAAGATATAGAATGGTGAATGTTAATGGTGAAAATAGTAAAAAGAAAAGTGTTTTAAATATTTTGTTAATCATAAAAAATTAGGATTTATAAGAACACACACACACACACACACACATATATATAATAAGTAAATAAATAGCAATAAAACCAATAATAGATTTAGTTTAGTTTAAAAAATAAAAATAAGTGGATGAAAAAGATGAGAGAAAAAATAAGAAAAAAAGAAAAAAAGAAATATTTATATTATTAATATATTTAGATATTCGTAAATATATGATAAAAAAATTGATAGAAATAATAATAATAATAAATCATGATACCAATATAAAAATTATAAGACAAAAGAAATGATTATTTGTGTAATTCCACCTAAAAAGGGTAAAGAGTTATCTTTTTCGGGTGGGTTACTTAAGTGTGGAGTTCGAGACGGATTTTCACCGAAGCGTCGAAATGAATCTGAATTCTATCCTCCAATACCCATAATTCAAATAATTGTTGTTAAAAATAATATAAAAAATAAATAATAATATGAACAAGGTAATAAATTCTCTTAAATTATTAAACATATTATTGCACGAAAATCAAAGCCACTAAATTAATAAATGATTTCATGTAGATATCATCCTTTTATCCTATTATAGCATGCCACATTTATCATGTAAATGGGGCGAGAATTTTGATTATGGGATTTCCCGAGGAGCTTGTAGAGACGAGTTCTTCCGGGGATATCCCTAGCTGAGGAAAACTTTGAGACTTCACTAAAACGTTGGGATAATCTTCGAATGATTTTCCAATAAAAGATTGCCGACCCCATTATTTAAAATAAACAAATCATGACATCATTTAGTGCTTACATCACCTACATACATAAAACTGAAAGACTCAATCAGCTGACTTAATATAAAATTAGTTAATAAGCGAGGATTAAGCAAATATGGGAATAAAATTAAAAATAGGTTATAGTAAGATAACTAAAGATTAAATGGTACCATTCGTGGAACGGGCGTCACGAAGGTGCTAACCCTTCTCCGCACATAATCGCACTCCCGAACCCATCTCTAAAAAATCGTAAACCAATTCTCGTTCTTTCAACAGATCTAAAATTAATTTAAGAATTTGTTGATTAGAACCGAGTTAATAGGTGACCAATCGCACCTGTAAAAGACGATTGGTGGTGACTCCTAATTGTTTTATTTTTGCCCACGTCTAGTGGTCGGGTTCTCAGACTCGGCACGTTACGAAAGCTTGACGACTCCATTGGGGACAGAAAAAAGAGAGTCGAGCCATTAAGTAATCATAAGTTATTCTAGGCCTTGAATAATTTAGTGTTTTCCTTAATCTCGAGCATGTATTTTTTACTACTTTTTGTTGCATTTATTGTTTTAATTCTTGTTATTGATATTTAATTACGGGGAAATTAGGATAAAGGGATGTGAGATTACTGACCGAAAGTCGATATATTCCTTCACACACATGACACATTTTGCATTCATGCATAAACTTTCTACCCGGGCTTTGTCCTTAATTAGAAAGGGGTTAAGGAGCTACGCTCTCGTGAAGTGATAACCTCCGCATGGGCTAGTGAAAACTCCCACTCAGATTGAACCTAGTCGGTTTGAAACCTGTAATGGGTGAGGACTAGGGTGCCTTACTAGTCCGTGTGGACAACAGTGAAGAACGATTTGGGAACCTCTAGCTCTAGTTTCAAACCAAACTCAACATGTAGAATACCGAGAGTCACCTTTGCCTAGGTAGAACTCTACCTGTGAGAATATATCTCTGACAAGGTACATATGAAGTAATTTTTCATACTCCCTCTACTCTAAATTCTCCCTACCAAATAAAGAAGGTATTATGCATACCCATGTTATTAATTACTTTCATTCATTTTTTTTTAATTAAAACTACTCTTAAAATATTGTCACTATACTAATTGGAACTTGTTGTCATTTTATTTTGCATATGCATATTTGCATCATAATTTTACATATAGGAAAAGTATTTGTCACTTGACAACCATTGACGGAGTAGATCCAATTACATTCATGGAGTCATCATGGCCAATCTTAAGCTATGATGGGATATGTGAGATGACCTAATACATGGCGAGCATTCAACAAAGTGAAGGGGATTGTTTGCCAAAAGAAAACATATCAACACTGCTTGAAAGGGTTCACCTTGATCTGAAACAGAATGACCTTGTTGACCTGCTTGACATATAGGAAAGGTGAGGGACACAACTCGAGCAAATTTCGATAAGAAGTATGGCCATATAGCTCAACTCCTTAAGGTCTAGATTGATGAACAGTTGTTGAACACCATCGTGCAATTCTAGGATCCATCGTATAGGTGTTTTGTGTTCAATAAGGTGGATATGGTTCCCACAATCAAAGAATACTCAACTCTCCTACAAATTGATCTTGATAATCCGAACAAAATATATTAGAGATGACAAAAGACTAGGCACAAGCGTAAGCTAGCCAAGATTATGGGTATTACTCCAGGTGAAGTCGACCAAAACTTAAAAAAAAAAAGAGGACAATGAGTGTGTCCCATGGAGCTTTCTACGCAATTATATCACGAAGCATCGAGATACCGAGCAAGGACAGCTTGTGATGGCTTTAGGAATTTATGGGCTAATGATCTTTCCCAAAGTCTTGGGGCATGTAGAGGTCAAAATTATAGATTTTTTCAAGCAAGTTATCAATAAGGCCAACCTTTCACCTTCGATCCTAGCAGAAACTCTCAGATCACTGAATTATTGTCGAAAAAAAAGGGAAAGACGTTTTGTGGGATGTGCACAACTTCTTTCCATTTGGATAGTAAGCCACTTTGAATGTAAGGTCATGAGATTCAAGAAGCCATTTCATCCGTAAAGTGCCCCTATCAAAGAATTTTATGATAGTGAATGGTTGAAAAGTAAGACTAGGGAGCAATGGATCTCTAAGCTTCGAAAAATTATAAGCGTGGAAGTAACGTAGAGAGCTTCGTGGGTGCCTCGTTTCTCGGTCATGTATAAATGCGAAGATAAACCATGGGTACTATTAATGGGGCCATGGGGAGCAATTAGTTATGTTCCAATTACGGTGCAAAGACAGTTCGAGTCGGAGCAGTTCGTGCCGATGACGCATGGACTCAATACTTTAGAGTTTGCTTATAGAGAGTCGAGTTTCTTGAAAAAGATTAAAGAGATTGCACGAACTTGGAAGAAAACAAGCCAAGTCGACCAAGGGAGGTACACCGATGAAATTACTACTGGGTATGAAACGTGGCACGACAAACAAACTAAGGATGTAGTGTACCTAAATGAAGATGCACCAAAGGGCCCAATTGATCCGAAACCTCATGATGCCTTGCTTGAAAGTAAGTTGGGTCAAATGAAATCTGAAACTGAAAGCGCCAATTGAAAGAAACAATATGAAAAGCTCCAAAGAGAATGTGAGAAGGTAAAAAAAGAAGTAGCTGAACAAAAAGCAAAGCCTGAAAAATAGAAAATGATTGGGAAATGAAGTACGAAGCCTTGAATAGTAAGTTTTCTACCAAGACCAGTGAACTCCAAAGAGAAATACAAGTAAGGGAAAGTCAAGGTAACGAGCTTCAAGCATACAACGATGGACTGAGAAATCAAGTGTGATTCCAACAAGAGTCCATCAAATTGCTAAGACAAGAGTACGAAGAGCTCGAAAGGGTTATGGGGACTTACCAATAGGAATATGAATGCCTCAAGCAAGAGAGCTTTCGAATTCGAGAATGGGGTGAGTCCTACAAACAAGCCTACATGGAGAAACATGATTAGATGGATTACTTAGTAGACAAATGAGGGAAGTGGCTTACAAGGTAAGAAGCATGGCTAAGAAGACGGACATACTAAGGAGCCAAGTCTTTCCGATTGGGAAACAAGAGCAACAGTTGATTAAATATTATGATGAAGTGTATAGCCATTACAATAAATTGGTGAATACTTTTGAATGTAAAAGATGGCTCATGGATTGTAATGAAAGACAATATCTATTGTTATCGATTATTTTGTTGATGGGTGTTATGTGACAAATACTCTTAATACATCATTCATACATGCATTTCATGGCAATAAGTTTTTTTTTCATCTGAAAATAAAAATAATGTATTCATTTTCATTCATGCACTACAATTGCATCTAATTCATGTTTATGATTTAAAAAATAAAGATTCCAAGATAGTTCCACAACCCAAAATCTGTGACCAGCGTGTTCATAATACTTGTCAACGAGCAAGGATCATGGAAGAAATACAAAGAGAACGAATGGATATAATAGAGAAAGCTCAAGAAGAAACGAAGGAACAGTTAACGAAGATGATGGAATTGATGACAAGTTTAAGTAAAGGAAAAAAAGTGGTTGAAGAGTCAGCTCCGTCAGAAAACCCACCAACACAAGACACCGGTAACCCGAGAGATGATCCGCCTTATCCCCTGGGGTTCACTCCACCCCATACCCAAACTTTTCAAAGGGTCCACCTGCAAATGGCACCACTTGTTTATTACAATGTGCCACCCCCAACAAGTCATCAATTGACCCATGGACAATTTGGGTCAAATTTTGAAACAAATCTCGTCGAACCAATACATGTTTCGAATTTAGATGATCCAAAAGAGCAAAAGAAATTAAGGAAGAGTTCATCTCAAACGGGAGAGAATGAAAATTTTGAGAAAAAGTATGATTTATTGGAAGAACGTCTTCAGGCTATCAAAGAAGTCGATAGGTTCGAGGTTATAGATGCAGTTGAGTTATGTTTGGTTCCCGATGTGGTGATCCCTCCAAAATTTAAGGTGCTAAAATTCAAAAAATATGATGGGACAAAATGCCCCGATGGCACACATCACCATGTATTGTCGAAAGATGGTCGTCCAGTCACATGATGACAAATTGTTAATTCATTTCTTCTAGGATAGCGTAACCGGATTGGCAGCCAAATGGTACGTGCAGCTTGATCGAAGTCATATCAAAACTTGGAAGGATTTGGCTAGAGCCTTTATGGCACAATACAAGCATGTTGCCAACTTGGCCCCTGATCACTTATCACTTCAGATCATGGAAAAAATGGCTAGTGAGAGCTTCAAAGAATATGCCCAAAGATGGAAAGATATAGCAGCACAAGTGCAACCACCCTTGACAGATAAGATGATAATAGTATTGTTTATAAATATGCTCAAGGCTCCTTTCTATGAACGGCTTATCGGCAACACCACCAAAAATTTTACAAATTTAGTCCTTTAAGGGGAGATAATTGAAGGGGCAATCAAGAATGGAAAAATCGAGGCGAATGAAACCACTAGTTCTCAAAAAGGGACCATGTTTAAAAAAAAAAAAAAGAGATGTACAAGCGGTTGCTTATATTGGCCCACAAACCCATAACTTCAACCTTTACCATCCATATCATCCATATCCACCTTTCAATCCTAGCGTAGGCAACATCGCCCAAAATCCTTATGTCTGTCAATCTACCCCATAACCAGTATTTCAACCCAATACCTTTTGTAACGACCCTCCCTGGCTCGCTACTGGCATTCGAGACTTTCGAGGTGTCCCAACAAGTCCCGAACAAGCCTCATATGACTTTTCAACCATTCCCTGTACACTTGCAATAGACTGCATAAATTTTAAGTCAAACATATATACACGTGTACTTGAATTTAAAATCAAGCACAATCAATTCAATTCTTACGTTAAGACATGCTATTACAATTTGACCTCTATCAGCGGAGTGACTCTAAACAAGTTGAAACTTGATCTTACCCAAATATGTGGTAGACCGTACTCACTGATATTTCACGTCAAATTAATCCCTGTCTGCAAAAGGAGAAAATAAGAGAGTGTGAGTCTCATAGACTCAGTGATAATCATTGACTCAGTGAGCAGGCGAGAAGGGGAAACAACATATGGGTAGATTAGTTCTAAATCCAAGAGTATGCGTAGAAAAATATTTCACTAATTAGAGAGATAATTTATGCCTTGCAAATCGAAAACAATGTAATCCAAGAAAATATATATATGTATATATATATCACTTATAAATCATTAATAAAAATTTACGTGTCAATGACACGCGATGTGTGCTAAGACAATAAACGAGCGAATCTCGTTCTCGGATAAATTAGTACAGCCCTTAGGCTTATTCTCAGAGGTCGTTATCTACCCGTGGGAACTGTCCACGTCACCAAAATAAATCGGGGCTTCAGGTCCCCCTTTATCTACTCGTGGGAACTATCCACGTCACCAAAATAAATCGGGGCTTCAGGTCCCCCTTTATCTACTCGTGGAAACTATCCACATCACCAGAATAAATCGGGGCTTCAGGTCCCCCTTTATCTACTCGTGAGAATTACCCACGTCACCAAATTAAATCGGGGCTTCAGGTCCCCCTTTACCTACTCGTGCACAAAATATTTCAATCATTTAAATCATCATATGTCTGCCAAATCAACGTATAAAAAAAATATAATCAACTATTCTCGTATCTCGAAAACAGTATAATGGTCACTGACCTAAGCAGTACACAAATTGCAAGGCATTATTTGAAGTGAAAGCAGTCGAAGATTTGTTTCCCCATATTTAAAAAATCATATATATACTGTACTACATATTTTATCACAAATCCAGATTTTTAAAATTTTCACACTCACAAACAACCTAATTTTTTTCTACCAACTCATGCCATCCACAATTCCATCAACCATTAACACAATTTATCTAATATTATAGGAATATACTATTTTTAAAAATTAGCACCCACTCACCTGGAAATAGCGGTGTACTACTTCGCTATTATTTCACGCGTGCACCCAGTTGTTTTGTCCCTTTTTTTTTTCTTTCCTTTCTCTTTCCCTTTCTTCTTCTCTCCTTTCTCTTCCCGTCGCTGGTGCTCCCTTTTTCTCCTTTCTCTTTTCCCCTTTCTCTTTCTTCTTCTCTCCTTCCTTCCCCCGCTGCTGCCCTTTTCTCCCTTTTCTCTTTCTTCCTCTCTCCTTCCTTCCCCCCGCTGCTGCTCCTTTTTTTTTTCTTTCTCTTTCTTTCCTTCCTCTTTCTTCTTCTCTCCTTCCTTCCCCCCGCTGCTGCTCCTTTTTTTTTTCTTCTTCTGCTCTCTTCTTCTTCTCCCGTGGTTGGCCCCCCCCTCTCTCTCCCTTCTTTTTCTTCTTTTTTTTTCTGCTCTCTTTTTCTTCTTTGTCTTTTTCTTTCTTTTGTCTTTATCCTTCCTCCCTTTGTTGACCGAGTCTCCCTCCCTTTTTTTTTTTTTGTCTTTCCCGCATGGGATGTTACACCTTTATATAGTCGCCAGCACCAAGACCCACATCTTCAACCAACAACTTTAATAATGCTCAGAAAGGATCTAGAACCACTAAGAGAAAACTCAATTCAATCCCATCCCAATTTCATACACTGCCTTATTACCATAATTAATCAAAAATGGACTATTGGCCCACACCCCTTTAAAACCACTCAAACCCCATTATCCAAAATGGTATGACCAGAATGCACATTGTGATTATCATTTTGCGATTCAAGGGCACTTTATGGAAAATTGCACTGCACTTAAACATTGGGTCCAAGCGCTCATTAAGGCAAAACTTTTAAACTTCACCAAAAAAGACAGTTCAAATATTGGTGGGAATCTCTTACTAGACCATGGATGGCCAACAGTAAACATCATCCATGAAGATATGACTCGAAAGATGAGAATGAGTATCAATGAGGTTCAAACACCAATGAATAGAGTGTTTGAGGCATTGTCCAAAATAAATGCCATCACTCCAAAACTAATAGGCACAAAAGAATCGAGGCATGATCTCGCTTGTTCTTGCAGGTTCCATATGGGGGCTATTGGACATTCTATCCAAAATTGTGATGGCTTTCAGCCAAAGTTGCAAGAATTTATGGACTTGTCAGTAGTTGAGTTCTATGTGGAAGACGATGAGGGTCTGGTTGGGACTATAAATGAATATCCCTTCCTTGAAGCCGCATCGAGTTCATTTAGTATAGGCAAACCTAAACCTCTCACTATCTTTTACGAAGAGCAAAAGAGTCCAATGAAAGATGCATCTTCTACCGTTGTTTGAAGTGGTATCACCATCGAAGTTCCCAGCCCATTTCTGTACAAGAGCGACAAGGTTGTGCCTTAGAATTATGAGTGTAATATCTTGGGTATGGCCCCTTTTTCTTCCCAAGTATCTTCTGCAGACCTAACTGGCGTAGGAAGTATAACGCGAGTGGGAGATGTTATTCTCCTAAGGTAGCAGAAAGGGTTAAAAAAGAAAGTCAAAACAGGGAGTAAAAAATCTGAAAAAAGTAAGCATCTCTCCAAAAGATTAGTTATCGAACCCATAAATGCTCCAAACAACAAGGTAAAGAAGCCTGTCACGAAGAAAGAAGTAGCTGAATTTTTTAAATTTATTAAGCATAGTGAGTATAGCATAGTAGAGCAATTAACAAGAATGCATGCTCGCATCTCGCTGTTGTCCTTGTTGTTGAATTCGGAGGCACATAGAAATGCACTACTTAAAGTCTTGAATCAGGCTTACGTGGCCCATGACATATCAGTGGAAAAGCTAGACCATATTGTGAGGAACATCACAGTTGGAAATTTCATTGCCTTTAGCGATGAAGAAATCCCAATCAGGGGGTCGAGGAAATAACAAAGCTCTCCATATAACTATCAAATATAAGGACCATGCCATACCTAGGCTGTTAGTCAATAATGGTTTAACCTTGAATGTCATGCCCCTTTTCACATTAACAAGGCTACCGACTGATATGACTCATATGAAGGCCAATCACATGATAATGAGAGCATTTGATGGCACCAAACGAGAAGTGGTAGGTGATATAGAAATAACAATGAAAATTGGTTTAGGCACATTTGATGTCCAATTCCAGGTGATGGACATTACCCCATCTTATAATTGTCTGTTAGGAAGACTGTGGATCCATATGGTTGGAGCTATACTGTCTTTTCTGCATCAAAAGGTGAAATTCATAGTTGAAGGCTAGTTGATAAGCATCTTTGCTGAAGAAGACATACTAGCCATCCAACCTTTATCTACTCTTTATGTAGAAGTGGCAAAATAAATCCCTAAATGCTCATTTAGATCATTTGAGTTCATTAATGCTACTTATGTAGGAAAGGGGGCAGTGATACCAACTCCTTGTTTGTCTGCAGTGACTCAAATGGAGGTTAAACAAATAATGGGAAGAGGATGCCGTGCTGGTCTAGGGTTAAGGAGAAATTTACAAGGAATTAGCCACCCTTTGATTTTGATCAAGAATAAAGACAGGTTTGGTTTGGGGTACAAACCTACCAAAGAAGAGAAAAGGAAATTGACAGCCTAAAAGAGGATTAAAAGGTTGGTTCAGCTTAAAGAAAAAAAGGAAGAATTGGAGAAAAGGGAAATTTCGTACCTGTATAAGACTTTTCGCTCCACAGGTTACATTCATCCTGAACCACTGACAAAGGTCAATCAAATCCTACAAAAGCTCGATGAGCTATCAATCCATATGATTAAGGATGAAGAAGTTAACAAGAAAGTCCATGTGGTGTATCCAATATTGCTTGGAGAAGAGTTAACCAATTGGACAGTCACGAAGCTACCGATCATCTTTGAGTCTTTGCAACTGTAATGAACAATTTCACCTAAATGCCTATGCCCAAAGGCATTAGGAGTAATTTCTTGTTTAACTAGGGCTTTCTTTTACTTTAATCATTCAAATAAATGAAAAGCATAATGTTTTCATCATCTCATTTGTTACCATCCTTTTTTGCACATATCATTTTCATATTTTCCTTTAGCCAATAAATGATTTCCTATATATATATATATATAATCCAATTTTACCTATTCGCAGGTCTCTAAATAATGAACATGAGGAAAATTTAGAAAGCAATCAGATTGTTGATTTTGAGTAAATTCCAAACATTGATGAACTGGAAAATGAAGAAGAATTGGATAACTATGATCTACCCTCGGAGTTGTCAAGGTTGGTGGAACAGGAGGAAAAAGAGATTTTGCCTCATCAAGAGTTCACAAAGACGATTAATTTAAGAAATGAGAAAGAAAATAAGGAGGTTAAAATCGGTACCTCATTATCATCTCACGAACGACGGAAGTTAGAAGAATTACTTCATGAGTACGTGGATGTGTTTGTTTGGTCATATCAAGACATGCCAAGTCTTAATACTGACATTGTTGTCCACAAGTTACCTTTGAAACTGGATTGCAAGCCTGTTAAACAAAAGTTAAGGAAGATGAAGCCAGATATTGTTGTTGAAGATTAAAAAAAAAGTAAAAAAACAATTAGATGCGGGGTTCTTAGAGGTGGCCAAGTATCCTGAATGGGTAGCTAATATAGTCCCGGTTCCTAAGAATGATGGAAAAGTTCAAATGTGTGTGGATTATAGGGATTTAAATAGAGCAAGCCCGAAGGATAGCTTTCCTTTGCCGCATATCAACACTTTTGTGGACAACACAACAAAACATGCTTTATTCTCATTTATGGATGGTTTTTTGGGGTACAATCAGATTAAAATGGCACCTGAGGACATGAAGAAAACAACATTCGTAACCATGTGGGGAACGTTTGTTACAAAGTGATGCCATTTGGGTTGAAAAATGTATGCGCCATTTATCAAAGGGCCATAGTGACTTTATTTCATGATATGATGCACAAGGAAATAGAAGTGTATGTGGATGATATGATCACAAAATCTCGTATGAAAAAAGACCACACTATTAACCTTAAGAAGTTATTCGAGCAATTGTGGAGGTTTCGACTCAAGTTGAATCTTGTAAAATGTACCTTCGGTGTTACTTTTAGGAAATTATTGGGATTTATGGTAAGTGAAAAAAGAATTGAGGTGGACCCTGATAAAATACGGGCTATTCAAGAATTGTCACCTCCCAAAACACAAAAAGAAGTGAGAGGATTTTTAAGGAGGTTAAATTACATCGCTCCATTTATATCCCAACTCACCTCTAAATGTGATCCAATTTTCAAGCTCCTTCGTAAGCATGACTTAGGGATATGGAATGAAGAATACCAGATCGCTTTTGACAAAATTAAGGATTATCTTCTAAGCCCGCAGGTATTGGTACCACCTGTAGCTAGAAGGCCTGTCCTTTTGTATATAACAGTAAATGAAAGATCTATGGGATGTGTGTTAGGACAGCATGATGAAACTGGTAGGAAAGAAAGAGCAGTTTATTACTTGAGCAAAAAGTTCATCGATTACGAGTCCAAGTACTCCTCGTTAGAAAGGATGTGTTGTGCGTTAACTTGGATAGCGCATCGACTTAAGCAATACATGCTGTATCATACCACCTAGCTCATAGCGAAACTAGATCCCATTAAGTACATCTTGAAAAAACTATCTTTATCAGGGAGAGTGGCAAGACGGCAAGTGTTGCTTTCTGAATATGATATTGTATATATGTCTCAAAAAGCCATTAAAGGAAGTGCAATTGCTAATTTCTTAGCAGAATGGGTGGAGAATGATTATGAACTAATGAAATTTGAGTTTTCGGATGAAGATCTGATGTCAGTATGCCAAACAAGCGAAGAGAAATCTGAAGGGAATGGGAATTGGAAACTGTTCTTTGATAGAACTTCAAATGTTTTAGGGCATGAAATTGAAGCAATGTTAATTTCTCCAGATGGGAAGCATTACCCAGCCACGACAAGGTTGAATTTCAACTGTACTAATAATATGGCAGAGTATGAGGCATTGGTAATGGGGTTACAAGCAGCAATTGACATGAAGGTTGACACAATAAAGGTATACGGAGATTCGGCTTTGGTTATATGTCAAATGCGAAGTGAATGGGAAACTATGGATTCTAAATTTATCCTATATCAAAAGCTAGTTTTGGAATTGGGCAAACAGTTCAAGAAAATCGGCTTCAATTATTTGCCTCGAGAGGAGAACTAGATTGCTAATGCGTTGGCCACCTTTGGAGCCATGATCAAAATAAATGAAGCAGTCGATGTATGCCTTTTTAATTTGAGAATCCGTGAAGCTCCTCTCCACTGCCTGAATGTTGAAGAAAAGGTTTATGGTAAACCGTGGTATCATGATATCATGCAATACATCAAACACCAGGCATATCTTGAGAATGTCACAAAAAACAACAAACAAATTCTTAGGAAGTTAGCAATGGGTTTCTTCCTCAGTGGAGATGTGATTTACAAAAGAAGTCGGGACCAAGTGCTTTTAAGGTGTGTAGATGCTGCCGAAGCCAACAAAATAATGAAAGAAGTCCATGAGGGAACTTGTGGAGCTCACACTAATGGACATATGTTGGCTAGACAAATCATGAGAGCAAGATATTATTAGTTGACGTTAGAGTCGGACTGCATAAACTTTGCTCGAAGATGCCACAAGTGTTAAGTTTATGTAGATAGAATCCACGCTCCACTAGCCCCATTACACATCTTCACACCACCTTGGTCGTTTTCAATGTAGGGAATGGGCGTGATTGGGCTCATTACTTCAAAGGAGTCTAACAGACATCGATTCATATTGGTGGCCATTGATTATTTCACAAAATGAGTAGAAACAGCTTCCTATGCTAATGTAACATAGAAAGTCATATGCAAGTTCATTAAAAAGGAAATAATATATCGATATGGACTTCCAGAAAAGATCATTACCGATAATGCAAGGAATTTGAATGGCACAATGGTAAATGAGGTTTACGCTAAGTTCAAGATCAAGTACCATAACTCGATGACTTACCGTCCAAAAATGAATGGAGCGGTAGAGACAGCCAATAAAAATATCAAAAGGATCCTTGAAAAGATGGCTGAAGTTTACAAAGACTGACATGAGAAACTTCCTTTTGCCTTACATGCGTATCGGACTTCTGTGCGTACTTCCACGGGGACAACCCCATATTCATTAGTATATGGAATAAAGGCGATGCTACCCATTGAAGTGGAAATTCCATCTCTGAGAGTGTTAATGGAGACAAAATTGGAAGACGCCAAGTAGGTTCGCTCTCGCTATGAACAGTTGAATCTGATTAAGGAAAAAAGGCTCGCGGTTCTCTGTCATGGCCAAATGTACCAATGAAGAATGATGCAAGCATACAAGAAAAAAGTTCATCCCAAGCATTTTCGAGAAGGGGAATTGGTCCTCAAAAGGATACTTCCCAACCAAAATGATTCTCGTGGGAAATGGGCACCAAATTAGGAAAGGTCATATGTGGTGAAAAAGGCTTTTTCAAGAAGAGCCTTAATTTTAACCAACATGGATGGAAGAGACCTGCCTAATCCAATAAATGTGGATGCGGTAAAGAAATAGTATGCCTAAAAAAAAGAGAAAAAAAATAAAACAAAAATAAAATGGAAGGGGTTCATGTTGAAAATCCGAAAAGAATGACTCGAATCCAAATGGGGTGGCTCATGTTGAAAACCCACGAAGGGCAACTTGAGACCAAATGAGGAAATTTGGGATGAAGATCCAAAGCCATTGGCTCGGGAAAAGCACAAAATGGAATGTACACCAAAAGTGGAATCTTTCAACCTTGCAAAACCAGGATAAGTTATGGAATATAGAATCTTCAGATTTACCCAAGATGTCAATGAAGGACAAATCTTCAAAATCAAATGATCGGATTGTTTACTCTAAATAGTCCGAGTGTTCATTATTTGGATGATCTAATCATTGCTTTGTAAATTCCTTTTCTTTAATCCTTTTTACATTTTAATATATATGAAATTCTCCTTCATTTTTATACTTCAAGCCTTGCTTCCCACCATTATATAATCCAACATGATGTTTGTCATGGAAATGATTGATGTCTGGTAAAGAAATGATCTAATTAAACAAGAAATTACATTTGTTGTTTAATGAAAGACTTAAAGATGAGGTAAAAAAGGAACCTCAACATAAAAAGGGAAAGAAAAAGATCATCAAGTGTTGAAGGAAGATATGCCTAAGGAAAGTTAAGAATGTTAACTGATGAAGAAAAGCACAAACAAAGATGATTGAAAGCTGTAAGGGAAAATTGGATGAAGCAAGAGAATGGTCAAGGAACCTTAATGAATCATAAACATGAAAGCATTCTATCATCTCAATCATGCATACATGCCTAGCCATGCACATGATCATTTTTTAAAAAGAATCAAAAACTAATTCATGCTATCAGTTTCAGAAAGAAGAGTTTACCCAACCTAAAACATCAAGGTTGTAAAATTTTGATGGAAAGATTTGAATCTTTCATTGTCATGTTAATCAAATTAAGCTGGCAATAGAAAAATTAAATCGAACTTGTTTGGAGATAGGTAGAGCCTAGATCAAGTTTAAGAATTTCAATTTTTTAAGTCGAACCTATTTTTAGATAGGTCAAGCCTAGATCAAGTCTAGGAATTTCAATTTTTAAGTTGAATCTGTTTTGAAATAGGTCGAGCCTAGGTCAAGTATAGGAATTTCAATTTTTTAAGTTAAACTTGTTTTGAAATAGATCGAGCCTAGATCAAGTCTAGGAATTTTAATTTTTAAATCAAACCTGTTTTGGAAATATGTTTAGCCTAGATCAAGTCTAGGAATTTCAATATTTTAAATTGAACATGTTTTGGAAATAAGTCAAGCCTAGATCAAGTCTAGGAATTTCAATTTTTAAATCAAACTTGTTTTGGAAATAGGTCTAGCCTAGATCAAGTCTAGGAATTTTAATATTTTAAATCGAACCTATTTTGGAAATAGGTCGAGCCTAGATCAAGTCTAAGAATTTCAATTTTTAAGTCAAACTTGTTCTCAGATAGGTTGAGCCTAAATCAAATTTAGAAATTTAAATATTTTAAGTTGAACTTATTTTCGGATAGGTCAAGCCTAGATCAAGTCTAGGAATTTCAATTCTTTTTAAGTTGAACTTGCTTTCAAATAAGTCAAGCCTAGATCAAGTCAAGGAATTTCAATTCTTTTTAAGTCGAACCTGTTTTCAAATAGGTTGAGCCTAGATCAAGTCTAGGAGTCTTGTTTTTTTTAAATCAAATCTGTTTTGACATAGGTCAAGCCTAAATCGGATTGGTTACATCAACTACCTTCAAAATAAATCGAATGTGGTGTCTACGACTTTGTACTATTCTTGATTTTCAATAATGTACAAAGAAGGGCAACTGTAGACACCCATTTTAAAATCAACCAAAATAATAAAAAATAATAATATAATATAATTAAAATAAATAAAACAAAACAAAAAAAAGAAAAAAGCTGGAGGCACAATCAGCCTCCATTGTCAACAAAACCAGAGCATTAAATGCTCCTTCGACGGCCAAAGATTTGAGGATCAACTCCGGCACCAGTGCTGTTGACTTGAAGGTAGCCATCTAGGATTCATGCTGAACAAGGTAGATTCGCCTCCTCTGGTTGTCTAAAAATTTGGACAACCGGGTTCTATAAGAACCCAAAAAAATTTTTACACGGAGGACAAAGTTTTTTTTTTTGAAAAAAATCAAGCTTAGAAAACAACAGAGATTTTTGAAAACCCCAATTTAAAAAAGATCAGATCCCTGCAACAAACAAGAACAATAACCAAAAATTAAAAAAATCCCTAATTTTCTCTAGTAACCGGTAAAATACCCAATAAATTAAAGATCCTATTTTCCTCTAACAACTGATAGCCACAATCAAAGAAATAAAAAAAAAACAAAACAAAACAAAACTATATCTAAAAGTTAGAGTTTGGGTCGTGATAGAAAGAAGAAGAGGAGGAGTTTGGGTTGGCCGGCGACGAAAGAATGAAGGGAGGGGAATCGGCTGTGAGAAGGTAGCGGCAGCAGCAAAGGGGAGAAAAGAAAGAAAGAAAGAAAGAAAGAGAAGGAAGAAAGAAAAAAAAGAGGGGAAGAGATCGGCGACATGGGCGAAAGAAGAGGTAAAAAAGAAATAAAGAAACCTCAAACGGCGTCGTTTTTTTCAAAGGAGTGGAATTGCTCCTTGGACTTGTATGGTGGGTTGCAACAGTCTACTTGGGCAACTATCTGAGCCCATTTAAGGTAAAAAAAAAATCACACTTTTGCTTTATGGACTTATGATGGCTTATGTTGTTTGAGCTTAGTCTATTTTATTGGGATTAATATGATGTTTGATTATATATAATGAGATTAAATAGTTTTAGAATAATGCTTTAAAATTTTTGGATGATATTAAAAATACAAAGATTAGTATAAGCAAGATATAGAATGGTGAATGTTAATGGTGAAAATAGTAAAAAAAAAGTGTTTTAAATATTTTGTTAATCATAAAAAATTAGGATTTATAAGAATACACACACACACACACACACACACACACATATATATATAATAAGTAAATAAATAGCAAGAAAACCAATAATAGTTTAGTTTAGTTTAAAAAATAAAAATAATTGGATGAGAAAGATGAGAGAAAACATAAGAAAAAAAGAAAAAAAAGAAATATTTATATTATAAATATATTTAGATATTCGTAAATATATGATAAAAAAAATTGATAGAAATAATAATAATAATAATAATAATAATAATAATAAATCATGATACAAACATAAAAATTATAAGAAAAAAGAAATGATTATTTGCGTAATTCCACTTAAAAAGGGCAAAAAGTTACATTTTTCAAGTGGGTTACTTAGGTGTGGAGTTCGAGACGAATTTTCACCGAAGCGTCGAGATGAATCCGAATTTTATCCTCCAATACCCATTAATTCAAATAATTGTTGTTAAAAAATAATATAAAAAAATAAATAATAATATGAACAAGGTAATAAATTCTCTTAAATTATTAAACATATTATTGCACGAAAATCAAGGCCACTAAATTAACAAATGCATTCATGTAGATATTATCATTTTATCCTGTCATAGCATGCCACATTTATCATGTAAATAGGGCGAGAATTTCGATGATGGGATTTCCCGACAAGCTTGCAGAGACGAGTTCTTCCGGAGATATCCTTAGGTGATAAAAACTTCGAGACTTCACCAAAGCGTTGGGATAGTTTTCGAATGATTTTTCAATAAAAGATTGTCGACCCCATTATTTAAAATAAACAAATTATGACATCATTTTATGCTTGCATCGCTTGCATACATAAAACTGAAAGACTCAATCAACTGACTTAATATAAAATTAGTTAATAAGCGAGGATTAAGGAAATATGGGAATAAAATTAAAAATAGGTTATAGTAGGATAACTTAAGATTAAATGGTACCATTCGTGGAACAGGCGTTACGGAGGTGCTAACCCTTCTCCGTACGTAACTGCACTCCCGAACCCATCTCTAAAAAACTATAAACCAATTCTCATTCTTTTGACAGATCTAAAATTAATTTAGGACTACGTCGATTAGAACCGAGTTAATAGGTGACCAATCGCACTTGGAAAAGACAATTGGTGGCGACTCCTAATTGTTTTATTTTCACCCACGTCTAGCGGTCGGGTTCTCGGACTTGGCATGTTATGACAGCTCCAAGGAGCTTGCATCATGACTTGGGAGGAATTTCAAAAGGAATTTCGAAAATAGTTTTATCATGAGTATGTGAATGATAAAGCGCGTGGAAAGTTTGAAAAACTGTCTCAACACGGTGAGATCAAGGAGTATGTCAAACAATTCTTTGAACTTTTGTTTCAGATTAATGAATTTGGTGAAAAGGAAGCACTTTTCTTGTTCATGGATAAACTCAAACCATGGGCCAAACTCAAACTTTAGAGGAAAAATGTGAAAAACATTACCAAGGCCATGAGTGCTGCCAAATCTCTAGTGGAGCTGAAAAAGTACAACAACATATTCTCTAATCCTACCAAGGCCCAAGAAAAGGGGAAGAACACTTGAGATATGGAACAGTATTCTAAAGGTAAGAGTGGCGACTACAATAAGCCAACCGTCGCGAACGCTGCATTCAGGGATAAGAAAGAACCCCCAAAGCTGTGTTTTCTCTGTAGATGACCACACTGGGTCCACGAATGTCTACAAAAGGCCAAACTTGTGGCCATCGCTCATAAAGAGGATGAGCACGATCCAGAAGCCAATAAGCTAAGATCAATAGTGTTAGGCGCAATCCAACAGAAAAGATTAGCTCAAAGACAAGGTCTCATGTTTACCAACATTGAGATTAACGGACAGAAAATAGAAGCATTAATCGATATTGCTGCATCAAATCTGTTCTTGCGAGATAACATTACCAAATGACTGAAAGTCAAACTTAACACAAGAGTAGGCTACATCAAGATGGTTAACTTGAAACAAGTTCTGACTCTATGGGGTAAAAAAGTGGAGGTACAATTAAGTGCTTGGTAAAAAAAAAAGAGTTTGTCGAGATTATCCCTATGGATGATTATGAATACGTCTTAGGTATAAGATTACTAGATCGAATCAATGCATTGCTCATATCGTTTGCTAATTGTATCATCATACTTGACTCAAGGATTCAATGTGTAGTACCAGTGGACATAGGACTGAGTCAAAGCTACTTTCTACCATGTAACTGGCAAAAGGGGCAAAGTTCTAAGGGGAAACTTTTCTCATTGTTATTAAGAAAGAGAACCAAGCTACTGAATATGCGAAGGCACTAATAGAGGTTTTAGAGATGTTGGAAACTTTTAGGGACGTGATGCCCACCAGTCTACTAAACAAACTACAAAGGGAAATTGACCATCACATAGATGTAGTGCTCGACACACACCCACCAACACCACGTCGTATCACATGTCGCCACCTGACCTTACCGAACTCAAGAAATAGTTAGGCGAACTCCTCAATCCAAGGTTCATTCAGCCATCTAAGTCATCATATGGTGCCCTAATTCTATTCTAGTAAAAACACAATGGAATCTTACGTTTATAAATCGACTATCAAACGTTGAACAAGCTCATAGTCAAGAACAAGTATCCGATCCTACTCATCGTGGACTTGTTCGATCAATTAGGTGGAGCCAAATGGTTCACCTAGCTAGATCTACAATCTGGATATTACCAAGTACAGATCGCAAAAAAGGATGTACCAAAGACAACATATGTGACACGATATGAATCGTACGAATCCTCGTCATGCCATTTGGTCTAACAAACACACCAACAACATTTTGCACCCTAATGAACAAGGCATTTTAACCCTTCCTCAATGAGTTTGTGGTTATTTACTTAGATGATATTGTGATCTACTCCAAGATACTAGAGAAACATGTGCAACATACTAGACTCATAATGGAGAAGCTAAGAGAACATGAGCTTTATGTCAAAAAAGAGAAGTGTTCCTTTGGTATACAAGAAATTCCTTTCTTGGGACACATCGTTGGAGGTGGAATTATACGAATGGATCCGAACAAAGTCAAGGATATCCTAGAGTGGGAACTGCCAACAAAGGTAACGGAATTGAGATCACTCCTAGGTCTTGCAAACTACTATAGGAGATTTGTTAGGGGTTACTCTACAATCGCCGCACCACTCACTGGTATGCTAAAAAAGGAATCACTTGGAAATGGAGCACACGAAGTCAACAAGCCTTTAATTCCCTAAGACAAGCAATGTGTGCAGAACAAGTCTTAGCCTTAGTAGACCACATCAAATCATACGAGGTGCACATAAACGTTTCAGACTTCACTATAGAAGGAGTGTTAAAGCAAAAAGGACATCTTGTGGCTTACAAAAGTCGCAAGCTCAACGATAAAGAGAAAAGGTACACAATCTAAGAGAAAAAGATGACTACTGTAGTACATTGTCTTCTAACATGGAGTCATTATCTTCTCGAAACTCCTTTCGTGGTTATGACAAACAACGTAGTCACATCCTATTTTCAGAACCAAAGGAAACTGAGTCTAAAATAAGCACGGTGGCAAGATTTCTTTGTAAAATTAGATTATGGACTTGAGTATAAGTCAAGAAAAACCAATTCAGTGGCAGACACACTTAGTCATAAGGCCATACTAGCGATTGTGAGCGAAGCTTAGGGACCTCTCGTGCTACACATCAAAGAAGGGCTATCACATGACACAATAGCACAGACATTTATGGACTACTCCAAAGAAAGAAGGATGCAGAGGTTTTGGGTTCAAGATAAGCTATTATACACTAAGGGCCCAAGGCTTTATGTGCCATCCTATGGCAAGCTTCGAAAGGAGATACTCAGCAAGTGTCACAATTCGACTTGAGCCTGACATCCAAGAATGCACCAGACACTGGCACTAGTAGAACAAGGATACTACTAGTCACAGTTACACGAGGACATGGAGAGATATGTATGAACAAGTCTCGTCTGCCAGCAAGACAAGTCAGAACAAAGGAAATCCACAAGGTTACTTCAACCACTGCCGATTCCAAATCCACCATGGGAAAGTTTGAGCATGGACTTTATCATGAGAGTTCCTAAGGTGAATGGATTAGGAAGCATCATGGTCATCATGGATCGTTTCTCAAAATACGCAACATTCATCTCCACAAGTCTTGAGTGTCCAACAACAAAAATAGCTACACTATTCATGACAAACATTGTCAAGTACTGAGAGGTTTCATTAAGCATACTGAGTGACAGAGACACACGCTTTATAGGTAAATTTTGGTTTGAGTTGTTCAAGATGATGGAATCTCAACTCAATTTCTCAACCAGTTTTCATCCACAATAGAATGGTCAAACCAAAATGGTTAATGCAATGCTAGAGACTTACTTACGACACTTCATTTGAGCCACCCAAACTGACTGGCCAAAGTGGCTAAATATTGCTCAATTTTCTCATAATCTACACCATAGTGAAGCAACAGGGAAAAGTCCATTCGAGATAGTAACTGGACAACAGCCACTTATGTTGAGCCACATTGTTATCGGATACACGGGTGTATCACCTGTAGCTTACAATCACACAAACGAATGGCAAAAGTAGCTCAATCTTGCTAATGCATGCTTGCTGAAGGCTACCAATCGCACCATGAAATGGGTTAATCAATCTCAGAGAAAAGTTAGTTTCGATGTTGGAGACTTGGTACTCGTCAAACTACACATCGTACTCAAGGACAAAGGACTCCAAAAAGGACTATTGAGATGATACGAGGGCCTTACAAAGTGACCAAACGCATTGGTCCCATGGCATACAAACTTGATATGCCTCCCAAGCCGAAAGTCCATCTAGTCTTTCATGTAAGTATGCTAAAACCATATCATGTGAACAGAGAGGATCCAAGCAATAAACAAAGTAAAAAAAGCACTCGTAAGTGTACATTCAGCATATGAGAAAAAGGTGGACATCAATCTCTCCAAAAGAGTGTTGCGCCAAAAGAACTATATGTCACAACACCAATACTTAGTCAAATAGAAGGGAGTGCCAAAAGAAGAAGCTAGTTAGGAACCAGCATAAGATTTATGGCAGTTTTGGGATTCCATAGAGGCGTTCCACTCGACAATAAGGACGTTGTAGGAATCAAGTGAGGGAAAATGACACGACACATGAGTCCAACCCCAGCCAACCATCGGACCAACATGCAGATAAGGGGTTCCAATGCCCATACAGTAAGGTGAGTTGCTAGGGGTTTCGCGTCGTCGCTCCTCAGCAAGTCTATCTCGTCAATTTAGAGCCAAGGCCTACGCATGTGTAGACAGTGCGCAGGTTTTCTACGCACTAACAAGCCGCATGCCCTTCTAAGCTACACACATTGCACTAACAAGTCGCACCTTTACACAATGGGTCGTGTCAGCAGCATAGCCCGCATGTGTGCTGTGCACTAGAAGAACCTTAGTGCCTAAATTTAGGCACCACACTAAGGCAACCATGCAACAAGCACCCCTGGCATGACAATAAACTACACATAGCACAACTACAGGGCGCACACACCTGTTGTGCACCCTAGGGCACACCACTGCCGGACTAGCGCTCCAAGGCCAGAACTAGTTGGGAGGAGCAAAACAGGCTACATTAAGGCTACATTCCTTAGGCTAAAGTTAGGGTTGGAAACTTGTTCACCAAGCTAAGGAATATTATTTCCTTAGTTATATGTTTACTTTACTCGCACACCAAGGAAACCTAGGTAAGATATTTCCTTGTTTTATTTTATTTACATCCCAAGTAGGCTAGAAGCTATAAATAACCACCTTAGGTAAATTTTTCTTATTATCAAGCAATTACTTTGTGCTTAGATTTTAGGTATTTTGTTTTTCTCTCGTTGGAACAATAATACTTTTTTATTCTCCTTAATCTCTTTCTTCATATTTACTTACTTTACATTTCCGCGCCAATCGTCAAGAGACCTCGTTTAGGCTTGATTAGTCTTATAAACATGAGACTACAATGCCGCACAGAACTTAGCTAAAGTTCCAAGACCGTGACATCCAAAAAGGACCTTTCTCTTCTTCTTTTTTTTTAAAAAAAAACCTCCATTTTAGGAGAATTTTTTTTTTGTTTCAAAAATGTCCTCATTTATTAAAAATAATATCAACAATATCTGTTTTCATTTTTAAATGATTTATTATTAATTAAAATTTTTATGTTATACAAAGATACTTTTTATATTTCTAAAAATTTGTTTTAAATAAATAAAAAAATAAAGTTAACTTTTTTTCATTTTGAACAAAGTAATTTGTGATAAATAAAAAATTATTTATTAAATAATTTATTAAATACTCTTTATGGTAATTTTAACTAAAATTAAAATTTATATAAGTTATTTTGTCAAACAATTTATCTATAAAAAAGAACTTATAAAAGTAAATTTACCAATCAAATTTAACTTAACTTTAAAAGTTATTATTTTTTATAAAAATTTGATAATAACTTTTAACTTTAAAAAAAAAAATTTAGCCAAACAGACTTATATTCAAATAGAACTCTATTTACTTCATCTGCCCCTTCGTACTCCTTCCTGCTCCATTTACGTCATCCTTCACTCTCTTGCAATCGTGGCATTTACTTCATCCTTCATCATTTACTTCACTCTTCAATTTAGTTCATTCTTCATTTAATATCTCGCGTGTTATTTTTTGCAATGTTAGTTTTTCTATTCATGGTGGAATTATCTAATTGGAACTAAATATTAATTAGTATTAGAGTTTTCAAAGGGTGTGTTTTGGAATCAAATTATATGATAATGGAATTAGATTTTACTTGAGAATTATAGTATTTTTTTTTCAACGGCATTAATGGACAATAAAAGATAGGGATTCGCTTTTTTTTTTCTTCTTCTTGAATAATTTACTAAATTTTCAGCAAAAATAAGAATCCAACAAGTTGATAAAGGAAGACTTAGTTCGATGTTTTTTATTTTATTTTTTAAAATTTTCTTCAAATTTTTAATCAATTATTCTTGAACACGTGACAGGGTAAAAAGTTAAATACATAATTTTTAGGTGAGAAATTTTATTGTCATGTTATCTGGCATTGACATCATCAAAATAATATCTCAACATGGCGCATGCCAGATGACATGAGATGAAAATGTTAATTGTACGATTGCCTAACAGAAATTAGTCAGAGAAATTTGTTTAATTCAAAATAAAAGTTTAGAGATTTAATTGAATACAATAAAAATATAAGAGTTTAATTGACTTTTTAAATATAATTTAGGGATTTATTTTGATATTTAAAAAAAAAGTAATGGACAAAATTGGATTAGATTTAATAATTTTAAATACGACTCATTCATAGCAATACGAAAATAATAATGAATTAAGCGAGTTTAGCTTTAGATTATCGTGTTTCATGTCTTAAATATATCAACACATTTAAGACACGTTAATTTTGTGTTTTAAATGTTTAGAATCCACTTAAGTTGCATTCAACACAGTTAACTTATTAATTATTCGTGTTGTCGTGTCAATCCGTATTATATAACTTATTAACCCATTTATGATACTCATTTAAATAGATTGATTGAATTTAAATGAATTTATCATGTCATGTCATATATAATTAAGTTTTATTTATTTAACAAACATATTAAATATGTTATATAATAAACATATTTATATACATATTTAGAATATTAACTAATTTAATTAATGGTATTTTATTCGTCGTTATTGATGGAACTTACTCCTTAGCTTGGGCTGAAAAACTGAAGTCTCGTTCCCCTTTTGAGTCACAGCCCCAGAAGGCAATTACGAGCTTTCAAATGGACCCAAGTTTTTAAAAATAGGTGTAAGCCCAGTGATGATTTTGGACGTAAAATGTAATATCATTATCTCGTGTCAAATTGGCGACAAAAATACAAAATGCAGCATACTAACATTGCATCTCTGTGATGATTCTGCTGTGCTTCAATTCAACCAGGAAATGATCATCTCTTTATTACCCATTTGAACTTGGAGGACTGCCATAGACATCAATTAATGTAAACAAATGCAGGAGTGCATCACAAAAACGAGAAGAATTTAATTTGAAAAGGAGATCATCATGTATTTTTAATTTGATCGATATTCTAATGATTTTTATTAAAAGAAATATTAATTTATGTCAAAGTCAACAATTTTCAAAAAATAAAAGTATATAAATTTGTTGTTTATGAGTAATCGTATTCAAATGTCCGATAGAATAACAATTTTATTCCTTGATGTAATAAAATAGGTTAATGGAAAAGAAGTGCTGGAGATAAGATAATTAGAGATTGTATAGAGGATCAAGGTGAAGTAAATTATCCCTAATTCCAAAACTGTTTCTTACTATTTAGTTAATATAAGTGGAGAAACTAAATGTTCAAATAAAAAGGTGGCTACCCAAACCCTTACCTTAACCCAAGTAATTATAGAATAGTAAATTAGTGCGAATTAGAGATATCATCCACATATACGTAATGGAATTGGACTTCCAAATTGATACTGCTCTAATTTGTATATATGTAAATTTCCTTTGATGGGCATTTTAACATATAGCAGAAGCAGCAACAACAACAAATTTCAGGCAACATCATATGTAAAAAAGGTTGGTATGATGACATTTTTTGGTATATCTTTTTAGAGTGGTACACTGAGAAATTAAGCAAAGCCTGAATGAGGAATATGAAAGTATGATTAGGCCAACATATACGTTGTTGTCACTCTCAACTCTTCTTCCTTTTGAAACTCATCTTCCATAACAAAACTTGTCACTTTCCGTGGCTGATCATTTCGTATATATTGCTTGCTTTAGGCCTACCTACAATGAAGTCATCCGCAGCTTTTTCTTTATTATTATTGAAATATCCATCTGTAACGGCGCAGATTTGATTCAACTAATCCATATTGTATTTTGTTAACGAGCAAAATCAAAGGATCCCAGGGCTCTATTTGATCACCGAGCCATGTTGTTTACAGTTTGAATTGGGTGTGATTCCAATGGCCCGAAGAGGTACCGTGCAAGATCTTCTACACTGACCATAACTGATTTTTATATAAACATGCATCATACGCACACACGATGAATGTAATTATATTCATTATTGCTACAAATAGGATTATGATAATAATTGATGACATATATATATATATATATATATAATTATCGAGTTATATATAATTGTTGCTATAAATAAGATTATTTGAATGTAATAAAATATATTTTTCATATTCATTATTGAGTTAGAATTGACAATTATGATTAAACGTAATGTGATTTTATATATCTCCTTAAAATTCAACATGACACAAATATAATTGAAAATCTGAAATTATTTGTGTTTAAGTCCTACTTAACTTGAATCTTATTAGTATTTGCTTGTAAATTAAAATGAAATTAAATGTGTTAAAAATCGAAAGAAGAAAAAACAAAAAAATCAATTGAAATTCAAAAGCAATCTTACCTAAATCGACTTTAAGTCTGAATGATCAACCGAAACCCAGTATATTGAGTTGAATGTGATTTAATCAAAAGATTCAAAATTAAAATAAAAAATAACACAGTTTGATTTCCAAATTTATAAGGTTACAAGATGCTTGGTTAAGGGGATAGTATTTTAACTGTTTTGATTGTAAATGTGTATTGTTGCTGGTACTAAAAACTTTTGAATAGAGGATGAAATATGTCTCCTTTGTAGTAATATTGTTTTATATTTTGTTTCAATGCAAGATGATGTCGAAGAAGGGATGCTGAAAACTTCTCAACTCTAAGAAATCTCTTTTTTCATACATATTCATCAATTGAGTGTTGTATAAAATTTCTTTTTTTGAGTTGTTGACAAAATAAATTATTTATTTCCAATAAAAATATTGTCTATGGTAAGTCAATGAACTACCAATCTAGTTAGGTATGATATATATTTCAGCCCATTAAAAAAAAACTAAAGAAGAAAAAGAAGATTTGTTAGTGTAGATGATGATTCTTTGGACGCTGATCATTGTGTAGTGGCTGCTTTACCATTTGTATATACCTCAATATGTTAGTAGTAAAACCCAACTATAAATATATATATATATATATATATATATATATGAGGATTAAGAGTAAAAAGAGCAATAAAATAATGTGGAACTCGATAATTACTAAAGAGTCCCTTACTGGTTGGGTTTCAACTGATGAAGGATTATTGCTCTGTTAATAAAGAAAGAGGAGACCTTTATGAGAAAGACAGGCAAAAAACTGCCAAGGCCACTTGGTAAGTGGAACTTGTGCACTTTCCATATTCTCTTAAATTTTGGAGCCCGAGTCCGATACAGAGTATCCACCAAGAGCACCGGGGTATAACAGGACACATGATTATGAAGAATATAGCTGTCTCATTATTCTTCAAACAAGACATGCTGATTTTTTTTTTCAAGAATCTCCATGATGAGGAAAGACTAACAAAACCACACCACCACAAAAAAGCATTGGTGGACAGAAAAGGATGCATACCATTACTTTCCATCAGCTAGGTGAGGGATGCCAGTTTCTTTAGTGGCAATCATTCCTTCTACTCTCTCTTTTCATTCCGACCTGGAAATTATTTCTCTATTCATCTTTAAAAAAATAAAATAAAATCTCCTTTTAATAGGTTTAAAGTTGGCCTTTTTTGAGCCACAACAATTAGGTAGGACCTTGGCTTCAAATTTTATGGATGTCTGAATCTAAAATTGCAGTTGTCCTTACAGCTAAAGTTGACACAGTGGAAATCTGATGGTCCAACATCATATCAGATTGCAAGACAACATACCATTTGCGTAGCTCTTGCTATGTTTCACTCTCAAATATATTCTGTCATCTAAACAGAGTATCCCCCAACCCCAACCCCACTTCTTAATGCTCATGTGATAGGTCATATACATACTACATAGAAGCAGAAAAAAAATGGGAAAATATGGAAGGTTATTGCAATACCAATTCAGTGTTAAACTGTCCTAAATTCTAGACGACAAGATTCTATTTTAACAACAATTTATGGATGAGGAAAGGTTACTGCCAGTTGGGACTAATGCATGTTGATCCATGTTAGACTGGGTTTTCAAAACCCATTTGCAAGCTAGTGACAGAGTTCAAGAGTTCCAAGATAAAATCGTCCACAAATGTTGCTCGAAGGCATGATTAAAGCATTGTACCTGTTGCTTTTTTTTTGGCTGTTTGACCTTTGAAGAATTCTGTTGAATCTCCACTCATGACAACAACAAAAAAAAAATCCAAATTTACTATTTTATTGAAGATGGTAAATTAAATTTGCTATTTATTTCTAAATTGATATACTTTTATCACTATACTTTTTAATTTAGTTAAAAAAATTGTTTAAATTTAACAGCAAAATAATATTTCGTGAAAAATTAACAAAATATTCTACAAAATGTTTAATTTTAGATTTTTTAAATTAAATTATGAAATATAGTTTTAACATTGTAAATCAATTAAAAAATAGATGATAAATTCAATATATGGCTCGAAATAAAATGATAAATTTAGATCTTAACTCAAAGAAAAGAAAAGAATGATTTGCGAATTTAACTAAATATTTTTAAATAATGAACCCAATTAAATGGTAGCTCTTGGTTATACAAAAATGAAAACAGTGAAGAAATTGGACATAGAAGAATCAAAACCTTTTCCCTTAATTTGTTGTGAAAAAAAATAAAGTACTATAAAGCCATAATTAATTAAGCCACTAGAATTGAAAATGATTTTAACAAGCTTGGAAGCATTAAAGCAGATAAATTGTCTTAATTGGCAAACTCAGCAACATAACATAAACAATGTCATTTTCACCACCTTTAGAACGTGAGGGAAAAAGGGTCTTAATCACTCACAAAAAAGCCCAAGGCACAACTTAGATTGCATTATCTTAGTAAGCAACGGACTCCTACTAGGAATTGGAGGTTCATGTTGAGGGTCAAACGCTGCAGAAATCATAGACCCGCTTTTTGTCCTCACGGTCGACACCAATCGTGGACCCCATTTCCACCTTCTCGACTAAACAGGAGCTAACGTTAATTCTTGTAAAAGAATTCCATCCATCAAGAATTAGACACATGTTCTTCATCTGTCATTTCACTCCCTGTCATGTCCCTTGTGGAGAAGATCTCGTGAGCCCACTTTAATTGACTCTCTTGTCTTCTAGATCTCTAATTAAATTGCCAAGACTGGAATTAAGCCTTCCATTTTTCACATTGTCTTCTCTAACTCCTTTTTTTTTTTTTTTTATGTTTGGAAACCATCCAGCTTTGCGAAGGCAATTGGAAGCTGGACCTTTCCAAAAGAAAATTGAACATGTCGGTTCCTCCTTGAATCCCAGGCCAGCAACAGGCACATGGCACTGGATATGTAATCAGTGACCAAAAGACCAACCAAGCTTTGATTAATGCAATTAATTCGTTGGCAGCTAATGCCCTAAACTGGTCATCATTTTGCCATGATAATAATATTAGCCAGATGATTGCCTATACACACCACCCAGCCTAAATTTCAAGTTAATATTTGGTAGAGAAAAAGCCCTCTCTCTCATTTTATTTAACCATGAATGTCTAATTTATGTTGGTTTATAGCTATAATCTGAATGGGTGATAAAGAAACAAAATAATATTATGGCCTGTTTATAATGCAAGACAGACGGTACTGTCGATGGCGCCAAACTGCCATGAAAAAATTGAAGGCAAGGCATATTTTCACGAGAGAAGTGCAAGGTTTAGGTGGGATATGTACTTGGCATTATTCAATGTCACATGAGGACATGTTAGCTTGGGGGAGTCTCGATTTGTATCTTAGCTTCTTACCAATAATGTTCAAAATGTCCGCATCTTAATGCGTGAGAGACGTTGCTGGAGAAAGCATGCATGCTTGATCCATCATGTACATTATCCTTCTTTGGAATACCAAAATACATTTTGTGTCAAACGTTGAGGATAAGTCAGCAAAGGTGGGTCATGAGGCCTATTCTTAACATTAAAATACTACCATTCAACTTCATTATCAAGTTGGTTTTGTCTGGTTTGTGAACAAGGAACAATAAAGGCTAAAACAAAAAAAAAAATTGTCCAGTTTGTACCAAATTTTAAATCAAATTGTATATCTTAATTAAAACCAGTTGCTACCGTGTAATTTATTTTTTAATTTATATGTTTTGGACAATCTATATATCCCATTTCTATGCTAAATTTCTTAATCAATGCAAGATTTTCAAGTTTTACTTTTGAAAAATCAAATATCACCAAATTGCATAATCAATTAACAATTTACAAAATTTTAAATAAAGTCATGAATCATGATCAATAACGTTGTAATTTTGTTTCATTTTTTAACATACACAAACACCTTTCACTCTCTATCTATCTATATCTATATATAATTCAATCCCTTTTACATGAAAATTAATTAAATTTTGGATTATATGATCAGAAATAGCTGTTTTTCATTTTATAATCTTCACCCCTCATATCACAATATAGTAATCTCAAATTCTCATACTTAATGAGGTATACGTGCATATAAGCTACAAGCGTACAACAGCATACACAAGGCACAAATATTCCATAAGTAGACCTTAGTTTTATAAATATGTGTGGCTCCAATAATTAAACCCAGAATAATTAATCAAGGTTAACTTATAATTAAGGAATTAAAAAAAAAAATTCATCATCAAACATGGAAGGCAGGTAACAAAGAAATAATGGTGGCCAGTGCAGGGGCAGGAGCCTTTGAAATGAAAGAAACAATTGTTTGTGTTAATAATATTTAAAGAGATGGAAGGTCAACTACAAATGTTGGTATCACAGTTCATGCCGATTGAAGACAGCAACATTAACATTAGAAATGGAATTTTGTTTTGTTTTGGGGACAGTGGAAAATGAGAAAAGGTCAGCCATAATCGTACATTATTTTTCTTAATAGAAAGACAAACATCTTCTAGGATTAGATAAAAGAAAGAGAAAGAGCACCATTAACGGCACGCCCTTTCTCTTTCAAACTCCATTATTTTTCTTTTTTTAATATATGCATTTATGTTAGTCAAAATGATAATTATTAATTAAAGAATTAATTAAGAAGCGTCACTTCAAGTTTGTCAAATGATGATCAATTTACTGGTCTCACCAACCCAATTACAGCATAGTTGTTTAACGAGTAATTTACTATGTTGGTCAAACAAATGCTTTATGGCTGCCATTCTTATTTTCTCAGCTCTTTTGTTTTTTCTAACAAATTTTTCACATGCGGTTTCAACTTTCCAATTGGTGGGCTCTTCTCTTCCTCGCGTTTTTACATTGTGTTAAATGACTGATCAAATTACAACTTTCTTGTTCTTTAGTCATAAAGGCAACAGAGGATAGAACTGATTAACTGCTGCAGAATTTGCCAATGAATGAAGGTGATTTTAGAAAAAAAAAAATTATTGTAATTAATACATGTTATCGTCTCTTGAATTTGGTGAATATAATAATACTTTAACTGTTCTTGATAATTAATTCAAATAATTTCAGGGGGCTTTTTATTAATTGCTGTAAATTGTGGGTATCTTTATCAAAACTGTAAGAGTTGAACAGAACAGGAAAGCATTTCCGGTTAGAATATGTATAATCAAATTATATGTGAATCAAAACTCTAAGTTATTATTAACTTTTACTCAATTTCAGTTATAGCATGTGATAATGATTTTTAATTAGCTCATCTGGTGGGTATTCTCCAAGCCAAAAGACGAGATAAATTTGTACACGAGGCAAGTAGATTATATATATATATATATATATATATATATATCTCATTATGTACCAGTTGGGGACGCTAGCCTAGATAAGATCTGTCTAGTTTTAAACTAAATAAAAAGAAGAAGTGGCGTGTCTGCAAGTGACTGCTCTTGCACAATAGACTATTCTGCTTTACTTAGTGGTAATTAAACGTGAGGAAACGTAAAACCGCCACAAAGAGAGTCACACCTAGCCTATTTAGTCTCCATCGCTTACGTTGTTATATCAAATAAAATGTGTCCAACATAAGTGCTCATTTCATCATTACGTACAAGGAACGATCAACTCTACCATTACCCTTTTTTTTTTTGAAAATTAACTCCACCATTACCTAATAATAACATAATACATATATATATATATATATTCAAAGTTTTAATCAAATATTTATTCGGGACCTTTCTCTCTTGCTCTTTCTTGATTCTTTTTACCTCTTATAAGTAGCACCTATGCAAGATGCAAAGCATCCTTCAAGAATGCTTACTCCCATTTCCTAATACTGATGTCAGTTGCCAGACTAAAATATTAAGTTATATTTTATTTTAATTGCTTGGTAAATTTATTTATTTCTTAATGTTGGTGTCGTGAGGTATATAATAGGAGCTAATTTTCTTTTATCTCATTTTGTTCATCTGTGATTCCAATTTGACACTTCTAAATTCAAATTTTGAGATATTAATCTCCTTTAGGATTGGATAATTTACATTTATATTCATGATCTCTTTGGCTTATGATTTCTACATTATCATTATCCAATTGGGGATTAAGCTATGAGTATACCCAACAACTTATAAAATTTAATTTGACAAATTTTGATTGTAGATCAATAGAGAAAACAAGACATCTATATTATTTCATATTAAATTAACATAACGAAAGAAAGAAAGATAATTACAAATGAAATAAAAATCAGTAGGTTTTTCTTTCGCAAATTATTACTTGCTTTGAATGATAATTTGTGAGGCTCAAGTGATATGATATCGAAATTTCTTGATAATTAATTATCACAAACTTGAGTTTATGATAATCATTACTCTGAGATTAGGATTGAAACCGTCGTCAACACCTCTCCTATACTTTGGTTGACCAGAGGTTCTTATACATGATCACTAATAAATTAATAATGACAAACTCCAATCTTTTTAGGGGCCTCAGGGAGAAGAGAAGTTGTTAAGTAAGCCATACCTTTAATTTTGATATGGCGAAAATGAAAATTAAAATGCACATTATAGAAAATTTAAAGTATTTTCTTGCTTTTGGATTTGATTCATATAAATTCTCAAATTTCAAATTTCTGAATATGTGGGTTCTTAACCACCAAACAAGACAATAAACTGAAGAAAATTATACCTAATCGGGAAGAGAAAGTTTTCAGCTTTCTTGTCGAGTTCTTTGATGTTTGCCATTTTCTTTCTTTTATTGGAAAAGAGATGATTAATATTATTTTCTTGATTAATGCTAGTATAAATAAAAGAGTAAGGAGTTTTGAAAGCATTTCACTCGTTACAATCAAACATTATAAAGAGTTTATGTCAATTTAGTCTTTGTTTTTTTATTATTTTTAAATAATTTATTAAATTTTTATTTTTAATCAAATAAGTCCCTCACACTAATCGTTGATTAATTTCCGTTAGTCAACAGTACAATCAACAATTTTTTATATTACATCATTGCATGTTGACATGTCATCTTGATGGCATCAATATCATGTAATAAATGATACAGCATCAAAATTTGCTAACTAAAAATTAAGTTTTTTTTTTTTACTCAAAAAATTATTGATTAAGAATTTGAAACAAAAAATTAAAAAAATACTAATTGCTTCAAATTTGTTAGCATTGTTTCTTAACTAATTATCATTTTCTTAATTGAAGTCATTATTCCTAAAAAAACCTTCACTTTCATTAATATTCTCTAAACCCAACATACCTTATAGCTAAAATGTCCTCTCCCTGTTTGCAATTTTATTTCACTTCTAAAAATCATTATTTGAGTAGTCTTAAAATTTCAAAATCTGTGAAAGATGTGGTGAGAGAATTTATTATTGTTTGTAAATAATATTCAATACCACTAGGTTTCCTTTACAGATTCTAAGAAAGAAAGAGTATCAAATTTCTTTATAAATTTTAGAGAAAAGAATAGAAGGATTTGATTTTGTTTTGTAGATCAACATCGTGTGTCTTTTACTAGTTTCAGTATTATAAATGTTGTATGTCTTACCTTAACTTTTTCTATTTTTAAGTATTCACAGATTTTTCTACACAAACTTTCAGTTGAGCAATGATGACTTCAATCAAATTGAAAAGATTGGATTAAGTTTTTTTTTTTTTTGTTAGGAAGAATGAATAGTAATCAATTTGAAATAATTAGGGGTTTTTTTAATTTTTTGTTTTAAATTTCTAACTAATAATTTTTAGACATTTTAAAAGAAAAAAACTCAATTCTAAGTCATTAAATTTTTGATATCACATCGTCTGTCACATGATACTGAGGTCATCAAGATGAAATCTCAACATGTCATGTAACAAATGATGTAACATAAAAATTGCTCATTTTATCATTAACTAGTGAAAGTTAACCAATTGTTATTGAAAGAGGCTTATTTAATCTAAAATAAAAATTTTAAGATTTATTTGAATGTAATAATAAGATAAGGACGGAGTTGACTTTTTAGATATAATTTAAAGAGTTATTCAAGTATTTAGTAGAAAAAAAAGAAAAGAGTAAATTTAAAATTGCTTTTTAAATTGGCAAATGAAAGATAGTTATAACACGCGTCGGCATGTGGTTGGACTATAGTATGTCCAGTAACTGTGAGGCACAGAGCTGAGTGCAGCGAACGCTTTCCATTAGGGTCCCGAGATAGTTAGGTGCACCACTTGGAAGGAAGAGCTAACCGCCACACTGCTCATTGGCACATGCCCCAAAAACTCGGGGTGTTTTGTTCTACTTTTTCCCCATTTGCATTGCATCTGCCCTTACTTTCTATTATTCGCTACCATTTGGTTTATCTTAATAAACATGAACTTGTAAGTAAGCACCATTTTAATTAATGTTTCTTTACAAAATTTTGCATCATTTTATATTTAATTTCACATTTTCCACATTCATTTTTTTTAAAAAAATCAATAACCACATGTGAACAAGTTAAAAAATCAGTATATGTGAAATATATAAATTTTAAATTTTATAACTAAAAGAAACCTTTTATCTTATATATAATTGGGTAACATGATTCATGTGTAAAATATATTTGAACAAGATTACTTAAAAAATAATTTTTTGAATGTGAGAGTATTTTAGTCACTTTATTGATTAAAATTAACAATGTAATCCTTCTGAAAATGAAACTTTAGGTAAAATATTTTTTGATATTGACTTAAATCTGTCTCTAAGTAAGATGTTCATTTATCACTTTATGATAATATATAATCTAATTTATTACGATTAGATTTAGATGTGCATCATATCAAATTGAAATTTTATCCACTCTATATTTGTTTTCTCTGACTTTAGTATTATTAATATAATATATATATATGCTTTTGGCCAAAAAATAAAAAAAAAATCTGCTTTAATTTATTAAGAATAATTAATAGGAATTTCTCCAACAGAGAGATGCAGTCCCTGAGGCGTAAAAAATTCCAAGGGAGTTTTTTCATACTATATTTTAATAGACAAAAAAAAAAGAGTAAGATAAAAAAGGCCAACTGAAGGGAACAATTAACTAACTTTGAAGTGAGGGCAGGGCATGTGCGGTCCATTCATAAATTAAGGCTGCCTGCTCCTCGGTTAAGTGCACCATTTCTATTGTCTTTCACTCTTTGGAATACCCAATCTGTAGTAATTCAGTACTTGATAACAAAACTTTAATCCATTCAGATATACAATATTGTTTTTTTTTCTGATATTTTTTATTTTAAAATAGATAAAATTTTCAATCTTTTCAGATCAACACAATATGTACGGTATTAGGATATATATTCGACGGCAATCGGATTTCAAACCAAACCCATCTTTGTCTGTTTTATCTCTTATTGGTTAATCCTTTTTTTTCCTTTAACCAATCTCAAGGGAAGAGGGTATACGTACCCTTCATTTTTGCATGTTCAAAGGACTAAAAATGGTTTTCATGATTTCTTTTTAGGGAAAGAATAGGGAAAATAGATTTAAACTTTTGATTTACTAAATATATAAACACCCTTTTTATTGAATCAAATATTAAGATATAAAAAAAAATCCTCATATCCGGAATAAAAAAAAATCTTTTTGAGATGATAGCTAAGGACACTTAATCTCTCTTTTTTCTTTTTTTTTTATCAATTCAATTTATTCTTATCGTTTGGAGTATATATCATAATATTTATATGGGTAGCAAAGGGTACCCCTGCGACACTCTTGAAGATAGAACTTTCATGCTTCTCTTTTATTGTTTATCAAGTTTTATTGTCACAAATCTCATATTGATAATAGGTGTTGTCGCAACGTGTGGGTTCGGAAACTCGACCATTAGACGCGGGTGAACATAAAAGAATTAGGAGTCGTCACCAATCGTCTTTTATAAGTACGGTTGGTTGTCTATTAACTCGATTCTAATAGACAAAGTCCTAAATTAATTTTAGGTCCATCAAAAGAACGATAACTGGTCTACGTTTTTTTTCAAGGATAGGATGGGTTAGGGAGTGCGGTTATACATGGAGAAGGATTAGCACCTCCGTGACGCCCATTCCACAAATGGTATCATTTAATCTTAAGTTATCCTATTACGGTCTGATTTTGATTTTATTGTTATATTTCCTTAATCTTTGCTTATTAACTAAATTTTATTAAATTGGTCCTTTATTCGATTTTGCGTATGCATATGATGTAAGTATAAAATTGTGTCATGATTTTTTTATTTTAAATAATGGGGTCGAAAATCTTTTATTGAAAAATCGTTCGAAAACCATCTCAACACTTTGGTGAAATTTCTACGTTTTCCTCACCTAGGAATATCCCTGAAAGAACTCATCTTTATAAGCTTCTCGGAGAAATCCCATCATCGGAATTCCCACCTCATTTACAGGATAAACGTGACATGCTATGACAAGATAAAAAGATGATATCTATATGCACGCGTTTATTGACTTAAGTGGTTTGTAATTCATCCACTTATGTGGTTAATAGTTTGAGATAATTTATCACATTATTTGTATTTATTATCATTTGTTACTTTTTTGAATTATTTATTTATTTTTTATTTATTGATTTTTTTAATTTTTTATTTAATTTTTATTTATTTATTTATTTATTTTTATTTTATGTGTCTACAGGTGTGATTAATTTTGAATTTATAAATGTGAACTCATGATACAATAATTAGACTTTCTTAATTTGTGAATGAGTAAAGTACATTTAAATATTGTTTTGGAGACTTGAAATTATTTATTCAAAACGTAATCGACTTTACCTTTTCTTGGATTAGAATAAAGTTTTAAGGTTTGAATTCTTTCAACTTCCCTCTTTCTTACTCTAAAGAAAGGGAGAAACTAACACGGTTACGTCATTATATATAAATTAACATTGGAAGTATCAGAATGTTAATGTCAAATACCTTTTTGTTTTTGGTACAAATATAGCAACTGTCTTTGTAATTAATATATAAGGATTATGCTTTAAATTACCAGCTTTACCCAAAATTGCACTCCAGGTCACCCACATGGGTTGTTGAAATGTCTTTAAACAATCTTTTTTTTGACCAAAACCTGTGCTACTATCTTTTTTGTCTAGGAGTAGGACATGCAGGCATGCAATATTATTTCATCTAAGATCCCAACACATATGTTTTCATCCCAAGACTAGGGCCAAAATATAGATACAAGTCCACTTTTTCTTTGTAGAAAGATTATCTTATACATAGATAATAAAGTATTTAATTTCACAAACATATTTGACTTATTACTAACACATTCCGCGAAACTTCGTGGATCAACATACAAATGTGATGACATTTAAATCACACGTATCACTATAATGTCATACTGCACGATTTTGATGAGAATAATTAATCAATATGTAAATTAATAACAATTTTTTTTGGGATAATTTTGTATAAATAACATATTGTAATGTAATAGCCTAATGACAGCGGTGTGTGGATCCTTTTCTCTGACTTTTTTTACTATTATAATCCCACAAAGAAGAAGTGTCAAAATGAAATTTGTTTTCTATCTCCAACTTAGAAACGCAAAAAAAAAAAACTCATATTTAATGATACATTAACTATAGGATTAATATAGTCCTCAATCATATGATGTATGCAATAGCTCCACGCAGCTACAGAAGAAGACTTTCCCCTGGATGTAGCGGAATTCCTATAGATTAATGCTTAATAACACCTCTTAAAACAGGCACTGAAGTCAAATGCCTAATAAATTTGGGTACATTATTGTCTGATGACTGCATCTTCTCCTGCTTTTTATATATTATAAATTCCAAGTTGGGGATCATAATTCATTAATTCTTATCATTCAAATGACACTTCATTTTTTTGACTTTTCAATATATATATATTTATTTATTTATTATTCTCAACACCAATTAGCCGACAGCAAGTACGAGTGCAAGCTCACAAGCCACGCAAGGTAAAGGGAAAACAATTGAGAGGAAATCCACAACTTTATCTCCAGTTTTGTTGCTAGGCAATTGAACATAAAACCTGGAGCAGTAGGTGGAAACAGAAAGAAAGAAAGAAAGAAAGAAAGAAAGTTGCTTAATATTCAAGGGAGCTTTTACTAGGGGAGTGAATCAACCAGGGGATGGGGGATGGTGGGATTTGATTACAGCTGCACCCTTTTTTCAGGTTTTATATATTGTGCAGCTCACAGCAGACTTGAACCTTTTAAAAAGGGAAAAATGCTATATATTTCCTTATTTCTTATTGCTGATAGGCCTCTGTGTCCTAATTTGCTGCATGTGGATCACACAATCATAGGGAAAACAAGAAACTAAAATAATTATAAACGAAACAAAAATGTCTGCAATACATAGTGTGTCTTCCATGATTGATGTTCTTAAACTTTACCATGTAATATGTTAGGTATCTACTTTTTTTCTTGGTCCATATATTTAGGAATTTATATAAGTGTTCACTTCAAAAATCTATATAATAATTAAAAAACCTATACTTTTTTAGGTTGATTCCTCCTACAATGAAATAGCCAATTTTGCCGAGGTTAGTAATTTATTAAAACATTATCTGATTATATATATAATAAATTTTTAATTATTTATGTTATATTTTTAATTTTTAGAAGTTCAATTATTTCAGCCTCCAAACCATGCAACATTTTGTCATTTATAAATAAAAAAACAAAAAAAAAAAAAAGGTAATGGTTGAACTAAGCAACTTGGGTAGCTTTTTCCCTTTTCAATTAAATACAGTAAACTTTATATAATCTATTTCCGATGAGTCCTAAGTAAAGAGATATAATTCTCAATATAGCTGTTTATTTGGGTTATCAAGAGACAATTTAAACAATATACAATCTGAAAAGAAAATATGAAAAATTATATAGTGATAAAACAGAAGGTACAGATGAGAGCATTGACAATGTCTGTGTATGCCTTCCTACAGCTGCTTGTAGAGGCATCAGGCATCCTTGTAGCCCTACAGGTTTAGGAAAAGACTTAAGAATCAGAAAGAGTTTGGGTCAAAAAGAATAGACTCTGATTAAATTGAAAGGACAAATTTATGGAAGATTAGGTTACAAGGGACAATTGATGCCACCATTGATGACGCAGATGGTCCTCTTCATTGTTATAAAGAGTTAAATGACACATGACATGCATGTAATAATTTATTATTTTAATAAGAAAGAGCATCCTTATTTGGGGGAAGGTTCCAATGTCGAAGTCAAAATATCTTGTAGTTATATTTCTTTGGAAAGATTTTGGGAATTGACAATTTGTTTGCATGGTAGCATTCCAGCAAACTAATGGCACACGCTTGACAGCAAGGGGTATTTGCCTCCATTAGTTGTCAAAGGAGTTTTGTTTTGTTGAATTTAATTAATTTTCAACCAAGATGTCATTTTTTTTCTCTTTGGGTCTTAATTGCTTTGCTTTTTCTCCCTTTTGGATGATTACAATACTAAATGATGTCCCTAAATCGAGTGTTAATGTTTATTCGAGTGAATAATTCACAAAGTTTTTTTTTTTTAAAAAGTGCCATTCAAGTCTAATTAGAATAGAAACAATGGATATGATAATTGGAATTTAATTATAGTGCTACTGCTTTGGTAAACCACAATAATAGCTATAAGAAATAAATCAAATCGAAAAGAAAAGTACATACATGGAAATTAATTGCATTAACCTATGCTTCTTCCGTTTCCTCAGCATCATCCAATAGGCGGTTTATGTTTACTTCAACATTCTTTTTTTTTATGGGATTTTCTAGTGAAAACCTGTATACTCATGATGCCAGATTCTATTTAAATAAAATTTTTAAGTCAATCTATATGTGTGTATAGTACACAAAATCAGTTGTTCCATAGTTTCCTTCTTTTTTTTTTTTTAAAAAAAACCATTATACTTGCCTTTTCATTTTCAAAGCTTATCCTTTCAAAAGGTTGTGTAACTTCTATTCTTTATTGTTCTAAAGAAAAATTGTTAATTAGTTTAATTTTACTCAATCCTCGTATATCTATAAAAAATTTAAAAAATTAATATTTTTTTACATAATTACATAATTTTTCATTTAAATTTATTATTATGTATTGAAGAGCGTCATTTTATTTTTATTCTACCCCTAGGAGGAAATTCCTGAGAAATTATATATGTTTAGGTATAATACTCAAAAATGTCCTTGAATTAGTTAAAAAAAATCAAATAAACTCTTATTCCTTTATTACATTCAATTAACTCTTTATACTTTATTTTAAATTAACTAAACTTTTATAATTAATAGTTGATTAATACTTATTAGTCAGAATATTACTTATTATTTTATATCACATGACGTATTGACAAATCATAATTGATAATGACGTAGTATGTTGACATAAACATAAACATTTTTTACTTTACATGTCAACAACATATTAACACCATGTGAGCATAAAAAATGATAAGAGATATTTTGATTAAAAATAATTAATTAACTGTTAATCATAAAAATCCATTTGATTTAAAATAAAAATATATAAATTTAATTGAACGTAATAAAAGAATAAAAATTTATTTAAAATTTTTTCAAGCGTCATATCATGACTTTTTGTACCAAATCATATATCTAAAATCTAGATAACTTTAGTGTCAAATTTTTTATTTTAATTGTTAAGTATATGAGAAGAAATTTATATAAACTCACAAATATTTAAAACATATAAACTTCTATATTTAAAGAAGCTTGATTAGTTTGTTCAGTCAATTTTAAGTTTGAAACAGACATGTATGAAGTTTGATTGAACTCAAGTTTACTATTTGAGTCTTATGTATTATAATAAAATATAAAGTTAAGCTTTTTACTTTTGCAATATAATAATTTGAACTGATTATATCTTCATTTGCAACAATAAGTATAATAAGCTATAAATATTTAACTTAAACGCACAATTTTCCAACTTTTTAATAAAAAAGAAATAAAAATATAAGTGGTGGTGGAGGCACATTTTGGGTGGAACAAATTTGTTCCCACTCAAATTTAATATATCTCTAGCTATTATCCTCAAGTTAAAATAAAATATGAAATTTTAAGCATATAGTTGAGCTCAAGCACTTGATTATTGATATAGTTATATATTATACTTCATCATTTGTCCATCTTTATTCATTACAACATTCCAAAAGTACATTTTTTTAATATCTAATATTTTAAATTTTTTATATTTGAAATTAATCTTTCATATTTTAAAAAAACTTTGACATCAAAATTAAAATGATCCCTTTCTTTATAAAAATAAAAATAGAAACAATATGATACGAATTTGGTTGATTTGTATTAAATGTAATGGGTATATATACAAGATACGAGAAATTTTGTTAAGCTTTTCTAAACTTTAAATTTAAATTATTTATATACAAGAAATCAGTTCTATGTCATCCCCTTATACACTTCGTCCGATGTATATAAAAAAAATCTAATAAAATTTGTCATTATTTTTCCAACAATATTTATGCCATGTTCAATTTTGTGATGAAATTTAGCTCAGTGGTAATGAGGAGGTCTTGAATGCTTATGTCTAGATTCAAGGTCCATCGTATGAGAGTTTAGTTCCACCTTATCTTGCTTTTGTTTGATTTTTTTTTTATTTGTTCGTTTATGTTATTTTAATTCCATGGACGTACTATATGATATATATGGAGAATTGTTTGATTATGATTTTAATTTTTATATATAATCTCATAAAAATGTAAAGTTTAAAGTTAAATGAAATAAGATAAAATGTTTTAATATTTAAAAAAAAAAACCCCTTTCTCCCAATATTTTCAATAATCAAATATAGAGCCTTCGAAATATATAAAAGAGTTAAATGAAAACAATCCCAATGGCTTTTGAACTGTAATTGGGTTATCGCCAAAGTTACCATGGCTTCCAAAAGGATTCAATTTCTTATCCTCTTTAAATTCTTCAACATCAACTTGCATGATGAATCAGAAATTGATATAAGGACAAGATGATAAAGTAAAATAAGAAAAGCCAGTGGGCGTAAAAGATTTTTTTTTCTTTTTTTCTTTTTTTTTTCAAAAAAGAAAATTAAAGTTAAAATCTCGAGCAATTCAATGCTGATTCCATTAATAAAGAAGTGGAGGTAGGGACCACTAATACAAGGTGTAAAATTAGAGCTACGGAAAATTTTAAAACAGAAGAATATATGCTTTTCTAATTCCTACTATAAGTCAATAACTATACTACATACATTTAATTAAAAAGTATCCTAAGAGTTGAATTACCTTTTGAGGGAATCCAATCGTTCTCTCGTATTGACCGACCGAACTGATATACATTCATCAAAAATAAATAATGTTTAACGTAAATTTTGAATTTAAATTATGAAAATGATGAAATAAAATTTTTGAGACGAAAATAAAAAATCACCTAAAAGAATTATATTTTATTATATTACTAAAAATCTTTGCATGCAATGGAGAAGAAACCTTTGTATATATATATATATATATAATATATTTTTTGTTTTTGATAATCCTTTTTATTTGTTTATTTTCGAAAAGAAAAGAAGTGTGTTTCGTTTGGGGTGTGAGACTGACTATCTATTATTAGGGGACCCCACCAAAAATAAAAGTCAATCTCTCCCATATATATAAAACATTATCTTTTATTTATTTCTTGTTTCTTTTTTCTTTATAAATTCTGTAATTATATCCCTTCCATGTGCTACCGCCTACCGGTCTCTTTTACTTCACCATGCCATGACATGTCTCCATACATTACATAACTACATGCTTAACATTATACATATACATCTGTATATATATATATATACACACATACACACACACACACATAAACACTACAAATGGGAATTAATAGTAATCATTAATAGCAGCCTTATACATACATAATATTCATTAAATCATTTTAAATATAAATTTTGACTATAATAACTGAATATACATGCGTGCACACACACATATATTAATTAATAAATATCAATTTTGGTAAGTACTTGATCAAAACTTGTGATTATAGTGCAAGGTTAATGTTTAGTATTCACTCATATATACCTAATTCCACAAATCAATTTCCTTAAAGAAAAATTCTACTGGTCAGACTTTTAATAAAAGATACAATGAATGGAGAATATATTAATTATAAAATCTCTAGGTTCAATCTAAATTGGCAGGTACAGTATGAAACTTTTATCAATTTTTAGTGTTTACACACGGCATTATTATGGTTTTTAATTATAGGGAGAGATCTATAGATGTTGCATCCAAAGATTAAGAGAGAAAGAACAAAATGGTAAGTACAACCAATTCAATAGCAAAAATTGTCAAATGTATGGAAAAGATAGCTTTCAATTTGATTTTTTTTTAGAAAATCATGTAATATATAGTCATATGGTAAACTATACTCTTAATACATATTTAATTATATAAAGAAAGATGTTAGTGAATTTCTTTGTGACCCATAAATTCCTTCTAGTTATAAATCTTGCTATTTCTAATATTAGAATCAAATTATATCCTGGTATATTCAATGGAGGAAAAAAAGGCTCATGTCTTTAATTTCTTTGATAGTGACAAGGGAGATACCTAAGAAAAAGTTAAACATATTTAAATTAAAATATCACTAGTAGTGAGAGATGTTAAAAATGGATGAATCTTTGGAGTCAGACTAAACACAAAAAATATAAATAACCATAAAGTAGCAATTAATTATCATAGGGGGGCATTTCTAAGTGCTCACACCATTAGTTTCACTAAATCCTTCTTAACACATCAGCAGTAAGCTTAACCAATTAGATTATGATACGTAATTAAGTTATTTTTATCAACATGTAAAATTTAATAACATGTCATAGTTTGAATGGCTGATGATAAAGTTTTTACCATAAATATTGTCTTGGATGAAATTTTTTTAATATAACTATAATTACATATTTTATATATTTGATTTGCAAATTATTTTACAAAGGTTTTGAAAGGTATAATCCAGGTAAATTACTTGCATGATGCGTGTAGTCGAACGGGCATAGCGAAATAAATGTCAGGTGGAGGCACTATTCTATGAAATGATGATGAAGATGGTGATGATGTATTGATGAACCGACAACTCAGCGGTAAGAAGAGAGAGAAAGGTGAAGCGAAATAGTGAAAGCAAAGGCCGGGGGGCAGGGGTCCCACAGAAGGAAGGAGAGGGGGAGGGGTTAAACGGCGGGGTGAGGGCCTTATATTATGTTTTTATGAGGCTCTTCGTCTCCAGTTTGAGAGCTATATAAAAAGCGAGGCTTCCAGCCTCCCTGCAGAGGAAAAAAAACCAGGGAAAAGCCTCAAAAATTTCTCTCTGTTAGCATCCCCAACCCAACCCATTTCGTTTTCTTTTTTCTTCTGTTTATTGGGATACTGAAAATCTCATTCAATGGTCTTTACTTTCTCACCCCCATCTCTCTCTTCATTGATTTCATAATTGTAGGAGATTTTGCTCTTGTTTTTGCTTTGCTTTTGAGTACCCTCTGTTGCTGGTGGCTGAACAAAAGCAAAACATGGGTGGTGACAAAGGTATCAGCCTTGAAGAGATCAAGAACGAGACTGTTGATCTGGTATTCATCTATTTCTATTCCTCCCCTTTCGTTTCTTTCTTGCATGTTTCTTCCTGACAAACATTTTTTGGGTTCCTCTCAGATTTCAAAATCTCTCGTCTTTTGAGTTGTTACATGTAAAATGAGATCTATAGGGGGCTGCTTTTTGAGTCCATGTAGTGTTGTTCTCGGTTTCTTTTCATCTCTTTTTTTGGTTTCTTTGTGCTTCCCCCCATACTTTCCTTTTACTGTAGCTTAGATCAGTTACGAATGGAATTTCCTATTCATTTCCCAAGAAAAGTTTTTGACTTTGCCATTCTGATATTGAAGCGAAGAACTTTTACCCCTTCCTTCTCTCTCTAGCTCCATAGCAGTAGTCAAAGGGCTCTAGGCCCTCTCCAATGGTCATATTGTTTCACAAAATTTCCACCCTTTAATCAAGGTAACTAATCCAAAAGTACCAACGCTAGTTAGATTGAAAGTACGAGGGTCAAGGCAAAGCATGTAGTGAAGCAGAGAGGAGTGGTCTTCCACCCATGTGAGAAAGGCATTAAAAAAATACTAACAAATCTGAGAGGGGGATCTAACATGTGAAAAAGAAAGAGGGAAGTGACAGAGTTGGCTACGCTGCGTTTTAATCTACTTTATTTTATTTTATGTATGTGTGTTTTGTTGCTCAAAGTGGTGTGCTTGTTTTTGGTCAGTTCGGGAGTTTTTTGGGTACTTTTGCCGTGGTACTTTTTGCGGTTTTGCCTTTTTCTCTCTTTAGAAATGGAATTCCCCCTTTTTTTTTTTTTTCCTTCTTTCAATTCCACTGATCTGACACCACCTGCCCCTTTCTCTTGGAATCAACAAATCTTCCCTTTTCTTTATTATTTTGTTAAATGTTCTTCTCTCCAAGTTGTAATTGTAAACTAAAATTACTTCACAATCAGTTTTAATTTTTTTTCTTAAGTAATTTTATTTAAATGTTATGCAATCTTTTTCGATACACTGCAATTAGAATGGAGAGTGGATGGCACGGACCAATCACGTGGGGAAAGAGTGCCCTCACCAACTGACAAGGCGCTTTTTGATCTTGTCAGGGCCCGAGTCAACGCTTTTATTTCCATCGGGGTAGCATCCTAGGCCCGAGTCATTCCCCAATGAGTCACGAGTCCACTCGGTCCTCCTCACCTCAATTAAAATAAACAAAGTTTGGATTTTGACTTGCAATCGTGGGAAAAACTTTTAACTGCCATGGAACGTCTTACGTTAAATTCATCCAAATTAGAAATCTTAGATTCTGGATGATATGAAATTAAAGTTTTCAAAGGTGAAAATTGAATTTGTTTATGGCTATTGACGACCCCTCTTTAGAATAAAGATTGAAGTCTTTAAGATTGGAATCAAGCACCCACCAATCACTTGCTGACAATTTGATGGTAATTCCTTGGTTTACAGGAAAAAATCCCGATCGAGGAAGTGTTTGAGCAGCTGAAATGTACCAGAGAAGGATTGTCTGCGGACGAGGGAGACAACAGGCTGCAGATTTTTGGACCCAACAAGCTAGAAGAGAAAAAGGTCTTACTATGATGCTTACGATATATTGTGGCCCATTAATACATATGTTGACAATAAATTGCTTCAAGACCTACTATTGGTTGCTTATAATTTGGAATGGTATTTTTTTTAAATGACAGGAAAGCAAATTTCTCAAGTTTTTGGGGTTCATGTGGAATCCCCTCTCATGGGTCATGGAATCTGCTGCCATCATGGCCATTGCTTTGGCTAACGGTGGTGGGAAGCCCCCAGACTGGCAAGACTTTGTTGGTATTGTTTGTTTGTTGGTCATTAACTCTACCATCAGTTTCATTGAAGAAAACAATGCCGGCAATGCAGCAGCTGCTCTTATGGCTGGTCTTGCTCCAAAAACCAAGGTAACAACCAAGATTTCTTAGTACAATTTTTATGGAGGAGTCCAATCTTTAATCTTTTTTCACTAAAAGACAACTGAAAAAAGGCCAGTGCTTATGTAAGAATTAGCCAAAAAAGATTCTAGATGATATAAACCTGTTACATATACTTATGCACCTAGGGATGAACTGATGGCTAGTTATGTCCAATACATATGTTAGTAAGTTTGATGGCTAAGAGTTATTTTAGTAATTTGAAGGTTTATTTTAGTTTTGAATATAATGAAAGTGGTCGTGAATTTATATGGCCGCAAAATATAGGTGCTTAGAGATGGCAAGTGGAGTGAGCAAGAAGCAGCAATTCTGGTTCCGGGAGACATCATTAGCATTAAATTGGGAGATATTATCCCTGCTGATGCCCGTCTTCTTGAAGGTGATCCGTTGAAGGTTGATCAATCTGCCCTAACAGGAGAATCACTTCCTGTAACCAAGAATCCTGGGGATGAAATCTTCTCTGGTTCAACTTGTAAACAAGGTGAAATTGAGGCTGTTGTTATTGCTACTGGTGTTCATACCTTCTTCGGGAAGGCTGCACATCTTGTGGATAGCACTAATCAAGTAGGACACTTCCAAAAGGTGCTCACAGCAATTGGAAACTTCTGTATTTGTTCCATTGCCACCGGTATGTTGGTTGAGATCATAGTCATGTATCCAATTCAGCATCGCAAGTACAGGGATGGAATTGACAATCTCTTGGTTCTCTTGATTGGTGGTATTCCCATTGCTATGCCCACTGTTTTGTCTGTGACCATGGCCATTGGATCTCACAGGCTGTCTCAGCAGGGTGCCATCACCAAGCGTATGACTGCCATTGAAGAAATGGCTGGTATGGATGTCCTTTGTAGTGATAAGACTGGAACATTGACACTCAACAAGCTGAGTGTTGATAAAAACTTGGTTGAGGTGTTTGTAAAAGATGTGGATAAAGAGCATGTTGTTTTACTTGCTGCTCGGGCCTCTAGAACTGAAAATCAAGATGCCATTGATGCTGCCATTGTTGGAATGCTTGCTGACCCTAAGGAGGTATAGCCATTTCTTCCTTCTTCTTCTTCTTCTTCTGCTTCATATTAAAGGGCTAAAATGAAGTGGGAAAAGGCTATTAGATGAGTATTTATGTTCAATATGCTATTCATACAGGCAAGAGCTGGTATTAGAGAGGTGCACTTCTTCCCTTTTAATCCTGTGGACAAGAGAACTGCTTTGACTTACATTGATCCCAATGGCAACTGGCACCGAGCAAGCAAGGGTGCTCCTGAACAGGTAACCTTGTTATTGCCATTTGCTGCTGGTACGAAGATTGCATTAATATGGGAAATCTTATGGGGCTTTCTGTGTCCTAATTATTTCATATCTTTTGACAGATCTTGGCCCTTTGCAATGCAAGAGAAGATCTTAAGAAAAAGGTTCATTCTATCATTGATAAGTTTGCTGAACGTGGGCTTCGGTCATTAGCTGTTGCCAGACAGGTTTTTCTAGAAAACATGATTTTTTTTATCACTATTCTGTTATTTCAATATTGAAAAGTTCCCTTACCTTTTCTCATTTGCTGTCTTCCAGCAAGTGCCGGAGAAAACAAAAGAAAGTGCTGGTACCCCATGGCAATTTGTAGGTTTGTTGCCTCTATTTGATCCTCCTAGACATGACAGTGCAGAAACTATTCGAAGAGCTCTTAATCTTGGTGTGAATGTCAAGATGATCACTGGTAATTGAATCCTTCTCTGAGTCCATCTGTTGACATTCCATCACTAGTACTTCATTCTTAGAGGCAATTGCTCACTTATACTTTTGTGTTTCTGTCCAGGTGATCAACTTGCAATCGCAAAGGAGACAGGCCGCAGACTTGGAATGGGAACAAACATGTATCCATCTGCTTCTTTGCTAGGTCAAGACAAGGATGCAAGTATAGCTGCCCTTCCTGTGGAAGAGTTGATTGAGAGGGCAGATGGGTTTGCTGGCGTGTTTCCAGGTAACTGATTTTGCTCCCTGGCTATTCATGAACAAGAAATTCTTCTTCTTTTTTTCAATTATTATTGTGGTCTAGGATAACGTATCACCTAGTTATTGCACTCACTTTACAGAGCACAAATATGAAATTGTGAGGAAGTTGCAGGAGAGGAAGCACATTTGTGGAATGACTGGAGATGGTGTTAATGATGCTCCTGCTTTAAAGAAGGCAGATATTGGTATTGCTGTGGCTGATGCTACAGATGCCGCACGAGGTGCTTCAGACATTGTTCTCACAGAACCTGGACTGAGTGTTATTATCAGTGCAGTGTTAACAAGCAGAGCTATTTTCCAGAGGATGAAGAACTATACTGTAATTTGCTCTCTTCTCTTTAAACATATTCTGAAGATTTTTCAGCAAATTTTGCAATGCATGACTTTTCTTTTTTCTTTTTCTTTGTTTTGGCATTTTGTTTCACAGATCTATGCAGTCTCCATCACTATCCGTATTGTTGTAAGTATATGACAAATGATTTTCATATGAATTAATTATTAATATCTTTTTAATCTTGATTGATATTTGTGCCCTTTTATTTCTGATTTTGCAGTTTGGGTTTTTGTTTATTGCTCTCATCTGGAAGTTTGACTTTTCTCCATTCATGGTTTTGATCATTGCCATTCTAAATGATGGTGAGATTTAATAAAGTGCATCATTACATAATTTAACATGATTCATCTTGCTCTATTGTTATACTTCACTGGCTTGAGGCAGAGTATTTACTTCAATCAATTTGAATATTACTCAGGAACTATTATGACAATCTCAAAGGACAGAGTAAAGCCATCTCCCTTGCCTGATAGCTGGAAACTGAAAGAGATTTTCGCCACCGGAATTGTGCTTGGAGGCTATTTGGCATTGATGACTGTTATATTCTTCTGGGTTATGCATGATACTAAATTCTTTCCAGTAAGTGGTGCTAAAATTTGCACCATTTATTTAGTGAAGGATTGAAAGTTCATGTTTGATTTCTGTTTAGTCCCTAATATTTTCTATCTACGAATGCAGGACAAATTTGGTGTTAGGTCTCTAAAGGGCAGTGATCATGAAATGATGGCTGCTCTATATTTACAAGTGAGCATTGTGAGCCAGGCTCTGATTTTTGTGACTAGATCACGTAGCTGGTCCTATGTTGAGCGTCCTGGACTGCTATTGATGACTGCCTTCATTATTGCACAGCTGGTAGGAGTTTACCTTTTCCTTATATTTAATTTTGAGTGCAATAAAAATTTTCATATTGCAATAAGCTAATCAATTCTGGTGTTTGTTAGGTTGCCACTGTGATTGCTGTATATGCTAACTGGGGATTTGCAAAGATTAAAGGAATTGGTTGGGGATGGGCTGGTGTTATATGGCTTTACAGTATTATTTTCTATATTCCACTGGATCTAATGAAGTTTGCCATTCGTTACATCTTAAGTGGAAAAGCTTGGCTCAACTTACTAGAAAACAAGGTATACCTATCTTACATTAGATTACTTTATCAAAAAGTAAAACTTTGCATGCAGTTGTTTGGTTTACTAAACTGGTCCTGGTAACAGACTGCGTTCACCACCAAGAAAGATTATGGCAAGGAAGAGAGGGAAGCTCAATGGGCTCTTGCTCAAAGGACATTACATGGTCTTCAACCACCTGAAGCTACTAATCTCTTCAATGACAAGAACAGCTATAGAGAGTTGTCTGAGATTGCTGAGCAGGCCAAGAGACGAGCAGAGGTTGCAAGGTACACATTCAGTTATCCTTCTTAAGTACTTACTGATTTCCACATGAAAGATTTCTTTAAACAACTGGCAATAGCAAAAACTGTTCATCTATGTAAGTTAGATCTTTTGGCACAATTATAGTCTTAACAACAAACACTGTCTGCTTATAGGCTTCGAGAGCTTCACACCCTCAAAGGTCATGTTGAGTCTGTGGTGAAGCTGAAGGGGTTGGACATTGATACAATCCAGCAGCATTATACTGTTTAGAAGTCAGAACAATGCTTGAAAGCAAAGGTTGCACCGTTGCAGTTTGATGACATATGCAGGTCAAGAAGAGAAAGAGAACTAATTAGTTTAAAACTTTCTAGATAGCGACATATCTGTGGTATAAGTTTCCTGCCCTGTTTACTTTGCCTTTCTTATGTAATTCAAGGCCGGAAGAAAAGGTTGTGTTTTGGTCATTTCTTGCTCCAATAAGGAGCCATGTAATGTTCCATGTAACACAGTTTCAAGCTTCAAATCTACTTTTCCCTTGGGTTTTCTATGCTCTTTGAATTCTTGTGTACACTGTCTTCATTTTCCATTGTGCTAGTTGACTTCCTTGACTGGCAACTATCAAATGCCAAAGAGAATATTGAGTTTGTTTATTTAATGAGATTAGGTTTATGGAATTGATATATGACTAGAGTTTTATCACCTTGCAATATCCTTGATAGTGTACAAAGATCACTCAACCGTACTGTGTATTCCAAGAAACGATCTGTGAAAATGATAGGAATGACAATATTCATGGTGTTTAGATTTGCCATTAAAGGAAAAAAACTCTTTCTGTTCGGTTCTTGTTGGTTTCTTGTTAACATTGATGGATGCTAGCACTTTTCTTGCTTGGTGTGGACTTGTTTTCAGGTTGGAGTTTCTGTTGAATTTTGAGATCATCTTGAAAGTAGTTTTTTGGTGCCAATGTGAAGTTCCTTTTGAATCCATCAACAGGCAAGTGACCAGCCTTGCTCAGTTAGCAGTCATACACTGACAGAAGTGAAGCTTTTGAGACTTAATGACCTTGACCATGCTGCTCACCTTATTCATTTTGTTCAAGTAGTTTAGGCTAATCAAATATCTGAAAATGTCATACTTTACAAGTTGTATAAATAGCTTTTAATTAGGAACTGGAAATGTCTTCTTCACACCATCCAACTTCTATTCGATGCACTCTTCTTGCATTTTACATTTTTTTAGCTTTTGTTAGAAAACTTTCGCATAGTATTAAAGCTGTACAAGGTATTAGCAGCCCCGTTCAAATGATGATATCAATTAGTCATATGTTATGCTATTTTGGCTTTAATAATTTTTGATTTGATACTTACTTGTGTTTCCCTTCATTTTTATGTATTATTTATGATCTTTTCCTCTTATTTTTATTTATTATTAAATATTAGAAAATTTTTCTAAACCTTCCCAATTCTCTAGCAAATTTTCTTCACTTTGAGAGTATTCAAAAAATTAATTTCTTGTAAAAGATTCGTTGATCATCGGAGTTTTATTTGATATTTATGAAAGTGGATCCCGATTTTAAACTGTGGTTTTTTTAGTATTATTATATTTCTTATTTATTATGATTTTTGTAATAATTATCGATTTTAATGAATAAATGAAATATGTTATGTTAGAAACTTTTTTAAATTCTCCCAACGCTTTAGTGGAATCTAAATATATTTTCTTACTTAAAAACTTTCTTGAGAAATTTGTCTCTACAATTCTCCCAAAAAAATCCCGTCATCAAAGATTTGCATTTATGAGCCGGATTAATGTTTTGTCTTGGTCACATCCTCAGAATTAAGATGTGACATAAATGGTGATTTCCTAACCTTATTATGATATGTTGATGACATTGTGATAGTAATTATTCAGATAAGTTAGCTGATACAGTGAATAGTTATTTAAAATGTAAATTCAAATTGAAAGACTTGAAAACTCTTGAATATTTGCTGGGTCTTGAAATTGCAAGAACAAGTGCTGGAATTTTTGTTTGCCAACTCAAATATACACTTGATGTCTTGAATGAATATGGTTTCTTATGTTTCAAATCTATTTCTACTCCCATTGATTACAATCACAAGTTGATTAAAGAATATGACAGTTCTGTTATTGTTGATAGTAGAATATATAGGCAGCTTATTAGCAAGTTGATTTATCATTTACATGTATTGACATCATTTATTATGTACAAGTGTTGTCACATTTTATGCATAAACCCATTGCTTATCATCTGCAAGCTGTTAATTGAGTGTTGAGATATTTGAAGAATGCACTGGGACCAAGGATATTGTTTTCCTTTACTTCTGCTTTGCATTTATGTCACATCCCATTTTTTAGGAGTGTGATTGACGTTAGGACCTATGTGGGTATGACCCACTAAGTCTAAGTAAGTCTCTTAATCAACATGCATGGGCTAGTCATCCACCTCAACCATTCATACAATCATATAATTTATTTTCATACATACATATGCGCCATCACACAGTTATGGAACTTCTCAACATAAGGTGTGGAAATGCTTTCATCCATTGTTTAACATATGCCTCATATCAACATGTGAATGCACTTTTTGATGCTCACATAGGCTCTTGAGCCATCATGTAACTCATTTATATAAATCCATACAAGTATAATGCCAATCAATGGCTTCATAGTCAAACATGCTCAATAACACACAAACATAAATATAAAAGACCAACTTATTAGTAGAATATAACTCGACTCTTTAGGCTTTAGGTGGTTGCTAAATCACTTACCAAGAAAAAAAGTGAGATCTCGTCTCTGTGACAAGGTAGAAAGCTAATCATTGATCTACAAAAAAAAAAAAAAAATGAAAAACTAACGTGTGAGTTACAAAAATTTTATGAATGAATACGAGAAGGGGACAAGTCAAGAGGAAGAGTTTTTGCACAAATTGTAGCTTTTATGTAAACATGAATCTTAAGTAAACACATTTTCTTATCAAATTCTTACAAAAATGAGTTGTCATAAACTAATCAATTTTCTTGGTGAAATCAATGTTTCATAAACATATAGTCTATAAAGAAAGGCTAGACATTTGCACAAAACCTTTAGGAAAAATAAGGAAACTGTACTATACTTGTAGCATCCAATCTTTTTTAAGGGATAGTGATCCTTAATTGTTAAACTCCCCAGTGGATATTCTACTATCAATTACATATATCGCGAAAACTACTTTTTTGGAGAATGCGTATATATTCAAGGTTTTCTTTAGGATCCAACCGTCTAACAATACACGATCAACCATTCAATACATAAATCAACCTTGTGTCTTAGAATTTAGTCTGTCTATCAATCTATCATAATTAATTTATAACTTAGAATCTAATCTATCAATCAACCTTTCATTCCAAACATAACAAACAATCATTAAAAATATACATCAATAACAATGGTAGTCTGTAGTAATCATGCATGCATTGTACATGAATGACATTTTAACCCATGTTTGGGCCTTATAATTAGGTGGTACCTTAGTTGCACCACTAGGCTATATATATAACTTAGGACAATGGTATGGTATCCATTAATCTTAGACCTTCTGTGAGCGGTATTTTGCCCCAACTCATAGCTATATATAACTATGTGTGGTATGACTCCCCACATCATGGCTTTCATAATCATATAGGATTTTACATATTCATACATGGCATCATTAACATATTTCACTATAGTTCATACTCATAACATGCTTATCTTATCTGGTTATTTCATGTAATTTTTCAAGCTTATACTATATATACATCATATATATATATATATATATATAACATGCTTATCACTAATTCATGAGGTGGGAAAGTTTACATCCACCTTTGCACACGCATAGCCATTACATTATCTAGTACATGGCACAACTTCACATACTAACTCTTGCTTATACTGTAACTGTTCGTTTACATAAAACATTCTTAACTCTAAATACTAACGTGGGGAAAACATACATTCACCATAAGGTTCATAAATTTATACTTAAAGCTCAATCACAAACATATCTTATTAGGATCACTTTTGAAGTAAAACATTTGAAAGGGTTTGTCCCTTTTGTTAAAAGCTAATACATAATAGAAATATTGACATACGTATATAGATTCTAAAACTTTTTTGAATTCATTTGGATATAAATATTTTTTTGCTTAATAATTGAAGAGATATCATTAAATTCATGCAATACAAATATTTCAATAAAACATGTTATCGTTATGTGCGATGTAAAAAATTTTAGGAATCGCCACCAATCTTTTTTATCCAGATGTGATTGGTCACTTATTAAATTAGTTCTATTTGACGAGGTCCTAAATTGAATTTAGATCTGTCTAAAGAATAATAATCTAGTTTGCGAGTTTTAGAGTTGGGTTCGAGAGTATAGTGATACATGAGGAAGGATTAGCATCTTTGTGACGTCCGTTCCATGAACAATACCATTTAATCATCTGTTATCCCATTTAAACTTTAACTTTTTTAATTTTATTCTTGCATTTCCTTAATTATTATTTATTTCTTTTATTAGCAACTTAAAAGTGTTTTATTTGATTTTACAAGTGTGATGTGCACATGATGCAATTATGAAATGCATGACATAAATTTTGATAATTCTATATGAAAACCTTTTAATGAGGATATTTCTCAACTTCACCCATCATATTGGTGGGATCCAGGGATATTCTCTCACCTAGAAAATTACTTAAGAAAAACTCTTATCAAGCAAATCCTATCATTGGAGTAATCATTTGTAGGTAAAAATAACTTTTTCATGAATGCAAACTCTAATACAAGCAAAAACCTTTTATTAAAGACATTCTTTGAGCCCTCCCATCATATCGGTGGGACTCGAAGATATCTTTTTACCTAGAGAATTTTTTGAAGGAACTCACATTCGCAAGCTCTTTCGAAAAGTCCCATCATCGGGGTCATGACTCATACACAAGATATATCGATATACCATGATATATAAATAATACAATAATGGTATGTGACGTGCAATAAATTCCAATATTCATTATTAATTTTCCCTATAATTCCACCATTTTTGAAAATTCTCTTTTTTTATTATTTTTTCTTTATACATATATCATAACTAAATACTTTATTTTTTTCTTTTTTATCTACCTAAATCTATTTTTTTACAATCAAATATTTATTTATTTCTCTATTTTTTTATCTACCTAAATATGTTTTTATAATTATTTTTTTATTTTTCTATTTCTTCTTGTCTACCTAAATTTGTTTTTTATAATTAATATTTTTATTTTTTTATTTTTCTATCTACCTAAATATATTTTTTATATCTAAATATTTTATTTATTTATTTCTTTATGTTTATCTTTAGGTCTACTTTATATTACTATATTTTTTATTTTTTATTTTCTATATATAAATATATCTTACCTTTGAGTATACTTTATATTTATATATATTGAATCTCATGTATATATCCCCTTAGAGCTTGACACATATGTTTGTCTTTTCAAAATTTGTCAAGGGCAATTTCAGGTTTTGGTTGCAGATGGGAGGGGCCTAATGGGAGTTTGTTCTTTCTTTCTTTTCTTTAGAGCTTTAGAAGCTTCATGGAGCACCCGCCTTGGTTTTTTTTTCTTTATGCTTTTCTCTCTGATTTAGTTGCTTAGGTTTTTTTTTCTTCTCTTCATTTTCACTTTGAGCCTTTTTCAATAATGGCGCTACTTCTTTCTGTTTTGCAAACTCCATTTTTGAAACTTCCAAAGGGTTTTCTCTCTTTTTCCTTTATCTCTCTCACTTCTTTTTTGATCATTTTGAAATGACAGTAGAAGTAGCCAAAAGCCATGGATGAAGAGTATGATGCCATAGTGTTGAGAACTGCTATCAAGGAATGTATCTTTAGTGATATTGTTTTTATTGACGGACTCAAGGTCTTTTTTTTCGACTTCTTTAAATCTTCTTTTATTAGTTTTATTTTTGCATGCATGACTAACCTTACCCAACTTTTTAACTTTAGAATTTTGAAAATGGTTGTGATAAGTTTTTCATGGTCTCATATTTTGAGCTGCTTTGTAATGTTAGAAGAGGCATATTACATTCATCCTATTCTTATGTTTGAACTTCAATTAGCTTTTCTGGACATGATGAATTTGAAGGAGGAAAATATGAAGGGAAACACAAATTCTGAAGTAGATTATTATGGCTTTTTGATACTATTGGTTTTCTAGTGACAATTGTCATCAATGGGTTATGGATGGATTTTTTTATGTGCTCTTTTGTATGGGCACTTGAATATCGTTTTCTTCCATTCGAAAAAATTGTGTTATTTATGTGATTTTAGTTTGATTAGATATGTCTATTCAATTAATAGTTATAAGTAGCAATGAAGTTTATTTATACTTGAATGAAATCGTTGAGCCTTACTTTGTAAGGATTTGTTCTCATTTGAATGCTTTTTTGTAGCTAGAGGATGGTTTAGAGCTATCTTTCATAGATAAAAGGCGATTTGCTAGAGTTCGCTTGCTCAAATATGTATTATCATTTCTTAGCTTTTGTTTTTTGAGTGCTTATTTCTTTGTTAGTTTTAATTTCTTTCCTTCAGTTGATTTTTTGAAATGATTTCATTGGCACAACCTATTTTTGTTCCCTTAATCTCTTATTAGGCATTAGTTCTTTTATTGGTTATAACCTTATAATGGTATCAGGAACATTTTCCTTTTGGTTAAGCTGATAAGTAATTTATGTAAAACGGTTACTTTTGTGTTTCTCCTGCTTATTAAAGTTCAATTTTTTTATTTTCATTTATTCACCTTGGATGTAGTGTATTTAAATTACTTTCCTTGGTGCATCTCTGACTGTTATCTTTTATTGTATGACTTAAACCTTTTTTGCCCCATTTTGTTTATTTTGGACAAGGGAACAAGTTCATTCCCTTTGATATTAATGAAAAGTAGGTTGATAATTTTTTTTAAAAAATTGCAATCATGCAAGACTGATTGATGAGAAATTTATGAAAAAAAAGAAATTTGTGCTACATTGAAAGAAGTAGAGGGAACACTAAAGATATAGAGAAAGGGGGGAAAGAGAAAAAATTTATAAATTCAATTTAGTTTAATAATTTGACTTGTTAGTTTTTATAAGTATGTTTAATGATGTTTGTAATTAAGAACACGACATGAATTAAGTAGACTATAATTTTGAATTTATCAAACCATGCTTGTAAATGATGCCTATGAGGTTATAACTACATTATAATTATTGTTATAGATGTTATTACTGCTTTAAGGGTTATCTGAAGTTTGTGGCTATAACTGATTTACTTCATAGCTAATATATAAGAAAAGGAAATTTGTCTTATGGTTATTTGAACGATGTCTTTAGTATATCAGAATTTGGAACAACATAGTTGAGTAAGAAAGGACAAGGCTTATGCTGTTCTAGTAACATGTTGGCACTTTTCAGAAGCAAAAAAAGGTTAACTAAATACTTATTTATGCTGTATTTGCTTTATACAGCAATGTAATGCAGCTACACATGGATGCCACTTGTTTTAGTGGTAGTCCATGCGGTCAATTGATAATTATTGAATAGCTTTTGTTAAAAAAATGAAAAAGAACAATAATTTCATATTTATAGATTTATTTGCTTTTTGTAACACATTGCTAATAGAGCATTCTTTCTTGATTCATCAAAATTCAAACTTATGAGAAGGAGTTTTTACTTCAAATGTTAATCATGTTTTCTCAATCTTTTTCTGGATGCAGATTATGTGTTATAGCTAGAAACATATCTCTTATTGATGTCATAACTCATGTTTCAATCTAATGTGAAGAGGTTGACATTCCCTATGTTTGTGTTCCCTTAAAAGAAGTAAGTTTGGAACCACTTTTTCATTCTGTCTAATTTGGGAGCATTGCATACTTAAAGTGGTTTTATGCCTTGACTATCAGAAACCCTACTAATTTCTTATTTATGTTCTAACCTTAATATTATCTGTCATTGTCACCTTTATAAAAAAAAGGAAGGGCAAGCCTATCTAAAATTTTTTCCATTTTCTTTATTTATTTAATTGAGTTGCATTCTTTTATGTTAGGCAAACATGGTTGCCAATATGCTCAGAAAATTCAGGGTTTATGCTAGGAAATATTTTGGTTAATGATTTATATGAAATATTTCTTCCTGCATTATGGTATTTCTATCATGAATTGTAATTTTTGGAATTTTGTTTCATGTTCTTTGCAACTTTGTAAAGCATTTCAAAAATAGGTCTAGAATACTGTATATGGCTTTCCTTATGGCTCATTTTGTTATGTAATAAAATTGTTTTATTTATTGTGTTTGGTGTGGATCTTTATTATTCAATAATAAAAGTCAATTAGTAAAAATGATGGGACTGTAATCTATAATTTGACCTTTTTTTTTTATGATTATAAGAGACCTAGAAAACTTAAGGTGGAGTCTCAAGTATGCTGCTTATGTAATTTTGGTGGTTCTTCATTCTATGAATTAGTGTAGGGTCTTGACTAACTGCTATTAATTATATTTAGTTGTGGTTGCAACTTATCGTTTGCTTGTGATTAAATGAAAGCTCATATAATAATCAATATATAATTATTTTCACCATTATCATTATTACAATAAAAATTATTATAAAGGAATTATGATTAATATTGTAACATTATAATATAGAATATATTTTATACCTTAAATATGTTAATAATTATAATCATATTTAATAACGTATATAATATAGTTAATATATATTAGAAATAGAATAATTAGCATATTTTTAACTATATATTAAGATTTAATTTAGAAAAATACATTATTTATATTATCTGTAAAATGTTTTTGTCCCTTAAAGTGTAGTAGGGCTTAAAAGGAGGTTGCTTTGACTTAGTGTGATGGTGTAGATGACTTTGTCAAGGACCTATTACATTAGAGTTTGAACTAGTATTAGTTAATGAGCTAATAATTAATTTCCTTTTCTGTTATTGCGAATATATAACTCTGTTGATTATGAGTTTGATTTTATTACCTTAAATTCACTTCCAATTTCGAATGTTCTCAGATTAGGATTGTCTAGAAACTTATGTTGATTCTGTCATTAGCTATAATCAATATATTTAGTAATGCAGATTTGCTATACCAAATCCTTAATGAACAAATACTAGAGTTTCAACAACATTTGTTGAGGAATGAGAAGGTTTGATTAGATATTTTCATGATTCTTACTTTTGACAGTTGGATGATGAACAAACTTCCAATTTTGAGGTGATACCTCCTTTAAAATAATTTGATTCAATTCAATTACTCCCTGTTCTATCCTATTGATGGGTTATTACATTTTTGGTAGTTCAACACATGTACTCTTTATCTGTTTATGCATTCATAACACAAAAATTTACTACTCAAGCTGCATTATATATTTCCTTCCTTTCACAATTTGTTTCACATGTACTCAAATATGCGATGTCTTTTGGACACATTATCAACATCACCATTACCTTGCATTCCTTTCACTTATATATGCAATGCACAGTTGAATGAATTAAAGAAATGTTTACAGAGCGATTTCAAATATTACTTTCTTAATGTTTCATTAAGGGACATGGAAAAGCCAAGCAGCTTTAACAACCTTACCTCAGTAATACCAGCCTAATTTTTGTAACGATAGTCACACTCACAACATTTACATTTATACGCAAATTTAGTTTCAAAATTGACGAGACTTCTTAAAATATAATCTTTCTTTTTTTGTAATGCCGGTTGTATATAGTACAAGTTATCTTTAGAATATGAAGAAATTGCTATGACTTTGTTTTGTGTTATATATTGTGTAGCGTACTATGTTTTTGACGTGGCATACAACATGATCACCATCTTTTTTGAGTCTGCCCTATTTTGACAACATCTCAAACATAAAAGAAACATTTTGGTGTTGTATAAATGCTGACTGTCTATAGATAAAATACAACCGGAATGTTTTTGCAATGTGCTATATGATTGTTATTAGACAAGTTTTAGCTACTTTAACAAAGAACTTATATTTGCCACAATCGTTTTTTAAAATTTACACACCTGCTGTGTAGCGTGGGTTTCATTCTAATTACTATATATTTTTCTATATTTTCTACATATTATTTTATATTTGTATTTTCTCACAATTTTTTTGTCAAACCTTGCTTTATAAAGTAATTTCAATGTCATTCACATGCTCGATAGAGTGTCTACATATTGAGGAAGTCCGGAGAAATCGTTAAAAGACGATATTACCTCTAGAAGTACAATTAAGTCGATTAAACCTCGAACAAGATAAAATTGAGATCTTAAAGATGGAATTGAGAATTTCATAGTCTAGGGATGACTCAAAATGGTAATTCGGAGTTTGAGGATTAATTTGGAGTCAATCAGGAAAATTGACCGATTAGGGGTAAAATGGTCATTTTGCAATTTGAGGACAAAATGAGAATTTTTAAAAAAGATTTTCTTAGCCCCATTTGACATGTTTGAGTATGATATGAGTATTGAAGTACAATTGGAAGATTTAGCAGTGAAAAATATGAGTTTTCAGTATTTTGAGAGTATAGGGGCAAAATGGTAATTTTACCAACCGAAACTGAAAATTTAATTTTCGAAAGCATTTTGATCAAATTTAATTATTTGGAGTGTGATATGAGTATGAGGAGTGAAAATTATGCATTTTGGAAATTTTTCAATTTTTGGAGCAAAAATGTAATTTTTGAAAAGTTCGAGGGTAAAAGTGTAATTTTTAAAAATTTACTCTACCAAAAATTTGGATGAGTCTAGAAATTTCATGGAAGACATGGATAAATGAAGAGGATTGAGTGGTAGAAAAAGAAATTCAAAAGATGGTTAGAAAAAATAAAATAATAAAATATTCAAAAGGTAAATAAAATAATAATATTTTATTAAGCCTATTAAAAGGCTTGAAAATTCCAGAATTCTTCATTGGGAGGGTCAGCCAAAACCAGCAGGAGAGAGAGAGAAATAAGAACAAACCCTAGAGTGAGAAAATTCAAAGAAAAAATGTGATTTTTCAAGGAATCAAGTGTTTAAAGGTATGATTTTTCAAGCTTAGCTTAAGATCTACCATTTCCATGCATTTCTTCTTATTTTCCATGGTTAAATTATGTGTTTTGATGTGGATTCAAATATGATCATATGGGTTTATAGAGAGAAAGTTGTTAGATTAATTTGATTTTGAACTATGTTAGTGTTTAGTGTTAGTTTAGCATGTTTATGAGTAAAACAACCAGAAAAATATTCATTTTTTCCATGAATTTCTCTAGGCCGAATCTAGCCAATGGTGTGTGAGGATGAGGTTGACTTTAATTTAAGAGAATTGGATGGAAAAATGATGAATTATGAGGTTGGAAATTAAATGAGAATTTTCGATGCAAAAATTTAAAATTTTACCCACCAGGGGTAAAAGCATAATTTTTGGTCCGGACTTATCAATTAGACCAAATTCACAGTCATTGAGGTATTGTGGATATAATTGGATAATTGAAATTGAAATGGATGGAATTGGAGTTGAATTGGAGATTTTAGGAATTTATACCGTGTATAGGCGAATTAGGTCGAACACCGCAATTAAGCAATTGTCTAGACATTTCACACCCTATCTAGTGCATACGCATGGATAAGAGCCTGAAATAATTTATGATAAATTGAAACAATTTATTGAATTTTGTGTCATGGATTATGGATAGGTGGTGAGTCAATTGTTTCGGGTAAGAGACTGCACCCGAGGGCGGAGGATATGAGTATTTCTACTCCTAATACTGTGAGTAAACTTATTATCGTCTTAATTATCTAGAGTAGTTTTATTTAATTGTGTGATTTTATGAAAAATGGTTTAATTGAAAAATTATTGTGTTTTATGGAAAAAATATGATTTTATAAAATAATTTTATAAATTTCTAAAAATTGAATAATGATTTCAAAAATAGAGTAATTGGAGACCCACATTGTGATTTGTGTTGTTTATCCATGATTTTAAATTTAATGGCTTATGATACATGTGAGCATGACTAGTTGTTTTTATGATTTGAAGAATATGTGAACTGCTTTGATTTACCTTGAATGTGTTATGTGCGCCATGTCATGCTATTGTGATTTTTATTGATTGGTGGATAATTAAAGTGGGCACTGTAGTGACGGGGGTTCCGTGGGCCGCCTATTGGAGGGGCACGGTTCTCATTTATTGAGCGTACCTTAATTGGAGAAGCGCGTAGGATAACTCCCGAGGTAGGATTTGAGTACACTTCACGCTAGCCACCATGTGAAAGTGAAACTCAGCCAACGCCAAGGAACGACTGTGTTGTCAGAGGTGACAATAAACAGCCTTGGTGGTCTCGGTAAGATGCCTCCGCGGGGTATCCCCGAGAATGGATTTTTGGCAAGGGCCAAGTTTTTGAAAAGTGCATAACCCATGTTGAGTAATTGGATGAAATCCAATTATTTATATGGGTTGGGATGAATTTCCAAGTTGTGAAACTCATGCTGTGATGAATTATTTTAATTGTCTCTTATTACTCGGCTTTAGATTATTTTGATGATGTCTGTCTACTCATTGGGATTATATAATCTCACCCCTTCTTCTTAAACATTTTTCAAGCTCAAAGTAGGTAATAGACCATCAATTGCATCGAGAAGTAAATTTCGGAGTTGCATCCTAGAAAGCAAAGTTATAGACTTAAACCTTCTCAGTTATTTGGGGGCCCACGTGTCATTGTAATTTAAATTGCATACTCTAGTTTTCTATATTACAATATGTATACATTTATTTTGTTTTTATGTGCAGAAAATTAATTTTTGATGTTTCAAAAATATATATATTGTTCTACATTAAAATAGATTATTTTAATTAATATTTTTATTTTATTTTATTATTCAAAAAAATATAAAGAAAAAAAAAGAGAGAGGAGTGGAAAAACTGGTACAAAAGCCTTGCGAGGTCTTGAGGGGCATTCAGGGGAAGAATGTCTATTGAGGCTTCGCAGCGGTTGTCACGGGCTCGATGAGAGTTTCGGGTCGTGACATTTTTACTTTCCTGTTCCTAACATCCATACTACAAAACACAATTATTTTTTAATTTTTTCCACCTTATCATATTTTATTAAGCACATATTTTAACTTTATTTTTTTCTAAAATATAAATTGGACCTAACTACATGCAAACATTCACAATAAGCACAATCCAAGCCCAAATAGTAATCTACGAGAGAAGAAACGAGACCTTACCTTGCTTGGGCTCAGACTAACCAAAGATAATTAGGCTGTGTGGAAGCAACGAGGGGCTGCTCTTTAGAAGTCCTCCAAATATAGCAAAATGCACTGTTTTGGTACACTAATTAAGCTTCCAAACGACACTTTTTGAATCTAGCCTATACCTCTCTTAGCCCTCACTATTTAAATCTTTTTTTTTTTCCATTTTCTCCTTTCACATTCTCTCTATAGACAAATGAATCTCCCTTCTCTTTTAAACCATCACTCATCCAACAGCTTTCTGTTGTTCAATTTTCTACCCATGCAAGTATACGTATCGCAAAGATAATATGGAGATGAGTAGAGTGTCGATCTCACAGAGAATTGAGTTAATCTTTATTGTTAACTATTAAAATTAACACACCATAATTTTATCTAAACAATTAAAATTAAAAAGAAAAATTGAAACTAATAAACTAATAATTAAAACTAATATATTAGCAAAATTATTTTTAGTGATTACCAGATCTAAGATTATGATATCCCTCAATACTTCATCTGCATATTGTTTCTTTTAACTTAGTTTAATGGATTAAGTAGTTAACCTAGAATCTTACATTATTTACAAGTGTTTGTTGAGTTTTTTATAAAAATACCTTTCCCAATTAATTTACTATATGTTTATGCAAATTATATTGAAGAAAGATTCATTAAATTTATGCTCTAATTTTGGCTACGTATGGCTTATAGGTGTGTGTCTCCTATATGCATGTCAAACCACCTAATCAACTAAATGCATTTGATCATATGCTATTTTATTCAAAGTCTACCTAAATTTTCTTTATCAAGGTTTAATTTAGGTTTTCAATTTAATCTAATTGGTGATCAAACAATTAGAAGCATTAATAACATAATAAAATAAACAACTTAAATCTATTAAATATAAATAAAAGAAAGATAAATAATTCAGACTACATATTGAGTTTAATAATAATCTTAGATTAACAATTTGGTTTCCCATCAAATCACACATCATTATTAAATAAAGTTTAAACATTCAAACTAAACTAAGAAAAATAAAAAAATAACAAAAAGAAAGAAAAACCCAAGAATTGTTTTCTTGATTTTCAAATCTCCTTAAATCCTTCAAATTCTTTTTAACTTCAATAATTTTGTTGCTTGACTCTAAGTTGTCAATTTGGTGTTTTTGTTCTCCCTCTTTTAAGTCCTTGGAAAGGTTGTTTTTATAGGCTTTGAAGTTAAGCCAAGTTGGGTGAAGAAAAAAGTCAATTCCAGCTAGGATTTCGTCATCAGACTATGTAGGTTGCATCCTTGCCCAATTAATTAATAGAAATCGTAATTGCTTTAGGACTACTATAGTGCATCAATTTTGACAAAAATTTTGACCACCTTCCAAGCCGAACTGGATAAAGTGATAAACATAAAAGTTGTATATTTTTCTCTTATTTTTCCAATGGTGCAAGAATCTTTTCATTTGAAGCTCTGTAGAGAAAGTTATGACCAAGATACCAAAACATGTGCAGTGGAAGTCTACATCTCAAAATTGCTCTCATTTTTTCATTAAAATTCTTCCTTTATTAAATGCCTACAAAAGCACAAATAAATTAATAACAACCTATCTTAACTACATTAACACCAAGTTAAGTATAAAATTAAATAAGATTAGATTGACTCACCTAAATTATCTAATTTAAAATAATTTAAATAAAACTTACTAATTTCTAAGCATTACTACAAGAAATACGTTAAATTATTATCAAAATTAAGCCTAAATAACTGTATATCATAGAGATATCACTTTCTACCATACCACAAAACTTTATAAGAAATGTATACATTTTTTTTGTTTTTCTTTTATTTTTGTTCTACGATTTTCTTTTGATATTTTTTACGTGGCTGGTAGAAACTAGGGTTGTCTTTTCAGAAAGGGTTTTCAAAAAAAATTTTGGGTTCTAGGGTTCTTATTTTTTGGCTTTTAGGGTTTTTGATTTCTCTAGGTTTTTTTAAATCTTTTGGTTCTAGGGTTTCACTGTTTTTTTAAAAATTTTTAGGGTTTTTCCTCTTCTTTTTATTTGGTGATGCATTGTTGTATACATATTCTTCAGGAGGGTGCTAGTTTTGAGCACTTTTTAGTTGGTCGTTAATTTTCTTGTGTGCTAGCCTCTACTAGAGCATGTAAATGCTTTTAGTAGAGAGCATTTTGTTATCTTTTTCGTATTTTCTGACTAGTTGGCCTTTCAATTTTTATTTCAAAGTATTCTTCATGTTCTTTTGTTTTAAACCTCTAATATTATCCTAACTTCAGTGTTAGATTCATTTTAGTTTTGATAAATTCTACTAATCTTGTTTTACTAGAGGCTTTGAATTGAAAAACCAGAATAAGGCCTTAAAACTAGTTCATGCATCTAGGCCTAAACTAAAATGAATCTGGCCTTAGAAGCCCTTCAAACTTTAACATGAGCCTAGTTGTGGAATTTAGACCCAATGTGAGCCCATGAACCAAAACTAAATTATTAATAAAATAAATGAATAATAAAAAATGGTAAAAATAAATAGAAATTAATAGAATTGAAAATGGTGTCTACACATGCTTAGCTTTACAGACCAAAATACTTTGAAACGATGTATCTACTCTCCTTAACAAGAAACGTATTTTCCAAGTGTCGATTCACCAACCCTTGCTTGATCTATGACCCTCAAGCTCTATGATTCCTAGAATAATTAAGTCTCTCATAAGTTTCCTAGTTTTCCATCAAACCCATTTATTTGAAATTAGTTGAGAAAACGAATATTCTTTGATTTGATTCCAATAAGCTTAAAACTTTTAACTCAAAGCATTTATGTGAGACCCTCTTAAACTCGTTAAAAGATGGTATTGTACCGAGTGGTACAACCAAGTTAATTCGAGTATCGAACTAGTTCAAATAGAAATTCTAAGAGGAATTAGAGAATTTTAAAACCCACAGAATGATTTAAAAGGGTGATTCGGAGTTCAAGGTCTAATTTGGAGTCAATAGGGAAAATTGACCGATCATGGGTAAAATGGTCATTTTGCCATTTAAGGATAAAATGGGAATTTTTAGAAAAGATTTTGACTAAATTTGATCAAAATTGATTATATGGAGTATAATATGAGGTTTGATAGTGAAAAATTTTAAATTCTCGATATTTTTGGAGCATAGGGGCAAAACAGTAATTTTACCACCTCGTGGGCAAATCGGTAATTTTTCGCCCCCAACACATGTCAAGACCAAGGGATTTTATGCATCATGGAGATGGATAAACATGAGAATTTTGTGATGGAAAATTAACTGGAAAAAGTCAAATATTTAAAGTATAAAAAGAAAAATGGACCAATCACAAAGTGACACTTGGTAAACTTTATTATTTTATTATTTTCTATAAAAATCAGCCCATTAAATCCCCATTTCTCTCTCCATATTCGGCCAAAGGAAGAACAAAAGGAAGAAAAGGGAAAAACAAAGAGAAAACAAAAACCTAGGTGGAAAAATCAAGGGAAAAGTGTGAAAATCCAAGGAATAAAGCTAGGTAAGTTGAAATTTCTTTAATTTTCCTTGATATCTACATTACCCATTCATTTCTTTTCATTTTCTATGGTTGAGAAGCATGATTTCATAATGAATTCAATTCAGATCAAATGAGTTTGATGAGAGAAATGATGTTAGAATTGGTTGATTTTGAGCTATGTTGATGTTTAGAGATAGTTAAGCATGTTTAGAAGCAAAACCGTAAGAAAAATATTCATTTTCCCTAGAGTTCTTCATTGGTTGAACCTACTATGTTGTGTGTGTAGATGGATTGATTCTTGTTTCAAGAAAAATGGCTTAGAAAATGATGAATTAAAGTGAGAAAATTAAATAGGAAAAATTACGGTGTTAGTGCACTATAATGGCCAAATTTTTTCATGAAGAAATGGAAAGGTTTTAATGCTGAAATTGGCATTATTTAAATGGTATTTGGTGAATTGAGGTATTAGAAAAAGAATGGAGCAATTTGGAGTCAAATCGGACGCGTTGGCTAATTTATCAAGTAATCGACCGAATTAAGTCAACACCGCGTTTAAGCGGTTAACCGAGTATACTATGCATCCATATAGAAATTAGGTTAATTTTATACCTAATTAACACAAATGTAATAATTAAATTAATGTGCAATTTTTCAAGGTGGTGAGCCCTCTAATAAAGGCAAGAAAATTACACCTGAAGATTAGCAGTCGAAATGTTCGAATTTGACTCCCAAAAAATTATGAGTGAATTTGCATTTCAAAATGGTTTTGGGAAATATAAACGTATTTGAATAAAATGCTTGAATGATTTCATTCAATCTTCTTTAAAAAGAACAGGTACCATGGGAACAAGCTTTTCGTGAAATATTATTTTCACTGATGTGAAATTTGATTGTGCTAAATTATGCTCATCTATATGATGCTTACTTGTATTGTTAAGAAATTATGTGAACTTGATGTAATCGTGCACGTGTGGAGTGGGTAATGCACATGTCTGTAATGGTGTGCAAAGATGGATGCTGAGTGATACCCTTCGTCAAGTAATTCTCCGCCCGGGAACTTAAAAGAGATGCTGAGTGATACCTCTTCCTGAGTACTCTGATAGTTATTTCTTTTACCACCAGGGACGGCGAAGTCCTGGCGGTGTATGTGATTGCTCATGATTTTATGTATATATGTGTGATTGTATGGTATGCGAATTGTTTTAAATTGAGGAAAAAGAGTTTAACACGAAACCCTCATATGGTTGAGCGAAACCCTCGTTTCGTGATGGGTTATGATTACGCTTCGCTGCAGTAGAAATTCATTCTTGTTGCAGCGTAGCTGCAGCAAAAATGCCTTCCTGCTGCAGCGATAAATCGTCGATTTTGCTATCTTGCTAGAATAAATTCTGGGTTAAGTGGAAATGGTTTAAATATTAGCTAGATCAAAATTGTCTCGTTTTCAATCAGTGCATCATGATTATCAAATTTCTTGGCTAATATTGCTTGTTCCCTCTAACGTTCACTCACTGAGTTTCGTAATCACAGTTTTTGAAAAATTCATGTTTTTAGATCAGGAGATCGTTGGATCCTAGATCGAGGAGTCCCGGTAGTTCGTCTCCTGGGTATGTGTCCGGCATTCAATAGCAACCTTTTGTTGTAAATTCTCCGCTGGAAGTCACGAGTTTTTTGATCTGTGAATATGTGTATGCAGTGTAAATTGCTAAAATACATAACTTGAATAGTGCATGTATATTGATGTTGATAATGCCATCGTGGATTGGCTATTTTTATACTGGTTGAGAATTCGTATGGCTACATTGATTGACAAAGTTTATGGTAAAACAAATGGAGTAGGCTTGCTTGGGCTTGGTGAGCTACGCTCATTAGGTCATGCGCCGGTCATGGCCCGAGAAATTGGGTCGTGACAATTTATTACTCCGAATAGAAAATCCTTACCTCATAGTTTCCTTACGAAGTTAAAAACCCCTAAAATCCTTAACTCAAAAGAGGGTAGGTTGCTATAAATTTGTTGAGAAAGAAAATTAGCCTAACCCATCGAACTAAAGCTTGAAAATGGTTGAATCTTACCTTACATTCGAGTTTGGAAACTAAAACCTTGTTAGATGTAGACTATGGTGGTTGTGGAAGGGTTTGGAAAGTGAAAAGGAGTTAATGGAGGCTAATGGAAATAAAAAATGTGAAATAGGACTCCGGCTAGGTCTTTTTTATTTGTTCCCGTTAGGCTTCAAGGATCAACCTTTTAAATCTTAAAGGTCGATCCCTGGGTTTTATTTTTCCTTATGTGGCTACAAAGATTGACCTTTTAAACCTTATGGGTTGATCCTTGAACTTCCAAAAGCTTATTCCCATGTTCTACCTGGTAAAGATCGACCTTTTAAAGCTTGAGGGTCAATCTTTGTAATTCCAAAAGCTAACCACAATGTTATATCTTGCAAGGATCGACCTTTCCTCTTCCAAAGGTCGATCCTTGAATTCCAGAGAGCTATGAATTGTGTTTTGTGGTGTAGGGATCAACATTTTCTCCTTTCAAGGTCGATCCCCCATAATTCTAGAAGCTAAATGTGAGCCTAAAATCTCCAAGGATCAACCATTTTAGCCTCAACTTCCAAAAATGATTCTTTTGGTTTGCTTTTCCTCCCATTCTTTCAATAATCAATCTTCCATAATTAAAGCACTATATGAGGGAGAAATTTTTAGCAAAATGGTTAGGAAAATCATCCAACAACACAATTATCATATGGTTCATCCAACATACTTGTAATTTATCAAATCTCACTATATGAAAGGTTAGGGTTTCATAATTTGAAAGTTTGCATTGATAGTGATTGGGCAAGGTGTCGATACACTTGGTGGTTAGTGACGAGGTTTGGAATTTTTCTTGCTTACTCTTGAATAAGTTAGAAATCCAAGAAATAACTATTTGTAGCTAGGAGTTCCACTGAGGTCAAGTATAAAGCTATTGCCACTGCTTGCTGTGAAGTTACTTGGTTACTTCATTTGTTAATAGGTTTTGGTATTTTTCATTATTCACTTATGGATTTGTTCTGTGATAATCATAATGCATTTCATATTTGCAAAAACCTCACATTTCATGAATGTACTAAGTGTATCAAAAATTGATTACCATTTTATCAAAGTAAAAGTTCAACAAGGTATTGTTGTTCCTTAACATGTTTCTATTGTTAATTAGGTTGCTAATCTCTTCACTAAAGTTTTTAAGCCTACACAGTTCTATCAATTGCTGAGCAAGATGAGCATTGTTGACATCCATGCTCCTTTTGAGGGGGGATGTTGAAGAAATTTATGCTCGTGTACCATATGTATTTTATAGTTTGGTTGTTTTGTAAATATTGTAATTAGTTGGAGGTTGATTAGTCTCTTCAATTACGTGCATTTTTTTTATTGTGGTTGGATCACATATCCAATAACTTGTAGTTCAATAATTGACTATTTTTTCTTTCTTGGTGCTAGTCTGATTTCTACAAAAGCTTGAAAACGTGCTATGACAATGATTACTTGTGAAATTATTTGGTTGAAATATTTATTTAAAAATTTTAGTATTTTTTTCTATCCAACCAACCTTTTTGTCTAGTGATAATCAAACAGCCTTACATATTGCAGCTGATCTAATGTTTCGTGAGAAACTCCAAATTGACATCTTTCTGCCTCATTCCATTTTCACCACAAACTAGCTTGCTCACTTATTCACCACATTTTCATTTTTTATGCATCAAATTGGACATTTAGAAGCTTCATCGTCGAATTTGAAGGAGAGTATTAGAGCAATTTTTTTTCTTTATTAGATCTTCTTAGTATATATTTACTTTTATTACAATATATTTTCTATACATGTTTAGTCAAACACTCTTGCATATATACACCTTTTAACCAAATGAATCTTTGAAAAGTTTGCATTACAACTCAAATGATATAATATTTGTATTTCATACTACTAAAATGATGAGGAGAGAAAGTGCAAATATCCTCCTAATCCATATCGAAGGCATTTTTGTTTTCTTTTTCTTTTGGGTGCAAATACATAAAGGATTAGATAACAACTATACATTTTACAACTATTAAAATAATGAAATAGTAGCAACAATATATCAATAGATATATCTTGGCTTGAGGCCATGCTTTCAACATTGATGGAATGTTTTACTAGACGTTAAGTGAATCAGCTAGTAAAAAGAAATTAATCTAGATAATCAATTTGTTTCGACCATGGACGTAAGAATATTCACCTATAACTCAAGATAGGAAGTATAATTTCCCACGTCACTTAACATTTCATTATCAAACATCATTTCACTCTTTCCTGGTCAAAAAGTCCTTAAATATGTCAACCGTCTTTTAATCTGATTCTCTTCTTTCTTTCCACTTTTTCCTCTTTCATACTTTCTGGCTACATTTTTGTTCTTTTAGCCCTTTTCGATTTATTAGTTGTAGGCTCATGGTTAGGTTTGGAAGAAAACTTTTATAAGAGCATTGTATTTTGGTAATCAACGACCTCTTTTTTTATCTGTTCCCACAATCTGGACTATATGTTGATGAAGAAATTTTGAAGGATGGGAGCTGATGATGAGCCAAAGAGCTTTGAAATCTAGTTACATTGACATTTAATTGAAGCTTGTCTTTCAAGGAATGACTCCACGCAAAGCCTTCAACTGACAACGCCAATGCCATATCCACTTCATACTTCATAATCTCCTTTATTTCATGGTCAGTGTTTTAACCAGACAATATTTCTTTATTGATCTTTGTTAGAGCAGGGACTAAGTATTTCACATATTTTCTTGCAAAACTAGTTTGGATTATCTTCCTTGGTTCTAGAGAATAAGTACGTCTTCATTTACTCATGTGTTCTTCCATCCCAGAAAGCGAATAATGCTACCATTTTCATAATAAGTAATATAAGGAAAATGAAATAGAAACAAAAAAAAAAAAAAGAGCAAAGAAAGCTGAAGAGAAAAAGTTTTGTTAATAATTATATCAGAATAAAGAATATTACTAGCAGTGGTGTTTGTATGAGAATCAAGATATCAAAGAATTGTTAAATTAGAGTGCTAAGGACAAACCAATGGAGCTAGGAATATAACAATTCAAATGGAAAAAAAAAATAGTGTGAACAAGAGTAATGGACAAAAGTGAGAGAGATAAAAAAGTCCTTCCATTGTTTTCTAATACCTTCAACTGTAGAGAGAAGAAAAAGTTTGGAGAACAACAACTGCCTTAGGATGTACAACTTAAGCATCTAACTAGCTATATCTTATGTTATAAACAAAAGGATTGGTCATTGGTGGATGTTATATGAACAAATATAACCTCTTGTTTCAGTTCAGGTCAAAATCGACTTTGAAATATGGACTCCAGCCTACAAGATAATTAGAGTGATAAAGAAATTGAAGCAATAGGACAAAATAAAGAGCTGATTATGGAAGGTGGAGGTAACACAATTTTTCTTCTTCTAAGTACATTTTTTTTTCATTTTTCCAACAAGTTAGTTGTATATATATGTTTTTAATTGGAAAAAAGATGATTCAAACCTTACTTTTTAGGCAGGGAGATCAAACACCAATTAATGAACCAAATGCTTGAATACAAATCAGTTATATATATTGATACTTATTGACGTGTAGATCTGATCTGTCTAGTTTACATGAAAATAAATAAATACAATAGCAATGCAAAAGGGCCATTGCTGACCTCACTCAAGTCCTTAGTGTTTGTCTTAGAGACCAATGTAGTAGTAGTAATAGTAGTAGTGAGTGATAGGAGTAGAATGATGGTAACTCATAAGTCAAAATGGAGAGTGATGATTGGCATTTTCCAAAAAAATACCAAAGATTCATGTCCAAAAATCTTTTAGGGTGGGTTTGTTGAGAGTGGGCACATGGCCTCACATGCTGCTTTCACCTTTTTGCACCTACCTAAAAAAAGAGTCCTTTCCCTTGTGCACTAAGAAACAAAGACACTACAACCCCACTATAAATGCCCTCACATGAGTCCACCTTACTATCAGTACTATAGTTTTTTCTCCCTTTCAATTCCATTTTCCAAGTCTTCTCCTATACTTAATATGGTATAACCTTTTTCTCTTCTCATTTCAAATCACCCAACTCATTCTTGCTATTTTTATTTTCTCATACCGTTTATCAACCATCTACATATGCAGTTTCTTTATACCCTTCTTCCCTCTCACAAACATTTGTGCTAACGCTTCCAAAGGAAAATAAAAATAGTGTTGCTAATAAGATGAATCAAAGCAACCCCATTTTTATTTTCATTGATCATTGGCCTTGTTAGTGGCCTCCAAGGCTCACATACTCAGTTAATGCTCCTTTGAAAGCAACAACAACTGCTAGTTCTTTATAGAGCTTATTAGAAACAAACAAAACCAAAGTAATGTTTACTAGTAGTTGGCTAGCCTTTCTATTAATAACTAATAATACTCTAGCCCTAGCCAAATATTCTCATTCCATGGTAGTGCTTTATGTATGGCCTACAAGCAACTCTATAAGCAGCATTCTTCTTTTCCTTTAATGCTTTTAGGCGACTCTTTCTAGTGAGGTTATCAATGCAAAAAACAAAAATGATAACTTCATAAAATAATCCAAAGTTAGGAATTGTTGTGATAAGACTCAAACGCAATCCACAAAAATTCAATAAATATAGCAATAATATAATGAACATAAAAGAGAGGAATTTTGTGGTTTGATTTGATACCATGCATGTGATCTAGATATTAAAAGAAATTTTACCATAATCTAAGAAATATAAGTTTTCAAATAAATGCATTCTTACTATCACATAAACTAAAACTCATATATACCTATAGTAACTCTCTTTCTCTCTTGTAAACTTAATCGAAAACTATTTATATATGATAAAGTCAAAATATTTGAGTTGATTAGAAAAAAAACCCTAAGATTATATGATATTTGCCACATTTGAATATCTACACCTTGATATAGTATTTTGATTTTCAATTCATCACATTGGGTTTCTTTTCATTCCCGTATTATTCAAAGTGACTCTTGCAATATAATTTTTTGGATTAATAATCATTACATTGTTATTTAAATTTTGAAGTTCATCTTTAATCACATTAAAAGTCTTAAGTATGAAATTTCAAGTTTATACTTCAAGCAAACTTTTAGAGAGACAAATTTTATAACTAATAGGTTAGCAAAACAGGGAGTTTCACTTCAAAGATATTTTTACCATTCTGTTCTTTATTTTTTGATTTTTTTTTATGAATTGGAGAATTTAAGCTCTATTTCTCTTAAAATTCTAATAAAATTTTTCTGTCTTTCAAAAAAAAAAAAAAGAAAAAAAACTCTAAACTCAAAGAATCATGATAGGGACAATACTCTAAAAATGATATTTGATGTCACTCCAAAACAAAAATGAAAAAATGAGCTAAGCGAAAAAAAGGAAAAAGTAAGAAAAGAAAAATAATTTCAAAATTTGGGCGTAGAAAGGATTGAACCTAGGCATTCAAAATTTAGCTAAAGTTCCTTATCACTGTTACAAATAAATTCTTTTAAATTATATAAAGGTGGCAAAGTTATATAGTTTGACTTTTATACACAAATAAAATAAAATAAATTAAAAACTAAGGGGTCTGCTCCACGTAATCGTACTTCTAAAGCTATATTTGTTTGGTAACTTGTAACCTATATCTTTTCATGAACTTGAATTAAGTTTAAAATCTTATTAAAAAAATATAAATTAAAAAAATAGCAATCACACGTACACAAAAAAGATTAATGATAACTTCTCGTTACATCAAGCAATTGAGTTATCGAGCACATACGATATGAAAACAATTTTAAAAGAAAAAGGATGAAATCAATAAGCATCTTGTCTGGGGCTTGGTTTGTTATTCACCTTGACACAAGTACATGGGCTCTTTAGCATTGAGTGCAAGGCAAATGAAAGAAATTTCTTGGAAAAATGTAAGACTTTTTCATTGACATAAAACTATACACAACGAAATGGCGTAGCTTACAAAAATCTTCTAACATTAAGGTTTTCCTTCTTCGTCTCATCTTGATTATCATTTTATGTATGAACATAGAACTACATCTGCATAATTAGATGTAGATATATCTTTTAATCAAACCATAAGTCATTTATGTACTTAAGCTAGCTCATGAGGATGACTATTTATAACACTACAAAAAAATAGACTTTTTCTGAAGAAATTTTTTGTAGGAAATAGTTAAGTTTCCGTTAGAAATTACCAACGAATTTTCTAACAGAATTTTCCATTGAAAATTACCAACAGAATTTTCCATTAGAAATTACCAATGGATTTCTAATGAAATTTTCCGTTGTTACCAATAGATGGAAACCAATACTTATGGAAATTTTTGTCGAAAAATCTATAGGTAATTCCCAACAGAATTTTTCGTTAGAAACGCTCTACCAATGAAAAATTCCATAGGAATCCCCAAAAACGTAAATTTTGTTATTAAAATAATCATAATTACAAATTAATAAAAATAATCTACGTAGTTTACAATTAACATGCAATTAAAATACTTAATTCAAAGTCAAGTTGGCAGAATTAAAAATCATTACAAACACACAATATGCAAATATAAAAATAAAGTTAAATGTGCTATTGTATACCATATTAAAAAAAATATATAAGTCAAATTTGGAAAATAGGCTATTGTCATGAAATGTCACTTTACTTGTCAGAATCTGAACTTGAAGTACTCATATGGTCTTTTTTCGACTGCTTCTTTGTCATCATTGCTTTCATACTTGCCAAAAATTCATTTATGGCTCTAAAATGTTGCATCATTTGCTCACGCATCTGACTCATGCCATTTAATAGATTTTTCACTTTTTCTTCCAACCTAATGTCAGGACCTATGTAAGGGCTAGCTACTGACTCAAATGTTGCTGCATCATTAAGTATAGTTATAGCAGGCCTCCAGAACCAAACTCATACATGTAAGTGTGTGTAGTTGTCATCCCTCAAATTACTTAAATCTAAGCATGCAGATCAAATTTTTACTTTGAGGATGAATCTTTATTGTCTTTCTGTGATAATGTAACAGTATATGTTTTCTACAAATAAAAAAGTAAATAGAATTAGTATATAATTTTATTTTTAACTATGGAGTAAAAATCAATCAATTTTTTACGTACAATAATTGTTTTAAACTTATGGTCTATGAAATCACCATGACCCTTTAAACGTCTATGGGTGCAGTTGAATACTTTCACAAAGCTAACATCTCGATTCATGTCATTTGCCTACATTCATTTAAAACTATACTCAATCATAATGCGTATATTTTACATAACATGTAAAGCATAATAGAATATGGAAAGGAGTAGTATGTAAATCACAACAAATAAATATTAATTCATACCATCATTTTTGCATGAGTAAGGAATGGAACTAAACCACCAATATGCTTTATAATGCCTCCTTATTTTTGTGTTAAACGATTCCTCCTTCCTTGTTCTAATTTGTTTTTCCATTATTTTGTACCTCATACGGTATCGATAAGGGTATCCCAAACTTCAATTGTGATTCGTTGCTTGTAGTCCATGGTGTTTTTTGTGTTGGCTTCTTTTTTTTTCTTTTGTCCTCTCTTTTGAAAGCATGTTTTTTAGTTGATTTGAACAAATTTTATTCCATATTTGTCGAACCAAAAGATCTTTATTTGAAGCCCAAACAAATTATTTCTATGATAAAATAATTGAGTAAACAAAAAATTTAATATATAATTAAAAACAAGAAATTATAATTTAATTGAATATTAAACATATACCTCAAATTTCTTAAAAATTAAATCTTTAATGTTATTAGAGATTTTTTTCCATGTCAGCCATAGACCGTGGAAGTGATTTTTTTATGATTTTTGTTATTGTTGTTGTGACCCTTGTCTCAAAAAAAGTACTACCATAAAATAAAAGAAAATTATTGCTTACTACAATATATAAGAGATATAACTATTTAATTACAATATAAGATAATATATCTATCTCTAAGAGGGGTTATATGCAATCTTTGAGTTAGATTTGTGGGTGTATGTATTTCTACACTAGGCCCTCTACTTTTCAACCTTGAGGATGTACCATCTCCATTTACACTTAAATCAACAGATATGGATCTATGAGAATCGTGGGCATATGTCACATTGATTACTAGCTCTGCAATGCATCAAATGAAAAGATGGCTTTGAAGGCAAATCATTGGCCTATTGTCTTTATGGGTGAATGGATGGATTCGGAAATGCACTAACATTCGTAAGTGATAACATAGAGGCATTTGTTAACATAGGTCTTAGTTTTAAATGCTTTCCTTTAACCATCATTTTTGCAATGTAACAAAATATTCATACATAAGTTAAAAGAAATTGAAACAAACTATCAAAATCATCATCAAAATATAAGAATTAATATTAATTCCCATTCACGTTTACAATAAAAAATGTTAAAAAAAACCTACCATGTAAGCTAAAAGAAATTGAAACAAACTATCAAAATCATCATCAAAATGTAAGAATCGAGATTAATTCCCTTACATGTTTACAATAAAAAGTGTTAACAAAAACATGCCATTTTAACATACATTTAAATATTTTAAAATATAAATAAAAATAATAACATATCAAGACTTTTCAATAATAATAATAATAATAAAGTTAAACAATTATGTAAGAAAAGATACAAAACCAATAACATGTATTTCTAACATCATTAATCACTTTCAGAATAGGCAAACTCATGTTCTTCATGGATTTTATTCTCATTGCTATCACTAAAAGTTTCTCCATCTTGGTTCTCAAGTTTTTTTTCATCTATTTCTTCTTCATCTTTTTCATTCTCAATCAAGACATTATCTAATCACCACTTGTTAATACTGTAGGGATATCAAGGTCTTCAGAAGGAGTAATATTAATTGGAATAGACACATCATCTTCTTGGTTCACTTCTTTATTCAAATCAATTTCATTTTCTTTGTCTCCACTACATGGAAAGTGAAATCTACTCCTAGCTTTTGTTTTAAATACTCCCCACCAATCACATTGATATCTTTTAGTTGACTAATAGCTACTATAGTAAACTTGGTGAGCTTGTGCAGCTAAAACAAATGGTTCATTCGTAGCAAGTATTGACTTGTGTTTAATTTCAGTAAGACTATGAAAAGGGTCTACCTTAACACCTTTTTCAGTGTTAAACCAATGACTCTTAAATAGCACAGCTTTATTTTCAATACCAAAATGTTCTAACTTGATTATATTCACCAACATACCATAAAATTCACGCTCATAATTATTGTACAAACTCCTTTTGACATATACCCCATTATTTATTGCCTTACGATTTTGCCTATAATCTAAGATGTGGAACTTGAAACCATTTATGAAGTATCATTTGTAACACCTTACCATACATCCCAGACCATGAGAATTTTCAAGTTTATGTGTGTTAGTTTCATCCTTATGTTCTGTGACCTACCAAAATGTAACATAAGAGCATTAATTGTTAATGCACATCATTAATGCCTTTTTAGTATTAAGTGGCAACTCATAGACTGCACATAAACTTACACATTCTTGGAATCAGTGTGCAAATCTTGCATCACATATTTTCTCCAATTCAAGGGTGGAGCTAGAACATTTTCAAAAAAAGGATCAAACAGAAAGACATATTAAATAGTTAAAGAGAACTTTATATATAATTCAATTATCACTCATCTAAAAAATTAAATAAAATTCAAAAGATATTGGACATACAAAAAAAATATACATTAACAGTAATGATGTTCTCATTTATACATATGACTGAACATAACTATAAAATGAGTCTTTCTCACTCTTTGGACACAAGAGTGGAAAAGAAAACAATTTTTCAAATTTAAATGAATTGCCTCTTTACTTAGTGTGTTCTAGTTCTTCTCTTATTTTTTATTTGTCTTTTAAATTATTAGTTAACATATTAGGTTTTTGGATTGAATTATTGAGATATAATATGTTATGATAGACTATTAGGTTAGGCTATTAAGATATAATATATTATGAGAGGCTTAGATTTATATTAAAAATTGATGGATTTGGATTAATAGACTCACATTTATTTATTTTTTAAAATTTGATAAGCTTAACATATTATTTTTGTCACGACCCGGAATCTCCCATCGAGCCCGTGACAATTGCCGCGATGTCCCGATAAGCACTCAATCCCCAAGTATTCTATCGAGACCTCACAAGGCATCTCGTACCAGTTTTTCCATCTTCCCCTGTGATTATTAGTTTCCAAGAAACATTTTTCACAGAATAAAAATTCTGATTTCGAATTAAAATAATTAGAACACACAATTTACCAACCGAGGGTATTTTCGTTTTTCTTTATCTAGAAATTTCACGATTTATAAAATCGTTGCTTACGAGTAGAATAAACAAAATATTAAACGAAATATTAAGTTTTATTTCAAATCAATATTTTTAGAAAGATCGAAAATCAATTTTTCAACAATTAAAAGTAAAATAAATTTGTATGTATATCAATACAAGTAACCAATATACAGAATTTAAATTACAATGACACGTGGGCCCACTATGCATAACCGTATACCTTTGTATACAAAGACGCGGCTTCGATTAAGCCTCTAATGGTACTCCGAGTGCTTACTCATAGTCTCGAGTCTGAAAGGGGGAGGAGATGGTGGTGAGTTTTACAATCCAGTGAGTTAGATAATTACCATCTACGACATCTAAAGTCGAGTAGATGGAGACAATATATAAAAATGCCATATCACAATATAGTTCATAACACAAAGTTTAGTGAAATCATACCAAATAATTTCATTAATTCAAACACAAGGCTTATGATTTATTTCGTAAAATTAGGCTTTGACCAAATCTTATACTCGTGAACACTTGATCAGAGTGTCCTATTGAGTCTGCCAAGGCTGTTACAATTTATATTATAATTGGGAAATACAGCCGTTCCTTAGCGTTGGCCTAATTCACTCCCACGTGGGGTTAGACATGGAGTGAATTCTCTGTGTATCTCAAGAGTTATCCTACGCGCCTCTTCCACCGAGATTATATAATTCTTGAGTTTACCGTGCTCCTCCTAAAGGTAGTCCACGAAAACCCGCCACTGCAGCGACTAATTAAACCCACCATATCACTAAAAATTTACGGCATAAAAAGGCAATTTTTATACTAGCCAACCTACATGGCAAACAACAATTCATGCTAATTTTTAACACAATAAACCAGCCAAGCATGCTCATCAAGATCATAAGCCATAATTTCAATTTTAATACATAAACACAAATTCATGTCGGTCTCCACATACTCAGTGTTAAAAATCTATTTTTCTCAATTAAAAAATCATTTATAAAATTCAATTTATTTTTAAATCACAGAAGTAGATAAAACTACTCTAGATATTGAAAACGGTAAATTATCCACTCACATTGTCACAGGAGTGCCCGATACTCCTGTTTTCAATATCCCACTACACTATCTTTTTCTCGTGTCCAGGGACCCACCACCTATGTGTTCCGTGTGACACCAATTTTAATAAATTATGTCAATTAACCATAATCAATTTCAGGCTCTATGTGATACATGAAATGGGGTAAAAATGGTATGGACAGTCGTTTTCTCACGGTGTCCGACCGACGCCTACACGCATCTAAATTGCTAAAATCCTTATTTTAACTCTAATTTGACCCGTTTCAGTTTCTAATTGTTTGATTATATTCCAATTACTCAATGGCAGCAACTACAGGTCAATTTACCAGTCATAGATTGAAAATTACGATTTTACCCCTAACGGGTAAAAATTTTGATTTTTACTCTGAAAATTTCCAAAATTTTCCTCTAGCCATAGTTCATCATAATTCTCTTAATTACCACAAAATAGCATCAAAATCAGCAACATTTCTCTCTCTAGAAATTCAGCCAAGCTTGGTACAATATGGAAATATTCTATTTTCTTGCTTATTTTTGCTATTTTTCATTTTTACACTTAACTAAACTTACTAAAAACATTTAATCAAGCTAAAATTCAACTAAATCAAGACCCAAAATCACTCCAAGAAATTCAGCCAGCATGTGGGGAGCATACCTACTTTCTAAATTTGCATGGAAATTAAAGAAAAATGGGTGGGCAATGAAGAAATCAAAGGAAATTAAAAAAATTTTACCTTTAACTTGATAAATCTTGGATTTCTACACCTTTCCCCTTTGATTTTCCCCTAGGGTTCTTGATTTCCTTCTTTCCCTCTTTTGCCTTGTTCTACCCGACCCTCACATGCCCAGCAAATTGAAAATTTTGGCCTTTTTATAGTTGAATAAAATAATATTATTTTATTTATTTTTTTAATATTTTATTAATTCCTTTTTTTTCTAGCCATCCATTTTATTTCAAATTTTCACCACACTTTTCTCACATATCCATAGCTTTACTGAAATTTCTAGACCATTCCAAAAATTTCGGTGGTGTAATTTTGTAAAATTATATTTTACCCTCAAAAAAATACAAAATTACATTTTTGCCCCAAAAATTGAACAATTACCCATAGACATATTTTTCACCGCTCATACTCATACCATTCTCCAATTTGTCAAATGTGTTCAAAATTCTCTCAAAAAATTAAATTTGGTCCTCCGGTGTAAAATTATCATTTTGCCCCTAGACTCCAAAATGTATTGAAAATTAAAACTTTTTACTGTAAAATCCTCAAATTATATTCTAAATAATCTTAATACTTAATCTTGATCAATTGTTGTCAAAATCGTTTCCAACAATTCCCGTTTTGACCTTTAATGGTAAAATTACTATTTTACCCTTGTGCTCCAAAACTACTGAAAAATTAAATTTATCATTGTCAAATATCATTTTATACTCCAATAAATCATATTATACTCCAAATAATTAATATTAGTCAAATGTGATCAAAATCTTTTATGAAAATCTCCATTTTATCCTTAAATGACAAAATGACTGTTTTGTCTCTAGTCGGTCAATTTTCCTGATTAATTCTAAACTGAACCTCAAACTCCAAATCACTGTTTTGAGTAATCCCTGGACTATGAAATTGAGGATTTCACTCTTAAAATTCTTGTTTGTACTTGTTCGAGGTTTAATCGACTCAATGGTATTACTAAGGGCAATATAGTCATTTAACTAGTTTTCCGGGGTAATTCAATAGGCAAACATGCTATCCAATGCATATGAATGACCTGTCACAAATAATTTAGGGTCAAGTGTTACAATTTTAGAGTTTATTTGTTGGGCTTAACTAACAATATGCTAACCATAATGATTCTAATTTTATAAAACAGTTTGAAGAATAAAACTAATTATTAAATAAAAAATTATTTTGAGAGCTATTAAAAATATATATAATAAATAAAATTATATTGAAAGAAATACAGTTATTTCATTCTATCAATTTGTATGTATATCCTTATTATTTAAAGTTTGCAACATACACTGTCAAGCCCGACCTTAAAATATCTGCCATGTTATATATGTGACTAATAGAGTGATAGTATATTCGAATAGGTGGAAAAGTATTTAAAAAGGGCAGTATTATAACTAGAAATATGACTAAGATGATTTTAAACCTCGAATAAGTTCAAATAAGGATTTTAAGAGTGAAATTGAGGATTTTATAGTCCAGGGATTACTCAAAACAGTGATTCGAAGTTCGAGGTCCGGTTTGGAGTCAATTGAAAAAATTGACCGATTAGGGATGAAACGATCATTTTGCTATTTAAGGACAAAATGGAGATTTCTATAAAAGATTTTGGTCACATTCGACCAATATTAATCATTTGAAGTAAAATATGATTATTGGAGCATAATATGAAGTTCAGTAGTGGGAAATTTTAATTCTTGGTATTTTTGGGACACAAGGGTAAAACAGTAATTTTACCATTAAAGGACAAAACGAGAATTTTTAGAAAAATTTTTAGCCCCATTTGATTAATAATGGTTAATTGAAGTGTTATTTGAGGTTGAAAAGTGGAAAAAGATGTAATTCCATTACAATTCGGAGTATATGGGCAAAATCGTAATTTTACCACCCGAGGAAGAAAATTGAATTTTTGAGAGAATTTGGATCAAATTTGACAAATTGGAGAATGGTATGAGTATGAGGAGTGAAAAATATGCATTTTGGTAAATTTTTAATTTTTGGGGTAAAAATATAATTTTTGACTTTTCGGGGGCCAAAGTGTAATTTTTAAAAATTACTCTACTAAGATTTTTTTTTGAAGAGTCTAGAAACTTCTTACAATGAGTGGATAAGTGAAGAATGGATGGTGGACAAAAGTCAAAGAAAAAAAATAAATTAATAAAAAAATTAAAAAGTATAATAAAATAATATTATTTTATTTAAATGATAAAGAGGCTAAATTTTCAGGTTTGTTCCCCAAAAATTTCAGCCTAAGCTGAAGGAAGAGAGAGAAAACACAAACATAAACCCTAACTAAGAGAAAAATCAAGAAAAAGTAAGGAAATTCAAGTGATTCAAAAACAAAAATGTGAGATTTTTCATCCTTAGCTTAATTACTACCTTACCCATGCAATTTTCATTATATTCCATGGTTAAATTGCAAGTTTTCATGATGGATTTAAAGCTGATCATATGGGTTTAGAGAGAGAAAGTTGTTAGATAAATTTAATTTTTATATATGTTGATGATTTTAGCTAGTTTATTATATTGGCTAGCAAAACACTAAGAGAAAAATTTATTTTCCCCACTATTCATCGTTAGCCGAATTTACCCTTGAGTGTGTGAGGATGAATTTGATTTTTATTTCAAGTAAATAGGTTAGAAAATGAAGAATTATGGAGAGAAAAAATAAATAGGAAAATTTCGATATTAGTGCACCATTTCTGACTGAATTTTCCAAGTAGGAATATGAATGTGGCTTTGTTGAATTTAGAGGTATTTAGCTTGTAATTGGTGAATTGAAGTATTAGAAAAGAAATGGAATTGATTTGAGTTATATCGGATCTGTAAATCAATTTATGGGGTAAAAGACCGAAATAGGTCAATGCGGTATTTAGGCAAGAAATAATTATTTCCTATTTTACCCACTTTAGGCCGAATTTTATGGAGAGAGATTGGTTGCTGATTTTGATGATATTCTATGGTATTTAGCTGTATTTTAATGAATTAAGGAAATAGAAATTAAATGGAAATTTTTGGTGCAAAATTATGAATTTTACCTAAAAGGGGTAATTTCGTAATTTGTAATTTAGACTGATAAATTGCACCACATTCATGGATATTAAGTCAATTTGGATGTAATTGAGGTATAGAAATTGAAAGGAATCAATTCGGAATTAAATTGGAGACTGTAGCCAATTCGGACGAGTGTAGGCGAACTAGGTCGGATACCGTGTTTAGACGGTTATTCAGACAGTTTGCATTGCATTTCATGCACTCATTTAGAATTATAGAGCCTGAAATCAATTATGATTAATTGATTTAATTTATCAAAATTCGTGTCGCGCGTAACAAGTAGGTGGTGAACCATCCGACAGAGGCAAGGGAATAGTGTCGGACGAGGCTGACTAGGAGTATTCCGGACTCCTAAAACCTGTGAGTGGATAATTTATCGTTTTCAATATTTATAGTAGTTTTATCTGCTTTTGTGCTTTTAAAATAAATTGAATTTTATAAATGATTCTTTAATTGAAAAAAATAGATTTTTATACTAAGTACGTGGAGACCTTCACTAATTTGTGTGTATGTATTAAAATTGAAATTATGGCTTATGATCTTGGTGAGCATGCTTGGCTGGTTTATTGTGTTAAAATTGCATAAATTGCTGTTTACCGTGTAGGCTGGCTAGTATTAAAATGACCTTGTTATGCTGCTGGAATTTTTATAAAGTTGGTGGATGATAATTAATAAAACACTGAAGTGAGGGTTGCTGTGGACTGCCTTTAGGAGGGGCACGGTAAACCTGACTAATTGTTACCTTTGTTGGAGAGGTGCATAGGGTAACTCTCGAGGTGATGTTAAAATTCACTTCACGTTAAACCACCACGTAAAGATGAGTTTAGCCAACGCCAATGATCGGCTGTATTTGATAAATTATGAAATTCTAACAGCCTTGGTGGACTCGATTGGATGCTCTAATCAAGTGTCTACGAGTATGAGATTTGACTTAAGCCTGATTTTTATAAATAAATCATAAGCCATGTGTTTTGATAAAATTAAATTGCTTTGTATAATTGTATTAAATTTGGTGTATTTGGTGCAATGAATTACATGATAATATTGCGTTTTTATATTGTCTCCATCTACTCGACTTTAGATGTCGTAGATGGTAATTATCTAACTCACTGAGTTTTAAAACTCACCCTCTCAATTTTCCCATTTCAGGCTCACAGACATTTGTAGATAGTAAATTTTACCACGAAGTGCATTTGTGGTGACGACCTTAGCTCTCAAAGGTTAACTCCTAGTTCATATTTCTCTATCGTGAACCCACTTAGCATTGTAAATTAAATTTTATACTTTAGTTAACTGTAATATAGTATGTATTAATATATTTTGCTCTTATGCTATAAAAACTATTCCCGGATATCTATATAAAAATTGTTTTATAAGAATATATATTATTTTATGAAATATTATTATTTTATTTCGTTAAATATAATTTTGGTTAAATTGCACGTTTTAGATATCCAATTTCAATTCTGATTTCGAATTATGCGTTCTCGTCGCCTAAATAACATTTTTACCAAATTTCGAAAATTTCACCAAAAATTGATGAAAACGCCCATGTGTAGTAAATTTCGTCTTTTTTCCTGTTTGGATCCAAAATTGGACGAAATGTTTTAAAGCATGAAATTAATAAATAGAAACTCACAGGGGAATTCGAAAAACTGATACGAGAGCCTTGCGAGGTCTCGATATGGTACTCGGGGGATAAGTGCATATCAGGACATTGCAGCGGTTGTCACGGACTTGAGGGTGGTTCCGGGTCGTGACATACACCCTAAAATGCATTGATTATTTAGAATAAAAAAATGATATATTGATAAAATTCTAAACAACAGTGCAACACTGCAACTTATATTTGAGAATTACATAATAATTTATTTATTTTTAAATATTAAAATCATAAAAAATAAAATCTACATTATAGAAAAAAGAAAAACATGATAGATAAAAGATAGAATCTACATATGATAATATAAAAATAAAGAAAAAGAATATGATTGATGGTTCATAGAAATTTGTGAAAAATATTTATAGAAATTAGAATATATGAGTAAATAGAATAGAAAAAATAAATATAAATAATAATACTATAAATTGAAAGAAAAAAAATTAAAAAAACTTTAAAACTGAGTTAAGCATATAAAATTATTTTGTTATTCTTTATTTGTGTTAATTATTAAATAAAAAATTATTTTAGGGGACCATTAAAGAAATTTATAAAAAATTTAAAAAAGTGTATATAATATGTAAAAAAAAAATTAAATTTGGGGAGCCATCCTTTAAGTAGGCTTTGCCTCTGCTCCAATTCATCTTCCGATATATGGACATCTCTTTTGACCATTTCATCAAATATCCTAACATTACATCCATATTACAAATCAAGATTATCTTATATTAATCATGAAGGTTTAAGGTATAATGATACTTAATATATGAAAGCATCTCCTTGTAATCCATTAAAACATATAGTTTGGTAACATATAACTCATTTTTGTCTAAAAATCAAAATTTATCTAGTTGACCAAAAGCTCGCCCAAGATGAGTGAAAATTGAAAGAAAACCGTTAGAGTCCATGTCTCCCCTCTCATCATTACGTGGCACTCGATTTAATCTTGTTTGTACAGTAGGTTCAAAATACAAAGAGCAAAACAAGGATACTTTCTTAATAACATATGCCTCGCATATGTTTCCTTCCACGAAGGCTTGATTCGTCTCTTTCTTCTTGAAATTATGCAAAAACCTAAACATCATAATATTCATAAAATTTAATAAGTATCCTAAAATCTTCTAATGAAATAATTGAAATCTGACAACATATATAATACCTATCAAATGGATACATCCATCGATACTGGACAAGTCCATCAACCCTAGCCTCATAAGGTAAATGAATCGGAAAATACTTCATAGAGTCAAAAAAACTATGAGGAAATTTTTTTTTTCTAATTTGCATATAGTTTCAACAAATTTTCCTTCCAAAGCTTCCATGTGATCTATAAGTATTTCAGTTGAGCATAAATCTTTAAAAAATGAGATGTCTCAATAATTACATCTTAAATTGAATTAGGCATCGTATCACGAAAGGCAATTGGGACCAATTGTTGTAAGAAAACATGACAATCATGACTTTTCATCCCATAAAATTTGCATTCGATCTCATTAATACATTGAGATATGTTCGATGAAAAGTCATCAAGTAATCTCAATTGTTTCTCCCAATCATAAACAATTTTGTTTACCTCCTTACTTAAAATGTACGAAACTTTAGACTTGAAAATTTTTTCATTATTTTCCACCAATTCCAATTTTGGACGCTTGTAATACACCTTCAAACCTTATTTTACCTTTAAGTTGTCTTTTGTCTTCTTTTTAACATCCATCATAGTATTGAAGATATTTTCAAAGACATTATGTTCAATATGCATCACATCTAAATTGTGATGAATAAAAAATGTATGCCAATAAGGCAAATCTCAAAATATATTCTTTTTCACTCAATTATGACTTTGATCGAAACTAGGAATTTTCTGTTCACCACATTTGGTTCCAATGAGCATATCAGGAAGTGAATTCAATCGTTATACCATTCTTTCCCCTAAGATTTATGGAATTGGAAAGTCACACTCAACTCTTTTTAAGAAATTTATCTCTCTGCCTTCTAAAAGTAAGATTAGGTGACAAGAATTGTCGATGACAATAAAAAAAACAAAATTTTCGACTATGTTCCAATATGAAAGACTTAAATAGTTCTATACAATAAGAATATGATAATCATCCATAAGTGCTCTACGTTGACAACATACCATAAGCAAGGAAATCATTAATTGTCCATAGCAACGCCACTTTCAATTAGAAATTTTGTTTCCGATAAACATTATACATGAGAACATCCTCGTTTCACAATACTTTCAACTCATTTATCAAAGGCCTAAAAAAAATATCTACATTTTGGCTTGAACTTTTTCTACTTGAAATAACCATATTAAGAAATATATATTGTTGTTTTAAACATATCCATGGAGGTAAATTGTACATAGTGAGTATTACTGGCTAAACAGAATAAGGTTTTGCATTTGGTCCAAAAGGATTGAAACCGTCTGCACATAATCTTAATATGATATTTCTAAATTCCATTACAAATAACTTATGTGTGTAATTGAAATGTTGCCAAGCCTCACCATCAACAGGGTGTCTAAGAACTCCATCATCACTTTGGTTACACACATGCCACGTCATATGTTTAGTAGTTTTTCTCGACATATAAAGTCTTTGAAGCCTTAGTATAGGTGTCAAGTAACACCTTAGTATTGACTCAAGATTCAAATAATAAGGAAACTTGATGTACTAATATACACATGCAATTGTTTTAATTAGTGCTTGCACAATATGGAGTGTACATGAGAAACATAAAGTTGGACAATCGTCAAGAAGTAGAGTTGGTGTTGAACTATATTCTAGTCATAAGGAACATGGGAAACTAATGTATGAAGAGGAAATAGAAAATTAATTTGTTAGAATTGTTTAGGATGCTATAGGTCTAGAAATTGTTTTGAATGCTAGTCATGATATTGACTCAAGATCTGTGGAGGAAGATCCAAATCCAAATGCAACGAGCTTTTATTCTTTGTTGGGTGATACAGATGAACCTTTGTGGTTAGGTTGCACTAAGCAAACAACGTTTTCATCAATGTCATAACTTTTAAATGTTAAATGAAAGTTTAATTTGAGTGAGTAGTGTTTTAATCGTCTAATGGATATAATAAAGAATATGTTGCCAGAAGGAATAGTACATCAAGTATTATTATTTTTGTATAACTTATATATATAGTTATATATTTATAAATACCATGATTTCAATTATTAAAATTATAATATGAAACTAATTGCAAAAGATGACATACTCAAAGTAGTATTTGTCACGACCCGGAACTACCATCGAGTCCGTGACAACTACCGCGATGTCTCGATAAGCCCTTATTCCCCGAGAACAAATCGAGACCTCGCAAGGCATCTTGTACTAGTTTTCCATCTTCCCCGTGGGTATTAGTTTCCAAAAATATTTTTTTCAAGAAATAATAATCCTGATTTCTAGATTTAAAATAATTAAAACGTACAATTCATCACACAGGGGCATTTTCGTCCTTCTTATTCAAAAATTTCACGATTTGTAAAATCGTTGCATACGAGTAGAACACACAAAATTCACAATCGTTAATAGCTTTTGATACCGAAAACCCTTATAAAAATAAAAATTTTTAGGGAATAGAATAAAATAAAATATTAAGCAAAATATTACATTTTATTTCAAAACAATATTTTTATAAAGATCGAAAATCAATTTTCAACAATTGAAAATAAAACAAATTTATACATACAGTATTACATATAAACAAAGGACATAAATTAATTATATTGACACGTGGGCCCTACTGTGTACTACTATGTACCTTTGTATACTAAGGACGCGGCTTCAATCAAGCCTCTATATGCACTCCGAGTGCTTGCTAATGATCTCGAGCCTGAAAGGGGGAAGAGAGGGTGGTGAGTTTTGCAACCCAGTGAGTTAGATAATTACCATCTACGACATCTAAAGTCGAGTAGATGGAGACGAGTGCCAATATTGAGTAATAACACATTTCATAGCACATACTTGAATTCTATTCAAGCATTTTATTTCAATTTCATGAATTATCATCAAAATTATCAAAATCATCAAAATCATTAAGGCTTATAGTGTTCCTTAAAACCAGGCTTATGCCAAATCCTTACTCGGTGATGCCTTGGCCCGAGGCACCTTAACCGAGTTCGCCAAGGCTGTTATAAATATATTTCATTTAGAATATGGCTGTTCCTTGTCGTTGACCGAATTCATCTTCATGTGGTGGTTTAACGTGAAGTGAATTTTAACATTACCTTGGGAGTTACTTTACGCGCCACTCCAACCGAGGTAACAATTAATCAGGTTTACCGTGCCTCTCCTAAAGGCAGTCCACGGTAACCCTCACTGCAGTGTTTTATTACTTGTAATCCACCAATTACATATATAAAATTTCTCGAGTAACATAGCATGGCAATTTTCATTTCAATCCGGTTTATCAAGACCACCAATAATTCGTATATATTTTTCATAGAAACATTAAAATCATGCCATCATGCTACTATAATATCATAAGCCTCAAGTTCAATTTATTTCATAAATAACACAATTCAATAATTAAGTCTCCATATACTCAATTTCATAAAATCGACATTTAATTTCAAAAATAGTATTTCATCGAAATGCATTTTCATTGAAAATGGTAATATTTTATACGTTCAAATTCATCATACTTTTAAAAGCATAAATTTATAATAAATCCACTCTAGATATTACAGACGATAATTTATCCACTCTCCTCATCAAGAGTGCATGATACTCCTGTTTTCAATTTCCACTACACCGTATTTTTTTCCTGCGTCCGAGAGCCCACCACTTATACACGATTCACGACACAAAATTCCATTATTTGTGTCCAACCATTATAATTTATTTCAGGCTCTACATGATTGGAAATTGGGTAAAAATAGTTCGGACAGTCGTTAAATTACAGTGTTCGATCGACTTGCCTACACGCGTCTAAATTGCTAAAATCCTCAATTAAATTTCGATTTGACCCATTTCAGTTTCTAATCGCTTAATTATATCCATAATGCTCAATTATAGTAAATATGAGTCAATGTATCAATCCTAGACTGAAAATTACGATTTCACCCCTAGTGGGTAAAAATTTCAATTTTGCTCTAAAAATTTCCATAATTTTCTTATATTCATAATTCACCAAAATACACCTAAATACCCTAAAATCTCATCAATTTCCTCAATTTTCAGTAGTCAATTTCTCTCCAAAAATTTGGCTAAACATGGTGCACTAATACCGAAATTTTCCTATTTAATTTTTCTCTCCATAATTGACCAATTTCAAAACCATTTCATTTGAAATGGAATCGTTTCATTTGAAATGGAATCGTTTCATTTGAAATGGAATCGTTTCATTTGAAATGGAATCATTTCATTTTCAACATATTCCTCATGAAATTCGGCTATTGAAGAACTATAGGAAAAATCAATTTTTTTCTAGTTATTTTACTTACCAACATGCTAAACTAACCTAAATCACTAACATAGTTCAAAATTAAATCATTCTAACATCTTTCTCTCTCTAAACCCATTTTTGGCAACCATGAATTCATCATGAAAGCATGCCTTTCAACCATGGAAATTAAAGGAAAATCTATGGGAAATGAAGAACACTAAGAAAAATCAAGAATTTTACCTTTTTCAAGCTTATTTTCTTGATTTCTCTTGATTTCCCCTTGAATTCTTAACCTAGGGTTTGTGTTTTTGTTTCCTCTCTCTTCTTGCTGGTTTGGCCGAATGTTGGGGAAGAATTGGGCTGAAAATTTTGGCTAGTTAATAGCCAAATAAAATATTATTATTTTATTATACTTTTTAATTTTTTATTATTTTATTATTTTATTACTTTTCCATTTGACTTTCTTTTTTTTCCACCACTCATTTTGTTTCACTTATCCATAGTTTCTATGAAATCTCTAGACTTATCCAATGTAACACCTGACCCTAAATTATCTGTGATATGTCATTCACATGCAATGGATAGCATGTTTGTATATCGAATTGCCCCGAGAAACAAGATAAATGATAATATTGCCCCTAAGGGTATGATTAAGTTAAATAAGTCTTGGACCAGTTTAAACAGAGAATTGAGGATGAATTTGAGAAAACTAAAACCCACGGAGTGATTTAAAACAGTGATTCGGAGTTCGAGATTCAATTTGGGGTTAATCAGGAAAATTGACCAATTAGGGACAAAACGGTCATTTTTCAATTTCAGGACAAAATGGGAATTTTTGATAAAGATTTTGGATTTTAATGACCAAGAATGATTATATGGAATATAAAATGATGTTTGGAACATAAAATGAAGTTTAGTAGTGAAAAAGTGCAATTCTCGGTATTTTTGGGACACAAGGACAAAATAGTAATTTTGCCATTAAAGGATAAATTTAGAATTTTTGAAAAAAGATTTTTGATCCCATTTGATTTAGATTGACCATATTAATCAATTGAAGTGTTATTTAAGGTTGAAAAGTGGAAAAAGAAGAAATTTCGGTGATTTTTGGAGTGCAGGGGTAAAATCGTAATTTTACCACCGAAAGGCCAAATTTAATTTTTCGAGAGGATTTAGATCAAATTTGACAAATTGGAGTATGGTATGAGTTTGAGGAGTGCAAAATATGCCTTGTGGCAATTTTTCAATTTTTGGGGCAAAAATGTAATTTTTGACTTTTACGGGGGCAAAAGTGTAATTTTCAAAAATTGCATCACCAAGACTTTGGATAAGTCTGGAAAATTTTTCTGAGCTGTGTATAACAGAGATAGACACCTGGAAGAAAATTTAGAATAAATTAATGGCTAGAAAGTAAAGAAATAATAAAATATTAAAAAAATGAATAAAATAATAATATTTTATGTTACCTTTAAATAGGCTGAATTTTCAGCCAATAACCCTTAGGAGGGTCGGGTAGAACCAGGAGAAAAGGGGGAAAGAAGAAAATCAAGAACCCTAGAGGAAAATCTAAGGAGAAAAGAGTAGAAATCAAAAATCCAACAAGTAAAAGGTAAAATTTCTTTAAATTTCTTCTTGATCTACACTACCCATATGTTCTTTTCTATTTTCCATGCATTAAACATGAGCTTGCACAATGAACCCTATGCTGGCTGAACCTAGGGGAGGGATTTTTGAGTTTGATTTGATTGGATTTTACGTTAATTAGCTGTTGTTAGTTAGGTAGAAATGGAAAATGACAAAAACTAGTGAGAGAAATGATTTTTCTCCATTGAACCCGATTATGCTGAATTTTCCAGGAGTGAATTTGCTGCTGAAATGATGTTTATTTGAGGTATTTTGATGAATTATGATGAATTATGGATAGAGAAAAATTTTGGGAATTTTCAGAGCAAAAATCGAAATTTTTACCCATTAGGGGTAAAATCGTAATTATCAGTCCAAGACTGATAATTAGACTCGTGTACACTGTTAGTGGATAATGTGAACAAAATTTGACTATTAGAAATTGAAACGGATCCAATCGGAAGTAAAATGAAGATTTTAGCAATTTAATCGCGTGTAGGCGAGTTGGTCGGACACCGTGAATTAACGACTGTTCGAACCATTTTTAGCTCAGTTCATGCATCACATAGAGCCTGAAATTGATTATGAGAAATTGACACAATTTATTGAAATTTGTGTCACACGTATCGCCTAGGTGGTGGGTCCCCCAGACACCGGAGAAAAACGGTGTAGTGAAATTAAAAACGGGAGTATCGGGCACTCCTGTGACAAGGTGAGTGGATTAATTATCATCTATAATATCTGTAGTGATTTTATTATGGCTGTATGCTTTTGAAAGCATGATGAAATTGAAAATAAAGATATTATGATTTTTGATTAAAACGTATTTGATGAAATACTGTTTTGAAATTAAATGTCAATTTTATGAAATAGAGTACATGGAGACCAAATTAGTGAATTGTGTTATTTATGAAACAATGAAACTTGTGGCTTATGAAATTTAGAAGCATGACGGCATGATTGGCTAAATTGTTTATTGTATTGGAAAATGCGAATTAACTGCTTTGTTTTGATAAATTGTTTAGCAATAAAAATTGCTAAATCATGTTAAATGATTTATTATCGATTGGTGGGTTGATGAGTCGCTGCAGTGGCGGGTTTCCGTGGACTGCCTTTAGGAGGAGCACGGTAAACTCAAGAGTTATATAATCTCGGTTGGAGAGGCGCGTAGGATAACTCCCGAGATACCCAGAGAATTCACTCGACGTCTAACCCCACGTGAGAGTGAATTAGGCCAATGCCAAGGAACGACTGTATTTCTAAATGAAATGAAATTATAACAGCCTTGGCGGACTCGGTTAGGGTGCCTCGGGCCAAGGCATCACCGAGTAAGGATTTTGGCATAAGCCTGGTTTTAAAGGAAATCATAAGCCAAATGATTTCTATGATTTTGTTGATTTTGATTGAAATTGATGAAAATAAAATATGCTATCTGAATAAAAATTTAGTTATGTGTGAAGAACCGTATTGCTGTATAAGGTTTTCTTTTGTCTCCATCTACTAGACTGTAGATGTCATAGATGGTAATTATCCAACTCACTGGGTTGTAAAACTCACCACCCTTTCCTCCCCCTTTCAGGCTCGAGATTGTTGGTAGCACTCGGAGTGCACATAGAGGCTTGATTGAAGCCGCGTTTGTAGCATACTCCAAGGTACATAGTTATGCATAGTTGGGCCCACATGTCATTGTAATTCATGTACACACTCGATTTAATCGCATAAAATATGTAATGACATATTTTGTTTCTATGCATACAAATTTGGTTATTGTTGTTTATAAAAATATTATTTTATAGTAAATTGTAATATTTTACCGATTTTGAAATTTTGAGGGAAAATGATGAAAATGCCCCTGTGTGGTTAATAGTGTAATTTAATTGTTTTGGTTCAAAACACAAATTTTATTCGTTGAAAAATATTTATTGAAATTTATTAACCACGGGGTAGATGAAAAACTGGTACGAGATGCCTTGCGGGGTTTCGATTTACACTCGGGGAAGGACTGTCTATCGGAACGTCGCGGCAGTTGTCACGGGCCCGATGGGTGGTTCCGGGGCGTGACAATCAGATTGGTATCAGAGCATGGTTTTGAAATTATTTTAAAAGTTGTTTGAAAATCTGCATTGACACTGTGTGGCCCCGAGTCGAGTTAAGTTAGGTCGAATAGAATGTGCGTGTCTCCACGTAGATTTTAAAAATCTTTTTGTGCCTTTGTGAGGTATAGTGACTGAACCGTCACTAATGATTTTGTATAGATTTCAAAGTGTGCCGAGTACGCACTGATAATGTTTAGGAAGAACAGTAGTTCTGACATCTCACGTAGCTTTAGTGAGGAGTCGCTCGATTCTACTACCAAGAGTCGTTGGTGTTTGGACTGAAGCAGTCCCGAAAGGTATCCATTTGCTTTCATCGTCCCTAGTAACTGGACCCCAACAGACTTGAGATCACAGATTCGGAATCGGGAAAATTCTAGTTCTGGCAAAACTAATGAGAGCGCCAGTAGTAATGATGTAAATGAAGGTATAAGAAATTCCCTCATCAAGGAAGCTGAGAGATGTGCTCAGGAAAGGGAGAGAATGAGAAGGTTAGGAGAAACCTGACTGTTGGGAGACCACCTTCACTTGTAGTTAGACATTTTTCTCTTGGCTGTGGGCCAAGTGGAAGAGGCAGACTAGTAATATAAGTATTGAAAATGAATATTTGCCGTAATGGCATATTTGGTCACCATTTAACGGGGGTAAGTTAAGGATTGTAAAAATTGAGTATGGTAGAAATGAGGAGACGATATCATGGCAATATAAGATAACGATTTGACCCAAATATGGATCAATGGGAGATAAGTTAAGTACACATGTGAATACTTTGACGGGCAAGTATACGCCTTTAGAGAAATGATATATTTGGAATATAAAGGAGTTATTAATCGATTAGATGAAGGAGTTTTGGAGTCAAACATTGGAGTAATGGAGTCAACATAGTGACTCGTTTATAGTCAGTGACTGCAGCACTGATTATACACAGGGAATTGTGTAGACTCCCCAATCTGAAATTTTAAGCCATAATTGTTGATGAAGGAATTTGAGAAGGATAAATTGTCCTGTGATTTTTGTATTAGAAGCGAATAAATTATTGGAGTTATATGACATGAAGGATAATTAAATGTGAATAATGAAAATAGTAGTTGGGAGTGATCATACCAGTATTAAGGCACCGGATCCCATAAGCACTTCACAGTTAAGCGTGCTTGAACAAGAGTAATATTACGATGGGTGACCTCCTGGGAAATATGTTATAAAATAAAAATAGAAAGTATGAGGATTTGAAAATAGTTATTAATGAAAGTATAAATGGTAGAGTATTTGATAAGAGTAAACATGGACTGAATTATGATCCAAGTAATTAGAGATTGAGGGTGATATGAATTAACTACAAGATATTTTCGTTGAAACGGAAACGAAAATATGTTATAAGGATTGCAGAAATCCACTGAGAAATGGTGAATTTGATGTATTAAAATAAATAATATGAATAAGATGAAATTGAGGTATTGATCCTGAAATTGAGATAGAAGATCAATTTTGTTAATTAAGGTGTAAGTTCAAAAAGAAGTCATTTTGTAAAGATAATTGAGATAATCGTCTAACGGTAAAAGATTAATTCTGTTTAAGTAGATTCCAAATATGACAAAACGGTGACATTGATTGTTCAATATCATTAAGTTAAGAATCCCTTATGGTGGAATAGCACAAGTGAAATTGTGGACGACATAAAAGTAAATCCCATAAAATAAAGGATAATCATTGGTTTAATATAGAGTTTGACTAATTGGGTTTGTAAGCACATCAGAAAAGTGTTGAAAAGGAAATGAAGAGTAAATCGAAAGATTCCTATATTGATCCACATGTATAGACATGTGAATGGAAAGAAAATTTAAAAGTTATCGAAAAGAATCACATTGAGGTACATTATTATGTAAAGTGGTGAGATCAATGATGAGTTGATTAAAGTCTGATTATAGAAGAACGAAGGAAATGGAAAATTTAGAATTGTTGATGGCTAAGTAAGAGTTAATGAGGAGTTAGATAAATTGTGAAATATTGATGAGGAATATCAATACTAAGTGATAACATCGTGAATGAAAGAATACAAAGGTGACACGATAAATGAGATAATGTGAAGTATTGTTATGAAAAAATTTTAAATTTGGTTTTAAACCCAGTAGAATGAAAAGAATTGATAATAACACCAGATTGTTTAAGTGATATACTGGGAATCCTTGAAGATAAAGTGAAATGTGAATAATTAAGTGTGTATTTGAATATTTTGGTAAGCACATATATGTCATTATAGAGAGAATATGTTTGGAGTATGGAGAAATAAACAAAGGGTTAAGTATTCCCAAAGTTGCTTAAATTCTTTAAGAGAGAAAGTTTCAGAGCATATGTGACGAATATAATGAGTGTGGTCTTGAAACTGGCTAAAGAGCCAAATGGCTAAATCATGAATTAGGTAATCACTGGTTGTGAGAAATAAGATCTAAATAGATATTTCTAAAGAGAATATATATTTAAGAGGAGTTTTGTTACAAAGGAGACAAAAACAAACATAGAACCAAGTGGGTATGAAGAGTAAAGAATAAGCTTAAGATAATACTTATGTTGGTATTGCAAAGTGTAGAAGGAGAATTTAGTTTCGAATGTAGTCAACTTCAAGTACAATTGATAAATTGATTAAGAGAAAAGTACAATATGTGTATGAGAAAGAGTGAAATAAGGGGTAATGAAAGAGAACCCCGATAATGAAAATCTTTTAAAAAAAAGTTATGGAGACAGTGATCTGGAATCGTTTGAAATATATATATAAGGTTCAAATTGGTTTAAATCTTGAATAACGAATCAATGGTGAAACTGATGATATTGTGTGAGATATATATAGCGAGTCATGTCAAAGCGAAAACTTAAAGTATCAATGGAATTAGAAAATGGATGTGCATAGTAGACAACAATTGAATAAAAAAATGGTATGGAGTACATGAGGAGTATATAAGAATATGATGCAAATTAGATACGAGAAGTTTATAATGGATTCGAAAAATATTCTATTTTTGATAAATTGAAAGCGTCGAGAGTAGGCCTGATATCACATCGGTTAAGTGTGACCCTCTTGCATGAGTGAGCTCTAGCTTGAGACATATTCGAGTGGCCGACAGACTGTTAGACATGGCTGGGACCATGGTCTGTGATATACGTGGCAAGGCCACAGATGATTTACGTGGTTGCGACCACTTGATAGCTCTGATGTCGGCCAACATCGTTGAGATTGCCATAGTATTATATGGGAATCTGGTGGAAGCGATGCTTCCGGATGTTATTACGTAGAAGTGGGTCCACGTGTTGATGTGATGTTTTACTACTCGAGAGCATTGTGAGTTTTCGACGCGTACTTTTATGTATAAAAATGATTACATGATCAATTAAAGTGAAGAATGAACTTTAAAAGTTCGAAGTTTGAAATTGATGTGCGATGACTTGTGTGAATAACACAATACTGAAAAATTTCATTTGGAAGTTAAAGTTTTAGGGATTTAAGGAATTGTTGGGAAAAATAGTCAAGAAAATGGAATCTATAGTAAGAATCCATATGAAATGGATCTAAATGTTGATATTAAGAGGATTAAGGAAAAATCTAAGTTGAATGAATGTAAAGTCAATATGAGGTATGTGGAGATTATTGAGACCATTAAATTCTCCTACATAAAAGATGTGTACGGAAAGAATGCAATATGTTAATGATGCTATAAGAAACATAATAATGTTTGAGGATAAGAAAGAATCAATGGATGTCAAAATGATGTTGAGAAATGATCAAGTGATGATAGTGATTGGTGTATATATATACATAAGTATGAGAAATGATTGAAATTGATACAAAAGGAACAAAATTTTAGTTCAAACTTGATAAGAGGAATAAAGACACTGAACATGTCTCTAGGCAAATAATTGTGATTGAAGAAATTATTGATTGGTCAAATTTCTAAAGGATCAAGATAACTATACATGAAATACATAAGTTGAGTTGAAGGAAATCGAGATAATGAATCAGAAATTTCCTTACAAAAGAGATAATTGAGAAAGTTAAGTATAAGACGAAGATCGATTACTCTATTTTCAAGGAATGAGATGAATGAAATTTTGAGGTCAAAATTTTATTTTAAGGGGGGTAGTGTTGTAACACCTGACCCTAAATTATCTGTGATATGTCATTCACATGCAATGGATAGCATGTTTGTATATCGAATTGCCCCGAGAAACAAGATAAATGACAATATTGCCCCTAAGGGTATGATTAAGTTAAATAAGTCTTGGACCAGTTTAAACAGAGAATTGAGGATGAATTTGAGAAAACTAAAACCCACGGAGTGATTTAAAACAGTGATTCGGAGTTCGAGATTCAATTTGGGGTTAATCAGGAAAATTGACCAATTAGGGACAAAACGGTCATTTTTCAATTTCAGGACAAAATGGGAATTTTTGATAAAGATTTTGGATTTTAATGACCAAGAATGATTATATGGAATATAAAATGATGTTTGGAACATAAAATGAAGTTTAGTAGTGAAAAAGTGCAATTCTCGGTATTTTTGGGACACAAGGGCAAAATAGTAATTTTGCCATTAAAGGACAAATTTAGAATTTTTGAAAAAAGATTTTTGATCCCATTTGATTTAGATTGACCATATTAATCAATTGAAGTGTTATTTAAGGTTGAAAAGTGGAAAAAGAAGAAATTTCGGTGATTTTTGGAGTGCAGGGGTAAAATCGTAATTTTACCACCGAAAGGCCAAATTTAATTTTTCGAGAGGATTTAGATCAAATTTGACAAATTGGAGTATGGTATGAGTTTGAGGAGTGCAAAATATGCCTTGTGGCAATTTTTCAATTTTTGGGGCAAAAATGTAATTTTTGACTTTTACGGGGGCAAAAGTGTAATTTTCAAAAATTGCATCACCAAGACTTTGGATAAGTCTGGAAAATTTTTCTGAGCTGTGTATAACAGAGATAGACACCTGGAAGAAAATTTAGAATAAATTAATGGCTAGAAAGTAAAGAAATAATAAAATATTAAAAAAATGAATAAAATAATAATATTTTATGTTACCTTTAAATAGGCTGAATTTTCAGCCAATAACCCTTAGGAGGGTCGGGTAGAACCAGGAGAAAAGGGGGAAAGAAGAAAATCAAGAACCCTAGAGGAAAATCTAAGGAGAAAAGAGTAGAAATCAAAAATCCAACAAGTAAAAGGTAAAATTTCTTTAAATTTCTTCTTGATCTACACTACCCATATGTTCTTTTCTATTTTCCATGCATTAAACATGAGCTTGCACAATGAACCCTATGCTGGCTGAACCTAGGGGAGGGATTTTTGAGTTTGATTTGATTGGATTTTACGTTAATTAGCTGTTGTTAGTTAGGTAGAAATGGAAAATGACAAAAACTAGTGAGAGAAATGATTTTTCTCCATTGAACCCGATTATGCTGAATTTTCCAGGAGTGAATTTGCTGCTGAAATGATGTTTATTTGAGGTATTTTGATGAATTATGATGAATTATGGATAGAGAAAAATTTTGGGAATTTTCAGAGCAAAAATCGAAATTTTTACCCATTAGGGGTAAAATCGTAATTATCAGTCCAAGACTGATAATTAGACTCGTGTACACTGTTAGTGGATAATGTGAACAAAATTTGACTATTAGAAATTGAAACGGATCCAATCGGAAGTAAAATGAAGATTTTAGCAATTTAATCGCGTGTAGGCGAGTTGGTCGGACACCGTGAATTAACGACTGTCCGAACCATTTTTAGCTCAGTTCATGCATCACATAGAGCCTGAAATTGATTATGAGAAATTGACACAATTTATTGAAATTTGTGTCACACGTATCGCCTAGGTGGTGGGTCCCCCAGACACCGGAGAAAAACGGTGTAGTGAAATTAAAAACGGGAGTATCGGGCACTCCTGTGACAAGGTGAGTGGATTAATTATCATCTATAATATCTGTAGTGATTTTATTATGGCTGTATGCTTTTGAAAGCATGATGAAATTGAAAATAAAGATATTATGATTTTTGATTAAAACGTATTTGATGAAATACTGTTTTGAAATTAAATGTCAATTTTATGAAATAGAGTACATGGAGACCAAATTAGTGAATTGTGTTATTTATGAAACAATGAAACTTGTGGCTTATGAAATTTAGAAGCATGACGGCATGATTGGCTAAATTGTTTATTGTATTGGAAAATGCGAATTGACTGCTTTGTTTTGATAAATTGTTTAGCAATAAAAATTGCTAAATCATGTTAAATGATTTATTATCGATTGGTGGGTTGATGAGTCGCTGCAGTGGCGGGTTTCCGTGGACTGCCTTTAGGAGGAGCACGGTAAACTCAAGAGTTATATAATCTCGGTTGGAGAGGCGCGTAGGATAACTCCCGAGATACCCAAAGAATTCACTCGACGTCTAACCCCACGTGAGAGTGAATTAGGCCAATGCCAAGGAACGACTGTATTTCTAAATGAAATGAAATTATAACAGCCTTGGCGGACTCGGTTAGGGTGCCTCGGGCCAAGGCATCACCGAGTAAGGATTTTGGCATAAGCCTGGTTTTAAAGGAAATCATAAGCCAAATGATTTCTATGATTTTGTTGATTTTGATTGAAATTGATGAAAATAAAATATGCTATCTGAATAAAAATTTAGTTATGTGTGAAGAACCGTATTGCTGTATAAGGTTTTCTTTTGTCTCCATCTACTCGACTGTAGATGTCATAGATGGTAATTATCCAACTCACTGGGTTGTAAAACTCACCACCCTTTCCTCCCCTTTTCAGGCTCGAGATTGTTGGTAGCACTCGGAGTGCACATAGAGGCTTGATTGAAGCCGCGTTTGTAGCATACTCCAAGGTACATAGTTATGCATAGTTGGGCCCACATGTCATTGTAATTCATGTACACACTCGATTTAATCGCATAAAATATGTAATGACATATTTTGTTTCTATGCATACAAATTTGGTTATTGTTGTTTATAAAAATATTATTTTATAGTAAATTGTAATATTTTACCGATTTTGAAATTTTGAGGGAAAATGATGAAAATGCCCCTGTGTGGTTAATAGTGTAATTTAATTGTTTTGGTTCAAAACACAAATTTTATTCGTTGAAAAATATTTATTGAAATTTATTAACCACGGGGTAGATGAAAAACTGGTACGAGATGCCTTGCGGGGTTTCGATTTACACTCGGGGAAGGACTGTCTATCGGAACGTCGCGGCAGTTGTCACGGGCCCGATTGGTGGTTCCGGGGCGTGACATCCAAAGTCTTGGTGGAACAAATTTTCAAAAATTACACTTTTACCCCTGTAAAAGTCAAAAATTACATTTTTGTCCAAAAAATTGAAAAATTGCCAAAAGGCATATTTTTCACTCCTCAAACTCATACCACACTCTAATTTATTAAATTTGATCTAAATTCTCTCAAAAAATTAAATTTGTTCCTTTGGTGGTAAAATTACCATTTTACCCCCTATACTCTATAAAGTATTGAAATTTCATCTTTTTTCACTTTTCAACCTCAAATAACACTTCAATTAACCATTATTAATCAAATGGGACTAAAACTTTTTCTAAGTATTCTCGTTTTGTCCTCTAGTGGCAAAATTACCATTTTACCCTTGCGTCCCAAAACTATCGAAAAAATTAAATTTATTGCTGCCAAATTTCATTTTATGCTCCAATAATCATATTATACTTCAAATGATTAATTTTGGTCGAATGTGACCAAAATATTTTATAGAAATCTCCATTTTATCCTTAAATGACAAAATGACCGTTTTGTCCCTAATCGGTCAATTTTCTCGATTGACTCCAAACTGGACCTCGAACTCCGAATCACTGTTTTAAGTATTCCCTGGACTGTGAAATCCTCAATTTCACTCTTAAAATCCTTGTTTGAACTTGTTCAAGGTTTAATCGACTCAATGGTATTACTAGAGGCAATATAGTCATTTAACTAGTTTTTTGGGGCAATTCAATAGGCAAACATGCTATCCAATGCATGTGAATGACATGTCACAGACAATTTAGGGTCAGGTGTTACAACACTACCCCCTTTAAAATAAAGTTTTAACCTCAAAATTTCATTCATCACATTTTAGGAAAATGGGGGTATCGAATTTTCATTTGATACTTAACCTCTCATGTTACCTCATTTATAAGAAAGTTCTGATTCGTTACTTCAATTTTCTTCAATTCAACTTATGCCCTTTACTTATGTTTATTTTGAATCTTTAGAAATTTAATCAGCAATAATCTTTTCAATCATGATTTCTTGCCTAGAGACATGTTCAGTGTTTCTATTCCTATTATCACTTGATCCTTTATCAAACCTTTTAACCTCCATTCATTCATCCTTATCCTCAAACCTTATCATGTATCTTACAGCATCATTAGCATATCGCATTCATTCGTACATATTCTTTATATAGGGGAAATCAATGGTCTCATTTATTCTCACACATCTCATTTTTACTTTACATTTATACAACTTCAATTTTCTTAATTCTCTTAATGTCAACGTTTAAATCCATCTCATATGGATTCATACTATAGATTCCATTTTCTTGACTAATTTTCTCCAAAATTCCTTAATTGCACAAGATTTTAATTTCTGATGAAAATTCTCATTATTGTGTTACTCCCACAATTCATCGCACATCAATTTCAAATTTCGAACTTTTAAAGTTCATCAATATTCTCATATTACCTTTTCTTTATTCATTCCCATACATAACTAAAATTCAATAATTTAATTTCCACAATTGTATCAATCTTCATATATCTAATTTGCATCTCATTCCACTTTACTCCTTATCAATTTTCGTCATATCTATACATAATTCCACATCAATTACATGTACTTATACTCTTTCTTGGTACTTCCATTTGTATTTTTAAATTTCTTTGTACCACATATATACTGTTGCATCTCCATACCATTTTTATTCAATTGTTGTCTACTATGCACATACATTTTCTAATTCCATTGATACTTTAAGTTTTCACTTTGACACGATTCATTGTATTTCATGCAATATCATCAATTCCGATATTACTTTATCCCACAAAACTTAAACTCGTATAAATTTTGTGTACCTTAACCAACTTCAATTTCCAATCTCCATAACCCATTAGAAAATTTCCATTATCAAAATTATTTTTTATCATCTTTTGCTCTACTTTATCATATAAACATTACATGATTTTCTCTTAATCAATTTATCAATGGTACTTGAAATTAGCAAACTTGAAATTGAGTTCTCCTCAAGTACCTCACAAGGTTAACATAAGTATCATTTTTGTCTTACCACTTTCTCTTTATAACCATTTAATTCTATATTTATTTTCACCTCATTAATAGCAATACTTCTCTTAAGTATTGTCTTGGAAATATCTATTTTACATTTAGGTTTCTCACTATTTATGACCACTTAACTTATGATTTCACTATTTAGCTCCTTAGCCAGTCTTAAGATCACACATCTTAGGCTCGTCATTTATAATCTGTAATTTCTCCTCACATAGATTTAATCACTTCTGAAATATTTAATCACTTAATTGTTTTTCTATCCTCCAAACATATCCTTTACTTAAAGGTATACATTTGCTCACCAAAATATTCAAATACGCACTTAACTATTCATATTTCAATTTATCTTCAAGGATTTCTAACACATCATTTAAACAACCTTGTATTGTTATCAATTCTTTTCATTCAACTGGATTAAAACAAAATTTGTAATTTTCCAAAACATCACTTCACATCATCACATTTATTATGCCACCTTGGTAATCTTTCGTTCACAATGTTATTATTTAGTATTGATATTCCTCATCAATATCTCATAATTTATTTAACTCTTTATTCACTCTTACTTAGCCATCCACAAAGTTTAACTCTCCATCTCTTTTGTTCTCCTACAATCGGACTTTAATCAACTCAGCATTGATCTTGATGCTTTACATAATAGCTTATCTCAATATGACTATTTCAAAAACTCTTAAATTCTCTTTTATCCATGTATCTCTATATGTAGCAACATATAAATCTTTTAATTTATTCCTCATTTCTATTTTAACACATTTCTGAAGCACTTAAAACTCCAATTAATAAAACTTCATATTAAGCCAATGAATATCCTTCATAATTCATATCAATATTTTGTCATATCCGTGCATAGTCCCATACCATTAGCATACTCATATTCTTTTCTTATCGTTTCAAATCTTACACTTAGGTTTCACTTTCTCATATGTCTTTACATTACAATATCATTAATACTTCAAATATGTACCTTGACTTGATCATTCGTGCCATAAATCGCACTTTGAACCTAATAGACTTTTAACTTGATCTTTCAAGTAACTCATGTATATCAATCTTAATTATATAACTCCATGTGGCATTTAGACTAGATTTGACATTTCTGAGTCACTTAATTTCAAGCTGTCGCATCCACATACGACATTCCCTTCGAAAGACTATCTCTCCAAGGTACCGTAATGTCTGGGTCCTCATCCCTCTAACACGATCTTCCCTACAGTCTGCAGCCCGCAATTAGACACGGGGAGGTTCGAACCCGAAACCTTTCCTTCCCCTGGAAAGAACGCCTTTAACCATCTCACCACATTTAGTCCTTTAATCCTGTAACTCTCCATACTATGCATAGCAAAATTCAAGTTCACCTTTAAAGTAAATTTATTCATAAATCTTTTTATTCCGTAACCATATTCTATGTATATTCATTTGCTATACTATTTTTGAAACCTCAATTCACCTTTTCAACACCTGGTTTTAATATTTATGATCGATATCTCATACAATCGTCTTACTCTTCCCAGAAGTCACCCATCTTATTATTGCTCTCGCCCAAGCACGCTTAACTGCAGAGTGCTGATGGGATCCGGTGCATTAATACTGGTATGATTGCACCCCGTTACTATTTTTATCCTGTATATTTACTTATTTTTCCTGTTTGATGACTCCGATAATTTATTCACCTCTAGCACAAAAGATCACAGAACTGTTCATTTTTCTGTACATCAATATTTTCAATCCTTATTAATCACTGAATAGCTCGTTTACACTCCAAGCATACCATTTCCCTAAAGGTGTGCACTTGCCCATCAAAGTATTTAAATATGTACTTAACTTATCTCCCATTTATCGTACTCATATCAAATTATCATCCATTATAAATATCACCTTTGAGATAATTTGTTTATTCTCAAAATTTTATATTATCTTTCTGTCTCCAATATACCCAAAAAACTCCCATATAGACACATTTAGTTACTCAAACTTCACTTTGTATTACATTTGTATTGTGCAAGATCAAAAGTCAACCTTTTAAGTCTTTTATACAAAGGACTTATTTTTCCTCTTATATTACATCTACTTAGGGTTACAATATCACAAATTTCAACAAAACTCTAATCCTTTTTAGGATCGTCATCTTTCTGATCTTTTTTTTTCAGATTTTCTTGGGATTCTCCCTTCCAATCTTCAATCCCGACTTGTTGGGTTTTTCTTACATTCCTTATTTTCTTCTTTTCTTCAGCATATTTCCCAATTCCTTTCAAAAGGAAATTTCTCATACCTTGATTAACATCATTACTATCAATACTCTCATCAGTCCCGTTATCTCTAGGGCTCTCCTTTATCCTAACCTGCGCTTCCAAATTTGATGGAGCCTAATCTATAGGGACTCTAGACGAATATCCATATGGATATCAGGTTCAAAACACCATCGGCTTTCAGCCGTGCAATCAATCGATTCTTCACTAATGCTACAAGAGGTGTCAAGACTGTCGTCCTTCCGAGACATTGTAAAGGGATACTCTGTGTACCACAAGGCCTATACAAAATCGACAGTGACAATTTAGTCACCAAGCCTAACAAAGGTACGAATAGATTTCTAAAATCTACGTGCAGACGTGTGCATTCTATACAACCTAACTTAACTCAACTCAGGGCCATGCAGTGTTAATGCAGATATTTAAAACATCTTTAAAAATCAAATTTCGATATCTTAAGAATAAAAAATTTTCATACTTTTACAACCAAAAGCAACCAAATGCTTTGATACCAATAGAATTGTCACGACCTGGAACTACCATCGAGTCCATGACAACTACTGCGATGTCCCGATAAGCCCTTATCCCCCGAGAACAAATCGAGACCTCGCAAGGCATCTTGTACCAGTTTTCCATCTTCCCCGTGGATATTAGTTTCCAAAAATATTTTTTTTCAAGAAATAATAATCTCGATTTCTGGATTTAAAATAATTAAAACGTACAATTCGCCACACAGGGGCATTTTCGTCCTTTTTATCCAAAAATTTCACGATGTGTAAAATCATAGCATACGAGTATAATACACAAAATTCACAATCGTTAATAGCTTTTGATACCGAAAGCCCTTATAAAAATAAGAATTTTTAGGGAATAGAATAAAATATTAAGTAAAATATTACATTTTATTTCAAAACAATATTTTTATAAAGATCGAAAATCAATTTTCAGCAATTGAAAATAAAATAAATTTATACATACAGTATTACATATAAACAAAGTACATAAATTAATTACATTGACACGCGAGCCCTACTGTGTACTACTATGTACCTTTGTATGCTAAGGACGCGGCTTCAATCAAGCCTCTACATGCACTCCGAGTGTTTGCTAGTTATCGTGAGCCTGAAAAGGGGAAGAAAAGGTGGTGAGTTTTGCAACCCAGTGAGTTAGATAATTACCATATATGACATCTAAAATCGAGTAGATGGAGACAAGTGCAAATATTGAGTAATAACACATTTCATAGCACATACTTGAATTCTATTCAAGCAATTTATTTCAATTTCATGAATTATCATCAAAATTATCAAAATCATCAAAATCATTAAGGCTTATGGTGTTCCTTAAAACCAGGCTTATATCAAATCCTTACTCGATGATGCCTTGACCCAAGGCACCCTAACCGAGTCCACAAAGATTGTTATAAACATATTTCATTTAGAAATACAATCGTTCCTTGGCGTTGACCGAATTCATCTTCACGTAGTGGTTTAACGTGAAGTGAATTTTAACATTACCTCAGGAGTTACCTTCCGCGCCTCTCCAACCGAGGTAACAATTAATCAGGTTTACAGTGCCCCTCCTAAAGGCAGTCCACGGTAACCCTCACTGCAATGTTTTATTACTCGTAATCCACCAATTTCATATATAAACTTTCTTGAGTAACATAGCATGGCAATTTTCATTTCAATCAGGTCTATCAAGACCACCAATAATTCGTATATATTTTTCATAGAAACATTAAAATCATGCCATCATGCTACTATAATATCATAAGCCTCAAGTTCAATTTATTGCATAAATAGCACAATTCAATAATTAGGGCTCCATATACTCAATTTCATAAAATCGATATTTAATTTCAAAAACAGTATTTCATCGAAATGCATTTTCATTGAAAATCGTAATATTTTATACATTCAAATTCATCATGCTTTAAAAAGCATAAATTTATAATAAATCCACTCTAGATATTACAGAAGATAATTTATCCACTTTCCTTGTCATGAGTGCATGATACTCCTATTTTCAATTTCCACTACACCGTATTTTTTTTGTAACACCTGACCCTAAATTATTAATGACAGGTCATTCACATGCATTGGACATCATGTTTGTATATTGAATTGGCCCGGGAAACAAGTTAAATGACTATATTGTCCTTAGGAATACCATTAAGTCGTTTAAACCTCGAACAAGTTCAAACAAGGATTTTAAGAGTGAAATCCTCAATTTCACAGTCTAGGAATTATTTAAAACAGTGATTCGGAGTTTGAGGTTCAGTTTGGAGTTAATCGGGAAAATTGACCGATTAGGGACAAAACGGTCATTTTTCAATTTCAAGACAAAATGGGGATTTTTAATAAAGATTTTGATTTTTAATGACTAAGAATAATTATATGAAATATAATATGATTATTGGAGTATAAAATGAAGTTTTGCAGTGAAAAAGTGTAATTCTCAGTATTTTAAGACACAAGGGTAAAATAGTAATTTTATCACTAAAGGTCAAATCGAGAATTTTTAAAGAAGATTTTGGCCTCATTTGGTTTAGATTGATTATTTAGACTATTTAAAACATAATTTGAGGTTGAAAAGTGGAAACGAAATGCAATTCCGGTACATTTTGGAGTATAGGGGCAAAATGGTAATTTTACCATCGGGGACCAAATTTAATTTTTTGAGAGAATTTAGATCAAATTTGATAAATTGGAGTCTGGTATGAGTTTGATGAGTGAAAAATATACCTTGTGGTAATTTTTCAATTTTTGGGGCAAAAATATAATTTCACATTTTTCGGGGGTAAAAGTATAATTTCGTAAAATTACACCATAAAAATTTTTGAGATTTGTCTAGAAACTTCATAAAATCAAAGGATAAGTGCTGGAATTGTGTGGTGGAGAAAAGAAATTCAAAAAGAAAATAAATAATAATAAAATAATGAAAAGTAAATAAACATGTGTATAAATTTAATATTTAATTATTTAAGTGATATAATGCCATAAAAAATCAGCCAAAGAACCCCAAATTAGCTGGCCATCAAAGGAAGAAAGGAAAGGAAAGGAAACAAAGGGAAAAAACAAGAAAACTAGCCAAAAATCAAGGGATTTCAAGTTGTTTTTCAAGATTCAAGCCAAACCAAGGTAAGATTTCTTTAGTTTTACCCTAACCCTAGCTTACCCATGCTTTAGTTCTTATTTTTCATGATTGAATGATGAATTATCATGCTGAAAACCTTAGGCCGAATGGGTATGGATGATGATTTGATGTTGGAATTGCTTGAATTTGAACTATGTTAAGGTTTAGTGGTAGTTAAGCATGGTTATGAACAAAATTGCGAGAAAAAAATAATTTTTTCTCTTGAAACCCATTTATGCTGAATTTTAGACGGAGAAATTGGTTGCTGAAATGATGTTTATTTGAGGTATTTTGATGAATTATGATGAATTATGGATATAAGAAATTAATGGGAATTTTCAGAGCAAAAATCAGAATTTTTACCCACTAGTGGTAAAATCGTAATTTTTAGTCTAAGATTGATACATTGACCCATATTCACTGTAATTGAACATTATGGATAGAATTGAACTATTAGAAAGTGAAATGGGTGAAATCAGAATTTAATTAACGATTTTAGCAATTTAGACGAGTGTAGGCGAGTTGGTCTGACATCGTGATTTGATGATTGTTCGAACCATTTTTACCCAATTTCCAAGTATGTAGAGCCTGAAATAAATTATATTAGTTGGACACAAATAATAGAATTTTATGTTGTGAATCGTGTATAGGTGGTGGGCTCCCGAACACGAGGAAAAATATAAGGTGTAGTGGAAATTAAAACAGGAGTATCGTGCACTCTTGTGATGAGGTGAGTGGATAATTTACCGTTTTCAATATCTGAAGTAGTTTTATCTGATTATGTGCTATTAAAATAAATTGAATTTTATAAATAATTTTTTTTAAATCGAAAAATCGATTTAATAACACTGAGTATGTGGAGACCGGGCTAAATTTGTGTTTATGTGTTTAAATTGAAATTATGGCTTATGATCTTGGTGAGCATGCTTGGCTGGTTTATTGTGTTAAAATTGCATAAATTACTGTTTGCCGTGTAGGCTGGCTAGTATCAAAATGGCCTTGTCATGCTGTTAGATTATTTTATAAAGTTGGTGGTTCTTAATTAATAAAACACTACAGTGAGGGTTGCCGTGGACTGCCTTTAGGAGGAGCATGAAAAAACCCGATTAATTGTTACCTTGGTCGTAGAGGCGAGTAGGGTAACTCCGGAAGTAATGTTACGATTCACTTCACGTTAAACCACCACGTGAAGATGAGTTTAGCCAACGCTAAGGATCGATTGTATCTGAAAAATTATGAAATTCTAACAGCCTTGGCGGACTCAATTGGATGCTCTGATCAAGTATCCGCGAGTATGAGATTTGACTTAAGCCTCAATTTTTATAAATAAAACATAAGCCTTGTATTTTGTTAAATAAGATTGCTTTATACAATTGTATTAAATTGGTGCTATGAACTACATGACAGCATTGCGTTTTATTTATATTGTCTCCATCTACTCGACTTTAGATGTCGTAGATGGTAATTATCTAACTCATTGGGTTGTAAAACTCACCACCCTCTCTTCCCCCTTTCAGGCTCGAGACTACGAATAAGCACTCAGAGTGCACATAGAGGCTTAATCGAAGCCGCGTCTTTGTATACAAAGGTACATAGTTGTACATAGTAGGGCCGTGCGTCATTGTAAACTGATTTGTATATTTGAATATGTACATGTTATTATGTATAACTTTAATTTACCTTTACGTTCAGAAAACTAGATTCTGAAGTTTTTGAACAAAACAAAAGACGAAAATGGCCATGTGTGGAAAATGATGTATTTTGATAGTTTCGATACGAAACTTAAATTTTATTCTCTGAAAAATGTTTCTTGGAAATTAATAACCACGGGGGAAAATAGAAAACGGGTACGAGATGCCTTGCGAGGTCGCGATAGAGTACTCGAGGATTGGGTGCTTATCGGGACATCGCGGCAGTTGTCACGGGCTCGATGGGAGATTCCGGGGCGTGACATTTTTCCTGCGTTCGGGAGCCCACCACCTATACACGATTCACGACACGAAATTCCATTATTTGTGTCCAACCATTATAATTTATTTCAGGCTCTACATGCTTGGAAATTAGGTAAAAATGGTTTGGACAGTCGTTAAATTACGGTGTCCGATCGACTCGCCTACACGTGTCTAAATTGCTAAAATCCTTAATTAAATTTCGATTTGACCCATTTCAGTTTCTAATAGTTCAATTATATCCATAATGCTCAATTACAGTGAATATGAGTCAATGTATCAATCCTAGACTGAAAATTACAATTTTACCCCTAGTGGGTAAAAATTTCAATTTTTGCTCTAAAAATTTCCATAGTTTTCTTATATTCATAATTCACCAAAATACACCTAAATACCCTAAAATCTCATCAATTTTCTCAATTTTTAGTAGTCAATTTCTCTCCAAAAATTCAGCTAAACATGGTGCACTAATACCGAAATTTTTCTATTTAATTTTTCTCTCCATAATTGACCAATTTCAAAACCATTTCATTTGAAATGGAATCATTTCATTTTCAACATATTCCTCATGAAATTCGGCTATTGAAGAACCATAGGAAAAATCAATTTTTTTCTAGTTGTTTTACTTACCAACATGCTAAACTAACCTAAATCACTAACATAGTTCAAAATTAAATCATTCTAACATCTTTCTCTCTCTAAACTCATTTTGACCAGCCATGAATTCATCATGAAAGCATGCCTTTCAACCATGGAAATTAAGGGAAAATGCATGGGAAATGAAGAACATTAAGAAAAATCAAGAATTTTACCTTTTTCAAGCTTATTTTCTTGATTTCTCTTGATTTCCCCTTGAATTCTTAACCTAGGGTTTGTGTTTTTGTTTCCTCTCTCTTCTTGCTGGTTTGGCCGAATATTGGGGAAGAATTGGGCTGAAAATTTTGGCTAGTTAATAGCCAAATAAAATATTATTATTTTATTATACTATTTAATTTTTTATTATTTTATTATTTTATTACTTTTCCATTTGACTTTCTTTTTTTTTTTACCACTCATTTTGTTTCACTTATCCATAGTTTTTATGAAATTTCTAAACTTATCCAAAGTCTTGGTGAAATAAATTTTTAAAAATTACACTTTTACCCTTGTAAAAGTAAAAACTTACATTTTTGCCCCAAAAATTAAAAAATTACTAAAAAGCATATTTTTCACTCCTCAAACTCATACCACACTCTAATTTATTAAAGTTGATCTAAATTCTCTCAAAAAATTAAATTTGATCCTCTAGTGGCAAAATTACCATTTTACCCTTATTATCTTTTTCCACTTTTCAACCTCAAATAACACTTCAATTAACCATTATTAATCAAATGGGGCTAAAACCTTTTCTAAGTATTCCTATGTTGTCCTCTAGTGGTAAAATTACCATTTTACGCTTGTGTCCCAAAACTATCGAAAAAATTAAATTTATCGCTGCCAAACTTCATTTTATGCTCCAATAATCATATTATACTTCAAATGATTAATTTTGGTCGAATGTGACCAAAATCTTTTATAGAAATCTCCATTTTGTCCTTAAATGGTAAAATGACCATTTTGTCTTTAATGGGTCAATTTTCTCGATTGACTCCAAACTGCGCCTCGAACTCCGAGTCACGATTTTGAGTAATCCATGGACTGTGAAATCCTCAATTTCACTTTTAAAATCCTTGTTTGAACTTGTTCGAGATTTAATCAACTCAATGGTATTACTAGGGGCAATATAGTCATTTAACTAGTTTTCTGAGATAATTCAATAGGCAAACATGCTATCCAATACATGTGAATGACATGTCACGGACAATTTAGGGTCAGGTGTTACAGTATTAGAACTACCTAATATGAATATATGATCAATGTAAAGTATGATGTTTTAATGTTGCTTTTCAAAAAAAAAGTATGATGTTTTAATGTTATATATAATTACAAAGTTTGTATAGTTAATAACTAATTGTAGACAATATATATGTTATAAAAACTAAGGTAATAACTTTATTGTAAAATTATTAAGTGTAATCATATAAATAAAATTTATTATAAGTTATATTAATGCTTACATATAAATTAGATATATGTATATTATAATTAACTAATACATATCTTATCATACAGTGATATATATTTACATAATATTATCTATTACGAAATACTATTATTATATATAGGTCTAATAATTATAACATATTAATATGTATATATATATATAATGTTAATATATTATATTACTATGATTCTAATTTATATACATATAATCAACTAATATGTTTTAAATATTTTATATATTAATAAGTTTACCATATATAGCAGTCGTCTTAATTTATATTAACTATAGTATTAGTATCTAAAGTATTATTAGTTCTTGTTTAATTATATATTAGATTTTATAAACTCTTTTATAAAATTAAAATGTTTATTATGTTATTTTATAAACATTTATAAATAACATTATTGAATTTGGAACTGTTATATAATATTTATGATTCTATTATAAGTTTTCAAAATATATAAAAAATAATAACCAAAGGAAAACATATTTAAATATTTAAAGCCACCAAACTAACTATGTATATATTTAATTTTCTTAATATAAAGGATTTATAAAATTTAAAATAATTATTAATATGTTTTGAATAAAAAATTAAAAAAATAGTAATACTGATGAAATTTTCCTATGGAATATTTCGTTTGAAAGTTTGATTCTTAAAACTTTTTGACGGATTTTCAATGGAATAATTTTGTTGAAAATTTTCATTGGAATTCTATCGGATGTTCCATTGAAAAATTTGGCAGATTATTTTTTTTTTTGCCCCTAAACTATTTCTAACAGATTTCCAATGAAAATGATTTCGTTGGAAATTTTCGTCAGAAATTTTGTTGAAAAATTTGACAGGATTAATTTGTTTTGTGTGCCAAAACTATTTTTGACGGATTTCCAATGGAATCATTTTTGTTGGAAAATTTCGTCGAAAATACATTGGTGCAAGTAAAATAAATTCCCTTAAGATATCCGTTGGAATTTTCTAATGGAAACTTTTTTGTTAGAAAAAATTAGTTTTTTTGTAGTGTAAGTTTGTGGGTTCAAGAATAATCTTGTGATTTTATCTTTATATGCAAAGGGTAAATGTTGGGAATAATTAAGAGAGATGGCAATGAAAATGGGAGTTTAACCCATAGTTTTATTGGATTTTGTCAATATTTTATCCTTTGAATTTTTGTGAAGGATATGAATAAGGCAGTTTATATGGTTTGAGTATAAATCCTTAGGGATAAATAGATCTATATAACAAATTTATATAGATCCCCTATATTAGAAACTTCTTAGCTTTATTTATTGGCTCCATATATAATTCGATATTATGCATTTTAATTTAAGGGGGGTTAAAATCGTATTATTATTTGTCTATCTATTTACATACCAATAAACATTTTTGATTTTATATGAGTATTATAATTACAACCAAATTGGTAAATTGATATTCGATCTTCCCGCCAATCATCATTTCAAATCATATTGTTATTCCTTTGTTTTTCTTTGTTCAAACCAAACCCTATTTTCTCACCTTATTCTACAATTTCTATTTATATTCTTTTCTAATTTTAAACTTAAATAATCGAATGTGATCATGACACAATATTATGGCAATAATGTAAAAGAAATATAATGAATTTATTTTTAATTCACTCACATTTTAGTTAGAAATCTTAGGATACATCGCTTAATATTTCGTCTCTTTTCGCATTTATGTGTCAATGAGTACTTATCGTTTTAAGTTTGTTATTATATGTTATAATATTTTGCTTAGATTTAACTTCTTTTGTGTTCATAAACTTGATATATTTTATGAAAAATACTTTATTAATATATAACATAATATTTTAAAAAGTTCCTAAATGATTCAAAAATCAAAATAATTTTAAAAAATCTTTTCTTCTTTTATTGTGTTTAATCAAGTTCTTATTCTTGATTTTGAGCTAAATAAACTCTTATAATTAACAATTGATTAATTATTGTTAGTCAAAATATCACTTATCATTTTATATTATGTGGTATTAACGTGATATGCTAATATGTCATAATAGATGATGACATAGTGTTTTTTTATAGGTCTTTAAATATTTCATTAAACTAAATAAGGGTTACTTCAACTGTAACCCATCATAAAAAGAACAAAAGTTTATGGGCATACGAGCCTAATTCATCATATCAGACTTGTACATACAGTATCCTAATTATTGACACTAAAAAAATATGGTAAAAAAGAACGTGCATGGTATGTTGATTTTGCAAGAAGACGTGATCGTATTGTAATTTTTACTTTTCATATCAATGCCATTGCGTTCAATTAAGTTCTTAGATTTTGATTTTAAACTAAACAAACTCTTATAATTAACAATTGAGTAACTATCGTTAGTCAAAACGTCATTTATTATTTTATGTTATGAAGTATTGATATGATATGTTGATATGTTATGCTCTATCGGGAATGCATAATGTGTTTCATGTTTCCTTGATAAGGAAATATATTCCAAATCCTAATCATGTGGTTAAGTTAGCTCCTTAAGACTTAAAAAAGATTTGTCTTATGATGAGCATCCTATATGTATTGTGGATAGAAAAGAGCAAGTTCTGAGAAAGTGGACTATTCCTTATGTTAAAGTGTAGTGGAGTAATCACACAGGATGAGAAGCGACTTGGGATTTGGAATAAAATATCAAAGAGAAGTTTCCTTATCTTTATGAAGACTAAGGTAAGAGTTTAAGGGACTAAACTCCTTTTAAGGAGGGGATGATATAATATCCCTCACCAAAAAAAATCATTTTATTTGATAATTGTAGATATGGCTATGGGGTTATTAATAAAAAGAAAAAAAAGAAGAAAAGACCTTTTAGAAAATAAAGTAGATATATTTTAGTTGGTGTCAATTTTACCTTGCCATATTTTAAAAAGAAAATTAGTCAATTTTATCTTAGCACATTCAAAAGAAAAGCAGTCAGTTAATCTTATTATGTTTTAAAAAGAAAAGTAATCAGTTTTATCTCAATACGTTTAAAAGAAAAGCAATTCGTTGAAAAAAAATAAGTAGAAATTAATTTAGTCTTATATCATTAGGCTTAAGAGAAAGATAGTCAAAAGAAGGAGGAGAAAAAGAAAGATAGAGAAAAGAGAAAAGTATTTGAGGAATTTTTGATTAATGTATGATCAAGGTTGCATGTTCTTAGTTTAGGCTCAAAAACCCTAAATTATTTTGTATTTCCTTAACTTTTATTCAAATTTGGTACTGTTCTGGTGACTTTCCAGTGACACGATAGATACCAACGGAAATGTCTTGAAAAGATCTTTTCAATGGTTTTTGTAGCATTTCGTTTGACTTTATGAATAAGAAGGTATAAATTTTTGAAATTGGTTAGAAATATGATTTTAACAGTTTTGACTACCCAACTTTGGGTCACCGGTCAGTGACATTTTGGGAACTGACCAATTTTGGCTTTCGACAAGATGAGGAACTAATTCAGAGAACAAAAAAATAAAAATAAAAATAGAGTAGACAATACGTAAGAATTTAGAGTGGTTCGGTCCAAGACCTACATCCACTACCTTGATTATCCTATCAAGGATTTTTCAACTAATCCACTATGAATTGGTGAAATTCACAAGCTTTCACTAAGCTTTACAATGACTTTTATCAGGCTCAGCCAAAACCTTTCATAATAGTTTTTCACGGGCTCAACTAAAACTTAAACACCTAGCTTTTCAAGGCTAAGTTAGAACCTTAACACATTCAAGCAATTTTAGTTTGAAACAACCTTTAGAGTGACTCGCTCACTTTAAAAAAACAAGAAGAGAAGTAGAAGGAAAGTACCTATGATCACAAGGTTAATCTAAATGGTACAAGGTTAAGTGCAGATTACAATTACAAAAGATGAGGGTTTAAGTGCAATAAGTTGCAGGGAATATTTTTTGATTTTTTAGCTCTATGTGACTTGGAAGCCTTCAATTCTCTCAAAACTTCTTAAAAACTGATTTTTAACCATTAGAAGACCATTTTATACTTGGAGAAACAACTCTGATGGTAGTTTGGCAATTTATGGCCGTTGGAAACAGTTGAGAGTTGATTCTAACCGTTAATTTGTCTTTTAGTGCTCTAGTTCAAATTACAGACAGAAAGCTCTTAGTCGACTACTTTTTTTCTTGATCGACTAAGTTGGTTTTGTTTTCTGATCGTAGATTATGATAGAGAACATTTAGTCGACTAACTTATTTCTTGATCGATTAAGTTGGTTCTGTCTTGAAGTCTAGATTTTTGACATAGCTTATTAGTCAACTAACTCACTTCTTGGTCGACTAAATTAGTTTTGTTTCTCAAAACTCTTCGGTCCGTAATTTCTCCAATTTGAATTTTAGCCAATCAACATTTTTCATTATTCAACTAAAGAGCTTTCTTCTTGTTAAATCAATCATGTCTCCTTAATCATATGATTTTTGATATACTTTTTTAAAAGATTGATTTATTATTTGCACGCAAATCTTGTCTTGCACACTCAAGTGGAAATATTAGATATAAACGAATGAGAATGTTTTATTATCATCAAAAACTAATAGAGCCAACATCAAAGTTTGCTCTACTTCGATATGCGCCTCTACATTGCTCTATTGAGATTTTGATCTTGTGAATGATTTGTGGCATTAATGAGAACATCAATAATTTGAATAGACGGAATTGTGATGACCTACATCGGATGTGAATGTGATGTTAAGATATATATAGCAATTCAACTCTATTACAACTAGTAATTTAAACTTAAATTTTTTAAGGTTATGTGGTTTAAGTTTGAAAAATTAATGTATTAGTACTTAGATTTGGATCGTTATAATATATATATATATATTAAAAAATGAGTATGAAATTTAAAAAAACAGACAAAAAAAAAGAGAAGAAAATGTTCTATATTGAGAATGAAATGGTGATACGAAATTGTTGAACTGGGAAACGTACGCATCAGATAGATAAAGGTGGACGGAGCATATCCTTGGAGATATGTGTCTCTTATTCTCGAACCTTGGATGCAGCCATTACAATTTGACCACGTGGCAATCCCCGTATCATTAAACAAGATGGAGAAAAATCTTAGGAACGCTGGCCTACACTATATATACGGTTCAAACTAACAAAAACAGATGATTTCCCAGCATCTTGAACACAAGTTTTCTTGTAAGCAAGGAAATATGTCCATTGCATCATCTCAACAAAGTTTCCTAACCAACGCTTTTACATTTACTCACAAACCCAAAACCAAGCTTCTCTGCTCTGCTACTTTCATCTCATGCAGATACCAGTCAGATGACCACAAAGATTCTGCCTGGTAGTTAATTTCCATGCCATTTCACTTCTCTTTGCTTCTTGCAAGGCAACTATGTTCCATGACCGAGGATTGTGTTTTGGTGCTGAATTTTCTACAGGAGAAATGAGAAGCAGTTAGCAAAGCTAGCAATAGTGACACTGGCAGCTGGAGTGTTGACTCTGGGCTCAGTTGGTGATGCATCAGCTGCCAAGACGGGTGGTAGAGTTGGTGGTCAAGCGTTTCGCTCATCAGCTCCTCGCTCAGCCCCAGGAGCCAAGAGCAATTCGAGGTAATTCATCAGTTAAGTTTTGTTGGTGTTAATTTTGTTTAGGCCACTGGTTTTAGCATCCCCTTTGGATATTAATTAGATAGATTCTGTTGTTTGACAAATTGGAATGTTTTTTGACATTATTGATCAATATTGAGCACATAATGTTACTTGGGTACTTGGATTTCTTAATTTTTAATGTGTTGTTGTTTGAATTTTGAAAGAATTAAGCTCTGAATATATACGCAGTGTAGGTGGGTACTATAGCAAAGCAGTTGAAAAAGGCTCATTTGTGCTTCTAATATACACATTATACTAATTTCAAAGAGATAGAGGGCTTATGCAAAGCTCTTAGCTGCAAGTTCAGATAAATGATTGCCTTGTTTGTTCTTTATAAAGAGAGATTTGCATAAGCAGGAATCAGTCACTAGCTAGAGAATGGCTTTCTATTTAAGTACAGAAAACTTTATCTTTTAGTCACAATTGGTATTTCTAATAGTCAATAGTTCTCTAGGACTTATTGAACTATATGAAATGCTAGGAGTACTGTCACTACCTTCTGATGCTGACCAGGAAGGAAAAATTCTACTAGTCTAGATGGGAGCACTCTTGAATTTACTGTATAATTTTTGCTTTCTTTTAAATTGGCATTGCTATGTACTTGGTCAGATTGAAATGATGCTCAATATTGAAAGAAAGTTGAGGAGAATCTTAAGTAATATGCTGAGCCACTTCAAATTCAGTAATTGATGGAATGGCATTTGTCATCCTCATTGCAAGCTTTTATTATTTGATCATAAGTCTAATTCATTCTGTGACACCTTGATTAGACCAAAATTAACTGGTTTCTTGAGCAAAGTCAAGACCAAGAACATATTCTTCATTCTAGATTGAAAAACAGGATGAGCAATGAGATAGGTTGCTCCAACTTTGCCATTATATAAGCGTGGTGGCTAGAGAAAGTATGTGTAGGTCAGCAAGCAGGATTTTCACCCATATAAGCTCAGCTGCAGCGAAGGCTATAGCTTTACACTTGGCCTCAGTAGATGACTTAGCAAGACGACATCCCAAGATTAGCATTCCTCCCAAATACACTATGTTGGCTTTTGTTGATTTACAAATTACAATCATCTAAACTGTTTACCGAGTTATAATTAGACTCAGAGAAAGCTGCGGGAGTAAGAGCAGACTGCTTCTTGAATGATTGATGGGAATGAGTTAATGACCTTGAGTTATCACTGGATTCATCTGTACATGTGATGAACATGCATAAACTGAGACACTTGTTTACTGAAAATGCGAAATCAGGCATCATTCATAGACAAGTATTGAAGGATTCCAACTAATCTGTGATAAGTGTTGGCATCACCAGACATAGAACCATTGTGAATGGTACACTGAGAGGAAGTGCTAAGGGATTAGCAACCTGTTAATTTCCATTTGTTACTGATGGAGGATATCTCTTATGTACTTATATTGATGGAGAACATACCAGTAGAAGAGGAGATAAACTTTAGACAAGGAAAATAACTAAGAGCTGCAAGTTGCCTGAGAAAAGAACAGATAAAGTTTGTCCCATTGCTGATTACAAGCAGATCATCAAAGTAGACATGAAAACAAGCAATAGCTGATAAGAAATTAAAGTTGAGCACCCAAAATAAATTTTGTCAAACCGGAGAAAGAGGGAGCCTATTTAAAGCAATAGATTGCCATTTTAAGTATGTGAAGAAATTAAGGTTTGTCAGAATCAAGAAATCTAGGCAGTTGACACAGATAGACTTCATTGTCAATGTATCCATCTCAAAAAGCATGTGCCAACCACAGTAGAAAGCTAGACAAATGACCACTCTGATAGTTTTAGGCTTGATTGTTGGACACAATTTATGTTTCTTTAACATGTAAACCAGGGGATGAAACCCCTTAGCAACAAAGCGTGCCTTGTAACTTTTATTATAACCGTCAAGTGTTCTCTTAATGCAAAAAATTCACTCACTTTTGACAAAATTTTGAGCTTTAGATGGTGGAACAGGCTGGAAATGCAAGTGTTTACAAAGCCATTAAATTCAGTGCAGTGAAGGCAGCCTTTCTGTTATAGATCTTTCATAGCTTGAAGCATATTGTAGGTTCAAGAGAAACAGGAATCATATGCTTGACGGTTGTGTAAATTCTTTGGTCTGAAAGTATTACTTTGTGAGAAAGTGGCCACTAGATGAGTCCAAGGAGGCTGAGAGAGATTGGATGCAGAATTGAGAGAGGGTTGGGGTTGGAATTTGAAACAGGTTCAGCTGAGGAAAACGGTAGTCATTGAGTCATCAGGTTGAAGTGGGCGACTTGCTAAAGAATTCTAACCTGAGGATGTCACTACTGCAGACCTGAATGGAAGAGAGAAATGGCTGTTGCACTTGAAGAGTGATTGTCAGATGTGAAATTTGTGAGAGGAACTGAAGCAATAATAGGAGGGGCAGATGCTGCAACAAAAGTATAAGTTCTAATCTGTTGAGAGGCACAATAAGCATTAATTCTAGGCTGTGATAAATAAAGAGAAGAAGACCACCGCACTTCCTGAAATGACTATTTCTAGGCAGTTGGATCAAAACACTTATATGCACTCTATGAATGGACCATTCAAGAAAAACACATGGATGTGATTTTGGTTCAAGCTTATGATGATTGTAAATTAAGCCAAGGATAGCACAAACACTGAAACACATTGAGCTAACAATAATTAGGTGTAATAAGACCTCAAAAGGTGTTTTCTTATTCAAAGCTGAAGATGGTTGAATGCAGTTTGAAATGAATAGACCAGAAAGATAATGGCAGTGATGCTTAATGTAAGTGAGTCAATTCAATCTCAACAATGTGTCTGTGCCACCTTTCAGCAATGCTGTTATGTTATGGTGTGTGGAAGTGTTTGAAAATGTGAAAGACCATGATTTATAAACAATTTGACTAATTTTCTGTTCCGCTCCATTATCAGAATATGTGCTAGACAGTTCACAGAGAGGCAGAGAGGCAGAAGTTCTAAAAAAATTTCTTGTGCTACTGGAAGTTATTAGTGCAAAATTTGCACCATCATTGTTGGATGAATGACTGCTAGACTCCAAGTCAAATTAACTGTAGGAATGAGAGAAACATCAGTGCCTTCTTCATGCTTGAGAGAAGTTCCATCAATGAGTTTGCATGGCGTTCTCTAGCTTTGGTCGCAGTAATAATTTCATTGAAGTCTGGCCCAATACTTTTGAGAATATACAGCTCAATGATCATCGTCTACAGGATTTTAAAGGAGTAAAACCTCATCAGCTATGGACTTCATAGTTTGTACATGTTGATTTCATTGATTTTTCAAGTACAAATAATTATAGATAAAACAAGATCAGGTCTGGTACCACACAAGATTGAATCTTTGTGTTTGAAATAAAATCAAAGCTTTAGAATTGAAATAGTTTGAATCATTTAAATATTCTGATTTGCTTGACTGCGCTAGTTTCTTCTCTCCTGCCATTTGGTCAATTACATTAAATCAGACTCTTGTACTGTTATAAATTATTTTGGATGGCTAGCAAAAGAAGTAGATTAAATTCATTGCTGAACCTGAGGCCATAGTTTCTGATTGAAAGTCATGGTGTTATGAAACTATTGTTATATTAATTACCTTCATAATTTGTGCTTAAATTTAAGAACCATTAAACCATTTTATCATAGAACAGAGGAGTGGTCGGAAATATTCAGAATAGTTTGAATGTTTTGTTACTTTGATCCCACAAACATTTTGATATTTTGGCCATTGACAATAAAACAAAGTTCTACATTTTACAGACTAAAAAAAGAACAAATCAGCAGGTAGGGTTTTGTGTTTTGTCATGGGAGAACCCTTACTTGAACCAAGTAGAAAGGAGCTATTAGACATGCCTAAGAAATTAGATTGTCAAGAATCAAAATGCTCTAAATGAAATGTGAACTGATTACTTTTATTTTGTCTTTAGCTTCTTCATCAAATTTTGTTCTTTGACTTCATTCATATTTTCAGTGGACAAATCTGTTTTGCTAATGCTTAAGCTAATGTTTGTCCAGGACCAATATTTATATCAATCCACCAGTTGCCCCACCTCTAGTCGGTGGGTATGGATATGGTTTTGGTGTGCCATTCTATGGTGGCTGGGGTTGGTCACCATTTTCCTTCTTTGCTCCAGGTCCCAGTGTTGCAATTGGTGTTGGAGGTGGATTTGAAACGATTGTCTTCTTTTTGTTTCTTGGTGCTGTTGCAGCTGTTGTGAGGAGATTCCTTGGATCAAGAGATGATGAAGATGAGTATTAGTCAATCAATAGGCAACGAGTATTTTGAGACTTGGGTGAAGTAATAAATAGAGATGCTCGACTCACATATAGGTTGCAACTATCGTATTTTGCTGTGAGAATATAATGTACATTTTGATGAATTTTTATGGATGATGCAGCCTGCTACCACTTTGGAATTTTCAAAATGAAAGGAATAACAGAGAACTGTTAGTATTTAAACATGTTACCTTTGACATATTCAAAACACTTAATTTTAGTATTTAAATGTCTGAAATGATTATAACATGAAATATTATAAGAATAAACTTAAAACTCTAACTTTATAACTTTTTGTATCTCATTCAAAATTGTCAAGTCTAGTTTATGTAGCTAAATATTAAAGAAATTAAAACTGAATTAAGAATTGAGTTTTGAAACTCAAAGTTTTAGATCATGAATATCGATTTATGTTGTTTTCATGAATTTTTAATACATGAATTTCATAGAACAATATTTTAATTGAGGTATCTAAAGGATTTAATTTCATAAAAGAATTTATCAAAAATGGAGAAATTAGGGAGAATGTAAGAATCAAACCCTAATGGGTTGAGTTTTGACCAATCAAGTAAGCGTCGACTTAGCTGGAGGTTGAAGGAGACTAGTATAAGCGGCCAAACGAGGCCCAATGCATGGGGGAAGCACGTGTGACTCACTCGAGTTGAGTTTTTCGACCGTTTGGATGGTTCTCTTTTATTCGTCATTTACTACCCGTTTGTACTATTTTTCTGATTTTTAATATATGTTTTAATTAGTTATTTCGACTATTATGGTGAGGTATTTATAGAATGTCTGTGACAAAAAAATAATATGTATTTTTTTTAGTTTAATGGTAATATGTACCTTCTTAGATATTTGTTTATTTTATATACACTTGAAATAATGTTATATTAATAATTAAATCTTATAAAGTGATTTTTTTTTCAATGCAACAAATATATTTTCGTGATAATGGAGATATAATGATTAAATATCTCAAAAAGTTATGTTATATATGTTTATAATTTTGAGACATGATACCTATGATCATTAAGTTTTCTTTTTTTTTTTTTTTTAAAGATACGTAATGTTATTGCTAATTGCCATAGTCAAAATAAACTATGGATTTTTATGAGTACAAGATGAAAATAAAGCATAAAAATTAAAACCCCAAAAAATATGGATCAAATTTGGAGACATTGGGTACAAACTAAACCCATGGACCAAACTTCTCGCTAAGCCCACCTAACTAGACAAGGAAAATTTCATGCATGTTCTTAATAAAAACTTTTAACTCATCAGCTATCTAGACATATTCGATCCTCAATTAAATTCTTCTTAGCTTATCTCAATAGTAGGCTTTCAAGTCAAGTCAAAACACTGCTCCACCTCCATTACATATGTGTCCAAATCCCTTTAAATTGCTCTTAGTTGCTATCCAAGAAACAAACCACTATCCGCATCCTGCATGCCAATTCCTTGTACACATACAACCTTGTTCGACTAAATCAAGAAAAGTATTCAATCATCCCACCAACTCTATCTGCATATCAACCTAATCTCCACAAAACCCTTACTTGAGTCAATATTTATTTAAATATAGTAGGCAACCTCTTACTTCAACACAAACTCAACAATTTAAAATTGATTTGGATTTGTCTATAAAACTCAGCACAAAAATACAGCTTATACTTTAACTCAACCTAGCAATATAAAATTGTATTTTTTAATTTAAATGAATTGCTCAACCTACCTTCCAACCTCACAAACTCTTTCACCGGCACTCTTGTTTCAAATCAAATTCCATCCCCATTTAAAAACTCCCAAACCACTTCAAACTTTTATCACTTACTTACTATCTCCACCTTATTCATATCTCTTTAACTAAACGTTTGAAAAGGACGTTTTTTCTTTGAATATTAGCTTTTGCCAATAGATAAGCTTCTTCATTAGCTTCTCATCTCCACACATCAAAACTAGACCTATTTCAAGATCCGGATCACCTCTCTCTTCCCTTTTCATTGCAACCACCATTTGAATAAAATCTTCTCTAGAATTCTCAAATGCCAAACTAACCACATTACCAATATCCCATGTTATATCAACCTCCATTAGATTAATGCCAAAAGTAAGATATTGATTCAAGTCTTGTACAGATTCCTCAATAACTTCCTTCGCCCATTTATTGCTTGATAATTCTATTTTATAGAATTATTTTTTCTCATTTTGTTCTTAAAAGCTAGCTAAGTTCTTAAGTTTAGATTTGAATTTAGTTATTTTTCTAATTAGTTTACTTTATTATGTTATTTTATTTTATGCTATTTTTCTGTTTCTTTACTTTATTTTAATTATTATTTATTAGTTTTTATGCTTTTGTAGGATTTTAAGGAATAAGGCATCAAATTGGTGAAGAAAGGTGATTAAAGGACCAAGACTATGATCATATATGTTGTGGTATTTCGAGTATAACTTCCATTCCAGAAGTCTAAATGATATGATTCTTATACTATTGGAAAGCTACAAGACAAAGCTACAACTTTCATGAAGATAACTTTGCCCAGTTCTACCTTGAAGATGGAGTTGGAAGTTGACAAAGTGTAGTAGTCAACGACAGAAGACCTAAAGCCAAGCTAATGCCATAGCATCGAAGGGATGTGCTGCGGCGTTGACAGGAAAAATTTGAAGAATTAGTGTGGAAAAGAAAAGGCTGCAGGCTAAATAAGGTTTTATGGGCTCTACAATTATTCTAAGCTTATATTAAAAGTCAAGTAGGTTAAATTAGGAAGATTAGATTAAGTTAGTAGTATTTAAAGAGAGTTTGAGGAAAAGTTAGCCGTAAAAGGCTACCTTAAGAGAGATTCAAAAAGTTAGAAATTGAGGTTGAAGAGTGAAGATTAAGGCTACCAATATTCATTTCTTCGTCTTCTTTAGCTTTTATTATTCTTATAACTCTTGATGGCTAAATTTCATATGTTTTTATTTATTATTGAAATTATGCGTAGCTAATTTATTTCTTCTAGGATTGCAATTGAACTCACATGCAGTTTAAATTTTTAATCTCTTTCTTGCTTACTTTCAATGGAATTGAATTGTTTGTTCTAATTTGTTCTTAATTCTTTTAATTGCTTGATCACCGATTAAATTGATTTGGAAACCTAAACATAACTTAAGAAAGAGACTTTATAATAGGCTGAAATTGGAATAACATATGATCATATATATATATATATATATTTTTGGATGAATAAATTGATTTGTATATAGGAGAGATATACCTATATGTTGTATGTAGCCAGTATTAGAGTTTAAACTTAATGAATCTATTTTAATTTCAATACAAATAAAGATATAACATTTTAATTAAAGTAAATATTTTTATAAGAGCTTTTAGAAAGCCTTATAAATAATTGAAGATTTTATGTCAAGCTCGACCCTAAATTATCTGACATGACATTTATACATGTGTGACATCATGCTTGCATATCTGAATAGCTCGGTAGAGTTGAAAAAAAACGGTATTGTACTTGGAAGTATAAATAAGTTGGTTTATGCCTTAAACTAATAAAATAGGGATTTTAAAGTGAAATAAGGAATTTCATAGTTCAGGGATTACTCGAAACAATAATTTGGAGTTCGAGGGCAAATTTGGAGTAAATCGGAGAAATTGACCGATTAGGGACAAAACGATCATTTTTCAATTTTAGGACAAAATGAGGATTTTTAATAAAGATTTTAATTTCAAATGATCAAGAATAATTATATGAAATATAATATGATTATTGGAGCATAGAATGAAATTTAACAGTGAAAAAGCGTAATTCTCGGTATTTTTGGAGCACAAGGGTAAAATGGTAATTTTACCATTAAAGGATGAAACGAGAATTTTTAAAAAAGATTTTAGCCCCATTTGAGTAAGATTGATCAATTGAAGTGTTATTTGAGGTTGAAAAGTAGAAATAATGTGATTCCGGTACATTTCGGAGTATAGGGGCAAAATCATAATTTTTTCACTCCGGGGGCAAATCAATAAATGTTTCACCCCAGCACTTGTCAAGACCAAGGAATTTTGTTTAACTATGGAATGGATAAATATGGAATTGATTTTGGTGAAAAATTGAAAAGAAAAAGTCAAAAAGTTAAAAAAAATGGCCCAATGGCATTATGCCATGTGGCAAGTCATTTTAATTTATTATTAAACTAATAAAATCAGCCTATAACTCTCATTTTTTCTCAACAAACTCGGCACAAACCAGATTCAAAGGAAAAGAAAGGAAAGGAAACAAAGGGGAAAAAACCAAAAACTAGTCAAAAATCAAGAGATTTCAAGTTGTTTTTCAAGATTCAAGCAAAACCAAGGTAAGATTTCTTTAGATTTACTCTAACCCTAGCTTACCCATGCTTTAGCTTTCATTTTTTATGGCTGAATGATGAGTTATCAAGCTAAATTTCTTGAGGCCGAATGGGTATGAGTGAGATTTAGTAATGGGAATTGCTTGAATTTGAACTATGTTAAGGTTTAGTGATAGTTAAGCATAGTTATGAACAAAAATCTAAGAAAAATATTTAATTCCTCTAGGGTTCTTTGTTAGCCGAATTATGTGGGTTGAATATCAAGGAGGAATTGTTTGAATTTCAAGGAAAATGGATTGGAAAAATAAAGGATTAAGTAAAACATGTGACTAGGAAAAATTACGATGTTAGTACACCTTAATGTTTGAATTTTTATGTGAAGAAATTGGAAGATTTCAAAGCTGAAATTAAGTTAATTGATATGTGATTGGTGAATTAAGGTTTTAGAAGAGAAATGGATTAATTTGGAGGTGATTTGGGCATAATTGTCAATTTATCGGGTAATCGGATGAAATTAGTCGAGACCGCGTTTTAGCGACATTCGGACGCATTTTGCATTTGCACATCATGCATTAGTCATTAAATTTAGTTTACATCAATTTAGGGACAAATTAGTAAATTTCTCGACTTTATTATTTGTCAAGGTGGTGAGACATCCGAAAAAGGCAAGGAGATTGCGCCTGAGGACCATTAGTTTGAGTGCATCCGGAATCCGAATTTTTCGACAACTGTGAGTGAACATATTATCACTTAAATTATCTGAAGTGATTTATGTCTGTTTTTGGTAAGTTTTACGAAAATTGGATTTCCCTGATAAATTTATATATTTTTAAAAAATATTGATTTAAATAAAATTGTTTTATAAATTGTATGAAAATCTACTGTGGTTTTGAAAAATAGAGTACTGGGAGACCACTATTTGTTACATGATAAATTATATTTTTAAATCAATTTGGCTTATGAAATGTGGTATAATTGGCTGCTGGTTTATTGTGTTGAAATCTATGTGAACTGTTGTTTACCGTGCAAGCTGGTTAGAAATAAAATAGCCTAGTCATGCTGCTAAAATTTTATTAATTGGTGGATTAATATCTTCTGCAATAGATGGGTTTCCGTGGACTGGCCTAATTAGAGGTGGCATGGTAAAACCCCTATATACCGATATCTCAGTTGTAGAGGCGTACAAGGTTATTTAATTTTCCTGAGATATAATAGAGTTACTTCACGCAAACCACCACATGAAGGCGAACTCAGCCAACGCCAAAAATTGGCCGTATTTTTGGTAAAATTATAAATTTCAATGACCTTGGTAAACTCGGTCAGATGCCTCGGCCAAGGTGTCCCCGAGTGTGTAATTTATGGCACGAGCCACGATTTTGATAAATCATAAGCCTTACTATTATTATTATCATATTTGTTATATGTAAGTAAATTAAAATTACTCGCACTAGTTTAAATAAGGTTTCATGTTATGAAACCCTGTGATATAAAAAGATTTTTTTTGTCTCATATTACTTGCCTTTAGATATTTTAGGAGATATTTGTTTACTCACTGAGTTGTGTAAACTTACCACTCTCCTTTCTAATATTTTAGGACCAGACTAGTTGTTGATAGCCGTATTTGCGGAGGACAACGGTTGGTTTTTGTAACTTCATCCGCAGTAGGTTTCTGTCCTTCATTACTTTTGTATATCTGTGGGCCCACGAGTCGCTGTAAATTTACTGCACACTCTACTTATTTGTATTTCAGTGTGAAAGATTTTATTTTGTATTTACGCTATAAAACGTATTTACTGAACACTTTGTAAATATTGTTTTATAAGAAATTACAGTATTTTGTTAAATATTTATATTATATTTATATTTTAATGATTTCTATTTCATTTAAAATGAAAATTTGTTAAAACGGGCTGTTCAATGATTGTCGTTCACAAGGGAGGCAAGAAAACTGATACGATAACCTTGCAGGGTTTCGGTCGGTATTCGGGGTATGAATACCTATCGAGATGTCATGGCGTTTGTCGCCGGCCCAATGGGAGTTCTGAGTCGTGATATTTTAGGTTAGCAATTTAACCCATTAGAATAAGTTAAGAGAGAGAGAGAGAGAGAGAGAGAGAGAGAGAGAGAGAGAGAGAGAGAGAGAGAGAGAGAGAGAGAGAGAGAGAGAGAGAGGCAAGATTTAGATGAAGTATGAGGGATATTGTAATCTTAGGTTTTTTTGAGTTGATTTTTATCCAAGTTTATTATTACTTTAATTTTTTAGTTTAAATTCTTGTTAATTAGATTTAGTTAATTCATAATTTATTTAGTTACTTAATTTTGTTTGTTTAGATAAGACTACATTGTGATAATTTTAGTACTTAGTAAAATTTTAGATCAATTCTCTGTAGAATCGACACTCTACTTGCTATTATATTATTTGTTCGATACATATACTTGCATGGATAGAATAATAAAACAACATTGCTTCGCCAAACCCTAACTCCTTTACTATTTGATAATTTGTCTTTGTTGCAACCTTTCTTACCTTTAGGTCTTTTGATTATGCTTCCCTCTCCACCTTACCTCTTAACTCAGCATCACCTTCATAAATGTTACCTTTGACGTGAATCATAACTTGCAATATATCGTTTATAATTTAGTCCAATCTTTGTTTTTCAGTTGCAAACAAGTCCACAATTTCTTTATTAGCATCATTCTCACCCTGATACTGTTTTTGTGTTATCATATCCACTTCCTTTAAATTGGATAACCATGTGGTATTTGATGTAGAATCCTTATAAAGAGACCTTAGTGCTTCCAACTGTTCATACTTACTTGGAAATTCTAAAGTTTAAAGAACTCAAATTTAAAAGACTTTATCCAAACAAGAACACTCCACATAATTAAATTCTCTCTCTTCATTACATATTATAATAGCATTATTTTCCAAACATTCTTCATTATTTGGATTCAAACTCTTATTCCCAACATTTATCGCCCTCCCTTCACAAGAGTCCATTCCAACATTCTTTTCCTTATTCAAATTATTTGAAGAGTCTTTCCTAATGACATTGTTTTCAATACCACCTTTCAATAAATGTGTCTAAATTTGAACAATCTTGTTTGAATTCCAACAGTCTTTCTCTATTTTATTCCCTTGATCTAAAAAATGAGCAGATTTAAAATTTAAATCTTGTTGCATTCTTGAATTAGGTTTGAATTTTGAACCTTTTCGCTCTTTAAAATCTATAGATAATCATGTAAAAACATTTTCCACCAAGATATCATTCTAATTGACACCATTATCAAATTTATGCCAAATCCTTCTAGACTGTTGGCTCCATTAGTTTTTGATGATAATAAAACACTCCCATGTCATTTGTGTCTAATATTTCTATCTAAGTGTGTAGGGCAAAATGTTTACAAAGATACAATATTCCAATCTTCCTAATGAGCACTTAAAGATGTGATTTGGATAAGGAACAAAGAAGATTTATACAAATAAAGCTCCCTGGTGGAACAAGGAAGATCATTGGTTGAACAAAAGTCAAAGTGGAGAAGTGGAAGGCTGAAGCTTGGTGAGAAAAGAATCGAGTTAGTCGACCAAGAAAATGGGTTAGTCGACTAAGTGCTCTCTGGAATCTGTGTCTAAAAATAGAACCAACTTAGTCAACCAAGGGAAAAATTTTAGTCGACTAAGTGCTATCTGTCTGCAACATCCGCCAGGCCACTATAAGACAGAATAACGGCTAGAATCTTCCCCAAATTGTTTCCAACGGTCATAAACGTCCTAACAGCCATCAGACAAGCCTCTCTAACTATAAAAGGATCTTCAAATGCCAAGGAACCAACTTTTGGCTTCATCAACAAAGACTCCATCATATTCAAGCCAGAAAGAGTAGAAAAACTTGAAAATCCTTTGTACTTTTCGTTGCACTTAAACGCATATCTTTAGCAATTGTGTTTAGCACTTAAACTTGTACCATATAGATGAACCGTGTGATCACTAGGTACTTTTTCCTTTCATCTTTGTATTCTTGGAGTGAGGGTTTCACTCTAAGTGCTTCAAGCAAGGTTTGCTTGAATGCTTGTAGGTTCCAACTTAGCCTTGAAAAGTTGAGTGTAAAGGTTGTGGTTGAGCCTTGAAAAATCACCTTTGGGTTCTAGTTTAGCCCTTGAAAAACTAGAGTAAAGGTTGTGATTGAGCCTTGAAAAACCACCTTGGGTTTTAGTTGATCCTGTGAAAAACTAGTGATAGGTTGTGGTTGAGCCTTGAAAAACTACATTGGATTTTAGTTGAACCAGTGAAAAACTAGTGTAAAGGTTGTGGCTAAGCCTTGGAAAAGCTGTTGTAAAAGCTTGGTGGAAGCTTGTGAATTCCACCGTTCTAGTGATTTGTTTGAAAATCCTTGGTTGGATAATCAAGGTAATGAATGTAGGTCTTGGACCGAACCACTATAAATACTTTGTCCATTGTCTCTTTTGTTTTGCCTCCATTGTTTTGAGATCAAGTCTCAATCTTGCAAAAGAGCCAAGATAGTGCTATTCACCCCCCATCTAGCAGTCACTTTGGGACCAACAATTGGTATCAAAGCTAGCTCTTTGCATACAAGGTCTAACACCCTTAGAGAGGATCCAAATGACTCTACAAAAATCAATTATAGCCGAAGGACAATCTACAAACAAACCACCTCTGTTTGATGGCTCTAATTACCTTTATTGGAGCACTAGGATGTTAATATACATTAGAGCCATATATTATGAAATGTGGGATGTCATAATTGATGGTCCCTTTATTCCCTCAACTGTAAATGTGGTTACAAATGAGTTGATGCCTAAGCCAAGGTCTGAACGGACTGAGGCTGAAACCAAGAAAGTGCAGACCAATTTTAAGGCAATCAACACCTTGCATTGTGCCTTAACTCCCACTAAGTTTAACAAAGTCTCAAGCTGTACAATAGCTAAGCAAGTGTGGGATAAGTTAAGAATTGTTCATGAAGGGACTTTTCAAGTTAAGGAGTCCAAGATAGCCTTCCTGACCCACAATTATGAGATGTTCAAAATAGAACCTGGTGAGGACATCACCAGCATGTTTGATAGGTTTACAAACATCACAAATAAACTTAACCAACTAGGAAAACCTATCCTCGAGCATGAGCTTGTGAAAAAACTTCTTAAGAGCTTACCTAAGTCTTGGAAGCCAAATGTGACTGCCATAAGAGAAGTAAAAGATTTGAACATCATCACACTTAATGAAATTTGCAAGTCTCTACTTACACATGAGCTGGAGCTCAAGGAAGAAGAATAAGAGGATAAAAGAAAGGCAAAAGAGAAGAAAAAGAACATAGCACTTAAAGCCAGCATCCTTGAAGAAGAGTTGTAAGAACTCTCATGCGATGATGATGATGAATTGGCACTTGTTGCAAGAAAATTTAAAAAACTGATAAGAAGAAAGAATCGAAGATTTGCAAGAAAAATCCTTAAGAGAGACCAAGGTCCTTATTAGAAGAAAAACAAAATTGACAACAATAACAAGGAAGAAGTAATCTGCTACGAATGCAAGAAACCAGGGCACTACAAGTCTGAATGTCCATTACTGAAAGAAGAAACTCAAAAGAAAAATAGAAAATCAAAAAGTGCAATGGTTGCTGCAATCTGGTTAGATAGTGATTCGAGCACAAAAACTGATGAAGAAAGCTCAGAGGAAAGAGCTAACATCTGCTTAATGGCGATGGATGATGAAACAGAGGTATGCTCATCGACTTGTGATATTTCTATGAATGAGTTACAAGATGAGTATGATAAGTTATGTGATGAATTTAAAAGCCTATTTTTAAAGTCCAAAAACCTAAAGAAAAAGGCTGCATCACTTGAAAAAGATTTGGAGAAAATAAAACATGAATTCAACTCTGTTTTTGAACAAAGAAACTTGCTTCAAACTGAATTGGAACACTCAAAAATAGATTTTGAAATCATGAAGGTAGAGCTAGAAAATAAAACTACTGCTTTACAAAAAGCTCTTGATGAAAATACAACTCTTAAGTGTTTAAGCAATGATTCTTTAAAGAAAAATTCATATGGTAAGAAGAATCATCACAAAGCATCATCTAGATGTTATTGTTGTGGAAAACATAGTCATCTATCTTATGATTGTGTCAAAAATATAAATATGGAGAAAATCAAAAAAATCTGAGTGCCAAAAGGCTATTTTATTGACATTAACACTCAATGACCCGTCAAAGTATGGGTACCTATAAAGAAAAATTGAACCATGCTTTTGTAGGTTGAGCTGCACCTAAAAGAAACATGTTCAAAGGCTCAACACAAGAAGAAACAGCTATGGTACATGGATAGTGGTTGCTCTCGACACATGACAAAGGATGAAATGCTATTTGCATAGCTGGACAAGAAAAAATGAGGCACCGTATCCATTGGAGATAATTCAAAAGGAAGAATCTAAAGTATATGTATGGTTGGTAAGAACTCTTGTACACAAATCAGTCACGTGTTATTTGTTTAAGGCTTAAAACATAATCTATTAAGCATAAGTCAGCTGTGTGATAAAGGGTTTAAGGTTTGTTTTGATTCCAACAAATGTGAAGTAATTGATATAGGTACTAACATGACTACCTTCATAGGTAAAAAATTGAAAAACATGTATGTCATATTTCTTGAAGATCTAGGACATGTTAGTTTGAACACCATGTCGAAACTAATTAAGAAAGATCTAGTTGTTGGACTACCTAGCATTAAGTTTGAAAATGATAGAGTATGTGAAACATGTCAATTAGGAAAACAAGTTAGAACTTCCTTCAAAGCTAAGAATGTTATGTCAACATCGAAACTTCTTGAAATGCTGCACATAGATTTCTTTGGTCCTTTAGCACCACAAGTTTAGGTGGAAAATCTTATGGCTTAGTGATAGTGGATGACTATTCTAGGTTTACTTGAGTTTATTTCCTTGCTCACAAAAATGATGCATTATCAACTTTCATAGGATACTGTAAGAAAGTTGAGAATGAAAGAGGTACATCCATTATTAGGATTAGGAGTGACTATGGAGGAGAATTTGAAAATGATGAGTTCGAGAAATATTACAATGAAAAAGGGTTGGAACATAACTTTTCAGCACCTAGAATACCCCAGCAAAATGGAGTTGTGGAAAGAAAGAATAGAACATTGAAAGAGATGGCAAGAACCATGCTTTGTGAGAATAATCTTTTTAAGTACTTTTGGGCTAAAGCTATAAATATAGCAGCTTACATACTTAATAGAGTTTCAATTAGAGCAATCATGTCAAAGACCCCATATGGGTTGTACAAAGGAAAAAAAGCCAAACATCTCTTACTTTAGGAGCTTTGGCTGTAAATGCTTTGCTTTGAACAATGGAAAACAACCATTAGGAAAGTTTGATACTAAAAGTGATGAAGCAATATTCTTGGGATATGCCATGAACTCAAAAGCTTATAGAGTTTTCAACAAAAGGACACTAAATGTTGAAGAATCTGTCCATATAGTTTTTGACGAATCAATTCATGTTGAAAATGAAGTTCATGAAGATGATGAAGATTTAGAAAATTTAGAGAAACACATGGAAGAAATGGGCTTAAATGATAGCAAGAATAATAAGGAAGGCTCATCGAGAGAAGAAACCATGGCTCCACTTTTTGAAAATTTACAAAGACAAGAAATCCAGCATAGTGACTTACCTAGAAGTTAGAGATATGTGAAAGATCACCTTCAAGAACAAATCATAGGTGACATATCTCATGGAGTTAAGATTAGGAAAGGAACTAGAGAGATATGTGAATTTTCAGCATTCATTTCTCAAACTGAACTTAAAAGTTTTGAAGAAGCTGAAAAAGAGGAAAATTGGTTTTCAGCCATGCAATAGGAGCTGGATCAATTCAAGAGAAATAATGTATGGTCACTAGTGCCTAAGCCTTCAAATCATCCTATAGTTGGCACTAAATGGGTGTTTAGAAATAAGGCTGATGAACAAGGAAATGTAATGAGAAACAAAGCAAGATTGGTGGCAAAGGGATATAATCAAGAAGAAGGCATAGATTATGAAGAAACCTTTGCTCCGATAGCTAGAATAGAAGCCATAAGATTATTAGTTACCTTTGCTTGTCATATGAACTTCAAGCTGTACCAAATGGATGTGAAGAGTGCATTCCTTAATGGACTCATTTAAGAGGAGGTATATGTTGAACAACCTGTTGGTTTTAAAGATTTTGAGAAACCAGATCATGTCCTCCAACTTCACAAAGCCTTGTATGGATTGAAACAAGCTCCTAGAGCTTGGTATGTAAGGTTTTCTAAATTTCTGGTAGAAAAAGACTATGTTAGGGGCAGCATTTACACCACATTGTTTATCAAGAGATACCTAAATGATCTAATCATAGTTCAAATCTATGTAGATGACATTATATTTGGTACTACTAATGAATCTCTTTGCAAGAACTTTGCTAAGGAAATGCAGGGAGAATTAGAGATGAGCATAATAGAAGAATTGAAATACTTTCTTGGCCTTCAAATCAAGCAATGTAAAGGAGGAACCTTTATTAGCCAAGACAGATACATTCAAGACATGCTCAAAAAGTTTGATATGCTGAAATTAAAATCCATCAGCACACCAATGAGTACATCTACAAAGCTTGGTGCTGATGAGAAAGGTAAAGATGTAGATCAAAAGGTCTATAGAAGTATGATTGGATCTTTTCTTTACTTGACTGCAAGTAGACCAGATATTCAGTTTAGTGTGTGTTTATGTGCTAGATTTCAGTCTCAACCTAAAGAAACACACCTAACTGCTGTGAAAAGAATATTTAGATATCTCATAGAAACTCAAAGCTTAAGAATTTGGTATTCAAAAGAATCACCATTCAGTTTTGTGGGATATTCATATGCTGACTTTGCAAGAAGTAGAACTGATAGGAAAAGCACAAGTGGAACATGTTAGCTGCTAGGCAGCATGCTTGTATGCTAGTTAAGCAAGAAGCAAAATTTTATAGCATTGTCCACTACTGAAGCAGAATATGTGTCCTTAGGAAGTTGTTGTGCACAGGTTTTATGGATTAAACAACAATTAAAAGACTATGGATTGTCAATGAATAACACTTTAATATATTGTGACAATACCAGTACTATAAATATCTCAAAGAATCCTGTACAACACTCAAGAACCAAATATATTGAAGTAAAACACCACTTTATTAGAGATTATGTAACTAAGGGAGAAATCAATATTGAGTTCATAAGCACATTGCATCAACTTGCTGACATATTTACAAAACCCCTTAGTGAGGATAAATTTTGTGAAATTAGAAGAAATCTAGGAATGTGTTGTTTGAAAGAGTTATAGGAAGAAGTCTGGACTAAATAGAGAAAAATAGAAGAGACTTCGTCGACTAAAATGTGAAACTCAGTCAACTAAGAGCATTCTGTTTTATTAGATCAAAAGAACTAATGACTGAATGATAAAAGATTAAATTAATGAAATTTTGTGCCTACCGAGTGAGAAAATAAAAAGGGAAAACCTAAAGCAATAAATAGTAAAAATATGAGAGGGAGTTTTTGAAATTTGAGAAAAAAAGGCATCTGTAAAGGGTGAGGCAAATGGTTTCTAAGTTAGAAACTGTCAATCATTTCTTAACCCTCTAATAATCGATTCTCTCAACCCTATCAATCTCATTTGCTTTCCTTCATCTTCTGAAATCAGCCGAGAACCCTCATTCTGTCACGTCTTGGAATCCTAAGTGAAAATCATCTTCAAAAATCGCAATGGCTAAGTCGACTCTGCTCAAGGATCTGCTAGCAAAGAAAAAAGGGAAGAGACCTGCAGAAGAAAACCTCGAAGCTGAGCACCCAAAGAAGAAGCAAAAAAAGGCATCGAGTTCTGGAACAAAGAAGACTAGGAAAGAGCTTGAGAAGAAGAAACAAAAAGAGAAAAAGAAGAAGACTGAAAAACTGGGAAAGAAGAGCAAAGGAGAAAAAGGTACATCATCTACTTCATCTCTAAAATTTAGGAACATAATTCATGAAGAAGGGTTTAGGAAAATCGAAAATGCTCCCATTACATGCGGGAAGCATATTGACTGGGACAATTTCAGTGAAACGCCTGAACTCTAAACCAGCCTAACAAACTATTTTAATGAATTGAAGATTAAGGAGTATAGCTCTTTCAAAGACAGGACGTATTGTGCTAGCTTAGTTAAATAATTCTATACTAGCATTGCATTTAGTAAGAGAGAGCTTGATGATTCAGAAGACTTTTCAGAGGATAACCTGAATGTATTTTTAAATGGGAAAAAATTTTTAGTTACTGCTTCAGATTTGAGTAAGCTGCTAGGAATTGAAGGAGAAGATGGAAAGTATGAAATGCCTGATAAGTATGATCCTGCATCTGTGTGGGAAATTGTTATTGGAAAGAAAGAGAAATTTTCATCAAAGAGCAATGCAGGACTAATCATTAGTCCATAATTTAGAATTCTGCATTACTTTGTGGCAACCAATCTGCATGGTAGGAGTGGTAGCCTAAGCTACATCAACCTCCAAGATCTTTGGCTGATGGAGCATGATTTCATTGGAAAAGTTATGAACCTTGGAAGGTTCATGATTGAAAGGATGAGAACTACTTGCAAGCTGGACAAAAATCATCTGCATTATGGGAATGTAATCACATCCCTTGTTAAGAAGAAAAGAGTATGGGCCAAGAGGTATGATATGGATATAGTCAAAAGCAGAGACCAACCAATCTACCTAGGAAGTCTGATCAATATGGGATACAAAGTGTATGGGGACACCTTCAACAAGACCTTAAAGATCACTTTAGTACAAACTCAGCCAGAGGCAGCCCCCACACAACTAGAAACAGTAGCCCCTCCTTTCTCCAATAAGGTTATGTTCAATCTGCTGATGAGGATGGATGCCAAGCTCATTGATTAGGGAAGAAGGCTTGTGAAAATTGAAGAAAGAATGAATGAGATTGAAGCCAACCTGTCACGACCCAATTTCCTAAGCCCTGACCAGCGCATGAGCTCAATGAGCATAGCTCACTAAGCCCAAGCAAGCCTATCCATTTACCCTTGATTAACAAATTTATCATATCATGCATACACACACACACCTTTTCCTGGGTGTGAACATAGCCAAATCACAATGACATTATCGATAATAATATACATGCACTATACCAGTCATGTATTTAGCAATTTGCATTGCATACACTTATTTACATTGTTTGAGTGTATTCACAATACAAAAGGACCCATGACTTCCAGCGGAGACATTTACAATAAAAAGGATCACTATCGAATGCCAGACACATACCCAGGAGATGTACTATGAGGACTGTTCGATCTAGGGTCCAGCAACCTCCTGATCTGAAAACATGAATTTTTATAAAACGTGAGTACAATACTCAGTGAGTGAATATTAGAAGGGAACAAGCAATCTTAACCAGAAAATTTGACAATCACGATGCACCGATTGAAAACGAGACAAATTTTTTTATCTAGCTAATATTTAACCCTTCCCACTTAACTCGGGATTTATTCTAGCCAGATAGCAAAATCGACAATTATCGCTGCAGTGGTAAGGCATTCTTGTTGCAGCGAAGCATAATCATAACCCGTCGTTGAACGAGGGTTTCTTTTAACCTTACGAGGGTTTCATGCTAAACCCTTTTTTCCTCAAATTAAAGCAATTCACATACCATACAATCACACATATATTAAGCAATTCGCATACCATACAATCACACATATATTCACAAAGACAAGAACAATCATATACACCACCAAGTCTTCACTGTTCTTGGTGGTAAAAGAGACCTTTATCAGAGCACTTGCAAGCGTCACGTTTCGCCGTCCCTACAAGCCCTTGGACGGATAATCACGCTTCACCAAAGTTCACGCGTGAAAATTTCCAGGAATTGTGGGCGCTACGCATCACCGTCCCCACTTTGCTCAACTCTAATTTTCTAGGAATCATGGGCGCTACGTATCGTCGTCCCCACTTTGCTCAACTCTGAATTTCTAGAAAATTGTGGGCTCTACGTATAGCCGTCCCCACTTTGCACACCTCTGTATTTCTAGGAAATTGTGGGTGCTACGCATTGCCGTCCCCACTTTACTCAATTTTGAATTTTTAAGAAATTGTAGGCGTTACGTATCATCGTCCCCACTTTACTCATCATTAAAGGCATGTGCATTTCCCACTTCACACGTGCAGGATTACATCAAGTTCACATAAATTTCTTAACCATACATATAAACATCATATAAATGAGCAATATTCAACACAATCAAATTTCACATCAATAGAATAATATTTCATGAAAAACTTGTTCCCATGGTACTTGTTCTTTTTTTAAAAGAAGATTGAATAAAATCATTCAAGCATTTCATTCAATAAGTTCATATTTCTCAAAAACCATTTTTGATATGAAAATTCACTCATAGGTTTTTGGAAGTCGAATTCAAGTACTTCGACTGCTAATCCTCGGGTATGATTTTCTTGCCTTTATTCGAGGGCTCACCACCTTGACAAATTGCACAATAATTTAATTACTATATTGGTGCTAAATTATAATAAACTAACCTAGAATCCACATTAATGTGGAATATAGAATGAAAAATGTCTAAATTTTGCCTAAACACCATATTGGCCTATTTCGGCCTTTTATCCGATAAATTGACAATTATGTCCAAATCACCACCAAATTACTTCATTTCTCTTCTAATACCTTAATTCACCACATATCATTCAAATAAAGCCAAATTTAGCATTAGAACCCTCACATTTCCTTATAGAAAAAATCGGTCATTTGGTGCACTAGCACCGAAATTTTTCCTACATAACCGTTTCAACTTAATTCATCATTTTCCAAGCCATTTTCCTTAAAATAAAAACAATCCCCCATTGATATTCAGCCCTCATGGTTCGGCCAACAAAGAACCCTAGAGAAATTGAATATTTCTTTTGTGTTTTTGTTCATAACCATGCTTAACTATCTCTAAACACTAACATAGTCTAAAATCAAACTATTCCAACAACAATTCCTCTTCCATACCCATTTTTCAGAATTGAATTCATCATGATATCATGCCTCTCAACCATAGAAAATGGAAAGAAATTCATGGGTATTGTAGATCATAAGCAAAAGTGAAGAAATGTTACCTTTTTCACTTGATTTTCCTTGAAAATCACACTTTTTCTTGAATTTTTGGTTAAGTTTTTCTTGTTTTTCTCCTTGTTCTCTTTTGTTTTTCTTTGAATCTGGTTTGTGCAGAATTTGGAGAGAGAAAATGGGTTTTATGGCTATTTTTAGGCTTTAATAATAAAATAAAATAGCTTACCTCATGGCATAATGCCATTGGCCCATTTTTCTTCTAAATTTTTCCACCACATGATTAGTCAAAGTCAAGATGTGAATAAAAGATGACCATGGATGGAAAAAAATATTCTGGTAGTGGAAAATTACCGTTTTACCCCCGAAATGGTAAAATTACAATTTTACCCCTATACTCTGAAATGTATCGAAATCACATTGTTTTCACTTTCTAACCTTAAATAACACTAATATTGATCAATCTTAATTAAATGGGGAAAAAATCTTTTCAAAAAAATTCCCGTTTGGTTCTCTAGTGGTAAAATTACCAATTTGCACTTGTGCTCCAAAAATACCGAGAATCAAAATTTTTTTTCACTGCTAAACATCGTTTTATACTCCAAAAATCATAATTATATTTCATATAATTATTCTTGGTCAAATGTGATCTAATCTTGGCTAAAAATCTCCATTTTATCATCAAATGACAAAATGACCGTTTTGTCCCTAACTGGACAATTTTCCCGATTGACTCCAAATTGGACATTGAACTCCGAATCACTATTCTAAGTCATTTTGTGGGTTTCAGAATTTTCAAATTCCTCTTAGAATTTCTATTTGAACTAATTCAAGGCTCGATTTAACTTGGTTGTACCGCTCGGTATAATATCGTCTTTTAACGAACTTGATAGGGTCTCACACAATACCAAAGTATGGATTTCATACAGGCTATCACCTACAGGTAAGTTGTGAAAGCCAAAATGCAACTCACATTTCTAACTTTAACAACTATGCACCCAAAATTAAATCTACTTAAAGCCATCGTACAAATATCTAATCTCACAAATTCATCCCATTTATCCCTTAAAGCTTTGAAAAGATTGTAACGCCAAATATGCAATGGAACATCTTCTACTTTCATCCAATAGAAGAATTCCTATCGCATTAATTTTTTATCATAAGCCATTAAATTACTCAACCATGGTTGAAAGCAATTCATATAATCATTAATCAACACTTTCATAACCTCATTATCAGAGAAAGTAAGTAGTACTTGGAATCCCCCCATTGGTCAAACTGTAACCTCAATCTCTTGCATCATGAGGCTTTTTTGCAAGTCACCAATTGAACAACCATCTTGGAGGGTCCCAATAACACTACATTTTAGCCATGCACAGTTTGTTTTTGGAATAAATATCGAGGCCTCTTCTTTTTCTTTATTTTTCATATAAGGTTCCATTTTAGGTTTACTTTCAACATGCACTGACTATTCACCCTTCCCAACCTCCTTGAAGTATCTAAGTAGGCCCCGATCTACCATTGATTTATCAAAATATGACAAAGGCATTATTTTCCTTACTATATCTGCATCTTTAACCAGTAATTGTCTTCTAACTATGTACAGCTTAGTACCACCCCTGATGGCTAGCTTCAGCTCTCTTTTCTCCCTAAACCTAACAAAAACATCCAATCACCACCTTGAATTCATCAAAAACCTCTTTAATTTTAGCCTTGGAAACTCCCTTTGTGATATTATCCATGAAAATTGTATACAGAGATTTCCACCATCGCACCAACTCTAATTGACCATGAATCTTTGTGCCCTGAAACCCATATCTCTAACAATCCGTAGCCGCTTCTCTTCTCCACACTTACCGTAAAAAACTTTTCCTTCTCTCTCTCTCTCATTTTTTTATATGTGGTCCAAGCCTATGATCATTAAAAAACATATATGATTATAAGAGTAGTTTCATTATGCTAATTCATTTGTCGTCATTAAAATGGAAAATTGACTAATGTTATGATATTATTGTTCTCAAATGTTTTGGGATTTTTTGGGTTCTGGTCTGCATTCATTTATCTAAAGGTGGTGTTTATATATTAAAATTAGAGGGTAACAAATAAAAGCATGTGTGTGAGAATTGATTACCTTCAGTGATTTATTCACTTAACAGTGGTATGCTACAAATGTTGTGTTATATTTGCTTGATTGCTTTTATGTGAAAGAGCTCCTAAATACATGTCATGCATTCAGCCTAAAGCTGTTTATGCCTGAACTCTTTGGTTATACTCATTTATTGTTTTTTGAGTATACATAAATTACCCTATTTATTATAATTTAATTACATTATTTAAATTTTCAATCACATTTTCTATCAATAACAATATGGCCACTATTGAGATTTTTACTAAGTCAAACTTTAAGAATTGGAAAAGAGATATGGAGCTTGCTATTTATATATCAAAGATAGATCTGGCCATAAATGTAGATAGGCTTACAAAACTTACTATTGAAAGCTCTGAGAATGATAAGAAAGCTTTTGAAGTATAAGAGAGATTTAATAGATTTTGTCTATTTTTTATTAAGAGGTTTATTCGTAAACAACTACTAAGTGGACTTCCTGATACAACTAATGCAATAGAGTTCTTAGCTACAATAGTTCAAAGGTATAGGGTGTTATCAAATGTTAAAATTGACACTATTTTTAAAAGTTTTATTCCATGACTTATGATGGGATAAAAAGAGTTATGGAGTACATCATTAAGGTGGTCCATTATCAAACCAAATTGAAAGGCCTTGATATCATTATTCCCATTGCTTGTATTGCTCACCATGCCTTGAACACCTTTCCACCTAAATTTGGACATATAGTCATTACTTAATATTGGTCCCAAAATAAGTGCTAGAGGGGGATGAGTAGTATTTAAAAATTTTGAAGGCAACTCTTTGAGTTATAAACACTTTTGGATGACTTAAGATGGAAAGCATGAAGACTTGTTGAGATTAGAGAAAACCAAGTAAAGAGAGGATTAAGAGAAATTGATAAAACACAATATTTATAGCGGTTTGGTTCCTTTGACCTACATCCATTACTTTGATCTTCTTAATCAAAGATTTTCAATCCAACTTCATTAAAAAACAGTGGGATTAACAGCTTACACCAAGCTTTTACAAGGTAAGCTTTTAACCTAAGCTCTAAACCTTTACAATAGTCTCTAAGCTTCCCTAAGGTTAGTCTACGTCTTAGAGTGCCTCCCACACTCTAAGTAAACAAGGAACAAATAAGATGAAGTACAATTGAGCATCTAGCTGACCTAAGATATATAAGCTTCAATTTAAACAATTTTACAAAGTATAAGAGTGGAATACACTTGAAAAGAGAAGCTTTTGGTTCTTCTTGGGTTAATCTTGCTTTTGGGTGCTTCTCTAATGCGTTTATGACCATTTGAACGTCTTTGATACTTGGAGAGTGAAAACAAATTGTTGGAGACAGTTTGGAAACAATTTGCCCATTAATTTACCTTTCAGCGATTTGAAATTCAAATCTGTCTAGCCTTTTAATTGATTAAAATAGATTTTAACCAATTAAAATCTTTTTATCTATCATTTTGTGTTTCAAGTTAATTGATTAAAGTTGACTTTAATCTATTAAAACTATTTTGTCTATCTCCATTGTTCTCTTTGATCGATTAAAAGCTCTATACTTCTTTTTTGATCAATTAATATGATTTTTGCTCAATTAAAATCTCATTGGGTTCAAATTCTTCACTTGAAGCCTTTCAACGATTAACTCAAATTTGAATCTTCAATTTTTGGTGCTAAGGTACCTTCTTTTTGAATTTTAATCGATTAAACTCTATGGTTAATTGATTAAAGTTGTTGCAATATCCTCTATTATTGTTTTAATTGATTAAACCTTGTGTTAATCAATTAAAATCCTTTTGCTTGTCTTAATGTGCATTCCAGTGTTGCTTTAATTGATTAAAATTCTATGTTAATTAATTAAAACCTCTTTGTCCTTATCAAAGTCCATTCCAATATTATTTTAATCGATTAAAATATCTCAATGAAGCTTTGAGTCCTTCTTTTATATTGTTTTGATTGATTAAGATGAAATGATGATCAATTAGCCTTCACGAAACCTCTTCTATTTTGCTTAAATCGCTTTATTTGGACTTGGAACTTATCATGGGGAATTTGGGATGTGAGATAAACATTAATATACCCATTTTACCCCTACACATTTAAGTAACATAGTTAGATATTAATGAATAAGGAATGTTTTGTTATCATAAAAAACATATGGAGTTAACACTTACAACTTTGAAGAAGACACTTAGAGTATTAATGATTTTATGATCACTAGATCTGTTGTTGAAGATACGATCAAAAGTGAAAAAACCAACAATACTTTTCTTGTTACCAAAACTTATCACAATAAATGTAAGAAATCTAAAACGTAATGCTACTAAAAAAGTTCAAGATAAAAAGAATAAATCTAGTCAATTTGTCAATGTGGGGGGTCCAAGAGTTATCCTTAAGAAGGAACTTAAATGTCTTTTTTTTTTTTTTGTAAGAAGAATGGACATAAGAAACGATATTGTCTCAAATATTAAACTTGGATAAAGAAGCATGAGTGTGAAGGTAACTCTTGGCTCTTGTTGTACATAAATCCAATTTAATTGAAGCCCCATTTAGTTTTTGTGGCTACATAATACTACTATTAATGTTGCTTTTACCTTATAAAGGTTCATAAGTAAGAGGAAGTCAAACAAGGAATAATCCAAACTCATGGTTAGCAACAATGTAAAGGTGGAAGTCAAGTTTGTAGGAAATGTTTGCTTAAATTTAAGTACTAGATTTACAACTTTTATTGGAAGACAATTTTTATTTACCATCATTTAAATGAAATTTAGTTTCTATTTCTGTGTCACACATTATTGGTTATGCTTTTTAAATAAAAAATTAAATTATTAATATAAGGCATAACACTAAAAAAAGCCCTTGAACTAGTTAAAAAAAATTCAAATAAGTTCTTATTCTTTTATTATATTTAATTAAGCCTTTGTACTTTTATTTTGAATCAAATAAGACCTTATTACTAATGGTTGATTAATTTTTATTATTTAAAATACCATTTGTCATTTTATATCCTCATGACATTGACATGGTGCTGATGTGACCATGTCATCATGTCACATTAACATACTACCTCATTATCAATTATGACATATCAACATGTCATGTTAGCACCACAAGGTTTAGAATGATAAATGGCGTTTTAGCTAAGTCAACAATTAATCATAAGGGTTAATTTGGCTCGAAATAAAAATATATGGGTTTATTTGGTTCAAGATAAAAGTATAGGAGTTTGATCGAATGTAATAAAAGAATAAGGGCTTGTTTGAATATTTTTGAATAGTTTAGGGTTTTTTTAAGTATTATGCCTTAATATAATTACTGATTAAAAAATATTGGCAAATGTACTTTTCCACGATTATTATATAGATTGTGTTTTGCTCTTACTAATATTTATACCATCTCATACAATGTGGAAACAATTGCCAAAAAGACTTGCATAAAGGAAACTTCTTTCATGTTGTGGCATAAAAGACTTGCCCACTTTGTCAAGGAAAAGGTAATAAGGTCGATAAATGATAACATCCTACATACTCTTATTTCTAATGACCTGGAGACATGTGTTGACTATTATTGACCATGATAAAAGGCAATGAATCAAAAATCGAGGTTCTGATTTATTCAAACTTATTCACACTAACATAAGTGAACCATTTACCTTTTCTATCTACAATCTAAGTATTTTGTGACATTTATTGATGATGTTCTCGTTATGGTTATTCATTCATAATTGAAAAAAAGTTTGAAGCTTGTGACAAGTTTAAGATGTTGCAACAAAAGTTAAGAAACATTTGGGAAAAACCATTAAGAAGATTATCAAGTTCAATAAGGATGGTGAATATTATGGCAAACATGATACAATATAACAATCAAAGGGGCTTTTCCCTAAATACTTAAAATGTTGTGGAGTAATGACGAATATACTATGTTTAGCAGTCTTGAACAAAATAATGTAGTTGAAAGGCAAAATTGCATTGTAAAGGATATGATGGGGAGTTTGACGAATGGACCCAATTTACTAAAGTTTTTTAAAAGGGAAGAAATCAAAAAAGCATTGTATATCTTAAATAGAATCCATACCAAATCTACACTTAAAAACCCTTTCAAGGTGTGGACCAAATGGAAACATATGTTGATCACTTATACGTTTGTTTATGTCCTTCGAAAGTGCCTCTTTGTAATCCAACTAAGATTAAAATATAGTATAGCTCGTTGCTATTTATTGTGTACCTAGATCATTCCATGGGCTCTAGATTTTATTATTCAATTGGAGGTGGTAAAATTGTTGAGGCAAAAACAAATAATTTTGTGGTGTTAGATGTGATTGATACTGATTGCTCTTAATATAGAGATAGTGGGGAGCATACTGTGATGATAAATATCCCTATACCCATATAAAAGGATACCGTGGCACACAATAGTTGGGAACATAATCTTGCTCAACTAAGATAGATACCTACTGCTGATCACTTATGTGTTTGGATAGGTCTTTCGAAAGTGCATCTTTCTAATCCAACTAAGATTAAGATATAGTATTGCTCGTTGCTATTTTATTGTGTATTGGGATCATTCCATGGGCTATAGGTTTTATTATTCAAGTGAAGGTGGTAAAATTGTTGAGACAAAAACAAATAACTTTTTAGAATTAGATGTGGTTGATGTTAGTTGTTCTTAAGTTAAAGATAAAGGAGAGCATACTATGACAATAAATATTCTTATACCTATACAAAAAGATATCATGGCACACATCGTTTGGGAACATAATCCCATTCAACTAAGATGGAAAACTAGTGTTGATCACTTAAGTGTTTAGTTATGTCTTTCAAAAGTACGTCTTTGTAATCCAACTAAGATTAAGATATAGTATAGCTCGTTGCTATTTATTGTGTACGAAGATCATTCCATGGGTTATAGATTTTATTATTCAAGTGGAGGTGATAAAATTGTTGAGGCAAAAACAAATAATTTTTTGGAGTTTGATATGGCTAATACTAGTTGCTTTTAAGTTAGAGATAAAGGGGAGTATATTGTGACAATAAATATTCCTATCCCATACGAAAGGATATCGTGACACACATTAGTTGGGGAACATAATTTCGTTCAACTAGTTCATGATGAGGTCATTTAACACCACAATGTTGTAGAACAAGTACCATAAAGAAAATCCACATGGATAAGGAAGCTTGCCCTTTCCTTAGACATTTACTAATTCTATATTGAAGAAGGTGAATATGATATTGGCCATGTAGTTGACCCAATGATTTTTTTAAAAAATTGTTTCTAGTCCTTGGTCAGATCTGTGGTGGGATGCAATCTATGTCACATAATGGTGTGTGGGAACTTGTTGAGCTACTTAAATGTTGTAATCCCTTTACTTGTAAATAGGTGTACATGACCAAGAAAGATTTTAAACAAAAGTTTGAGTGGTTTAAAGCTAGATTGGAAGCCAAGCATTTTACACAAAGAGAAGTAATTGATTAAAATGAAATATTTTCTCGTGTATCCTCTAAAGATGCTTTTAGAGTGATTTTGACATTAATAGCACATTGTGTTTTAGAGTTGCACCAAATGGATGCTAAGTCTACCTTGTTGAATGAGAATCTTGTTAAAGAGTTCCATATTTGGCAACCTTAAGCATTTAGAGAGGATGATAAAAATCTTCTTATGTGTAGACTAAAAAATTCTATTTATGGGCTTAAACAAGCTTCTTGACTGTGGTATTTTAAATTTGATGAAGTGATCACCTCTTTCAATTTTGTTGAGAACAAGGTAAACAGATGTATATATCTCAAATCAATGGAAGTAACTTTATCTTTTTTATTTTGTATGTTGATAATTTATTGTTTGCTAATGGTGATTTGGACATGCTACAAGAAACTAAAGTTATTGTCTAGTAGGTAGTTTAACATGAAAGATATTAGGGAAGTATCCTATGTTCTTGGGATTGAGATCCATAGAGATTGATCTCATCACTTGTTGGGATTTTCTCAACGTGCATACATTGATCATGTGTTGACTAGATTTTCAATGTTTGATTATAAAGGTGGAGATGTGCCCATTGTTAAAAGTGATAAATTGAGCTTGGCACAATATCTTAAAAATGATGCTGAGAGGGAATCTATGAAAATAGTACCATATGCTAGTTTAGTAAGGAGCCTAATGTATGCTTAAATGTGCAAAAGGCTTGACATTGCTTTTTGAGTGGATCCTTTAGAGAGATATTTGTCTAACCTTGTTAAAGATCATTGCGAAAGTCACAAAAAAGGTCATGAGATGTTTGAAAATGAAAAAAGAACTATATGTTAGTTTACCAAAAGGCTAAAGACCTTAAGCTGGTGGGCTATATAAATTTTGAATTTGCCAATTGTTAAGATGATAAGAAGTCCACCTGAGAATACATTTTTATGTTGGCAAGAGGTGAAATATCTTGAAAAGTATAAAATAGACAATTATGACTTCATTCACTAAGCAAGTAGAAATTGTAGCATGTTATAGAGTTGCTACAAAGGTTGTCAAGTTGAAAAATCTCATTAATGAATTGTCTGTGGTTGATTTTATTACTAGAACCATATAATTGTACTATGATAATGTTGCAGAAGTTGTCTTCACTAATAATAATAAAGGTATCATAGGGGTAAAGTCTATATAGAAAAAATATTTGACAATTAAAGAACTTGTGAAAAAGGATAGCGTTTTAGTAGAGCATATGAGGACCGATGTCGATCCTCTCACTAGGGGACTTCGTCTTGTCACTCTTAAGAAATGTGTTTATGACAAGGGTGTTTTGGGGTCTTTTGATGTATTTGGTTAGTGGGAGGATTTGACATAGTTCTAGTTTTATGCTTTATGCTTAATTTGTTTGGAACACATAGTTGATGGTGTATTTAGTTTTATTATTAATAATGGTTATTCAACGATATTCAATCATATAGTTTGTGTGTGTGTGTGTGTGTGTGAAGAATTAAGATGTGTGTCAATCTTAAGCACAGATTTGGGGTATAAATTGGTCACCTTAAGTTTATATCTTCGACACATAAAATATATTTGAAGATATTTAAGATAGACATATAGGTTTATTAAATAAAATATAAAGTATTTCTCTTGTAAGTTTGGGTTACATAAAATACATAATAAAGTGATTGACAAATAAATATAACACATGAAATAAATCATCAAAAAAGTGTTCTTATTCATTGCTACATTACCACATGTACTTCATGTCGATAAGGTTGAGTGCTATATTTGATTATAATTGATTCTATATCTTTATGGATGCAGTTATTGTTATTTTCCCATATTACAAAATTTAATGGATAGAAGGATATTTGAAGCAGTCTCAAGAACAATCTATTTTGTATTAAGCTTATAAAGTTTTTAGTTGTGTCAGTCTATGAGTCATTTTTAAAGAAAATTTATTTCCAAAATTTGAATTTAAATAATGTAATCCGATTGGAAAATTGTTAGATTTTTTTTTAATAATGAAAGTGTGGACTTATATTATTTTAATTTATTTTGCCTTTTCAAGATCAGGCTAAGTTAATTTATAGTCCTTAATATGATCAAGTAAAATGGATTAGTGCGCAATATTATATGTGACTAAATACTGAGCTTGTATAGAAAACCTTAAATCTTATAATTAGTAGGACCAAAGATTCCCTATATAAAAGGTAACGTTAGGTCTCCTCTCCTGTTTATGAAAACATTGAAAATCTCATCCATTGGAGAGTTGTTGATAAAGAGGAAGATTTTAATATATTGAATTTTGAGAGTTAATCTAACTAGTACTGTTTCCACCTTCAAGTCATGGATCAAAAACTAAATATATCTTTTGTGTTCTAAATTCAATTATGATAAATCTTGAGTTAAGTCTGAATTAATTATACATAAAGTAAATCTTTGATGAAATATGAATTAATTGTAGATAAAATTTATCGGAAGTGTCGTAAGATTGGTAGATGAAGGGATATTGAATGGCAATTCTTTCCTACATGTACTTGTCTATTTTTATGCAATGACCAAAGGAACAGTCTCTTCTTGTGCTTCAACCATATACCTCGTTTAGTACAGTTTTAAAAGGATGCCAAGTAATAAGGTGGAAGAAGAAGCCATGGTTATCACTTGTGTTTCAGGTGGATGGGTTTCTTCTGCCCAGGATTGTGAAGCCCAGTTCATTCAGGATTGTGATAGTTGGTTAAAAAAACGCTGCATCGCATTCTTATCTCTTGCTGCGTTGCTTTGTTAGCAGGAACTACAATTAATATTCTACATCTTTAATCTTAAAGCAGACAAGAAATGTGAAAGAGCAAGCACTGAAATTAAATGTGTTATTAGTAGAACGAAATTGATAGCAAGTCTTAAGTAAGGCTCTAGGCCATGACAATTTGATGACACTCGTGTCGTATGAGGATTTATGCATCAATCCTGTTCCCAATAGGTTAGAACATGATAAGAAATCTGTGCACAAACACCTACTGGTTTTGTATCAGTAAACAATATCTCTTCAAGCATGAGGAGAACAAAGTCCATCAATTCAGAAAACTTGGTATATTCATGTAAGGATTTAAAGTTGGATTACACTTGGTCTGAGGAATATGGGCAGTGAATGGAATTTGAGCTTTACAAAAAACGATGTTCCCCATTGTTTCTCAGTCAAGCAGTTGGACTGCTGCAATAGCAGGTATTTTTTCCCTCAATTTTTGAGTTAAAGCAACACGGACAGTCATAACTCCAGCTGCTGGCCCACTAAGCCGAACTTTTACAACGTAGTCATTTATCTGAACAAGCTCAAGTTCTCCACCTCCCGTGCCTACCAGGTACGGTCTAATCTCATCAAGAACCTGCAACACTAAACTGGCTTGAGCTCTTGTTCACTCGTTTAACTTCTTTCTCCAACACAAAACATTATTAGTTATCAATTTACATATATATATATATCTTCACAAAGTAGTTATGCAGGCAATCTGAGACTAATTATAAGTATCTGAATAGCATACTGATTGTGGTAGCATGATTTAGCAGTGAAGTGAAAGGGTTTCAAAGAGAAAAATAGTTTATTTTCAGCCAAAATCCAGATTTAACCCTTTGTTACACATGTCGCTTTTATTGAAAACATTTTGTCATTGAAGCAAACAGTAGATCCTACTGTTTTCTGTCCAAAGTCTTTGTTTCAAGCTCTTGACCTCTTGTTGCGATGAATGTATGCTCCAAGGAAACTTTTAAACAAAAAGCAACTAGCAACTCTACAAAAGTTACAGATTGACAGTCGCTAGTATACTGAACAAGAACATTTGGCTCATTAGTTGGTGTATGATCCCCAACCTAAGGAGTAAGCTTTGAATCTTCTTCTTCCAATTAAAATAAAATAAAAAAATAAACTAGCAGAGCATAAAAGTTATATGTCATATTATGTCCATGAGAAATTCACCATTACTTGCAATTTAGAAGCTGCTATTAGTTATGATGAAGTCCTAGAATTTTTTATATGATAGTTTGCAATTGGGAGCATGAAAGGCATTTTAGGGTGATTTATACATGGTTGCCGTCGTTGCTATCTTTCAGCAAGAAGAGTAAACAATTTCTCAGTTCAAGTTGTCCCATATTTTTCTTCAAAAGTTCCCGGGTGAAAAATCAAGACATGATCATGCTATGAAGAAATGAGAAACAATGACTGAAATACTAAATCATTAGAGCTTCACTTATCTAACCTTTTCAATGTTTTCTTCATTTAGCTCAAGCCCTGTCTCAGCATCCATGATCTGCTCTACTTCCAGAATTTCCGGAATTTTATCTCGGAGGCGTGTTTCAATTCCCATCTTTAGGGTCATTGTTGAGCTTGGACATGAGCCACATGCTCCTTGCAACTTTAATACCACAACAAGGCCATCTATTTCGTGCAAAGCCACATTCCCTCCATCAGCCATTAAGCTAGGCCGTACCTCATCCAAAACCTTCTCCACATTCTCCTCGGTCAGTGGAAGGACACAGCTTGGTGAAACCGCAAGCCCTTTGGCATTGGAAAAACACAACCTCATTCAGATTTTGTTAATTTTAAAGCTTTGTTGCAGAGCATATTACGAATGGGAAGAAGAACACAAATTATACACAGGATTTAACACTCTTGAGACCAAATGGGTACAGCCCAGTAAAGTCAATCACTTGGTTACATATCAGCTGAGAAAAGTAAAAAGATTATTATTCTTGAACCTCATGTTCTATGTTTCAACACTGCAGAAGGGTTATTGCCAAGCTGAATGAAGGTTTTCAGATGATTAAAAGCTTTAAAAATGACCATTTCTTTAAAAATTCCAACATTTTCCATCATGACTAAAAGGATAATTCTTTCTTTATTTCAAATTATGTTCACAAAAAAAAGAAAAAAAAAAGATGAAAACAAACAGATCTATGCTATGGATTTGTATACTGGCTATTCATTGCATGGCCAGCCAGTACACTCCCCTTAAAGAGGACATAACTAATTTACTTCAAAAGCACCCTAGCTGTGATTGAATGTACAAAATTCTTCTATGAATTATACTCAAACATTCTCCATTTGCAGTTCTTACATTTTTTTTTTTCAGGAATAGCAGGATTAAATGAATTCTCTTAAAAACCCAGCAACATGTCTCAAATATTAACTCCAAAGGAGAGAAATAGCATTACAGTTACCTCTTTGTTTCCTCCGAGGACGGCGTGAAATATACCAAAGAAAGTATCTGTTGTGAAATTGACCTCCGAGGAAAGCTTTGTTCTCTGAGGAGAAACCACGTGAACCTGAAATGGGGTTCTGAAGATAAAAACAACAGCACTGTCAGCCATGATCAGTTACAATAAAAACTCACCAAAGATTGTGTTAAAGACTTTATAAGCTTACAAGCGAAGCATCATACAATGAAACTGTAAGAAATTAAGGACTTGAATAGCACCTTTAGGATAGATAAACATGGAGATAAGGCTTCTTTAGATGAAGAGAGGCATGCTGCGATTGGTCTTGCTTTGAGTGCTGCTTGTGTCTGAACAAAGATTGCGCTCATTTCTGGCTTTTTATTTATTCTATAATTAGTAGAAACGAAACGCCATTTGAAAAGAAGTGGGAATTCTCCAACGGCGTTTAACAGACCACAATAATATTTACTTACATTAAAGTCTATCTGTGATGGTTGTGCAGTAGTTTTTGATTGGCTATCGAAGATGATAAAAGGAATCTGCCAACAATGCCCAAAGGCTTCTTTGTGGATAGGAGCGGTTGTTGGCACTACCGTGTAATTACCTACAATACGAATGCCTCGTGGCATTGAAAATCACCATAAATTGAAATTATTATTGCCTTCCTATCTTCCAAAGGTTAATTAATCATATATTTGATATCGGAATTGTAACACAATTGTTGATTTAATATTTGAAAAAAAATTCTACAAATTAATACGTTTGAATTATAAAATTTATTAATTAATCGATATATTATTTAATCTACAAATTAATAATTTATTAATTTATAATAAAAAATTAATTTATCAATGTGTTCTGTTCTTTTTTTTTTTTCAAAACATTGAACTTAATACATATATTATATTGTGATTATACAACTATTATCTAATTATTGAATTACAAGTTATCATCATTTAAGATGAGCAAATTATTGAGAATGTTGTGAAAATGGATAAAAAAGATGAAGTTAAAGACAATAGTTCTGTGCTGGAGCATGTCTCGTACTAAGATGCACTCAAAGCAACAATCACATTGTTTAATTTTTTCTTGTAATACAAGAATACTATACCATAACTTCTTAATGTACTAAGAAAAGTTAGAGATCAGATCCAAAGAGACATCAATTTAAAGAAAAAACAAGTAATATTGGAGTCATTTTTTATAAAGGTCTCCTAATTGAGTCATGTGTGTGTGTGTGTGTGCACGCGCGCGTGTATATATATATATATATATATTATTTTGATATATAAGGAGATTATTAATTTATATATCAAGTGAGATTTATGTGTTATTTTTAAAATGTATTATCTTGTAAATTTAGTGAATTATTAATTTACTATATTGATCTCAAATTGGGATCGATCAAAAATATTATTTAATCATGATTATTAATTTATAGAGATTTCACTATATAACCAAATGTGTGGCTTAGTTAAATATAGCCAATAAATATGTGTTTCACATCTAAAAAAATCACGTCATTTTATATTCTTTTTAAAATTTATAATTTAAAGAATAAAAATCTTAGAAATTAAATAAAAAATAGAGGAACAAAAAATTTGACCAAAAAAGATTCAAATGTTATGAAATATTGACATATCACACCATATTAGACCACTTTAAATTAGAGTAAATTTAATAATGATAAATGTATTATCCACATTCTAGATATTTCAAAATTCATCTGTGTGTGGAAATTATCTAGGTAATACTATGATATTTATTAAAAAGATAATGTAATTTAGAGAAATATCTTATTAGGAGATTGTAATAGCCATTGATCTGTTAGGGGCTTTAACTATAAATAAGGGGTCACCCCAGCCTCACTTGTAGAACGGTATTTTTCATTCCAAGCATTGTTTCAGAAATACATAAAGAGTTTTCTCTCAATAACTCTCTTTTTTTCTTGTTTCTATTATTTCTTTTACAACACATTATCAACCATAATCACCAAAAGAGGTAATTTTCTTAGGTCTTCATGAGCCACTTAGATTTTGATTTTGTATATCGTTTATTGGCCTGAAGTTGACAATGGACCTAGAGCATCCCTTTGGCCCCTGAAATAGAGGTAGGCCTTTGAGAAACCTTGTAGTTGTCATAATTAAGTTATAGGTCCACTTTTCTATGTGTAGAATTATGAAAAATATCGAAAAGCCCAACTTCTACATCCTAGAAGTGAATGGAAGCAATTATTTGTCTTGGTGCCCAAATGTGGAAATGCATCTCCAAGGACAAAGTCTTGCTAATGCAATTATTATAGACGAGGAAAGCAAATGACAAAGAAAAGGAGAATGCATTGACCTTTATTTGTCGTCATTTGCATGAGAGCCTGAAAACTCAATATTTATTCATCCGAGACCCTAAGATTTTGTGGACAAGGTTGAGAGAGAGGTATAATCATACCAAGACTATTATCCTCCTTCAAGCACAGTATGATCGATAGCATTTCAGGCTACAAGACTTCAAATCAATGTTTTACTATAACTCAGCCTTATTTGATATTGTTTCTTGGACAGAGTTATGCGGTGTTAAGCTCACTAAATCAGAGTTATTAGAGAAAACTTTTTCCACCTTCCATGCTTCAAATATTGTATTGTAAAAGTAATACCGGTAGCGTCAATTTAAGACGTATTCGTAGTTGATTTCTATCTTTTTGACTGTTGAGCAAACTAATGAACTGTTGCTTAAGAACCATGATCTCAGAGCTACTGGCTTGAAAGCATTGCCTGAAACAAATGTTAACTTTAGTAAGAGTACATGTCGATTTAAGGGTCGTGAACACAAGCAAAGGCATAACCCATGTAGGGGTGGCAAAAGACTTAATCGCCTTAAGCAATCCAACCTTGACTCGAATCATGGCAAGGGCAAAAGCCCATGAAGAAATATGATGAAAGTATCTGCCATCACTGTGGCATGGCTGGACACTAGTCGCGTACTTGTTGTATGCCAAAGTGCTTTGCTGATTTATACTAGGCATCCTTGAAAGATAAGGGCCAACGTGTTGAGACTCAAGCTATTGAGAATTCTATTGCTATGACCAATGTCGAAGCTAACAATGCCTCTGTTAAGATGACTCCCCCTATTCCTGTAGAAGCAAGAACATCCTTGGAAATCTCTGATTTTTTATAGGACCTTGATAGCCAAGATGAGGCATCAGAATGATGGAAGACAGCCCAAACTTAGGATTTAAGGATTTTAATTTTTTTTTCATTTTTTTCATTTTTTGAATGTATTACCCTCGGTTGATTGTTTCCAAGGAAAAACAATATGGTCATTTAATAAAATTATTATGAAATTGATTCCATATTTATTATTTGAAAATTTTCAATTCTATGACTAATTTGAAAATTTTTATGATACATGACACCTGAAGTTGTCAATACAAGTGCAAATAGGAATGACCGAGAAAAAAGAAGATGTCTATGTGCTTGATAATGCAACGACACATACCATACTTTATGGCAAGCATTTTTTCTTTAGTGTGACATTGCGTAAGGCAAATGTCCATACAATATCAGGTCTCATTGAGATTATTGATGGCTTCGAAAATGTCAAGTTGTTCTACCAAATGGCACTACCTTGCATATTAAGGATGCATTGCTAAGTAGTAGATTGAAGAGAAATCTATTTAGCTTCAAACATGTATGTTGTAATGGGTACCATCTTGAGACAATTTATAAGCAAAATGAGGAATGTATTTGCATTACCTTTTACAAGATGGGCTAAAAGACCATTTATGAGAAGTTGGAAGCTTCAATTATAGGATTATATTGTGTCATTATTAGAGCTGTTGAATCCTATGCTACCATGTCTTGAAGACTAGTAAATCCCGATGAGTTTGGACTTTGACATTATCACCTAGGTCACTCAAGAGCTACGATGATGTGTAAGATAATCCAAAATAGTAAAGGACACCTTTTAAAGGATAAAAAGATTTTGTTGTCCAAGGATTATACCTATTACAAGGAAAGCTCATTACCAAACCTTCTATGACAAAGGTTGATCTTGAATCCCTTTTATTCTTGCAAAGAATTCAAGGTGATATTTGTGGACCAATATAATCGGTAAATGGACCATTTCGATATTTTATGGTATTAGTGGACGTCTCCTGCAAATGGTCCCATGTTTGCTTATTATACATGCAATGTTGCCTCTGCGTATTTACTTGCGCAGATTATAAAGCTCCGAGGACACTTCCTTAATTATCCAACCAAAAGAATAAGGATGGATAATGCTAGTGAATTTACATCAAAGAGCTTTAATATGTATTATGCTTCACTAGGAATCGAGGTTGAGCACACAGTTTCACATATTCATACTCAAAATGGATTGACAGAATCCTTGATTAAATGCATCCAATTTATTGCTTGTACTCTTTTATTGAGGACAAAGCCCAACTCTTCAACGTGGGGTCATGTTGTTTTGCATACAGTGGCACTAATTAGATTGTGCCCCATTGCTAGCCTCTTACAATTTCCTATGCAATTAGTTCTAGGCTATGAACCAAACATTTCACATTTACTCACCTTTGGTTGTGCTATACAAGTGCCTATAACACCACCAAAAAAGACTAAAATAGGTTCCCAATGTCGTTTAGGCTTTTACGTTGGTTTTGATTCTCCATACATTATTAGGTTTTTGGAACCAACGATGAGTGATCTTTTTACTATCAACTTCGTGGATTTTCATTTTGATAAGAAAATGTATTCCATCAATTAAAATACCTAAGGCTTCCATGGTTGAGAAGTAGAAACCAGTTGAGAATTTCTCCTAGAATGAGAAAAATCTGTCCTATTTAGACCCAAGAACTTTTAAATGTGCAAATGAGGTGCATCATTTCATCCATTTACAAGCTATTGCTAATAGATTTCCTGACGCATTTAATAATACTACCAAGGTCACGAAGTCTCATATGCTAGTTGTGAATGCTCCAAATAGGATTGTTGTTCTTGAAGGACAAGCTTAAATAGATCAAAATGGCCCATGCTTGAAGTGTGAAAAATTGATACGAACAAAAGGCACTATCCCTCAAAACAAAAAAAGAGGAATCAGAAATCCACTCTAGAAAAGCTTAGCATTGAGCTTGCTCCAAAAAAGCCTATTACCCTTGAAGATCATGAACCTATGAAAAAATCATCAACCCTAAGAATACTAAGATCTCTATTACATATTATAATGAGATTTGGGATCGAAATGAGATGATCATCGATGATGTTTTTGCACTCTCAATTGCTCATAAGATTATGAACGATGATTATGAACTGTGATCTATAATCAAATGTCGTTAAAGGCAAGATTGGCCCAAATGGGAAAAAGCAATCCAAGCTGAATTGGCTTCTCTAGCTAAACGAGACGTTTTATGACCTATAGCTTGAACCTTCGATAATGTAAAGCCTGTTGGATACAAAATGGGTCTTTGTTTGGAAATAAAATGAGCAGAATAAGGTTTTGAGATATAAAGCCCGACTTGTAGCATAAGGCTTCTCTTAGAGACTAGGGATTGATTATGATAACACGTATTCATTTATGATGGATACGATTAGCTTTTGTATCTTTATTAGCCTAGTTGTTTTTGAAAAACTGAAAATGTGTCTTATAAACGTTGTGATGGTATATCTATATGGTTTATTAAACTTTGATATTTATATGAAAAGTCCTGAGGGTTCAAAATGCCTGAAGCATACACTCCCTACAACTTATTCTTAATAAAGTTGCAAAGATCTCTATACAAGTTAAAATAATTCAATCATATGTGGTATCAACACTTAAGCGAGTACCTAATTAAGGAATGGTACAAGTGTGAGACCCTGTCTAAGTTGTTAGAAAACCGGTATTGTACCTATTGGTACAACTAAGTTAAATCGAGCTTCGACCTAGTTTAATAGAAATTCTAAGGGAAATTTTAAAATTTTGAGACCCACAAAATAGCTCAGAATAGTGATTCGGAGTTCAAGGTCCAGTCTGGAGTCAATCGGGAAAATTGACCGGTTAAGGACAAAACGGTCATTTTCTCATTTGTTGATTTATGGAGATTTTTAACCAAGATTTGATCACAGTGGACTAAAAATAATTATGTGACATACAGTTATGATCCCATAATCATAAAATGATGTTTAGCAGTGTAAAATGGTGATTCCCGGTGTTTTTGGAGCACAAGGGTAAAATGGTAATTTTGCCACCGAAGTGCTAAATGTGAATTTTTTTGAAAGGATTTTGCCCCAATTGGGTAATATTGATTTATATTGATGTTATTTGAGGTTGGACAGTGAAAATAATGAAATTCCGGTACATTTCGGAGTATAGGGGCAAAATCGTAATTTTGCCATCTCGGGGGCAAAATCGTAATTTTCCATCACCAGAACCATTATTTCCGGCCATGATCAACCTTGGATCAGATGTTGACTTGATGAATCAAATGGTGGAGAATAAATGGAAGAAAAAGTCAAAAAGTAAAGAAAACGGGCCAATTACGTGATGCCACGTGGCAAGCTTTTATATTTTATTATTTAAGCTATAAAAATCAGCCTTTAACCCTCATTTCTCTCTCTAAATTCGGCACCCACCAGAATTGAAGGAAAGAAAAGAAGAACAAAGAAGAAAAACACAAAACCTAGGTGGAAATTTAAGGAAAAGTGTGATTTTCAAAGGAAATCACTTGAAAAAGGTAATAAATCTTTACTTTGGCTTGTGATTTACCCTATCTATGCCTTTGTTCTTGAATTCTATGGTTAAGTATGGAGATATCATGATGGGATGAATTCTGAAAAATGGGTATGAGTATGGATTTGATGTTGGATTGGATTGAATTTAAACTATGTTGGTGTTTAGGAGTAGTTAAGCACGATTATGGACAAAAATGGAAGAAAGAAATTGAGTGTCATGGTTGTTCTTCATTGACCGAACCTAGGGTGTAGAGAAACCATGAAGAAATTGTTTCATTTCAAATGAAATGATTTCATTTGAAATGAAAGAAAATAGAAAATGACAATTTAAAGTGAGAAAATGTAGTAGAAAATTTTCAGTGCTAATGCACTGTATTGGCCGAATTTTTCCATAAGGAAATGGAAAATGGTGAATGCTGAAATTGGCATTAATTGAATGATTTGTGGTGAATTAAAGTATTAGAAAAAAAAGAATGGGCCAATTCGGAACCAAATTGGACATAATAGCCGATTAATCGGGTAATCGGTCGAAATTAAGCAATGCCGCGTTAAAGCGATAATCGGACGCATTTTTACCTTTGCGTATCATACGTTAGCAATTTAAATTAATTTGTATTAGTTTGGGGGCATTATAGTAATTTTTCAATTTTATTCTGTGTTAAGGTGGTGAGAAGTCCGGAAAAGGCAAGAGAATCGTGATTGAGGATTTTTAATCCGAGAGCATCCGAAATCCAGATTTGTGAGACGGTGAGTGAACTTGCATTTCAAAATTATTTGGGGAATGCACATTGTATTGAAATAGATGATTAAATGATTTATTCAAAGTTTTAAAACAAAAAAATTACGTGCCGGGAACAAGCCCTTGATAAAAATGATTTTATGTGATGAAATTATGTATTATGCATGAAGGCATAAAATTATGTGTTTGGCATGAAAGCATGAATTATTATTTCATTGAGGTGAAATTTAATTGTGCTGAATGTGTACATTGTTATGATGTTTATATGTGTTGTTAAGAAGTATTGTGAAATTGTTACCACCGTGCACGTGTGAAGAGGAAAATGCACAGGCTTGAAATGGTGTGCAAAGTGGGGACGGCGATACGTAACGCCCACTATTTACTATAAATTCTGAAAAATTGAGCAAAGTGGGGACGGCGAAACGTAACGCCCACGATTCCTGGAAACTATCACTCGTGAACATTGGTGAAGTGTGATTTGTTATCCAGGGGCTTGCAGGGACGACGATACGTAACGCCTGCGAGTGCTCAGATATATGTGGTTGTGTGCATATGTGATTGTTCATTTCTCCGAGTATATTTGTATGAAATTGATTATTCCTTCATTATAAATTAAATTGAAATGAGGGGAAGGGTTGATAATAAATTGGATAAAAATGAATGTGTTCTAAATGTATGCATCATATTTTTAACCCTTCCTGATATTATGGCTTGTTCCTATCTTATGTTTGCTCACTGAGTTTTATACTCACCGTTTTCAAAAAAATTCATGTTTTCAAATCAGGAGATTGTAGATTCCTAGATCGCGGGATCACAGTAGTCCATCTCCTGGTAGGTGTCTGGCATTCACTAGTTGTCGTTTTATCGTACATGTCTCCGCTGGAAGTCTTGGGTTTTGTATGATGGTTATGTACATGTAATGTACACTGTTAAAGTTTATTTCTGACTGGTATAAATGTAAATGTGTAAGCAATGTAAATTGCTAAATACATGACTGGCATAGTGCATGTATATTGTGATTAAAAATGCCATTGTGCTTTGGCTGTGTCCACTCCCGGAAAGGGTGTGTGTGTGTGTGTGTGACTGGATATGTCACGGTTAGTTGGCATTGTAATGCACACGGGGTGCATTACGTGTGGATGCCTCACACGAGCATGTATGGAATAAAGTAAGTGAAATTAGGCTTGCTTGGGCTTAGTGAGCTATGCTCATTGGGTCCTTGCGCCGGTCATGGCCCGGGAATTGGGTCGTGACAATGTTGGTATCAGAGCCCTAGGTTGTTTAGGTCCTAGGGTGTTATGGTCAAGTCCAGCGGAGAGTCGGGTCTTTATATGGGATCATTAATTATGAACTGTGAGCCGCGACACATTTCATAATTGAGAAACCGCATAAATTCCCAATGATAGAAGCCACCTTATTTGTAATTGTGTTTATTAATTGGTGTTGCTCTTGTCTAGGTAAGAATGCCACCTAAGACACGGGCCACCTCGAGACGAGTGGGGGAGCAAGATGTCCCCATTGAGATGGCCGATAGGCCACGGGCACCCACCCGCAGAGGTCGAGGTAGACGTGGTAGGGTCACTAGGCCAGTGAGGGCAGATACGCCCGAGGGTGGGAGAGTGGATGGACAGCCTGTAGGTGAGGCGGATAGGCCTCCTACTAGAGGCGTTACTGTTGAGGATTTGGCGACGGGTCTGCAGGGAGTTAGTCGGGTTGTAGAGATGATGGCAGCCCAAATGGATGATATGCAGAAAGTAATGGAGGGGAGGCATGTGGAGCCAGAGTCCCCTAATTCCCAAGGCCAGACAGACCGCCAACCTCCCGAGGGTGACCGAGGTCAGGTTGAGGTTTCACTCACTGACTTCCTGAAACTCAAGCCTCCATCGTTTACGGGGTCAGATGCATCGGAGAAACCCCAGGTTTTCTTAGACAAGATGGAGAAGATTTGTAATGCTATGGGATGCTCTAGTTCCAGATCAGTGGAGCTAGTAGCTTTTCAGCTGGAAGATGTAGGACAGGAATGGTACGACTCTTTGCGAAGGGGTAGGCCGACAGGTGCTGCACCGTTGAGCTGGAATGAATTCAGTACAGCCTTCCTGGATCGATTTTTATCGCACAGTGTGCGAAGTGCCAGAGCTAGAGAGTTCGAGCCATTGGTGCAGACTTCAGGCATGACGGTGTCGGAGTATGACATCAAGTTTACACAGCTATCTCGATATGCACCATATCTGGTTTCCACCGAGGAGATGAAAGTCCAAAGGTTTGTGGATGGACTGGTGGAACCATTATTTAAGGCTGTGGCTTCCCGAGATTTCCATACGTACTCAACGACAGTAGACTGTGCTCAAAGGATTGAGATGAGGACCAGTGAGAGTAGGGCCGCAAGAGATGTAGCAAAAAGGGCCAAAACGGAGGGTTATAAAGGCCGCAGAGATTTCGGTGGCAGAAGTTCATTCTCTAGCCATCAAGGACCACAGAGGGGATCGAGGTTTCCCCAACGGGAAGGTGATGTGACGAGTGCCAACGTGGGATCGGGGCAGAACACTTTTAGTGGAAGGAGGCAGCCGCAGGACTCCAGACAGAGTGGTCAAGTTATCCCGTCCTGTGATACTTGTGGGAGACGACATGGGGGACGATGCTATCGTGCTCCAAGAGTTTGTTTTAACTGTGGCCAGCCTGGACACATATGGAGGAACTGCCCGACAGCTCAACAACCGCAAGGTTCAGTTCGCGGTTCTACTCGGTCAGCTTTGTCTGCTCCTTCAGCAGTTGCTTCAACTGGCCAGGGGGTTAGCGAAACGTGAGGTAGAGGTGCTGGTACTTCTTCTCGGGGTAGACCAGCGGGGTCTGGACAACAAAGTTCTGCAGGAAGAGGCCAGGCAAGGGTATATGCCTTAACTCATCAGGATGCCCAAACATCCAATGCAGTAGTTTCAGGTACTCTTTCCATTTGTGATATGGATGCTAGAGTATTGTTTGATCCTAGATCGACTCATTCTTTTATCTCTCCATGATTTGCATTTCGATTGGGTAGAGACTGTGTTAGGAGAGAAGAACAATTAGTGGTATTTACTCCTCTGAAGGAGGCATTCGTGGCTGAGTGGGAATATCAGTCTTGCATAGTGCGAATTAAGGATAAGAACACCCTAGTGAATTTAGTGGTGTTAGACACCTTGGATTTTGATGTGATATTGGGAATGGACTGGCTGTCACCTTGTCATGCCAATGTAGACTGTTACCATAAGATAGTTAGATTTGATTTTCCGGATGAGCCATCATTTAGCATCCAAGGGGATAAAAGTAATGTTCCGACCAACTTGATATCTGCCATGTCTGCCAGGAGGGTATTGAGGCAGGGCTGTCAAGGTTACCTGGCGGTGGTGAGGGATAACTAAGCAGAGGTCGGAGATATAAGTCAAGTGTCGGTAGTGAATGAGTTTGTGGATATATTTCCTGAGGAATTGCCAGGATTACCTCCGGAACGAGAGATTGAGTTTTGCATAGACTTGATTCCTGATACTAGACCCATATCTATACCTCCATATCTGATGGCACCGGCAGAGCTCAAGGAGCTCAAGGATTAGTTGGAGGACCTGCTAGACAAAGGGTTCATCCGCCCCAGTGTTTCACCATGGGGAGCACCGGTGTTGTTCGTAAAGAAGAAAGATGGGTCACTTAGATTATGCATTGACTACCGACAGCTTAATAAGGTAACGGTGAAGAATAAGTACCCACTCCCAAGAATAGATGACTTGTTTGATCAGTTACAAGGGGCACAGTGTTTTTCTAAAATAGATCTGCGATCTGGGTATCATCAATTGAGAATCCGGGATGAGGATGTGCCAAAGACAGCATTTCGGACCAGGTATGGTCATTATGAGTTCTTGGTAATGTCGTTTGGACTTACCAATGCCCCTGCAGCTTTTATGGATTTGATGAACCGAGTGTTCAAGCCCTACCTGGACAAGTTTGTAGTGGTGTTCATTAATGATATCCTGATCTACTCGAGGAGTCGAGAGGAGCATGAACAGCATCTTAAGATAGTGCTCCAGATTTTGAGAGAACATCGATTGTATGCCAAGTTCTCCAAATGTGAGTTCTGGCTTGAAAGTGTTGCATTCTTGGGACATGTGGTATCTAAGGATGGGGTACAAGTGGATCCAAAGAAAGTCGAAGCGGTGAAGAAATGGCCAAGGCCAACCTCGGTTATGGAGATTAGAAGCTTTTTAGGGTTGGCAGGTTACTATCGTCGCTTTGTTAAGGATTTCTCCAGAATAGCCGCCCCTCTGACCAAGCTGACACGAAAAGATACAAAGTTTGTGTGGTCAAATACCTGTGAAGATAGCTTTGAGAAGCTTAAGACATGCCTCACCACAGCTCCAGTGTTGAGCCTACCACAGGGCACAGGGGGTTATACAGTATATTGTGATGCCTCGTTGGTTGGTTTAGGATGCGTGTTAATGCAACACGGAAAGGTGATTGCATATGCATCAAGACAACTTAAAAGGCATGAACAGAATTACCCCGCCCATGATCTGGAGATGGCAACAATTGTATTTGCTTTAAAGATCTAGAGACATTATTTGTATGGTGAGACTTGTGAGATATATACAGACCACAAGAGCTTAAAGTATATATTCCAACAGAGGGATTTGAATTTGCGGCAACGCAGATGGATGGAGTTGCTGAAGGATTATGATTGTACTATTCTTTACCATCCCGGTAAAGCTAATGTGGTGGCAGATGCCCTGAGTCGAAAGTCGATGGGTAGCCTAGCACATATCTCCACAGATAGGAGATTATTGGTTAGGGAGATGCATAGCTTGGGAGACATGGATGTGCATTTGGAGGTTTCTGAGGCAGATGCACTGCTAGCTCATTTCAGGGTGAGGCCTATCCTAATAGACCGAATTAAAGAGGCACAAGGTAAAGATGAGTTCGTAACTACGGTCTTAGAGGATCCTCAGGGAAAGAAGGAGAAGATGTTTACCAGAGGCACTGATGGAGTGTTGAGATATGGAACCAGACTCTATGTGCCAGATATCGATGGGTTGAGGAGAGAGATATTGGAGGAGGCTCACATGGCAGCCTATGTGATACATCCAGGTGCTACAAAGATGTATCAAGATTTAAAGGAAGTGTACTGGTGGGAAGGACTTAAAAGAGATGTGGCTGAGTTTGTTTCCAAGTGCTTAGTGTGTCAACAGGTTAAAGCAGAACACCAAAGGCCTGCAGGATTACTACAGCCATTACCAGTGCCTGAATGGAAGTGGGAGCATATTGCTATGGACTTTGTGACAGGTTTGCCTCGAACTAGTGGGGGTTATGACTCGATTTGGGTCATAATAGACCGGTTGACGAAGTCAGCTCATTTTCTTCCGGTCAAGATCACTTATGGGGCTGCTCAGTATGCCCAGCTTTATGTATATGAGATAATACGGTTGCATGGCATTCCTGTTTCTATAGTGTCGAACAGAGGGACACAGTTTACTAGTAGATTCTGGGAAAAGTTGCAGGAAGCATTGGGCACTAAGTTGAATTTTAATACAGCTTTCCATCCCCAGACTGACGGACAGTCTGAACGAACCATCCAGACTTTGGAAGACATGTTGAGAGCATGTGTAATAGACCTTGGAGTCAAATGGGGTCGGTATTTACCTTTAGTGGAGTTTGCTTACAATAATAGTTTCCAGACTAGCATCCAAATGGCACCATTTGAAGCACTATATGGAAGAAGGTGCAGATCACCCATTGGATGGCTAGAGGTGGGTGAGAGGAAACTGTTGGGGCCTGAGTTGGTGCAGGACGCCACTGATAAGATCCGTATGATTCGTCAACGAATGCTTACAGCCCAGAGTAGGCAAAAGTCTTATGCTGATAACCGACGCAGGGATTTGGAGTTTCAGGTGGGAGACCATGTGTTTCTAAAAGTCTCGCCAACTAAAGGAGTAATGAGGTTTGGTAAGAAAGGAAAATTAAGCCCTCGGTATATAGGACCCTTTGAGATCTTAGAGAGGGTCGGAGTAGTGGCATATTGATTGGCATTACCACCAGACCTTTCGAGTGTTCACCCTGTGTTCCATGTGTCTATGTTGAGGAAGTATAATCCAGATCCTTCTCATGTGATACGGTATGAAACCGTTCAAATACAAGACGATTTGACTTATGAGGAGCAACCAGTAGCTACTCTGGACAGACAAGTCAAAAGGCTCCGATCAAAGGATGTGGCTTCAGTGAAAATGTTGTGGCAAAATCACACCAGTGAAGAGGTAACGTGGGAAGCTGAGGAGGAAATGCGGACAAAGTATCCACACCTCTTCGATATGTAAAGGTAAGCCACTCTACTTTGAATTTAAATTCGGGGACCGAATTTTTATTAGTGGGGGAGAGTGTGAGACCCTGTCTAAGTTGTTAGAAAACCGGTATTGTACCTATTGGTACAACTAAGTTAAATCGAGCTTCGACCTAGTTTAATAGAAATTCTAAGGGGAATTTTAAAATTCTGAGACCCACAGAATAGCTCAGAATAGTGATTCGGAGTTCAAGGTCCAGTCTGGAGTCAATCGGGAAAATTGACCGATTAAGGACAAAACGGTCATTTTCTCATTTGTTGATTTATGGAGATTTTTAACCAAGATTTGATCACAGTGGACTAAAAATAATTATGTGACTACAATTATGATCCCATAATCATAAAATGATGTTTAGCAGTGTAAAATGGTGATTCTCGGTGTTTTTGGAGCACAAGGGTAAAATGGTAATTTTACCACCGGAGTGCTAAATGTGAATTTTTTTGAAAGGATTTTGCCCCAATTGGGTAATATTGATTTATATTGATGTTATTTGAGGTTGGACAGTGAAAATAATGAAATTCCGGTACATTTCGGAGTATAGGGGCAAAATCGTAATTTTGCCATCCCGGGGGCAAAACCGTAATTTTCCATCACCAGAACCATTATTTCCAGCCATGATCAACCTTGGATCAGATGTTGACTTGATGAATCAAATGGTGGAGAATAAATGGAAGAAAAAGTCAAAAAGTAAAGAAAACGGGCCAATTACGTGATGCCACGTGGCAAGCTTTTATATTTTATTATTTAAGCTATAAAAATCAGCCTTTAACCCTCATTTCTCTCTCTAAATTCGGCACCCACCAGAATTGAAGGAAAGAAAAGAAGAACAAAGAAGAAAAACACAAAACCTAGGTGGAAATTTAAGGAAAAGTGTGATTTTCAAAGGAAATCACTTGAAAAAGGTAATAAATCTTTACTTTGGCTTGTGATTTACCCTATCTATGCCTTTATTCTTGAATTCTATGGTTAAGTATGGAGATATCATGATGGGATGAATTCTGAAAAATGGGTATGAGTATGGATTTGATGTTGGATTGGATTGAATTTAAACTATGTTGGTGTTTAGGAGTAGTTAAGCACGATTATGGACAAAAATGGAAGAAAGAAATTGAGTGTCATGGTTGTTCTTCATTGACCGAACCTAGGGTGTAGAGAAACCATGAAGAAATTGTTTCATTTCAAATGAAATGATTTCATTTGAAATGAAAGAAAATAGAAAATGACAATTTAAAGTGAGAAAATGTAGTAGAAAATTTTCAGTGCTAATGCACTGTATTGGTCGAATTTTTCCATAAAGAAATGGAAAATGGTGAATGCTGAAATTGGCATTAATTGAATGATTTGTGGTGAATTAAAGTATTAGAAAAAAAAGAATGGGCCAATTCGGAACCAAATTGGACATAATAGCCGATTAATCGGGTAATTGGTCGAAATTAGGCAATGCCGCGTTAAAGCGATAATCGGACGCATTTTTGCCTTTGCATATCATACGTTAGCAATTTAAATTAATTTGTATTAGTTTGGGGGCATTATAGTAATTTCTCAATTTTATTCTGTGTTAAGGTGGTGAGAAGTCCGGAAAAGGCAAGAGAATCGTGATTGAGGATTTTTAATCCGAGAGCATCCGAAATCCAGATTTGTGAGACGGTGAGTGAACTTGCATTTCAAAATTATTTGGGGAATGCACATTGTATTGAAATAGATGATTAAATGATTTATTCAAAGTTTTAAAACAAAAAAATTACGTGCCGGGAACAAGCCCTTGATAAAAATGATTTTATGTGATGAAATTATGTATTATGCATGAAGGCATAAAATTATGTGTTTGGCATGAAAGCATGAATTATTATTTCATTGAGGTGAAATTTAATTGTGCTGAATGTGTACATTGTTATGATGTTTATATGTGTTGTTAAGAAGTATTGTGAAATTGTTACCACCGTGCACGTGTGAAGAGGAAAATGCACAGGCCTGAAATGGTGTGCAAAGTGGGGACGGCGATACGTAACGCCCACTATTTACTATAAATTCTGAAAAATTGAGCAAAGTGGGGACGACGAAACGTAACGCCCACGATTCCTGGAAACTATCACTCGTGAACATTGGTGAAGTGTGATTTGTTATCCAGGGGCTTGCAGGGACGGCGATACGTAACGCCTGCGAGTGCTCAGATATATGTGGTTGTGTGCATATGTGATTGTTCATTTCTCCTAGTATATTTGTATGAAATTGATTATTCCTTCATTATAAATTAAATTGAAATGAGGGGAAGGGTTGATAATAAATTGGATAAAAATGAATGTGTTCTAAATGTATGCATCATATTTTTAACCCTTCCTGATATTATGGCTTGTTCCTATCTTATGTTTGCTCACTGAGTTTTATACTCACCGTTTTCAAAAAAATTCATGTTTTCAAATCAGGAGATTGTAGATTCCTAGATCGCGGGATCACAGTAGTCCATCTCCTGGTAGGTGTCTGGCATTCACTAGTTGTCGTTTTATCGTACATGTCTCCGCTGGAAGTCTTGGGTTTTGTATGATGGTTATGTACATGTAATGTACACTGTTAAAGTTTATTTCTGACTGGTATAAATGTAAATGTGTAAGCAATGTAAATTGTTAAATACATGACTGGCATAGTGCATGTATATTGTGATTAAAAATGCCATTGTGCTTTGGCTGTGTCCACTCCCGGAAAGGGTGTGTGTGTGTATGTGTGACTGGATATGTCACGGTTAGTTGGCATTGTAATGCACACGGGGTGCATTACGTGTGGATGCCTCACACGAGCATGTATGGAATAAAGTAAGTGAAATTAGGCTTGCTTGGGCTTAGTGAGCTATGCTCATTGGGTCCTTGCGCCGGTCATGGCCCGGGAATTGGGTCGTGACAACAAGAATGATCTTATCTGCCCATGCGTGTTTATTAAGAAATTGAAAACCGGATTTACTATGGTAGCAATTTATGTCAACAATAAAAATTTGATTGAATGCTAGAAGAATTATCTAAAATTGTCAAATATTGGAAAAAGGAGTTTGAATCGAAAGTGTGACATCCCCTCCGGGGTCCACTCAAGGTATTGTTATAACTGGGCCAAGCTTCCAGGGTCCAGTCCACTACAGTGGCCCTCACCCTTGACACTTGGTTAATCGATCCCGTAGGACTCGAACCCCAGACCTTTTGCTTCCCCCGAAGGGAATGCCTTTCACCATTTGAGTCGGGGGAAACAAAAGGTCTGGGGTTCGAGTCCTGCAGGATCGAACAAGTCAAGTCTCGGGGGTGAAGGCCGTTGTAGCGGACTGGACCCAGTACGCTTGGCCTAGACATAACAATACCTTGAGTGGACCCCGAAAGGGATGTCACAGAAAGATTTAGGTAAAACTAAACTTTGTCTTGGTCTAAAGCTTGAGCACAAAGCAACTAGAATACTTGTCAATCAGTCAGCATACATTGAGAGATTCCTTAGACATTTTAACATGGAGAAGGCTTACCCATTAAGCACCCATATGGTTGTGAGGTTTTTGGATCCCTAAAAGGACCCGCTTCGTCTTAAAGAACCCGATAAGGAGATACTTGGTCCTAAAGTACCACATCTTAATGCAATTGAGACTTTAATGTACTTAGCATAATGTCGAGACCAAATATTACTTATGCGATAAATTTGTTGGCACATTTTAGTTCTGAACCAACTCAGAGACACTAGAATAGGATAAAACATATCTTCTGTTATCTTTAGAAAACCATAATATTATTCTAAGGATTCCACTAACTCTACTTTAGTTGGATACTCTAATGCGAGACATAAATCTGATTCGCACAAGGCTTGCTTTCAAACTAGTTATTTATTTTGCTCTAATGGGATCGCCATTTCTTACCTTTCTACTAAGCAAATGCTAATAGCTACATCCTCCAACCACTCTAAGATTATTGCTTTATATGAAACTAGAAGAAACTGTGTTTGGTTAAGATCCGTTATAACTCATATTCATAATTCTTGTTGTTTCATACCAATTACGAATTCTCCCACCATAATTTATGAAGATAATGCTGCTTGTGCTACATAAGTCAGAGGAAGATATATTAAAGGTGATAGGACCAAGCATATCTCGTCAAAATTTTTCTATACTCACAAACTCTAGGAAAGTCGACAAGTTAATTTTAAACAAATTTGCTCCATCAATAATATTATAGATCTTCTTATCAAGTCATTGTCAACTTCAACATTTGAAAAATTAGTATTTGGCATTAAGATGTGGTGAAAAATTGATTTGCCCTTGGAATGGCAAAGTATTAATTACCTTATAAGTGGTAAGCCTTGAAGCGGTAGACCCTAGAAATGGCAATATGGTTCAATTGAAAGGGAGCAATTATAGACTTAGTGCATCCAATTTTTTATGCCATTGGCTTTTTCTAGCTTAAGTTTTTTAACAAGACAGTAATAGCACATCTAATTAGGCCACCGCAGAGGTGTTGCATCCGAAAGGGAGTGTTATGGAATATGGACATATCACATCACATTAGACCAATTCAAATTATAATAAATTTAATAAATGATAAATATATTATCCACATTCTAGATATTTTAAGATTCATCTACATGTGAAAATTATCTAAGTGATAATGTGAGATTTATCAAAAAGATAATGTAATTTAGAGATATATCTTATTAAGAGATTCTAATAGCTATTAATCTGTTAAGGACTTCAATAATAAATAAGTGGTCACCCTGGCCTCATTTATAGAATAGTTATTTTTCATTCCAAGCATTGCTTTGATAATATATAAAGAGCATTCTCTCAATATCTCTTTATTCTTCCTAATTTTATTATTTCTTTTACAACATGAAAAAAAAAATCAAAAGGAGAAAAAAAGGGAATCAAGGAAAAAAAGAAATGGGTACGGAAGAGAAAGGTCAATTAGTAACGATCCGCGTAGATCAACATTAATTTGGCTTAGGTTGACCAAACCGATAGCAATTACCCTTCACTATCCACCTTGCTTTCTCCTTGTCTCTTCCTTTCCTTCTTTTACCTTTCTTCCTAATCTCTCACTCTTTTGTTTTTCTATTTTCTTTAAAATTTTTTATTTTTTATTTTTTTTGAAATTTTTAATTCAAAATTAATAAAATTAAAAAAATTTTAAAATAAAAAAATGAAAGATAATGTGGCTATTTTAGACATATGACATATTCTAGTTGGGTGTTTTTAGGCACGTCACTAATGGAGTTAGTAAGGATGCAACTTGCTTAATGGAATAAAAATTGAAGTACCTAATTACAAATATATTTCTTTATGTACCAAATCAATAGTTGAATTCTAGTTTGGGTACCAAATGTATAATTAACCCATTTCAAATTGCCTATTTTTTTATTTTGGAAAATTATCTTTTGTCGTCTAGTATAGGTTATAACTAAAAAATAATAAATTAACAAAATTATTTAATGAACACATGTCTATTACATAAATATACTTGTGAAATTGAAACACTCAATGCTTGGATAATAATTTTTTATTTTTATATAATTTACTTATAATTAGTTAGCTAGAAAAACAAGAAAAGACAAAAAATATAAATCACTCTCAAATTGTTTTTCATTAGAAAATAAGAAACAATCTTGGTAATAGAGGGGAATAGGATATGCATTGAAGATTGTTAGAAAGAAAGCAACTAAATAGATCATGGAAGATCTAAAAACATGCAAAGATGCAATTTTACCAAGCCTTAACTAGTTATAGATGGTAATGGGGTAGGTACGCAATCGTTTGTCCAGTAATAGGGGTAACCAATGATTTAACTTTCTATGAGGCAAAAATGTTTGAGACATAGGTATGATCCTAATTTTGTCATTTGAATATGAGATCTAGGTATGAGATTTGAGAACAATAAGCAATTTATAGATATATTTAAGAAATAAGGCATTTGCAAAAGGTGTGCAACTAAGGTTCATGAAAAATGAACCACACAAAGTTAGGGTAAGTTGTAGGGGCAATTCTTCATGGGATTGTTTGTGTAGGGTAGGTATTAAAACATATTACCATGAGCAAAAGTGTATAAGAAAAAACAAGAATAAGTTGTTGTCTGTATACATTTTTGAACATTCAAAGACAATATATTATCGCAGTCAAGTTTGAATATTAGAGTTTTAAATGAGTTATGTAGAGAAAAGTTAGGAGCATATGTCACGATGAGCATGTGTTAGATAAAAAGAAATATTGTGAGCTGTGAGAAGGAAGAGTTGCATAAGGGACTATGCTAGGTTGTGGGATGATGCAATAGAGTTAAATCATAGTATTCAGGCACTATAGATAAAATTCAAGTGGATAGAGAGAATGCCAAAAAAAAGAATAGTGTCCTTGAGGTTATATGTATGTTCTAAAGCTTGTATAAAAGTGTTGATTGAAGGTGTAAGCCTATTTTAGGAGTGGATGACTGCTTTAAATGTATTTGTAATAGAGACATAATGGTGGCTATAGGGACAGATGGAAACAATCAAATGTTTTCATTTGCTTAGGCAAAAGTAGAGGTGGAATGCAAGACCTATGGAATTGATTACTTGAAATTTAGATGGATGATGTTAGGCATATAGATTCTGAAGTATTAACGGTAGTCTTAGACATGCAAAAGATATGTAAGTTTACTATATGTTTAAGATTTTATTTACTATATTTATATTTGTTAGCTTTAAATTCATTCTTATTTAAAAAGACAAAAGAAAATGCTCAAAATTGATATAATAAGTTTATTCTAAAGTCATGATTCACTGTAAGCTTAAGAAACATTCAATAACCTTAAAATATTTAATAAAATTCAATTCATGTATTTTTTTTAAGTATTTCAAATCATATTAAAATGGGAAAATTGTTCTTAAAAGAAAAAAGCTCAAATTAAGAAATATTTTAATACAACAACAAACAGGATTAGTCCTAAGGGTTAGAAGATAGATCCCTTTGAGACAAAAGCAAAAGGAACATCAACCAAGACTATAATGATTGATCTCATGGATTAAAGGATTGATCTTAATTACTTAAATGTGAGATCTTTACCTCAACATAAGGGTAAAATTGTAAACTTCCTTAATGAGTTTTTAGATTACTCATTTGAATGTTAATGTTTCAAAGAGTTTCCTTGTAAACTCATAATTCAAAGGTTTTAAGTTTATTTGGAAAGAATAAAAGAGAAATGATTCAAAAAGGATGAGTTTTGGCAAGAAAAATTTGTTTTATTGCAAAAGTATCAATACCCAAGGGAAAAGAATTGATAATTAGTGGCTACAATGCCTTGGGAAGCATTTTATGCAAAAAGCACCGATACCTCAAAAAGAGACGCATCGATACTTAATGGCTAGAATCCCTTGGAAAAGTGTTCTCTATAGTAAGTATTGATACTTGCATAATAATTATTGATACTTGTGGTGTGAATTCTAATAAGTATAAAGGAAAATAGAAAAAAAAAAAGGGTGGGTTAACCATTTCACTTTCTCTCCCAAGGTTTTCCTTCCCTTTTCCTTCTCTTAATTTCCACCTTACAAATCTCATTAATTTGACTTCAATTCTAGCTCTGAACTTAACTAAGGTAAAAATCTAAGCCTTCGAGCCTTGCAATTCTTGGATTTTTCAAATAAAATTTTCCTTCTAAAAGAATTTCACTTTTCTAACATGTTAAGTTTTTCCCCATTTGGATTTCTTGAGTTAAGCTCATCAAGGTAAGTATAAATTAGAAAGACAAGTGAATTATGTGATGAATTATTGATTTGAAGGAGAATTTAGGTAGGAAATTGGTTTGGGAGAAGTTAGTTAGGGAATGTGAGGGTAGTTGATTAAGTTAAGAAATTTGTGTTAAGTTGATTTTGTAATTTGATTGTTTTAGGTCCCATTAAAGCTTCAAGGTTTAATAGCTAAAGAAGCTAGGCTAAGTGTTGTTAGTTTAGGAGGTGGTATCAAATTAGTGAATCGACTTGCATTTAAATTGTTTTGATAAAAATGCATAAAGTGTTTGAATGCAATGTTTTGAGTATGTTTTTTCTTGAACATTTTCAAATATGAATGGGAACAAGCTTTTGAAATTGTTGTCCAATTGTTGTGAATGAAATGTGTTGAGCATGAAAGATTAGATATTTACAAATTGTTAGCTTTATTAGCTTTAAAATGATTATAGTTTTGAAATGACAAAAATGATCAAAATTGCTTGAATGAACTTTGAACTTGTTTAAATGATTTTTGAAGTTTTTTTGAATCATTTTTTGAACTTAATTTATTAATGTTAAAAACTCTCATACACTTGTTTAAGTGTTTCCATGTGAAAAGTTTCAAAATTGTTTCAATGAGTTTTGAAATTGCTTGAATAAGTTTTAAACCTTCATTGCATTTGCTTTTGAAATGTCTAAATATTTGGCATCAAATTAGGTTAAAAAAGAAACATTTTCTATATTTTAAGCTACAAATGTCAATACCATAGTATTGGGTATTGTTACATTTTACACAAAGTGCTTTTGGATGCAAGGTATGGATACCTATTTTAAAAGTATCGCTACCTTGACCAAATGTATTGATATCTAGTGAAACGTATGGAATGAAAAGTATCGATGCTTGAGGTCCAGAACTAGTTGTTAGACACGAAATTCAAAAGAAAAACGACTAATTTCTTCACTAAATCATCTTCGATGGCTCCAAATCGTCTCCAACTATAAAAAGGACTTCTCAAACACATTTACAAGGTTAGAAGATAGCAGAAATACAACAAATACTCAAGCATCAAATCTTATGAAGAAAAAGAAGACAAAGAAAGAGAAACCAAGTTAGAGCAAGCTATTCTCATTATTCCACTTAGTTTTTAAGCTATCATTGTGTTACAAATTGTTTGTACTTTTATTCCTATCATTTGTACACATCTTTGTATCATTCAAACACTTCCAACTTTGTACTTACTTAGCAGAACCCATATTCTAAAGGTATATTTACTTAAATCTCATAAAAGAGAAAAATGTTGTACTTTAGCATTTAAAAGGTAATATTTAGAGGTTATACTTGATCCTTGAAAGGCATAGAGGTTATACTTCAGCCTCCAAAAGCTAATATTTAAAGGTTATGCTTGAACCTTGAAAAGGCAATGGTTATGCTTAGTCCTTGAAAAGGCAATGGTTATGCTTGAACCTTTAAAAGGCATTGTATTGAATTTATTCAATAGTGGATTTAAACTCTTTAGCTTGCTAAGGGAGAGGAAATGGGCACCAATAGAGAGGGTCGAACCTTTAGAAATTCTATGTATTTTCTCTATACCTTTTACTCATTAAACTTGTGCATTTTATTTTAAGGAGTTTGAAATTTGGTTTACAATTTGCTTATTCATTATTTTGTTTATCAAATTACTTATGGCATGTTTTAAAATGAAAACAAATTCAAAAAAATTGATTTTAACTTGTTTTCATTGAAAAGTTTTTAGATTGCCTTCATTAGAAATTTAATTCAAAGACAAGAATTTTTAAAAATCCAATTCACCCCCATTTGGATATTTTTACATTATTATTGAGTTAACATTCCTAACAATTGGCATAAAAGTTTGGACTCAGTTTTGTAGGTTTAAAAGCCTTTGAATGATCCTTGTTAGCTGCAAGACATAGCCATGAACTTTATTGTAACAATTCTTGGTGAAGGGCAATCAATTGTGGAGCCTTCTCTATATAAAGGTGTCAACAATTGTTGATTGTTCATGCAAGCCAACTAAGGAAGAAAAAGAGTGGGATACAAGCGAAATAAAATATGGTACAAATCAATGCTAAAGTCATGCACGTTCTCCTTTGGGCACTTGGAGATAAAGAAAACAATAGAGCTTCCAAGTGTGAAAACGCCAAAAAGATGCGAGAAAAATTAGAAGAGTTGTATGAGAAAACAAAGAAGGAAGAGGAATTGGAAGAAAAACCTTGTGAAAGTCAATGCTCAACAAGTGACAAGGCAATTAGAGATAAGGAATCAAGTGATATTCAATCCTTAATCCAATTCGAATCATGCCTCATGGCTCTTGAAGAGCTTATAGTAAACCTTTTACTTTGTGAACCCATCTCATATTCATTTGGTGAATAGCAAGATACCTTTGAAGAATTAGCTTATGAATTTGAGAAAAAAATTTTAAGCACAAGAAAATGATTTCAAAACTTAGTGTTGAAAATGAATTTTTGCTAAAGGCAAAAATCAAATTGGAAAAAGAGAATGAAAAATTGAAAATTGATTTTGATGCATGCAAAAAGAAAATTGATACTTTGGAAAAAGAGAACTTGGATGTAAAAATGAAGTTTAAAGATTTACTAAATGGAAGACAAAAGGTTTTCATAAATTCCTAATTTTCTAGAATGACTAAATGTCCTCATTGCACATTTCATGGTCATAATTCATTCACTTATCTTATTAGAAAATAGGATTAGGCAAGTGTGGGTTCCACAAGAAATTTTGTGTCATGACACTAACTCTCAAGGATCCAAAGCAATGTTGATACCAAAATTCAAGTGAAAAGTGTCTTTTGTAAGTGTGCTAGACCAAAAAGGAACAAAAGATTAGAAGATTGAATGCTCTCTAGACACATATGGAAAATGGATGATGTTTATACCAAAAGTCATTTATTTGTTTAATTGAGAATTTTGGTTGTTTGTTCTTATTTTCTTGGATTGCGTTGATTTACCTTGTTTTCTCAAGTTAGTTGCTTCTTTTAATTGAGAATTTGGTTGTCTATTCTTATTTAAATATTAAGTGCATAATTCTTTATCTATTTTCTTTTAAGTTTTACTAATAAATCTTAATTATTAAAAATTGATTTAATATGGTACATGTTATAAATTGCACAATCTTGAAGGAAGTATGAGCCTATGAGACTAAAGATTGACTACGTGCTTATATTTGATTTCGAATACTTAATAAGTTTACTGTAAATATATTCTCATATATTGCGAAAATGATTTCATATTATTCTTTTGAGAAAAATGATTTTTGAGCATGATCTTGAACATAAATAAGCTTGATGTTGATGACATGATGGCAATATGAGCTCACTTGTTTGATTTGCGCTTTTTTCGTTGAGTTCAATAGAACAAGAAAATTAATGAGAATATTTAATAGTACTTATGAGAATAATATCTTTGATAAAATTATGAGAGGGTATCATATTGAAAAACGTATAAAGCCCAGTGGGTCGATTGGCCCAATTTCGTTACTTGTACGTTACAAATTAACCTAACTGACTTGCCTTGTTTTCAATGTGCATTCCATGTTTTTAGAGCATTTAGTATTCAAAGCCCAATTGGTCAGTTAGCCCAATATGTCACAGTTGCACTTTGCATATTTTTTGTCTTTATAAAATTCAAATACTACTTGATAAAATAAAATATGTAAAACAATTATGATAATATATAAAAGTTTTACACTATTAGCTCACCGGAACACATCACATCATTGATAAGTAAAAACAAAAACTTATTAGGTCTTAAAAATAAATTTTAAAAAATTTTAATAATTAAACAAAAGAATAAAATATTTTCAAAATCTCACTGAAATTTCTCTTCCACGCCCCTCTCCCTCCACTGGGATAGCTAGAGTATTGCCCTTTTATCAAAAAAATTGCTTTAATTAAACTATTTTTATTATTGTAGAAGTATTGGAAATGAAGGCAAGACTTAGGTTATATTCCTTAGATCAAGTTTGTGAAGTTTCTTATTGAAAATGATCAAATAAAAATTAAATTTGAAATTTTAAACCGACCTTTTACATATAGGTCAAGTATACAAAATTTGAAATAATTTAAAACACGTTTTATTATCTTATGTAAATTGGCATTTTTTTAAAAAATTCTGATAATTTTTACTATTCAACAAATATTGACCAAATTTCGTATAATAATACTACTTTTAATTAATTTCTTACACATTACTTTTTTTTTATTGAATTCTATTAACTTTTTGATTTGAGTTTTATTTTGTTATTTTGAATAAAAATTTTCACAAATTTAATGTAACAAACTTTATCTATGTTATCTCTTTAAAACGAATATATGGAATTGAAATAGTAGATAGAGAGAATTTCTTTTTACCACAAAATTTATGTTCTGCTAAAGAAAGATGTCAAACAAGAAAATGATAGGATAAAGTAATCATCTTTTATGCTTCCTCGTACATAAAATTGGCCTTGTCAATATCCAATGTAACTAGGGGAGCAGCGGATGATTTTGAACGGCGTTGGTTATGGAGGGTACCTACCTAATCGACCTGCATGAACCACTAAGGGAGGAAGTGAGACACCAGAAATTGACCATACTCGGTCAGTTGATCGATTAGGGCTTTAAAATTACAATTCACTTTCACCAAATTTTAAATAATGGGAGAAAGTCAGAGTGGGGGAGATGAGCACTAAAGAAGAATTAATACCTTAGAAAATTTTATTTGACTACTACTCTTCTTAACAGCTATTGAACTTTTTTCATATGAATTGTTTTGTACGTGTCTGTTTACATGAACCGTGTGCATACGACTATCTTCCATGTGTGGCTTATATCATAAATTAATTCTTCTTTAAGCTTGATAGATAAGTGGCGGCAACTTCAAACAACACAGGAAGAGCTTGGAAACTCCAAGCGGAGTGGCTCGACAGATGAGCCCGATGACAACAGTAGAAAGAGAAAATGGACAAATGGGGGAGCTTCAGCTTAGGGTTTCACAAGGGTAAGTAGGTACCGACTTAGGGAGTTAGGGGGGGGGGGGGGGGGGGGGGATTAATGAGAATAAATATGTAATTTTCCCTACATATATAATAAAATAAAGACAAAAGAATTGGTTTTTCATTCAGTGTTGGTAGGCAAGTTTCCGTACTGATGATCGAGTCGATATTTCGCTCAAATTGTAGCAAGAAATAGATCAACACACCAATGCTGATCAATTGAGCCGATGTCAACGAAACATGTCAGCATCGGTCGATTGGTCGGTTATCACCTATCGCTGCTCATCCCAAAATCTAACAATAATTTCAACTTCTACATAGCCGTCATGATATTGAATTGCTATTGACAAGGATGTCTATTGTATTTATTATCTTTTTGAGGTGTAGTTTGATACAGGTTTTGAAAATTTTTTAAAAATTTATTTTTAATTTGTAACGTATTTAATTACTAAGTATGAAAACGACTAAAATGAGTAATTTGTAACATATCATACCCAAGACTCGACCCAAGTCGAACCAGGCTTGAGGACCTGATGGGTAGCTCGACTTGTAGATAATCATATACTTAATTTTTATTTAAAAATGATCAAAAATATAGTTAATATTTAACTTTTAGTAATATATCAAAGAGTTTTGTTACAATACAAATTCAATACACAACAGATTTAGCAATAAAAATTCAACACCTATTTTTTTCAATTAACTTGTCTAACAACCACTTGAAACATATTAACAATTTTCCATTAGGCCATTTTCAAGTTCCAAGTTTAAAATGTTTTGAGTTTAGAACTCATTTATTTTCAAACCGGCGCAAATTTGGGTTAGATAAATGTTCAGAAACAGTAAATTCTCTTGCCACTTGTACATCTGAGGTCATTGATAATTTATTTATTTTTCTTGTTACTATATAACTTATCCAACAAATAGATTCTCTTTTCCCCTAAACACAAACGGATCCCCTAAGAACAATGCAATCAGGATTTAAGATTCTTGTCTGTTCCCTTCCTTAAATTCTAGCATACCTGCTCAGGGCAATGTCTCCTCCATATGATCCTACTTGTTTCAATTACTTTTTGTACATTAAACGAGTATAATTGGTGCAAAAATAGGCATACATATAACCACGCATCACTCCCAATCTTTGCATGTGATTTCCAAAAATTATCTCATTTATTTGAGTAACTCAAAATTATATGCATACAAAAAATATATTTGGTAAAAACAATTAAGTTAAAAATGTTGCTTCTTTCCAACATAATGCAACCGCTTTGTACTTAGTATCAAATGGCAAATGAAGACTATAAAATTTGATTGATATTGACAACAATAATTGCAGAAAAAAATTAATTAGGAGATATGAACGAACGTAATAATAAAAGAAGCACTACAACAACGTGGAATGAGAAGATATTGTTATTAAAATGAGGGATGGTATTGGATCCAGAGACGATAAGCTTTTGGTTTCGGCCCCAACAATAGAGAGATTCCCGTCCCTTCTTAAAATAATCCAAAATCTTTTTGCCATGTTGTTGTTTTTATTGGTTAAGAAGTCATATTCCGAATCTGATGCAATGAATGTGGGAACTGAAGTGGATGCAACAGGTGTTTTTGCTATTTTTTAGAATGCTGCCTTTTAGAATCTTCTCGTCTTGTTGGGTGGCTACCTCTTCCATGATTTCTGCCCTCCTTTATACCATTTTTTTTTTATTAATTGCTTGGTAATTTGATAGCTTGATTATTAGGACCTCATCATATCAAAGCAACAAAACTAATAGTTGATGTGTTTGTCTTGATTCCCATGAGGTTGCTCTTTGTTTAGTTTATAATAAGGGATGTCTCAACTAAGAACACATTTGGAGCTGTGTTTGATTGCCAACTTAATGTCAAACTAAATAAATTTTGTGATAAAAATCCCGGTTGTTAATAAATTTTGCTTCTCAATCACAAAATATTTTCCGTTAAAAATTCTTGGTTGTCAAACCTAATTGTTCACTCGATACATTTCAAGTTTTTTTGTTTTTGCAAATTAATGCTTATTAGTTTGACAATCAACAAAAAAAAAATTTGATTTAATAATAAGATACGTGCGTTCCTATACACACAAATATATATTTCAATCATCTTAATTGATATCAGCTATAGTCAGGGAGGTTATGAAAAGTGTCCAAAACTTTTTTTTCTTATTTAAAATAATTATTGATTTAAATCTTTTATAATTGATTTAAAATTTCTATTATTCTAAACAATTTATAAAGAATTCAAGCTTACAATCAAATTGCACACAATTCAATTATTTTATATATTCTAAAATTAATCTAAATCATAAATGCACATGAACTTTTGACTCAATAATTAGAGATAACCGAATATGCAAGCTGATGAAGGAATAACAAGATCTTTAGTGTCTCAATTTATGATAGAAAATTTGCATATTGATGATCTAAACATATGTCCCATCAAAGTAAATGGGTTCACTTATGCTCAGAGCACTGATTAATGGGTAGCAAGAGACAGTTACCAACTTTATCCTTTGAAAAAGTTTATGCTCAAATTAAGTTCCGATAAGATTAGTACAAAACTAACAAGTAGTGCATTAGTGGGCTTAAATACTTTGGAGTCGAAAAGGAGTCAAGAGTTTGACTTGGATGATATTTGAGGGCAGCGCCAATGAATGTTATAGCTAGCTATACCCGTCTTGTGACCAAATAGGAATAAATTATCTTCAAAAAAGGAAGAATCAATACTAAAGTGGGTGAATGGATTAATTACTAAATTGGCTTAGGTGGAAATCGTAATCAAGTAGTGGGAAACTTTTACCTACAAAAACATGACATGCTTATCTACAAATAAGACACAGAGTCAATTGCTTGTTTAATCAGCAACCTACAAAGTGAAATGAGCTTATCTGCATCAAAGTCAAATCACAAAGTGAACACTAGATTTTCTCCACTTGGATAAACAGAACAGTTTTAAACGAGAGAGACCAAAACCAGTTTCCCTATGCTGAGTTTTTTCACAAGTCCTTGCTTGGAAAAGATATTTATGGGTGCAAAACCATTAGACATCAACAGCCAAAGCTTAAGGATTCATTTTGATGGATACCAACAAGTATTGAATGTGACTCTTGTGTCTTAATTTGTGTATCTTTAGAATTAGATCATGACAGCACTTGATTAGGCTCATTTTCAAGCAACCAACAGGATGGGAACTAACGACATTGGTGGGTTTTATACTACTGGAAGTATTAATTTGGATTATGGCAAAAGCAAAATTGAGAACAACAAAAGTTTGACTTTATTTTTTATTATTTATTTTGACAGAAATCCTAAGATAGAGACAAAGTGCCCCAGTCCCAAGTTAACCTCGATAAAAAGTGGCAAGTCAAAATCACATATTATCAAAGCCAGTGAGGAACGACCATCCCAATCGAGCTAATTTGGCATGGTGGGATTCTAGATGTTGGAACTTTGATAATATCTATCAAAGAGGCTTTGATATTGGTTGTGTACAGCTGGGGAAACGTTAGAATAAAAGGGAAATGGCAGATAAGTAGGATTCCAATCTTGGCTTTATTGATTGGGGACGTGTCACTTGCAGCCAATGTAACCATTCATTATTGTTTTATCCTAATACTTGTAATTTTCCTCATTCCGAATGCATTCAGGCAGAAGCCTTTTACGTTTATATATATGTTTCCTTTTATCTTATCCCCTGTCCTCGTCAACCAATAGTTGTAACCTTCAAAAATCAAGTTCCAAGTTAGAAATTTCTAATCTAAATTGTTGAAATTTAATAAATGCAGAAAGTTGGAACATTTTCCCAATCCTTTTTTGTCATTAGGTTAGATCTAATAATTTTGTGCACGATAAGGGAACGCTAAACAAGTTTGAGTTTAACTTTAATGTATTTCATGTCTAATCGTGTCTGACATGTTTAAAATACAAAAATTTTCGTTATCTTAACATGTTAGACATGAGTAACACATTTAAACACGTTTAATTAATCATGTTAATCCTGTTTAAACATATTTCTGTGACACGTTTATCAATTTGTTTAAAATTAATAGCCAAAGACTATTTTAGCCTTACTTAAATAATTTTAAACAATTATTTTAATAAATTTTTAAAATTTTATAAGGATAATAATGTAATTTTAAATAATTTTTCTTGTTATAAATTTTGTTGTAATTATTGATTTTAAATTTAAATTATAAAATTATATTTACTTATAAATATTTTTATTTGATTATGTTAAATGTGTTAATCATGTTATTAATCATGTCGTGTTGTGTATTGATACGTTTAATAAATATGTTAATCACGTTTTATTGTGTTACACGGTTATTAAACATATATGTATATGTGTTTCAGATTTAATATACAAATTTATTCGTGTCATATTCGTGTTTAACTTTAACGTATTTTGTATCTAATCGTATTTAACACATTTAAAACATGAAAATACAAATTGTCAAGTCTACATTAGGCAATGGAGGTAAGTTCAAATAAAAAGAAAATAAACATTTTCTTTTCTTTTTGACTAAATACCCAAATAAGTCCTTGAACTATCTTTATAAAGTCAATCAAACCCCTATCTTTTTTATTGTGTTCAAATAAGCATTGAACTTTTATTTTGACTAAAATATTCCTCTCTAACTTTACATGTAGCACTTTTTATGCCACATGGTAGATGACATGGTATAAAATTGCTGATTCAGATTTTTTTTACCCATTCATGTGTCCAAAAAATATTGATTAAGGATTTGAAAAAAAAATCAAAAGAAAAAACTAATTACTCTCTCTCCTAATCTAGAACAAAGTTTTGTGTTTAAACAAATTAAATCATCTAAGGGTTTAAACCAAACTTACTAAGACCTATTCGGTTTAGCTTTTTTCAGCTTCAAAGTTATTATGGAGCTCTTATGAAAAATTATAACTTTTAAAATTAAACTAAAGCTATTTGGTAAGCAGTTTAACAAAATAAATTATATAAGTTTTAATTTTAGTTAAAATATCATAAAGAATATTCATGTCATCTTCAATCACTTAACAAATCATAGCAGAACAAGTCTGCTTCAAATTTATATATGATTTCAAATGTTAAAATAAAAAAAAATTAATAAAGAAATGGCATAACTCTCAAACTTATATAGTAGTAATAATATTAGATTTTTATTGATTTAGTAGGCAATTGGATCATAATGCTTTAATTCCCAAAAAAGAATGGTGCATTTGACATTAAAACCCTTTTTAGTGAAAAAGAGAAAACCTTCAAATAGTATTTAAATGTAGTTTCGAATTTTGGGTCTTCTTTTCTCTTAATCTTTGTAAGAACAAAAAATTCTAGATTTTGCTATTCTGATACTAAGCTTCTATTTTTTTTCTATTAGTCTTTGTAGAAAGAGGTAGAGAAAAGAGAGAATGCGATATGCTTTGGAGAATGGTAATTCACAAAGGGAAGGAAAGGAAAGAGAGATTGATTGAAAGAACGGTGTTTCTTTAAAGAAAAGAAGAGAAAGCCCTTCATTAGAGCTTTTCTTTAAGCTCTTTTTTTTTTCAATTTTATTCTTTTAAAAACACTATTTTTTTAGAACTTTTCAAAAATCATGTTTGGCAGGTTCTAAATTATCTTTGACTATCCAAAAAAACAAAATTCTATTAGAAGAAGTAAGTTCCTTTTTTCTATTTTGCAAGAATTGCAGGCATTGTTCTATATATGAGATTTCATGGAGATTTAATGGGCTGACTAGGATCTTTAGTTAATTTGTTAAAAAAAGGTCTCTAAAGAGTACTTCAAGCACCATATTCTTAGTGGGATGGTCATTGGTGGATTTGTTGAGAATCAGTTTGCGCTTATTAAAAGGCTCCCGTTAATTTCCCGACTATGTTAAATTGCAGTGATAACAAAATTGGTTAAGAAAATTTGTTTCCCTTAAGGATTCTAATGCTTTGTTGCTTTTCTTGATGATCTATTTTTCTATCATTTTCCTGGGTTTCCAGTGTCACTCCTTTTATTTGTTTTTTGGGTTTCTGTTGTTTCTTTGTTTTTGCTCAAGTTTGCTAATTGTGTGATTCTGGTTTTCTTTTTTTCTGCAACTTCGTTTTGTCTTGAAGTGGAGTCTGTTCAACGGTGATGTAGAAATGGCTATGTTGATTGGAAGAACTGGAAATTCAAGAATTTATTTAAAAAAGGAAAAGAAAAATTAGGATGAAAATTAAGTAAACAAAATTGAAATTTGAAAAAAAAAATGGCGAAGTACTTGAAATTGGAAAGGGATTGAGAGGGAGGAGATGAAATACCTAATTGTTTTTGTTGTTTTTTTTTGGGGGGGGGGGGGGGGGTGGTGTGGGGGGGCCTGTTTTAAAAACCGTATTGAATGTTATAAACAACAGTAATAAGGATTCATATGAAGCAATTAGTTTTTTTTTTTAATTTTTTTGCAATCATTAACTAATAATTTTTAAACATGTGGACAGGTAGAATAAGAAAAACACAAATCCTAATTAGTAATTTTATGCCAAGTCATGTACCATATGGTAGTGACATCATCAAAATGACATATTAACCTATCACATGGTAGATGATGAGCATAAAAAGTAGGGAGATTTTTTTTTTTAGCCATTAAAAATAAGGCGTGTTTAAAAATAGCCAGCAAGATAACTTTAACTGTTTTTAGCCAAAAAAGTACATTTTCGGACAAAAATGCCCTTAATGAGACATCTTTGTTCTGGGCACTCTGAAACACCCGGACGGCGGAAAATTATGCAAAGAAATTAGCGAACATCTATTTTTTCCGCAAAACATCCTTTTTTTTTTTTGGAGAAGCTTGTGCAAAAGAAAATAATGTTGCATGAGATGGATTTTCTGAATGTTCGAACATGGCATTCAGATAAACCGAACGAGGAGGGGAGGTGGTCGTGATGAATCGAAAGCTTGGAGCACGATGTGAAACCGAAAATCCTGCTTAAGGAGGTGAATCGAAAGGAGAAAGACGTGAATGCAAAGCACGAAATGGTCGTGCTACAGCAATAGGGACAGGCCATTGGGTTTAGGGTTTGTGAAAGGGAAAATGTGACACGGCAGGGTGTAGAGTTGGTGACACGGCAGGGTGCAGAGTTGGTGACACGCCAGGGTGCAGAGTTGGTGACACGGCAGGGTGCAGAGTTGGTGACATCCCCCCCTTGATATAGTAAACTTTAGAATTGTCACTAGCCTAATAAATAAATCTGTTTCTCTTGGCCTCCGACCTGTTTGCAATGTCCAACCCAGGCTATTTAAAATCCAGAGTCTCTGGATTTCAAATAGCCAAGGTTGGACAATTGCTTACAGGTCAGAGGTGAAGAGAAATAGATTCATTATTCGACTAGTGGACAACTCTAAAGTTGAATACATCAAGGCGGGATGGAAACAACTGCAAAAAATGCTCGGAAGAACTGCGGATGAAGCATCGACAAAGTCTGCTTTAGAGGCAACGTACGGTCTGTCTATGAGAACTGAGGAGTTTTGGACTATATATGGTAGAGGAATATAAACAGACCTAAACCGACTTTACCAGTTTAAACGTTTCGGCTACCACTGCGGACCTGGTCGTGACACGCCAAGTGCATGCAGATATTGGTGGTGACACGGCATGGAGCTGAGTTGGTGACACGGCATATGCTGAGTTTGTGACACGCCATGGTGACACGGTTTTGAGTGTGTGACACGGCATTGCTTTAACATTTGACAGGCCAGGGTTTGCTTTGAAGTATGTGACACGGCATTAATAGAAAGGCTGGCACGGCGGATTGAAAAGCGGGCAGTTTCATGAATATCCCTTAATTTTAAATTTTATTTATTCATTTTTCACAGTAAACCGTTCATATTCCCTTTTCCTCATTCGTAAATGTCTGTGTGTGTGAACCAAGGGCTGTTCGATTCATTTCTCATTGCGAAAGGTCGAAGGGAGTTCAACTTCGCTGTTTAGAAGGTTAACGACACCACTGCAACAGGAAGAAGAATGTCGGATATCGGTGAAGAGGTACGTGAGACTGGAAAAAAAAAACCACAAAAAAAACCTTCATTGATTTCGGTAATTGATTTTAAGGGTTTAGGGTGATACATATGGTCGTCTTTTTTGTAAATGTTAAGTTTTAAACTGTTTGAGTCCTGGTTTGGTGCTGTGTTGACTGGACTTTGGGGTTTAGTGTGTGACAACATCTTCACCTGATATGCATGGCGTGTCACAGCATTTCACCTGCTATGCATGGCGTGTGACAGGCGTGTGACAGAATTTCACCCCATATGCATGGCGTCGTGTGACAGCATTTCACCTCATATGCATGGCGTGTCACAGCATTTCACCTCATATGCATGGCGTGTGACAGGCGTGTGACAGAATTTCACTCCATATGCATGGCGTCGTGTGACAGCATTTCACCTCATATGCATGGCGTGTGACAGGCGTGTGACAGAATTTCACTCCATATGCATGGCGTCGTGTGACAGCATTTCACCTCATATGCATGGCGTGTGAGAGGCGTGTGACAGAATTTCACTCCATATGCATGGCGTCGTGTGACAGCATTTCACCTCATATGCATGGCGTGTGACAGGCGTGTGAAGAATTTCACTCCATATGCATGGCGTCGTGTGACAGCATTTCACCTCATATGCATGGCGTGTGACAGACGTGTGACAGAATTTCACTCCATATGCATGGCGTCGTGTGACAGCATTTCACCTCATATGCATGGCGTGTCACAGCATTTCACCTCATATGCATGGCGTGTGACAGGCGTGTGACAGAATTTCACTCCATATGCTTGGCGTCGTGTGACAACATTTCACCTCATATGCATGGCGTGTGACAGGCGTGTGACAGAATTGCACTCCATATGCATGGCGTCGTGTGACATCATTTCACCTCATATGCATGGCGTGTGACAGCATGGTGCCTCATATGCATGGCGTGTCACAACATTTCACCTCATATGCATGGCGTGTCAGAACAATTATTTATATAGTTAGTACACCTTTTGGGCACATTATTGGTTAACTGACTCGTGCACGTGTGCCATGTGATGCAGATGCATCGTAGAGAATATGAGGATCTTGACAATGTCCTCATTGTGCCGAGGGAGAAGTGGGCCTTCAATGTCTCAATAAACACCCACTGTAAGTGGTCCCAGCTCCATTACATCAACAAGACTCTCCAAGAGAAGGGGGAGTTGGATGCAGTGAAGCGTACATGCTTCGGAATGCTCCTGGATGTCTATCCGCAAGGCTACTTCAGCGCTGGTCTCCTTCATAACATAATGATTCGTCGAATCAATGAAAGGGAGGCAACGGAGGAGGAGCTCTGGTTTGCTATCGGCAAAAGCAAGGCGCGGATATCGAAGCAGGAGTTCTGCCTTATAACCGGGCTGAAGTTCGGTCCAATGCCCAATGTGTTCACACGTTCGTACGAGATGGTTGCGGACGGAATTCATGCGAGATACTGGAGCGGCCAGGATAGCATAAAGCTGCAGGCTTTGCTTGACACGTTCCGCGGAGGAAACTTCCAGCTGGAAGGAGACGCGACCAAGATGGCACTCGTCTTGATCGCAAATAACATTTTATTTGGGCAAGACTACCGTAGACGGGTGACACCTTGGTTGCTGTCATTGGTTGAGGACCTTGACGCTTGGAACGCATTTCCGTGGGGCCACTATGTTTGGAGGCTCACCTTGGACTACCTATTGAAAGGGTTCGAGGTGCCTACCTCAAGCGAAGCAAAGGAAAGCCGTTTACGGTACAACATCTACGGCTTCGTATGGGTGATACAGGTATTGTCACATTTACCGCTTTTGTTTGGTTTCGAGAAAATAATTTATTGTTGCACTGTTTAATAATTTACGTTTGATAATGTTTACAATTGACTTGCAGTTCTGGGCATTGGAGGCAATTCCGGTCTTACGAAAAATAGTAGCCCCCTCTGCTCCGAAGGATAACGTGTACCCGCGAATATGCAGATGGCAATGTAATCAGAAGCCAAAAGACCTGCACAATGCCGTTGAGAAGTTCGAGTCATCTAAGCAAGTGAGTGAACAGCTACAAATTGATCGATCCTTCATATTTGTATAAGAAATTTGCCTCAAATTTAAACGTTTGATAAATATTTTTCTTTTGTAGTTATGGGCCCTGGAGACGTTGGAGATCACCCCGGAGGAGGCCAACCGGGAGTATTTGGTGGACCTCGATGTGCCGTTATCGGAGGGCCACCAGTACGTGCCAATCGGGCAGACGGAGGATCGGGGTGATCACATTGGTGTCGCTGCCAGGTCGAAGAGGAGAAGCCTGAAGGAGAAAAGATCCACCGCTTCAAGTAAGCGGATGCGCACCGACTCTCCCAGTGTTGATGAGCCGTTGGCCCCAGAGTTGATGGAACAAGGAGACGACCATGGTGCAGGAAGTGAACAGCCGGTATTTACGGTTCTAACATTTTTTTTACATCCATTTTGATATGTGATTATCTACTAACATTTATGTGCGTGCAGTTGGATCAACCTACGACAGCTCCACAACCACCCACCGGTCCTCCTCAGTCACACGTTCGTATTGAGCCGTCGGTAAGTTTGGTTATAACGATTTCTGTTCAAAGTTTCGACATATGTTGAGCTAGAAACAAAGTAACTTATGTCATTGCAGTTCACGGAGGCCACGTCCAGTCCGCAACCAGCAATGGCTCCGACTCCGATTCAACCGCATACTGCCCATGAGCTGCCGGTAAGGATATTAAAGTTGTTATATTGGTTTTCCACACGTTTCCTATATGATTTTATTTTAACACCACTAATATATATGTTATTGCAGTTGACCCAATCGACAAGAGTCAATGACGGCATAGGCACAAAACGTCAGCTCCGACATATCATGCGGGAAATGTCGAAGCTGAAGGCATCAATTAAGTCTTTGACTTTTGCGGTTGAAACGCTAGAGGACCGCATCGTTTCACGGGTTCTAGCTGGGCTGAAATCACAAGTACGTTAATCTTTTTGCACTTGTATTTTGCTATTTTAGGTCAATTCGCTATCGAATTTTCACAGTTGTCTCGTTCTGTAGGCCGGTCCTTCATCCGACAATGCTGCTGAGGGTCACGATGATCCTGATGATGGGCAGCGTGAGGAGCATGGTGCCAGCCTTCAATCAGAAGATGCTGAAGGAGCGGAGGTTGGTGAGGCCGATCCTACTGAGCATACTTTCGCGGGACAGGAGGGAGCCCTTCAGTTATTAGAGTCAGCCATAGAGCATCTTCCTCCATCCGAGGCGATCGTCGTGCTTCCAGCAGCAGGATCGGGCGAGCTTGCTCTGACCATTCCTGAAGCCACCAGCTCACCACTATCCTCTGATTACTATCATCTTGCAGCAGCAATTGCCGACCCTACTGAGCGGGCACGGGTGATTATGGCGAGCAAATACCTTGCAAGCCCGTATGTCGACCCCGCATTGACTCGTCGGGCGGTGAAGGACACGATGATGGAAGCATACGAAGCCTTCAAGAAGAACCAGTCCGCGAGGTCAGCTTCTAAATATCAATTCATTGTTGTTTTCTATAGAAACATTAATCCACCATCGCTTATCAAATTCATTTTGTGACATATGCAGGCGTAACGTCGGAATCTTAGGGGATCAAGGTCTTGACTTCTTCACATCGTTAGAGGATCCCCAAGAAGAAATGACAAGTGAACACATCTACGCATGCCTCAGCGTTATCTGTAAACGGACGACAGGCCCAAAATCGAAGCATTACACTGCCCGTGCATGCGTGGTTGACATGATATTCTTTGTAAGTTTTCTGCAAAAAATTTTATTTTTTTCGAAGCTTTTCAGTGCATTAAGTCTAAACCAATGCAAATTTTTTTTCCAGGACACCATCCGTATGCTACACTTGACATATAAAACCGAAGATGCCCTGTCAAGCATGCAAATTCTGACTGATTTACGGGGGTATGTGGAGGGTGAAAGGCCGACATACGGCAAGAAATGGGAAGAGGTCGATTTCATCCTCGCTCCTTGCAATGTTGATGGGCATTGGGTGGTGGCAAAGATCGATTTGGGTAAGTGGAAGATCAAGGTGATCGACTCCGCAACAACTTCGGCAGCGAAGGATAACGGAGTTCGTGCGGAGCAGATGAAGCCACTTACAACAATTTTTCCATTCATCTGTCACCAAGCCGGGTATTTCAATAAAACCCGTCGGAAGAGACGGGATTTGACGCCGATGCCATTGGACATTTCTTTGCCCAGCCCTTCAGTGCATCGGCAGGAGGATAGTCTCAGCTGCAGCATGTTCATGGTAAGCTACATTGACGTAATTTTACAATCGGAGCCGATAAGAGTTAAGCAGAAAATGATTGCAAAATTGCGTATCCAATACGCGCACGAAATTTTTTCCAACAGCTGTGCGAGCGAACCATGAACATATCGGCAGTTAGTTGTATAATTTTTTTTCTGCACAATACAATTTAGAGATAAATTTTTTGTTGTATACACAATCATAGGAAATAGAATCATTTTTTTATTAATCACTTCATTATATTTTTATACAGAATAAAATTTTTTTGTATAGACAATTTTATACAGGAATACATTATCTTTATGTAATTTTGTATCCAGTGTTGTATCCAGTGAACATATTTTTTTGTATTGCAATTTAGTAATAAGTCAGCGTCTGACAACATTGACAATATGCAGGTGGCGTGTCACAACCATGTCTGCATGCTCCTGGCGTGTCACAGCCAGTATGCATGCAGGTGGCGTGTCACCACCAATATACCCGAATGCAGACAGCGTGTCACCACTATGTCTGCATGCGTCTGGCGTGTCACGCCCAGTATCCGCACTAGCTGCACTGGGCGTGTCACAACCATGTCTGCATGCTCCTGGCGTGTCACAGCCAGTATGCATGCAGGTGGCGTGTCACCACAAATATACCCGAATGCAGACAGCGTGTCACCACTATGTCTGCATGCGTCTGTCGTGTCACCCCCAGTATCCGCACTAGCTGCACTGGGCGTGTCACAACCATGTCTGCATGCTCCTGGCGTGTCACAGCCAGTATGCATGCAGGTGGCGTGTCACCCCCAGTATGCATGCATGTGGCGTGTCACCCCCAGTATGCATGCAGGTGGCGTGTCACAACCAATATCTGCATGCACTTGACGTGTCAACAGCACGTGTGCATGCACGTCTGCATGCACTTTAATAATTAAAGTAAAAATTTATAATTTTTACAAACGTTACCCTAAATTTTTTTATTAAAAACTAACAAATATATGAAAAGTATGATTACTTTAATTATTAATGTGATGACATTAATATATTTAAATTAAAAAATTATTATATTATTATTTATGTTTAAGTATGATTACTCTAATTATTAATATGATGACATTAATACTTTTATGAATGCGTGTGTGTATATATTATGTATTTTAAATATAAATATATTTACTTTTTATTTTGTTTTAACATTGTAAAAATTATAACTCATAAAATTATTAATTACAGTTTATATATATGTTTATTTATATAAACATATAACATATAAATCTAAAGGTAAGTTATGAGATTAGAAAAGTTAATTGGGTAATTGGGTTCTCACGAAGAAAATTTTAATAATTTTTTTATTTAATCGGGTATTTAAACGGGTTAAGATAATTATAGGGTAGCGGGAATGTATTAGGGTTAGGGTTTAGGGTAGTAATTTTACCCTATCACAAACTCTAAACCAAAGTGGACAATTGATATAGTTTTGCAACGTCGTTTGTAAAATGAGTAAAATTCCCTTATGTATATTGAAGCGATTTGCTTGCAACCCTAAATAACATAATGAATGTATTGGCTTTACAATTGTCGAAATGTAGAGTAACATTGTTGATTTTTTATTTATATATGCTGTCCAAAGATTAGACAATTTACATTCCATACTATACCACCATGCATGGTGTGGCTAAAGTCAATTATTGACAACTTCTATGCCTAGGCAATGCTATTATTATACACTGGTTTATAGCAAATATCATTATTCAATGCAAATGTCAATGGCCAAGATCGAAACAGTTCGAATCAAACCCTAACAAAGCAACAGATAAATTGCAATTAGTTAGGCCCCGATAATATGTCATCCTCCACACCACACACTACGTTTTCAGACATTGTCATTTGGATTGGACAGCTGTCGTGTGTGTGACCAGTTTCTCTGCAAATTGAACATGCTTTCGGTCGGCGCACTCGTTGGGGTGCTAATTGACTTGGAGATGGTGCCGGATTTGTAGATGGATTTGCAAATGGAGATGGGCAATTCTGTCTGTTGTGCCCGTACATCTTGCATTGCGAACATCTCCGTGCTCGACTGCCTTCACCAGCGGATGGAATCCTTCTCCTCCTAGGTCTTCCTGCTTGGCCTCGCCAAGGTGGTGGCAAGACGACAATTTGTTTCACATGCGGGGGGATGTCCCATTCACTAGGATGCCCTACTGGGCGAATGGACCCCACATAACCCTCCACCCAAACGGTTGTCTTGTAGTAGTCGGCGCAGAAATCAAAGGCTTCACGTTTGCATTTACTGAAAAATACAATGAACCCAATATTCAAGCAGAATATAATGCTATGTTATGTCAAAATAAGGATCAAATAAGAAATAAAGAAAATATAATCTGACCTTATTGCTGCAATGGCATGGCTGCATGGCAGCAAATCTTTTTGGAACTCACAGCATGAACACGTCTTCGCGGACAGGTTAACAAGTCCGTCCATCTTCCCGTCTTTAACTTCAAACTCCACTCGATTGATAGGCTTCACTACAAAGCGATGTGCATGATTGAAGCGTTTGCTCAATTGCCTAGCAACCCAAGGGCTGAGGGGTGTGGTCACCTTGACAGCCTCCTCGTACCGATCATGGAACCAACGCTGGAACATGTCTCGTATGAACTCGATCAAAACAGTGATTGGCATTTGTCTGGCATGCTTTAAGCAGGAGTTAACACATTCGGCAATGTTCAAGGTCATCATTTGGTATCGCCTTGTCGGTGAACATGCACGTGCCCATCTCTCAGGGCCTATTCTCAAAAGATCAGCATAGGCTCCCGCATGAATCTGCTTGAGCTGGTTCATATGTCTGTTGAATTCGGAAACCTTATAGCAATCTCGAGCAAGGGTGAAAATCATAGAAACGTCATCACGCTTGAACTTATTTTTTAAGTTTTTCTTCAAATGGTAACCGCATAAACCGTGGTGCGCTTCTGGGTATGCATTTTGGATTGCTTTCTTAATGCCGAGATGCTGATCAGAAATGAACATGGTGTTTTCAGGACAACCAACCGCATCACGTAGCTTGATGAGAAACCACGTCCATGAGTCTTCGTCCTCAACATGGCCGATGCCAAATGCAACTGGATATACACACTCGTTCGCGTCTTTGCATACAGCAACAAACAGAACACCCTTGAACCTGCCTTTCAGATGTGTTGCATCAATTGCGACCGTAGGATGCATTACATCCCTAAACCCCCGAATACAAGCCCCGTATGACCAGAAACAATATTTGAATCTTTCAGCCTCGTCAGTAGCCACTGCTGTGACTGTGCCAGGATTTTCTTGTTCCAACATATAAAAATATGAGGGTAGTAGTTGAAATGACTCCTCCGGGGGACCGAAAACAAGCGTCTCCGCATACTCCTTTGCTTGCCAAGCCTTACCATACAAGCATTCCAATCCCCACTGAACCCTCATCTCACCAATTATGTCCTTAGGTCTCAACGCTACTCCATTAGCCTGAAGCTTGGGTGCCATAAGTTCACCAATTATCTTGGCACTCGCAGATGCAAATCGCCCTTGCAAACCATCAACAGTACATGTGTGTCCTTTGTGGAACTTCTGAACTTCCCAATACCCTCCTCCGTCAAGTAACTTCCTTGAACGGACACTGAACTTGCATGCCTTGTCTTTGCAACTAACCTCGTAACGACTTTTGCATGACCTTTTCACTCTTATCCCAAATTGCTCTTTTAGAGCCAACATGTTCAGAGCTCGTTTCAACTCCGCCTTCGAGGAAAACATTCTTCCTTTGTATAAGCGATCATTGGGACATGTCGACTCCTCAGTGCTAATTGTTTGGAAGGCGAACCTTTCTGCACCTGCAATTCGCCACGTAGAAGATATCCCTTCATTTCGCCTTTCTTGATAACTATCATCGACCATTGCATCAACGGAACGATTTCCGTCCTCACCAGCGATGGGGTTATTGTATATGGGATCATCACACTGAACATTTCCTACATCAAAACCTTCAACAGGTTCTGTTTCACCTTCAACATTATTGCAAATTGGAATGTCACTGTCATAAAGGCAGTCATTGTCTGAAATGTCATGATCCCATTCGTCAAGCCCATCACTCGAACTGTCATCAAATCTATCTTCACTGCCAGCAAACAAATCCTCATTTCCCTCATAACATGCAGCATTATCCTCCAGCGTCGCAGTGTTAACATCCAATGTCACAGCGTTGTACTCACGTGTCGTATTCTCATTTGAAATTGGAATTACACACTCTACCGTTTCACCCGATCGATGCATTCCTTTAGCAGCAGACCCTAATTGGTTTGATGCACATCCCGATCGGAATTGTTCACCCAACTCTTCTATCAATGTCCTCTGGTTACCGGGCTGTACAAACTCCTGAGGATACCCCAACTGCGGGTTACGGACCGAATGCTCTGGCATATGTGAAGCATTGTAAATCTGATTCTGATTGAGCTGATTACCATGTTTTTCAGCTTCTCCATGTGACATAACATTTGTTTCGGGTCTTTTAATACTGACGTACACAGCTGGAACATTCCTCTATTCTAGCAGAATTAATGCAACATCCTCATCATCCTTGATAGTTGGCCGTGATAGCTCCCCGGGTGTACTGATCAATGCATGCAACTCAATGTCGTCAATTTCTGAGTTTACCCCAACAACATCTTCAACCAGCTTCATCAAGCCCGCAAACGACAAATCACTCCTAACCCCCCGCATTCGTGACTCACCACCCTTATACATGCCATCCACCCACTGACCACCGTGTCTTATCACAAGTCGCAGAATTGGAACCCCACTGAAATTTTGAAAACAAAAATAATTATTTATTTTACTTAATTACATGGTGGTGACAGTCCAAGTGCATGCATGCATGCTGGTGACACGCCAATTGCAGGCAGACACGCTGGTGACACGACAAGTGCATGCATGCATGCTGGTGACACGCCAAGTGCACATAGACATGCTGGTGACACGACAAGTGCATTCAGACATGCTGGTGACACGCCAAATGCATGCAGACATGCTGGTGACACGACAAGTGCATGCAGACATGCTGGTAACACGACAAGTGCATGCAGACATGCTGGTGACACGCCTTTATGTTTCTAATCCGTCTTCTGATTTACAAAAAAAGTTTCACAAATTTATGTGTTGCAGCAATGAACCCAAAAACATACCTTGATGTCATCTCCGCAATGGGGTTTATTTTTCGAGGACAAAATAGCCAAATGGCGAGAGATAGACCACGGCACGAAGACGATGGTGCTCAACAGAGAGTTGACAGAGCTCACACGGTTCAGAGAGCTGAGAGAGCTGATGACGATGGTACTGAACACAGAGTTGATACAGTTCAAAGAGCTGAGAGAGAAAGATGAGCGAGCACAAACAACTGAGCATTAATTTCTAATTTTTGGAAGATGGCGGGAGGCAGATATCGGCAGCTTAATTTGCTACAGTGTTTTTTAAGGGCATTTTCGTCTGCTCATGCTTCTTTTTGGGTAGAAACAGATAACTTTATTTTGGTGGTTACTTTTGAAATCACCTTATACGGATGGTTATTTCTCACAATTTCCTCTAAAAAGTACCACTTATATCATTGACTATCTAACTAATGGAAGTTAGTCGACGCTTAGTTAGAGGGGTTTATTTGACTCAAAATTAAAATTTAAAGACTTATTTGAATGCAATAAAAAGATAAAGGTTTGATTGACCTTTTAAAAATAATAATTTTCAAATATAATGAATAAATATGACCATTTTCGAGAAAATTTTTCAATATCCATACTTATATTTATTATAAATTATTTCTATCATTGATGCAGATTGAATTGAAATAGAGATTAAATATACACTTAAATTTTTTGGTTTTAACTTTAAGTTTAAATAGCTCAATGAAATTTACTAATAAAAAAAGAAGTGTGTGTAATAAATTCTCAAAAATATTTTAAAAATCAAATAAGTGTACAGTACGGATTTACAGAGTATGAAAAATTGACTATATCTTACACATAGAAATAATTATGAAAAAAGTTCTAAATGATAGAGATATATATTTGATGTGCTATCAATTTAAAATTTAATACACTATTATTTAATCATAGATTGTCACTTCATAAATGTGTAAGATAAAAATATAAAAATCTTTCAAAATAAATATTTTAAAAATCATAAATATTTATTTTTAAAGATTCTCAATTCTTAAATTTATTTATTAACAAAAAACGGTATTTAAATAGTAATATATAAAATTTATTCACTAACAATTTATTAAACATAAACCCAAAAAATAATTGACAAAGCAATAAGTGGATTAGGTCAATGTTTTGAATTAAGATATCAAATAATCTTAGCAAGCAGGAAGTACAGATAAATTAGCTGCACAAATCAAATGGCAAAATAATCTCATCAAAGTCTTCGCACCATGCAACTTTTATTTTTATTTTTTAAAGAAAAGGCTTGTTACACCAAAGTTGTAGCATTTATTTCATTTTGGACGTGGCATTCATAGCTGATAAGAAAGGCTAATTGCGTAATAGAGTCCATGTGAAAGAAGTTTTGTACTTTGTCATGTTTTGTTTTCGATTTTAGCTTTTTTTTGCACATGAATCACAATTAATGATAAGGACAAAAGCTTTTATTTATTCATTGCAAATAAATAAATAAAATCAAATATATATATATATATATAATTTTGTATGAAGGATGGTTAAAGAAAAATCATGCATGATTATAGATCGGGTCAATGATTCGATTTGAAGTAAAAAATTAATTAGTTTTCTAATAAAATTAAATTATAATATAAAATTTCATTAATAATTTAAATATAAAGAAAAAAGAAAAAAAGTTTTGGATGTGGCATTCATAGCTAATAAGAAAGGCCAATTGCATAATAAAGCCTATGTGAAAGAAGTTTTGTACTTTGTCATGTTTTGTTTTCGATTTTAGCTTTTTTTTGCACATGAATCACAATTAATGATAAGGACAAAAGCTTTTATTTATTCATTGCAAATAAATAAATAAAATCAAATATATATATATAATTTTGTATGAAGGATGGTTAAAGAAAAATCATGCATGATTATGGATCGGGTCAATGATTCGATTTGAAGTAAAAAATTAATCAGTTTTGTAATAAAATTAAATTATAATATAAAATTTCATTAATAATTTAAATATAAAGAAAAAAGAAAAAAAGTTTTGGATGTGGCATTCATAGCTAATAAGAAAGGCCAATTGCATAATAAAGCCTATGTGAAAGAAGTTTTGTACTTTGCCACATTTTGTTGTCAATTTTAGCTTTTATTTGCACATGAATCACAGTTAATGATAAGGACAGAAACTTCTATCTATTCCTTGCAAATAAATAAATAAAATCAAACACACACACACACACACACACATATAAGATTTTGTATGAGAGATGGTTAAAGAGTAATCATACAAGATCATGGATCTGATCAATAATTCAATTCGAAGTAAAAATCTAATTAATTTTGAAATAAAATTAAATTATAACATAAAATTTTATTAACAATTTAAAAACAAGAAAAAAAAAGGGTTTAGTATACGTATACAAGAGAAAAAATTTAAGCCTAGAAGGAATTAAACCTAAGCTTTTGAAGGTTAGCTTAAGTTTCTTACCACTACTTCAAACCAACTCCTTTAACTCAAAATTTGAGCCTAGAAGGAATTATACTCATTCGATTTATGTAAGCATTTGATTTATTTTGAAATAAAAAAAATAAAACTGAGGGTTGGCGGTCGCCACCCTTCTCCTTCCGCCTTTATATGTGTGTGTGATTATGAAACCATCATTAAAATTGTCAAAAACCATATTGATTTGTTTGGTTCAAAAGATACTTGAGAACGAGTTGTTACCATAAACTAAAGCTCTCTGTCTCTAAACATATTGAGACCTATTAAAATTAGACATGTATATTTCTAGGGAAGACAAAATATCCAAATTCAATAAGTTTCGACTCACGTAAATTCATTAGGGACAGATTTTTATTTATAGTATTATGAGAAGAGAAATTATATATTTAGAATTGGGTGTGTACAGGGAGATTATATTATAAAAGGGATTCTCAATTATTTAAGAGAGAATCAAGCTAATAATATTCTAATCGTATTGTATCTTAACAAATTTATACTAATTTAGCTTATAAATTATACACTTACTATAATTATGTTAACATCCATCAAACTTAAGGTGGTATGGTAGATGTTAATTTGTGTTTGGGAACTAACTTTTGAAATTGACTAGGAAGATGACTCATGGTAAAGACATAAACAAGACTAGGAAAATGACTTTTGGTTAAGACATAAACAGTTTGATTTTGAAAATACACAAAAGTGTGGTAAAAAGTCCCTTGAATCACATGATGATGCACAAAATAACAATTAACCTCAATAGGCTTGGTGTGCTTATAAAACATACCATTGTGAGCAACCTAAATAATAGTATGATTATCACAGTGAAGGATAGTGGTAGAAGATTGGACAATGAAGCCAAAGTAATTTTGAAGTAGCATTTGCAAAAACATGATATTAAGACTCCATGTTGAACAGATAGTTATAACTGTTTCTTGCTTCACTAAGAAATGAGTGAATAGCTCAAAAAGAAACAATAAATAGTGGTTGAAGAAGACTTCGTGTCACAACGCAATAATACTAGCTCAAGAAAGCATGGCAAAGGAATATTTAACGTAAGAGAGATAGTTACCATCAGAGTTGAAGAAGACTTCGTGTCACAACGCAAATCCACTCCATGATCAACGCAAGGTCCTAATAGGTGAGGCCTACTAGACCTAAACAAGCCTTATGAACAAACCAACATGAATATATCACATATCATTTTAATATGATAAACCATTCAACATATTCATATATGTAACCATATATATATATAAGTCATACCATAGACATGCATTTTCATAATATTCCATTATCAATTAAAAATGTCCAACATTGACATTCCAATGCACATCTCTTGTGTTCAACATATCCATACTAACATTTTCAATTACAATATTCATGATTACGTGTATGCCGACATCGTTAATACAAAATAATTACTTAATCTAGATAGCGGAATTGACTTAAGGCTAACTAATGGCATTTATCGAATGCCTTTAGTAAAACCTATCAAGGTGTAGTTGGAGAGCCTTCCAATAATGAACAAGCGATCCCTCTATTCATCTGAAAACACAATATGAATTTGAAAGGATGACTATAAAACTCAGTGAGTAGAAATGGGGAGAGAAGTCAAGCTAACGTACAAGTTTTTAGTATAAAAGCTATTACAACTAAATCATGTAAGTTTGTAACATGAAAGTGTCATTTAAACAAGTTGCAGTGAATGTAAATCCCCTTAGTTTTAGCATTTGAAATGACAAAATATTTGTATGTGAAATATAGTTTAAACAAATATTTTTCAAAAGAGAAATTTGGAATAATTTAATGTTCATGCAATGAATTTTATTAATATGTTCTAATTATATTGTAGTACTTTTTTCGAGACTGGAGTGATCTCAACTATCACGAGAATAATTAAGAGTCATTTCAGTGGTCCTTGGCTTACATGGAAGGTTGTTTCGATCAATGTGAAATATCGGATGTGGTGAGAATTCTGGGTACCATTTTGTCTTTTCACTAAAATATAGCTTGTTATTGATAATATATATATTTTTCATTTAACACTACTATATTAGTTTTTTTTTATGTAAGAGTGTTGGTCCCAAGTAAATTTTTCATTTTGTCCTTGGCTCTCACTAAATGGACTTCAAATTTCTAGCAAGTTGAGGATTAACAACGAGAAGTCTCAAGTAAGATAAGGGAATTATTTATGAAGGAATGAAAATAAAAATAAAAACAGAGCAGATGATGCACCAAAATTTAGAGTGGTTCGGTCAAAGACTTACATCCACTACCTTAACTGTTCAACCAAGGATTTTTAAACCAAATCACTAAGAAACGGTGGAATTCCCAAACTCCCACTAAGCTTTTACAATGGCTTTTTGCAGGATCAACCACAACCTTTTCAATGGTTTTTCCCGTAATCAACCAAAACCCACAAACTAACTTTTCTAGGTTGAGTTAAAACCTATACACTCAATCAAGCAATTCCAAGCTTGATCAATCCCCCTAAAGTGTCTCGCACACTCTAAGTAATTAAGAAAAAGAGAAATAAAGGTGTACCTACAATCACTAACTTGATCTAAGTAGTACAAAGTGAAGTGCTTTGATCTATTACAAGGATATGAGTGAAATGCAGAAAGTATACAAAGGATTTTTGTAATTTTTGACCCCTTTTTGATCTTGAAAGCCTTGGATGTTTTTCTTAGCCATTGGGAGTGCCTTATATATGTTGAAAATAAGCTCTAATGGGTGTTAGATAGTTTCTAACTGTTGGAAACAGTTGGAGAGCAGTTCTAGCGGTTGATCTATTGTCTAGTATGCAGATCCAAATTTTCTAATAGAATGCTCTTAGTCGACTAACATCTGTCTTAGTCGATTAAGTCGTTTTTGTCTTTTGAGTCCAGTTTCTAGCAGTAAGTTCTTAGTTGACTAACTCTACTTCTTAGTCGACTAAGTGGTCTTTGTCTTGCAATATGGATTTTTGACAGTACGCTCTTAGTTGACTAACCACGTCTCTTGGTCGACTAAGTGTTCTCTGTTTTTTAACCTGTTTGAACCCCGCCAACTTCTCATTTGAATTTTAGCCAACTAACTCCTTTAATTATTCAAGTAAGTGGTTTCTGTTTTGTTGCTCAATTGTGGCTCCTTATTCTTATGATTTTTATATTTTTCTTTGAATAATTAATTCAATATTAATATGGATTTTTGCCATGCACACTCAAGTAGAAAAATTAGACACAACTAAATGGGAATGTTTTATTATCATAAAAAAACTAATGGAGTCAACAATCTCCCCCTTTTTGATGATAACAAAACATTCCTTGATTAAAAGCACAGTGCCCATAAGTTATTTTTAGTTCTGCTCAAAGTGATGTTTTCCTCCCCTTAAGTGTGTGCTACCCTTTAGTGTATGCGTAATTTAATTATTCATTTCATCAAGGTTTTATCAATCTCTAAAAAAAAATGACAGATATGAATTCAACCATTTGACAGAATATCATTAATATTGTATCTAGCTATCTGTCATCAGCAAATTTGTTATCAAACTTTGTCCATTCCAAAAATAAATGCCTTTAACCATTCGACATAAATATTGTGAAGACATAATCAGCATCCATGCTCATTCGCAGGCAATTTTTAGTCACAATTCAACAAAAATACTATGAAAACAATTTAACAACACGTTTTCAGCATCAGCAGACAAAACAATACAAACAACAACCAGACTTAATAAACAGTATCCAATCAACAATATCCAATAAGCAATATCCAAACATAATAAACAATATACAACTGTCAGCAAGCTTCCATAGATAGCCTAATATCATCATATTCAAACTGTGATTCTTAAGCTGCCTCTAAAGTTATTTTTACTTTTTCTCTTAAAAATCTCCTAATTTGTTATCTCCCTTAAGCTTTTTATCATAACTCTCCCCCTTTTTGTCATCATTAAAGTAAGGGGTGCTCAATCAGATTTTGAAAAGGCAGAGGGGGTAGACTTAGGAGTGCCAAAATCAACATTAAGAGGTTGAAGAGATGGGACAGGTGATGGTTTCATGTAATCAGAGCATTTTCTATCTTCCTAAACCTATCCTCATGAATTTTATTTCAAAACTTAGAGGACAAAAGATTACTTTTCTTGGAGAGTTTTCCCTTTTCTTTCCTTTTCTTTGATTTTTATTGCTTCTCTTTCTCTTTTTTTCTAGATTTCTTAACCTTAGAAGCAAACTTAACCTTTTTCTTCTTCTGCTGAATTTCTGCAGGTGGACTCTTTTCCAAAGTGCTACTAGGTAACGTGGTCTTGGCCATAGATTTTGAGCGGTTTCAAACTTAGGGTTTGATAGTTCAGAAGGAAGAATTTCAGTGCTAAGAGGGTAGATTTCATATGAGAGAAAATGGAAAGAGATTGGGTTAAGAGTAGTTAAATTTTCTTAAAAACTATCTGACTCCCCCTTTTTAAGTATTGTCAATTACCTTCTCCTTTTAAAATTCAAAAATTTACCTCCCATTTCTATTTTTTTATTAAGCAGATTTTCTTTTCTTTTTTTTTTACTCGATAGTCTGCCCTTGCTTCCTTTCATTATTTTATTCATTTTCTCTTCATTTGGCTAAGCTCAATATTTAAGAAAATAGAATACTCTTAGTTGATTAAGTGACTTTCTTAATCAACTAAGTGCCTACTGTTTTATGAAAGAAAACTTCTGAAATTTCCTAAAGTTCTTGTACATTAACCATTCCTAAATTGCTTCTGATTTCACAAAATCTTTCCTCATTCATTGGCTTAGTGAATATATCATCTAATTGTTGTGAAGTGTTAACAAACTCAATTTTAATATCTCCTTTAATCACATGGTCTCTAATAAAGTGATATCTAATTTCAATATGTTTAGTCTTAGAATGCTAAACCGGATTCTTTGAGATATTGATGGCACTTTTGTTATCACAAAATATTGGTACATTATGCATTGTTACTCCAAAGTCCTTTGGTTGTTGTTTAATCCACAAAAGATAAGCACAACAACTACCTAGAGAGATATATTCTGCTTCAGCCGTGGAGAAAGCAACAAAGTTCTGTTTCTTATTTGACCAGGACACTAGCATACTTCTTAAAAATTGACATGTTCCACTAGTACTCTTTTTAGCCATTTTGCTTCTAGCAAAGTCTGCATCTGAATAACTTATAAGACTGAATGATGATTCTCTAAAGTACCATATTCCTAAAGTTTATGTCTCTAAGAGATACCTAAAGATTCTCTTAATAGCAGTTAAGTGTGACTCTTTAGGTTGTGACTGAAATCTTGCACATAAACACATACTAAATTGACTATCTAGTCTGCTTACTGTTAAGTAGAGTAATGATCCAATCATACCTTTATAGAACTTTTAATCAACATTGTTTCCTCTCTCATCAGCATCAAGTTTGGTGGATGAACTCATTGGTGTGCTAATTGATTTCAGCTTCAGCATATCGAGCTTTCTTAGCATGTCTTGAATGTATCTTTCTTGGCTGATGAAGATGCCCTTCTCACTTTGTTTGATTTGAAGTCCAAGAAAGAATTTCAACTCACCCATCATGCTTATTTCGAATTCTCCCTGCATTTCTTTAGCAAAGTTCTTGCACAAAGCCTCATTGGTAGCACCAAATACAATATCATCCACATAAATTTGAACAACAATTAAATCATTCAAGCATTTTTTTAATACACAATGTTGTGTCAATACTTCCTCTACTATATCCCTTTTCCACTAAAAACTTTGAAAGTCTCTCATACCAACCTCTAAGAGCTTGTTTTAGTCCATACAAAGCCTTATGTAATTTGAAAATATAATCTGGTTTCTCAAAGTTCTCAAATCCGGGGGGTTATTCTACATAGACTTCCTCTTGAATAAGACTATTTAGGAATGCACTTTTAACATCCATTTAGAATAGTTTAGAGTTCATGAAACATGCAAATGCAAGCAATAATCTTATAGCTTCTATCCTAGCAACGAGAGCAAATGTTTCATCATAATCAATACCTTCCTCTTGGTTATACCCTTGGGCCATTAGCCTAGCTTTGTTCCTAATGACATTTTGTCAAGCCCAGCTCTAAAGTATCTGTCATATCAATTATATACTTGACATCACACCGGTATACTAGAATATTTTAGAAAAAAAGGGATACAAGCCGGTATTATACTTAAAAGTACAGATAAGTTGAATTATTCTTTGAACTAATTAATATAGGAATTTTAAAGTGAAATTTGGAATTTCACAGTCCAAGGATTACTTAAAATGGCAATTCAGAGTTCAAGGGCCGATTTGGAGTCAATCGAAAATATTGACCGATTAGGGGTAAAATGGTCATTTTGCCATGTAAAATTTAAATTGGGTTATTTGATGAAAATTTTGATCAAGATCAATCATTTGAAGTATAATGTGATCATTGGAAGTATAATAAGAAGTTTAGCAATGAAAAAATTTTAATTTTCGGTATCTTTGGAGCACAAGGGTAAAACAATAATTTTACCATTAAAGGACAAAACGGAAATATTTAGAAAAAGTTTTGGCCCCATTTGATTAATAATGGTTAATTGAAGTGCTATTTGAGGTTGAAAAGTGGAAAAAGATGTAATTCCAGTACATTTCAAAGTATAGGGGTAAAATCGTAATTTTACCACTCGAAGACAAAATTTAATTTTTCAAGAGAATTTGGATCAAATTTGATTAATTGAAGTTTGATATGAGTATGAGGAGTGAAAAATATTCATTTTGGTAAATTTTCAGTTTTTGGGGTAAAAATGTAATTTTGCACTTTTACGGGGGCCAAAGTGTAATTTTTAAAAATTTACTCCACCAAAATCTTGGATAAGTCTAGAAACTTCATTTAAACTATGGATAAGTGAAGAAAAATGAGTGGTGGAGAAAGAAAGTCAAATGGATAAATAATAAAGAATAAATTAATAAAATGTGCCATGTTTAAATAAATAAATATTATTTTATTTGGCATATAAAAAGACTTAAAATTCAACCCAAGAACATTGTGAGGGCCGGCCAAGCAAGGAGAGAAAGGGGGGAAAGAACACCAAGAACCCTAGGCTGAAAATTCAAGAAGAAATCAAGTAAAAAAAAAGGTAAAATTCTTGAATTTTCTTAGTGTTCTTCAACACCCAATCTTTCTTTTTCATTTTCCATACAAAATTGACATGTGGGTATGACCACCCTATGCTGGCCGAACATGGAGGAGAGAGAATTGAGCTTGAATCTAGTTATATAATTAGCTAGAAAGTGTTTTCGGTTAGTTTGGTATTGTGTAGAAATGAAATATAGCAAAAACAAGCAAGAAAAATTCAATTTCCATTTTGAAACCCATATAGCTGAATATTCTAGGGTGAGATTGGCTACTGAATTTGAGGATATTTCATGGTATTTAAGTGTATTTTGATGAATTAAGGATATAAAAATTAAATGAGAATTTTCGATGCGAAAATATAAATTTTTACCTAATAGGGGTAATTTCGTAATTTGTGGCCTAGATTAATAATTTGCACCATATTTATGGACATTAAGTTAATTGGGGTATAATTGAGGTATAGAAATTGAAAGAAATTGATTCAGAATTAAATTGAGGATTTTAGCAAATTAGACGCGTGTAGACGAGTCGGTCGGACACCATAATTTAACGACCGTCCGAACCCTTTTTATAACATTTTATGCATTCATGTAGATTTATAGAGCCTGAAAATTGTTTATGGTTTTTGGACACAAATTATTAAAATTCGTGTCGAAAATTATGTATAGGTGGTGGGTCCCCTGAACGTGGGAAAAACTCCATATAATGGAAAGTAAAAACAGGAGTATTGTGCACCCCTGACGAGGTGAGTGGATAAATTATCGTCTGTAATATCTAGAGTAGTTTTATTTTATGAATTTTATACTTTTTAAAGCATGGTAAATTTGAAGTATAAAATATTACGATTTTTAATTAAAATGTGTTTTGATGAAATTGATTAAATAAATGAATTTTATAAATTATTTTGAAAAGAAATATTGTTTTGAAATTAATTGTTGATTTTATTAAAATAGGGTATATGGAGAATTGTCTGGTAAATTGTTAATTTTCTATGCTATTAAATTATGGCTTATGATCTTGATGAGCATGCTTGGTTGGTTTATTGTGTTGAAAATTGCATGAATCGTTGTTTGTCGTGCAAAGTGGCTAGTATAAAAATTGCCTTGTTATGCTGCTGGATTTTTCTATAAATTTAGTGGGTTGATCATACACTGCAGTGATGGGTTACCGTGGACTGCTTTTAGGAGGGGCATAGTAAACCTGACTAATTGTTATCTCGATTGGAGAGACGCGTAGGGTAACTCCCGAGGTGATGTTAAAATTCACTTCATGTTGAACCACCACGTGAAGATGAGTTTGGCCAACGCCAATGAGCGGCTATATTTTTCAAATATAATATAACTAGTAATAGCCTTGGTGGACTCGTGGGGATGCTCTGATCAAGTATCCACGAGTACATGATTTGGCCTAAGCCTAGTTTTTACGAAAGATATCATAAGCCTCGTGTTTTGATGAAATGAATTTGTTTGGTATGACTGTATTAAATTTGGTATTATAAATTACATTTTGATATTGTCTCAATCTACTTGACTTTAGATGTCGTAAATGGTAATTATCTACTCACTGGGTTGTAAAACTCACCACTCTCCCTTCCATCCTTTCAGGCTCGAGTCTACTAATAGACATTTGGATTGCATTGAGAGACTAGCTCGAAACTGCGTCCTAGCGAACAAAGGTACATAGTTGTACTTAGTAGGGCCCACGTGTCATTGTAAATAGTATACATACTTTGTTAATGGTAATACAGTATGTATAAATTTATTTTACTTTCACGTGCTTAAATTTAATTTTCGATGTTTCTAAAAATATGATTTTATTCTTTAAGAAACGTACTTAAAAAAAAACTAATAACCACGAGGGAGATGGAAAACTGGTACAAGAGCCTTGTGAGGTCTCGATAGAGTACTCGGGGAATGAGTGTCTATCAAGACATCACGACAGTTGTCACGGACTCGAGGATGGTTCCGGGTCGTGACACATTTCCTTGCTTATCTATCTTATTTCTAAACACCCATTTTGTGTCAACAATTGGGTGGTTTAATGGTCTAGAAACAAATGTCCAAACTTGATTTCTTTCAAAATGATCAAGCTCTTTTTGTATGGCTAAAATCCAACTTTCTTCTTTTTCAGCCTCTTCAAAGCTTTTAGGTTCAATATGTGAAATGAAAGCTGAAAATTCACATGTTTCTCTTATACCTCTCCTAATTTTGATTCCTTGAAAAAAATCACCAATGATTTGCTCTTGTGGATGATCTTTTACATACTTCTAGCTTCGTGGAATATCATCATGTTGAATTTTAGTTCTTCGCAAGTTCTCTAGAGATGGAGTTTCAGTTTCTCTTCTAAGTGAGCTTTTTTTACTGTTTTTATTGTTTTATAAACTCATTTCTTCTATTTGTTTCTCTAAGTTCTCTGCATCATCTTCATCAACAAGAGCTTTTTTTTTTTGTAATGATTTTGATTCATCAAAAACTACATGGATAGACTCCTCAACTATCAAAGTGCTTTTATTAAATACCCTATAGGCTTTTGAATTCAGTGCATATCCTAAAAATATAGCCTTATCACTCTTAGCATCAAACTTTCTTAATGTATGTTTTCCATTATTCAACACAAAGCATTTGCAACCAAAGCTTCTAAAGTGAGAGATGCTTGATTTTTTTACCTTTGTAAAGTTTATATGGAGTTTTTGATATCATGGCTCTTATTGAGACTTTATTGAGTATGTAAGCTGCTGTGTTGACAGCCTCAGCCCAAAAATACTTAGGTAGATTATTCTCACAAAGCATAGTTTGAGCCATTTCTTTTAAGGTTCAATTTTTCCTTTTAACAACCCCATTTTGTTGAAGTGTTCTAGGTGTTGAAAAATTATGATCTAAACCCTTTCCATCACAAAAGTTTTCAAACTCATCTCCCTCAAGCTCACCTCTATGATCACTTCTAATGTTTAACTATAGCTAGTCCTTTTTCATTTTCAACCTTCTTACAATGATTTATAAATACAGGTAGAATATCATTCTTATGAGCAAGAAAGTAAACCTAAGTATACCTAGAGTAGTCACCAACTATTACAAATCCATATGATTTACCTCAAAGACTAGTTGTGTTAATTGGACCAAACAAATCAATGTGCAGCAACTTAAGAAGTCTAGAGGTTGAGACAATCTTCTTAGTTTTGAAGGATGTTCTAACTTGTTTACTTAGTTGGCATGCATCACAAATTTGATTATTTTCAAGCTTAAGTTCAGGCAATCCTATAACTAGATTTTTTCTAATCAATTTTGAAATGGTGTGCATGCTCACATGTCCAAGTCTCCTATGCCATAACCGACCATCATTTTCAACATATGCCATAAGACATGTTTCACAATTAATCTCAAGATCTTTAAGAAATATAACATACATATTCTTAATTCTTTTTCCTATGAATGAGACTTTGTCAGTACTTATGTCTATCACTTCACATTTATTTGGGTCAAAGCATACCTTCAAACCTTTATCACACAAGTGGCTAGTACTTAATAAATTATGTTTCAAACCTTTAATCAATAACACATGACTAATTTGAGCTTGAGAGTTTTTACCAACGGTTCTTATACTATGAATTTTACCTTTTGAATCATCTCTAAAGGATATTGTGCCTCCCTTTTTCTTGTCCAGCTGAGCAAATAATAGTTCATTTCTAGTCATGTGTCTTGAACAACCACTGTCCATATACCAAGGTTCCTTCTTCTTCAGTTGAGCTCTTGGGCATATGTCTCTTCAGTTTGGCTCAACCTATAAGACAAATTTTCAGTTTTTATTGACTGGTACCTATACCTTGATGGGACCTTGATGGTTAGCTGCTATATAGGATCCTTTTAAAACCTAAATCTTTCTTGTTTTTTGCATGCTTCTTCTATAACAATTATGAGATAAATGACCAAGTCTATCACAAACATAACATCTAGATGACACATTATCAGAACTTTTCTTAAAGAATATGCTTTTTCTTGAAGTTTCTTTTCTCACACTCTTAAGGGCAACATTTTCATCTATTGCTTTTTGTGAAGCTTCAGTTTTGTTTTCCTATTCCAATTTTAAAACTTCAAAATCTACTTTTGAAACTTCTAATTCCATTTGTAGAAAGTTTCTTTGTTAAAATATAGAATTAAAATCATGTTTTTATCTTTTCCAAATTTTCTCAAGAGATGCAGTCTTTTTCTTTAAGATCTTGTATTTTGAAATAAGTTTTTTGAATTTATCATAAAGACACTCATAGTTTTCTTATAATTCATCAATAAAAATATCACAAGGAGATGAAGATACCCCGGATTTATCATCCCTTGCAATCAGACACAAATTTGCTCTTTCTTTTACTTTTTCTTCTTCAACATTAGAACTTGAAGCATCACTATCCGACTAGGTAGCAACCACCATTACCTTTTTTTATTTTTTATTCTTCTTGGGAGTTTTCTCCATCAGCAGGGGGCATTCTGACCTGAAATGTTCAAGGTTTTTGCATTCAAAGCATATGACCTCTTCCTTTTTACTAGACTCATTTTTATTTTTAGTTTTTCATGAAAAACCTTGATCTCTTTTATACCTTTCCCTTACCAATCTCTTATCTTTTTGTCCCATGAGTTTTCTAAATCTTTTTGCAACCATTGCTAGTTCTTTATCATCATTATAGGATAGATTATCCAATTCCTCTTCAAAGATGTTCGCTTTTAAGGCAATGCTTTTCTTTTTTTCTTTTGCCTATTTTTTTTCCTCTTTTTTTAACTCCAACTCATGAGTGAGAAGTGATCTACAAATCTTGTCAAGAGTTATCACAACTAAGTCCTTGGCCTCACGGATCGCAATCACCTTAGGCTTTTAATTTTTTAGTAAGCTTTTAAGAAGCTTTTTGACAATTTCGTGTTTAGGTATTGGTTTGCCTAGTTGACTTAATTTATTTGTGAGTGTGGTGAATCTATCTAGCATGCTGGTGATGTCTTCACCAGGCTCCATCTTAAACATCTCATAATTATGAGTGAAGAAAGCCATTTTGGACTCATTCACTTATAAAGTCCCTTCGTGGATAATCTTAAGTTTATCCCACACTTGTTTAGCTATGGTACAACTTGATACCTTATTGAACTCAATGGAATTTAAGGCACAATGTAGAGTGTTTATTGTCTTGAAATTTGTCTAAACCTTTTTGGTTTCAGCTTCGATCCATCTACCCCTAGGCTTAGGAATAATTTCATTAGTTACTACATTTATAGTTGAGGAGATAAAGAGACCATCAGTGATGACATCTCACATTTCATAATGTATTGCCTTGATGTAGATTGATATTCTAATGCTTTAATATGGGTAATTAGATCCATCAAACAAAGGTGGTCTATTTGTGGACTGTCCCTCAACAACTACTGATTTTTGCAAAGCCATTTGGATCTTCCCAAGGGTGTTAGACTTTAAGTATGGGGATTAGGCCCTGATACCACTTGTTGGTCCTAAGTAAATATGCTAGATGGGGTGAATAACACTTTTTGGCTCTTACTAAATGGACTTCCAATTTTCTACAAGTTGAGGATTAACAACGAGAAGTCTCAAGCAAGATGAAGGAATAATTTATGAATGAATGAAAGTAAAAATAAAAACAGAGCAAATGATGCACCAGAATTTAGAGTGGTTCAGTCAAAGACCTACATCTACTACCTTGATTGTTCAACCAAAGATTTTCAAACCAAATCACTAAGAAATAGTGGAATTCTTAAGCTCTCACCAAGCTTTTACAATGGCTTTTCACAAGATCAACCACAACCTTTATAATGGTTTTTCTCGAGATCAAACAAAACCCACAAACTAACTTTTCTAGGCTGAGTTAAAACCTATACGCTTAATCAAGCAATTCCAAGCTTGATCAATCCCCTTAGAGTGTCTCGTACACTCTAAGTAATCAAGAAGAAGAGAAATAAATGTGTACCTATGATCACTAACTTGATCTAAGTGGTACAAAGTGAAGTGCTTTAATCTATTACAAAGATAGGAGTGAAGTGCAAAAAGCATACAAAGGATTTTTGTAGCTTTTGAGCTCTTTTTGATCTTGGAAGCTTTGGATTTTTTTTAGGCATTGGGAGTGCTTTATATATGTTGAAAATTAGCTCTGATGGGTGTTTGACAGTTTTTGACCGTTGAAAACAATTAGAGAGCAGTTTTAGTCGTTGATCTGTTGTCTAGTATATAGATTCAAATTTTCTAACAGAATGTTCTTAGTTGACTAACATCCGTCTTAGTCTATTAAGTCGTTTTTGTCTTTTGAGCCCAGTTTCTTGCAGTAAGCTTTTAGTTGACTAACTCTGCTTAGTCAATTAATTGGTCTTTGTTTTGCAATCTTGATTTTTGACAATATACTTTTAGTTGACTAACCATGTCTCTTGGTCGACTAAGTGTTCATTGTTTCTCAACCTGCTTGAACCCTCCAACTTCTCATTTGAATTTTAGCCAACTAACTCCCTTAATTATTCAACTAAGTGGCTTCTATTTTGTTGCTTAATTGTGGCTCTTTATTTCTATGATTTTTGATATTTGTCTTTGAATAATTTATTCATTATCAACATGGATTTTTACCCTGCACATTCGAGTAACGAAATTAAACACAAATGAATAAGAATGTTTTATTATCATCAAAAACTAATGGAGTCAACAACGAGTCCTTAACCTAGGCCTTTATAGATGCTTTAATAGTTAGGAAGATATGAGAGAAAATTTGCAAAGATAACTTAAAAGATTTGGTAGGGGACAAGCATATAAATGAAAAAAATAAAGTCAAGGTTTCAGACATCATCCAAACCAAAGGGATGTCCCATGCTTGGATCATTATAGAAGTCTACAATGCCTTCATTAATAATGTTCGGGGCACCAATGAGTGCAACATCGATCATAAAAGGCCAAAAAAGAATCACCTAACAAAGAAAGAAGGCAACATAACGAAACACACAAGCAACTCTTTACTTTTTTATGTACATGCAAAGAGAATAGTACTTGTTCTTAGTTTGGAAGATATAAGAGAAAATTTGCAAGGATAACTTAAAAGATTTGGTAGGGGACGAGCATATAAATGAAAAAAAATAAAGTCAAGGTTTCAGACATCATCCAAACCAAAGGGATGTCCCATGCTTGGATCATTGCAGAAGTCTACAATGCCTTCATTAATAATGTTCGGGACACCAATGAGTGCAACATCGATCATAAAAGGCCAAAAAAGAATCACCTAACAAAGAAAAAAGGCAACATAACGAAACACACAAGCAGCTCCTTACTTTTTTATGTACATGCAAAGAGAATAGTACGTGTTCTTAGTTTGCATTAATATATTTGCATATGAATTGTTATGATATGGATGTTGTTGTCATTGTATTGTTGAATAATGCGAATAGAATTGCTGTGATGTTAAGTAAGTAAACATGTTGCAGTGTTATGAATATTATATATATATATATATATGATGTGTTTGTTGTTCTTATGATTGTGTTGTCATTGTGTTGTGGTTGTTGGGATATATTGTTCAGTTTTTGTGTAGGTATATATAAACTATTATTGTTTTAATTGTATGTTGATGATTGTGTACTCTGTTGTGATGCAGAGACCGGTTGTTGTTGTCATTATGTTGTGATTGTTAGGATATATTATTCGATTATTGTGTTAGTATATATAAAATGTTGTTGTAATGATTGCCGTGTTGTGATTGTGTTGTGATTTTTGTCTTGTTGTGATTACATTTACAGGTGATGTAGAGATTGGTTACATTCTTCGAGCTATTTAATAGCACCTACAAGCGAATAAAGAATAGTAGAGAGTTTATGGGCAATAAGTCCAAGACTATTATTGTAAATAACAAAAATGAAGTGTTCTATTTCATTATATAATTTTTTATGTTTTAAAAAAATCATCATTTTCCATTATGTTATTTAAAAATTAAATTACTAACTCCTTTAATTTTATTTTTATAGGAAATCTATGTTTTTGTATTATTGTAAAAGTATTATCAAGAGTCAACATTCCAGTAGGACTTCGATCTGTAAACATGGTCAGACTTTATTAGAGGGGAGAATAACACTCGAATCACATCTATGGGTTTGGCACCAAGGTGACGGCTGCATTACTACTTGATGTAGCTTAATACCTGAGTTTGCTTATGGTTTAACCCTTATTGGCAATGATGCGACCTTTACCCTTCCCCTTTTTATACAAGGTCTTGATGACTATGATGAATTGAAAGAAGATGTCTTCAGTATCAAGAATCGCTTTTTAAAAACGAAGTTAAACATCACATGGACCTTCCTTTATGTGATGCTGACAACCCATCTTGGGTCTTAATCACAACAGTCAAGCCCTTCTAATAATTAAAAGAGGCAACAAAAGGACGATGGCACTAAATAACTTGTATGTTTTTGTGGTTTGCTTATAATACAAATAATACAATTTTTAAATTTTTTAATTTTAATATACATATAATTTTTTTAAATATTTGAAATTTTTTATATTAATATTTATTTTTATTTATGTTTTTCATTTGAAATGATAATAGGAAATTAATTAATTTCAATTTTCATAAAATCTTTTGTACTGCACACCAATACCAACAAAATTATTGACAAATTTATATATTATTAATAGATTTTGGCTCAATTTTATCAATTAAATAATTGTAATATCTATGGAATAAAGGACAACACCTACCAAAATTCATAATGCTCAACTCTGTTGGTGAATCGTTGGTAATTTTTTTAGAAAATTACCAATGAAATTTGCTGATGGATTCTACCAAACACCAACAAGGCCTGTTATCGACGGAGTTACCTATACTAATCAAGGTATTTTTGATTAAATATTGAGTGATTTAACTTACCGATAGAGTTTTAGCCTTTACAAATGGAATTTTCTGTTGGTAAAGTTCATATATTTTGTAATAAGTTTTGATCATGGTAGCATATTTAATATAAATTCAAGGTAATTCATATTTTTGTTTCAAAAAATAAATCCAAATAAAATGAATTATCAATAAAAATAACAAAATATTTGATAATCATTGACAAATGAAATAAAGAAAGATCCTAATGTTAGAGTGAACTAGCCTAAAAAGGGAATAATAATTGAAAATACTATTACAAAGTGAAAAAGCTAATTTTTTTAGTAAGTTAATAATGCAAACGATGAAAAGATTCAAATTTTATAGATCTTAACAATTCAAGAGAAACTAAAAGACGAAGTTTACTAGCTGAAGATGTCACTAATACAAGGATGAACTAGATGTAGTGGCAACTAACACATGTTTTATAAGAATATGGAAGGAGATGAGTTGAAATAATTTTCTCACCTTACAACTCGTCTCAAGAATATGCCATGTCTACTAATCTTGTACTTGACAACCAGAGGAAGAGAAGAGAACAATGAAGCTTAAATAACATAATTGACCTACAAAAATAAGATTTAATGCTAAAGCAGGAACACAATAGGTATCGGGAAGATTGAGATAGAATCAGAAACATATCTAATATGAGTGATATTTATTTTTGTAACATTAACAATATAGATAAGAAGAAGAGACGAATTGAATATTTTAGCATATAAGATAGAAGTATTATGAGTCCTATGATTATAACAAGAAGACTCAATGAGCCAAAATTAATTACCCAAAGTAATAGAGAATGTAGTGTGAGAAGAATAATTGAAAGAGGTAACCTTTTTTAGTAGAGCCTCAATATCACTTATAATGAGAGTAGTATTTTCCTCAAATTCAGTAGTGACAAATGATGAAGATCTACATGTTGAGAAATCTCCCTTAGATTTATAAATTAGGTCTTGATGTGTGCATAGGACATTTTTAAATAATATGCCTAATTTTATGACAATTCTTGCATTCAATCAAAAGATAATAAAAAAAAATTGTGACCTCTTTGTCGACAATTTTTGCAAAACTTAACTCCATTTTTCTGATTTGATGACCTGGGATAACATAATAGCAAGACCGATATTAGTTTGTAGAGATTTATCCAAGCCAAGACGTGTCTCCTCAAAACTAATTTTTCGATAGCAATATCTATTGTTTGAAGTGGATTTCGATGTAGCAATAAAAACTTGGCAACTTCATATTTTGGATAAAGCATAATAATCGGAATAAGATAAAGACAATAATTAGTATTTCTAACTTGAGTCATGTGATTCTAAATAGGTTGAACTTGGGCCAAAAAACCATTCACTAATTGGTCAGATTACCATTTTAGACTATGAAAAGTAGTTCATAATTGATAATAGTGAGCAAGTTTAAAAAATTTATACTTGATGGCAAGAAAATGTGAAATCTTCTTTGCTGTCTTAAAATCAACAAACTAAATATGAATATTTAGAGCAAAAGTGTTATAAAAACAAGTTATGGTCTAATGATTTTGCTATTTCAATCTTTAATTCATTTTGCAAACTTGGTAACGATCTTATCAACTAGTAGGTTGAACAATGTCTCTAATGACAATGCATCAAAGTTTGCATCCAATTAGAAAACAACTCATACCTTGGGCTCATAAATTGTAATTATTTCCTACCAAAACTGTTTTAGTTAACTTAAGAACTTCAAAATTTTCCATCTAACAGTCCATATTAGCAAAAACAAAGGTCAAAATTGAAATTAAGAGGTCAAATTAGCAAAAATAGCATCTTCACAAAAATGTTGACATGTTAGATGATACACATGGTAGTTGATGTGGTAGGTGATGTTAGTAAGACACGTGGCAAACATGTTAACGTGGAAAAACATGTGGCAGATAGATGATGACAAAACACGTGGTAGATGACATGGTAAGGCACATGTTAAATAGATGACGTGGTAAAAGATTAGTAGATGAGCTGGCAAGGCTTGTAGTAGATAGAAAGCATGGAGAAACATTAGTAGATGACGTGTCAAGACACGTGGTAGGTTGTGTGCTATCGTAAATGGATGATGTGGACTAATGATGTCAAGATAAGGTAGTTGGTGTGTGGTGCGTAAGGCAAGAGATTTTGACGTGGGGGGCACATGTCGATGCATGGGAGCATGTGCAAATTCTGACAACCAGACCTTTCACCAAGACATGTCAGCATGCCATGTCAAAAGCTATGTGGACAAAAAATGTTAGTTATCGTTGGAACTAACATCAGTTATATTTTCATTAGTCTCAAAGACTTAATTGACTCAAAATGAAAAATTTAAGGATACATTTAGATGCAAATAGTCAGGTATAGTTCATGGACTTTATTTTTAAGTGTTTAGCTTGTTTTAAATTTTAATTTTTTGTACCACATTTTTGTTTTAAATTTATTAATTAATCAATTGTGTTAATTTGAAATTGATTAAAAAAAAGTGAAATTATTTATTATATTTGAATTTACAAAAAGTATTTATAATTTATATAACTTGAAATCTACTTGAATTCGAAATAATCGAACCCAAAACGATATAAACTGGAAATGATCCAAATTCAAAATAATCTAAAATTTAAGATGAGTTAAATTTGAAACAAATCAAATTCAAAATGGTCCGGTGATCCTAATCTAAAATAAAATTAAATCCTAAATAACTCGAATCCTCTCGACCCCATAAGAACTGCCCAATTACCATCTCCAATTTTAGTTGGACCTGCTAACAATAAGATAGAAAATGTTTGAATGATTTGTGTGGGAATGGTATAAAACTTTGTGATGATTATTGATGGAGAAAGTGTGGTGAAAAAGGAAAGGGGTGCGAAGGGATAGGGCCCACAATCTTGCGGCTTGTGCCTCTCAAAGGCTACAACGCGTGCTCATCCTCAATCAAACCATCAACCATGCGATTCAGAACTTACTTGAAGCTGCCGTCACTTCTTTTGTTCCCTTTCTCCACGAATTCGTAATTTTCTACTTTCTTAGATTGTTTATTAGTTGTTAGTATCGAATTAAGAGAAGAACATCAATACATTGGCATTGGTCATGTGTCCTTTCCTCCCTCTTCCGTGGGATTCACAAATTCCTTTCTGCTTCTCCTAACTACACCGGCCCCTTAGCTCTTTCTATCTTCACATTTTTAATATTATTCGATTCTCATAATTCATCGTGCCGCCATAGTCGCTCTTTATCCCCTTTGCTTTATCTAAACATTGTCTTTGCACTTGTGATAATAATGGATCCTAATTACTTTAAATTTTTATCATTCAATATCCAAATTAATTTGGTTTTGAAAGCGATTTAAGTTGGAGTTGCTTAATTTGTTTTTGTGATCGGCTAGTGCAATTGATTTTGTGGATGTTGAAATCTTTTGATTGGTCAACATTAATCAAGTTGCATCAAAATTTGAAACTTTTAATTTGATTTGATTGATTTAAAAAAGGGAATAATGTAAAAGAAACTGAATTGGAGTCATAGGCAAATAGAAATGGCAGGTTCCAATGTCAATACGACCCCTATCACCCCTTAGGTTTGACATGTTGAAGCAAAACAATGAGTAAATCAAATTCTGCATAGTAGCATGTAATCATAAATGCCCAATGATCTTTCCACAAGTATAGTTAAAGTCTACCATTATTTTTATTTAAATGAGCTCGTATGCATTGAAAAAGGAAATCATAAGTGCCCAATGATCTTCGAAGGAGCAGGCAACTAATGAAGAGGGCTTCATGGTACAGCGAGAACTGTGCATGAGTCAAGCTTTCCAATGTGCTCCTTATCGTATCTGAAAACCGACCAATCAATCAGTGAAGCAAACAGTACTAGTGAGACATTTTAGTGTGTGGAAAGAATTTCAAAAACAGACGTGAAAGGGACTAGATTCTCAAGGAAAATTTGTCCAGAGGACAGCGTTTTCCATGACAAGCCCACCTCAGGAAGAAAAAAAAAAAAGTCTCATAGGAAATGACACCATCTTCCAAGAAAGAGGGAGGGACGGGGAATTCTCCTTCTCTCCATATCCTTATTTTGTTTGAGAGCACTGCCATTTATCCACGCTTCAAAACCTTTATTAAATTTGTCTAATTAATGACAATATATATATATATATATATGTGGTACATCGAAGTGAGATGAGTAGGTATAGGATGAACATGTCTCATTCGCCTTGCATGTGGCCACCTCACATGGCTAAACCACCCATGTTTGATTGACCTCTTAATTTGATTAATAGTTTCAGTTTTAATTTGCTTTTCCCCTCTTAAATTTATAAAACACATCTATTTATCATAGTCTCCTAGGATCACCATTCATTAGTTAAGTTGAGAATCCCATCATGAGATCTCCGAAGTAAGAGTATTTATCACGGTTATCTGAATCTTGGTTTCCTTTTTATTCCTTTTACGATGTCTTCCCACTCTCCATGTGACAGGTTGATTTAATGATTAATTAATGGTGATTTGGTCAATCAATAATTGATGATTTAACCCTAAATCGAAGTTAAAAGTCTAAGTTCATGAGAGCCTTTTTAAAGCTTTATTTAGTTGATATTTTTTTTCCTTTTTTTTTAAAATTTTTTTGACTAAACACAAATAATAAAATATCAATCAAAAGAGACTTTAACCGATAGGTTACAATAAAATGTAGACATTAATTTACTTTATCCTTCCAAATCCCAACTGATCTAGTACTAGACTGCAATGAGCTATTGGAACTAGAAATCAAACATTTCCCACCTACAACAGAACTGTCATCAACTGTGTCATTGCGGCACTAGAGTTGAATTACCATGTCAAAGATGAAGAGGTTCAAAGCGTAGCCAAGGCTCCTGATCAAGTACGCCAAACTTGCCAAAATTCTGAAAGCATCATCTCCCAGGGGAAAACTCAAAAGGGATAAGACCTTGAAGAAGCATCTAGTAGTTGCTTTTGTGGACCCAGCGTGCTGGGCAGCTTCATTCAGCTACCACTTTTACCAGAAATGCCAGTGTGCTAAAAATTGGCAATAAGTTAGGTAAGTGGTCCCTTTGAAATAGTTAAAAGATGTTGAACACAAAAACATTTGTCAGCTATCTTCCCTTTTGAGACCTATCCCGATTCAATTCACCTCCTTTTACTAAACTACATACTAAGATTAACTGGGTTTTCACAAAATTATACAAATCCCATTTTATAGCCATATACAAGAAATTAAACAAAGAAAAGATTCGAATTTGAAATTTTTAACATACATATAGATGAACACATTGTCGAGGTCACGCACGTTTACGCGCCAGCAGATTGGGTGGTATAGACTGGCTCATGTGTATGCATAAAAATTCGTGCGAGTCATATTATAGATTTATCAGCAATAGAGGAAGAGAGCCAAAAGGCATGTTACCGTAGGATTTTTAGTGGAGAAGCAAACAAGTAGAAGACAAGGTGAGGCATGCTCAAGAATATAGAAAAATGTAAAAGCAATCATGTAATATAATAACCTGAAAGCATGTGGATGTGTGTGGTTGTGATTTATCAGGATCAGAATTTGAGAGTTTGAAGGATTTGGGAGACATATATATATATATATATATTTAATTTACATAGGCACAGGTAAGTTTTTGGACCTTTAGCTCTTGGAAGAAAGTGAAGGATGGGAAGTTTCCCTTTTCCCCATCTCAAATCTCTATGTGCTTGATTTTTGTTTAAATGATCTATCATCAATCCCTTGAACATTTTATCTAGTACATCTTAATTAATCATGATTGTGTAATGTGGGTTTTCAAAGAACTTTTTGGGTGTCTGTTCTTACAAGGAGGGATTCAGACATAACAAGAGGGTAATGATAGGGCTTAACTGGATTTTCGAGGACATGTGCCCAACCTATCATTGGTACTTACCGTTAAGGGACATACATAAGCATTTAAGCATCCAATTTATTTTTATTAGGAGAAAGAGGAGTCAAATTTGACTTTTTAAAAGATAAATATATTTAATTGATACCTGAGCATTTGACTCGTTGATTGGTGCATAATTCCCTTTGTCTAAAGAGCAGTTCGAATCCACTCCCCCAATAATAATAAAAAAAATACATTTAATTGTCCTTAAATCCATCTTTCTTCAAGTGTAGAACATCCAATTTCTTAATTTTGAGAAAAATGGCATACATATTTAGAACTTAAGTCCCTCAAAATATATAGACCCTATGTAATTGTAATTGAGACGAAATGCAGTAGTCTGCCATGGAAGGACATGTACAATAGTAATTGTAAGCTTTTGACCATTTTTGTTTCGCTGCTATATTTCTGCCATGGAAGGACATGTGCAATAGTAATTTAATGCTGCAACTGCCAAGAGAGCGTACAACTATGTAAATGGAATCTTAATATTTGAGTTTGAACTCAGATAAAATCTCAATCACAACAGGGGATTAGATATGGTTGATCAGCGCACACACACACACTATATATATATATATATATAGAATAATGAAACGGGAATCATTGAATTTCTATAAATAAGTATAAAAGGAAACCAAGAAAAAAGCATGATAAAAAGGATAAAAATTAACTTGGTACTGTTCAAAGAAAGAAAGAAGCATCAGCTTTACATATCATTCATGCATATCTTGATTTCCTGCAAAGTCTGGTCTGGAATATCTTGTTCACAGGCATACATTTGCTTATATTTGGGAGTGTCATTTTATTCTATTATAATAACACTGTGGCCCCATTCTTTGATCTTCCTTCACGATACAGTTTGCAACTCAAATATACAATACAGTACAATACAATAAAATACCATATGTTCAATACAATCATATATAATATTTTATTCAGCCTTCTCTCTCTCTCTCTCTCTCTCTCTCTGAAAATAATATTACAACACACAAACAAATTGCTAGTCCAGCTTTTTTCTTGCCTCCTTCTTTCACAGCCTGTCAAGCTTGAATTATTAACACCGTGATTATATTTTTTTAGTAAGGGCGCTCCTAGTTGTTTCTTTAAGGAAAGTGAACACCTGGTCCATGGCATAACAAGAGATAATTTTGCTAGTGCCTGCTCAGTTGTTTTCCGATTTCGCCACAGTTATACTGCTTAGATAGCTCCGTCCATTTTCACCAAAAAAATTAGTCATGTTTGTTGCCCTTTGAGGTGATTAGTTCCTTTTCTTCGGTATTCTTGACTTTTGCTTATCGGCAAGATTGACTTATGGACGAAAAGAGATGCTTGAGTGAGAAATATGTTCAATGAGCCTCTTTGTAGAGAACCACAATCCGGCAACTTTTTCTTGCAGGTAAAATTAGCTTGGAACATAACGTTCTTCTTCCAATATGCCCTTTGATTGAAGGAGAGTTTTGCTGTTAGTGTTCTTGAGTAAATCTTTATTGGGTTAGCTGATGCCAATTATGGTTGTCTTTGTTGCAGCTTTTGAGTGTTGTATAAAAATTTTTCTATGCATATGCGTAGTGATTCTCTCATGTGCTTGAAAGTGAAAGAGAAGGTCTTTTTCTTTATAATAATTTGCAGTTGAAACACTACAGAAGCTTGTATCCTCATTGTTCTTCAACTGCAAATTACTGTATAAACTGAATCTCTCTTTCATACCTTGTTTACTGTTGTTGAATTATTTAATAATTGTTATTGCCTTTTAGGTCTTTGTGCTAAGTTTGATCACTTATTTACCTCATCTCTAGTGAGATTTCATCATGGATGCAAATCAAACCAAAAAAAAGAAAGAAAAAGAAGTGGACACTTTTTGAGAACAACTTCTTGAAGATGAAGACCACTGTTAAGGCTAGTGATGGAAGCACCAGAGAGAGAGACCCACAATCCATTTTTGGTCTCTTTATTGCCCACATCCCATTTCCTTTTTCTTCCTTCTTCATTGTCTGAGTACTGTTCAGGAACACTTTAAGAGCTCCCCAATGCAAGTCTGAACAATTTCCAGCGCACCCCCTTCTCTCATTGCTGGCAAAAAAAAAAAAAAAAAATAAAAAATAAAGCAACTTTTTTCATGTGCGGGAGCCAGGCTTCCTACATATGGCCTGCATTTGGTACCCCAAAAAGGGAACCACAAAAGTTTTGGTCCATACATACTTAGGATATAGTATATGCAGGGCCAACTGTAGTGAATTTTGAAGAACGAGTTCCCCGTCCCCCACCCCCCTTTTCTAGATGCAAGGATTTGTTTGTTGCAACTGGCAAGGTTGGAGATGACTCAAGATTTATCAGATCTTTCCACTATTTAGTCTTTGGTGCTCCGATGTCACTTTGGACTCGTAGACTTGGGGTCAACTAGACTCTGTCTCCACCTCCATGTAGTGGCTTTTCATGAATCACACACCCACCCCATTTAAAAGAGGATATAAAGAACAGACAAGGAAAAAAGTCGTAAGAAAAAGGAAAAAAAAAAGTTCCTAGGAAAACTGTTGTCTCGTATGATTTTTTGCTACTTCTGGTGGCAGCTTTGCGCACTGTATTTCCAAAGGGGTTATTTCTGCGTGATTTCTCGTAATTGGATGATAGGTTTGTATTTACTGCCTCAAATAAGTTTAATGGTTAAACTAAATTTCAGGCATGGGAACCAAACTTGAGTGTGCGGTAAATCCGTTAGCAACTTCACAAAACAGCAACAGCTGCAGCTTTACCGTGCATTTCGTGGATGACTATTTCCGAACAAGAACGCTGAGGGAGAATTGTCAAAAGATTGGATTGGAAAGGTCTGGCAGCTGCATGGACAGGATGCTGGAAAGGCACAACATGGAGTCCATCAGAAAGACAATGGAGATGCATGAAGATACCTTCAAACACCAGGTATGGTGAGACATTAACTTTTGTTCCGAACTCCAATTAATATTTGCATTGGCATTTTCTGAAATTAAAGAATTTCTCTCTTTTCTTAAATAAATGTAAGGTTTGTGGTCTCAAGATGACCATTCTGCAGAGGTTATGATTACCAATGTGTCAGAGAAAATGCAAATATTTGACACTGCTAGCAATTCCGATTCTTCAATAATGAATAATTTGACATCAAGATCCCCATATGTACCAAACATTAGTTTCCTGCTAAATTGCAGACACAGTGTTTCTTTCCATCATTCAAGATGTCTCCATACATTATATCTCTCCATAATTTGAAGATGCATGATAATTTAAGAACCATTCTACTCACCCTTCAGCAAACCTTTCTCTCAAAAGTGAATGTCACAAACAGTCAAGGAAATTTATCACTTGAACGTGATGGTCCAAAAATAAGAAAATAACAAAAAACTAGGAATTGCAGGTACGAGAACTTCACCGGCTGTATAGTGTCCAAAAGATGCTGATGGATGAGGTGAAGAAAGAAATCAAGCAAAACAGATTTTGGACTACTCCTATGACTAGCTTTGATGTTAACCAATCTCACTTCATTAACCAGCAGCAGTTAACAGCGCAAACGACTAGTGGGTACAATTTCCATGTTCAAGGTGATCCAAGCTCGAGGGAGAGGAGTGGCAGTTGCTCTGGTGACACCCTGAAAGTTGCAAGGGGCTTTGATCTCGAGAGGCCAGCTGAGGAAGACATCTCGGCTGAAGTCAGCGCCGTTGATCATGAAGACCAAGCAGGGCGTAGCTCCCTCATGCACTCCAGAATGAACCAGATAAGCATTGAAGGCTCCGATGAAGATAGTGAAGTTGAACTGACACTAAGCATTGGAGGCAGTTCAAGCAAGAAGACACCAACGAACTCCAAGCCTCATAGCCAAGAGTTAGGATGTACTAATTCTCAGTCAATTCATAAGGAAACGAGGGAGCTTCATTCTTCGGCTTCGTTTAAATCAGAGAGGGGAGAGGATTGCAGTGGCCCCAACACTCCAATGAGCAGTTCTAGCGCAACATTCGATCAGGACAGGAAACGACCACATTGGCTTTTCCAAGGTTTAAGCATAAACAGGACTTGAAACCGTTGAACAAACAATTTTTTTTTTTTAACTTAATTTGTATGTGTGTATCCTTTCCAACTCCACATGGACCCTTGATCAAACTTACGTGGTTCATGACTTGAGATCATCCCTAATTTTTGGTTTTTCCGACTTTAACCTAATAACGGATATAATTCGAGGCACCCATGTTTGGGGTGTAAATTGCTAGCTGTAAATAGGCCGTCCACAGAATTTCTTGAACAACTTGCCAATTCATTGGCTTGTTATTGTGTTTTTGTTTGATTTGGCATTTAATGAGACTGGGTAAGAATCTGCTCAAATTTCCACGCATTTCTCTGCTTCACAACTATGCAAATAGTTCATTTGGCTGTACCGTCCAAGGTTTTTGGGCAACCAAGGCTGCTGGAATGTTCTTCTGCCCATTCGTGTCGCTATCCTCTCTATGAATCTACTAATAAATTTACTCCTCACATAACTTAGACCACCGAGTAAAAGATTATTTAATTTCAAACAAAGTTCTAACAGTAGAATTAAAATGATTAGCTACATTGATCCATGTAACAGTTCAAGTCCAAGGGGGAGGTTACTGATCTTGTATTGTCTAAAAGAAAAAAAAATAAAAAAACCAAAGAAAAAACTGTCGGTCCAGCAACTCTGGGTGTGTTTGTACCATTTACCTTTAAAATTCAATAAATCTGTACAGCTATATGGTCCCCAATATTTTATGGGGTTTGCACAAAGGAAATCTGATTCTGTTGCAAAAGAACAGAACATCATGGGAAACAAAATCTTGGTACAAAATTTGGTTATTTGAGTTTGTATCAACATGCCAGTTTCAAGATGGTAATCAGTTGTCTTAGTTGTCAAGCATTTGATCTTCGTTAACGGCGGGTAGGCAGATGGTCTATATTCATTTCATCTGGCATGTTCAAGCAGAATAAGTATGAATGACTCACCGCCCGTCTTATCGTGCAATGATTTGTCATGGGTTAAATTAAAAACAAATAAGAGAAAACTTGAAGTAACACTTATTAAAATGATTATTAAAGTAATGACAAGAAATAACTAAACAGTTATAATATTCTATCAAAAAATTTTGGCATTAAGGTTATATTTGTCATTATAGGTTCATGTTAATATTGCCATTAATTGTACTTCAATTATTTTGAACTTTACCACTATGTTTGTGGGTGCTATAGATTGTTCATGGACTGATCCCAAAGCCAATTTACGTAGCCAATCCCTACACAACAATAAAGGAGAGTAACTTGGAAATTTTCTCAGTACAATACAATTTAAGCAATGTATAAACAAATCATTTGCACAATGTAATCATAGATCTTGTTGTCAAACAAGCCTAAGAATGCTCCTAAGCATCAAATCAAAATAAAATCTCAAAGCATACATTTCTATGCACAAATAAAAAATAAACCCTTAAACATGCATTCTAAGCAACAAACTATAAATAATTTATAAATAACATGCATTAGGATGGTAATATCCATAATCAATCATAAAAATCAGAATAAGGAAAGAAACATAAAATCCTTAAAAATTAAGAAAAGTCCAAAAATTAACAAGATAAGCTAATAAAACATATTTCACCAAATTTTTATCAAACAAAACATAAAATATCAAAATAAAATCACAAGGCATGCGAATCTAATCAAGTAATGATAAAACCAGAATTCAAATCATGTTTTAAACATCAATAATTAAAATTTCAGAACTAAAATCTATTATAAAAATCAAACAAAAATAGTTTTAATGTTAGAATATTCTATTATCCGGGCTTCAATTAATTGGTGACTTTATGCTTTATTAAAACAAGTTGACAATTTAGTCCTAATATAAAACATGTATAGACACCCCATTCTATCTATTGGTTTTAATCACATTCTTTCTATTTCATTTTTTTTTGTTGGGAGATGGGTCTACTTTTTGGTTGAATTTTGTTCTCTCTGATAGAAAATCTTGCTTAACAAATTCTTCTTCACGTTCCTAATGTGCATACAATAGCTACACAACAACTTTTCTGTTCTCATTGTTATGGAGTTGCTACTGGAGTCCTTCGTGATTAATTTCATGTTCCAAAACCTTAAGCCTTGTTAATGGTGCCTCAAGAAGTGTGTTTATTTTTTTTTTTGTGTTTTTCTAACTTAATTGAAAAAATGATGTTTCTTCCACTCTTGAAAAATTTCAATACATCTATTTATTATATAAAGATAAATATATCTCTATTTTATTAAGATAGAAAGATACAATATCTTTGTATCTTAACTGACTTGGGAACTTTATCTCTATGGATTATTATATGATAATCCTTTTTTAAATTTAAACAAATTAAATTCAAATTTATATTCTATCTCAATTATCTGATAAACATTTTTTCAATTATTCAATTAAAAAATATCAAAACAATATCCAATATTAATTAATTAAATATTTATTGTTTATCATAAATAATTAACATAGTTGTATGTCATACGGATGCACCGCATTTAAATGCAACATCTCCCACTTGTACACATTGGCATCAACGTGTACAACTCTCAATCTAATTCCTCCTATATCCACTGTCATACAAGGAAAATGGGACGTGTGACCAATGAGAAAAAGGTACTGGTGAACAGTGAGATATTAAGTTACCATCTTACTAACATAACATCACTTAAGTTCTCGACATATCCTAAACCATCTTAATCACACAAGATTTTGCATCTTTGATCCCTCTTACACATAAGAATTATGCAGAATTTTTCTATGTGTCTAAACTCATGGTTTTATCTAACAACCAATGTTTTATAACCACCCGGGCAATGAGTTATAGACCATGTATGTTAGATGTTTAATGACTTTTCCTTGGATACTCATGCTAATCCATTAAGAATTGACTACTTTTTTAGTCATGTTTCGCTAGATCACATCATTCTTAACGTTTGAATATCATGCTAAAGTAGCAACCCAAAATCTCAACTTTATATCATAGATCCAAGTTCTTTAAGGCTCACACAATGATGAAATAAGGATTTATTTAATCATACCCTTTGATTTGTCGACTAATAGCACATACAATATGAGATGTATGCTATGGTGGATCTTCCATTTAGAGTTTGTTATGTCAAAACCATCATATAGATCTCGGTCCAATCCCTACAGAAAGGATTGAATTGAATCTCTTAAGATTTAAATCCGATTGTATCTGGCTTCATAGAGTGTGGGTAATGTCGATGTTCAACTTTTACAAGCCTTATCATGACTCTAAGTCAAGGTGACATTGCTAACGTCTTTGCTCACATCTCATGTGACAAGGAGATCACAAAACACTTGGTACCTTGTGATTGCTTAAGTCTCATCCCACACACTATTGCAGTGTTGGGGTGATTACCTTGAGTGAGAAGAATAATCTATAAAGCTATGTGACAAGAATTATCTGTTAGTGTAGAAGTCTCAATAAATAATATACCAAGAAGGGGATGAATTCATATTTAAACTTTCTTTTAAAAACTAAATATAAAATTCAAAACTTTGGCGACCAAAAATTTCTTCTTGTGTCAAAAACAAAATGTATGATTTTCATAAACAAGTTTTCAATAATGAATTGAAAAGAACAAGTAACAAATCAAGATAAATTTTTTCCTAAGTTAAATTCAACCAAAGCATAAATAATGAATTAAGGTAAAACATTTTCCTAAGCTAAATGCAAGCAATAAATCACAATGTGGAAAAATTAAAAGCAAGACACAAGATTTTAATAGTGGTTCGACTTTCTCTAAATGCCTACATCTACTCCTTTAGAGCACCAAGGAATTTCAAATCTATTAAAGGAAATGAACATTTTATGGGATCATGCGAAACCTTCACAATAGCTTTTTATGCGATCAAGTGAAACCTTTGATAATTCTACTTAATAGAGTTATTTTGTCACATTTTGAGTACTAAATTGGCTAAGTTCTTGAGATATAGGTTTAGAATTAGGTGTTTTTAGTTGTTTTTTTTAGTTTAGTTTAAATCATGTTGGGTTGTTTTAATTCAAGTTGTTTTATTTTAGTTTTATATTAAATTACTTTTAGTTTAGTTAGTATTAAATTAGTTTTATGTGTTTGCAGGTGTACAAATGAAAAGGCCTCACTTGATGAAGAAGAGTGCAAGAATGGCTAATGCTTATCTTGTACATGTTTTAGTATTTTAAGCATAAATTTCATTCTAAAGGTTTAATTGCTGTAATTCTTGAGTCATTGGAAAGCTAAGAGACAGGGCTACCATTTTCATGCTTACCATTTTGCCTATTTTAGCGTTTGACCTCTATGATTAGAAAATGGTATGAAATTGCTCCCTAGTTTTCACTTTTCTATTACATCAAAAGAAAATTAAGTGACAAAAGAAGATCAGATTAGATCGAAAAGTCGAGTGTAAGGTCAAAGTAGATCAGTGAAAAATGACAACACTTCATCCTATAATAACATCATATACAACTTGAGAAGTAAATGCAGAATACAAAGATAAGGAATAGAACATAACTAGTGGAAAAAAAGTAGAACTAATAACTCAACAAAATAGAAAGATAACCATTCAAAAAGGCATAAACAGGAGAACATTAATGTAAACAAGTTGAGGATTAACATAATTAGTTGTTCACAAGAAAAATATAGCATAAAGCATAAGACAATCCAAAATTGGTCACCAATGACTAGTTATCATTAGTACATAAAATCTAAAAGAGACAAAATGCAAGACAATGCCAATGATCAACAATGATGAAAAAGGCATGACAATGTGGCCATCGAATCTAAGCAAAGCAGAAGGAGCTAAAAGTAGGTAATGTCCCATGTGAGAAGCTCAAGAGGGTGGTAGAAAGTAAGCTCAGAATTACTCTTCAAGCAGTTGCTAGCAGTAAAGTAACTCTCAGTTTTAAGCCTCCAAGGCATCCAACCTGTTAACCACATGAGCATCCATAGATTCCATAAAAGATAATAGGCGAGAATAAACTTGCTCATTGTTAAAGGTAATGGACATAGGTGGAAAGCTAAGAAAAACACTAGGGTGTGCACTCAAACCTGCACTAGGGGCTGCACTAGGCTTAGCAAATATATCCTTATTTCTTTCATCCCTAAGAATATCAGGTTCGTGGATGATTGCTTTGCGAACCCAAGAATGGTTGACATACATAAATCCAAGTTTGTTGATGATATGCTTATTGATTTTCGTGTGCATCACATGTTGTTTTGGTGGGTCACACCTAGTTTGGATGCCAATGGAGTCAATGATGACACTAATAGCCATGCCATAGAAAAAGGTCTCCCTATACTTATTTATAATTTTTAACATATCATTAAGTATGAACTTGGCTAGGTTGATATAGTGGTTGGATTTAATATGATATAGAAACAAAAAATCCTCAGTCTTGACAATGGAGTAATTTATGCCATGAAAACGAAGAGCATGGGACACTATGAGATGAAAAGTATGATTGTTAAAGGAAGGACTCTTGACACTAGTGGTATTCTTGTCATCAATGGGAAAGTAGGTGTACACAGTGGACAGAATCTCATTAGACAAGACCCCTTTAACATGGCCTAGATCTCTTTGACAGATATCAAAGTTTAAGACAAAATCTAGGGTGTGTTAGGCGACCGTGATTTTCTTTCCCATGACATAGGTGCAAAACCTATCTGTAACGACCGCTCCTTAATCGTTATCGACATCCGAGACTTTCAAGAGAACCCCGCCAAGTTTTGAACAAGCCTTAATAAAAATTTCCAATAGTTCACTATAAATGATCACCAATCCATATTAATGCTTAAACCATGTACTCTTGTGTCATGATTTGAACCATAGACATCATAATCAATTTGACCTTTAAGTCATATAATCATAAGTATATTCAATGAAATCTAAAGTCTTCAATTTGTCATTTATATCAAGACCAATATCTATTTACATATTAATAAACAAAATGCAATGACTCGACTTCTAACAGTGAAACGACTCGGAATGGAAGGCTAGGAGGTGCAATTACCTACTCTGTAGTAAGTTTTGGTGTGCTGAACAATGCACTTGAGCAGATTTCTTATTTGCAAAAGGAAATAAGGGGGTGAGTCTCACAGACTCAGTGATCATCAACTCCGTGAGTAGGGTGTAGATGAAAAACAAGCATAAAACAGAAAAATTTGAACATTAAAAATACAAGAGTATATAAACAATTTAATTCAAAAGGAAGTTTGTGCCTTTATGAGGCCTCGACCTCTATAGACCTATAGATAGAATGCTTGCATACTTGAAACACCTCGAAAAAATTTTCAAAAAGATTGGTATTGTACCTAGTGGTATAATCAAGTGGATTTAAACCTCGAACTAGTTTTAATAGAGATTCTAAGATGAATTTGAGAATTCTAAAACCCACAGAATGATTTAAAATGGTGATTCGGAGTTCCAGGTCCGATTTAGAGTTAATCGGGAATATTGACTACTTAGGGGTAAAATGGTCATTTTACCACCTAAGGATAAAATGGGAATTTTTAAAAAATATTTTGACCACATTTGATCAAGATTGATCATTTGGAGTATATTATGAGGTTTAGCAGTGAAAGATTTTAATTCTCAGCATTTTTGGAGCATAGGGGCAAAACGGTAATTTTATCACTCCGGAGGCAAAATGGTAATTTTCACCCCCCAACACTTGTCAAATTTGTGGATTTTATTCATTTATGGAATGGATAAATATGACAATATATGTGGTGGAAAATTAAAGTTTAAAAAAGGAAAATATTTAAAGTATGGACCAATTATGGTGTGACATGTGGCAAATTTGGAATATTTTATTATTTTGTTATAAAAATCAGCCCATATCTTCCCAAGCACACCTCCCATATTTGGCCAAAGGAAGAAAAAGCAAGAGGAAAGGAAAACAAACCCTAGGAGGAGAAAATCAAAGGGAAAGTGTGAGAATTCAAAGATTCAAGCTAGAAAAGGGTAAAATTTCTTAATTTAGTTTGTGATCTATATTACCCATGCTTTATTTTCCTATTTCCATGGTGGAATAGCTTATTTTCATAATGGGTTTGATGCTGACCGAATGGGTATGGTGAAGAAATGATGTTGAAATTGGTTTGATTTTAAGGTATGTTAGTGTTTTTAGGTGATTAATGGTGTGTAGCATGAAAACAAGTGAAGAAAACCACAAAATCTTTGGTATCCTTTAATGGCTGAATGTCCCATGTTGTGTGTGCATGGTGGATTGATTTTGTTTCAAGAGAAATTGGTTAGAAAATGATGATTTATGGTGAGAAAATTAAATTAAAAAATTTTAGTGATAATGCACCATTATGGCTGAAATTTCCATGAAGGAATGTGAAGTTGATTAAGCTGAATTTTTGGGTTATTTGGTTAATGTTGAGTGATTTGAAGTATTAGAAAAAGAATGGAGTCATTTGGAGCTAAATTGGACGTGTTGGCCATTTAATCGGGTGATAGGCCGAATTAGGTCAACACTGCATTTAGACAATATACGGACAATTTGCATTTCATATTATGCAATTAGTAGTCTAAATTAGTTTATTACTATTTAGTACCAATGTGGTGAATTTCTTGATTGTACAATATGTCTAGGTGGTGAATTCTCTGACAAAGGCAAGAAGATTGTACCCAAGGATTAGTAGTCGAAGTACCCGAATTCGACTCCGAAAAATTTGTGAGTGAATTTGCATTTGAAAATGGTTTTGGGAATATGAACATATTTGAATAAAATGGTTGAATGATTTTATTCAACTTTCTTTAAAAAGAACGGGTGCCATGGGAACAAGCTTTTAGTGAAATATTATTTTTACTGATGTGAGATTTGGTTGTGATGAATCTATGTACCTTTATATTATGTTGATATGCATTATTAATAAATTTTGGTGAAATTAATGTAACTGTGTACGTACAGAGTGAGTCGTGCACATGCCTGTAATGGTGTGCAAAGTGGGGACGGCGAAATGTAATACCCACGATTCCTGAAAACTCAAAGTTGAGCAAAGTGGGGATGACGAAACGTAACGCCCACGATTTCTGGGAACTCTCACGTATGAACTGTGGCGAAGCACGACGCTCCGCCCAGGGGCTTGCAGGGACAGCAATATGTAACGCCTGCGAGTGCCCTAATAGTTATCTTTTTACCACCAGGGATGGTGAAGACTAGGCGGCGTATGTAATTGCACATGATTTTATATATATGCGTGATATAATGTGCATGATGAAAAATGTGATTTGTATGGTATGTGAAACCCTTGTTCGGTGACGGTTTGTGATAAACAGTCGATATTGCTTTCTTGCTAGAATGATTGGTGTAAATTCATGGTTGCCTTAACCTTGAATGTAGAATAAATTCCGGGTCAAGTGAGAAGGGTTTAAATATTAGCTAGATCAAAATTGTCTCGTTTCAAATCAGTACATCATGACTATCAAAATTCCTGGCTAATATTACTTGTTGCATTCTAATATTCACTCACTAAGTTTCGTACTCATAGTTTTAAAAATTCATGTTTTCAGATCAGGAGACCGTTAGATCCTAGATCGAAAAGTCCCGAAATTCGTCTCCTGGGTAGGTGCTTGGCATTCGATAGCTTTCCTCCTTTCCTTTATCTCCACTGGAAGTCACGAGTCTTTTGTTCTATGAATATGCGTATACAATGTAAATTGTTAAAATACATGACTTGAATAGTACATGTATATTGTTGTTGATAATGCCATCGTGGAATGGCTATTTTCATACTAGTTGAGAATGCGTATGGCTGTATTGGTTGACAAAGTGTTTGGTAAAATAAATAGAATAGGCTTGCTTGGGCTTAGTAAGCTAAGCTCATTAGGCTCTTACGCCGGTCATGACTCGAAAATTTGGACTGTGATAGCTTTATATGTAAAACCAAGAATTTTCTTATGCAATGAAATTATTACAAGCAGTATACCCAATCCAGGGTAGGTAAAAGTTTCCATGTCGAAACCGATTAATAACTTTTTTCAAATCAAATCATTTAAAGTATTACATTAAAACCAGTGTACGTAAAAGATTTCTACCATTGAAATCATTTGACGTAGTAGAATCGAGCAAGCTCTGGCGAAATCGAATATTAATCAAGCTTGTACGCAAATCCCAAATCACCTCATACGCGAAGAGTTAAAATTCATGTCATAGTGTAAATAGGGGAACTGTAGAAAAATCATATAATTTCGTTTTCACCATGCGAAAAAGGTAAGTATTGAAAACCCAAAGAGATATCACTCTCGAGTAAGTAATAGAAATCAAGACCTCGTGGTCCCACTACCACGTAATAACATCTGGGAGCTTCATTCCACCAGATCCCACAAGCCATGGTAGTCTCAACGATGTTGGCCGACATCAGAGAAATCAAGTGGTCGCAACTGCGTATCACTAGTGGCCTAGCCACGTACATATCACAGACCATGGCCCCAGCCATGTCTAACAGCCCATCAGCGACCCAAAGGTTCTCTAGCTTGAGCTCACTTATGCACAAGGGTCACACTTAACCAAAGTGACAGCTGACCTACTCTTGAATCTCCCGGTTTAGTAAAACCATTTCAAAATTTAGTTACATTCTCAAACGCCCATTTCAAAACCTTTTCTGAAACATTTCACATAGTAACATGATGAAATCCCTTGTAAACTTTGTAACATAAAACTTTTGCATGAGTTTGAAACATCAATATGCATGGTGAATAAATGTCTTATCCATGAATGCACATTACACAAACTATAAGGCACGTTTTGATAGGAATTGCATTGAAAAGCTTGTTTCTCGATTTAAAAATCCTTTACGTATACAATTTATACATATATAGTCAAAACACTTTCAAACATTATAACATTCACAATCTCTTAAAATTTCTACCAACTCATGCTTTTCACAAATTTGCATTTAAAATAAACCAACACGTACTATATATAGTATGGAAAGTTTAAACTGGACACCCCGTGCTCACCTTACGATAGTGGGATACTACATCGTTATTTTTACTTACCGGTCGCTTGTCTTTTCCTCCGGCAACTCCACCACAACACACTATCTTTACTTTTGCACTTCCTAACAACAATCCAAATTTAATATATTTAGTGTATATCATTTCCACTTCTCTTTCTCATTCAATCACAAATCCTCATTCAACTAACTTACATCTTGATACGTTTTTACTAAGGTTACTTATATCCTTTGCTTGCGTAATTCTTTAAACTATAAGTACTGGCAACTTATTTATGACTTCAACACACATATTAATCTTTTCTAATAATATTTATCAAGTCCAACTATCATCTCCGCACCAATAACTTAGCATATGGCAGCAATTATAAATCTACTTTCATCAAGCATTTTTATCTAAGTTTGCATTCACCACAATTTACATTCATATGCTGCCACCAAGCATAACATCAATATTCATCCATGAACACCAACATTCATAACCTTTTAAGCCTTTCACAACAACACATATCCACACATTACATTTTCGGAGTTTTCAACTATCACAATTGTTTCCTAACTGTGCCTATGACATCACAATAACACTACACATTGCATGCCTTACCTTTATGATAAATTTGACCTTGCATGCAACCTTAAGGCTCTTCCAATGTTCCATCCACCAAGCTACCAACAATTGCACAATTATTCTTCACAATATCAAACTAACCATAGGCCTCAAAATGTAATGCCAAGCTTACCACTTTTCTTTCACCTTAAATCTACTAGACACCCACGGGTTTGGTAGCTCGCATGTCACCAAATTTCCTCCAAATCTAGCCGATCTTTGATGCCATAAGACATTTCTCTTAGTCATTAACTCATTTTCAAAGATTACTAAAGCTAAAAACCAAAATCCTTACCTTTCCTTACTTGAATCACAAAACTAAGCTTAATACCTTCATTGACACTCCACGTGTTCTCTCTTGAATTTTGAAGACTCTTTGATTGATGAAACAACACAAATTTACAAGGTGAGGGAGGAAACCTCAAGGTTTCTCTTGATTTTGTGAAAACCCATGCCTTTCTTTTTCTTTCTCTCTTTTCTCTTTTTTTCTTTTTCCTTTCGGGTGGAAACTCTCCAATGCTTTCTTTTTTTTCTTTTTCTTCTTCAAATGGCCAGCCTTTACTCTCACCAAGGCTTATTCCTCATGTTTCTTTTACTTTTTAAATTATTTATTACATTGCCACTCATTTAAACCAATCACCATGCATGCATTCTTTTTCTTTTCATCTCATTTGGCCAACATTCAAAACCAATTACAATTCATGCACCCATTTCTTTTTACTTTCATTTGGCCATTGTGCCATCCAATGGTGCTTCATGCACCAATTTCCTTCCTTGTGCATTGGCCCAAAATCTATCTTCATTCTCTCTCCATCTGCCACCTCAATCTCTCATCTTTCCTTACTTCATTTCTTTATTCCACCAATCATATTTCATGCACAACTTAATCTTATATTTTATTTAGTCTTCTATTAAATTATTTAAGTCATAAATGCATCACATCTTCCTTTTCTTATTTGGCCAGCTAATGCACCAATACCTTTGCATGCAAAATATATTTAATCTTACTTTTACTATGCATGGTGGGGGTCTTACATGTTCCCCACTAACTTCCTTCTTTTTGCATGCTATCATTTGCATGTAATAGTGAATTTTTGTATGCAAATTCCATCATTCCACATATGCTGTCATTTGCATGTAATAGTGAATTTTTGCATGCAAATTCCATCATTCCACATAATCTAACTTCCCTTGGTTAGTAGATTTCCATTTTTTTAATACATAACATTTACAATCAAACAAATGAAAGTAATCAATGTTGGGCTTTTTTCCTCTATAAAGTTCATAGAGAGTTTTCTTCAAAGTTGGCTTATCCATTACTCTATTTATGATATAACAACAATTATTAACGGCTTTGGCCGAAAAGTATCTAGGTAGATTGTTTTTGCATAGCATGGTTCTAGTCATTTCTTTTAAAGTCTTATTTTTTTTCCACTACTCTATTTTGTTGTGGAGTCCTAGGAGCTAAAAAATTATGGCTATACCCATTTTCTTCACAAAGTTACTCAAAACTCAAGTTCTTTGTTATTTTTCGCCTTTTCTCATTTTCAACTTTTTTGCAAAAGGAAGTGAAGATTTTTTAAAGCTTCATCTTTGTGAGCAAGAAAGCAAACCCAAAAGAATCTAATATAGTCATATACAATTACTAATCCATAATTTTTTGCACTTAAGCTAGTCGTCCTGGTTAGTCCAAAAAGATCTATGTGAGGCAATTGTTAGGCGCTAATAGTGGTTACATCCTTTTTGAATTTAAATGAGCTTTTCTTATGTTTGCCTTTAGCACAAAAGTCACAAAATTGATCATTTTCAAAGTTTTGCTTAGGAAGTCCTATCACAAGATCTAGAGATAGTAGTTTTGAAATTGTGTTCATGCTAGCATGTCCTAATTTCCTATGCCATATCCAACTATCCTTATTCTTTTTAGCCATGGAACATACATTGTTAGAAGATAAATCATCTAAGAAAACAACATATGTATTACTTTGTCTATATCTAACAATTAAAGTTTCATTTATTTTAACATCAATGACAAGTTAATGATTCAAATATGACCCTAAAATCTTTATCACAAAGTTGACTTACACTTAGCAAATTATGTTAAAGACCACTTACAAATAGGACATTTTTTATTTCAAAAAAGGAATTTTGACCATTGGTACCAATACCTTCAATGTGACCTTTTGAGTTGTCACCAAAGTTTACATTTCCTCATTTTTTTGGTCTTAATTCCTTGAAGACTTCCTTAGTTTTGGTCATGTGTTTAAAGCATCCATTATTAAAATGCCATTTTCCTTGTTCTTGTGTTCTTGACTTTAAGCAAGTGCGTTTTTCTTACAAAGACAAAATTCAAACATTTGACTTTGCTACCCAAATTTGTTTAGGTCCATATGAGTTAGTGTCTTTGGTTCCTTTTGGAACCCACTCCAATTTGACCATTTTACCATGTGGAGGTTTGGTTTCTTTTGGAACTCATACACTTTTGATTTTTTTACCTCTAAAAGTGGTAGTTCTTAAAGGACAAGAATGCGTGGAATATTGTATTTTATGACAATAAATGCATTTGGTGAATGAGCCAAGTTTTTCACTTTCTTTAACAAAGTAATTTTTAAATGAGTTTCCTTTTGAGTACCATCATAGTTTATTCCTTTTTTGTCAAAAAAACTCTTTGTGTTTCTAACATGTCTTTTAATTTTTGTTGACTCATATTGAATTTTGAGAATGTAGCATGCAAATTCTCATTCTTCTTTTCAGCTCATCTCTCTCAATTTTCAAGTCTTTGACTATATTGTTTAGTTTTATTTTGTCTTGACTAAGAACTCATTTTCTATTTTAAGCTTGGATATGATGTTCTTGTATTTTAATGTGAGACCCTGTCGAATTTGTTAAAAGCCGGTATTGTACCTAGTGGTACAATTAAGTTAAATCGAACCTTAAACTAGCTCAAATAGAAATTCTAAGAGGAATTTGAAAATTCTAAAACCCACAGAATGGCTTAGAATAGTGATTCGGAGTTCAAGGTCCAGTTTGGAGTCAATCGGGAAAATTAACTGGTTAGGGACAAAACTGTCACGACTCAATTTTCCCGAGCCATGACCGGCGCATGGACCCAATGAGCATAGCTCACCAAGCCCAAGCAAGCCTATTTTCATTTACTTTACTCCATGTATGATCGTGTGAGGCATCCACATGCAATGCACCCAATGCACACAAAGCCAACTCATAATGGCATTATTAGTAACAATATACATGCACCATACCAGTCATGTATTTAGCAATTTACATTGCATACACATATTCACATAGTTAGATTGTATTCACAATACAAAAGGACCCATGACTTCCAGCGAAGATATTTACAATAAAAGAAATAGGATGCTACTGAATGCCCACCTTTTAACCTAGAGATGCACTATGGGGACTCCTCGATCTAGGGTCCAACAGTCTCTTGATCTGAAAACATGAATTTTTATAAAACGTGAGTACGAAACTCAGTGAGTGAATATTAAAAGGGAACAAGCAATCTTAATCAGGAAATTTGACAATCATGATGTATCGATTGAAAACGAGACTGTTTTTGATCTAGCTAATATTTAAACCCTTTCCACTTATCCCAGAAATTTATTATGCATTCAAGGATTAGACATCCTTGAATTTACACCGATCATTCTAGCAAAGTAGCAAAACTGACGGTTGTTTACAAACTGTCACTGAACGAGGGTTTCGTGTTAAACCCCTTTTCTTCAATTTCAAACAATTCGCATACCATACAATCGCACATATATACATAAATATCACGTACAATTTCATTCACCAATCATTCAATTTCATTTATTATCCCATCTTTTCCTCTACTCTGTTGTACTCTCAACTCATACATCATTAAACCGGCATTGCACTTCCCATTCCGCACATGCACGGTAGTAATTATCACAACCTTTATCATTAAATCGTCATTGCACTTCCCACTCCGCACATGCACGGTCGTAATTATCACATCCTTTTTCATTCAACTGGCATTGCTTTCCCACTTCGCACATGCACAGTTGCATCAATTTCACCATAATTTATTAATAATGCATATCAGCATAAAACAAGGGTACACAGATTCAGTACACTCAATTTCACACAATTTCTCAACAATACATGTAGGCATCATACAGATATACACAGATGCATCGCAATCATATTTAACATCACAGAAATATTTTCACTAAAAGCTTGTTCCCGGGATTCATTTTTTAAATGGGAATTAGATATAATCATTAACGCATTTCACTTCAACTTAGTTAGAATTCCCAAATAATTTTGAAATGCAAATTCACTCACTGTGTCAAAAATCTGGATTCCAGGTGCACTCGGATTAGTGGTCCTTAAGCACGATTCCTTTGCCTTTTTCGGACGTCTCACCACCTTGACACAGAATAAAATTAAAAAATTTACTATATTGCCTCTAAACTAATATAAACTAAATTTAAATTGCTAACGCATGATAGGCAAATGAAAAATGCATCTGATTATCGCTTTAACGCGGTATCGATTAAATTCGACCGCTCACCCGATAAATTGGCCAATACTTCCGATTTGATTCCAAATTGCACCATTCTTTTTTCTAATACCTTAATTCACCACATACCATTTAAATAGTGCCAATTTCAGTATTAAAACTTTTTCATTTCTTCATGGAAAAATTCAGCCATTACAGTGCATTAGCATTGTAATTTTTTTTCTACTAAACTTTTTCACTTTAATTTGTCATTTTCTAATTTATTTTATTTCAAATGAAATCATTTCATTTGAAATGAAACAATTCCTCATTGATTCTTAACACCCTAGGTTCGGCCAATGAAGAACAACCAAGAGAATCAATTTTTTTCTTACGGTTTTGCTTACTAACATGCTAACCTATCTCTAAACACTAACATAGTCTAGAATCAAGCCAATCCAACATTAAATCCTCATTCACACCCATTTTTCAGAATTGAATTCTTCATGATATCATGCCTCTCAACCATAGAAAATGGAAAGAAATGCATGTGTATTGTAGATCATAAGCAAAAGTGAAGAAATGTTACCTTTGTTACTTGATTTTCCTTGAAATCACACTTTTTTCTTGAATTTTTGGCTAGGTTTTCTTGTTTTTCCCTTTGTTCTCCTTTCCTTTCCCTTGAATCTGGTGTGTGCCGAATTTAGAAAGAGAAAATGGGTTGAAATGGCTGATTTTTAAGCTTTAATAATAAAATAAACTAGTTTGCCACATGGCATAATGCCATTGGCCCATTTTTTTCAACTTTTTGACTTTTATTCCAATTTTTTCCACCACAAATAAATTCCATATTTATCCATTCTCAGGAGGAATAAAATCCCTTGGTCTTGACCAGTGCTGGGGCGAAAAAGTTATCGATTTTCCCCTAGGGTAAAAAAATTACGATTTTGCCCCTATACTCCGAAATTTACCGAATTACATTATTTTCACTTTTCAACCTCAAATAACACTAATATTGATCAATATTAACCAAATGGGGCAAGAATCTTTTCAAAAAAATTCTCGTTTAGTCGTCCAGTGGTAAAATTACCATTTTGCCCTTGTGCTTCGAAAATATCGAGAATCATAATTTTTCACTACTAAACACCATTTTATACTTCAATAATCACAATTATATTTCATATAATTATTCTTGGTCAAATGTGATCAAATTTTGGCTAAAATCACCATTTTATCATCAAATGGTAAAATAACCGTTTTGTCCATAATCGGTCAATTTTCCTGATTGACTCCAAATTGGACCTTGAACTCTGAATCACTATTCTAATTCATTCTGTGGGTTTCAGAATTTTCAAATTCCTCTTAGAATTTCTATTTTAGCTAGTTCAATGTTCGATTTAACTTAATCGTACCACTAGGTACAACACCGACTTTTAACAAGTTCGACAAGGTCTCACAAAAACGGTCATTTTTCCATTTGATGAATAAATGAAGATTTTTAGCCAAGATTTGATCACATTGGACAAAAAATAATTATATGAAATATAATTAAGATTATTGGAGTACAGAATGAAGTTATCAGTGAAAAATTGTGATTCTCGGCATTTTTGGAGCACAAGGGCAAAATGGTAATTTTTCCACTAGAGGACTAAACGTGAATTTTTTTGAAAGATTTTTTGCCCCATTTGATTAATATTGATCAATATTAGTGTTATTTGAGGTTGAAAAGTAGAAATAAGGTGATTCCGGTACATTTCAGAGTATAAGGGTAAAATCGTAATTTTACCATCTCGTTGGCAAAACTGTAATTTTCCACCACCAGAACATATATTTCCATCCATGGTCATCTTTTGATCATATCTTGACTTAGAATAATCATGTGGTGGAAAAGAATTGGAAGAAAAAGTAAAAAAAGTTAAAAAATGGGCCAATGGCATTATGCCATGTGGCAAGTTAGTTTATTTTATTATTAAAGCCTAAAAATCAGCCATTTCAACCCATTTTCTCTCTCTAAATTTGGCACACACCAGATTCAAGGGAAAGGAAAGGAGAACAAAGGGAAAAACAAGAAAACCTAGCCAAAAATTCAAGAAAAAAAGTGTGATTTTAAGGAAAATCAAGTGACAAAGGTAATATTTCTTCACTTTTGCTTATGATCTACAATACCCATGCATTTCTTTCCATTTTCTATGGTTGAGAGGCATGATATCATGAAGAATTCAATTCTGAAAAATGGGTATAGATGAGGATTTAATGTTGGATTGGCTTGATTCTAGACTGTGTTAGTGTTTAAAGATAGGTTAGCATGTTAGTAAGCAAAACCGTAAGAAAAAAATTGATTCTCTTGGTTGTTCTTCATTGGCCGAACCTAGGGTGTTGAGAATCAATGAGGAATTGTTTCATTTCAAATGAAATAATTTCATTTGAAATGAAATAAATTAGAAAATGACAAATTAAAGTGAAAAAGTTTAGTAGAAAAAAAATTATAGCGCTAATGCACTGTAATGGCTGAATTTTTCCATGAAGAAATGGAACAGTTTCAATGCTGAAATTGACACTATTTAAATGGTATGTGGTGAATTAAGGTATTAGAAAAAAGAATGGTGCAATTTGGAATCAAATCGGATGTATTGGCCAATTTATCGGGTGAGCGGTCGAATTTAATCGATACTGCGTTAAAGCGATAATCGGACGCATTTTTCATTTGCCTATCATGCATTAGCAATTTAAATTTAGTTTATATTAGTTTAGGGGCATTATAGTAAATTCCCTTATTTTATTCTGTGTCAAGGTGGTGAGATGTCCAAAAAAGGAAAAAGAATCGTGCTTGAGGACTATTAATCCGAGTGCACCCGGAATCCGAATTTTCGACACTGTGAGTGAATTTGCATTTCAAATTATTTTGGGAAATGTACATGTATCAAAATGGATAATCTGAATGATTTTATCCGAATTTCTAAAAAAAAGGTGTGCCTGGAAACAAGCCTTTGATAAAAATGTTTTGATGTATGAATTGTGATATGCATAAAGGCATGAATTCATGTGCTCTGTAATATACTACTATATATATGTGTGTTCATGTGTGATACGTATTGACCAATAATATTGTGTGATAATTACAACCGTACATGTGTACGATGTGGGGAGTACATGTCGGTGATGATGGGTGCAGTGATATGGAGAGTGATATTGTTTGTGCATGACGTGGGGTGATGCACACGATAACTTTAGCTATGTGCACGATGTGGGGGTTGCACATGAGCTGGTGAGATTGAGTAATATTGTTTGTGCACGATGTGGGGGTATGCACACAATAACTCAAGTTATGTGCACGATGTGGGAGTTGCACATGAGCTGGTGAGATAGTGGGATATTGTATTCATCTATGTGCATATGTATGAAATTGAATACTCTTTCGTTGTAAATTAATTTGAGTTGAGGGAAGGGGTTTGATAATAAATTGGATCAAAAATGTTTTGTTCGAAATGTGTGCATCATGGTTTGAAATCCTTGGATATTATTGCTTGTTTCTACCTAATGTTCAGTCACTGAGTATTGTACTCACTGTTTTCAAAAATTCATGTTTTCAGATCAGGAGATTGTAGAATCCTAGATCGCAGGATCACTGTAGTTCGTCTCCTGGTAGGTGTCCAGCATTCAATAGTTGCCCGTTTTTATTGTAAATGTCTCCGTTAGAAGTCGTGAGTCTTTTGTATTGTGAATACACTCAAACAATGTAAATATATGTGTGCAATGTAAATTGCTAAATACATGACTGGTATAGTGCATGTATATTATTATCTATAATGCCATTGGAATTTGGCTTTGTGTGCACTGGGTGTATTGTGTGTGGATGCCTCACACGATCATACGCGGAGTAAAGTAAATGAAAATAGGCTTGCTTGGGCTTAGTGAGCTATGTTCATTAGGTCATTGCACTGGTCATAGCCTGGGAATTGGGTCGTGACATTTAATGTCTTTTCTTCAAATAAAAAAAAAGTCATCATATGCATCTTGTAGTTCATCAAATGAGTATGAGTATTGATCTGAAGTGCATGAACTAGAATCATGAGAGGTAGAGCGTACCTTAGAGTTTTCAAGTGCCATGATGCAAAGGTTGGCAACTTCATCTCCTTCATTTTGAAATTCATTAGTATTGCTTCAAGTGGCGATCGTGGCTTTCTTCTTAAAGTTCTTTGGGGCACTCTTCTTGTTTGGACATTTATATTTAGTGTGTCCTAATTTTCTTTGTTTAAAACATATCTAATGGTATTTGCTAAGTTCTAAAAGGTCTCTTACCTCCATAGTTTCTTCTAATGAATTTACTAAACCTTTTGGCTAGCATGGCTATATCTTTATCTTCATCACTCTAATCTATTGCATTCCTCTCATTTTCTTCAATTATGGATTTTAAGGCTATCCTTTTCTTCTTAATGTCTTTTTTCTTTTCATCATCTAGAGCACTTTCATGTTTTAAGGTTAACTCATAGGTGAGTAGGGATCCTATAAGTTCCTCAAGTTTAAAATCATTTAGGTTTTTTGCTTCCTCTATAGCGTTCACTTTTAGTCTCCATGATTTGAGAAGACTATAAAGTATCTTTTTGACTAATTAAGCATTGGGGAAGTCTTTGCCTAAGGCCTTTAATCCTCTAACTATGTTTGTGAATCTTTCATACATTTGATTTATTATCTCATTCTTTTTCATCCTATATAGCTCATAATCATGCGTGAGAAGTCCTATTTTAGATTCCTTCACTTGGTTTGTTCCCTCATAAGTTGTTTCTAGGGTATCCTAAATTTGTTTAGTAGTCTCACTCGTGGATACTTTATTGAATTCGCTAGCATTTAGAGAATAAAGAAGTGTATTAAAGGCCTTGCAATTTGTTTGTATTAACTTCTTTTCTTTGTCATCCTATTCTTTCTTGGTTTTTACAATTTTCTTTTCGCTTACTTCCTTAGTGGGAACATAAAGATCATTTAAAATGACATTCCAAACATCAAAATCTACTGATTGAATAAACATCTCAATTCGTTTCTTCTAATAAAGATAGTTTGTACCTGAGAAGAATGTAAGTCTTTAAGTTGAATGTTTTTCACCAAAAGCAGCTAAGGTGGATTCCATCTAGATGTGTTTAGCTTTACTTTCAAATCACCCAAGGTTGTTAGACCTGCAAAATTGAGCTCTAGCTCTGATAACAATTGTTAATATAATAAGCTCAATGTGATTTAATCCAAAAAAGGGGTGAATTTGATTATTTTTGTAATTCTTCAAATCCCTTTTTTATTTTTGTGAAAATGAAGTTCTATTAGACCAAATTTCCACATTGAAGATGATCAAGACAAATGATTTCTTGTAAGTTGAGTGAGTTTGAAAAACAAAAATGAAATTTTTAAAGAATTTCTATAGAGGTTCGACCTCCTGGCCTACGTCATCTCCTTTAGGTTTATTAAAGAATTTAAAACCACTATTCAAATCAAGTTTGGTACAATGACTTTTGTGGATTAAGCACAACCTTACAATGCCTTTTATGGTTAAAGCATAACCTCTCTGTATTTTCAATTGGTTAAGGTATAACCACTCAAATCAATAAAGAAAGAAATAAAAATGCAGCTGAGATGTCTCTAAAAAATTAAATAGCAAATTAAGTACAATTTTTGGTGAGAAAAGAAATTAGCAATAAAGACACTTTTGATGGTACAACTTGAAGACTTAAATGCAAGAAAGTACAAAAAGTTGTTAAATTTTAGCTGAAATCTTTTTTTGAAGTTGTGTTTTAAAGTTTTCTAACCTTCGTAAATGTTGAGGGAGTTTGTATTTATACATATTGAGGCTTCAAAGGTAGTTAGGAGTGCATTCAATGTGAAAATAGCCGTTATTCTCTTCATTCAAAGCTCAAACGATCATATTGTCTCGATACATATGTGAATGTATCAATACATTGCTTTTTTTATTTTTGAATTCCTGCTATGATATATCATGGATCGATACATTTGAACTTGCTTGCAAAGGTTTTGACATTTTGTTTAAAATGTATTGATTTGTTTGCTAATGTTTTCATACTTTTAAGAGGAGCAAAATGAGAAGAGAAATTTACAACTCTTGAATAAAACAAAGGAAAGGCATGGAACACACTCCCTATTTATAAAATAAATACCAAATGCATTCAACCATAACCATCCATAACACATTAAAGTAGTGTAAGTCCATAATCATCCTTATACATTCATATTCATATAATGAACATATAAAACTTATGTTTAATTCAAATTGAAGATCTTATATGTCATTTAGCAATAATATCACTCATCCTTTGAAAATATAAATCCAAATAATTTGATGTCTTAATCCCATAACAAGTCTTGTGCTAATTTAGAAGTCCTAGTCTTACTAGGAATTCAATTGAGCATAGACTTAGTAATCCTAAACCTTTTAGGACTATCATTTGAAATTTGACCCTTACTTTTAGTAGGAGTCTTAATCATATTAGAAATTTAATATTCATAAGGAATCCTAATCCAATTAGGCTTTCTAATCTTATTAGAAAATTTAATCCTTGTTGGCCTCAATTTTACAATCCTAGTCTAATTAGAATTAGATCTTTATGGCCAAGAGTCTTATTTCTTTGCCAATTTAATTTTAGAATATGATTTGAGGCAATCCTTAACTCTTTAGGATATATTCCGCTACAATTAAGAGTCTAAATCTAGGTCATGACTGAATTAGTACAACTTTTAATTATATAGAGAAGAAATTGCACAAGCTATTGCAATTTTATTAGGTCTACATCACTTATGCTGTCTCAAATTCTTTGGAGCTCCATCCTCAATTGTTTGCTGAAATTTTGACATCAAATTAGAGGCATCTCATGCCCCAAACATCATGCTGGAAAGCTCTCAAAACCTTAGCAAATTTGGAGTACAAAACAACCATGACTTTGCAAGAGTCCTTGTCACATAAGAATAAAATTCTATCAAACTATTTGTGCAGAAACATAATCAAATTACCATGCAAATGAGGTGATTAGATGCTGTAATTTTCAGAGGTTGAGTTCATCCTCTTGACCTTCTACCCTTAAAAACTCATGCACAAACTCTTTTTCTAAGTCCTTTAAAAGAATTTCCAAAACAGATCACATTTGGCTGCTAGATTTTTCATATTTAAATTTTCTTAAAACAAATCTATAAAATCTTTAATGACTTATTATATCAAGATTTTAAATCAATAAATCAAGACTTTAAAGGCCTTTTGAAACATAAATCAAATTTTAAAAATCCATTCAGAATTGTTCTAATAAAATTTTTCAAACTTTGCATCAAATCGACATATAAACAAAAACAATTTTTGTAATATTCAATAACTAAACATAAAACTAGATTAAACCAATTAAAGGAGGCTTTGATACCACTAAAGGGGATTCGAATCATGCTAAGATGGATCATACATAGCAGAATATTAAAATTTTAATCCTCTAAGCCATGGATCAATTTAATTGAAACTAATCTAGAAAAACCACATAAGAAAGATTTTGACACAGTTGATAGTTTGATGTTTGCTTTTTTTGGTGGAGTCCTCCTTAGGTGTTCGGTTTTGACTTTTGTACACCAACTAAGACTTATCAAACCATAGTAGCACAATTATCCTACCTCTAATAGTGATCCATACAGTGATTTGTCGAAATCTCTTCATTAGGGTTGTGTGAATCTTTAAGCCAAAGTTTGTGTTAACAAGCTCTCAACTTTGAGCTCCTTTGTGTTTCTCTCTTTTTGGCTGTAATCCAATCTCAACAGATAAGAAAATAAAAACATAACTCCTCTGTACATTCAAGAGGCGACTAAAGGATTCTTTTATAGAGAGATAAATTGAATTGACCTACTTCATATCTAATAAGGATCATAATATGTTTTAGGTTAATTGGGCCTTTGTTTAATACTCTATCAAATCATATTTGCTTTAGCCTAATAATTAAATAGATTAAACCTTTATAAAATCAATTAGATCATATCCAATTGAACTCAAATTAATTTCGACAATTCACCCTATGTGTGTGACCTATTAAATGCCTTATATGTTGGCAATAAATATAAATTAATTCAATTAAGAATTCATATTTATATTTATAGATTATGAGCGACATCTAGCAATACATCATGACCACCCAAATGTTAGGAAAGTTAATATGATTTGACTAACCTTTTATTGTACAATATTTTAATGTAATTTAATCCTTTCATCATATATCTTAGATAGATAAAAAGCTTGGTTCGGTGTCTACTATCTAACTTGTCCATATTAGTCCTACAACTTCCATATTGACCTATCAAGATTGACTTTTAGTCGATATAAGCTAGGAGTAAATGAGATATGTCCTCTTCAAATCACTTGGGATGATGAATCCTTTCTGGACGACTCATTCATCTTCACATGCTTCATGTCATACCCAAAAACACCTTACTTAGGCATTTGGTCCACTCTAGACCCATAATGGTGAAATCAAAGCATGATAGTTCATATACAAGATGACCTGGCATCACAAGTCTAAGGATTACTTACCTTACTAACTCATGAGAGTATTTTTATAAACATTTGAGTGGAATACCAAATGGAAATCCCATAGCAGGTCATGTTCAGTGAACTTGTTCCTTAACAAGCACTTACATACTATCCCCAAGTATCTCACATGCTTCAACCTATGAGATTGGTTACTTTTTTTTTTTTATGCTGGAAATTCTCGCAGAGCCCAACTACCTTGTAATTATTTTATTAATAAACCTACAAATCAAGTACAAAAGGGAAGGGAACATGGACCGAACCTCCAAAGCTACATGATATCGAGAAAGATTAAGAAGAACACCTAGGATGCGATGTTTCATTTTATGATTATATTTTTTATTATCATCATAAAATTGAAACACTGACATATTACAAGATTCTATGAAAATAAAATAAAAGGCAAGAAAGTAAACTAAAAGTACTACTCCTTTTCATTCATTTAAAACGAACATAAGGTAAACTAACTTTGTCTAATCTAAGAATACCTTTTAGCTGACCTTCTACTTGTGAGAAAACTTATAGGCTCCGATGTGTATGTCATTGATTCAAAAGATGGTCTGCAGCTTGGTTGCCTTCGCGATGGATGTGCGAAATCCGGAAGGATATCCCTATCAAACATCTACAAATGGATACAAGCAAATAACGAGTCCTAGAGGAACCTTAATGGCCCTTTTGTAACATTTGAACCACAACTTTTGCATCCATTTCAATCCACAGTCTAGTAACATTATGTTCAATACACAAAAGTAACCCTTTGTGCAGTGCCATCAATTCTGCCAGTAGTGAATTTTGAGGTCTAAAGTTTTCAGAGACCCCAAAGACCATGGTACCTGTATGATCTCAGAGAAGTCCGCCTCTTACTACATTTTGAGAGTTATGCTTAAACTACCATCAACATTCAACTTAAACTCACCTGTTATGAGATTGGTTGCTTACTTCCAAAGTAAGAAGGCTCAACATATACCAATCTTTGAGCATTGTCAATGTCATTATTCTTGACAATACAATGACCAAAAACATATTTATGAACAAGGCTTTGATGCATAAGAATCTTGTAATTATAACCTTTATAATTTTTTTGCAAGGCCATTATGTTTCAAGGACTTTATCTACTTAAGTCTGTCATAACTCTCTATAAATATACTCATGGATAAAGGAATACCTCATACATTATATAAAATATCCATAGTGCATTTAACATGAAATATGACTAATTAATGCAGTGTTTTACAAGCATAAAATTGATTGGCTTGTAGGGCTTACATTGACCCAAATCATGGTGAAAATCATATTGAAATATGTTAAACTGCTGCAATTGCATATGTTGATGTGATGTCATATGTCTACATATGACGACATTTGCTTTAAAGCTTTTGTGAAAGGAATGTTGATGTGAAGCTTTTTGAATACCTCGAGAAACTTTTGGAAGTGCCTATCAAGCTTTTGTTTTTGAAAGTGTTGGGGAAAAGGTCATGGTGGTAAGGTTGCTTTTGCTTCCTTTTCTTGAATTTGCTTGTCAACTGTCTCAATCACTATTTCATTCTTAACAAACTTATCTTGAAGTTTAGATTGCCTAATACTACTTTCAATCTTTTTTCTGCTCCTCAAGGCGATTGCCATAACCTGTTCCTTACCTTCTCTTCTAGGATTCACCTCGATATCACTAAGTAAGGTCCCTTTAGCTCCATTGTTTAATAAGTTGGCAAGTTGACCAACTTGAATCTTGAAGTTTCGTAGTGGTGCTGCTTGACTTTGGATGATGTTATTAGTTTGTGTCATGTATTGACTTAGCAAATCCTCCATAGCTAGCTTTTTTTCTAAGATAGGCACTCTTGCTTGCTATTGGAATCTTGAAGGTGCATTCAGTTTCGAAGTTGAGAATGATCTTTGATTGTTGGCCCAAAACAAGTTTGGATGGTTTTTTCCACTTTGGATTGTAAGTGTTGGAGTGAAGGTTATTCTGCTATCTATTCCCCATAAATTGCATTGTTTTTGTCAAACTTAAACATTGATAACTTGCATGATCATCTCCACAATACTCACGAGCTACAAACGCGCTTTGAATAATCAATGCCAAAATATTCAATTGCCTTAGTTAGAGTTATTACTTGTGCAGATAATTCAAAAAGGCATCTACATCATAAACTCCACCTACTCTCCTACGCATGGATGGCTTTACTAGCCATTGGTAGTTGTTTGCAACCATGTCTTCCAATAAATCGTATGCCTCATCAATTGATTTAGCCATTAAAACTCTTTTTGCAGTGGCATAAATGGTAATTTGAACATGACCACTTAAACCATTATAGAATGTTTGCACTTGAAACCACTTTGGAAGATCATTATGAGGGCAATGCCGAACTAATTTTTTGTATATTTCCCAAGCCTCATACAATGAGTCAAAATCTTGCTGCATGAATGATGTGACATCATTTCTCATTTTCGTTATCTTAGCAGAAGGAAAGAACTTAGTAAGAAACTTTTGAACAAGATCATCCCACGTTGTTATTGAGCCAATGTGTAGCGAATTCAGCCATGCTTTAGCTTTAGCCCTCAATGATAAAGGAAAAAGCCCTAAACGAGTTACATCATCTGTGATACCATTATGTTTCAAAGTATCACATATCTCTACGAAGTTTGATATATGACCATTTGGCTCATCATTTGGTAAACCCCCAAACTAGACTAAAGTTTTAATTATGGTGATAATGGCTGGTTTGATTTCAAAGTTATTGGCTTAAATAACCAACCTTTGATTGCTTGATGGAATCCTTTGCATTAATGGGATAGCATAATTCCTGAAGCAATGATTTTCTACCACTACTCGTTCTTGGATTTGCCGTCCATCCTATCGATCAGCCATTGTATTTATTCGAGCAAACCATTGTTGATTTTCTTGTCGAAGTTTGTGGAATGTTCTCGCAATTATGGATCACAAGGTATAATTTCTGAATTTTTTGCTTTTCTCATACAGTGACGAAATGAACCTATGAAATAAAGAAGTAAAACTTAAATTAAGACTAATTTGTGGAATTTTAGTATTAGCAAATAATAAAGAAAACAAAATCCCCAGTAGCACCAACAAAAACTTATTGTTGAATGATAACTATATGATATAGAGTTATTTTGTCACATTTTGATTATTAAAAACAACTAAGTGCTTGTGTTTTAAAGTAATTTTAGGTAGTTTTTATGCTTTTCGTTATTAGGTTTAATACATGTTGGACTGGTTTAATTTTACTAATTTTAGCTCATATTTATGTTAAAATTCCTAATTTGATCCATCATTGATTTAGTCCTTGTTTTGAAGGTGTGCAAGTGCATAACACTTCATAGAGATGAACTGGGGTAGGATGATTAAGTGTAGAATTTTCTAAAGATGCTGTGGTATTTTAACCATAACTTTCTCCAAAGAACTCCAAATGAGGTCATTCTTAGAGCACTGGAAAGATAAGAGGAACAACAAAAACTTTGATGATTATCATTTTCCCAGTTTTGATTGGATCATGGTGAAACTCCTTGTCAATGTTGGAGCACTGCAACAATCTGCATAGATTGAATATGATACAGTATTTTGACAATTTGTTTTAATTAAGAAGTCCAAATGATGTGATTCTTAGACCATTGGAAATCTAAGAGACAATGTTACAACTTTCATGTTTACACTTTGCCTAGTTCGACCTAAAAGAAGGCGAAAATAATGTCACAAGATGAAGTAGTATAATAGAGACAACATAAGAGAGGAACACCATAATGTTACCCAAGAGTAGGGCACCGTGGTGCTTAAGAGACAAGGACACAACGCCAAACAAGTTACCTAAAATCTTTTTTTGATAGGATTTTGGAAACTAGGGCTTTTGGAGCTTATTTAAAGGGCCTTTTTCAGAGGTTTTGAAAAGATGAAGTAGTAAGCAATTTCTTTAGAGAAAAGGAGCCAAAAATAAAACAAGAAAACAAGAGAATTTAAGGGAGAATCAAGATCACAAAGCTTCAACTATTAGTTTTCTCTCCTTACTTTTGTGTTTTTTGTATATTCTTTGACTTGGATTAATGACTAATTTTCTTTAGATGAAATTTTTATTAGATATTATAAGCTAAACTATTTTTTTAGGATTGTGGTAGATATCAGCATACAATCTGAATATTGTATCTTTTTTATTTACTATGAATGGGTATAGTTTCACTTATTCAAATCTGTTCTTAATAATTTTAATTGTCTAGCCAATAATTAATTGATTTGTGAATCTAATTGAGACTCAACAAAGAGATTTTAGATTAGACTGAGATTTGAATAATGTATGTTCACGTCACTTAGGTGATCTGATTTGCAATTTGGGTGGACATACACTAGTTGCCATACATAACCAAATTAGAACACTAGCTTAATAGACCTTATTTAATTGATTCTTATAGATATATAGTGACCCAATTAAGTTAGGTATTTGTGTAAGTATCTCGACTTAGACTTATACATAGCTTTGGATTCTAGCTTTGTGCAAATATCAAACTTTTTAGTTATAATAGCTACATATGTCGTTAATACTGTGATGGCATCCACTTGGAGAACTCCATTACTATACTATGGGTAGATCGCTCCATTGGCCATTAGTAGTTGTCCAACGCCATCTTTTTTAGTAAGTCATATGCATCATCAATGGACTGTGCCATGAAAGCTCCTCCGGCAGCAGCATCAATGGTGGTTCTTACTTGACTACTCAAACAATTGTAAAATGTTTGGACTTGGAGCCATTTTGGAAAACCATGATGAGAACATCGCCTAAGTAGGTCATTGTATGTCAAGCCCAGCCCTAAAATATCTGTCATGTCATTTATATATTTAACATCACACCTGCATACTAGAATATCTTAGAAAAATGAATAAAAGCCGGTATTGTACTTAAAAGTACAAATAAGTCGATTTATGCCTCGAACTAGTTAAAATAGGGATTTGAAAGTGAAGTTGGGAATTTCACAATCCAAGGATGACTTAAAATGGCAATTCAAAATTCGAAGGCCGATTTGGAGTCAATCGAAAAAATCGACCGATTAAGGGTAAAATGGTCATTTGCCATTTAAGGACAAAATAGGGATTTTCAGAAAATATTTTGATCATATTTGAATAAGAATAATTATTTAGAGTATAATATAAGGTTTAGTAGTGAAAGATTTTCAATTCTCGGTATTTTTGGAGTATAGGGGCAAAATCATAATTTTGCCATACCAGGGTAAAATAGTGATTTCCACCACCCAACGCTTGTGAAATTTGTGGATTTTAATTATTGTGGGAATGGATAAACATGGCATAAATATGTGGTGGAAAAATTAAGTGAAAAATCAAATAATTAAAATTTTGGACCAATCACAACATGTCATGTGTCAAGCTTTTAATTATTTAATATTGTCTTTATTAAAGGCATAAAAATCAACCCATTTTCAACCTCTTGGTCAGCCAAAACAATAGGAAAGGAAGAACAAGGAAGAACAAAACCTAGGTGGGAAAAATCAAAGGGAAAATGCGAAAATCCAAGGAATCAAGCTAGGTAAGGTGAAATTTCTTTAATTTTTCTTGAGAACTACACTACCCATGCATTATTTCCTTATTTCCATGGATGGATAACATGTTTTCATGAGGAAATAGTGGCTGGCCGAATGGGTATGGAAGGGAATTCATGATGGAATTGGCTTGATTATGAGTTATGTTAGTGTTTAGAGTTAGTTAATCGTGTTTGGAAGCGAAACAACAAGAAAAATATTCATTTTCCCTAGAATCCTTCATTGGCCGAACCTACCATGTTGTGTGTGTTGATGGATTGATTCTTGTTTCAAGAGAAATGGCTTAGAAAATGATGATTTATGGTGAGAAAATGGAATAGGAAAAATCACGGTGTTAGTGCACCACAATGGCCGAAATTTGCAAGAAAAATCATGAAGGTTGTTAGGCTGAATTTTAGGTCATTGGAATTGTGTTTAGTGAATTGAATTGTTGGAAATGGAATGGTGCAATTTGGAAGAAAAATTAGACGCGTTGGTAATTTAATCGGGTAATCGACCGAATTAGGTCAGACACTGCAATTAAGCGATTGTCCAGACATTTCACACCCAATCTCATGCATACTTATAGATAAGGGCATGAAATAGTTTATAATGGTTTGATACAAATTATTGAATTTTGTGTCATGTACTATGGATATGAGGTGAGCCATTTGACACGGGTAGGAGACTGCACCCGCGGACCGAGAATAGGAGTATTTCTACTCCTGATACTGTGAGTGGACAATTTATCGTCTTAAATATCTAGAGTAATTATACTTGTTTGATGCTTTAAATGAATGATGAATTTAAATTATAAAATATTATGTTTTTCAATTAAAATGTCTTTAAAAAATGAGATTTATACTAGTTTTGAAATCAAATATTGTTTTGGGAAAATTGAGTATGTGGAGACCTACACTGTGATTTGTGTTGTATACCCATGATTTGAAAATTTGGCTTATGACATTGTGGTAGCATGATGGCTGAACTTTTGTGTTGGCATGAAATGTGTAAACTGTTTATTTCCTTGACAAGCTGGATAAAATGTTATTAGCCATGTTATGCTACTAAATATTTTATGAGATGGTGGGATAATAATTAGTCACTGCAGTGATGGGGGTTTTCGTGGACTGCCTATTAGAGGGGCACAGTAAACCCAATTGTTTTATACCTTGGTGATAAAAGAGCGAAGGTCTCGGTTCGAGTCAGGGTGCTGAGGGCCGTTGTGGGGAACTGGAACTGAAGATTCGATCGAGATAAAATATATCAGGGTTCGAGCACGGGTGCTGAGCGCCGTTGTGGCGGACTGGAGCTAAGTAGCCTCGACCCAAATATAACAATACCTCGGAGTGGGCCCCGAAAGAGATGCCCCAATATCTCCTAAGTTATAGTTAGAGTTCACTCCATGCTAAACCACCACGTGAGAGTGAATTAGGCCAACGCCAAGGAACGACTGTATTTTCAAACATAATGTGATTTTTAACAGCCTTGGCGGACTCGATTGGATGCTCTGATCAAGCATCCACGAGAATAAGATTTGGCATAAGCCTGGTTTTAAGAGAAAATCATAAGCCTTGCCGTTTTTGGTGAAATGAACTTGTTTGGTATAAATTGCAACAAAATTTTATGTTATTGGTAATATTGTGACGTGATGTTTTATACTGTCTCCATCTACTCGACTTTAGATGTTGTAGATGGTAATTGTTTACTCACTGGGATTTTATAATCTCACCACCCATTTTTCTTCACATTTCAAGCTCAGAATAGCTCGTAATTAGCGGATTCGATCAAGGACCACAGTGGACTTGAATCCACAAGAACTGTAGGTTCACAGTTCTCGATGTATTTTGGTTAGTTGTGCGGCCCACGTGTCACTGTAATTTAAATTTCATACTTTAGCTATTTGTATTATAGTGTGTAAGAATATATTTAGCTTTTACGTTGCGAAAATTATTTATCGATGGCTTTATAAAAATTATTTTATCAGAAAATAAATTATTTTATTGAATATTTTTATTATATACAAATGGTCAAATTTTTACTTCAAACGAACATTTTAGACTTCTAAATTTATTTTTAATCATGAAATATATGTTTTCTACTTACCTATTAAGTTTTAGCCAGTTTCAAGTTTTTCAAAGAAAAATGATGAAAATGCCCCTGTGAGCTAGAAAATAATATTTTAATGTTCTGATTTGGAAATGACTCAAAATCTTTTTAATTATGTTATTTGATAACTATTGCTCACCGGGGAAGTGCGAAAGCTGATGCTTAGCTTTGTAGTGTTCCGGTCGACATTCCGGGTAATAAGTGTTTATCGGGACATTGCGACGGTTGTCACGGGCCCGATAGGGAGTTTCGGGTCGTGACGATCTCTCCTAAGCTTTATATAATGACTCACCATCAAATTGTGTAAACAAAGTAATATTATTTCTCATCTTTGTTGCCTTTGCCAAAGGAAAGAATTTGACAAGGAATTTTGGGGCAAGGTCATCCCAGGTTGTAATTGAGCCAGCAGGCAATAAATTCAACCACATCTTCATTTTGTCTTGCAATAAGAATGTAGATAATCTAAACCGGATGGCATCATTTGTGACCTTTTTGTTTTCAAATGTGTCACATATCTTTAGAAAATTAGATATGTGAGTATTTGGACCGTCATTCGAAAGACCGCTAAACGAGATCGATGTCTAGATCATAGGGATGATGGTTGGTTTGATCTCAGAATTATCTGCTTGAATGATTGGTCTTCTGATGCTTGATGGAATACCTTGGACTAGAGGAACAACACAATCCTTCAACAATCAATTTTCTTCAACAACCCTCCCTTGGACTTGTCTCTTTCTTAGTTGTTCAACCATTGTATTAAAAGAAATAAAACCTTGTTGACTTTCTTATCTTAGTCTTCAAAATCTCCCCTCGATCTTTGAGTCACATGAGATAATTTCTAAATTTCATGCTCTGGGCATATAATGTTGAAACGCACCTGAGAAATATCAAAGAAAAGAAAAGCTTGGTTTAAAAAAATTATTTAATTTAATATCAGTAAAGATAAATAGGAAAACAAATCCCTGGCAATAACGCCAAAAACTTGATGTCGGTTCAATACATGCAAAAGCATATGGCCGTACAAGTAATATAATGGTAAGTTGAGTGTTGTTTCCCATAGAGATTTGCACCTATTCTTACTAACTATTAAATTTATAACAAAGTTTATTCTATCCAAGCACTTGATTTTGAATTATTGATTAAGTTAAAAGTAATTAGTAAAATTAACTAACTAAGGAAGAATAAATTTTCACTAAGAAAAATATTCATTTAAAAGCCTAGGATTATGGTGTCTTTTAATATTTGATTTGAATCTAATCATTCTCCTTAACTTAGATCAATAGGGTACAAAGATAACTTAGAATCCATATTATGTACAAGTCTTCGTCAAGATCATGCACACATACCTTTTCACAACTAATTCCATATGTTTGTGTAAATTGATTAGAAACAGTTCATTATGTTCGTGTTCTAATTTGCATGCCTAAGGTATTTAGGTATATGTTTATCCTAAATATGAAACTATCACCTTACTCCAAAGTGAGTCGAACATAAACTATTCAAAACTATGATTTATTCTAAACTCCCTCTCTCGAGTTGCATTTAAAGACCTAAAACATTGCAACTAGGGATCATGTAGTGAAAAGCAATAAGCACATAATTGAATAAACCATGCAACATCCATTGATACTAAGCAAATAGAAATAATATATTCAAACTACATAATAAAGTAAACCATAATCTTAGAAAACAAATTTAGTTCATCATTATTTTGACAATAGACATAACCATTTTAAAAGCAAAGATCATTTCCACAACAAAAGAACAAGAAATGAAGAACTAAAAAGCATAACAAAGCCTCTTTCAATTCTCGATCTTTGGTTGTCTTTGATTTATTCCATTTCTCTTGTTGGAGAGCTTTTTTCTTTTCTCTCAAAACTTACCATTTGTTCACTCTAAGTCCTCCCTCTTTCAATTATTGAAAATCACATATTTTAGCCTCCAAAAAACCTTAATAATTCAATTCATGATTGGTTGAAATCACTTAATCCATATCAGAGCGCCCCAGTGCTCCAGCTTTATATTTTTTTTTAGTGTTCTTCAATCGGCGCTGTGGCCCTCTTCCTTGGTCGCTTGACACTAGCCTCTTAACAGTTTGTATGGGAGTAGCGATGCTCCTTTGGGCACTATGACCATGAGTGCTTTTTGGCCGCTCCGCTACTCCTTGTAGGCCCTTTGTGTAGAAATTGCTTTAATCTCATCTTGCAATGTGATTTTATCTTATCTTAAGGCTGATTTAGGCAAAGTGGTAAACATGAAAGTTGTAGGTCTGGCTTTTATCTTTTCTATTGTCTAAGAATCACATTGATTGAAACTCTGTATCTTGAGTTATGTCCAAATTCCTACAACATGTTTAGTGAAAATCTAAACTTAGTCTTCATTACGTAATTCTATACCATTTAGCTTTATGCACTTTTATGCAATTGAACACCTACCAAAACCAGGACTAAATCAATACTGGCTTAAGTTGAGAATTTCAATATTAAAATGAATTGAAATTATGTAAATTTAACTACATCAACATATCTTGAACTAAATAACCGAAACACATAAAAACTAACTCAAACTAACTAATGTTCATAAAGACTTAGCTAATTTAGCATCCAAAATGCGATTAAATAACTTTATATCATAGGGTTATAAAGTACACACTTGTGGCGCTAAGGAAGTAACACCACGATGCTTTAACAAAGGCCACAACGTCACAGCTTCACAAAGCTGATCAGCATTATACAATTCTTGTATGCACGGCGCTACAGTGCCAAAAAGGGCAGTGTAGCAGCGCCACACCATTTTCCAAAAATAAAACTCTTGATAGGGATTTTGAAAATTAGGTAATTTTGAGCTTATTTAATGGACTTCTTTCTAAGGTTTTAAGGGGAGGACGGTAAACAACTATTCTAGAGAAAATGAGCCAAAAATAAAGCAAGAGATATTGAGAGAGAATCAGATCAAAAACTTCAATAATTAGTTTCTTTCTTTACTTTTGTGTTTCTCTTATTTTCTTTAATTTGGATTAATGGCTAATTTTCTTTACATGATTTTTTATTTAGATATTATGAACTAACTTGTTTTTTTAGGATTTTGGTGTATTTTAAAAATCTACAATGCCATCTGAACCTGCTGAAGCTAATCTTTTTGCTACTCCAAGCATAGAACCAGAATGACAAGGTGTTGAAGGATCAGCCTACCAGAGTGCAAGTTTTGGACATCAAGGCCCTGAATTAGGATTTGAGGAACCTCTCAAATCCACCTTAGCAGGAAAAGAAACACCTGATCAAGGCACTGAGGTAATTGGTTCACCACTTGGTCCTTCTAAACATCAGCCTCTATCACACCCTGAGCAAGAAGCATCCCCTCCTCACTTTGGTGAAGTGTCTATTATGGGACTTTTCTATCAGATGGTAAGAAAAGAGCAAGCAGAAAAAGAGGCAGTAACAGCTCAAACTACCTGGGCAATGATTTCAGAACAAGAAGCTGCAGAAAAAGGAAACACAAAGGAAAAGGAAAAACAAAAGAAACAACTCCTACAACCAAGCCTCAGCCATTTGCCATGAGACAGAAGAAGACAGCTAAAAAATCAGTACCTCCAGGAACAAGGAAGTCTTCCAAACTGGCAGAGAAAGTAAAATCACCTTTTGCAAGCTCTCCTCAAGTCCCAATAGAAGTCTTTGATCAAACCACTCCTCAGAGATCCATACAGGCCATTCCCTAGCCTTCTCAACAACCTCCTGAAGCATTCACTCAACCACCTTTGTGACGACCCTTTCTTATTCCTCTGAATCCTTGGTGCGAGCAAACAATATCCCCTAAATCCACACCATCTCCCTCTGAAGATTAATGCCTTAGCTCCTCCCTCTGATGATGACAAAAAGAGGGAGTAGTAAAATTACAAGAAAAATAAAAAAAATCTAAAGGTAGAGGTACCGGACTCTTAGAAATAACACAAGAAAAATAAAAAATCATGAGGGTAGAGGTACTAGGATTTTAGAACATCTAGGAAGAAAAGTTAGCTCAGGTGTATTTCTAGAACAAATTTGTGGTTGCTGTTTTAATGATTATTTTATGCCAAAATGGCATTCAAACATTGGATTTTAATTTTGGTTAACTTTATGGATGTTTGGAACATGCATGCTGATAGTTGTTTGTGGTATTTGAACTCTGAAAATGATGTTTATGGCATCATGAAGTATTGTTGGAAATCTTCTGCTGATATTATGGACTGTTGCTGTCAATTTTGTATGTTGATAAAATCTGATGCTGTTCACAATTTATGCTGATGCTCTAAAAATTTTAAATGTGTGCTGGTAACTAAGGATCTTTATGACATTGCGGATATATTGTGCTTGTAAATGAATGAAAATGCTGGAAAGTATATCAAATAAATGATAAATGGTATATACAAAATTTGATAAAAATTTGCTGCTGATAGATATTACAAAGTTCTAGTAATAATCTGTCAACATCTTTCTGCTGTAGGTTGCCTCAAAAAGTTCCACATATATATTCTGAATGTATGAGATCAGTTTATGACATGAATAAAAATGTGCTGAAATGAACAAACAAAATATGCGCACAAAAAGAGAGCATGCACTTAGGGGGAGTAATCTTCATTTTCTACAAAAACCTATAAGGAATTAAAAGGAGACACTATGTTGTTAACCGAGGGATGTTTTGTCATCATCAAAAAAGGGGAAGATTGTTGGCTCCATTAGTTTTTTATGATAATAAAACATTCCCATGTCATTTGTGTCTAATATTTCTACCTAAGTGTGCAGGGCAAAATGTCTATAAAGAAACAATATTCCAATCTTCTTAAATGATCACTTAAAGATGTGATTTGGATAAGGAACAAGAAAGATTAATATAAAGGAAGATTTCTGATATGACAAGGAAAATCATTAGTTGAACAAAGGTCAAAGTGGAGAAATGGAAGGTTGAAGCTTAGTGAGAAACAGAACCAAGTTAGTCAACCAAGAAAATGGGTAAGTCGACTAAGTGTTCTTTGCGAAATCTGCGTTTGAGACAGAACCAACTTAGTCGACCAAGAGAAAAATTTTAGTCGACTAAGTGCTCTTTGTCTACAACATACACCAAGCCACTACAAGACATATTAACGGCTAGAACCTTCCCCAAACTGTTTCTAATGGTCAAAAACGTCCTAACAGCCATCAGACAAGCTTCTTCAAGTATAAAAAGATCTTCAAATGGCAAGGAAGTAACTTTTGGAACTTTTGACAACCTTTGGCTTCGTTCATATAGATTCCATCATATTCAAGCCAAGGAAGAGCAACAATCTTAGAATTTTTCTTTTATTCCACTAAACCTAAATGTCTATCTTCTGTTATTGTGTTTAGCTCTAAACCGTGTACCACTTAGATCAATTTGTGATCATATATACTTTCTCTTCTACTCATCTTTGCGTTCTTAGAGTGAGGGATTCGCTCTAAATGGCTGTTTTCAAGCTAGGGGGATTGAAAATGTAAAGGTTCCATCTTAGCCTTGGAAAGTTGGGTGTTGGGTTTTGTTTGAGCCCGTAAAAAACCATTGTAAAGGTTGTGGTTGAGCCTTGGAAAACCACATTGGGGTTTTAGTTGAGCCCGGAAAAAACTAGTGTGAAGGTTGTGGCTAAGCCTTGTAAAAGCCATTGTAAAAGCTTGGTGGAAGCTTGTGAATTCCACTGGTTTTAGTGATTTGTTTCAAAATCCTTAGTTGGATAATCAAAGTAGTGGATGTAGGTCTTGGACTGAACCATTATAAATTCTTTGTCTATTATTTTCATAGTATTACTTTCTTAATTTTGAGATTAAATCTCAATCCTACCAAAAGAGCTGAACTAGTGCTATTCACCCCCCTCTAGTACTTATATTTGGGACCAACAGTCATTAGACTCAAAGGGGAAAACTAAGGATAAATTATGTAACAAAAGGTTATACAAGTCTCAATCGGTCCAAAAATGGCCTAAATCATCTCTTTCACTTAGTATAGATAAGAATTTCTCCTTGAGAGAGAATCAAACAAATTCTAGAACTCAATACCTAATTCAAAAAATCACAAGCACATAAACCTTCTCTTAATTTGTACAATGAATCTAAGTAAAAGATATAGTGCTCAAAATGTATGAATTACATCATAACAGTGAAGCTTAGCATAAGAATTTACATATCACTTAAACAATATTCACATATGTCAAAGAATCAAAATAGGAATGAACAAAGCTCTCATCATTGAATAGGTAAATTCAATGAAATGGGCACAATTAACTCTACTTCAAATACAAATGCACATGCATAAAATTAAAAAATATAACGACAATAATTAACGTAAAATATCATGAAAGCTAATAACAATAAAACCCTCTCCCAAACTTAAATTACACATTGTCCTTAATGTGAAAAGCTAAAAAGAATAAAGGAAAGAAACTCCCCTATCAATGGTGATAGTGCATTGAAAGGCTTAATTTTCATCTTCCTTATCATCATGCTTTCCAAACTTGCAGACTCAACAAACAAGCTAGGGAAAGGTTAGAACTACCTATTTAAATATAAAAGCAAAACTAATAAAAAAAACTACTAAAACTTAAATGGATATAACTTGGGTTACCTCCCAAGAAGCGTTTCTTTATAGTCACTAGCTTGACTATAGCACCCCTTTTTTACAGTTTTTCATCCTTGAAATATGGCTTGAGGCTCAGCCTATTAACCATGAATGTGCCTATATCCCAACTATCAATCATAATTATTCCACAAAGATAAGCATTTACTACTTTAAAAGGACCTTACCATCTTCTTTGCGTTTTCATGGAAAAAACTTGAAGTATGATCAAGAAAGCATCATTACTTGTTGTCCAATCTCGAAAAGACAATTAAATGGTGGTGGAGGATGCTCTTTTGGTGACTACTTGGGTCTAACATGCAAAGGTGGTGGCTGAAACTTAAAGATCGGTGCTTACTCACTTGTAGGTGGAGAAATAGGTTCACCGTTAACTTCACCAATTAACTCCACTCTATAGCAATAACTTGTAAAGCTAAAATGTTTATTTGCATTGAAAATGTTAAACTCAACTACCTCTTCTCTGACTTTAAAAGTTATCTTGCCTTCCCTTACATCAATGATTGCATTTGCAGTAGCTAAGAATGGTCGTCCCAAGATTAAAAGAATTTCCACATCCTCTACCATCTTAAGCATAATGAAGTCCACTAGAATGTAGAAATGCTCAGCTTTAACCAATACATCCTTAATAATCCTAATAAGGTACCTGATCGTTTTATCTACTAATTGTAAAGAAACTGTAGTGGGTTGTATCTCGTTAAGTTTAAGTTTCTCAGTAATTGACAAAGGCATAATTGAAACCCCTGCACCTAAATCACACAAAGCTTTAGTAAATTTAAATCTACCAATAGTACAAGGGATAGAAAAACTCCTTAGATCCTTAAGTTTTTGTGAAAGTTTGTTTTGAATTATTGCGCTGCACTTATCAATAAATGCCACTGTTTCAAAATCTTCCAGTTTCTTTTCCTTGGTTAAGATGTCTTTCAAGAATTTAACATAACTTGGCATGTTTTCCAAAGCTTCAACAAAAGGGATATTTATGTGGAGCTTTTTGAAAACATTGAGAAATTTCTCAAACTGTTTATCAAGCTTTTACATTTGCAACCTTTGTGGGAATGGTGGTGGAGGATAATTTGCTTGTGACTTCACTTGATTTTTAACTTTCCCATTACCTTTCTTTTTCGCTTTAAGTTCTTTCTCAACAATTAACTTGTCATCATCTACATGCTTATTTGAAGATTCAATTGATTTTTCACCCACCCTTGCAACTTCTTTTCCACTCATAAAGGTAATGGGTCTATTACTACAGTAGAATTCTTTCCACCTACCAAGATTGTAAAGATAAGGAATGATATCACCTCATTCACACAATTTGAAAGTGAATCCTTGTGTAAAGCTTGGAAGAGATTTAAAGACCTATTTAGAAGATGTCCACATCATGGGATTCAAAATTATACCTTTAGGGGTGGAAATTACCACCCTGTAACTTTCCATCTTCAAAAATACATGCTCAATTCATTGCCAAACCCTCTCATGTAGTAATAGACCTATTGGGTAATGAATTGAGCTAGCTTTTTTGCTTTATCTCTCAAAGAAAATGAAAAATAGCTTCAATCTAATAGCACCATCAATTACTCAATTATATTTGAAGGTATCACAGATTTTTAGGAAATTCACCAAATGAGAATTATGATCATCACTGGGTAACCCACCAAACTGGATTGAAGACTGAATCATCTGAATGTAAGCTGGTTTAATTTCAAAATTATTTACGTTGATGGAAGATCTTCTAATGTTTTGATGTAAACTTTGTAAAAGAGGAACATCATAATCACGCAATGCTTTATTTTCTTCAGATACTATATTAATGGCATTGTTGCCATTGTTTTTGTTATCCTCAGCCATTATTTGATTTAAAGTTGCAACTTGCAAATTCTCCTTTTGACGTCTTCTGAAAGTTCTTTCTATCTCAAGATCAAAAGGAACAAGATTCACGTTGTTTCTTCTTTGCATACAATGACCAAAGATATCTACAAGCAAACGGAAACTAATATTAAAATAAGAAAAATAAAATTTGAAGACTAAATTGCTTGGTATTAATATCAATAAAAATTTTAGAAACAAATTAACAACACCAAAATCTTGTCAGATAAAATTCCACTACACAAGTATGCGTATTGCATAGATAGTATATAAGCAAGCAAAGTATCAATCCCACAAAGAATTGATCTAAAATTTTATTAAGTACTAAAATTATAACAATTTAATCTTATCCAAACAATCAAAATGAATTAATTAAGTAAAATTTAAACTAAAAAGAAAAATCAAAGTAATAATAACTTGAGTAAAAATCAAATCAAACAAGCCTAGGATTACAATAACCTTCACACTTCCTCTAAATCTTAACTCTCTTCCTTACCTTATTGCAATAGGTTGAATTGCTAACCTAGAGTCCTCAATTATTTATAAGAGTCTCCCAACTCATCTTATAAAAATATCTATTTTAACTAAAACACTATATCCCTATGTGAATTGAAATTAAAATAGACTCGTTAAGTTCAGGCTCTAATTTGGCTACATAAGGCCTATAGGAATATCCCTATCCTATACACAAATCAATTAATAATCCCTTTCCCAAGTTTGTTTAGGTTCTTAAATCAATTTAATTGGTGATCAAGCAATTAAAAGCATTAAGAACAAATTAGAATAAACAATTCAAATCACATTAAAGATAAGCAAAAAAGAGATTAAAAATTTAGATTACATTTGAGTTCAATTGCAATAATAGAAAACTAAGTTTAGCTCATAATCTCTAATCAAAACTATATCCAAAGAAAATTAGTCATTAATCCAAGTCAAAGAGAAAAAAAACACAAAAGTAAAGAGTGAAAACTAATAGTTTGAGCTTTGTAATCTTGATTCTCTCTTCAATTCCCTTGTTTCCTTGCTTTGTTCTTAGCTCCAAATCTTCGAAATAGTTGCTTGTTACCTCTCTCTTAAAACTTTTGAAAGAGGTCCTTTAAATAGGCTCCAAATAACCTAATTTCCAAAATCTCATAAATTTTTTTTTTGAAAAATCACCCAGCACTGTGGCCTTGATTTCTTGGCACCGCTGCACTGAATTCTTGCTACAGTAGCATTACAACACTCTTCTTCTAGTGCTACAGCACTAAGCTATCGGGAAAATGTTTTATGTGCTTCCTTTCATTAGCGTTGCAGCCTTGTTTTCCCCAATACTGCGACAGTCTATCAAATCAGAACGTGATTTTCACCCTGATCCAGTCTGAACTGGGCAAAATAATAAAAATTTTATCCTTTTCTCTTAACTTTCCAATGGCTCAAGAATCACATCAATTGGACTTCTATATTAAAAGCTATGCTCCAAATACTGCATCATGTTTAGTCCATGCATATTGCTATTGTACGCCAAATTAGATAAATATTTTAACCATGATTCGATCAGAACTGGGTGAAGTGGTGATCCTAAAAGTTGTAGCCCTTTCGTTTAGAGTTTTAATGATTCAAGAATAACTTCATTTGGTGTTCTGTAGAGATAGATATGGTTAAAATACCAAAACATATATGAATGAAGCCATCATCATACTTACGCATATTTTTATCAAATCGGCCTTTTTAATCAAATTTCCTACAAAAAACCATCAATAACTACTCTTAAAGTAATTTAAATAAAATAAGATAAAATATAACTAAAATAACTTAAATTAACTACTCAACATGTAATCAAACTTAACTAGAAAATCACTTAAAATGGTAAAATCCAAACCTAAAATCTCAAAGTCTAACTACTTAAGCCCGTAAAATGTGTCAAAATAACTATATATAATAGTCTTATCAGTCCATACAAAATAGAGAAAGACATGGCAAATTAGAATTCACATGATCTTGATTTGATTGAACTTAATACCAAAGCCATGCATAATATCCTTAGTGCTCTTGAAAAGAGATAATACAATCAAGTTCAAAATTTTAGAAATGCTAAGGAGATATGGGACAAGCTAGATGAGCTGTACGAGTAACTACTTGAAAGAGAACTAAAAAAGGATGATCTCTTGTATAAAAGCTCATCAAGTGATGATGAAGAGGATATCAAATTTCAAACTTCAAGACCAAAGTATGAGGTAGGTTTTTCTTCTCATGAGCTGCATATCCTTATAGATAATGAATTGGCAGGTATGTTTGAAGACTTAACTCTCACATTTCAAGATCTTAGCTTTAGGCATAAAGAAGAAATTTCCAAGCTTTAGATAAAAAATGAATCATTAATGGAAGAAAACATTCAATTGAAAATTGATGTTGAGACACTTCAAAGAAATTATGAACATTTAGAAGAAGAAATTAGGAAATTGAATAATATTGTTAACCGAAAAAGAAAGATATTAAGAGTAGAAACACTCATAAATTTTTCAATTTTTTAGTGCATTCATTATTCAAATCATTCTCATTGATGTTCATTGTATGCACACATTTGTTGAGACTAACCCTTAAGGATCCAAAGCAAATTTGCATACCATATGTTAAGTGAAAATGAGTTTAGCATGCATGAAACCCAAGGAAGAACAAACTCAAGGTTGAACACAAAATAAAAATGGGTGATATTTATTTCCTTACTCTTTAAATTTAAAGAATGCTTGATTGATGAAACTTGATTGATTATGAATTACTTGTTGAGCATTGAGTGTTATTCATGTTGCATTTGCTTGAAAATATATGAATGAGTGTTGATTGTGCAAAATGTTGATTGCAAGGAATGTGAGTATGGAATGCATTTATACTTGAACATAAATGATTTGATGAGGATGATAAGATGGTGATTAAGTATAACAACATTTGACTACTTAAATTGATTTCATCAATATGAGCTTATAGGAGAAAATCATTTGCCATGCTTGAGCTTATATTGATATATAGCTTGAACAAGCTTGTCACATGTTGAAAATACTATTATGACTTGTTTTTGATGAAAATGAATGCATGACCAAATGCTTGAATTTAGTGATTTTATTGTTATTCATGTACTTGCATAAATAACATTATTTCTTGAGAATAAAATTTTCATATGGTCATATTGATTAAATCATTTCTTGAGGATTTGAAATGTTAAAATGTTAGGTCTAGAATCGATTTTAGAATATACTTTATTATTGTACTTAATTGATTGTTTCAAAATTGATTTCTTGATTTTGCATATGGAATTGGTTATGATGTACACATTGAACTTCATGAAAAATATTTTTAGTTCTTCTATCATTTTGGTAAAGTTACATGCTTACATGATATCTCATCTTGCTTGATTTTAAAATTTGAGGTCTATAACTTGATTGGATTATGCTCTTGAATGAGAAATTTAAATTGCCAAGTTAAATCATGATATATTATGTTGAAATAGTTGAAGAAAAGAATGTTCTTTTAAATGTTAACTATGTCCGTTATGAGCTTAAATGATTACATGATCTAAAGACTTGTGTTCATCGAATATTAGTTTATAGGCTATCATAAATAACTTGGTTTAAGATAAAAAATGGCCTATCATTTGAGTTAGCAATGAATATCTAATAAGCCTTAATTGGGTGTGTATTTCTTAAATCTTAACAATTAGTATTCATTGATGTTTGGATGCTTAGGTTAGATATATTCATGAGTTGAATGTTTTATTTCCAATATATCATAACAATTGGTATCACTCATGAATTATGAAACATTGAGAAATAACATGTATCTTGAACTTTATTAATCATTCTTTTACATATGCTTTTGTTTTTTATTGAAATCATGCATGCATTTCATGGAACGAATTGGAATCATGATTAGTGAAGATAGCCAAAACTCTTTCATAAGCATGCTTGTGCTTGCTTGATCATAATATTTTCTTATATATGATTACAACAAGTGCAAAATACCTTGGCAATGCTTCAATGATAATGATATTGTCTTGATGAGAAAACTTCTCCTTAATTTGATGATTTTATACATAATTAGGAGAACTTTTACTGAAATCCTTGCTTGAAAATATTATGGAAAAGATATTATCAAAAAAGGTAAATGATGATATTTTTATTATGATATGCCATTGTGGAGGAAATTCTCTTTTAAATTGTCATTCTTCTATAATTTAGAGAATTTCGTTAAAAAAGTTTGAATGATAGTGCTTGCACAATACATGATGAAAATTGAAAAAGGTGCTTAATGCAAAATGATATCTTGGACATGCATTAAAACTAATGCGAATAAACTTCTTGAACTTATAAGTTGTTAGAACATATATTTAATATTTATTTAAATACTCATGCTTTACTAGTTTCTTGAATAAACAAGTATGATATTGACATGTTGAATATCTATTGTAATGCTTATCTATCATATGCTCATGATTTGTCCCTATATTTGTCTCATGGTCCATCTAAGGAAAGGTAAGATTATGTTTTAATATGATTAACCATTTAATCGTTTCTCCTTGTTGGAATTGATTTAGTGAATGCTTAAGGTGGAGATGGCCATTGACATTGTCGTATAATTCTTGAGCACTTGAAATCTTCAACAATGACCTTGGTAAAATTTTAACAAGTGGCGTTCATCTCTATTGGTAATATCTCTTAAACACCATATTAAATTTGTGCTTAATGATGACTTATATTTGTGCTTGAATGATGATTGCTATGTTTCTTATTATACTAGTTTGCATATAAATTTGTGAATTTATTTGCATGATTGGTTTTGCATTCAAATTGTTTGCTATTAGATAATTGTATGATTACTTGATTATTTAGTTGAATAAATATGTAAACATCCTAGCATATAAAGTCATACACATATCACTAAATCATGTTCAGATTATATGTAGACTTATAAATGCTTTATATTTAACTATGCTTTTCCACATATATGAATATCCAACTTGAACTTAAAAGATAAAATGTCTACACCTTGCTTGTAAATGTACATCTATATGTGGCATTCTTGGTTGATTGATTAATAATATACTTCATATTAACTTCCTTGAAATATATGAAATGGAGATATATCTTGATTTGTTTATGATATATTTATATATTCCATAATACCTTGATTGAATATCTTACTTGGAAATCTATCTTAGTTGAAAATATCTATAAGTGCCTTGATTGCAATGGTTAAATATATTTCTTGATTGAATGATTTGCATGGAAATATAACTCAATGTTTTGACCTTGATGGTTAGAGATCATTATTGAACTTAATTCTTATTTATATTTGATGATTAATGCTAATAATTGTTTCTTGAGTTTAAGTGTTTAAAGCTCACACTTCTTAACCTTTTTGATATAACACAAAGAGGAAAAAGGTTTATGAGCACATTGAAATGCTTTTATATTAGTTGAATTTGCCTTGAAAACATTTTTGAACTTCATGCATAAATTAAGGTGGAGAATTTTCAAAATTCATAATCATTTCTTATATCCTTCTTATTTGCACTTAAATGTTTTCAACAAGGTGTGAGACCCTGTCAAATTTGTTAAAAGTTGGTATTGTACCTAGTGGTACAATTAAGTTGATTCGATCCTTGAACTAGTTCAAATAGAAATTCTAAGAGGAATTTGAAAATTCTGAAACCACAGAATGACTTAGAGTAGTGATTCGTAGTTCAAGGTCCAGTTTGGAGTCAATCGAAAAAATTGACCGATTAGGGACAAAACGGTCATTTTATCATTTGATGATAAAATGGAGATTTTTAGTCAAGATTTGATCACATTTGACCAAGAATAATTATATTAAATATAATTATGATTATTGGAGTATCAAATGAAATTTAGCAGTGACAAATTATGATTCTTGATATTTTTGGAGCATAGGGTAAAATGATAATTTTGCCACTAGAGGACCAACCGAGAATTTTTTTGAAAAGATTTTTGCCCCATTTAATTAAGATTAATCAATATTAGTGTTATTTGAGGTTGAAAAGCAGAAATAATGTAATTTCAGTACTTTTCGAAGTATAGGGGCAAAATCGTAATTTTTTCATCCCGAGGGCAAATCGATAAATTTTTCACCCTAGCACTTGTCAAGACCAAAAGATTTCATTTGTGGTAGGATTGGATAAATACAAGAATAATTGTGGTGGAAAATTTAGAAGAAAAAGTCAAAAAGTTAAAAAAAAATGGACCAATAAGCATGTGACACGTGGCATGCTTGATTATTTTATTATTTTCTATAAAAATCAGCCCATTAAATCCCCAATTCCCTCACCATATTCGGCCTAAGCAACCAGCAACAAGAACAAAGGAAAAACAAAAGGAAAAACAAGAAAACCTAGGTGAAAATTCAAAGATAAATGGAAGAAATCAAGGAAACAAGCTAGGTAAGTTAAAATTTCTTTAATTCTCCTTGATACCTAGCTTACCCATGCTTTTGTTCTTGTTTTTTATGGTTCAATATTGAGTTATCATGATGAATTCAATTCTAAAAAATGGGTATGGAAGAGAAATTAATGTTAGATTGGCTTGTTTTTAGACTATGTTGATGTTTAGAGGTAGTTAAGCATGGTTATGAACAAAAATATAAGAAAAAAATTGATTCTCTTTGTTGTTCTTCATTGGCCGAACCTGGTGTGTTGAGAATCAATGAGGGATTGTTTGTATTTCAAGGAAAATGGCTTGGAAAAATGATGAATTAAGTGAGAAATGTGACTAGGAAAAATTACGATGTAAGTGCACCGTAATGACCAAAATTTCACTTGAAGAAATTAAAGGATTTTAATGCTGAAATTGGCACTATTTAAATGGAAGTTGGTGAATTGAGGTATTGGTAATAAAACGGTGCAATTTAGAGCTAAATTGCACCCGTTGGTCAATTTATCGGGTAAAAGACCGAAATAGACCAAAATGGTGTTTAGGCGAAATTTAGACATATTGCATTTTATATTCCGCATTAATGTAGAGTCTAGGTTAGTTTATCATAATTTAGCACCAATTTAGTAATTAAATTGTTGTGCAATTTGTCAAAGTGGTGAGCCCCGGATAAAGGCAAGAAAATCACACCCGAGGATTAACAGTCGAAGTGCTCAAATTCGACTTTCGAAAACCTGTGAGTGAATTTGCATTGCAAAATGGTTTTGGGAATATGAACGTACTTGAATAAAATGCTTAAATGATTTTATTCAACTTTCTGTTGGTGTTGAGGGGTTTATGTAGATATTCAAGAATAGGCAAAATTGGCTTCAAGGCGAGTCTTTTAAATAGGCGTCTATCTTTAAGACTTAATTCGCCCCCACCACTAGGTATGCAAAGGGGAATGATGCGACTAGTCTTAAGGATACAATGAAGCCAACATCTAACTTTCGTATTGCACTTTACGAAACTAGACCGCTAGATACACCCGAGGGTTTGCAAAGTCGTTTGGCCTTAAAACCAACTTTCTGCAGCAAGATGATAATAAGGAATTCGGAATCTTTTGTAGATGGTGGAAACTTTAGTGTTTTGTTATTCTAACACAAACACTTTCTCTTACTCTTTTGCACTTGCTTGTTGTGTCTAAATTTTGGTGTGTCAAAATGGATGACAACAAGCCCTTTATATAGGCTTCAAAGTGTCTCTTCTTCAAGGACACTTCCTTTTCATAAAGACATCTTTTATGTCTAATAAGTATCTTTATGTTCCAAGGTCACAACCTTTTCATAAAGATCTCTTTCATCCAAAAAGTATCTCTACACTTTTTGCTAACACAACTTTTGAGCAAAAGATATTGTTTCAATAAACATCTAATGAATAGATAACTATTCATTCCATAAATCATACTCTTTGATTTATACTTTGAAACAATATCTATTCATATGTAATCTTTCGCATGTTACTTTACAATTATAACTTTTCACATGTTACTTTACAATTGTAACTTTTCACAGGTGACTTTCGTTGGTGTCTTTTCAACATGTATTTTCAATAAACATAAATTATTCACACGAAAACTTGTCTATATTCCAATAGACATATTGTGTCACTTTTTGTGACATAACTATTGAGCTAATGATAGCTCTCCATCATGTGAACTATTCTTTTAATTTTGAAAATACACCAACAATCCCCCACCATTTTCAAAATTTCCAAATACCAACAACTTTGGGAAATCCTGTGCATCAATGAAGGTATCCCGCAGATTTGAACCTTCACCTAGTGAGTGTGGTTAGTTATAGTCTGAATAAAGTGGTTGACCAAGCATTGAACCACAGATTCTGCATTTGACTAGTCGGGCCACTAAACACGCACAAGCTTCCTTGCTCATATTGTATCTAGTTTTGCCAACACGGTTTATGGCCTTGTGTTTTGCATCCATTCATGAGTGCTGTCAGAGTCAAGCCTTTAGCTCCTAGAAGCGGCCGCACTTCCACTCATATAGGTAGCCCCCATCGGAAGTACCCCGTAATTATTGTACTTCAACATTTACATGTTATGGGTTTATTAAGAACTTTTCCGTTCATCCTTACTTAACACATTACGGGAACCAAGCACTATACACCTTGGGATGGAATTTTAATTTAGTGCTTGCAATCTCCATGTGTTGGAATGGTCAGTACCCAAGACTTACAGGTCAACCGTAAGCGTCGGGGTGAGCTCCCACCATTGGAGATTTAGATAATAGGCTTGAGCCCCATCCCTCTTGAGGTCTTTAACACAAGGTCTCTTTTTAGACCTTTAGTAAACGGATCCGTTAAATTTTCACCAGACCTCACATAACTTATAGTGATTATACCATCACTAATCCTTTACCTTACAATGCTATGTCAAAGTCCAATATATCGACTTTTTCCATTGTAAGCTTGATTATAAGCCTTTGATACAGTTGCTTCATTGTCACAATGTATCAAGATCGGTGCCATCGGTTTTGACCACAACGGAATTTCATAGAGTAAGTCTCTCAACCATTCCGCTTCTTGAGTTGCAGATGCTAAGGCTATAAATTCAGCCGCCATGGTGGAATCCGCTTGACAAGATTGTTTCTTGGAACCTCAAGAAACAGCACCCCCACCAATTGTAAAAATCCATCCAGTCGTGGATGTGTAATCCGATCTATTTGAGTTCCAACTTGCATCCGTATATCCTTCTAAGATCGAAGGAAAACCGGAATAGCAAATGCCATAATTCTTGGTACTCTTTAGATACCTTAGAACTCTATGAACAACATACCAATGTTTTTTACTCGAATTACTTGTAAATCGGCTTAGCATCCCAATCGCAAATGCAATATCCGGTCTTGTACAGACCATTGCATACATAAGGCAACCAATCACCTTTGCATATTCATGTTGTGCTATTGGCTTGTCTTCATTGGGTATGAGCCTTTGATTATAATCATAAGGCATTGCCATTGGCTTACAATCTGACTTGCCAAACTTCATTACGATCTTTTCGATGTAATGAGATTGAGACAATGTTAGGCCATTATTGTCTCTTATTATTCTTATGCCAAGAATAACATCCGCCATACCCATATCTTTCATGTCAAAATTCTTTGACAAGAACTTCTTTGTGTCTTTCACTTGTTCTAAGTCCATTCCAAAGATTAACATGTCATCCACATATAAGCAAATGATGACACCTTTCCCATTTTGGAACTTACTATAGACACACTTGTCCGCTAGATTTATCTTGTAGCCATTAGCTAGCACAACTTCATCAAACTTTTGATGCCATTGTTTAGGTGCTTGTTTTAATCCGTACAAGGACTTTTCAAGCTTGCACACTTTCTTTTCTTGACCCGGAATGACAAACTCTTCCGGTTGTTCCATATACACCTCTTCATCCAATTCACCATTTAAGAATGCCGTTTTAACATCCATTTGGTGAATTACCATCTTATAAATAGATGCAAGTGCTATAAGCACTCTAATTGTAGCTATTCTTACTACCGGTGCATATGTATCAAAATAATCAATACCTTCTTTTTATTTAAAGCCTTTTGCCACTAGCATTGCTTTAAACTTTTCTACGGTTCCATCAACTTTCATTTTCTTTTTGAAAATCCATTTACAGCCTATTGGCTTGGAACCCAGTGGAAGGTCTACCAATTTCCATGTTTTGTTTCCCATTATTGAGTCCATCTCATCTTGTATTGCTTTTCTCCAAAAAGAAGCATCTCGAGACTTTATTGCTTCCTCATAAGTTTGAGGATCACCCTCACCTTCTACATTAAAGCAGTAAGGTAGGTATTCACGTATTTCTTCTCTTGTCCCTTCAACTAAGTACATGAGAAAATCCGATCCATATGTCTTTGCTTTTCTAACTCTTTTACTTCTCTGAAGCTCGATAGTTTTCTCATCGTTTTCCGATGAACTATCGCTATTTATTATTTGTTCCTTAGGTCTAGGAATTGAGTTGAACATTGTTTCATCAAAGATAGCGTCCCTTGATTCTATGACCGTATTAACGGAATATGAATCATTAGGCTCTATCACCATGAAACGATATGCCTTACTATGTTCAGCATATCCTATAAATATGCATTCAATTCCTTTTTCACCCAATTTCCTTTTCTTTGGCTCCGGCAACCTTACTATGGCTCGACAACCCCAAACTCTTAAATAATTAAGGTTTGGCTTTCTTCCTTTCCATAATTCATAAGGAGTAATTTTACTCTTTTTGTTTGGGATTCTATTTAATATATGGCAAGCCGTTAACAAGGCTTCGCCCCAAAATCCTTTTCCCAAACCTGAATTAGAAAGTAAAGCATTGATCATTTTCGTAAGAACTCGATTCTTACGTTCCGCTACACCATTTTGTTCCGGTGTGTATGGAGCGGTAGTCTCGTGAATAATACCCGTGGACTCAAAATATTTGGGATCATAATATTCACCTCCTCTATCACTTCGTAAACATTTAATAGGCACATCACAAAACAATTCAACTTCTCTTTTATATATTCCAAACTTTTCTATAACTTCATTTTTAGCATGCAACAAGTAAACATAGCAATATCTAGAGAAGTCATCAATGAATGTTACGAAGTATTTCTTTCCACTAATTGAAGGAGTACTATGTATGTCACAAACATCAGAATGTATCAAAGCAAGCAATTTTGTATTTCTTTCTACTTTAGGAAATGATTTCCTAGTGATTTTAGTGACTATGCATGTCTTGCACATAACATTATCTTCATCAATGCTAGGTATCAATTCTAACTTAGCCATATCATGCATTCTTCTATAATGAACATGTCCTAATCTATTATGCCATAGATTAAATAACATTGCTTTACTATCATGAACATTAAGCAAGGCATCAATATAAGCAGAACTATCATTTTTCTTATTAATATTAAGCTTGAACATGTTTTCACAATAGTATCCATTTCCCACATATAGTCCACCTTTTGTAAGGATGAACTTATTCGCTTCAAATGTTAATTTAAAGCCATGCTTATTCAACAAGCCTCTCGACACAAGGTTCCTCCTAACTTCCGGTACATAATACACATTGTTTAGTACAAGTGTTTTTTCGGATGTAAACACGAATTCCACAGTGCCTTTTCCTTTTACTTGTGTTGTGGAGGAGTTTCCCATGTATAGCACGTTTCCTTCGTCAACTTCTTCCAAAGTCTTGAAGAAACTTTTGTCATTGCATACATGATTCGTTGCACCAGTGTCAATCCACCATGCTCCATCATTTTGGAGAAGATTAACCTCGGAAACCATTGCCACAAACTTGTGGTGGTTCACACCTTGTGTCTTGCTTCTCAAAAGTCTACATTCCACCTTAAAGTGACCAAGTTTGTTACAATGAAAACATGGCCCTTTTTTGTTCTTTTTGAACTTATGACTTTTGTCATGCATACCTACGAAATGTTTTCTTTTGCTTGGCTTGTTTGATGGTTTATGTTCCATCACATGGACCTTTGAAGTCTCAAGATTCTTTTCTTTAGAATCTTCCTCATGCTTGACTTCTTCTTGCTTGCGATAATCTTCTTCTATTCGAAGATGATTGCCAAGGTCCTCGAGAGACATATCTTCTTTCTTATGTTTAAGAGCTTTCTTAGTGTCTCTCTAAGAAGTGGGAAGCTTATTAATTATTGATGAGACCACAATAGCTTCACCCATTTTCATACCATATTGTTTAAAATTATTTAGAATACGTTCAAGCTCATGCATGAATATAAAAAAATCTATCTTTTCAACCAACATACGTTTTCCATGCATATCAAGTATCATATCATGCATATCATATACAATATCATGTATATCCATATCAAGTAAGGAAAGAATACTTATCTTATGATCCGATGTAGAACCATTTTGCCACATTTCCTTGTCATTATCGAATCGATCCATCTTTTTCCATTGAGTAAATCTTCCTCGTTCGAAGTGGTCTAACTTGACAATGTTGGTAGCCATCTCCTTTAGTGAAGCCATCTTGAATACCACAAAATTAAGTCTTAAAATTGTTGGTGTTGAGGGGTTTATGTAGATATTCAAGAATAGGCAAAATTGGCTTCAAGGCGAGTCTTTTAAATAGGCGTCTATCTTTAAGACTTAATTCGCCCCCACCACTAGGTATGCAAAGGGGAATGATGCGACTAGTCTTAAGGATACAATGAAGCCAACGTCTAACTTTCGTATTGCACTTTACGAAACTAGACCGCTAGATACACCCAAGGGTTTGCAAAGTCGTTTGGCCATAAAACCAACTTTCTGCAGCAAGATGATAATAAGGAATTCGGAATCTTTTGTAGGTGGTGGAAACTTTAGTGTTTTGTTATTCTAACACAAACACTTTCTCTTACTCTTTTGCATTTGCTTGTTGTGTCTAAATTTTGGTGTGTCAAAATGGATGACAACAAGCCCTTTATATAGGCTTCAAAGTGTCTCTTCTTCAAGGACACTTCCTTTTCATAAAGACATCTTTTATGTCTAATAAGTATCTTTATGTTCCAAGGTCACAACCTTTTCATAAAGATCTCTTTCATCCAAAAAGTATCTCTACACTTTTTGCTAACACAACTTTTGAGCAAAAGATATTGTTTCAATAAACATCTAATGAATATATAACTATTCATTCCATAAATCATACTCTTTGATTTATACTTTGAAATAATATCTATTCATATGTAATCTTTCACATGTTACTTTACAATTGTAACTTTTCACATGTAGCTTTTCACATGTTACTTTACAATTGTAACTTTTCACAGGTGACTTTCGTTGGTGTCTTTTCAACATGTATTTTCAATAAACATAAATTATTCGCACAAAAACTTGTCTATATTCCAATAAACATATTGTGTCACTTTTTGTGACATAACTATTGAGCTAATGATAGCTCTCCATCATGTGAACTATTCTTTTAATTTTGAAAATACACCAACACTTTCTTTAAACAGAAAGGTTACTTGGGAACAAGCCTTTAATGAAAAATATTTCTGTGATGTTAAATATGATTGCAATGCACCTGTGCATATCTGTATGATGCCTACATGTATTGTTGAGAAATTTATGTGAAATTTGAGTGTGTTGAATCAATGTACTTTCATATTATGCTGATATGCATTTTTAATGAATGTTGTGAAATTGATGTAACCGCGCATATGCGGAGTGGAAAATGCACACATGGTTAATTGTTATGTGCGAGTAGGGAGTGCACACATGATGATATTGCTTGGTGCGAGTAGGGAGTGCACCAGAGCTGAAGATAGTGGGATGATGTGTGGTGCGAGTAGGGAGTGCACTAGAGTTGAAGAGAATGGGGTGGTGTATGTAACTGGACGTGATTTTATATATATGTACGTGTGATATGGTGTGCATGATGGAAAATGTAATTGTATGGTACATGAAACCCTTGTTTTTGTGACGGTTTGTGATAAACCGTTAATTTTGCTATCTTGCTAGACTGATTAGCGTAAATTCAAGGATGTTTAATCCTTGAATGCATAATAAATTCTAGGCTAAGTGGAAACAGTTTAAATATTAGCTAGATAAAAAAAAATCGTCTCATTTTCAACCAGTGCATCATGATTATCAAATCTCATGGTTGATATTGCTTGTTCCCTTCTAATATTCACTCACTGAGTATTGTACTCACCGTTTTAAAAATTCATGTTTTCAGATCAGGAGACTGTTAGACCCTAGATCGAGGAGCCCCCGTAGTGCATTTCCTGGGTATGTGTCTAGCATTCAATAGTGATCCCCTTTATTGTAAATGTCTCCACTGGAAGTCATGGGTCCTTTTGTATTGTGAAGACACTCAAACAATGTAAATATGTGTATGTAGACACCTAAAAATAAAAAATAATAAAAATAAAAAATAAAAAAATAATAATCAAAAAAAGAGGGGAAAGGACTGAGCTTGCTCAGTCTTCTTCCTCGGGCATTTAATGCCCTTGCAAGTCACTGGATTTTGGGGGATTGCCCAAATCCGGTGATCGGCCCCCCAGGCAGCTATAGCCTAGATGAAATCATGCTCAAAAGAGCATGATTTCACCTAAGGGATTGTCCAAAATATTGGACAATCCCGTTGTTAAAAGCAAGCAAGAACCAAAATCGGGGGAGAAGGGGGGCAATTTTTGAAACAAAAAAAATAGAGCAGTCTTCAAACCGGGAAAACAACAAAAAATTTTTCCTACAACCAAAAACCATCACAATCCGAAAATCAAAACCCAAAAAAAAATCCTAGTTCTCTCTAACAGCTAGTAGGATGCCACAATACAAAATAAAAAAAAAAACAAAGCAAGTAAAAAGGAGGGGGTGCCAGATCTGTCGTTGGCGAGGGAAAGAGAGAAATGAGAGGTCACTGGTGGGGGAGTAGGAAGGCCGACCGGTGAGAAAAGAGAGACCGAAAGGGCGAAGGAGAAAAAAACGGTAGTCCGGCCAGATTTGGGGTGTGAGATCCGATCGGTGGAAGTTTTTTCAAAAAAAGAGGACTGGGCTGGAAGGTCGATCGGTTAACCGGTAAAAGGGGGGAACGCCGGATAAAGGGGTAGAAGGCTAGGGTTGAGGCTAGAGAGAAGGGAAAGCGTTTGGGGGTTAGAGAGAGAAAGGGACGGGTGAAAATGAAGGGAAAAAAGAAAAAAAGGGTTTTTATATCAGACGAAAAGGGTATAAAACGACACCGTTTTAGTGGGGAAGGGGAGCTGAAACGGTTAAGGCTGAAATGGCGTCGTTTTGAGGGGGCACCAGGTAGAAAACGGTGCGTTTTGGAGAGCTGAGCTGCGGGCCTGCTGAGCGAACCGTCCAAGGCAGTTTCGGGCCTCTTGTGGGCCGTGGAGCTGGGCTAACCTAAGCTCAGATAGGTATATTCCTACATTTGGACCTTGTTTAAATCTATTTTTTATTTTATTTATTTTATCTTTAATTTCAATGTATTTTAATTTAGTTTAAATTTTGTAAAAAAAAAATAATACTAAAGTAATAATAAAAAATAACAAATAAAAAAAAATAAAAATAATAATAAATAAATATATATATAAAATGTGAGTATCTATTTTAGTAATAAGCATGCAAAAAATAGGATAATAAATAATAATATAAACCTAGAAAAATAAAAAATAAAATAATAATAATAATAATAATAATAATAAATAAAAAATAAAAAAAAATAATAATATTTTCATGTAGGAAAGCTTAGTTTATTTTTAATAGAAAGTAGGTAATAATAATATATATAAATGGCAATACTAATAATATTAAAACTTACATCTTAAGACAAGTTATAGCTAATAAGGATTTCAAGTTTAGCAAAAAATGAAAAATAAAAAATATAAATAATAAATAATAATAAATAATAAATATATATAAATAAAAATTACTTTGAGTATCCGATGATGGAATTCAACCTAAAAAGAAGTAAAGAGTTACCTCTTTTCGGTAGATTTTCTAGGTGAGGAACACGAGACGGATTTTCACCGAAGCGTCGGGATAAATCCGAATTCTATATTCTGATATTCATTACTCGAATAGTTAACATTGAAAGTATACATTAAAAATAAAGAAAAATAAATTTTCATAATGTTTCGTTTAAACTCAAATTAGTATAGTTAGTTAATTAGTTTAAATAAATATCATCAAATGAAGTTAATTTAATCATAGAAAATTTTAATTCTTTATTTGATTAATTATGTAATTAAGTAAAATATTAACCAATAACGTTAATTAAAGAATATGGATTTAAATAGAAAACAAAAAAATGAAACATAGTGAAATAATAAAACAAAAAATTATAATAATAAAATAATAAATAATTCATGAAAAAAAATAAAAAATAACAAACATATAATTGAATATATTACGAGGCATTTAAGTCAATAAATGCGTGCATATAGATATCATCATTTTTTTCTGTCATTACATGCCACGTTTATCTTGTAAATGAGGCGGGAATTCCAATGATGGGATTTCCTCGAGGAACTTGTAGAGACGAGTTCTTTCGGGGATATCTCTAGGTGAGGAAAACGTCGAGACTTCACCAAAGCGTTGGGATGGTCTTCGAATGATTTTCCAATACAAGATTACCGACCCCATCATTTAAAATAAATAAATCATGACATCATTTTATATTTGCATCATGTGCATACGTAAAACCGAATAAAAACAAAAAAAACCAAAAACTCAATCAACCAACTCAATGAAACTTAGTTAATAAACGAGGATTAAGGGAACACAATAATAAAATCAAAATCAAGCCGTAATAGAATGACTTAAGATTAAATGGTATCGTTCATGGAATAGGCGTCACAGAGGTGCTAATCCTTCTCCATGCGTAACCGCACTCCTGAACCCATCTTTGAACGACGTAGACCAGTTTTTGTTCTTTCGATGGACCTAAAATTAATTTAGAACTTCATCGATTAGAACCGATTTGATAGGTGACCAATCACACCTATACGAAACGATTGGTGGCGACTCCTAAACCTTTTATTTTCGCTCGCGTCTGGCGGACGGGTTCCCGAACTTGCACGTTGTGACAGCTTGGAGACTCCGCTGGGGACGAAGCAAGTCAAGTCATTAAATAATCATAAGTCATTCAAGGCCTTAAATAATTTAATGTTTCCCTTAATCTTGCGCATTTGCTTTTACTGCTTTTTGTTGCATTTATTGTTTTAATTCTTATTATTATTTAATTGTGGGGAATTTAGGATAGAGGGATGTTAGATTGTTGGCAGAAAGTCGATATATTCCTTCACACACACGACACATTTTGCATTCATGCATAAGCCTTCTACCCGGGCTTAGTCCTTAATTAGGAGGGGGTTAAGTAGCTACGCTCTCGTGAGGTGATAACCTCCGCATGGGCTAGTGAAGACCCCCACTCAAATCGAACCTAGTCCGATTGAAGCTTATAATGGGCGAGGACCGAGGTGCCTTGCTAGTCCGTGTGGACGACAGTGAGAACGATTTGGGAACCTTTAGCTCTATTTTCAACCTGAACTCAGCATGTAGAATACCGAGGGTCACCTCTGCCTAGGTAGAACTTTACCTGTGAGAATATACCTTTGTTTAGGTACACATGAAGGAATTTTTCACACTCCCTTTGCTCTAAATTCTCCTAGCAAAATAATGAAGGTATCATGCGCACCCATGTCATTAATCATTTTACTCTTTTCTTTTAATGAGAATTGCTCTTAAATATTTTCTTGCACTAATTTGAATCTTTTTGTTATTTTCATTTTGCATATGCACATTTGCATCATAATTTTGCATATAGGAAGAATATTTGCCACTTAACAACCATCGACAGAGTAGATCCGATTACATTCATGGAGTCATCATGGCCACTCTCAAGCTATGACGGAATATATGAGGTGACCCAACACATGGTGAACGTCCAGCAAAACGAAAGGGATTGTTTGCCGAAAGATCACGTACCATCATTGCCTGAAAGAGTCCACCTTGATCTAACACAGAATGACCTTGCTGACCTGCTTGACATATGGGAAAGGTGGGGGGCCTCAACTCGAGTGAATTTCAATAAGAAGTATGGCCATATAGCTCAACTCCTTAAGGTCTAGATTGATGAATAGATGTTGAAAGCCATCGTGCAGTTCTGGGATCCATCATATAGGTGTTTTGTGTTCAACAATGTGGATATGGTTCCCACAATCGAAGAATACTCAACTCTCTTACAAATTGATCTCGACAATCCGGACAAAATATATTGGAGGGGACAAAAGACCTGGCACAGGCGAAAGCTAGCCAAGATGATGGGTATCACCCCAGGCGAAGTTGACCAAAACTTGAAGAAAAAAGGAGACAATGAGTGTATCCCGTGGAGTTTTCTACGCAATTATATCACGAAGCATCAAGATACCGAGCAAAGACAGCTTGTGATGGCTTTAGGAATTTACGAGCTAGTGATTTTTCCTAAAGTTCTGGGGCATGTAGAGGTCAGAATTATAGATTTCTTCAAGCAAGTCGTCAATAAGGCCAATCCTTCACCCTCAATTCTAGTTGAAACTCTAAGATCATTGAACTATTATCGAAGAAAAAGGGAAGGATGTTTTGTGGGATGCGCACAGTTGCTTTCTCTCTAGATAGTAAGCTACTTCGAATGCAATGTCATGAGATTCATGAAGCCATTTCATCCACTAAGTGCCCTTATCAAAGATTTTTGTGAGAGTGAATGGCCGAAAAGAAAGACTAAGGAGCAGTGGATCTCTAGGCTTCAGAAACTCATAAGTGTGGAAGTAACGTGGAGAGCTATGTGGATGCCTCGTAGTCCGGTCATGTACAAATGTGGAGATAAACCATGGGTACCACTGATGGGACCGTGAGGGGCAATCAGTTATGCCCCAATTATGGTGAGAAGGCAGTTCAGGTCAGAACAATTTGTGTCGATGACACACGGACTCAACACTTTGGAATTTGCTTATAAAGAGTCGAGTTTCTTGAAAAGGATTGAAAAGATTGTACGAGCTTGGAAAAAGACAAGCCGAGTCAACCAAGGGAGGTACATCGATGAAATTACTGCTAGGTATGAAGCATGGCATGACAAACGCTTTAAGGACGTTGTGTACCCGAGGGAGGATGCACTCAAGGGCCCAATTGATTCAAAACCCCATGATGCCTTGCTTGAAAGTGAGTTGGGTCGAAAAAAGTTTGGAAGAAATGATATGAAAAGCTCCAAAGAGAATGTGATAAGGTGAAAAATGAAGTAACTGAACAAAAAAAGAAAGCTCGAAAAATAGAAGATGATTGGGAAAATAAGTACGAAGCTTTAAACAACAAGTTTTCTACCAAGACAAGTGAACTCCAAAGAGAAATACAAGCAAGAGAAAGTCGAGGTAACGAGCTTCAAGCATACAATGATGGACTGAGAAATCAAGTGCGATTCCAACAAGAGTCCATCAAATTGCTACGATAGGAGTACGAAGAGCTCGAAGTGGCTATGAGGACTTACCGACAAGAATATGAACACCTAAAGCAAGAGACCCTCTGAGTTCGAGAGTGGAGTGAGTCCTACAAACAAGCCTACTTGGAAAAATATGATCAGATGGATTATATACTGAGGCAAATGAGGGAAGTGGCTTACAAGGCGAGAAGCATGGCTAGGAAGACGGACATACTAAGGAGCCAGGTCTTTCCGATTGGGAAATAAGAGCAACAACTGATCATATATTATGATGAAGTGTATAACCATTATAATAAAATTGGTGAATATTTCTGAATGTAAAAGATGGCTCCTAGATTGTAATGAAAGACAATATCTATTGTAATGGATTATTTTGTTGATGGGTGTTCTATGGCAAATACTCTTAGTACATCATTCATACATGCATTTCACTCGTAATAATTTTCATCTGAAAATAAAAAAAAATGTGTTCATTTTCATTCATGCGCCAAAAATTGCATCTAATTCATGTTTATGATTTAAAAAAATAAGGATTCCAAGATAGCTCCACAACCCAGAGTCGGTGACCAACGTGTTCACAATACTCGTCGACGGGTAAGGATCATGAAAGAGGAACAAAAGGAACGAATGGAAAGAATGGAGAGAGCTCAAGAAGAAATGAGAGAACAATTGGCAAAGATGATGGAATTGGTGAGGACTTTAAGTAAAGGGAAAATAGTGGCTGAAGAGCCAACTCCACCAGAAAACCCGCCAACACAAGAAACTAGCAATCTAAGGGATGATCCGCCTTATCCTCCAAGATTCACCCCACCCTATGCATTTGAAAGGACTCACCCACAAGTGAAGCCACCTGTTTATTACAATGTGCCACCCCCAACCGATCATCAATCGATCCACAGACAATTAGGGTCAAATCTGGGAACAAATCCCACTGAACCAATACATGTTCCAGATTTAGATGACCCAAAAGAACAGGATAAACTAAGGAATAGTTCATCTCAAATGGGGGAAAATGAAAAAGTTGAGAAAAGATATGATTTGTTGGAAGAATGCCTTCGTGCTATCGAAAGAATCGATAGGTTCGGGACTATGGATGCAGTTCAGTTATGTTTGGTTCCCGATGTGGTTATCCCTCCAAAATTTAAGGTGCCTGAATTTGAGAAGTATGACGGGACAAAGTGCCCGATGGCACACATCACCATGTATTGCCGAAAGATGGCTGCCCAGTCACATGACGACAAATTGCTAATCCACTTCTTTCAGGACAGTTTAACTAGATCGACAGTTAGATGGTACGTGCAGATTGACCGAAGTCATATTAAAACGTGGAAAGATTTGGCTAGAGCCTTTATGGCTCAATACAAGCATGTTTCCGATTTGGTCCCTGATCGTCCATCCCTTCAGACTATGAAAAAAAGGGCTAGTGAGAGCTTCAAAGAGTATGCTCAAAGATAGAGAGATACAACAGCACAGGTGCAGTCGCTGTTAACAGACAAAGAGATGACAGTATTATTCATAAATACGCTTAAGGCTTTTTTTTATGAATGACTGATCGGCAATGTCACCAAAAACTTTACAAATCTAGTCTTTTCAAGGGAAATAATCGAAAGGGCAATAAAAAATGGTAAAATTGAGACAAACGAGGCCACTAGCTCTAGAAAAGGGGCCCCACTTAAGAAAAGAGATGGAGACATGCAGGCAGTTACTTATGCTAGCCCTCAAAACCCCAATCTCAACCCTTACCATCCATATCACTTATATTTACCATTCTATCCCGGTGTAGGCAACATTACCCAAAACCCTTATACATGTCCGCCTACCCAACAACCAGTATTTCGACCCAATACCTTCCCACAGCCACCAACCCCAAGACCCACATCCTCAAATAATAACTCTAGAAATGCTCAAAGAGGATTCAGGACTGTTTAAGGAAGACCTCAATTTGATCCTATCTCAATCTCTTACATCGCCTTATTACCACAACTAATTGAAAACTGAATGTTAGCCCGCACCCCTTTAGAACCACTCAAACCCTTTTTTTCCAAAATGGTATGACCAGAATGCACATTGTGATTATCATTTTAAGATCCAAGGACATTCCATTGAAAACTGCACTGCACTTAAGCATAAAGTCCAAGCACTCGTCAAGGTAGGACTCTTAAACTTTGCCAAATGAAACAACTCAAATGTAGGTGGGGACCCTTTGCCTGATCATGGAAGACCAACAGTGAACGTCATCCATGATGAGACGACTCAGAAAATAAAAAGGAGTGTCAATGAGGTTTGGATGCCTATGGATAAGGTATTCGAGGCGTTATGCAAAGTGAATGCCATTACTCCACAGCCAATCGACAGGGAAGAATCTACCCATGATCTTGCTTATTCTTGTAAGTTCCATATGGGGGCTATTGGACATTCCATCCAAAATTACGATGGTTTTTGACGAAAGTTGCAAGAGTTGATGGACTTGTCCATAGTAGAGATCTACGTGGAAGACGATGAGGGTTTGGTTAGAACCATAAATGGAGATCCCTCACTCAAGGAGACGTCAAGTTCATCTAGTATGAGCCGACTTAAACCTCTTACCATTTTCTACAAAGAGCAAAAGAACCCAATGAGTGGTGGGTCTACTACCATCACCGGAAGTGGTATCACCATCGAAGTACCTAACCCATTCCCGTACAAAAGTGACAAAGCTGTGCCTTGGAATTACGAGTGTAATATTTTAGGTATGGCCCATCTTTCTTCCTAAGTATCTTCTACAGACCTAACTAGCGTATGGGGTATAACGTGAAGTGGATGATGTTATTCTCTTGAGATGGCGAAAAAGGTTGAAAAAAGAAAGTCCAAACAGAGAGTGGAAGATTCGAAAGAAACGATTATCTCTTCGAACAATCAAATCACTGAACCTGTAAATGCTCCAAACAATAAAGTAACAAGGCTTGTCACAGAAAAAGAAACAGCTGAATTCCTCAAATTTATCAAGCATAGTGAGTATAGCGTAGTAGAACAATTAACAAAAATGCTTGCTCGCATCTCGCTGTTGTCTTTGTTGTTGAGTTCGGAGGCACATAGGAATGCACTGCTTAAAGTCTTGAATCAAGCTTATGTGGCCCATGATATATTAGTGGAGAAACTAGACCACATTGTAGGGAATATCACAGTGGGGAATTTCATTGCCTTCAGTGATGAGAAAATCCCGTCAAGAGGTCGAGGAACTAATAAAGCTCTCCATATCACCATCAGATGCAAGGACCATGCTATACCTAAGGTGTTGGTTGACAATGGTTCAGCTTTGAATGTCATGCCCCTGTCCACATTAACAAGGTTACCGGTTGATATGACTCATATGAGGGCTAATTGCATAACGGTGAGAGCATTTGACGGGACCAAACGAGAAATGAGAAATGGTGGGTGACATAGAGATATCAATGAAAATTGGTCCCTGCGTGTTTGATATCCAATTCCAAGTGATGGACATCACACTATCTTACAACTGTCTGTTGGGGCGACCATGGATCCATATGGTTGGAGCTGTACCGTCTTTTTTTGCACCAAAAGGTGAAATTCATAATTGAGGGCCAACTGATAAGCATCTTGGCAAAAGAAGACATACTAGCCATTCAACCTTCATCTGCTCTCTATGTAGAAGCAGCAGAAGAAGTCCCTGAATGCTCATTGAGATCGTTTGAGTTCGTTAACGCTACTTATGTAGGAGAAGGGTCAGTAATACTAACTCCTCGTTTGTTTGCAGCAACTCAAATGGAAGTTAAACAGACAGTGAGAAGAAGATGCCGTGTTGGTCTGGGTTTGGGGAGAAATTTACAAGGGATTAGCTGTCCTTTGATTCCGATTAAAAATGAAGACAAGTTTGGTTTAGGGTACAAACCTACTAAAGAGGAAAAAAGGAAGTTGGCAGCCCATAAGAGGATCAAGAGAAGGGCTCTGCTTGAAGGAAGAGAAGAAGAATGAGAGAAAAAAGAGATTCCATACTTGTACGAGACTTTTCACTCTGTAGGTTACATTCATCCCGAGACATCAACAAGAGTCAATCAAGTTCTACATGAGTTTGAGGAGCTATCAATCCACATGATTAGCGAGGAGGGAGTTAATGAAAAGGTCCCCGTAGTGTATCCAGTATTGTTTGGGGAAAGGCTGACAAATTGGACATTTATGGAATTATCGATCATCTTTGAGTCCTTGCAAATGTAATGAACAACTTCACCTAAATGCCTATGCCTAAAGGCATTAGGATTAATTTCTTGTTTAAATAGGGCTTTCTTTTACTTTAATCTTTCAAATAAATGACAAGCATACTATTTTATCATCTCATTTGTTATCATCCTTTCTTGCGCATATCACTTCCATATTTCTTGCTTTAAACCAATAAATGATTGCTTGTGCCCATGTCCAATTGCACCTATTCGCAGGTCTTTAAATAATGAACATGAAGAAAATTTTGAGCGTAATCAAATTGTTAATTTTGAAAAAATACTAAACATTGATGAACTGGAAAATAAAAAAGAATTGGATGACTATGATCTATCCTTGGAATTGTCAAGGTTGTTGGAACAGGAGGAAAATGAGATTTTGCCTTACCAAGAGCTCACAGAGACAATCAATTTGGGAGATGAGGAAAAAAAGAAAGAGGTTAAGATTGGTACTTCATTGTCATCTCATAAACGATGAAAGCTAGAAGAATTGCTTTGTGAATATGTGGATGTGTTTGCTTGGTCATATCAAGACATGCCAGGTCTCAATACTGATATTGTTGTCCATAAGTTGCCTTTGAAGCCGGATTGCAAGCTAATTAAACAAAAGTTAAGGAGGATGAAGTTAGAGATGTTGCTGAAGATTAAAGAAGAAGTAAAAAAGCAATTCGATACTGGATTCTTGGAGGTAGCCAAGTATCCCGAATGGGTAGCTAATGTAGTCCCAGTTCCTAAAAAAGATGGAAAATTTTGAATGTGTGTGGATTACAGGGATTTGAACAGAGCAAGCCTGAAAGATAGCTTTCCTTTGTCGCATCTCGACACTTTGGTGGACAATACAGCAAACAACGCTTTATTCTCATTTATGGATGGCTTTTCGGGGTATAATCAGATTAAGATGGCACCCGAGGACATGGAGAAACCAACGTTCATAACCATGTGAGGAATGTTTTGTTACAAAGTGATGCCATTTAGGCTGAAAAATGCAAGTGCCACTTATCAAAGGGCTATAGTGACTTTATTTCATGATATGATACATAAAGAAATAGAAGTGTATGTGGATGATATGATTGCAAAATCTCGTACAAAAGAGGATCACACTGTTAACCTCAAGAAGTTATTCGGGAGATTACGAAGGTTTCGGTTCAAGTTGAATCTGACAAAGTGCACATTCGGTGTTACGTTTGGGAAATTGTTGGGGTTCGAGGTAAGTGAAAAAGGAATTAAGGTGGACCCAAATAAAATATGAGCCATTCATGAGCTATCACCTCCCAAAACACAAAAAGAAGTGAGGGGATTTTTAGGGAGGTTGAATTATATTGCTCGATTCATATCGCAACTCACATTTAAATGTGACTCAATTTTTAAGCTTCTTCATAAACATGATCCAAGGGCATAGAATGAGGAATGCCATATTGCTTTCGACAAAATCAAGGATTACCTTCTAAGCCCACCGGTATTGGTACCACCTGTAGCTGGGAGGCTTTTTCTTTTGTATCTGACCGTAAATGAAAGGTCCATGGGATGTGTGTTGGGACAAGATGATGAAATTGGCAAGAAAGAAAGAGTTGTCTATTATTTGAGCAAAAAATTCACAGATTATGAGTCTAAGTATTCCTCATTGGAAAAGATGTGTTGCGCATTAGCTTGGACAGCACATCGACTTAGGCAGTACATGCTGTATCATACCACTTAGCTCATAGCAAAGTTAGATCCTATTAAGTACATCTTTGAAAAACCATCCTTATCAGGGAGAGTGGCAAGATGGCAAGTGTTGCTTTCTGGATATGATATTATATATGTGTCTCGAAAATCCATTAAAGAAAGTGCAATTACCGACTTATTAGCAGAAAAGGTAGAAGATGATTATGAACCAATGAAGTTTGAATTCTCGGATGAAGACTTGATATCAGTATGCCAAACAAGCAAGGAAGAATCTGAAAGGGATGGGAATTGGAAACTATTCTTTGATGGAGCTTCAAATGCTTTGGCATATGGAATTAAAGTAGTGTTGATTTCTCCGGAAGGAAAGCATTATCCCGCCATGGCGTGATTGAATTTCAATTGTACTAATAATATGGCAAAGTATGATGCATTGGTACTGGGGTTACAAATAGCAATCGACATGAAAGCCAACACAATAGATGTCTATGGAGATTCGGCTTTGGTAATATGTCAAATGCGAGGTGAATGGGAAACTAGAGATCCTAAGCTGATCCCTTATCAAAAGCTGATTGTAGAGTTGGGTAAACAGTTTGAGAAAATTAGCTTCAATTATTTACCTCTAGAGGAGAACCAAATTGCTGATGCTTTGGCCACCCTTGGAGCAATGTTTAGAATAAACGAAGCAGTCGATGTACGCCTTTTTAATTTGAGAATTCGTGAAGTCCCCATGCACTGCCTGAATGTTGAAGAAAAGGTCGATGGTAAACCATGGTATCATGATATCGTGCAATACATCAAACACTAGGCATATCTTGAGAGTGCCACTGAAAATGACAAACGAATTCTTAGGAAATTAGAAATGGGCTTATTCCTTAGTGGAGATGTGCTTTACAAAAGAAGTTGGGACCAAGTGCTCTTGAGGTACGTGGATGCTGCTGAAGCTAATAGAATAATGGAAGAAGTCCATGAAGGGACTTGTGGAGCTCATGCTAATGGACATGTGTTGGCTAGACAAATCATGATAGCAAGATATTATTGGTTGACTTTAGAATCAGACTGCGTAAACTTTGCTCAAAGATGCCACAAGTGTCAAATTTATGCGGATAGAATCCATGCTCCACCAGCCCCATTACATGTCTTTATGGCATCTTGGCCTTTTTCAATGTGGGGAATGGATGTGATTGGGCTAATTACTCCAAAGGCATCTAGTAGGCATTGGTTCATATTGGTGGCCATTGATTATTTCACAAAATGGGTAGAAGTGGCTTCTTATGCCAATGTAACACAGAAAGTTGTGTGAAAGTTCATCAAGAAGGAAATAGTATGCCGGTATGGACTTCCAGAAAGGATCATTATCGATAATGCAAGCAATTTGAATGGCGCAATGGTAAAGGAGGTTTGTGCTAAGTTCAAGATCAAGCATCATAACTCAACAACTTACCATCCAAAAATGAATGGAGCGGTAAAGGCAGCCAACAAAAATGTCAAAAAGATCTTGGAGAAGATGACTGAAGTTTATAAAGACTGGCATGAAAAGCTCCTTTTTGCCTTGCACGCGTATCAAACTTCCGTGCGTACCTCAACAGGGGCAACCCCATATTCGTTAGTATACAGAATGGAGGCGGTGCTACCCATTGAAGTGGAAATTCCATCCCTAAGAGTGTTAATGAAAACACAATTGGAAGATGCTGAGTGGGTTTGCTCACGCTATGAGCAATTGAATTTGATTGAGGAAAAGAGGCTCGTAGCTCTTTGTCATGGCCAAATGTACCAATGAAGGATGATGCGACCATACGAGAAGAAAGTTCATCTTAGACTTTTTCGAGAAGGGGAATTGGTCTTCAAAAGAATACTCCCCAACCAAAATGATTCTCGTGGAAAATGGGCACCAAATTGGGAAGGCCCATATGTGGTGAAGAAAGCTTTTTCAGGAGGAGCTTTAATGTTAACCAACATGGATGGAAGAAACCTCCCTAATCCGATAAATACAGATGCAGTAAAGAAATACTATGCTTGAAAAAAAAAAGAAAAAAGAAAAAGAATAAAAAAAAGAGAAAAGAAAAAAAGAGAGGATTCGTGTTGAAAATCCGAAAAAGACGGCTTGAATCCAAAGAAAGTGGTTCATGTTGAAAATCCGAAAAGGACGACTCGAACCTAAAGGAGGTGGCTCATGTTGAAAACCCACAAAGGGCGACTTGAGACCAAAAGGGGAAATTTGGGGTGAAAATCCAAAGCTGTTGGCTCAAATGAAACACAAATTGGAATGTACACTGAGAAAAGGAGTCCGTCGACCTTGCAAAACTGAGAGAAGTCATGGAATTCAAAACCTTCAAATTTACCCAAGATGTTAATGAAAGATAATTTTCAAATTCATAGGATCAGATTGTTTACTGTGAATAGTCTGAGTGTTCATTATTTGGATGATCTGATCATTGCTTTGTAAATTTTCTTTTCTTTGATCCTTTTTACATAAATCAAATTCTCCTTCACTTCTCTACTTCAAGCCTTGCTTTCCATTATTGCATAATCCAACATTATGTTTGTCATGAAATGAATGATGACTGGTAAAGAAATGAACTAATTAAACAAGAAATCACATTTGTTGTTCAAAAAAGAGACTTAAAGATGAGGTAAAAAGAAAAAGGGATTTTAACATGAAAAGTGGAGAAGAAAAGGCAGTCGAGTGTCGAAGGAAGATGTGCCTAAGGAGAGTTAAGAATGTCAAAGAAAAACACAGACAAAAATGATTGAGAGCTGCAACGAAGAATCGGATGAAGTAGGAGGATGGTCAAGTAACCTTAATAAATCATGAACATGAAAGCATTCTATCATTTCAATCATGCATTCATGCCTAACCATGCATATGATCATGTCCAGAACAAGAACCAGAAAGGATTCATGTTCCAAGTTTCGAGAGTAGAAATTTACCCAACCTAAGATGGGAGTTTCGTTTTTAAATCGAACCTGTTTAGTTCGAGCCTAGATCAAGTCTAGGAATTTTAATTTTGTCAAATTGAACTTGTTTGGAGATAGGTCGAGCCTAGATTAAGTCTAGGAATTTCAATTTCAAATTGAACCTGCTTAGGTCGAGCCTAGATCAAGTCTAGGAATTTTAATTTTATCAAATCGAACCTGTTTGGAGATAGGTCGAGCCTAGATCAAGTCTAGCAATTTCAATTTTTAATCGAACCTGTTTAGGTCAAGCCTAGATCAAGCTTAGGAATTTCATCGAACTTGTTTAGAGAAAGATCGAGCCTAGATCAAGTCTAGGAATTTCCTCAAAATGAAATCGAATGCGGTGTCTATGTCTTTGCACTATTTTTGATCCTCTTCCCCTGGCATTCAATGCCAATGCAAGTCACCAGATTTTGGGAGATTGCCCAAATCCAGTGACCGGTCCCCCCTAGGTAGCTATAGCCTAGATGAAATCATGCTCAAAAGAGCATGATTTCACCTAGGGGATTGTCCAAAATATTGGACAATCCCATTATTAAAAGCAGGCAAGAACCAAAATCGGGGGGATGGGGGGAGTTTTTGAAACAAAAAAAAAACAAAGCAGTCTTCAAACCGGGAAAACAACAAAACATTTTTCCTGCAACCAAAAACCATCACAATCCAAAAATCAAAACCCAAAAAAAAAAAATCCTAGTTCTCTCTAACAGCCAGTAGGATACCATAATACAAAATAAAAAAAAAAAAACAAAGCAAGCAAAAAGAAAGGGGTGCCAGATCTGTCGCTGGCGAGGGAAAAGGAGAAAGGAGAGGTCACCGGTGGGGGAGTAGGAAGGCCGACCGGTGAGAGAATAGAGATCGAAAGGGCGAAAGAGAAAAGAACGATGGTCCGGCCAGATCTGGGTTGTGAGATCCGACCGGTGGAAGTATTTTCGAAAAAAGGGGACTAGGCTGAAAGGCCGACCGATAAACTGGTAAAAGGGGGGGACGCCGAATAAAATGGTAGAAGGCTACGACTAAGGCTAGAGAGAAGGGAGAGCATTTGAGGGTTAGAGAAAGAAAGGGAAGGGTGAAAGTGAAGGGAAAAAAGAAAAAAAAAGGTTTTTATATCAGACGAAAAGGGTATAAAATGGCATCGTTTTAGTGGGGAAGGGGAGCTAAAACGGCTAAGGCTAAAACGACGTCGTTTTGAGGGGGCACTAGGTAGAAAAAGTGTGTTTTGGAGAGCTGAGCTGCGGGCCTACTGAGCGAACCGTCCAAGGCAGTTTCGGGCCTCTTGTGGGTCGTGGAAAAAGGCTAACCCAAGCTCAAATAGGTATATTCTTGCATTTGGGCCTTGTTTAAATCTGTTTTTTATTTTATTTATTTTATCTTTAATTTCAATGTATTTTAATTTAGTTTAAATTTTTGTAAAAAAATAATAATAATACTAAAGTAATAATAAAAAATAAAAATAAATAAATAATAAATAAATAATAAATAAATATATATATAAAATGTGAGTATCTATTTTAGTAATAAGCACACAAAAAATAGGATAATAAATAATAATATAAACCTAGAAAAATAAAAAATAAAATAATAATAATAATAATAAATAATAAATAATAATAATAATAATAATATTTTCATGTAGGAAAGCTTAGTTTATTTTTAATAGAAAGTAGGTAATAATAATATATATATAAATGGCAATACTAATAATATTAAAACTTACATCTTAAGACAATGTTATAGCTAATAAGGATTTCAAGTTTAGCAAAAAAATAAAAAATAAAAATATAAATAATAAATAATAATAAATAATAAATATATATAAATAAAAATTACTTTGAGTATCCGATGATAGAATTCAACCTAAAAAAAGGTAAAGAATTACCTCTTTTAGGTAGATTTTCTAGGTGAGGAATACGAGACAGATTTTCACCAAAGCGTCGGGATAAATCCGAACTCTATATTCTGATATTCATTACTCAAATAGTTAACATTGAAAGTATACATTAAAAATAAAGAAAAATAAATTTTCATAACGTTACGTTTAAACTTAAATTAGTATAGTTAGTTAATTAGTTTAAATAAATATCATCAAATGAAGTTAATTTAATCATAGAAAATTTTAATTCTTTGTTTGATTAATTATGTAATTAAGTAAAATATTAACCAATAACGTTAATTAAAGAATATGGATTTAAATAGAAAACAAAAAAATGAAACATAATGAAATAATAATAATAATAAAATAATAAATAATTCAAGAAAAAAAATAACAAACATATAATTGAATATATTACAAGGCATTTAAGTCAATAAACGCGTGCATATAGATATCATCATTTTTTTCTGTCATTGCATACCACGTTTATCTTGTAAATGAGGCGGGAATTCCGATGATGGGATTTCCTCGAGGAGCTTGTAGAGACGAGTTCTTTCGGGGATATCTCTAGGTGAGGAAAATGTCGAGACTTCACCAAAGCGTTGGGATGGTCTTCGAATGATTTTCCAATACAAGATTACTGACCCCATCATTTAAAATAAATAAATCATGACATCATTTTATGTTTGCATTATGTGCATACGTAAAACCAAATAAAAACAAAAAAAACAAAAAACTCAATAAACCAACTCAATGAAACTTAGTTAATAAACGAGGATTAAGGGAACACAACAATAAAATCAAAATCAGGTCGTAATAGAATGACTTAAGATTAAATGGTACTGTTCATGGAACGGGCATCACGGAGGTGCTAATCCTTCTCCGAGCATAACCGCACTCTCGAACCCATCTTTGAATGACGTATACCAGTTTTTGTTCTTTCGATGGACCTAAAATTAATTTAGAACTTCATCGATTAGAACCGAGTTGATAGGTGACCAATCGCACCTATAAGAAACGATTGGTGGCGACTCCTAAACCTTTTATTTTCACCCGCATCTGGTGAACGGGTTCCCAGACCCGCACGTTACGACAGTGTATGCAATGTAAATTGCTAAATACATGACTGGTATAGTGCATGTATATTATTATCGATAATGCCATTGTGATTTGGCTATGTTCACACTTGGGAAAAGGTGTGTGTGTATGCATGATATGATAAATTTGTTAAGCAAGGGTAAATGGATAGGCTTGCTTGGGCTTAGTGAGCTATGCTTATTGAGCTCATGCACTGATCATGGCCTGGGAAATTGGGTCATGACACAAGGGCATAAAGGCTAATTAAGTTAAGGGAAGGTTTCAAGAAATTTCAAATATAATATGCTCATATTTTTGTCATGTCAAAAAGGGGGAGACTGTTAGTCTTGAGTTGTTTCATGTTTTAATTTGATAAAAATCACATGTTTTCTAGAACTTAATTAATATCAAGCATTTGAAATTGTCTTGATCACATTTTTAATCACCCAAGGTTACACAATTGTTTGAAAAGCCATGTGTCAAGGTCCACACCAACCTTTATGAGGTACTATCCAATTTCGCCCATTAGCCTCATGATTTTATCCCATAAATGGTGCCTCATAGGTTGAAAGGGGTGTGAACCCTTATATGCCTAGTATCACTCCAATACATAGCCAATGTGAGATTTATGGCTCTCTTTTCTAGGACTATGACATCTTCCTTTACTCCCCATTGAGAGCTTTCTTTCGATATGAGATTTTGTGGCTTTACCCACTATGAGCATTATCTCGATGATGTGGAATTCACATCCATGCAAAGATCGTGACATCTTTCCCCACTTCAACAAAGGCCCATTATCCTCAACGACACATCGCTAGCACTCAGAGTCCACTCCGATACCAATTGTCAAGATCCACACCAACCCCTATAAGGTATTGTTCGTTTTACCCACTGGCCTCACAATTTTGTCCCACAAAAGGCGCCTTATAGGTTGAAGGTGTGTGAACCCTTATATGCTCAATATCACTTTAGTATATAGATGATGTGGGATTCATGGCTTCCCTCTCTAGGACCATGACATCTTCTTTTACTTTCCATAGGAGTTTTTCTTCAATGTGGGATTTTGTGGCTCTACCCCTTGGGACTATTATCTCAACAATATGGGATTTACGTCCACACGAGGACCATGACACCATGCATTATTGGAAAACATCTTATAAGATTTCAAACAATGCATATTTAGCTAAGAAAACACGAACAAAAATGTCTTGAGATGTTATTTGAATATAAGAATAAGGCAAAGAAGAAATAATTGAAAAGAAGTGCCAAAAAGCTAAAAAAAAAACTCAAGACACATGTCAAAATTCAATCCAAAGGCAAAAAAGGTGCAAAACTTGAAGATTTTAAAGCCATAGTCAACCCTGAAGTGTCTATTGTCACTTTATTCCAAAAAGCTCAAGAAAATCAAGTTTTGAACATAGTCGACAGTGGTCCAAGTATAGTCAACCTTGACAAGTCTACATAGACATAGTCAACTATAGATGAGGCATAGTCAATTATAGTAATTGATGTTTTCCAAAAAAACACACTCTCGGGAGAAAGATCAAATAGCAAAAGGTTATACTCGACTATAGAACCCTAATTTGATAAATTTAAAGAACATAATTGACCCTAGGAACATTGTAATTGACCTTTAAGCTTCAACAATAGTCAAATTTGATTCAAACTTGTGTCCAATAGCTCCAAACTTTACCCCAACTATAAATATCTGCTTTTGAGCTATTTGAAAGTAAGAGAAAACTTGAACCAAAGCTTCAAACCCTAAAGAGAGCTTCAAAAGCTCATTTTCACTCTTTAGCATCTTTTTAGTCTTCCACCAAGATTTGAAAAGCCAAATACTTGCTTCATTCAAGCTGAAATTTCTTCTTTCACTACACACAAGTTTAAAGTCATAGCACCTAACCTTTGTAAAGGCATTTTCTTACTAAAATTTGTACTCAATTGTGAAGGTTCTAGCTTAACCGGGAAAAGCTATTTGTGAGGGTTTGTGTTTGAGTCTTTAAAAACTATTGTTGGTGGATTATCGCTTGATCTCATTAAAAAATAAAAATCCATTTATGGATTGTGTGAAGGCCATCTCTTGATCCCAGGAAAAAGTCATTGTAAGGGTTATCACTTAATCCATTAAAAAGAATGAATTGCTTTTGTAGATTGTGTGAGGGTTATCACTTTGTTCTGTTAAAAAGCAAAAATCCTTGATAATGGATTGAAATTCCTAAGTTATTAAGGGAGTGAATGTAGGCATCGAAAAAGCTGAACCATTATAAATTCTCTATGGCTCTTTTTAAATTTTTTGCATTATTATTTATTGCTCATATTTGGCTTGGTATAATAGTTTTTATATTGATTTGTTATTCTACACTTAGGAAAATATTTTTCTCTTTGTTTTTCATAGATAGCATTTAACTTAGGAAAAATATTTTACTTTGGTATATTATTGTTAAGTTTAGTAATTTATTATTGAAAACTTGTTTTTGATGCTAAAAAATAATTTTAGGTGAAAAAATTTTGATTTTTACACTGAGATTTTCAAAGAAACTTTAGTATACCAATTCATCCCCTCTTGGCATATTCCCCTTTTGAGACTTCTACACTAACATAGGGTTTTTCTTCAGGAATTTATTAAATTTCCTAGCTATCATGGCCATGTCTTCATTTTCACTCGCATTCTTTGTGCTTTTTTTTCCCCTTAAATATTGATTTTAGGGTTATTCCTTTTTTCTTTATGTCCTCTCTATTAAACTCCTCTAACTTATTTTCATTTATCAATGTCATTTCGTAAGTGAGTAAGGATCTTATTAACTCTTCTAGCTTAAAGTCAGTAAGGTTTCTAACTTCCTCAATAGCCGTGACTTTAGATTTCTAAGACTTAGGTAGGCTATTCAAGATTTTCTTCACAAGTTGGGCCTTTGGAATGTCTTTCCTCAAAGCCTTTAAACCTCCAATAATGTTAGTAAACCTCTTAAACATCTCATTTATAGGCTCATCTTCTTTCATCTTAAATAGTTCATAGTCATGAGTAAGCAATACAATCTTGGATTCCTTAACTTGGTTAGTTCCTTCGTATGTGGTCTCTAAGGTATCCCATATTTGCTTAGCAATTTCAGAAATTGACACTTTATTAAACTCACTAGCTCGTCAAGACAAATGAAGGATATTATAAGCTTTGCAATTTACTTGAATTAATTTCTTATCTTTATCATCCTAATCTTTTCTAGACTTAATAATTACTTTCCTGTTTACCTTCTTACTTGGAACATGTAGACCATCTAATATAACATTCCACATATTTAAGTCCATAGATTGCATAAATGTTTTCATACATTTTTTCCAATAAAGGTAGTTATTACCTATAAAAAGAGTCAATCTTTGGATTAATTGCTCTTCATTAAGTATGGTTGTCATTACCTCCATTTCTATTGATTTGAGCTTCCATCGATTTGAGCTTCCACAATGGATCTCTTGAAAGTGATTAGACCTACAAAATTTAAGACCAAGCTCTAGTACTAATTGTTAATGTAGAAGTTTTAATAAACAATATACCGAAAGGTGGTGAATTAGTATTTAAAAATTCTTTTAATAACTAAGTATAAATCAAAACTTTGGCAACCAAAAATTTCTTCTTGTGTTAAAAACAAAGTGTATGATTTTCCTAAACAAGTTTTCCATAATAATTGAAAAGAACAAGTAACAAATCAAGGTAAAATATATTTCCTAATTTAAATGCAACCAAAGTATAAGTAATAAAGTAAGGCAAAATATTTTCGTAAGCTCAATGCAAGCAATAAATCATAATATAGAAAGAATAAAAACAAGGCAGAATATTTTTATAGTGATTTGGCTTTCTCTAGTGCCTACATCCACTCCCTCAGAGCACCAAGGAATTTCAAATCCACTAAGGAGAATGAGCTTTTTATGGGATCAAGTGAAACCCTTTCAATAGCTTTTTATGGTATCAAGTGAAACCATCACAATGCTTTTTACAAGATTAAGCGAAACCCTTACAATGCATTTCATGGGATCAAACAAAACCATTACAATGCTTTTTCACAAGATCAAGCAAAACCTTTCAACAATGGTTTTTACAAGCTCTACCATAAACCTACAAATAACTTTTCAAGGTTAAGTTGAAACCTTTACAATGGAGTACAAAGTTTAGCAAGAAAATGCCTCTACAAAGGCTGAGTGCTAGGAATTTAAGCTTAAGTGTATGAAGAGATGAAATATCAGCTCAAATGAAGCAAGTATAAAACTTTTCAAAGCTTGGTGGAAGACCAAAATGAAGTTAGAGAGTAAGGATAAGTTTTTAGAGGTCTCTCTAGGGTTTAAAACTTTATATCAGGTCTTCTATTGCTTCCAAATGGCTCAAATATAGTTATTTATAGTTGGTGTGAAGTTTAGAACCATTAGACACAAGTTTAAATCAAATGCGATCGTTGTTGAAGCTTGAAGGTCAACTACAATGCTCTTAGGGGTCGACTATATTCTTTAAATTTCTTAAATTAGGGTTTCATAGTCAAGTATAATATTCCTCTACTCGATTCAATTCCTGAGAGCATGATTTTTGCAAGTCTGAGTTGTGGTAGTCCACCATACCTTTGGCAAGGTCAACTATGACTGTGTAAAGTCTTTTTTTTCACGTTCTTGTCTTGTCAAGATTGACTATACTTGAGCCAAGCTCAACTACATCTGTTCAATTCTTCATGTTCTTGAGCTTTCTGGAACAAAGTCGATTATGGCTTTATATTCTTCAAGTTTTGCACTCATTATACCCTTGGATCAACTTAAGCTCTTCTAAGGTTGACTCTTGATTTGTGTCTTGAGGTTTCCTTAGCTTTTTGGTACCTCTCTTTAGTTATTTCTTCCTTGTCTTATTCCTACAATCAAATAATAATTCAAGAAATGTTTACCCATTGTTTTCTTGATTGAATAGGCATTGTTTGAAAGCTATTATTATGTTTTCTAATGATGCTTGGCTTTTCAAACAGTTGTATGACCTTAAGGGATTAAAAAATTATATAAGACAATTTCAAACGCTTTACATTAAGTTCAGGATAACATATAATTTTTATCAAATCAAAACATTATGTAACTCAAGGCTAACATTATCTTAGATATATGCTTTAATTAATTAATATTTGATCAAATAAATTAACACAAACTTAATTTATTAATTGTTCAAAAACAATAATGCATAAATATCAAATGTGTAATAACCCAAAGCCCCTAATATGCTTCTAAAAAGCATTTCTAGCAAGAGGTTTAATGAATGGGTTTGCTAACATATCAGTTGTTGAGATGTACTTCAACACAACGAAACCTTGTGCAATGATGTCACGAATGTGGTGATAGTGAGTATCAATGTGTTTGGTTTTTCCATGGCATTTAGAATCTTTTGTAAAAGCTATGGCAACTATATTGTCACAATAAAGTACAATAGCTTCACGAAGATGCCTAGTAATGTTCAAGCTTTGCAAGAATCTCCTTAACCAAACCACCTCTTATACTGCAAGACAACATGTTACATATTCTACTTCCATAGTATAGAGCGTAGTACAAAGCTACTTCTTGCTACTCCAAGAGATATCTTCACCTCTAAGTATAAAACCATATCCTGAAGTAGACTTTTGATCATCTTTATTAACGATATGATCAGCATCACTATATCCAACCAATTTTAAACTTCCACCTTGATAGCTCAAAGCCAAATTAGTGGCTCCTTTTAGATACCGTAATATCCTTTTGACTACAGCCTAATAGGCAAACCTAAGATTACTTTGCTACTTACTGACCATACTAACCACAAAGCTTATGTCTGGTTGAGTGTACATTATACTGTACATCAAACTTTCAATGGCACTTGCGTATGTTACGTTCACCATTTATGTCATTTCTTATTCAATTTTAAGACATTTTCCATGCCAAGATATAGGCCTTTCTTTATTATAGTGTCTATAAGTTTAGAGTTCTACATAGGAAACTGTTCTAAGACTTTTTGAATGTAATTTTCTTGAGACAAACTCAAGAACTTCTTAAGATGACTTCTTGAAATCTTAACCCCGAGGATATATTTGGCTTGTCCCATGTCCTTCATCTTGAAAATGGAAGACAATTATTTCTGGGTGGTGACAATCAACTCCATGTCATTCCCAGTTATTAAGATATTATCCACATATAATGAAAGAATAAGGAACTTATATCATAATCTCTTTATATATACATAATGGTCCTCTTCAATCATCAGAAAGCTTATGGAAATGATGGCTTGATGAAAACGAAGACACCATTATCGAGATGATTGTTTCAGGCTATTGGTAGAACGTTTAAAGAGATGTGCCTTGTGTTCTTTTCCTTTAGCTTGAAAACCATCGAAACAGATGGTCAACTAACTCCCACACTTGGTTTTAGTCATGGATTTCAATTCATCTTCCATGGCAAAAAACCATTTATCGATGATGATGAGTTTAAGGCTTTCTTATTGAAAGATGGTTCATCGGTATCTAGCATCCATAAAAATGCCTAAGAAAGAGTCACTTTTTATCTCGAATTGTTTACGAGGTATATTCCCATGTTTGCTTCTTTGTTATTGTGAATCTTGGTGGATCTTCAATGGCACACTCTTATTGACCCCAAGAGTCTCTTAGATAGGATGTGTTTCCACATCCATTTCATCATGTTAAGATACAACCTTTTTTAAGCTCCTTTAACTCATAAAGCTCAAAGCTTTCTTTAACCCCTCCCACATTTAGAAAGTCATCTTCTAAGAAGTCAACATCACAAGATTCCATCTCAATTAGCCCTTTGTTAGGGTGTTTCCCATACATCACATAACCCTTAGAATGTTCTAAGTATCCAATAAATACACATTTATTAACTTTAAGGCCAAGTTTCTTATACTTATGAGATAATTGATGCATGCAACTTGCTAATCCTCAAAGATGTAAACTTACTAAATTGGGCTTACTTTCATTCCATAACTCATATGGTGTTATCAGAATAGATTTTGAGAACATATGATTAAGGATGTATGCCGCAGTCAATAGGGCATCCTCCAAAATTTTATTGAAAGGTTGGCTTGTGCCAACATCAACCTAACCATGTCTAACAAGGTACAATTTGTTCTCTTTACAACATCATTTTGTTATGGAGTTCTAGGTTTCGTTAACTATTGACGTATTCCCTTTTCGTCACATAATTCTCTAAATTGATCATATAAGTGTTCACGACCTCTATCGGTGAGAAAAACCTTAAGTTTTCTTTTTGTCTAAGTCTCAACCTCTGCCATAAATCATTTGAAACAATTCAAAGCTTCAGAATGGTAAAACAACAAAAATATAGATCCATATCCTAAATAATCATCTATGAATGTAATGAAATAAGATATGTCATTACGTGCCTTTACATTCATAGGCTCACAAATGTAAGAATGGACAAGTTTTAGAAGATAGGTGGCCCTTTTAGCCTTCTTAAAAGGTTTTCGACTAGACTTACTAGCAAGAAATGGCTTACATGTAGGAAGTTTAACTTTGGAGAGTGAGCCCAATAACCTTTTTCTAACCAATCTTGATATTTTGTTTTACCTAATATGTCTTAATCTAGCATACCATTTCACATAATCATTTATAACATCAGAAGAAGAAGTTGAAACAAAAACAACATCATTATTAGAATCTAAATCTAACATCATTAAACTATCTTTAATATAACCATGACCAAAAACGTGTCTTCAAGAAAAATAGACAAACTATAATTCTCGAAAGTAAAAATAAATCCTAAATTAATCAATGCCAAAACTAAAAGTAGATTACATCATACAGAAGGAGCATGAAGCACACCATGTAGGAACCATTTACATCCATTGTGCATTATGAGTTGGTAAGTTCCAATTCTTAAGACTTATTCCTTAACTCCATTCCTTATCATGACAAAATGTTTGCCCTTTGGTTATTAATGGTGATCTACATATCCTGCACGATTACAAGTCATGTGTTTGGTTGCTTCTGTATTTACAATCCAACAATGAGGGAATGAGCTATAAACACATGAGAACATACATAAGTTATAAAAAGGTTTAAAGGATGAACCTTCTTAGGCTCAGTACACTCTTAAGCAAAATGCCCGTTCTTACCACTGTTAAAGCATTTCAACTTAGATTTATCTTTTTTCCCACCATGCTTGCCTCTCTAGTGCTTGGTGACTCCATCACTTTTGGGCCTTAGATTTCCAATCTTTCCCTTCCTTTATTGTCTCTTTTGCTAGGGAACATACCCTGTATAATTTCTAGCTTGAGCTATCATGGTAGTACTACGGATGGCTTCTTTGCACTCTGCCTCAAGCTTTAGATGATAATAAATGTCATTAAAAGTCTTTATCCCCTCATTGTGTGTGAATACAAATTTAACATGTCCCCACGAGGACTTAGGGAATGACCTTATGATAACTAAGATACTGCTTATTTGTGAGATCATAACCAACTGTTTTCCTTTCTCTTATTGTGGCCAACATGACTTTTAGATGCTTAACCATATTATGGATGGAGTCCATCAAATATTGAATGAACTTAAGTGTCAAGGCATGAAACCTCGTAGCTATGGTTCCACCATAATTGTTTAACATAGCAAACATCCTAATGAGATCATCGTGCATGCAGTTTAATATAGCAAAGTGTGCATTGCAATCTCTTTTATATCGAGTGTCATATGATGATGCTGGATAATGTTTCTAACTTTATATGGGTTCATCTTTTTGGTCTGATGATCGAGCAACTCTTGCTTATTGAGAAGATACAATACCTTTTTATGCCAGATATCATAGTTTTTACCATCAAGTTTTGCACTTTGATCAAATCAACAATAACTTGTTTTGAAGCCATATGACTACATCATTGTATAAGATTTAATTAGGCACATATCGAACTTTTTTAATCAATTAAAATTAGACATGTTTAATTTTTTCACATCTAATGGAACATAAGAGATATATAATTTTACAACATATATAAAGTAATTAATTTAACATGCATTCGTTAAATTCACTCAAATCATATATGATTTAGAAAACCAATTTTTGACATAAAACATATATGTATGAACATGATTAACTAAATAGATATATAACACATGTGAATTTAACAAAATAAAATGCCAAGAATATAAATAACATTTGGAAAAATAAATAAATATTCAATTTTTTTTGAGTCAAATTGTAATAAAAAAAACTTTTGGGATATTTTGTCAACCACCATGTGGCCGCCACATCAACTCTTCATGGTTGTGTCCAGCCATTTCTAGTCTTTACATTATGTGCTGCACTTTTATCCCAAAAACACTTCCTTGGTGTAATAGTTAAAAGGCACACTTAAGAGTCTTTATTTTCTTTCCCCATTTTTAATCTCATTTTGATGCCATTCATAAGGTGTCATGTCAAGCTGTCACGACCCAATTCCCGGGCCATGACCGGCGCAAGGACCCAATGAGCATAGCTCACTAAGCCCAAGCAAGCCTATTTTCTCTTACTTTACTTATCGTACTACTGTGTGATGCATACACACGTAATGCACCCAAAGTGCATACAGCGCCAATTAATAATGGCATAACTAACCATACATACACACACCTTTTCCCGGGTGTGAACACAGCCAAATCACAATGGCATTATCAACATTAATATACATGCACTATACCAGTCATGTATTTAATGATTTACATTACATATACATATTCACATAATTAAATTGTATTTACAATACAAAGGACCCAAGACTTCCAGCGGAGACATTTACCACAAAAGGAATCACTATCGGATGCCAGACACATACCCAGTAGATGCACTATGGGGACTCCTCGATCTAGAGCCCAACAGTTTCTTGATCTGAAAACATGAATTTTTGAAAACGGTGAGTACAAAACTCAGTGAGTGAATATTAGAAGGGAACAAGCAATCTCATCAGAAGATTTGTCAATCATGATGCACTGGTTGAAAATAAGGCCATTTTCAACTAACTAATATTTCAAACCCTTTTTCCCTTACCCAGGAATTTGTTATGCATTCAAGGATTAAACATCCTTGAATTCACACTCATCATTCTATCAAAGTAGTAAATCGACGATTGTTTACAAACCGTCACATAATAAGGGTTTCACAACCCGTACAATTTATATATGCATATATATATCATGTACGATTTCATTCAACAAGCATTGCATTTCATTCATTATCCCATCTTTTTCTCCATTCTGCTGTACTCTCCACTCATACATTATTACCGGCATTGCACTTTCCACTCCGCACATGCACGGTTGCATCAATTTCACCATAAATTATTTATAATGCATATCAGCATAATACAAGGGTACATAGATTCAGCACACCCAATTTCACACAATTTCTCAACAATACATATAGACATCATATAGATATACACAAAGACACAAGCAATTATATACATTGCCAAGTCTTCGCTGTTCTTGGTAGTATAAAGAAATAACTATCGGAGTACTCGATAAGGGTTATCACTCAGCATTAATCACTCAGACATGGGGGTCATTCAGCATCCCATTTTACACATAGGCTTGGGGATCGCTCCGCATTCCATTCTACACACAAGCATGGGGATCACACAGCATCCCATTCTACACACATGCATGGGGATCACACAGCATCCCATTCTACACACAGTCATGGGGATCACACAGCATCCCAATCTACACACAAGCATGGGGATCACTCAGCATCCTATTCTACACACAGGCATGGGGATCACACAGCATCCCAATCTACACACAAGCATGGGGATCACTCAGCATCCTATTCTACACACAGGCATGGGGATCACACAGCATCCCATTCTACACACAGTCATGGGGATCACACAGCATCCCATTCTACACACAAGCATGGGGATCACACAGCATCCCATTCTACACACAGTCATGGGGATCACACAGCATCCCATTCTACACACAGTCATGGGGATCACACAGCATCCCATTCTAAGTTCATAGACAGAAATCAATTGGTAAGGGGTATCACTCCGCATCCCTTCCAAATTAGTAGACAGAAATCATTCGCTCATGGATAGGAGATCACACAGCAATCCTATCCTCTATGAGCCCCAAATCATCATTCACACGTACGGTTATAATCATTACACAACATTATCTATCAATGCACAACATATATACATATATGCACACATTTTGGAACACAATCATTTTGATCCAATTTATTATCAAACCCTACCCCTTAATTCAATTTAATTTATAATTAAATAATATTCAATTTCACACATATATACTCAAGGACATAATCAATCATATATGTACACAAACACATTTATTTGAGCACTCGCAGGCGTTACGTATCGCCGTCCCTGCAAGCCCCTGGACAACAAATCACACTTCACCAATGTTCACGAGTGATAGTTTCCAGGAATCGTGGGCGTTACGTATCGCCGTCCCCACTTTGCTTAACTTTCAAAATTTTTAGTAAATAGTGGGCGTTACGTATCGCCGTCCCCACTTTTACTCAATATCACTCAATCTCACCAGCTCATGTGCACCTCGTGCACTAACAATATCACTCAATCTCACCAGCTCATAGCTGGAGTCATAATCATCATGTGCACCATGTGCACTCACCAACTCATGTGCACCCCCACATCGGGCACATAGCTAGAGTCATCATCATGTGCACCATGTGCACTCACCAGCTCATGTGCACCCCCACATCGGGCACATAGCTGGAGTATCAGAGCACTCGACAAGCGGTATCACTCAGCGTCGCTGCCAAGCTCCTGGACAGCAAATCACGCTTCACCAAAGTTCATGCGTGAACATTGCCAGGAATCGTGGGCGTTACGTATTGCCGTCCCCACTTTACTAAATTCTGAATTTCAAGGAATTAGTGGGCGTTACGTATCGCCGTCCCCACTATGCATACCATTCAGGCATATGCATTTTCCTTCTTCACACGTGCACGGTGGTAACACTTTCACAACACTTTTCAACCATCCATGTAAACATCATCACAATGTACACATTTATCACACTCAAATTTCACATCAAATAAATAATATTTCATGCCTTCATGCATAACACAATTTACCACATAATACATTGCACGTATTAACACATATGTGACAACACGTTATAAGAACACATAATTTCGCACCTTCAAGCATGCCACATAATTCCACGCTTTCAAGCATAACACATAATTTTTATGCTTTCACGCATAACACATAATTTTATGCTTTCATGCATAACACATATTTTCTATGCCTTCATGCATAACACATGTTTTTATGCTTTCATGCATAACTCATCTTTTTATGCTTTCATGCATAACTCATATTTTTATGCTTTCATGCATAACACATATTTACCACATAAAATCATTTTATCAGGGGCTTGTTCCCGGCACGTATTTTTAAAAAACTTTGGATAAATCATTTAATTATCCTAATCAATACAATGTGCATTTCCCAAATAATTTGAAATGCAAATTCACTCACCTTCTCACAAATCCGGATTCCGGATGCTCTCAGATTAAAAATCCTCAATCACGATTCCCTCGCCTTTCTCGGACTTCTCACCACCTTAACACAGAATAAAAATAGGGAATTTACTATATTGTCCCCAACTAATATAAACCAATTGAAATTGCTCACATATGATACTCAAAGGCAAAAATGCGTCCAATTATCACTTTAACGCGGTATTGCCTACTCTCGACCGATTACCCGATTAATCGGCTATTATGTCCAATTTGATTCCGAATTGGCCCATTCTTTTTCTAATACTTTAATTCACCACAGAACATTCAATTAATGCCAATTTCAGCATCCAACCTTTTCCATTTCTTTATGGAAAAATTCGGCCAATGCAGTGCATTAGCACTAAAAATTTTTCTACTACATTTTTCACTTGCATTTGTCATTTTCTAATTTCCTTCATTTCAAATGAAACCATTTCATTTGAAATGAACCAATTTTCCTCATGCACTCTCCACCCTAGGTTCGGCCTAACAAAGAACCACCATGAGATTCAATTTCTTTCTTCCATTTTTGTCCATAATCATGCTTAACTACCATTAAACACCAACATAGTTTAAATTCAATCCAATCCAACATCAAATCCATACTCATACCCATTTTTCAGAATTAAACTCTTCATGATATCTCAATGTTTAAGCATGGAAATCAAGAACAAAAGCATAGATAAGCTAGGGTTAGTGTAAATCTAAAGAAAAGTTACCTTTGTTTTGCTTGAATCTTGAAAAACACTTGAAATCCATGGATTTTGGCCTAGGTTTTATGTTTTTCTCCTTTGTTCTTCTTTTCTTCCCTTCAATCGGTTTTTGTTCCAGAATTTAGAGAGAGAAATGAGGGCTAAGGCTGATTTTTATGGCTTAAATAATAAAATATAAAGGCTTGCCACGTGGCACCATGTGATTGGCCCGTTTTTTTTTTACTTTTTGACTTTTTCTTCCATTCTTTCTCCACCACTTGATTAATCAAGTAAAAATCTGATCCATAGATGATCATGGCTGGAAAAATTTATTCTGGTGGTGGAAAATTACGGTTTTGCCCCCAAGATGGCAAAAATTACGGTTTTGCCCCTATACTCCGAAATGTCCCAGAATTGTTTTATTTTCACTGTCCAACCTCAAATAACACTAATATAAATCAATATTACCCAATTGGGGCAAAATCCTTTCAAAAAATTTCCCGTTTAGTCCTTCGATGGTAAAATTACCATTTTGCCCTTGTGCTCCAAAAACACCGGAAATCATAATTTTTACACTACTAAACATCATTTTATGATTCCATAATGATAACTGTATATCATATAATTATCTTTTTGTCCAATGTGATCAAATTTTGGCTAAAATCTCCATAAATCAACAAATGAGAAAATGACCGTTTTGTCCCTAACCGGTCAATTTTCCCGATTGACTCCAAACTGGACCTTGAACTCTGAATCACTATTTTGAGCTATTCTGTGGGTCTCATAATTTTGAAATTCCTCTTAGAATTTCTATTTAAACTCGTTCAAGGCTCGATTTAATTTAATTGTACTACTCAGTACAATACTGTCTTTTAACAAAGTCAACAGAGTCTCACACAAGCCCAGCCCTAAATTACTTGCCATGTCATACATGTAATGGACAACATGTTGGCACACTTGGAAAGCCCCGAGAAATAGTCAAAAGCCGATATTGTAACTAGAGGTACAACTAAGTCGATTTAAGCCTTGAACAAGTCCAAATAGAGATTTTAAGGTGAAATTGAAAATTTTACAATCCAGGAATAACTTAAAAAGATCATTCGGAGTTCGAGGACTGAATTGGAGTCAATTTGGAATATTAAATATCCAAAGGCAAAATGGTAATTTTACCACTCGAGGACAAAATGGAAATTTTTAGAAAAGATTTTTGGCTGCATTTCACGAAGAATGATCAGTTGGAGTATAATTTGAGGTTAAGAAGTGAAAAAAAATTGCAATCCCGATATTTTCAGAGCATAGGGGCAAAATCGTAATTTTGTCACCCCCGATGGCAAAATGATAATTTTACACCACCAGCACTTGTCATGCTCATAGAATTCATCCATCAACAATTTATGTGGAGGAGAATTAAAGTGTATTATGTAATGGTGAATTAAAGGTTAAAGGATAAGTATTTAAATTTTTAGACTAATGATAAAGTGACAAGTGTCAAGCTTTTATTTCTTTATTAGTTTCTTTATAAAAAGGCATAAAATCAGCCCATTTCTCCCCATAAGGGTCGGCCAAAGAGAGGAAAGAAAGAAAACAAGAAGAACAAACCCTAGAGTGAGAAAATCAAAAGGGAATTGTTGGATTTCAAGCAATCAAGCTAGTAAAGGTAAAATTTCTTGACTTTGGCTAGTGATCTATCATTCTTGTGCATTTTCTTCCATTTTAAATGGTTGAGAATCAAGATCTCATGATGGTGTTCTTGCTGGTCAAAGCTTTAGAGAGAGGTTATGATGTTTGAAGTGGTTAGATTTCAATAGATTCTAGTGTTTTTAGTTAGTTAGTAATGTGTAGTATGAAAAAAAACCAAGAAAAAATTTATTTTCACCCATTACCCATCAAGGCCTAATATTATGGAGTGAATAATGGGAAAGAATTTTGTGACATTTTATGTTAATTGGTAAGGATTTAATGGTTTTAACGAATAATGGTGATGGAAACCGAAAATGACAACATTTAGCATGGAATCATAAATTTCATATTAACCCATCATAGGTCGAATTCTTCATGTAGTGTGTTGATGTTGAAATTGATTTTATTCTAAGTGAATTTGCTTAGGAATTGATGAATTATGGTGTAAGAATGTAGCTTGAAAAATTTTAGTGTTAGTGGACATACCTTGGCCGAATATTCCAAAATGAAATGTGAGGATGATTTTGTCACATTTCAAGTTATTTAAATTGTATTTGATAATTTGGAATATTGAAGGAAAAATGGGATTATTTGGAGTATTGAAAGAGAGAAAAAAAATTAATTGGAGTTGAATTGGGTATATTGGTCGATTAATCGGGTGAAAAATCAAATGAGGCCAATATCGATTTATTTAGGTATACGATGGAATTTAGAAAAAAAAAAAGATACCGTATCTAGATAGTCACCCGAGCATTTCATATTTCATTTTATGCATTAGAATAGAGCCTGATTTGGTTTTATATTAATTTAGCACCAATTCAGTGAATTGTTTGTTGTGCATTATGGATAGGTGGTGAGCAAACTACACTGGTAAAAGTACAAAAATTGTACCCGAAGATCGAGATTAGGAGTATATCTACTCCTAGTACTGTGAGTAAACTTATTGTCGCCTAAATTATCTAGAGTAATTTTTATTCAATGTGTGATTTTATGAAAAGAATATTTTAAATGGAAAATTTGCTTATTTTATGAGAAAAACATGAATTTATAAAATAAATTGAATTTTTACAAATTGAATTGAAAATTGAATGATTGATTTGAAATTAGAGTAATTGGAGACCCCACATTATTTTGTAAATTATGATTTGAATCAAATGGCTTATAATATTATGGCATGATTGGCTGATTTGATCATTGTATTGAGAAATGTGAATTGTCTGCTTTGTACTGATAAATTGCTTAGCAATAAAATTGCCAAGTCATGTTATTGAAATTTTGATTTAATTGGTGGATTATTAACTACTGTAGTAGTTGGGTTCCGTGGACCAGCTTATTTAGAGGTGGCACGATAAACCCCACTATATATATCTTTATCTCAGTTGTAGAGACGTAAAGGGTTGTCCTGAGGTATGACAGAGTTCACTTCACACCAAAGCACCACGTGAAGGCAAACTCAGCTAACGCCAAGGATTGGTTGTATCTTGGAAAAATTATGAAATTTTAATAGCCTTGGCGAGCTCGGATTGATGCCTCTGATCAAGGTGTCATCGAGTATGAGTTTTGACAAAAGCCGAGTTTTATGAAATTCATAAGCCATATTTTTTATTTGAGTGAAAATGAATTTATTTCATCTAGTTGAAATGAGTTTGGAATGTTATAAATCAAAGTACGATGAAATGTTTTGATCGTCTCCAATTACTCGACTTTAGATAGTTTAGATGGTATTTGTTTACTCACTAGGATTTTATAATCTCACCACCCTTCTTTCCATCCATTTTAGGCTCAGGTTAGCTAATAGCTAGCCGATATCGTCGAGACACGAATTTTGGAGTCGCAGCTTTGGAAGTCAAAGGTTTTTCTGACTCACAACCTTAGATCAATTTCGTCATTCGAGGGCCCACTGGTTAATGTATATTGAATTACTTACTTTGGTTATTCTTACTACAGTATGTAAGAATTTATTTTGCTTTTACGTCTCAAAAATTATTTACATAGCTTTCTATAAAAATTATCTTATAAGAAAATAGAATATTTTATTTAACATTTTTATTATATTCTAATAATTAAAATTTCATTTCAAATGAAGGTTTTAGATAGCAAAAACTTATTTTTATTATTAAATATGTGTTTTTACTCACATACAACATTTTTAGATGGATTTTGAAAATTTTAGAGAAAAATGGCTAAAATACCCCTGTAGAGTAAAATTTTCTTTTTGACTATTTTTAACTTAAAAATGGTTCCTATTTCTCTAAAACATGATTTTAGTAACTAATACTCACAAGGGAGATGAAAATACTGATATGTAAGCCTTACAAGGTTCCGATTAGCATTTCGGGTAATGAGTGCCTATTGGGACTCCTCGACGGTTGTCACAGGCTCGATAGGAGTTCCGAGTCATGAAAATTCAATTGGTATCAGAGCTTTTGGTTTTAAATTATTTTAAAAAAATTTACAGTGTCAGTGTGGCCCGTGTTAAGTTAAGTTAAGGGAGTTGTAAGTATGTATTAGCATATAGCACCTAAGGTTATCTAAATTCACTTTGTTCATCTTATAGATCATCATGTCTAGAAAGAATGATAACTCTTATGCTTCTTCGAGCGTTAGTGAGGGGTCATTGGACTCCACAGCTAGGAGCCGTAGGCGCTTAGAACCAAGCAATCCAGAAAGATACCAGTTTAAAGTTCCTATTAATTGGACTCTATCGGATTTAGGAGCGAGGGTTCAGAGACAGGAAAGCTCTAGCTCTGGTGAGACTGATGAAAGTGCTAGTAGTAATAACATTAATGTAAGCCTAAGAAATTTCCTCTTAAAAGAGTCTGAGGTGTATGCCAAGGAAAGAACGAAATTGATAATAGCTGAAGGTAGGTGTCGTCTGAGGAAGGTGACAATCGTACAAGATTTTCCTCTTGGGTGCGGAAGGAATGCTACACCAGTGAATGACGAGGAATGTCGGAGGATCCAACAAGCTTGGATTAGAGAACAAAAAGAAAAATCTAAAGAGATAGAAAAGGATTTGGAAGAAGATCTTAAGGAAAAACAGGAGTAGAATCTTAACACTCTCGTTGAATTTTGTACTATATTAACCTTAGGAAGTTGTAGTGAAAACAGAAATAGCAGTGGTTATCTGTAACACCCTGTATCTTCGTTGGACATAAATAGCATTTTATTGATCAAATAAATGATCATTTGATGTAAATTGGTGTGATAAAGGATGATTTGGAGGTAAACCTAGAAATAATAGTGTGTTTCGGAACCAAAGAAGACAATTGAATATTTTTAAAATAAAATAATATTAAAATATTAATATTTTATATAATGTCAAAAATTAGTCATGAAAAAGGGAATATGACTAATTTAAGTGGGGGAGAAGAAATAAAGAATAATTCTAAAGGAAAATGACGAAAATCGTACGACGTGATTTTTATCGAGTACACACGGTAAAGTAAATATTTAAATATTATGGTGACACCGCGTTGGAATGCGATCTCAATATTTTGATATATATATATATGCGTGAAGGAAGAAGAATAGAAGGAAATTGAAATTTAATAAGTGTGGATAGAATTAAAAATATTGGACTTAATTTTTGGATAGCAAAGTGTTGAAGAACTCAGAAACTTTCTTGTACATATTTTAGTATTTTAGACATATCTCAAGCTACAGAACTCCAATTGCTAAAATTCTTGGACCATTGGAAAGCTAAGAGACATAGCTACAACTTTGATGAGATCACTTTGCCTAGTTCGGTCTCTACAATAGAGAAAATTGCATTGGGAAGTGGCTGGATGTGATATGTCGAGAATGGAAATTGTAAAGATTGACAATTAAATTTTTAGGTCTCTTATTACATTTTTAAGCCTAATTAAATCCTAGGTTAATTAAATCTTAAATGAATATTTAGAAGGTAAAATGATGGAATAAAGTGAGGATGAAGACAAAAAGGAAAGAAAAGAAACAAAGGATGGAAGAAAAGACAAAAGAAAGTAAAAGAAGAAATAAAAGATGAAAGAGAAATATGAAGAATTTAGAAATGAATGACCGGCCACCAAAGACAAAGGAAAGAAATGAGAAAGAAAACAAAAGAAAAGTCAAAGCAAGTGAGGTAAGGATGAGAGAAGAAAGGTGAAACAAAACAAAGAAATAAAAAAAAGGTGGGGGCCGGTCATGTAAGAAAAATAAGAGAAATGAAAGGAAAATGAGACAAGGAAAGCAAGGCTTGGTCAAAGGAAATAAAAAGAGACAAAAGAATATGGAAGAAGAGCCTAGAAGAGTGACCGGTCAAAGAAGCAAAAGAAAGATAAGGAGAAGAATAAAGGAAGAAAAAGATAGAAGAAAAATCGTAGAAAGGAAGAAGCAAAGAAAAACCGAGAGAAAAGAAAGAAAGAAAATGGCGTGATGGAAGGAAAAAGAAAAAGGAAAAATTTGACCATTTTTGAAGAGAGGAAGGAGCTGACTTTTGCTGCACTTTTGGAGGAAGAGAAGGCTGGTTTTAGGTGCAAGAAATTGGCAGCAAAGGAGGAGAGAAAAGAAAAGAAAATTCAATTTTTGAAGGAAGTAAGAAAATCTGGAAATTTTTGCACTTTGTGAGGGCTGTTTTGATGCATTTTGAGGGGGATTTAGGTGCTGAAAATTTCAGGTTATTGGTACTGGAAATCAAGCTTGAAGTTGCTGAAATTTTGAGAGTTTTGGTGGCTGAAAATGGTGATGTTTGGTTGCTGCAAATTGGAGTTAAAGAAGACAGCATAGTTGTTGGAAATTTTCTGGTTTCATGCCTTGAAACTTTGAGTATGTGGTGATCAATTTTGAGAGGAAAGAAAGAGAAAAGCTACGGTGGTGAAGAGAAGAGACCATGGTGGTGAAAGGAGGAGGAAGAAGAAAGAGAAATGGGCTGGAAAAAGGTGGAAGAAAGCAACGTAGGAGAAAGAAAGAAAAAGAGAAAAAGAAAATTGGTAGGCATGACCCATGAAAAAAAAAATTGGGCATGGCCCAATAAGAACTAAAATTTGGCATGGCCCAATAGAAGAAAAGTCAATGGGTTTAGCCCAATGGGAAGAAAATTTGAGGAACCATTGAGAGGCCCAAGGTCACAAAAAAATGGCAAAGGCCCATTGGTAAGATTATGTTACAATTCAAGTTTTATGGGTAGTTTAATGTTATGCATATTTTAGATGAAAAATATGCAAGTAGCTTAAAAAAATTTAATTAAGTTGATACCCATATAAATGTGCGATTAAGCGTGTTGAATTTAAATTGATGTTAGGAAAATTGTTGTGGAAGCGTGTTGAGCGAAGTATATGATCATCGATAAATAGCAATAATTGTTGATACACGAGCGAATAAATAGTGAAGAAAAATCTTGCTATTTCGAGGTGAGTAGGGGGTGTCGATTTTAAAATAATTATAATTATATATATGTATGAATATATATGATTTAATTTGCCTATGAATTATGAAGAGCATGAATTAGTAGAAATTTACAAAATTGTGAATGTAAATTGTTTTTAGAAATCATTTGAAAAATATATATAAGATATATATGTAAAGTGTTTTAAAAGAAATGGGAAACAAGCTTTTCAATATGATTTAGTCTCGAAATTGTGCCTTATATAATTGTGTGATGTGCATATGTGATTTAGAAATTTAAATTGTCTATGTACGATATTTTATGAATCATGTATTAAATTTCATTTTTATGAACAAACAATGAATTTTTATGACTTTTACATTAAACGGCTTATGAGAATACGACATGAATGGCTAAATTAGAAATTATTTTGAAATTATAAAAAAAAATTATTTGTTTTGCTGTAAATGGTTGGATTTGAAATAATTCAAAATGTTCCATTTAGGGGAAGTTTTGAAAAGGTTCGAGATTCGAAGCTTGGCGAGTTGTCCTTATCGGGGGCTGTGGAGCTGTCGCGATAATGCAACTGGCCAGTAGTCAACTGATGAGGACCCAGACCTATCGATAACTACCAAATCATGCCATTGAAATATTTATTCAATTGGTAGACTAATATCTGCTGCAGTAGATGGGTTTCCGTGGACCGACCTAATCAGAGGTGGCACGATAAAACCCTTATATATTGATATCTCAGTTGTAGAGACGTGCAGGGTTATTTAATTGTCCTTAGATATGATATAGTTCACTTCACGCAAACCACCACGTGAAGGCAAACTCAGCTAACGCCAAGGAACAGCTGAGTTTTGAATAATTTAATAGCTTTGGCGGATTCGGTTAAATACCCTAGCACAAGGTATCACCGAATATGAGTTTTATGGCACGAGCCAAGATTTTAAGTAGTCATAAGCCTTGTTGTTTATTTTTGATAAAATATAATTGTTTTACATGGATTGAAACAAATTTTTAACATTTTGAATCATGTTTCTTGGCATAGTGAGAAAAGTGAATTAAATGGTTTTCGCAGCTCCCTTATTTGTTTTCAATGAACTAAATTAGTAATTCCTCGCATATATACGAGCTATGATTTGTATATGATTTTGAATAATATTTGGTTTCACGGGAGCTGGCTCGATTTTATCGATTTAATGCAAAAGAAATGGTTATAAGGCACAAAATCCCTGTTTGAGACAATTTATTTCTCTACTCCTGCTTTTTATATTCAACTAATCTGTCGTTTGCTTGTTTCCTATCTACGCCCTACTCACTGGGTCGATGATATTCACTGAGTCTATGAGACTCACCCCCCATTTTATTTCCCTTTTTGTAGACATGGATCGATTTGGCATGAAGTCATCGATGAATTAGTCTATCGTGAATAGGTAAAGGCATCTCCTAGCGTACTACCCTGAGTCGCTCCGCTGTATCTGTTTCTGTTAGAGGTCGAGTCGTAGTATTTTACTTGTTAAGTTGTAAACAAATTTTAAATTTTTCTATAAGCATTAGTTTGAAAATTTTATATTTTTGTGTATATACTGGTAAATAAAAAGGAAAAAGTTTATAGTGATTTTTATATTTATGATTTAATTTAATATTTGAAAGTTTTACTATTATAAAATGATTGAAGGTAATAGATTATCGACTAATTCGAGATAGGCTTGTTCCAGACTTGTCAAGTTTTTCTCGGAAGTCTTGGATGCTGGTAGCGACTAAGGAAAGTGGTCGTTACATTATCTGTATAAAAGCATTAAAAGTTGTTTTGTTTTGTATGACTTGTGCGGACTGTAAGATAGTTATTTAAATGGTTTGACCTGTATAATAATCTTTTGGTATGACAAAAGTAGATTGGTAAAATCATCATTGCGGAAGAATATTTATTTTAGCGGCATGGTTGGTTATCTTACATAATTAAGGTAGATTGATGAAGAAAGTCAATAATGAATTAAGCAACTACAAAGTCTGACAACGAAGTATTCATTTTATAAACGTGATTAATCAACAACTGATGAGTAAGGTTGAGCTCCTAACGATAAATGGTATGCAATATGAGGTATACATAGCTAAAAGCAAATTGGAGATCATTACTTAATGAAAATTGCACTAAATGTTGCAGTGAAGGTATATGAATATCAATAGTGAAATATATTTAAAGCAAGGTATGTGGAGACTAAGGACTCTGATCGAAAACTGTGATAGAAAGTTAGTTTTGCAAGTTGCGGTTTCCATGATCATAACACGTATGGAGGTTATCAATATATAGACATACGTTGAGCTATTAAAGTTATAAATGGCTTTGAAAATGAACCTTTGAATGTTTAAATCCTCAACAGATTTCTATTAAACCATGTGTTTAAGCAATTCGGAAGTATATGGAGATAGTATAAGAGAATATTCTGTGAATTGAAAAGCTTCCTTGTGGACTTGGATACTGGGAGCGGCATAAAAATAAGACTCATGTTATGGCTATGAAATTTACAAATATTGTCTTCATTTTGTCAAAAAGAAAGGATTACTAACAACGCAAGTGAACTATATGACATGTTAGAAATCTTTGGAGGTAAATTGAAGCGTGAGTAGTGAATATGCAATTAGATAATTTGGCGAGCAAGTGCTTGCCATTATGGAAATGAAATGATCGAAGTATGAAAGAATAAATTGTAGATTGGCCAGGGGAGAAGGATGTTATGTCTATATGAAAGAATGAAACAATAGATGATTGAAGTTAAATTTGATAAAGAAGTCAGATAATGAAAATTCTTTAATATATTGTGGAAATTGGAATTTGAAAATGCTTAAGGCATATATGATTCAAATGAGCCTATGTCTTAAGTGCCGAATCAATATAGGAATACAATAAGGATACAAGAGAATGTAGATGAGTGGAAGATAATCGAGGAAAAAGAATGATTCTTAAGAATTGTGGTATTACATGAGATGCAATGATCAAGTCAAGGCAAATCTCTGAAGTATCAATGATATTTTAAAGCGTACATACATACTAGGTTACAATTCAATCAAAAAAAATGACTTTGTAATACAATAATATATAGTACAAGGAAATTTAAACATATGATTGAGGATGATAAAAGAGATGTATAAACATGTGAAGGATGTGAAGCTATGAGGAGTGTGGATATCCGAACGTGTATGTATCTATACATATATGTGGAGTCAATAATAAGATCAATCGGAGTAAAGAATCATTCATAATGATTCAGGGTTTGAACTTAATATATTTGATGAATTGTATGGATAATGAAATGATTAGAAATTTTACTAGAAATTGATTTATGGTGACCTAAGGAATTTCGAGAAAATAGTCAAGGAAAGGAAATTGATAGTGCGGCTAAGCCTTATAAGACGAACTAACAAGATTAAGAAGATTGAGATTTCATAAATGTGAGGTAAATATGAAATATGTGGAAATGATTGAAACCATAAATCTTCTCTAAAGCTGAGGATATGAACAGGAATGAATATTGAGAAGTTGAAAGGAATGAAGTAACAAGATGATAATCGGTATACATGAATAAGTATAAAATACAGTGGAAATCAATACGATTGATATGAAGTTATGATCTAAATTTAATGATGGTAGCAGGGACATGCTTGAAGTTTCGATCTAAGAGATTATGATTGAGGAGGTTATTGTTGATCAGATTTTAAAGGATAATACTAGAAATAAGTGAAGTATTCAAGTTAAACTAGAGGTAAATAAAGTAAACAAATTGAAAGTCCCTATAAAGGAGTTAAAGTGGGAAATCGAACGTCTGATAAGAATACAATACCTCCACTTATTCTCCTAGTTTAATGATTGAAATTTTGAGGTCAAAATTTTATTTTAAGGGGGGTAGTGCTGTCAAGCCCAGCTTTAAATTACTTGCCATGTCATACATGTAATGGACAACATGTTGACATACTTGGAAAGCCTCAAGAAATAGTCAAAAGCTGGTATTGTAACTAGAGGCACAACTAAGTCGATTTAAGCCTCGAACAAGTCCAAATGGAGATTTTAAGGTGAAATTGAAAATTTTACAATCCAAGAATAACTTAAAAAGATGATTCGGAGTTCGAGGGCTGAATTAGAGTCAATCTACAATATTGACTATCTAGGGGCAAAATGATAATTTTACCAGTCGAGGACAAAATGAGAATTTTTAGAAAAGACTTTTGACTACATTTGACTAAGATTAATCATTTGGAGTATAATTTGAGGTTAAGAAGTGGAAAAAAATTGTAATCCCGGTATTTTCGAAGCATAGGGATAAAATCGTAATTTTACCATATCGGGGGTAAAATCGTAATTTTACACCACCAGCACTTGTCATGCTCATAGAATTCATCCATCAACAATTTATATGGAGGAGAATTAAAGTGTATTATGTGATGATGAATCAAAGCTTAAAGGATAAGTATTTAAATTTTTGGACCAATGATAAAATGACAAGTGTCAAGCTTTTATTTCTTTATTAGTTTCTTTATAAAAAGGCACAAAATCAGGCCATTTCTCCCCATAAGGGTCGGCCAAAGAGAGGAAAGAAAGAAAACAAGAGGAACAAACCCTAAAGTGAGAAAATCAAAGGGGAATTGTTGGATTTCAAGCAATCAAGCTAGTAAGGTAAAATTTCTTGACTTTGGCTAGTGATCTATCATTCTTGTGCATTTTCTTCCATTTTAAACAATTGAGAATCAAGATCTCATAATGGTGTTCTTGCTGGTCAAAGCTTTATAGAGAGGTTATGATGTTTGAATTGGTTAGATTTCAATAAATTTTAGTGTTTTTAGTTAGTTAGTAATGTGTAGTATGAAAAAAAAAACAAGAAAAAAATTATTTTCTCCCATTACCCATCTATTGGTCCCAACGTGAGCACTTGAGGGGGGTGAATAGCACTATCTTGGCTCTTTTCTAAGATTGAGACTTGATCTCAAAACAAGGAAAGCAAATCTAGAGAGACAATAGACAAAGTATTTATAGTGGTTCGGTCCAAGACCTATATCCACTACCTTGATTATCCAACCAAGGATTTTCAAACCAAACACTAAAAGTGGTGGAATTCACAAGCTTCCACCAAGCTTTTACAATGGCTTTTCCAAGGCTTAGCCACAACCTTTACACTAGTTTTTCACGGGCTAAACTAAAACCCCAAGGTGGCTTTTCAAGGCTCAACCACAACCTTTACACTTAACTTTTCAAGGTTAAGTTGTAACCTACAAGCATTCAAGTAAACCTTGCTTGAAGCAAACACTTAAAGTGAAACCCTCACTCTAAAAATATGAAGAATAAAATGAGAAAGTACCTAATGATCACACGGTTGATCTTTGTGGTACAAATTTAAGTGCTAAACACAATTGCTAAAGATAGGCATTTGAGTGCAAAGAAGAGTACAAAGAATTTCTAAGTTTGATACTCCTCTTTGGCTGAAATATGATAAATTCTCTCAATAATCTTCCAAAAGTTGGTTCCTTGGCATTTAAAGATGCTTTTATAGTTGGAGAGGCTTGTCTGATGGCTGTTGGAACATTTCTGACCGTTAGAAATAGTTTGGGCAAGTTTCTAGCCGTTAATCTGTCTTGTAGTGGCCTGGTGTATGTTGTAGACAGAGAGCACTTAGTCGACTAATATTTTTCTCTTGGTCAACTAAGTTGGTTTTGTTTCTCACTAAGCTTCAGCCTTCACTTCTCCACTTTGAGCTTTTTCCAACCAATGATCTTCCTTGTTCCATCAGAGATCTTTCTTTATATTAATCCTCCTTGTTCCTTATCCAATTCACATCTTAAAGTGCTCATTAGGAAGATTGGAATATTGTTTCTTTATGGCCTTTTATCCTGCACACTTAGGTATAGATATTAGACACACAAGGATGAGAATGTTTTATAATCATCAAAAACTAAAGGAGCCAACAATCTCCCCTTTTTTTATGATGATAAAACATCCCTTGGTTAACAGCATAGTGTCTCTTTTTAATTCCTTTTAAGTTTTTGCAGAAAATGAGGATTGCTCCCCATAAGTGCATGCACCCCCTAAGTGTGTGCATTTTTCATCCATTCTAGCAAGTTTTTATCCAAGTTATGTTCATAGTGATATTGTGCATTCTTGTTTAAGTTAGAAAATGTTCATAAATGCATATTTAAGAGTAAATGACAAATTGACAGATTACATCAGTTTTTCATTTCTGTAATTTTCTGTCAACTGCTTGTAATTTCTAGATTTCATCATGTTAGCTCCAAATTTCATTCAAATCATCATTTTCAAGCAAACTCTTTATGAATCACCATCCATATGTACTCAAACACATATTTAGCTTTGCCTTATCATGTCAGAAATGATTTATCAGTATAATTATTCAACATTAGCACATCATCAGAAAATTGTAACAGTATTGCACAATATCAGCAGAAAAATTTCCAATAATGATTCATAATGCCATAAACACCATTTTCAGAGTTCAAGAAGCATAGATAGATGTTAACAAGCATATTTCATACATCCATAAAGTCAGCCAAGATTAAGATTCAATGTTTGAATGCAATTGTGGCATAAATATCCAACAAAACAGTAATCATAAATTTATTCTAGAAATACCCATAGAGTTGTTTTTGTTATTTATCTATCCTAAAAGTCTGGTACCTCTACCTTCATGATTTTTTATTTTTCTTGATGTTTTCCCTAAAGGTCCAGTACCTCTACCCTCATATTTTTTTATTTTTCTTGTAATTACTACTCTTTCTTTTTGTCATCATCAGAGAGGGGGTTCTGAGATATTTATGGAGGTGTCTGTGCAGCTTGTTTAGGAGTGGCCTGATCAGAGACTTCTATGGGGGCTTAAGGAGAGCTTGCAGGAGGTACTTTTACATTTTCTGCCAATCTTGAAGACTTCCTTATTCTCGGAGCTACAGATTTTCTAGCTGTCTTTTTCTGTTTCATGGTAAGCGGTTGAGGCTTAGTTGTTGGAGCTGCATCTTTTGTTTTTCCTTTTTTGTTGCCTTTTTCTGCAGCTTGCTTTTCTGAAGTCATTGCTTGGACAGCTTGAGCAGCTGCTACCTCTTTTTCTGCTTGCTCTTCTCTTACCATCTGATAGAAGAGTCTCATGATAGACAGTTCATCACAGTGAGGAGGTGATGCTTCTTATTCAGGATGTGATGGAGACTGATACTCGGGAGAACCAAGTGGTGAACCAACTACCTCAGTGCCTTGATCAGATGTTTTCTTTTCTGCTGAGGTGGTTTTTAGGGGTTCCTCAATTCTTGGTTCAGGGCCTTGATGTCCAACACTTGCACTATTGTAGGTAGACCCTTCAGCTTGAAATTCAAGGCTTGCATCTTGAAATTCAGAACCTTCTGGTTGAAAGGCTGATCATTTAGCACCTTATCCTTCTGGTGCCATGCTCTCAGTAGCAGAGGAGTCAACATCAGCAGGTCCAGGTGGTATTTCAAATTTTGCTTTCAGGCTGGCTTTAATCTCATTTATTCTTTCTTCAATTTTCACAAGCCTTGCTCCCTGATCAGTGAGCTTGGCATCCATCCTTATCAGCAAATTGAACATGACCTCATTGGAGAAAGGAGGGGCTATTTTTTCTGGTTGTGTGAGGGCTATCTCTGGCTAAGTTTGCACTGAAGTGATTTTGGAGGTCTTACTGAAAGTGTCCCCATGCACCATGTATCCCATCTTGATTAGGCTTCCTAGGTAGATTGGTTGGTCTCTACTTTTGACCATATCCATATCATACCTTTTGGCCCATACTTCTTTCTTCTTAACAAGGGATGTGATTACATTCCCATAAGGCAAATGGATCTTCTCTTGTTTACATGCTGCCCTCATTCTTTCTATCATGAACCTTCCAAGGTTCAGAACTTCTCTAGTAAATGCATGCTCCATCAGCCAAAGGTCTTGGAAGCTGATGTAGCTTAGGCTACCACTCCTACCATGCAGATTGGCTACCACAAAGTAATGCAGGATTCTAAATTATGGACTAATGATCAATCCTGCATTGTTCTTTGAAGAAAATTTCTCTTTCTTTCCAGTAACAATTTCCCACACAGATGCAGGATCATACTTATCAGGCATTTCATACTCTCCATCTTCTCTTTCAATTCCTAGCATATTACTCAATTCTAAAGCAATAACTAAAAATTCTTTCCCATTTAAAAGTACTTTCAAATTATCCTCTGAAAAATCCTATGAATCATCAAGCTCTCTCACACTAAATGCAATGCTAGCATAGAATTCCTTAACTAAACTAGCACTATATGTCCTGTCCTTAAAAGAGCTATATTTCTTAATCCTCAATTCATTAAAATAATCTGTTAAGCTTGTTTGGAGTTTAGTAGTTTCATTGAAGCTCTCCCAGTCAATGTATTTCTCGCAAGTTATAGGAGCATTTTCGATTTTCCTAAATCTCTCCTCATGAATTTTGTTTCTGAATTTTAGGGATGAAGAAGATGATGTACCTTTTTCTCCTTTGCTCTCATTTCCCAATTTCTCAATTTTCTTCTTTTTCTCTTTTTGTTTCTTCTTCTTAGAATCTTTCCCAGTCCTTTTTGTTATAGAACTCGAAGCTCTTTTTTGTTTCTTCTTTGGGTGCTCAGATTTTCATTTGATACTTAACCTCTCATGTTATTTCTTTATAAGAAAGTTCTGATTCGTTACTTCAATTTCCTTCAATTCAACTTATGTCCTTTACTTATGTTTATTTGGAACCTTTAGAAATTTGATCAGCAATAATCTCTTCAATCATGGTTTCTTGCCTAGAGACATGTTCAGTGTCTCTATTCCTATTATCACTTGATCCTTTATCAAACCTTTTAACCTCCATTCATTCATCCTTATCCTCAAACATTATTATGTATCTTACAGTATCATTAGCATATCGCATTCATTTTGTACATATTCTTTATATAGAGGAAATCAATGGTCTCATTTATTCTCACACATCTCATGTTTACTTTACATTTATACAACTTCAAATTTTTTTTTCTAATCCTCAAAATTCATATAATATAAATTCATACTATAGATTTCATTTTTCTGACTATTTTTTCCCAAAATTTCTTAAGTCCACAAAATTTTAATTTTCGATGAAGATTCTCATTATTGTGCTACTCATACAATTCATCGCACATCAATTTCAAACTTCGAACTTTTAAAGTTCATCCTTTACTTTAATTGGTCATATAATCATCTCCATACATGTATATGTACCTCTAAAAATCCATATTTCTCATTATGTATATAGTCTTTATTCATCAATATTCTCAAATTAGCTTTTCTTTATTCATTCCCATCCATAACCAAAATTTAATAATTTAATTTCCACAATTGTGTCAATCTTCACATATCTAATTTGCGTTTCATTCCACTTTACTCCTTATCAATTTTTGTCATATCTATACATAATTCCATATCAATTACATGTACTTATACTCTTTCTTGGTACTTCCATTTGTATATTTAAATTTTTTTGTACTACATATATACTGTTGCATCTCCATACCATTTTTATTCAATTGTTGTCTACTATGCACATACATTTTCTAATTCCATTGATACTTTAAGTTTTCACTTTGACACGATTCATTGTATTTCACGCAATATCATCAATTTCGATATTACTTTATCCCACAAAACTTAAACTCGTTTAAATTTTGTGTACCTTAACCAACTTCAATTTCCAATCTCCATAACCCATTAGAAAATTTCCATTATCAAAATTATTTTCTATCATCCTTTGCTCTACTCTGTCATATGAACATTACATGATTTTCTCTTAATCAATTTATCAATGGTATTTGAAATTAGCAAAACTTGAAATTGAGTTCTCCTCAAGTACCTCACAAGGTTAACATAAGTATCATTTTTGTCTTACCACTTTCTCTTTATAATCATTTAATTCTATACTTATTTTCGCCTCATTAATAGCAATACTTCTCTTAAGTATTGTCTTGGAAATATCTATTTTACATTTAGGTTTCTCACTATTTATGACCACTTAACTTATGACTTCACTATTTAGCTCCTTAGCCAGTCTTAAGATCACACATCTTAGGCTCGTCATTTATAATCCATAATTTCTCCTCACAGGGATATAATCACTTCTGAAATATTTAATCGCTTAATTGTTTTTCTATCCTCCAAACATATCCTTGACTTAAAGTTATTCATTTGCTCACCAAAATATTCAAATACGCACTTAACTATTCATATTTCAATTTATCTTCAAGGATTTCTAACACATCACTTAAACAACCTTGTATTGTTATCAATTCTTTTCATTCAACTGGATCAAAACAAAATTTGTAATTTTCCATAACATCACTTCACATCATCACATTTATTATGCCACCTTGGTAATCTTTCGTTCACAATGTTATTATTTAGTATTGATATTCCTCATCAATATCTCATAATTTATTTAGCTCTTTATTCACTCTTACTTAGCCATCCACAAAGTTTAACTCTCCATCTCTTTTGTTCTCCTACAATCGGACTTTAATCAACTCAACATTGATCTTGATGCTTTACATAATAGCTTATCTCAATATGACCATTTCAAAAACTCTTAAATTCTCTTTTATCCATGTATCTCTATATGTAGCAACATATAAATCTTTTAATTTATTCCTTATTTCTATTTTAACAACTTTCTGAAGCACTTAAAATTCCAATTAATAAAACTCCATATTAAGTCAATGCATGTCCCTTTTATCTTATGAAATTTATTTTCATGTCACTCAAGAATTTTACTTGTGCTTTTCAACTACAAGGATTTCTAACATAATGATATCGAATGATCAATATTACTGTGTTGTCACCTTTGGACTCTACTTAAATCGAACAGATCTTTTACCACACATTACATAATCGGGACTTTAGTTTCAACCGGTCCATATTATCCATTATAGTATACCAAAATTGTCCTTTCTCAGTAAGTTTCTGCAATTCCCGTAACATAATTCTATTTTCATTCCAATGATACTATTCTTTAGTCGATTCATATAACCTAAAATCTCTAAACATTTGGATTATAATTCAATCATTGTTACTCTTATTCATTAATTTACCCTGATAATTCTTCAAATAGACTTAAATTTATGAGGGAAACCATATTGTACCATTTGTACTTCCGTCAATAAGTATTTTCAAAACTCCTCATACTCCATACTTTATTATAAAATATCCTTCCTAGAAAGTCACCTATCCAAATATTACTCTCACCCAAGCACGCTTAACTTCGGAATGCTGATGGGATTTGGTGCATTAATACTAGTATGATTGCACCCCGCTATTATTTTTATCCTTTATATTTACTTATTCTTTATGTATGATGACTCTGATAATTTATTCACCTCTAGCACAAAAGATCACAGAATCGTTCATTTTTTTGTACATTCATATTTTCAATCCTTATTAATCAAGGATTTATCTTCTTCAAATCCCTTCATCTACTATTATGGTTTAAAATTTAAGATTGGGAGTCTACACAACCTCCTGTTTATAATCAGTGCTGTAGTCACTGACTATAAACAAGACTCTATGTCGACTCCATTACTCCAATGTTTGACTCCAGAATTCCTTCATTTAATCACTGAATAGCTCGTTTACACTCCAAGCATACCATTTCCCTAAAGGCGTGCACTGGCCCATCAAAGTATTTAAATACGTACTCAACGTATCTCCCATTTATCGTACTCATATCAAATTATCATCCATCATAAGTATCACCTTTAAGATAATTATTTATTCTCAAAATTTTATATTATCTTTATGTCTCCAGTATACCCAAAAGACTCCCATATAGACACATTTAGTTACTCAAACTTCACTTTGTATTACATTTGTATTGTGCAAGATCAAAAGTCAACCTTTTAAGTCTTTTATACAAAGGACTTATTCTTCCTCTTATATTACATTCATATTATACAAGGCGGAAGTCAACATTCAATTCCTTTATACATTTATCTATGGCTATTTCCGCTTACATTATTTCTGTCAAAATTTGAAGTTGTGGGTAGCCTAACTAACCCATCAGGTATCACTAGAGTCATCCTCATCTGTATCCTCTTCCATCTTATGAGACTTCCCTTTTTGTTTGCTAGTCCCTGCTTGTTGAATCCTCCGACGTTCTTAATCATTCACTGGTGTAGTATTCCTTCCACACATAGGAGGAAAATCTCGTATCGCAAGTGTTTTTCCAAGAAGAGGGTCTCTCACAGTCATTCTCGGTTTAGTTTTCCATGGTTGGCCTCTTACACTTGGTCCACATCCGAGAGGAAAATGTCTAATTGCTGGTGAATGTGGTCTCCTAATGGTCCAGTTTTCTCCTAACCTTTTCATTCATTCTCTCTTTCTTGCACATTTCTCAACTTCCCTTGCAAGGGAATTTCTTGTGCTCTCATTGACATCGTTACTATTGGCACTTTCGTCAGTTTCACCAGAACTAGAACTATTCTGTCCCCTAGCATTTTTTCCCAAATCCCTTGGAATTCGATTATTAGGAACCATAAAAGCAAATGGGTACCTTTCGGGACTGTTCGGATTTGAGCATCGTTGACTCCCTGTAGTAGAGTCTAAAGATTCTTCGCTCATACTACTAAAGGTATAAAAATCATCGTCTTCTCTAGACATTATAAACGCGTGCTCGGCACACTTCAAATCCAATACCAAAATTAACAGTCACGATTTAGTCACCAGGCCTAACAAAGGTACAAATAGATTTCTAAAATCTACGTGCAGACGCGTGCATTCTATATGACCTAACTTAACTCGACTCAAGACCACGCAATGTCAATGTAGATCTTTAAAACATCTTTAGAAATCAAATTTCGATATCTTAAAAATCAACAATTTTCATATTGTTACGACCAAAAGCAACCAAATGCTCTTATACCAATAGAATTGTCACGACTCGGAATCTCCCATCGAGCCCGTGACAATCGCTGCGATGTCTCAATAGGCACTCATCCTCCGAGTACCCTATCGAGACCTCGTAAGGCTCTCGTACCAGTTTTCCATTTCCCCCATGGTTATTAGATTCCAGATAACACTTTTCAAGAGAAAAATTCATATTTTAAATCAACACCATTAAAACGCACAATTAACCACGTAAGGGCATTTTCGTCATTTTTGGTGAAAACGTTATATACTCGTAGAAAATACATAATTCAAAATTTAAAATGAAATCAAATTTCTAAAACAAGCATTTTAAATGAAATTATATTTAATAAAATAAAATAAGAATACTAAATAAAATAATCTATTTTATTGTAAAATAATAATTTTAGAAACATCAGTAGTCAATTTTTTTCGCACTCAAAAGCGAAATAAATTTATACGTAATGTATTACAGCTAAACAATATATATATATATATATGAATTATAATGACACATAAGCCCCATTATATACCACTATGTACCTTTGTGTGCTAAAGACACGGCTTCAATCAAGCCTCTCAGTGAAATCTGAGTGTCTACCAATGATCTCGAACCTGAAAGGGGGAAGAGAGAGTGGTGAGTCTTACAACCCAGTGAGTTAGGTAATTACCATTTACGACATCTAAAGTCGAGTAGATGGAGACAAAAGAAAATATTGTGTAATAACGCAGTTCGTAATGCCAACTTGTTTTTTTTTTTTCTATTCGAATAAAATATTTTAATTTCATTGACTATCATCACGATCATTCAAAATCATCCAAATCATTAGGGCTTATGGTTTTCCTTAAAACCAGGCTTAAGCCAAAGACCTTACTCGGTGATGCCTTGGCTTGGGGCACCCTAACCAAGTCCGTCAAGGTTGCTATAAACATATTTCATTTAGAAATACAGTCGTTCCTTGTTGTTGACCGAATTCACTCTCATATGGGGTCAGACATAGAGTGAATTCTAATCGTCACCTCAGGAGTTACCCTACTCGCCTCTACGACCGAGCTGACAAATACCCAAGTTTATCGTGCCCCTCCTAAAGGCAGTCCACGGCAACCGACCACTGTAGTGTATAAATATCTAACCCACTAATTTCATATATAAAATTTCTTGAGTAACATAGCATGGCAATTTTCGTTTAGATCCGGTCTATCAGGACCACCAATAATTCATATATATTTTTCATAGAAACATTAAAATCATGCCATCATGCTACTATAATATCATAAGCCTCAAGTTCAATTTATTGGATAAATAGCACAATTCAATAATTAGGTCTCTATATGCTCAATTGCATAAAATCGACATTTAATTTCAAAAACAGTATTTCATCGAAATACATTCTCATTGAAAATCGTAATATTTTATACTTTCAAATTCATCATGCTTTAAAAAGCATAAATTCATAATAAATCCACTCTAGGTATTACAGATGATAATTTATCCACTCACCTCGTCAAGAGTGCACGATACTCCTATTTTCAATTTCCACTACACCGTATTTTTTTCCCGCGTCCGGGAGCCCACCACCTATACACGATTCATGACACAAAATTCCATTATTTGTGTCCAACCATTATAATTTATTTCAAGCTCTACATACTTGGAAATTGGGTAAAAATGGTTCGGACAGTCATTAAATTACGGTGTCCGACCGACTCGCCTACTCGTGTCTAAATTGCTAAAATCCTCAATTAAATTCCAATTTGATCCATTTCAGTTTCTAATAGTTCAATTATATCCATAATGCTCAATTACAGTGAGTATGGGTCAATGTATCAGCCTTAGACTGAAAATTACGATTTTACCCCTAGTGGGCAAAAATTTTGATTTTTGCTCTAAAAATTCCCATAATTTTTCTATATCCATAATTCACCATAATTCCTTAAAATACCCCAAATAAACATCAAAATCAGCAGCAATTTTCTCTCCATAATATTCGGCATAAATGGGAAATTCAAGAATAAAATCAATTCTTTCTTAATTTTTCATTATACACAATACTATCCTACTTAAAAATACTAAATCAACCTAAAATTCAACTAGATTCAAGCTCAATATCACTCCATGAAATTTGGCCAAATGGGTTTGCCATACCCACATGAAAATTTTGTATGGAAAATGGGAAACAAAGCATGGGTATTGTGGACTTTAAGGAAAAATCAAGAAATTTACCTTTAATTTGAAGAAATCTTGAATTTTCACTCTTTTTCCCTTGAATTTCCCTTAGGTTTTGTGTTTTTCTTTCTTTCTTCTCTTCCCCTCCTCTTGTTCTGGTTCTAGCTGACCCTCACAAGGGTTATTGGCTGAAAATTTGGCCTTTTTAAAGGCTAAATAAAATAATATTATTTTATTCATTTTTTTGAATATTTTATTAGTTTATTTTTTTCTAGCCATCCATTTGATTTTCATTCTCCACCATATATTTGTCTCACTTATCCACAGCTTAGATAAAATTTCTAGACTTATCCAAGGCCTTGGTGGAATAAATTTTTAAAATTTACACTTTTACCCCCGTAAAAGTCAAAAATTACATTTTTGCCCCAAAAATTGAAAAATTACCAAAAGGCATATTTTTCAATCCTCAAACTCATACCACACTCTAATTTATAATATTTGATCTAAACTCTCTTAAAAAAATTAAATTTGGACGAATGTCAAAATTACCGTTTTGCCCCTATACTCTAAAAAGTATCGAAATTTCATTATTTTCACTTTTCAATCTCAAATTACACTTAAATTGATCAATCTTTATCAAATGGGGCCAAAATCGTTTCTAAAAATTATCGTTTTGTCCTCTAGTGGTACAATTACCATTTTACCCTTGTGCTCCAAAACTACCAAAAAATTAAATTTATCGCTGCCAAACTTCATTTTATGCTCCAATAATCATATTATACTTCAACTAATTAATCTTGGTCGAATGTGACCAAAATCTTTTATAGAAATCTCCATTTTGTCCTTAAATGGTAAAATGATCGTTTTGTCCTTAATCGGTCAATTTTCTCAATTGACTCCAAACTGGACCTCGAACTCCGAATCACTATTTTAAGTAATCCCTGGACTGTGAAATCCTCAATTTCACTCTTAAAATCCTTGTTTGAACTTGTTCGAGGTTTAATCGACTCAATGGTATTACTAAGGGCAATATAGTCATTTAACTAGTTTTCCGAGGCATTTTAATAGGCAAACATGATATCCAATGCATGTGAATGACATGTCACAGATAATTTAGGGTCAAGTGTTACAAATGCTACAGAATTCTATTTTTTGCTTGACCAACATACAAGCATGCTACCTAGGAACTGACATGTTCCACTAGTACTTTTCCTATCAGTTTCACTTCCTGCAAAGTCTGCATCTGAGTATCCTATAAGGTTGAATGGTGATTCTTTTGAATACTAGATTCCTAAGCTTTGAGTTTCTATGAGATATTTAAATTTTTTTTCACAGCAGTTAGGTGTGTTTATTTTGGTTGAGACTGAAATCTAGCACACAAACACACATTAAACTGAATATCTAGTCTACTTGATGTTAAGTAAAGAAGAGATCCAATCATACCTCTATAGAGCTTTTGATCTATATCTTCACCTTTCTCATCAGCATCAAGCTTTGTAGATGTACTCATTGGTGTGCTGATGGATTTCAATTTCAACATATCAAACTTTTTGAGCATGTCCTGAATGTATCTATCTTGGCTGATAAAGGTTCCTCATTTTCATTGCTTGATTTGAAAGCCAAGAAAGTACTTCAATTCTCCCATCATGCTCATCTCGAATTCTCCTTGCATTTCCTTAGCAAAGTTCTTGCAAAGAGATTCATTAGTAACACCAAATATAATGTCATCTACATATATCTAAACTATAATCAAATCATTTAGGTATCTTTTGATAAACAATGTGGTATCTATGCTACCCATAACATAGTCTTTTTCTACCAAAAATTTTGATAGCCTCTCATACCAAGCTCTAGGAGCTTGCTTCAATCCATATAAGTGTTGCAACGTGCGAGCTCAAGAACCCGACCACTAGACGTGGGCGAAAATAAAAGAACTTAGGAGTCGCTACCAATCGTCTTTTATAGGTGCGATTGGTCACCTATTGACTCGGTTCTAATCGATGAAGCCCTAAATCAATTTTAGGCCCATCAAAAGAACAAAAATTGGTCTACGTTGTTCAAAGATGGGTTCGGGAGTGCGGTTACGCACGGAGAAGGATTAGCACCTCCGTGGCGCCCGTTCCACGAACGATACCATTTAATCTTAAGTCATTCTTTTATGGCCTGATTTTGATTTTATTGTTATATTTCCTTAATCTTTGCTTATTAACTAAGTTTTATTGAATTGGTCTTTTATTCGGTTTTACGTATGCACATAATGCAAACATAAAATGATGTCATGATTTATTTATTTTAAATAATGGGGTCGATAATCTTTTATTGAAAAATCATTCGAAAACCATCCCAACGCTTTGGTGAAGTCTCGACGTTTTCCTCACCTAGAGATATCCTTGAAAGAACTCATCTCTACAAACTCTTCGGAGAAATCCCATCATCGAAATTCCCGCCTCATTTACAAGATAAATGTGGTATGCTATGATAGGATAGAATAATGATGTCTACATGCACGCGTTTATTGATTTAGGTGGTTCGTAATTTATTCAATTATGTGCTTAATGATTTGTCACATTATTTGTGTTTATTATCATTCGTTACGTTTTTTAAATATTTTTTTTATTTTTTCTTATTTTTTTATTTTTATTTTCTTACTATTTTTTTTTCACTTTTCTTTTTTTTCGCTTTTTTTTTCTATTTAAATCTTTATTCTTTAATTATTGTTATCGATTAATATTTTATTTAATTATATAGTTAATTAAACAAACAATTAAAATTTCTATGGTTAAATTAACTTTATTCGGTAATATTCATTTTAACTAATTAACTAATTATATTAATTTGAGTTTATTATAAAAATTATGAAAATTTATTTATTTTATGTATATTTTCAATAATGACTTATTTAAGCAATGAATATTAGAGTATAGAGTTCGGATTTATCCCGACGCTTCGGTGAAAATCCATCTCGTATTCCTCAACTAGAAAATCTACCTAAAAGAGGTAAATCTTTACCCTTTTTTAGGTTGAATTCCATCATCGGATACTCAAATTAATCATTTCATTCATTTTTTTTCATTTTATTTTTTTATTTTATAATTATTTTTATATTTATATCATGTCTCATATTCTATATACATAATAACTATTATTACTATTATTATTTTATATTTTTTTTTTAGTTTTTATTTTTTATTTTTTATTTATTATTTATTTTACTTATCTAGGTATATATTATTATTTATGATCCTATTTTATGTGTGGTTACTGCTAAAATGGATACTCATATTATATATATATTTTTTATTTTCTCTAATAAAATTTAAACTAAATTAAAATGCATTGAAATTAAAAATAAAATAAAAAACAAATTCAAAATAAGGCCCAAATGTAGGGAATATACCTATTTGGGCTTGGGTTAGCCTAGATCTGTGACCCACAGGAGGCCCGAAGCTACCTTGGACGGTCTGCTCAGCAGGCCCGCAGCTCAACTCTCCAAAACACACAGTTTTGTGTCCTTTCAAAACGACGTCGTTGCAGCCTCAAACTCTTCAGCTCCTCTCACTCCACTAAACGCCGTCGTTTGGTTCCCTCAGTGCAGTATAAAAACCTTTTTTTTTTCTCTTTAATTTCTCCCTCTCTTTTCTCTCTCTAACTTCAAATCCTCTCCCCTCTCTCTAAAACCGCAGCCTCCCCTTCCCTTATCTGACGTCTCCCCCTTACCGGTCCGACCACTGGTAACTCTCTCTCATCGATCTCTCTCTCTAGCCCAAATTTCAAATTGCCCAGATTAGATCGATCTCCCTCTCTTTCTCACCGATCGGGCTCTCTCTCTTTTCGGTTGGCCTTCTTACTCCCTCGATCTGCCTTTCTCCCTCACTGACCAGCCTCTCTCCCTCACCGACCAGCCTCTCTCTCTCTCACCGATCTCTCTCTCTCCATTGGTGTCGCCTAGCCCACCAGATCTACCCACCAGATCTGGGTTTGGCTTTGTTTGCTTTGCTTTTGTTTTTTTCTTAAATTGTGGCTTGTTGTTGCTGAGAAAAGATTTCTTTGTATTGGGTATCCTACTGGTTGTTAGAGAGAACTAGGGATTTTTGGTTGCTTTTGCCTTTTTTTTTTTTTGCTCTCATTTTTTTTTGTTTTTTGAATGTTCTTTCTTCTTTTTTTTTTTTTTTGCAAGGATCTCCTCCGGTGTGAGAATTTTTTTAGGGTTCTTAAAGAACCTTTTTGTCCAAATTTTTAGACGATCAGAGAAGGCAAATCTTCTTTTGGCAGCATGAATCCCGGATGGCAACCCAAGTCAACAGCACTAGTGTCGGAGTTGGTCTTCAAATCTTTGGCAGCCAGAGGAGCATTGAATGCTCCGTTTTTGTTGACAATGGAGGCCGACTATGCCTCCAGTTTTCTCTTTTTTTTATTTATTTTTATTATTTTAATTATTTTTTTTATTTTTATTTTTGTTTTATTTTATTTATTTATATTATATTATTATTTATTATTTTGTTAATTTCAAAATGGGTGTCTACAGTTGCCTCTCTTTGTACATTCTTGAGCATCAAGAATAGTACAAAGACGTAAACACCACATTCGATTTATCTCGAAAGAAGTTGATTTACTCGATCTGATTTAGGCTTGACCTTTCTCAAAACATATTTGATTTAAAAATGGCTCCTAGACGTGATCTAGGCTCGATCTATCTGAAAACAAGTTCGACTTAAAAAAGTGAAATTCCTAAACTTGATCTTGGTTCTATCTATCTCCAAACAGGTTCGATTTAAAAATTGAAATTCCTAGACTTGATCTAGGCTCAACCTAAACAGGTTTGACTTAAAAACGAAACTCTTAGACTCGATCTAAGCTCGACCTAAATAGGTTCGACTTAAAAATTGAAATTCCTAGACTTGATCTAGGCTCGACCTATCTCCAAACAGGTTCGATTAAGATGCCAATTTGATTGGGTTAATATGACAATGAAAGACTCAAATCCTTCCCTGAAAGTCTCACAACCTCAACATCTTAGGTTGGGTGAATTTCTACTCTTGAAACTTGGAACATGAAGTACTTGGTTCTTGTTTTGAACATGATCATGTGCATGGCTAGGTATGTATGCATGATTGAAATAATAGAATGCTTTCATGTTTATGATTCATTAAGATTCCTTGACCCTCATCTTACTTCATTCAATTCTTTGCTGCGACTCTCAATCATCTTTGTCTATGTTTTTCTTTGACATTTTTAACTTTCCTTAGGCACATCTTCCTTTGACACTTGACTGCCTTTTTCTCTCCGCTTTTCATGTTAAGGCCCTTTTTTGTTTTTACCTCATCTTTAAGTTTTTCTTTAAACAACAAATGTAATTTCTTGCTTAATTAGTTTATTTCTTTACCAGTCATCATTCATTTCCATGACAAACATCATGTTAGGTTATGCAATGATGGAAAACAAGGCTTAAAGTAGAGAAGTGAAGGAGAATTTCATTTATATAAAAATGTAAAGAGGATTAAAAAAAAGGAAATTTACAAAGCAAAGATTAGATCATCCAAATAATGAACACTCAGACCATTCAGAGTAAACAATCTGATCCTCTAATTCTGAAAATTGTCTTTCATTGACATCCTGGGCAAATTTGAAGATTTTGAATTCCATGACTTCTCCCAGTTTTGCAAAGTCGATGGACTCCTTTTTTCAATGTACATTCCAGTTTGTGCTTCATTTGAGCCAACAACTTTGGATTCCCACCCCAAATTTCCCCTTTTGGTCTCAAGTCGCCCTTTGTGGGTTTTCAACATGAGCCACCTCCTTTGGGTTCGAGTTGTCCTTTTCGGATTTTCAACACGAACCACCTCATTTGGATTCGAGCCGTCCTTTTCGGATTTTCAACACGAATCTCTTTTTTCTTTTTTTGCTTCTTTTGTTTTCTTTGCTTTTTTATTTTTTTTTTGTTCTTTTTTTTTCTTCAGGCATAGTATTTCTTTACTGCATCTGCATTTATCAGATTAGGGAGATCTTTTCCATCCATGTTGGTTAACATTAAGGCTCCTCCCGAAGAAGCCTTTTTCACCACATATGGGCCTTCCCAATTTGGTGCCCATTTTTCACGAAAATCATTTTGGTTGGGGAGTATTCTTTTAAGGACCAATTCCCCTTCTCGAAAAAGTCTGGGACGAACTTTCTTCTCCTATGCTCGCATCATCCTTCGTTCGTATATTTGGCCATGACAAAGAGCTGTGAGCCTTTTCTCTTCAATCAAATTCAACTGCTCATAGCGAGAGCGAACCCACTCAACGTCTTCCAATTGTGTTTCCATTAACACTCTCAGGGATGGAATTTCCACTTCAATGGGTAGCACCGCCTCCATTCCATATACTAGTGAATATGGGGTTGCCCCCGTGGAGGTACTCACAGAAGTCCGATACGCGTGTAAGGCAAAAGGAAACCGGGAGCTTTGGCTGTCCACAGAGACAAAAGAGATACGGGAGAGAAGCCCACGGGCAAGGATGGAGGTGCTACAGATTTAGTGGAACAAAGAAAAAATATGGAAAATAAAAAAATCCCAGCCATGGAGGTACCAGGGAAACAACAATGGAAACAGGTGAGTAGAGCAGGGCCCAGCGGTGCTAAGGACTATCAGGGTAAAGAAAAGGAAGAAAGAAAGGTCATGGAAGAATCAACTAGTCTCAAGGTATTTTCAGTTGAGAGACAAAGTCATGGGAAGGTAGCAATGCCAACGTCGAACCGTTTCGGGCTACTCGCGGAAGGAGAAGGAATAGAGCAAGGATCGCAAGTCGAACAGGTGCAAACAGGGGTCGGGCACAACTTTGAGGACTGCCTTAATAATGGCCAGCAGCCCGTAGTTCAATCGGATGGAAAACTGGTCTCTAGTAGCTCGCAAAAGAAAGCCGAAGACCGGCATGGGGGGAGGACGGAGGAGCAGACAAGAGGAGCGGAGGGCAGCAGCTGCAGCGAACCAGCCGAAAAGGTGGCAGTAAGCGCTGCAGATTCGCAGCCTTCGGACGTTGGAACCCATGCAAACTTGCATGGAAATGGAAAGCATGCAAATAGCGAAACTACCGAGGGAAAAGGAGAGAGAATAGAGCTTTTGTGTTCTGACAATATGGTAGGCACAGTGGAAAGTGGAAAAGAGACAGCTGATCGAATTAAAAATAAAGGAAAAAACTTAAAAAATGGGCGGGAACAAGTTTCGGGAAGAACCAGGACGCAACTTTTGAACAATAGTGATACGAGGGAAGCAAAGGAAAATGCAGAACTGGAAATGCAAGGGAAACAGGGACATGTTGGTCACGGGAACAGTACAGGCTTAGTCCAAAAGAAAGTGGCTCCTCCCGAGACACAGGCCGCTGAGACCGATCAAGTGCACGTTAATCGTGCACTGCAGGCTGAGGGAGGAGAAGTTTTCGGCTTACTCCAGGATGCTACAGCCAAGCAAAGGCAAGAAGCGATGGGACAGCGCGATAAGGACGTCATGGAGAAGGCAGGGATGGCAGCAGACATTTCGGGACAGATGCAGGCTGTAGAAGTTGACGTACAGTCGAGATTGCATGAATATGGGATACAGGGGCAAAAGAGATGCAATGTGGAAGAGAGGCCACCAGAAAAGACTACTACAGTAGACATGCATGCTTCTTGTCCCATCAAGCAAGACCAACGGGCCCCACCCACTAACACTACAAGCAAGAAGGAGCTACAGTCCACAGTGCCAGCACCTGCCCCAAGGTGCCCAACAGATGGAGTTACAGTCCGGAAAAAGCTTACGCCCCCCCCACCCCCCACCACAAACCAAATTGTCCAGCGGGACCCAGCGACTGGAAAACTGCCCACACACCCAGCCACCAGCCAGCCTGACAGGCGGGGCCCAACAGTAGATGAATCCCATGCACAGCAACCATTTAAAAATGGGAGACCACGTTACGAGGAAGAACAAACGGAGCAGCAGGGAGAGGCTTTGGTTGCAGGCGATACTGAAATAAAAGAGGAACGTGCAGTGAAGCTTTGTGAGAATAGGATGAGAAAGAAACATGCAGCAACGGGAAGGGCGAGCACGACAAGGGGACGAAAATTTAAAAATAAAAGAAGTCAAAGAAAGCAAGTGGGCAGGATGGCAGACCAGCTTGACGTGGACGAACTATGCCCAGAAAGAGAATTTTCGGACCAAGAGCCTTTGGTTGATGAACCCACAAGAACGGGTGGCATGCATTTGTTAGAGAACTTGATCGAAGGCAGTGGAGAAAATTGCCCATCAACTGAAGGAAAGTTAAAACAGCCATGGGTCCCAGAGGAAAATACTCAGATTTCACCTGCAAAGACAAGCTCAAGGGAAAGAATAGAAGAGAATGAAAACAATCCTCCCACTATGCAATCAGCCTCCGGCAAGTATCAGTATAACAAGGAAATAAGCTCTATTCCCTCATTCCCAAATTCCAGCTCTGTGCACATGGTTTATCATCCTCTGATTAGGCGTAGAAGACACTCGGATACGGAAACTTCAATTGGAAAAATACTCAACCTAGCATCAGAAGAAGCAGTGGAGATGGGAGGAAATGATGAAATCTCTGATGATGATTCCATCTCAATGAGTTTTGCAGCCAAAATCCGACATTATTAGTGCACTCGGATGGAAAGCAAGGGGTATTTCAAGTGCAGAATGGTATACAATTCTTACCGGATTGAATTACCCCTTATTTTATTTTATTTTATTTTATGTTCTGTATTTAGCAATTATCATAGTTTTTGTTACATGGAAGTGTTTCACCTTTATGATCATGAAAATGATCATAAAATGAAACGCTCCGTCCTAAGTGCTTTTCTTTCATCTTTCTCGAGCTCATGCAATTCGGGAGGTCAGGTTTATACCCCCTCCCCTCTGTACCTTATTTTTAGTTTTAATAAAAAATTTTAACAGGGTAGCTGGGCCCTGCGTAAATTTTCCAGCAATCAAAAAAAAAAAAACTTCTCATGCTAGTCTTCATAAACTTCAGTAATCTTTTCAATGATCCTTTTGATATTTTTATTGGCTGCCTCTACCACTCCATTCATCTTCGGGCAGTAAGTTGTCGAGTTATGATGCTTGATCTTGAACTTAGCACAAACCTCTTTTACCATTGCTCCATTCAAATTGCTTGCATTATCAGTAATGATCCTTTCTGGAAGTCCATATCGACATATTATTTCATTCTTAATGAACTTGCACACGACTTTCTGTGTTACATTGGCATAAGAAGTCGCTTTTACCCATTTTGTGAAACAATCAATGGCCACCAATATGAATCGATGTCTATTAGACGCATTTGGAGTAATAAGCCCAATCACATCCATTCCCCACATTGAAAATAGCCAAAGTGCCATACAAACATGTAATGGGGCTGGTGGAGCATGGATTCTATCTGTATAAATCTGACACTTGTGGCATCTTCGAGCAAAGTTTATGCAGTCTGATTCTAATGTCAACCAATAATATCCTGCTCTCATGGTTTGTCTAGCCAACGTATGTCCATTAGCATGAGCTCCACACGTTCCTTCATGGACTTCTTTCATTATTCTGTTGGCTTCAGCAGCATCCACACACCTCAAGAGCATTTCGTCCTGACTTCTTTTGTAAAACACATCTCCATTGAGGAAGAAGCACATTGCTAATTTTCTAAAAATTTGTTCGTCATTTGTCGTGGCGCTCTCAGGATACGCCTGGTGTCTGATGTATTGCACGATATCATGATACCATTGTTTACCATCGACCTCTTCGTCAACATTCAAGCAGTGCATGGGAACTTCACGAATTCCCAAATTAAAAAGGCGTACATCGACTGCTTCATTTATTCTGAGCATTGCTCCAAGGGTGGCCAAATCATCAGCAATCTAGTTCTCCTCTCGAAGCAAATGATTGAAGTTAATTTTCTTGAACTGTTTACCCAATTCTACACTCAGCTTTTGATAAAGGATCAGCTTGGAATCTCTAGTTTCCCATTCACCTCTCATTTGACATATTACCAAAGCCGAATCTCCGTAAACATCTATTGTGTCGACTTTCATGTCGATTGCTGTTTGTAACCCCAGCATCAATGCCTCATACTCCGTCATATTATTAGTACAATTGAAATTCAACCTCGCCATGGCTGGGTAATGATTTTCATCTAGAGAAATTAAAATCGCTCCAATTTCATGCCCCAAAACATTTGAAGCTCCATCAAAGAATAGTTTCTAATTCCCATCCCTTTCAGATTCCCCTTTGCTTGTTTGGCACACTGACATCAAGTCTTTATCCGGGAACTCAAACTTCATTGGTTCATAATCATTCTCCACACTTTCTGCTAAGAAATCAGCAATTGCACTTCCTTTAATGTCTTTTCGAGACACATATACAATATCATATTCAGAAAGCAACACTTGCCATCTTGCCACTCTCCTTGATAAAGATGGTTTTTCAAAGATGTACTTAATGGGATCTAACTTTGCTATGAGCCAAGTGGTATGATATAGCATGTACTGCCTAAGTCGATGTGCTATCTAGGCTAATGCGCAACACATCTTTTCCAATAAAGAATACTTAGACTCGTAATCTGTGAATTTTTTGCTCAGATAATAGACAGCTCTTTCTTTCCTACCAGTTTCATCATGTTGTCCCAACACACATCTCATGGACCTTTCATTTACTGTCAGATACAAAAGAAGAGGCTTTCCAGCTACAAGTGGCACCAATACCGGTGGGCTTAGAAGGTAATCCTTGATTTTGTCGAAGGCAATCTGGCTTTCCTCATTCCATTTCCCCGGGTCATGTTTACGAAGGAGCTTAAAAATTAGGTCACATTTAAAGATGAGTTACGATATAAATCGAGCAAAATAATTCAAGCTCCCTAAAAATCCCCTCACTTCTTTTTGTGTTTTGGGAGGTGACAGTTCATGAATGGCTCGTATTTTATTTAGGTCCACCTCAATTTCTTTTTCACTTACCACGAACCCCAATAATTTTCCAGAAGTAACACCGACATTTTACCGTATTCAACTTGAGCCAAAACCTCCGTAATCTCTCGAATAACTTTCTAAGGTTAACAGTGTGGTCCTCCTTCGTACGAGATTTTACAATCATATCATCCACATACACTTCTATTTCCTTGTGCATCATATCATGAAATAAAGTCACCATGGCCCTTTGATAAGTGACGCCTGCATTTTTAGCCCAAATAGCATCACTTTGTAACAAAATGTTCCCGACATGGTCACGAACGTTGTTTTTTCCATGTCTTCGGGTGCCATCTTAATTTGATTATATCCCGCAAAGCCATACATAAATGAGAATAAAGCGTTGTTTGTTGTATTGTCTACCAAAGTGTCGATATGCGGCAAAGGAAATCTATCTTTCAGGCTTGCTCTATTCAAATCCCTGTAATCCACACACATTCAAACTTTTCCATCCTTTTTAGGAACTGGGACTACATTAGCTATCCATTCGGGATACTTGGCCACTTCTAAGAATCCAGCATCGAATTGCTTTTTTACTTCTTCTTTAATCTTCAGTAACATCTCTGGCATCATCCTCTTTAACTTTTGTTTAACTGACTTGCATTCTAGCTTCAAAGGCAACTTATGTACAACAATATCAGTATTGAGACCTTGCATGTCTTGATATGACAAAGCAAACACGTCCATATATTCACGAAGCAACTCTTCCAACTTCTGTCGTTCATGAGATGATAATGAGGTACCAATCTTAACCTCTTTCTTTTCTTCTTCATTTCCTAAATTAATCGTCTCTGTGAGCTCTTGATGAGGCAAAATCTCTTTTTCCTCCTGTTCCAACAACCTTGACAATTCCGAGGGTAGATCGTAGTCATCCAATTCTTCTTCATTTTTCAGTTCATCAATGTTTGGTATTTTTTCAAAATCAACAATCTGATTACGCTCAGAATTTTCTTCATGTTCATTATTTAAAGACTTGCAGATAGGTGCAATTAGACATATTTACAAGCAATCATTTACTGGTTTAAAGGGAAAAATATGGCAATGATATGTGCAAGAAATGATAATAACAAAAGAGATGATAAAACATTATGCTTGTCATTTATTTGAAAGATTAAAGTAAAAGAAAGCCCTACTTGAACAAGAAATTAATCCTAATACCTTTGGGCATAGGCATTTAGGCGAAGCTGTTCATTACATTTTCAAGGACTCCAAGATGATCGATAGCTCCATGACTGTCCAATTTGTCAATTCTTCCCCAAGTAATATTGGATACACTACAGGGATCTTTTCATTAACTCCCTCCTCACTAATCATATGGATTGATAGCTCGTCAAACTTATGCAGAACTTGATTGACTCTTGTTGATGTCTCGGGATGAATGTAACCTACAGAGCGAAAAGTCTCGTACAAGTATGAAATCTCTTTTTTCTCCCGTTGTTCTTCTCTTCCTTTAAACAAAGCCTTTCTCTTGATCCTCTTCTAGGCTACCAATTTCCTTTTTTCCTCTTTGGTAGGTTTGTACCCCAAACCAAACCTGTCTTCAGTTTTAATCAGAATCAAAGGGCAACTAATCCCTTGTAAATTTCTCCCTAAACCCAGACCAGCACGACATCCTCTTCCCATTGTCTGTTTAGCTTCCATTTGAGTCGTTGTAGACAAACAAGGAGTTAGTATCACTGACCCCTCTCATACATAAGTAGCGTTAACAAACTCAAACGATCTAAATGAGCATTCAGGGACTTCTTCTGACCCTTCTATATAAAGAGCAAACGAAGGTTGGATGGATAGTATGTCATCTTCTGTTGAGATGCTTATCAATTGGCCCTCAATTACGAATTTCACCTTTTGGTGTAGAGAAGATGGTACAACTCCGCCCATATGGATCCATGGTCGCCCCAATAAACAGTTATAAGATGGCGTAATGTCCATCACTTGGAATTGGACATCAAATGTGCATGGACCAATTTTCATAAATCTCTCTATGTCACCCACCACACCTTGTTTAGTCCCGTCAAATGCTCTCACCATCATGCAACTAGCCCTCATATGAGTCATATTAACCAACAACCTTGTTAATGTGGAAAGGGGCATGACATTCAAGACTGAACCGTTGTCGACCAACACCCTAGGTATAGCATGGTCCTTGCATCTGATAGTTATATGGAGAGCTTTATTAGTTCCTCGACCTCCTAACGAGATTTCCTTATCACTGAAGGCAATGAAATTCCCCACTGTGATATTCCCTACAATATGGTCCAACTTCTCCACTGATATATCATGGGCCACATAAGCATGATTCAAGACTTTAAACAATGCATTTCTATGTGCCTCCGAATTCAACAACAAGGATAATAGTGAGATACGAGCAGGCATTTTTGTTAATTGCTCCATTACGCTATACTCACTATACTTGATAAATTTGAAAATTTTGGCTGCTTCTTTCTCTGTGACATGCTTTTTTATTTCGTTGTCTGGAGCATTTACAAGTTCAGTAATCTGATCGTTTGGAGAGATACTTGTTTCTTTCGGATCTTTTACTTCTTATTTAGATTTTCCTTTATTAACCTTCTCCGCCATCTCAGGAGAATAACATTGTCCACTCCGTGTTATACCCCCTACGTCAGTCAGGTCTGCAGAAGATATTTGGGAAGAAAGAAGGGTCGTACCAAAGATATTACACTCATAATTCCAAGGCACAGCCTTGTCACTCTTGTACGGGAATGGGTTGGGTATTTCGATGGTAACACCACTTCCGATGATGGTAGAAGACCCATCACTGATTGGGTTCTTTTGCTCTTCATAGAAAATGGTAAGAGGTTTAGGTCTGCTCACACTAGATGAACTTGACGTCGCCTTAAGTAAGGGATCTCTATTTATAGTCCCAACCAAACCCTTATTGTCTTCCACATAGATCTCCACTATCGACAAGTCCATCAACTCTTGCAACTTTCATCAAAAACCATCGCAATTTTGGATGGAATGTCCAATAGCCCTTATATGAAATTTGCAAGAATAAGCGAGATCCTGGTCCGATTCTTCCCTATCCATTAGTTGTGGAGTGATGGCATTTACTTTGGATAACACCTCGAACACTTTATCCATGGGTGTCCGAACCTCATCAACACTCTTTTTCACTTTCTGAGTTATCTCGTCATGGATGACGTTCACTACTGGTTTTCCATGATCAGGTAAGGGATCCCCACCTACATTTGAGTTGTCTCATTTGGCAAAGTTTAAAAGTCATGCCTTAACGAGTGCTTGGACTTTATACTTAAGTGTAGTGTAGTTTTTAGTGGAATGTCCCTAGATCCCAAAATGATAATCACAATGTGCATTATGGTCATACCATTTTGGAAAAGGGGGTTTGAGTGGCTCTAAAGGGGTGCGGGCTAATAATCGATTTTCAATCAGTTGTGGTAACAAGGCGGTGTAAGAGATTGGGATAGGATCGAATTGGGGCCTTTCTTGAGTAGTCTTGGATCCTCTTTGAGCATTCCCAAAATTATTGGTTGAAGATATGGGTTTTGGTGTTGGTGACTGTGGGAAGATATTGGGTCGAAACACTAGTTGTTAGGTAGGCAGACATATATAAGGGTTCTGGGTAATGTTGCCTACACCAGGATAGAATGGTAGATATGGGTGGTATGGGTGGTAAAGGTTGAGATTATGGTTTAGAGGGCTAGTATAAGCGACTGCTTGCACATCTCCATCTTTTTTCTTAAGTGGGGGCCCCTTTCTAGAGCTAGTGGCCTCGTTTTTCTCAATTTTTCCATTCTTTATTGCCCCTTCGATTATTTCCCCTAAAAGAACCAGATCTGCAAAGTTTTTGGTGACATTGCTGATCAGTCGTTCATAAAAAAGAGCCTTGAGCATATTTATGAATAATATTGCATCTCTTTATCTATTAGCGGCGGCTGCACCTGTGCTGTTGTATCTCTCCATCTTTGAGCATACTCTTTGAAGCTCTCCTAGCTTTTTTTTCCATAGTTTGAAGTGATAGGCGATCAAGGGCCAAATCGGCAACATGCTTGTATTGTGCCATAAAGGCTCTAGCCAAATCCTTTTAAGTTTTGATATGACTTTGGTCAAGCTATACATACCATCTAGCTGCTGATCCAGTTAGGCTATCCTGAAAGAAGTGGATTAACAATTTGTCATCATGTGACTAGGCGACCATATTTCGGCAATACATGGTGATGTGTGCCATTGGGCATTTTGTCCCGTCATACTTCTCAAATTCTAGCACCTTAAATTTTGGAGGGATAACCACATCGGGAACCAAACATAACTCAGCTGCATCTATAGTCCCGAGCCTATCAACTCCTTCAATAGCACGATGGCGCTTTTCCAACAAATCATATCTTTTCTCGACTTTTTCATTTTTCCCCATTTGAGATGAACTCTTCCTTAGTTTCTCTTGCTCTTTTGGGTCATCTAAATCCGGAAACATGTATTGGTTTAGCGGGATTTGCTCCGAGATTTGACCCCAATTGTCTATGGACCGATTGGTGATCGGTTTAGGGTGGCACATTGTAATAAACAGGTGGTGCCATTTACGGGTGAGCCTTTTCAAATGCATGGGGTGAAGTGAATCTTGGGGGATAAGGCGGATCATCCCTTGGATTGCTAGTTTCTTGTGTTGGTGGGTTTTCTGGCAGAGCTGACTCTTCGGCCACTTTTTTCCCTTTGCTTAAAGTCATCACCAATTCCATCATCTTTGCTAATTATTCTCTCATTTCTTCTTGAGCTTTCTCCATTCTTTCCATTCGTTCCCTTTGGTCTTCTTCCATAATCCTTACCCGCCGACGAGTATTATGAACACATTGGTCACCGACTTTGGGTTGTGGAGCTATCTTGGAATTCTTATTTTTTAAATCATAAACATGAATTAGATGCAATTTTTGGCGCATGAATGAAAATGAACACATTTTTTATTTTCAGATGAAAATTATTGCGAGTGAAATGCATGTATAAATGATGTACTAGGAGTATTTGCCACATAACCCCCATCAACAAAATAATCCATTACAATAGATATTGTCTTTCATTACAATCCAAGAGCCATCTTTTACATTCAGAAATATTCATCAATTTTATTATAATAGCTATACACTTCATCATAATATTTGATCAATTGTTGCTCTTGTTTCCCAATCGAAAAGATCTGGCTCCTTAGTATGTCCGTCTTCCTATCCATGCTTCTTGCCTTGTAAGCCACTTCCCTCATTTGCCTTAATAAATAATCCATCTGATCATGTTTCTCCAGGTAGGCTTGTTTCTAGGACTCACCCCACTCTCGAAATCGGAGGCTCTCTTGCTTGAGGCATTCATATTCCTGTCAGTAAGTCCCCATAGCCACTTCGAGCTCTTCATACTCCTGTCTTAGCAATTTGATAGACTTTTGTTAGAATCGCACTTGATTTCTTAGTCCATCGTTGTATGTTAGAAGCTCGTTACCTCGATTTTCTCTTGCTTGTATTTCTCTTTGGAGTTCACTTGTCTTGGTAGAAAACTTGTTATTCAAGGCTTCGTACTTCTTTTCCCAATCATCTTCTATTTTTCGGGCTTTCTTTTTTTGTTCAGTTACTTCCTTTTTTTACCTTCTCACATTCTCTTTGGAGTTTTTCATATCGTTTCTTCCAGTTGGCGTTTTCAACTTCAGACTTTTTCCAACCCAACTCACTTTCGAGCAAGGCATCATAGGGTTCCGGATCAATTGGGCCCTTAAGCGCATCCTCCCTCGGGTACATAATGTTCTTAACTCGTTTGTCATGCCACGTTTCATACCCAGCAGTAATTTCATCAACGTACCTCCCTTGGTCGACTCGACTTGTCTTCTTCCAAGCTCGTGTAATCTCTTCAATCTTTTTCAAGAAACCCGACTCTCTATAAACAAATTCCAAAGTATTGAGTCCGTGTGTCATCGGCACAAATTGCTCTAATCCAAACTGCCTTCTCACCATAATTGGGGCGAAACTGATTGCCCCCCACAGTCCCATTAACGGTACTTAAGGTTTGTCTCCACATTTGTACATGACCAAACAACGAGGCATCCACGGAGCTCTCCATGTTACTTCCACACTTATGAGTTTCCGAAGCCTAGAGATTCACTGCTCTTTAGTCTTACTTTCTAGCCATTCACTTTCACAAAATTCTCTGATAGGGGCACTTAGCGGATGAAATGGCTTCCTGAATCTAATGATCTTACATTTGAAGTGGCTTACTATCCAAATGGAAAGTAGCTGTGCACATCCCACAAAATGTCCTTCCCCTTTTCTTTGACAATAGTTCAATGATCTGAGAGTTTCGGCTAGAATCGAAGGTGAAGGATTGGCCTTATTGACAACTTGCTCAAAGAAATCTACAATTCCAACCTCTACATGCCCTAGAACTTTCAAAAAAATCACCAGCCCATAGATTCCTAAAGCCATCACAAGTTGTCCTTGCTCAGTATCTTGATGCTTCATGATATAATTGCGTAAAAAGCTCCATGGGATACACTCATTGTCCCTTTTTGTCTTCAAGTTTTGGTTAACTTCACCCGGGGTGATACCCATCATCTTGGCTAGTTTCTGTCTGTGCCCAGTCTTTTGTCCTCTCCAATATATTTTGTCTGGATTGTCGAGATCAATTTGTAGAAGAGTTGAGTATTCTTTGATTGTGGGAACCATATCCACCTAATTGAACACAAAACACTTATATAATGGATCCCAAAACTGCACAATGGCTTTCAACAACTGTTCATCAATCCGAACCTTAAGGAATAGAGCTATGTGGCCATACTTCTTATCGAAATTTGCTCGAGTTGAAACCCCCCACTTTTCCCATATGTCACACAAGTCAGCAAGGTCATTCTGCGTCAAATCAAGGTGGACCCTTTCAGGCAGTGATGGCACGTGATCTTGCGACAAACAATCCCCTTCGCTTTGTTGGACGTTCGTCATGTGTTGGGTCACCTCATATATTCTGTCATAGCTTGAGAGCGGCCATGATGACTCCATGAGTGTAATTGGATCTACTCCGTCGATGGTTATCAAGTGACAAATACTCTTCCTATATGCAAAATTATGATGCAAATGTGCATATGCAAAATGAAAATGACAAAAAGGTTCAAATTAGTAATGAAAACATTTAAGAATGAAAATGATTAATGACATAGGAATGCATGATACCTTCCTTATTTGGCAAGGAGAATTTAGAGTAGAGGGAATATCAAAAACTCCTTCATGTGTACCTAGTCAAAGGTATTTTCTCACGAGTAAAGTTCTACTTGGGTAGAAGCGACTCTCAGTATTCTACATGCTAAGTTCGGGTCGAAAATAGAGCTAAAGGTTCTCAAATCATTCCTTGCTATCATCCACACGGATTAGCAAGGCACCCCAACCCTCACCCATTATAGGCTTCAAGCGGACCAGGTTCGATTTGAGTGGGAGTGTTTACTAGCCTATGCGGAGGTTATCACTTCATTAAAGCGTAGCTACTTAACCCCTTCCTAATTAAGGACAAAGCTCGGGTAGAAGGCTTATGCATGAATGCGAAATGTGTCTTGTGTGTGAAGGAATATATCAACTTTCGACCAATAATCTCACATCCCTCTATCCTAAATTCCCCACAATTAAATGGCAATAACAAGAATTAAAATAACAAATGCAACAAAGGGTAGTAAAAACAAATGCACAAGATTAAGGAAAACATTAAATTATTTAAGGCCTTGAATGACTTATGATTACTTAATGGCTTGACTCACTTTTTCCCCAATGGAGTCGCCAAGCTATCGCAACGTGCAGGCTCGAGAACCCGACCGCTAGACGCGGGCGAAAATAAAAGAATTTAAGAGTTGCCACCAATCGTCTTTTATAGGTGCGATTGGTCACCTATTGACTCGGTTCTAATCGATGAAGTCCTAAATCAATTTTAAGTCCATCGAAAGAACAAAAACTGGTCTACGTTGTTCAAAGATGGGTTCGGGAGTGCGATTACGCACGGAGAAAGATTAGCACCTCCGTGGCGCCTGTTCCACGAATGGTACCATTTAATTTTAAGTCATTCTTTTACGACCTAATTTTGATTTTATTGTTATATTTCCTTAATCTTTGCTTATTAACTAAGTTTTATTGAATTGGTCTTTTATTTGGTTTTACGTATGCACATGATGCAAACATAAAATGATGTCATGATTTATTTATTTTAAATAATAGGGTCGGTAATCTTTTATTAGAAAATCATTCGAAGACCATCCCAACGCTTTGGTGAAGTCTCGACGTTTTCCTCACCTAGAGATATCCTCGAAAGAACTCATCTCTATAAGCTCTTCGGAGAAATCCCATCATCGGAATTCCCACCTCATTTACAAGATAAATGTGGCATGCTATGACAAAATAGAATAATGATGTCTACATACACGCGTTTATTGATTTAGGTGGTTCGTAATTTATTCAATTATGTGCTTAATGATTTGTCACATTATTTGTGTTTATTATCATTCGTTACGTTTTTGAAATATTTTTTTATTTTTTCTTATTTTTTTATTTTTATTTTCTTATTATTTATTATTTTTTGTTCACTTTTCTTTTTTTTCGCCTTTTGTTTTCTATTTAAATCTTTATTCTTTAATTATTGTTATCGATTAATATTTTATTTAATTATATAGTTAATTAAACAAACAATTAAAAATTTCTATGCTTAAATTAACTTTATTCAGTAATATTCATTTAAACTAATTAACAAATTATATTAATTTGAGTTTATTATGAAAATTATGAAAATTTATTTTTTTATGTATATTTTCAATAATGACTTATTTGAGTAATGAATAATGGAGTATAGAGTTCGGATTTATCCCAACACTTCGGTGAAAATCCGTCTTGTATTCCTCACCTAGAAAATCTACCTAAAAGAAGTAACTCTTTTCCCTTTTTAGGTTGAATTCCATCATCGGATACTCAAATTAATCATTTCATTCATTTTTTTCATTTAATTTTTTTATTTTATAATTATTTTTATATTTATATCATGTCTCATATTCTATATATATACATAACTATTATTACTATTATTATTTATATTTATTTTTTATTTTTTTATTATTTTTTTATTTTTTATTTTTTATTTTTTATTTTTTATTTTTTATTTTTTATTTATTTTACTTATCTGGGTTTATATTATTATTTATTATCCTATTTAATGTGTGCTTACTGCTAAAATAGATACTCATATTTTATATATATTTTTTATTTTCTCTAATAAAATTTAAACTAAATAAAATGTATTGAAATTAAAAATAAAATAAAAAAAAAAGATTCAAAACAAGGGCCAAATGTAGGGAATATACCTATCTGGGCTTGGGTTAGCCCAGATCCGCGCCCACAAGAGGCCCGAAGCTGCCTTGGATGGTCCGCTCAGCAGGCCCGCAGCTCAGCTCTCCAAAACGTACCGTTTTGTGGCCTCTCAAAACGACGTCGTTTCAGCCTCAGGCTCTTCAGCTCCTCTCACTCCTTTAAACGACGCCGTTTGGTTCCCTCAGTGCAGTATAAAAACCTTTTTTTTTCTTTTTATTTTTTCCCTTTCATTTCTCTCTCTAACTTTAAATCCTCTCCCCTCTATCTAAAATCGTAGCCTCCCCTTCCCTTATCCGGCGTCTCCCCCTTGCCGATCTGACCACCGACAGCTCTCTCTCTCACCGATCTCTTTCTCTAGCCCAAATTTCCAGTCACCCAGATCGGACCAATCTCCCTCTCCTTCTCGTCGATAGGGCTCTCTTTCTCTCGGTCGGCCTTCCTACTCCCCCGATCTGCCTTTTTCCCTCACCGACCAGCCTCTCTCCCTCACCGACCAGCCTCTCTCTCTCATCGATCTCTCTCTCTCCACCGACGCTGCCTAGCCCACCAGATCTAGCCACCGGATCTGGGTTTGGCTTTCTTAGCTTTGCTTCTTCTTTTTTTCTTAAATTGTGGCTTGTTGTTGCTAAGAAAAGATTTCTTTGCATTGGGTATCTTACTGGTTGTTAAAGAGAACTAGGGATTTTGGTTGCTTTTGCTTTTTTTTTTTGCTCTCGTTTTTTTTTGTTTTTTAAATGCTCTCTCTTCTTTTTTTTTTTTTTTTGCAAGGATCTCCCCCGATGTGAGAAATTTTTTAAGGTTCTTAAAGAACCCTTTTGTCCAAATTTTTGGACGATCAGATAAGGCAAATCTTCTTTTGGTAGCATGAATCCCGGATGGCAACCCAAGTCAACAGCACTGGTGTCGGAGCTGATATTCAAATCTTTGGCAACTGAAGGAGCATTGAATGCTCTGTTTTTGTTGACAATGGAGGCCGACTATGCCTCTAGTTTTCTCTTTTTTTTTTGCTTTTATTTTGTTTTTGTTTTTATTATTTTAATTATTTTTTATTTTTATTTTTGTTTTATTTTATTTATTTATATTATATTATTATTTATTATTTTGTTAATTTCAAAATAGGTGTCTACAATAAGGCTTTGTGAAGTTTAAAAACATATTTTGGTTTTTCAAAGTCTTCAAAACTAGTAGGTTGTTCAACATATACCTCCTCTTGAATGATTCCATTAAGGAATGCACTCTTCACATCCATTTGGTATAGCTTGAAGTTCATATGACAAGCAAAGGCAACTAATAACCTTATGGCTTCTATTCTAGCTACTAGAGCAAAGGTTTCTTCATAATCTATGCCTTCCTCTTGATTATATCCCTTTGCCACCAATCTTGCTTTGTTTCTTACAACATTTCCTTATTCATCAACCTTATTTCTAAACACCCATTAAGTGCCAACTATAGGATGATTTAAGGGTTTAGGCACTAGTGACCATACATTGTTTCTCTTGAATTGATCCAACTCCTCTTGCATGGCTAAAATCCAACTTTCCTCTTTTTCAGCTTCTTCAAAACTTTTAGGTTCAACTTGAGAAATGCATGCTGAAAATTCACATGTCTCCCTAGTTCCTTTCCTAGACTTAACTCCATGAGATATGTCACCTATGATTTGTCCTTGTGGGTGATCTCTCACATATCTCCAGCTTCTAGGCAAGTCACTATGCTAGATTTCTTGTCTTTGTAAATTTTCAAGAGGTGGAGCAACGGGTTCTTCCCTAGATGAGTCTTCCTCATTATTTTTGCTATCATTCAGACTCATTTCTTCCATGTGTCTTTCTAGATTTTCTAAATCTTCATTATCCTCATGAATTTCCTTTTCAACATGGATTGATTCATCAAAAACTATATGGACAGATTCTTCAACATTTAGTGTCCTTTTGTTGAAAACTCTATATGCTTTTGAGTTCAAGGCATATCCCAAAAATATTGCTTCATCACTTTTTGCATCAAACTTTCCCAATGGTTGTTTTCCATTATTTAGAACAAAGCATTTACAGCCAAAGCTCCTAAGGTGAGAGATGTTTGGTTTTCTTCCTTTGTACAACTCATATGGGGTTTTTGACATGATTGCTCTAATTGAAACCTTATTAAGAATGTAAGTTGCTGTATTCACAACTTCAGCCCAAAAATACTTAGGAAAGTTGTTCTCACAAAGCATAGTTCTAGTCATCTCTTTCAATGTTCTATTCTTTCTCTCTACAACTCCATTTTGCTATGGTGTTCTTGGTACAGAGAAGTTATGTTCCAGCCCCTTTTCATTGCAAAACTTTTCAAATTCATCATTCTCAAATTCTCCTCCATGGTCACTCCTAATCCTAACAATGGGTGTACCTTTTTCATTCTCAACTTTCTTATAAAAGGCTATGAAGGTTGATAATGCATCATTCTTGTGGGCAAGGAAATAAACCCAAGTAAACCTAGAATAGTCATCAACTATCACTAAGCCATAAGATTTTCCACCTAAACTTGTGGTGCTAATAGGACCAAAGAGATCAATGTGCAGTATTTCAAAAGGTCTAGATGTTGACATAACATTCTTAGTTTTGAATGAAGTTTTGACTTGTTTTCCTAATTGACAAGCTTCACATATTCCATCATTTTCAAATTTAATGCTAGGTAGTCCAACAACTAAATCTTTCTTGATCAGCTTTGTTATGGTGTTTAAACTTACATGTCCTAATCTCCTATGCCACAACTAGCTGTCATTTTCGGCATTGGCTACTAAACATATTTCACTATCATTTTCTAGGTCTTCAAGAAAGATAACATACATGTTTTTCAATCTTTTTCCTATGAATGTAGTCTTGTTAGTGTCTATATCTATTACTTCACATTTGTTGGAATCAAAACAAACTTCGAATCTTTTATCACAAAGCTGACGAAGCTTAGCAGATTATGCTTTAACCTCTAACAAGCAACACATGACTGATTTGAGTATGAGAGTTCTTACCAACCGTTCTTATCCCTTGAATTCTTCCTTTTGAATCATCTCCAAAAGACATGGTTCCTCCCTTTTTCTTGTCGAGCTGAGCAAACAGCATTTCATCCCTTGTCATGTGTCGAGAGCAGCCACTGTCCATGTACCAAGGCTGCTTCTTCTTGCTGTGTTGAGCTTTTGAACATGTTTCCTTTAGGTGCAACTCAACCTACAAAAGCATGGTTCAGTTCTTCTTGATAGGTTACCATACTTTGATGGGTCCTTAAGTGTTAGTGGCAATATATGAACCTTTCCGCACCCAGATTTTTTTGGTTTTTTGCAGGTTTATATTCTTGACACAATCATATGATAGATGGTCGTACTTTCCACAACAATAGCATCTAGCTTATGCTTTATGATGATTCCTTTTAACATAAGAATTTTTCTTTAAAGAATCATTTTTCAAACACTTAAGTGCTGCATTTTCATAAAGAACTTTTTGCAAAGCAGTAGATTTCTCTTTCAGTTCTGCTTTCATAATTTCAAAATCTATTTTTGAGTGTTCTAACTCAATTTGCAGAAAATTCCTTTCCTCAAAAACAGAGTTGAATTCATGTTTTATTTTCTCTAAATCTTTTTCAAGTGATGCAGCCTTTTTCTTCAGATTTTTGTACTTTAAAAATAGGCTTTCAAATTCATCACATAAATTATCATACTCATCTTGTAAATCATTCATGGACATATCACAAGTTGATAAGCATACCTCTGTTTCATCATCCTTTGCCATTAAGCAGATGTTTGCTCTTTCTTTTGAGCTTTCTTCATCATATTTTGTGCTAGAGTCACTATCAGACCAAGCTGCAGCAACCATTGCCTTCTTTGATTTTCTGTTTTTCTTTGGAATTTCTTTTTTCAGCAATGGACATTCAAACTTGTAGTGCCCTGGTTTCTTGCAATCGTAGCAGATCACTTCTTCTTTTTTGCTATTGTCAATCTTGTTTTTCTTCCATGAAGGACCTTGGTCTCTCTTAAGAATTTTTCTTGCAAATCTTCGATTCTTTCTTCCTATCAATTTTTTGAATTTTCTTGCAACAAGTGCAAGTTCATCATCATCATCACATGAGAGCTCTTTCAGCCCTTCTTCAAGCATGCTGACTTTTAGTGCTATATTTTTTTTCTTTTCTTTTGCCTCTCTTTTATCATCTTCTTCTTCTTCCTTGAGTTCCAGCTCATGTGTGAGGAGTGACCTGCATATTTCATCAAGTGTGATGATGTTCAAATCTTTAGCTTCTCTAATGGTAGTTACTTTTGGCTTCCACGATTTAAGTAGACTCCTAAGAAGTCTTTTTACAAGCTCATGCTCGGGGATAGGTTTTCCTAGTTGGTTAAGCTTATTTGTGATGTTTGTGAACTTATCAAACATGCTGGTGATGTCCTCACCAGGTTCCATTTTGAACATCTCATAGCTATGGGTTAGGAAGGCTATCTTAGACTCCTTAACTTGAGAAATCCCTTCATGAAGTATTCTTAACTTGTCACACACTTGCTTAGCTGTTGTACAGCTTGAGACTTTGTTAAACTCAGTGAGAGCTAAGGCACAATGCAAGGTGTTGAATGCCTTAAAGTTAGTCTGCACTTCTTGGTTTCAGCCTCAGTCCATTCAAACCTTAGCTTAGGCATCAACTCATTTGTAACAACATTTACAGTTGAGGGAATAAAGAGACCATCAGTGATGACATCTCACATTTCATAATCTATGGCCCTAATGCATATTGACATTTTAGTGCTCCAATAAGGGTAATTAGAGCCATCAAACAGAGGTGGTCTATTTGTAGATTGTCCCTCAACTACAACTAATTTTTGTTGAGCCATTTGGATCCTCTCTAAGGGTGTTAGACCTTGTATGCAGAGAGCTAGCTCTGATACCAATTGTTGGTCCCAAAATGAGTGCTAGAAGGGGGTGAATAGCACTATCTCGACTCTTTTGCAAAATTGAGACTTGATCTCAAAACAAGGAAAGCAAATCTAGAGAGACAATAGACAAAGTATTTATAGTGGTTCGGTCCAAGACCTACATCCACTACCTTGATTATCTAACCAAGGATTTTCAAACCAAACACTAAAAATAGTGAAATTCACAAGCTTCCACCAAGCTTTTACAATGGTTTTTCTAAGGCTTAGCCACAACCTTTACACTAGTTTTTCACAGGCTCAACTAAAACCCCAATGTGGTTTTTTAAGGCTCAACCACAACCTATCACTAGTTTTTCTCGGGCTAAACTAAAACCCAAGGTGATTTTTCAAGGCTCAACCATAACCTTTACACTAGTTTTTCATGGGCTAAACTAGAACCCCAAGGTGGTTTTTCAAGGCTCAACCACAACCTTTACACTCAACTTTTCAAGGCTAAGTTGTAACCTATAAGCATTCAAGCAAACCTTGCTTGAAGCAAACACTTAGAGTGAAACCCTCACTCTAAGAATATGAAGAATGAAATGAGAAAGTACCTAATGATCACACGGTTGATCTATGTGGTACAAATTTAAGTGCTAAACATAATTGCTAAAGATATGCGTTTGAGTGCAAAGAAGAGTACAAAGAATTTTTAAGTTTGGTACTCCTTTTTAGCTTGAATATGATGAATTCTCTCAATAATCTTCCAAAAGTTGGTTCTTTGGCATTTGAATATGCTTTTATAGTTGGAAAGGCTTGTTTGATGGCTGTTGGAACATTTCTGACCGTTAGAAACAGTTTAGGCAAGGTTCTAGCCGTTAATCTGTCTTGTAGTGGCCTGGTCTATGTTGCAGACAGAGAGCACTTAGTCGGCTAATATTTTTCTCTTGGTCAACTAAGTTGGTTCTGTTTCTCACTAAGCTTCAGCCTTCACTTCTCCACTTTGAGCTTTGTCAAACTAATGATCTTCCTTGTTCCATCAGGGATCTTTCTTTATATTAATCCTCCTTGTTCCTTATCCAAATCACATCTTTAAGTGCTCATTAGGAAGATTGGAATATTGTTTCTTTATGGCCTTTTATCCCGCACACTTAGGTATAGATATTAGACACACAAGGATGGGAATGTTTTATAATCATCAAAAACTAATGGAGCCAACAACCCATCAAGGTCGAATATTATGGAGTGAATAATGGGAAAGAATTTTGTGACATTTTATGTTAATTGGTAAGGATTTAATGGTTTTAACGAATGGTGGTGATGGAAACTGAAAATGACGACATTTAGCATGGAATCACAAATTTCACATTAAACCATCATAGGTCGAATTCTTCATGTAGTGTGTTGATGTTGAAATTGATTTTATTCTAAGTGAATTTGCTTAGGAATTGATGAATTATAGTGTAAGAATGTAGCTTGAAAAATTTTAGTGTTAGTGGACATACCTTGGCCGAATATTCCAAAATGAAATGTGAGGGTGATTTTGTCACGTTTCAAGTTATTTAAATTGTATTTGATAATTTGGAATATTGAAGGAAAAATGGGATTATTTGAAGTATTGAAAGAGAGAAAAAAAAATTAATTGGAGTTGAATTGGGTATATTGGCCGATTAATCGGTGAAAAATCAAATGAGGCCAATATCAATTTATTTAGGTATACGATGGAATTAAGAAAAAAAAAGATATCGTATCTAGATAGTCACCCGAGCATTTCATATTTCATTTTACACATTAGAACAAAGCCTGATTTGGTTTTATATTAATGTAGAACCAATTCAGTGAATTGTTTGTTGTGCATTATGGATAGGTGGTGAGCAAACTACACTGGTAAAAGTACAAAGATTGTACCCGAAGATGGGGATTAGGAGTATATCGACTCCTAGTACTGTGAGTAGACTTATTATCGCCTTAATTATCTAGAGTAATTTTTATTCAATGTGTGATTTTATGAAAAAATTATTTTAAATGGAAAATTTGCTTGTTTTATGAGAAAAATATGAATTTATAAAATAAATTGAATTTTTACAAATTGAATTGAAAATTGAATGATTGATTTGAAATTAGAGTAATTAGAGACCCCACATTATTTTATAAATTATGATTTGAATCAAATGGCTTATGATATTATGGCATGATTGGTTGATTTAATCATTGTATTGAGAAATGTGAATTGTCTGCTTTATACTGATAAATTGCTTAGCACAAAAATTGCCAAGTCATGCTATTGAAATTTTGATTTAATTGGTGGATTATTAACTACTGCAGTAGCCGGGTTTCATGGACCAACCTATTTAGAGGTGGCACGGTAAACCCCACTATATATATCTTTATCTCAATTGTAGAGGCGCAAAGGGTTTTCTTGAGGTATGACAAAGTTCACTTCACGCCAAACCATCACGTGAAGGCGGACTTAGCTAACGCCAAAGATCGGCTGTATCTTGAAAAAATTATGAAATTTTAATAGCCTTGGCGGGCTCAGATGGATGCCTCTGATCAAGGTGTCACCGAGTATGAGTTTTGGCAGAAGTCGAGTTTTATGAATTCATAAGCCATATTTATTATTTGAGTGAAAATGAGTTTATTTCATCTAGTTGAAATGAGTTTGGAATGTTATAAATCAAAGTACGATGAAATGTTTGGATTGTCTCCAATTACTCGACTTTAGATAGTTTACATGGTATTTGTTTACTCACTGGATTTTATAATATCACCACTCTCCTTTCCATCCATTTCAGGCTCAAGTTAGCCAGTAGTTAGCCGATATCGTCGAGACACGAATTTTGGAGTCGCGACCTTGGAAGTCAAAGGTTTTTCCGACTCACAGCCTTAGATCAATTTCATCGTTCGTGGGCCCACTGGTCAATGTATATTGAATTACGTACTTTGGTTATTCTTACTACATTATGTAAGAATTTATTTTGCTTTTACGTCTCAAAAATTATTTATATAGCTTTCTATAAAAATTGTCTTACAAGAAAATAGAATATTTTATTCAATATTTTTATTATATTCTAATAATTAAAATTTCATTTCAAATGAAGGTTTTAGATAGCAAAAACTTATTTTTATTATGAAATATGTGTTTTTACTCACATACAACATTTTTAGATGGATTTTGAAATTTTTGGAGAAAAATGACCAAAATACCCCTGTGGGGTAAAATTTTCTTTTTGATTGTTTTTAACTTGAAAATGGTTCCTATTTCTCCGAAACATGATTTTAGTAACTAATACTCACAGGGGAGATGAAAAGACTGATATGTAAGCCTTACGAGGTTCCGATTGGCATTCCAGGTAATGAGTGCCTATCGGGGCACCGCGGTGGTTGTCACGAGCTCGATTGGAGTTCCAGGTCGTGACACGTCACATGTTTTTGGTGCAATACACCTGTTTGCATTGGATTAAAGACTATTGGTTTTAGAAAAACAAATTTGTTATCCAATTTTTTTATGCTTAATTTCTCGTGGTATATACATTGAAAAAATACATATAATATATCGTTGAAAGTTAACAAAAATTAGAACATATCTATTTTAGATTTATTCATAATAAATCATGTATTCATAATCAAAATTAAACACAATCATATTGGGTTATTATTCTACACATGCTATCAAAATATTAAAACTTAATTCATCAAGTTACATCAAACTTAAAGGCATATTCTAGGCATATTGAGCAATATCTTGACACAAGTATTATGACATAATATTTATAAATAAAAAAATATGTCAAACCCATCATAAATAATTAAGCATGTATTCAAACATAACAATGCATGTAAATAATTAAGCATGTATTCAAACATAAAATGCATGTAAATAATTAACATACAAATTTAAAAGGATGAAAGCAAGCCAAAACCAACTCTAATACTACTTTTGAGTGGTGGGTCAACCTTTTAGTTGAATTTCATTCTCCTTAACCAAAAAGCTTGCTTTATGAATCCTTCTTCATGTTCCAAATGTGCATACAACAACTACACAACAACCTTTCTATTCTCATTGTTACGGAGTAGCTACTCGAGTCCTCTACAATTAATTACATGTTTCAAAATCCTTAAGCCTTGTTGATGGTGCCTTAAGAATGCAGAGAATGAGAGAGTGTTTTTTTGTGTTTTTTGGACTTACTGAACTAACATTTCTTTCTCTTTTAGAAAATTTTGATACGTCTGTTTATTATATAGAGATAATATCTCTATCCTTTTGGGATAAAAAGATGCAATATCTCTGTATCTTAGCTGACTTAGGAACTTTATCCTTATGGATTATTACAAAGATAATCCTTATTAAATTTAAACAAATTAAATTCAAATTTATATCTTATACCAATTATCTGATAAACATTTTTCCAATTATTCAATTAAGAAATATCATAACATTATCCAATATTAATTAATTAAATATTTGTTAATTATCATAAATAATTAACATAGTTATATGTGATAAGGATGCACCACATTTAAATGCAATAGTTTTGTTTATATTTATTTACTTATTGTATTTTATTTCATTTATTCTATTTTATTTTATTTTTGTTGATGCCTAAATGATTTGTGCCTTTTTAAGTCCAATTTATTTTGTGCCTAAGTCACATTGAATCTGGTTTACAAATAGGGTTTTGGACCGAATTTAATTTTTTTTTCTTTAGATTGGGCTTAAGTTCTAGCTCAAAATGCTAATAAGTTTTTGTTTAATCATCTTATAATTTGCTTTTTATTATTTTAAAATTTTTAAGTAAAAAAGATAAAAAAAAAAAAAGAAACATATAATAAAAATAATAATAAAATTTTTGAAAAAAATAAATTAATTTAAAAAAATCAAAAAAGGCAAAAATACAAAGTTTACAAGCAAAAGCCCTTGTGTCATAGACTAAGAGTTCAACCCATGCATCCTAAGCAAGCCAAACAACCCAACAAATTAACATATAGCAATCCAAGTAGTCATGTGATACCTCATCCCACATCTAATGTGAAAGTGATTCTTAAGGCCTATATAAGGGTCTAAGTCAATCACTACTAACAACTTGAGTTTAAGCTTTTAAGGGCCATATGGTTTAAGCTTGAAAAATTGTTGGACCAGTGATGCTTGGACTTGGGTCATTACAATTGGTATTAAAGCATGTACTTGCCTAATTTGGGCTTTCACATTGCGTTGGTGACATCTTGATCTTTTTGAGTGGGCCTTGATTGTGATTTGATTAGGTGAGATTGTGATACCTTTCCCACATCAAATGTGAAAGTTATTCTTAAGGCATATATAAGGGCTTAAGTCAATCACTACTAACAATTTAAACTTAAGTTTTTGAGGACAATGTGGTTTAGGCTTGAAAAGTTGCTAGGCTAGTGGTACTTGGACTTAAGTCGTTACAAGTCAAGGTAGGTTAGATACCCCAACAGGCCAGTAGATAATGAGCCAAGCACCCTAGTAGGCTAGTAAACCAACAGACTAGAAAAAAGGTTCAACTTGTGTATTGAAGGCGTAATTGTTTGCATGCACTTAGGAGTGTAATCTGATTTGAATTCTTGGATTTGTTGATAAATTTAAAAGTAAATTTGATTAAATTATATTAGGATTTAATTTGAATATTATACATCCAAATTAAATCCATTAGCATTATCTTTATCTTGTAAATTCTATCTTGATAAAGGTGGTTATCAACCCATAACTACCCCTCATTTCATTTGTAACTCAACTTGAGAATAAAGAATAATTCTATTTCTCTAAAAGCTCTTTCCTCTACTTTTCCTTTCTTTTATATTCATTATTTTTTAGGTTTTGAGACTAACTTAAGCTTGATTTTTAAAGGTTAATGTTACCCAGAGTTAGGCTAAAGTCTCGGCATGTGATAGTTGGTATCAAAGTTAAGAGTCAAGAGGATGAGTCATGTGACAATTGGTATCAGAGTCAAGAGGATCGAAAAGAGAGATGGCATTCAATGTTGACCAATCCACACCCAACTAAGATCAAGAGGTGAAGGAGTCCAAAGATGTAGTCAAACGAGATAAGTCTAGTTTGAAAGACAAGTTGTCCACTTTTGAAGTCAGGTATCCAAGATGGAAGTTGCGATGGGAGAGATAAATGATAGATTTGAAGAGGTCAAAGTTAACATGGATGAGTTAGGGTCTTGAGATAACAATTTTCAAAGAAAGTTGTAGTCGACCCTCAATAAGTTAATGGATAGGCTCAATCAACATGATACAGCATTTGAAGAGTTGGTCAAAATGTTTTGGTGAGATATATAAAGGCTTAGGGACGAGCTTGTTGCACTGAAGGCAAACATAGGGAGTGGTGTACCAACTACTCAAATGGGTGTGGACTAAAAGTGCCCAAGCCTAAAAAGTTTCTAGGCCAAAAGGAGGCTAAAGATATCAACAACTTCTTATTGAACTCAAAGCAATGCGAATCAATTCAACAGCTATGTAGTTAGTGGACATAATTTTGTTATGGTGGTCGTATGTGCAATGAGAAGCTTAGTAGAGCAACTATCAACACATGGATAGAGTTCTAGAAGTAATTCTATCTTGAGTAACTTCAAAAGCAATCAGAAATGGACTCATCAATTATAAGTTCTATGATTATGATAAAATTAGAAATGAAGTTGCTATAAATACATTTGAGATGCAAGCACTTTAATCTTAAGCCTCTCAAGTAAGTACATCCCAAAAACTTGAACAAAAAACTCTTAGATCACCCATTACCACTCAAATTACAAGGGAACTCTTCCTAAAGCCAAAACAAAAAAAATCACTCACTATCACTCCAGCAGAAAAATCATTACCCAAAGATCCATAATCCAATATGGAAAATTCTATCTACAATATTTCCTTTATTTTAACATCAAAGACATATAACAAGTTATTACTTTATTACAATCCAAGACAACCTCAAGGAAAAGATATTGACAACTCACCAAGGCTGCTGTAAACATTTTGTAAAATTATTTTACTAATTAAAGTGCTGTATAAAACTCTTTTTTTTATTTTGATAAATTCCTGAACACTTTGTGTCAAGTCCGTTTACACTGGTTTTGAAAGCATTCTTAAGCAGGACAATGTGAAAAAGGGACACTCACAATCCACCAAACATTGAAGCTAAGTCTAAAATTTTTTGCACAATTAATGCTGCAGCATATTATACCTGAACTGATTGTATTACCTATACTGTTAGATATGTAGTTACTAAACTTAGTGCAGTAACAACCATTACATCAAATTCCAAGCTAAAAAAAACTTTTTGTCTCAATATATAATTATTATAATTGTTCTGTATAGTTTTAATGCACTTTATGTTTATGCTTTTTTACACATTTCTTTTTAAATTTTAGATCAAAGTTTAAATCACATCTTTTTCTTATAAACAGATTTTTATTAAATTACATACACAATTATTCTTATACCATTTCCATTTACTATCAAAAACTAATTATCTTTTTTCAAACATATGACATAATTCTCACTCTAATCTATACCTTTATATTAAAACTCTATCTTGAGGGCTTGAATTAGGTGTCATCTGGCCTAGCCAATTGCGTGACATGTGGTGCTCAATTGGGATGGAAAAAAGCTGCTTTGGAAGACTCTATATTGCTACCACATGGATTGAATGATTAATGTCCATGCAGTCAATCCATTCAGCCCTTCGGAGCCTTTGGATGCATTGGCTATTCTTAAAAAAGTCAAGGTTTTATTTTTCATTTTATCTCTTACTCTAAAGTTTTTTTTGAGTTTTTGTGTTTTTGAGAGCGCTTAATGGTCACTTCTTTTCATTTTTACTCTCTAGAAAGTTTTTTTTTTTTTTTGCCCTTTTCTCCTTTTTTTTCTTTTGTTTCTTTACTTTGCTTTAGAAAAGGCTTCTATATGTAACACCTGACCCTAAATTGTCTATAACATGTCATTCACATGCATTGGATAGCATGTTTGCCTATTGAATTGCCCCGAAAAACTAGTTAAATGACTATATTACCCCTAGTAATACCCTTGAGTCGATTAAACCTCAAACAAGTTCAAACAAGGATTTTAAGAGTGAAATTGAGGATTTCACAATCCAGGGATTACTTAAAACTATGATTCGGAGTTCGAGGTCCAATTTGGAGTCAATCGAGAAAATTGACCAATTAGGGACAAAACGGTCATTTTGCCATTTAAAGACAAAATGGAGATTTTTATAAAATATTTTGATTACATTTGACCAAGAATAATTATATGAAATATAATATGATTATTGGAGAATAAAATGAAGTTTAACGATGAAAAATTGTGATTTTCGGTATTTTTGGAGCACAAAGGCAAAACTGTAATTTTACCACTAGAGGACAAAACGGGAATACTTAGAAAATATTTTGGCCCCATTTGATTAAAATTGATCAATTTAAGTGTAATTTGAGGCTGAAAAGTGAAAAAAATATAATTTCGATACATTTCGGAGTATAAGGGTAAAATCGTAATTTTTTCACCTCAGGGGCAAATCGGTAAATTTTTTACCCTAGCACTTGTCAAGACCAAGGATTTTATTTAACAATGGAATGGATAAATATTGAAATAGTTGTGGTGGAAAATCAAGAAGAAAAAGTCAAAAAGTTAAAAAAATGAGCCAATGGCATTATGCCATGTGGCAAGCCATTTTAATTTAATATTAAACTAATAAAATCAGCTTAAAACCCTCACTTTTTCTCTCCAAATTCAGCACAAACCAGATCCAAAGGAAAGGAAAGGAAACAAAGGGAAAAAACAAGAAAATTAGCCAAAAATCAAGGGATTTCAAGTTGTTTTTCAAGATTCAAGCCAAACCAAGGTAAGATTTCTTTAGTTTTACCTCAACCCTAGCTTACCCATGCTTTAGTTTTTATTTTTCATGATTGAATGATGAGTTATCATGCTGAAAACCTTCAGGCCGAATGGGTATGGATGATGATTTGATATTGGAATTGCTTGAATTTGAACTATGTTAAGCTTTAGTGGTAGTTAAGCATGGTTATGAACAAAAATTAGCAATAAAAATAATTTTTCCTCTTGAAACCCATTTATGCCAAATTTTAGAGGGAGAAATTGGTTGCTGAAAATGATGTTAAATTGAGGAATTTAGGTGTTATTTAATGTTTGGTGAGGTTAGGAAATTAGTGGAAATTTTCTGAGCAAAAATCAAAATTTTTACCCACTATGGGTAAAATCGTAATTTTCAGTCTAGGATTGACACATTGACCCATACTCACTGTAATTGAGCATTATGGATATAATTGAACTATTAGAAATTGAAATGGGTCAAATCAAAATTTAATTGAGGATTTTAGCAATTTAGACGGGTGTAGGCGAGTCGGTCGGACACCGTGATTTAACGACTGTCCGTACCATTTTTACCCAATTTCCAAGTATGTAGAGCCTAAAATAAATTATATTGGTTGGACACAAATAATGGAATTTTGTGTCGTGAATCGTGTATAGGTGGTGGGCTCCCGGACACGGGAAAAAAATATGGTGTAGTAGAAATTGAAAACAAGAGTATCGTGCACTCCTAACGAGGTGAATGGATAAATTATCGTCTTTAATATCTAGAGTGGATTTATTATGAATTTATGCTTTTTAAAGCATGATAAATTTGAAAGTATAAATATTAGAATTTTCAATGAAAAGGTATTTCGATGAAATACTATTTTTGAAATTAAATGTCAATTTTATGAAATTGAGTATATGGAGAACTATTTGATGAATTGTATTATGTATACATGAATTGAAATTTGTGGCTTATGACATTAGAAAGCATGCTGGCTGAATTCTATATTATTGTGAATGACATAAATTGTCTATTGATTTTGATGACTGGATATAATTATATTGGCCATGTTATGCTACTAGACTTTATAAATTTGGTGGACTACGATTAAAAAAACACTACAGTGAGGGTTTACCGTGGACTGCCTTTAGGAGGGGCATGGTAAAACCTGATAAATTGTTACCTCGGTCGGAAAGGCACGTAGGGGAACTCCCGAGGTAATGTTAAAATTCACTTCACGCTAAACCACCACGTGAAGATGAATTCGGTCAACGCCAAGGAACGGTTGTATCTCTAATTGAAATATGTTTATAACAGCCTTGGTGGACTCGGTTAGGGTGCCTCAGGCCAAGGCATCACCGAGTAAGGATTTTGGCTTAAGCCCGATTCTAAGAAAATCATAAGCCTTAATGATTTTGATAATTTTGATGATAATTCATGAAATTGAAATAAATTGCTTGAATAGAATTCAAGTATGTGCTATGAAACGTGTTATTACTCAATATTTGCACTAGTCTCCATCTACTCGACTTTAGATGTCATAGATGGTAATTATCTAACTCACTGGGTTGTCAAACTCACCATCCTCTCTTCCCCCTTTCAGGCTCGAGATCATTGGTAAGCACTCGGAGTGTATATAAAGGCTTGATTGAAGCCGCGTTCTTAGCATACAAAGGTACATAGTTGTACATAGTAGGGCCCATGTGTTATTGTAAACCGATTTGTATAATTGAGTTATTTACATGTTATTATGTATAAATTTATCCTACTTTTATGTTCAGAAAACTGGATTTCAAAATTTTTGAACAAAACAAAAGACGAAAATGTTCTCGCGTGGTTAATTACGCAATTCGACTATTTTAATCTAAAATATAAATTTTATTCTTTGAAAAATGTTTCTTGAAAATTATTAACCACGGGAGATATGGAAAACTGGTACGAAATGCCTTACAAGGTCTCGATAGAGTACTCGGGGATTGAGTGCTTATCGGGACATTGCGACAGTTGTCACGGGCTCGATGGGAGATTCCGGGTCGTGACAATCTTATTGGTATCAGAGCATTTAGTTGTTTTGGTTGTAAAAGTATGAAAAATTTTTATTTTTAAAGTTGATTTAAAGATCTACATTGACACTGCGTGGCCCCGAATCGAGTTAAGTTAGGTCCAATAGAGTGTGCATGTCTGCACGTAGATTTTAAAAACTTATTTGTACCTTTGTGAGGTATAGTGACTAAATCGTTACTGTCGATTTTGTATAAGTATTGTGGTACACAGAGTATCCTTTTACAATGTCTCAAAAGGACGACAGTCTTGACACCTCTTGTAGCATTAGTGAGGAATCGACTGATTCCACTACTGAAAGCCGATGGTGTCTTGAACTTGATAATCCGGAAGGATATTCATCTAGAGTTCCTATAGATTGGGCTCTATCAGATTTGGGAGTGCAAGTTAGGATAAAGGAGAGCCCTAATGATAGCGAGACTGACGAGAGTATTGATAGTAATGATGTTAATCAAGGTATGAGAAATTTTCTTTTGAAAGGAATTAGGAAATGTGCTGAAAAAAAGAAGAAAATGAGAAATTTAAGTATAGAGGAAATTATGAAATGAAGTTTTAATATTATAAGAAGAGAATCTGGCATGAATAAAGTTTATTAAAGGTAAATGATAGGATTTGAGAAGGATGAGTTCTTGATTTCTAAGAATTGAAAGTCTGAGTGTACAGAGAGATGAAATGTTCTATGATTTTGTACGAAAGGTAAATAAATTAGCGGAAACATAAGACAGAAAGGATAAGTGATTATGAATAATAAAAACAGTAGTGGGGTGCGATCATACCAATACTGATGCATCGGATCCCATTAGCACTTCGAAGTTAAACGTGCTTGAGCAAGAGTAATAATAGAATGGGCGACCTTCTGGGAAAAGTGTCTTAAGATACGATATGAAGTATGAGGGTTTTTGAAGATATTTATTGATGAAAACATAAATCGTAAAGTATACTTTCTTCATGAATTTTGGATTTTTTTTTGAGAAATTACCATGGTAAAGCATTTGTTAAAGGTAAACGAAGGTTGAATCATGATTCAAATATTTAGAAATTGAGAGTGATATGAATGGATTAAAAGATGACTTTGGCATACTATAATAGATGGTATGAATAATTTGAATGAAAAGGATTGGTGACAACACCAGATCAATTATGAGGTATACTAGAAACTTTGGAAGATAAAGTGGAGCATGCACGATAATGAAATGGAAAAACATAACGTTGTAATACGATATGGTGAAGTTGTTATATATTATGGAACTTTTTAAATATTGATTTGATTTGGTTGGGAGGAAAGGATTAGTAGTAACACAAGTAAATTAATATTTACGTGCATGAAGGTAAATGCACTATGTTGATTGAGTTGTTATGTTCCTATATAAATAGTGTTGGAATTTTGAAAGGTTTATGAGTGAATAAGCGAGGAAAATATATAGTAGCTTAGAAGGAATTGGCATTGATTTCGACTAAATGACTGTGAAATTTCAAGAATGGTTGGATATATTGAGGTTTAAAGATACAAGTGTATAAGTCAATTTAAGAATGAACATCAGGGATTATTATGATTGACGTGTGATCACGAAGTAAAAAGTTAATGAATAAATTTATTCAAAAGGTGAACTTGAATTTTGCTATGCATAGTATGGAGAGTTACAAGATTAAAGGACAAAATGTGGTGAGATGGTTAAAGGCATTCTTTTCAGGGGAAGGAAAGGTTTCGGTTTCGAACCTCCCCGTGTCTAATTGTGGGCTGCAGACTGTAAGGAAAACCGTGTTAGAGGGATGAGGACCCAGACATGACGGTACCCTGGAGAGATAGTCTTTCGAAGGGAATGTCATCTGTGGATGTGACAGGTTGAGATTAAGTGACTCAGAAATGTCAAATCTAGTCTAAATGCCACATAGAGTTATATAATTAAGATTGATATACATGAGTTACTTGAAAGATCAAGTTAAAAGTTTATTAGGTTCAAAGTGCGATTTATGGCACGAATGATCAAGTCAAGGTACATATTTGAAGTATTAATGATATTGTAATGTAAAGACATATGAGAGAATGAAACCTAAGTGTAAGATTTGAAACGATAAGAAAAGAGTATGAGTATGCTAATGGTATGGGACTGTGCACGGATATGACAAAATATTGATATGAATTATGAAGGATATTCATTGGTTTAATATGAAGTTTTATTAATTGGAGTTTTAAGTGCATTGGAAAAAGTGTTAAAATAGAAATGAGGAATAAATTAAAAGATTTATATGTTGCTACATATAGAGATACATGGATAAAAGAGAATTTAAGAGTTTTTGAAATGGACATATTAAGATAAGCTATTATGTAAAGCATCAAGATCAATGCTCAATTGATTAAAGTCCGATTGGAGGAGAACAAAAGAGATGAAAAGTTAAACTTTGTGGATGGCTAAGTAAGCGTGAATGAGGAGTGAAATAAATTATGAGATATTGATGAGGAATATCAATACTAAATAATAATATTGTGAACGAGAGATTACCAAAGTGGCATAATAAATGTGACGATGTGAAGTGATGTTATGGAAAATTACAAATTTTGTTTTAATCCAGTTGAATGAAAAGAATTGATAACAATGCAAGGTTGTTTAAGTGATGTGTTAGAAATCCTTGAAGATAAATTGAAATATGAATAGTCAAGTGCGTATTTGAATATTTTGGTGAGCAAATGTATACCTTTAAGTAAAGGATACGTTTAGAGGATAGAAAAGCAATTAAGCGATTAAATATTTCAGAAGTGATTAAATCCCTGTAAAAAGAAATTATGGATTATAAATGACGAGCCTAAGATGTATGATCTTAAGAATGGCTAAGGAGCTAAATAGTGAAGCCATAAGTTAAGTGGTCATAAATAATGAGAAACCTAAATGTAAAATAGAGATTTCCAAGACAATACTTAAGAGAAGTATTGCTATTAATGAGGCGAAAATAAGTATAGAATTAAATGGTTATAAAGAGAAAGTGGTAAGACAAAAATGATACTTACGTTAATATTGTGAGGTACTTGAGGAGAACTCAATTTCAAGTACCATTGATAAATTGATTAAGAGAAAATCATGTAATGTTCATATAACAGAGTAAAGCAAGGGATGATAGAAAAGCCACTTTGAGAATGAAAATCTTCTGACGGGTTATGGAGATTGGAAATTGAAGTTGGTTAAGGTACATAAAATTTAAACGAGTTTGAGTTTTATGAGATAAAGTAATACCGGAATTGATGATATTGCATGAAATACAATGAATTGTGTCAAAGCGAAAACTTAAAGAATCAATGGAATTAGAAAATGTATGTGCATAGTAGACAACAATTGAATAAAAATGGTATGGAGTACATAAGGAGTATATTGGAATGAGATGCAAATTAGATATGAGAATATTGACACAATTGTGGATGTAAGATATCTTTAGAAATTGTTTGGAATATATAGACTTGAGAAGCTTATTATGGATCCAAAAAACATTCTATTTTTTATAAACTGAAAGCGTTGAGAGTATGCCAGATGATACATCGGTTAAGTGTGACCCTCGTGCACGAGTGAGCTCTAGCTAGAGACATTTTCAGGTCACCGACGAGCTGTTAGACATGGTTGGGGCCATGGTCTGTGATATACATGGTAAGGCCACAAATGATTTATGCGGCTGCGACCGCTTGATATCTCCGATGTCGGCCAACATCGTTGAGATTGCCATGGCATTATATGGGAATCCAGTGGAAGTGATGCTCCCGGATGTTATTACGTGAAAGTGGGTCCACGTGTTGATGTTATGTTTTCCTACTCGAGAGCATTGTGAGTTTTTCAACGCGTACTTTTATGCATGGAGATGATTATATGATCAATTAAAGTAAAGGATGAACTTTAAAAGTTTGAAGTTTGAAATTGATGTGTGATGAATTGTATGAATAGCACAATAATGAGAATCTTCATCGAAAATTAAAATCTTGTGAAATTAAGGAATTTGGGGAAAAATAGTCAAGAAAATGGAATCTATAGTATGAATTCATATGAGATGGATTTAAACGTTGACATTAAGAGAATTAAGAAAATTGAAGTTGTATAAAGGCAAAGTAAACATGAGGTATGTGGGGATAATTGAGATCACAAATTTTCCCTATATAAAGAATATGTATAGAAGGAATGCGATATGTTGATGATGCTGTAAGATACATGATAATGTTTGGGGATAAGGATGAATGAATGGAGGTTAAAAGGTTTAATAAAGGATCAAGTGATAATAGGAATAGAGACACTGAACATGTCTCTAGGCAAGAAATCATGATTCAAGAGATTATTACTGATTAAATTTCTAAAGGTTCAAAATAAACATAAGTAAAAGACATAAGTTAAATTGAAGGAAATTGAAGTAACGAATTAGAATTTTCTTATAAAGGAAATAACATGAGAGGTTAAATATCAAATGAAAATCTGATACCCCTATTTTCCTTAAATGTGATTAATGAAATTTTGAGGTCAAAATTTTATTTTAAGGGGGGTAGTGTTGTAACACCTGACCCTAAATTGTCTATGACATGTCATTCACATGCATTGGATAGCATGTTTGCCTATTGAATTACCCTGAAAAACTAGTTAAATGACTATATTGCCCCTAGTAATACACTTGAGTCGATTAAACCTCGAATAAGTTCAAACAAGGATTTTAAGAGTGAAATTGAGGATTTCACAGTCCAGGGATTACTCAAAACAGTGATTTGGAGTTCGAGGTCCAGTTTGGAGTCAATCGAGAAAATTGACCAATTAGGGACAAAACGGTCATTTTATCGTTTAAAGACAAAATGGAGATTTTTATAAAAGATTTTGATTACATTTGACCAAGAATAATTATATGAAATATAATATGATTATTCGAATATAAAATGAAGTTTAACGGTGAAAAATTATGATTCTCGGTGTTTTTGGAGCACAAGGGTAAAATGGTAATTTTGTCACTATAGGACAAAACGGGAATACTTAGAAAATATTTTGGCCCCATTTGATTAAGATTGATCAATTTAAGTGTAATTTGAGGTTGAAAAGTGAAAAAAAATGTAATTTTCGTACATTTCGGAGTATAGGGGCAAAATCGTAATTTTTTCATCCCAATGGCAAATCGGTAAATTTTTCGCTCCAGCACTTGTCAAGACCAAGGATTTTATTTAACAATGGAATGGATAAATATTGAAATAGTTGTGGTGGAAAATCAAGAAGAAAAAGTCAAAAAGTTAAAAAAATGAGCCAATGGCATTATGCTATGTGGCAAGCCATTTTAATTTAATATTAAACTAATAAAATCAGTTTAAAACCCTCACTTTTTCTCTCCAAATTCGGCACAAACCAGATTCAAAGGAAAGGAAAGGAAACAAATGGAAAAAATAAGAAAACTAGCCAAAAATCAAGGGATTTCAAGTTGTTTTTCAAGATTCAAGCCAAACCAAGGTAAGATTTCTTTAGTTTTACCCTAACCCTAGCTTACCCATGCTTTAGTTCTTATTTTCCATGATTGAATGATGAGTTATCATGCTGAAAACCTTGAGCCTGAATGGGTATGGATGATGATTTGATGTTGGAATTGCTTGAATTTGAACTATGTTAAGGTTTAGTGGTAGTTAAGCATGGTTATGAACAAAAATTAGCAAAAAAATTAATTTTTCCTCTTGAAACCCATTTATGCTGAATTTTAGAGGGAGAAATTGGTTGCTGAAAATGATGTTAAATTGAAGAATTTAGGTGTTATTTAATGTTTGCTGAGGATAGGAAATTAGTGAAAATTTTCGGAGTAAAAATCAAAATTCTTACCCACTATGGATAAAATCATAATTTCAAGTCTAGGATTGATACATTGACCCATACTCACCGTAATTGAGCATTATGGATATAATTGAACTATTAGAAACTGAAATGGGTCAAATCAAAATTTAATTGAGGATTTTAGCAATTTAGACACGTGTAGGCGAGTCGATCGGACACCATAATTTAACAACTGTCCGAACCATTTTTACCAAATTTCCAAGTATGTAGAGCCTGAAATAAATTATATTGGTTGGACACAAATAATGGAATTTTGTGTCGTGAATCGTGTATAGGTGGTGGGCTCCCGAACACGGGAAAAAAATACGGTGTAGTGGAAATTGAAAACAAGAGTATCGTGCACTCTTGACGAGGTGAGTGGATAAATTATTGTCTTTAATATCTAGAGTGGATTTATTATGAATTTATGTTTTTTAAAGCATGATAAATTTTAAAGTATAATATTACAATGTTCAATGAAAAGATATTTCGATGAAATACTGTTTTTGAAATTAAATGTCAATTTTATGAAATTGAGTATATGGAGACCTATTTGATGAACTGTATTATGTAACATGAATTGAAATCTGTGGCTTATGACATTGGAAAGCATGCTGGCTGAATTCTATATTATTGTGAATGACATAAATTGTCTATTGATTTTGATGACTGGATATAATTATATTGGCCATGCTATGCTACTAAACTTTAAAAATTTGGTGGACTACGATTAATAAAACACTGCATAGAGGGTTTGCCGTGGACTGCCTTTAGGAGGGGTACGGTAAAACCTGAGAAATTGTTACCTCGATCGAAGAGGCGCGTAGGGGAACTCCCAAGGTAATGTTAAAATTCACTTCACGCTAAACCACCACGTGAAAATGAATTCGGTCAACACCAAGGAACGGTTGTATCTCTAAATGAAATATGTTTATAACAGCTTTGGCAGACTCGGTTAAGGTGCCTCAAGCCAGGGCATCATCGAGTAAGGATTTTGGCTTAAGCCCTATTCTAAGAAAATTATAAACCCTAATGATTTTAATAATTTTGATGATAATTCATGAAATTAAAATAAATTGCTTGAATAGAATTCAAGTATGTGCTATGAAACGTGTTATTACTCATTATTTGCACTTGTCTCCTTCTACTCGACTTTAAATGTCATAGATGGTAATTATCTAACTCACTGGGTTGTAAAACTCACCACCCTCTTTTCCCTCTTTCAGGCTCGAGATCACTAGTAAGCACTCGAAGTGCACATAGAGGATTGATTGAAGCCGTGTCCTTAGCATACAAAGGTACATAATTGTACATAGTAGGGCCCACATGTCATTGTAAACTGATTTGTATAATTGAGTTATTTACATGTTATTATGTATAAATTTATTCTACCTTTACGTTCAGAAAACTGGATTTCGAAATTTTTGAACAAAACAAAAGACAAAAATGCTCTTGCGTGGTTAATTACGCATTTCGACTGTTTTAATCTAAAATATAAATTTTATTCTCTAAAAAATGTTTCTCAAAAATTATTAACCACGGGAGAGATGAAAAACTGGTACGAGATGCCTTGCGAGGTCTCGATAGAGTACTCGGGGTTGAGTACTTATCGGGACATCGAGGCAGTTGTCACTGGCTCGATGGGAGATTCCGGGTCGTGACACTATAGGTCATGTGTCCCATTGATATAGGAATGGCATTTTGGTCTTTTTCTACTGCGATGTTTCTAGATTTTTTTCGTGCGCTCTAGGTTTTTCCGCTAGCCCTCTTTTTTCTTTTCCATTTTTCATTTTTTTGTCTCTATCTTATCTTCTTGAACTATTATTTTCTTTTATGATTTTATTTTGTTTTCTTTCTTTGTTTCGATGCTTTTTGTTCGTTTTCTATACTCTTTGATTAGTTCAAGTGGTGTTCTTCTTAGTTTCCTTACATTTTGTATTTCGATTTGCAATTGCTTTTTTCTTCTTTTTTTTTTTTTTTTTGCATTTCATTTTCACTATTCTTTTACTCTTTCTATCTTTCCCTTCTTCATTTCTCTCTTCTTTTTTACCTTTCATTGCTCTTCATTCTATGATTTTGATTTCTTCTTTTGTTTTAATCTATGGGCTTTGTGATTTGAGTGTATTTATTTGCAAGTTTTACTCTTTTTTAATTTGTTTCATGTTTTCATTTTTCAAGTTTTATTCTGATTATTTTCTTTCATGGTTTGGGTTATTTTTTATTTTATTTGCTTTTCTACCGAAAACACATAAATAGAATTTAAGAAGAAAATCAAACCAAAAAACATGAAGATTAATCCTAAATAGAAATCCAAAAAATTTTGTGAAGAATTATAAACATATAATAAAAATCCATGAAGAAGATTTCACAATAAGATCACAATAATCCTAAACATAATTTATTATATTTGGGTTCTTTATTATGCTTTTTTATAATGTTATTGTTTTCATACAGAAAATAGAAACCTTTCATGTAAGTTTCTAATTTTCTTTTTTTTTATCTCATTTGATTTGTTTATTCAAGATTTTATTATTTGGGTTTTTTGTTACTTTTTTATTTTTTTAATGTTATTGCTTCCATATAGAAACCAAAAGCCTTTCATGTAAATTTTTAATTTTTTTTTCTTTTTATCTCATTTGATTAAGTGTGCGGTTATACTTTTCTACAATAGACAACAATTTACTTACACTTTTTCTCATTATGAGATTGAGTTATTTATTTAGTTTTTCTTTTTCTTTTTTGTTATTCTTTCTCTTAATGTTTTAATTTCTTTACTGATTACATTTATAATTTTGACATTTTCTTTTTTTAAAAGAAGTAGCTGTCATAACATGTAGGTCCAAGAACCCTATCATTAGACGTGGAATGGAGTCACCACCAATCTTTTTTATAAGATACAATTAGTCACCTATTAAATTCATTTTATTCGATGAAATCCTAAATTAATTTTAGGTCCATCTAAAGAATAATAATCAGGTCCACAAATTTTAGAGTTAGGTTTGAAAGTATGGTTATGCACATGGAAGGATTAGCACCTTTATGATTCCCGTTCCACGAATGGTACTATTTAATCATATGTTATCTTATTTTAACCTTAATTCTTTTATTTCCTTAATCATTGTTTATTATTCTATATTTTATTTTATTTGCCACTTTAAGTACATTATCCGATTTATGTGTGTGACATGCACATGATGTAATTATACAATACATGGCACAAACCTTGATAAATGTCAAATAAAAACCTTTTGTTAAAAATATTTCCTAAATCTGTCCATCATACTGATAGGACCCAAGGATACTCTCACACCTAGGGAATTACTTGGGAAAACTCACATTCGCAAGCTTATCAAACAAATCCCATCATCGAGGTAATCATTTTTGAGTAAAAACAATATTTTCATGTAATGCAAACGCTAATACAAGTGAAGGCTTTTTATGAAGAACAATCTCTAAACCCTCTTATTATACTAGTGGGACCAAGGGATATTTTTTCACTTAGGAAATTTTTCAAGCGAACTCGCTTTCATAAGCTTTCTTGACAAGTCCCATCATCAAAGCCTTGACTTGCGTACAAAATATATCGAGATGCTATGACATTTAAATAATGCGATAATGGTGCATGACATGCTATAAATTTCAATATTTATTGTGGTTCATACCTTATGTTCATGTTATTATTATTTTCCATTTTATTATTTTCTTTTTTTATTTTATTTTATTTTATTTTATACTTTTTTTTATTAATATTTTAAAGAAATATTTATTCAGATTACAATATGGGACTTAAATGGCAATCGACCTTCCCTTTTTCTCTTTTTTTTTTCACTTTCTTTTATTATTATTATTGTTGTTGTTGTTGTTGTTGTTGTTGTTGTTGTGTGGGCTTGTTAGCCCATGGCCCTAAATGGCCTTCTTCGAACTTAGTTGATAAATTGAGTCTCAAACCCATTAAATCTTTAAGCCCCACTAAAATGAATAAGAAACAAAAATGAAATTAAAAGGCAAAAGAATAAAAATCATAAAATAAAATAAAAGAAATCAAGCCTAGACAAAATAAAGTGTCTGCAGCTACCATACAAGTAAAGAAGAAAATTCTCTTATCTCTACGGTGATTACATTGTTTTTTTTATATGAATTTTTCTATTTTTTAAGTTAAAGTGGTTTTTGGATTAATTTGTTAGCATGTGTTTGATTAATGTTGCTTTATTTTGTTATACAATCTTGATTTTTTAAGCTTAAGTTAGTTTCCAAATATAATTATTTTAAGTATTTTAAATTTCGTTTTTATTTTATTTCTTAATTTCATGATTTTTTATTTGTTCAAGCTTTTATTATTTAGGTTTTTTATTATTTTTATTTTTATAATGTTAGTGCTTCTATATAGAAACCAGAAACCTTTTATGCAAGTTTCTAAATTTTTTTTTCTTTTTATCTCATTTGATTAAGTGTGTGATTATACTTTTACTATTGTAGACAACGATCTACCTAAAAATACCGGGAATCATAATTTCGCACTGTTAATATTCATTTTATGCTCCAATAATCATATTATATTTCATATAATTATTCTTGATCATCTGAAATCAAAATCTTTATTAAAAATCCCAATTTTATCCTGAAATTGAAAAATGACCGTTTTGTCCATAATCGGTCAATTTCCCCAATTGACTCCAAATTTACCCTCGAACTCTGAATTACTATTTCGAGTAATCCCTGATCTGTGAAATTCCTTATTTCATTTTAAAATCCCTATTTTATTAGTTCGAGGCATAAATCAACTTATTTGTACTTCTAAGAACAATACCGGCTTTTTATCAACTCTACCGGGCTATTCAGATATGCAAGCATGATGTCACATATGTAAATGTCATATCAGATAATTTAAGGTCGGGCTTGACAACACTACCCCCCTTAAAATAAAATTTTATCCTCAAAATTTCACTTACTTAGCTCAGAAAGAAGGTGGGAGTATTGTCTTCCATTATTTCCACAGATCTTTTACTTTTGGAGTTACTACCTTAGTCGTTCTCAACGACTTGACTGCTTTTTGAGTCTATACCACAATTAGCAAAGATAAATTTTCTATCACAGATGCGTGCTCGGGACATTGATCTCAACATATCTATATTACCTATATGGTATGCCACAGTCATCCCTTAGGGCATGTTTCATTACCAATATTCACATATCTTTACCATAATAATTTCTCCAATAAATTAAACCTTGTGGGGGAAGACATACTTTACAATTTATATCTCCCTCTATAAGCATCTCCAAAAATCCTCATGTCCTATGTCCCACATTAGGATATTATTCCCATATGGTTCAATAAATCACAACTTCATCACACATTTAATGATTCATCATTTATAGTATCCCATTGTTCTCATAGTCATAGCCGATTATATTTCTCATCTTATAACTCCAATAATTTATTGACCTCTAGTACCAAAAGATCATAGAACAGTTCATCTTTCCGTACATTTATATTCTCAATCCTTATAAATTAAGGATATATCTTTCTCAAATCCCATCATTTACCTCCATACTCAAATTTATAATCCTTGACTTAATCCCATCAATTGGTGATCAATCCATAGTACCGTAAAGTTTAATCATTATTAAATCTAGTAATTACTTGAACCATTAATGGCTTCCTATTTCAGCCTTCAGTACTTATTTAAAATAATCGATTTTGCCATCAAGATAATTATCCATCTTCAATACTTATATTGCTAATCTACCTTTGTCATACTAAAAGAGTTTCACACTCATTCTATCGTTTAAATAACTACTCCATCATCCGTTTATATTATACAAAACAAAAGTTAACTCTTAAGCCTTTTATGTAAGGAATTATTATCCTTCATATACTACATCTGCCTAGGATTACCATATTACAAGTTTCAACAAGGCACTAAACATCTTTAGGATCATTATTATCATGATCCTTTTTCGAGTCCGTTTCAAGTTTTCCTTCTTTCTTCTCTTGCCCTTCACTTACATTGCTCACACAACCTTAGGGAGAATGTCTAACGACCGATGCAGATGTTTTCCAACTATAATACTCTTATACACTCGGAAAACAAACAGGTCTCTATATGCAGACTCATGCATTCTATTCGACTTAACTTAACTTGAGCCACGCAATGTCAGTGTAAATTTCTTAAAACAACTTTAAAATCAAAATTTCGATCTTTAAAATCAAAAACCATGATCTTTTAACCAAAAGCTCTGATACCAATTGAATTGTCATGACCCGGAACTCCTATCGAACCCGCGACAACCGTCGCGATGTCCTGACAGACATTTAATTCCTTGAATGCCTCTCAGGACCTCGCAAGGCTTTCGTATTAGTTTTTCATCTCCCTTGTGAGCAACATTTAGTGAATTTTTTTTTTCTGATTAAAAATATAACATACAAGTAAAATAAACATAATTTACAATTGAAAATAAATCTAAATGTCTAAAACATTGGTTCGAAGCAAAATTTTGAATATATGAATATAATAAAAATATTCAATAAAATAACATTATATATATTTTTATAAAATAATATTTATAGAAACGTCGGTACATAATTTTTATAACATAAAACTTGAATATATTTATACATACTAAAATGCAAGTAATCAAAGTATAAAATTACTTTTACAATGACATGTGGGCCCACTATGTACAACTATGTACCTTAAATGCACTGGATTTCAACTCCGCCTCGTTCTTGATGTCACAGCTATCTAGTGTTTTTCTCGAGCCTGAAATGGGTGGAAGAAAGGGTGGTGAGATTATAAAATCCCAACGAGTAAACAAATACTAGCTAAATTATCTAAAGTCGAATAAAAAGAAACAAAATTTCAAATTTCTTTCTTTGTACTACCATTCGTCTTATCTCAACTCAGTTCAATTGAGTAGAGACAAATAAAACATTCTATCGAGCAAAATAGAATTATTTTACTCGATTAAATTAATATTTAATATGGCTTATGTATTTCTCAAAATCTTAACTTAGCTCTTGCCAAAAATCATTCTCGGGGATACCTCTGTACAGGCATCTGACTGAGACCGCCAAGACTATTCAGTGTCATATACACATGAATATATTTTTATATTTGAAAATCTTATCTAGCCATGCCTTGGCGTTGGCTAAGTCTCACTCTCACTCGGTGGTCCACGTGAAGTGCACTCAAACTTTACCTCCAGAGAAACCCCCCACCCCCCACACCTGGCTCTCTAATAGAGGTAAGATAGTCTAATTCTGTGCCCCCTCTCTTAGGCTGGCCCACAGAACTGGTATCACTGCAGCGATTATTTTATCTACCACCTCATTTATAAAATCTTAACTAGCATGATACGACAATTTATCACGATTTAGCCGCTTAAGGCTGAAAACACAGTATATATAATTTTTGCATAACTAGTCCAGCCATTCATGCTCATATAATGCTATAAGCCATATAATTTAAAACACAATTTATAACACAATCAAACCGTCTCCAATTACTCTAATTTCAAAACCAATTGTTTTATTTTTCAAATCAATTTATAAAAATTTAATTTATTTAGTAAATCCAATTTTTTTTATAAATTTCACAATTTTCTCGTAAAATCAATAATTCACCCAATACAATAATTTTTCATAAAATCATTAAATTTAATAAAATCTACTCCAAATAATTAAGACGATAAATTATCCACTCACAGTTCTAGGAGTAGAAATACTCCTATCCTCCGTCTTCGGGTGCAGTCTCTTACCCGAATCAATTTGCTCACCACCTATCCATCATCCGTGACACAAAAATTTAATAAATTGTGTCAATTTATCATAAATTATTTCAGGCTCTACATAATGCATGGGAATGGGGTAAAAATGGTTCGGACAGTCGTTTACTCACGATGTCCGACCGACTCGCCTACGCGCGTCTAAATTTCTATAATTCTTAATTTAACTCAAAATCAATTTTTTTCAATTTCTATACCTCAATTACACCCAATTTGACTTAATGTTCCTCAGTATGACGCAATTTATTAGTCTTGGTCGTAAATTACGAAAATACCCTAATGGGTAAAAATTTTGATTTTTCTCTGAAAATTCCCATAATTTTCTAATTCCATAATTCATCAATTCTCAACAATTTCACTTCAAATGAAACCATTTCATTTTCCACATACCCACTATGAAATTTGGCCAAAATGAATTCCCATGGAATAGATGATTTTCTCACTTAATTTTCTTCCTACACATGACTAACTAACTAAAAACACTAACATAGTTAAAAATCAAATAATTCCATCAACTTTCTCTCTCTAAACCCATATGTCCAAGTGTAATACCCGACCCTAATTTATCTGTGATATGTCATTCACATGCAATGGATAGCATGTTTGTATATTGAACTGCCCCGGGAAACAAGTTAAATGACAATATTGCCCCTAAAGGTATGATTAAGTTAAATAAGTCTTGAACCAGTTTAAACAGAGAATTGAGGATGAATTTGAGAAAACTAAAACCCACGGAGTTATTTAAAACAGTGATTTGGAGTTCGAGGTTCAGTTTGAAGTTAATCAGAAAAATTGACCGATTAGGGACAAAACGGTCATTTTTCAATTTCAGGACCAAATGGAAATTTTTAATAAAGATTTTGATTTTAATGACCAAGAATGATTATATGGAATATAAAATGATATTTGGAACATAAAGTGAAGTTTAGCAGTGAAAAAGTGCAATTCTCGGTATTTTTGAGACACAAGAGTAAAATAGTAATTTTACCATTAAAGGACGAATTTGGAATTTCTGAAAAATATTTTTGATTCCATTTGATTTAGATTGACCATATTAATCAATTGAAGTGTTATTTGAAGTTGAAAAGTGGAAAAAGAAGAAGTTTCGGTGATTTTTGGAATGTAGGGGCAAAATCGTAATTTTGCCATCGGAAGGCCAAATTTAATTTTTCGAGAGAATTTAGATCAAATTTGACAATTTGGAGTATGGTATGAGTTTGAGGACTGAAAAATATGCCTTGTGGCAATTTTTCAAATTTTGGGGCAAAAATGTAATTTTGCACTTTTCGGGGGGCAAAAGTGTAATTTCATAAAATTACCTTATAAAAATCATTGGAAATTCTTCTAGAAGGTCCTGGAAAATTCAAGAGATAAGGTCTGAAATTTGGCTGAAATTAAGTCAAAAAAGAGAAATAAAGAAATAATAAAATAAGGAATAGTACCTAACATGTGTAAAAAAATAGATTATTTTATTATTTAAGTGATAAAGCCATGAAAATTCAGCCAATGAACCCTAGTATGGCCGGCCAAGCAAAGAGAAAAGAGGAAAGGAGAAAAGCCATGAAACCTTACTCATTTTGAAGGAGAAATTAAGAGAAATTAAGGAAACAAGCTTGAAAAAGGTGAATTTCTTGATTTTTCCTAGTGATTTTCATTTCCTTAGCTTTCTTTTCCCACTTTCATGCACAAATAAGATATGGGTATTGCTGCACCTTGATGGCTGGATTTTGGGTGAATTTGATGCTTGAATATGGTGATTTTTCGATTAAATAGGTATTATTAGTTAGGTACTAGTGAATTATAGTGATAGATTTCAAGAAATCACATTTTCTCATGTTAGAAAACCAATTTAGCCAAATTTTTGGAGACTTTTTGGCTGCTGGAAATATAGCAAATTGATATGGTTGAATGGCATTTTAGGTAAATTTGATGAATAGTAAAAGTAGAAATTAATTAGGAATTTTTAGAATAAAATTTGAAATTTTTACCCACTAGGGGTAAAATGGTAATTTTGCATTCTCAGACTGGTAAATTGACCCGTAGTTGCTATCATTGGATAATTGGAATGTAATCAAACAATTAGAAACTAAAACGGGTCAAATCGGAATTAAAATAAGGATTTTAGCAATTTAGACGCGTGTAGGCGAGTCGGTCGGACAACGTGAATAAACGACTGTCCGAACCATTTTTAGCTCAGTTCATGCATCACGTAGAGCCTGAAATTGATTATGAGAAATTGACACAATGTATTGAAATTTGTGTCACACGTATCGCCTAGGTGGTGGGTCCCCCGGACACCGGAGAAAAACGGTGTAGTGAAATTAAAAACGGGAGTATCGGGCACTCCTGTGACGAGGTGAGTGGATAATTTACCGTTTTCAATATCTGAAGTAATTTTATCTGGTAATATGCTATTAAAATAAATTGAATTTTATAAAGGATTTTTAAATCAAAAAATGGATTTTTAACGCTGAGTATATGGAGACTTAATTATTGAATTGTTCTATTTATGCAATAAATTGAACTTGGGGCTTATGATATTATAGTAGCATGATGGCATGATTTTAATGTTTTTATGAATAATATTTATGAATTATTGATGGTCTTGATAGACCGGATTGAAATGAACATTTGCCATGCTACGTTACTCGAGAACTTTTATATATGAAATTTGGTGGATTACGAGTAATGAAACACTGCAGTGAGGGTTGCCGTGGACTGCCTTTAGGAGGAGCACGGGAAACCCTATGATCGGTTATCTCGGTCGTAGAGGCGAGTAGGGTAACTCCCGAGGTAATGAAACGATTCACTTCACGTTAAACCACCGCGTGAAAGTGAGTTTAGCCAACGCCAAGGATCGGCTGTATTTTGAAAAAAATTATGAAATTCTAATAGCCTTGGCGGACTCGATTAGACACTCTGATCAAGTGTCCACGAGTATGAGATTTGGCTTAGGCCTGATTTTGTATAAATAAAACATAAGCCTTGGATTTTGATAAATAATATTGATTTGTACAATCGTGTTAAATTGATGCTATCAACTACATGATAGTATTGTGTTTTATCTTAATTGTCTCCATCTACTCGACTTTAGATGTCGTAGATGGTATTTATCTAACTCACTGGGTTGTAAAACTCACCCCTCAATTTCCCCATTTCAGGCTCACAGACAGTTGTAGATAGAGGACTCTGTTGAGGAGAAGGTTTAGAGAGATAACCTTCTGTGCCCAGGTTCATTTCGTAGACTGTATTTATCTATTTTGGGCCCACTTAACATTGTAAATTAAATTTTATACTTCAGTTTTCTGTCTTACTATGTGTAATAATATATTTTGTTTTTACGCTGTAAAAATTATAACCGGATATCTATATAAAAATTGTTTTATAAGAAAATATTTTATTTTATGAAATATTATTATTTTATTCCATTAAATGTAATTTCACTCAAATTTCATGTTTTAGATATCCGATTTCAATTCCGACTGTAAATTATGAACTCTTTACGCGTAAGTAACATTTTTTCCAAATTTTGAAATTTTCGACGAAAAATGACCGAAATGCCCCTGTGTAGACTTTTTCGTCTTTTTTTTTCCCATTTTGGTTCGAAAAGGGACGATATGTTCTAAAGCATGAAATAAATAAATAGAAACTCACAGGGGAACTGGAAAGACTGGTACGAGAGCCTTGCGAGGTTTCGATATGGTACTCGGGGGATGAGTGCATATCGGGACATCGCGGCGGTTGTCACGGACTCGAGGGTGGTTCCGGGTCGTGACACCAAGTCTGAATTCATCATAAAATCATGCTATTTAACCATGGAAAATAATGAAAAATACATGGAAATGATAGATCATAAGCTTAACTTGAAAAATCATACCTTTAAACACTTAAATCCTTGAAAAATCACATTTTTTCTTTGATTTTCTCTCACCTAGGGTTTCATTTTTGTGTTTCTCTCTCTTCCTGCAGGTTAGGCTGACTCCTTTGGGAAAGAAGGTTGAAAATTTTGGCTTTTTAATAGCCAAATAAAATAATATTATTTTATTATATTTTTTTGAAATTTTTATTAATTTATTTTTTTTCCATTTGACTTTCTTTTCAGCCACCAATTTCCTTCCCTTATCCTCAGCTTTCATGAAATTTCTAGACCATTCTAAAAATTTTGATGGTGTAATTTTACAAAATCACACTTTTACTATCGAAAAAGTACAAAATTACATTTTTATCCCAAAAACTGAAAAATTGCCCACAGACATATTTTTCACCATACTCATACCATTCTCCAATTTGTCAAATTAGATCTAAATTCTCTCAAAATCTTAAATTTTGTCTGCAGGTGGTAAAATTATGATTTTACCCTTACACTCCAAAAATCACCGAAATTAAACTTTTTCACTGCCAAACCCTCAAATTGTACTCCAATACTCATATCATATTCAAATATGCCAAATGGGTCCAAAATCTCTTCTAAAAATTCCCGTTTTGATCTTTAATGGTAAAATTACCATTTTACCCTTATGTCCTAAAAATACCAAGAATCATAATTTTTCACTGCTAATATTCATTTTATACTCCAATAATCATATTATATTTCATATAATTATTCTTGATCATTTGAAATCAAAATCTTTATTAAAAATCCCCATTTTATCCTGAAATTGAAAAATTATCGTTTTATCCTTAATCAATCAATTTCCTCGATTGACTCCAAATTTGCCATCGAACTCCGAATTACTATTTCGAGTAATCCCTGGACTGTGAAATTCCTTATTTCACTTTAAAATCCCTATTTTATTAGTTCGAGGTATAAATCAACTTATTTGTACTTCTAAGTACAATACCGACTTTTTATCAATTCTACCGGGCTATTCAGATATGCAAACATGATGTCACATATGTAAATGTCATGTCAGATAATTTAGGGTCGAGCTTGACAACACTACCCCCCTTAAAATATAATTTTGTCCTCAAAATTTCATTTACTTAGCTCAGAAAGAAGGTGGGAGTATTGTCTTCCATTATTTCCACATATTCCATATTTACCTCACATTTATGAAATGTCAATCTTTTTAATCATATTAATCCATCTCATACCACTTAACCACACTATAGATCAATTTCCTTGATATTATCTCCCTGACTACTTCCCAAAATCTCTTATGTTCACATATATGTATATGCCTTATAATCCCATTAATGCTGCAAAGATTTATCTTAATTTGATCATTGCATAATATTAGGAATAGGAGTTCATATAGCTTCATGTCTATGATTTGTGCTACGGTCACAAGCCATAAACAAGATTCTACATCGACCCCACTATTCCGCTGTGTACCACAAGAATCGCCTCATTTAATCACCTTTCCTTCAACTAAGTCAATTACAAGAATTATAATTTCTCATAGTAATCTTTTATATTAAGCATCCTCCATGCCACCATCGTAATCCTTTATTCCCTAATTCATTACTTGACATTGATGTCCCTTCTCATTAATCTCTTATAATTCATCTAACTTTACACTCTCTTTTCTTTAACCCTTAACAAGATTTAACCTCCCATCCTCTTTATTTCTTAGGATCTGACTTTGGTCAATACATTATTGATCCTTATACTCCACATGGTAATTTATCTCAATGTAGCCGTTGGAATCTATTTAACTAATTAGAACAGATCTTTTACTTTTGGAGTTACTACCTTAGTCGTTCTCAACGACTTGACTGCTTTTTGAGTCTATACCACAATTAGCAAAGATAAATTTTCTATCACAGATGCATGCTTGGGACATTGATCTTAACATATCTATATTACCTATATGGTATGCCATAGTCATCCCTTAGGGCATGTTTCATTACCAATATTCACATATCTTTACCATAATAATTTCTCCAATAAATTAAACCTTGTGGGGCAAGACATACTTTACAATTTATATCTCCCTCTATAAGCATCTCCAAAAATCCTCATGTCCTATGTCACACATTAGGATGTTATTCCCATATGGTTCAATAAATCACAACTTCATCACACCTTTAATGATTCATCATTTATAATATCCCACTGTTCTCATAGTCATAGCCGATTATATTTCTCATCTTATAACTCCAATAATTTATTGACCTCTAGTACCAAAAGATCACAGGACAATTTATCTTTCCGTACATTTATATTCTCAATCCTTATAAATTAAGGATATATCTTTCTCAAATCCCATCATTTACCTCCATACTCAAATTTATAATCCTTGACTTAATCCCGTCAATTGGTGATCAATTCATAATACCGCAAAGTTTAATCATTATTAAATCTAGTAATTACTTGAACCATTAATGGCTTCCTATTTCAACCTTCAGTACTTATTTAAAATAATGGATTTTGCCATCAAGATAATTATCCATCTTCAATACTTATATTGCTACTCTACCTTTGTCATACTAAAAGATTTTCACACTCATTCTGTCGTTTAAATAACTACTCCATCATCCGTTTATATTATACAAAACAAAAGTTAACTCTTAAGCCTTTTATGTAAGGAATTATTATCCTTCTTATACTACATCTACCTAGGATTACCATATTACAAGTTTCAACAAGGCACTAAACATCTTTAGGATCATTATTATCCTGATCCTTTTTCGAGTCCGTTTCAAGTTTTCCCTCTTTCTTCTCTTGCCCTTCACTTACATTGCTCCCACAACCTAGGGGAGAATGTCTAACGACCGATGCAGATGTTTTCCAACTATAATACTCTTATACACTCGGAAAACAAACAAGTCTCTATATGTAGACTCATGCATTCTATTCGACTTAACTTAACTCAGGCCACGCAGTGTCAGTGTAAATTTCTTAAAACAATTTTAAAATTAAAATTCCGATCTTTAAAATTAAAAACCATGATCTTTTAACCAAAAGCTCTGATACCAATTGAATTGTCACGACCCGGAACTCCCATCGAGCCCGCGACAACTGCCGCGATGTCCCGACAAACATTTAATTCCTTGAATGCCTCTCAGGACCTCACAAAGCTTTCGTATCAGTTTTCCATCTCCTTTGTGAGCAACATTTAGTGAATTTTTTTTTTCTGATTAAAAATATAACATACAAGTAAAATAAACATAATTTACAATTGAAAATAAATCTAAATGTCTAAAACATTGGTTCGAAGCAAAATTTTGAATATATGAATATAATAAAAATATTCAATAAAATAACATTATATATATTTTATAAAATAATATTTATAGAAACGTCGGTACATAATTTTTATAACGTAAAAATTGAATATATTTATACATACTAAAATGCAAGTAATCAAAGTATAAAATTACTTTTACAATGACACGTGGGCCCACTATGTACAACTATGTACCTTAAATGCACTGGATTTCGACTCTGCCTGGTTCTTGATGTCACAGCTATCTAGTGCTTTTCTCGAACCTGAAATGGGTGGAAGAGAGGGTGGTGAGATTATAAAATCCCAACGAGTAAACAAATACCAACTAAATTATCTAAAGTCGAATAAAAAGAAACAAAATTTCAAATTTCTTTCTTTGTACTACCATTCGTCTTATCTCAACTCAGTTCAATTGAGTAGAGACAAATAAAACATTCTATCGAGCAAAATAGAATTATTTTACTCGATTAAATTAATATTTAGTATGGCTTATGTATTTCTCAAAATCTTAACTTGGCTCTTTCTAAAAATCATTCTCGGGGATACCTCTGCAGAGACATCTGACAGAGACCGTCAAGATTATTCAGTGTCATATACACATGAATATATTTTTATATTTGAAAATCTTATCTAGCCATGCCTTGGCGTTGGCTAAGTCTCACTTTCACGCGATGGTCCACGTGAAGTGCACTCAAACTTGACCTGCAGAGAAACCCTTCCCCTCCCCCCCCCCCCCCACTTGGCTCTCTAATAGAGGTAAGATAGTCTAATTCTGTGCCCCCTCTCTTAGGCTGGCCCACAGAAATGGTATCACTGCATCAATTATTTTATCTACCACCTCATTTATAAAATCTTAACTAGCATGATACGATAATTTATCAAAGTCTAGCCTCTTAAGGCTAAAAACACATTATATATAATTTTTGCATAACTAGTCTAGCCATTCATGCTCATATAATGCTATAAGCCATATAATTTAAAACAAAATTTATAACACAATCAAACCGTCTCCAATTACTCTAATTTCAAAACCAATTGTTTCATTTTTCAAATCAATTTATAAAAATTCAATTTATTTAGTAAATCCAATTTATTTTATAAATTTCACAATTTTCTCGTAAAATCAATAATTCACCCAATATAATAATTTTTCATAAAATCATTAAATTTAATAAAATCTACTCCAGATAATTAAGACGATAAATTGTCCACTCACAGTTCTAGGAGTAGAAATACTCATATCCTCCGTCCTCGGGTGCATCTCTTATCCGAATCAATTTGCTCACCACCTATCCATCGTCCGTGACACAAAAATTCAATAAATTGTGTCAATTTATCATAAATTATTTCAGGCTCTACATAATGCATGGGAATGGGGTAAAAATGATTCGGACAGTCGTTTACTCATGATGTCCGACCGACTCACGTACGCGTTTCTAAATTTCTATAATTCTTAATTTAACTCCAAATTGATTTTTTTCAGTTTCTATACCTCAATTACACCCAATTTGACTTAATGTTCTTCAGTGTGACGCAATTTATCAATTCTGATCGTAAATTACGAAAATACCCCTAATGGGTAAAAATTTTGATTTTTCTTTGAAAATTCTCATAATTTTCTAATTTCATAATTCATCAATTCTCAACAATTTCAATTGAAATGAAATCATTTCATTTTCCACATACCCACTATGAAATTTGGCCTAAATGAATTCTCATGGAATAGGTGATTTTCTCACTTAATTTTCTTCTTACACATGACTAACTAACTAAAAACACTAACATAGTTAAAAATCAAATAATTCCATCAACTTTCTCTCTCTAAACCTATATGTCCAGGTCTGAATTCATCATGAAATCATGCTATTTAACCATGGAAAATAATGAAAAATACATGAAAATGATAGATCATAAGCTAAACTTGAAAAATCATACCTTTAAACACTTGAATCCTTAAAAATCACACTTTTTTTTATTTTCTCTCACCTAGGGTTTCATTTTTGTGTTTCTCTCTCTTACTGCAGGTTAGGCTGACTCCTTTGGGGAAGAAAGCTGAAAATTTTAGCTTTTTAATAGCCAAATAAAATAATATTATTTTATTATATTTTTTTGAAATTTATATTAATTTATTTTTTTTCCATTTGACTTTCTTTTCAGCCACCAATTTCCTTCCCTTATCCTCAGCCTTCATGAAACTTCTGGACCATTTCAAAAATTATGATTTAATTTTACAAAATTACACTTTTACCCCCGAAAAAGAACAAAATTACATTTTTACCCCAAAAACTGAAAAATTGCCCACAGACATATTTTTCACCCCACATACTCATACCATTCTCCAATTTGTCAAATTAGATCTAAATTCTCTCAAAATCTTGAATTTTGTCTGCAGATGGCAAAATTACGATTTTACCCCTACACTCCAAAAATCACCGAAATTAAACTTTTTCACTACCAAACCCTCCAATTGTACTCCAATACTTATATCATATTCAAATATGTCAAATGGGGCCAAAATCTCTTATAAAAATTTTCGTTTTGATCTTTAATGGCAAAATTACCATTTTCCCCTTATGTCCTAAAAATATCGAGAATCATAATTTTTCACTACTAATATTCATTTTATGCTCCAATAATCATATTATATTTCATATAGTTATTCTTGATCATTTGAAATCAAAATCTTTATTAAAAATCTCCATTTTGTCCTGAAATTGAAAAATGACCGTTTTGTCTCTAATCGGTCAATTTTCCCGATTGACTCCAAATTTGCTCTTGAACTCCGAATTACTATTTCAAGTAATCCCTGAACTGTGAAATTCCTTATTTCATTTTAAAATCCCTATTTTATTAGTTCAAGGCATAAATCAACTTATTTGTACTTCTAAGTACAATACCGACTTTTTATCAACTCTACCGGACTATTCAGATATGCAAGCATGATGTCACATATATAAATGTCATATCAAATAATTTAGAGTCGGGCTTGACACAATTAGTTTTCATACATCATCTTTGGAATTTGAGTTTACTATTGACTACAACTACTGACACCCTTAAAAAAGTTTTGTAAATTATGAGAATATTTCTATGTTTGTAGTGTGGTCTACACTTTTTCTATTATTTTTGTTGTAAATATATCTATTGTTTGGTTTTTTGCTTTGTAAGCATATTTTTATCTTTTTACTGTGATGTGTAATTTCTTTAATATTTTTCGTTGAAATGCTATGTTTTAAGCATAATTTGTAACTTTTATGGCGTTTCTAATGGAAATCATAAACTAAATGAACTTACAAAAAAAAATTTAGTTTGCTGTTGATTGAAACTATTAAGGCTCTTTTGATATTTTTATAAAATTATGAAAATATTTCTACCTTTTTGCTACGGTGTGCAATTTCTATGATATTTTTGTTGAAATTATGGCTTTTTAGCAGTCTGTAACGTCTTGAAATTTTTTCTGAGAATCATAAACTAACTGAACTTACAAAAACAACTTATTTGTAGCACGTTATCGTAGACTGTAAATTTTATAGCATTTATGTTAGCACTTCTATATTTTTCGGATGATATGCAACTTCTATGACATTGCTACTTCCTTTATAAAAGTTTTGTTGTGTTGCTTCTATTTCATTATCGTAATTGATTTGTATCGCCTGACTTGATTTTCATCCATCATCTGCTGATTATATTTTGTAATTAGGTTCTCTCTCTTGACAAGTCGAATAGAATTTTGTTATCTGCAATTGAATTTTCTGCTGATTATAAACCATTTTATGTGACACCAATTTTATTTGTATAGATTTTTATTTTTTATTTTATTTTATTCCTATTTTTAGTTTATTTCATTTTTATTCTGTTGTATTATTTTCATTATTATTGTTGTTTTGTTTTACAAAACAAGTCTGGCTAAAATTAGGTTTGGTAACTGACCTATGACCCAAAAAGAGGCCCAACGCAACTAAGATGATCTGGAACGGATCAAACAAACTAAACAAGATTAAACACCAAATAAACTCTGGAATGTTCTGTAGATAGGAAGAACAAAAAAATAAAAAGGCCAATTAGCAGAAACCAAAAAATGGTACGATTTAAAGGCTCTGCCAGGTGCATGAAATAGCACCTGGGAAAGGCAAAATCATCCTAGGATCAACGGTTGACCGGTTGCCTAGGATGATATTTTCGATCCCTATATAAAGGAAAAAATTTTTCAAAGAAAAGAACCCTAAGGGGAATTGGAAAAAAACTCTAAAATCCTTTTCTTTCCTTTTTGGAAATCTAGGAAACAAAAACCCTGGAAAACCTAGCAGCCGACACCACAATAAAAAAAAGGCCAAAAAAACAAAACCAAAAAAAGAAAAAGCTATGAATGATAGTGGTGATGGCGTGAAGTGGAAAAGGGACCGGCTGTAGGGTTTTAGCTCCTATTGTTTTTGTTGTTTACAAATCAGAGAGATTTGGAGGGGGCTTCATTTTCAATTTTCTGAACACCAGTAGAGGAAAGAGAGGTTTTCGGGTAGAGAGACGGTTGAGTAGCCACCAGGTAGAGAGAGAAAACAAGAAAGGAAGGTGGTAAGAGAAGGAGGAAAAAGTGCTTAAACACCTATGGCTCGTTTGGTTCAGGGAATGGCTATGCCATTCCCTTTCTATTCCCCTTCTATGCCATCCCTTCGTTTGGTTCAAAAGTTGGCAGGGAATAGGAATTCCTGAGGAATTTCTATTCCCTGCAAAGGGGTAATAGGGGGGCCTTAAGTAAACCCAAGGTGCCCCCCAGTAATAGCTATTCCATGTCTCATGGAATAGCTATAATATTGTTAATGACAAAAATACCCTCATCTTTGCTTGAAAATTTCAACTCTGGCCATATAAAAGATTTTTATTTTTCTCTCTCTTCCTCTTTCCCCCTCTCCCGATCTGCCTCTTCTCCTTTCCGATCTTCCTTTCTGCGGTCGATCTGCCTCTTCCGATCTGCCCCTTTTCCCCCGTTCTTCGCCTTTCTCTCTATCGATCTGGCGTTCAACGGCCAGATCTGGCCGAGGGAAGCACCGGATCTGGTGCTTCCCGACCAAACACCGTGGTTGGATCTGGCACCCCACGGCCAGATCCAACCACCGGGGACACCGATCTGGCGTCCTAATGGCCAGATCCGGCCACATGGTGCGCCAGATCGGTGTTACGTGACACCGATCGCCTTTCCGACAACCGGATTACGGGCAAGAAGAAAAAACAAATAAAAAAATAAAAAAGTCAAAAATTATTTATAAATATTAAAATATTAATATTTTATTTATTAAATTATTAATATATTAAATGTTTAATGAATATAAATAAAAAATAAAAAATTATTAATATTTTAATCATAATAATATTAAATTATAAATAAATTATTAATATTTAATGTATTAATAATTAAATTATATTAAAATATTAATATTTAAATTATTAATTATTAATATTTTCATTAAATTATTAATTATTATTATCTTAAAAAATAAAATAAATAATAAATAATCATATATAATAAAGGGTATTTTTGTCTTTTTATTTTCTATTCCTTTCTTATTCCAAAGTTATTGTTACCAACCAAACACTGCATTAAGTAGTAATAGCCATTCCTACTCTATTCCATTCACTGAACCAAACAAAGTAATAATTATTCTTTTTTATTCCCACCTTATTCTATTCCCACAGAATACCTATTCAATTCTATTCCTGTCTATTCCGCGAACCAAACATGCCACTAAGGTTTGGAGGGCTTTGAAACGATGCCTTTTTTAACTTATCAAGAGCTCCTCTCTACTGCATCAAACGGCGCCGTTTTTAGTGCTTGGGAGCTGCGGCCGTGGATTAGGCCAGTTAGCTTGGACCAACTTAGCCCAATCAGGTAAAAGACTTATTCTTTTTTTGATGGATTTGCTGTAGTTTGAGTTGTTTGGGGCTAGCGCATTTCATTTGGTTTTATGATTATTGTCTAATTACGTAGGATTAATTTTAATTATTTTTTAAAAAAAATATTATAAAAATTCTAGGAGATATTTTAGGGTTAAGAAATCAAAATAAACAGAAAATACAAAGAGTAATAATGATAAAAAGAATAACAAAAATGTTTTAAAAATGTTTAGTTATAAAAAGGAATATGAACATAGGTGAATATTTAGGTTTAGGTTAGTGGAATACATATATATATATATGTGTGTGTGTGTGTGTGTGTAAATAAGAAGTAAATTTCTAAATAAAATATGTTTATAATGATAAAAAGAAGTAAAATATGTAATAATAGGGTGGAATATTTAGTCACAAAGAGCTTTGATGTAAAAAAAAAAAAAAAGTAGACATTTGATGTCGAATATTAAAAATGGTAAGGTAAGTCAAATAATAATTACAATAAAATGTGTATTAGTATCAACATTAATAGTTAAGAAAGTATATAAAATTGAGTCTCAAAGTGCATCAATACTAATCACGGGAATAATATATAAGTTGTACCAATGATAGGATGTTCATTCGGAACGCAAGAAGTCGCAATTCCAAATGAACTTTCCTAGGCTCTGGATTTAAGTTGAGACTCCACCAGTACGATGGGAGGGTTCTAATTTTGAATTCCGATGTTTTAGTTCTAAATAAACAAAATTATATATTCAATTAGTCAAAATATAAACAACAAAAAACAAATATAATAATAAATGTAAAAGAACAAACGGCACATATTTACTTAGTGTGTCAAAAGATAAATATAGAATTGTGAAAAATAATAATATACATGATAACAAATAAATAAATAAAGAGTAATAAAATATTCAATGATGGTAATTTCATAATAATAAATAAAAAAGGTAAATATTTAGTTAGAAAAAATAGATTTATAAGGGTTATTAAAAAAGAATAGGATAGATAATAAAAAAGAGGAAGAAGTTGAATTAAAAAATATATACATAAATAATAATTATGAAATAAGATATCTTGCTTAAAGGATATAAAACTTAGGTGAAAAGAGAATCTATATAATAAAGTAGATAGACACCTAAATAATATAAAAAGTATAATTCATAATATACATGCCTACAAAGAAAAATAATAAAAAGAAATCTTAAGAAAATAATAACGAAGATATAGGTAGGCACATCATATATCAGTATTGCATTGTTAAATGTCATGGCATGTAGATATTTTATGTACATGAGTATAAGTCTCGATGATAGGAATTTTCGAAGGATTTCACGAAGGTGAGTTTTCTTTGAGAAATTCCTTAGATGAGAAGAGACATCTGGGTCTCACTAGTACGATATGACGACTCAAAAAATATCTTTAATAAAAGGCTTTTGCTCGCAATAGGTTTACAGTCACAAAAATATTATTTTTGTTAAAATGCGAATGATCACCCCGATGATGGGATTTATTCATTAAATTTGCAAAGGCAAGTTTCACAGATAATTTCCTAGGTGAGAAAATATCTCCGGATCTCACTAGTATGATGGGCGGATTCGAAAAATATTATCAATAAAAGGTTTCCGTTTGGCATCAGTCGGATTTTATGCCATGCATTTCGTAATTGCATCATGTGCATGTCACATCCATAAAACCAAATAAAATATTTTAATTTGTTAATAAAATAAAAGATAAAATAAATAAATAAATGATAATTAAGGAAACATAATGGAATAAATTAAAGAATTAAGGCTCCAATAGGATAACCTACAATTAAGTGGTACCGTTCATGGAACGGACATCACGGGGTTGCTAATCTTTCCTCGTGCATAACCCTACTCCCAAACCCAACTCTAAAAAATCGTAAACCATTTTATCATTCTTTGGATGAACCTAAAATTAATTTAGGACCTTGTCAATTAGAATCGAGTCAATAGGTGGTCAATCGCATCTAGAAAAATATTGGTGGTGACTTCTTAATTTCTCACGTCTAGTGGTCGGGTTCTCGGACCATCACGTTACGACACTTTGTTATTTGTTTTCTTAGCTTCAAACTTAATTGTCTAATAGTTTACATATAATCAAATTTAATGAAGTTAAAAACTATTAAAATATTAACTTATTTTTAACTTATATATTTCTTAAAAGTATAAACTAGGCCAAACAATATTTTGTAAGAATCTCTTAAAAAACTAGCTTTTTTTTTTAATTTTTTAAAAAGTTAAAAAAAGCTCCAAATAGAAGCTTTCTCTTTTCTTTTTTTTTTTCAAAAAACATGCTAGCTTTTTAAAAGAGTTATTTTTTTTCAAAAAGATCCTTTCTCAAAAAATACCTTTCCCTTTCTCCCTATTAATCTCCCTTTTCTCTCCTTATTTTTGCAAATCATCTTAGGGTTTTTTTTGTTCTTACAAAAAGTAAGGGAAAAGAAAATCTAAAATTTAAAACTGCATTTAAGTATTATTTCTTTTTTTTTCTTTCTGTTTTGTTTTTCATTTTATTTTCTATCTTTTTTTTTGAAAACTCTTTTTATTGTTTGATATTTCTCAGTTTATTATTTGATATGGCAATTATGTAATATTTATTTGTTCTTAATTTGTTTCTGGTGTATATAATATTTGTTAATTATGATTGAAATAATTAGTCAAATAAGTCAATGATTGTTGAAATAAATTAGATGAAAATTAAAAAGTTAATATTTGTACTTGTTTGTGGTAGGTCAGTTTTAAAGAATTTTTTCTTTTAAGCATAAAAATAGGCTACACTATAAAAAATTTGAAATAGACTTTAATTTCTTTGGCAACAGGAATTGCAGAATCCTTGAATTTCTTAGCAGTGAATTCTACATTTGAGCTAATAGTACCTAACAGATGCTGTGGCACTCATTGACAAAATAAATAACCCATTAAAAAATGAGAAAAAAATACAAAAGCCAAAACCTTTTTGTTCATGGAGGGAAACTTTGTTGGTGAAGACATCAAGACCTTAATAGATGTCAAACCATGCTCTATAAAATAATTACGATGTCATTTACATGCTCAATAAAATGTTTGCATATTTGGGAAGTTCGAGAAATCGTTAAAAGGCGATATTGCCCCTAATGATACCATTAAGTCGATTAAACCTCGAATAAGTTCAAATAAGGATTTTAAGAGTGAAATTGAAAATTTCACAGTCTAGGGATTTCTCAAAACAATAATTAGGAGTTCGAGGTCCGGTTTGGAGTCAGTCGGGAATATTGACCGATTAGGGACAAAACGATCATTTTGCCATTTAAGGAAAAAATGGAGATTTCTATAAAAGATTTTGATTACATTCAACCAAGATTAATCATTTGAAGTATAATATGATTATTGGAGCATAAAATGAAGTTTGACAGTGATAAATTTAATTTCACAATAGTTTTGGAGCATAATGGCAAAATGGTAATTTTACCACTAAAGGACAAAACTAGAATTTTTAGAAAATATTTTGGTCCCATTTGATTAAGATTGATCAATTGAAGTATTATTTGAGGTTGAAAAGTGAAAATAATGTAATTCCGATACTTTTCGGAGTATAAAGGTAAAATCATAATTTTACCACCCGAGAACGAAATTTAAGTTTTCGAGAGAATTTGGATGAAATATGATTAACAAAAGTATGATATAAGTATGAGGAGTGAAAAATATGCATTTTGGTAATTTTTCAATTTTTGTGGCAAAAATGTAATTTTTCACTTTTACGGGGGTAAAAGTGTAATTTTTAAAAATTACTCTAACAAGACTTTGGAAAAGTCTGAAAATTTCATCCAAGTCATGGATAAGAGAAGAAAAATTTATGGTGGAAAAAGAAAGTCAAAGGAAGACTAATAAAAAAATAAATTAATAAAATAATATTATTTTATTTAGCTTTTAAAAAGCCATAAAAATCAACCATTTCTTCCCCAATATTCTGCCAAACCAGAAGAGAGAGAGAAAAACCAAAAATAAAACCCTAAAGTGAGAAAATCAAAGAAAAAGTGTGAAAAATCAAGGAAATTAGGTGAAAAAGGTATGATTTTTCATTTTTGCTTGAGATCTTTCATTTCTAAGCAATTTCCCTTATTTTTCCATGCTTGAAATGCATGTTTTCATGGTGAATAAATGGCTGTTCAAATGGGTTTAGAGAGAGAAAGATGTTAAAATGATTTAATTTCGAACTATGTTAGTGATTTAGGTTAGTTTAGCATGTTTGTAAGTAAAACAACTAGAAAAAAATTGATTTTTCCTATGGTTCTTTAATAGCCAAATTTCATGAGGAATATGTTGAAAATGAAATGATTCCATTTCAAATGAAATGGTTTTGAAATTGATTAATTATGGAGAGAAAAATTAAATAGAAAAATTTTGGTATTAGTGCATCATTTTTAGTCAAATTTTTGGAGAGAAATTGACTACTGAAAATTGAGGAAATTGATGAGATTTTAGGGCATTTTGGTAATATTTGATGAATTATGAAGGTAGGAATTAAATGGAAATTTTCGGTGCAAAAATATGAATTTTTACCTAATAGGGGTAAAAGCGTAATTTATCATCTAAGACTGATAAATTGACTCGTGATCACTATCATTGAGTAATGTGGATATAATTAGATTGTTAAAAATTGAAATGGGTCAAATCGAAGTTAAATCGAGGGTTTTAGCAAATTAGACCGGGTGTAGGCAAATTGGTCGAACATCGTGATTAAACAATTGTCCGAACAATTTTCGTCTCATTTCCATTGTATGTAGAGCCTGAAATAATTTATGATAAATTGACACAATTTATTGAATTTTGTATCATGATTATGGATAGGTAGTGAGCCAATTGATTCGGGTAAGAGACTGCACCCGAAGACGGAGGATAGGAGTATTTCTACTCCTAGTACTGTGAGTAAACTTATTATCGTCTTAATTATCTAGAGTAGTTTTTATTCAATTGTGTGATTTTATGGAAAAATGGTTTAATTGGAAAATTATTGTGTTTTATGAGAAAATGTGATTTTGTAAAATAATTTTATAAATTTTCTGAAAAATTAAATGGTGATTTCGGGAAATAGAGTAATGGGAGACTGTTTAATTGTATTGTAAATTATTGTTTGAATTGTATGGCTTATGATAAATTGTGGGCATGACTGGTGTCACGACCCGGAACCACCCATCGGGCTAGTGACAACTGCCGCGATGTCTCGATAAGCACTCAATCCCCAAGTACTCTATCGAGACCTCGCAAGGCATCTCGTACCAGTTTTCCATCTACCTCGTGGTTAATAATTTCTAATAAACATTTGCCAATGAATAAAGTTCGTGTTTTCAATCAAAACAATCAAATTGCACCATTAACCATGTAGGGGTATTTTCGTCATTTTTCCTTCGAAAATTTCAGAATCGGTAAAAATATTACAATTTATTATAAAACAATATTTTTATAAACACCAATAACCAAATTTGTGCGCAAAAAAGCAAAATAAGTTATTACATATTTTTATGCAATTAAACTGAGTGTGAACAAGAATTTCAATGACATATGAGTCCAACTAAGCATGACTTTGTACCTTTGTTTACTAGTGACGCGGCTTCAATCAAGCCTCTATATGCACTCCAGGTGCTTACCCGTAACTTCGAGCCTGAAAGGGGAAGGAGAGGGTGGTGAGTTTTACAACCCAGTGAGTTGGATAACTACCATCCACGACATCTAAAGTCGAGTAGATAGAAACAATATATAAAAATGTAATATTACCATATAGTTCATAGCATCGAATTTGGTGAAATCATGCCAAATAATTTCATTAATTCAAATACAAGGCTTATGATTTAATTCGTAAAATTAGGCTTTGATCAAAATTTGTACTCGTGAACACTTGATCAGAGTGTCCCATCGAGTCTGCCAAGGCTGTTACAATTCATATCATAATTGAAAAACACAGCCGTTCTTTGGCGTTGGCCTAATTCACTCTCACGTGGGGTTAGACATAGAGTGAATTCTCTGGGTATCTCGGGAATTATCCTACGCGCCTCTCCAACCGAGATTATATAACTCTTGAGTTTACCGTGCTCCTCCTAAAGGCAGTCCACGGAAACCCGTCACTGCAGCGACTAATTAACCCACTATATCACTAGATTTTCGCTGCATAACAGGGCAATTTTTATACTAGCCAGCCTACACGGCAAACAACAATTCATGCCAATTTTAACACAATAAATCAGCCAAGCATGCTCACCAAGTTCATAAGCCATAATTTCAATTTTTAATACATAAACACAAATTCATGCCGGTCTCCACATACTCAGTATTAAAAATCTATTTTTCTCAATTAAAGAATCATTTAATAAATTCAATTTATTTTAAAAGCACATAATCAAATAAAACTACTTCAGATATTGAAAACGGTAAATTATCCACTCACCTCGTCACAGAAGTGCACGATACTCTTGTTTTTAATTCCACTACACCGAAATTTTCCCGCGTCCAGGGGACCCACCACCTATGTGTAATTTTCGACACAATTCCAATCAGTTGTGTCAGACCACTGTAAATTATTTCAGGCTCTTCATGATGCATGAAATGTTATGCAACTATCCGAATAACTGTCTAAACACAGCATTCGACTTAGTTCGCCTACACGCTGTGAGACCCTGTCTAAGTTGTTAGAAAATCGGTATTGTACCTATTGGTACAACTAAGTTAAATCGAGCTTCAACCTAGTTTAATAGAAATTCTAAGGGGAATTTTAAAATTCTGAGACCCACAGAATAGCTCAGAATAGTGATTCGGAGTTCAAGGTCCAGTCTGGAGTTAATCGGGAAAATTGACCGGTTAAGGACAAAACGGTCATTTTCTCATTTGTTGATTTATGGAGATTTTTAACCAAGATTTGATCACATTGGACCAAAAATAATTATATGAAATATAGTTATGATTTTTGGAGTATAAAATGATGTTTAGCAGTGTCAAATGGTGATTCCCGGTGTTTTTGGAGCACAAGGGCAAAATGGTAATTTTGCCACTGGAGTGCTAAATGTGAATTTTTTTGAAAGGATTTTGCCCCAATTGGCTAATATTGATTTATATTGATGTTATTTGAGGTTGGACAGTGAAAATAATGAAATTCCGGTACATTTCGGAGTATAGGGGTAAAATCGTAATTTTGCCATCCCGGGGGCAAAACCGTAATTTTCCATCACCAGAACCATTATTTCCAGCCATGATCAACCTTGGATCAGATGTTGACTTGATGAATCAAATGGTGGAGAATAAATGGAAGAAAAAGTCAAAAAGTAAAGAAAACGGGCCAATTACGTGATGCCACGTGGCAAGCTTTTATATTTTATTATTTAAGCCATAAAAATCAGCCTTTAACCCTCATTTCTCTCTCTAAATTCGGCACCCACCAGAATTGAAGGAAAGAAAAGAAGAACAAAGAAGAAAAACACAAAACCTAGGTGGAAATCTAAGGAAAAGTGTGATTTTCAAAGGAAATCACTTGAAAAAGGTAATAAATCTGTACTTTGGCTTGTGATTTACCCTATCTATGCTTTTGTTCTTGAATTCTATGGTTAAGTATGGAGATATCATGATGGGATGAATTCTGAAAAATGGGTATGAGTATGGATTTGATGTTGGATTGGATTGAATTTAAACTATGTTAGTGTTTAGGAGTAGTTAAGCACGATTATGGACAAAAATGGAAGAAAGAAATTGAGTGTCATGGTTGTTCTTCATTGACCGAACCTAGGGTGTAGAGAAACCATGAAGAAATTGTTTCATTTCAAATGAAATGATTTCATTTGAAATGAAGGAAATTAGAAAATGACAAATGCAAGTGAAAAATGTAGTAGGAAAAATTTTCAGTGCTAATGCACTGTATTGGCCGAATTTTTCCATAAAGAAATGGAAAATGGTGAATGCTGAAATTGGCATTAATTGAATGATTTGTGGTGAATTAAAGTATTAGAAAAAAAAGAATGGGCCAATTCGGAACCAAATTGGACATAATAGCCGATTAATCGGGTAATCGGTCGAAATTAGACAATGCCGCGTTAAAGCGATAATCGGACGTATTTTTGCCTTTGCGTATCATACGTTAGCAATTTAAATTAGTTTATATTAGTTTGGGGGCATTATAGTAAATTTCTTAATTTTATTCTGTGTTAAGGTGGTGAGAAGTCCGAGAAAGGCAAGGGAATCGTGATTGAGGATTTTTAATCAGAGAGCATCCGGAATCCGGATTTGTGAGACGGTGAGTGAATTTGCATTTCAAATTATTTGGGAAATGCATATTGTATTGATTAGGATAATTAAATGATTTATCCAAAGTTTTTTTTTAAAAAAAAATACGTGCCAGGAACAAGCCTTTGATTAAAATGATTTTATGTGATGAATTATGTGATATGCATGAAGGCATAAAATTATGTGTTATGCATGAAGGCATAAAATTATGTGATATGCATGAAGGCATGAAATATTATTTTATTGAGGTGAAATTTAATTGTGCTAAATATGTACATTGTTATGATATTTATATGTATTGTTAAGAAGTGTTGTGAAATTATTACCACCGTGCACGTGTGAAGAGGAAAATGCACATGCCTGAATGGTGTGCAAAGTGGGGACAGCGATACGTAACGCCCACTATTTCCTAGAAATTCAGAATTGAGTAAAGTGGGGACGACGATACGTAACGCCCACTATTTACTAGAAATTTTGAAAACTGAGCAAAGTGGGGACGGCAATACGTAACGCCCACGATTCCTGGAAACTATCACTCGTGAACATTGGTGAAGTGTAATTTGTTGTCCAGGGGCTTGCAGGGACGGCGAAACGTAACGCCTGCGAGTGCTCAGATAAATGTGTTTGTGTACATATATGATTGTTCATATTTTCAAGTATATATGTGTGAGATTGTATGGCATATGAATTGTCGTAAATTGGGAAAAAGGGGTTTAAATATTAGTTAGAAGAAAAAAAATTTTGTCTCATTTTCAATCGGTGCATCATGGTTATCAAATGTCCTAGCTAATATTGCTTGTTCCCTTCTAATATTCACTCACTGAGTTTTGTACTCACCGTTTTCAAAAATTCATGTTTTCAGATCAGGAGGTTGTAGATTCCTAGACCGTGGGATCATTGTAGTTCATCTCCTGGTATGTGTAAGGCATTCAATAGCTGCCCGTTTTTATTGTAAATGTCTCCGCTGGAAGTCGTGGGTGTTTATTGTATTGTGAATACAATCTAATTATGTGTATATGTGTAAGCAATGTAAATTGCTAAATACATGACTGGTATAGTGCATGTATATTAATGTTGATAATCCCATTGTGAATTGGCTGTGTTCACACCCGGGAAAAAGTGTGTGTGCATGTGTGATTGGATGTGCCATGGTTAATTGGCATTGTATGCACACTGGGTGCATTACGTGTGGACGCCTCACACGAGCATGTATGGAATAAAGTAAATGAAAATAGGCTTGCTTGGGCTTAGTGGGCTATGCTCATTGGGTCCTTGCGCCGGTCATGGCCAGGGAATTGGGTCGTGACACACGCGTTTAAATTGCTAAAATCTCCATTTTTACTCCGATTTGACCCGTTTCAGTTTCTAATTGATCGATTACATTCTAATTACTCAATGGCATCAACTACGGGTCAATTTACCAATCCTAGACTGAAAATTACGATTTTACCCCTAGTGGGTAAAAATTCTGATTTTTACTATGAAAATTTTCATAATTTTTCTAGGCTCATAATTCATTAAATTACACTTAAACTCCATAAATTTGCATCAGAATCAGCAGCCAATTTCACCTTAGAAAATTCAACCTAAATGGATAAAATGAACAACATTTCATTTCTAGTTAAATTTTTCATTCCATTATTTTTCCTACTTGATTTCTACACCATAAATCACCATTTTTGCCATCCAATTCTCTTAAAATAAAATCAACCTCATCCTCACACACCATTGGGTAGATTCGGCCTAAAGAAATTCATGAAAAAAATGAATATTTTTCTTGTTATTTTACTCATAAACATGCGAAACTAACACTAAACACTAACATAGTTCAAAATCAAATAATTCCATAAATTTTCTCTCTCTAAACCCATATGACCAGATCTGAAACCACCATAAAAACATGAAATCTAACCATGGAAACTAAGGAAAAATACATGAAAATGATAGCTCATAAGCTAAACTTGAAAAATCATACTTTTAAACACTTGAATCCTTGAAAAATCACATTTTTTCTTTGATTTTCTTCCACCTAGGGTTTTATTTTTGGTTTCTCTCTCTTTCTTGCTGGTTTGAATGAAATTTAGGGGAAGAAGGCTGAAAATTTGGCCTTTTTAAGCCATTAAATAAAATAATATTATTTTATTATACTTTTTAATTTTTTATTAATTTTTTTTTCAGTCCTTATCTTTTGACTTTATTTTCAGCCACCAAATTCCCTTCCCTTATCCCCAGCCTTCATGAAGTTTCTAGACAAATCCAAAAATCTTGGTGGTGTAATTTTACAAAATTACACTTTTACCCCCGAAAAGTGCAAAATTACATTTTTGCCTCAAAAATTGAAAAATTACCCATAGAAATATTTTTCACTCCTCATACTCATACAATTCTCCAATTTTTCAAATTTGATCAAAATTCTCTCAAAAAATTAAATTTGATCCTCTGGTGATAAAATTACCATTTCGCCCCTATACTCCAAAATGTATCGAAATTGCATTTTCTTTCCACTTTTCAACCCCAAATTATGTTTTAACTAGTCTAAATAATCAATCTAAATCAAATGGGTCTAAAATCTTCTTTAAAAATTCTTGTTTTGACCTTTAGTGGTAAAATTACTATTTTGCCCTTATGTCTCAAAAATACCGAGAATTACATTTTTTCACTGCTAAACTTCATTTTATGCTACAATAATCATATTATATTTTATATAATTATTCTTGGTCATTTAAAATCAAAATCTTTATTAAAATCCTCATTTTGTCCTGAAATTGAAAAATGACCGTTTTGTCCCTAATCGGTCAATTTTCCCGATTAACTCCAAACTGAACCTCGAACTCCGAATCACTGTTTTAAGTAATCTTTGGACTGTGAAATTGAGGATTTCACTCTTAAAATTCTTATTTGAACTTGTTCAAAGTTTAATCGACTCAATGGTATTCCTAAGGACAATATAGTCATTTAACTTGTTTTCCGGGGCAATTCAATATACAACTATGCTATCCAATGATTGTGAATGATATATCACAGATAAATTAAGGTCGAGTATTACAGCACTACCTCCCTTAAAATAAAATTTTAACCTCAAAATTTCATTCATCATATTCCACAAAAATGAAGGTTTTGGATTTTCATTTCATATTTAATCTCACATGTTATCTTCTTTATAAGGAACCTCTGATTCGTTACCTCGATTTCCTTCAACTCGACTTACATATTTCACTTATATTTATCTTGAACCTTTAAAAATTTGATCATCAATAATTTCCTCAATAATGATTTCTTGCCTGGAGACATGCTCAGTGTCTCTATTCCTCTTATTAAAGTTGAACCAATATTTCTTTCCATTTGTATCAATTTCAATCATTTCTCATACTTATGTATATATATACACCGATCACCATCATCACTTGATCATTCCTCAACATCTTTTTAACATCCATTCATTCATTCTCATCCTCAAACATTATTATGTATCTTACAACATCATTAGCATATCACATTCCTTCCGTACACATCTTTTATGTAAGGGAAATTAATAGTCTTTATGATCCCCACATACCTCATGTTTACTTTACCTTTATACAACTTAGATTTTTCCTTAATCCTCTTAATGTCAACATTTAAATCCATCTCACATGGATTCATACTATAGATTTCATTTTCCTGACTATTTTTTTTTTCAAAAATTCCTTAAATCCATATAATTTTAACTTCCGATGAAAATTTTCATTATTGTGTTACTCTCACAACTCATCGCACATCAATTTCAAACTTCGAACTTTTAGAGTTCATCCTTTACTTTAATTAGTCATATAATTATTTCCATGCAAAAAAGTACGTGTCGAAAAACTCACAATGCTCTCGAGTAGGAAAACATAACATCAACACATGGACCCACTTCCACGTAATAACATACGGGAGTATCGCCTCCACTGGATTCCCATATAATGCCATGGCAATCTCAATGATGTTGGCCGACATCGGAGCTATCCAGTGATTGTAATCGCGTAAATCATCTGTGGCCTTGCCACATATATCACAAACCATGGCCCCAGCCATGTCTAACAGCTCGTCGGCAACCCGACAATGTTTCTAGCTAGAGCTCACTTGTGCACCAGGTCACACTTAACCGATGTGACATCTGACATACTCTCGACACGTTCGGTTTATAAAATAGAATGTTTTTCGGGTCCATAATAAGCTTCTCAAGTCTATATATTCCAAACAATTTCTAAAGATATATTACATTCACAATTGTGTCAATCTTCACATATCTAATTTGCATCTCAAGCAATATTGTCAGTTTCACTATTGATTCATCATTCAAGATTTATACCAATTTGAACCTTATATATATCTCAAACAATTCCATATTATTGTCTCCATAACTATTTAAAAGATTTTCATTATCGGGGTTCTCTTTCATTACCCCTTGTTTTATTCTTTCTCATAAATATATCGTACATTTCTCTTTATCAATTTATCAATTGTACTTGAAGTTGGCAAAATTCAAAACTAAGTTTTCTTTCTGTACTTTGCAACACCAACATAAGTATTATTTTTAGCTTATCCTTTCCTCTTCATAACCACTTGGTTCTATGCTTATTTTTGCCTCTTTCATAGCAAAACTTCTCTTAAATATTTTCTCTAGAAATATCTATCTAGGTTTTATATCTCACAACCTATAATTTCTCAACCCATGATTTAGCTATTGGGCTTTCAATCAGCTTTTAAGATTCTGTATCTTATACTCGTCGTGCACAAATTTGAAATGCTTTTTCAAATAGGTCAAAACATTTTTGTAACTCCAAATCAATTAGTTGTTCTTTTTCACTCCAAGCATATCATTTCCATAGAGATATGCACTCATTCATCACGATATTCAGATGTACGTTCTACTATTCATATTTCGATTTGTCTCCAAAGATTTCTAGTATACCACATAAACAATCTTATATTATTACCAACTCTTTTCATTCCACTAGGTCATGGCAATATTTATAAACTTTCATAGTAATACTTTTCATCAACTTGTTTCTTGTAATCCTTCATTCACAAGTTTATCATTTAGTATTGATATTCCTCATCAACATCTCATAACTTATTTAACTCCTCATTATGTTTTACTTAGCCATTTCCAATCCTTAACTCTTTCTATCTCTTTTATTCTCTTAAATCAGACTTCAATCAACTCATCATTGATCTTACTACTCTTTAGAATAATGTACTTCAATGTGACTCTTTCGGTAACTTTTAGAATTTTCTTTCCATTCACATGTCTATACATGTGGATCAATGTATGAATCTTTTGATTTACTCTTCATTTCTTTTTCAACATTTTTCTGATACATTTAAAACTCCAATCAATAAAACTCCGTATTAAGCTAATGAATATCCTTTATCTCATGGAATTAACTTTCATATCACTCAAACTTTTACTTGTGCTATTCAGCCACAAGAGATTCTTAACTTAATGGTATTGAACGATTCATTGTTACTGTTTTGTCACCTTTGGAATCTACTTAATTAAAATGAATCTTTTGCCCTTAAGCTATTATCACAACCATTATTGCAACATAACTCCATTTTTAAATTTACACCTCAATTAACAAAATTTGATCTTCTATCTCAATTTCAGGATCAATACCTCCATTTCATCTTATTCGTATTATCTATTTTAGTATACCAAACTCACCCTTTTCTCAAAAGATTTCTGCAATCCTCATAACATATTTCCGTTTCCTTTCCAACGATAATATTCTGTAATTAATTTATATCACCCTCAATTTCTAAATACTTGGATCATAATTCAGGCCTTGTTTACTATTATCAAATACTCTACCATTTGTACTTCCATCAATAACTATCTTCAAATCCTCGTACTTTCTATTTTTATCTTATAACATATTTCCCAGGAGGTCACTCATCATAATATTACTCTTGCTCAAGCATGTTTAACTTTGAAGTGCTGATGCAATCTGATGCATCAATACTGGTATAATCGCATCCCACTACTATTTTCATTATTCACATTTAATTATTCTTTCCTGTCATATAACTCCGATAATTTACTCGCTTCTAGTACAAAGAAATCACAGAACAATTTGTCCTTCTCAAATTCCTTCATCGAAGATTATGGCTTAAAATTTTAAATTGAGAGTCTACACAATTTTCTATGTATAATCAGTGCTGCAGTCACTGACTATAAACAAGACTCTATGTTGACTCAATTACTCCAATGTTTGACTTCAAAATTCTTTCAATTAATCGATAAATAGCTCATTTATATTCCAAATATACCATTTCTCTAAAAGCGTATACTTGTCCATCAAAGTATTTAAATACGTATTTAACTTATCTCCCATTTATCGCACTCATATCAAATTATCATCCATCATAAGTATCACCTTCGAGATAATTGTTTATTCTCGAAATTTTATATTATCTTTCTATCTCCAATATACCCAAAGGACTCTCATATATACACATTTAGTTACTCAAACTTCACTTTGTATTACATTTGTATTGTACAAGGTCAAAAGTCAACCTTTGAAGTTTTTTATACAAAAGACTTATTCTTCCTCTTATATTATATTCATATTATACAAGGTAGAAGTCAACACTCAATTCCTTTTATACATTTATCTATGGCTATTTCCGCTTACATCATTTCTATCAAAATTTGAAGTTATGGGTAGCCTAACTAACCCATCAGGCATCACTAGAGTCATCCTTCTCTGTATCTTATTCCATCTTGGGAGACTTCTCTTTTGTTTGCTAGTCCCCGTTTGTTGAATTCTTTTACACTCCTTATCGCTCACCGGGGAGGCATTCCTTCTGCAACTAGGAGGAAAATCTCATATAACTAATGCTTTCCCAAAAGGAGGGCCTCCACAGTCATTCTTGGTTTAGTTTTTCATGGTTGACCTCTTACACTTGGCCCACATCCGGGAGAAAAATGTCTAATTACTGGGGAATGTGGTCTCCCAGCAGTCCCGGTTTCTCCTAATCTTCTTATTCTTTCTCTTTCTCTTGCACATTTCTCAGCTTCTTTTGTAAAAGAATTTCTTCTACTCTCATTGACATCGTTACTATTGGTACTCTCATCAGTCCCACCAGAACTAGAACTATTCTGTCTCCTTGCTTCCCTTCCCGAATTTCCTGGAGTCCAATTATCAGGAATTCCAAATACAAAGGGGTATCTCCCGGGACTATTCGGATTTGAGCGTCGTCGACTCCCTGCGATAGATTCTAAAGATTCATCGCTCTTGTTACTAAAGATATAAAAATTATCGTCTTCTCCAGACATTATAAACACGTGCTCGGCACACTCCAAAATCTATACAAAATTAACAGTGAGGATTCAGTCACCAGGCCTAATAAAGGTACAAATAAATTTCTAAAATCTACGTGCAGACATGCACACTCTATTCGACCTAACTTGACTCGACTCGAGCCACACAATGTCAATGCAGATTTTCAAACAACTTTTAAAATCATTTCAAAACCATGCTCTGATACCAATCTGATTGTCACGACCCGGAACCACCCATTTGGCCCAAGACAACTGTTGCGATGTCCCGATAAGCACTCAATCTCCGAGTACTCTATCGAGACCTCGCAAGGCATCTCGTACCAGTTTTCCATCTACCTCGTGGTTAATAATTTCTAATAAATATTTGCCAATGAATAAAGTTCGTGTTTTGAATCAAAACAATCAAATCGCACCATTAACCACACAAGGGTATTTTTGTCATTTTTCCTTTGAAATTTTCAAAATCGGTAAAAATATTACTATTTATTATAAAACAATATTTTTATAAACACCAATAATCAAATTTGTGCTTATAAAAGCAAAATAAGTTACTACCTATTTTTATGCAATTAAACTGAGTATGTACAAGAATTTCAATGACATGTGGGCCCAACTAAGCATGACTTTATACCTTTGTATACTAGTAACGCGGGTTCAATCAAGCCTCTATATGCACTCCATGTGCTTACCCGTAACTTCGAGCCTGAAAAGGGAAGGAGAGGGTGGTGAGTTTTACAACCCAGTGAATTGGATAACTACCATCCACGACATCTAAAGTCGAGTAGATTGAGACAATATACAAAAATGCAATATTACTATATAGTTCATAACATCGAATTTGGTGAAATCATGCCAAATAATTTCATTAATTCAAACACAAGGCTTATGATTTAATTTGTAAAATTAGGCTTTGACCAAATTTTGTACTCGTGAACACTTGATCAGAGTGTGCCATCAAGTCCGCCAAGGCTGTTACAATTCATATCATAATTGGAAAATACAGTCGTTCTTTGGTGTTGGCCTAATTCACTCTCACATGGGGTTAGACATAGAGTGAATTCTCTGGGTATCTCGGGAGTTATCCTACGCGCCTCTCCAACCGAGATTATATAACTCTTGAGTTTACCGTGCTCTTCCTAAAGACAGTCTACAGAAACCCGCCACTGCAGCGACTAATTAACCCACCATATCACTAAAATTTCACGGCATAACAAGGTAATTTTTATACTAGCCAACCTACACGGCAAACAACAATTCATGCCAATTTTAACACAATAAACCAGCCAAGCATGCTCACCAAGATCATAAGCCATAATTTCAATTTTTAATACATAAACACAAATTCATGTCGGTCTCCACATACTCAGTATTAAAAATCCATTTTTCTCAATTAAAGAATTATTTAATAAATTCAATTTATTTTAAAAGCACATAACTAGATTAAACTACTTCAGATATTGAAAATGGTAAATTATCCACTCACCTCGTCACAGGAGTGCACGATACTCCTGTTTTTAATTCCACTACACCAAAATTTTGTCGCGTCCGGAGGACCTACCACCTATGTGTAATTTTTGACACAATTCCAATCATTTGTGTCAAACCACTGTAAATTATTTCAGGCTCTTCATGATGCATGAAATGTTATGCAACTGTCTGAATAAACGTCTAAACACGGTATTCGACTTAGTTTGCCTACACGCGTCTAAATTGCTAAAATCCTCATTTTTACTCCGATTTGACCCGTTTCAGTTTCTAATTGATCGATCACATTCCAATTACTCAATGACATCAACTACGGGTCAATTTACCAGTCTTAGATTGAAAATTACGATTTTACCCCTAGTGGGTAAAAATTTTGATTTTTACTATGAAAATTTTCATAATTTTTTCAGACTCATAATTCATTAAATTACACTTAAACTCTACAAATTTGCATCAGAATCAGCAGCCAATTTCACCTTAGAAAATTCGGCATAAATGGATAAAATGAACAACATTTCATTTCTAGTTAAATTTTCCATTCCATTATTTTTCCTACTTGATTTCTACACCATAAATCACCATTTTTGCCATCCAATTCTCTTAAAATAAAATCAACCTCATCCTCACACACCATTGGGTAGATTCGGCCTAGAGAAATTCATGGAGAAAATGAATATTTTTCTTACTTTTTTACTCATAAACATGCAAAACTAACACTAAACACTAACATAGTTCAAAATCAAATAATTTCATAAATTTTCTCTCTCTAAACCCATATGACCAGATCTGAAACCACCATAAAAACATGAAATCTAACCATGGAAACTAAGGCAAAATACATGAAAATGATAGCTCATAAACTAAACTTGAAAAATCATACCTTTAAACACTTGAATCCTTGAAAAATCACACTTTTTCTTTGATTTTCTTCCACCTAGGGTTTTATTTTTGGTTTCTCTCTCTTCCTTGCTGGTTTGAACGAAATTTAAGGGAAGAAGGCTGAAATTTTAGCCTTTTTAAGCCATTAAATAAAATAATATTATTTTATTATACTTTTTAATTTTTTATTAATTTTTTTTCAATCCTAATCTTTTGACTTTATTTTCAGCCACCAAATTCCCTTCCCTTATCCTCAGCCTTCATGAAGTTTCTGAACAAATCCAAAAATCTTGGTGGTGTAATTTTACAAAATTACACTTTTGCTTTCGAAAAGTGTAAAATTACATTTTTACCCCAAAAATTGAAAATTACCCATAGACATATTTTTCACTCCTCATACTCATACCATTCTCCAATTTGTCAAATTTGATCAAAATTCTCTCGAAAAATTAAATTTGATCCTTCGGTAGTAAAATTACCATTTCACCCCTATACTCCAAAATGTACCGGAATTGCATTTCCTTCCAACTTTTCAACCTCAAATTATATTTTAACTAGTCTAAATAATCAATCTAAATCAAATGGGACCAAAATCTTCTTTAAAAATTCTCGTTTTGACCTTTAGTGGTAAAATTACTATTTTGTCCTTATGTCTCAAAAATATCGAGAATTACACTTTTTCACTGCTAAACTTCATTTTATGCTGCAATAATCATATTATATTTTATATAATTATTCTTGGTCATTTAAAATCAAAATCTTTATTAAAATCCCCATTTTGTCCTGAAATTGAAAAATAACCGTTTTGTCCCTAATCGGTCAATTTTCCCGATTAACTCCAAACTGAACCTCAAACTCCGAATCACTGTTTTAAGTAATCCTTGGATTGTGAAATTGAGGATTTCACTCTTAAAATTCTTGTTTGAACTTGTTCGAGGTTTAATCGACTCAATGGTATTTTTAAGGACAATATAGTCATTTAACTTGTTTCCCAAGGCAATTCAATATACAACCATGCTATCCAATGCATGTGAATGATATATCACAGATAAATTAGGGTCGGGCATTACAACTGGCTATTTTTATGAATTGATAAATACGTGAACTGCTTTGATTTGCCTTGATTGGCAAAATAAGGATTGTGGGCCATTTTATGCTATGATAATTTTTATTTAATTGGTGGGATAATTGTAGTTGCTGCAGTGGCAGAGCGGGTTCCGTGGACCAACCTATAAGAAGGGCACGGAAACCTGATTATTGTGCTTACCTCTGTTGAAGAGGCGCGTAGGGTATCTCATGAGGTAGGATTTGAGTTTACTTCACATCTAACCACCTCGTGATAGTAAACTTAGCCAACGCCAAGGAACGGCTGGATTTTGAGAAATATGAAATTTTATAGCCTTGGAGAACTCGAGCGGATGCCCCCGTACAAGGTATCCCCAAGTACAGGTTTTGGCATAAGCCAAGTTTTTAAAGATTGTGCATAAGCCAAGTGAATTATTGGAATAAAATTGAGTATTGATGTTGTGAAATATATATTGGATTTGAATATTTCATTTGTCTCCTTTTTACTCGGCTTTAGATACTTTAGATAGTGTCTGTTTACTCATTAGGATTTTATAATCTCACCCCTCTTCCTATCCACATTTCAGGCTCAGGATAAGCTGTAGATAACCAGTTGCATCGAGGACTGCAATTGGATTACATTCCCAGAAAAGCTGTAGGTTTCCAGCTTTCAATGCACTTCTGTTAGTTGTGGGCCCACGTGTCACTGTAATTTAAATTTCATACTTTGGTCGTTTGTATTAAAGTATGTAAAAATATATTTAGTTTTTACGCTGTGAAAATTGTTTACTGAAAACTTTATAAAAATTGTTTTATAAGAAAATAGTTTATATTATTGAATATTTTTATTATATTCAGATACTCAAATTTTTACTTTAAACAAATGTTTTAGACTCTTGAATTTATTTCTAATCATGAATTTTATGTTTTCTATTCACCTATTACGTTTTTGACTAATTTTGAGATTTTTTGAAGAAAAATGACGAAAATGCTCCTGTGAGTCAAAAAATAATATTTTAATGTTTTGATTGGAAAATAAATTGAAATTCTTTAAAATGTGATATTTAATAAATGTCGTTCACCGGGGGAAGCACGAAAACTGATACGAGAGCCTTGCGAGGTTTTGATCGGCATTCGAGGTAAAGAATGTCTGTCGAGGTTTCGCGGTGGTTGTCATGGGCCCGATGGAGAGTTCCGGGTCATGACAATAGACTTGTATGAAATTAGCGTTGTTGATTTCAATAGGAAAATGGGTTGCCAATCAATAGCTAAACATAATTTTCCTGACCCAGTTGGATCTATTATTAATATTATCTTAGATTTTCTTCCTTATATGTAAAACCAATTTTGTTCAGTTCCCAAGGTCATAAATTTCAAGCCAATCTTTAAAAAATAACAACAAATATTTTTTTATACTCTTGTTCTATCTTTCATCAATTCATAATATTATAAGGGAAATTATATTTTTGCACACTCATCTTTTTTTATTTGATTCAAGTTTTTCTTTTGATTTATTAAATACTCTTTATAGTAATTTTAATCAAAATTAAAGTTTATATAAGTTGTTTTGTCAAACAGCTTATCTACAAAAAAAAAAGCTTATAAAAAGTAAATTTATCAAATAGCTTTAACTTAATTTTAAAAATTATTATTTTTCATAAGAGTTTTATAATAATTTTTAAGCTAAAAAAAGTCAAGCCAAACATGTTCTTACCTTCAAACTTAATTGTCTGATAATTTATGTATAATCAAATTGATCAAAATACTTGAGAAATCCCTATACTATGACATTTTCTTCAATTTAGTCCATCTACTCAAATCGCAGCATTTTAGTTCTTTAATTTTGAAAATTGTTTCAATTTAGTTCCTTTAACATTTTTCGTCTAAATTAACCATTAGATGCTGACATCAACACTAACGTGGCATATAAAGGGGTTTTAATTGCTAACGTGGCAATGCCATGTCACACTTCAAGGTTGGGTTGCTGACGCGGCAATTCCAAGTCACCATCATGATGATGTGGCACTACCACGTTACACTTTGACTATGGATTGCTTATGTGGCGTGTATGGGTTCAAGTTGCCACATGGCACATCAAAAGGCTACCATGTGGCAATTTACTCTTAAAAAGATGTACTTGTTGATATTTGAACCCAAGACATCTATTAAATAAACCAGTGTCTTTACCATTACCCATAAACTCTTACATTTAATAATTTTTTGCTTGAATTTCTTTTTTTCTTTTCTTCTTTTTGTTTCTTTTTTTTTTCATAAAATTACATCGTTTTGGAGCATTCTTTTCTTTCTTTTTTTTTTCTTTCTTTTTGTAAAACTACGTCGTTTTGAGAAAAAAGGTTTCAAAGGATTTTTATGGTTATGGTTTTCGAAAGTAGAAGAGGTTCCAAAGGGTTTTTATGGTTATGGTTTTTGAGAGTAGAAGAGGTTCCAAAACGACATAGTTTTATGAAAAGAAAGAAAAACTAAAAAAAAAAGAAAAAAATTCAAGCAATATATTATTAAATGTAAGAGTTTAGGTGTGATGGCAAAGACATTTGTTTATTTGTTAAAGGTCTTGGTTCAAATCTTAATAAGTGCATCTTTTGAAAAATAAATTGTCATGTTAGCAACAAAAATCCCTTTATATGCCACATCAACGTCCAATTTGGACGAAAAATGTCTCAAAACCATTGACGTCAACATCGGAACAGTCAATTTAGACGAAAAATGTTAAAGGACTAAATTGAAATAATTTCTAAAATTAAAAAACTAAAATATTACGATTTTGAGTAGAGGGATTAAATTGAAAAAAATATTATAGTATAGGGATTTTTCAAGTATTTTAACCAATCAAATTTAATGAAGGTTAAAAGCTATTTAAATGCTACTTTAAAATTAATTAATGTTTTATTTTTTACTTTGTTTCCTTCCACCTTAATCATAGACTAGCTCTTGCTCGGGTGATGGTTTAAATAAATTCAACTACAAAGGAACCGCTTCCACTCCAAGTAGGGATGTCAATGGGTACCCTATTATAGGGTACCCGTGAGTATCCGACTCGGTCATATCGAGTTCGGGTACCATATAACCAGATTAGGGGCGGGTTCGGGTAACGATTTCACTACCCGAATAGGGTTCGGGTAGGGTTCAGGTATTACACTACGGATACCCGCTACCCGAACCCGATTATTTATTTATCGGGTTTTCGCGGATACCCACTCTAAACCCGTTTAGATACCCGTTTAATTATCCATTTAATTACCCGTTTAATTCTTTATCGGGTTCTGCGGGTACCCGCATTAAAACCCGTTTAATTACCCATTTAAGTAGTCAAATGGTAGAGTAAAATGTAAGTGTGGTGACTCGAACCCAAGCCCTCCACAGCCTCCACCCACAGCCTCCACCGTCCAGCCAAATTGTTTCATCTGATATATATAGACAAAATATTATATTTAACATATAGTTAGTTAAATAACTAATGCAATTATATGAATATATATAAATAAAAAAATATTAAATTATTAATTATGTTTTATATATTAATATGCATATTATATCATACAATTATGATTATTAATTAAATTGTTTAAAAACAATTTTTAACTCATCACATTGAGTACTAAATTCTATATTGAAGAATTAATGTGCAACAACTACAAGTATTAATTATTGAAGCCAATGATACCATAAAATGATATCAAATGATATCAACCTCCTCTAAAATAATGTGTTTGTGCTTCATGTTAATTTAAAAACATAAAATTATGATTATTAATTAAATTGTTTAAAAACAATTTTTAACTTATCACATTGAGTACTAATGAGTACTAAATTCTATATTGAAGAATTAATGTGCAACAACTACAAGTATTAATTATTGAAGCCAATGATACCATAAAATGATATCAAATGATATCAATCTCCTCTAAAATAATGTAATTGTGCTTCATGTTAATTTAAAAACATAAAATTATGATTATTAATTAAATTGTTTAAAAACACTTTTTAACTTATCACATTGAGTACTAAATTCTATATTGAAGAATTAATGTGCAACAACTACAAGTATTAATTATTGAAGCCAATGATACCATAAAATGATATCAAATGATATCAACCTCTTCTAAAATAATGTGTTTGTACTTCATGTTAATTGAAAAACATAAAATTATGATTATTAATTAAATTGTTTAAAAACAATTTTTAACTCATCACATTGAGTACTAAATTCTATATTGAAGAATTAATGTGCAACAACTACAAGTATTAATTATTGAAGCTAATGATATCATAAAATGATATCAAATGATATCAACCTCCTCTAAAATAATGTGTTTGCGCTTCATGTTAATTAAAAAACATAAAATTATGATTATTAATTAAATTGTTTAAAAATAATTTTTAACTTATCACATTGAGTACTAAATTCTATATTGAAGAATTAATGTGCAACAACTACAAGTATTAATTATTGAAGCCAATGATACCATAAAATGATATCAAATGATATCAACCTCCTCTAAAATAATGTGTTTGTGCTTCATGTTAATTGAAAAACATAAAATTATGATTATTAATTAAATTGTTTAAAAACAATTTTTAACTCATCACATTGAGTACTAAATTCTATATTGAAGAATTAATGTGCAACAACTACAAGTATTAATTATTGAAGCCAATGATATCATAAAATGATATCAAATGATATCAACCTCCTCTAAAATAATGTATTTGTGCTTAATGTTAATTGAAAAACATAAAATTATGATTATTAATTAAATTGTTTAAAAACAATTTTTAACTCATCACATTGAGTACTTAATTCTATATTGAAGAATTAATGTGCAACAACTACAAGCATTAATTATTGAAGCCAATGATATCATAAAATGATATCAACCTCCTATAAAATAATGACATGCAATATTTCACTATAAGGAAATAGTATTAATTCTATACCATAATATAGAATTAATAAAAATTAGAGCATAAGGGAAAAAATTCAATTTAACAATATATATAGCTAAATAATATATACCTTTATTTATATAAATTTATAATATATAAAGTTAATTATCTAAAAAGAAGTTGTGAGATTAGAATAATTTTAAAATTTAATTATGTTTTATAAAATTTCATGTAACTAAGAACAAATTTATATAATTAATAAAATTATGATTATTAATTACATTGTAATATCTTTTAATATCTATACTTTATATAAATTAGATTCATGTATAAAAAATATAAATACTATTTTGTAGATACACTATAATACTTTTAATATATATTAATTTTTTATTTTATATTAACATTATAAAAATTATAATTTATAATTTTATAAAATTCATATAACAAAATTTATTTTTTTGTGCTTATTAAAATTTAGAAACAAACTATTTATTTACTTCATAACTGTTTACATAATTGATGTTAAAAAAAATAAAAAGATTAAAAAAAAACCCTAGCCACTTTTTTTTTCACTCCTTATTCTCTTATTGTTGGTGGCTGTTATTCCTTGCCTTCTTCAAACTTCAGTTGAATCAATCTTCTTCCCCAAGACCCCAACTGCCAGCCTACCACGCCACAGTCGACTCTTTCATCTTTCTTTTCTTCCCATCAGCCCAGCCAGCCTACACCCTGCCTACTATTGCGGTGCCACCCCAAGCCCCACGCCCTGTTTGTTGTCGCGGTGTCGCCCCAAGCCCCACGCCCTGCCGGCTGCAACAGTGTCGCCCTAAGCTCCACTCCTTGCCTGCTGCAGCGGTGTCGCCCCAGGCCCCACGTCCTTTGGCCTTTGTTCTTCTCCAAGCTTGCTAGTTGCCAGAAGGTGATTTTCTTTATAACAATTTTTTGATCTATTGAATTTGTACTCTGTCAATGTGAGTAAAAGCTGGATTCAGTATTGTCAAAATGAACAGACATATTTCCAGAACCATCAATATTTGATCCCACTAGATTCGAAAATCCAACTTCAATCCCGCCCTCTTGCTTCATTCCATTCGGAGGGGGACGTAGGATATGTCCGAGATACGAGTTTGCAAGGATTGAAACCCTTGTTTCAATTCACTATCTGGTTACTCGGTTCACCTGGAAGTTACTATGTTCAGACAACTTTTTCAGCAAGAACCCCATGCCTGCTTCTATTGCTGATTAAATCATGTGCAATTTAATATTGTGGAAAGATAACGCAAGCCAATAAAATATAGTGTAAGAGCCTCAGAATCACAAGAACTAAATGTTCCAAATTTACCTCTAAAAAAAAATGGACAGACATATTGCAAAAAAAAGAACAATGCTAGGAATTCTTAATTTTTTGGGAGAATATATTCTTGTTGATGATCTGCCAGGTTTTGGTGTTTTATTGAGTGGGGTAATACAGATAATGTAGTAGTGAGAAATGCTGCTAGTCCTTGACATCCTGCCACAGCCATATGATATGAGAGTTTTGTACAAAACTTCACTGATTAAATTGTTGCTAATATATTTGCATAGTTGCTTCTCATATTTTGTCATTTTTATGTTTGTAGGGCTTTTGAAAAATGGATGCAGTTGACAATTGTGATGATAGTGTTAATTATGATTGCAATAGGACACCCTCTCATTCACCAGCATATGTAGGGTCAAGTTCACAACAAGTGCCTATAACTGAGCCTTTTGGAACTCCTACTAGTCGTAGTCAAGCTTTGATCTTGTCTACTAGAACTAAACCTCTATTGTGTAGTTCAAGTACCAAACGTCGTCGCAAGTTAACTTTGGAGGTTTAGAATCATTTTGAAAAGATAAATATCGATGGGGAAGATGTGGCAAGCTGTCATTATTGTGGATCTATTCTTAAGGCCAATAGCAAGAATGGAACAACAGATTTGAAAAATCACATAAACACTTGTATAAGGAGAAAAAATTCAAGCATTGAACAATGCTTTGAAAAGCAAAAGCAGCTTAGCATAGATACACAAGCTGATGGGATGGTTCAGGTTAAAAATTTCGTATTTGATCAAGACAATTCAAGAGATGATTTGGCTTGTGCTATAGCCTTGCATGAGTATCCGCTTTCTATTGTTTCTCATGTTGGTTTTAAGAAGTTTGTTGGTAATCTTCAACCTTTGTTTAAGATGGTTTCTCGTAATACAATTAAAGAGGACATTCACAAGATTTATCGCTCAAAGAAATCCAAGCTACAACAAGGGTTTGAGAAGTTGAAAAGTTGAATAGCAATTACAACGGATATGTGGACTTCAAAGCAAAAGAAAGGTTACATGTCCGTCACTGCTCATTATATTGATGAATCTTGAGAGTTACAAAGCTATATCTTGAGGTAAGCAATTTTTATTCTAATTCTTTAAATTGTGTTATGTTATAGATTAATGGTTTTATGAAAAAAAATTTAACCAAATTCATTAATATTATTTTGTAAATATATAGATTTTTATATGTCCCAGCACCTCACACGATGGATGCTCTTGCTCAAGAAATGATGAATGTTTTGACTGAATGGTATATAGAGAGCAAACTCTCTACTATCACTGTGGATAATTGCAGCTCCAATGATGGTATGATTTCTATCTTAGTGAATAACTTGGGTTCTGAACTTTTACTTGGTGGAAAAATTCTGCATATGAGATGTACTGCACATATATTGAATCTTGTTGCTAGAGATGGATTATCTGCGATTGAAAATGTCCGTGATAGTGTAGTATATTGGTCAACTAGTCCATCTAGATTGGAAAAATTTGAAGAAGTGGCTCGTCAAGTTAAAGTGTCATATTCCAAAAAGTTGAGTCTAGATTGTAGAACTAGATGGAATTCAACTTATGTGATGCTTTGGACTGCTATAAGATGCAAAGATCTCTTCCCTAAGTTGAAACTTAGAGACAAAGGTTACTCTTGTGTGCCTAGTGAGGAAGATTGGGAGAAAGCAAAAAATATTGCTGACAAGTTGGAAATGTTTTATGATCTCACTAATTTGTTTTCTGGTACAGAGTATCCTACTGCAAATTGTTTTTTTGTCAAAGTTTGTAAACTTCGAATTGCAATTGTGACTTGGATGTGTTCTGATGATGTGACAATTAGTGCAATGGTAAAGAAAATGTTTGATAAGTTTGAAAAATATTGGAAGGATATTCATATTGTGCTGGCTGTGGCAATTATCTTGGAACCTAGGTATGAAATGAAAATTGTTGAGTATTTTTTTCCTCAAATTTGTGGTGGTGCTGCAAATTATGAGATTGAACAAGTTAGGAAAACTTGTTATGATTTACTTCAAGAATATCAGAGTAGATCCGCCAATATAAAATCAGAGTCTTCTCAGAGTTCATTAGCAACAACAGTTGATGACTTACTTGAACCAGAGGATGCTGAGATGTATGCATTTCTTAATACTTCTACTGATGGGCATGTGAAGTTAGAATTGGATCATTATTTGGAAGAGAAAGTTTTACCATTCAGTAAAACTTTTGATATTTTGAATTGGTGGAAAGCAAATAAGCTAAAGTATCCCACTTTGCAAATGATTGCCAGAGATTTTCTTACTATTCCTACTTCTACAGTTGCATCTGAGTCAGCCTTTAGCACTGGTGGGAGAGTGGTGACTGACCATCGAAGTAGGCTTAAACCATCTACTTTGGAAGCATTGATGTGTACTCAAAATTGGTTGAGGAATGAAATGAAGGTAAATAAACTCATTATACTTTTATTTCATTTGTTTTCTTTAAAAAACTATCTATTATCCTAAATGTTATATATTTTTATTTTTTTTATTGGTGTAGGATCATGTATAACAACTGATGATTCAATTGCCAAATGTGTTGACCCTGACACGGAAGAAGATGATTGAATTGTTCATGAGCTTGCCTTATTGTCAATTTGTAACGTTGTTTTAACTAGTTGTTTGGATATTTATTTTAGTTATTTAAGTTTATATTGTTGTTGTTTGGATATGTGTTTGGTTATTTAAGTTTATGTTATTTGTTTGGATATTTGTATTTAGTTATTTAAGTTTATATCGTCGTATGGATATTTGTTTTTAGTTATTTAAGTTTATGTTTAAGATTTTTGTTTTTGATTATTTAAATTTAAATTTTATTATTTTTGTTTTTATTAATTTAATTAATAGTTAATTTCATAAAATACGTAGAGAAATATTATTGTAAATGTATATGGGTTTAAGAAATTAGATAATCATGAAATAGATTTTAATAATTTTTTAATCTAATCGAGTTTTAAATGGGTTAGGGTAATTATAGGGTAATAAAAAAATAATAAGGTTAGGGTTAAGGTAGTGATTTTAAAATTATACGGATAATTAATAGGATTAGGGTAATTGATTTTTAATAAGATTGGGGTTCGAGCACCTCAAAATTATAAGATACTCGACCCGTTGACAATGCTAACTCCAAGGGAAAGGACGACCACCAAACAAAAAAAAATCAAAAACCAAGTATCAATGAGTAGTTTGCTTTTGTATCAAAAAGCATAGAAAATTTGAGTGTTTAAGACAACATAAAAAAAATCACGTTAAGGAATCACCTCATTTGCTGAAATGTTTTTTTGTCGACTTTTGTTTATTAATATCCTTTTTTGCTGTAAACAAATTGTGACTTGGATATTAAAACTGCCTTTTCAAAGGTTTTTTTTTTCTTAAACAAAGGCAATGGTGCATAATAGAATAATTACACAACACGCACAGGCTGACAACACGCTCAATTTACTACAATTCAATAGAATGCCGCGGACAAGCTTCCGATATTAAGATATAATTACGCTATTTACTATCACATCAAAATTTCACTATTCCATTTTTCGTGCCTTCTTGAAAGCATCAATGAAATAACCGCGACATGTTCAAGTAGTTTGATTAGTCAAAATATAATTATTTATTTATTTATTAATATTATAATAATCTCGAATCGGATCGGGACTCAGAAATCTGATCAAATACCCAACCCGAACCGCACTAAGCCCTCGGGCATCGTTCGAGTTGTAGTGATAATAAAGGCGTAATATTGGTTGGCGTTGGTGTTGGCGTCGGGAAGGTGGGTTAACAGAGAGATAGCCTCTCTTCGAGTCAGGTTTAGGGTTTATTTATTCATTGGATATCCATTTTTTCAAGAGTTTTTGGGGGTGCGTTTTCTCAATTCTTCTCCCTTGTTTTTTGGCTTTTCCTTTTATTGCATCCTTCTGTTGAATGGATCTACCTTCCTGATTAATTTGATCGTATAATTGATCGATTCTGCCTGAGTTTGTCATTTTAATAATTCTTAGTAATTCCTTATTCCTTTAAATTTTAGGTTGAATCGAAGAAATTTAGAAACTCCCAAACCCCTATCGTGTAAACGTCTGCATTTCACCTCTATCAATTCAGCGTCTGCAGCAGAAACTTTTGCAATACAAGGTTAGCAATCTCTGCTAGTTTCACCGATTCTTTCGCCGCCTCCTAGAGTTACGTTTGACTCTTTTCGATCCTTCTCTTGTTCGTTTTCGTTACTTTTTTAAAATCTTAGGAACTTTAGATTGGGATAGCATGTTTCTGCGAAATGGGATATATAATTTTATTAGTTTAATTGAATTTTAAACTCAATTAATATTTGGAAGCAAAGTTAAGCGTTGTGCTATTATCTCATGTAAACTTGAAAATTTGTAGTTTAATTGAATTAAAGAGATCTAAATATTGGGACTCATGCCTTTACCAATGCAATCCTCGTCTAAAGTTTTATTTTGTACTAAAAATAAGACGAAGTTGATATAATGTTATTTGGTGGTAGTATCATCACGGGTCAATTTTTGTAACCTTTTGTCCTCCTGAGATACATTATTAGGTTGAAGCTAGATGTGCTTTTATGTGTTGGCTTGCCATTCTGTAAGTTATCGTAAATAGGTATTTTCTAGAAGATTGTTTTTGGTCTGTAAATTTTTTCCCCTAGCCAGCTAAGTTCCATTGTTTGTGTGTCATTTGTTTTTTAAAGTAATTTTTCATCAATATTTGTTTAGTGAATGTCATTCATATATCATCATTATGTGACATTTCTTTGATTATATTGTTTCAGATGTTGTAGAAGAACTGTTGTAATAATATCACTGGAGAAGAACAGGTGCTTGAATCAATTTAATAACTTTGTAATTGCCTTGTTCACGGCATGGACAACGAGAACAATGACAATGATTTTACCTTTTGTCAGGCAAGTTAAAATTCTACATCTTTCATAAACTTAAACTATAGCTTTTTGATTGGCTGTATTGACTCAATTATCAAGAATCGGCTCTATTACTCTATCGTACTGTTAAAATAAACTTGAGTACTGGATACTTTTAATTTATTATCAGAAACTTACCTCAAATCTATGGTTTTTGATTTAGGTCGGATTGCCTACTGATCAAAACGGTGTGGACACAACGAATCTTGCAGCTGATATTGGTGGTATTACCATCAAAGATGAATTCTCAAACAGCGTTGATAGTAGTCCAAATGGTGGTTTTCCCTGGAAAGATAAACAACCAAATAATGCCACCTTGGGAAAGCAGGCTACTGTTGGTTCTTTGACTTTCAATGTTATAGATGCATCATGTCTGAAACCATCTTGCGAATCATCAAGACAAGTAGCATCTGGAGATGCAGATGCTTCGGGAAAGAAAGCAGAAAAACCTAAATTTTCTACTAGAAAGCCTGCACCTCGGACCAAAGTTCCTTTCGAGAAAGGATATAGTCAAATGGACTGGCTTAAGCTTACTCAAACACATCCTGACCTCGCAGGTAAGTTGTGAAATGGTTTCTTCGTGAGACTGTTTTGCATCTGCTGTATTCCTTTGAAATTGAAATTGTAATGCCAACTGCATGTTACTTGTATGTTTTTACCGTAAATCATGTGTTTCAGGATTGAAAGGGCAGTCAAATAGGAGGCTTATTTTAATGAGTGAAGTTAAGCAAAATCAAACGGAAGGTTCCATGTGGACTGTTCTGAAAGGACGTGTGTACAATATATCTCCGTATATGAAGTTTCACCCTGGAGGTAAGGACATGATTTTCCAGTGTGGGAGTTTTAACCTTTGGTGGATTTGAGTCCCTGTTCTTTGATAAATTTATGGTATTTTGAGATTTATCTGGCCCAATTATATTATCTGCATTTCTCTCAGGTTGAAGTTGATGCAAATGCATATTGATTATTTTCTGGCAGTCTATTCTCTTTTTTAGTCGAGTGCTTATAGCTTTTGTGGTGTAGGATTGGGCATGTAGTTGAAGATTTATCTGCCTCTTAACTCTATAGTTTGAAAATAAAAATTTTTTTCATTTTTTATTTTCTTGCTTTGGTTTTCAATGAAGATGCAAAACTTTTCAATGATCCCTATAAAACTGTTGATTTTTCATTTTAACTATTGTACCATGAATAGACTCCAAAACTTTTTCATTTTAACTTTCCAAGCTAAATTCCTCGATTTCTTTTTTTTTCTCACAAATGAATAGACTCCAAAACTTTCACCTGCAGGGTAAGCACATTTAAATGCGGTCAGGTGCATATGTTGTGGTTAGTTTAATTATATTTTGGGAGTTCTTCCCTAGAATTTGGTTGAAATTTGGGTTAAAGAACACCAAAGAAGCTGATTATGTGGTGGCACAACAACTTTTTCTTTAGTAGAGCGATATATTAATTGTTGTTTTATTTTCGTTGGAGGAGCTGATGTATCCTGAGGTCTCTCTGCAATATCTTCTCTATATAAAGTTAAACATAACTTTACAATTGGTCAAACTAGAGTTCTATCGAATTGTCTGTTTTTTTTTTCCAATTTTCATGCTTAAGTATCTTCCTTTTTTGTTTTTGCCTTTTATCTTTGAAGGCAACCACAGAGGAAACATGAAGATGAGTTTTAAGTGGTGCCTAAGAGAATGAAAAACCAATCTAATTGAAATTACTGTTGATTTTGGTGATATCTTTGTGTTAAACTCAATAGCCTTTATTCTGATTCATTGGGGTTAGCTCCACAATAGTTATCTAATGATGATACTTATTTGATGCCAAATTCCAGAAAAAGATTTAGGAAATTTCTTCTTGTTGAGGGTTCCTCTGATTGATCATCTTTTCCCTTTAAATTCTAAGGTGTTACTCTTGAAGGTTGTTATGTTTGAAGAATTCTATTAGTCATGGTAGCATCATTTAGAATAGGGTGTTATTATGTTTTTTTTTTTAATTATTTTATCCATGAATTTTGTAGTTTTATAATAAATATATTGTCTAAATAGGCTTATTAACCTATTTTGACCAAATTACTTTTCTCAGGTGTTGATATGCTCATGAAGGCTGTGGGAAAAGACTGCACAGCTTTATTCAGTATCCTAATTTTTTTTTTCTTTTGGAAATTATTTGTTATTTTGGTTGGTCACCCAGATAATGACAAAACTTTATGCATGTTTTTAAGCTCAAATAAATTTAGACTAAGATTATACTACTTATGTGCTTTTCAATTTAACATTTTCCATTTAGAGTTTTCTTTGTTAAATTAGGTGCTGTACTAATTAGATGCTCATTCTCAAATGAGATGGTTTTGCAAGCCGCATAGATATAGGGAGGTCTTATCATTATATCCAAAATGTTTGGATCACATGTCCAAATTTCTTGGTGAAAGTATAAACTGCTATTTCCTTGTCTTTTGAATGATGGAGGCAGTCCTTAACCTGTCTTTTAGACAAATACCATGCTTGGGTAAATGCAGAATGCTTACTGGAAAAATGTCTGGTGGGTACTTTGGATAATAGTGAAGGCAGTAACAGATAATAAAACTTCTTGGGACTTGGCTTCATAGCTGCCGCCAAAGGACATAGTGCAGGCAGAGAATGCAATAATGTCCTTTTAAGTGATCTAAATCATATTATTCACATTTTATACATCTGATTTTGTACAAGATAGTGAATGAAATAAAGTTGTACGTACACATTGTGTTGACCTCAATTGATCTGGTTATATTTATTGAGTCATATTAACCCCTTGATTTGGTGATGCGTTGGAACTCAATTTTCAAGTTGAATGAAGAATTGATCTGTTTGATGTTGACCTCACCTTCTATGGGTCTATGTATTCTTACATTCAGGAAAGCTTGCTGGATATGGTTGAGTGTGCAATCTATTAGTCTCTCCGTTGTGAAGAGATCCTAAGTCGTCAATCCTTGTGTGGTAGTAAGAGCTAAGATCTTTGTCCTGGCTGTAACAGCTATGAACTTGAAGCTTGCATGCCTGAATTTTTACTCTTTGCTCGAGATGTGGAGGGATCTTTGACAGCATCTTTGGAGGCAAATGCCTCCACCATCATTTGTCCATGGCAACCATTCCGAGCATCTCCAATGATGAATGTGAGGTTATTTAACTTGTTCGGGACAATGCTGAGAAAGTGGGCAATGGCATTTTCTCTCCCTGCAATAAGGGCAACTGCGGCATTTCCGGCTGGGACTTTGGAGTGTTTTGAATCAATGAACTTCACAGCTTTAAGTGATTCAATGATGCAGCCCGGGAGTGGGGATGTGAAATCCTCCTGGCGAAAGGATGTAAGTGCCTGTTTGGTCTGGTTTATTTTTAACTTATTTACTGTTTAAAAGTAAAAATTAAATTAAACATGATTTCATAAAAAGTTTTTAAAAAAATAATTTTTTTAAGGAATAAAATTTGAAAAAAAAAAAGAACTTAAAAAAACTTCAATTAGGAGTTTTTTTTTAAAAAACATATCAGCTTATTAGGAGTGTTATTTTTTTTCAAAAAAATCTTTCCTCTCAACAAATACACCCTCTTCTCTTTATCGATCTTTCTCTCGTCTATCTTTTTTTGTAAATCATCATTATAAAGTTTTTTATTTTTGTTCTTGTAAAAATTAAAAAAAAAATTCAAAATTCAAAACTACATTTAAGTATTTTTTTATTTTGTTTTTTATTTTATTTTTTATACTTTGAAAACTCTCTTTATTAGTTAATATTTTTCAACTTATTGTTTGATATGACAATTATGTGATGTTTATTTATTTTTAATTTATTTATGGTGTATATAATATTTGATTATTATAATTGAAATAATTAATTGAATAGGTTAATAGTTATTGAGATAAATTAAATGAAAATTGAGATAATATTTGTTGATTATAGTTGTTGTGATAATATTGAATTTTGTTAGTAAGGATATTAATAGTTAAATGTGATTTTCTTGAATTATTATTACCTTCTTAAATCTCTCTGGTTTTTTTTTTTTTTGAGTTTTCTTCTATTATTAGTGTTAAGAATTTCAATAGTTCACTCACTGCTCTCTTTCATCTCTTTTTTTTTATTTGATTCAATTTTTTTATTTTATTTATTTATTATTATTTAATAAAAACGTATTTGTGAATTATGTATTACTTATAAATTATTTGTGAAATTTTTTTATGATTTATTATTAATTAAAAATTTTATGTTATATAAAATTTTTTTTAATATTTTTAAAATTTTATTTTAAATAGATAAAAAATAAAATTAATTTTTTATGTTGAATAAAAAAATTCGTAATTAATAAAAAGTTATTTATTAAATATCTTTTATAGTAATTTTAACTAAAATCAAAATTTATATAGATTGTTATGTAAAACAACTTATTTATAAAAAAAATTTATAAAAAATAAATTTATCAAATAATTTTAACTTAATTTTAAAAATTATTATTTTTTATAAAAATTTTATAATAATTTTTAAATTAAAAAAAAATCAAATCAAACATGCTCTTAAGGCACTTTAATAGAGTTCACTAAAACCCTCGATCGGACTATCTGAAATGTTTAATAATGATTTAAACAAGTTGGGCTTAGGCAAAGTTCACAGACAGTGTGTTTGGGCTTTCAACTGAGTGAGAATTAGTAAGGGGAAACAGAATAAAGGGGGACGGGGTTTTGCGTACTCTTTTTTCTCTCTTAACACAAATTTAGTCCATGACGAAGAGAGACACTATGAGGGCAGTGATGATTTTGCTAAAAAGTGTGGATTGACATTCTGCCTTAATTCCCAATGAAAATTCTCATTTTTTAAAGGAAAATTAGATTAACAGTTGTCCATTTAGGATGCAAAATTAGGCACATAGAATGCTACAAAGAAAATTAGACAAAAGTGATTTTATTTAACGGAGAGATTGTAGCACTAAAAAAAAAATTAGATTGAAAAGTTTTGAACCCACAGCATTTTTTATGAATGGTTGCGATCCTTCACATGTTAGCAGACAAACATGATGTTTTGGATAAAACATAACTTTCGAATTGTAGTGAACTCACAAATAATTAGTTTTTAACCAACATGTCCTTTTCAATGCAACTATTGATTATCTATGAACACTCCACATCTTCATCATGAATACATGATTTTTCTGATTCCAAAATTGATCCATTCTTAGTTTGGACATTGGTGTTCTTTGGTTTTATCAAGTAAGAGCAAATAAACAAAAGAAGAGTAGACAAAAAAGTTGAAGTAAAATATCTCAGTTTATTTAAACTTTGAAGTCTTAAGTTTGGAATGCCGGTAAAAGCTTCTCCAACTTAAACAAAACGAACAAAAAAAAATAAAAACCCAAAATATGAATTTTAAAAGTTGAATAAGATAAAGTTCACATAGTCTTGATTAAATCTAACAAGATGAATCGTACGTAATGTATCAATACATCGGACATTTCTGATTCCACAATGAATCATTGGGAAATGATATAATGGGATCGGCATTAACCATTATCAGCCTTGATTCCCTAACTACCAAGGTTGAAGAGTTAGAGAAAAATTACATGACAGCTAGAAATATAACAAGACGATGATGACTAGGCAATTAATATTTCATCTGCGAAAATATGAAACAAATCAAATCATTTTTATTATTTGAAGAGCGAGAAACAATTATGAATTTGACATCAGTGCTATTTATGAGACTTAGAGATGTTGGTGATCTGGCCAATCACATGACTAAAGATAATGGAAATGACGAAAGAAACAATTATGAATTTGACATCAGTGCTATTTATGTGACTTAGAGATGTTGGTGATCTGGCCAATCACATGACTAAAGATAATGGAAATGACGAAAGATGGCCAGGACAAGGCTAAAGTGAAGGGAAATGAAGCAGTAAGATTTCTCTTTCCCTAGTTTGGTTGGGTGCAATCTCGTCGAATTTCACCTTGATTTCCTGTCAAAACCCCTACACGGCCTAGCTTGGTAATAGCAGCCACAAAAGCATTTTGAAAAGCTGCATTGTTTGATGCGAAAAGTTTGACAGTGTTTCTTGATCTGCGATCAGTAAATAGTATCTGATCAGAGGTGAACAGACCCTTTCCTTGCTCAAGATTCTTGTAGTAGACATTGTCGAATGTCCGAGGTGTGGTTGGGTCCATGTTGATGGCAATTCTGGGGTCAACATTTCTGGGGCACATTTGCCTAAGCTGCAAAGCGTATGCAAAGTTGAGAGTAGGGTCAATCTTCCTCCTGGGGCTGAAGTTGTAGATTCGATTGGAGAAACGCCCACAGTGGGAGAATCCCAGGGTGTGTGCACCTGTTCAAAACATCACAACCAATCCTAAGTATATCTTCAAAGTTGGGGGGTGAATTAGAGATTGCATGATATGACTAAGAAATGCAAGAGAAGGTGAATGGCTTACCTGATAATGCAATCATATCTGTCTGAGTGAGGCCGTGCCTGGCGAACATAGAATTGAGCTGGTCTAAGTTCAAGTCAGGGTGAGGAAGCTGATTTTCAACACTGGCTTTTGTGGATATCCTCCCATCACGTCTTCCCAACTCCACTCTATAATTCGGTCCTCCGGACTGAACGAAATTAATTCATTAATTTATTAATTATATATATATATATATATATATATGAGGAAATCAAGGGCTTTTTGTCCACAACAAGAACAACACTTTCGATTAAATTGAAAAGCAATCGCAAAGTCAAATGTTTATTGTATTTAACACTTATTTAATATCAGAATTATATTTTAAAAAACACCTCCCTCTCCAATCCGATTTTAAAAACATTGATATAATTCATATGGCATATATAAAGGATCGAATAAAAATTAAATTCTTACTAATTTTAAAAAAATAGAATACAAATTACGAAACACTTTAAAAGATTTAGATAATTAGAAACAAAAAAAAAAAAAGACAAGGAAGAGGAGAGAAAATTACATGCATAATTCATTTTGTAATTCTAAAAAAGAAATTGATTTTGTGACAAAAATATATAACAACTAAATTTTCTTTCATTATATTTTAAAAAAATATATTTTATAAGTATCGAAAGAATTTACTCCTCGCAATGATTAGTATATATCAGTATACATGTTGATTAGGAAAAAGATAAGTTTACAATTTAAAGTGTTAAAACATAGAATTTAATATTCAATATTAAAAAGAGTGAAAGAAGCAAATTATTAATCAAAATTAGAACTAAAAATATGAGCAAAATTATAAAATTAGCGCATCAATTATAAAGTTTTGTAAAGGTGGTCAACTTATACTCCTTTTATCTCATAAACACAGTATCCTAATTTAATTTTTAACTATGGCTTCATTTTATTTTAATATATTATTGACTAAAATATGAAAAAATACTTTCCAAAAATCTTGAAATGAAGAGTTTTTCATACATATTTATAAAAATTTAGTTCAATTAATATTTAAACAATCAAAGATCAAAATTTAAAGAAATTTGACCCTAAAAAAAATCAAATTCAAGCATTATTTATGAGAGGGAATTAGGAGTAAATGCGAAGAGGAGTGAAAAACAAAAATGCATGCTTGTTGAAAAGTAAAGATAGAAATTAAGATTGCGTGTATACCAAGGCTACGACATCTCTAGTGGCAAGAGCTAGAATGTCTGCACAAGAAACTTTGTTTCGGCACTGAGGATTACTATCAAGAGCCGCCTTTGCTTTGATCACTGTGTCGAATCCATCTCCTGCTAGCGATATGTCATCAGGATGATCCCTCTCCGCGTTCCCATTACCCACCAGTATCACCGAAGCATCACATCCCTATATGTATACACACACACACACACACACACACAAGAGAGAGTGAGTGAGTAAGGACAGATATGAGACGGCCAATAATAGACACAAAGTCTTGAGCAATTAATTCACTTCACTTACACGAACAAAGCAATCGTGGAAGAAGAGCCGAAGAGTTCCGGGAGCTGTGACAAAGGTTTGATTGAACTTCGTTTGGACTGCGGAGCGGACAATGGACTCAACATTGGGGCATGTTGTTCTATAGAAGTCTGGTCTAAGCCGAGTCTGAGCAGAAGCGATTGTGAAGAGGAGAGGAAGAAGGACAAATGAGACAACAGTTATGCTTTTGTTTTCCATGACTTAGCTTTTCTTCCTTCACATGGATTGAGTTGGTCCAGCATTATGTATTTATAGAGAGACTTTAGAGCGGAACATGGCTGCATATACACACTCTGTCTGGCGGTTGGAAAATGCCAAGGCTTGAAAAATTACTATATATTATTATCACGTTCTCAAGCAACTTTATTACAAAATATTAACATGTTTTGGAGACTTGTGCAAATGATTGGGTCATGGAAAGTTTCTGGGTCTTTTCTTTATTTATTTATTTATTTTATATTTTGGCTCTGGGTTGGGAGGGATAACATGCAATAAGTTTATGCAGAAGCACAAGGAGATGTTCCTAGCCTTCAATTTGGATCTCTATTTTAATTTAGTTTTCTGAAATAAATAATGGGAGAGCAAGGCCAACGCGTGTACAATATGCCAACTCAACTGCATGTTAGTGCCCAACCACTCCCAAAACAAAGTCCAATCGAAAAGCCTTTAGAAAGGGCAAGAGGCCAAGGAAAATTCCATGTCCTTTTGTTGCGGTAGGCTAGCTGTATATGAATAGTGGAGGTTGTTGATACTCTAGAATTTGCCAATTAAGTAACCATATTGGAATTAAGAGTCGACAGCATCACTATGATTCTCATCCATCTAAGTCCCTCTCCCATGGATTACGGAAATCGTAAGCCTATTTCCATTATTGTTTACTTCTTTAATCTATATATATGTATATTTATATGTAAATTCTCTGCTGTGGCCTGTTTTGACCTTCGGCCTTCAAAGGCTTTTCCAAATCTGCGACCTAACAATTCCAATTGGCAAAGGGAGCAATCACATCACCATGCTTTCTCTTACGATCCAAATTGGGTATTGCTTTTAATCATCTATCCGATTTGCTTTCATTCATTTTACCCATTTTTTTTTTAAATTTAATTATTCTTCTATTACATTCAATCAAATCTTTTTACTTTTATTTATTTAAAATAAATCCATCCAATTAATGATTAATTAATTATTGTTAAATAAATTATTACTTATTTTATAACTACTTAACAATATTGATATGAAAAATAAAAAATATTACATAATTATATTATCATGTCACGTCAATATATTATACTATCATTTATTATAACATATTAATTTCCAGTGACATTTAAATTAATAATTAATCAATCATTAAATGTTTATTTAATTTAAAAAATAAAAATAAAAACTAAATTGAATATAATAAATAATTAAAATTTTATTTTAATTTTTTTAAATAATGTAAATTATTTTATAAATTTTATCTGAGTCTCGCTAAATACAATCAATTCCTTTATTTTTGGTTAAAAAAATACCCTTGAAAAGATCATGTGATTTACTTAATTAATATCATCAGATTTTGGAGACCGTATAAACTAAAATCCAGTTGTTACATTTCCTATATATAAGCTCTCTTTTCTTTAAGTTGAGTAAAGATCCACTAGGAATTTTGTTCAGAAACTTGTCTCCAAAAAAGAAGAGAAGACAAATAATCCAACAGAATTCAATTAGTAGATTCTTACAAAGCCTGAGCTGCTGCTGAATTCACCACACAGCCCACAGCTCATCTCATCCACAGCTGGAATAACAGTCTTTAACATCAGCAACAACAAGAAGAAGAAGAAGAAGAATTGCTCCCAAATATAATAGCAGCAAAGGAACAACCAACTTTTGCACAAGAGGAGACTCCATTGAAAAGATGCAATTTCACATCCACCATATATCAGTAATTCTATTTTAAGCTTTGTTTGGTCCACTGACACTCTCCAAATACTGTCATCCATTTGTATTTTGGCTTAAAAACAGTCACCGCCGGAGCAACATTATTTGACAATGTCCTAGCTACTCGCGAATCCATTCTTCAACCAACAAAAATCCAGGTCAATAGAATTGCACCATCCGGATCCATCCACACGTTGCATCATAATACCTGCATGCGTCATAGATTCTATTAGAAATCACTCCTGATTGCTTGATAACAAAGAGGTTCATCAACTTGACTGCCGTAAGCAAAACAGAATCAATTGTAGCTAATACAAAAACAGCACTATCTCTACTTACAAAACATGTTCAGGGTAGTTATACCCAAAGACAAATACTGCACTGTTCTCTACTTTTAAATAATATAAGAGCACATACATGCAAAAGAACCAAAAGAAACTGATTGAAACCACTACAAAGCCAAAAATTATGGCCACTTAAGAACAGAGAAGTTAAAGAACAGCTTGGGACAATCAAATAACTTATATATATTTAGGGTTTATATACACAGTCAATCAACCACAAAATGACACATCATTAATAAGTTAAAACTCTTTACAACCTTAAAAATAAATATCGATCATTTATAACATTTAATTATATAAAAAAATAAAATCATTTTTCCTTCTATTTGAACTCACTCTCACCAAATTTAGATCTAACAAATAGCATTGCAAGAACGGCAGTGGTCAGAGTTCCGAACACATGCCCATAAAACCACAAAGCACATAATTGCACATGCCATTATCAAGAGAGACCTTGGAGATTATGTTGTATCTTGCAAAGCAAATATCGCAGAATGTGCAGATTGCATATGGTTCTAACCCTTCAAAACTTGGCTTTCTCTTTTGCTTTATCCCTCCCACGTGTCCATCCTGCTGAAGTGCTTCCATTTTCATTGTTGTTAACACGCATTTTCTTTCAAGTGATGATCTGCTTTTAACTAAACCAAGATGCTTAGTAATTCTGATATTTCACATCCTCTCAATAATCGAATCCACTTCATGTGGCAAAGTGGTTCATGACTCAGATGAGAAGGATGCAAGGACTTTTGCATTGTGGTTTATAGACATGTGTTCGGGACTCTGTTAAAATTTCATCTGATAAAATTTAAGTTTAAATATTTTACCTCTACAAGCTTTATCATTAACTTTCTATAAATAAATGGGAGGAAGACACAAGCAAGGGCTAGATGCTGAAGAGAATGACTAGCTTAAAAAAAAAAAAAAAGCAAAAAGATATTTAGCGTGAGAGCAAGCACCCAGCAATAGTTAGAAAAAATAGAAGCAGCAGTGTCCTTCAACCGAGGCTAGATGAAAGACTGAAAAAGTAAAGTAGAAAGGATTTGGACTTCAAAGCTTTTCACATTAAGAATCTCCAAGCAAAAGCAAGTCAGGGAGGTCAATGCACTACCCAGATAAACAAAAAGAATCACTTTGGCCCATCCAATCACAAATGGAAATATGCAGGTATCAAGGAAAGTAAAATAAGTTGTATTCTTGTTCTTGATTTGCATTTTCGGATGTAATAAGTTTCTTTTGTTATTATTATCATTATTTTATCAAAGTTTAATAAAGTTTTTGTTGCAAGTTCTTATATTTATTGATTAGTTTATATTTTTTATATATAGTGCTCTAAATCTGTATCAAGGGTTTTCATTTAGATGTTCATTTTATATGGTTGGGAGTAGTGCTTCATAGTAATTACAAGTTTATTTGTTTTAAGATAAAAAAGTCCCATTTACCATTTACTTCAATAAAATTCAAATTCTCTTTAAAAGTTATTAAACTGAATTTTATCCCGAGTTAAAGAAGAAAACAACCCCACAAACACTCATGTTATGTTTGCTTTCCATTTCCAAAAACACTCTCCAAACAAATTTATTGGCTGATTTGAAATAATAGACTATACCGTCTTTTACTACAATAATTAGAAGCCAAACTTCCACACATTTGCTAACAGGCAATACTCAATGAATCAAGTAAATGTGGAGGGAAGGCCAATACTGACACGTGCATGGACTAGAATTGGTGTTTAAACCACAGTAACAGGTTTTGATGTGGTTACAGTTGCAGTTTGCAGATGTTTCAAGTGTTAGACAGATCTCAGGCAACAGGGTTGAGTGTTTTTTTTCTCTTTTTCTTAGATGCAAATATTTACAGGGGAAACATACAGATTCGATTTTTTGAATTACAAATCATATATTTCATTAGTTTTGAGCAATCTACATTTGTTCTTGGAGTAGTTCAATAACACCCCTCTATTTATGTCCACTCAAAAAATTTTAATAATTTTTTAAATTTGAATTCACCTTATTCTAGACAAAGTAGGTTAAGCTCAAGTCAAACCAGTAGTTTATAATTACTTCTTTTTACACTAAGACTCCTTTTTTTTTTTTACCAGTTTACACTAAGACTCCTATTCTAAGTAAACCATTCCCCTTTAAGCTTATAGAAGTATAAATAATCAGTCATAACAGTTCAATGCACCGATAGCAATGAAACAGACAATAAAACTAATTGCTTCCATTTAAGTTTGGTTGTTTTGCTCTTGCATTAGTGTCATTAGGTTGAGACTCCTTTCCTCATTCCTCATGCAACATCCAACATGCATCCCACCTTTATGCTTATGAGGATCTATGCTCCTAAAGCAGCAGCAACCTACCCTCATCCAACTTCAGAGAAGAGAGAAAGAGGACAAATAGGTGTAGAACCAGAGAGAAGGAATATAAGGGGCATTGATACAACACAATGCTCCCTCATCAAGTACACAGAGTCTACAAGCCACACACTTGGCCTCAATATCACAACCAGATCAGAAAAAGATCTAAGTTGCATATAAGTTCACATTGCTTTTCACAATTTGAGGTTGAATTTCTATTTGGGCTTGAAAATAAAATTGGGGGGAAGAAGAAAATGCATGGAACTAGCATAATAGTGTGATTCTTGGTCAATGGCTAGTATGGCTCTTGCATAACTGTGCCAATAGGCACATGAATCAGGCCTTCACCAGAAATGCCAGAAAAAACAGTAATGAACCAAAGCTTTACATATTGGCATAAGTAACTTATCACCCAATGTTTAAAAAGAGAGAGAGAGATTAGAATTTAGAGCGCTGCTTTTGAACGTTCAGCAAAAATTACCTGTACATAATATTGACCACAGTAATGGATCTTTCAGCTGCCCAGGAGGACTTTCTGAGGATCAAGTTGCCCGCTACAATAACTAGAAGGAACAGCAGAAAGTTCTTGCCTTCCTCTCCATTCCTCGCCAGGTTTCAAAATGATAGGTTTCTCAATAGCAGCAGCCTCCACACAGAGCATATGCTTGTATTCATCATCTCCAAAATCAGTCATAGCCTTTGCCTTTTTATCCCAAGGATTCCACACCACTGCATGCAAAAACAATAAAAACATTAGTGCAAAGAACAGCTTTGGGATATTAACGTGTGAAAGGCATTCCAAGCTACCCTTCACTGGACTGTTTTTTTGCATTTAATATATGCTGAGAGAAACTAGTGGCAACTGAAGTTCACGATATCTACAAGAACTGGGAAAAAACTCAAGCTGAAGTTCATGATACATATCAAGTATAGATCTGAAAAGAGAAAGAGAAAGCAATTCCCACAACCAGTGGCAATCATCTAACAATAATCTACATATCAAGTACATAGATCTGAAAACTAAAGAGAAAGTAATTCCCACAACCGGTGGAAATCATCTAACAATTATCTACTCAGGTTCACAGTCATAACACATGCTAAAGTATTCTTGTGCCCAAGAAAAAAGACAAAGTAGTTCCTCTATTATTAAGTAGCAATCAAAAACATGATAAAGCTTTATTTTTAAGTTCTGACCATGTAAATATGAATTATACTTGTTTATGTGCTTGAGAGTATCAACAGAAACATTGCTTAAATATAATAAAAATCAGGCCCCATATACATAATAGCAAGGATATCAATAAAAAAGCAGGTGGACAAAATAAATCTCACCAGCATCAGGTAGTCCGTCTTTGCGTATTACAAAGGTTCTCTTCTTTTCATGATCCAGAATTGCAATTTTTGTAGGAGTACTAAGGTATATCTTGTCCAACTGTTTAACCACAATTAGAACACGTAAACAGCTTAAGTGTAAACAGATAAGAGAGAAAAAGTCATAATAAACTCACTTCTGTTTCAAATGTTATTGCATCTCCCTGTTCAGTAAAACGCTCCTTGTTCTGTAAGTTATCCAGATAATCAAGCGTCTCTAATCCTTCAACACGAACTTCACTGAACACAAGCAACTAAGATATTTTAAATACTAATAGTATGAGCTCATCCATTGCCCAAGAATAATGTACACTCATGAAATTAGACAATCATCAATTAACATGTTCTACCATGAATCAGTTTTACCAGTTGAGTTGCAAAACCATAGTAAATGAGAAGAAACAAGCACTGACTCAATTAGTGCCCACACAATAATTAGTTACATCAATTAATGAACTTCAAGAGGGTTAGAAGTTTGCCAGATTAGTTTTGAAGAAGCTGCCACGAAAGGCCTAAACTTTTACAACAATAATGCTTCACAGATCATACAGTCATAATTCAAGAACCAAATTTTATCCTAAATAAAATGAGTCTGCTATCAGAATATCCACAAGATTTTATGTGGCAGTTTTTTAATTTGTTTGTTTGGCATGGGATAATGTTACACAAGAGCAATAATAAGAAGGATCATGCAACAAACAGGGCTTCACCATTGCTTGAAAATATTTTTAAGAACAGAAAACTAAATGAATGGCAAACGCAATAACCATATATTTTCACTACCTCTATCCTTCATGGATGAATTAACTTCTCAATCAAAATGAAGATGGGTTCCTAAAATGAGTTAACTTTCACAATAATTTGACTCTACCATTCCAAGACCATGAGACCTATTACAAATTAGATCCCAATTTATTTTGGAAAGTACTGGATAACTGAAAACCTTTTACTAATCAACAATGCCGAAAAAGTTTTTAAACAAATGAACTTTAAGGATCATCATAAACTCATTTGTTAAAACAGCTAAGCCTGCACCCAGTCTTTTAAGCTTTCAACACATCAGAGACCTACTTTATTGCCTCAAGAGTCTGGACTAGTCAAAACCCGCAATAAGACTAGTACTAACCAAAGCAGTTCTGACAAGAAAATATGCCAAGATATTAAACTACACCTTTAACACACATTCTGCACATGTTGAATGGTCAGTACATTATTGCTCATTCTCTTGTTTTATTTATATATTCATCAACTGGTTTTGCACTTTGCATATTAAATCTTAACCCTACATGACCAAAGATTGTATTTGTAATTAAAATATCCAACTTATAAAAGACTTGGAGAAACCTAAAAAGATTGATGGCTTTCTATCGTAGTATGGATAAACCAAGCTTTGCCAGATTCATTGTACACAACAGCAAGCGTACGGCTATGCGTATGTAGTACGGTATCTTGATTGGCACGAGGTACAAAAGGATAGGCTTCTTGAAATCACTAATTTGGATCATGGTATGGTTGAAATTCTTGTTTGGGTCTTTTTAATAATATAGATGTAACAATATAAAATTCTAACATTTACATAAATAAATCTAATATTAACAAATAAATACTTAAAGAAAAATATTAAATTTAAGGACAAATCCACGATCGTAATAATAGAGGTTCCAGAATACAAAGCAAGCAAATAAAACTAATATCAAATAAAGAAAGAGAAACTACAGAAATAACACTTAAATTACATGATGTAAACCTAAGAATTGTATTTTCATTTTTTTTTTTTTTTTGAGAAAACTAAGTATTATTGCTGTTACCTTAGTATATATCTTATTAATTATGAATGACCAACAAGCTCTTTTCTCTCTAAAATAATGTAAAATTTTCAACAAGTAAAAACTTGGTTTCTTGTAAATACTAGGAGGATCAGGTAACTTTAACATTTAACATGTTTTAAGTTTTTAAACCCTTGAATTAATAGAAATGACTATTTTCTTCTTGTCATAAGAACATTAGGTTGCTGCTGTCAAGGGTCAAGAACAACAAGTGGATACCGGAGGGGGTCATCATGGAAACTAAGTGTGGCTTTAAATGAGCAGGCGGGAGAAAATCTGCTACTCCACTTTTCACAATCTGGATCATGAACACAACACAATTAGGATGGTCTAATCCAACACGTGATTCAAAGGGGGGTGAAGCAAATTAGTTAAAAAGTAAACAAAGTTGCCCATCTCCCAGCCTTCCACAAATAACAAGTCAAAGGAAACCCAAACCCTACCATTATTGCTCAATGCATCAAACACAAATCAAGCTTGCAATAATGGAGAGAATTTTAGACCTTCCACAAATAACAAGTCAAAGGAAACCCAAACCCTACCATTATTGCTCAATGCATCAAACAAAAAACAAGCTTGCAATAATGGACAGAATTTTAGACCCTTTATCAACTAGAAGTCAGTAGCTCAGAACAGAAATTTCACAACTAATGATAGTTTAGCCATTAAAAATTAATGATAGTGAACTAAAATACATAAACTGTGACAATAGTAGAACTAAACAGAAGCTATGAAGAGAAAATAAAACCAAATCATGTAAATTTTATCTCAGAAACGACAAGGTTGCGGTCATGGTGAAAATATTAGACTCCGGTATCAACTAGTAGCTGGTAGCATGAAAAGAGATTTAGCAACTTATGATAGTTAAACCTTAATGCTAATGAACCAGAATACACAAATGCGACAATGGAAGAAGATAGCGGAACCTATGAATATAAGAAGGTAAAGTTAAAGATATGCGAATATAAATCTGGAAGTAGTAATATCACTGAGCATCATATCATAGACAAGATTAAATATGAAGCAAATCCTTTCATTTACCTGATGTCAGAAACAGAAAAATAAGTGTGATATGCAAATGTGAATGTAAATGGCTTCCCATCAGTATTTGTATTCCTGATGCGAGACGTTAACATTAGATCTCCTCCTGGCGCCAAAGCTACCCTCAGGCGGAACTCATAACTGAGATAGTAAATAAATCCATGAAGACAAGTTAATTGGTCCAACAGAATGAGGTTACAAAGATTCTACTAGGGATATCTCTTCACAAATTGACGCTAAAAGATTATAAAAAAAATTCACAACCTGTGAGGCCAAATCTTCATATCTTCTTCAGAAGGCCTAAGGATCAAATCGATGTGAGCTTTACTGGATGAGTTTGTTGGAAAGGCAGGTGGATCAGTGTCAATGCTCCAAAATCTATTTCTAGCAAAACCATGCTGCTCAAGAGCACCATGATTTGAAAACTGCAAACACAGAGCAGGTTTTCATGACCAGGATGATCATGGTCAAAACAAGCAAGGACAATAGCAGATATGCACATACTTGAGGGAAGCATATTGGTATTCCTCCACGGATAGCTTTTGGAGGCTTGAATAATGCCTGCAGAAAATGAGCATCCGGTACATTAGATACAAAAATGCACATAACCTCTAAATGTTGTCTTCTCAAATGCTTGCATTTGTATATGCAAGTGTTCACTTTTAATGATTTTTTCCTAGGAAGGTTCATCTGTAAAATTTTCAAGTCATATATCATTTTATACTTGATGAACCAAAAAACTTCTTCTTCTCCCTTATCTTCTATCACTACTGAATGGAACAAAATTGTCATAGAAGCTATGTTCAATGCAAGAATTCATTGGCTGAAGAACATTAAGTTATTGCACAGCTCTTTTTGCCTCAAAATATCTAAAGTATTTCATTTCAAATAGGGTGCAGAGTCTCAAACAAATTTATACAAGTTTAGTCAATTTTTCAAAAATGCCATTATTTTAAACTTACTTTTCTGAACAGTGAATCTGTGGGTTCAAATGATTGTAATACCTACAAATCTGCTCTTCATGTTTCAAATGTGGTTCAGAATGATTTACAACCTAGAAAACCACTAATCCATCAACTATTGCAATTGCTTACAGACTCAAGAGAAGGATCTGGGTTAAACAGGACAACATGGGAAGTCAAAATGCTTTCATTAAAAATGATGAAATACCATAAGGACTTCAGGACCATAATAGTTTATTGCCGCAAAGGCCTTTACATAAATTAAGTACCCTTTAGACATCCACACCTTAGAACCATTATCACGGCAAGCATGAATTGCATCTGTTTCCTAACTCACCTAAAACTACAGCCCTGAAACTAATATGATCCATATATGCAAGCTTTCCATTGTTTTAAAATCTGGTAATGAATTAATAGAGTATAACTCGCTACTAAAAATTGCTTATGCAATATCACTTATTTCATATTCCAACAATATATTTAAGCATTATACTTCATATTTAATAAAGAAAAACTACTATCACTGAATAGCACCTTACTACTGACGAAAAGCAACTCCTCTCCATGGTCATTCTTCCAAGATGTCACATGGCCTCCATACAGATAAACCTGAATAACCCGCAGCAATAAAAATAAATAAAAAATCAAAAGAAATTTGATTTCTTGAAAATAACAACCAACAAAAAATAAGTAAAGAGAGAGATTCAAGAAACTAGAGAGAATAAAAATTAAATTGAAAGGAACGAAATAAGAAGAGAGCAGATCCAATTGAACAGATCCTGAAATAAAAAGAAACAAAGAAGAAAAACGGAAGCCTTAACAAAATTACTTCGGCGGAGCTGCCACGTGTCTCGCGGAGGATTATTTTGTCAAGGCCGTTAACGCCCTTGGACAACTCAAAGGGGACTCTCTCGCTCGACATAGAATTAACTCACTGATGCTTTGAGATTTTATTTATTTCACAATTTAAAAAAAAAAAAAAGACGAGGAGGAATAAAAAGTGCCTGATTCTAAATTGTTCTAAAGAAATAAAAAATCACAAGAAATTCGTAAAATCTGTAGCTCTGCCTTTTGTTTACACTAGAATTACTATAAGCAAATTTTCAAATTCAACAGTGTCCAACTCTTCCTTTTCCCTTTCTTCTCGTGCCCTTGCACTTTTCTTTTCTCTCTCTTTTTATTACTTTTCTCCGCAGATTTTACTCGATTAGACAAAGCGTCGAATCCACATCGCCACCTCTGGACGGCTAAAAGTTGCGCTAGAAAGCCCGAGAGGGGCCCGAGAGAAGGTTCGCTAAAGGCTATGTGGCCCAATATCGTGGTCTGCCAACCCGACATGCCTTGCACCTCTGCCCAAGAAAGTCAGGAATAAGTAGGGCTGTGCACTGTTTGTTGAAGAAAAACCAAATCAAACCGATTGGTTCATTTGGTTTGGATTGGTTTAGTTCAATCCTTGGAGAATATAATCTCATCCAATTCCATAAAGAGGAAATTGTGAGAAATAACCATCCATATAAGGTGATTTCAAAAGTAACCACCAAAATAAAGTTATCTGTTTCTACTCAAAAAGAAGCATGAGCAGACGGAAATACCCTTAAAAAACACTGTAGCAAATTAAGCTGCCGATATCTGCCTCCCGTCATCTTCCAAAAATTAGAAATTAATGCTCAGTTGTTTGTGCTCGCTCATCTTTCTCTCTCAGCTCTCTGAACTGTATCAACTCTGTGTTCAGCACCATCGTCATCAGCTCTCTCAGCTCTCTGAACTGTGTGAGCTCTGTCAACTCTCTGTTGAGCACCATCGTCTTCGTGCCGTGGTCTATCTCTCGCCATTTGGCCATATTGTCCTCGAAAAATAAATCCCATTGCGGAGATGACATCAAGGTATGTTTTTGGGTTCATTGCTGCAACACATAAATTTGTGAAACTTTTTTTGTAAATCAGAAGACGGATTATAAACATAAAGGCGTGTCACCAGCATGTCTGCATGCACTTGTCGTGTCACCAGCATGTCTGCATGCACTTGTCGTGTCACTAGCATGTCTATGTGCACTTGGCGTGTCACCAGCATGTCTGCATGCACTTGTCATGTCACCAGCATGTCTGCCTGCAATTGGCGTGTCACCAGCATGCATGCATGCACTTGGACTGTCACCACCATGTAATTAAGTAAAATAAATAATTATTTTTGTTTTCAAAATTTCAGTGGGGTTTCAATTCTGCGACTTGTGATAAGACACGGTGGTCAGTGGGTGGATGGCATGTACAAGGGTGGTGAGTCACGAATGCGGGGGGTTAGGAGTGATTTGTCGTTTGCGGGCTTGATGAAGCTGGTTGAAGATGTTGTTGGGGTAAACTCAGAAATTGATGACATTGAGTTGCATGCATTGATCAGTACACCCGGGGAGCTATCACGGCCAATTATCAAGAATGATGAGGATGTTGCATTAATTCTGCTAGAACAGAGGAATGTTCCGGCTGTGTACGTCAGCATTAAAAGACCCGAAACAAATGTTATGTCACATGAAGAAGCTGAAAAACATGGTAATCAGCTCAATCAGAATCAGATTTACAATGTTTCACATATGCCAGAGCATTCGGTCCGTAACCCGCAGTTGGGGTATCCTCAGGAGTTTATACAGCCTAGTAACCAGAGGACATTGATAGAAGAGTTGGGTGAACAATTCCGATCGGGATGTGCATCAAACCAATTAGGGTCTGCTGCTAAAGGAATGCATCGATCGGGTGAAACGGTAGAGTGTGTAATTCCAATTTCAAATGAGAATACGACACGTGAGTACAACACTGTGACGTTGGATGTTAACACTGCGACGTTGGAGGATAATGCTGCATGTTATGAGGGAAATGAGGATTTGTTTGCTGGCAGTGAAGATAGATTTGATGACAGTTCGAGTGATGGGCTTGACGAATGGGATCATGACATTTCAGACAATGACTACCTTTATGACAATGACATTCCAATTTGCAATAATGTTGAAGGTGAAACAGAACCTGTTGAAGGTTTTGATGTAGGAAATGTTCAGTGTGATGATCCCATATACAATAACCCCATCGCTGGTGAGGACGGGAATCGTTCCGTTGATACAATGGTCGATGATAGTTATCAAGAAAGGCGAAATGAAGGGATATCTTCTACGTGGCGAATTGCAGGTGCAGAAAGGTTCGCCTTCCAAACAATTAGCACTGAGGAGTCGACATTTCCCAATGATCGCTTATACAAAGGAAGAATGTTTTCCTCGAAGGCGGAGTTGAAACGAGCTCTGAACATGTTGGCTCTAAAAGAGCAATTTGGGATAAGAGTGAAAAGGTCATGCAAAAGTCGTTACGAGGTTTGTTGCAAAGACAAGGCATGCAAGTTCAGTGTCCGTTCAAGGAAGTTACTTGACGGATGAGGGTATTGGGAAGTTCAGAAGTTCCACAAAGTACACACATGTACTGTTGATGGTTTGCAAGGGCGATTTGCATCTGCGAGTGCCAAGATAATTGGTGAACTTATGGCACCCAAGCTTCAGGCTAATGGAGTAGCGTTGAGACCTAAGGATATAATTGGTGAGATGAGGGTTCAGTGGGGATTGGAATGCTTGTATGGTAAGGCTTGGCAAGCAAAGGAGTATGCGGAGACGCTTGTTTTCGGTCCCCCGGAGGAGTCATTTCAGCTACTACCCTCATATTTTTATATGTTGGAATAAGAAAATCCTGGCACAGTCACAGCAGTGGCTACTGACGAGGCTGAAAGATTCAAATATTGTTTCTGGTCATACGGGGCTTGTATTCGGGGGTTTAGGGATGTAATGCATCCTACGGTCGCAATTGATGCAACACATCTGAAAGGCAGGTTCAAGGGTGTTCTGTTTGTTGCTGTATGCAAAGACGCGAACGAGTGTGTATATCCAGTTGCGTTTGGCATCAGCCATGTTGAGGACGAAAACTCATGGACGTGGTTTCTCATCAAGCTACGTGATGCGGTTGGTTGTCCTGAAAACACCATGTTCATTTCTAATCAGCATCTCGGCATTAAGAAAGCAATCCAAAATGCATACCCAAAAGCGCACCACGGTTTATGCGGTTACCATTTGAAGAAAAACTTAAAAAATAAGTTCAAGCGTGATGACGTTTCTATGATTTTCACCCTTGCTCGAGATTGCTATAAGGTTTCCGAATTCAACAGACATATGAACCAGCTCAAGCAGATTCATGCGGGAGCCTATACTGATCTTTTGAGAATAGGCCCTGAGAAATGGGCATGTGCATGTTCACCGACAAGGCGATACCAAATGATGACTTCGAACATTGCCGAATGTGTTAACTCCTGCTTAAAGCATGCCAGACAAATGCCAATCACTGTTTTGATCGAGTTCATACGAGACATGTTCCAGCGTTGGTTCCATGATCGGTACGAGGAGGCTGTCAAGGTGACCACACCCCTCAGCCCTTGGATTGCTAGGTAATTGAGCAAACGCTTCAATGATGCACATCGCTTTGTAGTGAAGCCTATCAATCGAGTGGAGTTTGAAGTTAAAGACGGGAAGATGGACGGACTTGTTAACCTGTCCACGAAGACGTGTTCATGCTGTGAGTTCCAAAAAGATTTGCTGCCATGCAGCCATGCCATTGCAGCAATAAGGTCAGATTATATTTTCTTTATTTCTTATTTGATCCTTAATTTGACATAACATAGCATTATATTCTGCTTGAATATTGGGTTCATTGTATTTTTCAGTAAATGCAAACGTGAAGCCTTTGATTTCTGCGCCGACTACTACAAGACAACCGTTTGGGTGGAGGGTTATGTGGGGTCCATTCGCCCAGTAGGGCATCCTAGTGAATGGGACATCCCCCCGCATGTGAAACAAATTGTCGTCTTGCCACCACCTTGGCGAGGCCAAGCAGGAAGACCTAAGAGGAGAAGGATTCCATCCGCTGGTGAAGGCAGTCGAGCATGGAGATGTTTGCAATGCAAGATGTACGAGCACAACAGACAGAATTGCCCATCTCCATTTGCAAATCCATCTACAAATCTGGCACCATCTCCAAGTCAATTAGCACCCCAACGAGTGCGCCGACCGAAAGCATGTTCAATTTGCAGAGAAACTGGTCACACACACAACAGCTGTCCAATCCGAAGGACAATGTCTGAAAACGTAGTGTGTGGTGTGGAGGATGACATATTATCGGGGCCTAACTAATTGCAATTTATCTGTTGCTTTGTTAGGGTTTGATTCGAACTGTTTCGATCTTGGCCATTGACATTTGCATTGAATAATGATATTTGTTATAAACCAGTGTATAATAATAGCATTGCCTAGGCATAGAAGTTGTCAATAATTGACTTTAGCCACACCATGCATGGTGGTATAGTATGGAATGTAAATTGTCTAATCTTTGGACAGCATATATAAATAAAAAATCAACAATGTTACTCTACATTTCGACAATTGTAAAGCCAATACATTCATTATGTTATTTAGGGTTGCAAGCAAATCGCTTCAATATACATAAGGGAATTTTACTCATTTTACAAACGACGTTGCAAAACTATATCAATTGTCCATTTTGGTTTAGAGTTTGTGATAGGGTAAAATTACTACCCTAAACCCTAACCCTAATACATTCCCGCTACCCTATAATTATCTTAACCCTTTTAAATACCCGATTAAATAAAAAAATTATTAAAATTTTCTTCATGAGAACCCAATTACCCAATTAACTTTTCTAATCTCATAACTTACCTTTAGATTTATATGTTATATGTTTATATAAATAAACATATATATACACTGTAATTAATAATTTTATGAGTTATAATTTTTACAATGTTAAAACAAAATAAAAAGTAAATATATTTATATTTAAAATACATAATATATACACACACGCATTCATAAAAGTATTAATGTCATCATATTAATAATTAGAGTAATCATACTTAAACATAAATAACAATATAATAATTTTTTAATTTAAATATATTAATGTCATCACATTAATAATTAAAGTAATCATACTTTTCATATATTTGTTAGTTTTTAACAAAAAAATTTAGGGTAAAGTTTGTAAAAATTATAAATTTTTACTTTAATTATTAAAATAATAATAAAATATTTATAAATAGTCATCGAGTTCGGGTAACGGGTAGCCAAGGGGTGGCATCCTAACCCTACCCTATTAAAAATCGGGTTTAGAAATCACTACCCTAACCCTACTTGAACCCGTTTATAAGTATCCTAATCCTGTATAAACGGGTTAGATTACCCACGGGTACCCTATAATAGGATACCCGTTGACATTGTTGGAACTGAGACGCCGACTCTATGCAGACATTTTTGTGACACGCCTAGTGCATATAGACTTGCTGGTGACACGCTAAGTGCATGCAGATATGGTAGTGACACCCCAAATGCATGCAGACGTGCTGTTGACACGCCAAGTGCATGCAGATATTGGTTGTGACACGCCACCTGCATGCATATTGGGGGTGACACGCCAGGAGCATGCAGACATGGTTGTGACACGCCTAGTGCAGATACTGGGGGTGACACGCCAGGCGCATGCAGACATAGTGGTGACACGCCACCTGCATTCAGGTATATTGGTGGTGACACGCCACCTGCATGCATACTGGCTATGACACGCCAGACGCATGCAGACATGGTGGTGACACGCCACCTGCATGCATACTGGGGGTGACACGCCAGGAGCATGCAGACATGGTTGTGACACGCCTAGTGCAGCTAGTGCGGATACTGGGGGTGACACGCCAGGCGCATGTAGACATAGTGGTGACACGCCACCTGCATTCGGGTATATTGGTGGTGACACGCCACCTGCATGCATACTGGCTGTGACACGCCAAACGCATGCAGACATGGTGGTGACACGCCACCTGCATATTGTCAATGTTGTCAGACGCTGACTTATTACTAAATTGCGATACAAAAAAATATGTTCACTGGATACAAAATTACTTAACAAAGATAATGTATTCCTGTATAAAATTGTCTATACAAAAAAATTTTATTCTGTATAAAAATATAATGAAGTGATTAATAAAAAATGATTCTATTTCCTATGATTGTGTATAAAACAAAAAATTTATCTCTAAATTGTATTCTGTAGAAAAAAAATTATACAACTAACTGCCGATATGTTCATGGTTCGCTCGCACAGCTGTTGGAAAAAATTTCGTGTGCGTATTGGATACGCAATTTTGCAATCATATTCTGCTTAACTCTTATCGGCTCCGATTGCAACATTGCGTCAATGTAGCTTACCATGAACATGCCGCAGCTGAGACTATCCTCCTGCCGATGCACTGAAGGGCTGGGCAAAGAAATTTTCAATGGCATCAGCGTCAAATCCCGTCTCTTCCGACGGGTTTTATTGAAATACCCGGCTTGGTGATAGATGAATGGAAAAATTGTTGTAAGTGGCTTCATCTGCTCCGCACGAACTCCGTTATCCTTCACTGCCGAAGTTGTTGCGGAGTCGATCACCTTGATCTTCCACTTACCCAAATCGATCTTTGCCACCACCCAATGCCCATCAACATTGCAAGGAGCGAGGATGAAATCGACCTCTTCCCATTTCTTGCCGTATGTCGGCCTTTCACCCTCCACATACCCCCGTAAATCATTCAGAATTTGCATGCTTGACAAGGCATCTTCGGTTTGATATGTCAAGTGTAGCATACGGATGGTGTCTTGGAAAAAAAAATTTGCATTGGTTTAGACTTAATGCACTGAAAAGCTTCGAAAAAAATAAAATTTTTTGCAAAAAACTTACAAAGAATATCGTGTCACCCACGCATGCACGGGCAGTGTAATGTTTCGATTTTGGGCCTGTCGCCCGTTTACAGATAACGCTGAGGCATGCGTCGATATGTTCACTTGTCATTTCTTCTCGGGGATCTTCTAACGATGTGAAGAAGTCAACACCTTGATCCCCTAAGATTCTGACGTTACGCCTGCATATGTCACAAAATGAATTTGATAAGCGATGGTGGATTAATGTTTCTATAGAAAACAACAATGAATTGATATTTAGAAGCTGACCTCGCGGACTGGTTCTTCTTGAAAGCTTCGTATGCTTCCATCATCGTGTCCTTCACCGCCCGACGAGTCAATGAGGGGTCCACATACGGGCTTGCAAGGTATTTACTCGCCATAATCACCCGTGCTCGCTCAGTAGGGTCGGCAATTGCTGCTGCAAGATGATGGTAATCAGAGGATAGTGGTGACCTGGTGGCTTCAGGAGCGATCAGAGCAAGCTCGCCCGATCCTGCTGCTGGAAACGCGACGATCGCCTCGGATGGAGGAAGATGCTCTATGGCTGACTCAAATAACTGAAGGGCTCCCTCCTGTCCGGCGAAAGTATGCTCAGTAGGATCGGCTTCACCAACCTCCGCTCCTTCAGCATCTTCTGATTGAAGGCTGGCACCATGCTCCTCATGCTGCCCATCATCAAGATCATCGTGACCCGCAGCAGCATTGTTGGATGAAGGACCGACCTATAGAACGAGACAACTGTAAAAATTCGATAGCGAATTGACCTAAAATAGCAAAATACAAGTGCAGAAAGATTAACGTACTTATGATTTCAGCCCAGCTAGAACCCGTGAAACGATGCGGTCCTCTAGCATTTCAACCGCAAAAGTCAAGGACTTAATTGATGCCTTCAGCTTCGACATTTCCCGCATGATATGTCGGAGCTGACGTTTTGTGCCTATGCCATCATTGACTCTTGTCGACTGGGTCAACTGCAATAACATATATATTAGTGGTGTTATTCAAAAATCATATAGGAAACGTGTGGAAAACCAATATAACAACTTTATTATCCTTACCGGCGGCTCATGGGCAGTATGCAGTTGAATCGGAGTCGGAGCCATCGCTGGTTGCGGACTGGACGTGGCCTCCGTGAACTGCAATGACATAAGTTACTTTGTTACTAGCTCAACATATGTGGAAACTTTGAACAGAAATCGTTATAACCAAACTTACCGACGGCTCAATACGAATGTGTGTCTGAGGAGGACCGGTGGGTGGTTGTGGAGCTGCCGTAGGTTGATCCAACTGCACGCACATAAATGTTAGTAGATAATCACATATCAAAATAGATGTAAAAAAAATGTTAGAACCCTAAATACCGGCTGTTCACTTCCTGCACCATGGTCGTCTCCTTGTTCCATCAATTCTGGGGCCAACGGCTCATCAACACTGGGAGAGTCGGTGCGCATCCGCTTAGTTGAAGCGGTGGATCTTTTCTCCTTCAAGCTTCTCCTCTTCGACCTGGTAGCGACACCAATGTGATCACCCCGATCCTCCGTCTGCCCAATTGGCACGTACTAGTGGCCCTCCGATAACGGCACATTGAGGTCCACCAAATACTCCCGGTTGGCCTCTTCCGGGGTGATCTCCAACGTCTCCAGGGCCCATAACTGCAAAAGAAAAATATTTATCAAACGTTTAAATTTGAGGCAAATTTCTTATATAAATATGAAGGATCGATCAATTTGTAGCTGTTCACTCACTTGCTTAGATGACTCGAACTTCTCAACCGCCTTGTGCAGGTCTTTTGGCTTCTGATTACATTGTCATCTGCACATTCGCGGGTACACGTTATCTTTCGGAGCAGAGGGGGCTACTATTTTCTGCAAGACCGAAATTGCCTCTAATGCCCAGAATTGCAAGTCAATTGTAAACATTATCGAACGTAAATTATTAAACAGTGCAACAATAAATTATTTTCTCGAAACCAAACAAAAGCGATAAATGTGACAATACCTGTATCACCCATACGAAGCCGTAGATGTTGTACCGTAAACGGCTTTCCTTTGTTTCGCTTGAGGTAGGCACCTCGAACCCTTTCAATAGGTAGTCCAAGGTGAGCCTCCAAACATAGTGGCCCCACGGAAATGCGTTCCAAGCGCCAAGGTCCTCAACCAATGACAGCAACCAAGGTGTCACCCGTCTACGGTAGTCTTGCCCAAATAAAATGTTATTTGCGATCAAGACGAGTGCCATCTTGGTCGCGTCTCCTTCCCGCTGGAAGTTTCCTCCGCGGAACGTGTCAAGCAAAGCCTGCAGCTTTATGCTATCTTGGCTGCTCCAGTATCTCGCATGAATTCCGTCTTCAACCATCTCGTACGAACGTGTGAACACATCGGGCATTGGACCGAACTTCAGCCCGATTATAAGGCAGAACTCCTGCTTCGATATCCGCGCCTTGCTCTTGCAGATAGCAAACCAGAGCTCCTCCTCCGTTGCCTCCCTTTCATTGATTCGACGAATCATTATGTTATAAAGGAGACCAGCGCTGAAGTAGCCCTACGGATAGACATCCAGGAGCATTCCGAAGCATGTACGCTTCACTGCATCCAACTCCCCCTTCTCTTGGAGAGTCTTGTTGATGTAATGGAGCTGGGACCACTTACAGTGGGTGTTTATTGAGACATTGAAAGCCCACTTCTCCCTCAGCACAATGAGGACATTGTCAAAATCCTCATATTCTCTATGATGCATCTGCATCACATGGCACACGTGCAGGAGTCAGTTAACCAATAATGTGCCCAAAAGGTATACTAACTATATAAATAATTGTTCTAACACGCCATGCATATGAGGTGAAATTCTGTGACACGCCATGCATATGAGGTGAAATGCTGTCACACGCCATGTATATGAGGTGAAATGATGTCACACGACGCCATGCATATGGAGTGAAATTCTGTCACACGCTTGTCACACGCCATGCATATGAGGTGAAATGCTGTGACACGCCATGCATATGAGGTGAAATGATGTCACACGACGCCATGCATATGGAGTGAAATTCTATCACACGCTTGTCACACGCCTGTCACACGCCATGCATATGAGGTGAAATGCTGTCACACGACGGCATGCATATGGAGTGAAATTCTGTCACACGCCTGTCACACGCCAGTCACGCGCCATGCATATGAGGTGAAATGTTGTCACACGCCATGCATATGAGGTGAAATGCTGTCACACGACGCCATGCATATGGGGTGAAATTCTGTCACACGCCTGTCACACGCCATGCATACCAGGTGAAATGCTGTGACACGCCATGCATATCAGGTGAAGATGTTGTCACACACTAAATCCCAAAGTCCAGTCAACACAGCACCAAACTAGGACTCAAACAGTTTAAAACTTAAAATTTGCAAAAAAAACGACCATATGTATCACCCTAAACCCTTAAAAAAAATTACCGAAATCAATGAAGGTTTTTTTTGTGGTTTTTTTTTCCAGTCTCACGTACCTCTTCACTGATATCTGACATTCTTCTTCCTGTTGCAGTAGTGTCGTTAACCTTCTAAACAGCGAAGTTGAACTCCCTTCGACTTTTCGCAATGAGAAATGAATCGAACAGCCCTTGGTTCACACACACAGACGTTTACGAATGAGGAAAAGGGAAAATGAACTGTTTACTGTGAAAAATGAATAAATAAAATTTAAAATTAAGGGATATTCATGAAACTGTCCGCTTTTCAATCTGCCGTGTCAGCCTTCTATTAATGCCGTGTCACATATTTCAAAGCAAACCATGACCTGTTAGATGTTAAAGCAATGCCATGTCACACACTCAAAACCGTGTCACCATGGCGTGTCACAAACTCAGCTTTATGCCGTGTCACCAACTCAGTTCCCTGCCGTGTCACCACTAATATCTGCATGCACTTGGCGTGTCACGACCAGGTCCGCAGTGGTAGCCGAAACGTTTAAACTGGTAAAGTCGGTTTAGGTCGGTTTATATTTCTCTACTATATATAGTCCAAAACTCCTCAGTTCTCATAGACAGACCGTACGTTGCCTCTAAAGCAGACTTTGTCGATGCTTCATCGGCAGTTCTTCCGAGCATTTTTTGCAGTTGTTACCATCCCGCCCTTGATGTATTCAACTTTAGAATTGTCCACTAGTCGAATAATTAATCTATTTCTCTTCACCTCTGACCTGTAAGCAATTGTCCAACCCTGGCTATTTGAAATCCAGAGACTCTGGATTTCAAATAGCCTGGGTTGGACATTGCAAACAGGTCGGAGGCCAAGAGAAACAGATTTATTTATTATTAGGCTAGTGACAATTCTAAAGTTTACTATATCAAGGGGGGATGTCACCAACTCTGCACCCTTGCGTGTCACCAACTCTGCACCCTGCCGTGTCACCAACTCTGCACCCTGCCGTGTCACATTTTCCCTTTCACAAACCCTAAACCCAATGGCCTGTCCCGATTGCTGTAGCACGACCATTTCGTGCTTTGCATTCACGTCTTTCTCCTTTCGATTCACCTCCTTAAGCAGGATTTCCGGTTTCACATCGTGCTCCAAGCTTTCGATTCATCACGACCACCTCCCCTTCCTTGTTCGGTTTATCTGAATGCCATGTCCGAACATTCAGAAAAATCATCTCATGCAACATTATTTTCTTTTGCACAAGCTTCTCCAAAAAAAAAAAGGATGTTTTGCGCAAAAAATAGATGTTCGCTAATTTCTTTGCATAATTTTCCGTCGTTCGGGTGTTTCAGAGTGCCCACAACAAAGATGTCTCATTAAGGGCATTTTTCTCTGAAAATGTACTTTATTGGCTAAAAACAGTTAAAGTTATCTTGCTGGCTATTTTTAAACACACCTTATTTTTAATGGCTAAAAAAAAAAATCTCCCTTCCATAAAAGTGTTCAGACCTCCTTTCTTATGTCCAGCACATGAAGCACATTTTGTATCACTAACTAGGGATGTCAACGGGTACCCTATTATAGGGTACCTGCGGGTATCCGATCCGTTTATATAGGGTTAGGGTACTCATAAACGGATTCGGGTAGGGTTAGGGTAGTGATTTCACTACTCGAATTTTAATAGGGTAGGGTTAGGGTACCACCCCTTGGGTACCCGTTACCCGAACTCGATTACTATTTATAAATATTTTATTATTATTTTAATAATTAAATTAAAAATTTATAATTTTTATCAACTTTACGAGTAAATTTTTTTGTTAAAAACTAACAAATATATGAAAAGTATGATTACTTTAATTATTAATGTGATGATATTAATATATTTAAATTAAAAAATTATTATATTGTTATTTATGTTTAAGTATGATTACTCTAATTATTAATATGATGATATTAATACTTTTATGAATGCGTGTGTATATATATTATGTATTTTAAATATAAATATATTTACTTTTTGTTTTGTTTTAACATTGTAAAAATTATAACTCATAAAATTATTAATTACAGTATATATATGTTTATTTATATAAACATATAACATATAAATCTAAAGGTAAGTTATGAGATTAGAAAAGTTAATTAGGTAATTGGGTTTCCATGAAGAAAATTTTAATAATTTTTTTATTTAATCGGGTATTTAAACGGGTTAGGGTAATTATAGGGTAGTGGGAATGTATTAGGGTTAGGGTTATGGTAGTAATTTTAAAATTAAACGGGTAGTTAATAGGGTTAGGGTAATTGATTTTTTATAGGATTAGGGTTCGGGTACCTCGAAATTATAGGGTACCCGACCCGTTGACATCCCTACTTCTTTGTGGAAGCACACATTAAAGTTACCATGGAACATCTGTTGCATCGCCATTTCCCATAAATAAATATCTTGCGTCCATTATGAATTTCTTCATAATTTTTTGTCTGTGACTTATCATGGGTAGTCACTCCAAAGTCCAAAATCATACCACCAAGCATTGGATTTAGTACCAGTTAAAGCATATTTCAGAAACCATATCAATATGCAAATTTTAAATCATTGCAATGATTTCATCACGATCATTTTCAATCAGATTTTTAGCATTGGTATGTTTTAATTTTTGTATTTTCCTGAATTTGCATTCAAGTTTGAGATGACTTTTCTTTCAACCAAAGCAACAAGTTCTACCCTTATTTTTCTTTGTATCAAAATTGTTGGAATCATGATATTTCCTTTCAGTTACATCAAAATTATTGCAAAGTGAAATCTTCTATGGTATGTAATAATTTCTTTCTATAATCATTCCAATTAGGACGTGACTTTCCTATTAAAACCCCCACTTGTAACTATTATAAACTTTGACTTTTAATCTCTAAGTTTAGAAATCATAACTAGTAAATCATTCCTTTGATCAATGGTAAATAAATTATCAATCATTTTAAATTTTTTTTAAAATCTTCAAAATTAAAAACTTATTTGGTCCTTGTTTTTCATTGTCGTATTTATCTACAATGCCTGCATATTTCCCTTAGAATCTGAACAAAAGTAGCTAAATCAAACAACCAATCTAATACTGTGTTGAGAATATGACCTCTATAGAATACATCATCATCCATACTCTTCTTCCATTCTGCTTTCAATTGTTTAGAGTCATTGTCTTTTGGTTCGAGAATATCCTTCATATTCGAGTCTAGAACATATGCAATCTTCAAAATAGTAAGCATAAACATTATCTTATCCTTCCATTAATTAAAATTTGATTAATCAAATTGAACTAGTTTTACAACACTTCAATCCATCAATTTAGATGTACTTCAAGACAGAGTTTCCATCTTCAAAAACAATTATCTTAGGAGAGAATAAATTCAGATTTAGCTTGATTAACTGAGTACTAGAATAAAGGACACCTTGTCAGTTGAAGAAGAAAAGAAAATCTGGAAATAAAGGAAGTACAGAGGAGAAACAAAACTCACTGTTTCGAATAGAGGAAGGGAAATTGGATACAAGAGTGAAAATGCACTTTTCATTTATAGAAGAATTGTTTAAGCTTTCTTTAAATTTTGATTATGTTAGTTAAATGTAATTATTAGGCACTTTCTCTTTATTACTTTACCTTTAAACATTGTATATATATAAGCTCTACAGAGCTTTTATTCAATAAGAAAACTTTGAGAAATTTTCTCAATATTATGTCGCTTTGTTCTTTTCTTCATTGTACTTATCTGACATGGTATTAGAGCAAGATGGAATTTAGCTAGCAGCTGTTGTTTTTCTAGCAATAGCAGAGGACATTGTATTAATTGTTGATTGTGTCGTTCCTTTTATAGCAACTTTTCTTTGGACTTTTGCTACTGCTTTGTCACTCAAGTTCTTTTAATCCCTATATTATTGTTGTTTTTCACTAGTTACTCGTAACTGAGAATCATTCATTAAGTTGGTAAATCATAGCTGAATCAACACAAAACACAGCTCAAGCTAGCACATAGACCAACATTTAAATTACTCAAAACTCACCAATAACAGATCCCCAATCACCCTGTTATCTGCATCACACAGATAACCTTGGATCAATGGTCATTAACTCTAAGTTGAACAGCACTAATTATATTGCATGGAACAGATCTTTTGCGCTTGCTATGTCTATTAGAAGCAAAGCAAGCTGCATTAATGGGTCTATACCAAAGCCTACAATCACATATCCTTTATATTTGTCATGGATTCATTACAACAATCTATTAGTAGCTTGGTTGCTTGACTTTATTTCCTAATCGATAGCATCAACAATATTTTTCATGAATTCAGTAGCAAAGATTTGGAGTACCTTAAAGCAAAACTTTTCCCAACCAAATGATGCTAATGTATATAACCTACAATACACCTTGGGAAATGTTACTGAATGCACTAGGACAGTCGATTCATACTTCATTGAGTTGAAGGCTATATGGGAGGAGTTAAGAAGCTATAGACCCTTGCCTTATTACCAATGTGAAAAATGTGATCCTAGTTGCTTCAAGAGATTTTCAAACCAATATAAGAAATATATGGTTTTTAGATTTCTTAATGGATTGAACAAGTCATTCTCATCCATTAGGTCTCAAATTATGCTGATGGATCCCATTCAAACTCTAGACAAGGTATACAATCTTGTGCTGAGGGAAAAGATGCAAAGAAACCTGTTAATTCAAGCACAACTAGTGCTTTAGTCATTTGCAATGACGATTGTAGTAGACATAAAGAAAAAAAGTGAAGAAAAAGTTTACCGGTAATCACTGTGGAAAAAAAGGGCACATTAAAGACAAGTGTTATAGACTCATTGGCTTTCCAAAAGACATTAAATTTACTAAAGTGAAAGAAACTTCAAGAAAGGAAAAGTTGTAGTTAACAATGTAGTTGTTGTGACTGATATATAAGGGTCTAAGGATTGCAAAACTGATTAGGAGGAATAAACTATTGGAATTGGTTCCATGTCTCATATTTCCATGATTAAGCAACAAGTTAGCAGGCAAATAAAGCTACTAAATGAGAATGGCATATGCAACAATGATGGTAAGGGTAGTTCATAGAACACTCAGTAGGGAAACAACTCTTTAGTTAACTTTGCCTTTGCAAGTATTGTCTCTAGCCATCTTTGCTTCAATACAACCAATAATTTATCTCTTAGTTTTAAAAATGCAAATGTTGATATGAGAAGCCAAAGTAATTGGATTGTAGACTTTGGTGCCACTGATCATATATGTTGTTCCTTTAAAAATGTTATACATGTTAAACCAGTGAAAAACTATTATGTCCAATGACCAAATAATAAGAGAGCACATGTATCTAACATAGGAACAATCAAATTGAATCCAAAATTAATCCTAGAGAAAGTCCTTTATGTGCTAAAATTCAAGTTCAACCTTATTTCTATAGGTTAGCTTACCAGTTCTAGGAAAACCTCTATACTTTTTATTGATATGCATTATGTTATTCAAAACATTCTCTCATAGACAATGATTAAGGTTGCTTAGGCCCTGCATAGGATTGTACTTGATGCAAGAAAGTTTAGAAAGTCAAGATTTTTCAAAGTTTCTTTTTGACAAACTCATCAAATTTCCCTTTACTTTTTCTGTTAATGCTTGTAAAACAATGGACAAATGTTTTGATCTTTGGTATTTTAGATTAGGACATGTGCCTTTAGAAAAGATAAATTTTATGCAAAGACAATTTCCAAACATTAAATGTTCAAATGATTTGGTTTGTGAAATCTATCCATTAGTTAAGCAAAGAAAATTGCCTTTTCATGTGCATACTCAAAGTATAAGTGCTTTTTTTGAACTGATACATGTAGACATTTGGGGTATACCCTATCTAACTGAAGGTATTTTCTCGTTATAGTGGATGATTATACGCATTTCACCTGGATTTATTCATGAGAAGTAAATCAGATGTGTTGTCAATTATACCAGCTTTTAATAACATAGTTTTAAAGCAATTTGTGTCTTTTGTCAAATGCATCAAATCAAACAATGGTCTAGAGTTTAGAATGACTGAATTTTTTGCTAATATTGGAATTAATCATCAATTGTCTTGTGTTGAAACTCTTTAATAAAATGGAATTGTTGAGTGTAAGCATCAACATATTTTAATGCTAGCAAGGGCCCTACTGTTTCAATCAAACATTCTTGTTCATTTTACGAGAGATGCAATCTACAGTGCATATCATTAATAAGGTTCCCATAAAAACTATTGCAAAATAAATCACCATTTGAGTTGGTAACCTACAACAAACTACCTACATATGACCATTTTAGGGTATTTAGGAGTTTATGCTTTGTATCCATTTTATCACAAAATAGAAAGAAATTGAACAAAAGGGCCACAAAGTGTGTGTTTTCAGGGTATCTAAATAATATCAAGGGATATAGAGGATATGATCTTTGTGCACATAGGGTCATAACACCAGAAACATAGTATTTCATGAATCAATATTTCCATTTCAACATAAACAACATGTATGCAGACAGATCCTTTTCAAACACTTGGCATGCATATGAAATACACTAATGATTTTGATTTTGATTCCCTGAATTGTCCATTTCATGAGCATACACCTATTGAGTTTAATCAAAATGAAGCCATTCCAAATTCAAATACACCTCAAACTTCAAGTTCTAGTGATTTCATACCTATACGGCCAAAATCTACTAGTATGCCTACTGCAGCTGATGATGAATATGACACACTTGACAATCAAGACAATCAAGACACATATGACTCATCTGCCAACTTACCAGTTAGGAGAAGTACAAGGCTCAATCTAGATGCCTACCATGTTGATTTGCCATCACATTCCAATGCTATCACTATACATCCAAGCATAAAATACTTAGCTATCGAACAACTTTCACCTGCGTAAAAAACATTTACCACATCATTATCACATCTATATGAACCTCACACTTATCATCAAGCTACATGCCATTCACATTGGAGAAAAGCTATGGCTGCTAAATTAAAAACTTTGTAGGAAAATGAAACATAAAGCATAGTACCTAAGCCTTCAAACTCTTATGTCATAGGCTATAAGTGGGTGTACAAGACTAAGTTGAATGTAGATGGGAATGTTAAAAGATATAAAGCAAAACTTGTAACAAAGTGCTACAATTAGGTTCTAGGATTTGACTACCAAGAAACTTCCAATCCAGTTGCCAATCAAACAACTGTTAGAGTATTTTTTGCTTTAGCAACAACATTAAACTAGAACTTGTGGCAGCTAGATATGGATAATGCTCTTCTAAATGGTGACTTGGAAGAAGAGGTATATATGGAATTACCACAAGGGTATGAAGTCCATAAGGAATATCTAGAAAGATCTAAGCTTGAAGTAGGCTTCTAGGTAATGGAATGCCAAAATTACTTCATTTATTCTACAAAATGATTTCAACCAATCAACTATTGACTACTCTTTGTTTACTATGAAAGTAAATGATAAAGATTTCATGGCTTTACTCCTTTATGTGGATGATATATTGATTGGAAGCACATCAATGCAAGCTATGGCAGATGTGTAGCAATTCTTGAAATCACATTTCAAGCTCAAGGACTTGGGAAAGGTTAAATAATTCCTGGGATTAGAAATAGTAAGATCTTTTGATAGAATCTCAATATCTCAAAAGAAGTATGTGCTGGAATTTCTAGAATAACATGGAATGTTGGGAATTAAAGCAGCTTTCACTCCCATTGATTATAACCATAAATTACACAAGACTCAAAATAGAGAAGAGTTAGTCAATTCAACTGAATATAGGTAATTAGTTGGAACGTTATTGTATCTCACATTCAACATACTATACGCATCATATGCAGTCCAAGTCTTGTCACAATTCATGGGCAGACCTAGACTTAAGCATTTCATAGCTATTTATAGGGTATTGAAGTACCTAAACAGATCACCAATATAAGGTATTTTAATGCAATGAAGTTTAGATTTGAAAATTACAAATTACTATGATAGTGACTAGGCAGGTTGTCAATATTTAAAGAGATCAATCATAGGTTACAATGTTTTCATTGGGAATTCTTTGGTCACATGGAAGTCAAAGAAATAGTCTGTTGTAGCCAGGAGCTCAGTAGAAGTAGAACACTACTCAATGGCATCTTCATGTTGTGAAGTCATCTAGCTAAAACACTTGTTATCAAGCTTTAGGGTGGAAATAAAAATGCAATAAGAAAATTATGTCCTTGTTGTTGTCTTTAAAGTAAATATGTCCCTATTTTTGTTGAAATTAATTATAATATACTAGGATTCAACTAAAGCATTAAGAAAACAAAAGACTACAAGTCTAAAATTTTCTCATTAGAGATTAGAGCAAAGGAGTTTAGTTAAGAGAGAAAGACAATGAAAGAATAATTATTTTTCAAATGAATTAATTCTAACTTTCATTGTCTACTAATAGATAAATTTAGGCTAAACACCCAAGTAAGCTCCTAAATTAAATTAAAAAAGTCAATTAAACTCCTAAACTTTTATTTTTGGTCAAATAAGCACTTTTCATTAACTGCTAACTAACTTTCATCAATCAACGGTATAACTAGCACTTTTATGTCACGTCATCTACCACGTGGTAAGTTGACACGTTATTTTGATGATGTCACTATCACATGACAGATGGCATGGCATTAAATATTGCTAATTAGGAATTATGTGTTTATTTTTTTACTCATCCACATGTTTAAAACTGATTAGCTTAAAGATCTAGGAGAAAAAAATAAAAAAAAACTAATTACTTTGTTCCCTAATTTACTTAAGGATTTAAAAAAAAAACCCTAAGTACTTTTTTCCCTAATCTTGTAGAAACTATATTTTGTGTCTAAACAAACTAAATCATTTGATTTAGAGTTTAAACCCAAAACTTACTAAATCATCTTAAAAACCTAAAATTAAAATAAATCCTAAAGATAAAAAAAATCAATATTTATCAACTCTTATAAGTTTTCTTTACTTGATCATATAGTAAATTTTATTAAGTATCAAAATGATACAAAACACTAATCTATGAAGAGAATTAGTGAGAGACAAAAGGGTAGCCCTTATCATTCCACTATGAAACACCCAAGTTGTTCACTGACTATCCCTTGCAATATAAGACATTACAAGAAAACACCAAGACCTTACACCAGATGACAATGGCTTTACACATGTAAAATAGAGTGTTCTAAGGACCATAAGTAAAACGGTTGCAGCCACTAGAGAATATTACAGTTTTTTTATCCTTTTAATTAATTGATAAATATCATGTGGTACACTACATCCAAAAATAAAAAATAAGAAATCATGTGGTATACTTATGCTGAAATTCCTAAAAAAAATTCTTGTTTACTCTAATTTTAACAGCACCACTATCCATGGCCCACAAAGAATTGACATGTCTGTCCATTATTTTACACAACAATTGATGAAAGATATGATATAGCAGTATTTGAAAACCCTTTTTGAGGGAATTAGACCACTTTTGTCTTTCTGACCAAAGTCAATAGCCTTTTGATGGAGGATGGAAAAAATATATATAGTCATTTCAATAATCCAACCCATCATTGTCTCGCCTATGATCAACTTGTTAGAATTTAACCCAATGCTTGTGTAAAAAGAATCTAACTTGTAAGTGTACTGTTCGATCCCAAGGTCATCTAGAGATTTCCAAGAGGTCAAAATTCGATTTAAATAAGTACTTATATTCAATCCAATCCCATAAATAGTATTGATGAAAGTTGATTAATATGGGGTTTTTTTTTGTGCTTAAGATTTATTTGATTTTTGATCTCTAAGATGATTTAATAAGTTTTAGATTTAAACCCAAAATTAGATTATTTTGCTTGTTTAGTCACAAAAACATTTGTTCTATCATATTAAGAAAGAATGTAATTAGTTTTTTTTTTAGTTTTTATTTTGTTTTAAATCCTTAAGCCAACAAATTAAGAATGAAAGTAATATTTTTTAATATTTTTATTTTAAATCTTTAAGTCAATCATTTTTTGGACATATGAATGGGTAAAAAGTTAAATACATAATTTCTAATCAACAGCATTTAATGTCATTTCATCTGCCATGTGTTAGTGATATCATTAAAATGATGCGTCAACGTGTTATGTGGCAAATGACATGACATAAAAGTGCTAACTGTACTGTTGACTAATGAAAGTTAATCAAGAGTTAGTAACAATGTTTAATTAATTCAAAATAAAAATTCATGGATTTAATTGAACATAATAGAAAGATAAGGGCTTAAAAACTTCTTGATACAGTTTAAAGATTTATTTAGATATTTAATCATAAAATTATTATTCATAAAAAATTATCACTATTTATGAAAAGATCATCGTTATTCATAAAAAGTTATCAATTTTGAGTTTTAAACTAATAGACACTTTTTACAAAAATTATCAGTATTCATCAAAAGTTATCACTTTTGAGTTTTGATTTGATAGGCACCTTTTTGGTTAATCTCCTTCTAAATAGTTTTGAAAAAAAAATTGTTTTGTATAACTTAGATAAGTATCTTTTTACCTTCTAACTAAGAATCTAATAAGACTCATTTCTCCAACAATCACAAGGCTAAATTGCTCCATTTATCTATACATCTAAGCATCTAGTTTAAACCATGCCATCTCAAACAAAAATGTATATTCAGAGTCAATTATTATCTCTATATAATTTTGAAAATAGAGATATAAAAATGTCCTAATATTAAAATAAGATATTAAATTAAGATCCATCCTATGCATACAAATAAATGAAAGTAAATTATAAGTAAAATAGGGGGCTACCATTAAAGTGAGATCCAATATTCATATCCTTATATTTTATGGGTTTTCATTTTCAAGTTTTCCTTCTCTATGATTTCTAGGTTTCTTTCTCTTAAATGTTAGGTTTTCAATTGATTTTTCAACTACAAACTCACTAAGGTAAGTTGAACAAGTGGTGAAGAATCAAGCAAGTTCAAACTCTCAAGGCAAGACTATGAGGCAAGTTTTTCGGCTTGTAAGCCTTATTTACTCTCAGATCAAGAAAGAAAGGTAAAGTTCTTAACAAATGATAAATTTACTTATACTTTTGAAGAATTTGAAGAATTTGAAGAAGCTTTCAATGAAATGGTACATAAGTATGACAAAGTAAATTTGGAAAATGAAGAAAGGATTTCAAGTCTCAAAATTGAAAATAACTTCTTGGTAATTGTAAACCTTTAGCTAGAAGATGAAAATAAGAAATTGAAAATGAAATTCAAATGTGTCAAAAGAATCTTAAGGTCTATTTGGTAATAGGAAAATGACTTGCTGGAGGAAAATTTTTCTATGTAAAACGTTTTATAGGAAAATTTAATGTTTTCTATTATTTGGATAAACTGTCGAAAATATTTTCTATTGTTTGAATCATTTTACATTATGGTGGATTTATTTAGGTGTTAAATTACAAACCAATATTGATATTTGATATTCACTAATTTGGGATCATAATTAAGAATAACAATAAAAATGGACAAAATCAATAATGATAATTCCCAAAACATTTAACCACATATCTGTAATGAAACAAAACTCTAATTTTCAAAAAAAATTTCATCTTATCCCTTTTTATCGTAATTATAAAAATATAAATATTTATCAATTATATAAGATATCCAAAACCTATACTTATAAATATGCATCTATTAAATGACGATCATTGAAATATTTGTTATTATAACTATTAGTAAAATTTAAACCTATTACAAATGTGTATTCATCAAATGATGATTATTGAAATATTTTTTATTATAATTATTAGTAAGATTTATTCCATTTATAGATAAAAAATTTAATTGTATCGAATGATTTCATTAAAAAAATATTTTAATTTTAATAGTGTTGTATAATTTAAATATTAATATTTTAAATTATTTTTTAAAGTTAAATATTAATATTTTAAATTTTTTAATATTTTTATTTTTTTATGTTAAAAATTTTCGCAAGGCCCAGCTACCTTGTAAGATTTTTATTAATAATAGGAGAAATAAAGTATAAAAGGGAGGGGGACATGAACCGAACCTCCAAAGTTACATGAGATCGAGAAGGATTAAGAAGAGTACCTAGAATGGAATGTTTCATTTTATAACCATATTTTTTACTACCGTCATAAAATTGAAACACTACCATATTACAGAATTCTATATGAGCAACAAAATAAGAAAAATAAGAATAAATTAGGAGTACTACTCCTTTACAATTATTTAAATTGAATATAAGGCAAACTCACTTTGTCTAATCTAAGAATACCTCTGAGCTGACCTTCTACTTGTGAAAATACCTGCAGGTTCTGGTGTGTATGCCTCTAATTTGCGAGGTGATCTGCAGCCTTGTTGCCTTCTCTATGGATGTGCGAAATCCGAAAAGAGATACCGCTCAAGCATTTACGAATGGAAACAAGTAAATATCGAGTCTTGGAGGATCCCTGATGACCTTCATTTAACATTTGTACCACTACTTTTGCATCCATTTCTATCCAAAGTCTAGTAACATTGTACTCAATACACAAAAGTAAACCTCTGTGAAGTGCCATTAACTCTGCCTGTAATGAATTGTACGATTCAAAAGTTTCAAAAAATCCAAAAATCATGGTACTTGTATGACATCGGAAGAGTCCTCTTCCAACAGCATTTTGAAAATTATACTTGGAGCTACCATCAACATTCAATTTAAACTCACCTGCTAATAGTTTGTGCCAAGAGAATATTTTTGGGGCATGTGGAAATGCTTGCTAGAATAAAAGACCCCGTGCTTGAGCTATTTGTAGATCACCTTTCCATTGCCATTGGTTGAATTGCCTCCCATGTAATTGTTGGTGGATGAGTTTAAATACTCTCCACACCACTCTATTAGGATACATACCAAGGTTCCTGTGTTTCACATCATTCCTTTCAATCCATAAGAACCACAAAATAAATAAAGGCATTACTGTGCGTATGTGTCATTTTTTCGTATAATCTCCAAAGTACAGCCATGCCCATATAATCTTATAAACATTTTGAGGGTGAATTATGTTGATTTGGAAACATTTCACAAAATAATTCCAAACCTGTGTAGCAATTGGGCATTCCCACATGACATGCAATAGCGACTCCTCTGAAATGCAGTGTTGGCATTTAGAAGCTAATTGGAAGCCCTTGGTTTTCAACCATAGATCAACTGGGATCCAATCCTGTAACAACCTCCAAAGGAAGAAAAAGATAGTTAGAGAAATGCTTTTATGTCAAATTAAATTAAACATTGGATGTACCGATTGGCGTTGTCGAGCTATTTCCCAAGCGGACTTAGTAGTGAATTGCCCATCCGAGGTAGGCACCCAATACGCCTTATCATCACTAGAAGGATCTATCAAAATTTTTAGAATTTCTGTCACAAGATCCTCTGGCAACACATTGTTCAGCTTATCCACATCCTATTTACCATCATCATAGAAATAGGAGACTCTCATCATCGATGATGCAAATGATGGAAATCGATTAACCAGGGGAGCTTCCCCCATCCAACAATCATGCCAAAAGAATAACTCACCCTTACCTATTCGCCATCTAGTGTATTGCTCTATGGTTGGGCAGCTAGCAAGCGTCCGTTTCCATGTTTGTGAATCATGAAGTTTCGGCTGAACGTACTTTATAATTTTTTTGGTGCAATATTTAGTCTATATAAATCAGGTCCAAATGCTATTACAGGAAACAAACCTCCACCAAAGCTTTATGCTAAAAGCCTCAAACACATCACTTAGGCCTCGAATGTCCAATCCTTCTTCGTTGGATGGTAGAGTGGTCTTATGCCATAAACCCCAATGAATGTGTCTGGTGCCTGCTGAACCTCCCCACAAGAATTTATTAAACATTATGTCAATTTTCTCAATCACGTAGATAGGGGGTTTAAGGACCTAGAGCAAATAGATAGGTAGAGACGACAAAACACTACGTAATAACGTTATTTGCCCACTTGGTGATAATATGTTATTATCCCATCCTTCTATTCGCTTTCAAATTTTTTCCACCAGTTCATCAAATAAAATTACCTTTTTCGGACCTTTATAAAGAGGCACCCCCAAGTATGTGATAGGTAGGCACTTATGGACAAAGCTAGTAGTTTGAGAGAAGATCTGGTTACGCGAGTTTGGCATATTGGGATGAGTGACAAAACAACTCTTAGAATGGTTTATTTGTTGTCTAGAAATCTCTTCATATTCTTGCAAGAACATAAGAATTTTTTTCAAGAAAGATTTCACACTATAGTGAATATAATAATATCGTCTGCAATGGCCAAGTGGCTGACTGACATAAAGCAATCAGAGCAGTAATGCATAGATAAATATTGAGCAAACAAAGCATTCAACCCTCAGGATAAATATTTCACCGCCAGAATAAACAATAGTGGGGAAATAGAGTCTCTTTGTCCGAGTCCCCTTTCTGACTTAAAGTAGCCCACAGTCCCACCATTTATCAATAAAGAAAACCAACAATTAGATATGCAATGACGAAACATACTAATCCATTGAGAATTAAATCCAAACTATTGCAACATTTTATAAAGAAAATCCCATTCGAGCCGATCATATGCCTTCATCATATTCAATTTCAGAGCTACATTTTCACCCATTGATTTTCAGTTAATCTTCTCAATCAGTTCTTGAGCAAGTAGGATATTGTTGCTGATCAATCTCCCCCTTATAAAGCCACTATTATTATCTGTAATAATAGAAAGAAGTACCATTGCAAGACAGTTAGCCAAAATCTTTGTAATGATTTTATTTAAAACATTACAAAGACTTATCGGCCTAAAATCACTCCATTTCGATGCATTATCATTTTTGGGTAGCAATACAATTGTTGTAGACGTAACTCCTCTTAAGAGGTCCGCACCATGAAAAAAATCAACTACTGCATCTAATAGATCATTAGCTACTATATCCTAGCATTGTTGATAAAAATATGAGAAGAATCCATCAAGGCCAACAACATTGTCCTTGTCAATATTGAAGACTGCCTCTTTCAACTCCTCCATTAAAGGCATTGCACATTAACTTAGGTTATCATTATTAGATATAATAGAAGGAATCAACGAAGCATTAAACTTGGCCATATCACACTGTTCCTTTTTCATGAGGGATAAAAAAAATTCCACTGCAAAGGACTTAATTGCATTTGGTTCTTCAATCTAGCTTCCATATGAATTTTGGATCTTGAAAATATGGCTTTTGATTCGCTTCTTTTTTACCCTTATGTGGAAGAACTTAGTGTTACGTTCATCCTCAACAAGCCATTTAATGCTCGATTTTTGCTTCCAGAATAACTCCTCGACACTAAGGCAGTGATTGAGTTGAGCATAAGTTTTATTCATGGTAGCACGGTTCTGAGGCGTAGGGTCTTGTTGGAAAATCATTTCACTTTCTGCAGCTATTTGTTCTGCCTCCTTTACATTGTGGAAAATATCTCTAAAAATTTCCTTATTTTACCTTTTTAGGGACTACTTTAATCGGCGTTGCTTAGTCTAGAAAGCTTGCAAACCCAAGTCACTAATAGGTAGTTTCTAGTTTTGCTCCATAAATTTTTTGAACCCATGATGAAGCACCCAAGCATGTAAGAATCGAAAGGAGGAAAGAGTTTTATCTTGATGTGTTGAGCAAGATATCAGTAACGGACAATGGTCTGATCCATCCCTATTAAGATGCTAAATTCAAGTATTGGAGAATAAGTCTACCCAGTGATAATTATACACCATTCTGTTTAACCGTTGAAACATGTGAGTATTGGTCCAAGTGAAAGGATTTCCTTCATAGCCACCGTCCATTAATCCATAATCAAGCAATGCAACTGCAAAATCTTCTTAATATTTTAAGTTAAATATTAATATTTATCAACTTATACTCATTAACTTAGTGTAAAAGTGTTTTTGTTGTTTTCTGGAAAATGTCTTATGCCCTTCAAGGGCGTAAGATATTTTTTGTGATTAACTCTGTTGACTTGTAAAACGTTTTACATCTGGAATAATTTTCCATCTTCCAAACAAGCATTAGTCTTGTAATCATTTTCTGAAAGATATTTTACTGCAAAACAAACAGACCTTTAATGACATAGAAAAGGAAAATAAAAAGCTATGAGATGCATTTGAAAATTACAAAAAGAAAATTGATTAAATGGATCTCAAAAGTGAAGAAATGATTTTTTTTACTTTTTCTAAATTATTTACTTGATAGAGATAAATAAATATAAGCTTAAAGAGAAATTATTTTTTGCTATGACTAACCAAAGGATCAAAAGAAATTTGGATACCAAAAATCAAGTGAGAATTTGTCTTGTGGGTGAATCAAAGGCAAGAAGAAAAAAAGTCTTGAAAATAGGCATACAATAAAAATAGATGTATTATGTACCAAAAGTCACTTGCTATGATAAATGATTGATTTCATTCTTATATTTGATTCATTCATCCTGGATTAAATAGTATATATCAAGTCTTAAATATCATTGACTGAATTTGACTATACGAAGTTGATTCTTGAGTCATATATTTTTTTTAACATGATTTGAGTAAATAACATCCTAATGAAAATTCTTGTGTAATGGATTGATTGCATTCATACATCATTAGATACACATGCATTCTTTCAATTCAAAGAAAATCGTATACTGAACAAATTTCTTTTATTAAGAGATTTCCTAAATTCGTTTTAAGTCAAAATTCACAATCTTTTGAAACTATGAATTATAAGAATCAACATCTTCATTTTGAAAAATCAATTCTCTAATGAGTTGTTTTTACCTCCTTGACATTCGAGAATTAACCTCTAGTATTCAAAGAATCGATTTCAATAGCATAAGATTTTTTTTTATAAGAAAAACCCTTGAACTTTGAATTTCAAAAGATATGTTTGAAATTTCAAAAGTCACTTTTGAAGGTCAGTCGATCTTGGGAAGGGAAATGGGAGATATCTATCAATCAGGGTCAACTATAGACTTCCTACCTAGGCTGCCAGATCAGTCGAGTTCGAGCTTAAAAGACCCAAAATTGAATCTTTTTTATTTTCTCTCCTTTTTTTTTCATTCCTTCATCGTTTTCTCTCAAATTTTACCCCTTTCAAACCCATTCAAATCCAACAATCAATCTTGGATTCTAAGTGTTTGAGGTAAATGATTTCATCTCCAAAAGTTAGTTTTGTGATTTTTTACTTTCTCTCTCTAATTCCGAAAACCCTAAGGAGTTATTTGAAGTAAATGTGGAACTTGGGAAATGCTTTTAGAGCTTTGAAGAAACTGGCCTTTTTTAGTTGACTAGATATATAGGGTAAACAATAGCACAATCCAACTTCTAAGGTATAGGTTTAGCTCATTATTGAAAAATTTGAGATTATGCGTTGGATTGCTAAAGATTTAATTATTTTTAGAAAAGCTAGCATTTTTCAAAAGCCAGGATTTAATTAGTTTTGTGATTTTTCAATGTGTTTAAGGAAATATTGAGTCATTTGAGCACATTTATAAGCTAAAACATAATTGGAAGCTAAGGATTGAAGCTTGATTGTGGAGTACCTTTCATTTGTCAAGGTTAGTGGGAAAACTTTTATCAATAAGAGCATAATAACTAAAGTGCATGTATACTTCTATAATAAAAATGGATGATGCATGTTCTGTATAAGCCATAAAGATGTCTAACGGTAAAATACCTAGACTAGAAAATAATTATGGATGATGTGATATGCCTAGAGATAGTATGCTTCAGCCAATGCTGTTAGTACATATGTGTACATGATGAGTACGTCTAGAAATGCTATATAGAGACTAACTAATGTTATGAGAATTATGTGAATTGCCTAGAAGGATATGCCTAGGCTGAATGTAGAATGTGATATGATAATGATATAACTAAGCTATAATGAAATGAATGTGATCATCAGTGACAAAGAATATTAATGATGTGATGTATGTACTATCCGCAGATGATTTCGAACAATGTTATAATGTTGAATAAGCATGTACCATCCCTGGATGATTTTAGACAATGAATGAATGAAATGAGGTTTAGTGTGTTCATATCCCTGTGACCATGCATGTTCCGCCAGTAGGGATGGTGGTTTCGTCCCGCTTGTGATTCATGCTTTTTGTGCGATGATGATTTATGGTGCCAACAAGGATGGTGGTAAGCAGGGGTGGTAGTTTTGCCATACTTGTGATTCCCACCAGTAGTGCTATAATGCCATCCGTTGAGATTATTCTAAATGATGATTATAGACATCGTCGTTTGTTGTGGCAATGGGGCGCAACAAGACTTTGTCGTTTGCTTCGGCAATAGGACTCGACATGACTCTGTTGTTTGCTGCAACAATAGGGTGTGACATGATATTGTATGTTATCTATCAATTGGCCACCGTACATGACTATGCTACATCCAGGCCACCGTACATGACTATGCTACATCCAGGGATGACCACTCTATAATATGATGTGATGACTATGTAATGGCATGCCTTAGGATTTGAAATGTCAATTATGTTGCGTGATGTTTATGAAATGATGATTAATGTAAGAACTTGAGGTAAAAACCATGAATATTTGATTGTAATGTATGATACGATACAAGCTTACCAAGCTTTAAGGACTAACGTTCACATTGATTGCCTATGAGGTAAATGTATTGTATACGTAAGTAAACGGTCATATGATGGGCTGGTTCATACAATAGAGTAAGTTGATACTCGGCATTGATGAACAGATGTGGTAGGCACGATAAACACAGATCACCCTACCCTTTTTATGCACAATGATGTTTATATGTCACAACGTAGTACGACCAAGATGATGATGATGATGTGTTCATGACAGGTGATGTTCGACCTGTCTTGATATGAGTATGTTAAGTTTACTATTGTATATGCATGTGTAGAAGATACGTGTAGCAATTATCCCTACACATTTGCAATTAATATATGCTTCACTCACTGAGTACTAGTGTGACTCACCCCCTTTGATTGTATTGTGCTAATAAATAGGCATTGAGGATCGGGTGGCTTAACGTTGTCGATGTCAGACACGCAATTTTGGGGAAGTGGTATGTTATTCACTAGTGATGTATCTTTGCTAAGTCATAGACGAGTCTTATGCTTCTACAATGTATATGTCAAGCCTAGTCCTAAAGCATCTATCATGTCATTTATATATTTGACATCACACCTGCATACTATAATATCTCAAAAAAATGGATAAAAGCTAGTATTATACTTAGAAGTACAAATAAGTCGATTTATGCTTTGAACTAATTAAAATAAGAATTTAAATATGAAATTGGGAATTTCACAGTCCAGGGATGACTTAAAATGGCAATTCGAAGTTCGAGGGCCGATTTGAAGTCAATCGAGAATATTGACCGATTAAGGGCAAAATGGTCATTTTGCCACCCAAAATTTAAACTTGGTTATTTGATGAAAATTTTGACCAAGATTAATCATTTGAAGTATAATATGATCATTTAAGGCATAATATGAGGATTAGTAGTGAAAAATTTTAATTCTCAATTTTTAGAGCACAAGGGCAAAACGATAATTTTACCACTAAAGGACAAAACAAAAATTTTTAGAAAAGATTTTAGCCCTATTTGACTAAGATTGATCAATTGGAGTGAAATTTGAGGTTGAAAAGTGGAAAAAAAATGTAATTTCGGTACTTTTCGGAGAATAGGGGTAAAATCATAATTTTGCCACCCCGGGGGCAAATCGGTAAGTTTTTACCCCCAACATTTGTCAAGACCAAGGGATTTATTCATCATGGAAATGGATAAATATGAGAATTGTGTGATGGAGAATTAATGGAATAAAAGTCAAATATTTAAAATTTGAATCAATTAGAAAATGCCATGTGTCATACTTTTAATATTTTATTATTTACTTAATAGAAAGTAAAAATCAGCCCATTTTCAGCCCCCATGGTCGGCTATTGCAAGGGAAAAGAGGGAAAGGAAGAACAAGCAAACCTTAGGTGGAAAATTGGAGAAAAAGTGTGGGAATCCAATAATTTGATCAAGTTAAGGTAAAATTTCTTTGATTTTGCTAGTAACCCATCTTACCCATGCATTTTTTTCCATTTTCCATGCATGAAACTTGAGATTTCATACCAAACCCATACTGGCCGAACCTTCAAAGAGGAGTTTTGAGTCTTGATTTTGCTAGATTTCAATAGATCTAGGTGTTTTTAGTTGATTTGTAAAGTTAAGTGTGGAAATCTAGCAAGAAAAATATTTATCCTTTATTTAACCCATTTAGGCTGAATTTTCTAAGGGGAGAATTGATGCTGAAATTGATGATATTTCATGCTATTTTCGTGATAATTGATGTTTGGTGAAACTAGAAATTAAATGGGAATTTTTGGTATAAAAATCTGAATTTTTGCTTAGTATATGGATCGGTATATTTTGTGGTTTGGACTGATAAATTGAACTTCATTCTCAATCATTGAGGTAATTTAAGTATTATTGGAGTGTAGAAAGTGAAAAGAATTGATTTGGAATTAAATTGGAGATTTTAGCTGATTAGACCAAGTATAGCACGACTTAGGTCAAAAATCATAATTAAGCAATTAATTGGACATTTTGCCTTCCATTGCCTGCATTCATTTAGATTTTGAGAGCCTGAAATAGTTTATGATCAATTAACACAAATTATTAAATTTTGTGTCTGTATTATGGATAGGTGGTGAGCCATTTGACACGAGTAGGAGACTACACCCGCGGACCGAGAATATGAGTATTTCTACTCCTGATACTGTGAGTGGACTTATTATCGCCTCAATTATCTAAAGTGGTTTTTTACCTATTCTCATGAATTCTATGGAAATTGGATTTAAAAAGGAAAAGTTTTATGCTTTATAAATAAATGCGTTTTAACTAAAATTATTTTGTAAATTGTTTTGAAATTAATAATGATTTAGAGAACAGAGTACTCGGAGATTGTTTATTATTGTGTGATAAGTATTGTTTATTATTGTGTGATAAATTGTATTTTGGTATAATTGGCTTATGAAAATGTGCGCATGATTGGCTGCTGGTTTATTGTGTTGTAAATATATATGAAATGTTGTTTGCCGTGCAGGCTGGTTAGTGTTAAAATTTCCCAGTCATGCTGCTAAAATTTTTATGGACTTGGTGGGATAATAATTAGCTTACTGCAGTGGGCGGGTTTCCGTAGACTGGATCTTTTAGAGCGGCACGAGAAACCCCATTATATGATTACCTCGGTAAAGAGGCAAGTAGGGTAACTCCTGAGGTAAACCTTTAGAATTCACTTCACACTATACCAGAGCATGGTTTTGGTTTTAAAGTGTTTTAAAAAGTTACAGTGTCAGTGTGGCCCGAGTTAAGTTGGGTTAAGGGTATGCATTAGCATATAGTACCTAAGGATTTTTTAAATTTAATTTGTTCATTTTATAGATCACCATGTCTAGGGAGAGTAATGACTTTGACATTTCTTGGAGCATCAGTGAGGGATCATTGGAATCCACAGTTGGGAGTCGTAGACGCTCGGTACCTAGTAGCCCAGAGAGATATCCTTTTAGAGTTCCTGATAATTGGAATCCCTCAGATTTGAGAGCACAGGTTCGGACACCGAAAAGTTCTAGTACTAGCGAGACCGACAAAAGCACTACCAGTAATGATACTAATATGTGCATAAGGAATTCCCTCTTGAGAAAGGTTGAGAGATGCGTTGAGGTGAGGGAAAGAATGAGTATGGCGGGAGAAGATTTTCGTAATTGAAGAGCACCTCCACCGGTTGTCAAACATTTTCCTCCCGGGTATGGAAGAAACGTAGCCTTGGTAAGTGATGAGGAATACAGAAGGATCCAACAAATTTGGATTCAAGAACAGCAAGAAAAATCTCAAGAAATGAAAAAGGATTTGGAAAAGGACCCTGAGGAAAAACGGGAGTCAGAAATTTAACACTCTCGTTAAATTTTGTACTAACCTGACTCTAGGGAGTTGTAGTAAACAAGGAAATAGCCGTAACTAGATATGTAAAAGAACCAAGAACTCCTTCTGTTTTGTATAACTGGTGCGGATTAAAAGATAGCTGTATAAATGACTTGGTCTGTATAGTAACCTTATGGTGTGATAAAAATAAATCAGTAAAATAGTTATTGAGAAAGTATACTTATCTTAGTATTGTGACTAATTGTTTTACATAATCATGATGTACTAATGAAGAAAGATAATAATGAATTAAGCAACTATAAGGTTTGATAAGAAATCATTCATTTTATAAATGTGATTAATCAAGAACTGATGAATAAGGCCAAACTCTTGACGATAAGTGATATGTAATTTGGAGTATATAGCTAAGAGCAAATTTGAGATCATATATAATAAAAATTGCACTGAATGTGGCAGTGAAGGTATATGAATGTCAATGATGAAATACATCTAAAGCAAGGAATATGGACACTAAAGTTATGATTGAAAACTGTAATAGAAAGTTAGTTTTACAAATAGCAGTCTTATGAGACCCTGTCAAGCTCGTTAAAAGACAGTATATATCGAGTGGTATAACCAAGTTAAATCGAGCCTCGAACTAGTTCAAATAGAAATTCTAAGAGGAATTTGAGAATTCTAGAACCTACAAAATGATTTAAAAGGGTGATTTTGAGTTCGAGGTCTAATTTGGAGTCAATCGGGAAAATTGACCGATCAGGGATAAAATGGTCATTTTGCCATTTAAGGACAAAATAGGAATTTTTAGAAAATATTTTGACAACATTTGAATAAGATTGACTATTTGGATTATTTAGAACATAATTTGAGGTTGAGAAGTGGAAAATTGTGATCTCGGTGAATTTTTGGTGTATAGGGGTAAAATCGTGATTTTACCGCCCCGGGGGCAAATCAGTAAATTTTCACCCTCGACACTTGTCAAGACTAAGGGATGTTATCCATCATAGAAATGGATAAACATGAGAAATGTGTGGTGGAGATTAAAAGTCAATTATTAAAGTAGAAAAAGAAAAATGGACGAATTAGGTGGTGACACGTGGCAAGCCATATTATTTTATTATTAAAGCATAAAAATCAGCCCATAAAACCCCTTTTCTCTCACCATATTTGGCCAAAGCTACCAGCAACAATAACAAAGGAAGAACAAAGGGAAAAACAAGAAAACCTAGGTGGAAAATCAAAGGGAAAGTGAGAGAAATCAAGGAAACAAGCTAGGTAAGTTGAAATTTCTTTAATTTTCCTTGAAACCTAGGTTACCCATGCTTTATTCCTTATTTTCAATGGCTGAATATTGAGTTATCATGCTGAAATCATGGAGGCCGAATGGGTATGGAAGAGAAATTGATATTGGATTGACTTGATTTTGAACTATGTTGATGTTTAGAGATAGTTAAGCATGTTTATAAGCAAAACAACAAGGAAAATATTCATTTCCCTTAGGATTCTTCATTAGCCGAACCTAGTGTGTTGTGTGTGTTGATGGATTGATTCTTGTTTCAAGAAAAATGGCTTGGAAAATGATGCATTAGAGTGAGAAAATTAACTAGGAAAGATCACGGTGTTAGTGCACCGAAATGACTGAATTTTTCTATGAAGAAGTGTAAGGGTTTTAATGCTGAATTTGTCATGATTTAAATGGTAATTGATGAATTGAGGTATTAGAAAAAGAATGGAGCAATTTGGAGTCAAATCGGACGCATTGGCTAATTTATCGGGTAATCGGTCGAATTAGGTCACTGCCGAAATTAAGCAGTTACCCGAACATTTATTGCATTCATATAGAAATTAGGTTAATTTTATACCTAATTAACACAAATGTAGTGATTAAATTATTGTGCAATTTGTCAATGTGGTGAGCCCTCTGATAAAGGCAAGAAAATCACACTCGAGGATTAGTAGTCGAAGTACTCGAATTTGACTCTCGAAAATTAGTGAGTGAACTTGCATTTCAAAATTTATTTGGGAATACTAATTAAGTTGAAATGAAATGCGTGAATGATTATATCTAATTCCCATTTAAAAATGAATCCCGGGAACAAGCCTTTAGTGAAAATATTTTTGTGATGTTAAATATGATTGCGATGCATCTGTGTATATCTGTATGATGCCTACATGTATTATTGAGAAATTTATGAGAAATTGAGTGTACTGAATCTGTGTACCCTTATATTATGCTGATATGCATTATTAATAAATTTTGGTGAAATTGATGCAACCGTGCATGTGCGGAGTGGGAAGTGCAATGCCGATTGAATGACAAAAGGTGTGACAATTACGACCGTGCATGTGCGGAGTGGGAAGTGTAATGCCGGTTTAATGATAAAGGTTGTGATAATTACTACCGTGCATGTGCGGAGTAAGAAGTGCAATACCGGTAATGATGTACGAGTTGAGAGTACAACAAGGAAAAGATGGGATAATGAATGAAATTGAATAATTGGTGAATGAAATTGTACGTGATATATATATATATATGGGATTGTATGGTATGTGAAACCTCTGTTCTATGTCGATTTGTGATAAACCATTAATTTTGCTGTCTTGCTAGAATGATTAGTGTAAATTCATGGATGCTTTATCCTTGAATGCATAATAAATTTTGGGTTAAGGGAAAAAGGGTTTAAATATTAGCTAGATCAAAATTGCCTTGTTTCCAATTAATGCATCATGGTTATCAAAATTTCCTAGCGAATATTGCTTGTTCCCCCTAATATTCACTCACTGAGTTTCGTACTCACAGTTTTTGAAAAATTCATGTTTTTAGATTTAAAGGCAATTGCGACTTGGACCAAGTCGTCCACGCAGGCTCGGCTTTTGGTAGGTACCACAGCAACTTAGTAGCTGTGCCTTTATTCAAAGTTACTCCGTTGATGGTCGAGAGTCTTTGTCTGTGTACAAGTATATATATATATATACATGTTGGATTGATGATGCCTTGATGAGAGGGCATTGAATGACAGTGCTTTGAAATAATGCAATTGTAAACATGCGGTATACATGTTATGTTTTGAAAGATATTGAGTATGAATCATGAATTTTGGTTCAGAAATAGTAATGCAAGATTTAAAAAAAAAATGTCGAACATGATTACCGGAAAAGGCTTGCGTGGGTTTAGTGGGCTATGCCCATTGGGCCCATGCGCCAGTCATAACCAGTGAAATTGAGTCATGACAAGTCTCCACCATAGTAACAAGTATGGAGGATTTTAATATATAGACATACGATAAATGGTTAAAGTTATAAATGGTTTTAAGGATGAATTTTGATAGTTTGAGTCCTCAACAAATTTTTACTAAAGTATGTATTAAAGCAATTTGGAGGTATACTAAGTGGCATAAAGATAAGAATCGCAAGTTGAAATATGATCATCGGTTTAAATGCTAAGTTTTGGAGTTTTCAGTGCAGTAGGAAAATATTAAGATGAAAATGATCAATGATGAATTCATTGCACTATATGAGGAAGATGTCTTAAGGTGAGACTTGAAACGTATGAATCTTGGGACATACACTTGGGGTTATAATTTACAAGTCCGAAGTAATTAAGATATGAATAAATAGAATCAGTATTAATCAAGGTACATTAATCTTTTAACTAATTTCTGTGGAGTATGTATGATAGTGAAATAGAGGAACACAACGTATTGATATGATATGGTGAAGTCATTATATAAATTGGAAATAATATTATAAAGAGGAAATTTGGTGACTGATGACAAATGTTATAGGATAAAATGAAGTTGGAAATATTGACCACACCTATCATTAGTGATAAGCACAAGGGAATAAAAGTGGTTATGAAAATTGTGATGAAGGTTTAGAGGAAAACTAATTGAGAAAGGATGATTAAGGTAATAACCTTAGATTGGAATACAATGTGACAAATGTAAAGTTGAACATATGAATTGGATTGAAGTTATTGAAATTGATTCAAAATCGTGTTAATTGGAGTTTTAAAGTTTTTGAAAAGTATCAATACGAATGAATTGAAAAAATTGCCTTATTGCCTTATATATTGACATATAAGAGAGGGAAAAAGGTTAAAGAAATTCTGAGGTAGATACCTAAAGATAAATTAACATAAGGAGTAGCAAGATGAATAATTTATTGATTAAAGTTAAATCGTAAGAAATGGAAGGGGACAAGAGGTTCAATCTTGTTAAAGGCTACAGAGAAAATGATAAAAAGGTTAGGTGAATATACAAGATACTGATAAGGGATCAAGATATCAAGTAATGAAAATGTGAATGGAAAATTTCTAAATATTGTTTTGATACTGTTGGAAGGAAAGGATTGGTAACAACACAAGTAAACCCATACTTGGGTGCATGAAGGTAAATGCACTATGTTAATTAAGTTGTTATGCCCATATATAAATGGTACTGAGACTTCAAAATATTTTATGAGTAAATAAGTGAGGAATATGTATAGTAGCTTAGAGGGAAATGGGATTTACTCCAATTAAGCAACCGTGGAATTCTAAGAATTGATTGGATCCAATTAGTTTATAGATATAAGCACATGAATTAACTCAAGAGTGAGTATCAATGATTATGATAATTGACATGTGGTCATGAAGCAAAAAGATAGTAAATAAATTTATTCAAAAGGGAACTTGAATTTTGATATTCATAGTATAGAGAGTTACAGGATTAAAGGACTAAATGTGGTGAAATAGTTTAAAGTGTTCCTTTCAGGGTAGGAAAAGGTATTGGGTTCGAACCTCCCTGTGTCAAACTACAAGCTGCAGACTGTAGGGAAAACCGAGCGAGAGGAATGATAATCTTTTAAAGAGGATGCCACATGTATAAATGACTGTAGGGAAAACCCAGACAGAATAATACCCTGAAGAGATAATCTTTTAAAGAGGATGCCACATGTAGAATTGGCAACTTGAGATTAAATGACTCGAAAATGTTGAATCTAGTATAAATGCCATATAAAGTTTTATAATAAAGATTGATGTAAATTACCTGAGAGATCAATTTAAAAAGTCTATTGGATTCAAAGTATGACTGATGACGTGAACAATCAAGTCAAGGAAAATCTTTAAAACACTCATGACCTTCTAAAACCTACATGCGTTTTTAATTACAATTTGATAGAAATGATGGGATGATATAATGATATGTAGGACCAGGAAACTTAAGAATATAATTAGGGATAATAAGAAAAGAGTATGAGTATGTGAATGGTATGGGACTATGCACAGACATGATGAAGATGTTGATAAGAATTATTGAAATTATTCTATTGGATCTTGGTTATAGAAAAGGACGAACAAAAGAAATTTGTCCAAAGGCAATTAAGAACAAAGGCATTTATATGTAATGAGAAGTATAGACATTTGAAAATACATATACATACGTATATATGAAGTCAATAATATGATCAATTAGAGTAAAGGATTATTCATGTAGATTCAGAATTTGAACTTGATATATTTGATAAATTGTGCAGAAAATGAAATGATCAGGAATTTTATCAAAAGTTGATTTATGAAGACCTAAGGAAAGTTGGAGAAATAATTAAGGAAATGCAATCCATGGCAAGATTAAGCCATATGGGATGGACTAAAATGATTAAGAAGGTGGAAGATATATAAATGCGAGATAAACACAAAGTATGTGGAAATAATTAAGACTATTAATTTTCTCTAAGGATTGTGAATACGTACAGAAATGAATATGACATGCTAACGATGCTGCAGGCTATATAATAATGTGTGGGGATATGAATGAATGAATACTGAAATGTTGATAAGGAACAAAGAAATAAATTGATGATTGATATACATAAATGGGTATAAAAGTAGATCGAAATTGGTATGATTGAGATAGACTTATGGCTTAAACCTAATGATGGTAACAGAGATCATGGCTGTGAAAGATACTGCAGATATGATTTTAAAGGACAGTGGTAGATAAGAGTGACGTACTCAAGTTGATCCAGAGATAAACAAATTGAAGTTCCTTACAATAAGAGATGACATAGACAAGTAAATATCAGAAGACAAAATTTTATTTTAAGGGGGGTAGTGTTGTCAAGCTCAATCCTAAAACATCTGTTATGTCATTTATATATTTGACATCACACCTGCATACTATAATATTTCAGAAAAATGGATAAAAGCTAGTATTGTACTTAGAAGTACAAATAAGTCGATTTATGCCTCGAACTAATTAAAATAGGAATTTAAAGGTGAAATTGGGAATTTCACAGTCCAGAGATGACTTAAAATGGCAATTCGGAGTTCGAGGGCCGATTTGGAGTCAATCGAGAATATTGATCGATTAAGGGCAAAATGGTCATTTTGCCACTGAAAATTTAAATTTGGTTATTTGATGAAAATTTTGATCAAGATTAATCATTTGAAGTATAATATGATCATTTCAGGCATAATATGAGGATTAGTAGTGCAAAATTTTAATTCTCGGTATTTTTGGAGTACAAGGGCAAAACGGTAATTTTACCACTAAAGGACAAAACGAGAATTTTTAGAAAAGATTTTGGCCTCATTTGACTAAGATTGATCAATTGGAGTGAAATTTGAGGTTGAAAAGTGAAAAAAAAAATGTAATTTCTGTACTTTTTGGAGTATAGGAGCAAAATCTTAATTTTACCACCCCGGGGGCAAATCGGTAAGTTTTTACCCCCAACATTTGTTAAGACCAAGGGATTTTATTCATCATGGAAATGGATAAATATGAGAATTGTGTGGTGGAGAATTAATGAAATAAAAGTCAAATATTTAAAATTTGAACTAATTAGAAAATGTCATGTGTCATACTTTTAATATTTTATTATTTACTTAATAAAAAGCAAAAATCAGCCCATTTTCAGCCCCCATGGTCGGCTATTGCAAGGGAAAAGAGGGAAAGGAAGAACAAGCAAACCCTAGGTGGAAAATTGGAGAAAAAGTGTGGGAATCCAAGGATTTGATCAAGCTAAGGTAAAATTTCTTTGATTTTGCTAGTAACCCATCTTACCCATGCATTTCTTTCCATTTTCTATGCATGAAACTTGAGATTTCATACCAAACCCATGCTGGCCGAACCTTCAAGGAGGAGTTTTGAGTCTTGATTTTGCTAGATTTCAATGGATCTAGGTGTTTTTAGTTGATTTGTAACGTTAAGTGTGGAAATCTAGAAAGAAAAATATTTATCCTTTATTTAACCCATTTAGGCCAAATTTTCTAGGGGCAGAATTGATGCTGAAATTGATGATATTTCATGCTATTTTAGAGATAATTGATGTTTGGTGAGACTAGAAATTAAATGGGAATTTTTTGTATAAAAATATGAATTTTTGCTTAGTATGTGGATCGGTATATTTTGTGGTTTGGACTGATAAATTGAACTTCATTCGTAGTCATTGAGGTAATTTAAGTATAATTGGAGTGTAGAAAGTGAAAAGAATTGATTTGGAATTAAATTGAAGATTTTAACCTATTAGACCGAGTATAACATGACTTAGGTCGAAAATCATATTTAAGCGATTAATTTGACATTTTGCATTTCATCGCCTGCATTCATTTATATTTTGAGAGCCTGAAATAGTTTATGATCAATTGACGTAAATTATTAAATTTTGTGTCATGTATTATGGATAGGTGGTGAGCCATTTGACACGGGTAGGAGACTACACCTGCGGGCCGAGAATAGGAGTATTTCTACTCCTGATACTGTGAGTGGACTTACTATCACCTCAATTAGCTAACGTGGTTTTTGCCTATTCTCGTGAATTCTATGGAAATTGGATTTAAAAAGAAATATTTGTATGCTTTATAAATAAATGCGTTTTAGCTAAAATTATTTTGTAAATTGTTTTGAAATTAATAATGATTTAGAGAACAGAGTACTTGGAGACTGTTTATTATTGTGTGATAAATTGTATTTTGGTATAATTGACTTATGAAAATGTGCGCATGATTGGCTGCTGGTTTATTGTGTTGTAAATATATATGAAATGTTGTTTGCCGTGTAGGCTGGTTAGTGTTAAAATTTCCCAGTCATGCTGCTAAAATTTTTATGGACTTGGTGGGATAATAATTAGCTTACTGTAGTGGGCAGGTTTCCGTGGATTGGGTCTTTTAGAGCGACATGAGAAACCCCGTTATATGATTACCTCGGTAGAGAGGTGAGTAGGGTAACTCCTGAGGTACACCTTTAGAATTCACTTCACGCTATACCACCACATTGGAGTGAATTCAGCCAACACCAAGGAACAACTGTATTTTGAGAAATTTTGAAATTTTAATAGCCTTGGTGGACTTGGTTGAATATCTCTGATCAAGGTATTTCCAAGTATGAGCCTTTTTGGCACGAGCTACGATTTTCTAGAAATCATAAGCCATATAAATTTTTTGAGCATAATGAATTCAATTTATCAAGTGAAAAGGAATTGAAATATTATGAATCATTTAATAATGATATTTTTTTTATTGTCTCCATTTACTCACATTTAGATAGTTTAGATGGTATCTGTTTACTCACTAGGATTTTATAATCTCACCCCTCATCTCCTCACATTTCAGGCTCAGAGTATTTCGTAGTTAACGGATTTGATCAAGGACCACAGAGGACTTGAATCGATAAGAATTGTAGGTTCACAGTTTTCAATACATTTCGGTTAGTCGTGGGCCCACGTGTCACTGTAATTTAAATTTCATACTTTGATTGTTTATATTATAGTATGTAATAATATATTTAACTTTTACGCTACGAAATTTATTCACAAATAGTTTTATAAAAATTGTTTTATAAGAAAATATATTATTTTATTGAATATTTTTATTATATTCAAATAATTAAATTTTTACCCCAGACAAACGTTTTATATACTTAAATTTATTTTTAATCATGATATATGTGTTTCTACGCATTTACTATATTTTTAGCAAATTTCAAGATTTTGGATGAAAAAAGACGAAAATGCCCCTGTGAACCAAAAGACAATATAATTTTGTTTTTGAATCAAAAATAACTTTTGATTCTTGAATTATGGTATTTAATAATTGTTGTTCACCGGGGAGATGTGGAAACTGATGCTAAGCCCTGCGCGGTTCCGATCGACATTCCGAGAATGAGTGCCTATCGGGACGTCGCGATGGTTCTCATGGGCCCGATGGAAGTTTTGGGTCATGACAGTATAAATGGTTATGTCTTACATGGATTATGTGGGTATTGCACTACCCTATATGATTCCATGTAATGAGATGATTAAAATGATAATTAGCCAACGTACGGCCATATGGATTTTTATGCTTAAGTTCAGTGTAAGAACATGAGCCGTGAGGCTATATTATGAATTATGTAAGTTCAATTTTTTAAATGATAATGGATATGATGTTAGCCAAGAGGCTTCATGTATATGATTTATGCTAATCAGGTTTATGAACGAAGGTTTCCTCGAGTCTCGCGGGCTTGCCTGCCAGGCTCGTGCGCGCTGGTCACAAACCTGTGAAATTGGGTCATGACATGATGCTTGATGGAATACCTTGTACTAATCGAACAACATAGTCTCTCAACAAGTGATTTTCTTCCATTATGCTTTCTTGGACTTACCGTTTTCCCTATTGTTCAACCATTGTATTAAAAGAAGCAAAACCTTGTAAATTTTTCTATCTGAGTATTCGAAATGTCTTTTCAATTTTTGACTCACAAGAGATAAGTTTAATGTTTCTTGTTCTTCTCAAACAATGCCCAATATGTACCTAAAAAACACAAAAAAAAAAAAGAAAAAACTTGAACTAAAATAATTTTGTTTAAATTAATATCAGTAAAATAAATAAGAAATGCAAATCCCCGATAGTTGTTGGCTCCATTAGTTTTTTATGATTATAAAACATTTCCATCTTTGTGTGTCTAATATCTCTACCTAAGTGTGCAAGATAAAAGCTCATAAAGAAACAACAATCCAATCTTCTTAATGAGCACCTAAAGATTTGATATGAATAAGGAATAAGAATTATCAACATAAAGAAAGCTCCCTAGTTGAACAAGGAAGATTATTGGCTGGACAAAACTCAAAGTGGAAATGTAGAAGGCTGAAGCTTAGTGAGAAATAGAACCGACTTAGTCGACCAAGAAAATGGGTTAGTCGACTAAGTGTATTTTGCCAAATCTGTAACTAAGAGAACCAACTTAGTCGACTAAGGGAAAAATGTTAGTCGACTAAGAGCTCTCTGTCTGCAACTTACACCAGACCACTACAAGACAGATTAACAGTTAGAACTTTTCCCAAACTGTTTATAATGGTCAAAAACGTTCCAACAGCCATCAGACAAGTTTCTTGAACTATAAAAGGATCTTTAAAGGCAAAGGAATTAACTTTTGGCTTCATTTACAAAGATTTCATCATATTCAAGCCAAGAAAAAGTAGAAAGCTTAGGAACTTTCTTATATTTCACTGAACTAAACGTCTATATTCTGTTATTGAGTTTAGCTTTGAACCGTGTACCACTTAGATCAATTTGTTATCAAAGGTACTTTCTCTTCTATTCATCTTTGTATTCTTAGAGTGAGGGATTCACAATAAAGTGGTTGATTCAAGCTAGGTTGCTTGAAAGAGTAAAGGTTCTAGCTTAGCCTTGGAAAGTTGGGTGTTGGGTTTTAGTTGAGCCCTTGAAAAACCATTGTAAAGGTTATGGTTGAGCCTTGAAAAATCACATTGGGTTTTTAGTTGAGCTCGTGAAAAACTAGTGTAGAGGTTATGGTTGAGCCTTGAAAAACCACTTTGGGGTTTTAATTGAGCTTATGAAAAATTAGTGTAAAGGTTGTGGCTAAGCCTTGTAAAAGCCATTGTAAAAGCTTGGTGGAAGCTTGTAAATTCCACTAGTTTTAGTGATTGGTTTGAAAATCCTTGGTTGGATAATCAAGGTAGTGGATGTAAGTCTTGGACCGAACCACTCTAAACCCTTTGTCTATTATCTTTTTTGTTTTACCTTCCTTGTTTTAAGATTAGATCTTAATCTTGCTAAAGAGTCGAATTAGTGCTTTTCACCCCCTTCTAGCACTCATATTTGGGACCAACAATTGGTATCAGAGCTGGTGCTCTATTCTTAAAGGTCTAACACCCTTAGGGAAGATCCTATGGCTCTTCAAAAATCAGTTGTAGCTGAAGGACAATTAATAAACAGACCACCCATGTTTGATGGCTCTAATTATCCTTATTAGAGCACTAGAATGTCTATATACATTAGTGTTATAGATTATGAAATGTGAGATGTCATCACTAATGGTCCCTTTATTCCCTCAACTATAAATGTAGTCACAAATGAGTTGATGCCTAAGCCAAGGAATGAATGGACCGAGGCTAAAACCAAAAAAGTCCAAACTAACTTTAAGGCAATCAACACCTTGCACTATGCCTTAACTCCCACTGAGTTTAAGAAAGTTTCAAGCTGCACAATAGCTAAGCAAGTGTGGGATAAACTTAGGATCATTCATGAAGGGACTTATCAAGTTAAGGAGTCCAAGATAGCCCTTTTAACACATAACTATGAGATGTTCAAAATGGAGCCTGGTGAAGACATCACCAGCATGTTTTATAGGTTTACAAACATTACAAATAAACTCATCCAATTAAGAAAGCATATCCCTGAACATGAGTTGGTAAAAAGACTTCTTAAGAGTTTACCTAAATCATGGAAGCCAAAAGTGACTGCCATCAGAGAAGCCAAAGATTTAAATATCATCAGACTTAATGGAATATGTGAGTCTCTCTTCATTCATAAGCTAGAACTAAAAGAAGAAGAAGAAGAAGATAGGAAAGAAGCAAAAGAGAAAAAGAAAAACATTGCACTTAAGGCCAACATCCTTGAAGAAGAGCTGGAGGAGCTCTCATGTGATGATGATGATGAGTTGGCACTTGTTGCAAGAAAATTCAAAAAACTAATGGGTAGAAGAAATAGAAGATTGGCAAGAAAAGGCTTCAGAAAAGATTCAGGATTTTCATGGAAAAGAAACAAAAATGATTCCAACAAAAAAGAGGAACCGATTTCCTATGAACACAAGAAGCCAGGTCACTTCAAGTCTGAATGTACATTGCTAAAAGAAAAAATACTAAAGAAAAATAAAAAATCGAAAAAGGCAATAGTTGCAGCAGCTTGGTCTAGTAATGACTCAAGCATTGAAGCTGATGAGGAAAGCTCAGAAGAAACAGCAAACATCTACTTAATGGCCAGAAATGATGAAATAGAGGTATGTTCATCACCTTGTGATATTTCAATGACTGATTTATAAGATGAGTATAACAGTTTATGTGATGAATTGGAAAGCCTGTTTATAAAGTACAAAACCTTGAAGAAAAAGGCTGTATTCCTCGAAAAAGATTTGGAAAAGATAAAACAAGATTTTAACTCTGTTTTTGAGCAAATAAATTTTTTGCAAATTGAGTTAGAACATTCAAAAATAGAATTTGAAATTATGAAAGTAGAGGTGGAAAACAAATCTGCTGCTTTGCAAAAAGTTTTGATGAACATGCAGCACTTAAGTGTGAGAAAAATGATACTTTAAAGAAAAACTCTTATGTTAAAAAGAATCATCACAATGCATCATCCAGAAGTTATTACCGTGGAAAATATGGTCACTTATCTTATGAATGTGCAAAAGGTAAAAGCCAACAGAAAACTAGAAAAATTTTAGTGCCAAAAGGTTCTTATATTGCCATTAACTCTCAAGAACCCATCAAAGTATGGGTACCTATCAAGAAGAACTGAACAATTGTTTTGTAGGTTAAGCTGCACCTAAAGGAGACATACTTAAAAGCTCAACTCAAGAAAAAGCAACTATGGTACATGGATAGTGGCTTCTCTCGACACATGACAAGAGATGAAATGCTATTTACTCAGTTGGACAAGAAAAATGGAGGCGCCGTGTCCTTTGGAGATAATTCAAAAGATAGAATCCAAGGAATAGAACGGTTGGTAAGAATTCTCATACTCAAATCAGTCATGTGTTGCTTGTTAAAGGCTTAAAGCATAATCTGTTAAGCATCAGTCAGCTATGTGACAAAGGATTTAAGGTTTGTTTTGATTCCAATAAATGTGAAGTAATTGATATAGGCACTAAAAAAATCACCCTCATAGGAAAAATGTTGAAAAATATGTATGTTATCTTTCTTGAAGATCTAGAAAAGAATAGTGAAATGTGCTTAGTAGCAAATACTGAAAATGACAACTGGTTATGGCATAGAAGACTAGGACATGTAAGCTTAAACACCATGACAAAACTGATTAAGAAAAACTTAGTTGTTGGATTACCTAGTATAAAGTTTGAAAATGATAGAATATGTGAAGCTTGCCAATTAGGAAAACAAATTAGAACTTCTTTCAAAGCTAAGAATGTTGTGTCAACATCTAGACCTCTTGAAATGTTGCACATTGATCTCTTTGGTCCAATTAGCACCACAAGTCTAAGTGGAAAATCTTATGGCTTAGTGATAGTGGATGATTACTCTAGGTATACTTAGGTCTATTTCCTTACTCATAGAAGTGATGCACTATCAGCTTTCATAGGCTATTGTAAGAGAGTTGAGAATGAAAAAGGTACAACCATTGTAAGTATTAGGAGTGACCATGTAGGAGAATTCGAAAATGATGAGTTTGAGAAGTTTTGCAATGAAAAAGGGTTGAAACATAACTTTTCTGCACCTAGAACACCCCAACCAAATAAAGTTATGGAAAGAAAGAATAGAACATTAAAAGAGATGGCTAGGACTATGCTTTGTGAGAACGATCTTCCTAAGAACTTTTGGGCTGAAGTTGTAAACATAGCAACTTACATTCTTAATAGGGTTTCAATTAGAGTAATTATCTCAAAGACACCTTATGAGTTGTACAAAGAAAGAAAACCAAACATCTCTCACCTTTTGGCTGCAAATGCTTTGTTCTAAATAATGGAAAACAACCATTAGGAAAATTTGATGCCAAAAGTGATGAAACAATATTTTTAGGATATGCCATGAACTCCAAGGTTTATAGAGTTTTCAACAAAAGGACATTGAATGTTAAAGAATCTGTCCATATAGTTTTTGATGAATCAATTCATTTAGAAAAAGAAATTGATGATGATGATGAAGACTTGAAGAACTTAGGAAAACACATGGATCAAATAAGCCTAAATGATAACAAGAACAATGAAGAAGGCTCATTAAAAGAAGAAACCGTGGCTCTACCTTTAGAAAATCTGCAAAGATAAAAAATCCAGCACAGTGACTTACCTAGAAGCTGAAGGTATGTGAGAGATCACCCACAAGAACAAATCATAGGTGACATATCTCATGGAGTTAAAACTAGGAAAGGAACTAAGGAGACATGTGAATTTTCAGCCTTCATTTCTCAAGTTGAACCTAAAAGTTTTGAAAAAGCTGAAAAAGAGAAAAGTTGGATTTTAACCATGCAAGAGGAGCTAGATCAGTTCAAGAAAAACAATGTATGGTCACTAGTGCCTAAACCCTCTAACCATCCTATAGTTAGAACCAAATGGGTATTTTGAAATAAAATTGATGAACAAGGAAATGTGGTTAGAAACAAAGCAAGATTGGTAGCAAATGGATATAATCAAAAGGAAGGCATAGACTATGAAGAAACCTTTGCTCTGGTAGCTAGAATAGAAACCATAAGGTTATTAGTAGTCTTTGCTTGTCATATGAACTTCAAGCTATATCAAATGGATGTAAAGAGTGCATTTATTAATAGACTTATTCAAGAGGAAGTATATGTTGAACAACCTACTGGTTTTGAAGATTTTGAGAAACCAGATTATGTTTTTAGACTTTACAAAGCCTTGTATGGATTGAAGCAAGCTCCTAGAGCTTGGTATGAAAGGCTATCTAAATTTCTAGTAGAAAAAGACTATGTTAGGGGCAGCATAGATACTACACTGTTTGTCAAAATATGCTTAAATGATTTGATCATAGTTCAAATATATGTAGATGACATTATATTTGGTGCTACTAATGAATCTCTTTACAAGAGCTTTGCTAAGGAAATGCATGGAGAATTCGAGATGAGCATGATGGGAGAATTGAAGTACTTTCTTAGCTTACAAATCAAGCAATGCAAGGAAAGAACTTTTATAAGCTAAGATAGATACATTCAAGACATGCTCAAGAAGTTTGACATGTTGAAACTAAAGCCCATTAGCACACCAATGAGTCCATCTACAAAACTTGATGCTGATGAAAAAGGTAAAGATGTAGATCAAAAGCTCTATAGATGTATGATTGGATCTCTTCTTTACTTAACATCAAGTAGACCGGATATTCAGTTTAGTGTGTGTTTGTGTGCCAAATTTCAGTCTCATCCTAAAGAAACACACCTAACAGCTGTAAAAAAAATATTTAGATATCTCTTAGGAACTCAAACCTTAGGAATTTGGTATTCAAAAAAAATCATCATTTAGTCTTGTAGGATATTCAGATGCTGACTTTGCTAGAAGTAGAACTGATAGGAAAAGCACTAGTGGAACATGTCAATTCCTAAGCAGCATGTTTGCATTATGGTCAAGTAAAAAGCAGAATTCTGTAGCATTGTCCACTGCTGAAGCTGAATATGTGTCCTTAGGCAGTTGTTGTGCACAAGTTTTATGGATCAAACAATAATTGAAAGACTATGGATTGTCAATGAATAACACTCCAATATATTATGACAATACCAGTGCAATTAACATCTCAAAAAATCCTATACAGCACTCAAGAACTAAACACATTGAGGTTAGACACCACTTCATTGGAGATTATGTAATTAAGGGTGAAATTAATAGTGAAGATAGATTTTGTGAAATTAAAAGAAATCTAGAAATGAGTTATTTGGAAGAGCTATAGGGTGAAGTTTGGATTAAGTAGAGAAAAACAGAAGGCACTTAGTCGACTAAAGTGTGAAACTTAGTCAACTAAAAGGATTCTGTTTCATTAAAATCAAATAACTGCTAACTGAATGTTAAAAGATTAAAATAATGGAATTTTATGCCTACCAGGTAACAAAAGAAAAGAGAAAAACTTGAGGTAGCAAATAGTGAATATTTGAGAGGGAGTTTTGAAATTTTAGGAAATTTAGGCAATTGTTAAGGGGGAGGCAGACGGTTCTTGAATTAAAAACTGTTAAATACTTCTACTCATCATCTTCTGATAACCGTCTCCTCAAAACCTAAGTAATCTTCTTTACATTCCCTCATCTGAAATTAACCAGAAACCTTTCTCCTCTCACAACTTGAAACCCTAAGCTTAAAACCACTCTCAGAACAATCAATGGTAAAATCAACCCTACTTCAAGAGCTATTTGAGAAAAAAAAAGAGAAGAGACCAATGGAGGAGAACCCCAAAACAGAACATCCTTAAAAGAAACAGAAAAAGGTATCGGGTTCACAGACAAAGAAGACTGAGAAAGATTCCACCAAGAAGAAACATAAAGAGAAAAAGAAAAAGTCTGAGAAACTCAAAAAGAAAAATAAGGGAGAAATGGCTCAAAAAGGTACTTCATCCTCCTCATCACTTAAGTTTAGAAATAAATTTTATGATGAGAGATTTAAGAAGATTGAGAATACTCCTATTACCTGCGGGAAGTTTATTGATTGGGACAGTTTTAATGAAACCCCAAAACTTCAGACCAATTTAACCGATTATTTCAATGAGATGAGAATTAAGGATTATAGTTCTTTTAAGGACAAAGCATATAGTGCTAGTTTAGTAAAACAATTCTCTACTAGCATTGCATTGAATGAAAGAGAACTTGATTATCCCAAGGACTTTTCAGAAAATAATTTGAATGTATTCTTGAATGGTAGGGAGTTTATGGTCGTTGCCTCTGATTTGAATAGCCTATTGGAGATTGAAGGAGAAGTAGATGAATTTGAAATGCCAGAAAAATATGATCCTTCATATGTGTGGGAAATTATAACTGGAAAGAAAGAAAAATTTTCATCAAAAAATAATGCAGGACTGATAATCAATCCTCAGTTTAGAATCCTACATTATTTTGTGGCTGTAAATCTACATGGTAGGAGTGGTAGCTTAAGCTACATCAGCCTCCAGGATCTTTGACTGATGGAACATGCATTCACTAGAGAGGTTCTGAACCTTAGAAGGTTCATGATTGAGAGAATGAAGGCAGCATGTAAATTGGAAAAGATTCATCTGCCATATGGGAATGTAATTACATCCCTAGTAAAGAAGAAGGGAATATGGGCTAAAAGGTATGATATGTACATTATAAAAAGTAAGAACCAATCCATTTACTTGGGAAGCTTAATTAAGATGGGATACAAGTTGTATGGGGACACTTTCAGCAAGACATCCAAGATCACTTCTGTGCAAACCTAGCCAGAGGCAGCCCCCACACCACTTGAGACAGGTCCCTCTCAATTCTCAAATGAAATCATGTTCAATCTAATTATGCGGATGGATGCTAAGCTAACTGAGCAAAGAGTAAGGCTATTGAAAATGAAAGAAAAGATAAATGAAACAACAACTAGATTGAAGGAAAAATCAGCAATACCATCTTAGCATGCAGCAACTGACTCCTCTGCTACTCAAAGCATGGTACTAGAAAAACAAGGTGCTGAAGGGTTAGCCCTACAGCCAGATAGTTCTACATTTCATGATGCTAGCCATGGACATCAAGACCCTGAACCAGGATTTAAGGAACCTTTCAAATCCACCTTAGCAGAAAAAGAAACATCTAATCAAGGAACTGAGGTAATTGGTTCACCACTTGACGCTCCTCAGCATCAACCTCCAACGCAACCTAAACAAAAAACATCCCTTCCTCACTTTGATGAAGTTTCTGTCATAGGACTTTTCTACCAGATGGTAAGAGAAGAGCAAGCAGATAAAGAGGCAGCAGCAGCTCAAGCTGCCCAAGCAATGGCCTCAGAAGCAGAAGCTGCAACAAAAGAAAAAGGAAAAACAAAAGAAACAGCTCCTGTAACCAAGCCTCAACCACTTACCATGAGACAGAAAAAATTAGTAAGAAAATATGTACCTCCAAGGACAAAGAAGTCTTCCAGATTGGTAGAGAAAGTAAAATCACCTCCTACAACCTATCCTCAAGCACCAATAGAAGTCTCTGATCAAACCACTCTTCAAAGAACTGCACAGACAACTCCTCAGCCTCCTCAACAACCTCTTGAAGCATCCCCTCAACCACCTCTAAGACCACCCTCTCCTGTTCCTCTGAATCCTTGGTGGGAGCAGACAATGTCCCCTGAATCCACACCATCTCCCTCTGAAGATTAATGCCTCAACCCCCCTCTAATGATGACAAAAAAGAGGAGTAGTAAAATCACAAGAAAAATAAAAAAATTCGAGGGTAGAAGTACCGAACTCTTAGGGAATGACACAAGAAAAACAAAAAAATCATGAGGGTAGAGGTACTAGGATTTTAGGATAACTAAGAAGAAAATTTAGCTCAGGGGTATTTTCGAAACAAATTTATAGTTACTATTTTTGTTGGTTATTTATGCCATAATGGCATTCAAACATTGAATCTTAATCTTGGTTGACTTTATGGCTGTATGAAATATGCATGTTGACATTTATTTGTGGGTTTGACCTCTGAAAATGGTGTTTATGATATTGTGAAGAGTTGCTAACAATTTTTCTACTGATAAAATCTGATGCTACATTGATAATCTGGATCATGTGCTGATATTAAGATATTATGTTGATAAACAGTTTCTGACATGATATTGCTAAGTTGAATATGCTTTTAAATACCTATGGATGATGATTCATAGAGAGTTTGCTGGAAAAATGATGGCTAAATGAAATCTGGGAATTATCATGCTATTGACAAAAATCTGTAGAAATTGCAAAGTCTGATAAATAATTTGTCAATATTTATCTGCTGCATATTATCTTGAAAAATTTTGTACATATATATTCTGAATGTATGAGATCGTTTTCTATATGACATGAATAAAAATGTGCTGAAATGAACAAACAAAATATGCACACAAAAAGGGGGAGCAATCCTCATTTTCTTCTAAAACTGAAAAGGAATTAAAAAGACACCATGTCATTAACCAAGGGATGTTTTGTCATCATCCAAAAGGGGGAGATTGTTGGCTCCATTAGTTTTTGATGATTATAAAACATTTTCATCTTTATGTGTTTAATATCTCTACTTAAGTGTGCAGGATAAAAGCTCATAAATAAACAACAATCCAATCTTCCTAATGAGCACTTAAAGATTTGATATGAATAAAGAATAAGAATGATCAACATAAAGGAAACTTCCTGGTTGAACAAGGAAGATCATTGGCTGGACAAAACTCAAAGTGGAGAAGTGGAAGGCTGAAGCTTAGTGAGAAATAAAGTCACTTAGTCGACCAAGAAAATGGGTTAGTTGACTAAGTGTTCTCTATCAAATCTACAACTGAGACAAAACCAACTTAGTCGACCAAGTGAAAAATGTTAGTCGACTAAGAGCTCTCTGTCTGCAACATACACCAACCACTACAAGATAGATTAACGGCTAGAACCTTCCCCAAACTATTTCTAATAGTCAAAAACATTCTAACAGCCATCAGACAAGCTTCTTCAACTATAAAAGGATCTTCAAATTCAAAGGAATCAACTTTTGATTTCATTTACAAAGATTTCATCATATTCAGGCCAAGAAAGAGTAGAAAGCTTAGAAACTCTCTTGTATTTCACTGAACCTAAATGCTTATCTTCTGTTATTGAGTTTAGCTCTGAACCGTGTAACACTTAGATCAATTTGTGATCAAAAATACTTTCTCTTCTACTCATCTTTGTATTCTTAGAATGAAGGATTCACTTTAAGTGGTTGATTCAAGCTAGGTTGCTTGAAAGAGTAAAGGTTCCAACTTAGCCTTGAAAAGTTAGGTGTTGGGTTTTGGTTGAGCTCTTGAAAAACCATTGTAAAGGTTGTGGTTGAGTATTGAAAAACCACATTGGGGTTTTAGTTGAGCTCGAGAAAAACTAGTGTAAAGGTTGTGGTTGAGCCTTGGAAAATGACATTGGGGTTTCAAATGAGCCCAGGAAAAACTAGTGTAAAGGTTGTGGCTAAACCTTGGAAAAGTCATTGTTAAAGCTTAGTGGAAGCTTGTGAATTCTACTGGTTTTAGTGATTTGTTTGAAAATCCTTGATTGGATAATCAAGGTAGTGGATGTAGGTCTTGAACCGAACCACTATATATCATTTGTCTATTATCTTTTTTGTTTTACCTACCTTGTTTTAAGATTAGATCTTAATCTTGCTAAAGAGCCAAGTTAGTGCTATTCACCCCCTCTAGCACTCACATTTAAGACCAACAGTAGTGGTGTCAAAAACTTATTGCAAAATTTTGTACATGCAAGTATACATATCACTAAAGTAATGTAGAGGTAAATCAAGTATTATTTCTTACAAAGATTTACTCCTAAGCTAATACTAAGTATTAAGTTTTTAATAAAATTTTTCCTATCCAAGCACTCGATTTTTAATAAGTATAAAATTTACTACTAAAACTAAACTAAGGATATGAATTTGATTTTACTAAAAGAAACTATTACTTTAAAAACATAGGATCATAGTGCCTCTCAATATTTCATTTGAATTAAAACTTTTTTTTTAAACTTAGATTAATGGCGTGAATGCTTAACCTAGGATCTAACTTTATGTACAAGCCTTTGTGGATATTCTTGCACATATACTCTTCAAAATTAATTCCATATGTCTATGCAATTTAGTTGAGAAAAGCTCATTACATCTATGTTCTAATATGGCTGCCTATGGCATTTAGGTATATGTTTATCCTAAATACGAATCTATTGCCTAACCTTTATGTGAATCGAACATAAGCTATTTAAATCAATTGTCTACTCTAAACTCCCTTTGTCAAGTTGTATTTAGAGACTCTAATCATTTCAACTGGTGATCAAGCAGTGAAAAACATTAAACATGGATTTGAATAAAACATACAATACCCATCAATACTAAGCAAAGAAAAATCATATATTCAAAATACATATTGAAATAAACCATAATCCTAGACAAAGAATTTAGTTCATCATCATTTCTTCAACAAACATCACAATTTCAAGAGAACAAATCATTTCTACGCCAAAAGGATAAGACAGAAAGGACAAACTAAAATGAAGAACAAGGTTGTAGTTGATTCTTGATCTTCAATCATTTTCATTTTCTTCTCATTTCCTCCTTTGTAGAATCTTTTTCCTTCTCTCTAAACTACCTTTTCTTTCCTTTGTGATCTCCCTTTTTCAGCTGCTAAAAATCACATATTTATAGCCACCAAAAAACCCTAAAAATTAAAATCCTGAATAGTTGTATTCTAGTCAAACACATCAGAGTGTCGTGGCACTCCTCCTTGGTCGCCGCTATGCTGAAGGCTCATGAATTTGTATGGAAGCAATGCTACTCCTTTGGGCACTACTGCCTTAAGTCCTTCAATGTCGCGATGCAGTGTCATTGCGCTGCCTTGGTGCAAAAGCTACTACCTTTATTTCAACATTATTTTTTACTACTTATGGCTAATCTTGGCAAAATGATAAACATGAATGTTGTAGTACTGCCTCTTAGCTTTTCAATGGTCTAAGAATCATGTTGATTGAATCTCTACAGCTCAAGTTAAGCTAGAATTACCACAGCATATTCAATGGAAATCTACACTTAGTCACCATTCCATACTTCATCACCATTTAACATTATGCATTTGAAAACCTACAAGGACAAAGACTAAATCAATATTGGCTTAAAATAAGATTTTTAACATGAAAATGAACTAGAATTACTTAGATTGAAAAAAGTTAACATACTTTAAACTAATTAACTAAAAACATAAAAAACTATCTAAAATCGACTTAAAACGCAAGGACTTAGCTATCTTAACATCCAAAATGTGGCTAAATAACTATTGTAATAGAGTTATCATTGGTTTAGGCCATAAAAGAATTTCATAAAGTAAATCTCTCAACTATTCTGCTTTTTGGGTGACAAATGCTAAGGTTATAAATTTAACTGCAATGATGGAGTCCGTTTGACAAGATTGTTCTTAAAACCTCAAGAAATAGCACCCCTACTAATTATCAAAATCCAACCAATTGTAGAGATATAATTTTTTCTTTTATAGTTCCAATTAGTATTTGTGAACCCTTCTAAAATCGAAACTTGAATAACAAATGTCATAATTCATTGTACTCTTTAAGTACCTCAGCACTCTATGAACACCATACCTATGCATTTTACTTAGATTACTAGTGAATCAACTTAGCATCTCAACCACAAAAGTAGTGTCCGTCTTGTATACACCATGGCATACATTAGACATTCGTCACCCTTGCATGTTCATTTTGTTTTATTGGCTTATCTTTGTTGTGTACTAGCCTTAGATAAAAATCATAAAGTGAAGCATACAATCTAATTTACCATACTTCATTACAATTTTTTGAATTTAATCTGACTAAGACTTGTTAGGCCCTTATTATCTCTCAATATTCTTATACCAAGAATAACATGCTCCACACCCGTAATTTTCATGTCAAAATTCTTTAACAAGAACTTTTTTATGTCTTCCATTTGTTCCTTGTCAGTTCCAAATATTAATATGTCAACCACGTATAGACAAATGATGACACCTTTATCATTATGGAATTTACAATAGACACACTTGTCAAATTGATTTATCATGTAGCCATTAGCTAGCACAACTTTTCATGCCATTATTTAAGTACTTGTTTTAATACAAAGACTTTACAAGCTTACACATTTATTTTTCTTGACCAAGAAAGACAAACCCTTCATGTTTTTCCATATACACCTTTTTATCTAATTCACCAATTAGGAATGATATTTTAACATCCATTTAGTGAATTACCATTTTATGGATAGATGCAAGTGCTATAAGCACTCTAATTGTAGTTATTCTTGCTATCGGTGCATATGTATCAAAATAATCAACACCTTTTTTTTGTTTAAAGCCTTTGGCCACTAGCCTTGCTTTAAATATATCAGTGGTTCCATCAACTTTTATTTTTTTTTGAAAATCCATTTACAGCCTATTGGCTTGGAACCTGGTTGAAGGTTTACCAATTTTCAAGTTTTATTACTCATTATCGAGTCCATCTCATCTTATATTGCTTCCTTTAAAAGGAAGCATCTTGAAACCTCCATTGCCTTTTCATAAGTTTGAAGATTCCTCTCATCTTCTACTTTTAAGCATTAAGGTACATATTCACACGTTTTTTCTCTTATACCTTCTCCTAAGTACATAAAGAAATCAGATCCATATGTCTTTGCTTTTCTAATTCTTTCACTTTTCGAAGGTTAATAGTTCTTCACCATTTTTCGAAAGTTTATCATTTTCCATTACAGGTTCTTTGGGTTTTGGAATTGAATTAAACCAAGTTTCATCAAAGATAACATCCCTTGATTTTATGATTGTATTAACTGTTGGTCCCTATAAAATGTGCTAGAGGGGGGTGAATAGCACAATTTGGCTTTCAATCAAGATTGGGAACTACTCTTGAAGACTATGAAGATAAAACAAAGTAGACAATAGACAAAGATTTAGAATGGTTCGATCCAAGACTTACATCCACTACATTGATTATCCAACCAAGGATTTTTATCAAAATTCATTAAGAAACGGTGGAATTACTAAGCTCCCGCCAAGCTTTTACAATGGCTTTTACCTAGCTTAGCCACAACCTTTACAATGGCTTTTCATGGGCTCAACTAAAACCCAACACCTAATTTTTCAAGGCTTAGTTAGAACCTTAACTCTTTCAAGCAAACCTAACTTGAAATAACCCTTAGAGTGACTCTTTCACTCTAAAAACAAAAGTAAAGAAGGCAAAAAAAAGTACCTAGTGATCACTAAGCTGATCTAATTAGTACAAGTTAAAGTGTAGCTCACAATTTCAAAGATGGGAGTTGAGTGCAATGAGAAATTAGAAGGTTTTGCTGGTTTTTTAGCTTTTTCTTTTAACTTAGAAGTGTTGAAATCTCTCAAAAAACTTTTTTCTCAAACCTTTGGAAGACTTTTTATACTTGGAGAAGTATGTCGGATGGTAGTTTGACAGTTTATGACCATTGGAAATAGTTTGAGGTTGATTCTATCTTGTAATGCTCTAGTACAAATTACGGACAGAGAGCTCTGAGTCGATTAACTTCTTTTCTTGGTTGACTAAGTTGGTTTTGTCTTGGTCGCAGATTCTGGTAGAGAGCATTTAGTCAACTAACCCATTTCTTAGTCGACTAAGTTGGTTTTGTTTCTCAATACTCTTCAGCTTGCCGTTTCTCCAATTTGAACTTTAGCTAACTAATATTCTTCATTATTCAGCTAAGGAGCTTCCTTTTTGTTAACCAATCATGTTCTTAATCCATGTCAATTTTTTATGTACATATTTGAAAGACTGATTTATTATTTACCTACAAATCTTTGTCCTGCACACTTAGATAAAGGCATTTGACAAAAATGAATGGGAATGTTTTATTATCATCAAAAACTAATAGAGCCAACAATCTCTCTTTTTTTGATGATGACAAAACATTCCTTGGTTAATCTGCATAGTGTCTTTTAATTCATTTTCAGGTTCTGCATAAAGTGAGGATTGCTCCCCCTAAGTGTGTGTTCTCCCTTAGTGTATGCATGTTTTACTTTTTAAGTGAAGTGCCATTAAATGCATGCTCCATTAGCCATAGGTCTTGCAGACTGATATAACTCAGACTTCCACTGCTGCCATGAATATTGGTGGCAACAAAATAATGCAAGATCCTAATCTGGGAGCTGGTAATCATACCAGCATTGCTCTTAGCAGAATACTTTTCTTTCTTCCCTGTAATGATCTCCCACAGGGAAGAAGGATCATATTTTTCAGGGAATTCGAATCCCCTTTCTCACATTCCACTTCCAACAGGCTTCCTAAATCAGCAGCAGTAACAATGAATTCTTTTCCACTTAAAAATATATTCAATCCGATTTCAGTGTAGTCATCAGGTTCCTTAAGTTCTCCTTCATCTATTGCTATGCTTGAGTAAAATTCCTTAACTAAGCTAGCACTATAGGCTCAGTTCTCAAAAGTGCTAAATTTTTTCAGCCTTAAATTCTCAAAGTAATTAGATAGACTGGTATGAAGTTCAGGCACTTCTACAAAACTCTCCCAATCAATGTATTTGCTATAAGTAATAGGGCATACTTAATCTTTCCAAATCTCTCTTCAAGAATCTTATTTCTGAGTTTGAGAAAAGAGGAAGAGGTAGTACTTTTCTTCAATGCTGCACTTTGTTTTTTTTCTTCCTAATTTTCTCCTTCTTCTTGGTTAATAGTTTTTTAGATTTTTCAATTTTAAGACCCGACATAGTCTTCTTCTTTTTCTTTTGGTGTTCAACCTCTAAGTTTTCTTCTAAAGGTATTTTACCTTTTTTCTTTTCCAGCATTTCCTTGAGTAGTGAAAATTTGGCCATTATGTTTTTCAAAGGAATCTTGACACTTAGGGTTTCAAATGGTAATGGAAATGGGGGTTTCGATCAGTTGTAGAAGAGAGAGAAATGATGACAGATGAAAGATGGGAGAAGTTGCACTGATAATGGTTAAATGAAAACCGTCTATCTCCCTCATAAATATTGCCTCATTTCTTCAAAATTTCCTCTAAATTTTTTGTTTTTACTTAAGTAGTTTTTCATTTTTCTTTTTCACCTGATAAACATATTATTCTTAATATTTTATTCTTTCTTCATTTTAAATGACTGAGTCTTATTATTTAATGAAACAAAATGCTTTTAGTCGACTAAGTGCTTTCTGTTTTTCTTTGTTTGGTCCAAACTCTACCTTACAAATCTTGCAAACAAATCATTCCTAGATTTCTTCTAATCTCACAAAATCTATCTTCCCTCAGAGGTTTGGTAAAAATATCAGCTAGTTGATGCAAAGTATTTACAAATTTAATCTTAATCTAATCTTTAGCTACATGGTCTCTAATGAAGTGATGCCTAATCTCAATGTGTTTAGTCTCAAAACGTTGTACAGGATTTTTTGATATATTAATTGCACGTGTGTTATCACAATATATAGGTGTATTATGCATTGATAACCCAAAGTCCTTAAGTTGTTGCTTAATCCACAAAATTTGAGCACAGCAACTACTTAAGGACACATACTCTGCTTCTGTTGTGGATAATGCTACAAAGTTTTGTTTCTTGCTTAACCAGGACACTAGCATACTTCCTAGAAATTAGCATGTTCCACTAGTGCTCTTTATATCGGTTTCGCTTCCTGCAAAGTTTGCATCTGAATAGCCTACAAGACTAAATGATGATTCTTTAAAGTACCATATTCCTAAAGTTTGAGTTTCTAAGAGGTATCTAAATATTATCTTAACAGTTGTTAGGTGTGATTTTTTAGGTTGTGACTGAAATCTAGCACACAAATACACACTAAATTGAATATCCGGTCTGCTAGCTATTAAGTAAAGTAATAATCCAATCATACCTTTATAGAGCTTTTGGTCTACACTTTTACCTTTTTCATCAGCATCAAGTCAAGTGGATGGACTCATTTGTGTGCTGATTGGCTTTAGCTTTAGCATATCAAACTTCTTGAGCATATCTTAAGTGTATCTATCTTTGCTGATAAAAATCCCTTTCTTGCATTACTTGATTTGAAGACCAAGAAAGTACTTCAACTCTCCCATCATGCTCATTTCAAACTTTCCCTGCATTTCTTTAGCAAAGTTCTTGTATAGAGTTTTATCAGTTGCACCAAATATAATGTCATCCACATATATTTGAACTATAATTAAATCATTTAAGCATCTCTTAATGAACAATGTTGTATCTATGTTGCCACTAACATAATCTTTTTCTACCAGAAATTTTGAAAGCTGTTCATACCAAGCTCAAGGAGCTTGTTTCAAACTATACAAGGCTTTATGAAGTCTAAAAACATGATCTGGTTTTTTAAAGTCTTCAAAACCTATCAGTTGTTCTACATATACTTCCTCTTGAATAAATCTATTTAAGAATGCACTTTTTACATCCTTTTGGTACAATTTAAAATTCATATAACATGCAAAGGCTACTAATAACCTTATGGCTTCAATCTTAGCTGCAGGTGAAAAGGTTTCATCATAATCTATACATTTCTCTTGATTGTACCCTTTTGCTACCAATCTAGCTTTATTTCTAATTACATGTCTTTGTTCATCAACCTTATTCCTAAACACCTATTTTGTTCCAACTATGGGGTGATTTGAATGTCTAGGCACCAATGACCATACACTATTTCTCTTGAATTGGTCTAACTCTTCTTGCATGGCCAAAATCTAGCTTTTCTCTTTTGTATCTTTCTCAAAGTTTTTAGGTTCAATTTAAGATATGAAGGCTGAAAATTCACATGTTTCTCTAGTTGCTCTCCTAGTCTTAACTCCTTAAGATATGTCACCTATAATTTGTTCTTGTGGATGATCTTTTGCATATCTCCAGCTCTAGGTAGATCACTATGTTGGATTTCTGGTCTTTGTATGTTTTCTAAAGGTGGAGCTACCATTTCTCCTCTAGATGAGCCTTCCTTATTGTTCTTGTTGTCATCTAGGCTCATTTCATCCATGTACTTCTCTAAGCTTTCTAAATCATCATCATCATCATGAACTTCTTTTTCTAAGGTAATTGATTCATCAAAAACTACATGGACTAATTCTTCAACACTCAATGTCCTTTTGTTAAAAACTTTATAAGTTTTAGACTTTAAAGCATATCCTAAAAGTACAGCTTCATCACTCTTAGCGTCAAACTTTACTAGTGGTTGTTTTCCATTGTTTAAAACAAAGCATTTACAGCCAAAGCTCCTGAGGTGAGAAATGTTTGGTTTTCTACCATTATATAATTCATAAAGAGTCTTTGAGATCATGGCTCTAATCGATACACTATTGAGAATATAAGCTGCAGTGTTCACTACTTCAGCCCAAAAATATTTTAGAAGGTTATTCTCACATAGTATAGTTCTAGCCATTTCTTTCAAGGTTCGGTTCTTCCTTTCTACAACTTTATTTTGTTGAGGTGTCCTAAGTGCAAAAAAGTTGTGATCTAATCCCTTTTCAGTGCAAAATTTTTCAAATTCATCACTTTCAAATTCTCCTCCATGGTCACTTCTAGTATTAACAATGGTTAAACCTTTTTCATTCTTAATTCTCCTACAATGGCTTATGAGTGCTGATAAAGCATCATCCTTATGGGCAAGGAAATAGATCCAAGTGTACCTAGAGAAATCATCAACTATCACAAAGTCATAAGATTTTCCACTTAGACTAGTTGTACTTATTGGACCAAATAGATCAATGTGTAGCAATTCAAGAGGTCTAGATGTTGATACAATATTCTTAGTTTTAAAGGATGTTCTAACTTGTTTTCCTGGTTGGCAAGCTTCACATATCCGATCATTCTTAAACTTTAGATTAGGTAGTCTAACCACTAAGTTCTTTCTAATTAATTTTGACACGGTATCCAAGCTTACATGTCTTAATCTCTTATGCCACAACCAGCTGTCATTTTCAGCATTCGCAACTAAACATATTTCACTATTTATTTCAAGATCTTCAAGAAAAATTACATACATATTCTTTAATCTTTTTCCTATGAATATGACTTTGTTTGCGCTTATATCTATTACTTCACATTTCTTAGAATCAAAGCAAACTTTAAATCCCTTATCACATAGCTGACTAATGCTTAACAAATTATGTTTCAAGCCCTTGACTAACAACACATGATTGATTTGAGTTTAGGAGGTCTTACCAACCGTGCCTATTTATTGGATTCTACTTTTTGAATCATCACTAAATGATACGATACCTCCCTTTCTCTTGTCCAGTTAAGCAAACAGCAATTCATTTCCTGTCATGTGCCGTGAGCAACCACTATCTATGTACCATGGCTGCTTCCTCTTGAGTTGAGCTCTTGAACATGTCTCCTTTAAGTGCAACTTAACCTACAAAACAAATTTTTAATTTTTCTTTATAGGTACCCATACCTTGATGGGTCCTTGAGTGTTAGTTGCAATAAAGGATCCCTTTGGAACCCATATCTTTTTAACTTTTTGCATGCCTTTATTTCTAAAACAATCATAGGATAGATGTCCATATTTTTTACAACTATAACATTTAGATGCAGCATTAGAATTTTTCTTGAAATGTACATTTCTTACTGATTTTTCATTTCTCAAACATTTAAGTGCTATGTATTCATCAAGAGTTTTTTGCAAAGCTTCAGACTTACTATCCAGCTCTAATTTTAAAACTTCAAAATCTGTTTTTGAGTGTTCTAGTTCGATTTGCAGGAAATTTCTTTGCTCAAAAACAGAGCTGTAATGACATTTTATCTTTCCCAAATCCTTTTCAAGAAATGTAGCATTTTTCTTTAAAGTTTTGAACTTTGAAAACAATTTTTCAAATTCATCATAAAGGTTGTCATACTCATCTTGTAAGTCATCCATCGAAATATCACAAAGTGATGAGCATACCTTTGTTTCATCATCTCGAGCCATTAAACAAATGCTTGCTCTTTTCTCAAAATTTTCATTTTCAGATTCAATGCTTGAGGAGTCACTGTCCGACCATGCTGCTGCTACCATTGCCTTCTTTGACTTCTTATTTTTCCTTAGATTCTCATCTTTCAGCAATGGGCATTCAGACTTGAAGTGGCCTAGCTTTTTGCACTTGAAGCAAATCAATTCTTTTTTTTTTTGAGTCATTTTTGTTTATTTTCCATGAAGGACCGTGATCTTTTTTGAATCTTTTTCTTGTTATTCTTCGATTCCTTCTGCTCATCAGCTTTCTGAATTTTCTTGCAACAAGTGCCAGCTCTTCATCATCATCGCAAGAAAGCTCTTCCAGCTCTTCCTCAAGGATACTTACTTTAAGTGCAATATCTTTTTCTTTTCTTTTGCTTCCCTCATATCTTCTTCTTCTTCTTCTTTAAGCTCCAACTTATGAGTAAGGAGTGAGCCATAAATTTCATATAATGTAATGACATTTAAATCTTTAGCCTCTCGGATTATTGTTACTTTAGGCTTCCAATTTTTTTATAGGCTTTTAAGAAGTATCTTGACTATTTCATGCTCAAGTATTCGTTTGCCTAATTGACTCAATTTATTTGTGATGGTCGTGAATCTATCTAGCATGCTAGTGATATCTTCACCAGGCTCCATTTTGAACATCTCATAATTGTGTGTTAAGAGTGCTATCTTTGACTTCTTGACTTGAGAAGTCCCTTCATGAATTATTCTAAGCTTATCACACACTTGCTTAGCTGTTGTACAGCTTGACACCTTATTGAATTCGGTGGGAGTCAAGGCACAATGCAAAGTATTGATGGCTTTAAAGTTGGTTTGAACTTTCTTAGTCTCAGCCTTGGTCCATTCAGACCTTGATTTAGGCATCATCTCATTTGTGACAACATTCATGGTTGAAGGAATAAAGGTCCATCAGTTATGATGTCTTACATTTCATAGTCTATAGCTCTAATGTATATTAACATTCTAGTACTCCAATAAAAGTAATTAAAGCCATCAAACATAGGTGGTCTATTTGTAGATTATCTCTCAGCAACTATGAATTTTTGAAGAGCTATTGGATCCTCTATAATGGTGTTAAACCTTAAAAATAGGGAACTAGCTCTGATACCACTTGTTGGTGCCTATAAAATATGCTAGAAGGGGGGTGAATAGAACAATGAAGATAAAGCAAGGTAGACAATAGACAAAAATTTAGACTAGTTCGGTCCAAGACCTACATCCACTACCTTGATTATCCAACCAATGATTTTCATCAAAATTCACTAAGAAACGGTGGAATTACCAAGCTCCCACCAAGCTTTTACAATAGCTTTTACCAAACTTAGCCATAACCTTTATAATGGCTTTTCGAGGACTCAACCAAAACCCAACACCTAACTTTTCAAGGCTTAGTTAAAACCTTAACTCTTTCAAGCAAACTTAGCTTGAAATAACCCTTAAAGTGATTCTCTCACTCTAAAAACAAAGATAAAAAAGGTAAAAGAAAGTATCTAGTGGTCACTAAGCTGATCTGATTGGTACAAGTTAAAGTACAGCTCACAATTTCAAAGATGAGAGTTGAGTGTAGTGAGAAATCAAAAGGTTTTGCTGGTTTTCTAGGTCTTTTTCGACTTGGAAGTGTTGAAATCTCTCAAAAAACTTTTTTCTCAAACCTTTGGAAAACCCTTTATACATGGAGAAGCATGTTTGATGGCAGTTTGGCAGTTTATGACCATTGAAAACAGTTTAAGGTTGATTCTAGCCGTTAATCTATCTTGTAATGCTCTGGTACAAATTACGAACAAAGAGCTCTTAGTCGACTAACTTCTTTTCTTGGTCGACTAAGTTGGTTCTGTCTTGGTCGTAGATTTTGGCATAGAGCATTTAGTCGACTAACCCATTTCTTGGTCGACTAAGTTGGTTTTGTTTCTCAATACTCTTCAACCCGTCATTTCTCTAATTTGAACTTTAGCCAACTAATATTCTTCATTATTCAGATAAGAAGCTTCTTTCTTGTTAACCAATCATGTTCCTAATCCATGTCAATTTTTTATGTATACATTTGAAAGATTGATTTATTATTTGCCTACAAATCTTTGTCCTACACACTTAAATAAAGGCATTAGACACAAATGAATGGAAATGTTTTATTATCATCAAAAACTAATCGAGCCAACATTAACAGAATATTAATCATTGGGCTTTATCACCATGAACTAATAAGCTTTACTATGTTCAATGTATTGTTTGATTATACATTCAATTCCTTTTCTTTGGTTTCAGAACTTTTACTATGGCTTGGCATCTCCAAACTCTTAAATAATTAAGGTTTGGCTTTCTTTTCTTTCATAGCTTATAAGGAGCAACATTTTTCCTTTTGTTTAGGATTTTAATTAGTTTATGATAAGTCGTTAATAAAGATTTGCTCCAAAATGCTTTTCCCAAACTAGAATTAAAAAGCAAAGAATCGACTATTTTTGTAAAAACTCAATTCTTACACTTCACTACACATTTTGTTTAGGTGCATATAGAGCAATAGTTTCATGAATAATACCAATAGAATTGAAATACTTGGGATCATAATATTAACTTGCTCTATCACTTCATAAACATTTAATAAGTAATTCACAATGTAATTCAACTTCATTTTTATAAATTCTAAATTTCTCCATAGCCTCATCTATAACATTCAATAAATAAACATGGCAATATCTAGAAAAGTCATCTATAAATGTTACGAATTATTTGTTTTCACCAATAGATGGAGTACTATTCATATCACAAACATCATAATGTATTAATGCAAGCAATTCAGAGTTCCTTCCTACCTTAAGAAATGAGCTTCTTGTTATTTTAGTAACCATACATATTTTGCACATATCATCATTTTTATTAATATAAGGCAACAACTCTAAATTAACCATGTCATGCGTTTTTCTATAATGGGCATGACCTAATCTATTACGCCATAGATTTGATGATGTTACTTTATTATCATAAATATTAAATAAGGCATCAATACCAATAGGATTAATAGCATTTTTACTAATATTAAGGACATGAATCTATTATGCCATAGATTAGATGATGCTACTTTACCATCATAAACATTAAATGAGGCATCAATATAAGTAGAACCAATAGCATTTTTTTTAAAATTAAGCTTGAACATGTCTTCATATCAGTATCCATTTCCCACATATAGTCCACTTTTTGTAAGGATGAACTTATCCACCTCAAATACAAATTTGAAGTCAAACTTATACAACAAGCCACCCAACACAAGGTTCTTTCTAACTTCAAATACATAGTAGACATTTTTTAGTACAAGTAGATTTCTTGAAGTAAACATGAGTTTCACAGTGTCTTTTCCTTTCACTTGTGTAGTTGAAGAATCTCATGTATAACACAATTCCATCATTAACCACTTCCAAAGACTTAAAAAAACTCTGGCAATCACATACATGCTTAGTTGCATTAGTTTCAATCCACCATGTTCCATCATCTTGGAGAAGATTAACCTCAAAAATTCTAGCAACAAATTTGTTGTTGTTCACACTTTATATTTTGTATTTCAAAAATCTACTTCTTGCCTTGAAGTGTCTAAGTTTGTCATAATGGAAACATGGACTTTGTTTCTTCCTTTTGATATTATGACTTTTGTCATTCATACCAATAAAATGTTTTCTTTTGTTGTACAAAATTGACTTGTTTGATGGTTTGGGTTTTATCACATGGATCTTTAAAGTCTCAAGATTATTTAGTTTAGGATCTTTTTCCTTCTTATATTGATTGACTTCATCTTGTTTATGATAATCTCTTTCTATTCAAAGATGATTACCAAGATCCTTGAAAGACATTTCCTCTTTCTTATATTTTAAAGTTTTCTTAGTGTTTCTCCATAAAAGGGAAATTTTGTTAAGTATTGAAAACACCACAATAACTTTATCCATGTTAAGATCATATTGCTTTAAGGTATTTAGAATGTGTTCAAGTTCATGAAATTGATCCATAATAGAACAATTATCAACCATTTTGAAGTTATTGAAATGACTAACCAAAAATTTCTCATTACTAGCATCTTCGACCATGTACCTTACCTCCAACTTGTCCCAAAGTTGTTTTGCATTAACTTCATTTTGGTACATATCGAACAATGCATCTGACATTCCGCTAAGAATGTGTCCCATGCATATATAGTCATCATTATCCCATTTTTGCCTTAAGCAAGTTTGATTCACAAATTCTTCATCACTGTCTTCTTTTACTCTTAGTGTATTTAGAACATAAACAACCTTGAAAGTCATAGAAAGGAAGTGTATCTTTTTTTGCCACCGAATAAAGTTTTCTCTTTCACAGCAATCTACCTTAACAAATAAGGTTTAGTTAAAACTTAAAGGAACTAGTAAAATTGACTTTAATACGTGCTTTTAATAGACGTTATCTTTAAGACTTATTTCACCCCACCACTCGATATGCAAAGGGGAATTATACAAATAACTTTAGGGATACAATTAATCCAACATCTAACTTCGTCTTGCACTTTAAGAGAGTAGACTGTTAGATACACCCTAAGGTTGCAAAGTTGTTTAGCCTTAGAATCTACTTTAAGAAATAAGTGGATTATAAGGAATTTAGACTCCTTCGATAGATGATAGGAACTCAAGTGTTAATGTTTTTTTTTTTTGAATTTTATTCATAACACTTCTCTTGCACTTGATTTTTCTACTTTTGTTTTGTTTGTTTTTTGTGTGTTAAAATGGTTAGCAGTAAATCCTTTATACAAACTTGTAAGTGTCTTTTTTTTTAAAGACACAACTTTTTTATCAAAGTACCTCTTAAAAACACCTTTTCGTCTTACAAGACACAACCTTGGGATAAAGTTATTATTTCAACAATTACTTAATAAAAAGACAACCATTCATTTATAAGACATAACCTCTGAGCTATAGTATGAAAAGATAGCTCTTCATATCTACCCTTTTAAGTTGTGATGTTTTTCAATTGTCTCATAACTTTTGGATTTAGAGATGTTTGTCTAACATGTCACTTTACCAAGAGATAAAACTATTTGCATGAAAAACTACCTACGATCTAATGGTCAAATTATGTCACACTATGTGACATAACCGTTTTATTGATGTGACTTTCATACGGAACAAACATAATTTTTCATTTACAACTTTTCATATGAATAGACAACTTTTTATTTTGAAAATAGACCAACAAGAGCTAGGCGAATATGGTAGGAAATGATGTATTCCACTTTATGTATTTCATTCTTAATGAATAAATTCAATTTAATTAGCAATAAAAAGTAAATTTGGATCATACAATTTGTAATGTAATTGACAAAAATGAGAAGAATAACAACTCAAAAAAATAGTATAGCTAGTTCCAAATGATTTGGTCCTTTAGGTTGTAAGAATGAGACGAAGAAGATAAACAATGCTACGGATTATATTAACTCGTATGCAACTTCATCTTTCCCCTATTCATTCTATTCAGTTGTTTTTTTCTTCTTATATAAAAAAACTAATTAATTATTAGGTTCAATAGCTAATTTCATATATATAAATCAAATGATGCAAGAAAAACCATTGTATAAAAGATAAATATTACTTTTCTTATTATAAATATTCCACTCTATATATAATTTTAATTAGATTGTATCATCAAAAGTTGGCATTTACTGGATGAAGACATTTACACACTAAGGCTATATATATTACCATGTATGTAAATTTTTCTTAATTGTCATGTAAACCTATGTGAGAGAAGAAAATTTTAATATGATTTACTTGCAAATTTGCTATATATGTTGCCATGTATGCATATTCTTCCTATATAATCTTATGAACCTATATTAAAGAGAGAAAATCTATTATAAATTATGCAAAATTTGTTGTATATGTTACCATATATATACATTTTTCCTTAATCATCTTAAGAACCTCTATGAGAGAGGAAAATCTCACTATAAATTATGCAGATTAACTTTCCTCATCCTTGTCCCAGAGCCTTTCTACCAGTTTTTCTCAACTCTTAATCTCATTTCCTTATTACTCCTTAGCTATGTCTAGCTCTAGTTGGAACTTTGGAAATGGTGGTTTCAATCAAAATTTACCAACTCCTTTAAGCATAATGCAAATACCATGTGTATTATGTGATGAAATCTTCTATAGCTTTGATGATCTTGTTAACCATTATGTCTTTCACATGTTAGCTTATGAAGGGCTGCCAATCAATATTCACCATAATAGGAGGAATTGTCATTTTACTCCCCTTGTGCAAAATTTTATTTTGCATCCACCTTGTTTAATTCCCTCATCCTTCCAGTTAAGAAACTATTTGCTAGCTCAAAACTGGGCATATCCAAGAAATTATGCTTTAAGGCATCGTCAGGCCTCACAATCTCGAGTTCGAGCACTCGAAAACTACGCCCCTCATGTTATCCCTTTTGCTACGCTGGTGAGGATCGGATCAACCTCTACAATTGGTCCACAACGATGGTTGAGTAATCCAATTATGGAAATTCTGCAAAGGGAAAATCAACTCCCTACTTTTCTTTTCCAGCAAAGGAGATATCATAACCTACAAAGGAGAAACCTTAATCAAAGAGAGGAAAATCAAATCCTTGCAAACGGGGTCATGCTCACTCCTTCTACTCAACAAAGGGATAATCGAGACCCTGCTAATGATATTGTGATCGTTCCTCCTACTCAACAAAGGGATAATCGAAATGGAAACCTTACTGATGGCATCATGCTCTCTCCTCCTACTCAACAAAGGGATAATCGAAACCCTATTAATGGCATCATGCTTTCTCATCCTGCTCAACAAAAAGATAACTAAAACCCTACTGATGGCATCATGTTGGCTTTTCTTGCTATGGCGAACCAGCAACCTGCCCAAGATGTGATTAATCTATTTGTTGATGAGGACGATGGCAACATAGGTCATTCGAGTGATAACTTAAACTTGGATTTGAATCTCTGAGAAAATCATTATCTTGATGAAGGGCATTAAAGACTTCAACTTTCAATTATAATAAGATTCCTAAAAGTTGTTTTTTTTTTCTTTTTACATCGCAATTCTCTTTTTATTAGTTAGTCTATCTAGTCTATCTTATTTCATAGTTGTTTCTTTAATTTGTTGTTCTTGTTGGTCATGATTTGTATTTTTTTCGTTTCTTTGTTTCTTGGTCTCATATGGTGTGTAAACAAGTTCATTATGATTTGTGAATCCTTTTGTTTCTTAAATTTTAATTTTAACTTGTTAATTCTCTTATGAGACCTGACAAAGATATTCATTTAACGCATGTACATATTGCATACATAAAAATGGTAACCACAACAACAAAATCTTGCTTTTACAAAAAATTAATATAAAAGCTTATAAAAAAGAAAAGAAATGTTACATCTAACACCCGAAGTGACCTTTTCCTCCCTCATTTTACAACATCTTGACTTAACCTTCCATTCACCTAATGAAATCAACTCAATGGCTCTTTTTTTACCATGACTCACCTACAACTTAGTTGTTCCTCCATTGATTAGCAATTTAGTTCATAAATAAAGATAATAAAACAACTTTCCCTTATGTTAAATTCCACTTCTATATTGATCTATCCAACATCAATCATGGAAATTCTCATAGCACGTTCTATGTAAATGATGAAAGAAAACTAAGCTTGTATATGTTACCATATATGTAAATTTTTCTTAATTGTCTTAAGAACTTATGAAAGAAAAGAGAAATCTACACCAAATTATGTGGAAATTTGCTACATATGTTATCATGTATATATTTTCTTTCTTAACTATCTTATAAACCTAAGTGTGAAAGGAAAAATCTATTATAAAATCACACAAAATCTATTATATATGTTACGTTTTATGTACATTCTTTTTTAATCATTTTATGAACCTATATAAACGAGGAAAAATTTACTATAAATTATTCAGAATCTACAATAAATTATGTCGATTAATTATCTTTATTCTCGTCATACAGCTTTTTATAATTTTTTTTTATTTTATCCTCATTTTCATAGTGTTCCTTAGCAATGCCTTGGCTCTAGTTGGAACTTGAGGAATGGTGATTTCAACCAAATTTTACAACCCCCTTTAAACGAAATACAAAGATCATGTGTATTATGTGATGAAATCCTTTATGGCTTTGATGTTTTCATAAACCACTATGTTTATCACATGTTAGCTTATGAAGGGTTGTCAATCAGTAGTCCAAATGGAACGAATTATTCTCTCATGCTCTTTATTAGTTCCTTTATCCTTCCTATTTAGAAACTATTAGCAGCACCAAGCACATTCAAGAAACTATGCTTTAAGGTGTTGTATAGCATCATAATCTCGAGTCCTAACACTTAGGGTGCGTTTGGTATAAGGGATGTAAAGTTACATTCCCTGCAATGTGCTCAATTAAATTACATTACAGTGTTTGTTTTGTAACAGACCATTGTAATGTAAGATTGCAATGCAATCACATTACAGCCAATGGCTACAATGTGATTGCAGTCCAAAACTAATGCAATGATATTACATTGCAGAGTGTAATGTCTTTAAGGATATTTTTACCCTTTATCTTTTAAAGAAATTACTCACAATCTCAAGCAATTCATCATCGTTTTTTGGGGTTCTACTGCTTCTTCTCCATTTTCCTAAGTCACTCCTCTTTTTTCAAGCTCTATTTCTTCATCGGCAAGAGAGGTTGGATTTCTAGGCTTTTCAACAAGAAGCACAGGTAATTTTTCACTTAGAGATGTTAGTTCCTCCAGGTGCATGTTTTTTTCTTTTTCCATGTTTTTTGGGGCTCTACTGCTTCTTCTCCATTTTCCCCTTCTATTATTTCGCTATTCTCTCTCTCCTCTTAACCCTAGCATCCCGACCCACACTCTTGACCCTTTCATTGACCCTTTTATTTCCTTATTCTCTCTCTCCTCTTACCACCAGTATCTTGACCCATCGCTGACCCACCGTTGACCCATCCCCTACCCTACTTAATCCACTTTCCCCGTTGCCGATTCCACTCATTTGAACCTAACCCAATCGCAATTTTGTTGTTTTACCACTAGATAGACCACCACCGCCGACTCCACATAGAAGTAGGTAATGCCAAATAGATACACGGATGTAGATTACCTTGTTTTCTCATATGCCTCTTCTTTAATGGCTTCTGGTCATTCTCCTTCTAAAAGAACTACTTACCATTATTCGCCTTTACTTGTTTTTCTTTTAATTCCCAACTCTATTGTTTCCCTTTCCTAAGGCAAGTTTCTTTTCTCAACTTCAGATATACTTTGTTTTTTACTTTACTATTTGGTCCTCCATAGCCTCTTCAATTTATAACATTTCCACTGCCATAAGATTCATTGGCATCATTGAATTCGGTTAATGCATGTTAATGGTATAGAAATCATTGAAAAAATTAATTCTAGGCCAACGTTAATCTAAGACTGATTTTTATTTTTGCCAACAAATCATGTTATACTTGTAATAAGAAATGAAAAATAAAATATATTTAAAAATTGACATTATATAAAAATTAATAATAAAAAAATACATGTTAAATTTTTATTTTAATGTATAAGAGTAGTTTTGGAAATTAACATTACATTCCCTGTAAAGTACTTGTAAAACAAACATTATAATGTTATCTTCTCTGCATTTTAATCATTACATTACTTATATACCAAACACCATAATGTTATCTTCCCTACAATCATATTGCTTGCAATCACATTACCTGCAATCACATTACTTGTAATCACATTGCATTGTAAAGTACCAAACGCCACCTTAAAACTTATGCCCCCATGTTGCCTTGATAAGGATTGGATCAAGCTATGCAACTAATCCATAGCAATGGTTGCATATTCCAATGCAAATTTAGTTAATGAAAAATCAATTCACTACTTTTCTTGTCTAGCGAAAAAGAAATAATAGCCAACAAATGAGAAATCTTAATCAAAGAAAGGAAAATCAAATCCTTGCTAATAATGTAATAAGAGCTCTTCCTGCTTTACAAAGGGAAAATCGAAACCATGTTGATGGCATCGTGTTGGCTATTCCTGCTTTGAAAACCAACAACCTACCTTGGTAGTGATTGATCAGTCCATTGATGAGGATAGGACACTGGCAAAGATAACTTGAACATTGATTTGAGTCTTTGAAAAACCCATTACCTTGATGATTTAAAGTCTTCAACTTTTTTTTCTACTCAATCAAGATGATTTTATTAATAGCTATCAAGCATTATAGTTTACACACCTTGAATAAGGTGGTGATAAACATACATGACACAAGCAATACCCTTGTCACCTTTTACAATTGGAAAATCAAAACTAGAAATGGTCCCTACAGTTAACACCATGCCTAGAAAAATTCAGAATTCTCCACACCTAAATTTGCCAACAAGTTTGCACATAAGTTTGCAAATGATTTTCACAAATCATACTCCACCTTGCCTATCTCTACATGAAGTCAAATGGTTTTCGTAAATGTACAAATAATCTCCACCTTGCCTTCTTTCACGGTACGAGCATACTCAAAATCATGAATGATGAATGACCCATCTCCCCTTGACCATTAAAATGCAAAGCACCATAGATCTGTTAAAAGCAAAAAACAACCAATAGTCATCCTAATAAACCATTAGATGGACAAAATTGCCAATCAAAGCTATCAACTCTCTATAATCTCTTACTTCTCCTGACTTCGATATTTTTCAATTTCACTTATTGTACTAGAACCATCACCTGTACACTACAAATCACTCCTTTAATAGTCCTTAATTATATACCATTGCCCATCCCTCTTGAGTGCCTACAATTATTCCTCCCCCATAGTCTAACAATACCTAACCTTCAATCCTCGAGCTTAAACATGTAACTATCAACACTCAATCTTCCATATAAAGTGTAACCTTGCACTTCACTAGAAATTACAAAAATGCCATTCAACAAGAATACAAATAACATGCTTACCCATTTAACAAAACACCACTCAATCTTCCAAACTTTGTGCAACCCAAAACTTCAACACAAATAATAAAAATGACGTTCAGTATAACTACAAGTGCTATACTTAACCATTTAACAAAGCTGCACTCCACCTTCCAATAATGTGCAACTCGAGACTTCATCCATAATTACAAAAATGCCATTCACTAGGACTACAAGTGTCACGCTTTACCATTTAACAAAGCTCCACTCCATCTTCCAAACAAGGTGCAACCCGAGACTTCACCCATGATTAAAATAATGCCATTCAGTAGAAATTCACATGACATATTTACCATTTGACAAGCTACCACTCCATTATTCCAACTTAGTGCAACCCGAGACTTCATCACTAATTATAGTATTGCCACTTAATAAAAAATGCAATTATAATAGGATTTCTAGTTGTTTATTGTTTTGTTCCTTTTTGCATCACAATTGTCTTTTTGTTATTCAATCTGTCTAAGAATTGGATCAAGAATATAAACAATGTTTATATTGACTTGCTATGTAACTTCTTCCTTCCCCTATTTATTTTATTTAGTTACGTTTGTTTTTCTTTTACAAAAAGAAAATAAATAATTAATTAATTATTAAGTTGAATATATAATTTCATATGTTTTAATCAAAGCATGCATGAAAAAAATCATTAATTTTATATTTAATTTACTGAATGTTTAGATTAATATTAGTGATGAAAGTATACAAGCCCAAAAAGTTTTGTTATAATCAAGAATCCAAGTTTCAAATCATCAATGTTATCATAATTTCAATATCAGACATTCTTTTCATCGATGGAAAGATATCTTAAAATAGATAGTATACATAAAATAATTAATGATATGAATATGGAAAGTACAAAGTAGGAAACTTAATAAAAATTTTTAGAATATAACAAACCAGAAATAATGGGTTTCCATAAGAATATTCAAACTTAACTATATCTGAACCTTTTTTCTTTAGAAATACAAATAATATCTTAGTGGACATATTATTATCAACTTTCTTTTTAATGCCCTTGATGAAGATAATTCTTGAGCCTATAGATTAGATTCTTAAATAAAAGCACCATCCCACATTCTAAATATACAGCCAATGATTGGTTTTCTTTCCTTTTTGGCTTTCTCACATTAGCTAGAATTAATCAAAAAAAAAAAAGCATGAACTTTATGGAAACCTTAAAATGGTAACATGTTCTTTTACCTATATATAAATGAACTGAAACGTAGCCAAAATGCCATCCCTACTCATCCTACTCCTGATCTTTTTTCTCAACCCATTTCTTCCTTTCTTTTGGAAAGGTTAAAAGTTTTCTACCAAACACCATGGCTGATTATGGTTGGAACTCGAGGCATGCAAACATGCACGGGCTTCACCATGAAAGGCTAGAGTGTGATACTAACCTATTTGCTTGTCGAGTTTGCGATGATATTCTTGTAGGCAAGAAAGCTCTATTTGATCACATCGAGCTTCACCTATTACTTAATGAGAGTGCTACAATTAGGCAGATTTTACTACGCCACTTGTTGCTTGCCCAAAGTGCCTTCTTTACCAACCATTTCAACCAAAATCTTGTTCTACTTACAAAAACAAGCCCTTTTTTCATTGGAACCTATGCTGGATATCCTGATTTGTAGTGGGTTACTGCCCCATTGCCTATTTGTTTTAGGTTTAGGAACAACCACATGCCGTTGATTCAGACGTAACTGCCAACAACTTATGATGGTGCAATTCAAATGTGGCTACTAGAGCCTCAAAATCAATGCTTCACCAAGCCCTTTTTGAATTAGTTATAGACAACCTTGCTAGATGAAGGAATGGCAACTATCCTTGATAGGGAAATTGCTGCTAAATTCAGAGATCAACAAATTTTGGATGTGAACTTGAAACTAGGAAAAAAGATCAGGACTAAGGATTCATTAGATTTCTTTATAGACTATATTATCTAGGCTATGATGTTTGTTCTTATGATGTTTTTACTATTGCTATTTTTCGTGATCACCACACAGTTATGTAGTATGTTCATCTTTATTTTGATGTTGTACTTGGGTTGGCCCATCTATAAAATTGCAATGAGAATTTATCATTTATCATATTGGAGCATGACTTGCGTAAGGTTATTATATTATGCATATGTATTCACTCATAGATTTCGTATAAAAATTTATATTGTTACCAACGGTTCTTTTTTATAAATTTAAAATCATATTAATTATGACATTAAAAATTAATTACTTTGTATTGTCTAAGTAATTTGTCAATTAAGTAGATGATGTTATTTACCTTATGATTATTTAGGATAGATCAAAATTTGATGAGAAAATACAAAAAATTCTCTTTTAAAATAAAACTTTCTACCATATGCATAAACTATCTTATCGCGTGCAAAATTTAATTACCATCAACGTTTCTTTATAATTTAAAAATGAAATTGATTATTTTACAAAAAAATTAATTACTTTTCTAATTAATTTTTCAATGAAGCGGTTAATTTTATTTGTTATATGATCACATCATCACTTTGTGAAAAAAAAGAAAGAAAGGATATTCATCAAATTTTATCTGAAAATATATGAATGTTTCTTCTTTTTTTAAGAAAAAAAATTTTAACCATATGTATGGAATATCCTATCTCATTCAAGTTCAAAGTTCTCAAGATTTTAAGGAGTATATATGGAAAGGACCTGAATTACCACATTCATTTGCTACCCAAAGATATATAGATCCTTTAATAAATTTAGATGCAAAAAAAGAATTAATGGTGGTCAAATCATTATCTTTCCAAAGATGCTGTGTAAGGAGCCAGATACAAGATTTACAAAGCATTACGAATAATATTCTTAGTTGGCTCTTAAAACCAAATGAAAATTCATGAAAATAAGGCTTATATATATACAGTCTTTGCTTGTTTTTATTTTTTAAACCTTTTTATAATAAAATTTTAAGTACTCATTTATTAAAAGTATTGATTAAATGGGCAGAAAAAAAAACTCCAATAGTTCTAATTTGCTATTCACAAGAGTGATCTCCCTTGTAAAATTTATATGAATTTTTTCTATATATGAAATTCATATATATGTAATAAGTAAATGGTTAAATTATGCAATTAGTCTATAAACTCTAAAAAAATATATAGATTTAGTCTCTATATAATAATTTGTATAAATTAAATCATTTTACTTTATCAATTCGTTAATTCCAGTTCCTAACTCTAACACGGTTAAATTTAACTATTAACATTGGTGATTGTTAAGTTTTTGTGTTAAGTTTTTGTGTGATTGCTGTTTGACTTGGGTTTTGATTGTTGGATGTTTTGGATTGGTGCTTTTGCACAATGGTTCTTCTTGGCTCTCATTTTGGTCCGACAAGGTGTGTTCTGTTCAAGGTCGACCCTTGGGTAAAGCTACCCAAGCAATGGTTTTAGGCTTCAAATTTAAAAAGGTTTCGTATTTTTATAATAATAATATAATTAATTATATTAAAAATATATAAAAATTAAGATAATTAATAAAATATTTAACTATTCTCTCATGCTTCATAAATATTTATTTTCTCTCATTTCCACATCCTTATTAATTCTAATCTAATTATCTCATTTTTATTAAAAATATGTAAAATTCAAAAGTAATTAATAAAATGACATATTTTCTTACTTCTTTAATTATGTATCTAATAAATCTTAATATTTTATCATTCCCAACTATCTTTTTTTTTTCAATTTATAATATCCACTCTAGAATTTTTTTTTTCATCATTTGATCTTTCTTCCTTTAACTTCATATTTCCTCCAAAGAATACATAAGAAGTCTATTATATTATTATCTTTGTAAAGTTGTGAGCCTCATTTACGATTTGCAATAAACATTCAACAATTAGGTATTATTATTCTAATCTTTGCAGATGTTTTTACTTTAATTTAAAGTTTATATTATATTATTATATTATCTTTATTTTATGTAATAGTTAATTTATTTAAATTAGAATTTTGATTGTTGATTTTATATTAGCTAAAATATAAAATAATTATAATAGTTAAATATTTTTTTTACTTCATAATAAATATTTGAATATGTCAAATCAAAAAAATGAACTTGGTTAGTCAAAGCTTTAAAAAAAAAAACTTTTCCTTAATTTCAATAAAAAGGCCTCATTTGAATATTTTGCTTTTGGCCTTTAAGGTTATTAAGTCGCCACCGATTCTGTTGCTAAAATCCTTTAACTATCTTGGTGTTGACTTGATATTGCATTGTAATCTTCAGTTAATTAAATCTCAATATTTACCTTTCAAAAAAAAAAAAAGTAAAATACCTTGACCACTCAAAGTTTTGACAATAATTTAACAAAGGTCCATTAGTTTTTAAAATAGACATTCTATTCCAAATGTGTAACTTAAATATAAAATATCTAAAATTTTCTTTTTTTTCAATTTTTTTCAAGTCAATCGATGTCAAATCTAGTAGTGGAATGCCAAAGAGAGCACCGATTAGCTCCCCAAGAGAGTACTCCCTTGTGGAACACTAGATCGATGCTCCTTTGGGGAGCATTGCTTGGCTGCTCAAGGGAGCACCAGTTAGATTTGGTGTTCCCCAGCTAGATCTAGTCGGGAGATGATTGGCCAATAGACAAATTTTTTTGAATAAAAAATTATAATTTATATAATGGTAATTTTTAAATTTAATGAAAAGTAAATTTATTTAAAAAAATTATCGCATCATCAAATTAACTGAAACATTAATGGTTAACTAACAACTAGACTTATGTATTTAGTGAAAGAAAATTTTTGGGACAAATGGTATATTTTCAATACTAATGAATCCGCGTGGAATTATGATCAAAACTTGAAATGGTAAAAGTATTTTATTCAAAAAAAAAGTATGCTGATGTGGTATTTTGACTATGCTGACATAATGTTGACTATGTATTGATATAATGTGGTTATGCGAACAGAATCTAGTAAATGTTAATTACTATTCAGTGTGGACAAAAAAACTGTTAATCCCTGAATCACAGTGCCATAATCTTAAGTTCGAAAGGAAAAAGAATCCCGCTTGATTAATCCTAGAGAAAAGTTGCCATAAACCATACCAGCAAACCGAGTAGCTAGTTCTCTGTCTCTAATCTATACTTAATTGAGTTACTTTGCTCCTTTTCGGACAACTCAACCAAACCCAATAATCCTTTTCCTTTCTTTCTTTGGCAAAGAATCTGATTCATCGGCAATCTTAAATCAAGTTTGTGTTCTGATCTTCTACTAACTTTTCTTCTTCTGCTCTATCTCAACCAAGCTTTCGATTGGAAGGCACTGATATCTGTGCTATTGTTTGTTTAGGCATTGCAATCAAAGAACAAATGATGTGGGCAGTTCTAAGGCAGAGTGTTGCTTCTTCTTCGGTTAGTTTTACCTACTTTCTTTCATTATTGAATTAATTATTATTAAGTATAGTATTATTTAATTAAAAATTGTGTGTCTCTTTCGTTGTTGGGGTCAGGTTTTAACCCAATCATTGCAGGATGCTATCTTCACGATGTTACACTTCTATTTCAAATGAGGTATCGCCAATTCAAATAATTACAACGGTTGATTGTTCATTTCACATTATCAAGTTTTGGCCACCTCAGTTTTTGCCATGTCAACTTTCTACCACGTCAGCATTTGTATCACATTAGCACATAATTAATCTCATGTCAAACAAAAATTGTCATATCAATTTAGTAAAAATGTTACATCCATATACTTAATAGTCAAATTTAATCGTATTAAAGTTAAATATTAAAATTATTAAATTCATAAAATATAATATTTAATTTATTTAAATTATTATAAAAAAATCATATTTATTTTTTTATAGAGTATAAAATTTAATTATATAATTTAATCAAAATTTTTAAAGAAGTGAAGAGTTTTCAAGCATAAAGCCAATGAACAACTTGCATCATAAAGCGGCACCGCACTGGTTTTGCTATAACAGAGGCTAACCAGTGACAAGTGCACGTGAGCGAGCGTGGAAACTTAGTGCATTTTTAACTGAAAAATGGAAAAAGCAAAAGGAAAAAACTCTCTTTATTCAAGAAGTGCGCTCCAGAGTTGAGACTCGTTCATCGCCAGCAGCTCAGGCTCAGCCAAACCCACTACTAGAAGTTGGAAACCGGAGCTGGCGACCCTCGGAAGGTTTCGTTCTTGTTGATTCTTCATTGGCATATTTGCATGCAGTCAACCTGGTATCCCTTTTTCTCTTGCAATTTGATTTCAGAATCTGTCTCACACTGAATTTTGATCTGGGTTACCATTTTTTTTATTTTTTGCTCAGTGTCTGTGTTTCCATTTCTCTTGTGACGTGGGATCGAATGCGATTTCTGGGTCTAAATCTGATGACAAAAGGAACTCTCCTTGCTCATCCGATGGGTGTTTACTTTTTTTCTTTCTTTTCTTTTCTTCTGAGAATCATTTTTCAAAAATCAAATAAAATAGCAAGGAATTATTGTTTTTATAGGAAATCATTTTTATTATAATAATACTTTGATTTTTAATACTCCTTTTTATTGTTTCAAATCCATTTGATTCTTTTGTGCTACCTGCTCCCAGATTGATTCATTTGGCAATCAGGTAAATAGATTCGAGGAGAATTATGAGGAAGACAGTCAAAATCAGGCGGATTTCGCTTCTCACGGGGAAGAATTGAGTGCAAGTAATGAATAATCAGCAGAAGGAAATGAGGAGAGGTTACTTTTTCAGAAACTCAATTGCTTTTGTACTCTTGGTGGTGTCCTTTTGCTGTTTCTTGGTGGTGATCATTTCAATGCTTAACGTTCCGGATGCAGCAATGCCCTTTTACAAGAACATAAACATCCTTAAAGTCTCTGATAATGGCAACTCACTCTGTACATTTGGGAACATGATGATTCAGATGTTACCCCGAGATCTTGCTTTCACTGTTTTTATCCCTTCCGAAACAGCTTTTACGCGTGATCTAAGGTTACGCAAGAATGACAGTTTGGTTGGAGAAAAGATGAATGATACATACGCAGTGATCTCTCGGGTGTTAGGTTTCTCAGCTGTTCCTCGCATTCTGGATTCAGCTACGGTGCCTGCTGGTGGAGAGGTGTCTTATGATTCCTTGTCCGGGTTCACATTGTTCATATCAAAGGATGTAGGAGGAGCGCTGATGGTTAATGGAGTGAAGTCAGAGAGGGTTGATATAAGGAGAGGGAAGCATGTTGTGCATGTTATGGATGGTGTGATTATGGATGCTGAGTTTGAGCAGTCAGTAGAGCCGGATTTTGATGGAGATGATTGACATTAGTTTGTGAAGGCAAATAGCCATGATCGTTGTCTTCATTCTTATACACAGAGGATGATGTCTTCAAGGGATAGTTATGATTGTAGTCTTTTTCCCCCCTCTTTACCCTTTCAATCTGCAATTTTGTGTGAGCATAGAGGAAAATGTAAGATTAAGAGCAGCAGTGAAATAGTTGCAAATCTTCGAGCCAAGGCCATTAAAACCCTTTCAAGTAAGAAGAGGAATGATCTTTGGCATTAATGATCCCCTGGAATCAATATATAAAGACTATTTCTTCTTCTTTTGAAGCTTTTTATGCACGGATTCATGCAATATGATTTCCTTTTTTCGGGTGTATAAATGCAGAATGTTACCGTTTGTAAGCCTCTGTTCAATCACACGACAGATCCCAAAATGGCCAAGGCAGGGAACGATAAGTTTATCAACAATTCACAAAACTCAATGGTCTTTCCTTTTTCTTTAAAAAATAAATTAATTCTTTGGGGCTTAATAGTTAATATACAAAGCAAAATGTAAAACAAAAACAATATATAGTCAAAACAGCTTAGAAACAAATGTTTCCGACGGTCGCAAATTACCTTTGTTCGAGCAAAACTTAAAGCTGCTAGCCTCTTTCAAAGTAAAAGGATGAGATATGTAAAGACTCCTAAAGGCTAAATTAAAAAAAAAAAAATCACACTTTTATTACCAAAAACAAATGAAGAGTGAACTAGTTATTACACTCTGCTGTACACACTTTTCATCCTCGGTTGTACAATACAACCTAAATCGTCTGCATTTGCAAGCCCCTAATATTGCTCTATTTAAATCAATTTTTTAAATAAAGATTTGAAAACAAGAAACAAAAATGCAACCTCACAACAAACCTGTGACCATAAAAGAATACCAATTAGCTAACTCAACCAAGAATAAGAGGGAAAAAGGAAGAATTGCTAGACATTCAAACAACCAGATGAGAAAAAATTGGTTGAAATCCAGATATTTGTCTATCAATGAAGAAACAAGCTTCTTGGGAGCAGAAGCAGCTAAAAATGCACTGACGCTGTCCCTTACACTCCTGAGAAAACGAGTTCTCCCACTGCAGCCAAAAGAAATAAGTGCAGTTAGAATTATTCACAAACTGCAATTTAAGAAAAGCAAACTTGTTGATGGAAAGAATATGTACAGATTTGCAAGCAAGTCTTCTTCCACCTGCAGCCTCATTTGCAGGGGTCTAAAGAAATGGCAGATGCGTCATGGAGACTTAGAACAGTTGAAGAGCCATTTTAAGCTTGTTCTGTTTCCACTTAGGCAACCTATAGAAGGCATCTTTCGTCATCCCAAACTTCTCCTTGAACTCCTCGGATGACAGGTAAGTCTACATGTGACAAATATAAATATCTCAGAGAAGCAATCATCATATAAACCTAAAAAATACCTAATAAGCTTTAACTAATACATCACCCATCTTAAAATTATACCTCTCGCTTGGTCACGTCTATTTCGGAAACAGGATCTGTTGATGTTACTTTAAGACGTTCATAAGGGTATACTGGAAGGCCTTCCTCATCTTCAGCCTCACCCTCTTTCACATCTTCTTGTATAGTCAGGGATTCTAGTCTGCTGCTCATGGAGTTCTCCTTAAGGTTAGGCTCTGGTGTTGATTTCGGTGCAGGTGGGCTCACTTCACCATGAGAGAAACATATTTCAATTTTGACAACAAATAAAAATTACAGAAATTTATCTCAAAACTCAAATAATAAAAAATGCATACCTTTCACAGATCTAGGTATGATAGTCTCTCGAGCTGAAGGGGGTTGTTCGAAACTTGCAGTAAGAGCTGCTATAGCTGCAGACTTTGCTGCCAGTTTCCCAGAATCTGGGGTCACAGATTTTGGGTAGAGTTTTCTAACCACTGGTGGTGGAGTAGAAAGGTTTCTAGCATTAGGGTTCTCAAATGTAGCTGCTAGTGCATTGAAAGCAGGAGACCTGCCCCTCACTCGAACTCGGTCAGGGCTGAAGGACATACTTCTGGAACGTTGTGATTTGTCTGGCACACTAGACCTTCCTCCATATGATACAGATGTTCTTCGCTTAGGTTTCTAACCATGCAATCAGATGTTAAATCAGAGAATTAACACTCAATAGGACAGTTGAAGTACTGACAAGAACAAAAAAGATTAAACACACATGCATGAGTGTACCTTATCCATGGGTAGCTTCTAGTTTGGTCATTTATTTTGTTTGAACCCCCAAAAAGAATTTGAACCCACCCATTTGTTCAATGTTTAACTAAACTTATAGAAAACAAAATGTTGCATCAAAATGACCATTAATTTTTTTATTTGAGAGAATGATTAGATTTTTCTAAATTCATGAAACTATTATTATCTTTGTAAAAAACAAAAATTATCCTACACACAAGCAATGGAGTTTTTAAGCTCCACAAGCGGGTTTAGAGTGTTGACACATGCCCCATTAGGTGTATTTATTATAATTAATAAATTAATTAATTATTGAATAGATATATGACAACCATTTAACCTGATTGTGGAGTTTAAAAACTCCATTGCCAGTATATAAAATAATAATCATTGCAAAAAAATATGATAAAATATCTAATTAGTTTTACGGATCTATTAATTATTTATTATTTTTTAAAATAGGTCAAACAAATCTGCACATAGCACTCATGAATTAACTAGTATCAAGTAAAACAAAGTACTTTAAGGTTCCAACACTATAAACAGGGTTCAATGAAAAATGTGGTTGAAAATCAAGCTTTGACAAATAGATTTGCGTACGAGTTTAACATCAGTATAACTCTAAACTGAAAAACCAATTTCAGACTAGGTTTGGTTGTGAGGACTAAGAACTGCTTATGTTTGCCTCCCAGCCTACAAACTAAAACCTAAGGCTGGCAATTCATGTTAGTGGGTTGTAATCTTGTCGTGTCAAGGTAAGATATAACAAATAAATGAGTCAACACGAACATGACATGATTAACTAATCATGTCAAGGTCCTTACACAAACACAACACGTTTATTACATGAGTTATATGACATGACATAGATAACATGTTTATATAATTTGATTAATTTGTTTAGACACAAAATAATTAACTTACTTAGCACAAGTGGCTTGTTTAAACACAAATAATAAGTTATTTTATGTACTTTAATTAATAATTCAATAAATAGGTTTAAACAAGTTAGTAATATTATGTGATTGACCTATCAATACTATTAATTAAATGTACCTAAATGGGTTAGGCGGGTCAACCTTCATTAGACACAAATTTTCATGGCATTTAGGTTGACACAATTATAACATGAACATTATCATTTAAAACCCAAACCCGATGAACTCCTTGTTGTGTTAATGAGTTGTGTTCAAAATTAGGGGTCTACTAAAACCATCTAACAACTTTTTTTAAAATAATAATGAAAAAAAACATTGAACAACTATTCCACTTACTCTTCCCTTTCAATTCAATGTCTTGTTCTTTACAACCCTGACCCAAATTTCAACTGGTATGCACCCTCATTAGTAGTGAATGTTGAACCCTTTTTTGCTTTAGAGTATATTTAACCTTCTATCACCACTAAACGCAAAATAAGATCAATGAGTGTAAAAGTATCATATGAATCAAACCAATAGTTATTCGATTTCCGTCACTCTCGCTTCCAATTTTTAAGGAGGTAAGAATATGCACCAATTATTAATACCTTCGGCTTTCTGTTCAATTAGAATTAATGACATTCAAATGAAAGCATTTTTCATATCGGAAAGCCAAACACCAAACTAAAAAAGAAACTATAGAGAATCATCCAAATTTTGAGATGAAAGGAATTTTAAGAATCACTACCAGATACCTCTTGGATTCTATGTTTCCTTTTTCTTTCTACTGACTACATTTTGGTTTGAGTAAGTGCCTGACCTTCTCTAATGATTATAAAGACATAGTTTCAGACATATCTATTGCACTCTATTGTACAGTGATGAATGAAGCAAAAACTCGAGGGGACCAGAAGCTACACAAATCCCACCAAAATCTCACCATATCTGTCCACACTACTTACAATGAAAACTTCATTGTACTGGTCTCTCATTTAGCACTCAGATATTTGTATATCTAGGTTAATGATACAATGCAGCAAAAAAACAGTGGGGGAAAAACCTATCTGGTAAAATATTGGAAATTTATCCTATCTACTCATGATGCGACCACCACCACATAGCAGAATAATCACTTTCAAACATAGATCTTCATTCTTCAATTAATGTTCCGGCTGCATTTGGACACGAGTATTTACTGAATCTGTTTCAATTACTATCATTTCTACTATCGCCTTTCCTATCAGAAAAAGCCTTGTTTCCTGCACTCCTACGTATAAACAATCACACTCCTCACATTTTTTACTAAATACTACCAATAGTGATTGCACTCATTTCTTTGTAAACACAAATCAGCCTGAGTTATCCAGATATCATGTCCATGCCATTGGCTATTAATTTAGAATGAAAACTTTGATCTAAGCCTGAGATGCAGGATGGCAATAAGCAGTTGTTATACCGGAAGCATGACCACTTATGGTTAATCTCCATATCCCACCACTACTTTTCTAACATGTCAAAGGAAAGAGCTCTTTTCTTGTTGTCGTCACACCCCCTTCTCCCTTTTTAACTATTTTTAAATGTAGCAAATGTTGCAAAGTTGTAAAAACACCAAATCCCTTCTCCTTACCATTGCATACATCCTACTACAAGAAAAAGAAATTCATCTACAAAACCCAAAGTACAAAGTTTGCTGTCATGGTTGCTTATAAACAAAGGGAATATAGTTGCTTAGTATTATTGGCACTCTCACTACCTAACAAAATACAGTTAAAACAATGATTTGGTCAATCTGAAGCAGAGAAAGAGAGAGAAGTGTAGAAGAGTGCATACAGCGTAGCCAGTATATTTACCACAGCTACAGCTATGATATAGCAGACAATGTCGAGAAGGCAATTAGAAGTAATAACTTCTAGAAGCTACTACTCTTGTGAACCCCCGATATCAGCATTTTAACTTCCACATGCAAGACAACTAACCTCACCACCCCTCTCTTATCCTTTGGAAATGAAAGTGGGAAGAAGGAATATTTTCAAGAAAGAAGCATCCGCATTTTTTTTATAAAAGAATAATAAAAAGAACATCAAACATGTGCCAAACATATGACAGATAGACCATGTTAGTGGTGATCTTGCAATATTTATTCTTTCTGAACATACCATGTTATGGACTGTTATTGTTTTACAGAGCATAATTTGAAGAAAGACTTCTGGGAACTTCCAATTCTTGACAAATGTTCCAAGTCTCTCTGATTATTGCTGTATGACCAAGGTAATGCATGGATAATAGACCATAAGCAGCCATCTCAGATGAGAAAAGTCCAAAGAGAACCATTCCTTTTTAAGTAAAGAGGAGTAGTTCTTTGGCAGACATAACATGTAACCAAGAGTTCCTTTCGATGTTGAAAATTATCATGTCAGACTTAAGGCAAAATACATTCAATATCAATAGCCAAAAAGTAATGATGCATCATATGTACAGCTTAGGGCTTGGATACTGATTGATCAATATCAAGAGCAGAGAAAATTCAACTAATCTGAAAGAGAAAAAAGAAGCCTTACATCCATAACTGGTGTACCCCCATTTTTCACTATGCTAAGTTTCCTTTGAAATGAGTTTCCGTGCATCTGCATGCAAATAAAAACACTAAGAGCCCTGCGAAGATAAAACAACCATGACGACTATGCATGCAAGCAAAGATACTCACTGTAAACTTTGCAGAGTCCCATGTGAAGAATCGTGTGAAGAAGGGTGGCTCACTCCCTTCCATGACTATGTATATTGGAGCTTCACGGGACAAATTTTCTAAAAGAAAATCATGCTCAAGAAATTTCTGCACAACAAGAGAAGGAAAGGTAAGAACACACCTGGCCAAACACACCAGAAACTATTACCAATTCTTAGCAGGTATTTTTTCTTCCAATTACTGGGGAGGAGTTTTATGACTTAAAGAAATGCAGTGGCACTCAACATCCATGATTTGTCTATGAGAGTAAAAATAATATCCTTGAAAAAGAGAGTGCAACTACAGTTTTCACCTTCCATGCAACCAGTTGATCTTACCTCACCAATAGTTAGGGCCTGCAATTTAGTCTTGGTATCAACCTGTTGCCCAACCCAGACAAAGATATCTGAGTGACAATCTAGAATGAATATATCTTCAGTCATTAAATCATCCTGGGTGAAGTTATATATCTCCATCACCTGCAATGAAACTTCAGCTCAAAATCATGGTACAGATAAACAACAAGCAGGTACAATAATGTTTTTTTCTTATATTAGAAGTTTTCCTGCACTATAATGTTAATAAATTAAGAGCAGCAGTATATTAAATAATGCTGCAATATAATAAAAATAAGTGCACTTAACAGGAATGAGCTGTGCTAGCATGACTTGTAAATGGATGGAACATATAAGTAACAAAGAGATGTGATAAAATGGTTACATTACCAGAATCAACATACATGAAATTAAAAATTCAAACCACATCAGCCATTGTCTATACTATGGGATTGGAAAGTAGCTGAAAGATAGATACACACCTTCAGATTCCCTGCAGTCGGGGTTGCAGTATGCAGTTAACCATGAAAATAAACAAAGAGAAGTAATTAGAAATTTACAATTACAAATTAACATTTTACATTTCTAGAATCAAGACACCAGAAATAAACTTTATAAACACCAGGGAGAGTTATCGATACCTTTTGCAAATGTGCAAGAGAATAGGTGAGGATCACCTTCGGGTTCCCTTGAAATCTTTTGGCTTGGGTATTCAGATTTTCCTCCTACCAACTCCCAAAACAGCTCAGATTCTGATCCTTCCTTTTGTGGCTTGGATTGTAAATTAGGCTGGAGATCATCAAAAGGGAATTGTGAACAAAAAAAAAAAAGAGCACCAACCAATTAGACATAAACAGGAATAGAAACTTAAAGATCCAAATTGAAAACTCAAATAACTAAATCCAAAGTGATTCACAATATTCAATACAAATAAATGCAACCAACATACTTAGCCATGCTACTCTGTCAAGCCTAAATCAAGTTCTGAGAAGTAAGTTGCTTAAAATAACATCAAACCTTTATGAGATCTAGGTGTCTCTCAACTAGCTCCTGATCATCTGGGGAAGTTAAGTTTCCCGCCCATGTAAAGACAGTGGAACCACTATGTAATATGTAACAGTAGGACGAGTTCAAAGATGATGCGACCTGATAGAAGTTAAATAAAAACGAAGTGAAGAGAGCTTAAGTTTCAACCTGTACACAAAATAAATGTACTCCAGAAAAAATTGAATTCATAATTAAAATTATAGATGCAACCATTAAAACAAATAGGATTTGAACCCCAAGGAAAGGCTAAGGTTAATTCAAGGACTTCTATGGCAGTCTCATGGTTTAAGTTAAATGAGTGAGAATCATAAGGGAGGTCCAAGGAAAAGATTGAGTATTACACAACATTCATCAAAAAGAACTGTATCCTTTTTTGCAAGCAACAAAGTTTTTAGGTGGAGTTCAACTCTTTTTAGGCTAAACTTTAGCAGACTAATGTAGCATCACATCACTATCTGACTTATACTAGCTTTTTCCTTCTACTTTTCACCTTAAGTACTCAATTTCACCAGCAATTAATAAAATCACTTGGGGAATCGTTTGCTCAAGTTATCTCATCTACCCTTCGCATTATTTTGCCTTTTTTTCCCAGGTGAATTATGCATGTAAATCACATTGGAATGCCATAGATCAAAGACATGAAAATGGCAGATCATGGTCCAGTCACTTGTGTGAGTTCAAATGCAACTAAAATGAGTACCAGACCATAATCAAGAGGAAATGTTACACCTTTTCCCACAAAACATTAGTTCTATCAGGATCATACTTGTTACTGAGTTCTGAAGGACACAAATATAGTAGATATAAACATGGGACATACTGCTTCAACTTGTATGGCTTGCATATTTTCAGGTCCAGAACCCTGTACTCGAAACAGTGCAACACCATCTTCTGTGTATGTCTCATCTGGGATTTCCTTCTCCGCAATATAATTCTTGTATCCATCACTATGACCACCCTGATGAATTTTACATAATTGAACCAGTCATCTACAGAAAACCTCATTATATACGTACGAGTATCCATTGAAGGAAATAAAGTTTATGAATTAAAATTCCTCAAACCTTGAACACAATAAAGCTCTGGAAGATTGAAAAGAACTGAATAGGTTCGCTTCCTTCATGGATGCAAGCCTGATAATCAGTCAAAAGATACAATCAGAAGCAAATTAAAAATGTATATAATTTATAGTTTCAGCAATAGATTGACAGTGCCTGAGGTAAAAGAAAATTACTTGGGCAGCCAGGAACTTCATCGATTCAACCATTTTGCTTGCCAAAGAGACAGCAGAAACTCTTTCTTCCTGTTAAGGGAAATTGCATAATTAGTAAAATAAGAACAGTAATACAAGCATTGTAAGAAAAGGTAGCACAATAAATACACAAGTATACGCAGATAAAATATAGGTATAGGAGGAAAATGCACATGCATGTTACATACATGATATACTGATACAGAATTACACAAGAAGATGCTTATAAAGAACACCACCCAAAGAAAGACAAAAAGTTAGAAACAAGTAACTTCACATGCACAAGCCTCAGGCAGAATGCTGAACATAAGGCAAATAAACAACTACAAATGGTTAACCTTCTTGTCTAATGCTAATTCCAATTACAGCAACTTTTCTTCACGATTGTTCTACAAGTATAAAGGGACTCTCCCTAAAGAGAAAGTATACTGATCAAATTTAGCCAATATAAACAAGTTTCTCCATGAACACATCATGAATCGCACTCATATGCATGGAAAATGTTGTAAAAGATCGTTATCACAATACCATAGTATAGAGATGGAAAAAGTTCAACATACTAAAAACCAACCCTACCCAATCCAAATTTACTCTAAAAGTCAGCCACCCAAACCGGGTCAATTCAACTAACACAAATCTAAATGGTGTAGAAAAAAACTCGATTGCTATGTAGCAAAGAAAATGTGGCAAAACCAAACCAACACAACCTACCCATAAACCCAAACCAAATGAGTTAAAAAGTCAGCCTAAATTCTGAAATGACCCAGAAAGCCAGTACCTGAAACAACATAACCCCGAGCCTAACCAGCCCAATTGCCACCTTTACTATAGTACACATGCTATTCAGCAGAATTGACAAGAACTGACTTGCAAAAGATTATATTCCAACGTGCAGACATTAGACTAATGACTTTTCATATTTATAATTAAAAAATGTATAAGACTCGAGATAATCGTGCAGACAAATGATTAAAAAGCCCAAACAGGGAACTAGCTCAATCATCTTCCATTTTAATTTTCCATCAATTCTTGGTACTCAAATGTGGAAAGCAGCAGGTTTATGTCATCTGAGGTGTTAATAATAGAAAAATAAAGAGAGCCTGAAAGTTGATAAAACTCTAATACATAAGCACTTGGATCCAATTCTCTAAATAGAACTATTCTACATTGCTAAAGAGTGGTTTTCCGGTCCATCATCATCTGTAGAGGCATGAACAGGTGAAAGCCATAATACAGGGAAAGGGAAATAAAGCAAGCAGTAGCCAAAACAGAATGGTGATCTCTAAAGTAATCTTCCAATATATCTCAAAGCAAACGTTCAGTCATTTCCTACTCTCAATGGTAGTTCATGAAGATAGTCAGAGAAATTATGTTGAAAGCATTATGGCAGTCAACAATTTTGGGAACTGAGGGACCAAAAAACATTAAAGAATGCTTAATCACCTCAACACTCTGCTTCCCAAACCATGTTCCCATAAGATATTCTTCTTTGTCTTCTCCAGGATAGGAATACTGAAAAATATAGCAGTCTCCACTGTAAAATTTTGACTGATCAGCAGCTGGAAGGAGAACTTTTTCCTGGCCATTCACACGCCAAACCTGTGCAGCCAGGACAATACCGTCATCAGTTAGCAGGTATCAAACTCATGGTCAATATGCTACATCTATATTATGTCCAGAGGATGGAAAGAAGAGCAACATTACCAATCAATCCAATCATAGGTTGCATATTATTGCCCATTGAATGCATCTCCAAAATACTCATAGAGCATTGCAGGCAAAAAAAAAACTGTAATTGTCCAGAAAATAATCGTGGGTACTATAGTTTTTCTTTTTCTCATTTTTCTTTGGGTGTGTCTATATGTCTGTATATGATGCTACCCAAGCTGTTCCTCTAGTATGCTGGGTGAGGCTTGGCCTTTGACTCTGCTTGCCTCAACTTTTTGTTTCAAGCATACAAGTGTGTTCAGTATGATTTACCTTTCATCTTGGTAAACAGGGATTTTAATCATCTGCCAAACTAAAAACTAGTATGTATAATTGCTGAGAGTTCGTATAAAATACTTTTTAAATGTAGTACAACATATATAAATATATTGTCTAATCCTACATTTGAAATTTGAATACTTTTTACGCATAAAAAGTAAATTATAATTTGCTATGTAATTAACTTACTATTCAAATTTAGTATTTTCAGTTCTATTTTTACTTTTACTTTAATTATATTAAAATACTATATTACTTTTATCTCAGCTGCCCCCCTCCCTCCCCAAGCCAAAATTTGTAGCTCCACCACTGTCTGCGGGAGCAAGTCTATAAGGGATCTAGATCATACAAAGATTCATCACACAGATAAATATCCATACACAAGCAAGTACAAATATACCTGCAAATTTCCTGTGCAATCAATATATGGTTGGGGTTCTTCCTTCACTGGAGCAGCTTTTAAAAGACCCTTCACGTTCACCCCCTGGCGTTGTAAAAGAGCTGCAACACCATTGATTATATATTAATGATAGTTTTTCAAGTTAACAATGGCAATGATGATTATTTGATAGCTAAAACAGTAAAACCTCAAGCCAGGACAATTCATCCTGCAAAGACAACAATACTGCAAGATATTTCAGTCACTGACCAGCAACTTTGCCTCTGCCATCCTCAGAGACAGCTACATTCGAGGCCAAAGGCCAGGACTCAAACTTCGACCGAAACATAACAGTCTCAAATCCCTCAATTACACGAATTATGTGGGATTTCACTCGATCAGAAGCACGGATTAATTCCTGTTCAGTGACATCAAGAATGATAAAAGAAGTAAATTAGAAATACATATAAAAATAAATCTAAGTCACATTAGAAAGGGATTGATATTACCTCTGCTGCTCCACTTGCACTCTTTCTTTCATCAAGAGTAGAACTTCTTCCCATCCATACAAACACTTCTAACCCACAATCCAAAACATAGCATTTATTTGTGTCCATCAACTCTCTTGTCAGGGAATCAGCCTCAACAGGCACTGCCTGCCCCTTCTCAACACTTGAAGAGCAATCACAACCCAATGAGAACATTTTTCAAATTACAAATTATAGCACGACAAGGAAAAAACTTCTTTCACCAAATGCAAAAGCATTTTGATTTCCACTCAGGTAAATTATTGGTCAATTTAGAGAAAGAAAAATTGCATTTGTGGAGGTAATCAACTCAACATTGATCGACCATCAAACCCAAGACAAAATTTTACCTTAGTAACTTGGCTGGATGAGAACCAACAGTCTTGTCCTCCTCACTAGCAGTCTTCCTTGGCAGTGGAGCAAAGCCACCAAAGAATCCCCAAAATTCACCAGTTTCAGCATCAGCCATCAACTTTCCATCTTCTGCATAGTGTAATTAGACTGAAATCATTAGTTTATATTCAAATATACAATTATCCACTTCTCACTCCATTCATCTTATTCTTTTCTTTCTTTGTGATCACAATCTGTTAGTTTACTCACCAATGGCAGCTACTTCGCATTTTCCATCATGATAAGTATCTTTAATATATTGGACAACTTCTAGAGCTTTTGCCCTCTCTTGAATGGATGAATTGGAACCATTAAATTGAAAAATTTTAACCTTGGTATCCAGTATAAAGATGTCATCATGATTGAGTGAGGATCGAGCAAAAGGAACCTGCCACAACACATGTTATGAAATTCACAAAGAAAAAGGATTAAATCATGCTCAAGAATGAGAATAATCAGTCCTAGAAGATCACTGAGGTCCAAAAACTTGCCTCTTTTACATGGACAACATGTTTTCCTCTACATACAAACAAACGTGTCTTATGTTCCTCTTCTTCAACATGTTTGAATCCAGATGCAACCCCACCTTCTTGGGGTATGATGCAAGGCTTAAAATAGGAAAGAAACTTCTCAGTTTCATGGCCCTGCACTTCACGATATTGAACAGCACGCCCTCCAAGAGCAGCATCAAGTTCAACAGTCTTGACTGCAGCAGCACCTGCTTCATCCTATGTTAAACGAGTTGTTGTCACAAAATCGGTCTAAAGTTTTTTAGTTCAAAATGTAATCTATTACTTGCTGAATGTTAAGAGTTCAACAAGAAATAGAAATTTGTGGAAACAAGGTTTACCTGGGATGTATTTTTACCAAGCCAATAGTGGATATCATGGCGTAAGGCACCACTTTTTAAGGCAGTTGTCTGCACCAAAAAATAGTATATTAAAGAACAATAATTGGAAAATGAAGACTTAGGTGCATACCTTAAACCAGAAGTATACTCTAGTAAATATTAGTAGTCAATTTTTATGAATAACCCCAATGGAAATGACAAGACAGCATCAGCCAAACTCTAAAGACTTGGCAAAGTTTATCATTGAAGCCTCTAACAGACTCTTTTCTCCACTAACATGGCCTTTTAGCAGTCGCAATGAAAAAAAACATTTTTAAGTCTACAAGCTTCAAATTTTACCATCTTCACTGCCAAGTTTTGGTCCCAAGTGCCAACAAAAACATGCAACATGTAAGAAATACAATTTGATACCCCCAACAAAATAACTTGCCTTCAAAATAACATAGGAATCCCCTGTGAAAAATTTTCCATAAGATGACTTTGGAACAGGAACAGGGCGGAAGTTTTCAATGCGCCAGATTTCAATTCCACTGCACACAGTTAAGGAGAATAATTCATGCAGAAGCGCAACTAATAACCAGACATACCCAAGATTAAAATGGCAGTAGATGTGATAGTTATTGGTTTTCTCTAAATTTTTCATCCTAGACTCAATGTACAACCTAAATTTACTAGGAAAAATGATACTTTCAGACTATCAATCTAAAGAATGGTAAATAATTATGATGATGGTCCATAAAGTGGCTCAAACTTTCCAAAAGTGAAGGATACGCTTTTTGCCCAGCTCCCTGGAAAGCTGAATCTAAATCTCTCATGGAAACAGACATACTGTTTATGCAGCTTTATCGTTTTGATCTTCTAGGGCTTAAGCTGGAGGAAACAATAGATTTCACCTGAGACATAATTGGCACCATTAAGCGAGTATGAAATAGATATATAAATTACAGCAGGAAGAGAATATAAAGAAAAGAAGAAATGACGCTTGCTCAAAACAATTTTTTATGATATGCTGTTGAAAAAGTGATCCAATTTATTAATCAAAAATCATATTAGGAGATAATAACATCAAGATTAGACCTCATTCCTGATGATTTTGGAAGTAAAAATTTTAGTAACAAAATATCTCACCACATCCAATCTTGATACATATGACTTGAACATAATTTTCAAAGCAAAATTTTGAGAACCACTAAAATTTGGAACTGTATTTATTGCTCATTAAGTACAAGAATCTCCTGGATTATACTCTATGAAGTACATGCTTACTTCTAAGCAATCTATCATTGTTTTGCATTTTCACATCAAACACTTTATCAACATTAACAGAAACCCCCTGCATCTCTTATTTGGTTGCATTGTTCACTTCTTTCCAGGTGCGCTTGCCAGCTAAGGATGAGATTGTAGTTTGATTTTCATTTTCCATGTGATTAATAAGCATGTATGCCTGTTTCTCTTAATCAGCTCTCTTTGAAATTAGTCCCATTTCAAACTGTAGAACAAATTTTAGCTGGCTATACAAAACCATAGACTAAAAGACAAAATTTTAAAACTGCACACAGGTCACCCAAATAGATCAGCTAAGACCAAGCTTAGGCTCCCAAGAGTTCCCACTTGACCACCATCTTATCTTTATCCTTTTCAGCTAATCCCATGAAAGCAAACTACTCGTTTGGATGTCCTACTACTGCCATCTTCGAGATAACCAGAAAAGATTTATCTAAATTGGAAATCCAACATTCTAACACTGTTCTTTAGATTTGAAGTTTCCCAAATATCGAAATTTGATGTCATGAGGGTGAGAAAAAGACCATATGTTATTGAAATTCATATCAGAGGAACAAAAACAAAGCAAAATCATGCTCCCTAAAAACCGGTCTACTTGGAAAAGATCAGGCGAAAGTAAAATGAAGTTAATTCATCAAAGATAAGCTAAACTTTTAAATCCCAACACACCACTAACCAATCAGATCAAATCCTTACCAACCAAAAACAAAAGCATACCACAAAATAACCCACAAACATAAAAAAAATGTTCAAACTTCACAAAGCTCAACAATCCAGAAAAGACATTCTTTAAGCTATATATCTTCTTGAATTTAGCAAATGGAACATTAATTCAAAATAACCCAGATACCAAAAATCCAGAAAAATAAATAAAAATATGATCAAAAAATACCTGGCTTTGAAGACGATAATCTGGAAACAAAGCAGAACCCAGATCCAAAAAATTGAAGAAAAAATAAAGAAAAATAATAGGAGAGTGTTTTAAGAGTAAAAAGCTGAGAAGTAGAAAAAGCGAGACACCAAAAGAGAGAAATGGAATAGAAATTCTAGAGAGAGAGAGAAAGCATTAGTTGTAGAAAGAGAAAAGTTGGAGAGAGAGAGAGAGAAACAGAAGGGCTGTAGGGAGTTGGAGGGAATGATGAGTGCCAGGCGTGCTTATCACTAACGGCAACAAAAAAAGGCCACACCCCACACCCAAAGAAACCCAAAATGAACTGTAAAATCTCATTTATAATTAATTAATAAACCTTATTCATACAGAACCCCACCCACCCCCAAAAAAGAAAAAACCATGATTATTAATAATGCAGGTAGAAATATTTAAAGATCAATCAAGCACAGTAAAAAAGAAAGTTGAAAATTTTGGGATGATGGGATGTGGTACTTGATTCCTCTTGTCATCAACAGGTAAAAACTTGTTGCTGCATTCCTGCTTCTTCTTCTTGGATCTTTCGTAATAATCCTTTTACTTGTTTTATTTAAGTTTTGGAGTGTGATTTGCTTTAGATGAAATTGGGAGGAATTACAGTTACATTCACAGTCATAATTATTACAAAATGGATTATCAATGGAAAGTATAATCAATAATTAACAGTAAAAAGCTGAATTAAAAAAAATAAACATTAAAAATGGAAAGAAAGTGGTATAAAAAAGATTAAAAAGAGTAATTACCTTTCCTTATGGCTTTTTAATTGTTTCACAGATAGAATTTGTTGTTGTTGTGGTCGACGATGACGATCTTAGAATCTTTGTGTTTTGCAAGAACATGGGTGTATCTCTTTTTTTTTTTTTTCTTATAATTAAATGATTTTTTTTATTTTGTATGTTAGTGCAGAATTTGATTGAATAAAAAAAATAATTAGAACAAAAAAATTGAAAGGGAAGGTCCGAGAAAGACTAAAGTTTAATGGTTAAGGTTGATGGAGAGAGAAAGGTGAGTTCCGCTTTGTTAGGATTGATAGTGGAAAGAAGGGTAAGGGTCGGTCACCGGCCATGATTCATGCATTGCCAATTTGCACATAAAAAGTTGAGGTGGGGCTTGATGTTAGGCCCTTCTTTTCTCCTTCGGCTGACGCCTTCCCCTTGCTGCTGCTTCTCTCCTCCTTTTACCTTTTACGTGCTAACTAGCTTGACAACTCCATTTTCCATTTCTTAATTATTGTTTTCTGTCAAATTTCGCAAACTATTTTATTTTACAATAATAATAATCAAATAATCGTCTATAAATTAGCTTCCAACTGAAAAATCTAATACAAATTTAGAATTGTATCTCCTTAAAATTAACTTCATTGATAAAAATGATATACTGCCATAATTATAATTTGAATGAGACATCCAACGGTTATAATTTGATATTCTATTTTAGAGCTCTTAAATTCGAATTTTAAAATAGATAAAATGAAATTTATAAGATGAAGAACAATTTACTTTTTATTAAATGATTCAAATTATCATGTGTAAAAAAAATTAAATTTGTTGGCAATGAGGTTGTCTTTTCTCTTACTTTTTTTATAAGACAAAAAAATAATAATAAACTTTGTTTACGTTTTTTAAAGTAAATTACAAGAATGGTTACAAAATTTTTATAAATTTTTTGTTTTGGTTACTGAATTTTAATTTTTTTGTAATTAAGTTACTTGAATTTGTCGATTTTATCAAATCTGAACATCTTAATAAATTTCAATCAATCGGGTGATAGTCTAATGACATAAATTACCATATCAATCAAAACTAAAATTCGTAGATTTTTAATATATCTTTTTCATTTGAAAATCAAAATTATATACATGTAGGTGGGGAAAAAAAACTAAAAAAAATGAAGAAAGAAATGAAATGAAAAATAATGACAAATTTGTTAAAATTTGTTAAAAAATAAAAAAGATGAGGAAAGAAAAGAAATCAAAATAAGTGACAGCCATGTCAGTTTTGCATCACTTGGTTGGATAAAATTTGTTAAGGTAATTAGATACGGTATGATGCAAATTTTAGTGACTTTTTTGCAACAAATTAAAGTTTAATACCAAATCGGGAATTTTGTAAAATCTTATTATTATTCATGTACTTTATTTTTTATGCTCTTTTATTGAGGAATATTCTTTTTATATTATTTAAGAGAACAGAAAGGCATAATAGTAATTTTAAGAGCTTTTTAGGAATTTAAAATGTTGATGACGTCATGGTGAGATTCAACCGTGGACAAAAAAACAAGAAATGGTCTGATAATTCTGTTCTTACCGCCGCCATGTTGGTCCTAACACCGCCGCCAACCTCAGCCAGGGTGGCTAAAGACTAAATTTGTTATTTAATTGTAATTAGCATTGTTGCTTTTCTGCGAAGCAAATATTTAGGATTTCTTCAGACCTCATTCGCTTATTATATTTTCTGTTCTTTGTTGTCTTAAATTAATTTAAAATTATTAAAAATAAAATGAGATAATACTTAAAAATGTTCATAAATTATTTAAAAAAATTATTTTTTATTACATTCAATTAAATTTTTATATTTTTATTTTAAACTAAATAAGTTCTTACGATAAATAATTGATTTGTTTAAATGTCACGTATCATTTTATACCATATAACATTAATATGGTATGTTGATATATCATAATTGATGATAACATAACATGCTGACATATAATAATTGATAATGACATTATATATTAATGTAACATGATAAAATGACTATATGATATTTTTCACATTACACGTTAACGTCTTGTAAATATAAAATGATAAGTGATATTTTGATTAATAATAATTAATCAATCGTTATTTATAAGAGTTTATTTGATTTAAAATAAAAAGTACGAGAGTTTAATTAAACACAATAAAAAATAAAAATTTATTTAAATTTTTTTCAATAATTCAAAGATTTTTTCAAACATTATGTCAAATAAAATAGATAAAGCTTTTGGACATATTGTTTTCCAAAAATGTGTCAATATTTGCTTTGTTTTGTTATCTTACAAGTTGGGATCAATTTTCCATGATGGTTGAGTTTTTAATTTACAAGCAAGATAAATTATTATCATATATTCATTTAATAATTAATTTAATAATTAATTTTTATAAATATACCAATGAAATATGTGTCAATCTTTGAAGTTTACTTGTAAAGTTTAAAAATCTTACTGTCAATATATGAAATAATTTTTTTAAAAGTTGACACTCAAGTTCAAAATTCTTAGCATTTAAAAGTTTAAGAAATCTATTCTTACGACAATATATGTAGTGAAACAAGTTTCAAATTTTTTTGGTAACAAAATGTCTCAAGATTTTAGTGAAAATATGCTTACTCTCTAGTAATTTGAAAATTCTTCTTCCTTTTACTAAGAAAAACAACAATCTAATTACTAAGTTAATTTTAAATAAAAAACTAATATGCCCTTCATTAATTGTTAATTCACTTTTTTTTTCTTTCCTTTCGTCCAAAGCATTTTTTCCCTTAATAGTGAGATTTAGTTAGTTATAAATTAGGCTGCAATATTTAGTAAAAGATTAAATTTGAATTAAGTTAAATTATAATCGAATCAATAAAGTTTTCTTTATTAACTTATATAATTTTTTTAGTTAAAATAAATTATCTTAACTACTGTCAAAATTGTAAAAACAAAAGACTGTGTGATAAAGAAAATCATTGACATAAAAAAGGAGAAAAATGGAAACAATAAAAAATAATAATATTTTTGGTATTTAAAGTAAATTTTGATTTGGTAAACAATAGTCAATAATATTTTCATGAAAAAAAAAAGAAAAACATTTACATTTTCATGAGATGAGGGTATTTTTGTCAAACTAACGTGAGCAAGTGTATATTTAAATATTTTCAATAAAATCTCAAAATGATGAAAATTATTTTTCTTTTTTTTTTGGTCAAAAAAATCTAGAATTGATTTCTCTAAATTCCAATTTAAGGTGTAGATATTGAAAATTACTTCTCTCACTAAGTAATACCATATTAGACTACTAGTAGGATTTGAATCTAAAATTGTTTTGATACAAGAACTCTTACTTTGTTTTTCATTGATCAAAATACTTCATAGGTTCTTGTACTACGAGGTTATCATCAAATTAATCCCTCAACTCCAAAACTAGTTAATTTAGTTCTTTTATTTTAAGATTTTGTGCAATTATGCCCATTTCCTTAATACCATCTAATTTCACCATTAGTTTTGTTGACGTGTCAGAAAAATGCTAATGTGGCATTGACGTGTCAATAAATACTGACATGGAGCTAATTTGTCAGATAAAAAAAAGGAAATTGACCACGTGCCCTTTCCTTTTGTTTCTTTTTTTCTCTCATTTGTCTAAAACTACATAGTTTTAAGCCTACTGTTTAAAACACTTTGGTTTTTTTTTTCATTCCTTGTTTCCTTCTCTCTTTATCTCTCTTTCCTTCTCTCTCTACCTTGCCTTTCTCTCCCAAATTTCAACTCTCGAACTTAGATTCCAACATTGGCCACCATTATCGTTGATCACTGGTGGTCAAAAAATTTAACTAAAAACACCAAAAAATTCATTTTTGGTCACTAGTGAAAAAAACACTATAGATTTTAGAACTTAAAATGGTCAATTTGAATTTTTTCCCTAATAAAAGAAAATCATATAATGAGAAAAACATTGTACATATTAAAAATGAAAAACGAAAAATCAACAACACGATTAGCATATCATGCCATAACAACATCACAAGTCCAAGACATTTTGAATTATCTTAAATTTGTACTTAATCTTATCAAATGATATGAATACTAGACTAAAAGCAAAGTGATGGAGTATTCGGTCAAGAGAAAGCATTTAAACAACATAACTTAACCAGACAAAAATTATGGAGTTGTTTCTTGAAAATTATTTTAAAAAAAAGGATAACAATTCCATTTTAATAAAAGAAAAGCTATTATTTTTTTGTAATTTTTTTTTAAATTTCACCAGCACAAAAATATATTTGTCTCCAACAAAAGAAATTAGATTGCAACATCATGAAGATCACAAAATACATAAGAAAATATAAAAAAGGCACAAAAAACCAATAAAATTAACAACACCAGTAACAAAAGAAATATACACATTTGGAAAGTAAATAATAAACCCAAAAACTTAACATCATCGAAGAGCGAAAATATTAAGGCTCTACAATCTCTTGAACCAACTAACTCACGAGGCACACATCGAAAAACCAACTCCAACGTTGAGAATGTTCTCGTGCCTTCATTGTCTTTGCAAGTTCTACATTTCTCAAACTCTTAGTGGCCACTAGAATGCTCAAAAGCATGAACAAGCCCGTTCTTGACCTAAACACGCCTCATTAGCTCCAACCCTCCCACCTATCTATGGCTTCTCTACCTCTACTCCTTTACGCCTTTTGAGTTTTTTTTTTTTTTGTAAGTTTATGATTTTATATCTAGAATTGGGATAGATTTTGAAAAAAAAAAATATCTCGATTAAAGGAAAGAGGGTGAAAAAATGATTTTTATGGTACTCTTTATTAAATTTTTTGACCATCAGTGACTAGCGAGATGCCGGCGACTAGCAACAATGGTAGTCGGAATTTGAGTTTTAAAGTCAAAATGTGGGAAGGGAAGGGCGAGGTAGAGAGAAAGAAAGTGTAACGACCCAAGTCCAACCACTGGTCCAGTAACTTTTTGGGCCTAAACCACGTGGCTCTCAAAAGCTTAAGCTCAAGTTGCTAGTAGTAGTGGACTTGGATTGTTATGTAGGTCTTAACAATCACATGCACATCAGATGTGGGATGCTGGGCATAACAATTCCACCCACTCAAATCCTTGATGTCCTCATCAAGGCCACATATCATATCCACAGGACCAAGATCTCACCAAAACAATGTGAAAGCCCACATCGGACTGGTGCAAGCTTTGATACCATTTGTAACGACCCAAGTCCAACCACTGGTCTAGTAACATTTTGGGCCTAAACCACGTGACCCTCAAAAGTTTAAGCTCAAGTTGCTAGTAGTAGTGGGCTTGGATTGTTATATAGGTCTTAATAATCACATATACATCAGATGTGGGATGCTGCGCATCATAGAAAGACAATAGATCCAAAGAAAGAAAGAATGAAGGAAAATGGAAAAAAAAAAAAACTAAACTGGTTTAAATAGTAGGCTTAAATTTAAAGTTGTCAACAAGTAGGGTATCCACTAATTTTGAGGTACTCAAACCTAACCCTATAAAAAATAAAATACTTGAACCCTATTAATTATTTGAATATTTTTGAAAATTACTACCCTAATTCTAACCCTAATATATCTCCCTTACCCTATAATTACCTTAACTTGTTTAAAAACCCGACTATGTAAAAAAATTATTAAAATTCTATTCATGGATACCTAATTACCTGAATTCAAATCTGTACTCGTATCCATAAATAATAATATTTCTCCTACATATTTCATATAATTTACTAACAATTTAATTAATAAAACATACAAATAGTAAAATTTAAATTTAAATAATTAAAAGCAAATATCTCAAACATAATTAATAATTTTATACGTTATAATTTTTATAATGTTAACATAAAATAGAAAGTAAATATATTTATATTTAAAATGCATATATGCTAAAAGTATTTTAGTATATATAATAGTAATTATATTTCTTATAAATGAACCCAATGTATATAAAGAATACATATTAAAAGACATTACAAGTCAATTAATAATTATAGTTTCATTAATTAATTTAATTAACTATAAGGGTTTGTCCTTAATTACATGAAATTAAAAAACAATAACTAGATTTCAAAACTATTATAATTTCACAACTTCCCTTTAAATTTATATATTATAAGTTTATATAAACAAAGGTATATATGTATTGTAATTAGTAATTTTATAAGTTATAATTTTTATAATGTTAACACAAAATAGATAATAAATATGTTTATATTTAAATTACATATATATATACTAAAAGTATTTTAATACATATATAATAGTAATTATATTCCTCATAAATGAACCTAATATATATAAAGTATATATATTAAAAAACATTACAAATTAATTAATAATTATAGTTTCATGAATTAATTGAACTAATTATATGGATTTGTCCTTAATTACATGAAATTAATAAAAAGCTAGGTTTTAAAACTATTCTAATCTCACAACTTCTCTTTAAGTTTATATATTATAAGTTTATATAAACAAATGTATATATATTATAATTAATAATTTTATAAGTTATAATTTTTGTATTGTTAACACAAAATAGAAAGTAAATATGTTTATATTTAAAGTATATATATAGTAAAAATATTTTAGTATATATAAAATAGTAATTATATTTCTTATAAATTAACACAATATATAAACTATATATATTAAAAGATATTACAAGTTAATTAATAAGCATAGTTTCATGAATTAATTTAATTAACTATATAGATTTGTCCTTAATTTCATGAAATTAAAAAAATGGTAATTAACTATATAGATTTGTCCTTAATTTCATGAAATTAAAAAAAATGGTTAGGTTTCAAAACTATTCTAATTTCAAAAGCTCTCTTTAAGATTATATATTATAAGTTTATATAAACAATGATATATATATTATAATTAATAATTTTAGAAGTTATAATTTGTCACGACCCGGAACCACCCTCGAGTCCGTGACAACCGCCGCGATGTCCCAATATGCACTCATCCCCCGAGTACCATATCGAAACCTCGCAAGGCTCTCGTACCAGTCTTTCCAGTTCCCCTGTGAGTTTCTATTTATTTATTTCATATTTTAAATCATCTTGTCCTTTTTTGGACCAAGACAGGGAAAAAGACAAAAATGTCTACACAGGGGCATTTCGGTCATTTTTCGTCGAAAATTTCAAAATTTGGAAAAATGTTAGTTACGCGTAAAGAATTCATAATTTGCAGTCAGAATTGAAATCGGATATCTAAAACATGAAATTTGAGTGAAATTACATTTAATGGAATAAAATAATAATATTTCATAAAATAAAATATTTTCTTATAAAACAATTTTTATATAGATATCCGGATATAATTTTTAAAGCGTAAAAACAAAATATATTATTACATATAGTAATACAGATAACTGAAGTGTAAAATTTAATTCACAATGTTAAGTGGGCCCAAAATAGATAAATACAGTCTACGAAATGAACCTGGGCACAGAAGGTTATCTCTCTAAACCTTCTCCTCAACAGAGTCCTCTATCTACAACTGTTTGTGAGCCTGAAATGGGGAAATTGAGGGGTGAGTTTTACAACCCAGTGAGTTAGATAAATACCATCTGCGACATCTAAAGTCGAGTAGATGGAGACAATATAGATAAAACACAATACTATCATGTAGTTGATAGCATCAATTTAACACGATTGTACAAATCAATATTATTTATCAAAATCCAAGGCTTATGTTTTATTTATACAAAATCAGGCCTAAGCCAAATCTCATACTCGTGGACACTTGATCAGAGTGTCTAATCGAGTCCGCCAAGGCTATTAAAATTTTATAATTTTTCAAATACAGCCGATCCTTGGCGTTGGCTAAACTCACTTTCACGCGGTGGTTTAACGTGAAGTGAATCGTTTCATTACCTCGGGAGTTACCCTACTCGCCTCTACGACTGAGGTAACCGATCATAGGGTTTCCCGTGCTCCTCCTAAAGGCAGTCCACGGCAACCCTCACTGCAGTGTTTCATTACTCATAATCCACCAAATTTCATATATAAAAGTTCTCGAGTAACGTAACATGGCAAATGTTCATTTCAATCCGGTCTATCAAGACCACCAATAATTCATAAATATTATTCATAAAAACATTAAAATCATGCCATCATGCTACTATAATATCATAAGCCCCAAGTTCAATTTATTTCATAAATAGCACAATTCAATAATTAGGTCTCCATATACTCAATGTAAATAAATCGATTTTTCGATTTAAAAATCATTTATAAAATTCAATTTATTTTTCATAACACATAACCAAATAAAACTACTTCAGATATTGAAAACGGTAATTTATCCACTCACCTCGTCACAGGAGTGCCCGATACTCCCGTTTTTAATTTCACTACACCGTTTTTTTCTCCGGTGTCCGGGGAACCCACCACCTAGGCGATACGTGTGACACAAATTTCAATAAATTGTGTCAATTTCTCATAATCAATTTCAGGCTCTACGTGATGCATGAACTGAGCTAAAAATGGTTCGGACAGTCGTTTATTCACGTTGTCTGACCGACTCGCCTACACGCGTCTAAATTGCTAAAATCCTTATTTTAATTTCGATTTGACCCGTTTTAGTTTCTAATTGTTCGATTACATTCCAATTACTCAATGACAGCAACTACGGGTCAATTTACCAGTCCTAGACTGAAAATTACGAGTTTACCCCTAACGGGTAAAAATTCAATTTTTGCTCCGAAAATTCTCATTAATTTCCTATATCCATAATTCACCATAATTCATCAAAATACCTCAATTATATCCAATTGGACTTAATGTCCCTCAGTGTGATACAAATTATCAGTCCCAGACTGAAATTACGAAAATACCCCTAGTGGGTAAAAATTTCGATTTTTACCCTAAAATTCCCATAATTTTTCTACACCCTTTATTCATCATTATTCATCATCACACCTCAAAATAACCTCAAGATCAACAGCATTTCTCTCTCTAAAAATTCAGTCAAGCTTGGTGAAATATGGAAAATCTATTTTTCTTGCTTATTTTTGCTAGTTTTCATTTCTACACTTAACCACACTTTCTACAAACATTTAATCAAGCTAAAATTCCACCAAATCACACCTCAAATCCTCTCATCAAGACTCAACCAGCATGGGTGTTCATACCCACTTTTTAATTTTGCATGAAAATTGAAATAAAATGCATGGGTAATGAGAAAATCAAAGAAAATTAAGTGATTTTACCTTTTTCAAGCTAACTTCCTTGATTTCTCTCACTAGGGTTTGGATTTTCAGCAAGGGTTTCAAGTTTTCAGACCTTTCCCTCTCTTACACGGTTTGGAGAAGAAGAAATGGCCTGAATTTTTACTTTTTATAAGTTAAATAATTAAATATTTAATTTAACACATGGTTATTAACTTTTTCTCTTATTTTATTATTTATTGATTTTCTTTTTGAATTCTTTTCAGCCCAAAAATTCCAGCCCTTATCCTCTGAATTTCCAGGAGCTTCTAGAAGATATTTTAATAATTTTTATAGTATAATTTTATGAAATTACACTTTTGCCCCTCGAAAAGTGCAAAATTACATTTTTGCCCCAAAAATTGAAAAATTGCCACAAGGCATATTTTTCACTCCTCAAACTCATACCACACTCCAATTTGTCAAATTTGATCTAAATCCTCTCGAAAAATTAGATTTGGCCTTCCGGTGGCAAAATTACGATTTTACCCCTACATTCCAAAAATCACCGAAATTTCTTCTTTTTCCACTTCTCAACCTCAAATAACACTTCAATTGATTAATATGATCAATCTAAATCAAATGGGATCAAAAAATCTTTTTCAAAAATTCCAAATTCGTCCTTTAATGGCAAAATTACTATTTTGCCCTTGTGTCTCAAAAATACCGAAAATTGCACTTTTTCATTGCTAAACTTCATTTTATGTTACAAACATCATTTTATATTCCATATAATCATTCTTGGTCATAAAAATCAAAATCTTTATTAAAATCCTCATTTTGTCCTGAAATTGAAAAATGACCGTTTTGTCCCTAATCGGTCAATTTTCCCGATTAACTCCAAATTGAACCTCGAACTCCAAATTCTCATTTTAAACCAATCCATGGGTTTTAGTTTTCTCAAATTCATCCTCAATTCTCTGTTTAAACTGGTTCAAAACTTATTTAACTTGATCATACCCTTAGGGGCAATATTGTCATTTAACTTATTTCCCGGGGCAATTCAATATACAAATGTAATACCCGATCCTAATTTATCTGTGATATATCATGCACATGCAATGGATAGCATGTTTGTATATTGAATTGCCCCGGGAAACAAGTTAAATGACAATATTACCCCTAAGGGTATGGTTAAGTTAAATAAGTTTTGAACCAGTTTAAACAGAGAATTGAGGATGAATTTGAGAAAACTAAAACCCATGGATTGGTTTAAAATGAGAATTCGGAGTTCGAGGTTCAATTTGGAGTTAATCGGGAAAATTGACCGATTAGGGACAAAACGGTCATTTTTCAATTTCAGGACAAAATGGGAATTTTTAATAAAGATTTTGATTTTTATGACCAAGAATGATTATACGGAATATAAAATGATGTTTGGAACATAAAGTGAAGTTTAGCAGTGAAAAAGTGCAATTCTCGGTATTTTTGGGACACAAGGGCAAAATAGTAATTTTGCCATTAAAGGATGAATTTGGAATTTCTGAAAAAAAATTTTTTGATCCCATTTGATTGAGATTGACCATATTAATCAATTGAAGTGTTATTTGAGGTTGAAAAGTGGAAAAAGAAGAAATTTCGATGATTTTTGCAGTGAAGGGGCAAAATTGTAATTTTACCACCGGAAGGCCAAATTTAATTTTTCGAGAGGATTTAGATCAAATTTGACAAATTGGAGTGTGGTATGAGTTTGAGGACTGAAAAATATGCCTTGTGGTAATTTTTCAATTTTTGAGGCAAAAATGTAATTTTTCACTTTTTCGGGGGTAAATGTGTAATTTTACAAAATTACACTATAAAAGTGTTGGAAAATTTCTAGAAGTTCCAGGACAATAAAAGGATAAGGTCTGAATTTATTTGGCTGAAAAGAAAGTCAAAAGAAAAATTAATAAAGAAATAAATTAATAAAAAAAATCAAAAAGTAAAATAAAATAATAATATTTTATTTGGCTATAAAATAGCCAAAATTTTCAGCCATTAACCTTGTGAGGGACGGTTTAAACACAGCAAAGAGGGGAGAAGAAGAAGAAAAAGGAAACAAAGGAGAAAAACAAGAAATTTGATAAAAAAATCAAGAGTTTTCAAGGTTTTTCAAGATTCAAGCCAAACCAAGGTGAGAATTCTTTAGTTTTACCCTAACCCTAGCTTACCCATGCTTTAGTTCTTGTTTTCCATGATTGAATGATGAGTTATCATGGTGAATTAAATTCTGAAAAATGGGTATGGATGATGATTTGATGTTGGAATTGCTTAATTTTGGACTATGTTGATGTTTAGAGATAGTTAAGCATGTTTATAAGCAAAACCACAAGAAAAAATTTGATTCTCTATAGTGTTCTTCATTGGCTGAACCTGGTATGTTGGGTATCAATGAAAGATTGTTTGAATTTCAAGAGAAATGGCTTGGAAAATGATGAATTAGAGTGAGAAAATTGACTAGGAAAAATTACGGTGTAAGTGCACCGTAATGACTGAATTTTTCCATGAATAAATTGAAGGATTTTAATGCTGAATTTTCTAGGGGAATAATGGCTGCTGGTTTGAGGATATTTTATGGTATTTAAGTGTATTTTGGTGAATTAAAAATATAGAAATTTAATGGGAATTTTCGGAGCAAAAATTAAATTTTTACCCGTTAGGGGTAAAATCGTAATTTTCAGTCTAGGACTGGTAAATTGACCCGTAGTTGCTGTCATTGAGTAATTTGAATGTAATCGAACAATTAGAAACTAAAACGGGTCAAATCGGAATTAAAATAAGGATTTTAGCAATTTAGACGCGTGTAGGCGAGTCGGTCGGACAACGTGAATAAACGACTGTCCGAACCATTTTTAGCTCAGTTCATGCATCACGTAGAGCCTGAAATTGATTATAGTTAATTGACACAATTTATTGAAATTGGTGTCACACGGAACATATAGGTGGTGGGCTCCCGGACACGCGGGAAAATTTTGGTATAGTGGAATTAAAAACGGGAGTATCGGGCACTCCTGTGACAAGGTGAGTGGATAAATTACCGTTTTCAATATCTGAAGTAATTTTACCTGATTATGTGCTTTTAAAATAAATTGAATTTCATAAATGATTTTTAAATCGAAAAATCGATTTATTTATATTGAGTATATGGAGACCTAATTATTGAATTGTGCTATTTATGCAATAAATTGAACTTGGGGCTTATGATATTATAGTAGCATGATGGCATGATTTTACTGCTTTTATGAATAATATTTATGAATTATTGGTGGTCTTGATAGACCGGATTGAAATGAACTTTTGCCATGCTACGTTACTCGAGAACTTTTATATATGCAATTTGGTGGATTACGAGTAATGAAACACTGCAGTGAGGGTTGCCGTGGACTACCTTTAGGAGGAGCACGGGAAACCCTATGATCGGTTACCTCGGTCGTAGAGGCGAGTAGAGTAACTCTCGAGGTAATGAAACGATTCACTTCACGTTAAACCACCGCGTGAAAGTGAGTTTAGCCAACGCCAAGGATCGGCTGTATTTTGAAAAGAAAAAAATTATAAAATTTTAATAGCCTTGGCGGACTCGATTAGACACTCTGATCAAGTGTCCACGAGTATGAGATTTGGCTTAAGCCTGATTTTGTATAAATAAAACATAAGCCTTGGATTTTGATAAATAATATTGATTTGTACAATCGTGTTAAATTGATGCTATCAACTACATGATAGTATTGTGTTTTATTTATATTGTCTCCATCTACTTGACTTTAGATGTCGTGGATGGTATTTATCTAACTCACTGGGTTGTAAAACTCACCACCCTCTCCTCCCCCTTTCAGGCTCGAGAACACTGGTATGCACTCGGAGTGCATATAGAGGCTTGATTGAAGCCGCGTCCTTAGCACACAAAGGTACACAGTTGTAATTAGTAGGGCCCACATGTCATTGTAAAATATTTATACATTTCGTTTATTTGTAATATACTTTGTAAGAATTTATTTTACTTTCAATTACTGAAAAATGATTTTCTATTTTTCTAAAAATATTGATTTGAAATAAAACTTAATATTTCGTTTAATATTTTGTTTATTATACTCGTATGTAACGATTTTATAAATCGTGAAATTTTTGGATAATGAAAGACGAAAATACCCCCGGTTGGTAAATTGTGTGATCTAATTACTTTAATTCGAAAAAAAAAAATTTTATTCTGTGAAAAATGTTCTTGGAATCTAATAACCACGGGGGATATAGAAAACTGGTACGAGATGCCTTGCGAGGTCTCAATAGAGTACTCGGGGATTGAGTGCTTATCGAGACATCGTGGCAGTTGTCACGGGCCCGATGGGTGGTTCCGGGGCGTGACAATCTTATTGGTATCAGAGCATTTGGTTGCTCCTGGTTGTAAAAGTGTGAAAAGTTTTTATTTTTAAAGTTGTTTTAAAAATCTGCATTGACACTGCGTGGCCCGAGTCGAGTTAAGTTAGGTTGAATAAAGTGTGCGTGTCTGCACATAGATTTTAGAAAGTTATTTGTACCTTTGTGAGGTATAGTGACTAAATTGTCACTGTCGATTTTGTATAGACCTTGTGGTACACAAAGTATCCCTTTACAATGTCTCGGAAGGACGACAGTTTTGACACCTCGATGGTGTCCTGAACTTGATAAATTAGAGGGATATTCGTCTAGGGTTCCTATAGATTGGAGTCCATCATATTTGGGAGCGCATGTTAGGATAAAGGAAAACCCTAGTGATAGCGAGACTGCCGAGAGTATGGATAGTAATTATGTTAATCAAGGTATGAGAAATTTCCTTTTGAAAAGAATTGGGAAAATGTGTTGAAGAAAAGAAGAAAATGAGAAATTTAAGTATAGAGAAAATTATGAAATGAAGTTTCAATATTATAAGAAGAGAATTTGGCATGAATAAAATTTATTAAAGGTGAATGATGGGATTTGAGAAGGATAAGTTTTTGATTTCTAAGAATTGAAAATCTGAGTGTACAGAGAGATGAAATGTTCTTGATTTTGTATGAGAGGTAAATAAATTGTCGGGAAACATAAGACAGAAAGGATAAGTGATTATGAATAATAAAATTAGTAGTGGGGTGCGATCATACCAGTACTGAAGCACTGGATCCCATTAGCGCTTCGAAGTTAAGCGTGCTTGAGCAAGAGTAATAACAGGATGGGTGACCTTTTGGGAAAAGTGTCTTAAGATAAGAGATGAAGTATGAGGGTTTTTGAAGATATTTATTGATAAGAACATAAATTGTACAGTATGTTTTCTTCATGAATTTCAGATTTTTGGAAAAATTACCATGGTAAAGTATTTGTTAAAAATAAATGAAGGTTGAATCACGATTCAAATATTTACAAATTGAGAGTGATATGAATGGATTAAAAGATGAATTTGGCATACCATAATAGATGGTATGAATAATTTGAATAAAAAGGATTAGTAGTAACACAAGTAAATTAATACTTATGTGCATGAAGGTAAATGCACTATGTTGATTGAATTGATATGTTCCTATATAAATAGTGTTGGAATTTTGAAAGGTTTTACGAGTAAATAAGTGAGGAAATTATATAGCAGTTTAGAGGGAACTGACGTTGATGTTGATTAAATGGCTGTGAAATTTTAAGAACGGTTAGATCTATTGAGGTTTAAAGATACAAGTGTATAAGTCAATTTAAGAATGAACATCAGGGATTATTATGATTGACATGTGATCACGAAGTAAAAAGTTAATGAATAAATTTATTCAAATGGTGAACTTGAATTTTGCTGTGCATAGTATGGAGGGTTACAAAATAAAAGGACTAAATGTGGTAAGATGGTTAAAGGCGTTCTTTTCAGGGGAAGGAAAGGTTTCGGGTTCGAACCTCTTCGTGTCCAACTACGGGCTGCAGACTGCAAGGAAGACCGTGTTAGAGGGATGAAGACCCAGACATGACAGTACCCTGGAAAGATAGTCTTTCGAAGGGAATGTCATCAGTGGATGTGGCAGCTTGAGATTAAGTGACTAAAAAAAAAATGTCAAATCTAGTCTAAATGCCACATAGAGTTATATAATTGAGATAGATATACATGAGTTACTTGAAAGATCAAGTTAAAAGTCTATTTAGTTCAAAGTACGATTTATGGCACGAATGATCAAGTCAAGGTACTTATTTGAAGTATTCATGATATTGTAATGCAAAGACATATGAGAGAATGAAACCTAAGTGTACGATTTGAAACGATAAGAAAATAGTATGAGTATGCTAATGGTATGGGACTATGCACGGAAATGACAAAACATTGATATGAATTATGAAGGATATCTTACAATAAAGTATGGAGTATGAGGAATTTTATTAGTTGAAATTTTAAGTGCTTCAAAAAGGTGTTAAAATAGAAATGAAGAATAAATTAAAAGATTTATATGTTGTTATATATAGAGATACATGGATAAAAGAGAATTTAAGAGTTTTTGAAATGGTCATATTGAGATAAGCTAATATGTAAAGCATCAAGATTAATGCGGAGTTGATTAAAGTTCGATTTCAGAAGAAAAAAAAATGGAGAGTTAAACTTTGTGGACGGCTAAATAAAAGTGAATAGGGAGTCAAATAAATTATGAGATATTGATGAGGCATAGCAATACTAAATAACAACATTGTGAACGAAAGATTACCAAGGTGGCATAATCGATGTGATGAGGTGAAGTGATGTTATGGAAAATTACAAATTTTGTTTTAATTCTATTGAATGAAAAGAAATGATAACAACACAAGGTTGTTTAAGTGATGTACTAGAAATCCTTGAAGATAAATTGAAATATGAATAGCTAAGTGCATATTTGAATATTTTGGTGAGTAAATGTATACTTTTAAGTAAAGGATATGTTTAGAGGAGAGAAAAGCAATTAAGTGATTAAATATTTCAGAGGTGATTAAATTCCTGTGAGGAGGAATTACGGATTTTAAATGACGAGTCTAAGATGTGTGATCTTAAGAATGGCTAAGGAGCTAAATAGTGAAGTCATAAGTTAGGTGGTCATAAATAGTGAGAAACCTAAATGTAAAATAGATATTTTCAAGGACAATACTTAAGAGAAGTATTGCTATTAATGAGGTGAAAATAAGTATAGAATTAAATGGTTATAAAGAAAAAGTGGTAAGACAAAAATGATACTTATGTTAATATTGTGAGGTACTTAAGGAGAATTCAATTTCAAGTTTTGCTAATTTCAAGTACAATTGATAAATTGATTAAGGGAAAAGTACGATATGTGTATGAGAAAGAGTGAAATAAGGGGTAATGAAAGAGAACCCCAATAATGGAAATCAATTAAATAGTTATGGAGATAGTGATCTGAAATTACTTGAGACAGTAATATGGAATTGTTTGAGATATATATATATAAGGTTCAAATTGGTTTAAATCTTGAATAACGAATCAATTGTGAAACTGGTGATATTGTGTGAGATACAATGAATCAAGTCAAAGTGAAAACTTTAAGTATCAATGGAATTAGAAAATGTATGTGCATAGTAGACAACAAGTGAATAAAAATGGTATGGAGTACATGGGGAGTATATAAGAATATGATGTAAATTAGATACGAGAAGTTTATTATGGATTGGAAAAATATTCTATTTTTGATAAATCGAAAGTGTCGAGAGTAGGCCTGATATCACATCGGTTAAGTGTGACCTTCTTGCATGAGTGAGCTCTAGCTAGAGACATTTTCGGATGGCCGACGGACTGTTAGACATGGCTGAGGCCATGGTCTGTGATATACGTGGCAAGGCCACAGATGATTTATGCGATTGTGATCTCTTGATAGCTTCGATGTCGGCCAATATCAATGAGATTGCCATGGTATTATATGGTAATCTGGTGGAAGCGATGCTTCCAGATGTTATTACGTGGAAGTGGGTCCACGTGTTGATGTGATGTTTTCCTACTCGAGAGCATTGTGAGTTTTTCGACGCGTACTTTTATGCATGGAAATGATTATATGATCAATTAAAGTGAAGAATGAACTTTAAAAGTTCGAAGTTTGAAATTGATGTGCGATGAGTTGTGTGAGTAACACAATAATGAAAATTTTTATTGGAAGTTTAAGTTTTATGGATTTAAGGAATTGTTGAGAAAAATAGTCAAGAAAATGAAATCTATAGTATGAATCCATGTGAGATGGATTTAAATGTTGATATTAAGAGGATTAAGGAAAAATCTAAGTTGTATAAATGTAAAGTCAAAATGAGGTATGTGGGGATCATAAAGACTATTAATTTCCCCTACATAAACGATGTATACGGAAAGAAGGTGATATGCAAATGATGTTATAAGATACATAATCATGTTTGAGGATGGGAATGAATGAATGGATGTTAAAAAGATGTTGAGGAATGATCAAGTGATAATGGTGATTGATATATATATACACAAGTATGAGCAAAGATTGAAATTGATACAAATGGAACAAAATTTTAGTTCAAACTTGATAAGAGGAATAGAGACACTGAGCATGCCTCTAGGCAAGGAATTGTGATTGAGAAAATTATTGATGATCAAATTCTAAAGGATCAGGATAACTATACGTGAAATACGTAAGTTGAGTTGAAGGAAATCGAGATAATGAATCAGAAATTTCCTTACAAAAGAGATAAATGAGAAAGTTAAATATAAGACGAAGATCGATTACTCTATTCTCGAGGAATAGGATGAATGAAATTTTGAGGTCAAAATTTTATTTTAAGGGGGGTAGTGTTGTAATACCCGATCCTAATTTATCTGTGATATATCATTCACATGCAATGGATAGCATGTTTGTATATTGAATTGCCCCGGGAAACAAGTTAAATGACAATATTGCCCCTAAGGGTATGGTTAAGTTAAATAAGTTTTGAACCAGTTTAAACAGAGAATTGAGGATGAATTTGAGAAAACTAAAACCCATGGATTGGTTTAAAATGAGAATTCGGAGTTCGAGGTTCAATTTGGAGTTAATCGGGAAAATTGACCGATTAGGGACAAAACGGTCATTTTTCAATTTCAGGACAAAATGGGAATTTTTAATAAAGATTTTGATTTTTATGACCAAGAATGATTATACGGAATATAAAATGATGTTTGGAACATAAAGTGAAGTTTAGCAGTGAAAAAGTACAATTCTCGATATTTTTGGGACACAAGGGCAAAATAGTAATTTTGCCATTAAAGGATGAATTTGGAATTTCTGAAAAAGATTTTTTTGATCCCATTTGATTGAGATTGACCATATTAATCAATTGAAGTGTTATTTGAGGTTGAAAAGTGGAAAAAGAAGAAATTTCGGTGATTTTTGCAGTGAAGGGGCAAAATTGTAATTTTACCACCGGAAGGTCAAATTTAATTTTTCGAGAGGATTTAGATCAAATTTGACAAATTGGAGTGTGGTATGAGTTTGAGGACTGAAAAATATGCCTTGTGGTAATTTTTCAATTTTTGAGGCAAAAATGTAATTTTTCACTTTTTCGAGGGTAAATGTGTAATTTTACAAAATTACACTATAAAAGTGTTGGAAAATTTCTAGAAGTTCCAGGACAATAAAAGGATAAGGTCTGAATTTATTTGGCTGAAAAGAAAGTCAAAAGAAAAATTAATAAAGAAATAAATTAATAAAAAAAATCAAAAAGTAAAATAAAATAATAATATTTTATTTGGCTATAAAATAGCCAAAATTTTCAGCCATTAACCTTGTGAGGGACGGTTTAAACACAGCAAAGAGGGGAGAAGAAGAAGAAAAAGGAAACAAAGGAGAAAAACAAGAAATTTGATAAAAAAATCAAGAGTTTTCAAGGTTTTTCAAGATTCAAGCCAAACCAAGGTGAGAATTCTTTAGTTTTACCCTAACCCTAGCTTACCCATGCTTTAGTTCTTGTTTTCCATGATTGAATGATGAGTTATCATGGTGAATTAAATTCTGAAAAATGGGTATGGATGATGATTTGATGTTGGAATTGCTTAATTTTGGACTATGTTGATGTTTAGAGATAGTTAAGCATGTTTATAAGCAAAACCACAAGAAAAAATTTGATTCTCTATAGTGTTCTTCATTGGCTGAACCTGGTATGTTGGGTATCAATGAAAGATTGTTTGAATTTCAAGAGAAATGGCTTGGAAAATGATGAATTAGAGTGAGAAAATTGACTAGGAAAAATTACGGTGTAAGTGCATCGTAATGACTGAATTTTTCCATGAATAAATTGAAGGATTTTAATGCTGAATTTTCTAGGGGAATAATGGCTGCTGGTTTGAGGATATTTTATGGTATTTAAGTGTATTTTGGTGAATTAAAAATATAGAAATTTAATGGGAATTTTCGGAGCAAAAATTAAATTTTTACCCGTTAGGGGTAAAATCGTAATTTTTAGTCTAGGACTGGTAAATTGACCCGTAGTTGCTGTCATTGAGTAATTTGAATGTAATCGAACAATTAGAAACTAAAACGGGTCAAATCGGAATTAAAATAAGGATTTTAGCAATTTAGACGCGTGTAGGCGAGTCGGTCGGACAACGTGAATAAACGACTGTCCGAACCATTTTTAGCTCAGTTCATGCATCACGTAGAGCCTGAAATTGATTATAGTTAATTGACACAATTTATTGAAATTGGTGTCACACGGAACACATAGGTGGTGGGCTCCCGGACATGCGGGAAAATTTTGGTGTAGTGGAATTAAAAACGGGAGTATCGGGCACTCCTGTGACAAGGTGAGTGGATAAATTACCGTTTTCAATATCTGAAGTAATTTTACCTGATTATGTGCTTTTAAAATAAATTGAATTTCATAAATGATTTTTAAATCGAAAAATCGATTTATTTATATTGAGTATATGGAGACCTAATTATTGAATTGTGCTATTTATGCAATAAATTGAACTTGGGGCTTATGATATTATAGTAGCATGATGGCATGATTTTACTGCTTTTATGAATAATATTTATGAATTATTGGTGGTCTTGATAGACCGGATTGAAATGAACTTTTGCCATGCTACGTTACTCGAGAACTTTTATATATGAAATTTGGTGGATTACGAGTAATGAAATACTGCAGTGAGGGTTGCCGTGGACTGCCTTTAGGAGGAGCACGGGAAACCCTATGATCGGTTACCTCGGTCGTAGAGGCGAGTAGGGTAACTCCCGAGGTAATGAAACGATTCACTTCACGTTAAACCACCGCGTGAAAGTGAGTTTAGCCAACGCCAAGGATCGGCTGTATTTTGAAAAGAAAAAAATTATAAAATTTTAATAGCCTTGGCGGACTCGATTAGACACTCTGATCAAGTGTCCACGAGTATGAGATTTGGCTTAGGCCTGATTTTGTATAAATAAAACATAAGCCTTGGATTTTGATAAATAATATTGATTTGTACAATCGTGTTAAATTGATGCTATCAACTACATGATAGTATTGTGTTTTATTTATATTGTCTCCATCTACTTGACTTTAGATGTCGTGGATGGTATTTATCTAACTCACTGGGTTGTAAAACTCACCACCCTCTCCTCCCCCTTTCAGGCTCGAGAACACTGGTATGCACTCGGAGTGCATATAGAGGCTTGATTGAAGCCGCGTCCTTAGCACACAAAGGTACACAGTTGTAATTAGTAGGGCCCACATGTCATTGTAAAATATTTATACATTTCGTTTATTTGTAATATACTTTGTAAGAATTTATTTTACTTTCAATTACTGAAAAATGATTTTCTATTTTTCTAAAAATATTGATTTGAAATAAAACTTAATATTTCGTTTAATATTTTGTTTATTATACTCGTATGTAACGATTTTATAAATCGTGAAATTTTTGGATAATGAAAGACGAAAATACCCCCGGTTGGTAAATTGTGTGATCTAATTACTTTAATTCGAAAAAAAAAAAATTTTATTCTGTGAAAAATGTTCTTGGAATCTAATAACCACGGGGGATATAGAAAACTGGTACGAGATGCCTTGCGAGGTCTCAATAGAGTACTCGGGGATTGAGTGCTTATCGAGACATCGTGGCAGTTGTCACGGGCCCGATGGGTGGTTCCGGGGCGTGACAACAAACATGCTATCCATTGCATGTGAATGACATATCACAGATAAATTAGGGTCGGGTATTACATAATTTTTATAATGTTAACACAAAATAGAAAGTAAATATATTCATATTAAAAGTACATACATATAATAGTAATTATATTCTTTTATAATATGACATATTATTTAAACATAATTAATAATTTAATAATTTTTAAATTTAAATATATTAATGTTATCACATTAATAATTAAAGTAACCATACTTTTCATATATTTGTTAGTTTTTAATAAAAGAATTGCTTGTAAAGTTGGTAAAAATTATATATTTTTAATTTAATTATTAAAATAATAATAAAATATTTATAAATGGTAATCAGATTCGGATAGCGGGTACCCAAGGTGTAGTACTCAAACTCGATACGGTTAGTGAAATCATTACTCGAACTTGTCCTAAACTCGGTTATAAGGTACCCTAATCTTATATAATCAAATCGAGTATCCATGATACCTTAGTACCCATTGTCATCCTTACTTAAATCGACCTAGTTTTAGATAAAAGAAAGAAGAGAAAAAAAAATAAAAAGAAAAGCCATGTAACTAATTTCCTTTTTTAGTCGACACATCATTGTTACATCAACATTTTTACACAATAGCGCCACGTCAACAATAATAACAGTGAAATTGGATGACGTTAGGAATAGGGACTCAATTGCACAAAATGTCAAAGTAAATGGACTAAATTAACCAGTTTGAAGTAGAGGGACTAAATTGATGAAAGCCCCAAGTATGGGGACCTATGGGGTACTTTGACCATTTTTCATTTCTAGCCTCTAAATGTTCTTTAGATTTGAAAATTGAAACTTTAAGTGTTTAAGGGTACATTAAAATTAATCCCCATCAATATCTAAACCTATATATTAAAATTGTCTCTAAACAAAGTTTGGTGATGACATTTGTCTAGGTAGAGTGTTAAGTATTTAGTTTAAAATGGCAGTGCTTCTTGAAAGGTTTGCTTGGGTCGTGCTTCTAGAATTTTCATCCCATTTTCTTGACTTTCTTCTTTTGTCTTTTTTCTTCTTAGCTTACCCAGATTTTTAGAGAATTATAATGGATTTCTTCTTCAATTTTTCTCCATCTTTTTCTTCCTTATTTTCTTGGTTTTCTTCTTCTATTTCTTTTTATCTTCTCAACTTGAGTCCATTTCTTCCTCTTTTTCTTGGTTTTCCTTTCATTTTTTCTTTATCCCTTTCTTCCCTATTGCGTGTAATTGATTTATCTATTTCTTCCCCATTGCATGTAACTAATTTATTTATTTCTTCCTTATTACATGTAATTCATTACAAAATTTAAAACTTTTACGTACCGATGGAATTTTCTATTGGTAAAGGTTAGTAATCTGTATATATTTTAAATTATTGAGGAAATATTTCATCAATATTTAACCGATAATATCATGGTCGGTAACATTTATTCTACCGATAGATAAAAGTTTTGTCGATAAACTCTGATGAAATATTTCATCGGCATATTTGGTTGATAAAGCATTGAATCGATCAAAGTCTTTTATGGTCTATATTAGGTGATGTCTGTTGGTAAGTTTCATCAGCATTATTTCAACGGATTTTGTAATGAACTGAGGATTTCATATCGTGACAAATTCCATTGGTAATGTGCTCTACTCTGTTGGTAATAAGGTCCATTCTATCGGTGATCTTGAGTCCATTTCTATCAATGAAAGTTAATATTCCATCAAAAATTTTGTCAGTAATGATATGAAATATGGACAATTTTTTTAAAAAAATTGAAACTGATTGGTTCCTTTTGTCGTTTTGAACAAAAAATAAAAATACTAATGATGAATCGTTGTAAATATTGCAAATATGTAAAAAAAATTAATTAATAAAAACAAGAATACAAATTATATTATTTTTATTACAATCAATAAAAACTACAAATTAAACAACATACAATTTTATTAAGAATACAAATCTATGTACTACCATCATCTCTTGATCATGCATCCTTATTATTAAAAAGGCCTGTCAATTGCTCTGATGAAGATTCAACATGGGCAATTGACCAAATCATGCATTAGAGGATCTACTAGGTGCTCAACTCCAAGTTCATTAAACGGTTCTCCATCCAGTGCATATTTTCCTTCATTGCCTCATAAGCTTTGAGATTCTGTGGAAGATCGGCCACAACATTGGCAAAAGGGGTCAGACCATGTTTAAGTGGAATTTCAAGCCCAATATTTCTCATGGTCCCCATATATCTATATATGTGTTAAATTAAAAGCTTCTTGTAGAAAATTTCGAGACAGTTTTGTTAAAAATATTAGCTCAATAATAATGCGGAATAATCTAAAAGGGAAAGTGAATTAGATTTATTAAAATTCTTTTCTCAAAATAAAATTTCCAATGAAGGCAAGCTAAAACAATTTTTACAAATTTGGTTTTTTATCAAAGTATGCCCAAAGTAATTTGAAGAGTAAACTAAAGAATAAACAAGTTAAGAACAAATTTTCAATCCTCTTTAAAGTAAAGTAAGATGCACACGTATAAATAATGAAGAATAAAGAGAAAATACACAAGGAATTTATAGAGACTCGACTTCTTCTTGGTGCCTACGTCTTTTCTCTTAGCAAGATAAAGAGTTTAATTCCCTATTGAATAAATCAAATACAATGCCTTTTAAAGGTTCAAGCATAACCATTGCTTTTTCAAGGATCAAGCATAGCGATTGTCTTTTTAAGGTTCAAGCAAAACCTTTAAACACTAACTTTTGAAGGCTAAGGTATAACCTCTATTCCTTTTAAGAATCAAACACAATATCTAAATACTACTTTTTGAAGGTTGTGGGGTAATCCTTTTCTCTCTTATAGGATTGAAGAAATATATCTCTAAAAGGTGGGTTTTGTTAAGTAAGTACAAAATTGGAAAAGTATGATTAGTAGAAAGGTGTATACAATGAATAGGAATGAAGGCACTAAGAATTTGAAGCTTAAAGATAGCTTAAAAACTAATTGGAAGAATTTGAATTGCTTCCTTTAGCTTGGTTTTTCCCATTTATTTTTCTTCTCTTTTTCTTCATAGGATTTGATACTTGATGATTTGATGCTTTTCTCCACTTTTCTAACCTTCAAAATATGTTGGAGAAATCTTTTTATAGTTGAAGAAGTTTTGGAGCCATTGAAGAAGGTTTGGTAAAGAAAATAGAAATTTTCTCTTTGATTTCATGTCTAATGGTCAGTTTTAGATCCTAAGTATTGATACCTCACTCATTGGTATCAATACCTTGACTTTTCAAAAGGTATTGATACTTTTAAGGTATGTATCCATACCTTTAAGGCATATATCCATACCTAGCATCCAAAAGCATTTTGTGAAATGTATTGATACCCAATACCAAGGTATCGATATTTGTAGCTTAAATCATATAAAATGCTTCTTTTTTAACTCAATTTGATGCCAAATACTTAGACATTTCAAAAGTAAATGCAAGGGAAGTTTAAAACTCATTTAAACAAGTTCAAAAGTTATTCAAACAAGTTCAAAACTCAATCCAAAAATTATAAAACTCATTCAAACAATTTTGAAACTCATTCAAGCAATTTTGATAATTTTTGTCATTTCAAAACTATAATCACTTTAAAGGTAATGAAGTGAACAAGTTTGTTAAAAAATATGAAAGTGAAATTCTAAGCCTAATATTTCTAATGGTTTTAAGTGGAGTATTCTGGCAAGTATAATTAACAAAGTCTAATGTTGAGATATGGTTGGAAGGTGGTTAGAGAGAATACCCAATCATTTTCATGACATGGTAATGGTGATTTTTCTCTTCTTTTCTTGCTTAATGACATGTCATTTAAGATTTTAAAATTGAGATATCTAGCTTAACTTTTATTGATTTGGTATTCTATCTTTAAAACTCCATTCTAAAATATAATTACATTAAACAGACCATTCCCTTCATTGTAATAAAATGATTGTTTATGAAGTATGCTTACATTAAAGGGAAAGGTCTTCTTAATGTAATCATATTTGATAATGGTGCTTCAAAGATAGAATACTCAATAAATAGCAATCAAGCTAAAAATCTCAATTTTAATGAAGAATCTCGAGGATCAACAATAGAATAAGATAATGATACTTCTATTAAAATCTTGGATGACATGCCACCAAGTAAGAAAAGAAGAGAAAAACCCCCATTACCATGTCCTTAATCGATTAGGAAAGAATATATACAAATACTAATAGAATTGAGAGCAATGAAGTTGAAGACTTATGCCAATCACTAGGTTAAGTGTCAAATAAAATGAAGGTACACATACAATTATTCTATTTTAAAAAAAGATATCAAATATTAAAATAATACACTTACTTTAAACAACAGAGAATAATATGCATAAACAGATATTTTATTTATTTTACTTTAATTTTTGCTTAGCCAACCATTCAAGGTACGTATTATAAAACTACAAATTTGTTTAGCTTTTATCACATCCATGTGTTAGATTGCAATATGAATATGAAAGTGTTTAACAACACAATTTAAACGTGTTTATTTTAAATATGCTGCATGTGACTGTTTATATAAAATCACCTAAAATTTTGCTAAATGAAACATATTAATGAATTAATCCAACAACATTGTCTATCACAACAACATAACACAATTTTTCATAACAACAACATAATCAATATCTCACATAATCTCAACAAAGCATAATCAATAAAAAAATCTCAATATATCAAAAACATAATACAAATTACCAAATCCTCAAAATAACAATCTATATACAATTCATATATAGCCTTAAAATATCACAAATCCTACCAAATGGAAAAATAACAACCCATATACAACTTTAAAATAAACTTCACAAAATAAAATAAGAAAAAAAAAACAAAAGTTGCATTCATGATATTGCTCAATCACACACATACATTAAGACTTGCATTCTCTATTTTACATTCACGGCCTTTAAAGCAAACAAACACATAAATTCATTATCGTTCATTCAAAAAATCAGAGAACATAGACACCTAAAATTGCAACAAAAATTAAAGAAGGAAAAATTACCAACAATCAGTATTTGAATGTCTTAATAGTGAACTTACCAAGAATTAATTAATATCAATAGAAGCAAAAATTACAACTTGTATACCCTCAAAACCTAGTACTACTAAAATTAAGAAAAATAAAAAAATAGAGAAATTATTAAAACAATAAATGAGCTTACTTTTTTATTTTGGAAAGAAGCGGAGTTAACACAAATTTGGAGAGAAAGTAAAAGAAAAAGAAAGAAAGTGATGAAATTTTGAAGGTGGGTGGTTTGGCAATAGGGGAAGGTGGGTCAACGACGGGAGAGGGTAAGGGGTCGATTTAAGGCCAAAATGGGGTTGACAGTGCTAAAAAGGTATGGAAAAGAAAAAAAAAATGAGAGAAAACTCTCCTTATTTTTAAATTATCGATGAAAATTCTACTGTAATTTAAAAATCTCTAAAAAGGCATTATTGATGGAATAACTCTTGGCAATTCCATTAGTAATGTCATTGTGTTATCGATCGAGCAATTTGTCGGTGATTAGCAATATCGATGGACGCGATTGTTCGACATTCTTAGCTCTTTCCATTTTCATCGTGTGCTTGTAAAAACATATGTTGCCCAAAGTGTCTTACTAATTGTTGAGAAAAGAAAAAATTTAAAAATACACAAAAAATAAAAAAAATATAAAAAAAACAAGATAATGTTAAAAAAGAATCTTAACCATCATGTTACTCTTCATCCTAACCTACCTTTGAAAAAAACAAGGGTTTTTTTTTTTTAAAAAAAGTTCATAGCTTTTATTACTTTAGTGCCATAACAAGAATAACAATGGACTTTATTTACATGCAAATAAAAATTGAAAAGAACCCCTTATCTATACATTTAGACCTGTGATTATCTAAACTCAATAATTATAACTCGTTAAGACCTTTCTAATAATACATTGTCTGCACTCATCATATTTAGCTTCAATTTGTCCAAATTTACCTCTTCCCCAACTGATTTTATATTTTCTTGTTTAACAATTGGAAAATTTTGGGTCCTCATTGGCATTAAATTCTCTAACTAGACGGATTCCTTTTTAACCATGGACTTCTTATTCTTTAGATTTCTTGATCAATTTTCAAATCAGACTCCTTCCACTAACAACCTTATTATTTTATAGCTATTTAACTCCACCATAACTTTCTTACCGTTTAACTTGACTTTTTGCACCACTAGAACACTTAATTAATTAACTTGGACAAATAAATCTATTGACCAGCCTTCCTTTATCACATCTTAATAAATAGAACATGCACTATTAATCCAAATTAAATCAATGTCCAACCATACCTTAAGCTTTCCTAATCCTAGCCAAACATTTGTAACATGTCCTCACAACTTTTTATACCCTCTTTCGCCAAAAGATCAACTTCCTCATTAGCTTCTCTAAGCATATGCATTACTTTGCATTAGAGATTTAAATTTTTTAGTTGTTCAATTTGTACTAATAAATTCCTAAACCTCCAAGGTGCCTCTAAAGGATTATTAATCCACAACATTGCATTTCGAGAATCACTTTCAATCTATAAATTAACTTGGTTTCTCATATCACTACTAACATAGATGTGCAATGCCTCCTTTATAGATAGGACGTTTAGCCAAGTTTAAATCATCCTTACCAGTTAACTTTGAGAAAAAATTTTGATGAATCCATAACGATCTTGGAGAATTCCATCAATGCCTGCATCTTCTGTATTCCTTGATGACACTTTATCTATATTAAATTTAAACCACTCCTTTTCTAAAGCCATCTATACAATTGTTTTATGCACCATTACATTTTTGTTTGCCATACTCACATAATTAGGCCATTTCAATATATCTTCATTTTGTTTTGCCAACTTCAACGATCTAGCTTTCATCCATACTGCTACACACATTTTGATTGAATCATATAACTGTAAAGAATCTCATACCTTCCCATTAAATCATACAGCCAAATGGACCATATGACAACGTAGAATGTTATCATCTAGACAATCTACTTGTTTCCCTAAACCACATTGATCTTCATGCTAAGAATAAACATTTTGGATTATTATGTGAAACCTAATTAATTTTCCACTAATCACACCACATATTCCAAATTTTCCACATTTCATAGCATGTATAGAAAAAATGTCTCGCTGTCTCCGAGCTTTGCTTACATATCACGCGTATCAATTGCTTATTTGCCGTTAGTTTTTTCTTTTTCAATTCTGACTTCACTATTATCTTCTCCCACATTAGTTACCAGACAAAAACTTCAACTCTATGAAAGACATAGTGTAACCAAATATTCTTTTATAATTAGCTATTATGCTAGTCAGTATTTAGTACAAGTTTGTAAAAGGATTTTGTAAAGTACTTTCTGCTAGTTGTAGCGTTCTAGATGACACCATTTTCCAATTCTCTACTTAGTTTATGCTCTTAAAGATATCTCCATAAATTTGACCAATCATTGAGTTTCCATCCAAAAAGGTTTCTTTTGAGGTTAACTCTCTAGTGCTATCTCGCCTTTATCCATATACCAAACTCGTTAAGCTTTCTCTTTTCATTAATTGCCAAAGCAAATAGTCTTGGGAGTTCACCTTTCAAAATCATATCGTCAAGTCACAGGTCTACCCAAAAATAAATTAATCTACCATTACGTAAAATTAACCCCAAATTAGATGATACTTGCAAGAAAAATTTGTTAGTAAGCAATAAGGGAAGTATAATATTTTGCCAAGTTTTAGAGCATTTATGAAACACTGTAGTGTTAAGAAAAAGGGCACAAGGGTCGTATTTGTTCTTTGCTGCCACAATTTCTTTCTAAAACTTGCTTGATTCCTTCCTATGTCTCCATAACCATTTATTTAACAATGCTCTATTTCCAACTTCAAGATTCACTTACCCAATTCCTCATTTTTCTCTGTAGAAACAATCATTATCCCATTGAATATAATGAATTCCATCCTTCTACTTGTTACCTACCCAGAAAAACCGTCTTTGTAGCTTGTTCAATTCCTCTTTAACACTTTTAGGCATTTGAAATAAAGACATAAAAAAGATCCGTAAGCTATTAATAATCAATTTCATGTGTAACACGCCTTCATTTTGAAAGTAATTTAGCTTGTCATCCTTCAAGTTTTGCCTTCACATGCTTAAGCACTGGATTCCAAATTTTCAAATAATCTTGGCATGCATCTAAAGATAAACCCAAGTACACTGTAGGTAAAGAACCTACTTTGCAATGAATTTGTTCGCCCATGACTCCAAATATTCTTATTAAACTCCAATTCCAATAAAGTTGCTTTTCTAAAAGTTTATCTTTAAACCAGACACAATCTATAAACACCTCAATATTCTTTTCATATTCAATAAACTTTTTAAATTCAATGGATAAAATAATAATGTCGTCAACATGTTATAAAATAGACAAATTCATACCTATATTTCACATTGTAATACCAATGCAAATATTTTCTTAATTAGTCTTCCTCATTGAACAACATAGGACCTCTATAATCAAATTGAATAAGAACGGAGACAATAGGCATCCTTGGCGAAAGCCTTTTTGAAGCTTAATTGGTTTTGTTGGAACGCCATTTGCAAGTACAAACACTGAAATAGTTGTCACACATTCCATAACCCATTTCCTCTATCTTTTACCAAAACCCATCTTAACTATTGTTAAATCAAGAAAATTCCAACACACATTATCATAAGCTTTTTCAAAATCCATTTCAAAAATAAGGTCGTAATTCTTTCTTTTTTTCATCAAGTCAACCAATTCATTGGATATCAAACCTGCATCTAGCAATTGTCTCCCCTGTACAAAAGCAAACTGTTGTTTCCCAAAAACATCCCCAATTACCTTCTTAATTTTATTTACTAAGACTCTTGTAACTATTTTATATACACTTCTTACCAGGCTAATGGTTTTGTACTCACCAATGGAATTAGTATTTGTAACTTTTGGATTAAGGTTATGAAGCTTTCATTCACCTTATGTCCTACCTTTACATTCTTAGAAAAATCATCATAAAATTCATCACATCACCTTTTACTATTAACTACTGAGCTTTAAAAAAGTTCAAGTTGAAACCACTGAACCCAATGCTTTATTCTCATCAAAATCTTTGATGACCCCCCACACTTCATTCTTTGTAAAATAAGCTCTAACTCTTTCATAGATGCCTCATTTACTCTTCTTAACCCATGTTTCAAATTCGCTACCTTGAGGGTCTTTTTATTCGAATATAACATGCAGAAATGCCTTACCACTTCTTTCTTGATTTACGTTGGATCATCTATTACCCCATTATTCACCATGATGCTCATCATTCTATTCACATGCTTTCTTGTTGAGGCCATTGCATGAAAATACTTGATATTTCCATGACCTTCAATAACCCACAAGTCCTTGATTGTTGTTTCCGCTTTCACTCTTCTATTTTATACAAATCCCATATATTAAAACATTTTTACATAACACAATCCCTCTCATCAAAATCTATTGCCATGGCTTTCCATTCCATGTCCAACACATGCAGTTCACTCTCCAAATCTTTTATTCTATGATGCATGTGCCCATACTTTTGTGTATGCCAATGTTTGATAATTGCTCAATGGTTTTTAAGACTCTACCACACCACAGGGCTTCTTTTATTCCCCATTTTAGCTGTCTCTCATCCATCTTTGATAAACATTTAGAATGAGCTATCTTTTAACTAAAAGTTGAACACCTTAAAACGTTTAGGACTCCAATTTAACTCCATCCTTTCCTAGTGACCAAATTATGATTTGAAAATGAGCAAAGCAAGCATTTTTGCACCATGTCTGAATAGCTTGCCAACCAACTCACCTCAATTAAGAATTTGTCCAACCTATAAAAGGTAGTTTCTTATTTCTTATTGCACCATGTGAATTTTCCTCCAGCCATTGGTAAATCTATCAACACCATCATCACCTTTTGGATCTTGCAATGGTCACTCACTATATTGGGAAGTTCTGCCCTCATTCTCACCGAAAGCTTTCTTAGCCATCAGTTTTCTTCTTACCATAAACATACCATTACCATGTTGAATTACTAACCTCATTTCTTCGTCCTTCCTAAACCTTTCGATTATCCACAAATATCGAATATAGTGATTTTTTCCATCACGCTAACTCTTCTTGTCCAGGAACCTTTGTCCCCAGAAACCATTATTATTTATAGTACATAGCCACTCTCTCTCTTCCATGCCTATTTGCAAAAAAAATCCATTTCTTTCTCCAAACCTCTCTCTCTTTAGGGCCATACCAAAGTTCATGAAAAAAAAAATAAAAGAAACACAACAACAATGGGTATAAAAGACCCATTCATCAACAGCCAAAAGGATCGAGCAATCAGCATGAAGAAAACACAAGAAAAAAGAAAAAAAATCAACAAAAAGAAAGGGGATTTTTGGGTCAGTTTAATTTTTCTTAAATTTTAGGGAAATCTAAGCTTTCTCTTTTAGAGAAAATAATTCCATTGAAGGGAAAAGGATGCTGAAATAAGGAAATAGGGATTTTATGTGATTAGGTATTGAAACCCAATAAAGTAAGTATTTTTTTAGGTTATTTTAATTTTCTGTTTTCTTATACTTTTATATTTATTTATTTAAAGTTATTTAATCATAAATTAATTCTTAATAGGTCTTATTTCTTTATTATCATCATTCTTTTTAGTTATCTTATTATAAACCAATTTTGATTTATTTAGTTTTTTTATTTGTTAGTTTAATTTAAGCTCATATTTATACAATCCAAATGTAAAAAAAGAAAAAGGAATAAAGTCATAATATTCTTGTGTTTGTGTCATGAAGATTTAACTTAGTTTAAAAAATTTATGAAGATTCACCAATGATGAAATCTTAAGAATGCTATAAGAGATAACTTCTTAGGAATTTCTAGGCGAGGAAATCCTCCAAAATTGTGCCATAAGAGTTGAAGATTTTAGAAAATTTTCAATACAAAGGATTTAGATAAATATTAATAATAAAAATAATAAAAATGATAAAAACAAAGGAAATGAAAGAATAAAGACATAAAAACACAAATAAATAAAAATTCTCCAATGATGGAACTTCGAGAATGCTATAAGAGAAAACTTCTTGAAATTCCTAAGTGAGAAAATCTTTCAAAATTTTGCCATAAGAGTAGGAGATTTTGACAAATTTTCAATATCAAAGAATTCTTATTTGTTTCAAAGAAAAATAAAATAAAATAAACTAACAAAGACAATGGAAATAAGAAAATAGAAAATAGGTGAAGGAAATAAAATTGAATATTGAACTAAAATAAATTTAGTAAGGCTAAAAAATAACACATGATTAATTAAGTATAAATTTAAATAGGTGTTGTGAGGGTGCTAATACCTTCCTCCCATGTAATTGAACTCCTGAACTTAGTGTGTTTCGTATATCAAAACTTATCATTTTTAATAAACCTAAGTTAAGCCTAAGATCTCATTAGAAAAAATAGATTCACTTAGGTAGTCTATTGCATCTAAGCAAAAAAATTGATAACGACTCTCTTTTTACGTCGAACAATTAAGTTTCAAGAATAACATGTTATAACAGTACCAAACAATTATTGACTATTTTCTAATAGAAAGGATTCTATTAATAAATTTCATTGGTATTTCACCAATATTTTGTTGGTAGTTTGCATATCACAATTTGATCAAAAATCGATCGATAATCCATCAGCAATTATCAACAATAGTAACACGCCCCTACAATTGGCAAGTAACAATGAAAACAAGATTGTTGTTGGGGCATGCTACCCAAAGTTTAGCACTTGACAATTGGGGTTTGCACCATAGTTATCAATATTGCACGATACACGATACGTATTGCATGAGAAGATTTGATACAAGTCAAAAACGATACGTATCAATAAGTGTATTACATTTAATCAAGTGTCGAAAGTATGTTATATGATACGCGATACATATCTTATGATACAAGTATATTGTATGACATAATCGATATGCATTTTATAAGCTTAAATCTAACTAATTATTAAAGATTTATTTTTTTTGATTGAAACATGAAAAAAAAAATTTATGACTTTCAATATTTAAGACTTAGATTTACAAAAATATTAAAAAAATCAAATTCCCTTTTTCACTTTAACATGATAAGTATTTTTTAATTTTTAATTAATAAATTAATATAAAAATACACATTTTATTTAAAAATACTTATTTTTAAGAATATGTTGAGAGTTTAAATTAAAAAATAATCACCTTTTCAATTTATGCCTTATAATCTTTAATTTTATTAAAAAATATAACATTTTTTAATTTTTTTTCTTTGTTTTACATGTATAAATGTTATTTACAATAAATTTTAAAATTTTCTATTGTATCTTAAAATAAGATTTAATACTTGATACTTGATACTAAAAAATAAAATTTTAATATACGATATGTATTTCAATTTAGCAACTATAGTTTGCACGACATTAACTTTTATTTAGTTATTTACTATATTTTCTTTATTTTCTTGATTTTAAATGGTGCGGGTTTAATGCTCATTCTAATTTGAATGTTGTGTTAGAATTTTTCTACTCTTGTCAAATGCCAAGTATGCTTTACAAAACTCTCAAGTTGTTCATTGGTAGGGAAAGCTATTTCAAAGCAAAAGGCTTTCCAGATATTGCATTTGCAATTTATGCTTTTGGCACAAAAATGATGTAGTTTTGTGCTTTTGGCAATTTTTTTTGCACCTTTTCTACATTTTTCCCTTTACGACTTATTTTTGGTATTTTTTATGCAATATATTTCTTTCATTTCCAATCATTAATTTCATTCCTCTTTAGCATCTATATTATAAGCTTGGAATAATATAACAAAATGACTTAATGCATAAATTATTTTAACTATATGCAGCGTATAATCCCATAACTCTCACATTGTTTCTTTTTTTTCTTTTGCCTTGAAATAATTGAGGGGCTATTAGTTCCAGTTCTCTTTACTATCATGTTTTGTTTTATTGATCTTTGTTTTGTATTTAGGAGAGGTGAGGCAAAAGACAAAAAAAAATTCTTCGTTTATGTGTTACTATTTTATTTTTGGTATTTTTATGTGGTTTATTTGTTTCATTTACAGTCATCAATTTCATTCATCTTTAGCATTTACATTATAAATTTGGAATATTATAACTAAATGACTTTAATGCATGAATCATTTAAATTATATGAACATGTTTTTTACTTAATTTTTTTATGTAAATATTGAATTGGTTATGATTATATGATACAATTAGTTATTCTACTTACTTTCATGCTTTGTAGGTTCAATTATTTTAAGGTTCAGGTTCCTAAGATCTTGCTTGTTTTTAATTCTCAATCTGATCATACTTTAGCTTATGCTCTTGTTATAGTGATTAGTATTTTTCTATCAACTAATGGTTGTGAACCTAATATTAATTTGTTTTATAGTTTTTCTTTAATTTGACTAGAATATGACCCAGTGTGTCATGAGCCAACCTTATATCAAACCACGATAAGGTAAAGTTGTCTAAGAGATTGAGTCTTTTGTACTTGTAAAGAAAATGTCCCTATTTCAAACATTGTAATGGTTCGTGGTGACACCTCTAAAAATACTTGTTAAGTCTTTAAAGGGAAAGACCCGTTAGGAAAAGAATGTCTTCATTTCAAGCGTTGTAATGTCTATTGGTAGAATACATGTAAAATCTTGTAAACTCTTTATAAGAGGTGAGCAGTCGGTAGATTGTTGGGTTGCCTCACTAGTCAAGGTAAGTCTGTAGTTAATCATCTAGGGTTGCCCCTATGGCCCAACAATAGTGTGTCTTGGTCCTTCTGTAATTAATTTCATATTAATAAAACATTTTTCCTTTTTATGGCTCAATGTTTGCATATATGGCTTTTAGTATGCCTTCTGATTTTGATAAAATTCTCTTAGCCTGATTTGTTGCTATTATTAATGTTTGATAAGATATAACCGAGTATTAGTTGACTTGTGTGGAAGCATCCACTCAAGTGCTGCATGGACTATCGCATGCTTAGGAGAAGTAATGTAGTTCGTAACAATTGGTATCAGAGCACGGGCGAGACGTGCTAATCTAAAGAGTGAAAATAGTGATCACGCAGAGTGCACCAAAGGACCATCAGAGGATTAATGAGCTAGAGGCTACGATGGCGGCAATAAAAGCTCAAATGGTTTTGCGTGAGCGAATAAATGAAATTAAGACAATTTAGCTAGAACTGTCCGAGATGATTAATATCCTAAGTAATGAAATTGGGGATGCATTGAGCACTCCTCAAGGCTTGATTGGAGAATTGAAAACTCAAGTAAATCTTTTACTTACTGTTACAAGTAATGTTAGTGGAAGTTCAAGAAATTGAGGTAAAAGGGCCAAAGTGCTAAAACCTAAGTGATACGAAAAAGTCAGAGATGCTAAGGAGTTAGAGAATTTCTTTTTTTTTTGCACATTGATTATCTATTTGGACAAGTTCAAGGTAATCTACTTAGGTGATATTGTGGTGTATAGCTCGACCTTAAAGGAGCATCAACAGCACTTACGACAGGTCTTCTAAAAGCTATGCAATAAGCAGTTATATGTAAAAAAGGAGAAATTTGCATTTGTGCAAACCCAGATCTAGTTCTTTGGCCACGTAATTGAATAAAGGTACATCTGGACAAACATGCAAAATGTAAAGGCTATTAAAAAATAGGCCACCCCTAAGAATACAACTGTGGTTCATTCTTTCTTAGGGCTAGTCAATTATTATTGGAGATTTATGAAAATATGTTCAAGAAGGGCAGTAGTAGTGACAAAATTGCTAAAAAATGGACAAAAGTGGAGTTGGACACCATAGTGCCAAGAAGTCTTCAAAAGTTTGAAAGACACGATGATGATGGATCTTATTTTATCACTTTTTAATATTACAAACCCTTTCGAGGTACAGACGGATGCATCAGACTTTACCCTTGAAAGAGTGTTGTTACAAAAAGGACATCTGGCTACATTTGAAAGTCAAAAGTTGAATGAAGCTGAGATGAGATACATAACACAGGAGAAAGAACTACTTGCAATGATTCACTATTTACGGGTCTGGCGACACTACTTGTTAGGATCATAATTCGTGATTAAAACCGACAATACAACTATAAGTCACTTCTTCACACAATCAAAACTTATAGGTAAACAAGCGAGATGGCAAGAGTTTTTAGTCGAGTTTGATTTCTCCTTTGAGCATAAAGCTAGAAAAGCGAACCGTGTGGCTAACGCTTGTAGTAAGAAGGCCAAATTTATAGTTTTAAGGGTGATCGTGCCAATGACAACCAGCAGAGTAATCACAGATATCCGTAATTTGATTGAAAAAAATTTACATCGAGACCCCCAAGTAATAGTTATTAGGAAGTTGGTGGAAAGTGAAAAGTCAAAATACATTTGGGTGGAAAATGGACTCTTATTAATGAAGGGACTACACATATTTATTCCAAGAGTGGGAGAGCTTAGGCAGAAATTAATGAGGGAATGTCATGACACTCTTTGGGCGAGGCATCGAAGCTGGCAACGAACCGTTGCACTACTAAAACAGGGTTATTATTGGCCTCATATGCAATAGGATGTGAAAGATTATACGAAGACGTGTCTCATTTGCCAATAGGACAAAGTAGACAAACAAAGACCAATAAGAATGCTCGAACCTCTACCAGTACCGACCAAACCATGAGAAAGTATTTCTTTAGACTTAATCGTAGGACTTCCTAAAATGGGAGATATGATAGCGATTTTGGTAGTGGTGGATCGATTTTCCAAGTACACGACGTTCATTCCAATGTAGGAGTTTGGCTATGCAGAAGAAATGGCTAGCACAGTTTTTAAACATATGGTAAAATATTAAGGAGTTCCTAAGAGCATTATTAGTGACAGAGATTCAAAGTTTACAAGCTTTTTCTAGAAAGTGCGGTTCAAGCAATTGAGGTCTGAACTCAACATATCTTTTAGTTATCACCCATAAACAGATAGTTAGACAGAACACTTCAATGGGTTATTAGAAGAATATCTACGACACTTTGTATAGGTGAACCAGCGAACTAGAATAATTGGCTTAATCTACTAGATGTGGCTCAACTATGTTTCAATTCACAAAAGAGCTCAACCACCAATAAAACCCCTTTCAAGGTTGTCACCAAAGAACAACCTCGACTTCCTCATAGTTTAATGGAATTGTATAGCGGGAAGAGTCCACAGGCATTCAACTTTGCTAAGAAATGGAGATAAAACACTAAAATCGTCAGAGCTTATTTAGAGAAAGCTTCTAGTCGCATGAAAAAAATGGGCAGATAAAAGTCGAAGGGAGAAATACTTTAAAGTGGGAGACCTAGTGCTAGTGAAGTTGGTACTCAAACAACTTCAATTCTTAAGGAAAAGAAATCGATGACTAGTATGGAAATATAAGGATCCAATATCGGTTGTAGCCAAGGTGAGGACGACTTTCTACAGGATTGATCCACCCAAATGGATAAAAGAACACCTAGTGTTTCATGTCAGCAATCTGAAGCCGTTCCATGCAGAACCAGTAGATGCAAGCAGAAGTCGAGCCACAAGAGCCATCTAATGGGAAGGTTTGGGGCCATATGAGATCACTTAGGAAAAGAAAGCCGACCTCTTCACCTTCTAGTAAAAGATTGAAGAATTCCAAGCCAACTAATCAACGAGGATGTCGACAGATTGAGTGAGGGAGGATGTCATGAGCCAACCTTATATTGGACCATGATAGGGTAGAGTTGTCTAAGAGATTGAGTCTTTTGTACTTGTAAGGGAAATGTCCCTCTTTCAAACATTATAATGGCTTGTGATGACACCTCTGAAAATACTTGTTAAGTTTTTATGAGGAAAAACCCTTTAGAAAAGGAATGTCCTCGTTTCAAGCGTTGTAATGTTTATTGGTAAAATATGTGTAAAATCTTGTAAACTCTTTATAAGGGGTGAGCAGTCAATCGATTGTTGGATTGCCTCATTGATAAAGGAATGTTTGTAGCAAATCATCTAAGGTTGCTCTTATGGCCCGACGATGGCATGTCTTGGTCCCTTTGTAATTAATTTCATATTAATAAAACATATTTCCTTTTTATGGCTCAATGGTTGCATATATGGCATTCGGTATGCCTTCTAATTTTGATACAGATTCTCTTAGTCTGATTTGTTGCTATTATTAATGTTTAATTAGATATAACCGAGTATTGGCTGACTTGCATGAAAGCGTCCACTCAAGTGCTGCACAGACTATCACATACTTAGGTGAAGGAACGTAGTTCGTGACACTATGCATTGCACACATATCTCTTTGCACCTCTATTTCTTTCTATTTGCTTCAACATCTTTTCTCTTTCTTTGTTTACCCTGAAATAGAGGAAGTAGAATTACTAGAAAAGATGTGGATATCTTCCTATCTCTCTTTCTCCAAGACTGAGCTTTTGTTGTTGTTGTATTTTAAAAAAATTTTACCTTCTGTTTTGAAAGAAAGAGAAAAACAGAGACCAGTTCCATTTGTTTTTGCTCTCATTTTTTTTTTGTGCTAGAAAAGACCTAAAAGAAAGAACAAAGTCTAACCCTTTTATAAGTACTTGTTGTAAATTCTTCTTTATCTATTTTTTCTTCATATCCGATTTTGTTTTGAAAACTTGTTAGAGCTTTAAAACCCAAGCCGCCTTATTAGAGTTTTAAAACCCTCTCCTTGAGGCCTTACACGTGGCAAAATGAGGAAGCTTCAAAGCATGTAATAGATTGTTTTTGTTCTTTTATGACTGTTGTTATTGTTCAACAACTGTGTTGGTACAAGTGAATTTAATAAATGCACCATTTTTTTTAAACAAATAACGGATTCTGTTTTTCATTATTAGCTGATTTATATCTCTGTATATTATTATAAGATACAATTGTTTGGTACATGAACGATCTTCCTAAGTTGAAGTATAGATCTTGTTTTGGTTCATTTATTCATTTATATTAAATGATTTTAATCCCAGCAACTGGCACGGAGGTATTGATAGGAAATGATACACCTATTGTATGGATTCATTGTTATATATTTGCTACAAATCTTTTATCGAGTAGCAGATAGATTAAATGATATGTGATGGCTCTATCTCGACTTCTAAAATCATCCAAGTTGTAATACCCGACCCTAATTTATCTGTGACAGGTCATTCACATGCTTTGGACAGCATAGTTGTATATTGAATTGCCCCAAGGAAACAAGTTAAATGACAATATTGCCCCTAATGGTATGGTTAAGTTAAATAAATCTTAGATCAGTTTAAACAGAGAATGGAGAATGAATTTGAGAAAACTAAAACCAATGGATTGACTTAAAACAGTGATTCGGAGTTCGAGGTTCAGTTTGGAATTAATCGAGAAAATTGACCGATTAGGGATAAAACGATCATTTTTCAATTTTAGGACAAAATGGAGATTTTTAATAAAGATTTTGATTTTTATGACCAAGAATAATTATATGAAATACAATATGATTATTGGAGCATAAAATGAAGTTTAGCAGTGAAAAAGTGTAATTCTCGGTATTTTTGAGATACAAGGGCAAAATAATAATTTTACCACTAAAGGTCAAAACGAGCATTTTTAAAAAGGATTTTGGCCTCATTTGATTTAGATTGATTATTTAGACTAGTTAAAACATAATTTGAGGTTAAAAAGTGGAAAGGAAATGCAATTCTAGTACATTTTGGAGTATAGGGATAAAATGGTAATTTTACCACCGGGGGACCGAATTTAATTTTTTGAGAGAATTTAGTTTAAATTTGACAAATTGGAGAATGGTATGAGTATGAGGGATGAAAAATATGTCTATGTGCAATTTTTCAGTTTTTGAGGCGAAAATGTAATTTTTGACTTTTACAAGGACAAAAGTGTAATTTTAGAAAAATTGCTCCACCAAGACTTTGGATAAGTCTGAAAATTTTATCTAAACTATGGATAAGTAAGACAAACATATGGTTGAGATTTGAAACAAAATGGATGGCTAGAAAAAAAAGAATTAATAAAATATTAAAAAAATAAATAAAATAATATTTTTTTATTAAGCCTTTAAAAAGGCAAAATTTTCAGCCCAAAAACATGTGAGGGTCGGCTAGAACCAGAACAAGAAGAGGGGAAGAGAAGAAAGAAAGAAAAACACAAAACCTAAGGGAAAATCAAGGGATTTCAAGTTGTTTTTCAAGATTCAAGCCAAACCAATGTAAGATTTCTTTAATTTTACCTTAACCCTAGCTTACCTATGCTTTAGTTTTTATTTTCCGTGATTGAATGATGAGTTATCATGGTGAATTCAATTCTGAAAAATGGGTATGGATGATGATTTGATGTTGGAATTGATTGAATTTGAACTATGTTAAGGTTTAGTGGTAGTTAAGCATAGTTATGAACAAAATTGCACGAAAAAATAATTTTTCCTCTTGAAACCCATTTATGCCGAATTTTAGAGGGAGAAATTGGTTGCTAAAATGATGTTTATTTGAGGTATTTTGATGAATTATGATGAATTATGGATATAGGAAATTAATGGGAATTTTCGGAGCAAAAATCAAAATTTTTACCCACTAGGGGTAAAATCGTAATTTTCAGTCTAGGACTGATACATTGACCCATATTCACTGTAATTGAACATTATGGATAGAATTGAACTATTAGAAAGTGAAATGGGTCAAATCGGAATTTAATTAAGGATTTTAGCAATTTAGACGCATGTAGGCGAGTCGGTCGGATATCGTGATTTAACGACTGTCCAAACCATTTTTACCCAATTTCCAAGTATGTAGAGCCTGAAATAAATTATATTTGTTGGACACAAATAATGGAAATTTGTGTCGTGAATCATGTATAGGTGGTGGGCTCCCGAACACCCGGGAAAATTTCGATGTTGTGGAATTAAAAACAGGAGTATCGTGCACTCCTGTGATGAGGTGAGTGGATAATTTACCGTTTTCAATATCTAGAGTAGTTTTATCTACTTTTGTGATTTAAAAATAAATTGAATTTATAAATGATTTTTAAATCAGAAAAAAAAATGATTTATTTACACTGAGTATATGGAGACCTGCATTAATTTGCGTTCATGTATAAAAATTGAAATTATGGCTTATGATCTTGGTGAGCATGCTTAGCTGATTTATTGTGTTAAAAATTGGCATGAATTGTTGTTTGTCGTGTAGGTTGGCTAGTATTAAAATGGCCTTGTTATGCTGTTGTAAATTTTATAAAGTTGGTGGATCATAATTAATAAAATACTGCAGTGAGGGTTGCCGTGGACTGCCTTTAGGAGGAGCACGGAAAAACTTGACTAATTGTTACCTCGGTCGTAGAGGCGAGTAGGGTAACTCCCGAGGTAATGTTACAATTCACTTCACGTTAAACCACCACGTGAAGATGAGTTTAGCCAACGTCAAGGATCGGCTGTATATGAAAAATTATGAAATTCTAATAGCCTAGGCGGACTCAATTGGACGCTCTGATCAAGTGTCAACGAGTATGAGATTTGGCTTAAGCCTGATTTTTATAAATAAATCATAAGCCTTGTATTTTGCTAAAATATGATTTCTTTGTATAATTGAATTAAATTTGGTGTAATTGATGCTATGAATTACATGATAGCATTGTGTTTTTATATTGTCTCAATCTACTCGACTTTAGATATCGTAGATGGCAATTATCTAATTCACTGAGTTGTAAAACTCACCACCCTCTCTTCCCCTTTCAGGCTTGAGATCACTGGTATGCACTCGGAGTGTATATAGAGGCTTGATTAAAGCTGCGTCCTTAGCACACAAAGGTACATAGTTGTAATTAGTAGGGGCCACGTGTCATTGTAAAAGATTTATACATTTCGTTTATTTGTAATACAATTTGTAAGAATTTATTTTACTTTCAATTTCTGAAAAATGATTTTCGATCTTTCTAAAAATATTGATTTGAAATAAAACTTAATATTTAGTTTAATATTTTGTTTATTCTATTCGTATGTAATGATTTTATAAATCGTGAAATTTTTGGATAAAGAAAGACGAAAATACCCCTGGTTGGTAAATTGTGTGATCTAATTATTTTAATTCAAAATCAGAATTTTTATTCTGTGAAAAATGTTCTTGGAAACTAATAACCACGGGGGATATGGAAAACTTGTACGAGATGCCTTACGAGGTCTCGATAGAGTACTCGGGGATTGAGTGTTTATCGAGACATTGCGGCAGTTGTCACGGGCTCAATGAGAGATTCCAGAGCGTGACACAAGTCCCTTAGCTTAAAATTTTATTTGCACTAAGATTTTTTTATTTTTTAACATGTCAAAATTTATTTACTAAAAGAGTTGACTTTTATCTCTTGAATTTTTTCAAATGTAAAAGAAATAAATTTATTGTTTTCAGTAGAATTTTTCTAATGATCTAAAGATATTAAAGCAGAAGAACCATTCAAAAAATGATTTTATATAATTTTTTTGGCTACCCTCGAATTTTTTTTTTTAAAAAAATGAATACTTTTATACTCAAACATAGTTTTTTCACCTTTTTCTGAAATTAAAATGTGACTAATATGTTCTTTCTCCATCTCAATTTGTTTATCTTTTTTAAAGAATGGTAACAAGTAAGGTAGGTATTAATTTTTAAATACTCATATTTAAACTTATTATAAAATCTAATACTCATATTTTAATCGGATCCTATTAGAAATATTCTATTAAAAAACTTGATTAAAATCCGAACTTGTTTATTTAGTTAAAAATGATGTGGAATTGCTATAAAACTCATCCGACTTAGATTTAATAATAAAAATAAAATTTAATCAATTTTATGCATTTTATTAGTTGAAATTAAATTAATAAATTTAATTTAAAATTTGTATTTAGACAATTTATATATTAAAATTAATAATTTATAAATTATAAGTAATACATACATTAAAAAAATATAAAAATTAAAGTAAATATTAACAATATCATTATATATAGTCGAATCTAGATAATTGATATCCATAAAGTTATTATCCATTCCTTACCCGAATTCATTTGTAAGGTGCCTTAATCCTTTTTAAATGAATCATATAATATCTCATGTATATATTACTTATCGTCATCCTTAACATTTTTTGACTTTCACAAAATTTAATAAAAAAACTTTAATATAAGTATAAAAATATAAAAATATTTAAATTTTTACAAAAAAAAAAAAAACTATATCAAAAGTTTTAAAGTCAAAAAATCGAAAATAATAAAAAAAATCATAGAGTACATATTTATTTGTTTTGGCTGTGAGGTACAACAATGTCATGTATTAAGTGACAGGCCATGATCTTAGGGCACATGGAGATATTTTATTAGATTTTGTTGGTGGTCGGTGTTAACTGTCAGGTAGCTCCAATATTTCCATCTTCCAATCTTGCATCTTTCAAACTTTGTCTCAACTACCAGAATTCCTCCAACATGGGTACTTGCAGCCTTTGTCTATACCCACTTTCTTTTCTAACATATAACATAATAATATATATAATATTTGCTCCCAATAAGTAATTATTAGACATGCATATAAAAATTATTAATGTTTTCATAAGAAAGTTTATCTATGGCATTTAATTATACGATTATATAACAATAAGAATATGTACATAGTGTCTCTTAATTTCTTGATAAAGTAATAGATTAATTAGAATAAGTATAAATTTTTTGCAAAATAAAAGTGTCTATCTTGTCTTTTTTCTTTTTATTGAAAGTGAATTTTATATACTTTAACTCAAAGAAAATAATCGAACAATTACAAAATAATGAATTTTAAAAAAATAAAAAAGACGGTTAAAATTTTTTTTTTAAAAATGTAAACAATTAAAATCTTAACGATAACAACAATTGACGTACATCACATGGGTTGAGAGCTACTTACTAATTAAAGTAAAAGTAAATTGATCTTTTGAAAAATTTATATTATATGCAACTATAATTAGGTTTCCAACTTGATATGAAATAAAAATGGTTAATTAAGTTATAACTAAATTGATTTTTTAAAAGAATAATTAATCTTTTTTTTTCCACTCAGATTATAATCTGAGTAAAACTAGCAAAGAATAATAAATTCAAATGCAAAAATAATGTAATTGCATAACTGAATGCTTTCATGAGTAAAAATATTTTAAATATTAAATGTTTTGAATATTGACGTAAAGGTAGACGAAATTAACTCACATATGATTAACTTGAAAATAATATTAAATTTTATTTTATTCATATAAAATTGTTTAGAAGAGGGAGATATTGGAATCTTAAATTTCGATAATCAAAGGGGAATAAAGCAAATAAAGAAAAAGAAAAATATTTGTTGGGATCCATGCTTTATGCTTATGTAATTCACAATTTGGATAGGAAAAATTGAAAATTATTGACTGTGGAGAGCAAGAAGGGGGAACATGCAATTAGACGTGGAAAAGTAGTGGCGGACCAAAGGAAGCATTGCATGTAAAAGGAGAATGATGAACAAATCATTTCTTGTACAAAAATCTTATTATGAAGCATGGATGCCACCTTCTCTAACTTTGGACTGTAGATTCTTAGCTTATTCTTTTACAGATTTAAATAAGCATAATACTTGAAAAAATTTAAATAAAATTTTATTCTTTTATTGCATTTAATTAAATTATTATATTTTTATTTTAAGTCAAACAGATCTTTATGATTAATGATTGACTAGTCATCATTAATCAAAATACCATATGTTATTTTTATGTTGACTTAGCATTTACGTGACATCGATGTAGAGGGTGAAAATATTACATAATCATGTCTGTGTGCTGTATTAATATACTATGTCATCACCTATTATGACATGTTAACATGTTACGTCAACGTCATATTGCATATAATAATTAATGATATTTTAAATAATAAAAGTTAGTCAATTATTAGTACCAACAGTTTATTTAGTTCAAAATAAAAGTATAAGAACTTAACAAGTGACTTCATTTGAATTTCATGACAAATTCAAAGATTGTTATAGATACTATGTTATTTAAATATTACTTTTTTTCTCCCTCTTTTATTTTTTCATTATTATAAAATATGTAATTAGGTGAAATTAAGATTTCTACACCAATTAAACATCAAAATGGTTGGCTTTGGTTGTCAAGGACTGAAAAGGTGGAACACAATTAAGAGATGGTTTCCATCCTCGTTCAAGAGGCACTAGAATACTTATTTGTCCAATTGCACTTTCTAGAAATTTCATTTGGTTTCAACAATGACTTGACTTGTCCTTCTTCACTCAGCAAAATAATTGTAGAAGTTGTCAAGGAGGGCCCTCTTTTAATTCCTTGGCTTCATCATGGGCTTTTTCATAAAGTTTCTTTATTAAGTGTAGACGCCTGACCTTTCGACCCCACTGCCGATTAATGCAGGGCTGAGGAGGGAGGAAATCCTAATTAATTCAACAGTAGAGAAAGATTAGTACTAGCTTTTTTGCTCTTAGCTTAAATCAGAGCTAGCACTTCAAAAGAAAATGGTTTTGCACAGTATTGTGTCTGGACTAGACCCATTACTAACTGAGATTTAGTATCACCAGTGACACAAAATTAATTGATGAAATTACCTGAATAATTAATTATATATTACAAAATTAATAACAATTGTCATATCGTGAAACGGAATTGTCAATAATTTTTTTGTCTAGATATGATTGATTACCTATTTGAATTTATTTATTTAAAATGTTACTCTAAATTTGACTTAATTTAATTTTTTTAAAAAAATTTCAATCTGTAAAACAATTTTAAAATTTGATGAATAGGGTTACGTGCAAAAAGTATTAACCCCTCACGACCCACATTAAAAAAAAATTACAATTACTTACCTGTTCTTAATTAAAAAATCATTGACTTAATATTTGCTTATATTTTTCTCATTAATGATAAAAATTAATATTTCAAATAAAAAGTACATGTCATTCAAATTTTCAAAACGCTTAAATTATCCAAAACTCATGTTTTATTAATTGAGTACATAAATTACCTTAATCTATTAAATTCTAATGCTAATATATTAAATTATTATTAAATTATAATTTAATGATAACATATCATCAAAAGACAACAAGTTTCAAACAAATTTTATTAAATTATAAGAAAGGATACTTTTATTATTTTATTCCTTATTTTATTATTTTTTTTATTTTTATTAATCAAATATTAAAATAATATCAAAATAACAATTTCATTTTATGAATCATAATACATAATCACTGTTTTGTAATATTCCCACATAATAGTTATTACATTCACCCTTGATATCATTCTGTGAATCAAAATTGCCTTTCCCAAATGGGAGATGGACAAAGTTTGCTCGTGAACATAAAGGCTTTCACTTTAGAATAAGCTAGAGGCTTTTTGATTGCAAGCCCAACATCTTGGGCTACATAACCAACCTCCGGGAGGCTGAAAGAAAGTTATATATAAATATATATTTCTTTTAAAAATACTATTATTTTAAATAAATATTCAATGTAAAATTAATTATCATATGATTTATTAATGATCATTTTATTTTTAAATAATGTTAAATCAATGGCATTCGGCTAGTCGTATAAAGATTGGTTGTTTTTATCAGCTTCTAAACTCGAGTTTCACACTTTTCTTAACTTCCATTAAATCAAAATTACTATGTTAGGTAGTCTCTGACTAACTATTGGTTTTTTTTTTTTTTGGTAATTCTTAAAATTTTGGACTAGTAAAAAGCAAAGAGTTGTGCCTCTCTCTGCTCTTAGATATCACGACCAAACTTTGGTAAGATAAATAATAGACAATTCGAAAATATATATAGTAAAAAATTTATTGACATATCCCTCCCTTACTCGTCGATTTTCTCTCTCTTCTTTGCTTGTCTCCACTCTCCTTCCTCTCTCCCACTTTTTGAAATTTTAAAAGAATTTATAAAATCAAAGAAAATCTAAAAGGCAAAAAATGCTTTTAAAATTTAAAATTTTAGTCATTGTCAATTACGGGTAAGCCAAGTGTTAGCCACACATGTTAAGTGTTTTGATTTCATTAAGTTACAGACTCTCGACTTCATCGTATTAAGTTATCTCCTATATGCTTTAGTAAAGATGTACATTAATGGATTTCACAAATTAAATTCATCTAATTTCATTATGCATGGTTTACTTTATATACAATATATATATATATATATACATACATATTAACAATCAAAATAACAATTATTGATTATTACACTAATTTGACATCTTTATATATATAAATATATATATATATATATCTGTATATGTATGTATGTAAAATTTACATTGTGTATATTTAATATTTCAATATTCACATAAATTATATATATATATATATAGACACAATCTTCATGGTGCAAAAATGAAAAAGGTTGAACAACAAAAACCTAACTGGCTATCCACATAGAATAACAAGCCTTGCTAATATATATTAATCTTAAGAGGGCTTTTTTTAAATAGGCGAAATCCATAAGGCGTTTCTGAGAATGGACCTCTCCAAAATTTTGATTGTTTTTAGACACAAGAAGTCACCTTTGGACCAAAATGCCCTTAATGAAACCGACGTATCCTTTTGGGTCCGCGCCTCAACCCGAAACGTTGCAACGGGTAAAGTCTCTTTATATGTGGTCCACCACTCAGTTCTCAGAGACAGACCGTACATCTCCTCCAAAGCCTTTTTGTCGATACCCAGTCGGCAGTCAAAGTTCGGAGTATTTTCGCAGTGGGACCATTTTAGAGTGGTTGTTATCAGCATAAAGGTGCTTCACATACTCAGCAGTAAGAGGAAGTTGAGAGTACGAGGAGAAAGGTATAATATTTTAAGAAGTTTAAGAAAGTTAAGGAAAGTATTTATTTATTTTTTTTTTAAATTTTGAACCGTGTGACGAAATGGTTATTCTTCATGTTGAGGGTTTTGGTTTTTGAGCATAAACCTATACACATATTGGTTGTTCATATTGATATTGGTTGTCGTTTGAAATGGTTGAATAGCGAGGTGAATGTGGTATTGTTGGTGTTGATGGGGTCGAAAGGTGACCGGCGTCGCGTGACTGGTTCACATGTATGCGTCCAGACACTTTGGTAGGAATTGGCATTTAGGGTAACTGATGGCTTACGTACCCGCTTTGCGTGACTGGATTTTGGCATGGGGTCACTAAGGGTGTGCGTGATTGCACTAGGGTTTAACATTGCGTGACATATTGATAGGTCATTGCGTGACAGCATGAGTGGATGGCATGGGGTCAGGGTTTGCGTGATTGCATTAGGCTTTAACTTTGCGTGACATACTGATAGGTCTGCGTGACAGCACGAGTAGATGGCATGGGGTCAGGGTGTGCGTGATTGTAATAAGGTTTACATTGCGCGATGGGTTTATATTGGTCGATGGGTTTACATTGGTCGATGGGTTTATATTGGTGCGTCACTTGTGTATTCGTCATTGCGTGACTAAATTAAAAGTCATTGCGTGACTAAATTAAAAGTCATTGCGTGACTAAATTAAAAGTCATTGCGTGACTAAATTAAAAGTCATTGCGTGACTTGTTTATATTGAATGGCTGCGTGACTTAACTGCATGAAATTTATCCGTGTGGCACTGCATGAAAGAAATTGGAACCGTAATGTATTATTATGGATAAACTGTAATGCTTTAATTTGTATATGTTGATTTGCTTAACAATCCATGCACGCCACTTGCATTAATTATGCTGGTCCAGGGCTGTCTAAAAACAGTTAAAAGTATGGAGGGGGTTATTTTATGAGTTAACTTACGAGGAGTCTATTTCTGAGAAATGCCTATTGTTTTTATTTTAATCTACAATGATGGTATTAACTAAATGGAAGGTGATCTGTTGTATGTTGCAGATGGCCAGCACAGGAACAGAGCATGATAATGTAGAATCTATGCTTTGTGTGCCGAGGCAGCAGTGGGGGTTCAACGCTGGCATTAACATCCACTGCAAGTGGCCGCAGCTACAAATGATACGGGAGATGATGTCCAAAGTGAACGAGTTGGAAACGTTGAAGGGAACATGCTTTGGGCACATGATGGACGTTGAAGCTGATAGGAATTTATTCTGCGCCAGTCTCGTGCACAACCTAATGCTGCACAGAATAAATGAACCGGCTGCCATCGAGGGCGAGCTATGGTTCGCCATAGGGAGAACAAAGGCCCGGTTCTCAAAAAGGGAGTTCTGCCTCGTGACAGGGCTTAAGTTTGGTGCCATACCGGGCCTTATTGTCAATCGATACGAGGCCGTCCCTGGAGGAATTCACCTGCGTTACTGGGGAGAGGGGAATGAGGTGAAGAGTCAAAAAGTTTTAGATACATTCAAGGGAGGCCAGTTTCAGCAGGAGGGAGATGCGACGAAGATGGCCCTCGTCTTGATTGCCCAAAATGTTTTATTCGGTCAAGACTACAGACGATCAGTGGTTCCATGGTTGCTGTCGCTTGTGGAGAACATCGAGGAGTGGAACGCATTCCCATGGGGCACTTATGTTTGGAGTCTGACCGTAGATTACATGACGAGGGGCTTCGAACCTCCTACTGCAGGAGTAGCGGGGAAAAGTCGCTACCACATCTACGGATTTATTTGGGCGTTTCAGGTAGTGTGCCATACACTGTTTATCATTATTCTTGTCACATAAGATTTAGGAGGTTAAATCTTTTCGCATAAGAATTTAGGAGGTGAGTAAAAAATGTTTTACCTTTGATGTGCAGTTTTGGGCGTTGGAAGCAATTCCTGTAATCCGAAGCCTATTTGGAAGGCAGCGCCAGTCGGGACAGGTTTGGCCAAGAATGCTAAAATGGCAATGTGACGAAAGGCCTGTAGGCTTCCACGCCAGCATTGCAAATCTGGAGGAAGAAGGGAAGGTGAGTAAATAAACCATATTTTTGTATTTAATAAAATTGAATTTTGATTGACATAGGCTAGCGAGGGTTATACCTAATGGTAATTCATGTTTTGGTGCAGTTGTGCGCGCTGAGGACGTTGGAGGCAACTGCAGAAGAGATGTCGACTGCGTACTGGGCCGACATTGAGGTCAACATCTCCGAGGGGCAGCAATACGTTCCATTATGGAAGTTGGAAGGTCGGCCAGAATTCGGTCCCCAGCAAAGGAGGAGGATAATGGACCGCAAAGATAAAAGTAAGGCAGCACGAGGCGTTAAGCGGAGACGCCGCGTGGACGAGGATGTCCCTCCCCATTTTGCTGAGGCCCCTGATTCTCCTCCTCCGTGTCTTCATGCTGCCCATGATGCTGCACCTCCTCCTGCTTCTGCTGCTTCCCCATCTGTTGAGGCGCGCAACCCACCGCTGCGTCCGCAAAAGACTATCAGCATTAAGCGAGAGCTGCAACGGATGCGGACACAGTGGAAGAAAGACCTTCAGTCCTTGAAGATCGATATGCATATGCAGATACAGGCAATACAGTTGGAGATCCAGCAGGCAATGCAGTTGGAGATCCAGCCACTGCATCAGCATATCGAGAAGTCAATGCAAGGGGCGGAGGATCGGATTGTTGGTCGGCTGATCGACCATTTTGAGGTATGCGCGTTTATGTTTTTCATTGCATGGGTTATAACATGTATGATGTATACAGTGTTCTAATGTGTTTAATTTTTGGAATCGTTCAGGCTCGATTTATGGGTCAAGACGATGGTGCGCGCGAGAAAGATGGCAGTGGGATTGGGGTTGATGTCGAGGACGCGGGTGCGATAAATCAGTCAACTGCATCGGCTCGAATGTCACCTCCCGCTGGCCCAATCGAACAACAGCCTGTGGCTATCCCATCCCCAGGAGAGGCAGCCCAGCTTCCTCATGATATACCTTCTCGTGCAATTAGTGGAGCCACAACTTCCCCGCGTCAAGCTCCTGCTCCTGTCCCAACTCAACCAGAGGCCACAGAATTAGTGGTATGGCAAGGTGAGATCACACCTGTATTTACGGAGGCTCCACCTCAACCTGAGCCCGAAGATGCACGTGTGACCTTTGCCAGCATATACCTTCGAAGCCCGTACGTTAACCCACTGTCGATCCAGCGCAAGTCGAAGGACAAATTGAAGGCCAGATATGAGGCCTTCATGAAAAAAGATCAAGCCAGGTAAACGATCAAGCCTTCTGTCTTTATGGTTCTAGTGTATTCATTTCATAGTCTTTTGACATCAGTGTTATTATGAAATAAATATGCAGGGTTAACATTCTGGGCATCGAAGGACAGGAGGGCCCTGATTTTTTTCGGCGATTGGAGACGCCGACAGAGTTGATGGACACCCAACATATTGATGCATGCATCAGTGTGTTGTGTAAGCGGGCGCGCGAGCACCATCGACAACACTACAAGAGCAGAATATGCATCGTTGACACCACATTCTATGTATGTATATCATATTTTAGTGAGTTGTAATTATTCAAATGTAAGGTCTGTGTATTAGTTAGTTTTATTTATTTAACTATTGTGCGTAACGTAATTGGCAGCTAATTTTGCTCGGGCTGAGCAAAGAAATGGAGCCTTCCCCTAACGATGAGGCATTCAACCCTAGTGAGGCGGTAATTCCAGACCATCTGCTGGACTATGCAAGGGGTTTCAGTTCTCCATGGGGTTTGGCCTTGGATAAGGTTGACTCAATTCTCGCACCGTGCTATTTTGACGGACACTGGGTGGTAGTGCACATCAACTTGCGAAGTTGGTCTATGACGTTAGTGGACACATCGTACGGTCGGGACGACGCATATAAGTCTGGCTTGCGTGATAAGCAGATGAGTCCACTAACATCATTGTTTCCCGTTATATGCCACCAGTCGGGGTACTTTACCGGATCGCGTCGTCAAACGCGACCTTTGACACCAATGAGGTATAAATTAAGAGCAAAGACCCCGGTACAGAAAGATTCAGTGAGCTGCGGGGATTGGGTTATCGCCTTGTTGGAGTGGTTCATCCGGTCGGATCCTCCAGCGCTGAAGGCAAACGCCATAGAAGGCATTCGAAATAAGTTTGCCTTAGAGATTTTTGCAAACAGCTCGAGTTCTTAAATTTTATTATTTGTTTATTCTTTTTCAATCTGCAAATAACATTGTTTCGTATCATGTCCATATTATTCTTTGTTCTATCATTTACATATTGTTCTTTGTATTCTTTATTGTTTCAATTAACAACAAGAACAGTTATGTATTCATTGCTGTTATACGCATACGGCTGCAATAAGAACAAAATTGTTTCTTCTTTCCTTTGTTTCTTATTCGCATCGTAAAGTCTATTAGTCTTAGTCTATTACAGTATTTACATGGCATCGTGATTGCCTCCGCGTCGGTGCGCACCCGCCCTTAGTTTACAGCATATATGACATGTTGAATTGCATTGCGCGACACAAGGTTGTAACCAGTTGATATTGAAGTGGGTTACTCAACGCACATACAATCGAGTCCCAAGTTTATATTGATTCGCGTTAGTATTTGAGAAACAGTAGTTATTATGGAATCGGGTGAGTTATCGACTTGGATGTCGTGACTACTAAATATGGATGGCGTGAACCTTTAAGATTTAGCATTTGAGAAACAGTAGATATTGAATGGCAACATCTGATATGGAGTGGCGTAACTTGTCATGGGAATCGCGTGACTGGAGAACGGGAGTTGCGTTAGTGGTTGTTATGGAGCTGCGTGACTAGTTGATCCATATCGCGTCAGTGAGCTGCTGTCACGTCACTTGTCATGGGAATCGCGTGACTGGCGAACTGGAGTTGCGTTAGTGGTTGTTATGGAGCTGCGTGACTAGTTGATCCATATCGCGTCAGTGAGCTGCTGTCGCGTCACTTGTCATGGGAATCGCGTGACTGGCGAACTGGAGTTGCGTTAGTGGTTGTTATGGAGCTGCGTGACTAGTTGATCCATATCGCGTCAGTGAGCTGCTGTCGCGTCACTTGTCATGGGAATCGCGTGACTGGCGAACTGGAGTTGCGTTAGTGGTTGTTATGGAGCTGCGTGACTAGTTGATCCATATCGCGTCAGTGAGCTGCTGTCGCGTCACTTGTCATGGGAATCGCGTGACTGGAGAACTGGAGTTGCGTTAGTGGTTGTTATGGAGCTGCGTGACTAGTTGATCCATATCGCGTCAGTGAGCTGCTGTCGCGTCACTTGTCATGGGAATCGCGTGACTGGCGAACTGGAGTTGCGTTAGTGGTTGTTATGGAGCTGCGTGACTAGTTGATCCATATCGCGTCAGTGAGCTGCTGTCGCGTCACTTGTCATGGGAATCGCATGACTGGAGAACTGGAGTTGCGTTAGTGGTTGTTATGGAGCTGCGTGACTAGTTGATCCATATCGCGTCAGTGAGCTGCTGTCGCGTCACTTGTCATGGGAATCGCGTGACTGGCGAACTGGAGTTGCGTTAGTGGTTGTTATGGAGCTGCGTGACTAGTTGATCCATATCGCGTCAGTGAGCTGCTGTCGCGTCACTTGTCATGGGAATCGCGTGACTGGAGAACTGGAGTTGCGTTAGTGGTTGTTATGGAGCTGCGTGACTAGTTGATCCATATCGCGTCAGTGATGTATAATATCGCGTGTGTGCTTAGTATGGAATCGTCAATTGATATTATAAGTTGATATCGAGTTGTTCGGTTATTGGAACCGCATTAGAGTTGTTGTTTCAAGTTCCAAATATCCTAACTTCGGAGATATCTAAGATGAGTCACAGAAGCAAACGCACGTCAGTGAGCAGTGGTGAAGGCGGCGCCGCCGATGCGGAAACATCGTCCGGATCGGCGGTCAGTTCCTGTATACAAAATTTCACCCATCCGTCGCACGCTGCGAAATTCAACGCCAGATGGGCCAAAAGAAAGGTAATGCCCGGGCGTATAATTGACTTTGATTATTTAAGGTCAATCGATTTCCCATACCTTGCGAACTTTGAAAATTTTGGATGGACACGATACTTGCAACTGAAGAGGCCATACTACGAGAATTTGGTCCGGATTTTTTACTTCAATGCAAGACAAAGATATGCTGAGTCGGAAACATCTAGGGCTGTGCACCATGACGATTCGTTTGTCACTCACGTCATGGGACAACGTATCGTTGTTACGCGCGATTTGATAGAACGCGTCTTTCACCTGACTTCGATGCAATCAGATCTGTGCCATGTCAGTGGCGGTGGGAACCTTGTGTCCGCATTTATCCGCCCTCCTTCAAGACAGAGTGAAAGTCCTAATTGGACAAGGATGTCTTTCTTTGATCAAGTGTTGCATCTCATCATCGCTCACACTATCCGTCCTCGCCAAGCGATGTATGTGAATATCAGGACAGAGGGGCTCTGGTTCTTAAATAACATCAAATTGTCCCGCCGTATCAACCTTGCTAAATTCATAATGGACGACATGCTCCTGACAATTGACGGTCTCAACAGAAACCTGCCGTACGGCATGTTGATCAGTGAGATAATAGACTACTTCAATGTCGACAGCCGTTGTGATCCGCCAATAACCCATGCTTTGTTCGATCACATCAATGAGCACAGTATTAAACAGCTCGGTTTTGAGTTCAGGAACAACACATGGGTTAGGAACGAGCCAGTCGATGTTGATCGAGCATTCACTCGTCTCCTTTCATTTATGGAAACAATGGACGCAAGGTTGAATGCCCGACTAGAATTGTTGGAGGGGCAGAATCGTGAGCTGTTGCAGCGCCAACAACAGTTGGAGGATCTAGTTCGCTCTCAATTCGCACCTCCATCATGATGGCTTTTCTGACTGCATGCTCTATTTCAAATGTAATTATAATTATGAGTATTATTGGTATATTTCAAATAAGAATTTGATTGTTTACAAAGAGACAGAAATTATATGATGTTTGGTATACTTTATATGGAGGTTTTCTCATATGGGTGATGTTGTTGTCCTTCCACAACCCCAAAGGTTGTTTATAGCTAGCTAGGGGTTGCATGTATAGGTGAAAATATTGGCGTGTGTTTGGCAGTAACAATCATGATATCTATGACGGTGCTGAAGTTCCACAATCTTCAGGTACGACATCTGTAATGTTATCACTGTTTGGAGCCCGCAATGGACAGGTGTTTCGTGTGTGCCCGGGTTGTCTGCATATTGAACATGCCTTCCGTCGTCGTCGTCGTCCATCCGGAGGATGAGCATCTGATGTTTCCCCGGGTGCTGATGGACATGTAAACGGCGTCCGGCAATTTTGTCTATTATGGCCATAGCTCTTGCATTGTGAACATCTACGTCGGCGAATGCCTTCCCCAGCCGATGGAATCCTTTTCCTCCTAGGTCTCCCCGCTTGACCTCGACATGTTGGTGGCAGAACGACGATTTCTTTAACGGATTGGGGGACGTCCCATTCACTCGGATGGACAACTGGGCGAATGGGAACTGAATATCCTTCCACCCAAGAGCTAGTCGTGTAATAGTCCGAGCAGAATTCAATGGGTGAACGATTGCACTTACTGCGAAGGCAATGAAATCTCAGTTGGGGAACAATGTAAACATGTAAAAAATTGAATGATCAATACCCTAAATAAGAAAAGAAAACATGATTATTCACACCTTATTACCGCCATTGCATGCGTGCAGGGGAGTAGATCACTCTGGAACTCACCGCATGAATAAGTCTTCGTGCATAGGTTGACGAATGCGTCCGTGTTCCCGCCTATAACTCGGAACTCCACCAGATCGATTGGTTGGATGGAGAAATGACATGCTGCATTCAACCGTTTGTTCAACAGATCGGTAGCCCAAGGGCTGAGTGGCGTGGTCATATTCAATGCCTCGTTGTGCCGGTCATGGAACCAACGTTGGAACATGCCTCTGATGCACTCGATCAAGACGGTTATTGGCATTTTCCTTGCATGCCTGAGGCAGCTGTTAATACACTCCGCAATGTTGGATGTCATCAGCTTGTATCGCCTTGCCGGTGACCGTGCACGTGCCCATCTATCAGGTCCTATTCTCATCAGGCGGTCATAAGCAGGTTTGCAAATCTGTTCCAGCTCAGTCATGTGTCTGGTAAAATCGGACAGCCTATAGCAGTTTGCAGCCAATGTGAAAATGGCAGCAACATCGGTGCGCTTGAACAGGTTTTTAATGTTTTTCCCTAAGTGGTAACTGCATAGACCGTGATGCGCGTCGTTGTACACATTCTCAACTGCCTTCTTAATCGCAAGATGCTGGTCAGAAATTAACATGTAGTTTTTGGGACAACCAATTGCACGACGCAATTGGTTAAGAAACCACGACCAAGACTCTTCGTCCTCGACGTCGCCAATGCCGAATGCAACTGGATATATCTGCTCGTTCGCATCTTTGTAAACCGCAACAAACAGAATACCCTTGAATCTACCTTTTAGATGTGTGGCATCGATAGTAAGTACAGGCCGCATTACAGAACGAAACCCCTGGATACATGACCCGTACGCCCAGAAGCAATATTTGAATCGGCGTTCCTGATCTGTAGCGACACTCGTGAGCGTACCGGGGTTTTCACGTTCCAACATGTGGAAATATGAAGGGATGAGTTGGAATGACTCTTCCGGGGGACCGAACACAAGATTTTCAGCATACTGCTTCGCTTGCCATGCCTTTCCATAAAGGCATTGCAATCCCCACGTGCGATTCATCTCTTCCATTATTTCCTTAGGTCTCAATGGGGTAACATAATTTCCTTGCAGCCTGGTCGAGATAAGCTCACCAATAACCCTTGCGCTCGCAGTTCGGTATCCACATTGCAAAACATCAACAATACACGTGTGTACCTTATGCAATTTCCGAATTTGCCAGTAATATCCCTCAGGCAACTTCATTGCATGCAAAGCAAACTTGCATGCCTTCTCCTTACAACCCACCTCAAAACGAGCGCGGCATGACTTTTTAACTCTTACCTCAAAATGCTCTTTTATTGCCAACATGCTCAAAACACGTTTCAAATCGGACTTCGATCGAAACACTTGTCCGCGATGTAAGTGGTCGACGTGTGCTCCAGATTCCTCTGTCGCAACTGTTTGGAAGGATATCATATCTACCACGGGAATGACCCATTGACGAGACACCCCTGTATTTACCCTCTCTTCATCACTGTCCACTGGCGAACGAATGCCGTTCCTTTGGGCGATGCCGTCGTCCTTAATAGGCTCGGCACCCTCAACATCTTCTAACGCAACAGTTGTGGCATGGTCTTCGAACTGAACCCCTTCTAACGCAACAGTTGTGGCATGTCCTGTGCTGCCATCTGCACGATTGAAAGCAGGGAGGTCAATGTGCTCACCCCCGTCATCATCTGAACATGCATCGTGCAAGTCATCATGTGTATCCGCCGTGTCATCCTCTTCAACATCATCTTCAATCTCATCAGATGCATCGACATCGTTAACAACCATCACAGTGTCCTTTACGAACGGCGATTGACCAACTGAAGCTCCATTTGATAGATTTGTTTGTTGCAGTGTACCATGAAATTCATTCGATGCACATTCTGATCGGAATTGTGCAGACATCATTTGCAGACACCTCAGGTGTGTCCCGGCCTGCTCAAACTCTTGACGATACGTCAAACGTGATTGCCATGGTTGTATGTTAGGCAATGCATGCTGTGGTATGTCAGAATAATTACCATTCTGTTGTAGGCGATGACTATGTTGGATACCATGTTCATGTCGAATATCGTTTCCCTTTCCTGCCTTAACTGTCACAAACACAGCAACTGCCCTCTTATCTCGCAGAATACTTGCTACATCTTCATCATCCCTGATAACTATGCGGGAAACCCCTGCAGCATGTCTCAGCGATGCATGTAGATCAATTTCATTCTTCTGTGCGTCGACCCCGACAACTTCTTCAACCAGCTTCACTAGGCCTGATAATGACAAATCACTCCCAACAACCCTAACTCGTGTATCACCACCCTTGTAAATGTCATCGACCCACTGACCACCGTATGTAATCATAACCTTAACATTTGGCACGCTGCTGAAATTTGTCCAAAAATAATTGTCATAATCAGTCAATTTTTTTTAAACATAAGTTCCCAATAATGCAAAAAAAAAAAAAAACAACTTACGCAATGCCTAAGTCACATTTGGCTGGCGGATGAAATTTAACAGAATAAGTGTTGCAATGTATAATACACATTCATGCCACGCCTAAAAACCAGTTAACGTAAGCCTCGTTACAAGATGTGCATTGCACAAGTCAGTCACGCAATACAGCATGTCACGCTATATATAAAAACCAGTCGCGTTATATATAAAAAACCAATCACGCAATGCCCAAATACTAGTGACCAAAAGCATCAAAACGAGATAAATTGCACAAGTCAGTCACGCATTACAACATGTCATGCTATACATAAAAACCAGTCACGCTATATATAAAAAACCAGTCACGCTATATATAAAAAACCAGTCAAGCAATGCCCAAATACTCGTGACTAAAAGTATCAAAACGAGATAAATTCCACAAGTCAGTCACGCAATACAACATATCACGCTATACATAAAAACCAGTCACGCTATATATAAAAAACCAGTCACGCAATGCCCAAATACTCGTGACAAAGCATCAAAACGAGATAAATTCCACAAGTCAGTCACGCAATACAACATGTCACGCTATACATAAAAACCAGTCACGCTATATATAAAAAACCAGTCACGCAATGCCCAAATACTCGTGACAAAGCATCAAAACGAGATAAATTCCACAAGTCAGTCACGCAATACAACATGTCACGCTATACATAAAAATCAGTCACGTTATATATAAAAAACCAATCACGCAATGCCCAAATACTAGTGACCAAAAGCATCAAAACGAGATAAATTGCACAAGTCAGTCACGCATTACAACATGTCATGCTATACATAAAAACCAGTCACGTTATATATAAAAAACCAATCACGCAATGCCCAAATACTCGTGACCAAAAGCATCAAAACGAGATAAATTGCACAAGTCAGTCACGCATTACTTTTGGTCATGCTATATATAAAAACCAGTCACGCTACATGTTCGGCCTGTTATGATGTTTGGCCTGGGTTTTGGTTTTAAGAGGTAGATACAGATGGGGAGATGAAACGCTAGGCCGAACAGGTGCCGCCCCCATTAATTGCACTTATATGGGGATATGGGTGTAGAAAACGAAGAGTCATCATTCATGCCTATAAATACAGGGAACCAGTAAGCATTTTAATCAATTATCTTAATCAATCTAGGATAATTTAGAAAGTCTACAGGCTTCCGCGGATCTAACCCAAGATATTGGCGAAGGGGCAACCTCCTTCCGCCCTGCATCTGTACACTCTCTTCCTCTTCCAGTACTCCTTCTTCCTCTTCCTGTACTCCCTCTTCCCCTCACGCAGTTAGGTTGAGGAAGATGGAGTACAGATAGAGCAATGAGGGAGTGCTGAAGGGGGCGGAGGGAGTACAAGCAGAGGGCGAAGGAAGTACAGGAGGAAGAAAGATCTCCTTGATTCCATCTATTGGCTGTTGATTGGAGGCAACCTCCTTCCGCCCTGCGCCTGTATAGCCTCCTCCTCTTCCAGTACTCTTTCTTCCTCTTCCTGTACTCCCTCTTCCCCTCACGCAGTTAGGTTGAGGAAGATGGAGTACAGATAGAGCAATGAGGGAGTGCTGAAAGGGGCGGAGGGAGTACAAGCAGAGGACGGAGGAAGTACAGGAGGAAGAAAGATCTCCTTGATTCCATCTATTGGCTGTTGATTGGAGGTCTATTCCTACCAAAGTGTCTGGACGCATACATGTGAACCAGTCACGCGACGTCGGTCACCTTTCGACCCCAATAATAAAACCAAGAAGCCATAACACATACCTTGATTCCATCTCCGCACTTTGGAAACCTCAGAAAGTTCGCTGGCGATATAGACCTCGATGGCGACAGCTAGACGGCGAGATATATACCCCAATGGCCTTGGAGAGCTGGACGGAGGGATAGCTGAATCGAGATTTAATTTTGGAATTTTAATCTGAATGGCGGGAGAGGATAAAGAGACTGAGACGCTCACTCCTGATTTGGATTAATTGGTCTAAAGGGTATTCTTGTCAAGTTGCCCCAAATATTGTCTACAAACAGTTAAAATTATATGGATGGTCATTGTTGAAGTGCGGTTACTCGGGTGTCCATTTCTCACAATTTCCTCTTAATATTGCATTACATGTGATACACAAGTGTAGTTATTAATAAATAAAAAATCTGCTCCTCTAACTCCCCCTCTAAGCTAAAAGCATATAGCTCTTGCAATGTGACAAGCCCCACAAAAACGAAGAAGCTACGCTTATTCTTGCCAACACTATATTTTGTAGAGCCAAATATAGAATTAGCTTCACACAAAACTGTTATCATGAGTTGTATATGTGTGGTGTAATTATTAATTCTAAGAATATTTTGAAAACAATTTTTTTTATGTAATTGTTTTGTTTTTTTATTTTACATGTATTTTAAGAAAATTTAAGATTAAAATAGTTTTTTATTTATTATTTATTTTATGTAATACCTCGTACTCTCGTTGGACACAAATAAAATTTTATTGATCAAACGAGTGATCAATGGATGCGAATTGGCGTGCTAAGGAACACTTAAGAATAAAATGTTTCGCACGCGCGAAAATAGTAATTTAAATAATAATATTTTTATCGGAGGTGAATTAGTGAGTTAAAGGATGATTCGGAAGTAAACCGACACATCATAATGTGTTTCGGGGCCAAAGCAGGCAAGTGAAAAATTTTGAAATAAAATAATATTAAAATATTAATATTTTATATGTTGTCGAAAATTAATTATGAAAAACGGAATATGACTAAATTAAGTGGGGGAGAAGAAATAAAGAATAATTTTGAAGGAAAACGACGAAAAACATACGACGTGATTTTTATTGTGTGAACGCGGTGAGTAAATATTTAAATATTATGGAGACATCGCGTTGAAATTTAATTTCAATATTTTAGTTATTCACGTATAAGAGAAGGAAAATAGATGAAAATTATAATTTTTACACGTGTCGGAAGAATTAATTTTAAAAATATGAGAATTAAAGGGTGGTGTATTAAATAAAATAAAGATAAGAGATAATATATAAATTTTATTAGTTTGAAGAAATAAAAAAATCAAATAAAGATGAAATGGATAATAAAATAATGAAATAAAAGTGAAGAAAAGTTAAAATAATTTTTAAGTGTAAAGACATGGTCACATGAAGACAATAAAAGAAATGAAAATGAAATGAAATGAAATGAGGTGGGGGCTGGCCACATGACAAGAAACATGGAAAAGAGTGAATGGTCGACCTTACAAAGAAAAATCAAAGGAAAGAAATGAAAGGAAGAAGACAAAAGAAAATGAAAGAAGAAAGGAGAAATAAAAAGAACAAGGAAGAGTCTAGAAGGAAGGAAGGTCGGTCAAACAAGGAAAAATGAGAAAAAAGAAAGAAATAAAGGAAGGAAGAAAGAGAAAAAAGATAACAAGAAGAGAAGTCGGCAAAAGAGAGAAAGAAACAAGGGGAAAGCCGAGCCAAAAAGGAAGAAAAGAAGAAAGGCAAGGCTCGGTCATGAAAAGCTGAAGAAGAAGAGAAAAGGCCGAGCAAAGGAAAAGAAAAAGAAGAGAGAAAGGATGGGAGAAAAATGAGAAATAATGGAGCAAAAAGAGAGAAGGAAAGAAACGGAAAGAAAGTGCCGTGAGGTGAGGAAGGAGAGAGTTGAAAATTTCTAGGTTTTTGTTGTAAATTTTGAGGTAAGGAAAGCTGATTTTATTGAGGTTTTTATGATTGATTTTGGTGCTGAAAAAGTGGTGAAATTGCTGCTGAAAATTGAGCTAAAAATTGGTTGTTTTTGGAGGCTTAAAGTGCAGTTTTGATGGTTGGTTTTGAGCTGAAAATTTAGCTAAAATTTCTGCTGGTTTTGAGGTTGAAATTTTGATGGATTTAGAGGTGGAAAAAGGGCAGCAAAGTTGTTGAAAATTGAAGCTAAAAAGGGTAGGATTTTTGCTACCAAACAGTGAGAAAGAAAGGAGGAAAGGGTGACCGGTGGTGGAAGAGGAAGGGCTGCCACCATTGGCGGAGAAGGAAGGTCACGGTGGAGAGAAGCCACGGGTTGGGAGGAAGAAAGCAAGAAAGAACGTGGAAGAGAGAAAAAGAAAAGAAAAAGAAAAAGAAAAGAGAAAAAGAAAGAAAATAGAAAATAAAAATGAGCCAAATAGAAAATAAAATTGAGCAAGGCCCAATAGAGAAATAAAATTGGGCAAGGCCCAACAGAAAAAAAAATGGGCTTAGCCCAATGGGAAGAAAATTTGAGAAAACCATGGAGAGGCCCAAGGTTATAAAGAAATGGCAAAGGCCCAATGGCAGTGAGCAAACTACATTGGTAAATGTACAAAGATTTTACTTGAAGACTGAGATTAGGAGTATATCGACTCCTAAGTACTATGAGTAAACTTACTATCATCTTAATTATCTATAGTAGTTTTATTTAATTTTGTGATTTTATGAAAAAATGGTTTAAATGGTAAATTATCATGTTTTATAGGAAAATGTGATTTTTAAAATGATTTTATAAATTTTCTAGAAAATTGAATAATGGTTTCAAAAATAGAGTAATTGGAGACTGTTTGTTTATGTTATAAATTTCTGATTTTAAATTGAATGACTTATGGTAACCTTCACGTGAATGGCTGGTTTTATAATATATTAAATATGTGAACTATTTGATTCGCCTTGATAGGCGGGGTACAATTGTGTCAGCCATGTCATGCGGTTGAGATTTTATGATATGGTGGGGTTATTCTACACTGCAGTGACAGGTTGCCGTGAACTGCCTTTAGGAGGGGCACAGTAAACCTGGCTGATTCTTACCTCGATTGGAGAGACGCGTAGGGTATCTCTTGGGGTGAGGTTTGAGTTCACTTTACACCTAACCACCACGTGGAGGTGAGACTCAGCCAACGCCAATGAATGGCTGTGGTTTGAGAAATTATGAAATTTTCACAGCTTTGGCGGATTTGAGCGGATGCCTCGGCCAAGGTATCCTCGAGTACAAGTTTTGGCATAAGCCAAGTGTTCTCAAGAATTTCATAAGCCATGTTTAGTAATGTGATGAAATATAATTGTTCTTATGGGTTGAAACAAATTTTCATGTTATGCATCACATATGGTGATGAGATATTTTTATTGTCTCCCTTTACTCGGCTTTAGATACTCTAAATGGTATATGTTTACTCACTGGGATTATGTAATCTCACCCCTCTTCCTATACATTTTTCAAGCTCAGGACAATTTGTTGATAGCCGATTAAGATGAGAATTAATCTCGGAGTTGCATTCTAGAAAGTAAAGGTACATAGCCTTACATCTTCTTGGTCAGTTTGGGGGGCCCACGTGTCACTGGAATTTACAGTTCATACCCTAGTTCACGGCATGATAGTATATGTGAATTTATTTTGTTTTTACGTTGTAAAAATTATTTTTAAATATTTCTAAAAATATTGTTTTATAAGAATTAGAACATTTTATTGAATATTTCTATATATATTCAAATAGTTACAATTTTACTTCAAATAAATGTTTTAGACTTCTAAATTTATTTCTGGTTACGAAATATGCGTTTTTCACCCACACATTGCATTCTTCGCCTGTCTCAAAATTTTTGAGGGTAAATAACTAAAATGCCCCTATGAGGTTAAAATTACATTTCTATTGTTTTGAATTAAAAAAAAATTTTAATCTTTTAAAATACGATGTTTGGCAATGACTGCTCACAGGGGAGGTAAGAAAACAAGTACAAAAGCCTTGCGATGTTTCGGTTGGTATTCGGGGTATGAATGCCTATCGAGACGTCGCGGCGGTTGTCATGGACTCGATGGGAGTTCCGGGTCGTGACATTTTACTTGCATATTAAGTAGGTTTAGGTCTAGTCTTTGCTTAGATCTTAAGTATTTTTTACAAAAACAAACTGAAAAACTACTTTCTTCATTCTCTTTGAGAAAATACAATAACAAAAATAAATGCTTAAAATACATGTAAATCCTTATAATTTATATTAAATCCATTAAATTTCAAAATTGATATTTTTCCCAAAACATCAAACCACGTTAACAAACATTAGAAATTGACTAAACTCTCCATGGCCTCTAGACATCAAAACCCTTCTTTGTAACTAGATTACACCATTCATTCATCTCTAATTTTCTTCTTCTTCATCATTACCATCCACTCTAAACACAAAAAACCTCAAGCTTAAGTCCATTTGTGTTAAGTTTTTTCCCCTTTCTAGATTCCTTAATCATTATAAAGACTATATTTGATTGATTTGTTGCAAAACAATATCTTTTAAGGTGGTCCTTGTTGGTGTATTTTCAAAAACAAAGGTTATGTTACATAATGAAAAGCTATCTTAGCTCAAAGGTAATGTCACATAAAGTGACATAGTGTGTCTATTGGATTGTAAGCAGGTTTTCGTGTGAATGGTTATGTCTCTTGATAAAATAACATCCAAAAGTTATGAGACAAATTAAAAAAACACCATAGCTCAAAAGTTTAAATATGAAAAGTTATTGTTTCAAATAATAACTCAAAGATTATGTTTTATGGAATGAATAGTTATCTTTTCATAAGATGATTATTGAAACAATACCTTTATTCAAAAATTGTGTCTAGCAAAATGTAAAGATGCCTTTTAGACAAAATGGTGCCTTAATGAAAGGGTTGTATCATTGAAGAAGAGACACTTGCAAGCTTATATAAAAGGCTTGTTGTCAACCATTTTGACACATCAAATCAAAAACAAAACAAGAGTAGAAATATCAAGAGCAAGAAAAGTGTTTTGTTTTATTAACATAAACACTTAAGTTCCCATCAACTACAAAAGAGTCCAAATTCTTTATAATTTATTTGCTGCAGAAAGTAGGCTCTAAGGCCAAACAATTTTACAAACCCTCGAGTGTATCTAGCGGTTTACTCTCGTAAAGTGCAAGACGAAGTTAGACGTTGGCTTCATTGTATCCCTAAGGCTATTCACATTATTCCTTTTTGCATACCAAGTGGTGGGGGCGAAATAAGTCTTAAAGATAGCGTCTATTGAAAGGCTCACCTTGAAGTCAATTTTGCCGATTCCTTGATTTCCATTTAAACCCCATTTGCACTAACAATTTTAAGACTTATTTTTGTGGCATTCAAAATGGCTTCACTTAAAGAGATAGCTACCAACATTGTCAAGTTACATTGCTTTGAAGGAGAAAACTTTATTCGATGGCAGAAAAAGATACGCTTTTTCCTCACAACTCTTAAAGTCGCTTGTATTCTAGATACACCATGACTAAATGAAGAAAGTGGTGAAGAATCTATGGATAGAACTCGTTTGAGGCAGAAATGGGATAATGATGACTACATATGCATCGGACACATTCTTAATGGAATGTTGGATATATTGTTTGATGCGTACCAGAATGAAGCTAGTGCAAAACAACTTTGGGACAAATTAGAAGTAAGATACATGGCTGAAGATGCAAGTACCAAAAAATTTCTAGTTAGTCATTTCAATAATTACAAAATGGTTGATAATCGTTCTGTTATAGAGCAATTGCATGAGCTTGAATGCATTCTAAATAACTTTAAGCAATATGGTCTTAAAATGGATGAAGCTATTGTGGTATCTTTAATAATTGATAAGCTTCCCCCTTCATGGAGAGATACTAAGAAAACTCTAAAACATAAAAAAGAAGATGTCTCTAGAGGACCTTGGTAATCATCTTCGAATAGAAGAAGATTATCGTAAACAAGAATAAGTCAAGCAAGATGAAAAAGAAAAAGATTATAATAAAAAGAATCTTGAAACTTCGAAGGTCTGTGTGATAGACCACAAACCATCAAACAAGCCGGTCTCACGCAACAAAAGAAAACATTTTGTGGGTATCAATGACAAAAGTCATAAGATCAAAAGGAACAAAAATGGGCCATGTTTCCATTGTAACAAACTTAGACACTTTAAGGCGGAATGTAAATTTTTGAAAAACAAGACACAAAGTGTGAACAACAACAAATTTATAGCTATGGTTTCTGAGGTCAATATTCTCCAAGATGATAGAGCATGGTGGATTGACACTGGTGCAACTAATCATGTATGCAACGACAAGAGTTTCTTTAAGACTTTGGAAGCAGTTAATGATGAAACTGTGCTATGCATAGGAAATTCCTCCACTACACAAGTAAAAGGAAAAGGCACTATGGAACTTATGTTTACTTATGAAAAAAATACTTGTATTAAACAATGTTTATTATATATCAGAAGTTAGAAGGAATCTTGTGCCATGTGGTTTATTGAATAAGTATGGCTTCAAATTAGTATCTGAAGCAGATAAGTTTATCCTTACAAAAGGTGGATAATATGTGGGAAGTGGACATTCTTGTGAAAACATGTTCAAACTCAATATTAATAAGAATATTACTAGTTCTACTTATATTGATGCCTCGTTTAATGTTCATGATAGTAAAACAATTTTGTCTAATTTATAGCATAATATATTAGGTCATGTTCATTATAGAAGAATGCATGATATGGCTAAATTAGAATTAATACCCAACATTGATGTAAATAATGATATGTTCAAGACATGCATGGTTACTAAAATCAAAAGAAGCTCATGTCCTAAGGTAGAAAGAAACTCCAAATTACTTGCATTAATACACTTTGATATTTGTGACATGCATAGTACTCCATTTATTGGTGGAAAGAAATACTTTGTAACATTTATAAATGACTTTTCTAGATATTGCTATGTTTATTTATTACATACTAAAGATGAAACAATTGAAAAATTTAGAATTTATAAAAAAGAAATTGAATTGTATTATGAATTACTTATCAAATGTTTTCGAAATGATAGAGGAAGTGAATTTTATGATCCCAAGTTTTTTGAGTCCACTGCTATTATTTATGAGATTACTACTCCATACACACCAGAACAAAGTGGTGTAGTGGAACGTAAGAATCAGGTTCTTACAGAAATGGTCAATGCTTTGCTTTCTAATTCAGGTTTGGGAAAAGGATTTTGGGGCAAAGCCTTATTAACGGCTTGCCATATACTAAATAGAATCCCTAACAAAAAGAGCAAAACTACTCCTAATGAGATATGGAAAAAAAGAAAGCCAAATCTTAATTATTTAAGCGTTTGGGGATGTTTAGACATAGTAAGAGTTTCGAAGTCAAAGAAAGGAAAATTGGGTGAAAGAGGAATTGAATGTATATTTATAAGATATGCTGAACATAGTAAAGCATATCGTTTCATGGTGATAGAGCCCAATTATTCATATTGCAGTAATATAGTCATAGAATCAAGAGACACTATCTTTGATGAAACAAGATTCAATTCAATTCCAAGACCTAAAGAACTAGTAACAAAAAGCGATAAAATTTCAGAAAATGACGAGAAAACTATTGAGCTTCGGAAAAGTAAAAGAATTAAAAAAGTAAAAACATATGGATCTAATTTTCTCATATACTTAGTAGAAGGTACAAAAGAAAAAACATGTGAATACTTACCTTGCTATCTTAATATAGTAGGTGAAGGTGATCTTTAAACTTATGAGGAGGCAATGAAGTCTCGAGATGCTTCATTTTGGAGAAAAGCGATACAAGATGAGATGGACTTGATAATGGGAAACAAAACGTGAAAATTGGTAGACTTTCCACCAGGTTCCAAGCCAAAAGGTTGTAAGTGGATTTTCAAAAGGAAAATGAAAATTGATGGAACCATAGAAAAGTTTAACGCAAGGCTAATGGCAAAAGGCTTAAAACAAAAAGAAGGTGTTGATTATTTTGATACATATGCATTGGTAGCAAGAATAGCTACTATTAGAGTGCTTATAGCACTTGCATCTATATATAAGATGGTAATTCACCAGATATTGTTAAAACAGTATTTCTAAATGATGAGTTAGATAAAGAGGTGTATATGGAACAACATAAAGTGTTTGTCTTTCTTGGTCAAGAAAGGAAAGTATGTAAGCTTGTAAAGTCTTTGTATGGATTAAAACAAGCACCTAAACAATGGCATCAAAAGTTCAATGAAGTTGTGTTAGCTAACGACTACAAGATTAATCAATCTGACAAATGTGTTTATGGTAATCTCCATAATGGCAAATGTGTCATCATTTGTTTATATGTAGATGACATGTTAATCTTTGATACTGATTTAGACCAAGTGGAGGATACAAAAATGTTCTTGTCAAAAAATTTTGACATGAAAGATATGGGTATGGCGGATGTTATTCTTGGTATAAGACTAATGAGAGACAATAATGGCCTAACATTATCTCAATCTCATTACATTGAAAATATTATAATGAAGTATGGTAAGTCAGATTGTATACCAATGACTACGCTTCATGATTCTAATCTAAAGCTAACACCCAACAAAGACAAGCCAATAGCACAAAATGAATATGCAGAGGTGATTGGATGCCCAATATATGCCTTGGTTTGTACAAGACTAGATATTGCTTTTGCGATTGGGATGCTAAGTCGATTTACAAGTAATCCAAGTAAAAGACATTGGTATGTTGTTCATAAAGTTCTACGATACTTAAAGAATACAAAGAATTATGGCATTTGTTATTCAGGTTTTCCTTCAATTTTAGAAGGTTATACAGATGCTAGTTGGAACTCAAATAGAACGGATCATACGTCTACAACTGGTTGGATTTTTATAATTGGTGGAAGTGTTGTTTCTTGGGATTCTAAGAAACAATCTTGTTAAGCAAACTCCACTATGGTGGTTGAATTTATAATTTTAGCATCTACCACCCAAGAAGAGGAATGGTTGAAAGATTTATTTTATTAAATTCCGTTGTGGCCTAAACCAATGGCATCAATGTTGATACATTATGACAATGAAGCAACTGTATCAAAAGTATATAATCAAGCATACAATGGAAATAGTTGATATATTAGACTTCGACATAGTATTGTTTTTTTTATTTTTTTATCTCAATTTAAGACCGAGAAACTACCCATCATTTTGTAATTGTAAGGTTTATAATGAAGCACAGGTCCGTTGTTATATACCAAATGAAGTCTTTGTATAGAGATTTCAGTTGGCATAAGGCTTCTAGTGCTAATAAAATTTACTTTTTTTTTTAAAAAAAAGTCAAACTCAATTAATAGAAATTGACTTGAACTGGTAATGAATTTGAGTTAAATTAATTTCATAGTTTATTATTTAGTGTTCCAAATATGAAATGTATTCATAAAAGTAATTTTATACAATCCATACCCAAGCAACCCAACGCACTGTAAATAAGATTCGGCTTCCTGTATTATCTTTTTATAAATTTTTTTTATCAGTATTCATACCAGTAAGAATTACAATTTATGGTTGAATGAAACAATAATTATGGAATATTAGAAAAAAAAATTAAACAATTACAATCTTATAAGTCTGAACCTAAACAAACAAATAAAATGGGTGAACTTGGAAGCAGCCACCTAGCATCTATGTCTTTGATCATCACTTAATTTATAGTTACTAGATTATGGCTCTCGTCATGTTGGGTTAAATTATTCTTTTTTAAATTTGCTCGTGGGTAAAAGATATTTTAATTTAACTCACTTACGGGTGCAAGTTTTTTCTTTTGCAAATTTTGATATAAATCTAAGAAGTCTTAACTTGAAAACGTTGACTTTTCTTTAAATTAGCACGTAACAAAATGAAAAAGCCCTTTGAAGCTTTCTTTTGAAAACGTTGACCTTTCTTTGGGCTAATGCTTGACAAAAAGCGAGCTGGATCTCCTCCCTACATGTCCAACCTACACCAGGACTGACTTACAAATATGTTTTTATAACTAAAACTCCTTGTGATTTCCCATATAAAATAGCTGGCACATGTTCCTTGCACAAAATTTTTTTCCTCCCCTTCCCTCCCCTCCTCTATATATAGGTCTTCTGCTTTATACTTTCCAAGTCAAGCCATCCCCCTCTTTGCTTCCCTACCTTATCCTTTTTAATTTTTCTCCCTTGTTTCCTTTCCTCCATGGCATCTAAGCTTAAGCTGTTTTGGATGCTGCCTATTTCGTTTTTGTTACTGTCAAATTGCTTGCACAACCAGGCCAATGCAGATCCTCAAGTGCCCTGCTACTTCATTTTTGGGGACTCTTTGTCCGATAACGGGAACAATAATAACCTCAAAACGTTGGCCAAAGTAAACTATCTGCCGTACGGAATTGACTTCCCAAAAGGACCAACAGGAAGGTTTAGCAATGGCCGGAACACGCAGGATGTTATTGGTTTGCCTTGTCTTCCACCATGCATTCTCAGTTTCTGTGTTTTTGAGGCTGTATTATTATGTTCTTTTCAGTATAGTAGAATTGATATTTTGACCAATCTTTTGATTGGACTTGTTACTTTATATATGGCAGTTGAACTTCTGGGCTTCCAAGATTATATGCCTCCCTTCGCCAGAGCAAAAGGGAGAAGCATTCTCAACGGTGTCAATTATGCGTCTGGTTCCGCAGGCATTCGTGACGAAAGTGGAAAGCAACTGGTATACATATATATATTAGTTTCAAAAGCATTCATTGTTGGCACGATGCGTTTCTATTCATTTATCTTTGACTTTGAGAAAAGAGGAAAGTTTCCTGAGGTTAAGCTTCTAAATAAAGAAAGGCCCAAAGTCAAATTGGCTGTTGCATCGATCTCAATAATTTAGTCCGAACGTACCCACCTTCTGACTTTGTGTTAGAACTTAAAACACGCCGACTGATATTAAATTAGATCTTTTCAGTTTTTTGGCTTCACGTTACATATTATACACGCAAGAATAACATATATTTAAAGCTTTAACAAATTACCAAAGCATTTGATTTAATGGTCTAAGATATTACATAGCCACAAACTTTTCTTCTCGTTTGCAAGCAAAGCCAAGGTGATGGTAGACGGCTGTCACCTCTCAATTTTTATTTTTTTTTATTATTATATATATAATTTAATATTTATATATTTATAAATTTATAATTTTGTATGATTACATTTTAATCTCTATTTATATAAAATTTTAAATTCGTCATTATTGCAGGGTGATCGAGTACCTCTAAACAAACAATTAAAAAACCACAAAATTATAATTTCAAGAATTAATCGGATATTGAGAAATGATATATCTACAAGGAAGCTTCTAAATCAATGCATTTATTCCATTGAAATTGGTAGCAATGACTACATTAACAATTATTTCGTACCGGAGGTCTACAACACAAGCCGCCAATACACTCCACAGCAATACGCTGCGGTGCTCGTTGAACAATATTCGCAGCAAATAAAGGTTCTTCTATATGTGTATAATTAATTATAAAGTACCATGTATTGTGATAGGAAAACTTACCAAGGAGTTTTCTTATTAATTTCTTCCTGCTAGGTTTTATACAGCCATGGAGCAAGGAAGTTTGCCCTGTATGGACTGGGGCTCATAGGCTGCACTCCATTTGCAATATTAAAGTACGGAACCAATGGCTCTCCGTGCGTGGACAAATTAAACATTGCTGCAACTCTTTTCAATGAGAGACTTAAGCCGCTCGTCAAGGAACTTAATACAAATCTAAGCGATGCCAAATTTACCTATCTTAATCCTTCTCCATCTCCACAAGATGTTTTATCATTCGGTAAATAACCTTACCTTACCTCTCCCTTTTTGCCTTTTTTTATTGAATCAAAAACTTTAAAGTCTATCTTGTTTCACAGTGACGAATAGTACATGCTGCGAATTTGGGGGCGGTGGTGGAGAGCTTTGTGTTCGTAATTCAAAGCCATGCAGTGATCGAAGTCGGTACGTGTTTTGGGACGCAGTCCATCCTACTGATGCTTGGAATGAGGTCGTAGCCAAAATTGCCTACCGAACCAACTCTACTAACGAAGCTCATCCATTTAACATTCAAACGCTAGCAAAACTCAAGTAGCTCAAATTTCAAGGAGGTTTTACATGTAGAAGAAAAAGAATAAAAACTGTCAAATGTAATTTTTACTTTGTTTACTCCAAAGTAAAAACCAAGTATTAATAAAAGAGACACATGGAGTCCTTTAATAATAAAAAACAAATGATGTTTGCTTGTGTAAATAGCCATCAGCTTCTGGCCTAATCGCACAGCACAGTTGTCACAAGTGGTACCAACTTGAATTTATAAATACACACACATGTACATATATATATATATATATATACAAATAATAAAAATATAATATTAAAAATTATTACTTATAATCAAGTTCAGGTAGTGAGTACCTTAACAGCACGTTTTGTTCGCGGAATAGACAGGAATAGAATAGAATAGGTATTCTGTGGGAATAGAATAAGGTGGGAATAGAAAAGAATAGTTATTATTTTGTTTGGTTTAGGGTATGGAATAGAGCAAGAATGACTATTACTACTTAATGCAGTGTTTGGTTGGTAGGAATAAGATTGGAATAAGAAAGGAATAAATGATAAAAAGACAAAAATATCCTTACTCATATAACTTAGTCATTTTCATAAAAAACTTAAATTATCTTTATTATAATTTGAATATGTAAATTATCCCAAAAGCCAATTATCTATTATAATTATATTTTATCTCAATTTGTAAAAATAATTATAATTTAATAACATATTTTTATAAATGGATAATTATTTTAAAATATTAATTATTTATATTATATTTGGTCCATCATAATCAATTAAAAAACATGATAAATTTTAATTTTTAGTAAATTTCTCAAATATTATGAATTATTTTCAAAAGATCCCCATAAACAAATTATAATGAGAGAATAAATATATGGGGAAAAAATGAAAAAACAAGTAGAGGCCAAAAATCATGTATTCTGTCTTCGTATTTTTTTTTATTCTATTTTGCCCATTGCTTTCCATGACTGAGCCGATTTCGTTGGTTCCTCTAGGCGCATGTTTTTTTCTTTTTTCGAAACTCTCCCAATGCCTCTCTCTTTCTTTCATAAATGTCAAATTTATAAATAATTTATCTTTCAATGTAGATAAGTATTTCATCTTTGAAAAGAAAATGATAAATTCCAAACATAACTAGTGCATAATAGCATGGAAGGTATTAAATAATATTAAAGAGTCTTGTCATACATAAAATTACCTGATAAAAACTGATTACATATAATAAAAATAATATGTCATTAACATGAAAAGTATCAACATCAACCATAAGATCCAAAAAGTTATAATATCAGTAACACCACTTTCACAAAAACTTGAAAGAGCCATACAAGGTCAACGATCAGCAAGAAATGTCCTCAACCATTCTAGTCTTCGATCAGGAGTAATACTAAAAAACACTAACATAAGAGTTGGAGATTCAGGAAGTTTAATTGAAGCAAGAACCCTTTCCATTGATGTCAATCCCTCTACTTCACTTAAAATCCCATCCAACTCTTGAGCCTTTTGCTGAATATTCATCTCTGCTCCAAGACTTCTGCTAAACTCAATTCCAGCGTCTTTGATGTTTTCCCCTAATATCGTTGCAGCAGCAACAAGCGATTCGGATGTAATGGGATCACCCATTTCATTTTGCCTTTTCCTCTTCCTTGATGAAGTTGTGTCACTTCTCGGAGTTGATGTTTGAGGTTGAGTATTTGAGAAATCTTCATCGTCCAAATTATATGCAGCAACGTTTTCACCTTCAAGTTCCTCATTTACATTACAGTCATGCATTTCTTCGAGGATATCAGCTGCAGTTTGTGCATCTCTTCCTGTTGCACGATCTCTTCCATAAAAATGACTCAGCTCATTGAAGAACGAAAAACTCCTTCTTCTAAAAGGGGCAGCATCCTTGTGACTCTAAAAAAAATAAAAATTGACCAATAGTTATATTATTATTATTATTAAGAAACTAATATGAAAATACAGAAATAAATTTAACCCAAAAACTAACCTGTATGTAAGATTCCCAGACGGGATCATCAGCAACAACCATGTTCCTTGTTTCATCCCATCCAAATCCACTTGTATGTGTCCCTTGCACCATGTCATATATAATACCCCATTCTTTTTTCAAAGTCTTTATCCTAGACTCTATGTGGGGCTTCGCCTTCAAGTTTGCATTCGGTAATTTTGTTGCCAACATTTTTTCAAGTTCCATTAAATAATCCCCTCTAAAACCAGTGTCAGCATTGTATTTTCCTATATTGTGTAAATCAGTCAAAGCTGAAATAAGTGCCACATCTTCATGGTAATTCTATTTTCTTTTGGTTCCCTTTGAAGTTTGAGAAGCATAAGCTGAAGATGTTGACATTGTTTTCTACCATACAGCAAATAAAGAATTATAAAAAAATTATTTTAAAAATTAATTATAATAAATTAATAAATATAAAAATAAAAAATATATCCAATAATATATTAAAATCCGCCAACCCTCCATCACATGATAAAAATTGCAATATGTACAACAATTAACAACAAGAAATGACAAATCAACCAACACGCGGTAAGAACAAATTATGACACTAAAACAGTCATTCAATTAATAATTTGTGCAACAAATGTCAATCATAAGGTTGCCTAGCTGCTTGCCATTCATTAAACATTTGATTTGCTAATTCCATTCTCAAATTCCCCCAATTATCAGTAGGATCAATAGTACTTATAAACTCCTCATTAACTACAGTATTTGTTTCAACATATTCCCCTAAATCCCCTTCAATAGGATCAACACTCATCTCCCTCCTAATAAAATTATGAAGCAAACAACAAGCTATAATAATCCGATTATGTATCCTAATCGGATAAAATGATGGACTCCTAAGTATACCCCACCTCATTTTCAACAACCCAAAACACCTCTCTATAACATTGCGAGCAGCAGCTTGTTTCATATTAAAAAATTCTTCAGGACTGCTTGGTTCATGGCCTTGGCGCCATTCACTTAAATGATATCGTTGACCCCTAAAAGGTGCAAGAAATCCCTCACAATTTGTATAGCCGGCATCAACTAGATAGTAACAATCTATATAAAATAAACTATATTAGTTATTTATTTATTGAAATAGAATAATGTGTATAGTACATAATCACAAAAAGCCTAAAGCCACTATCATATGAAAACATACCATGAGGGACTTTAAGTCCATTTCTTCTCCTTAGTGCATCTCTAAGAACTCTGCCATCCGCTACAGACCCTTCCCAACCAGGAAGAACAAAAACAAATTGCAAGTCAGGTGTACATACACCCAACATATTTGTTGCTATATCCCCTTTACGAGTACGATATCTAGGTTTATCTGCCCTTGGTACTTTAACTTTGATGTATGTCCCATCTAGAGCACCTAAACAATTCTATAAATCCAAAGTAATGAATTACTTATAAGTAAACCTATTAATTGTCTTGTATATATTATTCTAAAATAAATAATAAGATCAATATTCTACCTTAAACCACTTCCACCGATTGTCTGTTGAGTTTGTTGGAATGGGCTCTGGTTTTTTGAACAAATGTTCTTGCAGTTTTAGCATTGCATTTAAAACACTATGAAAATGCCTACTAATTGTCTCAGCCGACCTTTTAAAATTTAATGTAATTACTCGATTCTTAACATGATGAGCAATAATATGTAAGAATATTGCTACTTGCTCATCTACAAGCATATTCCTTGTTGACTTCAACCCCCCAATACTTTCAACATTTCACATAATTTAAAAAAAGCTACCCTATTCATCCTTATTTGTGAAATACATGAAATATCATTATCATACACAAGCCGCCTCATATACTCTCGATTTGCGACAAAATCTAATGCATAAGATCTTACTCTTGGCCTATAAGTACATAAAGTCGATGCTGCAGACAATAAGATCAAGAATGAACTAACGGCACGACAAATCTCCATATAAAACTTAAATATAGCTAGTTGTCTTTTTCGTTGTTTAGCATCTCTTCGCAAAAAACTTAAATATAGCTAGTTGTCTTTTTCGTTGTTCAGCATCTCTTCGCAAAGACAGACGAGCCATAACTGCAAAAAATAAATATTCTAATATATTTTATTATGTATAAAATATATTAAAGCCATATGGTAAAAATTCTAAAGGTCAGAATTATAAACTAAGCAATATAAAGTAAGAAAGATGTAACCCGATCAAATCACAAATTTCTTTAATGCTAAACATCAAAACAGAAAACCCTTAAGCAACAAACACAAACAAATAAGGATTATTGAATCAATTATTGAATTGATTACTTTATACGTAATTTTTCACTTCTTTAATTTTTTTTGATTAGTAAATAAGTGGAAAGTGTGAGATGTATTAATAAAGTTTGGTTAGATAAACATTTTAATATGTATATTAATTAACTTATAAATCAAAATTTAAATGATGTGAACCTATCATTTATGATTAATGTGATGAAAATAATAAAATCAATATTTTAAAAAGAACATTCAATTAATTTTTATTTGTATAATTAGGTTAGAGCTGAAATTGCATACATTTATTAACTAAAAATTGGGTGAATCCACATAATTGGATGAATAGTGTCATTTTTTTATGATATTTTTTTTTATTAATGTGACATTAAATATAATGATATATTAATGATGATGTGATATTTTTTAATTAATTTCAAAATATTTCTTTCATTGTTTTAAATTATGAAACATAAATGGGGAAAATTATTTTTTATTTGTATAAATGTTGTTTAAAATCATTAATTTACCTTAAATAATTCCACATCAATATTATAAAATCTATGTCATTGTATGATAATATTAATACTACTATTATATCATTCGTCAAATAGATTATTATAGTTTTATAGTTTTATTGATGTCAATTCATTCACCTACATCTCACTATGTCAACATTGGAAAAACAAAGCACGTAATTAAGAGATGCTATAATTCAATTCCATGGTTCCATAACTAATTACAGAGGCAGCAAATCAAAGGATCAATCCTTGAGTTTAAATATAAAAATGTGTTACTTAAATCCAATTTCAATATGATTTCAATTTATTAACTAAAATTTCAATATCTTCTAAGCTATACTCCATGTAGAAACAACAAAAAGATTCCCAGCTATCATTTTTAAATGGAGCACCATCAACCGTGAATTAATTTTTGCCTTCTAGCAGCTCCAAGCGCAAAGTTGATAGAAAATAGATATTTACAAGAGGGATCTAGCTTCAAAACTATACCAGATCCTATGCTGGCTATCAAACTACTGTGCAATATAGAGCAAGGTTGATAACAAAATGAAAATGCTCAATCTACATAGCTCTAAAATATCAATAGATTGAAAAGGCTTTGCTGGCAATCTTTAGTTACAATAGCACGAGAATGCCAAAATACAAGGATAGACCATCCCAACTCAAGATTCGTGATTGATTTCTTCTACAGATTGGGAATTTAACAAATCACAAATGGCTCAATCCACAATTAAAGTCTTACAAAGGAGATTATAGAGTTAAAGAATTTTAGCTCATCCTAAGCTGGTAGGACACAACCTTGACAAGTGATTGTGGGTGGAGAGTTGGAATTTGATCTTTCAGATGAAGCTAAAGATGACGTTGGCATCCTTTTGAAAGGTAACCTCAGATTGTGGATATTTATGGCTCAGGGGTTCTTTTTTTGTTGCAACCGCTTGGGGCTTCTGGGGTAATTTTGTTTTTGTGTGCTACCCTGTTTCTCTGGTAGGTAGCTAGGGAGAGCTGATATGGGGTGCTATGATTCTGTTTACGACCCTGCTCATATGTTATGTTTTGAGGATGGCAAGAGGAGCTTTTGATTTCTCTTTGGAAAGGTATGGGAAGGGCACTGTGCTTGTCTCTGGGAACGGTTTTAAGGCTCTGTGTTTTTGTGTTCTCTTTGTTTCTAGGCCTGGGCTACGGGTACTGCAATGACTAAGGTTTGTTATGCTCTAATAGGTCACCGGAGTCTTGTCGGTTGCATGAATCTCGTCGGTAAATCACAGCAAGCCCAAATCAACCAAACCCTAAATCATCCCAACTAGAGCATTGACAATCAAAGCCAAAGAAATAGAGATCTACCTGGACTATGGAAGAGAATCGCGAAGCAAGATATTCGTATCAAATCGGCGCTGCTACTGGCAGAGAAAGAGAGGGACGATCGGTGCTTTCCAGAGGCATCCAAATCGGGATGAAGCTTGGCTGCAAGGAAGAAAGGGCAGACAGGAAAGGAGAAGGAGAGAGAAAATTATGTTTATATAGGGACAAACTTGTAATATTTTTAAAAGCATGAGGGCATTTTAGTCTTTACACTCTATTAAGCGCTCCGGAATAGGTGTTACGGGGGAGGGAGTCGGTAATAGCTAAGAAGCCTTTAACGTTGGTTGAACGGAATGGGAATTCATAAGGAATTCCTATTCCTTGTACATCCTTTCAACCAAACGAGATAATAAAAATTGACAGGGAATAGAGGGGGAATGGCTTAGCCATTCCCCTAACCAAACACGCGGTAAGATCATTAACTAAACCTGTATGTATTGGTGGAATTAGGATTTTAGGTTTGAGGGAGCAAAAATAAAAAATTTAATATTTGAAGGACAAAATTATAAATTTTTTTTTAAAAAAATAAGAGTAAAATTATAAAATTTTAAAACAAAATAAAGACAAAATTATAAATTTTTGAAACTTTGACAGGGTAAAAACAAAAAATTCAATATTTGAAAGGACAAAATTATAATTTTTTTTAAAAAATAAAAATAAAATTTTAAAACAAAACAAAGACAATTATAAATTTTTAAAACTTTGGGAGGCTGGGCCCTTACTAGCGCCCCTTCCCCCTGCCTTAGCCTGTATGGATGAGGTTTTACTAACCAGACTCATCAATTAAAAGCGCTCTAAACTTATTTGATCGAGTCGAGTAATATAAAATATCCGATTATAAGGTATTTATTGACGTATCCTTACCCCTACTCCTCTATTTTCTCTCTCTTCTTTGCTTGTTTTCACTCTCTTTCCTCTCTCCTACTCTTTAAAATTTTAAGAGAATTTACAAAATCAAAGAAAAATTAAAACGTATTAAATTTCCTTAAAACTTAAAATTTTGGCCATTGTCAATTATGGCTAAGCCAAGTGTTAGCCACACTGCATGTTAAGTGTTTTGATTTCATTAAGTTATGCAGACTCTCAACTTCATCGTACGAAGTTATCTTTTATATTCCCTAATAAAAGTGTGTATTAATAGATTTCACAAATTAAATTCATCTAAGTTTATTATGTATGGTTTATTCTATACACCAAATACATACGAACATGTTAACATTCAATATAACAATTATTGATTGTTACACTAACTTAGTGTATAATGTGTGTGTATGTGTGCGTGCGCACGCGTGCATGTTTGTGTGTGTATCTCTATAAAATTTACATCGTGTAATCCAAAATTTATATTTTATATTTCATTATTATTAATGTAAATTATGCACATCCAATTTTAAGATAATTAAAAAAGTTTAACAATATATTGACCACAAAAAGCCTAAGTAGTTGGTTAACAAAATAAAAGTTTCAATTGTTACTGCATGTAATAAATAAGACATTAGTCTTGATCTATATACTATAAGTATTAGATATTTGGATTAGTTTAAAATTTTATATGCATGATGAATGTGAACGAAAATCTCCTGCCTCGTTTGGTGCCTTCATAGGTGTCCCATTCCTATTGTAATGACAAATGTCCTCCATCTTATTAACATTAAATCATTGTGTTAAGTCTTAACGGCAATAGGCTTGCTTTTCACCAAAAAAAAAAAAAATCTTTAGGTTTCTCTGTCAAGAAATCGTAGTCTTTGAATTTTAATGAGTCGTGAAGTCGAAGAGTGGCGTCGTTGTGGAAGACGATTTTGCTCTTGAAGTGGTGAATTGGCCAACTGTTAAGGGTTGTTAACATCAACTGCATTTTACATTTCTACTCATTTTCCTTATTCCCTGTTCACCCATTCTCAAGTCAGCAGATTACAAATTTAAAAGTTAAGGGTTTGGCTTTTGGGGTAAAGTGTGGTGGCGTCTGAAAGAGGTTAGATGAAAAAATTAAAGGTTTGAACTTCTCTACAGCAACATTTATTCAAAACATGGGAAATCAAGGTACTTGTTGGTGGTAGTAGCCATAGTTACGAGCTTTTAAATATACTAGAAGAATACCTGCACCACATAACGGGTGTGTAAAATTTTACAAACAATTGTGTGAGAAATTGAATAGAAAACTCGAAGTTTGTGATCATTTTTATAGATTGTTTAAAGAAATTCAAATAAAGTTATTTATTTATAAGAAAATCATTATTCAATCTACAAAAATCAAGGTATTTGTAATAATTTAGACACAATAATATTGTTAATATGGTCATTTTTGTAGACTCAATAATAAATTCCTGTTGACCTAACGGAAAAGATTTCAGTACCCTTGCTTGAACCAAGATAAATTTTCCTCCAATAGCCAAACAAACAAAATAAAAACAATTAATACAAATTTAATATCATAGAAATTTGATAATTTTATTTTATAGAATTATATTAGTCTAATTTTGTTATTAAATATAAGCTAAATTCTTAATTATCAATTATAATTTAGTTATTTTTTGTTGTTTTTATAATTAGTTTATTTTTAAGTAAGTTATTTTAATTTTATGTTTATTTCTTTTTTTATTTGGTTATTATTTATTAGGTTTTATATTTTTGTAGGAACTAAGGGAATTGAGCTTAATTTTGTAAAGTAAGGTGTTGAAAGACCCGATAGTCTGCTTGCATATGCTTTAGTTTTTTTTTTTATCATAAATCACATTACAGAACTCCAAATGTTACGATTTTTAGACCATTAGAAAGCTAAGAGATAGAGCTAAAACTTTCATGAAGATGACTTTACCTAGTTCTATATTGAAGATAAAGAAAATTGTATTGGAAAATAATTGGGTGAACTATTACGGGAATGGAAATTTTAAGACTGACAATTGATGTTTGGCCCTCATTACACTATTAAGCCCAATAGTTAGAATTAGTATATTAATTTAGGGACTTATAGGTTAAGTTTGATAGTATAAATAGGATATTTTTAAGAGACATTAGGTTAGACAACTTTTGGAGGTTCAAGAAGCTAGAAGTTGGGGCTGAAACTTGGTAAGCAATGCAACAAATATTTATTTTGTTTTTTTCCTTAGCTTTTATTTTTCTTGTTATTCTTAATGGTTGAATTTTATATAATGTTATTGGTCTTTGCAATTATGAGTAGCTAATTTTCTTTTTCTAAGATTGCAATTGAACTCACATGTAATTTAAATTTTTAATCTCTTTCTTGCTTATCTTTAATGGGATTTAAATTGTTTATTCTAATTTGCTCTTAATGCTTTTAATTACTTGATTACCAATTAAATTGATATAGGAACCTAAACAAACTTAAGAAATATAGTTTAGTGTAGACTAAAATTGGGATAGCATATGATCATATTAATTGATTTGCGTATAGGATAGAGATGTACCTATAAGCTATATGTAGCCAGATTAGAGTTCGAACTTAATGAGTTTGTTTTAATTTCAATTCACATAGGGATATAGTGTTTTAGTTAAAATAAATATTTTTATAAGATGAGTTGGGAGACCTTTATAAATAATTGAGAACTGTAGGTTAACAATTCAACGCATTAAAATAAGTTAAGGAAAAGAGGTAAGATTTAGATGAAGTGTGAAGGATATTATAATTTTAGGTTTGTTTGATTTGATTTTTACCCAAGTTATTATTACTTTGATTTTTCTTTTTGGTTTAATTTTTGGTTAATTATTTTTAGTTAATTAATTTAGTTATTTGATATTGATTGTTTGGATAAGATTAACTTGTTATAATTTTAGTATTTAGTAAAATTTTAGATCAATTCTCTGTAGGATCAATACTCTGCTTGCTTATATACTATCTATTCGATATGTATACTTGCGTAGTAGAATTTTAATTGACAAGTTTTTGGCCCTGTTGCCAGGGAACTATTTTTTAGAGTCTTTACTAATACTAATACCAAACAATTTAGTCTTACTTCAAATTCTACTTTTCTTGTTTTAATATTAGTTTTGTTTGCTTGTAGATATCTTTGGTCATTGTATGCAAAAAAGAATCAACATCAATCTTGTGCCTTTTGATATGAAGATAGAAAGAACTTTCAGAAGACGTCGAATGGAGAATTTATAAGTTGTAACTTTAAATCAAACAATGGCTGAGGATAACAACAACAATGGCAATAATGCCATTAATCTAGTTCTCGAAGCAAATAGAGCATTGCAGGATTATGCTGTTCCTTTTTTGCAAGGTTTGCACCAAAGCATTATGAGACCTTCTATCAATGAAAATAATTTCGAAATTAAACCAACTTACATTCAGATCATTCAGTCTTCAATCCAGTTTGATGGGTTACCCAATGATGATCCTAATTCTCATTTGGTGAATTTCTTTGAAATTTGTGATACTTTTAAATACAATGTAGTAACTGATAATGCTATTAGATTGAGACTGTTTTCATTTTCTTTAAGGGATAATGTAAAGAGCTTGCTTAATTCACTACTCAATGGGTCTATTACTACATGGGAAGACTTTGCTCAAAAGTTTCTAGCAAAATTCTTTCTCCCTGCCAAGAATGCAAAGATGAGGAATGATATCACCTCATTCATACAATTTGATGGTGAATCTTGTATGAAGCTTGGGAGAGGTTTAAAGAACTACTAAGAAGATGTCTACATCATCGGATTCTTGATTGGTTGCAAGTTCAAACATTCTACAATGGGTTGATTAGTTCAATAAAAACCACAATTGATGCTACTGTTGGTGAGGTATTAATGAGTAAGAATGCTACAAATACTTATAATCTGTTAGAAGAGATGGCCTCAAATAATTATCAATGGCCTTCAGAAAGGTCTGGTCCTAGAAAAGCTGTAGAAGCCTATGAAATTGATGCATTTAGCACCTTAACTGCTCAAGTAGCTGCACAAGTGACTGCACGGTCCAAGAAGTTTGACACACTGGGAGTTCATGTAGTTCAAAACTCATTTGTAGTCTTGAGATATGTAGGGATGGCCATTTGAATGATCAATGTCCATACAATTCTGAATCAATCCAATTTATGGGGAACTTCAATAGACAACAGAATAACCCTTATTCTAATATGTATAATCCTGGTTGGAGAAACCACCCCAACTTTGCATGGAACAACAATGCAGGACCTTTAAATCCAAAACCCATCATGCCTCTTGGTTTTCAACAACAAGCTAGATCGCTAATTTCTGAAAAAAAGTCCCAAGTGGAAGAACTTCTCTTGTAATATATATAAAAAACTGATGCTATAATTCAAAGTCAAAGAGCCTCATTGAGAAATTTTAAGACCCAAATTGGACAGCTTACAAATTCCATCAACAATAGACCTTAAGGTGCCTTACCCAGTGACACACAAATTAGTCATAAGGTAAAGAACAATGCCAAGCAATCACTTTAAGGAGTGGAAAAGAAATTGAGGGGGTGAATGAAAAAGCAATTGAATTTGAGAATGAACATGTTGATAAGGAAGGTATGTGTGAGAAAGAATGGGCCACCCCTAAGAACACAACTAAACTTCATTCTTTCTTAGGACTAGTCAATTATTATTGGAGATTTATGGAAGGATATTCATGAAAGATAGTAGCACGGACAAAATTACTGAAAAAAGGACAAAAGTAGAGTTGGACGCCACAGTGCCAAAAAGCCTTTGAAGGTTTGAAGGGCACAATGATGACGAATCTTGTTTTATCACTCCTCGATATTACAAAGCCCTTAGAGGTACAGATGAATGCATCAAACTTTACCCTTAGAAGAGTGTTTCTACAAGAAAGACACCCGGTTGCTTTCGAAAGTCAAAAGTTGAATGAAGTTGAAAGGAGATACACCACATAGGAGAAAGAACTACTCATAGTGATTCACTATTTACGGGCCTGGTGACACTACTTGTTAGGATCACAATTCGTGGTTAAAACCGACAATACAATCGTAAGTCACTTTTTCACACAATCAAAGCTTGTAGTTAAACAAGTGAGATGGCAACAGTTTTTAGTTGAGTTTGATTTCTCCTTCGAGCATAAAATTGGAAAAGTGAACCATGTGGTTGACACCCTCAGTAGGAAGGCCAAATTTATAGCTTTGAGGGTGATCTTGCCAATGACAGCTAGCAGAGTAACCATAGATATCCATAATCTGATTGAGAAAAATTTGCATCGAGACCCCCAAGCAATTGCTATTAGGAAATTGATGGAAAGTGAAAAGTTAAAATACTTTTGGGTGGAAAATAGACTCCTACTAATGAAGGGACAACACATATTTGTTCCAAGAATAAGAGAGCTTCGTAGAAATTAATATGGAAACATCATGACACTCCTTGGGCGGAGCATTTTTGTACACAAAAATTAATGCAGAAATGATTTAGACACAATAATATTATTAATATCATCACTTTTGTAGACTCAATAATAAATTCCTATTGATCTAATGGAAAAGATTTCAGCACCCTTGCTTAAACCAAGACAAATCTTCCTCCTATAGCCAAACAAACAAAATAAAAGCAATTAATACAAATTTAATATCATAGAAATTTAAGCGCAAGAAGCTTTCTATCACTTGAAATTTGTGGGAATGTACTATCTTAATAAGTCATTTGGGTCACAAAAGCAAAATCAATAACTGAAAAAGATTAGAAATCAACTAATATTTGAAAAATCAAATTGAAAAATTAAAAAAAAAATTCTCAAGAAGTGTGGGCTCATCTTTCAAGTTTGGGTTGATTTCGACCTTCCATTTTAAATAGCTAACAGTATAAGTTGGGAACATAAAGAATCTCATTTACAAAAGTTAAAACCAAAACTACCTTCATCAACTTGAAACAAACTACAAGAATATTTCTCACCTTTATCAACTTCTCATTCAGTCTAAAAACCAATATAAAAAGAAATTAAATATGAACAAAACATTTAAATGAAATTGTATAGAAGTAAAATGCAGTAAGCACTAAATCTCTCCACCTTCATTTACTTTCTCATACCTTATTCTAAAAGACAATATTAAAAAGAAATCAAACATGAACATAATAGTTAAATGAAATTGTATAGAGATTATTGCCCTACCTTCTTTTTTTGAGGTTTACGATAATAATATGTTACAAATAACATATAAAAACTCAATAATTTTTTATCCTTTTTTTAGGTTTATAGTAATAATTTGTTACAAATAACATGTGAAAACCCAACAATTTCATTATATCAATTAAAATATGAATACACACACATACACACACCCTCATATATATATATATATATATATATATATGAAGCAAATTTATGTTTTTTGAAGATATAAAAAATTGAAATTCTTTTAAATTATTAAAATACAAATTATAATCACTTAAAAAGTCAATTTTTTTTCTTTGACTTTTTCAAATATGGAGAGCCTACATTTACAAAAGCGAATAATAAGCATAAATAGCTAAGATTACTACTTCTAACTTTAAAAGATAATAACGAAGAAAATTTTAAAGAAAATGTAATAATAGAAAACAAAAATACAGGAAACAAACAACCAATAACTAACGTAAGTGAATCTATGACATTTCTTATTTTCATCAATTACTTATTTCAATATTTTTAAGCAAATAAATTAGAACATTTTTAGCCAAAGTCATGTTTTCAACAACATTCTCCAATAGCGATGTAAGCCAAATAGCTGTTAGAATCCAACATTATAGAACACTCAAGGAAAATTCCAAGAATGCCATGCATATAATAGAATTGTTTAAAAAACCCTCATAGGTAGTACAAATTTAGAAATTACTAAGAAAATCTTATAATGAAAACCAAATAATAGTTAAATAAAAGAATGCTTTTCTAACTACAATTCGCAATGTATTCTACAATAGTTCAGTATAATGGAAGAACAAACACAACACCAAAAAATCCAAAATTTGCAAGCTCTACTATTGGGAAAATCTTTACCTTGTGAGCAAGAAGAACATCTCTTTTGGTGAATTGGAATTGAAGTAGAGATTTTCCCATTAGGCTTGTCTATTTGCAAAATGAAAAGTAGAATGAATTATAAGAAACCCAAATTTATTAGTAATATAGTGTGAGGAATGTATTCTACAATATTTCAATGTAATGACAGAACAAATATAGCACCTATCACTCAACCTCTAGACCCTTTGTACAAAAATTCGACCCCATCCTTCAACCTAAATTTGATGTAAAGTTGACATTGCCTACCTAGCTACATTGCAAATTCTGCTTGCCAAACTAATTCAGAACTGAAGCAATTTGAATGCAAATTCAAAATATTTAAGAATTAAGGAAAAAATAAAAAGAAGTTAGAAAGTTAAAACAATAACCTTTGAGTCTTGATGATAGGAAGACGAACAACAATAAGCTCACAAAATAGCTTAAGGATCTCCTATGCAGCCATCATATTCTCTTCCCTTATTATATGACCCACTTGAAATGCAAATCCAAGCATTGCCTTTTTATAACTATCAACCACTTTTTCAGTAAATATGAACTATCTTCTAAAAAAAGGCAAATTTTAGATGATCAAAAACATATATGCATTTCACTACGTAATATTTAATAAACAAAAAAAAGGTAAGGATATACCCGAATTCGAGCAGTAACTTCTTGACCAGTCTTAAAAAGATTGTTAATGTCGTGATGCATTTGCTTTATCTGAATCTCTCTCTTATTTCTCAACAACGTTATCCGCGAAATTGTTTAATTAAGTAAAGTTTTGCTGCATATTTTTCACCCAAAATTAATCAATCTTTAACATCAATTAAGCTAAATGTTCAAAATTTGATCAACTAATACATAAACAAATAATTAAACTGCTAAATTAAAGTTTAAGTTCAATAATTAAATGAAAAATTACCTTTTTGCAGCTTTAAAGCCTTTGCTAAAGAAGGAATCATGATGAAAATGATGAGATCATAACAAAATTGAACCCATTAACAACTTTTAAATAAAACAATTTACAAACAAGTAAGCATGCAAGTAAATTGAAAAGCTAACTTTTTTAAAAAACAATGAAAAGCTATCTAAGTAGAGAGATAAAATGTGCTAATCAAAAAATAGCATCACTTCAAGCCAAAATTACCACAACCAAAAACAATTTGCATTTTATATCTTCTCACTCATTATGGTTCTCTTATCTTTAAAACTTTACTTCCTTATACTAACCATCCAAAAGTATTTAAACTTCCATTCCCACTTTAAATTGAAATTACCAGAACTCAACAAGTAGGACAAGATTTAAAAATCTTACCTTACTTCTATTTCTAGAGTTAAGAGACATTGTGTGCATTATGAATGTCCAATGAAAAAGTTGATCATTGATTTTATCAAGTAAACCATAAACTAGCTAGTTCACACAAAATGTTCAATCATAAAGCATGCTATACAAAACTGGGTTTTCTTTTTTGTTTTTTTCTCCTAAAATTCCATTGACTAGACAAGAAAAATAGAAAAGATCTCTTATTGGCATTTTGTAATTATCTGTATTGCTAATATCAAAAGCCAAGCTTAAGAAGAAGTTCAGACTTGAAGTGAACTGCACTTAATTTAACTTGAAAATTCATTTGTGTTCAACTTAATGGAGGTTTTAGATCAAGTAATAAAAGGGTTGAAAATTATTATTCTTTCTTGTGTTTTCCTAGAAAAGAATGGAAACAAATTGTGGACAATTAAAAGTTAAAGAACAACAGACAACAACTATTATTCAAAGAAAAAGAAAGAGAATTTTTAGAGGATTTGTTTCTTAAGCAATTATGATTATTTCACTATTCTTTGATTTCATTGAAAATTTCTTTCATTGCTCTATTGATTGATGTCCACAGGTCTTATTGATTTTCTCTAAAAATAGGCCACGCACAATTGGGAAAAAAAACCATGACTAACCTCGTTTTTCTAAAAGCTAATCTAGTAAAAAGCTGCAGCATATGAACAACTATGCAATGTGCAACTGATGATCCTTGAGACAACTTTGTACTAGCAGCAAATCCTAAAATCAGCTTCCTTTTGATTTTGCACATATAAGTGTACGTATCGAATAAGTAATATAGATAATAAGTTTAGAATCGTATGTTACAAGGATTTGCTCCTAATTCTTCACTAAGTATTGAAATTATGATAAATTAATCTTATTCAAGTAACTCAATTTTGTAGACAATTAATTAAAACTAAATTCAATTAAAAACTAAATTAATTAACAAAAACTAAAAATTCACTAGAGAAAGCCAATAGATTAAAACTTAGGATTTTAGGTTCATTCAACAATTTATCTGACACCAACTTTTCCTATTATTTACATTCATGGGCAATTTTGCTAACCTAAAATCCAAAGCTATGTACAAATCTTCGTCGAGATGCTTGCACAAATACCTAACTTAATTAGGTCACTATATGTCTATAGTAATCAATTAAATAAGATTCATTAAGCTAGTGTTATAATTTGGCTATGTATAGCAATTGGTGTATGTCTATCTAAATCGCGAATTAGATCACCTAAGTGACGTGAACATACACCAAACCTTAGTCTAATATAAAATCTCTTTGTCAAGTCTCAATTGGATTGACAAATCATTAATTTTTGGCTAGGCAATAAAAAGCATTAAAAGCATAGTTGAATAAGAAAAACTATGCTCATTCATAATAAATAAAAAAAAATAATAGTCAAACTATATGTTGAAATCTACCATAATCCTAGAAAAATAGTTCAGCTCATAATATCTAATAAAAATTTCATCTAAAGAAAATTAGTTATTAATCCAAGTTAAAGAAAATAAAAAAAAAACACAAAAGTAGAGAGAGAAAACTAATAGTTGAAGCTTTGTGATATTGATTCTCCCTCAAATTCTCTTGCTTTCTTGCTTTGTTTTTGAATTTTTTTCTCCAAAGAAATTACTTGTTTCCTCCTCACCAAAAGCTATGAAAAAGTTCCTTAAATAACCTCCAAAAGCCCTAATTTCCAAAATCTTGTAAGATGCTTATTTCCAAAAACAAGTTGTGATGAATATGTAGGACCTTGATCATTACTCCACGAAAAATTTTGGTGATTCCACCTTGAGTGTAACTATTGGAGTATCAATTACTTTGTTGCCCACTGAAACTTCCATCAAACTGTATTGATTCATAATAGGTTGGACAACAATAACTTGAATGCCCATCTCCACAAAGCTCACTTATCACAAAAGGACTTTGAAAAACATTAACACCCCAAGTGTCAAATTGTTAAGACAAACCATTTACTTGGATGGCCAAAACATTGATAGCCAATTCATAATCACTAGCAACCCTCCTAGGCACAAATTGTTCATGTTAGGTTTGTAGTATTCAAATCATCTCCATGTTTTGAAATGGCAAAAAGAAATGACCAAAATTCATCCAAGTTTTGAAGTATCAAAGATTTCAAATCCCCAAACAATGTCAAATGAGTTTGCAAAAATAAAAATAAAAAAGGCTCTAAAAAATGCATTTTGGTTTAAATCTATCAATACATGTTCTTCATGTATCAACACATTTGGATAAGTATCGATAGATTTCAAAATTTATCGATACATGTTCTTCAGTAGAGTCCAAATTCAAAAAGTCAAACTCAATCTATCGATACATTTTCAAATGTATCGATAGAATTGAGACAGATCACTTACTAACTCAAAAGGATCGATACATCTCACAAATGTATTGATACATTTTCAATAGAAGTGCTTACTGTCTCAAAATTATCGATTCATAGACAAGTGTACTGATACATCTCAGAGGTAATTTAAAAATAAAAAGTAATGTATCGATACATCCACATATGTATCAATACAATATGACCATTGGAGCCTTGAATAAAAAGAAGAATGGCTATTTTCATAATAAATGCACTCCTAACTACCTTTGAAGCTTCAGTAATTATAAAATCAAGCTTCTTCAACATTTATGGAGATTAGAAGACATAAAAACACAGATCAAGAGAGAAGAATCAACTAAGAATTTATTCAAAACCCATTTTGCTCTTCTTGAATTTTTAAAGTCCTTTAGTCAAGCATTTATTGAACTCTAATCTCTTCACTAAACACATTACCAAATTCTTTATTTAGCCTTTAACAGGCATATTAGCTACACCTATATTTATCTTATTGTATTTGCTTAAATGGTTATACTTTAACCAATAGAAAAGGTAGAGTGGTTGTGCTTTAACCATAAAAAGGCATTGTATTGAAATGTTATGCTCGATCCATAAAAAGCATTGTATTGAACCTTGATCAAATAGTGGATTTTAAGCTCTTTAGTGAATTTAAAGAACAGGACGTAGGCAAGGAGGTTGAACCTCTATAAAAAACTTGTGTCGATTTTCTACTCTTACTTTTACTTGGAATTTAAATTTCTTTCATTGATTAAGAGGTCAACTAATTTGTTTATCTTCCAATTGAGCATTGGAATTAAAAAGGGGACTTTACCTTTTTAAAAATTAAAAGGTTCTTCAAAATTTCAAAACCATTCAGTTCAGCCCCCTCTTGGATTTATTCTATTAAGCTTATTAATCTAACAGTTCAAATGGCCATTGATAGTTATAATAATTCATCACCTCAACTGGAAGTACCTAAAAAACAAAGAAAGAAACACTTAAATTAAGATTAATCGTTGAATATTAATATTAGCAAAAATAAATAAGAAAAACAAATCTCTAACAACGGCGTCAAAAACTTATTGTCGATTTTGCATACACAAGTATATGTATCAAACAAGTAATATAGACAATAAGTCCATAATTGTATCCCACAAAGATTTACTTATAATTCTTCTCTATGTACTAAAATTATAACAAATTAATCATACTCAAGTAACTCGATTTTGTAGACAATTAATTAAAACTAAAGTCATTCAAAAACTAAACTATCTAATAAAAACTAAAAACTCACTAGAGAAAGGAAATAAATTTAAACCTAGGATTATGGGTTCATTCAACAATTCATCTGACACCAACATCTCCTATTATTTACATTCATGGGTGGTTTTACTAATTTAGAATCCAAAATTATGTACAAGTCTCCGTTGAGATGTTTGCACAAATACCTAATTTAATTAAGTCACTATATGTCTATAGTAATCAATCAAATAAAGTTCATTAAGCTAGTGTTATAATTTAGCTATGTATGGCAATTGGGGCAATGGTTTTTAGATGTTTATTCAAGTAATAGCTAAATGATCAAGAACTTGTTAAACAAATCCTTTATAAGAAATAAAGAAAAAATGAAAAAACGAAAGAAAAAAAAGTTTCAAAATTATATTATTTGTTTATACCAAGAAAACTTATGAGAAAAAAAATAAAAAAGGTGTGACCCAAGAATTAAGAAGACCATTTGAGGTTTTGGTTGTTAAACACAGTGAGAATTGTTAGTTTAGTCTATGTGAGAATTGCCCACGTTGTAAAATAGAAAAAAGCTTCTGGAAATTGAGATTGAAAGCGGTTGGAGATAGAAGACAATAAAAAGCTATAGCTACACCCAAAAGCAAGGCTAGTGTTGTTAGGGTAACGTTTTTTTAAGATTTTTTTTTTGAAGCAAACCTAATGCTGTTTGGACTTAACACCGTGATTTAATGTTAATAAGATATAGGACACTTGTCATTGCTATGGAGATGGGGAACCAATGAAGGCACTAAATGGGGGCAGGACATTTCCATTCATTTTCATGGTGTAAAAATAAAAAATGTTGAACAGCAAAAACCTAAGTGGCTAGCCACATATAATAACAACGATCCTTGATGATATATATTAATATTACATTACATGAGGTACACAAGTGTAGTTATTAATAAATAAAAATCTTCTTTTGCAACTCCCCCATGTTGGAATCTATACTAAAAAAGATAAAGAAAAACACATGAAGAATTAACTTGAGACTTAATAGTTAACTATAAAAAGAAATAAGAAAGAGTTTAGAATGTGAAAATTGATTCAAGGCATGCTATAGAAGGTGCGCTGAGTTTAAAGTAGATTTCCATTGCTACCATGGTGCAAATAGCAATCGATGACATCTTACTCTTAAGATACAACAAACCACTCAAGTTCTAATGTGCACTCAAATAGAAAATTCGACGAACTCGTAAATCTCTTGAATGCTCTTGAAGGAATTTTAGAATGAAGAAAAACAAAGATTTTGGAAACATGGAATGCTTAGAATGAATTTTTCAAAAAAAACGGATGGATATTTATAGATAGTGAACCATCACTAATGTGCCTCTTCATTTAAACACACTTACTCAGAAGTGAACAAATGTGTCTTTCTAAAGGAACATGCCTTTTTACAATCAAAAGTCATACCTCTCCTAATAGATACACTACATTTTGAATCACCAAAAGTAAAATAAGAATTTAAATAAAAAGCCAATAATCCCTCACATGATTCAAAATTTATGGAATAAAAAAATAGTATTTTACAATGTATTCGGTGAAGATGTCTTGTGGACTCGAACCTCACTTAGTATGAGAAAATCCATTCAGAAGAACCGTAGTGAACTTGCGTCTTGAACTAGGATCTTCTAACTTGAGTTTCAATTCATCATATGTTAGTCCCAATTATATGTGCTAGAGGAGGGTGAATAGCACAAATCGGCTTTTAAATAAGATGGGGAACTAATTTGAGAATAAGGGAAATAAAAACAAAGTAGACAAGGAACAAGAATTTAGAGTGGTTCGGTCCAAGACCTACATCCACTACCTTGATTATCCAACCAAGGATTTTCAACCAAATTCACTATGAACCAGTGAAATTCACAAGCTTTCACCAAGCTTTACAATGGTTTTTATCAGGCTTAGCCAAAACCTTTACATTAGTTTTTCCCAAGCTCAACTAAAACCCAACACCTAACTTTTAAGGCTAAGTTAGAACCTTAATACATTCAAGTAATCCTAGCTTAAAACAACCACTTAGAGTGAATCCCTCACTCTAAGAATACAAGAAGAGAAGTAAAAAGAGAATACCTATGATCACACGGTTGATCTAAATGGTACAAGGTTAAGTGCAAAATACAATTATAAAAGATGGGCGTTTGAGTGCATTGAGGTGCAAAGAAGATTTTCTAAGTTTTCAGCTCTATTTGACTTGGAAGCATTCAAATCTCTCTCAAAACTCTTTCGTTAACCTTTGGAAAACTCTTTTATACTTGGAAAAATAAGTCTGATCGTAGTTTGGCAGTTTATGATCGTTGAAAATAGTTGAGAGTTGGTTCTAGTTGTTAATCTGTCTTCTAGTGCTCTGGTTCAAATTGTAGACAGAGAGCTCTTAGTCGACTAACTTATTTCTTGGTTGACTAAGTTGGTTCTGTCTTTTGGTCACAAATTTTAGCAGAGAGCATTTAGTCGACTAACTCATTTCTTGGTCGACCAAGTTGGTTCTGTTTCCCAATACTTTTCAACTCGCCATTTCTACAATTTGAATTTTAGTCAATCAACATTCTTTATTATTCAACTAAAGAGCTTCCTTCTTATTAATCAATCTTGTCCCCATATCCATCTAATTTTTGGTACATACTTATGGAAAATTGGTTTATTATTTACTTACAATCTTTATCTTACACACTTAAATAAAAGTATTAGACACAAATGAATGATAATGTTTTATTATCATCAAAAACTGATGGAGCTAACAATCTCCCTTTTTTGTTATGATGACAAAACATTCTTTGGTTAATCTGCGCAGTGTCTTTTAATTCTTTTTCCAATTCTGCACATAGTGAGAATTGCTCCCCCTAAGTGTGTGTTCCCTTTTAATGTGAGCATATTTCTTATTTATTTTAGCAAAAATTTTCATTCATATCATATAGAAAATGACACCACACATTCAGAGTATATATATGCAGAATTTTAAAGTGATTTACAACAGATGAAAGTTGACAGATTATCATCAGAATTTTTACAGTGTCTGCCAACAACATATTTTTATCATATTTTGTCTATACCATTCATCATTCATCTTATATATTATACACAACATCCATATCTATTCATAAACACGATTTATTCACAATGTTATAATGAAGATCAGTTATCAGCATATAATCCCAATTATCAGTACAACATCAGATTTTTATCAACAGCAGCAAAAATACCATAGACAGTAAAATGCCATAATTAACAACATTATCAATAGTCAAATGCCATAAACATATCAGCATCCATTTTTGACTCAAAAATATAAACAAGATTAGTGTTCAAATGCCAACATGGCTCAAATAGTAGATAACCACAAATTTAACAATTTAATATTCCAAAACTACCCCTAGAGAGTTTTTGCTTTATTTTTTTCTTAAAAATCTAGTACTTATACCCTAACATTTTTTTTGTTTTTCTTGTTTTCTCTCCTAGATGTCCAGTACCTCTACCTTAACATTTTTTTGTTTTTCTTGTTTTCACTTCTCCCCTTTTTTATCATCATTAAAAGAGGAGGGGGGTTTCATACTTCTGAGGAAGCAGATGGAGTGGAATTAGTACTATAAAAAGGATTCAATGGAAAGGGAGAGGGTTCATGTCGGGCTTGCTATGCTGAGGATGGTGGTGGTTATTTTTATGGGGAAGGTTCAAGTGAAGATTGGTCAAGAACTTCAACAGTGTTTTCAGGATAAGAAACAGTTCTTGGCTTGGTCTTTTCTGCCAATCTAGAGGACTTCCTTCTTTTGAAGAATGTTATTTTTGTGGCTATTGTCTTTTTGCCCTTAGCAGGTGGTTTGTACTTTGTATGTGAGGCTGCAAGAGCTTTTTCCTTTCCTTTACCAGATTTTTCTTTTGCTGTAAGTGCTGCTTCAAAAGACACTGGCTTTGAAGCTTGTGCTTTGGCAGCTTCCTTTTCTGCTTGCTCTTCCCTCACTATTTGGTGATAGAGTCCCATGACTGAAACATCTTTAGAATGGGGAGGGAATGCTTGTTGTTGAGGTTAAAGTTTAGGGGGGTGGACTTTCACTAGGAGAACCAAGTATCTCAGTCCCTTGGTCAGATGCCTTTTTGGTCTAGGATTCTGGTAAGGGGGATTTCTGTGGTTTATCAATCCCTAGCTCAATGTCCTTTGTCTGGAGAGCAAGGCTAGTAGTTTGGTAGGCTGATCTTTCACCTTGAAACACTAGATTTGCATCATGAAAAATAGACCCTTCTACTTGAAAAGCTGAACCTTCAACATCTTGTCCTGTTAGTGCAACGCTTGGTGTTGCAGAAATATCTGCAGCAATAGGTTCAGAGCGCATTGTTGGTTTTTCTTTCATCTTGCTTTCCAACTCAGTTAATTTTTCTTCAATTTTCAAAATTCTTGCTCCTTGGTCTATAAGCTTTCCATCAATCCTAATCAGAAGGTTAAAGATCATCTCATTAGAGAACTGGGAAGGGGTTGCTTCTGGTTGGGCTAGAATTGTAGAAACCTTGGGTGTCTTAACAAATGCTTCTCCTTCTACCTTATATCCCATTTTAGGTAGGCTACCAAAGTAGATAGCTTGGTCTCTGTTCTTCACAGTGTCCATTTCATATCTTTTTGCCCATATTCCTTTCTTTTTCACTAGAGAAGTGATGACATTCCCATAAGGCAAGTTTATCTTGTCTCTTTTGCAAGCATTCCTCATCCTTTCAATCATGAACTGACCAACATTCAGTGGAGTGCCATTAAAGGCATGCTCCATTAACTATAAATCTTGGAGACTGATATAACTTAGGCTCCCACTCCTGCCATGAATATTGATAGCAACAAAGTAATGTAAAATCCTGATCTAGGGGCTGGTAATGAGACCAGCATTGCTCTTAGAAGAGTATTTTTCCTTTTTGCTTGTGATAATTTCCCATATGGAAAAGGGGTCATATTTTTCAAGGAACTCCAATTCTCCCTCCTCACACTCGACTTTCAACAAACTGCCCAGATCAACAGCAGTCACAGTGAATTCTTTTCCACTCAAAAACATATTCAATCCAACTTTTGTATAATCATCAGGCTCATCAAGTTCTCCCTCATCTACTGCTATACTTGAATAAAATTCTTTAACTAAGCTAGCACTATATGATATGTTCTTGAATGTACTAAATTCCTTCAATTTTAACTCCTCAAAATAATCTGACAAATTGGTCTGAATTTTTAGCATCTCAACAAAACTTTCCCAATCAATGAACTTCCCACATGTTATTGGTGCATTTTCTATTTTTCCATATCTCTCTTCATATATTTTATTTCTGAATTTAGAGGAAGAGGTAGTACCTTTCTTAGGCGATTTCCCTTTTTCTTTCTTTTTCTTTAATTTTTGCTTCTTTGCTTTTAATGATTTCCTAGACTTTGAAGCAGACCTAGTTTTTTGTTTCTTTTTTTGCATTTTTGCTTCTAATCCTTCTTTCAGTGGTCTTTTACCCTTTTTCTTTTCTAGAAGCTCTTTGATCAGAGATGATTTTGCCGTTTTGCTTTTCAAGGGATTTCAAACTTAAGGTTTCAAAAATTCAAGAGGACAAGGTTGCAGATTTTTGTGGATCGATTTCAAAGAGAGGAAAATATGGAGAGATTGAGTTGAGAGTAGTTTAATTTTCTCAAGAAACTGTCTACCTCCTTTTGCTTAAATATGATTAGTAACTTCCATTTTTCAAAATTTGAAAGTTTCCCTATAAATTTTGGTTATTTTCTTAGGTAGTTTTTCTTCTTTCTTTTATTACCCGATAAACACATGTTTTTCATTATTTTATTCCTTCTTCATTTAATTGAGTGAGTCTTATTATTTAATGAAACAGAATGCTTTTAGTTGACTAAGTTTCACTTTAGTCGACTAAGTGCCTTTTGTTTTTCTGTGCATGAGCCAAAAACTTTCTTACAATTCCTGAATACTAATCATTCCTAAATTTCTTCTAATATCACAAAATCTATCTTCATTCAGAGGTTTGGTAAAGATATCAGCTAGTTGATGCAAAGTATTCACAAATTCAATCTTGATATCACATTTTACTACAGGGTCTCTAAAAATGTGCTTATTTCTATAGTGCTGCATAGGGATTTTTGAAATATTAAGTGCACTTGTATTGTCACAGTATATTGGTGTGTTATGCATTGCTAACCCACAGTCCCTCAGTTGTTGTTTAATCCACAGAATTTGGGCACAACAGCTACCTAAGGATACATATTCTGCTTCTGTAGTAGATAAAGCTATTGAATTTTGCTTTTTGCTAGACCATGAAACAAGCATACTTCTTAAAAATTCGTAGGTTCCACTAGTGTTTTTCTTATCTATTTTGCTGCCAGCAAAATTAGCATCAGAATATCCTACTAAGCTAAGGGTTGATTCTCTAGGATACCATATGCTTAATGATTGAGTGTCTATGAGGTATCTAAATATTCTTTTAACAACAGTCAAGTGTGATTCTTTAGGTTTAGATTGAAAACGAGCACAAAGACATACACCGAAATGAATGTCAGGCCTGCTAGCTGTTAAATAGAAAAATGAACCGATCATACTTTTATAGAGCCTTTGATCAACATCCTTTCCTTTTTCATCTAAATCAAGCCTAGTGGATGGACTCATTGGTGTGCTTATTGGCTTTAACTTTAGCATGTCAAACTTTTTGAGCATATCTTGAAGATATTTTTCTTTCCTGATGAAGATCCCTTTTTTATTTTGTTTGATTTGCAGTCCAAGAAAGAATTTAAGTTCTCCCATCATGCTCATTTCAAACTCCCCATGTATTTCTTCAGTAAATTTCTTGCACAAGGTTTCATTGGTTGCACCAAAAATAATATCATCCACATATATTTGAACTACAATTAAATCATTTAAATATCTTTTAATGACTAATGTTGTATCTATACTGTCCTAACATAATCTTTTTCATCCAGAAATTTTGAAAGCCTTTTATACCAAGCTCTAAGAGCTTGTTTCAATCCATACAAGGCTTTGTAAAGTTTGAAAGCATGGTTTGTTTTTTCAAAGTCTTCAAAACCTATTGGTTGTTCTACATACACTTCCTCTTGAATAAATCCATTTAAAAATGCATTTTTTACATCCATTTGGTACAATTTAAAGTTTATTAAGCATGCAAACGCTACCAACAACCTTATGGCTTCAATCCTAGTAAAGGGTGTAAAGGTTTCATCATAATCTATTCCTTCCTTTTGGTTGTATCCTTGTGCAACCAACCTAGCTTTATTTATAACTACATTTTCTTGTTCATCTACCTTATTCCTAAACATCCATTTTGTTCCAACTATGGGGTGATTTCAAGGTTAGGTACCGATGACCATACACAATTTCTCTTGAATAGGTAAAGCACTTCTTGCATGGTCAAAATCTAGCTTTCCTATTTTTTAGCTTCCTCAAATTTTTTTGTTTCAATTTGAGATATGAAAGCTAAAAACTCACAAGTCTCTCTAGTTGCTCTCCTAGTCTTAGCTCCTTGAGATATGTCACCTATTATTCGTTCTTATGGATGATCTTTTGTATATCTCCAACTTCTTGAAAGATCACCATGCTGAATTTCTATTCTTTGCAGAATCTCTAGAGGTGGAGTTTCACTTTTTTTTCTAGATGAGCTCTCCTCATTGTTATTATTATCTTTTAAGCTCATTTTGTCCATGTACTTTTCTAAGTTTTCTATATCATCATCATCATTAAGAATTTCCTTTTCTAAGGTAATAGATTCATCAAAAACTACATGGATTAATTCTTCAACACTTAATGTCCTTTTGTTGAACACTCCGTAAGCCTTAAAGTTCAATACATATCCTAAAAATATACCTTCATCACTTTTTGCATCAAACTTTCCTAATGAATATTTTCCATTGTTCAAAACAAAGCATTTGCAACCAAAGCTCCTAAGATGAGAAATGGTCGATTTTCTACCCTTGTATAGTTCATAAAGAGTCTTTGATATTATGGCTCTAATTGATACTCTATTGAGAATATAAGCTGTTGTATTTACTGCCTCAGCCCAAAAATATTTTGGAAGGTTATTCTCACATAGCATAGTTCTAGCCATTTCTTTCAAGGTTCAATTTTTCCTCTCTACAACTCCACTTTGTTGGGGTGTCCTAAGTGCAAAAAAATTATGATCCAACCATTTTTCATTGTAAAAATTTTTCAAATTCATCATTTTCAAATTCTCCTCCATGGTCACTTCTAATACTAACTATGGCTAGTCTTTTTTCATCCTCAACTTTCCTACAATGGCTTATGAATGCTGGTAGAGTATCATTCTTATGAGTAAAGAAATAAACTCAAGTGTACCTAGAAAAATCATCAACTATCACAAAGCCATAAGATTTTCCACCTATACTAGTTGTACTTAATTGACCAAATAGATCTATATGCAGCAACTCAAGTGGCCTAGATGTTGATACAATTTTCTTAGTTTGAAAGGATGTTCTAACTTGTTCTCCTAGTTAGCAGGCCTCACATACTTTGTCATTTTCAAATTTTAGATTTGGCAGTGCAACAACTAAGTTCTTTTTAACCAACTTTGACATGGTATGCAAGCTTACATGTCCTAATCTCCTATGCCATAACCAACTATCATTTTCAGCATTTGCAACTAAACATATTTTACTATTCATTTCAATATCCTCAAGAAATACATCATACATATTCTTCAATCTCTTTCCTATGAATGAGATTTTATTTGTGCTTATATCTATGACTTTACATTTATTAGAATCAAAACAAACTTTAAATCCTTTGTCACATAATTGACTAATGCTCAATAAATTATATTTTAAACCCTTAACTAACAATACATGACTGATTTGAGTTTAGGAGTTCTTACCAACCTACCTATCCCATGAATTCTACCTTCTAAATCATCACCAAAGGATACGGTACCTCCCTTTCTCTTGTCCAGCTGAACAAATAGCATTTCATCTCCTATCATGTGCCGTAAGCAACCACTGTCCATGTACCAAGGTTGTTTCCTCTTGAGTTTTGCTCTTAAACATATCTCTTTTAAGTGTAGCTCAACCTACAAAATAGATTTTCAATTTTTCTTTATAAGTACCCATACCTTGATAGGTCTTTGAGTGTTAGTTGAAACAAAGGATCCTTTTGGAACTCAAATTTTTCCAATTTTTTGCATGCCACTATTTATAAGACAATCATAATATAGATGTCCATATTTTCAACAACTATAACATTTATATGAAGCATTAGAATTTCTCTTGAAATATACATTCCTCACTGATTTTTCTTTTTCCAAACATTTAAGAGCTGTGTTTTCATCAAGTGTTTTTTGCAAAGCTTCAGATTTGTTGTCCAGCTCTAATTTTTAAACTTCAAAATCTGTTTTTGAACTCAATTTGCAAAAAGTTTCTTTGTTCAAAAACGAAATTGTAATCACATTTTATCTTTTCCAAATCCTTTTCAAAAGATGTAGCCTTTTTCTTTAAAGTCTTGTATGTTGAAAAAACTTTTTCAAATTCATCACAAAGGCTGTCATACTCATCTTGTAAATCATCAATGGAAATATCATAGGGGGATGAGGATACCTCGGTTTCATCATCTTGTGCCATTAAACAGAGGTTTGCTTTCCTCAGTTTTTTCATTTTCAGCTTTAAAGCTTGAGGAGTCACTATCCGACCAAGCAGCTGCCACCATTACCTTATTAGATTTCTTGTTTTCTTTGGAGTCTCATTTTTCAGCAATGGGCATTTGGACTTGAAGTGGCCAAGCTTTTTGCATTTGAAGCAGATCAGCTCCTCTTTTTTGTTGGAGTTATTTTTGTTTTTGATTTTCCATGAAGGGCCTTGATCTTTTCTAAATCTTCTTCTTGCTAGTCTTTGGTTTTTTCTACCCATAAGCTTTCTGAATTTCCTTTTAACCAAAGCCAACTTTTCATCATCATCGCAAGATAGCTCTTCCAGCTCCTCTTCAAGAATGTTGATTTTTAGAGCAATACTCTTTTTCTTTTCCTTTGCTTCTCTCCTATCTTCTTCTTTTTCTTCTTTGAGCTCCAGATCATGAGTAAAGAGATAACCACAAATCTCATCTAAAGTGATAACATTTAGGTCCTTGACCTCTTGGATTGTAGTCATTTTAGACTTTCAATTTTTTGGAAAGCTTCTAAGAAGTTTCTTAACTATTTCATGCTCAAGTATTGGTTTGCCTAGTTGACTCAATTTATTTGTAATGTTTGTAAATCTATCTAGCATGCTAGTGATGTATTCACCAGGCTCCATTTTGAACATTTCATAGTTATGTGTCAAGAGGACTATTTTGGACTCATTGACTTGAGAAGTCCGTTCATGAATTATTCTAAACTTATCTCACACTTGTTTAGCTGTGGTACAGCTTGACATCTTGTTAAATTCAGTTGGAGTTAAGGCACAATGAAGTGTATTGATTGCCTTGAAGTTTGTTTGAACTCTCTTGGCTTCAGCTTCGGTCCATTCTGACCTTGGCTTGGGCATTAGCTCATTGGTGACAATATTTAAGGCTGAGGGAATGAATGGTCCATCAGTTATAACATCCCACATTTCATAATCTCTAGTTGTAATATATATTGACATCCTAATGCTCCAATAAAGATAGTTAGAGCTATCAAACAGAAGTGGTCTATTTGTTGATTATCCCTCAGTAACGACGGATTTTTGAAGAACCATGGATCTTCTCAAATGGTGTTAAACCTTAAAAATAGGAAACTAGCTCTGATACCACTTGTTGGTCCTAATTATTTATGCTAGAGGGAGGTGAATAGTACAAATCGACTCTTAAACAAGATGGGGAACTGATTTGAGAATAAGGGAAATAAAAACAAAGTAGACAAAGAACAAGAATTTAGAGTGATTCAGTTTAAGACCTACATCCACTACCTTGATTATCCAACTAAGGATTTTCAACCAAATTTACTATAAACCGGTGAAATTGACAAGCTTTCACCAAGCTTTACAATAGCTTTTACCAAGCTTAGCCAAAACCTTTACACTAATTATTCCCTGACTCAACTAAAACCCAACACTTAACTTTTAAGGCTAAGTTAGAACCTTAATATATTCAAGCAATCCTAACTTGAAACAACCACTTAGAGTGAATCCCTCACTCTAATAATACAAGAAAAGAAGTAAAAAGAGAATACCTATGATCACACGGTTGATCTAAATGGTACAAGGTTAAGTGCAAAATACAATTACAAAGGATGAGCATTTGAGTGCTGTGAGGTGCAAAGAATATTTTCTAAGTTTTCAGCTCTATGTGACTTGGAAGCATTCAAATCTCTCTTAAAACTCTTTCTCTAACCTTTAGAAAACTCTTTTATACTTGGAGAAACAAGCCTGATGGTAGTTTGGCAATTTATGACTGTTGAAAACAGTTGAGAGTTGGTTCTAGCCGTTAATCTATCTTCTAGTGCTCTGGTTCAAATTGCAGATAGAGAGCTCTTAGTCGACTAACTTCTTTCTTGGTCGACTAAGTTGGTTCTATCTTTTGGTCACAAATTCTGGCTGAGAGCATTTAGTCGACTAACTCATTTCTTGGTTGACTAAGTTGGTTCTGTTTCCCAATACTCTTCAACCCGCCATTTCTCCAATTTGAATTTTAGTCAACCAACATTCTTCATTATTCAACTAAAAAGCTTCCTTCTTATTAATCAATGTTGTCTCCATATCCATCTGATTTTTGATACATACTTATGGAGAATTGGTTTATTATTTGCCTGCAATTTTTGTCATGCACACTTAAATAAAAACATTGGACACAAATGAATGGGAATGTTTTATTATCATCAAAAACTAATAGAGCCAATATCATACACATCGTATGAGATTTTATTAAGTTTTAAAAGGCTTCAATTAGAGCATCCTTTAACATAGGAATGACTTAATAATCTCAAAGGTTTAAAGTGAAATATTTAAAATAGATTTTTTTATTGAAATTAAGAAAATTTATTAAAATTTTATTGTTCTAGCTTTTTAAAATGCAAAATTTCTAATTAAACTTTTATAATCAAGTTCTTCTAATATTTCTTTTTCAATTAATAATATAGTCAATCCATTTAATCTTTTTTAAGACATTATTGATCTTAAATAAGATTTTATTAATTTTAGTTTTGAAAAACTTCTTTTTGTTGAAGCAACACTTAATAGAATTGTTAGCATTATTCTAAAAGCATTATATGCATTTGAAAAAGAATCGAATCTTCTTATATGATTAAATATATCGATTGGATTGTTATCTTCTATTTGTATAATTTCTCTTAAAATTTTTAGCTTTGAAAATAAATCTAAGCCATCAATATCAAAATAGTTCTTATATTTTAAAGAACATTCAAGATTAAGATAATATTCTTTCAAACTATTATCATCTAGTGACTTAAACTTTTTACCTCTAAATAAACCAAAAATATTTTCATATATCTTAAATTGTCCAACTCTACTTTGGAGTGAAAAAATTGCTTGATCAAATATATATAAGAAGTAATCAATTTTAAATAAAGCTCTCGGTTGTATGAAGATATAGCATAATAAACTTCTTATATATTCTTTAGAGGAAAATTAAAGTTAAAAAAAGAAAGACCAAATGAGGAAAGAAGAATTTAATAGTTGATATTATAAATTGAAAAAAATAATTAGTTATATATATATATATAAAATAGCTATTCAAAATAATTAAATACATATTTTATTAATTATCTTAATTTTTATATATTTTTAATATAATTAATTATATTATTATAAAATTTTTATGGTCTTTCTAAATTTGGGGCCTTAAACCCTTGCTTGGATGGCTTTACCCTAGAGCTGGCTTTACTTTAACATGATTCTTTGTCTCAACCCAAACTAGGAAGTTGTGACCAGCATGCACAAGCCTTGCAAGTAAGCCTACGAGACCTGAGAAAGCCTTAAACCATTACCTGCTTAATATCCAATGCATGGTATCATAAGTAAATACATAAGTCATCCCATTTCATATCTCATTAATACAAAATTCACAAGGCCACACATAGGCCAATCATAAAGTTTGTACACACAACCTTTTTTCACAATAATATATGGTACTCAATGCCTACAATATTCTTAATACAAGTTCATAAGGTTTTTCAACTCAGAGCGCGAAAGCATCTCATGACTCAAGCTCAGTGAAGTCGACACATTGGGAGAGTACCTACTGCTTGCCAAAATCTCGTCCGTCCAACGATGACATTAACCACGTAAATTCGATGGCATTAGTTATCTGCACATGGTAAACAAAAAAGGGTGAGTCATATTGATACTCAGTGAGATGGGGATGTTAAACATAGCATATTATAACCCATTATACAATAATAAGGAAAAGATATTCATTATATAAAAGCCTATTTGGCTATTCATCAAACATTTCCAAATATAAGTGCGAGGATCATTCCAACATCCTACGTGCACTTCATATGAAATCTTACCTTGCAAGAATCACACCTCAATGGCATACTCACGTTCAATGGTAGACCAAGTTTATGTCTCCCATTCATTTATTACTTTTCGAGGCTTACCTTAAGCCATTTTCGTATAAATTCCCCAACTTAAAAGTGTTCTTCCCCCCGAACGTACATAAATCAAGCACGATGGCTAACCGGTGGAATCGAATCGCTTATCCAAAGTAATCTTCTGAAAAATGGCATTACAATCATTGTCGTCACCCGAAATAGTCTCTCGACAGGTGGCACCACAATATAATCGTCACTTGGAGTAATGTCCCAATGGGTGGCATCAAAGTACTACAGGCGAGAATCATAAGCGAGATTAAGCCACAACCCTTGCTTACTACCATCCCTACAAGCACACATAATCACAAGGAAAATGCCTCTCAACACTAATCAGATCAACGTTCAAAATTACTTTTCGTATGAAATATAATCAAAACTAGACCATCAATGCCTTTATTACTTACATGTATTTCTTAATCACATTTCTCATCAATAATCTTGGCCCACTAGCCTTACAGGCATCAACATTCAAATTCTAACTTAATCATAGCCTAATAGCTGCATACAAGTAAAATAGTTCATGTCACATATAAGGGTTTGATAACTTCACATATTTATGAGCATCACATATGCATATCAATGATACATTGGTCTAAGCATACTCACTTAGACACAAACACATCAAGTTATCTATCAACTCATGCTTCTCAACAACATAGCATATCAAATATCTCAATGCCACCATGTGGCTTTCAACATAACATATACAAATGTTGACACATATCAATGATGTAGTCACCTAAGCATGCTCATCTAAGTGTAACATTATTATTCAACATACCATGGCAATGCATAACATTATGTGTAATGTATCCACATGCATTTGATATTTCTTGTTTAAAATGCATTTCTTCAACACTTAGAGCTTTCTTAGCTCAAATTCCAATCTCCCTTTTCCTTTCCAACTTACCTCTTAATCTAAATCCGTAAAATTCACCCAATAATCAACACACAGACTCATCATATAGTTTAATTTCTCATTCATGCACTATGTCAAATAGTATATCAATCACACTACCATAATTTACTCAAACATCATGTTCATTTAGGTGCCAAACAATGCACTGTGAGACCCTATCAAGCTCGTTAAAAGACGGTATTGTACCGAATGGTACAACCAAGTTAATTCGAGCCTCGAACTGGTTCAAATAGAAATTTTAAGAGGAATTAGAGAATTTTAAAACCCACATAATGATTTAAAAGAGTGATTCGGAGTTCAAAGTCTAATTTGGAGTCAATCGAGAAAATTGACCGATCATGGGTAAAATGGTCATTTTGCCATTTAAAGACAAAATGGGGATTTTTAGAAAAGATTTTGATCACATGTAATCAAGATTGATCATATGGAGCATAATATGAAGTTTAGCAGTGAAAGATTTTCAATTCTTGGTATTTTGAAGTATAGGGGCAAAACGGTAATTTTACCTTATCGGGGGCAAAATGGTAATTTTCACCACCAACACTTGTCAAAAACCAAGGATTTTGTTTATCATTATAATGGACAAATATGAGAATATTTGTGGTGGAAAATTTAAGTAAAAAGGTCAAATATTTAAAGTATAAAAAGAAAAAATGTACCAATTACAAAGTGCCACATGTCAAGCTTTATTATTTTATTATTTTCTATAAAAATCAGCCCATAGTTATCCCATTTCTCTCACCATATTCGGCCAAAGGAAGAGAGTAAGGAAGAAAAGCAAAGAAAAGAAGAGAAACAAAAACCTAGCTAGGAAAATCAAGAGATTTCATTGATTTTTCAAGGATTAAGCAACAAAAAGGTAAAATCTTTTAATTTTTGCTTGAAACCTAGCTTACCCATGCTTTATTTCTTATTTTCCATGGCTGAAAATTGAGTTGGCATGATGAAACCATGAAGACTGAATGGGTATGGAAAGGATTTGATGATGGGAATGACTTGATTTTGAGTTATGTTGATGTTTAGAGATAGTTAAGCATGTTTAGAAGCAAAACCACAAGAAAAATATTTATTTTCCCTAGAATTCTTCATTGGCCGAACCTTGTATGTTGAGCATCAATGAGGGATTGTTTTTATTTCAAGGGAAATGGCATGGAAAATGATGAATTAAGGTAAGAAAATTAAGTAGGAAAAATCACGGTGCTAATGCACCAAATGACTGAATTTTTCTATGAAGAAATGTGAGGGTTTTAATGCTGAAATTGGTGTTATTTGAATGGTATTTGGTGCATTGAGGTATTAGAAAAAGAATGGAGCAACTTGGAGTCAAATCGGACGCGTTGGCTAATTTATCAGATAATCGGTCGAATTAGGTCAACACCGCGTTTAAGCGGTTAACTAAGTATTCCATGCATCCATATAGAAATTAGGTTAATTTTATACCTAATTAACAGAAATGTAGTGATTAAATTATTGTGCAATTTGTCAAGGTGGTGAGCCCTCTGATAAAGGCAAGAAAATCACACCCGAGGATTAGCAGTCGAAGTGCTCAAATTCGACTCCCAGAAATTTGTGAGTGAATTTGCATTTCAAAATGATTTTGGGAAATATGAACGTATTTGAATAAAATGCTTGAATGATTTTATTCAACCTTCTTTAAAAAGAATGGGTACCGTGGGAACAAGTTTTTTGTGAAATATTATTTTTACTAATGTGAAATTTGATTGTGCTGAATTATACTCATCTATATGATGCTTACTTGTATTGTTAAGAAATTATGTGAACTTGATGTAATCGTGCACGTGTGGAGTGAGTAATGCACATGCCTGTAATGGTGTGCAAAGTGGGGACGGCGATACGTAACGCCCACAATTCCTAGAAACTCAGAGTTGAGCAAAGTGGGGACGGCGACACATAACGCCCAGGATTCCTGGAAATTCTCACGCGTGAACTATGGTAAAGCATGATTCTCCACCCTGGGGCTTGTAGGGACGACGATACGTAACGCTTGTAAGTGCTCTAATAAATGTCTCTTTTACCGCCAAGGACAGTGAAGACTTGGCAGTGTATATAATTGCTCATGATTTTATGTATATATGTGTGATTGTATGGTATGCGAATTGTTTTAAATTGAGAAAAAGGGGTTTAACACGAAACCCTCGTATGGTTGAGCAAAATCCTCATTCTGTGACGGGTTGTGACTACGCTTAGCTGCAACAAAAATTCATTCTTGCTGCAGCGTAGCTATAGCAAGAATCCTTTCCCGCTACAGCGATAACCGTCGATTCTGCTATCTTGCTAGATTGATCGATAAAATTTCATGATTTCCTTATCATTGAATGTTTAATAATTCCAGGTCAAGTGGAAAGGGGTTTAAACATTAGCTAGAGCAACATTGCCTCATTTTCAACTAGTGCATCATGGTTATCAAATTTTCTGGCTAATATTGCGTGTTCCCTTCTAATGTTCACTCATTGAGTTTCGTACTCACAGTTTTGAAAATTCATGTTTTCAGATCAAGAGACCGTTAGATCCTAGATCGAGGAGTCTCGGTAGTTCGTCTCCTGGGTATGTGTTCGGCATTCAATAGCAACCCTTTTGTTGTAAATTCTCTATTGGAAGTCACGAGGCTTTTGTTCTGTGAATATGTGTACGCAATGTAAATTGCTAAAATACAGGTCTTGAATAGTACATGTATATTGTTGTTAATAATGCTATCATGAATTGGCTATCTTTACACTGTTTGAGAATGCGTATAGCTGCATTAGTTGACAAATCGTTAATTAAAATCAATAATATAGGCTTGCTTGGGCTTAGTGAGCTACGCTCATTGAGCTCATGCGCCGGTCATGCCCCAGGAAATTGAGTCGTGACAATATCATTCATGTGCTTTATATATGCACAACATCATTTTTGAACTTTCACATGCTTATACATTACATAATCATACTCTATGGACATAGACATACCTTTAATCTCACTTACACATAAACTCATTTATATATATATATATATATATATCAACCTCTTAAGGTTCAAATTATCTCATCTATCGACTTATCCATCATACACATTTATTGTCAAAAAAGCAGTATATTACATTTCTCTATCTATTATATTGTCTAGATTTTGTCTAAATCATCATCTTTCATTCTTTCTTTGTTTTCTGTTTAATGAAAGACAAAATGAGTATAATGCAATGACTTCATTAAAGGAAAAAGAAATGGTATCTTAACGACAGGACTTATTAAACCTACTAAGTTGATTATTTTGAAACAAGATATCCACTTTGAAATTTACCAAACCTAAACTGAATTAAGGCAGAACTTCAAGAATTTAAATGAATTTTATTCAAAATAAAAATAAGGAATTTTATTCAAAATAAAAATAAGGAATTCAGTTATAGTGGTATAGAAATTATTTCTACTGGTATAGAAATTATTTCTTACTTTATATATTAAATTGAACCAGGAAATTAATTACTCAAACAAAGTAAATTTGAAGAATGGGTGCCCTGAGTCATATGTATCTTTCCCTTTGTCTCAGACAAAAAGGACTCTCATAGCCTCCTAAATAAACAGTGCATAAAAGTCTTTTACTAAAAGGGTACGGTTTGAGTTTACTGCATATGTCCAGAAATTAAAAAACATCTTAATTTCGAGTTAATGAAATTTGTTCATTTTCATATATATATATATATATATATATATTCAATTTCCACCAAAGTCGAGCTCTCCTCCATTAATTACTTTTCTTTCAATTGCTTTACAATAATATTTTTAATCACAAGATCACATACACGTAAATGTTGGTCTAATAGATATAATGAAAAGTAATGAATGAAAATGGTTTTTGATGGCTAGAGGAATATATTATAGGGGAGTGACAGAGGCTTAGGCATAGTGCTGAGTTTCTTTTTTATTAAATTCGTGTTCCTTTGGGGTAGAGGGTAGGAAGCTAATTCCTTTTTGTTTTTGAGCTCAACTTAAGATTGAGAAACTACCATAAAAATTAAAGTGCTAGTTATTTTATAATTGTAAGATTTATAATGAAACGCGGACCAGTTACTATATGCTAAAAGAAGTCTTCGTATAAGGACTTCAGTTGGCATAAACTCTAGTTCTAATAAAAAAATTTTTTCCAAAAAAAAGAAAGGTCAAACCCAATTAATACAAATTGACTTGAGCTCGTAATAAATTTGAGTTAAATTAATTTCATAGTTTATTATTTAGTGTTCCAAATATGGAATGTATTTATAGACATAATTGTATACAATCCATACCCCAGCAACCCAACACATTGTAAATAACGTTCGGCGCCCTCAATTATTTTTTTGTCTATTAGTTTTTTATATATATTTTTTATCATTATTCATACCAATAAGAATTACAATGTATGGTTGAATGAAACAATAATTATGGATATATTAGAAAAAAAAATTAGACAATTACAATCTTGTAAGTCTGAACCTAAACAAACAAGTAAAAGGGGTGAACTTGAAAGCAGCCACCTAGCATTTATGTTTTCTCATCACTTAATTTATTTATAGTTATTATTAGGGCCAAATAGCGGGCTGGATCTCCTCCCTACATATCCAACCTACAGCAGGACTGACTTACAATTTCTGCTTTTGTAACTAAAACTCGTTATCATTTCCCAAATGAAAAATCTGGCACATGTTCCTTACACAAATTTTTTTCCTCCCCTCCCCTCCCCTCCTTTATTTATAGTTTCTTTTGCTTTATATTCTCCAAGCCAAGCCATCCCCCTCTTTGCTTTCTTACCTTATCCTTCTTAATTTTTCTCCCTTGTTTCCTTTCCTCCATGGCATCTAAGCTTAAGCTATTTTGGATGCTGCCTATTTCGTTTTTGTTGCTGTCAAAATGCTTGCACAACCGGGCCAGTGCAGATCCTCAAGTGCCCTGCTACTTCATTTTTGGGGACTCTTTGTCCGATAACAGGAACAATAATAACCTCAAAACGTTGGCCAAAGTAAACTATCTGCCGTACGGAATTGACTTCCCAGAAGGACCAACAGGAAGGTTTAGCAATGGCCGGAACGTGCAGGATGTTATTGGTTTGCCTTCTCTTGCACCATGCATTCACAGTTTCTGTGTTTTTGAGCTGTATTATCATATATATTCAGTCAAGCATAATAGAATTCACATTTTGAGCAATCTTTTGATTGTACTTGTTAATTTATACATGGCAGTTGAACTTATGGGTTTCCAAGATTATATGCCTCCCTTCGCCAGAGCAAAAGGGAGAAGCATTCTCAAAGGTGTCAATTATGCGTCTGGTTCCGCAGGCATTCGTGACGAAAGTGGAAAGCAACTGGTATACATATATATATTAATTTCAAAAGCATTCATTGTTGGCACGATGCGTTTCTATTCTTTTATCTTTGACTTTGACAAAAGAGGAAAGTTTCCTGAGGTTAAGCTTCTGAATAAAGAAAGGTCCAAAGTTAAATTGGCTGTTGCATCCCAATAATTTATTCAGAACGCATCCACCTTCTGACTTTGTGTTCTTAAAACACGCCAGCTGATATTAAATTAGATCTTTAATATGTATTTGGCTTCACGTTACATATTATACACACAAGAATAACATATATTTAAAGCTTTAACAAATTACCAAAGCATTTGATTTAATGGTCTAAGATATTACATAGCCACAAACTTTTCTTCTCTTTTGCAAGCAAAGCCGAGGTGATGGTAGACGGCTGTCACCTCTCAATTTTTAATTTTTTTTATTATTATATATATAATTTATTATATATATATTTATAAATTTATAATTTTGTATGATTACATTTTAATCACTCTTTATATAAAATTTTAAATTCATCATTATTGCAGGGTGATCAAGTACCCCTAAACAAGCAACTAAAAAACCACGAAATTATAATCTCAAGAATTAATCAGATATTAAGAAATGATACATCTACAAGGAAGCTTCTAAATCAATGCATTTATTCCATTGAAATTGGTAGCAATGACTACGTTAACAATTATTTCGTACCGGAGGTCTACAACACAAGCCGCCAATACACGCCACAGCAATACGCTGCCGTGCTCGTTGAACAGTTTTCGCAACAAATAAAGGTTCTTTTATATAGGTATAATTAATTATAAAGTACCATGTATTGTGATAGGAAAACTTACCAAGGAGTTTTCTTATTAATTTCTTCCTGCTAGGTTTTGTACGGCCATGGAGCAAGGAAGATTGCCCTGTATGGACTGGGGCTCATAGGCTGCACTCCATTTGCAATATCAATGCACGGAACCAATGGCTCTCTGTGCGTAGACAAATTAAACATGGCTGCAACTCTTTTCAATGAGAGACTTAAGCCGCTCGTCAAGGAACTTAATACAAATCTAAGCGATGCCAAATTTACCTATCTTAATCCTTCTCCATCTCCACAAGATGTTTTATCATTCGGTAAATAAACCTTACCTTACCTCTCCCTTTTTGCCTTTTTTATTGAATCAAAAACATTAAAGTCTATCTTGTTTCACAGTGACGAATACTACATGCTGCGAATTTGTGGGCGGTGGTGGAGAGCTTTGTGTTCGTAATTCAAAGTCATGCAGTGATCGAAGTCGGTACGTGTTTTGGGACGCAGTCCATCCTACTGATGCTTGGAATGAGCTCGTAGCCAAAAGTGCTTACCGAACCAACTCTACTAACGAAGCTCATCCATTTAACATTCAAACACTAGCAAAACACAAGTAGCTCAAATTTCAAGGAGGTTTTACATGTAGAAGAAATTAAAACTATCATATGTGCTTTTTACTTTGTTACTCCAAAATAGAAACCAAATGCTAATAAAAGAAACAAATAAAGTCCTTTAGTAATAAAACAAATGAAGTCTGCTTGTGTAAATAGCCATCAGCAGCTTGTGGCCTAACCACAGAGCACAGTTGTCGCAAGTAGTACCAACTTGCCTGCTTCTTTTCGGAGAAAAACAAAACAAATCAAATGCTAATGATCTACCTACGCATTGTCCTCACGTGAGTGAATCGGCGATGTCATGTCCAGCTCAGGCTTTGCTTGCCATGCTGTTGAGTATTGACTCAATTAATTCATGGCCCAGTCGTCAAGCTCTGCCCTCACCCAATAATCCAGGGGACAACCTCCTCACCTCCTTATTCTACATCAATCACTAAATTAATCCGTCTCTGTCACCGTTTCCTCTTGGCCCCAAGTTCACCTTAGTCTAGAGATTGGAGTATCCTACTTGTCCAATGTTTGACGTTGTATATTGAGATTCAACTTTGGTTCTTTTTTATATTTAAAAGCCATTTAATTTACTTGAATAAGTCCGAAACATAAAGGACCCTGCCCATAAGAGCAGTCAAGGAGCTGACAGGGGCGCCTAATATCCTCATATGCCATCTTGGGCCGACCAGACGGAACCTTTTTTTTATTTGTTTTTTTTTTCCAATAATGTAATTACTAATCATCAATAAATTGGAACAGAAAAAATAATTATTTAGAAAAAAAGGTTTCAGGGACTTTTATGTAATAAAAAATTACTTGCTAAGGTCAAGCTGTAATTAGCAGAACCTTTAGGATGATTTTGAAAAAATAGAAAATAGTGTGGTAACTTTTCAATTCTAGAAATTTATGGGGTCAAAATGTAATTAATAAAACCTTTGCAGCTGCTCTGGAAAAAAAATAATGCGGCAACTTTACAATTCTAGAAACATATGGGAGCAAACTGTAATTAATAGAATCTTTTTTCCTTAGATTTTCATGATTGGATTCAACAAAAACAAATACATATTTTGAAGCTTTATATTTCATAATATAAGCATGGAAAACCACTTATAATTTATGGTTAAAAAGTCAAAGCAACATAGAATATATCTATTGAAGGCTTATTCATAATAATCATGCATTGGTAGTTGAAATTAAGTGCAATCATGTTGGGTCCTCATCTAAAACAAACTTTTAAAATATTAAAACTCATTTTAGGATTCATCAAATTATACCAAATTTTAAAGGCATGTTCTCGGTATCTTAAGGAATAATTTAACATAAATTTTGTGGCACAAAATTTACAAATAAAAAATATGCCATTGACGACCCACCAAGAACAATTAAGCACACATTTATACATAGCAAAGCATACAAATATATTATACACGAAAGGAGAAAAACAAGCAAAATGTTGCTCCAATGCCAATATTGGAAAATGGGCCTATCTTTTGGATGAATTTACTACTCTCTTTCTAACTGAAAACTTGCTTTATGAATTTTTTCCGTATTCTAAACGTGCATGCAACACCTACACAATGATCTTTTTGTGCTTGTTTTTTTTTTCTAGGGCTTCTTTTTCTTCTTCTTTTTTCTTCTTCTTCTTTCCTCTTTCTTCTTGTTCTCGTTGTTATGGAGTGACTACCAAAATTCTCCATGTTTAATTACATGTTCCACAATCCTTATGCCTTATTGATGGTACCTCAAAAACTCAAAAACTGAGAGAAAGTATATTTTTGTTTTCAAACTTATATAGAAAAACCGACTTACTTGATTGGGAAAAAATGTTGTTAGTAATTTTATTATATAAAGACAATATCTCTATTCTGTTGAAACACATCTATGACTGACTCAAGAAATTTATCACTTATTGTTAAGATATGAATTATCAAAGAAATAATCATGATTCAAATGTAAACAAATTAAATTCAAATTTATTATATTTTATCCCAGTTATTAGAATAATAATTTAATAAATATATTTTTTAATTATATAATAAAAAATAACAAAACAATATTAAATTTTAATTGAATTAAATATTTATTAATTATTCATAAATAATTAACATGGTTGCACCACATTAAAATGCAACATAAATAACATAAGAGTTCTTTTCAAAAATACCCCTCATACATAAGGTGTTTTTGAAATAGCCCTCTTTATAATTTTAACTATTTTTAGTAAAAAGAAATTAATTTTGAACAAAATTACTATTAATGAAATCGGCCTATATGTTTAGGTTCGCGTCTCAAACCGACTCATATTTTTTTAGCTTTCTTCATCAGACCATTTATCTCTCGAGTATTCTTTACCAGAAAAAAATGTTTAAGCATTTTGAGCTTTTTAGAGTAATTTTGATACACGAAGAAAAACATTTTAGTGTTTTAAGCATTTTTAAGTATTTTAGAGTGATTTTTAATACATTAAAAAAAACCTTTGAGCATTTTGAGCATTCTTTGTCAAGTAGGCATATTCGTTAATTATATTGTTAAATGGAATATGGTGTATCATTTGAAATTGTTGATCTTATTAAATAGAATTAAGTAGTTTTAGTGGTTTTTAGGCATTGCGTAATTAGTTTTTAGACATTATGTGATTAGTTTTTAGGCATTATGTTATTAATTTTTAGGCATTGCATGACTGATTTTGAGCATTGCGTGACTAGTTTTTAGACATTACGCGATTAATTTTTAAGTATTGCATAACTAGTTGATATAGTATTGCGTAACTAGTGGTAGGCATTACATGACTAGTTAAAAAGGCATTGTGTGACTTAGGCATTACTTAAAAATTAGTTACGTAATGTTTAAAAATCAGTCACATAATACCTAAAATCAATTACGTAGTGCCTAAAAGCCAGTCACGCAATGATTAAGTCACATAATGTGTAAAAATCAACTCACAATACTTAAAAACTAATGACACAATGCTTAAAAACGAGTAATGTAATATGTAATAACTAATTGATTTGCCTACTCGCAGTTAGGTTTAAGTTGCCAAAGTCATACAATGTTCTAATGTATAGATGTGTCTAATCAATTTCAACTCCTCAACTTTGGAGTACTATGAATAAGCCAATAAACCTAAGAACCTAAAACACATACTTTTTTTTTTTTTGCTAAGTCGTAATATTATGCATTTCATAAAAGAAAGGTTATAAAATTCCATAACCCTTCAAAGCAAGACAAAATATATCCCTATCGAGAGGGCCTTGCCTACTTCCCTTATACAAAAACAAAATATACTCCATTTACAAAAAATTCCCTGAATAATTCCAACTCAAAATCCTATACAGAGAAACAAAATCTCTAGCAAAAATGCTTAACAATCACTTTAATCCCAAACACAATAAAACTGGGAACCACCATAAAACCCATGAAACCCATCAAACATGCTTTAGCTATTCCTTCTCCTTGAGCCCATCATTTTAACCAATCCGATCCAACTAATCAACACAAGCATCTCCATCGCAACACACATTTCAAAGCAAGTCATCACTAGAAGCATCCAGTTATCACATTCCACTATAAAAAAAAAAGCCTATTTCCAACGGAATTTTTCGTTAGAAATAAGCATTTCCAATGGAAAATTCCGTTGGAAATTTCGTAGGTAAAAGCCTCATGAGTAATACTTTTCGTTGCAAATCCGTTGGAAATTTTCAACGAAAAATTCCGTTGGAAAATTTTGAGTTATTTGACAACCTAATTGGAATTCCTTTGGAAATTTTCATCGAATTTCCAACGAAAAATCCATTGGAAAGACTGGTGGAAAAAATTTCGTTAGAAATTTCCAACGGAATTTCCGTTGGAAAAAAAAAATTCCATAGGCAATAATTCCATTGGAAATTTTTTTCCAACAGAAAATTCCATAGGAAATAATTTTCTAACGGAATATTCGGGTGAAATATTTTCCGTTGGAAATAATTTTGCAACGGAAAATATGGTGTATATTTCCAACGAAATTTTCCGTTAGAAATTTAAATACCTATTCTTTCACTAATAATTTTTTCAAAAAAATTGCCTGTTTTCATTTCGATGATAAATTTACAATGCCATCCACATTTGAGTATCAAAATATATATAATAAACATACCTTAACAATCGAGATTCAAAGTCAAATTCATCTAATTACAAATTACTCTAAACATACAATATATAAAAAAGATTAAATACATAAGAATATAAAACATAACTATACTAAAAAGTATCCAAGTCTAGCTTTGGAAAATTAACATCAAGTTCATGGAATTTTGTGTTCTTACTTGTCAATATTTTATCTTAAAGGTCCCGCATCTCCTTCTCTTGAACATGCATTAGTCATGAATATGGTTTCCATACATGCCATAAATTCACTCATGCTTTACGCCATTGCATTCTTAACTTCTTCGCGTATTTCCCCACATATTTCCTCATGTATCTTACTCAAGTTTTTTACAAGATTTTTCACTTTTTCTTCCAATGCAATTGCAGGATTGGTAACGTTTGAGTTGATATGGCCACACGTAGACTCAGATGTTGCTACATTGTTGTGTGTTTCAGTAAGTAAAGCTGTAGCAGGCACTCGAGTACCAAACCCATAGATGTGAGTGCGTGTAGTCTTTATCCCTCCAATTGCTTTAGTCTAAGCATGCGAATCGAATTCTAGCTGAGAAGATAAATCTTCACCATGCTTCTACGATAGTACAGAATGATACATTTCCTACATAAAAAAATATAAATAAGATTAATATTCATCTAAATCATCAACTTTAAAGGAAAAGTAAAAATTAATCATTTTTTTTCTTACACTTGTAGACTTGGACTATAAAATCACCATGACCCCCTGAGCGTTTATGAGTGCGGTTGAACACTTCCAAGAAGCTAACATCTCGTTTCAGCTCAATTGTCTACATTTATTTACAATCTTTTATAAACTCAATCATAATCGATATATATATATATATATAAATAACCTGTAAGGAAAAACCAAAGTGAAAGTACTAAACATACTATTTAAATGGAAGAGATGGGAAACAAGCATATAAATTCGAAGTAAGATTAATTCATACCATTCTTTTTGCATGAACCAAAAATGGAATTGAACTTCCAGTGTGCTTTGGAATGCTTCATTCTTTTGGCGTTAAACGATTTTCCCTTACTTTTCTCGATTTGTTTTTCCATTCTTCTGTACCTCATACTGCATCGATCAAGGTATCCCAGATTTCATTTGTGATCCATTCCCTTGACATGCCTTTACAATCCCTAATGTTGTTTGTTTTGGCTTCTGTCATTGCTTTATACCTTTTTTTCTGAAAGCATGTCTTTTAACTTATTGGCACAAATTTGTTCCCATATGCGTTGAATCAAAACATCTTGATTTGCAAACCAGACACATTCTTCCTTCAACAAAATAATAGCATAATTAAAAAATTTTGTACAAATTAATTGACAACAAAAACTTATAATTTAATTGAATGACAAGCATAGTACCTAAAATTTATGAAACATTAACTCCTTTATATCATTAGAGACTTTCCTCCATGTCGACCATGGACCATTGAAGTGATTTTTGATGATCCTTATTATTATAGCAGTGACTCCTCGCTCGAAAAAAGTACTTGTAGAATATGTTTAAAAAAAATTATATATTAAAATTTATCACAAATATAACAATTTCATTAACAAATATAACCAATATAACAAGATAACATACCTCTCCCCAATATGAGTTATACGCAATCTGTCTAATGGGTCTACAAGCATCTGTAATCCTACTCTAGTCTTCTTACCTCTTGACCTTGAGGATGTATCATCTACACTTGCACATAAATCAATAGATGGGGATCTTCGCGAATCATGAGTAGATGTCTCGTTTTCTACTTGCTCTGCAGATGCCCCCAACAATGTTGCTGTCTCATATGGCACATCATAATACTCTTGCTGCATCTGTGGTTGAATGGATAAATGAGCATTTACAGTTGCACTTGTAGGCAAAGTCATACTTATAGAGGCATTTGTTGACCTAGGTCTCGGTTTTGAATGCTTCCCTTTCACCATCGTTCTCGCAATATTTTTTTGTTAAAATCCCAATAGAATATATTTTCAATACAATTGAATAAATGTATTCAAATCATCAAAAGATTGCAATGAATAAAATGACTATTCATTAGTACAATCAAAGCTACTATTATATAGGTTTAATTTCCAAAGGGTCATAAATATTTACTTTAAGCTCAATTGTATATCATGTCAAAATCCTTTAATATTATAACATTAAAGTTAAACAACTATGAAAAAAAAATATTAAACTACTAACTCATATGCCTACCATCATCAATCACTTCTAGAATAAGCAAACTCATTTTCTTCATTATTATCACTATCATTATTAAAAGTTTTACAATCGTCGTCTTCAAGTTGATATTCATCTTCATCTTCATCTTCATTTTCATCTCCCTCCATGTCATCTTCTTCATCCTCATCTCTTTGCATATCATCTTCTTCATCCTTAATCAAAATATTAACCTCTTTATAATCACCACATGATAAAACTGTAAAATTATCAACTTCTTCTTTTGCCATACCGATATTTGAAGCAGACACATCTTTTTGGTATACTCCTTCATTCAAATCAATTTCATTTTTTCTATCACCACTATTAAGAATGTGAAATCTACTCTTAGCTTTTGTTTTAAATACTACCCACCAATCACGTCAATCTCTTTTGTTTGATGGATAACTACTATAATAAACTTGGTGAACTTGTGTAGCTAAAACAAATGGTTCATTAGTGGCAAGTGTATTTAATTTCAACAAGACCATGCACTGGATCTACCTTAATCCATTTTTCAATGTCAAACCAATCACACTTAAATAGCGTAACTCTGTTTCCAATACCAAAATACTCCAACTCAATTATGTCTATTAAAAGACCATAAAAGTCACGCTCATGATCATTGTAAAAACTCCCTTTTATGCAAACCCCACTATTCATTGTCTTACAATTTTGGCCATAATCTAAGGTGTGAAACTTGAAACCATTAACAAAGAATCCTTTGTAAGACCTTATCATACGTCTTGGACCATGAGAGATTTCAATTATACGTGGGTCAATTTCATCTTAACGATTTGCAACTTGCGAACATTACATACAAGCGAATGAATAAATAATTACATAATTAATGTCTCAATGTTATTAAAATTTCACTTCTAATTTCGTACCACTTACATAATTTTTAAACCATTTCACGAATCATGCATCACGTACTTTCTCCAATGGTTCTTCCGATATATCCACAAAATCTCTTTTGACATTTTCATCAAATATCTTACCATCATATCCACAATTTTGTGATTAAGTTCATTCTTATGATCAATCATTAACAATTATGGCATAGTGGTACTTACTTTATATATGGGAGCATCTATTCACAATTCATTAAAACATATAACTCAACAGCATAAAACTCATCCTCATCTAAAAATTGAGATTTATCTAATAGACCAAAAGCTTGTCCAAGGTGAGTGAAAATTTAAAGACGACCTAGAGAATCCACCTCTCCCCCAATCATCATTACGTGGCACTCTATTTACTCTTGTTCGCACAACAGGTTCAAAATACCATGAGCAAAACGAGAATATTTCCTCGATAATATAAACCTCACATATAAATCCTTCAACAGAGGCTCGATTTTTTACTTTCTTCTTCAAATGTTGCAAAAACCTAAAAATCACAACATTCATCAAACTTATACACTACTGTAAACTCTTATAATAAATCATATGATAACAAATAATAATTATAGTACCTCTCAAATGGATACATCCTTCGATACTGGACGGGTCCACTAACCTTTGCCTCGTAAGGTAAATGAATTGGCAAATGCTCCATAGAGTCAAAGAAACCAAGAGGAAAGATCTTTCCTAGTTTGCATATAGTTTTACATATTTTTCCTTGCAAAGTGTCCATATGATCTACAAGTATTTCAATTATGCACAAATCCCTAAAAAAGTGAGAAATCTCAGTAATCGTTTCCCAAATGGAGTGAGGCACCATATCACGAAAGACAATTTGGAGCAATCGTTGGAAAAAAAAATGACAATCATGACTTTTCATCCCATAAATTTTACAATCAATTTCATTAACACATCGAGAAATGTTCGACGAAAACCTATCAGGTAATCTCAATTGTTTAACCCAAGCACAAACCTTTCTTATTTCCTCCTTATTTAACATGTATACAACCTTAGGCTTGTAAAATTTTCCATTATTTTTAACCAATTCCAATTCAGGCCGATTGTAATACACCTTCAAATCTTGTCGTGCCTTTAAGTTGTCTTTTGTCTTTCCCTTAACATCCATCATTGTGTTGAATCTATTCTTGAAAACATTATGTTTAATATGCATCACATCAAGATTGTGACGAATGAGAAGAGCATGCCAATAAGACAGACCCCAAAATATACTTTTCTTCACCCAATTATGACTTACACCATAACCCAAAATCTTCTGCTCACCACATTTTGTTCCGAAAGAGAAATGAGGAAACGAATTCAAACATGACAATATTTCCCCACCTAATAATCGAGAAAATGGTAAGTCATTTTCTACTCTTTTTTTCATAAATTTTCTCTATGCCTCTTAAAAAGATGATTAGTTGGCAAGAATTATCGATGACAATAAACAAAACAAGGTTTCCTACCATGATCCAATATGAAAGATTTAGAATGTTCCATGCAATATGGACATGATAATCGTCCATTAGTACTCCACCCTGACAACATATTGTAAGTAGGAAAATCATTAATTATCCATAATAATGCTGCCCTCAAATTAAAAGTTTGTTTCCTATATGCATCATACGTCACAACACCCTAGGTCCACAATACTATCAACTCATCCATCAAAGGCCTCAAGAAAACATCAATATTTTGACTTAGATTTTTCTTCCTTGGAATAACCATATTAAGAAATATATATTGTTGTTTCATACACATCCATGGGGGTAAATTATACACATAAATCATGACTGGCCAAACAAAATAAAGTTTCACAATCGATTCAAAATGATTGAAACCGTCAGCACATAACCCTAGTCTGACATTTCTAGGTTCCATTGCAAATAACTCATGTGTGCGGTTGAAGTGTTGCCAAGCCTCACCATCAACAGGGTGTCTAAGGAATCGATCATCACTTTGGTTGTGTGCATGCCACATCATATGTTCAACAGTTTTGCATGACATACAAAGTTGTTGAAGCCTGGGTATAAGTGGCAAGTAACACGAAATCTTGTAAAGTATCTTCTTCTACCTACTCACACTTGAATTCCTCAGTTTATACCGAGGATGCCCACATACCATACAATACTCCAAATTAGCAATTTCCTCATAAAATAACATGCAATTGTTTTTGCAAGCATGAATTTGGATATATCTCAATCCAAGTTTTGTTACCTTTCTCTTCATTCTCTAAAAGTCGGTAGGTAAATTTTCATCTTATGGCAACATATTCTTTATTATCTCCAACAGTCTATCAAAACATGATTCACTCAAATTGTACTCTGACTTAACATTTAAAAGTTGCGACAAGTTGAAAGCGTTGTGTGCTTTGTGCAACCTAACCACAAAGGTTCCTCTGTATTACTTAACAAAGAGTAAAAGGTAGATGCATTTGAATTTGGATATTCTTCCACAAAAGTTGACTCATTTTCATAACCATTGTTGAAAACAACTTTCGGACCTATAGCATCCTTAACCATTCTAGTATATGGATTTTTTATTTCCTCTTCATATGTAGGTTCTCCATATTCATCATGTTCGTCATTACTAGCATAGGGTTCAACTCTATCTCTACTTTTTGATGATTGTCCAACATCATGTTCCCCATGTAAACTCCAAATTGTACCAGTAAAACCCATGTTCAGGATGTGCTCTGTTACCTTATCGAAATCTAGAAACTTGTTGTTACTACATCTTCTGCAAGGGCATCTAATTTTATTCCCCTACATAAATGTAGCATTAGAACGTGCAAAATGAATGAATTCATCAACTCCATTTACAAATTCTTCTGTAATGTATCCATTAGAAGTTAAGCGACGGTACATCCAAGAGCGATCTCTCGTCATTTTATAATCCTAAGTGTCATAGAATATAACAGTCAAGAGTAATTTCCACTGTTGTTTACAATAAAATTTGTTAACTACTACATTTCAATATATATTTAAAATATATAGCTTAAAAATTAATAACAACTGAATATAGTATAAATGATTCCATACAAGAATGAAAAAAAAATAGGATGGTATATCAATGTAACTTTATAAACAAGTAGATAAATTCATATTCACGAGCTAATCTATGTATTAACTAAACCAAAATTCATATAAAGTAATGTGACTGACAAATGACAAAAACTATTTGGCTTGTCATTTTTGACTCAAATTCAACAATATGAATTCTACTTGAACTCATTATTACTTTTTTATACTAAAATTAATCACAATTCCAATATTATAATATTCACTATTGGAGGCCAAATGTTTAGTGTCAATTCTATCTCATGCTTTTACTTTAGATTAGTCCAAACAATTAATAAAATTTTAATCTATCCCAACCTTTTACAATTAATAAACCAAGTTCTAAACTTTCAAACTCAATAAATAAATTTTACAATTAATGACCTAATTTCATTAATCATAGTGATTATAAATAAAATAGTAAATAATTTATATATTCATATAGATAATTAAATAAATAAATGACTCACAATGAATTGTGAATCTATATCATCATATTGATAAATTATTAAACATATATAATGGAAGTTGGTTTCCTTACTGAATTCTTGTTGTTGGAACATCTTAATATTTGTAATTGTTAGTAATTAGAAACTTGGAACAGTTTTAATATTTTCTTGCATAAAGTTGTTGGAACATTTTATTGTACTTCCATTTATATTTGTTGAAATATTATAATGTGTTTAACCATATTTGTTGAAACAGCTTATTGTTATTAAACTTGTGGTGTTGTTAAGATTCATAAAACAATTCAATTTTATTTATTACATAATTAGCATTAAAAAATGAAACGAAAAAATTAGGCTTCAAAATTGAACTTGAATTTATTATAACTCATGATCCAAAAAAAATCGGTACAAATAAAATTTTTTCGACATTTAATTAATTTTCGATTAAAATAAAATTTTGGCAAGACTAATTAAGAGAAGTTTTTCAGCAAATTAAATGACTGCACACCTTTTTTTTTTTTGAAGAGCAATGCAAACTGTTAATACATTAATTTGTGAAGCTACATTTCAATAAGCTTAATAAGAAATCAAAAAATATTGTAGATTTTAAGGAAAGACAACTTCAAACACCGTAAATACTACATATAATTACCAAATAAGTTGAAAGAGAATGAAGTTTAACTGGACTAAAGCCCCATGCAATTTCAACCCAACTCATAAACCATAAAGAAACAAAATCTCACCTATAAATCAATGGTACAATTGAAGATGAAACCTTTTGAGTACTCACTCTCTATATATATAATGTTGAATTTGATAATCTAGGATTCAAATTCTAACATATTTCACCTTGGAATAAGAAATTCTGATACAAGTTTATGGTGTCCATGTTTCTTTCAACAAGAGATTCATTATTTGGATATTTCAGGCTGACAGTCAGCCTACTGCAATTCTCTTTCCTTGATATAGGGAAATGTAAGAGATATGCCAATCAACTATAACAAACACTATGGAGAACCTAACTATGAGCATTTAAAGCATGTATCATCAATGCAACAAAATAATAGTAGAAAACACTACAACTTAAGAGGAAAGATTCATGCATATCACAAAAACATACAAAGCCTTTTATCCACAACATTGTCAGCTATATGGATTACAAAAAACAAAGCCTCTCACCAAAAAAAATTTAGCATAAGAAGACAAACCAACTACTTGAGATATTTGGAAAGTCGATGTTTCACAGAATAGTGACTAAACTAGTAATGCTCCGAATTTTATATGAAATTATATAAGAAAGCCAAATAATTTACCAATGCAAACAAGATTTTTCAAGCTGCAACCACCATAAATATCTATCCTTGCATATTGGAATTGACAAATCAACAGATTTGTTAACTTTTGCTCGAAAACCTTCCAGGCAAACCTTATGGTTTAATCATGGCACCACCTAATTTAATAGTTTTCAATTCTCTCACTTTTAGCTGTATAACCCTAAATTGTAGACCAATTAATTTGTTAACTAAGTACAAACTAAAATTAAAGATTTGTCTGTGTGTGTGTATGTATACGCAAAATGCATAAGAATACATTCAACTTATACAAAATTATAAACCAAAATGATACAAAATCATAACTAATACCAGAGATTATCTAAGATAAAAAAACTTATATATGGACAATATATATTTTTAATTGAAGCTTACCTCAATTCGGGTGGATCTTAACCCGAAAGCTGCGTTGATTTACTACCTCAAACTCTTTAACCGAGAAACCAAAATTACTACAATAAAATGGAAGAGTATGTTAGAAACTTGAGTTAAAATAAAAGCAGCCAGAAATAGCACAAAACTTTAGTTAACCGGGAAACCAAAATTACTACAATAAAATGCTCCCTTCCATCTCTGTTTAGTGTTCTTCAATGTTGAGAGAGTGCGAAACAAGGAGAAAAGAGAAGGATTGTTTCTGGAGAGAACGAGAAAAAAATCAGTTTTCCAACAAAGAGAGGGAAGAGTGCCGGATTGGTACAAATTTCCAAAAGAAGAGGGAAATGAGGAAGAGAGAAGGAAAAAAATAAAAAACAGAGGGACAAGATAAGGACATAATTAGACGTCGACGGTGAGATCTGTCGACGCTGAGCTAGGAAAGAGAGGAAGAGAGGTTGAAGGAAAAGAAAAAAGCAGAATGAAGGAGGGGATTGCCGGCGACAAGGGAGAAAAGACGAGGCGATTCAGTTGGAAAGCAAACAACCTGAAAGCTTTTTAGAGAGAAAGAAGAGTGTCGAATAGGTAGAGAGAGAAAATAGAAGAGGGAAATATGGGAAAGAGGAGAAAATTTTGCTTTTACACTTAGGCGTTCTAGGCTTAAAACTACGTCGTTTTGGCATGTCAACAATATCCCTTCCTATTATTTCCAACGGCGTCATTTTGCCCCTAAGCTTCGGACAGTGCATTATTGGGAGCAGATCCTGAGCCAACCATATTTACTTTGGGTCAGTCTGATCCAATCAGGTAAAAGGTTTAAATATTGACCCAAACACAAAATTGAATATATTAATTTTTATTAATAAATTAAATTTTTTTATATTACTCAATATAAAACATAATGTTATATTACTAAATTTATTATATACATATATATTTATGACACAAATTATATGTTATATTTTGATAATTATACAAAATTTGTATAATTAATTATCAATATAATTTTATAAAAAGTATGATGAAAAACTAATAAAATTTATAACCCTAATCATATAAATGAAATTTACTATAACCTTATCATATAAAACATATTAATATATATATATATATGTAGGATATAACATACATCTCATATACATACATATATCTATTAACTTATAAAGTTATATCAATTAAAAAATATAAATTGTACTTTCATATTAATGCAATAGGTTATATATATAGATTTTTGTTTTAATAATGGAAGTTTATCTATATATATATATATTCTATAACTATGAGTATAATTTGTATAGATATATATAATAAATTAAAATATTTTAAATTGATTATATTAATAAGTTTATTATAAATATCTATCTTCTTACTTAAAACATACATAAAGTAACTAATTATAATTATAAATATAGTAACTAATTACAATTAAAATATACATAAAGTATTATTATTTTTTGTTTAATTGATTATTATATCTTATCATGTATTTTTATAAAATTAATATGGTTTTATTTTCTTCTTTTTATTAATTTTTTAATGGTATAAAATTAATGAATTTGGTTATAAATTTATAATGTATGAATCAATAAAGTTTTAAAAAATTTTCATAATTAATTAAAGCAAAACATACTTCAACTTTAAAATTGACATAAACTTCAATTTGTATGTATTTGCTTTTATTAATATCTGTTTTTGAAAAAATACTAATAAAATTTATAAAAAGTATAAAATATTGTTAGAAAAAATAAACTAATACTATTACCAACGGAAAAATTCCGTTGGAAAAAATTGTTTCCAATGAAAATTTCCATTGGAAACATTACCGGACTTTCAAAAATTTTTTCTCCTTAAATTTTCTAACAAATTTCTAACGAAAATTTTTCCGTTGGAAATTCTGTCGGAAATGGTGGGATCTTATTTTTTTTGGTAAAAAATATTTTTCTAACGGATTTTCAATGTAATGATTCATCATGCTAACTATAATTACCATAGAAGAGTAAAATTGTAATTCATCACTATTGAGAACCCCAAGATCCATCATCCAAAAAAATAAAGCAAAATAAGAAAGAACTTAATGTCATCTCTACTATTTGGGATGGCAAAATAGACAATATTTGACTAAAGAAAAAGTTCAAGATTTAATTTTAAAATTTTTGTCTGGATGACGAGATAGAGAAAACTGAAACCATTTTAATTTGTCTGAAATTGTTTAAAAAGTATTGTTATAAGTCATATCAAAAATTAACTATAAATAATTAAAATTATAATAAATGATATTTTTAAATTAAGCTTATGAAAAAAGCTATCTTTCCACTATTTCCTCATAATATAGTTGAATACTGATCATCTATTAATATAAAAAAGATCACAAAAACTGGAGGCCTTTGCTTGCAAAGCTAGAGAAGGAGATGGTATCAGGACCAGACAAATACAAAAAGTGTAGGTCCAGATGGTGTAATTAATAACCATGACTGGTTAGATATCGATTCATATATATCAGTCACGTTTTATAAATCAACACTTTCGTCTTCCTTGTGCTTATGTACGTTGTTCCTGTTGATTATTGCTGACTGTTAGCAACCAAACCATCTCCCTCACTTGCTGGCCTCAACCTACCTTTCCTCTTTGGTCCTACCTTTCATCTCTCTCACCCTTTATATTTCCCTTTTCTGCTTCACTTGTTCTATAATTCTACCTTTCATCTTATTTTGTTGCTCTCTTCAGTTTAGTACTCAATGGCATTGGCATCTAAGTTTCAGCCATGGTGGCTGCTGCCTGTTTCCTTTTTGTTAGCGACAAACTTTCACCGCTGCGCTAATGCAGAGCCGCAGGTGCCCTGCTACTTCATCTTCGGGGACTCATTGTCGGATGACGGAAACAACAACAACCTTGCGACGACAGCCAAAGTAAATTATTCGCCTTATGGGATCGATTTTCCTCGAGGACCCACCGGAAGGTTTACTAATGGCCGAACCATGCAGGATATCATTGGTTTGACTTTTCTTCCCTCTATATACAAGATACTATATAACTGTTTGTGATAGTACTATTTGCTTGTGTCTTCTGATGTAATACAAAGCTTGCTGTATTAATATAATACAATGACAGTTCAACTACTGGATTTCGAAGAATTTATCCCTCCGTTTGCCACTGCAAGGGGCATAGAGATTCTCAAAGGTGTGAATTATGCATCTGGTTCGGCAGGAATTCTCAATGAAACTGGAGAACAACTGGTAATCATATGCGGTATTCATGGGGTCACAATGACAATAAATTTGCACCTCATCATATTGCAAAGCCCTTGTTCATTTAATTATTATTCTTTTTAAAAAAATAAAAAAAAAAAGTCGGTAGCTAAATGGAGTCAACATCTAAAAATGCTATTCCTGTCTTTATACTGGGCAGGGTGATCGAATAAGCATGAACAAGCAGCTAAGCAACCACCACATTATAATCTCAGCAATGGGTGAGATATTGGGAAAATGTTTAGCTTCAAAGCTTCTTAGCAAATGCATATATGCGGTTCAAATCGGCAGCAATGACTACCTCAACAATTATTTCATACCGGAGTTCTACAACACAAGCCGGTTATACACTCCAGACCAATTTGCTGCATACCTCATTGAACAATATTCACAGCAAATAGAGGTTTCAATAATAGAAAAAAAAGGGGAGGCGGTTCTTAAATTACTATATTGATATAAGAATTCTCACGCCTGATTCTGTTTTTTTGCTGACCACTAGACGCTGTATAATGATGGAGCAAGGATGCTTGCCCTGTTCGGAATTGGTTCGATAGGCTGTACTCCAAATGCAATAGCGGTGTACGGAACGAATGGCTCTCTGTGTGTAGAAAAATTGGACGATGCTGCCCAGCTTTTCAATGAGAGGCTTATATCACTTGTTGATGAACTCAATAGCAACCTAACCGATGCTACATTTACCTATCTAAATCCTTCTGGAACTGACACTGCAAACTCACTCGGTAATGTTGCATTTTTCCTTTTTTTTCCTTGTTGCAGCAATACAACAGAATATTGGAACTTTCATCATACAATGAACAACATAAAATGTTTTCTTCCATTTTTCTTTTTTATCTTTTTCCAGGTTTTACAGTGACGAATGCTAGCTGCTGCCAAGTAGGGAGTGATGGAGAGCTTTGCATCCCTGATTCAGAGTCATGTGCAGATCGAAGTCAGTACGTCTTTTGGGATGCAGTCCATCCGTCGGACGCTTGGAACTTGCTCATTGCAACAGAGGCTTACACTAGTCAATCTAGTACCCAAGCTTATCCCCTCAATATTCAGAAGCTGGCACAGCTGCAAAGCGACGATGAAGGAGATGATGACTGTCCATGGAGTGCAGTGGGAGAAAGTTCTCGTATCGTTATGTAATCTTACCTGTTAGTTTGAATGGTTGTAAGATCTAGTCCCTCGTCTAAGAAATAAAGAACCATGTTTCAGACAATTGCTTCATTTTATCTGAATGAAACCGAGAGTCATGGATTTACATGATGTGCATGATGCTTCATTTTGAACAGATATTTAAAACTAGTGTCAAGGAACCTCCGGTGACAACCTCTAATGACAGACAATGTTACTTTTGCTTTGGAAATTCCCATAAGATTATCAAAGTTACAGTGTAGAGCCTTTCTGTAACGGTGTGGTACATTTTAGAATCTAGGGGCGAATACTTCCTGGTGAAGCAACAAAGGAATTTCCTCAATAGTCCTGCAGTAATTGTAAGATCAAAAATCCATCACTAGAACCTTCTCTCAGCATACAAGGAACTTGCAACTTTTCCCGAACTTGAATTATTAATCCTCTAAAATGATGAGAAGGAAAGAACACGTGCCTATGTTTCACCTTGTCCTTGAAAGGAAAGGTAGAGAACTTTTCAAACAGATAATTGGGAATTGAAAGTTTGCTGCAATCACATCCTGCCCCTCCACCAGGAACTACTTCTGGCGTTTAAACCTATATTATGACCATTCCACAAGCATACCACAAGAAAAGAAAGTGATAGTTAGGATTCATAACAGCATTCTCATCCGTTAGAATAGAACCGTCTGAACATATGATCAGTCTAAAGGACAGCATTTTGCACCTAAGAGGAACATTAGAGCACATCAACAAAGTCTAATGCAAACTTGCTTACAACAAAATCCACAGTTTAAGACTAGAATTGGCAAGATAGAGTAGCACTCGGTTCATTTCCATCTAGGACAAATCTAGAAAGTCAATAGAGGGATGCTTCAGCCTTGGTTTTAGGTAGGTAATAGCCAATTGCCCCGGACCTGAGCTAGCCATTAAATCCAAATACCAACCACACATGCTGTTAATTTCAGTGACTTTGTAAATGTCCTGTAAGATCATTAAGCATCTTTAGAATACAACAAATATGGAACCTGCTTTTCTCAAAAACTACCAAATAGATTCTACAACCGAATGTCTAACACCAGAGAATTTCCATATAGTAAGTCTTCTAGATTGCATACAGAAAGAGAAAAGCTCATGTATATTACAAGTCTTCTACATCACATACACGATGAGAAACTTCATGCCTACCCGCACCACCACAGATCAAGTATCAAAACCAGAATAGATTCCACAGTCCCTTAGCAACCTCTTCTCTTCTTCAACATAACTCTTCCCCCTACTAGCTTGACCAAGTTCTCTTTTCCGCTTCTCCTTCTGCGAAAACAAAACATTCTGTTTCTCTTTTCGAGTTTGTACATTAGCCATCTCCTCTGCATCCAATATTGCAGCTCTTGTTTTCTGTCTGTCTTCAAAAGATTCTTTAACCTCCCTGGTTTCACGGCCTTCTTTGCCATTAGACCAAGACCAGTTTGGCTTCTCTTTTGGAGGAGGCACATTTAGGACGGATAGCCCTCCCTTATAGCCATGTCGCTTCAATGCTTCAAAATGCAAAGCAGCACTCTTTTGTTTCCCAGACTTTGCTGTACATATACAGCTAATAAAGGTAAACCAGGTATGTTTTTTCTTAGGCCAGAAATACAAAAAAATATATTTCAAAGGAGAAAATATCAAGGAGAAATTTGCAATTGACAGGCACAATTTCAGTTGATATAACTCAAACCTTATCCGTACAAGATTCATGCCATTATACAGAAAAAATTTATAATGCTCAGACTTAGGTGTGGGTGTCAGGTGTAGATATGTGTTGGAGCATTTGGTAAGATTTTTGGTTTGTAGGCGCGAGTGAGAAGATTAGTAAACTTTCAGATTTCTTGATCTTGCTGCTACTGATAGCATTAATATGAGTAGACATCCTTGGGTCCCTTCGTTGTACAAACTAGTAAGCAAAATTATGATACTGCAACCTAACAACAAATGTGGTTCCTAAACGGAAGATAGAGATATTCCAATATACATACACACACACACACACACACACACGGAAGCATTCTTCATTTTTATCATGATTTAAGTACCTACGAGTCGAGGCAGATATCAATTCCATTGAATTCGATTATAAAACGTAAAAAGAAGGAAAAGCAGAAAAAAAGAAAAGAAAAAGAGAGTAAAATACCAGATTGAGATGATTTCTTAGACTTGGTGTTGGGAGGTCCATCGTCAGCTTCAGAGTCTGAATTTGAAGATGAAGATTCATCAGAAGATGATGGATCATTTTCCTCATCATCATTCCATGGCAATGCCCTCTTCATCACATCAAACTTTAATCTAAAAACAAATAAAAAAAACTGTTAAACGAGGATATAAATTATTGAGATTAAAAATTCAAAATTACCAATTAAAAAATTGAAGGAAGGGAGAGAATTAGCAAAACCTCACTATTCCTTGATATTGGGGGGCGGGTGTGGCTGTCGACTCTTTAGGGTTTTGGGAGGAAGAGGATAACAGAAATTAGATATTTATCGTTTTAAAATCCCACACTGATTCACGTCTTACACGTCACGTGGGCAAGACCATGTATAAGTCGATACTGCATTTTATTTAAAAATAGAAAGAAAAAGAAAAACATGCAAAAATTAATATAATATTTAAAATAAATTTTTATTATTCTATTACATTCAATAAAAAATCATATACTTTTATTTTTATCAAATAAACTCTTATAATTAATAATTTTTTATGTTAAAAATTTTCACAAGATTCAACTATTTTATTAAAATTTTATTAAATTAATAAAATAAATTACATAAGGAGGGGACATAAAACCTTATTTCAGATTTCCAAGAAATATCGAAAAATAAAACCTACCCAAGTTATTACTTGCCTTGCATTTTCATGCATGTAAAAAATGAGTAATAGCAATGGTTTACATGAATCTATAAAAAAACAATAATAATAAATTAAAAGTACTACTTTCTTACACTTATTTGAACCTAACATATGGTTCAAACGTCATCATGTTAAAATATCTTATAATTAATAATTAATTAATTATTATTTATTAAAATATTACTCATCATTTTATATTCATGTAACACAAACGTAAAAGTTGAAAAAATCACATAATAACATCATTTTACATTAACATGTCATATTATCATTAACATTAGCTCCACGTGATATAGAATAACAAATAATATTTTAATTAACAATAATTAGTTAACCATTAATCATAAAACTTTATTTGGCTAAAAATAAAAATATAAAAGCTTAATTGAATGTAATAATGACTTATTTGAAATTTTTTTTTTAATAATTTAAGTTGTTTTTAAGTACAATGACTAATTTACTGAACTCATTTTTTTCATATTGAGATTTATTATTTTATTTGTTTAATGAATGATATCAAATAAATGACTTATATTAATTATTTACTTATTTTTTATATATTTAGCATAAAAAATCTTTTTAGATATAAAATTTGATAAAAGTATCCAATTTTAAAAATGGAAATTAATGATAATCTATATAAAAATAAATTAAAGATCTCAAATTAGCATATTAATATCTACATTCTAAATAGCACAAAATTTTATATTTGAGCTTTCAAATTTGATTCTATTTGTATTCGAATTTACCCTTTTGATTCAATTAGAATTAAAGATGCATATAATGTACCCATAATATATTTAATAGGATGATCTGATGAACAACTTCGTATGATTATATAATAATTTGCCTAATTTTAACACTTGAAAATTATAAACAATCTTGACATTTATTACTAAGTAATTGATAATTAATTTGATCCAATGTTAATATAAAAATGATGATTGGACATAATGAATATGAAAATGTTAATCTAAGCTTTTAAAACTTAAATTTAAATTTTAAATAAGTTAATTTGATTTGTTTTTACGAAAAAAATAATTAAAAATAGCAAGTAGTAAAGGTGTCATGAATCAAATTCTTGTTCGGTCCATCTTTTAAATTAAAATTTTTATTAGTATTAAAATATTATATTATTAGTAATTAAATGTTTATAAATATATTTAAAAATTAATTTTAATTAAAAAATAATATTTTATTAATAAAATATTATCCGAATTCCGAAAGTTGGACCAAGCCGACAAACTTGAGAGGTAGCCCAGTCCATAGGCAAGTCTATTAAGTAATAAAGTAATATACATTATAAAAAAGATTACCATTTGTCAAAAATAACTTAACAAGTGTCATTATTAAAATCAAGTGTTTCACCAATGGATGATAATTTATTGACAGAATTTTCATTGGTAATTTTAAAGTATGCTAAACTAACATTACTTTTCGAATATTCTGTCAATAAATTTGTCGTTCAAATATTCTATCAATAAAATAAATTATTAATACGATGTTTAGTCGTTAATGTTGATGACATTTTTATTTCTTTAATGTCAATTTTTTACCAATTAAATAGTGACAATTCCGATTCTATTGATATGATTTATCGATATAATTTCCATCTACCAAGTAGTTGTCGTTTAATCTACAATTCATCCATAAATATTGATGGATCGATGACACTTTTATATATATAGTGCAAGTTGTTATGAATATTTTGTAAATATCCATTTATTCTATCTATATCTAGATTAGATCTAAATTAGATTGAATTAGGATTTAATCCATCTAATCCTTAAGTGTTATCTTTATCTTGTAAATTCTATCAAGATAAGGGATTATTTACCTATAAATAGATTCTCTCAGTTCATTTGTAAATACACACTTCAATAAGATCTCTTTTCTCCCCTTCAATACTTTCTTTCTTCTCTTTAATTATTCTTTCCAATTATCTTTATTTGCTCTTTTAGATTTATTTCATAATACGTTATCAGCACGATTCTCTGATTTCTCAAGTTTTAGAATTACTATGTTTTCATCATCTTCAAGCTGCAAAAGGATTTCAATGATTGGGTTTTGATTTCTGATTTTAGAAAATCAGGTAAGTGACTTGATATCTCTTTAGTATTTTCATTCTCTTAGAATCAACCTTAATATGAATTTTACTATCATGTAGTATATATTTTGTCTCTTAATTGGAAAGTAAATTTGCTATTATATAGCTATTAATGAAAAATCATGATGTCCATTCCCTGAAATGAATGTGACAAATGAGCTACTAATAAAAATTATGAATGTTCATTCCTTAAAGTGAATGTGACATCATTTAATAATTATGGTCATGGTCATGAATTTATCTATTTCCTGAAGTGAATGCCATATCATTTAATAATTATGATCATGGATAAATAATTTTTTTTACCACCAGAATTGGATAGATAATTTTATTATCAGAATATAAGGATAATTTTGCTATCAGAAGCGGATGGATAATTTACCACAATAAGTAGATGAATGTCATAACCTACTAAAAAAAATGGATAATCCACCAGAAGTGGATAATCCGTCATATGTGGATCGCCCACCAAAAGTGGATGTATACTTGTAACCTACCACAAGTAGATGAATAAAGTAGAATGATATCTTAACCCACTAACCCACCAGAAGTGGATATTCATTAAGAAGTGGATAAAGACTTATAACCCACAAGAAGTGGATAAATAATTAAAAGAATAAAAGGAATATAGAAAACGTGTTGTCATTGATGTGGCATGAAAAACCATTGGTTACGTACCTGTTGTACGTCATAAATTTTATCAAGCATCACTAAAAATTAAAACATCTTGTGATAATTTTAATCATGGCCAAGTTGATATAGCACATCAAGATATTTGTCTACCCTGAAAGAGGAATTGATTATATGATTGTTAACAAAAATATCCATTGTTGATTTTTTTTTATCCTGAAAAAAAAATTGATCATTCGATTGGTAATAGGAATATCGGAGAATGAATTTAATAGTAATTGGTATATTTTAGTATAACTATATTATGAAGATGTTTTAATATGTTTTCATTATTTTTAAATGATATGTTCTTATTATGTGTTTTAATTCTATATTTAATATTCTTTTATGTTAATTTGCAATCTTATTGTATATATCTTACTTTATTAAAAAAATGAGATATTAATATTGTTGGATCTAAAATCTATGATGTAAATATATGTCTAGCAAGCATTGCTACAACACACTATATTTGAAGACAAGAAATATTTTTCCTACTTGACAATGAAAGAAAAATAAATTTCAATTAAATATCTGGTAGTATAAAATTAATTGAGGGCTCCAGAAAAGTTAATATTTTACTACCTTGAGGAATAAAGTAATAGAAGATGTGTTATTTTCTATTAAGTCTCAAAGAAATTTATTAAGTTTTAAAGATATTCGTTTGAATAGATATCATATTGAGACAATGAATGAAAGAAACACTTAATATCTTTATATTACATTTGTCATCTCAAGTAGAAAATGTGTTGAAAAAAAAATTACTTCTTATGTTTTCAGAATTAAACTATACAAATATTGAAATAATTAAAACCCATAGTAAACTAGAAGTTTACTAATGATTTTAATGTTTGGCATGACCGGTTAGACCATCCCGAATCAATAATGATGCAAGAAAATGATTGAAAATTTATATGATCATTCATTGAAAAACTAGAAGATTTTTCAATCTAACGAATTTTATGTGTTGCTTGCTTTGAAAGCAAATAAATTATAAGGCTATCACCAGCTAATGTTGGGATTGAATTTCCTACGTTTTTGAATAATATTCAAGGTTATATGTGGATTTATACATCCACCATGTGAACCATTTAAATATTTTACAGTTTTAATCGATGCATCGACTAGATGGTCACATATGTGTTTATTATCAGTTTGCAATTTGGCATTTGCAACCATTTGTTTGCAAGCACATTTTCCTAATCAAAATTATTTGTCTTGACAATGCTGGTGGATTTACATATCAAGCTTTTAATATTGCATATTAGTTGGAATAATTATTGAACAACCTGTTGCTTATGTTTATATATCAAATGGTCAAACAAAATTATTTATTAAACATTTCCAACTGATTGCAAGGCTATTACTTATGAAATTGAAACTCTCAATGTCTACTTGAGGGCATGCCATTTTGGATGCAGTAGCATTTGTATGCATCAAGCCAAACGAGTTATTATAAATCTCCCTATACAGTTTGTTTATGGTCAAGAACTAAATATTCTCCATCTAAGAATTTTTTTGATGTGCGGTATATGTTTCAATTATTCCACCACAACGCACAAAGATGGGTCCTCAAAATAGGTTAAGAATATATGTTGGATGCAAATCTCCATTTGTAATTAAATATTTAGATTTATGTACAGGAGATTTATTTATGACAAAGTTTGTCAATTGTCATATTAATGAAACAATTTATCCAACATTAGGGGGAGAAAATAAGCAGCTGGAAAAGGAAATATCTTGAAATATATTATCATTGTCTAGTTTTGATCTTCACAGAAATCAATGTGAACAAGAAGTTTAAAAGATAATTCTTTTGCAAAATATAGTAAACAGTTGCCAGACGTATTTACTGACTCAAAGGAAATAACTAAATCTTATATACAAACTGCAAATGCTCCTATTAGCATTGATGTCCCTACAGGACAAGGCACGCCAGAAGCGTGAATACCTATCGGTTCCAAAGATAAAATCCTCAAAAAAGGAGAGCAACTATTTAAAATGGTTAAAAAGAGAAAGTAGAAACTCTAGAAGAGACCCCTGACATAATTGATAAACATTTCAGAAGAAATTCAAGTACCTAAAATCAGTGAAAATAAAAAAGATCTCAATAAATTATGTCATGATGGGAAAAAATGGAATCGATAAATAAATATCGACGATATTTTTTATATAATAGAGAGCTCAATATTATGAAAGAAAATGAGGATCTTGAATTTATTGAAGAATGTAGACATAAAATTATTGACCAATGCGAAAAGATGCAATTAAGGAGGAATTGAATTCAATTGCAAAATATGAAGTTTGTGGACTTATAGTCTATACATCAAATAATGTAAAACTAATGAGATATAAATGGATATTTGTGTGAATATGAAATGAGATTATGAGATATAAAGCATGGCTTATCGCACAATGTTTTACCCAAAGATTTAGTATTAAATATGAAAAGATATATTCTTTGTGGTGAATATAATTACAATTCTATTTTAACTAGTCTGGCAATATATGAGAAATTTGAAATGCGTTTAATGAGTGTAGCTACAACCTATTTATATGACTCACTTGATAACGATATATATATGAAAATCCCTGAAAGATTTAAATTGCTTGAAGCACAAAACTTTGAATTCTCGAAAAATTTACTCGATCAACTTAAATAAATCTTTATATGGATTAAAGCAATCCAGACACATGTTGTATAATTGCCTTATTGCATATTTGTTGAAAGAAGGCTATAAAAATAATCCTATATGCCCATGTATGTTATAAAAGGGTTTAGATATGAATTTATTATAATAACTGTCTATGTTCATGACTTGAACATTATTGGAACTCCTAAAGAGTTATCAAAAGCCGTGGATTATTTAAAGAGAGAATTTGAGATAAAAAACCTTGAAACAACAAAGTTTTGTTTGGGTCTCTAGATTGAACACTTGGTAAATAGAATTTTTGTCCATTAATCAAATTATATCGCAAAGTGATTTTATATGGAGAAAGCATATCCATTGAGTTCACCAATGGTTGTAAGATCATTAGATGTGGAAAAAGATTTTTTTCGACCTCGTGAGGATATTGAAGAACTTCTTGGTCCTGAAGTACCGTATCTTATTGAAATTGGAGTGCTACTGTATATTGTTAGCAACACATGACTTGATATATCATTTTCTGTGAATTTATTAGTAAGATATAATTCTTCTCCAACTCGAAGATATTGGAATGGAATTAAAAATATACTTCGATATCTCCGAGGAACAATGGATATAAGCTTATATTATTCAAATGCATCAAAATAAAATTTAATTGGTTATGTAGATACAGGATATTTATCTGATCCACACAAAGCTTGATCCCAAACAAGCTACTTGTTCATTTGTGGAGATCGTGAATGTGTTTGGTTAAGATCTGGAACTCAATATATTCAAGAAATGTGTGGTTTGTCAACCAAGAAGGAATGTCACGACCCGAAACTTCCCTCGGGCCTATGACAACCACCACGACGCCCCAGTGACACTCATTATCCGGAATGCCAACCGGAATCCCGTAAGGCTTACGTACCAGTTTCTAACCTTCCCTGTGAGTAATTCTTTCCAAACATCCCATTTCGAGGGTTTACAACTCATTTCTGACTTAAATAAATCAAAATATAAAATTTGACCCACAGGGGTATTTTGGTCATTTTTCGACAAAAATATTAAAATCTGGTAAAAATATAGTTTATGCATCCAGAATACATAATTTGAAATCGGATTTGAAATCGGAAGTCCGAAACTTTCTTTTTTAAGGGTTTAAAGTCACATTTTACTATTCAAAAATATTGATAAAAATATTCTATTTTCTTATAAAATAATTTTTATAGACACGCGTATAAGTAATTTTCATAGCGTGAAAGTAAAATAAATTCATACATACATTAAGTTACAAAGTCATAATGTACAATAATAATTACAATGACCGGTGGGCCCATAACTATACAAATACGACAATGGCAATAAACCTACTATCTGTTGTGGTAAGACGATCTACGGTAGTCCTCGACAAAATATGGTATCTACAAGCTACCACAGGCCTGAAATGGTTGGACAGGAGGTGGGTGAGATTTTGCAATCCCAATGGGTAAACAAATATTATCATAAATATCTAAAGGTAAGTAAAATGGAGGCAAATTTAAATAGCTATTACAAACCATTTCATAAAGTTTCATTTTATTTCTTAAATCAAGAAATATTTATAATTTATCAAAACAATTGTTAAGGCTTATGACTTTATTTAAAATCATGGCTCAAGCCAAAACTAGTCCTCGGGGATACCTTGGCCGAGGCATCTAACCGAGTCCACCAAGGTTGTCAAAACAGTTACACATTAAACACGTTTTAGTTTTGAAAACAAGTCGTTCCTTAGCGTTTGCCGAGATACACATTCACGTGTGGGTTCTACGTGAAGTGAACTCTAACACTACCCCGGGAGTTACCCTCTTTGCCTCTACAATCGGAGTAACTATATAACCAGGTTTACCGTGCCCCTCTAATAGGCGGTCCACAGAAACCCGCCACTACAGTGACTAAACCCACTAATTTTAATAAAATTTCGATAGTATAACGTGGCTTTTATTTATTTACCTAGCCTGCATAGTAAAAACAGCTTACATTTATTCCCAATACAGTTTATAATACAATCACATACACTCACAATCTCATAAGCCAATTTCATCAAAATGTCATTTATAACATAAGTGAAGGCCTCCAAACTACTCAATTTTTCTAAAAATCAAGTATTCACATAATCCAAAAATATTTGCATTTAAATCTATTTATTTGCATATAGCCAAAACTTCTCTTTTTATAATCATGTTCTTTGTATAAAATCCATAATTAACATTTCAAAATAACTCTAGATAGTTTACAATAATAGTAGGTTTACTCACAGGTCATATAAATCCAATTCTCTTGAAGAAAAAACGTCCCGATCACGTTTCCTCGAATATGACCTCTTTGCCTTTTCTGGATGTCTCACCTCTTTAATAAATTACAAAAATCACACAATTCAATACATTTATGCTAAATCACTATATAATTGATTTAAATCCTATATTAATGCATGGTATGAAATGCAACGGCCTAAAACGGCTTAAACGCGGTATTAGCCTATTTTCGGTATTTTACCCGATAAATTGCTAACGTGCTCCATTTTTGCTCTAAATCGTCCCATTCTCTCTCCAACATTTTTAACCATCAAATACCAGCTTACAACCCTCTGAAATCACTAAATTCAGGTCACTTTCTTCCTTGAAAAATTTGGTTAAAATGGGACATTCACCCGGTAAATTTTCTATTTTGTTTTTTTAGCACATTTAATCATTTTTCATCATTTTCTCATCAATTTCATTTGAATAAAAATCAGTTCATCACATGGCACAGCATTGAGCATTCGGCCTTGAGTGGGTAAGGTGAAAAATCCATGCTTTCATGTTCAATTTCATTTCTAAATGCATTTAACTATCCAAAACTACCGATTTAATTAAGAATCGAAACTTGAAAAATTCAAAATCTCCCCCCTTAAATTTCATCCAGCCCTTAAATCTATTTTGTGATCTCTCTCTTGAAGCATGCTAAGTAGAAACAAGAACTTAGGAATGGTAGAAATCGAGCTAAAGTCGAGAAATCTTATCGTTAGACGCGAAAACCGACGAAAACCACGAATCCTTCGTCAAATTTCAAACTTTTCTTTGGTTTTTCTCCTTTCTTCCTTTTCTCCCTATTTCTCCCTTTATTTTTCCCCTTATGGCCGAACCCCCCTATGGCTGAAGCTTAAATGGGCTGTTTTGATTAAAATAATATTATTTCATTAAAACCATGCCACGTGTCACTTTCTCGTGGGACCCGTTTTAAAATTTTCGTTCTGAAAATTTCAAATGTTCACCACTTCAAACACCATATTCATGCATACCAAAAATGAATAAATCATTTGATTTTGACAAGTTTTGACTGGTGAAAATTACGATTTTACCCCGGAGAGACAAAATTACCGTTTTGCCCCTATGTTTCGAAAATTGCCGGAATTGAAATTTTTCACTTCCTATCATTAAATTATACTCCAAATAGTCAATGTTGATGAAAAATCTCTCTCCATGATCAAATTATTATCTTAGGTGGCAAAATTTTTGATTTTGCCCTTGGACATCAAAAATTTCAAATTCATCCCAAATTAACCCTTGAACTTCAAAACATCATTTTAAGTCATTCCTGGACTGTGAAATATCAAATTTCATCTTAAAATTCCTATTTGAACTAATTCGAGGTTGAATCAACTTAAGTGTACCATTTGGTACAATACCGAGTTTTAGCTATTCTTTGAGACTTTCCTAGCATACAAACACGTTATTCATTGCATGTATGTCATGACATGTATTTATAGGGTCGGGTTTTACAAGGAAATTCCAACAAAATCATATGAAGATCAACCAAGTAGTTGATTGACAAGCCAACTTGCATAGCACAGTTAAAAGAAGGAGACATCAAAGGCGATAAAACAAAACATATAGTTCGTCAAAATTCTTATTCACTCATGATCTCCAAAAAAAGTTCACCAAAATTCTTCTTCACGCATGATCTCCAAGAAAAGGATGAAATAAGTGTTCAACAAATTCAGCCAAGTGACAATTTAGCATATTTGTTCACAAAAGCTCTTCTTACTGCAACATTTGAAAAGTTGAAATGCATCATTTTAAAGATCTCTATCATGCAGTCATCTGAGGGAGTAAAATACGCACTGTACTATTTTCCTTCATCAAGGTTTTTCTCACTGGATTTTTCTTGATAAGGTTTTTAATGAGGCAGTATTTCAAAAGCGTATTCTTGAAAAGAATTATATATTTTTTTCCTTCACTTGAATTTTTTTCTTATGAGGTTTTTTCTTTGTAAGGTTTTAACGAGGCATATTCTTAATACAATAGATATTCAAGGGGGAGTGTTATGAATATTTTGTGAATATCCATTTATTCTATCTATATCTAGATTAGATGTAAATTAGATTGGATTAGCATTTAATCCATCTAATCCCTAAGTGTTATCTTCATTTTGTAAATTCTATCAAGATAAGAGGTTATTTACCTATAAATAAGCCTTCTCAGTTCATTTGTAAATACACACTTCAATAAGATCTCTTTTCTCCCCCTCAATACTTTTTTTCTTCTCTTTAATTATTCTTTTCAATTATCTTTATTTGCTTTTTTAGATTTATTTCATAACACAAGTAAATTAAACCCTAATGGACTTTCATGTCATGTTTGAGCCACACTTAGAATATCACACTTTATTTATTTAATTATTTATTTTTATAATCTTATAGTCTCACATTAATTCAAAATTTTCTAGCAAACAAATGAAACGTTTTATTATCTCGTTTCACCATAAGACATTCTGCAGCGATCATGATGAAAATCAAATTTTAAAAGGAGTTCAGCGAGATTCCTCAAAACAAAAAACCAAGTGGCAAAATGACGAATTCTCTAGAGAATTTCAAGCTTAACTCTTCATTATTGTTTGATGGTATTGAATTCAATTCATTACCTATTTATGCTAAAATCAATTATACATATTCATTATAAGGTTTTTTTTTTTCAAATATTATGTCAATTTAGAATTTCAATTTGTAAAATTCTAATTCAAAATTAAGAAGTGAGTTGAGATGTACAAAGATAAAATTATTCTCACTGGATAATCCAAGGTTTTGTGGACCTAATGTTGACAAAAATAAAATAAAATTGTTCATTTTATTCAAGGTATTATGCCAGGTAAACATAATCCATAATTAGTTTGCAATATTAGTGATAACAGTTCATATTTCTTTATGATAATAGATACCAACTAACAGAGATTTAATGCTTAACAGAAAATTCCAAACAATATTAATTACATGCATTTGATGCAGTGGACCACCCCATTTCTTCTTTCTTTTCTTCTCGTTTATATAAGTTCACCAAAATTCTGGAAACCGCATAGCCCCAAGGCATTGAAAGTTGAAGCAAAATGGTCAAGTTGTTCCAACTTTTTGGTATTTTCCTCATCATTCTTGTATTCGTCTCAGGTATTTTTCTACTTTAACTACATGCAACAAGTGGATTCGATTGCATCGATTCTTAATCAGACTGAAAAAAATATAGATATGATTCAATTGAATTTTTCTCCAATAATTTTCATACTCAATGGAGTAATATTCAAAAAAATTTTGGTTATAGTATTTGAAGCAGTGTTTTCATTATGATGCGTTGAATAGGAATAACATTACCAGTACTGGTGAATGGTGCACAATGTGAAGAAGATATGGGCCCTTGTGATGACAGTTGCAACTCAAAGCATTCGAATGGGAAAGGATGTTCATGTGACATGTCTTCAAATGAGGCAAGATGCAAATCTATGTATGAAAGCGATGGTTTATCACCACTGAAACAGAAAAGATGCAATATGGGGATTGGACCCTGCAGTGCCGCTTGCAATGATCAATGCTGTGAGGATAATTGTGCATATTTATTCGGGGGGCTTCAAGATGGTCATGGAGTTTGCAGTAGGCCTGGACCAATAGTTTTTAATCAGTGTATTTGCTATTTTAATTGTTAGAAATATATAAAGGATTGTATTGAGAATTTATAATAAAAATAAAATGGCAAGTAAGGCAGGTGGTGTCAAACTTGGTGAGTTGTCTCTCTGTGTTGGGTCTTGAATGTCCCAACCTGGATGCTGTGGCATGACGGGATTCATTGTTGAGATATAAATAGGCAGAGTTATGGTTGTTATGGATGCCAAATCTCGGCTGTTTTGTGATGGTCTTTCTGCAGGATATGCTTTATTGTATGGCTTCTTACTTGTCTCCTCCTGTCCAAGTTTTTTGGGTTGATGTCAGTTATGACTACGCTGGTAGATTGCCGATGTGGACTTTGTCCTGTTAATGCTCCTCTGTGTGGGTATACATACCCCCCTTTCCATCTTCAGGTCGTAACAAAGTTTGGCTTATTATTCTGCTATATCTACATTATAGTTTTATTAAACTTTTAAGTGACATTTTTCTATTGAGTTACTTTTGAGGTTTATAGGAAATTTAAGTAATATCTAACAAAGTGGTTTGAAAAAGGATTTTATAGTCTACTTCAGCTGCATTTTGAGTCATATTGTCCTTTTCATATCTACATAAAAGGGAAACAAAACAATATGATTAAGATTAGATGTCATTATTAGCTTTATTATTAATTGTCTTTCTAGTTTATGGACTATTTTTGGTTATTAAAATTGCCCCAAGATTCATTGTAAATTTTTCTTTTTAAATACAAAATCGACAATATTTCCATACTTTTAAGTATCAAAATGCAAATAACCCCAAAATTTATTTGAAAAAATATATTCAAAGATGAATAGAAATGTGTCTTCAAGATAGTATTGTCTTCTATCATCAATATTTTCTTGCGTAAACATTCCAATAGATAGAACTTAAGACTATGACTTGGAAATATTGGGTTCAAGTCTTCAGATTAGAAATGTAAAATTAATGAGATGATATTACATTAATGATAATTCAAGACCCAATTAGTCTCCTCATGCAACCAAAGAGAAAAAGCAGAGGTTTCTTGAAACACAGAGTTTAGATCACATGGTCAAGGTGACCCCAGTAATTTGATAAACCCAAGACATGATGTAGCAGATTTTTAACTTCAATTTCATTCAAGCAATGAAGCCAAAAACACAGCCTAAAGCTGGAATGTTTCGAAAATGTTCCAACATAAGAGGCTGGAATCTTCAAAGTTTGCATTTCAATAGGCTAACTTTAGAAGAACATTTATTTCACATCAACTGCTATACAAATAACTTCCTTGCCTAAGTAGACCCCCCAAAAAAAAAAAAAAATGCATATCAGATCAACATGCTTAAATTTATATCCTACTCAATCTGCCATGCCATCTAATCCAAGATGAAGCAAGCAAGCAACATCGGTTAGTTGCAAAAATTTGAATCATAATTGATTATTGAAAAGGTTGGACCAAAAATTGCTGGATACACCTTCAAATTTTTAAACCAGAGTGAATGGCAACCACTCCCCCAACCAGATTTTCATACTCAACCTTCTGAAATCCTGCTTCTGCAATCATTGAAGCAAATTTCTCCTGCATTCATAATTATTTATGAAAAATTAGATTGAAACAAGAATTAGCATCATGTCAATAACGAACTGGAAATAAGTGACTCACTCGTAATGAGATTTCTAGATTTTTCACATTTTATGTTCAAGTTGGCTTTCTAAGCTGTGTTAACTGGAAGTTATTTTGTCTTCAAGAACTAGAAAGCTTAATTTTTGGAGAGATGTCTGTCAATCTAGATGCCCATTAGCTGACTTTCAATAGAAACTATTTGTCTGCAGTCATAACACTCTATTTCCCTCACGACAAAAGTTTTCAAAGAAGCAGCGCAGGAGTTACCAAATACTTCCAATGAATGAATTAACTTTCTAAAGATACTCTTTTTCTAGGGGTTGGTTAGCAAGGAAAGGTACAAAAAATGTTGGAAGGAAATAACAAAGAAAAATTCAGAACCATAGGAGGTAACAGTTTTAAACTATTGATTAAAGGAACAAAATATTCATGAATGCATTGATAAAGGCCCGAAGAAGCTATGAACACTTATAATTTGGAGTCATGCTCTTTTCTATCACTTCCATTCTTTATTTCCCTTGACAAGATTTGAATCTAAAACTTTCAACTAACTTCTTAAACCAATTTCCAGCCATGTACCATTCAAGATGAGTCATCTACTTTGATCGTTATCTTCAATATATATATACTGTCTTACATCATGTTTTCTAGTAATACAACAAGCCCACCTTGATGCAATAACCCCATTTTATAGCTAAAATTATGAGGCCCAAACATCTTTAAAAACAGTGCCATCTTTACAAAGCAACTCATTTTTTCAGGTAACAAAATCCTTTGACTAATTGCATACTCAGAAGTCGTAATAAGGAATAAAGGACGACATTATGACCTGTGGTGGAAAACGGCGGATACTCTCAACCAGGTACTGGTAAGATTCTCGATCACCTGCAACAAGCTCTCCCAGTTGTGGAATAACAGAAAAAGAATAAAAATCATACCTGCACAAGGGGAGAATAAAAACCAAGCCTTAAATAAGGCTAAAGTGACTCATGATTGATAAAACTATGAAAAGTATACAGAAAAAAAAAATAGTTGAAAGAAAGCTCCATTAAGACTAGCTGTGAAATAGTTTGCCACATGAATGGTGAAACCAAACGAGATTGATCCTTGCCAGTTGTAACTTGAGATAAAATTCTTACTATTTTCTGAAGCTTGTTAGCATGTGCACTAGTTGAGTCTAAATAAAATAAACACCGATCAAGAGACATGACATCCAAACTTTAAGTGGTTCTGAGTTACCACTTCAAAATTCACAGAGAAGCACACCACTGGTTAAGTGGTTTGAAAAAAAAGGAGTAACCACTTTGGTAAAACTGAAGAATATCAGATGACTCTAAGAAATTAGATAAATTTCCAAGCTGTCAATTCACCTTATTTTTTTGTTTGGGGGGGAGGGGAGGTTGGAGAATAAGAGATAGACGTCTCAAGCCACCAATCATGGACATCAAGAAATGCAATCAACCATATGACTAAGAGAATAAAAAGGCATTGCTTATAAACTATGATATCTTTATATTAATTCCAATTATCTACTAGGTTTTTAATATGACTAGCTTCTATTTGACATGCAATTTTAGGTTAATCATACCATTTACTTCTATAACAACTAATCTACAAATTATAATCAATAATTATTTTCAACTTCAGTTATCTAACTGATTTTTTTTTTTTTCAAGTTTAATTTTCAAGATTTTCAAGCTTTGCTTATCCAAAAGGGAAAAAGAAAGATTCTCAAGCTTTTAGTTTCTAGGTTTCACACCGCCTAAGCCACTTTTACTCATGGTATATGTTTAAAATCTTCTTATCAAAATAGCTCTGATCTAAATGAAAACTGTGAAGGATACTCACAATTCCTTAAATACAGGAACTTCAACATGGCTCAGTTCAAGACAAAGAAATCTGCCCCCCCGTTTCAAAACCCTGAGAGAAAGAAAGAAGCTAGCATTATATAAATTATAACACAAACCATATTCAGTTATGCAAAAGAACCAATTTGCATTTGTAAAATAACCAGGAAAACAATGCTAGCAATTAAACAGTATCACATTGCATACAAGTGGGTTCACAAGTATGACACCAAGTATTGTTAAATTTAAATTCACAGTTAGTCATCCAATTAAAAGAAAAGAATGAAAAGTTCATTGCTGAAACCATTATGACTACATCTACAAAAATCAGCAGTGAGTTCTCAGAATTATGAGATCAAGAACAAAGAAAAAGGAGCAGGCAGTGGAACAATATATCTCTTTGCATACAAGCAGCTTCACAAGTATGACACAGAACATAATTAATTTCAATTCAGAGTCTATCGGACAATATAAAAGTTAAATGAAATAATTTATGGCTGAATCATGGACCTAGAATTACACCTGCACCAAAACTGCAGCAAGTTCTAATGATCAAGTCAACTTCATAATTCATTTACAATATTTTGTAGTTATCTTCATAATTCATATAACACTTAAACTGGTTTGGAGCAAACAACAAACTCTAAGGCATACACATAGATGCTCCTGGGCAATTTGTTAACCCGATGAATTCATGCCACAATCTGGCAGTTACAGCCTTACTTCTTTGAGCATTGGTTGAACAGCTAAGTATGTATTTCTAAAGTTTACTTCACCAAAAGTGAGAAATTTATATATACATATGCATATATGTTCAACAGGGCTTAAAAGGTAAAACATGTATTGAGTTTCAGACTCTCTTGCTCATAGACATACCTAAACTCATGATTGATGTTGATCACAAGGACGAAAATATCCCCTTTGTATCCAAGTTATAAAACAGGTTTCTCTAACTACTTTACATTGGTTTAATTTCTTAGAGGAAATTAAAATATATCAGATCCATGGATCAAATGCTACTGTGAACCATGGAAAAAGGAGGCCAAAAATGTTGTAATGTTACCTATAAGCTTCACCAAGAACTTTCTCTATGTGAGTAACGTTCCTAATTCCAAATGCAATGGTGTAACCATCCATTGAATTATCCCCAAAACTTAACGCTTCTGCATCTCCTTGCACCCATGTGAGAGATTTATCTTCTCCAAGACCTATAAGCACAAAGAAATTGGGAAAACAGAAATAAAGAAAAGAATTAGGGCATCCAGAAAATGTGGGGTGAAATTTCACCCTCCAGAATAACTCTTCACCTCTAGGTAATTCATTCAACAGCAAGCTTGTTCGTTTATTCACCTCTCTCTACAGCACGTTTTTTTCCAACATTTAACATGTTTGGATTGATGTCACATACATATATCTGAGTTTCTTCCTGTAAGCCATCATTGAGTGGATCTTGCAATGCTCTGCGTCTAATGCTGCTAATACTTTCCAGAATCCTGAAAGCAACATCACCTGCAAATTAAGCATTTTTAACCAGAGCTCAGAATGTGCATTTCAATATAGATCATGAAAATAGAATGAAGCAAAATGACACCCCGAAATGTGCCCCATTTTGGTTTTATCAGAGAAAAGGACAGATAAATTTCTTATAAAGGAGCTTAGTTTCACATTAATGATTAGCTTAAATATTAACCAACTTCAAACTCCCCTGGACACCCTACTAGAAGTATTATTTAATGTACTTAAGCTGTCCAAATTAATCATCTATCTATTAAAATTATACCAGTTAGCTTTCTTTTTTTTTTTTTGTTTTTTCAATTTTGAGTTCTTAGATATTTCAGTTTTCCATAAAATATTTCTTGTTTCCAATGTCTACACTTTCTCCACCGCAACAAATGCAATATATATTTTATTTCAGAATGCGAGCCTACCTGTTCCACCAGCTACATCAAGATGTTTCATTCCTGGAAATGGGCTCAGTTTGGAGACCAGTCTGGTAAATTAAGCGGTAGTCACAAAAAGATGCAGAAAAAGCAAAGCAGATGACGCAAAGGAAATCCTAATAAGTAGATAGAGCCATAGAAGATCTAACCTATCCTTCCATAGTCTATGTAACCCGGCACTCATCAAGTCATTCATGATATCATAGTTTGAAGCAACATTGCTAAAGACTTTACCAACCATTTGGCTTTTCTCTTCTTCTCGAACTTCTTTAAATCCTGAAAATATAACACTAATCAGCTTCATTCCATAGAAGCCAATGATTATGAAACAAGGTAATTCAAGGAAGCCAAATACATGTATAAGGTGAAGTGTTTGAGAATTAAGAGCAAATATAACTGTGGTTTATGGATACGGAATGTGTAGCAGATATGTAATAGGAACAATTGTTCACCTTTGAGTTATAACACATAACTACTTCCTAAACCCAAATTTTCATGGACCCATCTTTGGATATCCTATTAAGCATCAACCCTCTAATTCAGGGTTGGTGTGCTACAAACTATAGCTCTCTGTCACATTTCCATCTAAAGTTAAAGTTGCCTGCAGTAATTCAGATTTCCACATTCCATAGCACAAACAAAAGAATTAAAAAAAAAGAAAAAGAAGAAGCACCTAAAACAGCAAAAAATCTCAGGCAGCAGTATTAAGGCATCTATTCAGACTTAGAAAAATATATAGAGATATTCTAAGCTGTTCAATTCAATTGATGGAAAAAAATGAATAGCAAAAATTACACAATATATATATTTTCTGTAGAGAAAGAAAGAGGTAGAGAGATACCAAAACTTGTGGCATGTGAATGTAGTAGAGAAGCAGAAGATAGCATGGACGAAATTTTACTCCTGAAATTCTTAGTGACCAGCCTGAGCGCCATTCTTCTACAGGGACTACCTGGTTAAAGAAGAAAACTCACATTCACTTTCTAATTAAAGCTGCATGAGTTCTCTATATTCAACAAGATGGAACAAATAAAATTCGTACAGCTTATAGCCAATGAATATGAAAAGGGCACATTTTGTATAAGAAATATTGAAAAATAACTAATAAATTTGGAGACAACATATCATCTATCCCTTGCTGTTTGGCTTAACTAAAAACCTCAATATTCAAAAGAAAAATACCATTTCCAAGCTGTGGGTGTATTATATAAGATTCCCAGTTGGTACAAATTTAAGTTAACTGAAGAAACATAACCTTATTAACCCAGAAAAAAGCCCAAATAAATCATTCAAAAATACCAAAAATCTTGAGTCTTCACTGTAATGGGATCCCATTCCTAAATTCTATTCTTGAATAATTTGAAATCAAATAAAACATACAACATCACCACAAACCCAGAGTACTGAATAGGCAAAATAAATTAATAAATGAATAAAAGGAAAAGAGACCCATAAAAGAAAAACATGAAATCAAAGTTACAACTTTAAAAGAAAAACCCATTGAAAGAAAAATGAGAAGCAGAGTAAAGAAAAGACCTTTGTCTCAGCGATGTTGCAGCGGGTGAGTGAGTTGGTCTGATATGAAATTTCTTTTCTTTTGGTTTTTTGGCTGATTTCCTCCGAAAAAATAAAAAAAATACGCGTACTTAAATGGCTAATTTAGGCCCAGACAAACACATGTCGAGCGTCCCACTCAATTCTTTTTTAAACCACTAAATAGACTTTAATACCCTCCGTCCCTCCGGCCTAAAGCCCCAACTCTGTAGGGTTTATCTCTGGCTTTGAGTTAGAGAAACCTTGTCCGAGTCTCCGAAGGAGGAAAACTAACCAAAGCAACGATTAAAAGCATTATCATGGGAAAACAATTCGGTGCAAAACGTGGTACTCTCTTCTTTCCTCGCTATCCCTTTCTCTTTTGATTCTTCTTTTCCTTTTATATATAATATAATAATATATATATATATTTCTGGAGTTATATAATGCAAACGAGCTGCTAGATTTTGGGAATGTCTCTTATAATTTTGTTCTGCTACATTACATTATAAGAATCGTTCTATTTTCTTTCTTTTATTTATTTTGTAAAAAAAAAAAGTGTTTTCCTTTCATAAGCAGGATTGAAAAGGCACAAGACAACGGATAAGTTTGAGAGAAGTGCAGTGGCAAGAAACAGAAAGCGTGGCAAACATGAGGTTACTCGTAGCTCCTCGCCTACTTTACCAGGCATGTTGAACTTTTAGCCCCTCTATATGCATAGTTTTGTTTAATTTTATGGTTCCTTGACTATTTCTTCTATTCAAATTGATTTGATAATAGAATTTTCATTAGAATTACTTGTCAAAAATCATGTCCTTTTATTTTCGGTTTGATCATTACAGTGCGTCAGTTTCTGAATTTTTAATCTGATATTTAGACTTAGGAACTTTGGCCTTTTGAGTTCTTGCCCGGTTGATGAAAAATAATGATTTTTACCATCCAGCCTTTTCATTGGAATTAATATTCTAAATTTCATTTAATTAATGAATTCAGCAGAATCATCTGGGGAAGAATCCAGTGGTGATGCTTATGAGGAAATGAGTTATAAGGAGCCAACAATGTATGATAAGTTGTTGACAAAACTCAGGTCAAGTAACAAATCTGTTGCTGATGCCTATCAAAGGAGGTATTTTTGTCATTCACTCTTATAGTTAAGCTGAGAGTTCATGTTGATTTTGGATTCTTAAACTATCGTGCTATTTATGATCTATTTCTTTCTGCAAGCTCACTTTTAATTGGACCTTTGCAGGCATTACTGATACCAATTGCATGATGCATTTTAGTATTGTTATGTTTCTTGGTCTTTGTATCAAACTGATTACATAGTTGGGCACCATTGTTCTATTTTTTTTTTTTTTTTGTTTTTCTAAACTAGATTTTCCTCCCACATGAAATTGGCATGTAAATTATGTAATCAGTCAATTATGAAACATAAAGCTCAAATAAATTAATAAATTCAAACATTTACTAAACCCTTCCTTTGGAAAATGTTTACATTAAATTAAGAAAATTGAAAACCATACAACTTATTGATATAAACCTTCAACCACTAGGAACTTGAAAATTTTGGTAGGTAGAAAATCCGATATGAGATAATTATTCTTACTAAATGTGATGCAATAAAATAATATATTTTATGCATACTGACATGAAAAATTAGAAATTATGTCAAACTTCTTTAACTATATTTTGTTAGTATGAAAGTGAAATACACTGAAACATTGTAAAGAATCTATGAATAACTGGTTTTTGTAGGACACAATGAAATTTCAACTATACCAAAACACTAAATAAAAAATTCTTTTGTGAAAATCAGCAGCCCGAAATCATTTTGTTACAAATATAATCTATGTAAAGTCAAAGTATATGTAATGACATACACGTTTGGTTAGATAGAGATTATTGTTCTTTTTTATGTAAGGATTACCTTTATTTTAATTATAAGAAAATAAAATGACATAGTTGAGATTTAAGTATTTTCCTCAAAAAAGTTTCATATCCCTTAAGCTACTTTTATATGGATTATGGATATATTTGTTTAGTCATCCCTTGGTGGACTATATACAATTTGTTGATAATATCTTTTTCTTTTATACACACGAACACGCATATTATATGTAAAGAAAAGGAAAAAAAAAAAAGAAATTTATGATTCATGTGAGGAAATGAAGCCTAATAATTTATTATATTATTCTGTTACGAACAAAGACAAGTTGCAGAAGATGATGAAACTGATGGCACTGAATCATTTTGCATATCAGAGCAGGAGAATAGTGATGAGGGTAAGAAACATCTTACTATTTCTTCATACAATTTATATAAGTCTATAGTTTTTAACCTAATTGTTTGCGAGTATGTTCTGCCCCTTTCCGTGTTGCTAATTTTTACACTTTGAACAACCTTTCATGTTAGCTTGGTTGTTTCATGACTGCTGTTTTGGGTTTTGGTTCAATTATTTTTGGGCTATGTATGATAAGAATTTAGGTGCCTGCTACCTTGCTCCTTCAGGTGATGCCCACTATCATTTCGGGGATAGAGGGATGTTTGAAGCAGGAGTGGGGATCCATTCCCTTTCCAAACCCTTCGTCTTCCTGCTTCCAAGGTAGACTTGTTAAATTAGCAATCTCATAGGAATGGTGGTCTTGGGCAAAAGAAAAATCAATATTATCTGTGACGATTTAACTGATATGGTAGCCTCTTATAAAAAAAAAAAAAAGGAAACAAAGGGAAGTCTAGAGTTTGTGAAGGATATCAAATGATGATCTAAGAATAAATATATATAGAAGACTATCTGTATTTATCAGATTAAGAATGACTATAGTGCTATAAGTTTGCAAGTCTGGCATGATGCCTTGGATATCATCTTTGCAGGAAGGTCTTCACAAGGGAACCACATTGTAAACACCATAGTAAAAATCATATAACAAGGCTTCTAAGTAGCACAAAGTGCCAGTGAATTGATCAATTTGTCAGCATTAGTTGCCCGCATCAGTTATTTGATCATTAATTACTTTGCGTTATAGTTGGGCTTAGGTGTGCCTTATTTACATTGTGGTCTGCAAAAATATGAGCACTTTAATTTTGCATGGAGGGAATGTGGTGCAGTAGTTTAAGTGGACATCAATGCTTAAGCCCTTAAGATATATTTTGGAGCCATAAATTTTTGTAAGGGGCTCTAAGAGATGGAGAGAAATGGTTGAAGGACAAGATCTGATCAATGAAATGGCTAGAGTGCATGTTTAGAGGCAGAAGTCTCTTTGAGTCTTTTCGTGGATGCAATTTCTAGCCTATAAAAATGATCACAAGGTTTAAATTTTTATGTTGGAACTTGGTATTACAAAAGATCTTCTATACTTTTTCATCAAATTAATGCATTTCGTTTTAATTGATTTTCTTTCGTGAACACATGCATATTTTTTTTATTTTAATAAACAAAGATTTCTTCTTGCTGACCCATGTTTTTCTTTTTTCTTTTTCTTTCATAGAAACTGATAATGACTCACTTAGAATGCAAGAACCTGACATGGTTGGTACTGAAGAACAGACTGAAGATGCTGAAACTGAAGATGACTTGGAAGCCTCTGACACAGATCAAGATGATGACTTGAGTGTCTGTGGTCCATCAGCTGTTGCCGCCAGGTCTAATTGAATGCTGTGACATTTTTTGTAATTTCAATTAGTTTCTATCTTCTTAAAGTTGTTGGTTGTATTAATTAGAATTGATCGCTTAAATTTAATTTCTAGAGGACTTAAAGGAAAGTAGTAAATATGTAGACTTGTTAACTCAGGCTTGATCGGTGCTTTTATTTGTTACCTTGTGACTTGCCGTGAAGATACTCTTGTAGTATGTTGTGAGAAGTTTAACTTGAGACAAAGGTCCTTTCATTTAGTAGAATAAACTATGCACTTGGTAACCAATTTTCATCTAAATGACTCACAGTTTATTTGTAGAGGGATTTAGTTTAAGTATGTGAAGCACAATATAATACATATAGTACCCTTTTGAAGTTTCAAAAGCTTGCTTTCCAGATTGTATGAATATTAGATTTTATTTTTGGAGCAATCAATATTCTTGACTTTCATAAATTAATGCATAGATAGTTTTGACTCTTTATGTGAAGTTTATAATGATGTTTGGCATGCCATCATTTGTGATTATTTATGGGGTTGTCATTTTGAAGTTTGTGTATCATTTCTTTTTGCAGTTCATTTAGTAAACATGTTGAGTACAACTTGTCAAAAACAGAGGCTGAAGATTTGTCAAAGAAGAAATGGAAGTATACGTGGGAGGTGTCTGCTGCTGACGTATCGAATTGCAAGTGGGTAGGAACAGGAGAGTGTTTTCTAAAGGTATGTCTGGTTGATATAACTTTTTGCTTTCTAATATTGTTTAACCAACCATCTAGCAGAATAATCTGCTTCCCATGATTGGTTATTACTAAGTTCTGACAGTTTCATCTACCCTCCCTATACTTAAGTTTAATACCTGAGCTGTCTTTTGATTTGAGGCCCGCAGGTTTGCCTGTCTCATCTCTGCTGGCCCTGCCTTTAAGTTGCCTTGTTTTTCCTATATTACTTGGCTTAGTTTAGGAAGACCTCTTTGCATTAGGAAAACCTATAATGAAGTTGGGGTATAGACTGCTTTTTATGGCTTTAAAATTTTGAAAAAGAAGAAGGAAAAAGAAGCAAGAAGAAAAGAGCATGATTTTCTGTAGACTGGGTTCTGAGATGCTGCTGGATGTTGATGTAGTTTCATGCTGAAGTTTTAAATTGGTTTTGTTCCTGTTTCAGTTCAAATATAGGACTGCATCTATCATGCTCAGGATGAAAGGAATTGAATATTACTTTAAAGTGTGACTACTATAGTAATTTGAATCTTACTGTTTATTACAGTAATTGTCTTTGTTCATTTTGGAGATACAATGATGTCAGTGATGAGACCTTGAGCAGTGAATCCTAAACTCATTAGACAAAATGTTATTCTTTGAACCCATAAAAGCAGCCCTTTCTGCTTGGCTGCCTCATGCTGAAGGTTTATTCCAGCAGCTCATAGAAGGATGATGCAAAATTTGTTCTTCTAGTCCTGCTAATTATAAGGTTGCTTCAGCTACCAGAGGCAATGTTCTGGGGCAAAGCTGAATCCTATCTAAAGTAGAATATACTCATTTTTTTTTCCATTGTTTCTTCTTTTTGAAGTACATCTTAGAGCATGCTGTATGATTAAAGAATTTGATTCTGCATTTTCACCTTTTGTTTTAATCTATTTCAACATTTATTTTGCAGGATGCTGACATGGGTTCCAATTATGGTCTCAAGCAAAAGTTGTATAAACACTGGTTGGATGTCTACAAGACATCTGGAGGAAATGACTTCCATTCATCTAGGCAGAGATGGTTCTTCTCTCTATGTAAGTCTGCTTCATGTGGTCGTCCATTGCTAATTGATTTCATAGCTGAGAGAATCGGCAGTGTTTCTTGTTACTGTTCTTATTTGGATTTTTTTAGCAACTCTTCTTGATAGTCTTCATTCTTCAACATGTATCTATGATGAGTGAGATTTGTTCTTGACCACATATGTCTTATTGAAAAATGGTGTTATGATAATAGTTATACTTGGGGATCAAGTTTTCAATAATCTTTGACACATATCGTTGTAGCATGTAGACTTTTAAATTATTGAGCTCTTGCTGCTTTGTTACTTTGATTATTGTAATTTTTCTCCTATTGTGAATGATATCCCTTTTTAAGGTGTGAAGCCTAAAGTAGCAGATGTTTGACCCCTCTCACGTGAAGCCTTACTTAACTGTATTTAAGCTTAATTGTCTCTGAAGAGACAAAATGTTATTAAATCCACTTATCCTATTGTTAGAGATTAGGAGTATACACATCAATAGGGGGCAACCTGTTTTCTTGCAAACCTTCGAAGTAAATTTTAGCAAATTTTGGTTTCATTTACTTTTAGTTGAGCAGGATTGATTCTCATACTGTTGTTACTGGGTATATAGATGATTTATGCTTGACCAATGACCTTGGAAAATACAAATAGTTATGCAAGTTTAAATTTGACTTTAGGTGAGAAGGGTGGTGTAATGATAACGGAAATGATATTGTTATTAGGCATAACTTTATATCATACTTTACAAATAGTAAAACGTGCATAAATATATGAATAAATATATCCCAATGTTTGATTTGAATTTCCAACCTTTACTATGAATATCTGTCATCTTTTTCTGATTAATATTGCTAATTTTATATTTGTTGATATTTGTTTCGGTATACCCACATTTTGGAGGTCACAATATTTCCATTGATATAGATATTTAACATTTTGGTTTCAAAAGAAGTAATTTATCACCTAATAGCCAAGGTAATCTGCAGTATTACAGATTTTTTACATGATGTACCATTATTAAAGTTAAAAAAAAAAAAAAAAAGCATTTCATCTTTGGAGACGGTTGCTTGATTTTATTCAAAATTTACTTTACTGTTCTGGTATATCGTACAACTAGTTTTTGTGCTTTTATACTTTTATTAATTTGTCCTTAATGTTGTTGAGTCTTAGTTTCAATCAGAAAAAGTTGTGTGTGGTTTGGTATTGATTAATTACATATTTTTGTTAGATTTTAAGGTGCATCTGGTATTTATGTTTTGGTTATGTGAGTGATACTGTGACCGGTTTTCCTCAGGCAACAGTTATCGGGATATATTGCACTGTGAGAAGAAACCTTTCTATCACAAAGGCCTCGAAGAAGACTCAAATATCATGGATGCCTATCTTATGCATTCTGTGTGTACTTGTCTTGCCCTTTGGTGCTGTGTGATTGCTTTTATGATTTATGTTAGATTTTGGAGTAAGTTTGCAATGATAAAATAATATATCATGCAGCTCAATCACATTTTCAGAACTAGAGATCTTGTGAGAAAGAATGATGCAAAAATCAGCAAGCATCAAGAGAGTACAAAGGAGGAGATACTTCCAGGTGATAGTTTCCTTGATCAAGGTTTTACACGTCCTAAGGTATTGGCCAGCATCTGATTGATGAAGATAAAATTTTTTTATCAAAAAATTGGCAAATTGGCCAGCATATGATTGATAAGGTCTTGCAAGGTGTTTATCTATTTATCCTAAGCATGACATTGGGCATATATGTATACCAGAATATAAGTTCTGGCGAAAGGGAAACTTATTCCAAATTTATCCCATGTGAGGCTGACTAACATTCATCTTAGACCTTGGCAACTGCTTATTACAATAAATTAAGACTAAGTGGCCATGCAACTCATGGGAAGAAAGTCAATCTGAAATTGTGGAAATAAAATTAACCTCCAAAAAATGCAGAGACAAAAACTAGTTTTGTTGATTTGGATCATAGTTTTCTAAATAATTAATCTTAATCAATGGCTAACCAGCATAATTCCTGATATTTAATGTGTTTTATGTTCTCTGGACCAATAGTTGACATGCTCCTTTTTGTTTTTTGGAACTGGTTTCTGTGATGATTTATGTTTTACATGACTAGCATGTGAAATGCGACACTGTTTACATGGCTGTGATTTTGTTCTGCAGGTGCCAGCCTGACAGAACTTTTCAAAATTTGTCTTCAAAATCATCCAATCTGTTTCTGCTCAACAAAATGCTTGGTTGTGCTTAATCTGTCAGATTTGTTTATTTAATGATGCAGGTTCTGATTTTATTGCCGCTGAGAAGCACTGCACTTCGTGTCATTGAGAGGTTAATACAACTAACCCCTGCAACTTCAAAGGTACTTGTTTCTTGGATTAGCTCTTTGCAAGTCATTCTTTATTGACAGTATAGAGACCCTCTGAGTATCTATGTAATATGAATTACTAGAGCCAGAACTAGCTCGTTACACTTTGCTTTAACTGACAACTTGATTTGCATGCATTGATTTAGCTGATTTATCTCCCTTGATAAGTCTCTAGAAGTCAAGATGTGTCTCCTTTGATAAGTTTTAAGCCAATAAAACCTGGTGGTTTGCCTTGGTATAATTAAGACATAAGTGTCAGATATCTTATGGGATGTAATTACCTTTTAAATTCCAAGTTTTGAACCTTTCTTTCAGACTTAAATATTCCAAAATGCTCGTCAGAAAAAAAAAAAGAAGTGTAAAATACACCTACCTTCCTAAGTTCTGCTTTTAATTCCGCTTGGGTCCATTAGTATTTGAAATAGACAGTCCATCCCAAAAGAATATCTTTCGTTGGACACATAAGTCCTGTCGTTAGTCAGCCATTAGTGTTTTCATTACTTTAATGATGTGGCAGCATTTTTAGGACAATTTTGCCCTTCCTCATCTTTAAACCAACCAGTAGCTAAAACTCCCTCAAAATCCAAATTTCATTGCTGAAATGTTCCACAGTTGTTGTTGATTTTTGGCACTGCAACTCAAAATCAACTTGTGAAGAGAAACTATAAACCCATGTTTGATTTTTGTTGGGTGATTCAAAGTGAGGTTGACAGGTGGGAAGAGAAAATGAAGGTTAAGTTGTTGAGTTGATTTTACTTATTTGTTTATGGGTTTAGAAACCTGAAACCCATGTTTGATCTAAGTTTTGAGTTTCAAAGCTTGTTGTGAGAACTTGACATTTTTAAGTTGTGAGATTTGAAGGTGTTTGATAAAATTTCCCAAAGAGCTATTGACACAATACTGTTCATATTTTTTATGCAATGGGCATTTTAGACATTTCATGTTTGCCGTTAATGCCGTTTACATATTTGGGACAGACACTGTCTATTTCGAATACTAATGGACCCATGTGTAATTATGGGCAAAACTTAGGGAGGTAGGGGTATTTTACCCAAAAAAGAAATCTAGAATGCATGATTAGGCTTAATCACTTGCTTGCTTATCCCTCTTATGTTATAGTTTGTCAAGCAATGGAAACAATTTTTTTACAAGGAGCCCCGCCATTCTCTTTCTCCGTGTGTAAAAGAAACTCAAAATGTACTTAAAATATGTATGGTTTCTTTACTTAGATATGCTTCACATAGGTTTCGTACACCTATTTGTGAATTTGGTTTTATTAGTAAATGCATTATATCCTATTAAAGCAACAACCAAACTTATTACTATTAAGTGAAAACTTATGACTTACTCTTCTTCAGCAACAATGCAGGCACTCATTATTTTATAACTGGTCTTGCAAGCCTGTTTTCTGTAAATATCTGTATGATTACTTTGGTGATTCATACTTTATTAATGCTTGCAATCAGTTCTTGCATATAAAAGTCGCTGTTTAATTTGGTTGTTAATTAAATAAGGGAGAGTTTTTGAAGGTTTTATTGCCCATATTTATAATATTTATTCTTTCCAGGTTAATGTGGAGCACATTGACCGTTTCTATCAAGACTTTGGATCAGAAGAGGTTGAAGGTGATGAGGAAATGGAGGAGCAATCAAAGAATGCTAAGCCTCAGAAGCCTCCCAAACCTTCTGATCATCAATCACTTTTTAAGGGCGATACAAGGGATGACTTCATGATAGGCATTAAATTTACTAGGTAAAGTACTATGGATGACCAGTGATCCACAAGATTAAGAAGTTTTCTTGTATATTTTTTAGAAACTATCTGATTATTATATTTAGTTATGGATTTTATCAAGTTAACTTCTATTTTAATCTTTTCTCCCAGACTTGCTAAGCAGTTTTAATATTAATATTACTATTATTATTACTATTAGTGCCATCTAATCTATTATTTTTTTTTAATATTTTTCCTCCCTGCAGGAAGACCATTAAGTTATATGGTGATTTCTATTCCTCAGACATTATTGTTGCTTCTCCTCTAGAATTAATGACAGTAAGCATTAAGCCTTCTTTAAACTTTGTTGTGCCTTTGTTTTTTTTATTAGACTCGTGTAAAATATAAATATAGTTCTCTTCACTCCTTGGGTTACTGTACAAAGCAAATATTGAAGAAACAATAATATTGTCTTCTTGCAATTATTGTATATGACTCTCACCAGATACTTTATTTTCAATTGATGAAATTAAATGTATGACTTGATGCATGACACCAACTCACTAATCTTAAGTTATCTGGCAGAAAAAGTGTAGTCTATGCTTACAGATATAGAAAGAAAATTGAAATAGCAAGAGAAAGAGGAAGAAGAATATGAACTTACAACTGCAAGAAGTGGTCTTTTGTTTTACTGGTTCTAGATTCTTTTCTATCCAAGTTACATCAAGAAGACAGTTTGATAAATTTTATATGAAATTCAAGCTTTTTATATGTTACCAAAGTCTATGTTATGAAACAATCTTAGTTTTATCGGCAAACTACTTGTATCATATCACAAAGAGGATGTGAAGGATCAACAGTGAGGAATATCAATCATATTCAGCCCAGACTTATCTCCCAGCTTTTGAAGAAGTTCAAGATACATGTTGCTCCTCTCCCCTTCCCCACCCCCCCTCCCTCTCTTAGTTTCAATTATCTCAAGGACCACATTTTTAGTGAGTATGATTGCAATCTGACATGTAGGAAAAGGCTTAGTTTGTTGTTATTGTTGTACAGTTATCTCAAGGTGTTGATTATGTTTAATTTAATAAGTTGATTTTCTATCCAGATTGTGAACCAAGGCTTTTCTGTTGATCATAATCTCCATGAATAAAACACAATCACCTTCCCTTTCTGGGACATTGATCTTTGTTAATATGAGTTGGCCTATGAAAAACTCTTCTTAGTCCAAGGCATTTGCCGCTTTGTAAATACATTCATATTTATAAATTATGATCTAGGAAAAAAAGAGAGAGAGAGGGAGGGCGGGTGGGAGATGGGTTCTTTTGTTTTTTACTGTTTCATCCCTTTAATTCACTATCGGAAAGAGCTCTTCTACAGATTGTTAAGAACCTTGCACAGTCTAAAACTTGATCATAACTATGGCCTTTTCTGTTTTTTTTTGTTTAATAAGTGGGCTACACAATGGAATGTAGCCCTCTCCCATCCCATTACCCCAATCCCTAGAGAAGATGAGAATTGATCCAGGACAACCACCTATGGACGTTACTAGCTGAGTTAGCTAGCAACTGTTGCTATGGCCAATTTAGCCACAAATAATTTGTCTTGGTTAATAGTTAACATCACTTGTTCAAAATTTGACATAGTCAAGTCAGGCAACCTACTTTGACATAGAGGGAAATCACATATAGTGTATATTTTCTCATTTACATTCACTAAGTCACCCAACGTAATCAAGATACAAAACTAGAATAAAAGAGAATGAACTTAAAATAAGAGAAAGCTGCAGTGTTTCCTGTAAAATTATATTACTTTATCATCTCTTTTTAGATATGTAATGTTATATTTATTGATCTAAACACCTCAATGTTGCTTTCCTCATACTATTCATTTTTCAGTTTGATTTGAAGCACATCGACCATTGCATCCATACATGCATATCATTTTTAAGCACTCAGTTGATGACTTTTAATTTTTGCTAGAAATTTGGGAAGGCAGCAAAAAATAAGGAATCAGACACTGACTATTTGTCTTCTATAGAGGTAATTTTTCGTGCATAGTAATCTACTTTTTGGAGTGTGCATTTCTTCATTTAGGGGTGCATCCCCATTTTTTATTGAACTTAAACGGCGAGAGAATGAGCATGTTTTGTTGTATGAACAGGTTGTTATTATTGATCATGTGGATGTAATATCATTGCAGGTACTTCGCATGATCAAATTTATCTTTTTGGGTCCTTTTTTTTCCTTTTTATTATATTGAGTAGAATGCCTAACTTTCCCCCCCTTTTTTGATGTATGAAATCTAGAATTGGAGTTTTCTGACTTCTGTTGTTGAGCGTGTGAACCATATACCATCAAAGCAGCATGGAACTAATGTTATGCGCATCAGACAATGGCATGTTTCTAGAAATTTCTCAAGATGATATTTTCTATCTTTTTTTTTCCTCTTTCTATATGGAAATAATTTGACTCCTATAAGTTGTTTTCTTCTTTAGGTATTTGGATGGATTTGCCAGATTTTATCGGCAGACGATTATTTTAGGTTATTATTTAAATCCAGGTAATGAAGTTTCTGCTTTTGATGAACTATGCCTATGTTTGTAATTACTTGCTACAGTGCAAAGCTAGCATTTGTCAGCTCTAGTGCATTTACCTTCTCCCATCTTCTTTCTTTACTCCCGTGTTGAAGTGTGTAACTGACAGTGTAGAAAGCTTGTAGCCTTGTAGTTTGCTTGATCCAAGAATTTAATTTCAGTCATTCAGGCATAGATTTTTTATCATTTTTGGAATTCCAGAATGATTTTTACTAATACTAATCATTTACAAAGGTATCAGTCTGTCATGTATAAGGCTAGACTTGAATTAAGAATTTTTAAAATCATATACGTTCATGTTATTGTGCCTATGCTTTTATAATTGATTTTGTGTGGTTAAGTACATCAGTGATGTGTGTAAAAATTAAAAATGAAAAATAAGCCCCTTGAGTGTCTCTTGATGCATATTGCTATTGCACAAATATCTCTAATCTCTTCGACACATTCTTATTCCAGACATGAATGCTCTTTTCAATCACCAGTGTGTTAACTATCAAGGAAAGGTATGACCATCTCGATCTGTTCTTTTTCTATATATCTCGCATTACTCAGAGGGAAATATTGTTTGGGTTGCTTTTGGAAATTTGAGAATTTGGATTATAATATAAATTGTGTAATAAAACACATGTAAACTTGACTTTCAGGATTATTTCAAATTCATGGAATTGTTGCATCTTCATTTGGTGGTGAATTTGTGAATTTTAAATCCATCTTCTCATACCTCTATGTATATATTGACTCTTAACTAGTTTTTATGTAGTGTGTGCATTTCATCCTCACAATATATATAACAAGCCAAATCCAAATCCACTCTCTCTAATACATGTTCCCAAACATAGCATTAATGTATTTCTACACTCCGTTGCATAGGCATTTCTATCTCTCTGCTAGCCTTAAGAAATAAGAATTATAGCTCTGTTTGAATGGTTGCAGAGCAGAGAGAAAGAAAGGCAAACTTTTGTTCTGTTTGTTTTATTTGATAGGGAGAGAGAGAATGCATGGGATGATTAAAGAGTAGAACTTTGATCTTCAGTTTACCTGGCTATTCTACACACCTTCCCTTCTAAACATTCTTTTAACCCTTTAGTTGGCCAACTGATTAGAATGTGTGTGTGCACAAGGCTTTTGCATGTTGTTGCTATAACCTTTAAATGGGGGAAAAGATAAAGAACTTGAAAGTAATTGCAGTTTCTTAAACTTTGTTGGAAATAGAAAACCCACTATTGGGGCTCTAATCTATAAACTCTAGCTTTAGAACCATTTAGCAAACAAAAATGAAAAAGGAAAAAGAAATGCTATGAAGTAATAGTTAATTACTTGTCTCTCCAGGTGAAGTCAGTGCATAAGCATAATGGTGTTCTTCCTAAAGTTTTATCCCAAGTGCGGCAGGTAAGCCTGGCTAGATTTGCTTTTTTACTATTACACATTTTCTTATACTCTGCCTTGTTCAGATGCCATTAACATACTTTCTTGAGCAATGTCCTGAATGGATGTTGAGCTTCCAAGCGAAATGTAAATTGAGATTTTAATATACTACTCATTTATGTCCTCATTTGATACATGTACTGGGATAGGCCACGTGCAGTAGCTATGTTATATTAGTTGATAAGAGAAGAATTTTTTATATTTGTTGTATATTATTATTCAATTTTTTTTATTTTCTTTAAACTGATTTTACCTTTGATGAATATATTTAGTGATTAAATACCAGAAAAAGAGGGTAAAACTTTTAGGAGTGATAGTAAATGAACATCATTTTGGTGATAGCCTTTAAGGCAAGAATGTAATTGCCTAGGGAAGATGTAGCCTTTGAAGAACCTTTATACTTCTATTATTTAGGTTATTTTCATGTACATGACATTGTAATTTTTGCAAATCCTGCACCCTACAGTTAATTAGTTATGTTGCTGTCATTTTGATATTACTCTAGGAGTTTTGGTGAAGGTATGAAATAGGTCAGGTGGCCCACAACCTAATATATTAGATGACTATCGGCAAGATGCAGATAGAGGGGTTGTGTCGGGATGCGTGTCCCAGGGGATGTCATACCAGCATGGTACCCCCACAAATGGGCCTATGTGGCACAACCTGTTTTAGAGGCTGGCCTGACCCAAGTTGACTCGTCATGAGGGTATTTTGGTCAAAGAAATAAAAAGCTAGTTTATAGTGGGTATTTTGGTCAAAGGGATTGAAGTAATACTTCCAAAGAAAACTAATTTACTGGGTACTAGGTTTGTGCTTGGGGCTTTGTCTTTGGACAATGAAATTCAGGAAATTGATTCTGATTCAGTACACCCTGTGACAAACAAGCATTTTCTACCTTGCTAAAGCCAGTAAACTTTACCAACTTCCTCCAAAAGCTACATAAGCATTATTCTCAACTTGCCCATTCCAGAATGCATGAGTCTTATTGCAGACTTGTCTAATCTGGATGGTTGATCATGGTGTACTGGAGACACGCAAAATGAACCAAAAATGGCTGTTGGGGCAGGACAGAAAGCAGTATTGCTGTTGCACTCTTGGACCCTTCAATTGCTACCCACCCACTTGTTTTCAATGAACTAATAGGTTAAGTGATTGATAATGTTGTCTTTAATTTTGAATTAAGAATTAAGTTTAATATTATTTAAATTTGCTATCAGATTTATTTGGCTTTGAATATTCCACGAATGAGAGTAGAACACTAACTTACAACTGGTCATTGGAAGCAAATAACATAGATGTTATTTCTTATATTCTTATAAAGCATTTAAAGCCTTCTCTTGTTGTTTGTTCCTTGTGGCTAGAAAACATATACTGTTTCAGTACTGGAAATGCATCTCAATCAATTAGGTTTAAGTAATATTATTAAATAAGGGCTTGTTATCCAATTCTTTTTTTTTATCTTTTTATTACTCTAAAATTTGTGTACAAGTATAAGAATTATTTGTTTCCGTATCAATATCTATCAAATATACTGAGTGGGGGATGTTACCATGATTACCATAACCCATATAGTGACCCAACAAAGCTTACCCCTTGTATTGCATGTTGGTTCATACATGCCCTTGTATCCATGCTGCAAACAAAAACGTACCACAATCTTGTAAATCTTGAGCTACATGCCTTAAAGATGGCGGGATTAAGCTAGCAGATGTCAAACTTCTAATATGATTGATCAACTTGAAAGACTGTGTTGTTTGCCTCACACTTAGAAGAGGTGCCACTTTGAACCCTTTTGACACCTCTTCTTGTTTAGGTTAGAACCTAGGATTTAAAAAAGGATCCTATTTGTTGTTAACCAAAATGTTTAGGTTTGTTCTTCTATAATTCTCCTAGTTCTCCAATTGGGAGTTTCTCATCCCCCATTTCTATTTTATTTTTTTAATTTTATTTCCATAAGAAACAAGACTGGACTGATACTACTTTATCCAGATTTTACATCTCCCACAGATGGATCTTTGGAGCTATTTGGTTATTAAATCAAGCACTGCCAAGTTGCAAAAATGTCCTTTTACTCTTTTTCTTTCCCCATGTAATGTGAATAATAAACAATTTCCCTTATTGTAATTGTAGGTTAGATATTGTTGTTTGTAATTGTCTCCTCATCGCCTGATATGTGAATTTGGCTTATCTATGTCACTTATGTTTCCTTGAGAGGTAGGCATTAATTTTAGGTTATCCTGATATTTTTGTGCTCTTTGACTTCGACAGATATATGAAAGATTTGATGCAGACTCGATAGCTGAGGTTGATGATGCTCGTCTTGAATATTTTGCCAAAAAGGTTCGTTCTTTCCAAAGTTATTTTGTTGTTTCAATGTGTCATCTTTTGGAAAACCTGCAAATATTAGATTGCACTCATTAATGGTGCCTAGTCATTGGAGGGTCTTGCAGCTCCTTTTGGTAAAAGTAACACTCCAACAACAAAGAAATCATGAAAATAGAATTTAAATAATGATTTTTTGCATGTCCAAAATATTAAACAATAAGATCTTATTTTACTCCTTTCTCATTAGGAAAACTTTGGAGTCCATGTTCCTAATAAAAAACATAACAATATTTTGAAGCAGAAATCCTAAAGTTTATGTTGCCAGGTTATGGCAATTTACACTAACTTGGTTCAGTAATAGGGTGCAAATGTAAGAAAGATCTTCCTTCACTTCCTTCACCAACTCTAATAATGACATCATAGTGTTTCTTATCCACAGGATAGAAATGTCTGAAGTAATTTTAGAGAGTTATATACATATTGGAACAGATGTATATAATCCATTTAGTTGTTATTTATAAAGAAGCAGAACTGTTATGACAATACCAGAAGAAAGCTAATATTTTAATGTTTTACCTTATACACATGATTATTGGGTGTTAGGATGTTAATTTTTTGGAAGCTCAACTGCACGGGCACCTCAACTTCTTATCTTTGAGATGTGCCTGCATGCATTTAACTAACACTAAGGCTCTATTTGATTGATCCTTTTGTTATTTGTCCTTTGTTTTCTACTATTCATTTTTCATTTTTTGCTTTTTCCTTTCTAATCATTTTTTGCCGAAAAAGCAAAAAGCAAAAGCATCAACCAAATGGAGCCTAAGAAATTGAATAGCAATGTTTCCTTGATCTAATTGTATAGTTGCGGCAAACTTTGAAGAAGACCATATTGATTTTTCCATACTGTATTTTCTTAAAAGTGTAGGATAGGATGTAGGGATGCATCGTTAGAGGTGTCCAGGGCTGGGCAGACCACGTAGGCCTAAAAGTCTTCCCCAACAGTATGGGTGTGCTTGGACATCTCTTTCTGATATATTGGGCCATACCTGGACAAAACAAGTTAAGCTTGATAAAATCCTAGGATTGGGCCTGGACAAGTTCAAGGCCGAAGCCCAGACTGGATAATTGAGTTCGTGTTTCTATAAATGTTTTTCATTATACATACTAGGAAGTGATGTTACTTATTTTATACTTACATTTTAAATGTTCCAATAAATAAGACAGATGATCGTCTGGGTTATGGGCAAGCTTGGATTGGAATTTCAAGCCCAGCCCAACGTCAACTTTTATTTGGCCCAACTAGGTGTTGCCAAAGGCTTTTTTTGTTAAAAGGCGCAAAGTTCCTGCTTGGGAGTGAATACCTCTAATTATCATGTAGGAAACTGCACATTCTCTGAGCATCCATGGAATAAAAACTGGAGGAAGATTTTTTATTTTCCTTTTCTACATTTCCTTGTTAATAAAATTAGGTTAAGTTTTCTTCAGTCTCTCATACTCATGTCCTGAATAGATTAGTAGTGTCTTGTGTAATAAGCACCCTACGAGCTTGTTATAGTTTTCTCTTTCAGTTTGGAGGTGCCTATATAAATACATATTCACCTCAATGAAAAAGCACCGACAAGGATTGGGCTTGCTGTTGAAGAATACAACTTGCTTTTATCTTACCTTTGTCAAATATCAACTTATACATTGATGATTTTCCTGATTCAGGTGTTTCCTAAGATAAAAGATTCTGAACAGGTACTTGTGCTTAAGCCTTCTTTTAAAAAATGCTGTAGTTGTATTAATTTTAAAGTCTTACTATATTTTTCATTCATTGAGCTCTTTTTTAGGGTGGGATTATGCTATTTGCAAGTTCTTACTTTGAATTTGTTCGACTTCGAAATTTCCTGAAGTCTCAGAATGCATCATTCTGTTTACTCGGGGAGTAAGATACTATATTTCTACTTTCATTCTGTGTGTTATCAGTTCATTTTATGCTGTATGGTGGTAGCCTTCTCTCTTTGTTTTAAAACTATAATTTCCCTTATTGGTTAGTCATAAGTTTTTTCTTTGTTTTTAGTTACACAGATCAGAGAGATATATCTCGTGCACGAGTTTGGTTTTTTGAAGGGAAGCGAAAGATCATGCTTTACACTGAGAGAATTCATTTTTATCGCAGATATAAGGTTCTTTAAACTGCTTTTCTCTCTGTATTCATAGCACAATGGCATTTCCTTATTTAGACACCCTACACTGGCTTTTATTTTTGTGACATCTTGTAAATTGTGATTTGAATGAATATGAAAAGTAAAATGAGTTGTGTCGATACATGGTGTTAATGCCTCTTAATTTTCCTGGTACCTAGATTCGTGGTATTCGAAATTTGATTATCTATTCTCTCCCAGAGAGGAAGGAGTTTTACCCTGAGGTGAGTGTGATTACCATAAACTTGATTACCCTTTTCTCTGTTGCTCAGCTGTCTTTCTAAATCTAATTAGCACATACCACTTTTATTCCAGATTGTCAATATGCTTGAAGGGTCAGATGACATGGCATGCACCGTATTGTTTTCTCTCTTTGACAAGCTACGGGTAATGTCTTATGATCTTGTTACGTAGGTTAGTCATATGCAATCCAAGCATCCTAGCATTTCTCCTCCATTGCTGGATGGCAGTGGATAGAGTTGTGATGATATTATTGGAGGGTGATAATTGTGTAGGGGCCTTCTAGCCTTCACCTTGGTAAAAAGCAGCAGTATTTGCTGTGATAGTATTGTTTTTAGTTTTTGTCGAAGATGTTTTGAGGTGGTTAAAGCAGCAAATCTGCTCTGACCTTTAATTAAGCTTAATATTGCAGCAGAAACTGAGAAAAAGATTGGATAGTAATTAAGAAAGATTAGGCTGAAAACTGAAAGCATGCATATTTGGTTATTTTTTCCCTGATCATCATTGACATGTATGAATCTTTGTACTACAGTATTCTTGAATTGTCCGAGTTTCTTTTCCTTTGTAATGTTTAGTTTGCTGACATTAGTATTTGCTTTCTTCTGACTTCTGCCTTGCTAGCTTGAGAGAATCGTTGGATCTGCTCCAGCAAAAAGAATGATCAAATCAGAAAAGGGGGTCTTTGTTTTCTGCTGAAACTCAATTTTCTTCCGAGGAGATCATAGCTGGTGGCCGGGGAAGAATGATGGAAAGCAACTTCCCACAGGGAACAATGACTGTCATGAGGTTGTATCAGGATTGCTAACAAAAATTAGAAATATCATCATATGCTTATAGAAACCGTTAGTTGTTATTGTTAGAAGCCAAAGCCACCATAGATTAGTTGTTTTTTAGGCCTCAGCAGGTGATTGGAGATCTGGTTTGATTATTGTAGTCTTGTTGAACATTTTCCTTCCTACATAGAAAATTGAACTCTTACCTTCAGAATGCCCTTCTTTTTTTCCATGAGTTTTCTCAATGTATAACTAAAAGGGTGTGACTTAACTTGTATGATGAAATGCATTCTATTTGGTTGTCAGTTTTATATAGTAAGTATCCATTTGACCTGACTTATTTTTAACTTATTTATTACTTAAAACCAGAGGCTGAATTAAATAGAATTTTGTGAAAAGTTCTTAAAATAAAATATTTTTAAAAAAAAAACAACTTTTTTAAAAAATTCTCCGATTAGAAGCTTTTTCTTCAATTTTTTTTTTAAGAACACATTAGATTATTAAGAGAGTTATTTTTTCCAAAAAAATCTTTTCTCAAAAAATACTTCCTCTCATCCTCTTGATCTCCCTTTCCTCTCTCTCATTTTGCAAATCAGGGTTTTTTTTGTTCTTATAAAAATTAAGAGGAATGAAAACAAAAAAATCAGAACTGCATTCAAGTATTAATTTTTTTGTTTTGTTTTTTATTTTTTTATCATTCTTTTTTTTTTAAATTTTGAAAACTCTTTTTATTATTTGATATTACTCAATTTATTGGTTGAAATGACAATTATGTAATATTTATTTGTTTTTAACTTTTTTTGGTGTATATTTATGTTTATTCTTTTTTATTTTAGTTTTAAGCAAGGTTTTAGTATTCCATAAAAAAATTGCTACAGAATCGATATCTAGGAGATAGATTATTATGATTAAATTGCTTTCAATTATTTTCTATAGTAAAAAAGATATAAAAATGATGAATTTTAGTATATCAATGATTTATATTGAATGTAATATCACTTTATGAAAATGTTAGGTATGAGACTCTGTAAGCTATTGCAGAATAGTTCACACAACTCAAAAGGTCTTTCAATTCCTCACAAACTGTTCCTAACTAGGGTTTGTTGTCTTAATCTTTCAATTATTCAAGTCCCAAGTATTACTAAAACAAGATGCAAATATATTTAAAAGACAACTAATATTTAATAGTATACTCTCGAGCATGTGAACTCATCCCAACTTTGCCAAATAGTTTAAAAATAGTTTGGCACTCTGCTATATAAGTGTGAATAAGTAATTAGTTGAAGTTGTTAATGTCTTCCAAGTACTTTGCCAGAGTTTGTTGTTATGGCGTTAATGGGACCTTTCAGCCATGACCATCTTCTTGAATTTGGCAATACTCTTTTGTCATCAATGATGGATATATAGGTTTGATGCTGCCAGAGATACAAATATATATTTACATCTTGACAATATTTGTACATTATTTCTCATGTGTTGGATAGATGAAATGGGCATTTGCATGATAAAATAGACAAAACTTAATCAGGTGAAATATTATTTTCAAGTCCAGAAAAGCTGTTTCAAGCTAGGTTATACAGGTTAGCATAATCAAATTTCATCAAAATATTTAATATGGATCAGTTGATGACATCCCATGTATGTATATTGGCCTCTTTTTTCAATTTCTTTTCCTATGAGTGATTGATGGATGAAAAAAAAAAAAGTAACACTACAACTATTTTTTTTTTTTTTTTGCTTTTCAATTTGATTTTTTGGAATTTATTACAATATAGGGAATAACAGCATTCAATTTCTAAATTCTATTAATTGCATCATAAATTTGAATGTTTTATTTATTGCTTTTATGTCGTGTTGCAGTTTATGGCTAGTCAAGAAATACCTCCACTTAATTTTGAAATTTCAAATAAACCAAAACATAATACAAAGTGAGATTTGGTCACTATTAAAACCTTACTTCAAGTTTGTATGGATGAGATTCATAAGTGTGAAAAACTAGGAATTTCATTTAGAACTAAAATATAAGAAGTTGTAGTACAAGAATTGAATACTCGCGCTAATAAAAACTATACCTAAAAGCAATTGAAATATAGGCTGGATAGTCTAAGGAATGAATGGACTTCATGGAAACAATTGAAGGGCAAAGAAACAGGTTTGGGTTAGAACCATGAGACGGGAACCGTTGAAGTTGATGCCACATGGTAGGAAGTCAAAATAAAAGTAAGTATTTTAAATTTTATATATTTCATCTACTATAAATTATTTTACGTATGTACCTTGTTTAAAAGTTTCTTTTTTTTTTATGTTTGTGTAGGTCAATTCAAAATATGCCAAATTTCGGTATCAATGGTTGGAACATGTTGATGAATTAGAATTTATATTGGGGGATACAGTAGCCATTAGTCAAAATGCATGGACACCAACAATGGGTATACCAATTGAATATAATATCATATCTACAAATCTAACTCTGTTACAAGACAGTGTTGAATTTGATTCTAAAGAATTCAATTGTGATGAAGATGACAGCCGTATAATAAACACTCAAATGAAGAGGAAAAACATTGTGCCAGAAGAAATAAGAAAAAAAAGTGGCAAAGGGTAAGGCAAAAACTAGAATTGTAGCAAGCTTGCAAAGAACATTGGAACGATTGTGCGAGGCAGCAAAAAGTCATAATGCAATTAAAAGTGCTGAAATTTCAATGTCATCACAAGCCATAAAACAATGTAGTATTCCAAAGTGTGTTCAAGCAATGAAATCTCTACAAAATGAGGGAAGATTGAGTGCAGATAAATTTAATTTTGCACTACAATTGATTAAAAAAGAAGAAAATAGACTCATTTTTATTTCTTTGCTAGATTTAAGGAATAAGCTAAACTAGATTCAATATGAGCATAATCTATAAAAAAATTGTGGTGGCACTAGTTGATTAGTTTAGGATTTGATTTGTTTATTTTAGGTTAATGTTGAACTTTAAACTACTTTCTTTTTGTATTTGTGTTACTTGTTATGTTTAATTAAATTGGTGTTTGAAAGAATTTGTCATTGTTCATGTTATATTTATTTGAATTGTTATTTATACTATTTGATTTGTTTCAAATAAAATTTGTTTTTTTAATTGATATACTTGGATTTGTATTTATGTATTTTGATATTGTTAAACAGATGTCTTCTAATGAAGTCAAAGTATCAATACAAGTTGTAAAGAGAAGCAAAATGTGTAAGGTTTTATCAAAACATATATGGAGGAGCTGCTATTGCAATTGTATATCACATGAAATACTTAATGAAATAAGAAAACAAATTCAATTATTCTGATGGATGGAATTTGGTACGTGAAACTTTACAAACTCCAGGTGAAAGTTATAGAATGTTTAGAATGGAATCACATGCTGTATTGCAACTTACAAATACATTGATAAATAAAAGATGGTTACATCCATCTAAAGTTATGACAGCATTGGAGGCGGTTGTTATGTTTCTTTGGACTTGTGCACATAACGAAACAAATCGTAATTTACAAAATAAATTTGAAAAATCAAGAGAGACTGTAAGTAGGAAGTTCAGTGAAGTGTTAGATAATTTATGTTTACTAGCCAATGAAATTGTCAAGGCTTCAGATTTTCAATTTGTAGAAGTTTCATCCAAAATTAAAAACGATCATACATTTTGACCTTATTTTCAAGGGTGCATTGGTGCTATAGATGGATTACATGTTCCTGCTATTCCTCCTACGAAAAATCAAATTCGTTTTATTGGTCGAAAGGGATATCCAACACACAATGTCATGTTGGTGTGTAATTTTGACATGTTATTCACATTTGCGGTTGTTGGTTGGCTTGGCACTGCCCATGACACTCGTATCTTTTCAACTGTGCTTGAAGAAATGAAAAACGTGTTCCCTCACCCTCCAGAAAGTACAACTTATAATTTTTATTATATAAAGTTTAACATTTTATATATTTATCTTTAGAATTTTTATAATGAGCTAATACTTAAAGCTTGAACTTTTTTCTTAGGTAAATATTATGTAATGGATTCTGGTTATCCTAATATGAAAAAGGTATCTAGCACTTTATAAAAGTGAAAGATATCACATTCTTGATTTTAAAGGTTACAGTCAGCCAGAAGGTGTAGAAGAAACATTCAACTATGCACATTCTTCATTAAGAAATGTCATTAAACAAACGATTAAAGTTTGGAAGAATATGTGGCATATTCTTAGCGATATGAAGCCATTTCTGTTGATAAAACAAGAAAAGATTATTTTTGCAACAACGGCACTTCATAACTACATTAGATAGTGTGATGTTATAAATGAGGAGTTTGACAAATGTGATCGTAATCCTAATTATATTCTTGAAAGTCAAGAAGAAAGAAGCAATGATGAAGAAATAGGTTGATATACTTCTAGAAGAGCATTGAATGATAGTTACATGGGTAGAGTTCGCAACCAAATAGCTATTGTATTGATAGAAAATAAAAATCGTTAATTTATGAGTTATTTATAAATTATGTGTTACCTATGAATTATATGTGAAACTCTTTTTTTATAATTTATTATTAATTATAAACTTTATGTTATATAAAAATACTTTTTATATTTTCAAAAATTTATTTTAAATAGATAAAAAATAAAGTTAATTTTTTCTATTTTGAATAAAGAAATTCGTGTTTAATAAAAAGTTATTTATTAAATACCCTTTATGGTAATTTAAATCAAAATTAGAGTTTATATAAATTGTTTTGCTAAACAGCTTATCTATAAAACAAGAGTTTGTAAAAAGTAAATTTACCAAACAATTTTAACTTAATTTTAAAAGCTATTATTTTTTATAAGAGTTTTATAATAGCTTTTAAGCTAAAAAAAAAACCAAACCAAACATGCTCTAAGTAGCAAAAGTAAATGTAAAAAAGAGCAATATCTTTACACATATAAACTATTAATATTATAATGCAATTGAATTACTAATTAGCATATCATAAATTTAACCATGTATAATTGTGATATTTAAGTGCAAACATTATGAAACCAAAGTAGAATATTAATTGCAAAATAGTATGCCTATGAAACGTGCAAAAAATATACTTACATTTGTTTAAAACCTTTCCAAAAAAAAAAAAAAGAGTTTATTAGTCATGAAATGGTCCTCAATTGAGTTTTCAGAGTCTATTTGGTTTTTTTTTTTTTTTAAAGCTGTTATAGAGTTTTTATGAAAAATAATATTTTTTAAATTAAGTTAAAACAGTGTGATAAGTTGTTTGATAAAATAAATTATATAAATTTTAAGTTTGGTTAAAATTACCATAAATAATATTCATGTCATCTTCAATCATTTAATAAACTAAAGCAGAACAAATCTACTTTTGATATTAAAATAAAAAAAATCCATAAAGAAATAGAACAACTCTTAAACTTATATAATAGTAATAGTATTAGATTTTTTTGTGAAGAAGAGAGAAAATTTTTAAATAGTACCTGAATGTAATTTTAAATTTTAAGTTTTCTTTTCTTTTAATCTTTGTAAGAACAAAAAAAATTTAGATTTTGTTATTCTATTGTTGGGTTTGTGTTTTCTTTTTTTCTTTTTTAGTAGGCTTTGTAGAAAGAGGTAGAGGAGAAAAAGATTGTGATTTTGCATTAAAGAAAGGTGATTTGCAAAGGGAGGGAGAGGAGAGAGAGATTAAAATAGCGCATATTTGGTTTGGTCTTTTTTTAGTTTAAAAGTTATTATAAAACTTTTATAAAAAATAATAACTTTTAAAATTAAGTTAAAGCTATTTGGTAAATTTATTTTTTATAAACTTTTTTTCATAGATAATCTGTTTGGTAAACAACTTATATAAACCTTAATTTTGATTAAAATAACTATAAATGGTATTTAATAAATCAAGAAAAAAATTGAATCAAATAAAAAAAGATGACTGTGAAAAAAATATAATTTTTCTTATAATATTACGAATTGTTGAAGGATAAAAGAAGAATATAAAAAAATATTTGTTATTATTTTTTAAAATTAGCTTGAAATTTATGACATTTGGAGCTAAACAAAATTGATGTTAAGAACAATAATTGACTTATTGACTAATTATTTCAATTATAATAAACAAATATTATATATATCGGAAAGAAGTTAAGAACAAATAAACATCACATAATTATCATATCAAACAATAAATTGAGAAATATCAAACAATAAAAAGAGTTTTCAAAGCAAAACAAAGAATGATAGAAAATAAAATGAAAACCAAAACAGAAAGAAAAAGAAGAAATAGTATCTGAACACAGTTTTGAATTTTGAGTTTTCTTTTCCTTTAATTTTTGTAAGAACCAAAAAAATCTAGAAGGATGATTTGCAAAGATGAGGAGAAAAGAAAAAGATCAATAGGGAGAGAGGGAGAAGGCATTTTTGAACAATGATTTTTTTTAAAGAAAAAACTCTTTTAAAAAGTTAGCGTGTCTTTAAAAAAAAAAGAGAAAAGAAAGCTTTTATTTGGAGTTTTTTTTTAAGCTTTTTTTTTTCTAAATTTGCTTTAAAAAAAACTATTTTTTAAGAGCTTCTCACAAAATATTATTTAGCCCAGCTTTTACTTTTAAGAAATAGATAAGTTAAAAATAAGCTAGGCTAAATAGATACTTAGAGAGAGAGATATTTCCTCTAAAAACTAGTGTATTTAAAAAAAAAAAAAAAAAAGCTCATCTTTGGAGCTTTTCTTTAAATTCTTTTTTTTTAATTTTGTTCTTTAAAAAAAAAAGCTATTAGTTTTAAGAGCTTCTCAAAAATTACCTGACTTCTTTTAAGAAATAGATAAGTTAAAAAAAAAGTCAAGCTAAATAAGCACTAACTCTATTAATAATAAAAACATATGTATTTGGAGAGAATATTTTGGTTATAATTTGTAAAAAAAAAATGGTACTAGTGCACAAAATTTGAATTCTCAAGAGATTTATTCGATCAAATTAAATAAATCTTTATATGGATTAAAATAATCCAGACACATGTGGTATAATCACCTTAGAGAATAATTGTAAAAAAAAAACTATAAAAATGATCCTATATACCCATGTGATCCTATAAAAACAATCCGAACGCATGTGGTATAATCTGGATTTGAATTTGTGATAATTGTTGTTTTTATTGATGATCTAAACATTATTGAAACTCTTGAAAAATTATCAATAACCGTGGATTATTTAAAGAAAGAATTTGAGATAAAAGACCTTAGAAAAATAAAATTTTATTTGGGTTCTAAAATTGAACAATTGATAAATAGAATTTTTATCCATTAATTTAATTATATATTGAAAGTGCTAAAACAATTTTATATGGACAAAGCACATTCATTGAGTTCACCAAAAGTTGTGAGATCATTAAATGTAAAAAAAAACCTTTCCAATCTCACGAGGATAATAAAAAACTTCTTGGTCTTGAAGTATCATATTTTAGTGCAATTAGAGTATTAATGTATCTTGCTACCAATACACGACCTGATATATCATTTATTGTGAATTTATTAGCAAAATATAGATCTTCTCTAACTCGAAGACATGATAATAGAATTAAACATATACTTTGATATCTCTGAAGAACAATGGATATAGGCTTATATTATTCAAATGTATTAAAATCATATTTAATTGCTTATGTAGATGCAAGATATTTATCAAGCCCACACAAAGCTCGATTCCAAACAAGTTACTTATTCACATATAGAGGTACGACTATTTCATGGTGTTTTGTAAAACAAACTATAGTTGGTACTTTTTCTAACCATGCAAAAAATTTAACAATTCATAAAGCAAGTCATGAATGTGTTTGGTTAAGATCTATAACTCAACATATTCAAGAAATATGTGGCTTATCAACTAAGAAAGAAATTTCAATGACACACGAGGATAATATTGCTTGCATATCACAATTAAAGAAATGATACATTAAAGGCGATCAAACAAAACATATTTCGTCAAATTTTTTTCTCACTCATGATCTTTAAGAAAAATGTGATATTAGTGTTTAACAAATTCGTTCAAATGACAATTTAACATATTTGTTTACTGAAGCCCTTCTTATTGCAACATTTGAAAAGTTGGTCCAAAATATCGGAATGTTCCGTTTTAAAAATTTTAAATAATACAATCATCATGGAGAGTAAAATACACATTGTACTCTTTCCTTCATCAAGGTTTTTTCCATTGAGTTTTTCTTGATAAGGGTTTTAAAGAGACAATATTTCAAACCTGTATTCTTGAAAAGAATTATGTACTCTTTTTCCTTTATTTAGATTTTTTCCTATGAGGTTTTTTCTTTGTAAGATTTTAACGAAGTATATTCTTAATATAATGGATATTCAAGGGAGTTATAAATATTTTTGTGAATATTTATTTATGTTATCTATATCTAGATTTGATGTAAATTAAATTAGATTAGGATTTAATCCATCTAATCCCTAAATGTTATCTTTATCTTGTAAATTTTATAAAGATAAAGAAGTTATTTACGTATAAATAGACTCCTTCAGTTCATTTGTAAACACGTGCTTCAATAATATCTCTTCTCTTCCTCTAAATACTTTCTTTCTTTTCTTTAATTATTCTTTCAAGTTATCTTTATTTATTCTTTTAAGTTATACTTTCATAATAGGTTATAATTTGTCAAAAAAATTATACTAGTTTTTTGTTCAAATTTTGAATTTGATATCTCAACTATCTCAAATTGATAGTTGTAGTCTTTATTTTTTAATTTTGATGAATTTAGTCTTTCTTCTATCTAAAATCCTTATTTAATTTCCTTCCTAACCGAAAAACTTGGAGTCCATGTTTCAAGTAAAAAGCATACAATATTGGAGCAAAAAGAAAATTTTTATTAAAAGTCGATTTAAAAATAATTTATAATAAATATTGAAAATTTGCCTTTAAATTAGTGTTTTTTTTTTTCATAACTTGACATATTGAGATATATTAATCTTTTGATTATATGGCACACATCAACTTAAAAAAATTGTATTTTATTTTTAATTATATAATAATTAATATTTTTTAAAAACTTTAAAAGAGATCTTATAATTTTTTTATTAAACATAAATTTTTGGATAAAATATCCATATACTCCTAAGTTTTAATGAAATTCTAAACGGGTACATTAGTTTTCAAAATAGACACTTTATCTTAAAAGTGTAAACACTATTAACAGAGATGATGAAAAGAATAAAATGTCATTTTTCTTTATTAATTTTAAAAAATTATTATTATATTTAAACAAATTAAAAAATTGGAGCATCAATTGGTGCTCCTAGCTCCCCAAGAAAGGGAAGCATCAACTATGCTCTTTTTCTAAGTAATAAAAAAATTAATAAAAATTATATAATAGTAATTTTTAACATTAATAAAGAGTAAAATTATTATTTTAATATTACCATGTCATCAAACTAAAGAAAACACTAACAATTGACTAGTTGAACCTATGTGTCTAGTAAACGATAATTTTTTAGGGTGAAATGTCTATTCTAAAAATTAATGGACTTGTTTGGAATTTCGATTAAAATTTAGGAAGCTAGAAGCATTTTACCCTAAATTTTTAGTATTAATGTGTGTCATGTGATTTAAAAAATTCAAGTTGGTATGTCATGTTATCAACAGAAAAATCATGTGATCAAATTTTGTTATAGAGTTTTAACATCATTATCAATTAATTTTAAATCAATTTTTCATAAAAATATAAGAATTAAATTTTTTTAAGTTATAGTAAAAGAATTTTAACCACATCACCAGCATAAGTGAGAATAAAGCACAACAAAAAATGAATAGTATCTTCAAGCTTTTTAATTAAGATAATTTTTTTGAAAGCAATTATGTTGTGGTGGTTAAATTTATTTTCATTTTTCCAATTTTAAAGGGGATATTCCAAAACAAGAAAACCTCTTCCTTTTAGATTTTGATAAAACCAATCAAGCATATTTCAATTATAAAAAGCCATTTGAAGTTTTTGATAGGATGGTCTCGCCTTAAGATTGGTTGCTAATCAACACTAATAAAGCTCATCGAATTTCATGCCATCAATTCACTACAAGAGGTATCCTTATTGCACATTGGGGATTGGAAATTCAGTTTCTTGGTCAAATTCGAAAATTGTTTTGTATTTTGAGTAGAATTATGAAATGTTTATTAGTGATTATTAATGACATGAAATAAAGGATGTCAAAAGGTGATTTTGGTTATAGACAACAAAATTGCTATATAGATGACTTAAATGAAAACATATGAACTAAATGTTAATTCATATTTGACTTTAGCTATTAAAGATCTCTTAAAAAAGAAATGACAAGTTAGTATTACTCATGTGTTCACGAATCTAGTTGCTTGACGGATTTTCTTACTAATATGGTTTTCAAATTTCTTGTTAAAACCCTCCTTCTCATAGATCCTCTTAAAAGCAATGATTCAATTTTATTAAGAATGTTACGAAAATTTAGTACTTATACATTATTTTGACATAATATATTGTTTTTATTTTCTTCTAAATAAAAAAATAGTGCAGAGAACAAATTCAGACTTCAATCTAATTCTTATTCTAATTCTGCACTAGAATATTTAGCTTATTTGTTAATGTATAATTTTCTTATATAAAAAGTAGAATTCAAATCTCCCTCCTCTAATTTAAAAAAAAAAAAGACATCAATCTAATTCTTGTTTTCTTTTCTCAGTTTTCGTCGGATGGGCTTGGGCTACGAAATCAAATAATCTGTTGGTTACCAAATCGGGCCGGGCTAATAGGAGGACATAACAGGTATTAAGAAAATAATGGAGGGAGGAAGGAGTCATTTAGGATTGAGAAATCTAGGGTTTTGCTTAAGTACGACGATATCATATATAAACAACAGACAAATCTAGCAGACCGTGTCTCTGCGTTTCCGTCTCCGTGTGCAAATTTGCGATTCGAGGTGTGTGAGACAAATACGAAAAACAATGGGAGTTTTCACCTTTGTGTGCAAGAGCAGAGCCGGGGAATGGACTGCCAAGCAGTTGGAGGGAGAACTTGAAGGTTCTGCTGCTTCTGCTTACGAGCTCCAGAGGAAACTCGTTCAGTGTGCCGCCGCCGCCGACTCCTCTGGCGGCGTTTCCTCCTCATTCTCTCTCATCACTCCTAACTCTGCTGTTTTCCAGGTTTTTCTTTTTCATCTTTCCTCTTTCATTATTTACATCATCTTCGCGTCCCAACCGTCTTTGTTTGTCTACCTCAATCTATTTACCAAACCGTTTGATCGCTTGTGGATCGGAAACTTTAATTGTTGAAAAAATTAAAAATCGGGATCTTCACGAGGAAAAGAAAGGGCTTTTGGCGAAGTAGTTGTGCAGTGTTTTGTCAATGATTGGATTGATATTAGTATTACACGTTGCAGCTCTTGAGCAGTTTGGTGTATGGTACAGGTGATTATTGGAGGTGGCGGAGGCGGAGGTTTCTTAGGAGGAGGAGCTGCAGCTCCTGCTGGAGGCGCTGCCCCAGCTGCAGAAGCACCAGCAGCTGAGGAGAAAAAGAAGGAAGAGAAAGTGGAGGAGAGTGACGATGAAGATATGGGATTCTCACTCTTCGATTAAGTGCCTTTGTGTCTATTACTTAGCAAGTTATTGTTTACATTTACATGTTTCTTTTGTTGGTTTATGCTACCCCAACTGGCATTGGGTTTTTGAGTTAGGAATTTGACAATTTTATGAGTATGTGCTTTATCTTGAGCTTCTTGTTTTGCTTCATTTTGCCTCTTCCTCTTGATTTTATGGTTTTGGTATAGCAATGTTCCTTCCCTGGGGATGAGCAAAGTCATTTAAACCGATTGCACTGGTTCGACTAAGTATTGATAGTTGGGTTTGGTTTTTTGAAATTTTAACATTGAATCGATCAGCACATCCTTACCATTCACGATTGCAACAGGTTTATTGGGATTTTAGTAGTAGAGTTGAAGTCTTGAATTCAAATCTTAGAGAAACCTTTCCTCACCCCTTCTCCCTAATTTCTTCACTTGCTATCTTCCTATCCATTAAATTTTTTCCTACACTTGGAGTGCACATGCAAGTCCATTAATAACTCCTTTGGTTTATATTCTTTTTTTCTTTTTTTTTTTTTTGGATAATTAGACTTAACAGTTTGGCCATTGAATTGGATACCGCTGCTTTGAATTAGAAGTTGAAATGTAAGTATATTTACAGGTTACAAAGGTGAAAGAGAGGTGAATATATGAGATAAAATGACTAATGCCTAAACTTTTGGTTTTCTGATTGTCCAATATAACATTATATATACCTTATATTATGAGAAAATTGTGAGAAATAGTCTTTTTTAAAGGGTAATTTTAAAAATAACAATCATAATAAATTTATCTGTTTTTAGCAAAAAAAAAAAAAACATGAGTAGAAATTGTTTTTAAAAAAATATTGTAGTAAATTAAGTTGTCGATATTTGCCTCCCGTCATTGAGAAAAATTAAAAATTAATGTTCAGTTATTTGAGTTCGTTCATCTTTCTTTCTCAGCTTTTGAATTATATCAATTTTGTTAGCTCTGTGTTAAGCACTATTGTTATTAGCTCTTTGAACTGTATGAGCTTTGTCAACTTTTTGTTGAGCATAATCGTCACGTGTTGCGATTTATCTCTCGTCATCTGATTATATTGTCTTCAAAAAATAAATTTCATAACGAAGATGACATTAATGTATATTTTTGGATTTATTGCTGCAACATATAAATTTGTAAAATTTTTTGTGTAAATTAAAAGACGGATTAGAAACATTGTATTGAGTTGTTACATGTCATGAATTTACTTAGCGTATGACCACATAAGATAGCATGCACTTAACATGTCACCACTAGTGTCTGTACGCATTTGGCATGTCATTATCATGTTTGCGTGCACTTGGAGTGTCAGCACCAGTATTCGCATATACTTGACGTGTCACCATCAGTATTCGCATGTACTTAGCGTAAAACAAAATTTGAACTTGCCTGTAACATTTTTTAAATATAGCGTGTAACAACATGACTGACAAATTTTTTGAACACAGCATTGTATTGTGTAAAACTATTGAAAAATTAAATAAATATTTTTGTTTTTAAAATTTCAATTGGGTTTCAATTCTACGATTTGTGATAAGACATTGTGGTAAGTGGGTGGATGGCATTTACAAGGTGATGAGTCACGAATGTGGAGGGTTATGAGTGATTTGTCATTTGCAGGTTTGATGAAACTGGTTGAAAATGTTGTTGGGGTAAACTCAGAAATTGACAAGATTAAGTTACATGCATTGATCAATACAACTGGAGAGTTATCACGGTCAATTATCAAAGATGATGAGGATGTTGCATTTCTTCTGCTAGAACAGACGAATGTTCTAGCTGTGTATGTTAGCATTAAGAGACGCCAAACAAATGTTACATGAAGAAGCTGAACAATATGGTAATCAACTCAATCAAAATGAGATTTACAATACTTCACATATACTAGAACATTCGGTCCGTAATCCGCAATTGAGAAATGCACAGGAGTTTGTGCAGTTCGATAAACAGACGACATTAATAGAACAGTTAAGTGCACAATTTCGATTAAGGTGTAGATCAAATTAATTAGTTGTTTCTGTTAAAAGAATGCAACGATCGAGTGAAATCGTAGAATGTGTAATGTCAATTTCAAATGAGAATACAACATTTGAGTATAACAATGTAACGTTGGAGGTTAACATTATGATGCTGGAGGATAATACTGCATGTGATGAGGGAAATAAGGATTTGTTTGTTGCCGGTGAATATAGATTTGATGATAATTCAGATGGTGGGCTTGACAAATGGGATCATGACAGTTCAGACAATGACTAACTTTGTGATAGTAACATTTCAATTTACAATAATGTTGAAGGCAAAACGGATGATGTTAAAGGTGAAATGGAACTTGTTGAAGGTTTTGATGTAGGAAATGTTCAGTGTAATGATCTCATATACAATAATCACATCGTTGATGAGAATAAGATTCATTCCGTTAATACATTGATCGATAATAGTTATCAAGAAAAGGGAAATGCAAGGATATTTTGTACGTGGCGAATTGCATGTGCAAAAAGGTTCTCTTTCCAAACAATTATCACTGAGGAGTCGACATGTGTTAATGATCGCTTATATAAAGGAAAGATGTTTTCCTTGAAGGCCGAGTTGAAACGAGCTCCGAACATGTTGGCTCTAAAAGTGCAGCTTGGGATAAGAGTAAAAAGTTTATGTAAAAGTCGTTATGAGGTTGGTTGCCAGGACAAGGCATGCAAGTTCAATATACGCTCAACGAAGTTACCTGACAGAGGAGAGTATTGGCAATTTTGGACGTTCCACAAAGTACACACATGTACTGTTAATGGTTTGCAAGATCGATTTCTAACTGCGAATGCGAAGATAATTGGTGAACTTATGACACCCAAGTTTCGGGTTAATGGAGTAGTATTGAGACTTAAAGACATAATTGGTGAGATGAGGGTTTAGTGGGGATTGTAATGCTTGTATGGTAAAGCTTGGCAAACAACATAGTATGCAGAGAAACTTGTTTTAGGTCCCCCGAAAGAGTCATTTCAACTACTACTCTCGTATTTTTATATGTTGGAACAAGAAAATCCTGACACAGTCACTACAATGGTTACTGATGAGGCTGAAAGATCCAAATATTGTTTCTAGTTATACAAGGTTTGTATTCGGGGGTTTAAGGATGTAATGCGTCCTACGGTTACAATTGATGCGACATATCTGAAAGACAGGTTCAAGGGTATTTTGTTTGTTGCTGTATGCAAAGACGCAAACGAGTGTGTATATTCAGTTGCGTTTGGCATCGGTCATGTAAAGGACGAAGACTCGTGGATGTGGTTTCTCAGCAAGCTGCGTGATGCGGTTGGTTGTCCTGAAAACACTATGTTCATTTATGATCAACATCTCAGCATTAAGAAAGTAATCCAAAATGCATACCCAGAAGCGCACCATGGTTTATGCGGTTACCATTTGGAGAAAAACTTTAAAAACAAGTTCAAGCACGATGACGTTTCTATGATTTTCACCATTGCTTGAGATTACTATAAGGTTTTCGATTTCAACAGACATATGAACCAGCTCAAGCAAATTCATGCGGGAGCCCATGCTGATTTTCTGAGAATAAGCCTTGAGAGATGGGCACGTGCATGTTCACCGGCAAGGCGATACCAAATGATGACTTCGAACATTGCGGAATGTGTTAACTTATGCTTGAAGCATGCAAAACAAATGTCAATCACTGTTTTGATCGAGTTCATCAGAGACATGTTCCAGCGTTGGTTCCATGACTGGTACGAAGAGGTCGTCAAGATGACCACACCCCTCAGTCTTTGGGTTGTCAAGCAGTTGAGCAAACGCTTCAATGATGCACATCGCTTTGTAGTTAAGCCTATCAATCGAGTGGAGTCCGAAGTTAAAGACGGGAAGATGGATGGACTTGTTAACCTGTTGATGAAGACCTGTTCATGCTGTGAGTTCCAAACAGATTTATTGCCATGCAGTCATGCCATTGCAGCAATAAGATTAGAATATCTTTCTTCACATTGACATATCATTTACATTGTGCTTGAAGATTGAGTTTATTGTATTTTTCAGTAAATGCAAACGTGAAGCTATTGAATTCTGCGTCGACTACTACAAGACAACTGTTTTGGTGGAGGGTTATGAGAAGTCCATTCAATCAATAAGGCATCCTAGTGAGTGGGACATCCTCTCGCATGTGAAACAAATTGTCATCTTGCCATCACCTTGGCGAGGCCAAGTAAGAAGACATAGGAGGAGAAGGATTCCATCGGCTGGTGAAGGCAGTCGAGCACGGAGATGTTCGCAATGTAAGCGGTTCGAGCATAACAGACAGAATTGCCCATCTTCATTTGCAATTCCATCAACAAATCCGGCACCATCTCCAAGTCAATCAACGCCCCCACGAGTGTGCCGACCGAAAGCACGTTCAAGTTGCAGAGAAATCGATTACACGCAACAACTGTCCAATCCGAAGGACAATGTCTGAAAACGTTGGGTGTGTTGTGGATGAAGACAGATTGTCGGCCTAACTAAATGTGTAACCCATGTGGAATACATTTCTCACAATTTTCTGTTGCAATATCTTACATTCATTAATATTTTTGTGCTTGATTATTCATTTCATTTTGTTAGTATGTTTGAACACTGAATTGTTTTGCAGATGTCCTTATAATATTAATTACAAACTGGTCACATTTTATTACCACTTATGTTAAACAATTAATGATTTAATTCAATTCCTTTCTATTTAAATTGATTTAACCTTTTATGTTATTAAAATAAAATTAAATAAATTAACGTACCTTTACTACTTTTCTAAATCATAATATTCAATTGGGACATCTTTTTTTAATTATTTACTTAATTACAATGTTTATTCATTATTTAATATAATTGATTGGTTTATGGTCTTCGTATGGAAATAATAATAATAATAATTTATAATTTATTAATAAAAAATTAATACAAATCAGTTAACAAAATCAACTGTAATTACCAATGAGTTTACTTCAGAGGATGCAAGTTCAAATTTTTTTAAAAAAATAATATGGATCATCCAATCTCCCATTGCATCATAATATAATATGGCGTGACACGTCGAGTGGTTTAAGGTGTGACAAGCTGTACCTCAAATGTGGTGACATTGCGAGTGCATATTGTCAATGGGTGACACGTTGACTTGATCCAATTTGATGTGGTGACACGCTGAGTGCATATTCTCACTGGGTGACATGCTGACTTGATCCAGTTTGATGGCGTGACACGTCGAGTGCATATTCTCGATGGGTGACACACTAACTTGATCCAGTTCGATGGCGTGACATGCCGACGAGTGCATATTCTCGATGGGTGACATGCTGACTTGATCCAGTTCGATGGCGTGACACATCGATGAGTGCATATTCTCGATGGGTGACACGCTGACTTAATCTAGTTCGATGTGGTGACAGGGCAAGTGCATATTGTCGATGGGTGACACGCTGACTTGATCCAGTTCGATATGGTGACACGTTGAGTGCATATTCTTGCTGGGTGACATGTTGACTTGATCCAGTTCGATGGCGTGACATGCCGAGTGCATATTGTCGATGGGTGACACGCTGACTTGATCCAGTTCGATGTGGTAACACGTCGAGTGAATATTCTTGCTGGGTGACACGTTGACTTGTTCCAGTTCCATGGCTTGACACGCCGAGTGCATATTCTCAATGGCGTGACACATCGAGTGGATTAAGGCGTGACATGCTGCCCCCCAAATGTGGTGACATGCCGACTGCATATTGTCAAGATGGCGTGACACGCTGACTTGTTCTAGTTCGATGGCGTGACATGCCAATTGCATATTGTCAATAGCATGACATGCTGACTTGTTGCAGTTTGGTGGGTTACACGCCAAACCCCAACTGGGGTTACATGCCGATTGCACATTACTAGTGGCGTGACACGTCAAGTGGAAGTGGATTTATGGTGTGACACGCTGACTTCTTGGAATTGTGTCTAAAAAAATATTGAAGATTGTCTATATAAATTAAAATACATAAAAAATTAGGATACAAACTTAGGGAAGAACAAAAAAAAGTATTTTTGTATAAAATTAAAAATTAATTGTCTATACAAAAAAATATATTATGTATAAAAATAATGAATTAAGTATACAAAAAATAAAACAATTGTGTATACAAACAAATTTTATTGTTTCTACAAAAAAATCATGTCTAAATTTAATTGTGTAAAAAAAAATTTGTATAAAGAAGGGCCGATATGTTTATGGTTCGCTCGCACAGCTATTGGAAAATATTTCGTGTGCGTATTGGAGATGCAATTTTGCAATCATATTCTACTTAACTCTTATAGGTCCTGATTGTAAAATTGCGTCAATGTAGCTTACCATGAACATGCCGCAGCTGACATTATCATTCTGTCGATGCATTTGAGGTTTGGGCAACTGAATATCCAATGGCATCGACGTCAAATCTCGTGTCTTCCGTCGTGTTTTGCTGAAATAACTGACTTGGTGGCAGATGATTGGAAAAATTATCGTAAGTGGCTTTAGTTGATCACAAGAACTCCGTTGTCCTTAGCAGCCGAAGTTGTTGCGGAGTCCACCACCTTTACCGTCCACCTAACCAAGTCGATCTTTGCAACCACCCAATGCCCACCCGCATTGCAATGAGCGAGGATGAAATCGACATCTTCTCATTTTTTCCTGTATGTCTGCTTTTCACCTTTCACCTTTCACATACCCCCGCAAGTCATTTGGAATTTCCATGCTGGTTTGGGGCATCTTCAATTGGAAATGCCAAGTGTAGCATATGGATGATGTCCTGTAAAAAAAAATTACACTAGATTACACTTAATGCACTGAAAAGCTTAGAAAGAATTGAAAATTTTTTAAATAAACTTACAAAAAATATCGTGTCAACCACGCATGCATGGGTAATGTATAGCTTCGACTTTGACCCTGTCATCCGCTTACACAGAACGTTGAGGCATGCGTCAATTTGTTCACTTGTCATTCCATCTCGGGGATCCTTTAATGTTATGAAAAATTCAGTACCTTGATCTCTTAAGATTTCGACGTTACGCCTGCATATGTAACAGAATGAATTTGATAAGCATTGGTGGATGAATGTTTCATTAAAAAATAACAATGAATTGATATTTACAAGCTTACCTCGCGGACTGGTTTTTCTTGAAAGCTTCGTAGGCTTCCACCATTGTGTCCTTCAGCTCCCGAGGGCTTAATGAGGGGTCGACGTACGGGCTTGCAAGGTATTTGCTTGCCATTATCACTTGTGCCCGCTTAGTTGGGTCGACAATTACTGTTGCGTGATGATGGACATCGGATGACTCTGGTGACGATAGCCGTGACCCGATGGCTTCGGGATTGCTCTAAGGATGCTGGTCCCATCTTTCTACTGTCGCGACGATCGCATCGGATTGAGGAAGATGCTTTACAGTTGACACGACTAACTGAAGGTCACCTTCCTCTCTGGCGAATGTATCGATAATCAAATCGACCTCACCAACCTCGTCTCCTTCAACATCATCTGATTGAAGGCTCACACCATGCTCATCAGGTTGCACATAATCAGGATCATAATAATTCGTAGTAGCATTGTGGGATGAAGGACCGCCCTACAGAACGAGACAAATGGCGAAATTCATTAGCACATAGAAAACCACATACCATAAACTGAGAAAAAAATTGAGGTACACATGATAAATCTAAGGACCTAAACCACCAAAATACAATCGCAGATAGATTAACGTACTTGTGATTTCAACCCGTCTAGAACCTGTGCAACGATACGATCTTTTAGCATTTCCAACGCAATAGTCAATGACCGTATTGAAGCTTTCAACTCCAACATGTCTTTCGAATGCTTACGCATGATCTATTGGAGCTGACGTTTCGTGACGATGCCGTCATTGACTTTTATCGACTGGGTCAACTGCAATAACATATATATTAGTGGTGTTATTCAATAATCATTTACGGGACATGTGAACATTAACTATTACAACTTTAATATCCTTATCGGCGGCTCGTTAGCATTATTCGATTGAGTCGAAGCCGAAGCAATCGATGGTTGAGGACTTGACCTCGCCTTCGTTAACTGCAATAACAAAACTTACTATTTTACTAGATAAACATATATGGAAACTTTGAACATAAAGCATTAGAACCAAACTTACTGACGGCTTATTACCACTATGCATCTAAGGAGGACCGATGGGTGGTTGTGGAGGAGCCGTTGCTTGGTCCAACTACAAACACAAAAATGTTAGTCGATAATCACATATCAAATGGATGAAAAAAAATATGTTAAAATCATAATTATCGACTGTTCACTGCTTGGACCTTGGTCGTCCCCTTATTCCAGCAACTCAGGGGCCGACAGCTCATCAACAACAGAAAAGGCAGTGCGAATCCGTTTAGTGGCAGTGGTGAATCTTTTCTCCTTCAAGCTTCACCTATTGTCCCTGGCAGTGATACCAAACTGCTCCACCCGATCCTCCATGTGCCTTATTGGCAAGTACTAGCGGCCCTCTGATAACGACACATCAAGGTCCACTAAATACTCCCGACTGGCCTTTTCCGGGGTGGGCTCCAATGTCTCCGTGCCCACAATTGCAAATAAAAAAAATATGTTCTAATTAAATTTGAGGCAAAATTCTTATACAAATATGAAGCAAAAATTTGTAGTTGTTCACTCACATGTTCAGATGACTCCAACTTCTCCATTGCCTTGTACAAGTCTTTTGGCTTCTGATTGCATTGCCATCTACACATTAGTGGGTAGATATTTTCCTTCAGAGCAGAAGAGGCTACTATTTTTCGCAAGGTCGAAATTGCCTCCAATGCCTAGAACTGCAAGTCAATTGGAAATATTATCAGACGTAAATTATAAAACAGTGCAACAATAAATTATTTTGTCAAAACAAAACTGAAGCCGTAAATGTGACCATACTTGTATCACCCATACGAAGTCGTAGATGTTGTACCGTAACCGGCTTTCCTTTGCTGCGTTTGAGGTAGGCACCTCGAACCCTTTCAATTGGTAGTCCAAGGTGAGCCTCCAAACATAGTGGCCCCATGAAAATCTGTTCCAAGCGTCAAGGTCCTCCACCAATGACAGCAACCAAGGCGTCATCCGTTTACGATAGTCTTGCCCAAATAAAATGTTATTCGCAATCAAGACGAATGCTATCTTGGTCGCATCTCCTTCTCGCTGGAAGTTACCTCCACGGAATGTATTAAGTAAAGCCTACAGCTTAATGCTCTCTTGGCCGTCCCAGTATCTCGCATGAATTCTGTCTGCAACCACCTCGTACGGACGTGTGAATACATCGAAAATTAGACCAAACTTCAGCCAGGTTATAAGGAAGAACTCCTGCTTTGATATCCACGCTTTGCTCTTATCGATAGCAAACCATAGCTCCTCCTCATTGGTTCCCTCTCACTTATTCGACGAATCATTCTGTTGTAAAAGAGACCAGCGCTAAAATAGCCTTGCGGATAGACGTCAAGGAGCATTCTGAAGTAGGTATGCTTCACTGCATGGTACTCCCTTTTCTCTTGGATAGTCTTGTTGATGTAATGGAGCTGGGACCACTTACAGTGGGTGTTTATTGCGACATTGAACGCCCACTTCTCCGTCGGCACAATGAGGAAACTGTCAAGATCCTCATATTGTTTACACTGCATCTGCATAACATGGCACACATACAGAAGTCAGTTAACCAATAATGTGCAACAAGGTATACTAAATAAATAAATAAACGTTGTCACACGCCATGCATATAAAGTAAAATTGTTGTCACACGCCATACATATCAAGTAAAATGTTGTCACACGCCATGCATATCAAGTGAAATGCTGTCATACACCATCCAAATAGGACACCCAATGTCGTGACACGCTAAACCCCAAAGACCAATAAACCTAGCACCACTTAACACCAAAAACCATCAAACCAGGAAAAAAACAGTTTAAACTTAACATTTGCAAACAACACGAACATATCTATCAAACAAACCTAGCAAAAAAAATTCAAAATTACCGAAATCAAGGAAGTTTTTTTTTTTTGGTTTTTCTTTTCAGGCTCACTTACCTCTTCACTGATAACTGACATTCTTCTTCCTGTTGCAGTGGTGTCGTTAACCTTCTAAAAAATGAAGTCGAACTCTCTTCTACCTTTCGCAGTGAGAAATGAATCGAATTGCCGTTGGTTCCTTTGTACAGACATTTATAAATGAGGAAAAGGGAAAATGAATTGTTTATTGTGAAAAATGAATAAATAAAAAAATAATATTCATTCATTTTTTTCTTTTCATTAAGGGGAAGTCCAAACAGATGCCTCCTTAACTGCTCGTTTTTTTTTCTTTTATTTCAAAACATGGCGTGTCAGCTTTTCAACCAATGTCGTGTCACATATTTCAAATCAAACCATGGCCTGTCAGATGTTCAAGCAATGTCGTGTCACACACTCTAAACCATGGCGTGTCACAGATTCCTGCAATGGCCTGTCACAAACTCTGAACCATGGCGTGTCACTGCTTCCCTCCATGGCGTGTCACCAACTCTGCACCCTGTCATGTCACTGCTTCCCTCCATGGCGTGTCAACAACTTCACACCCTGCCATGTCATTGCTTCCTTTTATGGCATGTCACCAACTCTGAACCATGGCGTGTCACTACTTCCCTTCATGGCGTGTCACCAACTTTGCACCTTGCCGTGTCACTGCTTCCCTCCATGGCGTGTAACCAACTCTGCACCTTGGCCTGTCACTGCTTCTCTCCATGGCGTGTCACCAACTCTACACCCTACCGTGTCACTGCTTCCCTCCATGGCGTGTCATTAACTTTGCACCCTGGCCTGTCATTGCTTCCCTCTATGGCGTGTCACCAACTCTGCACCCTGGCCTATCATTACTTCCCTCCATGGCATGTCACCAACTTTGTACCCTGTCATGTCACTGCTTCCCTCCATGACGTGTCACCAACTCTACACCCTGCTGTCTCACATTTTCCCTTTCACAAACTTTAAACCCAATGGCGTGTCCCGATTGCCATAGCACGACCATTTCGTGCTTTGCATTCACGTCTTTCTCCTTTCTATTCACCTCCGTAAGAAGGATTTCTAGTTTCACATCGTTCTCCAAGCTTTCGATTCATCACAACCACCTCCTCGTTCGGTTTATTTGAATGCCGTGTCTGAACAATCAGAAAAACTATCTCATGTAACATTATTTTCTTTTGCACAAGCTTCTCCAATAAAAAAAAAAAGATGTTTTGTGCACAAAGTAGATGTTCACAAAATTCTTTGTATAATTTTCTGCGGTCCGCGTATTTGAGAGTGCCCATCAACAAATATGTCTCATTAAGGGCATTTTTGTCTGAAAATGTACTTTAATGGCTAAAAACAGTTAAAATTATCTGAAGGGTTATTTCCAAACACACTTTATTTTTAATGGCTAAAAAAACAAATCTCCTTATATTATTGTATATATATTCAAAAAAATTTTAATTTTAAATTGATGCTTTTAAAAATTATTGTCATCTTAAATTCTTTTCCTATTTAAAAAAAATCGGTACATCTTAAAATGATATCATTTCAAAACTTTTCAAAATTTTTTATTAATCCCTCAAGAGCATATAATTATAAGAGTTATCCGTTCGCAATTATGAATCGCCTGGAATTTATCAGAAATTTATGTTATACTTAGAAATGGTGGATGAATAAGATATATAAATAGAATTGAATATTAACTTTAGTTTTTTATATTATGTTTAATAATTTTATTATAATATTGATAAATTATTAGGTTTTTTAACATCCACAAGTAAAAGGCTATATATTAAAAATTAATATAATATAAAAAGGTAAAAGTTAAAAGCAAAAAATTTTTCAAAAATTATTTTCAGGATTTTTACTTGTTTCAAAGATGAAAAAAATTTATTTTATATGTAAAATATTTGACGGGTCAATAAGAAAAATATCCATTGATATTGCAAAATGCCTTACATCCTTTAAAAGGCATAAGACATTTTTTGAAGAACTAAAAAAATACTCTTATACTAAACCAAGTAGTATAAATTTGATGAATATTAATATTTAACTTGAAATATTAATATTTAATTAAAACATTACTAATATTTAAATTATTAAATACTATTAAAATATTAAAATATAACTTTTTAATGAAATCACTCAATGCAAATAAAACTTTTATTTATAAATTGAATAACTCTTACTAATAATTGTAATAAAAAATATTTCAATGATTGTTACTTAATGAATACATATTTATAAATATAAGTTTTGGATATTTTACCCTATTGATAAATATTGATATTTTTATAATATTATAGTAAAAAAATGATGAGATGGAAATTTTTTTGAAAATTAGAGTTTACTTTAATTATAGATATGTGGTTAAATACTTTGAAAAATATTATTATTTATTTTGTCCATTTTCATTTTCTTTCTTAATTTTGATTCAAAATTAGTGAGAACATTTTTGTAATCAGCTCATATTTATCATATTAATACCCAACTAACACTAGATGGTGGAAAATATTTTTCATAGAATAATTCAAACAATAAAAAATGTTAATTTATCTAAATAATGGAAAACATTAAATTATCTTATAAAATAGAAAAAATTTCTCCTGAATAAGTTATTTTCTACTTACCTAACAAAAATAAACTCTCGCTTGGTCAACGGAAAATAACTTACGAAAAATTTTTTGTGTAAGATATTTTACAGGAAAATTTAATTTTTTTTATTATTTAGATAAAGTTTCAAAAACATTTTTCATTATTTAAATTATTTTGTGAAAAATAGTTTGCATCATCCCTCAAAATTTAAAAATGGTATAAATTTCTAATTCTCTAACATAGAATATCAATACTCATCCATTGTGTGAGACATTCATAACTTAATTTTCAATATTAAAAATATTATATTATAATAGAATAATAAAAAACATACAATATTATAATAGACAAATAGAAGTCTGGTCTAATAATTGGCATTAATGGGCATTAATCACTGTTGTTCTTAGCAATAAGTAGCAAGCAATAGTAAAATGGAGATTACACCTATATATGGGGTATTTTTCTCCTACCTTGTTAAGACAACTGTGACAGACAAAGTAGCTTGCTAAAACATTAGTTATTCCTAAACTAGATGACTTCCGAACATGTTAAACAACAGTCACTGTTCAATTAAGTAGGGGCTATTCTCAATCATAGATGCTTGTTGAACAATTAGGATTTATTATAGGGTTAGATTTCAGTTCATGGACAAATCTTGTTTTTACATAAATGCTTCTTCATTGTCGAGTTGATTTGCAAAGGCAGGTTCAATAGAACCGTTGCCCCCTTTAGAGCCCTACGAAAAATCAATACAGCATTAGTAATAAGAGGAAAATCAAGGTAGAAACCATAGCAAAAATAATGGATGCATGGTATTTTCTTTCTGTCGGTTTCATGGGAAAAGTCTGAAAGATCTCGTTCAAAAGAAAACTTTATTGTTATTATTTCAATGTTAATTGCCACAATGCCATGCCACTGATTTTGATGTACCAAGAGATGTGATTTTACTTTCTGCAATTCTGTTGGAGACAAGACTGTGCAATGAGATTGGATATAACCAATGAGCAAATAGACTTTTGCTATGATGTTTCAAACCGTTAAGATGGAAAACATTTCATGAATTCACATAATACTTATCATTCTTCTTTCTATGTGAAGTAACAGGTGACTGGTAAAGAAAGGTATCATTGTAAAAAAAAAAAAAAACAAAGAAAGAAACTATTTGAAGAACATAAAGAAATTACCCTTTGTCGCTTTGGTGGTTTGGTTCCAACATCCTGTTGGAAAAATAAGTCTATTTCCTGAAGTTTCAAATATCCCACATAGCCAAGAAACATAAAAGGTGTATGCCTTATATATGTAAGGTTACTATGGGCTTGTTGCAAGCAAGGAAAAAGAATGGGCTTACACGCACGCAAGATTGGGCCAAACCTTTGGAAAGTTCATATTTCCCCCCCCCCTTGCGCGCGTATATACACGTGGGTTGAGCCCAATTGATTTTTTGTACCTTGGCCTTATTATTTTTTTTGGCATTGATTAAATCAAACTCAAACAGCTTACCTGTTCCTTCTGGTTTTCCTCCACGTTCATCCTTATTTCCCTCCAACGTTCATCTGACTTGGTATTTGCTGACCAGATATTTTTCCTAATATGGTGCAACGTTCACCTGATTTCCCTCAACGTTCACTAAGCTCCGCCAATAAATACAACCCCTCACCGTAACTCTCAACACACACCGAAGCAAGCCTTTCGCCTCTTAAATCCTCTCTACTTTCTTCCTTTCTCTGCTGAGTTCTTTCATCTTCTGGGTTCCTGTTTTTCCCTTATAGTTTGTGCAAGCTATAAGGAAGGATCTGTTGAATCCTGGGGGATAACCGCTACAGTCCTTTGCACCGAGCTTCATACTCTGAAGGGACGAAAATTATCCTTAAGGACAGTGTTATCACGCCTCAGATCATTTACTATTTTCTACTTATTTTATTGTTTTATTCTCTTCTGTTTCTTTTAACTCTAGTTTTCTACAACATTCTTAAGGATAATGGATTCCCATGCTGAAAATATTGCTACCATTGTTCCTAATACTGCCCCAATCCCCACTACTGCTGCCACTGTCAATGGTTCTCCTATAGCTCCTACTCCGTTGAACATTCCTCCCGTGCCTGCGGTTTCGTATGCCAAGCCATTTCCAGATATTTCCAAAATAGAAATCTTTGATGGCAGAAACTTCAAAAGGTGGCAAGAAAGGATTTTTTCAATCCTTGATGTTCATGGGGTGGCTTTTGCGCTAATTGATCTTAAGCCAGATGATGTCAAGATGTTGGAACCATGGATGCACACAAATAAGGTATGCAGGCATACAATCATTAGCACACTTTCTAATGAGTTGTTTGATGTATACAATCCTTATAAAGAAGCAAAGCAAATATGGAAGTCAATGATAGCCAAATACACTGCTGAAGATGTTAGGAAACAGAAGTTCGTGATTGGTAATTTTTATCACTGAAAGATGACAGATGACAAGACATCAAGAGCCAGATCAATGAATACCACAAACTGGTGGATGATTTGAAAGCAGAAAAAATTAACTTGCAAGAGGAGTTTGTTGCTGGGTTGCTGATTGAAAAGTTACCAGAATCCTGGAATGGATACAAACAACAACTAAAGCACAAGGAAAAGCAGCTGTCACTTGCAGACTTGATCGTGCACATCATCATTGAAAACACAACTCGGAGGGAGATTAAGGCCTCCAAAGCTAAGGAAGTTGCAACTAAGGCCAATCTGGTACAAGGAAGGACCCAACGTCAACAAAGGTACCTTTACAAACTTGATCATAAACCTAGAGCTCCTTATCCCACATTTAAAAAGAAAAGTAGTTGTTTTGTTTGTGGAAAGCCAGGACATCATGTAGCACAATGTAGGAAAAGACCAAAAAGATATGAAAAACCTGCTAATTCAAGAGTCAACTTGGTCAAAGTAGATGAATCCAATGATGTAATTGCTACGGTCATTTCACAAGCAAATCTAGTGGTCAATGAGAAGGAATGAATGGTAGACTCAGGTGCTACCAAGCATATTTGTGCAAATAGAAATGCCTTTACCTCTTATACTCCAATAGGGGAAGAAGAAGAGACTATATACTTGGGTGATTCTCGAACCGCTAAAGTTCTTGGTAAAGGAAAAGTCCTTCTCAAGCTTACATCTGGCAAGACGTTAGCTCTGAATGATGTTCTTCATGTTCCCAATATAAGGGCAAACCTAGTATCTGTGGCCTTATTAGGCAAAGTTGGGGTGAAAGTGTCATTCGAATCTGACAAGATCGTGATGACAAAAAATAATGTGTTTGTGGGGAAGGGTTATTGCAATCAGGGGCTCTTTGTACTTAACATTTCCAATGTTCTGAATGAAAACACTAGTTCTTCTGCTTATATGATTGACTCTATTGATTTATGGCATGGTAGACTAGGACATGTTAGCATTCCTTATATTAAGAAAATGCAATCACTAGGTTTAATTTCTAGTATTAAAAATGGATGCTTTAATAAATGCGAAATATGTGCAGAGACTAAATCAACTAAGAAAACTTGTATTTCAGTAAATAGGGAATTAGAACTATTAAGTTTAATTCATACAGACTTAGGAGATTTAAAACAAACTATGACTAGAGGTGGTAAGCAATACTATATTACATTCATTAACGATTATTCTAGATTTACTAAAGTTTATTTACTTAGGCATAAAGATGAAGCTTGTGATTTGTTTATTAAATATAAAGCTGAGGTAGAAAACCAACTAAATAAAAAGATAAAAAGAGTTAGATCAGATAGAGGGGGTGAATATATACCGATTAATGATATTTATGAAAAAGAAGGAATAATTCATGAAATTACTCTTCCATATTCTCCTGAATCAAATGGTGTAGCTGAAAGGAAAAATAGAACATTAAAAGAAATGATGAACTCTATGCTTGTTAGTTCAAATGCGCATGAAAATTTATGGGGTGAAGCTTTGTTGTCTGCATGTCATATTCAAAATAGAATACCTTATAAGAAAACTGGTAAGACACCTTATGAATTGTGGAAAAGTTATTCTCCTAATTTAAAATATTTGAAAGTGTGGGGGTGTCTAGCTAAAGTAATGCTTCTTGAATATAAGAAGAGAAAAATTGGTTATAAGACATCTGATTGCATGTTTATTGGTTATGCTGAAAATAGTGCTGCATATAGATTTCTTGTATTAAAAAGTGATGTTCTTGATTATAATACAATTGTTGAAACAAAGAATGCTGAATTTTTTGAGCATATTTTTCCGTTAAGAACTGATACAATTTCTCATGCACCTTTTAGCAAAAATAATTTTGAAACACAAAATGATGATTTGAGAAGGAGTAAAAGACCAAGGAAAGAAATTTCTTTTGGTAATGATTTTTATACTTATCTTGTAGATAATGATCCTTTAACTTATGTTGATGCAATTTCTTCTAAAGAAAGTTCATTTTGGAAAAAAGCCATACAAAATGAGATTGATTCGATTTTACAAAATCAAACTTGGAAATTAGTTGATTTGCCACCTGGAGCCAAAACCAATTGGTTGCAAATGGATTTTTAAAAGAAAATTTAATCTCGATGGTTCTATTGATAAATACAAAGCGAGATTAGTTGCAAAGGGTTTTACTCAAAAACAAAACATTGACTATTTTGATACTTTTGCTCCAATAACAAGAATTGCATCAATTCGTGTTTTATTTGCCTTAGCTTCAATTAACAAACTTGTTGTTCATCAAATGGATGTAAAACCTGCCTTTTTAAATGGTGATTTAGAAGAAGAAATTTATATGAAACAACTTGAGGGATGTGGTCTTCCTGGTCAAGAAAACAAAGTTTGTAAATTAATTAAATTATTATATGGCTTAAAACAAGCACCAAAACAATGGCATGAGAAATTTGATCAAGTTCTTGTTAGTAATGGATTTTCTACTGTTGGAGTTGATAAATGTGTGTACACTAAAACTGTTGATATGAATGTGTGATTATTAGCTTATATGTTGATGATATGCTTATTTTTGGTACATGCATTGATGTGGTTAATCAAACAAAATGTTTTTTGGCCTCTAAATTTGATATGAAAGATCTGGGAGAAGCCAAAGTTATTTTGGGTATTAAAATCATAAGATGTGATAGTGGCTTGATGCTAACACAAGAGCATTATGTTGAGAGGCTACTTAAAAAGTTTGGACATTTTGATGTCACACCTGTGAGTACTTTTTATGATAGTAATACCAAATTGAAGCAAAATAGAGGTGATGGTGTAGCTCAGTCTTAATATGCACAAATTATTGGGAGTTTGATGCATTTGATGAATTCTACTCGACCAGATATAGCTTATGTTGTGTGTAGACTGAGTAGATATACACAAAGTCCCAATCAAGATCATTGGACTGCTTTGAACAGAGTGATGAAATATTTGAAAGATACCATAAATTACGGTATTTTATATAATGGATTTCCCATTGTATTAGAAAGATACAGTGATGCTAATTGGATCTCAGATTCAGATGAGACGAAATCCACGAGTGGTTATGTATTCACCCTTGGTGGGGGTGCTATAACTTGGAATCAGCCAAACAAACAATAATTGCTAAATCTACAATGGAGTCAGAATTTGTAGCTTTAGAGTTGGCTGGCAATGAGGCTGAGTGGTTAAGAAACCTCTTAGCAGAGATTCCGTTGGAAATGAAACCAACACCTTTTGTGTCTATGCATTGTGATTGCCAAGCAGCAATAGCTATTGCTAAGAATAAAACTTTCAATGGTAAAAATAGACACATTCGTTTGAGACATGATGTAGTAAAGCAGCTGCTTAGAGATGGAATTATATCCATTAATTATGTGAAGTCAGAGCTGAATTTGGCCGATACTCTGACTAAACCTTTGGGAAGAAAACTAATTAATGATACATCGAGTGGAATGGGACTTAAGCCCAAAGAGGAAATCAACAAATAATAGTAACCCAACCTATGTGATTGGAGATCCCATGAATTAGGTTCATATGGGTAATAACAATTTATTTGTTGAAAAACAAATACACTATTGAAATTATTATCCCTTATATGATGTGTGAATAGTGAAAAACTGCAATGTAAGGGAGGCTGAGTTAAACTCTTAATGAATTCCATATCCCTTATGGGTAGTGTATTATACTGCAGTATACACTTGATGGAATCAACCTATATAAGTGTGGAGTGGAGCCGTTCCTATGAGAATTATGGCAAATTCTCTAAAGCACTTATGAATAACCAGGCACGCGCATGGCTTATTCGCGCAAAATCGCATTGAACAGCAGAAATTGTGGGGGTGTAATGTGATTGATGAAAATTATATCTCACACAAAGAATTTTGATTCATAGAAGTTACAAACTTCATCAAAATTCTGTGACTTATATTTCTTTCTTTCTAGGGCTGGTTTATAGCCTAAAAAGCACCAGTCACAATGCATTACACTTAAATGAAATTTGACCCAGCAAAAATTCCTATGAAACTTTATGAAATATGTGGGGGATTGTTGGAAAAATAAGTCTATTTCATGAAGTTTCAAACATCACACATAGCCAAGAAATATAAAAAGTGTATGCCTTATATATGTAAGGTTAATATAAGCTTGCTGCAAGCAAGGAAAAGGAATGGGCTCACGCGCACACAAGATTAGGCCAAACCTTTGGAAAGTTCATATTTCCCCCCCCTTGCGAGCGAATATACACGTGGGTTGAGCCCAACTGATTTTTTGTACCTTGGCCTTATTATTTTTTTTTTGGCATTGATTAAATCAAACTCAAACAGCTTACCCATTCCTCCTGGTTTTCCTCCACGTTCATCCTTATTTCCCTCCAACGTTCATCTGACTTGGTACTTGCTGACCATATATTTTTCCTAATATGGTGCAACGTTCACCTGATTTCCCTCAACGTTCACTAAGCTCCGCTTATAAATACAACCTCTCATTGTAACTCTTAACACACACCAAAGCAAGCCTTTCGCCTCTTAAATCTTCTCTACTTTCTTCCTTTCTCTGCTGAGTTCTTTCATCTGCTGGGTTCCTACTGTCAACTGTTACTGCTTTTCCCTTATAGTTTGTGCAAGCTATAAGGAAGGATCTATTGAATCTTAGGGGATAACTGCTACAATCCTTTGCACCGAGTTTCATACTCTGAAAGGGTAAAAATTATCCTTAAAGACAGTGTTATCACGTCTCAGATCGTTTACTATTTTCTACTTATTTTATTGTTTTATTCTCTCCTGTTTCTTTTAACTCTAGTTTTCTACAACACATCCACCATCTTAACAAGCTCATAGCAGTGAAGAGAAAAATTTTTCATAAAAAAATTGAAAGAAGAAATTTGCTCAAGTAGTAAGAGAACGAGCACACAACAACTCATTAATGGTTTTGCTCTTCATACATAATATTAACAATAAAAAACTGAATAAAATTAAATAAAATAAAGACAAAGTGAGCACGTTGCACTATTGTTTCTAGTGTAAAACCTTACATGACCATCCTTTGCATGACACGTAACTTATCCTAAGAAAAGAAATAGAAAACAAGACATCTACAAAATCGGCTCTATATCGAGTCACATGCAGCGTAAACTTGGGTCTTTTTCTTCTCCAACTTGAAACTTTATTTGGCGCCATCAACAAATATAGCAGAAAGGTCTCTAAGGTTGGTCTCATTTTCAACACGCCTCCTTAAGATCAACCTTAGAGACTCCTAATTTGGTTTTGAGAATTTCAAACCTGTCCTTGAGATCAGCTAGAGCTTTGTCTTATCCATCATCCTCTACAAGCTTACAATGAATGCTAAAGGAGTCAAAACAACTTTACAAGATTCCATACTAAACTTTTTTAGCAACTCTCTGGCATACTTACTCTAGTGCACAAGTATAAAGATTAAACCTTGGAAAAACTCCAAACCAAGGAAATAAGACATCTCCCCCAAGTCTAACATATTGAATTCAGATTTCATTTACACTCTGAACTCCTCCAACAGTATATCATCGTGTCCTATGATCAAAAGTTTATCAACATATAGAGATATGATGAGTTTGATATCTTCCTTGGTGATTTTAAAATATAAAGAAGGTTCGTTGTCACTACGGTTGAACCCCTTGGCTCTCAAATAACCATCAATCCTCTTGTACCAGGCTCTAGAAGTCTATCTGAGACCATAAAAGGCTTTGAGGAGTTCACAAACCTTGTCATAATTGCATTCTTCCAAGAACCCCTCTACCTGCTTTATACAAATATCCTCTGATGTAGTTCTAGCTCTTTTATTTAGCTATAAGCGCAACCAAAAGTCTTGTAGTACCATACTTGGCCATTGAAGTGAATGTCTTTTAGAACTCTACACCATATGTCTGTGCATACCCTTTCACCCCGAGCCTTGCTTTGAGCTTGTTCAATGAGCCATCGACATTCAACTTTGTTTAAACACCCATTTTACTCCAATTACCTTTTTATTAGTTTGTCTTTCAACTAGGACCCAAGAATGGTTTTTCCTTATCATATCGATCTTTATCTGTATCTCTTGTCTCCACCACTCATCCGAAATGGTTTTTGAAAAAGAGCTTGGTTCCATGAAAGTCGAATTGCACATGTGGTAAATGTCTTAAAGAGACTCAGTCCTTCTAACAGCTAGACTCTCATCATTTTCATCTTCACTCTTTATTTCTTTTTGGTGTACCATAGTTGTTACAACATTCTTATTTTCAAAACTTTTAACAAAGGTTGTTTCCCAATTCCACTTCATATTCTCATTAAATCTAACATCATTATGCACAAACAATTTTTTGGCTTTAATATTAAACAAATGATGTCACTTAGATACCTCACTATAGTTGAGATGGATGGCTAAGTCAAATTTTGCATCTACTTTGGTTCCTCTTATTAAGCACCTTTGCATAACATACACAACCAAAAATTTTCGATGAGATATAGAGGATTTGGAGTCATACCAGGTTTCATGTGGGGTCTTACTTCCAAGGGCTTTAGTTTGAGAAAAGTTTGAAAGGTAGTTTGCTATGTTGACGACTTTTGCCCAAAAAATCTTTGTCAAACTCTTCTTTAATAATAAACAACAAGCTTTCTCCATCAAAGTTTTTTTTCTTCTTACTGAAACTCCATTTTGTTGGGGACTATAAGACACAATGAGTTGATGTTTTATTCCAAACTGAGTCAAGTACTTCTCAAACTCAAGAGCAGTAAACTCAGTGCCGTTGTAACTTAAAATAATTTTGATTGTCATGCTCACTTGACTCTTAATTAGAGCCTTGAATTTCATAAAGTTACTTAAAGCCTCAAATTTATGCTTGAGAAAGTAAACCCATCCATTCCTTGACAAGTTATCAATAAATAGGAGATAAACCTACTTCCATTTAGTGACAATGTTCTCGTTCGCCCTCCAATGTCGATATGCACTAGTTGAGTAGCTCTCCATTTACTCATCTTTGGAAATAAAGTGCGGCTCTGCTTACTGTATTAGCATGTATCATATACACGACTAGTTTGTGTTATGCTTGGAAGACCTTTAATAAAGTTAAAATAAGCCATTTATTGCAATGACTCATAATTCACGTGGCTGAGTCATCTATGCCACAATTCAGCATCAACAAAGGTACACTTAGAGGTTTGTGTTCAACTTTTATGCAATTAAAAAGGAAACAATTATTTCTCCTTCCCATAGTCAACAACTCTTTACCAGTGGGATCAAGAATACTAAAAGAAACTCTTCTTTAAGTAATTGACCCATATTTAAGAGATTTTAACTCACATCAAGTGCCAAAAAAAAAAAAACAAAACATTGGAGATTGATTTCATAGTTGAGATTGTTTGAATTGCCACAATTCGTACTCCATAAATATGCAAGAAATCTTTATTGCCAATCTCCATTTTTGATCTGAAGTTGTTGTCCATCATGATAAAATTTTCTTTATTCCCCATTAAATGGTTTGAACATCCACTATTCATAAGCCAAGTGTCATTCTTTTTCAATCTATCAGAGTTTTTTGCCATAAATAAAACCTTCTCTTTAAAATCCTTTTATTATTCAATAGCCATCATTTCATCAACTCAAGCCTCTTTGGCTTTACATACTTTCTCAATGTAACCCATCTAGTTGTAAAACTTACACTTCATGTTTGGTCGGTACTAGCAAAACTTCTCAATGTGTTTTTTTTTCTTATAGGATAGACAATGGGGAAACTTGGCTCTCATTTTTCCTTGCCTCTCATGACTCGGTTTCTTCTTTTTATCTTTCTTCTCAAAATCAGGTTACTTAAAATTCTTGCCACTGGTTCTTACTACCAAAGCTCTCTTAATTGAATTTTCACATTTAAGGGGGTCTTTTTGCTCTTATGCTTAGAAAGTGTAGATACTATTGGCTCCATTAGTTTTTGATGATAATAAAACATTCCCATTCATTTGTGTCTAACACCATTATTTAAGTGTGCAGGATAAAGATTGTAGGTAAATAATAAACCAATCCTTCATAAGTATGTACCAAAAATCAGATGAATATAGAGACAAGATTGATTAATAAGAAAGAAGCTCTTTAGTTGAATAAAGAAGTATGTTGGTTGACTAAAATTCAAATTGGAGAATTGGCGGGTTGAAAAATATTGAAAAAACAAAACCAACTTAGTCGACCAAGAAATGAGTTAGTCGACTAAGTGCTTTTTACCAGAATATGTGATCAGAAGGTAGAACAAACTTAGTCGACTAAGGAAGAAGTTAGTTGACTAAAAGCTCTTTGTTTGCAATTTGAACCAAAGCACTACAAAATAGATTAATGGCTATAATCAACTCTAAACTATTTCCAACGGTCATAAATTGCCAAACTACCATCAGACTTGCTTTTCCAAGTATAAATGAGTCTTCCAAAGGTTAGAGAAGAAGTTTTGAGAGATTTCAACAATTCTAAGTCAAAAAAGAGCAAAAAAACTAGCAAAACTTTTTGTTTTCTCACTACACTCAACTCCCATCTTTGTTTTCCAAGCATTGTGCCTTGACCCTCACCGAATTCAATAAAGTGTCAAGCTGTACAACAGCTAAACAAGTGTAGGATAAGCTTAGAATAATCCATGAAGGGACTTCTCAAGTCAAGAAGTCCAAAATAATCCTCTTAACACATAATTATGAAATGTTCAAAATGGAGCTTGGTGAAGACATCACCAGCATGATAGATAGATTCACAAGCATCATAAATAAATGGAGTTAACTAGACAAACCAATACCTGAGCATGAAATAGTTAAGAGACTCCTTAGAAGCTTATAGAAAAATTGGAAGCTTAAAGTGGCTACAATCCAAGAAGCTAAGATTTAAATGTTATTACATTAGATGAAATTTGTGGTTCTCTCTTTACACATTAGTTGGAGCTTAAGGAAGAAGAAGATATGAGGGAAGTAAAGGAAAAGAAAAAAAACATTGCACTTAAGTTAGCATCATTGAAGAAAAGCTAGAAGAGCTTTCCTGCGATGATGATGAAGAGCTGGCACTTGTTGCAAGAAAATTAAGAAAGCTAAGAGGCAGAAGGAATCAGAGACTAGCAAGAAGAAGATTTAGAAAAAATCAAGGTTTTTCATGGAAAATTAAAAACAAAAATAACTCAAACAAAAAGAAGGAACTGATTTGCTTTAAGTGCAAGAAGCCTAGCCACTTCAAGTCCGAATGCCCATTGCTGAAAGATGAGACTCCAAAGAAAAAAAGAAATCCAAGAAAGCAATGGTGGTAGTTGCTTGGTCGGATAGTGACTCCTCAAACATTGAATCTGAAAATGAAAATTCTGAAGAAAAAGCAAACATTTGTTTAATGGCTCAAGATGATGAAACCGAGGTATGTTCATCACCTTGTGATATTTCGATGGATGATTTACAAGATGAGTATGACAGCCTTTATGATAAATTTGAAAAATTGTTTTCAAAGTACAAAACTTTAAAGAAAAAAGCTACATCTCTTGAAAAAGATTTGAAAAAGATAAAATGTGATTATAATTTTGTTTTTGAGCAAAAAAACTTTTTGCAAATTGAGTTAGAACACTCAAAAATAGATTTTGAAGTTTTAAAATTTGGGCTGGACAATATGTCTGAAGCTTTGCAAAAAACTCTTGATGAAAACACAACTCTTAAATGTTTGAGAAATGAAAAATCAGCAAGGGGTATAAATTTCAAGAAAAATTCTAATGTTGCATCTAAATGTTATAATTGTGAAAAATATGGACATTTATCTTATGATTGTTTTAGAAATAGAGGAATGCAAAAAATTAGAAAAATTTGGGTTCCAAAGGGATCTTTTATTGTAACTAACACTCAAGGACCTATCAAGGTATGGGTACCTATAAAGAAAAACTAAAAATTTGTTTTGTAGGTTGAGTTGCACTTAAAGGAGACATGTTCAAGAGCTCAACTCAAGACAAAGTAACCCTGGTACATGCATAGTGGCTGCTCACTGCACATGACAAAGGATGAAATGTTGTTTGCTTAGTTGGACAAGAGAAAAGGAGGTACCGTATCCTTTGGTGATGATTCAAAAGGTAGAATCCATGGGATAAGTATAGTTGGTAAGTACTCCCAAACTCAAATCAGTCATGTGTTATTAGTTAAGGGCTTGAAACATAATTTATTAAGCATTAGTCAATTATGCGATAAAGGATTTAAAGTTTGCTTTGATTCTAATAAATGTGAAGTAATAGATATAAGCACAAACAAAGTCACATTCATAAGAAAGAGATTAAAGAATATGTATATTGTATTTCTTGAGGATCTTGAAATGAATAGTGAAATATGTTTAGTTGCAAATGTTGAAAATGACAGCTTGTTGTGGCATAAGAGATTAGGACATGTAAGCTTGCATACCATGTCAAAATTGATTAAAAAGAACTTAGTTGTTGGACTGCCTAATCTAAAGTTTGAGAATGATAGAACATGTGAAGCTTGCCAACTAGGAAAACAAGTTAGAACATCCTTTAAAACTAAGAAAATTGTATCAACATATAGACCTCTTGAATTGCTGCACATTAATCTATTTGGTCCAATAAGTATAACTAGTCTAGGTGAAAAATCTTATGGCTTTGTGATAGTTGATGATTTCTCTAGGAACACTTGGGTTTATTTCCTTGCTCATAAGAATGATGCTTTACCAGCATTTATAAGCAATTGTAGGAGAATTGAGAATGAAAAAGAATTAGCCATAGTTAGTATTAGGAGTAACCATGGAAAAGAATTTGAAAGTGATGAATTTGAAAAATTTTACAACAAAAAGGGGTTGGATCATAACTCTTCTGCACCTAAGACACCCCAACAAAATGGAGTTGTAGAAAAGAAAAACCAAACCTTGAAAGAAATGGCTAGAACTATGCTATGTGAGAATAACCTTCCAAAATATTTTTGGGCTGAAGCAATAAACACTGCAGCTTATATTCTCAATAGAGTATCAATTAGAGCCATGATCTCAAAGACTTTTTATGAACTATACAAGGGTAGAAAATTAAACATTTCTCACCTTAGAAGCTTTGGCTGTAAATGCTTTGTTTTAAACAATGGAAAACAACCACTAGGAAAGTTTGATGCTAAGAGTAATGAAGCTATTTTTTTAAGATATGCCTTAAACTCCAAAGCTTATAGAGTTTTTAACAAAAAGACATTGAGTGTTGAAGAATCAATCCATGTAGGTTTTGATGAATCTATTACTATAGAAAAAGAAGTTCATGATGATGATGATGATTTAGAAAGCTTAAAGAAACACATGGATGAAATGAGCTTAGATGATAGTAAGAACAATGAGGAAGGCTCATATAGGAGAGAAACTATAGCTCCACTTATGGAAAACTTACAAGGACCAGAAATTCAGCATAGTGATCTGCCTAGAAGTTGGAGATATGCAAATGATCATCCACAAGAACAAATAATAGGTGACATATCTCAAAGAGTTAAGACTAGGAGAACAACTAGAGAGACTTGTGAATTTTCAACCTTCATATTTCAAATTGAACCTAAAAACTTTGAGCAAGCTGAAAAAGAGGAAAATTAGATTTTGGCCGTGTAGGAGGAACTTGACCAATTCAAGAGAAATTGTGTATGGTCATTGGTACCTAGAGCTTCAAATTACCCCATAGTTGGAACAAAATGGGTGTTTAAGAATAAGGTTGATGAACAAGGAAATGTAATTAGAAATAAAGCTAGATTGGTAGCAAAAGAATACAACCAAGAGGAAGGTATAAATTATGATGAAACCTTTGCACCCGTAGCTAGGATTGAAGCCATAAGGTTATTCGTAGCCTTTACATGCTTTATGAACATTAAGTTGTGCCAAATGGATGTAAAAAATGCATTTTTAAATGGATTTATTTAAGAGGAAGTGTATGTGGAGCAACCAATAGGTTCTGAAGACTTTGAAAAACCAGATCATGTTTTTAGACTTTACAAAGCCTTGTATGGTTTGAAACAAACTCCTAGAGCTTGATATGAAAGGCTTTCAAAATTTCTGGTAGAAAAAGATTATGTTAGGGGTAGTTTTGATACAACATTGTTCATCAAAAGATACTTAAATGATTTAATTATAGTTCAAATATATGTGGATGACATTATATTTGGTGCAACTAATGAAACTCTATGCAAGAACTTTGCTAAAAAAATGCAGGGAGAGTTTAAAATGAGCATGATGGGAGAGTTGAAGTACTTTCTTGGCCTTTAAATCAAGCAATGCAAGGAAGGGATTTTCATCAGCCAAGATAGATACATTCAAGATATGCTCAAGAAGTTTGATATGTTGAAGCTAAAGCCAATCAACACACTAATGAGTCAGTCCACCAAACTTGATTTAAATGAAAAAGAAAAATATGTTGATCAAAGACTCTATAGAGGTATGATCGGTTCATTGTTCTATTTAACAGCTAGCAGGGCAGACATTCATTTTAGTGTATGTCTTTCTGCTCGTTTTCAATCTAAACCTAAACAATCACACCTGATTGCTATTAAAAGAATCTTTAGATACCTCATTGACACTCAATCATTAGGGATATGGTACTCTAGAGAATCAAATCTTATCTTAGTTGGATATTCAAATGTTGACTTTGCTGGCAGCAAAACAGATAGGAAAAGCATTAGTGGAACCTGCCAATTTCTAGGAAATATGTTTGTTTCATGGTCTAGCAAAAAGCAAAATTTTAGTAGCCTTATTTACAACGGAAGCACAGTATGTGTCTTTAGGTAGTTGCTGTACTCAAATTTTGTGGATTAAGCAACAACTTAAGGACTATGGGTTATCAATGCATAATACACCTATATATTGTGATAACACAAGTGCAATTAATATATAAAAAAATCCTGTGCAATACTCTAGGATTAAAGACATTGAGATTAGACATCACTTTATTAAAGACCATATAGCTAAATGTGAGATTAAGATTGAATTTGTAAATACTTTGCATCAACCAGCTGATATCTTTACCAAACCTCTAAGTGAAGATAGATTTTATGAGATTAGAAAAAATTTAAGAATGATTTGTTTGTAGGATTTGTAAGGAAAAGTTTGGCCTAAACACAGAAAAACAGAAGGCACTTAGTCTAGTAAAGTGAAACTTAGTCAACTAAAAGCATTATGTTTCATTAAATAATAAGACTCAGTCAATTAAATGAAGAAAGAATAAAATATTGAAAAGAATGTGTTTACCAGGTGGAAAAAGAAAGAAGAAAAACTGCTTAAGTGAATAACCAAAATTTAAAGAGAGTTTTGAAACTTTGAAGAATGAGGCAATATTTAAAGGGGAGATAGACGGTTTTTATTAAACCACTATCAATGCAACTATCTCTCATATTTCATCTGTCATCCTTTCTCTTCTGAAACTGACCGAAACCCCGCATTTCTTTTACTATTTGAAACCGTAAGTGTCAAGATTCCTTTGAAAAAGGAAATGGCCAAATCTTTTTTACTCAAGGAACTACTAGAGAAAAAAAAAGGTAAAAGACCATTAAAAGAGAGTTCAGAGGCTAAATATCGAAAAGAAAAGAAAAAAGCTCTATCGGGCTCTGGAATGGAAAAATCTGGAAAATTATCAACCAAGAAGAAGTAGAAAACCAAGAAGAAAAAGAACAAGGATGTAACACCAAAGAAAAGTATTACCTCCTCCTCTTCTCTCAAGTTCAAAAATAAGATTCATGAAGAGAGATATGGAAAGATTGAGAATGCCCCTATAACTTGTGGCTAATACATTGATTGGGAAAGTTTTACTGAAATGCCTACAATTCAAACTAGTGTATCAAATTATTTTGAAGACTTGAAATTGAAGGGGTATAGCATATTTAAGAACAAATCCTACAGTGCTAGTTTAGTGAAAGAGTTTTATGCTAGTATAGCACTAGGAGAGGAAGAACTTGATGATTTTGATGACTACATAGATTATGGCCCAAACGTATTTTTGAATGGTAAAGAATTTGTAGTTACCGTTGCTGATCTTGGCGGTCTGTTGAAAATTGAATGTGAAGAGGGAGAATTTGAATTTCTTAAAAAATATGATCTCTCTTTTTTGTGGGAGATCATTACAAGGAAGAAAGAAAAGTACTCCTCAAAGAGTAGTGTTGGTTTGATAACCAGTCCCCAAATAAGAATCTTGCATTACTTTGTTGCACAAATATTCATGGCAAAAGTGGAAGTCTGAGTTATATCAGTCTCCAAGACCTTTGGTTAATGGAGCATGGTTTTAATGGCACTCCACTTAATGTTGGAAGGTTTATGATTGAAACAATAAGAAATGCATGAAGAGGAGATAAGGTAAATCTACCCTATGGGAATGTGATTACTTCTCTAGTGAAAAAGAAGGGAATTTGGACCAAGAGATATGAACTAGACATGGTAAAATTCAGAGACCAGGCTATCTACCTATGTAGTCTAACAAAAATGGGCTACAAGCTGTATAGAGAAACTTTCACTAAGACACCCAAGGTCTCTGAAATCCCAGCACAATCAGAAAAACCCTTTTCTTAATTCTCCAGTGAAGTCATTTTTAACTTGCTCATGAGATTGGATGGTAAGCTCACTAACTAAGGAGCAAGGCTCCAGAAATTGAAGAAAAGTTAGTTGAGATGGAAACCAACAATGCCCTCTAGACCTGCTGCTACTAATACTTCTGCTATTCCAAGTATAGCACCAGCGAGACAAAGTGCTGAGGGATAAACTTTACAAGTAGAAGGTTTTATTTTTCATGATGCCAATCGTGTGCTTCAAGTTGAGGGCTCAACATACCAAAATGCTAGCCTTGGTCACCAAGCAGAGGACCGTGAGCTAGGGGTTGACTAGCCTCATAAATCCCCCTCACCATTACCCTAGACAAAAGAGGCTTCTAATCAAGGGATTGAAATACTTGGTTCTCCTATTGGAAGTCCACCTTCTAAGCTCCAACCTCATCAAAAACCTAGGCAACAGGCATCCCCTTCTCATTCAGATGATGTTTCAATTATGGGACTCTTCCACCAAATGGTGAGGGAAGAGCAAGCAGAAAAAGAAGCTACTAAAGCGCAAGCTTCAAAGACAATGTTTTCTAAACCAGCCACTATAGCCAAAGAAAAATCAAAAAAAGGAAAAGAAAAAGAAAAAGCCCTTACAACCAAGTCCAAGCCACCAGCCCAAGGCAAGAAGAAAATGGCCACAAAACCAACTTCTATCAAAACAAAGAAGTCCTCCAGACTAGCAAAAAAGGCTAAGTCTGTACCTGCATCTTTTCCTCAAGAGCCACTGGAAGTCTCTAATCAGCCTTCACCCAAACCTTTTCTAGAAAAGTTCCTTCATGAACCCTATCCCTTTCCTCTCAATCCCTTTTATAGCAGTGAATCCACCCCTTTTCCATCCTCAAGAGAATGAACCCTCCCCTCCTCTAATGATGACAAAAAAGGGAAAAGTAAAAACTGAAAAAATAAAAAAATCGTTAGAATAGAGGTACCAGACATTTAGAGAGGAAATAAAAAAAAATTGTTAAGGTAGAGGTACCAAACCTAGGGGAGAAAGGAAGACCTAAGGGAAAAAGGAAGCAGAAACTAATCCAGGGGTAGTTTTGGAACAAATAATTGATAGATTTGTAGATATTTGCTATTTGTGTCATGATGGCATTTAAACACTTGAGTTTAATTTTTGTTGTTTATATGGTTGTATGGAAATTGGATGCTGATATATGTTTATGGCACTTGACTGCTGATAATGTTGCTATTGACGGTATGTTGCTGTCTATTTTTTTTTTTTACTGATGTTGATAAAAACTGGTGCTATACTGATATTAAGATTATATGCTAATGACTGACTTTTATTATGACAATGTGAGTAAACTATGATTGTAAATGCATATGGATGCTAAGCAAAGTATAATTGTTGAATGGTGAATAGCATAGACTGAATCTGGTAACAATATATTGACAAACACTGCTTAGATGTTGATAATAGTTTGTCATTATCCATCTGCTATAAATCACCCCATAAATCTGCATATACATATATTTTCTGAATGTATGATGTCATTCTCTATATGACATAAATAAAATTTTGCTAAAATAAATAAGAAAAATGTACACATTAAGGGGGAGCATACACTTAGGGGCAACAATATTCACTATATACATAATTAAAAAAGAATTAAAAGACACTATGCCGATTAACCAAAGGATGTTTTGTCATCAACAAAAAGAAGGAGATTGTTGGCTCATTAGTTTTTGATGATAATAAAACATTCTCATTCATTTGTGTCAAATGCCTTTATTTAAGTGTGCAGGATAAAGATTGTAGGTGAACAATAAACCAATCCTCCATAAGTATGTACCAAAAATCAAATGAATATGGAGACAAGATTGATTAATGAGAAAGAAGCTCTTTAGTTGAATAAAGAAGTATGTTGGTTGACTAAAATTCAAATTGGAGAATTGGCAGGTTGAAGAATATTGAGAAACATAATCAACTTAGTCGACCAAGAAATAAGTTAGTCGACTAAGTGCTCTCTGCCAAAATTTGTGATCAGAAGACAGAACCAACTTAGTCGACCAAGGAAGAAGTTAGTCGACTAAGAGCTTTTTGTCTGCAATATGAACCAGAGCACTACAAGATAGATTAACGGTTAGAATCAACTCGAAACTATTTTCAACGATCATAAACTGCCAAACTACTATCGGACTTGCTTCTTCAAGTATAAAAGAGTCTTCCAATGGTTAAATAAGAAGTTTTGAGAGATTTCAATACTTCCAAGTCGAAAAAGAGCAAAAAAACCAGCAAAACTTTCTACTTTTTCATTGCACTCAACTCTCATCTTTGTAATTGTGAATTGCACTTTAACTTGTACCAATTATATCAACTTAGTGATCACTAGATACACTCTTTTACCTTTTTTACTTCTGTTTTTAGGGTGAGAGAGTCACTCTAAAAGTTGTTTCAAGCAAGGTTTGCTTGAAAGAGTTAAGGTTCTAACTTAGCCTTAAAAAGTTAGGTGTTGGGTTTTGGTTGAGCCCTTGAAAAACCATTATAAAAATTGTGGCTAAGCCTAGTAAAAGTCATTATAAAAGCTTGGTGGGAGCTTCATAATTCTACCATTTCTTGGTGAATTTTGATAAAAATCCTTGATTGGATAATCAAAGTAGTGGATGTAGGTCTTGGACTGAACCACTCTAATCCTTGTCTATTGTTTATTTTGTTTTATTTTCTTTGTTATCTAGATTAGTTCCCTATCTTGTTTAAGAGTCGAATTATGCTATTCACCCTCCCTCTAGCACATATAATTGGGACCAACAGATACTTGATTTTGATTAATACCTATTCTCTAAAGAATTATGTTATAATTTAATATTGTATAGAGAACAACTAGAACAAGTGAAGCATTACTTCACGTGGAATAACTAAAACAAGTGGAGCACTACTTCATGCAGAACAACTAGAACAAGTGAAGTACTACTTAAAGCAGAACAACTAGAATAAGTAAAGCGCTACTCCATATGGATCAACTAATACAAGTAAAACAGCTACTTTGAAAAGAATAACCACTTCTCTTGGATGACAATAAAAGCAACTCGGAATAAGTGGCATGGTTCATGGGTTACTTTCATCTTGGGATGTTCTAGAGAGTTTGACTTGATGGCTCAGATATGTAGGTAGTTAAAAGGTCTTCCTCTTAACTTTTTCCTAAAGTATAAGTGTTTCACCATATTACCTTATTTTCGTATACCTATTCATGTATAGCTTTTTCTTTTGCACCTATTCTTGTACAACTTTTTCTCTTGCACTTATTCTTGTACATCTCTTTTCTATTACCTTTGACTTGAGAACAAGTCGTATTACATCCAATTACAATAACGGTTACTCACATTAATGTTCTTCATAATAATGTCATTCATTAGGTACGTTAAAGCCTATTTTTGAGTAACCGCCACTTTTACGACTATATATAGAGCTTCACAATTCATTTAGGGGGCTCTTCCCTCTACTAACATATTCTCCTCCAGAGTTTCTTTCTCTAAATTCTCTCTCTAATTCTCTTTTTATTGTCTTCTACCTGCCATAACATTCAATACTTCAGGAATTACTTTAATTTTCCTCTCTGCTGCGTCTGGCGCATCCTTTTACTTGTTTGCAATGCTTCTTCTCCCTATTACCAAGAACCCCCTTTACAATGGTGAAGTTCCTCTTGTCTTTGAAAACTAGGAAGATGAAATTGTTAGAGAACGAGGAGAAAATCATTTTTGGGAAAAAGTCATGCCCAATAGGTTGACGAACATCCCTCTGAGCCTATTGGATATGATTGGAATCGTCTATGCTCAAAAGCACCTCCTCATAGTAGAAGTGGTATTCTAGGACAATCTATTCTGAAGTTCAGGTTTAAACGTGGTGAGTTTCCCCTTTTCGTTACTAAGTTAGGCTTTAATTCTCAATTTGTTCATGGTTGGAATGAGTGGGTAAATAAGATGTTTTAGAATCTTACTTTTGTTAAACTTCTCTCTTCTGCTGGGATACTTGATGTTGTACATATCACTTCCAAGCTTAATATTTGTAAAGAAAAAAGGATGAATGTATGGCGTGCTATTCTTGCAAGGTGGAGCATTTTTTTTTCATACTATGATTACAGCATGGGGGGAATCTACCTTCACTCTGGAAGATGAACGTGTTTTCTTGGAACTTCCTTGTATAGGCAAACATGATTTTCACTCTATTAAGCTTTCTGAAGAACAGTTGGTATTCGAGACCTTTTCCTTGATCTCCTTAAGAGTCTAAGTAAAACTTTGAAAGTTGCATGATCCTCCAATCAAATAGGGTTTTTTACAAAAAGTTCAATGCTAAGGGAATTAAAATTGGTTCTCTTGAGTACCTAGACCATAAGCATGAGCTAGTGGCTTTAGTAATATTTTGGTTGGCACGACACATACTCCCAAGGTGTCCAGATGATGGTATCTCTCCAACAGTTATTCCTTTAGCAATAAAAATTGTTAAAGGAATGTGTTTTCCTCTTGCTCCACTATATTTAGGATCTCTATATAAGATATTAGACTTGTACCAACTTAAAATTGTTGAATCAGCTAGGCGTTACAAAGTTTTAACTTATGTGGATGCTTCCTTCATTCAGATGTGCCTATGGGAAAGGTTTAGTACTTGCGCTCCCGTGCCTAATGCATATCCTTTTGCATCTTTTTCTATGAATAACCCTTTATCTAGGAACAACTACAAAGCTTGGGCATGGCATGATCGACTCCCAAGAGGTAATGTTCTTGAAGTGATCGATGTGACGAAAGAATTCAATCCTAGACTTTATGTGCAGCCCATAAATGGATTTGGTGATCTTGGAATTTACTATGATCACCACCCTTATAGTTTGGAAGAACGAGTTCACAAGGTATTAACTTTTGTGTATGAGTTCATAGTTCCCAATTACCATCTATGATTGAGAGTTCCAGTGCAGGTGGAGATAGAAATTTTCTTTCTGTAAAGGTGTATTCTCCTTATAAAGTGGCACGCCAATTTGGGTATGACCAACCAACTTCACCTGACTCTTCTTTAACTATTAGCTTTTCTTCTTACATTTTTTCATTTCTCATGGCAGGACTTTAACTCTGTTTAGATAAACTTAAGAGTTGTACTATCCCAACTTTTGATAGAGTTGGAATCCATACTTTTGGATGTTTTGCATATTGGAAGGAGTGCGTTGAAGAATGGAGATCTTTTATTATGCCTTTGACTAATCCCAAAGCTTGTCTCTACACTCCTCCTATAAGTAACTCCGATGTATCCTTACGCTTGATTTCTCTCAAAAAGAAAAGAAATATAAGTGAAGAAGAAGATGATTGTCACTGCACAAATTTTTGGGCCATGACCGGTGCATGGGCCCAATGAGCGTAGCTCACCAAGCCCAAGCAAGCCTATCCCATTTGTATTGCTTAACGTCTTATCAACGAATGCATCCATACGCATTCCAACGGGTGTGAACGTAGCCAACTCATGATGGCATTATCGATTTTAAATATACATATATTGTTCAAAACATGTAACTTAGTAATTTACATTACATGAACATATTCATAAAACAAAAGAACTCGTGACTTCCAGCGGAGAAACTACAGTAAAAGGGTTGCTATTGAATGCCAAACACCTACCCAGGAGACGAACTATGAGGACTCCTTGACCTAGGATCCAACAGTCTCCTGATCTGAAAACATGAATTTTTAAAACAGTGAGTACGAAACTCAATGAGCGAACATTAGAAGAGAACAAGCAGTAATAATTAGGAAGTTGAGAACCATGATGCACTTATTTGGAAACGAGACAATTTACATCAAGTTAATATCAAAACCCTTTTCCTCAATGTAAATCAATTTGCAATGAAGGAGAATTTCTCAAGGTTCATATACCATGCAATCACCTTTTTTCCATCGTGCACACTATATCACACACACACACATATATATATATATATCAAATCACATGCAATTACATCCACCACACCATTTTCCTCAACTCTAGTGCGCTCCCTATTCGCACCAAGTAATAAGACCATGTGTGCGCTCCCTACTTGCACAGTCGCTGGTCATAATATGTACATCCCCCATTAGTACATAGCAATATGACCATGTGTGCGCTCCCTACTCGCACAGTCGCTGGTCATCATGTGTACATCCCCAACTCGTACATAATAATATGACCATGTGTGCGCTCCTTACTCGCATAGCCGCTGGTCATCATGTATACATTACCCATTCATTCATATCATTATCCACACAATAAATGAGCATGTATTCATTTTCTTTATACAATGTACATACTCATAACATTAAAATAATTTTCAAAGGCTTGTTCCCAGAACTCATTTTAAATAAGAAGTTGGATATAAATCATTCAAGCATTTTATCTCAACTTAATTAAAATTCCCAAAACAATTTGAAATGCAAGTTCACTCATAGTATTAGGAGTTCTAAATACCCCTATTCTCGGCCCCCTGGCACGATGTCTTTACCCTTGTTAGAGAGCTCAGCACCTATACACAATACACGACATATAATTCAATATATTGTGTCATGCCATTATAAATCTATTTCAGGTGCTATATGAATGCATGAGGTTGTTTGGATAGTCACTTGGAATCGGTGTTATACGTAAATTCAATTATGATCAAAATGGACCGGTTTTCAACCTAATTCAAATTTTTCACCTTTGATTTAGCCAAAATATCCAAATTGGCTCCAATTATATTTATCACACTTCCAATAGCTCAAACACACCAAAATGCCTCAATGAATTTCACTTTCTCATTGTGATTCAATTTATTTACTTAAAGCACTATACTAAAAAAATCACCATTTTCTATTTCCATCACCATTTCGGTTTTCATCATCACCATTCATTACTTTCTAACTAAATAACATAAGATATCACAAAAATCACCACCACTAAATTCCTTATGAAATTTGGCCATGATGGGTGCATAAACACTATAGTTTCTCATATTTAGATTTTACACCATAAATCATTATTTCCTATCCAAATCACTTGAAATGAAATCAAATCCACCATCAACACACCACAAGCAAGATTCGGCCAATGCTGAACTCATAAGGAATATGTGATTTTCAAGCTTGATTCTTACACTTAACACCATAAACAGCTAAAAACATCCATATAACTTAAAAATCTATCTAAATCATCATCAAATCTTCTCTCTACATGTTTGGTCAGCCATGAATCCTTCATGATATTTTGTGATTCAACCATGGAAAATGCAAAAGAATGCATGGGTAAGATAGATCACAAGCTAGAATTTAAAAATCTTACATTTTATCACTTGATTCCTTGAAATTTCACACTTTTCTCTTGAATTTTGCTATCTAGGGTTTTGTTCTTTTTTTTTCTTGCTTTTCCTTGGTGAGGCCGACCAAGAGAAATGAAATGGCTAAAGTTTAAATGGGTTTTTTAAAGGAAAATATTAAATGGTCAAAAATTTACCATGTGTCACCATTCCATTGGTCCATGTGCAAATACATAATTATCCATGGTATAAAATGAAATTCATGTGTTGAACATGTGTTGGGTGGTGTAAAATTATAATTTTGCCCTTGGGCTACAAAATGACAATTTTGCCCCTATGCTTGGAAAAATGTCAGAATTAAAATTCTTCACCTCTCAAACTCAGATTATGTTCTAAACAGTAAATCTTGGTCAAAAACTTCTTCCAACATTCAAATTTTAACCTCCAGTGGCAAAATGACCATTTTGCCCTTACGAAGTGAAAATTCCAATTTGACTCCAAATTAATCCTCGAACTCCAAATCACCATATTAAGTCATTCTGGGGTTTTAAAATTCTCAATTTCATCTTAAAATCTCTATTTGGACTAATTCGAGGCTTAATTCAACTTAGTTGTACCATTGGGTACAATACTGACCTTTGACAATTTTTTCGAGGTGTTTCAAGCATGCAAGCATTCTATCAAGCACATGAATGACATGACAAATATTTGATAGGGCTGGGCTTGACAACTTCTATTTACGGGTCTATAGAGGTCGAAGTCTCACAATGATGCTCCTTGTACTCTTACTCATCAAACAAAACATGTGCATTGAAAAGTAAGTTCATCATTTACTTCTTTTTCTACCTCTTTTTTATTTTTAAATTGATTTCCTCATCATTTTTTTTTTTTGCAGAGAAAAACAACTACGAGAGTAGAACTTAACTCAGTTGAAGAGGAAGGGACTTTTGAAGCTAAGACTGAGGAAGAATCATATGACTCTGAACGTAATGATGAATCTGATGACGAATCAGTTGATGTTGACAAAGCTGAAGTTGAGGGTGAGCCAACCCTTTTTAATGATTTCATTGATTTGGATGTTCTATATTTCCAAATCATGTGTAGAGCTCTACCATGAACCAGGTATAAACATATCACCATGTTACTCTGATTGATGTTGTTCCAATTTTTTTTTAAGTTAAAGTTATTCTTGCTCCCCAAGTTATTCGAGATGAGGTTACTCCTGACACTAAGGCTAGTCCTGCTATTGAAGTTGTCCTTGAGGCTACTCCAAATGTTGAGGTTATTCATGATGTTGGAGTTGATACTGATGAAGCTAGAGCTATTTCAATTAATCCTCTTGCTTCTTCCTCCCAAATGCCAGAACATAAAGATACAAGTAGTGCTTCTGGCACTCAAGTAGCACATACTGAATAAAGTGGTAAGAAGGTTGAATTCCATGGCTTTCAAGTTTTATTGGAATATGTGCCATACTTAAAGCATGTTTTCAATTTAGAATGAGAGTTTTGGAGTACCTCTTTTGTAAAGAATGTAGACATCATTTGCTTAATGATGAAAGTGTTGGGTAGAGCTTTAGCCATTTCCCATGCTCCATTAATGAGTACTTCACCAGAGGAATTGCAACAAATGTTACAGGATTTCGATGATGCTTGTAACTTTGGATTCAAGCTTGAGTGCCTTAATGATTGTAGATCTAAAGCCAAGATTTTTCTCAACAAGTCTTCCTTGGAAAACGAGTTAGAAGACATTGTAGCGAAGATAGCTTCACTGAAAAAACGTGAAGCTAAAGTACGATAACAATTAGATGTATTTGCCAATAATAACTCTTCTCTATCGAGTATGTAATTGGCTAGTCTTTTGCTTTTCCTTGACTCTTTTTGAAAGCTCATTTAAGATAGTAATTTACTATTAGTATATCATATTTCTTTTTCTTTTGCAATAATAATAATGCTATACACTTGTTGCGTATTTATTCACATTTCATATTATTGTATGTGGCCAAAAGGGAACTCTCAACTTTACATCAAGGAGATTAACTCTAACTTGATATGAAGGAGGTTAATTCAACCTTTAAAATAAGTAAACGTAAAAGATACGGCCAATTTGTGAGTAATAAGCTAGGGCCATGAAATGAGTGATAAAGTTAGTGGCCAATAGCATAACATCATTACAGCCAAATTATACGCAATAAAGCTAGCAGCTGGAATATAAGTAATAAATTATGGTCAAAGAATAAGCCATAAAGCTTGCGACCAATAGAAAAGAAATATCATTACAGCGAAAATATGAGGGGTAAAGCTTGTGATTGAAGTAAAAATGATGAACTATGGTCAAAGAATGAGCGATAAAGCTTGCGACCAATAGTATAATATAATTACAGCCAAAATATAAGCGATAAAGTTAGCGGCTGAATATGATTTTTTTTTAATGTCAAATTGCAATTCATAAAGCAATGAAGAGTCAAGGTCATAGAAATATCATACATGAGTAGGAAACCGGTTGTTCTGGATACTGTTGTTCTCAATCAATAACTTTCTTACTTGCATCTTATTGTGAAACATTTACTTTTGAGAACAACCTCTTCTTTTTCTACCCCTTCCCTAAATTGTATTCACTACTAGAATATTCCTTCAATTGAAGCTAGTAACTTTTCTTTGTCTGAGAACCGTATTATTCGTTTTTCATGCCGCTTCCACTAAGGTAGCAAAAGTTGGAAGAGGTAAATTCTCCAAGTGCAGCCTACACTCGTCGAACATTTTTTTTTCTGAATGCAAACCGTTACTAACTCTTTCTCATCATAAGACTCTTGTATATCCAACACCCTTTCTCTAAAGTGTTGGATGTATTGCATAAGGTCTTCTCTAGACTTTTGATATTCTCTTCCCAAATCAAAGAGATTAACTTTCTCTTGAATAGAGAAGAAGAACTTCTCCCCGAACATCCACATCAATTGCATTTTCTCCATTTCCTTCATTCACATTTTTGTTTACAACTAGGGGAATGGATCCATTTGATGCATTATCATCACCATTAAGGTGTATGAGTAGAGCTTGAAAATGGTGGGAGTGGAGAATGCAAGTTGAGATATGGTCTCTAACTTCCACCTATTGTTGTCTTCCAACATTTGCATTCTTTCTCGAGAAACCTCAATCATTTTCATCAGCTATTAGATGTAGGTGGGAATAAGTGCATCTTAGTTATAGATAGAACTCTCCATCTTTTTCAATAATAAGAAATTGTAGTAGTAAAAGTCTTACTTAATGCAATCACTCTTTCTCAGCAAAATCGCCAAAGTGTAAAAGGGGTTCTTAGTAATAGAGAGAGGAAGCATTGCAAACAAGTAAAAGGATGCGCTAGAGGTTGTAGAGAGGAAGATTGGAGCAATTCTTGAAGTATTGAGTGTTGTGGTAGGTGGAAGACAATAAAAAGAGGATTAAAGAGAAAATTTAGAGAAAGAAACTTTGGAGGAGAATATGTTAGCAAAGGGAAGAGCTCCTTAAATGAATTGTGAGGCTCTATATATAGTCGTAAAAGTGACAATTACTCAAAAATAGGCTTTAATGTACCTAATGAATGACATTATTATAAAGAACATTAATGTGAGTAACCGTTATTGTAATTGGATGTAATAAGACTTGTTCTCAAGTAAAAAGTAAAAGAAAAGAGGTGTATAAGAATAGGTGCAAGAGAAGAAGTTGTACAAGAATAGGTGTAAGAGAAGAAGCTATACATGAATAGGTATACGAAAATAAAAGAGCAGGCTGAAACACTTATACTTCAGGAATTGCTCCAATCTTTTTCTCTACCACCTCCAGCGCATCCATTTACTTGTTTGCAACGCTTCATCTCCCTATTACCAAGAACCCCTTTTACATTTTAATTTTCTTGGGAGCAACTAATTCAGAATCACTATTCTTCATTTTATGTGTAGTGATTTTCTTCCTTGTTGCAGCCCTTCCAAGGTCACCATAATGGATCTTCAAACGGAGACGCGTCTTAGGCATAAGGGAAGATGGAAAAAAAGCCTACAAACAAGATCATGGAAAACGAGATAAATATACATGCACAATAATTTTTATTATTTATGTATTTGTAAAAAAATTATGTAAATAAATAATAAAATAATAAGAATAATAAAAAAAAAACCACAAAGTAGAACAATAAAATTTATCAAAATGGTAAATTTCATTATTAATATATATAATAAAAATAATAATAACAAATGAATGAAAAAATAAAAACAAAAAAAAGTCAACTAAAAAAATTATTAATTAAATTTTAAAAAAATTGCTAAAAAGAACTTGTGGCACGTATCATGAGCTCTATTCAAAAGAGCTTGCAACATGTACCTCGAGCTCCAATGGAAAGAGTGTTGTGAGCTTCAAAGTACAAGCCATCTTCTGTATATAAAAAAAAACTACAGCTTACAACTTTTGCTATCAATAAATTGTTCCAAAGTAAAAAAGTCGTCTTCTTTATCTAAACAAAAAAAAATTGCAATTTGCAGCTTTTGTTGCCAACAAATCAAAGAAAAGCTCAAGTAAAAAAAAAAGCTGCACCAAAACAAAAGACATTACCATAAGTCAAAGTCAAGTTATAAATATAAAAAAAAAAAAAAAAGGTAAAGAGACATGCAGCTTTTGCTAGTTTTATGTGTTTGTTTCTTTATGCTAGTGTTTGTCTCTCTTTAGCTCACATTCGATTCACTTTAGCCTTTTTTTTTTCCTTTCGTTATTCTAATATTTCTCTTTTCTATTAAACGTTATACATCAAAATAAAATAATAAACTATATTTAAAAAAAATTAACACGAAAAGTATATGACTCCCAACTGTATGTTCAAAAGATCAAACAATTTATTTATCTACTTGAATATATATATATATATATAGAATTCCTTCAATATAAAAAAAAATTTCATCTCATGCATGAAAATTTTCTTATTTCATATTTTAACTTGGAAATATGAAAAAAAAAAATTCATGCAGGGGGCAACAAGTAAGAGAAATTCAACTGATTAAAAAAAATTAAAAAAATTATAAGAAGGAGAAAAACTTACTTGCTTGAAAATATTCGCAAAAGAATCGATTTTCCTCTAAAATTTGTTTTACTTTATTTTGAATATGAATGAAGAAAATTGTTCATAGTAACTTGATATTTATAGGCCACATAGATCAAGGGTTTTTTTATGAAAAAGATTAACCTTCCTTTTACTAGTTGTATCTTGAAAATCTTATTTTATATGGAAAAAAATATTATTGCATAATCAATCGAATATTACAAAAGATATTGACATTAAAAAAAAATATCGGCATTAGATCTTACACAAGGCAGTAACGTGTTACTACCCAAAAGCATTACTGGCTAAGGCATTATTGTCTAAAACAATTCTGCCCAAGGCGTTACTACTCCAAGTGATATAGCACGATAAATTATAGTACAAAATAAAACTTTTACATTTTAAATCAATGCATAAGAATTATTTTTAATAATGAATTCTTATACAGGGGGCAAAATGTAAATAGTTGGTTTGGTTAATACTTGTTCTCTAAAGAATTACGTTACAATATAATATTGTACAGAAAACAATTAGAACAAGTGAAGTGCTACTTCACACAGAATAACTAAAACAAGTGGGTGCTATTTCACACAGAACAACTGGAACAACTGAAGTACTACTTAAAATAGGACAACTAGAATAAGAAAAACACTACTCCATATGGAACAACTAATACAAGTAGAATAGCTACTTCGAATAGAATAACCACTTCGCTTGGATAATAGTGAAAGCAACACGGAATAAGTGGCAGGGTTCATGGGTTACTTTCATCTTGGGATATTCTAGATAGTTTGGCTTAGTGGCTCAGATATGAAAGTAGTTAAGAGGTCTTCCTCTTAACCTTTTCCTGAAGTATAAGTGTTTCACCCTGCTACCTGATTTTCATATACCTATTCATGTATAGTTTCTTCTCTTGCATCTATTCTCATACAGCTTCTTCTCTAGTACCTATTCTTGTACACCTCTTTTCTAGTACCTTTTATGTCAAGCCCGACCTTAAATTATCTGATATGACATTTATATATGTGTGACATCATATCTGCATATCTGAATAGCCCGGTAGAGTTGATAAAAAGCCGATATTGTACTTAGAAGTACAAATAAGTTGATTTATACCTCGAACTAATAAAATAGGGATTTTAAAGTGAAATAAGGAATTTCACAGTTCAGGGATTACTCGAAATAGTAATTCGGAGTTCGAGGGCCAATTTGAAGTTAATTGGGAAAATTGACCGATTAGGGACAAAATGGTCATTTTTCAATTTCGAGACAAAATGGGGATTTTTAAAAAAGATTTTGATTTCAAATGATCAAGAATAATTATATGAAATATAATATGATTATTGGAGCATAAAATGAGTATTAGCAGTGAAAAATTATGATTTTCAGTATTTTTGGGACATAAGGGTAAAATGGTAATTTTGCCATTAAAAGACGAAATGAGAATTTTTAGAGAAGATTTTTACCCCATATGATTAAGATTGATCAATTAAAGTGTTATTTGAGGTTGAAAAGTGGAAATAATGTAATTTTGGTACATTTCAGAGTATAAGGGTAAAATCGTAATTTTTTTATCCAGAGGGCAAATCGGTAAATTTTTCACCCCGGCACTAGTCAAGACCAAGGGATTTTGTTTAACTAGGGTATGGATAAATATGAAATTTATTTGTGGTGGGAAAATTCAAATAAAAAGTCAAAAAGTAAAAAAATTAGACTAATGGCATTTTGCCATGTGGCAAGCCATTTATTTTATGATTAAATTAATAAAATCAGCCTATAACCCTCACATTCTCTCATCAAATTAGGCACAAACCTGCAGCAAAGGAAAACCAAAGAGAAAAAAGAGAAAAACAAGAAAAACAAGCCAAAAATTCAAGGAATTTTAAGGTTTTTCAATATTCAAGCCAAACAAAAGTGAGATTTCTTTAGATTTACTCTAACCCTAGCTTACCCATACTTTAGCTTTCATTTTTCATGGTTGAATGATGAGGATTCATGCTGAATTTCTTGAGGCCAAATGGGTATGGATGAGGATTTGATATTGGATTTGCTTGAATTTGAACTATGTTGTTGTTTGATAATGGTTAAACATAGTTATGAACAAAGTTTTAGGAAAAACATTCAATTCTCCTAGGGTTCTTTGTTAGCCGAATTGTGTATGTTGTATGTCAAGGAGGAATTTTTTGAATTACAAGAAAAATGGCTTGAAAAAATGAGAAATTAAATGAAAAATGTGACTATGAAAAATTACGGTGTTAATACACCATAATGTCTGAATTTTTATGTGAAGGATTTTAAGGATTTCAAGGCTGAAATTTTAGTTATTTAGAAGTGTGTGTGATGAATTAAGGTTTTAAAAGAGAAATGGATCAATTTGGAAGTGATTTGGGCATAATTGTCAATTAATCGGGTAATCGAACGAAATTAGTCAATACCGCGTTTTAGCAAAATTCGGACGCGTTTTGCATTTGCATATCATGCATTAGTCATTAAATTTAGTTTATATCAATTTAGGGACAAATTAGTAAGTTCTTCGACTTTATTATTTGTCAAGGTGGTGAGACATCCGGAAAAGGCAAGGAAATCATGCCCGAGGACCACTAGCGCGAGTGCATCCGAAAATTCAGATTTTCGAAAATAGTGAGTAAATTATTTATCACCTTATTTATCTAAAGTAATTTTATTAAATTCGATGATTTTATGATAAAAATTAATTGAATTGGTGAAATGCCAATTTTATGAGAAAAATATGAATTTTCTAAATAAATTGAATTTTTACAATAATTTTGATTTTTATAAATTAAATTGAAAATTTTATGAATTATTTGAAAAATTGAGTAATTGGAGACCCTGTTGTTTATTGCCTGATAAATGGTATTTCTTAAATTATTATGGCTTATGAAAATGTGGTATGACTGGCTGTTGGTTTATTGTGTGGAAATCTATATAAATTGCTGTTTGCCGTGCATGTTGGTTAGTAATAAAATAGCCTAGTCATACTGTTAAAATTTTATTAATTGGTGGGTTAAAATTTGCTGCAATAGATGGGTTTCCGTGGACCAGCCTATTTAGAGGTGGCACGGTAAAACCCCTATATATTGATATCTCAGTTGTAGAGGCGTGCAGGGTGATATAATTGTCCTGAGATATGACAGAGTCACTTCACGCAAACCACCCCGTGAATATGAACTCAGCCAATACCAAGGATTGGCCATATTTTTGGTAAAATTATAAATTTGAATGACCTTGGCGGACTCGGTTAGATGCATCGGCCAAGGTATCTCTGAGTATGTATTTCATGGCACGAGCCACGATTTTGATAAATCATAAGCCTTATTATTATAATTATTATCATATTCATTACTATGTGAGTAAATTAAAATTGCTCACACTGATTTAAATAAGGTTTCATGTTATGAAACCCTTGATATAAAAAGATTTTCTTTGCCTCCTATTACTTGCCTTTAGATATTTTAAGAGGTATTTATTTACTCACTGAGTTGTGTAAACTCACCACTCTCCCTCCCAACATTTCAGGATCAAACTAGTTGTAGATAGCTTTATTTGCGGAGGACCGCAGTTGGTTTTTGCAACCTCATTCCGTAGTAGGTTTCTGATCTTCTTACTCATGTTCATTTTGGGCCCACGAGTCACTGTAAATATACTTATGTACTCTGCTTATTTGTATCTCAGCATGTAAAATTTTATTTTGTATTTTTGCTATAAAACCTATTTACTAAATATTTTGTAAATATTGTTTTATAAGAAATTGAGGTATATTGTTAAATATTTTATTGTATTTTTATCCGATGATTTCTATTTCATTTAAAATATGTGTTTTCCAAGTAATTGCGACGAAATTACTGAAATTTGAAATTTTTGATAAAATGACAAAAATGCCCCTGTGAGTCAAGAATCGTTTTCTGATCACTTTGGGTTGAAAGTGGTTAGTAATTATATAAATTATGACTTTCGGAAATCGACACTCACATGAGGGGTAAGAAAACTGATACGATAGCCTTGCAGGGTTTCGGTTGGTATTCAGGGTATGAATATCTATCAAGACATCGCGGCGGTTGTCGCGGGCCCGATAGGAAGTTCCGGGTCGTGACATTTTACTTGAGAACAAGTCTTATTACATCTAATTACAGTAACGGTTACTCACATTAATGTTCTTCATAATAATGTCATTCATTAGATCCTTTAAAGCCTATTTTTGAGTAACCACCATTTTTACGACTATATATAGAGCATCACAATTCATTTAGGGGGCTCTTCCCTCTGCTAACATATTCTCCTCCAAAGCTTCTCTCTTTAAATTCTCTTTTTATTGTCTTCCACCTGTCACAACACTCAATACTTCAAGAATTGCTCCTATCTTCCTCTCTACTTCTGGCGCATCCTTTTACTTGGTTGCAATGCTTCGTCTCCCTATTACTAAGAACCCCTTTTACAGAGAGCATTTACAAAATAAATAAGAGTAAGTTGATAAATGTCCTTTGAATCCTCTAGAAAAGATATCTTTGCTTCAAACTTCTTAGGTAGATTAACAAGGACTTTGTTGACAATCCTCCTTTAAGGGAGTTTTTCTCCAAGTAACCGAAGCTAGTTCACAATCTTCATCACCTTGTTTGAGTATTCTTTAATACCTTTACTATCCCTCATTTTTAAAAACTCAAATTCCCTACAAAAGGTTTAGGACTTGCATCTACCTAGTTTTATCACTACCATGAAACTCCTTCTTCAATTTATCTTAATCTTTTTTAGGGGTTTCACAAGCCATTATCTTGGTAAAAATGGAATTTGATATAGTTGAGTGAATACAAAAGAGAGCTTTGAACCTTTTTGCAACCTCTTCATTGTGTTGTTTCATCTGTGATATTATTGGATTTGGTTGTCTCAACTTTAACGGATCACTTCCTATGTCCACAACCTCCCACAAATAAAAAACATGCAAATATGTTTTTATCTTCACTGTCCAAATAAGGTAGTTCTCTCTTATATATACTAATGGAGTTGTGGCGTTAAAACCAACTTAAGCCATGGAGTCTTTTGAATAAGAAAAGCATGAAGGGAAAAAGAGAAAAAAGATAAAAGATAGAGACTTTCAAGTAAAAACGAAAACAGGTTTAAAAAAAAAAAAACAGAAGTCTCTTGTGCCCCTTAAGATCCTTTATATAAAAACTTTAAGACCATGAAAGACTTTATACAAAAAGAAAAAACTTTCATACAAAAATCAAGAAAAGAAATTTTCTCAAAGAATAATAAGAGAAAGAGCACACAATGTAATGGTTTTGCTCTTCATACATAATACAACAATAAAAAACTAAATAAAACTAAATAAAATAAGGACAAAGTGGGCACGTTGCACTGATGTCTCCAATGTAGTACCTTACATGACCATCCTTAGCATGACATGTAACAAATCTTAAGTAGAAAACAAGACAGTTACAAAACTAGCTCTATGTTGAGTCACATGCAACGTATAATGCAATAAAAGCTTGGGCTTTCTTCTTATCCAACTTGAAACTTCATTTGGCACCATCAACAAATATAATTGAAAGATCTTTGAGGTTGGTCTCATCTTTAATACCCCACAACTAAAAGCAATTTTTTCCACGTAAACATTGATTATAAACATGCTTTACCTTTCTCAGCTTTTCAGCTAAGATTAAGTGCAAAATTGTATGTAGTGTTAAACTATATATGTTTGAAAATTGAATTCTCACTTATGGAAAAATAGCCTCAAAACCCTAGGTAGTGAAGAAACAAAAATCTCAACATTAGCATTGAGATAGTGGTGGTGGTTTTCTTGGTGATCATTATGTTTAAAATCAACAACTTTATCGCAATGTTTAAGGGACAAAACCCAATTCCAAAATATCCTAGTCTTTCAACAAAACAAAAAACAAACATACCAAATACCGATTCCCTTTATATGCAACTAATTTAAGAACCAAGCCATGAAACAAAGTAAAATCAAACATCTTTACGCATTTAAACTTCAAAATAACCAAAACTCAAACAAAATCTAAACTAAGCCATGAAACAAAGTAATCAAACAACTCAAAAATCACATGCAGCCATGGAAAATAGAAGAAAGAAATGGTTTGTCAAGCATTAAACCCATGAAGGAAATTTCCAATCTGAGGGAATAAGGACAATAGGGCACACCTAGTTGAAGGATAAGAGATTTGACATCATATGAAGCTTTACCACCATACCAATGGAGGAACTCAAGGGACAAGGAAGGAATGATAAATCCAAAGTGGAAAGGCAAGGTTTTTTTTCTTTTTGCTAAGTGAAAATTGTCTTGCGTCCCCCAAAAGGGCTAAGACAATTTTTGAGGTCAACAGGTCTTTTTCTTGTTGATTGTAAAATATTTTTCATTTAGATCTCATTTCAGTCTTCCAAACAAAACTACGTCTTGAAAATGTTTTTAGAAAATTGTTTTATGTTAAAACAAATGGACCTAATGTTTATTAATTTCCACAGAGAACATTGATAAATAAATTAATCTTTGGTTTCAACTTTTTTTATAGACGTGCTTTCACTACTTGAAGCTAGTGTGCTTCATATTTAATCTGTCACAATTCATTCACCTATTCATTTTCTCTTATTATATTATTAAAATAATATTAATTACAAAATAATACAAAGTCAGAGCCCCATTAATAATCGTGTACAAAAAAGAAAAATTAAAAAAATGTTTAACATACCTTTATTTTGATCTTGACCAAAATGCTTTTGTGAACTGCATCTCATGTTTGATAGAAGTATAACTGTTAAGACTCATATAAGTGTTAAAATCAATCATTACTAGAATTTTAGCTTAAAATTTTCAAGCTTACGTGATTTAGATTCAAAAAGTTATTAGGTTAATGGTGTTTGAGCTTGGATCCTTAAAATTGATATCAGAGATGTGCTAACCCAATATGAGCTTCCACATTGCACTAGTGCGACCTTGGTGTTGTGGAATGGGTCTTAATTGTGATTGTATGGCATTTGATAAAAACATCAAGGATTTTTAAATAGATGAAATTGCGTTATGATCTCATATTTGATGTGAATATGATTATTAAAACTCATATAAGGATTTAGGTCAATCACTACTACTAATTTGAGCTTTAAGTTTTGGAAAGCTGCGTGATTTAAACTCGAAAAGATTTTGAGCTAGTGGTACTTGAGCTCAGGTCATTGTAATGTGGAGACTCTTAACCAACTTGCAATGTATTATTTATTTTAACCAAAAAAATCTCATAATTTTGTCCATAAAAAGCACCTTGCAAGTATAAGTGGCTTTAACGGGTTAGCACCCATTACGCATATACAATGTAGTAATTTGCCCCATGTAGCGCTAAGCTTCCACAATTTTGGTCAATGAGTGCTTAGATACTAGTGTCAGTTAAAATTCTATTACGCAAGTATACGTATTGAACATATAGTATATAAGCAAGCAGAGGGTCGATCCCACAAGGAATTAATCTAAAACCTTACTAAGTACAAAAATTAGAACAAGTTAATTTTATCCAAATAATCCAAATTGAGTAATTAAATAAAACTAATAAACTAAAATTTAATCTAATAAGAAAAATCAAAATAAGTTGAGAAAAGATCAAATTAAATAAGCCTAGGATTACAATATCCCTCACATTTCATCTAAATTTTACCTCTCCTCCTTAACTTATTTCAATGGGTTGAATTGTTAATCTAGAGTCCTAAATTATTTATAAGGGTCTCCCGACTCGTCCTATAAAAATATCTATTTTAACCAAAACACTATATCCCTATGTGAATTGAAATTAAAACAGACTCATTAAGTTCAGGCTCTAATCTGGCTACATATAGCCTATAGGTATATCCTTATCCTATACGCAAATCAATTAAATTGATCATATGCTATTCCAATTTTAGTCTACTCTAAACTCCCTTTCCTAAATTTTTTTAGATTTCTAAATCAATTAAATTGTTGATCAGGCAATTAAAAGCATTAAGAACAAATTGGAATAAACAATTCAATTCCCATAAAAATAAACAAGAAAGTGATTAAAAACTTATTACATGTGAGTTCAATTGCAATCCCAGAAAAAGGAAATTAACTAGTCATAATTGCAAAAACAAATAACATTGTATAAAATTCAACCATTGAAAGTAACAAGAAGAATAAAAGCTAAGGAACAAAATAATGATTGTCGTCTTGATCTTCGGGTTTCAGCCTCAACTTCTAACTTCTTGAATCTTCTCAAAAGTTTTCTTTAATGGTCTTAAAATATCCTATATATACTAACAAACTAAACCTAAACTTCTCAAGTTGACCTGGGGTCTAATTGGGCTTAAAAACATAATGAGAGGCTCTAAAATCACTTGTCAGTCTTTACAAACTGCTATTCCCGATATAGTACGTCCAACAACTTTCTGACATAATTTTCTCTATCTTTGAGGCAGAACTGGGCAAAGTGATCCTCATGAAAATTGTAGGTTTGTCTCTTAGCTTTCCAATGGTCCAAGAATCGCAGTAATTGAAGTCATGTAGCTTGAGATATGACCAAAACACTGAAGCATATGCAAGCAGACTTCTAGGTCTTTCAACACTTTACTTTTCAAAATTAAGCTCAATTACTTTAGTTCCTACCAAAAATATAAAATCTAATAAATATTAACCAAATTAAAAGAAATAACATAAAATTAAAATAACTCACTTAAAAATAAACTAAATATAAAAAATAATTAAAAATTAAATAAATTATAATTAAAAACTGATGACTTAGTTAATATTTAGAGGCTGTTTGGCCTGGCTTTTTTCTAACTTAAAAGCTATTATGAAGCTCTTATGAAAAATAATAGCTTTTAAAATTAAGTTAAAGTTGTTTGGTAAATTTTTTTTATAAGTTTTTTTATATAAGTTATAATTTTGGTTAAAATTATCTTAGAGGGTATTTCTTTTTTTTAAAAGGATAATATTGTAATTATTTTTAATAGATAAAGATATTTTTGAAACAAAAATAAAAAATTTTCTTGTATTTTTAAAAGAAGAGAAGAAAAAGCTCCTCACAGGAGCTTTTTTTTAAGCTCTTTTTTTTAAAATTTTACTCTTTAAAAAAAATTACTTTTTTTTAAGAGCTTTTCAAAATTTATGTTTGGCCTGACTTTTGCTTTTAAGTGGTAGATAAATTGAAAAAAAGCCAGGCCAAACATGCACTTAATAACAAAATTAGAATAAAATAATTCTATAAAATAGAATTATCAACTAGTTTTGGAGACTCATAACTAATTTATAAGATATTGTCTGCTTTGACTCGAATGGTCCATATTTTATCCATAGAAAGTGTCTTACAAGTATAGATTCAAGTTTTTAACATATATATCATAATGGATTCTCACATATTGCCAATGTGAGATTTAGAGCATCACAACTTGATAAAAAAACTAAAGAAAATATGAGAGAGAGAAACCATATAAGTAAAAGGATAATTCATATCTAGGCATATTTTCTCAATTTTAATTAAGTTATTGAAAATCACATTTTCATCAACTTATAGCATTCCTCTAATTTTGATTTTTGATATCATAAAAATAAATATTTGAAATATAATTAAATCATATAAAAAGGAAAAAACAAGTTAATTAAAAGTCATTTACTAATTTAGAAATATTTTTATATAAAAAATTAACAAATTCATTTCCATTATATTGATTATTACTAGTGATTCAACATAATTATAGTTAAGAATTACAACTTAGAAGTAATGTTAATAAGTTTCTCAAACATTAATATTTTCTACTAAAAGATTAAAAATAAAATTAATTAAAATCTTGAATATAAATAATATCTTATTCTCTCTTTAACTATTTTTAAGAGTTAAGATTTACTGTATGAAATTTAAGTGACATGAAATGATGACAATTTTTGAAGTAACTATAAGAGCACTCGCACTACACGATAGATGTATAAAATTTTATAAACAATTGTATAAGAAATTGAATAGAAAAATTGAAGTTAGTGATCATTTTTGTAGATTGTTTAAAGAAATTAAAATGAAGTTTTTTAATTCTGAAGAAGTTATTATTCAATCTACAAAAATGAAGTTATTAATAATAATTTAGACACAATAACATTGTTAATGTCGTCATTTTTGTAGACTCAATAATAAATTCTTGTTGACTTGAAGGAAAAGATTTCAGTACGTTTGCTTGAACCATGACAAATCTTCCTCTTGTAGCCAAACAAACAAACTAAAAACAATTAACACAAATTTTGTATCATAAAAATTTAAAAGAAAGAAGCCTCCAAAGTATAACTTGACATTTGTGGGAATGTACCATCTCAATTAGTCATTTGATCACAAAACCAAAACCAATAATTGAAAAAGATGAGAAATCAACTAATATTTGAAAAACCAAATTTAAAAATTAAAAAAAAACTGTCGAGAAGTATGGGCTCATTTTCCAAGTTTGGGTTAATTTTGACCCTTTATTTCAAATAACTAACAGTATAAAAAAAATTACCTCCATCAACTTGAAACAACTATAAGAATATGTCTCATCTTTATCAACTTTTCATTCAGTCTATTCTAAAAACAATATAAAAAGAAATCAAATATAAACAAAACATTTAAATGAAATTGTGTATAGGTAAAATGCAGTAAGTACTAAATCCCTTTACCTTCATCACTTTCTCATATCATATCCTAAAAGACAATATTAAAAAGAAATCAAATATGAACCCAACATTTAAATGAAATTATACAGAAGTTATTGCCCTCATGTGCGTTTTATAAGTTATACCCTCTTTTTTTGGGATTTAAAGTAATAATATGTTACAAATAACATATGAAATCCCAACAATTTTTTTTATCTTTTTTTGGATTTATAGTAATAATATGTTACAAATAACATATGAAAATCCAACAATTTCATTATATCAATTAAAATATGAATATATATGAATATTCATCCACATACACACACGCACAAAGCAAATTTATGTTTTTTGAAGATATAAAAAATTGAAATTCTTTTAAATTATTAAAATACAGATTACAATCACTTGAAAAGTCAATTTCTTTTTTCTTTGACTTTTTTAATTATGGAGAGCATATATTGACAAAAAGCGAATAATAAGCATAAATAGATAAAATGACTACTTCTAACTCTAAAAAGATAATAGCAAAGAAATTTTTAAAGAAAATGTGATAATAGAAAATAAAATTTATGAAACAAAACAACCATTAACTAACGCAAGTGAATCTATGGTATTTCTTATCTACATCAATTACTTATTTCAATGTTTTCAACAACATTTTCAACCAAAGTCATGTTTTCAACAACATTATTCCAATAATGAAGTAAGCCAAATAATTGTTAGAATCTAACATTATAGAACACTCAAGGAAAATTCTAAGATTGGAAACTTTGTGATAGGTGTTGTGGAGGAAGTTTGAGTTTTTGAAAAATTGAGTACTCGACAAAAAGTGCAAAAAAGCTAGGCATTATTCATCGAGGTGGATAAATGAGACCTTTTCAATTATTTTATTATAATTAAGCATGTATATTCTACAACCTTTCACATAAATGAATCTCAATGAGTTTGTGATGTGAGCAATAGTTTGCAAATATATTTTGATGAAAGCTATAGACTATGTATATATGTCTACTATGTATTAGTTTTGAGTATAGAAAACAAGCCTTTCAAAACTTTAAATCTCATACATCTTATTTGTCTATGATTGATGTATAATTGATGGTTTTAATGTTGATATAAGAAATGATTTCTCCTTGATGAGGCCATGGTATTTATGGTCATTTATTTATGAGATTATTGATATGGTTAATTGACTTTGGCTTTGTTATGTCTCAACCTCCATAATATGTTGGTGATTGGATTCACCCTTTTGATTGAGTTGAATTTTGAACAATGAATTATTTATATTGTGGTTTGTGAAGCTTATTAGGTTAAGGACCTGTAGCTAGTAATAGTAGATGCTAGCCATTGTGCATAATGATTTAGAGCTAAAGTTAGTAGAAAGGTAATTTCCTAGGACTCAATGGGTATTTGTAGTTAACAGAGTTCTACCTTTTCTTTTGTGGTTGCTGACTATATATACCGAACTTTTCTAGTGAGGTGACATTAGGTGATTTATTTGTCTTAGGCTAGTGCTCCATGGTTTTATTTAGTTGATGTCTAATGTGTTGGATTTAGATCATGCATATTATTGTTCTGATGATTGAACTTTGATTACTTGACTATGAATGAAAGTTAATCTTGGATGAAGTCCTAGTGTTGGGTTATAGGCTAAAATATTGTATTCTATGTTGTATCTATCGATACTTTTGAGGAAGTATCAATAGATTTGCTTCAAAAAGGTTGAATTTACATTATGTGTAAAATTTATTGATAGATTGAACCAATCTATGGATAGATGAGACAATCTATCAATACATGGAACCTATGTATTGCTGGATCAAGCTTATTTTGAAACTTGAATATTTTCAAAATGTTTTCTAAAGAGGAAAATGAATTTGTTTTATAACTAAATCTTTGAAAACCTTGATTTATGTTCTAAACACTACATGATTGATGTTTAACTCAATTTTTAACCAAACTTCTTGAATTAGTTTCCAAACAATAAATATTACTTTAAAGGTTTATGAACCATTTTACAAATTATGTTTTACAAAACATTTAGCTATCCTTGTACCTTTTGAAAGATAACAAACTTTGAGTTATTATAGACTTATGTTTTTTGATTTGTTTGAAAGACAACGGACTCAGAAATTATAGGATTAGTTGGTTCTTGATTCATTTGAAAGATAATGGACATGGAGACCATGCAGATACTTGATACACTTGATAAAGCGAGATTGTTATATGATGACGCTTGAAAAAGCAAGATTCACATTTATGGTTACGCTTGAAAAGGCAGGGTTTGCAAACATATGATAAATGTTTATTTGTATATTTTTAAAAGTGCATTTTGATAAATACTCTTCCCTATTAACTTGTTCCCCTTCTTTGTATCTGCACACAGAGTTATTTATAACTCACACATGTAGGATGCACTTGTTATTTCAAATTAGTAGATTGCTTGGCTCGTTGTCCTTTAGGAAAAGCTCTCTCTATAGTCAATGTTGGTAGGTGATCATCATGACATCTAGTAGGCATCAGTCCTTTTTCTTGAGTCATACTTCGTTAGGTTTGGTCTGGTTTAGTCCAGTCTTTCATACTTGATTCTTATGGATTTTGACTTTGATTATGATATGTAATAATTGATATTATGGATGATTTGTTAGTATAAGCCCTACAAGTCAATCTGTGGTTGTATGGGAATTGCAATTTTGAGATATTCATGTATAACATTTTATTATTCATAATAACATTGAGGTAGTTCTTTATCCATAAGTTTGTGATTTAATTACCTTTTGTACTTACGTAGATAAAGCCCATGGAACTATATATGCCTTGCAAAGGAATTGTATTGGGTTATAATTATGAAATCCTTATATATTAAAGCATTGTTCCTAAAAGTTCATGATCATTGTTTATTGAGACAAGGCATCAATAATGCTCAAAGATTGACACATGTTATGTTTTTTACTTGTGAAGTAAGCAATCGTTTTCATAGGTTAAAGTATAGAGATACTTGGAACTAGCACGAGGGTGCTTGCCATGGGAGAACGAATTCACTGAACATGACCCACCATGAGAAGTGCATTTGGTATTTCACTCAAGTGTCTATGCAATACTTCTCATGTGTCAGTTGTGTAACTATTCCCTAAACTTGAGACACTAGGTTGTCTTGTATGTGGAGTACTATGCTTTGATTTCATCCCTACGGGTGCTTAACCAAGGATGCCAAAACATGATGTTTTTGGGTATAGTATGAAACATGTGAAGGCAAATGAATGGTCAAGATAGGAATCATCACCCCAAGTGATTTAAGGAGAAATATCTCATTAGTTCTTAGTTGCCATTAGCTTAATCAAATCATTGGCCAAGGTGATTAGGAGATTATGAAATGAGTTTCATGAGTCTCCATAAAAGCTAATGATCTAACTGCAAGAACTAATATGGAAATCAATAAGAGTAGACATTGCACCAAGTTTTTATTATCTTTGGGACATATGATGAGAGAATGAATTACACTGAAAAACTATATACTGAAAGGTTGTCAAAAAATCCTTTGACTCTCTTAACAATTGGATGGCCATAATGCATTACTAGATGCCAATCATGATCTATGGAATTGAATTAGTTAATTTAAAATTGAATACAATTCATTTAAATTAATTAATTAATAATATTATAATTCAATTCCATTGCCAACATATTAGGAACCTAATGAGTCATACACAAAGGTTGCAATTTGGATTAAATTGAGAGTGTGATGATTTAAGTTAGACTTAAATCAAATTCTAATTTTTAACTACTAAGGACCAAATTAAAAGAGTTTAATTAGGTATTGGTTAAATATTATAATTGTTATAATATTAAGGATTTATTTTACAAATTTTAAGAAGTTAAACCTAAATATAAATATCACATTATAGCCACTCTTTTTTAAGAGAAGAAAAGAAAAAAAAAAGATTTTTTCTCTTGAGTGCTGCCACTCTTGAGAAGTTTATTTTCTTTCTTTGAAAACTTCTTTTTTGATTCTTTGTTGGAAATCAAAAGTAAAAAAAAGGACAAATCGTTGTCCACTTGCTAGCATAAGCTTGTGGCATAAAACTCTCTTCTTAAAAATGATCCGTTGCAATCGTGTGTGCATCATTAGAGGCCAAGCGATTGAGTGGCTAGGATTCTTTCACACAAAAGGTGTTCACATTTTGTCAAGAAAAGGAATCCATTTGATTACGATATCACTTGAAAAAGTATAATTCTTCTGATTTTATGTGGTGTTTAATCTTGCGTTAAACAACCAAAGTGATCCAATAGTAAAAAGCATGATTTTATTTTATTTCAATTTTTTTATTCCGCTGCGTTAATGCTCTAATCATGCCATTCCTAACATGATTGTCATGAGATAACTCATGCTTGTATTCACCATAGGATGGCTTATATTTAGATTGTTATATATGTTGCTTCTGCATTATGAGCACATTCACGTGTAGATTGATATAATATTTTCTAATATACAATGTTATCATGTTTGTAACTGTTTTATATATGATTCCATGATGATAAGTCCCATGAGGCACATATGAGTATTTAGATAATTTACTGTCTTGGGTTTGCATGGATTAAGGTTTAGACTCATAGATACTTTTGCTTTGGTCATAACTTTGAATTTGGATTGTGACAAAAAGAAAGTTAGACTATTCGAAAATATTATAACAAAGTATTAACATACATAAATCTTGGAAGTCATTTTGGGTTGTAGAAATATCTTTACAATATTCCTCAGCAACCTAAACCCAAGTCCAACATTGATGATAAATATTTAGTAAAGAGTTTGCAAAAATTAAAAAACCATATTATAGAATTTTAATTTCATGTAAAAAATAATATAGAAGTATTCATCCAATAACAAACACCCAAACTTTCAAAAATTTATCCAAAAATTCAAAAAAAAAAAAAGCTTACTTTCACAATGCATGTTTTAATCAACATGCAAAGTGTAAAGAGGAGACTTGAATAATCTGCAAAAGGGAAAAAAGCATGGCCAAGGGAGTTATGGACCAAATCATCAATAACCATGTTCAAACAACTTTTAATGAAGGTGAAACTGAAATCGTGCTTAAAATATTAAAACTGAAAGAGATGTACCTTTGTTATAGCAACCAAATGGCCCATATGTCCAAGTTTTTCTCTTAAAAGCTTTATTTGAGATGGGCAAAAGGAGGAGGATCCAAAAACCACAAGAAAACAAATTATTAAACGAAGAAAAACAAATGAGAGATAACCAAAAATGGAAATCAAGAAAAAAATTGAAATTTCAAAAAAAAAGTAAGAGTAAAAAGACTAAACACAGATGTCTTTTCCTTCATCTCTTTTTTTTTTCTTCCCTTCTCCAGCCGACAAGGAATTGTGCTCTAATGTACTTCCCTGTCCTATTTTCCTTTTCTTTCCCCTTTTGCCCTTCTCTCTACTTTCATTGTTTTTCTCTTACTTCCTCTGTCTCTATCAAAAAACAACGATGGTTTAAACAACATGGATAATGAAGAAAGAAAGCCCTCGGTGATAGAAGTGTGGGAGAAAAAAAGAAAGAAAGACAAAGAAAAAAATAACAAAAGAGAAAGAGTACTTGGGAAGCTTTCAAGTACAGACCCAAAATTCTCAGATAAAAACATCAAAAGACCAACATAAGTGTTAGACTTTAGAGCTCTCTGTACATTAGATTCATTATATAGTAGATAATAGAGAGTAAAATATTAAGAAATATTCTAAATCCGGTGCTCTTCCAATTGCATTTTAGGTCATTATTTTTTATAGCTATCTAATATCTACTTATAGGGAAATGAAGTAAAATGTTTAAAATAAGATGAGAAAATAAATTTGATTGAATTATATCAATTATTTTTTTAGTTCATGAATGGCTTTTTGTTTCCAAAGTTATTACCATCTATTCTAATTATTTATTTTAAAATGAATTTAAAATAAATAAAAAAAGAAATTCTATTCAAAAAATGCATTCTAATATTTCTATGCATATATATATATATATATCCTTGGACTATGATTAAATTCAAAAGAAAAGATAAACTAATAAATGTTTGAATTCAAAATTTTGTGAAAAAAAATCTATATGTTTGATAATTTTTAATATTTGAATTTAATTAATGTATCGAATAAATTATAACAAAAATATATTTTATTTAAGTAAAATTCCACGTCAGCATTTCTTATTTGGCAACCCTGTCAATGAAAATTTGTACAAGAAATTCAATTTTCTTTGGGGCCTTTCTTCCATAATGTTTTGGATCATCGGGCGGACGCAGGGTTTAAGGTTCAAGCCCTCGAAAAGGGCCATTCTCATCTTCTTCGTGCTTTAACTTCCAAAACTCCAGCCGCCCTTTTCACTCTCTCAGCTTCCCTCACGCTGCTGTCGACGGTTTTCCTACCGCCACCGCCTCCTTCTCTCTTACCCCTTTTGCCTTTCCTTTCCTTCCCTTTTCACCGAAATTTACTCTTACAAAAAGAAAAGAAAAGTAAGAAACGGGCGAGTGAAGTGAGTGAAGGAGATGTCGAGTCGGCCCGAGTTGCAAGCCCCGCCCGAGATTTTCTACGACGATACTGAGGCTCGAAAATACACTTCCTCTTCTCGTATTGCCGAAATTCAGGTTCACTTGAAATTTAATAATTTTCTTTTAATTTTTGGTAGCAATTTATTACCTGTTGAAATTACAAAATATTAAAAAATTGGGTTCTTGAAAAATAGACAAAGCTTTCTGAGAGAGCACTGGAGCTTCTTGCTTTGCCTGATGATGGAGTCCCCAGATTGCTCCTTGATATCGGTACATATTTAGTCTCTCTCCAAATAAAAATTAATATTAAACAATAAATTATGCATAGGTTTTAACTTTTAATTTTGAGTAATTTGTTTTTATTTTAGGGTGTGGATCAGGGCTTAGTGGGGAAACAATAACTGAGAATGGACACCAATGGATTGGTTTAGATATTTCTCATTCGATGCTGAGTAAGTTAAATTTTAATTTTGTTGAAACTTACTTTTATGGCACTCATTTATTTTCTTAAAGGATATGAATGTAAGAGTTTGTTTTTCCTTTTTTTATTTCCAGATGTTGCGTTGGAAAAAGAGGTAGAGGGTGACTTATTACTTGGTGATATGGGTCAGGTAGTTACCAACAATTTCAAGCTTTTCAAATTAAAATGATGATATGAATATATCTTTTCTGAAAATAAATACTTTATTATAATATTTTTTTTTGCAGGGTTTAGGACTTCGTCCTGGAGTTATCGATGGGGCTATAAGTATTTCTGCCGTTCAGGTATGCTTTTGGTTCATATTTTGCTTCACCCTTTTATATAATTTGTTGTCAAATCTATTGAATTATGTAAAATTATAACTTTAAACGTTTTTGTTGAGCTCTTGACTAAGTTCATTGTTGTCTTCTTTGTCATATTTTATTCTTAGTCCTAAACTTTAGAATTTTACTTGTTTTAATTAAGCAGGAGCTTTCCTTGTATATATCTAGTAGATTGATTTACACTAGAAACTTTTTCGTACCTTTGGGAAGAGAAAAAATTGTACCAATTAGCTATGCCTTTAATGTGGCTTTGACAACTAGATAATTTTGGTCTCCTTAAGAGAAATCTTTAGCAATGGCGTTATACCTGTAGTTAACACTCCAATGCCTCTTTACGTTATTATCTCCTTATTGTTTTTTATATGGTTAAAGATCTCAAATGTTGCTTTTTTATTTTGTCATATTTTGAAACATTGCTTTCATTTTTGTGCACGAATTTGTTCATTGAATTAATAATTTCTAGGTGAATGGCACTTTCAAACTTGTTTTGCTTTTGCCTAAAAGTTACTTGTGATTCTATTTTAAGTATTTATTTATGAGATTTCCTTTGTTAGTGCTGTGCATTATAAGGTTATCCTTTAATGAAAGAGAAAAACGCCCAGGCTATTGTTTTCCCTTATCATAAAAATTCAAGGCTATTTTACTATTGTCATTAAAGCGGTTAACTTTGTAACCCCTGTTGGAATAACGTTGAGGGTCCATGTATGGTCAACAAATAAAACATAGGGATAGGGTGAGAGTGCGGATTACGATTTTTTTTTTTTTTTGGTGTCTCAAATTTATGAATGATAAGAGGAGCAATTAAGTTTTGATTATTATCAAGTAAAGTATTTACTCTGGTATTAAATTTGATTACATCCCTGCGATTGAGTGTATAATTTCTCCTCATAGTTTTGCAGTAAAAGTCTTTGAAATGTAGTTTGGTGATTTGTGAAGAAAGAAATAATTATTTTTCTTGAACTTTTAATGAGTTGGAATATTGCTATTTTTTTGTGCAAAACTTCCCTTCAATATTTGTAGAAATGAATGGAGGAATAAATGTGACTTAAGCCTGCAACTTATGATCACCAATGGTTTCAACTTTTCAGAACCTTCATAAGCTGTTTTCTTCAAATTGGTTTTGTATACACATAGGTTACAAGCAAAGTAGATAAAGCATTTTCTTCTTGCTCATTTTTTTTCCCTTATGTTGCTCTGGCATGCAGTGGTTATGCAATGCTGACAAGTCCTCTCATGAGCCAAGATTGAGATTAAAGTATGTTGTGGTTCTTATCTTCTTAATTTTCATGAACAAAAAAACATACCATCCATACATGCAAATTGAATATGTATTTCAGCCATGTTATTGTGTTTTGATAATTCTCATGATTTTTTAGGGCTTTTTTCGGATCATTATATAGATGCTTAGCAAGGGGTGCAAGAGCAGTGCTCCAAGTATATCCTGAAAATCTAGCCCAACGTGAGCTGATTTTGAGTTATGCAATGCGTGCTGGATTTGCTGGTGGTGTGGTTGTTGATTTCCCACACAGGTATGACGTAATTCTATGTGAGAAATTTTATGATGGGCTCTAAAATTGCAGTCTTTTTTCTGTGTCTGTGTGCGTGTTTAGGGGGAGGGATACTTTGAATTAAAGGCAGTTATCATAGGTACTAAGACACGTCTCTATTCCATGAAAGCATACACTTCCTACTGCGCCTTTGCTCATTGTCAATGAACTTGTTTTAGATTGACATGTTTATGCATCTCAGTGGACCATTTGATTTGTGTCATTTGTTTAAATGAATACAGATTTTCGTTCCCCATTTGTTTGGTTTCTTGTAAGGTGATGGAATGTATTGCATGAAATAACATCTCATTATTACTGGTTATATTTTATGCAATTTTGTCCTTTTGTGCATATTTATGTTAGCATTCTGCTTCTTTTTACCCTATATTTTTCCCATACTTTGCATTTTCATATTTATTTATATTACATTCGTCTATCTATTAAATTCTGTCTTCCTTGGTGGTGTAGGTAAGCTACTCTTTCTCCTAATGCATGGAATGTAATTTTAGTGAAACTATGCGTTTATGAGTTTTAGTAAATATTCTAAATCGGCATAGGAAAGCTGCAATACAACATCCTGTTTGTTAAATGGATTGAAAGTTTGGTATTTTCATGATGTCTTTTTTGCCACTCTAACATGACGATAATTTTCTGCCAGTACCAAAAGCAGAAAAGAGTACCTTGTCCTCACTTGTGGTCCACCATCCCTCAGCACAGCCATTCCTAATGGAAAGGGTGAAGATGGAGAAAGTTGCTCTGATGATGAGAGCAGTGGAGAAGAAGAAAATCAGACGGTGAGTTATCATATCACCCACTCTATTGCCACTTTTTTGGTCAAGGCTTTCCCTTTCTCTAGAAAAGGCAGTAATAAATAAATAGATAAATGGCATGCACTATGATGATCATTTTGTGCTTATTCATGATTATTGTGGTATTTTTGGTGTTATTACAGGTTTGCATTTCAGACAGGCACAGACCGAGGAAAAAGCAGAAAATAAACAAGAGAGGCAAGGGCAGAGAATGGGTACTGAGGAAGAAGGAACAGATGAGAAGGAAAGGTAATGTTGTGCCCCCAGACACCAAATACACAGCTCGGAAACGGAAGGCTCGCTTCTGATGGCTACATTATTATCGGTATTATATCTAAAGCCTTTGTGATAGGGAGGGGTTCTAGAAGTTTTGCCGTCTACTTGTTTACATGTTACTTAAGATGATGTTTGTTTGTTTAAATATTTAAGGGAATATGGTACAAAAAGCCAAAATCTTTGGTTGCATTTACCTTTTCATATAGTCAGTATCCAATATGTAGCATTGTTGTTTTAATGTAAAGTTAGAACCAAGTATATGGAAATTCATCTTCTCTACCGACGAAAATTTTATTTGTTGCAAGAGAATTTCAGATTTTGATTCAGGCATGCTCTTCCTTTCCTGTTATGTTTTTTCTAATCTTTCCCAATTGAATATTGCACTTCGTAATTTTTTGATCATTAATTTTAATTTGCAAATGAATAAAAAATTTTAGTTCATTGGAAAAATGTATTTATTAATTTTGTAGTATTGAATAAATATTATACATTCGTAATTAATAATTAATTAAAATAATTAATTGTATGTTTTCAATTTTATAAAAATTATTTTAAATTTTTTAGAAATTTTATAACTTATACATAATAATTATTATTTAAAAAATAAAAAAATAAATATTAACATATAATGCACTTGACTAAAACAAAGTTATATGGAAAGTAACGAAAGTAACCCTTCATATGAAACACTCAAAGAATCAAAATTACAAATTTGTCCTTTTGAAAATTCAGCTTTAGGAGGGAGTACGGAGAAGTGAGAGTGAGGGAGAGGAAGCTGCCAGCAGCAGCAAAAACGTCATTGAATGGCTGGATCAGGGGTGCAGAGACGGGAGACAGCCAAGCTGGCGTCGAATTTGGCGCTGCAACTTGTCGACGCCTCGCTCACCTTCTCTTCCTTCTCGCCTGCAATTGGAGGTATCTGACCTAAACTAACCACTGATGGTTGGCCAGATGGAGGTTTTCCCACACCCCTTACTTCCAAGGTTGCCTGTAGTCGGTGTTTCTGTGTAAAAAAACCAATTCAATTAGGGGTAAAATAGGAAAAACAAACATTTTCAGCAATTATTCCTTTCGAACACTGGCAGGTGGGTTTGCCTTGTCTTGGCCCATTAAACTTACACCCCGATTATTCTCATTGTTGAAACGCTAACTTCTTGTATGCATCAAAGCTAAGCATCAAAAACTCTCTTTGAACAAACTAAAACCCTTGTTGGCGCCGTTCTCTCTCGCTCTCTCACCTTCGCATCGCAGCCATGGTTACTGCTCAATAAATCTCGTTACCTTTTTTTTTTCCATTGCTTTTGATCAGTCGCAAAAATCTCTAGTTTCATTGATTTTCTTTTTTTGTTGAATTTGCAGTCTCAGCAACCCGATAAGAAGCCTGAGACTGAAGAAGACCTTGAACGCAAGAAGAAGAAAGAAGAAAAAGTCTTGTTTTTTTTTTTTACTTCATTTTCTACTATGAAATGTTTAATTTAAGTTTATAATCATACCAATCTGGATTGGTCTCAAGTATCCTTCTTTAATCCTACTTCATTTTTGTACGATAGGCGAGGGAGAAGGAACTGAAGAAACTCAAGGCCCTAGAAAAAGCAGAGTTGGCCAAAATTAAGGTAGCGGCTAGAAAATCTGCTTACAAACTTGTGAAACTGTGTTGTATATGTGGTTAGTTTTGATTTTAGCAATTTTAAAATCATTTGTTGTATTTTTGTCCAAGGCACAACAAGGATCAAATGCTCCGAAAAAGAGTGCAAAGAAAAATGCGAAGCGAGAAGCCGATGAGGAGAATCCACAGGATTTTGTGGATCCAGATACTCCTTTGGGTGAGAAAAAGAGACTGGCTTCTCAGATGGCCAAACAATACAGTCCAGATGCTGTGGAGAAGTCGTAAGCGTGGAAGTTCACTAGATAAATGATTGTTAGTTTGGTTTCAAAGTTAGTTAATTTGTTTTTTCTTTTTTTAACTTATGCATTCTTTGTCTTTGTTTGTTTAGATGGTATGCGTGGTGGGAGAAATCAGGGTTTTTTCAGGCGGATGCAAGCAGCTCAAAACCGCCATTTGTGATTGTATGAGTCTAACTGGAATTTACCATTTTTAAAACCTAAATCTGTGGTTCTTTAATAACTGGACTCATTTTGTAGGTTCTTCCTCCTCCAAATGTGACTGGGGCCCTACACATTGGCCATGCCCTCACTAGTGCCGTACAGGTTGCACAGTGGAATGCTACTACTGCATTTTTGCTTGGTGGCTTCTACATTGTATTTTATTTATGTGTGAATTTTATTGCATGCAGGACACAATGATTCGCTGGAGAAGAATGTCTGGATATAATGCATTGTGGGTGCCTGGTGTGGACCATGCAGGGATAGCTACACAGGTTGAGTTCCTTTAGTATTTAATTGGATCAGTTGAAACTTAAGATTCATTTCTTTTTAATTTTGCATTGTACTTAATTACTCCCTTTTCCCCTTTGCTTGTCATATACAAGTGTGACTTGAAGTTACTCTAATGTGAATATTTCAGGTGGTTGTGGAGAAAAAGCTAATGCGTGAAAGATTCTTAACAAGGCATGATGTTGGTCGTGAAGAATTTGTAAATGAAGTGAGTTTAGCTCTGAACCCATGCCTTTTAAAAAGTGTTAGCTCTGAAAGTTTTACTGAGTTTGAACTCTGAAAGTTTTACTGAGTTTGAACTCTGAAATCAAGTTGGAGCTTATTAATTTTCCTATGCAAATGTAACATTCTTGTGGTTTTGTTGATCTCATAATTATTAGGTTTGGAAGTGGAAGACTGAGTATGGTGGTGCCATTCTGGGACAGCTAAGGCGAATGGGTGCCTCCCTTGATTGGTCTCGCGAGGTAAAACATAATGACATGCTTAAGTGTAAAACTTGTGCTCTTTATATTGGCTATTGGCTATATGGTTAAATTCATCTTTGGTTGTTTTATTGATATGCTTCTTGTGTTTCTAGCTGCTTTTCATTCTTATATTCTTATATACTTTTCTCAGTGCTTTACAATGGATGAGAAGAGGTCGAAGGCTGTGACGGAAGCTTTTTGTCGTCTTTATGAGGAGGGTCTTATTTATAGGTATGCTTTACACGGGAACATACTTTATTATAAGATTTCATAACTTAGATCTTCTTAGCTGCAACTTATAGGTCAATACAACAAACAATTGCGGTAAATCTTGAATTTACTTAGGTACATTGTATAACTCAAAGTGTTAAGAAAAATAGAATCCCAACAGCATAAACATTACGTGGGGGGGGGGGGGGCAGCGCTTGGTAATAGGCAGTAGAAGTAGAAGGGAAAGAAAAGAAATTTTAGAATCTTTTCTCTTTTGCTAGTTTATTATATCACTTTCTTTACGTAACCTGACAACAGATAAACAAAAAAAAAAGATTTCTCTCATCCTCTGCTATCTTTTGTGCTTTTTTCCCCTTTCTAGTGAAAATAAAATCAAACAGACACAAGATTCAAATATGTTTATGAAACTATCATATTACATCAAAAAGCTAACCCAGAACTCTAGATTTCTTTGTGCCTAATCTTTCTCGTGGTTTTTTAATATATTTCCACGGTACTCATGGTACTGATTTTCTGAAGAAAACTATTTTAATAAATTGTTTCCAGTTGATTTCATTTTGCTGACGAATGGCAAGTGTTATGCAAGGCTTTTCTCATCTAAGGGAATTCCTGTATGATATTTTCATGCTTTAGCTGGTTATATCTTTTTCACTGTACTAAATCTTATATATTCTTATTCCAAAAACAAAAATTCTTATATTTTATGATTGTACAAAAGCTTCTGTCTTTATCATTACATTGCCTCTTAGATTTCTCTATGCCTTCTACAGGGATCTAAGGTTAGTGAATTGGGATTGTGTCTTGCGAACTGCTATCTCTGATATTGAGGTAAGTCATTTTCTTTAGGTTATTTTTGTTTCTGCATCTTCTGGTGCATATATTGAATTTGCTTGGTGTTTCTAGGTAGATTATACAGACATCAAAGAAAGGACTTTGTTAAAGGTCCCTGGTTATGAAAAGCCAGTGGAGTTTGGTGTATTGACATCATTTGCTTACCCTTTGGAGGGAGAGCTGGGTGATATCGTTGTTGCCACTACAAGAGTGGAAACAATGCTTGGTGATACAGCTATAGCTATTCATCCGGATGACAAGAGGTACAGTCATCTGCATGGGAAATTTGCAGTTCATCCTTTCAATGGGAGAAAACTCCCGATAATCTGTGATGCAATTCTAGTTGATCCAAGTTTTGGAACTGGTGCAGTTAAGGTAAAAGTTCAATCATTGACTTTGAAATGCTATAATTAAATGTTTTTCCCTCCTTGCTTTGTTTGCTTTTTGTTTTCACTTTCTTCTTGTTTTGTTTGATTTTTGTTTTCATTGTCTTCAATGCTGTACAGATAACTCCAGCTCATGATCCAAATGATTTTGAGGTTGGGAAGCGCCATAATCTTGACTTTATTAACATTTTTACTGACGACGGGAAAATAAATAGCAATGGTGGACCAGAATTTGCTGGAATGCCACGGTTTAAAGCTCGTGAGGCTGTGATTGAAGCATTGCAGAAGAAGGTATGTTTGATATCATTGATCTGTATCTGGGAAGACTTATCTTTCAGTTTGAGATCATGCAATTTTTATAAATATCATTTTCTCAGCTGCAGTGGTATGGATAGTTATATTTCTTGATTATGGGTGTGCTGCCCTCCTTTCACCCCACCTTGGGGCCCAAACATTGAAAGGATGAACTGCAAATTTCCCATTGAATTAAGAATAACTAACATCCCTAGAAGGAAGTTGCTAGAAGGGATGGTTATGCTGATTGCATCTGGATTAATGGTTCCTATTCTGAACCGTTGGGATTTCAGCGTTACTTCTGATGTAGACATTTTGCTATTGAAGATTTGCAAATTGAGAAGTAGAATTATTGCTTAATTTTATTTAAACTGTAAATTTTGGTTTATGTTGTCTTTAGCCCCCAAAAAGGAAAATGTTGTCAGTCTTTGGATGAAAATAAGGCATTGATGGTTCTATGGGATTAAAGAAGGCTTGATTTGTTATTGCATGATTAAAAAAAAAACCTGAAACAAGGAAAAGAAATCTAAAATCCAGTCAATGTCATGCATCATGGCATCATGTATGCTGTAAATCAAATACATTCTTTTCGGTCAGGTGGGTGTTTAATATGAATCATGAAAAGTCTTTAAGCTGTAAACCAGTGCATTTTGTCGCCTTATTCTATGCATGTATATGCATCATTTTTGGCATTAAATAATTTCTTATTTCACACAAGCAAGATCTCAAATTCATTAATTTATTTCTTATCGTTAGAAATTGTATAGAGGAGCTCAAAATAATGAGATGCGACTTGGACTTTGTTCAAGAAGTAATGATGTTGTGGAGCCGATGATAAAGCCCCAGTGGTATGTTAACTGCAGTAGCATGGCGAAGCAGGCTCTTGATGCAGCCATGGATGATCAAAACAGGAAGCTTGAGTTCATTCCAAAGCAGTATACTGCTGAATGGAAAAGGTACCCTTTTAGTATTTTTTTTTTTAACTTGCTGCCAATGTGTCATAGAATACATAATCTTGCCTGGAGTATTGTGCCTTTTTTGTGTCGGATGTTGTCAGATTCTCATATTTGATCTAGACTGCAGCATTTAATTAAGCAAAGCCTGAAAAAAACAATGAAGGAAACTACAGATTCTACAAATTTTAGATTAATAACTCTTGTTGCTTTCTATGGAAATGGCTCAGTGGCAGGGGTTAATTTCTATCATAATTCGGTTATATAATCTTATTATATTCGTCGCATAACATGAGTAACAGGTTCCAATCATTGCAGATGGCTTGAGAACATACGTGATTGGTGTATTTCAAGGCAGCTATGGTGGGGTCACCGTATTCCTGCATGGTATGTGACACTGGAAGATGATGAAATGAAGGAACCTGGTGCATATAATGATCACTGGATGGTTGCTAGAGATGAGGAACAGGCTCTAGCAGAAGCTAAGAAGAAATTTCCTGGGAAGAAATTTGAGATGTTGCAAGATCCTGATGTGCTTGACACTTGGTTTTCTTCTGGTCTTTTCCCATTATCTGTGTTGGGATGGCCAGATGATACAGATGATCTAAAAGCATTTTATCCAACTTCAGTCCTTGAAACTGGGCATGACATTCTCTTTTTTTGGGTTGCACGAATGGTTATGTTGGGTATTACGTTGGGAGGTGACATACCATTCAGGAAGGTGAGTGCAATATTTGTCCTCAATTATATACAGCACTCTTTCGATGGTGCTTCTAGTTCTTTATTGATTCCTTGATTATTTTCATTTTTTCAGGTTTACTTGCATCCTATGATCCGAGATGCACATGGGCGTAAGATGTCAAAGTCTTTGGGAAATGTAATAGATCCTCTTGAAGTAATAAATGGAATTTCACTTGAAGGTCTTCACAAGAGGCTGGAGGAGGGTAACTTGGATCCTAATGAGCTGGCTACTGCCAAAGCAGGGCAGGTGAAAGATTTTCCCAATGGTATTGCTGAATGCGGTGCAGATGCTCTCCGGTTTGCTCTTGTTTCTTACACTGCTCAGGTTCATGCTTCTGTGTACTTATTCCATTATGATTTATTTCCACTCGCATGAAAATTTATATTTATCCTGAATTTTTCTCAAGTGAGCCTGCATCTGGCAGCTAAACTTTTTTTTTTTTGGTTATTTTCTCATTTTAGTCAGATAAAATAAATTTGGATATCCAAAGAGTGGTTGGCTATCGTCAATGGTGTAACAAATTATGGAATGCTGTTCGTTTTGCTATGAGCAAACTTCCAGAGGACTATACTCCACCACCAACCCTAAATCCGGGGACAATGCCTTTCAGTTGTCGTTGGATACTCTCAGTGTTGAACAAGGCTATATCAAAAACCGTAATGTCATTAAATGCATATGAATTCTCAGATGCTGCGACCAGTGTGTATTCATGGTGGCAGTATCAATTCTGCGACATTTTCATTGAAGCAATCAAACCTTACTTTGCTGGTGATAATCCAGCCTTTTCCTCTAAAAGGAATTCTGCACGAGATGCTCTTTGGGTTTGTTTGGAAAGCGGCCTGCGATTGCTTCATCCGTTTTTGCCATATGTTACTGAAGAACTGTGGCAACGTCTTCCAGGAGTCAAGAGCCACACAAGGAAAGAATCTATAATGATATGTGAATACCCATCACCAATAGAGGTAAGCCAAGATTCGTTTAGCTAATACTTCTTTTGGCTTTGTTTATCCTGACAACTGAAAATCATGCTGACTGGGAACAAAGTATTTGTAAAGGTTCTACGTTTAATTTCTGTTTTTGTGCAATGGGTGTTATTTTTTCCCCTTTGCAGAGTTGGACAAATGAAAGGGTGGAATATGAAATGGACCTGGTTGAGTCCACTGTAAGGTCTTTTAGGTCACTTAGAGCAGAGCTGCTTACTAAGCAGAAGAATGAAAGGTAAATATGTGATGCTTCTTTCTTTTATTTTTAATTTTTAAAGAAGCATCTTTTGATTGCCTTGACATAAATTACAGCATCTATATGTCCATTTCTTATTTTAAGTCACATGATCAATAACAGCTAAATTTGATTAATTTATTTGATTCAGGTTACCTGCCTTTGCATTCTGTCAAAATGAGGAAGTGGCAGAAATCATTAGATCTTGTGAATTAGAGATCTTAACCCTTGCCACGTTATCATCATTAAAGGTATTTTAAACAATCTTTCTATTACGGGGTTACTGTTTTTTATGCTTGTTATATATTGCAGCATATTGAATAATGGATATCATCAGTTTCATTTCAGAATTTCAGATTATCTTATGGTTAATGTTTAGAGTGACTTTTAAGTTTTGCAAATGACAATTCTGCAGGTTCTACTCAATGGTGTAGATGAGGCTCCTGCGGGATGTGCATTTGAGAATGTTAATGAAAACCTTAAAGTTTATCTCAAGGTTCACGGAGCTCTAAATGCAGAAGCAGAACGTGAGAAGATCAAGAACAAGATGGATGAAATACTGAAGTAAGTGCTATCTATTTAAGAATGATATATGCATGTATACTTGGGTTCATCTTTGATTTGATAGATGTCAACATAACAAGAGAGTTGCCAGAAGTTACTGTTACAGTGGTCTTTACTTGTGTAGTGGTGCAATATGTAAATGGTTTGAAGGATGAAATTTGATGATTGTAACAGGCAGCAGGAGAAGTTGAAGAAGATAATGAATGCATCTGGGTATCAAGAAAAGGTTCCAACTCATATCCAAGAAGAGAATGCTGCAAAGCTGGCAAAACTTCTCCAAGAACTTGAATTTTTCAAAAAAGAAAGTGAACGAATGGAATCTGAAGTGGAGCAGCAAAAGTAAGGACGACCTCTTGAGTTTCTCCGTTATACATTGTTTTTCTTTGCAATGATTGTTACATTCTAAACCTCACCAATACATTGTCGATTTTGAGCAGTTAGTGGGTTATTCCTGATGCACGCCACGTTTGTCATGCAAGATTTCCCAGTTAGCTTTCTTAAATTTTTTTTTTTAACGGAAGTTTCATTGAGAATCTTTCTATTGTTAGAAATGTGCTTAGGATTTCAAGTTCTTGGTAACATCTCTATAGAAAATTCTGGTCAAAGTACTCCATAAGTCTTTATATTATAGGTTTTTTGTCAGTTTAGTCTCTCTATCTCAAAACTGATTAATCTAGTCTCTATTTTGAGATTTTGTGCAATCAAGTCCTTTTGTCTAACTTTGTTCAAATTGATTGTTGAGATTGACCATTAATGGTGTGCACTGGTAATAATGTGGCATTGACGTGTCAGTTTAAATTTTTTTTTTTTGAAATTTTGTTTGAAAAAGAATTTTGCTATGGGGTCAAATTAATAAAAATTATAAAATATAAAAATTAAATTGAATAAAATTGAAGAGTACGAGAATTGAATTGAATAAAATTTTATAATACAAGGATTAAATTGAACAAAATTTTATCATATAAAGATTCAATTAGGTACTTTTATTATTTTTTTGTTTAACGGTACATTTGTTCAAAAAATTATATTTTTATACAGTTTTTTTAATAATTAATACTGATTTAATTTTTCTTTTGTACAAAAATTGTATACACTAATTATATTGCTTAATTACAAAAAAACAAGGCTAGTCACAACAGAAATATCTTTTGTAACTGATAATTGTAAAAATTTGTAATTGATAATAAATGAATTCCTTTTTAGAACCAAGTAGGGTAACGTAGATGAAGTTACAAAATCAAGGAGGGCAACATAAATACATTCAAAAACCATTTCAATATTCTTCAAAAAAAAAAAAAAGAACTCAATACAAACATACATATGATATAATGTTATGCAATGAGAAATAACTCTTTGTCATCTCATAAAAAATTCAATTTAGTCGTACACAATTATCGTTTTACTTATGAAAATGATTGTCAATCACCTATCAATCTCTCTAGATTACAATTAAGAAAATGATTGTCAACCACCTATTAATCTCTTTAGGTTACAATATGACTTAAAAAGGTCAAACTTGTACAAATAAAGTTAAAAGATTTATACTTGATACATTAGCGTCGTCTTTTTTTTTTTTTCATTTGGAGGAAAGAGATTTGAATTTTACTTTTTAAGTGAGAAATTATACACCAATCAATAGATCAAATACTCAAGTACATTAACACTGTATAATTTTCATACATTATCAAATCATCATATGATGTCAATTCATTATAAAAGTAAATTTAAAATTTGCAAGAATTTGAAATTATAATATTAATAATTTTTTAAAAGAATACAATAAATATAAAAGCAATTTCTTTCCTCTCCAACTTCCTCTTAAATGTTTTTTTTTTTGTTTATCTCTCTCCAACAATGAACAAACCTTACACGTCTATGCCAACGGGTACATCAATTTCAAAGTGTCCAAGGTGTGATTTATCTATCTTCTAGGTTCCAATTTGTGGCTTATTGTAATATCTTCAAAACACTAATATACTTGTCTACTAGCATAATTCAAGAATAAGAGGTGTATGGCAGGGTAGACAAATAATAAGATTATGAATTATGGGAGAAAAAAGTTGATGAGAGGATGATGTGCTTGGTGATCTAATGCTTTCCCTTCATGATTTTCATAAGAAAAGACACCAAACAATAATCAAAAGAGCCTTGAGTAACCTTTGAGAGAATTGACAAGAGTCAAGAATCTATATATGATGATATGCAGATACTGTACAAGAAGACTTTTAGAGAATAAAAAAATTTAAAAGTTCTTGTATTCTCGCATTTTGTCCAAATCAACTTTTGTACTTAAAATCAAAGTAATTTAATATTTTTAATTTTAAGAATTGTTTTAATTTAATTTCTCCCTTAATGACATTCAATTTGGATGTTAAAAGAGATGACGTTAGTGTTGACGTAACTACGAGCCAGTCTAATTGCCAAAAATTATCAATATATGAAAAATTAATGCTAACTAGGTAGTTGAAATCAATTACCCGACCTAGCTTGAAGTCTCGTTTGGCAAAGTCTTTGTTGAACTGTCACTCCAATGAAGGATGAGAAAAATTGCATTTGAATGAGCGGTCATCGAAGCGGGGGGCAAATGGTGGTGGTGGCTGGTCAGATGAAGAGGCTGCAGAAGTAGAAGCCCAAGTGCGGTTGGACAAGATGCCATTGGAGGAGTAACAATTAAGAGATGAATTGGTAGAAGGTGTTTGGGGGGCATGAGAATTAACCTAAGTGAAGCACTTGGGTGGAAAAGGTAACCAATTTCACGAATCAAAGGTTTGAGGGAAGGTAGGGTTTTAGAGTTTTGAAATGTGAGAAATTTTGAAGTTTAAAGAAAATGAAATGAAATGCACAAAAGAAGGATTGTTAGGAGCAATGGAAAATGGTAAGAAATGGTGTATTCAATGCAAATTTAAGGAAGAAAACAAAGGTGACAAATGAGGGGAAGAGAATTTGGAAAAAGAAAGTTGAATAGTGGGATGAAAATGAGCTGTCAAGTGCTTAAAACCCCACAATGTATCGATACATTCAAAACAAAATGCTTTAATTTTGGCTACTTGACGAAATGTATTGATATATTTTCTAGGCATCGAAACATGTTCTTGAATGTATCGATACATAGGCAAATGTATCGATACAATTAGGATGGGATTTTAATGTTGGCTATTGGACAAAATGTATCAATATAACAACAAGATGTATAGATATATGTTCTTCATGTATTGATACAATGTGTCATGTATCGATACATAAACCTCTATAGCTGTGAACATGATGCTTTTGACTCCAAAACTTCGTGAGTTGGTCCAGACATTTGAGTTAAGCAAACTAGTGTGAGTTGTTACATTTTAAAAATACTGTTAAAAACAGGTCTGGAACTTGTTCAAGTGAAAGATCAAGAATTTGAAAGAAAAATGTTAGTTCACTCAACAACTCTCCAATAAGCCTTAAGAATCAGACGATGACGATATCAACCCTAATTCACTCCTAGTCATACAAAAATGGTCTCTATCTAATGCTTTTGTAAAGATATTAGCCAGTTTATCTTTTGTACCTATACACTCAAGCACAATATCTCCTCTTTGAACATGATCTCTAATGAAGTGATGCCTTATTTCAATGTGTTTAGATCTAAAGTGATGGATGGGATTCTTTGTGAGATTTATGGCATTAGTGTTATCACATCTTATGGGAATTTTGTTCATAGCTAGTCCAGAGTCTTCTAATTGTTGTTTCATTCATAACATTTGAGAACAACAACTTCCAACAGCCACATATTCAACTTGAGTAGTAAATTGAGCTACACTATTTTGTTTCTTGGAGAACCAAGAAATTAGCATACTACTTAGGAATTGACATGTTCCAAATGTGCTCTTTCTATCTATCTTACATCCACAAAAATCGGCATCTGAGTATGAATGGAGATCAAAGGTGGAACTCCTTGGATACCATATTCCTAGATTATATGTGTCTTTCAAGTATATGAAACTTATTCCCAAGCATGACACTCATATTGATTCCATAAATCCTCATGTGCTTACATTGAAAAGTCATGTCTAGAGAAATGAAATGTTCATGTGCCTATGTTGAAAAATCTTTACAATGAATCATAAGATCAATCCTTGAACTTTTCAAAAAAAAAAAAAAAGAATAAGATCAATCCTTGAAATATGAATCATAAAATCTTTACAATGTTCATGTGCTCCATATTGTCAAAAGGCCAATGTTTTGGCCTTCATGGAATGTGGAGGTTTTCTAACCTCCATATGTAAAAAGATCTACTTAACGACCTAAGAAGGAGAAGAAAAGAGAACAAAGTGAAGGGCCAAAGAAAAAGACGTTGAAGCTCAGAAGGATAATGAAATGCTCTGTTTGCAATCAAGAATGACATAATAGGTCAAATTGTCCAATGCACCAGGTAAGTGTTATCTATTATGTATCTTGTTGCTTAATTTAGTTATTATTTATATTGCTAGTTACTTATTTTATATAATTTGCATGTCTAGAATTAGACAAGCACACAAAAAAGTCATTGTCAAAAGAGGAAATCTTTTGCTAGTAAAGCAAGTGAAGTTGTTGCTGGTACACTAAGTGAACTTGCTACTAGTGCACCGAGTGAACCTGCTACTAGTGCAAGCCAACTTGCTGCTAGTGTAAGTCAAGATGCTGCTGGGTTCATTGTATCTATTGTTATTAAAAGGAAAAAAAGTGAAAGTTGCTAAAAGAACCCAATCTGCTGCTACAACTATGAAGGCCTTTAGTTCAGAAGATGTTGTTGTCCCAAGATTGAAATTGAAGCATGTAAACCTTAAGGAGAATGGGATAGCAGCCTACAGAAGTTAAACCCAATCTATCTCAACATCCACAACTCATTTAATTCAGATTTCTATTGTAAATGTAAGTAACAATTTAGTCCCTGTTTGTCACAGCCTGATTTATGGGCCATGACCGACGCATGGCCCAATGAGCATAGCCTATCTTACTTATATTGCTTAACGTCTTATCAATTAATGCATCCATGCACATTTCAACTAGTGTAAAAGTAACCAACTTTTGATGGCATTATCAATTAAAATATACATGTACTGCTCAAGACATGTAACTTAGTAATTTACATTACATGAACATATTCACAAAACAAAAAGGACCTGTGACTTCCAACAAAAAAAATTACGGTAAAAGGATTGCTATTGAATGTCATACACCTACCCAGGAGACGAACTACATGGACTACTCGATCTAGGATCCAACAGTCTCTTGATCTGAAAACATGAATTTTTAAAACAGTGAGTAAAAACTCAGTGAGCGAACCTTAGAAGGAAACAAGCAGTAATAATAAGGAAAGTTGAAAACCATGATGCACTTATTTGGAAACAAGATAATCTACATCAGGTTAATATTAAAACCCCTTCCACTTAACCCGGAGTTATTAAACATTCAATGATAAAACAACTATGAAATTACATCAATCATTTGAGCAAGATAGCAAAATCGACGGTTTATCACAAACCGTCACGGAATAAGGGTTTGTTCAACCATACGAGGGTTTTGTGTTAGAACCTTTTTTTTCTCAATTTAAAACAATTTGCAATAAAGGAGAATTTCTCAAGGTTCACATACCATATAATCACATTTTTCCATCATGCATACTATATCACGCATATATATATATATATATATAAGATCACATGCAATTACATACACCACCCCATTCTCTTCAGCTCTGGTGCACTCCCTACTCGCACCATACACCACCCCACTCTCTTCAACTCTGGTGCACTCTCTACTCACACCAAGCAATATGATCATGTGTGCACTCTTTACTCGCACAAAGCAATATGATCATGTGTGCACTCCCTACTTGCACAAAGCAATATGACCATGTGTGCACTCTCTACTCGCACAATCCCCTGGTCATTAATACACATTATCCATTCACTCATATCATTATCAACACAATAAAATGAGCATGTATTCATTTTCTTTACACAATGTACACACTCATCACATTAAAATAATTGTCAAAGGCTTGTTCTCGGGACTCATTTTTAAATAAGAAATTAGATATAAATCATTCAAGCATTTCATCTCAACTCAATTAAATTTCCAAAAACAATTTGAAATGCAAGCTCACTCACAGTATTAGGAGTTCGAAATACTCTTATTCTTGGTCCTCTATCACACTGTCTTTACCCTTATTAGAGGGCTCACCACCTATACATAATACACGACACATAATTCAATATATTGTGTCATACCATTATAAATCTACTTCATGCTCTATATGAATGCATGAGGTTGTTCGGATAGTCACTTAAATACGATATTACACGTTGGATCAATTGTGATTGGAATAAAATGGTATTAGCCTAATTCGATCTATCACCCGATTAATTAACCAATATGTCCAATTTAACTCCAAAAAATTCCATTTCTCTCCCAATACTCCAAATCATTAAACACAATTTAAATAACTTGAAATATGACAAAATCATCCTCACATTTTCTCTTGGAAAATTCGACCATGGTGGGTGTACTAACAATATAATTTTTCATATTTGATTCTCACACCATAAATCATTAATTCCTAACCAAATCACTTGAAATAAAATCGCATCCACCATCAATATTCCACATGAAAAATTCGACCATGAGGGGTAATGTAAGGACATGGATTTTTCTTGCTTGGTTTTCACACTACACATCATCAAACAACTAAAAACACTAAAATAATATGTTTTCTAACTAAATTCATCATCAAATCCTTTCTCTTAAAGTTTAACCAGCAAAGGTTCCATCATGAAATAATAAATTTCAGCCATGGAAAATGCAAAAGAATGCATAGGAAAGGTAGATCATTAGCTAGAATTAAGAAATTTCACCTTTAATCACTTGTTTCCTTGAAATCAAATGATTTCCCCTTGAATTCTTCCTTCTAAGGTTTGTTCTTTCTTTTCTCCCTTTTGTTCTTGCTATGGCCGACCAAGAGAAATGAAATGGCTAAAGTTTAAATGGGTTTTTAAAGGAAAATATTAAATGGCCAAAAATTTGTCATGTGTCACCATTCCATTGGTCCATGTGCAAATACTTAATAACTAAGCAATCTCTTTCCACCACACATAATTATCCAAGGTATAAAATGAAATTCTTGTGCTGGACATGTGTTTGGTGGTGTAAAATTACAATTTTGCCCTTGGACGACAAAATGACTATTTTACCCCTATACTCGAAAAAAATACCGGAATTAAAATTCTTCATTTCTCAAATTCAAATTATGTTCTAAATAGTCAATCTTGGTCAAAAACCTCTTCCAACATTCCAATCTTAACCTCAGGTGACAAAATAACCATTTTGCCCTTACGTTATGAAAATTTCAATTTGACTCCAAATTAGTCATCAAACTCCGAATCACCATATTAAGTTATTCTGGGATTTTAAAATTCTCAATTTCATCTTAAAATCTCTATTTAGTCTAGTCCAAGACTTAATTCAACTTAGTTGTACCACTAGGTACACTATCGATTTTTTTTTGACGATTTTTTTCAAGGTTTTCCAAGTATACAAGCATGTTATCAAGCACATGCATGACATAGCAAATATTTTATAGTGTTGGGCTTGACAAGATCTCACATTGTTCATGTCATGTTGTTTTATGATTTTGCTAGTTGGATATTTGATGATCTAATGTGTATGTATCTTTCAATAAGCTTAAAGGCCAAATCAATTTGGTTGTTGCAACTGGCCATGAGAATTCAAGGTTATTCATATCCAAGAGGTAGTTATTGATGATAAAAATTGTCACTTGCATTATGATCATATCGCTTTAGCATTATTTTTGCGATTATAACACTGATTTTGTTCATATTGCTATAGAAAATTCCAAAATAGAAGCAACCCAATAGATCGGATTCGATTGCTAATTTACTACTGAAGAAAGCATTAAAAAGGGTAAAATACCTCAATCTCCTTAAGTTTTAATCGAAATTTCAAATGGGTTCATTAGTTTTTAAAATAGACACTTTGCCCTAAAAGTGTAAACACCGTTAATAAGAATATAAAATGACTAAAACACTTATTTTCTTTATTAATTTAAAAAATTATTATTATATTTTTTTGAAAAAAAAAAGCATCGATTAGTGCTCTTTTACTTTTTTAAAATAATAAAAAAATTAATAAAAATTATATAATAGTAATAAAGGGTAAAATTATCATTTTAATATTATCACATCATCAAACTAATAGAAACACTAACGGTTGACTAACGACTAGACCTATGTGTCCAGTGAAAGATGTTTTTTTGAGACGGAATGTTTATTTCAAAAACTAATAGACATTTAGAATTTTAATTAAAACTTAGGCGGATTGGGGTATTTTACCCCATTAAAAATTACTAGAATTTGTTGTGGTTTATCTGCTGTCTTGGTATAATTAAATGATATACTCATTTTTTTTACTAGGTACTTAAATGTTATGTAAATGTTACTGCCATGTTTTTGTCAATATTATATGTATATAGGTGGCATTGTTTTGTAATTGGCATATATTGTACAAGGGCTCTATTTGATTTAGGTCAAAGCACTGTCAGCTTACAAACCTCTTGTAAAGGTTATACACATACACACACATAAGTGCCTTTCTTTCCTAAGAAGATAAGTGTTCTTGTTGTCTCTTCTTTCATATTTAATTATAATTATAATTGTCAAAGTACTTTTGAAAGCAACGACTACAATGTTAATATATGGCTTCATTTACTTTTATTTTTAGCCAATATATGTATTATTGAAATGATACCAATAAGAAAAAACACTTAATAATCTGAAAAGTGAGTTAGCTATTTTTTTATTCAATTTAATCTCTAAATTTTATTCAATTATGCCCCCACACATTGAATTTTTATTTAATTTAGTCTCTATATCTTAAATTTTTTCTTCAATTTAGTCCCTCAGATTTTTTTTTAAGGAAATTTTTTTTCTTGGTATGCCATGTGGCATTACAATTGTAAGTATGGTTGGATGACGTGGCAATTTCACATCAACTTGTTAGTCACATCTCCATTGCCATGTCTGCATTAACGTTTTCCCTTTTAACTGCCAAATTGGATGCTATTAGGGGGAGAGACTGAACTGGTGCAATTCTCAAAATTTAAGAATTACATTGTTTCGATTTTGAGTACAAAAACTAAATTGGACAAAATGTGAGAATATAGGGACCAAGTGAGTATTGTGGCCAACAAGAAATTGTTTTAATCTTTAATGTATTTTTTAAAAAATATTATTAATATTTAGTTTTCAATCTCAAAAGTTTCTAAATTTATTCTATAATAAGATGTCATCATTTGATAGCATGATAGTGTGCATAAAATATATACTTATTTTTATTTTTAAAATTTGTATCATTTACGCATTATTATTATTATTATTGTTGTTGTTGTTGTTGTTGTTGTTGTTGTTGTTGTTGTCGTAACGTGCGGATCCGTATGAACCCGACCGCTAGACGTGAATAACTTGGGGAGTCGCTACCAATCTTTTTTACTTAGGTGTGATTGGCCACCTAATCAAATTCGTTCTATTCAACGAAGTACTAAGTCAGCTTTAGGTTCGTCAAAAGAGCAATAAACTGGTCTACGTATTTTTTAGGGTTTGGGTTCGGGAGTACGGTTATGCACGGGGAAGGATTAGCACCCCCGTGACGCCCGTTCTACTAACAGTACCATTTAATCACTTATCATCTTAACCCCTTTATTTCGTTCTTGTGTTTCCTTTATTATTATTCTATTAATCAAGTTAGAATATTTTACGCGTTTGACGTACATGTGATGCAATGGTACAATGCATGGCATAAAATCGAGAGTGCCAAACAAAGACCTTTTATTGAGTGTACTTTCTGAATCCGCCCATCATACTGGTGGGATCCGGGAGTATCCTCTCACCTAGAGAGATACCTAAGAAACTCGCCTTCGCAAGTTCACTAGGTAAATCCCAACGTTGGAATAATCGTTTGTGAAAGAAAACAGTGTTTTTGTGAATACAAAAATCCTAATACGGGTAAAAACCTTTTATTAAAGATATCTCTTTGAACCCTCCCATTATACTGGTGGAGCTCGGAAGTATCTTTTCACCTATGGAGTTTGCCAATGAAACTCGCCTTCGCAAGCTTCCTCGGAAAGTCCCATCATCGGGATTTATACCCGTATACAGAATACATCTATATGCCATGACATTTAACAATGCAAGCATGATACGCAATATACTCGTAAATTCCATGTTTATTTTTGTTTTTATTTTTTTATTATTATTTATTATTATTTCTGTTATTGTTGTTGTTATATATGTGTGGGTTTAAATTTATTACTATCATTGATTCTTATTTATTATATTTATGAATTTTTAATTAAATATATTTAAGGGTTTTTATCCCTTTTTATATTTTTTATTTACTATTATTATTTTTATTTTTATTTTTTATTAGAACTATCGAAATTTTGAATTAGGACCCTCCCATCATACTGGTGGGATCCTAATTAAAATTCCTAACCTAAGAAAATTCACTTAAAATTGCGACTTCTCGCGTTTCGGATGAAAATCTTATCATCGGTCATTAAATTTACGGTTATCTTATCTATATTAAATAAATTCATTTTTATCTCATTTTCATCATCTCTTTATTTTTTATGACACTATCTAGTTTATCATCCGCACATGAGATTCCTATTTATTTCATTTCATTTATTTATTTATTTATTATTATTACCAAAATTATCATTTTTTATAATTTTATCTTCATCTCTTAACGACTTAAATGAATACAGGTCATCTTTTCTTTTGTATTTATTATATTTGTATTTATATTTGGGGTTAATTTAGTAGATAATAATCCTTTTGTTTATTTAATTAGAAATCTCGAAATCCTATAACTGAGACCCTCCCATCATATTGGTGGAGTCTTAATTTTAGATCCCGAACCTAGGGAAAATTCATCTGAAATTGCGACTCCTCGCATTTCGACCAATCCTCCCTTCATAGGTATTAATTCCAAATCAAACATTATATATATTTTATACTTAATAATTTCATGCTAAATCTTATTTTTTTTTATTTTAGTTTATTTATTTGTTGACTTTTAGATCAAACCTTGAAACTTTCATAATTGTAAATATTGATCATAAATACATTTTTATTTTTACTAATTTTCCTAACCTATTTTTTTAGAATGGGCTAAAGTTAAATCAAAATTACATGTTAATTTAACAAAATGAGCTGGACCCAAAATAAATCAAAACAAGCCCACAAGTCCAAAGGTAAGAATTATACCTTTCTAGGCCACTATTGGCCCCACTCGAAGGCCCACGGAAGGCCCAGGCCTACTGCACCCAGTTTGCCTCTTGAAACCCACAAGGCTGAGCCCAAAACGCACAGCTTTGGGTGTTTGCCTAGCAGCTTGTAATCCTCCAAAACGACGTCGTTTTTGAAGACCCTAAACCTAAGTATTTAAACTTTCTTTTTCCTTTCTCCTCTCATTTTTTGCCCTATTTTCTCTCTCTAGCCACAATCCTCTCCCTTTTCTCTAACACAACCCTTTCCCCCACCGGTGTCGTGCCTGTTCCGCTCTCCTCTCCGACAGCTCTCTCCCTCACCGATCTCTCTCTCACTTTTTGCCAGTGTCGCTCAGATCAGCCTCTCTCTTTCGATTTTCTCTCTCCCTTCCCTACCCCCATTTTTCAATCGCCCAGATCAAGCTTCTCTCTCCTTCTTCACCCCTCACCAATCTCCCTCATCGATCGGTCTCAACCCATGCCCCCTTTTTTTCTTTTTTGTTTTTGGTTGTTCTTTTTTGGTTTTCTGCTTTTGTTTGAAAATTTTTTTGGGTTGTTGCCTGCTTTTGTTCGGTTGGATCTCAGAAAAATTTTGGTTTTTTGCTTTGGTTGGTTTGTTTTTCGAAATTGCTCTCTTGTCCAAATGCCCTTGTCTTTTGTTTTTAAAACTGGATTGTCCAAAATTTTAGACAATCCGGAATGGAGCTTTAACAATGGAAGGGGGGCTGGCTACCGGTCATGATGAACCGGGGAAGAAGACTGAGCATAGCTTAGTCTTTTCCCCGTTTTCTCTCTCTTTTTTATTTTTTAATATTATTTTAAATTTATTTTTTTTATTATTTTTTAGGTGTCTATAGTTGTTGTATTCACTGTTAGGGTTTCTAAGCACTTAATACAACATAGGGATGAAAATGGATCACATATATTAACATGCTTCGAGTAAAGTATAAGGTTCATAAGATAATTCATTGTGACGACTTGATGCCTCATGTGGGGTGGTTTAGAAAAGATAATGGAGAATAACTTCAAAAGGCTTATGTTGTTTAAAATTTTACTCATGCAAATATATATTTCGCAAAAATAGTATAATGGCAAATAGAATATTGATTATATAGAGAATTGTTTTAAAAATTTTACCAAGTATTAAAATTAAGATAATTTAATTTTATCTAAATAGTCAAAAAGAAAATAATTATTTAAACTAAAATTAACAAGAATAAAAATCAAAGTAGACATAAAATCTAATAAAAATAAATAGAAATAAGCCTAGAAATACAAAATCTCTCACACTTGATCTAAATCTTATCTCTCTTTCTTAATTTATTTCAATGGGTTAAATTGTTAACTTAGAGTCCTCAATTATTTATAAAGATTTCTCAATCCAACTTATAAAAATATTTATTTTAACCAAATCAATATATCCCTATGTGAATTAAAATTAAACTCTAATTCTAGCTACATAAGGTATATAGATATATCTTTATCCTGTACACAAATCAATTATTATGATCATATGCTATTTCAATCTTAACCTACACTACATTCCCTCTCCCAAGTTATGTTTAAGTTTCGAAACCAATTTAATTGATAGTTAAGCAATTAAAAACATTAATAATAAATTGGAATAAACAATTCAATTTTATTGAAAATAAGCAAAAAAGAGATTAAAAATTCAAATTATATGTGAGTTCAATTATAATCCAATAAAAATAAAATTAGCTACTCATCATTGCAAAGATAAATAAAAATATGTGAAGTTTAACTATTAAAAGTAACAAGAAAAAAAAAGCTAAAGAAAAAGACAAAACAAACATTTGCAGTCTTGCTCTTCAAGCTTCAATATCAACTTTTAACTTCTTGAATCTTCTTTGGTTGTGTCTTTAACCTCTCCTAAAGCACCCTTTAAATACTAATAATCTTGACCTAAAATTCCTTAAATTTAACATAATTTAACCTAATGACTCTAACTTTTGGGTTTAGAAGGGTTATGAGGCCCAAATATCAAAATCATCATATAAATTGCCATTCTTGTAGCATTACACTCAATTATATTCAGACATAATTTTCTCTATCTTCGAAATAGAATTAGGCAAAGTGTGTCATGAAAGTTGTATCTCTATGTCTTAGCTTTCCAATGGCTCAAAAATCACATCATTTGGATATTTGGAGTAAGAGTTATGGTCAAAAAACTGAAGCATGTACGAGTAGGATTTTGAGTCTTTTAAACACCTTTCTTTCCAAGATTAAGCCTTTTTCCTTTACATCTTACAAAAGTATAAAAACTAATAAATAATAGCCAAATTGAAGCAAGTAAACATAAAATTAAAATAATTCAATAAAATAAACTAATTATAAAAATAACTAAAAATACCTTAATTCTAGTTCAAATTTAAGGATTTAGCTAACATTTAAAAACAAAATAAGACTAAAAATAATTCTATAAAATAGAATTGTCATAACTCCAAACTTAAGATTTTACTAATCCTCAAGTAAAAGAAAAAAAATAAAGAAAACTAAATGTTTTTTAAAAAAAAAGACTTTTGCAAGAGATAGAATTACCAAGTCATTATTTCTCCAATTTTCCTTTAAAAATTATCTCCAATTCCAGTTTAAAATAAAATATAGATAATCTTTAAATTCAAATATCAATTCAAGTGAAAAATTCTTAATTTTTCTCTCAAAAATTATCCCCAATTCCAACTTAAGATAAAATACAGATAATCTTTAAATTCATACATCAATTCAAGTGAAAACTTATTTTTCGAATGAACTTCTTGTGTGTGTGAATAATATCTTACAAAGAATAGTATGCAATTCAAATTAAGTTATACTAACTCAAAGCACAGTTTAGCACTAGAATCTCATAAATTTGGTTTTCATCTCTCTTTCGACTAATATAAACAAACATTTATTCAAGAATCAATAAGTATTTATTAGGCTTCTAATGTAAGGCTAGGGTCAAGGTATGATAAAAGAAATAAGCTTAATTTCACTCCAAGCATGTAATTAGGCTAGGACCTATTTGAGCTTAATTTTTTTTTTCACCAAGCACCCTCAAACTTGTTTTACACTTTTCTTTTGCACAACACATTTTATTTATTTCTTTTTTTTATATAGCCAAACTTATTTTTTATAATTAAGAACAAAGGGTAAATTTTTCAACACCAATTACTTTCTTTTATCACTCCACTTTTCTCCTTTAATTTAATTTTAAGCTTGAGACACTTCCTAGAAAAATCAAAATACTTACGAGTAAAAGTTTCAAAATGTTGGAATTATATAAAAAGGCTAAGGCTAACATAATTGTTTCTTTACAAAGAAAAAGTAAATTAGGCTCAAAAAAAGTGACTAAGGATAAATATATAATAAGATAAACTAAAAAACAAAAGCTCAAACATTCCAAAAATAGCCTAAATCACTTCTTATCCTAAGTGTTATCTAGGATTTCTACTTGAGAGAGAATCAAACAAATTTTAGAATTCTAGACTTCACTATACTTTTTTCTCAGCGTAAACTTTTTTCAAATCACATAACAATTCTAAGTAAAAGATTTAATATTCAAATTATTGAAAGTCGCATTCTAAAATAAAGTTAACACAAGAAAATCACATAAAATTAAATCATAACCATAAGTTTCCTAAAAGCTAAAAATCACAATATAGTCAAAATACCATCATAGGATTTGGAAAATCATATATAAAGTGCAAAATATCTTAAGCAATTTTTTTTATTTTTCTTTTAATTTAACACAAATAAAGCATGCAAAACATAACTTTAAAAGACATAAAAACAAATAAAAGTAAATAAGTATAAACATAATAAAAGGCACAATCTAAATAAATTCTAAAAGAACTCTTCCAAACTTGGAACAACACATTGTCCTCAATGTGATAAAAAAATTAAGAAAAAGTAAAGAATACTCTCCTAAATTATTAGATGAATTCCACTAGTCATCTGCATCCACCTCACTAAAATTATCATAAGAGTCCGAATTTGTGAGTAAAGAAGGGAAAGTAGCTATATCTCTTCCGATATACTCTGCATATGCGTGCATCATTTGCTCAAGTACTCAATTCTACCTCTTTTAGTGGTCCAGATGATGATTAATTCATTCCATTCATTTAAGCGACGCGACAGGTTAAAGTTGTTTATAGAAGTTGTGGAGTAACTTAAAAAGAACTACTAGCCACAATTTCAAACTCTTCCAATTGCCTTAAAATGCCTATGGTGATTGGGATTTTAGGTTGTTGCAATTCCTTTCTACCATTCTAATGCACACTAACTTTCTCACACATGGCAATTATCAACGAAAGAAATTCTATACCATTTCGTTTACTTTCACTTGTTTGCAATATGGCATGAGAAATAACCTTACCAATGTCAATGGATTTATGCGTCAAAATGGCATAAATAAGAACTGCGTAATCTTTTGTCACATTGTTGATATGAGTAAATGGGAGCAATCTCACCATCATCAAATCCAACCAAACTTTCAGCTTTTTTTTCATTGCACTACGCTTGAATAAGATAGGTTCGCCATAGGACGTTTTCCATTGTGCTCCCACAACATAAAGCTTCGAGATGATCGCATCACAATTGTGAGACCCTATCCCAGTTGTTAAAAGCCAGTATTGTACATAGTGGTACAATTAAGTTAAATTGAGCTTAAATAGAAATTCTAAGAGGAATTTCAAAATTTTGAAACCCACAGAATAGCTCAGAATAATGATTCGGAGTTCAAGGTCTAGTTTGGAGTCAGTCGGGAAAATTGACCGGTTAGGGACAAAACGGTCATTTTCTCATTTGTTGATTAATGGAGATTTTTAACCAAGATTTGATCACATTGGACCAAAAATAATTATATGACATACAGTTATGATTATGGGATCATAAAAATGATGTTTAGCAGTGTAAAAATGGTGATTCTCGATGTTTTTGGAACACAAGGGTAAAATGGTAATTTTACCACCGGAGTACTAAACGTGAATTTTTTTTGAAAGGATTTTGCCCCATTTGGTTAATATGGATTAATGTTAGTGTTATTTGAAGTTGGACAGTGAAAATAATGAAATTTCGGTACATTTCGGAATGTAGGGGTAAAATCGTAATTTTACCATCTTGGGGGCAAAACCGTAATTTTCCACTACCAGAGTAAATTTTTCCAGCCATGATCATCTTTGGATCAGATTTGAACTTGATTAATCAAGTGGTGGAAAAAGAATGAGAAGAAAAGTCAAAAAAGTAAAGAAAATGAGCCAATGGCATAATGCCATGTGGCAACTTGTTTATTTTATTATAAAGGCCATAAAAATCAGCCTTAACCCTCATTTTCTCTCTCTAAATTCTGGACAAAAACCGATTGAAGGGAAGAAAAGAAGAATAAAGGGGAAAACCATGAAAACCTGGACAAAAATCCATAGATTCCAAGTGTTTTCCAAGATTCAAGCAAAATAAAGGTAACTTTTCTTTAGATTTACTCTAACCCTAGCTTACCTATGCTTTTGTTTTTGATTTCCATGCTTGAATATTGAGATATCATGATGAAAGAAATTCTGAAAAATGGGTATGAATGAGGATTTGATGTTGGATTGGATTGAATTTAGACTATGCTAGTGTTTAGAGGTAGTTAAGCATGATTATGAACAAAAATGGAAGAAAGAAATTGAATCTCATGGGTGTTCTTCATTAGGCCGAACCTAGGGTGGAGAATGCATGAGGAAATTTGTTCATTTCAAATGAAATGATTTCATTTGAAATGAAAGAAATTAGAAAATGACAAATTCAAGTGAAAAATGTAGTAGAAAAAAATTTTCAGTGCTAATGCACTGTATTGGCCGAATTTTTCCATAAAGAAATGGAAAAGGTTGAATGCTGAAATTGGCATTAATTAAATGGTTTGTGGTGAATTAAGGTATTATAAAAAGAATGGATCAATTTGGAATCAAATTGGACATAATAGCCGATTAATCGGGTAATCAGTCGAAATTAGGCAATACCGCGCTAAAGCGATAATCGGACGCATTTTTGCCTTTGCGTATCATACGTTAGTAATTTAAATTAGTTTATATTAGTTTGGGGGCAATATAGTAAATTTTTTAATTTTATTCTGTATTAAGGTGGTGAGAAGTCCAAGAAAGGCAAGGGAATCGTGATTGAGGATTTTTAATCCAAGAGCATCCGGAATCCGGATTTGTGAGACGGTGAGTGAATTTGCATTTCAAATTTCTTGGAAAATGCACATTGTATTGATTAGGATAATTAAATGATTTATCCAAAGTTTTTTTTTAAAACACGTGCCGGGAACAAGCCTTTGATAAAAATGATTTTTATGTGGTAAATTGTGTTATGCATGAAGGCATAAAATTACGCGGTATGTATGAAAGCATGAAAATTATGTGATGAATTGTGGTATGCATGAAGGCATGAAATTGTGCTGTCATATATGTGTAAATATGTGAGATGTATTGATGTTTAATTGTGTTGAATATTGCTCATCTATATGATGCTTATATGTATGGCTAAGAAATTTACGTGAATTCGATATAATCGCGCACGTGCGAAGTGGGAAATGCACATGCCAATAATGGTGTGCAAAGTGGGGATGACGATACGTAACGCCCACGATTTCTGGAAATTATCACGCATGAACTTTGGTGAAGCGTGATTCGCTGTCTAGGGGCTTGCAGGGACGGCGATACGTAACGCCTGCAAGTGCTCAGATAAATGTCTTTATGTATATATGTAATTGTATGGTATGCAAATTGTTTGAAATTGAAGGTGAAAATATTTCAGTGACGTTAAATATGATTGCGATGCATCTGTGTATATCAACATGATGCCTACATGTATTATTGAGAAATTATGTGAAATTGAGTGTTCTGAATCTGTGTACCCTTGTATTATGCTGATATGCATTATTAATAAATTATGATGAAGTTGATGCAACCGTGCATGTGCGGAGTGGGAAGTGCAATGCCGGTTGAATGATAAAGAGTGTGATAATTACGACCGTGCATGTGCGGAGTGGGAAGTGCAATGCCGGTCTAATGATAAAGGTTGTGATAATTACTACCGTGCATGTGCGGAGTGGGAAGTGCAATGCCGGTAGTGATGTATGAGTTGAGAGTATAGCAGAGTGGAGGAAAAGATGGGACAATGAATGAGATAGAAGGATTGGTGAATTAAATTGTAGGTGGTACATATGCATATATGAATTGTACGGGTTGTGAAACCCTTATTATGTGACGGTTTGCAAACAACCGTCGATTTACTACTTTGATAGAATGATCAGTGTAAATTCAAGGATGTTTAATGCTTGAATACGTAATAAATTCCTAGGTGAGGGAAAAAGGGTTTAAAATAGTAGTTAGATAGAAAAAAAAATGGCTTATTTTCAACCAGTGCATCATGATTGTTAAATTTCCTGGTCGAGATTGCTTGTTCTCTTCTAATATTCACTCACTGAGTTTTGTACTCACCGTTTTCAAAAATTCATGTTTTCATATCAGGCGACTGTTGAACCCTAAATCGAGGAGTCCCCGTAGAGCATCTCCTGGGTATGTATTTGGCATTCGATAATGATACCTTTTATTGTAAATGTCTCCGCTGGAAGTCTTGGGTCCTTTGTATTGTAAATACCATCTAATTATGTGAATATGTGTAAGCAATGTGAATTGCTAAATACATGACTGGTATAGTGCATGTATATTAATGTTGATAATGCTATTGTGATTTGGCTGTGTTCACACTCGGGAAAGGTGTGTGTATGTATGATTGGTTATGCCATTGTTAATTGGCGTTGTATGCACTTTGGGTGCATTACATGTGTATGCATCACACAGTAGTACGATAAGTAAAGTAAATGGATAGGCTTGCTTGGGCTTAGTGAGCTATGCTCACTAGGTTCTTGCGCCGGTCATGGCCAGGGAATTGGGTCGTGACAACAATCTTGAAGATCCTTCAAGTATTGTCCATATTGTTAATGTTTGAAGTTTCAAAAAATTCGTTGATGGCTCGATTGTGGAATAGTACTTGTTTGTCACATACAAAAGCAACACCATGAACATACTCAAATACATTCGCATAAAACTCCTTTACCATTGGCACAATTGTAGCTTCGGGTGGATCACAAAAATGCTGCCAATGTCATTCTTAAATCATCTAATGTATCTCCTCATAATGGATTAGAAGAATATTTAAACTTCGTTTAAGGATGGGCACCTTGTTAATTAGTGATGCATAATATCTTGTTGAAGCATAAGCTGAGACGAACTTCGTTTGATCAATCACATCACTTGAACTTGGTTTTGAACGCTTAAGTGCCATTACTGCAAAAAATCTAAAAATAACCAACCAAGACAAAAGCCAACCAAAATAATAAGAGTTCAATTCCATCCAAAATTTTTTTTAAAAAAAATTGAGCACTAAATATAATAAGTGTGTAAAAGACATCAAACCAAATAATTTCTACACAATTTATTTCAAAAATCATCAAGTGTCTGAATGCCATAGTCTAATTGGTTCCCAACCAAAATTGCAATTACTGCTATAAGCATATCATCCACCAATCAAATTTCTACCAACTCACACCATAAGCAACAAGACTTTCAACAAATGCATTAGCAAGCACATAAAATTCTATGAACCCAACCTATAAGTAGCAAAAAATTCACTATAATCATTCTCAATTAAACCAACATTTTCCTAACCCAAAGCATAGATAAGAAGACAAATCTACATACCCATCATCAACCATATTCAAGTTACCCATTCAATATGTAAAATCTATGGACTATAACAATGGCAATAACTATCAGCAAAAGAAAAATCTCCAAACAAATAAAAATTGTTGAAGAACACTTACTTGATTGAATATGTGGAGACTAGAGTGGTGAATGATTTTTTGAGAATAGAATAAATGGAAAAACTTAGACTTTAAAAACACAAGTGGTAGAGTGATATGGATGCAAGAAGATGGAAGGAGGAAGAAGGATAAGAGGTTGAGGGGAGTTAGTAGACAAGAGAATGAAAAAAAAAAAACCAATTTAACCAAGTTAGGTTTGGGCCTCGACCTAGTGCCACAACAATCCTGTTTAACATCAAAACTGAACAAAAAATTATTATTTTTAATTTCCTTAATCATTAATCATCCATTTAGCCTCCACAGAAAGCTTAACATTTTGATCATAGCATTATTTCATATGGTTCCCAACAAGCGAAATTCTTTATGATTGTTCAAAGGGCCCAATCTCCTCTAGTATCTAACCTAACAAAGTTTGCTTCTTCATCCAACTTGAATTACTTCCACTTATCGTTAATCTCTTCCATGAATGAGTTGACAACTTATTCAAAATAAACAAAACCAAGCACCAAAAAACTAAATACCGATGACTAATGAAATTAGCCCCAACCAACACTTTGCCTAAAAACAAGACACCACTCTCATAAACTCCAATTTAGAGAGGCTTTGATAATGAGTTACATTGATATTTTATATAAAATAAATTATATTTAACTCAAGATACACCATAGTAGAATTTCAAAACACAAAATCATATTCGATTTTTGATTCATGATTTTGACAACAAAAATAATACCATTCAAATTAACTGTTGGGATTCAATGCGTTAGGATCTTTCTTCTCCTTAATCTATAACTCTCCGATGGGTGAATTCTTAATGTGTTAGAAGAGAAGAACTAGACTTATTTTTATATAATGAATTCTTAATCCTACCCATTATTTAAGGTTTCCTACACAAGTGCACAATATCAAACCCATATATAATGTTGAAGTTTAAGGCACCTTAGTAGATCATATTATGGATTATAATATTGGTTGATTATAAATACCGAATTAACTTAATTTGATTTTGATAAAAAGACAAAATAAATTAAATAATGTAACTCTACACTTCAATTATTTGAGAAAAGCTAACAATCTCCTCCTTTGACTACATTATTTAGATTCAAATTTGAAAACAAATTTTCTTAAAAACAACTTATAGGTTAAAACAATTGATAACTGAAAAAACAACTTCCAAAAAAAAAAAACCCTGAAAACTCAATAAACTTAATTGCAAATAAATTGGTTTTAAAACTACTCCAAATATCTTTTTTATTTATAAGTACTCCAAATATCTTTATGTTCAATAAAATTCGTTATATCGGAAGATAACAATAATTATACCTATATAGATACAACACCAACTATTATCACATATATCATGCAATCTTATTGATATAAATTTTGTGTCGCAATGTAGCAATGAATAGCAATATTTTTTTAATGATTTATTTCCTTGTGTTATATTCATTTATCAATCACTTTAATATTTTTAAATATTTTTTGAAAAATTATGCTTTGCATCTGGGTTTGATCCACTCATACTATAATATCAAAAAATATATTAGATAATTATTTTACTGTTGTAAAATATTTTTTGAAGTTTAAGAATAAATAAATATTTTTATTAATATAATAATATACTGATTTGGACCGGGTCAAGAAAAACCTACATCCAACTCCTCGGTCCAATTCGGGCCAAGGCCACAGGCTTTGGGTCTGGAAACCTCCAGTTGAAGGTAGATCATTACCTCTCTGCCTCCTCCATCTGTCCAAGGTTTCTCGGCTTCAACCTCCACCTCCATAACTTTTGCTATTGGGTCTTTCTCGTGGCTGCCGACGGCCGGCCAGAGGCGCAAACCCCAGCTCTTTACCTTTATCTCCTCTTCTTTTCCCCTTCTCGTCCGGTTTCTCTGTCTCCCTCCTTCGCTTCCGTTCCTTTTTCCCTTCCCTCCATTTTCCTTCCTCACTACCAAACAGAGCGTTAGGAAACGATGTCAGTTCTAATAGTGACAAGCTTAGGCGATATTGTGATAGATTTGTACACAGACAAATGCCCCTTGACCTCCAAAAATTTCTTAAAGCTTTGCAGGTAACTTCTTTTCCTAAAACTCAGTTCTCCACATTTTCTTTCTTAATTCCTAAAGTTTAGTACTATCATTATGGTTTCTGTAGCTCATTCGTAATAAAAGTTTTTGGCTTAAATGCTTTTGGGTGCAGGATTAAGTATTATAATGGATGTCTGTTTCACACGGTTCAAAAGGATTTTACTGCCCAAACAGGGGACCCAACTGGAACGGGGTCTGGTGGAGACTCGGTGTATAAGTAAGAAACAAGAAATGCCTCATTGGTTATTGATTTTGCTCTCGTTTCGATTTTCCCTTGAACGTGCCAGAATTTACTAGTTTGATATTTTGTATTTTGCACTGGATTACTATGACTGTCAGTTCTTTGGATTTCTTGTTCAGTAGTTTCCATTGAGATATAATGTGTCTATTCCTTTTTCGTTCAGATTCCTATATGGGGGTCAGGCTCGATTTTTCAGTGATGAGATTCATCTTGATTTGAAGCATTCTAAGAAAGGCACTGTTGCAATGGCTAGTGCTGGGGAGAATCTTAATGCTTCCCAGGTATGAGGTTCTTTTGCTTGATTCATGATTACTCAAAATCTCTTTTATTTTAGATTTTTACGATAAGAAATTTGTTTCATGTTCTACAAAGAATAAGGCTTCAGTGAGATGAGTTGTTGGTTTGTTTGTAGCTCTAGGCATTATGTGAAGCAGCTTGCAATTGTTAACTCGCAATTTTGCTAACAACACTACTTTTTCTTTTCAGTTCTATTTCACACTTCGTGATGATTTAGACTATCTTGACGGAAAGCACACAGTAAGTTTCTTGATTCTTTTACTTACTTTCAGTTTTTTATGAAACAAAGCAATCATAACTTTCTAGATACCATGCCCCTATCCAGTTCACTTCTTGTATTTCAATATGAAATACGAAAACTCTTGTAAACTGCAGCTTATGCGGTATTTTTGGGAGGCTTTCTAACAATTTCATTTGACTCCCTAGTATAAATCCTTTATGTGTATTTAAATGTAGGTTAACCATAGCTGAGGTATTGAGATAGGTGGTTGAAAGAGTTCAATGTGGTACTTCTGTTTTGATTCCTGTGTTGGTTGGAGTAGGCGTTTGTTTGTTAGAAACTTAAAAGTTTATTATAAGTTTACCCTAGGTAAATGACAAATCTGTTCATTTGCTTTTGTGGCATACAAGAAGAATATTATGTGCTGTCTAGCTAGTGTATTCCTTCATATGTCCCATGTTTGTGTTTCTAAGAGTTGTGCTGAAATGATTTTGAGATTTGAGAACTGTTTTTTGGATTTTATGAGTTGCTGGTGGTTCCTTTCAGAGTGGTTATTTGTTATGCTGTTTTGACTCTTCATTTTTCCTAAGGTACCTATGTCAGACACATATCTAATGCCTGAAATTGGACATTGTTATGTGGTCTTGAATCTCCAAATATAAGGAAAAACTTGGGAAAAAAATTGAATGCGCCTGTTTCTGATACATGCCAGGGAAACGCACACTTGTTTCAGAGCAACATATGTCATTTGTCCCTTGAAACTGAGTTACCAAAGGAAATATGCAAGTCATTATGTTTATGAGTGATAAGGAATGGTTTGATTGAATGCATATGATCATTAATTTTTAATGTTTATATGGTAGAGGTTCATTTTCTGACATTGTATGCTTTTTTTTATATATATATAATATCCTACATTTCCTAAGAAAGAGCTATCATTGCAGGTGTTTGGGGAGGTTGCTGAAGGGTTTGAAACTTTGACCAGGATAAATGAAGCTTACGTGGATGAGAAGAACAGGCCATATAAGAATATCAGGTAGAATCTTGTTCCATTCTGTATATGTTCTTTTTGCAAATCTGGGCTGTGGACCATTTGTGTTGTTCTCTGGTAGTAGTTCATTTGAATTTATTTTGTTACCATATTTGATTAGTTGTCTCTATTAAACATTGAACAGAATCAAACACACATATATATTAGAGGATCCTTTTGATGATCCTCCCCAATTGTCTGAGTTGATTCCTGATGCTTCCCCTGAAGGAAAACCAAAGGATGAGGTAAGGACTCTTTCAGATGTTAGTTATTTGTATTTTAAAAGGTTTAAAATAGTGGATGAATGGCAAGTAATCTGCATATCACTTTTGAAATTATGAGTTCCTCAGCTGAGATGCTTACTCATTTTCTAAAGTAAGATGTTGTACAGACATAGTATCCTGAAATGTTCTTATCCTAAATAATTTGAAGCAGAAAAAATCTCATATTATATGTTATGAAAATTCTTAGAAGCATATGTGATGCTTCATAAACTAAAATTGAATTGTCTCACATTGCCTCTTGTGAGCTTATGGATGCCAGGAATTCTAATGGTTTTGAATGTGTTGATATATATATTTTCTTACCTTTTGCTTAACTTGCTTTTTGGCTGATATACTACCAGATTCCCACTTGATATTTCTAAAGTAGAAATTGCTAACTTTTTAGTGACAAATTAAACAGGAAGCTGCTTTAGGGGCATCATTCTTTTTTTTTCTGTTCAAAGCTCATTTTTTGTTATATTTGATTTATAATAGTTCTCAATATAAACAGGCTGATTGCATCCAAACATTAACAATTTCGCCTCTAGGAATTTTAAAGAGGAACGAAAGGTTCCCCCTGCCACCAAGAAAAAAAAATTAAAAAAGCTTCCAATGAGAGGTTGAGTTTTCAATGGTTTGTTTGGTACCTAGAGTACTCAGCCTGCGAACAGTCAATTTCAGAATATACCTTCATTTTTTTTCTTTAAATGGGTGGTTGGTTTAATGATTTTTACTGTTGTAGCAGATAATTTGTATCTTCAAGTCAATATCCAATAGTATTTGAGCTCCGCAAGTTGAGCTTATCTGTACTTAAATATATACCATGCTAGCTTTCTCTGGGCTGATTGAACATTGGCTGTATTAAGGCAGAAAAATTGGCCCCTTTCTTTGATCTTTTCAACTCTCTTTCTGCTGCCCTTCTCAACTCTATATCAAAAAGAGAGAAAAGAGGAAAAAAACATGAAGGTATCGATGTTGGGATTTGAGTGGTTGAGAATGGAATGAGTAAAGGTATAAAGTTAGGAAGAAGTAATTTATCTGAGTTGGATGTATGTGGAAGTTGATGATGCTTTTTCCTTGCATACTTAAAAATGATTGGGGACTTGGACAGGGCTTATTCTGTGTTTGCCAGAATACTGTGTACGTGCATACTCACACACTGTTAACTATATTTGAAATTAGCATATGACTCACTTGAGTAAATTTTGCAACAGGTTGGTTATTTGACATTTTTATTTTTTTTCTTCTATTTTATTATGTAATTCTTGTTTTCCTCACTACCATTTGTAGTATTTTTATGTAGTAGTAGAATAGTAGAATATAGGAGAGAATATTGAAGTTGGTACTTTGTGGGTACTTCATTATGCACTGTGAGGGATCCAGATTGTGACTCTGTAGAAAAATGGAGATGTCTGAGCGCTTCAATTTGATGCTCAGCTGCAATTGATACTAGTGTTTTTGTACTCAAAAACTGATGTTAGGTATTAAGAATGAGTAAACATGGTCAAATTCATGTCATATTTGTAATTTATATCAGGTTAATGAGTATAATATTGCTCTTTTTAAGTATTTTCTATTCATAGTCACAACTAGTTTCTCATCACTTGCTTCTAGGTTGATGATGATGTTCGGCTTGAAGATGATTGGGTTCCCATGGATGAACAACTAGGTACTGCAGAACTTGAGGAGGTTCTCCGTGCAAAGGATGCCCATTCAAGAGCAGTTGTACTTGAAAGTGTAAGTTCCTACATCCATGATGATTGTGGTTTTTGTGTTTGAATGTGACCTTCTATTCAAGTTATTTAATTTCTTATCTCCATTGCAGATTGGGGATATTCCTGATGCTGAGATTAAGCCTCCCGACAATGTTCTATTTGTTTGTAAACTGAATCCAGTCACTGAAGTGAGTGCTTATTTTGTATTCAGTGGTGATGATAATATATATATATATATATATTCATTTATCTAGTTATTTTATTTATTTGGACTTTGATTAGGTAAGTTTGTCAGAGTGAAGGACTGACAAGGAAGGAAAAGTTGGCTGAGAACATGAGGGGTTCTTTTATTGTTATAAATATTTTACTCTCTTCAACCTGATAATTTGCATCCTATCCTACTTGTTCCTTTGTCTTAATCAGAGGAAAAGACCTATTTGCTAATTTATCGGTGACAATTTTTCCTTCCTACAAGACTGAATGTTAAAACCAAAGTAACAATGCTTACTGTTTGCATTTGAAGACACTTTTTGATTGGCTCTTTTAACTGCAGGATGAGGACTTGCATACTATCTTTTCCCGTTTTGGAACTGTACTATCGTAAGTATAAATATTCTTAATATTTGGTGATATTGGGATGCTTGTGACTTTATATGTATTTTTCACTGCAATTAAATGACAGGGCTGAGGTAATCCGTGATTATAAGACTGGAGACAGCTTATGCTATGCTTTCATTGGTGAGTGGAATCTTGATTTTATTTTTATCCAAGAACATCTACAACCTGTTATTGTAGTGTAGAAAACAATGATGTTCAGGTCTACTTTATTTTGGTTTAAATAATGGTATTCTTGCTGTACTCTTTAATTTATGACAACTTTGAACTTGCCTACATAATGTGTTGGAACCTTTCTCTAGCTCTGATCCAAATCTTAAGTGAAAGTTAGACATTGTTTTTGATTGACGGTTACTGTTTTGAATAATGAAGATGAAACAAACTATAGTAAGCTGGCAAAATAGATTACAGTGAGCCTATCAAAGTAGTTGGTTTGGGTTCTGTTTCTCTATACTTATTGAATTTGTAAATAGTAGTTGACTCATGGATGCTTTATTTGACAATGTTTTACATCAAGTTCTTAGGTGCCGCCTTAAGCTTTCATGATTACACATTCACTTGATCTTTATGGGTATGTGTAATTGTTAATTGTTGTTAGTTCATATTGAGGCATTGCTTCGGCCATGTGTCCTTTATGAGTGGTCGCCATTGAGATCAATTGATCAAAGGCTACAAGAAAAAGATTAAACATAGGCTAAAGGTGTGTAGTTGATTCTGTTCGAAAGATTAGTCCTCTTTGAACAAAGAGGTGGGTGGGAAAATTGAAAAAGTAAATAAAAACCATTTGAATCTTGGTATACACTTAAGGTGTACAAGATTGTTCCAAAAATTATTAGAAAGTGCCTACTTGGCAGTCATATCCTTCTTTAGGACCCTTTTATACTGTATCACTCTGTCTGAAGGCAATTGATGAATCAGACACTTGGATACAGACTGACATGCTATTCCCATGCTTGAGTCTGAGTATAATAGATTATTACCTGCTTTGTTAGGCACTTACGAAACAAGATTACCGTGGTGACTGATAAGTAATTTGAGCTATTGAAGGGTAAACATAACCCCTGCATTGGCTTCACATGTTAGTGCAATGATTATGTTTTACTAAGGTGCTATTTGATAAACCATTAACTTTTAAAATCATTGAAAACTAAATTTTCAAAGATTATATATATTTTGTGAAAACGTTTGATAACTTATTTCGAAAACTCACTATCTTATTGAATGAAATTTTTATCATTTAGTTACATTTTATATTCTTTCTTTTTTAACTTTTATTATTGTAAACCTAATAAATTCATCTCTCTTTTACAAAAACAAAAAAGTAAAGATCTACTCAATACTATAATTTTCAGCAGCATATCAAACAATTTATATTGTATAGGTTCAGTACTTAAATTTTCCATAAGTAAAACTTCAGCACTTTATTTTCCAATGTTGAATCTTTGAGTTTATGAAGCTACAACTAAATACAAGTTTGTTTTGTTATTATTTTGAGAATGCGCTGGCAAATTATTCAGCGAGTGAATTAGGGGGAAGTAATTTAAGAACTATGTTGCTCTGACACTTCATTTCCTTGAAGTACTCTGTCAGGTACATATCTGACGGACATGGGTGTGGAGGTTTGACCCTCCCAGTATAGGGAAAAACTAAAGAAAAAAATTGAATGTACCCATATCGAACATTCACTCTCAAGTCTGAGTAACATAGTTCATGAAAGGTATGGAAAAGAACAAGGAGGTCAAAAATGTTCTTGTAGAATTACTTCTTTTATGAACCATGGGCCTTGATATGTATTTGTGTAAAAAAACTTGCAAACCATAGGCATCATTAAGGTTTTTTCCTTCTTGTTTTCATTCGCACTTATAACCTGATTATTATTATGTTATTTTCTCTTGGATAGAGAATCTTATCAATCATATTTTATTATTACAGAATTCGAGACCAAAGAGGCATGTGAACAAGCATATTTCAAGGTAAAGTATAAGACAAAGTTTAATTGCTTTTCTTTAGTATTGCATGTTTCTTACTTTCTGGATATTTGAAGATCTACATCTATGTCAATTGAGCACATGAGAAACTATTAATCTTTTGTTGTTTAATTTGGCTTCTATGTGAATTGAGCACACAAGTAACTATTCATCTTTTGTTGTTCAACAAATTATGGGGTTTTCCTGGGAAATATAATTATTATTGTTGTTTTCATTGTACAATCTCAGGTTTCCAGGATTTAATTGGGAAGAAAACCAGTTTTTCTTTGTTTCAACTACCTGATTTGTCAATCAGAATTGTAGTAGTCCTTGAGGATGCACCCAAAATGGTTGTTTCTTGAGACTGCAATTTGGAGGTCTCTAGTTCCAACTTGGGGATAGGGAATGGGGTTCTCTGGCATAGGAGAGAGTTACATACTGTTATGTAGCTCTTCTAGAACTCTGATATAGAATTCTTCATCTTTTCAGCATTTTGTCAAAATTTTTAACACCTACCATTAGGAAGTAGAGGAAGGGGAAAATCTCAATACTCAGATCTAGTTACTTAATTCATCAACAAAAGATGCTTAAATCAAAAATAATATCAGCATTTATTTCCTACTTTCTAAACCTAATACTTGCTAAATAAGCAAAACTAAAATGAATATAACTTGAACTGCCCTAAATATATTAAAATTTACAATTAAGCTCATAAAAAATATGCAATGTAAATCAAAATTGTTCCTAAGTTATTAACAGTTCAATGGGCATGATTCTTGTCCTTTGGAATAAGCAATGCAACGTCTTTCTTATGGACATGAAAATGATGGCAGTGGTCCTAGCATCAGGCTCTTGGGAAAACTTGCTGAGAAGTCTTTTAAACGTCAAGGGTTCTAGAAAAGCTGCTAACATGTTCTTTTTTTTAATCAAATATTTATTTTTTCTGCAATTTTTTTTTTATTCTGGGCATGGAAATTTTGTTGACCTAATTTTTCATGGCAGATGGATAATGCCTTGATTGACGATAGAAGGATACATGTGGATTTTAGTCAAAGTGTTGCAAAACTTTGGTCCCAGTACAGGCGCAAGGATCACCAAAAGGGTAAAGGTAAATTTACTGCCAGAGTATATACATGGCTCACACGGGTGTCAGTTTACATACTAATCTGTGTTGTTTACATTCCCATGCATGGCATTATGCAACATGCTTGAGGACCTAGGCATGCTTTTTTAACTACCCTGCACATCCTCAGTGCTTTGGCACTGGCTGATACATAGATAATGATAATTTCTTACAAACAAATATAAACAGGAAATATGCACACCTGATATCCAGCTTATGTCAAGTTACCTCAACATTTCTCTGTTCAATTAGTTAGTGAACCTGTGCGGATCAACTCTAGTGCAGAGTAGGCTCCTGAGCACTTTTGCCATTGCATGACTAGAGAATGTTTAGAGTTAGTATATGGAATTTCTTTCAGCTTAGATGATCAAGTTCTGAATAGATGGATTCTATTGACCTAAGGATGGAAAAGTTGAAGACAAAAGATGACATCTGCATAGTGTTTAATTACCTGAAACAGGAAGGCTTAAAACCAAGTAGAAAGCCCTTAAACTTGTGCAGAATAAGCAGTCAAGCCTTTATACTATGTTTCCTGCTCAATTAATCCCACATTCTATCATTAATCTGAGCCAATTAAAATAAATGGAAACTCTAACATGAGCAGCAACTATGCTGGCATATATGGTAAAAATTGGGTCGTTGTTATCATGTGCAACATAGTTGCAATTTGAAAAATATTTAACCAAACCTGAGCCCAATTTTATAATCAATAATAATTAACTTATATGAATAAAAATAAATCTAGTTTAAGAAAAAGAATATGAGAAATATCTGAACACCTGTGCTCCTCTGTTCCCACTTTGCTAATGTTCATCATCACTGGGTTGCCATCTTCCTTTCTCTTTCTCTTCCTCTCTCATCGCTATAGCTATGCTTTCACCACCATCAACATTAAGACTTTTCATGGCCACATTTATTGCTCCTCATAAAAAACCAAATAAGCCAACTTCCTTGACTGCCATTACATAACCAAGTAATAGCAACAAACATAACCCACAGAAAAAGTTTTATCATTGAACTTATCTCTTTTTCTCTCCCCTCTTAGCTTCCAATGGTGTTAAAAAGAATTAATATTGGTTTTTGTTCTCTAACAATAATATGTGACAATCTCTCCTCGTTTTTTTGGTCTCGTAATCCTTTATGCTAGAAGTTAACAGCCTAAAACTGCCATTTGTGACTAAGATTAATATTTGACAACCTGTCGAAAACCAGCTTGGGTACCTTAAAGTGAGAGAGGGCAAGTGGAAGGTGGTTGAAAAAAACATGAAGAAAGGTGGTTGCAATAGCAGCAGAGGTTGGGAGGAGAATGAGAGAGATTTCAAGGATTGGAGTTTTATTTTGTTTTATATTTTATTCAATTTAGGTAAGATTTTGGTTTTTTCTTCTATAAGTTAGTTGGATTTATATAAGATTTCATTTTTAATTTATTATGAACATTCTAGGATGAGATTATAATTAGCCCAAGATTTTTTTTGTAAACTTGGTAAACTTGGCACATCAAGAAAGGGGCCTAATTTTTTTTACTTGTGTGCTAACATAAAAGAGCTTAAATTGTGTAGGTCATGTGTGGTCATGAGAATTTTCCATCTGAATTATGTTTAATTGGCGGAAAGTAACTGTACATGGACTTAATTGCACCAAATTAGGGCATGCGGGTTCAATTGCACATCTTGCACATCTAGAGGGAATCTTTCTGGCTTTAGACCAAACTAGAGAACCTTAGCAAAAATGAATTTCACAATGATGAAAAGATGGGAGGATAGGAAATTTGTGAAAGATCAGTTTGGTGAGGAGCCTTTGTGCTAGATGAGTTGTTCTGTCTCTTTTCTTTTGTGAAATCAACAAATTTGAGTAAAGATTGCTTCATATATCGGTTCCATGATAATTGATTTTTGATAAATTAATAGAGCGTTGGTAAACACATCTCTTAAAAGTTGGTTCATTGAAAGCAATGATTATCCTCACAAAGGAAATAATTTGGAGCCTACAGAAAGGAAATTCCCAAGGTTCAATATAATTCCTTCTTTACATGTTATCTAATTCCTTTCTGTCAATCTTTGTTTATCTCGAGTGTCATGTACCTTTTTATAGGCAATTTCCACAATTGCAGAAGTTACCATGTTTGATTGTATATTTGGATGTAGGAGGTTGCTTCAAATGTGGTGCTCTTGATCACATTGCCAAGGACTGTACTGGGGGACCTTCGACCAAGCTGCAGCCTTCAAAATATATATTAAAGGATGAAAACATACAGCATGGTGGAGCCAGTAGCTCAAGGTTTGTGAAGTTGAATTGTGTTATGTGCATCCTCGCTCCTCCCACAAACTCATTATTTCTCTCTTTTGACATTATGTTGTGTCATAGGTATGAGATGGTATTTGATGGAGACACTCCACAGAGTCCCAGGCAAGGAAAAAGACATCGAGCCCATGATCCTGATGACCATGAATACAGATATAAAGTGAACAAGTATAGCTCTGATGCTATTGAGGGGAAAGAATTCAATGATAAGGATAGGCAGAGAAACAGAAGAAGAGATAACAGAGAGGATGTGGGTCGATCTGGTGGGAGGAGAGATGAAAAGTATGTTAAAGACCACATCAATGGAGAAATGCATATGGACAGACAAAGAGGGAGAGATGAGCACAGTCGCAGAAAGAGCAGTTCAGATATTCGTTGTGATGGCTGGAGAGATGATGGAGATCACAGAAAGAGATACGCTGACAACGATAGTCCTCCAAATAGAAGGCACAATGGAGATCATAGAAAGAGTGGTGATCGTAATATCTACGTGGACAAGGGGGATGAGAGAGATTATTGGAAGAAAAATGCAGATAGCAACAAACGAGACACAAAGAATGACCCAAGTTACAGAAAAAGTGGTTCAAATGACCATGGCTATAAAGATCGAAGGGAAGAACGAACAGATAGGCATCGACGCATGGAAAAAGATGATTATGATAGAGATAGGAGACAGCGAGGTGATGGGAAGAGATAGAATGATACATGATATAACCTTATTTTCCTGGTGTACAAATGAAATCAAATTTCCTGATTTAGAGATAAATGCACCAAACTAAGTTACTGTTTCTGTGAAAGTGACCAACCAATCACTATATTCATATGAATCAACTAAATCCTTTTAGGATGCAATCTTTGAGGACTTAAATGCATATGGCTTGAACTTGTGATCTTCGCCACAGTGGGTGGTCACTGATCTTTAAACTTGTTTAGCTTCTTTGAGTTGTGCTAGTTTTCGTTTTGCATTTTTAGGATGGTGGGATTGGATTGGGATTGCTCCACTGTAAGTTTGCATTTGGGGACCAATGCTTGTGGGGTTGGTTGTGATCGGGAGCTCCCTAATTGTGTCGATGGAAATAATACACAACGAAAGTTATCTACACAATTACTTGTCCAGAGAACATAACAAGAAATTATTCTATACCTTTTTAATCTTATCAGGTAGAGATGAAATCTGAGGACAATTAATACTAAATTCATAGTTGTTTATTAATCCTTTTATAATCTATTGACAACATGAGTTATATTACTTCATACATAAAAACTAACACAAAATCAAATAATCCGAATGTTACACTTGAAATGATTCAGATTTAAAACCACCTCCTACCCACAAATGAACCAAACCAAACTCGAAACAACCCGACCCAATCCGACCCATCCAATTACCAGCACCGTACTGAAATAGGTCCCAACCCAGCATCTACCATTTGATGCATTAGGCATAATAGTTTCTAGGATGCCATGAATTCTCTTGTCCCTACTTATAGTTACCATCTGTGAATGTCATGGCGGCTTCAACTTCTGTGCAAAGTCACAAAGAAGGGTGTAAATTCCAGATCCCATACTTTTTTCTTTTCCATTAAAACCACGCATGCATAACAGTTGCAGTAAATAATTTTACAGCATCAGGAAGGGCTTCCTTCCGCGTTCCGAGTTCCAAGCAATTCCCCTTTAAAATATATTGCAATCTCCTACATAGAATCCCATAATTCTATTTTTCATTTTTCATTTTCTTTTTCAGGTAGAATAATTATGCTACACAAACATAAACACAGACAGATATACGTATATTTACTGGTTGAACAGTATAAGCCCTGTCACTGTCACTAATGATTGAAACTTCCTGCAGCAGGGGCCATCATTGGGCTTAGCCATCAGATGCCCCTCGTTAAATCCACCCGCCCAGGAACCCATGTCAAGACTTTGAACCATTCCGTGAACAGGCCTTCACTGCAATGCTTTCCAAGCCTCATCAGCACTTGGAGGACATCCCAGAAACTCCCTTCACGTCTGTATCAAGACCCTGTAGTCTGATTTTCTGTATGCAGGAGAAGAATATACTCTAAATGGTTAACATCAACTATGGTCAAGTATCTCATCCTCCAAGAAATATAGCGTGGAATATAACCACTTTTTTACTATTCTTATTTCATGAAATGGGAAATGACTGCTTTATATGTTAAGTATCCAACATAAAACCAATAAACAATAAACCTAAATCTTCAACTCTTACCAAGTCCTATGAACGTACATGTTAAGCATACAATAACACATCATGACTAAGCAATCAACTTGTAAAATTCATTTTAGGTATCAAGTTGCTCCTCACATAATTATTATAAGTGTTTGTCAGAATATTATCAGCAGCAAGAATGCTACCATCACAACCACGATGCACACCGTCACCACCTCACTCTACCCCTACAACCATCAGTAAGACCATTAGCACCATCATCAGAATATTATAAGCAGCAAGAATGCTACCATCACGACCACCATACCACACCATCTGTCACCACCTCACTCTACCCCTACAGCCATCAGAATATTATGGCTCCAATACTATAAATACTATCAACACCCTTGAAGCCTCACCATTACCAATGCCGCCGAAATACAACTGCCAGCATTATTCCCTTTTAAACTTTTCACTACCTTAACCATCAGCAAAATTACAAACATCAATATCATGATTATTATCGGCATCAATACCAGAGTATAATCATAATCATTACAACCATAACCAATATCACTATACATTATTTCATCTAATTTTCCTAAAATATATGTTCAACTTGGTGTATTATAGCTTCACCATTGTTAATAACACTTATTCAAACTTCAGTAGCTTTAGCTATCCAACATTTCAATTAAATGTGTCAGCTAAAATTTCAGCTCTTGAAATATTCAATTCTTTCAACTTTCAGTTTACCAAACAACAGTCAGTCTTCCGATGCCTTAGGCAACCAACAAATACAAAAAGAAAGAGTATATAGAAAGGAAACCATATTTCTATCTCAAACACCTTACAGTATAACTGATTCATTCACATGCAAATGATTATTTGCATCAGCAAGTCATGCCTCATCAGAAACTCGTATCCTACCCTCTTAAGTGTTCTAACCACATACTTGCATTCTAGCCACCCAAAACTTCATCTGAGGGCTCCTAAGTTCATTTCTCTCAACCATTTTTGTTGTCCACCATCAAACCCCTATGGTTTCCCTCTCAGAGGCTTCAATACCCTTAAAATGGAACACCCTCTGCTTTTGAGAACTCCTTCTTGTTTTAACTGGATTAATCTGCTTAAAATGTGACCCTGCAGCAGGCAGTTATGGGAAGAAGAAACGCAAAGAAGTGAAAAGGAGAGCAAACTTGTCTGTTCCAAAACAGAGGTACATGAAGTTCAAGGTCGATGGCGCTGCAAAAGGGTGTCCAGGATCAGCAGGAATAGGGGGAATAATGAGGAATGAACGTGGGGAAATCATGATCAGTTTCTCAAAACCGATAGGTTTGGTGGACTCCTCCCAAGCTGAGTTAATGGCAGTAAAGGAGGCTGTAAGTATTTTCGCTGCTTTGGAATGGAAAGGAAGTCATTATCTGATAATCAAAAGTGATGCCAACAATATTGTGAATTGGGTTAAAGATCGTGCACAGGTGCCGTGGAAGTTGCGAAAGTGGATGATTCTCATTGAAAGAACGGAAGAGCAGCTAGGACAGTGGGAAATAAGACATGTCCCGAGGGAAATGAATCAGGAGGCCGATACCCTTGCCAAGAATGCAGCAAGTCTTGGACACAGCATTTACTGTATGTTCTGATATGCTGGAAAGTGTCGAGCAAGTGGTTTGTAAGGCAGGGGGTATTAAGTCTCTGGGTTGGATCTTTTTCTCTTATGCGCTTTTCTAGACACTTGTCACTGGGGTGTGTTTTTGGCAGATTATGGGGGTGTGGAAATGTTTCCCTGTTCAAGGGAGGGTTTAACTCTGTCTTTATGTTTTGTTTTCTGAGGCTAGCTTTGATGTTTAGCGACCGTCCCCTTTAAGCTTGCGGGGATCTTTTGTTTTCATTATGTACAGGACGGCTTGATGCCATGGCTGTTGATGGTGAGTTTGTTTGGGTATACTGCAAAAAGAAAAAGTGGATATACCAACCAAACCTCAGTCATCTGCTGTTTCTTGTATGGTGATTTTGCACAGGATGTGAGTCTTCACACCTGTGATTAATGAATTGTTTTACTATTCAAAAAAAAAATATGGTTTTGTTTCTTGAAAACTGTTTTTGAAGATTCAAACATACACTCACCCAAAAAAAGAACAAAAAACCATTCTTATTGTTCTTGTCAAGTGTCATAAAAAATTGTGTTCAAAGAGGCAGACTGTCCCCAACACAACCCCCCCCCCCCCCCCCCCCCCCCCCTTTCTTTCTTTAAAATAAAAAGACGAAGCCCCTAAGTCCCAACAACCATTCATCGTCCCATTGTTTTTGTTTCTGCACAACACTTTTTGTAAATTCAAACATACCTTCACTCAAGAAAAAAAAATATCATTATTTTTGTTCTTATCATCAAGGGAAAAACAACCACAGAAAAAGAAAAGATGCACTTCGGTTCATGATCAGCTGTGTCTGACCACCTCTACCATTTTTTCCACACTCCACCCTGGCTGGCAAATAGTTACAGATTACAGATTTATCCAGTGAAACAAAACCATCTTCTAACAATTAGATAATTCACAAGCCTTTAAGTCATTAATTTTGACAGAGAATCTCATACTTTATTGGCATTTTTTCAAGATGCAGTCTTTTAACATCTTTATCTACTAATGTGCTACTTAGTCTTTTAACACCTTTATCTACTAATGTGCTACTTATCATTTTCCGTCCACTCAAGTATCATGTTCTTGTACCCTCACCACTCACTTATATTTATTATTGTTCCCATTCTTCATGGTGACTTTAGAAGCTTTACTTCAAGACAAGTAGATAACATCAATGCATTAGAAGATGCGAACAGATTTGAAAATATTAATAAAGTAACTGGCCCTCAAAGGGAGAAGCAAACCCATGGGGCTAAAATGGTTCACCAAAACACAACTTCATGGCATGATAGAGATAATTAACAATGGCATCAAGCTAGAAAAAAGACTTATGACCAGAAAGAAATATACCACAATTTTTTTAAAATTTAGGGAGCATAAGTCAAAGCAAGAGTACAAGCAAGTCAATGAATCTACTAGCACATACCTTCTCCAAATAGCTGCTCAAACCGAGCAACAATGTGTTTTCCATAAGTATATTTTTTCAAAGCATGAGCATGCAATCTAATGCGACTAAGCAGTACTGCTCGTTGATTATCTGTACATGTTTCAAAAATCTTCTGGACAACATAATTTGCAAATTGGTCCTTCATCATTATCTGGAACATTAAACAATTGAACACATTAACTAAGTGCAAAAGAACTTCAAACTCAAAATTCTCACATCAGATGCAGTAAGTGCTATCAATCTATAAACAATTACGATTTAATTGAATGATTGAACAATGACTTCAAGCAAAACAAAAATCTGAACCTTCACAAGTAGGATGGAGTTGGAAAAGTAAGACAAGGCACAAAAATGTTAGGAGGAGCGTTTTCTTATTCGAGATCAGCAAACAATTCAATTTCTATAAGTCATGAACCGTTAACTAGCATGTCTAAAACAAAACAATTGTAAAGCTGAAAAAAAAAAAAAAAAGAACCAAACAAACAACATATTTCCACAAAGATCACTCCATAGTAATAGAGTGAAATCAAGCATTTAAGAACATGACACCCATCAATTTTATCATATTTAAGACTAATAAAAAGGGAAAAGGTAAGAAACACAAAATATTCATCTTATACACATAATTTACTTCCAAGAGAAAATTGATAAGGGGTTGGCAGAATGTGCTAAAATCAGATGCTAAAATAATAAAAGCCATTCTCTTTCAAAGTCTTTTCTGTTGCTTTAATTTATTACAAATATGATGAAAAATAAATTAATATATACATATATATACACTTACATACTGAAGTAAGACTTCATTTTCCTTTTAACAGACAAACTGGTGTTTTGACATGCACCACAAAGGCATAGTAAGAGAGAAGATACAGACAGGCAGAAAAAGGAAGAGAGAATAAAGATATTGACAAGGAAAGAAACAACTAGTATTTTTTAATGTCAATCTCAGATTTCCAGGTGATGGAGCAGTCATTGGTTCTCTCCCTCTCCTCACACAACAGACACATACTGAGCTCAATTCTTACTCTTTTTCTTTAATATCTTAAATTAAGCATTAAAGTCATATGTACAGCACAGCTCATTCAAGTTCACAAACGTATCAATTGTTAAATATGAATAGGAAATGCAATTCATGGTAGAAATCTTGCACATAATCCAATCTGTTTCCTTCAGGCTAGAGAACATTGTTGCAATTTATACAACCATTATTTATCATAAGCACTATAAGGACTTACCAATAAATTATCATTTCCCTCAGTATGTCCAACAATCTCCTCAACTATTAGTTCTCGTTCAGAGGGACCACCATACTCCAAGCATTTCTCAATAACATTTGATGCAAATTTATGCTGGCTCAGTTGCACAATACACCCAGACAACTTGCTAATAATTTTGCTTCTTTCTTGAAGCTTTCCCCTCTCCAATACATGCTGCAAATGATATGGCATTCAGATTGACATCAACAATGGAAAGAGGAAATTAGAACAGAAAGGATATCTCATTCATGCAGTTGGAGAAGGTATACACGGAATTTGAAAATCCCTTCATTCTTCAAATCAAGAACATTAAAGAAAAATGAGAAGCAACTAAGACAAAAAATCAGAGCATGAACACACATGCACAGGCACAAAACACACACATGTAGAAAAAATGAGAAGCAACCAAGACAAAAAATCAGAGCATGAACACACATGCACAGGCACAAAACACACATGCACAGGCACAAAACACACACGTGTAGAAAAAATGAGAAGCAACTAAGACAAAAAATCAGAGCATGAACACACATGCACAGGCACAAAACACACACGTGTAGAAAAAATGAGAAGCAACTAAGACAAAAAATCAGAGCATGAACACACATGCACAGGCACAAAACACACACGTGTAGAAAAAATGAGAAGCAACTAAGACAAAAAATCAGAGCATGAACACACATGCACAGGCACAAAACACACACGTGTAGAAAAAATGAGAAGCAACTAAGACAAAAAATCAGAGCATGAACACACATGCACAGGCACAAAACACACACATGTAGAACAACAGTAATAGGATTGAACAGTGCTTGTGTCATGGTGTGTCAGTGAGCTGGGTCCTATATTGGATACATACTGGGGTTATCTTCAGCATACATATAAAGGGATGGTCATTTCACCCAATAGGCTAGTCTTTTGGTTTGAGGCCCAAGCCCATGACAATGGCCCTAGGGGTACTATCATGTGGACTTGGAGGCAGTACAATGCAAGACTATGCAAGCAGGAGTGAGCTGAGTCCCACATTGGATGTGCTAGAGTGATCTTGGCAATGTGCAGAGGGATGCTCACTTCACCTGATAGGCTGCTCTTTTGGGTTCAGACCTAGGCCTGCGACACTTGTACCCTCCCAAAACAATCAAAATTATGAAGTATCAGACTCATTTCCAAACAGCTTCCCCGGTCTACATGCCCTAAGTTCATTCAAGCCTAGAAATTAAGAATCATATGAAAAGCATAAAAACTACTACAAAGAAAGCAACATAAGTACCTCAGATTCATGAACAGCCATCACAGCCTAAGATTTCTACAAAAAATAATGCACTCTCCAGTCGCAGTCAATAGACAAAAACTGCAATTTATTACTGACTGGACCTTAAAACATAAAAATAAAAACCGGTAATCCTCTTTTTGCTGATTGCTTAAGGTTAGCACTAAAGCAGATGAGATCTTTTTCAGGTCTGGCACTGATCTCTGGTGTTCCCACAAGACTATTTCAGCAAAAGCACAAAACTAAGTAACAAGATGAAACAAAAACAACCAACTACTAATTAGTGGCTGATAAAGGATAACTAGAATATTTAAGCATATGATCTATAATAAGGTTAGTTTGGGAATTCGCTCTTCATCATTGACTAGGGTTACATCTTGTAATTGTAAATACTTTATTTTGTTATATTATTTGGCATTTTGAAGTTTGAATATTGAAATTCTCTCTCCCTCTTCTAAGTTCTTTCTTTCTCTTTCTTCTCCCTTTTCTCTATCTTTCTCTCTACTTTCTATCTCTATCCTATCTTCTCTCCCCTCTAACCTTATTGCTCCATCTCCTACTCTGTTTATTCTCCTGTGCTGCATCAATGGACCGTCAGGTTCGCTAACCAACCCTAACTAAAATAAACTAAGATTGTAGTAGGAAGATATAGCTTTATGATTTGAAGCATTGACTACATTGAACAGTAAAAATAATAAACCAAACTGAAATGAAGTCAAAGCTTCCTGAACACAGTATCATCGGTAAAGAAAAAAGATTTAAGTGCCATTAGAGCATCTAATCCTGATTAGAATACTTTATTTGGTGATGAAAGAATCATGTCCATATCGCCTCAAATATTTTGGTAACTGATATAACAAAACACATTGCAAACAGGTATAAAGCATCAAAATCGCAGTAGTTTGTAATGAATGGAGCGCCTTAGCTATCTGGGTATATCAAACGCATAAATAATTACTGGAAGAATCAAGAAGCAATCACAAATTCCAAAATTGACAAGCTTTGCACCAGAGAGATATTAAAATTGCAACCAACATAAGCCAAAAAGAAACACTAACCTGGGTAACATAATTCCCATATTGGTCCTGAGCAAGAGCACAAACAGATTCCAAGATTTCATCCACTATAAATTGGCATTGCTGCTCGTCTGTGCAATGCTCTAAAACCCTCTACAAGAAACAAAAAAACAGCTCCACAGTGTTCTATGGACAAGAAAAGAATGAAAAGGAGAAGGAAGGAAGGGAAGCTCGAATAGCTCCCCCTAAGTGTAAACTTACCTGTATGACACGGCAACCATAAGGATGAGTAGAAAGTGTTGCAACTTGACCACGAAAAGCAGAAATTATAAACCCAATTTTGTCTGTAGGAACACTCTCAATGCACTTTTGTATGACATGATTTCCATTTTGATCACGTACACATCTCATAACATGTCCATCCAGTTCACGAACAAGCTGAGCTTTTTGATCAAGATCAATAACTTCCAGTGCCTAAATGCGCATATAAAGTCAAAACTAATTTCGGTCTCAGAATGGAAAGCGACAAGTATCAATTCTAAAAGAAGCAACTACTTGATATCTGCCGAACAAGATAACTTTTACGTTCTAAAATGACTATTATCTCAGAATCTAGCATGCAAAGCAACTTATATTATTCAAAACATTAACTAAAAGCCTCCTGGAAAAGAAAACGGCGGAAAAAACTGACAAGAATCACCTCCTGATAAGGGGAAAAAAAAGTGTGTTTCCAGAAATTAAGATATTTGTTAACATCATCTTCAAATAGATGAAGCAAGACACAAGCATAATAAACAAACATCGACACGATTAAGTTCAGAATGTAACTATATAAGCAATGTAAAGCTATGCTACCAATCAGCCCAAGCCAACAGATTACTAATGTATTTGCATCTATGCTAATGAACAACCGCAACCAACCCCTGCCACCAAAACAACAAGAAAACAAAACCTGCTAAAGGTAAAGAAGGAAACAGATATAGATATACAGCAGTTGCTTTTACACATGGCAGATGCACAGAAATTGTGAACTTTTGCATGTACCACAAAATAGAAGAACACAGAAACTTTAGATCCAAGGCAATTTACGTATTGAATCAAATTATGGAAAATAATCCAAGACAAGCAATTTAACTGTTAATAATACACTAAAAACTAGTACACTGGGTCAATTTATTAACCAAAGTATAAAAGAACTACCCATATATCCATGGATTTTACCAATATACCAAAAGTTCAACTTCCAACTTTAATAGAAGCAGTAGCATACTCTAAATTTCCCTTAATAACTGTCTGTTTTTCTATAAATAAACGCATCTGCATATGAGTAATGTTATGACTTGGCCTAAGGCCCAACCATCTAAGAAGCCCATAAAACACACATATGGTGAGGCGCCTATGTGGCTATCAATAGACACCACCTGTCCCTGAAAGGACAGTCATCTAAGAAGCCCGTGAAAGCCACATATGGCGAGGTGCCTATGTGGCTGTATCAATAGACACCACCTGTCCCTAAAAGGGCAGGCTAAATAGGACAGCTATGCACATTAGACTTGGCAATTTTGCACACGACATGTTAACAAGACACGAAGTTAAGCAACTTTATGGTAATTGTGTTCTGTGTATTAATCGTTTTGCCACGTTTAAGACAACAATTGCATGTCTTAAAAGTGTCAAAACCTGCTTAACCCGTTTAAGTCATTTATTTAATCATTTTATCAACCCATAAAACTTGTTTACCCATTTATGACCCATATAAGTAACCTGTATAAATTTTATCTAATTTTATTAATAAATTGTTTCTATTTTATAAATAGGTTTTGTGGCATTAGAATGATATGTGGCAGTGACAAGAGTCTTCAATCTTGGCTTTTGATGTTTTATTATGTGGATGGATTATGAATATTATTTGGATTTTATTATGGTACTCTTATGTGAATGTTGATGTAGATGTTTATGTTGGATTTTTATTATGCTTATGTTGATGTTGATGGATTTTTCACATAATGGATATTATTGTTTTGTTATCGATGTTTTATGATTATTTGTTTTAAATTGAAATAATAGAGTAATATTTTATTTGTATATACATTATAATTAAATTATTAACAAAATATGTTTTAATTTAACCGTGTTAATCATCTAAACAAGTTAGCAATCATGTCGTATCATAATAAATTTAATCCGACCCATTTAATAAACGTGTTAAGCGTATCATGTCGTGTTACACTTTTAATAAACATATCCATATATGCGTTTATGACCTTGGCACGTTTAATTAATCATGTTGTATTCGTGTTTACCCATATAACTATTAATACCTTATGTTTACACAATACGGTTAAGACATACGAACACAAATTGCCAAGTCTAATGCACATAATCCCAAGTATAATTTCCACTCCTCACTCTCATGCTCCCTCTTTTCTCTCTCAACTCATCTTCTCCTTCCCTCTCCTCTCTCTTCTTGACACCTACTGACTTAAGCATTGGAGAGGGAATCACCAGAAAATCCCCTACCTACCTGATGTGGGATTGAAGCACCCTGCCTACTTCTCTAAAGCACTTGGTGTGACACAAACACCAAGCTCTAGTCCAGAATGATCCAGTTCAGGTCCAACCACTCAAAGACATCAACAAGTAACACATACATCTGCCAAGATGTAGATTACTACAAAAAGATTCCCATGGCTCTAATATGAAGACAGAATTAGTTATGAAATAGAAAAGTTGGGGCCCATTATTGATTCTCATTGGTACAAAATTTCAACAAATGAATCTAAGTACACTTCTGAAAAGCACAGTCATACATATTACCAGTATAAAAAAGATTCATTGGGAAGAAATTCTCCAGCATATATTGAAAAAAACATATGAATCTTCTTAACAAGGAATAGACTTAAGCATGATAGGTACATTTATCCACAGAATCTACCAGAGAAGCACTATATTATGTACATATAATTCTACTTCCTGTACCTAGTAAAATATATGTCAAGATTCTGAGCATTCTCCTTAGAATGCACTTTTCGTTTACATAAAGAATATGTGGCATGTTGCATCATAGTTGAATATGCATACAAAACAATAGTAAATAATAAAAGAACAACCATCAGAACACATTTCAGGAAAGCTAACTCAGACTCCTACCTTACTGACATGCAAGAAAAGCAGAAAATGAAAGGTAAAAGCCAGCAGCCAAGACAATTCAGATTTACAAGTTTAAAGATGCACAGAAATGGTATAAAACATATGCTTGGCACCCATTAGTATGGTGTAGAGATCAGAAATACCTTTTGTATTACACGACAGCCATACATTTGCAGACTAAAATTCAAAATCTGACCAGAAAGCTTATTGGCAAGTTCCTTTCTCTGCTCAGGGCTTCCATACTCAAAAAACTGCAAATAGACAATGTAAAAAGATTAACTCAGAAAACCAAGATAGCCAGCAGTTACAAACTATACAAAATGCGGTAGTTTATATATATATATGAAGTTTGGTAGGTATTTTGGAACACACCTTCTGAATAACATAGTTACCAAAGACATCAGTCATTAGTTTGGAAGCATGTGGAAGAACTTCCTTGAATACAGACGCCTTCTCCTCAATGCTACAATTTTCTAACTTTTGCTGAATAAATCGACTCCCATGTTGATCAGCACTATATTTGAAACTTCCTGCTGTTATTTAATGTTCCAGTGCCAAAAATAATAAGGGTAAACTACACAAAATACCCAGTGGTTAAGGGTGAAAATTTTGCCCCTTCAGATTCAAAAAGAGAGAATTAAGTACCTGAGGATTTTTCCTTTAGCCACCAGATTAACACTGTTAACTAATCCCACTCACTCTCAGCCATGTGGCCAACTTTTTTCTTTTCTCCATCCATTTTCTCATTTGCCAGAAACTTTCAACTCTCTCTCTATGCCTATGTAATTTCTCTCTCTTTAATCATCCACGGTTTCTAGCTGAAAGAAGAAAAATCCTTCCAAAGCTAAGGCTGGAGCATGGCTCCAAGTTTCAGCTGTGCACCCTCCCTCCTCCCACCCCTTATTTGTTCCTTCTTTTTTTTTTTTTCTCTTTCATCCTTATCCAAGCCTTTCTCTCTTAAAAATTTTATCTCCATACCTTAATTTGACAAACTAGCCTGAATGGCTCTGATCAATTTCATGCAAATGAAGGTTTTGAAAGATTCAATTATTTTGGAAAGCGCAAAGTTGCTATCATGATTGTTGCCTTCTGTGTACACAGACTTGTAGAATGATGGGTATGTGTTCAATTTTGAATTTGGGAGTGGCAGCATTGGATGGCTATTTTGTTTCACTTGTTCTTAGGATTTTGATTCTGTGCAGATATCTTCTGATATTTGGGCTGGAAGAATATAAGTCTGGAGTGAGAAAGTCAGATACAGTACAAGGGAACAAAAGAGAAGTCTAATTTTCTTGTATTAGCTTTTCTTTTGATATGGCAGAATTGAAATCAGCATAAAAAAGAAGTTTCCAGTAAGAGGCAAAACATGTGACCCTCGCATGTCCATAGAGTTAACATGTCAAGAAAATTGCAAATGCTAAATGACAAATACACGGGGTGGCTAAGTGTTAGAATTTAAACCTTAGGCAGCAATTGTCTTCCATGTCAAACCACAAGGTATTTTTTGTAATTTACCCAATAAATAAATAAATAAACAAAATGAATATTAATTGCAGTCTAGAACTTGCCTGAATTCAACAATATGTCCTACAATATCAGATAGCTCAAATCTTCGGCCTTTCCCAGATTTCAACTCTTCAAGAAAATTATATATCTGGGGGTCATTAGAACTCTCAAATCCTCTTTGAGGTTGCCATCCAGAATATATACCCGAACTAGCTGCAAACCTAATGTCATTCTTCCCAACAGGAACACCTGTCCCTGCTACTTGAGATCCAGGCATAACTGGACTTGCAAATGATGCAGACGGATATTGTATCATGTTTTGAGGGTTTCCAACGTAATGAGGGCTCATCAACCCTCCTCTACCTGTATGCAGATTACTTGATCCTCCACCTCGCTGATGTTGTAATTTCTGATCCTCTGTGCAAGCAGCAAGGTTAGACCCTTTATGAGAGTCAAAAGCACTATTCTGGCTCCCAACAATGCCACCCCTAGATATAGGGTCATACTGACCAGAAATACCATACGCTTCCCCAAATGGCTGCTGGTAACATTGCATATAAAGTGGGTCACCACAGGAAGATTGGGCTGCATATCCAAACTGCCCATAGAACTTGTTAAGGTGTTGCATATCAGCTCCATTTGCAATGCTTCCACCAGATGAAACACCAGGCATTTGAGCATTGAAGTTTGGACCCATAGAGCCATCAAAAACAAATGGAATAGCACCATTGGGTGGGTAAGTGATAAATGGGGGAACAGCAGAAGAATTAAAACCATATCCACCTACACCATACTGATGAGAATGTAAACCCGGAGCTTGAACATTGGTATAAAATGGATTTGGTGCAGTCATGTATCCTGCAGTTGCATAAAATGGCGGTGTGAACCCAGATGACTGGAGTACCGGCTGTACCTCCGCTGCGAACTTGGAGGGGGCTTGCATAAACTGATCCATGCCAATGTATGCACCATTTACTCCCTGAGGAGTTGATTGGGACTTCGCAGTTTGAACCTGAAATGGGTTGCTTGGTTGTTGTAATGGTCCTTGGTGTTGGACCAAACTATTCTGGTAGTTACGTCGCTTCTGTTCTTGATTCTTATGATTTTCAGAATTTTGCAGGCGCAGGGTAGATATATTAAGATCTTTCATCTCAGACTCAATGACAGAAACATCTGAACTACTAGCATCGCCAACAATAGCTTCATCCTTCAGATGGATATCTCTATTATGTATAACTCCCTTTTGAAGATAAGGCACAGACGATGCAGTTGCTGTAAAAGGATGGGACAATGAGCTTGAACTAGGTACAGTCTTTTGATCAGCTCTTGATGATAGCCCTATATCTGTGTCCAAAGTTGATGTAATAGCACTTGCAGCACTAATAGAGAGATCATGGAGGGAATTGGAATCACCGTCACAATAATCTATTTCTGTTATTCCATAACTTACAGGTTGAGACTGATTATATACAGGTGATGAAGTGCAGGGGAAGTTTTCCTGTAAGTTTATAACCAAAAACTTATCAGTTACAAACACACAACCCAAACAAAACAAACTGAGAACTTGTGAGGGATTTCAACAAACTTTAGGCTTTAAAACCACCTCCACTCCCCCCCCCCCCCCCCCCCCCCCCCACTGCAGCTCTCCCAAGAAGAAGTAAATAAAACTTCCTGTAAGGTTATTGTCAATTGAAGCTGGATTGTTTCCAATCTCAAAAAAAGAATGACATATGCACCCAAGCATGCTAATTAATAATTAGGGAATTTGACATGTTGCAACAAATAAAATTATTACCAAGATCTTTACCTGAACTAAATTGACAGATTCTCTGTGTTGGCTAACCAGTGAAGCTGCATCCTGTCCAAAGAAAAACCCATTAGTGCTTTCTGTCAAATCATCAGAAGATTGTCGGGGCGACTGATCGTCCTCTGGCACTTCCTTGTGTGTAGAAAGGGAGCCTTTTGAGAAATGCAAAAAAGTATTACCACTGTCATCTATAGAACTCAAAACCTGATTATTGCCAAATCTACCAATATGACGCTTGAGATGCTGATTCCTCCATGAGCTAAGTGGAGGAGGAAGTCTAGGGTTAAGATTGACATTTGAACAGTAATATGCTATGTAAGCTGGATGAGCACATAACTGTTCTTCAGACTGACATTTTTCTAGTGCATTGTTCAAACTAGCTGAGTTCACATTAACAGTGTGGTTTTGCTGGGATATAAGGTTATCTATGGCCAAATAAGAACCCTCCATGCTTGGAGGAGCACTTCCACTACGATTAGGGACTGCCTCTGTTCCACTCGGAAGATACCTATGACCCCTTTGAAGCAGTCTTAATTCTTCTGCTGCGACATTAGTAGATGATGCTGAAAATGCTGCAGCCTGCTGATGGGTGGGCCATTTTCCACTCATTTCTGAAATTCTAATTGGACTCTCAGTTGCCATGAGAAATTTGCACCGCTCCTTCCTTATAGTGAATGATGAGAGATCTCACATATTCCTTTGAATGGCAGCCAAATGATATCCAACTTCGATCTAGAAGAGATGAAAACATTGCCAAAATTCTTAGACTAAAGACTGGGACAAGTAATGTTTTGACAATTTCAGAAACAAGAAAAAAAAGTACTAAACAAGGTGAATTCACAATATAATAATCAACTTAATAGTTGCAACCTCAATAACCAAACTCATATCAGAGCAAAGTATTATTTAGCATATTTCCAGTAACTAATAAACAGGATTGCCCACAAACTCATAGCCAATTCCTTATCTGCAAATTTGGAAGATCAAAGAAGTATTATAATAAATATATATATGAATATATATTTCCAGTAACTAATAAACAAGATAGCCCACACACTTAAAAGGTCAATTGACAATAATTAATCAACTTAATATTTGCAGCCTCAGTAACTAAACTTATTCCAGAGCAAAGCATCATTTAGCATATTTCCTGTAACTAATAAACTGGACTGCCAACAAACTATAACCACTTCATTATCTGCCAACTTTAGAAGATCAAGAAGAGTATTATATATATATATATATATATATAAATATTACTCAAAGAGGGTTATATATCAGATTGACACAAAAACACAAACACAAGGATGAGTATGCATTGCATACTTTAAATATGAATATCTAATTATACTAGGTGAAGATCAATCAGAAATAACTCCATTCTACAATTACTTTTAATAACAGAAAAATACTCTTGATGGCAACACTAACACTTTGCAAATCCTGAAGATGGAATTCCCAGAAATTTAGGCATAAAACAAAACCACAAGATTATGAATATTGGCAGTTCCCTCATTAATTGTGTTCATATATACAAGTAAAAGCAAGTGTTAATTAAAACAACCTCCCCACATACATCAAGAGACCAAAAAAGCTGACAAGAGTTAGCACATATATTGGTTGCTAAGAAGAGCTGCAAATCGTGAATTCATCAATTTGATATTGGGAAAAAAGTAATGATGAGTACAATTCATGTTTAAATGGGTGGAGAACAGTAGAAAAGACGTGAGTTATTAAACAATTAGACTCATTAAAAGTCATCTAATAAAATAAACTTGGAAATGCTTAGAATATTCAATTCATTCAAGACGCAAGAAGAGCTTTGCTTTGACTTCAATTTCTATCTTAAAAGGGCAGCCATGAATAAGACAGATATCATTAATAAAACTTTTTTGAACGATTACGAGACAAAATCATGCAACCTTCATTCTCTAGCACACTGAACCAATCCCAATAATAAAAAAACGCAAACAAAAACAACACCAGGCATGACCCAAACTACAGACCACAAGAAAATAGTAAGATCTCTTAACAGGAGAATATCGATACCCTGTTTCCAATTCTTTCAGAATCTTGCAATCCTGGTAATTACCTCTAATTACAGTGAAACTTCCAGCGGCAAAGAATATATGACCAGCAATTTCATTAACCAAGATTACACAGAGCTAATGAATCCCAGAGCTAATTTGATTTGAAACAACTAAAAACAGAAACAGTATTAGCTATATCATACTTATATACCACCTAAATACTTATATGTACAGCCCATTGATAAAACCTAAAAACAAAATTTGAGAAGACAAATGCTTGAAGAACCAATTGAAAGTCAAAAGAAATGAAAGAAATGAAAAACCCGTGAAGAAAAATCATGCAAATAATAGAAAGAAATGAAAATATAAGCAATAGTTAGTGAAGACAAAAACTGACTTTTGAAACCCTAAGTGAACCTTTAAAAAGGAAAAACAAGAGAAAGACTGAGCAAAAACAGTGGAAGATTCTCTTACCCAGATACACTGATGCCGCAAAGATTCACTGCTCAAAAACCAAAGATCCCTTCTTTCCAGTTTCCAGATAGAGAGAGAGAAACAAAAAAGACTTTGAGAGAGAGGTAGGAAGTGTTCAAAGACATAGAGACAGTGAAGGGTTTGGCTCTAAAATGACAAACTTAGTTTTAGTCAAGCGAAATTTTCCTTTTTTAAAAAAAAAAAAAATGTTGCTATAAACAGGAAAAAAGCGCTAATGCCAGAGCACGACTTTGGCTAAGTATGAGCTTCTGTTTGCTGGTTCGGAAATGGACAAAACAGCAAGTCCTTGCAAAACCGCGATTCGCACCATTGTCATATCGCATATAAGTGACACGTAATAATTATAAATTTATTTTTTATTCAAATTGTTCGTAATAATTTGTTCATATTCACGTCATAATATAATTTTTTTATTGTTTTGAATTAAATTTTTATATTTTTAATTTTAAAATTTAAAAAAATTTTATGAATAATAATTGATTGTCTATTATTAATGAAAATGCCACTTGCCATTTTATATTATATAATAAATAATAATCATGTAGAGATCATATGAATATAAAATCATAATTGATGTTTTTATTAATATAAATTAATCAATTATTAATTATAAAAATTTATTTGATACAATTTAAAAATATAAAAACTTTTCCCTTAAATAAATTATCAATGAGATGATTAAATTATGGATTGTAATTAACAAATGAGAGATTGGGAATTGATCAAAATTAAATTATTTTTTCCATTGATGTGTCCTGATATGAATGCTAAGGACAGGTGGAGCCGGAAATAAATGGTATGATTTTTCTATAGAAGAATAATATGAAGTGGACTTACTTTATGCTACAACTGTTGAGTATTAATTATGGGAATTAAATAGTAGATTAAATGAGCATAGTGTATATGGAGCTGTGCAAATAAATTATATTTCAGTGAGCAAGGGGCAAGAGGCAAGAGGCAAGAGGCAAGAGGCAAGAGGTAGTGAAAAATCCAAAGTTGAAACATCTGTTTACTAATTTTGAGTTATGTCATGGTTCATGTTTTCACAGCACAACAGTACCAGCATTCTCAGCCATGAAGAATTGTTAATTGGAAATTCACTTTCTAAATCATTGCTTGATTGTTCACGTTGAAAAGGAAATTGCTTTTTCTGTAACAAAGCACAACTTGGAGTCCCTTTTTGTCTACATGATTTGAAATGTTTCATAGTATGGATGTTCTCTCTTATTATAATTTAGATAAAATCAAGACAAACCGTACAGCCCAACAACGGGGAATTTTATCTACTACTCTTAGAATATATAAGATCCATTACTTTATCCTTTCCTTGGATTTAACAATGTATATTCATATGCCTTGCATAAGTAAATGCTAATGCTCAAAAAAAATCTTTAAATTGTTTAAAAATTTTAAATAAATTATTATTTTTCTATTACATTCAATGAAGTTTTTTTATTTTTATTTTAAATTAAATAAGCTCTTATGATTAATGATTGATTAATTGTCATTAGTCAAAATGTCATTTCTCATTTTATGCACATGTGACACAAATATGACAATGACGTGAATGGTGAAAATGCTGTCACATAATCATGTCATCGTGTCATATTATCATCTATTATGGTATAGCAGCATATCACATCAGTAACACATGACATAAGATGACAAATGATATTTTAATTAAAAATAATTAATTAATTATTAATTGTAAGAGATTATTTGACTTTAAATAAAAATATAAAGACTTAATTTAACGTAACGAAAAAATAAAAATTTGTTTGAATTTTTTTAAATAATTTAAAGACTTTTTTAAATATTATATCTTGTTAAATTAATCTAATATTATTAGCATCTGAATTGGGAAAATTGTCTTAAATTGTAAACATTTGAATGTAATGCAATCAAAACAATTAGATATATTAAATTTGATTATTTGAAAATGTAAAGTTCGATCCTATTTTATCTGTGACATGTCATTCACATGCATTGGATAGCATGTTTGCATATTGAATTGCCCCGAAAAACTAGTTAAATGACGATATTGCCCTTAATGGTACTGATAAGACGATTAAGCCTCGAACTAGTTCAAATAAGAATTTTAAGGTGAAATTGAAGATTTTACAGTCCAGGGATAGTTTATAATAGTGATTTAGAGTTCGATGAGTAATTTGGAGTCAATTCGAAATTTTAGTATCCTAAGGGTAAAATGGTAATTTTGTCACTTGAGGACAAATTTGAATTTTTTGAGAGGATTTGGATCAAATTCGAGAAATTGGAGTATGGTATGAGTATGAGGAGTGAAAAATATGCATTTTGGTAATTTTTCAATTTTTTGGATAAACATATAATTTTGTACTTTTACGAGGGTAAAAGTGTAATTTTTTAAAATTTCTCCACCAACACTTTGGACAAGTCTAGAAACTTCTTTAAATGGATGGATAAGTGAGGAAATTGTGTGGTGGAAAAATAAAAAGTCAAATGGAAAAGTAATAAAAAAATAAATTAATAAAAAATTCAAAAGTATAATAAAATAATAATATTTTATTTAAGTTATAAAAAGACTTAAAATTCACTTAAAATGCCATGGGAGTGTCGGCCTAAACTAGCAAGAAGAAGAAAAAGAAGAACCCATAAACCCTAGGTCAAGATTCAAAGGGAAAATAAGAAAATTCAACAATTCAAGCTTGAAAAAGATAAAATTCATTAATTTTCTTAGTGATTTTCATTACCCATCCATTCTTTTTTCATTTTCATGCAAAAATCACATGTGGGTGTAACCCACCCTTGCTGGCCAAACCTCCATGATGCATTTTTGAGGAGTTTTGTTGCTAGATCTAGGTAGATTTAATGTTGTTTAGTTAGTTAGTGATGAAAAATAACAAAAATTAGCAAGAAATTAATTTTTTTCCATTAAACCCAATTATGCCGAATTTTCTAGGGGAATAATGGTTGCTGATTTTGATGATATTTCATGGCATTTAGGTGTTATTTAATGAATTATGAGGGTGGAAAATTAATGGGAATTTTTTATGCGAAAATACGAATTTTTACCTAATAGGGGTAATTTCGTAATTTATGATCCAGACTGATAATTTGCACCGTATTCACAGTCATTAAGTCAATTTTGAATTGAGGTATAGAAATTGAAAGAAATCAATTTAGAACTTATTTGGAGATTTTAGGAAATTAAATCGCGTACCGTGCGCGTTAGGCCAAATATCGTGTTTAAGCGATTTTTCGAACAATTGCATAGCATTTCATGCATTCATGTAAATTTATAGAACCTGAAAATCATTTATGGTAATTCGACACAAATTATTAAAATTCGTGTTGCACCTAGTGTATAGGTGGTAAACCGTCCGATAAAGGTAAAGAAATCGCGTCGGACGACAAATACTAGGGGTATTTCGGACATATAAAAACAGTGAGTGGATAAATTACCATTTTCAATATCTAGAGTAATTTTACCTGTTTTTGTGTTTTTTAATGAATTAAATTTTATAAATGATTTTTAAATCGAAAAATCAATTTAATAACACTAAGTATGTGGAGACTGGGCTAAACTTGTGTTTACGTATTTAATTTGAAATTATGACTTATGATCTTAGTGAGCATGCTTGGCTGGTTTATTGTGTTGAAATTGCATAAATTGCTGTTTGCCGTGCAGGCTGGCTAGTATAAAAATTGCCTTGTTATGCTGCTAGATTTTTCTATAAATTTGGTGGGTTAATTATACACAGCAGTGATGGGTTGTCGTGGACTGCCTTTAAGAGGGGCACGGTAAACCTGACTAATTGTTACCTCGATTGGAGAGGCGCGTAGGGTAACTCCCGAGGTGATGTTAAATTCACTGCACGTAAAACCACCACGTGAAGATGAATTTAACCAACGCCAAGGAGCAGCTATATTTTTCAAAATATAATATAACTGGTAATAGCCTTAGTGGACTCGTTGGGATGCTCTAATCAAGCATCCACGAGTACGAGATTTGGCCTAAGTCTAGTTTTTACGAAAGATATCATAAGCCTCGTGTTTTAATGAGTGAATTTGTTTAGTATGACTGTATTAAATTTGGTATTATAAATTACATTTGGATATCGCGTTTTTACATTGTCTCCATCTACTCGATTTTAGATGTCGTGGATAGTATTTATTTACTCAATGAGTTGTAAAACTCACCCCTTTAAATTTCCCCATTTTAGGCTCACAGACATCTGTAGATAGTAAATTTTATCACGAAATGCATTTAAGGTGACAACCTTAGCTCTCAAAGGTTAACTCCTAGTTCATATTTCTCTATCGTGAGCCCACTTAGCATTGTAAATTAAATTTTATACTTTAGTTAACTGTAATACAATATGTATTAATATATTTTGCTTTTATGCTATAAAAACTATTTCCAGACATCTATATAAAAATTGTTTTATAAGAAAATATATTATTTTATGAAATATTATTATTTTATTTCGTTAAATATAATTTTGGTTAAATTGCATGTTTTAGATATCCGATTTCGTTTCCAACTGCGAATTATGTATTCTTTACTCGTAAGTAACATTTTTTTCAAATTTCAAAATTTTTGATGAAAAATGACCGAAATGCCATTGAATGATGAATTTTGCTTTTTGACTATTTTCTATTAGAAATTAGTTTATATTCATTAGAATATAAAGTTTTATAACAAATATTCACGGGGGAAGTGGAAAGACTGGTACAAGAGCCTTGTGAGGTCTCGGTTTGCATTCGGGGAATGAATGCCTATCGAGGCATCGCGACGGTTGTCACGGGCTCGATGAGAGTTTTGGGTCGTGACAGAATATATGATTTACTTAACTTAAAAATTAACCAATATAATTTACAAAACTAGAATGTTAAATTAGATTATATATCTAGGCAAAAAGATTTTAAAGTGTGTAATAATTGAGATTTCTTAAATCAGTGTAACTTGATCCATACTAAAGAAAAAAAAAATATTATCACGTCTTTAAGCCATTAAAAAACTAATATAAAAATATAAACTAGTAAACTCTAATAATATGTGGGCTTATGTTGATGAGGCGAGTGTGAGCTGATGCTTTCTTTTCTCTATTACTAGCGTGGTGTCTATGTGTTGCGCTTGAGATGTATTAATTTTTTTTAATTTAGTTTAAGATATTTTTAGAAATAGACATATAATGGTAATTTCATTAAAAAATAAAATTATTGATCAAAATTTCTATATACAAAATATTTTCTTACAAAAGATATAGCAATGTATCGATAGCTATTTTGGTTGCATTGGTAATTCTATTGCCTCCATACAAAAATGAGAAGGCTTTATACTGTGCAATTGCTAATAAATTTTTTGCAATTTGTTATATACATAAGCTGAATGAAAAACTTGCATTTTAATTGTGGATATCTAACTGCATCAATCCAAGGTTGCTACTTTTATACAAAAAGGAGAAGTCATTTTGATTTGCAATTATTGAAATAACAAAAAGTGAGCAAAAGGCTTGTAACAAGTCATTTGGTTATAAATGCTAACTTGTCGAAAGTTAATAATGATATACAAAGATTTTAGAATGTAAAATTCTTAGAGATTATAAAAAAATAGATGTGCATAATAAGAATATATTATATTTAAAACGTAATTTTAACAATAGTTGTATATAGGAAAACAATAGTATCATTTAACTGGTTTGTGAAATTGCAATTAAAATAATATTCAACATTTAAATGATTACAGTTTTGTCTAAAGATTCAAATTTTGAAACTGAAGAACAATAAATACATTTGACAATTGAAGTGATTTGTGAAATTGCAATAAAACAATTCAAGTCTGCAAATGAAAATAAGCAATAAAATTGATTTGTGAAAGTAAATATAACATAACAATATAAAACATATATTGTATTTTGAAAAAAAAAATAGAATAACAATACTAACAAACAAAAAGTAAAATATATAGAAAATAAAAATGTAATAACAAAGTAAAACTGAAGATGTCAAATATGTATGAATTAATAGAAGAAAGTAATTATCAAATCAAAATCAAAATGTAAGTAGCTGAAAATCTATAAACCATAAATAGAAAATATAAATGTCAAAGCGGTAAGGAAGACAAATTTAATTAAAATGCTATGCAGGTGTTCGAAAGATATTGATAAATAAATTTATTGGTAGTTAACATTAATAAACAAACAGGAATTAGAAATTATTCGATCATGGCACAAAATCTTCAGTACAATCAAACTGATTAACTATAAGTTTGTTAAATTCCAAAAAAACTATTATAGTAAACAAAAAATAGTACATATGCAAGTATAATCTATACTATCAATAAAGTAGTAAAGTATTTCATAAAAAATATATACACTATAATGCACAGCCACCTGACAAAATGTCAAAACCAATCGAGGGATATTCAATAAATGGCAGTGACAAAAAATAACCAAGGGATATTTAATCATTTTTTGTGCCCCAAAGCAACTTAAACACACAAACATCATAAACTACCAAGTTATTATCAAGAGCAAATTTAAGTAAAAATTAGACTCACAACAAATTAATTTATTTTGAGTTTAGATTTCAACGTCAACAAACACTTAGAAAAAAGGCAGAGCACTTTATAACAATATTTTTGAATATAAAATAATGAAGCTTACATAACTTTCGATTACATATACAAAGTCATCCCTAAAAGTAATTCGATCCACATTAATAAAAATAAATACTTTGTAAATTTTAAAAAAAATTGCAAGAAATGATACATAGGGTGACAAACGTGAAAACAAAGAAAACTTATATTTTTTTTTTTTGAGTGAGAAAGAAAACTTATCTTTATTATAACAAATTCATATAAACAACCAAACAAATTGATCTCAAATTCTCGGACCTTCATAATAGTAGCATTTTAATAAACTAAACTAAGCATTAATCTCATCATTCTATTATTAGTGTAATTCTAATTTTGATAATTGCTATCTCATTCTCTTTTTATACCAACCATGACCTAAGGAACTATCGTGTTCTCACTATAATATTAAAAATTTTAACAATACAATTAAATGCATCATCAAATTAGCATGTGCTTTAGTAAATTCAGTGGCTCCATTTGGATCTTTTGTATACCCATTGAAATATCTAGAAAACCAATCAATAGTAAGATTTTAGGTGACATTACACTCAATTTATGAAAAAAGTATTTAGCTAAGAAAATGAAATTAATTTAGACATAAAAAATAGTATTTAGCTAAAAGTCATAGAAAAGAAAATCGAATGTATATTATAGTAAAATTGACTTAAGAATTATTGTTTATTTATATTTTAAACACTATAGTTTTGTTAATGTAATCCATAACATTCAAATAATATTATGTTATTAAACTTTCTACGACTCAGCAATACTATATCACTTAGCAAATAATATTATGTTATCCATAAATATTTTTCAATATTATTTTAAAGAACAAACCTTCTTGCTTTTAGCAAAAAAAGTACTCCACTTTTGTTATATCAAGATGAATAATAAAACATACTTTAAATGTGTAAAAATAGTCAAAATAAATAAAAAAATAACAAATAAAAACAACATATTATGAAAGTAATGTTGCATGATAGATACAAAATTTATGTGCTTTGATAAAAAAAGTTTTGTCTATGCGATGTGCTTGGGCTAGCATGATTTATTTTTCATAGACATAGAAATAGCATAATTTAGAAATAAATCTATACATAGATAAAAATATTTTATGTATTGATAAATGTAATCCACCAATATATTATTTGAAATAAACAATAAGGTTGCATTTGGTATATTGTTGGGAATGTGATTGCTGGAAATGTGATTACTAAAAATGTGATTTTGCAGCATTTAGTATAATAAGGAAAAGTGATGATTGCAAGGAATGTGGTTGTTGAGAGTGTTACATTGTAGTGTTTGATTTGTAAACATTTTACTAAAAATGTAATGTAAATTGACAAAATTACCTTTATATATAAAAAACATATAAGTTGAATAAATTTATAATTTTTAATATAAAATTTGACTTTTCAACTTTAAGTAATTAAAATAATAAATAATAACATTAAAAAATAATATAATATTTTTATATTTATTATTTAAATATTAAACATATTTAAAATTACTCAATATTTATTTCCACCCTAAACTTATAAAAATAAAAAATAAAAAATATTTTCTAAAGACCTATTTATCGATAGATAGAAAATTCTATCGATAGATCACATTATCTATCAATAGATAAATAATCACTGTCAAAAGTTTAAATGTAATCTATCAATAGATATTCAATTTTAAGCTTCCTGACGTTTTCTTTCTCTCATAACTGTGACACTAAACATCTTTCCCTCTCAAATCTTCTCAATTTCTTAAATATTTATTTTTAATAGATTAGTTAAATATTAAATAATTAAATTAATTAATTTAAATTATTTTATAAAAATATTAGTTAATTAGTTAAATTGTCAAACAATCCATCACTTTCTTTTTTTTTTCTTTTATTTCTTCCTACACCCACTATTCTTCCAATGGGCTTTTCTTTTTATTTTCTTTTTTCTCTCCTTCCTTATTGCTTTATGGTGATGGACTATTATTCTTCCTTCCTCCTTGCTCTTTGTTGATGGACTGTTCTTCTTTTCTTTTCTTTTCTTTTTCTCCCCTTCTTCCTTACTCCCATCACTAGATTCAAATGGTGCCCCTGTCTCCTCCCAAAGAGTTCAACTATTAGGGCTTGCTGGTGGCGGCTAGGGTTCTACAGTTGGCAACAAAAAGAAGAAGGAAAAGAAAAAAAAAAGTAAATGGAAGAAGATCGAGTAGACAATTTAGGGAAAAAAATATGTAACTTTTCCTTTGCAATGGGAAAGTTGTTTTCCCTCCATAAGAGAAGGGTCCCCTTTTCGCACTACAATGATATTACAATGGAATCATTTTACCAACCACTTTCCTTGAACCAAACATTGTAAAGTAATTACACCTAATTAAATTACAGAGAATCTCCTTCACTTACACTAAACCAAACGCACTTTAAAGTTTTCTTTGTTTGATTGAAAAGTTTCTAAACTATAATTAATCATAATATTGTCAATTTAAAAGTTCTTTTAAAGAAAACATAAGATATAATAGAATTTAAAATTTATTCAATTTATCTCAATTTGTGCTTAATAAGAGCATCATATACAATAAACACTGGAGCATTTGGCTCATTGATTGGTATATGATCCCCTTCGAATCCATTTTCCCCAAATCCAAAAAAAATAGTATAATATATAATAAATCTCATTTCTACTTGGACAATTTCATAATTATAGCAAGATAGCTATCAAGAGAAAATGTACATATATTAATTTCCTACAAAACCATAATAGGAAAAACAAAAGTATCAGCAAAGAACTAAAACAAGTATTAAGAAAAAATTAGCAACATTAACAAGAAAATTAAAGTATAATGCAATTATCCAAAAATAAGAAGTCACAAAAGAAAAATAGTTAAAAAAATAAAAAAGTATACTCAAACTAAGAAATATTACTTATCTCCTACATACCTTTATTGATGATTTATAACCTTCATTATAGCACCATAATAAAGCAACAAAAAGAACAAAAAAAGTAAAATCCTAATAATAACAACTATGATTCTTAAATGATAAACAGATAACAAAATAATGAAACCAACAATAAAATCTAAAGCATAAAATCCTGCATAAGCAAAAGAGCATAAAATAGTAAAATAATAAACTTTATCATAATATTGTCAAATTGCAGATAATAAACTTGCACCGAGATCATTTTGGCAACATTCTTTGAGTATAGTACTATTGATCTACACTTATTCAACCACTACAAGACAAAAACAATAAAAAAAGCAAAAACTTTAAATTTCATGATTGTAAATATAGACAAAGTAATTAACATTGTATTCAGTTTTTTTTTCCCTCTTTGACATCAAACTATAATAAAAGACTAGCTATTCCAACAGAAGATTTATTTTAAGGAGTTGATACACTTCAGTAACAACCCTTGTTACTCCATTTTGCTACGTACTATAAAGAAAACTTAACAATAGTTAAACAAATAAAATATCATTTTAAAGAATTAGAAAGTCAAATGATTTAAGAATGAATTTAGTCACATAAAAAATCTAAGACTGACCTTACTTGAAGAGACAATTAATTTCCTACAAAACCATAATAGGAAAAATAAAAGTATTGTTAAAGAACTAAAACAAATATTATGAAAGAATTACTAATTAGCAGCATTAACAATAAAATTAAAGTATAATGCAATTATCCAAAATAAAAAGTCATTAAAAGGCCTTTGAAAAAAAAATCATTTGAAAGATAAATATTGTTCATTCTAGAAATAAGGGAGATCAATAGAAAAAGAAAGTCAAAGTAGAAAAAGATAGTAGAATGAAAGGGAAAGAAGAAATAAGAAAGCCAAAAATAAAAAATGATAAAAAAGAGGGAAATAAAGAAAAGAAGAAAGTAAAAGTAGAAAAACAAAAGCAGAGTAACAACGGAGAATAAGAAAGCCAAAAGGAAGTAAGCAAAGGAGAAATTTCTAGTATGGTTGCCCCACATAAAAAAATAAAAGAATGGCCTACTTCTCTTACCCTTAACACGAAGAAAAGATTCAATAAGGATGATGAGCATTGATTGAATAAACATATCAAATTAAAAATACAAAAATAAGCCTGTTTATTATACAAAGGAAAAAATAACATCAACATAAAGAAGAAAGTAAAAGTTAAAATACCAAAATAGGCAAACCATTTCAAAATTCCAAAAATGGGTGGTATTGAAAGGACAGTTAGCATTGCACACTTAAAATAGAAGCCAAAAATATGAATAGACCACAATGCCATCAATTTTTCACGAAAACCCTAAAATGACCTCAATTATAAAAAGAAAATTAGACTAAAAAGACCAAAACCCGCTCTTTTTTCCCTAAATTTTTGTACAACGTCGAATACAAAAATCACGTGATTACCCATATTTACCCCACACATTAATGAAAAACCACATAAATCACCTAAATAGTCATAAAAGGTGTTGAAAATGCTTTCTTTTAATATAACTATTATTACCTAGCATAATTAACCAAAACCCCAAAACACCTTCCACTCCTTCACCACTAAGAAAGTAAAAATCCATAGACATCTTCAACAAGCCACGTGTTACACATACAAAATGCTAGCTACCGCACATACAAAATGCCAAGTGTTGAGTTAAAAGCCCTTCAAGGCTTCCTTTTAATATAGTTACTAATGTGCTGCCCATGTGCTGCGCTCGAGATGCACTAAATATATATATTTTTAATTTAGTTTAAGATACTTGGAGAAATAGGCATGTAATGGTAATTTCATTAACATATAAAATTGTTGACAAATATTTTAGATATACAAAATATTTTCTTACAAAAGATATAAGTATTGTATTTGTAGCCATTTTGGTAGCCTTAATGGTCTGTTGCCTTCATACAAAAATGAAAAGGCTTCCTACCATGCAATTGCCAATAAGTTTTTTTGTAGTTTGTTATATGCAAAAGTTGGATTAAAAGCTTGCACTTGAGTGGTGGATATTTAATCGTATATGTGCAAGGTTGTTGCCTTCATACAAAAAGAAGAAGGTATTTTAATTTGTAATTACTAAAATAACAAAAGGTGAACAAAAGGCTTGTAGGAGGCTTAAGAATATTTTACACTATTTTCTTAGATGTCGACCTATATAGCATGAAGAAGAATTTACGTTAATATTTCATTTGATTGTAAATGTTAACTTGTCAAAAGTTAACGGTAATATACAGAGACCTTAGAAGGTGAAATTTTTTGAGATTATCATAAAATAAATGGGCTTCGTAGGAATAATGTATTCAAAATGCAATTTTAATAACAGTTGTATATAGGAAAACAATAGTATGAATTAACTAGTTGGCAAAAATGTGATCAAATATGCATGGATGATACCAATATTCAGCAACTAAATGGTTACGCTTTTGTCTACAAGTTTAAATTTTGAAACTGAAGAACAATAAATGCATTTGGCGACTTAAATGATTTGTAACATTGCAATTGAACAATTGTAATATATAGGTGAAAGTAAGCAGTAAAGCTACTCTGTGACAGTAAGCATGACACAATAGTATAAAACGTATACTGTGTTTTGCAAAAAAGTACAACAACAATACCAACAAACAAAGAATAGAATCTGTAGAAAACAAAAACATGATAATAACGTGAAACATAAGGTGTCAAACAAGTTTAAATTAATAGAGGAAAGTAAATATCAAATCAAAATCAGAATGTGAGTAGTAACAACTCTATAAACCATGGAGAATATAAACATTAAAGTGAGAAGAAAGATAAATTTAATTAAAATGGTATGTAGGTGTTTGAAAGATATTGATAAATGAATTTATCAGTAGTCAAAGCTAATAAATAAATAGAAGTAGAATATAAGTTTGTTTGATTACAGAAAAACTATTATGGTAAAGAAAAAATAATACATATCGATCTATAGTCTTTATTATCAATAAAGTATTAGAGTATTTTATAAAAAATATGTATACTATATATAATAGGTGTATTATTGTATTTGATGAAAAAAGTACAACAATCATTAAAGTTTTAGAGAAATGTTTGACATCTTTGATTGTTTTATATTTTTTTTGTAATGTGATTGAATAAATGTGAGGGAAAGAGTTGAAATGACCCAGTTTTTGTTTTCTTAGTTGGCGAATTTCCTTCAAGGCAGCTGGTGGGTTGTTTTTAAAGTATCGTTTCAGGGAAAAGATCTTTCACAACTTGGCTACTGGTTAGAGATGGTGGAAGGTGATGTTGAGACTCTTTGAGTGTGATTTGTAGAGGAAAACACTTCGATGGGCTTGCATTACTTGCATTGAGTGGCTATTCATGTTGGTTCTGTTCACAGTAATATAGCTTGAAATTTACAATTCTTATTTTGGTTGTGTTTGAGGTGAAACCTATTGTTAATGTCCTTGTTTGATTAATCAATGTTTTCATGAGTCTAGGCAATGCCATTCGGTGGATGGTATTCATTGTTGTAAGTTTGGTTGTTATTGCCCCTATTAGTTTTTTCGATGTTAGTTCGAATGCTATGACGTCCATTTATCCAAAATCATCATTCAGCTCCAATTGTAAATAACATCTAGAAAAATAAAAAATACAGAGTTGATTTAATTTTTGTAGAAGTTAGGAAGGCAAATTCGAAGACATAAAAATTTGAATAGATTTAAAAACAATTAAAGGTATGTTACAAAATTTCTACTATATTTACATTCATATAAGGAGGCTACAATAATTAAAACAAATCAATTGTCAAGAAATGTATGCACTTGTATTTTGTATGTATTTTTTAATTGCTAAAAACTTCATTTTGTATTAGCGCTTGTAGATATGTTTTTCACTATTTTCATTGCAATGTTACTTAAACTATGTCATCATAAAATAGAGGCAAAGCTTGTGGTGTTGTTTGTCTTTATATCTACAATTATGAGGGGTTGTTCATCCTATTTCTTTTCTAATTCACATTTTCTCTTTTTTCATAAATTTTTCCTCTCAATTGTTGAGATTGAGAATTGATCAAATTCAAAGTAAACAGAAAAAGTGTATATAAAACTTGTTGATCCTTAAGGAGTGCTAGAAGGGGGTGAATAGCACTTAAGCCGATATGCTAGTCACATAATTATGATGATTGTTCACGCGATGTGAATTAGACGGTAATAAGGACTTTGTCCCTTACTCGCCCAAGTGGGGTGGGACCACTCAATAGGTTGTGGATGAGACAGATGTGCCATTCACAAGAACGCGCTAGGAATTCGAATAATGGTGGTTTAAATTACTATTCGTTGAAATGGGACGAACGCACTCACATAGGAATGGTATAAAGCTTAGAAAAGTGTATGCAATATTCATGAATGATTTAATGACATGTTGAATGATAATGATCATTATGTTATATGGAGATTTTGTAAGTTATGTCGATAGAGTATTGTTTATGAAATATATCTTTATGACATGAACATAGGCTTGGTTAAATAGAACTTAGCCTAAGATATAGCCCCAAGAGGTAACGAGACTTATGGTATGGCATTATGCATAATTTTACTCAAAAAACAGTGTTTCAAGGACTATCTATCAATACTTGAAGACAATATATCTATAGATAGGAGACAAAATGCTATAATAAGCATTGTGTGTTTCATTTATTAATAAATACCCTTATTATTGATAGATGGAAGACAATATTGAATGTTTATGCATGTTTAAAGGCTTTTAAAAGGTAAAAAGGTTTCTAAAGGTTATACAAGCTTGTTTTTCATGCAATATTATTTAAAATGGTGTCTTGATACCAATTTCATGAACTATATGGATTTGATGAAATGGTTTATGAATCGCATGATATTATAAGGGCATGTATATGAAATAATTTATGCCTTTGGCTTGTCCCTTTCCCCGTACCCACTCTTGGAGTCTTTGTGACTCACATGTTATTTTCCATTTTTGTTTTTATTACAGATTAGTGATAGCACTCTATTGCTAGTAGCCAGTATCATGGTGACGTGATCTGCTCATCCTTTATTGATAGGTGTCTAGCAACCCCTTGATGCCTAATGAGTCAAGTTATATTCTGCTGACAAGTCGATCTTATTTATATTTATGTTTATGGATAATGAACATGTTTATGAAATAGCCAATGTTTGGCATTTTTCTTATGAATGTTATGTTGTATGTGCAAAGGATAGTCGAGAGCTTGCATGGACACTTGAGGGTGTTGATAAATGTTTATGTGATACTGTGCATGAGATTATGGCACTCTAATGATAGATGATATATTTGCGCTTACACTGTTTATGTTAAAAAGTTCCATAACTATATAATGTTGCCTATGGTTGTTTGCATGTGATTACAATGCATGCTTATGGATGATTGAATGTATGCTTCCATACATGATTATGAATGTTTAATGAATGAATAGAACGAGGCTTATTTAGGCTTAGTGGGTTATACTCGTCTGGGTTTATGCACCATTTATATCCCACCATAAAATGGGATGTGGCAATTGGTTATACTATGACTCATACTCTTTTTATATTCTTATGTTTATTTCTTTAAGTGTTCTATTTCTTAAAAAATTTTATGGAATGTGTAGTGTCCACAGTTATAAAAATTCTATTTTATGTCTTATATACTTTATATAAAATAAAGTGTATATTGAAATTTTGTTAGATATATCTAAATGATGTTTTTGCAATATAGAGTTGTATACTTGTGCATTTGTAACCAAGAAATCCAAATTAAGCAGTGTATCTAGTCGAGATGGGTCAATACTTAATAGACTCCCAAACTCTTACAATCTTGACTTTGATTGAAGTGTGTGGTTGGAAAAGGCACAGATCATGCAAATATTAATCAACCATTTGTAACCTATGTGCAGTATTAGAAGATAAGAAATTATTAGTATAGTATGAATAAAAAAGGTGAAAAAAAATATTGCTAATAAAATTGGTAATGTTTCTCAAAAGAGATGGTAAGTGTGCAACAGACAAAAATATATAACTCAAAGCAATGGTCATAGGAGGTTAGTTTAAATGTGTATAGTATGCATAAATAGATACTATAAAAGAATATAAATTTAATATTGTAAATTAGTGTTAATATAATGTACAAAATATATAATAATATTAGCAAATGTTACGAAACTATTTAAGCAAATATTTATTATTTTATCAATATAAGAAATTAAGAATATTATAATCTCTTTTTTCTCAACAGGAAAATAGTATTATAAATTTTGAATCAATAAAAGAAAAGAGTAAGTAAGGGTAGAATGGATGATATCATGGATGATCAAAGAATAATAAATGAAATTGACAATAAATTAAAATGTGTTGGTGAATGATCTAGGATGGAATTTAAAGTCTTTAAAAAGTGTAAAATAAAAATAGATATATATTTGTAGATGCAGAGGATATAAACCTGTATTTAGGTTATCAAATATCTCTTTGTAAACAATATTTTTTGTTTGATTGGTCGATTGGTCATCATTAGTTGTGATTAAGATTTTTAATCCATTTCGGGATATGACCCTTGAAAGAGCTACATATTATTATCCATGGTTAAGCATAGGTTTTGGCAGGTATAAACCTATCTTGAACAGTGTAGCATCAGATATTGATAAATGACTTAGAGCCCGTTTGGTTTAGCTTTTTTTTAGCTTAAAAGCTATTATGAAACTCTTATGAAAAATAATAACTTTTAAAATTAAACTAAATCTGTTTGGTAAATTTTCTTGTATAAGTTCTTTTTTATAAATAAATTGTTTGACAAAATAATTTATATAAGTTCTAATTTTGATTAAAATTATCATAAAGGGTATTTAATAAATATTTTTCTATTAATCATAAATTTCTTTGTTCATAATGAAAAAACGTTAATTTTATCTTTTTATTTGTAAAAAGTATAAAAATTATTTTTCTATAACATAAATTTTATAATTAATAATAAATTATATAAAAATGAAAACAGATAATGTTAAAATTATTTTTAATAGATAGGGATATTTTTGAAATAAAAAGAAAAATTCTCTTAAAAAAGAAACGTGTTTTTAAAAAAAGAGGAGAGAAAGCTCCTCTCTGGAGCTTTTTCTAAAACTCTTTTTTTAAAAAAATTTTATTCTTTAAAAAAAGTTGTTTATTTTTTTAAGAATTTCTCAAAATTCTTGTTTGGCCTAACTTTTACTTTTAAGAGGTGGATAAGCTGAAAAAAAGCCAAGTCAAACATGCACTTAAAGTAAGTCAACAACTATTAGTAGAGGAGATTTAATACGAAACAAAATCAACACCAGAAATATACAATAAATTGCAAAAATAATAAAGTGTATATAATAGTATCATAATATGTGGTAGATATAGAATTTTTAGCATTCAAAAACAGAGATCAAAGTAACTATTCCACCGTAAAAGAAGTGAAATATTACATTGCAAGTTTACATGCAAAAACAGTGACCAATAACTTTAGATTAGAATAAACTTTGTATATAGTTTAGAGTAATGAAAAAAAATTATTGAAAGAACAGATCTCCGATTAGTAATTTTGTGTAACATGAACGTGGCATCATAAACATCACTTCTTCTTTCAACAGTTAAATACTATCAACCAGGCATATAAAAAAGATTAATAAATAAAACTAAAATAAGTAAATAAGATTAATAAATAGGGTCTTTAAGTTAAAATCTATAAATAAAACCCCCAACCAATCAACATCTAGCATTAATTAACATGTAAAATCAAAACCCAAAACCCCCAACGCCCATTTATTTCAAACCCTTGTTAAACGAACGAAACCAATGGCGAAAGCCCAATTATTCCAATTCATGCATCTTGGGACATGCATTTGATGATTTTGCCTATATTCTTTCAAGGCTCTCCTCTACTTTAAAAAATCGTCAGTAATTGTTCAAAAAGAAATATACCTTTCTAAGTTACCTTTCCTCGTCATCAACAAAAAGGGTAAATTCCATGTTATATACCAGCAAAAAACGTACCACCAGATGAATAAATATAACCTCTAAACATCCAGTGGCCATCAACATTTAAAGATAAAGAAAACTAACATGGTTTTCTTTCTTTCTAACGAACCAACATAAAAACTACATTCCAGTATATACAAAAGTTAAAAAACAACAATAGCATGCTAAAACTACGACTTGTGCAGAAGAAAGAGGCTGTCAAGAAATGAAGACAACAAAACAGTAACCAACAAAGCACACCCAATACCAAACAGACCCCAAGCCGTGAGTACAGGAAAGAGAAAATAGTAAGCAAGAACGTTCTGGAACGGGTGAAAGGAATGAAAAATACAAAAATATTTTTGCAAACCGACTCGGATAGAGAAACCCTATAGAAACCCATCCTCAAAAGCTCAAAGTCAAACTTTAAAGCCACACATGAAAAGAGAAAAACTTTGAAGCTATGGAGAGGGGAGATGAGCAAACCAAAAAAGAGAGTGAGAAAGCAATACAATGGCCAAAGAAAATACTCTTAATTAAACCCAAACCTTCAAATGCCCAAAGCAAGCCTCCGCTCAAAAGCCCAAACAAGCAAAAACGAGTAAGAGCATACAAATGTGAGATCACAAATTCTATAAACTGCTATAAAATGCTAAGTGTCAAGTTCAGAGCCTTGTCAAGTGTCAAGCTAGTAGCCCTTCGAGTCTTCTTTTTGATATAGTTATGAACATGTTGTACATACAAAATGCCAACGGCCGCATATACAAAATGTCAAATGTCGAGCCAAAAACCCTGCAGACTTCCTTTTAATATAGTTATAGCTGTTCTTTAGTCTTATAGTTGTAATCCTTGTGATTTAGACTGGTATGTGCTTCTAATTTCTTAAAGTTGCTCGCTTCTAATTTATAAAACCTACAGAACAAAGCAAGGGGACTCACTCTCATTCATTGTTTGGTAATGAAACTGCCATCTCTCTTTGTCCGCCCAATCGCTCATCTCCATTCCAAGTCATCCAAATTTCTTTCGCCCAACTTCTCCTCCTTGTCCTCCCTCCAAGATTTCTCCGTTTCCAATGAAATCCACTCCATTCTCGACACTGTCAACCCCATGGAACCCGCCTTGGAACCTCTTCTTCCTTTCCTTTCTCCTGACATTGTCACTTCCATTATCCAAGACCAGCCCAACCCTCAATTGGGTTTCCGTTTCTTCATCTGGGCAATGCAGAGGAAGCGTCTACGCAGCTCTGCATCCGACAAACTCGTCGTTGACATGCTCCTCCGGAAGGACAACGCCTTTGACATGTACTGGCAAACTCTTGAGGAAATCAAAAAATGCCGGGCTCTAATCGTTTCCGACGCCTTTAAAGTCTTGATTTCGGGGTATTCGAAATTGGGTCTCGATGAAAAAGCCGTTGAGTGTTTCGGTAAGATGAAGGATTTTGATTGCAAGCCTGATGTATTCACTTATAATACGATATTATACGTTATGATTCGTAAAAAGGTCCTTTTGTTAGCTTTGGCGGTTTACAATAAGATGTTGAAGAATAATTATAAGCCTAATAGAGCTACTTTTAGTATTTTGATTGATGGGCTCAGTAAAAATGGGAAAACTGAGGATGCGCTTAACATGTTTGATGAAATGACTCAGAGAGGTATAGAGCCAAATAGATGTTCATATACAATAATCATTTCAGGCTTGTGTCAAGCAGATAGGGCTGATGATGCTTGTAGGCTGTTAAATAAGATGAAAGAGAGTGGGTGTTCCCCTGATTTTGTTGCTTATAATGCTTTGCTTAGTGGGTTTTGTCAATTGGGTCGGGTTGATGAAGCTTTTGCACTTTTTCGGTCTTTTCAAAAGGACGGATTTGTACTTGGATTACGTGGGTATAGTAGTTTTATTAATGCTTTATTTAGGGCTAGGAGATTTAAGGAAGCATATGCATGGTATACGAAGATGTTTGAGGAGAATGTTAAACCTGATGTTGTTTTGTATGCGATAATGCTCCGGGGGTTATCAATTGCAGGCAAAGTTGAGGATGCAATGAAGTTGTTGAGTGAGATGACTGAAAGAGGTTTAGTTCCTGATACATACTGTTATAATGCTGTGATTAAAGGGTTTTGTGATATTGGTCTTTTGGATCAGGCGCGGTCCCTTCAGCTTGAGATTTCAAGCTATGATTGCTTTCCTAATACCTGCACTTACACCATTCTTATTAGTGGTATGTGTCGGAATGGGTTGGTTGGGGAGGCTCAGCAAATTTTCGATGAGATGGAAAAGCTTGGATGTTTTCCCTCGGTTGTTACATTCAATGCTCTTATTGATGGACTTTCTAAGGCTGGTCAGCTTGAGAAAGCTCATCTTCTGTTTTACAAAATGGAAATAGGGAGAAATCCTTCTCTGTTTCTACGGCTTTCTCATGGATCCTCTGGAGTTTGTGATAGCTCAAGCCTACAAACCATGGTCGAGCAACTCTATGAGTCTGGAAGGATTCTTAAGGCATACAGGATTCTTATGCAACTTGCTGATGGTGGGAATGTACCAGACATCTTTACTTACAACATATTGATCCATGGATTCTGCAAAGCTGGCAACATTAATGGTGCTTTCAAGCTCTTCAAGGAACTGCAACTCAAGGGGCTTTACCCTGACAGTGTAACATATGGAACTCTTATTAATGGTTTTCAAATGGCTGGAAGAGAAGAGGATGCCTTTAGAATCTTTGATCAAATGGTAAAAAATGGGTGTAAACCCAGTGTGGCAGTTTATAGATCACTTATGACTTGGTCATGTCGGAGAAGGAAGGTTTCACTAGCTTTTAATCTTTGGTTAATGTATCTGAGGAGCCTTCCTGGTCGGCAAGATACAGTAATCAAAGAAGTAGAAAAATATTTTGATGAGGGACAAGTTGAAAAGGCAGTTCGGGGCTTGCTCGAAATGGACTTCAAATTGAATAATTTTAGTGTAGCACCTTACACGATTTGGCTCATTGGTTTGTGTCAAGCAGGAAGAGTAGAAGAAGCTTTAAAGATATTTTATATTCTGGAGGAATGCAAGGTTATTGTCTCTCCTCCTAGTTGTGTAAGGTTGATAGTTGGTCTGTGCAAAGAAGGAAATTTGGACCTTGCAGTTGATGTGTTCCTCTATACGCTAGAACAGGGTTTCAAGTTAATGCCTCGAATTTGCAACCACCTACTCAAGTCTCTTCTTCGTTCTAAAGATAAAAGGATGCATGCATTTGGTCTTTTGAGCAAAATGAACTCCCAGAGATATGATTTGGATGCATACCTTCATAAAACTACCAAATCCCTTTTATATAGGCATTGGCATACATGGAAAATGGAAAATGTGGCACCTGGATGACTTCAACTAGTGTGACACGAAGGTCATGCAATATAGATTCTTTGGGCTACTGCAGAAGTATTTGAGTCAATTTGTTCAGGATTTATCTGGTTGACTTCTAGGTCAAGGCTTGATTTCATTGGAAATAGCTAAAAGGCATTTACTTCAGGGGAATGGTGCTTTGCGATTTGAACTTCAGCTATATTTCTTTCGATCGTGTAGTTGTTGTACAACAAGGGGGCGTGTCACATTTTTTCGTCACCCTTTTCCTGTTGTATACTCTTTTTTTTAGTTCAATACCTGGAGTACAATTTTCAATGTAGTGCTTCAAGAAAAACAAAAAAGTGAGTTTTAGGAGAATGGATGACATTGAACTTCTTTATTCATCCTTGTATCTTGTGATCTGTACACTGAATTAGTTTGTAAATTATTAGTTGTCAGAATAGGATGAAACTTCATCTATTTGGAAATAAAAGCCGCTTCATTATTGATTATTTGTCCTCATCTTTCTCCCTGAGTATTCTCTTCAATTTAGGTTTTGTTTGTGCTATATGAAGTTGTCAAATCAGTATTTGCAAATTCATTTTATAAGGATTTGGTGATGGGAGTTGACATGTTACTCCCCGAACTTCAATGTTTCAAGTCTGAGAAGATTCAGCTGATAGTTGCACGGTTCATAGAATGAACCTGGAAAAAAATGAAAAGCAGTTGCAAAATTGATCCTAGAAACTTAAAGTATGTTTATGCTATTTTTAATCCTATCCCAAGTTTTCTTCTAATGGTTGCGGTTTGTAAATGATGTCTGTCTACTTGTTGGTCCATACAATAACCTGTGATGCAGAATGCTGATCATAACTTGTAAATGACCTGTGATGTAGTCCTTTATTCAGATAATGCAATGTCTTTCTGTTTCATCTCCCTGCATTCAGAGTGGGCAGCGTCTGCAATAAAAGTGGAAATTTCAAACTCAAAAACGAACAAAGAGAAATTAAAAACCAAATAAAATTCTGACAAAATTAAAGAATTCCATTAGAAAATTCTTCCTCAAATATAGAAGCAGAATCAAGAGAATCACAAGAATATATGATGGTCATTTTAAGCGTATTTGACTTTGATATTGAATATATTAAAGAAGAATCAAATTCCTTGCCTGATTTACTTACTCGAGAATTTTTATAAGGAAAACCATATCATCAAAATTAAGATATCAGAAGAAACAAGAGAAAGAAAAAAGAGAGTTCTCTTTCTTAAAATCTTTCTCAAAGGACCATTCGAATCATGGTATGAAATTTGTATTCAAGAAAATGAACAAAAGAGAGAAAGCTGCTTAAAAATACTCGAAATTACCAAGATGCTCAAGATTCCAATGAACATCTTTCTCAGTCCCCAAAAGTAACTTTGGCACTCGCCTCTCAAACCAAGGAAGACACTCCTCTTAAACCAATTGCTGTTACTGTAGTAGAATCCTCAAAGGCAAAGAGGTTGTTTTGCACAATGCCAAACCTCTCCAAACTATTTTCCAACGTCACAAACAATGTTCTTTTCTCATAAGAGTTCTACTCAACACTTTCACATTTAGTCATTCCCAAAAGTTTTATTAATTGAGGAAGAATTTTACAACAAATCTTATAATATTGCAATCCAAAAAGCTTTTCAAAGATAACACTACAAACCGTGGGATCTACATAAACTCTAACAGTATTATGAAAATATTTTGATTCGGATAGGATTTGTATTGTTTAAACACTATGCAACAAAAAGATGACCCTAAATTCATTACTCTTTCAACAGCCCAAATTTTGAAAGTATTAAGATCCATAGACTGGGGAGAAAACCAAAACTTACTCTAAAAATTTCCTATAAAATTTATGATAGGAACAAACTACCATATGTTTTTCAATTATTGAGACTACCAACGAGTCTAATTCAATACTTTCCTTTTCAATAATAAACATACTAGACATTCTTGACTAGTATTTTTCAAATATGAAAACCAATATAAATTCTCATTAGGTTTATCCACTAGTGAAATTGGTTTAGGCCATTGAGAAAGATTCTTCCCCCTAAAATTGATGAACAATATTAAAAGTTTTGCCAAAAATTTCAAACTGAATAAGATCAGGACAAATTACATATCTCTATTCACTTTTGCTCAAAATTACTCATTTTCTGGATAATTTCATGAAACTATACATATGATATTAATTCCAAAATAGTACCACTATAGTAATTAGAACCTTTCAGATCAAGTGATAGGATAAGTTTGATAATAGAAAATATGATGTACAATATCTTGATAACTGGTTCAAGAACCTAGCATTATGCAAGACAATTGTCTCAGATTAAGAAGTTATAAGATTTTTACAAGCAAAGTTAAATACAAGTGCGATACTTGCCCAAACAAAAAATAAATAAGAATATAAGAAAATCATTATAGAAATACTTCTGTCCATCAACTCTAATGACGAAGATGAATAAGAGCACAAGACTTTGGGGTCATTCAATAAAATTGTTAACCTAGACCAAGACCAAAACTACATTCCATCAAGAAGGAGTAAGAAGTAAAAAAATAAAAAAAGCATCTTTGAAAAAGTAAAGACAAAAGCATTTTTCAAGATGTCTCTGCAAAGTAAAAACATTTCTGAAAAGCAAAGGCATCCTTGAAGATTTGCAAAGTATCTGCGCAAACCCAAAGCACCTTTGAAAAACAGAAAAGACAAAAGCATCCCTAAGACTTGCAAGGCATGTTTAGCAAAAGAAAAAGAAATTTAATCAATTCCTATAAATTTTTCAAAAGAATAATTATTGACAAAAGGAAAGACTTATTTATAAAAGGCTCTCAGTTCTTGTTTTAACTATTTATTTATTTTTATATTATATGTAGAATAAATTTGTTCACACTCAAACTAGGCTCCATTGGCATCTCTAAAACTTAGACTTGTGCCTGACTTGTCCATTGGCATCTCAGTAATATTTTTTAAAGCATAATAATAATAAAAATTTAAATTAGTCAAAAAAATTTAAATAAGATTTTATTCTTTTATTACTTTTAATTAAATTTATATATTTTTATTTTTAATCAAATAAAATATTCTTTTATATTTTTTTATTCATATACATATATAAATAAACTAATCTCAATTTGAAAAACAATTATTACAATTAATAAAGCAATAAAAATTTTATTTTATTATATAAAAAGAATAGAATACATATGATACACTATATAAGCTGAAAGTTAAAAAATAATAATAATAAAATGGAACAAAACCCTCCCAAGTAAAACCCCATCGAAAGCCTTGGCCCCTGCCTTCTTCTGAAACTTTTTGGTAAAACTCCAAACTCCTTCATAAAATCAAAGAAGGCTTTGATTGCTGTTATTCAGAGTCGTTAGAGTAGATTACAGACAGAGATAGTTGGAGCTAAAGAGGAAAGACAAGAAAGAAAGAGAATGGAGCAAGTGCAAGCGAGGGAAGCAGAGGAGTTCACTCTGGTCACCAGAAAGGCCCACTTTGATCTCCCGACGGCTTGCCCTCTTTGCTTACCTGTTTACATCTATCTCAAGCTTGCCCACCTTCCCTTTCATTTAGAATTCAATTCTGTCTACCCTGATTCAGGTTTTCTTTCTTTATCTCTCGCCCTTTTTTTTTCCTTTCTGATTTTCTTCAATGGGGTTTCTTTTGTTAAAAATTTTATGTCTTACTTAAATTCTTTGGTGGGCATATGGTTTTTTTTCTTTCTTTAAATGACCCTATTGCCGTGTCTTTCTTCTGTTAGCAATTAGATTAAGATTGGATGCAGAGCTAAAATGAATAAATCCCTTGGCCAAATTTTTAATCTAACTACTTGGTACCGGAAGGATGCATTTATTGTTTTTGGTTTTATTTGGGGAAGGGAAACTAGCATCCAACTCTTTTGGGAAGCGTATATTCACATACAATTGAGCTAAATGCTGGAGTGTACAACATGCTTTTTAAGACTTTTGTTTTTATTTTTTTTTTTAAATTTGGGTAGTTTAATTCTCTCAGTTATCTTCTTCCTGATTATACAATGTTGACATGAGAACATTTATCTATAAGTTTATTTCTTAAAGTAAGTTTGAGATTGAAGTGATAACTTGACCACTATTTAGTGTTACGAGATGAGGGGTTTTTAACTTTCCTTAAAACGTTTAATGCTGAAGGGTGTTGCTTGGAGTATTCTCTTGTAATCTGGATTGGGGGTTTGGGTAGGATACAAAGTAAGATTACACATTATTATTAAGATGGGTAATTTGCTTGCCTGTAGGAGCATAAATTCTGCCTATTATCGAAGCGTGTCTAGACTTGGTTTCTTTGAGAACATTTTTACGTAGCAAATTTTCTCAGCTTGTTCATGTTAAGCTTGTGTGGTTTCTTCTGGTTTTATGTATGCCATCTGTTTAGGAGGTTGTGTGTCCTCCTTGAATGCTTTGCTGTTGTAAACTTTTAGGGTTTTTATTTTCTTTCTTTCTTTTCTCTTATTTTTAATTGATCTATCCTCTTTGTAAGAAAGTTTTGTTTCATATTGGCTGCTGGATGCTTCTTTTTTAGGGTTTATTACTGTAAATTTTTAATTGGAAGCAGCATGATCCGGTGATGGTTTTGCTTTTGAACAATTTTTTAAAATATCTAGAAGCATGCTTATTTTAGACATCAAAAAGCTTGAACTTGATGTTTGCCACCATTTTGAGTTTTCTATGAGCCAAACAATGATCCTGCTTTTACTTAACTGTTGATACAAGGTGCAGTGGTGAAATATGATCCATATGGTCAACCTCACGCAGTACGAATAGGTTTAGTTGTTACTGTTTTAACTGTTGAAATAATTGGTTGAAGTCCCTTATTTTGAGATATCACTGGTGGTCACTGTCTAATGGCTTGCTTATAACTATTGTGTTTTACAGACCTATTGCTGTAGCACAAACATCTGCATGTCAATTGTGTTTATCACATGCAAACTTGTATTCAAGAAAATAAACATACTCATGATAACGCGTTTTTATTTATGTGACAGACCAAATTCCTTATGTTGAATCTGGTACTTACGTGGCCTACAATAATGAGAATGGTGGGGTTATTGAGCATTTAAAGCAAGATGGTATTGTTGATCTGGATTCTGAATTCCAATCAGTCCCTGACTGGATATCAATGAAAGCAATGATTAGCTCTTGGCTAGCTGATGCAATCATGTACGAACTATGGGTGGGGTCTGATGGAAGATCGGCCTACAAGATTTATTATTCTGATCTCTCATGGCCAATAGGAAAAGTTCTATTCCTAAAGCAAGTATATATTGTAAAGCAGCGTCTTGGAATAACTAAAGACAATGCTGAACAGAGGGAAGATGAGGTTTTACTTTAACCTTTGATTTTTCTATGTCTTATTCTCTCTCTCTCTCTCTCTCTTTCTTTCTCTCTGTGTCTTGTGCATGGGTGTTCATGCATGTACACATGCATTCATGCAAATGCTTAGGTTTGTGCTACTATGAAAAATCTGTACAGGGTAATTTCATATACTGACGTGTGTGTGTAGCTGGGGTTCAATGCTAAATTTTCAAAATTGTACTTATTTATATAATCTGTGTTGGCAGATTTACAGGAGAGCAAAAATTGCTTATGGAGCTCTGTCCACTAGGTTAGGAGAACAGAACTTCCTCTTTGATGATAGGTAATTCGTATTGATGTCCTGGTGTAGATATTAAAATCTGTTTGCTATAGAACTTTTGAATAGTTTCCCAAATGGTGTAGTATTTTAGTTAAACCTGGAGGTAATGTACACAGCTGCATTATTACATGTTTGCAGGCCATCAAGTTTGGATGCAACTTTTCTTGGACATGCTCTTGTCACCCTTCATGTTCTACCTGTAAGTAACCTCAGAAGCTATACTTTTGTATTCTAGCTGTTATCTCTGGAAGATGACTTTGGTTAATTATATGGTTGGTTTAAATCATTATAATTTGAACTTGGATTCAAACATCTTATGTGAATTATGCTGAGGAGGACTATCTAGTTCTGTTAACCTTGAATAAGCTGAAAATTTTGAGCTTGTTGGCTAGATGAATAAGCTGCTAAAATTGGGCTGTTGATGGGAGCAACATTATGCAAATTTACATAGCTATAGTTACTTAAAAGAAACATTCATGTCAATTATTTTTCTGCAATAATTTTCATGGCTTTTGCTGATAAGTGGTGTGTTTGAATTACGAATTCCTTCACTTGCATGACAAAGTCAGCATTTATGTCAAATATCAGCATCATTTTATCTCTTTCTTGGTTATTACGAATAACTAGATAGGTTCTTATAAGAAGAGGTACATGGTACCTGATGGTGTATATCAGACTGCTTTTGGTGCATTGGTAAAATGCCATTTTACCCAAATGCAAAGTAGATGACTTTGAGTGTCCATGGCCAATTAAAGCAAAAGGTTGAGAGGGTATATTAAATTAGATCACCCCTTAGGACCTTACTCCTATGGGACCACTGATGATTGACTTTGTGCTTTAATGATTTTAATCTTGATTTCAAATTACTTTCTGGTGGATATATATCCAAAAGAAATATAAGTAATAATCAAGCAAGAATTTGATTAAGAATACAGATGAATTCTATGTATGAATTAATTGAAGATTCCAGCATTACAGCTTCTACGACATAGAAGTTTCCCTCTTTGAAGTGTTAGGGGATTTGTTGATTCTGTTCATCGAAAATACTTTATACAGAAGTTATCTATTTTTTTGCAATTTGAGCTGCTCATTATATGGTTACAGAATGTGCAAAACTAGATGCTCGACCTTAGACCATACACCAGGTTTTGTTTGGTACAGAAGAAAGGTAGTGATGTAACTGGGTCATTAGATTAAAAGATATTCTTTCTCCATTTCCATCTTTCCTACCAAGCAAAGCCTAAATGCATTTCTTCTTGTATCTCTTGGACTTATTTGAAGCATGTTCCTTGCAATTCTGCAATACTAGGAAACTTCAGTGCTACGGAGCAAACTCTTGGAGCATGATAACATTGTCAGATATGCAGAAAAACTTAAAATGGAGTTGATTGAGTCTGGTTCATCATCTTCTGGCCCACAATTTCACTCTGTCCCTTCATCATCAGCTCCAAGAAAAGATTCCTCAAATTGGAGTAAGTTAGCATTTTTCTTACCTTAATAGTTTAATTTTACTTTGGTATGTGGCTGTCTGGTCTTGGCCTTCATCATCTTGCTTGAATCTTTTTTACCATACCTATACTTTGTTTCTTATGTCTTAAGTTTTCTTGTGTCCTAAATGTACAGTTATAAGAATTATCCTTTTAATTGCCATTTTTGTTGAAGGAATTGTGATGAATTAACTGCAATTGGTGTTTTGGCTGGTGTGGTAGTAATGTCAGGAATGATTCAGACTATATTATTTTTGGGGAAACATAATTGTTTTGATATGTTGAATTTGTTTGAGCAATGAATTTAAATTTTGATATGGTTATGTTGGTTTAACGCTGTTGGCATTGAGGTTGCTAAGTTCTGCATATGCAACATGTGATGCATCTTTGTAATTGGAATTCATTCCTATATGCTAGATTCTGGTGTCAACTAACTCATTTTGTCAGACAATTTTGAGATCAAGTAAACATGGTTTTCTTTCTTATTTCCCACACTAGGATCAAAGCCCAAGAGCAAACCCAAGAGGGAGAAAACAGATGAGGAGAAAACTTTCAAGAGGAGGGCAAAATATTTTTTAGGAGCCCAGCTACTTGCAGTTCTACTTTTTCTCTCTGTTATGGGTGGATCTGATTCCGGTGACATGGAGTTTGACGATGATGATGAAGGCTTTGCTTATGATTGAGACAATCTCTCATTTATGTACAAACTTGAGTCCTCTTTCCCAACCGTTTCCAATGATTACTGACAAGGCTAGTAATCTGTTGAGGTTGAATTTGTAATATTGCATTAAAATTGTGGAGAATAAGAGCATTAATTTAAAGATATGATTTGTTCAATAGGTGGCATATTTTGGTTGGTATCTGTATACTTTAATGTGTTACTATATTATTTTTGCTCTGAGATAAATGAGTGAAGGGAATAACGAATAATACAGTGCATTAGATTAGAGGGTTCAGGAGTAAACCTGTTGATAGCCTTGAAACCATCAGTGTTGTAATAATGCATACGATTATTGTTGCATCATATGCTACAGCATCTGTGGTATGAAGCGGAAATTCATTTTCGTCTCTGAAAGGCGTCGGAAGATCAGAAGAGGCATTGATTAGATTATATTAACCAAATTTGGCTCATAAATTGGGAAGCAATAGGGTGTTCGAAGTTATGATTTACTGGACGTTGGTCACAGTTAGCTGTGGTATATACTTCTTTGGTTTGGTTTCAAGGGATTTGATTTATTTCAGATAAATTGTGAGCGTGCTAAACTTGCAAAAGAATGGAGTTAGCATGAATTTGCCTTTAACCATTTTGGGCCTACCTAGCAGAAAATATGGCTAGGCATAGTTATTAACCATACTTCAGTGCATTTGCATTCTTCTTTTCTGGTTTTCCCTTTCTGGCACAATCTACTTGAAAATATTTACAACTTCAACAGCTTTAAGAAAGTATTAGGTCATGTCTTGATTGATTCACAGGAACTCTGCTTGTGTTTCTGTTTAGTTGCTCCCATTGAAAAAAGTTAAAATCCTTAGCAGTAGCACCTGGCCTATCTCTTGTACTGTATGTATAAGGCTTTGATGAATTTTGTCTTGCTTGGTCATGTTGGCAACCAAATATGTGGAAGACTAACTCTAACCTAGCTACCTTGTGCTGGTTAAATAACATTTGTAATTACAGACTCATCCAGACTACCTAGCTCAAAATCATAGATTACAACCCAGTACCACCTCAATTTTGTGGCAACTTGGCACTTGCCCATTTGTTAACAACTTCTGCATAGCCATCTGCAGAACCAACAGCAAACTCACTCAACGAGCTCATCGCAACAGACATTCCAGCACATAATACCCTAATGGCAACATCAGCCAGTTTCTCTGCTGTCATAACCTCTTCCACCTCATCAACGCTTACCAACTCCATGTTTTCCCCACCTCCATACCTCTTAGACCCAACTGGGACAAAGCGAGAATCCTCTTTCAGCTGCTGTGTATAGAGTGACCCCATTCCAGCTGCAAAAAAATCTAGGCCATCCAGCACTGGCGTCTCACGAATAGCATCAAGAAACCTTGACCATTGGATGCAAAGTCCAAATATTCCTAGTGTCCCACTGGACCGACGAGGAGAAAACGACAGCTTCGATGTATCAGGGTCTGACCTCAAGCAGCGGAGAAGCCAACCGCTTAGAGCATGCAAATAGGATCGCTGAGAAGTGATCCATAACTCAAAACAAGCTCTCCAGTTCCTGAGCTCAGCTTCAAGGTTTGCAGCTGATTGGGCTAACCGGTGAGGTTCAGCAGCTGAGATGGAAGACTGCCTTTTTGCTTCCAGCTTTGAAGGTGCACCTGCTAGTAAAAGCTTAGCTTCGTCTAGGGTCCGCTTCTGTGACTGGTGACACTTTGCCATCACTTTCCACATCCTGCCTAACCTGTAGTTTATGAACTGAAGAATTAGTTTGAAATGATATGGATACATTTATTAACTGGACTGGACCATGCCTGCATTGATTGATAAACAAAGTAACATATTTTGCTGTTGACGGTAGCATGGTTCTGGCAAAGAGTTTTCAACTGTGCAACATATTTTTGGGATGTTGGCTTGTAGCCAGACCGCATTTTTCTCATATCAGGGGTTCCTAGCAGTAGAAAGAGGATACACTGTGGACAATAATATTTGTACACTGATAGCATCCTGAATTCTGAAACATTTGGCTTTAGAAATCATAATTAAATAATAATATGGTCAATAAGAGTGGCATACTAAAAGGGTGGAATATGCCAGAGAATGAGAACATGTCAAACTTCTTTAACAATAAAGATAACGAGCAAATATTAAACATTGAGCATGCATGATAATAAGATCACCATGTTGTTAATCATGCGTGTTTCTAAGACTACATAGAAGTATATATTGGTTCAGAAAGATATCTAGTCAAGCAGGATCTCACATGACCATAATGTGCACTGGAAGTAATCTTTTGATTACTGCATGGATCCAGCTTAATGATGTTTGGGGAATGGCAAAGACCAAATCTTGATGCCATTACACAATGAAAGCCTCCTTTTTTCTCAGCATTTTAAGGGATTCATCAATGACAATAAAGTTGCCATTAGAGAAGAGGAAACCATCATTATAGATCATAACATATTCATACTTCAAAATTTTACCACTTTCTGCGATAAAAGCTGGCATTTTCTTTCATGGCTCCAGTATATAGACTATGGTTGTCTGTGTGGGCAAACATAAAAGTGAGCAAATACAATATTGCGAAACTGACATACCCTTGTACCAATTCCAGAAGTTGAGGCTGCAACTCTTCGTCCCTCAGGGTTTCGATTCTCTTTGAAATAGCTTCAACTGAATGTATTGACACCTTTATCTGGGTGTGCAGATCTCTAATTGCTGCCCTTGTTTTATCAACTGCATGTGGGTCCTCTCCCTTCACATCTTGGTTTCTGAGCTGCCTGCTTTTCTTCTCATAAGCAATTCGAACCTTTTCTCCAGACTACTCAGAAAGGTATACATTCAGTTTCCTCTATTAACTGGAAAACACAGTTATTATTCTAATGGAATCTAATAGGGCACCTCACTTGAAAATTCTAGGAGTAAATACTTCCTTTCAGAAAAAAAAAAAAGTAGTAGTATTTCTCATGATTATGAATATTAAGAATCAATAGCTGGAAATTTTATAAACAAGGAGCAGCTATTTCCAATGGGCAGATAGGATTAAAGCCAAGTTTGAATATAAAAGCAAAGTCCCTAAAGGCATTATGCTCATTAATGTATTTGAACAAAAGGTTCCTGCCGGACTGATTCTTCCTAGAGCTTACTTTGCAGCATAATCTATTCTTTAGATCTATGAGGTTGAACTGAAAGCATCAATCTTTTGTCAGAAATGAAAAGAAGGAAAGAAATAAATCACCCACAACTAGCAACCAACCCCAATGAGTGAATTAAACTTTTGAATACAGCCATATTCACCACTTGACCTCAAGGAAGCACAATACTGGTTATCTTAAAATTCTGTTTTTTTTTTCTTTTAAAAAAAATTTTCCCCTGAAAAGTTGCCAAGATTGATTTGAATGTAGAAGATGAAGCTGTATTTCATTTTTTCTTCAACCTTTTCCTTTAGTCATCATTACTTTTCATTAATAAAAATCTATTTGAACAGTGGTTACCAAAATCAACCCAAGAAATAACTACACTGTGAGAGTTTAAGTTTAGGAAGTTTACCTTGACTTCCTCATAAAGTTTCTTCTCCCAGGCCCACAATCTATCCAATGTTGATTGGTGGCTGCCATGAAACATGCAGGATTCTTCTGATAAGTCACTGCTGCTTTCATAACCTGCCTCTTTGGAACTTGAAGAATTGATTAAGAATCTTGATGAGGATGAGCGTGATGAAGCTGAGCGTAATAAAGCAACCGGGTTCAACATTTTCAGGGCTGTAAGAATAAATATCTCAAATCAATATGCTGCAACTTAAACGATCGGAAATAAGTACCAAAACAACAGATAGTCTTTCATGATGTAACACTATCACCGCCAAAGCTTGGCATGTTGCATAACAATTAGAGTAAATTGATAATGGCATCCTTAGTCTACATGCTTTATGTCTAACTACAGCCAATGTCAATGCAAGATATGAAGACATTGATAAAATTTTATATCAGAATCTTCTTACAACACTAGCTAGTCATTTTGATTCAAAGCAGCTTCCATAAATTTATTTATTCAAAGTAGCTTCGAATTTCAACTAATTGCGAACAAAACATTAGGTTAATTGAGTAGGGACAACGGTTGAAAATCCCAGCTTTTTTTGTCTACAATACTAGCAATGTCCTCTGATGTGATGAATGGTTAATTGCTTCTATGCACCGTTCAACTCATAACATCATGAAGAGTATATCAACAGCACAACTAAAACTTGTGATAAAATCAATTTGCAGTTTTCAACAAAGCATCATATTCACCAGAAATAATTAGTATAAACAAAAGTAATGTGATACCACACAATCCTGTCATGAAACATTTGCTTTATATTCAGAATGAACCACAAACATTTATGAGCTGGTGATGTCTCAAATACATGTTAGCTGCTTCAAAGTCTCTGTGGCATCAGGTGTACAGAAGCATGTTCAGGGAAGAAAACCCTCTCATCATTCTCTGACTAAATCCTTTGTGCAATGTCCAGATATTTAAAAACTCAAAGTAGAATGTTGAGATTTGAATTTAGCATTTCTAAGTAAAGTTACTACCAGCCTATGAAGTCAAGTTGTTGACAGTAGCAAAGACAAAGCATTCTGTATTTGGACATCCAACAACCTAATTTTGAACTTCATATTTTCTTATCGGAATCCAAATTTAGGGGCATCCCCAATTTTATTGCATCAAAGCAGATTCTTATTCAGATCATAAAGAGCCTTACCATATTTAACTAGATCTTGCTCATGGGATGGGATTGCAAAGAACCAACTATGAAAAAACAAAGTGGCTAAGGAATTGAATCAATGCACATAGTTAGCCAAAAAAGAAAAAAGAATACTGTGGTGTTAATTTCAACCTGTAAGCTCATTTGAGGTTGATGAGTACAAAGCTCTGCTAGCCTCTAACAATGCTGAGACTTCATTCGCCGCATCGCAAGCTACCATGAATTGAGCTTCAAGATCCTTGATAACTTCTGCCATGCTTGTTGGCCTTTGGTTTACATAAACAGTAAAACCTGGTGTTTCTTCTTTAGCTTCATTTCCACCAAGTGCCATTTCTTTGTTACTGACTTCAACTTGCCCTGCTGTTTGTGCTCGTACTGCTTCTATGCTCACTTTCCCTTGTGCTTCCAAATCTTTTACTTCATGCTCAGTCTCGTTTCCACTATCTATTTCTTCCTCATCTTCATCAACATCTTCAACAGTAACTTCTTCTCTAGTATAGTTTGTATTCACCTTAGCTTTTTCTTCTGTCAAATTTGCCATATTCTCAGGTTCTTCGTGTTCGGTTTCATCTTCTTCTAAATCAGGAATTCCTTCTTCCTCCCTGACCTGCCTTAGTCCTCTGATATCATCCTCCATGACAGCCTGATCAAGACTGCTTCTGTTGGGATAGCCATAGTAGTCTAATGATGAAAATGGGTTCCAGAAAAAGTCCCATTGTGATGTTTGAGGTGAAGGAGGAGGTATGTTGGGTCTATTGTTGGGAGAATAAGAGAAGAATGAAGAATTCATTGGTGAGGATTGCATTGCAAAAATACCATCAATGCCATAATGGTGTACCGGGGAGTAAGTTTCAATTCGGACAGTTTCAGGTGATTGAGGTCTGTCCTCAACTGAAACTGCAGGGTTACCACCTGATCTCAGGTAATTTAGTTTCAAAGTGGACTTGGGATTAGATTGAATGGCTGCAGGTGAGAAGGATGAGGGAGAAATCGATATGAAACCAGGACTTGCTTTCTTGAGGGGTGTGAAAGGTGGGGTTATAAATGAATCTAATAAGAATTCACGGGGCTCATCTCCTTCAATATAATCTCGAAGAGCTGCAGAAACTCTTTTCAAGGATTGGATGTAGGCTACGTGCCCCGAGGCAAATCGGGTTCTTTGCTCTACTGCCTGTTTAATGAAATTCTTTCGATCTTTACAAAGCTGAACCGCCTCTTCATCATCCAGTTTTGATGTGGAACATCCCATGATTTACTTCCTTCTTTACTCCCTTATAATACACACTGAATTTTTAAGACTTGAACGAAAGCAGAAATCCCAAGGGTGCTCCTCAGTATTTCTCACCAGATTCATATGGATTTTTCCCAGACTGTTCAGCAAAAACAAATGAGTTCAAGAACTTGAACCATCTTAATGAAATATTATCAAGCAGGAAAAGATTTCCTGAGAAATGAAGTTAAGGACAGGTAAATTAACACATAAACAGATTCTTTAGCTGATATGCAAGGAAACAATTTTGAAAAGTTATGGTGCTTCTTTCCTTAAATTTCAAGTCTTAGAACATTTCAAACGTGCGCACCAGAACAAAGAAATGGACATTCATTTAATATTTCTCCATATATTCTCCCAAAAACAAAAAAAAATGTTCAAAAATTTGGTGTATCTTCCAAGTAAGAGATTATTTACAGAACACAAGCTACAAAGCCTAAGACAAAGATGAATAGATTTGTCATAAATGTTTGAGATTGCAGTGTTATAATTTAGAATAAAGAATTTACTGTTTAACACAGATGATCAAAGCATTAAAATTTACCAGCCTTTTAACAGTAATAACATAAGCTGACTGAAAAGAAACTGGTAATAACATTAGAAGAAAAATGCATAGGAACCTGAATGAAGATGAAAGATACAGAAATATAATCCAAAACAGAGAGAGAGAGAGAGAGAGAGATTGCAGAATCACAATGTTCAGTTACAAGGCAGCCAGAAAAAGGACACAAAAAAAGAAGGTAGATGAAAATTCTTAATGGAAAGAAAAGAAAAACGTTAATTTAGACTTAATCAAATGTTGAAATTCTCAATGGTTTCATTTGATGAGAACAAAAACAAAGATGAAAATTACAATCACTTGCTGTTATAGAAAATTCAAATGAACTGTTCATTAGAAGAAAAATCACCACAAACATCTGATTTTTTTCTTGAAGAAGGAAAGAATGAAGAATAAACAGTACCCACTTTAGAACTTTGCAGAATGGGTTGGAAAAAAATATAATAGAAAAGCATTCCAAAGTTAATGAAAACAACCCACTTTTGTACATAAATGAAACATTAAAATAACTTTTTCAGTTACAAAAATAAAGCCAATAACCACAAGAATTCAAGATAGTAATCATATAAAAACATCATGAAAAAAACCCAGATAAGAAAACAAAATTTAAAGTCTCTTGAAAAAAAAAAGAGTCATTTAGGACAGAGAAACAACAAAGGTGCTTCAAAGTGAAGCAAAACAAGCTAAACAAAGCATGAAAATTTAAACCCATAACGAAAAAAAAAAGAAAGAAAGATTTAACATCCCATTGTTATAATAGACTGTCATTACAAAAAAAAAAGAAAAAAAAGAAAAAAAATCCATACCAGGGAAGAAATGTAGGCGGGAATAAGATGGAGTTGCTTGGGCTTTGATGAGAGAGAGAGAAAGAGAGACGTTAAGAAAAGCAACGGTCAAAAGCCAAGTGAAAGAGAGAGTGAGAAAATAAAAAAAATTAAAAATATATAAAAAAAAACAAAAATAAAGTTTCAGGTTGGAGAACTAACTAAAGTAAGAAAAAGAGTGGGGGGACACGGAATACGAACTTGTCAGAAAGTTTGCCCTTCATGCTTGACTTTATTTCAATAATGCCACCCCGTCGTATTTCATGAGTTCCGTCAAATGACAATGGTACCCCTCTCCTTCACGCTGGAATTGCCTTGGATTATTGCTGCGATTTGTTTGCTTTTGATTATCGTTTTGAATAAAACCATGCCACTTGCGTTTTAAACGGTTGGAATTTTTGGCCTTACAATGCGTGATTGATGGTGATTGTGCTTTTAATATCAATGAAAAAACACAAGCTAAATAGTCCAAAATACTGTTTTTATTTGTTTACAAGAGTAATATCATATAGACATAATGTTTGAAATAAATTTTGATGTATTTAAAAAAATTTAAAAATTTAGAAGATAAATACATAAAGATCTTGGATTTATAAATAAAGATTTTTCTTTACTCTACTTTTTAAATTGGAAACATGAACCCATAACATGTACATTTTTTATATTAAGTGAAATTTACACTTTATACATAAAAAATTATTACATGAATGGTAATATTTGTTAATTAATGCATATTAGTAAAAGATGAAATGACTATTGAGTTTGTAAGTGAGGGTCACCCTTAGTTAGTATTATTGAAGCAAGCCCATAATTATTATGTGAGCAAACATAGATTTAACCCATGCTTATAACATGTGCTCGAGCATTTAGTTCATTAATTGATGTATAATTTTTTGTTTAAAGAATATGATTCGAATCTCTTTCTCTCAATTATAAAAAAAAAAAACTCACGCTCGTAACATTAAATGGTTGAGATTTGATGACTAAGAATGGGATTTAGCAATTTTATCTCTCCATTCCTTTTGACCAAAGTTGCAAAATGTAGCATAATATGTTTGGTGAACCACTTAATACTTAAGTGTCAATAATTACGTATCTTTGTCTTTGGCTTTTGACTTATTTTTAATCTTTTTTTTATTACTTTACTCATTTAGGAATATGTAGGTCTAAATTTAGGATCAATGTGATTAGAATTAGCTACTTAATTCACAAGCTTGATAAAAATCTAAAACAATTTACATTTTCTTTATTTTCTCACTAAAGTTAACTTTTTCTTTTATCTTTTATTTCCATGTACACAAAGAAACCTTCCATCCACCACCGAGTGCCGAAAGGTAGAAGAGATGAGGACTGTACTGAACCGGATTCACCTTTTAAACATCACTTCCAAAAATCAACTGTTTTAGAGCCATCTGATTATATCCACTAGATGGGTGGACCCACTAGTATTTTGGACACATGTCTTCTTGTCAATGGCTAATCATTGCATGATGAAAATAATTCTACCAAATAAAGACGGTGAATGTTTTTGGTTAATTTAATCTCATTTCAAGGAGATATTGGGCCCAGAAAAACTTACTGTAGAGAATTTTGAAAAGCCAAAAAGGAAAGTCGGCTCTAAAGAAAAAGAGACACCACCGGTCCCAGACTCGGGATGCCTCGGTAACGGCATACTCCGAATCCCCCACCACTTTGTAACCAATTATCGGAAATGCCATTGTAGAGGAGCTCACTCATCCTACCGCATAACAATTTGTATTAGATTTATATCATATTTGATCAAGGGTGGGTTTGGATCGAGTAGGCGTCATTTTATGTTCAAGTTATTTCGATATTTATTCATTTGTTCGAATTATCTCAAATTTCGCTCATAATTAAACTGATTTTGTATCATAAATCTTACTTAAAATTTTATTACTTTAACATGAATTAAATGTTTAATTTTTTTAAATGAGCTTTTGTATGTGATTAAATTTTATATTTCGTGAAGAATTATTTAATTTCAAGTTTGATCAATTTTAATTGTTATTACAAGCTTAAGTCGAATCAATTTTGAATTTAAATCATTTTATATTAGGGTCACTTTGAAATTTAAATTTTTAATTAATTTTAACTTTGTTAAATTTATGTGGCGTTTGTTTGTAGGGAAATAAAGTCACATTACCTGCAATATAACCAATTAAATTATATTATAATGTTTGTTTTGTAACAGATCACTACAATGTAAGATTGTAATGTAATCACATTTGCAGCCAATAGATGTAATGTGATTGCAGTTCAAAACTAATGCAATCACATTACATTACAGGCTGCAATGTTATTAAAGACATTTTTACCTTTCAACTTTATTACTTTATTAAAAATATTTTATAATATTATAATTAAAATAAAAATATTAAAATAAAATATATAATATAAGAAATAAAAATTAAAAAATAAAATATAAAAAATTAAAATTTATATAATATAGGTAAAAAAATAAAATAAAATATATAATATAAGAAATAAAAATTAAAAAATTAAAATATAAAAAATTAAAATTTATATAATATAGGTAAAAAATATTAAAATAAAATATATAATATAAAAATTAAAAATTAAAAAAATATAAAAAATTAAAATTTATATAATATAGGTAAAAGAAATCAAATTAAAATATATAATATAAGAAATAAAAATTAAAAAATAAAATATAAAAATTAAAATTTACATAATATAAGTAAAAAATATTAAAATAAAATATATAATATAAAAATTAAAAATTAAAAAATATAAAAAATTAAAATTTATATAATATAAGTAAAAGAAATTAAAATAAAATATATAATATAAGAAATAAAAATTAAAAAATAATATATAAAAAATTAAAATTTATATAATATAGGTAAAAAAAATTAAAATAAAATATATAATGTAAGAAATAAAAATTAAAAAATAAAATATAAAAAATTAAAATTTATATAATATAGATAAAAGAAATTAAAAAAATAGAATATAAAAAAATATTAAATAAATGAAAATAAATTATACAAAATTATAATAAAAAATAAAAATAAAATATATGATATTAAAAATATATTTAAGATATAATATTATATAAAAAGTAATAATAAATAATACGAGTATATTAAACTTATATTTTAATAAATAAAGATAATTTTGTAAATTAATATTACATTCCTAACAAAGTACTTGTAAACCAAACGCTGCAATGTTATCTTCTTTGCATTTTAATAATTACATTACTTATATACCAAATACTGCAATATTATCTTTTCTGCAATTACATTACTTACAATCATATTATCTGTAATCACATTATATTGTAAAGTACCAAACGCCATCTTAAATTTTTTTTGAGTAAGTATTGAAATTCGAGTTCATTCTACTTACCCTAAATTTGATATGTAACATAAAAAATCCTCTATTATTAGTTGAACTGCAACCATTTATACTTAATTCTAAATGAATTGAGGGTTTCTTGCAGAGACCCAATACGGTGGGATTTGTGAATATAAATCCCCTGTCCCCTGTTGTGCCCCACATTCATATGTTCACGCCATTTGTCCTTTTGTCCATTAAAATAAGCTAATGGCAATTGCTTGTTGTCCCACTCAAGTTAAAAAAAAGCAACGAGACCCTTTTTTTTTTTTTTTTTTATCAAAAGCTGATAATTCATTCATCATAAAGATCATTGCGACAGCCAACACGGAGGAAAATCAACCTCCAAGCTACCAGATAAAATTGCAAAGAAAACAGAAAAAACTTATCTGCAACATGAAAACCACCCTTGCCCTCCCCAAAAAGCACCATATACATCCCCCATCAAACAAAAAGAGATTAGCAAAGCCTCAAAACAAACAGATAGAGGTGATCCGGACATGACCCATAACTAAAACACCTGTACAACCAGGTTGTTCATACACAATCTACAAAAGTAATAGCAAAAGTATAGAAGCTCCCTCGCACACTTCAAAAATCTTTTCTGTTCATTGGTTGTCCGCACAAACCGCTACCTTTTTAGCCTCATGAAAACCACTTGTCCAAAGCACCTCCAATAATCCTGTACAGATGGAAAAAAAAAAAAACACACACACACACTCACACACACAACACAAACCACAATAGACAGCAATAAGCTGGCATGACCAGGAAAAACCAACATTCATTGTAACCTGATGCGCCCTTAACCCCTTCATCCAACTCATTAGTTACCCATATAAATTCTTTCGATCTTTGCACCTCGATTTTGGTTAAGTAATCTGCAACTTCGATTGTAGATCTTGGTATTTTCCTGAAACTCCATCCCCTCAGTTGAGATTTGAAAGACTCCATTTGCATCATTGTGATCTCAATTTCCAAGGGGCCACTGATGAATCCTTTGCCCATTTCACTGCCTTTTTCGAATCACTTTCTATGATAACGTTAAAGGTGGTATCCCATCATGAAGTTGCAACTATTTGAAGAGCCTTTTTGACAGCCATGGTTTCAACTGTATTAGTATTCATCACACCAACAGACAGAGAAAATTGTATCAAAATTCTACCCACCTCGTATCTAAACACCACCATAATTCTAGCCTTACCTAGATTACCATTGGAAGCTCAATCCACGTTAAACTTAATGCTCCCGTTAAATGGTGGCTGCCATGCCTCGATAGGTTTTCCAAGTTTGGATTTTTTAGGGGCAGCTCTTATACTTGGCATTTGTTCCAAATTCGACACAGATATATTTAAATTTGGCCATTTGGCATTTGACCATTAAGTAACACGTAACTTCATTATATCATAAACTTGTAAACAATCCCATATTCTGCCTTTAAAAAGAACATCATTTCTAGCAAGTCAAATTGACCATATTATCGTCAAACATGTCATTCTTCATATATTCCCATTATTTGTTGTCTTACCAGCCACATTCCAACTAAGAAAATAGCCAAGTGGGTCTCTGTGATTAATCCACATCAACCCCCAATTGTTTGCCCACCGGTCCCAAATTTTCCATGTCTCATCGCAAGTGAAGAATAGGTGCCTCACAGATTCCAATTCTTTAACATAATAAACAGCAGGCAACATCATGCCTAAGCAACCATTTCCTCGTCAATGCCTCCCTAACTGCAATTTTCCCTTCAATCAATTGCCATTCAAAAACCTACACTTTAAGTGGAGCTAGTTTCTTCCATAAACCACTCCAGAAGCATTCACTCTCGTGGTTCAATTTCAGCACATGTCTACAAAACGATTTAACGGTATATAAGCCACTAGTGGTGCCTTTTCAAATTAATCTGTCATCAAAGTTTTTCTTGAGAAATTGCTTAGCTAGTAACATACTAAAATCGGCCCATTGGTTTTCCTCCCAACCAAAAAGATTCCTTCTAAGTTCAATTTGCCATTGCCACTTTTCCTCCACCCACTCTCCAAATTGTTCAATGGTTCCACTTTTAGTAGTTACCAAAGCAAAAACTCTCGAAAAGATTTCTTTCAAAACAACTCTCAATCTACTGTTCATTCCGAAATTTTTTTTTTTTTGCCATTACCAACCACAAACCATATACCCTTCTTTACCACTCATGGCCTACCATCTATTGAAAAAAGTGGCTTCATAATATTCTTCCAAACTCCCGGAATCCTCCTATATTTCTTCCAATAGGCAACAAGTTTTCATTAGTACCTTTTACTTTTTCAATAATTATTTTCCTCCATAAGCTTTCAGACTCATTCCCAAAACGTCAAGTCCACTTATTGAGCAACTCATTCCCAAAAATAACGAGACCTTACTCAAATACAAAAGACAAAAAGAGAAAAAAACACTCTCTGTTGACTCTATATGTTTTTTATAATAACAAAACATTTCTTATTCATTAATGTCTAACTTCACTATTTAAGTGTGCAGGATATAATTTATTTCCTCTAACAAATTTGTTAATTAAGGGCAAATCAAGATGCTTGCTAAATTTGAAGATAAGTTAATCAGTTAAAGAAAAAAGATAAAAAATGATTAGCAAAGATAGAACATTATTAACTGATTAACAAGAAGCCTTAACCAGTTAAGGTATAACTAGACACTGACTTAAAGCAAGATAGAGGACCTTTAATCAGTTAGCACCAGGCTTAACTAATTAAGGAAGTGTTGGAAGCTGAATTTAAAGACATGTTATTCGGTTAAGAAGTTTGGTTAATCAGTTAGAGCACATAGACCTAGTACTTTCAAATGCCAAAATCAAGTTTGAAAAGATAGTTGACCATTGAAAGGAGCCAAAATGGAAAAGTTCAAAATCTGAAGATTTTCTAATTGATTAAAGCTGGTTTTAATCGGCTATGGTTAAAAGAAGTAAAGCTTCAATTAGTTAAGGGAAAAGCTAATCAATTAAAGGAACACTACTGTGCAGAGAAAAATGAAAACAGAAAGTTTGTAATCGTTAAAGCTTACCATAACCAGTTAGAGGAAGTCTACTAAACAAGAGAAGCTTGAAAACAAAGATCTCTTAATTGGTTGAGCCTCATATAATCATTAACGCAGAGCACACAATAGCAAGACAGTGCAAGGTAGAGAAACTATAATCAGTTAGAGTTGCTTGTAACTAGTTAGTTGAACTTTGTCTATCCTTTTGAATTTAAACACTAGATGACAAAATAACAGCTAGGATAGCATCGGAGTTGTTCATAACGACTAGAACCTGTCTTGAATAGTAAAATCTGTCTTTCCAAGTATGAATTGAAGCTCCAACTATCAAATAAGGTAGATTGAAGCACCAAAGAGCCATTTTAAGCAAAAAAGTAAAGTATCTTCACCAAAAACACTTGTTTTTTATTCTTATCCTTGAAAAAGTGTTTGAGTTTTGATTGTAATCTTTTTAGATCTGTAAAAGTAATAAGTTGTACTTCTTTTTCTTCTCTTTCTTAGGACATTAAAGTGTAAGAAGCACTGTAAAGACTATTGTAAAGGATTAGAGTTTGGGTTAGAAGCTAACCTTATAAAAGCTTGGTGGAAACTGTTAATTCCACTGGTATAGTGAAGTTAGGTTGAAAATTCTTGATTGAAAGATCAAAATAGTGGATGTAGGTCAAGGGGACCGAACCACTATAAATACTTGTACATTATCCACTTCTCTCTACCTTTCCTTACTTGGTGTCTTTTAATTATAACAAGTTTTAAACTTTCCTTCCTCTAGTTAATTAGGAGTTCTATTAGATGAAAAGGGCTAACTTTAAAATTTTAGTGCTATTCACCCCCTCTGACACACCAATAGGACCAACAAGTGGTATCAAAGCCAAACCCTCAATTTATGGCTTAACATTTTTAGGTGAAATCCATTTGGGTTTACAAAAGTTTGTTGTTACACACCATGTTCAAAAAATTTTTGTTACATTTTAATACCTTAAATATTGTAATTACTTACGAACCACAACTTCAAATTCTTTCAACTCTTTTCATTTTTTTTGGACAATTTGGCATCGATTAAAGTGTTTCTAACATGTTTTTATAAATCAAAATACAAATTTTTTTTATCTAAAACACCTATTTCGACTAAAAATAAAAAAAATTCCCTTTGAAACCCTAGGTTTGTAAATTTCAAATTCTTGAGTTAATTGGTATCTAGGTCTTAAATTGATTTAATTAAAAGCTATTTCAAACATTGATAATTCAATTTTATAGAATTATTTTAGTCTAATTTGGTTTTTAAATGTTAGCTAATTCCTCAATTTTCAATTACAATTTATTTATTTTCAGTTGTTTTTATAGTTAGTTTATTTTTAAGTGAGTTATTTTAATTTTATGTTATTTCTTTTAATTTGGTTATTATTTACTAGTTTTTATATCTTTCGTAGGAGTAGAAGGGATTAGGCTTAAGTTTGGAAAGTAAGGTGTTGAAAGACCCAAAAGTCTGCCTGCATATACTTCAGTGTTTTGGCCATATCTCGAGCTACATAACTTCAAATGCTGCGATTCTTGACCATTGGAAAGCTAAGAGACAAAGCTACAACTTTTATGAGGATCACTTTACCCAGTTCTGCATAGAAGATAGAGAAAATTGTGTTAGAAAGTGGCTAGATGTACTATACTAGGAATGAAAGTTTTAAACACTGACAATCGATTGTTTTGGGCCTCTCATTATTTTATTAAGTCCAATTGAATAATAGGTCAACTTAGGAAATTTTAGGTTAAGTCTATTAGCATAAATAAGATATTTTTCAAGACTATTAGGGGAGAAAACTTTTAGGAGACTCAAGAAGCTAGAAGTTGAGATTGAAACTTGGAGATCAGAGCAGTAAATATTATTTTGTTTTCTTCCTTGGCTTTTATTTTTCTTGTTACTTTTAATGGTTGAATTTATTATAATGTTATTTGTTTTTGCAATCATGAGTGGCTAATTTTCTTTTTCTAGGATTGCGATTGAACTCGCATGTAATCTGAATTTTTAATCTCTTTCTTTTTTATCTTTAATGGGATTTGAATTGTTTATTCCAATGTGTTCTTAATGCTTTTAAATGCTTGGCCACTAATTAAATTGATTTAGGAACTTAAACAAACTTGGGAAAGGGAGTTTAAAGTAAACTAAAATTGAGATAGCATATGATTATGTTAATTGATTTGCGTATATGATAGGGATATACTTATAGGCCATATGTAGCCAGATTAGAGCCTAAACTTAATAAGTCTATTTTAATTTCAATTCACATAAGGATATAGTGTTTTGGTTAAAATATATATTTTTATAAGATGAGTTGGGAGACTTTTATAAATAATTTAAGATTCTAGGTTAGCAATTCAACCCATTGAAATAAGTTAAGGAAGAGAGGTAAGATTTAGATGAAGTGTGAGGGATATTGAAATCCTAGGCTTGTTTTATTTAATATTTATTATTATTTTGATTTTTCTTGTTAGTTTGAATTTTAGTTAATTAGTGTTAGTTAATTAATTAATTTTAATTGTTTGGATAAGATTAAATTGTTTTAATTTTAGTAATTAGTAAATTTTAGATCAATTCTCTGTGGGATTGATACTCTGCTTGCTAATACACTATTTATTCAATACGTATACTTGCGTAGTAGAATTTTAACTGACAAGTTTTTGGCGCTGTTGCCGGGGAATTGTTTCTAGAATTTTTATTAATACTAATACCAAGCAATTTAGTCTTACTTCAAATTTTATTTTTCATATTTTAATATTTGATTTTGTTTGCTTGCAAATATCTTTGGTCATTGTATGCAAAGAAGAAACAACTTGAATCTTGTTCCTTTTGATCTTGAGATAGAGAGAACTTTTGGAAGACGTCGAAGGGAGAATTTACAAGTTGTAACTTTAAATCAGACAATGGCTGAGGATAACAATAACAGTGGCAATAATGCCATTAATCTGGTTCCCAAAGCAAATATAGCAATGAGAAATTATATTGTTCCTCTTTTGTAAGGTTTGCACCGAAGCATTTGGAGACCTTCCATCAATGCAAACAATTTTGAAATTAAACCAGCTTACATTCAGATGATTCAGTCTTCAATTCAATTTGGTGGGTTACCTAGTGATGATCTTAATTCTCATTTAGTAAATTTCTTGGAAATTTGCGATACCTTAAATACAATGGAGTAACTGATGATGCGATTAGATTGAGACTGTTTTCGTTTTCTCTAAAGGATAAAGCAAAGAGCTGGCTTAATTCACTGCCCAATGGGTCTATCACTACATGGGAAAACTTGGCACAAAAGTTTCTAGCAAAATTTTTTTCGCTTGCCAAAACTGCAAAGATGAGGAACAATATCACCTTATTCACACAATTTGATGGTGAGTCCTTATATGAAGCTTAGGAAGGTTTATAAACTATTAAGAAGATGTCCACATCATGGGATTCCTAATTGGTTGCAAGTTCAGACATTCTACAATGGGCTGGTTGGGTCAATAAAAACCACAACTGATGCTGCTGTTGGTAGGACATTAACGAGTAAGAATGTTGTAGATGCTTATAATTTGTTGGAAGAGATAGCCTCAAATAATTATCAATAGCCTTCAAAAAAGTCGAGTTCGAGAAAAGCTGTTGGAGCTTATGAAATTGATGCACTTGGAAAATTAATTGCTCAAGTAGCTGCACAAGTGGCTGCACTGTCTAAGAAGTTTGACACACTAGGAGTTCATGCAGTTCAAAATTTATTAGTAGTTTGTGAGATTTGTAGAGATAGTTATTCAAGTGATCAATGTTCATACAATTCTGAATCAGTCCAATTTGTGGGGAACTTTAACCGATAGCAGAATAACCCATATTCTAATACTCATAATCTTGGTTGGAGAAACCATCCCAACTTTTCATGGAGCAACAATGCGAGGCCTTCCAATCCAAAACCCATCATGCCTCTTGGTTTTCAACAACAATCTAGTAAGCAAATTCCTAAAAAGAAATCCCAATTAGAAGAACTTCTTTTGCAATATCTAAGACTGATGCTTTAATTCAAAGTCAAGGAGCCTCTTTGAGAAATCTTGAGACCCAAGTAGGACAGCTTGCAAATTCCATCAATAGTAGACCCCAAGGTGCCTTACCAAGTGATACTGAACCCAACCTAAAAAGAGAAGGTAAGGAACATTGTATGGCAATAACTATCTGCAATGGAAAAAATGTAAGTAATGAATATTTAAATTCTGAAATTTCAATTAAATTTGATGAAAAAGAAATTGAAAAAGATGATGAAAAACAAATTGTGGTTGAAAAATCTACTGAAAATTCTAAAGAAAAATCACAATCTGCACCCACACATCCACCACTTTTTCCATAACGTTTTCAAAAGCAAAAACTTGACAAACAATTCTAGAGATTTCTTGAGGTATTTAAAAAACTGCACATTATTATTCCTTTTGCTAAAGCTTTATAACAAATGCCAAGTTATCTTAAATTCTTGAAAGACATCTTGACCAAAAAGAGGAAATTGGAAGAGTTTGAGACAGTTGCATTTACTAAAGAATGCAGTGCTATAATCCAGAATAAGCTTCCACTAAAGCTTAAAGACCTAGGGAGTTTTTCTATTCCTTGCACAATTAGTAATTTTAAAATTTCTAAAGCTTTATGTGATTTAGGTGCTAGTGTTTAAATAATGCATTTGTCTATTGTCAAGAAACTTGGATTTCAAGATATACAACCTACTATAGTTACCTTGCAATTAGCAAATAGAATAATCAGACACTCAATTGGGATTATAAAGGATGTTTTGCTTAAAGTTGGGCATTTATAAATTCTGATGGATTTCATAGTACTCGAGATTGAAGACAATGTTGAAATTCCTCTTATTTTGAGAAGACCATTCTTATCTATAGCTGGAGCAATTATTGATGTGAAGAATGACAAAATAACTTTTAGAGTTGGAGAAGAAGAAGTGGTATTTAATTTGTTTAATGCAACTCAGTATCCTTATATAGATAGTTGCTATAAAGTAGATTTAGTTAATGAAGGTAAAGGTAAGCTTATTCCACCATCTTCAACAACGCAGGTGCCAATTCTTGAGACAAAACCACCATCACTTTCCAACTATATTGATTTTGTGGTTGGATAGCGAGTAGTATTTTTTGATTCACAATTCCATCTTTTGCCATTGAATCTTAGACCATATTGGGGGAACAAGTTTAAGGTGGTAAAAATTCATCCTTATGATGTTATCGAGATTTATAGTGGACTTACCAGAGCAATCAACGTCAATAAAGAAAATCTCAAGCCATATAAAGTAGTGTAGAAGGGGGTATTATATTCAAGCTAGTGATTATAAAGAAACATTTCTTGGGAGGCAACCAAAACACTCTAACTTACTTTATTTTATTTTATTTTATTTATTTTTATTTATTTAATTAATAAAATATTAACATTTTCTTTTATTTGTGCAGGTTCATGTTGATAAAATTTCAAAAAAGATATTTTAAAATTTTTAATTTTTTTTCATGTAAAAAAAAATTTAAAAAAATAAAAAAAACTTAATAAAAAAATTTTAAAAAATGATGTTAAGCCACGGCTCCCATAATGGGAAGTCGCGGCTTCGCGGGGGTTCAACAACGTGAGCTGCAACTCACCAAGCTTTGAGCAGCAGCTCAGAAAAAAAAAAAAAAAAGAGAGCCACAAGCGAGCCTTTTCTCCCCTTTGAGTGGGTTACCAATTACCCACTCCCTATTGGGCAGCCCACTAACCAAACCCAATTCCTCCCAAAATGCACTAACCCATTTCCCCATCTAGCCCACCTACCTATTACCCATTAACCCACCACCCATCAGCCCTTAAAATTTTGCCAACCCATTATCCATAAAAAAAAAATCTTTTCTTTATTTATTTTATTTTTAATTCTTTTTATTTATTTATTTCTATATTAATTTTTATTTATTATTTTGGTTGAAAAAAAAAGAAGTCCTTTTAAAAAGTGAGAATGAGGAAGATAACAATAAGGAGGAGGAGTAAAGCTTTTCAAAAATTCATCCAATCATCAGGGGAGTATTTTTCTTTACATTTCCTTTATGTTTTTCTAACATTGAGGACAATTTTTTCTAATATCAAATCTACCACTTGGCATCTTGAAAGAGCGAAAGAGAGAAGTGGAAAGCATAGCAAACAAATGCCAAAGAGAGAAATCGATAAATTTAGAGAGAGTTAGATGGTGAGAGAAGGAAATCGGAGCATAAATGGGATGAAATTGTAATGAATGGTTTAATTTATTTGATATGGTTTTAAGAGTATTTTTCTCAAGTTATGAGTAAATATGGTTAAAAATAATTAAATTTATTTTGATGGTTATTTTTGATATGCTCTTATCAAGGAGGGTTATTCCTCACAATTTCCTTTGAAAAAAACATATCAGTAGAAACCAAAAAGAAAAGAGAGAGAAAAGGAAAAAAAAATGAGGAAGTAGAGATAAAAGGGTAATAGGCATTCATGTCACATCATCAAATATCAAATATAAATATTATTTTGAGGTGAATTATTTATTTTTTATATTAATAGATCAAAAATAAATTATAATTAATGTTAAAAAGTAAGAGTAATTTATGTTTATATATGTTTACAGTCTAATTCTACCAATGTAACAATTACAAACTCTTTTTTTCCAATTTAAAGTTGGGAATGCAAACCAAATGCTATAAGATGACTGGGTATTTTTGTACCATTGTGATCTGTAGATTTTGTATTGCACAAAATAGGGAAAAGGGTAAATTTTTTTTTAATCCTAAAATATAAGGTGTTTTTGGAAATAGCCTTTTAGATTATTTTAATTGTTTTTAGCCAAGAAATGAGATTTGGGACAAAAATGCTCTTAATGAGACTTCTTCATTGTCGTGTTCTCTCATTCATACGCATACTGGGGAAAAAAAATCTGCATAGAATTTATTCTTTCTAATTTTGTGTAAAACATCTATTTTTTTCTAAGAAAGTTGTGTTTGTGTAAAACAAAATCATGTTGCAGGAGATGGTTTTTCTGATATTTTGAACATTGTCGTAAACAAAAACGTCATGCATATTACACAGTAGGTCTATTGAATGATCTTTTGATTGAAGTTCAGGGATACGAAAATGCTTGAACAATTTTACAATTGTTACACAGTAAGTCAGTGAGTGAATGTCGATCTTTTTGTGGGTTTAGTGATTTGAATGCTATATTGATTGAGAATGTGGTTTAGTGTTTTGTTGTTAAGTGTGCATTACTGTATTCCGTTGAAAATGCATTTAAGATAGTACGAGAAAGTTAATATTAAACCGAATGAAGAACTAGTCGTGATGAATTCAAAGCTTCGAGAATGATGTAAAACCAAAAATCTCTGATACGGTGGTGAATCGAAAGGAGGAAGATGTGAATCCAAAGCATGAACTGGTCATGCTATAGTAGGCCATTTGTGACATGGCTGTGACATGGTAGGTTTAGAGTTTATAAAATGCCATGGTGGGAATGTGTGACACGGTATGGTGAAAATATGTGACATGGCCGAGATACGGCAGGGTTTAGAGTTTTTGACATGCCATGGAAGGAATATATGACATGGTAAGGTGAAAATATGTGATATGACATATAAGGAATATATGAGACAACATGGCGAGAATATGTGACACGCTAGTATGAGAATGTGACACGCCATGATGTGAATATGTGGCACGTCATGGTGTGAATATGTGACATGCCATGGTGAGAATATGTGAGATAGCATGGTGAGAACATGTGACACAATTGTGACACGACAAGGTTTAGAGTTTGTGACACACTATGGTGGGATTGTGTGACATGGCATGGTGAGAATTTGTGACACGGCATGTTGAAAATGTGTGAGATGGCATGGTGAGAATTTGTGACACAATTGTGACACGGTAGGGTTTAGAATTTGTGACACGAAATGTTGAAATCGTGTGAGATGGCATGGTAAGAACCTATGACACAGTATAGTGAGAATGTGACACGGCGTAATGAGAATCTATGACATGCCATGGCTTGAATATGTGACACGCCATGGATTGAAATAGAAAAAAATATGAACAAATAATAAGGAAACCGTTTGAAATTCCACGACATGCATATTAGCGGTTAAAGTGTTTAAAATACCTTTGCATTTTAATATATTATACTTTTAGCACTCATAAGCGTTTGTGTTTAAGGAAGTAAGAGTTTGATTCATTTGTCATTCTCAAAGGGACCAAAGTGTTTGACTTTGTTCTATGCAAACTTAACGACATCACAATAACAATGTTAGTTCTCAATGAAGAGATTATTCAATCGTCAATAAAAACTTTCTTCTCTTTGGTAATTTTTTGCTCGGTTGCTGTGATATGTTTATGTTTTTGCATTTGTTTTAGCTGTTTTCTCCATGGTTTTATAGTTCTTAGGTAAATTGTGGAGAGGACTACAACATTTTTGTTAACATGGTTTATAGTCATACCAAAGTTTTGAAGGGGTTCTCCATATCGTGTACCTCGGATAAAAAGGTTTTCGATCTGACATGTAGTTGGTTAATAAGCTTTTGGGGTTTTTAGCTTTTGTATGGGGTTTAAGAGGTAAAGTGCATAATCCTTAGTGTGTCACCATATTTGGTGTTTTAGGGTAGTTTGTGTAACAAATCAGTAATTATAGTAGACGTGTCACGATATGGCAAGGTTGGCGTGTCACGACACGATATGGTTGGCGTGTCACGACACGATATGATTGGCGTGTCACGACATGGCTTAGCGTTGGTGTGTAACAACATTCGACTTGGTATGTTTAGTGTGCAATAACATTTTGCTTGGTATGTTTACTGTGTTAGTGCGTAGCAATATTTTGCTTGGTATGCTTAGTGTGTAACAACATTTGACTTGGTATGCATAGCATGTAACAACATTTATTTCTTTCTTCAATCTACTGTGTTGCACATTATGGGTTAATTATTTGTTGGTTTATCTCACATGTGCATGTGTGCTATGTTTTGTAGATGTAGTTCAAAGAGTATGATAACCTTGACACTTTGCTTGTTATGATGAGGGAGAAGTGGGCATTCAAAATCTTTAGTAACACCCATTGTAAGTGATTGCAACTACATTACATCAACAAGATTCTCCAAGAGAAAGGAGACTACGATGTAGTCAAGTGTACATACTTCGAAATGTTGTTGGAAGTATATCCACAAGGCTATTTTTGCTCTAGTCTCTTGCAAAACCGCATGATTTGTCGAATCACTGAGACAGAGTCAATGGACCATGAGTTATGGTTTGCCACTAGTAAGACCAAGGAGCGTATATCAAAGCAAGAGTTTTGCCTTATCACCGAACTCAAGTTTGGCCCACTGCTTGATGTATTTATATGACTGTACGGGGTTGTTTTTGACAGAATTCATGAGAGATACTAAAACAGGCAGCAGAGTGTTAAGCTGCAGGCGTTACTTGATAAGTTCCGAGAACGCAACTTTTAGTGACCAGGAGACGCAACCAAGATCGCACTCCTCTTGATCGTAAATAATATTTTATTTGATTAAAACTACCATAGATAGGTGATGCATTGGTTCTGGTCATTGGTGGAGGACATCGACGTTTAGAATGTTTTCCTTTAGGGTCACTATATTTGGAGGCTAATTGAGGATTGCCTATTGAAGAGGTTCAAAGTGCCGGCCCTAAACTTGCAGAAAAATAATCGTTTACACTACAACATTTAAGGATTTCCGTGGGTGATACAGATACTGTCACGTAACATTTTTCAATTTTCTTTTGACATAATAATTTATGGTTGCATTTGTTTATCATTTACGGTATGATAATGGTTACATTTGACTTACAATTTTGGGCCATGGAGGCAATTCTTGCCTTCCAAAAATTAATTGCCCCTTCTACTCCTAAGGACAATGTCTATTCACGTATGTGCATATGACAATGCAATTAGAAGCTGAAAGACTTCTACAAAGGCAATTAAGAATTGGAGTCATCATCAGCAAGTGAGTGAACAACTACTAATTTGTGTTGTGAATCTGTAGAATAATTATCATAAAATTTATCACATTACCTATTTTGCAGTTGTGAGAACACGAAACCTTGGAGCCCACCCTAGATGAAGCCATACAAGAATAATGTGTGGACATCCATGTCTTCCTATCTGAAGGGCACTAGTACGTGCCAATAAGGCACATGGAAGATCAAGCAGAGAGGGGTTTAGATGAGAGAGAAAAGAAGAGAAACCTAAAAGAGAAAAGAACCACTAGTCTCGTTAAGCAGAGATGCACTGCTTCTTCTAGAGACGATGAACTATCAGGCCCTGAGTTAATGAGAAAAGGGAGACCCTGACAATATTAGTGAACCGTAGGTAAAGACGATTCTTGTGGATTATGTTCAACAATTCTATATGTGATTATCGAATAACACAAAAATTTTTGATTGTGCAATTGACCAATGCGATGATAGCTCCTCAACCACCGACAGGTCCTACTCAAACGCACAGTGTTAACGAGACATTGGTAAGGACGGTTTTAACAGTTTGTGTTCAATAATTTCATATATGATTATTGAATAATACAGTAATTTCTGTTATTGCAATTGACCGATAAGATGATAGCTTTTCAACCATTAACAAGACTTGCTTAGACGCACAATGCTAACAAGCTACCGGTAAGGACATTAAAGTTCTAACAGTTTATGTTCAACAATTTCATATATGATTATTGAATAACAAAGTAATATCTAATGTTGTAATTGACTAATTTGACGAGAGTCAATGACGGTGTAGTTACCAAACGTCAACTGCGACGGATCATGTGCAAGCATAGAAAAGACATTTTAGAGCTTAAGGCTCAATTCAATCATTGAAGGATGAAATGCAGACATTTGAGGATTGTATGGTTGGTCGAATTCTAGACAGCTTGAAATTACAAGTACGTTATTTTAGCTTCGCTCATATATTGGTGGTTTACGTTTAGTAGGTGTAGTCCTATTTTATATTTTCAATTTATGGTTTAAGGTATTTTATAAGTTAATGAATTTTTTCATTTGTCTCGTTCTGTAAGGTGGAGCTTCATATCACCATGATGGTAAGCACCACGATGATGTTAATAATGGGCAGCATGATGAACCTGGTGCTCACATTGACCATGACGTTGTTGGTGCTGACGAAGTGAATGTAACTCATGTCGATGACGTTTTCGATGATGTTGTCGTAGGGGATTTGACCCTTTAATTAGTTGATGCTAAAAGAGACCATACTTTTCAGGCCTATACGTTTATCGATGCATCTGCGAGAAAAAAAAAAGACCTTCACTCAATTGTGGCTGAAGGAAACCATGTTCCTTAGGCCAATGTGATAGCCGAGGCAGCTGTGAGAGAGGACGGGAACCTTGCTTCAATTCAGGTTGAAGGAGACCATTTTCCTCAAGTCGAAACGGTAGTCAAGGTAGCTACAGGAAGGGATGGGTACCTTGCATCAGTTTGGGCTGAAGGGGACCATGTTCCTCAGAACACTCCTAAAGGCAACGCATTACGGTTGTTGTCACCAGAGTTGTCTGATGTCCATAATCGTGAAGTACTCATTTTAGACCAAACTGAACGAGCACGGGTCAAAATGGCTAGCAAATACATGGCAAGCTCGTATGTCAACCTGTTAGTCAGCCTTTGGGATCTAAAAAACTCAATGGTGAAAGCGTACGAAGCTTTCAAGAAAGATCAACGTGCGAGGTAAGCTTATAAATAACATTGCAAATACTAGTTTTGAATGAAATATCAATCCACCAAGCCTTTGAAATTCATTCTGTTACATGTGCAGGTGTAACATCGAGATCTTGGGGCATTAAGGGCCTTACTTTTTCATAACATTAAAGGATCCCAAAGAAGAAATGACAAGTGAACAAATTGACACATGCCTCAACGTACTATGTAAGTGAATTACAGGGTCGAAGTCCAAGTTGTACAACGCTCGTGCATGCATGGTTGATATGATATTTTTCATAAGTTTATTTGCACATTTTTCAATTATAAAAATACGTGTAAGCTGATGTATACATATTTCATAGGACACCATTCGTATACTCTACACTGCATATCCAATTAAAGCTAAATGGTTGACTAAGAAATTCCAGATGAGTTGTCGGGGTATGTGGAGGGTGATAGGCTGATGTACGAGAAAAAAATGAAAAGATGTTGATTTCATCCTCTAACCTGGCACTATGGGTGTGTACTAGGTGGTTATGAAGATCGCCAAAAACTTGTCAGTTAAAAATCCACTACGCAAGTATACGTATCGAATAGACAGTATATTAGCAAGTAGAGTATCGTTCTCACGGAGAATTGATCTAAAACTTTACTAATTACTAAAATTAAAACAATTTAATTTTATCCAAATAATCTAAATTAAGTGATTAAATAAAACTAATAAACTAAAATTTAATCTAACAAAAAATCAAAATAGTAATAATTGGAGAAAATATCAAATTAAACAAGCCTAGGATTACAATATCCCTCACACTTCATCTAAATTTTACTTCTCCTCCTTAACTTATTTCAATGGGTTGAATTGCTAACCTAGAGTCCTAAATTATTTATAAGGGTCTCCCGACTCGTCCTATAAAAATATCTATTTTAACCAAAACATCATATCCCTATGTGATTTGAAATTAAAACAGACTCATTAAGTTCAGGCTCTAATCTGGCTACATATGGCCTATAGGTATATCCCTATCCTATACGCAAATCAATTGAATTGATCATATGCTATCCCAATTTTAATCTACTCTAAACTCCCTCTCCCAAGTTTGTTTAGGTTCCTAAATCAATTTAATTGGTGATCAGGCAATTAAAAGCATTAAGAACAAATTGGAATAAACAATTCAAATTCCATTGAAAATAAGTAAGAAAGAGATTAAAAACTTAAACTACATGTGAGTTCAATTGCAATCCTAGAAAAAGAAAATTAGCTACTCCTACATGAAAAATCAAATAACATTGTATAAAGTTCAACCATTGAAAATAACAAGAAGAATAAAAGCTAAAGAAGAAAACAAAATAATTGCTGCTTTGATCTCCGGGTTTCTGCTTCAACTTCTAGCTTCTTGAATCTCCAAAGGTCTTCTCCCCAGTTCTTTCCCACCTTTAAGTTCTTCCAAAACATCCTATTTATACTACAAACTTAACCTAAATTTCTCCAAGTTGACCTAGGATTTAATTGGGCTTAAAACATAATGAGAGGCCCAAAAATCACTTAACAGTCTTTACAAATTTCCATTCCCGGCACAGTACCTCCAGCAACTGTGCGATGCGATTTTCTCTATCTTCGAGGCAGAAATGGGCAAATTGATCTTCATGAAAGTTGTATCTCTGTCTCTTAGCTTTCCAATGGTCTAAGAATCGCAGCAATTGGAGTTCTGTAGCTCGAGATATGGCTAAAACACTGAAGCATATGCAAGCAGATTTCTGGATCTTTTAGCACCTTGCTTTCCAAAATTAAACCCAATGACTTTAGGTCCTACCAAAAATATAAAAACTAATAAATATTAACCAAATTAAAGAAAATAACATAAAATTAATTAAATTACTTAAAAATAAACTAAATATATAAAAATAACTAAAAATTAAGAAATTATAATTAAAAACTAAGGACTTAGCTAAAATTTAATAACAAAATTGGAATAAAATAATTCTATAAAATAGAATTATCAACTTGGTAGGTGGATGATCAAGGTGGTGGACTCTACAAGAACTTTGGCTGCTAAGGATAATGGAGTGCGTGCGACTCCAATGACATCTTTTATGAAGATAGTGCCTATCATCTATTGCTAATCTGGTTATTTCAACAAAACGCACAGTAAGAAATGAGATTCAACGCTAATGCCATTAAAAATTCATTTGCCAAAATCATTAATGCATCGCTAGTATGATAGCATCAATTGTGGTATATTTACCATAGGGCACATTAATGATATTTTGTAATCGGAACCGATCAGAGTTAAGCAAAAGATGATTGCTAATATGCATCGCCAATACGCTCTAGAAATTTTTATCAACAGTTGTGAGAGCGAACCTTAAACCCTACGCCATGAACATATCGAGAGTTGTATGTAGATTTTTTTGTAGATACAATTAATTTTAATATTTGTACATTTTATTCATTAATTTTTCAATTCAGACACAATGCCTATAATGATCAGAAACTGATATAAATTAAATTAATTGATTGTTTTACCTTCAACTTGTGGGTTTTTTACTGATGGCGTGTCACAACAAGCCCTAAACAACATTTAACAAACGTGACATGTCACCATAATACTGCAATGACTCAACGTGCCACCACAAGATGCTAACAATATCTAACAATTAAAGCGTGGCATGTCACCCCATAATACTGCAACGACTCAGTGTGTCAGCATATTATGCAACGACTCAGTGTGTCACCACAAGATATCAACGACATATAACAAGTGTGGCCTGTCACCCTAAAATACTGTAACGATATGGTGTGTTACCACAAGATGTAAATGACATCTAACAATTGAAGCATGTAACAATATAATATGACTTAATAGAATGCTATTGTTGCCTGAAATTTGAGTCTTGTGAAATAATTTTGTAGTACGGTATCTTTCCATGACTTATATATCTAAAATTAATTATAAAACTTGCTAAAATTCTACTCATCTACATAAATTAAATTAAAATATTTGAATTAAATAATATATGATCTTATATAGCAAATTATCAGGTTCAGTAACAAACAATATGAAAATTTTCTATTCACTGATCAAAATTAAATACAAAATTCAAATAATCAAATAATGTATCTGTAAAATAAATGAAAAAAAAAGACTCACAATATATCTACACCACTCCTTCCAACATAGGTCCACCGATGGATACAATGACGATATTTTTTCAGTCCATTATTAACTAACAAACATAAAATATGAATGAATGTAAAAAACTGCAAGAGGAAATTGTGAGAAAGGTATTGGGCATGGCTTACACATTAGGTAGGCCAACAAACTGTTTTCTTCCATAAGACACCTTACGTTCTCAAACATTGTCTTTCATATTGGACAGTTGTTGTGTGTGTGACTGATTTATTTGCAAGTTGAACATGCTTTCGGTCGTTTCACTCATGGAGGCGTCGTTTGACTTGGAGATGGTGTCGAATTTGTGGATGAAATTGCAAATGCGAACATGCAATTCTGTTTATTATGCTTGTACTTCTTGCATTGTGAACATCTCGATGGTTGATTACTTTCATCAACCGATGGAATCCTTTTTCTCCTTGGTTTTTTTGCTTGACCTCGTCGAGGTGGTGGCTAAACGACGATATGTTTCACATAAGGGGGGATGCCCCAGTCATTGGGATGCCTTACTGGGTAAATGGACCTTGCATAACCCTCCATTAAAACTGTTGTCTTGTAGTAGTCAATGCAGAATTCAACTGCTTCACGTTTGCGTTTACTGAAAAATATAATGAACTCATTGGTCAAGCATAATGTAAATGCTATGTTAATTAGTGTTCAAATAAAAAATAAAGATATCTTGACGTTATTGTCGCAATGGCATGGCTGTATGGTAGTAGATATGTTTGGAACTTAGAACATGAATATGTCTTCTTAGACAGGTTTACAAGCTCGTCCATCTTCTTATCTTTAACTTTAAACTCCACTCGATTGCTAGGTTTAACTACATAGTGATTGAAGGGTGTGGAAACCTTGATGGCCTCTTTGTATCAGTTATGGAACCAATGCTGGAACATGTCTTTGATGAACTTAATCAGAACATTGATTGGCATTTGTCTTGCGTGCTTTAAGCATGAGTTAACACATTTCGCAATGTTAGATGTCATGAGTTGGTATCGCCTTATCAGTGAACGTGTATGTGCCTATCTCTCAAGGCCTATTCTCATAAGGTCAGAGTGGGCTCTTGCGTGAATTTGTTTGAGTTGGTTCATATGCCTATTGAAATCAAAAACCTTATAGTAGTCTAAAGCAAGGGTAAAAATCATAGAAACATCGTCGCGCTTGAACTTGTTTTTAAAGTTTTTCTTCAAGTGGTAATCGCATAAACCATGATGCACTTCTGGGTATGCATTTTAGATTGCTTTCTTAATACCGAGATGTTGATAAAAAATGAACATAATGTTTTCAGGACGACCAACCGTATCAGATATCTTGCTAAGAAACCACGTCCATGAGTCTTCGTCCTCAACATGGCTTATGCCAAATGCAATTGGATATATGCATTCATTTGCATCTTTGCATACCGCGACAAACAGAACATCCTTGAACTTGTCTTTCAGATGTGTCACATCAATTATAACTGTAGGACACATTACATCACTAAAGCCCTAGATACAAGCCTTGTATAACTAGAAACAACATTTGAATCTGTATGCCTCATCAATAGCCATTGTAGTAACTGTGTCAAGATTTTCTTGTTCCAATATATAAAAATACAAAGGTAGTAGTTGAAATGACTTTTTTGGGGGATCGAAAACAAGCCTCTCTACATACTCCTTCGCTTGCTAGGCCTTACCATACAAGCATTCCAATCCCCACTGAACCATTATCTCACCAATTATGTCCTTAGGTCTTAATACTACTCCATTCGCTTGAAGCTTGTGTGACATAAGTTCACCAATTATCTTCGCACTCGTGATTCGAAATCGCCTTTGCAAACCATCGATAGTACACGTGTACTTTGTGAAACATTGAAACTTGCCAATATTTTTTTTTAGGTAACTTCATCGCAGGTACAACGAACTTGCATGCCTTGTCCTTGCAACCAACCTCCAAACGACCTTTACATGACCTTTTTACTCTTATCTCAAACTACTTTTTTAGAGCCAACATGTTCAAAGCTCGTTTCAACTCGACCTTCAAAGAAAACATTCCTCTTTTGTATAAGTGATCATCCGCACATGTCGACTTCACAATGGTAATTGTTTAGAAGGATAACCTTTCTACACTTGAAATTAGCTACGTATGAGATATCCTTGCATTTCCCTTTTCTTGATAACCGTCATCGAGCAATGTCTCAAGCAAATGAATCCCGTTCTCACCAACGATGGGGTTATTGTATATGGGATCATCACACTGAACATCTCCTACATCAACACCTCCAATAGGTTCCGTTTTGCCTTCAATATTATTGCAAATTGGAAAGTCATTGTCATAAAGCCAAACATCATCTAAACTGTCATCATGACATTCTTCAAGCCCGTTATCTGAATTGTTATCAAATCTATCTTCATCGGCAGAGAACAAATCCTCATTTCCCTCATCAGATGCAGTATTATACTCGAGCGTCGCAATGTCATCCTCCACTATCGCATTGTTATCCTCAAGTGTAGTAGTCTCATTTGAAAATGGCATTACACTCTTTACAATTTCACTAAATCGTTGCATTTGTTGGACAGAAGCAAGTAATTAATTCGATGCACATGCTGATCGGAATTGTACAGCCAACTGTTCTGTGAATGTTATGTGTCTACCAAGCTACACAAACTCTTGTGCATACGTTAATTGCCATTGTTGTGGGTTACAAACCAAATGCTATGGTATATGTGAAGCACTGTAAATCTCATTTTGATTGAGCTGATTACCATGTTGTACAGTTTCTTCATGTGACATAACATTTGCATGGCGTTCCTTAATGGTGACATTCACTGTCGGAACATTCTTCTGTTTTAGTAGAATTAATGCAACATCCTCATCGTCCTTGATAATTGGGCGTGCTAGCTCTTCGGGTGTATTGATCAATGCATGTAACTCAATCTCGTGAATTTCTGAGTTTATCCTAACAACATCTTTAACTAGCTTCATCAAGCCCGCAAATGATAAATCACTCCTAATCCCCAACGTTCGCGACTCACCACCCTTGTAAATGTCATCCACTCATTGACCACTATGTCTTATCACAAGTCGGACAATTGAAACGTCGCTGAAATTTTGAAAACAAAAAATTTGTTAGTAATTTTACACATTACATGCTTTGTTCTAAAACTTATCAGTCCTATTGTTATAAGTCATATTCAAAAAATGTTACACGCCATGTTCACAACATGTTATTTCAATATATTTTTTACATGCCATGTACATTAGAGATGCATGGCGTTTAACAACTCTAAGCATTGTTTTTAATCCATGTTCTAATTTACATAAAAAAATTTAGAAATTAATGTGTTGTAGCAATAAACCTAATAACATACCTTGATGTCATCTCTGCTCTAAGGTCTTTTTATCGACAATGATATGGCCAGATGCCGAGAGATAGACTACAACATAATGACGATGGTGCTTAATAGAGAGTTGATAGAGTTGATACAGTTCAAAAAAGCTCAAAGAGTTGATGATGATGGTGCTCAATGGAGAATTGACAGAGCTAATAAGAGTTGAGAGAGTTGAACGAGTTGAAATAGCTGACACTACAAAAAAATCATGTTTTTCCTACGGAATTTTTTCCGTTGGAAAATTCCGTTGGAAAATTGCAACGGAATTGCAACGGAATTCCAACGGATTTCCAACAGAATTTAATTATAATTGACAGATAATTGTTGCAACGGATTTCCAACGGATTTGCAACGGATTTCCAACGGAAATTTCCAACGGAAAATTCCGTTGGAAATTGACTTGCCAATTTATATGGACTATTTCCAACGGAATTTTCCGTTGGAAATCTGTTGGAAAAATGCACCAGAACATAAAACATTTTGGTTCCAACGGATTTCCAACGGAAAATTCCGTTGGAACCTTAAGCTAAAAAAATTTTCCTTTACATTTTCCAACGGATTTCCAACGGAATTTTCCGTTGGAAATCCGTTGGAACTAAGCATCAGAACATGCCACTTTGGTTCCAACGGATTTCCAACGGAAAATTCCGTTGGAACCTTAAGCTAAAAAAATTTTCCTTTACACTTTCCAACGGATTTCCAACGGAATTTCCAACGGAATTTTCCGTTGGAAATCCGTTGGAACTAAGCATCAGAACATGCCACTTTGGTTCCAACGGAAAATTCCGTTGGAACCTTAAGCTAAAAAAATTTTCCTTTACACTTTCCAACGGATTTCCAACGGAATTTCCGTTGGAAATCCGTTGGGACTGAGCATCATAACATCCAACATTTTGGTTCCAACGGATTTCCAACGGAAATTTCCGTTGGAAATTTAAGCCAAATCAATTTGTTCTTTAGATTTTCCAACGGATTTCCAACGGAATTTCCGTTGGAACCAAAACATTTAATTTACCACACTTTGTTTTATTTTTTAAACTTTCTGACGGAATTTCCGTAGGACAAGTCAGTTGGAAATAATTATGAAATTTCCTCTTGTCAAATCTAAATTTTTTTAAATTTTTTTTAAATTTTTTTAATTTTTTTTAAAATAAAATATTACTAAAAGTAAATACAAGCAGTTAATAATTATCTGTATAATTTTTTTAACTTTGATGTTAGGGTTTAATATTGGCATTATGATACCAAATTTTGATAATGTTATATTATTCCAAATTTGTAAAAAATAACAACGTTTAATTTTATATTTTGTAAAAACCCATTATTAGATAGAAATATAATCTAAAAAATATATATTAGTAGATATATATTCATGTTGTAAATGTAATTAGCTAATTAGCTACGTATGAGGATAGGCTTATAATTTAGTTATTATATTTGTGCTTAAAAAGTATAATTTTATTATATTTATGTACTCATATTTCTTTGACCGAGAGCTATAGAAAAAATATATATATATATATATATAGTTAGACAAGTATGGTTTAAGAATCCATGATTATATATAAATATAATATAAATAAGATATATTAGTAGGTATATATTTATGTTTTAAATGTAGGTAGTTAATTAGCTTATTATGATTGAAGTCTTGTAATGTACTCATTATATTTGTGCTTAAAAAGTATAATTTTATTATATTTATATCTTCATATAGCTATGACCTAGAGCTATAGAACAAATATATATATATATATATAGTCAAAGAAGTATGATTTAAGAAAATAATCAATTTATAATTTAATAACATTAAATTACAAGTTATACTTTGTATGGTATATAACTATATATTATTATAATTTAATAACAATAAGTTGCAAAACCTTTTGATTTGTTTATGTATCATAGTATACGGCGCCGTTTTTGAACATGGATTTTGGCCCTGTATACAGGGCCAAAACGACGTAGTTTTGGCTGTCTATATCTGCCCTGTATAGAGGGCCAAAACGACGTCGTTTTGGCCCTCTGTATCTGCCCTGTATAGAGGGCCAAAACGACGTCGTTTTGGCCCTCTAAACCCTAACTATATATACCCTTTCATCTTCCCTATCCCCACTTTTGGTCTCCCGTATTCTCTCTCTACCAGCGGCGCACTCCCTTCTCTCTAAGCCCGACGCAGCCCTGTTCGACTGTGGTCCTAGTGCCCTCCTGCTGCCGGTGACCTGTACCGGTTCCGGCGTTGTCACCGCACCTTTCATGTTGGCCCTCTGAGTCGCCTACCCGTCCTGCTGCTCTAGACCCGACCCGAGTTGTTGTTGAATCCGTGGCAGCCCTGTTCCACGGTGAGTCCTGGTGCCCTCCTGCTGCCGGTGACCCCTACTGGTTCGGCGTTGTCACCCTTCTCAGTCGCCTGCCCGTCCTGCTGCTTTAGACCCGACCCGACTTTTATTGTATTCCGTGGCAGCCCTGTTCCACGGTGAGTCCTGGTGCCCTCCTGCTGCCGGTGACCCCTACCGGTTCGGCATTGTCACCCCTCTCAGTCGCCTGCCCGTCTTGCTGCTCCAGACCCGACCCGAGTTGAACCCTGATTCCGTGGCAGCCCTGTTCCACGGTGAGTCCTGGTGCCCTCCTACTGCCAGTGACCCCTACCGGTTCCGGCGTGGTCACCCCATCCGGGATGTCGCCCCTCTCAGTCGCCTGCCTGTGCTCGTCCTGAGGCTCCGATCCAGAGTGGCTTTCGAATTTGGTTGGGCCTAGTCATGCTTTGTGTTATTCGGTTCATATATGATTGTGTGCATATTAGCTTCGGTTTGATGCTCTATCAATTAGCTTCGGTTTGTGTTATTCGGTTCATATATGCTTTGTGTTGACTGCATATAATTATTGGTTGTATGGTTTACTGTTAATTTGGGGTTGATGCTCTTTGAATTACTGTTAGTATGGTTTATTGTTAATTTGGTGTTGACTGCATATAATTACTGTTAGTATGGTTTATTGTTAATTTGGTGTTGACTGCATATAATTATTGTTAGTATGGTTTACTGTTAATTTGGTGTTGATGCTCTTTGAATTACTGTTAGTATGGTTTATTGTTAATTTGGAGTTTTAGTCCTTAATTATTGTTAGTATGGTTTACTGTTAATTTGGTGTTGATGCTCTTTGAATTACTGTTAGTATGGTTTATTGTTAATTTGGTGTTGACTGCATCCTACAATTTGCTATCTACAAGGTTCAAGGTTTCAGTTCCCAGATTTGCCCAAAGGCAACGGTCCGATCTTGCCTCTTGAAATCACCAGTCTGCTTCGCTGACGGTTATAATTTTGCAGGTGAGTAAGAAAAACACACAAGGAATTACATATATTGTGGCCCGTCGACAAATATTTATTTTTCAATCTGATTTTATGCTTGGACGAAATTTAATGTATAACCTATGATTTCATAATTAAATCATATTAATTACGCGGTATATTGTTTTTTGGGCAGTGATTAAAAATTTCAAGTTTGATGCATTATGAACAATTTATTGCTAATTATGTTGTTTAGATATCTCTTATTATAATCGATTTTATATGATACGTTGCTTTCAATCACGGTTTGGAAATTTTACGTCGGGAATGTAGTTTTTTTTTTTAGGAGTAAGACCATCGTATAACGATCGAATCAAAATACCTTTTTTTATTACGATGAACGATTCCGATTATACATACGAAATAATTAAACAATATTGGTGAATTTGAACGGATGAATAAAATCTTACAACATATGCTCGTCTATTGATATCTTATGCAATCTGGTTGGAATTAAAATTCGAAATATCAAATTAATCAATTACTAATTTGAACATTTTTTATCTCCAATTAATCATTTATATTATTTATTTTAAATGAAATTACATTTTACAAAATACTTTTCAGTAAATATCATTTATGTGAAAATCAATTCTCTTTGCCCTTTAACGTAATAACGTTGATATATTATAGTACATACACATAACATTTGAACAGAAGTTTATTTTAATTTTTAAATTTAAATAATTTTATTGTATTACACATATATGAAATATTATATTCTTATATTATATGTTAAGGCACAATACGTTAATGTAATTTAATTTACTTGGAAAAAATGACTCAAACAGAATTCTTCTAATTACAAAACATACTTCATGTACACGTACATTTATATGAGTTATACAATTTGTAATTCTCTCCGACTATCTTATGCAATCTGTTTACTCGATATAGATCAAAAGCAATTAAAATATTTGAGCTTAATCTCAAATCTTTCCTATAGCCTTTATTATAATTTAATTTATTACATCTTAAAATTACGAGCTTCAATTCATATTAATATTTAAAGCGGTAAAATTAGATAATCATACCCATATGAACGAATGCAAACAAATTGGCATACGTTATTTAAAATTTACAATAAATTTGAAATTTTCAGTATTTTGACAATTATAGTAGAGGGTAGACATTAGGTATATATATAATCCGTTCAAACTTCATGTACAGGCATCAAACTACACTTCAATGTTTATGGTCTATAATTAAAACAGTCTTGAAAAATTACATACTTAATCCATCTGATGTTGATTGTTTGATAATTAATGTACGCAATAATTTATACTAATCCCATTCTGAACATCTTACAAAGTAATTTTGAATATATATGGATATATTTGAAATACATATTCGAATGTAGTGTTTAGGGTGTAGGTTTGTTACAAACAATATAAATTTTAAATGCATAATGATATTCTATGATACTTAGTATTGCAGAATGTCGAGAGATCGGTCTTGGATGTACCGTCGTTTACAGAATGGGTACATTACAGCTGAATTTGTAAATGGAGTCACTGAATTCATTAATTTCGCATATTCGAATACTACAAGTATGTGGAATAATAGAATTAGATGCCCTTGCACGCGATGTAGTAACAATAAGTTCTTAGACAAAGATAAAGTCACAGAACACATCCTAAATCGGGGATTTACTGGTGCTTACACAATTTGGAGTTTACATGGGGAAATTGATGTTGGACAATCATCAAGAAGGCAATCTAGAGTTGAACCATCTCTTGGATTTGAAGGAGATGCTGTTTTTCAAGAACCTACATATGAGGATGAAATAGAAAATCCATACAGTCGAATGGTTATGGACGTGATGCATCCCGAAGTTGGAATGAACCATGGCATGGACAATACTCATGAGTCAAGCTTCGTGGAAGAAGATCCCAATCCATATGCATCTACTTTTTACTCTTTGTTAAGCAATGCAAAGGAACCTTTGTGGGTAGGTTGCACAAAGCACACGACGCTTTCAGCTGTGTCGCAACTTTTAAATGTTAAGGCGGAGTACAATTTGAGTGAATCATGCTTTGATCGATTGTTAGAGATAATAAAGAATATGTTGCCATCTGACGAGAATTTACCTACAGACTTTTATAGGATGAAAAAAAAGGTAGCAAAGCTTGGGTTGGGATATATCAAAATTGATGCTTGCAAGAACAACTGCATGTTATTTTATGAGCAGTTTGCTACATTTGAGCATTGCCAGGTATGTGGACATCCTCGGTATAAACAGAAGAATTCAAGTGTACGAATGCAGAAAAAAATTCCTTACAAAATTTTGCGTTACTTGCCACTTATACCGAGGCTTCAAAGGCTTTATATGTCATCTAAAACTGCTGAACATATGACGTGGCATGCGCAACACCAAAGTGATGACGGACGCCTTAGACACCCAGTTGATGGTGAAGCTTGGCAACACTTCAACCGCACACATGAATTCTTTGCAATGGAACCTCGAAATGTTAGACTCGGGTTATGTGCTGACGGTTTCAACCCTTTTGGATCAACTGGCAACCCATACTCTGTTTGGCCAGTAATGCTTTGTGTGTATAATTTACCGCCATGGATGTGTATGAAACAACCATATATTTTTTTGAACATGGTTATTCCAGGCAAGAAAAGTCCAAGTCAAAATATAGATGTTTTCTTGAAGCCTTTGATAGATGAGTTGAATTTATTGTGGGGAGACGGTGTTCTCACCTATGATGCATTTAGAAAACAAAATTTCCAAATGAGGGCAGCATTATTGTGGACAATTAATGATTTTCCTGCTTATGGTATGTTGTCAGGGTGGAGTACACATGGACGTTTATCATGTCCGTATTGCATGGAAAAGTCCAAATCTTTCATATTGGAGCATGGTAGGAAACCTTGTTTCTTTGATTGTCATCGGCAATTTTTGCCAACTAAGCATCCTTTTAGGAGGCAGAGAGACAAATTTATTAAAAAAAGAGTTGAACATGACATACCATTTTCTCGATTATCAGGCGAAGAAATATTAACACGTTTGAATTCACTGCCTCAGCTCCCATTCGGAACAAAATGTGGTGAGCGAAAAAGTTCAGGATATGGTGTTTGTCATAATTGGGTGAAGAAGAGCATTTTTTGGTCTATGCCTTATTGGCATACGCTTCTTATTCGTCACAATTTAGATGTTATGCATATTGAACGAAATTTTTTTGAGAATATTGTGAACACAGTGATGGATGTTAAAGGAAGGACAAAGGACAACATAAAGGCACGACAAGATTTGAAGGTGTATTGTAAGCGGCCAGAGTTGGAGTTGGTGGAATATAATGGAAAATTATATAAGCCAAAGGCTGCGTACACATTACATAAGGAGGAAATCAGAAGTGTTTGTGATTGGGTTAAACAATTGAGATTACCAGATGGTTTCGCGTCGAACATTTCTCGGTGTGTTAATGATGATGGGGAAAAATTTTATGGGATGAAAAGTCATGATTGTCATGTTTTTATGCAACGGTTACTCCCAATTGTATTCCGTGATATGCTGCATCCTACAATTTGGGCGGCACTTACAGAGATATCGCAATTTTTTTACGATTTGTGTGCAACTGAACTCAATGGTGATCATATGGAAACGTTGCAAGGAAAAATATGTGAAACTATATGCAAACTGGAGAAGATATTCCCTCCGGCTTTCTTTGACTCAATGGAGCATTTGCCGATTCATTTGCCTTACGAGGCGAAGGCTGGTGGACCTGTACAATATCGATGGATGTATCATTTGAGAGGTAAAATAATGGTTATTTGTTTGAATAAAATTCTTTTGAAAAGCTTGAAGGTTTTCATAAGATGGATGCATTTTGTGGCTTATAGGTTTTTGCAACAGTTGAAGAAGAAAGTTAAAAATCGTGCCTCTGTTGAAGGCTCCATATGCGAGGCTTATGTTATCGAGGAAGTTTCCTCGTTCTGTTCATTGTATTTTGAACATACTGTGCGAACAAGAGTTAATAGAGTGCCACGTAATGATGATGGGGGAGAGGTAGACTCTATGGGTCGTCTCTCAATTTTCACTCACCCGGGACGAGCTTTCGGTCCATCAGATAAGTCTCGATTTTTGGATGAGGATGAGTTTTATGTGGCTGAGTTATATATTTTAATGAATTACGATGAGATGCTCCTATATATAAAGTAAGTACAATTTGTTGTTTTCTCTTGCTAATACAGTATAATTAGAATTATTATTTGTAACGTAGTTGTGGATATTATGATAGGATATTTGATGACATGGTGAGGGGAGATGTTGAATACATTTCGGAAGATGAATTGGAGAAAGTACGTGATTCGAGATTCGTTAAATGGTTTAAAAATTATGTAAGTACCATAAACATACACGTTAACTTATAAAAATGCATTGGCGACTATGTTATGATATCAATTATTTTATTTTATTGTATTGAATGTTCATAGGTTGCAAAGCATAATGAGGAAATTGACCAACGCATAATTGATATCTCTTATGGTCCCGGACGTATGGTAAGGTCTTACAGCGGATATTTTGTAAATGGTTTCAAGTTTCACACAATAGATTACGGCAATAATCGTAAGACAATGAACAGTGGGGTATGCATAAAAGGGAGTTTTTACAATGATCATGAGCATGACTTTTATGGCATCTTAGTGGATATAATCGAGTTGGAGTATTTTGGAATAGGAAACAGAGTAGTTCTATTCAAGTGTCATTGGTTTGATACGGAAAAAGGAATAAAAGTTGATCGATTGCATGGTCTTGTTGATGTTAATTCCAAGTCAATACTAGCCACTAATGAACCATTTGTTTTAGCTGCCCAAGCTAACCAAGTTTATTATAGTAGTTATCCTTCTACAAGGAGAGATCGACGTGATTGGTGGGCAGTATTTAAAACAAAGGCTAGGAGTAGATTTCAAATTCCAAGTAGTGGTGAAAAAGAAAATGAAAGTGATTTGAATGAAGGAGTATACCAAGAAGATGTGTCCAATTCATTCAGTAGAACTCAAACAGAAGCAGTTGATTTAGCTGAGTTAGCTAGTGGTGAATATGAAGCTGTCGGAATTTCGATTGAGGATGAAGAATATGATTTCGATAAAGATGAAGATGCAGACGATGACACGGATGGAGAAGATAATGAAGACGAAGATGAAGATGAAGATCATGTGGAGCATGACGACTGCGACAATTATAATGATGACAGTGATAATAATGCGGAACATGAGTTTCATTATTCAGGAAGTGAATGATCACATAATGCACGTTCGATATTGCTTTAATATTTACGGTTTAACGTTATTGTTTAACTTTAAATTTTTTTAAGCCGGATTATTTTGACGTTATTATTAAATATAAGGCTTGAGTTTAAATCAACATATAAATGTTGCAAAAAATTAGTATATAATTGCTGTGTTACCTCGTATAGCTAAGATTTATATATGTAATTCCGTTATCATTTGCTGTAATTTAATCGAATATTAATAATAATAATATTAATAACAATTGATAATGGGATGTTAACAATAGGCTATCTAAACCACGATGGTTAAAGGGAAGCAATCAAAGCCGAGACCCAGGTCTTCATATGCATCTGCAAGTATGGCTATGCAGACAAGTTCCCAAGCATGTGATGCTATATTCGATCCACAACAGGTACAGGAGGATAATATAGATGCGTCACTTGAGACACAGTCTTTGTACGATGCATTTGCAGAGCACGTCGAAAATGATGCAGCTACACATGATATTACAAGATCCCCATCTATTGATTTAGGTGGAAATGCAAATGAGACAGCGTCAAGATCAAGAGGTAGGGGACCTAGTGTAGGATTACAGACTCCTGTAGATCCATCGGATAGATTACGTATTACTCCTATCGGGGATAGGTATGTTATCTTGTTTATACTTGTTATATTTTGCAACAATTAGCAATTTTCTTAATTGCTAATATATACAATTATTTGTGCATATAAATCATATAGCTCTTTTTTCGAGAGAGGGGTGACATCAACAATAACAAGGATCATCAAAAATCACTTTCATGGTCCATGGTCGACATGGAGGAAAGTCCCAAGTGATATCAAAAATTTAATGTTCCGAAAATTTCAGGTACTATGTTACAAGATATATTTATTAATAATATATTGTTTCAATTGATTTGTATAACTTTGTTAAATTATTTTATTACATTGTGTTTAGGAAAAATGTGTTTGGTCTGCACATGAAGATGTTGTTGTTCGACGCATATGGGAAAAAATTTGTTCCGATCGATTAAGAGACATGCTTTCAGAAGAAAGGCATAAAGCAATGACTGAAGCCAAAACTAACAACATTACAGAATGCAGAGGCATGTCGAGGGAATGGATCACCAACGACATATGGGACACCCTGATCGATAAAGTATGGGGTACAGAAGAGTGGCAAAACAAATCACGCAAAGCAAGGCAAAATTGTTTAACGCCAAAAGATGGATGCATTCCAAAGCACACTGGAGGTTCAGTTCCATTTGTGGTTCATGCAAAGAGGCTGGTATGAATTAATGCTATTCATAATATTTATAAAATTGTTTTTCCATGAATTTTATTTAAATACGTAAGTTTAGTAGTTGGAGCTCGGTTTTCATATACATGTTATATATATCAAGATATATATATATATATATCGATTATGGTTGACTAAAAATAAGTGTCGGTAAAATTCAGGCAATTGAACTGAAACGAGATGTTACATTCTTGGAAGTGTTCAATCGTACTCATAAGCGTTCAGGGGGTCATGGTGATTTTATTGATAACAAGTCCAAGTCTACGAGTGTAAGAACAATTTCATTAATTTTTACTATTTATTCTAAGTTAATGGTCTACTTCAAAATTTACAATAATTTTTTTTTTCTGTAGGAAATGTATAATTCTGTACTCTCGCAGAAGTATGGCGATGAGTCATCTTCTCAGCCTGAATTCGATCCGCATGCTTGGACTGAAGCAATTGGAGGGAATGAGACTACATGCACTCACGTGTATGGGTTTGGCTCTCATGTCCCCGCTACAGCTTTACTTACTGGAACACAATCCAATGTAGCAACATCTGAGTCTGCGTGTGGCCCAATCAACTCAAACTTCAACAGTCCCACAACTGCATTGGAAGAAAAGGTGGAAAATCTTGAACAAAACTTGCAGAAGATACGTGAAGAAATACGTGGGGAAGTACGTGAAGAAATGAGAAATGTGATGGCAGAAGGCATGAGTGAATTTATGGCACGTATGGAAACCATGTTCATGAGTAATACACGTTCAACCGTTGGCGATGCGGGCCCTTCAAGACGTGACAAGTAAGGATAAAAAGTTCCCTCAATTGATGTTTCATATTTGTTGCAAACACTTGGATACTGTTTATTTTAATTATGTTATGAGTTCTTATATGTATCCTTATATTTTATATATTGTTTGTTAAGGATAATTTATAATTAGATGTTTATACTTTGATCTCAATTTTTTAATGTGTATTTTTTCTATATATGTTACAGTTTGAATGCCAAATTAAATTAAGCACTTTTTAAAAATTGAAAATTTTTTCTAAAAAATTTTTAAAAAATATTTTTATAAAAATAAGGTTACACTATTTCCAACGGAAATTTCCGTTGGAAATATTTTTCCAACGGATATTTCCGTTGGAAATATTCATTATTGTTCCGTTGGAAATAGGATTTCCAACGGAAATTCTGTTGGAACACCCTAAACTTCTAACGAACATTTCCAACGGAATTTTCGTGGGAAAATCCTATTTCCAACGGAAAAATTCCAACTAAATTTTCCGTTGGAAAAATCTTTTCCAACAGAATTTCCGTTGGAAATTTCCAACGGAAATTCCGTCGGAAATAATTTTTCCAATGGAAAATTGTTTTAAATGATTTTTCCTATTTAATTATGTTTTCCAACGAAATTATTTCCAACAGAATTTCCGTTGGAAATTTCCAACGGAATTGCAAAAACTTGGAAAAACTGTTTATATTTGCAACGGATTTCCAACGGAATTTCCGTTGGAAATTTCCAACGGATTTCCAACAGAATTACCAACGGAATTTTTTGTTGGAAATTTCCAACGGATTTCCAACGGAAAGTATTACCCACAAGGCTTGTACCGACGGAATTTCCAACCGAAATTTCCGTTGGAAATCCGTTGGCAATGTTTATTTCCAACGGAATTTTGCCTATTTCCAACGGAAAATTCCGTTGGAAATAGGCAAAATTTTTGTAGTGTGAGTATTTATTTTTTCTATGGCAGAAGGGAGATATTATGAGATTAATTTGCCAAGATGTTTTTAAGGGTATTTTGATCTACTCATGCTTGATTTTGGGTAAAAATAGATAACTTTACAAATGTGATTATTTCTAAAATTAACTTATGAGAAGAGTTATTTCTCACAATTTTCTTTAAGGAAAATGTAACCAGTTATGCAATTGATATGTAGTTACGATGGTTATTGAATTTTGAATGAGAAATACCATCATCACTATGATGCAATTGATAGACAAGAGACAAAATCGACTCTACATTACATGCAGTCCAAATTTTTTTATTCTTTTAAATAGTAAAATAAATAATAAAAATGTTATAAACAGAAAATAATTCATAAATTAAAAAGTAATTGATATTCATAAAAAGTATTTAATACGTTTTTTCTTGGAACAAATTTGTTTTTATATATGATATAAAATAAAATAAATTAACAAATACTTCTTAAATAGTACAGTTGGACAAGCTTTTAGCTAGATTTGTTGTAAAGCAAACTTACAGTAGACTACTTTGCCTTTGTAACGTGTAGCCATGCATGTTTACTTTCTTGGTTAACCGAAACACTTGGTTCATGCAATATAACAAGTGTTGATCATATGCAATTCATATGTAAAGTACTTGTAATTAATTTTCAAAAGCATAAAGCTAATCTTTGTGTTGTTCTTTAAGCTGGTTCTTGTGCTCTGTTCATCCTTGTTTTCTATTTCCATGACAGAGATTGTTATTTGCAGCCATTACACAAGCTTAAAGAAACATAAAAGGCATATCAAGTTACACCAGATAAGTTGCCTACCAAACTTGCATCAAGCTGATGAAAGAAAGCTTTGCCGTTACATTTGATAATTGAAAAACAAGGCCTCTCTCCTTCTAAAGTAGTCGATGTGTCCTTCGCCATCAAGTTCTAGCTTTTTCGCAACATTTTGGCAATAATTATGTGATCAAGTTCTGGTTCTCTCTCTTTCTAAAACCATTCTCTCCAATACAACGTGCTAGAACGCAAGTTCCCTACAAATGGGTCAACCTTGTTGTTACTACTCAACCTCCCATCTTACCTTGGCTATGACCCCATCATGCGCAGGCTCATACTCCTAATCAAAACAAAACAGTGATATCATTTACAAGCAAACAAGACACTAGAAAATAAGACATCAAGATAGTAATTATGAGAAAGAATTCTTTTCCAAACCACTAGATTGTCTATTCAATGTATAAACCTCATTTTGTTAGAGTTTTGTGACAAAATGAACCAATTTTCAGCTATAGGTAATAAACCCACCTCAAGATTCTGAACTAATTTTTTTGACTTTTGGTGATTTAGCATTGGGAAGGTCTATTAAAGCCATCGTCAATGGCTTTGTCAATGAAAGTCCATAGATAGTTTTGGATATTTTGGATGGCGGTGAGCGACGGCCGACTCTGGTATGACAACTAGAGGCAGTGGGACTAGCGGTGGCGACGTGTTGGATTCTAGAAAAGGCAGTAGTGGAAAAAAGGTTAAACTTTTTTTTTTTTTAGTTTTCAAATATAAGGTGTTTTGCAAAATAACTCTCTTCATAATTTTAACTGTTTTTAGTCAAGTTGAATAAAGTTGAAAAAATATTTTTGTTACATGCTTGGTTAAAAAAAGTTGATATGCATATGTTGAAAAAAATATTATTATTACACGTCATGTATAAAAATATATTACACGTTATAGTAAAAGAAGTTGTTACACGTCATTTTTAAAAAAAAATTATTATTATATACCATATACAAAAATATGTTACACGTTATATTGAAAAAAAATATCATTATTACATGTTATATTAAAAAAAATATTATTGTTACATGCTATATTCAAAAAAATTTTGTTATACTTTAATGCCTAAAACATTATTGTTATTTACGAATCAAAACTTCAATTCCTTTCAACTATTTTCATTTTTTTTTGTATTTTTTGATAATTTGACACCTATTAAAGTGTTTTTAATATGTTTTCATAAATCAAAACACAAATTTTCTTCTCTAAAACACATATTTCGACTAAAAATCGAAAAAATTTCCTTTGAAACTATAAGTTTATAAATTTCAAAATTTTAAGTTTATTGATTTAATTAAAAGCTATTTCAAACACTTATAATCATTTCTACCTTTTCAGTTTAATCTAAAATATCTAAAAAATCAAACTCTTCAAATAGCCATCCATCCCAAGCACATCAAAATCATCGCTTGGCGTCTTGGAAGCGCGAGAGAGAAAAATAGAGAGCATAGCAAATGGATGCTAAAGGGAGAAATCAATAAACTTAGAGAGAGCTGTATGGTGAGGGAAAGAAATCGGAAGTACAGATGGATGAAACTATGATGAATGGTTTAGTTTATTTGAAATAATTTTAAGATATTTTTGTCTAGTCATAGTTAAATATAACAAAAAAATTAAATTTATTTTGATAGTTATTTTTGAAATGCCATTATCAAAGAGAGTTATTCTTCACAGTTTCCTTTGAAAAAAACATATTAATAAAAATCCAAAAAAAAAAGAGAGAGAAAAAAATATAAAATGAGGAAGGAGAGACAAAAGGGTAATAAGCGTTCATGTCACATCATCAAATATCAATGATATATATTATTTTGAGATGAATTATTTATTTTTTATATTATTAGATTAAAAATAAAATATAATTAATATTAAAAAGTAAGAATAATTTGTGTTTATGTAGGTTGGTAGTCTAATTCTATAAACGTAACAATTACGCACTTTTTTTTTTCAATTTAAAATTGGGAATACAAATCAAATGTTATAAGATGATAGCGTATTTTGTACCATCGTGATATGAAGATTTTGTATTGTACAAAATAGGGAAAATGTAACCGGTTATGCAATTGATATATAATTACGGTGGTTATTGAATTTGGAAAGAGAAATACCATCATCACCATGATGCAATCGACGAGCAAGAGACAAAATTTGACTCTACATACATGCAGTCCAAATTTTTTTTATTCTTTTAAATGGTAAAATAAATAATAAAAATGATATGAACAGAAAATAATTCATAAATTAAAAAGAAATTGATTTTCATAAAAAGTAATTATTACTTTTTTTTGGAACAAAATTTTTAATATATGATATAAAACAAAATAAATTAATGAATGACTTCTAATTTTCTTGTTTTTTTTTTATCTTTATATATAATCTAATACTTTTCTTAAAAACTTTACATTTTTATGATGTGAAGAATTTAAATTGAAGGTATGCCATGAGTTGACCAAAATATGATGTTAAATAATTTAATTAAAGTTGATAAAACCTGAAATAATGCATTTGAATTTGATTTAATTTTTAAAACCAATAACTTGAGATTGAAATTATTTGAATTCAAATAACTCAACCTTCAAAGACACTCGAATATCTGAATGACAAACTTAAATGATGTGAATTTAAAATAATTTGAACATGAAACGACCAAAACTCAAAACATGTCGGAATCAAAAATCCACAATCCACGTAAATTTAAAACCAAAAGAACCAAACCCAGAATAATTCGACCCAAATACAAAGCAACCCGACCTGGCTCCATTGCCACCTCCCCGCGCAACGGTTGTATCATCGGTTGTTCGAGGTTCAAATGCGCGCAGGTGAGGTGACTGCCCGTAGCCGCCATACAATGCTCAAAACCAAAGCCTCTACAGACCTGGTTTCCCGCCCAATCATCATTCTTTCGAAAACCCAACTCCACAAGTTTCGACAACAGTCTTTTGCAGAAAAGCTCTTATCCCTTTTAAAAAAATGCACATCCATCAAACTCTTACAACAAATCCATGCCCAAATGCTCATCAACTCCATCCAAAAACCGAACTTCCTTCTCTCCAAAATCATTGACCTCAACAAGTTCGCCTACGCTTCCCTTCTCTTCTCCCAAATCCCCCAACCCAATGATTACGCTTTCAATGTCATGATCCGTGGCCTTACGACCACATGGCAACACTACTCTACAACTCTTCATTTTTATTATCAAATGAAATTTTTAGGCTTAAAACCGAATAAATTCACTTACCCTTTTTTGTTTATTGCCTGTGCCAATCTTTTAGAGCTAAGTCACGGGCAGGCAGCTCATTCTTCGGTGTTTAGACTGGGGTTGGACTTTGATTCTCATACTACTCACTCTTTGATTACCATGTATGCTCGTTGCGGTGAATTGGGTAGTGCTCGTAGGGTGTTTGATGAAATATCTGAGAGGGATTTGGTGTCGTGGAACTCAATGATTTCGGGATATTCTAAAATGGGTTATGCGAGTGAGGCGGTGGGGTTGTTTGAAAAGATGAGAGAGGAAGGATTTCTGCCTGATGAGATGACGTTGGTCAGCGTCCTTGGGGCGTGTGGGGATTTGGGGGATTTAAGTTTAGGGAGGTGGGTGGAGGGGTTTGCTATAGAACATAAGATCAAACTGAATTCATTTATTGCGTCTGCTTTGATTGGTATGTATGCAAAGTGTGGGGATTTTGTATCGGCGAGGAGGGTCTTTGATGGAATGCAGGGGAAGGATGTGGTCACCTGGAATGCGATGATCACTGGGTAAGCAAGTCTTATTCTGTGCAGTTGTTTTGATATCTATTTACGTAAGTGTCAAACCATAAGAAGTTTTCTTGTTGGCTTGGACTAGTAAGGCCATAAGTTTGGGGATGGCACTTTAAAGACTGGGTATAACATTAAGAATGGTTGACATAGAAAGGCCCCAATTTACTAATCATATTAATAACGTGATTTTATTTATTAAACAAGTTATATGACATGACATGAAACAGCCTGTTCAATTCAAACGGTGTGTGAAAATTTTAATACCAGTTGACATGATAAGCCTGTTACATGATTTTATTTATTAAACAAGATATATGACATGACATGAAAGACCCTATCTAATTAAAATGGGGTTTGAAAACTTTAAGTAATGATAATGAATAAATTGGTTTAAACAGGTTATAGAGGCTAACATTTTGATACAATTAATTAAATGGGTCAATGTAGAGCTTGTTTGGCCTAGGTTTTTTTTTAGCTTAAAAGTTATTATAAAGCTCTTATGAAACATAATAGCTTATAAAATTAATCTAAAGTTGTTTGATAAGCTATTTGGTGAAATAAATTATATAAGCTCTAATTTTAGTTAAAATTACCATAAATCATGTCATTTTCTATCACCTAGTAAACCAAAACAGAGTAAATCTATTTTGAGTTTATATACTTAAAATCAGAGAAATATATAAAGAAACGGAACAACTCTCAAACTTGTATAGTAGTAATAGTATTAGATTTTTTGATGAAGAATAGAGAAAACCTTTAAATAGTACTTGGATGTAGCTTAGAATTTTGGAGGAAAGGGAGATCGTGATTTTGTGTTCGAGAAGGGTGATTTGCAAAAGGAGGGAGAGGAGAGGGACATTGATTGAGAGGGGGTATTTTTTGAAAAGTTGACTTATTTTTAAAAAAAGATAAGAGAAAACTCATTTCTGGAGCTTTTCTTGAAGCTCTATTTTTTTTCTTTTATAAATTTTGTTCTTTGAAATAAAATTGTTTGTTTTTTTTAAGAGCTTCTCAAAAATCTTGTTTGGCTTAACTTTTGCTTTTAAGAGGTAGATAAATTGAAAAAAAGCTAGGCCAAACTAGGGCGCAGTCCATTTTGGATTAAGTGGCTCAACTCAAATTAGACAAAAAGTTTTGATTGGTTTACATGATTATCTAAACCTTAAATGTGCCTAACTATGTGTCGTGTTATTAGGTTGAGTCATAGATTACCAACAATAGTCAAAAGTCAAAACCACAAGTGAAGCAAAGAGTTTTTGCCCATAATACTTTATAAATTCAATTGTGAGGAGATCCATTGTATTGATTGGAATATGCTACCAACTACAAGATTTTGCTGTTTAACCTTGTGGTTTGTAATTATTCATGCAAGAAAATTAAATTTGTTGCACCCCCTTTTCTTGGTAATTATTCATTCTAAAGAATTTAATCTGGTGCACTGATTGTTTTTATCCATAAGTTTAAATGAAGCCTGTAACAATGCTGTCTCTTTTCCTCCTGATTTTTAACTTTTTTTTTTTTCTTTTTTAAGATAACTTAGGATGATAAAGTCGAACATATGGAATTGAAAAATAATCAAAGTCAGTTTACATCTGTATTAAAATTTGGAAATTATTCTGAGGACTATCTCAAAAGTGATTGATTAGTCAGCTTATTTGCTGAACTTGGATCCTTTTCTGACAGTTCTTATGCGAAAATGATGGAAATTGATCCAACCAAGTTCTAGTATGATGTTTGAGTCTTGTGTCAATCTTATTCAAGTCCAAAGCTTTCCTTTATGTTGTATCTAATGTGCACTCGAAATGCATTTTTTTTCTCTAGCAATAAATCCTTTAAATAATTTAAAGTTTTATCATTCTTATATCAAATGAATGTCTTTTGTTGAGTTCTATGATAAGTGGCTGTGTTCTTAATACGTAATAGGTATGCACAAAATGGAATGTCAGATGAAGCAATAAAGCTGTTTCATGGCATGAAGGATGCAGGAGTTATGCCAGACAAAATTACATTGGTTGGAGTTCTGTCAGCATGTGCCTCAATTGGGGCCCTAGACTTGGGGAAAAGGATTGACACATATGCATCACAAAGAGGCTTACAATGCAATATCTTTGTTTCTACTGCTTTGGTTGATATGTATGCTAAGTGTGGGAGCTTGGGCGATGCACAAAGAGTATTTGAAAACATGCCTGTAAAAAATGAGGTTTCATGGAATGCAATGATTTCTGCTCTTGCTTTCCATGGGCAACCTCAGGAGGCTTTATCACTATTTGAACGCATGTCAAAAGAGGGTAGGGATGCCTGCCCAAATGATGTTACGTTTGTAGGAGTACTTTCAGCATGTGTGCATGCAGGATTGGTTGATGAAGGCTGGCAATATTTTGAATTGATGAACTCTTCATATGGGTTAACACCAAAAATTGAGCATTACTCTTGCATGGTTGATCTTTTGGCACGTGCTGGTCAACTGTATGAAGCTTGGGATTTCATTGAGAAGATGCCTGAAAAACCAGATGAAATTGTACTGGGGGCACTACTTGGTGCCTGTCAGAAGCGCAAAAATCTTGATGTTGGTGAGAGGGTGATGCAACTTCTGCTGCAAATGGAGCCTTCAAATTCTGGAAACTATGTTATCTCATCAAAGATATATGCAAATTCAAGAAGGTGGGATGACTCAGCAAAAATGAGGATGTTGATGAGGCAGAGGCGTGTCAATAAGACTCCTGGTTGTAGCTGGATTGAAATTGAAGCTCAACTTCATGAATTTCTGGCTGGGGATGACTTGCAGTATCATTCAATCAAGATTCATCAAGTCTTTGACTTGCTGAATGCGGAGATGAAGAGGGAAGGTTACATTCCAAAGGTTGATTGTCTATAGAGATAAAAAAAAAGTTCAGAAACATGCTTTCCTCTTAATCTTTTCAATACTGAAGAAACATACTCGGAATTTCTTTGTTGTCAGGTTTGTCAGTTTGGGCAACTTGTTTACAATCTTTTATTTTAACCTTATAAGTTGGTTATGTTTGCAAAGTTTTCATGGATGGCTTATCATCACAAATGCATCTGCTGCAAAGAAATGCTGTTTTGAAGAAGCGTGTCAATAGGTTAATTGTTTCAGTATTAAGATAGATCAATTAACTAAAAGTACACGTTTCTTTAATTTAACTCTGGTAACCTTTACTCTCTCCTTGAAATGTCGTCTTCCTGTTTCTGGCTTTTAGCCACTTCTAGCCTGTCAACTTCTCACTTACAGAGTTATAGTTTATTCTGCTCTCTTATGGTTGATATATTATTATATATCTTATTTATGTCCAATCTAAATTATTCAGTTAAAACAATAAAGGTAGGGGAAGATCATGTCATCTGGAGTTATGGATCTATTAATCGTCAACATAGATAGTTGTTTGTGGTCAGGGACAACCCAATGGTAGCCACACTTTATCTCTAACAAGTAGATATTAAGTTCAAATCTCTGTCCAACTTAGGTATTACATACATACAAACATACACACAGAGATACATATTTATTTATATTTGTATTGTTTTAGTAATTGGTGCACGCTATATTTAAATTGTTTTAGTAACTGGTACTAAGTACTACAAATTATGGAATTTAAATTCTGTTTATTTGTGCATTGTGTAAACTGGTGCTTGTGTAGCCATTGTCCATCCCTTCATGACTGAAAGAATCTTCTTTGAATAGTCATCACTTCTTTCTTAAAGATAATTTTTATCTATGGGCAGATGAAGTATCTTTAGGACTTATTTAAGTTCTATTTTAGCTGCATATTAATTAGATATAGAACTTCGTCGATTTTCTATCAATTCGTGATTGTTTTTCAACTTACTGCTGTACATTATTCTTCTCTTGAAAAACGTAGAGAAGAAAAAAAGAGCTTTTTAAATTAGATACTTCTTCAAAATTACATGCTGTAGTTTACTTATATTTTAGCCTTTCAAGTTTTGATAGCTTTCAAACTGGTTAGACATTTTTTTCTTTATTTGTTTTACACTGATTGAGTTATTACTTGTTTTGATAAACCAAAATTCGAATCATGTCTTTGTCAATTATTTAAAATAATTTGGACATGGACTGTAAAAATCCCTCTTGTCACTCACTTGGGCTGAGCATGCTTCTGGTATGCAAACAAACCAAGTTAAAACCTGACTTGTTTGTGGCTCCAAAAAACAATGTGCTTGGTTTGGTGTAAGCTAGATAGGTGTAAATGAATTATAGATAAGGTTTGATCATTTATCCTCTCTTTTTCATTACAAGCATATCTATTTGTCCAACAGACAGCTCTAGTTCTAGTGGATTATTAATTTGTAAATTCATAAGCAGTATCTGTTGGCAAGGTCTGTGTTAGATGCACTGCATGACTGTTATGTCTGCTGATAGTTTTTTTTTTTTTTTTTTTTTGTTTTAGTTCTCTCTTTTACTCTGCTTGTTAACAGGTTGGTTCTCATGGGTTAACACTATCTCCTAATGTGTTTCATCAGGAATTGCCCATTTTTTAAGAGCTAAGACTAATGAGAATAGAAGACATGCCATATTGGATTACATGTAAAAGAAATGGCTGACTATGTGGATTCAAGCTTAAGCTCAGAAGTGGAACTGCTATTTGTGGATCTAGAACAAGATACTCCATAGGTTGCTCCCTGCTGCACCCTTGTAGTTTATTTGATTTTTTATATTGTTTCTGAAAATGCATCTTTTACCTTCTGAGAAGATCTTTGAACTTTTGTTTCAGATGAGAACAGTTGAAGACAAAAATTCACCAGGAGTGCTGCTTATGTTATTTCAGAAGTTGGTCTCATGATTTTTCTTCTTCAAGGAATGGGAAGTTTTCTCCTGCCTGTGGACAAGACAAACACATGGCAAACATCAATTCCTTCAGTGAGCTGATAAATTCTTTGTTCTTCGTACTTATTGATGTCAGTAGCTGCATACCTGACACTAAGATCACTGTACCAACTTTAAATGGGTAATTTTTCAATCATTATTTCTGTCACTTGTCTTTCTCCTTGGATATGATTGCAATATGCTTATCACGCTGCAGTTGTCTTATTCAATATTACTTGCTACCTTCTAGGATGTTGAGGTGAATCTGAAATATCTCTGAGAATTTATGATGTTGACGGTTTAGGAAAGTGCATTTTGGGGTTGGATACATTATATTTACTTCTTACCTGTTTTACTGGGAGCCATTTTTGTTCATATCTGATCTAATCATATTGTTGCCTTGCTGGAACTGTTGGCTAGAGGCTGCCAGGTTTGAGACCTCCTGTTGAGAAAAAATACTGATGCATTTACGTTTGTCTTTCTATGTGTACTTAGAATTCTGGATAAATAATATAGTCTATATTAATATTGTACAAGCACTTAACCTATATTGTCTATTTATTAATTAAATGATTTTTAAAATGTAAATCTTCTAGGAAGTTGAATTTTGTTCTGTTTTATAGCAGAGTCTGAACATGGACATCCTATAATCCATGCACTTTTTTAGCTGCACTGCATGCATTCTTACAAAGTATTATTCTAAAGGACGGGAGAGAAACTGGTCTTGAACAAGTTATTTTGAAACAAAACACTAAAGAAATAATCTGAAAATCTCAATCAAATTCACCAAACCTGAAATGTCAATAACAATTCTGAAGATAAAAATCTCAAAATATTTAAAGCATAAGGCTTAAAATTAAGTATTCCAATAATTCATCATCCAAAAATACTAGAAACTGAAATAAAGCAGGTACATATAGCCTATGTCACATGGATTCATCACTTTACCCTAAGTTCCTTAGGTACAAATGTCTGATACTTCTTGGACACTTTAAATTTATATGGGTATGATGCTTGGATCCTCTAAGGTAAGGCAAAAAATTGCCAAAAACATGACGTACCTTTGTTCAAAAACACTGAGTCCTTGTAACATAACTTACAGCTAAATTGCAAACTCTACTATAAACTCAGACCAATATAACTTTATTGTCCTGAAACTTGAAATAATTAGAATGCTAATAATACTATAAAATAACCCAAAAAATCTAAATCCTAAATATATGCAACAATTACAATCAAAGCCAAAAAATATCAGAGAGTAGCAAAAGAAAATCTTACGTTATATACAGCCTCAACATCTTTCCATCTTGCATCAGACTCCCGGTGGGCACTTGCTGCTGAGGTTCAAGCTTTGTTTCAAACAATTCATTGTTGTGTTCTCTAATAGTTTGTTACACTATTAGAACATCACAAATTCTGGGGCAGTTTGCTCTGTTCCTAAGTTCCTACATGAGCTTTGCTTATGTATTTCCGCTCAGAATATTGAAAGGCCTAAACTGTAATACAGTAAAACGATGTTGATTTACATCAGGTGGTTTCTATATTTATGATACCATATGAATGTCTTCTCGCTAGAGTACTTGTATTTATATTCTGCTTCAGATGGCTTCTTGATTATATGGTAGTCTGCTTGGTCAGCAAGGATCATATTGGAGATGCTATAAATAACCTTTCCACCGAATCCCTTTTTGTCTACAGAATTTGGTTTGCAGGTTTTATTCATCCTGATTCTTGTCTTGAGATTTGTTTAGCTACAATTATAAGAATGGAGGTCCATCTCGAATGGTATCCAGTGGGTACTAGTGCTAAGTAACGCCCAAATTTTTTGTTGTTTCTTTGTTAAATTTCCTGGAAATTGCATTTTCATCATGCTGAGTATGAAGGTTAATCTGGTCCCAGGAGTCTGAGAGTGTACAAAAGCCAAAAGTGTGTATTGTATTAGTACAATGTTAAGGAATCTGGTTGGAGAATAGCTTCCTCCCCTTATCTGAGTGTATTTACTAAACTGTAGTTCTTTGTTGGTTCCAGGGTAACCAAGCAAGTTCTGTTTCACGCTAGTGGGGAAGAGAGGTCAGTTGTGTTATCAGCTATACTGCTTATTTTTATTGCTAGTAATTGGGCAGGGGATTTTGTATCTGTGTGATGAATGATAGCATCAATGAAAAAATGCACAAAATCCTGATGATTATGAAATTCAAACAACACAAAAAATAGATTCTAACTTCAATTCGTTTACCGTCTGAGAAATAACTAGAGATGACATCATTTGAGAGCGTCATGTTCTCATGTATTGCATATAATCTTTCTTTGTGAAGCCGATTTTGAAAAATGCAAGGGAAAATTACATGGAAAAATCTTTATCAAGTTATAATATGTTCATGGAATAAATAAAAATGGAATAGAGTAGTTATTCTGTGAGAATAGAATAGTTATTTTATGTGAATATGGTAGAATAGTTATTAGGTAGTTTGGTATAAAGAATGGAATAGGGTATGAATTATTATTATTACTTGTTGTAGAGTTTGGTTAATGAAAATAATCTTAAAATATAAAAAGAATAAATAAAAAAATAAAAAATATCCTTTATTATTATAACATATATTTTCATAGAAACAAAATTACCTTTATTATAATTTAAATACATATTTATCCAAAAGAAAAAATTACCCATAATTAAAATTAAATCACATTTATCCCACATGTCAAAAATACCCTTAATTATAATTTACTCACATATTTTTACAAATAAATAAAATTATTCTTGATTATAATTTAATCACATAATTATCTCAAATGTCAATTGAATTTTGTGTAATGTTTATTTTTAGTTAATTCTTCACATATTATGGATAATTTTCATTGCATTTTATTAATGTATTGATTTTCATTTTTGATTTTAATTTTTATTGATAAGAAAAATGTTATTTTTAACTCTTTGAAAGTGGATATGCATCATAAGTTGGTTATTCATTGATTAGGTCATAAATGCATCCTTGTCTTCTTACAAACATTTTAACCGGACGCCAAATAATTGTAAGGAAGAACGGATCCATTGCATAGTTTGTCTTCATAGTAATAACATGAAAAACCATAAATAATATTTCAGGTTTTTCACTTGCAATTTTTATGTCATTTTAATCTCCCTCTCCCCTTGAACTTGATGCATACCCAAAGAAACTAGAAATTGTAAAAATTGAAGACAATTAGTCACGTACTCTGTAACATCCCGATCCTTGGCATGCTAGAACGATTGAAGTTGCTCACTAGGCTTATGAGTGAATATAGGGTCCAAATTAAGAATATCAAAGATTTAAATTATGTGCTAAGTAGAAAATGACGGAGAAAGGCTTAAGTTAGATAAAAGAATAAAGATGGAATGGAAGGAGGATGAAATGGGAAAATAAAAGGAAGGAAATGAAACAATGGGGGATTACATTTTATTGATGGTGGGCTAAAGTGAGTAAGTGAAGGATTGAAGTGAAAAGAATTGAATGATAATAATAATAATAATAATAATAAAAAAAAATATTTGAAGATCAAATTGAAGATAAAAATAATTTAAATTAGACAAAAAAATTGTTGGAGGATTAAATTGTAAATAATAAAATATTTGATGACTAAATTGCAAAGAAAATAAACGTTAGAGGGCTAAATTAAAAAAAAAGTAAGTAAAACTTGGAGGACTAATGAGTAATTAATCCAACTTGTTTTATTTATTTTTCTTTTTGTTACTAAGACCACATTGCTTTGGCAGAATATACATGCAATTTTCTTTTCTTTTCTTAATTAACGCCGCCAAGTCTTATTGGTAGCAAATGCAAAAAATCCTTATCTATTGGCTGTATATTGCATGCAAATCTCATCTTATTACATAGATATTAACGGCGAGGATGGGAAAACTGGATTGAAAGGCCATTAATTTTATTCTCTCTTCTCTTGCCAAAAGCGAACCTACCTTGAAATCTAGAAACTAGAACACTACAAGCATTCAAAGTTTCAAGTCTCTCATACCAATGGCGAACGATCGGTTGAAGCTGAACATAGAAAATAGGGAAGAGAGGGCTCGGGCAAGAATACAATAAAGGAGAAAGAGAGCTCGGTTGAAAAGTGAAATGCAGAAAAATGGAGAAGGCTCGGCTGGAAAAAAAAAGAGAACAAAAATAATGATTGGGGTTTGACTGGAAATGTGTACTAGTTTTGTTGGGAAAATGGTAAGTGAATTCAAATAAAAACGGATTGGTTGAGCTGTTTGGAATCAATTTAAAGAGTTTTAAAATTTTATTTACGTTTGCAGCCCATTCATATGTAGTAAGCTGGGAATTTGGATTGGATACCAAGTTACCTTGATTTCTTGAAATAAGGAACCTTAAGTTATGATACAGAAATTGAATCTTAGATTTTATTATTAATGAATGGAGCATGATAGATGGCTTTGAAATTATGAATTTTTATTGGATATTTGATAGGAAAAATTGACAACGACGTGGTATAGTGGCTGGACTGTTGATTTGAGGTTGAAATAAGTGATGTTATTGAAATTGATTGGCCTCCAAGGGTAAATAATTGGGCGTGAATATGTGCTATATAAATTGATGTGCAAAGTGATGATTGAATGATGACATGGGGTGCTTGAAATTGATCTAAAATATTGGAAATGCTATAATACAGGTTCAATTGAGAGCTCAAAGCTTGCTGGAGAACTAAATCCAAGGCCTAGCAGTAAAGATTTGGTTGGGATAATTAATTCTTGAAGGTAAGAATGGTAGGTGAAATATGAGACTGAAGCTAAGAATCATTTTGCTGGAAGCATGTGTAAAATGAAATGATATTGACATTTATTAATGTTTGTGAAATATTGTTGATAGGACTTGAATGAGCATAGATACAAGCTGCTGGAAAATGTTTAGGTGAAGGACTCATTTCCAGCTTTGAAGTAAGATACTTGGCCCTTAAATTAGATACAGCATTGGTCATTCCAGGTGTATCTGGTATATTGGTGGGAAATCCCACCAATTGAGGTGAGTGGGTGAACTATCTTGAACTATACTTCCATACGAAGTATAATACATATATATCTTCTCGGATACTTGAATCTATTGTGGAATGTATGAGCTGGTGGAAAACAAATAGGTTTTTTTGTGATTGTGCCATTGTTTTATCAATTCTCTTAGAAAAAAAATAAGTATGTACATACTAGACAATCTATGTTGATTTAAAAGTGGGAAACAAGCCCTTGATTGAGACTTTGCTTCAAAATCTGCGTTGCAAATGATTGTGCGTTGTTTAGGCCGAGAATGGCCATTGAGTGATTCAAAAAAAAGAATTCAATTTTCACTCATTTGAAATTGTGAATATGCATGATGGTTTTAGGATATGCACCATGGCTTTTAAATGAATTTGTGCATACCATATTGAATTATAAAGTTTTTTACCTACTTCTCCATTAGTGTGTTTTATGCTTGAATGAAATGAGTATGATTTTACATTAATGAGCACTCGGGTATGGGTCTTGTTGCCACACCAGGCTTGTGTGGTCTTTGTGAACAAAGTAATAGTTGCTTGTTGGTTGATGTTTGAATATAAAGAGGGACCTGAAGCCCTAACTAGATATTTGGTGTCATGAGGAGTCTCACGAGTAGCTAAATGGGGACCTGAAGCCTCGATTTATATTTGGTGCCGTGAGGAGTTCTCATGAGTAGGTGACAATGTTATTGACATGAAAAAGTAAGCCTAAAGGCTATATTAAACTTCCTTGAGAGTTGTTCATTGTTATCATCTCTTATGTTATTCTAAAAGCCATGAACCTTGGCATTGTAATTTGAATCTATTTTACATGGCAAGATTTTACATTTACACGTGCTAGTGACTTGATTTAATGTCTTAGATGCACAAGGTTTTGAAACCACATTATGTTATATAATTTCCATGAGTTTTAAGATAATTCAAGTAAAATATTGAGTTTGAAATGATTTTAGCATGCTATGGTTAGTATAAATTCTATCTATTACTTGGTGTGCACATATACACATTATTTTGGAGCAATTCTACCATGCAGCGTATTTTAAATCAAGTATGGCATGTTTTTTATTCATATTTGGAACCTTTAAATTTGCAAGGCAAATGTTATCATTGGTTAAAGTTTCTTTACCAGATACTGGTTTATAAATTATCTTCCTTATGCTTGTTTCCTTTCCTCACCCTCTCACTGAGAATTAAAGGCTCACCCCAACTAGTTGACAATGGCAGATAAGTGAATTAATTAGGAGCAGCTATGGTGAGGGCATTTCAGCTTGCTGTATAGGTAATTGACGTCTCATAGCATTTCCCTTGTGTCACTGCATTATCTAGATGTCAGGTTTTCTATTGTTTTTAAATAAAGTAATGTATTCATAAAACTATTTTCAGGTTGAGGCCCTTGGATATTGTTTGATTAAATTTAAATAGTGTAATGTTTAAAGGTTTACATTGTAAGACGTGTTGTACATATATTTTAAATCTCTTGTTCAGAATTTTCATGAATGTTTGAGAATTAAATTTGCAATTCTGGTTGTATAGCATTGTTAGTTTATAATAAAGGAAAGAATATATTTGGTGAGATTAATATATTTAAAAAGCTTGCCGGGTTGTGTGGGCTTGCTTACATGACTTGTGCGTCAATAACAGTTGTAAGAGTGGGTCGTTACATACTAGGATTGAATGCAATAATTACTTAATTTTATTTCTTAGATTATTTCTATATATATATATATATATCAGATTTACAAATATAGCACAAATAAAAAGTTGACCTCTGCAACTCGAGAGCTCATTTTTTTTTTATATGAAAGTTCATTGTGTATTAAGATAGAGGAAACAAAAATAGTTAACCGTTGAAAAATAGAATAAAAGCGTATTTGGATCTGGGATACCTTGAGTAAGGTATATTTGACCAAAATTCTCATGGAAACCTTGTCCAGAATCTACACAAGAAACTATGTCCCTAACCTTCCAAAGTGAACAAAACTCCTAACATAACTTATAAATGGAATCCATGGTTGGCTTTCCCCATTAATACATCTTTGTACAACTTGAAAAATTCCAAGAGAAAATAACAAACACACATTCCCACGTAAAGGTCACAACAAATCTTAAATATCCACAACTATACAACAAAAAGACTCCATTAGATAACACCATCAGTATCAGTAGCATTTGGCTTAATATCAAAAACATACATTCCCTTGACGTCTTTATCAAAACACAGACCTAACATCTTTCTTCACCCTTGAGCTTTTCTAGATGAAGCTTGATCCATACTCATTCCAGCGTCTTGATGAAGTCATTCTTACGTTGTATCTTGGCCTTGGCTAGCTTATCAACTAATTTGTTGTTCTTTCTAAAGGTGTGTTTTACCTCCCATATTGTTATGTCAAGCTTCAATCTTTCAATATGAAGGATCCACTTTTTAAGTCTCCACGAGCCTTTTGACGGTTGATTGACCCATTTTATCGCATTGCTTGAGTTGCTCTCAATCATAAAGGAGGTGAGATTGGCACTATTTAGAGGCAATAGCCATTATGAAAGCCTCCCTAATTGCTTTTATTTCAACTAGGTTCGCATCACCAATTTTGATATCCTTTGACAACAGAATTTTGACATACTCGTTCTTCTCCCTCATTACCCTTTCAATCCATACCTTTTCTGAACTTCCTTGAACAACACCATCGACATTGAATTTCATAACTCTAGAAGCTTGTCTATTCAATCCTTCCACTTTCTTGTCTACCTTGATGGTTATTAGAGCAGTTTCGAGTGTTGGATTTTGATAGGTATCAATAATCTCCCCATATTCCTTTGGCCACTTTGCTTTGGCACACATGGTAATTCATAACTTATTAAGCTTAACTACCTGATTGGAGTCCCATATTACTCCTCTGAAAACCATTTCATTTCTTTGAAGCCAAACAGACCATGAAATAACATAAAAAGCCATCCTTCATATCCGTCTTTCCCCTTTAACAATCGCACCATCTTTCCATAAGCTGAAAAAGTCCTTTATCTTTTTTGGTGTAGCCCAAACAGTCCCCCACTCCATACTTCATTTTGTCCAGACTTTTCAAACTTCCATATAATGAAGAAACAAATGACAAACAAATTCTTGTTCCATGAAGCATAATGGACAACTTGTTATTTCATTGCTGATCAACCCTCTTTTAAGTAATTTAGGTTTTATACCAACTTTTTCATGAAAGACTTGCCAACAGAAAGCTTCAATGCGATGAGGAGCCAAATTAGACTAGGTCTTTTTCCATATACTTTCAACATTATTATCCTTAAGAGGTACTATTTGCATAAAGTTTTAATAGTCTCCTACTTTATTGCGATTCTTTCCAAGCCACTTAATGTTGTAAGTTTCTGTTCAGATAATACTCTGTAATGGTGTCTTTTAAATAAAGCCATTGGTTCTCCTTCCATTTGAAAGGAATTCTCTTCAGTTTCACATCCCATTCCCACTGTTCACTTTCCCATTTACCATAGTCACATATATGTCCTTCCTTGTTGCTTGTTCGGGCAAACATTTTTTAGAGCATCCTTTTTAATATCCCCCTTTTCCACCCATTTATCATGCTAGAAGAGTATTTGGCTATCATCACTAACAACCAGTTGCTTATTCGAATTTACTTGTAGGAAAAAAAATCATTAGTCGGAACTACAGGTTTCAAGATATATTTCCATACTATGGATATTCTCCTATTTGTGTTTGACTTAAGAAGAAGATTGGTGGGATTGCCTCATATTTTCTCCATCAGTACCTCTCTCCATAAACTTGACTTTTCACTCTTATGCCTTCAAAGCCATTTAGTTAACAAATTTCTATTTTTCAACTCTAAGTTGACAATTCCCAACCCTCAGTTCTCATTATAGTTACAAACTTTGTTTCGTTCAATTAAATAAATTTTTCGTCTCTCATTACTTTTTCCCCATAGAATCTCCTTTTTATTTTCTCAAACTCTCTTATCACTCATTTGGGCATTTGATAGATAAACATGAAAAAAATAGAAAGACTAGCCAAAATTGACTGTAGATGTGTGACTCTTTCTCCAATAGTTAGAGGTTTTGCTTTCCATCTTGTTAATCTAGCTTCAAAAATTTTATTAATCGGCATCCACATTTGCATAGCACACCGATTACCCCTTCAATGGCAACCCTAGGTAAGTCATTGGAGTGTTACCAATTCTACATTCTATCTTTTCGGCTCCTTCCTTTAGCACCCTTTCATCAATATTCACACCTATGAGGCTATTTTTTTAGAAGTTCATTCGCAACCTTGACATTGCTTAGTTTATTTTTTTAAATAGATCTAGGGTTTTCTCAAATTTTTTTTGAATGTGGTTTTCTAGGGTTTCTGCCTTCAAAGAAAATCTCTAGGGTTTTCTTTCTCTTTTTTTTTTTTTTAGAAAATCTTTTCATTTCTTCTAGCTATTTTGCTTTTTTTTTTCTTTACCCTTTATTGATTTGGAAATAAGGTAGCTTTCATAGCTACCCTCATAAGTGCTGGGTGGTGTGGCCACTTGTGTTTTACTCAACAACTTGCAAAAATGGTTTTACTAAATGTAAAAAAATCACATATGGCAAAGCAGAATTGTGCTTAGCAAGGTGCAAATGCACCTTGTTGTGCCAAGCATGGCTTTGTTGCTATGCCCGACTGACTTTCTTTTTTTTTTTTCTTTCAAATTGCTTTTTTATTAAATTAATTTGTCCTAATCTTGTTTTGTTATGTTTTGATCCATTTTAAGTTTTAATTACTTAGCTAAACTTGTCTTTGGGCCTAACTATTGAGCCTCTACAAACTAAACTTGAAGGCCCCAAAAGACTAATTAGATATCTAATAAGACCAAAGTAGTACAAAAATAAAATAACAAAACAATAATAACAATAATAATAAAGATGATTAATTTAGTGCCTACAAAAGCAAAAGAAAAAAATAAGGGTTTAGGCATTATTAATTTTGAATAAATTTCATGTCGTAACCATATCGACACAATTAAGATACGAAACATAGTAAAACTAAACCCAAACTTGTTTTATCTCATATCTTCTCATGTCGTGTCTAAAATTGTTGAGTCTGTTCAACCTTTCCCCTAAAGATTTATTTGAACTAAATCTTTCCCTCTCTAACAAGATCTTTCTTGCTTTTTTAAGATTTTTAATGATCTTTCATAACAACTAGACTTATTTTCCAAACCCTTCTCAACTTTACTACCTTTATCACTCATTGCCACTTTTCCTTTTGAATTATGAACCCCACTTGAACTCCCTTTAGCCTTAATTTTTTCTATTGGGCTTTATTTACTACATTCCTTAGCTCATCTCGAAACATGTTCCTCTTCTGGTCAGCACTTATATTTTCCCTTATCAGAAATTCTTTTGAACAAGCCATGTTTTTAAACCCCCACGCTTTTGCTTATAACATATCTTGCCCATCCCTGTAATCCACTTCGACTTGGCCCATTTTCCATTTACCTTTTCCTTTGTCTATAACCTCTTTCTTTGAGAGCTCGTATCTCGTGTAGTATGAATTGAAAATTAGTTATGAATATCTTTTGGAATTTAAGAAAAGGTCATTGCATTAGCACACGATTCTACACAAAATTTATCTTAAAATAGATATAGATTCTGATGGTTTAGCAAGGATTTGGAGAATAATGTTTTACCCATTTTCATAAATTGGTCTTAGTCTTTTGCTCATTTTCATTTTCTTATTTTGATTTGATTTCTTATGGTTTATCGAGGATCTAGGGAAAAAGTTTTTACCCATTATGCAAGCCTTAATGTTATGCATCTTAATAATTTTAATCAATTCAATGAACAGAGTTGCAAGGCTAGGACATTAAATAAAGAGCAAAAAACTAGACAACAAAAAAACAAGCCCAGAACATCAAACAATGAACAGAAAAACAAGGCACTTAAGCGTATTTAGTTCAACCTATTTTGCTTTACATTAAACAAGTATTTGATCTAGGGTGGACGGTGATAGACGGAGCTAGAAAGGTGGGTAATGGAAGAGGGCAACATAGTTGGAAGTAGAGCTGGAAAAGTGGACAAGAGAAAGGTGGTGGCAACTGGCAGAGTAGGAAAGTGGATGGTGGAAGAGAACAATGCAACTAGAAGAAAAGGAAAGATAAGAGGAAGAGAGAGAAAAAATGATCTTATGTAAATAGGGTTGTAATTTTTCAAACTTACAAGAGATAATTTAGTCTTAAGATTTTTAGACGTTATTTCATTAGATGTGGAATAGCAAATATCATGAGGGGTTGAGTTTAGTGAAACATGGTTTTGGTTGATTTTGAAGAATAACTAAAATTCAAAAATAGCTATTCCTTGAGACAATTACCAACCAAAGGAGGGAAAAATAATAAATGAAAATAGAGAGAGAATAACTAACATGGCGTAACATAGTATCCTTTTAATATATATATATATATATATATATCATTCACCTTTGTAACTAGACTAGTTAAACTACAAAATCTAATTAAAATTTAACTATGATTAGGATTAGCCTTTTAATATATATATATATATATGTATGTATGTATGTATATGCATGTATATATGTATATCATTCACCTTTATAATATAAGATTTCTTTTCTTGTGACAAGATCTATGCTAATTCTTTACACAATTCAAATGGATCTCATATAATTTATGATTAAAGATTGAATTATTGTGAAATTATAATTTATATAAATCCTTGTATCCGGGTGAATTATAAAATAATTCTTTTCTAGGCCTCTTTTTTTCAATTAGGTATTTTGGGTGTTTAAATACTTAGCTTCAATATAAAAAAAATATAAAATAAAATATAAATTCAATCTTTGAAAATTAAGAGACAAACACAATGAGATATGTTAATGATAATTGTAATATATGCGTAACATAGATAATATGACAAATTTAATCTAAATATACTGTAAAAATGTTTTTTCTTAAGTAAATGAATTACTAATCAAGCTTTAATAATTAATTAGCACCCGAGCATTTTGTTCATTAGTTGGTGTGTTATCCCCTTGTCTAAAGAGCAGGGTTCGCGTTATCCCCATGTCTAAAGAGTAAGTTCTAATCCCTTCTCCCCCAATTATAAAAAAAAAAAATTTAATAATTAATTAAGGTGATTTTATAAGTCTTGTAAATATACATTTGTTAATGGGCTAAACGGGCTTCAAAATTGGTATCCAAAACAAGAAGCAAAAGCTAAGACATGGGCTTTTTGAGGCAACCCACCTTTAATAGCCCTAAGCGACTGCTCCTTTTCTTTTTCTCTTTGAAATCCAGCCACCAACGGCGGCACAGGTAAGCATTCCTCCCTTTTTCTTCTTTTTTTTCCTCTTTGTAAACAAGGATGAGGCAGCTAAAGTTTCATGAGAAGAAGCTGTTGAAGAAAGTAAATTTTTTGGAATGGAAAAGAGAAGGTGGCCACCGAGAGAATCTCGTCATGCACCGTTATCATGTCACTGGTCGTGACGATTACAAAAAGTGAGTAATTTTTCAACTTCCTCCTCTTGGGTTTTGGGTATTATTTGGTCTTTCTTTTTTATTAATTATGGTGGGTTAAATTGAAAACAGATATTCGAGTTTGTGCCGGATGGTGCAGAAGTTGGTCAACATTTTGAAGCAGATAGACGCCAGAGACCCTTTTCGTATCGAGATGACTGATTTGCTCTTAGAGAAGCTGTGAGTTTCTTCGCTGATGATGTATGATTAAATCATAGTAGTTCTGGTTTAAGCTAGTAGTGGGTAGTTTTTGCTGTGTCGCTCGGGTTTTCTTTTTCTTTCTTCAAATAATTTGTTTGGGTAAAAAAGGAAAGCTTCCCCCTGCCATTGGAGAGGAATTATATTGTCGATGTTCTCAAAGAATATTTTATGTTCTTAGTAGAAATGCATAAAAGAACATGCAGAATGGGCTTATTTTAAGGTAGTGTTTGTCAGTGTTTTTCATTTGGTGCATGCTTTTCTGATAGGGATACCTAAAGTGTGAGTTGTTGTAATCCTAGTTTTAATTAACAGGATTTTCTAGAATTAGTCCTCGACATATGGAAAAATCCTATTAATGCCCTAAATCTATGATGCCCCTTCTCTTCTTTGGCCAAAAAATAAAAGGAAAATCTTTATTATGGTCACAATTCAGATCTTTGTGCCCTGTTATCATTATTACCTGAAGACTGATACTATTCATTGATAGATATTTCTACTTGAGTTCCATATTCATGTTTGCCATGAGATCATTTGACAGAATAGAGATTTCAAAAATTTGACTTGAGATTTTCTTTAAATGCATGAGTTTGCGTATCTTAAACAAAAGACTAGAGTCATCCGTTGTTTCCCTATCACTGGCAGATACAATATGGGCGTAATCCCAACCAGGAAAAGCTTGGCTCTGTGTGATCGGTTATCAGTATCGTCCTTTTGTAGGTAAGTGAATGCTTCAACCATTGAATAATTATTGACCTGGACTGGACTGTTGCTCATTATGAATGCACATAACAGTTAAGAAAAACTGTTCTGTTCAATGGCTTTTGTTTGACCAGAAATTTCTTCTGCTTTGAGATTTGTAGTTCAGGTTCTTCTTTCATCTAGTAACTCTGTGTTATTTTTTTGCTTACAGACGTAGGCTTTCAACTGTCTTGGTGCACCTAAAGTTTGCAGAGCACTTAAAAGAAGCAGTCACATATATTGAGCAGGGCCATATTCGAGTGGGTCCAGAGACAGTGACGGACCCAGCATTCCTTGTAACAAGGAACACGGAAGACTTCATTACATGGGTAGACACATCTAAGATACGGAGGAAGGTGCTGGAATACAATGACAAGTTAGATGATTATGATGCAATGAACTGAAATAGTACACCTGAGTTTAACCTATATAACTTATTTCACTTATTTCGTTGGCATTCTTTGCAAAGATGTAAACTGATACAAGGTGTAGGGCAGAGTGATGGAACACTTGATGAAGTTGAATTCCATGATGCCGTGAAGTGAGAGACTCTTGAGATCCTAATATGATATAGGTTTCTACTTTTCATTATGTTTTCTATATTTTCAGTTGTGACTCAGAAGGTGATTGAGGGTTTTGTTGTGTTATATGTTAATTCTGTAGTTGGGGGAAGGAGTTGTTAAATGGGTAATTTTTCAATCATTCTTTCTGTCACTTGTCTTTCTCCTTGGATATGATTGGAATATGCTTATCACGCTGCAGTTGTCTTATTCAATATTACTTGCTACCTTCTAGGATGTTGAGGTGAATCTGAAATATCTCTGAGAATTTATGATGTTGACGGTTTAGGAAAGTGCATTTTGGGGTTGGATACATTATATTTAGTTCTTACCTGTTTTACTGGGAGCCATTTTTGTTCATATCTGATCTAATCATATTGTTGCCTTGCTGGAACTGTTGGCTAGAGGCTGCCAGGTTTGAGACCTCCTGTTGAGAAAAAATACTGATGCATTTACGTTTGTCTTTCTATGTGTACTTAGAATTCTGGATAAATAATATAGTCTATATTAATATTGTACAAGAACTTAACCTATATTGTCTATTTATTAATTAAATGATTTTTAAAATGTAAAACTTCTAGGAAGTTGAATTTTGTTCTGTTTTATAGCAGAGTCTGAACATGGACATCTTATAATTCATGCACTTTTTTAGCTGCACTGCATGCATTCTTACAAAGTATTATTCTAAAGGACGGGAGAGAAACTGGTCTTGAACAAGTTATTTTGAAACAAAACACTAAAGAAATAATCTGAAAATCTCAATCAAATTCACCAAACCTGAAATGTCAATAACAATTCTGAAGATAAAAATCTCAAAATATTTAAAGCATAAGGCTTAAAATTAAGTATTCCAATAATTCATCATTCAAAAATACTAGAAACTGAAATAAAGCAGGTACATATAGCCTATGTCACATGGATTCATCACTTTACCCTAAGTTCCTTAGGTACAAATGTCTGATACTTCTTGGACACTTTAAATTTATATGGGTATGATGCTTGGATCCTCTAAGGTAAGGCAAAAAATTGCCAAAAACATGACGTACCTTTGTTCAAAAACACTGAGTCCTTGTAACATAACTTACAGCTAAATTGCAAACTCTACTATAAACTCAGACCAATATAACTTTATTGTCCTGAAACTTGAAATAATTAGAATGCTAATAATACTATAAAATAACCCAAAAAATCTAAATCCTAAATATATGCAACAATTACAATCAAAGCCAAAAAATATCAGAGAGTAGCAAAAGAAAATCTTACGTTATATACAGCCTCAACATCTTTCCATCTTGCATCAGACTCCCGGTGGGCACTTGCTGCTGAGGCTCAAGCTTTGTTTCAAACAATTCATTGTTGTGTTCTCTAATAGTTTGTTACACTATTAGAACATCACAAATTCTGGGGCAGTTTGCTCTGTTCCTAAGTTCCTACATGAGCTTTGCTTATGTATTTCCGCTCAGAATATTGAAAGGCCTAAACTGTAATACAGTAAAACGATGTTGATTTACATCAGGTGGTTTCTATATTTATGATACCATATGAATGTCTTCTCGCTAGAGTACTTGTATTTATATTCTGCTTCAGATGGCTTCTTGATTATATGGTAGTCTGCTTGGTCAGCAAGGATCATATTGGAGATGCTATAAATAACCTTTCCACCGAATCCCTTTTTGTCTACAGAATTTGGTTTGCAGGTTTTATTCATCCTGATTCTTGTCTTGAGATTTGTTTAGCTACAATTATAAGAATGGAGGTCCATCTCGAATGGTATCCAGTGGGTACTAGTGCTAAGTAACGCCCAAATTTTTTGTTGTTTCTTTGTTAAATTTCCTGGAAATTGCATTTTCATCATGCTGAGTATGAAGGTTAATCTGGTCCCAGGAGTCTGAGAGTGTACAAAAGCCAAAAGTGTGTATTGTATTAGTACAATGTTAAGGAATCTGGTTGGAGAATAGCTTCCTCCCCTTATCTGAGTGTATTTACTAAACTGTAGTTCTTTGTTGGTTCCAGGGTAACCAAGCAAGTTCTGTTTCACGCTAGTGGGGAAGAGAGGTCAGTTGTGTTATCAGCTATACTGCTTATTTTTATTGCTAGTAATTGGGCAGGGGATTTTGTATCTGTGTGATGAATGATAGCATCAATGAAAAAATGCACAAAATCCTGATGATTATGAAATTCAAACAACACAAAAAATAGATTCTAACTTCAATTCGTTTACCGTCTGAGAAATAACTAGAGATGACATCATTTGAGAGCGTCATGTTCTCATGTATTGCATATAATCTTTCTTTGTGAAGCCGATTTTGAAAAATGCAAGGGAAAATTACATGGAAAAATCTTTATCAAGTTATAATATGTTCATGGAATAAATAAAAATGGAATAGAGTAGTTATTCTGTGAGAATAGAATAGTTATTTTATGTGAATATGGTAGAATAGTTATTAGGTAGTTTGGTATAAAGAATGGAATAGGGTATGAATTATTATTATTACTTGTTGTAGAGTTTGGTTAATGAAAATAATCTTAAAATATAAAAAGAATAAATAAAAAAATAAAAAATATCCTTTATTATTATAACATATATTTTCATAGAAACAAAATTACCTTTATTATAATTTAAATACATATTTATCCAAAAGAAAAAATTACCCATAATTAAAATTAAATCACATTTATCCCACATGTCAAAAATACCCTTAATTATAATTTACTCACATATTTTTACAAATAAATAAAATTATTCTTGATTATAATTTAATCACATAATTATCTCAAATGTCAATTGAATTTTGTGTAATGTTTATTTTTAGTTAATTCTTCACATATTATGGATAATTTTCATTGCATTTTATTAATGTATTGATTTTAATTTTTATTGATAAGAAAAATGTTATTTTTAACTCTTTGAAAGTGGATATGCATCATAAGTTGGTTATTCATTGATTAGGTCATAAATGCATCCTTGTCTTCTTACAAACATTTTAACCGGACGCCAAATAATTGTAAGGAAGAACGGATCCATTGCATAGTTTGTCTTCATAGTAATAACATGAAAAACCATAAATAATATTTCAGGTTTTTCACTTGCAATTTTTATGTCATTTTAATCTCCCTCTCCCCTTGAACTTGATGCATACCCAAAGAAACTAGAAATTGTAAAAATTGAAGACAATTAGTCATGTACTCTGTAACATCCCGATCCTTGGCATGCTAGAACGATTGAAGTTGCTCACCAGGCTTATGAGTGAATATAGGGTCCAAATTAAGAATATCAAAGATTTAAATTATGTGCTAAGTAGAAAATGAAGGAGAAAGGCTTAAGTTAGATAAAAGAATAAAGATGGAATGGAAGGAGGATGAAATGGGAAAATAAAAGGAAGGAAATGAAACAATGGGGGATTACATTTTATTGATGGTGGGCTAAAGTGAGTAAGTGAAGGATTGAAGTGAAAAGAATTGAATGATAATAATAATAAATATTTGAAGATCAAATTGAAGATAAAAATAATTTAAATTAGATAAAAAAATTGTTGGAGGATTAAATTGTAAATAATAAAATATTTGATGACTAAATTGCAAAGAAAATAAACTTTAGAGGGCTAAATTAAAAAAAAAGTAAGTAAAACTTGGAGGACTAATGAGTAATTAATCCAACTTGTTTTATTTATTTTTCTTTTTGTTACTAAGACCACATTGCTTTGGCAGAATATACATGCAATTTTCTTTTCTTTTCTTAATTAACGCCGCCAAGTCTTATTGGTAGCAAATGCAAAAAATCCTTATCTATTGGCTGTATATTGCATGCAAATCTCATCTTATTACATAGATATTAACGGCGAGGATGCGAAAACTGGATTGAAAGGCCATTAATTTTATTCTCTCTTCTCTTGCCAAAAGCGAACCTACCTTGAAATCTAGAAACTAGAACACTACAAGCATTCAAAGTTTCAAGTCTCTCATACCAATGGCGAACGATCGGTTGAAGCTGAACATAGAAAATAGGGAAGAGAGGGCTCGGGCAAGAATACAATAAAGGAGAAAGAGAGCTCGGTTGAAAAGTGAAATGCAGAAAAATGGAGAAGGCTCGGCTGGAAAAAAAAAGAGAATAAAAATAATGATTGGGGTTTGACTGGAAATGTGTACTAGTTTTGTTGGGAAAATGGTAAGTGAATTCAAATAAAAACCGATTGGTTGAGCTGTTTGGAATCAATTTAAAGAGTTTTAAAATTTTATTTACGTTTGAAGCCCATTCATATGTAGTAAGCTGGGAATTTGGATTGGATACCAAGTTACCTTGATTTCTTGAAATAAGGAACCTTAAGTTACAATACAGAAATTGAATCTTAGATTTTATTATTAATGAATGGAGCATGATAGATGGCTTTGAAATTATGAATTATTATTGGATATTTGATAGGAAAAATTGACAAGGACGTGGTATAGTGGCTGGACTGTTGATTTGAGGTTGAAATAAGTGATGTTATTGAAATTGATTGGCCTCCAAGGGTAAATAATCGGGCGTGAATATGTGCTATATAAATTGATGTGCAGAGTGATGAATGAATGATGACATGGGGTGCTTGAAATTGATCTAAAATATTGGAAATGCTATAATACAGGTTCGATTGAGAGCTTAAAGCTTGCTGGAGAACTAAATCCAAGGCCTAGCAGTAAAGATTTGGTTGGGATAATTAATTCTTGAAGGTAAGAATGGTAGGTGAAATATGAGACTGAAGCTAAGAATCATTTTGCTGGAAGCATGTGTAAAATGAAATGATATTGACATTTATTAATGTTTGTGAAATATTGTTGATAGGACTTGAATGAGCATAGATACAAGCTGCTGGAAAATGTTTAGGTGAAGGACTCATTTCCAGCTTTGAAGTAAGATATTTGGCCCTTAAATTATATACAGCATTGGTCATTCCAGGTGTATCTGGTATATTGGTGGGAAATCCCACCAATTGAGGTGAGTGGGTGAACTATCTTGAACTATACTTCCATACGAAGTATAATACATATATATCTTCTCGGATACTTGAATCTATTGTGGAATGTATGAGCTGGTGGAAAACAAATAGGTTTTTTTGTGATTGTGCCATTGTTTTATCAATTCTCTTAGAAAAAAAATAAGTATGTACATACTAGACAATCTATGTTGATTTAAAAGTGGGAAACAAGCCCTTGATTGAGACTTTGCTTCAAAATCTGCGTTGCAAATGATTGTGCGTTGTTTAGGCCGAGAATGGCCATTGAGTGATTCAAAAAAAAGAATTCAATTTTCACTCATTTGAAATTGTGAATATGCATGATGGTTTTAGGATATGCACCATGGCTTTTAAATGAATTTGTGCATACCATATTGAATTATAAAGTTTTTTACCTACTTCTCCATTAGTGTGTTTTATGCTTGAATGAAATGAGTATGATTTTACATTAATGAGCACTCGGGTATGGGTCTTGTTGCCACACCAGGCTTGTGTGGTCTTTGTGAACAAAGTAATAGTTGCTTGTTGGTTGATGTTTGAATATAAAGAGGGACCTGAAGCCCTAACTAGATATTTGGTGGCATGAGGAGTTTCACGAGTAGCTAAATGGAGACCTGAAGCCTCGATTTATATTTGGTGCCGTGGGGAGTTCTCACGAGTAGGTGACAATGTTATTGACATGAAAAAGTAAACCTAAAGGCTATATTAAACCTCCTTGAGAGTTGTTCATTGTTATCATCTCTTATGTTATTCTAAAAGCCTTGAACCTTGGCATTGTAATTTGAATCTGTTTTACATGGCAAGATTTTATATTTACACGTGCTAGTGACTTGATTTAATGTCTTATATGCACAATGTTTTGAAACCACATTATGTTATATAATTTCCATGAGTTTTAAGATAATTCAAGTAAAATATTGAGTTTGAAATGATTTTAGCATGCTATGGTTAGTATAAATTCTATCTATTACTTGGTGTGCACATATACACATTATTTTGGAGCAATTCTACCATGCAGTGTATTTTAAAACAAGTATGGCATGTTTTTTATTCATATTTGGAACCTTTAAATTTGCAAGGCAAATGTTATCATTGGTTAAAGTTTCTTTACCATATACTGGTTTATCAATTATCTTCCTTATGCTTGTTTCCTTTCCTCACCCTCTCAACTGAGTATTAAAGGCTCACCCCAACTAGTTGACAATGGCAGATAAGTGAATTAATTAGGAGCAGCTATGGTGAGGGCATTTCAGCTTGCTGTATAGGTAATTGACGTCTCATAGCATTTCCCTTGTGTCACTCCGTTATCTAGATGTCAAGTTTTCTATTGTTTTTAAATAAAGTAATGTATTCATAAAACTATTTTCAGGTTGAGGCCCTTGGATACTGTTTGATTAAATTTAAATAGTGTAATGTTTAAAGGTTTACATTTTAAGACGTGTTGTACATATATTTTAAATCTCTTGTTCAGAATTTTCACGAGTGTTTGAGAATTAAATTTGCAATTCTGGTTGTATAGCATTGTTAGTTTATAATGAAGGAAAGAATATATTTGGTGAGATTAATATATATAAAAAGCTTGCTGGGTTTTGTGGGCTTGCTTCCATGACTTGTGCGCAAATAACAGTCGTAAGAGTAGGTCGTTACGTACTAGGATTGAATGCAATAATTACTTAATTTTATTTCTTAGATTATTTCTATATATATATATATATATTAGATTTACAAATATAACACAAATAAAAAGTTGACCTCTGCAACTTAAGAGCTTTTTTTTATATATATATGAAAGTTCATTGTGTATTAAGATAGAGGAAACAAAAACAGTTAACCATTGAAAAATAGAATAAAAGCATATTTGGATATGGGATACCTTGAGTAAGGTATATTTGACCAAAATTCTCATAAAAACCTTATCCAGAATCTATACAAGAAACTATGTCCCTAACCTTCCAAAGTGAACAAAACTCCTAACATAACTTATAAATGGAATCCATGGTTGGCTTTCCCCATTAATACATCTTTGTACAACCTGAAAAATTCCAAGCGAAAATAACAAGCACACATTCCCACGTAAAAGACACAACACAATCTTAAATATCCACAACTATACAACAAAAAGACTCCATTAGATAACACCATCAGTATTAGTAGCATTTGGCTTAACATCAAAAACATACATTCCCTTGACGTCTTTATCAAAACACAGACCTAACATCTTTCTTCACCCTTGAGCCTTTCTAGATGAAGCTTGATCCATACTCATTCTAGCGTCTTGATGAAGTCATTCTTACGTTGCATCTTGGCCTCGGCTAGCTTATCAACCAATTTGTTGTTCTCTCTAAAAATGTGTTTTACCTCCCATCCTGGTATGTCAAGCTTCAATCTTTCAATACGAAGGATCCACTTTTTAAGTCTCCACGAGCCTTTCGACGGTTGATTGACCCATTTTATCGCATAGCTTGAGTTGCTCTCAATCATAAGGGAGGTGAGATTGGCATTATTTAGAGGCAATAACCATTATGAAAGCCTCTTTAATTGCTTTTATTTTAACTAGGTTCGCATCACCAATTTTGATACCCTTTGACAACAGAATTTTGACATACCTGTTCTTCTCCCTCATTACCCTTTCAATCCATACCTTTTTTGAACTTCCTTGAACAACACCATCGACATTGAATTTCATAACTCTAGAAGCTTGTCTGTTCAATCCTTTTACTTTCTTGTCTACCTTGATGATTATTAGAGTAGTTTTGAGTGTTGGATTTTGATAGGTATCAATAATCTCCCCATATTCCTTTGGCCACTTTGCTTTGGCACACATGGTAATTCATAACTTATTAAGCTTAACTACCTGATTGGAGTCCCATATTACTCTTCTAAAAACCACTTCATTTCTTTGAAGCCAAACAGACCATGAAAAAACATAAAAAGCCATCCTTCATATCCGTCTTTCCCCTTTAGCAAGCGCACCATCATTCCATAAGCTGAAAAAGTCCTTTATCCTTTTTGGTGAAGCCCAATGGTGTAGCCCAAACAGCCCCCCACTCCATACTCCATTTTGTCCAGACTTTTCAAACTTCCATATAATGAAGAAACAAATGACAAACAGATTCTTGTTCCATGAAGCATAATGGACAACTTGTTATTTGATCAACCCTCTTTTAAGTAATTTAGATTTTATACCAACTTTTTCATGAAAGACTTGCCAACAAAAAGCTTCAATGCGATGAGGAGCCAAATTAGACTAGGTCTTTTTCCATATACTTTCAATATTATTATCCTTAAGAGGTACTATTTGCAAAAAGTTTTAATAGTCTCCTACCTTAATGCAGATCCTTTCCAAGCCACTTAATCTTGTAAGTTTCTGTTCAGAAAATACTCTGTAATGGTGTCTTTTAAATAAAGCCATTGGTTCTCTTTCCATCTAAAAGGAATTCTCTTCAGTTTCACATTCCATTCCCACTGTTCACTTTCCCATTTACCATAATCACATATATACCCTTCCTTGTTGCTTGTTCAAGCAAACATTTTTTGGAACATCCCTTTTAAGATCCCCTTTTTCCAACCATTTATCATGCTAGAAGAGTATTTGGCTATCATCACTAACAACCAGCTGCATATTCGAATTTACTTGTAGGAAAAAAAATCATTAGTCGGAACTACAGGTTTCAAGATATATTTCCATACCATGGATATTCTCCTGTTTATGTTTGACTTAAGAAGAAGATTGTTGGGATTGCCTCCTATTTTCTCCATCAGTACCTTTTTTCATAAACCTGACTTTTCACTCTTACGCTTTCAAAGCCATTTAGTTAACAAATTTCTATTTTTCAACTCTAAGTTGGCAATTTCCAACCTTCAGTTCTCATTATAGTTACAAACTTTGTTCCGTTCAATTAAATAAAATTTTCGTCTCTCATTACTTTTTCCCCATAGAATCTCCTTTCTATTTTCTCAAACTCTCTTATCACTCCTTTGGGCATTTGATAGATAAACATGAAAAAAATAGAAAGACTAGCCAAAATTGATTGTAGATGTGTTGACTCTTTCTCCAATAGTTAGAGTTTTTGCTTTCCATCTTGTTAATCTAGCTTCAAAAATTTTATTAATCGGCATTCACATTTGCATAGCGCACCGATTACCCTTTCAATGGGAACCCTAGGTAGGTCATTGGAGTGTTACCAATTCTACATTCTATCTTTTCGGCTCCTTCCTTTAGCACCCTTTCATCAACATTCACACCTACGAGGCTATTTTTTTGGAAGTTCATTCGCAACCTTGACTGTCACGACCCAATTCCCGGGCCATGACCGGCGCAAGGACCCAATGAGCATAGCCCACTAAGCCCAAGCAAGCCTATTTTCATTTACTTTATTCCATACATGCTCGTGTGAGGCGTCCACACGTAATGCACCCAGTGTGCATACAATGCCAATTAACCATGGCACATCCAATCACACATACACACACACCTTTTCCCGGGTGTGAACACAGCCAATTCACAATGGGATTATCAACATTAATATACATGCACTATACCAGTCATGTATTTAGCAATTTACATTGCTTACACATATACACATAATTAGATTGTATTCACAATACAATAAACACCCACGACTTCCAGCGGAGACATTTACAATAAAAACGGGCAGCTATTGAATGCCTTACACATACCAGGAGATGAACTACAATGATCCCACGGTCTAGGAATCTACAACCTCCTGATCTGAAAACATGAATTTTTGAAAACGGTGAGTACAAAACTCAGTGAGTGAATATTAGAAGGGAACAAGCAATATTAGCCAGGACATTTGATAACCATGATGCACTGATTGAAAATGAGATAATTTTTTTTTCTTCTAACTAATATTTAAACCCCTTTTTCCCAATTTACGACAATTCATATGACATACAATCTCACACATATATACTTGAAAATATGAACAATCATATATGTACACAAACACATTTATCTGAGCACTCGCAGGCGTTACGTATCGCCGTTCCTGCAAGCCCCTGGACAACAAATCACACTTCACCAATGTTCACGAGTGATAGTTTCCAGGAATCGTGGGCGTTACGTATCGCCGTCCCCACTTTACTCAATTTGGAATTTCTAGGAAATAGTGGGCGTTACGTATCGCCGTCCCCACTTTGCACACCATTTCAGGCATGTGCATTTTTCTCTTCACACGTGCACGGTGGTAATAATTTCACAACACTTCTTAACAATACATATAAATATCATAACAATGTACATATTTAGCACAATTAAATTTCACCTCAATAAATAATATTTCATGCCTTCATGCATAACACATAATTTTATGCCTTCATGCATAACATATAATTTTATGCCTTCATGCATATCACATAATTCATCACATAAAATCATTTAAATCAAAGGCTTGTTCCCGGCACGTATTTTTTTTAAAAAAAAAAACTTTGGATAAATCATTTAATTATCCTAATCAATACAATATGCATTTCTCAAATAATTTGAAATGCAAATTCACTCACCGTCTTACAAATCCGGATTCCGGATGCTCTCGGATTAAAAATCCTCAATCACGATTCCCTTGCTTTTCTCAGACTTCTCACCACCTTAACACAGAATAAAATTAAGAAATTTACTATAATGCCCCCAAACTAATATAAACTAATTTAAATTGCTAACGTATGATACGTAAAGGTAAAAATGCATCCGATTATCACTTTAATGCGGTATTGCCTAATTTCGACCGATTACCCGATTAATCGGCTATCATGTCTAATTTGATTCCAAATTGATCCATTCTTTTTCTAATACCTTAATTCACCACAAACCATTTAATTAATGCCAATTTCAGCATTCAACCTTTTCCATTTCTTTATGGAAAAATTCGGCCAATACAGTGCATTAGCACTGAAAATTTTTCTACTACATTTTTCACTTGAATTTGTCATTTTCTAATTTCTTTCATTTCAAATGAAATCATTTCAATTGAAATGAACCAATTTCCTCATGCACTCTCCACCCTAGGTTCGGCCTAATGAAGAACAACCATGAGATTCAATTTCTTTCTTCCATTTTTGTTCATAATCATGCTTAACTACTTCTAAACACTAACATAGTCTAAATTCAATCCAATCCAACATCAAATCCTTACTCATACCCATTTTTCAGAATTCATTCCATCATGATATCTCAATATTTAACCATAGAAATCAAGAACAAAAGCATAGGTAAGCTAGGGTTAGAGTAAATCTAAAGAAAAGTTACCTTTATTTTGCTTGAATCTTGAAAAACACTTGAATCTATGGATTTTTGGCTAGGTTTTTATGGTTTTCCCTTGGTTCTTCTTTACTTCCCTTCAATTCTGGTGGGTGCCGAATTTTGAGTGAGAAAGTGAGGGCTAAGGCTGATTTTTATGGCTTAAATAATAAAATAACCAAGTTGCCACATGGCATTATGCCATTGGCCCAATTTCTTGACTTTTTGACTTTTTCTCCCATTTCTTTTCCACCATTTGATTAATCAAGTCAAAGTCTGATCCAAGGATGATCATGGCTGGAAAAATTATCCTAGTAGTGGAAAATTAAGGTTTTGCCCCCCGAAATGACAAAATTACGATTTTGCCCCTATACTCCGAAATGTACCGGAATTTCATTATTTTCACTGTCCAACCTCAAATAACACTAATATTAATCCATATTAACCAAATGGGGCAAAATCCTTTCAAAAAAATTCACGTTTAGCACTCCGGTGGTAAAATTACCATTTTGCCATTGTGCTCCAAAAACACTGGGAATCACCATTTTACACTGCTAAACATCATTTTATGATCCCATAATCATAACTGTATGTCATATAATTATTTTTTGTCCAATGTGATCAAATCTTGGTTAAAAATCTCCATAAATCAACAAATGAGAAAATGACCGTTTTGTCCTTAATCGGTCAATTTTCTCGATTGATTCCAAACTGGACCTTGAACTCTGAATCACTATTCTGACCTATTCTGTGGGTCTCAGAATTTTGAAATTCCTCTTAGAATTTCTATTAAACTAGTTGAAGCTCGATTTAACTTAATTGTACCATTAGGTACAATACCGGCTTTTCAACCAATTAGACAGGGTCTCAAATTGACATTGCTTAATTTTTTTTAAAATAGATCTAGGGTTTTCTCAAATTTTTTTTGAATGTGGTTTTCTAGGGTTTCTGCCTTCAAAGAAAATCTCTAGGGTTTTCTTTCTTTTTTTTTGTTTAGAAAATCCTTTCATTTGTTCTAGCTATTATGCTTTTTTTTTCTTTACCCTTTATTGATTTGGAAAGAAGGCAGGTTTCATAACTACCCTCATAAGTGCTGGGTGGTGTGGCCACTTGTGTTTTCCTCAACAACCTGCAAAAATGGTTCTACTAAATGTAAAAAAATCACATTTGGCAAGGCAGAATTGTGCTTAGCAGGGTGCAAATACACCTTGTTGTGCTAAGCATGGCTTTGTTGTTATGCCCAACTGACTTTCTTTCTTTTTTCTTTCAAATTGCTTTTTTATTAAATTAATTTGTCCTAATCTTGTTTTGTTATGTTTTGATCCATTTCGAGTTTTAATTACTTAGCTAAACTTGTCTTTGGGCCTAACTATTGAGTCTCTACAAACTAAACTTGAAGGCCCCAAAAGACTAATTAGATATCTAATAAGACCAAAATAGTGCAAAAATAAATAACAAAACAATAATAACAATAATAATAAAGATGATTAATTTGGTGCCTGAAAAAAGGAAAGAAAAAATAAGGGTTTAGGCATTATTAATTTTGAATGAATTTCATGTCGTAACCATATCGACACAATTAAGATACGAAACACAATAAAGCTAAACCCAAGCTTGTTTAATCCCATATCTTTTCATGTCGTGTCTAAAATTATTGAGTCTGTTCAACCTTTCCCTCAAAGAGTTATTTAAACTAAACTTTTCCCTCTCTAACAAGATCTTTCTTGCTTTTTTTAAGATTTTTAATGATCCTTCATAACCACTAGAATTATTTTCCAAAACCTTTTCAACTCTACTACCTTTATCGCTCATTGCCACTTTTCCTTTTGAATTATGAACCCCACTTGAACTCCCTTTAGCCTTAATTTTTTCTATTGGGCTTTATTTACTACATTCCTAAGCTCATCTCGAAACATGTTCCTCTTCTAGTCAGCACTTATATTTTCCCTTATCAGAAACTCCTTTGAACAAGCCATGTCTTTAAACCCCCACCCTTTTGCTCATAACATATCTTGCCCATCCCTGTAATCCATTTCGCCTTGGCCCATTTTCCATTTACCTTTTCCTTTGTCTATAACCTCTTTCTTTGGGAACTCGTATCTAGTGTAGTATGAATTGAAAATTAGTCATGAATGTCTTTTGGAATTGAAGGAGAAGGTCATTGCATTAGCACACGATTCTACACAAAATTTATCTTAAAATAGATATAGATTCTGATGGTTTAGCAAGGATTTGGAGAAGAATGTTTTACCCATTTTCATAAATTGGTCTTAGTCTTTTGCTCATTTTCATTTTCTTATTTTGATTTGATTTCTCATGGTTTATCGAGGATCTAGGGAAAAAGTTTTTACCCTTTATGCAAACCTTAATGTTATGCATCTTAATTTTAATCAATTCAATGAACAGAGTTGCAAGGCTAGGACATTAAACAAAGAACAAAACTAGACAACAAAAAAACAAGCCCAGAACATCAAACAATGAACAGAAAAACAAGGCACTTGAGCGTATTTAGTTCAACTTATTTTGCTTTACATCAAACAAGTATTTGATCTAAGGTGGACGGTGATAGACGGAGCTAGAAAGGTGGGTAATGGAAGAGAGCAACATAGTTGTAAATAGAGCTGGAAAAAGTGGACAAGAGAGAGGTGGTGGCAACTGGCAGAGTAGGAAAATGGATGGTGGAAGAGAACAATGCAACTAGAAGAAAAGGAAAGATAAGAGGAAGAGAGAGAAAAAATGATCTTATGTAAGTAGGGTTGTAATTTTTCAAACTTACAAGAGATAATTTAGTCTTAAGATTTTTAGACGCTATTTCATTTGATATGGAATAGCAAATATCATGAGGGGTTGAGTTTAGTGAAACATGGTTTTGGTTGATTTTGAAGAATAACTAAAATTCAAAAATAGCTATTCCTTGAGACAATTACCAACCAAACGAGGGAAACAATAATAAATGAAAATAGAGAGAATAACTACCATGTCGTAACATAGTATCCTTTTAATATATATATATATATATATATATAAATCATTCACCTTTGTAACTAGACTAGTTAAACTATAAAATTTAATTAAAATTTAGCTATGATTAGGATTAGCCTTTCAATATATATATGTATGTATGTATGTATATGCATGTATATATGTATATCATTCACCTTTATAATATAAGATTTATTTTCTTATAACAAGATCTATGCTAATTCTTTACACAATTCAAATGGATCTCATATAATTTATGATTAAAGATTGAATTATTGTGAAATTCTAATTTATATAAATCCTTGTATCCTGGTGAATTATAAAATAATTCTTTTCTAGGCCTCTTTTTTTCAATTAGGTATTTTGAGTGTTTAAATACTTAGCTTCAATAAAAAAAATATAAAATAAAATATAAATACAATCTTAGAAAATTAAGAGACAAACACAATGAGATATGTTAATAATAATTGTAATATATGTGTAACATAGATAATATGACAAATTTAATCTAAATATACTGTAAAAATGTTTTTTCTTAAGTAAATGAATTAGTAATCATGCTTTAATAATTAATTAAGGTGATTTTATAAGTCTTGTAAATATACATTTATTAATGGGCTAAACGGGCTTCAAAATTGGTATCTAAAACAAGCAGCAAAAAGCTAAGACATGGGCTATTTAAGTCAACCCACCTTTAATAGCCCTAAGCAACTGCTCCTTTTCTTATTCTCTTTGAAATCCAACCACCAACGGCGTCACAGGTAAGCATTCTTCCCTCCTTTTCTCTTCTTTTGTTTTCTCTTTGTAACGAGGATGAGGCAACTAAAGTTTCATGAGAAGAAGCTGTTGAAGAAAGTAAATTTTTTGGAATGGAAAAGAGAAGGTGGCCACCGAGAGAATCTCGTTATGCACTGTTATCATGTCACTGGTCGTGACGATTACAAGAAGTGAGTAATTTTTCAACTTCCTCCTCTTGATTCTTGAATTGGGGTTTGTTTTAGCTTTTGGGTATTATTTGGTCTTTCTTTTTTATTAATTATGGTGGGTTAAATTGAAAACAGATATTCGAGTTTGTGCCGGATGGTGCAGAAGTTGGTCAACATTTTGAAGCAGATAGACCCTAGAGACCCTTTTCGTATCGAGATGACTGATTTGCTCTTAGAGAAGCTGTGAGTTTTTTCGCTGATGATGTATGATTAAATCATAGTAGTTCAGGTTTAAGCTAGTAGTGGGTAGTTTTTGCTGTGTCGCTCGGGTTTTCTTTTTCTTTCTTCAAATAATTTGTTTGGGTAAAAAAGGAAAGCTTCCCACTGCCATTGGAGAGGAATTATATTGTCGATGTTCTCAAAGAATATTTTATGTTCTTAGTAGAAATGCATAAAAGAACATGCATAATGGGCTTATTTTAAGGTAGTGTTTGTCAGTGTTTTTCATTTGGTGCATGCTTTTCTGATAGGGATACCTAAAGTTTGAATTGTTGTAATCCTAGTTTTAATTAACAGGATTTTTTAGAATTAGTCCTCGACATATGGAAAAATCCTATTAATGCCCTAAATCTATGATGCCTCTTCTTTTCTTTAGCCAAAAAATAAAAGGAAAATCTTTATTATGGCCACAATTCAGATCTTTGTGCTTTGTTATCATTATTACTTGAAGACTGATACTATTCATTGATAGATGTTTCTACTTGAGTTCCATATTCATGTTTGTCATGAGATCATTCGACGGAATAGATCAAGAAGTGGGATTTCAAAAATTTGACTTGAGATTTTCTTTAAATGCATGAGTTTGCGTATCTTAAACAAAAGACTAGAGTCATCCATTGTTTCCCTATCACTAGCAGATACAATATGGGCGTAATCCCAACCAGGAAAAGCTTGGCTCTGTGTGATCGGTTATCAGTATCGTCCTTTTGTAGGTAAGTGAATGCTTCAACCATTGAATAATTATTGACCTGGACTGGAATATTGCTCATTATGAATGCACATAACAGTTGAGAAAAGCTATTCTGTTCAGTGGCTTTTGTTTGACCAGAAATTTCTTCTGCTGCGAGATTTGTAGTTGAGGTTCTTCTTCTTTCATCTAGTAACTCTTTGTGTTATTTTTTTGCTTACAGACGTAGGCTTTCAACTGTCTTGGTGCACCTAAAGTTTGCAGAGCACTTAAAAGAAGCAGTCACATATATTGAGCAGGGCCATATTCGAATGGGTCCAGAGACAGTGACAGACCCAGCATTCCTTGTAACAAGGAACATGGAAGACTTCATTACATGGGTAGACACATCTAAGATACGGAGGAATGTGCTGGAATACAATGACAAGTTAGATGATTATGATGCAATGAATTGAAATAATACACCTGAGTTAAACCTATATAACTTATTTCACTTATTTCGTTGGCATTCTTTGCAAAGATGTACATTGATACAAGGTGTAGGGCAGAGTGATGGAACACTTGATGAAGTTGAATTCCGTGGTGCCGTGAAGTGAAAGACTTTTGAGATCCTAATATGATATAGGTTTCTACTTTTCATTATGTTTTCTATATTTTCAGTTGTGACTCAGAAGGTGATTGAGGGTTTTGTTGTGTTATATGTTAATTCTGTAGTTGGGGGAAGGAGTTGTTCAATGTATTTGAAATTTTTCTCGAAACTTTGGCTATATTCATATGATATGATAGGGAGTAGTGGTTGTTGCAGAAGGTGAGAGGGATTATTTATTGTGCAACGTTTGAAATAGTTAGGGTTGGGAGAGGGCTTGTGGCAACAAGAGGAAAGGGAATGGGAAAGGTGAGAGGGTGCCAAGCCAGGTAAGAGTGCAAATCAATGTGTTTATGGGTTGGGGTTGGCATTGATCTAAACAGAGAATTTGGGGTTAGGATGGTTGTATCATTTTGATGAACATTGGCATTTGTTATCAAGTGTATTGCACATGAATATTTGTTTTTTTTTAATTTTTAAATAATACTTATATATAAAAACAAACCTTTCTAAAATGCAAGGTTTGAGGTATGAATAATTGAAATTTGTAATATTAATTTATAAATTATTTAATATTATTGAAATTAAAAAAAATTCTTAATGTAAGATATTCAATGTAATTAAGAAAAAGGTCAAATTTTGTACCTATTTGATGGTGATTGAGGGGTTTCTCCAAAAGAGTTTGCCTTCGAACATTCATAGTGATGGTAACAAAGTAAGATTGTGAGATCTTAGAATGACGCAACATCTTTGGGAGAGTCATTAATTGTTTAAGTTAATTTTTGTTTTTAAAAGGTGTTGAGGATCTTGAATGGAGATGATTTTTTCTCAAACGATAATATGGAGTCTGAATACGAGGAGTTGAATCATAATGAGAAAGAGAATGTTGATTATGACATAGACAAATCTGATGGTTTCCGAATAGATATTGTGGATGGAATTCTATCAATTACGATTTCAAATCGAAAGTAGGAAGAGTTAGTTAAATGTTGATGGAGATCGGTTATTAGTGTGAGGTTGTTAGGTTGTCTCGTATTGTATAAATTTTTGTGTGGAAGAATTGAAGCATTATGGCGATCGAAAAGGAAATAATATAATAGTGGATCTAGATGACAAGAATTTCTTGGTGAAGTTTTCAGAGGAAGGGAACTATCTTAGAGCTTCGGTTGAAGGGCCTTGGATGATCCAAGAACGATTACTTAATGGTGAACCCTTGGACTTTTTCGTTTTCCCGTGAAAAAGTAAGCCTATCTGCATTGGTGACATAAGTTTCGCTTGAAGGGCCTTGGATGATCCAAGAACGATTACTTAATGGTGAACCCTTGGACTTCTTCGTTTTCCCGTGAAGAAGTAAGCCTATCTGCATTGGTGACATGAGTTTCGCTTGAAGGGCCTTGGATGATCCAAGAACGATTACTTAATGGTGAACCCTTAGCCTTCTTCGTTTTCCCGTGAAGAAGAAAGCCTATCTGCATTGGTGACATGCGTTTGATTTCATGGAATGCCACTACATCTCTATGATAAATCTACGTTGCAACAAATCGCATCGCTATTGGGGTGCTCGTTGAAATTTGATTGCAACACTGATTTAGAAACGAGGAAAATTTGCTAGAATAGCAGTGGAGCTTGATCTCTTAAAACCCTTCTTACCAGAGTTTTTCATTAATGGCAAAGCACAAGTGATTGAATACAAGAGACTTCAATGTGTTTGTTTCACATATTGCTTTTATGGTCACACCAAAGACACTTGCAACAATATGGTTGTAGTACCTGATGTTGCTAAGATAGGGGAAGAACAAGTAGAAGCTTCAGAACCTGAGATATCTTAGTTCAGGCCAAAGATGCTTATTTCTTGGAAAAAACCTTGAGGTAGGGAAGCGAAACAAGATTCTTCATAGAATTTGAACTATGGTAGGCAAACTCATCAAGGATTTCGTTACTTTGTATTGATGGAAAATGATAGAGATGAGAATTTTTCCATAGAGAAAAGCAAGAAAAATGTTCAAACTTTCTCCCTGGGAGAGTTTTCAGGTAAGTCACAAATTATAAGACTTGAAAAGAGACGTTTCCAAGCCATCAAGGGAAATCGCATAGATCAGTACCGCCACTAGTGCATCAAAGTTCACCTAAACCTATTGATAATCCTAGTTTGGATCTAATGAATACTGAAAAAGACAAAAGTGCATCCCCAAAAAAGGAAGGTGAAGATGTTATAAGGTGGGAAAAAATAAAGGTTTAGGTGATACAAGTGGTATTGATGACAAGGGAAGAGGCGAAATTCCTATGTTAGATATTATCAAAAGGCCCACAATTGTTACAACCAAACCCATGTAATCCATGTAAAGTGAACGGGTTATCTAACAGCTAGTAACATTAGATGGTTCAAAGCACTCTGCGGTAAGAGTTGTGGATGGAACCATATTGAAATCTCCTTTTTCCAACCCATCCATGAAGAATAGATCCTTAAATACAATGATAGAATGTATGGGGTGCACAGCAATTCATGGGAAAGAAGAGAAACCTCTTGATAAAAAAGGTGTTGTAAAAGTGAATCACGTAATTCTTAAAAAAAAAAAGGACAAGTTCAAACTTGCATGTTGAATTCATCAAAAGAGTCTTCGTTTCATTTATTGGTTGATAAAGATTTGAGAGTTGAGAATACTCCTAGTATGGTGAAGACCGAATTGGAGACTACCTCGAAAAGTTATCAGGAAGTTGCGACCATTGTGATGGTCGATGGGAATTGAGACAATTTGTTAGTCTCTTTCAATTTTTTTTTTTTTTTTATCTTTTGTCTTTGCTAATGAACTTTTGATTATTTGTTTAGAATTGTTAGGGTGCTAATGATGATAGCCTTGTCAAAATATTGAAGGATTTTGGCAAATAGAATGAGTTTTCTACGGTAATTTTAGTCAAACCTCAAATTAATGGAGCTTAAGCAAATCGAGTAATTGGGAAGTTGGGTTTTGATAGATCTTACTATGTAGAAACCATGGGATTTTTTGATGGAATTTAGATATAATGGAAATAGGGTGTACAGATTTTTGTAATTTGAAACCACTATCAATACCTGCATTTATCAGTTGATTACCTTTTTGGTTCAACTTGGTATCTATTGACGATTTATGGTCATCCAAATGCAATGGTTAGACACAGGCTATAGGGAGAATTGTCTAGTTTTGTAGATTCATTAAATAGGCTTTGGCTCTTAGCTGGTGATTTTGATGCATTTTTTTTTCTCATGAGAAGTCAGGTGAATCAATTCAAGGGAGTCAAACCTGTCCTCTTTTTCAAAAATTGTGAACAATTATAAATTATTGGATTTGGGGTTTCAAGGATTGTGATTTACCTGACGTCAAGGGTTGGTGTTTGAAAGATTAGATAGCCTAATTTCTAATGTTGTTTGGCCATTAATGTTCCAAGATGTTGTTGTTCAACATTTACCAAGAATTGGTCTGATCATAAACCCCTCTTAATTCGATTATATGACAAAAGAACTTTGCATTGTAATATTAGTTTTATATTCTAGACAACTATGGTTGATTTCTCGTGAAAGTGCACTTATTGTTTAACAAGTAATATAGAAGACAGTAGAATTCGTTTCCTTGAAGAATTGAATTAATCCCTACTTGCCAACTACTAAAATTATCATACCTTAATCTTATCTAAATAATTAAATTTAAAATTAAAACTAATAAATTGAAAATAAAATTAATCTAAAATTTCTCAGTAAATTTGTTTTATAAAAGCTGATTAAGTACCAGATTTAAGATTATGATGTCCCTTAATACTTCATCTAACTATTGTCTCTCTCTTTTAACTTGGTTTAATGGATTAAGTTGCTAACTTAAAGTCTTAATTTATTTACAAGTCTTGATCAAGTTCTTATAAAAATATCTCTTCTAATTAACTTACTATATGTCTATGCAAATTAAATTGAAAAAAGATTCATTAAGTTCATGCTTTAATTTTGATTACGTATGGCTTATAGGTATATGTCTACCTTATATACAAATCAAACTACCTAAAAAACTAAGTGTATTGGATCATATACTATTCTATATTAAGTTTACTTAAATCTCTTTCATCAAAATTTAACTTAGATTTTCAATTCAATTTAAATAGTAGCCAATCAACTAAAAGTATTAAGAACAGAATAGAAAACAACTTAAAACCATCAAACATAAGCAAAAAAGAAAGAAATGACTCAGAGTATGTATTGTGTTCAATCATAATCTTAAATAACTAAATTAGTTTCCCATCAAGTCACACATCATCATCAAATTAAGTTTAATCATCAAAACCAAACCAAGAAAATAAAAGAACAACAAAAGATTAAAGAAACCTAAAAGTTGCAATCTTGATCTCCAAATTTTCTTGAATCCCTTGATTTCTTATTAGCTTCAATGAGACTTTTTCAATGATGTTTTGTGGTTTGAATCTCAGCTCAAAATCTTATGTTTCGTGCCTCCAAAAGTTCTTCAAAAGGTTACTTTTATAGGACTTTCAAGTTGGGCCAAATTGGGTGACGAAAAAAGTCAATTTTAATTAAGATTTCCTTATCAAACTACCTAAGCTAGGGCCTACCTAATCCAAGGCCACAACCTCGACCATTTAATTAGCAAAAATTGTAATTGCTCTAGGACTGTTGTAATGTTTCCGCTTTGATAAGATTTTGGACCATCTTTTAGGCCGAACTGGACAAAGTGATAAACATGAAAATTGTATCGTTTTATTTTAGCTTTTCAATGGTCTAAGAATCACCTCATTTGGGGTTCTTAGAAAAAGTTATGATTGAAATATTGAGACATATGCAATGGAAGTTTACACCTCGAAATCGATCTCTTTCTTCCATTATAAGTCTTCCTTCAATAAACACCTACAAAATCATAAATAAATCAATAACAACCAATCTTAAACGCATTAACACTAATTTAAGCATAAAATTAACTAAGATTAAATTGACTCAATTAAATAATTAACTTAAAATAGTTACATAAAACCTACTAATTTTTATATATTATTATAAGAACTAAGCTAAATTACTATCAAAGTTAAGACTATATAACTCTATATCATAGAGTTATCAGTAACTTGGTTAACGCATACCGACTTTAATAATTTTATGCAATAATCTTGGGAAGACTCCTTGGGTAGTTAGGAAGCTTTATTAAGATTTTCAAGCAAAGTAAAACAATGGAATAAAGCTATCTTTGGAAATATTTCTATAGGAAAAGAAGCTTATTAGCACGGCTTGGAGGTGTTGAAAAGTCATTTGAGGTCCGACTGTCTAGAAATTTGAGGGAACTTGAATACAATCTATGTCTAGAATATGACTCAATTCTAAATTAGGACGAAATGTTTTGATGCAGAAATCCAAGGTAGAGTGGTGGAAATAAGGGACCATAATACTCATTACTTTTATATTAGAACAATGCGACAAAAAAATAAAGTTAAAATCCTACGTCGTCATTCTAATTAAGGAAATTGGTGAGATGATCAAGAGATGTTAAAAGTGCAAGCTATGAAATTTTTAAATAATTTATACTTTTTAGAGGGGAAGGTTCTTCTTGTATTTCTTATTCAAAGGGCCTTTCCTTATCTTGATTAAACAGCAATTGGTAGTATGATTAGATCAGTTGAAAACAAAGAGGTTCATGATGCTTTGTTTAAGATGAAACCTTTTAAGGCTCTCGGGGTGGATGGATTTCTAACTTTGTTCTTTCAATTCCAATGGTGTATAGTAGGCAAAACTCTTATTAACTATGTACATAGTGTTTTTGAGGAAGTAGATATGGGTAATGAGTTGTGCAAATTCTTTATCACGTTAATACCAAAACTAATCCTTTGAAGTTCATTTTTTAGTTTTAACCGATTAGTTTACTTCCTTTGGTTTTTAAAGTTCTAATGAAGGTAATTGCTAATCAATTAAAACCTCATATGAGTTATTTAGTGGCATAGACACAGTCTAGTTTTATTCTTAGAAGGCATATTACTAACAATATAATTATTGCTTAAGAAGAGGTCTATTATTTCAGGAAAAAACAAGGGAAATTGGGATGGATGATGATTAAGATTGATCTTGAAAAGGCATATGACCGTCTTCAATGAGATTCATTCATGATACCTTGATGAAAACATATATTCCTGAGCAGGTGGTTGATATTATTATTCACAACTTGAATTACTATAGTTCTCAAATTCTTTGGAATGAGACTCTATCAGATGGCTTTGTCCCTTCTATAGGTGTGCGGCAAGGTGATCCATTGTCACCATATATTTTTGTCTTATGTACGGAATATTTTTGTGCATGGTATTAGGGTGGTAGTGTTGCAAGGATTATGGAAACCTCTTTAACTGAGTAAAAGAGGACCACCCCTCACGTATTTATTCTTTACAGATAATTTAATTTTGTTTGTAGAAGCTCAACATCTCAAATGAAGGTAATTAAAAGAATCTTAGATGACTTTTGTGCTTGTTTTGGGGAGAGAATTAGCATAAAAAAATCTTCATTTTATTGTTAAGAATATTTTTAGGGATCTTATCGAAGAGTTAGCTGTAAACTCAGGTTTTACTTACTCAAAGGATCTTAGCAAGTATTTAAGGGTTCGTTTACTACATGGACGTAGAGGTGTTCATTCTTTTTGATATCTAAAAGAAAAAGTTCATGGAGTCGTTTAAACTTTTAGAGGGCTTCTTCGTTATCCTTTGTAGGTAGACTCACTTTGGTTAAGTCTATTTTGTCCACCATACCATATTATATAATGCAAACAATAACTATTCTAGTGGATACCTGTAACAAAAGTTAAAGCTTCATATCAAAATTTGTAATGGGGAAGGGACCTAAATAATCGAAAAGTGCACTTTATGAATTGGGAAAATTGGTGCAAATCTAAGGAAGAAAGTGAATTGTGTATTCATTATCTGAGTACAATAAATGATGCTTTTTTACTCAAATTATGTTAGTATTTAGTGACTAAACTAGATGCAATATGGGTGAAAATTTTGAGATCAAAATACAGTATGAGATCTACTTTAATTCTGGATAAGGTACATCAAGTAGGGGCTTTTCCATTTAGGTCTTTTGTGAGCTAGTTTTGTGATGACTTCAAAAAACAAATGCAATAGGCAATTGGTGATGGCCAATTGGCACGATTTTGGAATGGTATTTGGCTTAGGGAACGTTCTTTAATAGAGGTAGCTAGAATGATGGGAATGTTTTTCGAGGATCACAGTAATGTCAAGGAGTTTACATTATGGAATGGTGATTGGAACTTAAGTCGGCTAGTTAACTTATTACCCACTGATGAATTGAATTTATTATCGAATTCTCTCCCACCTGTTTCATTGTGCTTTCTTGATAAACCTTATTTGGCACTCTCATCTTTAGGTTTTTTCACAATGTCTTCAACCTATGATATGCTAAAAAAGGCATCAACCTTAAATGGGGAAGCAAACAATAGCTTGTGGAAGTTAGTGTGGCAATGGTGGACCATAGAGGATCAAAATGTCTTTACTTCGGTGTTTTCAAGAATGTCTCCTTACAAATAAAGGAAAAGCTCGTCAACATCTGTCGCACAAGACAACTTGTCGACAATGCCATTTAGAGGATGAATTAGTGATGCATGCATTAAAAGATTGTCCTTTTACCAAGTTTGTTTAGACTAGGTTATTACCTCAAGGTGAGTTCTGGCAATTTCATATATCAACCACCTTAAAGTGGATCTCATTTAACTTTGGTAGAAGTAGATTGCAAGTGAATAATATTCCATGGACCATTATTTTTGGAGTTGCATGTTGGTTTTTATGGAAATAGAGAAACTCATCTATCTTTGGAAGTAAGGTAATAATTATGGAAGGGTGTCGGAATTTGATATATAGTTTGTCTATTGCTATCCACAATTCTTGTTTAACAATCTCTCATTGGATGGCCTTCCCTTCCTAGAGATTGGATCTTTTTGAATTTGGATGGTGTGTATTAAAGATCAATTGATCAAGCGGCCGCAAGTGGTGTCTTCCAAAATTCAACAAACGATTGGCAAGGTGGATATAAAGTTCGGCTTGGTAAGTATATGGCATATCAAGCTGAACTTTGAGGAGTTTTTAAGGGGTTATGTCTTGCATGGGACATGGGTTACAGAAAGATTGATTTACAAGTTGATAGCCAGCTTATTGCACGAGCCATTACCTCAACCTGAACTCACCCATGTTTTAAATCAAATCTAATTAATGCAATTTAGAGCTTGCTTAGGCTGCAATAGGAAGTTCTTACATGCCATGTTTATAAAGAAGGGAATGGATTAGTTGACTTCAAGGTTGATATGGGGTTTTTCTTTTTATCATAATCCACTAGCTAAAGCTAGGGAACATTTGATGTATGACATGTCAGGGATCTCTTTTCCTCAAATACTTAAAATGTAATGTTTTTTTTTTCCAAAAAAAGGTTTTATTTAAAACTATATAAATTTTAACAAAAAATGTTTAAAATGATGATTTATGAATATATATATATATATATATATTATTGATTGATAATATAAATGAATGATTGGATTTGAGCTTTAGGAAGCTGGAATTTACTTTTTCTCATATCTTTTTATATTTCAAATTTATTTTTCATGATTTCTAATTTGTTTTATATTTTTGGACAATAAAACTTATGAAATATCTTTTTTATAAAAAAATTAATATAAAATGCACTAATCAAATTTTTTTTTGATTTTGTGAAAATCAAATTAAAATAAACGAAATGAAATGAATCAAATACACAATAGAAACCAAATGTATATGTATAAGTAATAAATATATAAAAATAGAAATAAAATACATATGTATAAGTAATACATAAATAAAATTAATATATAATCAGATATGAGAGTGGAAATTATTGATTTATTTTTTTTAATTTTCCCATACACAGGGATTTTGAATTACCATTCATAAATTTCAATCCGTTCTTCTCAAAGTCAAATTTGTAACCTCTATATTAGAGTCACAAATTCTGAACACCATTGAAAGAAATGATCTTTCAAAGGTGTAATTTAGAACTGTATAATGATCCAATACGTGAACTTTAAAAACTAAATGAGTAAATAATGATATGATGTAATTTAGAAATATTATGATTAGTTATATAAATAATTAATATTATGTCATATTAAACAGTGTGTTTTATTTAAATAATATATTGTTAAATAGTAATATAATACTAAGAGATCAATGTTATATTAAAAAAATAATTTAATGTTAAAATAGTATATTACGAATTAAGTGGTAGAATAAAATAATAATAATATTAAACATTGTGATATGTTAGAGCTCTTCATAGATCAGATCAGATTAAGTGGGTTGGGGCCAGACCTAAATTCAGTAAGCATTAACAGTTTATAAGTTTTCCCAGACTGCACCCAGCCCAAATTGTCGGATCTTAAACCTTGCCCAGGCCCGGCCCTAATTGAAAAGATGTAGTCCAGAGCTGTCCGTTTAGCCCAATGCTATACAATTTACTGATTTAAAAAAGAATGCGATGTCATAAAAAGGGTTGAAAAGTGTATAAGTTTTTAAAGCAGAGAAAATGGAGAATCGAATTAAATAAGCGTATCAGTTTGCCCCATTCAAACGATTTTGGAATCTCTTTATGCACACACACACACACAATAATTGATTATACTTGTTTTCAAGCTTTTTCACTTATATGGGATTTTCTCACACATTTCAACTCTTCTTTTCTTCCTTTCATTTGTTGCTCTTAAAATAGTGAATTGGTGGAACAATTCCATAGCCACCATCAAATCCTTTCAAGGACATTCGATAAAATTGAAACGATATAGAGAAGATTAGCATAGCCCCTGCATAAAGATGACACGCACAAATCGAGAAATGGTCCATAACAATCGTCAAGTCTACTTAGGTCATCTGCAGAGGTGAAGCTAGCCTATTTTTGTTGAGGAGGACAAAAATAAAGAGGAATAAAAGCTAAAATTTTTTAAAACTAATATGATGAATTTAATTAACAATTAAAAGATTCATAATAGATAATAATTTTATATAATATAAAAATCAAAAGGAATAAAAAAAGAAAAATAATAGTCCTTTCCAATGATGTTTCTTGAATTTAAATTTATCAATTGTTGACTCTTTACTAAAAAGGTAATATCTTTTTTAATACAAACAAGTAAATTATTTACAAGAAACTCATTATTCATTTTGTTCTGAAGTCTTATTTACATAATTTTCATTGCTGAAAAGGTTCTCTTTTTAGTTGTTGTAAAAATTAAAAAGGTTAAAATAAGGCAGATGAATCTATCAATCATAATTAATAAAAAAAATAATACAATGATGAAATTTGGAGTATTACATAAAAATTTTTTAATTTTCAAAAACTAAAATTATAGAAAACAAAATTCACATAACAAAAAAAAAAGGTAAATAAAAGATAGAACCCACATAACAAAAAAGAAAAAAGAAAAACATGGTTGATAATTCGTAGAAATTTGGAGAAGAAAATTTATTTAACTTAGAACGTATGAGCAGATAAAATAAACTTAAAAAAGAAATAAATAACAATAATAATATAAGTAGAAAGAAGTATATAAAAAAACTTTTCTTCCTCTTAATTGTACATAATGGTGATGAGTAGTCTCCATATTTCCTTGTCTAAGTTGACAAGCTTATAAATCTCTCTATAAGAATAAAATCTATTTTGGTGGTGAGTTACATAAAAAAAGGTAAAGTCAAAATGAAATGACAAAAGAGAAAAGAAAAAGAAAGAGAGATAAAGAGGTGTAAAAAAAGTTAAAAGTTTTGATGAGATTTGTGAAGTCATTTTATTATTTTTTATTTATATAAATTATTAGATAAAAAATTATTTTAAGGGGCATTAAAAGAAAAAAATATAATAACCAAAAAATTTTAGAACTTTTTGGGCTCTAAAATTATACTACCATTCGCCCTTGGCCAAGGGAACTAGCGTTGTCTTTTTCTTCCTCAGTTAAATTATCCACATTTAAATTTAAGCAATAACAAGAGTTTATATTAGTTAAATTATGTAATTAGTCTCTTTACGTTACAAAAAAATATGAATTTAGTACATGCCTTTCTAATTTGTTAATTTCAATTTTAACCTTAACCCGTTAAATATGCTAACACGGCATTTTGACCAAATTGATATAACATTAATTGAGTTGATGTGACATCGATTATGTGCTGACTTGACATTTGTCCTACTAACATTTTATGTTGACATAACATTTGTTGACATAGTGAGAAATATTGATGTGGCATTTGCTAAAATGTAAGATAGGGGTTTTGCCCATTGATAATCACATTAGCAAGTGCTTGTCAGTCCAATCAATACCATGTTATTGTGATAATGCCAAATTAATATATAATCAACATCATATAAGTAAGAAAATATCATATCATTTCAATCAACGTCATGTTTACTTAATCAAAATGTCACAAAATAAACATACTCAACAGTGAAAATTTAATGGTGTTAGAATTAAAATTAAAATTAATAAATTAAAAAAATATAAACTTAATTTACACAAATTATTATAAAAAGATTAAATTCATATTTTTTTATAAAGTGTATGGACTAATTGAATATTTTGACGGTTTATGTCCTAAACTTAGTTTTTTGTTTTTCTGTTAAGAGTTCAAGGTCAGAATTTTAATGGCACCGTCTGCCTTTATCCCTTCTCCCATAAGTTAAAAAAGGAACATAAAAATCAGAAATAGAAATGATTACTAGTCAATAAGCAGAGTATAAATTTGATGTGGACCATTGTGGTCTTGTTGCGTTGGGGACGAGGGAAAGTTGGAGGATATCTGACGCATTGTCCACTAAGTACATGTTTGCTACTTTGATTAGACATATGGCACTATTATGTACCTCAAAAAACAAGTCTTGGTTAACGTGTTTGCTTCGCAAATCTTCGCCTCTTTAAAAAGGAGGGCCTAATACTCGATAATTCAAAAGTGGGCTCCCATACGGGCTACAACGTCATAAGCTTTTTCTGCCTCTTTCCAACATTATATCCTCCCTTTTTAGGCTAATGAATTTGGAATAAACAAAATAGGCATCTACCAATCATAGTCACGGGACACTAAGCTTATGAATTTGTTGTACAAACAAGGTTGAGTGGAGCACGTACAGCCAATCTAGCCCCAAGTCTTTCCAATTCATATAGTTTCTCTGCATACACTTTGAAGACACAGAGTGAGTGACATGCAACGTGGCTAAAAGGAGATAGAGAGAAAAACGAAGCAAAAAAGGTGTAATGCATTAGGCAAACAACTTTGCATTTGATTGCACAATATTCCAAGAGCAAGAGACTAGGCAACAAGGCACAAGTGCGCAACCCACTAGGTCTAGGGATGATTGCACCATTAATTCTATCTTTCTGGTTATTGAAACTATTTACAACACCATAACGATTACGACATGTTGGTGGTCCCTCAACCTCCACATTTTTCCTTTTTGTCAAGACTATCTCAAAGATCTTCTAACACAGTTTCCAGTGATGATATCTAAATGGCCACCACTATTTTTTATCTTTTTCAATGGAAATGAGGATCTCAATCATGTCCATCATGTTGTTTTTGAACAAAAAGCTTCAATGATAATTCAAGATACACTCTTTTGCAGCCATTTTTCTCCATAATTGTTTAGCCTATCTCCTCTCTCACTTTTTTGAAAAGAAACTACACTGTTTAATCGTATGTAATTATATATAAATTTTTAAGTATATAATAAAAAAGAATTAAGACTCATCGACTTATAAACTTTATTTATAAAAATTTTTACAATTTTTATGTATTAAAGAATGAATACAATGATATAAGTGGACACTTCCAATTATTTGGGAACTTAATATAGAAAGAATTAAAATAGATATTGTTTTGCAAAAGTGTATACCAAAAATGTACTTTTTGTCGCGTAAATGCAAGCAGGTGGTGGAGCAAATATAAGTTGGTTTATTTGCAAGCAGGTGGTGGAGCAAATTAAAGTTGGTTTGTTTATTTATTTGTCCCAAGACATGAACATTACGTACGTTCTTATGCGTTTCACCTTATTGTTTTAAGTGCTATATATATATATATATATATTTATTTATTTATTGTCCCATCCTTTGCCAATGGCAAGATAAAGCAATTCCAATGGCAAAAGGTTGGGATTTTCTTTTCTTTTTTTTTTTATGTTGGATACATAAAGAAAGAATTTAGCACCTTTGGACTAAAAAAGAGAGAGATGATACGACAAGGACAAGGAGGCATGGCCATTTTCAAATATGCTGACAATTTAAGCAATTCAGCATGATTATGTAGTATTAAACAAGGATATTCATATATGTAATGTATCTATGTATATATCATAATTGATTGTTATTTTAATATGAAATTAGAATTTTTGGGTAGTGGAAAGGTAGTAATCTATTAACCACATAAAATATAAAATAATCAATCATGACATGGATTATAGTCGTGATTAAAGATGTACATGAAATTTAATAAATCTTTATTTACTAATAACATATTATCCTTAACAATTTAAAAATAATAAATCGAATCATCTCCAAATCTCACATTTAAAAAAGTTAGTAATAAAGCAATTTATATATAATAATGGAACCCTAACTTAATAATTTAAAAATTTTGGGTTCCAAGCTTGATCTTTTAAGTCATATATATAAATAGTACGTATACTGGTTAGATTTCTAAATAAGTACACATTCAAGGCATGTAATTCATTTGTTAAAAGCTGATCTTATCTAACAGCGGATTAAAGCTAATCCTAGCTGATGAGGCCAAATCACAAGTAAACTATCTCATCTTTTAAAAAATATTCTATGCGGACTGCCACTATATATCATAAGTTGGAAGTAGTGCTGGCCCATTGCTTTTGCCAAATAATTTTTCCAATGATCCACTGCTCATTCTTTGGATTTTTTTGGTTACTTTTCAGCTAAGCATATTCAGTTAATAGCTTTAAAGTTTACATAAAACCTTCACTCTTATATCATATGAAGCATTTAGCTAAGGTGCCACAATTGGTAATGCATGATAACCAATGCCTAGTTGTTGCAGGATAATGTTATATATATGCTGAGGTGACTTACCACACACCATACCTCCTACTATTGCTCAAAATCAAATGTACGGGAGATGTGCGTATATATTTATATTTTAAAAATTAAATTTAAATCTAGATATAATACTTAAAAAGGTTTTTTAATTATTTATAAAAATTTTAAAATTTTTTATTTTTTGTTATGTTCAATTAAGTAATTATATTTTTATTTTGAACCAAATAAATTATTATAATTAATGATTGATTATTTGTTGTTGGTCAAAATGTCATTTATTATGTCATTTGATGCTGAAGTGATATGTTGACATGTCATAATAGATGATGACATGAGATGCATACTTATGTAATATGATGACATAAGTATGTGACATTATTTTTCCTCCACCTTAGCGCCATGCCAGCATTATGTAGGTTTAAAATAACAAGTGAAATTTTAAATAATAACAGTCAGTAAATTGCTAGTCATAAGAGTCTATTTGATCTCAAAATAAAAATATAAAAAATTAATTAAACGTAATAAAAAAATAAAAAGTTATTTAAATTTTTTTAAATAATTCAAAAACTTTTTCCAAACATGGTGCCTTAAATCTCTTTGAAATTATAATTCATCAGGATTTATTATATGATTATAACTATATACATGAAAAAGTGGCCGAGATGCAGTTCATAAAAATAGTTATGATAGAATTGTGAGGTAGGACTAGTTGCAAAGGCATAATTGCAACATGGGCGCACAATGAAAAGAAATGGTGCATGGTCTATTTTGAGCCACAAACTAGGTCCAACGGCGCCAGCACCCCTAGTTGTGGGAAGAAGTAACTACTCTCATCATTTGATAGAACCCCTATTTCAGATACGTGACACTATCAAGATAAAAAAAACAACAATTTTTTTTTTTGGGTCTCATTTCAGTGATTCATATTTGATTGGATACGAAAATGATATGAAATGTATTGTATTTCTTTTCATTAAGGAGAGAAAAGAAAACAACAAGTTGTCCTTTTGAGTATACCAAAGGTCGTTCGGGTTTCTTTAGGAATATCTGATTCAGCAATCCCAATTATTAAGTCTGGCCTTAATGGTGATATGCTTGATGAAGAAACTGGCTTGAACGAAAGCAGATAAAACTGAGAAGGAATATTAGCCATCACGCATATGGTAGAACAATAATATTTAACTGCAAAATAAAGGGTAATAACAAAGCATCAGATACTATTAGATATTGAGTGTAAATCATGGTGCATAAGCTTATCCACATTGAAAATTCCCAAACAAAATTCTCCACTAAAATGGAAGGGGAAGGATATTCATATTAGGGAGCATGATGCCCTCGGCTTGTACTTGTCGTGGGCTTCAAATTGGGCATTCTGGACACCACGGCCATGGTGTTTGATCATTTCGCCTCAGCTTGGGCCACCTAAAATTGACAATACACTAAAAATGGTGTGACGCGAAAAATGCCATCATACAATGATGACAGATTTACATGTCTTTACCTTTCAAAATTTCATGGACAAATAGCTCTTAAAAATGAAGAAAAACGTACAACTATTAGTATAACTTGTTGTCGATTTTATACATGTAAGTATACATATCGTTCAAGTAATATAGAGGTAAGTCAAGTATTGTATTCCACAAAGATTTACCCCTAAACTTTTACTAAGTATTAAATCTGTAACAAGATTTATCCTATCCAAGTAACTTAAATTTGAGTAGTTAATTAATGTAAAAAATTACTACTAAACTAAACTAAGGATATAAATTTGATTTTACTAAAAACTATTGTTTTAAAAACCTAGGATCATGGTGTCTCTCAATATTTCATTTAAGTTTAATTTTTTCCTTTAAACTTAGACTAATGGGGTGAATAGCTAACCTAGAATACGATTTTATATACAAGTCTCTATCAAGATTCTTGTACAGATACTCTTCAAAATTAATCCCATATGTCTATGCAAATTAGTTAAGAAAAGCTCATTAAGTTTATGCTCTAATTTGATTGCCTATAATATTTAGGTATATGTCTATATTAAATACAAATCAATCGCCTAACCTCTAAGTGAATCGAACATAAACTATTCAAATCAATGGCTTAATCTAAACTCCTTTCATCAAGTTGCATTTAGATAACCTAATCAAATTAATTAGTGATCAAGCAGTGAAAATCATTAAACATGGATTTGAATAAACCATATAATACCTATTAAATACTAAGCAAAGAAAAATCATATATTCAAACTACCCATTGAAATAAACCATAATCCTAGAAAAGAATTTAGTTAATCATCATTTCTTCAGCAAAGATCACAATTTCAAGAGAATAAATCATTTCAATAGCAAGAGAATAAGAGAGAAATGAAAAACTAGAATGAAGAACAAGTTGCTATTGATTCTTGATCTTCAATCGTCTTCGTTTTCTTCTCATTTCCTCCTTTTGTAGAACCTTTTCCTTTCTCTCTAAACTGTTGTTTGTTTTGCTCAAAGACCTCTCCTTTCAGCTACTGAAAATCACATATTTATAGCCACAAAAAAGCCTTAAAAAATAAAATCCCGAATACTTGTGTTCTAATGAAAGATGTCAAAGCATTGCGGCGTTATACACTTATCTTTTTTTTTTCTTTAGCCTTTCACCCAGTGTCACGACTTTCCTACTTGGCTGCTATGGTGATGAGGTGTCAGGAATTTGTATGGGAGTAATGCTACTCCTTTCGGTGCTGCAGCCTTGGGTCCTTTGAGGCTGTGGCAATGCTTCCTTATGTTGCCTTGGTGCAAAAACTACTGCAATACCTCATCTTGCAACATGATTTTCTCCTACCTCAAAGCTGATTTAGGAAAAATGGTAAACATGAACTTGTAGGTCCACCTCTAAACTTTTCAAAGGTCTAAGACTCACATTGATTGAATCTTTGTACCTAAAGTTGTGCCAGAATTATAGTAGCATGTTCAATGGAAATATGCACTTAGTCTCCATTGCATAGTTCATAACCATTTAACTTTATGCATTTGAAAACCTACTAAAACAATGACTAAATCAGTATTGGCTTAAATTAAGACTTTCAACATGAAAATGAACTAGAATTATTTGAATTGAAATAAGTTATCGTGCTTTAAACTAATTAATTGAAAACATAAAAACTACCTAAAATCAACTTAAAATGTAAGGATTTGGCTATTTTAACATCCACGATGTGGCTAAATAACTTTATATAATAGACTTATTATAACTATAAAAAAAATAATATGCATATTAACATTAGTTTAACTGTGATTAAATAAATACATAACATGATAAATATAATGAATGACTTTCATACAGTTTTAATGTCAAAGTGTAAAAAATATATTCGTACATTTTTTTTTTACAGAAAATCATCTATCAATCATCATCCAAGGAAGCGAACTCATTTTCTTCATTCTCATCTTCATCATCATCGATATCACTTTCATATTCTTTGTTTAATTCTTACTTTGTCTCGTCATATTATCTTTCAGCTTCATCGTCTTCATCATCTTCTTCATTGTTTTTAACATCCACAAACATATTAACCTTTTCATATTCACCACTAACAAGAGTTGTATTATTGTCAAGGTTCATCAAAGTATGATTAAATTGTGAATTAAAGGAAACTTCAACTTCTTAATACACCCCTTTATTAAGTTTGATAATTTTCCCATCACTTTGCTCATTATCCATAATAGGAAAGCGACTTCGAGCTTTCATTTTGAGCATTGCCCACCAATCACGTTGATCTCTTATGTTTGATGGAGATGGAGTGTAGTACAATTGAGTTACTTGTTTGGCTAAAACAAAAGGCTTATTGCTAGCAAGAATTGAGTTGTGTCTAATTTCAACCAACCCATGAACAAGATTGACTTGAAGACCTTTGTCGATATCAAATCAATAGCATTTGAACAACACAACTTGGTTGTTGATACCAAAGTATTCTAACTCAACAATATTGACCACCAATTAGTAAAAGTCACCATCATAATCATTGTAACAACTTCCCTTGATGTAGACACCACTGTTTTTTGTTTTATGATTGTGACCATAAGTGAAACTTGTATCCATTAACGTAATAACCTTTGAAACACCTTGCCATACGACACAGATTGTGAGACCAGATATTCATCTCAATTATAATCCCAACATATGGGGTATAGATTGTCGTAACATACGGGTTTGTGAACCCGTCCGCTAGATGCAGGGAAACACTTAGGCGTCGCCACCAATCTTTTTCTAGGTGTGATTGACCACCTATTGACTCGATTCTAATCGACAAGGTCTTAAGTTGATTTTAAGTCCGTCGAGAGAATTTTAAACTAGTTTACAATTTTTTAGGACTGGGTTTGGGAGTACAGTTATGCCTAGGGAAGGATTAGCACCCTCGTGGCATTCGTTCCATGAACGGTACCATTTGATTATAGATTATCCTATTGGAGCCTTAATTCTGAAATTTATTATGTTTTCTTAATTATTATTCATTTATTTTATCCTCTATTAAAATATTTTATTTGACTTTACGAGGTGTGATGTAAACATGATGCATTCGTAAAATGTATGGTATGAAATTCAAATAATGTCGAACAAATAACCTTTTATTGAGGATATTTCCTGGATTCACCCATCATACTGGTGGGATCCGATGGTATTCTCTCACCTAGAGAGTTACCTAGGAAACTTGCCTTCACAAGTTTGATGAATAAATTCCATCTTTGGGGTTACCGTATACGTTTTAGAAAAAATTATGTTTTCGTGAATGTAAACCTATTATGAACAAAAGCCCTTTTTATTAAAGATGTTCCTCGAGCCCTCCCATTGTATTGGTGGGACTCGAGGGCATCCTTTCACCTAGGGAACTTTCCAAAGGAAACTCGCCTCCGCAAGATCTTTTGAAAAATCCCATCATCGGGATTGATACTCGTATACATAAGTATCTATATGCCATGACATTTACGATATAATAATGATGCATGCTATGCTTATGAAATTCATCATTTTATATCCAAATCTTCCAATATCTTATTTTTTATTTCATTAAGGTTTTCCTCTTTATTGTTCTCTTCATAAATATGAATTATATGCATTTCTATGTTATTCAAGTGTATACCTCTTTCATTATATAAATATTTATTCAAACTCTATGGTCCTTTAAACAAGATGTTTCATTTCTTAATTGTATATGTTTTGATCCAATGTTTTCTCTTTTTATTATTTATCCTATCCCCTTTTATAACATCTATAAATTTATTGTATATATTTCATATAACCTATTATATTCATTATTACGAATTTCCATCATTGAATATTTTACTTATATATTTATTTAATTATTGTTATAAGTGTTATTTTATAATTTTATATTTATCTTTTGACAAGAATATACTATTTATTATATTCGTTTCTATATTTTGACTAATTTATTATTTGATAATTTTTAGTTTATTTAAAATTAGAAACATCGAGATTTTAGAATTAAGACATTCCCATGGTACTGGTGGGGTCTTAATTTAATTCCCAAGCCTAGGGAGAATTCCATTCCAAATTGTGACTCCTCACATTCTGAACGAAAATCCCATCATCGGTATTATTTATATATTATTCCTATAGTTTATATAACGGTATTTTAAAATTCAATTTTCTAAGGTTGATTCTAATACATAGCTTATTATAATTATTTGACTAATTCTACTATTTTTTTTGCTTAACATAAAATGTTTCTCTTTCTTTTTTCAGTACACTTATTCACTAAATATATTTTATAATCTAATGTATATACATATTCTACATGCTCCTTTATACATTCTTTACCCAAGAATACCCACCAATAGCTCAATAATTTCAATTTAATCTATATATATTAGCCTATCATCTATTTCATTCATTTATATTTATATTTTTTTTATTTATCTCCCTATCTCTATCACTATAAACATATTCCATTTAGTAATTTATTTTCCTGTTTTGCATATTTGCTTCACTTACTTGAGTTTAAATACCTTTAATAAATATTCTCCTACATTTAAATTCTTTTCTTACTTATATATTTTTTATATATTTTTATATTATTTATATTTACATATATATTTATATTACTCTATTTGTATTACTTTCTTAAATCTAAAAATAATATCTAAGAATTTTAGGACATTATGCTAAAGTAATATAAAACTAATCCTACATGATTAAACAATAATCCTAAGGGCAACTAAGATGAATCAACCCAAACCACAAAAGATTCAAGGGAAATGATAAATGCTTTACCTTTTTGGGCTAAGCTGACTCAAATCAATGGCCCACTTCAACCAATTTGCTATTTTACAGCCAGCGAATTCTTGATAACTCTATGATATAGAGTTGTTTGGGCTTAATTTTGATAATAATTTAGCTTAATTTTTGTAGTAATGCATAGAAATTAGTAGATTTTATTTAATTATTTTAAATTAGTTATTTTAGGTGAGTCAATCTAATCATAGTTCATTTTATGCTTAATTTGGTGTTAATGTGGTTAAGATAGGTTGTTATTGATTTATTTGTGCTTTTGTAGGTGTTTGATGAAAGAATAATTTTAATGGAAGAAGGAGAGCAATTTCAAGGTGCAGACTTTCATTGCATATGTCTCGATATTTTAGCTATAACTTTCTCTACAGAGCTCCAAATAAATCAATTTTTCAACCATTGGAAAGATAAGAGAAAAATATACAACTTTCATGTTTATTACTTCACCCAGTTCGGCTTGAAAAATGGTAAAAAATCTTGTCGAATTTGATGTATTGTAGCAATCCTATAGGAATTACGATTTTTGTTAATTAATTGGGCAAGGCTGCAACTCACATAGTCTGATTGGAATTGACTTCTTTCTCCACCCAACTTGGCCTAACTTTAAAGCCTATAAAAACAACCTTTTGGAGGACTTGAAGGAAATGAAGAATGAAAAACACCAGATTAACAACTGAGAGTCAAGTTGTAGAGTCATTGAAGCTAAGAAGAATTTGAAGGATTCAAGGAGATTCGGAGATCAAGAATACAATTCTTGAGTTTTTCTATATTTTCTTTTATTCTCTTATTTTCTTGGTTTTGTTCTTATTATTTAAATTTTATTCAATGATGATATGTGATTTGATGGAAAACTAAATTTCTAATTTAAGATTATGATAGAACTCAATATATAGTTTGAATTATTTATCTCTCTTTTACTCATGTTTAATAGATTTAGGTTGTTTATTTTATTCTGTTCTTAATGCTTTTAGTTGATTGGCCACCAATTACATTGAATTGGAAACCTAAGTTAAACCTTGACGTAGGAGATTTAGGTAGACCTTGAATAAAATGGCATATGATCGAATGCATTTAGTTGATTAGATGGTTTGATTTGTATATAGGGTAGACATACATCTATAAGCCATACATAGCCAAAATTAGAATACAAACTTAATGAATCTTTCTTCAATATAATTTGCATAGACATATAGTAAATTAATTGAGAGAGATATTTTTATAAGAAACTGGATAGAGACTTATAAATAATTTAGAGCTTTAGGTTAGCAACTTAATCCATTAAATTAAGTTAAGAGAGAGAGACAATAATCAGATGAAGTATTAAAGGATATCATAATCTTAGGTCTGGTAGTCACTCAAATTTAATAAAGAAAATTTGCTAATAGATTTTAGATTAGTTTTAGTTTTTAGTTTATTAATTTAAATTTTCTTTTTTAATTTTGATTGTTTAGATAAAATTAGGGTATGTTAATTTTAGTAGTTAACTGTAAGGATTAATTCAATTCTCTGTGGGATCGACACTCTACTCATCACTATATCATCTTTGCAATACGTACACTTGCGTGAGTAGAAAATTGAACAAGAATTCTACTCCCCAAAGCGCACCATCTATGGAAGGAAAAGAGAAATCTACCCTTTTTGCAACTATGCGACATTGTTTAAAGACCCCCACTGTCACGACCCGGTACTCCTCTCGAGCCCATGACAACCACTGCGACGTCTCGATAGGCACTCATTACCTAGAATGCCGACCATAACCCCGCAAGGCTTACGTATCATTTTTCCCATCTCCCCTGTGAGCAATCTTTGTCAAATATCATGTCTTAAAAGATTACAAGTTGTTTCCAACTCAAAGCAATGAAAATTAATTTTTTTCTCACAGGGGTATTTTGATCTTTTTTCATGAAAATTTCGAAATCAGCTAAAAATGTAGTAAGTGAATAGAAAACACATATTTCATGATTAAAAATATGTTTTGCTACCTAAAACGTCCATTTAAAACGAAATCGTAACTATTAGAATAAAATCAAAATATTTATTAAAATATTCAATTTTCTTATAAAACAATTTTTATAGAAGTGTCGGTAAATAATTTTCGTAGCGTAAAAGTAAAATAAATTCATACATATTGTAATACCGAAAATCAGAGTGTGCAATTACATTTACAATGACACGTGGGCCCCTAGATGACCAAGAAGGTATAAGCCTATATACCTTTGCTTTCTAAGGATACAACTCTGAGATTATTTCTTGACGCGATCGATTATCCACAGTCTATTCTAAGCCTGAACTGTGGGGAAAGGCAGGTGGTGAGATTATAAAATCTCAGTGAGTAAACATATACCATCTAAACTATCTAAAGTTGAGTAAATGGAGACAAATTCAAATTCGTTCTTCGTATTACAGTTCATCTTATCTCAACTCATTTCAATCGAGTAAAATAGAATCATTTTACTCGAATAATTAATATGGCTTATGAATCTCTTAAAAGAATTTAGCTCTTGCAAAATCATTCTCGAGGATACCTCGGCCGAGGCATCTGACCAAGACCGCCAAGGCTATTAAATGTCATATACACATGAACATATTTTTTTTTCACCTGAAAACATAGCCATTCCTTAGCGTTGGTTGAGTCTCACTCTCATGTGGTGGTCCGCGTGAAGTGCATTCAAATCTTTACCTCAGGAGATACCCTTCACATGGCTCTTCGATCGAGGTAATACATATCTGATCTTGTGCCCCCTTTCATAGGCTGGTCCACAGAACCTTCCACTGTAGGGATTATTTTATCTACCACCAGATTTCATAAAATTTTAACTGCATGACATGGCAATTTATTGCAACCTAGCTTCTTAAGGTTGAATACACAGTACATATAATTCTAACACAAAAACTAGTTTAGCCATTCATGCTCACATATTGTCATAAGCCATTCAATTTAAACACAATTTATAACACAACAAATAAACAATCTCCAATTACTCTATTTTCCAAATCATCATTTTATTTTTTGAAAAATTCATAAAATTCATTTCATTAAATCACATTTTGTTTATAAAACACAAAGATTTTTCCATTTAAACCCATTTTTCCATAAAATCGCAAAATTGGATAAAAACCTACTGTAGATAATTAAAATGATAGTAAGGTTACTCACAGTTTTCGGAAACTGAATTTCGGGTTTTTCGACTATAAATCCTCAAGTGCGATTTTCTTGCCTTTGCTAAAGGATTCACCATCTTGACACAGTACAGAATCAAGAAATTTACTACATTTGTGCTAAATCCGTATAAAATTAATCTAAATTCTATATGAATGCATGAAATGCTCGAGTAACCTTTTAAGCACGGTGTTGGCCTAATTCGGTCTTTTATCCATTTAATTGGCCAACGCGTCCAATTTAGCTCCAAATTGCTCCATTTCTTTTCCAATATTTCAAATCACCAATGCAAGCCAAATAACCTAAAATTGAGCACAACCACTTTCACTTTTCTTCATGGAAAATTCAGCCATGGTGGTGCATTCACATTGAAATTTTTCCTATTTAATTTTCTCACCATAATTCATCATTTTCTAACCAATCTACTTGAATTAACATCAATCCAATATCAATACTCTACATGTGAGATTCGGCCATGATGGGTTTCCAAGGAATATGTAATTTTCTTCACTTGTTTTCATACTACACATAATTTATCACCTAAAAACACTAATCTAGCAAGAAATTTAACTAAATTCAAGCACAAATTCTCTTCCCTCATGTACGGTCAGCATAATACCCATTTGCAAACTTTGATTTCAGCCATGGGAATGAGACAATAAAGCATGGGTAATGTAGATCTCAAGTAAAAATAAAGAAATTTTACCTTATCTTGCTTGATTCCTTGAATTTTCACACTTTCCCTTTGAATTTCTCCTCATAGGGTTTTGTTCTTTCTTTCTTGATTTTGTTCTTGCTTTGGCCGAATATGGGAAGGGAAAATAGGGAATTATGGGCTGATTTTTCAAGTTAAATAATTAAAAAGTCAAAGCTTGACACGTGGCATTTTCTTATTGGTCTAAAATTTAAATATTTATCTTTTAACCTTTAATTCTCCACCACACAAATTTTCATATTTATCCATTTCCATAATGAATAAAATCCTTAGTTTTTGACAAGTGTTGGGGGTAAAAATTACGATTTTACCCCTGAGATGACAAAATTACCATTTTACCCCTATGTTATGAAAAATACCGAAATTAAAAATTTTCACTTTTAAACTTCAAATTATACTCCAAATGATCAATCTCAGTAAAAAATTTCATCTAATATCCAAATCAAACTCTTGGGTGGCAAAATGATCATTTTGCCCTTGAATCTCGAAAATTTCAAATTGACTCCAAATCGGTCCTTGAATTCCAAATCACCATTTTAAGTTATCCCTGGACTGTGAAATTCCCAATTTCACCTTAAAACCCCTATTTTAACTAGTTCGAGGTATAAATCGACTTCGTTGTACCTCTAGGTACAATATCGATTTTTATCTACTTTTTCGAGATATTCTAGTGTGCAGGCATGATGTCAATTATATGCATGACATGACAGATATTTTAAGGCTGAGCTTGACACCCACCCTAACTATATAAGCTATTTTTCTTTCTTTCACTTTTCTCCTTCCTCTTATTTTTCTAAAAGCCAGTTACTCTCCCTTCTCTCTAAAAGCTTCCAATTTTTTACTCTTTCACCCAAAAGCTCCCTTTCCTCACTCACCCCACTAGCGGCACCCCATTCACTTTTTCATGCTCATCGTCGATTACTTTCCCTAAAAAGAAAAGCTTTCCTCTTTCTTTCCCTTTCACCTTAAAAGCTCCATTTCCTCACTCACCCCACCGGCTGCACCCCCTTAACTCTCCTCTGATCCAAATCCCTAAAAACTTTATCTACTCCTACAGTTTGTGACACCCACAGCCAGTTACTCCCTTCAAATCCAAACTTCCAAAAACCTGAACCTAATCTTCTACAATCGATGACACTTTTGTTTTATCTTTTTTTTCTTCCTTTCTTTCTTTTTTCTTTGTGGTTACTGGCTGCTAGATTTTTAGGTTTTTTTGCTTTGCTGTCGTAGGGTTTCTCTCCAGGTCCTCCTTGATTTAACGAAGGGCAATTATAAATTTGCCCTTGGATGCTGGGGATGCAGCCACTTGGGCACCTCTAGCATCCGAAGGCCAACACCTGATGTGAAAAAATCGCATCTGGTGTATTCGATCCTTCCCTTGCAAAGTCCGTTTTTCTTTGTGTATGAATTCGGTTTTGCTAGTTAGCTTTTCTATTTTCCTTTTATTTATTTTTTTTGTTATTCTTGTTTCTAGAACACTCCGTATTTCATTAGATATTTAACCCTCGATTAGTGTTTTAATTTGATTTAGTTGTTTTGATCCATTCTTAATTGCATCAATTTTATTGGGCTTGTTTCTATTGTCGAGCCAGCAATATGCCAAAGTTGCCCAAGACCAAGAAACTCAAGCTTTTTTTTTTTTCAATTTCAGGCTAGACATCAACCCATGACATTAATAAAAGCTAGTGCATGCAAAAATAGGAGTAAAAGCTAAACCAAGTTAAGTTAAATTGAAGATAATAGTAAGTAAATAAAATTAAACTGTGGTAGTAATAATCCATTCTTAAAGATAGATAACATCAAGTAAAAATAAAAGATAAATAAAAATAAAAATAAAATAGATAGTGTCTACAATTGCCCTTCTTTGCACATTTTAGAGATTCGGAATAATGTAAAGACGTAGACGCTATGTTTGACTTAATTTATTAATTCTTTAATCAAGTTTTCACTACTTAAAAAATAATTTAAAAGTAGTTAAACAACTCCTCATCCGAGGCTTTGCAACTTTGGAAAATAAATAACTCCTCATCCAAGGCTATATAACTTTAAAGTTAATTTAAAAAATCAACAACTCTTCATCCAAGGCTCCACATCTTCAAAATTAATTTAAAAAATAAACAACTCCTCATTTGAGGCTTCGCAACTTTGGAAAATAGACAACTTCTCATCTGAGGCTCTACAACTTTAAAATTAATTTGAAAAATAAATAACTCTTCAACCACTTTGAAACTAATTTGAAACATAAACGACTCTTGATTTTTCATTTCCCCTCTTTTTTAATTATTCCAAAATTTTGAGAATGACTACTCAAAGACTTTGATAATTCTTATTAGCTTTAATTCTAGGGCGTACTTAGAACCTTCTCATTGGTCACTAGGGGATGAACCAAACATGCCTCTCTATTCTTGTTTTTCGAATTTGTTGCTCGCGGCTATTTTGTATTTCCATTATTTGCATAGTTCACTATTTTTCGCATCTTTTACTGTTCTTCATTCTATTGCTGTTTTAATCTTTTTTATTTTCTTATAATATTGCCAAACTCCATTTCATTCCCCAGTCAAACTATGATTCTTTTTCAAAATAATGCAAATATTTTCTTAACTCTTCATGCTCTTTATTAGATATCATTCTAATTTTATGACAAATGTAATGCACTTATATTTCCTCGATTGGTAAAATGGAAATGATAATAACATAATTGGAGAAAAGGCTATTTTTTATTCAAAGTGGGGGATGGCTCTACAACTAGGCATAGTGACAAAGAAACATTGTATAGATGCGAAATTCAACTTGATACGAAAAAGGGATATAATTCTTTCTTAATGATTGCTCAAATGGACACTGACAGTAATCCGAAATTTTATCTTGAAGCAGGCATAAGTGTCAACTTTCTTGTCCTCAGCAGAACATCTCGGATCATGATTTTCAACCCATTTCATGTTAAGTCTTTATAGATCTTTTAGTATTTGAACCTTCTTCATGTCTAGACCACCATTTCTGGTTTTTGCCCTAAACATATTGTTGGCTCCATTAGTTTTTGATGATTATAAAACATTCCCATCCTTATGTGTCTAATTTTTCTATCCAAGTGTGCAAGGTAAATGGTTATAAAGAAACAATAAGTCAATCTTTCAAATGTGCACATAAAAGGTTGATATAGATAAGGAATAAGATTGACCAACATAAATGAAACTCCCTGGTTGAATAATGAAGAACATTGGTTGGCCAAATTTCAAATTGGAGAAGTGGTGGGCTGAAGTATATTGAGAAACAGAATCGATTTAGTCCACCAAGAAAATGTGTTGGTCGACTAAGTGCTCTCTGCCAAAATCTACGACCGAGACAGAACCAACTTAGTTGACCAAGGGAAAAATATTAGTCGACTAAGAGCTCTCTGTTTGTAACTTGCACCAGACCACTACAAGACAAATTAATGGCTAGAACCTACCCCAAACTGTTTTTAATGGTCACAAACTGCTCAACAGCCATCAGACATGCTTCTCCAAGTATAAAAGGAACTTTAAATGGCTATGAACCAACTTTTGAAAACTTTTGGAAGATTATTGAGAGATTTCATCATATTCAAGCCAAGAAGGAGCAGAAAGCTTAGAAATTCTCTTGTATTTCACTAAACCTAAATGCCTATCTTTTGTTATTGTGTTTAGCTCTAAACCGTGTACCACTTAGATCAATTTGTGATCATAGGTACTTTCTTTTCTACTTATCTTTGTATTCTTAGAGTGAGAGATTCACTTTAAGTGATTGTTTCAAGCTAGGGTGCTTGAAAGAGTGAAGGTTCTAACTTAGCCTTGAAAAGTTGAGTGTTGAGTTTTGGTTAAGCCCTTGAAAAACCATTGTGAAAGATTGTGGTTGAGCCTTGGAAAACTACTTTTGGGTTTTAGTTGAGCCCTTGAAAAACCATTGTGAAAGGTTGTGGTTGAGTCTTAAAAAATCACTTTGAGGTTTTAGTTGAGCCCGTGAAAAAATAGTGTAAAAGTTTTGGCTAAGCCTTGAAAAGCCATTGTAAAAGCTTGGTGGAAGCTTGAGAATTCCACTGCTTTTAGTAATTGCTTTGAAAATCCTTGGTTGGACAATCAACATAGTAGATGTAGGTTTTGGACTGAACCACTCTAAATACTTGTGCATTATCTTTCTTGCTTTTATTTCTTTTGTTTTGGAAATTAGTTTCTTATCTTGACAAAGAGTCGAGTTGTGCTATTCACCCCCCTCTAGCACACTTTATAGGGACCAACAAGTGGTATCAGAGCTGGTTCCCTAATTTTAAGATTTAACACCTTTAAGGAGGATCCAATTGCTCTTCAAAAATCCATAGTTACCAAGGGACAATCAATAAACAGACCACCTCTGTTTGATGGCTCAAATTACCCTTATTGGAATATTAGAATGTCAATCTACATTAGGGCAATAGATTACGAGATATGGGACATCATTACTGATGGACCCTTAATTCCCTCAACCTTAAACGTAGTGACCAATAAGATGATTCCTAAGCCAAGGTCTGAATGGACTGAAGTTGAAATTAAGAGAGTACAAATTAATTCTAAAGCCATGCATACTCTCATTGTGCACTTGATTATAGAAAATATGACAAAGTTTTCATATGCAAAAGTGCCAAGGAAATTTGACAAAAATTAGAAAAGTTATATGGAGAAACATCTATGGAAAAAGAATTGGAAGACAACTCTTGCGAGAATCAATGCTCAACAAGCAACATGGCAAATACAAACAAGGAATCAAGTAAAGATAATCAAATTGAATTATGCTTCATGGCTCTTGAAGAGATAAAGGTAACTTTTTCATCTTGTGAACTTAATTCATATGCTTTTGATGAATTACATGATGCTTTTGAGGATTTAGGATTTAAGTTTGAGAAAATGAATATGAAGAACAAGAAAATTATTTCTACACTCAATGTTGAAAATGAATTTTTGATGAAAAAAATTGACTTGGAAAAAGAAAATGAAAATTTGGAAAAGGATTTTAAAGCTTACTAAGAGAAAATTGATATTTTGAAAAAAATGAAATTTTGATGTGAAAATAAAATTTGAAGATTTATTAAATGAGAAAGTGGAAGAAAGTGCAAGCTTATGTTTAATGGCAAATGATGATGAATCCGAGGTATCTTCAGCTCCTTATGATATTTCAATTGATGAAATGCAAGAAGAGTATGAATGTCTTTATGATGAGTTTGAAAAGCTTGCATCAAAATATAAAACTTTGAAAAGAAAAACTACATCTCTTGAGATTGATCTACAAAAATTAAAACATGATTTCAACTTTGTTTTTGAGCAAAGAAATTTTTTGCAAATTGAGTTAGAACATTCAAAAACAGATTTTGAAGTTTTGAAATTAGAGTTGGACAACAAAACTGCAACTTTGCAAAAAATAATTGATGAAAACATTGCTCTCAAATGTTTAGAAAAAGAAACATCAAAGAAGAACACATTTTTCAGAACAAAGGCTAATTATCTTTCCTTTAGATGCTATTGTTGTGGAAAACATGGGCATTTATCCTATAATTGTGTTAAAAATAAAAACATGCAGAAAACTAGAAAAATTTAGGTGCCAAAAGGTTCATATATTGCCACGAACACTCAAGGACCCATCAAAATATGGGTACCTATCAAGAAGAACTGAATCATTGTTTTGTAGGTTGAGCTGCACCTAAAGGAAACATGCTCAAAAGCTCAACACAAAAAGAAGTAGCCATGGTACATGGATAGTGGTTGCTCTCGACACATGATAGGGGATGAAATGTTGTTTGCTTAACTTGACAAGAAAAAGGGAGGCATCGTATCTTTTGGAGATGACTTAAAAGGTAGAATTTAAAGAATAGGTACAGTTGGTAAGAACCATTGTACTCAAATCAGTCATGTGTTATTTGTTAAAGACTTGAAGCATAATCTGTCAAGCATCAGTCAACTATGTGATAAAGGGTTTAAGGTTTGTTTTGATTCTAACAAATGTGAAGTAATAGATATAGGCACTAACAAAATCACATTCATAGGAAAAAGGTTGAAAAATATGTATGTTATTTTTCTTGAAGATCTAGAAAAAAATAGTGAAATGTGCTTAGTAACAAATGCTGAAAATGACAGTTGGTTGTGGCATAAAAGACTAGGACATGTAAGTTTGAACACAATGTCAAAGTTGATTAAGAAAAACTTAGTGGTTGGATTGCTTACACTAAAGTTTGAAAATGATAGGATGTGTGAAGCTTGTCAATTAGGAAAGCAAGTTAGAACTTCTTTCAAAGCTAAGAATGTTATATTAACATCAAGATCTCTTGAAATGCTACATATTGATCTTTTTGGTCAAATTAGCACCACAAGTCTAGGTGGAAAATCTTATGGCTTAGTGATAGTTGATGATTACTCTAGGTATATTTGGGTATATTTCCTTACTCATAAGAATGATGCATAGCTTTCATAGGGTATTGTAAAAGAGTTGAGAATGAAAAAAGTACAACCATTGTTAGCATTAGGAATGACCATGGAAGAGAGCTTGAAAATGATGAGTTTGAGAAGTTTTGCAATGAAAAGGGGCTAATACACAACTTTTTTGCACCAAGAACACCCCGGCAAAATGGAGTTATGGAGAGAAAGAATCGAACTTTAAAAAAGATGGCTAGGACTATGCTTTGTGAGAACAATCTTCCTAAGTACTTTTAAGCTGAAGCTGTAAACACAGTAGCTTATATCCTTAATAGGGTCTCAATTAGAGCAATTATCTCAAAGACACCTTATGAGCTGTACAAAAGAAGAAAACCAAACATCTCTCATCTTAGGAGCTTTGGCTAAAAATGCTTTGTTCTAAATAATGGAAAACAACCATTAGGAAAGTTTGATGTCAAAAGTGATGAAGCAATATTTTTAGGATATGCCATGGACTTCAAAGCTTATAGAGTTTTCAACAAAAGAACACTAAATGTTGAAGAATCTGTTCATATAGTTTTTGATGAATCAATTCATTTAGAAAAAGAAGTTCATGATGATGATGAAGATTTAGAGAATTTAGAGAAACACATGGATGAAATGAGCCTAAATGATAGCTAGGACAATGAGGAAGGCTCATCTAGAGAAGAAACCGTGGCTCTACCTCTAGAAAATCTACAAAGACAAGAAATTCAGCATAGTGATTTGCCTAGGAGCTGGAGATATGTAAAAGATCACCCATAAGAACAAATCATAGGTGACATATCTCATGAAGTTAAGACTATAAAAGGAATTAGAAAGACATGTGAATTTTCAGCCTTCATATCCCAAATTGAACCCAAAAGCTTTGAAGAAGCTGAAAAAGAGGAAAGTTGGATTTCAGTTATGCAATAGGAGCTAGACTAGTTCAAGAGAAATAATGTATGGTCACTAGTGCCTAGGTTATCAAATCATCCTATAGTTGGAACTAAATGGGTATTTAGAAATAAGGTTGATGAACAAGGAAATGTGGTTAGAAACAAAGCTAGATTAGTAGCAAAAGGATACAATCAAGATGAAGGCATAGACTATGATGAGACCTTTACTCCCGCAGCTAGAATAGAAGCCATAATGTTATTAGTAGCTTTTGCTTGTCATATGAACTTCAAGCTGTATCAAATGGATGTAAGGAGTGCATTTCTTAATGGACTTATTCAAGAGGAAGAATATGTTGAACAATCTACTAGTTTTAAGGATTTTGAGAAACCAAATTATGTTTTTAGACTTCACAAAGCCTTGTATGGATTGAAGCAAGCTCCTAGAGCTTGGTATGAAAGGCTTTCTAAATTTCTGGTAGAAAAAGACTATGTTAGGGGCAGCATAGATACTACATTGTTCATCAAGAGATGCTTAAATGATTTAATTATAGTTCAAATATATGTGGATGACATTAGTTTTGGTGCTACTAATGTATCTCTTTGCAAGAACTTTGGTAAGGAAATGCAAGGAGAATTTGAGATGAGCATGATGAAAGAATTGAAGTACTTTCTTGGCTTTCAAATCAAGCAATGCAAGGAAGGAATCTTTATAAGCCAAGATAGATACACTTAGGACATGCTCAAGAAGTTTGACATGCTGAAACTAAAGCCCATTGGCACACCAATAAGTTCATCCACCAAACTTGATGCTGATGAAAAAGGTAAAGATGTTGACCAAAAGCTCTATAGAGGTATGATTGGATCTCTTTTTTACTTAACAGCAAGTAGATCAGATATACAGTTTAGTGTGTGTTTGTATGTTAGATTTCAGTCACAACCTAAAGAAACACACCTAACACTTGTTAAAAGAATATTTAGATACCTCTTAGGAACTCAAATATTAGGAATTTGGTACTCAAAATAATCATCATTTAGTTTTGTAGGCTATTCAGATGCAGATTTTATAGGTAGCAAAACCGATAGGAAGAGTACTAGTGGAACATGCCAATTCCTAGGTAACATGTTAGTGTCCTGGTCAAGCAAAAAACAAAACTCTGTTGCATTGTCCACAGCTGAAGCAGAATATGTGTCCTTAGGTAGTTGCTGTGCACAAGTTTTATGGATCAAACAACAATTAAGAGATTATGGATTGTCAATGAACAACACTCTAATCTATTGTGACAATACCAGTGCAATTAACATCTGTAAAAACCCTGTGTAGCACTCAAGAACAAAACATATTGAGGTTAGATATCACTTCATTAGAGATTATGTAACAAAATGAGAAATTAATATTGAATTTGTAAGCACTTTGCATCAGCTTGTTGACATATTTACCAAACCCCTTAGTGAAGATAAATTCTGTGAAATTAGAAGAAACCTAGGAATAATTTATTTGGAAGAATTATAGGGTGAAGTCTGGACCAAGTAGAGAAAAACAGAAGGCACTTAGTCGACTAAAGTAAGAAATTTAGTCAACTAAAAGGTTTTTGTTTCATTAAAGCTAAAGAACTGACAGCTAAATGAAGAAAGATTAAATTAATTGAAATTTATATTACCGAGTAATAAAAAAATAGAAGAAAACCTAAGGAAGCAAATAATAAAAATGTTAGAGGAAATTTTGAAAATTTGAAGAATTAAGGCAATAGTTAAAGGAGAGGCAGACAGTTCTTGAAATTAGAAACTGTCAAAAACTCCCACTCTTCATCTCCTGTAAACCGTCCCCTCAAAACCTAAAGAAATCTCCTCTACATTCCCCCATCCAAAATCAACTAGAAATCCTTCTCCCCTCACCGCTTGAAAACCTAAGTGTAAAATCACCTTCAGAACTCCCAATGGCAAAGTCAGCGCTGCTCAAAGAATTACTTCAGAAGAAAAAGGGAAGAGACCACTGAAAGAGAGTCTCAAGGTAGAGCATCCGTAAAAGAAGCAAAAAGGGATATTGGGTTCTGAAATGAAGAAGTTTGACAAAAGTTCTGACAAGAAAAAACTGAAAGAAAAGAAGAAAAAATTTGAAAAAACGAAAAAGAAAGATAAGAAGGATATGTCTCAAAAAGGTACTTCATCCTCCTCATCTCTCAAATTTAGAAATAAAATTCATGAGGAGAGATTTAGGAAGATTGAGAATGCTCCCATTACTTGTGAGAAATTTATTGATTGGGAGAGTGTCAGTGAGACCATAGAACTTCAAACTAGCCTAACAGATTACTTTAATGAAATGAGAATTAAGGAATACAATTATTTCAAAGATAGAGCCTATAGTGCAAGTTTGGTAAAGGAGTTCTATGCAAGCATAGCTTTAAGTGAGAAAGAACTTGATGATCTTGAGGAATTTTCAGACAGTAATCTGAATGTGTTTTTGAATGGAAAGGAATTTATGGTTATTGCCTTTGATTTAAGTAATTTGTTCGAAATAGAAAGAGAAGAAGAAGAGTTTGAGATACTTGAAAAGTATGACCCATTATCTGTATGGGAAATAATCACTAGGAAGAAAGAAAAATTCTCATCTAAGATCAATGTAGGACTGATAATAAGCCCACAATTTAGGATCATGCAATATTTTGTTGCTGCAAACCTGCATGGAAGGAGCGGCAGTCTGAGTTACATCAGCCTCCAAGACCTTTAACTGATGGAACATGCTTTTACTAGAGTTGTTCTAAACCTTAGGAGGATTATGATTGAGAAAATGAGAGCAGCATGTAAGCTGGAAAAGATTCATCTGCCATATAGGAATGTGATCACTTCCCTGGTGAAGAAGAATTAGTATGGGCTAAGAGATATGATCTGGACATGGTCAAAAGTAGGGACCAGCCCATCTACTTGGGGAGTTTGATTAAGATGGGGTACAAAGTATATGGGGAGACCTTTACCAAGACATCCAAGATCACTTCTGTACCAACTCAGCCAGAAGCAGCCCTTACACCACCTAAAACAGTACCTTCTCATTTCTTAATTGAAATCATGTTTAACTTGCTCATGAGGATGGATGCCAAGCTCACTGAATAAGGAGCAAGGCTTCTGAAAATGGAAGAAAAGATAACTGAAATATAAGCTAGCTTAAAAGAAAAGACAGTAATGCCTTCTAAACCTACTGCTGTTGACACCTCTGCTGCACCAAGCATGGCACCAGATGGATAAGGTGCTGAAGGATCAGCATTACAGCTAGAAGGTTCTGCCTTCCATTATGTTAGCCCTAAATTTCAAGCTAAAAGTTTAGCCTACTAGAGTGCAAGTCCTAGTCACCAAGACCCTGAACCAGGATTTGAAGAACTTTTCAAATCCCCCTCACAGAACCCAAAAAGAAAAAAATTTTGATCAAGGTACTGAGGTAATTGGTTCACTTCTCGGTTCTCCTAAGCATCAACCTCAGCCATAGCTTGAACAAGAACCATCCCCTCCTCACTTAGATGAAGTTTCTGTCATGGGCCTTTTTTACCAAATGGTGAGAGAAGAACAAGCAGAGAAAGAGGCAGCTACAGCTCAAGCAATGCCTTCAGAACTTGAAACTTCAGTAAAAGTAAAAGAAAAATCAGACCAAGGAAAGAAAACCAAAGAAAAGGCTCCTGCAACTAAGACTCAACCATCTACCATGAGAAAGAAAACAATGGCCAGAAAATCCGTACCTCCAAGAACAAAGAAGTCTTCCAGATTGGCAGAGAAGGCCAAATCACCGCCTGTAACCTCTCCTCAGGCACCAATAGAAGTCTCTGATTAGACCATTCTACAGAAAGCTACAAAGACACCTCTTCAGCCTCTTCAGCAAACTCCTGAAGCATCCTCTCAACCACCTTCTCTATGACTAACCTCTCTTGTTCCTTTGAATCTTTGGTGGGAGCAGACAATGTCTCCCTTATCCTCTGATACTTCAGATTTTTGATGCCTCAACTCCCCTTCTGACGATGACAAAAAGGGGGAGTAGAAAAATCTAAGAAAAATAAAAAAAATCTTGAGGGTAAAGGTACTAGACTTTAGAGAAAATGATAAGAAAAACAAAAACAAAAACAAAAGTCATGAGTGTAAAGATACCAAGTTTCTAGGACAGCTAGGAAGAAAAACTAGTCCAGGGGTATTTTCAAAACAAATTTGTGGTTATTGTTTATGTTGGTTATTTGTGCCAAAATGGCATTCAAACACTAAATTTGAACTCTTGTTGGTTTTATGGTTGTGTGAAATATGCATGTTGACAATTATTTATGGTTTTTGATCTTTGAAAATGTTGCTATACTCTGCAGCCTATGGCATTGTGAAATGCTGTTGTCAATTTTTGTTGGTAAATCTGATGCTGCACTAATGTGTTGATTCTGAGTTATTGATATGCTGAATAGTTTCTGACATGATATTACAAGTTGGATATATTTTTGAATACATGTGGATGGTAATTCATGAAGTACTTGCTGAAAAATTGATGCATTGGATGAAATTTGAACCTACATGTTGTTGACAGAAATCTGCAGAAATGGAAAATTGATATTAGTCTGTCAACTTGCCACTTACTTTTAAATCCAAATATATGAACACCTTCTGTTAAAGGCAAGAATGTACAAGGTCACTATGAATATAACATAGATAAAAACCTGCCGAAACAAATAAGAAATATGCCCAAATTAAGGGGGAGCATACACTTATGGGGAGCATTCCCCACTATGTGCAGAACTAAAAAATAATTAAAAAACACTATGTAGTTAATTAAGGAATGTTTTATCATCATAAAAAAGGGGGAGATTGTTGGCTCCATTAGTTTTTGATGATTATAAAATATTCCCATCCTGTGTGTCTAATTTTTCTATCCAAGTGTGCAAGGCAAATGATTATAAAAAAACAATAAGTCAATCTTTCAAATGTGCACATAAGAGGTTGATATGGATAAGGAATAAGATTGACCAACATAAAGGAAGCTCCTTAGTTTTATAATGAAGAACATTGGTTGGCTAAATTTCAAATTGGAAAAGTGGCGAGCTGAAGCATATTGAGAAACAAAACTGACTTAGTCGATCAAGAAAATGAGTTAGTTGACTAAGTGCTCTTTTCCAAAATCTATGACCGAGACAGAACCAACTTAGTTGACTAAGGGAAAAATGTTAGTCGACTAAGAGCTCTCTATCTGCAACTTGCACCAGACCACTATAAGATAGATTAATGGCTAGAACTTACCCCAAATTGTTTCTAACGGTCATAAACTGCCCAACAGCCATCAAACATGCTTCTCCAAGTATAAATGGAACTTCAAATGGCTATGAACCAACTTTTGTAAGATTATTGAGAGATTTCATCATATTCAAGCCAAGAAAGAGTAGAAAGCTTAGAAATTCTCTTGTATTTCACTGAACCTAAACGCCTATCTTCTGTTATTGTGTTTAGCTCTGATCTGTGTACCACTTAGATCAATTTGTGGTCATAGGTACTTTCTTTTCTACTCATCTTTGTATTCTTAGAATGAGGAATTCACTTTAAGTGATTGTTTCAAGCTAGGGTGCTTGAAAGAGTGAAGGTTCCAACTTAGCCTTGAAAAGTTGAGTGTTGGGTTTTGGTTGAGCCCTTGAAAAACCATTGTGAAAGGTTGTGGTTGAGCCTTGGAAAACCACTTTTGGGTTTTGGTTGAGCCCTTGAAAAACCATTGTGAAAGGTTGTGGTTGAGCCTTGGAAAACCACTTTGGGGTTTTAGTTGAGCCCGTGAAAAACTAGTGTAAAGGTTTTGGCTAAGCCTTGAAAAGGCATTGTAAAAGCTTGGTGGAAGCTTGTGAATTCCACTGTTTTTAGTGATTGGTTTGAAAATCCTTGGTTGGATTATCAAGGTAGTGCATGTTGGTCTTGGATTGAACCACTCTAAATACTTGTGTATTATCTTCCTTGCTTTTATTTCTTTTGTTTTGGAAATTAGTTTCTTATCTTGACAAATAGCCGAGTTGTGCTATTCACCCCCCCTTTAGCACACTTTATAGGGACCAACACATATCTCCTGGATTCAAGCCGCTTTTTCAGGTTTTCAACTTGAAATTTTTTGTTTCATTTTTTTATTTTCTCTTTTTTTTTTAAAAAATTTTCTTCTTTTTTTTTTCTTTTTAGGCATAGTACTTCTTGACAGTATCAACATTTACTGGGTTTGGAAGCTCCCCTTTATCCATTTCTGCCAAAATTAGTGCCTTTCTTTAAAAAGCCTTCTTTACCATTCCTAGTTTAGTGTCCATCTCCCACATGGATCATGTTGGTTTGGGAGGTTGCTTTTCAACACTAACTCTCCTTTTTGAAACTGTCGAGGATGTACTTTTTTGCCATATGCTCTCATCATGCTCTTTTGATACAATTGACCATGGGATAGTGTTGTTAACTGTTTCTCTTCTATAAGATTCAATTGCTCATAACAAGCATTAACCCATGCAACTTTTTCTAACTCTACTTCCTTAAGGACTCTTAGGGAAGGAATTTCCACTTCAATTGGCAAGATTGCCTCCATCCCGTATACCAAGGAGAATGGTGTAGCTCTAGTGGAAGTTCACATTACTGTGCGATAAGCATGTAAGGCAAAGGGTAACTTCTTATGCCAATCTTTATACGCATCAATCATCTTTTCAACTATCGTTTTAATGTTCTCATTGGTTATTTTTACAACTTCATTCATCTTTGGGCAATAAGGTGCTAAATTGTGATGCTTGATTTTGAACTTGGCACAAACCTCCTTCATCATTGAACCATTGAGATTACTAGCATTATATGTAATGATCCTTTATGGGAGACCATAATGATGTATTATCTCTTTTTTGATGAACTTACATACCACTTTCTGAGTCACATTGGCATAAGATGTTGCCTTTACCCATTTAGTGAAGTAGTCGATTGCTACCAAAATGAACTGATACCCGTTTGATGCCTTTGCAGTTATTAGCCTGATCACATCTATGCCCCACATTGAGAAAGGCCATGGTAATGTCAAAACATGCAATGAAGTTACAGGAGTATGGATCTTGTTTGCATATATCTAGCACTTATGACATTTTTGAGCAAAATTTATGCAATTCGCTTTCAACGTAAGCCAATAATATCTTGCTCTCATAATTTACTTAGCCAACATATGCCCACTTACGTGTGCCCCACAAATTCCTTCATGAACTTCCTCAATTATTTTTCGAGTTTCGATCGAATCCACACATTTCAAAAACACTTGATCTCTACTTTTCTTATACAAGATGTCTCCATCCAAAAAGAAATTCATTGCCAACTTTCTGATGGCTTTATTATCATTTTTTGAAATTTACTCTAGATACTGCTAGCATTTGAGATATTGCACAATATCATAGTATCATGGTTTCCCATCTACTTCTTCCTCGACACGAGAGTAGTGACATGGGCATTCTTAAAGATTTATCATGATGGGCTGAATCTAGTACCAACTTTGAACATTGCCGGTAGTGTGGCCAATGCATATACCATTTGGTTTTGTTCTAGAGGGAAGTGGGTGTAGTAGATCTCATTAAAATTTTCAATCAACTTTGTAATAAATTTTTGGTACAGGACTTACTTAGAATCACGTGTTTCCCATTCTCTTTACAATTGGTATATGAACAAAGTAGAATCCTTGTACGTTTTTAAATTGCAGATCTTCCTCTCAATTGCTGCCTGAAGACCCATGACACAAGCTTTTTATTCAGCCACATTATTGGTGCAGTATAAGTTGAGTTTGGCTATGATTGGATAATGATCTCCCTTCGGTGACACCAACACGACCCCTATGCCATGTCCTAAAGCATTTGAAGCTCCATTAAAGAACATTTTCCAATTCTCATTCTCTTTAGATTCTTTTTCACTTGTTTGGCATATTGACATCAGGTCTTCATCCTGAAACTCAAACTTCATTAGTTCATAATCATCTTCCACCCATTCTGCTAAGAAATCAGCAATTGCACTTCTTTTAATGGCTTTTTGAGACACATATACAATATCATATTCATATAACAACACTTGCAATCTTGCCACTTTCCTTGATAAAGATAGTTTTTCAAAAATGTTTTTAATGGGATCTAACTTTGATATGAGCCAAGTGGTATGATACAGCATGTATTGCTTGAGTCGATGCGTTGTCCAAGTTAATGCACAACATATCTTTTCCAACGAGGAATACTTGGACTTGTAATCGGTGAACTTTTTGCTCAAGTAATAAACATTATTTTCTTTCTTGCTAGTTTCATCATATTGTACCAACACACATCTTATGGATCTTTCATTTACTTTCAGATACAAAAGTAGAGTTCTTCCAACTACAGGTGATACCAATACTAGCGAGTTTAGAAGATAATCCTTAACTTTGTTAAAAGCAATACGACATTCCTCATTCTATGACACTAGGTCATGCTTGCAGAGAAGCTTGAAAATTGGGTCGCATTTAAGTGTGAGTTGTGATATGAACTGAGCTATGTAGTTCAACCTTCCTAAGAAACATCTAACTTCCTTTGGTGTTTTAGGAGGGGGCAAATTATGGATGGCTTGAACCTTATCTGGGTCAACTTCTATTCCTTTTTCACTAATAATGAAACTAAGTAATTTCTCGAAAATGGCACCAAAAGTGCTTTTTGCTAGATTTAGCCGAAGTTGAAACTTTCGCAACTTGTCAAACAACTTTTCAAAATTGATCGCATGATCTTCCGCTTTGTGGGATTTCACAATCATATAATCCATATACACCTCAACCTCCTTACGCATCATGTCATGGAAAAGAGTCACCATGGCCCGTTGATAAGTTGCTCGGCATTTTTCAAACCAAATGGCATTACCATATAACAAAAAGTTCCCCATATAGTTATAAAAGTAGTTTTTTCTTTATCCTTCGGTGCCATCTTAATTTGGTTATACCCAAAAAAGCCATCCATAAATGAGAACATGGAATGGCGGGCAGTGTTGTTAACAAGGGTATCAATGTGAAGTAGAGGAAAATTATCTTTTGGACTTGCTTTGTTCAAGTCTCGATAATCTACACACATTCTTACTTTTTAATCCTTCTTAGATACCGAGACAATGTTTGCCACCCATTTTGGATATTTAGCTACTTCTAAAAATCCCACATCAAATTGATTCATCACCTTTTCTTTAATTTTCAACAACATTTCGGGTTTCATTCTTTTCAACTTCTGTTTAATTAGTTTGCATTCTGGTTCAAAAGGAAGTTTATGAGCTATAATGTTTATGCTAAGACTTGCATATCTTGGTTGGACCATGCAAACACATCCACATATTTGTGGAGGAGCTTTATTAATTTTTCTTTTTCAGGTGGTGGTAACATAGTACCTATTTTAACTTCTTTCTTATTCTCTTCATCTCCCAAATTAATTACTTTTAGTGTCTTCTGATGTGGGATAATCTGTTTCTCCTCTTGTTCTACTAGTCTCAATAAGTCTAGGGGAAAATCATAATCCTCCACATTTTCTGTATTGTCAAGTTCATTGACACTTGTGCCTTTTCAAAGTTAACTTCAAGACCACTGTCATTACCATATTCACATTCATTATTTGGAACCCTGGCATATAGATGACATTGAAAAATGTAGGGCTATTGTAAACACAAACAATAAAAATAGGGAAAAGAAAAAGATGAAAATGGAAATGGGGAATTTTGAGAGGAAATATGAGAAATGCACTATGCATGTCATTTTATTAAAATGATATATGATAAAAAGCTCAATACATTAGATTTCCAATGCTGTTGGGCATAAGCATGGATGTTTAATTAGCATTACTTTGAAATAGAGCCATAAGTGACTGGCAAACTCATGGTAGTCCAGTTGCTCAACTTTAGCTTGGGTGGCCCAATGTATGTGGTAGGGATCTCCTCCTCATTTTTTGGCTACTCTCCATCTTTCTCCATCATGTATTTTGACAAATCAAAAAAGACATCCCTCAACATCGATATTGATACTTGGCCCTTTGCAATGAGAATTTTAGGAAAAATGCAACCTTTAGATTGGAATGTTTCATAGAGGTGGTGATATGTTATTCCTTCAATTTCCAGTTCATATCCTTTAAAGCAAGCCAACCTCTTCTTTCTTTTTTCAACTATCATTTTTTCCCTTTCCTTCTTAGTTAGCTTATATCCTAAACCAAACCTCTCTTCATTTTTAGTAGCTCGTATGAGCCTTTCGATGCCTTGCAATTTTCTTACAATCCTGCCACCGCTCGACATCGTTTTTCTATTGTCTGGTTGATTGCCATTTTAGTGGTTTTGGATAGTCTTGGAAGGGGTGGTGTGGTTTCTTCTCTAACATAAGTGGTGTTGACAAACTCGAAAGTTCAAAATGAACATTCTGGCAATTTTTTGACCACATCCACATAAGGAGTATTTGCCGGTTTGCTTATGAGCAAGTCTTCTTCCCCATTAACATATACAATTTTTCCATCCAATATGAACTTGACTTTTTGATGAAGAGATGAGGGTATAGCTTTAGCCATGTGAATCTAAGGTCTTCCCAACAAGAAATTATAAGAAAGGGTAATGTCCATGACTTGGAATTCAATGGTAAAGGTACAAGGACAGATTTCTATAGGTATATCAATATCTCTTACTACCTTTCTCCTTATCCCATGGAAGGCTCTTACAATCATCTGGCTCTTCGTCGTATAAGACATGTCAATAGGTAAGTGGGCCAGAGTCCTCATAAGTATCACATTTAAGGACGATCTGTTATCAAGCAACAACTTTGCGACAGTACAACCTTTACATTTAGTGGTGATGTGTAGAGCCTTATAGTTTCCCTAACCTTCGAAAGGGATTTCCTTATCACTAAAAGATATTATATTGCTCGCTGAGATATTCCCTATAATGTAATCCAAGTTTTCTATTGATATGTAATGATCCACAAATGCCTGAATCAGAATCCTCATTAAAACGTTCCTATGTGGTTTCGAACTAAAGAGTAGGGATAATAGTGAAATACGAGCAAGCAACCTGTACAACTGCTCGACCACATTGTATTCACTATGTTTGATGAACTTTAAGAATTCGACTGTTTCTTTTTCTGTCACTGGTCCCTTAGGGCCATTCACTGATTCTTGAGGTTCAACTTTTTCTTCACTCGAACTTTACTCTTTTTCTTTTCCTTTCTCTTTCTTAAGATTCTCTAAAATTTCAAGTGTACAACAGCATCCACTACGAGTAATTCCTCCAACACTAGTTATATTTGTGGCATTGTCTTGGGATGCAGCCACCCATTTCCCCATGTTTGAAACTTGTATGTTGCAATTATAATTCCATGGAATAGCTTTGTCATTTTGTAAGGGAAAGGTTTAGGGATTTCAATGGTCATTTTTGCAAGCACTCTATCTCCGACAGGCTTTTCTTTTTCTTCATAGAAAATGGTTATAGGCCTTATCTTCACTAGATGAGTTGAATTTTCGACTAAATCTTTTGCTATTATATTTACTGCTAATTTTGGAGCTTATACATAAAACTCAATCATCGATTCATCCATCATTCTTTGTACTTCTTCTCGGAAGGAGTTGCAAACCGAAATTGAATGCCCCCCATACTCTTTGTGATATAAGCAATATGGACGTTGGAGATCCTTTGGATCACTCATGCAAGAACATTCTGGCCAAACTTCGATTATATTGGTTTTTACCAAGACTTTAAACACTTTTTCCATGGGAGTTTCCACCTCTTGAACATTCTTTTTAATGTACATCCCTTTCTATTACACTCACTCCTGCTCCAGCATAGTTTGGCAATGGGTTATTGTTAACACTCTGTTTTGGCTTTTTTTCAAAATTTAAGAACCCTACCTTGATCAAACCTTGCACCTTCTATTTAAAAGCTATATAATTCTCAATTGAATGACCTACGACTCTGTGAGACCTTGTCAAGCTCGATTAAAAGACGGTATTGTACCGAGTGGTATAACTAAGTTAAATCGAGCCTTGAACTAGTTCAAATAGAAATTCTAAGAGGAATTTGAAAATTCTGAAACCCACAGAATGACTTAGAATAGTGATTCGGAGTTCAAGGTCCAGTTTGGAGTCAATCGAAAAAATTGACCGGTTAGGGACAAAACGGTCATTTTGCCGTTTGATGATTAAATGGATATTTTTAGCCAAGATTTGATCACATTGGACCAAAAATAATTATATGAAATATAATTAAGATTATTGGAGTATAAAATGATGTTTAGTAGTGAAAAATTGTGATTCTCGATATTTTTGGAGTACAAAGGTAAAATAGTAATTTTGCCACTAGAGGACCAAACGAGAATTTTTTGAAAATATTTTTGCCCTATATGATTAAAATTGATCAATATTGGTGTTATTTGAGGCTAGAAAGTGAAAATAATGTAATTTCGGTATATTTCGGAGTATAGGGGCAAAATCGTAATTTTACCATATTGGGGGCAAAACGGTAATTTTTCGCCACCAGAACATTTTTTTCTAGCCATGGTCATCTTTTAATTCACATCTTGACTTTGACTAAGCATGTGGTGGAAAATTTGAAAGAAAAAGTCAAAAAATTATAAAAAATGGGTAAATAAGCATGCGACACGTGGCATGCTTGATTATTTTATTATTAAGGCATAAAAATCAGCCCATTAAATCCCTAATTCGCTCACATATTCGGCCTAGGCAACCAGCAACAAGAACAAAGGAAGAACAAAGGAAAAAACAAGAAAACCTAGGTGGAAAATCAAAGAAAAAGTGAAGAAATCAAGGAAATAAGCTAGGTAAGTTATAAATTTTTTAAATCTCCTTGATACCTAGCTAACCTATGCTTTTGTTCTTGATTTTCATGGTTGAATATTGAGTTATAATGATGAATTCAATTCTGAAAAATGGGTATGGAAGAGGAATTAATGTTGAATTGGCTTGATTTTAGACTATGTTAGTGTTTAGAGATAGTTTAGCATGTTAGTAAGCAAAACCGTAAGAAAAACTTGATTTTCCCCATGAATCTCGAAAGGCCGAATATCATAGGTTATGTTTGGAAAATGAAATGATTTCATTTCAAATGAAATAAATTGGGAAATGACAATTTAAGGTGAAAAAGTTAAGTAGGAAAAATTACAGTGCTAATGCACTGTAATGGCTGAATTTTTCTATAAAGAAATGGAAAAGTTTTAATGCTGAAATTGGTGAATTAAGGTATTAGAAAAAGAATGGTGCAATTTGGAATCAAATCGGACGCATTGGCCAATTTATCGGGTAATCGGCTGAATTAGGTCAAAACCGCATTTAAGCGGGTGACCAAGTATTTTATGCGTCCGTATAGAAATTAGGTTAATTTTATACCTAATTAACACCAATATAGTAATTAAATTATTGTGCTATTTGTCAAGGTGGTGAGATTTCTGATAAAGGCAAGAAAATCACACTCGAGGATTAGCAGTCGAAGCGCTCGAATTCGACTCCCGAAAAACCTATGAGTGAATTTGTATTTCAAAATTTATTTGGGAATTCTAATTAAGTTGAAACGAAATGCGTGAATGATTATATTTAATTCCCATTTAAAAATGAATCCCGGGAACAAGCCTTTAGTGAAACGTATTTCTATGATGTTAAATATGTTTGTGTTGAATTATGCTCATCTATATGATGCTTACTTGTATTGTTAAGAAATTATGTGAAATTGATTGCGATGCATATGTGTACCTTTATATTGTGCTTACATGTATTGTTAATAAATTTATGTGAAATCGATGTAATGGTGTGTAATGTGGGGACGGTGATACGTAGCGCCCACAATTTCCTAGAAATTCAGAGGTGTGCAAAGTGGGGAGAGCGATGCATAGCGCCCACGATCCCTAGAAAATTTAGAGTTGAGCAAAGTGGGGACGGTGATGTGTAGTGCCCACGATTCTTGGAAATTTTCATGCGTGAACTTTGGTGAAGCGTGATTATCCGTCCAGGGGCTTGTAGGGACGACGATTTGTAATGCCTGCAAGTGCTCAGATAAATGTCCCATTTACCACCAAAGACAGTGATGACTTGGCGGTATATATAGGATTGCTCATGTCTTTGTGAATATATGTGTGATTGTATGGTATGCGAATTGCCTTAAATTGCGAAAAAAAAAGGGTTTAACACGAAACCCTCGTACGGTTGAGCAAAACCCTCGTTCTGCGACGGGTTATGATTACTCTTCGATGTAGCAAGAATGCCTTCCCGCTGTAGCGATAATTGTCGATTTTTCTATCTAACTAGAATAAATCTCAGGGTAAGTGGAAAGGGTTTAAATATTAGTTAGATAAAAAACTGTCTCGTTTTCAACCGGTGCATCATGATTGTCAAATTTCCTAGTTGAGATTGCTTGTTCCTTTCTAATATTCACTCATTGAGTATTGTACTCACGTTTTATAAAAATTTATGTTTTCAGATCAGGAGATCGTAGAATCCTAGATCGTGGGATCGCTGTAGTTCGTCTCTTGGTAAGTGTCCGATATTCAATAGTTACCTGTTTTTCTTGTAAATTCTCCGCTGGGAGTCATGGGTCCCTTTGTATTGTGTATACACTCAAACAATGTAAATATGTGTATGCAATGTAAATTGCTAAATACATGACTGGTATAGTGCATGTATATTATTATCGATAACGCCATTGTGTTTTGGCTATATTCACACCCGGGAAAAGGTGTGTTTGTATGCATGATATGATAATATTTGTTAAGCAAGAGTAAATGGATAGGCTTGCTTAGGCTTAGTGAGCTATGCTCATTAAGCTTATGCGCTGGTCACGGCCCAGGAAATTGGGTCGTGACAGACTCCATAGTGATAATCACAATGGGTGATAGCATTATACCATCTTAGGAATGGAGGTTTTAATGGCTCTATGTATAAGGGTGCCACTAAATGGTTTGCAACTAGCTGCGTAAATAGTTCAACATATGATATTGTGATTGGGTCGAACTACACTTTTTCTTGTCTATTTTGCCATTTCTTGATTCACTGGTTGTATTATTATTAGGAGGTGCTGCCTATTGTGTGGTTGAAGTTGCAACAGGTGTGGGAATAGGTGAGCAAATATTCGTGAGGTAGGGTGCCCGTTGGATAGGAGCATATGGATAAGGGTAGGTAAGGCATTTGGCATTAATGAGTACAGGTATGGACTTTTAGAAGTATTGTTCACTTGTGGGTAATATGGGTGGTAAAGGTTATAAATCCCATATTGTGGTTGTCCTGAAGAAATGACTTGTGCTTTTCCTTTTTTCGTCTTGAAAGTACCCCCTTTCTTCATGTTTGTTGTCTCATTTCCTTCCATTTTACCTTGCTTAATAGCACTCTATATCATTTCCCCCGACATCACCATATCACCAAAGTTCTTCATGGTGCTATTGACTAACCGCTCATAGTAAAGAGCTTGCAAGGTGTTAACAAATATCATGGAGGTCTTTTTTTCAGTCAAGGGTGGTTGAACTTGAGAAGCCATATTCCTCCACCTTTGGGCATTGTCAAGCCCAACCCTAAAATATCTGTCATGACATTATATATGTGACATTACCCCTGCATATTAAAATTTCTCAGAACAATGAATAAAAGTCAGTATTGTACTTAGAAGTACAAATAAGTCGATTCATACCTCGAACTAATTAAAATAGGGATTTTAAGGTGAAATAGGAAATTTCACAGTCTAGTAATGAATTAAAATGGCAATTCGGAGTTCGAGGGTCGATTTGGAGTCAATCAGGAAAATTGATCGATTAGGGGCAAACTGTTATTCTACCACCTAAAATTTAAATTTGGATATTTGATGAAATTTATGACTTAGATTGATCATTTGGAGTATAATTTGAAGTTTAGAGGTGAAAAATTTTCATTCTCGGTATTTTCAGAGCATAGGGGCAAAATGGTAATTTTCACCACCAACACTTATCAAATTTGTGGATTTTAATTATGGTGGGAATGGATAAATATGGAATAAAATTGTGGTGGAAAGTTAAGTGAAAAAGTCAAAATAATTAAAATTATGGACCAATGACATTACGCCACGTGTCAAGCCTTTAGTATTTAATATTAAACATATAAAAATCAACCCATAAACCCCATTTTCACTCCTATATTCGACCAAGCAAGGAAGAAAGGAAGAACAAAGGAAGAAACAAAAACCTAGGTGAAAAAGTCAAAGAGAAAGTGTGAAAATCCAAGGAATTAAGCTAGGTAAGGTGAAATTTCTTTAATTTTTGTTGAGAACTACACTACCCATGCATTATTTCTTTATTTGCATGGAAGAATGACATGCTTTCATGAGGAATTAGAGGCTGGCCGAATGGGTATAGAGAGGATTTGATGATGGAAATGGCTTGATTTCAAGTTATGTTAGTGTATTTAGTTAGTTAATCATGTTTGTAAGCAAAACAACAAGAAAAATATTCATTTTCTCCATGAACCTTCAATAGCAGAACCTACCATGTTGTGTGTGTTGATGGATTGATTCTTGTTTCAAGAAAAATGGCTTAGAAAATGATGATTTATGGTGAGAAAATGGAATAGGAAAAATCACGGTGTTAGTGTACCACAAATGGCCAAAATTTGTAAGAAAAATTGTGAAGGTAGTTAGGCTGAATTTTAGGTCATTGGAATTGTGTTTAGTGAATTGAAATATTGGAAAAGAAATGGAGCAATTTGGAAGTGATTTGGACACAATTTTTATTTAATCGGGTGGTCGAATTTAGTCGATACTGCGTCTAAGCGATATTCGGAAGAATGTTTGCATTTCACATCATGCATTAGTAGTCTAAATTAGTTCATTTCAATTTATGAGCAATGTAGTAAATTCCTTGATTTTGTACTATGTTACGGTGGTGAGACCTCTGACAAAGGTAAGGAAATTTTGCCTGAGGGTCATTAGTCAAAGTACCTCGAAAATTCGAACTTCTGAAAAATAGTGAGTAAACTATTTATCGCCTTATTTATCTAAAGTAAATTTTTATTCAATTTGATGATTTTATGATAAAATTATTTGATTTGGTGAATTGTCTATTTTATGAAAAAAATGTAAATTTTCTAAATAAATTGAATTTATAAAATAAATTTAATTTCTATAAATTGAATTGAAAATTGTACGTGTGATTTGGAAATTAGAGTAATTGGAGACCCCAAGTTTTATTGTAAAGTATGATTTGAGTAAATTGGCTTATGATATTATGGCATGATTGGCTGACTGTTAATTGTATTGAAAATATACACTATCTGCTTTGTATTGATAATTTGCTTAGCAATAAAGTTGCCAAGTTAATGCTATAAAAATATTTATTTAATTGGTGGATTATTATCTACTGCAGTAGACGGGTTTCCGTGGACCAACCTATTTAAAGGTGGCACGGTAAAACCCCTTATATATCTTTATTTCAGTTGTAGAGGCGGAAAGGGTTGTCCTAAGATATGACAGAGTTCACTTCACGTCAAACCACCACGTGAAGTTGAACTCGGCTAACACCAAGGAACGACTGTCTTTTTCACATGTAAAAATATGTTTTACGTGTATATAAGATTATAACAGTCTTGGCGGACTCGGCTAGATGCCTCGGCCAAGGTATCCCCGAGTTTGAATTTTTATGGCACGTGCCACAATTTTCTAGAAATCATAAGCCTTAGAAATCAATCGTGTGAAATTGATTTGCTTGAATTGAATTAAATGAATTTTCATGATATGAAATCCTTTGAGATGGATAGTTTCCATTGTCTCATATTATTCGCCTTTAGATATTTTAGGTGATAATTGCTTACTCACTGAGTTGTGTAAACTCACCACTTTCCTTTTCAAACATTTCAGGCCCAGAGTAGTTGTAGATAGTTGAGTGTGCTGAGGACGATAGTTGGCTTTGCAACCTTACCAACAGTAGGTTCATTGTCCTATATGTTTTTGTTCATTGTGGGCTCACATGTCGCTATAAATTAAATTTTATACTTTGGTTGTCTGTATCATAGTATGTATGAATATGTTTAGCTTTTACGTTATAAAAATTGCTTATCAATAACTCTATAAAAATTGTTTTATAAGAAATTGTAATATTTTATTAAATATTATTATTATATTTTAATAGTTACTATTTCATTTTAAATGAATGTTTTAGATAGTAAAACACATTTCTGATTTTGAAATACGCGTTTTTCGCTCATAAGCTTCTTATTATCTGTACTTGAAAATTTTTTGATAAAAATGACCGAAATGCCCCTGTGAGTTGAAAATCATTTTCTGGTCACTTTGATTTGAAAGTGACTAGTAATTATTTAAAATTTGATGTTCGGCAAATTGACACTCACAAGGGAGGTAAGAAAACTAATACGAGAGCCTTGTGGGGTTTCAGTGAGTATTCGAGGTATGAATGCCTATCAAGACGTCGCGATAGTTGTCACGGGCTCGATGGGAGTTCCGAGTAGTGATAGGCATATTCCTTGAAGCTTTCAGTGGTTTTCTTCTCCATATTTTGTAGAGAGAGGCGATCTGGAGCCATATCTATAACATGCTTACATTAGGCTACGAATGCCCGAGCAAGGTCTTTCCATTTGTGGATTTGGTTACGGTCCAATTGGATACACCAGTTTGCTACAACACCAATGAGGTTGTCTTGGAAGCAGTGTATCAAAAGCTTATCATCATGTACGTATGCAGCCATTCTCCTACAATACACGGTGATATGCATGATCGGATAGTTGGTTCTATCATATTTTTCAAAATCTGAAACTTTGAATTTAAGAGGAATGACCATATCAAGTATTAGACAAAGTTCTATTGTGTCCATGGAATAGTACATACCCATCCCTTCTACCATGTGTAACCTCTTTTCCAGCAAGTCAAACTTCTGTTGGGTATCGAGGTTGTCTTTTGATTCACCAAAGCCACAATTGAGTTTTTCTTGTTATTTCGGATAATCTAAATCAGGCACAGAGATAGGATCAGAAGGACTCGTCCCTCTAGTCGGCCTTGGTTGAAAATACATCAGAGGTGGTCCCATAGGCAAAGACATTATGAAGAATGGATATGGACCCACTTATGGCATATGGGCCGAAGTGTTTCTCATTGGTGGTGGAGTAAACCCTGGTAGATATGTAGGTTCTGCATTAGTTTCTAAAGGCTGTACCTTTTTAGCCGTGCTAAAACTCCCCCTCACTCTTTTTCCTTTATCTATTGACATTAATTCCAAAATCTTAGCTAATTGACCCATGATCTTTTCTTGCTTCTTTTCAATTTTGTCCATCATTTATGAATGTTCATACCCCATGACCTTTGAGCAAGCTCTCGTGTTGTACCTATGAAGGATTCTGTTCTCTGGAATTTTATTCTTTATGATCATTTGCATAAGTTAGAATTTTATTAAAATAATATTGACAGATGCATATTATTAATTATTATTATTTTCCATGTTTTTATTTAAATGAATCATGTGATTGTAATGCAAATGAAAAGTATTGAAAAGAAAAATAAGAAAAATATTGGCCATCCAACAACAATTACCATATGAAAATCCATATCCATAAAATTGAATATCTGATTACATCCATGTTGAAAACATTCACATCAGTGCTTTTCAAAACGAAGAACCAACTTTACCATACTAGTATTGCACCATCCTAAGATGATCAATCAATCGCTCATTCAACTCGTCTTTTGGAAGAATTTCTCACCTAAACTCTTTTGTTTTGTTTGCCATTTCTCTTGCCTTGAATGCTACTTCTCTCATTTGCTGCATTATCCACTCCATTTTTGCTTTCTTTCTTTGGAGATTTGTTTACACAAGTCACTTTTTTCCTTTATCTAAAAATATTCCCACCTCACAGCTTCATATTGTCCTTTATAAACTTCCATGGCGGTCTCCATCAAGTTACTGTCATTCCTTAGTCCTTGTATGGTTTGTTCATGCCTTTGCACTTTGTTTTGCAGAGTACCATTGATTTTTTGAATCTCTTGAATTCTGGTCATCAAGGAAGAATTTGTTGCATTTGATCCTTCGAAGTTGTTTTTCCATTCATCCCGCTCTTCCAAGGCCCTTCGTACTTTTCTTGTTATTTCTTTCTTCATCTTTTCCAACTCATCTTCATATCTTTGTTTCATTTTTGCCATTTCCTTCTCGAGTTTCTTCCTTGCCAACTTACTCTCTAAAAGGACATCTTGGGGCTCTAGATTCACAGGAAGCTTCAATGTATTTTTTTGAGGGACACTTAATGTCCTTCACCCTCTAAGCATGCCATGCCAAATATCCCGCAGTAACCTCATCGATAAATCTTCCTTAATCTACCCTACTTGTCTTCTTCCAATCTTGCATAATTTCTTAGATTTTCTTCAAAGTTCCTGGCTCCCTATATGCTAATTCTAACTGATTGAGTAGGTGAGTCATGGGCATAAATTGCTTAAACCCAAATAGTCATCGTACCATTATCGAGGCATAACTAAATGCCCCCCAAGGCCTCATCAATGGTACCCATGGCTTGCCCGCACTTATACATTACTTGTATTCTGGGCATCCAAGGGGCTCTCCAAGTCGCCTCGACACTTATCAACTTCCTAAGCCTGTCGATCCATTCTTCCTTTTTCTTGTAAACTGGCCATTCACTTTTATAGAATTCGAGGACTGGACATCTTGTAAACAAAAAAGGCTTCCAAAATTTACTTACTCTGCACTCGAAGTGGCTTTTGATCTATATAGTAAGAAGCTAAGTGCACCAGATAAAATGTCCCTCGTCTTTGCGTCGATAGTAATTCAACAATCTGAAGGTCTTAGCTAAGATAAATGGAGCTAGGTTGATATTCCGTGTCACCTGATCAAAGAAATCTATGTCCGATACTTCGACATGACCAAGAACCTTCAGAAAAACCACTAATCCGTATATTGCCATTGCAAAAGCTAAAAGACCTTGCTCATCCTCCATATGTTTCTTAATGTAACCATTCAAGAAGCTCTATGGAAAGTATTTTGGTATCTCCTTTCTTTTTCAAATGTTGATCCACCTTCTTAGTGGCCATATCTAGTAACTTGGTTAACTTTCTTCGATGTTCTGTTCTCTCCAATATATTTCATCGGGCTATATCTGCTTTATGTGGAGTAATGAGGAATATTCTTCTATGGTTAGTGTCATATCCACCTCATTGAACATGAAGCAATGATATGAGGAATCCTAAAACTGAATGATAGCTCTGAGCATTTGGTCATCCACGGGTACATAAAAGAGCCATTCAATATGTCAATACGTGCTATGAAAATTGTCCTCGGTTGGCATGCTTCCATTGCTTCTAGATACTTATCATTTCTATAAAGTCATTTTGTTAAAGATCGAGTTGAACTTTCTTTGATAAGGTTGAGACATGTCCTTAAGTCAAACAATCCCCTTTATCTTGCTAAATTTGCCTCATTTGTAGTTCTACCTCATAGTCATTTCTGTATTTGTTGATGATGATGCCATAGATGTAATTAGGATCTCTTTGGTTAATAGGTGTTGTGCAACCAATATTTCTCCTACATGAAATAGTGATGTATGTAAATGTGTGCATGTAAAATGCAAATGACAACCAAAATAAACTTAAGTTAGTATATTAGAGATAGTAAATTTTTAAAAACAATTTTGATTAAAAGAAATGAAAGAATAATAATTAGTACCCTGTGTATTACAAACGTCATTAGACATTATCTACTCCATGATGCTTTATTATTTTGTGGTGAAAATTTAAAGTAGAGGGAGTAAAAGAAATTCCTTCACGTGTACCTATTCAGAGGGTATACTCTCGCAAGTAAGGTTCTACCTAGGAGTAAGTTGCTCATGGTATTCTATATGCTGAGTTTGAATAACAAACAGAGGTAAAAGTTCCTAAATCACTCCTCACTGTCGTCCATGCGAACTAGTAAGGCACCCCAGTCCTCACTTATTGCAGCTTTAAATGGACTGGGTTCAATCTGAGTGGGAATCTTCACTAACCCGTGCGGAGGTTATCACCTCACGAGAGCGTAACTACTAAACTCCCTCATAAAAATGGACATAGCCCGGATAAAAAGCTTATGCATGAATGCAAGATGTGTTGTGTGTGTGAAAGAATATACTAATCTTGGACCAATAATCTTGCATCCCTCTATCCTAAATTCCCTGTAATTATTAAAAGCAATAAAGCAATAATAACGAAATAAATAAATAAATGGATTGAACAAAATAGGCATAGTAAATCATTAATTTTAAAGGAAACATTGAATTTATTTAAGACCTTGGATAACTTATTATTAATTAATGGTTCGACTCTCGGTTTTTCCAGTGGAGTCACCAACTTTCTAACTTGCGAGTCCGTGAACCCAATTGCTAGACGCGAGGAAACACTTAGGAGTTGCCACCAATCTTTTCTAGGTGTGGTTGGCCATCTATTGATTCGATTCTAATCGACGAGGTCTTATATTGATTTTAAGTCCGTCGAGAGAATTTTAAACTGGTCTACAATTTTTTAAGATTAGGTTCGGGAGTACAGTTATGCCCAAAGAGGGATTAGCACCTCCGTGACGTCCGTTCCATGAATAGTACCATTTAATTTTAGATTATCCTAGTGGAGCTTTAATTTTGAAATTTATTATGTTTCCTTAATTATTATTCATTTATTTTATCCTCTATTAAAATATTTTATTTGATTTTACGAGTGTGATGTGAGCATGATGCATTCGTGAAATGCATGGTATGAAATTTAAATAATGTCGGATGGATAACCTTTTATTGAGGAAGTTAAATAATATTACTAATTTAGTTAATTGCTTAATTACTAAAACATTTTTTCATTTGATTAGTTAAATTCTATAATTTTAAATCCTAAACCTTAATAATTTAAATACAAAACCTTAATAATTTAAATACTTTTAAATTTTACTAAATTTACTAATACATTTGCAATTAATTAATTACTAATACATGATTCCTCATAATTATGTAATTAATCCACCAAACCCCTTAATTAAAAAACCCTAAATAAAATATTATATAATATTACTAATTTAATTAATTGCTTAAATACATATAACACATTACACACCTTAACTAATTAAATTATTTCATTAACTCATTTAACACCTTCATTTATTTAAATTAGTTAAAATATTTATTAATTCCCTAAACACTTAATTAATTTAAATAAATAAAATATTATATAATAATAATCATTTAATTTATTGCTTAATTACATATAATACATTACATTACTTAATTAACTTAATTATTTAATTAACTCATTAACACGTTAATTAATTTAAATATTTTTTAAATTAAATAATATTACTAATTTAAACATTTTTTCATTTGCTTAATTCAATTTGATAACTAAATATTAATTCCATTAATTTAGATATTTGCTTATTTACTAAACTTTTCTTAATTACTAGCTTACTAAAGTTTGCTTAATTAATTACTAAAAATTAGTTACTAATTTTTAAAAACAACTAATTAAACCTAAACCAATTTGTTTTTTCCAATTTGATTTTCTCAACCAACACCTAAACTCTGCTAGTAGCTAAATACCTAAATACCAATAGCCGAAAGCCAAATCAAGCAAATTTTGCTTGAAATCACTACACACAGCAACAAATTCAAACACATACACAACAAATCATAATTCCAACAAGAATAATGCTTAAAATTTTAGCATTAAATTCAAGCAACAAATCATAATCTAGCAACAGTCACAAATTAACATGCTCAAAACCTTAAACTTTAAAATCAAAAAAAATTCTTAAACCTTAAACGAAAGAAAGCTAACCTTGGGTTTAGGGTAAACTCAACCAAAGAAGGAAATGGAGAATGTAGGTCAGACAAAGCTTTAATGGAGGTTGAGGGTGGGTGGACAAGAGAAGGAGAATGAAGGAAATGAAGAGGACCCATGTAACGACCGCTCCTTGGTCATTGCCGATGTTTAAGACCTTCAGGAGAAAGACCTACCAAGTCCCGAACAAGCCTTATTGAAAATCTTGTTAATCACTATACACATTTATTAAACCGTATTAATACTTAAACCATATATATTTATATCATGAATTTAACAATAAACATAATAATCCAAATTTTTATTTTTTTTAAGTCATAAAATCATGAGTAAATACATTGAGTTCAAAAATCCCAAATTTTTATTTATATCAAAACTAATATATGTTTACATAGTAATACCAAAGTGCTACAACTCGACCTCTATTAGCGGAGCGACTCGAGATAGAATGCTAAGAGATGCCTTTACTTATCCGTGGTGGACCGTACCTATCGATGATTACACGCTAAGTCGATCCTTGTCTGCAAAAGGAGAAATAAAAGGGGGGGTTAGTCTCACAGAGTCAGTGATCATCGGCTCCGTGAGTAGGGTGTAGATGGGAAACAAGCAATAAGGTAGAGATTTTGAATATTCAAAATTTGCAAGTGTAGATAACAATATTTTAATTCAAACGGAGATTTGTGCCATATATAAAGAAAATAATTGTAAAGCCCAACCCTGTGTTATTTTTTTTACATGTCATTCACATGAATTGGAAAGCATGTTAGCATCTTGAATTGCCTTGAAAAGTTAGATAAATGACGATATTGCCTTTAGGGGTACTGATAAGTCAATTATGCCTCGGACTAGTTCAAATAGGAATTTTAAGGTGAAATTAAGAATTTCACAGTCTAGAGATTACTCAGAATAGTGATTCGGAGTCCAAGGTTCAGTTTGGGGTTAATCAGGAAAATTGACCGATTAGGGACAAAATAGTCATTTTTCAATTTCAAGACAAAATGGGGATTTTTAATAAAGATTTTGATTTTTATGACCAAGAATAATTATATGAAATACAATATGATTATTGGAACATAAAATAAAGTTTAGCAATGAAAAAATGCAATTCTCGATATTTTTAGGACAAAAGGGTAAAATAGTAATTTTGCCACTAAAGGTCAAAATGGAAATTTTTAAAGAGGATTTTGGCCCCATTTGATGTATATTGATTATTTAGACTAATTAAAACATAATTTGAGGTTGAAAAGTGAAAAGGAAATGCAATTCCGGTACATTTTGGAGAACAGGGGCAAAATGGTAATTTTACCATTGGAGGACCAAATTTATTTTTTCAAGAGAATTTAGATCAAATTTGACAAATTGGAGTGTGGTATGAGTTTGAGGACTGAAAAATATGCCTTGTTGCAATTTTTCAATCTTTGGGGCAAAAATATAATTTTGCACTTTTTCGAGGGCAAAAGTGTAATTTCACAAAATTACACTATAAAAATCATTGAAATTTCTTCTAGAAGCTCCTGGAAAATTAGAGGATAAGGGCTGGAATTTATTTGGCTGAAAAGAACGTCAAAAAGGAAAGTCAATAAATAATAAATTAATAAACAAAATGCCATGTGTAAAAAAAAATTTAAATAATATTTTAATTAGCCTTATAAAAGGCTTGGAATTTCTAGAGGTTCTTCATATCATGGCCGGCCATCAAAGGGAGCAAGAACGAAAAGAAAAACTCAAAACCTAGGCTGAAAGTTTGGGAAAAACAAGGAAAAATCAAGTGTCCAAGCAATTAAAAGGTAAAATTCATTAATTTTCTATGTGATTTCCATTACCCATCCATTCTTTTTTCATTTCCATGAAAAATTAACATATGGGTATGACGATCCCTTGCTGAACCAGCATCCTTAGGTGGGTTTTGATTCATTTTGTTGGTAGATTTTATGGTGATTTAATGTTATTAAGTGGGTAGAAATGGAAAGTAACAAAAACTAGTGAGAAAAATGATTTTTCTCCATTGACACCCTTAATGCCGAAATTTCCAGGAGAGAAATGGCTGCTGAAAATGATGAGATTTCATGGAAATTAAATGAATTATGATGAATTAAGTGTGTAGAAAAATTATGAGAATTTTTAGAGCAAAAATCAAAAATTTTACCCACTAGGGGTATTTTCGTAATTTCAATCCGAGACTGAAAATTTGCATCACACTGAGGGACATTAAGTCTAATTGGATATAATTGAGGTATAGAAAGTGAAAAAAAAATCGATTCGGATTTAAAATGAAGATTTTAGCAATTTAATCGCGTGTAGGCGAATTAGGCCGAAAACCGTGTTTAAACGGTTATTCGGACAGCTTAAGGTGCATTTCATGCATTCATGTAGAAATTATAGAGCCTGAAATCAATTATAATTAATTGATTTGATTTATTGAAATTCGTGCCACGCGTAACGCGTAGGGGGTGAACCGTCCGAAAAAGGTAAGGAAATAGCTACGAACGAGCAATACTAGGGGTATTCGAAACTTCTGAAACCTATGAGTGGATAATTTACCGTTTTCAATATCTGAAGTAATTTTATCTGGTTATATGCTATAAAAATAAATTGAATTTTTTAAATAATTTTTAAATCGAAAAATCGATTTAATAACACTGAGTATGTGGAGATCGGTTTAGATTTGTGTTCTTTTATTAAAATTTAAATTATGACTTATGATTTTGGTGAGCATGCTTGGCTAATTTATTGTGTTAAAAATTGGCATGAATTGCTGTTTGCTGTGTAGACTGGTTATTATTAAAATGGCCTTGTCATGCTGTTGGATTATTCTATAAAATTGATGGTTCATAATTAATGAAACACTGCAGTGAGGGTTGTCGTGGACTGCCTTTAGGAGGAGCACGGAAAAACTTGATTATTGGTTACCTCGGTCGTAGAGGCAAGTAGGGTAACTCCCGAGGTAATGTTACGATTAACTTCACATTAAACCACCGCGTGAAGATGAGTTTAGCCAATGCCAAGGATTGGCTGTATTTGAAAAATTATGAAATTCTAACAGCCTTGACGGACTCGATTAGGCACTCTGATCAAGTGTCCACGAGTATGAGATTTGGCTTAAGCCTGATTTTGTATAAATAAAACATAAGCCTTGTATTTTGTTAAATAAGATTGATTTATACAATTGTATTAAATTGGTGCTATTAACTATATGATAGCATTGTGTTTTATTTATATTGTCTCCATCTACTTTACTTTAGATATCGTGGATGGTAGTTATCTAACTCACTGGGTTGTAAAACTCACCCCCTCAATTTTTCCCATTTCAGGCTCATAGGCATCAGTAGATAGAGAGTTTTGTTGAGGAGAAAGCTTGGAGAAGTAACCTTCAGTCTCAAAGGTTCATCTCCTAGTCTATATTTCTCTATTTTGGGCCCACTTAACATTGTAAATTAAATTTTATATTTCAGTTATCTGTATTACTGTATGTAGTAATATATTTTGTTTTTACGCTGTAAAAATTATATCCGGATATCTATATAAAAATTGTTTTATAAGAAAATATTTTATTTTATGGAATATTATTATTTTATTCCATTAAATGTAATTTTACTCAAATTTCATGTTTTAGATATCCGATTTCAATTCCGACTGCAAATTATAAGATCTCGACGCATGAGCAACATTTTTTCCAAAATTTGAAATTTTTGACGAAAAATGATCGAAACGCCCTTGTGTAGTAAATTTTGTCTTTTTCTCTGTTTTCGTCCGAAATTGGATGAAATGTTTTAAAGTATGAAATTAATAAATAAAAACTCACAGTGGGGTTGGAAAGACTGGTACGAGAGCCTTGCAAGGTCTCGATATGGTACTCGGGGGATGAGTGCATATCGGGATATCGTGGCGGTTGTCACGGACTCGATGGTGGTTCCGGGTCGTGACAATAATATCGAGAATTTCTTTTAAGTTGTAATCAACCAAAATGTATATCAAGTAAAAGTAAGTAAAATTTTATGCATCAAGATAGTTAACAACCACATTCAAACCAAATAATTTCAAATATCATTTTAAATCTCGTTTTCATAAAAAATCTTTGCCGTTGAAATTATTTCATGTATTACTCAAATTAAATCAATAAAATTTCACAAGCTCCCTCAAAATCAAATATTATTTAAAATTATACATGAACATAACTCGCCTCATATGCGAGGAGTTAAAATTCATTTCACAGTAAAAATAAGGGAGCTGCAAAAACTATATAATTTCGTTTTCACCATGCAAATAATTATAAGTTTGAAAACCTAAAGAGATGTCACTTTCAAGTAGGTAATAAAAATATAAACTCATGGTCCTGCTACTGCGTGTTAACATCCGAGAGCATCGCTTCCATTGGATTCCCCCATGCCATGGCAATCTCAACGATGTTGGCTGCCATCGGAGAGTCAAGCGATCACAACCGAGTAAATCACTGGTGCCCTAGCCACGTATACATATAACACAAGCCGTGGGCCTCACCACATCTATCTGCCCGTCGACGACCCGAAAGTTCTCTAGTTAGAGCTCACTCGTGCACGGGGGTCACACTTAATCGAAGTGATAACCGGCCTACTCTTGAATCTCTCAGTTTATAAAACAATTTTAGAATTTACATTATGTTCCTTGAAAGCTCATCTCAAAATTATTTCCAAAACATTCAACATAAGGTATGGTAAAATCTATTATCAATTTCACAAAGTAAAATTTATGCATGAATTTCAAAACAACAATTCGCATGGTGAATAAGCATTACAATCATGAATGCACACTGCACAAATATAAGGCACATTTTTTATATAAATCGTCTTGAAAGGCTTGTTTTTCGGGTTAATATATTTTATGTATAATTTATACTTTTATATTCAAAACACGTTAAAAAAAATTATAGCAACCATAAATTTCCTAGAATTCTACCAACTCATGTTTTCCATAATTTTTGCATGTAAAATAAATCATATATATATATAACAGTAGAAATTTTTAAAATGGGCACCCCTTACTCACCTCATAATAGCGGGACGCTATTTCGCTATTGATTCGTACGGGTATATAACTACTCCTATTTGCCGATCACGTTATCACCTCCGGTACGCCACTATAGCAAACATTCCTCTTTTACGTACTTCTTTACTGGGCTAAGATTGAACCAATGGATTTGGATTTTGAAGTGGGGTGTCCACTTGTCTCTTGTTGGCCTGTTTCCCTCTTTCTCTTCTTTTTTGGACCTTTCTTTCCTTGTTGCTATTAGGCCCTTCTTATGGGCTATTTCCACGTATCCTTATTGGGTTATGCCTATTTTTTTTCTCTCTTGTTTTTTTTGTTTTGGCTGGTAACACCTTTCTTCTCCCCCCCCTTTTTTCTTTTTTTTTTTCTTTCTTCTTCCTTGCCTACGTCGCACCTTCTTCTCTCTCTTTTTCCTTTCTTTTTTTTCTTTCTCTCTCCTTTTCCAACCGGTCGACCTTTCCATCATTGTCACTTACACCGCCAGATTGGCCTTTTCTCTCTCTCTCTCTCTCTCTCTCTCTCTCTCTCTCTCTCTCTTTCTCTCCTTTTCTGTTGATCGAGCCTTTTCTCTGCTTTAAACCGATGGCAACTAATCCAAGCTCTATCCTCTCTAATAGACGACGAAAACCCAAGCTCCATCCTCTCCACCAGCGGCAACTAACCCTCTTTTGGTTCACTCAAGCTAAAAGAAAGCCTCTCCTTAGAAATCAAAATTTACCCCTAAAACCCCAAACCAAAAACTCTAAAAAACATTCCTCTGCATCTCTCATTTTTCATTGTATTATTTATATATTTTTATTTTTACTTTTTATTCATTTACCACTTGGCTGACCGGCCCCTACCTCATTACTTAAAAAAAAAAAAATTGTTTGACTCCCTTTATTTTCCCCACATGGGCGGCTACCCAATTTATCACCTTTTTACTACTTTTTTTTTATTTTATTCCCTCTAGATATTAAAATTTACATGTAAATCCTCAACTTCATTTTATTTACTACACAACCTTCCAATTTTCGTATTTTAAAATTTTATCCATGTTTAAAAATTCTAATCTCCTTCTATCTTTCTTCTTTTACACATGTACAACCAAAATATTAAAGTTGTGTTTTAACGTGGTATCACCATAATATTTAAATATTTACTTACCCACGCTAGCTCAATTTAATAAAATCACACGAGCACAATTATCATCGTTTTCTCTCCAAAATTCTTCCTTCTCCTCCCCCACTAAAATTATTCATATACCTTTATTCCAAACTAATTTTCGTAATTAATAAAATATTAATATTTTAATATTATTTTATCCATAAAATAATATTTTATTTTAAAATATTCTTTTCACCCATAACCGCTCTTTAACACTTAAATTTACATCAAGTGATCCTTCGTCTTATCGATAAGGTCTTATTGATGACTAAACGAGGATGCGGGATATTACAGTCTCCCCTACTTAAACAGAATTTGTCTCTAAATTCACGTCAGCGTCATGTTACTAATGTCACTTTACAATCGTACTTCACTTCCTTCTTCATAGGGATTTTAATTTATCCACCACATTTACTTTTGTTTCAACTAAAACACGTTACGTAGGTCTCTTGTCATCTTGGAAATCAAAACCATGGTACTCCTCACAATTGTCTTCTATTATCACCATGATCCCAAGTATGCCTTAAATTCCATTATTAATTTTAATCATATTTCCATCTTAATCATGCCAATTTCGATCACAATCATGCTTACTTATATATGCCCAATCATTATATGTTTACTTCGTTTCGTGCTAAACTTCTCGACATTCATTCATCTAGGTCCCATATACTATTACATAACTCAAAACACTATAAACACACCATTTTCATTCTTGTGCATATTTTCAACATTGGGGGAGGTTTAAGCCTTCGATTATTCCCACATACTTCATATTTACTTTGCTTCTAGGCGATTTAATTCTTATTGGTTTTTTTGTAATGTGCACGTCATAAGATTCACACTTCAACATCATTCTTAAGCCAATGAGATTTACATCATGCAAAAAGGCAACTCACTTGCCAACCGTTAACTTTGATTGTAGTTCTTTCATTCACCATTAATTTCTTTTCATTAGTTCAATTCCTTCATGTCTCAAAGCATGACATCATTATTAACAAAGTTAAATTTCATCTTCTAAATCAACCCTTCCAAATATTCACATTGTAATAGTTTCACCATTTGTTCTCCATTCGTGGCTTTATCACCATATAGAAAGTTTAGCATAACCATGAAATAACACTTCCTTTACTTCCATATCTCGATCATATTATTCTATTTTTGACTATTATTCTGGAATTCTCCTTATATCCACATAGCTCCATTTCTAATGGTATATCTTATTATTGTACCACCAATGCAACTCATTAAGCATATTGTGCTCAAATCTCAAATCATTAAAAAAAATAATTCTTTATTCCCTCCAATGACATGAGTAACTCCACATATATATATCCATTAAATGTCAACATCCATTACCACATATAAGAAGCCTTTTTTACTTTCTCAATTTCATCATTTTTAATTTATCCTTCTGTTTCATTTCCATAGATCATAATTAGTCCACGAACATCAAAATATACTCAGTTCCCAAATTACTCTTTGGACATTTAAGTTATCATTCAACTTGTATTCTACCATACTTTATCCCTCATATAGTCCATGTGAACTCACATTATGCCGATGTACAACTTTACGTACTTACAAACTTAAGCTTTCCTCTTATCATTTCCAACCATATACATAAGTTTCATTATACCACGCATCCTTGTATCATATTGTCATTAACCACATTTCAATCGTTAAATATCATTTTCATCCAATCACAATCCGCTATCTACAAATGCTTTATGATCTCATTGAGTCTTTAGAGGTTTTCTTTAATTCATCATTGCATCTTATGCAATATCTCAATTCCTGAAAGTCATCTTCGTTTCTCATTTACCTTTTATGCTTCCATCCTATATATTCTTATTCATTTCGATATTAGTTAGTCACTTGAGATTTAGATTCATTGGAGTCGTGTACACCTCTTGCGTTTTTGAATTCCAATTTCCATATTAGGGGATTCTCATTAATTAGCTTCATTATCGAGATTACCTTCAATCATCTTGTACTATTCCTTTACATCAATATGCCATTATTTTCCTTTTAGCATTTACACAGTCAATGTTGGTAATTACAAAACTTGAAATAGGATTTTACTTAAGTCCCTATTAATATCATTGCCATTTTCAAACTTACATCACGTGACCACATAACCTATGGTTTAGCCATTAGGCTCCTCGACATTTCCAAATACTACACTACCTCATTATGCATGTAAAATATTCCAAAGTACTATTAACCATCTTTATTGGCACTAGTAGTTGGATGTATTCTCTTCAAAATTCTATGCATTTCCAACACTTAGTTACTTACGTATTCATTAATCCCTTAAACACATCTAGTTCAAAAGCATGCATTTATCTTCTGAGAAAGTTGGATGTGTCCTCATTGATTCATACCTCTATTTATGTTCTTAGGTTTTTAGTACACCACATAATTGACCTTGTCTTATTACTAATCTCTTTTCTTTCAACTATATCAAATAAGATTGCAACTCCTCCTAACGATATGTAAATTAGCTCATTTGTTATACCAACCTTATAATTCTTCATTCCCAATTTCCTCATTGGGTATTGACAGCCCTTTATTTCTTAAAATTCATCTGTAATTAACTTAATATTCCTCTCAATTCTTTACATCTAGTTGATCTCAAAGACTTTCCATCTTCCTTTTTACTTACATGCCACTATATATATATATATGGCAATAAAGTAACTTTTCACTTCATGTTTCATTCTCTAATTCATTTAAATCTTCACATAATCAATGTGTAATATCAAGGTCAATGAACCGAATTCAGCCTATAAATTTATCTTCATATTTTCCACACCTTGCTCACGCATCCAACACATGAGATGTTCATGGTGCCGTGGCGCTAGACAGTTAGTGTTGCGGTGGTGCAATTGCCAGAAATTTCTTCCATAAGGAAGTTCTCCCACCTTCAAAGTTACTACTTCAATCCCTCTCAACCATATGGCTTCCCATTCCTAGTATTCCACAATTCCTTGGTATTCACAACTAATGGTCTTCCTTGTCTTGCAACTCACATAGTCCAATCACTTCAACTTAAAATTGTCACGAAATAAATCCATATGGATCAACATCTTATGCTTATCTTATTATTAGTTCAAGAATTTCATCTTTTCTTACTTTCATATTTACTTCAAATAGTGTATTTTTAGGTCAATTATCACCATATAGTATCACGACACTATTTACCTCCATTCTACTATCATTCATACTCTATAGGAATTAATTAAAAGATTTACATACTTTGACTAATGCTAATTCCATTCAACCATATCTTAAATACTCCAATCTTGTAATTTACAACTCCAAGTGTATGCCCATATATTGATAACCTTCATATATTCAATGATCATGAAAACTATAATTTACAAATAACTTTCTATCATACGCACGCTATCAGAACATTAATTTCAACTTATTTATCTCACCCTTTATGTGGTATGTCAAAATTATCGTTTAGGTATATTTCACTACTAATAATCATATTCCTTTACCATAACATTTAGTGCAAATTTGATTAAGCAATTGTCTCTAAATAACTCTTAAATACATAAATATCAAATTATACACAACTTAATGTTAAGATCATTGACTTCACTCATCAATTCTTAACCAATCACACTTATAAAGTGAATAATTTACTTAATTATTGCATCTCCCCCTTACGGTCATAAGATCAAAGTTGTCCTAAACTTAAGATGCAGAAGTTCCCTCTTAGAGCATGTCCAAAAATCAGTATTTTCTAAATCCTTTACCTCTTAAGAGATTACATTCTAGACTAATCACTTATACCTTGGGTTGCATACTGAACCAAACAGATTTTTAAATTGACCTTTAAAGCAATTCGTATATCAACTCAATTATAGAACTTTGTATGAATTTAGACTAGATTCGACATTCCTAAGTCATTTAACTTTAAACTACCGAATCCATAACTAGTCCTTTAATTTATTGGCTTCGTGCTAAGCATAACAAAATTTAAGCTCGTCCTTAGAGCATATTTGTTTGCTAGCCTTTTACTTCATGACCATATATCAATTATAATATTCGCTAATTTTCACCCTTGAGCTAATTCATGTACTTATAACTATAAACCATAATAGGTCAAATCAATTCTTGCGATCTCACAATCATTTAATTGAAATCATACCGGCTCTCTTTTAAACTACTGTACATATTCAACACATATTCACATATAAAATATTTCAGAAGCCCATCACCATTTATACATATGACAGAACAAGCTTAATTAATGTAGTGCAATTACTTTCGTGTACGTGAGTGTCAATTTACACCTCCCTTAATACTTAGATTTGTAAATCTCAAGCGAATTTCAACAATCACTATTCATTCCAATCAAAATTTCGCCCCTTATTTGTCACGACCCGAAACTCTCATCGGGCCAGTGACAACCGCCGCGACGTCTTGATAGGTATTCATACCCCGAATACTGACTGAAACCCCGCAAGGCTCTCATATCAGTTTTGTTACCTCCCCCGTGAGCTTCAATTATTGAACATCATATTTTAAATAATTACTAACCACTTTCAAACCAAAGTGACCAAAAAATGATTCTCGGTTCACAGTGGCGTTTCGATCATTTTCATCGAAAAATTTCGAAACCAAATAATTATGTGGCAAATACATGGAAAACACATAATTCGAAATCAGAAATGCGTTTTAATATCTAAAACATTCATTTTAAAAGAAACAGTAATTATCATAATATAATAAAAATATTAAATAAAATATGTAATTTCTTATAAAACAATATTTATAGAGTGTTTAGTAAAGAAGTTTTATAGCGTAAACTCAAAATAAAATCATACACACTGAAATACAATTAAACAGAGTACGCAGTACATTTACAGTGACTTGTGGGCCCACGAATATACAAAAGTAAAGAAGACAGAAACCTACTGTTGATGAGGTTGCAAAATCAACTGTCACCCTCAGCAAACACAACTATCTACAAACTAGTCTGGGCTTGAAAGGTGGAGAGAAGAGTGGTGAGTTTACACAACTCAGTGAGTAAACAAATATCTCCTGAACTATCTAAAGGCGAGTAACAAGAGACAATTAAAGCTTCTCAGCTCAAAAAAATTTCATAACGCGATAATTCATTACAATCAGTTAAAATAAAATCATTTTACTCAAACAATTAAATAGGCTTATGATTCCCAAAAAATCTTACCTCTTGCCAAAAATTCATTCTCGGGGATACTTGGCCAAGGTATCTAACCAAGATCGCCAAGGTTATTAAGATTTCATAATTACTCAAAATGCAGCCATTCCTTGCCGTTGGCCGAATTCACTACCGCATGGTGGTTAGACGCACAGTGAATTCTGTTATACCTCAAGAGTTACCTTCCGCGCCTCTCATCAGAGCTATAATATATGGGTTTTATCGTGCCCCTCTAAATAGGTCTGGTCCACGGAAACTCGTCTATTGTAGTAGCTACTAAATATCCCGCCAATTAACAAAAATTTTGGCAGCATGACTCGGCCATTTTAATTCTAACCAGCCTGCACAGCAAACAACATTTCATATAGTTTCCAACACAATAACCAACCAACCAATCATGTCACATTTTCATAAGCCATACCAATTTAAAAGTACAATTTAATATACAACAAACAGCAGTCTCCAAGTACTCTATTTTTTCAAAATTATGATAGATATCAAAACAATTTATGAAATAATTTCATTCAAACACATTTATTTAATAAACATATAAATTTATCTTTGAAATCCCTTTTTCGTAGAATTCACCAAAAACAGATAAAAATCACTTCAGATAATTAAAGTGATAGTAAGTTCACTCACTGTTTTCAAAAGTCCAGATTTCGGGTATAATCAGACTAGTGCTCCCTGGGTGTGATTTCTTTGCCACTCTCAGAGGCCTCACCACCTTGACATAGAATAAAATCAAAGAATTTACTATATTATCCCTAAATTGAAATAAACTAACTTAAACTGCTAATGCATGATATGAACTTCAAAAATTCGTTTGACTTTTGCCTAAATGTAGTGTCGAGTAAATTCGACCGATTACCCGATTAAATAACTATTGTGTCCAATTCACTTCCAAATTGCTCCATTTCTGTTCTAATACCTCAATTCACCAAACACATTTCAAATAACCTAATCTCAGCATCAAAATCCTCCCATTTCTTCATGGAAAAATTCGACCATTTGGTACACTAGCATTGTGATTTTTCCTACATGATTTTCTCACCATAATTCATCATTTTCCAAGCTATTTCCCTTGAAATAAAAACAATCCCTCATTGATACTCAACATACAAGGTTCGGCCAATGAAGGATTCTAGGGAAAATAAATATTTTTCTTGTGGTTTTGCTTCTAGACATTATTAACTATCTCTAAACATCAACATAACTCAAAATCAAGTCATTTCCATCATCAAATCTCTTCCATACCCATTCAGCCTTCATGGTTTCATCATGCTAATTCAATTTTCAGCCTTGGAAAATAAGAAATAAAGCATGGCTAAGCTAGGTTTCCAACAAAAATTAAAAGATTTTACCTTTTTGTTGCTTAGTCCTTGAAAAATCAATGAAAACTTTTGATTTTCTTGGCTAGGTTTCTTGTTTCCCTTCTTTTCTTTGCTTTTCTTCTCTTGGCCGACCAGCTTGAGTGAATGGTGAGTGTGTGGGCTCATTTTTATGGTTTAATAATAAAGAATTAAAAGCTTGCCAAATGTCATAACCTCATTGGTCCATTTTTTTAAATATTTGACTTTTTCACTTAATTTTCCACCACATTTAAATGCTATACTTATCCATTCCCACCATGAATAAAATCTACAATTTGACAAGTATTGGGTGGTGGAAATTTACTATTTTGCCCCTGGGATGGTAAAATTACCATTTCGTCCCTATACTCCAAAAATACCTAGAATTGAAAATTTTTTTATTGCTAAACCTTATATTATACTCCATATAATCAATTTTGATCAAATGTGATCAAAATCTTTTCTAAAAATTCCCATTTTGTCCTTAAATGGCAAAATGACCATTTTACCCTTAATTTGTCAATTTTCTCGATTGACTCCAAATCGGACCTTGAACTCCGAATTGCCATTTTTAGTTATCCTTGGACTGTGAAATTCCCAATTTCACCTTCAAATCCCTATTTTAACTAGTTTGAGGCATAAATCGACCTATTTATACTTCTAAGTACAATACCAGCTTTTATCTACTTTTTCGAGATATTCTAGTTTACAGGTGTGATGTCACATATACAAATGTCATGTCAGATAATTTAAGGTTGGGGTTGACAGCGCTACCCCCCTTAAAATAAAATTTTGACCCTAAAATTTAACTTACCCGATTCCAAGAATAAGTGTGGGTATTAGTTTCTCATTTGTTGTTCGACTTCCCACGTCATCTCTTCCACACGAGCATTCTTCCACAAGACTTTTACCATGGGAATGCTCTTGTTCCTCAATACTCGATTCTTTCGATCTAAAATTCATACTGGCTATACCTTAAATTTTAAATCTTCATGTAGCTCAATCAAAAGTGCCTTGAGAATGTGAGAAGGATCAGGCACATACTTTTTCAACATCGAAACGTGGAAAATATTATGGATTCGATTTAACTCTAGGGGTAACTCGAGTCTATAAGCTATTGGCCTTATCTTTTCAATAATCTTGAAAGGTCTAATATACCTTAGGTTGAGCTTTTCTTGCTTCGTGAATTGAATCACACCTTTCATTACCCAAAAGATACCACAAATCATCATAATGGTGAAATCAAACATTTAATATTTTCAAAATATTTAAGTTGTTACCTTTCCAAGGTGAAACTTTAAGAAAAACTTTATCATCCACTTCAAATTCTAAATATTTCCTCCTTCTATAAGCATAACTCTTCTGCCTATCTTGTGCCGTCTTTAGTCGCTCCCGAATGACTTTAATCTTGTCATTAGTTAAATCAATCAATTCCACATTAAATAATTTCCTTTCACCCATTTCATCCCAACAAAGCGGAGTTCGGCATTTTCTTCCATACAAAGCTTTGTATGGTGCCATGCCAATACTGGACTGAAAACTATTATTGTATGCAAACTCCACCATAGGCAAGTGTCTGTCCCAACTCCCAATAAAATCAATGACACAAGCCCTTAACATATCTTCTAAGGTCTGGATAGTTCTTTCAGACTGACCATCAGTCTGCGAATGAAAGGCAATACTAAATCTCAATTTGGTTCCGAGAGCTTTCTGAAATTTTGGCCAAAATCGAGATGTGAATCGGGGATCCCGGTCTGATAGACCTGTCGAATCTCGTAGGCCTCTACCTCAACTAAGAAAATGGAGGTTGAGGAGATGTTACTGAAGCAGAAGTGGTACATCCAGAAGCAGATGCGTCCCTACCTTTCTTAGGTGGTTGACTAGAGGATACACTCGGGTTTCTCCTCTTAGCAAACTCAGCTCGCATTTTTTGATTTTCATGTTCGAGCTTTTCGGCCCTTAAAGCCATCTGCACTATTTCCTTGTGTGGTTCTTTGCCAATTACGGTCATCCGTTCTTTGATCTCATTATGGAGCCTTTCCTCAAAGTAACTTGCTTGATCATGTTTTGTCCTCACCAATTCTGGGACGTACAACATTAAGTCGTTAAAACGAGTCTCGTACTCCTCAACCATTGAATTCCCCTACTTCAGGCTCAAAAATTCTCTTTCCTTTTCTTTTTGATGGAAATGCATGAAGTACTGACCATCGAACTCTCTAAAAAAGTCGAACTAAGTCAATGGCGTAGTGGAACAAGACTTCACCAAATTCCACCATGTTTGGGCTCTCTTTTCCAACAACCTCGTAGCCACCATCAATTTCATCTCATCATCCACTCTCATATCAGCGAGCGTCTTTGAGACTTGATTGATCCAATCCTTGGTTGTAGTGGCATTTAACTCACCCATAAAAGATATACAGCCCAGCTGCCTAACCTCTTTCAACTTCTTAGAGATAAACACATCAGGTACTGGTGGAACTGAAGGAGTAGCTGAAGGTACTATAGGTGGGACTTGACCAGTCTGAGTTTGACCAGCCATCGTCGTAAAGAAAGCTGTCAATGCTTGTGGCTCATCAGGAGGCACGACAGAAGTGCCAGTAGGTGGCACTATAGGTGAGACTTTAATCTTGTCATTAGTTAAATCAATCAATTCCACGTTAAATAATTTCCTTTCACCCACTTTCTCCCAACAAAGCGAAGTTCAGCATTTTCTTCCATACAAAGCTTTGTATGGTGCTATGCCAATACTGGACTGAAAACTATTATTGTATGCAAACTCCACCATAGCCAAGTGTCTGTCCCAACTCCCAATAAAATCAATGACATAAGCCCTTAACATATCTTCCAAGGTCTGGATAGTTCTTTCAGACTGACCATCAGTCTGCGGATGAAAGGCAATAGTAAATCTCAATTTGGTTCCGAGAGCTTTCTGAAATTGTGGCCAAAATTGAGATGTGAATCGGGGATCCCGGTCTGATAGACCTGTCGAATCTCGTAGGCCTCTGCCTCGACTGAGAAAATAGAGGTTGAGGAGATGTTACTGAAGCAGAAGTGGTACTTCCAGAAGCAGATGTGTCCCTACCTTTCTTAGGTGGTTGACTAGAGGATACACTCGGGTTCCTCCTCTTACCAAACTCAGCTCGCATTTTCTGATTTTCATGTTCAAGCTTTTCGACCCTTAAAGCCATCTGCACTACTTCCTTGTGTGGTTCTCTGCCAGTTACGGTCATCCGTTCTTTGATCTCATTATGGAGCCTTTCCTCAAAGTAACTTGCTTGATCATGTTTTGTCCTCACCAATTCTGGGACGTACAACATTAAGTCGTTAAAACGAGTCTCGTACTCCTCAACCATTGAATTCCCCTACTTCAGGCTCAAAAATTCTCTTTCTTTTTTTTTGATGGAAATACGTGAAGTACTGACCATCGAACTCTCTAAAAAAGTCAGACTAAGTCAATGGCGTAGTGGAACAAGACTTCACCGAATTCCACCATGTTTGGGCTCTCTTTTCCAATAACCTCGTAGCCATCATCAATTTCATCTCATCATCCACTCTCATATCAGCGAGCGTCTCTGAGACTTGATTGATCCAATCCTTGGTTGTAGTGGGATCTAACTCACCCATAAAAGATATACAGCCCAGCTGCCTAGCCTCTTTCAACTTCTTAGAGATAGACACATCAGGTATTGGTGGAACTGAAGGAGTAGCTGGAGGCACTATAGGTGGGACTTGACCAGTCTGAGTTTGACCAGCCATCGTCGTAAAGAAAGCTGTCAATGCTTGTGGCTCATCAGGAGGCACGGCAGAAGTGCCAGCAGGTGGCAGAGGAGGTGGCGGATATGGAGGACTCTCTGCCTGCTCAGTAGTAGGTGCTGCTCGAAACGTGGAGGCAGCTGATTCCTCCTCTACTGCATCTGGCAGCCGAGGATTGGGAACGACCCCTTCCTCTCCCAGTCAATCTAGTAACAAGTGGGTGCTCGAGTCTAAGAGGCATATTAATCTATAAAAGATAAATAACGTAGGTTTAAACAACCTCAGATTCTATATGTAGATGCTTCATATTCCATCTAACCTAACTTAACCTAACTCGAGGCAATACTGACACTGTAAATTTGAAAAACGACTTTGAAATCACAAGCTTAAAAATCAAAAGCTTTAAAACCAAAAGCTCTGATACCAATCGAATTTTCACGACCCGGAACTCCCATCGGGCCCTTGACAACAGCCACGACATCTCGATATGTATTCATACCCCGAATACCGATCAAAACCTCGCAAGGCTCTTGTATCAATTTTGTTACCTCCCCCGTGAGCTTCAATTATTGAACATCATATTTTAAATAATTACTAGCCATTTTCAAACTAAAGTGACCAGAAAATGATTCTCGGCTCATAAGGGCGTTTCAGTCATTTTCATCGAAAAATTTCGAAACTAAATAATTACGTGGCAAATACATGGAAAACACATAATTCGAAATCAGAAACGCGTTTTAATATCTAAAACATTCATTTTAAAAGAAACAGTAATTATCGTAATATAATAAAAATATTCAATAAAATACTGTAATTTCTTATAAAACAATATTTATAAAGTGTTTAGTAAATAAGTTTTATAGCGTGAACTTAAAATAAAATCATACACACTGAAATACAATTAAACAGAGTACGCAATACATTTACAGTGACTTGTGAGCCCACGAATATACAAAAGTAATGAGGACAGAAACCTACTGTTGATGAGGTTGCAAAATCAACTGAAGCCCTCAGCAAACACAGCTATCTATAAACTAGTCCGGGCCTGGAAGGTGGAGAGAGGAATGGTGAGTTTACATAAGTCAGTGAGTAAACAAATATCTCCTGAACAATCTAAAGGCGAATAAAAGGAGACAATTAAAGATTTTCAGCTCAAAAGAATTCCATAACGCGATAATTCATTATAATCAGTTAAAATAAAATCATTTTACTCAAACAATTAAATAGGCTTAAGATTCCTAGAAAATCTTGGCTCTTGCCAAAAATTCATTCTCGGGGATACCTTGGCCGAGGTATCTAACCGAGATCGCCAAGGTTATTAAGATTTCATAATTACTCAAAATGCAGCCATTCCTTAACGTTGGCCAAATTCACTACCACGTGGTGGTTCGGCGCACAGTGAATTCTGTTATACCTCAAGAGTTACCCTTCGCACCTCTCATCAGAGGTATAATATATGGGGTTTATCGTGCCCCTCTAAATAGGTCCAGTCCACGGAAACCCATCTATTGTAGTAGCTACTAAATATGCTGCCAAATTAACAAAAATTTTGGCAGCATCACTAGGCCATTTTAATTTTAACCAGTCTGCACGGCAAACAACATTTCATATACTTTCCAACACAATAACCAACCAACCAATCATGGCACATTTTCATAAAGCCATACCAATTTAATATACAACAAACAGCAGTCTCCAAGTACTCTATTTTTTCAAAATTACGGTAGATTTCAAAACAATTTATGAAATAATTTCATTTAAACACATTTATTTAATAAACATATAAATTTATCTTTGAAATCCCTTTTTCGTAGAATTCACCAAAAATAGATAAAAATCACTTCAGATAATTGAGGTGATAGTAAGTTCACTCATTGTTTTCAAAAGTCCAGATTTCGAGTATACTCGGACTAGTGCTTTTCAGGTGTGATTTCTTTGCCTCTCTCGGAGGTCTCACCACCTTGACATAGAATAAAATCAGAGAATTTACTATATTATCCCTAAATTGAAATGAACTAACTTAAACTGCTAATGCATGATATGAAATGCAAAAATTCGTCCAACTTTTGCTTAAATGCGGTGTCGACTAAATTCGACCGATTACCCAATTAAATAACTATTGTGTCCAATTCACTTCCAAATTGCTCTATTTCTTTTCTAATATCTCAATTCACCAAACACATTTCAAATAACATAATTTCAGCATCAAAATCCTCCCATTTCTTCATGGAAAAATTCGACCATTTGGTGTACTAGCACTGTGATTTTTCCTACACGATTTTCTCACCATAATTCATCATTTTCCAAGCTATTTCCCTTGAAATAAAAGCAATCCCTCATTGGTACTCAACATACAAGGTTCGGTCAATGAAGGATTCTAGGGAAAATAAATATTTTTCTTGTGGTTTTGCTTCTAGACATGATTAACTATCTTTAAACATCAACATAACTCAAAATCAAGTCATTTCCATCATCAAATCTCTTCCATACCCATTCGACCTTCATGGTTTCATCATGCTAAGTCAATTTTCAGCCTTGGAAAATAAGAAATAAAGCATGGGTAAGCTAGGTTTCCAACAAAAATTAAAAGATTTTACCTTTTTATTACTTAATCCTTAAAAAATCAATGAAATCTCTTGATTTTCTTGGCTAGGTTTCTTGTTTCCCTTCTTTTCTTTGCTTTTCTTCCCTTGGCCGACCAGCTTGAGTGAATGGTGAGTGTGTGGGCTCATTTTTATGGTTTAATAATAAAGAATTAAAAGCTTGCCACGTGTCATAACCCTATTGGTCTATTTTTTAAAATATTTGACTTTTTCACTTAATTTTCCACCACATTTAAATGCTATACTTATCCATTCCCACCATGAATAAAATCTACAATTTGACAAGTATTGGGTGGTGGAAATTTACTGTTTTACCCTCGAGATGGCACAATTACCATTTTGCCCTTATACTCCAAAACTATCGAGAATTGAAATTTTTTCACTACTAAACCTCATAGTATACTCCATATAATCAATTTTGATCAAATGTGATCAAAATTTTTTCTAAAAACCCCCATTTTGTCCTTAAATGGCAAAATGATCATTTTGCCCCTAATCGATCAATTTTTTCGATTGACTCCAAATCAGACCTCGAACTCTGAATTGCCATTTTTAGTTATCCCTGGACTATGAAATTCTCAATTTCACTTTAAAATCCCTATTTTAACTAGTTCGAGGCATAAATCCACCTATTTGTACTTCTAAGTACAATACCGATTTTATCTACTTTTTTAAGATATTCTAGTTTGTAGGTATGATGTCACATATATAAATGTCATGTCAGATAATTTAGGGTTGGGCTTGACATTATTACTATTATCACACGGGCTCCTTTATATTGATCTCATATACAATCCGTAGTCATCTAATTTTTTTCCCATTTACAATCATCGGCTCAAGTTATAGCTCCACCAATGCAAAAATTATTATGGACGTATTAGTCCGGTTCCACTTTCCTCCATCCTTTGTCGAGGAATACATCATTATAGTAACCGCTCATTAGGAGTATTTGTTTTAAAAGCTTTCCAACAACAGCTCGTGTATCGGACGGGATCTCAAACCCGGACAACGACACCACTTATGAACTTTACATGACGTTAGTAAAAAGGTAGGTTACTAGGAATAAAAGTTTATATAGCCTCTTGTCAATGACTTGTGCTGCAGTCACAAATCATAAACAAGATTCTACATTAACTTTGACAACTCCGCTTATTGACACAAAAACTCTTATGACTCGACTAAACCTAGAGCTCTGACACTAACTTTGTAACGACCACTCCTTGGTCGCTACCGGCGTCTAAAACCTTTGGGAGAGACCCACCAAGTCCCGAACAAGCCTTATTGAAAATCCCATTAATCACTATACACATTTATTAAATCGTATTAGTACTTAAACCATATATATTTATATCATGAATTTAACAATAAACATAATAATCCAAATTTTGATCTTTTTAAGTCATAAAATCGTGAGTAAAAACATTTAGTTCAAAAATCCCAAATTTTCATTTATATCAAAACTAATATCTGTTTACATAGTAATACAAAAGTGCTACAACTCGACCTCTATCAACAAAGCGACTCAGGATAAAATGCTAGGAGATGCCTTTACTTATCCGTGGTGGACCGTACGCGTCGATGATTACACACTAGGCCGAGCCCTATATGTAAAAGGGGAAACAAAAGGGGGGTGAGTCTCACAGACTCAGTAATCATTAGCTTTGTGAGTAAGGCGTAAATGGGAAACAAGCAATAAGGTAGAGATTTTGAATATTCAAAATTTGCAAGAGTAGATAAAAATATTTTAATGCAAACAGAGATTTGTGCCTTATATATAAAGAAAATAATATCATGAATTTCTTGTAAGTTGTAATCAACCAAAATGTATATCAAGTGAAAGTAAGTAAACTTTTATGCATCAAGATAGTTAACAACCACATTCAAACCAAATAATTTCAAATATTATTTTAAATCTAGTTTTCATAAAAGATCTTTGTCGTTGAAATTATTTCATGTATTACTCAAATTAAATCAACAAAATTTCGCAAGCTCTTACTCAAATTTTGTTTTCATAGTAAAAATAGGGGAGCTGCAGAAAACCGTATAATTTTGTTTTCACCATGCAAAGAATTATAAGTTTGAAAACCCAAAGAGATGTCACTCTCGAGTAGGTAATAATAATATAAACTCGTGGTCCCACTACCACGTATTAACATTGGGGAGCATCGTTTTCGCTAGATTCCCCCATCCCATGGCAGTCTCAATGATGTTGGCCGACATTGGAGAGTCAAGCAATTGCAATCGAGTAAATCTGTAACACCTGACCCTAAATTATCTGTGACAGGTCATTCACATGCAATGGATAGCATGTTTGTATATTGAATTGCCTCAGGAAACAAGTTAAATGACAATATTGCTCATAATGGTATGGTTAAGTTAAATAAGTCTCGAATCAGTTTAAACAGAGAATGGAGAATGAATTTGAGGAAACTAAAACCTATGGATTGACTTAAAACAGTGATTTGGAGTTTGAGGTTCGATTTGGAGTCAATCGAAAAAATTGACCGATTAGGGACAAAATGGTCATTTTTCAATTTCAAGACGAAATGAGGATTTTTAATAAAGATTTTGATTTTTAATGACCAAGAATGATTATATGAAATATAATATGATTTTTGGAACATAAAACGAAGTTTAGCAGTGAAAAAGTGCAATTCTCGATATTTTTGGGACACAAGGGTAAAATAGTAATTTTACCACTAAAGGTCAAAACGAGAATTTTTAAAGAGGATTTTGGCTCCATCTGATTTAGATTGATTATTTAGACTAGTTAAAATATAATTTGAGATTGAAAAGTGGAAAGGAAATGCAATTCCGGTACATTTTGGAGAATAGGGGGAAAATGGTAATTTTACCACCGAAGGACCAAATTTGATTTTCGAGAGAATTTTGATCAAATTTGATAAATTGGAGTGTGGTATGAGTTTTAGGAGTGAAAAATATGCCTTGTGGCAATTTTTCAATTTTTGGGGCAAAAATGTAATTTTTCACTTTTTAAGGGGTAAAAGTGTAATTTTACAAAATTACACTATAAAAAAATTTGGAATGGTCCAGAATCTTCTTGAAGGCTGGGGATAAGAGAGACAAGAATGTGGTGAGGATTAGGAGACAAATGGATGGCTAGGATTTAAAAGAATTAATAATATATTAAAAAAATGAATAAAACAATATTTTTTTCATTTAAGGCTTTTAAAATGCCAAAAATTCAGCCCTCATCTTCTTCAAACTGTGCCAACAAGAGAAAGAAGAAAACTTGAAACCCTAGGCTGAAATTTCAAAGAGAAATCAAGAAAAAACAAGATTCAAGCTTGAAAAAGGTAAAAATCTTTAATTTTCTTAGTGATTTCCATTACCCAATCTTTGTTTTTCATTTTTCATGCAAATTTGACATGTGGGTATGAACACCCATGCTGGCTGAATCTTGATGAGAGGATTTGGGGTGTGATTTGGTTGAATTTTAGCTTGATTAAGTGTTTTTAAGAAGTTTAGTTAAGTGTAGAAATGAAAAATAGCAAAAATAAGCAAGAAAAATAGAATTTTCCATATTGCACCAAGATTGGCCGAATTTTTAGAGAGAGAAATGCTGCTGATTTTAATGCTATTTTGTGGTAATTAATTGAATTATGATGAATTATGGCTAGAGAAAAATGTTGAGAATTTTCGGAACAAAAATCAAAATTTTTACCCATTAGGGGTAAAATCATAATTTTCATTCCAAGACTGATAAATAGACCCGTGTACACTGTTTGTGGATAATGCGAATAAAATTGGACTATTAGAAATTGAAACGGGTCCAATCGGAGTTAAATTGGAGATTTTAGCAATTTAGACACGTGTGGGCGAGTCGGTCGGACACCGTGAGAAAACGACTATCCAGACCATTTTTATCTTATTTCATGTATCACATAGAGCCTGAAATTTATCATGGTTAATTGACACAATTTATTGAAATTCGTGTCAAGCGTATCGCCTAGGTGGCGGGTCCTTCGGACACCGAAGAAAAACGGTGTAGTGAAATTAAAAACGGGAATATCGGGCACTCCTGTGATGAGGTGAGTAGATAATTTACCGTTTTCAATATCTGAAGTAGTTTTACATGATTGTGTGCTTTTAAAATAAATTGAATTTCATAAATGATTTTTAAATCGAAAAACGAATTTTTAATATTGAGTATGTGGAGACTGGCATGAAAATACGTTTATGTACTAAAATTTAAATTATGGCTTACGAAATTTTAAAAGCATGACGGCATGATTGGCTAAATTGTTTATGGTATTGGAAAATGTGAATTGACTGCTTTGTTTTGATAAATTGTTTAGAAATCAAAATTGTCAAATCATGTTAAATGAATTATTATCGATTGGTGGGTTGATGAGTCGCTGCAGTGGTGGGTTTCCGTGGACTGCCTTTAGGAGGAGCACAGTAAACTCAAGAATTATATAATCTCGGTTGGAGAGGCGCGTAGGATAACTCCCGAGATACACAGAGAATTCACTCTATGTCTAACCCAACGTGAGAGTGAATTAGGCCAACGCCAAGGAACGACTATATTTTTCAATTATGGTATAAATTGTAATAGCCTTGGCATACTCGATGGGACACTCTGATCAAGTGTTCACGAGTATAAGATTTGGTCAAAGCCTAATTTTTACAAAATAAATCATAAGCCTTGTGTTTGAATAAATGAAATTATTTGGCATGATTTTACTAAATTTAGTGTTATGCATTAATTGTTGATATGGCATTTTATATTAATATTGTCTCCATCTACTCGACTTTAAATGTCGTGGATGGTAGTTATCCAACTCACTGGGTTGAAAAACTCACCCCCTCAATTTTCCCATTTCAGGCTCACAGACATTTGTAGATAGTAAATTTTGACACGAAGTGCATTTGTGGTGGCGACCTTAGCTCTCACAGGTTCATCTTGTAGACTGTATTTCTCTATTTTGGGCCCACTTAGCATTGTAAATTAAGTTTTATACTTCAGTTATCTGTATTACTATATGTAATAATATATCTTGTTTTTACGCTGTAAAAATTATATCTATATAAAAATTGTTTTATAAGAAAATATTTTATTTTATGGAATATTATTATTTTATTCCATTAAATGTAATTTTACTCAAATTTTATGTTTTAGATATCCGATTTCAATTCCGACTGCAATTTATGAGATCTTGACGCATGAGCAACATTTTTCCAAATTTCAAAATTTTTGACGAAAAATGACTGAAATGCCCCTGTGTAGTAAATTTTGTCTTTTTCCCTGTTTTGGTCCAAAATTGGACGGAATGTTTTAAAGTATGAAATTAATAGATAGAAACTCACAAGGGGGTTGGAAAGACTGGTACGAGAGCCTTGCGAGGTCTCGATATGGTACTAGGGGGATGAGTGCATATCGGGACATCGCGGCGGTTGTCACAAACTCGATGGTGGTTCCGGGTCGTGACAATTCAGTTGGTATCAGAGCTGTAGTTTTTTTTTAAAGCTTTTGATTTAAAAGCCGGTGATTTTGGAAAAATTATTTTAAAGGAAATTACAATGTTAGTGTGGCCCCAACTGAGATAAGTCAGTTGCATGTAGTTGCATATAGAATATTAAGTCACTTGGACTTGTTTCGTTCTCTCTTATAGATCACTATGTCTAGTGAAGGACCGTTGGAATCGACAGCTGGGAGTCGCAGACGTTCAGCACCCAATAGCCCAGAAAGGTATCCTTTCAGAGTTCCTGAAAATTGGGATCCCTCAAGATTGAGAGCACAAGTTCGGACTCTTGAGAGCTCTAGTGCTACCGAGACCGATGAGAGTGTTAGTAGTAATGACACTAGTCTGTGCATTAGGAATTCTCTCTTGAGAGAAATTGAGAGAGGTGAGGAGGTGAGAGAAAGAATGAGGATAGCAGGAGAAAATTTTCTTGATAGGAGAGCACTTCCATCGGTTATTAAATATTATCCTCCTAGGGGCGAAGGAGATGCAGTAACTGTGAGTAAACTTATTATCATCTTAATTATCTAGAGTAGATTTATTAAACTCTGTGATTTTATGAAAAATGGCTTAAATGGAAAATTATTGTATTTATAGGAAAATATGATTTTATAAAATGATTTGATAAAATTTTTAGAAATTAAATGATGATTTTGGAAAAAAAGAGTAATTGGAGACTGACTGGTTATATATTTGCAAATGAAATTATTTGGCATGATTTTACTAAATTTAGTGTTATGCATTAATTGTTGATATGGCATTTTATATTAATATTGTCTCCATCTACTCGACTTTAGATGTCGTGGATGGTAGTTATCTAACTCACTGGGTTGTAAAACTCACACCCTCAATTTTTCCCATTTCAGGCTCACAGGCACCTGTAGATAGAGAGTTTTGTTGAGGAGAGAGTTTGGAGCAGTAACCTTCAATCTCCAAGGTTCATCTCCTAGTCTATATTTCTCTATTTTGGGCCCACTTAGCATTGTAAATTAAGTTTTATACTTCAGTTATCTGTATTACTGTATGTAGTAATATATTTTGTTTTTACGCTGTAAAAATTATATCCGGATATCTATATAAAAATTGTTTTATAAGAAAATATTTTATTTTATAAAATATTATTATTTTATTCCATTAAATGTAATTTTACCTAAATTTCATGTTTTAGATATCCAATTTCAATTCCGACTGCAAATTAAGAGATCTTGACGTATGAGCAACATTTTTTCCAAATTTCGAAATTTTTGACAAAAAATGACCGAAACACCCATGTGTAGTAAATTTTATCTTTTTCCCTGTTTTGGTCCGAAATTTGACAAAATATTTTAAAGTATGAAATTAATAAATAAAAACTCACAGAGGGTTGGAAAGACTGGTACGAGAGCTTTGCGAGGTCTCAATATGGTACTCGGGGGATGAATGCATATCGGGACATCGCGGCGGTTGTCACGAACTCGATGGTGGTTCCGGGTCGTGACAATTCAGTTGGTATCAAAGCTGTAGTTTTTTTTAAAGCTTTTGATTTAAAAGCTGGTGATTTTGGAAAAATTATTTTAAAGGAAATTACAATGTTAGTGTGGCCCCAACTGAGATAAGTCAGTTGCATGTAGTTGCATATAGAATATTAAGTCACTTGGACTTGTTTCGTTCTCTCTTGTAGATCACTATGTCTAGTGAAGGACCGTTGGAATCGACAGCTGGGAGTCGTAGACGTTCAGTACCCAATAGCCCAGAGAGGTATCCTTTCAGAGTTCCTGAAAATTAAGATCCCTCAAGATTGAGAGCACAAGTTCGGACTCTTGAGAGCTCTAGTGCTACCGAGACCGATGAGAGTGTTAGTAGTAATGACACTAGTCTGTGCACTAGGAATTCTCTCTTGAGAGAAATTGAGAGAGGTGAGGAGGTGAGAGAAAGAATGAGGATAGCGGGAGAAAATTTTCTTGATAGGAGAGCATTTGTATCGGTTATTAAGTATTATCCTCCTAGGGGCGAAGGAGATGCAGTAACTGTGAGTAAACTTATTATCATCTTAATTATCTAGAATAGATTTATTAAACTCTGTGATTTTATGAAAAATGGTTTAAATGGAAAATTATTGTATTTATAGGAAAATGTGATTTTATAAAATGATTTTATAAAATTTCTAGAAATTAAATGATGATTTTGAAAAAAAAAGAGTAATTGGAGACTGACTGGTTATATATTTGCAAATGAAATTATTTGGCATGATTTTACTAAATTTAGTGTTATGCATTAATTGTTGATATGGCATTTTATATTAATATTGTCTCCATCTACTCGACTTTAGATGTCGTGGATGGTAGTTATCTAACTCACTGGGTTGTAAAACTCACCCCCTCAATTTTTCCCATTTCAGGCTCACAGGCACTTGTAGATAGAGAGTTTTGTTGAGGAGAGAGTTTGGAGCAGTAACCTTCAATCTCCAAGGTTCATCTCCTAGTCTATATTTCTCTATTTTGGGCCCACTTAGCATTGTAAATTAAGTTTTATACTTCAGTTATCTGTATTACTGTATGTAGTAATATATTTTGTTTTTACGCTGTAAAAATTATATCCGGATATCTATATGAAAATTATTTTATAAGAAAATATTTTATTTTATGGAATATTATTATTTTATTCCTGTCACGACCCAATTCTCGGGCCATGACCGACGCAAGGACCCAATGAGCATAGCTCACTAAGCCCAAGCAAGCCTATTTTCACTTACTTGATCCCATACATGCTCGTGTGAGACATCCACACGTAATGCACCCAGTGTGCATACAATGCCAATTAACCATGGCACATCCAGTCACACATACACACACACACCCTTTCCGGGAGTGGACACAGCCAAAACACAATGGTATTTTTATTTTAATCACATTATACATGCACTATGCCAGTCATGTATTTAGCAATTTACATTGCTTACACATATTTACATTCATACCAGTCAAATATAAACTCTGACAATGTACATTACATGTACATATCCATCATACAGAAACCCAAGACTACCAGCGGAGACATGTACAATAAAGCGGCAACTAGTGAATGCCAGACACCTACCAGGAGATGGACTACTGTGATCCCGCGATCTAGGAATCTACAATCTCCTGATCTGAAAACATGAATTTTTGAAAACGTGAGTATAAAACTCAGTGAGCAAACATTAGATAGGAACAAGCCATAATATCGAGAAGGGTTAAAATATGATGCATACATTTGGAACACATTCATTTTTATCCAATTTATTATCAAACCCTTCCCCTCACTTCAATTTAATTTATAATGAAAGAATAATCAAATTCATACATACGCACACAGATAAGTACAACATTCCATTGTCTCACCTGCTGAAAATATCGTGTGCACCATGTGCACTCACCAGCTCATGTGCATCCCCCCACATCGTGCACATAGCTGGAGTGGTCATGTGCACCATGTGCACTCACCAGCTCATGTGCATCCCCCCACATCGTGCACATAGCTGGAGTCATCATCATGTGCACCATGTGCACTCACCAGCTCATGTGCATCCCCCCACATCGTGCACATAGCTGGAGTCATCATCATGTGCACCATGTGCACTCACCAGCTCATGTGCATTCCCCCACATCGTGCACATAGCTGGAGCTACAGTGTGCATTCCCCCACATCGTGCACCAACCACATTTTCCACATCCAATCTCACCGACATGTGTTTTTCCACACATCACACACAAATACATTTACATATATATTAACAATATCAAATGTCAATACATCACACATATTCACACATATGTGACACATATATAACAGCACAATTTCATGCCTTCATGCTTACCACAATTCATCACATAAAATCATTTTATCAGGGGCTTGTTCCCGGCACATGTTTTAATTAAAACTTTGAATAAATCGTTTAATCAGCTAATTCAATACAATGTGCATTTCCCAAATTATTTGAAATGCAAGTTCACTCACCGTCTCACAAATCCGGATGCACTCGGATTAATCGTCCTCAATTACGATTCCCTTGCCTTTTCCGGACTTCTCACCACCTTAACACAGAATAAAATTAAGAAATTACTATAATGCCCCCAAACCAATACAAATTAATTTAAATTACTAGCGTGTGATACGTAAGAGCAAAATCGCGTCCGATTATCGCATTAACGCGGTATTGCCTAATTTCGACCGTTCAGTCGATAAATTGGCCATTAAGCCTGATTCAATTCCAAATTGATCCATTCTTTTTCTAATACCTTAATTCATCCCATATCATGTAATTGATGCCAATTTCAGCATCCTACCCTTTCCAATTCCTTATGGAAAAATTCGGCCAATGCAGTGCATTAGCACTGAAAATTTTTCTACTACATTTTTCACTTTAATTTATCATTTTCCAATTTCTTTCATTTCAAATGGAACCATTTCATTTGAAATGAGACAATTCCTCATGCATTCACTACACACTAGATTCGGCCAAGGAAGAACAACCATGGAATTCAATTTCTTTCTTCCATATTTCTTCATAATCATGCTTAACTACCTCTAACTACTAACATAGTCTAAATTCAATCCAATCCAACAATCCTTCCTCATCCATACCCATTTTTCAGAATTAAACTCTTCATGATATTTCCATATTTAACCATTGAAATCAAGAACAAAAGCATTGGTAAGGTAAATCACAAGCCAAAGCAAAGATTTATTACCTTTTTCAAGTGATTTCCTTTGAAAATCACACTTTTCCTTAGATTTCCACCTAGGTTTTGTGTTTTTCTCTTTTGTTCTTCTTGTTTTTCCTTCAATTCTGGTGGGTGCCGACTTTGAGAGAGAAATGAGGGTTTAAATACTGATTTTTATGGCTTAAATAATAAAATAAACAAGGTTGCCACGTGTCACCATGTAATTGGCCCGTTTTTTGACTTTTTTGACTTTTTCTCCCATTTGATCTCCACCACTTGATTCATCAAGTCAACATCTGATCCAAGGTTGACCATGGCTGGAAAAATTTATTCTGGTAGTGGAAAATTACCGAAATGCCCCCGGGATGGCAAAATTACGATTTTGCCCTTATACTCCGAAATGTCCCGGAATTTCATTATTTTCACTGTCCAACCTCAAATATCACTAATATAAATCAATATTACCCAATTGGGGTAAAATCCTTTCAAAAAAATTCACATTTAGCACTCCGGTGGTAAAATTACCATTTTGCCCTTGTGCTCCAAAAACACTGGAAATCACCATTTTTCACTGCTAAACATCATTTTATACTCCAAAAATCATAACTGTATGTCACATAATTATATTTGGCCCAATGTGATCAAATCTTGGTTAAAAATCTCTATAAATCAACAAATGAGAAAATGACCGTTTTGTCCTTAACCGGTCAATTTTCCCGATTAACTCCAGACTGGACCTTGAACTCCAAATCACCATTCTGACCTATTCTGTGGGTCTCAGAATTTTGAAATTCCCCTTAGAATTTCTATTAAACTAATTTGAAGCTCGATTTCACTTAATTGTACCATTAGGTACAATACCGGCTTTTCAACCAATTAGACAGGGTCTCACAATTCCATTAAATGTAATTTTACCTAAATTTCATGTTTTAGATATCCGATTTCAATTCCAACTGCAAATTATGAGATCTTGACGTATGAGCAACATTTTTTCCAAATTTCAAAATTTTTGACGAAAAATGACCGAAACACCCCTGTGTAGTAAATTTTATCTTTTTCTCTATTTTGGTCCGAAATTTGACGAAATGTTTTAAAGTATGAAATTAATAAATAGAAACTCACAGGGGGTTGGAAAGACTGGTACGAGAGCCTTGCGAGGTCTCGATATGGTACTCGGGGGATGAATGCATATCGGGACATCGCAACAGTTGTCACGGACTCGATGGTGGTTTCGGGTCGTGACAAAATCACTTGTGACCCAGCCACGTATACATATAACATAGGTCGTGGCCCCCACCATGCCTATCTGTCTGTCAGTGACCCGAAAGTTCTCTAACTAAACCTCACTCGTGCCTAAGGGTCACACTTAACCAAAGTAACAACCGGCCTACTCTTGAATCTCTTAGTTTATAAAACAATTTTAGAATTTATGTTATGTTCCTTGAAAGCTCGTCTCAAAATTATTTCTAAAACATTCAATATAGGGTATGGTAAAATCTATTATCATTTTCACAAAATAAAATTTATGCATAAATTTCGAAGCAACAATTCACATGATGAATGAGCATTATAATCATGAATGCACATTGCACAAATATAAGGCACATTTTTTATATAAATCGTCTTGAAAGGCTTGTTTCTCGGGTTAAAACAATTTACGTATAATTAATACTTATATATTCAAAACATGTTAACAAAAAATTATAGCAATCATAAATTTCCTTGAATTCTACTAACTCATGCTTTCCACAATTTTTGCATATAAATTAAATCATATATAAATATATATATATATAGTTATGAAAATTTTTAAAATGGGCACCCCTTACTCACCTCACAATAATGGGACACTACTTCGCTATTAATTCGTTCGGGTATATAACTACTACTATTTGTCAGTCACATTATCACCTCCAGTATGCCACCATGGCAAACCTTCCCTATTTACGTACTTCCTTACTGGGCGAAGATTGAACCAATGGATTTAGATTTTGAAGTGGGGTGTCCACTTGTCTCTTGCTGGCTCGTTTCCCTCTTTCTCTTCTCTTTTGGGCATTTCCTTCCTTGTTGCTATTGGACCTTTCTCATGGGCTCTTTTCACTTTTCCTTATTGGGCTATGCCTACTTTTTTTTCTCTTTTTTTTTTGTTTTGGCCTGTAGCACCTTTCTTCTCCTTTTTTTTTTCTTTTTCCTCTTCCTTGTCGACATCGTACCTTTCTTCTCTCTCTTTTTCTTTTATTTTCCTTCATTCTCTCTCCTTTCCTAACCGGCCGGTCTTTCCTTCCTCCTCACTTGCACCACTCGATTTGCCTTCTCTTTCTCTCCTTTTTCACCGATCAGGCCTTTTCTCTGCCTTAAACCAACAACAACTAATCCAAGCTCTATTCTCTCTAATGGATGACGAATACCCAACCTCCATCCTCTCCACTAGTGGCAACTAACCCTCCTTTGGTTCGCTGGTCACTCAAGCCAAAAGAAAACCCCTCCTTAGAAATCAAAATTTACCCCTGAAAACCCAAACCAAAAACTCTCAAAAACGTCTCTCTACATCTCTCATTTTTCATTGTATTATTTATATATTTTTATTTTTATTTTTTATTCATTCACTACTTGGCTAATCAGCCCCAACCTCATTACTTAAAAAAAAATTTTTTGTTTGGCTCCCCTTATTTTCCCCATATGGGCGACTGCCCAATTTATCACCCTTTTACCATTTTTTTTATTTTGTTATTTATTTATTTTATTCCCTTCAAATATTAAAATTTACATTTAAATCCCCAACTTTATTTTATTTACTACACAACCCTCTAATTTTTGTATTTTAAAATTTTATCTTTCCTACACGTTTAAAAATTCTAATCTCCTTCTATCTTTCTCCTTTACACATGTACAACCAAAATATTAAAGTTGTATTTCAACGCGACATTACCATAATATTTAAATATTTACTTACCCACGCTAGCACGATTTAATAAAATCACACAGGTACAATTATCATCGTTTTCTCTCCAAAATTCTTCCTTAGTTCTCCTCTCCCACTAAAATTAGTCATATACCTTTCTTTCGGATTAATTTTCACAATTAATAAAATATTAATATTTTAATATTATTCTATCCATAAAATAATATTTTATTCTAAAATATCTTTTTCACCCATAGCCGCTTTTTGACACTTAAATTTACATCAAATGACCCTTCGTTTTATCGATAAGGTCTTATTGATGACTAAACGAGGGTACGGGATGTTACAACCCGAATGGTCAAGATGGCTAGGTCAAATCGGCATACAGCTAGGTCAGTAGTCAACGAGGGTGCAGTTAGGTTAGGTGGCATGATCGAGCGATAGAGTATCAGGGAGATAGAAAAAAAACAAAAGGAAAGGGAGAAGGGAGAAATAGGGGGAAAATGCCCATGACAAAGATTTTAATTTACCTTATCAACGGAAATTTCCTTCAATAAACTTATAACACATTAAAGTAGTCTCACCATTAAAGTTATCAAAGAAAATTTTGTTAGCAAATTCGTCATTAAGGTTTCTACTAAGTTCAAAGGCTTTACTGATGGAAATTCTATCTGTAATTTCATACCTTTGCTAACTGGTTGTTCTGTGAGCAACATTGGCAGGTAAATTTCGTTGGTATTTCTATTGTCGATGGAATATGTTACTTGGTAATCTTGGCACGCTGTTCATCCATTTAGTGCCATTGTATTGTTGATGGAATATCCATGGAACACAATTTGTTGGTAAATAACATCGGTAATACTTTGGATATGTTTTCGTCAGCAATCTATCAGCAATTGTCGATGAAATTTATCGACGAAATATTTTTCGTTAGTAAAACTTTATTTTTTTGTAATGTTTCAATTCTCCATGTTAACATCACATGGGTATAAAAATTATAAATCACGTTTTAACTAATTATAATTAATCATAAGAGTTTATTTGATTTACAAGTAAAAATATAAAAATTTAATTGAATGCAATAAAAAATAAAAAATTATTTCAACTTTCTTTAATAATTTAGGAAGTTTTTAAAGCATTATGTCTTGTTCATTCTAAGCTCTGAGGAATATTAGATATTAATCTCAAGTCTTTCTATAAATAGATTTAATTTAATTTAAATCATATTTTTCTTATGTGAATTAGTTAATTGTTTTTTGTACCGGATATATTATTATTGATGCCATATACATAAAGAATTGTTTAACTGTACATATACATGTAATTTTACAAGTAGAAAAATTCATACTAAAAGTGTTTGCATCACTTGTAATCTTTTCGTTTTTTTTGTTTACCACTTTTTAGTCTTTGTTCAATGCACCACAATCATGTGTAGATTTATAAATAGAAATTTATGAAAGGAGCGAAAAGCAATTTTCATTATGTAATTTAAAAGTTCCATGTACCCAATAAAATAAATTAATTAAGAAAGGAAGATGGAATGAATAGCTAATAGTTTTGAGTGCTTACTGCATTCGACCACAAATGTAACACCTGACCCTAAATTATCTGTAAAAGGTCATTCACATGCATTGGACAGCATGTTGGTATATTGAATTGCCCCAAGAAACAAGATAAATGATAATATTGCCCCTAATGGTATTGTTAAGTTAAATAAGTCTTGAATTAGTTTAAACAGAGAATTGAAGATGAATTTGAGAAAACTAAAACCCATGGATTGGTTTAAAATGAGGATTTGGAGTTCGAGGTTCAATTTGGAGTTAATCGGGAAAATTGATCGATTAAGGACAAAACGGTAATTTTTCAATTTCAGGACAAAATGGAGATTTGTAATAAAGATTTTGAATTTTAATGACCAAGAATAATTATATGAAATATAATATGATTTTTGGAACATAAAATGAAGTTTAGCAGTGAAAAAGTGCAATTCTCGGTATTTTTGAGACATCACGGTAAAATAGTAATTTTGTCACTAAAGGTCAAAACAAAAATTTTTAAAGAAGATTTTGAACCCATTTGATTTAGATTGATTATTTAGACTAGTTAAAACATAATTGAGGTTGAAAAGTGGAAAGGAAATGCAATTCCGGTACATTTTGGAGTAAATGGGTAAAATGGTAATTTTACCACCGGAGGATCAAATTTAATTTTTCGAGAGAATTTTGATCAAATTTGACAAATTGGAGTGTGGTATGAGTTTTAAGAGTGAAAAATATACCTTGTGGCAATTTTTTAATTTTTGGGGTAAAAATGTAATTTTGCACTTTTCGGGGGTAAAAGTGTAATTTCATAAAATTACACTATAAAAATCTTTGGAAATTTTCTAGAAGCTTCAGGGAATTGAAGTATAAGTGCTGGAATATTTTTGGCTGAAAAGAAAATCAAAAAGGAAAATAAATATTAATAAAATAATAAAAAGGTAAATAAACATATGAAAATTTTGAATATTTAATTATTAAGTGATAAAAAGCTACAAAAATCAACCCATTTTCACTCAAGGAGGGTCAGCTAAGGCAAGCACGAAGGGGAGAAGGGGAAACGAAGAACCCTAAGCTGAAAATTTGGGGAAAAGTAAAAGAATTCAAGCAAAATCACAAATTAAGGTCAAATTTCTTTAAATTTCTTATAGATTTATCTTACCCATGCCTTATTTTCTATTTTTCCATGCAAAATCACATGTGGGTATGATCACCCTATGCTGGCCGAATTTCATGGAGGGATTTTTGAGTTTGATTTGATTGGATTTTAGGTTAATTAGTTGTTTTTAGTTAGGTAGAAATGGAAAATGATAAAAACTAGTGAGAAAAATGATTTTTCTCCATTGAACCCGATTATACCAAAATTTTCAAGAGAGAAATTGCTGCTGAAAGTGATGAGATTTCATGGTATCTAAGTGTAAATTGATGAATTATGAGCCTAGGAAAATTATGGGAATTTTTAGAGTAAAAATTAGAATTTTTACCCGTTAGGGGTAAAATCGTAATTTTCAGTCTAGGAATGGTAAATTGACCCGTAGATGCTGCCATTGAGAAATTGGAATATAATCGAACAATTAGAAATTGAAACGGGTCAAATCGGAGTTAAAATGGAGATTTTAGCAATTTAAATGCGTGTAGGCGAGTCGGTCGGACACCATGAGAAAACGACTATCCGAACCATTTTTACCCCATTTCATGCATCACATAGAGCCTAAAATTGATTATGGTTAATTGACACAATTTATTGAAATTGGTGTCACACGGAACACATAGGTGGTGGGTCCCTCGGACACTAGAGAAAAACGGTGTTGTGGAATTAAAAACGGGAGTATCGTGCACTCCTGTGACGAGGTGAGTGGATAATTTACCGTTTTCAATATCTAGAGTAGTTTTATCTGCTTATGTGATTTAAAAATAAATTGAATTTATAAATAATTTTTAAATCAAAAAAATTGATTTATTTACACTAAGTATATGGAGACCTAATTATTGAATTGTGCTATTTATGCTGTAAAGCCCAACCCTGTGTTATTTTTTTTACATGTCATTCACATGCATTGGAAAGCATGTTAGCATCTTGAATTGCCCTGAAAAGTTAGATAAATGATGATATTGCCCTTAGGGGTACTGATAAGTCAATTATGCCTTGGACTAGTTCAAATAGGAATTTTAAGGTGAAATTGAGAATTTCACAGTCCAGGGATTACTCAGAACAATGATTCGGAGTTCGAGGTTCAGTTTGGGGTTAATCAAGAAAATTGACTGATTAGGGATAAAACGGTCATTTTTCAATTTCAGGACAAAATGAGAATTTTTAATAAAAATTTTGATTTTTATGACCAAGAATACTTATATGAAATACAATATGATTATTGGAACATAAAATAAAGTTTTGCAGTGAAAAAGTGCAATTCTCGGTATTTTTAGGACATAAGGGTAAAATAGTAATTTTATCACTAAAGTTCAAAATGGGAATTTTTAAAGAGGATTTTGGCACCATTTGATGTATATTGATTATTTAGACTAATTAAAACATAATTTGAGATTGAAAAGTGGAAAGGAAATGCAATTCCGGTACATTTTTGAGAATTAGGGCAAAAGGGTAATTTTGCCACCAAAAGGTCAAATTTAATTTTTCAAGAGAATTTAGACCAAATTTGACAAATTGAAGTGTGGTATGAGTTTGAGGACTGAAAAATATGCCTTGTGGCAATTTTTCAATTTTTAGGGTAAAAATATAATTTTACACTTTTTCAGGGACAAAAGTGTAATTTCACAAAATTACACTATAAAAATCATTGAATTTCTTCTAGAAGCTCTTGGAAAATCAGAGGATAAGGGCTGAAATTTAGTTGGCTGAAAAGAAAGTCAAAAAGGAAAGTCAATAAATATTAAATTAATAAAAAAATACCATGTGTAAAAAAAAATTAAATAATATTTTAATTAACCTTATAAAAGGCTGAAATTTCTAGAAGTTCTTCATATCATGGCCAGCCATCAAAGGGAGCAAGAAGGAAAAGAAACACTCAAAACCTAGGCTGAAGATTTGGGAAAAACAAGGAAAAATCAAGTGTCCAAGCAATTAAAAGGTAAAATTCATTAATTTTCTATGTGATTTCCATTACCCATCCATTCTTTTTTCATTTCCATGCAAAATTAACATATGGGTATGCTGATCCCTTGCTGAACCAGCATCCTTAGGTGGGTTTTGATTCATTTTGTTGGTAGATTTTATGGTGGTTTAATGTTATTAAGTGGGTAGAAATGGAAAGTAACAAAAACTAGTGAGAAAAATGATTTTTCTCCATTGACAACCTTAATGCCAAAATTTCCAGGAGAGAAATGACTGCTAAAAATGATGAGATTTCATGGAAATTAAATGAATTATGATGAATTAAGGGTGTAGAAAAATTATGGGAATTTTTAGAGCAAAAATCGAAATTTTTACCCACTAAGGGTATTTTCGTAATTTCAGTCCAAGACTGAAAATTTACATCACACTGAGGGACATTAAGTCCAATTGGATATAATTGAGGTATAGAAAGTGAAAAACAAATCGATTCAGAATTAAAATGAAGATTTTAGCAATTTAATCGCGTGTAGGTGAATTAGTCCGAAAACTGTGTTTAAACGGTTATTCGGACAGCTTAAGGTGCATTTCATGCATTCATGTAGAAAGTATAGAGCCTGAAATCAATTATAATTAATTGATTTGATTTATTGAAATTCGTGCCACGCGTAACGCGTAGGGGGTGAACCGTCCGAAAAAGGCAAGGAAATAGCTATGGACGAGCGAAACTAGGGGTATTCAGGACTTCTGAAACCTGTGAGTGGATAATTTGCCGTTTTCAATATCTGAAGTAATTTTATCTGGTTATATGCTATAAAAATAAATTGAATTTTTTAAATAATTTTTAAATCGAAAAATCGATTTAATAACACTGAGTATGTGGAGACCGGTTTAGATTTGTGTTCTTCTATTAAAATTTAAATTATGGCTTATGATTTTGGTAAGCATGCTTGGCTGATTTGTTGTGTTAAAAATTGGCATGAATTGCTGTTTGCTGTGTAGACTGGTTATTATTAAAATGGCCTTGTCATGCTGTTGGATTATTCTATAAAATTGGTGGTTCATAATTAATGAAACACTGCAGTGAGGGTTGCTGTGGACTGCCTTTAAGAGGAGCACAAAAAAACCTGATTATTGGTTACCTCGGTCGTAGAGGCGAGTGGGGTAACTCCCGAGGTAATGTTACAATTCACTTCACGTTAAACCACCGCGTGAAGATGAGTTTAGCCAACGCCAAGGATCGGCTGTATTTGAAAAATTATGAAATTCTAACAGCCTTGGTGGACTCGATTAGACACTCTGATCAAGTGTCCACGAGTATGAGATTTGGCTTAAGCTTGATTTTTATAAATAAAACATAAACCTTGGATTTTGATAAATAAGATTGATTTGTACAATTGTAATAAATTGATGCTATAAACTACATGATAGCATTGTGTTTTATTTATATTGTCTCCATCTACTCGACTTTAGATGTCGTAGTGGTATTTATCTAACTCACTGGGTTGTAAAACTCACCCCTCAATTTTCTCATTTCAGGCTCACAGACAGTTGTAGATAGAGGACTCTGTTGAGGAGAAGGTTTAGAGTGATAACCTTCTGTGCACAGGTTCATCTCGTAAACTGTATTTATCTATTTTGGGCCCACTTAACACTGTAAATTAAATTTTATACTTCAGTTATCTGTATTACTATATGTAATAATATATTTTGTTTTTACGCTGTAAAAAATTATATTTGGATATCTATATAAAAATTGTTTTATAAGAAAATATTATATTTTATGGAATATTATTATTTATTCCATTAAATGTAATTTCACTCAAATTTCACGTTTTAGATATCCGATTTCAATTCCGACTTCAATTTATGAAATCTTTACGCGTAAGTAACATTGTTTCCAAATTTCAAAATTTTTGACGAAAAATGACCGAAACGCCCCTGTGTAGTGATTTTCATCTTTTTCCCTATTTTGGTCCGAAAAGGGACAAGATGATTTAAAGTATGGAATAAATAAATAGAAACTCACAAGGGAACTGGAAAGACTGGTACGAGAGCCTTGCGAGGTTTCGATATGGTACTCGGGGGATGAGTGCATATTGGGACATCGCGGCGGTTGTCACGGACTCGAGGGTGGTTCCGGGTCGTGACATATGCAATAAATTGAACTTGGGGCTTATGATATTATAGTAGCATGATGGCATGATTTTAATGCTTCTATGAAAAATATTTATGAATTATTGGTGGTCTTGATAGACCGAATTGAAATGAAAATTTGCCATGCTACGTTACTCGAGAAATTTTATATACGAAATTTGGTGGATTACGAGTAATAAAACACTGCAGTGAGGGTTGCTGTGGACTGCCTTTAGGAAGAGTACGGAAAAACCCAATTAATTGTTACCGCGGTCGTAGAGGCTAGTAGGGTAACTCCCGAGGTAATGTTACAATTCACTTCATGTTAAACCATCGCGTGAAGATGAGTTTAGCTAACGTCAAGGATCGACTGTATCTGAAAAATTATGAAATTCTTACAGCCTTGGCGGACTCGATTGGATGCTCTGATCAAGTGTCTACGAGTATGAGATTTGGCTTAAGCCTGATTTTTATAAATAAAACATAAGCCTTGTATTTTGTTAAATAAGAATTTTTTGTACAATAGTATTAAATCCGTGCTATGAATTACATAATAGCATTGTTTTTTATTTGTATTGTCTCCATTTACTCGACTTTAGATGTCATAGATGGTATTTATCTAAGTCATTGGTTTGTAAAACTCACCCCCTCAATTTTCTCCATTTTAGGCTTACAGGTATTTGTAGATAGAGGATTTTGTTGAGGAGAAGGTTTAGAGTGATAACCTTCAATGCACAAGTTTATCTCTTAAATTGTATTTCTCTATTACGGGCCCACTCAGCATTGTAAATTAAAGTTTATACTTCAGTTAACTGTGTTACTGTATGTAATAATATATTTTGTTTTTACACTGTAAAAATTATATCCGGATATCTATAAAAAAAAATTTTTTATAAGAAAATATTTTATTTTATGGAATATTATTATTTTATTCCATTAGATGTAATTTTACTCAAATTTCATGTTTTAGATATCCGATTTCAATTCCGATTGCGAATTATGAAATATTTACGCGTAAGTAACATTTTTTTCAAATTACGAAATTTTCGACGAAAAATGACTGAAACGCCCCATGTGTAGTAAATTTCATGTTTTTCCCCGTTTTGGTCCGAAATTGGACGAGATGATTTAAAGTATGAAATTAATAAATAAAAACTCACAGGGGAGCTGGAAAGACTAGTACAAGAGCCTTACGAGATTTCGATATGGTGCTCGGGGGATGAGTGCATATCAGGACATCGCGGTAGTTGTCACGGACTCGAAGGTGGTTCCGGGTCGTGACAACAAAGTTGCGTCGACATCATTTAATAGCAAAAAGAAGAATGCAGTGTTCGAATTTGGATCTTTAGGAAAAACCAATTCATCTTGGGTCTCGTCATTGAACTAAAACTCCGGTCATAAAGCATCCATAACCATTTTAGCATATAGATTTTTACTCTGACTTCATTAACTATTTCATTCTACTCACTAATAAAATGTCCCCATGATTGGGTGACATGGAATGATTCACCATGTGTAATTCATATTGTGTACATACCAGAAAACTTTTATGAAATAAGTGTTCTTGAACCATTTCAAAAATTAAGAATTTACTATTCGTACACTGAAAGCGAAGACATCTAATTTTATTTTCAATCACATATCTTGATTGACTGACGCAAATGAAATAAATTCATTTATGCCATTCAGAAATTATGTCTTAAGAAATCCACTTCAATCGACTTGGGAATACATCCAACTCCTATCTCATTCCATTTTGAGAAAAAATATTATAACAGACATATTATGTCATTTGTTAATAGATGTTAACACAAACATCAATTGAAAACGAAAACCAACTTAAATACTAGAATCAATGAATTGCTTAGTTACTAAAATATTTTTTCATAATTAATTTTAAATTTTACTAAATTTACTAATACATTTGCAATAGTTAATTACTAATACATGATTTTTCATAATTAGGTAAATTATGTAATTAATTTGCTAAACCCCTTAATTAAAAAAACCATAAATAAATATTATATAATATTGCTAATTTAATTAATTGCTTAAATACTTATAACACATTACATACCTTAATGAATTAAATTATTTAATTAACTCATTTAGCACCTTCATTTATTTAAATATTTTTGAAATTAAATAATATTACTAGTTTAGTTAATTGCTTAATTACTAAAACATTTTTTTTTCATTTGATTAGTTAAATTCTATAATTTTAAACCCTAAAACTTAATAATTTAAATACCTTTAAATTTTACCAAATTTACTAATACATTTGCAGTTAATTAATTACTAATGCATGATTCCTCATAATTAAGTAAATTATGTAATTAATTCACCAAACCCCTTAATTAAAAAACCCTAAATAAAATATTATATAATATTACTAATTTAATTAATTGCTTAAATACTTATAACACATTACACACCTTAACTAATTAAATTATTTCATTAACTCATTTAACACCTTCATTTATTTAAATTAGTTAAAATTTTTATTAATTCCCTAAACACTTAATTAATTTACATAAATAAAATATTATATAATATTAAGCTTTTAATTTATTACTTAATTACTTATAATACATTGCATTACTTAATTAACTTAATTATTTAATTAACTCATTAACACCTTAATTAATTTAAATATTTTTTAAATTAAATAATATTACTAATTTAAACATTTTTCCATTTGCTTAATTCAATTTGATTTCTAAATATTAATTCCATTAATTTAGATATTTGCTTATTTACTAAACTTTTCTTAATTACTAGCTTACTAAAGTTTGCTTAATTAATTACAAAAAATTAGTTACTAATTTTTAAAAAACAACTAATTAAACCTAAACCAAAATTTTTTCAATTTGATTTTCTCAACCAATAGCTAAACACCTAAACTCTACTAGCAGCTAAATACCTAAATACCAATAGCCAAAAGACAAATCAAGCAAATTTTGCCTGAAATCACTACACACAACAATAAATTCAAACACATACACAACAAATCAAACATAATGCAACAACAAATCATAATTCCAACAAGAATAATGCTTAAAATTTCAACATTAAATTCAAACAACAAATCATAATCTAGCAACATTCACAAATTAACATGCTCAAAACCCTAAACTTTAAAACAAAAAAAAGATCTTCAACCTTAAATGAAAGAAAGCTAACCTTGGGTTTAGGGTAAACTCAACCAAAGAAGGAAATGGAGAATGTAGGTCAGACAAAGCTTTAATGAAGGTTGAGGGTGGATGGATAGGAGAAAGAGAATGAAGGAAATGAAGGTTACCCGAATGATCAGGATGGCTTGGTTAGATCGATGTACAGCTAGGTCGGTAGTCGACGAGGGTGCGGTTAGGTCAAGCGGCACGATCGGGCAATAAAATGTTAGGGAGATAAAAAGGAAAAAGGAAAAGGGAGAAGGAAGAAATGGGGGGGAAAAGGCCCACAACAAAGATTTTAATTTACGTTATCAATGAAAATTTATGTCGATAAACTTATAATACATTAAAATAGTCTCACCATTAAAGTTGCCAAAGAAAATTTTGTCAACAAATCCATCATTAAGGTTTCTACTAAGTTCAAAGGCTTTATTGATGGAAACTCTGTATGTAATTTCATACCTTTGCCGATTGGTTGTTCTGTCAGCAGCATTAGTAGGTAAATTTTGTTGGTATTTCTATTGTCGATGGAATATGTTACTTGGTAATCTTAGCACGCTATTCATCCATTTTGAGCCATTGTATTGCTGAGGGAATATCCATGGAACATAATTTGTTGGTAAATAACATCGGTAATACATTGGATATATTTTTATCGGCAATCTATCAATAATTGTCGATGAAATTTATTGACGAAATTTATTGACGAAATATTTTTCGTCAGTAAAACTTTGTTTTTTTTTTTTTTTGTAATGTTTCAATTCTCCATGTTAGCATCACATGGGTATAAAAATCATAAATGACATTTTAACTAATTATAATTAATCACTTACAAGTAAAAATATAGAATTTAATTGAATGAAATAAAAAATAAAAAATTATTTCAACTTTCTTGAATAATTGAGGAAGTTTTTAAAGCATTATGTCTTGTTCATTCTAAGCTCTGAGGAATATTAGATATTAATCTCAAGTCTTTCTATATATAGATTTAATTTAATTTAAGTCATATTTTTCTTATGTATATTAGTTAATTGTTTTTTTTATCGGATATATTATTATTGATGCCATATACATAAAGAATTGTTTGACTGTACATATACTTGTTGTAAAGCCCGACCCTATGTTATCTTTAATATGTCATTCACATGCATTGGATAGCATGTTTACATATTGAATTGCCCCGGAAAACTAGTTAAATGACTATATTGCCCCTAGTAATACCATTGAGTCGATTGAACCTCGAACAAGTTCAAACAAGGATTTTAAGAGTGAAATTGAGGATTTCATAGTCCAGGGATTACTCAAAACAGTGATTTGGAGTTCGAGGTTCGGTTTGAAGTCAATCGAGAAAATTGACTGATTAGGGACAAAATGATCATTTTGTCATTTAAGGACAAAATAGAGATTTTCATAAAAGATTTTGATCACATTTGATTAAGATTAATCATTTGAAGTATAATATGATTTATTGGAGCATAAAATGAAATTGGCAGTGATAAATTTAATTTCTCGGTAGTTTTGGAGCATAAAGGTAAAATAGTAATTTTACCACTAAAAGTCAAAACGGTAATCTTTAGAGAATATTTTAGCCCATTGGATTAAGATTTATCAATATTAGTTTTATTTGAGGTTAGAAAATGAAAATAATGTAATTCTAGTACTTTTTGGAGTATAGGGGCAAAATCGTAATTTTACCACCTGATGATGAAAATTTAATTTTCGAGAGAATTTGGATCAAATTTGAGAAATTGAAGAATGGTATGAGTATGAGGAGTGAAAAATATGTATTTTGGTAATTTTTCAATTTTGGGGGCAAAAATGTAATTTTGTACTTTTTCGGGGGTAAAAGTGTAATTTTGTAAAATTACACCACCAAAATTTTTGGATTGATCTAGAAGCTTCCTGAAAGATATGGATAAGGGAAGAAAATTTTGTGGTGGGAAAAAGAAAGTCAAATGAAAAATTTATAAAGAAATAATTAATAAAAATTCAAAAAGTAATAAAAATATAAAATATTTTAATTAGCCTATAAATAGGCTTAAAAAATCAGCCAAGAACATTGAGAGGGTCGGCCTAAGCAAGGAGGAGGAGGATGAAGAGAAACCCAAAACCCTAGGCTGAAATTTCAAAGAGAAATCAGGGGAAACAAGATTTAAACTTGGAAAAAGGTAAAATTCATTAATTTTCTTGTTGATTTCCATTACCCATCCATTCCTTTTTCATTTTCATGCAAATTTGACATATGGGTATGATGATCCCTTGCTGACCAAATATTCATGGGTGGATTTTGATTCATTTTGTTGGTAGATTTTAAGGTAATTTAATGTTATTAGGTGGGTAGAAATGGAAAATAACAAAAACTAGTGAGAAAAATGATTTTTCTCCATTGAACCCAAGTATGCCGAAATTTCCAAGAGAGAAATGGCTGCTGAAAGTGATGAGATTTCATGTTATTTAAATGAATTATGATGAATTATAGAGTTGGAAAAATTATGAAAAATTTTGGTGCAAAAATCGAAACTTTTGCCTAAAGTACAAACTGGTGCACTAGGTGATTCGGACTGATGTTTAACATCACATTCACAGTCATTAAGTTAATTTGGGTGTAATTGGAGTATAGAAATTGAAAGGAATCAATTCAGAATTAAATTGGCGACTGTAGCCAATTCAGACGTGTAATACCCGACCCAAATTTATTTGTGACAGGTCATTCACATGTATTGGACAACATGTTTATATGTTGAATTGTCTCGGGAAACAAGTTAAATGACAATATTGCCCCTAATGGTATAGTTAAGTTAAATAAGTCTTTGATCAGTTTAAACAGAAAATGGAGAATGAATTTGAGAAAACTAAAACCCATGGATTGACTTAAAATAGTGATTCGGAGTTCGAGGTTTAGTTTGGAGTTAATCGGGAAAATCGACCGATTAGAGATAAAACGGTCATTTTTCAATTTTAGGACAAAATGGAGATTTTTATTGAAGATTTTGATTTTTAATGATCAAGAATAATTATATGAAATATAATATGATTATTGGAGCATAAAATGAAGTTTAGCAGTGAAAGAGTGTAATTCTCCATATTTTTGGAACATAAGGGTAAAATAGTAATTTTACCACTAAAGATCAAAACGAGAATTTTTAAAGAAGATTTTAACCCCATTTGATTTAGATTGATTATTTAGACTAGTTAAAATATAATTTGAGGTTGAAAAGTGGAAAGGAAATACAATTCCGATACATTTTGAAGTATAGGGGCAAAATGGTAATTTTACCACCGGAGGATCAAATTTAATTTTTCGAGAGAATTTTGATCAAATTTGACAAATTGGAGAATGGTATGAGTATAAGGAGTGCAAAATATGTCTATGGGCAATTTTTCAATTTTTGGGGCAAAAAATGTAATTTTGCACTTTTTAGGGGCAAAAGTGTAATTTTGTAAAATTACACCACCAAGATTTTTGGATTTGTCCAGAAACTTCATGAAGGTTGAGGATAAGGGAAGGAAATTTGGTGGCTGAAAATAAAGTCAAATGAAAAAAAATAAAATAAATCAATAAATTAATAAAAAATTCAAAAAGTATAATAAAATAATATTATTTTATTTAATGGCTTAAAAAGGCCAAATTTTCAGCCTTCTTCTCCTAAATTTCATCCAAACCAGCAAGGAAGAGAGAGAAACCAAAAATAAAACCCTAGGTGGAAGAAAATCAAAGAAAAAGTGTGATTTTTTAAGGATTCAAGTGTTTAAAGGTATGATTTTTCAAGTTTAGCTTATGAGCTATCATTTCTATGTATTTTTCCTTAGTTTCCATGGTTAGATTTCATGTTTTTATGGTGGTCTCAGATCTGGTCATATGGGTTTAGAGAGAGAAAATTTATAGAATTATTTGATTTTGAACTATGTTAGTGTTTAGTGTTAGTTTAGCATGTTTATGAGTAAACCAACAAGAAAAATATTCATTTTCTCCATGAATTTCTCTAGGTCGAATCTAGCCAATGGTGTGTGAGGATGAGGTTGACTTTATTTTAAGAGAATTGGATGGCAAAATGGTGATTTATGGTGTAGAAACCAAGTACGAAAAATAATGGAATGGAAAATTTAACTAGAAATGAAATGTTGTTCATTTTATCCATTTAGGCCAAATTTTCTAAGGTGAAATTGGCTGCTGATTTTGATGCAAATTTATGGTGTTTAAGTGTAATTTAATGAATTATGAGCCTAGAAAAATTATGGGAATTTTCAGAGTAAAAATTAAAATTTTTTCCCACCAGGGGTAAAATCGTAATTTTCAATCTAAGATTGGTAAATTGACTCATAGTTGATGCCATTGAGTAATTGGAATGTAATCGATCAATTAGAAACTAAGACGGGTCAAATCGGAGTAAAAATGAAGATTTTAGCAATTTAGACACGTGTAGGCAAACTAAGTCGAATACTGTGTTTAAACGGTTATTCAAACAGTTGCATAACATTTCATGCATCATGAAAAGCCTAAAATAATTTACAGTGGTCTGACACAAATGATTAGAATTGTGTCGAAAATTACACATAGGTGGTGGGTCCCCCAGAAGCGGGAAAATTTTGGTGTAGTGGAATTAAAAACAGTAATATCGTGCACTCCTGTGATGAGGTGAGTGGATAATTTACCGTTTTCAATATCTAGAGTAGTTTTATCTGCTTCTGTGATTTAAAAATAAATTGAATTTATAAAGGATTTTTAAATCAGAAAAAAATTTATTTATTTACACTGAGTATATGGAGACTGGCATAAATTTGTGTTCATGTATTAAAATTGAAATTATTGCTTATGATCTTGGTGAGCATGCTTGGTTGATTTATTGTGTTAAAAATTGACATGAATTGTTGTTTGCCGTGTAGGTTGGCTAGTATTACAATTACATTGTTATGCTGTTGTAAATTTTATAAAGTTGGTGGATCATAATTAATAAAACACTGCAGTGAGGGTTGCCGTGGACTGCCTTTAGGAGGAGCACGAAAAAACCCGACTAATTGTTACCTCGGTCGAAGAGGCGAGTAGGGTAACTCCCGAGGTAATGTTACGATTCACTTCACGTTAAACCACCGCGTGAAGATGAGTTTAGCCTACGCCAAGGATCAGCTGTATCTGAAAAATTATGAAATTCTAACAACCTTGGCAGACTCAATTGGATGCTCTGATCAAGTGTCCGTGAGTATGAGATTTGGCTTAAGCCTGATTTTTATAAATAAATCATAAGCCTTGTGTTTTGCTAAAATATGATTGCTTTCTGTAATTGAATTAAATTTGGTGTAATTGATGCTATGAATTACATGATAGCATTGCGTTTTTATATTGTCCCCATCTACTCGACTTTAGATGTCGTAGATGGTAATTATCCAACTCACTGGGTTGTAAAACTCACCACCCTCTCCTCCCCCTTACAGGCTCGAGATTTTTGGTAGCACTCAATGTGCACATAGAGGCTTGATTGAAGCCGAGTTCTTAGCATACACAAAGGTACACAGTTATATATATATAGTTGGGCCCACATGTCATTGTAATTCATCTACATACTTTGTTTAATTGTATAACAGTATGTAATAACTTATTTTACTTTTACACGCACAAATTTGATTATTAGTGTTTATAAAAATATTGTTTTATAATAAATAGTAATATTGTTACTGATTCAGAAATTTTCGAAGGAAAAATGACGAAAGTGCCCTTACGTGGTTAATGGTGCAATTTAATAGTTTTGGTTCAAAACACGAATTTTATTCCTTGAAAAATGTTTATTGGTAATTATTAACCACGGGGTAGATGAAAAACTGGTACGATATGCCTTGCGGGGTCCCGGTTTGCACTCGGGGAATGAGTGCCTATCGGGACGTCGCGGCAGTTGTCACGGGCCTGATGGGTGGTTCCGGGACGTGACAACCAGATTGGTATCAAAGCATGGTTTCGAAATGATTTTAAAAAAGTTGTTTAAAAATCTGCATTGACATTGTGTGACCCGAGTCGAGTTAAAATAGGTTGAATAGAGTGTGTGCGTTTGCACGTAAATTTTAAAAATCTTTTTGTACTTTTGTGAGGTATAGTGACTAAACCGTCACTAATGATTTTGTATAGGTTTCAAAGTGTGTTGAGTACACATTGATAATATCTAGGAAGAACATTAGTTTTGACATCTCACGTAGCCTTAGTGAGGAGTCGCTCGACTCTACTGCCAAGAGTCGTTGGCGTTTGGACCCCAACAGACTTGAGATCACAGATTAGGAATCGGGAAAGTTCTAGTTCTGGCGAAAGTAATGAGAGCGCCAGTAGTAATGATTTAAATGAAGGTATAAGAAATTTTCTCATCAAGGAAATTGAGAGATGTGCTCAGGAGAGGGAAAGAATAAGAAGATTAGGAGAAACCGGGACTGCTGGGAGACTACCTTCCCCAGTAATTAGACATTTTTCTCCCGGATGTGAGCCAAGTGTAAAAGGTCAACTATGGAAAACTAAACCGAGAATGACTGTGAGAGGTTTTCATTTTGGGAAAGCATTAGTTATACGAGATTTTCCTCCTGGTTGCGGAAGGAATGCCACCTCGATGAGCGCTAAGGAGTGTAAAAGAATTCAACAAGTGGGGACTAGTAAACAAAAAGGGAAGTCTCCCAAAATGGAAGAGGATACAGAGGAGGATGACTCTAGTGGTACCTGATGGGTTAGTTAGGCTACCCATTACTTCAAAATTTGATAGAAATGATGTAAGCGGAAATAGCTATAGATAAATGTATAAAAGGAATTGAGTGTTGACTTCTGCCTTGTATAATATGAATGTAATATAAGAGGAAGAATAAGTCTTTTGCATAAAAGACTTCAAAGGTTGACTTTTGACCTTGTACAATACAAATGTAATAAAAAGTGAAGTTTGAGTAACTAAATGTGTACATATGGGAGTCTTTTGGGTATACTAGAGACAGAAAGATAATATAAAATTTTGAGAATAAACAATTATCGCAAAGGTGATACTTATGATGGATGATAATTTGATATGAGTGCGATAAATGGGAGATACATTAAGTACGTATTTAAATACTTTGATGGACAAGTGCACGCCTTTAGAGAAATGGTATATTTTGAATATAAATGAGCTATTTATCGATTAAATAAAAGAATTTTGGAGTCAAAAATTGGAGTAATGGAGTCAACATAGTGTCTTGTTTATAGTTAGTGACTGCAACATTGATTACGCACAGGGAATTGTGTAGACTCCCAATCTAAAATTTTAAACCATAATCGTCGATGAAGAAATTTGAGAAGGACAAATTGTCTTGTGATTTCTTTGTACTAGAAACGAATAAATTATCGGAGTTATATAATATGAAGGATAATTAAATGTGAATAATAAAAATAATAGTGGGGTGCGATCATACCAGTGTTAAAGCACAGGATCCCATAAGCACTCCGAAATTAAGTGTGCTTGAGCAAGAGTAATATTATGATGGGTGACCTCTTGGGAAATATGTTATAAGATAAAAATAGAAAGTATGAGGATTTGAAGATATTTATTGATGAAAGTACAAGTGGTAAAGTATTTGATAAGAGTAAACAAGGACTGAATTATGATCCAAGTATTTAGAAATTGAGGGTGATATGAATTAATTACAGAATATTATCGTTGGAAAGGAAAAGAAAATATGTTATGGAAATTGCATAAATCCATTGAGAAATGGTGAATTGGATGTATTAAAATAGATAATATGGATAAGATGAAATTGAGGTATTGATCCTGAAATTGAGATGGAAGATCAATTATATTAATTGAGGTGTGAATTTAAAAAGGAGTCATGTTGCAATAATGGTTGTGATAATAGCCTAAGGGCAAAAGATTCATTTTAATTAAGTAGATTCCAAAAGTGATAACGTGGTAACATTAATTGTTCAATACCCTTATGTTAACAATCTCTTATGGCTGAGCAGCACAAGTAAAAGTTTGAGTGATATGAAAGTTAATTCCATGAGATAAAGGATATTCATTAGCCTAAGACGGAGTTTTGTTGATTGGAGTTTTAAATGTATCAGAAAAGTGTTGAAAAAAGAAATGAAGAGTAAATCAAAAGATTCCTACATTGATCCACATGTATAGACATGTTAATGGAAAGAAAATTTTAAAAGTTACCGAAAGGGTCACATTGAAGTATATTATTCTGAAGAGTAGTAAAATTAATGATGAGTTGATTGAAGTCTGATTTTAAGAGAATTAAGGGGATAGAAGGAGTTAAGATTTGGAAATGGCTAAATTAAATTAAAGGAAGAGTTGGATAAATGATGAAATAGTGACGAGAAATATCAATGCTGAGTGATAAACTTGTGAATGAAAGGTTACAATGGTGGCACGACAAAAGAGATAATGTGAAGTATTGTTATGGAAAATTATAAATTTTGTTTTAATCTAGTGAATGAAAAGAATTGATAACAACACCAGATTGTTTAAGTGATATACTGGGAATCTTTGAAGATAAAGTGAAATATGAATAGTTCAGTGTGTATTTGAATATTTTCGTAAGCAAATATATATCATTATAGAGAGAATATGTTTGGGGTATGGAGAAATAAATAAAAGGTTAAGTATTCGCAAGGATGTTTAAATTCTTTAAAAGAAGATTTCAAAGCATATGTGACGAGTATAATAAGTGTGGTCTTGAAATTAGCTAAAGAGCCAAATGGCTAAATTATGAATTGGGTAATCACAGGTTGTGAGACATAAGACCTAGATAGATATTTCTAAAGAGAAAATATTTAAGAGAATTTTTGCTATGAACGAGGCAAAAATAAGCGTAGAACCAAGGGGTAATGAAAGAGAACCCCGATAATGAAAAATCTTTTAAATAGTTATGGAAATAGTGATCTGAAATTGTTTGAGACATATAAGGTTCAAATTGGTATAAATCTTGAATAACGAATCAATAGTGAAACTAATGATATTGCGTGAGATACAATGAATTGTGTCAAAGTGAAAATTTAAAATATCACTGGAACTAGAAATTGTAGGTGCATAGCTAGCACCAGCCAGATGAAATGATATGATGATCCAACAATATATATATATATGCAGTACCAAGAAATTTAAACATACACTTAGAAGTACCAAGAAAGAGCATAGTACATGTAATTGATGCGGAATCATATATAGATATGATCAGAAGCGGTATGGATTACATAAGAAGTGATAGAAAATAATCTTGATAATAGAAATCTTCTAGTGGGTTATGAAAGTTAGAAATTGTTTGGAATATATAGGCTTGAGAATTTTATTATGGACTCGAAAAATATTCTATTTTTTTTTCTATAAACCGAACGCGTCGAGAGTATGTCAAATGTCACATCGGTTAAGTGTGACCCTTGTGCACGAGTGAGCTCTAGCTAGAAACATTTTCGGGTGGCCGACGGACTGTTAGACATGGCTGGGGCCATGGTCTGTGATATACGTGGCAAGGCCACAGATGATTTACGCGATTGCGATTGCTTGATTGCTCCGATGTCGGCCAACATCATTGAGATTGCCATGGCATATTATATGGGAATCTAGTGGAAACGATGCTCCCGGATGTTATTACGTGGAAGTGGGTCCACGTGTTGATGTTATGTTTCCCTACTCGAGAGCATTATGAGTTTTTCAATGCGTACTTTTATGCATGGAAATGATTATATGATTAATTAAAGTAAATGATGAACTTTAAAAGTCCGAAGTTTGAAATTGATGTGCGATGAATAGTATGAGTAGCACAATAATGAGAATCTTCATCGGAAATTAAAATCTTGTGGAATTAAGGAATTTTGGAGAAAAATAGTCAAGAAAATGGAATTTATAGTACGAATCCATGTGAGATGGATTTAAATGTTGACATTAAGAGGATTAAGGAAAAATCTAAGTTGTATGAATGTAAAGTCAATATGAGGTATGTGGGGATCATAGAGACTATTAATTTACCCTACATAAAAGATGTGTACGAAAAGAATGTGATATGCAAATGAGTTATAAGATACATAATAATGTTTGAGGATGAGAATGAATGAATGGATGTCAAAAAGATGTTGAGGAATGATCAAGTGATGATGGTGATTGGTGTGTATATACATAAGTGTAAGAAACGATTGAAATTGATATAAGTGGAAAGAAATTTTGGTTCAAATTTAATAAGAAGAATAGAGACACTTAGCATGTCTTTAGGCAAGAAAGCATTATTAAGGAAATTATTGATGATCAAATTTTTAAAGGATCGGGATAAATATACGTGAAATACGTAAGTCGAGTTGAAGGAAATCGAAGTAACGAATCAGAGTTTCCTTATAAAGGAGATAACATGTGAGATTAAATATGAAATGAAAATCCAAAACCTCCATTTTGGTGGAATATGATGAATGAAATTTTGAGGTCAAAATTTTATTTTAAGGGGGGTAGTGCTGTAATACCCGACCCTAATTTATCTGTGACAAGTCATTCGCATGCTTGGACAGCATGTTTGTATATTGAATTGCCCCGAGAAATAAAGTAAATGACAATATTACCCCTAATGGTATAGTTAAGTTAAATAAGTCTTGGATCAGTTTAAACAGAGAATGGAGAATGAATTTGAGAAAACTAAAACCCATGGATTGACTTAAAATAGTTATTCGGAGTTCGAGGCTCAGTTTGGAGTTAATCGGGAAAATTGACCGATTAGGGATAAAATGGTCATTTTTCCATTTTAGGACAAAATGGGGATTTTTATTAAAAATTTTGATTTTTAATGACCAAGAATAATTATATGAAATATAATATGATTATTGGAGCATAAAATGAAGTTTAGCAATGAAAAAGTGTAATTCTCGGTATTTTTTGGATACAAGGGTAAAATAGTAATTTTACCACTAAAGGTCAAAACGAGAATTTTTAAAGAAGATTTTAGCCCCATTTGATTTAGATTAATTATTTAGACTAGTTAAAACATAATTTGAGGTTGAAAAGTGGGAAAGAAATGTAATTCTGATACATTTTGAAGTATAGGGGCAAAATGGTAATTTTGCCATCGGAGGATCAAATTTAATTTTTCGAGAGAATTTTGATCAAATTTGACAAATTGGAGAATGGTATGAGTATGAGGGGTGAAAAATATGTCTATGGGTAATTTTTCAATTTTGGGGGTAAAAAATGTAATTTTGCATTTTTTGGAGGTAAAAGTGTAATTTTACAAAATTACACCACCAAGATTTTTGGATTTGTCCAGAAACTTCATGAAGGTTGAGGATAAGGGAAGGAAATTTGGTGGCTGAAAATAAAGTCAAATGAAAAAAAATAAAATAAATCAATAAATTAATAAAAATTTCAAAAAGTATAATAAAATAATATTATTTTATTTAATGGCTTAAAAAGGCCAAATTTTCAGCCTTCTTTCCCTAAATTTCGTCCAAACCAGCAAGGAAGAGAGAGAAACCAAAAATAGAACCCTAGGTGGAAGAAAATCAAAGAAAAAGTGTGATTTCTCAAGGATTCAAGTGTTTAAAGGTATGATTTTTCAAGTTTAACTTATGAGCTATCATTTCTATGTATTTTTCCTTAGTTTCCATGGTTAGATTTCATGTTTTTATGGTGGTTTCAGATCTGGTCATATGGGTTTAGAGAGAGAAAACTTATGGAATTATTTGATTTTGAACTATGTTAGTATTTAGTGTTAGTTTAGCATGTTTATGAGTAAAACAACAAGAAAACTATTCATTTTCTCCATGAATTTCTCTAGGCCGAATCTAGCCAATGGTGTGTGAGGATGAGGTTGACTTTATTTTAAGAGAATTGGATGGCAAAATGGTGATTTATGGTGTAGAAATCAAGTATGAAAAATAATTGAATGGAAAATTTAACTAGAAATGAAATGTTATTCATTTTATCCATTTAAGCCGAATTTTCTAAGGTGAAATTAACTGCTGATTTTGATGCAAATTTGTGATGTTTAAGTGTAATTTAATGAATTATGAGCCAAGAAAAATTATGAGAATTTTCATAGTAAAAATCAAAATTTTTACCCATTAGGAGTAAAATCGTAATTTTCAGTCTAGGACTGGTAAATTGACCCGTAGTTGATGCCATTGAGTAATTGGAATGTAATCGATCAATTAGAAACTAAAACGGGTCAAATCGGAGTAAAAATGAAGATTTTAGCAATTTAGACGCGTGTAGGCGAACTAAGTCGAATACTGTGTTTAGACGGTTATTCGGACAGTTGTGTAACATTTCATGCATCATGAAGAGCCTGAAATAATTTACAGTGGTTGGACACAAATGATTGGAATTATGTCAAAAATTACACATAGGTGGTGGGTCCCTCAGACCCGAGAAAATTTTGGTGTAGTGGAATTAAAAACAGGAGTATCGTGCACTCCTGTGACGAGGTGAGTGGATAATTTACCGTTTTCAATATCTAGAGTAGTTTTATCTGCTTCTGGGATTTAAAAATAAATTGAATTTATAAAGGATTTTTAAATCAGAAAAAAATTTATTTATTTACACTGAGTATATAGAGACCGGCATTAATTTGTATTCATGTATTAAAATTGAAATTGTGGCTTATGATCTTGGTGAGCATGCTTGGCTGATTTATTGTGTTAAAAATTGGCATGAATTGCTGTTTGCCATGTAGGCTGGCTAGTATTAAAATGGCCTTGTTATGCTGCTGTAAATTTTATAAAGTTGGTGGATCATAATTAATAAAACACTGCAGTGAGGGTTGCCATGGACTACCTTTAGGAGGAGCACGAAAAAACCCGACTAATTGTTACCTCGGTCGGAGAGGTGAGTAGGGTAACTCCCGAGGTAATGTTACGATTCACTTCACGTTAAACCACCGCGTGAAAATGAGTTTAGCCAACGTCAAGGATCGACTGTATCTAAAAAATTATGAAATTGTAACAGCCTTGGTAGATTCAATTGGATTCTCTGATCAAGTGTCCATGAGTATGAGATTTGGCTTAAGCCTGATTTTTATAAATAAATCATAAGCCTTGTGTTTTGCTAAAATATGATTGCTTTCTATAATTGAATTAAATTTGGTGTAATTGATGCTATGAATTACATGATAGCATTGCGTTTTTATATTGTCTCCATCTACTCGACTTTAGATGTCGTAGATGGTAATTATCCAACTCACTGGGTTGTAAAACTCACCACCCTCTCCTCCCCCTTACAAGCTCGAGATTTTTGGTAGCACTTGGTGTGCACATAGAGGCTTGATTGAAGCTGAGTTCTTAGCATACACATAGGTACATAGTTATATATATAGTTGGGCCCACATGTCATTGTAATTCATCTACATACTTTGTTTAATTGTATAACAGTATGTAATTACTTATTTTACTTTTACACGCACAAATTTGATTATTAGTGTTTATAAAAATATTGTTTTATAATAAATAGTAATATTTTTATCAATTCGGAAATTTTTGGAGGAAAAATGACGAAAGTGGCCTTGCGTGGTTAATGGTGCGATTTAATAGTTTTGGTTCAAAACATGAATTTTATTCCTTGAAAAATGTTTATTGGTAATTATTAACCACGGGGTAGATGAAAAACTGGTACGAGATGCCTTGCGGGGTCTCGGTTTGCACTCGGGGAATGAGTGCTTATCGGGACGTCGCAGCAGTTGTCACGGGCCCGATAGGTGGTTCCGGGGCGTGACAAGACACGTGTAGGCGCACTAGGTCGGATACTGTGTTTAGACGATTATTCGGACAGCTTACATTGCATTTCATGCATTCATATAGAAATTATAAAGCTTGAAATCAATTATGATTAATTGATTTAAATTATTGAAATTCGTATCGCGCGTAACGCGTATGTGGTGAACCATCCGACAGAGGCAAGGAAATAGTGTTGGACGAGCGAGACTAGGAGTATTCTAAACTCCTAAAACTAGTGAGTGGATAAATTATCGTTTTTAATATCTAAAGTGAATTTATTATGAGTTTATGTGTAACACCTGACCCTAAATTATCTGTGACATGTCATTCACATGCATTGGATAGCATGTTTGCCTATTGAATTGCCCCGAAAAACTAGTTAAATGATTATATTGCCCATAGTAATACCATTGAGTCGATTAAACTTCGAACAAGTTCAAACAAGGATTTTAAGAGTGAAATTGAAGATTTCACAGTCCAAGGATTACTCAAAATAGTGATTCGGAGTTCGAGGTCCAGTTTGGAGTCAATCGAGAAAATTGACCAATTAGGGACAAAACGGTCATTTTGTCATTTAAGGACAAAATGGAGATTTCTATAAAATATTTTGATCACAGTCGATCAAGATTAATTATTTGAAATATAATATGATTATTGGAGTATAAAATAAAGTTTGGCAGTGATAAATTTAAATTTTTCGATAATTTTGGGACACAAGGGCAAAATGGTAATTTTATCACTAGAGGACAAAACAGGAATAGTTAGAAAAAGGTTTTGACTCCATTTGATTAATAATGGTTAATTGAAGTGTTATTTGAGGTTGAAAAGTGGAAAAAGATGTAATTTCGGTACTTTTTAGAGTATAAGGGTAAAACGGTAATTTTACCATCGGAGTACCAAATTTAATTTTTCAAGAGAATTTAGATCAAATTTGATAAATTGGAGTGTGGTATGAGTTTGAGGAGTGAAAAATATGCCTTTTGGCAATTTTTCAATTTTTGGGGTAAAAATGTAATTTTTGACTTTTTCAGGGGAAATGTGTAAATTTTGAAAATTTGCTCCACCAAGACCTTGGATAAGTCTAGAAAATTTATCTGAGCTGTGGATAAGTGAGACAAATATATGGTGGAAAATGGAAATAAAATGGATGGCTAGAAAAAAAGTAAACAAATAAAATATTCAAAAAAATGAATAAAATAATATTATTTTATTTAGCCTTTAAAAAGGTAAAATTTTCAGCCCAAAAATGTGTGAGGGTCGGCTAGAACCAGAAAAAGTAGAGGGGAAGAGAAGAAAGAAAGAAAAACACAAAACCTAAGGGAAAATCAAGGGATTTCAAGTTGTTTTTCAAGATTCAAGCTAAACCAAGGTAAGATTTCTTTAGTTTTACCTTAACCCTAGCTTACCCATGCTTTAGTTCTTATTTTCCATGATTGAATGATGAGTTATCATGCTGAAATCCTTGAGGCCGAATGGGTATGGATGATGATTTGATGTTGGAATTGCTTGAATTTGAACTATGTTAAGGTTTAGTGGTACTTAAGCATGGTTATGAACAAAATTTCAAGAAAAATTGATTTTTCACTTGAAACCCATTTATGTTGAATTTTTCAGAGGAGAAATTGCAGCTGATTTTGATGTTTATTTGGGTTATTTTGATGAATTATGATGAATTATGGGTATAGGAAAATTATGAGAATTTTTAGAGCAAAAATTTGAATTTTTACCCACTAGGGGTAAAATCGTAATTTTTAGTTTAGGACTGATACATTGACCCATATTCACTGTAATTGAACATTATGGATATAATTGAACTATTAGAAACTGAAATGGGTCAAATCAAAATTTAATCGAGGATTTTAGCAATTTAGACTCGTGTAGGCGAGTCGGTCGGACATCGTAATTTAATGACTGTCTGAACCATTTTTACCCAATTTCCAAGCAAGTAGAGCCTGAAATAAATTATAATGATTGGACACAAATAATGGAATTTTATGTCGTGGATCGTGTATAGGTGGTGGGTTCCCGGACGAGAGAAAAATACGATGTAGTGGAAATTGAAAACAGAAGTATCGTGAACTCCTAACTAGGTGAGTGGATAAATTATCGTCTGTAATATCTAGAGTGGATTTATTATGAATTTATGCTTTTTAAAGCATGATGAATTTGAAAGTATAAATATTACAATTTTCAATGAAAAGGTATTTCGATGAAATACTGTTTTTGAAATTAAATGTCAATTTTATGAAATTGAGTATATGAAGACCTATTTAATGAATTGTATTATGTATACATGAATTGAAATCTGTGGCTTATGACATTGGAAAGCATGTTGGCTGAATTCTATATTATTGTGAATGACATAAATTGTCTATTGATTTTGATGAGTGGATATAATTATATTGGCCATGTTATGCTACTAGACTTTATAAATTTGGTGGACTACGATTAATAAAACACTGCAGTGAGGGTTTGCCGTGGACTGCCTTTAGGAGGGGCACTGTAATACCCGACCCTAATTTATCTGTGATATATCATTCACATGCATTGGATAGCATGTTTATATATTGAATTGCCCCAGGAAACAAGTTAAATGACAATATTGCCCCTAATGGTATGGTTAAGTTAAATAAGTCTTGAATCAGTTTAAACAGAGAATTGAAGATGAATTTGAGAAAACTAAAACCCATGGATTGATTTAAAATAGTGATTCGGAGTTCGAGGTTTAGTTTCGAGTTAATTGAGAAAATTGATTGATTAGGGACAAAACGATCATTTTTCAATTTCAGGACAAAATGGGATTTTAATAAAGATTTTGATTTTTAATGACCAAGAATAATTATATAAAATATAATATGATTATTGGAGTATGAAATGAAGTTTAGCAGTGAAAAAGTGTAATTCTCGATATTTTTGGGACATAAGGGTAAAATAGTAATTTTACCACTAAAGGCCAAAACTAGAATTTTTAAAGAAGATTTTGGCCCCATTTGATTTAGATTGATTATTTGGACTAGTTAAAACATAATTTGAGGTTGAAAAGTGGAAAGGAAATGCAATTTCGGTACATTTTGGAGTGTAGGGGTAAAATGATAATTTTACCACCGGACGATCAAATTTAATTTTTTGAGAGAATTTTGATCAAATTTGACAAATTGGAGAATGGTATGAGTATGAGGGGTGAAAAATATGTCTATGGACAATTTTTCAATTTTTGCGGTAAAAATATAATTTTGCACTTTTCGGGGGTAAAAGTGTAATTTTGTAAAATTACACCACCAAGATTTTTGGATTTTTCCAGAAACTTCATGAAGGCTGAGGATAAGGGAAGGAAATTTGGTGACTGAAAATAAAGTCAAAAGATAAGGATTGAAAATAAAATTAATAAAAAATTAAAAAGTATAATAAAATAATATTATTTTATTTAATGGCTTAAAAAGGCCAAATTTCCAGCTTTCTTCCCCTAAATTTCATCCAAACCAGCAAGGAAGAGAGAGAAACCAAAAATAAAACCCTAGGTGGAAGAAAATCAAAGAAAAAGTGTGATTTTTCAAGGATTCAAGTGTTTAAAGGTATGATTTTTCAAGCTTAGCTTAAGATCTACCATTTTCATGCATTTCTCCTTATTTTCTATGCTTAAATTATGTGTTTTGAGGATGATATCAATTCTGGTCATACGGGTTTAGAGAGAGAAAGTTGATGAAAATAATTGATTTTGATATATGTTAGTGTTTTTAGCTAGTTTAGCATGTATATAAGCAAAACTAGAAGAAATAAATTTATTTGTCATAGTAACCATCAATGACCGAACCTAGTGTTGTGTGTGTGGTGATGGAATTGATTTTATTTTGAGAGAATTGGATGGCAAAATGGTGGTTTATGGTGTAGAAATCAAGTAGGAAAAATAATGGAATGGAATTTAACTAGAAATGAAATGTTGTTCATTTTATCCATTTAGGCCGAATATTCTAGGGTGTGGGGAGTTGCTGATTTTGATGATATTTTGTGGTAATTAAGTGAATTATGATTAAGTATGGCTAAAGAAAAATTATGGGAATTTTTAGAGTAAAAATCAAAATTTTTACCCGTTAGGGGTAAAATCGTTATTTTCAGTCTAAGACTGGTAAATTGACCCATAGTTACTGCCATTGAGTAATTGGAATATAATCGAACAATTAGAAACTAAAACAGGTCAAATCGGAGTTAAAATAAGGATTTCAGCAATTTAGACGCGCGTAGGCGAGTCGGTCAAACACCGTGAGAAAACGACTGTCCGGACCATTTTTACCCCATTTCATGCATTACATAGAGCCTAAAATTGATTATGAGAAATTGACACAATTTATTGAAATTCGTGTCACGCGTATCGCCTAGGTAGTAGGTCCCCCGGACATTGGAGAAAAACGGTGTAGTGGAATTAAAAACGGGAGTATCAGGCACTCCTATGACGAGGTGAATGGATAAATTATCGTCTTTAATATCTAGAGTGGATTTATTATGGTTTATGCTTATTAAAGCATGGTGAAATTGAAATTTCTGAAATATTATGATTTTCGATGAAAGTGTATTTCGATGAAATACTGCTTTAAAATTAAATACTGATTTTTATGAAATTGAATATGTGAAGACGTACACTGTGATTTGTGTTGTATATCTATGAATTGAAATTCTGGCTTATGGCATTGTGGTAGCATGATGGCTAAATTTTTGGAAATTTGGCATGAAATATATGAATAGTTTTGGTTTGGTCTCAGTAGACTGGATTAAATTTTATTTGCCATATTATGCTATTGGAAATTTTTGGGTCTGGTGGTATATTAAATAGTCACTGCAGTGATGGGGGTTTCCGTGGGCTGCCTATGAGAGAGGCATGGTAACCCAAATTTTGTACTTACCTCCGAGGGGAGATGTTGGTTGAAGTATCTCCTGAGGTAAGATTAGAGTACACCTCACGTTTGGGCCACCACGTGAGAGTGGGACTCAGCCAACGCCAAGGGATGGCTATGTGTGTCAGATGGGAAAAAGATGGTTATGGGTATGGGACATTTAACAGCCTTGACGGTCGCAGTGGGATACCTTGACGAAAGTACTCGCGAGAATGATTCTTGCAAGGGCCAAGTTTAAGAAATTGTTTGGTATGGATCGGGACAAATTTTGACTTATGAATATTATTGTGATATAACATTTTTATAGTGTCTCCATCTACTGGACTTTAGATGTCATAGATTGTAATTATCTAACTCACTAGGTTGTAAAACTCACTACCCTTTCCTCCCCCTTTCAAGCTCGAGATTACGGGTCAGCATTGGGAATGCATATAGAGGCTCGATTGAAGCCGTGACTCTAGTATACAAAGGTACAAAGTTAAACATAGTAGGGCCCATATGTCTTTGTAATTTGCATACATACTTTATTTGTCTGTTTTATAGTACGTATGAATTTATTATACTTTTATGTTTTGAAAATGGATTTTCGGTATTTTTCGAAATATTGTTCTACAATAAAATGTAATATTTTGTTAAATATTATTATTTTATTTTATTATCTGAAAACTTCATTTTTATAAGGATTTTAGACATCAAAAATTATTTTCGACTGCGAATTATGCACATTCTACATGTATACTACATTTTTACCGATTCTGAAATTTTCAGGAGAAAAAATGACAAAAGTGCCCATGTGTGGTTAATGGTGCGATTTGATTGTTTTGATTCAAAACACGAACTTTATTCATTGACAAATGTTTATTAGAAATTATTAACCACGAGGTAGATGGAAAACTGGTACGAGATGCCTTGCGGTGTCTCGGTTTGCACCCGGGGAATGAGCGCCTATCAAGACGTCGCGGCAGTTGTCATGGGCCCGATGGGTGGTTCCAGGGCGTGACAGGCACGGTAAAACCTGATAAATTGTTACCTCAGTCGGAGAGGCCCGTAGGGGAACTCCCGAGGTAATGATAAAATTCTCTTCACGCTAAACCACCACGTGAAGATGAATTTGGTCAACGCCAAGGAACATCTGTATCTCTAAATGAAATATGTTTATAGCAGCCTTGGCGGACTCGATTAGGGTGCCTCAGGCCAAGGCATCACCGAGTAAGGATTTTGGCTTAAGCTCGATTCTAAGAAAATCATAAGCCCTAATGATTTTATAATTTTGATGATAATTCATGAACTTGAAATAAATTGCTTGAATAGAATTCAAGTGTGTGCTATAAAATGTGTTATTACTCAATATTTGCACTTGTCTCCATCTACTCGACTTTAGATGTCATAGATGGTAATTATCTAACTCAGTGGGTTGTAAAACTCACCACCCTCTTTTCCCCCTTTCAAGCTCGAGATCATTGGTAAACACTCGGAGTGCATATAGAGGCTTGATTGAAGCCGAGTCCTTAGTATACAAAGGTACATAGTTGTACATAGTAGGGCCCACGTGTCATTGTAAACTGATTTGTATATTTGAGTTATTTACATGTTATTATGTATAAATTCATTCTACCTTTACGTTCAGAAAACTGGATTTCCAAATTTTTGAACAAAACAAAAGACGAAAATGCTCTTGCGTGGTTAATTACGCATTTCGACTGTTTTAATCTAAAATATAAATTTTATTCTCTGAAAAAAAATATTTTTCAAAAATTATTAACCACAGGAGAGATGGAAAACTGGTACGAGATGCCTTGCGAGGTCTTAATAGAGTACTCGGGGATTGAGTGCTTATCGGGACATCGCAGCAATTGTCACGGGCTCGATGGGAGATTTCGAGTCGTGACATTATGCTTTTTAAAGCATGATGAATTTGAAAAAATGAAATATTACAATTTCCAATGAAAAGGTATTTCGATGAAATACTGTTCTTGAAATTAATTGTTGATTTTATGAAATTGAGTATATGGAGACCTAATTATTGAATTGTGTTATTTATGCAATAAATTGAAATCTGTGGCTTATGACATTGGGAAGTATGTTGGCTGAATTCTATATTTTTATGAATGATATAAATTGTCCATTTATGTTGATGACTGGACGTAATTTATTGGCCATGCTTTGCTGCTTGATATTTACAAATTTGGTGGATTACGAGTAATAAAACACTGCAGTGAGGATTGTCGTGGACTGTTTTTAGGAGGGGCACGGTAAACCTAATTTATTGTTACCTCAGTCGGAGAGGCGAGTAGGGTAACTCCCGAAGTAATGTTAAGATTCACTTCACGTTAAGCCATCACGTGAAGATGAGTTTAGCCAACGCCAAGGATCGACTGTATCTGAGAAATTATGAAATTCTAACAGCCTTGGCGGACTTGATTGGATGCTCTGATCAAGTGTCCACGAGTATGAGATTTGGCCTAAGCCTGACTTTTATAAATAAATTATAAGCCATGTGTTTTGAGAAAATGAGATTGCTTTGTATAATTGTATTAAATTTGGTGTAATTTGTGCTATGAATTGCATGATAGCATTGCGTTTTTATATTGTCTCCATCTACTTGACTTTAGATGTCGTAGATGGTAATTATCTAACTCACTGGGTTGTAAAACTCACCCCTTCAATTTTTCCCATTTCAGGCTTACAGGCAGCTATAGATAGAGGATTTTGTTAAGGAGAAGGTTTAGAGTGATAACCTTCAGTGCAAAGGTTCATCTCTTAGATTATATTTCTCTATTTCGGGCCCACTTAGTATTGTAAATTAAATCTTATACTTCAGTTAACTGTGTTACAGTATGTAATAATATATTTTGCTTTTACGCTATAAAAATTATTTCCGGATATCTATATAAAAATTGTTTTATAAGAAAGTATATTATTTTACGAAATATTATTATTTTATTCCATTAAATGTAATTTTATTTAAATTTCATGTTTTAAATATCCGATTTTGATTCCGATTGAGAATTATGTGTTCTCGACGCCTAAATAACATTTTTACCATAATTCAAAATTTTCACCAAAAATTGACTGAAACGCCCCCGTGTAGTAAATTTTATCTTTTTCTCCGTTTCGATTCGAAACTGGATTAAATATTTACAAACATGAAACTAATAAATAGAAACTCTCATGGGAGTTGGAAAAACTGGTACGAGATGTCTTGCGAGGTCTCGATTCACTCTTTGGAGATGAGGGTTTATTGGGACATCGCGGCAGTTGTCACGGGCTCGATGGTAGTTCCGGGTCGTGACACTTGTAATCTTACAAGTAGAAAAATTCATACTAAAAGTGTTTGCATCACCTGTAATTCTTTCGTTTTTTTCTGTTTACCATTTTTTAGTCTTTGTTCAACGTACCAAAATCATGTGTAGATTTACAAATAGAGAATTATGAAAGGAGCGAAAAGTAATTTTCATTACGTAATTTTAAAATTTTCATGTACCCAATAAAATAAATTAATTAAAAAAGGAAGATGGAATGAATAGTATTCTAAAAAACAAGTGAGATACTAAGAAAAGTGAGCAAGCAGGCTAGCTATTCGCTGGGTCCTTGGCGGTGTAATTAATATATTATTTTCCCCACTTGATTAGTTTTCTTGACTGTGACCGGTGGAAGTATTATATGAAACTGCAGGTACAAGAGACCAAGTTTTATATTTAAAAAATAAAAAGAAAAGAAATTCTGTCAAGGTTTGACATTGCGTTCCTAACTTGCTTTATTATTATTGTTCTTATTAAAATGGCGGTAAACTTTGTTCAATGTTTCAACAAAGTAAGATAAGCAAGAATATTATTATTATTTGAGCATCTTTGTAATCTCAGTAAATTTTCTTCAATATTTCCAATTCAACTCTTCTGCTTTCTTTTTGGATACATATCATCACCTTTCGGCAACCATGGTCAGGTAAAAGTATGTCAGGTAAAAGTATATTTTAATTCCTGTGCTCGATCCCCAATCCAAATTATATTATCAATCACTTTCATAAAAAAAAAAAACAAATACAAATTTTTTTAAAAAATATTTAAAAATTAAAAAAATACAATTTATGTTTTTTCATAAACCATGAGTGTGAAAATTCAACCATTAAATTATAACTGATTGTAAGTAAATTTTTTAAATTATCAACTTATTCATTTTTAATTAATTTAATCCTTTCATTGTTGTCCTTAAAAATAAAAGTCAATGTTTTACAGTAATTATCTTTATATTATTATGATTTATAATGTTGTTCAATTTAAATTTTTTTTTTTCATAAATAACATATTTTAAGAAAAAGGGGATTACCCTAGGAAAGGAGGGCACGATTCCAGTTTATAAAGAAGAACAAGATAAATTATAGGTTTAGTTTTAATTTTGCCCCCTTTTACTCACCTCCAAAACTAATTGGTTATAAAATTCAAATAAAAAGTCAAATGTTTATGTATGTAAATGGCTAAAGTTATACAGCTTACCCAACTCAAATATAATAGAAGATCAAATCTCTTTAGATTACTATATCTATCTATATATATATATTGAAAAAGAAGGTGAATTTCATTAACTTCCAAGACCAAGAACATTACATAAGATCAAATCTCGTTAGATTAATATAAATTTTATCGTCATTAATTTCATTATTATAAGGTTCTTCTAGATTTTAAATTACACATATCACTCATTCCATTATTTGGTTCTAATTACACAATTAAAATAATTCATAATAGTTTTTTTTTGAAAAAAATACGGTAAGTAATTCCACCATGAGTAACACACTAGACCAGCTTGATTTGAAGCCAGAATTTAATGATACGAAGAATTGTATTAATAAATTTCTACTAGGCTATTTATGATCAATTAAGATTACTTTATTAGCAACCTTCATTAAATTAGAATATAGATTGACTTTCATTTAGAGCTTTTTTTGTTTTTTATTTTACTCTTTGCAATGATACTTGATTTCCATGTTATAATTTTCTAAATAATTAAATCGTAAATTTACATTCTTTAATTTATTTTTTATTTTTTATCAAAATAAAGCTAAATTAATTTGGTGTTGATAAAGATATAACAATGTATCTAATAAAGCAAACTAGACACAAATGTTATATGAGGGCTTATTAATGTAGGCTTATATAGGAAATCTTAAATTTTATAATGAGTGGGACTATATGAGGTGAGCAAAACTAATCCAAATCAATTATCTACTCAAACCAAATGCAATTTAGGTAAAATGGTTTGGTCTAATTGGTTCATTGGATCAATTGGTCCAAAATATTTGGTTCAATTGGTTTTTTGGTTGGTTCTCGATTTTTAAATTTTTGGACCAATCCACCTAAAAAGCCAAACAAATTTATATATATATATATATATATAATATTTTCTATATATATTAAGTAGAATTCAGAGTAAACTTAATTAATAATATACTTAAAATATATTAGGGTATTATACATACATATACAAATTATAATCATAGTAATTTAATATTAGTTCTATATATTTATTTACTTATAAATCTGTATTAATATGAAATTACAAGTTCTATATTTTAAATAATATAAGTTATTTGTTAACATTATAATATATGATAGTAAATATCTTATATATTAATATATTATAATTATTATACCTTGGTAATATTTCATAATATAAAATGTTGTGAATTTATATAATTATATAAATACATTATATATACATATATTTAATTTATAAATAAGCATTACTATAATTTATAATAGACTTTATTCATATGATCGATTATACTGAATAACTTTATTAGTTATCATGTTAGAGGTTATAACATATTGTTTATAATTATTTATTATTTATACAAACTTTGATATAAAATATTTTAACATATAATTTGTATCATTAATTATATATATAATAAAGTAATATATTATATATATAATATATTTAATTTATGCATAAGTATTACAATAACTTATAATAAATTTTATTTATATGATTATACTTAATAAGTTTATTAGCCATCACCTTAGATTTTATAACATATTGTTTATAATTAGTTATTATTTATACAAACTTTGATATAAAATATTTTAAAATATAAGTTATATCATTAATTTCATATATATATAATATTATGAATGAAGTTTATAAGTTGAATATTATAATTTGCAAAAAAAACAAATGATAAATTTTTGGTCTATTGGTTCAAAACCGGATCAACTAAATCAATTCTATATTTGTTCGATTTGTTCTTCCTTTATATCTGGTTGGTTTTTGTTGATTTTTTAAAATTAATTGGTTCATTAGGTATTTAGATATGATGGAGCAAATCACCCGATTCACCCATTTGCTCACCCCTAGGACTATAGACATTATAAAAAGGTGAGGCTAGGTCTCCTCTCATTTCTAAAGAAAACATTGAGAATTTCAACCATTAGAGAGTTGTCGATTAAGGAGGAAGAAGATCCTAGTGCAATGTGTAACACCCAACCCTAATTTATCTGTGATATGTCAGTCACATGCATTGGATAGCATGTTTGTATATTAAATTACCCCGGGAAACAAGTTAAATGACAATATTGCCCCTAATGGTACGGTTAAGTTAAATAAGTCTCGAATCAGTTTAAACAGAGAATTGAGGATGAATTTGAGAAAACTGAAACCCATGGATTGGTTTAAAATGAGGATTCCGAGTTCGAGATTCAGTTTGGAGTTAATCGGGAAAATTGACCGATTAGGGACAAAACGATCATTTTGTCATTTAAGGACAAAATGGACATTTTCATAAAATATTTTGATCACATTTGACTAAGATCAATTATGTGGAGTATAATGTGATTTATTGGAGTATAAAATGAAATTGGCAGTGATAAATTTAATTTATTGGTAGTTTTGGAGCAGAAGGGCAAAATAGTAATTTTACCATTAAGGGACGAATTTGGAATTTTTGAAATAGATTTTTTGATCCCATTTGATTGAGATTGATCATATTAAACTTATTGGAGTGTAATTTAAGGGTCTGGCAGTGAAAAAGTTTAATTCCGGTGATTTCTGGAATGTAGGGGTAAAATCGTAATTTTACCACCCGCAAATAAAATTTGAGATTTTGAGAGAATTTAGATCAAATTTGATAAATTGGAGAATGGTATGAGTATGAGGGGTGAAAAATATGTCTACTGACAATTTTTCAATTTTTGAGGTAAAAATGTAATTTTTGATTTTTACGAGGGCAAAAACGTAATTTTCAAAAATTTCTCCATCAAGACTTTGGATAAGTCTGAAAATTTTATCTAAACTTGGAATGTGTGAGACAAATGAATGGTGGAAATTTGAAGACAAATGAATGGCTAGAAATTAATTGATTAATAAAACATAAAAAAATGAATAAAATAATATTATTTTATTATGCCTTTAAAAAGGTAAAATTTTCAGCATTCTTCATCTTCTTCAGCCGACCAAGCAAGGGAAAGAGGGAAAAAGCTGAAAATATAAACCCTAGCTAAAAATTCAAAGAACAAGTGAGAGAAATCAAGAAAATTAGCTTGAAAAAGGTAAAATCACTTGATTTTCTTTGATTTCCTTATTACCCATGCATTTTATTTCAATTTTCATGCAAAATTAGAAAGTGGGTATGAACACCCATGCTGGCTGAATCTTGATGAGAGGATTTGGGGTGTGATTTGGTTGAATTTTAGCTTGATTAAATGTTTTTAGGAAGTTTAGTTGAGTGTAGAAATGAAAACTAGCAAAAATAAGCAAGAAAATAGAATTTTTTCATATTGCACCAAGCTTGACCGAATTTCTAGAGAGAGAAATGCTGCTGATTTTAATGCTATTTTGTGGTAATTAAGTGAATTATGATGAATTATGGCTAGAGGAAAATTTTGGAAATTTTCAGAGTAAAAATCAAAATTTTACCCTCTAGGGGTAAAATCGTAATTTTTAGTCTAAGACTGGTAAATTGACCCGTAGATGCTACCGTTGAGAAATTGGAATGTAATCGAACAATTATAAACTGAAACGGGCCAAATCGGAGTTCAAATGGGGATTTTAGCAATTTAGACGCGTGTAGGCGAGTCGATCGGACACCGTAAGAAAACGACTGTCCGGACCATTTTTACCCATTTCATACATCACATAGAGCCTGAAATTGATTGTGTTTAATTGACACAATTTTTTGAAATTGGTGTCATACGGAACACATAGGTCGTGGGTCCCCGGATATGAGAAAAAGGTAATGTAGTGGGAAATTGAAAACAGAAGTATCGGGCACTCTTGTGATGAGGAGAGTAGATAAATTATCGTCTTTAATATCTAGAGTGGATTTATTATAGTTTATGCTTATTAAAACATGGTGAAATTGGAAATTTCAAAATATTATGATTTTCGATTAAAATGTATTTCTATGAAATACTGCTTTAAAATTAAATATCGATTTTATGAAATTGAGTATATGGAGACCTATTTGATGAATTGTATTATGTATACATGAATTAAAATCTATGGCTCATGACATTGGAAAGCATGCTGGCTGAATTCTATATTTTTATGAATAATGTAAATTGTCCATTTATTTTGATGATTGGACATAATATATTGACTATGCTATGCTGCTTGATATTTACAAATATGGTGGGTTATCTAGTTGCTACAGTGGCGGATTTCCATGGACTGCCTTTAGAAGGAGCACGGTAAACTCAAGAGTTATATAATCTCGGTTGGAGAGGCGCGTAGGACAACTCCCGAGATACCCAGAGAATTCACTCCATGTCTAACCCCATGTGAGAGTGAATTAGGCCAACACTAAGGAACGACTATATTTCTAAATAAAATGAAATTATAACAGTCTTGGCGGACTCGGTTAGGGTGCCCCGAGCCAAGGCATCATCGAGTAAGGATTTTGGCATAGGCCTGGTTTTACAGGAAATCATAAGCCAAATGATTTCTATGATTTTGTTGATTTTGATTGAAATTGATGAAAATAAAATATGCTATCTGAATAAAAATTTAGTTTTGTGTTAAGAACTGTATTGCTATGTAAGGTTTTCTTTTGTCTCCATCTACTCAGCTGTAGATGTCATAGATGGTAATTATCCGACTCACTAGATTGAAAAACTCACCACCCTCTCTCCCCATTTCAGGCTCGAGATTACGGGTAAGCACTGTGAGTGCATATAGAGGCTCGATTGAAGCCGTGACTCTAGTATACAAATGTACAAAGTTAAACGTAGTAGGGCCCACGTGTCTTTGTAATTTGCATACATACTTTATTTGTCTGTTTTACAGTACGTATAAATTTATTATACTTTTATGTTTCGAAAATGAGTTTTTGGTATTTCTCAAAATATTGTTCTACAATAAAATGTAATATTTTGTTAAATATTATTATTTTATTTTTATTATCTGAAAACTTCATTTTTATAAGGGTTTTAGACATCAAAAATTATTTTCGACTACGAATTATGCACATTCTACATGTATACTACATTTTTACCGATTTTAAAATTTTTGAGAGAAAAAATGACAAAAATGCCCATGTGTGGTTAATGGTGCGATTTGATTGTTTTGATTCAAAACACGAACTTTATTCATTGACAAATGTTTATTAGAAATTATTAACCACGAGGTAGATGGAAAACTGGTACGAGATGCCTTGCAGGGTCTCAGTTTGCACTCGGGGAATGAGTGCCTATCGGGACGTCGCGGCAGTTGTCACGAGCCCGATGGGTGGTTCCGGGGCATGACAGGCACGGTAAAACCTGATAAATTGTTATCTCGGTCGGAGAGGCGCGTAGGAGAACTCCCGAAGTAATGTTAAAATTCTCTTCACGCTAAACCACCACGTGAAGATGAATTCGGTCAACGCCAAGGAACGTCTGTATCTCTAAATGAAATATGTTTATAACAGTCTTGGCGGACTCGATTAGGGTGCCTCAGGCCAAGGCATCACCGAGTAAGGATTTTGGCTTAAGCCCGATTCTAAGAAAATCATAAGTCCTAATGATTTTATAATTTTGATGATAATTCATGAACTTGAAATAAATTGCTTGAATAGAATTCAAGTGTGAGCTATAAAATGTGTTATTACTCAATATTTACACTTGTCTCCATCTACTCGACTTTAGATGTCATAGATGGTAATTATCTAACTCACTGGGTTGTAAAACTCACCACCCTCTTTTCTTTCTTTCAAGCTCAAGATCATTGGTAAGCACTCGGAGTGCATATAGAGGCTTCATTGAAGCTGCGTCCTTAGATACAAAGGTACATAGTTGTACATAGTAGGGCCCACGTGTTATTGTAAACTGATTTGTATATTTGAGTTATTTACATGTTATTATGTATAAATTCATTCTACCTTTACGTTCAGAAAACTGGATTTCGAAATTTTTGAACAAAACAAAAGACGAAAATGCTCCTGCGTGGTTAATTACGCATTTCGACTGTTTTAATCTAAAATATAAATTTTATTCTCTGAAAAAAAATGTTTCTTGAAAATTATTAACCATGGGAGAAATGGAAAACTGGTATGAGATGCATTGTGAGGTCTCGATAGAGAACTCGAGGATTGAGTACTTATCGGGACATCGCAGCAGTTGTCACGGGCTCGATGGGAGATTCCGAGTCATGACATTATGCTTTTTAAAGCATGATGAATTTGAAAATATGAAATATTACGATTTCCAATGAAAAGGTATTTCGATGAAATACTGTTCTTGAAATTAATTGTTGATTTTATGAAATTGAGTATGTGGAGACCTAATTATTGAATTGTGTTATTTATGCAATAAATTGAAATATGTGGCTTATGTCATTGGGAAGCATGCTGGCTGAATTCTATATTTTTATGAATGATATAAATTGTCCATTTATGTTGATGACTGGACGTAATTTATTGGCCATGCTTTGTTGCTTGATATTTACAAATTTGGTGGATTACGAGTAATAAAACATTGCAGTGAGGGTTGTCGTAGACTGCCTGTAGGAGGGGCACGGTAAACCTGATTTATTGTTACCTCGGTCGGAGAGGCGAGTAGGGTAACTCTCGAAGTAATGTTAAGATTCACTTCACGTTAAGCCACCACGTGAAGATGAGTTTAGCCAACGCCAAAGATCGACTGTATCTGATAAATTATGAAATTCTAACAGCCTTGGCGGACTCGATTGGATGCTCTGATCAAGTGTCCATGAGTATGAGATTTGGCCTAAGCCTGACTTTTATAAATAAATTATAAGCCATGTGTTTTGAGAAAATGAGATTGCTTTGTATAATTGTATTAAATTTGGTGTAATTTGTGCTATGAATTGCATGATAGCATTGCGTTTTTATATTGTCTCCATCTACTTGACTTTAGATGTCGTAGATGGTAATTATCTAACTCACTGGGTTGTAAAACTCACCCCTTCAATTTTTCCCATTTCAGGCTTACAGGCAGCTATAGATAGAGGATTTTGTTAAGGAGAAGGTTTAGAGTGATAACCTTCAGTGCAAAGGTTCATCTCTTAGATTATATTTCTCTATTTCGGGCCCACTTAGTATTGTAAATTAAATCTTATACTTCAGTTAACTGTGTTACAGTATGTAATAATATATTTTGCTTTTACGCTATAAAAATTATTTCCGGATATCTATATAAAAATTGTTTTATAAGAAAGTATATTATTTTACGAAATATTATTATTTTATTCCATTAAATGTAATTTTATTTAAATTTCATGTTTTAAATATCCGATTTTGATTCCGATTGAGAATTATGTGTTCTCGACGCCTAAATAACATTTTTACCATAATTCAAAATTTTCACCAAAAATTGACTGAAACGCCCCCGTGTAGTAAATTTTATCTTTTTCTCCGTTTCGATTCGAAACTGGATTAAATATTTACAAACATGAAACTAATAAATAGAAACTCTCATGGGAGTTGGAAAAACTGGTACGAGATGTCTTGCGAGGTCTCGATTCACTCTTTGGAGATGAGGGTTTATTGGGACATCGCGGCAGTTGTCACGGGCTCGATGGTAGTTCCGGGTCGTGACACTTGTAATCTTACAAGTAGAAAAATTCATACTAAAAGTGTTTGCATCACCTGTAATTCTTTCGTTTTTTTCTGTTTACCATTTTTTAGTCTTTGTTCAACGTACCAAAATCATGTGTAGATTTACAAATAGAGAATTATGAAAGGAGCGAAAAGTAATTTTCATTACGTAATTTTAAAATTTTCATGTACCCAATAAAATAAATTAATTAAAAAAGGAAGATGGAATGAATAGTATTCTAAAAAACAAGTGAGATACTAAGAAAAGTGAGCAAGCAGGCTAGCTATTCGCTGGGTCCTTGGCGGTGTAATTAATATATTATTTTCCCCACTTGATTAGTTTTCTTGACTGTGACCGGTGGAAGTATTATATGAAACTGCAGGTACAAGAGACCAAGTTTTATATTTAAAAAATAAAAAGAAAAGAAATTCTGTCAAGGTTTGACATTGCGTTCCTAACTTGCTTTATTATTATTGTTCTTATTAAAATGGCGGTAAACTTTGTTCAATGTTTCAACAAAGTAAGATAAGCAAGAATATTATTATTATTTGAGCATCTTTGTAATCTCAGTAAATTTTCTTCAATATTTCCAATTCAACTCTTCTGCTTTCTTTTTGGATACATATCATCACCTTTCGGCAACCATGGTCAGGTAAAAGTATGTCAGGTAAAAGTATATTTTAATTCCTGTGCTCGATCCCCAATCCAAATTATATTATCAATCACTTTCATAAAAAAAAAAAACAAATACAAATTTTTTTAAAAAATATTTAAAAATTAAAAAAATACAATTTATGTTTTTTCATAAACCATGAGTGTGAAAATTCAACCATTAAATTATAACTGATTGTAAGTAAATTTTTTAAATTATCAACTTATTCATTTTTAATTAATTTAATCCTTTCATTGTTGTCCTTAAAAATAAAAGTCAATGTTTTACAGTAATTATCTTTATATTATTATGATTTATAATGTTGTTCAATTTAAATTTTTTTTTTTCATAAATAACATATTTTAAGAAAAAGGGGATTACCCTAGGAAAGGAGGGCACGATTCCAGTTTATAAAGAAGAACAAGATAAATTATAGGTTTAGTTTTAATTTTGCCCCCTTTTACTCACCTCCAAAACTAATTGGTTATAAAATTCAAATAAAAAGTCAAATGTTTATGTATGTAAATGGCTAAAGTTATACAGCTTACCCAACTCAAATATAATAGAAGATCAAATCTCTTTAGATTACTATATCTATCTATATATATATATTGAAAAAGAAGGTGAATTTCATTAACTTCCAAGACCAAGAACATTACATAAGATCAAATCTCGTTAGATTAATATAAATTTTATCGTCATTAATTTCATTATTATAAGGTTCTTCTAGATTTTAAATTACACATATCACTCATTCCATTATTTGGTTCTAATTACACAATTAAAATAATTCATAATAGTTTTTTTTTGAAAAAAATACGGTAAGTAATTCCACCATGAGTAACACACTAGACCAGCTTGATTTGAAGCCAGAATTTAATGATACGAAGAATTGTATTAATAAATTTCTACTAGGCTATTTATGATCAATTAAGATTACTTTATTAGCAACCTTCATTAAATTAGAATATAGATTGACTTTCATTTAGAGCTTTTTTTGTTTTTTATTTTACTCTTTGCAATGATACTTGATTTCCATGTTATAATTTTCTAAATAATTAAATCGTAAATTTACATTCTTTAATTTATTTTTTATTTTTTATCAAAATAAAGCTAAATTAATTTGGTGTTGATAAAGATATAACAATGTATCCAATAAAGCAAACTAGACACTAATGTTATATGAGGGCTTATTAATGTAGGCTTATCTTAAATTTTATAATGAGTGGGACTATATGAGGTGAGCAAAATTAATCCAAATCAATTATCTGCTCAAACCAAATGCGATTTAGGTAGAATGGTTTGGTCTAATTGGTTCATTGGATTAATTGGTTCATTGGATTAATTGGTCCAAAATATTTGGTTCAATTGGTTTTTTGGTTGGTTCTCGATTTTTAAATTTTTGGACCAATCCACCTAAAAAGTCAAACAAATTTATATATATATATTAATACATAAAATATTTTTTATATATATTAAGAAGAATTGAAAGCAAACTTAATTAATAATATACTTAAAATATATTAGGGTATTATACATACATATACAAATTATAATCATTGTAATTTAATATTAGTTCTATATATTTATTTACTTATAAATCTGTATTAATATGAAATTACAAGTTATATATTTTAAATAATATAAGTTATTTGTTAACATTATAATATATGATAGTAAATATCTTATATATTAATATATTATAATTATTATACCTTAGTAATATTTCATAATATAAAATGTTATAAATATATATAATTATATAAATACATTATATATACATATATTTAATTTATAAATAAGCATTACTATAATTTATAATAGACTTTATTCACATGATCGATTATACTGAATAACTTTATTAGTTATCATGTTAGAGTTTATAACATATTGTTTATAATTATTTATTATTTATACAAACTTTGATATAAAATATTTTAACATATAATTTGTATCATTAATTATATATATAATAAAGTAATATATTATATATATAATATATTTAATTTATACATAAGTATTACAATAACTTATAATAAATTTTATTTATATGATTATACTTAATAAGTTTATTAGCCATCACCTTAGATTTTATAACATATTGTTTATAATTAGTTATTATTTATACAAACTTTGATATAAAACATTTTAACATATAAGTTATATCATTAATTTCATATATATATATATATAATATTATGAATGAAGTTTATAAGTTTAATATTATAATTTGCAAAAAAAAAATGATAAATTTTTGGTCTATTGGTTCAAAACCGGATCAACTAAATCAATTCTATATTTGTTCGATTTGTTCTTCCTTTCTATTTGGTTGGTTTTTGTTGATTTTTTTAAAATTAATTGGTTCATTTGTTATTTAGATATGATGGACCAAATCACCTGATTCATCCATTTGCTGACCCCTAGGACTGTAGACATTATAAAAAGGTAAGGCTATGTCTCCTCTCATTTCTAAAGAAAACATTGAGAATTTCAACCATTAGAGAGTTGTCGATTAAGGAGGAAGAAGATCCTAGTGCAATGTGTAACACCCGACCCTAATTTATCTATGATATGTCATTCACATGCATTGGATAACATATTTGTATATTGAATTGCCCCGGAAAACAAGTTAAATAACAATATTGCTCCTAATGGTACGATTATGTTAAATAAGTCTCGAATCAGTTTAAACAGAGAATTGAGGATGAATTTGAGAAAACTGAAACCCATGGATTGGTTTAAAATGAGGATTCGGAGTTCGAGGTTCAGTTTGGAGTTAATCGGAAAAATTGACCGATTAGGGACAAAACGATCATTTTGTCATTTAAGGACAAAATGGAGATTTTCATAAAAGATTTTGATCACATTTGACTAAGATCAATTATTTGGAGTATAATGTGATTTATTGGAGTATAAAATGAAATTGATAGTGATAAATTTAATTTCTCGGTAGTTTTGGAACACAAGGGTAAAATAGTAATTTTACCATAAAATGACGAATTTGGAATTTTTGAAAAAGATTTTTTGATCCCATTTGATTGAGATTGATCATATTAAACTTATTGGAGTGTAATTTGAGGGTCTGACAGTGAAAAAGTTTAATTTCGGTGATTTCTAGAGTGTAAGGGCAAAATCGTAATTTATTACCCGTAAATAAAATTTGAGATTTTGAGAGAATTTAGATCAAATTTGACAAATTGGAGAATGGTATGAGTATGAGGGGTGAAAAATATGTCTACTAGCAATTTTTCAGTTTTTGAGGCAAAAATGTAATTTTTGACTTTTATTGGGGCAAAAGCGTAATTTTCAAAAATTTCTCCATCAAGACTTTGGATAAGTCTGAAAATTTTATCTAAAATGAGAATGTGTGAGACAAATGCATGGTGGAAATTTGAAGACAAGTGAATGGCTAGAAATTAATTGATTAATAAAATATTAAAAAAATGAATAAAATAATATTATTTTATTATGCCTTTAAAAAGGTAAAATTTTCAGCATTCTTCATCTTCTTCAGCCGACCAAGCAAGGGAAAGAGGGGAAAAGCTGAAAATATAAACCCTAGCTAAAAATGCAAAGAACAAGTGAGAGAAATCAAGAAAATTAGCTCGAAAAAGGTAAAATCACTTGATTTTCTTTGATTTCCTTATTACCCATGTATTTTATTTCAATTTTCATGCAAAATTAGAAAGTGGGCATGAACACCCATGCTGGCTGAATCTTGATGAGAGGATTTGGGGTTTGATTTGGTTGAATTTTAGCTTGATTAAATGTTTTTAGGAAGTTTAGTTAAGTGTAGAAATGAAAACTAGCAAAAATAAGTAAGAAAATAGAATTTTTCCATATTGCACCAAGGTTGACCGAATTTCTAGAGAGAGAAATGCTGCTGATTTTAATGCTTTTTTGTGGTAATTAAGTGAATTATGATGAATTATGGCTAGACGAAAATTTTGAGAATTTTTAGAGTAAAAATCAAAATTTTACCTGCTAGGGGTAAAATCATAATTTTTAGTCTAGGACTAGTAAATTGACCCGTAAATGCTGCCATTGAGAAATTGGAATGTAATCGAACAATTAGAAACTGAAACGGATCAAATCGGAGTTAAAATGGGAATTTTAACAATTTAGACGCGTGTAGGCAAGTCGGTCGAATAGCATAAGAAAATGACTGTCCGGACCATTTTTACCCATTTCATGCATCACATCGAGCCTGAAATTGATTATGGTTAATTGACACAATTTATTGAAATTGGTGTCACATGGAACACATAGGTGGTGGGTCTCCGGATAAGAAAAAAAGGCAATGTAGTGAGAAATTGAAAACAGAGGTATCGGGCACTCCTGTGACGAGGTGAGTGGATAAATTATCGTCTTTAATATCTATAGTGGATTTATTATAGTTTATGCTTATTAAAGCATGGTGAAATTGGAAATTTCAAAATATTATGATTTTCGATTAAAATGTATGTCGATGAAATACTGCTTTAAAATTAAATACCAATTTTATGAAATTGAGTATATGGAGACCTATTTGATGAATTGTATTATGTATACATGAATTAAAATCTGTGGCTTATGACATTGGAAAGCATGCTGGTTGAATTCTATATTTTTATGAATAATGTAAATTGTCCATTTATTTTGATGACTGGACATAATGTATTGACCATGCTATGCTGCTTGATATTTACAAATATGGTGGGTTATCTAGTCGCTGCAGTGGCAGGTTTCCATGGACTGCCTTTAGGAGGAGCACGATAAACTCAAGAGTTATATAATCTCCGTTGGAGAGGCACGTAGGATAACTCCCGAGATACCCAGAACATTCAATCCATGTCTAACCCCACATGAGAGTGAATTAGGCCAACACCAAGGAACGACTGTATTTCTAAATGAAATGAAATTATAACAGCCTTGGCGGACTTGGTTAGGGTACCCCGGGCCAAGGCATCACCAAGTAAGGATTTTGGCATAAGCCTGGTTTTAAAGGAAATCATAAGCCAAATGATTTCTATGATTTTGTTGATTTTGATTGAAATTGATGAAAATAAAATATGCTATCTGAATAAAAATTTAGTTTTGTGTTAAGAACTGTATTGCTGTGTAAGGTTTTCTTTTGTCTCCATCTACTCAGCTGTAGATGTCGTAGATGGTAATTATCCAACTCATTGGGTTGAAAAACTCACCACTTTTTTTCCCCTTTTTAGGCTCGAGATTACGGGTAAGCACTGGGAGTGCATATATAGGCTCGATTGAAGCCGTGACTCTAGTATACAAAGGTACAAAGTTAAAAGTAGCAGGGCCCACATGTCTTTGTAATTTGCATACATACTTTATTTGTCTATTTTACAGTACGTATAAATTTATTATACTTTTATGTTTCGAAAATGGGTTTTCAGTATTTCTCAAAATATTGTTCTACAATAAAATTTAATATTTGGTTAAATATTATTATTTTATTTTATTGTCTGAAAACTTTATTTTTATAAGGGTTTTAGACATCAAAAATTATTTTCGACTACGAATTATGCACATTCTACATGTATACTACACTTTCACTGATTCTGAAATTTTCAAGAGGAAAAATGACAAAAATACCCCTGCGTGGTTAATGGTGCGATTTAATTGTTTTGATTCAAAACACGAAATTTATTCACTGAAAAATGGTTATTAGAAATTATTAACCACGAGATAGATGGAAAACTAGTACGAGATGCCTTGCGAGGTCTCGGTTTGCACTCGAGGAATGAGTGCCTATCGGGACGTCGCGGCAGTTGTCACGGGCCCGATGGGTGGTTCGAGTCGTAACAATCTAATTGGTATCAGAGCATTTGGTTGCTCCATGTTGTAAAAGTATGAAAATTGTTGATTTTTAAGATATCGAAATTTAATTTTTAAAAGATGTTTTAAAAATCTGCATTGACATTGTGTGGACCCGAGTCGAGTCAAGTTAGGTCAAATAGAATGTGCGTGTCTGAACGTAGATTTTAGAAACTTATCCGTACCTTTGTGAAGTATAGTGACTAAATCGTCACTGTCGATTTTGTATAGGCCTTGTAGTACATAGAGTATTCCTTTACAATGTCTTGGAAGGACGACAGTCTTGACACCTCTCGTAGCATTAATGACGAATCGACTGATTCCACTGTTGAAAGCCCGATGGTGTCCTGAACCTGATAATCTAGAAGGATATTCGTCTAGAGTTCCTATGGATTGGGCTCCATCAGATTTGGGAGCACAGGTTAGGATAAATGAGAGCCCTAGTGATAGCGAGACTGATGAGAGTATTGATAGTAATGATATCAATCAAGGTATGGGAAATTTCCTTTTGAGAGGAATTGAGAAATATGCTGAAGAGAAGAAGAAAATGAGGAGTGTGGGAAAAACCCAACAAGCCGGGATTGAAGATCGGAAGGGAGAATCCCAAAAAAATCCAAAAAAGGATTAGAAGGATGACGATCCTAAAGAGGATTAGAGTTTTGTTGAAGTCTGTGACATCGTAACCCTAGGTAGATGTAATATAAGAGGAAAAATAAGTTTTTTGTATAAAAGACTTAAAAGGTTGACTTTTGATCTTGTACAATATAAATATGTCTATATAAAAATCTTTTAGGTACAATAGAAACAGACTAGCAATATAAGTATGGAGAATGAATATTTACCGTAGTGGCATATTTGGTCATCACTTAACGGGAGTAAGTTAAGGATTGTAAAATTGAATATGGTGAAAATGAGGAGATGGTATCATGACATTATACGATAATGATTTGACCCAAATATAGATCAATGGGATATAAGTTAAGTACATATGTGAATACTTTGATAGGCAAGTATCCGCCTTTAGAGAAATGGTATATTTGGAATATAAATGAGCTATTTATCGATTAAATGAAGAAATTTTGGAGTAAAACATTGGAGTAATGGATTTAACATATAGTCTTGTTTATAGTCTGTGATTGCAGTACTGATTATACACATGGAATTGTGTAGACTCCTAATCTAAAATTTTAATGCCATAATCGTTGATGAAGGAATTTGATAAGGACAAATTGTCTTGTGATTTCTTTGTACTAAAAGCGAATAAATTATCGGAGTTATATGACAGGAAGGATAATTAAATGTGAATAATGAAAATAGTAGTGGGATGCGATTATACCAGTATTGATGCATTGGATCGCATCAGTACTCCACAGTTAAGCGTGCTTGAGCAAGAGTAATATTATGATGAGTGACCTCTTAGGAAGTATGTTATAAGATAAAAAAAGAAAGTATGAAGATTTGAAGATATTTATTGATGGAAGTACAAATGGTAAAGTATTTGATAAGAGTAAATAAGGATTGGATTATGATCCAAGTATTTAGAGATTGAGGGTGATATGAATTAATTACAGAATATTATTGTTGGAAAAGGAAACAGAAATATGTTATAAGGATTGTAGAAATCTACTGAGAAAGGGTGAGTTTGGTATACTAAAATAGATAATACGGATAAGATGAAATGGAGGTATTGATCCTGAAATTGAGATAGAAGATCAATTTTATCAATTGAGGTGTAAAATTTTAAAAAAAAAAGAGTTATGTTGCAACAATGGTTGTGATAATAGCCTAAGGGCAAAAGATTCATTTTAATTAAGTAGATTCCAAAAGTGATAACGTGGTAACATTAATTGTTCAATATTCTTATGTTAACTATCTCTTGTGGCTGAATAGCACAAGTAAAAGTTCGAGTGATATGAAAGTAAATCTCATGAGATCAAGAATAGTCATTGGCTTAATACGGAGTTTTGTTAATTGGAATTTTAAATGTATCAGAAAAGCATTGAAAAAGAAATGAAGAGTAAATAGAAAAATTCCCATATTGATCCACATGTATAGACATGTGAATGGAAAGAAAATTTAAAAGTTATCGAAAGGATCACATTGAGGTACATTATTATATAAAGCGGTGAGATCAATGATGAGTTGATCAAAGTCCGATTATAGGAGAACAAAAGAAATGGAAAAATTAAGATTTGTTGATGACTAAGCAAGAATTAACCAAGTTATGAAATATAAATGAGGAATATCAATGCTAAGTGATAACATTGTGAATGAAGGATTACAAAAGTGGTATAGAAATAAGTTGATAAAGAATATGACTATGAAAATTTATAATTATTGCCTCAACCCAGTAGAATGAAAAGAGAGTTAATAATAAAACAAGATCGAGTAAATGGTATATTGGAAATCCTTGAAGGTAAATTGAAATACGAATAGTGGAGTATGTATTTGAATATTTTGGTAAGCACATCTATGTCATTATAGAGAAAATATGTTTGGAGTATGGAGAAATAAACAGAGGGTTAAGTATTCCCAAGAATGTTTAAATTCTTTAAGAGAAAATTCAAAGCATATGTGACGAGTATAATAAGTGTGGTCTTGAAATTAGCTAAAAAGCCAAATGGCTAAATCATATATTGGGTAATCACAGGTTGTGAGACATAAGATCTAGATAGATATTTCTAAAGAGAAAATATTTAAAAGAAGTTTTGCTATGAACGAGGCAAAAATAAGCATAGAACCAAGTGGTTATGAAAAAGAAAGGATAAGCTAAAAAAAAAAAATACTTATGTTAGCGTTGTAAAGTACAGAAGAAAAACTTAGTTTCGAATTTTACCAACTTCAAGTACAATTGATAAATTGATTAAGAGAAAAGTATGATATTTTTATGAGAAAGAGTGAAACAAGGGGTAATGAAAGAGAACCCCGATAATGAAAATCATTTAAAGAATTATGGAGATAGTGATCTGAAATTGTTTGAGACATATAAGGTTCAAATTGGTTTAAATCTTGAATGACGAATCAATATTGAAACTAATGATATTGCGTGAGATACAGTGAATTGTGTCAAAGCAAAAATTTAACGTATTAATAGAATTAGAAAATGTATGTGCATAGTAGACAACAATTGAATAAAAATGGTATGGAGTACATAAGGAGTATATTGGAATGAGATGCAAATTAGATATGAGAAGATTGACATAATTGTGGATGTAAGATATCTTTAGAAATTGTTTTGAATATATAGACTTGAGAAGCTTATTATGGACCTGAAAAACATTCTATTTTTATAAACCGAAATCGTCGATAGTATACCGGATGTCACATCGGTTAAGTGTAACCCTTGTGCATGAGTGAGCTCTAGCTAGAGACATTGTCGGGTGGTTGACGAGCTATTAGACATGGCTAAGGCCATGGTTTGTGATATACGTGGCAAGGCCACAGATGATTTACATGGTTGCGACCACTTGATAGCTCCGATGTCAGCCAACATCGTTGAGATTGCCATGATATTATATGGGAATCCGGTGGAAGCGATGCTCTCGGATGTTATTCGGTGGAAGTGGGTCCACATGTTGATGTTATGTTTCCCTACTCGAGAGCATTGTGAGTTTTTTTGACGCGTACTTTTATGCATAGAAATGATTATATGACCAATTAAAGTAAAGGATGAACTCTAAAAGTCCGAAGTTTAAAATTGATGTGCGATAAGTTGTGTGAGTAACACAATAATGAAAACTTTCATCAAAAGTTAAAATTATATGGATTTAAGGAATTTTTGAGAAAAATAGTCAAGAAAATGAAATCTATAGTACGAATCCATGTGAGATGGATTTAAATGTTGACATTAAGAGAATTAAGAAAATTGAAGTTGTATGAATGTAAAGTCAACATGAGGTATGTAGGCATTATAGAGACTATTAATTTCCCCTACATAAAGGATGTGTAGGGAAGGAATGTGATATGCTAAGGATGTTATAAGATACATAATAATGTTTGAGGATAAGAATGAATGAATGGATGCCAAAGGGTTTAATAAAGGATCTAGTGATAATGGTGATTGGTATATATATATACGTAAGTATGAGAAATGATTGAAATTGATACAAATGGAACAAAATTTTAGTTCAAATTTGATAAGAGGAATAGAGACATTGAGCATGTCTCTAGGCAAGAAATCATTATTGAAGAAATTATTGATTGATCAAATTTCTAAAGGATCAAGATAAACATAAGTGAAATACGTAAGTCGAGTTGAAGGAAATCGAAGTAACGAATCAGAGTTTCCTTATAAAGGAGATAACATGTGGGATTAAATATGAAATGAAAATCCAAAACCTTCATTTTTGGTGGAATATGATGAATGAAATTTTGAGGTCAAAATTTTATTTTAAAAGGGGTAGTGTTGTAACACCCGACCCTAATTTATCTGTGATATATCATTCACATGCATTGGATAGCATGTTTGTATATTGAATTGCCTCGGGAAACAAGTTAAATGATAATATTGCCCCTAATGATACAGTTAAGTTAAATAAGTCTCGAATAAGTTTAAACAGAGAATTGAAGATGAATTTGAGAAAACTGAAACCCATAGATTGGTTTAAAATGAGGATTCGGAGTTCGAGGTTCAATTTGGAGTTAATCGAAAAAATTGACCGATTAGGGACAAAATAGTCATTTTGTTATTTAAGGACAAAATGGAGATTTTCACAAAAGATTTTGATCACATTTGACTAAGATCAATTATTTGGAGTATAATGTGATTTATTGGAGTATAAAATGAAATTGACAGTAATAAATTTAAAATCCCGGTAGTTTTGGAGTACAAGGGCAAAATAGTAATTTTACCATTAAATGACGAATTTGAAATTTTTGAAAAAGATTTTTTCATCCCATTTGATTGAGATTGATCATATTAAACTTATTGGAGTGTAATTTGAGGGTCTAACAGTGAAAAAGTTTAATTCCGGTGATTTCTGGAGTGTAGGGGCAAAATCGTAATTTATTACTCACAGATAAAATTTGAGATTTTGAGAGAATTTAGATCAAATTTGACAAATTGGAGAATGGTATGAGTATGAAGGGTGAAAAATATATCTACTGGTAATTTTTCAGTTTTTGGGGTAAAAATGTAATTTTTGACTTTTACGGGGGCAAAAGTGTAATTTTCAAAAATCTCTCCATCAAGACTTTGGATAAGTCTGAAAATTGTATCTAAGCTTGGAATGTGTGAGACAAATGCATGGTGGAAATTTGAAGACAAGTGAATGGCTAGAAATTAATTGATTAATAAAACATTAAAAAAATGAATAAAATAATATTATTTTATTATTCCTTTAAAAAGGCAAAATTTTCAGCATTCTTCATCTTCTTCAGCCGACCAAGCAAGGGAAAGAGGGGAAAAGCTGAAAATATAAACCCTAGCTAAAAATTTAAAGAACAAGTGAGAGAAATCAAGAAAATTAGCTTGAAAAAGATAAAATCACTTGATTTTCTTTGATTTCCTTATTACCCATGCATTTTATTTCAATTTTCATGAAAAATTAGAAAGTGGATATGAACACCCATGCTGGCTGAATCTTGATGAGAGGATTTGGGGTGTGATTTGGTTGAATTTTAGCTTGATTAAATGTTTTTAGGAAGTTTAGTTAAGTGTAGAAATGAAAACTAGCAAAAATAAGCAAGAAAATAGAATTTTCCCATATTGCACCAAGCTTGACAGAATTTCTAGAGAGAGAAATGCGGCTGATTTTAATGCTATTTTGTGGTAATTAAGTGAATTATGATGAATTATGGCTAGAGGAAAATTTTAGAAATTCTTAGAGTAAAAATCAGAATTTTACCCGCTAGGGGTAAAATCGTAATTTTGAGTCTAAGACTGGTAAATTGACCCGTAGATGCTACCATTGAGAAATTGGAATGTAATCGAACAATTAGAAACTGAAACGGGTCAAATCGGAGTTAAAATGAGGATTTTAGCAATTTAGATGCGTGTAGGCGAGTCGGTCGGACACCGTAAGAAAACGACTGTCCGGACCATTTTTACTCATTTCATGCATCACATAGAGCCTGAAATTGATTATGGTTAATTGACACAATTTATTGAAATTGGTGTCACACGAAACACATAGGTGGTGGGTCCTCGGATACGAGAAAAAGGCAATGTAGTGGGAAATTGAAAACAGGAGTATCGGCACTCCTGTGATGAGGTGAGTGGATAAATTATCGTCTTTAATATCTAGAGTTGATTTATTATAGTTTATGCTTATTAAAGCATGGTGAAATTGGAAATTTCAAAATATTATGATTTTCGATTAAAATGTATTTCGATGAAATACTGTTTTAAAATTAGATACCGATTTTATGAAATTGAGTATATAGAGACCTATTTGATGAATTGTATTATGTATACATGAATTAAAATATGTGGCTTATGACATTGGAAAGCATGTTGGTTGAATTCTATATTTTTATGAATAATTTAAATTGTCTATTTATTTTGATGACTGGACATAATGTATTGACCATGCTATGCTGCTTGATATTTACAAATATGGTGGGTTATCTAGTCGCTGCAATGGCGGGTTTCCGTTGATTGCCTTTAGGAAGAGCATGGTAAACTCAAGAGTTATATAATCTCGGTTGGAGAGGCGCGTAGGATAACTCCCGAGATACCTAGAGAATTCACTCCATGTCTAACCCCACGTGAGAGTGAATTAGGCCAACGCTAAGGAACGGCTGTATTTCTAAATGAAATGAAATTATAACAGCCTTGGCAGACTCGGTTAGGGTGCCCCGGGCCAAGGCATCACCGAGTAAGGATTTTGGTATAAGCCTGGTTTTAAAGGAAATCATAAGCCAAATGATTTCTATGATTTTGTTGATTTTGATTGAAATTGATGAAAATAAAATATGCTATTTGAATAAAAATTTAGTTTTGTGTTAAGAACTGTATTGCTGTGTAAGGTTTTCTTTTGTCTCCATCTACTCAGCTGTAGATGTCATAGATGGTAATTATCCAACTCACTAGGTTGAAAAACTCACCACTTTCTCTCCCCTTTTCAAGCTCGAGATTATGGGTAAGCACTGGGAGTGCATATAGAGGCCGATTGAAGCCGTGACTCTAGTATACAAAGGTACAAAGTTAAACGTAGTAGGGCCCACATGTCTTTATAATTTGCATACATACTTTATTTGTCTATTTTATAGTACGTATGAATTTATTATACTTTTATGTTCCGAAAATGGGTTTTCGGTATTTCTCAAAATATTGTTCTATAATAAAATGTAATATTTTGTTAAATATTATTATTTTATTTTATTATCTGAAAACTTTATTTTTATAAGGGTTTTAGACATCAAAAATTATTTTTGACTGCGAATTATGCACATTCTACATGTATATTACACTTTCACTCATTCTGAAATTTTTGAGAGAAAAAATAACAAAAATACCCCTGCATGGTTAATGGTGCGATTTAATTGTTTTGATTCAAAACACGAACTTTATTCACTGAAAATGGTTATTAGAAATTATTAGCTACGGGGTAGATGGAAAACTGGTACCAGATGCCTTGCGGTGTCTCGGTTTGCACTCGGGGAATGAGTGCCTATCGAGACGTTGCAGCAGTTGTCACGGGCCCGATGGATGGTTCCGCGTCGTGACACAATGAAACTTGATAATTTTTTTTTATCTGGAACATCACGCAGGGCCCAGTTACCCTGTAAAAATTTTATTAATACTCATGAAATTGAAGAACACAAGGGAGCGGGGTATAGTCCTGACCTCCAAACTTACATGAGCTCGAGAAGGATGACAGATAGTACTTGAAAAATTTTGAGCTTTATCTGTAATTTTTTATTCTTCGTTGGATCGCAACGTTGGAAATCCTTTTAAATTCCTAGGTAAAACACTGATCATGATTGGAATCTTGCTAAATAAATCATCGAGATGGAGTCTTCATCCAAGTCCCAATCATTTTCCCTAATATCCACTGCTTCTTCTGATGTTACATTGAGAAATCTACCGATTAAAAGCTTCAGTATCTGAATGTCTCCTACGTCGCTCTCGTGGATGGACTTCTATCTCTGTGTAGTTAGTTTGAGAGATCGAAGGCACATTGCTTGGTTCCTTATTGTATGTGTATTTTCCAGAGGAAGACTCCTGGGCAGGAATGTTGTCTTCATGGTTTTCTATCCATTCTCGTAGACATGTTTTTGTTGCAACAACCTGACTATGATCATTTCGACTCCCACTCATGCAATTATCTTGTTTGTCTGTTGGATTAAAATTCGCACTGCCTTCGGCCATGTTAGCCATTACACTATGTCCTGCCGACCTTTGCCTTGCCATTTGCTGACTTTCTTTTTGTCTTAGAGCCGTTGGGCTCGCCAATGTTTGAAAAAAATAATTTTTTATTTTCCCATCTGCATTCATCTGCGTACTATCTTTCCTCAAGGTCACGTCAAGAATTGTAGACTCTACAATCGCCAATTCTTTTAATCTCGTAGCATCGTTTATGTGGTCTTGCTGGCTTGGCATAGTGAAAATTGGACATAAAGCTTGCCTTGCAGTCGCAGGTGGCATTGTGTTGTCGCTTTAAACCGGTGCTCTAGGAATGGCCCAAAGGTCTTGGTGCAAAGGCAATTGTTTTGGGCAATGTTTGTCCGCATCTTGCAAGTTGGGGCCTGCCCCCCATCAGCCATTGTTTGCTTGCCATCTTGCATTATCATTACGTCAACCGTAGCAGAAGTTGTTGGTTCTTTTTGCTTTCTACTCAAGCCGTCCTTCAATGGGGCCCGCTGGTTATGCCGTGTAGCAGGTCTTGCCATGCCACTGGTCTTGTCATCACTGCATGGGGCCCGCTGGTCTTGCCTAGCCGCTGACGTTGCTAGGTGTTCCTTGGAGCCACCAGGCGGGGTCACGTCTTGGGGTTTTTGGTCAAAAGCCCTCGTGAGCTCACCCCTACCATGTGAAATATCATCCGCCGCCCAAGCAGTCAGCTTTTGCTGGCATCTTTCTTTTTTTTTGCTTCGCATATTTCTTTTATTCCTGCCCGATAATTTACATTGTGCTTGGTTCTCCTTGCATGCTTTTTTCTATCGTTTGTTCTCTCTCTTCTGCTTGCATTGAACCCTGAGCTGGTTGTAAATTCGCCTGTTGATTTCCACTATGCTGCAGCATTCTATTTTCATGCAAGCTAGCATGAGCGACGTCCTCCAACGTCTGTGGGTTTGCAGAAAATACCGCCACCTTTTTTGCTTCTCTCGAACCACCTTGGCCCTCCTTATGCGATCTCTGTGGCTCCATTTCTTCCCGGTGCCTCGCTTCTTGCATTAAAAAACTACCGACGATCTGTCCTCCTGCAGGCGTCGTTGCTGTGGCCAACAGTGCTTGTGCGATTTCTTCCACGGTATTGCCATTCTCCAAACCAATACCATTTTCACCTATGCCATCCTTTGTTGGGGCCCACTTACCATGTTGTGCGACAGACCTACCCTCTTGCATTTGCATGGTGTCTGCCATTGACCCATCAGCATCTCCTGCCTCTTGGTTTGAACTATTATTTTTTGAATATAATTTTCCCTCTCCCTGCAGACCCGTCACTGTCCCCATGTCAATCGGTTGTTGTTGCTGCTATTTTTTATTTTTTCCCTTTTTATCACGTAACGCATTTCCATGTTCTCCTTCTGCATGGGTTTCAAGCTCCCCATATTTGTGCAAAGGCGCCTGCACGTCCCCCTTACCGTTCTGTAATTTTCCCAAAATGAGTTTTCCCGTTTTTATTCCTTCCTGCACGTCTTCGCTGTTTCGTTTCTTCGTTGCCTGCTGTCGATTCTCCGTCTCATCCCAGTGTACCCCGTTTGGACCACTTCCTTCCACCGAGTGCCTTGCGATAGCATGGATGGACGCTCTGAGTTCGTTCATTGCTAGAAAAACTGCCATCTTTTCTTCTCTTCTCAGTCCACAGTTGCTACGATCCTCCATACTTATCTTTTGACCCTATTGTTTATCAGTGTCCAGCTGAGTATCCGATGAAATGTCTTTTTTCGCATAGGCATTCTCCATTACTCTTGGTATCCCAACTTGGTTTTGCACATCGTGGCCATCTTCCGTTATTATTTGAAATCGATTTGAAATTGGAATGGTAGCACTCGGAGTACTTTCTATGTTTCTCTCCCTGCCCTGCATGTCTTTAGTTTCGCTAGGCCCACCGTTTCTTACCGGTTGCCATGTCTGGCTTGCTGGTTCTTGGGAGTCCAAGTTTTTCTCTTTTTCTTGATTTTTTCTTTTTTCTGGATTTTTCCTTTTTCCTTGATGTTTTCCTTTCCCAGCTTCTTGATCCATGGCTACCGTATTGGTAAGTTGTAACCTTCCTGGGATTAATTGTTTGTCTTTATTCCCCAGTACAATACGCTCCACTTCCTTATGACCTATGTGACAACAGTAGTCACAATAAGCTAGCATTTGTGCGAACTCCACCTTTTGCGAGTAGCCATTCTTGACCGCTCCTGTTTCCCTGTTTTGGACCACTATCCATATTTGGTCCACCGGTGGTGTCCTACAATCATACTCTATGCATACACGAGCTACACTTGGCCTTGACCCATTGGTAGTGGCTTCATCCACAAATAGCGGTCTTCCAACTGTTTTAGCAATCAACAAGAGAGAAGATTTTTCAAACAAGTGAGCTTTCAGATTTGGAAAGGAGATCCATACCGGAACAACAGCGGATTCCTTCTCCGGTTCGAACTCTGGTGACCACTTGAAAACTCTCATTTTTTGGCCAGTTATGAACCAAGCTTGCTTTGTCCAAATCCTGTTGAAGTCTTGTTCGTTGGTCAAATGGATGAGCACATGTTTGTAGTCTAACCATTTGACTTCATAAACCCCTGCTAAACCGATCCCCTTGAACGCAATTCTGACTTCTTGCAATTTTGGCATCTTGGAGAATTTGCCCACAAGGGACATCTTGAAGGGTTGTGCCAAGGTAAGTATTTCATCTTCAAAGAAGGCAACAGCTGGTCTGTCTTTGTAAACACATGGTTGACGGGTGGTGGGAATTACAGGGGGTTTATCTCCGGTCATCACTAACAGAAAAGATTTTTTGAGAGCCCGAGGTGAGGAGAGCTACTGGTTTCTAGCAGCAAGAACTTGCGGGTTACTGTTTGTGGTTGGTGGTTGTGGGTTTGTTGGCTGCATATGGTTGTGAGTTACTCCGGTCATCATGGGGGTGGTTGAGGTTGTTGGCAGGGTGTGGGGGGCGGGGTCTGGCGGCCTGCCGGCCGCCATCCCGTGGTGGTGAGGGAGGGGGGAAGTTGGAAAGGTTGAGAGCGTTTTTTTCCAATGAAACTTGATAATTAACCTAGTTAGTTTTCTTATAATCATGTATGTTTTTGGATTTTAAATTCCTATTATAGTAAATCTTGGGTTAAATAGAAATTAATTATACATAAAGTTTAACAATTGGTATAAAAAGCGATCATAGTTTGGATTTAGAATCCTATAAAACTATAATTAACTGTTGATATATGTTAATTACATAAATTAGTTAAGATTGCATAAATAGTAGGCCTTGCCTGATTTTTAAATTTGTGTAATTACGCCTTTAAAAATTTATAATTTCCTTATAAATAGTGCAATTAAATCTGGAGCACACTTAATTATATTATCAATCATATGATTATTTGGTAGAATTATATTTGTGTAATTGAATGAAATCATGTTTAAGAAATTAGTTTTTTCGAAGGCTATAGATTTTAATACTTTTAAGTCTAGAACATCTCGATTTTATGTAATTTTTTTTGAAAGGCATTTCATGTAGATTTTTAAAAATACTTTGGAGTTATTGTTTCTTAATGAGTTAAGATCGTTGTTGACGTAACAAAAATTAATTAAACCCATCGATTTCATAAAATCGAGCATTGTCATTTTTTGTATATGATATCCGCAAGTATGGGTCTTCGGCTCTGGCTTGGATTCGTTTAAAATTTGTTGAAATTGATGCGTGCTAATTCAAATTAGCATAAGGAAATAAGGTCAAAGATGTTTGCTTCAGTTTAACAAAGATAAGAGGCCTAAATAGAAGGAAATATAACACAAAATCGAACCTTAATGAAGAAGTTCAAATTCCTAAAAGAATGACTATTCCATATTAAAAAAGAAGCTAGATAAAAGAAAATCTATTAGGTAATAATAGAACATTCCCTTCAACCGAACGAGCCATACATGTTTAAGATGTTCTTTAGAAGCATATCTGTATGATACACCGAAATTGAGATTCAGATTCCTGAGAGTATTCAGACTTAATAATTTCTATACCTTTATAGAAAGATACTATGGTACATAAACAAATTGCAGAATGTAAACAAGTTTAACTAATTCTTGATGAGGTCCCTCAACATAAAAATATGAAAAAAGAGATGCCACAAAGGTCACATGAGCACTTTTTTGTCTAAGCATGATTTAATTAGGTGAAAGTAAATGTTAAGAGGCTCGATTGGTAGCAATTAAAAAAAAGAGATTAATTCATAAATTTAATTAAGTACATGGTTTCTTTTTTTAGATATATCGGCCATCATTAATATGGTTATACCTGTTTTACAAAGTTAAGAATTAAATCCGATCTTTAGAAGTCATTGAAAGGCGTCAAAACAGAGTACCAAAGCCAACCATCATTGACTAAAAATCCAAAGAAGGAATTATGGTCGGTGGAATGGTGTCTACTATCACTATTTATTGTTACTTTGCATATTTTTATCATGGGGTAAAAATAATTATTGCTAAGTACTACATCTACATTTATTAATTTAATTGTTGTCACTTTAAAAGTTTTGGCTTAAGAACTTTTCCGAATTTTTTTTTTAAATTTGAAAGGGTTAATAACTAGCACTTTTTTACTTTATTTATATCAAGTGTTAATTAATTATTAATAGCAGAATTTGTTACTTTTAAGTAAAAAAATAATTAGTGTTGGTGATGTTTACATATGTTTGTTAAATATAAGTATAGCATTATTAGTATTTATTTTCCTACTATAATAATTATTTATTACCAAAGAAAGTAACGTATTAGTTTAAACTAGTAATATAATATTGCTTGTAGTTGTTATGTCTTTGATCTATATTTATTGCACATTATTTGATAGGTAAACAAATTTGGGAATTGGTTATAATTTTACCATCACACAATAATAACAAGGCATCGTGTGGGACTAAAAAAGAAGGGATGGCATGGAATGATACATATAGATGACAAGCCAATTATACCAAGAAAACCAATTGGGGAATTTAAAAATGACTCGTGTCTATAGAATGTTACTCGCATTCCTCAACCGCTCAACAAACACACCAAAACACAGATTAACTTCGGAGGAGGTCAAAACAGAGATAATTTAAAGTTGTTTTAGACGGTAAAATTTATTTATTAAAATAATTGATATAAATTATTATTATTATTATCTAATTAGATTACAACATTTAATTGAAGTTATATGACAATGCTGTTATTTAATTAAAATTAGATCATAAATAGAATTAATCTTTTATATATATATATATATATTATTAACCTCTGAAGACTGTAGTCTATGTAAGTTTTCTCTTTTTGTAACAATATTATTATATTTTCATAATGGCGGAATCTGTTTGAGTTAGAGTCTATAAATAACGAAGGCTTGAATGACTGTGGATTCACATGTGGATTCCATTCTACCCTGTCTCATATGATTCCATTCCATTTCCCCACATACAAAATCAAATTCACTTGTAATTCTTTCGTAAGATATTCTCCTTTTGGTTTTTACACTTGTCAATCACTGTCCCAAGCCACCTTCTCTACTTATACCTTCCTGGGTAGCTCTCTTTCCGAAGCCCCCCCTTCTCCCTCTCCCTTTTCCATCTCCTTTCCAGTTCAAGGTGGTGTTTCTAACTCAAAGCCCACCCTTTTGGGCCGTCACTTGCGTTCTTATTATTCAGAATACAAGTATCTTTGATTTTCTCAGTTTGCTTTTCCTCCTTTCTTAGCATGGGGCTTCCATGAGTTTCCCTGTTACTTCTGGAACACCTCTGTCTTTCTCTTGGAGTATTTCGTTGCTCAATTTCTGTTCCTTGTTTTCTTATTTATTTACTTTTTTGTTCTGTTTTTGTTCTTATAATATATATCCCAGCTTCCAGACAACAAACTTTTAACAACCATTTCCAAAATCTTCATCTTTTAACCTTATGTCAAATCAGTTTGAATATATATCACTTTCTAATATTTGGTTCTTGGTTGCAGCATTTATTAGGTAAAGGTAAAAATGGATGCGAACAAAAAACTGCAGAAAAGCTACTTTGATGTGCTGGGTATCTGCTGCTCCTCGGAGGCTCCGCTGATAGAAAACATCTTAAAATCCCTTGAAGGCGTCAAAGAAGTATCTGTGATTGTTCCTACCAGAACGGTTATTGTTCTCCATGACAATCTCCTCGTTTCTCAGCTTCAAATAGGTAACCCCAACAACCACGCCTCCTTCTTTCTTCCTTCCTTTCTTTTGCTATGTTGGTGAGAAAAACATGTTTAGACTTCAAAATATGAGCCTGAAAATATAGACTTCTATTTAACAATTTCACTGCCAAAAGGATTGGATTCTTACCTCATTGATGTTATAAGCACTAAGCAGCCGTTTCATGGTTATTTTTTAATTATTTTTTCTTTCAGTTTCAACTTTATTAAGATAATTATATTCTATAACTTGAATTAGAATATGAATAGGATTAAAATTTATTCTTAAAGAGGAGAAGCGATGGCCGATGTGAACCACGTGACCTGAGCGGGATTTGTGCCATTGATATCTTTACTTTTTTTATTCTCCTCTTTCGTAATCTTTGTTCATCTTTTTTCACGTTTTATGACTAGAATAAAATATAAAATATAAAATATATTCAATTAGAGATATAGGAAATGAGAGAGAATAAATAAAAGATGTTATTTTCGAAGATTTTGAGGATCAGAGAATTGGAAATAACCCAACCTAAGAAGAAAAGGAGAAAAAAAGGGTGACGGGAATTGGTTGTTATTCGCGTGCCTTGATAATATTTCCTCAACCGAAGGGAGAATTGTATTGTGTTGTTTTACTAATAAAATAAAATAATGCTTGGACCAGAGAAAATCTAGGATTTGGGCCTCTGGGTGGGTCAAGGTGACGTGCCAGAGTCGAATGGTGGGGTCAGGAATCTGGTTGTACCTAATAATTAATTAATTAAATTAAATTAAATTGCCACTTGGCCAGAAGGGATGTAAAATGCAACAAGCTAGGATGATTTGCCTTGGTCACTCATGCCTAACTGCAAATCTTGTTACTGTTTGAAAAGTTGTGAACAGTGACTCTTTATACATGCCAAGGATGATTGACAGAGGACCACCGACTGCTTCTTCTTTTGAAAATTGGTCCCCTAAATTATATTGCTTTTCTCTTTCCTTATCCAGTTAAGGCTCTAAATCAAGCAAGACTAGAAGCAAACGTTAGAGCGCATGGGGAGATCAAGTACCAGAAAAAATGGCCAAGCCCTTTTGCAATAGCTTGTGGCTTGCTGCTTTTGTTTTCACTGTTGAAGTATGCCTACCATCCATTGCAATGGCTAGCCTTAGGAGCTGTGGTAGTTGGCATCTGCCCCATACTTTTGAAGGGCTATGCGGCCATTAGGAATTTCAGGCTCGATATCAACATTCTTATGCTCATTGCAGGTAATATGCTTTTATCATTGTATCAAATGTTTAACATCTAACTAATTTTTATACTTATCAATAATTATAGTTTTATACATCTATGGATGGCAAGTGGAGATAGGGTGAGGGTAGTATCATGTAATATTAGCTCTTTAATCTTATATATATATATAAAATAAAAGAATCATTTGGGGAATTAGGGTCTTTTTGAAAGGTGAAAGGTTAGATTTTAAAATAAATATATGTGGGACAATGCTTTTCTAAAGCTTATTGTATTCTTCTCAGAACCAGGCTTGCTTGGTCTAATGTGAATTTAGTGAAACCAAAACCATATGAATGCACAGCAAAAATCACAAAACTTGGCTTTTATCCCTGCCTTGGTTTCATTCTTGTTGTCTTTTCCTATTTTTGCTTTGTTTTTTGGGTGGATTATCTTTTTTTCTTTTCTTGCCTTTTAGTGGCTTCACACTCACTTTTTTAAGGTGGACTCCAACCCTTCCTTTTAAGTAAAGGTTATCTCTCGTGATAACAAGGCTTAGTGGGAGGGAAAAGCCAAATGTTGCCTTGTTTTTCTTTCTTTCTTTCTTTCTTGTTTTGCCTTTAGACTGACCTGGCAAATTGTCACCAAAAGACAACATCTTAAAATAATTAATTTTACCATATGGTATAGCATTTGTCAGTGTGCAAAAGATTCTTTTTTATTTATTATTAATTTTTGAAGATTGCAAAGGATTCTTCAATTTGTCTTCAATGAAATTTTACATTATGTGTTGATGGCTTAAGAACTTAGAATATTATACATATTTACTAACACAATTCCATAGGCTCCCAGATATGATCATGTCGGATATCCATGCTTCCTATCTCTTTCGGTCTCGTTGAGGTCTTTAATTTGACAATCAATTTATCAAAAAGAAATAAAAAATTCAAGATATGCAGAAAAAGATGTTGCATCCACTGATATGCGCAAACAAAGACAGATAATAAATATGTGCAACTACTCAATTTTTAACAAAAATGAAAAAAAAAATTAAAATATTTCTCAGAAGAATAGCCTAAACTTGTACCTATATATAGATCAAAATTGAAAATTTTTTTGGGTGTTATCTTAATTTGCTTGACAGTTGGTATGGCTTGGGTTTCAATTGTCTTTCATACAATAAGGAACAAGGGTTTTTAATATACTTTTGCGATTGTAATTGTTTTCTATCGTAATTTAATATCAAACTAGACCAAAAAACTGGTAAGAATAAAGTATGTATAGGCATTTACTTAATTCTTACTCTCTGGGAACTTTCCTTTCTGGGTTCTAAAGTTAGGTCTTCCATTGTATGCAGCAAATAAAAAACAAAAGACTTTTGCGGCTAGTTATTGGTCATGGATTAAAAAACTATGGTGATAAGGTTTACAAGCTATAGTCGGCTTTGGTAGCGTCCATGAATTGCTTTCTATCAAGAAAAACACAAGTTTAGTGTGTTAAAATTTCCCATTGGTTGATTTTTCGCCCACCAACTCCCCTTTATCCTCCCTTTCCGTCTATAAAATGTTATCTTGTTTTGACAGTCACAAATGCTACAAAATCAGACCTAAATTTGTTTGGAAGCCATTGGTTCAACTTTACACCTCATAACGTCCCTATATCTTGTCGGCCTGTCTATTTTCTCCCCATTCCTAAGCTCTCTGATCTGTCAAATCTGACAACAACTCAAAAGCTGAATCCAGTCAAAAAAGAAAACACTGCAATTCCGGGATTTACATAAATCTCAACCGAGTCTAACGATATTCTATACACTTTGTTCAAAATTTTCTTAATGCCTTGCATTAGTTGTACAAAACATTACACCCTTTATATTTGTCCCAAATATCTTTTCTCTGACGTGTTTATTACTTCATAATTATAAATAAGTCATTTTGTTATTTCCTTTCCACCTTTTTGATATCTAAATAAAAAAGGCACTTAAAGAATTAGAACCTATCGTATTTGATGCATAGGACATGCTTATGAATTAGATTCTAGTTTGTGTTTCTAGGTGTTCCAATGAATGTTCATTGTTTATGGACTTATTTATTTGTTGGGTAAAAATGAATTAATGTTAAAGTAACATGCAATCCAAATTTGGAAATTGGCATTTCCAATTATTTGAGTCACTGGGCAATTAGGATATGAACACTCAACGTTAATGCCCACAATCATCTCAATATATAAAAAAGTTTTTATATTAAAACTTGTGTATGGGTGAACCTCCAAGCCAGACTCAACAATCAGCTTTTGTTTGTTTCTTGTTTTAGGATCATTTTTTAATTTCTTTCCAAAGCAAAAAGAAAAAAAATTGTGTTATAGTGTCATGGATCTTATTTTAATAAGAGACAAGAATATTTTTCTATTTAATAAATATGCTATTTGATTGAAAATATAAATCTATAACAAGTGGTATGAGCATTTATTCAACTTTTTACTGATGTGAGATTTTTATAAAAAATACTAGAATTGAGTAAGTCCAGAGTAAAATAAGTTCTTCTTTTCTATGGATGAAAGAACCAGTGCGACGCTATGAAGGAAAATGTCATGGATCTAACGTAGTCCGTGACATTGGGATGTATATAAACATAGAATGATAGCAATTTTTTTGAATAATAAAAAATTTGAAACCGAATTTTTATAAATATCAAAATACATGGTTTTTAATTTTATAGCAAAGAATTATGTTTGATGTGATAGACTTTGCTTGCTTATTTTTATTTGCATGATTTTGTTTTTGCATCTTAACAACTTTTGGGGAAACAGAAAACGCCAAGAGAAAAAGAAATAGCAAAATAACAGTAAAGGGGAGCTCGATCTATCTAGATGCTGCGGTTGCTTGTTTAGAGTACTGCTGTTAAGCGCATGTCTTAAACGAAACCCTGTATTTATTTCACAGTGATAGGGAGCGTTGCAATGAAGGACTACACTGAAGCTGGCACAATCGTCTTCCTCTTCACCACTGCGGAATGGCTTGAGTCAAGAGCAAGCCATAAGGTTTGCTATAAACTGCCCTCTCTCTCAGCACTGCAAGAGGCTTTTTTAATTCATTGCAAGCATGTATTTACTCACTACTTAGCGTCAGTAAGTGCTTTAATTGTTCTAGTATAATTCTAACTTCATAATCAATGTTCTTAGTAAGAACGCTTACGAAATCGCTAGCATATGCAAGCACCTCTCATCAACCATAAAACTTTTACATATTTGTCTTTTTATTAGCTTGCTTCTTCCTCCTGCATCAATTTTTTGAACTGGTTTGCTCATTGTTGCTTCGACTGTAAGCTTGAATAAATTAATAGAGTGAGGGCATTTAATGAGTTCATTATATATAATACGATTATGTTCAAACTTTTAAGCATATACTGTCTCAGGCTACTGCTGTTATGTCCTCGTTGATGAGTATAGCTCCTCAGAAAGCAGTCCTAGCTGAGACTGGAGAAGAAGTGGATGCCGATGAAGTCAAATTGAGCACTGTTCTGGCAGTTAAGGCTGGTGAAGTTATACCCATTGATGGAATTGTTGTAGATGGGAAATGTGAAGTGGATGAGAAAACCCTTACTGGCGAATCACTTCCAGTTACCAAAGAAAAGGATTCTACTGTCTGGGCTGGCACCATCAATCTAAACGGTAGCAACTCTGTTTCTTATTTTTTATTTCATACAATTCCGGGTGCTCACAGGCTTTGTTCTGCTTCCAGGTTACATTACTGTAAAAACTACTGCTGTAGCTGAAGACTGTGTAGTGGCTAAAATGGCGAAGCTAGTGGAGGAAGCTCAAAACAGCAAATCTAGAACCCAAAGATTCATAGACAAATGTGCCCAGTTCTACACCCCAGGTTAGTTAAATTTTACACAGATTTACAAGGTTTTGTTTGCCACTTCTTACCAGAGAGATTAAATTTCATACAGATGTTTGTTTTCCAAAGATTCATGGACAAATGCAATTCAAGTTGCCAGTTTTGGATTTTCTTAAGAATTTGTAGCTCCTTTTGCCATTCCCTCATGAAAAAATAGAAATACGACCACCGTTTTAGTTTAGATCATTAAGGCTTTTTGGCTTACGGTTTAACCAACCTCTAAATTTGTTAGAAGTAAATTTTCTAAACATCTTTAGTCATTATACATTAGTACTCTCCTTGATTGCAATGCAGGTTTCTTTTCTTAGATATATTAAGTCCAAACAGAATAGTACTCATTTCTTTTTGTTGGCTATTATTTGCAGCAATTATAATTGTATCAGCCGCCATTGCTGTGATTCCAGTTGCACTGAGAGTGCATAACCTTCACAATTGGTTTCACTTAGCATTGGTTGTCTTGGTGAGTGCATGTCCATGTGCGCTTATCCTTTCTACGCCTGTTGCAAGTTTTTGTGCACTTACAAAAGCTGCAACATCAGGACTTCTAGTTAAGGGTGGCGACTATCTTGAAATTCTTTCCAAAATTAAGATCACAGCTTTTGACAAAACTGGTACACTTACAAGGGGTGAATTTGTTGTGACCGATTTTCGATCTCTTTGTGAAGATATAAGCTTGAACACATTGCTTTACTGGTATGGGCTTGATACTTTCCCCTTCACTTTTCTATGAATAATGTTTTACTTCGATAGAAGTAGTAGATATAAGACAGAAAAATCAAACAAATTGCAGTACTTTGAATGTAATTATACATTCCGCCATTTTGAAAATAATTCAAATTACTTTGAATATGTATTAACAGGTTCATTTATGCAGTGTTATAAGACATCTTTTTGTTCAATTAAGTTTTTGATCACCCAAATTATCCACAACAAAATTATTGGTGAAATTCCCAAAAAATTGCCTTTCAGTAAATGTTAATGTTAGTTACATTATTCTTTAAGGGTTTCAAGCGTTGAGAGTAAGTCAAGTCATCCAATGGCAGCTGCACTTGTAGAATATGGAAGGTCACATTCCATCGAAGCAAAACCTGAAACTGTTGAGGATTATCACAATTTCCCTGGGGAAGGTATTTATGGGAGGATTGATGGTAGAGATATTTACATTGGAAGCAGAAAAATTTCACTGAGAGCTCATGGAACAGGTAAAAACTTTTGACTCCTATAGCTTCAAATTGTTTAATAGGCACCTTGATGCAGGGTGATTTTAGTAATGTCAATAATGTTTTATTTAATTGTTTCTGCATTTTCATTTCAATTGCTTTTCCTTAAACCGAGACTGTAATCTGCTTTCATACTTTAATACTTGTATTTTTGGATATATAGTTCCAAGTCTAGAAGGCAATATGATTGAAGGAAAGACCATTGGATATGTGTTTTCTGGAGCAAACCCTGCAGGAATTTTCAGTCTTTCAGATGCTTGTCGAACTGGGGCTGCAGAGGCAGTCAATGAGCTAAAGTCAATGGGGATAAAAGCTGCTATGCTTACAGGAGATAATCAAGCAGCAGCCATACATGTACAAGAACAGGTGCACTTCCAATCTAGAAATCATGATCTACCAAGTCCTGAACTTTTGGCTTTTGTATTTTAGGACAAATTAGCATGGCATTAACTACCATGCTGAATATAGTTCGACTCAATCCAATTAGTAATGATGACATGAGGAACTAATTTTAAATCCTGCATAGAAATTCGGTACAGTCTGTTTTTTTTTTGTATTGATAACCCTTTTAGCTTAAGCTGGAAAAATTAAATCTCTGAGTTATTACTTGCAGCTAGGGAATCGTCTAGATGAAGTCCATGCAGAACTTCTTCCTGAAGACAAGGCAAGAATAATCGAAGAGTTTAGGAAAGAAGGGCCAACAGCAATGATTGGAGATGGCATCAATGATGCACCTGCACTTGCTACAGCTGATATTGGTATTTCAATGGGCATTTCGGGTTCAGCACTTGCCACAGAGACAGGGCATGTGATTCTCATGTCAAATGACATAAGAAAGATACCAAAAGCTATCCAACTGGCAAGAAAGGCACATAGGAAAGTCATTGAGAATGTCATTTTGTCAATCAGTACTAAGGCTGCTATTCTTGCTTTGGCCTTCGCTGGTCATCCACTTGTGTGGGCAGCGGTTCTTGCTGATGTTGGCACATGCTTGTTGGTGATCTGTAATAGCATGCTACTTTTGCGAGGAACAAACAAACGTGCAGCAAAATGGTGCAAATCTTCGGCTGCATCACATACAGACAAACATGGATGCAAAACCAGTCATTGCCACTCATCTCATAACCATCAACATGCTAGCATAGACCAAAATGTCAAAAAGCCGTGTGAACCTGAAAAATGTTCGTCGCAGAGGTGTGCCTCAAAATGTCAATCTAGCCCTTTCAATTCAGATTCATGTTCAAATTCATGTGGGAGCAATAAATGTGCGGACTCAGCAAGGACACACGATGGTTCTGTTAGTGATGGATCCCTTGAAGCAAAGCGCTGTGACCAGGGAAGCTGTTGCATGGTCAATGACAAACGTGCAGGAAAATGTTGCAGATCTTCAGCTGCATCACATACAGACAAACATGGATGCGAAACCAGTCATGGCCAATCATCTCATAACCATGAACATGCTAGCATTGACCAAAAAGTCCAAAAGCCATCTGCGCCTAAAAAAAGTTCCTCGCGGAGGTGTGCCTCAAAATGTCAATCTAGCCCTTTCAATACAGGTTCATGCTCAAATTCATGTGGGAGCAATAAATGTGCGCACTCAGCAAGGACACACGATGGTTCTGTTAGTGATAGATCCCATGAAGCAAAGCACTGTGACCAGGGAAGCTGTTGCATGGTCAATGACAAGACTGAGGCACACAATTTGTCCAGCAACTGTTGTTCAGGCAATCGGAGTTTGGGCTTGAATACAGAAGATAAATGCAGAAAAGCTAGTTACTGCATAGAAGAAGACCAGCGAGAGACAAAAATTGGTCATTGCGGTGAAAACCATGTTAAGAAGCATACTAACCATAAAGCTTTAGGAAACTTGGTAGAACATAGTTGTTCGGAGAGCCTAAATCCAAAGGCTCATTCTCATCCACACAAGTGTTGTATAGACTACAGTGATCAGCCACCTCACACTGCAATAGACATTCCGATGAGTCCAGACTATGAGGCTGCTAAAGCTCGTACGAATCTGGAGAAGAGAGAATTTGGTGGTTGTTGCAAGAGCTATATGAAAGAATGCTGTGGTAAGCATGGACATTTTGGACCTGGCTTTGGAGGAGGCTTAGCAGAAATAATCACTGAATAGAAATGTTTAAATTCCAGATAAGCTATGATCATCGCATGCTCGGGTTCTAGAATTAAGGAAAATTTTGACTCAGTGGCATGAATCCAAATTAAGAATTGTTGTATGAAACGTAAATTAGCAAAGGTACTGTATGGGAAAAGGGCTTAGCACCTTCAGTGGAAAATGACAAAGCTTGAAGGACCTGCTTGTGATGCAGCAGAGAGGAACTCTCTTATAATTCATTAAGCTTCATAGCTGTTTCTTTGGAGCTTTGCTTCTTAAGATTTTTCTTTCTTTTTTATAATACTTATCTTTGTGTTTTACAAGAGAATAATCTTTACCTATTCAATAGATTTGACCTAAGCCCCAGGGTTAACCACGGAGGAAAACAAGCCTTGTCAGGAAGCAGCTCTAATGGTGTCTCCCTTGCTCAATGTACACTTGGCAAAAATTGATGCAGGGCAGAGGCGGAGGGGAGGAGGGGCTAGTGCTTACAACAATTTCAAAATTTTTCTAATTTACTTTTTTTTTTAAAATTTAATAATTTTATCCTTACAATAATTTTAAAATTTCTTTAACATATTTTGAGTTTTTATAAATTTTATAATTTTGTCCTTACAATAATTTTTTATTTGGTGAGATGTCTCACAACAATTAGTTATCAACAAATTTGAATAGAATTAAAATAAAATCTATTGCAATAAAATTATTCCCAAACCAACCAACTCTTATTGGTTTTTTTATTCTTTTTACCAAATACTATAGAATTTTTTTTTTCACCTTTTTGCTTGCCAGCATTCTCTGTACAAAAAACCTTTAATCTGTAACTCAATTTTTATGTCCTGATAATGAGCAAGTTTGATTTATTTACTTATCTTATTTTTAATATTTTCAATTTTAAATTTTTTTCTTTATTTAATAATTTTTACTTGTTGATTTTAATTTAGGATTTACAGTTTTAGTTATTTTTTGTTGAAAACAACAAAACAAGAATTTGATTAAGTACTTAATGTTAGTTATTACTTATTTATTTAAGGATTGTTTGATCGCTTTCTTATAAATTATTTGTGTTTTTTTAATTTACTTATATTCTTGTGAACAATTAAGTTTTTTATTCGGAATCACTTCCTCATTGAATTATTTATTGATATTATATTTAATTTTTGTGATTAATATTAGGGAATTGCTTCCCATTGAATTATTTATTGATAACCCTTGATATTTTTGTAATGAATTACTTTCCATTGAGATTTTTGTTATTATATTTGCTAATTTTATTTAGAAATTGAAATTATTATTGTTATTAAATTATTTATGATTATACTAGTTAATTCTTTTAAATAAATTATTAAGATAAGTATTTTAAATAATTTTCAAAATTTATTTATATATTTTTATATAATTTTTTTTCATTTCAATTATTTTATTTTGTCTTTGGCTATTTGCCCCTCCAAACACAAAATCCTGACTCTGTCATTAGTAGAGGGTTAAAAATTTTCCCTAAGTTTAGCAATAACTTGAGCTTCTCCTTCTTGTATTATGGTAGCAGATGTGGAGCTTCATAAGATGTACATGAACAGTGTATTATGTCAATGAAATTAGCTCTTATTTTCCACGTGATTACTGAAAAATAAGGAATTTCTTCTGGTAACAGAAAAAGCAAGTACAATGAACACAAAAAAAAAAAAAAACAAAACAAAACAAAAAGGAAATCAACTTTAATTGAGTGGTTCGAACAGGATGTGAAATTTTGTTCTAGCCATTTTTCCGGGCCAGATTTGTGAGCAGCGTATATTCCCCAAATTATATGCTTGGACATCCCTACATATAAGCTTTCTGTACTTAGAGGGTTTTTCTATTTTATTTACTGCTCCATTTTATTTTATTGTAACAATAAAGTTTAAAGTTTTATCTTTCACACTGAGCAATAAAATTGCATACTTCTGAAAAAAAACTAGGATGACTTTGGGCTCACACAGCTAAATGCAAAATGATAAGAGAGCTTCACAGCAGAGCCTTGAAAGCAAAGAAACTTGGCATAAACTGACATGACAACCTATTAACCGAGGGTGTAAAGGGGTTTAAATACATATTTACGCAAAAGAATAATAAATTACATAAAACCCGTCAATCAATTGCCTTCTCTCTATTCTGTCTTCCGAATGAAAGCTATCAATGATGTTCTCTCTCTCCCCTCTTTTTGCTATTCAGCAGGGTAACCAGTTTTATTAATCACTTTTAGATGCTAATCAAATGATCCTACCATTCATGTCTTCGAAGCTTCCTAATGTCGTCACCGCATACATCCGACACTACTTTTTACTTAATGTCAATCTTGAGATCAAATCAACCCTATTGCTTCTGTCTCAAACAAATAGAGTAAACACACGTTATCACATAGTATCTCTACTCTTCTCGGTCTTCACTCACTTCACTGACTTATCCATTGAACGGGCCTTCATTGATGCTCTCCAGCCGCCTCAAGCCTTTTTTCTTGCTAGTATTTCACTACTTAGGTCCATAGATTAATAAATAAGGGAGAGCATATATATACATATATATATATATATATATGTATGTATATATATGATCTCTACTCTTCTCCCTTTTCACTCACTTTACTGACTTATCCATCGGACGGGCCTTTACCGACACTTTCCAGCCGCCCTAAACCTTAATACTTGCTAGTGTTTCACTACTTAACTCCATGGATTAATAACAAGGGACAACGCATGTATATATGTATATATATATATATATATATATATTATCATGACCCGGTACTCTCTTCGAGCCGTGACAACCACCGCAATATCTCGATAGACATTCATTATTCGGAATATTTACCAAAACCTTGCAAGGCTTTATGTCACGACTCGGAACCATCATCGAGTCCGTGACAACCGTCGCGATGTCTCGATAGGCACTCATCCCCCGAATACCATATCGAGACCTCGCAAGGCTTTCGTATCATTTTCTTATCTCCCCTGTGGTTAATCGTTGCCAAATGTTGTATTTTAGAGGCTTTTAAGCCTTTTTCCGATTTAAAACAGTGAAAAAAAAATTTTCACTTCACAGGGGTATTTTGGTCATTTTTCGTCAAAAATTTCAAATTCGACCAAAATGTAGTACTTAAGCGAGAAATGCATATTTCGAAATCGAAATTAAATTTGAATGTCTAAAACGATATTTAAAATAACCATTTAAATAAAATAAACATATTCGACAAAATATTTTATTTTCTTACAAATTAATATTTATAGAGTATTTTGAAAGTGATTTTTAGTAGCGTAAAAGTTAAATATATTTATACAAACTATAATACGGAAAACCAAAGTATGAAATTTAATTTACAATGCTACATAAACCCACAAATGAACAAAAGTAATAAAGACAGTAAACCTACAGTTTTTGAAGTAGTATAGCCAACTATAGTTCTCGACGATATCTGCTATCTACAAGTTAACCCGGCCTGAAATGATGGGATAAAAAAAAGGGTGAGATTATAAAATCTCAGTGAGTAAACAAACACTATCTAAATAATCTAAAGGCGAGTAAAGGGAGACAATTAAAAATAATTCATTTCAGCAAGTTTTTCACAACATGAATATTCATTTCAACCAAATAATCAATATGGCTCGTGAATTTCTCAAAAACTTGGCTCATGGCAAATCCTGTACTCGGCGAAACCTGGACTAGAGGTATCTAATCGAGTCCGCCAAGGCTGTGAAAAATTTTATATAATCATAAAACTTGTTTTTATTTTGAAAAAAATAGCCGTTCCTTGGCGTTGACTGAGTCTCACTTCACGTGGTGGTTAACGTGAAGTGCACTCAAAAAGCCCATCTTAGGAAATACTCTATGTGCTTCTACGACCGAGGTGAGAATATAATAGGGTTTCCCGTGCCCCTCTATTAGGTTGGTCCACAGAACCCCATCGCTGCAGTAGCTAATCTTTAATCCACCAATTGATCAAATCTCAATGGCATAGCATGGCAATTACATTACTAACCAATTTATCAAGGCAAAACAGACAGTTCATATTTTTCAACACAAGTATAAATTCAGCCAATCATGCCAATTTATCACAAGCCATTTAATTCAAATCATAATTTACAATAAATCACATGGTCTCCAATTACTCAAATTTTCAAATCCAACATTCTATTTTCAAATCAATTTATAAGAATTCAATTTATTTTATAATTCCATTTATTTTATAAATTCATATTTTTCTCATAAAACAAGAAATTCATCATTTAAAATAATTTTCACAAATCCCAAAATTGAATAAAAACTACTCTAGATAATTCAGACGATAATAGGTTTACTCACAAGTTTCAAAAGTTCGGATTTCGGGTGTACTCAACTTAGTGATCCCTAGGCGTAATTTCCTTGCCTTTGTCGAAGGGCATGCCACCTTGTCACAGTATAAAATCAAGGAATTTACTACGTTGCCCCTTTAAATTGAAATAAACTAATTTAGATCACTAATGCATGGTATGGAATGCAAAAGGTCTAAATTTTGCCTAAACACCGTATTGACCTATTTCGGTCTTTTACCTGATAAATTGAAATACACATCCAATTTAGCTCCAATTGATCCCATTTTTTTTCTAATGCTTAATTCACTAATCACATATCAATTAACTTAATTTCAGCTTTGAAATCCTCCAATTTCTTCACATAAAAATTTGGACATTACGGTGTACTAATACCATAATTTTTCCTAGTCACATTTTTCACTTAATCCTTTATTTTTCCAATCCATTTTCCTTGAAATTCAAAAAATTCCTCCTTGATATTCAACCCACATGGTTCAGCCAATAAAGAACCCTAGGGGATTTGAATGTTTTTCCTAAAGCTTTGTTCATAACTATGCTTCATCATCACTAAACAACAACATAGTTTAAATTCAAGCAATTCCCATTACTAAATCTCACCCATACCCATTTGGCCTCAATAAATTTATCATGATTCCTCATCATTCAGCCATGAAAAATGAAAGCTAAAGCATGCTTAAGCTAGGGTTAGAGTAAATCTAAAGAAATCTCACATTCGTTTGGCTTGAATCTTGAAAAAACTTGATTTTCCTTGAATTTTTTGGTTTGTTTTTCTTGTTTTTCTCCTTTTTCTCTTTTGTTTTCCTTTGCTGCAGGTTTGTGCCGAGTTTAATGAGAGAATGTGAGGGTTAAGGCTGATTTTATTAGTTTAATAATAAATTATAATGGGTTGCCACATGGCAAAATGCCATTAGCCCATTTTTTTTGACTTTTTGACTTTTTCTTTTCAATTTTCCACAAAAATAAATTCCATATTTATCCATTCCATAGTTAAACAAAATCCCTTGGTCTTGACCAGTGTCGGGGTGAAAAATTTATCGATTTGCCCCTGAGATGAAAAAATTACGATTTTAACCCTATACTCCGAAATGTACCGAAATTACATTATTTCCACTTTTCAACCTCAAATAACACTTTAATTGATCAATCTTAATCATATGGGGTCAAAATCTTTTCTAAAAATTCTCGTTTCGTCCTTTAATGATAAAATTACCAATTTACCTTTGTGTCCCAAAAATACCGAGAATTACAATTTTTCACTGCTAAAATTCCTTCTATACTCCAATAATCATATTATATTTCATATAATTATTCTTGATCATTTGAAATCAAAATCTTTATTAAAAATCCTCATTTTGTCCTGAAATTGAAAAATGATCGTTTTGTCCCTAATCGGTCAATTTTTTCGATTAAATCCAAATTTGCCCTCGAACTCCGAATTACTATTTTGAGTAATCCTTGGACTGTGAAATTCCTTATTTCACTTTAAAATTCTTATTTTATTAGTTCGAGGCATAAATCAATTTATTTGTACTTTTAAGTACAATATCGACTTTTACCTTTTTACCGAGATATTCTAGTACACAAGCATGATGTCAACTATATGTATGACCTGACAGATAATTTAGGGCTGGGCTTGACACTTTAACATCAGTTTTCCCCTTCCCCTGCTAGCATCAGTTACTAAATATCATGTTTTAAAAGAATATAAATTGTTTTCAAATAAAAAGCAATCAAAAAGTAATTTCTACTACACATGGGTATTTTGGTCATTTTACCCGAAAATTTCAAAACTTGCTAAAAACATAGAATATAGATGAAAAATATACATTTTATGTCCAAAAATAAGTTTAGTTGTCTAAATCATCCATTTAAAATGAAATTATGTCTAATTGAACCAAATAAAAATATTGAATAAAATATTCCATTTTCTTATAAAACAATATTTATAGAATCCTCCGTAAACAGTTACTGTAACGTAAGAGCAAAATAAATTCATACATATAATAGTACACTGAGTCAGGGTATACAAAATATTCTACAATGACATGTGAGCCCCAAAATAACAAAAAGAAACAAGACTATAAGCCTACGATTTTGAAGGTTGCGAATCCAATAGCAAACTCTCTACTAAATCAACTGTCTATAGATTGTCCTGAGCCTGAAATGGGTGAAAAAAAGGGTGGTGAGTTTTTATAAACTTAGTGAGTAAGCAAAGATGGTTTATAACATCTAAAGTTGAGTAAATGGAGACAATTAAAACATTTCATCATAATATGATTCATAGCATTAAATCTCATTTCAACCCAATATAACACAAATACATTTCATCAAAATAATGAACAAGGCTTATGATTCTTTTATGATTCTCTTAAAAACTTGGTTCATGCCAAAACTTGAACTCGGTGACACCTTGCGCAAGGCATCCAACCGAGTCTGCCAAGGTTGTTAAAACGTCATATACACATAAAACATATTTTATGTTTAAAAACATAGCCATTCCTTGGCATTGGCTGAGTCTTAGCCTCACGTGGTGGTTCGGCGTGAAGTGAATTCTAGACATCTACCTTAGGAGATACCCTCATCGCATCTCGTATTAAGGTAAAATATAACGAGGTTTACCGTCCCCTCTTATAGGCTGGTCCACGAAAACCCGCCCACTACAGTAAGCTAATCAAATAACCCACCAAATCAATAAAATTTCAACAGCATGACATGGCTAATATAATATTACCCAGCCTGTCAAGGTAAAACAAAACAATTCATATATTTCACATAGCCACAAAATCCAGCCAATCATGCCATCACATTGTCATAAGCCATTAATTCAAACTACATATATAATACAAGTATATAGTCTCCAATTACTCAATTTCCAAAGCCAACATTCAATTTCAAAACAATTTATGAATCTTATTTCATTTAACCAACATTTCAATTGTAAAACATAATAATTCACAGTTTAAAATCATTATTCTATAAAATCATAAAAACAAGTATAAACTACTTTAGATAATTAAGATGATACTCTGTTTACTCACTATAACAGAAGTCAGAGTACTCCTACTCCTGATCCTCGGGTACAATATCCTTACCCTTACCAGAAGGCTCACCACCTATACATAAAACACAACAAGTAATTTAATACATTTGTGTCAAACTGTTATAAAACTATTTCAGGCTCTATATGAATGCATGAGATTGAATGTGAAACGTTAGAATAACCACTTAAGGATAGAGTTCTACGTAGGTTCAATTGTGATCGGATTAAAATGGTATTCGACCTAGCTCGAACTATATACTGTTTGATTAGCCAAAACATTCGATTCAATTCCAAATATATTCATTACACTTTCGATATTCCAAATACACCACAGTACCTCAATGAGCTTGATTGTGACTTAATTCATCATATCCAAAATTCATTTCGATTCCGCACTAATGTGCTAATCAATGTTAGCACAGTCTAATAAATCCATATATATTATTAGAAATCAAATCCAAGTCCATTTATTATGATTTCCTTGTTGTCATTCAAATCGTTTACTAAAGGGACTATACTTTTCGATAACCGTTTTCGATATCCGATACCATAAATCATCAAATATGAGATAAATAACATGAAATATGATAAGATTCATCATCAATTTGTTCTCCATGGAATTCGGCCAAAGAGGGTTGTTGAAGAGCATGTGATTTTCTTGCATGTTTTTCATACCGAACATCACAAAACAACTAAAAACTCCTAACTAACATGAAATCTAACAAAATCCACCATAAAAACCCCTCCCCCTATGTTCGGCCAGCAAGAATTCCCTCATGAAAACTTGAGTTTCAGCCATGCAAAATGAAAAAGAAAGCATGAGAGAGGTAGATCTTAAGCTAAATCGCGAAATCTTACCTTCGATCGCATTGTTTTTCGATAACTAGTGAAATTCCCTTTGAATTTTTGCCTTAGGGTTTGTTTTTCTTCTTTTCTCCCTTTTCTTTGGTTTGGCCGAACATGATGAAGTGAAATGGGGTGGGCTTGTGCTAGTTGATAAAGGAAATGATGAAATAATCAAGGCTTGACATGTGTCATCATGTGATTGGTCCATGGGTAAATACTTAACTATTGAGCATTTTCTTACCACCATATAAAATTCCTCAATTATCCAAGATATAAAATGATACTAGTTGAAATTCATAAGCTTCACAAGTGTCATGGGGGTGTCAGATTTCAAAAATTCGAATTACGTCATTGTGGACATATGAAATGACCGTTTTGCCCTTATGCTTGAAAAAATGTAGAAAATTGAAAATTTTCACTTCTCAAATTCAAATTATGCTCCAAATAGTCTAACTTGATCAAAAATTTCATCTAATATTCCAATTTTGCCTTGGGTGGCAAAATGACCATTTTCCTCCTATGTTATGAAAATTTCCAATTAGACTCCAAATCAATCCTCGAACTCCGAATCACCATATTAAGACATTCTAAGGTTCAATAACTCTTAAATACATCCTAAAATTTCTATTTAGACTAGTTCGAGGCTTAAATCAACTTAATTTTACCATTAGGTACGATACCGACTTTTAACAATTTTCTAAGGCATCTCAATACGTAGACGTGCTATCAAGTACATGAATGGCATAACAAGCATATAATAGAGCTGGGCTTGACATATATATATGTATATATACATATATATATATATATTAACCTATACATCAAAATGGGTAGTACGTAAAACAAAAAATTTACTATCTATAAAACAAGCTAGACAATTATGTCTTGCGGTTTACAAAATCACCAAATGATGGCAAACTAAGGCACTTCTAGCACAAACTAGAACTATATTGGGCAAGAAAAAGGCACAATACTTCTGAACACAAAGAGAACAAGTAAACCTAATGCCACTTTTAGCTAAGATGTGTTAAAGAAAATGCATCAATAATAAGTCTTTACATAATCCTCGTGATTTGCACAACACTAATCTCATTGACTTAAATACTACCACTTAATTACTAGAAAATCTTACCAGCCTGTTCAAAATTATTAAACTTGGCATGCTCCCTTATACATCTCTACTAATTGATTTTACCCTTTTCGTCCGTAGTATCGAAGATAATTGATATTGTCCAATAAAGCATTCTGGAAATGATGCTGGTAGTTGTTGAATATACTAATAAACTGCTGTGATTGTTAAAGTAGTTAAGGAGGTCATGTGAGCAACGTGTGCAATAACAAAATCAGTTAATAAGTTGTGTTGACTAAATGTTGACTCCTATCGATTAAATTATAATTAATAGTTAGTTAATTTATTGTGTGTTGTACATCGAGGAGTAACTATTTTGTATATAAAAAACTTTTCCAACTATCAATTGTTAGGGAATTAATTACAACAAATATTGTCAAGTATTCTTCAACTTTTTTCTTCATTTTTCATTAAATTGTATTAGTGCTCACGGTTAGGGTTCTTGGCTTAACCTCTCAATAGCAAACTTTTCAATTCAATCATACTTCATTTATTCCTCTTACATTAGAAATCACGATTCATCATAGAATTTAGCAATGGTTGCTACATCCTCGAAAAGATCACTTCACCACTTGAAGACCCTCATTCCCCTTATTGTTTTCATCACATTGATCATAACGTATTAGTTATTGTAAATTCAAAGTTAACATCTAACAACTACATTCTTGGAACCGATCCTTTCTCCTTGTTATATCAATTAGAAATACAATCTAGTACTTAAGGAGGAATAATAAAAGACCTTGCATATTCAAACTCAACCTTTGACAAAACCTTTAACTATGACAATGTTTAATAATAGTAAAAAAGGAAACAAATCATATTTGCGATGATCACATTGTGGCAAGTCAAGACATACCATAGATAAATGTTTCAGCATCCACCTAACTTCAAGTTTACCAACAATAAGGGAAATCCTAGGAAGATCATGGCACCTATGAACAGTATCATTTCATCCTCATTACTAGACCAAGAAGAAGAAGAAAGCATCGGTTATGTGTCTTAATTGTTATTGTCAAAGACTCAAATTCAGAAATTAATGACTTTTATTAGTGAATAGTGAAGATGACACTTCATCATTACATCAACAACAAACCATGAACACAATGGTCAATTTTGCATTTGTTGCTATTGTGTTCCTAATCCTATCTCACTTTATATTCTCAATTCCTATTTCGTTAATGCTTAGCATGAAAAAGGCATTCAATATTGATCACAATACTTGGATTATGGACATTAGAGCTTTAGCCCATATAACATGTTCCTTGCATTTCTTTGATTATGTTAAAACAATGCACAATGTATTTTTCTAAATGCCAAATCAAACAAAACTAATAATAACACAGATAGGAATAGTTAGAATTAATGCATATTTAATACTTGAGAATGTACTTTGTGTATCATCTTTCTAGTTAATTTAGCTTAATGTCAATAAGCAAACTAACAAAGTTTAAGAAGTATTGTTTAATTTTCAATGACGCGTATTGCATGATCTAGAAAATTAGTTCATGAACAATGATTGGGCTTGCTAAAGTCTAAGTAGGATTGTACTTCTTTCAGAGTACTTTGGATGAACCAAAGCTTAGGAAGTTTAATGATGATCAGTTTGTTTCTTTTTTTTTTCAAACAATATTTTATAATTTTGTGCCTAAAACATGTGATCTTTGGCACTATAGGTTACAACATGTACCCTTAGGAAAATTGAACAAATTCATCAAGTTTGTGATGATGTATCTTACATTGAAGATTTACCTTGTCTTATTTATCCCCTAGCAAAACAAAAAAGACTCCCATTTCTTGTTCATACCCAATCTTCCACTATGGCATTTGAATTGATCCATGTTGATATAAGAAGACTCTACTCAATTACTTTTATTGATAGTCGTAGATATTTTCTTAGTACTATTGAAGATTGTACCAAATTCACTTGGTTGTTCTTGATGAAATGAAAGTTTAATGTTATCTTTATTATACCATCTTTTTTACAATCTTGTTAGCACTTAATTTTATACAAAAATAAAGAAAACTAAGGTGTAGGGCAACTTATTTTGACACTGAGATAGCCAAGGAGATCATGGCTTGTAAAAAATGATTTAATTGGATTTGCCATGTGGGAAAATTAATTGATGCTAATTTTAATGGTAGTTGAGCTGTTGCATTAATAAAGATAGGAGTAGGAGCTATGGTTTGATTATTGGTTAAAGTGATTAAGGAAGAATTTATGATAGCTATGGAGAAGAAAAAATATTGAAGCTAGCTAAATAAAATGCTTTGATACTATATAAAATTGACAAAAGTTGATGTCAAATCAGCCTTAATTCATTGATTTACAAGAAATGTATGTGTGTGTGTGCACACACACAAGTACAAGTTATCTAGAATACAAATTCAAACTATTGTTACAATTTGAATAAAACAGAATCAGTTGATTTAGTGATTTGAGTTGATTAGGTAATCTGGAGAAAATCTGCAGAAGTTGTTACTGACTTGGATTTAACTTTTCTTACTGACTTGGCCATGTTTCTTAATCGCCTTAAATTTTTTTTTTAAGTTTTATTCATCCAAAGGTTAATACAAATCCTATGCCCTCTATTGTGCCCCTATCCATGCGTCTTCTCTATTTTTTTGCCACCCGTCTTACCTCTTTATGGAATGGTAAATAGTTTATAAACGGTAGAGTTAAATTTTTTTAATGTCGTTCTACTCTTTTGCAGCTCTTAGCGTAACTTTAAAAAGTAAAATAAAATCTATGTTAAGTTTTCTTTCTTGGTAGCATATTACTTCTATTTTACCTTAGCTTTTCTATTTAATAGGATTCTTTCAACGTTTGTAACTTTTTTTTATTAATTCTTTAGGCTTTAATTTTATATTTGTTGATTCTTTACATTGTGTTTCATTGATTTTTTTTTTTGATAGAAGCTACATACTAATAAACTAAACATCTAAAGATAGATAGGGTCCTATAGTAGACATAATGTTTCATTTAATTATACTTGCAAAAAACTTTTTTCAAAATTTTCTTTTAGAAAGCATCCATTTTTTCTTTAGACATATGACAATTTGAATGCATGGACTGTATCACACCCTTAGTGTCTTTTATGTCCTATTCATGGTTATTTATAATCTATTATGTATTTTGTTCTTCCATGAAGATATTGACATCAAATTTGGCTGTAGGTAGTTTTTTTTTCATTAACTTTTTGATTTTGGTTTTTTTATTTCTTTTTGTATTTTTTTACTATATGTGTGTGTATTGTTTAGTTCATATTTGATGCATTTTTATCATTAATTGTGTTTAATTAATCAATTTTTGAGCATAAAGAATGAAATAGTAGAAAAGAAGGTGTAATCCTTCTATTAATTTAAAAGATAATTAAATTTGTTTATTTTTTAAATTATGGATAAAGAAACTACAAATACAATGAACAAACATCAGCCGTGTAAAAGATTGAAATTTACCAAAAATGATATTCCCCCATCAATTGAACCAATGGAAGAGCAGCTTCTCGAGCAAGATAAGTGTTCTAAAGAAGTTGAAATGTAAAAAAGATATTTATGATTTTTACAATAGATATGCTAAAGAAGCTAGATTTAGTATTCGAATAACTAAATGACATAAGAATAAATATAGTAATTGGGCAAATAAGGCTTTTTGTTATTCTTGGAAGGAATTCGAAGAAATGATAAAAGAGATGATGTCAAAAGTCACCACCCAAAAACAATATTTTAATGCTTAGTTGTTTTAAAAGTTTCACGATATGACGGTAAATTATGTGTTACGAAATTTATTACATAACATACACATGCATTAGTTTCTCTGTATAAGCATATGTTTTTAAGATCTCGAAAATTGGAGATACTAGTGCTGTCTTAGAGTATTTACAAAATATACAACATGAAGACCTTAATTTTTCATATGCTATACAACTTGATCTTAATGATCTCATGTCACAGCCAAAATCTTGAGCCATGACCAACACATGGGCCCAATGGGTACAGCCCACTAAGCCCAAGCAACCTTTTTTATGTAAACTTGTTCATCATTCCAACCATCATTTCTAAGACCATGGGTTGTAATTCTCAACTATGAATATTTCAATAATATTTTATAGTAACCAATACTCACATTTGTATTATGCCAAAACAATGTCACCCATTTTCCAACTCATAGTAGCATCATTAATCAATTATACATATTTCATTTAGAATATGAATCCTAGTGGTTTACATTACATATACATGTACACAGGCAAAAGACTCTTGACAACCATCGGAGTGACTTTATGTCATGACCCAGTACTTTCTTCAAGCCCGTGACAACCGCCGCGACGTCTCGATAAACATTCATTTTCTGGAATGCCGACCGAAACCTCGCAAGGCTCTAACATCAATTTTTTCCACTTCCCCTGTGAGTAAGAGTTACTAAAATCATGTTTTAAAGGGATATGGCCCATTTTCAATTCAAAAACAATTAAAGAAATTTCTACTACACAGGGGTATTTTGATCATTTTTTTCAAAAGTTTTGAAACCTGTTAAAAATGTGGTATATGAGTGAAAAATACACATTTCATAACCGAAAATAAGTTTAGATATCTAAAACATTCATTTAAAGTGAAATTATAGCTATTAGAATAGAATAAAATATTAAATAAAATATTCCATTTTCTCATAAAATAATATTTATATAATTATCCGTAAATAATTTTTCAGCGTAAAAGCAAACTAAATTCATACATATAGTAACACAAATAACCAGAGTATGTAATTTAGTTTACAATGACATGTGGGCCCCCGAATGACCAAAAGTAACAAAGGCTGTGGACCTACAATTTCCTAGAAAGCGAGTCCAATAATAATCCTCGACGTAATCAGCTATTTACGGATTGTCCTGAGCTTGGAATGGGTGGAAAGGAGGGTTGTGAGTTTTTATAAACTCAGTGAGTAAACAAATATCATCTAAAATATCTAAAGTCGAGTAAATTGAGACAACTTAAAATAACTCATCGTACTATGATTCATAACATTCAAACTCATTTCAACTAAATAAATAAATTCATTTCATTCAAATAATCAACATGGCTTATGAATTTCTTAAAAATTTGGCTCTTGCCAAAACTCATTCTCGGGGATACCTTGATCAGAGTCATCCAACCGAGCCCGCCAAGGCTGTTAAAAAGTCATATACGCATAAAATACATTTTTACGTTTAAAAGCATAGTCGTTCCTTGGCGTTGGCTAAGTTCACCCTCACGTGGTGGTTTTGCATGATGTGAACTCTAAATGTCTACCTCAGGAGTTACCCTCCGCGCCTCTTGTACCGAGGTAAAATATAACTGGATTTATCGTGCCCCTCTAATAGGCTGGTCTACGGAAACCCGTCTACTGCAGTAAGCTAATCGATATCCCACCAATTCAATAAAATTTCAACAACATGACATGGCAATTATAATTTTACCCAGTTTGTCAAAACAACACAAAACAACCCAGATATTTCACAAATTCACAAATCAACCACTCATGTCATTATATTATCATAAGCCATCAACTCAAACCAAGTTTATATGTATATATTTCACAAGTAAAATAAAGTCTCTAATTACTTAATTTTTAAAATCATCATTCAATTTCAAAATGATTTATAAAACTCATTTCATTTAATCACATTTTACTTGTAAAACATAAGGATTTACCATTTAAACTCATTTTTCTATAAAATCACAAAAACGAATAAAAACTTCTTTAGATAATTAAGATGATAATAAGGTTACTCACAATTTCGGGAGTTGATATACTTCTAGTCCCGTCTTCGGGTACAATCTCTTTACTCTTATCGGAAGTTTCACCACCTAGACATAATGCACAACAAGCAATTTACTATATTTGTGCTAAACATTTATAGAACTAATTTAGGCTATATATGAATGCATGAAATGGGATGCGAAATGTTCGGATTATTATCTAAATACGGTGTTCTACGTAGGTTCAATTATGTATGGGGCTGAAATGGTATTGACCTAATTCACACCATACATCGGTTAATTGGCCAAAATATCCTATTCAACTTCAAATAAATTCATTTCTCTTCCAATACTCCAAATCATCAAATACAAGCTAGATAACATATAATATCACAAAATCCATCATCAATATCTCCCTTGTAAATTTTTGGCCATTGAAGGTTTAGTGTGGAACATGTGATTTTCATGCTTGATTTTTACACCTAACATCACAAAACAACTAAAAACACCTGAATAGAATGGAATTCATCAAAGTCCATTATCCAATTTTTCTCTTGAAAAATTCAACCAATGAGTATGGTTGAAGGGCATGAAATTTTCTTGCTTATTGTTCAAGCTAAACATCACCAAACAACTAAAAACACAAAGATATCTAGAAATCTAACCAAATAAATCATCAAATCTTCTCTCCCTAAATTCGGTCAGCCATGAATCCTTCATGAGATCTTGAGTTTCAACCATGGTAATTGAAAAATAATGCATAGAAAAGGTAGATCACAAGCTAGAATTAAGAAATTTTACCTTTACTTGCTTGATTCCTTGAAATCCACCAATTTCTCTTGAATTTTTCTTAGCTAGGGTTTTGTTCTTTTCTTTTCCCTTTGTTCTTTGTTTTAGCCGGCCATGAAGAGTGAAATGGCTAAGGCTTAAGTTGGTTTTATATGGAAAATTATAAAAAGATAAAAATTTACCATGTGTCACCATATAATTGGCCTATGTGTAACACTTAACCATTAAGCATTCTCCCACCACCACATGATTATCCATAGGTCAAAATGATGATGGGTGAAGTCCATGAGCTAGACAAGTGTATGGTGGTGTAAAATTCCAATTATGCCCTCATGGTCACGTAAAATGACCGTTTTGCCCTTATACTCGAAAAATGTCAAAATTGAAAACTTTCACTTCCCAAGCTCAAATTATGTTCCAAATAGTAGAACTTCATCAAAATTTCATCCACCATTCCAATTTTGCCCTCGGGTGGCAAAATGACAATTTTGCCCTTATGTTATGAAAATTTCAATTCGACTCCAAATCAATCCTCGAACTCTGAACACCATATTAAGTCATTCCAAGGTTCAATAACTCTCAAATGCATCTTAAAATCTTTATTTGGACTAGTTCGAGGCTTAAATCAACTTAATTGTACCATTAGGTACAATACCGTCTTTTAACGTTTTTCGAGACATTCAAGTATGTAGACATTCTACAAGTACATATACAATATGACAAGAATATTTTAGAGTTGGGCTTGACACCTTGGGTAAAGATATAGTTATTGAATGCCACCATACCTATAAAAAAGATGAATATATGTAGACACCTCAATCTAGGTCCCAACTGCCTCTGAATTTGAAAATATGAAGTTTAAAAGAGTGAGTATAAACCCAGTGAGTGAACATAAGAAGGGAACAAGCAAATGATAAGGAAAATTTTAGGAAATGTGATGCACTTATAACAAAAACAATGCAATTTAGTTAAAATTCTTATTAAAACCCCTTATTTCAAACTTTAATTATTTAATCCCTTAGTGTTGAAGGATCCACGATCAATCATGAAGTTGAAAAGAGTGATAAGTACATCAAAATCCAAGCAAGGCAAGCATGACAAAAGGTTTCTCATGAGATTCAGATAAAAATTTGTCAAACCACTCGAGAGTTTTTCGTTGTAGTGAGAATGTATTGTCATTGCAACGAAAACTAGAGCTAGTGTAATCCCCTAACAGCCTAGAGTTTCTCGCTGCAGCGAGAATGAATTTTGCTATGGCGAGAAACAGAGCAATTAAGTGAAAAAGATCCTTGTTGCCATGAAAATCCATTTTTTTTTTTTGCAATGAAAATCAATTTGAAAGCAATTTTCAAGATTCAATATACAATACAATTGCATATTATTTTCATAAACTTTCTATAGCATATATATATATATAAACATATATAAACATGTATACCACCGTTGCCTCACCCGACTTATGTGCATTCTCACATCGCACATGGCGGGAATCATTATGTGCACTCTCACACCGCACATGGCAATATATATATACGACCGTCGGTTATCAGCTCATGTGCACTCCCATACCGCACATAGCTAGAATCATACCACGTCATTACCGGCATGTGCACTCCCACACCGTACACTATCGGTACCGTCACATTCCCTCCCACACTACACATGCACGGTTATAGTTATCATACAACATTATCGATAAAGGCATAACATACATATCTGCATAATATAGGAAAACATGGTTTCATTATATTACACATTTCACAGCATAAAAACGTTTCATTAAAGGGCTTGTTCCCATGCACATTTTAAAGATAAAACCAATAAAATATTTCAAGTGATTCAATCAAATGTATATGCATTTATCCCAAAACATTTTACTCACAAGTCTTGTTGATTCTTTTGATTGACTCTAACTTCAACTAATGCTCCAAACGGACATGTGGGCCTTCATTGGAACTTATCACACACACAACATAACCATAAAAAATATAACAGCCCATAATTCTAATTTTAGCCACCTTTAACAACTTAAAGTCAACCCTAACTCATTTCTCACCTTGGTGGATTTGTAGTTGAACTCCTTTTCAAGAGTTTTAAAGCTATTATGGAAAGTCTCTCTCTCTCTCTCTCTAAAACATCCAATTGGTGAGAGAAAGTGTTGAGGAAAGACTTTGAGGGTTTTAAGATTAAAGAGTGAAATAGCACAAAGGATGCTATGAAAAAGTGTACAAAAGCATGTAAATTGAAGTTAATTTGAGAGAGTTATGGAAGCTTTAAAGGAGGCTTCCATGGAAGATGGAGAATGTGAGATGGAAAGAAAGAATAGGAAGAAGAATAAGAAGCTACTGGAAGTGAGGAGAAAGTGTTGGAAGAATGAGATATATATGCTTAAAGTTGACTAAAGTTCCTTTTATTTACAAATATGCCATTGCATAGTTGACTTTGCCTTATTCTTCCCTTTGGTTCAAACTTTCTACTCTTTTGACACTAAGAAAAGGTTCATAATAGACTAGAAGTATTCAAGTTCATGAAACTTAAAAATTTCAACTTGAGATCCAAAATGACCATTTTACCCCTATTATGGAAAATATTCTTATTTCATTTATTTTATTATTATATATTATCTATTTATATATTTTACTTACTTAAACCTTAATAATACTAGAAAACCTACTTTTAGGAGCTCACTTATGAAAATGACGAAATTACCTCTAACATGTGTTATCGTGTCTGCCTTTTGTTACACGTCTATGGAGGTCGAGGTTGCACATCTCATCACAAATATTTTCTAATCAGATGGCAGGATGAAATTAGATTATGAATCTTTCGGAGATGTGGTATGTTTCGATACATCATATAAAAAAAATAAAAAAGGTAGACCTTTTGTAGTATTTGTTAGTGTTAATCATCATAAGTAAAGTGTTATATTTGATACAACATTATTGTATGATGAAATATATGATACTTTTATGTGGTTATTTGATTCATTTTTGAAAGCAATGTCAAGGAAAAAGCCAATGATGATCCTTACAAATCAAAACGCTACAATGGTGAAAGCACTTGCTTCAGAATGGCTTAAGATATCATCATTTGTGTGTGTGGCATATGTATCAAAATGCAACAAAGCACCTTAGTGATGCATTTAAGAGAATTAGTGGTTTTGTTAAAGATTTTGGTAGTTGTTTTTATGATAATGATGAAAAGAAAGATTTTCTAAATGCATGAGATCATAAGCTTGCAAAATACAATTTGGAAGATAATAGTTGGTTGCATAAACAATTTGAATTGAAGGAGAAATAAGCTTTGGTTTATAAACGACAAACTTTTTGTATAGACATGTCCATTACTCAAAGAAGTGAGAGTATGAATAACCAATTAAAAAATTACATTGGTTATAATTATGATTTATTAAGATTTTTTCATCACATTAAGAGATTATTGGTCGATAGACGCTATGAAAAGTTGAAAGTGGACTACAAAGACAATTAGAGCAAGCCATCTTTACTAATTCTAGTGGGATGTCGAAGCATACAGCAAATGTGTATACTTTAATAGTTTTTAAAATATTTTTTAATGAACTTTGGCTTACTTGGGATTGTGAGTTGTACACAATTGAAATCATTAGGAGCACTACTAGTTACAAAATCATTCCTCCAAGAAAACCTCGTCATCAAACAATTACATTTGACTTGTCAAATTTGATAATCAGTTGTAGTTGTAAGAAATTTGAATTTGTTGGTATTTTATGTGTTTATGCTTTGAAGGTGCTTTATTTTTAGAATTTTAATGAGTTCTAGATTAATATATATTAAAAAAATGGACCAAAAAAGTGAAGATTAAAGTTGTGGTAAATTCTTTTGCATCTACTAGATCAAATAATCTTAAAGTAGATGTAAGTACTTGTTACAAAGTTTTGCTTAGATGGTGTGCTAATTTAGCAATAAGAGCTACAATGTGTGAGCGATAATTTAATATGGCTATGAGTGATGGAGAAAAGACATTGAGCAAAGTTGAGATAGCTTTGAAGTAGTTATCAATTGAAGAGTCTCTATGATACCCAACATCCTACATCTGATGTGAACGTGATTGTTAAAACCTATATAACAATCCAAGCCCACCACTACTAGCAACTTGAGCTCAAGTTTTTGAAAACCACGTGATTTAGGCCTAAAAAGTTGTTGGGTTAATGGTTGGACTTGGATAGTTACAAATGGTATCAGAGCCTACGCTAGTCTGATGTAAGCTTTTACATTACTCTAGTGAGATCTTAGTTCCATGGATGTGATGTACGGCCTTGATGAGGACATCAAGGATTTAAGTGGGTGGGATTATGATACCTAGCATCCTATATCTGATGTGAATGTGATAGTTAAGACCTATATAACAATCCAAATCTTTTTTTTCGTGGTGATACCTACCATCCCATTCAACTCTTGTTTTAAGATGTTTCACACCATTAACAGTTTTGGTAAGAATATGAGGTCCATCAACAATAATATCCCAAAGATTTAAATCAATAAATTGTATAAAGTTCTCAGACCTCATTCTCCAAAACAAGTAGTTCTTCCTTTTGAACAAAGGAGGCCACATCATAGATTGTCCTTCACTAATTAAACTCAAGGATGCCATGGCTGTTACTTTAAATTTTTTTTTTAGGATCTCTTAAAGGTGGTTGAACCTATAAAAACTTAAGAACCTACTTTGATACCAATTGTTAGAAAGATAAGCTTAAAGCAAAATTACCAAGAAATGGGTGAATTGGTTGTTAAATAATAATTTTCTTTTTTTTTTTTACAATATTTGAAGATAAAGCAAAAATATGAAAGAATGAAACAGCAAAGCAAAGTATAAGATGAATGAGTGAAGAACAGAAAAATAAAAAAGTACTTAATAGGGTTTTTATGGAAGTTTGGCCTTCCAATGCCTATGTCTTTTCCCTCAATAACACAAGGAGTTTGAATCTATTATCAGCTCGCCTTTTCAATAGGATCAAGTGTAACTTTACAACATGTCTTTTGAAGAATTAGACGTAACCTCTACAACATACTTTTTGCAGGATTAGGCATAACCTCTATCAAGATACTACCTTTTTCAAGTTTAAGCATAACTTTTACACAAGACATAACTTTTTAAAGGACTAGGCAAAACCCTTTTATCTTTAGCTTGGAGGTATAATCAATACAATAAGGGATTCTAGAAAATCTCTAACTCAAAACCTTTAGAAAGGTTGATAAAGAAGTTTAAGATAAAAAGACAAAATGCTTCTTCAAAGATATGAATGATTACAGAAGTTATAAGCTCAAAAAGAATCAATTAAAGAATAAAAATGTGATCTTTTGGCTCTACTCTTGCTCAAAGATGGGAACTTTTTGCTCACAACTTTTTCTTTTGTTTTTTTTTTGCTCTTTTCTTTTTCAAGGATGATTCAAATTCTTTTAAATTCCTCCAATCTCCTTGCTGTAACATCCTCAAGGCAGATATTTATAGCCTCTATAATTTTTTGCCCATTGGAGTGAAATTTGAATAATTTCCTGTACATTCCAACTAGCTTGCAAAAGTTTGTCGCATTTGTATAATCAATTTTTTGCTTTTAAGGTGTTAATTCTTCACAAAGTTTGTAGCTTTCTATCTTTAGAGAATTGATTCTTCTTTTTTGATGTGATAGTTCTTTTACAACTAAGTTCAAAGGTGACACTTTTGCAATGTTGGAGAATTAATTTTTTTGCCTCAAGATGTCGGTTGTTTACTATGGTCTAATGCTAAAATTTGAATTTAAGCTTTATTTTTGCTGCACCACTTTTATCCAGTTGTACCATCTTTTTCTTGGTCACCAATGTGCTTTTGGTGCTTCAAGAATCGATATCTTCTTCATGTAAAACAATTTTTTCTTCTTTGCTTTTTTGTCTTCTGCATTCTGTCTCTCCATAATCGATTCTTTGTCTCTGATGTGTCAGTTATTTAAAAATCTTGAAGCTTCTATCATTCAAAAATCTTGAAGCTTCTGTCATTCAAGAACTAACTTCTTCTATTCTCAGGATCGATTATTTATTATTGATATATGCTTAAGAGCTAATTTCTTCTTCTCCAGAATCGATTCTTCTTATAATTAAAGAAATAAAATTTTCTTTTTTTTCATTTAAGAATCAAGTCTTTTCTTTTTAAGAATTTTATTCTTTTCTTTTTAAGAATTTTATTCTTAGGTTGGCACTTTGAATTTTGAAAACAAGAAATCTTTGAGAAAATTAAAAGATATTTATTTGAATTCAAGAACATGATCATTCATATTCAAAACATGTTCAAATAATCAACGCATTTCAATATATCTTTTTTTCAAGTTCAACTTTAACATTCTTTTGAAGATTTTCTTCATATCCAAAAATATCTTTCGTTCATTTTCAAAGTTCATTAAGTTCAATCAATTTTGTTATGTCAAATCAAAAACAAAGCTAACAATGAAGGAATAAATTAACTTGATCGACTATGCTCGCCTTGCAACAATCTAATGCTGTATACATTCTCTCAACATTGCACCATAATGTAAAGCCATGTCTATGTTTTCATAACTGAACAGACGACATTTAAGAATCAGAAGATGTTGATAAAATGATGAATTATAAAATAAAGCTCAAAATCACAGCCTAATCAAAAGGTCATTTAAACCAGATATCATCCATATATTAGACTTATAGCTCCATAAATTGATAATCATATGAGCCCAATCCTACTAAATGTTAAACTTAACAATTTTGCATTTCCATTTGAACAACAATGCAAATGTTCACTTATCAGCCACACAACTGTTTCTTAAATCTACCTTTATAGCTTTAGCATGGTGATCAAGATCGACTAGCTAGAGCAAGAACTGTGACACTTAGAGCCATCATAGAGGTCTTACAATGCAAATTATAAAGCGAAAGACACAGAGATGAGAATTTCAATGATATCAAATGCTTCAGAAGAAAAGTTGGCAGAAGCCTTAACTTAAAGGCACTTGTTAAATATGAATTAAGCAAAAAAAAAATTGTTAAATATGAAGAGAAACCAGCACATGTAGTATCAGTTTTCCTACAATTGCTAAAATTCAATGTAGCTTGAAATTAACAAACCCACTAGAAATAGCTTTAAAACTACTAAGAAAACATCTTCTCATGATGATCAAATATTAAGGAGTTTGGTGAAGTCAAAAACCAAGCCCAAAGGGTTTTTTTGGTTTTAAACCTGATTCAATGGTTCCAAATTCCCAACCGTGATCACGACCTTGTCCATTCAATCCAAAAAGAAGAATCATTTTGACAGAAACTAGCTTGTTCTCGTTGAAATTAGGCTCCCATGAAAGTTAGGGAGTTAGGTCGAAATTGCTTAGCATAAATCATGCAACAATGCTGGAGGCATAATGTTTTTGTTACGCTGAGAAGGGAAACTGAAAATCCTTTTCTTCAACCTAAAAAACGTTTACAAAGCTTTCATCAATACATAAGTTGAATAGTGCTGAATAAAATCTCCATCCGTTTTTTAAGGTAAGAGACCGTGTTTATAAAGTAGGAATTCCATCCGCAATTAAACCAACCAGATACCAACCATATATTTAAAAATTAAAATCAAGATGAACATACAGTCAACGGACAACCGAACAAGTAGCATTGGGGATGAAATAAAAGTAGTGTAATACATAATCTTACAAATACAGTTCTTTCTTTACCAAAGTAAGTTTAGCCTGTTAAAATGAGATAATTTAAAAGTAGAAAATGGAAAATCAGAACCTGATGCTCAGAGAAGCACTCCAACAGTCTGAAAGTAGCAGAAGGATTGAGCAGCTTTACAATGTGCAAGGCATGGGAAGTACCGAACGCATAGCCATGGTAACTGCAATTTCCAATTTGAAAACTCTCAAAACTCACCATCATTTAAGAGTTAAAAGAAAAATTCATCAATTCAAAGTTCTGAATTTATGATCAAGGTTGTCTTCAACAAATGTTTTTTTCGCTGGTTTCGCACTATGTTAAGAAACAACTGAAAAAACAAGGGGTTTTGCATGGGGAATGTTAAATTCAAAACCCCGTTTTCTCACGCGAGAACAATTTTCCAGAATAACAACTCAAACAAAGAGCCTGGGTGTTCAAAGTTCCAGAGCTAAAATAGAAACTAGAAGTGTTCATCCTAATTTTTCTTCTTCAGATGGATGTTCAAGCACAAAGAACAATAAATAAAATCTGGAACAATCATTTTAAGCTAAAACTAGTAAATAGCCTTTAGGTAGTTTGCTCGGGTTCTGTTTCAAATCAAAAATTCAATTTTTATTCTTTCTTAAATTCTCATAAAAAAAAAAACAAAGTAGAAGGACAAATATAATCAATTGGTTTGTTCTTCCAAATAAATAGCAATCAACACGTCAAAAATCCATATTTTAGTGTCTGTTTGGCTTTACTTATTTTTAACTTATTTATTTTTTAAAAGTAGAAGCTGTGTTAAATAGTATTTTGTGAGAAGTTTTTAAAGAAAAAATAACTCTTTTTTTTAAAAATAAAAATTAAAAAAAAAGCTTACAAAAAGAACTCCAAATAGGAGCTCTCTTTAAAAAAAAAACACTAGCATTTTAGGGGAGTTATTTTTTTTCAAAAAGATCCTCTCTCAAAAACACTACCTCCCTCTCTTCCTATCAATCTCCCTCTTCTCTCCCCCTTTCTACAATCATCCTTTTAGGTTTTTTTTATTTTTACAAAAATTAAGAGAAAAGAAAACCCAAAATTCAAAACAGGTATTATTTCTTCTTTTTCTTTTTATTTTGTTTTTCATTTTAATTTCTATCATTCTTTTTTTTGGCTTTGAAAGCTCTCTTTACTGTTTGATATTTTTTAGTTTATTGTTGACAATTATATGATATTTATTTGATCTTAGCTTCTTTCTGGTGTATATAATATTTGTTGATTATGATTGAAATAATTAATCAAATAGGTCAATGGTTGTTGAGATAAATTAGATGAAAGTTGAAAAGTCAACATTTGTACTCGTTTGTGATAACTCAGTTTTAAAGAATTTTTTCTTTTAGGTATAACAATATATTGCACTATAAGAAAATTGAATTAGACTTTCATTCCTTTGGCAACAGGAATTGTAGAATCTTTGAATTCCTTAGCAGTGATTTCCACATTTGAGCTAACAGTAGCCAATAGATGATGGGGCATTTCTTGACAAAATAAATAACCCATTAAAAAATTAGAAAAAATTATAAAAATCAAAACCTTTTTGTTCATGAAGGGGAACTTTGTTAGTAAGGGCATCAAGACCTTGATAGACTTGTATGGAATTAGCGTTGATGATTTGAAAATGGGTTGTCAAATCAATAGCTAAATGTGATTTTCTTGACTCAGTTGTATCCATTATTAATACCACATTGAGTTATTTTCCTTGTATGTAACATCAATTTTGTTCAGCTCTAAAGGTCATAAATTTCAAGCCAATCTTTAAAAAATAACAATAAATATTTTTTTATATTCTTCTTTCATCTTTCAATGATTCATAATATTATAGGGAAAATTATAATTTTTTCACACTCATCTTTTTATATTTGATTTAATTTTTTCTCCTAATTTATTAAGTACCCTTTATAACAATTTTAATCAAAATTAAAGTCTATATAAGTTGTTTTGCCAAACAGCTTATCTATAAAGAGAGCTTATAAAAAGTAAATTTATCAAACAACTTTAACTTAATTTTAAAAGTTACTATTTTTTATTAGATTTTTATAATAGCTTTTAAACTAAAAAAATGTCAGACCAAACATGCACTTAACTTTGTCTTATAATTCAAGCCATCAAAATTCGTAGTCAATTGGTTACTTCTGTTATAGGAAACTGCCTTCTAGGCAGGTCTACTTCTTTTAGGTATGGAATGTTGACGATATTTCTCAAATTAGAGTCGTCAATTTCCTCTTATCGAAAAAGAACCTCTTTGCCTTGCCGTTAACAGTCAGGGAATCCACCACATCAAGAGAATAATCGTCCTCCAAAATGGCGTCACTCCTCGACTTCACGACGCCATAAAAAAGATTGGACTTCTATATGAGAAATCCCCAAAATGAGACTTGAACAATTAATAGAACAAACTCAAAAGCAAAAATATTGAAAACCTTGAGAATTAATAGAAAGAAAAACTTACAACGGATGAAAGATTAGTGTCAAAAAGAAAAGCAATAGAAAATGCCAAAGTAAAGGAGAAGTAGACAGCCAATAGGAAAGAAAACCTAACATGAGATTTTTTTTTTTTTTTTTAAAGTTACGTTAACAACTGCAAAAGAGTAGAACGGTGCTTAAAAGATTTAGCTTTACCGTTTATTAATTATTTACCAACTCATAAAAGAGATACGACAGGTGACAGAAAAATAGAGAAGAGGAATGGATGGGGACACAATAGGGGGCAGAGGATTTGTATTTTGGAATCATGCATTGTGAGATTTCTATGGTTACAACATTTTTTAAGAGGTTATGAGATATTCTCAAGAATGCAGGTTGCGGGATTGAAAAGGTTGTGAAGGTTCAATTACAAATGTTGAGAGGTAAGTTTGATGTCATGTCTATAATTGAAAATGGGACTGTTTCAGAGTACTTTGAGTGTTTGCTGTTATGAATGTGATAGGGAAAATTGAGGAAAAGCTTGATGATGTTTGGGTTATGGAAAATATTCTTCGATCTTTGACTCCTAAGTTTCAGCAAATACTGCTAATCGTTGAAGAAGCAAAAGGCTTGGAGGTTATGGTGGCTGATAAATTGATGGGAATATTGCAAGTGCATGAACAAAGTGAAACGAGAAGGCAACAAATTCGATTGACAAAGCTCTTTATGCTAAGCTTACTTTAGATAAAGATAGAAAGGACGTTGTTCCTCGAGGTATTGAAAGAGAAAGAGGTAGAGACTTAAGGGAGATTGTTGTAGAAGTAATGTAAATAGAGGACATCATAGTGAAGGTAATGGAAGAGGTTATGCTGATCAAGGACGAGGTTTCCTAAATAGAGGAAGAGGAGGTAAAACTAGAGGTGGACGGCATCAATAATGGCATGCTCTAAGAGGAAGAGGAAGAGGAAGAGGCTAAAATGATGGCGAGGCCAAAAACTTGCCAAACCAGCTAGGTTATTAGAAAGAAATATATAAATAATATAATTGCCATAAACATACGTATTGTAATAATGAATGTTGGTCAAAGCAAGATGGTGAAGTTAATGAGCAAGCAACTATGTCGAAAAGGATGATGGTATTGTGGATTTGACTATGGGTTACAAGTTGTATGATCCAGTTCTCAAGAGAGCTTTTATGAGTAGAGATGTGATCTTTGAAAAGAATGACACGTGGATTGCAAACATGATGTATAACTAGTGTTGTAAAATTTAAACTTGTGTAAAGTGAAAGGCCTCATAAAACTAAAAGCTTGACTGAGATTGACGAAGCCATCGAAAAAGATGAAGATATTAATCTTTATTGTTTTTAAATGGATTATGATCCTATCTGTTTTGAGTAAGATATTCAAAAGAAAAAAACGGAAGAAAGCAATGGATGAGGACATGAAAGCAATTCAGAATGATACTTGGTCCTTAACTTCCTTATTGGAAGGTAAAAAGGCTATTGGTGTGAAATGAGTGCATATGACTAAAACGAATGCCAAAAGCGAAGTTCAAAGATGCAAGACAGGATTGGTGGCGAAACGTTACACAAAAAAGCTGATATTGATTATGGTGAAGCTTTTGTTTCGGTTTCTCGGTTAGAAAGCATTAGATTGACGATTTCCTTGGCTGCCCATAATTGTTGCTAAACCTACCGATTAGATGTCAAGTCCGCATTTGTAAAAGGAGATATATATGGAAAAGCCTTAAGGTTATGTGAAACTAAGTTATGAAGGTAATGTGTAATGGGTTGAAAAAAGCTTAATATGGGCTCAAGTAAGCACCACATGCATGAAAGACTAGAATTGACAAATATTTCCATGATAATGGGTTTTGAGAAGTGTCATTATAAATTTCTATGTGAAGAAGACACTAGTGGAGATGAGAAATTTGTAAGTCTTTATGCTGATGAGTTGATCTTCACTAGAAACAATGCAACTACGTTTGATGAATTAAAGAAAAACATGTTCAAGAGTTTGAGATGACGGATATTTGCTTCTTGGTTTACTTAGAATTGAGGTAATACAAAGGGATGATGGAATCTTTGTTTCACAAAGTGCACATGCAAAGAAGGTTCTCAAAAGATTTAAAACTTGTAACGCGGTGAACACCCCCTTTGATTGTGCATTGAAGTTGAGGAAGAGTTTCAGTAGTGGCAATGTGGATCCTACGTACTTTGAGAGTCTTAATGGAAGTCTTCTCGCTTGCACTAGACCTAATATCCTTTATGGAGTTGGTTTGATTAGTAGATACGGAGGCACCGGATCAATCACATCTTAATGCTGGAAATAGGATTCTAAGGTGTGTCAAAGGAACTATTAATGGTGGCTTGTTCTATTCTTATTGCAATGATGTGATACTTGTTGGTTATTCGAAAGGTGATTGGGGTATAGATTTGGATTAATATTCCAATTTTGCTTTCTTTATTGGTGATTCTTCATTCACTTCGTCATCCAAGAAGCAACCTTTTGTGACTATATCAATTTGTGAGGCAAAGTATGTGACTACAAATCCTACTATTTCTCATGCTATTTCGTTAAGAATGTGTTGAATATTTTGGGGTTTGTGCAAGGAAGATCTACGAGGATTTTGATTGGCAATGGCTCATCTATTGCTTTAGCCAAGAGTCTGGTGTTTCATGAAAGGAGCACATACATTGAAACTCGCCATCACTTTATTGGAGAGCATGTAGAGAAGCAATTAAGAAGTTGATTTGTTGTATTGAAAGTCTCAAGATCAAATTGCCGATATGTCATTGAACCATTGAAGGGTGATGTGTTTAAAAGAATGAAGGTGATGTTGGGATCGAAAAAGTAGTAAGGGGTGTTGAACTGTAAATCCAATTATACGGGTTAGTTGTTGGTGTTTTTTTTTTGTTACCAAGCCCATTTTTACTATAGTTGAGTTGGACCTTTTGTGTGTTGATTTAAGCCCATTTCAATCTAAACACAGAATAAAAGAAAGAAAGACAAGGGCTGTATAGGCTGAACAATTTAGAGATGCAGTGCAGAAAAATATAACAAAAAATAGATGAAGAAAAAGAAAGTTTTTTTGAGTTGGTGAGAAAGATGAAACTTTACGTGTAAGATCTTTTACTAGACCTTAAATGAGAATCTTTGATGAATATTGAAGTGAAAAAATCAGATTCTATTCTTGTTTACTTGCTTGAATATTAGTCATGCTTGATGGTTATTTTGAATCGTAAAACTTAGTTGGTTGAAGATATATTTTTTATGTGAAAACTATACTGAAAATTTATGTTTGATTGAGGTGAAAAGTTGTGCTTCTCGGTGGTTTGTGAAAACTTGATTATTTTGTTTAAAAGAAGTTTTCAAGTACTAGTGAAAAAGTCTTTTAAGCTTCTCCACCCAACAAAGACAAAGTGGTAAAGGAGCACACTACACCTAAATGAAGTCTTGAATTGAGGACGAGTTTCACTCATTCCAGGTCCTGAAGACGATCATTTTGTCTATATATATATATATATATATATATATATATATATATATATATATAATCTCTACTTGTGTTAAAAATATCATTAAAGTTTTGCTGGTAGGAAGGATGAAAAGAAACAAACATTGATAAATCTTTTAATCCTATATAGTTAAACTACAAAAGCAGACTAGGTTAAGAAATTTGTTATTTTTCTTCTTTTTCCCTTCTTCCTACCGAGCAAAGCTTAAGGGAAGAGAACTTGAAACTAGAATACCCTCCTAGTAGCCATTTAATGGTTGAATTTCACATGTTATAAATGCAACCAAAGATCATGTAATTTTGCGTATATTATATATTCAAACAGCATAAAATTTCCTATGTTGACACTTTTTTTTTTTTTGCGCATGAAGATTTGATTGGAGACATCAAAGAATGGTAATATTCTCTTATCCTATCAAATCTATTTCCTTTCAAGATTTTCAAAATGAAATCTCAACTTAATTTTAGCTGTCCGAATATCTCTTTAATTGGAAACACGATAACTCCCATGCTTATATGTCACTACATGAATCTATCTTCTCTCTTTTCATTTATTTTAAGATGGTTCAACTTTTTGTATTCCCATTAAAATAAAAAAAAAAACCCCCCTCGGATGCAAAGGTTAATGCCCTTTAAATATATATATATATATATATATATGTTAAAAGAATGGAGATTGTTGGATTTGTACGTTCATATTTATCATATTTCTTCGGACAGACTCTTTTTTCCTCTTGAATTAAAGAAAAATGAAAAACAAAAAGCAAAAGAAGAATAAATCATGTTTCATTGACTGATTGTCCCTTCAGTAGTTTGAATGCTATCGTTCAATGCATATAATTATTTCCTATCTGAAATATTCTCAATCACCTATCAAGATAACAAAAGGGCCAAAGCCTACATGATTTTACAGCATTTAGATCATATTCTCCATATGAATCTTATTCCTTCAACAAATTAAGGTCCCCGAAACATATTATCAAAAAGAGAGGATGGTGCTACCCAGCCTTTCCAAAAGTCTCTTTTCCCTTATTCTTGATTTTGATTGTTTCCTATTTATCAATATTACTTTTTCGAGAAAAAAAAAAGAATAAATTAAAATACATGTATCACATCATAAGAAATTAATTATATGCCACTTAAAGAGTATTCACTCTTTTTTGTTCTTGAATTTAATTTTTTTAACTCCAACTTTACTAATAAATACTATATTATATAAATAGTAGTTTGTTAAACAAAAAATAGGATTTTAAGTGGGTTTTTTAATTGCCATTTTACAATTTGGATGCAACATGTTGTGAGTTTTGGAACTTTCATATACCCCATAGTTACACATGGACGAACTTAGAAATATTTTTTAGTAGTGTCTTAATTAAAAAAATATAAATATGTTAAAATTAATAAGTTAAAAGTTTTCACATTAAATTAAAGAAAATATAAATTCAATATATCCATTTAATATTTCAAAATAAAAATTTCTAAAATAACTATAATTGTCCATAATCATTTTTCATATTTTGAAAATGGTGAATAATAGTATCAATAGAAACATTATCATATACATTTTTTCAATATATATCACCAAGCAATCATTCATCCAAAATTACTACTCATTAGTATAAACTAAGATATTAGAATTAAATTAAATATCATGTTACATAGCAAATTATCGGGTTCAATAACTATCCATAACAATGTTTTATTCATTGATCAAAACTAAGTATAAGTATCCACAATCCACATAAAGTTAAATACAAAAATCAAATAATCAAACAATATATTTTTAAAGTAAATCAAAAGAGAAAGAATTATAATTTCAAGATATTATTTGACATGCAATACTATTTTCTATTAGCTAGACTATAATTATAAAGTCAAACTATCAAATTAATTAAAAAATATTTAGACATGAAGTATTTAAAAATTTAATTTGGGTTGAAAATTACTTATAATAGAAGTATAGATGAGCTGTTTTGAGATAGTGAAAAACACAAGGACTAAAAAGAGGAAAGACTTGAACTTTTGAACAGGGAGAGCAGTTTAGATTTTGATTTTTTTAATAAAATCATAAATTATAGAAAGAATTTTTTTTGTGTTTTCATGTAATATTTAAATATTAATATATAAATTACTTTTACTTAGAATTTTTGACCTCAATCTTTATAAAATTATAAAAAGTGTGAATTCATTAATATATTAAATATGCTAAACTCTAGACAAATAGTATAAAAAAAAAAAATTTTAAGAAGTGAGTGGTGTCATGTGACACCACTTTCTTCAACGTGGGTCTGTTCATGTAGTAACATAAGTAAATGTTTTTTATAAAATTCGATGGGACTTCATGATGAACATACTACACATTAAAGAGAGCTCATAATAGTTCATTTGAATGCTTTAACTGTTTGAGTACGTCAATTCTTAATATTATAAATGATGTAATAATTAAAAGAATTTCTAAACTATTTAAGAAATATAAATAAATTCTTATAATTTTAAATTAATTTTTTTATTTTTATTTTAAATCAATTAAATCTTTATAATTAATAATTAATTAATTATTATTAGTTGAAATATCAATGTAATGTTGACGTGGTATATTGAAATGTCATAATAATGATGACAAGATATACTAATATAATATAAAAACATTATTATGTGGTATTTTTCATTATTCATGTTAGCACCATGTTAACGTAAAATGATAAATAATATTTTAATTAATGATAATTAATTAATTATTAATTATAGAAACTTATTTAACTTAAAATAAAAATATACAAACTTGATTGAATGTAATAGAAAGATAAAATTTTTTTTAAATAATTTAAAATTTTTTTCAAATGTTATGCTATTACTAATTAAATAGTCTCGAGCACATGTTTTTCAAGAATGATGTCAAAATGTTTTGGGTTAACTGTTCACAAGAAAAAAGATTAGGTTATAGATTGCCATAAATTACTACCATCAATATTCAAAACCAATATACATCAATTTTAGCTTTGGCATTCTTTCATGTTTTTGTTGGGAGACTGCAACTTTTTTATCTTTTATTTTGTTTATAACTTTTATTTAAGTAATAAGATCATCTATTATATTGCTCACTAGTGGGTATGCAGAAAACTAGTGGATATTACGGTACTAAGGACATTGGCTGGCTCTTTTTTTTTTTTTCGTTTTATACAAAAAATTGTACGTAGTAGTAATCATAATAGGATGCTTTTGGACGACAAGGCATTTGTGGATCACTTTGAGGGCCTCCATTTGGTCATTCCCTTCGCCTTTTGATGCAAAACTCGCCAAAGAGGTGAGTGTGGTGTCTATTAGACCCGCCAAAAAGCATAACTTTTCATATGTTTGAGTTCGGTTTAACTTGACTTGTTTAAATTATTTTATTAATAAATTATGTGTATTTATTTATGGCCATTTGCTTTATTCTTTCGTTATAAAGAAAAATAATAATAATAAAATCATATATCTTGGTAGGCCTTATAATATAGTCCAGTACAACTGGCTGAAGTACATGAGTAGTACACCCCACCACAGTTCATTGCCTAAGAACCAACAATTTTCAACAACTCATTTATGATCACTTTTTATAAACTTAAATAAGTTTTTATTTTTATTATATTTAATTAAATATATATTTTAATATTAGATCAAATATATCATTGATTAATAACAAGTAGTTAAAATATAATTTATTATTTTATTCTCACGTGACATTAACGTGAAAAATGAAAAACGTCATATATCCATATCATCATATCACATCAATATTTCAAATTATCATTTATTATGATATGTTAATATGCCATGCCAATGTCATATAGTATAAAAAAAATAATATTTTGATTGATAACAGTTAATCAACTGTTAATTTTAAGAGTTATTTGAAGTTTTTTAAATTGTTCAAGAGTTTTTTTTAAATATTATGTTTTTAATATAAAATAATATTTTATTACTTTTAAATAGACAAAACCGTTGATTCGAACTTAGTTTGTTTTTAAAAAACAAACTGATAGACCTAGCTCATGAACATCTATCTTACCTGTATTCATTCATCAGGTAGAAGGTATTTTTGATGATTAATTAGTATATATACTAATTAATGCTATGAAACTCTAAATATATCTTAGAAACAATTGATGAGTGTTTTGTATGGCGGGGCCATTGATGAGTTGTTGGAAAGTGCTCTTCTTAAGCAAAGAGCTCTAATGATGGGGTTGTAGACACCTAAAATAAGAAATAAAAAAATAATAAAAAAAATTGGTGCTCTGTGCGAGAAGTTGAAGAGCCAAGGCCTAAAAGACGCCGTTTTGGGAGTCTCTGTGCGAGCTTGCTAGGTGGATTTGGTGCTGCGGGCTTGGACCTTCTACAGACTCCTGGGCCTGTGAAACTTGGCCAATCTCAGCCTAGAAAAAGTGTGGGCCTACTAAGCGGATTTGGTGCTGCGGTTTGGGCCTTCCGCGAGCCTACTGATCTTGGGCCTAATCTAGCCCAAGAAAGGTATAAACCCTTAGACCCATTTATGCATTTGTTTGAATTAACATATTAGGCTATTTTATTTGTTTAAGCACACAATTAAAATGAAAAAAAAATGTTAATGAAAATATTTTGTGCAAAGTAGGAGTATTAAACATTAAATAAATATATGAATAAAAATAATAATAATAAAAAAAGAGATGGTGATAGATATAAAGTAGGAAATTAATATAAATAAAGAATTTTGTAGTGAAGGTAAAAATGAAAAATAAAAAAATACAAAATAAAGTAAAAAGGTAGTTTCAAACATGATTAGATGAATTAAATCTTCCATAAATATTAATTTGTATAATATAAATTTGAATAGGTGAGGTATAGAAAATAGGAAATAAAGAAATATAATTAAGGCAAAATATGCATATGAGAATGGCAAAATAATAAAGTAAAAATGAATAGTCAATAATAATAATAAAATAATAATAGATGTACAATAAAGAAAAATAGTAAAGAGTAAAAAAAATATAAAGAAATAAAAATAATAATAAGTAATAGCAACAACAAAAATGATTTTCAAAGGATGACACAACCATTTTAGAACCAAGACTGATGATAGGATTTTCATCCGGAACGCGAGAAGTCGCAATTCTAAGTGAATTTCCTTAGGTCATGAATTTTAATTAGGATCCCACCAATATGATGGGAGGGTCTTAATTCAAAATTTTGATGGTTCCAATAAAAAAATAAAAACAAAAATAATAATAGTAAATAAAAAAAATATAAAAAAGGATAAAAACCCTTAAATATATTTAATTAAAAATCCATAAATAGAATAAATAAGAATCAATGATAGTAATAATTTTAAACCCACACATATATAACAACAACAATAACAGAAATAATAACAAATAATAATAATAGAATAAAAAAAATAAACATGAAATTTACGAGTATATTGCGTATCATGTTTGCATTGTTAAATGTCATGGCATATAGATATATTCTGTATACATGTATAAACCCCGATGATGGGACTTTCCGCGGAAACTTGCGAAGGCGAGTTTCATTGGTGAACTCCCTAGGTGAAAAAATACTTCCGAGCTCCATCAGTATGATGGGAGAGTTCGAAGAGATATCTTTAATATAAGGTCTTTACTCGTATTAGGAATTTTGCTTTCATGAAAACACTGTTTTCTTCTATAAGCGATTATCCCGATGATGGGATTTACCTAGTGAACTTGCGAAGGCGAGTTTCTTAGGTATCTCTCTAGGTGAGAGGATACTCCCGGATCCCACCAGTATGATGGGCGGATTCGGAAAGTACACTTGATAAAAGGTCTTCGTTTGGCACTCTCGATTTTATGCCATGTATTGCACCATTGCATCACATGTATGTCAAACGCGTAAAATATTTTAACTTGATTAATAAAATAATAATAAAGGAAACACAAGAACGAAATAAAAGGGTTAAGATGATAAATGATTAAATGGTATCGTTCGTAGAACGGGCGTCACGGGGGTGCTGATCCTTCCCTGTGCGTAATCGTACTCCCGAACCCAAACCCTAAAAAATACGTAGACCAGTTTATTTTTCTTTCGACAGACCTAAAGTTAATTTAGTACTTCGTCGAATAGAACAAATTTATTGAGTGGCCAATCACACCTAAACAAAAAAAGATTGGTGGCGACTCCCCAAGTTAATCACGTCTAGCGGTCGGGTTCCTGGACCCGCACGTTGCGACAGGGGTGTAGTACATAGGTGTTTCAGAAAGTTGTGCTTGGCTATATTACAAAGCCTACAAAGAACTATGTTTTATTATTTTTTTTTCTTTAGAACGAAAGAATAAAAACAGATGGCCACTTTTATTGTTGATGATCAAGCTAGCGTGAGGACAAGAAAGAAAGATTTGTAGAAAGCTCAAGAGAGAAAGGGAGAGAAAGCATTGGGGAAAAGTAAAGGAGAAAAAGCGAGAAGAAAGGAAAAAAAAGGTAGATGATGCAGTGGCTTGCCTTATGAAATTTTTTATCCAAAGTGCAATCCAGATTTCTTTAGATAGCTATATATGAAATTTTTTCACTACAAAAAAATGACATTATCAAAGGAAAATTCCGTTCATAATAATTAAGATTCTGTTGGTATCTTACATTATCTAAGGAATTACCGATGGAACTTTTTGTTAGTACTCGGTTGAAAATATGGATGTTGGTAATGGCAAATCCATTGATAAAATACCGATCAAGTGATCTATTAGTAGTTTCGTCGACAAAGGCTTGAATCTGTTAGTCATTATCTCGTCAATGATGAAGAAACTCCGTTGGTAATTTTTGTCAAATTAAGATTCGTCAGTAAATTCCACCAATGAATACTGACGAACAACTGACAAAGTCAGCTTTGAAGCTTACAAGCAGTATCTGTTGATAATGGCAACAATTCCATCGATATTTCATATGAACTCCATTGTCAAAGGAAGAATTTCATCGGTGGTTCTGTTGATAACTGATGAATTCTGTCATTAATAAATGAATTTCATCAGTAAAACCTATAGAACAAGTTTTTTTTTGTTTGGGAATTAAATTTTGTTCGATTCGTAATAAAATTATTATATAATACTGGTATTGATAAAGTAATCATATACTAAACATATATACGCATATAAAAAATATGAAAATGTAATACAAAACATAATTAATAAAAAAACCTAATGTAAACATCAACCAATAATCTAATTTAAACATCCAATGTAAATACAAATCTCACTAAGAAGGTGGGGGTGGTTGTTGCTACTGTTGTGGTGGACACAATGCATCCAACTTCTGTGAAGAGGAAGACTCGACATTTAGCAGTCTCATCACTACAATTACTTCCATAATCAGGTTATTAAGTCTCTCCATAGATGTCATCGAGGTATAGACATTACTAACCAACTATTGATATTTCTCGTGCTTAGGCATAAGAGGAGGAGAAGGTGGTGCAACGTCAGGGCTACAAGTAGTCTCAGATGTCGCGGTAGAAGCTAGAAGTTTCAAAGCGTGGACTCTTGTGCCAAATCTGTAAACATGGGTCCGAGTATTATAAGGCCCTCCAATGGCCTTGATCCATGCCTTAGGATAAGACTTTAGTTAGGTTGACAGCTCGTCATCATACTTCTGCGATAAAATCAAAGTGTATGATTCCTACAAATAAAAAAGTAATTAAAATTATTAAGTTATTTAATTAGTAGGTAACATATATATATATATATATATATAAACATATGTACTACTTACACATACAATCTTGGACTTGTTGTTCACAAATTCTCTGGTACCCTTTTGCCGCTTATGAATGCATTTGCAGAGCTCCAAAACCGTCAGCTGGTGTTGCTTTTCCTTTTCCTATAATCATAAAAAAGAATAAGAATTAAAAAACACATCATTAAAGGTATCACAATTGTTAACAACATAAAAAATTGTATTATTAAAGTGAATGAATTTTGTAATATTAACATAAAACCACGTACCACCTTCTTCTAGTATAGAGCAAAAGACAAGGAACCACTTGTATGTTTTGCAACATTATCATCGTTCTTTATTAGGTGGTTTAGCTTAGCCTTGTGAGAGCATGATTGCCACTTCGGCATGGAACATTCATTATCAACAAGCTAGTCCCATGTAACACCTGACCCTAAATTGTCTGTGACATGTCATTCACATGCATTGGATAACATGTTTGCCTATTGAGTTACCTCGAAAAATTAGTTAAATGACTATGTTGCCCCTAGAAATACAATTGAGATGATTTAAACTTCAAACTGATCTAAACAGAGAACTGAGAATGAATTTGAGAAAACTAAAACCCACAGAATTACTAGAAACAATGATTCGGAGTTCGAGGTCCAGTTTGGAGTCAATCGAGAAAATTGACCGATTAGGGACAAAACGATCATTTTGTTATTTAAGGACAAAATGGAGATTTCCATAAAAGATTTTGATCACAATTGATGAAGACTTATTATTTGAAGTATAATATGATTATTGGAGCATAAAATGAGGTTTGGTAGAGATAAATTTAATTTCTCGATAGTTTTAAAGCACAAGGGCAAAATAGTAATTTTGACACTAAAAGACAAAATTTGAATGCTTAGAAAATATTTTGGCCCCATTTGATTAAAATTAATCAATTGAAGTGTTCTTTGAGGTTGAAAAGTGGAAAAAGAGGTAATTCCAGTACATTTCGAATTATAAGGGCAAAATCGTAATTTTACCACTTGAGGACGAAAATTTAATTTTCTAGAGAATTTGGATCAAATTTGACAAATTGGAGAATGGTATGAGTATGAGGAGAGAAAAATATACCTTTTGATAATTTTTCAATTTTTTGGGCAAAAATGTAATTTTTGACTTTTATGAGGGCAAAAGTGTAAATTTTGAAAATTTGTTCCACCAAGGTCTTGGATAGGTCTAAAAATTTTATCTAAGCTGTGGATAAGTGAGACAAATATGTGGTGGAAAAATAAAGTCAATTGGAAGACTAGAAAAAAAAATTAATAAAAATTAACATGTGTTAATAAAATAATATTATTTTATTCCACCTATAAAAGGCTTGAAAAATCAGCCCATTTTCACTCAAGGAGGGTCGGCCAAAGAGAGGCAAAAGGAAGCAAGAAGAAAAAAGGGGAAAACTAAGAACCCTAAGTGGCAATCAAAGGGGAAGTGTAGAAATTCAAGAAATTTTACAAGGAAAAGGTAAAATTTCTTTAAATTTCTTCTTGATCTACACTACTCATACTTTCTTTTCCATTTTCCATGCATTAAACATGAGCTTGCACAATGAACCCTATGCTGGCCGAACCTAGGGGAGGGATTTTTGAGTTTGATTTGATTGGATTTTAGGTTAATTAGTTGTTTTTAGTTAGGTAGAAATGGAAAATGATAAAAACTAGTGAGAAAAATAATTTTTCTCCATTGAACCCAATTATACCGAAATTTTCAGGAGAGAAATTGCTGCTGAAAGTGATGAGATTTCATGGTATTTAGATGAATTATGATGAATTATGGATATAGTAAATTAATGGGAATTTTCGGAGCAAAAATCGAAATTTTTACCCACTTGGGGTAAAATCGTAATTTTTAGTCTAGGACTGATACATTAACCTATATTCACTGTAATTGAACATTACGGATATAATTGAACTATTAGAAACTGAATGGGTCAAATCAGAATTTAATTGAAGATTTTAGCAATTTAGACGCGTGTAGGCGAGTCGGTCGGACACTGTAATTTAACGACTATCCGAACCATTTTTACCCAATTTCCAAGCATGTAAAGCCTGAAATAAATTATAATGGTTGGACACAAATAATCGGATTTTGTGTCGTGGATTGTGTATAGGTGGTGGGCTCCCGGACGTGGGAAAAATACGGTGCAGTGGAAATTGAAAACATGAGTATCATGCACTCCTGACGAGGTGAGTGGATAAATTATCGTTTGTAATATCTAGAGTGGATTTATTATGAATTTATGCTTTTTAAAGCATGATGAATTTGAAAGTATAAAATATTATGATTTTCAATGAAAAGGTATTTCGATGAAATACTGTTTTTGAAATTAAATGTCAATTTTATGAAATTGAGTATATGGAGACCTATTTGATGAAATGTATTATGTATACATGAAATGAAATACATGGCTTATGACATTGGAAAGCATGCTGGCTGAATTGTATATTTTTATGAGTGATATAAATTGTCTATTGATTTGACAATTGAACATAATTTTATTGGCCATGCTATGCTGCTAGATTTGTATGAATTTGGTGGATTACGAGTGCTAAAACACTGCAGTGAGGGTTACCGTGGACTGCCTTTAGGAGGGGTACGGTAAACCTGATTAATTGTTACCTCGATCGGATAGGCGAGTAAGGTAACTCCCGAGGTAATGTTAAAATTCACTTCACGGAAAACCACCACATGAAGATGAATTCGGTAAACGCCAAGGAACAGTTGTATTTCTAAATGAAATATGTTTATAACAGCCTTGGCGGACTCGGTTAGGGTGCCTCGACCAAGGCATCACTGAGAAGGATTTTGGCTCAAGCCCGATTCTAAGAAAATCATAGGCCCTAATGATTTTATAATTTTGATGATAATTCATGAAATTGAAATAAATTGCTTGAATAGAATTCAAGTATGTGCTATGAAATGTGTTGTTACTCAATGTTTGCACTTGTCTCCATCTACTCGACTTTAGATGTCGTAGATGGTAATTATCTAACTCACTGGGTTGTAAAACTCACCACCCACTCCTCCCTCTTTCAAGCTCGAGATCACTGGTAAGCGCTCAGAGTGCATATAGAGGCTTGATTGAAGCCGCGTCCTTAGCATACAAAGGTACATAGTTGTACATGGTAGGGCCAACGTGTCATTGTAAACTGATTTATATATTTTAGTTATTTACATGTTATTATGTATAAATTTATTCTACCTTTACATTCAGAAAATTGGATTTTGAAATTTTTGAAACAAAACAAAAGATGAAAATGCCCCTACGTGGTTAATTACGCATTTTGACTGTTTTGATCTAAAATATAAATTTTATTCTCTGAAAAATATTTCTTGGAAATTATTAACCATGGGAGAGATGGAAAACTGGTACGAGATGACTTGTGAGGTCTCGATAGAGTACTCGGGGATTGAGTGCTTATCGGGACATCGCGGCTGTTGTCACGGGCTCAATGGGAGATTCCGGGTCGTGACATCCCATATCTTAGTAGTGATATAGGGGAATGCTTTACGATTCGCTAATAAGAGATCAACATCAGGGCCGCTCGCTTCCTTCTTGGCCTTATATCGATCATCCCTTAATAGATCCTTGAGGCGATCTTTGCAAATCTTTTCCCATACAGACCAGACCTTCGTTTCATCTGTAGGAGCCCATGTGAAAGATTTTTACATCCAAAACAAATATATTTTAGTACAAAAAATTATGATAGATAAGCAATAATACTATATTTTTACGTTACCTCGAATTTACGCTACATATTATCCTTATGCTCTTAAGGAACCTACCTCCATGTTGGTCAAAGCCTACTAAAGTTACTCCTAATAATCCTTGTAATCATGGGAGTAACACCAGTCTCCTTAAACGTACTTCAAAAAAGATTTATTTGTTAGCAAAACACATTAATTAATTGACAAAATTGACTGCAAATAATTAATGATATAAATTGGAGTAGAGGAAATTACCTCCTTCTGAGAGGAGGCAAAAATACCCATCAGTTTGGATGAGTTAGAGTCAACAAGCTGAGACTTAGCCCTTAGCCCCTAGCCTATGACATATGGTTGGACACAATAATAGTGTCTGAAGTGGAGGTTTCGATTGGAGTAGTCAAACTTGGCATTAATACCTCTAGATGTAGCTGAGTATCTGCCACTAAAGTGGGAGGTCATGGTTTGAGGGAGGATGCGGCTGAGGATGCAACATATGAGGTGGAGTAGCCAAAGGGCCAACGCTATTGGCCTGTTGTTGATAACCTTCATTCATCTTCTTCTTCAACTTAACCATGTCTATCCAATAAGAAAAAAAATGTACAATTGTTAATATAATTATCAAAAAAATAATATGCATATATATAAACATGAATTTAAATGTAATTATTAAAACATTTAATTAATTTAAAAAATTCCTAAATTTTACTAAATTAACTAATTTAGGGTATTTAATTGATTACCAATACATGATTATTCATAATTAGTTAAATTACGTAATTATTTCTCTAAACCTTTTTTTAAAAAGTATATCCCTAAACCCTTAATTAATTTAAATAAATAACATATTATCTAATATTACTTATTTAATTTGTCACAATCTGAAACTCCCCATCGAGCCCATGATAATCGTCGCGAAATCTCGATAGGTATTCATACCCCGAACACCAACCAAAACCTCGCAAGGCTTTTGTATCAGCTTTCTTATCTCCCCTGTGGGCATTCGTCACCAAACATCCTTTCTCAAAGGATTTTAAACTTTTTCCTACTTGAAACAGTGGAAAATAATTTTCGCCTTACAAGGGTATTTTGGTCATTTTTTTTTCTTAAAATTTTTGAACTTGACCAAAATGTAGTATGTGAGTGGAAAACACATATTTCATAACCGAAAATAATTTTAAATGTCTAAAACTATCATTTTAGAAGAAATTCTAACTAGTTGATTAAAATAAAAATATTTAATAAAATATTTCCTCTTCTTATAAAACAATATTTATAGAAATAGTCGTAAATCATTTTTACAGTGTAAAAGTAAAATAAATTCTTCAATACAATGCTATAGATAACCAGAGTATGAAATTTCCTTTACAGTGACACATGGGCCCCCAATTGACTAAGAAGGTGTAGGGCTACCAACCCTTACTTTCTAAGATGCAATCTTCGAGATTATTTCTCGATATGGTCGACTGTCCACAATCTATTCTGAGCCTGAAATATGGATAGGAAGAGGGGTGAGATCATAAAATCCCAATGAGTAAACAATTACAATCAAAAACATCTAAAGCCGAGTAGATGGAGACAACATAAAAACGTTATATCTCAATAATATTCATAACTCAAAATTTGTTTCAATCCATACCAAACAATTTCTTTTCATCAAAACTTTTCGACTTATGAATTTCTTAAATTTGGCCCATGCCAGAATTATTCTCACGGGTACCTTCGTCAAGGTATCCCACCGAGACCGCCAAGGCTATTAAATGTCCCATAACCATAACCATGTTTTCACCTCTAACACCTAGCCGTTCCTTGGCGTTGGTTGAGTCTCACTCTCACATGATGGTTCGAACGTGAGGTACACTCAAATATTACCTCAGGAGATACTTCACCCAACATCTCCCCTTGGAGGTAAATATATATAATTGGGTTACCGTGCCCTTCTTATAGGCAGTCCACGGAAACCTCCACCATTGTAGTGACCGTTTAGCATGCCACCAGACCTATAAAATATTTAGTAACATAATATGGCGAATAAAATTTAATCCAGTCTATCGAGACCAAACCAAAACTATTCATATATTTTATGCCAACCCAAAAAATTTAGCCATCATGCTACCATAATGTCATAAGCCACAATTTCAATAACATATAAAATCATAAATTCAACACAGTCTCGATACACTCAATTTTCCCCAAAATAATATTTGATTTCAAAACTAGTATAAATCCCATTTTTATAAAAAAACATTTTAATTGGAAAACATAATATTTTATAATTTAAACTCACCATTCAATAAAAGCATCAAACAAGTATAATTACTTTAGATATTTAAGACGATAATTGTCCACTCACAGTATTAGGAATAGAAAATACTCCTATTTTCAGTCTGCGGGTACAGTCCTTTACCCGTATCCAATGGCTCACCACATATACATAATTTTCAACATATTTTCAATTATTTGTGTCAAACCACAATAAATGATTTCAAGCTCTACACGATGCATGGAAATGAGATAAAAATGGTCCAGACAGTCGTTTAATCACAATGTTCGATCGACCCGCCTACACATTGTCTAAATTGCTAAAATCGTCAATTTAACTCCGATTGGACCCATTTCAATTTCTAATATTCCCATTATATCCACAATACTCAATTACTATAAATGTGGGTCAGTGTATCAGTCCTAGATCACAAATTACGCTTTTACCCCTATTAGGTAAAATTTGTATCTTTGTATTAAAAATTCTCATTTAATTTCTATATTCATAATTCATCAAATCTCACTTTCCCTTTGATTTTCCACCTAGGTTTTTGGTTTCTTCCTTTCTTCTTGTTGCTGGTTGCTTTGGCCGAATATGGTGAGAGAAAATGGGTTTTATGGACTGATTTTTATGCTTTGATAATAAAGTAATATAACTTGCCACATGTCACAACCTTATTGGTCTATTTTTTTAAATATTTGACTTTTTATATTAAATTTTCCACCACACAATTATCATATTTATCCAATTCCATGATGAATAAAATCCCTTGGTCTTGACAAATGTTGGGGGCGAAAAATTACCGATTTGCCCCCAGGGTGATAAAATTACGATTTTGCCCCTATACTCCAAAAAGTACTGGAATTGCATTTTTTCCACTTTTCAACCTCAAATAACACTTCAATTGATCAATCTTAATCAAATGAGGCTAAAATCTTTTCTAAAAATTACCGTTTTGTCCCTAGGCGGTAAAATTACCGTTTTGCCCCTATGCCTCGAAAATATCGAGAATTGAAACTTATCATTGCTAAACCTCATATTATGCTTCAAATGATCATATTATACTTCAAATGATTAATCTTGATCAAAATTTTCATCAAAAAACTAAATTTAAATTTTAGGTGGCAAAATGACCATTTTGCCCTTAATCTGTCAATATTCTCGATTGACTCCAAACCGGACGTCGAACTCCAAATTACCATTTTAAGTAATCTCTGGATTGTGAAATTTCCAGTTTCACTCTTAAAATCCTTATTTGAACTTGTTCAACGTTTAAATCATCTTAATTGTACTTCTAGTTATAATACCGACCGTTAGTGATTTCTCTAATCATTCCAATATGGGAAAGTGCTGTCAAGTACATAAACGACATAATAAGCATATCTTGGGACCGGGTCTGGCATAATTTATTTCTTGATTACATGATTCTTTATTAACTAAATTATTTAATAAACCCTAAACCTTTAATTAATTTAAATATATTTTTATTAAATCTTATTACTAATTTAGTTAATTGCATCACTATTCAAAGTAACCATACCCTAAACAAATTTCATCAAAATAGATTTTTCATCAAACTAAATCCTACCAATAGATTTTTCAACACAACAATCAAATAAATATTCAATACAACCATTCCCAAAACAATGGGGGCATCAACTATACAAATTACATAACCAATGGAGGCAACAAGAGCCATTAAATAGGAAAGAAAAAATAACAATTTCACACAAAAACATTAAGAGCTACAACACAGTGCAAATAAACAACAACCAAAACCCACCCACATCTAATTCTAAACCAGAATAGAGCAAAACTTCAATATGCCAATAAACATTTTCCATCAGCAATAGGCTAAACATTTTCCATCATCAGTAAACCCTAAAGGGCAAAAAGCTTACCAACAAAAAAAAAACCCTAATCCTTAAACTGAAGATAATGATAGCAACAACAAATTAATACTAGCAACAAAAAAAAATTAAAACCCTAAACCAAATGCTTAAACCCTAAACTAGCAACAATGAAAGAGAAAATGGGTTAAATTTGCAAAAAGCTCACTTCTTGGGGTAGCTTAAAATAAAGGCTGACTAGTAACCTTCAAAGGGGGCAAGTCGAAGAGGAGAAAAAATAAAAGGCTTAACTTAAAGGAGGGAATAAAGATCAGGAGCTAAATAAGGAAGAATCAACCATTGTAAAGGTTAGGTCAGTCGTCGGTGTGGGTCCGGATGTGAAGGAGGCCGTTAGGGTGTGGTGGGAGGTAAAGGAAGCAAAGAGATATAGAGTTAAGGGGTAAAGAGAAAAGGAAGAATGTGAAATCCCACCCTTGATGTATAGTGTTTAGTAAGAAGTCCTTAGGTGAACAAGTAATTGACATGCTTTGAGCATTTAAAACTTAGTTTTTAAGCTTTAAGAATTCATGTTTTAATATTCAGAAATGATTTACAATGTTTGGGATTGAAAAGAGTCCAAATGGATAAGGTTTTATGTTTATTTTTCCATACTACAATCTATTTATCGATAGATGTTCTTCTTTTGAACCTAGAAATGATTTTGATGAATATTTTCATCTATCGATAAATGAGCCTATATATCAATAGATGCGTGACATCTATCGATTGATAGCAATTCGAGAACTTTTTAAAATAATCTAGAGTTCATTTATCAATGATGGCTCTCATCTATCAAAAAATGACGTTGATTTTTGCAATAAAACTAGGGTAGAAGGGTAATTTCATGCCTTACCTTATAAATACCCCACTTTCAACTAAGGTTATCAACCCTCAATCGATTTTCTTATAGGTAATTTCTAAACCCTAATCCTTCTCTAACCCATTTTGCTCAAAATCACCATTTTTGAAAGAATTAAACTTGGTTTTGGGTTTTTATGATCAAGACGGTATTTTCAACCGTGGAATCCTTAAATCTATAAATTTTCAAAACTAAATATGTTGTTTTTATGCTCAGATTTTCTATTGAACACTCAAGCTCAAGGGTTTTCAAATTTTCCTAAGCATTAAAGCTCACCTAAGGTAAAAGCATTGATTTTAAAAGTTTGTACAAATGGGTATTTAAATGAGTAATAGATTTATTCTAGAAAATTAGTTTAGGAAGACACAAGTAGTTTGAAAGTAGCATATAATGATTATTATGCAATTCCTAAACTAAATATTAATTGAAATATTTATTTTGGATGTTTAGGAAACATTGAAACTTCAAAAATTTTGTTGGGGTGGAATTTCATGTACTTGGTAGAGATCAACTTTTAGGGTGAGTGGGTACACTACTTTCGAAATTATTTTAGTATGTAAAGTTGAAAGCATGATTGAATGATTTGATGGATTATTAATAAGCATATTTTTCATAAATAGAAATATGTTTGTGCATGAGAAAATGTTTTGAGAATGGTTTTCAAAACTATTATGAATAAGTAAATATCCTACTATGTAGTAGTTTTGAACAAGAAGGGACAAGCCCTTTTAATGTTTTGAACTTTGATTACCCTAGCCTCTAGGCTAGTGTGGGTATGAGATGTTTGAAGAGATAGTGTTTGTGATTGATGAAAATGCTCTTGTGTGTGAGTATTGTGAATGTGGATTGAGAAAGTCTTCACTTCACCATGACTGATAGAATTGATATGATTTGTTATTGATGCTTGATCGTGGTATGATCTTGTATCGGAATGTGATTATGTTGTGATTAGCTCTAGTCCCATGTCGGGTAAAAATACCACGAGGTTAAGTTAGCACCGAACCATTTTTCCCCTCTTTATGAGTCTTAGTGTGAGGGTAAGAATACCATAGGGTTAAACTTGGCCAACATGCCACCTTTTCCCCTTATTCATGATTGGCTCTTGTCCTTGTGTGGAGGTAAGAATTCCACATGGTTAAGTTGGGCATCGTACCACTTTTTCCTTTTTTATGAATCCTAGTGTAAGGGTAAGAATACCACAGGGATGAGTTAAGAGAAAGGTCCCATTCTCCCCATGATTTACTAATGGCATGTATTGGTGTGTTATTTGTGTATTGGATATTGTGATGCCTATGATTGGTGATTGACAATTATTGTGTTTGTATAGAAATGATGAGATAAGCTGTTAAATGAATAATACATTTTTGATTGGAATGTTGATGTTGAGCTTGAAGTTCGAGGATTACCTTCCGTTATCTCCTTGCAAATGTTTTGTCTGTTAAGCTTGCATATGGTTATTGTATTATTTGATACATTTAGAGTTATCAAATGTGTTATGACTATTGAAAAGATTTATATGATTATCAACTTATTTTGCAAATTATGGTTTATTTGCAAAACTCTTCCCTTTGGTTTGTCCTTTTCCTCGTATACACTTACTGAGTCTTTGTGACTCACACATCATTTTTCCTTATTTTGTTTTATAAATCAATAGCTTGTTTGGCTATACAACTTGTGGAGTAGTAGCCAAACTTGTTTATGGTAGGTATGCTAGAGCTTTCTTTCCAACCTTCCAATGTCATACACTTCTCAATGTGGAGTAGTAGCCCAACTTGCATATTGTGTTCAGCCTCGAATAGAGGTGCATGTTGAAGTTAAGACTATGGTGGATGAACCATAGCAATATAGGTATGGGATATGTGCCAAACCATAAATGTTTAACATTGTGAATATTTGCTTGATATATGATAAAAACCACACTTTATGTTGAGAAGTTCCGTAAAAGGTGGCATTGATAAATTATTGCATATTTTGATTATAGATAAATTTATGGTTATGAATGCGATGGATGACTAGCTTATGCATTTATGGTTGTGAATGCGATGGATGACTAGCCTATGCATTTGTGGATTTAGGCTTTCTTGGGCCTAGTGGGCCATACCTATGTAGATCCATTTGTCGGTCATGATTCCTCCCAAATGGGATGTGATAGAGAAATAGGGGAAAAGAAAGAAAATCGGTATTTTAATTTAATAATACTAAGGAAATCATCGAAGAAATCATCTATCGGTAACTAAAAATTAAATACTGAGAAAAATTCCAGTCAATGAATCTGTCGGTATACTTATTAATTGTTCCTTAATCGTCTCATTGACAAAATTTCCATCATTGTCAGTGACTTAACAACATCATCGACCAAATAATCCATTAGCATTTTGGTCGGTAAAATTTATTGGTAAAGCTATTACTAACGAAAATAATTCGTCAGTAAACTTGGCCCCATCTTATAATATTGCACACCATTATTATTGATGAAATATCGATGGATGAAATATGGACGAAAACTATTCCATTGATATTTTGTCTGTTCTTATAGTAGCTTTATTCCATCGATAATCTGTTGACAATTACCAACGGAATTTATCGATGAAATAATTTCCTCTTATAATTGTCTGTTTTTTTGTAGTGTTTAAAAGATAAAAAGTTGTTAACAAATATTTTAATTAAGGATACTTTTTAATGTTAGTAAATTGATTGTTATTCTTTTTATATACTTTTATGTAATTCCTTATTGCATTTCTATTTTCATTTTTTATTTCTTTTTCAAAGTTTGTAATTATGATTTGTTGTAATTTAATGTTGAAGCTAAATAATGTTCCAAGCTCAAGTTATGGGCATATTTCACAAAGTTCTAAATATTTTAATCGAAAAAACAAAAATAGTAAATCCAAGTACAACATAAAGTCAACAATTTTTGCCTCTCAAAATTAGCAATAATCATATTATGGGAGTTTAGTTTAGTGTGAGTCAAAGTGTACAACTTATATGTCTTTGGGATCCACCCAAGTTCAAGGATAAGGTTTTCAATTAATCAAACAAATCAAAATATAGTGCTTAGCTAGACTATGACATGGGAGCATAAAACAAAAACGTGAATGGCTTACTAAGTCATGGTATGGGGCACAAAGTTAGAACAAAGGTGTTCAACCTAATAATAACTTCGAGGCATCAAGGACTTATAATGTTATCCCATATCTTGATTGAGGTTTAGCAATACATATTAATGCTATTGTTATTGTCAACCCTAGTTTAGTGTAGACTATTATCTAAATTAGATTTATAAGACACCACTAAATGTATATTGAAATCAAACTAATATGCTTGGAAATAATCAAGGTTTGGACCATACAAATTAGACTTACTTAGTAATGAATGTTAACTTATAACCAAATCAAGCCTTGGGGTAACAAGGAGCTTCAATAATAGTTATCATCCACAAAATAATGATTGAGAGTAGTATCCAATAGACAACCCTTACAATCGATTAAGTCATTGAAGATGTGTGTCATTTGTTGGATAATCAAAATTTGACCCAAGGATGAGGGAACATGTCCAATGTTTGATCCAAGAATAGTTTGGTCATGGCTTGAAACCAATGTTGAGGCAAATATACAGAAAACTTTATCTTAATTACATTAACATTTGGCATCCAATGGGTAATGGTTATAAAATCCTAAGAGTTTACTACCTTAATAGGTAATGACAAATAGTCTACCTTAGAACATGTATGTAGATTTGTAATAAAATGTGGAAAGTTATTGATTGTTTAGAAATTCTTTGACTAGAACTGCTTTTAATTAATGTATAGCCTTACCACCAAACTCAATGCAAATTTAGTCTTGGTTTAAGGCTATGTTCCATGCATAACTCAATTGAGTTGAGCCTAACATAACTATAGTTCGTTTAGCCAAGAATAGACAATATTTTGGAGAAAAGGTTGAAGATTTTGTTGCCAAGTTTAGGAATGTTAAGGGTAAAATCCACGTCTAGTTGCTAGAAAAAGAATATGTGAGCATGGCTAGGAGTGGCTCGAGTTTAATTTAAGAAAAGACTTTAAGGATAGAGAATTTGTAGATCTTTTTCAACTTGTAGCCTATATTTCAATATATGACTTGTTTATTAAAGAAGAATAACAAATAAAAGGAGTTGTTAAGTCATCTTATTTGATAATAAATGATGGTGACGTAAAAGAGATAGATTGTGACATGAAAGAGGGTATTGAGGTGAGCTTGGCTAAATTGACCATTAACAAGTTTGAAAAAAATAAAATAGTGAGAGAGATTATAAGAAATCAAAACAATCAAATGTTCGCCAAAAAATAGTTCATATTTGATTTAATAAAAACAAATCAAATTTTGAGCATTATTTGAAGGATAACAAAATAAAATTTCTTAAAAGACATGTTTTGTTATTAGTAAATGAGATGAAAGGAAAAAAAATTAAATGGCATAAAAAATTGATCTCATAGTAGTAGCAGTTGTCTTGTTTTTTGGAATATTTTATAGATGTTATTGAGGAAAGAAATTTAAAATTTCCAAAAAAAAAAAAGATTTGATAATGATTGACCAAAACTCTTTTCTTTTAGAGATAGTAGTCAACAAGATGTCAATATAATTATAGAAGTTAGTTAGTAAAGATTCAAAATTGTTGTTGAGGATGAGGATGTTGGTGACAAAACTAAATAAAAGATAGAGATAACAAAGGAGAAAAATTAAAATATTTCTTAGGAAGTGCTTATAGATTGTATGAATGGAGAAAGTAGCTTAACTAAGACCAAATCTCCTTTTTTGGTCAAACAGAAAAGTGTGACTTCTACATTTGTTTCCATCATGAGATAATAAATGAATTAGAATGGAAAGAAAAACTAGTTACCTTAAAGCAAAACAAGATATTAGATCACGATGATCAGAATTATGGTCCAATGTGACAAGTCCAAGTGTGTAAAAAGTAATTAGAGAATTGTATCCACTTGGGGGTCTTTCATAGGAAAAATTGCAAGAGGCTAAAGTGGATATATATAAATTGTTAAGTTAGTGGGAACCTCTTGTTATGTTTAACTTAAGGAAAAGTTTGTCTGGGCAAAAAAAAGGAATGAATAGTTGGACGATTTTGAATAATATATCATTAGTAAAATGTCATGAAGAGGAGAATGGTATGGTTGTGGAAGAAGAAGAAGAGGAAGAATGAGGAAAGGTAGGTAATTCAAATATACTCCCATAATAAGTAGAAATAATCTTGCCTTTCAACCTTACTTTTTAAGAGATTTCCTTTTTCCAAGATTCTCTTCTCGCAAAAGAGGAAAAATGCTAAGACAAGCCAAAAAACAAATGCAACTTAACAACCAAAAGGAATATTTTTCCATTATATCCTCAAGTATTCATAACAAGCTAGATGTTAAACATGTTAGCTCAATAATAATGAGGAAATATCCAAGAGGGGGGTGAATTGTATTTACAAAAATTCTCAAATTGAGCTTTTGAGCTTGAGCACAATTTCTCAAATTTTTTTTCACTTTTAAAAAAACCAAAGAAATGAACAAACAAGCTGAAAACAAATTTTTATTACTCTTCAAGGAGAAGTAAAATACTCAAGTATAAAGATAAAATGCAAATGAGCTATAAACAAATTTCTAAAATATTTTCATGATAAAAGTGCAAGCTCAAGAAGAAGGAAGATTCTCAAACTTGCTCTCAATTTAAAGCATGTTAAAAGCAATTTGGAAATTAAATGAGCAAATAAGTTGAAAACATATTTTCAAAGCTCTTCAAAGCGAAGTGAACAAATATATCGAAGTAAATCAAAAGTGATTTGAAAAGTGAGTTGACGTAAAAGCAAGTTTGAAGACAAATATTTTAATATCTTCATAGCAAAGTAAAATGCATAAGTAAGAGGCAATGAAAAGTAAAAATAAAATGCTCAAGTTTACAGTGTAAAAGAGAGGAGAAAAGACATAAACAATTTATAGAATTTTGGCCCTCCCCATAGGTGCCTACATCTTTTCCCTTATCTCACTAGGGAGTTTAAAATCCACAATGGAAAACTACTTTTTAAAGGCTTAGGTATAATCGTTACACAAAACTACTTTTCATAGATCAAACATAACCTTTACATTTTCAAGGATCAACCATAACTTCTCTACCTTTCAAAATTCAAACATAACCTTTAAAAAAATTAACTTTTAAAGGTTAAGGCATAACTTTTCTCTCTTACAAGGTTCAAGCAAATGAAACTCTAGAAGTTTGATTTTGCTATGTGAGTAAATGAAGGAAGAGTTTGAAGAGTTCAAGAATGATTACAAAAGATATGAATAAAGGTATAAAGAATTTGAAGTTCAAATATAGCTCACAAGCATTTTGAAAGAATGTGAGTGGCTTGCTCTAGCTTGGTTTTCTTCTATTTTTTTTTCTTTTTTCATTTCATTTGATTCTGGATCAAATGATCTTTTTTTTTTCTTGCCCAAAATGTGTTGGCAAAGTCCCTTTTATACTTGGAAAAAGTTTATAGCTGTTAGGGATGATTTGATGGGAGAACTAGCCGTTTTTCATGTCTTCTTCATGCTTAACGGCTATTTTTTAGAGTTTGGGAATTGATCATTGCATTCCTAAGAAGTTGATTCTTTTTGCCCCTAAAGCATTATGTTTTGTAAGAATCAAGCATTGCATTCCTTAGAAGTCTACTGGAGCTTTTTGTATTAAGTTGACAATTACACGGGAAAGATTTATTTTAATTAAAGAGAGGTCGGTGATTGATAACTTCAATTATGTGATGATTAATGTGTATACTCCACGCAATGGGGAGGATACAAAATTATTGTGGGATAAGCTACTTGAGCTGAAAGAACAACTTTAATACTATTGGTGTGCTATGAGGGATTTCAATACAGTTAGATATACTAAGGAACGAAAGGGATGTAAAACAAAAGGCGTTGGATTAGATGAGTTCAATGAGTTTACTGATATAGGTGAATTCATTGACTTACCATTGCTTAGAAAAAGCTTTGTTTTGTGCAAGCCTAAATCAAAGAGCAGTATGCTCGATAGGATCTTTGTTACTTCAGAATGGGTAGAGCATTTTCAAAATTTGAGACAAAAGTGCCTTAAAAGGCTCTTATCTGATGATTGCCTAATTGTGTTTGAGATGGGTTGTGTAGATTGAGGACCAAGGACATTTAAATTCCTTGATTGTTGGTTGAAGGACAAGGAATTTAGTAAGATGGTTTCAAAAAGATAAAAAGGCATGGATGTGCTAGGGTGCTCAAGCTTGTTTTAAAGTGAAGTTCAACTACTTAAAAATCTATTTAAAGAGAAGGAATAGGGAAGTGTTTGGCAATATAAATGATACTATCTCACACATTGAAGACAAAATCAAGAGGTTTGATAGGATTGGTAATTGTAAAGAGCTTAATATGAAGGAAACGACTAAAGCAAACAACCATGATGGCTCTATGGAGGAAGTTATGGAAAAATGAATCACTATGGAAGAAAAAAATAGAGAATTCAATGGTGAAAAAAGGGTGATAAGAATACTAATTCTTTCATACCAAGGCTATAGCTAAAGCCCACCAAAATCATATTAAGGTTAAGTATCTTTCAGAATGGCACTTGGATTTTAGAACTTAGGGAGATTAGACATGCAATCTTGGAGTATTTTAATGGACTTTTACATAGGGAGGAATAGCCTAGATTGATCCTAGAGGGAATAATCTTCAAAAGACTTGATTGAGAGTTGGTGTTAAGTTTGGAAGGTATAGCTACAATAGAGGAAGTGAGAGACATGATATGAAAATATGGGATTTTTAAGGCTTCAAGGCTAGTGGCTTTAATTTCAACTTTTTCAAATGGGTTTGGAATGTGCTTAGTAGAGAATTTTATCAGCTTGTGGTAGATTTTATTGTGGTCAAGAAACTTTAAAAGGCTTAAATTTTCATTCATAGCCCTTATCCTTAAAGTGAAGAGCTTTAAGGAATTGAAGGACTTAAAGCTTATTAGGTTGATTAATTCTCTTTATAAAATCATTGCAAAGCTTTTTGCTAATATGGTGAAAAATGTGATACATTTGGTAATTAGTGATAATCAAATTACCTTTATTAGGGGGTTGTCAACTTTTGGATGGTTTGATGCTAGCTAATGAGATAATACATAGTATGACCAAGAAAATTGGCAATGATAGGGGCATTGTTATCAAGCTTGACTTTGAAAAAGCTTATGATTATGTAGATTGAGGATTCTTGATCTTTGTTATGGAAAAGAAAGGCTTTGGTGTAAAAAGTATTTGAATGTATTTCTACGGTGAAAGTTGTGATATTAGTGAATGGTTTTCCTACATTGGAATTCCTAATGAAAAGAGGCATTTGTTAAGGAAATCCATTGTTACTTATTTCTTTTCCTTGTGGTAGTAGGAGCTTTGCATCTTTTGTTGGTTTGAGGGGAAAAGCCTACACGTGTTCCAAGGGTTGCTTATCATGGAGAGTGGGTTGAGAATATTTCACTTGTAATTTGCCAATGACACTATCCTTTTTGTGATGGTGGAAGTGAAGGGCATATGTAATATTAGAAGGATTCTATGGTGCTTTGAGCTTGTTTTAGGGTTTAAAATTAAGTTTTCCAAGTCTTGTTTTTACTTAGTAGGAGTGGAGGAGGAGGTTGAGAGAATTATGGCAATCGCATTTCAGAGTAACATGGGACATTTTCCATTTTCTTAACTTAGAATTCCTCTTAGAGTTAACCTAAGGAGCATACACACTTAGGACACCATTGTGAGCAAATTTTGGAGTAGATTGGCACTTTGAAAAAGGAAATACTTACCTTTTGAAGGTAAAGTTGCTTTAAATAAATTCGTTCTCAATTTCTTACCTTTGTTCTATTTGTCTATCCTTAAGGCTCTTACTGGTGTGTTGAGCAAACTGGAACAAATTTGAAGAAATTTTTGGTGGGGTGGAAATGAGGACAAGAGAAAATTGGTAAGAGTCTAGTGGTCGGTAATGTATAAATCGTAAATGTAAAGAAGCTTGGGCATCTCAAATTTGTCTTATAAAAACTTGACACTTTTGAGAAAATGGTAATGGAGATTTAGAAAGGATGAAAATGCACTTTGAAAAGACTTTTAGCAAACAAATATGGGAAAGGTGAGCTAAAATAGCTATTATCCATGAAGCTTAAACACAAAATATCCATAATTTGGAAGATTATCATCAACCTATCATAAAGTAATGGAGTGAAGATTTGTGGGTTTTGATAGTTGTAGGCATTAGCGAAGCTATGGTGAGGGGTTGGCGACTGCACCCTTCAGGTTTTAAGTTTTTTCTTACTATATATATATATAACTTAATATGTATAGTATAATTATTCTTATAATTATACTCTAACCAACCCTTATGTAAAATTCTAGATTCACTATTAGTTATAGGTGGGTGATTGGAAATGGATTAGATGTATTCTTTTGGCTTGATTGATAGTTCTTGGATACTCCTTTAAATGTTGCATATCCTATACTTTTTCTAGTGGCCGCTAACAAGTATATGAAGGTTGTTGAGGCTTTTGAAGTGAAGGAAGTTGGAACATCCCATATAGGTTAACTCATTTTGTAGGGGAAAAAGCCTTGTCTTGTGAGTTGATGTCTAAATTAGAAGGGTTGATGCTTGTACAAATTAAGTAGGAGAGATAGATTACTATGACTCAATGACCTTAAAGGCATATTCTCAATTAAGCACTTTTTCTAATGGTTGGAGGCTCCACTTGTTGAAAAGAATATAAAGGTATAGTTTTCCTTTCTATGAAAGTTAGATATCCCACCCAAAGTACATTGTTTCTTGTGGATGGTAATTCTTAATAGAATACCCATTTGAATGTTTTTGAGACATATGGGGTGCTTTTGGATGATAACTCTTGTTTGTGTGCATGGTGTCATGTGATGGATGAGGATTGCTTGCATATCTTAATCCATTGTAATTGTTCTTAGAATGTATGATGCCATGTGCTTCAGTGGTGGGGGTTATAATGGGTGTGCCCAAACTTAATTAAAGCATTAATAATTTTGGGATGAATGTTATTAGAGGCGATAGAATATTGTATGCGGTGCAACCTTTTGGTTTATTTGGCTAGCATGTAATTACATGATTTTTAATGACAAGACATAGGATGGGGGGAGAGATTTGTTTTTGATAAAAATGAGGCTTTGTTTTAGGTGAAAGCTTGTGAGGGAAATGAAATAGTGGATGATATTTGGTGGTGGTTTAAACCTTGGAAGTGTCATACTATGAAAATTGCCAATGATCCAAAATTTGAAGTAAAGTGGGTACCTTCAAACCCAATGACCTCAAATTTAATGTGGATAGTTCAACAAGAAGCAAAACTAGATTGGAGGGATTTAGTAAGGTATTATGTAATAAGGAAGGCTTGATTGTTGGATTATTTTTTGGGCCATTTCGTATTCAAGAATCAAATTTTGTAGAGTTAATGGCGATTAGACATGCTTTGCAAATGTCATATCTTCTGCCTATGTTCGAATGAAAAAGTTGATAGTTGAATCTGACTTGAGAGTTGCCATGTCTTGGGTTAAGGAGCGACGAGAAAGGCTTTGGATTCATTGGAAAATATTAATTTAATGACATTGATAATTATTTAAGTTTGATTGGTGATTATGAGTTTCAACATACATTAAGAGAAGCCAACTCTTCCATGGATGCCCATAAGAAGTTTGGAGTGGATAGGGAAGAAATGTTATTTGTATGGTGGTGATACTAAGCTATGGTTGAAAAGGCTATTTAAGCTTATGCATAGAGGTTTGTATGGTGGGAGTACATCGGCCTTTTTAGTTTGCAATGAGCTGTTCTACTTTATAGATGGTGGGATGTCTTTTTTTTTTTTTCATGCATTGATGTTAAGGGATAGTTAGTCTTAAATCTGGTGCTCTGGCTAGTTGCATCACCCTTTTGAGGGTTCTTTTTAAGATGCTATCTTCAGGTGTAGCCATTACAACTTTGGTTGCTTTGGTCTAGGGGATGGTATGCTTTTCTCTGATTTTCTTATGATAATATATTATTAATAAAGTTGATGAATGAGGGAAAAAAGAAACAAAGTAAAAACTGTACATAGTTGATTTTGGTTACTACTTATTTTCTTTAGAATTGTTTTACATGTGACTACTATATAGAGAATAATGAGAATAACTAGAACAAGTGAAATACTACTTCATTGCTTCACACTGAACAATTAAAATAAACAGAGTACTACTCCATATGGAGTAACTACTTCGCACAAAAGAAGCACCTTACATGGATAACAGTGAAAGCAATCTAGAATAAATGGTAGGGTTCACAGGCTACTTTTATATTAAGATGTTCTAGAAAATTTGGTTTGGTGGCTCAGATATGGAGGTAGTTAAGAGATCTTCCTTTTAACCATTTCCTGAAGCACAAATGTTTCCTCTTTTACCTTGTTTTCTTGTACCTTTCAAGTAAAAGTGTTTCTCTCTCACTTTTACCTTATTCTCTTGCAGTTGTTCACATACACCTTCTTCTCTTAACTTGTTGATGTATAACTTTCCCGTATACCTCTTTAGTTTACCTTTTACTCAAAAATAAATCTTATTATATTATTAATGTTCATAAAATCCATTACTTCAATAGTCACATAATGGGTTTCTAAGCATTACTCATCATTAAAGCTCAGTAACAATCACTCAATATTAAAGCTCTTTTTAATAACATTATTCATTATGTGCATTAAAGTTTAGTCTTAAGTAATTGCAATTTTTGACACAAAATATAGAACCTTCACAATCTATTAGAGGGACTTTTTTCCAGAGCTATAACATTCTCACCAAAGCTTTTCTCTTTAACTTCTCTTTCTAATTCTTTATCTATTCTCTTTCATTTGCCACGATACTCAATACTTTAAGAATTGATTCGATCTTCTTCTCCACCACTTCCAGTACATCTTTTTACTTGTTTATAATGCTTCCTCTCTTTATCACAAGATCCCCTTTACAAGAACCTTTAATTGTTTGAGGGATGTTAAATTTACCAAGGTTACTCCCAAATTTTTGTTCAATAACCTTAAACATGAAAATAACTATCAAGAAAAATAAATGCAATAAAATTTTTTTCCTGATAGATGTCAAATTTCTATTCAGCAATAGTATTTAAAAGTTCATCCATAGTCCATAGATGAAGTTTTTATCAAATCAAAGCTTGACCTAACAAGTTTGAGATTAGCGAACAGAAATTGTTCCCAAATTTTAGCTTTGTCAATTTTTAAATCCTTTTGCAATGATAGGAGGGAAGAAGAAAGAAGCAGACAGTGGCTTACAGAATCGTCAGAGAAAGATGAATTAAAAAAAATATCAGATTCGATGAGCTATAAAAGGGGTAGGCGCCTTTGCTCTAATAGTACGGCATACTGCAGTAATTAGCACAGCAATAGCATATGTTAGTTGACATGCAGTGATGATTGGTCAACAGGTGCAAACATTAGTTTATGGTTTGATTGATTAATACATTTATTGGCAGAATATTATTACTATTAATCTATTCAATGAAAGAATTTCCCAGCTTTGCAGAAAGAAGATGTACGTTATTTCTTTTTTATCCTTTTGCTTTTGTTGGAATCAATTCTATTTATTAGTGGAGTGTCCAATTCTTTTGACAAGGGAATTGATTTGGTTAACTCTTAATTGCATGTGTTATGTTGAATAACGTGCAGCTGCTCTGTTCTACAATAATTTATGCAACATAAATTATTTAAGACTTTCTTTGACAGTATAACTCTGTAAAAGTAACTAGGAAGCATATTGATGCATGGTGATGGCTTCTTCAAGGAGAATCTACAGTCAAGGCCATGCAAAATTGGAGATGATTATCTTCACTATTTCATACATCAACTAAGTTGTGATAAGAAAAAGGAAAAATAATACTAACAGTATAATGTTAATAAGAAGATCTAGCAGAAGAAAAATGCCATTATTATACATAATTAATATGATTGACAACTGTGTTTATGCCTCAAAATGTCCTTAATTACTGCATAATTTCAGGACAATTTATGTATATTTATATATGATGATGCGTTCGTCTGTCCAAAAGACTTTGAAAGATGGCATAAATTTCCATCTTGTCTAGCTTCAAGGTCACGAGTAAGACATGACTAATTATTTAATTTCATTAATAAAAAATTGTCAGGCTCGGCGGTGTACTAGACTTTGCAATTTACCTGTCATATAGATGACAAGCAGATTCGCAATAATGTACATGACCACATTGACAAAATTTTGAATTTATTATTGAAATAATAATTAAATATGAGAAGATGTTAAAGGACCCTAACAAATTCGTCTTGCCAGATTATATTCCCGTTTCATAATTCAACCTTTTCAGCCAATCGAAAAGATGACGTGAAAAGTAGTCATTTTGATCATCGATAACAAAGGAGAATGATCGAATTGACCACATATTTTGTGCTGAACCAAAATTCTGCCTCATCTCAAGAAGAAGGCTTTGGATGCTGTAAGAATGCAGATGGATATGAGGCATTGGCTATGGCCATTCCCTTTTGGGTGGAATTGGAGCACTTCCCTAGAAAGTTGGTCAAATGGAAAATATAAAAATATACCAGCATATTTGTCAACCAGCACGGCCATGCATATATATAAATATGTACCAATATGTCAACTGACCTTCACTTCAAGGCATGAATGAGTAGCTATTTTCCAGAAATTCATGATCCCCACAAGACTGAGACTGCTCAAGTTTGGGTCTCAGAATTTTGCATGAAGAGGTAGAGAGTTAAGTGCAGCCAAGGATGACTTGCCGGAATTCGTAGACTTAAGCCAAACGGAGGGTTTTTGATGGTTTGCGATTTTCCGGTGAGTTGTTCTTGGCTATATTTGATTCTCTTCTTCTCATGCGAGGCTCTGGTGACCTATTGATCATTTTGATGGTGCTTTAAAAAGCTGTTATATCAACTTACATATTCAAAGACTCAAGAAATCCAATTCTCACTGTTTGCACCTTTTATTTTTTGTTTTTGTATGTTAATGTATTGATTTCGGTACATTTTTTAATAGGAATTTCATTATATGTTTTTATCTTTGATCTTTATCTTTTCCGAAACAGTGGTTCAACTTAATTACATAAGGTACTCAAGAGAATTTGCTAACGAACACCTCAAGGCATTTTTAGACTAGTTAAAATATTATATCCTAATTGTTGGAACTTAAAATTATCTATGTTTTATCTTTTCTATATATATATATATATATATTGAATAATGTAATCATGGGGCCCCAACATGTAAACTAATTAGGCATAGCGGTCTGGGTTGGCTGATGAACCTTCATGTGTTTTTCTTTGATCGATGAAGACCTAAGTAGTATATTTTAGTGGCATAAAAAAAAACAATAAAAAAATTGAAGAACAACTTAAATTTGTAAAGTAACTTTTTGTATAATGGTGATACGTGTTGGATTAGTAAAGACATAGGCTCTCAAGGTTGGGTGCTCCCCTTCTTATTTTAACTTCGACACGAGTTGCAAGTCTCTCGGTTGAATATACAGATATAGTGCTTGCTCGGTCTTCCTACGGACAGCCATCGGCAAAAGTTCCATGTTGAAGCATATACCCAAAACTCTGAAACTTTTACGTACCAAAACAAAATGGTATAGCTTTCATAATTCCAGCTTTGCATTACTATCCGCATCATTGAAGCTAAGCCGTTTATTGATGACCAAAGCTAAATTAATTGACTGATAACTTATTCATAAGTACCCATCTATTTTTTATTTTCTAAAGAAAAAAAGAAAAAAGGGGTAGTTTCTCGGTCATAGTTGCTATGACGCCTTGCAAGCTTAGAACTGGATCTCTCCAAAATTGTAAGGCAACAGATACAATCCTACCTTCACATGCAATTTAAGAAAACAACTTGTACTTGACCACACACTCTTTTTTCTTGTAAAAGGTTTTGTCAAATAACAAATACTCATTTATTTTGCAAGTTTAAAGAGATTTATGTTGGAGTACATGCCCATCCACTTTACCTCGAGTATGTTTTTTTGTTAACTTTATTATATGCGTATGCCGTATAATTTGTTTAACGGTTCTATGCCTTATTTTTATAAATTTAGTAGTGCGTTTGGTGTTGTGTCATGCCTTATTCTGTTGTACCTGCATTTGTTGTGCTAATATTCTACTCAATAGTATTGAAGGTCGAAACTGGTGATTTAGTGACCATACCTCAACGGATGGAGATGTGTTTAGCCCCCAGCACACAACTCTTAATAGGCCTGCAACTCAAGACAAAAAAATAAATGTCTTTCTAATGGCATAGGAAGCAAAAACCAGAGAGGTTTGTTTTTTTTTTTTTCAGCCAAAAATAAGATTTTTTTATATATAAGTCATTGTAGGGGCAGAGCTAGTCAATTTTTATTAAGAGGCTAATGATGAAAAGAATTCCATTTACACAAATATCATATAACATTGAGAAAGGGATACTCTTATAAAATTATAGACAATTACAAATCGTATATCATGTTCACTAACATCAATACCAGTTTCATGCACAAACATAATATGAAATAACTATTGAAGCACAATTATATATGACCCTGCATGATTAGATTAGATGTTGTATCCTCCAAGTCAAAAATAATTTATTCAATTATATGCTATTTGATTCCTTAAACAAGAATTAAGGAGGATGATCAAAGATCAATAAAAATTATATTATAAGCTTTCAGTCCTAAATCTTTAATTTGAAAGGACGGACGATGGTGCTTGATTTTGAACATCATTAAACCAATTAATTTATTAAAAGTTAGAGTATGCTCTTGACAATAGCAAATATATAGTAAAAAAATATAAAAAAATTTTAAATGGCCACCCCATAAGAATACTACCCTCCGCCCCTTTCACTGCATGATACAGTGGTAGGGTGTAGCCTTAAGCTACACATTAAAGTCTTTACGCCTGAAATCGCCGCTTGACAATTTAGACATTTTGCCAATACACGAATAAATAAAAGTATGACAAGCACAATCCTACAAAAATAAGGCAGAGCAGAAAAGCACGTTCTGTAGCAGTTAAAATTCCATGATGTATCTTCCAAAGCTGTTCGAGAGATGAAGATTTGTTTTCTGGCAATCTAGCAGGAGAAACATATTCTTCGACAAGTCCATAACATTTAAGTAGAACGATATCACTGAGACATGACAGCAATGACTCCAAGGAGTAGGATAACTGAAAAGGAAATTAAGTTGTCCATCAAGAGATTTCTAATCTTGTTCACTAAAAGCACCGCCCACTACACTCTGTCAATCCCACTGTACACTCTTGTTACTGTACCCATCAGACCAACCTCACCATTAGGTGGATGCACTGTCATAAGGCAGAGGGCAAACTCTTGCTCTAAGCGTTAGAGGGGGGTAAAAAGGACTAATCCTACCATAAACTAGCGTTAATTAGAATCTTCATAATAGAGCAGACATCTGATTTGCTAAACTTGGGCTTGTCCATGACAGAAATAATCCACCCGCTTACCCGATGAAGAACTAAAAGCCCACTCCACATTATCATCTGCTAACGTCTCTATCAGCTCTACAAGTTAGTTTCTTGTAACATCACCGTATCAAGTTTCTGTCAATCGATTTTTCTACAAGTTACCATTTGCTTCTCCTACCCAAGGGCGGAGCGTCCCTTTGTGGGCCCCCCAAAATTCTAGAAATATTTTATATATTATATATTGTTTAATAATTTTTCAAAATAATTTTTATTAAATAATTAATATAATTAAAAAAATAATAAAATGATCTTTCAAATTTCATTTAATTTTATTGAAATTCTTAATTTTTTTTAATTTTTTAAGTTTTTCCATTCATCTTTTTTTTTCTTTTCTTTCTTTATACTGTGAAATTATAAAGAGATAAAGTTTTTATTTAATTTTTTCTATTTATATTATTATTATATATTCAATTATATTCTATTTTCTCATATATTTTAAGTATCTATAGATTTTCTTTTTTAAATTTCTATGAATCATCAACCATATTTTTTTTGTTATATAAGTTATATCTCCTACTTATCATGTTTTTTTTTTCTTGTTATATGGATTTTATTTTTAATGATTTTAATTTTTAAAAATTAAAAAATTATTGTATATCTAATTTTCAAATATAAGTTCTAGTGTTGCATTACTAGTTGTTGTTTCAAACTTCACTAATATATTATTTTTTATTAATCCTAATTATATAGGAAAAATTATCTTGAATATATGTTTTTAATATACTTTACGTTTTATATTTAGTTGAAGGGAAATTATCATGAGAATAAGAAAAAATTATTGATTTTGTATATCATATTTAACTATTTATATTTTATACATTATAATTTAATATTTAGTATTATAAACTTAAATATAATAAAATAAAAATATTGGATGTTGACTACATTAATTTTTTAGTCGTTTGTATTGAGAAAAACAAGATTTCAAAATAAAATGAATGATAAGTTTCTTACAAATAATTTAGTTGTTTATAATAAAAAAGATATTACTATCGTTGAACAAAACTTTCCTAAAGTATTATTATAAGTTTTTTTTTCTTTTTGTTTCTTTTAATTTACATGTTATATAAAATTATTATCTATTATAAATCTTTTGATTATTAATAGTTAAGTTCAATATATTAGTTTTACAAATTTTTAACTTTTATTTTTCTTAACCTTTGGCCCTCCCAATAAAAATTGGCTAGCTCCGCCCCTGCTTTTACCCTCATATTTAATTTAGAATCCAACCCACAATAAACAACACTAAGACAAAACAAAAGATACAACACCAAAAACACAATAGTGATAACTCTATTATATAGAGTTATTTTAACATATTTTGGGAGCTTAAATAGCTAAATTTTTTAGATTTTATGTTCGTATTTTAGTATTTTAGGTGTTTTTTATGTTTAAATTTGATTATATGTTGAGTATGTAATATAAGTTATTTGAATTTAATTTTATGTTATTTTGTTTTAAATCACTTTAAAAGCAGTATTGCTTATTTCTTTTATTACTTTTGTAAGAAATTTGATGAAAAAAGCTCATTTGATGAAAATTCGTATAAGTATGGTGATAGCTTCATTTGTATATGTTTTAGTATTTTAACCATATCTCTCTCTACAGAACTCTAAATAAGGTTATTCATGGACCACGAGAATTCTAAGAGGAAGGGTTATAATTTTATGTTTAGTACTTTTCCTAGTTATGATCGGATCATGGTCAAAATATTTATCTAATTCGTAGCATTGCAGCAGTTTGCATGAACTGAACATGATGTGGTATTTGGATCATATCTTTCAACCTAGAAGTCCAATTGATGTGATTCTTGAGCTATTGGAAAATTGAAAGATAGGGATATAATTTTTATGTTTACCATGTTTTTATTTTGGAACAAATCAAGGTGAAAATTGTGTTCAAATTTGATAGATCTCTATAGCATTGGAAGAACAAGGCTACAACGTTGGTGAAAGGAAGTGCACCATGCATTTTCTCGAAAGCCCAGTGCCACAGTGCTAAAAGAGTAGCACCGTGGCACCGCTAAGGCAAAAATCCAAGATGTACCATAAAGAAATCAAGGCTGCGTCACTGGACAATTTTCCAAAATTAAAAATTTGACCAGATTTTGGAAATTAGGTCACTTTGAGCCTATTTAAGGGACCTGTTTCAGAGGTTTGAAGAGGAAAGTAGTAAGCAACTATTTTAGAGATTTAGAGCCAAGAACAAAACAAGAAAACAAGAGAATTTGAGAGAGAATTGAGATTGCAAAGCTTCAATAATTAGTTTCTTTCTTCACTTTTGTGTTTTTCTTATTTTCTTTGACTTGGATTCGTGGCTAAATTTCTTTGGATATTGTTTTTATTAGATATTATGAGCTAAACTATATTTCAAGGATTGTGGTGGATTTCAGCATGTAGTTTGAATATTAGTTTCTCTTTTATTTATCATGAATGGGTGTAGTTTTGCTTATTTAAATATGTTTTTAATGCTTTTGATTGTCTGGCTAACAATTAACTAATTTGTGAATCCAATTGAGACTCGACAGAGAGATTTTAGATTGGAATAAGGTTTAAATAGTGTATGTTCACGTCACTTAGGTGGTTTGATTCGCAATTCAGGTAGACACATGCCAATTGCCATTTATAGCCATGTTAAGACACTTGCTTAATGAACTTAATTTAATTGATTCCAATAGACATATAATGAGCTAATTAAGTTAGGTATTTACACTAGCAACTTGATAGAGACTTGTCCATAGCTTTGGATTCTAAGTTAGTAAAACCACCTAAGAAAGATAAATAACAAGAAAAGTTGGTATTAAATGAAATGTCGAATGTACCTTTAATCCTAAGTCTTTAATATATTGCTTTTCTCAACTTATTTAGTTTGTTAGTTTATTTAGTGTTGATTTTTCATTGTTTTTAATTAAATTTTCTTCAATGTTTAGATTACTTAAATAAGATTAATTTATTTATAATTTTAGTACTTAGTGAAACTTTATAAACAAATCTCCATGGGAACAATATTCTACTTCATCACCATATTTCTTATTTGATATGTATACTTGCGTGTGCAAATTCGACAACAAATAGCAACCAGCACTATAAATGCCTCGAACAATTAGCTTCCATTAAACCCATTTCTTTGCCCACACAAAAATTTCCTCTGTTACTCTCATTATCAAGTCGTTCCTATTCAGAAAGTCTCCTTTTGACAAAGATTCGTTGGCTAGCTTACTAGTGGAAGACACTTCTATTTTCCTCTCATTTGGTTTTTTCCCTTTTTTCTCTAATTTTTTGTATTTTTTTATATTTCCACTCCCTTTCAAGTTTCATCTTTGGTTCAAATAGATCCAACTCTTTCCATAATTTCTCTATCTTGGTCAACTTTTGTCTTCCTTCCCCTTTTTTCTCCATATCCTTTCCCACTTCAATAATTCCTATTGTGTTATTTCCCCTACCTTTTGGCTTTTTCGTGCTTCCAATCGAATAATTTGTTGGAGATTTCATTACCTTTCTTTCCTTTGATTGGGTCATGTTAGAATTCAAAACTTGAGAATACAACATCTTCGACCATAAACCCATACCTATGATATTAAACATTAACAAGCTTAACTTAGATTCTTCCTCTTGGGCATTAATCTCCAACTCATCTCATTTACTTGCATAAACTCTCTTACAAATCCTAAAACATTAAGTGAGCTTTCCATAACTTGGGTTTCTCTCACTAAATGGGTTTTTATAATTCCTATTTCTACTGGGCTTGTGAGCTTCTGCTCCCTTGAAACCTAGTTCCTTTATCTATGAGGTCCAAGTCCACCTGTTCCTTATCTGACCTTGACTTAGCACCATTCTTTTGCTCATTATCACCTTCCTCCATATGCACCAAATTCACCACCATCTTAAAGCTATCCACCGATCTCACATCTAATCTCTCTTTAATCTTTCTAGGTAATATAACATCCAGACAATCCATTTCTTGATTTTCATCCATCAAACATGGCATACCCGAGGGTGGAATAGAGTTCATTTGACTCCTGCATGTTGGTTTAGCTATTAATTAGCTTGACTTGCATGGCAATGAAAGTTGATTTCTTATCTTTAGTGCTTAAGGTAAAGATTGAAAAAATTATGACCACGACAAAATTTTGGAGTTCTACGCTTTATGCTTGGACTTATAGAGTAGGTTGATTTAGATCTGGGTTGTGTATTTGGAATTTATGTTTTAATGACTATGTTAAAAAGTCATAGGGATTTTTGTTCATGTTTACAAGTAAGAGTAGTTTCTTTAGGATTACTAACAAGGTTTAGTTTTCACCACATAAGGGTGGTTTTTGTTTATCCTTGGGTTTTGAGGGTGGAATGTGAAGAATTTTTGGAAAGTTTGGATACATTAAATATAAGAGAGATGAGAAATAAAGGAAGAAAAGAGATAAGGAATAAATGAGGAAGAAAGAGAAATATGGTTAAATTTGAAGAGATTTCTTATGCGTTCTTTACATTAAGATTACAAGGTTTATATATAAACAATAGGAGAGGTGTCAACGGTCACCATAATTACAGAAATAAAATCACGGATTTCAAAAATTTAAAATCACATTTATTGTTGTTTGATTAGTTGCCAATGGTCTTTTGCTGAGTTTTATGCTAAGATTTTGCTATTTTCTATCTTTGATTCATATTTGTTGTCTTTTGTCTTTGATTCAATGTTATTATGTTCGTCTTGGTAAGGTTGAGTTATGTCCACATTCCTTCTCAAATTGGTCAAAGGAGGCTTTCATAGCCCAAGTTTGATTTGTAAGTTTTTAAATGTAGATTTAGACAAAACTTTTGTAAGAATGTTAGCTATTTGGGCAGTTGATGGAACAAACTTTGTAACAAAGGATCCCATGCCTACTTTTTCTCTAACAAAATGATAGTCAATTTAGATATGTTTGGTTCTAGCTTGGAAAATAGGATTGATAGTCATTTGAAGAGTAAAAAGGCTCTCAATTAACAAGAAAGTTGGTTACAATGTATATAGGCCAAGGTGTTGGAGAATGTAAGATATCCATGTAAGTTTAGCAATTGTGGAGGCTAATGCCTTGTATTCTGCCTTTACACTTGACCTGGCTATAGTTGATTGTTTCCTTGAGCTTCAAGAGATGTAATTATTGCCAAGGAATGTACAATATCTTATTATAGATGGTCTTATTAGTGGATAACCTACCTAATGGACTTAGTTTGTCACAGTGCAGTCTTGAAATCTAAGAAGTTGTTCAAGGTAGACAGGTTCTGAAAGATAATCATGGAAGAAAGCATTTTTCACATCTAGTTACTTGATACTCCAATTGTTGGCTAAGGTAACGGTGAGTACGATACAAATGGTGGCATGTTTGACAATTAGGAAAAAGGTCTCTATAAAGTATAGGCCTTGTACTTAAGAATATCCTTTAGCAACAAGTCGAGCTTCTAATCTTTCTAAGGAACCATTGGCCTTGAGATTAGTTTTGTAAACTAACCAATAACATTCATGTCTGTAGTTCTTGGAATAGGGTCCCAAGTGTCATTCGCATGAAGTGTTGTACGTTCTTCCTTTATTGCTTATAACCATCATTGGTGTCAAAGAGCTATTTTTAAGGTTTTAGGTCCTATAGGTATTTGTGCTAAGAGTGCATAGGTTAGGGATGCATATTTGGTATTTGGTTTAATAATTCCACTTTAGATCTTCTGTTTATTGTGCTGGATTGAGATTAAGGTAGACAAAAAGGTGTAGAGCCTTATGTAGGTTGAATTAAGTGACTACTTTTTCTTCGTGTGATCTTATGATGATTGTTGACTTCAAATATAGGTGAGGAATAGGAATCAATGTTTGGTGCAGTGATGCTTGATAGAGTTGGAGACTGAGGAGATGGTAAATCAGATTCCTTTGAAAGTTCTATAGAATTAGTAGGGAATGTTGTTATGTCTTGTTGTGGATTTTTAGGAATTGAATCATTGTCCAATAAAGGGCTTATGATTTTAGGAATGGTTGTAGGTCAAGGATTTTGACTCGGTGAGGATTGTGGTTCAGTAAAACTTGGAAGAAGTTTCTAGAAATGTTTAGGAGATGGAGTTGAAAAAACTTTTGTTCCACAAAAAGGATATGATTGTTCATCAAAGATTACATGACAAGATATACATACACCTTGATGGTGGATGATAGTATTTATATCCTTTATATACTTCACTATAACCATGAAACACACAAGGCCGAGATCTTGGATCCAACTTTGTTTTGGCATAATGTATGAGGTATGGAAAACATTTGTAGCAAAAAGATTCTAAGATAAGAATAATCAAGTTATTTTCTGAGCAATATTTGATAAGGATTCTTCCATTGTCGAACCAGCAAAGGTTGTCTATTGATCAACTAGATAGCTATTCCAAATGCCTTATTCCAAAATGGCTTAGGAATTCTACCATGAAACATCATTATAAGACCTAATTCAGTGATATTTCTATTTTTCCTTTCTGCAAGACTATTCTGTTTAGATATATTGGTGCAATACATTCAATGTTTAATTCCATGATTAAGTAAGTAGGCATTGAATTTTGTGTCTTTAAATTCTCCTCTTTTTGATTGGAAAATTTTGATAGCCCAGTCAAACTAATTCTGTATATATCTATGAAACTCAATAAACATTGTAAAAAGTGAAATTTATGCTTTAATGGGAAATAGCAAGTAAATCTTGTGCATTCATCAATAAAAATAACATAATATTGAAAACCTTGATAAGATAAAATAGGTCCTTTGCCCCATAAATCACAATGAATGACAAAAATTGGTTTTTAACAGAAATCATCATTGATTAAAAAAAGGAATCTGCATGCTTTTGCCATTTGACAACTATCATATTTATGTGTACTATTGCAATTATTCATACTATAAATAAGATTTATTTCTTTAAAATTTTAATTACAAGCATTTGAGGATGCCCTAATCATGCATGCCATGTTATATCTAAAGCAATATGGAATCTGTTTGAGAAGAAAGTTGCTAGATTTTCATGTTAAAAGGTGTACAATCCACTATTTCTAAGTTTTGTTGCCATAACCTACTTTGTCTCCTTGTCCTTTATCACAAAACCATCAAATGAAAATTTACAAATATGGGGATAATTAGTAGTTAGTTGGCTAACAGAAACTAAATTTTTCTTTATCTTTGGCACAACCAAAACATTATCTTCGGCAAAACTAATGTGTGACTAAGGCACGCTATTTCCTACCATTATTTTATCTAGTCCTTTATTTGAAATAGCATTATCTAGCTTACCAAGATAGGCAGTTATATAGGAGGATGCGATAATGTTAGAGTGCAAAGCTTCATCTTGAAAATATGAGATAATTAATGTTGTCAAGGCAAGTGAAGCTTGGGAAGACATGTTAGCTTAGTAAAATTGATTAAATCTTTACTAACCATTCAATGCAGTGTGTTTTGGCTTGTGCAAATATAGCAAACTACTTGATTGGCTTCATGCTTTTTAATGGAAAGCTTGTTATCAGATGAGGTAATAACCTTTGTACCTAAGATGCCATCTTTTATACCATTATGACTTGTTTGAGGAAAGCCTCAACCTTGTGATGAAAAAGTAGATTCTTTGAACTTGTTATTATATTTCTTTTGGCTCCCCCTACTCGATGATGAAAGTGTTTACTGACAAATGTCATGTTTTGGTTCTTAATTTATCATCGGAGGAAGTTGTGGAGTTAGGAGAAAATGATGGAATCTTAGATGAAGATTCCATTTCGATAAGTTTTGCAGCTAGAGCACGATCATGATTAATGCTCTAGTGTGGAATGTAAGGGGTATAGCTAGTGCAGTTACTCAAAGAAGAATTAAGAAATTGCAGTTAACGCATCAAATAAAAATTTTAGTCATTCTAGAGCCCATGGTTAATGCTTCTAAAGCCAATTTCATCAGGAGAAAATTAGGTTTTGAAAAAATTTATATGAATTGTTCCCAAAAAATTTGGTTGTTTCATTCTTTTGGTATGAATTGTGAGGTGTTGCTGGATCATGGACAATGTCTTCATGTTAAGTTTACCATGCCATGGTTGGAAATCCCTGTTTTAGCTTCTTTCATCTATGCAAAGTGCACCAGGTTTGAAAGGTTAGGGCTATGGGACTGTTTGAGAAGCTTGTCAATGAATATTCAGACACCGTGGATAGTAGGAGGTGATTTTAATGTCATATTAAACAGTGGTGAGAGATTGAACAGGGCTGTGCCGCATGGGGGTTCTATGAAAGATTTTGCTACAGTTTTACTTGATTGTGGATTAATGGATGAGGGGTTTGAAGGAAATCCATTCACTTGGATCAATAATCGGATGTTTCAAAGCTTGGATAGGATGGTGTACAATCATCATTGGGCAGAATTTTTTGCCATTACAAGTATACAACACTTGAATAGGGATGGATCAGACCATTGTCCACTGTTGATCTCTTGCACCAAAAACCAAGATAAAGTCCCATCGTCCTTCCGTTTTCTACATGCTTGGGTTATGCATCATGACTTCAAAAAATTTATGGCACAGGATTGGAACCTTCCAATCTCTAGCTCAGGCATATATGCCTTTTGGGCAAAGCAACATCGATTAAAACAGTCTCTTAAATGATGGAATAAAGAGGTGTTTGGAGATATCTTTTACAACTTGAACGTGGCGGAATAAAGAGCTACAGATTGTGAGATAACCTTTTAGCAGAAACATTCATTGGAGAATAAAGCTGCAATGAACAAGGCATATGCATAACTCAATCACCACTTTAGTGTGGAAGATCTACTCTGGAAACAAAAATCTAGCATTAGATGGTTAGTGGAGGTTAAGCGCAATACCAAGTTCTTTCATCTATGAGTAAAAAAGAAAAGAATCAGAAGCCACATTTTTAAGATACAAAATTTGGATGGGAACTAGATAGATAACCCGAATGTAATCAAATCCTTTGCAGTAGAATTCTTTTCCTCTCTTATGAAGAAAGAACCGTGCAATATGACCAGGTTTGATGCCTCTTTGATCCCAACAATTATCTTTGATAATGACAACCTTAGTTTATGTGCAGTGCCATCAATAGGGGAGCTACGAGAAGTAGTTTTCAATATTGATAAGGATAGTGCTACTGGCCCTGATGGATTGTCCTCTTATTTCTACCAACATTGTTGGGATATTGTTGCGAAAGACCTCCTAGATGCTGTCGTTGATGTTTTCCATGGAGCTGATCTCCCAAGGGGAATTACATCCACAACCATTGGTTTGCTGCCAAAAAACAACAATGCAATGAAATGGAGTGACTTTAGACCGATAAGTCTTTGTAATGTTTTAAATAAAATCATTACTAAGATTTTAGCTAACCGTCTTGCAATGATGCTTCCTTCTATTGTCTCAAATAATCAAAGTGGCTTCGTAGGGGGGAGATTGATCAGTGACAATATTCTGCTTGCTCAAGAACTAATTGGCAAGCTTGAACGGAAATCAAGAGGGGGAAATGTTGTCCTCAAGTTGGATATGATGAAGGCATATGATCGACTGGACTAAGACTTTCTCCATAGAATGCTGGAACAATTGGGATTTAATCCTCAATGGACTAGTATGGTTTCTCTGTTGTATTTCAAATTGCTGGTTTTCCTTGTTGATAAATGGTGAGCCTGTGGGTTACTTCAAATTAGAAAGAGGACTTAAACAAGGTGACTCCATTTCCCTACTACTGTTTATTTTGGCGACGAAATATCTATCTTGGGGATTGAATGCTTTGTTTGCTCATTATCTTTCCTTGCATTACTTTTCTGGCTGTTGCATTTTAGTTAGCCATTTGGCCTTTGCAGATGATATTATAATATTCACTAATGGTGCAAAATCCTCTTTGTAAAATTTTTTAACATTCTTGCAAGAATATGAGGAGATTTTTGGATAGCAAATAAACCATTCTAAGAGTTGCTTTGTCACCCATCGAAGTACGACGAACTTGAGAAAACAGATCATTTCCCAAACTACTGGCTTTTCTCCGAAGTGCTTGCTAATCACATATTTGGGGGTGCCACTGTATAAAGAACAGAAAAAGGTAATGTTATGTGAGACCTTGTCAAATTTGTTAAAAACCGGTATTGTACCTAATGGTACAATTAAGTAAATCGAACCTTGAACTAGCTCAAATAGTAATTCTAAGAGGAATTTGAAAATTCTGAAACCCACAGAATGGCTTAGAATAGTGATTCGGAGTTCAAGGTCCTGTTTGGAGTCAATCGGGAAAATTGACCAGTTAGGGACAAAACGGTCATTTTGCCATTTGATGATTTAATGGAGATTTTAGTCAAAATTTGATCACATTGTACCAAAAATAATTTTATGAAATAGAGTTATGATTATTAGATTATAAAATGATGTTTAGCAGTGTAAAATTGTGATTCTCGATGTTTTTCGAGCATAAGGGTAAAATAGTAATTTTGCCACCGGAGTACTAAATGAGAATTTTTTTGAAAGGATTTTGTCCCATTTGGTTAATATGAATTAATATTAGTGTTATTTGAGGTTGGACAGTGAAAATAATATGATTCCGAGACGTTTCGGAGTATAGGGGTGAAATCGTAATTTTACCATCCCGGGGGCAAAACCGTAATTTTACACCACCAGAACATATTTTTCCAGCCATGGTCATCTTTTGATCATATCATGATTTAGAATAATCAAGTGGTGGAAAAGAAATGGAAGAAAAAGTCAAAAAGTAAGAAAAACGGGCCAATGGCATTATGCCACGTGGCAAACTTGTTTATTTTATTATTAAAGCTTAAAAATCAGTCATTTCAACCCATTTTCTCTCTCTAATTTTGGCACACACCAGATTTAAGGGAAAGGAAAGAAGAACAAAGGGAAAAACCATAAAACCTAGGTGGAAATTCAAGACAAAGTGTGATTTTCAAAGAAAATCAAGTGAAAAAGGTAATAATTCTTCACTTTGGCTTATGATCTACAATACCTATGCTTTTGTTCTTGATTTCCATGGTTGAATATTGAGATATTATGATGAGTTCAATTGTGAAAAATGGGTATGGATGAGGAATGATTGTTGGATTGGTTTGATTCTAGACTATGTTAGTGTTCGGAGGTAGGTTAGCATGTTAGTAAGCAAAACCGTAAAAAGAAAATTTGATTTCCCCATGAATCACTCAAGGCCGAACCTAGTGTGTTGAGAAACAATGAGGAATTGTTTCATTTCAAATGAAATGATTTCATTTGAAATGAAATAAATTAGAAAATAACAAATTAAAATGAAAAAGTTTAGTAGGAAAATTTCAGTGATAATGCACTGTGATAGTTGAATTTTTCCATGAAGAAATGGAAAAGTTAAATGCTGAAAATTTGGTATTAGAAATGGTATGTGGTAAATTAAGGTATTAGAAAAAGAATGGTGCAATTTGGAATCAAATTGGGCGTATTGGCCAATTTATCGGGTGAGCGGTCGAATTTAATCGATATCACGTTAAAGTGATAATTGGACGCATTTTTGCATATGCCTATCATATGTTAGCAATTTAAATTAGTTTTTATTAGCTTAAGGGCAATATAGTAAATTTCCTAATTTATTCTGTGTCAAGGTGGTGAGACATCCGAAAAAGGTAAGGGAATTGCGCTTGAGGACTATTAATCCGAGTGCACCTGTAATCTGAATTTTTGACACTGTGAGTGAACTTGCATTTCAAATTATTTTGGGAAATGCACAATGTATTGAAAATGGATAATCGAAATGATTTTATCCAAATTTCTTAAAAATGCATGCCGGGAATAAGCCCTTGAAAAATAAATGATTTTATGTAGTGAATTGTGGTATGCATGAAAGCATGAAAATTATGTGATGAATTGTGGTATGCATGAAGGCATGAAATCGTGCTGTCATATATGTGTAAATATGTGAGATGTATTGATATTTAATTGTGTTGATATATAAATGTACATGTGTGCGATATGGGGGTTGCACATGAGCTGGTGAGATTGAGTGATATTGTTTGTGCATGAGATGCACACGATAACTGCAGCTTGGTGAGCGATGTGGGGGTTGCACATGAGTTGGTGAGATTGAGTGATATTGGTTGTGCATGAGATGCACACAATGACTCCAGCTATGTGAGCGATGTGGGGGTTGCACATGAGCTGGTGAGATTGAGTGATATTGTTTGTGCATGAGATGCACACGATGACTCCAGCTATGTGAGTGATATGAGGGTTGCACATGAGCTGGTGATATTGAGTGATATTGGTTGTGCATGAGATGTACACGATGACTTTAGCTATGCGAGCGATGTGAGGGTTGCACATGAGCTGGTGAGATAGTGGTGATATTGTGTGTTTGTGTGTGAAATTGAGTATTATTTAATTATAAATTAAATTGAAGTGAGGGGAAGGGTTTGATAATAAATTGGATCAAAATGAATGTGTTCCAAATGTGTGCATCATGTTTTTATTAACCCTTCCTGATATTATTGCTTATTCCTATCTAATGTTTGCTCACTGAGTTTTATACTCACCGTTTTCAAAAATTCATGTTTTCAGATCAGGAGATTGTAGATTCCTAGATCGTGGGATCATTGTAGTTCATCTCCTGGTAGGTGTTTGGCATTCAATAGTTGCTCGTTTTTATTGTAAATGTCTTCGCTGGAAGTTATGGGCTTTTGTATGGTGGTTATGTACATGTAATGTACACTGTCAAAGTTTACATTTGACTGGTATGAATGTAAATGTGTAAGCAATGTAAATTGCTAAATACATGACTGGAATAGTGCATGTGTATTGTGATTGATAATGCCATTGTGATTTGGCTGTGTTCACACTTGGGGAAAGGTGTGTGTGTGTATGTATGATTGGATATGCCATTGTTAATTGGCTTTGTATGCACATTAGGTGCATTACGTGTGAATGCTTCACACAAGCACATGTGGAAATAAAGTAAGTGGGAATAAGCTTGCTTGGGCTTAGTAAGCTATGCTCATTGGGTCCTTGCGTTGGCCATGGCCCGAGAATTGGGTCGCGACATGTTATTTGATGGATTGGTAGAAAATATACAACAACATATCGAAGGATAAGACAATAAAATATTATCCCCGAGTGGATGAATAACGTTATTACGGAGTGTACTATCTTCTCTATCTATCTATCTGCTACAGGTTTTTAAACCCCCTATTTGTGTTATTGAAAAAATTGATAGAATGTTTAATAGATTCTTGTGGGGAGGTTCAGCAGGTACTAGACACATTCATTGGGGTTAGTGGAATAAGAATACTCTTCCATCTAGTGAGGGCAGACTCGATATCCGAGGCCTAGGTGATGTGTTTAAGGCCTTTAGCATGAAGCTCTGGTAGAGGTTTATGTCCCGTGATAGTATTTGGACTAGATTTATGCGGAGTAAATATTGTTCTGGTCAAATTCTGAGGTATGTTCAGCCAAAACTTCATGACTCACAAACATGGAAAAGATTAGTTGCTATTCGCTCAGTTATAGAACAACACATAAGGTGGTGAGTGGGTAAGGGTGAGTTATTTTGTTGGCATGGTTGTTGGATGGGTGAAACACCCTTGGTTGCTAGAGTTCCATCATTTGCATCATCTATGATAAGAGTTTCCTATTTTTATGATGATGATAAATGGACTGTGGATAAGCTAAACAATGTGCTACCAGGGGATGTTGTGGAGGAAATTCTAAAAATTCTGATAGATCCTTCCAAAGAGGATAAAGCATATTGGGTTCCTACCTTGGACGACGAATTCACCACCAAGTCTGCTTGGAAGATAATCCACCAACACAAATCGGTTAACTCGGTATTCAACTTAATTTAGCATAAAAGAATTCCCCTAACTATCTCTTTCTTTCTATGGAGGTTGTTACAGGATTGGATCTAAGTTGACCTGCGGATGAAAAGTAAGGGGTTTCAGTTAGCTTCCAAATGCCAACACTGCAGCTCAGAGAAGTCTTTCATGCATGTTATGTGGGAATGCCCAACCGCTACACAGGTTTGGAATTATTTTGGAAACTTTTTTCAAATCAACATCATTCATCCCTAAAATATTTGTCAAATTATATGGGCATGGTATTACTCTAGTGATTATGCGGAAAAAGGACACATACACACGTTATTGCCTTTATATATCCTTTGGTTCTTATGGATTGAAAAGATTGATGCGAAACATAGGGACCTTGGTGTGTACCCTAACAGAGTGGTGTGGAAAGTGTTAAAACTCATCAACCAATTATATCATGGAAGGCAATTTCACAAGCGGCAATGGGGGGTGATTTACAAATCACCTAAACATGGGGGATGACTTTTTAGAAGGCTTCATCACCACCACCGAAAATATTTTCTTGGCATAAACCATTAGCAGGTGAGTTTAAGTTGGATGCTGATGGTAGTTCCAAGCATAATATTCAGAATGCTACAAGAAGTGGACTTCTTCAAGAACATATAGGTACTATGATTTTGGATTCTCTGAAAATTTTGGTCCTTATAATTCATTACAAGTAAAACTACTGGCACTGTACAAGGGCCTACTTTTTTGCATAGAGTACAATGTTACTAGGCTTTGGATAGAAATGGATGCAAAAATAGTTGTTCAAATGCTTGAAGAGGGTCATCAAGGTTCTTCTAGGACTCGGTATCTACTTGCTGCTATTCAAGAATGTTTGAGTGGTATCTTCTTCCGAATTTCACACATCCATCTCGAAGGCAACCAGGCTACAAACCTTCTCTACAACCAGAGGCATACGCACCAAAACTTACAAGTATTCTCACAAGTAGAAGGTCAACTCAAAGGTATCATTAGATTAGATAAAGCTAGTTTACTTTATGTGCGCTTTAAATGAATGTAAGGGAGTAGTACTCCTTGTTCTATTTTGTGGCTTTTATTTTATTAGTCTCATAGAATCTTGTAAAATGGAAGTGTTTCAATTTTATGACGATAGTAAAAAATATGGTCATAAAATGAAACATTCCATACTAGGTTTTTTTTTGTCACTTTCTCGATCTCTTGTAACTCTGAAGGTTCGGTTCATGTCCCCCTCCTCGTTGTACTTAGTTTCCATGGTTATTAATAAAATTTTTACAGGGTAGTTGGGCCCTGCGAGAACTTCCAGCATAAAAAAAAAGCCATGTTTTGGTTCAATGAACCAAAACTTTCAAAATTATTGCTTGCCTTCATTGTTTCATGTCCATGCATATAAGTTCTTTAAATGATGGAATTGGTGGTTTTATCATTGTAGTAACAAAGGATTCATATCTAGAACCAATACCTCTTAGTAATTAAAATACTTTGGTTTGATTACTTATAGGTTTGCTAATGGCAATAAGCTCATTGCAAATGCTCTTGAATTTCTTGATATATTCAAAAATTGATAAGTTATCCTTTCGATGAGTCTAAAAAGTCTATCCAATATAAAACTTTCTCTACCTTGAGATCTTTGAGAAAAACTATCAACAAGTGCATTTCAAACGTTAGATGAAGTTTCAAACCTAACAACTAATCCAAGGAACTCTTCTATTTATGTCTCAATGATCTATCCTCAAAGTAGAGCATCGGATTTCTTCAATGCCAAATATGTATGGTTTATCTCAAGATTTTCAGATGAAGTGCAATTTGTTTGATCAGGTGTAGGGTTTTGACTAGTGATGAAGCCTAACATGTCTTAACTTTGGATCAAATCTATTATTTGAGTTTTCTATAGTAAAAAATTAGTTTGATTCAAATGAATTGAGACAAAAATTACCTACATTCAGGGTTGAACGGTACTGGTACTGCAAGGGTGCCATTTGAAGAAAATAAGAGGATTATAAATAGGATTAGAAAGCTAGTAAAATAGGAAAAATTAAGAAAAGAAGTAATTTTGACTAAAGAAAAGAAAATAAAAACAGAAAAAGAGAGAAAAATATTTTTATTAGACTTAATAAAATAGAAATGTGATTAAAAAATGGAATAAGAAGAATTTAGAAAAGAAGTATTTGTAATAAAAAAAAAGAGAAGAAATAATAGAGACAAATAAAAAGAGAAAAGTTTTTTAAAAGAGACTCATAAGTTTTTAAAAGAAAAAGAAAGGAAATTTTGAATGTTGATTGATGGGAAAAAATGTTTACAAAAAATTGATAATGTTGATCGTATCTAATAGAAGATAAAGAAATTAAAAAATATGTAAAGAAAGAGAAATTGAAGTGGAATAGAAATAGGCTATTAAAATATCTAAAGAAAGACAGATATAGTGAAAGGGGGAGAAAGAGAGGTGTTGATAGCGATAGGAAAGAGAAAAAAGAAAAGAGGTTATTTTTATCTTCTTCTTTGCTTTTGCTTAAAACATAAACAATGGAAAAATATAAAGAGAGAAAAAAAATGACTATTAAGCTGTCTTTATGGCTTTGATACAATGAAGAAATTTTGAAGAGCTTAGATAGATTAAAGATGAAAGAGATGAGAAATAAATGAGGAAGAAGGAGAATGATGGTTAATTTTGAAGAGATTATTGCATGTTTTTTACATCAAGATCACAAGGTTTATATACACAAAGTAGGAGAGGTGCCAACGATCACCATAAATATAGAAACAAAACTCAAGGATTTCAAAAACTCAAAATCACGGTGATCTGTGAGGCCTCGACCTCTATAAACCCGTAAATAGAGATTTTAAGATGAAACTGAGAATTTCAAAACCCCAAAATAACGCAGAATGGTAATTCGGAGTTCGGGGATCGATTTGGAGTCGAATCAAAATTTTCGTGATCTAGGGACAAAATGGTCATTTTGCCACTCGAGGATAAAATTGGAATATGGAATAAGTTTTTTGATCAAGATTGATCATTTGGGGTATAATTTGAAATTTGGAAATGAAAAATTTTAATTTCAGCATTTTTCGGAGCATAGAGGCAAAATAGTCATTTTGCCACCCTAGAGGCAAAATTAGAATTTCTAGCACCCAACACTTGTCAAATCTATCAATTTCACTCATTATTGGTATGGATAATTATGGCATTTCATGTGGTGGTGAAATAAAGTTGAATGGATGAGTATTAAAAAAATAGACCAATGGTAGCGTGACAAGTGTCAAGCCTTGATTTCTTTAATATTTCACTTGAAAATCAGCCCATATTTCCCCCATTTCACTCCTAATATCCTGCCAAACAAGAGGAAAGGAAAGTAAGAAAGAAACAAAACCCTAAGAGGAGAAATTCAAAGGGAAATTGCTGGATTTCAAGTAATCAAGCTAGTAAAGGTAAAATCTATTGATTTTTGCTTGTGATCTACCTTTCCTATGCTTTATTTTCTCATTTCCATGGCTGAAATCAAGGCTTGCATGAAGGAACCATGGCTGGCCGAATATAGGGGGAGGGTTTTTGTGCTTGAATTTAGTTAGATTTCTTGCTAGGTTTGTGTTTTTGGTTAGTTAGTGATGTGTAGCATGAAAAGTAAACAAGAAAAACCCATTTTCTCCCATCACCCATCGTTGGCCGAACCTTACATGTGGAGTATTGATGGTGGATTGATTTTATTTCAAGTGAATTAGATGAGAATGAATGAATTGTGATATAAAAATTTAGCTTGAAAAATTTTAGTATTAGTAAGTCCACCATGGCCGAATATTTCAAAAGGGAATGTGAAGGAAATTTTGCCACATTTCATGTTAATTGACTAGTATTTGATGAATTGGAGTGTTGGAAAAAAAATGGAATTAATTGGAGTTGAATTGGACGAATTGGCCATTTAATCGGGTAATAAATCGAATTAGGTCAATACCGTATTTAGATAGTTACCCGAGGATTTTTATCCCTATTCATTCATTCATATAGAGTTTAAATTAGTTTTAATACGATTTAGCACAAATGTAGTAATTGTTTGATTGTGCAATATGTCTAGGTGGTGAATCCTCTAATAGGGGTAAAAAAATTGTACTCGAGGATTTGTAGTCTAAGTACCCAAATTCGACTCTCGAAAATTATGAGTGAACTTGCATTTCAAAAATTGTTTTGGGAATGTGAATATATTTGAACAGACATTTGAATGATTTTATTCAACTTTTGTTTAAAAAAAACGAGTACCAGAGGAACAAGATTTAGTGAAATATTTTTAGTGATGTGGAATTTGATTATGCTAAATCTATGTACCTCTATGTGATGCTGATATGTATTGTCAAGAAAAATTTGTGAAATTGGTGTAACCGTGCACGTATGGAGTGGGCAGTGCACATGCCGGTTAAATGACAATATTGTGTAACAGTTACCACTGTGCATGTGCGGAGTGGGTAGTGCAATGCCGGTAATGATGTGTGAGTAGTGAGTGCACCGGAGTGAATGAAAATGGTGTAGTGGATGAAATTGCATGTGATTATATATGTTTATATATATATGTGTGTGAATTCAAGAACTCTCTACCTCATTGCAAATTGCCTTGAATTAAGGAAAAAAGGGTTTTAATGTGAACTAGATCAAAATTGTCTCGTTTCCAATCAATGCACCATGGTTATCGAATTTCCTGGCTACTATTTCTTGTTCCCTTCCAATGTTCGCTCACTGAGTTTTGCACTCACTGTTTTAAAAATTCATATTTTCAGATCAAGAGACTGTTAGATCCTAGGTCAAGGAGTCCCATAATTCATCTCCTAGGTAGGTGCTCAGTATTCGATAGCTTTCCTTTTTTTCCATTGTCTCTGCTAGAAGTCATGAGTCTTTTGCTCTGTGAATATGTTCATGCACTGTAAATTGCTGAGATACATGTCTTGAACAGCACATGTATATTGTTATCGATAATGCCATCGTGATTTGGTTATGTTCACAACCGATGAAATGTGTGTGGATGCATTAGTTGATAAAAACGTTAAGCAATGTAAATGGATAGGCCTGCTTGGGCTTGGTGAGCTATACTCATTGGGCCCATGCGTCGGTCATGGCTTGGAAATTTGGGCTGTGACAATGTTGGTATCAGAGCCCTTGGTTGTTTAAGTCCTATGATGTGTTTGTTTGGTCTAGCGGAGAGTCGGGTCTTTATGTGGTATCTTTGATTATGAACTGTGAACTACGACACATTTCATAACCAAGGAACTGCATAAATTCCCTATCTTAGAAACCACCTTATTTCTTTAACTGTGACTAGGAATTGTGTTTAATAATAGGTGTTTGTTCTTGTTTAGGTAAGAATGCCACCTAAGACACAGGTCGCCTTAAGATGAATGGGGGAACAAGATGTCCCCACTGAGATAACCGATAAGCCACAAGTATCCACCCTTAGGGGGCAAGGTAGACTTGGCAAGGCCACTAGGCCAGTGAGGGCAGATACACCTGAGAGTAGAAGAGAGGAGGGACGGCCTTTAGGTGAGGTAGATAGGCCACCAATTGGGGGCAATATTGTCGAGGATTTGGTGGTAGGTCTGTAGGAAGTTACTTGAGTTGTAAAGATGATGGCAGCTCGTATGGATGATATACAAAAAGTAGTAGAGGGGAGACATGTAGCGTAAGCGTCCCCTAGTTCACAATGCCAGATCGACCGTCAACCTCCAAAGGGTGAACGAGGTCAGGTAGAGGTTTCAGTTACTGACTTTCTGAAGCTTAAGCGTCCATCATTTACTGGGTTGGATGCATCGGAGAAACCCTAGGTTTTCTTGGATAAGATGGAAAAGATTTGTAATGTCATGGGGTGTTCTAGCGTTAGAACAGTGGAGCTAGTAACTTTTCAATTGAAGGATGTAGCACAGGAATGGTATGACTCATCACAAAGGGATATGTCAATAGATGCTGCATTGCTGACTTGGAATGAATTCAGTACAACTTTCTTAGATTGATTTTTATCACATAGCATATGAAATGCTAGAGCTAGAGAGTTTGAGGTATTGGTGCAGACTCTGAGTATGATAGTGTCAGAGTATGATATAAAATTCACGCAACTGTCTCGATATGCATCTTATTTAGTATCCATTGAGGAGATGAAGATCCAAAGGTTTGTGGATGGGCTGGTGGAACCATTGTTTAAGGCTGTGGCCTCGCGAGATTTCAGTACTTATTCTGCGACAGTGGATTGTGCTCAACAAATTGAAATGAAGACTAGTGAGAGTAGGGTTGCAAGAGATAGAGCAAAAGGGCCAAGACAGAAGGTTATCAAGGTTGTAGAGATTTTGGTAGTGGGATTTCATTTTCTAGCCATCAAGGCCCGCGGAGGGAATTAAGGTTACCCTAACGGGGGAGTGACGTGGCGAGTGCCAACGTTGGGTCAGGGTAGAAAACTTTTTGTGGAAGGAGGTAACAATAAGATTCAAGGTAGAGTAGTCAGGCTATTTTTTCCTGTGATAATTGTGGAAGACAACACAAAGGACAATGCTATCTTCTTGTAAGAACTTGTTTTAATTGTGGCCATCCTGGACATATTTGGAAGAACTACTCGATGGCTCAACAACCGCAAGGTTCTATTCGCGATTCTACTCAGCCAGCTTTGTCTTCTCATTCGGCAGCTGTCTCAACTGGCCAGGAGGTTAACGGGATGAGAGATAGAGGTGTATGTGCTTCCTCTCGAGGTAGACCATCTGAGTCTAGGCATCAAAGTTCTGCAGGGAAAAGCCAAGCAAAGGTATATGCCTTAACTCCCCAAGAGGCTCAAACATCCAATGCAGTAGTTTCAGGTACTCTTTCCATTTGTAATATGGATGTTAGAGTATTGTTTGACCCTAGGTCTACCCATTCTTTTATCTCTCCATGCTTTGCACTTCGATTGGGTAAAGATTGTGTTAAGAGGGGAGAACAACTAAAAGTGTCTACTCCTTTAAAGGAGACATTTGTGGTTGAATAGGAATATAAGTCTTCCGTAGTTCGACTTAAGGATAAGAACGCCTTAGTGAATTTATTGGTGTTAGACACCCTGAATTTTGATGTGATATCGGGAATGGATTGACTGTCGCCTTGTCATGCCAGTGTAGATTGTTACCATAAGTTAGTGAGATTTAATTTCCCGGATAAGCCATCATTTAGCATTCCGGGCAAAAAGCAATGCTCCAACCAATTTGATATTAGCCATGCCTGCCAAAAAGCTGTTAAGACAGGGTTGTCACGGTTACTGGGCTGTTATGAGGGATACCCAAGCAAAGGTTAGAGATATAAGCCAAGTGTCGATAGTAAATGAGTTTGTGGATGTATTTCTCGAGGAACTACTAGGTTTACCTCCAGAGCGAGAGGTTGAATTATGTATAGATTTGATTCCTGATACTAAACATATATCTATACCATCGTATCGAATGGCACCGGCAGAGCTTAAGGAGCTTAAGAATCAGTTGGAGGATATACTAGATAAAGGTTTCATTTGCCTCGACGTTTCACCATGAGAAGCACCGATGCTATTTGTAAAGAAGAAATATGGGTCATTTAGATTATGCTGACTATCGACAACTTAATAAGGTAACAGTGAAGAATAAGTACCCACTCTCAAGAATAAATGACCTATTTGATCAGCTACAAAGGGCATAATGTTTCTCTAAGATAAATCTACGATTTGTGTATCATTAATTGAGGATCCGAACCGAAGGCATACCCAAGACTGCATTTCAAACAAGATATGGACATTATGAGTTCTTAGTGATGTTGTTTGGGCTTACTAATGCCCTTACGGCCTTTATGGATTTGATGAACTGAGTGTTCAAGGCCTATTTGGACAAGTTTGTAGTGGTGTTCATTGATGATATCTTGATCTACTCGAGGAGTTGATAGGAGCACGAACAGCATCTTAAGATAATGCTCCAAATTTTGAGAGAACATCGATTGTATGCCAAGTTCTCCAAATGTGAGTTCTGGCTTGGAAATGTTGCATTCTGGGGACATGTGGTATCTAAGGATAGGGTACAAGTTGATCCAAAAAAAGTCGAGGCAGTGGAAAAGTGGCCAAGGCCAACATCAGTTACGGAGATTAGAAGCTTTTTAGGGTTGGCAGGCTACTATCGTCGCTTTGTCAAGGATTTCTTGAGAATAGCCACCCCTTTGACAAAGCTGACACGTAAAGACACAAAATTTGAGTGGTCAAATGCTTGTGAAGATAGCTTTGAGAAGTTTAAGACATGTCTCACCACAGCTCCAGTGTTAAGTCTACCACAAGGCACATGAGGTTATATAGTATTTTACGATGCATCACTGGTTAGTTTAGGACACGTGTTAATGCAACACGGGAAGGTGATTGCATATGCATCAAGACAATTTAAAAGCATGAGCAAAATTATCCCACACACGATTTGGAGAGGGCAACAATCATGTTTGCCTTAAAAATATGGGGACATTACTTGTATGGTGAGACTTGCGAAATATATATGGACCATAAAAGTCTGAAATATATATTTCAGTAGACGGATCTTATTTTGCGACAACGTAAGTGGATGGAGTTATTAAAAGATTATGAGTATACTATTCTTTAGCATCTTGGTAAGGCAAATGTAGCGGTGGATGCCTTGAGTCAAAAATCAATGAGGAGCTTGGCACATATCTCTACAGACAAGAGATTTTTGATTAGGGAGATGCATAGCTTGGGAGACATGGGTGTGTATTTAGAGGTTTCCGAGGCAAATGCATTGCTAGCACATTTTAGAGTAAGGCCTGTCTTAATGGACCGAATTAAAGGAGCACAAAGCAAAGATGAGTTCGTAGCTAATGTCTTAGAGGATCCTCAAGGAAAGAAAGAAAAGATGTTTACCAAAGGCACAGATGGAGTGTTGAGGTATGGAACTAGGCTTTATGTGCCGGATAGTGATGGATTAAGGTTAAATATTGGAAGAGGAGCATATGGCAGCTTATATGGTACATCCAGGAGCTACAAAGATGTATCAAGATTTAAATGAGGAGTATTGGTAGGAAGGACTTAAGAAAGATGTGGCTGAGTTTGTCTCCAAGTGCCTAGTGTGTCAACAAGTTAAAGTAGAGCACCAAAGGCCTGCGGGATTATTACAACCATTACCAATGCCTAAATGGAAGTGAGAACACATTGCAATGGACTTTGTAACGGGTTTGCCTCGAACTAGTGGGGGTTATGACTCAGTTTGGGTCATAATGGATCGATTAACGAAATCAGCTTATTTCCTTCCAGTTAAAACTACATAGGAATTTGCCCAGTATGCCCAGCTGTATGTAGATGAGATAATACGGTTGCGTGGTACTTCTGTTTCTATAGTGTAGGACAGAGGGACACAGTTCACTAGTAGATTTTGGGAAAAGTTACAAGAAGCGTTGGGCACTAAGTTGGATTTTAGCATAACTTTTCATCCCTAGACTGATGGACAGTCTGAATGGACAATATAGACATTGGAAGATATGTTGAGGGCTTGTGTAATAGACCTTGGAGTCAAAAAGGATCGGTATTTACCCTTAGTGGAGTTTGCTTACAATAACAGTTTCCAAACTAGCATCCAAATGGCACCATTTGAAGCATTATATGGAAGGAGGTGCAGGTCACCCATTGGATGGCTAGAGGTAAGGGAAAGGAAACTTTTGGGGCCTGAGTTGGTACAGGACGCCACCGATAAAATACGTATGATTCGTTAGAGGATGATTACATCACAAAGTAGGCAAAAGTCCTATGCTGATAACCGACAGAGGGACTTGGAGTTTCAAGTGGGAGATCATGTATTTTTAAAGATCTCACAAACCAAAAGGGTAATGAGGTTTGGCAAGAATGGAAAATTAAATCCTCGATATATAAGACATTTCGAGATCTTAGAAAGGGTCAGAGCAGTGGCATATCGATTGGCATTACCGTCAGACCTTTCTAATATTCACCTTGTGTTCCATGTGTCGATGTTGAAGAAGTATAATCCAAATCCTTCTCATGTAATACGGTATGAAACCATTCAGGTGTAAGATGATTTGACTTATGAGGAAATACCGATAGCTATTTTTGATAGACAAGTCAAAAAGCTCCAATCAAAAGATATGGCCTTAGTAAAAGTTTTTTGGCGGAATCACACTAGTGAAGAGGTAACGTGGGAAGCTGAAAAGGATATGCGGATAAAGTGTCCACACCTCTTTGATACATAAAGGTAAGTTACCTTACAGTTGGATTTAAATTCGGCGATCGAATTTCTATTAGTGGGGGAGAATGTGAGGCTTCGACCTCTATAGACCCGTAAATAGAGATTTTATGATGAAACTGAGAATTTCAAAACCCCAGAATGACTTAGAATGGTGATTTGGAGTTTAGGGATCAATTTGGAGTCGAATCGAAATTTTTGTGATATAGAGGCAAAATGGTTATTTTGCCACTTGAGGATAAAATTGGAATATTGGAAGAAGTTTTTGATCAAGATTGATCATTTAGGGTATAATTTGAGATTTGGAAGTGAAAATTTTTAATTTCGACATTTTTCGAAACATAGGGGCAAAATTGGAATTTTCACCACCCAACACTTGCCAAATCTATGAATTTCACTCATTATTGGTATGGATAATTATGACATTTTATGTGGTGGTGAAATAAAGTTGAATGGATGAGTATTAAAAAAGTAAACCAATGGTAGCGTGACAAGTGTCAAGCCTTGATTCTTTAATATTTAACTTGAAAATTAGCCCATATTTCACCTATTTCACTCCCAATATTCGACCAAACAAGAGGAAAGGAAAACAAGAAAGAAACAAAATCCTATGAGGAGAAATTCAAAGGGAAATTGTTGGATTTCAAGCAATCAAGCTAGTAAATGTAAAATTTATTGATTTTTGCTTGTGATCTACCTTTCCTATGCTTTATTTTCTCATTTCCATGGTTGAAATCAAGGTTTGCATGAAGGAACCATGGCTAGCCAAATATGGGGGGAGCGTTTTTGTGTTTGAATTTAGTTAGATTTCTTGCTAGGTTTGTGTTTTTGGTTAATTAGTGATGTGTAGCATGAAAAGTAAACAAGAAAAACCCATTTTCTCCCATCACCCATCGTTGGCCAAACCTTACATGTGGAGTATTGATGGTGGATTGATTTTATTTCAAGTGAATTGGATGAGAATGAATGAATTGTGATATAAAAATTTAGCTTGAAAAATTTTAGTATTAGTAAGTCCACCATGGCCAAATATTTCAAAAGGGAATGTGAAGGAAATTTTACCATATTTCATGTTAATTGACTAGTATTTGATGAATTGGAGTGTTGGAAGAGAAATGGAATTAATTGGAGTTGAATTGGATGAATTGGCCATTTAATCAGGTAATAAATTGAATTAGCTCAATACCGTATTTAGATAGTTACCCGAGGATTTTTATCCCAATTCATGCATTCATATGGAGTTTAAATTAGTTTTAATACGATTTAGCACAAATGTCAAGCACAGCCCTAAAATATCTATCATGTCAAGCACAAATGTCAAGCACAGCACTTGAATATCTTGAAAAAATAGATAAAAGTCGGTAGTGTACCTAGTGGTATAGCTACACTGAAGTAAACCTTGAACTAATTAAAATAGGGATTTTAAGATGAAATTGAGAATTTTAAATTCCAGGAATGACTTAAATTGGTAATTCGGAGTTCGAGGACTGATTTAGAGTCAATCTGAAAAGTTCGAGATCTAGGGGTAAAATGGTCATTTTGCCACTTAAGAATTAGATTTGGATGTTGGATGAAATTTTTGACTGAGATTGATTATTTGGAGTATAATTTGAGATTTAGAAGTGAAAAATTTTAATTCTAGCATTTTTCGAAGCATAGGGGCGCCTCGGGGGCAAAATTGTAATTTTCACCACCCAACACTTGTCAAAACCAAGGATTTTATTCATTATGGGTATGGATAAATATGACAATTTATATGGTGGAGAAATAAGGTTTAAAAGATAATTATTTAAATTATGGGCCAATGATAGTGTGACACGTGTCAAGCTTTGACTTCTTTAATATTTAACTTGAAAAATCAGCCCATAATTCCCCATTTTCACTCCCAATATTTGGCCAAACAAGGGGAAAGGAAAACAAGAGAGAAACAAGCCCTAGCATAGAGAAATTCAAAGGGAAATTGTGGAAATTCAAGCAATCTAGTGAAAAAAGGTAAGATTTTTCAATTTCTACTTGAGATCTATCATACCTATGCATTTTGCTTCATTTTCCATGGATGAGAAGCAAGTTTACAAATAGGTATCATGGCTGACCGAACATGGGGGAAAGAATTTTGTGCTTGAATTTAGTTAGATTTATTGTTAGATTGGTGTTTTTGGATGATTAATGATGTGTAGTATGAAAACAAGTGAAGAAAATCACATAATCTTTGGTAACCCTTCATAGCCAAACCTTACATGTGGAGTATTGATGGTGGATTGATTTTGTATCAAGTGAATTGGTTGAGAATTGATGGTTTGTGGTGTAAAAGTCAAGTAGGAAAAATTTTAGTGTGAATGCACCACAATGGCCGAATTTCCCATGAAGAAATGTGAAGGTGGATATTCTAAATTTTAGGTTATTTGGCTTGTGTTTGGTGATTTAAAGTATTGGAAAAGAAATTGAGCTATTTAGAGCTAAATTGGATGCGTTGGCCAGTGAAACGGATAAAATACCAAAGTAGGCCAACACCGTATTTAAATGGTTACCCGAGCATTTCATGCATTCATATAGAATTTAGATTAATTTTATACCGAATTAGCACAAATGTAGTAATTGTTTGATTGTGCAATATGTCTAGGTGGTGAAACCTCTGATAGGGGCAAAGAAATTGCACATGAGGATTAATAGTCGGAATACCCAGAATTCGGTTTTCGAAAATAGTGAGTAACTTTATTATCGCCTTAATTATCTAGAGTAATTTTTACTCAATTTGGTGATTTTGTGGAGAAATGATTTTTTTTAATGGTGAATTGCTGGTTTTATGAGAAAAATGTGAATTTATAAAATAAATTGAATTGAAAATTGGATGATTGATTTGAAATTAGAGTAATTGGAGACCACACGTTGTATTGTAAATTATGACTTGATTCAAATGGCTTATGATATTATAGCATGAATGACTGAATTGATAATTGTATTGAAAAATATGAACTGTCTGCTTTGTCTTGATAAATTGGTTAGCAATGTAATTGCCATGCCATGCTATTGAAACTTTTATTGAATTGGTGGATTATTAACTACTGCAGTAGTCGGGTTCCGTGGGCCAGCCTATTTAGAGGGGGGCACGGTAAACCCCATTATATATCTTTATCTCAATTGTAGAGGCATAAAGGGTAGTCCTGAGGTATGATAGAGTTCACTTCACGCCAAACCACAACGTGAAGGCGAACTCAACTAACGTCAAGGAACGACTGTCTTCTTGAAACGTAAAAATATGTTTATGTGTATATGAGATTTTTAACAGTCTTGGCAGACTTGGTTAGATGCCTCGGCCAAGGTATCTCCGAGTATGAATTTTTATAGCACGAGCCACGATTTTCAAGAAATCATAAGCCTTATAAATTATTCGGGTGAAATGAATTTACTTTAACTGATTTAAATGAATTTTCATGATATGAAACCCTTTGAGATGGATAGTTTTCATTGTTTCTTTTTACTCACCTTTAGATATTTTAGGTGATATTCGTTTACTCACTAAGTTGTGAAAACTCACCACTCTCATTTCCACCCATTTCAAGCCCAAAATAATTTGTAGATAGCTGAGTTTGCCGAGGACCACAGTTGGCTGTGCAATCTCACCAACAGTAGGTTCACTGTCCTTGCTACTTTTGAACATTCGGGAGCCCACGTGTCACTGTAAATGAAATTACATACCCTGACTATTTGTATAATAGTATGTATGAATATATTTAACTTTTACGCTACGAAAATTATTTACCGATAAATCTATAAAAATTATTTTATAAGAAAATAAAATATTTTATTGAATATTTTTATTATATTCAAATAGTTATAATTTTAATCTAAAAGAATGTTTTAGACATCTAAATTTATTTTTAATCATGACATATGTGTTTTTCACTTATCTGCTACATTTTTAGTTAGATTCAAAAATTTTGAGGAAAAATGACCGAAATGCCCTTGTGAGTCGAAAATTATTTTATGATTGTTCTGGTTAAAAATGACTTGTAATTTGTTAAAACATGATGATCAGCAACTGTTGCTCACAGGGGAGGCAAGAAAACTAATATAAAAGCTTTGCGAGGTTTCGATCGTTTTTCGGAGTATGAATACCTATCGAGACGTCGTGGCGGTTGTCACGGGCTCGATGGGAGTTTCGGGTCATGACAATAAATGTAGTAATTATTTGATTGTGCAATATGTCTAGGTGGTGAATCCTCCAATAGGGGCAAAGAAATTATACCCGAGGATTTGTAGTCGAAGTATTCGAATTCGACTCTCGAAAATTGTGAGTGAACTTGCATTTCAAAAATTGTTTTGGAAATGTGAATATATTTGAACAGACGTTTGAATGATTTTATTCAACTTTTCTTTAAAAAGAACGGGTACCAGGGGAACAAGCCTTTAGTGAAATATTTTTAGTCATGTGGAATTTGATTATGCTGAATCTATGTACCTCTGTGTGATGCTGATATGTATTGTTAAGAAAATTTTGTGAAATTGGTGCAACCGTGCACTTGCAGAGTAGGTAGTGCATATGCTGGTTAAATGACAATATTGTGTAATAATTACCACCGTGCATGTGGGGAGTGGGTAGTGCACATGTCGGTTGAATGATAATGTTGTGATAATTATGACTGTGCATGTGCGAAGTGGGTAGTGTAATGCCGGTAATGTTGTGTGAGTAGTAAGTGCACTAGAGTGAATGAAAATGGTGTGGTGGATGAAATTGAACGTGATTATATATGTTTATATATATATGTGTGTGTGTGTGTGTGTGTGTGAATTCAAGAACTCTCTACCTCATTGCAAATTGCCTTGAATTGAGGAAAAAGCGGTTTTAATGTGAACTAAATCAAAATTGCCTCGTTTCCAATCAGTGCACCATGGTTATCAAATTTCCTAGCTATTATTACTTGTTCCCTTTTAATGTTTGCTCACTAAGTTTTGTACTCATTGTTTTAAAAATTTATGTTTTCAGATCAGGAGACTATTGGATCCTAGGTCGAGGAGTCTCGTAATTCATCTCCTGGGTAGGTGCTTAATATTCGATAGCTTTCCTTTTTTTCCATTGTCTCCGCTATGTTGGTCCCAAATATAGGTGCTAGAGGGGGGGTAAATAGCACTATCTCAGCTCTTTTGGTGGGATTGAGACTTGATATCAAAACAAAGAAAGTATAACAATGAAAGCAATGCACAAAGGATTTATAGTGGTTCGGTCCAAGACCTATATCCACTACCTTGATTATCCAACCAAGGATTTTCAAACCAAACACTAAACGGTGGAATTCACAAGCTCCCATCAAGCTTTTACAATGGCTTTTCCAAGACTTAGCCATAACCTTTACACTAGTTTTTCACGGTATCAACTAAAACCCAAGGTGACTTTCCAAGGCTCAACCACAAGCTATCACTAGTTTTTCTCGGGCTAAACTAAAACCCCAAAGTGGTTTTTCAAGGCTCAACCACAACCTTTACTTTAGTTTTTCACGAGCTAAACTGGAACCCCAAGGTGGTTTTTCAAGGCTCAACCATAACCTATCTATAGCTTTTCACGGGCTAAACTAGAACCCACAAGCATCCAAGCAAACCTTGCATGATGCAAACACTTAGAGTGAAACACTCACTCTAAGAATACAAAGATGGAAAGAAGAAAGTACCCAGTGATCACATGGTTGATCTATGTGGTACAAGTTTAAGTGCTAAACACAATTACAAAGAATAGACGTTGAGGTTCAATGAAGAGTACAAAGGATATTCAGGTTTTGCTACTCTTTTTGGCTTGAACATGATGGTGTCTTTGAGTATGAAGCCAAAGTGTGTCAAAAGCTCTCTTGAGTTGTCAAAAGTTGGTTCTTTGGCATTTGAAGATCCTTTTATAGTTGGAGAAGTTTGTCTGATGCTTGTTAGGACGTTTATGACCATTAGAAACAGTTTAAGGAATATTCTAGCCGTTTTCTTGTCTTGTAGTGGCATGGCGAATGCAGCAGACAGAGAGCACTTAATCGACTAAAATTTTTCCTTTGGTCGACTAAGTTGGTTCTGTTTCAGACGCAGATTCCAGTGAGCACTTAGTCAACTAACCCCATTTTCTTGATCAACTAACTCGATTCTGTTTCTCACCAAGCTTCACCCTTTCACTTCTCCACTTTGACCTTTGATCAACCAATGATCTTCCTTGTCATATTAGGGGACTTCCTTTATAACGATCATCCTTGTTCCTTATCCAAATCATATCTTTAAGTACTTATAAGGAAGATTGAAATATTATTTCTTTGTAGTTATTTCCCCTGCACACTTAGTTAGAAATGTTAGACACAAATGACATGGGAATGTTTTATTATCATAAAAAACTAATGGAGTCAACAATCTCCCCCTTTTTGATGATGACAAAACATTCCTTGATTAATAGCATGGTGCCTTTTTAATATCTTTTTCAGTTTCTGTAGAGAATGAGGATTTCTCCCCCTAAGTTCATGCTCCTTCTAAGTGTGTGCATATTTTTCATCCATTCCAGCAAGTTTTTATCCAAGTTATATTCATAGTTATCTTGTACATGCTTGCCTTTGATAGAAAATGTTCATATATGTAGGTTTTAAGAGCAAATGACATGTTGACAGATCTTATCAGATTTTCTACTGATGCAGATTTTCTATCAACTCGCATGTTAGCTCCAGATTTCATCATGTTAGCTCCAGATCCCATTCAAACCATCATTTTTCCATAGGCTTTCTATAGACTATCATCCATATGTACTCAAGCACATATTTTACTTTGCATTATTGTCTCAGAAATGATTTATCAACATAATAACTCAATATTAGCACAATATTAGAAAATTGTAGCAGTTTTGCACAGTATCAGTAGATAAGTTTCCAGCTTTTTCCAGCCATGCTTCATAATGTCATAAATATCGTTTTCACAGTTCAAGCATTTCAAACAATTATCAACAAGCATATTCTAAACATTCATAAAGTCAGCCAGGATTAAGATCATTGTTTAAATGCCATTGTGACATGAATATCCAACAAAACAGTAATCAAAAATATTGTTCCAGAAATACCCTTAGTCTTATTTTTGCTACCTATCTTCCCTAGAAGTCTGGTACCTCTACCCTCAGGATTTTTTGTTTTTCTTGAAATTCTCCCTAAAGGTCCAGTACCTCTACCTTCAGATTTTTTATTTTTCTTGTAAACACTACTCCCTATTTTTGTCATCATCGGGGAGATGGCTGAGGTATCAATTCTCAAAGGGAGATGCTGTGGATTTAGGGGACATAGTCTGTTCCCATCAAGGATTTAGAGAAACAGGAGAGAGTGGTCTTAGAGGGGATTGAGAGGTTGCTTTTGGAGTTTGCTGAGGAGATTGATGAGGTATCTCTGTAGCTTTCTTTGGAGTTGCTTGATTAGAAACTTCTATTGGGGCTTGAGGAGTGCTTGCAAAAGGTGATTTTGCCTTTTCTGCCAATCTTGAAGACTTCCTTGTTCTTAGAGGAACTGATTTTCTTGCTGTCTTCTTCTGTTTCATGGTAGGTGGTTAAGGCTTAGATGCAGGAGCTGTGTCTTTTGCTTTTGCTTTTCTTGTCTTTTTCCTTTTTCTTGTAGCTTCCTGTTCTGAAGTCATTGCTTGAGCAGCTTGAGCTGTTGCCGCCTCTTTTTCTGTTTGCTCTTCTCTTGCCATTTGATAGAACAGTCTCATGACATACACTTTATCAGAATGAAGAAATGATGCTTCTTGTCTAGGTTGTGGTGAAGATTTATGCTAAGGAGAACCAGGTGGTGACCCAACTACCTTAGTGCCTTGTTCAGACATTTCTTTTTCTGTTGAGGTGGTTTTGTGGGGTTTTTCAAGTTCTTGTTCAGGGTCACGATGACCAAGACTTGCACTCTGATAAGCTAATCCTTCAGCTTGAAATTCAGGGCTTGCATCTTGGAATTCAGAACCTTTTGGTTGCAATGCTGATCCTTCAGCACTTTGTCTTTCTGGTGCCATGCTCTCAGTAGTAGAGGAGTCAGCATTAGCAGGTCCTGTTGGCATTTCAAATCTTGCTTTCAAGTTGGCTTCAATGTCATTCATTCTTTCTTCAATTTTAACAAGCCTAGCTCCTTGATCAGTGAGTTTGGCATCCATTCTCATCAGCATGTTAAACATTACTTCATTGGAGAATGGAGGGGCTGTTGTTTCTGGCTGTGTAGGGGCTACCTCTGGTTGAGTTTGAACTGAAGTGATCTTGGAGGTCTCATTGAAGGTGTCCTTATACATTTTGTATCCCATTTTAATCAGACTTCCTAGGTAGATTGGTTGGTCTCTACTCTTGACCATATCCATATCATACCTTTTTGCCTATACTCATTTCTTCTTGACAAGAGATGTAATCACATTCCCATAAGGCAAATGGATCTTCTCCAGTTTACATGTTGTCCTCATCCTTTCAATCATGAACCGTCCAAGGTTCAGAACTTCACCAGTGAATGCATGCTCCGTGAGCTAAAGGTCTTGAAGGCTGATGTAGCTTAAGCTACTACTCCTACCATGTAGATTGGCAGCTACAAAATAATGCAGGATCCTAAATTGTGGACTAATAATCAATCCTGCATTGTTCTTTGAAGAGAATTTATCCTTTTTCCTGGTGACTATTTCCCACACAGAAGCATGATCATATTTGTCAAGCATTTCATATTCTCCATTTTCTCCTTCAATTCCTAGTAGGTTACTTAAGTCGAGGCTGTAACTAGGAATTTTTTCCTATTAAGAAAAACATTCAAATTTTCTTTAGAATAGTCCTCTGAATCATTAAGCTCTATTTCACTGAATGCAATGCTAGTATAGAATTCTTTAACTAAACTAGCACTATATGTTCTGTCATTGAAAGAGCTATACTCTTTAATGCTCAGTTCATTAAAATAATTTGTCAAGCTTGTTTGGAGTTCAAGAGTTTCACTGAAACTCTTCCAGTCAATGTGCTTTCCACATGTAATGAGGGTATTTTTGATTTTCTTAAATCTCTCTTCATGAATTTTGTTTCTAAATTTCATGGAAGAGGCAGATGATGTACCTTTTTCTCTTTTGCCTTTCTTTTTCAGTTTCTCAGTCTGCTTCTTCCTTTTTTTTGTTTCCTCTTCTCGGACCCTTTCCCAGTCTTCTTTGTTGCAGAACTCGATGTCCCTTTTTGTTTGTTTCTTGGGTGCTCAGTTTCGGGGTTTTCTTCTACTAGTCTCTTCCTTTTTTTTCTTGCAAGCAAATCCTTGAGCATAGTCGACTTGGCCATTGTGATGTCTGAGGATGCTTTTCACTTAGGTTTCTAAGATGTGACAGAAAGAGGGTTTTCGGTTGATTTCAGAGGAAGAAGAAAAACAAATAAGATTGTTAGGGTTGAGAGAATCGATTATCAGAGGGTTAAGAAGTGATTGACAGTTTCTAACTTGGATAACTATCTGCTTCCCCCTTAAAAGATGCCTAACTTTCCAACATTTTAAAACTCCCTCTCATGTTTTCACTATTTACTACTTCAGGTTTCCCTTTTTTATTCTGCCACCCGGTAGACACAAAATCCCATTAATTTAATCCTATATCATTCAGCCATCAGTTTTTTTGATTTAACGGAACATAATGCTCTTAGTTGACCGAGTTTTGCACTTTAGTTGACTAAGTCTCTTCTGTTTTCCTTTATTTAGTCCAGACTTCTTCCTATAACTCTTCCAAACAACACATTCCTAGATTCCTTCTAATTTCACAGAATCTATCCTCACTAAGGGGTTTTGTAAATATATCCACAAGTTGATGCAATGTGCTTACGAATTTAATATTGATTTCACCCTCAGTTACATAGTCTCTAATAAAGTGATGTCTAATTTCAATGTGTTTAGTTCTTGAGTGTTGTACAGGATTCTTTGAAATATTTTATAGCACTAGTGTTGTCACAATATATGGGAGTGTTATTCATAGACAACTTGTAGTCTCTTCATTGCTGCTTAATCCATAAAACCTGTGCACAACAACTTCCTAGGGACACATATTCTGCTTCAGCAGTGGACAAAGCTACAGAGTTTTGCTTCTTTCTTGACTAGCATACAAGCATGCTTTTTAGCAGCTGACATGTTCCACTTGTGCTTTTCCTATCAATTCTACTTCCTGCAAAATTAGCATCTAAATATCCTACAAGGTTGAATGGTGATTCCTTTGAATACCATAGTCCTAAGCCTTGAGTTTCTATAAGATATCTAAATATTCTTTTCATGACAGTAAGGTGTGTTTCTTTAGGTTGAGACTGAAATCTAGCACATAAACACACACTAAACTGAATATCTGGTCTACTTACAGTTAAGTAAAGAAAAGATCCAATCATACCTCTATAGAGCTTTTGATCTACATCTTTACCTTTCTCATCAACATCAAGATTGGTAGAAGTACTCATTGGTGTGCTGATGGATTTCAGTTTCAGCATATCATACTTTTTGAGCATGTCTTAAATGTATCTGTCTTGGCTGACAAAGGTTCTTCCTTTGCATTGCTTGATTTGAAGGCCAAGAAAGTACTTCAATTCTCCCATCATGCTCATCTCGAATTCTCCCTGCATTTCCTTAGCAAAGTTCTTGCAAAGAGATTCATTAGTAGCACCAAATATTATGTCATCAATATAGATTTGAACTATGATTAGATTATTTAGGTATCACTTGATAAACAGTGTGGTGTAATGTTGCCCCTAACATAGTCTTTTTCTACCAAAAATTTAGAAAGCCTTTCATACCAAGCTCTAGGAGCTTGTTTCAATCCATACAAGGCTTTATGAAGTTTAAGGACATGATTTGGTCTTTCGAAATCTTCAAAACTAGTAGGTTGTTCAACATATACCTCTTTTTGAATAATTCCATTAAGGAATGCAGTCTTCACATCCATTTGGTATAGTTTGAAGTTCATATGACAAGTAAAGGTAACTAACAATCTTATGGCTTCTATTCTAGTTACCGGAGTAAAGGTTTCTTCATAATCTATTCCTTCCTCTTGATTATATCCCTTTGCCACCAATCTTGCTTTGTTCCTTACAACATTTTCTTATTCATCAATCTTATTTCTAAACACCCATTTAGTGCCAACTATAGGATGATTTGAAGGTTTAGGCACTAGTGACCATACATCATTTCTCTTGAATTGCTCCAGCTCCTCTTGCATGGCTAAAATCCAACTTTCCTCTTTTTCAGCTTCTTCAAAACTTTTAGGTTTAATTTGAGAAATGAATGCTGAAAATTCACATGTCCCCCTAGTTCCTTTCCTAGTCTTAAGTCCTTGAGATATGTCACCTATGATTTGTTCTTGAGGGTGATCTCTCATATATCTCCAGCTTCTAAGTAAGTCACTATGCTGGATTTCTTGTCTTTGTAGATTTTCAAGTGGTGGAGCTACAGGTTCTTCCCTAGATGAGTCTTCCTCATTATTTTTGCTATCATCTAGACTCATTTCTTCCATGTTTCTTTCTAGATTTTCTAAATCTTCATCATTCTCATGAGCTTCCTTTTCAACATGGATTGATTCATCAAAAACTATATGGATAGATTCTTTAACATTTAATGTCCTTTTGTTGAAAACTCTATAAGCTTTTGAGTTCATGGCATATCCTAAGAATATTGCTTCATCACTTTTAGCATCAAATTTCCCTAATGGTTGTTTTCCATTGTTTAAAACAAAGCATTTGCAGCCAAAGCTCTTAAGGTGAGAGATGTTTGGCTTTCTTCCTTTGTACAACTCATATGGGGTCTTTGAAATGATTGCTCTAATTGAAACTCTATTAAGTATGTAAGCTGCTGTATTTACAACTTCAGCCCAAAGTACTTAGGAAGGCTATTCTCACAAAGCATGGTTCTTGCCATCTCTTTCAATGTTCTATTTTTTCTCTCCACAACTCTATTTTGCAGGGGTGTTCTAGATGCTGAAAAGTTATGTTCTAACCCCTTTTCATTGCAATATTTCTCGAACTCATCATTTTCAAATTCTCCTCGATGGTCACTCCTAATCCTAATAATGGATGTACCTCTTTCATTCTCAACTTTCTTGCAATATCCTATGAAAGCTGATAATGCATCATTCTTGCGAGCAAGGAAATAAACCCAAGTGAATCTAGAATAGTCGTCAACAATCACTAAACCATAAGATTTGCCACCTAGACTTGTGGTGCTAATTGGACCAAAAAGGTCAATATGAAGCATTTCAAGAGGTCTTGATGTTGACACAACATTCTTAGCTTTGAATGATGTCTTGACTTGTTTTCCTAACTGACATGCTTCGCATACTCTATAATTTTCAAATATAATGCTGGGTAGTCCAACAACTAGGTCTTTCTTAATTAGTTTCGACATGGTGTTCAAACTAACATGTCCTAGTCTCTTATGCCATAACCAGCTATCGTTTTCTACCTTGGCTACTAAGCACATTTCACTATTCTTTTCTAGATCTTCAAGAAAGATGACATACGTGTTTCTCAATTTTTTCCTATGAAGGTAGTCTTGTTAGTGCCTATGTCAATTACTTCACATTTGTTGGAATCAAAACAAACCTTAAACCCTTTGTCATATAGCTGACTTATCTTAGCAAATTATGCTTTAGACCTTGAACAAATAACATATGACTGATTTGTGTACAAGAGTTCTTACCAACCGTACCTATACCTTGAATTCTTCCTTTTGAATTTTCTTCAAAGGATACGGTGCCTCCTTTTTTCTTGTCCAACTGTGTAAATAGCATTTCATCCCCTGTCATGTGTCGAGAGCAACCACTATCCATGTACCATGGCTGTTTCTTATTGTGTTGAGCCTTTGAGCATGTTTCCTTTAGGTGCAGTTCAACCTACAAAAATATGGTTCAATTTTTCTTGATAGGTACCCATGCTCTATTTCATCATCATTTGCCATCAGGTAAATGTTTGCTCTTTCTTCTAAGCTTCCTTCATCAGATTCTGTGCTTGAATCACTATCTGACGAGGCTGCAGCAACCATTGCCTTTTCTGATTTTCTGTTTTTCCTTGAAGTTTCTTCCTTCAGCAATAGACATTCAGATTTGTAGTGTCTTGGTTTTTTGCATTCGTAGTAGATCACTTCTTCCTTGTTATTGCTTTTATTCTTGTTTTTCTTCCATGAAGGACCTTGATCCCTTTTAAAAATTTTTCTTACAAATTTTTGATTATTTCTTCCCATTAGTTTTCTCAATCTTCTTGCATCAAGTGCAAGTTCATCATTATCATCGCATGAGAGTTCTTCCAGCTCTTCTTCAAGGATGTTGGCTTTGAGTGATATGTTCTTCTTTTTCTCTTTTGCCTCTCTTTTATCCTCTTCTTCTTCTTCCTTGAGCTCTAACTCATGTGTGAGGAGTGACCCACATATTATATTGAGTGTGATGATGTTCAAATCTTTGGCTTCTCGGATGACAATCACCTTTGGCTTCCAAGACTTATGTAGACTCCTAAGAAGTCTTTTTACAAGCTTATGCTCAGGGATAGGTTTTCCTAGTTGGTTAAGCTTGTTTGTGATGTTTGTGAACCTACCAAACATGCTGGTGATGTCCTCACCAGGTTCCATTTTGAACATCTCATAACTGTGGGTCAGGAGGGCAATCTTGGACTCCTTAACTTGAGAAGTCCCTTTATGAATTATTCTCAACTTGTCCCACACTTGCTTAGTTGTTGTACAGCTTGAGACTTTGTTGAACTCAGTGGGAGTTAAGGCACAATGTAAGGTGTTGATTGCCTTAAAATTGGTCTGCATTTTCTTAGTTTCAACCTCGGTCTATTCAGACCTTGGCTTAGGCATCAACTCATTTATAACCACATTTACAGTTGAGGGAATAAAAGGACTATTTGCGATGACATCCTACCTTTCATCATCTATGGCTCTAATGTATATTGACATCCTAGTGCTCCAATAAGGGTAATTAGAGCCATCAAACAGAAGTGGTCTATTTGTAAATTGTCCCTCGACTACAACTGATTTTTGTAGAGCCATTTTGGATCCTCTCTAAGGGTGTTAGACCTTGTATGCAGAGAGCTTGCTTTGATACCAATTGTTGGTCCGAAATATAGGTGCTAGAGGGGGGGTGAATAGCACTATCTTGACTTTTTTGGTGGGATTGAGACTTGATCTCAAAACAAAGAAAGTATAACAATGAAAGCAATGCACAAAGGATTTATAGTGGTTTGATCCAAGACCTACATCCACTACCTTGTTTATCCAACCAAGGATTTTCAAACCAAACACTAAACGGTCGAATTCACAAGCTCCCACCAAGCTTTTACAATGGTTTTTCCAAGGCTTAGCCACAACCTTTACACTAGTTTTTCACGGGATCAACTAAAACCCAAGGTGGCTTTTCAAGGCTCAACCACAATCTATCACTAGTTTTTCCCGAGCTAAACTAAAATCCCAAAGTAGTTTTTCAAGGCTTAACCACAACCTTGACTCTAGTTTTTCATGGGCTAAACTAGAACCCCAAGGTGGTTTTTGAAGGTTCAATCACAACCTATCTCTATTTTTTCAAGGGCTAAACTAGAACCCACAAGCATCCAAGCAAACCTTGCTTGATGCAAACACTTAGAGCGAAACACTCACTCTAAGAATACAAAGATGGAAAAAAAAAAGTACCTAGTGATCACACGGTTGATCTATGTGGTATAAGTTTAAGTGTTAAACACAATTACAAAGAATAGGCGTTAAGGTTCAATGAAGAGTACAAAGGATTTTCAAGTTTTGCTACTCTTTTTGGCTTGAACATGATGGTGTCTTTGAGTATGAAGCCAAAATGTGTCAAAAGCTCTCTTCAGTTGTCAAAAGTTGGTTCCTTGGCATATGAAGATCCTTTTATAGTTGGAGAAGCTTGTCTGATGGCTGTTGGGACGTTTATGACCATTAGAAACAGTTTGAAGAAGATTCTAGCCTTTTTCTTGTCTTGTAGTAGCCTGGCGGATGTAGCAGACAAAGAGCACTTAGTCGACTAAAATTTTTCCTTTGGTCGATTAAGTTGGTTCTGTTTCAAATGTAGATTCCACTGAGCACTTAGTTGACTAACCCCATTTTCTTGGTCGACTAACTCGATTCTGTTTCTCACCAAGCTTCACCATTTCACTTCTCCACTTTGACCTTTGATCAACCAATGATCTTCCTTGTCATATCAGGGGACTTCCTTTATAACGATCATCCTCGTTCCTTATCCAAATCGTATCTTTAAGTACTTATAAGGAAGATTGAAATATTATTTCTTTGTAGTTATTTCCCATGCACACTTAGTTAGAAATGTTAGACACAAATGACATGGGAATGTTTTATTATCATCAAAAACTAATGGAGTCAACACGCTAGAAGTCACAGGTCTTTTGCTCTGTGAATATGTTCATGCACTGTAAATTGTTGAGATAAATGTCTTGAACAGTACATGTATATTGTTATCGATAATGCCATCGTGATTTGGCTATTTTCACACCCGGTGAAATGTATGTGGATGCATTAGTTGAGAAAACGTTAATCAATGTAAATGGATAGTCTTGCTTGGAATAGGTGAGCTATGCTCATTGGGCCTATGCACCGGCCATGGCCCGAAAATTTGGGCTGTGACATGATCGTTGCTTGATTAGTTGCCAATGGTCTTATGCTTAGTTTCGTGATGAGATTTTGCTGTCTTCTGTCTTTGATTTGTATTCATTGTCTTTTGTCTTTGATTCGATGCTATTGTGCAAGTCTTAGTATGGTTAAGTTATTTCTATACAGTGGTGTGAAAGATTTTTGTAAGTGGCACTTGGTTGAAATTGTTTAGTGCTATACCATTTAGCTAAACTTTTGATGCCATTAAAGGACTTCTGCTCACCTTAGCTAAAGATTTTAAATGGCACTTTGGCTACAGTTTCATCAATAAAACCACAAGCTTTTCAAAAAGAAAAAAACCGTGGTTTACTCAAATGTATTTCTTCATCCTTTCTATCATCATCTTCAACATCAACTTTCATGGGAGACTCAGCTATAGAGCTTGTTTGTGATCCCCATTTTTGCAACATGGAGCAACTCGAGCATTCTGTTAAATTGAAGGATTGGAACTCCTCAACCCATAATTTATATTTCTTGTCCTCAACTTCTAATTCTACTAAAGTTTGAACGTGCATGACAAATTCAGTCATCACTAAAAGAATGACTCTTTCAAAGGATTTAAGTTTCCTAATCTTCTCTCTAACTCGAATTAAAGAACCAAGACAACCAGCAATGTTTTGAAATGTTAATTTATTCTAAGAATGCACTAGGATTCCTTTGCACATTTTCCAACATTGTTGAAGTTTGGCTTTAAATTTTTAATGCCATTCTTCAATTGGCTTAAACCACTCATTCAATCTCTTCCATCATTCTTCCTTTCATGTAGTTTTATCTAATTTATTATCAATATTTGTAAACATTTCTACTAGATAATCTCCTTAGATACACCCCACATAAGCCATTAGTTTTGAAACCTTCCATAATGGCTACCACCTCAATATCTTTTTTGCTTTCCCTAATTATACACTTTTCCAACCATTGTAATGTTTTATCCACCATAGCACCTCTGCATTTAAATCTTATAATGAAGTTAGAAGGCTCCCCCACCTCCTCATCTTCGACTTTCACCAAGAATACCTTTTAGCACATCCATATAACTTCTTCTACCACTAACACCATGAACTGTTTGTGGAAATATTTCACCCAATTTAGTGGGTTTCTCGACTTCTTTGATCAAAATCGATCCATTCTTTCACAAAAAGCAATATGCGGATCAAATTTGGTGATGTGCACCCCTAATCTATGTTCAAACTGCCAAGTCCCATTTAATTTGCCTTTCAATCTCCTCGCTTCATCAACTAATCCAATTCTAACAAAACCAAAGTTTTTACCTCTTTTTCTTCTTTTTCAGTATAAAAACATCAAGAATTCTACAATGATTCTCGACAAATCATTCTTAACTGCTTCTAATTGTTTCTCTATAGAAGATTGTTCACAAAAACAATAGTTAAATCCACTTGCTTCATTTTGCCCATACGCCTCTTTACATTGCTTATATGTTTCTTTGCCCTTGAATTCTATCTATTTTATAACTAGAGAAGGTTTTATGGTAGTTATGAAGTGCACACATGTAACGAGACCATTTTATATGGCAATCCCTACTACATGGTGGCGAAAAATTTGTGAAAACAAAACAAAGATGTGATTCTTTGTATTAACAAGCTAGCATGTAAGACTAGATTTATTATCATAAGAATCATGATTGCATAAGGTTTTTGGTGGTTGGAAGAATTATGTTAATGACAATAACTTAGCCAAAAATGATGCATGTCTATTTGAGCCTATCAACATAGCAAACCAACCGATGATCTTAGATGTTAGCATCTTTCGTGTTTTGTAAGAGTTATTTCCCTTGAACCAAGTACACTGTGCCTTGTACTAAAGGTTGTTCCACCACTTAGAAACAGTTCCCTTGTAGAATATACTAGACGTGAAGTCGTAATTCAATCTTGGCATCATTTATACGTATATCAGCTATAGATTTTTGATATGATGTTAAGTTGTAGTTTTTTTTGAGGTTGTCAGTCTACTTTAGCTATTGGCAATTAGAAACTCAATTAAGTTGTAGTTATATATGAACAAATGGTTAATGCTTTGTCACACTCTTTTAACTCTTTCGATTTTTGTAAAATTTACTACTAGACTAGTTTGGTTTATTTCTGTGTAACAAACTTCTTCAATCTCTAGTGGAGCCATTGCTTGTTTTACCTTTCAAAAAAGAAAAAAGATTGTTATGTAGAATTTAAATATCTAGTGGTAACGCTTGAGGTCCTAAAAGTTGTATTTGAGCCAAGGTCTCGAGTTCAATTTCCAACAAGAGTAATTGTTGAGAGAGAAATTGTTGGCTAGGGTGCTAGTAGCAATTGTCCTGTGGCAGAGGCTTAGGATGGTGGCCAAGTCATAATCGAACATTATGGGTGCATGTGTTGAGTACACTAAAAGGCTAGGGTATGCGTTTTCCCTATCACCAATTGGTTTTCACAAAGTGGTAGTGCTTGAGGTCCTGTAAATTAATGTTGACTCCATATGTTTTTTATGATAACAAAAAATTCCTCATTCATTAATATCTAATTATATTATTTAAGTGTGTAGGACAAAGTTTAAACCCCTAAATAAATTTGTTGTTTGAAAGCAAGTCAAAAAGCTTGCTATGTTACAAGAATGGCTAATCAATTAAAAAGGTAAAAAGAAAAGAACTTAATGAAGACAGAATGATGTTAACTGGTTAACATGGAGCCTTAATCAACTAAGGCTATTTAGGGTGCTACATCAAAGAAAGGAAGAAAAGCTTTAATCAATTAGCACAAGACATAATTGATTAAGAATATACTAGGTGTAAAACATAGGCTTTTTAATCAGATAACCAAAAGAGTTAACTAGTTAAAAGTCAAGCTTGAAGTATTAAGAAGTGCCAAGTCTAAATTTCAAATGTTGACAATCGTCCTAAGACGCTAAATGAAGAGATTCAAAGTTGAAGAATTCTTAATCAGTTGGAGCCTATTTTAATCAATTAAAGTTAAAGGAAAAGAAGCCTCAATCAGTTAAAGAAAGGTTTAACCAATTAAAGGAAAATTGCTGGTTGAAGAAGTATGAAAATAAAATGTTCTTAATTGGTTAAAGTCACATTTTAACTAGTTAACATAGTGAAGCTGACTGCTAGATAGAATAGCTTTAATCGGTTAAAGCTTATATTTAACCAGTTAATAAGACATTGTCAACGAATTTGAAAAAAGTCACTAAAAGACAAAATAATGATGATTTCTGCTTTAAAACTATTTCTAATGGCTAGAAATTGTTCTCCAAGTATTAATAAAGGTTTTTACAGTCACAAATCATGGAAAAAAGCTATCCAAAGTGATTTTGAGCCTAAAAGATTAAGAAAGCCTTCTCTTTACACTTGTATTTCACTCTTATCCTTTGTAAAAGTGTTTGAGCTTAAACTTGTATATCTTAATTAACGAAGTGATTAATTATACTCTATCTTCTCTTTATTCTTTTTTTACTTAAAGTGTGAGAGACATTTCAAGGGGTAGACTAAGCTTGGGAAAGCTTGTGAGGGTTTTGATCATAGGTTAGAAGCTCAATTTGTAAAAAACTTAGTGAAAGCTGTTAATTCCACTAGTTTAGTGAAGTTGGGTTAAAAATCCTTGATTAAGAGATCAAGGTAGTGGATGTAGGTTAAAGTGACCAAACAACTATAAATACTTGTGTTTTGTCCACTTTTCTTTACCCTATATTTATTTGGTATTTTTTAGCCTTTACAAGTTTTAAACTCTCAATTCCAAAATCATTTAAAAGTTTTTCAAACTTAAAAGTTTCCTTTAGCATTTTTTTAGTACTATTCGCCTTCCTTTTAACACTCCATTAGGACCAACAAATGGTATCAAAGCCTAACCCTTGATTTTAGGGCTTAACATCTTAAGAGGAAGATCTAATGGCTTTCCAAAATTCTAATGTTGTTAACAATCAATCCAAAACATGCATATTCTATTTGATTAAACTAATTATCAATATTGGAGCATTAGGGTATCCATTTATATTAGAGCTATTGACTATGAGATGTGGGATGCCATTGCAAAAGGTTTTTTCATCCCCATGAACATAAATCTAATAACTGGTGAGGAAACTCCCAAAAGTAGAGATGAGTGGACTAAAGTTGAAATGAGAAAAGTATAAATAAACTTCAAAGCCATTAACACTTTCTATTGTGCATTGAGCCTTATCGACTTTAACAAAATCTTTATATGCACCATCACTAAGGAAATTTGGGAGAAGTTAAGAGTCATTCATGCACGGATTTCATAAAGGAGTCCGAGATCACACTTCTCACTCATAATTACAAAATGTTCAAGATGGAACTTGGAGAAGACATCACCACCATGTATGATCAGTTTAGAAACATAGCCAACAAGCTTAAACAACTTGGAAAGGTCATCCTAGAAAATGAATTGGTTAAAAAGCTATTTAGAAGCTTACTAAAAGCTTGAAAGCTAATGGTGACTGCAATTCAAGAAGCTAAAGATCTTAATGTCATCACCCTTGATGAGATATGTGGCTCACTCTTCACATATGAGCAAAAGATGAAGAAAGAAAAAGAAAAAGAAGAAAAGAATGAAAGAAACTGTCACAACCCAATTCCCGAGCTGTGACTGGCGCAAGGACCCAACGGGCATAGCCCACCAAGCCCAAGCAAACCTATGTTATTTATTTTTACTTGATGTCTTCTCGACTAAGACATCCTCACACATCGCGCCTAGTGTGCACAAAGCCAACTCACAATGGCATTATATAAAATATGCGTATACATACCAGTCAAACATAAAATTTAACAATGTACATTACATGTACATAATTACAATACAAAGGCCGATGACTTCCAATGGAGAATTTACAAGAAAAACGGACAACTATTGAATGCCGGACACCTACTAGGAGATGAACTACATTGATCCTCGATCTATGATTCTACAATCTCCTTATCTGAAAACATGAATTTTTGAAAACGATGAGTACAATACTCAGTGAGCGAACATTAGGTGGGAACAAGCAATAATATCCAAGAAGGATTTTAAAACCATGATGCACACATTTGGAACAAAACCATTTTGATTCAATTCAATATCAAACCCTTTTCCCCAATACAATTTAATTTAATTTGAAAGGGTACTCAAATTCACACATATACTCACATAGATAAACACAAATATCACCATTATCTCACCAGCTCATGTGCAACCTCCACATCGTGCACATAGCTGGAGTTATCGTGTGCATCCCCCCACATCGTGCACAAGCAATATCATCCTCCATATATCTGCACCCATCATCATTGACATGTGCTCCCCCCCACATCATGCACGTGTACGGTTATAATTATCATACAATATTATTTGTCAATGCAAATCACACATAAACACATATATAGCAGCATATTATAGGGGCATATGAATTCATGCCTTTGTGCATATCACAATTCACACATCAAACATTTTTTATCAAGGGCTTGTTCCCTAACACGCAATTTAAGAAATTTGGATAAAGTCATTCAGATTATCCATCTCAATACATACACATTTCCCAAAACAATTTGAAATGCAAGTTCACTCACAGTTTTTACAAATCGAATTTAGAGGACTCCGATCACTGATCCTCGAGTGCAATTTCCTTGCCCTTACTGGAGGATTCACCACCTTGACAAATTGCACAAAAATTTAATTACTATATTGGTGCAATTTAAAATAAACTAACCTAGACTATACTAATACATGATATGGAAATGCAAAATGTCTAAATTTTGCCTAAACACCACATTAGCCTATTCCGGTCTTTTACTCGATAAATCGATACACGCGTCCGATTTAGCTCCAAATAATTTCATTTTTTTCTAATGCTTGAATTCACCAATTTCAAGTCAATTAACTTAAAATTCAGCAAATCCATCTTCACTTTTCATCTTGAAATTTTTGGCCAATAATGATGCAAAAATACCAAAATTTTTCTTATTTGGTTTTCTCACCATAAATCATCATTTTCTAATTCATTTCATTTGAAATGAAAACAATCCCTCACACACACACAACATGCTAGGTTCGGCCAATGAAGGATTCCATGAAAATTGGATTCTTTTCTTACGGTTTTGCTTCTAAGCATGCTTAACTATCACTAAACATCAACATAGTCCAAAATCAAGCCAATCTAACATCAATTTCTCTTCCATACCCATTTTTCAGAATTGAATTCATCATGATAACTCAATATTCAACCATGGAAATTAAGAACTAAAGCATGGGTAAGCTAGGTTTCACGCTAAACTAAAGAAATTTTACCTTTATATAGCTTGATCTTTGAAAAACCCTTGAAATCTCTTGATTTTTGGCTAGGTTTTTGCTTTTCTCCCTTTGTTTCCTTTCTTTTCTCTTCAATTCTGGTTCATGCAGATTTTGGTGAGAGAAAGTGAAGGTTATAAGCTGATTTTTATACTTTAATATTAAAATACAAAGGCTTGACACATGGCATAAAGCCATTGGTCCATTATTTTAATTATTTGACTTTTTCTATTGAATTTTCCACCACAATTATTCTTGTATTTATCCAATCCTACCACAAATAAAATCCCTTGGTCTTGACAAGTGCTGGGGCAAAAAATTTACCGATTTGCCCCTAGGGAGGAAAAACTATGATTTTACCCCTATACTTCGAAATGTACCGGAATTACATTATTTTCACTTTTCAACCTCAAATAACACTAATATTGATCAATTTTAATCGAATGAGGCCAAAATCTTTTCTAAAAATTCTCGTTTGGTCCACTAGTGGTAAAATTACCATTTTGCCCTTATGCTCCAAAAATATTGGGAATCACAATTTTTCATTACTAAACTTCATTTTATACTCCAATAATCATATTATATTTCATATAATTATTCTTGGTCAATTGTAATCAAATATTTACTAAAAATCTCCATTTTATCCTTAAATGGCAAAATGACTGTTTTATCCCTAATCGGTCAATTTTCTCAATTGACTCCAAATTAAACCTCAAACTTCGAATCACCATTTTAAGTCATTCTGTGGGTTTTAGAATTTTAAAATTTCTCTTAGAATTTCTATTTGAACAAGTTCAAGGCTCGATTTAACTTGGTTGTACCACTTGGTACAATACTGTCTTTTAATCGAGCTTGATAAGGTCTCACATTCTCGCCCACTAATAAAAATTCAGTCTCCGAATTTAAATTCAAAGTAGAGTAGCTTACCTTTACATATCGAAGATGTGTGGATACTCTGTCCATATTTCCTCCTCAGCTTCCCATGTTACCTCTTCACTAGTGTAATTTTGCCACAACACTTTCATTGAGGCCACATCCTTTGATCGGAGCCTTTTGACTTGTCTGTCAAGGATAGCTACCGGTTGTTTCTCATAAGTCAAATCATCTTGCAACTGAACGGTTTCATGTCATATTACATGTGAAGGGTTCGAATTATACTTCTTCAACATCGACACATGGAACACGGGGTGTATATTAGAAAGGTCTAGCGGTAATGCCAATCGGTATGCCACCACTCCGACCCTCTCTAAGATCTTAAAGGTTCTTATATATCGAGGACTTAATTTACCTTTCTTGTCAAACCTCATTACCCCTTTGGTTGGTGAGACCTTCAAGAATACATGGTCTCCCACTTGAAATTCCAAATCCCTCCGTAGGTTATCCGTATAGGACTTTTGCCTACTTTGGGTTGTAAGCATTCGTTGACGAATCATACGGATTTTATTAGTGGCGTCCTGCACCAACTCAGGCCCCAAAAGTTTCCTTTCACCCGCCTCTAGTCATCCAATGGGTGACCTGCACCTCTTTCCATATAGTGCTTCAAATGGTGCCATTTGGATGCTAGTTTGGAAACTATTATTGTAAGCAAATTCCACTAAAGGTAAATACCGACCTTATTTGACTCCAAGATCTATTACACATGCCCTCAACATATCTTTCAATGTCTGTATCGTTCGTTCTGACTGTCCATCAGTTTAGGGGTGGAAAGTCGTGCTAAAATCCAACTTAGTACCCAATGCTTTCTGTAACTTTTCCTAGAATCTACTAGTTAATTGTGTCCCTCTATCCGACACTATAGAAACAGGAATGCCATGTAATCGTATAATCTCATCCACATAGAGCTGGGCATACTAAGTAGCCCCATAAGTGGTCTTAACCAGAAGAAAATGAGCTGATTTCGTCAATCGGTCTATTATTACCCAAATCGAGTCATAACCCCCACTAGTTCAAGGCAAACCAGTTACAAAATCCATTGTAATATGCTCCCACTTCCATTCAGGCACTAGTAATGGCTGTAGTAATCTTGTAGGCCTTTGGTGTTCTGCTTTAACCTGTTGACACACTAAACACTTGGAGACAAACTTAGCCACATCTCTTTTAAGTCCTTCCCACAAGTACACTTCTTTTAAATCTTGATACATCTTTGTAGCTCTTGGATGTATCACGTAGGCTGCCACGTGAGCCTCCTCCAATATCTCTCTTCTCAATCCATCGCTATCAGGCATATAGAGTCTAGTTCCATACCTTAACACTCCATATGTGCCTTTGGTAAACATTTTCTCTTTCTTTCCCTAAGGATCCTCTAAGACCTTAGGTACGAACTCATCTTTACCTTGTGCCTCTTTAATTCGGTCCATTAGGACAGGCCTTACTCTAAAATGGGCTAGCAATGCATCTGTCTCGGAAACTTCTAAATGCACATCCATGTCTCCCAAGCTATGCATCTTTCTAACCAACAATCTCCTATCTGTGGAGATATGTGCTAGGCTACCCATCGATTTTCTACTTAAGGCATCCGCCACTACATTAGCTTTACTAGGATGGTAAAGAATAGTACAATCATAATCCTTTAACAATTCCATCAATGTACGTTGCCACAAGCTCAAATCCCTCTGCTGAAATATATATTTCAAACTTTTGTGGTCCGTATATATTTCACAAGTCTTACCATACAAATAGTGTCTCCACATCTTTAAGGAAACACGATTGCTACCATCTCCAAATCGTGTGCAGGGTAATTCTGTTCATGCCTTTTAAGTTGTCTTGATGCATATGCAATCACCTTCCCATGTTGCATCAACACACATCCTAAACCAACCAACAAGGCATCACAAAATATTGTATAACCCTTTGTGCCTTGTGGTAGGTTCAACACTGGAGCTGTGGTGAGACATGTCTTAAGCTTCTCAAAGCTATCTTCACAAGCATTTGACCACACAAATTTTGTATCCTTACATGTCAGCTTGGTCAGAAAGGCGGCTATTCTCGAAAAATCCTTGAAAAAGAGACTATAGTAGCCTGCCAACCCTAAAAAACTTCTAATCTCCGTGACTGATGTTGGCCTTGGCCATTTTTCCACTACCTCCACTTTCTTTGGATCGACTTGTACCCCATCCTTAGATACAACATGTCCCAAGAATGCAACACTTTCAAGCCAAAACTCACGTTTGGAGAACTTGGCATACAATTGATGTTCTCTCAAAGTTTGGAGCACTATCTTAAGATGCTGCTTGTGCTCCTCCCGACTCCTCAAGTAGACCAAGATATCATCAATGAACACCACTACAAACTTGTCCAGGTAGGGCTTGAACACTCGGTTGATCACATCAATAAAGGCTGTAGGGGCATTAATAAGCCCAAACGACATTACCAAGAACTCATAACGCCCATACCTAGTCTGAAATGCGGTCTTTGGCACATCCTCATTTCGGATCCTCGATTGATGATACCCAGATCGCAAATCTATCGTAGAAAAATATTATGCCCCTTGTAATTGATCAAACAGGTCATCTATTCTTGGGATAAGGTACTTATTTTTCACCAATACCTTATTAAGTTCTCAGTAGTCAATGCATAGTCTATGTGACCCATCTTTCTTCTTTACGAATAGTATCGGTGCTCCCAATGGTGAAACACTGGGGCGAATGAAACCTTTGTCTAGTAGATCCTCCAACCGATCCTTGAGCTCCATGAGCTCTGTCGGTGCCATATGATATGGGGGTATGGATATAGGTCTAGTATCAGAAATCAAGTCTATGTAAAATTCGATCTCTCGTTCTAGAGGTAAACCTGGTAGCTCCTTGGAAAATACATCCACGAACTCATTCACTACCGACACTTGACTTATATCTCCAACCTCTACTCGGGTATCTCTCACCTCGCCAAGTAACCCTGACAACCCTACCTCAAAAATTTTTTGACAGATATGGCTGATATCAAGTTGGTCGGAACATTAATTTTATCCACCTGGATGCTAAATGATGGCTTATCCGGGAAACCAAATCTAATTATCTTATGGTAACAGTCTACACTGGCATGACAAGGTGACAGCCAGTCCATTCCCAATATCACATCAAAATCCAAGGTGTCTAACACCACTAAATTCACTAAGGTGTTTTTATCCTTGATTTGGACTTCACAGGATTGCTATTCCCATTCAGCCACAAATGCCTCTTTTAAAGGAGTAGACACCACTAATTGTTTTTCTCTCCTAACACAGTCTTTACCTAATCGAAGTGCAAAGTATGGAGAGATAAAAGAATGAATAGATCTAGGGTCAAACAATACTCTAGCATTTATATTACAAATGGAAAGACTACTTGAGACTACTACATTGGACGTTTGGGCATCTTGGGGAGTCAAAGCATATACCTTCGCTTGGCCTCTTCTTGCGGAACTTTAACATCCAGACCCAGCAGGACTATCCTGAGAAGAAGCACCAGCACCTCTATCTTGTGTCTCATTAACCTCTTGGCCAGTTTAGACAGTTGTCGAAGGAGCAAACAAAGCTGACCGAGTAAAACAATAAACCGAACTTTACAGTTGTTGGGCCATCGGGCAGTTCCTCCACATGTGTCTAGGCTGGCCACAATTAAAACAAGTCTTTATAGGATGATAGCATTGTCTTCTGTGTGGTCTCCCACAATTATTGTAGGAAGGGATAATTTGACTACTCTGCCTGGAATCCTGCAGCTACCTCCTTCCACTAAAAGTGTTCTGCCCTGACCCAGCGTTGGCACTCGCCATATCACTTCCCCGTTAGGGAAACCTTGATCCTCTCTGTGGGCCTTGACGGCTAGAGAATGAAATTCTACTACCAAAATCTCTACGACCTTGATAACCCTCTGTTTTGGCCCTTTTTGCTCTATCTCTTGCGGCCCTACTCTTATTGGTCTTCATTTCAATTTGTTGAGCACAATCTACTACCGCAGAGTACATATGGAAATCTCGAGAGGCCACAGCCTTAAACAATGGTTCCACCAGTCCATCCACAAACCTTTGGACCTTTATCTCCTAGGTGGAAACCAAATATGGTGCATATTGAGACAGCTGCGTAAATTTGATATCATACTCCGACACCATCATGCCAAGAGTCTGCACCAATGCCTCAAACTCTCTAGCTCTAGCATTTCGCATGCTATGCGATAAAAATCGATCTAGGAAGGCTGTACTAAATTCACTCCAAGTCAACAGTGGAGCATCTATTAGTCTACTACAAAAGAGTCAGACCATTCTTGTGCTACATCTTCCAATTGGAAAACTGTTAACTCCACTGATTTAACACTAGAACATCCTAGGGCATTACATATCTTTTCCATCTTATCCAAAAAAACCTAGAGTCTCTCCGATGGATCCGACCTAGTAAACGATGGAGGCTTGAGTTTCAGGAAGTCAGTGAGTGAAACCTCTACCTGACCTCTGTCACCCTCGGGAGGTTGGCGATCGGTCTAGCCTTGTGAACTAGGGGATGCTTGTGCTACGTGCCTCCCCTCCATTACTTTTTGCATATCATCCATACGGGCTGCCATCATTTCTACAATCCAATTAACTCCCTGTAGACCGGTCACTAAGTCCTCAATAGTAATGCCTCCAATTGGAGGCCTATCAGTCTCACCTATAGGCTGTCCCTCCTCCCTACTTCTCGTGAGAGTAGTCGCCCTTACCGGCCTAGCGGCCCTACCACGTCTACCTCGCCCCCTGCGGGTGGGTGCCCATGGCCTATTAGTCATCTCAGTAGGGACATTTTGCTCCCTCACTTGTCTCGAGGCGGCCCGTGTCTTAGGTGGCATTCTTACCTAAACAAGAGCAACACCCATTATTAAACACAATTAATAAAATAAGGTGGTTTCTAAGACAAGGAATTTATGCAGTCACTTGGTTATGAAAAATGCCGCGGCTCACATTTCATAATCAAAGATCCCACATAAAGACCCGACTCTTTGCTGGACCAACTAAGAACACCCTAGGACCTAAACAACCTAAGGCTTTGATACCAACTTTGTTATGACCCAATTCTCGAGCCGTGACCGGCATAAGGACCCAACGGGCATAGCCCACCACGCACAAGCAAGCCTATGTTACTTATTTTTACTTGATGTTTTCTCGACTAAGATATCCTTACACATCGCGCCTAGTGTGCTCAAAGACAACTCACAATGGCATTATATAAAATATGCGCATACATACCGGTCAAACATAAAATTTGACAATGTACATTACATGTACATAATTACAATACAAAAGGCCCATGACTTCCAGCAGAGAATTTACAAGAAAAACAGGCAACTATTGAATGCCGAACACATACTAGGAGACGAACTATAATAATCCCTCGATCTAGGATTCTACAATCTCCTGATCTGAAAACATGAATTTTTGAAAATGGTTAGTACAATACTCAGTGAGCGAACATTAGGTGGGAACAAGCAATAATATCCAAGAAGGATTTTAAAACCATGATGCACACATTTGGAACAAAACCATTTTGATTCAATTCAATATCAAACCCTTTTCCCCAATTCAATTTAATTTAATTTGAAAGGGTACTCAAATTCACACATATACTCACATAGATAAACACAAATATCACCACTATCTCACCTGCTCATGTGCAACCCCCACATCGCGCACATAGCTAGAGTTATCGTCTGCATCCCCCCACATCAAGCACAGGCAATATCATCCTCTATATATCCGCACCCATCATCATCGACATGTGCTCCCGCCCACATCATGCACGTGTACGGTTATAATTATCACACAATATTATTTGTCAATGCAAATCACAGATATACACGTATATAGCAGCATATTATAGGGGCACATGAATTCATGTCTTTATGCATATCATAATTCACACGTCAAACATTTTTTATCAAAGGCTTGTTCCCCAGCACACAATTTAAGAAATTTGGATAAAGTCATTCAGATTATCCATCTCAATACATATACATTTCCCGAAACAATTTGAAATGCAAGTTCACTCATAATTTTTACGAGTCGAATTTAGAGGACTTTGATCATCGATCCTCGGGTGCAATTTCCTTGCCCTTACTAGAGGATTCACTACCTTGACAAGTTGCACAATAATTTAATTACTATATTGGTGCAATTTAAAATAAACTAACCTAGACTCTATACTAATACATGATATGGAAATGCAAAATGTCTAAATTTTGCCTAAGCACCACATTAGCCTATTCCGGTCTTTTACTCGATAAATCGATACACGCGTCCGATTTAGCTCCAATTAATTTCATTTTTTTTCTAATGCTTGAATTCACCAATTTCAAGTCAATTAACTTAAAACTCAGCAAATCCATCTTCACTTTTCTTCTTGATATTTTCGACCAATAATGGTGCAAAAATACCAAAATTTTTCCTATTTGGTTTTCTCACCATAAATCATCATTTTCCAATTCATTTCATTTGAAATGAAAACAATCCCTCACACACACACAACATGCTAGGTTCGGCCAATGAAGGATTCCATGAAAAATGGATTCTTTTCTTACGGTTTTGCTTCTAAGCATGCTTAACTATCACTAAACATCAACATAGTCCAAAATCAAGCCAATCCAACATCAATTTTTCTTCCATACACATTTTTGAGAATTGAATTCATCATGATAGCTCAATATTCAACCATGGAAATTAAGAACTAAAGCATGGGCAAGCTAGGTTTCAAGCTAAACTAAAGAAATTTTACCTTTATATGGCTTGATCTTTGAAAAGCCCTTGAAATCTCTTGATTTTTGGCTAGGTTTTTGCTTTTCTCCCTTTGTTTCCTTTCTTTTCTCTTCAATTCTAGTTCATGCCGATTTGGTGAGAGAAAGTGAAGGTTATAAGCTGATTTTTATACTTTAATATTAAAATACTAAGGCTTGACACATGGCATTAAGCCATTGGTCCATTATTTTAATTATTTTACGTTTTCTATTGAATTTTCCACCACAATTATTCTTGTATTTATCCAATCCTACCACAAATAAAATCCCTTGGTCTTGACAAGTGCTAGGGTAAAAAATTTACCGATTTACCCCTAGGTGGAAAAATTATGATTTTGCCCCTATACTCCAAAATGTACCGAAATTACATTATTTTCACTTTTCAACCTCAAATAACACTAATATTGATCAATTTTAATCAAATGAAGCTAAAATCTTTTCTAAACATTCTTGTTTGGTCCTCTAGTAGTAAAATTAGTATTTTACCCTTGTGCCCCAAAAATACCGAGAATCACAATTTTTCACTACTAAACTTTATTTTATACTCCAATAATCATATTATATTTCATATAATTGTTCTTGGTCAATTGTGATCAAATCTTTGCTAAAAATCCTCATTTTGTCCTTAAATGGCAAAATGACCGTTTATCCCTAACCGGTTAATTTTTTCGATTGACTCCAAATTAAACCTCGAACTTCGAATCACCATTTTAAGTCATTATGTGGGTTTTAGAATTTTAAAATTCCTCTTAGAATTTATATTTGAACTAGTTTAAGGCTCGATTTAACTTGGTTGTACCACTCAATACAATACCGTCTTTTAATCAAGCTTGACAAAGTCTCACAGAAACTACGGAAGAAATAAAGTAAGAACCAACTTTTGCTTGATGGCCAAAAATGAAGAACTTAAGGTAATTTCTAATTTATCTATTATTTCTTATGATGAATTTCAAGATGAGTATGATTGTTTATATGCTAAATTTGAAAAGTTAGTTTTAAAGCATAAGGTTTTGAAAAAGAAAGTTTTATCCTTAGATGATGAATTAGAAAAGACTAAATGTGATTTCAAATATGTTTTTGATTAGAGAAATGTTTTTCAAATTGAGTTGGAGCATTCTAAAACAAATTTTGAATCTTTGAAGTTGGAACTAGAGAACAAAAATATGACCTTGCAAAAAGTATTGGATGAGAATGTTGCTCTCAAAGCTTTAATAGAACAGAGATAAAAATTGATGTTGAATGAAAAAGAAAAACTAAAAAGAAATGCTATTTTAAAAAGAAAAAAATGATGCATTTTCATTCCATTGTGTATGCTTGTGGCAAAAACGATCATCTCTCTTATGATTTTTATCATAAAAGATGGTTTGGGTACCTAAAGGTTCTTATATTCTTATTAATACCCAAAGACCCATCAACGTATGTGTGAGACCCTGTCTAATTGGTTGAAAAGCCGGTATTGTACCTAATGGTACAATTAAGTTAAATCGAGTTTCGACCTAGTTTAATAGAAATTCTAAGAGGAATTTCAAAATTCTAAGACCCACAGAATAGGTCAGAATAGTGATTCAGAGTTCAAGGTCCAGTTTGGAGTCAATCGGGAAAATTGACCGGTTAGGGACAAAACGATCATTTTCTCATTTGTTGATTTATGGAGATTTTTAACCAAGATTTGATCACATTGGACCAAAAAATAATTATATGAAATATAGTTATGATTTTTGGAGTATAAAATGATGTTTAGCAGTGTAAAATGGTGATTCCCAGTGTTTTTGGAGCACAAGGGCAAAATGGTAATTTTACCACCGGAGTGCTAAATGTGAATTTTTTTGAAAGGATTTTGCCCCAATTGGGTAATATTGATTTATATTGATGTTATTTGAGGTTGGACAATGAAAATAATGAAATTTCGGTACATTTCGGAGTATAGGGGCAAAATCGTAATTTTGCCATCCCGAGGGCATTTTGGTAATTTTCCACTACCAAAATAAATTTTTCCAGCCATGATCATCCTTGGATCAGATTTGGGCTTCACTAATCAAGTGGTGGAGATCAAATGGGAGAAAAAGTCAAAAAAAGACTAAAACGGGCCAATGGCGTGATGACACGTGGCCAACTTGTTTATTTTATTATAAAGGCTATAAAAATCAGCCTTTAACCCTCATTTCTCACTCAAAAGTCGGCACCCACCAGAATTGAAAGAAAAAAAAAAGAAGAACAAAGGAGAAAAACATAAAACCTAGCCAAAAATCCATAGATTTCAAGTGTTTTTCAAGATTCAAGCAAAACAAAGGTAACTTTTCTTTAGATTTCCTCTAACCCTAGCTTATCTATGCTTTTGTTCTTGAATTCTATGGTTAAATATGGAGAAATCATGATGGGATGAATTCTGAAAAATGGGTATGAGTATGGATTTGATGTTGGATTGGATTGAATTTAAACTATGTTGGTGTTTAGGAGAAGTTAAGCATGATTATGGAAAAAAAAAATGGAAGAAGGAAATTGATTGTCATGGTTATTCTTTGTTAGGCCGAACCTAGTGTGTAGAGAATGCATGAGGAATTGGTTCATTTCAATTGAAATGATTTCATTTGAAATGAAAGAAATTAGAAAATGACAAATTCAAGTGAAAAATGAAGTAGAAAAATTTTCAGTGCTAATGCACTGTATTCGCCGAATTTTTCCATAAAGAGATGGAAAATAGTGAATGCTGAAATTGGCATTAATTGAATGTTTTGTGGTGAATTAAAGTATTAGAAAAAGAATGGGCCAATTCGGAATCAAATTGGACATAATAGCCGATTAATCGGGTAATCGGTCGAAATTAGGCAATATCGCGTTAAAGCGATAATCGGACGCGATTTTGCTTTTGCGTATCATATGTTAGCAATTTAAATTAGTTTATATTAGTTTGGGGGCATTATAGTAATTTTTTAATTTTATTCTGTGTTAAGGTGGTGAGAAGTCCGGAAAAGGCAAGGGAATCGTAATTGAGGACGATTAATCCGAGTGCATCCGGATTTGTGAGACGGTGAGTGAACTTGCATTTCAAATTATTTGGGGAATGCAAATTGTATTGATGTGGATAATTAAATGATTTATCCAAAGTTTTTAAAAATACGTGCCGGGAACAAGCCCTTGATAAAAAAAATGATTTTTATGTGGTAAATTATGTGTTATGCGTGAAGGCATAAAAATTATGTGTTATGCTTGAAAGCATGAAATTATGTGATATGCATGAAGGCATGAAATATTATTTATTTGATGTGAAATTTGAGTGTGATAAATGTGTACATTGTGATGATGTTTACATGGATGGTTGAGAAGTGTTGTGAAAGTGTTACCACCGTGCACGTGTGAAGAAGGAAAATGCACATGCCTGAATGGTATGCATAGTGGGGACCGCGAGACGTAACGCCCACTAATTCCTTGAAATTCAGAATGGAGCAAAGTGGGGACCGCGAGACGTAACGCCCACTAACTCCTTGAAATTCTGAATTGAGCAAAGTGGGGACCGCGAGATGTAACGCCCACGATTCCTGGAAATGTTCACGCATGAACTGTGGTAAAGCGTGATTTGAAGTCCAGGAGCTTGGCAGCGACGCTGAGTGATACCGCTTGCCGAGTGCTCTGATACTCCAGCTATGTGCACGATGTGGGGGGATGCACATGTGCTGGTGAGATATTGGTGATATTTGTGTGTTTGTGTGTGAAATTGAATGTTATTCAATTATTAATTAAATTAAAATGAGGGGAAGGGTTGGGAAATAATTGGACAAAAGAAAAAAAAATGAATGTGTTCCAAATGTGTGCATCATGTTTTATAACCCTTCCGGACATTATTGCTTGTTCCTATCGAATGTTTGCTCACTGAGTTTTATACTCACCGTTTTCAAAAATTCATGTTTTCAGATCAGGAGATTGTAGATTCCTAGATCGCGGGATCACAGTAGTCCATCTCCTGGTAGGTGTCTGGCATTCACTAGTTGCCGTTTTTATTGTACATGTCTCCGCTGGAAGTCTTGGGTTTTGTATGATGGTTATGTACATGTAATGTACACTGTTAAAGTTTATTTCTGACTGGTATGAATGTCAGTGTGTGAGCAATGTAAATTGCTAAATACATGACTGGAATAGTGCATGTATACTATGATTAATAATGTTATTGTGAATTGGCTGTGTCCACACCCGGAAAGGGTGTGTGTGTATGTGTGACTGGATATGTCACTGTTAGTTGGCATTGTATGTACACTGGGTGTGTTACGTGTGGATGCCTCACACGAGCATGTATGGAATAAAGTAAATGAAAATAGGCTTGCTTGGGCTTAGTGAGCTATGCTCATTGGGTCCTTGCGCCGGTCATGGCCCGAGAATTGGGTTGTGACAGTATGGGTACCTTCAATAAAGAAATAAAAAATTATTTTGTAAATCGAGCACTAGCAAAAGGAACAATATTTGAAAGTTCAACTAAAAGAGATGCAACCTTGGTACTTGGATAATGGCTCTTCGAGGCACATGACCAGAAATGAAAATATGTTTATCAAGCTTGATAGAAAGAAAAGTAATAGTGTCCCTTTTAGTTACAACTTTGAAGGTATCATCCAAAGAATTAGAACTATTGGTAATATTTCTCAAACTCAAATCAAGCATGTTTTATTTATTGAAGGCCTAAAACATAACTTATTAAGTATTAGTCAACTTTGTAATGGAGGATTTAGTGTTTGCTTTGATTCTCATGTATGCCATGTGATTGGCATTAACACTAACAAAGTTATATTCATTGGCAAAAGATTTGAAAATGTTTAAGTGATTTTTTTTTTGATGAATTAATATTCAAAATGAGTCTTGTCTTGTGGCTAATGATGTTTGTGATAATTGGTTGTGGCATAGAAGACTAAGACATGTTAACATGCACACCTTTTCAAAGCTTTTAAGAATATATTAGTTATTGAACTTTCAAAGGTTTCCTTTTAAAATGGTAAAATTTGTTATGCATGCCAATTTGGAAAACAAGTAAAAAGTTCTTTTTAAATGAAAAAAACTTATTTCAACTTCTAGACCACTTGAATTATTGCACATTGAGTTGTTTAGACCTACTAATGTTATTAACATAAGGGCCAATCATATGATTTTGCTATTATTCGTGATTACTCTAGGAATACTTGGTTTTATTTCTTTGCTCACAAAAATGATGCAATGTATGCTTTTGTTAAACATTGTAAAAAGTGCAAAATGAGAAATGGGTTTCCATTGTTAGCATTGCCAGTGACCATGGTGGTGAATTTGAAAATTGTGATTTTAAAATGTATTGCTATGAAAATGGTTTTGATCACAATTTTTTTAGCTCTTAGAACTCCACAACATAATGGAGTTATGGAGAGAAAAAAATAAGACTTTGAAGAAAATGGCAACAACATTGCCTTTTGAAAACAATTTGCCAAAATACTTTTAGGTTGATGCTATAAATATAGCTTCTTACGTTTTAAAAAAAGTTTCCATCAAGCTTATGATTTCAAAAAGTCCTTATAAACCTTACAAAGGAAGAAAACAAATATTTCACATTTAAGATGTTTTCCATGTAAATGCTTTTGTTTTAAATAACGAAAAACACTTGGGGAAATTTTGATGCAAAAAATGGTAAAGCTATTTTCTTAGGTTATGGACTAAATTATAAAGCCTATAGAGTGTTTAACAAAAGATATTTAGTTATGGAAGAGTTTATTCATGTTGTTTTTTATGAGGCTAATGCCATATTAAGAAAGGTAGCACTCGATGATGATGGGGTGAATGAAATTAAGAATAAAATGTAAAGAATGAGCTTAAAGAACAAAGAAGATGATGGGGACAGCCTTAAAGAGAAAAATGAAGAAGAATCACCATTAGAGGACTTGTAAATAATTAAAAATTAGCATACTAATCTTTTTAAAAGCTGGAGATTTGTAAGAGATCACCTTCAAAAGCAAATCATTGGAGATCCCTTTGATGCTATGAAAACTAAAAGACGACTAAGGGAAGCTTATGAATTCATGGCATTCATTTCACAAGTAAAACCCAAGAACTTTAAGGAAGTTGAAAGGAAAAGAGTTGGATGATTGCAATATAAGAAGAACTAAGTAACTTTAAAAAAATACAAGGTTTTGACCGTAGTTCCAAGGCCAACCAACCATCCTATCATTGGTACCAAGTGGGTATTTAGGAACAAAGTAGATAAGTTTGATAATGAGGTAAGGAACCAAGCAGGGTTAGTTGTTCAAGGCGAGAATAAAAAATGAGGTATCGATTACGATGAAAATTTTGTTCTCGTAGCTAGATTAGAAGCAATTAGACTCTTGCTTGCATATTCATGTTATATGAATTTCAAATTATTCCAAATGGATGTTAAAAATACATTTCTAAATGGTTTTATTCAAGAAGAAGTATATGTGTAACAAACCTCAGTTTTGAAGATTTCAAAAAGATTGATCATGTTTATAAATTCCACAAAGCATTATATGGATTGAAGCAAGGTCGTAAAGGTTGGTATGTAAGGCTTTCAAAAATTTTAATTAAAAAAGGATTTTCTAAGGGAGGTGTAGATACTACATTGTTTATTAATAAAAGCAAAATGATTTACGTATTTTCAAATATATGTCGATGATATAGTTTTTGTAACAACCCTAATTTTTGGTATGGATTTGTTTAATGTGAGCCAAGCCAACTGGGGAGCTAAATTCAATTTTTGGGTGTATATGTTTAAGAGTTTAAGGGTATGCCTATGTCCGTAAAGCAATGAATATGATATATGAGCATATGAAGCCTCAAAATAATGTTATGCATATATTTGGCAAATGAATGGTATAGTGCATTGTTTAGCACTTTGATAAATGTGATGTTTAATGTAAATTATGCTAAGTTTTGATTTGTATACTATGTGACATAGAGCATAATGACAATTTGAATTTGATTAATGAGTACCCGCTTGGGCATTGAGCATTCTTGATGAGTTAAGATAGGGATGATAATTGTGGTACTTGGACCACAAATCTTAGAGCTTGAATATGGTGAATGTTGTTGATTTCTCACACAAGTGCACATATCATTAACAAGTAATATAATGATAAAGTAGAATTCGTTCCCATGGAGAATTGAATTAATTCCTAATTGCTAACTACTAAAATTTTAACACCTTAATCTTATCTAAACAACCTAATTATTAAAAAGAAAAATAGAAACTAATAACTAAAACTAATCTAAAATCTATTAGCAAAATTATTTTATTAAATTCGAGTGACTGCCAAATCTAAAATTATGATATCCCTCAATACCTCATTTGATTATTGTTTCTCACTCTTAACTCAGTTTAATGGATTAAGTTGCTAACCTAGAGTCCTAATTTATTTACAAGTCTCTGTCTAGTTCCTTTAAAAATATCTTTCCCAATTAACTTACTATATGTCTATGCAAATAAAATTGAAAAAAAATTCAATAAGTTCAGGCTCTAATCCTAGCTACATATGGATTATAGGTGTATGTTTACCCTATATGCAAATCAAATCACCTAATCAACTAAGTATATTTGATCATACGTTATTTTATTCAAGGTCAACCTTAATCTCTTTCATCACGATTTAACCTAGGTTTCCAATTCAATCTAATTGGCGATCAAGCAATTAGAAGCATTAAGAACAGAATAAAATAAACAAATTAAATCCATCAAACATAAGCAAAAGAGAGATAAATAAATTAGACTACGTATTGAGTTAAATCATAATCTTAGATAAATGAATTAGTACCTCATCAAGTCACATATCATCATCAAACAAAGTTTAAACATTAAAAACAAAACAAAGAAAATAAAAGAATAAGAAAAAGATATAAAAAAAATTCAAGAGTTGTATTCTTGATCTCCAAATCTTCTTGAATCTTTCAAATTCTTCTTAGCTTCGATGACTTTGTAGCCTGATTCTTAGCTTTTAATTCGATGTTTCATCCTCTCCCCTTTAAAAGTCCTCTGAAAGGTTGTTTTATAGTGCTTTAAAGTTAGGCCAAGTTAGGTGAAGAAAGAATTCAATTTGAACTAGAATTTCCTCATCAGATTATGTGGGTCGTGACCTATTTTCTCTAAAATCGTGACCTTAACCATTGAAATAATAAAAATTGTAATTGTTTTAGGACTACTACAGTGAAAAGTGGCAAACATTAGAGTTGTAGCTTTTTTTCTTAACGTTCCAATGGTCCAAGAATCACTTCATTTAAAGCTCTGTAAAGAGAGTTATGGTTAAAATACCGAAACATGTGTAGTGAAAGTCTGCACCTTGAAATTGCTCTTCTTCTTCCACTAAAATTCTTCTTTCATCAAACATCTACAAAAGCAAAAATAAATCAATAACAACTTATCTTAATCACATTAACACCAGATTAAACAAAAGTTAACTAAGATTAGATTGACTCACCTAAATTACTAATTTAAAATAATTTAAATAAAACATACTAATTTATATGCATTACTACAAGAACTAAGCTAAATTACTATCAAAATTAAGTCCAAATAACTCTATATCATAGAGTTATCAATGAACTATATGGTTTGAAGTTTCAGTGAGATTTTGACATTTGATGATATATTTAGATGTTTATATATATGATTTAATGTTATATGAATGATTTGAAGTGTTTTGGTTAAAGGGAAATGAATTAGAGGCCTTAGGAATGAATTTGGAGGCTTAAAGAAATGGAAATGTTCATTCTAGGCATGATCTTTTGATAAATATTCTACATTTATCGAAAGACACAAAGATAGAAGACTTAAGGAAACAAGATAGATGAAAACTATCAATAGATGATTGCCCAATATCTTGGCAAAGCAAAGAGGCTCAGAGACTATCAATAGATGGCCAAACGAGGTGGAGTAAAAATAGGGTTAGGGCACAATTTATCAATAGATATGAAGAACCTGTCGATAGATGAAGGTCAATGGTAACATAATTTAGTGTCATCTATTGATAGATCAGTCTAGAAAAGTGAAAATAAAAAAAGGGTTTTCGTGCCATTGCAGCTATTTTTCACCTAAAACTCTTTTTCTCTCTTTAGAACTCAAAACCCTAGCCTCTCAAATTGATTTTTGGAGCCATTTGAAGTGGATTAGAGTTTGAAAAACACTTTTAGAGGGAAGGTTGAGTATTTTTACCTATTATTTTTACTTTAGGATTGCTTATAAGGTAAGGATTTATCTCATTTGCTAAAAGATTAATCTTATATATTGAAGTTAGTTATTTTTGAAAAGCTGGTATTTTTCGAAAGCCAAGATTTAATTAATATTGAATGTTTTGATATGTTTGAAAGGGAAATAAAGTTAAATCAACTTGTTGGTGAGCTAAAGGATGATTGGAGGCTGAGAATCGAAGCTTAGCTGGGAATACCTTCAATTTGTCAAGGTGAGTGAGTTTAATTAAAAATGCATATGGTGCATGATGCCTTAATAAAGGCACTGCAATGGTGTTAAGATAGAATGTGTGTATGTATGTATATATATATGGTTGCCTAGATGTTAGTGCTTAGGCTAGGGAACCTAAATTATGGATTGAGTGTTTGTATGCTATGATGCAAGCCATATGAGATGGTCTAAGTTGTGTGTGCCTAGACTAGTAGGTTTAAAGGTTATGGTGAATCCTTAGGAATATATCACCCTAGGCGAATGAGATGTTAAGAGGATTTGATCCAATGATGCCTTAGAGACATAAAGGCACTCAGAACTTAATCAAGCTTAAAGACAATTGAAGCCCAATGAGTGTGATTTGTTGTTGGATGAGGAAACTTGAATGCTAAAGGCATAATGGCTTTATTTGTGGATTTGTGTTCCACTCAAGAAATAAATTTTGAATATTGATTGAACTTGTGGTCAAGTGGAGTTTCATCCCCATGTGGCCTTAATGTGCCTATAGGGATAGTGGTAAGCAAGGATGGTGGTATTAGTCTAGCCTTTAATTCCCGCTTGTAGTGCTTTGATGCCATTCATTTGAGACTATTAGGGGTGATGTTGACCATTGGGAGATTACTCTGGTCAATGATATAATTCTTCATCAACTGCTTCGATGTTGGGCATGATTTGATTTATCGTTAGTGGCTTTGCCTTGAACGTTATTTGATTCTCCATCGGTTGGTTACCGAGTGTGATTTGATTATATCTAAGGGAGGACCACTCATTGATTTGATTTATATATGATATGAGATAGCCGTGGAGAGGCATAGATAAATATGAGATGAATCTGATGTGATACTCTAGCGACTAAAGTGTGTTTTGGAGAATGATTTGAATAACTTTGAATGACTTTGAGAGTAAGTATAATGATGACTGTGAAAATCTTTGAAGACATTGAGGATGATAATATGTCCTATATTTGGAAATGTTTGCTAGAACATCTAGATGCATGGATGGTGTATATATTTTATATATGTGTTTAATATATATGATTTTGTTTATCTGTACCACTTACTGAGTATTATAGTACTCACTTATTTGTGTATTATGTGTAGATAAATAGGCTATAAAGCTATGTAGCAAAGGTTGTCCCATGATGGATCAATTTTTTACGTACGGTAGGTTTCTACCTACTGTGTCACTCCGCTGTGTTAGTCATGAGCTTTTGCTCCAACTTAAATTGTTGTGTATGTAGGCATGTTGTCGAATAAAGGCTTGTGCAAGGGTTGTATGATACAAACTTGCCTTGAATGGCCAATCTATGGCCTTATAAATATTTGTATGAATTATGCGCCAAGGATAATGTATTATGTTGGCACTTAAATTTTATTTATGAATAGTTGGTTATGAAATCTCGTGGCTACGTGTGTTGGGTTTGGCTATGGACAACATGCTCAAAATGCGCAGCGGAAAAAAAATTAAAATTTATAATTTAAACAACAAAAACACGCCTCCACCCATGAATCGCCTTGGTGATATTTAACACATAAAAGCACAAAATAAATTATAATTCAGAAAGTTACCTTGCCAAGTAATTTCGTAATCACAATGGCACTTCCTGAAGCAATCCCACGAACACCACAAGGAGCAAAAACCCTAGCCAATCAAGTGCTTGGCCTCTAATGGTAGTACAAACGATTGCAATTGAACCTTCAACAAAGGAGGGAGTTTTTTGACTATAATTTGTGCTAGCAAAGAGGACAACAATTGTCCTTTTCTTTGTTTTCACAATCTTGGATCATCACTCTCCCAATTTAATTCAAATGCAATCATTGTGTGTGACCCATTAGGTTCCCAACATGTTGGCAATGGAATTGATTAATATACAATCAATTCCATAGACCAAGATTGGCATCTAGCAATGCATCATGGCCACCTAATTGTTAGGAGAGTCAAAGGGTTCTTTGACAACCTTTCAGTGTACAGTCTATCAGTGTAATTCATTCCCTCATCATATATCCCAAAGATGATAAGAGCTTGGTACAGTGTCTACTCTTATTGACTTTTATATTTGTTCCTGCAGTTATAGCATTAGCTTTATAGAGAGTTATGAAACCTTTTCATAATCTCCATGTCGCCTTGGCCAAGGACTTCACCAAGCTAATGTTAACCAAGAACCGATAGGATATGTCCTCTAAAACACTTGAGGTGATGATTCCTATCTTGACCACTTATTTGCCTTCACATGCTTCATACTATACCTAAAAGCATCCTGTTTTGGCATCCTTGGTTAGGCACCCGTAGGGATGAAATCAAAGCATAACATTCCACATATAAGACAACCTGTTGCCTCAAGTCTAGGGAGTATTTACATGACTAACACATGAGAACTGTTGCATAGACACTGGAGTGTATTACCAAATGCACTTCTCATGGCGGATCATGTTTAGTGAACTTGCTCTCCTAGGCAAGCACCTATATTCTAGTTCCAAGTATCTCTATACTTCAATCTATGAGATCGATTGCTTACTTCCAAAGTAAGGAACATAGAATATACTAGTCTCTAAGCATCATTGATGTCCAGTCTCAATGATACATTGACTAGGAACATTTTGAGATTATGCTTTGATGCATAAGAATCTCATAACTGCAACCCATTACAGTTTCCTTGCAAGGCATATTAATCTCATGGACTTCATCCAGTTAGACTTATAACTCATTACAATTGTTGTCTTATTGATGAAGGAAAACCTTTAATCATTCAACATGAATGATACTATTGCATGATTGGAATCAAGCCTTAACCAATCCTAATTGGCTGCAGGGCTCATCCCAACATCTCCCACTAGCACAAAGCCAATTGCTACCTCATCGTATGTGGATTCAATCCATCTTGCAATCATGCTTGCATGTAGACTCACTTGTGCCCTTTAATGTAGTTAATTACTTTTATTTATCTTTTTGATGTCCATACATCACATCATGTCATGTTACTATATCTAAATCGAATGAGACCCAGGTTCTGTTAGTATGGCTCCATTGTTACATTAATAATGTTCAGAACCTTTTATTAGTTCCATGGACTAATGATCTAAGCATCTTCCTATTAGAGCCCTTTTAATAGGATGCATATGACTTTAATTATATACATGTATATAGTCCTCTTTCTTTTTTTGGAACCATTCCAACTAAACTATGTTGTATGCATCATATGCATTTGTCACTTTTCATTGTGCTATCCGTCCCTTTTAAATTTTGGCACTTTCTTTGTATATACATTGCATCGCATGTAATTGTATCACCAAAGAATTGTATTCACTCCTACTAACCTCTTTTTATGTATGAAATAAGTACACTTATACATTTTATTAAATCCAACCCTTTGGATCCCATTTAATAAAACAAAGCGCATAACTTCAACGAAAAACATATTTAGTAGTCCATCATAATACATCTCTGATGTATCCTACTAAATCCATGGAGTTCTCATACATGTGATTATGCATCTCTATGCAAAATCTTAAGAGTTAGATTCCAATGTAACCATATAATAACTAAGAAACTTCTTTCTTAGTGTCTTCATGCTCCCACTAAATCCAAGATCTTTTGTGAGAGTAATAATCAAACTCTTTTGAATTTTCTGTGATGTTACATACATACATCTCAATGTATGCTTGGAATCATATTGGTTTGGAATAATATAGTTGGCTACATATATATATTGGAAAGATATGGACCAAATCATATCATTATATGAATTTGCTTTCTTCTTTAAATAAACATCTCTATGTTTTATTCATAAGAAAGTTCCATTTCATATGAATCTCATTCATCTTTTGAATAATTAATTAATAAGTAAGAGTAATCTTCACTAAGATCATATCTTAATAAGAATACTTCATACTATATAGCTCGTATGATCTTATGTTTGAATTCTCTGAACATTTCAAGGTTTCAAATATTATTTCTTTAAGTATACAAGACAAAATCTTAATTTGGTATTGTTTAAACTTAAAGAATTAGAAACATTTTCCATAACATTTTATGTTCAATGGTTCGCATACATTTATATGTATAAGACCTTTTGAACATACCAAGTCATTCACTTTTGCATGAAAATTGATTTGGTCATATAAGAATTACTATCTCCTTTATGATTCCCAATCAAAAAGGATCTAAGTATCTTCATACTCTAATTCTTACTTTAATGACCAAGACAAAATGCCATAATTGAGATCATATACAATCAGTTTTCTTGACATTTATATTGACCATTGACTTATTACTATTGTTTTGCACTTTATGTCATTACATAAATGCATTCAACATCTAGTATCGAATACTCATGGTGTTAATACAACAATAGTAACTTCTAACTCAATCATAAACTTTGGCAAAGTAGAAGCTTCTATAAGCTTCTCTTTTTTTTTTTTTTTACTCTATCAAGGAAACATTTTTTTTTATTAGTCTCTCCTTTGTCCATCTTTACCATATAGATGTTTGAGAACATTTCTCAGTTAGTGCCATTATTGTGGTTGTCTTCTCAATTCACAATTAAGGCAATATAAATTCCATCTCATAGAAGTACATTTCTAATTATGAGTTGTATTTGGTAGAGATTGTGGAACGAACAACCTTTTGCTTGAGAACATTTCTCAAATCCTAGTACTTTTAAAAGGGGTTTGGTCTAGTGAGTTTGATTTGCATCCAAGATGCACTATAGTGATAGATTATTAGCCATGTATATAAATTATGTCTAAACAGATAAAATAAAGCAATAAGTAAATATCATGCATATACTATTTAAAACAAGGTTTTAAAATTTTAAATAGTTCTCCCACTATTTTCTACAAGATAATAACCTTCTATATCACCTTGAGAGATCTCTACTAGGATTCTCTTAGTGGGCTAGGATCCCATCCATCTAGTCATGACCTTGAGTGTGCTCAACAAACCATGATAGGTGGATTAGGTAGGTAACTAAGCTTACCAATTGTATCTTTATACAACTCCTAGATCAGCTAGGTGACAACACATTGCCTAAACATATCATATATGTTTCGCCAAGCCTTTACCTCTAGTTTCATAATAATCAAGTTTCCAAGCATCTGGATTTTATGAAACTAGTTGAGTGAGACCCACCAATAGCTCAAACATACTCGTGTAAAAGTGTGACCTTGAGTGTGCTCAACAAGTCTTCGATTAAAAGAGCAGCCATGTTATCTTGCTATATGGTGGAAGGCAACTTGCTCATGCGTGGCATGTGACTCAATATATAATGAAGGATTTTGTTTTTGCCTTTATTAGGGTCTCATCTTTGCATGCATAGCATTTATTAAATTGCATAAAATAAATCTATCACATGCATACTACTTTGTATTGCATAGCATTTATTAAATTGCATAAAATAAATCTATCACATGCAAACTACTTTGGATGATCATGGACTTTAACTATACTAATTTCCTTGAGCCATTAAAGGAAACTAGCTTGGTCAAACCTAGGGGATTACATAAAAGAATCTTCAAAATTTGCTTGTAATCTTTTTGTCCTTCTTGGCGCCTTGAATCCCCATCGTCAATTTTTCCAAAATTCAATTCCTAATCTATCCTAATTCTAATTACATTTGAATGTAGAAACCTCGAGTTACATTCGAGGGGAGTAAGATAAGGAAAGAATTTTACAAACTGAGATAAAGAGATAAGGCAGGACATGCAAGTCCTATTTCAAAAATACCAAGAATATACATTCAACCATAGCATACTCATATTAGGCCTAAGTCCATAATCATCCACATATATTTATCAATATGAATAAAATTTAAAGACATGTCTCATTCAAATTGTTAATCATATAAGGTATTTGAGATTAGCGATTTTCAAAATTTGAATTTTGCCAATTTCAAATTTTTTGAGTAACTATTTAATTCTATATATATGGAAACTTTTTCATATATAGTAAGTATTACTAATCAAAGTTAGTAATTTATCCATTCCTAATCTTCTTAGGATCAGAATTAAAATTTTTATTATAAATTAAAACATTTTTAATTTGTGCTCCTAAACATTTTACACAACCTATTATTAATCTCATTTAATTAAAGATTGAATGTCTATTATAACCTAATCTTATTAGGAAATAACTTAGACAATTTAATCTTTAAATTTAATGTCAATTTAGAATTATCTTCTTAGAAGAAGTTAATTCAAAACAAAATTTGTCCATGAATATTTAGACTCCCATTACTCCTAGGAATCTAATTCCAAAATTAATGTAGTCTGAATTATTTAAATTTTGACACCCTTAAACTAAGGAATCACATTCCATAATTTATGAAATAAATTATCAATCTTTATGGAACATATTCCATAATTTATTGGCTAAAGAAGATATTTTAACTTCCATAATTTTAGAAATCACATTTCTTTATTTGTGGATGTTAATGCATCATCTTTGACATCCTTAATTTTAGGAATCATATTCCTTAAATTAAATGTTTCAAAAACATAATTACAGAACCAATTCCATAACTTATCCTCAGCCAATTAACTAATTTAATTGATCATTTATTGGTGTAAAATTTGGACAAATTCTATGTCTTAACCAAGACACTGTCCTGCTGCAGACAGCAACAGACATGTCTTAATTACGTGGCATTATGGTGGTCTGTCTTTAGAAATTTAATTCCAATAAAATTTATCCTGATAGATAACTCATGGAACTATTCCAGAATAAATTTTCAGGATTTTAGGAGATGATTTTGCCATTCAAAAAATTAAAAAACCGTGACCTTTATCTGCAGGAGACAGAATTGGTTTTTGAGTACTTTTGAAATTCTTTGGGGCTAAAACTTAGGAATTTAATTCCTAATGAAATTTTTCCTGATATATAAACTTTCAGGATTTTAGGAGGTGATTTAGCCATTCAAAAAATTCAAAAACCTTGACCTCTATCTGCAGGAGGCAGTTTGGGTTTTGTCTTTCTTTTGAAGTTATTTGGTGGCATAAAATCAGGAATTTAATTCCCAATTAAATTTCCTTTGGTAGACAACTTATGGAACAATTCCATAGTAATTTTCCAAGATTTTAGGAAACATTTTTAGCTGTCAAAAAAATTCAAAACCGTGGCTTGCTGCTGCAGAGGCAGCAACAGTTTTGACTCCACCAACTCAGTTTTATGAAGGCTTAATTCTAGGGATTTAAATCCCTAAAATTCTTGGCAATAATTTGGATAATATATGTAACCCTTCCATAAAAAATTCCTCAGGCAATTGGTGCAACTAATTGCACAAATTTAGGCCTTTCTAGGTTGCCAAGCCAAACAAAACTGTGACTATCACTGCTGCAAACAACAGCTGTTTCAACCATAATTTGGTAGCTTTACCTCCACCATTTGCCACACATAATCACCCATCTTGGAACATTTCCAATGTGTATTGATCCCTTAATTTTCTTGTATTTTATGAAGCACTTAAACCTCACTTTAATGGCTGAAAATGGACCAATACCATGGCTGGACAGAATCGAATTCTGCCAATTGAATCACACCATAATGTCATGAGATCAAATCTTTATTTGCTAAATTAATTTGTGCATCTCATGCACTTGTTAATCTACAATATTTTGACATTAAAATGAGATTAATATAATGATAAATAAATTTTAAAATTTACAATTAAAATCTATCTAGAGATCAAAATAACTAGAACAAATTGTAAAATTTTAAAACTTACTAATTTGTGTAGAACAAAACCCGAACACCTCATATTCCTTTTCAACAAGGCATTAACAACAATAGACATAAAAATGTGTTAAAATCGAAGCAAGGAAGGCTCTGATACTACTGTTGGGTTTGGCTATGGATGGCATGCTCAAAATGCACAGCGGAAAGAAAATTAAAATTCATAATTTAAACAACAAAAACATGCCTCCACCCATGGATCGCCTTGGTGATATTTAACACATAAAAGCACAAAATAAATTATGATTCAGAAAGTTACCTTGCCAAGTAATTTCGTAATCACAATGGCACTTCCTGAAGCAATTCCGCGAACACTACAATGAGCAAAAACCCTAGCCAATCAAGTGCTTGTCCTCTAATGGTAGTACACACGATTGCAGTTGAACCTTCAACAAAGGAGGGAGTTTTTTAACTATCTTTGTGCTAGCAAAAAGGACAACAATTATCATTTTCTTCTTTTTCACAATCTTAGCCGAACCTCTCTTGAAAATTGCTTCATAAGCAATTTTCTCTTTCACACAAAAGGAGTGGTGGCAAAGAGAGAAAACACTTTTCTTTTTCTGACAAAAACTACATTCTCTTCAATTGTGAAAAAACGCTCTTGAAAATTGTTAAAAGGTGACTTATATAGTTAGGTTAAGATAACTTCAATTTTGCAATTAAGCCTTCAATATTATAACCATTATAATATTGGGCCCATTACTTAATTAAACTCTTTTAATTAAGTCCTTGGAAAGTAAAATCAAAATTAATTTCCTTTATATTTTGCAATAAAGACCTTATAATTATAACTATTTATAATTATGTCTAAAACTTAATTAAACTCTTTTAATTAAGTTTATGGAAGTTAATTACCTAACATGTGATTTAAGTCTAACTTAAATCATCACTCTCCCAATTTAATTCAAATGCAATCCTTGTGTGTGACCCATTAAGTTCCCAACATGTTGGCAATAGAATTGATTAATATACAATCAATTCCATAGACCAAGATTGGCATCTAGCAATGCATCATGGCCACCCAATTGTTAGGAGAGTCAAAGGGTTCTTTGACAACCTTTCAGTGTACAGTCTATCAGTGTAATTCATTCCCTCATCATATATCCCAGAGATGATAAGAGCTTGGTACAATGTCTACTCTTATTGACATTTATATTTGTTCCTGCAGTTATAGCATTAGCTTTATAGAGAGTTATGAAACATTTTCATAATCTCCATGTCGCCTTAGCCAAGGACTTCACCAAGCTAATGTTAACCAAGAACTGATAGGATATGTCCTCTAAAACACTTGAGGTGATGATTCCTATCTTGACCACTCATTTGCCTTCACATGCTTCATACTATACCCGACAGCATCTTGTTTTGGCATCCTTGGTTAGGCACCCGTAGAGATGAAATCAAAGCATAGCATTCCACATATAAGATAACCTGTTGCCTCAAGTCAAGGGAGTATTTACACGACTAACACATGAGAACTGTTGCATAGACACTGGAGTGTATTACCAAATGCACTTCTCATGGCGGGTCATGTTCAGTGAACTTGCTCTCCTAGGCAAGCACCTATATTCTAGTTCCAAGTATCTCTATACTTCAATCTATGAGATCGATTGCTTACTTCCAAAGTAAGGAACATAGAATATACCAGTCTCTAAGTATCATTGATGTCCAGTCTCAATGATACATTGACTAGAAACATTTTGAGATTATGCTTTGATGCATAAGAATGTCATGACTGTAACCCATTACAGTTTCCTTGCAAGGCATATTAATCTCATGGACTTCATCCAATTAGACTTATAACTCATTATAATTGTTGTCTTATTGATGAAGGAAAACTTTTAATCATTCAACATGAATGATACTATTGCATGATTGGAATCAAGCCTTAACCAATCCTAATTGGCTGTAGGGCTCATCCCAACAACGTGTTATATGATTATGAACTTTGAGGCTTACTCGAGTTTAACGGGCTAGCTTATTAGGCTCGTGTGTCTGTCACGAACCCTTGAGATAGGTCATGACAAAGTTGATATCAGAACACCTAGGTTTAGAGCATCTTATGTTCTATTACATGTGTCAACAGAGTGTCAAGACTAGTGTAAAGTCTTGTTCATGGTTTTGTTACTACAGCACAAGTTATGAGCAAGATGTTGCATAAACTCCCAAGCCCTTAGTAAAGCCTACACTTTGAACATTGGAATATGAATGTTGGACATGGTGATACTTCGGTTTAGGTAAGGATGCCACCTTGAGACACGAGACACTGAAAGGTAAATTGGAACGAGACCCTCCTAATGATATGTTAAAATATGGATGTGTTCCAATGACTTCTAGTCATAGTGGATGAGATAGGACTGTTAAGTCCATTAGAGCTAGATGGTTTGGTAAGTGATGGCTTTTACCTCTAATGGTGAATTGGATATTTGGAGTTATGTTATGAAAAGTGTTTTGTGTTAATGTTACATTTGAAATAATTATGGTTTGTTAGAGTGCTAAAGTGGCACAAAGAATCATGCTTGATGTAAAGAAGGCACTAATTCAATTGGTACGCTAGTTGATAATGCATGATTTTCTAGATGTTGGGCATGATCATTAATGGTAATATGGTGAGTTACCTAAATGGAACCTTATATTTGACTTGACAACCATGAAAGTGGGTATTGCAATTGAAAGGTGAAATATATACCTTAACAACATGATTGACTACATTAGACAATGCATAAAGTCAATGTAGAGAGAGAGAGAGAGAGAGAGAGATTACGATCTAGGTAATAAGAGGACCTGTCATCGAACATCCCTTCAAATTATTGGGGACATTAAATAAAGGAAGATTTCCATGTGATTGTGAAACTCAGTAGTTGAAAAATGTACAATATGATGTTTCGGGAATGATAAATATTTAGAGTTTGACTATTTAGCATTGAAATATGCCTAAAAGGTGATTTCAGCATACCACATAAATGCGGAATAGGTATTTCCAAATTAATGTTTTGAATATGTACTTGCCAAGAAAAACAAGTTTTGTAAGTTATGGGTTACATGATCATGGATTATTGGTAACTTATATGTATATAAGCCCTGTATAATTTAGATTAAAATCAAGACACCTTAGTCAATTTAATGGTATTGACATCTAGCATAAATGGATTAGATGCTATTAAGTATGATGTGGGCCCCAAATTATGGATGAATATGGATGTTATCATGAATAGTTTTGAGCATTGGGAAATGAGTTCTCTAAATGATTTGATCTAAAAAAGGGATTGTTGTAAAAATTTGAACCACAGAGTGGTGATTCGATGGAAAGATGCACTTAGATTGAATAGGCCAATTAAATTTGAATTGTATTTGTTATTGTTAATGATTGACATACTAGAAATGATTTGGAATATCGAGAAGCCATGATTTTTAGTGTATGGCTCCAATTTAGAGTATGTTTCAAGATCCCCTAGTTCAGTAACGATGGTTTAAATGAGATTATCTTGGGATAAAGTGTTGGTTGTTATGGCTATAAGTGTAAACAAATGCCTAAAGTTTGGACCCCACCCCAGCAAATTAAAAGCTAGCCTTGTAGGAAGAATGATGGCATGTATAACATGAGTTTAGTAGAGCAAAGATTCCTGCCCTGTGACTTTCATATTTTATTAGTGGCTTCTGCATTGAATGATGGTTCTGATAATTACGTTGGTGGTGTTATCATTGGACATGTTTGCTATGAGGAAACATATATTTGGTGCTATCTAGGGGGGATTGCTCTTTTGCATGTGTTTAATGGGCAGCTATGTTTTGAATAAGTTTTTCACGTTTTGTTTGATCAACGATTCTGATTTATGGCATCAGATGTGAGCCTAGATAATGAGGCTGATTATTACGATGAAAGATATTTATAATAAGATAATATTGAGCTTAATAAAGAGGCTGAACTTGAATGACCATGAATGTCTCATGAGTAACTTGATAGTATACGAGTATACGCTCGTAAGGAAAGAGATGGTTGATAACCAAGGGTGGAACCCTAGAATTGTGTGGTGGTCACTATAAGGTTATGTTTTGAGGTAACATGATGCAGTGGAGTAATTTAATGATGAAATTATGATTATTGCCTTAGACACTGACCATTTATTATGGATTTTTATCCATTTTATGAACACTCTTGGTGAGGTAGCTCAAAAGGTTTCTCCCAAGGTGAAAAATGTAAAGCCTAAAGAGTCGATGGATATATGTATAAATGATAAGGTACAAGAATGTTGAATTGAGCAATGACTTCTTTCCTTTATGCAGACTCGACGATGTATTGGTCTTGATATGCTTGTGGAGGCAGGACATAAAAATGTGAAGAATGCCTAATAAAGTAACGCAATTATTAGATGGTGATGCATAACAATTGGAGCTGTGATTGGTAAGTTGGAAGAGACAACAAAATAAGTTTGTCATCATGTTTATGGTTGACATTTTGGCTTAAAAAGCACTGATTGCATGTTAATTCCCTAATATTAATTTAATGAGTAATGATGGCTTTTGAAATATGTGATGTTTAAAGGTGGGGTGTAAATAAAGCTCGAGTAAATAGAAATAGTGGAGAAACGGCGAATGCCCATACTAGTTAATGAGACATGTGAATTACTTAGAGGTTGGCCAACTACTTTTGATGATTTGATTACACCTTCACTTGAATGCATCCTCTGTGTATGTGTAAACTTAAAAAGGGGACATCAATTATTAATTGGCTTGGGAAAGTGTCACGACCCAATTCCCAAGCCATGATTGGCGCAAGGACCCAACGGGCATAGCCCACCAAGCCCAAGCAAGCCTATGTTATTTATTTATATTTTTACTTGATGTCTTCTTGACTAAGACATCCTCACACATCGCACCCAGTGTGCACAAAGCCAACTCACAATGGCATTATAGATAAAATATGCACATACATATTGGTCAAACATAAAATTTGACAATGTACATTACATGTACATAATTACAATACAAAAGGCCTATGACTTCTAGCGGAGAATTTATAAGAAAAACAGGCAACTATTGAATGCCGGACACCTACCAGAAGACGAACTACAGTGATTCCTCGATCTAGGATTCTACAATCTCTTGATCTGAAAACATGAATTTTTGAAAAAGGTGAGTACAATACTCAGTGAACGAATGCCTATGACTTCCAGCGGAGAATTTATAAGAAAAACAGGCAACTATTGAATGCCGGACACCTACCAGGAGATGAACTACAGTGATCCCTCGATCTAGGATTCTACAATCTCTTGATCTGAAAACATGAATTTTTGAAAAAGGTGAGTACAATACTCAGTGAGCGAACATTAGGTGGGAACAAGCAATAATATCCAAGAAGGATTTAAAACCATGATGCACACACTTGGAACAAAACCATTTTTATTCAATTCAATATTAAACCCTTTCCCCTCAATTCAAATTAATTTACAATAAAGAGTGCTCAATTTCACATATATATACACACATAGATGAACACGAATATCACCACTATCTCACCAGCTCATGTGCAACCCCCACATCGCGCACATAGCTGTAGTTATTGTTTGCATCCCCCCACATCGTGCACAGGCAATATCATCCTCTATATATCCGCACCCATTATCACCGACATGTGCTCCCCCACATTGTGCACATGTACGGTTATAATTATCACACAATATTATTTGTCAATGCATATCACACATATACACATATATAGCAGCATATTATAGGGGCACATGAATTCATGCCTTTATACATATCACAATTCACACATCAAACATTTTTTATCAATGACTTGTTCCCCGGCATGTAATTTAAGAAATTTGGATAAAGTCATTCAGATTATCCATCTCAATACATATACATTTTTCAAAACAATTTGAAATGCAAATTCACTCACAATTGTTGAAAATCCAGATTCGGGGTGCACTCAGACTAATAGTCCACAAGCGCGATTCCTTTGCCTTTTTCGGACGTCTCACCACCTTGACAAATAACAAAGTCGAAGAATTTACTATATTGTCCCTAAATTGTTATAAACTAACTTAAATTACTAATGCATGATATGCAAATGCAAAAATACGTTCGATTATCACTTAAACGCGATATCAAATCTAAATGATGGCTAAATGATGGACTTCACAGGACTGATATTCCCATTCAGCCACAAATGCCTCCTTTAAAGGAGTAGACACCACTAATTGTTCTTCTCTCCTAACACATTCTTTACCCAATCGAAGTGCAAAGTATGAAGAGATAAAAGAATGAGTAGATCTAAGGTCAAACAATACTCTAGCATCCATATTACAAATGAAAGAGTACTTGAGACTACTGCATTGGACGTCTAGGCATCTTGGGGAGTCAAAGCATATACCCTCGCTTTGCCTCTTCCTGCGAAACTTTGACGTCTAGACCCAACGGGTTTACCCCTAAAAGAAGCAGCAGCACCTCTATCTCGTGTCTCACTAACCTTATGGCCAATTGAGACAGCTATCGAAAGAGCAGACAAAGCTGACCGAGTAGAACCACGAACCGAACCTTGCGGTTGTTGGGCCATCGGGTAGTTCCTCCACATGTGTCTAGGCTGGCCACAATTAAAACAAGTTTTTATAAGACGATAGCATTGTCCTTTGTGTGGCCTCCCATAATTATCGCAAGAAATGATAGCTTGATTATTCTGCCTAGAATCTTGCAGCTGCTTCCTTCCACTAAAAGCATTCTGCCCTGACCCAGCGCTAGCACTCACCACATCACTTCCCTATTGGGGAAACCTTGATCCCCTCTGTGGGCCTTAATGGCTAGAGAATGAAATTCTACTACTAAAATCTCCACGGCCTTGATAACCCTTTGTTTTGGCCCTTTTTGCTCTATCTCTTGCGGCCTTACTCTCACCGGTCTTCATCTCAATTCATTGAGCACAATCTACTACCGCAGAGTACATATGGAAATCTCGAGAGGCGACAGTTTTAAACAATGGTTCCACCAGTCTATCCACAAACCTTTGGACCTTCATCTCCTCGGTGGAAACCAAATATGGTGCATATTGAGACAGCTGCGTAAATTTTATATCATACTTCGACATTGTCATGCCCAGGGTCTATACTAATGCCTCAAACTCTCTAGCTCTGGCATTTCGCACACTATGCTATAAAAATTGATCTAGGAAGGTAGTACTAAATTCACTCCAAGTCAACAGTTGAGCATTTGTTGGTCTACCCCTTCGCAATGAGTCATAGCATTCTTGTGCTACATTTTCTAATTGGAAAGCTGTTAACTCCACTGATCTAACACTAGAACATCCTAGGACATTACAGATCTTTTCCATCTTATCCAAGAAAACCTAGGGTCTCTCCGATGCATCCGACCCCGTAAATGATGGAGGTTTAAGTTTAAGAAAGTCAATGAGTTAAACCTCTACCTGACCTCTTTCACCATCGATAGGTTGGCGGTTGGTCTGGCCTTGGGAGCTAGGGGATGTTTGTGCTACGTGTCTCCCCTCTATTATTTTCTGTATATCCTCCATACTGGCTGCTATCATTTCTACAATCCAATTAACTCCCTATAGACCCGTCGCCAATTCCTTAATAGTAATGCCCCCAGTCGGTGGCCTATCAATCTCACCTATAGGCTGTCCCCCATCTCTCATTCTCACGGGAGTAGCCGCCCTTACTTGTCTAGTGGCCCTGCCACATCTACCTCTGCCCCTACGGGTGGGTGCCCGTGGCCTATTAATCATCTCAGTGGGGACATCTTGCTCCCCCACTTGTCTAGAGGTGGCCCGTGTCTTACGTGGTATTTTTACCTAGACAAGAGCAACACCCATTATTAAACACAATTAAGAAAATAAGGTGGTTTCTAAGATAGGGAATTTATGCAGTCATTTGGTTATGAGATGTGCCGCGGCTCACAATTCATAATCAAAGATCCCACATAAAGACCCGACTCTCTACTAGATCAACCAAGAACACCCTAGGACCTAAACAACCTAGGGCTTTAATACCAACATTGTCACGACCCAATTCCCAAGCCATGATCGGCGCAATGACCTAACGGGCATAGCCCACCAAGCCCAAGCAAGCCTATGTTATTTTTTTTGTTTTACTTGATGTCTTCTCGACTAAAACATCTTCACACAACACACCCAGTGTGCACAAAGCCAACTCACAATGGCATTATAGATAAAATATGCACATACATATCGGTCAAACATACAATTTGACAATGTACATTACATGTACATAGTTACAATACAAAAGGCCCATGACTTACAGCGGAGAATTTACAAGAAAAACAGGCAACTATTGAATGCCGGACACCTACCAGGAGATGAACTATAGTGATCCCTCGATCTAGGATTCTACAATCTCCTGATCTGAAAACATGAATTTTTGAAAACGGTGAGTACAATACTCAGTGAGCGAACATTATGTAGGAACAAGCAATAATATCCAGGAAGGATTTAAAACCATGATGCACACACTTGGAACAAAACCATTTTTATTCAATTTATTATTAAACCCTTTCGCCTCAATTCAAATTAATTTACAATAAAGAGTGCCCAATTTCACATATATATACACACATAGATGAACACAAATATCACCACTATCTCACCAGCTCATGTGCAACCCCCACATCGCGCACATAGTTGGAGTTATTGTGTGCATCCCCCTACATCGTGCACAGGCAATATCATCCTCCATATATCTGCACCCATTATCACCGACATGTGCTCCCCCACATCGTGCACATGTACGGTTATAATTATCACACAATATTATTTTTCAATGCATATCACACGTATACACATATATAGCAGCATATTATAGGGGCACATGAATTCATACCTTTATACATATCACAATTCACACATCAAATATTTTTTATCAAGGGCTTGTTCCTTGGCACGTAATTTAAGAAATTTGGATAAAGTCATTCTGATTATCCATCTCAATACATATACATTTTCCAAAACAATTTGAAATGCAAGTTCACTCACAGTTGTTGAAAATCTGAATTCTGGGTGCACTCGGACTAATAGTCCTCAAGCGCGATTCCTTTACCTTTTTCGGACGTCTCACCACCTTGACAAATAACAAAGTCGAGGAATTTACTATATTGTCCCTAAATTGTGATAAACTAACTTAAATTACTAATGCATGATATGCAAATGCAAAAATGCATCCGATTATCGCTTAAACGCGATATCGATTAAATTCGACCAATCGCCCGATTAATTGACGATTGTGTTCAAACCACCTTCAAATTAATCTGTTTCTCTTCTAAAACCTTAATTCACCAATCACATTTGAAATAACTAATTTCAGCATTGAAATCCCTCAATTCTTTTAGGTAAAAATTCGATCATTAGAGTGTACTAACACCGTAATTTTTCCTAGTCACGTTTCTCACTTAATTCTTTATTTTTCCAATTCATTTTCCTTGAAATTTAAACAATTCCTCCTTGATATTCAACCCTCATGATTCGGCCAATGAAGAACCCTAGAGAAATTGAATGTTTCTTTTGTATTTTTGTTCATAACCATTCTTAACTATCACCAAACATCAACATAGTCCAAAATCAAGCTAATCCAACATCAATTTCTCTTCCATACCCATTTTTGAGAATTGAATTCATCATGATAACTCAATATTCATATATGGAAAATAAGGAATAAAGCATGGGTAGGCTAAGTATCAAGCAAAACTAAAGAAATTTTACCTTTATGTTGCTTGATCTTTGAAAAATCCTTGAAATCCCTTGATTTCTTAGCCAAATTTTTGTTTTTCTCCTTTGTTCTTCCTTTGTTCTTGTTGCTGGTTGTTTAGGCCGAATATGGTGAGAGAAAATGGGTTTTATGGGCTGATTTTTATGCTTTAATATTAAAATACTAAGGCTTGACACATGGCATAAAGCCATTGAACCATTATTTCAATTATTTGACTTTTGCTATGGAATTTTCCACCACAATTATTCTTGTATTTATCCAATCCTACCACAAATAAAATCCATTGGTCTTGACAAGTGCTGGGGTGAAAAATTTACCGATTTACCCCCAAAGCGAAAAAATTACGATTTTACCCCTATACTCCGAAATGTACCGAAATTACATTATTTTCACTTTCTAACCTCAAATAACACTAATATTGATCAATCTTAATCAAATGGGGCCAAAATCTTTTCTAAAAATTCTCGTTTTGTCCTTTAGTGGCAAAATTACCATTTTACCCTTGTGCTCTAAAAATATCAGAAATCATAATTTTTCACTGCTAAACTTCATTTTATACTCCAATAATCATATTATATTTCATATAATTATTCTTGGTCAAATGTAATCAAATCTTTGCTAAAAATCTCCATTTTGTCCTTAAATGACAAAATGACTGTTTTACCCCTAATCAGTCAATTTTCCCGATTGACTCCAAATTAGACCTTGAACTCCGAATCACCATTCTAAGTGATTCTGTAGGTTTTAGAATTTTCAAATTAATCTTAGAATTTCTATTAAACTAGTTCGAGGCTCGATTTAACTTGGTTGTACTACTCGATACAATACCGTCTTTTAATCGAGCTTGATAGGGTCTCACAGAAAGGTTGTAAGAAGCACTTTAAATGCAAGGTCGAGGTGTTAAAAATGGTACGACATCCATAAGTGAAGGGTCAATAAAAGGTCAAGAGCTGGATGCTTGAAAACATGTTAAAGGCCGATGTGCTAGATTGTGGAATCTCTTGGAGATTGATATTTAGATCCGACAGAATTTGACTAGATTGATGATCTTAAGTCTAAAGGTCCATGGAGCCATATGGTATTTTAATATGCAATATTTTGAGGATGGAGATTAATGTTTAGTATTGACTAAGGCTGGATATGCCTAACACATGAAATTATGAGGTTAATTTTGTGAATTGGTTTTTGATAAGGAATAATGAGTTACCATATTATGATGAGTTGGCGACGCATAGATAGATGGCACTGAAATGACTTTGAAACAAATTGCAATTAATTACATATGAATATGCCTTATGTGAGATGAATTAACAATGATTTTTACGCTTGTAAGGAGATTACCACCCAAAAGAGTATTGGAGATGGGATTAAACTTTTGAGGTAATGTACTGAATTTAATATGGGCAATATATATCTCACTTAGTTAGATTAAAAAAATTCAAAAATTTTTTTTAAAAAACAGAGAATTTAATACCCCTAATTATTTGTATGAATTGTGTAATGTAAGCCAAGCCAATTGGTGAGCTAAATTGAATTTTTGGGTGTATATATTTAAAATTTAAAGGTATACCTATGTTTATAGAGTAGTGAATATGATATATGAGCATGTAAAGCCTTAAAATAATGTTGTGCATATGTTTGGCACATGAATGGTATAGTGCATTGTTTAGCACTTTGATGAATATGATGTTTAATATAAATTTTGCTAAGTTTTGATTTGTATACTACGTGACATAAAGCATAATGAGGATTTGAATCTGTGTGATGAGTACATGCTTAGTTATTGAGCATTCTTGATGAATTGAGATGGGTATGATAATTGTGGTTCTTAGACCACAAATCTTAGAGCTTGAATATGGTGAACTATATGGTTTGAAGTTTAAGTGAAATTTGGACAATTGATGATATATTTCGATGTTTATATATAAGATTTCATGATATATGAATGATTTGAAGTGCTCTGGTTGAAAGGAAGTGAATTAGAGGCTTAAGAAATGAATTTGGAGCCTTAAAGAAGTGGAAATGTGCATTCTGGGCATGATCTATTGATAGATATTCTATATCTATTGATAGATACAAAGATAAAAGGCTTGGGGAAACAAGTTGGATGAACATCTATCGATAGATGACTGCCAAGAACTTTACAAAGCAAAAAGGCTTGGAGACTATCGATAGATTTGTGAATCATTAGATAGATGGCCAAATAGGGAGGAATAGAAATAGGGTTAGGGCATAATCTATCGATAGATTCGAGGAATCCATCAATAGATGAAGGTCAACAGCAACATAATTTAGTGGCATATGTCGATAGATCATTCTGGAAAAGTAAAAATAAAAAAAGGCTTTTCAAGCCATTTGAGCCATTTTTCACCCAAATCTCTCCTTTTCTCTTTAAAACTTGAAACTGTAACCTCCTAAACTCTTTTAGAGGTAAGATTGAGCGCTTTAACTAATTGATTTTTAGTTTAATCGATTAATAACTTAGAATCGATTTGGTCTTGTTTTAATGAGAGTTTTTCCCTTGAGTTTGCTAAGGATTTGGAACTAGGAATTAAACAGTCTCGCTTCTAAGGTAAGGATTTAGGTCATTTTTCAAATACAAGATGGTTTATGAAATAATTTAGGAATTTAAAGAATTGGCCTTTCAAAACTCAAGAATCGATTCTCAATGAGAATTGTAAAACTCCTAAAATGTTAAGGAACAAAGAATCAATTCTTATCACCTTAAAACCAACTCTTGCACTTTAAGTCAGGAACTATTTAAGTCTCTGTAACCACAATTTTCATTTTTAAAGGTCTTCAAAAGTTAAGATTTCTCAATCTTTTCTTTTTAAAGAAATTTTCTTTCTCCAAAAGTAGACATCTAAAAATCAAAAGATTGAAACTTTCTCAAAAAGCTTTTCACTTTCAAATTCACTTGAGCTCCAATTGACATATTTTCAAGTACAAGACATCCAAGAGTAGAATTGGTTTTTTGCATAAAGAATAAGCATCTCCCTTTCAAAACCTCAATTCTTCATACCAAACCTTCAGAGTAGAATTAGTCATTAGAGTAAATTATTGTATGTTGAAAATCTAAGAAAAATATGATGGTATGAATTTCTGTGTTTAAGAAAAGTAGTCTATCAAAAATTAGTTCAAGTGTTTTATTTAAATGCAACCACCGAATATCAAGGAGATAATGATGAAGATATCAAAGACCACAATGATTCATTCGTTACATTAGTCAATGGAAAGGAGATCATTATCACACGAACATTGCTACAAAAATTGTTAAAACTGAAACCCATCAAAAAAGATTCTATCATTAAGATAAATGAAGCAAACAAAATCCCATATGATGAGCTAGAAGCTAAATTCTTGATTGGTCTGATCATTTTAGCAAAGAATCCAAAAAGCACAACAAGACTCAGTAAAAATGGCAAAATTTTGCATTTCATCGTCACATAAACACTAAGACCATTCAACCACAAAAGCAATACAGTGACAGCTGAAGTCATGTGGTTCATGCATCATATCAAGAATTGTATTCTAATTGATCTAGCATATTTCATTTACAAAGATATGGAATCAATAGCTAAAGGAGGAAGAGATAGTTTACCCTATGGAATGGTCATCTCAAAGATTTCGAACAAAATGAAGATTGATACCTCATCGGACAAGCTAGTAATGGCTAAGAAAGTCAACAATCTTGATCAAAGGGAAATTGGAAAACTCGATTTTGAATATGATGCTATCAGAAATGAATGGAGAATAAGAAGTATTCAACAAAAAGAAAAAATAGAAGAAAAGAAACACAAGTACTAGGTCGGAAAGAAAAGTATGATGAAGTTCACTTAAAAATAGATTTTGACATATTTGAACCAATGGATCCTTCAATTCCTTTGAACCTACTCCAAGGGTAGATAAAGGTCCATTTGGACTACCCAGTATAAAACACATACTTGAAGGTGCACATCACTTCCTCTATGTTAAAAATGGATAGTCAAGAAAGAAGTTAATTAGATAAGTTTGATGAAATCAACAAAAAAACTGATGCAATAATGGAGAACTACATTCAAAATTTTGAATATTTGATTGATCATTGCATTACTTCATTAAACTAGACAGCCATTTGATTAAGCATTAAAAAAATGGTTCCAATCTCCAAAAATTAGTAACAATTGTCTCAAATTAAAAAATTTTATACAACAGCTTAAAAAGCCATAACCTTGACTTAAGCTCTGATTTTAATCCACTTTCAAAACCTCGTAGACAATTGCTTTGCATTAGCACTTGCATGCATTTTTGTTCAAATCTAATTGTAGTGAAATTGATATTGCGTATATCTCTTTATTTAAAGAAATATCTATTTTCACTGATTATTCTATATTAATTGATGATTGATTGAAGTCTTTTAATGTGAAAGTTTAAATGATTTGTCCTCAAATGCCATTTGATCTTTATACTTAACTTGTGCTACTAATGTTCTATTTTTCTATAGTTTTTTTCTCATAATTCTTATACTATATTTTCTGTTCCTTTTTTATGTAACAAAAAAGGGGAGAAATATTGTGAGTAAATTTGCAAAGCTTAACTTTTCATTATGGTTGGATTTTTCAAAATGATTTCAAAATTTCTTTCAAACTCAAATATAAATCTTTTTGAAAAGGCACAGATTTATAGGGAGCTTGACTTGAGAAAAATATTTTGAAATCTTGAGCATAATTTCAAGAGGAGTTTTCTTCAATGAGCAAATTGAACTCTTAATTTTGTCATATCAAAAAAGGAAAGATTGTTAGCTTTATTCTTGTTTTGAAATGACAATATCAACTCAACTTAATGAGCTTTGAAAATGGATGAAAGATACTTTTGAATTTAAAGCAAATCCTTAAAGAAATGTTGAAGCTGAACTTAAGAAATGCTAAGATTGATTGAACATGCTTTGGAAGTAAATGTCAAGCTCTTAAACTTAAAGAAATATCTCTTAGGTTTCTCAAAGATTTCTTGTTTTCAAAATTCAAAGTGCCAACCTAAAAAACAAGTTCTCAAAAAAAAAAAAGACTTGATTCTTAAATGAGAAGAAAATCAAATTTAATTCTTTCTCACAAGAAAAACAGATTTTGGAAAAAGGAAAAGTCAATTCTTAAGTAGAGATCAACAGTGACTAATTAATTTTAAGAAAAGAAGAAGTTAGTACTTGAAAAACAGAAGCTTTAGTATCTGTAAATAACTAACACCTTAAAGAAAAAGAATTTATTCTAAAGAGATAGGATACAAAAGGCAAAAATACAAAGAAAAATGAATTGATTTTACATGGACTGGATATTGATTCTTAAAGCACCAAAAGCAAGATTCAGAAACTTGATGACCAAGGAAGAAATGGTACAATGAGATAATAATGGAGTGTCAAAAATCAAGCTCAAATTCAAATTTTGGCACTATACAACAGTGAAGAATCAACACCTTAAGGTAGAAGAATCGATTCTCCAAGATTGCAAAGGTGTCACCTTTGAACTCAATTGTAGAGGAACCGACAACTCAAAATAGAAGAATCAATTCTCCAAAAATAGAAAGCTCCAAACTTTGTGAAGAATCGATAACTTAATAGCCAAGAATCGAGTCTAAATATGTGACAAAAATGTGCAAGCTGGCTTAAACATGCAAGAAATTATTAAAATTTCACTCCAATGAACAAGAAATCACAAAGGCTATAATTATCTACCTTAAGGACGTTAAAGCAAGGATTTTAAAGGATTTGAATGAATTTGAATCATCTTTGAAGAAGAAAAAAGCGAAAAAATAAGAGAAAAAGTTGTGAGCAGAAAAATCTTATCTTTGAGAAAGAGTATAATAAAAAAGATCACATTTTATCCTTTAGCTGATACTTCTTGAGCTGAAATCTTCCTTGATCATTCATATCTTTTGAGAAAGCTCTCATCTTTCTAATCCTAAACTTTTTTTTATCAACCTTGTAAGAGGTTTTGAGTTAGATATTCTCTATAATCCACTATTGTATCAGTTATATCTCCAAGCAAAAGGTAGAAGGGTTATGCTTGATCCTTTAAAAGGTTGCAACTTGTGTATAGGTTTTGTTTGAACCTAAAAGGTAGTGTATTGGTAAAGGTTACACTTGATTTTGATAAAGTTATATTGTGAAGGTTACGTTTGATCCTGTTAAAAGGCATATTGTAAAGATTATGGTTGATCTTATTGAAAGGGCAAGTTGATGATGGATTCAAATTCCTTGTGTTATCAAAGAAGATGGCGCAAGCATTGGAAGGCTAAACCACTATAAAAATCATGTTGAGTTCTCTTTATTTTTCTGCTCTTTACTTATTCATTTCATACTTTGGTTAACTACTTTCATTTCTCACATTTCTACTTCATTTTCAAAGCTTTTCAAAAGAAAAAAAGGAATTTTTATTTAACAACCAATTCACCTCCCCTCTTGGTAGTTTTACTTTAAACTTAACTTTCTAAAAATCATGTATCTCAAAAACCTTACGAGCATGGTGCAATGTCAACTCTTAAACCTTATATTTCAATCATAACACTTATTAACTAACATGGATTATATGAAACTCATTTCCTAAATCCATGGTTCTCTAGCTAGAGTCTTTACATAAGCTAACTCAGGGCATGAACAATCAAGATACATCTCCTTAATCTCTTAAAGTGATGAATCTTATCTTGACCACTCATTTGCCTTCAAGTGCTTCATGTTATTCTCAAAGTTCATCCTTTTTAGACATCCATAGATAAGACCTTGAGAGATGAAGTCAAAGTATAACACTCCACATATAAAATAACCTGGTGTTTCAAGTCTGAAGATCACTTACATGATTATCACATGAGGATATGCTCTATTGATACTAAAGTGAAATACCAAATGGAATCCTCATGTCAGTTAATGTTTAATGAACTTGTTCCTAGAACAAGCACTTACATGTTAGTTTCAAGTATCCTTATACTTCAACCTATGAGATCAACTGCTTACTTTCAGAGTATGGAACATCGAATGTACCAGTCTTTAAACATCATTGATGTCCAGTCTCAATGGTACATTGACTAGGAATAGTTTAGAGATTATGCTTTAATGCAAAAGGATCTCATAATTGTAATACTTTACAATTCCCTTACAAGGCATGTTAATCTCATGGACTTCATCCAATAAACTATAAGCATAGTCATATTGATGAAGAAAAACCTCTAATCATTCGGCATTAATGATATGATTGCATTATTGGATCTAAGCCTTGACTAATTTGATTGGCTACAAAGCTTATTCCAATAAAAACACCCATGGTAAAGGACTTAGAATGACTAAAATAGTTTTATCAAATTTGATAATCACATTTGAACATTTTTACAACTTGAAAATGCCTATAGAAATGACTTGATAAATCCAAAATACCCATCAAGTTGTCTAAACTTACAATCAAAAGTTAATCTCATGATAATCACCACATCACCTCATCAATTATGTTTAATTACTAAGCACCAAAAATGATCCAAACAAACACACTAAAAAAACACAAAAAACATCCTTCAACAACTTTAAAATGCCATGAGACTCCCTTTTTGAGGAAAAAAACCAAAGGCAAATGTCAAAAACAGTGGGATAAAGAATTCTAGAATGCCCTAGACGGGTAATAGAGGAGAAAAAGTAAAAAATAAAAATAAAACGATAAGAAAATAAAAATCAAGTAATCTGTAAAGTCAAAGTAGAAAGGAATAACATAGGAAATTTCTAGAATGCTTTCATTTCTCGACTCTTCCACTTTCTTTCTATGTTTTCTCTCTCCAAAAGCACTCCCTGCAAATTTCTTTCATCTTTAAATACTTTTCTTTTCTCTATTGTGTAATCCATATCTCTCAAAGCCTAACCCTTTCAAACCATACCTGTCACGACCCAAATCTCGCGAGCTGTGACCGGCGCATGGACTCAATAAGCATAGCTCACCAAGCCCAAGCAAGCGTATTTTCATTTACTTTACTCCACGTATGATGGTGTGAGGCATCCACACGCAATGCACCCAGTGCACACAAAGCCAACTCAAAATGGCATTATAGATAAAATATGCACATACATACTGGTCAAACATAAAATTTGACAATGTACATTACATGTACATAATCACAATACAAAAAGCCCATGACTTCCAGCGGAGAATTTACAAAATACGGGCAACTATTGAATGCCGAACACCTACTAGGAGATGAACTACAGTGATCCCTTGATCTGGGATTCAACAATCTCTTGATCTGAAAACATGAATTTTTTTGAAAACGGTGAGTACAATACTCAGTGAGCAAACATTAGGTGGGAATAAGCAACAATATCCAAGAAGGATTTAAAACTATGATGCACACACTTGGAACAAAACCATTTGAATTCAATTCAATATCAAACCCTTTCCCTCAATTCAAATTAATTTACAATGAAAGAGTACTCAAGTTCACACATATTTACACATAGATAAAACTCACACACAATTACATACACCACACCATTTTTCCTTCAATCTGGACCACTCTCTACTCGCATAGGCATATATAAACACATGTATAAACACAAATACCACCACTATCTCACCAGTTCATGTGCAACCCCCACATCGCACACATAGCTGGAGTTATTGTGTGCATCCACCCACATCGTGCACAGGCAATATCATCATCCATATCTCCCCATCCATCATCATCGACATGTGCTCCCCCACATCATACACATGTACAGTTATAAGTCTCATACAATATTATTTGTCAATACATATCACACATCTACACATTTATAGTAGCATAATTTAGGGGCACATGAATTCATGCCTTTATGCATATCACATTTCACAACATCAGACATTTTTATTAAGGGCTTGTTCCCTAGCACGTATTTTAAGAAAATTTGGATAAAATCATTCAAATATTTCATCTCAATATATGTGCATTTTCCAAAATAAATTTTGAAATGCAAGTTCACTCACCTCGTCAAGAGTGTAAAATACTCATGTTTCCGAGTTATACTATACTGAATTTTTTCTCGCTTCCAGGAGACCCACCACCTATACCAAATTTTTGACACATTTTCAATTATTTGTGTCAAACTAGTATAAATTATTTCAGGCTCTACATGCTTGGAAATGGGATGAAAATTGTTCGGACAATCGTTTAATCACGGTGTCCGACCAATTTGCCTACACCCGACCTAATTTGCTAAAACCCTCGATTTAACTCCGATTTGACCCATTTCAATTTCTAACAATTCAATTATATCCACATTACTCAATGACAGTGATCACAGGTCACTTTATCAGTCATAGACTGTAAATTACGATTTTACCCCTATTAGGTAAAAATTCATATTTTTGCACCGAAAATTCCCATTTAATTCCTACCTTCATAATTCATCAAATATTACCAAAATGCCCTAAAATCTCATCAATTTCCTCAATTTCTAGCAGTCAATTTCTGTCCAAAAATTTGGCTAAAAATGGTGCACTAATACCAAAATTTTCCTATTTAATTTTTTTTCTCCATAATTGATCAATTTCAAAACCATCTCATTTGAAATGAAATTATTTCATTTTCAACATATTCCTCATGAAATTCAGCTATTCAAGAACCATAGGAAAAATCAATTTTTTTCTAGTTGTTTTACTTACAAACATGCTAAACTAACCTAAATCACTAACATAGTTCAAAGTTAAATCATTCTAACATCTTTCTCTCTCTAAACCCATTTGACCAGCCCTTGATTCACCATGAAAACATGCATTTTCAAGTATGGAAAAAATAAGGAAAATTGCTTAGAAATAAAAGATCTCAAGCAAAAATGAAAAATCATACCTTTTTCCACTTGTTTTTCTTGAATTTCCTTACTTTTTCTTTGATTGTCTCACTCTAGGGTTTCATTTTTGGTTTCTCTCTCTCTCTTCTGGTTTGGCCAAATATTGGGGAAGAAATGACTGATTTTTATGGCTTTTTAAAAGCTAAAGAAAATAATATTATTTTATTAACACTTTTTAATATTTTTTTAATTTATTTTTTTATTAGTCTTCCTTTGACTTTCTTTTTTCACCACAAATTTCCTTCTCTTATCCATGACTTGGATGAAATTTCCAGACTTTTCCAAAGTCTTGGTGGAGTAATTTTGTAAAATTACACTTTTCCCCCCGTAAAAGTAAAAAATTACATTTTTGCCCCAAAAATTGAAAAATTGTCAAAATTCATATTTTTCACTCCTCATACTCATATCATACTCCAATAAATTAAATTTGATCCAATTTCTCTCAAAAATTCAATTTTTGTCCTTGGGTGGTAAAATTACCATTTTGCCCTTATGCTCTAAAGCTATCTAAAAATTAAATTTATCACTGTCAAACTTCATTTTATGCTTCAATAATCATATTATACTTCAAATGATTAATCTTGGTCGAATGTGATCAAAATCTTTTATAGAAATCTCCATTTTATCCTTAAATGGCAAAATGACCGTTTTGTCCCTAATCGGTCAATTTTCTAAATTGACTCCAAACCGGACCTCGAACTCCGAATCACTATTTTAAATCATTATGTGGATTTTAGAATTCTCAAATTTCTCTTAGAATTTCTATTTGAACTAGTTCCAGGCTCGATTTAACTTGGTTGTACCACTCAGTACAATACCGTCTTTTAACTAACTTGACAGGGTCTCACAATACCTCAATTAACCAAATCAATTAAATCAAGCCAAGTGACAAAGTGTAAGCTTAGAAAAATGTTAAACATATACCCTATTTAAGGACAATTTTAATTTGTAGTATATATATATTTTTCTTTTTTGGAAGAGTAAAAAGTCTTTGATTTCATTAAATAAGGGGGAAGAAAAATCACCCCTATCAAACTATACAAAACACCATAGCCATTGAGTATGACACAAGTGCCCCCTAAAACAAAAATAAAAAAAAGGAAAACACACACAAAAACTCATGGCACTCAACCTTATCCACAAGAGACTTAATTCAATAAAACATCATCTATACACTAAAGGTGGGGCCATTGGCATTCCTAATTGTCTATTAACACTCCCCACTAACAGGTTATAATTATAAGTTCCTAAATTACCCTCACTTAGATAATTTTTTATTCAAGTTAAATTTTAATTAATTATATTATTATTTATCTATTCACACTTTTGGTTAATCTCAATTACTCTTACCTTCTGTTTGCGCACCCTTTAACTATCCATAACTTCCTATATTCCTTATGACTTTTCATTGCTTTTTTGCTTCTCCGGTAATATTCAATTCATTAATTTTAGATAAATCTAACAATAAAGCAACAACAAAATTGATGATGAAAACATGAACTTCAATGAAATCCCTTTCCCTAATGATAAAATAACTTGGAATTTGAGTTAAATTCTTATCTTTGCATGCTTTTTTCTAGAATGAAAATGATTATGCGAGATCATGAGAGAATATAGGAATTCATGAAGTCAAGAAAGACTGGAATAAAGAGGCGATTTGTTTTTTAGGTGCTTGCGTTGTGTGTGAAATGAAAAAGCTAAATTTGAAAAGAGAAAGGAAATAGGGAGGAATGGTAAGTATGGAGTTTGGAATTAGTTTGAAGATGATTTGTGGTAAGTGATTTTAATTTGTTTTGCTTTAGACCAAGCTTTCCTTTTGGTTATGTTTGATATATTGGATGTTTATGCTTGCTATCTTGCTGAATCATTAGGTTAGGAGATGGGTTTCTTGAGGATTTGAGTTGATATGATCCTTTTATTGTTACTTTAAATATGCAATCTTTTTTGTTTGCTACAGCATGTGGTGCTTTGAAATAGCTAAGTTCTCAAGTGTATATTGACTGTGATGTACTTGGTGTTCCTGTTTATGGGGTTGCATAAGGAAAAAATGCAAAAAGTGATCAGAGGGGTGATCGTTTATCGATCCAAGTATCATTTTTGGTGGTGAAGATGTTGGCAAAGACACTATGGAATGTTCTAAGGTTTTTACAACGGCAGTAGGTCAAGTAGAGAGTTAACAAAACTATGTAAGAGGTTTGCTGTGATTTTTGGACTTTATGATTATGTTTTGATAAGCTATTATTATGTTTTTGTAAGTTGTCAACAAGTGTTGAAAAAATGACTACTAGTGTTTTTTCATTTTTAGTTGGTCATGCTAAACAAGGGATTATGTGTTTGAAAATGTGTTGTTGTTCTTCCTAAGCATTTGTTTTTTGTTCTATTCAAGACTTTGGAAAAAGGTAAAGAGCTTGCTTTGTTTTTTTAATGTCCAACTCAATATAAGGAAGGAATCTAGAAACTACTTAAGATATATTTTTTTAATGCTGGTTTCCTAGTGAAATTGTATAGCTTTGCCAATGTGTTACAACCAAAGAGTTCAGACTAGTTCAGGTAGAACAAGCAGCCCAACAAATAGCAACCCACGCAAGCTAAGCAGGCCAAGTAGCTTAGCAAACAATAACCCAAGAAAGCTAGGTAGCCCAAACAAGCTAGATAACAAGCTTAGCCCACGTAGTTGACAACTCTATTTTATAGATTTATCTTACATTCTTTTGAGCCTAAAAATAACTAATGTCCTCTTGTTTTTAATTAATTTAGACCTTTTTCCACATTTTTCTTAGTATTTACTTTATGCATACCTTAGTAGTTTAAGTAAGTAATTAGAGTTTGTTTCCACATCATTAAGTCTTGTTTATACCTTCTATTGATTGTACTATATGTTATTGAAGGTGCAAAAGAGCTTGGAAGTCAAATTTGCAAGGGATCATGAACTTTTACTTAAGTTGACCTTAGAATGTGCTGCAATAATCAAAGCATATTTTGAGCTAAAAAACTCAAATTGACACGATTCTTCAACCAATGTAAAGATAAGAGGAAGAGCTAAAATTTTGATGTTTAGCACTTCACCCAATTCAAAAGGGATCCTGGTCAAAAATGCAAAGGAATTCAACTAATTGTAACATATTGCATGTTGTGCGGATAGCAGCTTAGGCACCCAAGCACCCAGCTCTCAGTGCCTAGGCACCAAATGCACTACCTAGCATCTTAAAAAACCCAAGGATAGAACCTTGGGCACCTAGGCACCGAAATGTGACTCTACACATTATTGGCTATCCGATTTTACATCAAATGGCCAATAAAGATGGTATAAATACAATCTTTTTATGGCTGAAAAACAGAAGAGAAGGATTCAGACAATAATTTAGGCAAAAGGAGGCTAGAACCAAAAGGAAAAAGAAGAGGAAATCAAAAGATTGGAGGATCAAAAAGCTACTCTGAAAAATTTCTTACCCTAGATTTGATTTTCTCTCTCTAACTCTTTTTGTAGAATTGCTTTATTTTGCTAAAATTTGTATTTGTATTTTGGATATGTTGAGCTAGAACTCTTAATCTAGGGTTATGGTGGATTTTAATAAGTAGCTTGGATATTGTGTTTGTTTATTACTTATTTTCTATGGAAACACTAATGTTTACTCAAATTTTATTTTTTTTGCCATTTATTTACTTGATCACCATTTAAATGTGTTTAGGTATTTGTATGATACTTGAGAGAGTTAGCTTAAATTAGACCTTGATTTGGGTAATGTGTATACACTACACTTAGAAATTAATTTTAGTGTTTTGATGTGCAATTAAGGCAGACATACGCCTAGTTGCTACATATAGTCAATTTTTAGAACCTTTCCTTTAAGAACTTAATTTAATTGTTTCCTCATAGACATATAGCAATTCAATTAACTTAGGCAATTGTGTAATATCTCAACAAAGAATTACACATGCTTAAGGATTCTAAACTAGCATCAATTTCCATTAAGATTAAGTAATTAAGAAAACATAATTCCAACTGAAATATTAAAAGATACCATAATCCAAGACTATTAAACCATTACTTCCACCTCAATTTGTAATTTGCAATTCTTAGATTATAATTAGTTAATTAGATTACTTTTTAATCATTTGTCAAATTTGGCACTTGGATGAAATTAGCTTTTTTTAATTTTAGTAATTAGTAATAACTAGTAAACCAACTTCTCAAGGGATGGACAAACTCAACTTATCATTGTATTACTTGTTGTGATCATGTGCACTTGCACATAGTCTTTGCTTGTATTTTGCATTTAATTTTGAGAATATTTCACATCATACAAGCAAAGTAACACAATAGTAGTGTAATCTAATTTGAATTTTTGGATATGATTATGTATATCTAGATTTAAATTAGATTATATTAAGATTAGAATTTGGATTTAATTTGAATAATCTCTTCAATTTAGATCTTTTATCATTATCCCCATCATGTAACCCAATTTATCTAACAAAAAGGGCTATCAACCTATAAATACCCTTTTTCCCATCATCTGTAATGCACCCCTAGAGAAATCCAAGGCATTTTATTTCTCAAAAGTTTTCTCTTTTCTTTTTTTCTTTTACTCTCTCTATTTTATGGATTTTTAGGCTTATTTAAGTTTTATTTTCAAAATATAAGGTCACATGAGGTTAGGCTTACGTTCCAGTACATGACAGTTGGTATCAAAGCCAATGTTCAAGCAAGAAAGATGGCACTGACAACAGACTAATGCGCACCCACCTAAAAAGTAAGAGAGACCAAAGGTGTAACCAAGCGAGGTAAGTCGAGGGACATGATATCCATTTTTGAAGGCCAAGTAGCCAGAAAAAAGATGGTCGTGGGAGAGATGATGGACAAACTTAAAGGAGTTTAAGGCCAACATGGAGGAGCTGTGGAATACCACCGTCCATGCTAAGGGAGCAACAAATGATATGGTCTGAGAGAGATCAAGATCAGTGGTGATGGGATTACCACAAACGATGGCTAGGACGCTTAAGACATAGGTATCGAATTGTCGAGAGCAGCCTAGCACTCATGAGACCAAGGGGTCAAGGCAAAAGAGGATTGATTTGTAACAAGTGCCCAAGTAGACAACGCATTCCAAAGAAATTGGCAGAAGACAAAAATGCATAAAACGAAATCTTTCGAGGCAAAGACGTGCGAAAGGACTAACACAACATAATAATGCATCTCTTAACAATAAAAGCATCATTGGATTGAGTGGAGGAAGATGTCAAGGCCCAAAAGTTCATACCAGTCTAGGCAAGGCATGTAGCCCAAGCACGTTAGGCAGCCTAGATAGGCTAAGCAGCTCAACAAATAGCAACCGAACCCATTTCGTGTAATTTGATTTGAATTTTTTGATTTCATTATGTATATCTAGATTTAGATTAAATTATATTAAGATTATGATTAGATTTAATTTGAATAATCACTTAACATTATCCCTATCTTGAAACCTAATTTAATCTAACAAAAGGGGGCAATCAACCTATAAATATCCTTTTTCCCCTTATTTGTAACATACACTTAGAGAAATACAAAGCATTTTATTTCTCTAAAGCTCTCTTTTTTCTCTTTTCTCTTTTTCTTTTGCTTCCGTTATTTTGTGGATTTTAATGCTTACTTAAATTTTATTTTTAAAATTTAAGATTGCACGAAATTGGGCTTAAGTTTCAACACGTGACAAATGCATAAGCGAGTTGCTATATGCCATTAAAAGTCTTTAGCAAATTACTTAGATAGTAGAAATGGCATAATGGCTTAATGCTAATAAAACAACTTTTCAAAAGAATAAGTTACGATTATAATAAAAATTTTTGAAGATTTCAATAAATAATAAAAAATACAAATAATTAATATAGTGGAGTATGAATAAACAAACATTAATATATTTAATTAAAGTTTAACTTTAATAAGAAGAAGTTATTTTAAGGTAATTTAATAGGGAGTGTGAATAGACAATAGGGGTATCGATAGCCTCTCCCATACTCCAAAAACCTGCTACTAAAACAAATAAACACACATAGCAAAATGACCCTATGCTAGCACAACCCTTGAAAAAAAACCATACATAGACCCCATTCAAACAAAAAGACCATAGAAACAAAATCCAACTAGAGAATCAAAATCAGCGAAAAATCGCAAATCAAATGCATCCAATTAGGAAAAGATAAATAAGGACTTATGAACACAACCCTTCATAGGGTTGTATTAACCAAATTATTCAGAAATCAACCAAAAAACATTACATGTTGTACTCATTCAAAGAACATTGCTTCAACCTTCGACTTAGATTTCACACTAGGTCTACTACTTATATTTGGAGCAACCCACACAAGATCCAATTGCCTCTTAACTCCCTTTTTCCCAAGTTGATCCACTCTATCATTCGCTTCTCTTAACACATGAACAATCCTCCACTTCTTTATTTCCCTTTTCAATCCTTTAATATCCACAATTTATCTTCTTAATCTCTACAAAATTGAGGAAGACTTTTTAACCTAATTCACAATGTTACTAGAGTTGTTTTCCACAATCAAAATATATGACAATCTCCACTTAGAAATTGCAAAAATAAGAAAGGCCTCTTCAATAGCTAAAATCTTGGTCATATTCAAGTCTCTCATACCAATATTTTTTAAAAACGTAAAATACCCTAACCTTTCAAAGTTTTGATCAAAATTACAAAGAAGTGCATTAGTTTCGAAATGGACACTCTACTCTAAAAAAATATTTTTCGTTAGTCAACAGTTAGTATTTTTATCAACTTGCTAACGTAGTAAGAGTAAAATAATAATTTTACCATTGATTAATTTTTATAATTATTATTTTATTATTTTATTATTTTTTATTAATTAAAAAAAATAGCTCACCATGGAGAGTATCGGAGCTCCCCTAGGAAGCCCGATCAAAGCTCCCAAAGGAGCACTAGATTTAGGACTCCCCTAGAGAGCCTATATGGGGCTCCCTAAGAGAGCATCAATGCTCCCCTTAAGGAATCCTAAATCATGCTCCCTTGGGGAGCTCGATTGAGGGGAGCACGATTGATGCTCCCTTAGGGAGCACCGATCTAGTGCTCTTTTTTTTTCTTTAATTTTTTTATTTATTAAAAGTATAATAATAAGTTTTTAAATTAATAAAAAAAAAGAGCATTTTAGTCATTTCATAATTTTTGTTAATGATATTTGTGCTCTTGGGATGGAGTGTTCATTTTGAAATTTAATAGAAATATGTGTAATTTCAATCAAAACTTAAAAAAATCAAGATATTTTATTCTTTTTAAAAAATACAACTTTTTTCTCCCTCAAATCATTTCTTAAAATTCTCCTTATTCTTGCAAAACCTAAATGGCCATCGTGATTCCAATTCAAATTAGGAACTGTACAAATGAAAAATAAATAATCTCCAATCCGAATTAGGAATAGACTTCGAGTGTTCTATCATAATTGAAAATAAACAAACTTTAACTTTTAGTTGAATTCCTATTAATATAAAGCTGTCACGCTTTACGGCCATTGAAAATTTTGAAATGTACGTATTTTTGTGACTTTAATAAACTTTGAAGCGTGAAAACTTTAATATGTAACTTTTTTCTGTTAATTTTGTGAAAGTAAATTGTATCAAAGTACAAATTTTAATGGGCTATAAAAGAAAGAAAAGAGTGTCACTAAAGGATTATTAAAACACAGATTAAAAAAAACAAAGGATTCAGGAGTTGCATTTTGGGCCTGTTTGCACGAGATAAAGATGATACGGGCACATTCAGCATTTTATGCTTGGTGAAGGCTGGGCTTGGTCCTTAATTGCTGCTAGGCCTTGTTTATTTGGGTCCAACGTTTGTCTTGTCCAAGCTTTTTTAAACTAAACCACTTCATATATGTATAAAATTTTTTAATAACTAAAATAGAAGTAAAAAAAAAATTTATGTATAGAATAATCATAAATTTGAATTTTGAAAAGAGAAAGAAACTAATAGAAGTAAAAAATAGAGAAAGAAAGAACTTTAATAAAAAAAGAAAAGAAAAGAATTGAACTTAATTATCTCGGTATTTTGTGAATTATGTGGTTATTAATAGAATATTAAATGTTATGAAGTCTCATTGATGTAATAATATCTTTTTATCAATTGAAAGGTCATATAATATACGTGTATATATATAATTTATTTTTGTTTTTTTAATAAATTCATGTGGTTAGAATTTAGATGAAAATTTTTAGATACTTCAAAAAGTAAATGAATAATAACAACTGAATTTAAATATCAAAATTGATAAAAAAAATAGTTTAATCAAAAGACTAATAATATATAAACAATTGATTAAAAGTAAGGTATCCTTTACTTTAAAAAAAATTAATATTTATTAAAAGGCAAATTTTTGTCATTGTCTTTGCACCATTTGAATGGAGTATCATGTATATGTTTTTTCCTAATTAATGGTCTAGAAATGGGTCAAGAATTCAACCTAGAAAGCTTGAACCATAAGGAAATTATGACCATTCAAAATCACTAGTCTTGTTCATGATGGGAAGAATATGTAATGGATTCCTTTAAAAAGCATTAGGTGATGGAAAAATGTAAGAAACAACCAGAATATCAAACCATAGTAATTTCACCAAATGCCTCAAGTTGAGTCAAAGCCTTATCCTATCATTGTGCTTAAAAGTATGAAGATATATCTCATTGATTCCTCATTAACAACCTTGACATGATAAGATAATTATATTCTTTCTTTAATAGTGATTGATAGTTGAACATTTGATTCAACTGTAAGTGTATATATATTTTTTCTTTATAAGATTATGTCTAAAGCTCTTTCCCAAAAATTGTACTTGGTAAAAAAAAAGAAAGTGAAGATTGTCGGTCACTAGAGCATATGGAGACAGCTAGAATCCATCTTTTCCTTTCTCTTTGGTGAGTTAGGGTGAGATTTATGGCTTTTTAAAAGAATTTCATGCTTAGATCGCATAGTAAGGAGATTAGAGAGAGAAATTTAATCACAAGCAGTCAGACCTTTGATGACTAAAGTAGTACATAAACTATGTGTTTATTGATTTAGAGCAGAACTCGTTATCGGATCCATACAAAAATTTTGTCTTGAAATATCCAAGTAGTAAACGACTTGGAAGTATGATGCAATGGTGTCCAAGGGTCGGGAGTCTGTGGGCTCGACCGGAGTTAGGCTTGGGCATAGAATTGTAGACTTAAATTCGGCTCAATATCCGATCCGGTTAGATTAATATTAATAAATAATATAATTTTTATTTCTATTTTAAATATATTTAAAGATATAAAATATTAGTATTAAAAACAAATATTATATTATTTTTATAATAAAATAATAATTAAACGGAAGAGCTGAGCTAGAGTCGACTGACTTGGCTTTCAAAAAGAGAAAACCGATAAGCTTTACTCAAAGTTGACCATACTTGGCTCATGGATACATCCAATATGATAGAATAATAATTTGTTTAAGGATTCACGGAGTTCTAATAAAGTATTTGTTGGTGCAAATAAAGTTTAAATGGAATTCAAGAAATCAGTTAAATTGACTTCAAAATATGTTTTTAAATAGATACTATCTTTGTAAATATGGAAGTTTCAAAAAACAATACATTAAGAGGGGATGAATTGGTATTTATAAATTCTTTAAAAGAAAATGAAGTATAAAAATCAAAACTTTTTAACCCACAAAAATTTTTTAATATCAAAAGCAAGTTTTTAACAATAAATCACTAAGCATAAAAATAATATACGAAAGTAAAATATTTTCTTAAGTTAAATGCTAGTTAAAAATAATAAAGTGAACATATTTTCCCAAGCATAAAACAATAAATCAATGTAAACCTATTTTCCTAATACAAATATAAGTAATGAATAATAATGTGAAAAATTAAAAAGAGACACAAAGATTTTATAGTAGTTTGGCCTTTTCGGTACTTACATCTACTTCCTTGGCAACCAAAGAATTTTCAATCCACTAAAAAGATTTTTGTTTCTTAATGAGATTAAGTGATAATCCTTATACTGGTTTTTTCACGAGATCAAGCAATAACTCTTACACAATCCATAAAGGGATTTTTTCTTTTTAACGTAATCAAGCAATGACCCACCAACAATGGTTTTTATAAGCTCAACCATAAACCATGACAAATAGGTTTTCAAGGTTAAGCTAGAACCTTTACAATGAGGTACAAATATCAACAAGAAAATGCATCTATAAAGGTTGGGTGCTAATGCTTTAAGCTTAAGTGTAGTGAGAAAAGAAATATTAGCTCAAACAAAATAAGTATTCAACTTTGTAAGCTTGTTGGAAGACTAAAATGAAGTTAAAGATTGAGAATAACCTTTTGAAAGTTTCTTTAGGGTTTGAAGCTTTGATTCAAGTCTTTTTTTGCTTTCTAATAGCTGAAATGCAGCTATTTATAGCTGATGTGAAGTTTGGAGCCATTAGACACAAGTTTGAATCAAATCTGACAATTAATGAGGCTTGAGGGTCGACTACAATGCTCCTAAGGTTAACAATGTTTTTCAAATTTCTTAAATTAGGGCTCCATAGTCAAGTATAACCTTCCTCTACTCGATCCAACTCTCCAGAGCATGTCTTTTTGCAAATTTTAGCTATTATACTCAATTATGCCTTCACTATCATCAACTATGTCTATGTAAAGTCAACTTTTTCATGCTTAAGACTTGTCAAGATCGACTATACTTGAGCTAGGGTTGACTATGTCTATTCAAATCTTCATTTTCTTAAGCTTTCTAGAGTAAGGTTGACTATGGCGTTATATTTTTCAAGTTTTACTCTCTTTTTGCCTTTGGATCGACTTGAGGTTCTATAGGATTGACTTTTGACTTGTGCCTTGGGGTTTCCTTAGCTTTTTTGGCATTTTCTCTTTAGTTATTTCTTCTTTGCCTTATTCCTACATTCAAATGACATTTCAAGACATGTTTGCTCTTGCTTGCTTAGCTAAATATGCATTCTTTGAAAACTTATATGATGTTTTCTAATGATGCATGACTTTTCAAACAATTATGTAACCTTAGGGATTAAAAATGTATTTGAGACAATTTCAAATGCTTGACATTAAGTTCAAGATAACATATAATTTTTATCAAATCAAAATATGATGTATCTTAAGACTAACAATCTTTAAAACTTATTTTGCCTCTCAACACTAACACTAAAAAAAGAGGGTATTACTTATGGAAATTTCCATCGGTAATACTTCAGTTTTGTTGGTAAAAGGAATTACTAACAAAATTTTTCATTGGTTGTCAGTTAGAAATGTTGTCATCGATAAAGTTAAATTCATCGGCAACAGAATATTTCATTTGCAACTTATCAACCGAAAACATCATTGGGAACTTACCGACTGAAAATTACATCAGCAAAGACTTGGATCCGTCAGTTAGAATGTCATTAGTAAGGAGAAAAATTGATTGGTAAATCTGTTGGTAACAATATTGACAAATTTAGATTAGTTGAAAATTCCATTGGTGGTTCTTGATGAAACTATTTAGTCAGCAATTTCATTGGAAAATACTGATTGAACTGCCAATAAATATCCAATGGATCCTACTTGGAAGCTTACAAGCATTTGCCTTTGGCAATGGCAATAATTTCATCAGTAGTTTTATCGGTAAATGATGAAATCTATTGATAATTTTATCGGTAATACTTGCAGAACATAATTTTTGTTTTTGGATCAAATTTTATCCTGTTTGTAGTAAAATCATTATATGATGTTGTTATTGATAAAGTAAACATATAGCAAACACACAAATGCATATATATAGACAAAATGAAAATGTAATACAATGTAAACATCCAAATGTAAACATCTAATAATAATCCAAATGTAAACATCCAATATATATACAAATCTCACTGAAGGGGCAAGGGTGGCTGTTGTTGCTACTACTGTGGTGGAGGTTATGGATCTGACTGTTGTGATGAGGAAGGCCTAAAGGTATTTAACGATCTCCTTGATCCAATTACCTCCATCAACAAGTCACCAAGTTTGTTAAAAGATGTTTTTCAAGTCCTTGATGTCGGTAATCAATTCCTTATAACCATGGGGCTTAGGCATAGGAGTCGAAGGAGATGGTGTAGTAGTAAGGTCATAGCAGACTCAAACGTCACAAATATAGCTAATAGTCTCAAAGTAAGGACTTTATTGCCAAATTCGTAAACGTGGGTCCTCGTGCTGGTGAGCCCTCCAAAGGCCTCGATCCATGTGTTTGGATCAAACTCTGGTAGGGTCGATGGCTTATCAACATACTTTTGCAATTTAACCGAAGTGTATGATTCCTACAAATAGAAATGCAATTAAAAATTATTGAGTTATTTAATTGGTAAGCAACATATATATATATATATATAACACATATTACTTACAAAGATATTCTTAGACCTATTGTCCACAAATTCTCAAGTACCTTTATACTGCTTGTGAATATGTTTGAAGAGCTCGAAGAATGTGACATGGTGTTGATTTTCCTCTTCTTGTAATCATAAAAACACGTTAATAGCATAAACAATTGTATTGTTAAAGTGAATGATTTTTGTAGTATTAAAATAAAAGCACGTACCGACCACTTCTGGTGTAAGGTGAAAAGTAAGGAACCATCAGTATGTTTTGCCACACTACCATCTTTCTCGATAAAGCAGTTCTGTCGAGCCTTGCAAGAGCGTGACTATTACTTGGGCTTGGACTATACGTGTTCAACTAGTTAGTCTAATACCTCAGCGGTGATCCAAGGTCATGCCTTACCTTTCGTCAATACGAGATCAACGTTAAGGCCACCTGTTTCCCTATTGGCCTTGTCATACTCATCCCTTAATAGATCCTTGAGGCGGTCATTGCAAATCTTTAGCCATATGGACCAAACCTCCATTACATCTGCAACAGCCCATGTAAAAGATTCCTACATCTAAGAAAAAATATATATTAGTACGAGAAATTATCCAATGTTATACATTAATACTACATCCTTATGTTACCTCAAATTTTTGCCACATATTATCCTTGTGCTTCTGAGGAACTTACCTCTATGTTGACTAAGGTCTATTGAAATTACTCTTGATAATCAGCATAATTGTCGAAGTAATGCCAGTCTCCTCAAAAGTACTACAAAATAGACTTATTGTTAGTAAAATGTATAAATTAATTAACAAAATTGACTGCATATAATTAATGACATAAATTGAAGTGGAAGAATGTCTCTCCCTCTAAGAGGATATATAAGTATTCGTTAGTACGGATGAGTTAGAGTCGGTAAATCAAGACTCAACCTTCTGCCCTTAAACTACAACATGTTGAATGCCATAGCAACATTTAGAGTAAGAGTTCCGACTAGAGTAGTTGGACTTAGTATCAGTACCTTTGCCTGTACCAAAGCAGTATCTGTCGCTGTAGGTGAAGTTTGTGGTCTTGGGGAAAAGGCAGCAAAAGAAGCGTGGAAGTTACTGCATAAAAAGTCATGCAGCCGAAAAGCCTGCACTACTACTGGCTTGAAAATGATTTTATTTCTTCTTCTTCACCGTAACCATGTCTATCCAATAAGGAAAAAAATGAACAATTGTTAGTATAACTATGAAAATTAGAATATGCATATAGACATTAATTTAAATGTCATTGTTAAAACAATATATTCGTACAAATCAAATGCAGTGAAGTCATTAATGGTCCATAGGCATGTTGCTTGTAAAATAAAATTTTGGCAAGTCAAGGCATTGTATGTGACCACCCTTTTGTCCCACAAAACTTTTAACTCATCTATTAGAGGTCGAAGGAACACATCAATGTTCTGTCTAAGACTTATCCTTCTCAAGATGACTATACTAAGAAAGATATACAATTTGCTTCATGCATATTAACAAATGTAAGCTATAAACAGTGACAATTACAGGCCAAACAGAATACGGTTTCATTGTTAGCCCAAATGGACTAAAATTGTTTGAACATAAACCGAGTTCACACTACAAGGCTTAAAGGCAAAAGATTGATGAGTGCAATAAAAATGTTGCTATGCCTTACCGTCAACAAGATGCCTTAACACTGCATCATTAGATTGATATGTGGCATGCATGTAATGTGTTTTGCAATTTTCCTTGACATATATAGCCTTTGCAATCTCAATATTAAGGGAAAGTATCACAAAATCTTAAAAAGAATTTTTCTCCCTTCTTCCGTTTGATTTATCCGATTTATACCGAGGATGACCACAAATCAAACAATAAGACAACTTGGAATAGTTGTTATAGAACAACACACAATTATTCTTACATGCATGAATTTTTTTATAGTTGAGCCCAAGTTCCTTCAACTGTGTCTTCATTCTATAAAAGTTTGCTAGTAATGTTTCATTGGATGGCAACATCTCCTTCACTAGCTATATTAAACGATTAAAGCATGCTTCACTCATGTTAAATTCTAACTTCAAATTTAGTATTTGAGACATAACTGATAGTTTTACGTGCTTTTCACATCCGACCCACAGAGCTGCATCAGTATCATTTAACAATGAAAAGAAGGATGTAGCATTCAGATTTGGATATTTAGGAAAAATTGGTTCATCATAGGTCTCATCATTGAACTGAAACTTCAGTTGTAAAGCATCCATAACCATTTCAACATATGTATTTTCTACTCTGAGTTCATTAACAACTTCGTTTTGCACACTAATGAAATGTCTGGATAATTGGCTAGCATAGAACGATTCACCATGTGCATCCTGTATTGTGTATGCGTCGGTAAATTCCTTACGAAATAGGTGTTCTTGAACTTTATCAGCAACCAAAAACTTGCTATTCATACACCGAGACTAAGGACATTTATCTTATTCTGAGTCACGTATTTTGGTTAGCTGATCGCAAATAAAATAAATTCATCTATGCCATTTGCAAATTCTATCCTTAAAAATCCACTTGAATTGACTCGAGAATACATCCAACTTCTATCTTGTTTCATATTGAAAAAAATATTATAACAAACATAAAATGTCATATGTTATCATATGTTAACACAAACATCAATTGAAAACAAAATCCAACTAAATACTAGAATTTTTTAATTGTTTAACTACTAAAACATTTTTTCATTTGATTAGTTAAATTATTTAATTAATTTAATGAAACTTTAATTATTGCAAATACTTTTAAATTTTCCTAAATTTACTAATACATTTTGAATAGATTAATTACTATCATTTTATTTGTTAAATTACTAATTTAATTAATTGATTAATTACTAATACATGATTCTTCAGAATCAGTTAAATTTTATAATTAATTCCCTAAACCCCTTAATTAATTTAAATAAAAAATAATATTATGTAATGTTACTAATTTAATTAATTCCTTAATTACTTATAACACCCTAACACTTAATTAACTAAATTATTTAATTACCTTACTAAACACCTTAGTTTATTTAAATGTTTTTAAAATTAAATAATATTATTAATTTAGTTTATTGCTTAACTACTAAAACTTTTTTTCATTTGATTAGTTAAATTACTTAACTAATTTAATAAAACTTTAATTAATGTAAATCCTTTTAAATTTTACTAAATTTACTAATACATTTTGAATTGATTAATTACTATCGTTTGATTTGTTAAATTACTAATTTAACTAATTGATTAATTGATTAATTACTAATACAAGATTCTTCATAATTAGTTAAATTTTGTAATTAATTCCGTAAAGCCCTTAATTAATTTAAATTAAAAAATACCATTATACAATATTACTAATTTAATTAATTCCTTAATTACTTATCACAACCTAACACTTAATTAACTAAATTATTTAATTACCTCACTAAGCACCTTAATTTATTTTAATATTTTTAAAATTAAATAATATTACTATTTTAGTTTATTGCTTAACTGCTAAAACTTTTTTTTCATTTGATTAGTAAAAATATTCAATTAATTTAAGAAAACCTTAATAAATGTTAATAATTTTAAATTTTACTAAATTTACTAATACATTTTGTATTGATTAATTACTATCAATCGATTCTCTAAATTACTAATTTAATTAATTGATTAATTAATAATACATGATTCTTTAGAATTAGTTACATTTTGTAATTATAACCCTAAACACTTAATTAATTTAAATAAAAAAAATAATATTATATAATACTACTCATTTAATTTATTGCTTAATTACTTATAATACATTGCATTACGTAATTAACATAATTATTTAATTAAATCATTAACAATTTAATTAATTTAAATATTTTTAAATAAAATAATATTACTAATTTAGTTAATTACTTATTTCCTAAAACAATCTTCCATTTCCTTAATTCTATTTAATTACTAAAGTTTAATTCCATTAATTTAAATATTTACCTAAGTATTAAACTTTGCTTAATTAATTACTAGATTATGGAACTTTGCTTACGTACTAAAAATTACTAATTTTGTTTGATTACTAAACTTTGGTTAAAATAGCAAACATTTTAATTCAACCAGTAAACATTTTAATCAAGCAAATTTTGCTTGATTAAAATTCAACCACAAATAGTAACAAATCCCAAATATTTTCAACATAAATTCAAAATATTTTCCCAAAGCACAACAACATAAACTCAACCAGCAACATACGGCAAAACGTTTTCCCAAAATGATGCCAACAAGAAATCAAACCCAATATACAAACCCTAAATTCAAACCTTAAGCTAACAAAATGCTAACAACAAATTAGCAACCAATTTACCTTGAAGCAACAAATCAACAATAATGCTACCAACATTCAAACAACTAATCATGCTTACATTAATTCATAAATAATCCCTTAAACCTTGAAGCAAATTGTAAAAATCAAGCAAGCTAAACCAAAAAAATTTTCAATCCTAAAAAGCCAAAGCTTTATTGGCTTGGGTATGAGTGAAATGAACGAAAGAAAGGAGAAAATGAACTTAGTTGGACAAGAGGTTTAACGGTGGCCAGGGGTGGCTAGACGGGCAGTAAGGAGAAGCGTAAGGAAAAGGACCCAAAAGTGGAAAGGTTGTGTGGTGGTTCATGTGGGTTGTCGATTGTTATGGGTGGATCCGTTGTTGGTGAATGGCTAGCTCAGGTAGTGTGAACCGTCAACTAGAGGAGAGTGAAAGAGATAGAGAGGAAAAGGGAGAAATAATGGAAAAAATCCTGCATGGGGATTTTTATTTTATTGACTGACAGAAGATTTTGTCAGTAATTAAAATAAGGATAAACGAGGGGGGAAAATTCTACGTGCGAATTTTTATTTTGATTACTGATGGAATGACTGACAAAAGATTTTGTCAATAATTAAAATAGGGATTAATTGGGGGGCAAATCCTGCGTGTAGATGTTAAGATTTGTTATCGACCAAATCACCGATGAAATATTTCATTAATAATTAAAAAAAATATTGATGAAAATTTTATCGGCTAATCTGTCAGTAAGCTAATCAATGTCTTACCACATTACAGACCAGGTAATCCATCTGTAACATGGTCAACAAATTCCGTTGGTAACCTATTACCAATGGATAGATTATGTTAGTAAATTTCACACCGTCTTATTGTTCATGCGTGCAATTATGTTATTTACAAATTTCATACTGTCGGTATTCCTCACAATCTTGTTCTGTCAGTAATCTGTCAATAGTCCATCAATAATTGCCAACAACTTGTTATTGACGGAACGAATTCCATCGATAAAACCTTTTTTTTTTTTGTAATGTCAGTATACACAAAGGAATTATGTGAGTAGCTTTAAAGATACAATGAAACCAATATCTAACTTTATTTTGTACTTTACAAGAGTAAACCACTAGATACACTCAATTGTTTGCAAAGTTATTTGGCCTTAGAGCCTATTTTCTACAACAAGTAGATTATAAAGAATTAGATTACAAAGAATTTGGATTGATAATGGGAACTTAAGTGTTCATATTTATTTTTAGAGCATTACACTTTTTCTTGCTTTTGATTTTTCTAATTTTGTCTTATTTGTTTTTGGTGTGTCTAAATAGTTGGTAGCAAGTTTTTTATATAGACTTCTAAATGTCTTTTCTCAACGACACAACCCTATCATCAAGGCACATTTTTGTCTTAAAGACACCTTTACATTTTGCAAGGTACAACCTTTGGATAAAAGTATTGATAACCATTCATTCCATAAGACATAATCTTTGAGCTTCAATATGAAAAGATAACTTTTATTTGAAAAGACAACATTTTATTTGGAAAATACACGAACAATCCCCCATAATTTTCAAAATTTTTGAATACTAACAACTTTGGAAATCTTGTGCATAAATGAAGGTATCTCAAGTTTTGAACCTTCGTTTAGTAAGTGGGGTTCATTCTTTGAGCTATAATATGAAAAGATAACTTTTCATTTGAAGAGACAACCTTTTATTTTGAAAATACACCAACAATCTCCCACAATTTTCAAAATTTTCAAATGCTAACAAATTTAAAAATCTTGTGCTTAAATGAAGGTATCTCAAGATTTGAACCTTCACTTAGTGAGTGGGGTTGGTTCTAGTCTGAATTGAGTGGTTGGCATAGCATTGAACCATTGATTATTCATTTGACTACTTGGGCCACTAAACACACACAAGTTTCCCTGCTTACTTTGTATCTAGTTTTGCCAATACATTTTTTTTTTGCCTTGTGTTTTGTATCATGCATAAGTGTTGTCAAAGTCAAACTTTAGCTCCTGAAAATGGCCACACTTTCACTCAAATAGGTAGCCTCCATTGTAAGTACCTCGTATTTATAGTACTTTAATATATACATGTTATGAATTTATTAAGAACTTTTGTTCAACCTTGCTTTACATATTACATGAACCAAGCATTATACACCTCGAGATGGAAAATGGAAATTAATGCTTGCAATCATCCTTGTGGTAAAATGGTTAGTACACAACACTTGTAGGTTAGCCACAAGCATTGAGGTAAGCGCCCACCATTGGAGATTCAATTGATAGCCTTGAAACTTATCCCTCTTGAGGTTTTTATTACCAAGTCATTTTTCAAACCTTTTGTAAAAAGATCCGCTGAGTTTTTTGTTAGCTTTGAAATTGACTTTAGTTTTAAAATGACAAAATTCAGTGATCTAAATATGATTTCAAACTAAAAAGAAATGATTTTGATATGAAAGAACAGTCCCCTAAATGTTTTAAAACTATTTGTGAATAATGGAATCGTTTTAATGCTTGAAAAACAAGTTCCAATAAGCAAGAATCGACTTTTGAAAGTGAAGTATCAATTCCTTTAAAACAAAAAGCAATATTTCTTCTTTGTAGCAAGAAGGAATTGATTTGTTAAAAAGGAACCACTGATTCTCTAGAAATAGAAAGCTAATGGATTGAAAGAATCGACTCTTAAGAAGCAAAGGTTGATTCCAGTACAGGTAGAAGCATATGAAAGGGGCATTGGACGAAAATAATTGACCTCTCAAGTCCTCAATGATCGATTCCTTGAGCCAAAATGAAAAGAGTTCAAAAATTATTGAAAAAGCTACAGGTGGATAAAATGACAAATTTGAGGGGGAAAATTTGATTTTGAAATTTCAAAATGGTGCTTAAAAGACATAAAGAATTGACTTATGAGAAAGAGCAAGTTGATTTTTGTGAAGTAGAATGTTCTAGAGCTAAAGCAAGACAAGCAGAATCAACTACTCAATGGAGCAATGATCGATTCTTAGAAAACAAAAAGCATCAAGGTCCAAATTGAAGCGAAAAGAGTCAACTTGTGAAGAAAAGAAAGATCAATTCCTTGGAAACAGGAATGTTCTAAGGTACAAATAAATTGACTTCCCAGATGGGCACTAATTGGTTCTTAAAGACTAACCAATGAGATTCAAGTGGCCTAACATTTGAAATTTTGAATCTTTTTTCTATCTAATGGGCAAAATTTAAGAGAGGCTATAAATAACTCTAAAAAGTCTATTTTAGAAAAGAGAAAAAAACCAATAAAGAAAATAGAGAAGATCTCTGTTTTGAGAGGAAGGAAAAACTTTCATTCTCAAGTTCATACCTTTCTCATTCTACATCTCACCCTCAAAACAAAGCACTAACTTTTAAGCTTAAGTACCTTGATTCAGCTTCATTGTCTTATACTCTAAATTTATTGAGTAGCCTATTTAAAGGCATCATATCTTGTAAGTAAGTTATACCTCCTTGAAAAGATAGATAGGTTATACTTGAGCCTTGAAAAAGTAAACTTGGCTATACCTCTAATGGAAAAGGTAGATAGATTGTGCTTTAACCTTGACAAGGTAGTGACTTGTTAATAAGTTGTGCTTAATCCTTAAAAAGCACTTGCTTGTAAAGGTTATGCCAGAACCTAGTTGAGAAAGGTAACAGTTAGTGGATTTAAACTCCTTGTGATATTAAAAGAGTAAACCCAAGCATTATGTGGTTGAACCTCTATAAAAATCATGGCTGAGTTCTTCTTTTCCTCTTTTCAAACTCTACTTGCTTTTTCTTTTATTTGTTTACACACTTATTCATTTATCTTCAAGCTTGGTGCTTAAGGTTTTTATCTTTAACTTTGATTCTTAAAAAGGTAAAATTTTTAATTGAACACCAATTCACCCCTTCTTGGTTGTTACATACTCAAGCTTGTTAATCTAGCAATTGGTATGAGAGTAGGTTCTCAAGTTTTGTAAGTTTAACGACTTTTGAGAGATCCTAAAAAAGAAGCTTGAAGTAGTGAAAATGGCTCTAACAAAATTTATAAGTAAAGGCCAATTGATGATAAGACCTTCATTCTTCACTAGTAAAAACTATCCATTTTAAAGGATGAGATTTGAAAATTTCATTTAATTTATGGATTTGGATTTTTAAGAAATCATTTTAAGGAACCTCATGTTCCCATGAAACTTGTAGATAGTGTTAAGCATATCAAGACTAAAGCTGAGTGGGATGATAAAGATTGAAAATTAATTCAACTTAATCATAAAGTTGTAACTACCTTGCTTTATGCACTTAGTGACAACGAATTCAATAGGGTAGCCATGTATACTTCAACTAAAGAAATTTAGGATACTTTAGAGAATTGTTATGAAGGCACTCACAAGTAAAAGAGTAAAAAAATTGGATTATTGACTCTAGACAATGGACTCTTAAAGATAAAAAAAAAAAAGAACCTATTAAAGAGATGTATAAGATATTCACTAAGATCATTGGAGGATTAAAGTCATTGGGAAAGGAATTTTCGAATGCTCAACTGGTGAAGAAAATCCTTTATTGTCTTCCAAGATCATGGAGACCAAAACTAATAGCTATTGAGGAAACAAAGGATTTTAAAAATCTTAAATTTGGTGAATTACTTGGATCTCTACTTACTTACGAGATGCAACTAAAACCTAAGAAAGAAAGAAATGAAGCAATCAAGGAAGGCATAAAAGAAAAAATTATAGCTCTCAAGGCTATTAAAGGAAATATTGAAAAAAGGTTCCAAGAAAATGAAGAAGAGGATGAAAATGATGAAGAAATAGCCTTGTTAACTAGAAAGTTTAATTTATTTTTGAGAAACAAAAGACCTTTTGGAAGAAATATACCAATAAAAGACTCGAGGAAAAAAGCTATAATTAAGGAGTCAAGCAAAGATCATATTATACTTTATGGTTGTGCAAAATTGGGACATACTAAATATGAGTGTCCAAATGTCAAGAAAAACAATACGAAAAGTTCAAGAAAAGGGCAATGGTCGCTACATGGAGCAATGAAGATGAATCCCATTATGAAGAAGATGAGGAAGTTGTAAATTTTTGCTTAATGAACATTGATGATCTTATGGATACGAAAGCAAAAAGAATAAGTTATATTATAACTCCTATGGACATAAACCTTATTACAACAACTTCTAGTCATGGAAAATCAGCTGTGGAAACTCCCTTATTCAACTATGAGAACTTCATCAAATTGAAAAACAAGATGAAGGTACTATTTAAGGAAATGATCACAAGTTTTGGAAAATGGTTCAGATGGCTATTTCGAGTTGAACAAGGAAAAAAACATTTAGAATGGAAATGACATTGATGTGCCACAACTTTTTTTTTTTGCTGAAAATTCTCGCAGGGCCCAACTACGCTATAAAAGTTTTATTAATAATCATAAAAGTAAAGTATAAAAGGGAGAGGGACATAAACCGTACCTCCAGAGTTACATGAGCTCGAGAAAGATTAAGAAGAATACCTAAAATGGAATGTTTCATTTTATGACCATTTTCTTGACTATCGCCGTAAATTTGAAACACTTCCATGTTACAAAGTTCTATGAAGTTAAGAAAATAAAAGACACAAAGATAAACTAGGAGTACTACTCTTTTACATTTATTTAAAACGAACATAAGCTAAGCTAACCTTATCAAGTCTAAGGATACCAATGAGCTAACCTTCTGCTTGTGAGAACACTTGTAGATTCTGGTGCGTATGTCCCTGCTTTGAGAGATAATCTGCCATTTGGTTGCCTTCTCTATGGATATGTGTAATCCGATAAGAGATACCCCTCAAACATCTTCGAATGGAAGCAAGCAGATAGCGAGTCCTAGAGGATCCCTAGTGGTCCTCTTGTAGCATTTGTACCACTACTTTTGCATCCATTTCTATCCAAAGTTTAGTAATATTGTACTCAATACATAAGAGCAAGCCCTTGTATAGTGTCTGAAGTTCTGCCTGTAATGAATTTTGAGGTCCAAAATTTTCAAAGAACCTAAAAACCATAGTGCTTGTATGATCTCGGAGAAGTCCACCTCTCGCAGCATTCTAAAGGTTATGTTGGGAGATACCATCAACATTCAACTTAAACTCACCTGCTGATGGTTTGTGCCAAGAAAATACTTTTGGCGGATGTGGGGCTGTCTGCTGAAATATCATCCTCCATGCTTGAGCAATCTGTAAGTCCCCCCTCCATTGCCACTGATGTGCCACAACTTTATGTCATAGCTATGCACACTTTCTTCTTTACACTTAGAAGAAGAGAACATAGTCAAGCACTTGTGTATAAAGATGTTAAAGAAATTTGGAAGAGATTAAAAGAACTGTATGACAAAAAAAGAAGGCTAGAAGAAGAAAATTTTTCATTAAACAATAAGGAAATCAATGATGAATTATCAGAGAAACATCAATTTTCAAATAAAAAGTATGAGTATGAAATAGACATTTCAATAAAAATGTTGATGACAATTTTTTATAAATTGATAAGGATCTTCATCAACATAGCATTAAAAATTTAGCAAGATCTCAAAAGGTCCATTTCATGATATTCGACTTTATATTTTTTCGATGTGTGCTTGAAGCAAATGCAATATCATTTATCTTATATTTATCTACTTAAGTGATGCATCTGCATAACATATCATGTATAATCACTCATGAATCAAAGGATTGACATTGTTGAACCTATTCTTTATCTCAAAAGAAAGATTACCTTTATTGTGATTTCTGTTCATAAAAAAGAATAGATTTATCCTTTTCTCAAAAGTCAGTTCCTAAAGTTGTGGGAACCATAAAAAGTCTAGGCTTAGGAATCAACCTTAAATGCTCTAGAACTCAATTCTTAAAAGACTGAAAACACAAAGACATTTGAGTTCTAAACCTAAAAATAGGATTCCTTTTTTCAAATTGTTAGAAAATCACAACTTTCTAGAGAAATCTCTTTAAACACTCCACTCATTTAGAAACACTCTATATTTGCATCAAAAAGTTAAATGCCAATTTCAATTCCAATTTGTAGTTGAAAAGCTTATTTTATTTTGCAAAAAAGTCATTTTAGCAAAAGTGTCAAATCCTTGTTCTCAAACCTTCAACTTCTCAACTCAAATTCTTTCACGATTGATCCTCAGTTCTCAAAAGTGAAACTTATGGCTCCTAAGAAATTAAGAGAAGAAAAAGGGAAAGCAATAGCCACATCATCTAAAGTAGAAAAAACCCACAAATTGAATGCCTTTTGATATTAACTTCTTAAGTAAGAAAAGTAGGCAAGTGTTTGATGAAATCTTTGCTAAAAGAATAATAATTCATGGTAGAATTATTGATTTGGAATGGTTCAAAAGTGAGTTCAATTTGCCTTATATTGAGAATTTAAAAAAACTAGGCTAGTGTGAATACTTAAGCATCTGTTTATGAAAAGTTAGCAAGGGTTTTCTATTAAAATGACACCACACTATACCTAGGGAATGATGATGAAGATGTAGTGGATCATGGTGAGTCTTTTCATACATATGTTGCTAGAAGATAGTTGATCATAATGCCAACTTTGTTAAAAAAACTATTGAAACTAAAACTTATAAGTAGGAAAGCACTTACTCATATGATTGAAAATAATCCTATCCTATAGGATGAACTATATGCAAAATTCATGGTCAATCATGTTACAACTGTAAAATTCCCAAATAGTCCTACTAGGTTGAGTGTCGATGACAAAATCTTGCATATAGCTGTAACAAACACTCTCAAGCATTTCAGACTCAAGATTATTGAAGTAACAGTTGAAGAAAAGTGGTTTATGCACCACATCAAAAGATGCACTCCAATTGACCTTGCTTAATTCATAGATAAAGATATGGAAGCCATGGTAAAAGGGGCAAAGAATAATTTAGTTTATGGAATGGCTATCTTTGAGATGTTGGTGAAATTGAAGATTGATACATTAACAGACAGAGTAATAATGCAAAACAAAGTCAAATTTCTTCATAAAACATTTTTAGGAAGGATGCAAATTGAATATGACTACATTAAGAATGACTGGAGAAGGAAAAATATCTCACAGACAACTAAAATTCAAAGGGATACAACAAACTTGAAGCAATTGCCAAATGATCTTCAATCTCAAACTCCATAAGATTATCCAATAGTGGGACATTCACAGTATGCATCTATTGGTCAAGAAATGTTAGGACATCCAAGCACAGTGTTAATTAAGAGACTGTATTTCAAGATCTGAATGCCATAATAGATTATCAAGAAAAACTCATACTGAAAAGGTTCATTGCAGTTGACAAAAAGATTGAGGGAACCATGGCTAAACTTGTTTTCAAATTTGAAAACATGTTTGATAAATGCAGTCAATCTCTAAACAAAGCATAAGATAGTCTTACCAAACTTCATAGGGAAATGGTCACTATTTCAAAAAATGAAATTCAACTTTCAAGAAATCAAGAGATATTAGATGAATAGATAGAATAATAGCACAACTCACTACTCCCCTCACTAGTTTTAATGCATTGCCCAAAACCATGACTATATCATATGCATCCATCCATTCATGTGCATCACTGTCTGACCAATTATGATATTTAGTTCATCTGATGTGATATTTTGTTAATGAATTGATACTTAATGAAGTACTTTTAATAATTTGGCTATCTCTTGCTATTCTTATTTGAATGCTTAAGCTACTAATGATCTTATGTCCTTTTGAGGTTTGAAATTGTATTCATTGTTCTCAAACTTTTTGTGATATAACAAAAAGGGGAAAAAGTATGAGTAAATTTTCCATGCTTTCTTGTTGATATGTTGGACAATGCTTTTGAAAATTTTTCCAATTGTTTTGAAAAGTAAGCACAAATTCAGAGGGAGATTTTGTAAATTTAGCTTTTAATTTTGTTATATTAACAAGAGGAGATTGTTAGCTTTGAAATTGACTTTAGTTTTGAAATGAAAAAATTCAATGATCTAAAAATGCTTTGGAGTTGAAAAGAAATGATTTGATATGGAAGAATATTCCCCTAAATGTTTTAAAGCTATTTGTGAAAAATGAAATCTTTTGAATGCTTGAAAAATAAGTTCTAGCAAGGAAGAATTAACTTATGAAAAGTGAAGTATTGATTCCTATAATATTGTCACATCCCAAATTTCTGGGCAATGACCAGTGCATGGACCCAATGGATATAGCTCACTAAGCCCAAGCAAGCCTTTTTAAATAATCATAATTCTCAATTATAAAATATTCATTGATACACTATGGCAATTAAATACTCACATTTGTATTACGCCAAAATAGTGTTACTTGTTTGCCAACTTATCGTGGCATTAGTAATCAAATGTAATATAACATGACTCTTAATGGATTTCATTACTTATACATGTCCTTATAACATAAGACTTTTGACCGTCAGCGGAGTAACTTTGAATAAAGGCACAGCTACTGAGATGCCATAGTACCTACCAAAAATGAGTATGCGTAGATGACTTGGTCTAGGCCCCAATTTCCTCTAAATATGAAAATATGAATTTTTAAAAACGTGAGTACAAAACTCAATGAGCGAACATTAGAAGGGAACAAGCAATAATAACAAGGAAAGTTTCGAACCATGATGCACTTATTTAGAAACAAGACAATTTAATCCAATTAACAATAAAACCCCTTCCCTTCACTTTAAATCAATTTTGCAATGAGAGAGAGAGTTCTCAAGTTCACACATATAAATAAATATAAAGCCATGTGCAATTACATCCACCACGCCATTTTTCTCCATTCTGGTACACCCCCTACTCGCACATCATCACGGGCATGTGCACTGCCCACTCCGCACATACATGGTGGAAATCGTCACAACATCATCATTCAACCGACATGCGCACTGCCCACTCCGCACATGCACAGTCGTAATCATCACAACATCATCACTCAACCAGCATGCGCACTGCCCACTCTGCACATGCACGGTTGTAATCATCAATTTCACAAAAATTGATTAACAATGCATATCAGCATCATATAGAAGTACATAGATTCATGACAATCATGTTCCACATCACAAAAATATTTATCCAAAAAGCTTGTTCCCATGGTACCCGTTCTTTTTAAAGAAAAGTTGAATGAAATCATTCAAACGTTTTATTGAAATATATTCATATTCCCAAAATGATTTTGAAATGCAATTCACTCACAGTTTTCGGGAGTCGAATTCGGATACGTCAACTACTGATGCTCCGGTACAGTTTCTTTATCCTTATTAGAGGATTCACCACCTAGACATATTGCATAATCAAACCATTCACTGAATTGGTGCCAAATTGGTATAAAACTAAATCATACTCTATACTGATGCATAAAATGGAATGTGAAATGCTCGAGTGACTATCTAAATACGATATCTTTTCTAATTTCCATTGTTTACCTAAATAAGTCGATATTGGCCTTATTTAATTTTTTTCACTCGATTAATTGGCCAATATATCCATTAACTCCAAATAATTTCCATTTCTCATTTAATTCTTCAATTTATCAAATACTAATCAAATAATATGAAATATTACAATTTCAGCATCACATCGTCTTTTGGAAAAATTCGGTCATGGTGGTGCATCAACCATGAAATTTTTCATACTTGATTCTCACACCATAAATCATAAATTTTTAATCAATTCACTTAAAATAAAATCAAATTCAACATCAATATCCCACATAGAGAATTCGGCCTATGATGGGCAATGGAAGAAAATGAACTTTTCTTGGTGGTTTTTCATGCTACACATCACTAGCTAACTAAAAACAGTAGCATATGTTGAAATCTAACTAATTCAAGCATCAAAACCTCTCTCTAAGTGTTCGACCAGCAAGAGACCCATCATGAAACCTTGATTCTCAACCGTTTAAAATGGACAATAATGCATAGGAATGGTAGATCTCAAGCTTTAATTGAAAAATCTTACCATTTTCACTAGTTTCCTTGAATTTTCCATACTTTTCTCTTGAATTTTGGTGGCTAGGGTTTTTGGTCTTCTTTTTCCTTTCCTCCCTTGCTATGGCCGGGCAAATGAAGTGAAATAATTGAATTTATGGGCTGATTTTAAAGGAAAATATTAAATGGTTATAAAGGTACCAAATGTGACCATGTTATTAGTTTATATTTTTAATACTTATCCTTTAAACTTTATTTCACCACCACATAAAATGCCATAATTATCCATACCAATAATGAGTAAAATTCATAAATTTGACAAGTGTTGGGTGGTGAAAATTCCAATTTTGCCCATGAGACGGTAAAATTACCATTTTACCCATGTGCTTCGAACAATACCGAAATTATAAAATTTTCACTTCTCAACCTTAAATTATACTCCAAATGATCAATCTTAGTCAAAAATTTTATCTCACATTCAAATTTTTCCCTCGGATAGCAAAATTACCATTTTACCCCTATATTGTGAAAATTCCAATTTGACCTCAAATCGATCTTCGAACTCTGAATTACCATCTTAAGTCATTTTGGGGTTTTAAAATTCTCAATTTCATCTTAAAATCTCTATTTACTAGTCCATGGAGGTCAAGGTCTCACAAATATAAAAATCAATCTTTTTTTCTTTGTAACAAGAAGGAATCAACTTGACAAAAATGAACTATCGATTCTCTGGAAATAGAAAGCTACTGGATTGAAAGAATCGATCTCTAAAGAAGCAAAGGTTAAATCCAATGAGGATAAAAGCATTATGAAGGGGCATTGAATAGAAATAATCAACTTCTCACTTCCCTAGTGATTAATTCCTTAAGCCAAAATGAAGAAAGTTTTAAAACTTGTTGAAGAAGCTAAAGGGCAAAAAGAGGACAAATTTTGAGTGACAAAATCTGATTTTGAAATTTCAAAATGGCACTAAAAGGAAATAAAGAATTCACTTCTAAGAAGGAACAAGATGATTCCTAGAAATCAAAATGTTCTAGACCTGAAACAGGATAAGATTAATCGACTACTCAATGGAACAATGATTGATTCTTGGAAAACAGAGTGTATCGGGGTCAAAATTGAAGCAAAAAGAATTACCTTGTGAAGAATCAAAAAATTGATTCTTTAGAAACAAGAATATCCAAGGGTACAAAAGAATCAACTACTTAAATAGGCAACGATTGATTCTTGAAAACTGACAGACGATATTCAAATGGCCTTAATGTTTGAAATTTTGAATCTCCTCTCTCTAACGAGCAAAATTTGAGAGAGGCTATCAATACCTCGAAGAAGTCCATTTTTAGAATAAAAAAGAGAACCAAAAAAGAAAAAAGAGAAAATGTTCATTTTAAAAGGAGAGAAAAGCTTTCATTCTCAAGTTCATACCTTTCTCACTTTACATCTCACTCTCAAAATAGAACACTAGTTTTTGAGGTTAAGTCCCTTGATTTAGCTTCATTCTCTAGTACTTTTAATCTATTGATCAACCTATCTAAAGGTATCATATCTTGTAATCCACTATTGAAATGTTATACCTCCTTGAAAAAGGTAGATAAGTTACACTTAAGCCTGGAAAATGTAAACTTGGTTATACCTCCATTGGAAAAGGTAGATAGGTTGTGCTTTAACCTTGAAAAGGTAGTGGCTTGTTGATAGGTTGTGCTTGATCCTTAAAAGGAACTTACTTGTAAAAGTTATGCTTGAACTTAGTTAAGAAATGTAACGATTAATGGATTCAAACTCTTTGTGATATCAAGGGAGAGGACCTAAGAATTGTGAGGCTGAACCTCTATAAAAATCATGGCTGAGTTCTTTCTCTCATTCATTCGCCTTTTAGTTGCTTTATCTTTCATTTATTTACACTTTTATTCATTTATCTTCAAGCATAATGCTTAAAATTTTGATATTTAACTTTGACTCTTAAAAAGGTGAAATTTTTAAATGAAAACCAATTCACTCCCTATTGGTTGTTACATACTGAAGCTTTTTTATCAAACTTTTTCACAAGACCTCACATGGCTTATAGTAACTATGCCATCACTAATTCTTTGTCTTACAATTCTATGTTGAAGTCTAATTTATTGACTTTTTCCATTGTATGCTTGATTATATGCCTTTGATTCTGCCACTTTATTGTCACAATGTATCAAGATTGGTGCCATTGGTTTAAGTCATAACGAAATTTCATAAAAAAAATCTCTAAACCATTTCATTTCTTGGATAGTAGATGCTAAAGCTATAAATCCAACCACTGGGTTAGAGTCTTTTTGACATGATTGTTCCTTAGAACCCCAAGAAACAACATCCCCACTAATTGTAAAAATCCAACCAATCATAAAAGTATGATCCGTTTTATTTGAGTTCCAACTAGTATCTATATACCTTTATAAAACTGAAGGAAAACTTGAATAATAAATGCCATAATTCATTGCACTATTTATATACCTTAGAGCTCTATGAACAACATATTAATGCTTTTTATTTGGATTACTTGTAAACTAGCTTAACATCATAACCACAAAATGATAATAACCTAACTATTAGGAAAATGGACAATGCTCTCCACTCCCGAGAGTTTCCCCCACTATCTACCCTTCATGGTTTGGCCATTGGTTGGCCGTCGGATCCCCCTAACCTCTCCCAGTCGATCACTGCTCCTCCCCCAAGGTCGTTGGTGTCAGACTCAAATGCGGCTGAAAAGCAAGTAGCAAAGTCGTAAGGTTGTCATGGTATCTCGCAAGTCATACACGACAAAACCCAGCCGCCACCCTCACCCCGTGCGTTGAAAAGGTCGTTTCTTGCTATTGTTGCAAGAGAAAAATCGCCTTTGATCCCTCCAACCTGAGATCCAATCACTTACAAGGATCGTCCTGCAGCGGTTTTCTTTGAGGACAAGATTCAGTAGCTATCTCTACCATTTGCTCATGCCATTATAGGGAAGTTTAGCCGCATGCCCAAACTTTAGGATATTCACCATTTTTTTAAAGGAATCGGACTCACGGGTACCTACGACATATGTTGGTTAGATTACAAACATGTATTGATTGATTTATCTAACGAGCAAGATTTGAATCAGATCTGGACCAAGCAGTAATGGTTCATTGTAAATCAGAAGATGCATGTTTTTAAATAGAGTCTAGATTTTGAAGCAGAAAAAGAATCGGCTATCGTCCCCGTTTAGATCTCTTTCCCCAACTTATGAGCACATCTGTATGAAAAATCGACCTTATTATTAATTGCCAAAACAGTAGGTAAACCATTGTTTATTGATGAAGCAACTACTAATGGTTCCCGACCTAGTGTGGCTCGATTTTGTGTTGAATATGATTACAATAAGGCACCGATTGAAGAGATTTGGATCGTGATTAAAAATCGGTTACAAGAGCTGTTATTGGCGGATATGCCCAACGGGTTGAGTTCTCAAAAATGCCTAAATATTGTGAACACTGCTGCCATTTGGGTCATTTGATTTTTGCTTGTATGGTGTTCGGCAATCGGTCAGTGAAACAGAAGAAAGTTCCCGAGAATAAACCTTTGAGTGGTGAGAAAAGAATGCTGTAGAAGAAATAGGCATAATTGTTATCGGAGGCAAAACGAAAAGGTTCATTACTGGTATATCACCTGAAACAGAGAACGGAGTGGCAACTAGTGGGCAAGCCGGGGAAAAGAAATTTGAAGGATGCCATGGGTCAGGAAATTGATGGTGAGAATCCTGGAAAGGCTCTAGTGTAGTTATCGAATAGATTTGAAGTTTTTGATCTTGGGGAAGGAATAGAACCTGAGAAGCATGCAAAACAGGGGCAAATAGAATACGTGAATAGTACTAAAGTTGCCCAGAAAATTATTGTAGCACCCGAACATGCATCAGCTAATCATGCCTTATCGGGACACAATGAAGGCGATGATTCTAGGGGCCTGAGAAAGGGCAGTGATGTGCCTGAAGCTGTGCAGTAGCAGCAGATAATGAATGGCAACGGAGAGGAAATGCTTAATACGAATAAGGCAACCGCTGGTACTATGAGTTTGACAAATGGGAATATGTTTTTGGGTGAGTTGTCAAGTGCGACGGAACGACAAGAAAGTGAGAAAGTGGTGATAGACGGACTGCTCTAGGGTCAGAGGGTGGACAGTGATGCTAATATGGTTGTTCATCAGCAAAAAGTCATAAATGAGACAAGGGGAGGGATGTTAGCTGCAAATGAGACAGCCTGAGTTATTGATCAAAATTTGATGCATGCAGGCGTGGATGTTGATCTGCATGTTGGGCAAGATAACCCGCACGTGATGCATGAGCAAGCTTTAGTGGTAGGTTTGGAAAAAAGAAAAACATTGAGCTTGGAGGAACCGATACAAAGTAAACAAGGCCAAGTCCAAAGAGGCGTTGAAAATATTCAACAGATAATGAATGATAAATGCTTGAGACTAATGAATATGGAGTTGACAGTGTCTGTACGGAGTGCAGGTTTGGGAGTAGTAAATGGGACGTTAGTGCATGAATCTGTACATGCAGATGTTGGTAAAAATGATAAAGAATTATCGGTTGAGTAGAAGGGTCAGAATGAGTCAGTGAAAGTGCAGGTAAAATAATAAAGAATGTTCCGTTGAACCAAATACCCGGCCCAAAACAATTATTTTTAGGGATAACCAGCGGTTACAAAAAAGAGGACATGAAGGTCAGAATGACTTTGTGGAAATATTAGAAGGCAGTGGAGATCATGTTCCAATCGAAAGACAAGGTGCTAGTTAATCAAGAAGTTCTTATAGAAATAACCGGGAGGATACATCTACGGCATGCTTACGTCAAAGGATGGAAGGCCATGCTGATAATCCTTCTTACATAGAATCTTCATCGGGTAAGAGTAGAATTAATAAAGAATTGATACCTGTTCCTTATTTTCCAAAATTTTTTTTTGTAGAATTGAAAGTCCATCCTCGGGTACGGCACATGCGACACTTGGATCCTGCATCTCTTAGCTTAGAATCGGAGGAAGCTATGAATATAAGGGAAAATGATGGAATATTTGATGATGATTCCATCTCGGTAAATTACAGGTAGAACCCGATGATGATTAATGCACTTATGTGGAATATGAGAGGTATTTCGGGTAAAGTGATACAAAGGAGACTTAAAAGTTTAAAGCTTGTACATAAAATAAAGCTTTTAGTAGTTTTGGAGCCTGTGGTTGAGGAAACGAAAGCAAAATTATTTAAAAGAAAATTAGGTTATTAGAAAGTGATAAATAACAACTCTAAAAAAATATGGATTTTCCATTCTTTTGATATAAGTTGTGAGGTGATATTAAACCATAATCAATGTTTGCATGTTAGCTTGTCCTTCCCGTGGCTGGAGTGTTCTATTCTTGCTACATTTGTTTATGCAAAATGTACTAGAACAGAGAGAATCCCACTTTAAACTGTCTTGAGATCATTATCAACAGAGATTCGTGTACCATGGCTTGTTGGAGGGGACTTTAATATAATTCTAAATAAGGAAGAAAGACTCTATGGTGCAAGCCCGCATGCTGGTTCAATGGATGACTTTGCAGCAACCTTATTAGATTGTGGTCTAGTGGATGGTGGCTTTGAGGGTAATCCATATACATGGATGAATTCACATATGTTTCAGTGCTTGGATCGAATAGTTTATAACTATCAATGGATGGGGTTGTTACCAATCATTAGAGTGCAACATTTGAATCGGGATGGATTGGATCATTGCCCATTGTTAATCTCATGTTCAAAGGTCATGAATAAATCTCCTTCTTCATTTCATTTTTTACATGCATGGACGCATCATCATGAATTTAAACATTGTGTAGGAGTTAACTAGAACTTCTGATACATGGCAAAGGTTTGCAAGCTTTTTGGAGGAAACAATTTAGATTGAAACAACACCTTAAATGGTGGAATACAATGGTGTTTGGTGACATTTTTCATAATTTGAAGGTGGCTAAACGTCATGTAGAAGAAAATGAGATCAAGTTCCAGCAAAAGCAATCCTTTGCTAATAGATTGGAGTTGAAGAAGTCGTATGCACATCTTAATCAACTTATGAGCATGGAAGAATCTTTTTGGCAGCAAAAGTCTGGCATTAAATGGGTTGTAGAAGGTGAAAGGAATACCATATTTTTTCATATAAGAGTGCAGAAAAAAAGAATTAAAAGTCATGTATTTAAAATTGAAAATCAGGATGGGGGGTGGTTAGAGGAATTAGAGCCAATTTGAAATTCTGTAGTGACTTTCTTTTCGTCTCTCATGCAGGCAGGGCAATGCAATATGAACAGATTTAACGCAGCACTTATTCCTTCCATTGTCTCTAATTTAGAAAACGATATTTTATGTGCAATGCCAACATTGCAAGAGGTCAAAGCTGTTGTGTTTGATATTGATAAGAATAGTGTGGCTGGACCTAATGGGTTTTCTTCCTACTTCTATCCATATTGCTGGGATATTATTGCACAAGACCTATTTGTAGCGGTAATAGATTTTTTCATGGTGCATAAATGCCAAGAGGAGTAACTTCAACCACATTGGTTTTGCTTCCTAAGACCAGTAATGCTTCTAAGTGGATTGATTATAGGCCAATCAGCCCTTGCACGGTGCTGAACAAAATTATTACAAAAATCCTGGCAAATTGGTTAGCTAAGATTTTACCTAACATTATCACTGAAAATCAGAGTGGATTTGTTGGTGGGAGATTGATTAGTGATAATATTTTACTTGTGCAAGAACTAATGGCGAAACTTGACAAAAAGGTGAGGGGCGGTAATCTGGCAATTAAATTGGACATGATGAAGGCATATTATCATATGGAATGGGGTTTCCTTTACAGAATGTTGAAGCAATTCGGATTTAGTCCACAATGGATTGATATGATTCAAAGATGCATATCTAATTGCTGGTTTTCGGTGCTTATTAATGGTACAGCAACTGGCTATTTCAAATCAAAGAGAGGATTGCGACAAAAGGACTCCATATCTCTTTTGCTATTTGTGTTGGCTGCAGAATATTTATCTCGTGGCCTGAATAACCTTTATGCTCAATATCCATCGATGCATTATTCCTCAAATTGTTCTCTAGTAGTTAGTCATCTTGCCTTTGCAGATGATATTCTTATTTTCTCTAATGGAGCCAAATCATCCTTGCAGAAAATACTAGCTTTTTTGCAGGAATACGAAGCTATTTCTGGACAATGTGTTACCTATCAAAAGAGTAGTTTCATTACGCATATAAATTTAGCAAGCTCCATATGGTAAATAATCTCTAATATTACAGGATTCTTTCATCGGTGCCTGCCTATCACTTATTTGGGTGCTCCACTATACAAAGGTCTCAAAAAAGTTTCTTTATTTGATGATCTAGTAACAATGATAAGGGAGCGCATTACAGGTTGGGAAAACAAAATTTTGTCCTCAGGTGCTAGACTTACTTTAATTAGAAGTGTTTCATCATCCTTACCCATTTATTTGCTCCAAGTCTTAAAACCCTCGGCTTATGTTATTGAGAAAATTGAAAAACTATTTAATAGTTTTATGTGGGGAGATTCTGCAAATGGTAAAAGGATACATTGGACTTCTTGGCAGAAAATCACTCTTCCAACTTCTGAGGGTAGTTTAGATATTAAAAATATTTCAGATTTTGTGAGGCCTTTGGAATGAAGCTTTGGTGGCGTTTTCGATCTTGTAATAGTCTGCGGGCTAGAGTTATGAGGGCAAAATATTGTGTTGGTTAGATTCCAAGATATATAAAGCTGAGAATTCACGATTCTCATACTTGGAAACGTATGTTGGTGTGCTGCCTAGTAACTGAACAGCATATGAGATGGCGGATAGGCAAGGGGAATATTTTCTTTTGGCATGACTGCTGGATGGGGGAGGAGCCTCTTGTCAATCGTTTCCCATCATTTATTTCTTCCATGACTCAGGTATGTTATTTCTTTGACAATGGTAAATGGCATGTGGAGAAATTAATTGAGGTGTTGCCAGATGAGTTAATTGAGGAGATTTTGCAAATTCTAATTGACACATCATGTGAGGATGTGGCTTATTGGGTACCAACATCTGATGGTCATTTTTCTATTAAAAGTGCTTGGGATTTAATACGGCAAAGACATTCTGTGAACTTTGTATTTAACTACATTTGGCATAGCTGCATTCCGTTATCAGCTTCATTTTTCCTATAGAGGTTAATTCATGATTGGATTCCAGTGGAGATGCGATTGAAAATTAAAGGAATCCAGCTTGCATCTAAATGTCAATGTTGCAATTCAGAGGAAACACTATTGCATGTAATGTGGGACAATCCAGTTGCAAAACAGGTTTGGCACTATTTTTCAATCCACTTTCAAATCTCTGTGAGCAATCCCCAAAACATTATCTAGATTATATGGGCATGGATATATTCTGGAGATTATACGAGGAATGGGCACATACGTATCTTAATCCCTCTCTTTATTTTTTGGTTCTTATGGATGGAATGAAATGATGCTAAACATAATCCAATAGGCATGTATCCGAACCAGGTGATATGGCGGATTTTGAAGCTTGCCCATCAATTATGTCATGGGAGGCAGTTCCAACGTTGGCAATGGCGAGGTGATATTCAGATAACCCAGATTTGGGGATTGACTTTCCTAAGAAAAGTAATCAGTCCGCCTAAAATTATATCTTAACATAAACCATCGACAGGTGAATTTAAGTTGAATGTTGATGGTAGCTCTATAAATAATTTTCAGAATGCTACTGGTGGTAGGTTGTTACATGATCATTCAAGTATGTTAATATTTGCATTTTTTGAAAATTTGGGATCTAAAAATTCCTTACAAGCAGAATTATTGACCTTGTATAAAGGATTACTAACATGCCAGGAGTATAATATTTTGCGATTATGGATTGAGATGGATGCTATGATTGTGATCCAAATGTTAAAGGCAGGACACATTGGCTTATATGACATCATGCATTTATGGGCATCGATACGACATCAATTGAAACTTTTCTCATTCAGGATCTCCCACATCCATAGGGAAGGTAATCAAGCAACAGATTGGTTAGCTAATCGTGGCCACCAACATTATGGTCTTCAAGTTTTTGGAAAAGCTCAAGGAAAATTACATGGAATTTTAGCATTAGACAAAAGTAATTTACCATATGTTAGATTTAAATAAATGCAAAGGAGTAGTACTCTTTATTTACTTTTATTATCTTTATTTTAAGGACTACTTAGAATTTTGTAAAAGGGATGGGCTTCAGTTTTATGATTACATTCACAATTATGTGCATAAATTGAGCCATTCTAATGTAGGCATTTCTTTAATCCTTTCTTGGGTTCATGTAATTCTGAAGGTTCGGTTGATGTCCCCCTCCTCATTGTAATTAATTTTTTCGATAATTAATAAACAGATTACAGGGTAGATGGGCCCTGCGAGAATTTCCAGCTTAAAATAAAAAAAAACATCATAACCACAAAAACAATGTTCGACCTTATACACACCATAACATACATTAAGCATCTGATCACCCTTGCATATTCATTTTGTGTTATTGGCTTGTTTTGTTGGGTACTAGCCTTAAATTAGAATCATAAAGTGTAGACATTAGCATTCAATCTGACTTACCATACTTCATTGTAATCTTTTCAATGCAATGAGATTGAGATAATGTTAGGCTATTATTGTTTCTCATTATTCTTATACTAAGAATAACATCCACCACACCCATATCTTTCATGTCAAAATTCTTTGACACAAACCTTTTTGTGTCTCCACTTGTTCCAAATCAATACTAAAAATTAACATCTCATCCACATATAGACAAATGATGATACCTTTATCATTATGGAACTAACTATAAACACATTTGTTAGATTGATTGATCTTGTAGCCATTAGCTAGCATAACCTTATCAAACTTTTGATGTCATCGTTTAGGTGCTTGTTTTAGTCCATAAAAGGACTTTACAAGGTTATACACTTTCATTTCTTGACTAGGAAAGACGAACCCTTTTAGTTGTTCCATACATATTCTTCACCTAATTCACCATTTAAAATGTCATTTTCACATCTATTTGGTGAATTACCATTTTATGTATAGATGCAAGTGCTATAAGCACTTTCATTGTAGCTATTCTTGTTATTGGTGCATATGTATTCAAATAGTCAACGCTTTCTTTTTGTTTAAAGCCCTTGGCCACTAGCCTTACTTTAAACTTATCAATAGTTCCATCAATTTTCATTTTTTTTTAAATCCATTTATAGCCTATTTGGCTTGGAACCTAGTGAAAGGTCTACCAATTTTCAAGTTTTGTTTCCCATTATCAAGTTCATCTCATCTTGTATTGCTATTCTCCAAAATGAAGCATCTTAAGACCTTATTGCTTTGAGGATCAACTTCACCCTTTACATTAAAGCATTAAGGTAAGTATCCTTACGTTTATTCTCTTATACCTTTTACTAAGCACATGAGGAAATAGGATCCATGTGCCTTTGTTTTTCTAATTCTTTTGTTTTTTCGAAGTTGAATAGTTTACTCACCATTTTTTAAAAAGTTTAGCACTTTCCATTACTAGTTCTTTAGGTCTTAGAATTAAATTGAACTTTGTTTCAATGAAGATATCATCCCTTGGTTCTAAGGTCGTAGTCGTGGAATATTTATCATTACACTCTAGCACCATGAAACGATATACTTTACTATGTTTATCACATCCTATTAATATACATTCAATTCCTCTTTCATCCAGCTTCCTTTTCTTTGGTTTCAAAACTTTTACTATGGCTCAACATTCTTAAACTCTTAAATACTTAAGGTTTAGCTTTTTTCCTTTCCATAGCTCATAAGGAGTAGTTTTACTCCATTTGTTTGAGATTCTATTTAGTATATGGCAAGCCATTAATAAGGCTTTGTCCTAAAATCTTTTTTCCAAAGTCGAATTAGAAAGCAAAGCATTGACCATTTCCATAAGAACTTGATTCTTACTTTCTGTTGCACCATTTTGTTTTGGTGTGTATGGAGTGATAATCTTAAAAGTAATACTAGTGGACTTGAAATATGTGGGATCATAATATTCAACTCCTCTATCACTTCGTAAACATTTGATAAGCAATTCACAATGCAATTCAATTTCTTTTTTTTATAGATTCTAAACTTCTCCATTACTTTATCTTTAGCATGCAATAAATAAACATAGCAATATTTAAAGGAGTCATCTATAAATATTACAAATTATTTTTTTCCACCAATAGATGGAGTACTATGCATGTCACAAACATCGGAATGTATTAATGCAAGCAATTTGGAGTTTCTTTCTACCTTAGGAAATGAGCTTCTTGTGATGTTAGTAACCATGGATGTCTTGCACATATCATTATTTCCATCAGTATTAGGTATCAACTCTAGTTTAGTAATATCGTGCATTCTTCTATAATGAACATGACCTAATCTATTATGTCATAGATTACACAATGCTACTTTACTATCATGAACATTAAATGAGGCATTAATATAAACTGAACTAGTAGCACTCTTATTAATATTAAGCTTGAACATGTCTTCCCATAAGTATCCATTTTCCACATATTGTCCACCTTTTGTAAAGATGAACTTATCTACCTCAAATATTAAGTTGAAGCCATACTTATTCAACAAGCCACTTGACATAAGATTCTTTCTAGCTTCTTGCATGTGATAGACATTATTTAGTACAAGTACTTTTCCATAAGTAGATGAGTTCTACAGTGCCTTTTCCTTTCACTTGTGTAGTGGAGGAATTTCCCATATACCATGCGATTCCATCATTAACCACTTCCAAGGACTTCAAGAACCTTTTTTCTTCACATACGTGCTTAGTTGCACCAGTGTCAATCCATCATGCTCCATCATCTTGGAGAAGATTGACCTTGGAAACTATAGCAACAAACTTGTTGTTCACACTTTGTGTCTCGTATTTCAAAATTTAAGTTCTGCCTTGAAGTGTCCAAGTTTTTTATAATGAAATCATGGACCATTTTCATTGTTTTTTTATCCTATGACTTTTATCATTCATACCAACAGAATGTTTACTTTTGTTATACAAAATCGGCTTGTTTGATGGTTTGTATATCATCATATGGACTTTTGAAGTCTCAAGATTCTTTCTATTAAAATCTTTTTCTGTCTCGCCTTGCTTGACTTCTTTTTGTTCATGATAATTTTCCTTTGTTCGAAGATGATTACTAAGGTCCTCAAAAGACATATTCTTTTTTTTTTTTTATGTTTTAGAGTTTTCTTAGTGTCTCTCCATGTGGGGGGTAAGTTTATCAATTATAGAAGACATGGCCATAGTTTCATCCATATTAAGATTATATTGCTTAAAGCTACTAAGCATGCATTCAAGCTCATGAAATTGATTCATAACAAAACGACTATCTAAGGATGTGACAAAATACTTCTTTCCAATGAATATGCGTTTACTATGCACTTCACACACAATATTACTCATATCAAGTAAGGAAAGAAAACTTATATTATAATTCAATGTAGAACCATTTTGCCACAAATGAATCTCATCCATAAATTCTTCTTCAAAGCATTCTAGCTTGACAATGTTGGTAGCCATCTCTTTTAGTGAAGTCATTTTGAGTTCCAATAGCACAAAACGTAGATCATAAAATTGTTTATGCAAATAAGGTTTAGATGGAATTCAAGGAACTGGAAAAATTAACTTCAAGACGTGCCTTTCAATAGATGCTATCTTTAAGTCTTATTCCATCCCCACTACTTGGTATGGCAAAAGAGAATTATGCAAATATTCTTAGGGATATAATGAAGCTAATCTCTAACTTTGTCTTGCACTTTACAATAGTAGATCGCTAGATACACCTAAGGGTTTGCAAAGTTGTTCGACCTTAGAGCCCTCAAGTGTTTATGTTTATTTTTAGAACATTACAATTTCTATTGCTCTTGATTTTTTTGCACTTGTCATATTTATTTTTAGTGTGTCAAAATGGTTAGCAGCAAGTCCTTTATATAATCTTAGAAGTGTTTCTTTTCAAGAACACAACCTTTTCATCAAGGCACCTCTTTATCTTAAAGACACATCTATATTTTGCAAGACACAAACTTTAGATAAATATATTGTTTCAATAATTATCTTGTGAATGGACAATCATTCGTTTCTTAAAATATAACCTTTGAGTTATAATATAAAAAAATAACTTTTCATCGGAAAAGATAACTTTCTATTTTGAAATAGTATTTTCCATGCACATGTTTTTGCCACTGACGAGTCCAACAGGTTTAAGCTCAATTGCTTCAAAATAGGGTATTTTGGCATATTTACTATAGGCAATAGTGGAAATGGAGGATCTGTAACAAAGCAAACCGGAACATATTGCGGAGTGAGCAATTTAATTTACGTAATTGGGATTAATTATTAAAAAAATGAAACACTTGGTACAGATATCACTTAGCATCCAAGAAAATGGTTGGCATGAAGAAGTGCACCAAGATTAATGCATGATTGCAAAATCTCACTAAAATTTAGGGGGAAATTTTATGCAACAAAAAAATCAATAGTTTTATATGAAACTGATTGTGGTATACATCTTACTACTTTTAAACCAAGTAGAATTACTTTTTTGGTTACATAGTACATATCAATATAAAAAATATCATATTTTCTTTTAATTAAATAACGATTAATATATTTAAAATTTTAAAATTAGTAATTTTTTAATTAAAGATATTTTTTTGGTATTAATATGTGTTCCATGTGGTTAAAAATTTTCAGGTTGGCGAGTCACATCATAAAAAAATCGAATTTAACTGTAAATATTTTAAAATGCTATCAATTATCCTTAAAATAACTTTTTTTTTTTGGAATGCTTAAAATAACTTTTAATAAAATATAAAAAATTAAATTCATTAAAATTGGAATAGAGGAAGTAAAAACGTAAAATTAAAAGTGTTGCTAAAAGGAGGATGTTATGCTACTTTCAAATAAAGTAAAAATGGAGGATGCTGTGCTAGATGTGCAGATATACAAGGTAAGATAGATTAGAGAAGTAAAATGCATAACGAAGGGTGGGTTTGTAATCGATGAGCATAAAATAGGGGGGGCATATGGTGTGAATTGCACTATTAGTTTTATGATTTTTTTTCTTAATATTCATTTTCATCCGTGATTTTCATAAATTTTATTATTTTCATCTGTATCTTTTTAAATTTGTTCCAATAAACGTGTCATTAGAATTTGAATGAAATTTGTTACATATATGTCCACCTAAGAATCACGTGAAAAATTATGTCTAATTCTATCGATGTGTTGATATGCTGATGGATTTTGAAACAAATTCAAAAGATAATCGATTTTCTTTAAAAAATAAAATTATTCATTAATATAAGGAACAAGGGTAACCCCATTACAGAGATAAAGCCTATGATTATAATGATAATGCACATCCAGCATATTAACCATCACACTTCTATCACCATAACAATAAGAGAAATACACTACCACCCAAAAACCAATGATAAACAACCATAACAGTCCCAATAGTCGTCCACCAGCAATACACCAATCGTTAGCTAATTCACAGAAGTAGTTAACAATCTTGCTCCAATTACCACTCTATTCTTTTCAATCGTCCACCTTTCATATTTCTTTTGGTGCCGTTATCTGCAGTAAACAAAAACTAAATGCAAAACCCGCATGAAAGCATCATATAGAATCAACAAAAGCTTATTTCAATATCTATAAGCAGTATGACACGATAGTTGCACCATGAATTTAGAAAAACAAAATCCTGGCTTAGCTGTATTAGACCAACATTCACTATCATTAATAAATAGCCTCCCATACTACAAAGTGATATTCAATAAATCGATCTCCCTTAATACCCCATCCTTAGCCAATCGGTTAGTTATTCAAATAGCGTTGCTTGAAGTGTGAATGATCTTAATTTATTGTCTTTCTTTTAAAAAACTCAATTCTAAGAATCCATTTTCTATATTTCCAAGAGACACTCGTCAGTTCACTAACCCATTTGACTACATTTTCAGAATTACTCGTCAAGTAAACCAAGCCCACCATTTTCACCTTAGTTACAAATCGCTCCCTAATCCACCAAATGCATCTTCGATTTCTGACCACGCCCACTTCACAAAAGCCTCTTTGCTATCTTTCAATCTCCTTTATTACTCTTTGCAGAATTTTAGGTAAAGACATACAATACAGTGGTAAGCTAGCAAAAATGGATCCCAAAATTGTGACCCTACCTCCCACAGATAATAACTTGGATTTCTAGACAAGTGTAACCTCCACTCTATCCAACATCGATTTATGGCTCTTTAACTGTCTAGGATTAGCCCCAAGAGGAAAGCCGAAGTATGTTGTTGGAAATTCACCTACTTTACACCAAATAATCCCTGCCCAAGCATTAAGGACAATAGTATCAACCCCACTCCACACAAAAACCTCTTAAAGAAATTTATTTTTAAGCCAAACACCATCTGAAAACATCAAAGCACCCTCTTACTGTTAACTTGATCCTCCAATCTTGCCCTATAGAACAAAATCGTATCATCAGCAAATTATAAATGAGATTTTTGTCTCCTATTCCTCCTTGACAAAGATTCACCACCTCTGCTCGTTTCAAGAAACACTTAATGCCTCCATACCCATATTGAAGAAAAAACGTGAAAAAGGACACCCTTATCTTAGACCTTTCTTCAAATCAATCGGTTTGGTCAACAATCCATTAAATAGAATTGATACTTTGGTAGTTGTGACATACTTCTTAATCTATCTCTACCACTTATCCCCAAATTACTTTTTTTTCATAATCAAGCCCAAAAACTCCCAACTTACACAATCATAGACCTTTTCAAAATCTATCTTAAGAATTAAACCCCCAATTAAGCTTTTCTTTGCCAAATCAACTATCTCATTTACTATTAATGCAAAATCAGTGATTTGCCTACCCCTTATAAAAGCTAATTAATGATCGATCACTAATGACTTCCCCAATCATCAATCTAAGTCTATTTACAAGTAGCTTAGAAACAATTTTATAAATACTACCAACTAAACTAATAGGCTGAAACTCATTAATCGTCCTCGGATTATTTGCCTTTGGAATTAAAGTAATGAAGGATGAGTTCACCCTTTTGCCAAGTTACCATCCCAGAAAAATGCTTCCATAAACCCATCACATCTTCCTTACTTGCTGACAACTGTCTCTTGAAAAATATCAAATTAAAACCATTGGGCCCAAGAGCCTTATTCCAATCACAACTACAAAAAGTTCCCCACACTTAATGTTCTATAAAGGGAGCCTTGATTTCCACCTTAGCCTCTTTTGACAATTTCTTGAACTCACAAGTTAAATCAGTAACTCGCTTTGTTGTCTTTCTACTATATACATCCGCAAAAATATTTTCTAATTTCCTTTTTAATAACTTTTGGCTTTTCAACCTCTTTTCCCTTGTATCAATAGACTATAGAATCTTAGCCCTCCTTTTTCTAAAGGCTACAACATGAAAATATTTTGTGTTACGGTTTCCTCGAGTCACCCATTGGACCTTCGATTTTTGTCTCCAAGCTTCCTCTTCTTTTTGATATAAGTTCCATAGCTCAAGAGTCTTTAAAATTACCACTTCCTTTTTATCAAAAATTGCACCCACATACTACTTTCAATATTTAATGTAAACAATTCCTTTTCAATATTGTGAATCTAATGTTGTGTGTCTGTCACGATCCAATTTCACGGGTCATGACCGGCGTCTGAGCCCAATGAGCATAGCTCACCAAGCCCAAGCAAGTCTATTCCATTTATTTTTACCAAATACTTTATCAACTAATACGACCATACGTATTCTCAATCAGTATTAAAATAGCCAATCCATGATAGCATTATCAACAACAAAGTACATGTACTATTCCAGACATGTATTTTAGCAATTTACATTGCATACACATATTCACAACAAAAGGACCCATAAATTTCTAGCGGAGACATTACAAGAAAAGATGTGTTATTGAATGCCAAATGCATACTCAGGAGACGAGACTACCGGGACTCCTCAATCTAGGATCCAACGGTCTCCTGATATGAAAATATGAATTTTTTAAAACTGTGAGTACGAAACTCAGTGAGTGAACATTAGAAGGGAATAAGCAATATCAACCAGGAAATTTGATAATCATGATGCATTGATTGAAAACGAGACAATTTTTGACCTAGTTAATATTTAAACCCTTTCTACTTAGCCCGAAATTTATTCTAGCAAGATAGCAAAATCGACGATTATCGCTACAACGGGAAGGCATTCTTGTTGCAGCGTAGCTGCAAAATGAAATTCATTCTTGCTGCAGCGAAGCATAATCATAACCTGTCACTGAACGAGGGTTTCGCTTAATCGTATGAGGGTTTCGTGTTAAACCATTTTTCCTCAATTTAAAACAATTCGCATACCATACAATCACACATATATACTCAAAGTCATGAGCAATCATATACACTGCCAAGTCTTCATTGTCCTTGGTGGTAAAAGAGACATTTATCAAAGCACTTGTAGGCGTTACGTATCACCGTCCCTACAAGCCCCTAGACGAAGAATCACGCTTCACCAAAGTTCACGCGTGAGAATTTCCAGGAATCATGGGCGTTACGTGTCACCGTCCCCACTTTGCTCAACTCTAAATTTCTAGGAATCGTGGGCGCTACGTATCGTCGTCCCCACTTTGCACACCATTACAGGCATGTGCATTTCCCACTCCACACATACACGATTACATCGAGTTCACATAATTTCTTAACAATACATGTAAGCATCACATAAAGGTACACAATTTTAGCACAATCAATTTCATATCAGTAAAGATAATATTTCACAAAAAGCTTGTTCCCATGGTACCCGTTTTTTTTAAAAAAGGTTGAATAAAATCATTCAAGCATTTTATTCCAATATGTTCATATTTCCCAAAACCATTTTGAAATGTAAATTCACTCACAGGTTTTCGAGAGTCGAATTCGAGCACTTCGACTACTAATCCTTGGGTGCGATTTTCTTGCCTTTATTAGAGGGCTCACCACCCTGACAAATGGCACAATAATTGAATCACTATATTCGTGTTAATTGGGTATAAAATTAACCTAATTTCTATATGGATGCAGAGAATACTCGGTTAACCGCTTAAGCGCGGTGTTGACCTAATTCGGCCGATTACCCGATAAATTAGCCAACGCGTCCTATTTGACTCCAATTTGCTCCACTCTTTTTCTACTACCTCAATTCACCAATTATCAGTTAATTGACACAAAATTCAGCTTAATTTCCTTTTCATTGCTTCATAGAAAAATTCAACTATAATGGGGCATTATCACTAAAATTTTTCCTACATCAAATTCTCACCATAATTAATCAATTTTTAACCTATCTCACTTGAAATGAAATCATTTCATTTCACGCACACTCCATAAGGCATTCAGTCATGGAAAATTGGTTGGGAAAATCAATTTTTTTTCTTGTTGTTTTGCTTACTAACATGCTAAACTAACTAAATTCACTAACATAACTAAAAATCAAATCAATCTAACATCATTTCTCCCATCATACCCATTTGTTCAGAATTGAATTCATCATGAAATCATGCTTTTCAACCATAGAAAATGAAAAGAAATACATGGGTATTGTAGATCTTAGGCAAAAGTGAAGAAATTCTACCTTTTTCACTTGATTTTCCTTGAAAATCACACTTTTTCTTGAATTTTTGGCTAGGTTTTTGGTTTTTCCTCTTTGTTTTCTTTTCTTCTTGCCTTGTTTCCCTTTTGGCCGAATATGGTGAGAGAAAATGGAGTTTATGGGCTGATTTTTATGGTTTAATAATAAAATAATGTGACTTGCCACATGTCACATGCTTATTGGTCCAAAATTTTAATTATTTGACTTTTTACTTAAACTTTTTCACCACAATTATTCTCATATTTATCCATTCCCTCTATGAATAAAATCCACAAATCTGACCAATGCTGGGGGTAAAAATTTACCATTTTGCCCCCGGAGTTGTAAAATTACCGTTTTACCCCTATACCCCAAAAACATTGAGAATTTAAAATTTTTCACTAGTAAACCTCATATTATACTCCATATAATCAATCTTGATTAAATATTATCAAAATATTTTAAAAGAATTCCCTTTTTGTCCTTAAATGACAAAATGACCATTTTACCCCTGATCGGTCAATTTTCTCGATTGACTCCAAATTAGACCTCAAACTATGAATCACCATTCTAAGTCATTCTGTGGGTTTTAGAATTTTTAAATTTCTCTTAGAATTTCTATTTGAACTAGTTCGAGGCTTGATTTAAGTTGGTTGTACCACTCGGTACAATACTATCTTTTAACTAGCTTGACTGGGTCTCACAGTGTCATGAGCCAACTTTGTATAAGGTCATGACAAGGTAGCATTCCCTAGGAGTTTAAGTCTTTTGTGCTTCTAAAAGAGATGTTCCCCTTTCAAATATTATATTGGCACTTGATGACATGTATAAAAATTCTTGTTAAGTCTTTAGGAGGAAGACCCTTTATGAAATAGATGTCTCTATCTCAAGGATTATAATGGCTATTAGTGAAATACTTATAAAATCTCATAAACTCTTTATAGGGAGTGAGGAGTTGGTCGATTGTTGGGCTGCCTCACTAGTAAAGATATGTTTATAGCGTGTCATCTAGGGCTACCCCTATGGCACGACAATAGCGTGTCTTGGTCTCTTTATACTCATTTTCATAATACAAAACATTTTCCTTTATTTGGCCTTAGTAGTGTGAGACCCTGTCAAGCTCGATTACAAGACGGTACTGTACTGAGTGATACAACTAAGTTAAATCAAGCCTTGAACTAGTTCAAATAGAAATTTAAAGAGGAATTTGAAAATTATAAAACCCACAGAATGACTTAGAATAATGATTCGGAGTTTAAGGTCCAGTTTGGAGTCAATCGGAAAAATTGACCGATTAGGGACAAAACGATCATTTTGCCATTTAAGAACAAAATGGAGATTTTTAGCAAAGATTTGATTACATTTGACCAAGAATAATTATATGAAATATAATATGATTATTGAAGTATAAAATGAAGTTTAGTAGTGAAAAAAATTGTGATTCCCGGTATTTTTGGAGCACAAGGGCAAAATGGTAATTTTACCACTAGAGGACCAAACGAGAATTTTTAGAAAAGATTTTGGCCCCATTTGATTAAAATTGATCAATATTAGTGTTATTTGAGGTTGGAAAGTGAAAATAATGTAATTCCGGTACATTTCGGAGTATAGGGGCAAAATCATAATTTTTCCTTCTCGGGGGCAAATCGGTAAATTTTTCATCCCAGCACTTGTCAAGACCAAGAGATTTTATTCAGCATGGGATTGGATCAATATGAGAATATTTGTGGTGGAAAATTCAATAGAAAAAGTCAAAAAGTTAAAAAAATAGACCAATGGCTTTATGCCATGTGGCAAGCCATTATATTTTAATATTAAAGTATTAAAATCAGCTTATAACCTTTACTTTCTCTCACCAAAATCGGCATGAACCAGAATTGAAGAGAAAAGAAAGGAAACAAAGGGAGAAAAGCGAAAACCTAGCCAAAAATCAAGAGATTTCAAGGGTTTTTCAAAGATCAAACTATATAAAGGTAAAATTTCTTTTGTTTAGCTTGAAACCTAGCTTACCCATGCTTTAGTTCTTAATTTCCATGGTTGAATATTGAGTTATCATGATGAATTCAATTCTGAAAAATGGGTATGGAAGAGAAATTGATGTTGGATTGGCTTGATTTTGGACTATGTTGATGTTTGGTGATAGTTAAGCATGGTTATGAACAAAAATACAAAAGAAACATTCAATTTCTCTAGGGTTCTTCATTGGCTGAACCATGAGGGTTGAATATCAAGGAGAAATTGTTTAAATTTCAAGGAAAATGAATTAGAAAAATAAAGAATTAAGTGAGAAGTGTGACTAGGAAAAATTACGGTGTTAGTACACTGTAATGATCGAATTTTTACCTGAAGGAATTAAGGGATTTCAATGCTAAAATTTAGTTATTTGAAATGTGATTGGTGAATTAAGATATTAGAAGAGGAATGACGTAATTTGGAGGTGATTTGGACACAATTGTCATTTAATCGAGCAATTGGTAGAATTTAGTCGATACCGCAATTAAACGATATTCGGACACATTTTTGCATTTACCTATCATGCATTAGTAATTTAAATTAGTTTATATTAGCTTAGGGACAATATAGTAAATTCTTTAATTTTATTCTATGTCATAGTGGTGAGACGTCCAAAAAAGGCAAAGTAATCGCGCCTGAGAACTATTAGTCCGAGCGCACCCAGAATCCAGATTTTCAACAATTGTGAGTGAACTTGCATTTCAAATTGTTTTGGGAAATGTGCATGTATTTAGATGGATAATCTAAATGATTTTATACAAATTTCTTAAAATACGTGTCGGGGAACAAGCCTTTGATAAAAATGTTTTGATGTGTGAATTGTGATATGCATAAAGGCATGAATTCATGTGCCCCTATAATATGCTGCTATATATATGTGTATATGTGTGATTTGCATTGACAAATAATATTGTGTAATAATTATAGCCGTACATGTGTACGATGTGGGGGAGCACATGTCGGTGATGATGGGTGCGGATATATGGAGGATGATATTACCTGTGCATGATGTGGGGCAGATGCACACAATAACTCCAGCTATGTGCACGATGTGGGACTTGCACATGAGTTGGTGAGATAGTGGTGATGTTTGTGTTCATCTATGTGTGTATATATGTGAAATTGAGCACTCTTTATTGTAAATTAATTTGAATTGAGGGGAAAAGGTTTGATATTGAATTGAATAAAAATGGTTTTGTTCCAAGTGTGTGCATCATGGTTCTAAATCCTTTTTAGATATTATTGCTTGTTCCCACCTAATGTTCACTCACTGAGTATTGTACTCACTGTTGTCAAAAATTCATGTTTTCAGATTAGGAGATTGTAGAATCCTAGATCGAAGGATCATGTAGTTCGTCTCCTGGTAGGTGTCTGGCATTCAATAGTTGCCCGTTTTTCTTGTAAATTCTCCACTGAAAGTCATGGGCCTTTTGTATTGTAATTATGTACATGTAATGTACATTGTTAAATTTTATGTTTGACTGGTATGTATGCGCATATTTTATATAATGCCATTGTGAGTTGGCTTTGTGCACACTGGACGCGATGTGTGAAGATGTCTTAGTCGAGAAGACATCAGGTAAAAATAAATAACATAGGCTTGCTTGGGCTTGGTGGGCTATGCCCGTTGGGTCCTTGCGCCGGTCACGGCTCGAGAATTGGGTCGTGACAAGTAGTTGCATATATGGCATTTGGTATACCCTATGATTTCGATGTGTGTTGTCTTAGTCTAATTTGTTGTGATTGTTGATGTTTGATAAGATATAAACAAGTTATTGGCTGGCTTGCGGTGAAGCGTTCACCTGAATGGAGCATGAACTATCGCATACTTAAGCAAATGAGCATAATTTGTGACAGTTGGTATCAAAGCACGAGCAAAACGTGCTAATTTAAAAAGTAAACATGGTGACCACATGGAGTTCTCTAGAGGACCATCATAAGATTAATGAGCTAGAAGTTATGGTGGTCGAAGTAAAAGCTCAGATGGTCCTGTACTAGTAAATAAATGAAATTGAGACTATCCAATGGAAATTGCCTGAGTTGATTAATACCTTGAGTGATGCGACTAAGGATGCGTTAAACACTCTCCAAGGCGATATTAGAGAATTGAAAGCTCAAGTAATTCTTTTGGTTATTATTGCAGGTAATACCAGTGCAAACTCAAGAGATCTAGGCCAAAGAGCCAAAGTGTCAAAGCTTAAGCAATACAAAGGGGCTAGAGATGCTAAGCAGTTGGAGAACTTTTTTTTAAAAAAAAAAAAGCAGTTGGAGAACTTCCTTTTAATATAAAGCAACATTTTTATGCTATGTGCACAGAGTTGGAGGACAAAGTGACATGAATTTAATGTATATTGCTGGGGACGTGAAGCTATGGTGACATTCCAAATTCATTAATAGTGAATGTCGCATCAATACTTGGGTGCACCTCAAGCAAGAACTGAAGAACCAGTTTTTTCTTGAGAATGTTGATTATATGGCGAAATGAAAGTTGCAAGAGTTATCACAAATGAGATTAGTGCAGGAGTTCGTGAGGAACTTCTCTACTCTAATGCTAGATATCAGGGATATGACTGAAAAAGATATACTATTCTATTTTCTTGAAGGTTTGAAACCATGGATAAGGATGGAGTTATAGAGACAAAAGGTACAAGATGTGACTTCGGCCATGGCGGTTGCCAAACACCTTACTAATTATAGTGAAAACTCTAACAAAAGGAAAGACCCTTCATCCAGGACCAGTAGCTCTAGCTCAAATACTAGGGCAAAATTTTTTAGAGTTAGCAGACCTTTATGTGGGTGAAGCGATAGAATACTACTTGCTAGAGACTCACCTCAATCAAGAATAAACAAACTATAAAACTTCAAGCCACGACTTTCGATATCTTGTTTTCTATGCAAAAAACCACATCAAGTAGTTACTTGTTCTCACTAAGCAACTCTCAGTGCAATATGCACTACCAATGTTGAGACACCACCACCCTACACAATAGTCGAAGAAGTTAAGGAAGAGCTAACATGAATGGGTTCCATTCGTTTCCTTAACGTCGTATAAGCACAATTAGAAAAGATAGAGAAAGAGCCCTAACGGGGTCTAATTTATGTAAAGGTGTTATTGAATGAGAAAAGAACCAAAGCCATGCTCGACATGGCAGCCTCAAACACCTTCATCACCTCGGTAGAAGCAAAGAGATGCGGTCTTAAAGTTAAGAAAGACTTTAGCAAATGAAAGCAGTTAACTCACCAGCTTCAGCTATTATAGGGAACTTCAAAGACGTAAAGGTTAAGATTGGCTTTTGGGAAAGGAAGGTGAACATGATTGTAGCCACTATAAATGACTTTGGTTTTGTCTTAGGTTTGTATTTTATGACGAAAGCACAAGCTGTCACTTTCCATGTATAGGGCCATGATAAGGTAGAATTCCCTAAGAGTTTAAGTCTTTTGTGTTTCTAAGGGAGATGTTCCCCTTTTCAAACATTGTAATGGCACTTGGTGACATTTGTAGAAATTCTTACAAGTCTTTAGAAGGAAAACCCAGTGCCGGCCCTTGGGTGAAGCCATCCAAGCAATGGCTTTAGGCCTCCAATTTAGGAGGCCCCAATTTTAAAAGAAAATTATAATTTTATAATAATTATAATATAATTAATTATATTAAAAATATATATAAGTAAAAAAAATTATTAAGATAATTTTTTTTACTTTTTTAAATGTGTGCTTAATAATTTTAATTTTCTATTACTTCATTCTTTCTAGAATGCTATTAATTCTCAACTATATTCTCTTATTTCTAATAAACCAACAGTCATATATATTTACTCATCTCTAACAGCTATTTTTTTTTCACTTATTTTTCTTATTTTCAATCAATACATTTAATGATTTCCAACAACTATTTTTTTCCTATATATAAAACTAATTTTTTTTCAATGTATAATATCTACTTTTGAAATCTTTCTTTCTCATTTGCTCTTTCTTCCTTTAACTTTAATTTTTTTCCTAAAAATACACAAGAAGTCTATTCTTTTATTATCTTCATAAAGCTGTTAGCCTCATTTGCGGTTTGTAATAAGCATTCAACAATTAGGTACTAATGTTATAATCTTTACATATTTTTTTACTTTAATTTAGAGTTTATATTATATTGTTATATTATTTTTATTTCATATGATAGTTGATTTGTTTGAATTAGAAATTTTGATTGTTGATTTTATATTAGCCATTTAGAAAATATAAGATAATTATAATAATTTAAAATATAAGATAAAAGTTTAATTAAAATTTTGCATCTCAAAAAGCTAGAATAATAAAATTTTAATCATTTTTTTAATTTTAATAGAAAAAAGCCTCATTTGAATATTTCGCTTTAGGCCTTTGAACTTGTTGGGCCGCCCTTGGGAAAACCCTTTAGGAAAGAGATGTCCCTATCTCAAGCATTGTAATGGTTATTGCTGAAATACTTGTAAAATCTCATAAACTTTTTATAAGGGGTGAACAGTCTGCGAATTGTTAAGCTGCCTCACTGGTAAAGGTAGGTTTCTAGTGAATCATCTAGGGCTATCTCTATGGCCTAACGATGGTGTGTCTTGGTCCCTTTGTATTCATTTTCATATTAATAAAACATTTTCCTTTATTTGGCTTTAATAGTTACGTATATAGCATTTGGTATGCCCTATGATTTCGATGTGCGTTGCCTTAGTCTAATTTGCTGTTATTAAGGATGTTTGATCAAATATAAATAAGTTATTGGCTAGTTTATGTGGAGGTGTTCACTCAGTGCCATATGAACTATTGCATACTTGAGCAAAATAATGTAGTTTGTGACACTATGTCTCACCACCTTTAAAACTTTTCCACCTTTTGATAACTTGCTTGAAGTTTCGTAATTTCAACCAAACATTCTACCTAACCTTATTCCCTAACCCTGATTTCCCACAATTTTTCAACATTAATTGTTGAAATCCATCTTCATCTATCCAATAGTTAAAAAATTTAAAAGGTCTAAGGCCTCAATTCACTTCACATGCTCCTATCATTACCAAATTATGGTTTGACAAATATGAAAGATGACATTTCTGCATCGAGTTACTAAGACTTTCCAACCATTCCAAATACAAAAAAAATTAGTCCAACCAACTAAAAAAGGCAATCTCCCAATTATTGCACCATGTAAATTTGCTCCCATATAGTGGTAAGTCCATGAAACCCCAAGCATCAATAAAATCTCTAAATTGTGCCGCCGACAGAGTGACATCACTTATTCTAATTCTCTCATCTTCATTTTTAACAATATTAAAATTGCCCCCAAGAAACCACCATGCACAATATCACTCATAATTTCTATCAATTTCACCCATAATTCCTCACGTTGAGCCTTAATATTTGGAGCATAAATATTACCAGTGGCACATTTATTATTTACACCACTAATTCTTGCCAAACTTAATAATAAAATTCTTGTCTAAAATTGAATTTTCTAACTCAAAAAAAATCCATACTCCATATGCATAGTAACCCACCCAATCTACCTTCCGCTTTTATTGCCAAATATTGAATTTTTTTCACAACCCCATATAGACTTTACCAAACTCTGATTCACCTCCTTAAGTTTAGTTTATTGTAACAACACCATCTTAGGCTTAATTGAATAAATAAAACTCTTGATTGCCCTTTTTTCTCACCTCTACTTAGTCTCCTGACATTCTAAGTGAAAAATACCATTAAATAATAAAAACATGCCAAATAACAAAACCAAGACAAACCTTTTATATAGTAGCAATGTTCTAGCCCTCTTTCTCCATATTTACAAGTACCTCAACCAGCCAAAACTTAGAGCCTGATTGGCCTATTTTTTTTATTAACTTAAAAGCAATTATGAAAGTTTTATGAAAAATAATAGTTTTTAGAATTAAGTTAAAACTGTTTGGTAAGTTATTTGAAAAAATAAATTAGATAAGCTCTAATTTTGGTTAAAATTACCATCAAGGATATTCATGTCATCTTCAATTACCTAATAATCCAAAGTAGAACAACTTTGCTTCGAATTTCAGATGTTAAAATCAAAGAAATCCATATAAAAACAAAAATAGCTCTTAACTTTGTTCAACAGTAATAGTATTAGATTTTTGTTGATATAGCAAGCAATCAGACTATGATGCTTCAATTCCTCAAGAAAGAAGAGGAAAGAGAAAACTATGTATTTGACATTAAAATCATTTTTGGTGAAGAAAAGAGAAAACCACTTGAATGCAATTTTGAATTTTGGGTCTTTTTTTCTCTTAATCTTTATAAGAATATTAAAACCCCAAATTTTGTTATTTTGTTACTAGGTTTTTTATTATTTTTTTCTAGTAATCTTTGTAAAAAAAGGTAGAGGAGAAGGGGATCCCTATTGGTATTAGAGAAAGATGATTTGCAAAGGGAGGGAGAGGAGAGGGAGATTGATTGAGACAGAAGGGTATTTCCTTAAAAGCTAGCATGTTTTTAAAAGAAGAGAAGAGAAAGTTCTTTTTCGGAGCTTTTCTTTAAGCTCTTGTTTTTTGAAATTTTGTTTTTTTAAAAAAATTGTTTTTGTTTCTTAAGAGCTTCTCAAAATCTTGTTTGACATGGCTTCTGCTTTTAAAATATTGATAAGCTAAGAAAAAGGGGACCAAAAAGGCACTTAGTTGCATCAAAAACACTTCGTATGTGCCCATTGACATCAATCACTGCTTCGGCCTCCATATTCTTATTTTTAAATTTGGTTGCAAAACCAAAATTTCCCACTTAATCCTCCGTGTAATTGCTCCCTTCGGGTCTACAAACATCCAAACTTAAAACACCAATTTACCGTGCTGAGCGTTAGTTGATGTTTTGGGTTCTAATTCCATATTTGTGATAATCTCTAGATTTTGAGATGGTATTTATATCACATTTTTGCAAGTATTTCCTTTTCCATTAAAAGTTTGAATCCCTTAGCAAAGTAATAAAACTTTGGTATGGTCTCCCACAAATTGAATTTTCAAGTGTTTGTTGCCAAGCATGCTTACAGAATATTAACATTGCTGGTTTCAACCAAGTTTATTAGTCACAAGGCTTTGCTTGGTAAGGCGATAGAAAAATGGAAAGATGGAAAGTTGGTAAAGGAGACGAGACAAAAAGATGGAAAACATATATTTTTTTTCTTTCTATTAACATACTTGGTAGTAAAGAAAGAAAAATGGATAAAAAATTGCTTTTCTTTCCATCTATTGCTTGGTAGTCGGTGTAGTTAAAAACTGAAAGGAAAGAAAATAAAATCATTTTATATTATCATTATATCATTTGTAAGTTAAGATAAAAACGTAAATCTAAAGAATAGATGAACAATCTTATAAATATGTAACACTTGACTCGTTACAGTTTTTATTTCTTCTTCTCTTATGTTTTTGACTTTCGAATCATTTGTTTTTGTGAATAAAGATAGAAAATGTTAATTTCTCGTACTAAGCTAGTGAAAATCAACTCCCTTTCACTTTCTCCTCAATCCCTTTCATCTTCCCACTTTTTTCACCCTACCAAGCAAAGCCAAAAAGTCTTCTGATCAGAGAATTAGGTTTATGAGTTAAGATCGACATAAAGTCCTTTTTCTCTGATTTGACCTGGAGAAAATTGTTGACATGTGATAAAATTATTTGACAGGTCTATGAGTGTTTAAAAAGGGTTTAAGTTATAATTTCTCAGTAGAAAGGACATTAGTGGGTGTTTAGCTTACCTTATGAAAGAGGTTTTTTATTGCGAAAGCAGAAACAAAGTGTTTGACTCTCTGAATTTTTTTAAAAAGTACAAAAGTGTAACAACAAATATTTAATTAAACTTTTCTATGTTCTCACTCTACGTTTCAATAATTCATAAAATTATAAAAGAGTTATATTTTTTTCACATTCATTTCTTTTTTTTTTTAATGTGGTTCAATTTTTTTTCTTGATTTAATTTTTTTATTATTTTAATTAATACAAAATTTTTTAATTTATTTCTTTCATTCTAAAACTTATGATTTTATTTAATAAAGTTGAATTTTTTATTTATTAAAGATAAATGAATTAAAACATTGTCTAATAGTTTTTTAATTACATTCTCCAAGACGTTCACATACATTAATTAGTTCGTTAAAAAGCTATTTTAACTTCTCTTTGTATCACTTTTGAAACAGTTTTACTCCAACAGTACATTTTACAGAAGCACTATTCGGGCCTAACAAGCTCCTATGAACCGATCTAATACTTTCTTTTATACAAATAAGAACAACAAATAGATATGGGAATAAGGGATTACAAAGAATGAGTTGATGCATCTCTCTCCACCGTATCAATCCATGTTTCTGTTAGTTGACTTCATTTCATCCTCTTTTTTACAAGCTCAATCTTGTTCAATAGTTTTTCCATTTGTCTTCCCTAAAATTGTTTATACTCATCTCTTAACAGGTTTTGAAATATTTTCCATGTGCTCATACAAAAGGAAGAAATTCCCTTCGAGCATTAATTTTCAAAAGGCCAAAACCTGTCAATGTTCCAAGCCCTATCCTTCCAAAGGTTCTATTCCCACAATCACCAATCCCTTTTCTCTTTACCCCAGTGGATGGCAGGTGGGACCAAAATTGCTTGTATTGGGCCTATTGTTGCCCTAAAACGGATGGAAATTAATGCTTCAAAGGATCTTAGCGTACTCAGATCCTTCAAGTGCCATAATATAATAGTCAACCATCTCTATCTATAAATATGTTAGCAATGCTTCAAGGCAACCATATGAACTAAGAGCAGGCAGATTCTTCAATGTCATAAGAATTTATATGTTCGATGATGGGCGTTCTTGCATGAAAAGAGAGGGAGTGGGGGCTTGAGTCAAGAATGACTTGCCGGTGTTTGCTTCTTGGTAGGCATTAATTAAGCCGGCTCACCAGCCTTAACCTAGTCCTTCGACAAGTTGTTCTTGGCTCACCTTCGCTCTCTTTTCTTTCATGTTAGTCGCATCATCATGCACCCCGCCCATTTTTACCTATTAATTTCGACTTTGTAGGCAGGATTGTTTCTGTGTTCGTCTTTTCCTTTTATTACAGTTTTAAAATTGCAACTTTATAATGATCATGTATTCATTTGTACCCTGGAAATTTTTTTTTTTAAATTGAAATGAAAATATAAAAAATGTTTGATTGCACCCAGTGTGGTTCAAGCTTATAAATTAGTCTCCAACCTCTTACCGTACGTCCACCAAAAGTAATGTATTTTACAAAATTTACTAGTTGTTTGATTTGATTTGATTGACTCTTTTATCTTTTCTTTAAAGCAGGAGTATTTAACAGCTTCCGTCAAACTAGGATCAGCGGATGATACAAAACCTCTGGAATTAAGCTAATAGGGGCAGTTCGGCTAATTAACAACTCTGGGTTATCTCTATGCAGGTGCTCCAGCATGTGTTGCCAAGTTGCAGCTCTTCAGTTTCGGCAACAACATTAATCCTCTGCTGGGTTGCAATGCTGGCTTATGTTGGGGTGAGTTCCAGATGTAAGGCATCATCGTGTGTATGGAAAGTGTGCTGCTGAGGGCCTTAAGTTTCTGGATTCCATTTGAGTCTCTGTATTTATTCGCCTTGTGAACAAATATCTGAGAAGGTGTCTGTATGCTTCGAGGGAATGGGTAGGTCTTACTTGCAAGGGACAGAGCTATGCGGGGTTAAGGCCTTTTGGGACTCACCTCCTACTGTATCTTTTCTACACAATGAAATATAACCATAATTATAATATATATATATATATATTATATTACGGGGTTCTTATGACACACACAATCTCGTACTTCCAATTTCCAAACGAGGTTTAACTAAGCTAATAGGTAGTTGGGTTGATTAGTTACTAAGAGGTTCTCATCGCTTTGTCCCACAGTTTCAAATATAATTTAACTATGATGTATTTATTATTTACTTTTTTAATTAATTCACTGACAAATATAACAAGTAATTTTTAAGTATATGATTATAATTATTATTATTTGTCCTATATTCAATTATTATTATTACTTTTTACATTGCAAATTGAATATCTATATCTTTTGTTAATTGTCCTAAAACTATACCGATTTTCATTTTTTTGAATATTTATAACTCTTACTTTTTAATGTTGTACGATTAATTTTTTGTTACTTTTTGATACTAAAACTACAAATTATCAATATTATGAAAAACAATTTAAGGAATAATATAAAAATAATAAGATTAAATTGTTGTTTGTTATTCTCCATACGAAGTCAAAACATAAATATGCAACTTGAGACCGAAAGAGTATTATTGTTAGATACAATAATAATCGAGTTTCTACTTGCTAATGAATTTTCTGGTGTACAGACAATGGAGAGAAGAGAGAAGGAGATCTGAGGGAAGAAAATAATGGATTACTCCTTTTAATAACCATTTAATTTGTTGGTACCGCTCAAATGCATCATCGACCCAAGTCAATCAAGCGTTGTCCATATGATTTCTTCAAGTGAATCTGCTTAGTACATTTTCCCCTTCGACCATCTCTTTTGCTTTACAAACTGCTTTGCTAATTTGCTTTACAAGTTGCTCCACCTGATCTTGCTTCCTCAAATATTCACACCTCCACGAGGACCACGACTCCCTACCATCCTTGGCTTTGCATAAGGTCAGAGTGTATGGCATTCACACTCAAGTAAGTTGATCATACTCCTATCTCAACGTCCAAATAGCTTCACTCAAATTGTTCATGGAAGCATGGAGAGCCATATTCTTATTCATGCACTGATGGAGTTTTGGTGTTCTTTGGCATGTAAGTAGGCTTGCACCGAATTGTCAAGAGTTTTTTAAAGTCTCTCGAGTTCGATGGCCATAGAAGTGATTATTTCACTCAATTTTTCGTACATTACCGTCCATTCCTCATGCTACTCACAAAGCTTTCGAATTTTCATTTCTCGCCTTTCTGCTTTGTCTTCACATTCTTTAACTTCTGTTTCAAAGTCTTTCATTTTTTGAGCTCCAAGTTTGCCTTCTCGACTTGAGCCTTTACTTGACTACTCCCATTTTCAACGTAACATCTTAGGCTCCGAGTCAATTGGATGATAAGGACTACCTTGTTAAGGAACCACAATGTCCTTAACCCGCCAGGCATGCCACACAAGATACTTGAGAGTGGCTTCATTAGTATACCTTCCTTGTTCTAGCCCTATGAATTAGTTTCCATGCTTTGATCCTATCTCTTCCACCTTCCTTGAAGTTCTAGGCTCACCATAAGAGAACTTCAATTGATCAAGCTTATAAGTCATTTAGATGAAATGTTTTGACCCAAACTGTCTTCTAATCATAGCTGCAGCGTAATTAATCCCTGCCCCAAAGGTGGAAACCATGGCTTATCACCACAATAATACAATACAGGTTCATGGGTCATCCAAGGTGCTTTCCCCACTACTTGATGGCCAGTGAGATTCCATAGAGTCGAAATCCATTGTCCTTTGAATTTTGTTTAGGCCACCCACTTTTGCAAAATTCTATCATAGGAACACAAGCTGAGGTGTATGCTGCATAAAATTCACTTACCTTGATCAATTTCAGTCAGGCTACTTGGTCTAAGAGTAAAAAGCTTTCCATTAAAATAGTTAATAGTCTCCTTAAACCACATTTAGATCCAATATTCAACCACTACGTATCCCAAATACCAAATCTAAGTACTACTTGAACCTGTTATTTTTATCATTATTTGTAATTTATTTGTTGGCATGAATTTGAACTTTAAATACTTTGATAACTTAATTCAATGAGTATAGATTTAATGTTGATATAAGAATTGTGGTGTTTCGATCAAGAGTGAATGTAGAAATTTTTTTAAGTAGTGTCAAAATCTAAATAATAATAATTAAAAAATTTTTACTTAATTCAGAATTTGCTAAGAAAGTATTTAGATCAAATTCAATACGACTTGAATATTGTAAGACTATTGAGTATCATCATTAGTATAACTATATTGTTATTGCCCAAGACTTAAATATTGTAAGACTATTTCTTGTATTTTAAAATATTTTTTCATAACTTATTTATCTAAATACCTGTTAAAAATTACTACTCATTTCTCATTAACATAAACTAAAATATTAAAATTAAATAAAATCTGATCTTGCATAGCAAATTATCAACTTCAACTACTAACAATTTAACAAATTTGTACTCATTGATTCAAAACTAGGTATAAGCATCCACAAACCATGTAAAGTTAAATACAAACTATTTAAAAACTTAATTTGTGTTGAAAATTACTTATAATTAAACAACTAAAACTTAGATGAGTCGTTTTGATAGAGTAAAAAATGCAGCCTAGGATTGATAAGAGAAAGTATCACTGTAGGTCTCAAAAGTAAGATTTGAATTTTTGAAGAAAATGATTTAGTTTTTTACTTTTTTAATAAAATCTTAAATTATAGAATAAATTTTTTTATCCTTTAGCATTTAAATATTAGTATATAATTATGTTTTGAGAAATTTAGTTTGACTTGGAATTTTTTACCACATTCCTTACAAAATTAAAAAAAAGTTAATGAATTCACTAGTGTTATTAACTACGTAAAACTCCAAATAAGTAGTATACTTGGTATAGACTTTTAGCAATTAAGTGGTGTCATCTCTTATAAAGCTGGGTCCGCCCCATGGTTTCGATTGTTGTTCCATATTCTGTCAAGTCTTTTGTTTTTTGTTTTGGTGTTTCTAGTATCTTTTGGGCGTGTCATGCAGATCCTTTGTTTGCATTCTCACACTCTGGAATTCAAGTACCATTTTTCGTTTCTTCTATTTATTGAAATATGGCTACTACATTTGTTGGCTGACCAAAACAAAATCACTTTGAAGTTTGAAACCATAAGCTTATGTTCTTAGGTTAGAACCAATCCATGATACAATGACACTTGAAATCTGAATATATATGACTACTTCACTAAGCATATATTAATCATCATTGTTTTAAGAACTAAATAAACCATCCTTGAAAACTACTAGTACTACTTTTGGTCGACCCCCTTTCATTGCTTTGCATATCTTAATCAATCAGCCTACCCTTCTCTAGTTCTCCTAGAAAGGATATCAATCTTTCCATAATCCACCCCACTCAAGGCAAAATAAGGTGGTAGAAAGAATTTAATGCAGTAAGGGACAGAACAAAACTCCAGGCTGCCCTAATAATAAGCAATCATCAACTGGAAGGGGGCAGAATTAGTAACTAGTGGAAGAAGAGGGGCTGGCAATGAGTCAACTAGAGGAAAGAAATATACATATTTACCAGGCATTAATTAATGAATCAGTGAATATCATGGTCCAAATTAAAGTCTGCAAGCATATGCCTTCAAGATATAATATTTCGTATGAAATAGTCTAAAAATGAATCCAAGAAACATCACGATAACAAGCTATCAACCACAGATGCCATAAAATAAATAAATAAAGTTCCCACGATCAATAGGAGTGATATCATTTTGTGTTCAATTACAATAATTTAAGGCCTAAACCTAAATTTTTCAGTCAAAAGATGCCACAATCAAAATTCTGTCTCCTCATATATCGTATACATGCATTTAATAATTAACTTTCCAGAAACTTTGTCTGAAATTTTCCTTTGTTGTTTCTTTTTCACTTGATTGCGCAACAACTAGCTCCTTATCACTTCCTCTAACCCCCAAATTAACCCCGATTAAGATATGATTTAAACCACTGCAAAGTAGTAAACGTTTTCAGCTTTCTGCATTAAATTTTGGAGAAAATAAAGGCAAATAGACGATGTGCATCTCCCTGCATTTATTTTTTTGGGGGAGAGAATAAAATCTTACAATCTAATCATTTGAGGAAACAAACTCTTAGCATATCATTTATCATCAAGTTTCCAGCTCCAGTTAGTGGACTGATGAAAAAAGCAAATCCTTCCTCTCTAGAAAAACCTTTGTTAGTTATAAAGTCAGGTAACACATTTCATTCCCTAAAAACATGACGAATATAAATTTTCCATTGATGATGAAGTAGACCCTGAATAGCTTGAAATAGGTGAAAAATTGAACATCTTCATTTTTAAGACTAAGCTTCATGAACACATGCCATATATAAGACATAAGTAGAGAATACCGTAAAGCGTATGCATTCTAAACTACAAATCAAAGTAGGTACATAAAGCCATGTATATTATCCGATCAACCCTTGAGATGAAGAACAATTCCCCATTGAGCATTTTATAAAGGCCAAACAATGTCAGCTGTGGGTGCCCTAGTTACCCTTGCAAAAGATTCTATTCCCACATTAACCAATCAACTCTTCTCTTTAGGACTCCAGTGGATGGCAACCAGAATCTAATTAACTTGTATTGGACCTAAAGTTGCCTTGAAAACAGATAAGGAAGGTTCCAAAGATATGGATGGATCGAAGGACCTGCACGTGGTCATGTCCTGCAAGTGCTATAATGGTCAACGTTTCCTCTTATACATGGAATGAATTGTACATTTTCAATTCTATATATCAAAGCCAATCTTTGCCTATAAATGTCTTAGCATTGCTCAAATCCTATACAAGCAAATAGCAAGGAAAGTTATAGAAGTTAATGGAGTTAAAGGTGAATGATCTGGCCTTTTTGTCTCTCAATGTCTTTTAGAGGAAACGGAGAGTGGAGATTGAGCCAAGGATGACTTGCCGTGATATTTGCTGTGGAGCAGTATATGCCTTAACTGTCTTCCGGAAAGTCATTTTTGGCTCACCTTCGCTCTCATGTTTTCCATGTGAGATTCATGCTAGTGATCCCTTTTATAAGAGATACGTGAAAGCATTTGTCATTCAACCAAGTACTACCGAATTTTCAAAAGTCACTCAACAATCTCAAAGGTTTAAACATAAATATTCAAATGAGATTTTTTTTATTGAAATTAAGAAAAAAATTATTAATTTTTTTTTTTACTTTTTGAGATGTAAAATTTCTATTTAAAATTTTATATTATAAACTAAAAATAAAAAGATAATTAGTTTTATATATAAGAAAAAAAAACTGTTAGAGATCATTAAATACATATTACCATTAGTTAATTAGAAATAGGAAAAGCAGTTAAGAATTAGTAGCATTGTGGGAATTAGAAAGTGATAAAAAATTATTAAGATTTATTAGCCACATAATGAGGGAAGTGAGAGAATATGTTATTTTATTAATTATCTTGACTTTTATGTATTTTTAGTGAAAAGTGAGATAAATAGTTGAGAATTAATAAGGATGTGAGAAGTGAGAGAAAATAGATATTTGTTAGGCACTTAATTTAAGAAGTGAGAGAATATGTAGATATTTTATTAATTATCTTAACTTTTGTATATTTTTAATATAATTAATTATCTTATTATAAAATTATGAGGCTATGAAATTTGATGCCTAAAGCAAGGGCAGAGGGTCAGCTAACCACGGCCTGCCAAAAATTATTAAAAATATTTATTTCTTATATATATTTTATCAATGGCGCCCTCAAAATTTTTGACAAATTTTATTTATTATATATTATTAATGGCCCACTCAAAATAAATTTTTTATTTAATAATTAATATAAATAAAAAATCAAACTACTTTATAAACATACTTAACTTTATCCTAATTTAAGTTTCTCTACACCTCTTTCTTTTTTTCTTTTTCTCTTCCCTTTTATGTCTTTTTATTTTTATTTTTCTTTTTTCACAACTCACCACTGAAATACACCTTATTCTTCAAAAGAGATTTATGAGATTCTGAGCTTGGACAAGGAAAAACAGAGATCACTCACCACAATTATGTAAAATTAAGAGGAGGTAAAGTTTTCTTTTACCTTCTTCTTTCTATTTATATTATTTAACTATTATGTAAAATCTTGTATTTCGTATTTTATTATTTATATTTTATTCATTATAGTTTTATATTTTACTTTTAAGTTTAAATATAAATAAATAAGAATATTAAATATTGACTACATTTTTTTTCAGGTTTGATTAAAATATGAGTAAGTTGAAAACAATTGACAAATTTTTTAAAAGAAAAGAGGTAGATTGCTCAAATGATTCTCTTATACCTGAGCCACCAAACCTTAATACTTCAACTCGTGAATAACAGCAATGTGAATCAAAATGTTCAAAGCTCAATCCTGAAGACATTAATGCTTTTCACATAGAACTTGACCTTGAATTATGACCAATGATATGAGAATTTCCTATCAATCAAAGGGATGAAATTCGCCGTACTTATCTCAAATGTGGGCCATGTCAACCCATTCTTAAGACATATCCTCTATTAGATAATGATCATCCTCGTCATTTTCAAGCTTCTTGGTTTGAATCATATCCTTCTTGGTTGGAATATTCTTGTAACAAAGATGTTATATTTTGTTTGCCATGCTACCTTTTTGGTAAGAACACCTCAAATTGTCCAGGCTCAAATGCACTTATTGAAAAAGGTTTTAGAAGTTGGAAGAAAGTAAATAGTGGAGAAAATTGTCCACTTTTGAATCATGTTGGGAAAAATCTAAATTCCCCACATAATGTTGCTATAAAATCTTGTGAGGGTTTATTAAAAAAATCCCAACATATTGATAGGCTTATCAAAAGACAAGCATCAGAAGAGATCTTGAATAATTGGCTTAGGCTCAAAGCTTGTATAGATTGTGTTAGATGGTTAACTTGTCAAGCTTGTGTATTTAGAGGTCATGATGAAAGTCCATCCTCAAAAAATAGAGGAAATTTCATTAAAATGGTAAAATTATTAGGATCTTACAATGACAAAGTTCATAAGTTTGTCTTGGAAAATGCTCCACAAGTTGCTAAGTCCACATCCAATGATGTTCAAAAGGAGATTTTGCATATTTTGGCTAATATGGTGAGAAATTCTATTAGAGAGGTAGTGTGAAATGCTAAGTTTTGTATTATTATTGATGAAGCTCGAGATGAGTCTAAAAAAAAGCAAATGGCTATTATTTTGAGATTTGTTGATGGTGATGGTTTTGTTCAAGAATGTTTCTTTGATCTTATACATGTTAGTGATACCAGTGCAATGACTTTGATGAAAAAGTTAGTGTTTGTGCTTTCTCGTTATAACCTTCAAGTTAAAAGTATTCGAGGTCAAGGATATGACGATGATAGTAACATGCGTGGTGAATGGAATGGTTTACAAGCTTTGGTACTTAACGATTGTCTATATGCATATTATGTGCATTATTATGCTCATAGATTACAATTAGCATTGGTTGCAGCATCTAGACAAGTAGTTCATATTCATGAATTTTTTACACAGTTGACTTTTATTGTAAATATTGTTAGTACTTCTTCCAAAAGACATAATCAATTACAAACTACTCAAGTAATTGACATTGCAAACATGATTGTTAGTGATGAACTTGAAACAAGTAGAGGAGCAAATCAAGTGGGGACTTTATAAAGAGTTGGAGATACTTGATGGAGCTCACACTTTCAATCTATTTGTAGCTTGATGAGAATGTTTGATGCAACCTGCACTGTTGTGGAAAGTATTATTGATGAAGGGGCTGGTTATTTGCAAAGAGGTGATGCTTCTGTTACTAGTAAAATATTAGCATCATTTGAATTTATTTTCATATTACACTTTATGTATGAGATCATTGGAATCACTAATGTTCTTTGCTAAGCATTACAATTGCGCTCTTAATATATTTTAAATGCAATTTATCCTGTTTTTACTACAAAATCACTCTTTTAGAAGTTGAGAGATGATGGGTGGTCTAATTTTCTTGAGAATGTGACAAATTTTGTCAAAAACATGAGATAGAAATTCCTGACATGGGTGCACAATATATCTTGGGTAGAGGTCGATGAAAAAGCTTTCCATACAAATCCTTCTTTGTGCATACAACAATTTCTTCACTCTCGTTATTATGGAGCAACTGCTAGAGTCCTCCACAAAGAATTACACGTAATAAAACCCTCAGGCCTTTGATGATGCCTCAAGAATGAAGAAAAAAATAAAAGAAAAGAGGTTTTTGATTTTTCTGACTTATAGAAGAACTTGTATTCACTCTTTTTGTTGTGTGTTGAAACCAGTATGTCTATTCACTATTTATAGACATATTATGGATATAGAGATAGGATATTATGTTTAAATTTAAACAAATTAAATTTAAATACAATGGATAAATAATTTAAATTTAAATTTATCTTATCTCAAACATTTTAATTATTCAATTAAGTTATATCAGAATAATATCTAACATTAATTAATTGAATATTAGTTAATTATCCATAAATAATTAACAAAGTTACATGCTATGTGGACGCACCACATTTAAATGCAACAAATTTGAAATTCAATGAGCAATCAGTGGAACTTTTAACTTTAAGCACTGTTTTGGATCTTGATAACAATAACAAGTCATTCAATATTGATAATATTTGCAAGTTAGTAAAAAGTTTTTATTCTCAAGATTTCCCAGAACAAGAAAGACTTATTTTAGGGTTACAATTAAGGCATTACAAGGTCGATATACCTCATCATCAAAGTTTCAAAGATGTTAAGACACTCTCTGAATTGTGCCAGAGATTAGTAGAAACAGAAAAATCAAAGAATTATCACTTAATTGATAGATTAATTCGCCTTATTTTGACTATTTTGGTTTCTACAACAACTATAGAGAGAGCCTTTTCAACAATGAAAATTGTGAAAACAAGACTCCCGAACAAAATGGATGATGAGTTTCTTATAGATAATTTAGTTGTATATATTGAGAAAGACATTGCTAGTCTTTTCAGTACTGAGTCAATAATTGATGAATTTAAATTTAGGAAACATCGTTAAGCACAACTTTCTTAAATAACTATTATAAGACTTTTTTTTATTTTTTATTTACATGTTATATAAAATTATTGTCTATTATGAATTTTTTTATCTTTGGTTAAATTCAATATATTAGTTTTAAAAATTTTTAGCTTTTATTTTTTTTATCTTTGGCTCTCCCAACAAAAATTAGCTAGCTCCTCCCCTTGCCTAAAGTAAAGGTTTTGGTAGATTTATGGTATCACTGGCCCGGGATGTTTTTTGTTTCTTATTTCTCACGACCAAAAATAAGACCTTTGTTCTTAACTCTATCCCACTCTACTACCTCTCCATCTTCTAAGCTCCAAAAAGTGTTAATCAAAAGCTTGAACAACTCAGGAGAGCTTTTCTTTAGAGAGGTGGAATGGAGTATGAAGAAATGGCAAAAAGTCAAATGAAGCATAATCTACAAGCTTAAACAATTCGAGGGTTTTGGCATTTCAAATTTATACCACAAAAACTTGGCATTCTTGAGCAAATAGTGGTGGCGTTATGGTACAAGCGAATGCACCCTATGGTGTTGTTTGATTCAGGATAAGTATGGTGGTAACCAAGTCCAGTCGATCACATCTAGATAGGATGTCTGCAGCAAGGGCGGCCCAACAAGGTCAAAGGCCTAAAGCGAAATATTCAAATGAGGCTTTTTTTTATTAAAATTAAAAAAATGATTAAAATTTTATTATTCTAGCTTTTTGAGATGCAAAATTTTAATTAAACTTTTATCTTATATTTTAAATTATTATAATTATCTTATATTTTCTAAATGGCTAATATAAAATCAACAATCAAAATTTCTAATTCAAACAAATCAACTATCATATGAAATAAAAATAATATAACAATATAATATAAACTCTAAATTAAAATAAAAAAATATGTAAAGATTATAACATTAGTACCTAATTGTTGAATGCTTATTATAAACCGCAAATGAGGCTCACAGCTTTATGAAGATAATAAAAGAATAGACTTCTTGTGTATTCTTTGGAAAAAAATTGAAGTTAAAAGAAGAAAGAGCAAATGAGAAAGAAAGATTTCAAAAGTAGATATTATACATTGAAAAAAAAATTAGTTTTATATATAGGAAAAAAATAGCTGTTGGAAATCATTAAATGTATTGATTGGAAATAAGAAAAATAAGTGAAAAAAAAATAACTGTTGGAGATGAGTAAATATATATGACTGTTGGTTTATTAGAAATAAGAGAATATAGTTGAGAATTAATAGCATTCTAGAAAGAATGGAGTAATAGAAAATTAAAATTATTAAGCACACATTTAAAAAAGTAAAAAATTTATTTTAATAATTATTTTTTACTTATATATTTTTTTAATATAATTAATTATATTATAATTATTATAAAATTATAATTTTTTTTTTAAAATTGGGGCCTCCTAAATTGGAGGCCTAAAGCCATTGCTTGGATGGCTTCACCCAAAGGCCGGCACTGGTCTGTAGTTTGGAGAGGCATTACTCAGCTCCTGTCCAATGATAAAATTTGAGGCTGGGTTGGTTCTTTTGCATGTCGTTGGACAGTTGGGAATGGAACACTGATTTCTTTTGGTTAGATCGATAGTTACTCAGAGAAGAATCTCTTTCCTAGAAATATCCTCACATTTTCTCATTAGCCAATGATAAGGCATCTCGAGTCCTTAATGTCTGGAACAATGGTAATTGGTTTCTCTCTTTTTGCTGCAATCTCTTTTCTTAGGAGGTAGAAGCCTACCATGAGATACTCAACAAGCTCTCTAGTGTTGTGCTTATTGTGGATAAGGAAGACAAGCTTATTTGGGCTCATGATCAGGTAGGCAACTTCTAAGTGAAAAAATTCTACTCTTTTATGGACTTTAACCTAAATGACTGCAAGGTTTGCTTCTACTCCATTTGGAAGCTCTCCATTCCTCTTAAGGTTCAATGTTTCCTATGGTTGGCGATCCTTGACTCAATCCCCACAAAAAGTTTCTTAGCTTCCCAAAGGGTTCATTTTTCTAACGACCAACTTTTATGTGCATGACGTGGTGTAATGCAAAAATCATGTTCCCATATTTTATTGTCATGTGTTTTCAGTTGGAGGGTTTAAGGCCTTGTCCTCCAGTGGTCCTTTCTACTTTTATCTAAGCATGGGCAGATTGTCTTTTTATGGGCAAAGAGTGCAAACGTTGGATGCTATTATGTGGCTCTTCTTTCTAGTCACTATGGCTTGTGCATAATGAGTCAGTTTTTTCCAACAAAACATGGGAGGTCAATGAAGTTCTGTTCCTCATCAAAATGAGGTCTTTGTTTTGGATATATGCGAGTGAGGGGGACAATTCAATTAATGACATTGGTTGGTAGATGGAACCTCGCTTTTCAACCCCTAGGCAAGGGCCCTTTCACTTCTATTTTAGCATCTCATGGCGGCCTCCTATTGTAAAGAATTTAAATTCAATGTCGATAGTTCTGCTAGGGGCAAATCGAGTCCCTTTAGATGTGGTGGGGTGTTAAGGAATTCAAAAAGTATCAAGTCTGGAATTTTCGTTGGTCTGCTTAGTTGCCAAGATTCAAACTATGTTGAAATTATGGCAATCATTCATGCACTGCAGCTTCTCTTATCTTCCCCCCATATAAGTGCAAAGGTGATCATTGAATCCGATTCCAAAAACACCCTCTCATGGGTTAACAATGTTGTCCGAAGGCCTTAGAAACTCTGGTTAATCTTGAATGAAATCAATTCACTTTTAAAGGAAGGGTTCTCATTTGCACACGTTTTAAAAGAAGGCAATTCTTTTGCGAACTCCTTGCCTAAGTGTGGGGTTGATCAATCTTCCATGTTTTCAGCCATTTGGTAATTCCTCTCTCGCTCCCTCTACTTTTATGCTCTGAAGTTTGACTTTGCTTCTAGATTGATGGTGATGGCATTTCTGCTTGATCATGATACTTTTCCCACTACTGTTTATTCTTTGCTTTAAGTTGTTTTTTTCTACTATGTCCTCTGATGGGCTATTGTTGTTTCACTGTTACTTTCTTGAGTTTTCTACTCTTCCCATTTGGTGTTATTGTTATCTTTAACTTAACATTGGTTTCCCCTGGTCTACATCTCATGTTTTCTCTTCTACATTGATGTCTTTCTACTATGTTCTTATCCTTTACAGGTTAAGCTTATTCCCTGGTTGAGGTTCTTGCAGGGCTTCTGTCAATATGTTGGATGTCTTTTATTGGCTTTGCCTTTTTTAGTCAAGGGCTTCTGTTATGTCTTTGTTGGTTTCCACTCTCCCATCATTATTGTGGATATGTTCTGCAAATTATGCTTTTACTCCCTTAAGTAGACACTTTCTTTTGTGCACTTGTTATTAATATAATATTTTCATTTGGCTGAGCAAAAAAAAAAAAAATTACCAACTGAATATTGATTGATATTTGACGATAATGTGGTATACAAAATACCAATGGAATGTCAACAAATTTTACCAATGAATGTATTTCTGTCGGTATATGGTTAGCAAATGAGTGTCATGCAATGGTAAGGGATGAAGAATGCCAACCAACAAATTCCATCGATATTACTTATCTCCAACTAATAATGAAAAATTTTGTTGATAAAAGTTTTCTTTTTTTGTAATGTCTGTTGTCTTTTTTCCAATGTTTTATCATGCTCAATCCATTTTTGTGTCATAAAAAGTAGCTGAACTAGTTGTATATACATATCCTAAGTAGATCCCTATATAACCATTTATAAAGGTACTTTTTTTAGAGGAAATTGTGAGAAATGGACACCAGAGTAACCGCACTTCAAAAATGACCCTCCATATAATTTTAACTATTTGTAGACAATTTTTGGGTCGACTCGACAAGAATACCCTTTAAACCAATTAATCCAAATAAAGAAGGGGCGTCTCGATCTCTTTCTCCTCTCCCGCCATTCAGATTAAAATTCCAAAATTAAATCTCGATTTAGCTATCCCTCCGTCCAGCTCTCCAAGGCCATTGGGGTATATATCTCACTGTCTAGCTGTAGCCATCGAGGTCTATATCGCCAGCGAACTTTTTGAGGTTCCCAAAGTGCGGATATGGAATCAAGGTATGTGTTATGGGTTCTTGGTTTTATTTATGGTTATTCATAGAACGCAATAGCTGATGGGTAAATTGTATGAGTTTTGAAACTGAAATCTGACTAGGAGTAGCGAAAATCAATCAGTTTATAACTGATGCGTGAATATTTGTTAGGCATCATGTCACTGGATATTAGGGTGTGTGATTGGATATTAGGAATCTTAACTTGTTTAATGGGTAAATTATATGAGTCTGGAAACCTAAATCTGACTCCAAGTAGCGAAATCAATCAGTTTATAGCCGATACGGGAATAGTTGTTATGTATTACGTCACTGGATATTAGGGTCTATGACTGGATTCTGGATATCAATAATCGTAACCTGCTTATTTGGCATTAGGTGCCTGAATATAACGTGACTGAATATTTGTTGAGCATTGCGTGACTTGTCTGTACGCATTACGTGACTGAATAATGCATGGTTGGATATTACGTAATACTCAGTCACGTAATGGCTACAAACAAGTCACGCAATGCTCAACAAATATTTAGTCACGTTATATTCAGGCACCTAATGCCATATATCAACATAACCAGTCACGTAGTGAAGTCACCCAATACATAACAATAGGTCACGCTATATGGAATACACCAGCCACGGAAACCCTTAAAACTAGTGTCCAAAGGCCTCAAAAGTCAAAATTAGAGATAAATTACAGAAGGCAGTCACGCAATGGCACTATCGCAGTACCTAATAATAAGTCACTCGATGCCTAATATACACCCACGTTATGCCAACATAACCATCAACCGATCTACGTACTGTCCCAACGTCCTGCAATACATAACAACAGGTCACCATATACATACAATCTACTCACGCAATGTCTTGCATGAAGATTTGCATTGCACAATTCACGCAGCGCGTATAACCCAGTCTCACAATGGCTAATAATACTTTACGCTATGCCTAACATCCACTCACGCAGTTATTATGCATAATACTATAACTTAAACGAATATAAAACATAACCATAAGAAAACATATGCTCAAAGAAAATTTCATAAAATTTCATTAATATTAAGATTCTCCGAAATACAAGAGAAAGGAAATGATGCAAAACACTTTATTTTTTTCCATCGTCTCTTTCTCCTCCCTCTCACTGTATTTTCTCTTTCTTCCTCCTATACTCCCTTCACCCTCCGCTTGTACTCCTTCATTGCTCTTTCTGTACTCCATCTTCCTCACCCTAACTAACTGTATTAAGTTAGTGTATTCTAGCATGCATTTTCTTATATGCTCAAATACACTAACTTAATACAGTTAGGAAGGGGAAGAGGGAGTACAGGAAGAGGAAGAAGGGAATACAGGCGCAGGGCGGAGGGAGTACAAGAGGAGGAAGAGGAAGAGGAATTACAAGAAGAGGAAAGACAAACGAGACGATGGAAAAAATAATGATATAATGAACCGTTGTTAATTTCTTCCTATCATATATTTGGGTGAGAATCTTCCTATCAAGTCGTTGTTAATTTCTTCCTAGAATATCTCCAGCTGATCCCTGGGGGGGCACCTCCTCCTACTGGGAGGTTGCCCCTTCGCCAATATCCTGGGTTAGATCCGCGGAAGCCTTTAGACTTTCTAAATTATCCTAGATTGTTTAAGATAATTGATTAAAATGCTTACTGGTTCCCTGTATTTATAGGCATGAATAATGATTCTTCACTTTCTACACCCATATCCCCATATAAGTGCAATTAATGGGGGCGGCACCTGTTCGACCTAGCGTTTCATCTCCTCATCTGTATCTACCTCTTAAAACCAAAAGCTAGGCCAAACATCATAACAGGCCGAACAGGTACAGCCCCCCCAATGCAGGCCCTCATAATTGCACTTATACAGGGATATGTGTGTGGCAAACGAAGAGTCAGCATTGATGCCTATAAATAAAGGGAACCAGTAACCATTTGAGTCAAATTCAATTATCTTAACATTCTCAGATAATTGAAAATGGAGTCCAGAGAAGGTATAGAAGAGAATGGTCACGAGAGGGTAGCCTCCAATGAGGATGTAAGGGCCCTGGTGGACAAGCTGGAGACATTCGAGCAGGAGGTGCGAGTCCTCTTCGACAGGTTGATGGATAGGGCTCATGACCTAGAGTGTTCCATCTTGTTCAATGAGAAAGCGCTGGCTGAGATCGATGAAAAAGTAGATGAAATTAGGAAGAAATGAACTACGATTCATTTTTTTGTTTTGTTTTGTAATATCTTCATTGTCGCATTCTGATTAATGAAAAAACACTTAAGAATCTTTCTCTCATGTTGCGGGTGTTGGTTTTGAAATATTACGTCACTGGTTTTGACATAGTTTGTGACATGTTGTTAAGTATTGCGTGACATTAGTCAATTACGTGACTCTTTATGTTGGCATGAGTGAGTGGATATCACGCATTGAGTGACATAGTATTAAGTATTGCGAGATTAGTGCTGCTAGACGTAAGTTATTCACCTGTTGTATTGAGCATGTTGTTCACTACTTTTCAAGGTTTACGTGATTGGTCTTTTAGAATTGTACCTGTTTGCCCAATACCATTGATTGACTTATTCTTAGGGTTCAGCGAGACTTGCTGTTCGTGACTGACTTGTTCAATTTATCTCGTTTTGATGCTTTTGGTCACGAGTATTTGGGCATCGCGTGATTGGTTTTTATATATAACGTGACTGGTTTTTGTATATAGCGTGACATGTTGTAATGTGTGACTGACTTGTGCAATTTATCTCGTTTTGATGCTTTTGGTCACGAGTATTTGGCATTGTGTGACTGGTTTTTATATATAGCGTGACATGCTGTAATGCGCGATTGACTTGTGCAATTTATCTCGTTTTGATGCTTTTGGTCACGAGTATTTGAGCATCGCGTGACTGGTTTTTATATATAGCGTGACTGGTTTTTACATATAGCGTGACATGTTGTAATGCGTGACTGACTTGTGCAATTTATCTCGTTTTGATGCTTTTGGTCACGAGTATTTAGGCATTGCGTGATTGGTTTTTTTATATATAGCGTGACTGGTTTTTATATATAGCGTGACATATTGTATTGCGTGACTGACTTGTGCAATTTATCTCGTTTTGATGCTTTTGGTCACGAGTATTTGGGCATCGCGTGATTGGTTTTTTATATATAGCGTGACTGGTTTTTATATATAGTGTGACATGCTGTATTGCGTGACTGACTTGTGCAATGCACATCTTGTAACGAGGCTTACGTTAACTGGTTTTTAGGCCTGGCATGAATGTGTATTATACATTGCAACACTTATTTTGTTAAATTTCATCCGCCGGCCAAATGTGACTTAGGCATTGCGTAAGTTGTTTTTTTTTTTTTTTGCATTCTTGGGAACTTATGTTTAAAAAAAAATTGACTGATTGTGACAATTATTTTTTGACAAATTTCAGCAGCGTGCCAAATGTGAAGGTTATAATTACATACGGTGGTCAGTGGGTCTATGACATTTACAAGGGTGGTGATACACGAGTTAAGGTTGTTGGGAGTGATTTGTCATTATCAGGCCTAGTGAAGCTGGTTGAAGAAGTTGTTGGGGTCGACGCACAGAAGAATGAAATTGATCTACATGCATTGCTGAGACATGCTGCAGGGGTTTCCCACATAGTTATCAGGGATGATGAAGATGTAGCAAGTATTCTGCGAGATGAGAGGACAGTTGCTGTGTTTGTGACAGTTAAGGCAGGAAAGGGAAATGATATTCGACATGAACATGGTATCCAACATAGTCATTGCCTACAACAGAATGGTAATTATTCTGACATACCACAGCATGCATTTCCTAACATACAACCATGGCAATCACGTTTGACGTATCGTCAAGAGTTTGAGCAGGCCGGGACACACCTGAGGTGTCTGCAAATGATGTCTACATAATTTCGATCAGAATGTGCATCGAATGAATTTCATGGTACACTGCAACAAACAAATCTATCAAATAGAAATTCAGTTGGTCAATCGCCGTTCGTAAAGGACACTGTGATGGTTGTGAGCGATGTCGATGCATCTGATGAGATTGAAGATGATGTTGAAGAGGATGACACGACGGATACGCATGATGACTTGCACGATGCATGTTCAGATGATGACAGGGGTGAGCACATTGACCTCCCTGCTTTCAATCGTGCAGATGGCAGCACAGGACATGCCACAATTGTTGCATTAGAAGATGTGCAGTTCGAAGACCATGCCATAACTGTTGCGTTAGAAGGGGTTCAGTTCGAAGACCATGCCACAACTGTTGCGTTAGAAGATGTTGAGGGTGCCGAGCCTATTTACGATGACAGCATCACACTTGGGAACGGCATTCGTTCGCCAGTGGACAGTGATGAAGAGAGGGTAAATACGGGGGTATCTCGTCAATGGGTCATTCCCGTGGTAGATATGATATCTTTCCAAATAGTTACGACAGAGGAATCTGGATCACAAGTCGACCACTTATATCGCGAACAAGTGTTTCGATCGAAGTTCGATTTGAAACGTGTTTTGAGCATGTTGGCAATAAAAGAGCATTTTGAGGTAAGAGTTAAAAAGCCATGCCACGCTCGTTTTGAGGTGGGTTGTAAAGAGAAGGCATGTAAGTTTGCTTTGCATGCAACGGAATTGCTTGAGGGAGATTACTGGCAAATTCGAACGTTGCATAAGGTATACATGTGTACTGTTGATGTTTTGCAATGTGGATACCGAACTGCGAGCGCGAGGGTTATTGGTGAGCTTATCTTGACTAGGCTACAAGGAAATTATGTTACCCCATTGAGACCTAAGGAAATAATGGAAGAGATGAATCGCACGTGGGGATTGCAATGCCTTTATGGAAAGGCATGGCAAGCGAAGTAGTATGCTGAAAATCTTGTGTTCGGTCCCCCGGAAGAGTTATTCCAACTCATCCCTTCATATTTCCACATGTTGGAACGTGAAAACCCCGGTACGCTTACGAGTGTCGCTACAGATCGAGAACGCCGATTCAAATATTGCTTATGGGCATACGGGTCATGTATCTAGGGATTTCGTTCTGTAATACGGCCTGTACTTGCTATCGATGCCACACATCTAAAAGGTAGATTCAAGGGTGTTTTGTTTGTTGCGGTTTGCAAAGATGCGAACGAACAGATATATCCAGTTGCATTCGGCATTGGCGACGTCGAGGACGAAGAGTCTTGGTCGTGGTTTCTTAACCAATTGCGTCGTGCAATTGGTTGTCCCGAAAACCACATGTTAATTTTTGACCAGCATCTTGCGATTAAGAAGGCAGTTGAGAATGTGTACAACGACGCGCATCACTGTCTATGCAGTTACCACTTAGGGAAAAACATTAAAAACCTGTTCAAGCGCACCGATGTTGGGCCATTTTCACATTGATTGCAAACTGCTATAAGCTGTCTGATTTTACCAAACACATGACTGAGCTGGAACAGATTTGCAAACCTACTTATGACCGCCTAATGAGAATAGGACCTGATAGATGGGCACGTCCACGGTCACCAGCAAGGCGATACAAGCTGATGACATCTAACATTGTGGAGTGTATTAACTGCTGCCTCAAGCATGTAAGGAAAATGGCAATAACCATCTTGATCGAGTGTATCAGAGGGATGTTCCAACGTTGGTTCCATGACCGGCACAATGAGGCATTGAATATGACCATGCCACTCAGCCCTTGGGCTACTGATCTGTTGAACAAACGGTTGAATGCAGCATGTCATTTCTCCATCTAACCAATCGATCTGGTGGAGTTCCAAGTTATAGACGGGAATACGGACGCAGTCGTCAACCTATTGCAAGAAGACTTGTTCATGCGGTGAGTTCCAGAATGATCTACTCCCCTGCACGCATGCAATGGCGGCAATAAGGTGTGAATAATCATGTTTTCTTTTGTAAGGTATTGCTCATTGAATTTTTTACATGTTTACATTGTTCCCCAACTGAGATTTCATTGCCTTCGCAGTAAGTGCAATCGTTCACCCATTGAATTCTGCTCGCACTATTACACGACTAGCTCTTGGGTGGAGGGATATTCAGTTCCCATTCGCCCAGTTGTCCATCCCAGTGAATGGGACGTCCCCCATGAGGTTAAAGAAATCGTCGTTCTGCCACCAACATGGCTAGGTCAATCGGGGAGACCTAGGAGGAAATGGATTCCATCGGTTGGGGAAGGCATTCGCTGACGTAGATGTTCACAATGCAAGAGCTATGGTCATAATAGACAAAATTGTCGGACGCCGTTTACAGGTCCATCCATACCCGGGGAAACATCATATGCTCATCCTCCGGATGGACAACGACGACGACGGAAGGCATGTTCAATATGCAGACAACCCGGGCACACACGAAACACCTGTCCATTGCGGATAACAAACAGTGATAACATTACAAATGTCATACCTGAAGATTGTGGAACTTCACACCTCAGTTGTTAGGGTTTCGTTCGAACTGGTTCGAAATGGCCATTGACATTTCCATTGAATAATGATATTTGAATTTGAGTTTGCCAGAGTCTGGAGGTGATAAGATGATACTGTTGGATCATCAAATGCCTTGTACTCCGTCATAATTGATGATAATTTCTATCTCTTTGTAAACAATAAAATTCTTATTTGAAATATACCAATAATAATTATAATTACATTTGAAATAGAGCATGCAGTCAGAATTATATCATGATGGTGGTGCGAATTGAGAGCGAACTAGATCCTCCAACTGTTGTTGGCGCTGTAACAGCTCACGATTCTGCCCCTCCAACAATTCTAGTCGGGCACTCAACCTTGCGTCCATTGTTTCCATAAATGAAAAGAGATGAATGAATGCTAGATCAACATCGACTGGCTCGTTCCTAACCCAGGTGTTGTTCCTGAACTCAAAACCTAGCTGTTTAATAATGTGCTCATTGATGTGATCGAACAAAGCATGGTTTATTGGCGGATCACAACGGCTGTCGACATTGAAGTAGTCTATTATCTCACTGATCAACATGCCGTAACGCAGGTTTCTGTTGCGACCGTCAATTGTCAGGAGTATGTCATCCATTATGAATTTAGCAAGGTCGATACGACGGGACAATTTGATGTTATTTAAGAACCAGAGCCCCTCTGTCTTGATATTCACATACATCGCTTGGCGAGGACAAATAGTGTGAGCTATGATGAGGTGCAACACTTGATCAAAGAAAGACATCCTTGTCCAATTAGCACTTTCACTCTGTCTTGAAGGAGGGCGGATAAATGCGAACACAAGATTCCCATCGCCACTGACACGGCACAGATCGATTGCATCGAAGTCAGGTGAAAGACACGTTCTATCAATTCACGCGTAACAACGATACGTTGTCCCATGACGTGAGTGACAAACGAATCGTCATGGTGCACAGCCCTAGATGTTTCCGACTCAGCATATTTTTGTCTTACATTGAAGTAAAAAATCTGGACCAAATTCTCGTAGTATGGCCTCTTCAGTCGTAAGTATTGTGTCCATTCTAAATTTTCAAAGTTCGCAATGTATGGGAAATCAATTGACCTTAAATAATCAAAGTCAATTATACGCCCGGACATTACCTTTCTTTTGGCGAATTTGGCATTGAATTTCACAGCGTGCCACGGATGGGTGAAATTTTGTATAAAGGAACTGACAGTCGATTCGGACGATGTTTTCGCATCAGCGGCACCGCCTTCACCACTGCTTGAAGTCACCTTTGTGCGTTTGCTTCTGTGAGTCATCTTAGATATCTCCGAAGTTAGGATATTTGGAACTTGAAACAATAACTCTAATGCGGTTCCAATAACCGAACAACTCAATATCAACTAATAATATCAATTGACGATTCCATACTAATCACACACGCGATATTATACATTACATCTCTAATGCGGACAGAAGGAAAAAATTCACTGACGCAGTTCCAATATCGAGTGATCACTGACGCGATTATGGATCAACAAGTCACGCAGCTCCATAACAACCACTAACGCAACTCCAGTTTTCCAGTCACGTGATTCACATGACAAGTGACGCGATCGCAGATCACTGACGCGATTATGGATCAACTAGTCACGCAACTCTATAACAACCATTAACGCAACTCCAGTTTTCCAGTCACACGATTCACATGACAAGTGACGCGACCGCAGATCACTGATGCGATTATGGATCAACTAGTCATGCAACTCCATAACAACCACTAATGCAACTCCAGTTTTCCAGTCACGCGATTCACATGACAAGTGACGCGATCGCAAATCACTGACGCGATTATGGATCAACTAGTCACGCAACTCCATAACAACCACTAACGCAACTCCAGTTTTTCAGTCACGCGATTCACATGACAAGTGACCCGACCGCAGATCATTGACGCGATTATGGATCAACTAGTCACACAACTCCATAACAACCATTAACGTTAGTCCAGTTTTCTAGTCACGCGATTCCCACAACAAGTTACGTCACTCCATATCAGATGTTGCCAGTCAATATCAACTACTGACGCGATGCTAAATCTTAAAGGTTCACACCATCCATATTTAGTAGTCATGACATCCAAGTCGATTACTCACCCGATTCCATAATAACTACTGTTTCTCAAATACTAACGCTAATCAATATAAACTTGGGACTTAGTCTTGTTAGTGCGTTGAGTAACCCAGTTCAATATCAACTGGTTACAACCTTATGTCACACAATGCAATTCAACATGTCATATATGTTGTAAACTAAGAGGGGGTTGGCACATGCAGAGGCAATCACGATGCCATGTAAATACTGTAATAGACTAAGACTAAAAGACTTTACGATGCGAATAAGAAACAAAGGAAAGAAGAAACAATGTTGTTCTTATTGCAGCCGTTTGCATATAACAGCAATGAATACATAACTATTCTTGTTGTTAATTGAAACAATAAAGAATACAAAGAATAATATGTAAATGATAGAACAAAGAATAATATGGACATGATACGAAACAATGTTATTTGCAGATTGAAAAAGAATAAACAAATTAAAAAATTTAACAACTCGAGCTGTTTGTAAAAATCTCTATGGCAAACTTATTTCGAATGCCTTCTATCGCGTTTGCCTTCAGTGCTAGAGGATCCGACTGGATGAACCACTCCAACGAGGCGATAACCCAATCCTCGCAGCTCACTGAATCTTTCTGTACTGGGGTCTTTGTTTTGAATTTATGCCTTATTGGCATCAAAGGTCACGTTTGACGATGCGATCTGATAAAGTACCCCGACTGGTGGCATATAATGGGAAACAATGATGTTAGTGGACTCATTTGCTTATCACACAAGCCAAACTTCTGTGCGTCGTCCCGACTGTACGATGTGTCCACTAACATCATAGACCAACTTCGCAAGTTGATGTGCACTACCACCCAATGTCCGTCAACATAGCACGGTGCGAGAATTGAATCAACCTTATCCCATGCCAAACCCCATAGAGGACTAAAACCCCTTGCATAGTCCAGCAGATGGTCTGGCATTACCGCCTCACTCGGGTTGAATGTCTTATCATTGAGGGAAGGCTCCATTTCTTTGCTCAGACCGAGCAAAATAAGCTGGTAATTACGTTACGCACAATAGTTAAATAAATAAAACTAACTAATACACAGACCTTACATTTGAATAATTACAACTCACTAAAATATGATATACGTACATAGAATGTGGTGTCAACGATGCATATTTTGCTCTTGTACTGTTGTCGACGGTGCTCGCGCGTTCGCTTACACAACACACCGATGCATGCATCAATATGTTGGCTGTCCATCAACTCTGTCGGCATCTCCAATCGTCGAAAAAAATCAAGGCCCTCTTGTCCTTTGATGCCCAGAATGTTAACCATGCATATTTATTTCATAATAACACCAATGTCAAAAGACTATGAAATGAATACACTAGAACCGTAAAGACAGAAGGCTTGATCATTTACCTGGCTTGATAGTTTTTCATGAAAGCCTCATATTTGGCCTTCAATTCGTCCTTCGATTTGTGCTGGATCAATAGTGGGTTAACGTACGGGCTTCGAAGGTATTTGTTGGCTAAGGTCACACGTGCATCTTCGGGCTCAGGTTAAGGTGGAGCCTCCGTAAATACAGGTGTGATCTCACCTTACAATACCACTAATTGTGTGGCCTCTGGTTGAGTTGGGACAGGAGCAAGAGCTTGACGTGGGGAAGTTGTGGCTCCACTAATCGCACGAGAAAGTATGTCATGAGGAAGCTGGGCTGCCTCTACTAGGGATGGGATAGCCACAGGCTGATGTTCGATTGGGCCAGCGGGATGTGACATTCGAGCCGATGCAATTGACTGGTTTATGGCACCCGCATCCTCGACATCAACCCCAATCCCACTGCCATCTTTCTCGCGCGCACCATCATCTTCACCCATAAATCGAGCCTGAACGATTAAAAAAATCAAATACATCAAAACACTGTATACATCATACATGTTATAACCCATGCAATGAAAAACATAAACGCACATACCTCAAAATGGTCAATCAGCCGACGAACAATCCGATCCTCCGCCCCTTGCATTGACTGCTCGATATGCTGATGCAGTGGCTGGATATCCAACTGCATTGCCTGCTGGATCTCCAACTGTATTGCCTGCATCTGCATATGCATATCGGTTTTCAAGGACTGTAGGTCTTTCTTTTACTGTGTCTGCATCCGTTACAGCTCTCGCTTAATGCTCATAGTCTTTTACGGACGCAACGGTGGGTTGCGCGCCTCAACAGATAGGGAAGCAGCAGAAGCAAGAGGAGGTGCAGCATGATGGGCAGCATGAAGACATGGAGGAGGAGAATCAAGGGCCTCAGCAGTACCGAAATGGGGAGAGACCTCCTCGTCCACGCGACATCTCCGCTTAACGCCTCGTGCTGCCTTACTTTTATCTTTGCGGTCCATTATCCTCCTCCTTTACTAGGGACTGAATTCTGGCCGACCTTCCAACTTCCATAATGGAACGTATTGCTGCCCCTCGGAGATGTTGACCTCAATGTCGGCCCAGTACGCGGTTAACATCTCTTCTGCAGTTGCCTCCAACGTCCTCAACGAGCACAACTGCACCAAAACATGAATTACCATTAGGTATAACCCTCACTAGCTTATGTCAATCAAAATTAAATTTTATTAAATACAAAAATATGGTTTATTTACTCACATTCCCTTCTTCCTCCAGATTTGCAATGCTGGCGTGGAAGCCTACAGGCCTTTCGTCACATTGCCATTTTAGCATTCTTAGCCAAACCTGTCCCAACTGGCGCTGCCTTCCAAATAGGCTTCAGATTACAAGAATTGCTTCCAACGTCCAAAACTGCACATCAAATGTAAAACATTTTTTACTCACCTCCTAAATTCTTATGCGAAAAGATTTAACCTCATAAAATCTTATGTGACAAGAATAATGATAAATAGTGTATGGCACACTACCTGAAACGCCCAAATAACTTCGTAGATGTGGTAGCGACTTTTCTCCGCTACTCCCGCAGTAGGAGGTTCGAAGCTCCTCGTCATGTAATCTACGGTCAGACTCCAAACATAAGTGCCCCATGGGAACGCGTTCCACTCCTTGATGTTCTCCACAAGCGACAGCAACCATGGAACCACTGATAGTCTGTGGTCTTGACCGAATAAAACATTTTGGGCAATCAAGACGAGGGCCATCTTCGTCGTATCTCCCTCCTGCTGAAACTGGCCTCCTTTGAATGTATCTAAAACTTTTTGAATCTTCACCTCGTTCCCCTCTCCCCAGTAACGCAGGTGAATTCTTCCAGGGATGGCCTCGTATCGATTGACAATAAGGCTTGGTATGGCACCAAACTTAAGCCCTGTCACAAGGTAGAACTCTCTTTTTGAGAACCGGGCCTTTGTTCTCCCTATGGCGAACCATAGCTCGCCCTCGATGGCGGTTGGTTCATTTATTCTGCGCAGCATTAGGTTGTGCACGAGACTGGCACAGAATAAATTCTTATCAGCTTCGACGTCTATCATGTGCCTAAAGCATGTTCCCTTCAACCTCTCCAATTCGTTGACTTTGGACATCATCTCCCGTATCATATGTAGCTGTGGCCACTTGCAGTGGATGTTAATGCCCGCGTTGAACCCCCACTGCTGCCTCGGCATACAAAGCATAGATTCTACATTATCATGCTCTATTCCTGTGCTAGCCATCTGCAACATACAACAGATCACCTTCCATTTAGTCATGTTAATACCATCATTGTAGATTAACATAAAAACAATAGGCATTTCTCAAAAATAGCCCTCCTCATAAGTTAACTCATAAAATAACCCTCTCAATACTTTTAACTATGTTTAGACAGCCCTGGACCAGCATAATTAATGCAAGTGCCGTGCATGGATTGTTAAGCAAATCAACATATACAAATTAAAGCATTACATTTGATCCATAATAATACATAACGGTTCCAATTTCTTTCATGCAGTGCCATACGGATAAATTTCATGCAGTTATGACACTTGTGCCATTCAATATAAAACAAGTCACGCAATGACTTTTAATTTAGTCACGCAATTACAAACATTAATCACGCAACCATCTATACACAAGTGACGCACCGATATAAACCCATCGACCATTCGCGCAATGTAAACCCTATTACAATCACGCACACCCTAACCCCATGCCACCTACCCATGCTATCACGCACTGACTTATCAGTATGTCATGCAAAGTCAAAGCCTAATGCAATCACGCAAACCCTGAACCCATGCCATCCACTCGTGCTGTCACGCAATGACCTATCAATATGTCACGCAATGTTAAACCCTAATGCAATCACGCACACCCTTAGTGACCCTATGCCAAAATCCAGTTACGCACAGCGGGTACGTAAGCCATCAGTCACCCTAAATGCCAATTCCTACCAAAGTTTCTGGACACATACATATGAACCAGTCACGCGACGCTGGTCACCTTTCGACCCCATCAACACCAACAATACCACATTCACCTTGCAATTCAACCATTTCAAACGACAACCAATATCAATATGAACAACCAATTTGTATAGGTTTATGCTCAAAAACCAAAACCCTCAACATGAAGAATAACCATTTCGTCACACGGTTCAAAATTTTTAAAAAAAATAAATACTTTCCTTAACTAAAATAAAATAAATATTATACCTTTCTCCTCGTACTGTCAACTTTCTCTCATTGCTGAGTATGTGAAGCACCTCTATGCTGATAACAACCACTCTAAAATGGTCCCACTGCGAAAATGCTCCGAACTTTGACTGCCGACTTAGTATCGACAAAATTGCTTTGGTGGAGATGTACGGTCTGTCCCTGAGAACTGAGTGGTGGACCACATATAAACAAACTTTACCCGTTGCTTGAGGCGCGGACCCAAAAGGATGCGTCAGTTTCATTAAGGGCATTTTCGTCCAAAGGTGACTTCTTGTGTCTAAAAACACTTAAAATTATGGAGAGGTCCATTCTCAAAAACGCCTTATGGATTCGGCCTATAAAAAAAAAGTCGTCCTTTTTTTATCTCAGTTTCATAAGTTGACTTTTTTGAAAAGTGTTTCACAAGTTCACTTGCCTTTTATTCTTTCTTTTCTTTCACAACTTTCTGTCTTATAAATTATAATACTCTTGATAACCAATCTCCCAAAAAAATATATGCAAGTATCAAAATTTGCACCTTGAATTTTGAATAATTAAAAGAATAATTTAAATTTATAAAAAAAATAAAATCAGAGATATTGTTGAGATAAATTGAAGTACTGATAAATGAGGAATAGTATCGATTGACATTATGCTTTTAAGAAATAAAGATGAATCTTGTTATATTTTTAACTTAATTCATTTCAGCATATGTTTTTCATTTTATTTTAATTATCTTCAAAGTGATTAATAAAATTAATTTATCATTATTTGGTGATAATTACCATATTTTTCTTTAATCTTTACCTTTAAATTCACTAATTGGACAAGTTTTTAATATTTATTTTTGCTTACTGTAGCCCATTTATCAATAGGCATTCTTTATCTATCAATAGATTTAACCTAGAAAGGTTTTCTTAAAAGAGTATTAAAAAATGTCTATGGATAGATGGTCAGATCTATCAATAGATGGACACATCTATCGATAGATAGCAACTAAAGAGCATTTTAAAAGAACCCTAAAGCCCATCTATTGATAAATAACCTTGATCTATCGATAGATAATGCCCTTTTCAGAAAAATAAAAGGGGTAAAATGATATTTTCACACTCCAAACTGTAAATAGGTCACATGTTACGAGGGTTGGCAACCCTCAACCATTTTTGTAAGGTGTGTTCTCAACCCTAAGCCTTTTCTAACACATTTTAAACCTAAATTACCATTTTTGATGATTTTAAACTAGGTTTTGAGTTTTGTATGAATAAAATGACATTTTTCAACTTTGAAATTTTTAAATCTTGATTTTCCTAAACTGAAAATGTTGTTGTTATGCCCATATTTTTTTGTTGGTTGCTAAAGCTCAAGGTTTTGTGATTTTTCTTAGCTTCAAAGCTCACCTAAGGTAAAAATAAAGGATTTATGGGTTCCTAACCATTTATTATGTTAAGTAGCAGTGGATTTAAGCTAGAGAATTAATTTTATGAGTCCGACTAGTTTCAAAAATGCTTAGAATAGGAATTACGAAATTTTAAGTCTAGATATTGATTGTGATGATTTTTGAATGTTAGGAATGGTTGAAAACTTCGAGGAGTTCACTGAAAAATGAGTTGTGATTAGAGTTAGACATTGAGCCTCTAATTAGATGAGTGGATACACCTCTTCAAGTATTTTAATATATAAAGTGAGCATGATTTTTATGGAAATGATTGATTATGCATGATGAACTATTGTTTCGAGAATGGTTTTTCAAAGGATTTGAGTTTCAAGGTTTTCAATTAGTTTTTGAAATTATGATTAAATGATTTGAAAGGATGATGATTTATTATATAAGTGTTTGTCAAATAAACCACGCAGGTGCACATATTGTAAACAAGTAATACAATGAAAATAAAGTTCATTCCCATAAAGAATTGACTAAATCCTTTTACTTAAGTACTAAAATTAAAACAATTTAGTGTTATCCAGATAAAGAAAATTTAAAACCATTGTAAATTAAAAAAAGTACAAGTAAAACTAAAACTAAAACTAAAACTAAAAATAAAAACAACAATTTAATAAATTAATTAATCAACTAAAAGTCTAGAACCATAATATCCCCTTAATGTTTAATCTAAATCTTTTCTGTTCCCTCTTTTCTTACTAGATAGGCTTGAGTTGTTAAGTTGGAGTTCTAATTTATTTGTAGGCCTCTATCGAGTTTCTTATAAAAATATCTATCTCAACCCATTTACTATATATCTATGCAAATTGAAATTAAGAAAAAATCATTAAGAATAGACTTTACTTTTGGTTACATAGACATGTAAGTGTATGTCTACCCTACACGCGAATCAAATCAATCATCTCATACAATTGATATTGAACATATGCTATTTCATCTATGGCTTAGTCTAAACTTTTTTTTTCAATTCCATTTAGGGTTCCAAATCAATCTGTTAAAAGGATAAGCTTAAAATAAAACTACCAAAATGGTGGTGAATTGGTTAAATAAAAATTCTCCCTTTTTAGAAAAGCTTTGAAGATGAAGCAGAAATATGAGAGAATGAAACAACAAAACAAAGTATGAAATCAATAAGTAAAGACCAAGAAAAATAAAGAGTACTTAACATGAGTTTTATAGAGATTCACCCTCTCAATTCCTACATCATCTTCCTTGATATCACAAGAAGTTTTAATTCACTATCAACTTGCCTTTTTAACATGATCAGGCATAACCTTTATAGCACGCCTTTTAAGAAGATCAAGCGTAACCTTCACAACATGCCTTTGCAAGATTAGGTGTAACCTCTATCAAGGCACTACCTTTTTCAAGTTCAAGCACAACTTTTACATAAAATGCGACCTTTTAAAAGGCAAAGCCTTCTCAAAGGATATGAATGATCAATAAAGGTTTAATCCTAAGGAGGATCAACTAAAAAGATAAAAAAAGTGAACTTTAGGTTCTATTCTTGCACAAAGATAAGATTTTTCTACTCAGCGTTTTTTCTTTTTTTTTTTACTCTTTTCTTCTTCAATGATGATTCAAATTCATTCAAAATCCTCCAAAATCCTTGGTTTAATATCCTTAAGGTAGGTATTTATAGCCTTTGTGATTTTTTACTCGTTGGAGTGAAATTTGAATCACTTTTCTTACGTTCTAACCAGCTTGCACTATTCTATTGCATACGTAGAATCAATTCTTTGTTATTGAGTTATTGGTTCTTCACAAAGTTTGAAGCTTTTCTTCTCTGGAGAATCGATTCTTTTATTTTGAGGTGTCGATTCTTCTATAATTGTGTTCAAAGGTGATACCTTTGTAAACATGGATAATTGATTCTTCCACCTCAAGGTGTCAATTCTTCACTGTGGTTTAGGGCCAAAATTTGAATTTAAGCTTGATTTTTGCTACTTCAGTCTTGTCAAGTTGTACTATCTCTTTCTTGGTCATCAAGTTTCTGAATTTTACTTTTGATGCTTCAAGAACCGATATCTTCTTCGCGTAGAATCGATTCTTTCTTCTTTGCATTTTTAGCTTTTGAATTGTGTTTTTCCAGATTAATTTTTTTATCTTTAAGGTGTTGGTTCTTCACAAATCTTGAAGGTTTTGTCCTTTAAGAATCGACTTTTTTTTTCTCATAATCAATTTTCACTATTGATCTCTATTTAAGAACTGATTTCTCCTTCTTCAAAATCGATTCTTTTTGTGACAAAGAGATAGATTTTCCTTTCTTTTTAGTAAAGAATAAAGTCTTTTCTTTTGATGATTTCATTCTTAGGCTAGCATTTTGAATTTTGAAAACAAGAAATCTTTGAGAAAACCAAAAGATATTTCTTTAAGTTCAAAAACATGATTATTCACATTCAAGCATGTTCAATCAATCTTAGCATTTCAATATATCTTTGTTTTAAGTTCAACTTCACCACTTCTTTAAGAATTTTCTTCATATTCAAAAATATCTTACATTCATTTTCAAAGCTCATTAAGTTCAATCAATTTTGTCATTTCAAAACAAGAATAAAGCTAACAATCTCCCCTTTTTGATATGACAAAATTAAAAGTTAAATATGCTCATTGAAGAGAACTCCCTTTGAAATTATGCTTAAGATTTCAAAACATATTTCTTAAGCAAAGCTCCCCTTGAATTTATGCCTTTTGACTTATTTAAACTTCTTTATTACTTCTTTAAAGGCCTTTTGACTTCGATATCTAATCATCTAGTCTGCACTAGTGTCAACCTCAAATGCATCCATCAATCGACTAATCACCATTCCATGAACTAATCTTTTATTCTTTCCTTCAATTACTTCCATCATATCTCTAAGAATAAAATGACCCAAGTCGATTTGCTTTTTGTGTTTGATGTGATGCATGAAGAACAAATCTTCACTTTTCACAAATGAATATTCTCTCCCATTTTGTCTTAAAAGCCAACGCAAAGTTAAGTGTACAATTCTATCATGAAAGCTTAAATGATTTACACCGAAGGGTTCTAATGGTGTTAGTAGAGGAAAAATGAAGAACCCATTTTCTAAGTCATGTTCTTTGGGTCCACTACATAGACTTTCTAGGCATATTCCAAAATTAAGAATCCGTAAGACATTATTAATTACTGATGGAGAAATACCTATTTCTCTTCCTATGATTGATGTAATGAACATGACCTTGGAAGTTTATGTCTTTCCTTCATTGTTAATGAATGTAGCATCAACATTTGAGTAGAAAACCTTAATCAGGTTCTCATAATAGGATATATTCATTTCTAAAACTGTTAACCAATCTTGTTCTTTGAGATTCTCTAAATATGGAAATTTTAGTTTGTTCATGTAATCAAAGTCAATTGGCTAGTTAGGAATCACTTGAAGATATAAGAATAAACACAAATACCTTTGTCTTTGTTTGTGATTGTTGAAGTTCTTCCTAAAACTATGATTAGACCTTGATGATGATTTTCTTTTTTGGTCTCTAGTAGAATTTCCATGCCTTGTTGCCATGACTAGTGATTCTTTTGGTGCACAAGTTATGGTAAAGAGAAATAGGAGAGTTTCACAGCAAACTTGTAGTAGAGTTAGGAGAGATAAATAAACTAATAATATTTCTTTTAATCTTATAAGAACAGCTATCTGTCCTTTACTTTCCTTCTTTGAAGTTTTAACATTCCTTAAATGGATCCCGGTCACTTTGACTTGTAAGTTTATTTCATTTGACTAGTGTGATCTTAATCTCTGACATTCTCAATGATAGTCATTAAGATACTAAATTCAGACTTAAATTCTTTGGCTTTATGCCTAGGGGTTAAAGAAAGTTGGATGACTTCCCATAATGTATGCATGCATTTCATGTCATGACAAAAATTCAAGACAAACAGCATAATATTATTCACATTTCATCATTGTTCTTACCTTGATTCTCATACATGTTTCAAGCTTTGTAAGGAGTCTCAAGTTCTTTGAAAGCACCTTACACTTGAAGAATTGATTCTTCAAGATGAAGATGTCAATTCTAAACATTCTGGTTTTCCCTCTTATTACTTTGATTTGCCTACAACACAAATTCTCACTTGATTTTGGTATCCAAAATTTCTTTGGATCCTTTTGTTAGTAAAATAAAAAAGACGAAATTCTTAAAAAAAATACTTAGAATAAGAATTTATTTGCTTCATTCTTGAAACTTATTCAATCAAATTTCTTTTTATAGTTTTCAAGAGCATCTTTTTAGCTTTTCATTTTCATTTTCTACATCATTTAAATTCATCTCACATATTTTAAAATCCATTTTCAACTTTTTGCTTTCTCTTTCTAATTCAAGTTTTGCATTTTTCAAAAATTCATTTTCAGCATTAAAATTTGAAATCTTTTCTTCATTTTCCAAATTTGTTCTCTCATACCTATGAACTAATTCATTAAAAACCTCCTCAAATTCTTCAAAAATGTATTTAAACATACCATTAGATAGATATTCTACCTTCCCTTCCTAATTCAAGAACTAAGAGCTAGTTTTATCACTTTGTTGTGTGGATTGAATCTTACTCGACTCATTATCATTAACAAGACTATTATTTTCTGCTAGCTCTTCTTCTCCATATATTTCTTGTAATCTTTCCCATGCTTTTTTTTCACTATTGCATGAGGAAACTGTCACGACCCAATTCCTTGGCCATGATCGGTGCAAGGGCCTAACGGGCATAGCCCACCAAGCTCAAGCAAGCCCATTTTATTTATTTTCACTTGACGTCTTCTTGACTAAAACATCCACACAAGTCACACCCAGTGTGCACAAAGCCAACTCACAATGGCATTATAGATAAACTATGCACATACATACCGGTCAAACATAAAATTTGACAATGTACATTACATGTACATAATCACAATACAAAAGGCCCATGACTTCCAGCGGAGAATTTACAATAAAAGGGAAAAGTTGCTACTAAATGCTCACCTTCAACCCAGGAGACACACTACGGGGACTCCTCGATCTATGGTCCAACAGTCTCCTGATCTGAAAACATGAATTTTTAAAACTATAAGTACAAAACTCAGTGAGCGAACATTAGGTGGGAACAAGCAATAATATCCATGAAGGATTTAAAACCATGATGCACACACTTGGAACAAAACCATTTTAATTCAATTCAATATCAAACACTTTCCCCTCAATTCAAATTAATTTACGATCAAGAGTACTCAATTTCACACATATTCACACATAGATGAACACAAATATCACCACTATCTCACCAGCTCATGTGCAACCCCCACATCGTGCACATAGCTAGAGTTATCGTGTGCATTCCCCCACATCGTGCACAGGCAATATCATCCTCCATATCTTCGCACCCATCATCACCGACATGTGCTCCCCCACAACATGCACATGTACGGTTATAATTATCACACAATATTATTTGTCAATACATATCACACACTACACACATATATATAGCAGCATATTATAGGGGCACATGAATTCATGCCTTTATGCATATCACAATTCACAATATCAAAACGTTTTTATCAATGGCTTGTTCCACGGTACGCATTTTAAGAAAATTTGGATAAAATCATCCAAATATTTCATCTCAATACATGTACATTTCCCAAAACAATTTGAAATGCAAGTTCACTCACAGTTTTTGGGAGTCGAATTTAGAGGATTCCGATCACCGATCCTCGAGTGCAATTTCCTTGCTCTTACCGGAGGATTCACCACCTTGACAAATTGCACAATTTAATTACTATATTAGTGCAAATTAAAATAAACTAACCTAGACTCTATATTGTTGTGGAATATAGAATGCAAAATGTCTAAATTTTTGCCTAAATACCATATTGGCCTATTCTGGTCTTTTACCCGATAAATCGATACACGCGTCCGATTTAGCTCCAATTAATTCCATTTCTTTTCTAATGCTTTAATTCACCAATTTCAAGTCAATTAACTTAAAATTCAGCAAATCTATCTTCACTTTTCTTCTTGAAATTTTCGGCCAATAATGGTGCAAAAATATCAAATTTTTTTTCCTATTTGGTTTTCTCACCATAAATCATCATTTTCCAATTCATTTCATTTGAAATGAAATCATTTCATTTGAAATGAAATCATTTCATTTGAAATGAAATCATTTCATTTGAAATGAAATCATTTCATTTGAAATGAAATCATTTCATTTTCCACAGACTCCATAAGGCATTCGATCATGGAAAATTGGTGGGGAAAATGGATTCTTTTCTTGTTGTTTCTCTTACTAACATACTAAACTGGCCTTAAACACTAACATAACTCAAATTCAACCAATTCCAACATCATTTCTCCTATCATACCCATTTTTTCAGAATTGAATTCATCATGAAATCATGCCTCTCAACCATAGAAAATGGAAAGAAATGTATGGGTATTGTAGATCATAGGCAAAAGTGAAGAAATGTTACCTTTTTCACTTGATTTTCCTTGAAAATCACACTTTTTCTTGAATTTTTGGCTAGGTTTTTGGTTTTTCCTCTTTGTTTTTATTTCTTTCCTTTTCTTCTCCTTTTTCCTCTCTTGGCCAAATATGATGAGAGAGAAATGGGCTGATTTATGCCATTTTATAAAGAAATAATAAAATATTCAAAACATGCCACATGGCATTTTTCCATTGGTTCAAATTTTTAAATATTTGACATTTTATCCATCAATTCTCCATCACACTTTTGTCATATTTATCTTATTCCATGCTGAATAAAATCCCTTGGTCTTAACAAGTGCTGGGATGAAAAATTTATCAATTTGTCCCGAAGACGAAAAAATTACGATTTTGCCCCTATAATCCAAAATGTACCGAAATTACATTTTTTTTTCACTTTTCAACCTCAAATAACACTTCAATCGATCAATCTTAATCAAATGAGGCCACAATCTTTTCTAAAAGTTCCCGTTTTGTCCTCTAGTGGCAAAATTACCATTTTATCCTTATGCTCCAAAAATACAAAAAAATTAAATTTATCACTGCTAAACTTCATATTATGCTCCGAATAATCATATTATACTTCAAATGATTAATCTTGATCAAAGATGATCATATTCTTTTATAAAAATCTCCATTTTGTCTTTAAATGACAAAATGGTCGTTTTACCCCTAATCGATCAATTTTCTCGGTTGACTCCAAATTAAACCTCAAACTCCGTATCACCATTCTAAGTCATTCTGTGGGTTTTAGAATTTTCAAATTCCTCGTAGAATTTCTATTTGAACTAGTTCAAGGCTCGATTTAACTTAGTTGTACCACTCGGTACAATACCGTCTTTTAATCGAGCTTGACAGGGTTTCACAGAAACTTTGTTGTATTCTTTGCTTCCAATTGCATAAAAGAAAAAGTGCATGGCTTTGGCATTAAGTTCCAGCATGTCTAAGTGAATTGCATCCCGTTCATTTAATTCTCTGATCAACTCACATGAACCATCTTTGATTATTCTCTAGACTTCATAATCATTTGCTTGGATAAAATTTTTTACCTAATTTTTCCAATGGTGATAGTTTTTGCCATTGAACCTTGGACACTCTACTGTTGAGTTTCTTTTGTTGAGGGTAGAGTCTATGTCCATTGAAACAAGTACTTCTAGTTCTTCTCTTTTGCAATTGTGGTCATTTTCAGAAAAAAAGATTGTTGTGTTTTCCTTCCTCATCCACAGATTTCTTCTTCGAAAATTATTATATCTAACTCAAGCATTCAACATTAAGATATTGTGAGTTATCCATTTGCATATTAGATCTAGAAGATTTTCATCTATGAGATCATCAATTGCCATATAACAAAGGTTGTCTACCTCTTTTCCTTATTCATTTTGTGACTTGTCACTGTCACTCCATGTTACAACTATGGCTTTTCTTTTAGAGCACTTTGAACGGTTCTTTTCAACATTTAGACATTTATAACTAATATAACCAAATTTCTTGCATTCAAAGCAAATGGCATGGTCATTTTCATGATCATCCTTTGATATGTTTCCTCTCATATTTTTCCTTAGTTCATATCTCTTGAAAAATCTTTCGCTTCCTTGTTTGTTTCTTAACAATCTATTGAACCTTCCGATCAATAGTGCTATCTCTTCATCATCACATTCAATAATCTTTTCATTTTCTTCCTTTGCTACCTTGAGAGCAATTTTTTTTCTCTTTTCTTATCCTTTAACTGCTTTATCTCTTTCTTTCTCATGCTTAAATGTCATATCATAAGTTAGCAAAGATCTTAAGAGCTCATCAAGCTTGAGGATATTTAAGTTCTTAGCTTCCTCTATGGTAGTGACCTTAGGTCTCCATTACTTAGGTAGGCAAAGAAGAATTTTCTTCACTGACTAAGTGTAATGACTCGGAACTCCCATCGAGCCTGTGACAACCGCCACGACGTCTCGATAGGCATTCATTATCGGGAATGGCGACCGGAACCCCGCAAGGCTTAGCATTAGCTTTCGTACCTCCCCGGTCAGCAATAGTTATTAAATTTCATATGTCAAAGAATTATAAATCATTTCCAAGTTAAAACATTAAAATATTATTTTCTAGCTCACAGGAGCATTTTCATAATTTTTCTCCAAAAATCTCGAAACTAGCTAAAAATGTAATATATAAGTAGAAAACACATATTTCAAAATCAAGAATATAATTTGTTACCTAAAACTTTCATTTGAAGTAAAATTGTAACCATTAGAATAAAATTGAAAAATATTTAATAAAATATTCTATTTTCTTATTAAACAATTTTTATAAAAATATCGATAAATAATTTTTATAGCGTAAAAGCAAAATATATTCATAAATACTGTAATACAAATAACAGAGTACGCAATTACATTTACAGTGACATGTGGGCCCCCAGATGACCACAAAGGTATAAGCCTATATACCTTTGCTTCCTATGATGCAACTCCAAAATTCGTCTCTCGCCGATATCGGCTAATTACTGACTATCTTGAGCCTAAAATGGAGGGAAATGAAGGTGGTGAGATTATTAAATCCCAGTGAGTAAACAGATACCATCTACACTATCTAAAGTCGAGTAATTGGAGACGATTAAAATATATCATCATTAAATGATTCATAACATTTCAATTCCTTTCACGTGATAAATTAAATTCATTATGCTCAAAAAATTAATATGGCTTATGGTTTCCTGAAAGCTTGGCTCACGCCAAAAAGTCATACTCTGTGACACCTTGATCAAAGGTGTCCGACCAAGACCGCCAAGGCTATTGAAATTTCATAATTTCTCAAAATACAGTCATTCCTTGGTTTTGGCTGAGTCCACTTTCATGTCGTGGTTCGGCGTGAAGTGAACTCTGTCATACCTCAGGAGTTACCCTCCGTGTCTCTCATCAAAGGTATAATATAACAGGGTTTACCGTGCCCCTCTAAATAGGCTGGTCCACGAAAACCCGCCACTGCAGTGTATCATAAACCCCACCAATCAATTAAATCTCCAATTACATGATATGGCAATTAATTCATTACACTATTTATTCAGACAAAGCAAAAAATTCATACTTTTCAACAAAAATATCAATTCAGCCAATCATGCCATTGTATCACAAGCCATTTAGTTCAGATCATAATATATAACACAGTAAATAGTCTCCAATTACTCTAATTTCAAAATCATTATCCGATTTCCAAAGCAATTTATAAAAATTCATTTTTATTTTATAAATGCACATTTTTCTGATAAAAACAAGACAATTCACTATTTAAATTCATTTCTCACAAATTCATCAAATTGAGTAAAAATTACTCTAGATAATTAAAGCGATAATAAGTTTACTCACAGCATCAGGAGTAGATATACTCCTAGTCCCAATCTTCGGGTACGATGGCCTTACTTTTACCAGTATAGCTTGCTCACCCCCTATCCATAATGCACAGCAAACAATTCACTGAATTGGTGCTAAATTGATATAAAACCAAATCAGGCTCTTTTCTAATGCGTAAAATGAAATATGAAATGCTCGGTGACTATCTAAATACGGTGTTTTTTGTAAACTCAATTATGTCCTTCAATAATATGGTATTGACCTAATTCAATGTTTCACCCGATTAATTGGCCAATATACGCAATTCAACTCCAATTAATTTTATTTCTCTTTCAATACTCCAATTATATCCAAAATACTATTCAATTTACATGAAATGTGGCAAAACCACCTTCACATTTCATTTTGGAATATTCGGCTAATGTGTGTCCACTAATGCTAAAATTTTTCAAGCCACATTCTTACACCATAATTCATCAATTCCTAATCAAGTTCACTTAGAATAAAATCAATTTCAACATCAACACATTGCATGAAGAATTCGGCCTATGATGGTTCAATGCGAAATTTGTAGTTTTATGCTAAATACCATCATTTTCGATTTCTATCACCACCATTTATCAAAATCATTAAATCATAACCAATTAACATAAAATGTCACAAATTTCCTCCCCAATATTCTCTCCATAATATTCGGCCTAAATGGGTAATAAGAGAAAATAAATTTTTCTTGGTTCTTTTTCATACTACGCATTACTAACTGATTAAAAACACTAAAATCTAGTGAAATCTAACCAATTCAAGAATCAAAACCTCTCTCTAAAGCTTGGACCAGCAAGAACACATTCATGAGATCTTGATTCTCAACCGTTTAAATTGGAAGAAAATGCACAAGAATGATGGATCACTAGCCAAAGTAAAGAAATTTTACCTTTATCACTTGTTTCCTTGAATTTTTCACACTTTTCTCTTGAATCTTGGTGGCTAGGGTTTCTTTCCTTTCTTTCCCTCTTTTGTTCTTGCTTGGCTGACCCTTATGGAGAGAATGGGATGGTGTGGGCTGATTTTTATAGCAAAATAATAAAATAATATGAACTTGCCATATGTCATTTTATGATTGGCTCACTTTTTTAAATATTTATCCTTTACTCTTTATTTCTCCACCACATATTTATGCCATAATTATCCTTGATATTAAAATGTTAATGGCTGAAATCTTGGGACTTGACAAGTGTCGGGTGGTGAAAAATTAAAATTTTGCCCCCGGTGTGGCAAAATTATAATTTTGCCCCTATGCTCCGAAAATACCATGACTAAAATTTTTTTCCACTTCTTAACATCAAATTATACTCCAAATGATCAATCTTAGTCAAATGTAGTAAAAAAATCTTTTCTAAAAATTCTCATTTTGTCCTCGAGTGACAAAATTACCATTTTACCCCTAGACAGTCAATATTCCAGATTGACTCCAATTCAACCCTAGAACTCCAAATCATCTTTTTAAGTTATTCCTGGACTGTAAAATTTTCAATTTCACCTTAAAATCTGTGAGACCCTGTTGACTTTGTTAAAAGATAGTATTGTACTGAGTAGTACAACTAAATTAAATCGAGCCTTGAACGAGTTTAAATAGAAATTTTAAGAGGAATTTCAAAATTCTGAGACCCATAGAATGGCTCAGAATAGTGATTCAGAGATCAAGGTCCAGTTTGGAGTCAATCGGGAAAATTGACCGGTTAGGGACAAAACGGTCATTTTCTGATTTGTTGATTTATGGAGATTTTTAGCCAAGATTTGATCACAGTGGACAAAAAATAATTATATGACATACAGTTATGATCACATAATCATAAAATGGTGTTTAGCAGTGTAAAATGATGATTTTCGGTGTTTTTGGAACACAAGGGTAAAATAGTAATTTTGCCATCGAAGGACTAAACGGGAAATTTTTTGAAAGGATTTTGCCCCAATTGGGTAATATTGATTTATATTGGTGTTATTTGAGGTTGGACAGTGAAAATAAAACAATTCCGGGACATTTCGAAGTATAGGGGTAAAACCGTAATTTTGCCATCTCGGGGGCAAAACGGTAATTTTCCACCACCAGAATAATTTTTCCAGCCATGATCATCTATGGATCAGATTTTTACTTGATTAATCAAGTGGTGGAGAAAGAATGGAAGAAAAAGTCAAAAAGTCAAAAAACGAGCCAATCACATGGTGCCACGTGGCAAGCCTTTATATTTTATTATTTAAGCCATAAAAATCAGCCTTAGCCCTCATTTCTCTCTCTAAATTCTGGAACAAAAACCGATTGAAGGGAAGAAAAGAAGAACAAAGGAGAAAAACATAAAACCTAGCCAAAAATCCATAGATTTCAAGTGTTTTTCAAGATTCAAGCAAAACAAAGGTAACTTTTCTTTAGATTTACTCTAACCCTAGCTTACCTATGCTTTTGTTCTTGATTTCAATGGTTAAATATGGAGATATCATGATGGAATGAATTCTGAAAAATGGGTATGAGTATGGATTTGATGTTGGATTGGATTGAATTTAAGCTATGTTGGTGTTTAAAGGTAGTTAAGCATGATTATGGACAAAAATGAAAGAAAGAAATTGATTGACATGGTGATTCTTCATTAGGCCGAACCTAGGGTGTAGAGAATGCATGAGAAATTGGTTCATTTCAAATGAAATGATTTCATTTGAAATGAAAGAAATTAGAAAATGACAAATTCAAGTGAAAAATGTAGTAGAAAGATTTTCAGTGCTAATGCACTGTATTGGCCAAAATTTTCTATAAAGAAATGGAAAATATTGAATGCTGAAATTGGCATCAATTACATGATGTGGGGTGAATTAAGCTATGAGAAAAAAGAATGGTGCAATTTGGAATCAAATTGGACATAATAGCCGATTAATCGGGTAATCGGTCGAGATTAGGCAATACCGCGTTAAAGTGATAATCGGACGCATTTTTGCCTTTGAGTATCATATGTGAGAAATTTCAATTGGTTTATATTAGTTGGGGACAATATAGTAAATTCTCTAATTTTATTCTGTGTCAAGGTGGTGAGAAGTCCGAGAAAGGCAAAGGAATCGTGATTGAGGACTGTTAATCCGAGTGCATCCGAAATCTGGATTTTTCGACACCTGTGAGTGAACTTGCATTTCAAATTATTTGGGGAATGCAAATTGTATTGATGTGGATAATTAAATGATTTATCCAAAGTTTTTAAAAAAAATACGTGCCGGGAACAAGCCCTTGATAAAAATGATTTTTATGTGGTAAATATGTGTTATGCATGAAAGCATAAAAATATGTGTTATGCATGAAGGCATAGAAAATATGTATTATGCATGAAAGCACAAAAATATGTGTTATGCATGAAGGCATAGAAAATATGTGTTATGTATGAAAGCATAAAATTATGTGTTATGCGTGAAAGCATAAAAATTATGTGTTATGCTTGGAAGCATGAAATTATGTGGTATGCATGAAGGCATGAAATATTATTTATTTGATGTGAAATTTGAGTGTGATAAATGTATACATTGTGATGATGTTTACATGGATGGTTAAGAAGTGTTGTGAAAGTGTTACCACCGTGCACGTGTGAAGAAGGAAAATGCATATGCCTGAATGGTATGCATAGTGGGGACCGCGAGACGTAACGCCCACTAATTCCTTGAAATTCAGAATTTAGTAAAGTGGGGACCGCGAGACGTAACGCCCACTATTTACTAAAAGAAATTCTGAAAGCTGAGCATAGTGGGGACCGCGAGACGTAACGCCCACTAATGCCTTGAAATTCTGAATTGAGCAAAGTGGGGACCGCGAGACGTAACGCCCACGATTCCTGGAAATGTTCACGCATGAACTGTGGTAAAGCGTGATTTGATGTCCAGGAGCTTGGCAGCGACGCTGAGTGATACCGCTTGCCGAGTACTCTGATACTCCAGCTATGTGCACGATGTGGGGGGATGCACATGAGCTGGTGAGATAAGGGTGATATTTGTGTGTTTAGCTGTGATCCCTCACCTTATGAGTGCTCTAATAGAGATCTCGATGTTCAAATGATTGTGCTGAATTATGCTCCTCTATATGATGTTTACTTTTATTGTTAATAAATTATGTGAATTTGATGTAATCCTGCACGTGTGGAATGGGTAATGTACGTGTCTGTAATGGTGTGTAAAGAGGGATGCTGAGTGATACCCCTCACCGAGAAATTCTCGCTTGGAAAACTTGGAAGGGATGCTGAGTGATACCCCTCATCGAGAAATTCTCGCTCGGAAACTTGGAAGGGATGCTGAGTGATACCCCTTACCAATTAAGTTCTCGCTCGGAAAACTTGAAAGGGATGCTGAGTGATACCCCTTACCAATTGATTGTTGTTCATGAACTTGGAAGGGATGCTGAGTGATACCCCTTACCAAATGATTTCCGCCCATGAGTTTGGAAGGGATGCTGAGTGATACCCTTTACCAAATAATGTTTGCCCAAGAACTTGGCGACAAAGCTGAGTGATACTGCTTGCCAAGTTCCTTGATAAATGTTTTTCCACTAAGGATAGTGAATATTAGCAGTGTATATGATTGCTTATATATTTGTGTATATATGTGATTGTAGGGTATGCGAATTGTTTGAAATTGATGATGAAAATATTTCAATGACATTAAATATGATTGTCATGCATCTGTGTATATCAACATGATGCCTATATGTATTATTGAGAAATTATGTGAAATTGAGTGTATTGAATCTGTGTACCCTTGTATTGTGCTGATATGCATTATTAATAAATTATAGTGTGATAATTACGACCGTGCATGTGCGGAGTGGGAAGTGCAATGCCGGTTGAATGATAAAGAGTGTGATAATTACGACCGTGCATGTGCGGAGTGGGAAGTGCAATGCCGGTTGAATGATAAAGAGTGTGATAATTACGACCGTGCATGTGCGGAGTGGGAAGTGCAATGCCGGTCTAATGATAAAGGTTGTGATAATTACAACCGTGCATGTGCGGAGTGGGAAGTGCAATGCCGGTAATGATGTATGAGTTGAGAGTATAGTAGAGTGGAGGAAAAGATGGGACAATGAATGAGATAGATTAATTGGTGAATTAAATTGTACGTGGTACATATGCATATATAAATTGTACGGGTTGTTAAACCCTTATTATGTGACGGTTTGTAAACAACCGTCGATTTACTACTTTGATAGAATGATGAGTGTGAATTCAAGGATGTTTAATCCTTGAATGCATAACAAATTCCTGGGTAAGGGAAAAAGGGTTTGAAATATTAGTTAGTTGAAAATGGCCTTATTTTCAACCAGTGCATCATGATTGACAAATCTTCTGATGAGATTGCTTGTTCCCTTCTAATATTCACTCACTGAGTTTTGTACTCACGTTTTCAAAAATTCATGTTTTCAGATTAAGAGACTGTTGGGCTCTAGATCGAGGAGTCCCCATAGTGCATCTACTGGGTATGTGTCTAGCATCCGATAGTGATTCCTTTTGTGGTAAATGTCTCCGCTGGAAGTCTTGGGTCCTTTGTATTGTAAATACAATTTAATTATGTGAATATGTATATGTAATGTAAATCATTAAATACATGACTGGTATAGTGCATGTATATTAATGTTGATAATGCCATTGTGATTTGGCTGTGTTCACACCCGGGAAAAGGTGTGTGTATGTATGGTTAGTTATGCCACTATTAATTGGCGCTGTATGCACTTTGGGTGCATTACGTGTGTATGCATCACACAGTAGTACGATAAGTAAAGTAAGAGAAAATAGGCTTGCTTGGGCTTAGTGAGCTATGCTCATTGGGTCCTTGCGCCGGTCATGGCCCGGGAATTGGGTCGTGACAAAATCTCCATTTGGATTGGTTCGAGGCTTAAATCGACTTAGTTGTACCCCTAGTTACAATACCGGCTTTTGACTATTTTTCGGGGCTTTTCAAATATGCAAACATGTTGTCCATTACATGTATGACATGGCAAGTATTTTAGGGCTGGGCTTGATAGCACTACCCCCCTTAAAATAAAATTTTGACCTCAAAATTTTAATCACTGAACTAAGAGAATAGGTGGAGGTATTGTCTCCTCATCAACCGCTCAATTTCCACGTTATCTCCTTTATAGGGAATTTCAATTTGTTTACTTTATTTACCTCCAATTCAACTTGAATACTTCACTTATTTCTAGTATTATCCTTTAATTATTTCTAGTATTATCCTTTAAGATCTAATCAACAATAACCTCCTCAATCATAATCTTTTAGATTTAGACTTCAAGCATGTCCTTGTTACCATCATTAAGTTTGGATCATAACTCCATATCAATCGTATCGATTTCAACTGTTTTTTATACTTATTCATGTATACCGATTATCATCTTATTACTTCATTCCTTTTAACTTCTCAATATTCATTCTTGTTCATATCCTCAGCTTTAGAGAAGATTTATGACTTCAATCATTTCCAAATACTTCATATGTTTATACTTTTTCTTATCATTCCCAATCATATGTTTAAGTTTCCTCGTATTATATATCACTGTATCACAAAATTATTTTTATTGAATTGTAACCCAGTATGTATGTACACTTTAAAATATCATTGATGTTTCAGAGATTTGCTTTGACTTGATCATTGCATCTCATGCAATATCACAATTCTTAAAAATCATTATTTTCCTCGATTATCTTCTATTCATCTACATTCTCTTGTATCCATATTGTATTCTGATATTGATTCGTCACTTAAGACATAGGCTCATTTGAATCATATATGCCTCAAGCATTTTCAAATTTCAATTTTTTCATAATATATTAAAAATGTTTCATTATCCGACTTCCTTATCAAATTTAACTTCAATCATCTATTGTTCTATTCTTTCATATAAACATGACTTCATTATCCCTTGGCCAATCTACAATTGGTTCTCGAAATTGCAAGACCTGAAACAAAGTTCTCCTCAAATACTTTTCAATGTCAATACAATCATCGCTTTCAACTTACGGCTTCTTTTTCATAACCACATAACTTAATGCTCGTGAAAGCGAGCATGTGACCACTTACCCAGTAACTTAGCCGTTTCGCTCCTTAGCCAGTTTCAAATCATACACCTTATACTTATTGCGTATAATTTATAATTCTTTTCTTAAGGGTGTTTAAACATTTTGGTGACACTTAATCATTTATTTGTTCTTTCGTACTTCGATCATATCATTTCCATAAAGGCAGGCACTTGCTCGCCAAATTATCTAAGTGCATACTCACTACTCATGCTTCAATTTACCTCCAAAGGTTTCTAGCATGTCATATAGTTCACTTGCATTTTTACTAATCCTTTCCTTTTGACAAAATCAAGACAATATTTGTAAATTTTCATATCCATATTCTATATAAATTCAGTTGTTACATCGTTCTTGAAATCTCCATTCACACCTTTATCACTTGGTATTAACTTTGCTTATCAATATCTCATACATTTATCTAATTTTTCCCTCACTTTCTCTTTAGCCTTTAACAAGGTCTAATCTTTTGTCTTCCTTTATTTCTTAATATTTGACTTTAGTCACATATTATTCATCTTGGTGCTCCACATATTAATTTATCTTTAGGTATCCATCTCAAAATTTCTCTAACTTTCCTTCTCTTATATGCCAATGTGTAAGGCAATAAGGACAATCCTCAGTTCATTAATATCGACACTTCCCAAAAACCTTAAAACTCCAATTAACAAGATTTTGAATCAAGTTCAATAACTTCAATCCAATCTATTCGTTCAATTTCATATCTGTCACTCTGTATTCAAATCTAAGGTTACCACCTTAATCATCTTTCCCCGATTGGGGGTCTTTCAATCTTACGTCATAATTTTTCCATAACCAATTACATTCTCTTGGTCTATCACATATGATAGACAAAATCAATATTTTCAAATTCATTTCGTCCCATAACACTTGTCAACAATCATTAAATTCCACTTTAAAATATTCTCTCCATAATGTATAGTATCTTCACCATTCTTATTATTCATTACTAATCATTTTCATCTTAACATTTCTCTAATGCACTGAAAACTCCAATTAACGAAACTTAGCATCCAAACCGATAACCATATTTCAACTCATAAGTCTTATCTTTATACCACTCCCAATATCTAAGTCCGCGTAGAAGCTTTTCAATTCATGTAGTGTTCTTTTATGCTCTCTCCATATGCCCCCAATTTGCTTCAATATATGCTTTAGTAGAAATTTGTCGAGGACTTAGACATTCAAAGGTTCATCCTCAAAGCCATTTATAACTTTAACAATTCTACGTATGTCTATTTATTGATAACCTCCATACATGTTATGATCTTAGAGACTACCATTTATAAAGTTAACCTTTCTATCACAAGTTTTCGATCAGAACTTTAGTTTCCATATATCTTCACCGTAGCATTCAGTACAATTTTATTAAGTAATGATCTCCAATTTGCTCTTAGTTATATATACCTCAGATTACATATCACTTATCGCCAAGAGTTCGACCTTACTCATCAATTCTTGACTTTCTTCATCAGTCTATCATAATTATGCAAAATGATCGATCATACCGCTAAGATAAGTATTCTTCCGTAATAACGATTTTACCAATCCACTTTTGTCATACCAAAAGGTTACTATACAGGTCAAACCATTTAAACAGCTATCTTACAGTCCGCATAAGTCATACAAAATAAAACAACTCTTAATTCTTTTATACAGATGCTACTGCTATTTCCAATTTCACTACAACTTCTTAAAGTCAAGACAGTACAAAATTCTACGAGAGTGTTAAAATTCTACTCTTGTTTTTCCTCAAGATCCTCTTCCAAATCCTTTTCTATCTCTTGAGATTTTTCTTTTTGTTCTCTAATCCAAGCTTGTTGGATCCTTCGACATTTCTCGTCACTAACTGGGGCAGCATTCATTCTGCACCTAGGAAGAAAATCTCGTACAACAGTCACCTTCCTACGGGGAAGATTTTCTACGATTTCTTTTTCCTTTCCCTTTTCCTGCCATCCCCTTACATTACTCCCATAGCTTGGGGGAAAGTGTCTAACAACTGACGTAGATGCCTTCCTATTAAGAAAATTTTCTCTTGCCATCCTCATTCTCACCCTCTCTTCAATACACCTCCCAAACTCCTTCATGAGGGAATTTCTTATGCTTACATTCACATCATTACTACTAGCACTTTCATCAGTCTCACTAGTGCTAGAGCTTTCTTGTCTCTGAACCTTCCTCCCAAATTTGATGGAGTCCAGTTAATAGAAACTCTAAACGGATATCTTTATGGGTTACTCGATACCGAGCGCCTATGACTTCTAGTTGTAGAGTCCAATGATCCCTCATTAACGCTCCAAGAAGTATCAGAGTTGTTGTCTTTCCTAGACATGGTGATCTATAAGATGAACAAAGCAAATTTAGATAACCTTAGGTGCTATATGCTAATGCATACTGGCAACTCCCTTAACCTAACTTAACTCAAGTCACACTGACACTGTAAATTTTTAAAATAATTTAAAACCAAAACTCTGATCTTTGAAAACCAAAAGCTCTTATACCACTAAAATAGTCACGACCTGAAACTCCCATCGAGCCCTTGACAACCGCCGCAACGTCTCGATAAGCACTCATTATCTAGAATGCCAACCAAAACCCCGCAAGGCTTAGCATCAGTTCTCGTACCTCCCCAGTGAGCAATAGTTATTAAATATTATATGTCAAGGAATCATAAATCATTTCCAAATTAAAACATTAAAATATTATTTTTTGGCTCACAGGGGCATTTTCGCTATTTTTTTCGAAAAATCTCGAAACTAGCTAAAAATATAGTATATAAGTAGAAAATACATATTTCAAAATCAAGAATATAATTTATTACCTAAAACTTTCATTTGAAGTAAAATTGTAACCATTAGAATAAAATAAAAAAATATTTAATAAAATATTCTATTTTTTTATAAAACAATTTTTATAGAAGTATCGGTAAATAATTTTTATAGCGTAAAGTAAAATATATTCATAAATACTATAATACAAATAACAAAGTACGCAATTACATTTACAGTGACACGTGGGCCCTCCGATGGCCACGAAGGTATAAGCTTATATACCTTTGCTTCCTAAGATGCAACTCCAAAATTCGTCTCTCGTCGATATCGGCTAATTACTGACTATCCTGAGCCTAAAATGGAGGGAAATGAGGGTGGTGAGATTATTAAATCCTAGTGAGTAAACAGATACCATCTAAACTATCTAAAGTCGAGTAATTGGAGACGATTAAAATATATCATCATTAAATGATTCATAACATTTCAATTCCTTTCACTTGATAAATTAAATTAATATGGCTTATGGTTTCCTGAAAGCTTGGCTCATGCCAAAAAGTCATACTTGATGACACCTTGATCAGAGGTGTCTGACTGAGACTGCCAAGGCTGTTGAAATTTCATAATTTCTCAAAACACAGCCATTCCTTGGCGTTGGCTGAGTACACTCTCATGCGGTGGTTCGGCGTGAAGTGAACTCTGTCATACCTCAGGAGTTACCCTCCGTGTCTCTCATCAGAGGTATAATATAACAAGGTTTACCGTGCCCCTCTAAATAGGCTGGTCCACGGAAACCTGCCACTGTAGTGTATCATAAACCCCACCAATCAATTAAATCTCCAATTGCATGATATGGCAATTAATTCATTACACAATCTATTTAGACAAAGCAGAAAATTCATACTTTTCAACACAAATATCAATTCAGCCAATCATGTCATTTTATCATAAGCCATTTAGTTCAGATCATAATATATAACACAACAAACGGTCTCCAATTACTCTAATTTCAAAATCATTGTTCGATTTCCAAATCAATTTATAAAAATTCATTTTTATTTTATAAATTCACATTTTTCTCATAAAAACAAGACAATTCACCATTTAAATTCATTTCTCACAAATTCACCAAATTGAGTAAAAATTACTCTAAATAATAAAGGTGATAATAAGTTTACTCACAGTATCAGGAGTAGCTATACTCCTAGTCCTGATTTTTGGGTACAATGTCTTTACTTTTTCCAGTATAACTTGCTCACCCCCTATCCATAATGCATAGCAAACAATTCACTGAATTGGTGCTAAATTGATATAAAACCAAATCAGGCTCTTTACTAATGCGTAAAATGAAATATGAAATGCTCAGGTGACTATCTAAATACAGTGTTCTTTGTAAACTCAATTATGTCCCTCAATAGTATGGTATTGGCCTAATTCAATTTTTCACTCGATTAATTGGCCAATATACCCAATTCAACTCCAATTAATTTTATCTCTTTCAATACTCCAATTATATCCAAAATACTATTCAATTTACATAAAATGTGACAAAACTACCTTCACATTTCATTTTGGAATATTCAACCACTGTATGTCAACTAATGCTAAAAATTTGCAAGCCACATTCTTACACCATAATTCATCAATTCCTAATCAAATTCACTTAGAATAAAATCAATTTCAACATCAACACATTGCATGAAGAATTAGGCCTATGATGGTTCAATGTGAAATTTGTGGTTTCATGCTAAATACCATCATTTTCGGTTTCTATTACCACCATTTATCAAAATCATTAAATCATAACCAATTAACATAAAATGTCACAAATTTCCTCCCCAATATTCCCTCCACAATATTCGGCCTAAATGGGTAATAAGAGAAAATGAATTTTTCTTGGTTATTTTTCATACTACACATTACTGACTAACTAAAAACACTAAAATATATTGAAATCTAACCAATTCAAGCATCAAAACCTTTCTCTAAAGCTTGGACCAGCAAGAACACATTTATGAGATGTTGATTCTCAACCATTTAAATTGGAAGAAAATGCACAAGAATGATAGATCACTAGCCAAAGTCAAGATATTTTACCTTTATCACTTGTTTCCTTGAATTTTTCACACTTTTCTCTTAAATCTTGGTGGCTAGCATTTCTTTCCTTTCTTTCCCTCTTTTGTTCTTGCTTGGCTGGCCCTTATGGAGAGAATGGGATGGTGTGGGCTGCTTTTTATAGCAAAATAATAAAATAATATGAACTTGCCATATGTCATTTTATGATTGGCCTACTTTTTTAAATATTTATCCTTTACTCTTTATTTCTCCACCACATATTTATACCATAATTATCCTTGATATAAAAATGTTAATGGCTGAAATCTTGGGACTTGACAAGTGTTAGGTGGTGAAAAATTAAAATTTTGCCCTCGGTGTGGCAAAATTATAATTTTACCCTTATGCTCCGAAAATACCGGGACTAAAATTTGTTTCCACTTGTTAACCTCAAATTATACTCCAAATGATCAATCTTAGTCAAATGTAGTAAAAAAATCTTTTCTAAAAATTTCCATTTTGTCCTCAAGTGACAAAATTACCATTTTGCCCCTATATAGTCAATATTCTAAATTGACTCCAATTCAGCCCTCGAACTCCAAATCATCTTTTTAAGTTATTCCTGGACTATAAAATTTTCAATTTCACCGTAAAATCTCCATTTGGACTTGTTCGAGGCTTAAATCGACTTAGTTGTACCTCTAGTTACAATACCGATTTTTGACTATTTTTCGGGCCTTTCCAAGTATGCAAATATGTTGTCCATTACATGTATGACATGGCAAGTATTTTAGGGCTAGGCTTGACACTAAGCATTACAGAACTCTTCTTAGAGCCTTAAGTCCTCTAATGATCTTTGTGAATCTCTCTCAAACATCTTTTTAATAGACTATCCATCCTTCATTTTGAAAAGCTCATAGTCAAGTATCAACACTTTGATTCTTTTACTTGACTAATGCCTTTATAACAGTTTTCCAAAGTATCCCAAATTTCTTTTACAAAAAAACACATAGCTACCCTATTAAATTCATCCTCATTGAGAGCACACAAAAGTGTTATAATAGCTTTGTGATTTTGCTATATTAACTTTTTATCCCTATCATCCCATTCAGCTTTAATTTTAACATCTTTCATGCCATCCATAATTTTGGTAGGAATATGAGGCTTTTCAACGATAATATCCCAAAGATCTAGATCAATATATTGTATGAAATTTTCAAACCACATTCTTTAGAAAGGTAGTTTTCCCCTTTAAACAAAAGAGGTTACATCATAAATTGTCCTTTTCCAATGAAGCTCGATGATGCCATGGTTGTAACTTTAAGCTTTTTATTTAGGATGTCTCAAAGGTAATTAAACCTACAAAATTGGAAAACTTGCTCTAATACTAATTATTAGAAAGATAAGCTTAAAGTAAAAGTACCAAGATGAGGGTGAATTAGTTGTTAAATAAAATTTTCCCTTTTTTTAGAAAAGCTTTAAAGATGAAGCAGAAATATGAGAGAATGAAATAGTAAGACAGAGTATGAAATCAGTAAGTAAAGAGAAAAAAAATAAAGAGTACTCAACAAGATTTTTGTAGAGATTTGGCTTTCAAATGCATGTCCTCTCCTTTGATATTATAAGGAGTTTGAATCTACTATCAACTTACTTTTCCAATAAGATTCGACATAACGTTTATAGCATGCCTTTTAATAGGATCAAGCGTAACCTTCATAACATGTTTTTTATAGGATTAGGCAAAGCATCTATCAAGACATAGCCTTTTTTAGGTTAAGCACAACTTTTACACATGATGCAACCTTGTAAAGGATCAAGCAAAACCCTTCTACCTTTCGCCTGGAACTATAACCAATACAACAGTGGACTCTAAAGCACCTTTAAATCAAAACTGCTAGAAAGGTTGATTAAGACATTTAAGATCATAAACATAAAAGCTTTCTCAAAGGATATGAATGATCAAGGAAGGTTTAAGCTCAAGGAGGATCAACTGAAAGATAAAAATGTGAACTTTAAGTTCTGCTCGTAATCAAAGATAAGATGTTTCTACTTAAACCTATTGTTAGAAGAATAAGCTTAAAGTAAAACTACTAGGGGTGACTTGGTTATTCAATAAATATTCCCTCTTTTTAGAAAAGCTTTAAAGATGAAGCAGAAATATGAGAAAATGAAATAGCAAAACAAAGTATCAAATCAGAAAGTAAAGGGAAGAAAAAATAAAGAGTACTCCACAAGATTTTTATAAACATTAGGCCTTCCAATGCCTATGTCATTTCCCTTGATATTACAAAGAGTTTGAATCCACCATCAATTGCCTTTTCAACAAAATTAGGCGTAACTTTTGCAACATGCTTTTCAACAGGATCAAGTGTAATCTTCACAACATGCCTTTTGTAAGATCAAGCATAACCTTTATCAAGATACTACATTTTCTAGGTTCAAGCACAACATTTTCACATGATGTAGCCTTTTAAAGGATCAGGCAAAACCCCTTTAGCTTTTGCTTGAAGGTATAACCAATACAATAGTGGATTTTAAAGAATCTCAAACTTAAAACTTCTAGAAAGTTTGATAAAGAAGTTTAGGATAAAAAAAATGAGAGCTTTCACAAAGGATATGAATGAGTAAGGAAGGTTTAAGCTCAAAGAAGATTAGCTAAAAGATAAAAATGTGAACGCTAGGTTCTCTTTTGCTCAAAGATAAGATTTTTTTACTTATAACTTTTCTCTTATTTTTTGTTGTTTTCTTTTTCAAAGATGATTCAAATTCATTCAAAATCCTCTAAAATCCTTGCTTTAACATCTTTAAGGTAGGTATTTATAGGCCTTATGATTTCTTACCCATTGGAATGAAATTTGAATCATTTCTTATACGTTCTAACCAGCTTGCACAATTTTATTTCATATGTAAAATCGATTATTTGTTTTTGGGTTGTCAATTTTTCACAAAGTCTGAGCTTTCTATATTTAAAGAATTAGTTCTTCTATTTTGAGGTGTTAGTTATTCTACATTTGAGTTCAAAGGTGACACATTTGTAATCTTAGAGAATCGATTCTTTTGCCTCAAGGTGTCGATTCTTCACTGTGGTTTGGTTCCAAAATTTGAATTTAAGCTTGATTTTTGGTTTTCCAATCTTGTCTAGTTGTACCATCACTTTCTTGGTCACCAAGCTTTTGGAATTTTACTTTTGGTGCTTCAAGAACCTATCTATTCCCCATGTAGAATTGATTCCTTTCTCTTTGCATTTCTTCATTTTGCATTCTATCTCTCTAGAATAAATTCTTTTTTTCTTAGTGTCAATTCTTCACAAATCTTGAAGCTTCTAGCTTTTAAGAACTGACTTTTTCTTTTCCTAGAATCAATTCTTCATTATTAATCTTTGTTTAAAAGCTGACTTCTCCTTCTTTAGAATCGATTCTACTTGTGATAAAGAGATAGATTTTGCTTTCTTTTCATTCAAGGATCAAGTCTTTTCTTTTAATGATTTGATTCTTAGGATAACATTTTAAATTTTGAAAGCAAGAAATCTTTGAAAAAATCAAAAGATATTTCTTTAAGTTCAAGAACATAATCATTCACATTCAAGCATGTTCAATTAATTTTGGAATTTCAATATATCTCTCTTTTAAGTTCAACTTCAACATTTCTTTGAGGATTTTCTTCATATTCAAAAGTATCTTACATTCATTTTCAAAGCTCATTAAATTCAATCCATTTTGTCATTTCAAAACAAGAATAAAGTTAACACAATCTAATTGGTAATCAAGTGACAACTTTTTTAGACAGAGTTATCTTACAAATATTTGGAATCTAAAATAGAGCTAAGTCTTTTAGTTTTTGAGTAATTTATAAGTAGGTTTATGTTTTCTTAATAATAGTTTCAATTATGTTATAGTTTTTTCATTTACGCAATTTTAGTTTAATTTCTTGTTAAAAAATCCTAATTTCTACCTCCATCAATTTAGTCTCTTATTGATAAAGGTGTGCAAGGAGATGGAGTTTAAATGGCAATGGTTGAATGCAATTTGGTTTGAAGCAGTTGTTGAACATGCTACAATGTTTTGAGCATAATGTTAGCTAAAGAATTTCGATTGAGGTGATTTTTGGACCACTAGAAAGCTAAGAGGAGAAGCTACAACTTGCATGCTTATCATTTTACCAAGTTCTGATGAGATCAGGGTCGAAAATCACCTTAAAAGAAGCAAAGCTACTACAAACTCAAGACAGAAGATTTGGCACCATAACCTCAAGTCCTTTTATGCCCTAGCACTAACCCAATCAGCCAAACAATCTTCCAAAATAGAAGGTTTGGCACTATAGTGCCAACCTTATGGCACTACAGTGCGAAACGAGCATCTAAACAGAAGGTTTAGTGTTGCAGTGCCAACCTTTTGGTGTCGCAGCACCAATGAGCCTTAAGACTAGGGTAAATAGCATGTTTGGCATCGTAGTGCTAACACAAGTTCAATGACATCTCAACCTTCGATTTTTTACCAAATAGCCATCATATGGGTATAAAAGGCAACCTTTTGGTTCAAGAAAAAGGGGTTGGAGGTAGATAACTTTGTAGGAGAAAAAAGGAAGCTTTCTACAAAAAAGGGAAAGAAAGAAATCAAATAAGAGGGGATTTTAAAAGTTGCAGTAACTCATTTCTCTAACTAGTTTTCTTTTTCTCTCTTTACTGTTTATTGTAGAAATGATTTATTTTTCGATAATATTGAACTTTGCTGCAAATATGATGAGCTAAATATCTTCTTCTAGGATTTTGGTTAATTTCTTCATGTAGTTTGGATATTTTAACTTTCTTGTACTTATTATTAATAGGTATTGTGTTGTTTTCAAATCTATGCTGATTAATTCTAATTGCTTGATCAACAATTAAATTGATGTGGGTTTCCAAATGCAACTTGATAAAGGGAGTTTAAAATAGACCAAGGGTTTGAATAGCATGTGTTCATTTCACTTAGAGGTTAGGTGATTTGATTAGTATTTAGGATAGACATATACTTAAATACCATATGCAACCAAACACAAAGAAATCGTCCATAAATACCTCTAAGATCTATTCCACCATATTAGAGAAGAAGGTCATCATTCATCTTTGAAAGGTGGCTAAAATGTTGCCCAGTCCAAATAGCATCATTTTAAAGGGGAAAGTACCATAAGAGCATGTAAAGGTTGTCTTTTCTTGATCCTTCGAAGCTATAGCAATCTGATTATACCTCGAATACCTATCCAAGAAACAATAAAATTCCTTTCTAGCCAACATCTCCAACATCTGATCAATAAACAACAAAGAAAAATGATTTTTCCTCGTGACCTTGTTAAGCTTTCGATAGTCCATGCACACTCTCCATCCAATCACTATCTTCTAAGGGATAAGTTCATTGTTCTAATTTTCTACCACAATCCCACATTTCTTTGGAACACATTGCACTAAACTAACACATACACTATCTGATATGAAATAGCTGATGCCAGCATCTAGCCATTTGATGATCTCTTTCTTCACCACCTTTTTCATGATTAGATTGAATCTTCTCTAATGCTTGATGGTGGCTTTGTGGTCATCCTCAAAAGCTTATCTTCCTGCATATTTGTAAGAGTAGAAGAAATAACCACAAGAAGAGCATATGATTTACTAAGATATGCATACCTTAAGTGATTTGGTTAAGCTCTAACTTAAGTGGCTCTTCAATAGATGGCTTTGTTAATGAAAAATGAAGAAGATGAGAAATCTAGTGTCTCAAATTGTGTCCTTATGACATAGGATAGGGCATCCAACAAATTCACATGTTCAATGACATTTTCATCATGTCTCTTATAATCAGTTACTAAAAAAGCTTCAAAAAGGTCATTAAGGTGGTTTTCCCTCAACGTTTCATTTGTGACTTTATCAACTACACTTAATACAAAACACTTATCATGATCATTAGAAAACTTTAAAACTTTAAAAAGATTAAAGTAGCGTTTGGTATGAAAGAAGTGGGAGAGCATTCCCTACAATGTTCTCAATTAAATTACATTGCAGTGTTTGTTTTGCAACAGACCACTGCAATGTAAGATTGCGATGCAATCATATTACAGTGAAGGGATGTAATGTGATTGCGATCCAAAACCAATGCAATCACATTACATTGTACTCTGCAATGTTCTTAAATACATTTTTACCCTTCAACTTTATTACTTTGTTAAAAACATTTTGTAATGTTATAATTAAAAAAAATTAAAATAAAATATATAATATAAAAATCAAAAACTAAAATAAAATAAAATATAAAAAATTAAAATTAATATAATATAGGTAAAAGAAATTAAATAAAATATATAATATAAAAAATTATTTTAAAAAATGAAAATAAAATATATAAGATTATAATAAGAAATAAAAATAAAATATATGACATTAAAAATATATTTAAGAGATGATATTATATAAAAATTAACAATAAAAAATACAAAGATATTAAACTTACATTTTAATAAATAGTAGTAATTTTAAAAATTAACATTACATTCCCAGCAAAGTACTTGTAAACCATATGCTGCAATGTTATGTTCCTTGCATTTTAATTATTATTTTACTTGTATACCAAACACTACAATGTTTTTTTTTCTGCAATCACATTACTTGCAATCACATTACTTGTAATCACAATGCATTGTAAAGTACCAAACATTATATAAAAGTTACCTCTTGATCTTGCACTCGCAAGTTAAACTCTCATTTTTCCAAATCAATGAGTACTCTAATAGTGTGTAAGAAAAGTCTTCCTAAGATGATTAGGATTTCTTTATCGTCCTCCATATCAAGAACAATAAAATTGACAAGAAAGATAAACTTGTTAACTTTCACTATTACATCTTCAATAATACCTGTCAGATATGTGAGGGTTCGATCAGTAATTTGTAAAGTCACGGTGGTAGGCTTAATTTCCCTCTACCCTCCTTATTGTAGATAGACCAAGGCATTAAGTTAATACTAGCTCCCAAATCACTCAAAGCCTTGACAAAAAATAATGCAATAATAGTGCACAGAATAGTAAAGCAGCCAAGGTCCTTAAGTTTTGAAAGAAACTTGTTTTGAATAATTGCACTACACTCCTTAATGAGTGCCATTGTCTTAAACGCACCCAGGCTCTTTTTCTTGGACAAGATATCCTTTAGAAATTTCACATATGATGGCATCCACTTTAAAGCCTTTGCAAAGGGAATATTGATGTGAAGCTTTTTAAATACCTTTATAAGTTTCTGAAACTAGCTCTCTTGTTGTTTTTTCTTGAAACACTAAGGAAAGAGAGGTGGTTGTAGAGCTGCCTTTGCTTACTTTGCTTAACACTACTAACTAGAACTTACAATTTGTGTCTTATTCTCAATTGGCTTACCTTTCTATTCAACTTACTTTGGGTTACTTTCAACTTCCTTACCACTTCTCAAGGTGATGGCTTTCACATGTTCCTTACCTTCCCTCTTCAAATTTGCCTTTATATCACTGGGTAAGGTCCCTAGAGCTTTGTTGTTTATTGTCTTGGCAAGTTGACCAACCTAGGTCTCAAGGTTCCTTAACGAGACCACTTGACTATGTATGAGAGAGTCAATCTTGGCTATGTAATGTATCATCAATTCCTCCCTAGATGGTTTTTTTTTTCAAGAATTCGAACTCTTGCTTACTATTGGAATCCTAAAGGATTGTTTGACTTTCAACCAAAGATGATCCTTGATTATTACCCCAATAGAAATTTAGATGGTTCCTCCACCCAAGATTATAACCGTTGGAGTAAAGATTGTTCTGTTGTCTATTTCGCATAAATTAAGCTATCTTTATATTTCTTGGACACTGATTACTAGCTTGCCCATCTCCACAATACTCCTAAACTACAAAAGGACTATAAAGTAAGTTAGCACCAAAAGAATCAAACTTTTTAGTTAAAGCCAATACTTGTGGTGTTAAGTTGAAATGATGCCCATCTCATGAATTCTAACTACTCTCCTATGCATTGATCATTTTGATGATTACTGATAATTGTTTGATGCCATCTCTTATAACAGCTTGTATGCCTCATCAATTGACTTTGCCATAACAGGTCCTCCCACAAAGGCATCAATAGTGGTTCACACCTGAATATTCAATCTGTTGTAGAATGCCTGCACTTGAAGCCACTTTAGAATATCATGATGAGGGCAACACCTAAGTAGATCCTTATATCTCTCCCAAGATTCATGCAATGATTTTGCATCAAGTTGCATGAACGATATTGTCGCAACGTGTAGGTCCGAGAACCCGTCCGCTAGACGTAAATAACTTGGGGAGTCGCCACCAATCTTTTTTTGTTTAGGTGTGATTGGCCACCAGATCAAATTTGTCTTATTCGACGAAGTACTAAATTAATTTTAGGTTCGTCGAAAGAATGATAAACTGGTCTACGTGTTTTTTAGAGTTTGGGTTCGGGAGTACGGTTACGCATAGGAAAAGATTAGCACCCCCGTGACGCCCGTTCCACGAACGGTACCATTTAATCACTTATTGTCTTAACCCTTTTATTTTGTTTTTTGTGCTTCTTTTGCTATTATTTGTTGGATTCATCTTTTATTCCGTTGATCGAATTAAAATACTTTACGGCCTTATCGTACATGTGATGCAATCATGAAATGCGTGGCATAAAATCGAAATAGCACCAGACGAAAACCTTTTATTGAGTGTACTTTCTGAATCCGCCCATCATATTGGTGGGATCTAGGAGTATCCTCACACCTAGGGAGATGCCTACGAAACTCGCCTTCGCAAGTTCGCTAGGTAAATCCCATCATCGGGCTAATCGCTCGTGGAAGAAAACAGTGTTTTCGTGAATGCAAAAATCCTAATACGGGTAAAAACCTTTTATTAAAGATATCTCTTCGAACCCTCCCATCATACTGGTGGAGTTCGGAAGTATCTTTTCACCTAGGGAGTTTACCAATGAAATTCGCCTTCGCAAGCTTCCTCGAAAAGTCCCATCATCGGGGTTTATATCTGTATACAAAATAGGTCTATATGCCATGACAGTTAGCAATGCAAGCATGATACATAATACACTCGTAAATTCCATGTTTATTCCTTGTTTATTATTTTCCTTTTGTGAAATTTCTTTGTTTACTTATTGTTTTTACAATTGTTTTTTATTTCTTCATATATTTTAAAATGTGGGTGCTTATTATTATTATTTTTTTACCACATGAAACTTTCCTATAATCATAATTCTTGGATCAAAATTTATTATTATTATTATTTTATGCACATGTATTTTTATTTATTTTTTTGTGTTATTATGATTTGATAAATTTATTATTGTCATTTATTGATTTTTATTTATCTTATTTATTTTATTTATGATTTTCTTTATTGATGATTAAATATACCTAAAGGTTTTTATTTATTTATTCATTTATATTTTCTTATTCATATTTTTTTATTTTATTTTTTATTAGAACCATTGAAATTTTGAATTAGGACCCTCCCATCATACTGGTGGGATCCTAATTAAAATTCCTAACTTAAGGAAGCTCACTTGGAATTGCGACTTCTCCCGTTCCGGATGAAAATCCTATCATCGGTCTAGTTCTAAAATAATTGTTTAACTTTCAAAATTTTTTTATTATTATTTTTTTATTTATTATTATTTATTATTATTTATTATCTTATTTTTTTATGTGCTTATTACTAAAATAAATACTCATATTTTGTATTTATATATTTTTTATTTTTTTTCTAACAAAACTTAAACTAAATTAACATACTTTGGAGTTAAAAATAAACACAAACCAATTCAAAACAAAAGCCCAAATAAGGGATGTACCTATCTGGGCTTGGATTAGCCCAGATCCGTGGCCCACAAGAGGCTCGAGGCTGCCTTGGACGGTCCACTCCGCAGGCCCACTGCTCAGCTCTCCAAAACGCACCGTTTTGTGCCCCCTCCAAAACGACGTCGTTTGCTGCTCCAGAAACTCCTCCAAACGACGTTGTTTAGGCGTTGATCCCTTTAAATTCCTTGTTCCACTAAAACGGCACCGTTTAGGCTCCAAACCTGAGTATATAAACCTCTTTTTTATTATTTTCTCTCATTTTCAGCCTTCACTTTCTCTCTCTAGCCTCAATATCCTCCCCCCTCTCTCTAAAAAAAACAACAACCCCCCCTATTCACACCGATCGGTCTTTTCTCCCTCACCGGTGCCATCCGTCGACCTCTCCCGTTCGATCTCCCTCTCTCTTTCCGTCGTCGACCCCCCACAGCCCCAAATAGCCTCTCTCCAAACCCAAACACTCAACAATTCCCCCCTTTTTTCACTCCGATGAGCCTCCTCGGACGAATCATTTTTTGGTTTGGTTTATGGTTTCTAGGAGCTTAGAATTGATTTTTTTTTTTTGGGTATCTCACCGGTTGTTTAGAGAAATTTAGGGGTTTTTTTTTGTTTTTGGGTTACTTGATTTTGTTTTTTTTCCTTTGAAAATTACTCCCCATTTTGGTTCTTGCTTGGCTGTTTTTAACACTGGGGTTGTCCAATATTTTGGACAACCCCCCTAGGTGAAATCATGCTCTATTGAGCATGATTTCATCTAGGCTAGCTGTTGGGGGGGGGGGGGGGGGCGATCACTGGATTTGGGGCAATCCCCCAAAATCCGGTGATTGCAGGGGCATTGGAGGCCCCGATGATTGCCTGTTTTTTTTTTTTATTTTTTATTTTTTATTTATTTATTTGTATTACTTTTATTATTTTTTATTTTAAAAGGTGTCTACAGTTGCCCCTCTTTGCACATTCTTGAGGATCAAGAATAGTGCAAAGACGTAGACACCGCTTTCAAACCAAATTGAATCTTTTCTTTTGTCTTTTTGTCTTTTTTTTATTATTTTTAATAACATAACCAGAAAAGCTCCTCATCTCAAAACGAAGCTACAAAATTTTAAAAAATCTTGAAGCTAATTACCCGGAGTTTTTGAAGAATGCACCCGGAGGTTTTGAAGATGTACTTGGAGGTTTTTAGAATGTACTCGGAGGTTTTAAAAAAAAGAAAAAGAGCTTTCCTCATCTCAAAATGAGGCTACGCTACCTAGAGGTTTTGAAAATGTACCCGAAGCTTTTAGAAAATGTACCCGGAGGATTTGAGAATGTACCCAGAGGTTTTATAAAGAAAAAGAGTGTTCCTCATCTCAAAATAAGGCTACACTACCCGGAGGTTTTAGAAAATGTACCCGAAGGATTTGAGAATGTACCTGGAGGTTTTATAGATGTACCCGGAGGTTTTAAAAAGAAAAAGAGCGTTTCTCATCTCAAAATGAGACTACGTTACCCGGAGGTTTTTGGAAATGTACCCGGAGGTTTTTAAAAATGTACCTAGAGGATTTGAGAATGTACTCGAAGGTTTTATAAAGAAAAAGAACGTTCCTCATCTCAAAATGAGGCTACGCTACCCGGAGGTTTTGCAAATATACTCGGAGGTTTTTTAAAAAAAAAAAAAAAGAAAAAGAGCGTTCCTCATCTCAAAATGAGGCTACGCTACCCGGAGGTTTTGAAAATGTACCCGAAGGTTTTAAAAAGAAAAAAAGCGTTCCTCATCTCAAAATGAGGCTATGCTACCCGGAGGTTTTGGAAAAAGGATTCATCATCTCAAAACGAGGCTATGTAGTTTAAATTCTCTCGTGCCAAGATAACTGGGCTTAAACATCTTGGATGCCAGCTAAATTGGGCTTAGTTGTCATTTTTGGTTTTTTTTTTTTTCTTTTTCAATGAAAGACTCAAATCTTTCTTCACTTGATTGTCTGAAAACTGCATTAGTTTTGACATTTGTTTGAAAACTTTCAATTTTGATGATGCATGGTCATGTGCATGATTGGACATGTATGCATGGTTGAATGATGGACAAATGATGCATTGCTTCTTTTTGTTTTGAACCACATATTCCTTGCTTGCAAGATCACTTTCTTCAGCTCCTCATTCTTTGACAGTGTTCTTGTGCTATTGCCAATTTCTTTGTCAACTAAAGACCACCAATTCAAATTGGGTTTCAATGCATTGATGCCTTTGATCCTGAAAACTCTTATTCCCATTGCTTTTTCTCACTTTTTCTAGAGAAATGAATTTATCTTTTTCAAAAGTGTTGGTCTTATCTCTCAGTGATTAAAGAATTTTCCTCACAAAGATCGTAAAGACTCTCATTTTTCTTTTTTCTTTTGTTTTCAAAAACATCTTGATTTTGACAAAATCACAACAAAATTGCCCCACACCATTATTTTCATGATCAAAGACAGTCAAATCTTGGAGCAGAAATGTATCTATTCTACACTTTTCTTGTTAAAGTAATAAAACATCAAAGTTAGAAAAACATGTGATATTTGGATCTCTTGAAAATTGATGATTACTGTTTGAAATGATTTTGGATGAACTAAATGACAATCTGACCTTCCAAATAGATAGGATAGTTTAACTCATCAAGGTCTTTGTCAACAATAAAGGTTTCTCACCATTTCATGGGAAAAGAAAGAGTTGAAATTTCTTTGTCTAAGCTCACAAATGTATGGTGATTTAAAAATCAAATTTTGCAAAATGATTTCTTTTTAAATCACAATCAAATTTGACATTCTCTAAGCCTCATGACGTGTGGCAAGATGATAAATGTCAAGACCAGCTGTTACAAGTTTTGCATTGCAGAAGGCTATTTTAAAAGAGATAGGCTCAAAATTTAATATGGATTTTTCTGATAGATCTTGAATCTTTAAAGTGCCTGAGAGCCTTATACTCTTAAAAAGTGTCCAACGAATTCTAATTGCCTTGAAATGGTCTCTCTCTCTGGTGCTTCTTGTTATCATCTTAGTTAAAATCATGAGTGGCTTCATAAGTTCTCATCTTCGCTCTAGACTGCCCTTTCGGGTTTTCAATCTAAAGCTTCATCTTTTTCACTCACTTTTTCTTTTCTTTTCTTTTTTTTTTCATTGATCGTTTCACCATGCACTTGAGAAAATTCAAACTCTATCCAAAATGGATTGAAGGATTCAAAAAGGTACTTTTGGCAAAGAAAAGAGGTCAAAGTCTCATTCTCTGTGTGATGATCTTTCTCTATAAGATAGCTCTTCAACTTAAATATCCACACTTGATCAAAATGGACTTTTTAAGCACGTAATGTAGGCTATGGTTAAGGGTTCTGAAAAAAATGGATACAAAAGCTCAAATGTATATTTAAAGGTGATTAAACCAAGGATCTTTTATTACCACGCAAAAGACTCTTTGAAAACATTTGTCTTTTTCAAAGCTTGATTTTTTTAGCATTTCTCTTCTTTGCTTTTTCTTTCTTCTTCTCTTTTTTTTTTTATTTTATTATTATTTTTTTTGCATATCAATGGATTGAGTTCGAAATTTTCAAGAACTCAAATTTGCATCTGCCCCCATGGTATATAAGATGTATATTTGTCCTTTGTAATAGATCTTCCATCATCTATGCTTTTGATGCAAATTTTCCTTCATAATTGCCCCCCAATGTGGAAGGTGATCCTTGGTTGAGGTTCATTTAGAAAAAAATATTCAATAGGCCCAAAGGAGTAGCAAGTGGATAATTTGTCATTTGTGAAAGGAAAGCGAAACATGGCCATTTATCCTCTCAACTATGGTTACTTATATTTGAAGAGCAATCCCTATAAAGGAAGAATTTAAGATCGAAAGTTGACTTTTCTTTGTTTTTCCACTTTTAGCGTCATTGGAATATCTCAAGTGCATAATGTCACTTTTCTTATTTCTTCTCTTTTTTTCCTTTTTTTTTCTCTTCACAACTCAAGATTAGAAGCCTTCAAAGATCAGAATATCTTGTTCTGATTAACTCTTTATAACAAGAAATGAGAAAGGAAAAAGGGCTATTTTGAAGCCAATGTATCTTAGAGGAATTGGGCAATCTTTATTTTTTTTTTCTTGGTCATCATGCCCCAGAATATGGGTAAAGAAAAGCTTTAGACAATGGGTTCAAGGTTCAAATTTGGTATCCAAATTGAAAGAATTTGAGAGGTATTGGGGTATTTGAGGCTTTAGCATAGTCTTGACATTTATTAACCTACCTCATTCAGAATCTTTATAACAATGTCTGATTTGCTTGCTGAAGAATTTTGCAAAACAATCAATTAACATTGATCATTGCCTAGACAAAGATCATTGTCCTAGGGTATCACAAGATAGGGTTGATGCATTTTCAAAACTTTGCTTCTTTTTGGATTTTGAATTCTTGAATAGCCTTTATTTGAAGGATTTTGGGTTCCCAAGGGTTTGGAGAAATGGTTAGAGAATGTTTGCAAGGACAAGTTCATTCCAAACAGTAACCATCAATTATTTCGAGAACATGTGTGCACTTTATTGCCTAAACCTCTTTTTCTTTTTTTTTTCTTTTTTTTTTTAATCTTGAAAACATGTTATAGAAACCTTGACTAAATCAATCGTATCACATCTTTTTCCAAATTAAACACAAAGCTTCAGAGATTTTCATCCAACAAAACATTAAGGCTCAATTACAGCTTTCGAAGTTTATGTTCCTTAGCAAAATCCTACTTCTGCCATGCCCCTGAAAGGCTCCAAATTAACCATTTTTCTTGCAAGCAATTTGTTCGAGACTCAAGGCATTTCTAAGAGCCCAATTTATGACAAAGTCGATTTCCAATGTTCCATAAGCTCAAAAGTCAAAGTGCCATCCTTGATGAGATTTTTAATTTTCTCTTTCAATTGCCTACAGTTCTCCGTTGAGTGTCCGATTGCCCCCATGTGATAGTCACATTTAGCATTAGGGTCATAATTCATTGTCGATGGGTTTGGAATTATTTTCATCGGCACAAGACTGAGGTATTGATTCTCAATTATTAGAGGCAAAAGCTTAAAGATTGGCATGGGCAGTTGATAAAGGCTGAGTCTTCGCCATGATTAAGGCGTAAGTGGAAGTGTGGTTGCTCTCGAATGGGAAATTGGTTGTGAAAACAATTGATGGGAATATAAGTTATGGGAAATATGATTCAGAGTGGGGTAAGAAGGTTGGTATGTGGAATAAAAATGGTATGGATTGAAATTATGGGTTTGTGGACCAACATAAGCAATTGCCTGTACATCCCTTTCTTCTCTTTTGGGCATACTCCCTTTCTCTGAGCTAATAACTTCATGTCCTTCAATCTTCCCACTTTTGATAGCTCCTTCTATTATTTCTCCAGATAAGACCAAATCTGTAAAGTTTTTCGTGGCATTGCCAATTAAGCGCTCATAGAATGGAGCTTGGAGTGTGTTTACAAACAACACAGTCATTTCCTTATCAGTGAGAGGTGGTTGAACTTGTGCTGCTGTATCCCTCCACCGTTGGGTGTACTCTTTGAAGCTCTCACTTTGTTTCTTTTCCATGGTCTGCAATGACAACCGATCGGGAGCTGATTCAGTGACATGTTTGTATTGTGTTACGAAGGCTCCTGCCAGATCTTTCCAAGTCTTAACATGGTTTCGATCTAGTTGTATGTACCATCGGGCAGCTGACCCAATCAAACTATCTTAGAAGAAATGGATTAGCAACTTGTCATCATGAGACTGCCCGACCATCTTCCGACAATACATGGTGATGTGTGCCATTGGGCATTTTGTCCCATCATATTTTTCAAATTTTGACACCTTAAATTTAGGAGGGATTATCACATCAGGCACTAAGCATAGTTCGGTTGCATCCATGGTACCAAACCTATCAACTCCTTCGATAGCATGTAGGCGTTCTTCCAACAAATCGCACTTTTTCTCAACTTCTTCATTCTCTCTCGTTTGAGATGAATCCTTTCTTAATTTCTCTTACTCTTTTGGATCGTCCAGATCTGGAACATGAATTGGCTCAACAGGATTTGTTCTGGAATTTGAGCCAAATTGCCCCTGGACTGATTGATGGCCTATTGGAGGTGGCACGTTGTAATAAACAGGTGGTGTCACTTGCGAGTGGACCTTTTGAAAAGTTTGGGCATGGGGTGGAGTGGACCTCGGGGGACAAAGCAAATCATCTCTTAGGTTGCTGGTGTCTTGTATTTGTGGGTTTTCTGACGGAACTGACTCTTCAACCACTCTTTTTCCTTTGCTTAAACTCATCATCAATTCCATCATCTTTGCTAACTGTTCTCTCATTTCTTCTTGAGCTCTTTCCATTCTATCCATTCGTTCCCTTTGTTCCTCTTCCATGATCCTTGCCCGTCGACGAGTATTATGAACACGTTGGTCGCCGACTTTAGGTTGTGGAGCTATCTTGAAATCTTTTTTTTTAATTTTTTAAAAAATCATAAACATGAATTAGATGCAATTTTGGTGCGTAAACACATTATTTTTATTTTCAGATAAAAAAACTTATTGCCATGAAATGCATGTATGAATGATCATGTACTAAAACTATTTGTCACATAAATCCCATCAATAAAGTAGTTCATTGCATAAGATTATTCTCCTTGATTACCTCTACTCCATCAATAGCTATCAGGTGACAAATAATTTTCCTATATGCAAAATTATGATGCAAAATAAAAATGACCAAAAGTTCAAATCAGTAAAAATGTTTAAAAGTAATTCTCAAGAAAAAAAAAGAAAATGATTAATAACATGGGTATACATGATACCTTTATTATTTTGCTAGGAGAATTTAGAGTAAAGGGAGTGTGAAAAATTCCTTAATGTGTACCTAATCAAAGGTATATTCTCACGGGTAAGGTTCTACCTAGGCAGAGGTGACCCTCGGTATTCTATATGTTGAGTTCGGGTTGAAAATAGAGCTAAAGCTAAAGGTTCCCAAATCGTTCCTCACTGTCGTCCACATGGACTAGTAAGGCACCTCGGTCCTCACCCATTATAAGCTTCAAACAGACTAGGTTCAATTTGAGTGGGAGTGTTCACTAGCCCATGCGAAGGTTAACACCTCACGAGAGTGTAGCTACTAAACTCCCTCCTATCAAAGGACAAAGCCCGGGTAGAAGGCTTATGCATGAATGCAGCATGTGTTGTGTGTGTGAAGGAAACATACCAACCTTTTACGAACACTCTCACATCCCTCTATCCAAAATCCCCCACAATTCAAATACAATAAATTAATGATTGTAAAATGATTATTGCACAAATTACAATGCACAAAACAAATGCTCAAAATTTGAAAGACACTAAATTACTTAAGGCTTAAGACAATCTATGATTAATTATGGCTCGACTCTCTTTCGTCCCCAGTGGAGTCGCCAAGCTGTCATAACGTGCAGGTCGGAGAACCCGTTCGCCAGACGTGAATAACTTGGGGAGTCGCCACCAATCTTTTTTTGTTTAGGTGTGATTGACCACCAGATCAAATTTGTCCTATTCGACGAAGTACTAAATTTATTTTAGGTCTGTCGAAAAAATGATAAACTAGTCTACGTGTTTTTTAGAGTTTGGGTTCGGGAGTACGGTTACGCACGGGGAAGGATTAGCACCCCCGTGACGCCAGTTCCACGAACGGTACCATTTAATCACTTATTGTCTTAACCCTTTTATTTTGTTTTTTGTGCTTCTTTTGCTATTATTTGTTGGATTGATCTTTTATTCTGTTGATCGAATTAAAATATTTTACGGCCTTATCGTACATGTGATGCAATCATGAAATGCGTGGCATAAAATCGAAATAGCACTAGACGAAAACCTTTTATTGAGTGTACTTTCTGAATCCGCCTATCATACTAGTGGGATCCGGGAGTATCCTCGCACCTAGGGAGATACCTAAAAAACTCGCCTTCGCAAGTTCGCTAGGTAAATCCCATCATTGGGATAATCGCTCGTGGAAGAAAACAGTGTTTTCGTGAATGCAAAAATCCTAATACGGGTAAAAACTTTTTATTAAAGATATCTCTCCGAACCCTCCCATCATACTGGTGGAGTTCGGAAGTATCTTTTCACCTAGGGAGTTTACCAATGAAACTTGTCTTTGCAAGCTTCCTCGGAAAGTCCCATCATCGGGGTTTATATCCGTATACAAAATAGGTCTATATGCCATGACAGTTAGCAATGCAAGCATGATACGCAATACACTCGTAAATTCCATGTTTATTCCTTGTTTATTATTTTCTTTTTATGAAATTTCTTTGTTTACTTATTGTTTTTATAATTGTTTTTTATTTCTTCGTATATTTTAAAATGTGGGTGCTTATTATTATTATTTTTTTACCACATGAAACTTTCCTATAATCATAATTCTTGGATCAAAATTTATTATTATTATTATTTTATGCACATGTATTTTTATTTATTTTTTTGTGTTATTATGATTTGATAAATTTATTATTGTCATTTATTGATTTTTATTTATCTTATTTATTTTATTTATGATTTTCTTTATTGATGATTAAATATACCTAAAGGTTTTTATTTATTTATTCATTTATATTTTCTTATTCATATTTTTTTATTTTATTTTTTATTAGAACCATTGAAATTTTGAATTAGGACCCTCCCATCATACCGGTGGGATCCTAATTAAAATTCCTAACCTAAGGAAGCTCACTTGGAATTGCGACTTTTCGTGTTCCGGATGAAAATCCTATCATCGGTCTAGTTCTAAAATAATTGTTTAACTTTCAAAATTTTTTTATTATTATTTTTTTATTTTTTTTTATTTATTATTATTTATTATCTTATTTTTTTATGTGCTTATTACTAAAATAAATACTCATATTTTGTATTTATATATTTTTTATTTTTTTTCCAACAAAACTTAAACTAAATTAACATACTTTGGAGTTAAAAATAAACACAAACCAATTCAAAACAAAAGCCCAAATAAGGGATGTACCTATCTGGGCTTGGGTTAGCCCAAATCCGCGGCCCACAGGAGGCTTGAGGCTGCCTTGGACGGTCCACTCCGCAAGCCCGCTGCTCAGCTCTCCAAAACGCACCGTTTTGTGCCCCTTCCAAAACGACGTCGTTTGCTGCTCCAGAAACTCCTCCAAACGACGTCGTTTAGGCGTTGATCCCTTTAAATTCCTTGTTCCACTAAAACGGCATCGTTTAGGCTCCAAACCTGAGTATATAAACCTCTTTTTTGTTATTTTCTCTCATTTCCAGCCTTCACTTTCTCTCTTTAGCCTCAATATCCTCTCCCCTCTCTCTAAAAAAAACAACAACCCCCCTCTATTCACACCGATCGGTCTTTTCTCCCTTATGGGTGCCATTCGTCGACCTCTCCCGTCCGATCTGCCTTCCCACCGGTGTCGACCTCTCCCATCCGATCTCCCCCTCTCTTTCCGTCGTCGACCCCCCACAGCCCCAAACAGCCTCTCTCCAAACCCAAACACTCAACGATTCCCCCCTTTTTTCACTCCGATGAGCCTCCTCGAACAAATCATTTTTTGGTTTGGTTTATGGTTGCTAGGAGCTTAGAATTGATTTGTTTTTTTTTTTTGGGTATCTCACCGGTTGTTTAGAGAAATTTAGGGGTTTTTTTTTTTGTTTTTTGGTTGCCTGCTTTTGTTTTTTTTCTTTTGAAAATTGCTCCCCATTTTGGTTCTTACTTTGGCTGTTTTTAACACCGGGGTTGTCCAATATTTTGGACAACCCCTCTAGGTGAAATCATGCTCTGTTGAGCATGATTTCATCTAGGCTAGCTATTGGGGGGGGCCGATCACCGGATTTGGGGCAATCCCCCAAAATCCTATGATTGCAGGGGCATTGGAGGCCCCGGTGATTGCCTATTTTTTTTTATTACTTTTATTATTTTTTATTTTAAAAGGTGTCTACAGATATGATATCATTTCTCATCTTCACTACCTTGACCAGAGGAAAGAATTTGGCAAGGAATGTCTAACTAAAGTCATCCCATGTTGTAATGGATCTAGCAAGAAGTGAGTTCAACCACACCTTCGCTTTATCCCACAATGAAAAAAGGAAAAATCTCAAACGAATCGCAGCATTGGTGATTCCATTGTGTTTAAAGGCATTACATATCTTTAAAAAGTTTGAGATGTGGACATTTTGATCGTCTTTTGGAAAACCCCTAAACTAGACTAAAGTCTGGATCATGGTGATGATGCCAACTTAATTTCAAAATTGTTGGCTTGAATAGCAGGCCTATGAATGCTTGAAGGAAGCTTTTGTACCAATTGAACACATAGTCCCTTATGCAACAATTTTCTTCTACTACTCGCTTTTGGACTTGTTGCTCAATATGTCAATCAACCATTATATCAATCTAAGCAAAAACCTGTTAATTTTCTCATCCCAGTCTTTAAAATGTTCTCTCAATCTCTTGATCACAAGATACAACCTCCAAACTTTTTTCTCTTTTAATACAATGATAAAATGTGTCTGAAAACCAAAGAAGGAAATACTCAAATTAAGACAAATTTAAGAATATTGATATTAGCAAAACAAATAGAAAACACAAATCCTCAAAAACAGTGCCAAAAACTTGTTGATTTAGTACACATAAGAATATGTGTCGAACAAGTAATATAGACAATAAGTCCAAAATCGTATCTATAGGGCATTGCTTCTAATTTTTCACTAAGCACTAAAATTATAACAGACTAATCGTATTCGAGTAACTCAATAACATAGAAAACCAATTAAAACTAAATTTCAATCAAACACTAACCAAATTAATGAAAACTAAAAATTCACTAAAGAAGGGCAATAGACTAAAACCTAGGAATATCGATTCATTCAACATGTCATCTGATAGCTATTTCTCTTATTATTTACATTCACGGGTGGTTTTGCTAACCTAGAATCCAAACCTATGCACAAGTCATTGTCAAGATGCTTGTACAAATACCTAACTTAATTAGATCACTACATGTCTATAGTAATCAATTAAATAAGGTTCATTAAGCTAATGTTCTAATCTGGCTATGTATGGAATTCAGGCATATGTCTACCTTAATTACAAATCAGATCACTTTTTTCTAAGTGACATGAACGTACATTATTCAAACATTAATCCAATCTAAAATTACTATGTCGAGTCTCATTTAGATTCACAAATCATTCAATAGCTGACTAGACAATCAAAAGCATTATGAACACATTTGAATAAATAAAACCATACCCATTCATAATAAATAAGAGAGAAACAAATATTCATACTACATGTTGAAATCTACCACAATCGTAGAAAAATAGTTTAGCTCATAATATCTAATAAAAATATCATCTAACAAAAATTAGCCATTAATCCAAGTCAAAAAAATTAAAAGAAGAACAAAAGTAGAGAGAAAAACTAAGAATTGAAGCTTTTTTATTTCAATTCTAACTCAAATTTGTAATGATAGATCCTCAGTCGCTACCAGCATCCCAGACCTCCGGGAAAAACCCGTCAAGTCTCAAATAAGCCTTAATAGAAATACCCGTTAGTCTATCATACTCATTTACCAAATCATGTTATCACTCTAAACCATGTGCTTTCGTGACATGAATTGACCTTTATTTCATATAATCATAAATATACACAATGAAGCCTAAAGTCTCCAATTTGTCATTTATATCAAGATCAATATCCATTTATATATTAATAAACAAAATACTATGACTCGACTTTTAACAGCAGAGCGACTCATAATGGAAGGCTAAAAGGTGCAATTACCTACGCTGTAATAAGTCTCGGTGTGCTGAATAGTGCACTTGAGCGGTTTAGTTATCTGTAATAGGAAATAAAGGCAGTGAGTCTCATAGACTTAATGATCATAGACTTCATGAGTATGGTGTAGATAGGAAACAAGCATAAAGTAGATAAGTTTGAACATAAAAATACAATAGTATATAAACAATTTAATTCAATAGGAAGTTGTGCCTTATATGTAAAATTGAGAATTTTCTTATGCATTTGTCACGACCCAATTCCCGGGCCATGACCGGCGCAAGGACCCAATGAGCATAGCTCACTAAGCCCAAGCAAGCCTAATTTCACTTACTTTATCCCATACATGCTCGTGTGAGGCATCCACACGTAATGCACCCAGTGTGCATACAATGCCAATTAACAGTGACATATCCAGTCACACATACACACACACACCCTTTCCGGGTGTGGACACAGCCAATTCACAATGACATTATTAATCACAGTATACATGCACTATTCCAGTCATGTATTTGGAAACTTACATTGCTTACACATTTACATTCATACCAGTCAAATATAAACTCTGACAACGTACATGACATGTACATATCCATCATACAAAAACCCATGACTTCCAGCAGAGACATGTACAATAAAAACGGCCACTACTGAATGCCAGACACCTACCAGGAGATGGACTACTGTGATCCCGCGATCTAGGAATCTACAATCTCCTGATCTGAAAACATGAATTTTTGAAAACGGTGAGTATAAAACTCAGTGAGCAAACATTAGATAGGAACAAGCCATAATACCAGGAAGGGTTAAAAATATGATGCATACATTTGAAACACATTCATTTTTATCCAATTTATTATCAAACCTTTCCCCTCACTTCAATTTAATTTATAATGAAGGAATAATCAATTTCATACATACTCACACAAATAAATACAACATTCCATTGTCTCACCTGCTGAAGATATCGTGTGCACCATGTGCACTCACCAGCTCATGTGCATCCCCCCACATCGTGCACATAGCTGGAGTGGTCCTGTGCACCATGTGCACTCACCAGCTCATGTGCATCCCCCCACATCGTGCACATAGCTGGAGTCATCATCATGTGCACCATGTGCACTCACCAGCTCATGTGCATCCCCCCACATCGTGCACATAGCTGGAGCTACAGTGTGCATCCCCCCACATCGTGCACCAACCACATTTTCCACATCCAATCTCACCGACATGAGCATTTCCCCACATCACACACATGTACATTTACATATATACATCAACAATATCAAATGTCCATACATCACACATATTCACACATATGTGACAACAGGTTATAAGAACACATAATTTCATGCATACCACATAATTCCATCACGTAAAATCATTTTTATCAGGGGCTTGTTCCCGGCACACATTTCAAAAACTTTGAATAAATCATTTAATCATCTATTTCAATACAATGTGCATTCCCCAAATAATTTGAAATGCAAGTTCACTCATTGTCTCACAAATCCGGATTCCGGATGCTCTCGGATTAAAAATCCTCAATCACGATTCCCTTGCCTTTTTCGGACTTCTCACCACCTTAACACAGAATAAAATTAAGAAATTACTATAATGCCCCCAAACTAATACAGATTAATTTAAATTGCTAACGTATGATACGCAAAGGCAAAAATGCGTTCGATTATCGCTTTAAAGCGGCATTGCCTAATTTCGACCGATTACCCAATTAATCGGCTATTATGTCCAATTTGATTCCGAATTGGCCCATTTTTTTATAATACTTTAATTCACCACAAATCATTCAATTAATGCCAATTTCAGCATTCACCATTTTCCATTTCTTTATGGAAAAATTCGACCAATACAGTGCATTAGCACTGAAAATTTTCCTACTACATTTTTCACTTGCATTTGTCATTTTCTAATTTCCTTCATTTCAAATGAAATCATTTCATTTGAAATGAAACAATTTCTTCATGGTTTCTCTACACCCTAGGTTCGGTCAATGAAGAACAACCATGAGATTCAATTTCTTTCTTCCATTTTTGTCCATAATCATGCTTAACTACCTCTAAACACTAACATAGTTTAAATTCAATCCAATCCAACATCAAATCCATACTCATACCCATTTTTCAGAATTCATTCCATCATGATATCTCCATATTTAACCATAGAATTCAAGAACAAAAGCATAGATATGGTAAATCACAAGCCAAAGTAAAGATTTATTACCTTTTTCAAGTGATTTCCTTTGAAAATCACACTTTTCCTTAAATTTCCACCTAGGTTTTGTGTTTTTCTCCTTTGTTCTTCTTTTCTACCCTTCAATTCTGGTGTGAGCCGAATATAGAGAGAGAAATGAGGGTTAAAGGCTGATTTTTTATGGCTTAAATAATAAAATATAAAAGCTTGCCACGTGTCATCACGTCATTGGTCCATTTTCTTTACTTTTTGACTTTTTCTTCCATTTATTCTCCACCACTTGATTAATCAAGTCAACATCTGATCCAAGGTTGATCATGGCTGGAAATAATGGTTCTGGTGATGGAAAATTACGATTTTACCCCCGGGATGGTAAAATTACAATTTTGCCCCTATACTCCGAAATGTACCGGAATTTGATTATTTTCACTGTCCAACCTCAAATAACACTAATATAAATCAATATTACCCAATTGGGGCAAAATCCTTTCAAAAAAATTCCCGTTTAGTACTCCGGTGGCAAAATTACCATTTTACCCTTGTGCTCCAATAACACCGAAAATCACCATTTTACACTGCTAAACATCATTTTATACTCCAAAAATCATAACTATATTTCATATAATTATTTTTGGTCCAATGTGATCAAATCTTGGTTAAAAATCTCCATAAATCAACAAATGAGAAAATGACCGTTTTGTCCTTAACCGGTCAATTTTCCCGATTGACTCCAGACTGGACCTTGAACTCCAAATCACTATTCTGAGCTGTTCTGTAGGTCTCAGAATTTTGAAATTCCTCTTAGAATTTCTATTAAACTAGTTGAAGCTCGATTTAACTTAATTGTACCATTAGGTACAGTACCGGCTTTTCAACCAATTAGACAGGGTCTCACAGCATTGCAGTTATTTCAAGTAGTATACCAAATCAGGGTAGATAAAAGTTTCCATGTCAAAACAGATTAATAACTTATCCAAATCAAAACATTTGAAGTATTACAATAAAACCAATGTACGTAAAAGATTTCTACCGTCGAAATCATTTGACATTTTACTCAAATCAAATCAATAGAATCAAGTAAGGTCTCACGAAATCAAATATTACTTATGCTAATACGCAAATCACAAATCGCCTGGTATGCAAGGAGTAAAACCCATATCATCGTATAAACAGGGAAGCTGTAGAAAATCTTGTAGTTCTCACCGTGCATAGAAATACGAGTTCAAAAAATCCAAAGAGATGTCACTCTCGAGTAGATAATAGTAATAAAAACTCATGGTCCCATTACCATGTAATAACATCCGAGAGCCTCACTCCACCAAATCCCACATGCCATAGAAGTTTCAATGATATTGGCTGACATCAGAAAAATCAAACGGTCACAACCACACATAACATCCTGTGGCCTAGCCATGTATATACAACACAGACTATGGCCCCAGCTATGTCTAATAGCTCGTCGATGACCCAAAGGTTGTCTAGCTAAAGCTCACTTGTGCACAAGGGTCACACTTAACTGAAGTGACAGTCGAAGTATTCTCAAATCTCTCGATTTAGTACAACCATTTAAAATCAAGTTACGTTCTCAAAAGTTCATTTCAAAATCCTTTTCCAAAACATTCAACATAATAATACTATGAAATCCCTTGCAAGCTTTTTAGCATAAAATCGTTGCATGAAGTTAAAGTATAAATCTGCATGGTGAATACGGGTTTTATTCATGAATGCACATCGCACAAACATTAAGGCACATTTGACAGAAAATCGTGGTACAAAGGCTTGTTCCCCGATTTAAAAATCCTTTAAGTATACAATTTATACATATATAGTCAAAACATGTTTAAACAATATAGCATTCACAAAATTCCTATGATTCTATTAGCTCATGCTTTCCACAATTTTCAATTTAAAGTAAATCAACAAGTATATAAATATATAGTATATGAATTTTGAAATGGACACCCCCTACTCACCTTACGATAACGGGATACTACATTGCTATTTCTACTTGCCAATTGCTCGTCACTTCCTCTGGCACGCCACCATAGTACACTATCTTTACTTTTGCACTTCCTAGCAACAATCCAAATTCAATATATTTAGTGTATATCATTTCCACTCCTCTTTCTCATTCAATCATGAATCCTCATTCAACTAACTTACATCTTGACACATTTTTACTAAGGTTACTTATATCCTTTGCTTGTGTAATTCTTTAAATTATAAATACCGGCAACTTATTTATGACTCTAGCACACATATCAATCTTTTTCAAGGATATTTGTCAAGTTCAACCATCCTTTCCTCACCAATAACCTAGCATACGGTGGTAATTATAAATTTACTTTCATCAAGCATTTTCTAAACCCACATGCACCACAATTTACATTTACATACTGCCACTAAGCATAACATCAATACTCACTCATGCACAGTAACATTTATAACCTTTTAAACCTTTCACAACAATACATATCCACACATTACATTGTTCCAAGCTTTAAACTATCACAATTGCTCCAAACCTTACCTTTGACATCACATTAACATTACACATTGCATGCTTTACCTTTGTGATGAATTTGACCTTGCATGCAACCTCAATGCTCCTCTAATATTTCACCCACCAAGCTGCCAACAATTGCACAATTATTCTTCGTAATATTCAACTAACCATAGGCCTCAAAATATAGTGTCAAGCTTACCACTTGTCTCTCACCTTAAATCCACTAGATACCCACGAGTTTGGTGGCTTACATGCACCAAATTTCCTCCAAATCTAGCCAATCTTTGTTGCCACAAGACATTTCTCCTAGTCATCAACTCATTTTCAAAGATTACTCATGCTAAAAACCAAAATCCTTACCTTTCCTTGCTTAAATCACAAAACCGAACTTAATGCCTCCATTGACACTCCACGGGTTCTCTCTTGAATTTCAAAGACTCTTTGAGTGATGAATCAACACAAATCTTCAAGATGAGGGAGCGAATCTCACGAGTCCTTTTGGTTTTGGGCAAACTTGTGACTTTTCTTTCCTTTCTCTCTTTTCTTTCTTTTTCTTCTTCCTCTCGGGTGGAAACTCTCCAAGGCTTTCTTTCTTTCTTTTTCTTTTTCAAATGGCTGGCCTTTACTCTCACCAAGGTTTACTTCTCATGTTTCTTTTACCTTGTAAATTTTTTATGACGTTGCCACTCATTTGGACCAATCACCACGTATGCATTCTTTTTTTTTTTCATTTCATTTGGCCAACTTTCAAAACAATCAAAATACATGCATCAATTTACCTTTCATTTCCATTTGGCCATTTTACCAACCAATAAGCTTTCATGCACCAATTTACTTTCTTCCACATTGGTTAAATATCCATCCTTCATTATCCTTCATTCTTTAATTCATGCACCACCTTATTCCATCAATTATATTTCATGGACAACTTAATATTATACTTTATTAGGTCTTCTGTTAAATTATTTAAGTCAAATACAAATCACATCTTCCTTTGCTTATTTGGCCACCTAATGCACCAATCCGATTGCATGCAAAATAGATTTAGTCTTACTTTTACTATTTTTCCCTTTATGATGCATGGTAGGGTTCCCACATGTTCCCCACTTACTTATCCTTTTTACATGCCATCATTTGCATGTAATAGTGAATTTTACATGCAAAGTTCATCATTCCACACAATTTGACTCCCTTTGGTTAGTAAATTTCCACTTAGCTTCAAAATGTGGTAATTGCACATAAGTCCTCAACTTTTCTTTATTTACTATTTATCCTACCAAACTTTTTATCCTTTACAATTTGGTCCCTAATCATCTCTTTTAACTCCAATTTCTTCCTATTTTTCTTTCTTTACATGTATACAATTAAAATATATAATTTTCACTTAACCAAAATGTCATCAAAATATTTAAATATAGACTTACCCGCTATCACTTTGTTAAATAAAGACACGCAGGCCACACTTAAATCGTTCTTCTTCGAAATTCTCTCGTTCTTCTTCTCCCTCATTTAGATTAGCCATATAATCCTCCTGCATGACTAATCTCAACATCATATGAAATATTAATATTTAATATTATTTTATTAATAAAATATTATTTTATTTCAAAATTCTCTTTTTGTCTTAAAATATCTTATTATGTCCCAGTTCACATCCAAATCACCTTTTAACATGCTAATTCATCCTCGACAAAGATATTATTATTTAATTATTATTTCTTCACATGCGAAATGTTTTATTCTAAAATATTCCTTTCACCATTCATCACTCTTTAGCATGTAAATTCATGTCAATTAATCTTTCGTCTTACCGGTGCGGTTACGTTAACTATTATACAAGGTACGGGGTGTTATAGAATTCTTTTGCTTTTTTGCTTTGTTTTTTGCTCTTTTTCTCCAGAATAATTTCTTGTCGTCCTCCCTTCAAAACCTCTAAAATGGTTTTTTAAATAATCTACAAAAGCCCTAGTTATAAAAATCTCGTAACAAGCAAAATATGGAAAACAAATATAGCGTTGCAGGCTACTTTTCTTGGGGTCGTAATGCCATGGCCTTAAGCCAATGTATGGTGCACCTTTCTCCAACTAGCACCATAGCGTTGTGCTATCTGGATTTTGTATGATGCACTTGTAGCATTTTGGTGCCGCAACCTTGAGCAACTGAAAGCCACAACCTTCATTCCATGTGCTACCTTGTGTAAAACTACAACAGTCCAACCTTTTCCAACATGATTTTCGACTCGATCTACTCCAAACTTTGTAAAGTGGAAGACATGAAAGTTGTATTTTCTCTTAGCTTTACAACGGCTTAATAGTCATATCAATTGAATTTCTTTAGCTCAAGATATTCTCTGAACACTACAACATATATAAATGAAGCCATCACCATACTTGCAAGAATTTTCATCAATTAAGATCTTTTCATCAAATTCCTTGTAAGAACAATAAAATAAATCAACAATAACTAAACTTAAAGTAATTTAAATCAAAAGAACATAAAATTTAACGAAAAATAACTTAAACTAAACTAATCACATGTATTAAACTACATTAAGCAAAATAACTTAAATACTTAAATTTCAAACATAAAATCTCAAAAACTTAGCTACTTAAGCCCCAAAAATGTGAAAAAATAACTCTATATAATAAAGTTAAAGCTCTAGTTGTTTAAGCCTTTAAGGTAATGTTAGAGCCTAGGGTTTAGGCTTAAAAGCTCGAGGATGTGGTATGGATGAAGAGCTGTCGTTAGCCGAAGGTTAAAAGTAATGATAAATTATTCTTACTTCAATTAGGACCTTTGAGTGCAACAACTCCTCACTGGAATCCCATTGGACATTGACTTTCTTGCACAAAGCAATGATCAAGGACGGGAACCATAAGCCATCATTTTTTGTGCTAGCTATGTGTAGCATGGCGTGGTTGATCACAAGGCCGATATTGATGGATCTTCTTGTCGAAATGGCATAGAGAAGAACGACTCTGTCTTTCATAACATCATTAATGTGTAAGCAAGGGAGCATATTAGATGCTACAAAATACCATTATGCTTTGGCAATTTTTTTTAGGACACTTTTTTTGAAAAAGACTAGTTCATCTTTTGAGATTTTCCATTGAACCCCTTTTTCACCAAGTATCAAAATTATTTCAGCCCAATCTTGATGTTTTGCCCAATATTGTCCATAACCATTGTTCTCAATATCAAGCACTTCATAAAAATTGTTGATGGCTTGGTTGGAGAATGGCACATGTTTACCTCACACAAACACAAACCCCTTAGTATTTTCAGGTAAATTAGCAAAAACTTCCTTTACTAATGGGATTGCAACTACTTTTGGACTAGCATAGAATTTCTGCTAATATTTCTCCTTAATTTGGGCTTGAATGTTGAGATGTCAAATTAAGGCAACATTAAGTCCTCTATTTGGATTTGGCACCTTATTGACAAGGGAGCTTGCATGCCTTGTCACAGCATCAAGGGACACAAATCATGTCTTATCAAAGGAACTACTCACACTAGTCCTTAATCCTTTTAGGGCCATGGGTAAATTCTCTGTAATAAATTCAACCAAAACTAAGCCAAACCAAACCAAATCCCGCCAAGCAACAATTAGCAATAATTTCCAATACTCAATAATAACCAAATCATAAATAATATAATTTCATCTTCTCAAATTTATCATTAGGAATTAGTAATAATTTCAAGAAGGAAAATTATAGTACTTCAATGGTGTAATCTACATTTACCCCTAAAAATCTAAACAACTAAGCCACATTTAACCACAAATTTTCAAAGACCCGTTAACTTGTAAAAACAATAAACACAAAAGCATAATTTTTTATCAATAAATCGACCATAAATCAAGAGTATCAAGCACAAGATATAATTCCTAGAATAAATTGATAAACTTAAAAAATAAGAAAACTTATATATGAATAACTCTCAATTGTTAAGGTTTTTGAATGGGTTTTATGTGATTTATGTGATTTTTAAAGCAAGAAGATGGAAGATTTTAGAGAGAGAAAAAGTTTGTGAAGTTGGAAAACTATAAAGAGAAAGAATTTAGGAGTATTGGTGGCTGATTGGGTTTACGAGAGTTTAAATATCAATCGAAGTAGGATTTTTAGGGTTGATGGGCTTTTGGCCCATTTAACACCGTAGCTATGCCTTTTGGGTGTTGTGATGTCGCCTTCTCGGGTAAGGGTGTTTGGTTGAAATCAAGGAGCTGTGGTGCTGGGGTTTGGGCACTGCAGCACGGGCTTCTAAAATGGGAGAGATAAAACTTTGAATCAGGGAGCTATGTCATTACCCCTTAGGCATTGTGACGTCAACTTTTTTTTTTTTAGTTCAACTGCAACAAATAAAAAGAACATAAAATTAGCAAAAATAACTTGACTAATTAAAGTAAATTAATTGAATGTCAAGGAAATTGAGTTAGAAAGGTTGGGTTGCCTCCCAAGACGCCTTTGATTTATCGTATTTGGCTTGACTTTCTCTAGCTTAATTGGAATCAATAAACAAGATTGAGGATTTTTTATGATTAAATTCACCTCCCCAATAGTGTTTGAGATGCTACCCATTTACCTTAAATTTATCATTCGAGCTTTCATCGTGGACTTTCACTACTCCATAAGGGAATACTTTTGTAACAACAAAAGGTCCCGACCATCTAGTCTTAAGCTTACCTAGAAATAATCTTAATCTAGAATTGTAAAAGAGAACACGTTGACCTAGTTCTAAGTGATGCTCGAGGATTTTCTTGTCATGCCATCTCTGAGTTTTTTCCTTGTAGATGCTTGCATTCTCATAAGCTTTAAGACAAAACTCATCTAACTCATTGAGCTACAAAAGACGATTTTCTCCAACTGCTTGAATATCAAAATTTAGCCTTTTACTTACTATTAGCCGTGTGTTCAAGTTCAACTAGAAGATGACAAGCTTTTCCAAAAACCAATATAAAAGGTGACATCCCAATTCAAGTTTTATATGTAGTCCCAGAAGCCCATAATGCATCATCTAATCTTTTTGACCAATCTTTTCTAGATGGACACACAGTCTTCTCTAAAATTCTTTTCGTTTCTCTATTTGAAACTTCAGCATGGCCATTAGTTTGAGGATGATAAGTTATGGCAATCTTATTCTTGACCCCATATTTGGCAAGGAAAGCCTTCAAATATTTATTGCAAAAGTCAGAGCCTTCATCACTAATTATGGCTTTAAGTGTACCAAAGTGAGAAAAGATGTTATTTTTCAAGTTCATTACTACTTTAAAGTCATTCTTTTGCAATGTTATGACTTCAACCTATTTAGACACATAATCAACAACAACCAAGACATATTCATTATTAAATGACAAAATAAACGAACCCATAAAATCAATTCCCCAAACATAAAAAATTTCTACCTCAAGAATGTTGTTGAGAGGTATCTCATGTCTCTTAGATATATTGCCAACTCTTTGACATCTCTCACATCTTTGAACAACATAATGAGCATCTTTAAAAAGAGAAAGCCAATAAAAACCTAATTATAGAACCTTGGTAGGAGTTCTTTATCCCTCATAATTAGAAGAATGACAATAATGAATAATATTCTCAAATTTTGCTACTAGAACACACTTTTTAAGAATTTGCTCCCTACATTGCTTGTAAAGAAAATGCTCATCCCACACATAATTTTAAACATCATGCAGGAATTTCTTCTTTTGTTGAGAATTTCAATTATGAGGGAAAAGATTACTTACAATGTAGCTCACAAAATTAGCATACCATGGCAAATTTTTTGCTTGTCTATCTAAAATAGTTGCTCATCAGGAAAAGTCTCATTGATCAATGTAGAATTTCTAACTTGTATCCCATTCTCCAATCTCAATAAATGGTCTACCACTTGATTTTTTGTACCTTTTCTATCTGGAATTTTCAAATCAAACTCTTGAAGCAAAAGTAGCCACCTTATCAAGCGTGGTTTGGCATCCTTCTTTTCAATTAAATACTTAATAGTAGAATGATCAGCATTCAACAATGACTTTAGTGTATAAAAGATATGAGTGAAATTTATCAAAAGCAAAAACAAAAGCAAGTAACTCCTTTTTAGTAGTAGTGTAATTTAATTGGCCATCAATCATTGTTTTGTTGGTGTAATAAATAAAATGCAAAATTTTCTCTTTTCTTTGGCCCAAAATAGTGCCAACTACATAATCACTAGCATCACACATTAATTCAAAAGGAATGTCACGACCCAATTTCCCGGGCCATGACCGGCACATGAGCTCAATGAGCATAGCTCACTAAGCCCAAGCAAGCCTATCCATTTACTCTTGCTCAACAAACATTATCATATCATGCATACGAACACATCCTTTCCCGGGTGTGAACATAGCCAAACTCAATGGCATTATCGATAATAATATACATGCACTATACCAGTCATGAATTTAGCAATTTACATTGCATACACATATTCACATAGTTAGATTGTATTCACAATACAAAAAGACCCATTACTTCCAGTGGAGACATTTACAAGAAAGGGGATTACTACCGAATGCCTGACACATACCCAGGAGATGCACTACGAGGACTCCTCGATCTAGGGTCCAACAGTCTCTTGATCTGAAAACATGAATTTTTATAAAACGTGAGTACAATACTCAGTGAGTGAATATTAGAAGGGAACAAGCAATCTCAATCAGGAAATTTGACGATCATGATGCACCAGTTGAAAATGAGACAGTTTTTATCTAACTAATATTTAAACCCCTTTCCACTTACCCCGGGATTTGTTCTAGCTAGATAGCAAAATCGACAATTATCGCTGCAGCGAAATTTCTACTGCAGTAAAGCGAAATCAAAACCCATCGTTGCATGAGGGTTTCGCTCATCCGTACCAGGGTTTCGTGTTAAACCCCTTTTTTTCTCAATTTAAGGCAATTCACATACCATACAATCACACATATATACACAAAGACATGAGCAATCATATATATACCGCCAAGTCACCTCTGTCCTTGGTGGTAAAAGAGACATTTATCTGAGCACTTGCAGGCGTTATAAATCGTCGTCCCTGCAAGCCCCTGGACAGCGAATCACGCTTCACCAAAGTTCACGTGTGATAATTTCCAAGAATCGTGGGCGTTACATGTCGCCATCCCCACTTTGCTTAATTCTGAATTTCTAGGAAATTGTGGACGTTACGTATCGCCGTCCCCACTTTGCACACCATTACAAGCATGTGCATTTCCCACTTCGCACGTGCACGATTATATCGAATTCACATAAATTTCTTAGCCATACATATAAGCATCATATAGATGAGCAATATTCAATACAATCAAATTTCACATCAATAAAATAATATTTAATGTAAAGCTTGTTCCCATGGTACCCGTTCTTTTCAAAGAAGGTTGAATAAAATCATTCAAGCATTTTATTCAAATAAGTTCACATTTCCCAAAACCGTTTTTGAGATGTAGATTCACTCATAGGTTTTCCGGAAGTCGAATTTGAGCTCTTCGACTGCTAATCCTCGAATATGATTTTCTTGCCTTTATCCGAGGACTCACCACCTTGACAAATAGCACAATAATTTAATTACTATATTGGTGTTAATTAGGTATAAAATCAACCTAATTTCTAGACAGATGCATAGAATACTCGATCAACCACTTAAACGCGGTGTTGACCTAATTTGGCCAATTACCCTATAAATTGGTCAATGCGTCCGATTTGATTCCAAATTGCACCATTATTTTTCTAATACCTTAATTCACCATATACCATTTAAATAGTGCCAATTTCAGTATTAACACTTTTCCATTTCTTCATGGAAAAATTCAGCCATTACAGTGCATTAGCACTGTAATTTTTCCTATTTAACTTTTTCACCTTAAGTTGTCAATTTCTAATTCATTTCATTTCATTTTCCAAACACAACCTATGATATTCGGTCTTGAAAGATTCATGGGAAAAACCAAGTTTTTTCTTACGATTTTGCTTACTAACATGCTAACTTATCTCTAAACACTAACATAGTCTAGAATCAAGCCAATCCAACATTAAATCCTCATCCATACCCATTTTTCAGAATTCAATTCATCATGATATCATGCCTTTCAACCATAGAAAATGGAAAGAAATGCATGGGTATTGTAGATCATAAGCAAAAGTGAAGAAATATTACCTTTTTAACTTGATTTTCCTTGAAAATCACACTTTTCCTTTGATTTCCACCTAGGTTTTCTTGTTTTTCTCCTTGTTCTCTTTTGTTTTCCTTTGAATCTGGTGTGTCCGAATTTAGAGAGAGAAAATGGGTTTTAATGGCTGATTTTTTAGGCTTTAATAATAATATAACCTAACTTGCCACATGGCATAATGCCATTGGCCCGTTTTTAACCTTTTTTGACTTTTTTTTCTTTTTTTTCTTCAAAATTTTTCCACCACATGATTAGTCAAAGTCAAGATGGGAATAAAAGATGACCATGGCTGGAAAAAATATTCTAGTGGTGGAAAATTACCGTTTTGCCCCCGGGATGGTAAAATTACAATTTTACCCCTATACTCCGAAATGTACCGGAATCACGTTATTTCTACTTTTCAACCTCAAATAACACTAATATTGATCAATATTAATCAAATGGGGCAAGAATCTTTTCAAAAAATTATCGTTTAGTCCTCTAATGGTAAAATTACCATTTTACTCTTGTGCTCCAAAAATACCGAAAATCATAATTTTTCATTGCTAAACACCATTTTATACTCCAATAATCATAATTATATTTCATATAATTATTCTTGGTCAAATGTGATCAAATTTTGGCTAAAATCACCATTTTATCATCAAATGGTAAAATGACCGTTTTGTCCCTAACTGGTCAATTTTCCCGATTGACTCCAAACTGGACCTTGAACTCCGAATCACTATTCTAAGTCATTCTATGGGTTTCAGAATTTTCAAATTCCTCTTAGAATTTCTATTTGAACTAGTTCAAGGTTTGATTTAACTTAATCGTACCACTAGGTACAATACCGACTTTTAACAAATTTGACAAGGTTTCACAAGGAAGATTCCAATTTGAAATAATGATAATAGGAGTAAAAATTAATCTATTTTTTAGTTCAATAAAAACATCATGGCAAGCATTATCAAAATTAAAAAGAGTATTTCTTTCCAACTAGTTACAAAGTGGCTAAAAAATTTTAGAAAAATCTCTAATAAATCTCCTCTTAAATCCAACATATCCCAAAAAACTACGAATACCCTTCACAGTAATAGGAGGTGGAAGTTTTTCAATTGTTTCAATTTTTGCTCTGTCGACTTTCAAACCTTTGCTAGAAACTCTTTGTCCAAAGACTATGCCTTATTGCACCATAAAGTGACATTTTTCCCAATTTAAAACGAAATTAGTTTCTTCACATGTTTAAAGACTCTAGCAAGATTAAATAGATAATCATCAAAGTTATCCTCAAAAACTGAAAAATCATCTATAAATACTTCCAAGCACTTTCCATCCATATTAGAAAAATTGACATCATACATCTCTAAAAAGTAGTTGGAGAATTACAAAGCCCAAAAGGCATTCTCCTAAAAGCAAAAGTCCCATAAAGACAAGTAATGGTGGTTCTCTCTTGGTTTTCAAGAGCAATGACGATTTGATTATAACCAAAATAACCATCCAAAAAGTAATAAAAATCTTTACCAACTAGTCTATCAAGTATTTGGTCAATAAAAGGTAATGGAAAATGATCTTTTTTGGTGGCTTTGTTCAACTTTCTATAATCCATACATACCCTCCAACTTTCTAAAATTCATTATTTTCATTAGAAATTATAGTTGTACCTTATTTATTTTACATACATTGGACTAAACTTACCCAGAAGCTATCCAAAATAAGATAAACAATACTAGCATTTAACCACTTGATAATTTCTTTCTTTACTACCTCTTTCATTATCGAATTTAACCAATGTTGATGCTCAATAGTTGTCTTGTGGTTTTCTTCCAAAAAAATTTTGTGCATACAAATAGATGGACTTATTCCTTTGATGCCAACAATGGTTCACCCAATCGTTTTCTTATATTTTTTCAAAACCGGAAGGAGTTTATTTTCCTACACATATTCGTAAGAAAAGAATAAACAATTACTAGTAATGTAGATGAATTTACCAAAAAAAATGTACCTTAGATGGTTAGGCGATAGCTTAAGCTCAAGTGTGGGAGGTTCTTCAATGAAAGGCTTGGTTAGTGAAGTTGAATTTGGTAATTCCAAAGACACAAATTGAAATTTTGGGAGATGTGATGAGGCATCCAAATAATTAACATATTAAAAAATGCTTCAAGTGGATCATTAGAATAATTCTCAATAAACACATCATTGGTAATGGTCTCCACCACATTAATTGAAAAACACTCATCATGCTCATTGGAAAATTTAAAAGCTCTAAAAATATTAAATGTTACATCTTGGTCTTCAAGCTTTAAGGTAAGTTCATCTTTTTCCACATCAATGAAAGCTCTAGCAGTAAGTAGCAATGGTCTCCTAAGAATGATTGGTATTTCACGATCTTTTTCCATGTCAAGTACAATAAAATCTACTAAAAAAATAAACTTACCAACTTTTACCAAAACATCTTCAACAATGCCATAAGGATAGATGAACGATCGATCAACAAGTTGTAAAGTCACAGAAGTGGGCTTAACTTTTCCCAAACCAAGTTTTTGATAAGTGGAAAGCGACATCAAATTTGTATTTTCACCCAAATCACATAAAGCTTTAGCAAAATAAAAAGTACCAATAATGCAAGGAATAGTAAAACAACCTAGATCTCTAAGCTTTGGTGGAAGCTTGTTTTGAATTATGGCACTACCCTCTTCAGTAAGTGCAACAATCTCAATCTCGCCTAATTTCCTCTTTTTAGATAAAATGTCTTTCAAAAATTTCACAAAACTTGATATTTGTTCCAAAGCTTCAGCAAAAGGAATATTAATATGCAACTTTTTAAATGCATCAAAAAACTTATGGAATTGTCTGTCAAGTTTTTCTTTTCAAAAACATTGATCTAAAAATGGTGGGAATGGTTTTGAAGGCTTTATTTTTCATTTTTCAACATTGAATTTTTCACCAACATTTTAACCATAACATATTTTTCAGCATCTTTTTCAACTTCTTTTTCAATGTCGTTTTCAATTGCTTTTTAGCAACCTTTACCAAATTTTCAAAATTTAAGTTTGTATTACTTGCCTCTTTTCCACTACGAAGAGTGATTGCCTTATAATGCTTTTTATCTTCTTTTCTTGGATTAGGTTTAATGTCGCTTGGTAAAGTACCTTAAAGTCTATTATTGACAGCATTGGCTTACTAACCCAACTATGTGTTAAGATTTCTGAGAGATGATGATTGGCTTCGGATTAATGCAGATTGACTTTGAATGATAGCATCATTCTTTGCCATGTATTGCATGAACATCTCTTCCATTGTTGGCTTTTTCTTTAGCATAAGAAATCGAGGTTATGGTGGAAATCCTGAAGGAAAATTTGGCTTAAGAGTTGATGAAGTTGCCTAGTTGTTGTTCTAAGAAAAATTAAGATAATTCCTCCACACCCAATTATATGTGTTAGAATAAGGATTATTTTGTGGCTGCTTACTTCCAACATAATGAGCTGTTTCAGTTTAAATAGGACAATGGTACTAAAACATCCTTTCCCACATAAATCACATCACCAAAGAGCTATGAACCTCATTAACTCTCAAACTATCAATTTACTTGGTAAGAGAAGCCAATTGTGCAATCAAAGCATTAATTGTGTCAAGCTCATGAATACCAACAATTTTTCTTGCCCCAATCTCTTAGATAGCCATTGGTAATTATTTGAAGACATCTCTTCCAACAAATTATAAACCTCATCAATGGATTTACTCATAAGTGGACCTCTAGCTACAACATCAATTGTGGTTCAAATTGATCCTAGCATACCATTATAAAAAGTCTGAAGTTATAGCCATTTAGGCAACCCATGGTGAGGACATTTCTTTAGCAAATTCTTATACCTCTCCTAAACCTCATACAATGTTTCAGAATCAAGTTGCACAAAAAAGGCGATATCATTACGCATCTTTGCTATTTTAGCTGATGGAAAGAATTTTGCCAAGAATTTCTAAGCTAAATCATACTAAGCACTAATTGAACTAGCTGGAAGCAAATTTAACCTATATTTTTCCTTATCTCTTAATGAAAACAAGAAAAGCCTCAATCTAATGGCATTATCAAAAGCACCATTATTTTTGAAAGTATCGCAAATCTCCAAGAAATTCACAATATGTGCATTAGGATCATCATTCAACAATCCCCTAAACTAAATAATAGTCAAAATCAACTGAATGATTGCTAGCTTGATTTCAAAATTGTTGCCTTAGATGGTAGGTTTAAAGATGCTAAAATGAAGGCCTAGAACAAGAGGCACAACATATTCTCTCAAGGATTTGTTTCTTTTTCTAGTTGCCTTTGAATTTGTTGATCTCTTTGTTGTTCAGCCATTGTTTCGAATTGAGTTAAAGCTTGTAGATTTTCTTTTTGAAATTTTTGAAGAGTCCTTTTAATTTCTAGATCAAAAGGAACAATCTCCAAACTTCTCACTCTTCACATACAACAACCAAAAGTACTTAAAAATAAAGAAAAAGAAAGTTTGAATTAAGACTAAGATTGCTTGGTATTAATATTAACAAAGAGAATTTAAAACAATTCCTCAACAACAGTGCCCAAAATGTGTTTGTCGGATAAACCACACAAGTGCACATATCGTAAACAAGTAATATAATAAAAGTAAAGTTCGTTCCCATGAAAAATTAATCAAATATTTTTGCTAAGTGCTAAAATTAAAATAACTCAATCTTATCCAAACAATCAAATTTAAAACTATTAAAAATTAAATAAACTAAAACTGAAAATAAAAATAGCAATTTAATTAATTAATCTATCAACTAAAAGTCTAGAATCACAATATACCCTCAATGTTTCATCTGAATCTTTTATTTTCCCTCTTTACTTACTAGATAGGCATGAGTTGTTAACCTATAGTTTTAATTTATTTATAAGCCTCCTTTGAGTTTCTTATAAAATATCTATCTCAACCAATTTACTATATGTCTATGCAAATTGAAATTAAGGAAAATTCATTAAAAATAAACTCTAATTTTGGCTATATATGACATGTAAGTGTATGTCTACCCTACATGTGAATCAAATCAATCATCTCATGCAATTGATATTGAACATATGTTATTTCATCCATTGTTTACTCTAAACTCCCTCTCTTAGTTCTGTTTAGGTTTCCAAATCAATCTAATTGGCGATCAAGGAATCAGACGCATTAAGAATAAGATTGAAATAAACAACTCAAGCACTATCAATCATAGGCAAAAAAGAATATTAAAAACTCAGATTATGTTTTAGGGTTAATCATGATTCTAGATTAAAAACTTAGTTCAACATAATGTATATAAACATCATCCAAAAAAGAAATTTAACCATCAAAACAAAATAAGAAAATATAAAGATAATAAGAAAAAAAAGAACTCTAATATTTATCAAGCTTCTAATCTGCAATCTTCCTTGTTTTCCTTACTTTCTTGCTAGCTTCAATGCCCCTTTTTTCTTAAAAAAACTCTTGCTTTTTTGCATGCTTTTACTTTCATCTCAAAAAGGGATTAAATAAAGCTCGAGTCCAAGGCCAAATAGAAGTTAAATAGATCAAGAACTTTTTTTTCTTCATTAGGCACTGCAACGCTGTGGCCTTTTTAAATCTTTTTCACAATCTTCCTTTGAGCGCCATGGTGCTGGACACTTGATGGCCAAGGCACTGAAGCTCTTGTGTTCCTTCAAGCATACTTTTCAATTGAGGCACTGCAGCACTAACTCTTTCCATGGCCATGGAGCTCAGACCTTTTCATTGCTCATTCAAGCTCTGCTAAACTACTTCAAATTCGACATGGTTTTTAAGCATGCTTTACTAAAGTGGGCAAAGTGGTAAACACCAAAATTGTAGCTCTACCTTGTAGCTTTCCAATGATTCAAGAATAACATCAATTGGACTTCTATAATAAAAGATATGTTTGAATAACCAAAACATATTTAGTAGAAATTTACACCTAGAATGCATCTCTTTCACCATATAAACCTTCTTTTCAAAGCACAACTACAAAAGCATAAAACTTAACTTAAATAAAAACCGAACTTAAAATAAAACATCATAAAATAACTTAACACAATGGAACCTAATATAATTAAATTAAATTAAATAAATGACTAAAAATAACAAATACTTAAATTAAATCTCAAGAACTTAGACATAATCACCTTAAATCATGAACAAATAACTCTATAAAATAGTGTTATCAGTGATACAAATGATTTTCAAATTATTTACAAATCTACTATACATGTGTAATATTCTACTAGGTATTAGTTTTCAACAAAGAGGACAAGCCCTTTCAACTGGTTTCCTTCAAAATAAGATGAATGGTATGATGTACATGCTTGACTTGATGTAACATGTAAAGTTTGATGGGTGCATGCGTTCCAACTATGAGATTATGACATATATGCCATGAGATGTATGTGTTGAGAATATCATGTACATCGTGGGCTAAGCATGGAAATGATTTATGAGATTATGAAATGTATGCCATGAGATGTATGTGTTGAAAATTTCATATACACTATAGGCTAATATGAGAATGATTTTTACTTTATGACACACGTTATGGATGAGAATGATCCTATACTTGAGGGATCTTATGATGATAGTGGGGATTGATCACTATTCACCTAAGTGGGGTGAGACCGCTCAAAGATTGTGGATGAGGTTGATATACCACTCATGTATGATAATAGTGGGGATTGATCACTATTCGCCTAAGTGGGGTGGGACCACTCAAAGATTGTGGATGAAGTTGATATACCACAAACAAGAGCACATTGGGAATTCTAGATAGTGAGGATTAAATCACTATCCACCTAAATGGGGTAAGGATCACTCATAGGTAGAAAATGTGATGATTTACTAGAAAGTTTCTATGAATTGATGCTCATTAGTCTATGTTTATGATTGAATGTTTACTGATGTTACAAGGTATGTGAGAATGTGGTGAATAAAAGCTTGATTAGTTGAGATCTATCATAGAGAATTGTTCCATGATATTAGAGGACATATGGCATGATTTTGTGCAAGATTTTACTAAAACAAATTGAGTTTCAAGACTGATCTATCGATACTTGAGAGCCATCTATCGATAAATAGAAGGCAAAATGCTACATAAGGTATTCTGTGTTCCATTTATTTATTAATACCTTTATTTATTGATAAATGCTAGACAAAATTAAGTTTTTATGTGCTTTTCAAAGGATTTTCAAAGGCAAATGGTTTCCTATGGTTTATACAAGCGTGTTTCCCATACAATGCAATTTGAAATGTATTTGAATTCCATGTTTTATGATCTTATTGGAAATGAAAGTATACTTATGAATTTCATGTGATTTATACTTGTTTGGTTACAAAAAACTCTCCCCTTTGTCTTGTCCCCTTCCCTGTATCCACTCACAGAGTCTTTATGACTCACACGTTTTTTTCCTTTATTATTTTTGTTACAAATTAGTGAAAGGATTCTCTTGCTAACAGCCAATGTCATGGAGATGTGATTCATTCATTTTTCCTTGGTAGGTGTTTAACAGCCACTTAATGCCTAAAGGTCAGGTCATGTTTCGCTGACAAGTCAATCTTTATTTATGTTTATGTTTATGGATAATGAACATGTTTATGATGAGGTAGCCAATTTCTAGCATTTTACATTATGAATATTATGGATAAAAGTGCAAAAGTGGCTCAAAAGCCTATATAGACACTCAAGGATGCTGATGAATGTTATATATTACAATGTGTAAGATTATGACACTCTGATGAACATATGAAATAACTGCACTTTCACAGTTTATGTTGAGAAGTTCCATAACTATGTAAAGTTGCCTATGGATTCATGCATGTGTTTAATATTGTATGATTTATGTATGATGATTAAGGTTAATCAACCAAGTTATGAATAAATGAATGTAAAGAGGCTTTTTAGGGCCTAGCAAGCTATAGCCGTCTAGATTCATGCGTCGGTCATATCCCACCACAAAAACGGGATGTGACACCTAATTTAGGAATTTCATAGCTTCCTATTATGGTTTTTACTGCTTATGTCCACAGGTCAAGCTACCTATCCAAGCTCACAAGTGATAATTGTATGAGATAGAGTTATTTGAATTTAATTTTATAACAATTCGACTAAGTTCTTATAATAATGCATAAAAATTAGTATGTTCTATTTAATTATTTTAAGTTACCTAATAAGTGAGTCAATCTAATCATAGTTAATTTTGTGTTTAAATTGATGGTTATATGCCTAAGATAAGTTGTTATAGATTTATTTGTGATTGAAGAAAGACTTTTAATGGAAGAAGGAGAGAAATTTTGTAATGTAGACTTCCACTGCACATGTCTTGGTATTTTGATCACAACTTTCTCTGCAGAACTCAAAATCAGGTGATTCATAAACTAATAAAAAGCTAAAAGAGAAATTGCTACAACTTTTATGTTTACAACTTTGCCCATTTTAGCTTGGAAGCTAGTCAAAAATGTTGTCAAAATTGAAATACTGTAGCAGTCCTGGAGAGAAAAATTAAATCACGATTTTTGTAAATTAAATGGTCAAGACTGCAGCTCGCGTAGTCTGATGAGAAAATCCTTATTAGAATTGACTTCTTTCTTAACTAAACTTGGCTTAACTTCAAAGCCTTATTAAAACTGTACAGCTTGACATTGTTTTATCTTTGACATGCTATTTACATGCATTTGATAGCGTGCTTGCATATTGAATTGTCCCAAAAAACTAGTTAAAAGTCGATAGTGTACCTAGTGGTACAATTAAGAGGATTGAATCTCGAACTAGTTTAAATAGAGATTTGAGGATGAATTTGAGAATTTCGAAACCCTAGAGTGTCATATTATGGTAATTAGGAGTTCGAGGGTTAATTTGAAGTTAATCCGAAATTTTAGTGTTCTAGGGGCAAAATGGTCATTTTGCCACCCGAGGACAAAATTTGAATTTTCAAGAGGATTTGGATCAAATTTGATAAATTGAAGTATGATATGAGTATGAGGAGTGAAAAATATGAATTTTGGCAATTTTTCAGGTTTTGGGGCAAAAATGTAATTTTTCACTTTTACGGGGGTAAAAGTGCAATTTTGAAAAATTTACTCCACCAAGACCTTGGTTAAGTCTAGAAACTTCATTTAAGCTATGGATAAGTAAAGAAAAATGTGTGGTGGAGAAAGAAAGTCAAATGGATGACTAATAAATAATAAATTAATAAAATATGACATGTGTAAAAAAATAAATATTATTTTATTTAGCTTATAAATAGGCTTAAAATTCAGCCAGGAACCCTTGTGAGGGTCGGCCAAAGCAAAGCAAAGAAGGAAGAAAAGATAACATAAACCCTAGGCTGAAAATCAAGGGAAAAGAGAGAGAATTCAAGGAATCAAGCTTGAAAAAGGTAATTTTCTTGATTTTTCTTCGTGTTTTTCCTTACCCATGCTTTCTTTTCCATTTTCCATGCAAAAATCACAAGTGGATATGACAAACCCATGCTGGCCAAACCTCCATGGAGGGATTTTGAGCAATTGTTTTGATAGATTTTAGGTTGATTTAATGTTTTTAGTTAGGTAGAAATGAAATATAGCAAAATCTAGCAAGAAAACCAAATTTCTCACCTTGAACCCCATAAGGCCGAATCTTCTAGGAAGAGAATGGCTGTTGAAATTGATGCTAATTTGAGGTATTTAGGTGAATTTTGATGAATTATGAAGTTGGAAAATTAATGGAAAATTTTGGTGCAAAAATCAAAATTTTTACCTAAAGTGCAGACTGGTGCACTATGTGATTCGGACTGATAAATTGCATCACATTCACAGTCACTAAGGTAAATTGGGTGTAATTAGAGTATAGAAATTGAAAGAAATTAATTCAGAATTAAATTAGAGACTTTAGCCAATTCGAACGCGTGTAGGCGAACTAGGTCGAATATCGTGTTTAGATGATTATTTGGACAGTTGCATCGCATTTCATGCACTCATATAGAATAATAAAGCCTGAAATCAATTATGATTAATTGACATAATTTATTGAAATTCGTGTCGCACGTAACGTATAGGTAGTGAACCCTCCAACAAAGGCAAAGAAATTGTGTCGGACGATCGAGACTAAGAGTGTTTCGAACTCCTAAAACAGTGAGTGGATAAATTACCGTTTTCAATATCTAGAGTAATTTTACCTGTTTTCATGCTTTAAATGAATTGAAGTTTATAAATGATGTTTAAATTGAAAATTTGATTTTATAACACTGAATATGTGGAGACTTGTGTTGAATTTGTGTTTATGTATTCAAATTGAAATCTATGGCTTATGATCATAGGAAGCATGCTGGCTGGATTTATATTTGTATGAAATATGTGACTGTTTTCCCTTGTCTAAGTATACTAGGTAGAATTTTATTGGTCATGTTACGCTGTAAAAATTTTTGTTGATTGGTGGGTTAATTAGTCGCTACAGCGGCGGGTTTCCGTGGACCAGCCTATTAGAGGGGCATTGTAAAACCAGTTATTGTTTTTATCTCGGTACGAGCGGCGTGGAGGGTAACTCTTGAGGTAAAAATCGAGTTCACTTCACGTCGAACGACCACGTGGAGTTGAACTTAGCCAACACCAAGGATCGGCTGTGTTTTGAACGACTAAGAAATTTTAACAGCCTTGGCAGACTCGATTGGATGCTCTGATCAAGTGTCCGTGAGTATGAGATTTGGCCTAAGCCTAGTTTTTATGAAAGAAATCATAAGCCTTGTATTTTGATAAAATGAAATTGTTTTGTATGGTTGTACTAAATTTGGTGTTATGAACTATATTGTGATATCACGTTTTTTTATTGTCTTCATCAACTCGACTTTAGATGTCGTGGATGGTATTTATTTACTCATTGAGTTGTAAAACTCACCACCCTCAATTTTCCCCTATTTCAGGCTTACAGGCATCAGTAGATAGAGAGTTTTTGTTGAGGAGGAAGTTTGGAGTGGCAACCTTAATTTCCAAAGGTCCATCTCCTAGTCCATATCTCTTTGTTTTGGGCCCGCTTAGCATTGTAAATTAAATTTTATACTTTAGTTAACTTTATTACAGTATGTAATAATATATTTTGCTTTTACGCTACAAAAATTATTTCCGGATATCTATATAAAAAGTGTTTTATAAGAATATACATTATTTTATGGAATATTTTTTTATTTTATTCTATTAAATATAATTTTACTTAAATTACGTGTTTTAGATATCCAATTTCATTTTCGATTGCGAATTATGTATTCTCTATGCAAATATAACATTTTTACCAAATTTTGAAATTTTTGACAAAAAATGACCGAAACGCCCTTGTGAAGTGAATTTCTTTTTTTTCACTGTTTTGATCCAAAATTGGATAAAATGCTGACAAACATGAAAGTAGCAAATAGAGATTCACAGGGGAGTTGAAAACTGGTACAAGAGCCTTGCGAGGTCTCGATTTACTCTCGGGGGATGAAGGTCTATCGGGACATCACGACAGTTGTCACTGGCTCGATGGTAGTTCCGGGTCGTGACAAAAGCAACCGTTTAAGAGACTGTAGAGAAACAAAAAAAAAACACAAGATTTAGAGCTAAGATTCGGCCACAAAATCATTGAAGAAAAAGTCTCATCGAAGCTAAGAAGAAATTGAAGGATTCTAGAAGATTTGGAGATCAAGATTTCAACTCTTGGAGTTTCTTCATGCTTTTTGTTATTCTTTATTTTTCTTGGTTTGGCTTCAATATTTAAACTTTTTTTGATGATGATTTGTGACATTATGAGGAACTAATTTAATTATCTAAGATAATGATTGAACTCAATACGTAGTTTGAATTATTTATCTCTCTTTTTCTTATGCTTGATGGTTTTCAATTATTTATTTTAGTATATTCTTAATGCTTCTAATTGCCTAATCACCTATTAAATTGAATTGGAAACTTAAGTTAGATCAAGGACATATATGATAAATCGTGAATAGAATAGCGTATGATCAAATATACGTAGTTGATTAGATGATTTGATTTGCATATAAAGTAGGCATACATTTATAAGCCATACGTACCCAAAATTAGAGAATGAACTTAATGAATCTATCTTTAATTTAATTTGCATAAACATATATAATAAGTTAATTGGGAAAGATATTTTTACGAGAAACTCGATAGAAATTTGTAAATAATTTAGAACTCTAGGTTAATAACTAAATCCATTGAAGTAAGTTAAGAGAGAGGTACAATATTCAGATAAGTATTGAGGGATATCATAACATTAGGTTTGGTAGTTGATTGAATGTTTAAAACAAATTTACTGATTAATTTTAGATTAGTTTTAGTGTTAGTTTGTTAGATGTAATTTTGCTTTTTAAATATTTAAAATTTGATTGTTTGAATAAGATTAGTAGTTAACACTAAGAATTAATTTAATTTTCTATAAAATTGGCACTATACTTTTTACTATATTACTTATTTAACAATATGTGCACTTACATGGATAATCCAACAACAAGAAACTAAATCCAACTTAGGCTTAGCCTAAGCATGATTTGTTAAGCTTGAGCCTAGTATGACCCAACCCAAGATATTATTATATTAATAAGTAATTATTTTCTACTATATTTTATTTTTAAAATATATTTGTTATGTTAAAATATAAATATAAAATATTTTTAACTATTTTAATAATAAATAAATCTGATTGGGCGAATTGAGTTGAGATGGGCTCAAACATTGGCGTTGTTTCTAAAAGTGTCAACCGAGCCCAACCCCACGAGAGTTATACATGAGCCTGGTGACATTAGCCTTACAGGCTTGGCCCTAGCTTGCCTACGCCTAACTAGTGATATTATTATTAGTATTATTAAAAAATTAATTTTTAAATAATTTTAATTTGTTAAAATATATATATAATTTTTAAAATGTTAATATTAAAATATTTTTAATGCTTTAATAATAAATTATTTTAAATGGACAGGCAGGGATGGGGCTAGGTTCGGACCTTGAAATTAGAGGTGCCAACCGAGTCTGATCTAGCCTAACCCATGGAATCTTGGCATGTAAAATATAAATGGATGATTAATTAGTTGCAAACATGGATTCAAGTGTAGAATAAAAGTGTAACTGGATAATGATTGAAGAGAAATCCATATTACGTCCATTGAGCAAGAGATTGCATAAAGAAATTAATGAATGGAACGGTATTTTCCAGATTCAAACATGAGATCTAAGATTTCGTATCATGTTAAAAGAGATGGTTAGATTTGCAATTATCTAAAATTTTAAGAGATTAATTTAAGTATTTGGTACCTAAATTATAATAAAATATCTAATTTGATATTTAAAATTTAAAAATATGTAATTAAGTATTCAAATTTTTTTTCCGTTAAATATATTGCACATTTCTCTAACTTTTTAGAATACATTGTATTTTGTATTAGAATATGTCAATTTTTGGGTTTTTATTGGCCTTTGTGTACATGTCACACTTTGTGCTAATGGAATTGCGAAATGTATAATATGGTTATTAGAAGCAAAATTCAAGTATCAAATTGAAAATTTAAATTAGCATAATATTTAAAAAAGCCCCTAAACTATATACGATTATTCAAATAAGCCTCTCACTTTTTATTGTATTTAAATAAACTTTTGAACTTTTATTATGAGTTAAATAAATTCTTAGAACTAACTAAAAGGTAACTTGTTATTTTTAATCTGTCACGTGACATTTAATGTGATATGCTAACGTAATCAAGTAGTAAGTGAAGTAGTCAAGTTGCAATAATACGGTCAAATGCATTGTTAACGTGGTTTTGTGCCACTTGGATACCTCATTTACCACCTAATTACGTCAACGTGTCACGTAGATATAAAATGATAGTTATTATAGAGACAAAAGGTATTTACTTTTTTCATTAGTTTTAATGGTTTATTTAATTTAAAATAAAAGTTTAAAAATTTGTTGCAATAAAAAATAGAAGTTATTTGAATAATGATGTATAGTTAAAGGGCCTTTTAGATATTATGCTTTTTAAATTTTAAGTACTAAAAAAAAAATTTGAGTATAGTTCCGGATACCATATGAATTCTTAAATCAATTTTAAACTAATAGAAAATGGAATTTTAAGTTCTAATAACTTGATGATATATGGTAGTGTATGCATACGTGGAGTGCTTCTTCAAGTGGAGTTGAATATTGAAGCTGAGTAGACTTTGAGTACCTCAATCATTATCTTGACTTGAGTTGGGGATTGATTATGACCTTAAATACTTTCTCCTTTAGTTATTCTATCAACAATGAGGAAAAAATGAACTGAAAGAAAGAAATTAATTAGACTTTTGACCCATGTTTACCTCGTTAATTCCTTCAAGTGTAGTTTTCGGAGTTACACTAAAATTTGGAAGAACATATCCCCATATTGAGCATTTCTTGACGTCCAGAACGAGTCAGCTGTCCATCTCCTATCCTGCAAAAAGATTCGATTCCCACAATGGCCAAGCCAATCACTCTTTTCTTTAGTCCAGTGGATGGCAAGTAGGACCAAATCGCATACAGGGAACCAAAAAGTGCTCAAAACAGATAATGAAGGTTCTCTTCCGTTCCATGGTGTGGATGCTTCTTTAGAAGTAAATGTGGCGATGTTCCTTCAAGTTCCACAAGGGTCAACTCCATCCATTTCCGCCTATAAAAACATTATAGTAGCTTAGCAATGCTGAAAAACAAAAATGGACTTTCTGAAATGATAGATAGATTGATTAAGATTGTATTTTTTTTTTTTTTTTCTGAGAGCGTCTTGCATGAGGAAAGAGAGAGTGGGTTTGAGCCAGGAATGACTTGCCGCAAGTCACTTTCCTCAGTTAAGCTGCTGTCAATTACATATATGGCTTAACTGTGTGTTGATCCGGCCAGTTGTTCCTGCTCACTTTCGCTCTCTCTTCTTTCAGGTCAGATACACTACGAATTCAAAGATCATATGCTACATCTTTTGATCAATTTGTTTGTATTTTTCGTTTTCTTTTTGGACGATTATTATGCATGCACAACAACTATATGTACACAACATACGTTGCCAAGAGGAATAAAAGAGCTCCTTGTTAAGGTAAATTAATTGGTCGGAATAACAAGAACATGTACAATATCATATATATAGCCCTTTTATTAGTTCCATTCCACTTACATAAAATAAGAATTTGGTCCCAAACTTCTTAAATAGACTCAAGCAAGTTATCTACAAAGTGATTGGCGACAAGTAAACAGCTTGAATTTGTGGATGGCAAATTACAGACAACATTATGCTTGCCAATGAGATAATCCATAGTATCCATTGTATGAACAATGGTATGCACAACAGAGAAGGTATTGTTTTGAAATTAGATTTTGAAAAGGCTTTTGACTGGGTAAATTGAGACTCTCTCTTTCGAGTCATGGAGTTCATCGGTTTCGTGTTAAATGGTGAAGATGGATTCATGAATGCATATCCACAGTATGAGTCTCAATGCTTGTTAATGGATCGACCACACCTGAATTTCCAATGAAGCATGGCCTTCGACAAGGAGATCCATTGTCTCCGTTTCTTTTTATTCTACCAATATAGGAGCATTACATCTTTTACTCTCTAGAGCCGAGAGACTCCAGTTCTTTAGGGGTATCTCCTTATAAGCTTCTGGCATGACTATCTCACATCTATAGCTCATCAACAACACTATCAATTTTATGGACCCAAACCCTCACCATGTTCTTATAGTCAGACAGATTCTTCGATGCTTTGAGCTCTCTTCTGGTTTGAGAATTAATTTCTCCAATTCTTATGTTTATCCTGTTGTTGCGTGTAATTTGATTGGACATGACATTGTAGCTATCTTGAGTTGGGCAGTCGGGTTCCCTTCCAATCACCTATCTCAGCATTCCCTTTAAGGCAAATCCAAGATTTGCCAGCATATGGGAACTAGTGATCGATAAAGTCAAACAAAGGCTTGCTATGTGACAACACAAGTATCTTTCTTTCAATGGGAAGTTAGCCCTTATAAGCTCTGTTTTTAATTCCCTACCACTTTTCCATTTTTCAGGATCCCAAAGGTATTATCCAAAAACTTGAGCAGCTACATCATACTTTTTTATGGGGTCGAAGCTCAAATTATTAGAAACTCTCCAACGTTAAGTGAAATACGATGTGTAAACCTAAGAGATATTGCGATTTAGGCATCTCTAATATCAATCACAAGAACTTAGCGCTTTTGAGCAAATGGTGGTGGCACTTTGGGATAGACAATGATGTTTTATGGGGTCAACTTCTCTTGGAGAAGCATGGGGCTAATTAGGTTCAATGGATCCTAGCCTAAACGCACTTATAGAAGATGTCACCGATATGGAGGTGTATCATGTAGCTTCATGTTGTCAAATTTATCATGTAAGTGCATGTATCATTAACAAGCAATATAATAAAAAGTAGAATATCGTTCCCATGATGAATTGCACCAAAATCTTGCCAAGTACTAAAATTTACACAATTTAATTTTATCTAAACAATCAATTTTTAAACCAACTAAAAATTAAAGAAACCAAAATCACAATTTAAATAGAATTAATAAATCAAATAGGATCTAAAATTACTTTATCCCCTAAATACTTCATTTAAATCGCTTCTGCTCTCTCTTAACTTACTAGATAGACCCAAGTCAAACATTTTGGCATGCTTTCAAATACCAAATAAATTAATGAATTTAAGCTTTCTCATACACACTTAAATAATATAATTAGACACCAATGAATGGAAATATTTTATTATCATAAAAAACACATGGAGATAACATTCTCTCTCTCTTTCTTATTTTTTATGATAACAAAACACTCCTAGATTAAGAGTGTAATCTCTATATTCCATATGAATGTTTTAAATATTTATGTATAATGAGGATTACTACCCCTTAGTTAATGCATCTAGTTTTCTTTAAAGATTTATAATAAAATATTTATAATATCAATAATAGCTAAACAAGATATACAATATCAACAATAACTAAGCAAGATATATTGAATATCCATAATAGCTGGCACATGCTATTCAACAAAACCATAACTAAGTATCACCCACATAAATTAAACATAAAGACCTATCAAATTATATTTAAATTAGTCTTCCTTCTCCCCTATTTTGTCATCATTAAAAAAGATATCTAAAACTTCCCCTTAATAAGTGGTGATTATCGTTGTAGTATAGTGGTGAGTATTCCCGCCTGTCATGCAAGTGACTTGGGTTCAATCCCCGGCAACGACGTTAAAAACTTGTTGTTTAAGTTTCTACTCACGCAAGTGTACGTATCACAAATATAATATAATGATGAATAGAGTGTCGATCCCACAAAGAATTGAATTAATCTTTATTACTAACTACTAAAATTAAAACACCTTAATTTTATCTAAACAATCAAAATTAAAAAGGAAATTTTAAATTAATAAACTAAGAACTAAAACTAAAATTAATCTAAATCTATTAGTGAATTTATTTAAATGTGAATGACTACCAGACCGAAGATTATGATATCCCTCAATACTTCATATGATTATTGTCTCTCTCTCTTAACTCAGTTTAATAGATTAAGTTACTAACCTAGAGTCTTAAATTATTTATAAGCCTCTGTCAAGTTTCTTATAAAAATACATCTCCCAATCAATTTACTATATGTCTATGTAAATTAAATTGAAGAAAGATTTATTAAGTTTGTGCTCTAATTTTGGCTATGTATGGCTTATAGGTATATGTCTACCCTATATGCAAATCAAACCACCTAATCAACTAGGTGCATTCGATCATACGCTATTTTATTCAAGGTCTACCTAAATCTCCTTCATCAAGATTTAACCTAAGTTTCCAATTGTGAAACCCTGTCAAGCTCGTTAAAAGACGGTATCGTACCGAGTGGTACAACCAAGTTAAATTGAGCATCGAACTAGTTCAAATAGAAATTTTAAGAGGAATTTGAGAATTTTAAAACCTACAGAATGATTTAAAAGGGTGATTCGGAGCTCGAGGTCTAATTTGGAGTCAATCGGGAAAATTGATCGATTAGGGGTAAAATGGTCATTTTGCCATTTAAGGACAAAATAGGAATTTTTAAAAAAGATTTTGACAACATTTGAATAAGATTGACTATTTAGATTATTTAGAACATAATTTGAGGTTGAGAGGTGGAAAATTGTGATCCCGGTGAATTTTTGGAGTATAGGGGTAAAATCGTAATTTTGTCACCCTTGGGGCAAATCGGTAAATTTTCACCCCCGACACTTGTCAAAACTAAGGGATTATATTCATCATGGAAATGGATAAACATGATAAATGTGTGGTGGAGATTGAAAGTTAATTATTAAATTAGAAAAAGAAAATGGACCAATAAGCTTGTGACACGTGACAAGCCGTATTATTTTATTATTAAAGCATAAAAAATCAGCCCATAAAACCCCTTTTCTCTCACCATATTTGGCCAAAGCTACCAGAAACAAGAACAAAGGAAGAACAAAGGGAGAAACAAGAAAACCTGTGTGGAAAATCAAAGGAAAAGTGAGAGAAATCAAGGAAACGAGCTAAGTAAGTTGAAATTTCTTTAATTTTCCTTGAAACCTAGCTTACCCATGCTTTATTCCTTATTTTCCATGGCTGAATATTGAGTTATCATGCTGAAATCATGGAGGCCGAATGGGTATGGAAGAGAAATTGATATTGGATTGGCTTGATTTTGAACTATATTGATGTTTAGAGATAGTTAAACATGTTTATAAGCAAAACAACAAGGAAAATATTCATTTCCCTTAGGATTCTTCATTAGCCGAACCTAGTGTGTTGTGTGTGTTGATGGATTGATTCTTGTTTCAAGAAAAATGGCTTGAAAAATGATGCATTAGAGTGAGAAAATTAACTAGGAAATATCACGGTGTTAGTGCACCGAAATGATAAATTTTTCCTATGAAGAAGTGTAAGGGTTATAATGCTGAATTTGACATGATTTAAATGGTAATTGATGAATTGAGATAGTAGAAAAAGAATGGAGCAATTTGGAGTGAGATTGGACACAATAGCTATTTTATCGAGTAATCGATCAAAAAGCGTATTTAAACGATTAATCGGGTATTTTGATTTCCATTGCCTACATTCATTTAGATTTAGAGGGCTTAAAATAGTTCATGACCAATTGACACAAATTATTAAATTTTGTGTCATGTATTATGGATAGGTGGTGAGCCCTCGGATAAAGGCAAGAAAATCGTACTCGAGGATTAGCAGTCGAAGTGCTCGAATTTGACTCCCGAAAATTAGTGAGTGAACTTGCATTTCAAAATTTATTTGGGAATTCTAATTAAGTTGAAATGAATTGCTTGAATGATTATATATAATACTCATTAAAAAATGAGTCCCGGGAACAAGCCTTTAGTGAAAATATTTCTGTGATGTTGAAAATGATTGTGATGAATTTATGTACGTCTATATGATGCTTACTTGTATGGTTAAGAAATTTATGTGAACTTGATGTAACCGTGCACGTGTGACGTGGGGACAGCGAGACGTAACGCCCACGAGAAAGTAGATAATGCACATGCTTGTAATGGTGTGCAACGTGGGGACAACAAGACGTAACGCCCACGAGAGAGTGGATAATGCACATACCTGTAATGGTGTGCAACGTGGGGACAACCAGACGTAACATCCACGAGAAAGTGGATAATGCACATGATCATATTGCTTGGTGCGAGTAGGGAGTGTACCAGAGTTGAAGAGAGTGGGGTGGTGTATGTAATTGCATGTGATTTTATATATATGCTTGATATAGTGTGCATGAATGGAAAAATGTGATGTGTATGGTCTGTGAAACCCTTATTCTGTGACAGTTTGTGATAAACCGTCAACTTGCTATTTTGCTAGAATAATTGGTGTAATTACATGGTTGCTTCATTATTGAATGTTTAATACTTCCGGGTTAAGTGGAAGGGGTTTTAAACATTAGCTAGAGCAAAGTTGTCTCGTTTTCAACCAGTGCATCATGATTATCAAATTTCCTGGTTGACATTGCTTGTTCCCTTCTAAGGTTCGCTCACTGAGTTTTATACTCATGTTCTATAAAATTTCATATTTTCAAATTTAGAGGCAATTGCGACTTGGACCAAGTCGTCCACACAGGTTCGCCTTTTTATAGGTACTACAGCATCTCAGTAGTTATGCCTTTATTCAAAGTTACTCCGCTAATGGTCGAGAGTCTTTGTTTATGTACAAGTATATATATATATATATATACATGTTGGATTGATGATGCCTCGATGAGAGGGCATTGAATGACAGTGCTTTGAGATAATGCAATTGTAAACATGTGGTATACATGTTATATTTTGAAATATATTGAATTGTAAATCAAGAATTTTGGATTCAGAAATAGTAATGCAAGATGTATAAAATGTCGAACATGATTACCGGAAAAGGTTTGCTTGGGTTTAGTGGGTTATGCCCATTGGGCCCATGCACCGGTCATGGCCCGTGAAATTGGGTCGTGACACCAATTCAATCTAATTGGTGATCAAGCAACTAGAAGCATTAAGAACAGAATAAAATAAACAACTTAAATCTATTAAACATAAGTAAAAGAGAGTTAAATAAATCAAACTATATATTGAGTTCAATCATAATTTTAGATAAAAAATTTAGTTCTCCGTCAAGTCATACATCATCATTAAATAAAATTTAAACATTAAGAACAAAGCCAAGACTAAAAGAGAATAAAAGAAAATATAGAAAAACTCAAGAATTATATTCTTGATCTCCGAATCTCCTTGAATCTTTCAAATTCTTCTTAGCGTCAATGACTTTGTGCATGATTCTCAACTGTTAATTTGGTGTTTTCTTTGTTCGTTCGTTCTTTTCAAGTCCTCCAAAAAGTTATTTTTATAGGCTTTGAAGTAAGGCCAAGTTGGGTGAAGAAAGAAGTCAATTCCAATCAAACTATGTAAGTTGCAACCTTACCCAATTAATTAATAAAAATTGTAATTGCTCTAGGACTACTGCAGTGGGTCAAATTTGACAAGATTTTTGACCATCTTTCATGCTGAACTGGGTGAAGTGGTAAACATGAAAGTTGTAGATTTTTCTCTTATCTCTCTAATGGTCAAGAATCGTATCATTTGAAGCTCTGTAGAGAACGTTATGGCCAAAATACCGAGACATATGCGGTAAAAGCCTACACCTTGAAATTGCTCTCTTTTTTCCATTAAAATTCTCCTTTCATCAAACACTTACAAAAGTACAATTAAATCAATAACAACCTATCTTAACCATATTAACACCAAATTAAGCATAAAATTAACCAAGATTAGATTGACTCACCTAAAATAACTAATTTAAAATAATTAAATAAAATCTACTAATTTCTATACATTACTACAAGAACTAAGCTAAATTACTATTAAAATTAAACTCAAATAACTCTATATCATAGAGTTATTAGACTACGTGGGTCGCAGCATTGCCCAATTAATTAATAAAAATCATAATTGCTCAAGAACTACTATAGTGCATCAACTTCAAAAAGAGTTTTGACTACCTTTCAAGCTAAACTGGACAAAGTGTTAGACATGAAAGTTGTAGATTTTTCTCTTATTTTTTTAATGATATAAGAATCATCTCATTTGGAGCTCTGTAGAGAGAGTTATGGCTGAAATATCAAAACATGTGTAGTACAAGTATGCACCTTAAAATTGCCCTCATTTTTTCATTAAAATTCTTCTTTCATCAAATACCTACAAAAGCACAAATAAATCAATAACAACTTATCTTAACCACAGTAACACCAAATTAAGTGTAAAATTAACTAAGATTAGATAACTCACATAAATTAACTAATTTAAAATAATTAAATAAAATCTACTAATTTCTATGTATTACTACAAGAACTACATCAAATTATTATCAAAATTAAGCATAAATAACTCTATATCATAGAGTTATTAGTAGTTTGATAGTATTAATCATTCTAAAGCCAAGGGTATCGGGTGATGTTGTAGATAAATATGTCATCGCATTGGCTAGCCAAACTTTTTTCGTGTGGAATGTGTGGGGTTTGCAGGAAGGCTATGGGTCTTCTGGGATGAAGCTATTATCAAATTGGAGATTTTGGCCTATTCTTCACAACTAATTTATATGTTGATTGAAGATTTGATCAATACATGGATGTTAACTACTGTTTATGGTAGCCCTAAAAGAAAAAAAAAGGGACTTTATGGAAATCTCTAAGGCTAGCCAACGATTTACATTCGATGCCTTGGGTAATGGTTGGGGATTTCAATTAGATTGTGTCATCGAAAGAGAAGGGTGGATGAAAAAGTGTCAACTTACAACAATGCAATAAGATGATTGATTATCTAAGCCACTGCAATCTTTTTGACTCGAGGGCTACAAGTCCTAAGTTTACTTGGTGTAATAAATGGAAAGGTTTTAATTTCACCAAAGTTTGTCTTGATAGAGTGGTAGCTAATGACGAATGGAATGATTTATACTCTACAACAGAGGTGGTCAATCTCTCAAGAACACATTTGAATCATCAACCTGTACTGGTCCGGTGCTAGAGTCCTTTGTATCCAACCCAACTTGGGAAGAAATTTCAATTTGAAACTGCTTGGATGTCACATCTAGGATTTGGCGATTTTGTTCGTGATAATTGGTCATGTGTTAATAATAATTTCCTTTTATCTTTAGAAAATTTTGCAGATTGTTTAAAGGAATGGCGTTGTGAGGTTTTTGGATATATACATAGACGAAAAAGGCGAGTACTTGGGAGATTAAAAGGAATTCAAAAGAAACTAGATATTGGTCAGAATTTCTACTTGCAAAATTTAGAGTTACAATTAATTGCAGAGTATAATCTCATCCTTTATCAGGAGGAAACTATGTGGCAACAAAAAATAAGGTTGGATTGGCTCAAATATGGAGATGCAAATTCAAAATTCTATCATGTAGTTATTAAAGGCAGGAGGCATCCAAAAAATGTTAATGCATTGAAAAGGGAGTATGACATATGGTGCTTTGATCAAATGGAGTTGAAGCAAATGGTAATTCAATTTTTTAAGTCGTTATATAAGGATGATGGTATAACAGAAGCCATTGCTTTCAATCTAAATTGGAGATTAGATAGAGCTACTTTTGATAAGCTTTCTTTACGACAGAGCTACTATTGATAAGCTTTCTTTACCAATTAATTCTGATGAGGTAAGAAGGGCCTTATTTGGTGTGAATCCAAATAAGAACTTAGGGTGTGATGGGTTTCCTGTTGGTTTTTTCCAAAAAAATTGAGAAAACATTATACCAGATTTGATAAAATTTGTGCAAAATGCTAATTGTACTAGCCAATTTTCAGAAGCATTTAATCATACTCTAATTACTCTCATCCCTAAAGTAGAGAGTCCAGAGAAGATTGCACAATTCAAACTTATTAGTCCATGTTCAGTTCCGGTGAAAGTTATCAGTAAAGTGTCAGTGGATAGACTTCGGCCTATATTAGATGGCTTGATAGATAGAACGCAATGTGGCTTTATACTAGGGAGACATTTTTCAAACAATATAATGGTTGTACAGGAGGCAATTCACACCATGCAAAGTATGAAAAGAAAGGATGGAGCGATGGCAATTAAATTTGACTTGGATAATGCCTATGACAAATTGAAGTAGAATTTTATTCAAGGAGTTCTTGAAGAAATTGGTCTTCCGCCAATATGGATCAAAATAATGTGGACTAGTGACTTGACATATTCTTTTTCCCCATCAAGAAGAATTAGGCAAGGTGACCCATTGTCACCTTACCTTTTTGTATTATACATTGGAAAAATTTCTCATTTGATTAAAGAGGAAGTATAAAAAGGTCGGTGGAAATCTCTCCAAATCACAAGAAGTGGTCGAAGTCTCTCATATATTTGTTTTGCTGATGATCTTTTATTAGTTGGGGAAGTGTCAATTTGTCAAATGCAGGTTATGATGGAGACATTAGAAAAATTTTGCAGAGCCTCCAGTCAGAAAGCAAGTCAAACTAAGTCTAAAATTTTGGTTTCTTTTAACATAAGCATCTCCAACGCTAAAGCATTGAGCCAGATAGTCAAAATTCCTCTCACAAAAGATTTGGGTAAATACCTTAGTACGCCCTTAATTCATGGGAGAGTTGTTAAGAATATTTATTCAGATTTGATTAGTAAAGTAAAGTTGAAGTTGGAGACATGGAGTAGCCAAAAGCTTTCCATGGCAGGTTGAATATTGTTGGTCCAATTGATAACAAGTGTTATACCATCTTACTTGATGCAAACTATGTTGTTGCCGGATAATGTTATTGATGAGATTGAGAGGTTGCATAGAGACTTCATCTGGGGTCATTTAGGTGGTCCAAGGAAAACTCATGGTTTATGTTGGAGCAAGCTTTGCAATAATAAAGAGAATAGGGGCTTACAAATGTGAGATTTAAAGAAATTTAATCCCGCATTGTTAGCTAAGCTCGGCTGGAAATTATGGACTAATGAAAATAGTCTCTGGATTGAAATTATTAAAAGGAAGTATCTTCGAAAGATCAATTTTATGAAAACTGTTGCCAAGCCTTCAGATCCATATATTTGGAGGGGTATATTGAAAGTTAAAGCCGTCTTAGTGAAAGGAATAGGCAAAAACATTATGAATGGAAAGTCCACTTATTTTTGGATAGATTCATGGCTGCCGTGTGGTCCTATGATAAACTTTGCATGCTCAGAACTTTCAGAAATAGAAGCAAGGTTGCCAATAGCTACCTTTTGTAATGAGGTTGGAGAATGGGATTTAGAACTACTTATGCATGTTTTGCCTCAAAACATAGCTCTTATGGTAGCTACAATTTGGGTTGATTGCTCCAATTTAGAGCAAGATTCAATTTATTGGAGCCTTACAAGCAGTGGTGATTTTTCTATCAAGTTTGCTTATGAGATACAATTTGATGTTGTGTGCCTAAAGCTTGTTGCTGGAAAAAGATTTGGCAACTTAAATCGTCTAGCAAGGTGAAACTTTTTATTTGGAGAATTCTTCATAACTTATTACCAACTTCGACTTGGCTAGTGAAGAGAAAGCTGCATTCTTCAGTAGTGTGCTCGCGTTGTGGTTTGGCTAATGAGACGTTGATTCATGCTTTGCGAGATTGTAGAAAATCTAAAGAATTGTGGCTTCAACTTAATTTGGGTCTATCCAATGATTCTTTATGGAACTAAATATTCAACAATGGGCATTAAAAAATGTCAAGTTCCTAGAGGACTGATGTTTTACTATGGAGCTCAATTTTCATTCACTTTTTGTGGTATATTTGGCATTGGCGAAATCCTCTTCTATTCGATAATTCTTTTATTTGGCCTTCAAATGCATTTCAGCTTATTTAGTCAAGGGCCAAGGAGGCTTCGGATGTTCTATATCATGATACTTTTAATCCTGGAGCATGAGAAGTTGGTTAGCTGGGACAAGCCAAAGAGCTCTTTTGCCAAGCTTAATGTAGATAGTAGTGCTAAAGGCCAACTAGGAGTTGCAACCACTGGAGGAATTATTAGAAATGAAAATGGAGTATGGCTAGTTGGTTTTGTGTATAATATTGGTATTTCTTTTTCACTTACAGCAGAAATATGGGCTTTGTTTCAAAGGTTGAAGTTATGTTGGAGTATAGGTCTTAGAAGAATACAGGTTGAGTCAGGCTCTTTGCTCGCGTTACAAAAATTGCAAGGCTATATTTCTTCTATGGATCCAAATTTTCGTCTACCTAAAGAGATGTTGCACAGGCATTGGGACTGTTCCTTATCTCATATTTTTTGTGAAACCAATTAGTGTACCGATTAAATGGTCACACATTAATAGCATTTGCCTTTAGGATTACATTTGTTTGAACCACCTCCTAGTGGGATTTTACCTTTTTTATTTGCTGATGTATTAGGTATTGCATGGCCTAGAATGATGTGATAAGTTGTTTCTTTATTTTCCCATATACATAAGGTCATTAGGAGCCGAGTGGGAGGCAATTGCCTTATTCCTTCACCTTAGATATATCTTTGATGTCAATGTCATTTTATATATATATATATATATATATATATATATAAGGTTATTAAGAGCCAAGTGAGAGGTAATTACCCCCATTCCCTCACCTTGGATACGTCTCTGACATCGACATAGTTATTCCATATCTTCTTTATTCTATTTTGTGAGTCAAAAAATATTTATCATTTAATTTAACTTACCTCGTAACCTAAAAGAAATTAACTTAAGAAGAATCTTTTAGGTCCAAATGGCATATTTGGTTTATGAAATAGAATGGAATAAATAAAATAGGTATTTCTATGATAATGGAATAGAATATTTTATTATTAAATTTTAATAATTTATAATTAATTTAAAATATTAATAATTATAATTTAAATATTAATACTTTATTTATAATTTAATTATTAATATTTTAGAAATTAATATTTTATTTATAATTGAAATGTTATTATGATTAAAATATTAATAATTTTAATTAAGTTTTTAATTTAAAATATTATTTTTTATAAAAAATAATTAAAAATTTAAACATTTTTTTATAATAATATTATAACTGATAATTTGAATTTTAATATTTCACTTCTAATTTAATCATTAATATTTTTAAATATAAATATCTTATTTAAAATTTAAATGTTATTATGATTAAAATATTAATAATTTTAATTAACATTTAAATTTAAAATATCCATTTTATAACATATAATTAAAATTTAAGAGTTTTTCTTTTTTCACAATAATATTAATAATTGATAATTTAAATATTAATATTTTATTGATAATTTAATCATTAATATTTCAAAATATTAATATTTTATTTATAATTTAAATGTTATTATGATTAAAATATTAATAATTTTAATTAGTTTTTAAACTTAAAATATCATATTTTTAAAATATATAATTAAAATTTTAAACTTTTTCTCTTTTATAATAATATTCATAATTGATAATTTAGATATTAATATTTTATTTATAATTAATCATAATGTTTTAAAATATTAATATTTTATTCATAATTTAAATATTATTATGATTATTTGATTTTAACGAATAAAGAAACAAATGTTCCTTATACGGGGGAATGGCTAGGCGGCACCGAAAGGTAATTACCGTCCACACTACGTTTCGTTCCAAGGTCCAGTAAAAATCCTGCAAAGAACAGAAAACACTTAGGTGGCGTTTGTTTGCAGGATTGTAAAGTGACTTTACCTGTAATGTGCCTAATTAAATTACATTGCAGCGTTTGTTTTGTAATAGACCACTGCAATGTCAGATTGCAATGTAATCATATTGCAGCCCTTGGCTGCAAAGTGATTGCAGCCCAAAACCAATGCAATGTACATTACATTGCAGGCTGCAATGTTTGCAATGTTATTAAAGACATTTTTACCCTTCAACTTTATTATTTTATTAAAAATATTTTATAATATTATGATTAAAATAAAAACTATTAAACTAAAATATATAATATAAAAATTAAAAATTAAAAAATAAAATATAAAAAATTAAAATTTGTATAATATAGGTAAAAGAAATTAAAATATAATATATAATATAAAAAATAAAATTAAAAAAATAAAATATAAAAAATTAAAATTTATATAATATAAGTAAAAAATATTAAAATAAAATATATAATATAAGAAATAAAAATTAAAAAATAAAATATAAAAAATTAAAATTTATATAATATAAACAAAAAAAATTAAAATAAAATATATAATATAAAAATTATATTAAATAAATAAAATAAAATATACAAAATTATAATAAAAAATAAAAATAAAATATATGACATTAAAAATATATTTAAGAGATAATATTATATAAAAATTAATAATAAAAAATACAAATATATTAAATTTATATTTTAATAAATAAAGATAATTTTATAAATTAACATTACATTCCCTGTAAAGTACTTATAAAACAAACACTGTAATATTATCTTTCCTACATTTTAATTATTACATTACTTATATACCAAACACTGTTATCTTCTCTGCAATCACATTACCTGCAATCACACTACCTATAATCACATTGCTACCAAACGCCACCTCAAGTAAAACCTTACCTGGATATAGCCATTTATAACTGGTCGTAGTACGGAAAAAGACTAGTCATTCGTTTTCAAAGGGAGACGGAGAGCAGTCTCTTCCTCAGTCATCTATTTTCACTTTGGTTCACTCTAATGGCCACCACGAAAAAGCCATTACTCTTCTTAGTACTCTTACCCCTAATTTTCACGCAAATTACAGCTGACCCATCACCTGGAAACGTCGAGCCTCTCTCATCGGAACATGGCGACTCTGCTCTTAAGCATGAAGTTGACCACCTCAGGTCCAAGATTTCATTTTTAGGTACATTTACAGTAAACATATATATATATTTGCTATAACTTAACTAGATTTATTGTAATTAATGCATTTTTACACTGCTTTTGTAACTATTTTCTTTGTTTGGTTGCTGGGTAAGTTTAAGAAAGAAAAAGTGTAACATAGGAGGAAAATATAAGATTGTTGGCAAAATGCTAAATCTTCTATCAGTAAAGATTCATCTAGATTTCTTTGAAGCTCATTGTGTCTACACAAATTTTTTTTTTTTTTTTTGGTTTAGATAGTGTCACAATTTGATTAAGTTCATGTAATGGTAAGAAATTGAACCCTTTTGGTTAAGTACTGTTTTCTGCAAATTGTTAATTACCTGGATTTTGCATTCTATTTTCCCTGTCAAACCCCTGCTTTTGTGGTCAAGCACTAGGTTCTTGTATTCTCTTTAGTAGTTTCTCTTTAAGCCGCTCTTTACCAAGAGTCCAAGACCATTGGATTATTAGACTATCAATATATGTCAGTAACTTAGTTCAATATATACACCTCTGTTGAATAACACGCATCCTTTTCTTCATATTTTTCTAAGAATCAAGTGTTGATGAAAGAATCCGTGAATTGAGGGGAAAGGATGAGAGTATTAGACGGTTGGAAACGATCATTCAAGAGAAATCAGACACGATCTCATCATTAAAGGTTGAGATAGACTATTTCGAGGTAAGGTTACAGTCTTTTCCCTTCTGTTTGTTTCTTGTTCATCAGAAATAGGTTGGAATGTTGACTGATTTCTACTGTGTTTCTTGGGAGCTATATTTTCAGTTAAAAGATAAACGATGTATAATTCCTTGACAGAAAACTTTTTCTGCACATTTTTCTTTATTAGCGAAAAGCATCTCTAGATGCTAAGGAGAAGATGAGTAACACACACGTACAAGCTACTGAACTTGAAAAGCAGGTTGGTTAGTCATGGATTAACTTTTGTAGTTACTGTTTTCGAGCTGCTTTGTTCATTGAAGACTACCCTTTCTAACAGGTTGACAATGTTAGAAAGGAAATAGAAATGCAGAATAAGAAAAAAGTTGCACTGGAAGTTCGATTAAATGTAGCTGAGGAAAAGATCGGGGGACTAACTGTGAAACTAGAAGATGTAAGTAATGCCTTTTTCTAATTGCCTTTAAGTTCCTTGTCTTTGGTGCTGTTTTATCATTGCACATAAGTCCTGCTGATTTCTGATGCCATAGTCTAGCAGTTTTACAGACGGTTAATATTCCCTTCTGTTCTACAAAACGGTTTCTTTTTTTACTATATTCTAATTGGCAAGGTTCTCCGACTTTATGAAATTTAATCTTTAAAAGGATGGAAAATTTTATTCTGTATTCCAGTACTTGGTAAATTTGCAGTTAACAAAGTTGCTAGTGTTTAAACCTACCGTGACACAAGTTTGAATGTCTTATCTTTTTCTTTTTTCTCCTTCTGTCATTGTCCCCATTGAATCAGCCAGGCAGTTAGCATACTAGTAGAACTTTGAGTGTTTGGTAAGCCCATGGGATTTATGTTGCTCCAACCATCTTTCAGATGTACTAAATTATGTTTGAGCTGGTGAGCGTCAAGGGTAGAGGTCAAGTTTTATCTTAACAATTTATTTTTTCATAATTCCTTCTTCGAAATATCCTTGAGTCCCAATTTTTCATTATCTACATTTCTTTCTTTTCTTTTCTTGGTTGTTCTGACATAGAATTCCACCTTGAAGAGCTGATTACCAAGCACTATATTAAGTTTCCAACTCTGTGTGTGATAAGGACATGAAATACAAAATATTTCTTATCATCTTTTTTCAATTTCATGACATGCCATAAATACACCATTTTCCTTAAAATTTATCTGTTCATAAAGACTACCATAAAAGTTGGATTTCTTTTGTGAGAAGGATTGGGGTATTTGTTGCCTTCACTGCCACGTTTCTTAGCATTCTTCTTATATTATTCTCCACTGTTATATGCAACATAAGAATCCTCACTTCTTTCTGTTTGTTCTCCCTTGTCCAGCTTCAAAGGATTAACAGTGAACAGAAATCCAAAATTCAAAAGGCTGAACATGCACTTCAACTAGCACAGGTTTAAAAGAACTTACTGGTGATATACATTGCTGCTATGTTCTTGAGAATTGAACTAACTTTGTGGTATTTGTAGGAAGAAATGATGAAAGCAAAATTAAGGGCAGCTTCAGTATCTAAAGCACTAACTGAGGTGAGGAATCTGGATTTTTAAGGTATGGCAGTTTTGGCCGCTTTGTGGACAACCTTATTGACTATTTTTTTAAAGAGGTCCAGTGTTTTATTTAGTTCCAAACTTTCAGAGAAATTGAATAAATTAAGTTTGGAATTTGACCACTAATGCTAGAGTACTGATGCTTTTCAAATCACACCATTATTGGTGAAAACTTGTCCAATGTTTTTTGAGATTGGTCTCTAGATAGCTCAAAGTGTTTAGTTGAGAATATAGGTAGAAATGAATGCAAATCATGTTGAGTTTTGCTTGCAGGGAAAAATTTTCAGTTACTTCTGCCATGTAGGGCTCAATACTTGTTGTAACATATACCAGTCTCAATGAGGTTAAATGTGGAAGGGAATGAATATACCATTTTGATTATGTATGAGAGATGTTTTAGGTTGACATGATTTAGGCATCCCAATATCTATCATGAGTTTGTGGCAAAGAGTGAAAGTAGATTTAACCAATTAGGTAGAGCCAAAGTTTTTGGTCCTTCCTTTCAGTTTGGTATGACTGTCATACTGTTAGCAGCAAGCATATTGCACAAACATAAATATAAATACTGAATATAACTAGTTTGTTGATTTTTTATAAAATAAGGGACCTTTTTACTTGTTCATCTCTGAAGTTAAGGCCAGTTTCAGCTAAACCTGGAGTTTAGATTTTGTTGTGATGCCAAATTCAGCATAGCCTCTAATGTAACATGTGTACCTTTCACACATGGATATTGCAACAGTTAAAACTTTATGAAAAGGTGAAATAATTGATGACCACCAACCAAAATGATCAAAACTGTAGGAACTGGTTATTAATTTGAGGTCTATGTATCTCAGGCATTCATTTTGAAGGCATCCTTCAATGCTTTATTTTGAAATTTACTCTATACTTTGTTACTTATATGTACCTAGTTGTATGGGTAGAGATGGCCATGAATTGGGTACCGCCAATTTTGCCTGACCTGACTCTAACCTGTTTGGGAGTATTAGTTATGTTTCTCTCAGTCCCAAAAGGTCTATACTTGTCAACTACCTGAACCCACCATCTTATCTGAGAAACAAGATGAAGACACTCAAGTACCCAACCTGTCCGAACTCAAAGTGAGATTTAAAAAAAGAAAATTGAAAACCTACTAAACATTCTTCAGAATCTCACCATCTCATGGCTATAACAAGATCACGAATTTTGCCGTCAAACTTTTAGGCACTAATGCTCTATTGTGGAAAAGGGAAAATGTAAGTATATAAAAATGATAGGTAGTTGCATAATATTTTATGAATTTATATCACAGTTTCATTCCAAGATAATTGCAAAGAGTAATGGGCATGATTAAGTATGGTGTTTCCAAATCTATGGTAGAAGGAAAATATGGTGAAAAAAAAACCAGTACGAAAGTGAGACAAGATAGAAATTGAAAAGAATAGAAAAGAAAAGTGTGAGATATGCTATAGTAAAAGGAGATCAAAGAGGGAGAGAATAATTGAGACCATAAGAGCTCAAGCAAAGGAAGAGGAAAGTGAGAGAGAGAAAGAGAAACAAGGGAATAAAAAATTTAAGATAGAGGAATGAGAAGTTTGCCTGTGTAGCTGTTGCTTTTTTGAGAAGAGTAATGGGAGGAAATGAGCCACAGAAAGAGATGTTGAAGACATCAAGAAGAAAACAGTTTGATAACAAAACTAACTGAGAACAAATAAATGGTAAAGGGTTAAAGAAATTGAGAAGAACTAAAAGTTTGTTTTGCTCATTACAACAATAAGCAACTAGGTATTTAGATTGACTATCATTGCCTTTTCTACCAGTATCTTGTAGTAAGCCAAAACTAGTTTGGATAAGGCTTGATTGAGTTGAGTTGAATTGAGTTTCTATATTTTGTCCTACATCATCAAAGCTCCTATTTTGATGATTTTTTATTTGATTCTTGTGTTCATCTGTGCTGATTTAACTTTGAATTTATTGATCGTAACCTGCAATCAGGTCCACGGAGAGTGGCTTCCACGTTGGTTAGCGGTTCATTTATATCATTTTCAGGTATATTTTGTGGGTCAGTGGCAATGTTTATAGCAGACATCTTTTTATGATTGATTGTTTGTTATATGCAGTCCTTCTTGGTGTCTCATTGGAATGAACTCGGGAGACCTGCTTTGGACATTACTATCGAAAAGGTCTAGGTTTTGGCCTCTTAAGATCTAAAACTCTAAAGCTGTAGTATATACTACATGCTAACTTTTGCTATTAAATATGCTTTTTGCAAGAAATAATTTTATATTTATCTGATGACCATTCTATTGCTCCAATCAATCAGTTTGCAATCTTATTCCTTTTTATTTGTTTAACAATATTCTTCAGGCAGTGGAAAAGAAAGATCAACTTAAAAGGTGGGCTGAGCCCCACATTAGAAATGTTGATATGGTAAGTCTGAACTACAGTTTCATAATTTCCAGGTATATTTTGTGGGTTAGTGGCAATATTTATAGCAGACATCTTTTTATGATTGATTGTTTGTTATATGCAGTCCTTCTTGGTGTCTCATTGGAATGAACATGGGAGACCTGCTTTGGACATCACTATCCAAAAGGTCTAGTTTTTGGCCTCTTAAGATCTAAAACTCTTAAGCTGTAGTGTATACCACATACAAACTTCTGTGATTAAATGCTTTTTGCAAGAATTAATTTTATGTTTATCTGATGACCATTCTATTGCTACAATCAATCGGTTGGGAATCTCATTCCTTTTTATTTCCTTAACAATATTCTTCAGGCATTGGAAAAGAAAGATCAACTTAAAAGGTGGGCTGAGCCCCAAATTAGAAATGTCAATACAGTAAGTCTGAACTATAGTCTTTCATAATTTCCAAGGATGTTGTATTTGCATCAGCACTCTCAAGGTTGACCCTAAGGTTTTATTACATTTTCAAGTGTCTTATGAACTATTATTTCAAAAGATTATTTGCTGCTAAATTTAGTCTCATATCTTGAATGGTTCAGTCCATTCACACTTTAAATGAACTTGGTTTGAGATTAGAGCTTTTACTATTGCTCTCTTTCATTATACTATGTTGGATGAAATTTTGCACATGCATAATAGGTGGGGTTGTTCATGCAGCTGTCTCATTTCTACATATGCCTTATGGAGACGCCAGTGTAAATCATGCTCTGCTTCTCTATTGCCTAGTAATGTAAAATAATATGCACACCAGTGTCAAATGTGCACTGCTTCTCTATAGCCTACCAGGTTAAAATAGTTTCCACAAGCATCATTTGGTAACAATGATTCCTGCTTTTGAGCAATTGCCTTGTTTCGGAGCTTCTATTGGATTGGGCCACTGAAAATATAATGAAATTAACTTCCTCATTTGGTTTATTTATTTATTAATATAATTAGTCTTTCTTTTGTCTCTTCAGCTGGTGGAATTTTATTAGATAAGCGATGTCTTCTTCTCTATGTTTAGTTGCACCTTTAAAGCATATGTCATACAATAAAAATCTTAGGGTCAATCCATTTGTATAATCTCTTTTCCTCACACTTAAAACCATTGCAAGGTACCCCTGGCATGTGTGATGATGTTTGAAGCATTTTCTATTTGCTGTGGATTGATATGTTGAATTCTCAACTGATCACAAGTTATATTTTGTGAAGCATTGGATCCCAGTGATGAAGGAAGAATGGTCAACTTTCATAAACTGTCTTGAACCTCTTTGTCAGTTACTGCTTTCTAAAAGTAATGAGGTCTATCATGCATCAATAAACTCAATGGCACCACATGTGGTCAAGGCACGCACATTAACAGATCCTTACATTCAGGTAAATCAGCATCAAGGTCAAACATATCTTGCACAGTCAACTCTATGACGTTCTCTCTAATGGAAATTGCATATCTTTTGATAGGAGGTGAAGAAGTTTGCTGAGCCATACATCAATCAGGTTGTGATGGTGACAAGACTTCGTTATGAAACAATGGAAGTTGCTTTGAAGCCCTACGCCAAAAAGATGATTCACACTTATAGGAAACTTGTCAATTCTGCTAGTCTATACCACCATCAGGTAACATGTCTCATGTCTTCTATTTTTATGTTGGTATGTACAAATTTGACCACTGGTGATCGCCATGCCTTCTGATTTTATTACTATTGTTATGGGTTCATGGCCTTTTGAGGAATAATCTGATGGGATTTTTCCAATATCAATCTACATGGCTACAATACACAAATAATGTGCTATATAATTCTGTTAATTAGCATTAATGAGTTTGCTCCATTCCACTGCCTCAAGTGTGCCAAAGATCAAACATTATGATAATTAACCAAAAGTCATCGACATAAACTAGCTCAATGTTTCCTTCACTTTCATTGTCACAAAAAGTTGTGCATGAGGTATAATCCTGTAAAGAGAACTGTTATTGTCCTTTTTTGACTATTAAAAGACAACTAATAAAAAGAAATTAAAGACTAAAGAAACAAAAGGGACTCTTAAGCATGCTTTCTATGCACTTTTTGCCTAAAAAAAGGCATGCTAGGCATGAAAGGCATCTGCCCGATCAAAGGTGCCACAGCCCAAGCAGTGGTAGGTGTTGCTATACTGCCTTATGTTTACACAGATAACACTTAATTGAATTGGAAGAGACAGTAGAAACCAATTTATATTTTCTAGTGAGAGGAAGTTAGCAATTTTGGAAGTTTCACATACTATATAAATGATTTGCTTATTAGGCTCTCAGAATATCTAGGTTCTGCTTGTTAGGTGGTGAAATTTTGTTTTTGTGGTATATAGAGTCTGATTTCTTAATTTTGAATGGTTTGAAGTGTTTCAAAAAAAAGATTTGTAGTTTTGACATGTACTTAGGTTTCTGAGAAACTAATTTTAAAAGTATCATTAAATTTTAATGGAGAATATCACAGATGTGTTTGATTATGAAGGAAAATGTAATAAGTTTTAATACTTTGGGAAGGTCTGAGCACAGTAAGGTGCCTGTTAGCTTGAGCAGGTCTATTTATTACTAGAGTGAATGTCTAACAACTGTGTGATTATATGGCTAGATCAGTGTGTTTTCTGCAAATTTCTTACACATTTTTTGTACTCAGGTCCAAGAAACTCTTAAAAGCCATGAATTAACAAGAACACTTGCAAATATGGATCTTGCATGGTTTTTGGTATGTGCTTTTTAATCATAACTTACCACCCTTTTGCTCTGTTTCTTGTAAATTTTAAACAGGAATAGTTTGGCTTTGGTATGACCCTTTATCAGTAAGTTTTCATGCTTGATGTTTATGAGTTAGCTAAACATTCTTTCTCCAATTGTCACAGGCGACTGCGGTATTGATTCTACCCATTATAGTTCTCTTTCAGCTGTTTTCAGTTATCTTCAGGGTAGGTTTTTTCTGTTTTTGTGACAAAAATATTGCACGATTCAACTTTTTCTTAGATTTTCCGTCCCTAACAAAGATTCAGATAATTAAACAAATTTCATCTATCAGAATGCATTAAAATTTGGTTTGACCTTTTGCAGTAGAAAGACAAAACAGCATGTTAGTGTTGGCCACACACAACAGAGGGTCAAGCGACGTCATCCTGACAAATGAATCAGTGGAGGTGAAGTACTCCCAACAATTTTGGCTCCTCGAAATTGAGTTGCTCCCAAATGTTATAACTAGCAAGTATTGACCAAAAAACGGCACAGCTTTTCATTATTTATGTGCCAAAAAGTAGATATTAATGGGCTCATCTATAGAAAGTTTATAATTTTAAAGATTTCTTGGTTTCATGGTATTTTAGGTTTAGTCAAATTCACTTTGATTTTGTTCAGGTTAGCTGGAGTAAGGAATTCTTGGGAAATGACATGAGTTGGATGAATCAACAGAATGCTTCACAAGTCATGTGAAGGAATCATTTTAGTAGCAATCGAGTTGGTTGAAACGATGAATTGCAATCAAATATAGCAATTGAGTTAGTGTCAGCATCTGGCACCCATCTCTCAGTGCCTCAAGCAACATTATCATACAACTTTCTTCTTTAGGCTGCATGTCCTTTGCATATAGAAAATGAGTCTTAACACCAATCTCTTCCAGCAAAAGGGAGTGACCTAGTTAAGGGTAGAGAAGTCGACGGGTTGGGTACTTTATACTTTTTGAAATACTTGAACTCTAATTTTATAAAAAAACTAATTATCTTAATTCTATTAACTATTCGTTTAATTTTAAAATTACTATATTAATTTTAATCTTAATGCATTCTCACTATCCTATAATTATTTTAATCTATTTAAATACCCGATTAAATGAAAAAATTATTAAAATCTTCTTCATGGGTACTTAATTATCCAATTAACTTTCTAATTTCATAACTTTCTTTTAGATTTATATATTATATGTTTAGATAAATAAATGTATATATATTATAATTAAAAATTTTATGAGTTATAATTGTTACAATGTTAATACAAAATAAAAAGTAAATATATTTATATTTAAAGTACATAATATATACACATACATTCATAAAAGTATTAATGTCATCATATTAATAATTAGAGTAATTATACTTAAACATAAATAACAATCTAATACTTTTTTAAACATAATATTCAATGATATAATATTCAAATTATTTAATCAAATTAAAAATCTAATAATTTTTTTAATTTAAATATATTAATGTCATTATATTAATAATTAGAGTAATCATACTTTTCATATATTTGTTCGTTTTTAATAAAAAAATTATTTATAAAATTGGTAAAAATTATAAATTTTTAATTCAATTATTAAAATAATAATAAAATATTTATAAATAATAATCGGGTTCGGGTAACGAGTATTCAAAAGATAGTACTCTAATCCTACTCAAATCTGTTTATAGAGTACTTTAACCTGTATAATCGAGTCGAGTATTCACAGGTACCCTATAATAGGGTGTCCGTTGACATCCCTAGTTAAGAGTCAAGAGAGTTGGGATTTTCTATCCAATGGGTTTGTTTTGTTTCATAGAGGATCTCCTAGTCTCTTTCATTTCATATTACAAAGGTAATCTCAAAAAATTATGTAGTGAAATGAGGTGTTGGATAACATTCTGCTCAAATCGATACTTGATTTTTACTAAATTATCTAAGTCGCGCGTTGTCATTCTCATATGTATGTGTGTGTATTCACATATGCATGTATGTGTGTATTCATCTCCATTAGTAGTGTACCATATTGTGACAGAACCAAGGTGGGCAAGTGAGCATTTTATAGCATAGGCATGGATAGAGTGGGGGGCACTCGCTGTTGAAGTTGATCCCAACCTGAAAATTTTGTTCCACTTGCTTCATTCTGTATACGAATCCGATCCAACTTGACTTAAACTTGAATGCAATTTACCTTGATTTAACTTGAAATGATCTAAACTAAACTTAAATTGAGTATAATTTTATTTTTCAAAAATATCAATTTAAATAAATATAATATATAACACAATCTACTCATATTTAACAACTAACTATTTTATAAAATTCTTTCCTTTTCTCTTGTATTTTTCTATTATTTTGGATGTTGTTATTCTTAATTGAGTTTAAATGGTTTTAGAGAAAAAAATCAAATTCTTTCTGTTATTATAATTGAATTTAAATTTTACATATATACATCATAAATAAGTCCCTTTTTTTTTCACTCTTAAAAAAATAAAATAAACTATTAAAATAGATAATAATAGCTTTAAAGACAAAAAGTAATTCATTAATTGGTGGGGAATCAATAATAAAAAGCAGTGCAATGAAAATGAAAATTAAATATCAATCAATAAAAAATTATTAATTTTTATATTCAATTGTATCTGGTTTTCCTGTCTACACCCACAGCCTTCCATCCTCACACTTGTCATCATTTATCCAACAGTGGCAGGCATAAATTTGCTTTGAGAAACAGGGAGTGAGGCTTAAGTAAGGAAGTGGCAGGAAGCATGATCCTTCTCCTGTGGTTTTAAGTTATTTGCCATGCATGCAAGTGCTACTTATCATATGATCATTTCAACCATAACAACATAAAATTTTTAATTTTAAATTAAAAAATCAAAGTTTAAACAAAAAATAATCTATTTATTGTAATCTTATGTTACATGTATTAAAAAAAATCAATAATAATCTACTTATCACATAAATACACAAATATTTATCTTATTGATTGATGCATGATCTTTTATCTAAAGAAAAAGATTGAATTCCTCTTTCGTCGTTTCTATAATTGAACTGTCTAATACTAGTAATAAAATTATAATAATGACACTTAATTTTCACATGGTTTAGCAGGGCAGGCTTCACGTTAGAGTGATCCCAGATTTGTGACAAAAACCCTAAAATTGTATCTTTACTCCCCATGCCAGAGACAAATGTGTTGTTACCAGAATGAGCATTTTCGTTGGTTGACTTGTATATTTGTCAGGGGCTTAGGCTACAAAATGACATGGATCTAGAACATTGATTTGGGAGGCAACATTAAAACTGGAAAGAACATGGATGGTCTGGAAATGAATATAGTAATTAGGCTTTGGGCACGCCCCATTGGCCTTTCATTTGGAAAAATTTGCCAACAATTACTAACTCAAGAGGCACAATCCATTAGTATTGGCAAATGCAAAGGGATGAACCAGCTCAGCTCTCACGTGAAGAAATGTGCTTTACCTGGTTCTCATCATCCACCTTCAATCATGAATTTATCCTTTTCCATATTTGAAGAAAGGCCAGATGTGAAGATATCTACTATATATAAAAGTAACATAATTTGATTTCTCAATTTCTTTCAATTGAGTGTCTAATTGAATTCCAATTGAATATCTAATTGAATGACAAGTGTCATTCAATTAGAATCTCTCCCTATATATTTAATTTTGTAATTAAAATCAATTTATTTTTTTCTCTATAAACAATTTATCTTTTAAAAATATCAAATTAAAATCTAACACAATATAATTTATATTTCTTTTAACATTTTCCGTAGCGTAGCTACGGGTATCATCCTAGTAATAATAATAATAATAATAATAATAATGAGATTAACTTAGACCATTCAGATTGGATCATGGGCACAGCCATCTGATTTATAACTTGTCTATCATCCCAACACCCTAATCCCATCATCGAAAGATGAATATACAAATATAAAATTAGTACTTAAATATTTTGTTTAATGATAAATATATGTATCTCTTTTAAGAAGTTGGTCTCAAATCCTCATCTTCAAAAGTTAATTTAATAAACAACATAAAGTTAGGTATGAGTATAACTTTAATGCATCTTATCACTTCTCATAAAATAAGTAAACATTTTAAATGTCTTATTTAATCAAATGTGTTAATTTTACGTTACACATTTTTCTTTTTCATTTCTTTCTTTCTGAGATTATAAAAATAATAGTATGACTTTTATTAATACATAAATTGACTTTTAATATTGTTAAAAAATTAGATGAACTACGAGCAACCATAAATTGACTAGCTAAATGAACAATATAAGTAATATCAAGCTAAGTAAACTTCCAACAATTTAGTGATATAAAGTAGGATTAGGGAGAAAAGTACAATCCATAGAAGTAAGTTTAACATTAGGCTCCAATAGAGTAAAGATAGACTTGTTACCGTTAATACCAATCCAAGAAAGTAAAGCAGATGCATACTTAACTTGAGAAAGATAATAGTCATTAAAGATGAAGAAGACTTCAAGCTCCAATAAAATTACTAAGAAACACAAGATCTTTCATTTCAAATTGTTGACTAAGATTTGTAATTTTGTAATGCAATTTTTATCATCACTAGTGATGGTCACATCATCAACATAGAGAAGAAGTAGAACAATGCCATGAGTAATATTCCAAATAAATAACAAAATCATGAGGGCTAGAAATAAAACCAAACTAAGCAATAGTGGAACTAAATTTTGCCAACAAGCCTCTTAATGCTTGTTTCAAACTGTACAAGGTTCATTAAAACTTATAGACCTTAATAAAGATAATGAAAATAACCAGGTGGAGACAACATGTTCACTTTTTCCTATAAATCAAGATTGAGAAATACGTTCTCGATATACATTTAAAGAAGTGTCCAATGTTTGATAGTAGCAATAGCTAAAAAACTGTGAATAGAAATTATGCGAGTTACAAGAGTAAAGGTTTCTTCATAATCTATCTTATACTTTTGACCATAACCTTTGACCATTAAGCAAGCTTTATAATGTTCAACAGATCCATCTAAGCTGGTTTTGATTTTATAAATCCATTAGCTAAAAATAAGAGTTTTACTAAGAAGGAGCACCACTAAATCTCGAGAATTAGTTTTTTAAGATTTTGAAGCTTGTCTCACATAGTTTGTTGCCAATGAAGGTCGATATTAACCTCATGATAAATTGAGGGTCATGCAAGGTTACAAGAGCATAAAAACAATGATAATCACAAATTTGATGAAAAGTTTCTTTTAACCAGGTGGACCAACTAAGGTTAGGAGCAACTATAGTATTAACAACTAGATTAGATTCTATAAGAGTTTAGTAGGGATAGGAATATGAGTAAGCTGTCACATGCTAAACTTTAGTCAAACTTTGAAAATAAAAGCATAAGAAAGCCTAAAACCTTAAACAAAAGCAAAAGCATAAGAAAGCAAAAAAAAAGAGAAAAGCTTAGAGAAATGGAATGCTTTGATATTTCTCTAGTGTGAGTACAAATGAAGAGAAGGGGTATTTATAGGTTGATAGCCCTCCTTATTAAATAGGATTAGGATATATGAAATGTGAGGTTCGAATTTGAAAAAGTCTAGTAAAATTCAAATAAAATTATAATAAAATTAAATAAAATCTAGGTGAATCTATTTACATTTGACTCAGCATTTACAAAGATTTAAATTAAAATAAAATCCTTCCGAATGTGGGCTAGACATCAAATCAAGCTTGTTGGCCTGTTATACTGCTAGATTACTTAGGCTGTTTGGGCTACTGGGTAGTATGTGCTACTTGCTTACCAGTTGTCTAGGTTGTCTACTTGCAGACCAAGGCTATTTAGGTTATGTGCTCAAGGATGCAAAGCCTACAACTAGTTTGACAACTTCCACACTTTGTTTGGCACCTCCAACAACTTTCAAGTTTGGTCTAACACCTCATATGACTTGAACCACGTACCATGACATCCTCCCCCACTTATTTCTACAACGCCCTTGTTACCCCATGGAAAAGCTCCACCTTGTCTTGGAATTGCCATAAGTTCTCTATTAACTCGAACTTGCCTCAATATTTGACAACACCTTCCATGTCACTACATAGTAGTGCTTTAGCATATAGTTCTTTTCCATTAGCACTCGATCGGCCAACACTTGTCCCACGTCACGTTCAAATGTTGCTCTAATTCCCACTGATGTCCTCTAGCTTACTCCTCAACTAGGATCATGCTCATTTTCATGGTAATACTTCAACATACTTATGTGAAAAATCAAATTTCTTTCAACTTGGGTGGCAACTCCAACTTGTAAGCCACATTTCTGACCTTCTTCAACACTTGATAAGGTTTTTCATAATGTCGAATTAGTCCCTTAAGGAGACCTTTGTTTTTAACACCAAGTGTAGCTTCACCATAACTAAGTCTCTACTTTCAAATATGTCTTTCTGCGTGATTGATTGGCCCTCTTCTTTATCTTTTTGGTGGACTTGTGAAAACATGCTCAAGCTAAGTCTAGTTACTCTTACCAAGCTCTTGCTTGTTTGTATGTTACAAGCACTGGACCGGTGTGTTGGTTCCAAATATGAGTGCTAGAGGGGGGGTGAATAGCACTAATTTAGCTCTTTAGCAAGATTAAGATCTAATCGTAAACCAAGGAAGGTAAAACAAGAAAGACAATAGACAAAGGATTTAGAGTAGCTCGGTCCAAGACCTACATCCACTACCTTGATTGTCCAACTAAGGATTTTCAAACCAATCACTAAAAATAGTAGAATTCACAAGCTTCCACCAAGCTTTTACAATGGCTTTTACAAGGCTTAGCCATAACCTTTACACTAGTTTTTCACGGGCTCAACTAAAACCCAAAGTGGTTTTTCAAAAGCTCAACCACAACCTACAATAATGGTTTTTCAAGGGCTCAACCAAAACCCAACACCTAACTTTTCAAGGCTAAGTTAGAACCTTTAGTTTTTCAAGCAACCTAGCTTGAAACAATCACTTAGAGTGAATCCCTCACTCTAAGAATACAAGAATAGAAGTAGAGAAAGTACTTATTGATCACACGGTTGATCTAAGTAGTACAAGTTCAAGTGCTAAACATAAAAACAAAAGATAGGCGTTTGAGTGCAGTGAAGTGTACAAAGAATTTTTAAGTTTTCTGCTTTTTCTTGGCTTGAATATGATGATATCTCTCAATAATCTTCCAAAAATTGGTTCCTAGCCATTTGAAGATCCTTTAATACTTGGAGAAGCATGTTTGATAGCTGTTAGGTAGTTTGTGACCATTAGAAACAGTTTGGGATAGGTTCTAGCCATTAATCTGTCTTATAGTGGTCTGGTGCAAGTTGCAAACAAAGAGCTCTTAGTCGACTAATATTTTTCCTTGGTCGACTAAATTGGTTCTGTCTTGGTCGTAGATTTTGACAAAGAGCACTTAGTCGACTAACTCATTTTCTTGGTCGGCTAAGTCAGTTCTGTTTCTCAATATGCTTCAACTCGCCACTTCTCCAATTTGAATTTTGGCTGACCAATATTCTTCATTATTCAATTAGGGAGCTTCCTTTATGTTGATCAATATTATTTCTTAACCATATCAACCTCTTATATGCACACTTGAAAGATTGACTCATTGTTTAATTATAAACATTTGTTTTGCACACTTAGATAGAAATGTTAGACACACAAAGATGAGAATGTTTTATAATCATCAAAAATTAATGGAGCCAACATGGTGTACCCTATTGTTACGATGCTTGGTGTGAGAGGTTACTATCCAACCAAAACTTAAATGGACTTTGTCCGGTTACCTTACTTCGTTGCAAGTTATACTAGAATTTTGCAATGTCTATCCACTTTAGCCAATTAATCTTTGTGTTACGCTCAAAGTGTTGTAAGTATAACTCCAACACAACATTCATTTTTTTAGTTTGGCCATTCATTTGGGGGTACAAGCTTGTGGAGAAATTTAGCTTGGACCTCATCATTTTGAAAAGCTAAGTCCAAATCTCTCAACAAAGCGACTATCCCTGTTACTAACAATGGTCAGTGGAACACCCTAGTACTTAACCACATACCTTATAAACAGTCTCATAGTCTCGGTTAGGCACTCTCAACTAGTAAGGATGAAAGTAGAATATTTAAAAAAATAATCCACCAAGATCATGATACATCCCAATTCATCTACCTTAGGCACTCCTATGATGAAGTTCACACTCATGTTTTCCTATGGACGGTTAGGTATAGTAAGTGGCCCAACTAATCATAACATCTTCTTCTACTCCATCTTGTCTTATTAGTAAACTAGACAAGTGCGCTCATAGCTCTCCACATCTTTTCACAAGTGTGGCAAATAAAAGCTCTCATTGAGCAATGCTAAAGTGCGATGGATACTTAAGTTTTTGATCCAACTCAAATCATGGCACTCCTTAAGGATCTCTTTACGTAGTTTCCTAATTGTGGCACATACATTCTTGGCTCATTTGTGTAGAAAAGATCATCGTCAACCTAAAACCTTCTTGTTTTCTCGATTTTTATTGTATTTTATCAATGACTACACCATGGTGTCATGCAAAAGTCCCTTTTTGATATGCAACAATAAGTTCTTTTTGGGCTTCACTCATAGTTGCTAGTGTGGTTTTTCTATTAAGTGCGTTCGTTACCAAATTTGCTCAACCAAGCTTCTACTCCAATCGACAATCGAATTCTGTCAAAAAGTCTTGCCAACGAGCTTACTTGGGACCGAGCTTCTTTTGGTTTTGAAAGTATGACATTGCCACATTGTTAGTCATCACCACAAATAGAGCCCTAAGTAAGTAGTCTCCAAGTGTAAAGGCAATGCAGCACTATAACCATCTCTTTTTCTCGCATTGTGTATCTTTTTTTATCTCATTAAGCTTGCAACTCTCAAAAACCACTAGATGCCTTTCTCACATCAATAGTCCCTTAATAGCAAAGTCTAATGTGTCAATGTGGATCTTGTATAGTTTGGTGTGGTCTGACAACGTCAACACTAGCTCCTAACACATTGTCTTTTTCACTTGGTCAAAGGCTTGTTGGCTTACTATAATCCATTTTCATGCTTTTCCCTTTCATAGGATATTGGTTAATGATGTGGTGATTGATGAATAGCCCTTAACAAATCTCCAATAGTAAATAGCAAAGCCTAAGAACGATTGATGTTTAATTCCCTTAGTGGGTGGTTCCCAATCAAGAATGGCTTTCACTTTGTCTAAGTCCATTTGAATGTAACTGCCATTAATGATGTGTCCCAAGAAAGGTACCTCTAGAAGAGCAAAGGTGCATTTCTCCGTCTTTACGAGTAGCTCATACTCCCTTAATGCCTCTATCACATGCCTAAGATGCTCTACATGCTCCTCTAGTGTTTTGTTATAGATCATAATGTCATCCAAGTATATAACCACAAATTTATCAAGGAAAAGTTGTAATACCTTATTCATAAGAGTGAAAAACGTTGTTGAAGTATTAACGAGTCCAAATGGCATGGCGAGGAACTCATATGAACCATAGTGAGTCACACATGCAATCTTCGGCTCATCCCTCTTGCTTATGCATACTTGATAATACGTTGAGCGTAAGTCCAACTTTGTGAACCATGTCACTTTTCTTAACTAGTCGAACAGGTTTGTAATCAATGGTATGGGATGTCTGCTCCTTGTAATGAACTTGTTTAAAGCTCTATAGTAGATACACAGTCTAAAGAACGCATCATGCTTACGTTGGAACAACATTGATATGCCATATGGGGATTTGGAAGGTTTGATGAACTCAGTACTGATCAACTCTATAAGTTGCTTCTTAACTTAGCCAACTCTAGATGGGACATCCGATAAGGGGCTTGAGCTAGTGGTTGTGCCCTTGGCACCACCTCAACGTGATGATCAATTTCCCTATTAGGAGGCAACCTACTATGTAGACTTGTTGGCACCACGTCCTTAAACTCATCCAATACCTTAAAACTTGAAAACAGTAACAAACGTCTCCTCATTTCATCATGCCCCATTAGCTAGTTGCATGGTTGAAAATAGTTTGGCATCTCGGCTACTCTTGTCTCACAAGCATGACATATTGGCCCTGGATGTCCAACACACAAATGTGATTTGCAAAGGGCATAAGCAAAACATTAATCTAATCAAGGAATCCAATACCAATGACATAGTCATAATCATCCATAGGGATTATGTCGATAGGTTGTTTACATTTTCAAGCACCAAATTGTACCTATACTGTTATTAAGCCCATGGTTGGAACATGCTTTAAGTTCACCGTCTTGATGAAACCAGCCTTTTTTGTGGGATTCAAGCCCAACTTCTTGGCATCACCCTCTACCATAAATAAGTCTAAAGCCCTTGTGTTGACAAGAGCCTCCACTGTTTGTCCACTCACCATTACGCAGTAAGCATGAGTCCTTTTGCTTGAGCAAATAGTTTGGCTCTAATTATGCCTAACATCATGTAAACTTGGCCATTTTGGACACAACAAAAAAAGACATGGAGTTAAACAAGTTTGGCAGTGTTGGTTGTGCTGGTTTTGTAGCATTCTCAATTCTAATAGAGAAGTTTTTTGAGAGACATACTTGCGATAGCAATTAACCTGCTTTAGTTTTGCATACATCAATTTCATTACAATTTAGACAAAAGTCATAGTTCACCTTCTGAATTCATCATACTTTATGCAATTTTACTTGATTCACCAACAACTATGCTAGGGACATATTCTCAAGAGCTCCCTGGTTAAAATCTTGTGTTTTTTTATTTTTGATTCACTATTTTTCGATAAAAGGATATAAACTCAAATGTAATCAATTATATCTTGGAGATATTTATGTTGCTTGATGATTGATTTAAAGCTCAACTTAATGGCAACAGCAATGGCATTTCAAAAAAAAATTATTTTATTGAAATAGAGTTATTGCTTAGTTTTGAGGTGAATTATGTTTCTGATTTTGTTGAGCATTTTTTTTGTTTATTATCTAGATTCAAAAATGTCAAACTCATTTTGTTAAATATAAAAAAATATTTTCTAATGTTATTTATGTTGCTAATGTTTGCAGATGGAATCTAACAATATCAATATTTCTCTTGAATCAAATCTTCATTTTGTGGAGGAATCTAATGACTATGTACAAATAGATAAGATAGGATAGATAGATGAAAAGAAGCCATGCCAACGCAAAAAATGAAAGTTAACTGCAAAAGTTTGGACAATTTTTGAATGTTTTTCTGAAGACAACTCAAGTGATGGAAAACCAAAAGTGAAGTGCAAGCTTTATGATATGTTTTGAATTGTGAAAGCAAGTTTGGATAGGTAATTTGATACGTCATAATGAAAATTGAATCAGGAAAAACAAACGTGATATAAGTCAGATGATTTTTTCTAAAAAACATAGTTCGATGTTAATGAAGATTTCAAAGTTTAATCTTGAAAAGTTTTAGGAATTAGTTTACACCCAATTAGAAAACTTTTCATTCCTTGGATCCATGTATTGTAGTTATTTCCTATCACAACAGTTGAAATTGGCCTGGAAACTTCATATTTCTCCATCTTATAATCAAAATTAGTATAAATAGAGAAAAAAACTCGAAACGAGAATGTAAAAATTAGTAGAAATAATGATTTTGGGGAAATGTTGACTTGACAAATGACATGGTAAAGACATTGCAATGTGTTGATGTAGCAGATGAAATGGTAGGTTGATGTGGACTTGCATGACGATATGGACAATAGAAAACAAATATAGCAAGTTTGCCGACACGTGGGGGCACATGCGACATCTGATGGAGCTCCAACAAATCATGATCTATCGATCAAGAAGAGATAAGGTGGCTGGTGGCAATGGTGTTGTGATTTGGTGGTTGTAAATGGACATGGATTCAACACAACGTGAAACGGTGTAAGGCAAGTGCGACTATCGTTGGCAATTTCAACTACCAAAGTTACATCGAATTTCTCTTTCAATGATGGATAATGGCACTATAGTGGCTATGGTGCTAGTTGGTGGTAGTTTTTGTTAAAACTAGGTACGACTTAAACAATATGCATACAATTTTTTAGAAAAATAAACAAGATGATTTAGATACTATATTATAAAAAAAGAAATTTTGTATTTTAAATTATGAAATTTATAAAGGTGAATGATATATATATATATATATATAATTGTATTGTAATTTAAAAGAATTCCATTGATTTAATGTACAATTTGTATAATTATTATAATTATGTTAACACATAAAATCAAGTGAATTGTTACCTAGTGAATGATATAAAATATTCATAAAAAGCAAAAAGAGAAATAAAATGGCATTACTTACTTTAAAACACTCTTAGATGAAAAACAGCTTGACAAATTAAATCAAAAACAAAATTTACTTTGAAAAGAAACCAAATCCAAGAAGAAAATTGAAAGTAAACAAAAGGGAAAATCAAAATTTTAGACAAAACATCATAAATAAGAAACATGAAGCTCAAAAATTACTAAATGAGAAATAGGAATGAGAGAGAGCTAATAAAACAAAAAACTAGTTGAGAAAAAAACAAAAAAATGCAATAATTACTTTTTAAAAAGAACGAAATTTGAGAATAATATTGAAGAAAAACAAAAACGGAAGTTAAATTTTCTGAAAAAATAAAAAAAAATCTGCAAATTGAACCTAAAGAAATTGATATGAATCTATTGAAGCAAGATGAAGCAAAGCAACTTGATAGAAAAAATCAAAGAAGCATCTGAGTGGGAAAAAAGCCTCTTTCATACTAAAGCTTATTTGGCCTGATTTTTATTTAATTTAAAAGTTATTATGAAATTTTTACGAAAGCTTTTAAAAGTAAACTAAATTTGTTTAATAAATTTACTTTAATAAGCTCTTTTTTATAATTAAGCTATTTGGTAAAACAATTTATATAAGTTTTAATTTTGATTATAATTATTATAAAGGTATTTAATAAATAACTTTTTATTAAGCACAAATTCCTTTATTCACAACTGAAAAAAAGTTAATTTTTTTTGTTTATTTAAAACAAATTTTAGAAATATAAAATGTATTTTTATAAAACATAAAATTTATAATTAATAATAAATCATATAAAAATGAAAACGGATAATATTGAAATTATTTTTAATAGATGAAGATATTTTTGAAATAAAAAAAATTCTCCTAAAGGTGTGCTTTTAAAAAAAAAGAGAAGAAAAAGCTCTTAGAGTTTTTTTGAAGCTTTTTTTAAAAAATTTTATTCTTAAAAAAAATATTTTTTAAAAAAAACTTTTCAAAATTTCTGTTTTACCTTATTTCTGCTTTTAAAAAATAAATAAGTTGAAAAAAAATAACACCAAACAAACAGTTAATCACTATCCTAATCTTCTAACTTTCTCTCCAAAATAATCATGCTAATGACCCAATTATCCCCTGACTACTGCAATCAAAGCTCAATTTGGCAAACTACAGTTAATTCTAATCGCATTTATTATGGGGAAAAATTAATTATACCGCCTAATCATGTCCAAATATTAAATTCTATATTAATTATCATTATTTTACACATTCTGCTACTACAACTCGGAACACTAATCCTCATAGACCTATTAGTTTTTGGAAATTGCTAACTGTCCAGCCCATGCTGCCTATTCGTTTTATTCTGATGATATCCCTCTTTGACCAATCTAACCTAGCCACAGAAACGTTTTAATCACTCGCACCGCCAATCAACTTTCTATTCTGTTCCTTTCATAGTTGCAGATTACAGATTAAACCATGTAAAAATATATTGATAATTAACCTATCCGTCGTATACTTATAAAATTGTAAGGAATTTGCAAAATTTGATAAATTAATAATTGTTTTTGCACACGTTTATTTGAATTACACGATAGAAATTACCTCTCTTGAAACAACATGCCTCGTATGAACATAAAAAAAGCTCATTCATTGGTTTTATTTTCACTAATCAAACATCTGTAAATTTTTTTTGATTTGATTTAATGATTATAATTACAATAATAATAATAATAATTTTTATAACAAAATGTAATCCACGAAACCAAAAAAAAAAAATAGACAATTAATTTGACGGTCCATGTTTGTTTTTTAATAAATGTAGTACGTGGTCCATAGATTCTTAGGGTACCGAAATAAATTCCTTTACCTAATCTAATCCAATTCAGGATGATGCTACATCCGTTTTGTACGAGAAAAAGAGAAATGACTTAAGGGTATTTATGTCAATCCGTTTTCTTAATTCTCCCACTCTCCTCGAAATGAAATGGATACTTTGGTAACTAAGCGACCGCCTGCAACAACGTTGTGTACATGTTTACAGGAAAACCAACGCGCCTCGCTACTGGTTAGTCGTACGATAGGAAGGATATTTCTGTCCTGCTTCCCCTTTTAGGCAGGTCATCAGTTGATACGCTCGAAGCCTCCTAGTACATACTTCATTTCTACATTATAGGAGGTTATGAGCTAGCAATGTTGGAGCCTATAGAAAGATATTTCCACACGCCTCTGTCTCGCGTGACTTGATCCCTTATACTACTCTACTGTTCCATAACAGTATAAAGAAATGTTTCTGTATTTCCTATGGAAAATTACAAAAAGGCTAATAGACCGAAAACAATTATTAAGAAGGAAATGATACTTTTTTTTTTTTACTTTTTTATCGTAAACAGTATTGGTTTTGCTAAAGAATGTCTAAGTAATGTCTTTTCTTAAAGCATTGAAATTTATCGCATTAAATAATTGACTATTATATTTAATATAGAAACATTATTAGAAATAAATTAAATTCAAAAGCATTTAAATCATAATTTAAAAAAAATTAATTTTTTAATATAAAACTATATTAAAATTAAACTTTTTTCTTTAATTTTCGTGAAGATCAAATGGAACCAAACAATAAGAGGTATGGAAATTATCTATTTACCTCTATACCATTTATGAGTAACCCTAGGAATTTTGGTTGGACGGTTAAAAATAAAATTTCTCTATCAATGCTCCATTAATTAGATTCTAATAAGGAGCATTTTTGTATTGTTTTTTTAAATTTACTTTTGTGTCTGATGTAGTGACTTGGTCAAAAGAATTTTTATGTAGTAATTGATTTAAAAAATATATTAAGACTTTATTTTTAAAACATAAGTTTGTTTCCTCTCCATTAACTATAACTACAATAGGCCTTACTTTCTAACGTGACCAAATTTTCGGATAATTGAACATAGGCATTTTTTTTAAATGAAAATTATAACTATATTAAAACAATTTTTAACATGCGTTTAATAGAAAAATCAATGAAAATGTAAAATAAAAAAAATTAATATAAAATTAGATAAATTCATACACAATAAGTGGTTGAGGGAATTAGTTAGCAATTAATTTTAATAGAGATTAAAAGATGCTAAATCTTAGCATGCAATAGTTGTTTAAAAATATCTTTATTTTATATTTAATACGTAATTAAAGTTATTTATGTAATTTTTACATAATTTTTTTTATTTAAATTACTTTTATATTTTTATCAAATATTAAATTTTTAATATGATAATTTTATAAATATTAGCTTTGCCCCAAATGCGAAATCATGATTTAGGCATTGCAGACAATAAAACTTGAACAACTCTTTCTTCTTTTTTTTTTTTTGAAAGAAATAAGATGTTTTTTATTAACACCAAATCATTGACTCAATACATCCAACCTATTGATAACACTTTTCGGCACACTAATATAGACCTAACTCATTACACTTGCAACCTAAGAGAGCCTCATTAAAAAGCTATTCATGATAACCCAATGGGCCAAATTCATAGAAAGGAAAAAAGAATACTCCTAGTAAACACCTATATTGCTCCTATTTACCAAGACAGGATGTTACAAAGGTTCTTGATCCTGACTCACAGCACGCCTATACCAGAACGCAATTGACTGCTCTCTTTTCATAGCAGTATACCTTCCTGATTATATTTTGCATGCTGTGCTATTGTATGAGCCACCCTATTTTCCTCTCTTGAGCAATGATGGACCTGTGTACATCAAGTTTTCTCCAATAACATGACGCAATCTTTTACTGTGTCTCAATCTTCTGTTGCTACACTTTTCTTTCAACCATTTTATCAGCTGCAAACAATCTATCTCCACTTAATCAATTTTTAGTTGCCGTTGATCACAAACAGATAAAGCCCAACTCAGTGCTTTATCATCGAAACAAAGGAAGACTTAATGGACTGTAATAAAGAGGAATTAAATTGCCTGTAATGATGGTTCTTGGTATCTTTACGAAGTTTTCCATGAGTTGCGTGTTATTAGTTTCCGAAAATGTTTCTTCATTAAAATTATTATCCCGGGTCAAACGAGGTGAAAGGTCTGTTTGCGGGGGATTGGGGTTGTCTCTTCCTCCTATTTTTGATCTTTCTCATGTGTTTCCAGTCTTCGTGATTTTCAAGTCAAATTTTCTAAAAGGGATAAATGAGACAAAATAGAGTTCCAGCCCTGCAATTTTGAACAGCCCCTTGTACCTACATTTACAACGTTTCTTTTGTTTCTTATATCACAAAAATTAAAAAATAAGTAGTTAAATAAAGGTAATATATTTTCAAGGAAGAGAATGTGTTAGCCGACTGCATGACTAATAAGAGTTTTGATATAGTTGATGACTATACGTTATATGCTGGGAATATGTTTCCCCCATTTGATTAGAATCTAACAAAGTTTGGTTTCAAAAAACAAATAATAATTTTAGAAAAAGCTTTGAAATTGAATGTTAACCTATTGGGTACGTTAAGTTAAAATTTATTATTTGATAGGGTAATTAAATCCTATAAATACTCAATTAAATTATTTAATTATGACTTGAACTCATATCCAAATGCTTTATGAATGAGAATTGAGATTTAATTTGACAATGATATTTTATAGTTGAATTAAATTTAGAGTCAACGAGTGTGACCTTTATGAATGAGAAAGAGAAGAGCAGGAATATCGTTGGAATTGAAAAGCCGAGAAGAGTGCATAATTAGGGCAACTGTTTGACTCTTGTCCTAACCTAAAGACAAAGTGGAGGCGGTTGCATGCTGTATCCTTCAAATGTCACAATTTTGGATTTCCTTTACATGAGTTGTGTCTACTTGTTACTTTTCTTTTCAACGAAGTTATGTTTCACCACTCCATGCCCAACACTCCATTCGTCAGACAGAAACAGCATTAACAGGACACTACAGGGAAAAAATAACTCTAGCTTTTTTTTTTTTTATTTCTATTTGCAAATTTCATCAAATTTCTTTTCTTTTTTATAAACCAATAAAAATCTAATGTGTTATATAATAAATTGAATTTTCAATGCTTAAAAATTTAAATGTTGAATTTTAGTCCTAATATATATTACTTTAAAAATCGTTTGGTATACCTTTGAAAATTATATGTTGGGCCGACTTTTATTGAATTTGTTTTTTGAAAGAGAATATATGATTTTATAAAGATTTTATGTTGATAAAAAATTAAAAGATTTAATTAAATAAAACAGTTTTCTTAAATAAGATTGAATTAACATTTACATTTTTTGAATACTATCAAATGATACTATATATATTTTTAATTCAATAGTATTAAATAATTAATATTTCCGAATTTCAATTATTTATGCTTCAAATATTATTCTTTAGAAACATTTATATATATAATAATTCAAAAATGAATAAAATAATTCACATGTAACACAAGTGAACGCAAGTGCTAATTATGCTTGAATTCATAGATCCTTTAAAAGGAATTGAATTTTTCTTAAACTATAACTTAAAAATACTTGAATGAAATAGTTTACCCACTATTTAAAACAAATCAAACATGTTTACACCAATATTTATACATTTAATGGATTCAATTCCACAATATCTTAATATAATGAATCTGATATACAAACCTTTTCTTAGTCTGACATTTGTATTTGTCTTTTGATGTTTTTCTAAGGACGTTTTGAGCTTTTCGCATAATTTTTTTCCTTTTGTTATCTGTTCTTCGATTTTGTCATCCTTATTTCCTTATAAAAATGAAGTAAACTCAAAGTTTAACTTAGTAAATCCAATTCCAGTTACAATCTAGATAGATACAACTTTTCCTTCTAACCTAAAAAATTCAAAACTACTCCATGCCCAAAAAAAAAAAAAACTAGAAGTACACTCTCTCAAAAACACCAGGGGCGGCCCAACGAATTCAAAGGCCTAAAGCGAAATAATCAAATGAGGTTTTTTTTTATTAAAAATAAAAAAAATTATTAAAATTTTATTCTTCTAACTTTTTGAGGTGTAAAATTTTTAATTAAACTTTTATAATCAAGTTCTTCTAATATTTTTTTTTCAATTGATAATATAGTTAATCTATTTAATCTTTCTTGAGACATTGTTGATTTTAAATAAGATTTTATTAATTTTATTTTAATCCATTTAAATAAGACATTTTATAATTAACTATTATACTTATCTTATATTTTCTAAATGGCTAATATAAAATCAACAATCAAAATTTCTAATTCAAACAAATCAACTATCACATGAAATAAAAATAATATAATAATATAATATAAACTCTAAATTAAAGTAAAAAAATCTGTAAAGATTAGAATAATAGTACCTAATTGTTGAATGCTTATTACAAACTGCAAATGAGGCTCACAGCTTTATGAAGATAATAAAAAAATAGACTTCTTCTGTATTCTTTGGAGAAAAATTGAAGTTAAAGGAAAAAAGAGCAAATGAGAAAGGAAAATTTCAAAAGTAGATATTATTTATTGAAAAAAAATTAGTTTTATATATAAGAAAAAAATAGATATTGGAAATCATTAAATGCATTGATTGGAAATAAGTAAAATAAGTGAAAAAAATAACTGTTGGAGATGAGTAAATACATATGATTATTAGTTTATTGGAAATAAGAGAATATAATTAACAATTAATAACATTTTAGAAAAAAAGAAGTAATAGAAATTTGAAATTATTAGACACACAATTAAAAAAGTGAAAAAAATAATTTTAAGAATTATTTTTTACTTATATATATTTTTAATATAATTAATTATATTATAATTATTATAAAATTGTAAATTTTTTCTAAAATTGAGGCCTCCCCAAATTGGGGGCCTAAAGCCATTGCTTGGGTGGCTTCACCCAAGGGCCGGCATTGAAAAACACTATACAAAAAGGTCCAAAATAAACAAGGGGATTTTTTTTTTTTTTTTGCCATTGAAAAGAACATGTTCTTTGAAAAAACCTTTTAGATAAATTTAACTGTTTTTAACCCTCGGAAGAGATTTTGGGACAAAAATGCCCTTAGTGACACAACTTAGGAGATGTACACTCCCAAACAGGCGAAAAATGAGAAAATAAATATGCCATGAATTTTGAATAATTTTGAATTCCCGAATATCTAATTTTGTGCAAAACATCCATTTTTTTCCCTAGAAGCTTGTGCAAAACAAAATAACATTGCATGAGAGGGTTTGTGATGAATATTTCGGACATGGCATTCAAAAAACACTAAAATGGTGATATGAAATCGAATGAGGAATCGGTCGTGATGAATCGAAAACTTCGAGAATGATGTGAAACCAAAAATCCTTGATACGGTAGTAAATCAAAAGGAGAAAAATGTGAATCCGAAATAGGAAATGGTCGTGCTACAATAGGCCATATGGTGTTCGTGAAACGGCATGGAGGGAATGTGTGAAACGACCCGGTGAGAATGTGTGACACGGCCTGGTTTATAGTCTGTGACATGCCATAGTCAGATGTGTGACACGGCAGGGTTATAATCTATGAAAAGGCAGACACGGCAAGGTTTAGAGTGTGTGACATGCCATGATCAGACATGTGACACGGCAGGGTTATAATGTGTGAAACGGCACGGGAGAATGTGTGACACGGCTGGGTTTAGAGTGTGTGACATGCCATGGTTAGACGTGTGATAGACAGGGTTATAATGTGTGAAACGACACGGGAGAATGTGTGACACGGTAGGGTTTAGAGTGTGTGACACGCCATGGTTAGACGTGTCACACGGCAGGGTTATAATGTGTAAAACGGCAAGGTGAAAATGTGTGACAGGATAGGTTTAGAGTGTGTGACACGCCATGGTTAAACATGTGACACGGCATGGTTATAATGTGTGTGACAGGCCATGGTCTCCACGTGTGACACGTCATGGGTTGAAGACCTGACACGCCACAATTTGAAAGAAGGCGGGCAAATAACGAGGTGCAATAATGACGAAACCCTTTGGACTTCCACCAAATTTATGAAATGAATATAAAAGGCCATTTAATTTTAAGTAAATATTTTTCTAAAATCGCAACCTTTTGTGTGAAGGAAGTTAGAGATTTTAAATCAATCATCATCCCGAAACGTAGCAGAGAGTTCGACCTCGTTCTTGCCAAGCTCACCAATATCACAGCAACAATGTCGATTATCAGTAAACAGGTTAGTGAGTCTAAAATTTTAATTAAAACTTTCTTCTGTTTGTTATTTTTTTTCGATTAGGGTTGGTTTGATAAGTTGGTGTTTTTTTTTTCCATTTGTTATGCATGGCGTAACTGTTATCTTCGTGGTTTAGGTGTACAGGAGTCAGTAGTTGCAGTGCATGGTATGTCACGACACTTATGCATGGCGTGTCACGACACTTACGCTACCCTTGTATTGAGCAATGCTAATTATTAACCAATGTCAAATGTCATAAGCCAACCTTGTATTGGACTATGACAGAGTAGAGTTGTCTAAGAAATTGAGTCTTTTGTACTTGTAACGAAAATGTCTCTCTTTTAAACATTATAATGGTTCGTGGTGACATCTCTAGAAATACTTATTAAGTTTTTAGGGGGAAAGACCCTTTAGGAAATGAATGTCCTCATTTCAAGTATTGCAATGGCTATTGGTAAAATACTTGTAAAATCTCATAAACTCTTTATAGGGGGTGAGCAATCGGCGGATTGTTGGGTTGCCTCATTGGTAAAGGAATGTTTGTTATGAATCATCTTCGGTTGTCCCTATGGCTTGACAATGGTATGTCTTGGTCCCTTTGTACTCATTTTTATATTAATAAAACATTTTTCTTTTTGTGGCTAAATGGTTGCGTATATGACATTCGGTATGCCTTTATGATTTCGATGTGCATTGCCTTATTCTAATTTGTTGTTATTATCAATATAAATGAGTTATTGGCTAGTTTGCATGGAAGTGTCCACTCAAGCGCCACACGAACTATTGTAAACTTAAACGAAAGAGCGTAGTTCGTGACAGTAATCCGATGTTCACAAGGACACAATGATTGTGAAAATCCCGAATGACCTATTAATCTCTTCAATGGATAATTCGATCAAGGTTATTTGCTCTACTGTTTATACTAATTTTGATCGAAATTTCAAAGATATATCATATCAATAACATAAAGCAGTAGTCACTCCATACAATGACTCAGTCGACATCATTCATCATTACATGCTCTCCCAACTACTAGGTGATATCAAAACTTATTTAAGCTATGACTCAATCTCGAAAAGTTCACCTAGCATTAAAGATGAGAATTTTTTATATCTTACTAAAATTTTGAATTCTCTTTCTTTAAATAGGATTCCAAATCATAAATTTGAATTAAAAGTCAACGATGTAATCATATTATTAGGAAATATAAACTAAACACTAGGGCTATGTAACGGAACAAGATTGATTGTGATGCATTTAGCTTCCCCATGTAAACCAAGCTAAAATCATAACTAGGAACAATGTGGGTGACAAAGTTTTTGTTTCTAGAATAAATATGATTGCCAAGAATAACAAATGGCCATTTGTGCTTACCAAGAAACAATTCCTTATTAGATTATGTTATGCAATGATAATAAATAAAAGTCAAAGACAAACCCTAGACACATTTGGCTTATTTTTACCAAAACCAGTATTTACTCATAGTCAATTATATGTCGTTTATCCAAAGCGACACGTAGGTGAGGATTAAAAGTATTGATACAATCTAAAAATAATTCTGCTCTTAACTATACTCAAAATGTTGCTTATAAAGAGATTTTACATTGTTTTTCCTAAATAGATTTCTATTATAGTCATTATTCTTTTATCATTCTAATAATTATCTTTTCCAAAATTTTATACATATATGTAATTTAGGACTATATCATAATATTATTTCATAATCTTCATCATCGTTGTTATGGACTTAGTTTTCAAATCTTTTAATTTTGTAATCTTCTCCAATGGCACTTCTTATCATTAATGTTAGTAACTCCTCTTAATTTGAAATTTTAATTATTGTTTTCTATCAATCACTTTCGTCACATTTTGTTGCTATAAATGTATTCATCATAACAATATAGAACTTCATGCAAAAAAGCTCTAAGATTATCTTCTTATTGTTGACACAATTGAGGGCGCATACATCAGACCTGATCAATATATCTTTCAGCTTCAAATAGGCAAAAGAAGTAACGCCCTAAATTTGGTTGTTACAATTGCTAACAAAGATAAAAAGACTCATTGCTTCAATATTTATTTTTCTGTTGTATCAATGCTTTGTTCACATAGGGGATTACCTTCAATAGCAATAGTTATCGCTAATCTAAAAATGTAACCATCCACTTTGCTGTAAGATTTTACATCTGCTTTTGTCAATATTCGTTGTTGTTGATTCGTCAACACTAATTGCCAATCTAAAAATGTGACCATCCATTTTGATGTAAGATTTTACCTCTGTTTCTTGTTGGTCACAAAGAGTGTGTTAGAGGATAGGTGAATAATATTTTTCAAATGTCACTGAACTTAATCCCTAATTAAGAGCTTGTTGAAGGTAGCTGACAAAAGTTAAGAACCTGATGAAAGGGTGATTTAAAGGTGAATGAAATAAAGAAACAAAAGAGAGTAGATAATGCACAAAGATTTATCGTGGTTCGATCTCCCTAACTTAAATCCACTACTTTGATCTTCCAATTAATGATTTTTCAAATCAATTCACCAAAATCAATGGAATTCAAAAGCTTCCACCAAGTTTTTACAATAGCTTTTCACAGGCTCAGCACAACCTTTAACAATGGTTTTTGTTGGGATCAACCAAAACCCAAAAACTAACTTTTCTAAGGCTAACTTAGAACTTACAGCAACAAACCAAGCTAACACAAGCTTGACTAATCCCCTTAGAGTGCCTCTCACACTCTAAGTAATTAAGAAATATAGATTTCAAGATGTACTTATGATCACTAAGCTGATTTGAATGGTACAAGATGAGATGTTAAATTTTATTACAAAGATTGGAGTGAAACACAAAAAGAAATGAGAGGACTTTCGCTATTTTTAGTCTCTTTTTATTCTTGTAAGCATCTCATATCCTTCTTAGCCGTTGGAGACGTCTTTTATACTTGAAAAATCAACTCTGATGGATGTTAACATCTTTTGACTATTGGAAACAGTTTAAAATCCTTTCTAGTCATTAGTTTGTCTTTAGACATTTAAATTCAAAATTTCTAACAGTGAGCTTTTAGCTAGTTAACCATACTTCTCAATCAATTAAGTCTTCTCTATCTCATAGTCTATTTTACTCTATTAATCGATTAAGAAAGACTTTAACCAATTAAAAGCTCATTATTTCTAGAGCAACTAGTTTCACCAACTTTTCTTTGTTTGATTAATTTTTCTCTTAGCTTGTTAATGTTGATCTTCCATTACCCTTAAACAGCCATGAGATATGTTAGTCACCTAAGACTTCTTGAATTGTTTTTCACAAATTTGACTACTTTCACTTTGGATCTTTACTTTTGAATTTTAACTAACTCTCTCTCTTAGTTAACCAACTAAGAGGCTTTTATTTGTAACTCATTTTGTGACCCCTTATTTTGATAAGTTTTGGTGTTTGCTTTCAAGTAATTATTTCATTAAGTGACATAAATTTTTGTCCTACACACTCAAGTAGTGTAGTTAGACATTAATGAATGGGAGTGTTTTGTTATCATCAAAAACTCATAGAGTCAACACTTCTATCAATTGTCATTGTAAATAAAGCTAAATTATTATAAAATGGAAAGATTTACTTGGGTATTTACAATGGAACAAAATATCTGCATATTTGACAAAAAAGTTCATTGTAAGTATGTGAATAGTAGAAACAGTTAAATTATCACCATCTCTTTTTTATTTTCTTTTAGGGGGTTGCATGAATTGTCACTATCTTTATCATCTAAGCCACTTTCATAATTACTCCATGGCCTTTGCATGCGCAAGTTGTGTGTGTTTAACTGATATGATGGGTACAACATATTAGGATTGCCTTCTATTTAGGCAATGATGATTAAAAATAAATGAACAGTTTTCTAATTGTGGAGTGAGATTCATTCACTGCCTGTTAAGCTTCCCTGTCCCCCATTGTTTTAACAAAATCAAAATGAATACACATACATGCAACCATTGATAAATATTGCTAATAAATGCATGTGTAAGCTCAGATTAGAGAAGCCAGACCTAAGAAAAGCATTACAAAGCACATTCACCATTGTTGTTGCTTACATTTTGGGTGGATTAGTGCCACTCCTTCCTTATATATTCATTCTAAGAGTTAAGGATATTGTGGAAATGCATATATGTGAAAATTACTAACAAGTAGTCGCTTATGAAATCTTGTTATATTTACTTTATCTGCTTTATTTACAGGAATGTGTAAGAAGAGCTCTCAAAGATAAGACTATTTTACTTGTACCCGATCGAGTAGACTTCTTGCATAATATTGATTTGATCATATATCATTTGTTTCTTGGAAAAGTCACAAGCATGCATGTTTATTCATCTACAAGAATATTTGTGCTTTTAAAAAATTCATGTGTAAATTCTAGGTGATGTAAGATGGGATAATAGTAAAACATAGAAAGTTTACTACACACTGGCATGGATTTTGGAGCTTTGATAGCTGTGCATGAAATAACCATAAAACTTTATAAGTAGGCAACACCATGCATGGTGAAAATTGCCTCAAAACATCAAAATCTGCTCAAGGTGTTTTCAATTTTGGGGGCGCAAATGGTGAAAATAGGTCTCAAGATCACCCAAAAACTGTCAATGAAGGTTCTAGGCTAATCAAACATAGAAGAGAGGCAAATTGGTACAGTCAGCTTGCATGTTTATAAAATGTACTGCACTGAGGCTTTTGGCTGCTGGGGAGTACCAGCAGCGTTGTTATTATCTCTGTCATGACAAGCTTCTTTAATAGCAAGTAATTATTGGCTGTCATATGAAACATCAGCTAAACATGCAATTTCATTCAACCCTTCACAATTCATTTCTATTTATGCCATCATAACGATTGTGTTAGTTGTGTTGATTGTGTTTAAAGCCTTTTTTGTTCCATTTATGCAGTTCAAAACAACCTAAATCTTTTTAGGCATATTCTTCAAAGCTTCTTGCACGCTTCTGTGTCCTTTTTTGATACCACAACTTTAGGAAGAATTTAAAATTGTGTATGGTTTCAAACATCCACGTAATTAATTTGATTTAAAACTATATTAGTTTTTATGTAGAATATAATGATAGTTTTAGGGTTGTGTAATTAAGTTAACATGTAACTTGGTTAGCCCTTTCATAATGGTCGAATTGATAAATTATGAACATTATACACCTTAATTTATATATGTATAATATAATATTTATAGTTGATCATAATATATTATATATTAAAGTATAATATATAATATTATATTAACTCTGAACCATTAGCAATAAACTTTATTATACTTATAATAAACTTTACTATATAAATTATAAACATAATTATACATAATATTTTATATATATTAAAATAATATTTATAAATGATCATAATATACTACATATTAATGTATAATATAAATATGTAATATATTATTTTGTTCATTATAGTACGTATTAGTTATGACTTATCCTTAATCACATATATATTTTTTAAAAATATTACTTACTTATATATCAATATTTATAAGTTTCATATTAATATTATAAGTTTTCCCCAAATATTGATTGAGAATAATAGATAATATATATTCCTTTAGAATGTTAGGGTCATTTTCGTATTCTTTTTTAAATATGAAGGTAATTTCAGGTTTTAACTTATTTTCTTTCTTTTTTTCTTTTTATTTTCTTCTTCTTCCTACCAGCTGCGTAAGTTTCTTTGTTTTCTTTTTCTTTTTCCTTTCAATGTTTTCTCACAACCGTTGGTATCCTTGGACATTTCACCTTCTCTTTGTTTCTATTATCCACATTCTCTCATTAGTAACGCTTTCCTAGACTGGTTCTACTTTCCATATTTTCAGTTTCTTCCACCTAATTTTACTCTTTTCTTTTATGCATGTTCTTTTTGTTTTCTCATATATTAAATTTGTCAATTCTATTTTGGTTTTTAATATCTTTTGTACGTTTTTTCCTACAGGCATTGTTTGTGTAAAAGTTTTCTCTCATTGATGATAGTGTTTCTTTGCATTCTGGTATTTTTCTTTTCCAAGCTTTTCCACAGCCTGTGTGTGGTTTTGAGTTAAAATGTCTAGCATCTATTAAAGTAGCTATAACTTTGTGATTATTTGAATTTGGAGCGTGAAGGTTTGAGGCTTAAATATTGCTTATTGTTAAAAATTTGTCAATTTTGTTTTGGTTTTTAATATTTTTTGTACGTTTTTTCCTACAAGCATTGTTTGCACAGAGGTTTTCTTTCGATGACGATAGTGTTTCTTTACGTTTTGGTATTTTTCTTTTCTGAGCTTTTCTAGAGTTTGCATGTGATTTTGAGTTAAAATATTTAACATGCATTAAAGTAGATAAAACTTTGTGATTAGGGTTATTTTGGAGCATGGAGGTTTGAGGCTTAAATATTGTTGATTGTTGTTAGTTTATGAATTCCGTTGTGTTAGAACAATCTTTCTTTCATTGACTAAAAGTTGGACATGTCTGTTTTGACTGAAATTCTTCAATCCTATTAATTCATCTATTTTCGCAAGTGTTTTTAAACTGCACGGCTCACAACTTTTGCTCTAGCTTATTAATTACAAATTTTGTTCATTTATGTTTATGGTTTGTCTATTGTTGAATTCTGAATGAAGGGAATGTGACTCTTGGACTTTGGAAACTAAGCCACAGGGAGTTTTACCTTTTGTCTTCAAATGAATCACCTTTTCTTTTTAGTTACTTTTCTCTCAATATTTTCTTATCTACTTTCATATGTTTTGATGAAAAGTTTTGCTCTATCATTTCATGAATTATTTAATAAATGACTAGATTAATTATAAAAAATATTCAACTCCTTTTTTTTTTGAAAGGCAAATATTCAGTTCTTTCCATTATTTTTTTCTTGCTTATCATTCTTAATTTTCTTATGGATCTCTTATTGAATTCGTAATCAAACAATTCAATCAATGCAAGTGCTTTTGATAGATTGTCATTACTTCATTCACAATGTAAATAATGCCTATTATTACTTAATCATTATCATGAATACTTTATTTTCTCATTTATATTCAACTATTATAATTCCTTATGTATTGATCTGCTGTTAACACACCACAATAATTTTTTAATTCTTTTCTTGAAAAGCATGGTTGCAAATAGGTAATCAACTTCCTGTGATTTGTTTAATATTTTTTTTATTAATCAATAGTTAGTTTATTTTATTTTTATAGTCATTATGTGTCATGTATTTATTAGACCTGGTAATTTTAGACACGACACGTTAACACGACACGAGAAGACACGGGTTAAATATGTTTTGGGTTTAGTCTTAACATGTTTCGTGTCTAATCGTGTCTGACACGTTTAAAACACATTTACTTAATCGTGTTATCATATTTAAACGTGTATACGTGACACGTTTGCTTAATCATGTTATCGTGTTTAAACATGTATATGTGACACATTTATTAACCTATTAAAAATTAATAATTAAAGACTATGTTAATCTTATATAAATAATTTTAAATAATTATTTTAATAAGTGTTTTTAATTTTATAAAAGTAATAATGTAATTATTACGATTGAAAATTATGAATGATTTTTTATATTATTAATATTTGAAGGTTAGATGTTAATGATGTTATTTTATCATATTATATGATAATGAATTTTATGTATGTTATCTATATTAAATTTTATTATATTTGATGTTATTATTATTATTTTTGTTTTGTTATAATTATTTTTATAATTATAAATTTTAAATTTAAATAATAAAGTTATATTTAATTATAAATATTTTTATTTAATCCTGTTAAACGTGTTAATCGTGTCGTGTCGTGCTACACATTTATTAAACGTGTACGTGTACGTGTTTTAAATTTAGAATACGAATATTAAACGTGTTGTGTTCGTGTTTAGCCTTAACGTGTTTCGTGTCTAATCATGTCTGATATGTTTACAATACGAAAACACATTTTGCTAGGTCTAGTATTTATTATCTTTTTCTGATATGTTGTTTTTGCAAGCGTATTGCTTAATACAAACATAGCATATCAACCGATCTCTAAACTCCAAATAGGCAAGGAAGTTGCTGTTATTAAAGTTTGCATTGCGTGAACTTGGCATAACATCAACTACAAGCAACAAAATGAAATCATAAGTTTCAATTTTCTTAATTCCGATGACAAGGTGTGTAAACATCTGCAATTTTTAACATTATATCTTTCCATTATTACCGCAAACCATAATACTTGAATCTTCACGTATTAATTAATTACTTTTACACATACAGGGAGATGCAATTCAAGGTACTATTTACAAGATGCAAATCAAACAATTCCAGCCAATGTTGAAAGAAGGATGTGTTTATGTGATTTCAAACTTCAAAGTCTGTAAACCAAAAAAGAGTTACACGCAATTCCAGCTAAATCCACTATAACATTCACTCCTAAAATGGAGATTGTCGAGGTTTCAGTATCTGCCCTCAGATTCCAATGCCATTAGTTTCAGTTTATAAAGTTTGAGGATTTACCTCGGAGATATAACATAAATCAAACTCTAAGTCGTGCACCAATTTTGCTATTGGAGGTTCACAATCGACCACAAATACCGCCTAATCTACAACAAACTCAAAATCATACGACAATTCAATAGCTGTTGTAAATAGATCATTCAAAACTTCAAGTAACAACATGTTGCGATCATTGATACAAAATGATTCAATTATATTCATTTCCTTTTATGTCACCCGTGTACTCTCTCTGAAAAAAAAAATTGACCACAGGAGAACACTTTCACTTGCATTGTAGAAGTCAAAGACTTTAACTACACTGGAGGTTGGTACTACATTGGTTGTAAAATATGCATGAAACATTACTACAAATAGGTAAAAGTTTTTAGTGCCTAGATTTGAACCATGAAGAATAAACCCCACATCTATGGTATAGTATACACAATTAACAAGAAACAGTACATAATAATTTTGAACATTATACAAACTAATGTCTTTTTTTTTCCCTCAATAACAAACTCATCATGATTCTGCAAGACGATACAGAGAGCACAACCTTTGTGGTGTTGGAGATAATGGTGAGAAAGTGATCGACACGTCAATAAGAAAGCTTATTTTGTTGAACTGATTAGATAGATATGTATTGCCTGAACCTGTTGTGAAACTTATTGATCAAAAAAAGCTATTCACTGTCACTTTGGTCACAAAATCATTGGAGACAAGAAACCTCAACTTCAGAATCCAAAATTGCAAACCTTTTGATGAATCTCGCGATCCAATATTCATAAATGGACAACTATTTGCTCATAAATGAACTACATCATCGCATGACGCAGAAAAAAATTCTAGCATAAAAGAATGCCTTCCTTCCCCATTACATAAGCAGATCTAAAAAAACCTCTTTCCGGAAGAATCACCCAACAACAAACTGAAAATCAAGTAACTAATCTATTACAATATTTTTCGTTTACCTTTAAAGTTTATTATTTGCTTTCCTATTCTCCATTTCTTACTTTCTTCACACTGCTGGTTTGGTTTCTATCTCTATGAATAACCTCTATGTGTATGATCTTTTATATTATGACATATATGCTTGATTTTGTGCCTTAAAGTGTAGTAGGGCTTAGAAAGAGGTTGCTTTGACTTAGTGCAATGGTGTAGATGACTTTGTTAGTGACCTATTAGATTAGAGTTTGAACCAGTATTAGTTAATGAACTAACAATTAGTTTCCTTTTTTGTTATTGCTGATATAGCTCTGTTGACTATGAGGTTGATTCTATTACCTTAAACTCACTTCCAATTTCAAATGTTATTAGCTTAGGATTGTCTAGAAATTCATATTGATTCTGTCATTAGCTATAATCAATATATTTAGTAATGTAGATATGCGAAACCAAATCCTTAATGAACAAATATTAGAGTTTCAGTAACATTTATTGAGGAATGAAATGGTTTGATTGGATAACTTCATGATTGTTACTTTTGACAGTTGGATGACGAACAAATGTCATGACCTGAAACTCCTATCGAGCCCGTGACAACCGCCGCGATGTTTCGATAGACATTCATTATCCGGAATGCCAATCGAAACCTCGCAAGGCTTTAACATCAGTTTCTCACTTCCCCTGTGAGCATCAATTATTAAATATCATATTTAAAGGAATAGAAATTAATTTCAAATAAAAAACAATCAAAAAGTGATTTTCACCACACAGGGGTATTTTAGTCATTTTACCTGAAAATTTTAGAACCTAGTGAAAACATGATATACAAGTGAAAAACCTTCATTTCATGTTTAAAAATAAATTTAGTTGTCTAAATCATCATTCTAGATTGAAATTATAGTTAATCAAACTAAATAAAAATGTTAAATAAAATATTCCATTTTCTTATAAAATAATATTTATAGAATTATGTGTAAATAATTTTTGTAACGTAAAAGCAAAATAAATTCATACATATAGTGGCACACGTAGCCAGGTATACAAAATATTCTACAATGACATGTGGGCCCCCAATATAACCAAGAATGTACGGGACTGTAAACTTTTGCTTTCTAAGGATGCAACTCGAAAAGTATTCCTCGATGAAATCGACTGTCTATAGACTATCCTGAGCTTGAAATGGATAGGGAGAAGGGGTGAGTTTTTATAAACTCAGTGAGTAAGCAACGTTCATCTGTAACATCTAAAGCCGAGGAAATAGAGACAGTTAAATCATCCATCATAATATGATTCATAACATTAAAACTCATGTCAACTCATATGAAACCATTGCATTTCATCAAATTAATCAACAAGGCTTATGACTCTCTTAAAAACTTGGCTCACGCCAAAACTTGTACTCGGTGATACCTTGCACCAGGGCATCTAACCGAGTCCGCCAAGGCCTGTTAAAACGATATATACACATAAAACATATTTGTACGTTTAAAAACATAGTCGTTCCTTGGCGTTGGCTAAGTTCACCCTCACGTGGTGGTTCGGCATGAAGTGAACTCTAGACGTCTACCTCAGGAGATACCCTCCGTGCCTTTCGTACCAAGGTAGAAGATAACGGGTTTTACCGTGCCCCCTCTAATAGGCTGGTCCACGGAAACCCGCCCACTGCAGTAAGCTAATGCAATAACCCACCAAATCAATAAAATTTCAACAGCATGACATAGCAAATATAATTTTATCCAGCCCGTCAAAACAACACAAAACAACCCATATATTCCACAAATCCACAATTTCAGCCATTCATGCCATTGTATTATCATAAGCCATCAACTCAAACCAAGTATATATGTATATATATTTCACAAGTAAAATAAAGTCTCCACTTACTCAATTTCTGAAATCATCATTCAATTTCAAAATGATTTATAAATTTCATTTCATTTAATCACATTTCAATCATAAAACATAAAGATTTACAATTAAAGCTCATTTTTCTTTAAAATCATAAAAACAATTATAAACTACTTTAGATAATTAAGATGAGCATCTGTTTACTCACAATATCAGAAGTATGGAACACTCCTACTCTTGGTCCTCGGGTACAATCTCTTTACCCTTACCAGATGGCTCACCACCTAAACATAATACACAACAAGAAATTCACTATATTTATATCAAACGATTATAAAGCTATTTCAGGCTCTATATGAGTGCATGCAATTGAATGAGGAATGTTTAAATAATCACTTAAATATGGCGTTCTATATAGGTTCAATTGTTATCGGACTAAATTGGAATTCGACCTAACTCTAACCGTACGTTGTTTAATTAGTCAAAACATCCGATTCAACTCTAAATAAATTCATTACACTTTCAATACTCCATATACATCCAAGGTACCTCAATACACGTAATTTTCTCATTGCCATCTAATCGGTTACTAAAGGAATTATACTTTGAAATCACCGTTTTCAATTTCCATCACCACAATTCATCAAATCCAAGCTAAATAACATGAGATATCACAAAATTCATTATCATATCTTCCACAGCAAATTCGGCCAATGAAGGTTGGATGAAGGACATGTGATTTTTTTTGCTTGTTTTTCATACCTAACATCACAAACAACTAAAAACACTAAGATATCTTGAAATCTAATCAAATCAATCCTCAAAATCTCTGTCCTCATGTTTGACCAGCAAGCAATCCTTCATGAGATCTTGAGTTTCAACCATAGAAAATGAAAAAGAATGCATGAGAAAGGTAGATCACAAGCTAAAATAAAAAATTCTTACCTTTAATCACTTGATTCCTTAAAATCCAACAATTTTCCCTTGAATTTTTCTCACTAGGGTTTGTTCTTTTATTTTCTTCTTTGTTCCCTTGTTTGGCCGGCCATGTGAGTGAGAATGAGAGAGTTTAAGTTGGCTTTATAAAGGAAATATTAAAAGAATTAAAGCTTGCCACTTGTCACCATTTAATTGGTCCAAAATCAAAACTTAATAATTAAGCATTTCTTCACCACCACATATAATTTCTCACTTAAAAAAATGATGGGAGAAATTCATGAGCTTGACAAGTGTCATGGTGGTGTGAAATTCCAAAAATTTCAATTTTGTCCCTATAGACACGTAAAATGACCTTTTTGCCCTTATACTCGAAAAATGTCAAAATTGAAAATTTTCACTTCTCAAGCTCAAATTATGTTCCAAATAGTCAAGCTTGGTCAAAATCTTGTCTAACATTCCCATTTTGCCCTCAAGTGGCAAAATGACCATTTTGCCTCTACGTTATGAAAATTCCAAGTTGACTCCAAATCAATCCTCGAACTCTGAATCACCATATTAAGTCATTCTAAGGTTCAATAACTCTCAAATACACCCTAAAATCTTTGTTTAGACTATTTCGAAGCTTTAATCGACTTAATTGTACCATTAGGTACGATATCGACTTTTAACGATTTTTCGAGGCATCCACGTATGCAAACATACTATCAAGTGCATGAATGACATAGCAAGTATATAATAGAGCTGGGCTTGATAGCACTACCCCCCTTAAAATAAAATTTTGATCTCAAAATTTCACTTACCGAACTCGGAGAAAAGATGGGGGTATTGGCTCCTCATTTGATGCTCGACTTCCCACATCATCTCTTCCATCTGAGCATTCTTCCACAACACCTTAACCATTGGGATGCTCTTATTCCTCAACACTCGATCTTTTCAGTCTGGAATACGTATAGGTTGCACCTCGAACTTCAAATCTTCCTGCAACTCAATCGGAGGTGCCTCGAGGATATGGGAGGGGTCAAGTACATACTTTTTCAGCATTGAGACGTGGAAGACATTATGAATCCGATCTATCTCAGGGGGTAATTTGAGTCTATATGCCACTGGTCCAATCCTTTCAATGATACGAAAGGGTCCAACATATCTAGGATTAAGGTTCCCCTGCTTCGCAAACTAAATCACACCATTCATTATCCAACAAGATCTCACAATTTACCACAGTAGTATAATCAAATAAGACTTAATACCTCAAAGTGTTCAAATCATTACTTTTCCAAGGAGAGACCTTAAGAAAACTCTATCATCAACTTCAAATTTCAAATCTTTTCTTCATCTATCAAAGTAACTTTCCTTGATAGTCCTGTACATGTTGGTGCTTTCGGGATGTAAAACATAGGCAAAAAAATGAGCTTCTTCTAAAATAACCCGTCTTAGCTAATTATCCTTAGGGACACAAACTCGATTCCCAAGCGTCAAAATACCATCATCATCGAGTATGAACTCATTAGTTTCTCCATCTCGTAACTTTTGAACTTCCTATTTTACATACTTTCATATAAATTGCATTTAAGCATTTCATAATAGATAAGGATCAAGCACTCTTTATTCATTTCATATATATATATCATAAATGATTCAAATCTAGTAACCATTAGTCATCACATTCCCAAAAACAACTCCAATACTTTCATGATCGATTGTTCACTGGATAAATCTCAACTTATACCGCAGGGCATTTCAATAAATCATGACATTCCGTTTACCTCCCTATGATGTTAACTAATCTCTTTAATTGATTTCTCAACCTCTTAAGGTGAAAGTTGCTCAAAAGTTTCCTTCGCAGTTCCTTTCCAAGTCTCATATTGATTATTAATTATCTTTATATGTCCAATGTCATAGCAAATTTGGCTCGTTATCAATCACCTACAACATATCTAACTTGGAATTCCTCAAATTTACTCCAAACACCAGATCTCATGGCCTCATTAGTTTATCAATCTGAAGAAGAAACTAAACATTTATCTCTCCTCAAATACACTTTAAAATAAGGTATCATCTATTAAGACGTTTCTGATATCAATTTCTTTTAACTTTTTTTTACCTTAGAAGATTAACTCTATAATCATTCATTTTGAATCATGGGCTTATGCTAATCAAGACAGATTTTTGCACCTTCGATTACATGAATTCAAATGCACACATTAATGCATAAGCAATAAACTTTTCCCCAAATCTTCATCTATTAAAACTGATATATCATTTTTCCATTGCCCTTTAGGATATTAAATTCATGTCATACTTTTCTATTTATGTACTTCATAATAACCTAACAATTTCTAGCTCATAGTTAAGCTAGTTCATATGCCAAGCCTTTCAGACTATATCAAAGCACCAAGTTTGATCATGTTATACTAGAATTTGATGAACTCATACCAAAAGTCTAAACACTTACCTTTAAGCTAATGGCATTATAATCAACTTATTCACTACCAAAATCACTAATGAATTATCTTATTCATTGTCTAGCGCTATAACCATTGATAGAATATCATCAGCGAATCAAATTAGAACCAACTCCGTATGAGTGTTTGTACCAATATGCAACGTATACCTGTACATATCCATACATATATATTTTTTCAAAAATTTGAACTTTGGGTAGCCTTAGGCATATCAAGCTCAATAAGCCATCTGTAAAACCAAAATAACCAACAATCAACTTTAGAATAATTTCTTCTTATAGTTGGTTAGATCATGCTCATCATTTATGGTGAATACACAAAGCTGATTTCAATATTCCATTCTCATATAAGAGTCAACCACTAATTGGCACCGTCCCCAAACAACACGTGTTGTATAAGTCAAAATTTTTTTTTCTTAGTCAAAATTCATATTATAGTAATTCAACTCTAGGTTATGTCTCATTACCAAACCCTTACTTGTATAAAAGTACTTGAATTCCCGAATCATTATAACTTTTCTAAGCAGATCTCTACAATTCTCATAGCGTATTTCTATTCCCTTACCAATAATAGTATCATTTAATCAAATTGTATCACCCTCATTTTCTAAACATTTGAAACATAATTCAACCTTTGCTTACCCTTATCAGGCACTTTACCTTGATAATTACTCAAATAAATTGAAACTTGTGGGGGAAACACATCTTACAATTTATGCCTCCGTCTATAAGCATATCCAAAAATCCTCATGCTTTAAGTCCCACCTTAGGACATCCTTCCCATATGATTTAATTAATCACAACATATATCATCACACACATAATTATTCATTATTTATGGCATCCCATTATTCTCATTATCCATAACTGATCATCTTTCTTGTCTTATAACTTCAATAGTTTATTAACCTTCAGTACAAAAGACCACGAAAATAGTTCATCTTTCTCTACACTTATACTCACAATCCTTATTAATCAAGAATTTATCTTTCTCAAGTTCCATCATTTACCTCCAATGGGCCATATTTGTGTCAGATTATCATTCTATAATGTTATGGCATCATTTTATAATTCCCTCCATACTCAAGTTTACCATCTTTGACTTAATCACATTAATCACTCAAAGTGTCGTCTAGAGCCTCATTGATTTCTTCCATATCTTTTCAAATTGTAACTATAATTAAGATTCCCAATTTCACATCTCCATGATTGATTGTTGGTCTTACCACACTGTCTCCCAATATCCTATGCAATTACAACACACTGAACCCGTTTATTATAACATAGTCCCTTAGTTCAATGCGTTTACTCGAGAATCATCTTCTCTGATACAATTTGTCCTATAAACCAGAACTTTATTGTGAGACCTTGTCAAGCTCGATTAAAAAATGGTATTGTACCGAGTGGTACAACCAAGTTAAATCAAGTCTTGAACTAATTCAAATAGAAATTCTAAGAGAAATTTGAAAATTTTAAAACCCACAGAATGACTTAGAATAGTGATTCGGAGTTCAAGGTCTAGTTTGGAGTTAATCGGGAAAATTGACCAATTAGGGACAAAACGGTTATTTTGCCATTTGACGATAAAATGGAGATTTTTAGCAAAGATTTGATCACATTTGACCAAGAATAATTGTATGAAATATAATAATGATTATTGGAGTATAAAATGAAGTTTAATTGTGAAAAATTGTGATTCTCGATATTTTTGAAGTACAAGGGCAAAATAGTAATTTTACCACTAGAAGACCAAACGGGAATTTTTAAAAAATATTTTTACCCCATTTGATTAAAATTGATCAGTATTAGTGTTATTTGAGGTTAGAAAGTGAAAATAATGTAATTTCAGTACATTTCGGAGTATAGGGGTAAAATCGTAATTTTTTCACCTCGAGAGCAAATCGATAAATTTTTTGCCCTAGCACTTGTCAAGACCAAGGGATTTTATTTGTGGTAAGATTGGATAAATACAAGAATAATTGTGGTGGAAAATTCAATAGAAAAAGTCAAAAAGTTAAAAAAATGGGCCAATGGCATTATGCCATGTGGCAAGCCATTAGTTTTTATTATTAAACTATAAAATCAGCTTACAACCTTCACTTTTTCTCACCAAAATCGGCATGAACCAGAATTGAAGGGAAACAAAAGAGAACAAAGGGGAAAAACAAGAAAACTAGCCAAAAATCAAGGAAATTCAAGGGTTTTTCAAGAATTAAGCCAAACAAAGGTAAAATTTTTTTAGTTTACTTTAATCCTAGCTTACCCATGCTTTTGTTTTTAATTTCCATGGTTGAATATTGAGTTATCATGATGAATTCAATTCTGAAAAATGGGTATGGAAGAAAAATTAATGTTGGATTGGCTTGATTTTAGACTATGTTGATGTTTAGAGGTAGTTAAGCTTGGTTATGAACAAAAGTATAAGAAAAACATTCAAATTCTTTGGGGTTCTTCATTGGCCGAACCATGAGGGTTGAATATCAAGGAGGAATTGTTTAAATTTCAAGGAAAATGAATTAGAAAAAATAATGAAGAGTTAAGTGAGAAATGTGACTAGGAAATATTACGGTATTAGTACATTGTAATGATCAAATTTTTATGTGAAGAAATTGAAGGATTTCAAAGCCGAAATTTAGTTATTAGAAGTGTGTGTGATGAATTAAGGTTTTAGAAGAGAAATGGATTAATTTGGAGGTGATTTGGACACAATTGTCAATTAATCGGGTGATCGGTCGAATTTAATCGATACCACGATTAAGCGATAATCGGACGCACTTTTGCAATTACATATCAAGCATTAGTAATTTAAATTAGTTTATATCAATTTAAGGATAATATAGTAAATTCCTCGACTTTGTTATTTGTCAAGGTGGTGAGACGTCCGAAAAAGGCAAAGGAATTTCTCTTGAGGACTATTAGTCCGAGTGCATCCGAAAATCGGATTTTCGACAACTGTGAGTGAATTTGCATTTCAAATTGATTTTAGGAAATATGAACGTGCTTGAAAAAAATGCTTAAATGATTTTATTCAATTCTCTATAAAAAGAAAAGGGAACCTAGGAATAAGCTTTTCGTAAAATATTATTTTTACTGATATGAAATTGATTGTGTTGAATTTGTGTATCTTTATATGATGCGTACATGTGTTGTTAAAATATTTCTGCGAAGTTAATGTAATCATGCATGTGTGGAGTGGGTAATGTACATGCCTGTAATGGTTTGCAAAGAGGGAGGCTGAGTGACACCTCTTGCTGAGTGATTCTTTGCTTGATAGCTTGGAAGGGATGCTGAATGATACCCTTTGCCAAGTGCTCTGTTAGGTCTCCGCCCAAGGAGCTTGGCAGCTAGGCTGAGTGATACTGGTTGTCGAGTACTCTGAAAGGGATGCTAAGTGATACCTTTTACCAATTGCTCCGATAGTTATTTCTTTTTACCACCAAGGACAGTGAAGACTTGGTGGTGTATATAGTTGCTCATGATTTTATATATATGTGTGTGTGTGATTGTATAGTATGCGAATTGTTTGAAATTGAAGAAAAAGGGCTTAACACGAAACCCTCGTTCTATGACGGTTTGTAAACAGTCGTCAATTTTACTACTTTGCTATAATGATCAGTGTAAATTCAAGGATGTTTAATCCTTGAATGAATAATAAATTTCTAGGTAAGGGAAAAAGGGTTTGGAATATTAGTTAGATGAAAATGGCCTTATTTTCAATTAGTGCATCACGATTATCAAAATTCCTAGCTATTGTTGCTTGTTCCCCTCTAATATTCACTCACTGAGTTTCGTACTCACGTTTTATAAAAAATCATGTTTTCAGATCAGGAGACTATTGGACCCTAGATCGAGGAGTCCCCGTAGTGCATCTCTTGGTTAGAAGGTGGGCATTCAGTAGCAATCCATTTCTTTTACTGTAAATTCCTCCGCTGGAAGTCATGGGACTTTTGTATTGTGAATATGTATATGTAATGTACATTATCAAGTTACATGCTTGAACAATATGTATTTGCATATTTTATTGATAATGCCATTGTGAATTGGCTTTGTGTGCACACTTGGTGCATTACGTGTGTATGCATCACACGGTCATACGATAAGTAAAGTAAATGAAAATAGGCTTGCTTGGGCTTAGTGAGCTATGCTTATTGGGTCCATGCACCGGTCATGGCCTGAAAATTGGGTTGTGACATTTATTTATTTAGCTTTGCATTCAGAATCATATCAAAAACTCACACACTATGATAAGTAATAATTTCTAACAAACATCATCAATTCAAATGGCATTTTATACCTTGTCAAAATCTAGAGTTATCACCCAAAAGTTCATCACGTTAATTGGTAACCATTTCATAGTACTGCAAAATATATTCATTGTTAGATCTAGTAATTGCTTGAATCATTAATGACTTCCTACATCGATCTTCAATAATTATTTAAGGTGATCAACCATGCCACTAAGATAAATATCTTTCCTCAATAATTATATTGTTAGTCCACCTTTGTCCTACCAAAAGATTCCCATATATTTCCAATCATTTAAACAGCTACTTTATAATCCATTCAAGTCATACACTTTAAAAGCCAAACTATTAACTTCTTTGTATAGATAACTATTATTTCCTTTACACTACATCTACCTAGAGTTATAGTAGTACAAAATCCAACGAAAATATTAAGTATCATTAAGATCATCATTTGGATCTGAACATATCAAAAAATTCTACTCTAGGTCCTTCTCAAGATCCTCTTCCGAGTCCTCTTCTATCTTTTGAGATTTCCCTATTTTATCTTTAATCCAAGCTTGTTGTATTCTCCGCAGCCTCTTCATCACAATTTTGGTCATTCTGTAATCATAAGGAACAACGTATTGTTAAACCCCTTCCTCACACCCAGGGGATGGCTGCCGGCAGGCAGCCAGACCCCACCACCGCCCCCCCCTCTAGCCACCTACCATCAGAAAACAACCAACTGCCAGCCCACTGCAACCCCCCCCAAACTAACTCTGAAAGAAACTTACAGCCACCATCTCCCCGAGCCCTTAAAAAATCATTCTTGACTGTCGCAGCAGGAGAAAAACCTCCAGTGATTCCGACCTCAAGAGATCCAGGTGTTTACAAAGACAGACCAGCAGCTATGTTCTTTGAGGATGAGATCCAGACCCTGGCTCGACCCTTCTCTCACTCTCTGATAGGGAAATTCAATCGCATGCCAAAACTCCAGGACATCCGCCAAGCATTCAAAGGAATGGGTTTGTCTGGTGCTTATGAGATTCGTTGGATGGATTACAAGCACGTTTTGATCCATTTGTCGAATGAACAAGATTTCAACCGTATTTGGGTCAAGCAACAATGGTTTATTGTTAACCAGAAAATGAGGGTCTTCAAGTGGACTCCAGACTTTGAAGCGGAAAAAGAATCATCCTTGGTCCCGGTATGGATCTCTTTCCCACATCTAAAGGCACACTTGTATGAAAAGTCAGCTTTACTGTTAATTGCTAAAACGGTAGGGGTGCCGTTATATGTTGATGAGGCAACAGCGAACGGATCACGTCCGAGCATTGCAAGAGTGTGTGTGGAATTTGATTGTAGAAAACTGCCTATTGAGGAGATTTGGATAGTGATTCGGAATAGAGAAACGGGAGCAGTTTCTGGTGACTATGCCCAACGAGTGGAGTTTGGAAGAATGCCAGATTATTGTGACCATTGTTGTCACGTGGGTCATAGAGAAACGGACTGCATAATTCTAGGAAATAAATCAAAGCAAGGGGGTTCAGGTCAGCTACAGCTAAAGGGCAACGGAAAGTTACCTCACGTACCGTCATCTCAAACCAGAACATTGGAGAATCCCACAAAGGAGGAAGAAAGAATGGGAAAAATTCTAGAAAAAAGAAAAAATCCCGAAAACGAAGAAATCTCGCAGCAAGGGGAACCAGCTAAACAAATGCAGCGTTGTCAGGTCGCAAAAGTAGACAATAGCGAAATTAAAGATGCCACAGGAGTGGAAATACCCTCACAGGTTGAGGATGAGATGCAGGTGCAACTCTCAAATCGTTTTGAAGTGATGAATGAGCTGCAGGAAAAAGAAAAGGAAATACAAGGCAAATCGGAGTTGGGAAACAATGCGAATGCTGGAACTAATACTTCCCGGGGAGGGACAATAGATGAGAGAAAAAAGTGTGAAAATGATGCTGCTGAGACAGGCGAAAAACAGAGGAATGATCTGATCAGGAATGGGCAGTGCAACGGAAAAAGGGTGACGGAATCACCGGCACCGGAAGACGGTGAGGCATTAAACCAACTGGCTGAAGCACGACCGGCTCGGGCTTCAATGCAGACAGCAGCGAGAAAGCATACTGCAGAACAAGAAGCACAAAACGGGAACCATGCACAACGTACAATATTACTTGGGAACAAGGAAGCCAAACGAAGCAAAAAAAAGGAAAGAAGCATGCAAAAGTTGGCTTCTCGAGCTGCAGACTCTAGTCTGCATGGTAAGAAAGTACAGCGTGAAACGGGGCCTCCTGCCCGAGAGCTGTTCGACATGGCAGCACATGATGGGACCGAGGAATACATGGCAACAAGCAGATTGCAGAATGAAATTGAAGGCCAGCGTCGAGACGAGTTGGAGGAACGCAACGATAGCTGCGTACAGAGAACAGAGGAAAGGATGGCAGGATTTGTTGCAAAATCGCAAGCCTTGGAGATTGATACTCAGGAGACTTTGCATGGAAATGGTCTGCATGCCCAAACTGGAAAGCAGGAAAACCATGCAAAAGGGGAACGTGGGCTTTTAGTATGTGACAGAAACAAAAATAATAATAAGAAAAAGCAACAACAAAAGCTGTCAGCAAATGGGGCAGAAATCACTCTGAATGGGGCAAGTAAAAGCCCGAAAAACATCTCCTTTGACCAAGGGACTTCGGTCCTTGTAACAGCTACCATTGATGGTGACATTCCAATGACACGGACAAGGGGAGACAGAGAGCAAACTGCAGCATGGGAGACCTGCGAAGAGACCCAAGCGCATCACACAATGCTGTGTGAGGATAAGGAAGCTGAAAGAAGCCAAAAAAAAGGCAAAAGTGAGCATCAACAGACAGCCCAGGATGCAGACAACCTGCACGAAAAAGACAGGCAGCCTGACACGGGGTTTGACTGGGGCCACGAGGATGTGACAGCTGCTCGGGCTGAGGAACCCGTGACAGCTCCAACGGGAATTTCTTGCTCCTTGCCACAGCACGTCCAGAGGGGCCCATTGCGTGAAGATGGGTCGGCAAGCCAAAACGTGCTAGCAGAAATATTTGAAGGAAATGGCGAACACAATCCAATAAGTGGACAGAGGGCACACCACGAGGCCAGGGACTCAGCGACAGACCAACAACTATCCACCCCTCTGCCACGTCAGCAAGACCCCACAAGTCAATGCGAAGTGCGCACGGAACCAACAGCCTTAGCAGAGGCAGACGGGATTTTAGAGCAAGTCTCAATACAAGCAAGAGCAGCAGCAGGGGGAAAAAAGAATATAAAAGCGGGCTTATCCAAACGCCACAAAAGGGCAACAACCAGGACCAAATTGTGTGCACACCCTTCCACCATCCGGTCTGACCAGCGGGACCCAGTAACCGGCAAGCTGATTGTTAGCGCCTCCACCAACTCGCCCGACCAACGGGAGCCACCGAAGAATGGCACGGTTCAAAGGGATGAGGAATTGACAAAGCATGCAACAATGGATGGGACATGGGCGCACAAATCCGTGAATAAAGACAGCAAAGGAAATTCAAAAAATTATGTGGAGCGGACAAACCTCCCCCTGCAAGGGGAACATCAGTTGAGGGCAGAGAACGAGTCCGGATGTCAAAATGAGACGGTGAATAATTTGGAAGGTAGTGGAGAGTATAGTCCAATGAGAGGACAGGATATAAGTCAAATCAAGAGATTAGATGAAAATACCCAGATTACCTCACCAGCTTTATGGCCAAAAGAAAGGACGGTAAATCAGATTGATAATCCTCCGACCCAAGAATCAGCCTCAGGTAAGTGTACTTATATCAGAGAATTAAGTGATGTCCCACTAGTTTCAGAAACTAATTCTGCAGAATTGGAAGTCCACCCACGGGAAAGGCGCAGAAGGCACTCACATGATGAAGCTTCACTACGTAAAATTCTCAGTATAGCCTCTGAAGATGCAATGGACATAGGGGAAAATGATGAGGTCTCGGATGACGACTCCATTTCAGTAAGTTATTTTGCAGCTAGAGCTAAATTCTGATCAATTTGGAACCCATGGTGGAATTTTCCAAAGTTGAATTTCTCATAAGGAAATTTTCTTTTATGATTTTTCTTATGATCATGCAATATTGGAGGAACGGTTTTCGTCCTCCTCTTTTGTACTTTTATTTCAAGTTTAATAAAATTTAACTATTATTGCTGAAAAAAAAAAAAAAAAAAAAGCTTGTTGTATTCTCCTACATTTCTCATTACTCACAAGTGTAGCGTTTCTTCCCCAACCGGGAGAAAAATGTAGTACAATAGACACATTCCTAAAGGGATAATTTGCAACAGTTACTTTTTCCTTATTCTTTTCTTGTTGTCCCCTTACATTTCTCCCACAACCTGGAGGAAAGTGTCGAACGACTGGTACAGATACCTTCCTAGGACGATAACCTCTTTCGACTATCATCATTTTCTCCCTTTCTTTAGCATATTCCTTAGACTATTTCAAAAAGGAATTTCTCACGCTTATATTAATGTCATTACTATCAGCACTTTCAATGGTCTCACTAGTGTCGAAGCTTTCTTTTTCGCGAACCCACATTCCAAATCCGATGGAATCCAATTAATAGGAATCCTAAGCGAGGCACTTTCCAGACTACTTGGTTTAGGGCGCCATCGGCTCCTAGCAGCAGAATCTAGTGATCCATCGCTAATACTATGAGAAGCATCGGGACTACCGTCTCTCCTAGACATGGTGTGTGCAACCAGCGCCTTTAAAACCTATATGCAATCAAATAGTAATTTCTTAATCATTTGCACATCACAAGAACGGGTAGGTTTCTATATGCGATGCATGCATTCTATTCAATCTAACCTAACTTGGGGCCACACTCACACTGTAGTTTTTTTTTTAAAAAATAATAACTTTAAAACCAAAAGCTCTGATCCCAATAGAATTGTCACAACCCGGAACTCTTATTGAGCCCGTGACAACCACCGTGATGTTTCGATAGACATTCATTATCCGGAATGCCAACCGAAACCTCGCAAAGCTTTAACATCAGTTTTCCACTTCCCCTGTGAGCAGCAATAATTAAATATCATATTTAAAAGAATAAAAATTAATTTCAAATAAAAAAACAATCAAAAAGTGATTTTCACCACAATGGGGCATTTTGGTCATTTTACCCGAAAATTTCAAAACCTAGTGAAAACATGATATACAAGTGAAAAACATTCATTTCATATTTAAAAATAAATTTAGTTGTCTAAATCATCATTTTAGAGTGAAATTATAGTTAATCAAACTAAATAAAAATATTAAATAAAATATTCCATTTTCTTATAAAACAATATTTATAGAATTATGCGTAAATAATTTTTGTAGCGTAAAAGCAAAATAAATTCATACATAGAGTGGCACACGCAGCCAGGTATACAAAATATTCTACAATGACATGTGGGCCCCCAATATAACCAAGAATGTACAGGACTGTAAACCTTTGCTTTCTAAGGATGCAACTCGAAAGTATTCCTCGATGAAATCGACTATCTATAGACTATCCTGAGCCTGAAATGGATAAGAAGAAAGGGTGAGTTTTTATAAACTCAGTAAGTAAGCAACGTTCATCTGAAACATCTGAAGCCGAGTAAATGGAGACAATTAAATCATTCATCATAATATGATTCATAACATTAAAACTGATGTCAACTCATATGAAACCATTACATTTCATCAAACTAATCAACAAGGTTTATGACTCTCTTAAAAACTTGGCTCATGCCAAAACTTGTACTCGGTAATACCTTGCCCTGGGGTATCTAACCGAGTCCACCAAGACTATTAAAATGATATATACACATAAAACATATTTGTACGTTTAAAAACATAGTCGTTCCTTGGTGTTGGTTGAGTTCACCCTTACGTGGTGGTTCGGCGTGAAGTGAACTCTAGACGTCTACCTCAGGAGATACCCTCTACACCTCTCATACCAAGATAAAATATAACGGGGATTACCGTGCCCCTCTAATAGGCTAGTCTACGGAAACCCGCCCACTGCGGTAAGCTAATGCAATAACCCACCAAATCAATAAAATTACAGCAACATGACATGGCAAATATAATTTTATCCAGCATGTCAAAAACAACACAAAACAACCCATATATTTCACAAATCCACAATTTTAGCCATTCATGCTATTGTATTATCATAAGCCATCAACTCAAACCAAGTATATATGTATATATATTTCACAAGTAAAATAAAGTCTCCACTTACTCAATTTCTGAAATCATCATTCAATTTCAAAATGATTTATAAATTTCATTTCATTTTATCACATTTCAATTATAAAACATAAAGATTTACAATTAAAGCTCATTTTTCTTTAAAATCATAAAAACAATTATAAACTACTTTAGATAATTAAGATGAGCATCTGTTTACTCACAATATCAGAAGTATGGAATACTCCTACTTTTGGTCCTCGGGTACAATCATTTTACTCTTACCGGATGGCTCACCTCCTAAACATAATATATAACAAGAAATTCACTATATTTATATCAAACGATTATAAAGCTATTTCAGGCTCTATATGAATGCATGCAATTGAATGAGGAATGTTTAAATAATCACTTAAATATGACATTCTACATAGGTTCAATTGTTATCGGACTAAATTGGAATTCGACCTAACTCGAACCATACGTTGTTTAATTAGTCAAAACATTCGATTCAACTCCAAATAAATTCATTACACTTTCAATACTCTACATACATCCAAGGTAACTCAATACACTTAATTTTCTCATTGCCATCCAATCGGTTACTAAAGGAATTATACTTTGAAATCATCGTTTTCAATTTCCATCACCACAATTCATCAAATCCAAGCTAAATAACATGAGATATCACAAAATTCATCATCAATATCTTCCACAGTAAATTCGGCCAATGAAGGTTGGATGAAGGACATGTGATTTTTTTTGCTTGTTTTTCATACCTAACATCACAAAACAACTAAAAACACTAAGATATCTTGAAATCTAACCAAATCAATCCTCAAAATCTCTCTCCTCATGTTTGACCAGCAAGCAATCCTTCATGAGATATTGAGTTTCAACCATAGAAAATGAAAAAGAATGCATGGGAAAGGTAGATCACAAGCTAAAATAAAAAATTCTAACCTTTAATCACTTGATTCCTTGAAATCCAACAATTTTCCCTTGAATTTTTCTTATTAGGGTTTGTTCTTTTATTTTCCTCTTTGTTCCCTTGTTTGGTCAGCCATGTGAGTGAGAATGGGAGAGTTTAAGTTGGCTTTATAAAGGAAATATTAAAAGAATTAAAGCTTGCCGCTTGTCACCATTTAATTGGTCTAAAATCAAAACTTAATAATAAAGCATTTCTTCACCACCACATATAATTTCTCACTTAATAAAATGATGGAGGAAATTCATGAGCTTGACAAGTGTCATGGTGGTGTGAAATTTCAAAAATTCCAATTATGTCCCTATGGACACGTAAAATGACTTTTTTGCCCTTATGCTTGAAAAATGTCAATTGAAAATTTTCACTTCTCAAGCTCAAATTATGTTCCAAATAGTCAAACTTGATCAAAATCTTGTCTAACATTCCCATTTTGCCCCTATGTTATGAAAATTCCAAATTGGCTCCAAATCAATCCTCGAACTCTGAATCACCATATTAAGTCATTCTAAGGTTCAATAACTCTCAAATACACCCTAAAATTATTGTTTAGACTAGTTCGAAGCTTTAATCGACTTAATTGTACCATTAGGTATGATATCGACTTTTAACGATTTTTCGAGGCATCCACGTATGCAAACATACTATCAAGTGCATGAATGACATAGCAAGTATGTAATAGAGCTGGGCCTGACAACAAACCTCCAATTTTGAGGTGATACCTCTTTCACAATAATTCGATTCATTTTCAATTAAGCCTTGCTTTATTCTCTTTAAAGGTTATTATGTCCTTGGTAGCTCAACACATGTGCTTTTTACCTACTTATGCATTCATAGCTCAAGACTTTACCACTCAAGCTGCGTTATATATTTGCTTCTTTTCATAATTTGTTTCACACGTACTCAAATATTCCATGTCGTCTAGATACATTATTAGTATCACCATTGCCATGTATATTTTTCACTTATATATGCAATAAACAGTTTAACGAATTAAAGAAATGTTTATAGAGTGATCTCAAATATTATTTTCTTAATATTTCAACAAGGGACGTGGAAAAGCTAAGCAGCTTTAACAACCTTATCTCAACAATACTAGCCCAATTTTTGCAATGGTAATCACACTCACAATATTTACATTTATAAGTAAATTGAGTTTCAAAATTGATGAGACATTTTAAACTATAATCTCCCTTTTATTGTAGTGCTGGCTATATATAGTACAAGCTATGTTTAGAATATGATGAAAATGCTACCATTTCATTTTTTTTGTTATATATTATGTAGCATACTATGTTTCTAATGTGGCGTAGAACATTATCATCATCTTTTTGGAGTCTACCCAGTTTTGACAGCATCTCAAACATAAAAGAAACATTTTTGTGTTGTATAAATGCTGATTGTGTACAAATAAAACATAACTCGAATATTTTTGTAACCTACTATATGATTGTTATTAAACACGCTTTAGCTACTTTAATAAAGAACTTACATCTACCACAATCTTTTATTAAAATTTACACACCCTTTATGTAGTATGGGCCTCATTCTAGCATGTAATTAATCCAATCCATTAAAAAAAAAAATTTAATAGTTGTATCAGAATGTGTTGGTAGTCTTTTTTGTTTTTTTAGAGAAAAGGGATTCGAATCTATATTATTTAAGTAAGAAGATTATACACTAATTAATGACTCAAATGTTCAAGTGCATGTTAGTAGTCCTTTTAGTAAGAGGGAGACAAAGAAAAAATAAAATGAGTAGAGTAAAAAGGTTGAATAACTTTTATTTGGTAAGATATAAATTGGAAATTAGAAAAAAAAAATTTATGGATAAATGAACATTCTATAGTTATTAAATCATACCTTTCACAATAAACGAAAACTAAACACTTGTGTAACAAAAGTGTATGTATATAATGATTTATCTTTTTATTATGTGAGAGAAGATTTTGATTCAATAGTTTGAGTAGAAAATAAATGTACCTATCACTCCACAAAATATTTGAGATTTTACCTTTTCATCTCCAAGGGAAATACTTTTTTTTAGACGTGATAATTTATGTTTTCGTATTTTAATCGTGTCATGTAAACATTAGGCATTAACAGTTATATTAGTAAAGACAAATACAACATGATTATTTAATAGTGTAAGGATCTTAAACACATACAAAGATACATTTGATAAACATGCAATATGATACGATATAGTTAATATGTTTATTACACATGTCGATTTAAATTTTTTATAACACGACACGACACGATCTGTTTACATAATTAACACAATTAAAATTTATACTATGTATAACTCGTTTACACGATTAATATGATTGATACGATTAATATACGATTAACACGATTAAAATGATTAAATTAAAATATATACAATTAAAATATAATTTTATTAACCAAATTTATAATAAAATAATAAAAATTATAATATTTATTAAATATAATTAAATTTAGCATCAATAAATCTTAATCATCATAAAAATATTAGTGTATATATGGGTCAATAAACGGATCTTAATCGTTTATTAAATGTGTTTACCCTCTTTTAAAAAAAATATGTCTACTTGACACGTGAACATGACAAATAAATGAATAATAAATTGGTCACTGGTTATATGAATACACGATAAATCATTTTTTAAACGAGTTAAGTGAATTTGACATGATTAAGATATGATTTATTTGTATCTAAACCCACTTAAATCCTAATGTCGTGTACAAATTTATCATATTTACTTTTTCTTCCCTCTTTCTCTTTTTTTCTATAATGTTTAGTAAGAAAGAAGGAAAATTGAAGAAAAAATGAGAAAAGAAAAAAAAAAGGTGACAATTGATACTTTACAATGCAATGTGATTGCAAGTAATGTGATTACAAGTAATGTGATTGTAGAAAAACTAATATTGCAGTGTTTGGTATATAAGCAAAGTAATGAATAAAATGCAGGGAAGATAACATTATAATGTTTAGTTTATAAATACTTTGTTAGGAATATAACGTCAATTTTCAAAATTCTCCCTATTTATTAAAATACAAGTTTAATATACTTATATTTTTTATTATTAATTTTTATATAATATCATCTCTTAAATATATTTTTAATATCATATAATTTATTTTCATTTCTTAATATAATTTCTTATATTATATATTTTATTTTAATTTCTTTTTCTTTTAAAAGACAATATAAATTTTATTAACAATTACTAATAGAGAATGACTATTGAGAGTAACAAAGTGATATCCCTCAAAATCTATACAAGAAAAAATAAATTATAACATTGTAAAATGTCTTAAACAAAGTAATAAAGTTGAAAGGTAAAAATATCTTTAATAATATTACAAAATATAATACAATTTGATTGCATTGGTTTTGAACTGTAATCACATTAAAAATAGTGCAATGTAATTTAATTAGGCACATTACAGAGAATGTGCTCCTATTTCTTTCACACCAAATGCTACCAAAGAGAAAGGAAAGTTGTTTTTTGATTCTTTGTTTGTTATAAAGGATTGGAAGTGAATTTAATTTTCTAGTGATGAATATTCTGTGAAAGTTTTAGATTTAGTTTTATTTGCATGTGCATTTAGATTTATAAATAATTTAAGATTAGTTGGTAAATGAATTTATTATTTGTTCAAATTTTAAGAATTTAGAGCAAAGTTACGCTAATTTTTTCAATGATTTCTCTATCCAATGATAATAACTAGTTGTCTTAAATTCTTATCTTTTGGTGAAAAAGGTTTTTGTTTGGATTCATGTTAAAAGTCTTTTGTTAAGTATTATTGTTAGAATGTGACTTCCATAATTTTGAGCACTATATATTTTACTTTGAATTATTATGAGTATCTAGAGAAAGTTTATATTGATGTGAATTGTAAATTATGTCATGAATTCTAAAATTTGCTTGATTTTCTCCTAAAGCGAAATCTTTAGCAATACTTAGTTAGGGACATGATTTAAGCCATCTTTGGACGATTTAAGCCTAAAAATCATACCTCATTAAATTGTTATCCCTAGTATACCCCTTTTGAGCTTAATTTCTCTTTTCTTTGTTTAACTATATAACAATTGAGCATAGCTTTAAAATTAATATTTTAATTTTGCAACCCTCACTTCTAAGCATGTATATTATTTTAGGAAATTTAAATTGAGTTAAATGTTGAAAAAGGTAGAAAGGTGATGTTGATAAGAAAAAAAAAAGTTCTAGATATTAAAAATCACCCCATTGCCTACAATACAAAGAAAATAAGTTTGAGGGTGTGAAATTATGAAATTGTGAAAAAAATGTTAAAAAAAGAAAAAAAAAGAAAAGTTCAAATATGGAAGAAAAGGTGTACTTGGAGAAGGAAAATAGAGCTTTATAGATAGGTGCTATAATAATTATATGCTTAAGGTGATTTAAGCCACATTATTGTCCTTAATCCTACTTGGACCTTAACCATACATTACAAGCTTTGTAAAGTCCCATTGATTCCTAGCTTTGTATTAGTCGACATTAGTGGAGAGAAAGAGAGAGATGAAAAGTAAATCTATGGAATTCTAGTACTAATTTGAAATTTGTATTAGCATAAACTCATCTAGATATCATGATATTTTTAATAAAAGATTTCACACACATACGAAAATCCATTCGAGAATGTACATGCATTGGAATTGAAACATGAATTTGAATAATGCTTATATTTTTCCTTAAGTTAATGATTGATAGATATACTTTTGAGAAAATTATAAGCAATCATTGAGTTGGTGCACTTTATCTCTAGTAGTAATAGTAGTAGTAATAACTATATTTATTTTAGTTTTCATTAATTGAATTTGATTTTTATAAGTTAGTCTTTTTTCTATGTTTTACTCAAGGAATAGCAAAATATTAAGTTTTGAGGGGTCATAACTCTTTGATATAGAGTTATTTGGACTTAATTTTAATAATAATTTATGTTAGTTTTTATAGTAAAGCATAATAATTAATAGATTTTATTTAATTATTTTAGGTTAATTAATCTAGGTGAGTCAATCTAATCTTAGTTAATTTTATACTTAATTTGGTGTTAATGTGATTAAGATAGGTTGTTGTTGATTTATTTATGTTTTTGTAAGTGTTTAATGAAGAAAGACTTTTAATGGAAGAAGGAGAACGATTTTGAGATGTAAACTTTCACTCCATATGTTTAGGTATTTCAACCATAACTCTCTTTACAAGGTTTCAAATGAAAGATTCTTGCACCATTGAAAAGATAAGAGACAATTCTATAACTATCATGCTTATCACTTTACCCAGTTTGGCTTGAAAGTAGTCAAATATCTTGTCAAAGTTGGAGCACTGCAGCAATCTTAGAACAATTACAATTTCTGCTATTTAAATGGTCAAGTACGTGGCTTTGGAAGAGGTAAGCTGCAGCCCATGTAGTCTGATGAGGAAATCCTAATTGGGATTGACTTCTTTCTTCACTCCAATTGGCCTAACTTTAAAGTCTTAAAAAAACAACATTTCAGAGGAATTTTAGAAGAACAAAACGCCTGATTAAAAGTTAAGAATCAAGCCACAAAGTCATTGAAGTTGAGAAGAATTTGAAGGATTTAAGGAGATTTGGAAATCAAGAATACAATTCTTGAGTTTTTCTATCTTTTTTTTATTCACTTATTTTCTTGGCTTTGTTGTTAATGTTTAAACTTATTTTGATGATAATATGTGACTTGATGGGGAGCTAAATTGTTTATCTAAGATTATGATTGAACTCAATACGCAGTTTAATTTATTTATCTCTCTTTTGCTTATGTTTTATGGATTTAAGTTATTTATTTTATTCTATTCTTAATGCTTCTACTAGACTAGCCACCAATTAGATTGAATTGAAAATCTTAGTTAAACCTTGACAAAGGAGATTTAGGTAGACCTAGAATAAAATAGCATATGATCTTATACATTTAGTTGATTAGGTGATTTGATTTGCATGTAGGGTAGACATACACCTATAAGTCATATGTAGCCAAAATTAGAGCACAAACTTAATGAATCTGTATTTAATTTAATTTGTATAGATATATAGTAAGTTAATTGGGAAATATATTTTTATAAAAAACTTGATAGAGACTTGTAAAAAATTTAAAACTCTAGGGTAGCAACTTAATCCATTAAACTAAGTTAAGAGAGAGACAATAATCAGAAAAAATATTAAGGGATATTATAATTTTACAGATAAATTTTAGATTAGCTGTAGTTATTAGTTTCAATTTTTTCTTTTAATAATTAGGTTGTTTGGATAAGATTAAGGTGCTATAATTTTAGTAGTTAGCAATTAGGAATTAATTCAATTCTTTATGAGAACGAATTCTCCTTTCTATTATATTACTTGTTAATGATACGTGCATTTGCTTGGGAAATCAATAAGAAGTTTTTGTTGCAGTTGTCGAGGATTTGATTTTTAATTCTTTCTTATTAATCAAAAACTTGTTGTTAATTTTTCAAGTAAGTGCACGTATCGTTAACAATCAATATAATAAAAAGTAGAATTCGTTCCTAAGGAGAATTGAATTAATTCCTAATTGCTAACTACTAAAATTATAACATCATAATATTATCCAAACAACCTAGTTATTAAAAGGAAAAATTGAAACTAATAACTAAAACTAATCTAAAATTTACCAGCAAAATTATTTTATTAAATTTGAGTGACTACTAGACCTAAGATTATGATATCTCTCAATACTTCTTTTGATTATTGTCTTTCTCTCTCTTAACTTAGTTTAATGGATTAAGTTGTTAACGTAGAGTCCTAATTTATTTACAAGTTTCTGTCAAGTTTCTTATAAAAATATATCTTCCAATTAACTTATTATATGTCTATTCAAATTAAATAAAAAATAGATTCATTAAGTTCATGCATTAATTTTGGCTACATATGGCTTATAGGTGTATGTTTATCCTATATGCAAATCAAATCACCTAATCAACTAAGTATATTCGATCATATGCTATTATATTCTAAATCTATTTAAATCTCTTTCGTCAAGATTTAACTTAGGTTTTTAATTCAATTTAATTAGTGGCCAGTCAATTAGAAGCATTAAGAATAAAATAAAATAAATAACTTAAATCTATAAAACATAAGCAAAAGTGTCAAGCCTAGCCCTAAAATATCTGCCATGTTATACATGTGACTGATGAGTGATTGTATATTTGAACAGCCGAAAAAGTATTTAAAAGTCGGTATTATAACTAGAAGTACAACTGAGATGATTTAAACCTCGAACAAGTTCAAATAAGGATTTTAAGAGTGAAATTGGAGATTTCACAGTCCAGGGATTACTTAAAACAGTGATTTCAGAATTCGAGGTACGATTTGGAGTCAATCGGGAATATTAACCGATTAGGGACAAAATGGTCATTTTACCACCTAAAATTTAAATTTGGTTATTTGATGAAAATTTTGATCAAGATTAATCATTTGAAGTGTAATATGATCATTTGAAGTATAACATAGGGTTTAGCAGTGAAAAATTGTAATTCTCGGTATTTTTGGAGCATAAGGGAAAAATGGTAATTTTACCACTAAAGGACAAAACGGGAATTTTTAGAAAATATTTTGGCCTCATTTGATTAAGATTGATCAATTGAAGTGTTATTTGAGGTTGTTATTTGAGGTTGAAAAGTGAGAAAATGAAATTCTAATACATTTTGGAGTATAGGGGTAAAACGATAATTTTACCACTTTAAGGGCAAAACAGTAATTTTGCACCCCCAAAGCATTTTTCCAGCACATGGTCTTCACCCATCATCATTTTTGACCTTTGAATAATGTGTGGTGGAGATTTAAAGCTTAAAAGATAAGAATTTAAAAATGGACCAATAAATGGGTGCCATGTGTCAAGCTTTTATCTATTTAATATTTTCCTTTTTAAAAGACATAAAATCAGCCCATTTCCCCCATGAAAGTTGGCCAAACCAGAAAAGAGAGAGAGAAACCAAAAACAAACCCTAGCCAAGGAGAAATTCAAGGAAAAAGTGTGGAAAATCAAGTGAAAAAGATAAGGTTTTTCCGATTAAGCTTGAGATTTATTTTTCCTATGCATTTTCCCTTAATTTCCATGGTTGAAAAGCATGCTTTCATGGTGAATTCATGGCTGGTCAAAATGGGTATGGAAAGAGAATGATCTTGGATTGGTTTGATTTTGAGTTATGTTGATGTTTAGAGATAGTTAAGCATGTTTAGAAGCAAAACTACAAGGAAAAATTTCATTTCCCCGATGAACCTTCATTGGCCGAACCTTGTATGTTGTGTGGGAATGATGGACTTAATTTTAATTCAAGTGAATTGATTGAGAATTGATAGTTAGTGGTGTGAAAATTAAGTAGGAACAATTTCAGTGTTAGTGCACCTGTGATGGCCGAATTTTTCATGAGGAATTGTGAGCGTTATTAGGCTGAAAATTAGGTTATTTGAAATGTGTTTGGTGAATTGAGGGATTGGAAAATAAATGGAGCAAATTGGAGTGAAATTGGATGCATTGGCCAATTTATCGGATGAAAAATCGACTTAGGCCACTACTGGGTCTAGATGGCTACCCGTGCATTTTCATTTCATATCATGCATATATATGTCGAGCCTAAAATAGCTTATGACTGTTAGACACAATTTAATTGGAATATGTGTCATGGATTATGGCTAGGTGGTGAGCTATTGAATATGGGTAAAGAACTGTACCCGCGGACTGAAAATAGGAGTATTTTTACTCCTAATATTATGAGTGGACAATTTATCATCTTAAATATCTAGAGTAATTATACTTGTTTGATGCTTTTATTGAATGATGAGTTTAAATTATAAAATATTATGTTTTTCAATTAAAATGTCTTTTAATAAAAATGAGATTTATACTGGTTTTGAAATCAAATATTGTTTTGGGAAAATTAAGTATATGGAGACTATGTTGAATTTATGGTTTTATATGTTATTGAAATTGTGGCTTATGACACTATGGTAGCATGATGGCTAAATCTTTGGGGTTGACATGAAATATATGAACAGTTTTGGTTTGGTCTCGGTAGACTGGATTAAATTTTATTCGCCATTTTATACTACTAAAAATTTTATGGGTCTGGTGGCATATTAAACGGTCACTGCAGTTGTGGGGGTTTCTGTGGACTGCCTATGAGAGGGGCACGATAACCCAATTATATACATACCTCCGGGGGGAGATGTTGGATGAAGTATCTCCTGAGGTAAGATTTGAGTGCACCTCACGTTCGGACCATCACGTGAGAGTGAGACTCAGCCAAAGCTAAGGAATGGCTGTGTGTCAGGTGCGAAAACATGTTTATGGGTATGAGACATTTAACATCCTTGATGGTCTTAGTGGGATACCTTGACGAAGGTACCCACGAGAATGATTTTGACAGGGGCCAAGTTTAAGAAATTCATAAGTCGGGAAGTTTTGATGAAAAGAAATTGTTTGGTATGGATTGAAACAAATTTTGAGTTATGAATATTATTGTGATATAACGTTTTTATATTGTTTCCATCTACTCAGCTTTAGATGCTTTTGTTGGTAATTGTTTACTTACTGGGATTATGTAATCTCATCCCTCTTCCTATCCATATTTCAAGCTCAGGATAGGCTGTAGATAGTTGGTTGCATCGATGACTGCAATTGGATTGCATTCCCAGAAAAACTGTAGGTTCACTACCATCATTACAATTGGTCAATTGGGGGCCTAGGTGTCACTGTAATTTAAATTTCATACTTTGGTCGTTTGTATTAAAGTATGTAAAAATATATTTAGTTTTTACGTTACGAAAATTATTTATCGATAGTTTTATAAAAATTGTTTTATAAGAAAATATATTATTTTATTAAATATTTTTATTATATTCAAATAGTTAAATTTTTACCCCAGACAAACGTTTTAAATACTTAAATTTATTTTTAATCATGATATGTATGTTTTCTACTCACCTACTACGTTTTTGAACAGTTTCGAGATTTTTGTAAAAAAATGACGAAAATGACCTTGTGAAGCAAAAAATTATTTTCTACTGTTTTGAATTAAAAAAATTTTAAATTCCTTGAGAAAAGATGTTTGGTAATTATTGCTCACATGGGAGGTAAGAAAATTGATACGAAAGCCTTGCGGGGTTTCGATTAGTATGCGGAGTATGAATGCTTGTCGAGACGCCGCAGTGGTGGGCTCGATGGCGAGTTCCGGGTCGTGACAAAAAAAGAGATAAATAAATCAGACTACGTATTAAGTTCAATCATAATCTCAGATAAACAATTTAGTTATCTATCAAGTTACACATTATTATCAAAATAAGTTTAAACTTTAAAAACAAAACAAAAAAAAAAAGAGAATAGAAAAAGATAAAAAAACCCAAGAATTATATTCTTGATCTCTAAATCTCTTTGAATCCTTCAAATTTGTTTTAGCTTTAATGACTTTGTGGCTTGATTCTTAGCTTTCAATCAGGTGTTTCGTTCTCCTAAAAGTCTTCGGAAAGATTGTTTTTATAAGGCCTTAAAATTAGGCCAAATTGTAATTGTTCTAGGACTGTTGCAGTGCTCCAACTTCGATAAGATTTTTGACCACCTTCCAGGCTGAACTGGACGAAGAAATAAACATGAAAGCTGTAAAATTTTCTCTTATCTTTCCAATAGTTCAAGAATCATTTATTTAGAGCTTTGTAGAGAGAGTTATGGTTGAAATATCAAAATATATGCAATAAAAGTCTACACTTCAAAATTACTCACTTTTTTTTATTAAAAGTCTTCTTTTATTAAATACCTACAAAAGCACAAATAAATCAACAACAACTTTTCTTAATCACATTAACACCAAATAAAGTATAAAATTAACTAAGATTAAATTGACTTATTTAAATTAATTAACTTAAAATAATTAAATAAAATTTATTAATTTCGATACATTATTACAATAATTAAGTTAAATTATTATCAAAATTAAGTTCAAATAATTTTATATCAAAGAGTTATTAGGAAGTTAAAGTATAAAATTACAAATTGTTGTATTTTTTCTTGCCTATTATGCTCTTGAAACAGGAAAGCAAACAAATAATATTTCCTTAAAATTTTCTTCTTACCAAACATAGATAAAATAATTAGCCCCCCACAAGGGTTTAAATGAGGAGACCTTGAATACGGGTTGGGCACGCGCTGGAAATGCGACTAGGCCTTGACATTTGATCCTAAAATAATAAAAAAAAACAGCATTAAATAATTGCCACATTAAAATGGAGAATTAAATTAAATCGCCGGCTTTGTTTTGTGTTTGGAAGGATGCACGGTTAGCTAAAAAATTCCACCCCGCCTGCTTCCTCTTCGGCTCCCTCTCCCTCTCCCTCTCCCTCTCGCTCTCCCTCTTTGACAAACAAGAAAAGAATACAAAAATATAAACAAAGATAAAAGAATCCAGAAACAAGCACATAAACGAATCCTCTAAAGAATCAAAAACCCATTTTACAGAGATTATTTTTTTATATAAATACACACCCAATACGTATCTCTTTCTCTGTTTCTTGTTTCATGCTCTGCCTGCCCTAGATCTTGATATACTTTTGATTCTTGGATCTTCTAAATCCCAAGATTTTAAGATCTCTTTCATTTACATCAGTCAGCTTCATTCCTCAGGTAATTTGCTTCTCATTTCTTTTGGTTTCCAGTGTTTTTATTTTTATTTCTTTTAAAAAAAGAAAGAGATGGTTTCATTCTTTATGACTTTTTTCTTTGGGGGAGGGGAGGGTATTGGCTGAGGGGGGAAATTGAGTGTAGAAATGTTCTTTCTTTGTTGGATTTGAATGAGTCTTTGGCTTTTGGTAGGTTGGACCAGCGAGGTCGTCGATTTTGGTTGACTTTTTTCCTTTTTTTTTTATCACAAGTTCCTCCTTATTGATAGAAATTGTTGAAAGAAGCTGCGTTTGGTTTTAGTAGTTAGGCAAATCCCGAACTTTTCATTTTCTTTTTTCAATTCATGCTATCCGTTTTGAATAAGTTGAGAAAGTGTTGCTATTGAGCCGTTTGGTTACACAGGAAAATAAAAGGTAAATTTTGTATTCTGGTGTTGTTCTTGTTGAAATGCGTACAACATAAGGTTGAGTTTATGGTTTCTCCATACTAGGCATTGATGTTTAAATTTGGACAATTTTTTCTTTTTTAATTATGATTCCATTCCAAAAGTTTTATGGTTAAGGCTATGATCGGTTTGTTGCACTTGGTATTTAAGCTGACGCTGTTGACCATGTTTTGTCATTTCATCTCATGTGTTAAGGATATTCGTGTTGCAAACTAAGTAAATGTAATTCCTTTGCTTATGGTTTCCTTTCTCAGATCACATTACATAGATCAATTGAAGAATCTGTCTTTGGTTCTCGAATACTAATTCATTTTTGAGAGAAAACTGGAAAAAAAATGGGTCACATGAATATAAAGCTGTGGTGTTTGTGCTAGATGAAGGCAGGTCAGGCGTGGCGACTAGGCAGCATGGGTGATATGCAGATCTTGCCTGGGGCTCGCCACCGTCCTCCTTTGAAGAGGCCGATATGGATAATTTTCTTGGTTTCGTTAGTCAGCCTTTTTCTAGTTTGTGCTTATATATATCCCCCACGCGGCAATGCTGCTTGTTACGTATTTTCTTCTAGAGGTTGCAAGGCTCTTACTGATTGGCTTCCTCCCGCTCCTGCAAGGGAATTAACTGATGAGGAGATTGCATCACGGGTTGTGATTAGGGATATTTTGAATACACCTCCTGTTCAATCTAAGAATTCTAAAATTGCATTCATGTTCTTAACTCCAAGTTCACTGCCTTTTGAGAAGCTTTGGGATATGTTCTTCCGTGTAAGTTATTTTTTTTCACTGCTAGTTAATTTTTCCTTTCTATAATCTAATGTCTTTATATGCTTCATGGATATTTTAGTATCCGATTTAATGTTATGATTATTATCCCTGAACTTGGCGTTCATGAACTAATATATTGGGAAGAAATTAATGTCAAGGTTTGTTCCTGTATAACAAGGTTGGATGATGCATCATATACAAAATCTTCCCTGTAAAAGTTTGCTAAGAAAGAAATCACATTTTTTGTGCCAAGGCTTATGTACCATGCCTGTTTTGGGTTGCTTTTTCCCCTGAAGTAATTTGTATATGTTTATTAATGCATCTTTGTTAGTATAGAATATAGATACAAAATTGGCATTTTTTTTGGTTGAGAAATACTTGGATGAGGGGTGAGGGCTTACAGGGGAAATGCTGTGCATAGCAATGACATTGCATTAATGGCAGGTGGGAAAACCTGCCAGAGATTTTGGGCCTGGACCATAGTGTTCATAGGGGGTGAAAGCAAGGACCGTGGGTAATAAAGGTGCTTTTTTATATCTGTACCTTTGGGTAATAAAGGAAGAATATGATATTGTGTTTTGGAGTACTCTACCTACCTTAACTGGAGATCTTAGATAGTTTGGATCCTTTCTTCAGGTTTTGTAATTTTTGTATTGTTATGTTTTTAAAACCTTTTGCTGGAGATTTCTTGGTTTAGCCTATTAGTAATAATTTTCACATCTGAAGGTTTCTTACACCTTAATGCTATAGATAACAGGGCAGCTATGGATTGTTATATGACTGGACCTTATCTGGAAATGCATTAAGTGTTATTTTCTTATTACTTGCCAAGAATTTGATATATAAAAACATAATTTTGCAATAGGTGTCATTTATGCTACAGAAGGATGCAGTTTGCATGTGTGATTTGTAAATTTATGATCATTATCTGAAGAAAGTGCCAGTATTTGGTGATTTATAACCTCAACATGGAAATTAAGAGGCATTTGAGCTCTTATGTTAGATCTAGAAGCATAACAAATACAAAGTTAAGTTAGACAAAGAACTGAAGCTGTTGTATGCTATACATGCAGGCATTCATAGCGAAAAGGAGGGAAGGTTGGAGTACTGGTTTAATTCCTATGATAAAATTTTAGTCTGTTTGAACAAACTAGAGACTTATGGTATAAAAATTTTCTGGTGTAGGCAACACAGAGTGTCTTATAGCATTACTTAAAAGCTTCTGGCTGTATGAAGCCTATTTTTGAATCAAATAATACCTTTGTCGCTAATGGTTGATTCAAATTAAGTAATTTAGATTGGTTACTTAACTACTTTTTGTTTCAGGTTGGTCATTCTAGTAAACTGCATTTCCTTTGTTGATTGTGGATGCAAATATGGGTTAATTTGTATGGTGGAGGTACTAGTGATATCAATCTGGCATATTGTGAATGAATACAAATGTAGGGTGGAGATGGAAGTGGGCAGATTCCCTGCTTTGCATTCATCAGGATGTCTGTATCAAAAAACCTTTTAGTTATATTTGACTGTCTGCCTCAGTTCATACTGTTTCTGTTGAATTCTTACGGAAAGGAATTTATGATCTTTTTTTTTCTATTTCTTTTACCGCATTTGTGGCTTTAGTTACTTTTAAGATGTTATTTTCCTTGTATCTTTATCAAAAGTTTGCTCATTTTTCCTCGCAGGGGCATGAGGGCAAATTTTCTGTTTATATCCATGCATCAAAAGGAAAACCAGTGCACGTGAGTCGTTACTTTCTTAACCGGGAAATTCGCAGTGATGAGGTATGTATCTTAGATTAATTTTGCTGATAGATAGTTTGCTATTTCTCTCTCTTTTTCCATGCTTCTGGATTTGTTCTATAGATTTGGAAGCACATGCTAAGTATCCTGATTTTACAATGGTCATTAGAAAAATATATCCACTATGGTCTTGAAAATGGCTCCAGCAGAAAAGCTGGCAGTCAACTACTTAATTTCGGTCTATCAGAGGGGAAGGGGTAAACTGCCCTATATCCTTCCATATCTCCAATATCAAGAGTCTGTCTCTGTTCATGTTTCCGCTTTACGAGGTCTGTCATAGTTTAGAGTCCAAATTTATTTGTAATTTGGAAAATCTCTCAGAATAGAAACCCAAAGACATGATTATAGCACCTACCATGTCACTAAAGTATTGTGGTAAAGATACTAATTATATGCATCAGCATCATTTTACATCCCACTACTATTAGACACAAGTTTTGTGCAGTTAGGGGTGTGCATGTGTGCTATTTTTAATATCAAATTTTGTAGTCAAACTTTGTGATCTGATAAAAGGCTATTTCAACTACTATTGTATGGTTTACTTTATCTATATATATTGACGTGATTGTTACTTTTCTTTTCTTATTGTCTATTGTGTTGTAGTTTAACTGATTTTGATGTTTTGTTACTTTCCTATCATATTTATTAACTATGTTACTGTACTCTATACTATAATTTGATGAGCTAGTGATCTTTAAATTCAATGAATTTACAGGTTGTATGGGGGAAAATTTCAATGGTTGATGCAGAGAGACGATTATTGGTACATGCTCTAAAAGATCCTGATAACCAACATTTTGTGTTACTTTCTGAGAGGTAATATAGTATGTCTTACTTCCTTCAGCCCCCATCGCATCCCCCAAAGGATTTTTTTTTTTGACTTGTACTATTATCAATATCTGAAGCAATCATCCTGGCATTGCAGTTGTGTTCCGTTGCATAATTTTGACTATGTCTACAACTATCTGATGCATGCTAATATGAGTTTTGTTGATTGGTAAGTGAAATCTTCCAACGTATATGCCTGTACCAGGTACCAGCTCTTTTGTGATCTGAAACAGTTTCTTTTGCCTAAATAGCTCCTGGAATAGGGGTTTTGAATTAGAGAGTATACACACGCACACACTTGATGGACTTCTTGTACTGTTTTCACTCATTTGACATGTATCCCCACCCTGTTTGCCAGCTTTGTGGATCCTGGACCACACGGAAATGGCAGGTATTCAGAGCACATGTTACCTGAAGTAGAAAGGAAAGACTTCAGAAAGGGTGCACAGGTATGTCTTAATTGATATGATATAAAGACCATTTATTGTTAGATAAATATGCATTACAATAGATCAATTGGAATGACAAATTGTATCTGGGATGTGTGAATGAACTTTACCAAAGTCAACTCTGCTTGTGACAATGTGAAGGCCATGCATCACTCCCGATGTCTTATATTATGACAAATTTGATCACCATAGTTGATGCATTTGTGTATCCTTTTCATTTTGAATATTAACTGTTTTCTTTACCCCAATTTGTTTGAGTCATCTCCAGATACAATTCTCTTGTTATGAAACATTTCAGCCTTCAGCATACCTTTTAAGCAAACATATCTAGTGTATTTTTGCGGCAAGTTTAAATGAGTGAATTTTGTGCAGTGGTTCTCCATGAGGCGGCAGCATGCTCTGATAGTTATTGCTGACAATCTTTACTACTCAAGGTTCCGGGATTACTGCAAGGTGAATTTGATCTTAAAATGTAGTTCGATTTACTGTAATCTGCTCAATTTTGAATTTACCCTCTTTGATTCACGGAGTTGGCTTACTTTAATTTTCATGATTTTTTAATATATTCTTCACTTCAAAAAATAATATTGAAGCATATGAAAATTAATTTGAGTTTGCCTAGGTGAAATTTTTTGGCACATCATGCCAAAAGTAGCTCTAACTACTCTGGTTTTTTGAAGTATTATATATTTCTTAACAAATAGCAGCAAAAGTGGTAGGTAAACTTGATTTCAATTTTTCTGATCTCTTGCTTTCTTTCTTTCCAATTAAATGCTTCTAGTTTGTCAATCAAGAAAAAGGCTGAATGTGTTTTGAAGTAGATTGGTGAATATCAGTCGCTAACTTTATAAAACTTTTTGAGGGATATAATTGATGTGTCTGTCTTCTAACTATTATACCTGTCAGTTAGACTGGTCTGAATTTGCATGATCAATGTTTATCACTCGGTCTTTTTCTAGCTTAACTGTTAGCATTAGAGAGAAGGCAGAATATTTCTAGATGTTAATGACTTTACTGTGAGCTACATAAAGTAAACGCCTTTTTTAGAAAGTATGGTTATTTGTAAGGAATTCTCTGGATTTATATAAAGTTAGATGTTATTTTCTGCTTAAACAAGACGGTTTGGGTTTGCCCTGGTAATTTTTCTAGCTTTCCTTGAATTCCTTATACTGTATAACAAGGGCAGAAAATCGTTCTCCTTACATGTGAATTGACAGAATTTTCGTCATGGAGATGATATGTAGATATAGTAACTGGTAATTATAATCTGTGGAAGTTTTAAATAGATAGAATTCATGAACAAGATTAACGTTGCTGATTCATTGGCATCCATGTTCTTGATTATTGCAGCCAGGTTTGGATGGCAAAAATTGCATTGCTGATGAGCATTACTTGCCAACCTTTTTCCAGGTGAGAATCATATTCTACATCATGTTTCCTACTTTTCACTTTAGCCTCTCCTAATCTGCTTTCATTTGTGTGCCCTCAGATGATTGATCCTGGAGGTATTGCAAACTGGTCAATAACACATGTTGACTGGTCTGAGAGAAAGTGGCATCCTAAATCGTATAGGGCTCAGGATGTTTCAGATGAGCTTCTGAAGAATATTACGGTATACGTGCTCATCTGTCTATTTTTTAAGCAATCCTTTTGCAATAATTACTTGCCATTTTTTGTTGTTTGATGCTAATGAGTGTGGTGTAGTATGTTCTTTAGGAAAACATAACTTCATTTTTGCCACAATGAAGGGATAATATGCCAACACTCAACAACTTAACACCTTTCCTTTTAAACTGATAAAGTGAAAATGTGTGGTTCCTGTGTATGATGATTAAGTCTTGCATTTGTCTTCTGGGAAAACTGGAGTAGATTGTGGTTATCAATAATGATGAATTTAGGGTCTGACGAATTTTGCATTATATGTTTGCAGTCGATTGATTTGAGTGTCCATGTAACAAGTGATGAAAAGGTATACATTTCAAACACAATCTCTCATGCTTTCAGAAGTTGGTAAGATTAGTAGATTCTCAACCTGGTTGTCCTTTGGTTTGCCTTTGGTAGAGTGAAGAGCAGGTACAGCCTTGCCTATGGAATGGTATCAGACGGCCGTGCTACCTATTTGCAAGGAAATTCTATCCAGAAACCGTAGATAAATTGATGATGCTCCTCAATTTTTGACTCTGAATTTTTTGGTCAGATAGTTTTTACTCGATCCCTTCACTCCATCCTGGTTTCACATATATAGATTACACAGTTGTAAATGGCTGCTTTTCCAACCACAATTCTTGAGTGCTAGGGCAAACTGGAAGAGCAGTTAGGATGATTTGAATGAGGCTGGAGGCTAACGAGTTGTTAGTGTTGCTTCCTTCCAGATGGGTAATTTCTTGTCCATTTTTTCCCCCCCATTTGTGCTATCCAAACATTATTATATATGTGAAAGAATATTGGGGGATTCATTTTTTTTTTCTTTCTTTTGTAAAAGGTTGAAAATCAAAGACTAATGCACTCTTTTCAGGAAATATGAGGCTTTAATTGTTAAAATCCTTGAGTTGAGAGTCCATACTTGGTCATTTTATTTCTCAGTTCCCCACCCCTAACAGCGTATGAATGAGATTTCCCTTTTATGATGGGAAGGTGTTATCCAAGGGAATGCTACATTCCCAGGCATATAATCATGCCAAAAAAGAGAAAATTACATTTTCAAATATATATATATATATATATTTATTTACCATAAAATATAAAAACAGTATTACTTTTGATTGTTGGTTATTTAGATGATTTAGGGCTTTCAGAGGGATCTCGTTTTAACGGGTTCATATGTGTATTTACAACATCTTGATTTGGTTTTTGGGCCATGAGTTGTAGGTCACTTGTTAAAATATTGAATAAAGGCCATTACATGTTTTTATTAACAAAACCCATGAATGGAACTTGAAATGTAAACAATGTTATTATCTTTCTTAATTTATGTATATATATATATATATATATATATTAGCAAATTAATAATATAAAAAATAAATATCATATCAATTCGGTTAAATCAATGATATATATTGTTCATTTGATAAATTGTTAAGGATACTTATTCAAATTGTTAAGGATACTTTATTCAAAGCGGAGGAAGGATTAATTCACATGCTGAACTTGATCTCTCATCATAAAAATAATAAAAGATAATGAGTGTTAGGTCAAGTTTTAGTTGATTTTAGAGTAAAACGATCCAAATATATAAAGGAGAAGCAAGATTGGTGCTTATCCTCAAAGAAAGATTTTCCTAGAGCAATTCTGATTCTGTTCACCAAATTTCACTTACGTAACCCATGCACTCCATGTGAAGACGGTCTTATTAAATCCCGTAGCTGTAGGATTTCCCAACTTGATTGCACTTGCACTAGTCTCACCATGGATTCTACGCCACCTTCATTTGCAGTATTGTTTCCCTTGCTCTTTTTAACCTTGACAAATTTCTTAGCGTTGCCCAATTCCGCCACAAGGATTGCCTCCACCATGAAACCTCGACGCCTACATGCTAAACTTTTTCACTATAACTCCATTTTCTCTCCAACCTACAACCCTGCTGATACAGTAGCAGATCATGCAACCTACATGGTGCAAAATTCTGCTGCTCGTCTTGCCTACATACGATCAAAAGTTAGGACGAGTTTAGCCAGCAGTAACGATGTTCAAGCCCATCTTGACATCGATAGAGGAATCTTTCTTGTGAAATTTTCTATAGGGCAGCCCCCTGTTCCCCAGCTTGCTGTGATGGATACTGGCAGCACACTCTTATGGGTTGAATGCAAGCGTTGCATGAGCACAAACGACTGTTTCGATCCTTCCAAGTCCTCCTCATATGCAACTACGTCATGCGAAGATGCAAAGTGTGACTCTTTGCCTCGCAAAAGCTGTGATACTGATTCAAATCAGTGCAAGTTTTCTATAGCATATGAAAACCACTTTTCAACTGACGGAGTTCTTTCAACCGACCAATTTACCTTCGAGACATTTGATGAGGGCAGCGTTGTGGTGCCTAATGTGAGTTTCGGCTGTAGCACTACTGGACGCCTAAGTGGGAGGAAATTCAATGGGATTTTCGGACTTGGAGATTCTCCAACATCTCTAGTCACCAAGCTGGGAAACAAATTTTCCTATTGCATTGGAAACATGAACGATCAAGAGTATAGTTACAATAGGTTAGTTATTGGTGATGGGGCAGACATTGAAGGTTATTCAACGCCTTTCGAAATGTACAAGGGCCTTTACTATGTAACCCTTGAAGGTGCAAGTCTAGGGGACATAAGACTTCATTTTGATCCCAATGTATTTAAGAGGACTCTCCACGGCTCTGGTGGAATGATAATCGACTCTGGAGCAGAGTTGAGTTATATACCGGAAACCGAATACAGTGAACTATACAGCAACATCCGTCTCTTACTAGATGGGTTCCTCCAACGAGTTATATATAAAACAGAGCGCTGGTCATTGTGTTACAATGGAAGTGTGAGTCGAGATCTTGTCGGATTTCCCGCTGTAACATTTCATTTGGCAGAGGGAGCGGATTTGGTTTTGGATACAGGAAGCTTGTTTTATTATAAAGAACCACAAGTATTTTGCTTGGCTATCCATCCAGTTAGATCCTTTGAGGACATTCCTGAACCTGATATCCTCTCTATAATTGGAATAAGGGCACAACAGAATTACAATGTGGCTTATGATCTTACCAACCAAAAGTTATACCTGCAAAGGATGGATTGCCAACTTCTTGATGACTGAACCTCTTTGCTTTGTTTTTTGTATGCAGATTTCAAGATTACCCAAGAGTGGAAGGCAACTGAATTAGTTTCTCATCTCATATAGGTTGCACACCCCAGTTCCTATAAATAATAAAATAGTTCAGACTGCATCACAGTCTTTGTATGCCTTTTAAGAGTCATCACTGGTATATAATTTAAAATACGATTGCTACATACTCAATAGGAAAATACCCGAATGCCCCATTTTTTTATTTTACAGTAATGTTTTATTAAGCTAGATGTTGACAACCTACCAATACAAAATAAACAACGATCATGGGCAACATCACCGTATCGTCATCCAGTAGCCCAATTGTTGAGAAACTCTTAGCAAGATTCTGCAACAGTCTTGAAGAAGAAAGTCGGATATGTCTGGGAATACAAGCTTAAATCATCAAACACCAAGTGCCCTCAGCAAAGTTAAATGCCACCATGCACAATCACCTGATTGCACCACTGGAATGAATCTTGCTGCACCACTTACACCAGATGATCACACTTCATTTTATCTTGCATCGATGACCACCGCACCATCTGGTGGCTCTCTTTTGGAGAACTCCAGTAGTAATTTCAAAGTTTCTTCTTGCCCGTCCTTAATAACTTCCATTGTCAAATAATAAATGTCACATAGTTCAATAGATGTTAAATGGCCTCATTTGCAACCTATCTCCATAATAAGCAACCAAATTTGTGCCCCCACTATCATTTCTGCCAAAAATTTTGCTTGCCATGACTGTATAGCAACACAGTCCTTCCCTCATCAAATGCCTTGAAAGAAAAGTTCTTTTAAGGCAATTTTCCTCAAGTACAGTGCCATCAACATATAATCCAGGATAAAGGCACTACCAAGCTGAATCATGTAAAGAGAAGAGTTGCCAGGCTACGTTACCACACAGGGAGAACATTTCAGGGATCAAAAGAATGAAACAGCCTGATCAACATGTTTGATAGTTGGTAAGCACAGCAAGCATAAAAGGAAGATGACAGTGCCAATGTTTGCCAGCTCTGAAACTGGTGATCTGCCAACAGATAAATCTGCAAGAAATTGTATTTTTTTGTCAGAATACCAAAGAAGTCCCATTAGTTATTACTTTAAGTCGCAGTCATTAAAGCAATTAATACAATTACTTTTATTCTAATACGAACAGTTTGAAATTTGAATAAAGAGATTCTGGCCACTGATAAGAGAGAGAAATTGTCAGATTAGAAATTTAGTGCTTATCATCCCTGAGACAAGACATAATTTACCTGAGAAGATACACAACTGCAGCTGAATAGATGGATGGCTATGTTTCTAAGGCTTACTGCAGTAAGATGGAAACTGTTGAAGACTCCAAGTATTATTAGACTGTCTACCACAGAAGTCAGCATATATTCCTGAATCATTTTTAAGATGCAGGAAGTCCTTTAAGAATTGTGTGTTACATAAAATTCACTACTAAAACCTAGCAGTCTAGCACAGCACTAAATTTGGCTCACACTGAAGTTCAAAAGTTATGCAAGACTGCACATGTTTTTCTTTTTTTTAACTTATTTGTTTCATGGCCAAGAATACGCAGACAGAGATCTATAGATGTGAGGTCCCTTAAGGAACGGGAGAAGGGGGCAGGTGAAGAAATATCAGCAACTCCAACTCTATGGACAATTTAAATTCATCAAACTAGAAATATACCAGGCCTATTGCTCCAAATCAAGCTGAGATAGTGACAACAGTGACACCTAAAAGCCTGTTTTGTTGTGCACAGCTTGTGCGTGTGTTTTTTATATATGTAGGCAAGTTCCAATTTAACACTGGCTGTAAAGATATTCTGTCCCCCAAGGAGACATCTCTGCAGTTAGAGCTTAAAACTCCATTTTGGAGGTCTTAAGTTCAAACCCTAGGATGTGGCAGGATGAAATTTATGCCATTGGGAAAGGGCTACCCCCACTGTGTAGCCTCAACATCATATGTCCAAAAAGAAAAAAGAGCACATATTCTTCATTCTTTTACCAGCTCCTTTTAATAAACTGTTACCACCTATTTTTGTTTTTAACAATTATTTTGTTCTCTCTCTTACATATTACCTAACGTTTCTCTTAATTAAAGACACCTTATCATTAACAAGTGTAACTTGGATTTGGGTGATGAACCAGCTAAATTTTTTAGTTTTAAAACTGTATTACAAATTTTAAGTAAATTATTTCGTAATATACCTAAACTAACATATTGGCAAAAACAATGAAGATCCAGCTGTTAGACCTCAAAACAATTCTAAATTTCAGCAAACAAGTAAAAACTAAACTAAAACTGCTGTAGATATTTCCTTTCAACCTACCAAGTTTAAATATTAAAAAGGAAAAATAGAAAGAAAGCAACCATCCAAAGAAGTTTAAAATCTCAGGACTCATCTAAAAATTGGAGCAACTCATTCAGCCCAAATTGACTTGAAAAGTCAAGTTCCAAAATCCAACCCCAACTTGAACCTAAACACCATTGCCATCTCTAGTAGAATAAAAGTGAGAAGCAAATGTGAAATTGAATGACTTGAATCAAACCAAAAGTAACCCATACTGAAGTGACTTGAAAAGTCAACAAGCCGAACCAAATTGACCGGATACCAGAAACAACCTGAAGCTGACCACCTTGCTCAATTGCCACCTCTAGTTATATTCTCAACATGAAGCAACATAAAAAATCGCTTAGAAGAAAAACAGAAATATGTTTTTCTTTGTTACTTAGAGAATGAGATATATGTTACTGCAATGTATCTTATACCTAAAGGCCTTATAACTACTTTAAGAGATAACATTTTAACAACTAATAATGATTTTAATATTTGCAAATATGTAGATCATGCATGCCAAAAGTTAAGTTGACCAAAAGTTTGAGCTATACCCTCTGAATTCATATAAACATCTGATCAGCTTCAAATATGAGGCAAATAATAAATGGAAAACATAAACGCAATAATAGATTTCAAGAAATATGTACCACAGAAAAAGGGAAAAGAGGAGGGTTCCCACACTTAACTTTGGTTGATGCACTAACAAGCACACATTAAAACACGCAAATATTCAAATATTGAGAGAAGTAAAAGCACAGAGCAATACAAATATGTCAGTATGACAATATACATGCATACAAATTTGTATGCATATGTGTTCTGTTTCTGTATCTACGCACATTTACCATTCATCTTCCATTAAATTGTCAAATATTTCTATAACTATTATTAAAGGGACTTGAGACCTAAAATAATTTGTTGTGACTTATTTTGGACAATAATGCATTCAACAACTTCTCAAATGACTAGCTCTTGGTGGATTAATTTTTTTCTCTACTCTCACTAGACTAATCACTCAATACCACTAACCATTCTCTATATCAAAAATGGAGAGAGAAATTAGATGAAGTTTTGTCGCCATTGAACTTGGCAACAATCAAAGAATATGGTGGCTTTGTAAGAGAGGGAGAGGGAGAGGGTGGAAATGGATATGCAAATTCAATCAAAACATAAACCATGCAACTCATAGTAAAGAATTTAAAAAATATGGACAACATGAAAAGAAAGAGTATCTAACGGAAACGATGGTGGAAGCTACACCAAATGAAGAGTTTAAAGATGCAAGTATTGGGTATTCCTTTTACTTTTTTGAAAATTTTCAACTGAAACATAAAAATTTAGATGTATAGAGAACCAAACAACAACACTAAAAGGTGAGCTGCACAAACAGGGGAAGAATGATAAAGGGGGAGGGGAGATGGGGGCGCGTTGATTCTCACTGGAAGGGTGCAAAGTTTTTGCTATTGACAACTAATTGGAATTAAGTGCTACATCTAAAAGTAAATTAGTATAAACAAAACATTCTTCATGAAAATGGCTAGCATGTGCAAGCCATAACTAGTCATAGCTGATAAATTATTTTAAAATAAATACATGTGCATAATCCCACCTCTTATCCATCTAATATTATACTTTTAAGTTTTGGATGAGTTTTTAAGAATAGAAATAAATCAACTCATATTAACTCAGTATCTCATGAAAATAGGACATTGCATATAACTAGCCCTCAATACACACACACACACATGCGTACAAATCTATCTATCTATATATCTATATGTGCTTTAAGAAAACTTTGAAATATTTCCTCACTTCCAAGCCTCCACTCTTGCTCTTTCTTTGCTTTTAGACCTGAACCATGTGGAGTACATATTCATAGATGTGGACATATTAGCACTATTCCTCAGTGATATATTGAGCAGCTAGAAGCTGATGCAATTATAGTCACCAATGTTGCAGACAGAAGCGAGCACGTATTTTTCTGTTTCTTAGTTTAATTCTTTGGTAGCTTAACAATAATAATTTCCTTTCCCCCTTTGATTGCATGGAAGCTAATGCAAAAAACAGTGGGCAACATTGATTTGCACCAAAAAAAAAAAAAAAGAGGAAAAAAAGGTCTAGAGATATGCATCAGGAACCAATATCACAATTGGCAAGAAACAAATTAAATTAAACCCTTATACCTGGAAACATCACCAAACCTTGGCCTTTTTCCAACAAGACTGAGGGTCGCACTATGTCCTGGAACCCTCAATATAGCACTCTAAGACCCCAGTTGTTTCCAACACAGTTTTCTGGTAAATATTTGTCTAATGAGTTTTCCTAGTACTATTCAGACACTGAAAAACAGACAAAAGTCTGTATCATCAAATTAGTTTTACTGACAAGGTAATTTAACAACAAAATAGAGAGTAAGAATGACAAAGTACAGCAACTATAAAAGCAAAAATATTGTCAGTCTCCAACATGTTCCTGAATCTCTATCAATTAATTCATCCAATCAAACAAATGATTGTTAATTTAAAAAGTCAAGGAGTCTATTCCAGCCACCTATATTGTCAATTTAAAAAGTGAAGGAGCCTACTCTCTTCACCTCTCTCTCACATCACTAAAGCCATTTCTATTCCTCAAACAAAGGATAATTACCTAAGATTGTGAAAGGATAAGCCAGTAAAATAAACAAATTAGGCAGCCAAAAGGCTACCATGATTCAGCCAAAGGGTTCTCTCAACCTGGCAACCCCCTCCCACCCCCCTACTATTGCTTCCAATAACAAAAACCCCCTCTCAGTCCTTAATTTTTTAAGTCATCCTGACTCCTTTTCTTGCCTCCTTTCTTTACTGATGCCTCTTAAATTAAAGATCTTGGGTGTTGGTGGTCAAGGATTTGGGACCAATTTGGTAATGCTGGTGGGTTCTAGTGTTGGTTTGGTGATAGTAATGACAACATTATGGGCTTTACAAATGCTGATTTGGAGAAGTAGTTCACGACTGGGGCAGAACTATGTTGCAGCTTTTAGATAAAAATGTTTTTATTTACTTTCCTTGAGTCAAGTTTATAAATTGAAAATTTATAAATGGGCAATAGAAATACAACTCTGTATTGCCAGTAAGTTTTAATTGTGAATGACCCACCAAGTAATTTTCCCTAATCAAACACTTTACAGTAGTAAAGGTATAAGGTAAGCTTCATAACCAAAAAAAAAAAAAAAAAGAGGAGCAGCAATTAAGTCCCCAAATCTTAAGAACATGGTGCTGACAGATTTTTGCCAGGAATAATAAGTATATGCAGAACAAAGAAAATGTGAAAGTTACCTTTTTGAAGACCAGAAGAAGCTTAAATGACATGATTATCATCAGCTTTAGCTTCTTGTCCTATCTTGGAGGCAGAGAGTGTTTTAGGTTTTTGTCATAGCAACCAAAAACCTTGCAATTTGACTACAGATCTCCCTGCAAACTTGAAAGCATTTCATTCATATATTTATTTGCCTTGTGCAGCTCCCCTTTTGAACAGAGTGAACTAAGTAGGGAATAGTTAAAGCCAACGCCACAAAATTGGGATTCCTCTTTTCCAACATCATAATTTTCTACAAACTTCCTTATACGCTGTGGGTCATGCAATGCACAATCTAGATCAGATTTTTTATTGGGTCTTGCTGATGCAGTGGGGACTGCAGAAAGGGCTTCACTCTTCAAGCGTTTGTTTGGTGCTTGAGATTCTTGATAACCAGTAGACCACCTTTGAATAGGAAAAAGTATAGACCCAATTTCACTAAGAACTACCAGAGCTTCTTGAATACTTCCTTGCTCACATAAGTGTACAAGAAAACTTTCTATTGACTCTGACTCAATCTCAGTATCAATTCTATTTATCAGCTGCATAACAGATTTTGTCTGAAGCATTTCTTTCAAGATACTCCTTGCCTCTTCCATCCTTCCTTTCGCACTAAGACCCCGTATCATATGAATAAAACCCAAGAAATCAGGAGATATTCCTTTCATTTTGAACTCAGAAAAGAATGTAAGAGCCCCTTCCATGTCACCTTTCTTGCAATAGCCATAAATTAGAGCACTAATAGTGAAGTCATCAGGCTTTATACCTTTTATCTCCAGATCAGACATAAGTTTCAAGGCCTCATCCATTGGACCAAACTTACAGTAATTATCAATTAATGAGTTATAAACTCGTATATTTGGTTCACAGCCCTTGCAGATCATACCATCAAAAAATTTTTTGGCTTCTAGCAGAAAACCTTGTTTACATAAGTTGTCAATCAGTGTTGCATATGTGACTCTAGAGGGAACCAAGTCAATTCTTTCTAATGAGTCAAACAGTTGGAATGCTTCAATAAAACACCCCTGATGACACAATCCATTTATGACAGAATTGTATGTGACAATGTTAAGGGTAATCCCCTTATTTTTAACAAAAGAACACAGATCTAAGGCCTCATTAAGGTATCCTTCCTTGCAAAGGGCATCAACCAGGATTGAGTAATCAATCACATCCATAACAGTAAAATTTTCACTAGCTTCCAAGACAAGTTTATATGCATCCAATACTCTACCATCCTTTACAAGTTTTCTGAAAACAGAGGAAGGCAATGTGACTATTGATACTTGCTCCTTCATCTTCTTGAGAAACCGTAGTGCAATATCCATATCCTTAAGACACAAGTAGTGTGCCACAATCTTGTTAACCATAGACTCAACTAGGCCATACTCTTTCAGGAAGAAATTGAGAAAAGGCCCCACAAAAGACTGTTTCCCATCATCAATAAGTTTTTTTAATACCAAATTGTAGGAATTTTTTGCCAAAGCTAAACATTTCCCCCTCATCACAATGTACACTTCACTTGCATCTTCAATGAAACCTCTTTCGAACAAGAAACAGATAGCATCATCACATATACTTTTGTACATGTCAGACCCAAATTTCTCAAGTTTGTAAACAAAACTCCTAACTCCCTCTGCACCTCTTTCAGTGAAAGTTGCCATGATCAACATCTTAGAGATACCCATGTCCAAAGCCAAACCTTTATTACCAAGTTCAAAAAACACCTCAGTGGCCATATCAACCATTCCTCTTTTGCAAAGCCCACTTATGATGCAATTATAGCATGCAACAGAAGAAAAAGAAGACATCCTATACTCATCAAATACCTCAAGTGCCTCCTCAATTCGACCAACTTTACAATAGCCATCAATCATTGTGCAATAAGTAATTGAATCTGCATTCAAATCCATTTCAGGCATTGCTTTGAAGAGTGCATCGGCATCTTCAAATGCACCAACCGCAAATAGTGCTTTGATCAGTATGTTACATGCAACAACATCCATACGAAGCCCTGCTTCTTCCAGTTTTCCTTTTGTCTCAAAAATCCTCTTCACATTCCCTTCTTCAGTGTAGCCATGCAACAGTATACTGTATGTTACAATATTACCCTCTACCTGTTTGAATATATTATCCACTTCAGATGTCCTACCAACCTTACACAACCCATTTATGACTATATTATAAGTAACAATACTTGGTTTAATGCCCTTCTTCTTCATTTCATCCAGTAAATGAAAGACGCAATCAAAATCTCCTTTCCTGCAAGCTCCATCAAGCAACGTTGCATACATAAACTCATCGACTTCAATCCCCATAGCTTCAACTTCCTTGAAAAATGTAAATGCCTCCTCCAATTTCCCTTTTTTGCAAAATCCTAACATGATTGCCGTATACGTAACCACATTGGGTACCACCCCATCTTTTAACATCTTCTTCAAAAACCCAACTGCCTTTTCCACTGTACCCTCCTTTGAAAATCCATCGATGAGGATAGTGTAGCTAACAGTATCCGGGCTTATTCCTCTTTCCACCATCTCTCTATGTTTTATTAAAGCCTCCATTAAACACCCATTTCTAAAGTACCCACAAATCCAACTGCTATAAAGAATAACATCCAATGCCAGTCCTTCTTTTTCCATCATAGAAACCAAATCACAAGCTTCATTAAATCTACCCAACATATTAAAGGTGCTTAACAGAGCTGTATAAGCAACAACATTAGGCCTTAAAGCTCCTGACTTTATAGCATTTTTGAAAAATTCAAGTGCAAGTTCAGGTTTCCCAATCTTACAGAAACCAGAAATCACTGAACTACAAACAAAATTATCAAAAGGGTATCTAACTTTGTCATCTATCATCAATTCTAACACCTCAATCGCTCCATTCATATTTCCTTGAGATATAAAACTATGAATCAATGAACAAAATGTAAAAGATGAAGGCAATGTACCATAATTCCCTAACCAATGCTTTAACAGCAAAAGACCCTTTTCTGGGTTGCTTTGGATGACACCAAATCCTTGAATTAGAGAATCCCAAAACCCGGTTTTGGGGAAATTTGAAGACTTTGACAGCTGGGTAGTCATCAAATGCTCCGCTTCTTCAAATTTGTGCAATTTGAGGAGAGCCCAAGCGAGGATTGACTGAGTTTGGGAGTTGGCTTTGATATTGTTTGACTCCAACTGAGAGAAGAGATGGATAATTGAGTTGAATCTTCGGGTGTGAGAGAGAAAGAGAAGGAGTCGGTTAACGGACTTGAGAGTGGGAGTGAAGCCCCTTTTAAGTAGTGTTTGAAGAGGTGGAATTTTATGAAGGTTATCAAAAGAAGAAGAAAAAGAACGAGAGAATTTTATGGGAAAAGACATGGCTTTCGCTTTTTCCTAATGCATTTTCGAAGTTTGCATTGCTCGGTGGTGTGGAGCAATGCGTACGGATGCTTCTGCAATTTTCTTTGTTACAGCCATTTTGGGAGGTTTACTGTTTATTTCTTGTTTAAGCAATGGATTTTAAAGGGTTAGGAGTCTTTTAGGATGATTAAGTCTCCCTTCATTATCATTAATCCTAGGGACCAGTGAACTAAATTTTTACAGGATAAATTTCACCTACACCCACTTCTTTCACATAAGGTTTGGGATTTTATTTTTCCGTATAAAGCTTTACGTTTTACTGTTCTCATAAGAGATAATAATGTTAAATTTTCCCTTCAATTTTCACTAAAATAACAATAAGACTTTTATATTAAAAAACTTTATTTCTTACCTTTGAATCTTAAACTTTGTTCACACAATTGAAGTTAGAAAAAATACAATTCAGGTAAAACCTTTCTTCCTACTTATTGCAGTAGTCTCAGAAAAGCTACAACAATCAATTGGTTAGGTCTTGAGCTTACCGGTGGTATGCACTACATGTGTGGAGTACCTGCTTTTGCCGTCTTTGTCCTAAGTAGTACTATCTGTTTATATTCTAAATCAAAGTTCAAATTTTCATCATCACACTTCTCTACCATCTCAGCCAAGCTCTTCAAATTCTTCGCAGGCTTACCATTAAATCCTAAGTGTTAACAATGTCCTCCTATTGCTTCTCAAAAAAAAAAAAAAAAAAAAAGCAATGTCCTCATATCCAGTGTTGGTGTTAGCCACAAGAACTTGAGACACCATAAGAAGCTGAATATTCATGTGCCAACCTCTTGCTTGCATGGGCCTTTGCTGGAAAGGAGAAAAAAGATTGATATTCATGTGTGCTGGAACTCGTGAGTTGATAGTAATATTCAATTGTTCCGGTCGACTACAAAGTCCATGCCTTGCTGTCGCAATGGCAACAAGGAGATGAACTGTGGTAATTCGCGTTTATGAGAAATTGGATTAGTCTTTTTTTGTTGTAACAAAACCTTCCTTTGTCATCTTCCTACAGCCACAACCCATTGATTTTTAATTTTCTCTTTTCAATTTTGAGTTCATTCTCTCTTTAGAAGCAAATCTGAAAATAGTAGGTTGAATCTGTTTTCTCTCTTTTTGAACAAGAATTTGGAAAAGTTCAAATGCAAGAAATAAGGCTTTCAAATATAAAGGATTTTATTATCTTTTTAATGAAAAATTAATCGAAAATTTAACACTGTTACCTTGTGACCTCAAAGTGTTATATGTAAAATGTCATACTTTAAGGAATCTATGTGGAGTTTATCTTTTTTATATATAAGATTCAACTTTTGCAAATTTAAAGCTAATAATATAAATATATAAAAAGAATAATGTTATGAAATATAATTTGAAAGAACAATTATGAGAGAAAATATTTAGAAAGAGTAAGAAGATGTTATTTGAATGTGTATTTACAAATGAAGTAAATGACTTATTTATAAGTTGATAACTCTTAATCTAGATAAAATTTATAAGATAAAAGTAATGCTAAGAGATTTAATTTGGACATAATCAAATATAAGATTTCAAATCAAACTAAACACATATGTCTATCTTGTTGGGCTGTTTGGTCTATCTTGATTGCCTAGCTTGCTTTGAACTCTTAGGCCATGATATAATGGACATTCACATATTTTCATGACGCTCCCCTTGAATGCCCATTATACTAAAAATATGTCCCATTAAAACCTTATTAGGAAAAAACCACATGAGAAAAAATCTAAGTGAAAGAAAAAAGAATATAATCATTTTCAGCAATACGCTTTTGAAATACTGTCTCATTCAAAACCTTACCAAGAAAAATCAAACGGAAAAAACCTTGATGAAGAAAAAGAGTATAGTAGGTGTTTTGCTCCCTCTAATGATATCATTATTTAAGATCTTTAAAACAAAGCATTCCAATTGTTTATAACGGCTTTTCATATGTTGTAGTAAGAAAGGATTTGGTGAATAAAAATGTTATATTGTCACTTGAACGAATTTATGGAACACTATTATCACCATTTCTTAGAGATTATGAGTGAAGAAGAATTTTGGTGAAATATGTTTTGTCCTATCACTTTTAATGTATCTTCCCTTTAACTGGGTTATGTAAGTTGTATTATCCTTATATCACATTGTTGGAATTTTCTTTTTGGTTGACAAGCCATCCGTTTCTCAAATATGTTGAGTCCTAGATCTTAACTAGATGCCTTCATGACTTACCTCATGGATTGTTAACATTTTTACATAGAAGAACTAGTAACTATAATTTGTTTTACAAAACACCATGAAATTGTTGTACCTCCATATGTGAATAAGTAATCTATCTAGGATCAAGCTTTACATGGATTGGATAAATTTCCTACATCTGCATAATCAATTAAATTTGATTTTGATGCATTTGAGTGATATAAGCTCACATCCATTATTCCTTGGAGATATTAAAGTATATGTTTAATTTTATTCCAATGTCTTGAATTTGAAGAAGAACTATATCTTGCTAATAAATTTATAGCAATTGATATATTAGGTTGTGTATTGTTAGCAAGATACATTAGTTCTTCAATTGCATTTAGATATGGTATTTTAAGACCAAGAAGTTTTACATCATCTTCACGAGGTTGAAAAAGGTCATTTTTCATATTTAGTAACCTTACAATCATTTGTGAACTCGATGGATGTTTGTTTATATAGAATCATTTTAGCACTTTTGTTATGTAATTTAATTGATGGATAAAATTTCATTTGTGAAGTGTTCAATCTAAAGACAAAAAAAAAAAAAAATTATTATTTTTAAATATTTCATCTCAAATTCTTTCTTTAAGTACCTCACGACTTTGTATAACTTTCAAGAGTTCCAATAATATTTAGGTTATCAACATAAATAGTAATTATGACAAATTTAGATCCAAATCCTTTTATAAAACACATGGGCATATAGGATAGTTTTTATAGCATTTTTTTAACAAATATTCACTAATATGATTATATCACATGCTTCTAGATTGCTTAATCCATATACATATTTATTTAATTTGATTGAATAAATTTTTCGAGAATTTTATGCTTCAAGCAACTTAAATCCTTTAAGAATTTTTGTATAGATATCAATATCAAGTAAGTCATATAAATAGGTTGTAGTTGCATTCATTGAACGCATTTCAATCTTTTCATGTATTGTTAAACTAATTAAACATAGAAATGTAATTGCATCAATTACAATAGAATATGTCTCTTTGGAACCACTACTAAGTCTTTAGGTAAAACCTTATGCGACAAGCCATACTTTATATCTCACGATCTCATTTTTCTCATTTTATTTACACACAAATACCTATTCAGATCCTACCAATTTTATAACATTTGTTGTATGGACTACAGGTCCAAAAGTTTCACTTTTTGTAAGTGACTTCAATTATGCCTTAATTGCATCTTTTTACATTAGTCAATCATTTCTATATCTACATTCTTCAATATATATAAGTTCAAGATTCTTTTTTTTTCATAATATTGAGCACTACATTATATGTAAAAATATCATTGACTTCTATTTCATTTCAATTCCATCTTTCCCATCACAACATAATTTATTAAGATTTCTTCCATTTTAATGATTTCATGTTACGACTCGGAATCTCCCATCGAGCCCGTGACAACCGCCGTAATGTCCCAATAGATACTCATCCTCCGAGTACCCTATCGAGACCTCGCAAGGCTCTTGTATCAGTTTTCCATTTCTCCCGTGGTTATTAGTTTCCAGATAATGCTTTTCAAGAGAAAAATTCATATTTTAAATCAACACCATTAAAACACACCATTAACCACGCAATTGCATTTTCGTCCTTTTTGTCCAACAATTCACGATTGGAAAAATCGTTGCATAAGAGTAAAATAAACAAAATTCACAATCGTTAATAGCTTTCGATACCAAAAACCCTTATAAAAATAAGAATTTTTAGGGAATAGAATAAAATAAAATATTAAACAAAATATTACATTTTATTTCAAACCAATATTTTTAGAAAGATCGAAAATCAATTTTCAGCAATTGAAAATAAAATAAATTTATACTTACAGTATTACATATAAACAAAGCACATAAATTAATGACATTGACACGTGGGCCCTACTGTGTACTACTATGTACCTTTGTATGCTAAGGACGCGGCTTCAATCAAGCCTCTACATGCACTCCAAGTGCTTATCAGTGATCTCGAGCCTGAAAGGGGGAAGAGAGGGTGGTGAGTTTTACAACCCAGTGAGTTAGATAATTATCATCTACGACATCTAAAGTCGAGTAGATGGAGACAATATAAAAACGCAATGTTATCATGTAATTCATAGCACCAATTACACCAAATTTAATACAATTATATAAAGCAATCTCATTTTCTCAAAACACATGGCTTATAATTTATTTATAAAAGTCAGGCTTAAGCCAAATCTCATACCCATGGATACTTGATTAGAGCATCCAATCGAGTCTGCCAAGGCTGTTAGAATTTTATAATTTCTCAGATACAGCCGATCCTTGGCATTAACTGAATTCATTTTCAGGTGGTGATTTTTCGTGAAGTGAATTTTAACATTACCTCGGGAGTTACCCTACTCGCCTCTCCAACCGAGATAACACTTAGTCAGGTTTACTGTGTCCCTCCTAAAGACAGTCCACGGCAAACTCTCACTGCAGTGTTTTATTAATCGTAATCTACCAAATTTGTAAATATCTAGCAGCATAGCATGGCCAATAAATTATATCCAGTAATCAATATAAATGGACAATTTATATCATTCATAAAAATATAGAATTCAACCAACATGCTTCCCAATGTCATAAGCCACAGATTCAATTCATAGATAAATAGTACAATTCACCAAATAGGTCTCCATATACTCAATTTTATAAAATCGACGTTTAATTTCAAAAACAGTATTTTATCGAAATACATTTTAAATTGAAAATCATAATATTTTATACTTTCAAATTCATCATACTTTAAAAAGCATAAATTCATAATCAAACCCCTCTAAATATGACAGACGATAATTTATCCACTCATCTCGTCAGGAGTGCACGATATTCCTGTTTTCAATTTCCACTACACTGTATTTTTCCCGCGTCCGGGAGCCCACCACCTATACACGATTCACGATACAAAATTTTATTATTTGTGTTCGACCATTATAATTTATTTCAGGCTTTATATGCTCAAAAATTGGGTAAAAATTGTTCAGACAATCGTTAAATTACAATGTCCGACCGACTCACGTCTAAATTGCTAAAATCCTCGATTAAATTTTGATTTGACCCATTTCAGTTTTTAATAGTTCAATTATATCCATAATGCTCAATTACAGTGAGTATGGGTCAATGTATCAGTCCGAGATTGAAAATTATGATTTTACCCCTATTAGGTAAAATTTCAATTTTTGCTCCGAAAATTCTCATAATTTTCCTATATCCATAATTCACCAAAATACACCTAAATTCCTCAATTTAACATCATTTTCAGCAACCAATTTCTCTCTCTAAAATTTGGCATAAATGGGTTTCAAGAGAAAAATCAATTTTTCTTGCTTGTTTTTGCTATTTTTCATTTCTACACATTACCAAACTAACCGAAAACAATTCCTAGCTAATTATCTAACTAGATTCAAGCTCAATTCTCTCTCCTCCATGTTCAGCCAGCATAGGGTGGTCATACCCACATGTCAATTTTGCATGAAAATGGAAAAAGAAAGTTTGGGTAATGAAAATCATTAAGAAAATTCATGAATTTTACGTTTTTTTAAGCTTGAATCTTATTTTTTCTTGATTTCTCTTTGAAATTTCAGCCTAGGGTTCTTCCTTTCCCCTTCTCCCCTTCTTGCTTGCCTTAACCGACCCTTACATATTTTGGGGTTGAAAATTTTACCTTTTTAAAGGCTAAATAAAATAATATTATTTTATTCATTTTCTTGAATATTTTATTAATTTGTTGTTTTCTAGCCTTCCAATTGATTTCCATTCTCCACCATATATTTGTCTCACTTATCCACAGCTTAGATAAAATTTCTAGACTTATCCAAGGTCTTGGTGGAACAAATTTTTAGAACTTACACTTTTACCCTGTAAAAGTGAAAAATTACAGTTTTATCCCAAAAATTGAAAAATTTCCCAAAGGCATATTTTTCACTCCTCAAACTCATACCACACTCCAATTTATCAAATTTGATCTAAATTCTCTCAAAAAATTAAATTTGGTCATCCGATGGTAAAATTACGATTTTATCCCTATACTCCGAATTGGACTGGAATTACATCTTTTTCCACCTTTCAACCTCAAATTATGTTTTAGCTAGTCTAAATAATCAATATTAATCAAATGAGGCTAAAATCTTCTCTAAAAATTCTCGTTTTAACCTTTAGTGGCAAAATTACCATTTTACCCTTGTATCCTAAAAATACCGAAAATTAAAATTTCCCACTGCTGAACTTCATATTGTGTTCCAATAATCATATTATACTTCAAATGATTAATATTGGTCGAATGTGACTAAAATCTTTTATAAAAATCTTCATTTTGTCCTTAAATGACAAAATGATTGTTATGTCCCCAATCGATCAATTTTTTCTATTGACTCCAAACTGGACCTCGAACTCCGAATCATTGTTTTGAGTAATCCTAAAACTGTGAATCCTCAATTTCACTCTTAAAATCGTTATTTGAACTTATTCGAGGTTTAATCGACTCAATGGTATTACTAAGGGCAATATAATCATTTAACTAATTTTCCGGGGTAATTCAATAGGCAAACATGCTATCCAATGCATGTGAATGACATGTCACAGATAATTTAGGGTTAGGTGTTACATTTCACGTACTTGAATTTCTTCTAAAATTTTATGAATTATGTTAAGGGTCTCTTCTAAAGGTTCTGTTTCCTTTTTCTGACCATCTTAAATATTTGCTTTTTTTTTCTTTTGAGGATTTTATCTTTGGAACTGATTGGTTTCCCATGTTTTTAGCGTGCCTTGTCCTACAAGGACACAAATTCTAATAAAAGTATTTGCAACTAGTATATGGGATTTAATTATTCTCTTTTGATCAGTAAATACATCTAGTAACTAATTTGCTATATTTTGCAAATGAATTATCTTTTATACTTTAAATTCATATTAATTTATTTGAGGATTAAAACTAGATAATGATAATACATTCCCAAAAATTAATTTTTCAGTTGCTTATTTTCTCCTCCTAATTTTGAAAAAACTGTTTCATCAAAATGACAATTAGTAAACGTTGCCATGAATTAATCTCTTGTTAATAATTATAGATATTAATTATAAATTGAGATTCATATCCAAAATATATTCCTAACCTCTATTAAGAACCATATTTATGTGTTGTGGTAGAACAATTGTGACATATACCGCATATCCAAAATTTATTAGATGGGAAATATTTTGTTCATAACCATAAACCAATTGTATAGAGGGATTTATGATAACTTGTTGGCTTGATGTGTCCAAGTGCTACTACATGCAAAATGACATGCCCCTTAAGTAGTAATGTGAAGTTTAGTTTTTATTAGCAATGATTTTGCAATCAATGGGAAGTGTTTAATAAATAATTTTGTTAGACCATTTTGTGTATAAAAATGAGCAACAGGTTGTTCAACAATAATTCTAACTAATATGCAACATTCATTAAAGGCTTGATATGTAAATTCACAGGCATTGTCAAGACGAATAGTCTTGATTGCATAATCAGAAAAAAGTGCTTGCAAACAAATGATTTGAACGAATAATCTTGCAAATGCCAAATTACAAGTTGATAATAAGCACCCATGTGACCATTTAGTGAATGCATCGATTAAAATTATATTTTTATCTAAACGGTTCACATAGTGGACGTATGGATCCACAAATATCACCTTGAATACATTCAAAAAATGTAAGGTATTCAGTCCCAACTTTAGTTGGTGATGGTTTTATAATTAATTTACCTTAAAAGCAAGCAACACATGAGAATTCATCAAATTGAAAAATCTTTTAGTTTTTCAATGGATGATCACATGAATTTTTAATAATTTTTTGCATCATTATTGATCCAGGATGGCTTAACCAGTCATGCCAAACATAAAAATCATTAGTAAGTTTAGGGTTTACTATAGCATGAGTCTCAATCATTCTAATATTTGAGCAGTATAATCTAAAGAACGAAATGAGTAATTTTTCCAACACACACTTCTCACCTGAGATAATAAATATAATATAAAGATATTATATGTCTCTTTCTGTCACGACCCGGAATTTCTCATCGAGCCCGTGACAATTACCGCGATGTCTCGATAAGCACTCAATCCCCGAATACTCTATTGAGACCTCGCAAGGCATTTCGTACAAGTTTTCCATCTCTCTCGTGGTTAATAATTTTCGAGAAACATTTTTTTCAGAGAATAAAATTTATATTTTAGATTAAAACAGTCGAAATACGTAATTAACCACGTAAGAGCATTTTCGTCTTTTGTTTTGTTCACAAATTTTGAAATCCAGTTTTCTGAACGTAAAAGTAGAATGAATTTATACATAATAACATATAAATAACTCAAATATACAAATCAGTTTACAATGACACGTGAAACCCTACTATGTACAACTATGTACCTTTGTATGCTAAGGACGTGGCTTCAATTAAGCCTCTATAAGCACTCCGAGTGCTTACCAATGATCTCGAGCCTGAAAGGGGGAAGAGAGGGTGGTGAGTTTTACAACCCAGTGAGTTAGATAATTACCATCTATGACATCTAAAGTCGAGTAGATAGAGACAAGTGCAAATATTGAGTAATAACACATTTTATAGCACACACTTGAATTATATTCAAGCAATTTATTTCAAGCTCATGAATTATCATCAAAATTATAAAATCATTAGGGCTTATGATTTTCTTAGAATCGAGCTTAATCCAAAATCCTTACTCGTTGATGCCTTGGCCTGAGGCACCCTAACCGAGTCTGCCAAGGCTGTTATAAACATATTTCATTTAGAGATACAGCCGTTCCTTGGCGTTGACCGAATTCATCTTCACGTGGTGGTTTAGCGTGAAGAGAATTTTAACATTACCTCGGGAGTTCCCTTACGCGCCTCTCCGACTGAGGTAACAATTTATCAGGTTTTACTGTGCCCCTCATAAAGGGAGTCCACGGCAAACCCTCACCACAGTGTTTTATTAATCGTAATCCACCAAATTTATAAAGTCTAGTAGCATAGCATGGCCAATATTATTGTATACAGTCATCAAAATCAACAGACAATTTATGTCATTCACAACAATATAGAATTCAGCCAGCATGCTTTCCAATGTCATAAGCCACAGATTTCAATTCATGTATACATAATACAATTCATCAAATAGGTCTCCATATACTTAATTTCATAAAATTGATATTTAATTTCAAAAACAGTATTTCATCGAAATACCTTTTCATTGAAAATTATAATATTTATACTTTCAAATTCATCATGCTTTAAAAAGCATAAATTCATAATAAAGCCACTATAGATATTAAAGACGATAACTTATCCACTCACTGGTTTTAGGAGTCCAGAATACTCCTAATCTCGCTCATCCGACACTATTTCCTTGCCTTTGTCGGATGGTTCACCACCTACGCGTTACACTTAGCACGAATTTCAATAAATTAAATCAATTAATTATAATTGATTTCAGGCTCTATAATTTCTATATGAATGAATGAAATACAATGTAAGCTGTTCGAATAACCGTCTAAACATGGTATCCGACCTAGTTCGTTTCCACTCGATTAAATTGGCTAAAGTCTCTGATTTAATTCTGAATTGATTTCTTTCAATTTCTATATTCCAATTACACCCAAATTGACTTAATGACTATGAATGTGATGTGAAACATTAGTCCGAATCACTTAGTGCACCAGTCTGCACTTTCGACAAAAATTTCAGTTTTTGCACCGAAATTTCTCATAATTTTTCTACACCCATAATTCATTATAATTCATTTAGATAACATGAAATCTCATCACTTTCAGTAGCCATTTCTCTCCTGGAAATTTCGGCATTAAGCATTTCAATGGAGAAAAATAATTTTTCTCACTAGTTTTTGTTATTTTTCATTTCTACCCACCTAATAACATTAAATCATCATAAAATCTACCAACAAAATGAATCAAAACCCACCCAAGGATGTTGCTTCAGCAAGGGATCATCATACCCATATGTCAATTTTGCATGGAAATGAAAAATGAATGGTTGGGTAATGGAAATCACATAGAAAATTAATGAATTTTACCTTTTAATTGCTTGAATACTTGATTTTTCCTTGTTTTCCCCAAATTTTCAGCCTAGGGTTCTTCCTTTCCCCTTCTCCCCTTCTTGCTTGCCTTAGCTGACCCTCACATGCCCAGCAAATTGAAAATTTTGACTTTTTTATAGTTGAATAAAATAATATTATTTTATTATACTTTTTAATTTTTTATTAATTTATTTGATCTTTAGTCTTCCAAGTTGACTTTTTTTTTCACCAAAAGGTTTTCTTCCCTTATCCAAAGCCTTCATGAAATTTCTGGACCATTCCAAAAATTTTGGTAGTGTAATTTTGCAAAATTACACTTTTACTTTCGAAAAAGTACAAAATTACATTTTTACTCCAAAAATTGAAAAATTACCAAAAGGTATATTTTTCACTCCTCAAACTCATACCACACTCCAATTTATCAAATTTGATCTAAATTCTCTCAAAAAAACTAAATTTGGTCCTCCGGTGGTAAAATTACCATTTTGCCCATATACTCCAAAATATACTGGAAATTGAAACTTTTCACTGCTAAATCCTCAAATTATGTTCTAAATAATCTAAATAATTAATCTTGATCAATTGTTGTCAAAATATTTTTCAAAAATTCCCGTTTTGTCCTTTAATGACAAAATTACTATTTTACCTTTGTGCTCCAAAACTATCGAAAAATTAAATTTATCACTGCCAAACTTCATATTATACTCCAATAATTATATTATACTTCAAATAATTGATCTTGGTCAAATGTGGTTAAAATCTTTTATAAAAATCTCCATTTTGTCTTTAAATGACAAAATGACCATTTTGTCCCTAATCGGTCAATTTTCTTGATTGGCTCCAAACTGTACCTCGAACTCCGAATCACTGTTTTGAGTAATCCGTGGGCTGTGAAATCCTCAATTTCACTCTTAAAATCCTTGTTTGAACTTGTTCGATGTTTAATCGACTCAATGATATTACTAGGGGCAATATAGTCATTTAACTAGTTTTCCGGGGCAATTCAATAGGCATATATGCTACCTAATGCATGTGAATGACATATCACAAATAATTTAGGATCAGGTGTTACACTTTCTTTTGTTGTCTCAATATGATATCCATTTGAACTAATATCTTTAAAACTTAATAAATTTCTTTAAGATTTAATAGAAAATAATGCATCCTTTATTATGAACTTTGTTTCTTCGAGTAATAAAATATTAACTCTTTCGGAGCTTTCAATTAATCTTATATTACCATATAAATATCAATATTTGTATTCAATAAAATAAGATATACAGTGAGAAACTGGCAAGTTAACATAAGAAAACATTAAATATAGAATTAAAACACATAATAAGAATATATCATTTTAAATATAATGAGAACATTTAAAAACATATTTATAATAGAGTTATAGTAAAATATGCCAATAAACTATTAAGAAATTTCATTTTTGGATATTTTCATTATTGATCAAATGATCAATTCCTCTTTTAGGGTGGACAAGAAAATCAACAACATCTTAATGTGTTATATCAACTTGGCCATAGTTAAAATCCCCTTGAATAAATTTCGTTCTCTGATAAGGCGCAGAAGACACTCGGACACGGAAACTTCAATTGGAAAAATACTCAACCTAGCATTAGAAGAAGCAGTGGAGATGGGAGAAAATGATGAAATCTCTGATGATGACTCCATCTCAATGAGTTTTGCAGCAAAAATCTGTCATTATTAGTGCACTAGGGTGGAAAGCAAGGGGTAGTTCAAGTGCAGAATGGTATACAATTTCTACTGGACAGAATTACCCCCTATTTTACTTTTATGTTCTGTATTTAGCAATTATCATAGATTTTAGCTACATGGAAGTGTTTCACCTTTATGATCATATTTACGTAAATGATCATACAATGAAACACTCCGTCCTAAGTACTTTTCTTTCCTCTTTCTAGAGCTCATGTAATTCGGGAGGTCGATTTTATATCCCCTATCTTCTGTACCTTGTTTTTATGTTTAATAAAAAATTTTAATAGGGTAGCTGGGCCCTGTTTGAATTTTCCAGCTTAAAAAAAAATTTCGTTTCAATATTTTTTTTTCTTTTAGCATTCAGTGATGCTTGATAAAGTTTAACAAGAGGTTTTGGTGTACAATAAGTAAGTAACCAATAGTCTTTCATGCCACATAAATGATAAGACATTTTCTATATTCCTTTTTTTCTATCCACTTTTGCCTTTTTATTGTACCTCTTCACTATTCATCAACTTCTATTTGGTTAAAATGTATTTATCCACTTGTGGGTTAAAAGTATTCATCCACTTACAGTGAGTTAAAAGGAATCTCATTATTAGAATAGTAATTTGTGTAACCACCACAATTGTAATAATTATAGTGACCTTTTCTACGTCCATAATTATAATTATTAAATAATGTCGCATTTACTTTAGGTAATGGACAGGGTTCATGATTTTTCATTAATAGCTCGTTATTTTTCTCAACCATAAAAAGATATGAAATCTAAAACAAAATGTATTTTCAAATTATCTATTTTGTTACAAAATAGATATCATACAAAATCAAATATCTTACAAAGTTAATTTCATATGTTCAATTCAAAATGTCTTATGCAAAATCTTATACTGTCAAATATAGATTTACATATACTGAGCATAATCATATTAGAAATTCAAAACAAAGAATCAATATATTGAGCAAATCATATTCCAAGACCAACATAAAGCAATCATATAATTATATATATTTGCATGTTCAATCTAATTTAATAAATCAAAAGACAAAAAATAATACATACTACATGATAACAAATTTACATTTCAATTTAATAAATCACGAGACAAAATATAATACATAATGCATGACAGCAAATTCACATATAAGTTCATTTTCAAAGGTAAAAATACTAAACATATATCAAGTCACTCACCTAATTTGCTAAAATCAAAAATAAAAAACCAACCAATGAAATTTTTTGAAGCTTGAAAGAACCAGAACTTCGACTTTAAGATGATGATGAATAAATCTAAATGATATCAAAACTTGAGCGATTAGAGAATCATGCTGATAGCGTATTATGAGATATTACTTGAAAGAACAACTATAAGAGAAAGTATTTAAATAGAGTTAACAGATTTTATTTGGGTGTGTATTTATAAATGAAGTAAGAGACCTATTTATGAGCTAATAACTGTTTTTTTTTAAAGGTAGTGATTTCATTACTATCAAATTATTACAAAAATCACTGTGATGGCCAAAGAAACCTTTCCCCTATATAAGCTGATAACCCTTTACTATTAAACTATTACAAAAATCATTATGGTAGCCAAAGAAACATTTCCCTTGTATAGGCTAATAACCCTTTATCTAAATAGAATTTATAAGATAAAGATAATGCTTAGGTGTTTGATTTGGATAAATTAAATCCTAATCTTAATTCAATTTAATTTACATTTAAATCTATATATACATAATCAAATACATGAGTTCAAATCAGCTTACATTCATATATTTGACCTATTAGGTTATTTGGTCTCTCTTGACTACGTGACTTAGTTTGAACTCTTAGGCCATGACATAATGGACATTTACACATATTTATAACAAAAAAATAATTAAAAAATATAATTCTCATATTCAAAAATTTTATCAATGAATTATATGTTTAATTATGATAATAAACATAAAGTTAAAATTTATAGAAATTATAAGATCAAGTCTACTTAAATTTAATTATTTGTAACAATTATTCAAATTGTTAATGTTAATAGAGCCATTTCAAATTTATGACAAAACAAAATAAAATTCAATCTTTTCTAATTGATATAGATAACCTGATCAAGTATGATTCATGTGTTTAAAAATTCAAATGAAAAATAACAACATAAATTTGGTTACAAAAAAGAAGCAACCAAATTGAAAAGATCATCAGTAAACATATCTAAACAAAACATCAACTATTGTTCACTAGAGAAATAAATCACACATCATAGATGAAATGGAAATGAACAAGATACTTTATTAATTATTGTTCACACATTGTATACCTGTTAAACTTATAGTTGGAAGAATAATTTTAGGTAAATGAAATAAAAAATCAATGCCAATATCTTATACCTATTAAACTATTACATAAAATTATTAGGTAAAATCCTAAAATCCCCCTCAATTGACCTTAAAAGGACATTTTGGTCTCTTTTTTTTCAAAATGATATTTTTAGTATTGACTGTTTGTATTTTAGTCAACAATTAACAAAAAATGAGACTCAATATTGCATCAATCATTATATGCCAAATAGACATTTTAAGATACAAATGCTCTTCCAGCCTCTCCCTAAAATCTTGACAAAGAAAAAAAACCAAACTAAAGGAATTTTGCTTTATGAACCTCTTGGCTTTGGAAGGACTTTGATTGCCCATCTTGTTGCAAATTGAAGGGGAAAGGTGAAAGCAATAGAGAATAGTTGTCAAGAATCATTTAAAGCGAGGCATAGCTTAATCCTTAATAAAAATGAGATAAAGAATGATTTTACAAGTGGTAATTCACCATGTTATATCATGAAGTTCCTTTTAGTTTAATTTTTGCTTGATTTTGTTGAGTGTTGTTGTAATGGGCTTATCATAGCTACAACCAATTTTAACAACCCCTATTCTGTCTCTCTTAGGACCTTATAAGTTTCCACCTCTTACCTTATTTAAAACATTTAGAAACCCTTCAATTTGGAGTATTAAAATTTATGTTTTTCTGGGTTTTTCAACGAATCCAGCTAGTTGAGCTAAGTAATAAAGTACCTACTGAGGAATCCAACATTAGTCTCTTCATGTAATCTAGGTGTCAGATTCATTCTTAGAATTTCAGTTAATAGAGTTGCAGTTAACAAATTGCTTTCTTGTAGATTAGCAATTTCTTAATTATGTGACAAGTGCTAAATTTCGTAGTTGGCTAAATATTTTCATAAAGATGTTATAGTGAAAAGGTTTTTTTTTTGTTTGCAAGAAAAAAGAACAAAGAAGTACAATCTTTAAACAAAAATAGACAAAGATTACGAATCATCTAAGAAAGTTTTATAAAAAATTTTGTTGAAAAATATAAAATATAAATAAAAAATTTATTTTTCTTGTCACGACCCGAAATCTCTCATCGAGCCCGTGACAACTGCCGTGATGTCCCGATAAGCACTTAATCCCTAAGTACTCTATGAGACCTCGCAAGGCATCTTATATCAATTTTCCATCTCTCCCGTGGTTAATACTTTATGAGAAATATTTTTCAGAGAATAAAATTTATATTTTAGATTAAAACAGTCGAAATTCATAATTAACCATGCAGGAGCATTTTCATCTTTTGTTTTGTTCAAAAATTTTGAAATCCAGTTTTCTGAACGTAAAGGTAGAATGAATTTATACATAATAACATGTAAATAACTCAATTATACAAATCAGTTTACAATGACACGTGAACCCTACTATGTACAACTATGTACCTTTGTATGCTAAGGACGCGGCTTCAATCAAGCCTCTATATGCACTCCGAGTGCTTACCAATAATCTCGAGCCTTAAAGGGGGAGAAAGGGGGTGGTGAGTTTTGCAACCCAGTGAGTTAGATAATTACCATCTATGACATCTAAAGTCGAGTAAATGGAGACAAGTGCAAATATTGAGTAATAACACATTTTATAGCACACACTTGAATTCTATTCAAGCAATTTATTTCAAGTTCATGAATTATCATCAAAATTATAAAATCATTAGGGCTTATGATTTTCTTAGAATTAGGCTTAAGCCAAAATCCTTACTCGGTGATGCCTTGACCTGAGACACCCTAACCGAGTCCGCCAAAGCTGTTATAAACATATTTTATTTAGAAGTACAGTCGTTCCTTGGCATTGACCGAATTCATCTTCACGTGGTGGTTTAGCGTGAAGAGAATTTTAACATTACCTCAGGAGTTCTCCTACGAGCCTCTTTGATCGAGTAACAATTTATCAGGTTTTACTGTGCCCCTCCTAAAGGCAGTTTACGGCAAACCCTCACTATAGTGTTTTATTAATCGTAGTCCACTAAATTTATAAAGTCTAGTAGCATAGCATGACCAATATAATTATATCCAGTCATTAAAATCAATAGAGAATTTATATCATTCACAATAATATAGAATTCAGCCAGCATGCTTTCCAATGTCATAAGCCATTGATTTCAATTCATGTATACTTAATACAATTCATCAAATAGGTCTCCATATACTCAATTTCATAAAATTGACATTTAATTTCAAAAATAGTTTTTCATCGAAATACATTTTCATTGAAAATTGTAATATTTATACTTTCAAATTCATCATGCTTTAAAAAGCATAAATTCATAATAAATCCACTATAGATATTAAAGACGATAATTTATCCACTCACATGATCAGGAGTGCACGATACTCCTATTTTTAATTTCCACTACATCGTATTTTTTTTCCCGTGTCTGGGAGCCCACCAGCTATACACAATTCATGACACAAAATTTCATTATTTATGTCCAACCAATATAATTTATTTCAGGCTCTACATACTTGGAAATTGGGTAAAAATGGTTCGGACAGTCGTTAAATCATTGTGTCCGACCAACTCGCCTACAAGCGTCTAAATTGCTAAAATCCTCAATTAAATTCTGATTTGACCCATTTCAGTTTTTAATAGTTTAATTATATCCATAATGCTCAATTACAGCGAGTATGGGTCAATGTATCAGTCTTAGACTAAAAATTACGATTTTACCCTTAGTGGGTAAAAATTCTAATTTTTGCCTTGAAAATTCCCATTAATTTCCTATATCTATAATTCATCATAATTCATCAAAATACCTCAAATAAACATCATTTCAGCAACCAATTTCTCTCTGTAAAATTCGACCTAGGCTAGGAAAAATGGGAAACAATTATTTTTTTGCTAATTTTGCTTACTAACATGTTATACTAACCTAAAACACTAACATAATTCATAACCAACCAAATCCATTATCATTCTCTCTCTAAACCCATTTTGATCAGCCAAGAAACCCTTAAGAAACCATGTAATTTAACCATGAAGTTGATAAAATAAAGCATGGGTAAGCTAGATCACAAGAAAAATCAAGAAAATTTATTTTTTTCTAGCTTGAATTCTTGAATTTTCTTGTTTTCCCTTTGAATCTTGACCTAGGGTTTATGGTTACTTCTTTTTCTTCTTCTTGCTGATTAAGGCCGACACTCCCATGGCATTTTAAGTAAATTTTAAGTCTTTTTATAACTTTAAATAAAATATTATTATTTTATTATACTTTTGAATTTTTTATTAATATATATTTTTTTCTTTGACTTTTATCCACCATCCATTCTTCACTTATCCACTCATTGTAAGAAGTTTCTAGACTCTTCAAAAAAATCTTGATAGAGAAATTTTACAAAATTATACTTTTACCCCCGAAAAAGTCAAAAATTACATTTTTATCCCAAAAATTGAAAAATTGTCAAAAGGCATGTTTTTCACTCCTCATACTCATACCATTCTCCAATTTGTCAAATTTGATCCAAATTCTCTCGAAATTAAATTTTCGTCCTCGGATGACAAAATTACGATTTTGCCCCTACACTCCGTAATGTATTGGAATTACCTCTTTTTCCACTTTTTAACCTCAAATAACACTTCAATTAACCATTATTAATCAAATGGGGTCAAAACATTTCTTAAAAATTCTCGTTTTGTCCTTTAATGGTAAAATTACTTTTTTACCCTTGTGTCTCAAAAATACCAAGAATTAAAATTTTTCACTGCTAATCTTCATATTATGTTCCAATAATCATATTATATTTCAAATAATTGATCTTGGTCGAATGTGATCAAAATTTTTTATAGAAATCTCCATTTTGTTCTAAAATGACAAAATAACCGTTTTATCCCTAATCGGTCAATGTTCTCAATTGACTCTAAACTGGACCTTGAACTCCGAATCACTGTCTTGAGTAATTCCTAGACTGTGAAATCCTCAATTTTACTCTTAAAATCCTTGTTTGAACCTGTTCGAGGTTTAATCGACTCAATGATATTACTAAGGGCAATATAGTCATTTAATTAGTTTTCCAAGGCAATTCAATAAGCAAACATGTTATCCAATGCATGTGAATGACATGTCACAGATAATTTAGGGTCAGGTGTTACAACACTACCCCCCTTAAAATAAAATTTTGACCTCAAAATTTCATTCATCACATTCCAGGAAAATGGGGGTATCAGATTTTCATTTGATACTTAACCTCTTAGGTTATCTCCTTTATAAGAAAGTTCTGATTCGTTACTTCAATTTCCTTCAATTCAACTTATGTCCTTTACTTATGTTTATTTTGAACCTTTAGAAATTTAATCAGCAATAATCTCTTCAATCATGATTTCTTGCTTAGAGACATGTTCAGTGTCTCTATTCCTATTATCACTTGATCCTTTATCAAACCTTTTAACCTCCATTCATTAATCCTTATCCTCAAACATTATTATGTATCTTACAGCATTATCAGCATATCGCATTCATTCTGTACATATTCTTTATATAGGGAAAATTTATGGTCTCAATTATCCCCACATACCTCATGTTTACTTTACCTTTATACAACTTCAATTTTCTTAATTCTCTTAATGTCAACGTTTAAATCCATCTCATATGGATTCATACTATAGATTCCATTTTCTTGACTATTTTTCCCTAAAATTCCTTAATTCCACAAAATTTTAATTTCTGATGAATATTTTCATTATTGTGGTATTCATACAATTTATCGCACATCAATTTCAAACTTCGGACTTTTAAAGTTCATCTTTTACTTTAATTGGTCATATAATCATCTCCATGCATAAAAGTACGTGTCAAAAAACTCACAATGCTCTTGAATAGGAAAACATAACATCAACACGTGGATCCATTTCCACGTAATAACATCTGGGAGCATCGCTTCCACCAGATTCCCATATAATGCCATGGCAATCTCAACGATGTTGGTCGACATTGGAGATATCAAGCGGTCGCAGCCACGTAAATCATCTATGGCCTGACCACGTATATCACAGACCATGGCCCCAACCATGTCTAACAGCCCGTCGGTGACCCGAAAATGTCTCTAGCTAGAGTTCACTTGTGCACGAGGGTCACACTTAACCGATGTGACATCTGACCTACTCTCGATGCTTTCGGTTTATAAAAAAATAGAATGTTTTTCGGATCCATAATAAGTTTCTCAAGTCTATATATTCAAAACAATTTCTAAAGATATCTTACATCCACAATTGTGTCAATCTTCTCATATCTAATTTGCATATCATTCCAATATACTCCTTATGTACTCCATACCATTTTTATTCAATTGTTGTCTACTATGCACATACATTTTCTAATTCCATTGATATTTTAAGTTTTCGCTTTGACACAATTCATTGTATTTCATGCAATATCATCAATTCCGGTATTACTTTATCCCACAAAACTTAAACTCGTTTAAATTTTGTGTACTTTAACCAACTTCAATTTCCAATCTCCACAACCCATTAGAAGATTTTCATTCTCAAAGTGGTTTTTTTTTTTATCATCCCTTGCTCTACTCTGTTATATGAACATTACATGATTTTCTCTTAATCAATTTATCAATGGTACTTGAAATTAGCAAAACTTGAAGTTGAGTTCTTTTCAAGTACCTCACAATATTAACATAAGTATCATTTTTGTCTTACCACTTTCTCTTTATAACCATTTAATTCTATACTTATTTTCGGCTCATTAATAGCAATACTTCTCTTAAGTATTGTCTTGGAAATATCTATTTTACATTTAGGTTTCTCACTATTTATGACCACTTAACTTATGGCTTCACCATTTAGCTCCTTAGTCAGCCTTAAGATCATACATTTTAGGCTCATCATTTATAATCCATAATTTCTCCTCACAGAGATTTAATCACTTCTGAAATATTTAATCACTTAATTGTTTTCTATCCTCCAAACATATCCTTTACTTAAAGGTATACATTTGCTCGCCAAAATATTCAAATACGCACTTAACTATTCATATTTCAATTTATCTTCAAGGATTTCTAACACTTCACTTAAACAACCTTGTATTGTTATCAATTCTTTTCATTCAACTGGATTAAAACAAAATTTGTAATTTTCCATAACATCACTTCACATCGTCACATTTATTATGACTATTTGGTAATCTTTTGTTCACAATGTTATCATTTAGTATTGATATTCCTCATCAATATCTCATAATTTATTTAACTCTTTATGCACTCTTACTTAGCCATCCACAAGGTTTAACTCTTCATCTATTTTGTTCTCCTCCAATCGGACTTTAATCAACTGAGCATTGATCTTGATGCTTTACATAATAGCTTATCTTAATATGTCCATTTCAAAAACTCTTAAATTCTCTTTTATCCATGTATCTCTATATGTAGCAACATATAAATCTTTTAATTTATTCCTCATTTCTATTTTAACACTTTTTCCAATGCACTTAAAACTCCAATTAATAAAACTTCATATATAAGCCAATGAATATCCTTCATAATTCATATCAATATTTTGTCATATCCGTGCACAATCCCATACCATTAGCATACTCATACTCTTTTCTTATCGTTTCAAATCTTACACTTAGGTTTCATTCTCTCATATGTCTTTACATTACAATATCATTAATACTTCAAATATGTACCTTGACTTGATCATTCGTGCCATAAATCGCACTTTGAACCTAATAGACTTTTAACTTGATCTTTCAAATAACTCATGAATATCAATCTTAATTATATAACTCTATGTGGCATTTAGACTAGATTTGACATTTCTGAGTCACTTAATCTCAAGCTGTCACATCCACAGGTGACATTCCCTTTGAAAGACTATCTCTCCAGGGTACCATCATGTCTAGGTCCTCATCCCTCTAACACAGTCTTCCCTGCAATTTGCAGCCCGCAGTTGGACACGAGGAGGTTCAAACCCGAAACCTTTCCTTCCCCTGAAAATAACGCCTTTAACCATCTCATCGCATTTAGTCTTTTAATCCTGTAACTCTCCATACTATGCATAGCAAAATTCAAGTTCACCTTTTGAATAAATTTATTCATTAACTTTTTTTCTTTTTACTTCGTGATCACGCGTCAATCATAATAATCCCTGATGTTCATTCTTAAATTGACTTATACACTTGTATCTTTAAACCTCAATAGATCCAACCATTCTTGAAATTTCACAGTCATTTAATCGAAATCAATGCCAGTTCCCTCTAAGCTACTATACATTTTCCTCGCTTATTCACTCATAAAACCTTTCAAAATTCCAACACTATTTATATAGGAACATAACAACTCAATCAACATAGTGCATTTACCTTCATGCACGTAAATATTAATTTACTTGTGTTACTACTAATCCTTTCCTTCCAACCAAATCAAATCAATATTTAAAAAGTTCCATAATATATAACAACTTCACCATATCGTATTACAACGTTATGTTTTTCCATTTCATTATCGTGCATGCTCCACTTTATTTTCCAAAGTTTCTAGTATACCTCATAATTGATCTAGTGTTGTAGCCAATCCTTTTCATTCAAATTATTCATACCATCTATTATAGTATGCCAAAGTCATTTTTTAATCCATTCATATCACTTTCAATTTCTAAATATTTGAATCATGATTCAACCTTCGTTTACCTTTAACAAATACTTTACCATGGTAATTTCTCAAAAAAATCCAAAATTCATGAAGAAAATATATTTTACGATTTATGTTTTCATCAATAAATATCTTCGAAAACCCTCATACTTCATGTCCTATCTTAAGACACTCTTCCCAAAAGGTCACCCATTCTATTATTACTCTTGCTCAAGCACGCTTAACTTCGAAGTGCTAATGGGATCCGGTGCATCAATGCTGGTATGATCGCAACCCACTACTATTTTTATTATTCATAATCACTTATCCTTTTTGTCTTATGTTTTCGATAATTTATTTACCTCTGTATAAAATCACAGAACATTTCATCTCTTTGTACACTCAGACTTTCAATTCTTAGAAATTAAGAACTTATCCTTCTCAAATCCCATCATTTACCTTTAATAAACTTTATTCATGCCAGATTCTCTTCTTATAATATTAAAACTTCATTTCATAATTTCCTCTATACTTAAATTTCTCATTTTCTTCTTTTCTTCAACACATTTCCCAATTCCTTTCAAAAGGAAATTTCTCATACCTTGATTAACATCATTACTATCGATACTCTCGTCAGTCTCGTTATCACTAAGGCTCTCCTTTATCCTAACCTGCACTCTCAAATCTGATGGAGCCCAATCTATAGGAACCCTAGACGAATATCCCTCTGAATTATCAGGTTCAGGACACCATCGGCTTTTAGCAGTGGAATCAGTCGATTCTTCACTAATGCTACAAGAGGTGTCAAGACTGTCGTCCTTTCGAGACATTGTAAATAGATACTCTATGTACCACAAGGCCTATACAAAATCGACAGTGACGATTTAGTCACTATACCTCTCAAAGGTACAAATAAGTTTCAAAAATCTACATGTAGACACGCACACTCTATTCGACCTAACTTAACTCGACTTGGGACCACGCAGTGTCAATACAGATCTTTAGATCAACTTTAAAAATAAAAATTTTTCATACTTTTACAACCAGGAGCAACCAACTGCTCTGATACCAATAAGATTGTCACAACCCGAAATCTCCCATCGAGCCCGTGACAACTGTCATGATGTCCCGATAAGCACTCAATCCCTGAGGACTCTATCGAGACCTCACAAGGCATCTCGTACCAGTTTTCCATCTCTCCTGTGGTTTATAATTTCTGAGAAATATTTTTTAGAGAATAAAATTTATATTTTAGATTAAAACAGTCGAAATGCGTATTTAACCACGCATGAGCATTTTCGTCTTTTGTTTTGTTGAAAAATTTCGAAATCCAGTTTTCTAAACGTAAAGGTAGAATGAACTTATACATAATAACATGTAAATAACACAATTATACAAATCAGTTTACAATGACACGTGGGCCCTACTATGTACAACTATATACCTTTGTATGCTAAGGACGCGACTTCAATCAAGCCTTTATATGCACTTCGAGTGCTTACCAATGATCTCGAGCCTGAAAGGGGGAGAAAGGGGGTGGTGAGTTTTACAACCCAGTGAGTTAGATAATTACCATCTATGACATCTAAAGTCGAGTAGATGGAGACAAGTGCAAATATTGAGTGATAACACATTTTATAGCACACACTTGAATTCTATTCAAGCAATTTATTTCAAGTTCATGAATTATCATCAAAATTATAAAATCATTAGGGTTTATGATTTTCTTAGAATCAGGCTTAAGTCAAAATCCTTACTCGGTGATGCCTTGGCCTAAGGCACCCTAACCGAGTCCGCCAAGGCTGTTATAAACATATTTCATTTAGAAGTACAGCCGTTCCTTGGCGTTGACCAAATTCATCTTCCGTGATGGTTTAGCGTGAAGAGAATTTTAACATTACCTCGGGAGTTCCCTTATGCGCCTCTCTGACCGAGGTAACAATTTATCAAGTTTTACCATGCCCCTCCTAAAGGCAGTCCATGGCAAACCCTCACTGCAGTGTTTTATTAAACGTAGTCCACCAAATTTATAAAGTCTAGTAGCATAGCATGGCCAATATAATTATATCCAGTCATCAAAATCAATAGACAATTTATGTCATTCACAATAATATAGAATTCAGCCAGCATGCTTTCCAATATCATAAGCCACAAATTTCAATTCATATATACATAATACAATTCATCAAATAAGTCTCCATATACTTAATTTCATAAAATTGATATTTAATTTCAAAAACAGTATTTCATCAAAATACCTTTTCATTGAAAATTGTAATATTTATACTTTCAAATTCATTATGCTTTAAAAAACATAAATTCATAATAAATCCACTCTAGATATTAAAAACGATAATTTATCCACTCACCTCGTCAAGACTGCACGATACTCCTGTTTTTAATTTCCAGTACACCGTATTTGTTTCCAATGTCCGGGAGCCCACCACTTATACACGATTTACGACACAAAATTTCATTATTTATGTCCAACCAATATAATTTATTTTAGGCTCTACATACTTGGAAATTGGGTAAAAATGGTTCGGACAGTCATTAAATCACGGTGTCCGACCGACTCGCCTACACGCGTCTAAATTGCTAAAATCCTCAATTAAATTTTGATTTGACCCATTTCAGTTTCTAATAGTTCAATTATATCCATAATGCTCAATGACAGTGAATATGGGTCAATGTATCAGTCTTAGACTAAAAATTACGATTTTACTCCTAGTGAGTAAAAATTTTGATTTTTGCTCTGAAAATTCTCATTAATTTCCTATATCCATAATTCATCATAATTCATCAAAATACCTCAAATAAACATCATTTCAGCAATCAATTTCTCTCTGTAAAATTCAGCCTAGGCTAGGAAAAATGGGAAATAATTATTTCTTTGCTAAGTTTGCTTACTAACATGTTATACTAACCTAAAACACTAACATAATTCATAACCAACCAAATCCATTATCATTCTCTCTCTAAACCCATTTTGATCAGCCAAGAAACCCTTAAGAAACCATGTAATTTAACTATGAAATTAATAAAATAAAGCATGGGTAAGCTAGATCACAAGAAAAATAAAGAAAATTTACCTTTTTCTAGCTTGAATTCTTGAATTTTCTTGTTTTTCCTTTGAATCTTGACCTAGCGTTTATGGTTTCTTCTTTTTCTTCTTCTTGCTGGTTAAGGCCGACACTCCCATGGCATTTTAAGTGAATTTTAAGTCTTTTTATAACTTTAAATAAAATATTATTATTTTATTATACTTTTGAATTTTTTATTAATATATATTTTTTTCTTTGACTTTTATCCACCATCCATTCTTCACTTATCCACTCATTATAAGAAGTTTCTAGACTCTTCAAAAAAATCTTGAAAGAGAAATTTCGTAAAATTACACTTTTACCTCTGAAAAAATAAAAAATGACTTTTTTATCCCAAAAATTGAAAAATTACCAAAAGGCATGTTTTTCACTCCTCATACTCATACCATTCTCCAATTTGTCAAATTTGATCCAAATTCTCTCAAAAATTAAATTTTCGTCCTCGGATGGTAAAATTATGATTTTGCCCCTATACTCCAGAATGTGCTGGAATTACCTATTTTTTTAATTTTCAAATTCAAATAACACTTCAATTAACCATTATTAATCAAATGGGGCTAAACCTTTCCTAAAAATTCTCGTTTTGTCCTTTAATGGCAAAATTACTTTTTTACCCTTGTGTCCCAAAAATACTGAGAATTAAAATTTTCCACTGCTGAACTTCATATTATGTTCCAATAATCATATTATATTTCAAATAGTTGATCTTGGTCGAATGAGATTAAAATCTTTTATAGAAATCTCCATTTTGTCCTTAAATGACAAAATGACTGTTTTGTCCCTAATTGGTCAATTTTCTCAATTGACTCCAAACTGGACCTCGAACTCCGAATCACTGTCTTGAGTAATCTCTGGACTGTGAAATCCTCAATTTCACTCTTAAAATGCTTGTTTGAACTTGTTCGAGGTTTAATCGACTCAATGATATTACTAGGGGCAATATAGTCATTTAACTAGTTTTCCGAGGCAATTCAATAAGCAAACATGCTATCCAATGCATGCGAATGACATGTCACAGATAATTTGTCACGACCCAATTCCCGGGCCATGACCGGCGCAAGGACCCAATGAGCATAGCCCACTAAGCCCAAGGAAGCCTATTTTCATTTACTTTATTCCATACATGCTCGTGTGAGGCATCCACACGTAATGCACCCAGTGTGCATACAATGCCAATTAACCACGGCACATCCAATCACACATACACACACACCTTTTCCCGGGTGTGAACACAGCCAATTCACAATGGCATTTTCAACATTAATATACATGCACTATACCAGTCATGTATTTAGCAATTTACATTGCTTACACATATACACATAATTAGATTGTATTCACAATACAATAAACACCCACGACTTCCAGCGGAGACATTTACAATAAAAACGGGCAGCTATTGAATGCCTTACACATACCAGGAGATGAGCTACAATGATCCCACGGTCTAGGAATCTACAACCTCCTGATCTGAAAACATGAATTTTTGAAAACGGTGAGTACAAAACTCAGTGAGTGAATATTAGAAGGGAACAAGCAATATTAGCCAGGACATTTGATAACCATGATGCACCGATTGAAAATGAAACAATTTTTTTCTTCTAACTAATATTTAAACCCCTTTTTCCCAATTTACGACAATTCATATGCCATACAATCTCACACATATATACTTGAAAATATGAACAATCATATATGTACACAAACACATTTATCTGAGCACTCGCAGGCGTTACGTATCGCCGTCCCTGCAAGCCCCTGGTCAACAAATCACACTTCACCAATGTTCACGAGTGATAGTTTCCAGGAATCGTGGGCGTTACGTATCGCCGTCCCCACTTTACTCAGTTTTCAAAATTTCTAGTAAATAGTGGGCGTTACGTATCGCTGTCCTCACTTTACTCAATTCTGAATTTATAGGAAATAGTGGGCGTTACGTATCGCCGTCCCCACTTTGCACACCATTTCAGGCATGTGCATTTTTCCTCTTCACACGTGCACGGTGGTAATAATTTCACAACACTTCTTAACAATACATATAAATATCATAACAATGTACATATTTAGCACAATTAAATTTCACCTCAATAAAATAATATTTCATGCCTTTATGCATATCACATAATTTTATGCCTTCATGCATAACACATAATTTTATGCCTTCATGCATAACATATAATTTTATGCCTTCATGCATAACACATAATTTTATGCCTTCATGCATATCACATAATTCATCACATAAAATCATTTTAATCAAAGGCTTGTTCCCGGCATGTATTTTATTTTATTTTTTTTAAAAAAAAAACTTTGGATAAATCATTTAATTATCCTAATCAATACAATATGCATTTCCCAAATAATTTGAAATGCAAATTCACTCACCGTCTTACAAATCCGGATTCCGGATGCTCTCGGATTAAAAATCCTCAATCACGATTCCCTTGCCTTTCTCGGACTTCTCACCACCTTAACAAAGAATAAAATTAAGAAATTTACTATAATGCCCCCAAACTAATATAAACTAATTTAAATTGCTAACGTATAATACGCAAAGGCAAAAATGCGTCCGATTATCGCTTTAACGCGGTATTGCCTAATTTCGACCGATTACCCGATTAATCGGCTATTATGTCTAATTTGATTCCAAATTGATCTATTCTTTTTCTAATACCTTAATTCACCACAAACCATTTAATTAATGCCAATTTCAGCATTCAACCTTTTCCATTTCTTTATGGAAAAATTCGGCCAATACAGTGCATTAGCACTGGAAATTTTTCTACTACATTTTTCACTTGAATTTGTCATTTTCTAATTTCTTTCACTTCAAATGAAATCATTTCAATTGAAATGAACCAATTTCCTCATGCACTCTCCACCCTAGGTTCGGCCTAATGAAGAACAACCATGAGATTAAATTTCTTTCTTCCATTTTTGTTCATAATCATGCTTAACTACCTCTAAACACTAGCATAGTCTAAATTCAATCCAATCCAACATCAAATCCCTACTCATACCCATTTTTCAGAATTCATTCCATTATGATATCTCAATATTTAACCATAGAAATCAAGAACAAAAGCATAGGTAAGCTAGGGTTAGAGTAAATCTAAAGAAAAGTTACCTTTATTTTGCTTGAATCTTGAAAAACACTTGAAATCTATGGATTTTTGGCTAGGTTTTTATGGTTTTCCCTTGGTTCTTCTTTTCTTCCCTTCAATTCTGGTGGGTGCCGAATTTTGAGTGAGAAAGTGAGGGCTAAGGCTGATTTTTATGGCTTAAATAATAAAATAACCAAGTTGCCACATGGCATTATGCCATTGGCCCAATTCCTTGACTTTTTGACTTTTTCTCTCATTTCTTTTCCACCATTTGATTAATCAAGTCAAAGTCTGATCCAAGGATGATCATGGCTGGAAAAATTATCCTAGTAGTGGAAAATTACTGTTTTGCCCCCCGAAATGGTAAAATTACGATTTTGCCCCTATACTTCAAAATGTACCGAAATTTCATTATTTTCACTATCCAACCTCAAATAATACTAATATTAATCCATATTAACCAAATGGGGTAAAATCCTTTCAAAAAAATTCACGTTTAGCACTCCGGTGGTAAAATTACCATTTCGCCCTTGTGCTTCAAAAACACTGGGAATCACCATTTTACACTGCTAAACATCATTTTATGATCCCATAATCATAACTGTATGTCATATAATTATTTTTGGTCAAATGTGATCAAATCTTGGTTAAAAATCTCCATAAATCAACAAAAGAGAAAATGACCGTTTTGTCCCTAACCGTTCAATTTTCCCGATTGACTCCAAACTGGACCTTGAACTCTGAATCACTATTCTGACCTATTCTGTGGGTCTCAGAATTTTGAAATTCCTCTTAGAATTTCTATTAAACTAGTTGAAGCTCGATTTAACTTAATTGTACCATTAGGTACAATACCGGCTTTTTAACCAATTAGACAGGGTCTCACACTCTCCCCCACTAATAGAAATTCGGTCCCCGAATTTAAATTCAAAGTAGAGCGGCTTACCTTTACATATCGAAGAGGTGTGGATACTTTGTCCGCATTTCCTCCTCAGCTTCCCACGTTACCTCTTCACTGGTGTGATTCTGCCACATCACTTTCACTAAAGCCACATCCTTTGATCGGAGCCTTTTGACTTGCCTGTCTAAGATAGCTACTGGTTGCTCCTCATAAGTCAAATCATCTTGTATCTGAACGGTTTCATACCGTATCACATGAGAAGGATCTGGATTATACTTCCTCAACATAGACACATGGAACACAGGGTGAATACTCGAATGGTCTGGTGGTAATGCCAATCGATATGCCACTGCTCCGACCCTCTCTAAAATCTCGAAGGGTCCTATATACCGAGGGCTTAATTTTCCTTTCTTACCAAACCTCATTACCCCTTTGGTTGGCGAGACTTTTAGAAACACATGGTCTCCCACCTGAAACTCCAAATCCCTTCGTCGGTTATCAGCATAAGACTTTTGCCTACTTTGGGCTGTAAGCATCCGTTGACGAATCATACGGATTTTATCAGTGGCGTCCTGCACCAACTCAGGCCCCAATAGTTTCCTCTCACCCACCTCTAGCCATCCAATGGGTGATCTGCACCTTCTTCCATATAGTGCTTCAAATGGTGCCATTTGGATGCTAGTCTGGAAACTATTATTGTAAGCAAACTCCACTAAGGGTAAATACCGACCCCATTTGACTCCAAGGTCTACTACACATGCCCTCAACATGTCTTCCAAAGTCTGGATGGTTCGTTCAGACTGTCCATCAGTCTGGGGATGGAAAGCTGTACTAAAATTCAATTTAGTGCCCAATGCTTCTTGCAACTTTTTCCAGAATCTACTGGTAAACTGTGTCCCTCTATCCGACACTATAGAAACAGAAATGCCATGCAATCGTATTATCTCATCTACATAAAGCTGGGCATACTGAGCAGCCCCATGAGTGGTCTTGACCGGAAGAAAGTGAGCTGACTTCGTCAACCGGTTTATTATGACCCAAATCGAGTCATAACCCCCACTAGTTCGAGGCAAACCTGTCACAAAGTCCATGGCAATATGCTCCCACTTCCATTCGGGAACTGGTAATGGCTGTAGTAATCCTGCAGGCCTTTGGTGCTCTGCTTTAACCTGTTGACACACTAAGCACTTGGAAACAAACTCAGCCACATCTCTCTTAAGTCCTTCCCACCAGTACACTTCCTTTAAATCTTGATACATCTTTGTAGCACCTGGATGTATCACATAGGCTGCCATGTGAGCCTCCTCCAATATCTCTCTCCTCAACCCATCGATATCTGGCACATAGAGTCTGGTTCCATATCTCAACACTCCATCTGTGCCTCTAGTAAACATCTTCTCCTTCTTTCCCTGAGGATCCTCTAAGACCGTAGCTACGAACTCATCTTTACCTTGTGCCTCCTTAATTCGGTCTATTAGGACAGGCCTCACTCTAAAATGAGCTAGTAGTGCCTCTGCCTCAGAAACCTCCAAATTCACATCCATGTCTCCCAAGCTATGCATCTCCTTAACCAATAATCTCCTGTCTGTGGAGATATGTGCTAGGCTACCCATCGACTTTCGGCTCAGGGCATCCGCCACCACATTAGCTTTACCGGGATGGTAAAGAATGGTACAATCATAATCCTTCAGCAACTCCATCCACCTGCGTTGCCACAAATTCAAATCCCTCTGCTGAAATATATATTTCAAACTTTTGTGGTCCGTATATATCTCACAAGTCTCACCATACAAATAATGTCTCCAGATCTTTAAGGCAAACACGATTGCTGCCATCTCTAAATCGTGTGCGGGGTAATTCTGTTCATGCCTTTTAAGTTGTCTTGATGCATATGCAATCACCTTCCCGTGTTGCATTAACACGCATCCTAAACCAACCAACGAGGCATCACAATATACTGTATAACCCCCTGTACCCTATGGTAGACTCAACACTGGAGCTGTGGTGAGACATGTCTTAAGCTTCTCAAAGCTATCTTTACAAGTATTTGACCACACAAACTTTGTATCCTTTCGTGTCAGCTTGGTCAGAGGGGCGGCTATTCTGGAGAAATCCTTAACAAAGCGACAATAGTAACCTGCCAACCCTAAAAAGCTTCTAATCTCCGTAACCGAGGTTGGCCTTGGCCATTTCTCCACCGCTTCGACTTTCTTTGGATCCACTTGTACCCCATCCTTAGAAACCACATGTCCTAAGAATGCAACATTTTCAAGCCAAAACTCACATTTGGAGAACTTGGCATACAATCGATGTTCTCCCAAAATCTGGAGCACTATCTTAAGATGCTGCTCATGCTCCTCTCGACTCCTCGAGTAGATCAGGATATCATCAATGAACACCACTACAAACTTGTCCAGGTAGGGCTTGAACACTCGGTTCATCAAATCCATAAAGGCTGCAGGGGCATTGGTAAGTCCAAACGACATTACCAAGAACTCATAATGACCATACCTGGTCCGAAATGCTGTCTTTGGCACATCTTCATCTCGGATTCTCAATTGATGATACCCAGATCGCAAATCTATCTTGGAAAAACATTGTGCCCCTTGTAACTGATCAAACAAGTCATCTATTCTTGGGAGTGGGTACTTATTCTTCACTGTTACCTTGTTAAGTTGTCGGTAGTCAATGCATAATCTAAGTGACCCATCTTTCTTCTTTACGAATAACACCGGTGCTCCCCATGGTGAGACATTGGGGCGAATGAAACCTTTGTCTAACAGGTCCTCCAACTGATCCTTGAGCTCCTTGAGCTCTGCCGGTGCCATCCGATATGGAGGTATAGATATGGGTCTAGTATCAGGGATCAAGTCTATGCAAAATTCAATCTCTCGCTCCGGAGGTAATCCTGGCAATTCCTCAGGAAATACATCCACAAACTCATTCACTACCGAAACTTGACTTATATCTCCGACCTCTACTTGGTTATCCCTCACCACCGCTAGGTAACCTTGACAGCCCTGCCTCAATAACCTCCTGGCAGACATGGCGGATATCAAGTTGGTCGGAGTATTACTTTTATCCCCCTGGATGCTAAATGATGGTTCATCCGGAAAATCAAATCTAACTATCTTATGGTAACAGTCTACACTGGCATGACAAGGTGACAGCCAGTCCATTCCCAATATCACATCAAAATCCAAGGTGTCTAACACCACTAAATTCACTATGGTGTTCTTATCCTTGATTCGCACTATGCAAGACTGATATTCTCACTCAGCCACGAATGCCTCTTTCAGAGGAGTAAATACCACTAATTGTTCTTCTCTCCTAACACAGTCTTTACCCAATCGAAATGCAAAGCATGGAGAGATAAAAGAATGAGTAGATCCAGGATCAAACAATACTCTAGCATCCATATCACAGATGGAAAGAGTACTTGAAACTACTGCATTGGACGTCTGGGCATCCTGATGAGTTAAGGCATATACCCTTGCCTGGCCTCTTCCTGCAGAACTTTGTTGTCCAGACCCAGCTGGTCTACCCCGAGAAGAAGTACCAGCACCTCTACCTCGTGTTTCGCTAACTCCCTGGCCAGTTAAGACAGCTACCGAAGGAGCAGACAAAGTTGACCGAGTAGAACCGCGAACCGAACCTTGCGGTTGTTGAGCTGTCGGGCAGTTCCTCCATATGTGTCCAGGCTAGCCACAATTAAAACAAACTCCTGGAGCATGATAGCATCGTCCTCTATATTGTCTCCCACAAGTATCACAGGACGGGATAACTTGACCACTCTGTCTGGAGTCCTGTGGCTGCCTCCTTCCGCTAAAAGTGTTCTGCCCCGATCCAACGCTGGCACTCGTCACATCACCTCCCCGTTGAGGAAACCTCGATCCCCTCTGTGGTCCTTGATGGCTAGAGAATGAACTTCTGCCACCGAAATCTCTACGGCCTTTATAACTCTCTGTTTTGGCCCTTTTTGATACATCTCTTACGGCCCTGCTCTCGCTGGTCCTCATCTCAATCCTTTGAGCACAGTCTACTGCCGCAGAGTACGTATGGAAATCTCGGGAAGCCACAGCCTTAAACAATGGTTCCACCAATCCGTCCACAAACCTTTGGACTTTTATCCCCTCGGTGGAAACCAAATATGGTGCATATCGAAATAGCTGTGTAAACTTGATATCATACTCCGACACCGTCATGCCCGGAGTCTGCACCAATGCCTCAAACTCTCTAGCTCTAGCATTTCGCACACTGTGCGATAAAAATCGATCCAGGAAGGCTGTACTGAATTCATTCCAACTCAACGGTGCAGCACCTGTCGGCCTACCCCTTCGCAAGGAGTCGTACCATTCCTGTGCCACATCCTCCAGCTGAAAGGCTACCAGCTCCACTGATCTGGAACTAGAGCATCCCATAGCATTACAAATCTTCTCCATATTGTCCAAGAAAACCTGGGGTTTCTCCGATGCATCTGACTCCGTAAACGATGGAGGCTTGAGTTTCAGGAAGTCAGTGAGTGAAACCTCAGCCTGACCCCTGTCACCCTCGGGAGGTTGGCGGTCTGTCTGGCCTTGGAAACTAGGGGACTCTGGCTCCACCTGTCTTCCTTCCATTACTTTCTGCATATCATCCATTCGGGCTGCCATCATCTCTACAACCCGACTAACTCCCTGCAGACCCGCCGCCAAATCCTCAACAGTAACGCCTCTAGTAGGTGGCCTATCCGCCTCATCTACAAGCTGTCCATCCACTCTCCTACTCTCGGGCGTATCTGCCATCACTGGCCTAGTGACCCTACCACATCTACCTCGACCTCTACGGGTGGGTGCCCGTGGCCTATCGGTCACCTCAATGGGGACATCCTGCTCCCCCACTCGTCTCGAGGTGGCCCGTGTCTTAGGTGGCATTCTTACCTAGACAAGAGCAACACCAATTAATAAACACAATTACAAATAAGGTGGTTTCTAACATTGGGAATTTATGCGGTTTCTCAACTATGAAATGTGCCGCGGCTCACAGTTCATAATTAATGATCCCACATAAAGACCCGACTCTCCGCTGGACTCGACCATAACACCCTAGGACCTAACAACCTAGGGCTCTGATACCAACTTGTCACTAGGGGCGGCTCCACCTCTTAAAAAGGCAGCCATTTCCTCCTTCAGCGGTGGGCAACAAAAGGTACCTATCAGAGCACTCGGCAAGCGGTATCACTCAGCCTCGCTGCCAAGCTCCTGGGTGGAGAGCCACGCTTCGCCCCTGTTCACATGTGAGAGTTCCCAGGAATAGGATTACACACAGCCATTTCCTTTGCTCTGATACCAACTTTGTCACGACCCAATTCCCGGGCCATGACCGGCGCAAGGACCCAATGAGCATAGCCCACTAAGCCCAAGCAAGCCTATTTTCATTTACTTTATTCCATACATGCTCGTGTGAGGCATCCACACGTAATGCACCTAGTGTGCATACAATGCCAATTAACCATGGCACATCCAATCACACATACACACACACATTTTCCCGGGTGTGAACATAGCCAATTCACAATGGCATTTTCAACATTAATATACATGCACTATACCAGTCATGTATTTAGCAATTTACATTGCTTACACATATACACATAATTAGATTGTATTCACAATACAATAAACACCCACGACTTCCAGCGGAGACATTTACAATAAAAACGGGCAGCTATTGAATGCCTTACACATACCAGGAGATGAACTACAATGATCCCACGGTCTAGGAATCTACAACCTCCTGATCTGAAAACATGAATTTTTGAAAACGGTGAGTACAAAACTCAGTGAGTGAATATTAGAAGGGAACAAGCAATACTAGCCAGGACATTTGATAACCATGATGCACCGATTGAAAATGAGACAATTTTTTTCTTCTAACTAATATTTAAACCCCTTTTTCCCAATTTACGACAATTCATATGCCATACAATCTCACACATATATACTTGAAAATATGAACAATCATATATGTACACAAACACATTTATCTGAGCACTCGCAGGCGTTACGTATCGCCGTCCCTGTAAGCCCCTGGTCAACAAATCACACTTCACCAATGTTCACGAGTGATAGTTTCCAGGAATTATGGGCGTTACGTATCGCCGTCCCCACTTTGCTCATTTTTCAAAATTTCTAGTAAATAGTGGGCGTTACGTATCGCCGTCCCCACTTTACTCAATTCTGAATTTATAGGAAATAGTGGGCGTTACGTATCGCCGTCCCCACTTTGCACACCATTTCAGGCATGTGCATTTTTCCTCTTCACACGTGCACGGTGGTAATAATTTCACAACACTTCTTAACAATACATATAAATATCATAACAATGTACATATTTAGCACAATTAAATTTCACCTCAATAAAATAATATTTCATGCATTCATGCATATCACTTAATTTTATGCCTTCATGCATAACACATAATTTTATGCCTTCATGCATAACATATAATTTTATGCCTTCATGCATAACACATAATTTTATGCCTTCATGCATATCACATAATTCATCACATAAAATCATTTTAATCAAAGGCTTGTTCCCGGCACGTATTTTATTTTATTTTTTTAAAAAAAAAACTTTGGATAAATCATTTAATTATCCTAATCAATACAATATGCATTTCCCAAATAATTTGAAATGCAAATTCACTCATCGTCTTACAAATCCGGATTCCGGATGCTCTCGAATTAAAAATCCTCAATCACGATTCCCTTGCCTTTCTCGGACTTCTCACCACCTTAACAAAGAATAAAATTAAGAAATTTACTATAATGCCCCCAAAATAATATAAACTAATTTAAATTGCTAACGTATAATACGCAAAGGCAAAAATGCGTCCGATTATCGCTTTAACGCGGTATTGCCTAATTTCGACTGATTACCCGATTAATCGGCTATTATGTCTAATTTGATTCCAAATTGATCTATTCTTTTTCTAATACCTTAATTCACCACAAACCATTTAATTAATGCCAATTTTAGCATTCAACCTTTTCCATTTCTTTATGGAAAAATTCAGCCAATACAGTGCATTAGCACTGAAAATTTTTCTACTACATTTTTCACTTGAATTTGTCATTTTCTAATTTCTTTCATTTCAAATGAAATCATTTCAATTGAAATGAACCAATTTCCTCATGCACTCTCCACCCTAGGTTCAGCCTAATGAAGAACAACCATGAGATTAAATTTCTTTCTTCCATTTTTGTTCATAATCATGCTTAACTACCTCTAAACACTAGCATAGTCTAAATTCAATCCAATCCAACATCAAATCCCTACTCATACCCATTTTTCAGAATTCATTCCATCATGATATCTCAATATTTAACCATAGAAATCAAGAACAAAAGCATAGGTAAGCTAGGGTTAGAGTAAATCTAAAGAAAAGTTACCTTTATTTTGCTTGAATCTTGAAAAACACTTGAAATCTATGGATTTTTGGCTAGGTTTTTATGGTTTTCCCTTGGTTCTTCTTTTCTTCCCTTCAATTCTGGTGGGTGCCGAATTTTGAGTGAGAAAGTGAGGGCTAAGGCTGATTTTTATGGCTTAAATAATAAAATAACAAAGTTGCCACGTGGCATTATGCCATTGGCCCAATTCCTTGACTTTTTGACTTTTTCTCCCATTTCTTTTCCACCATTTGATTAATCAAGTCAAAGTCTGATTCAAGGATGATCATGGCTGGAAAAATTATCCTAGTAGTGGAAAATTACTATTTTGCCCCTCGAAATGGCAAAATTATGATTTTGCCCCTATACTTCGAAATGTATCGGAATTTCATTATTTTCACTATCCAACCTCAAATAATACTAATATTAATCCATATTAACCAAATGGGGCAAAATCCTTTCAAAAAAATTCACGTTTAGCACTCCGGTGGTAAAATTACCATTTCGCCCTTGTGCTTCAAAAACACTGGGAATCACCATTTTACACTGCTAAACATCATTTTATGATCCCATAATCATAACTGTATGTCATATAATTATTTTTGGTCAAATGTGATCAAATCTTGGTTAAAAATCTCCATAAATCAACAAAAGAGAAAATGACCGTTTTGTCCCTAACCGGTCAATTTTTCCGGTTGACTCCAAACTGGACCTTGAACTCTGAATCACTATTCTGACCTATTCTGTGGGTCTCAGAATTTTGAAATTCCTCTTAGAATTTCTATTAAACTAGTTGAAGCTCGATTTAACTTAATTGTACCATTAGGTACAATACCGGCTTTTTAACCAATTAGACAGGGTCTCACATAATTTAGGGTCAGGTGTTACATTTCTTCTTACCATGGTCCATTGAAATTTGATCGATAAAGAAAATTTTTGACAAAATATGCCTTTAAAAATTATGTGTCATTTTATTCAAATTAGAGCTAAATGTATTTATAACAAAATAAAATTCTCAAAAAATTCAATTCAGTTCGTAGGCTGAATTTTTAATATTCTTTCTTTCTTATGATTTTTTTTCTAACTAGGAGGAGCATCAAGAGTCAATCTTTCTTGGTTATGATTAATAGCATTTGAGTTGTTTATTTCAATCCTATTCTTAATGCATTTGATTGATTGATCACAAATGAGATTGAGAGGGTAACCTAAACGGAACTGAGAGAAGGAGTTTTAAGTAAGCCATGGATGAAATAGCATATGTGCAATATCAATTGTATGAGATCATTGATTGATTCGCGTGTAGGGTATACGTACACTTACATGTTATTTGCAGCCAAAATTAGAGTCTGTTCTTAATCAATCTCTCTTAATTTCAATTTGCATAAACATATAGTAAATTGGTTGAGAAAGATATTTTTACAAGAAACTTGGCGAAGGCTTATAAATAAATTAGAACTCTAAGTTAATAACTCAAGTCTATCTAGTGAGTAAATGTTGCAGACTTTACACACAAAAGTTCACATGTCACACAAGTAATTCAAATGTAAGTAAGTATTGTATCTTATGAAGAGTTCTATCTAAAAATTTGCTAAATACTAAAATTAATGCACACTAGTTTTATCCAAGTAGACCAAATTTTTTAAAATTAATTAAAGATAAAATCTACTTAACAACACTAATTTAAGATAAAAAATCTAAAATTAATAGAAAAATAGTGGACTAAAAGTCTAGGATTATAGTTTTGTTCAATATTTCATTTGGACTAATATTTCTCTTAATACTTAAATCAATGGGTGGTGATTCTAGCATAGATACCACATTTATGTACAAGTTTGTCACGACTTGGAACTCCTCATCGGGCCCATGACAACCGTTGCGACGTCCTGATAGGCACTCATACCCGAAATGCCGACCGAAACCCCGCAAGACTTAGCATCAGTTTCCACATCTCCCCGGTGAGCGATAGTTATAAAATGCCATATTTCAAAGAATTATAAGACATTTCCAACTTAAAACATTAAAATATTATTTTTCGGCTCACATGGGTATTTTCATCATTTTTCTTTGAAAATCTCGAAAACGGCCAAAAACATAGTAGATACGTAGAAAACACATATCTCATGATTAAAATTAAATTTAAGAGTCTAAAACGCTCGTTTGAAAAAAAAATTACGACTATTTGAATATAATAAAAATATTCAATAAAATAATCTATTTTTTTTCTAAAATAATATTTATAAAACTATTGGTAAATAATTTTTGTAGTGTAAAAATTAAATATATTCTTACATACTATAATATAAAGAACCAAGGTATGAAATTTAAATTACAGTGACACATGAGCCCACAACTAACCAAAATGCATCGAAAGTTGGGAACCTACAGCTTTTGCCGATTCAAGTCCAACTTATGGTCTTTGATAAAATCTGCTAACTATGGAATTTCTTGAGCCTGAAATGTGATGAAATGAGGGGGTGAGATTATAAAATCCTAGTGAGTAAACAAACACCTATTGGTCCCAAATATAGGTGCTAGAGGGGGGTGAATAGCACTATCTCGGCTCTTTTTTGTGAGATTGAGACTTGGTCTCAAACTAAGAAAGATAAGGCAATGAAAACAATTGACTAGGTATTTATAGTGGTTCGGTCCAAGACCTACATCCACTACCTTGATTATCCAACCAAGGATTTTCAAATCAAACACTAGGACGGTGGAATTCACAAGCTTCCACCAAGCTTTTACAATGGCTTTTCCAAGGCTTAGCCATAACCTTTACACTAGTTTTTCACGGGATCAACTAAAACCCAATGTGGCTTTCCAAGGCTCAACCACAACCTATCACTAGTTTGTCCCGGGCTAAACTAAAACCCAATGTGGTTTTCCAAGGCTCAACCACAACCTTTAACTCTAGTTTTTTATGGGCTAAACTAGAACCCAACCCCAACTTTTCAAGGCTAAGTTGGAACCTACAAGCATCCAAGCAAACCTTGCTTGATGCAAACACTTAGAGTGAAACACTCACTCTAAGAATACAAAGATATAAGAAGGAAAGTACCTAGTGATCACACTGTTGATCTATATGGTACAAGTTGAAGTGCTGAACATAGATACAAAGAATATGCGTTGAGGTTCAATGAAGAGTACAAAGGATTTTCAGGTTTTCTACTCTCTTTGGCTTGAATATGATGGTATCTTTTTGTATGAAGCCAAAAGTTTTTCTCTTTGACATTTGAAGATCCTTTTATAGTTGGAGAAGCTGGTCTGATGGCTATTTGGACGTTTATAACCGTTAGAAACAGTTTGGGGAAGGTTCTAGCCGTTTTCTTGTTTTGTAATAGCTTGGCGAATGAAGCAGACAGAAAGCACTTAGTCGACTAAGAGTTTTACCTTGGTCGACTAAGTTGGTTCTGTTTCAGATGCAGATTCCAGTGATCGCTTAGTTGACTAACCCCATTATCTTGGTCGACTAACTTGATTCTGTTTCTCCCCAAGCTTTACCCTTACACTTTCTCCATTTCAACTTTTATTCGACCAATGACCTTCATTGGTTCATCAGGGAGCTTCATCAATACTGATCTTCCTTGTTCTTTATCCAAATCATATCTTTAGATGTTCAATAAGAAGATTGTCATATTGTCTTATTTAAGATCATTTGCCTTGCACACTTGATTAGAAGTATTAGACACAAATAACATGGGAATGTTTTATTATCATCAAAAACTAATGGAGCCAACAATACCATCAAAAATATCCAAAGTCGAGTAAATGGAGACAAATTCAAATTCAATCTTTGTATTACAATTCATCTTATTTCAACTCATTTCAACTGAGTAAAATAGAATCATTTTACTCGAATAATTAATATGGCTTATGAATCTCTTAAAAACTTGGCTTCTGCCAAAATCATTCTCGGGATACCCCGGCCGAGGCATATGACCAAGACCGCCAAGGCTATAAAATGTCATGTACACATGATCATATTTTTACTTCTGAAAACCTAGCCATTCCTTGGCGATGGCTGAGTCTCATTCTCACGTGGTGGTCCGCGTGAGGTGCACTCAAATCTTTACCTTCGGAGATACCCTTCACACGGCTCTCTGATCGAAGTAAGATATACCTGATTCTGTGCCCCCCATCATAGGTTGGCCCACAGAACCTTCCACTGCAGGGATTATTTTTTTTCTACCACCAGATTAATAAAAATTCCAACTGCATGATATGGCAATTATTGCTAGATCTAGGTCCCCATCACTTGACTTACTGGACTTATTGGTAATGCCACAGGTCCTGTAGAACCTTCTCGCCAAGTTTCGAATCTCAGTCCTTTTAAAACTTTCCCCAAAGGGAACACTTTTAACCATTTCAAATCCAGCCTCTCAAGGATGAGTACATAGTACATATAATTTCAATACAAACCAGTTTAGCCAATCATGTTCACATATTGCTATAGGCCATTCAATTTAAACACAATATATAACACAACCAATAAACAATCTCCAATCACTCTATTTTTCAAAATCATCATTTAATTTTCTAAAAAATTCGTAAAATTCATTTTATTTTATAAATTCACACTTTGCTTATAAAACAAAACAATTTACCCCTTTAAAATCATTTTTTCACAAAATCACAAAATCGGATAAAAACGTACTTTAGATAATTACGATGATAGTAAGATTACTCACAGTTTTCGAAAACCAAATTCCAGGTATTTCGACTATCAATCCTCGGGTACAATTTCTTTACCTTTGTCAGAGGATTCACCACCTTGACAAATTGCAGAATAATTTAATCACTACATTTGTGCTAATTAGGTATAAAATTAACCTAATTTCTATATGAATGCATGGAATGTTCGATTAACCGCTTAAACACGGTGTTGACCTAATTCGGCTTATCACCCGATTAAATTACCAACGCGTCCAATTTGGCTCCAAATTACTCCATTTCGTTTCCAATATTTCAATTCACCAAATACAAGCCAATTTACCAAAAATTCAGCACATCAATTTCCACAATTCTCCTTGAAAATTTTGGCCATTGCAGGTGCATTCACACTAAAATTTGTCCTACTTCATTTTCTCACCAAAATTTCCCATTTAATTTCTAACCTCACCAAACATCAAATATCACCAAAATATCATGAAATATCATCAATTTCATCCGCAATACCCTCCCTAGAAAATTTGGCCAAAATGGTTTAAATGAAGAACAATTCATTTTCTAACTAGATTTTCATTTCATTAATCTCTAAACAACTAAAAACACTAAATTGCATTGAAATCTAGCAAAATCAAGAACCAAAACCTTTCCATGGCTGTTTGGCCAGCATGGGTTTAGTATGAGATCTCAAGTTCTAAGCATGGAAATTGAAAAGAAAGGTATGGGTAAGATAGATCAGTAGCAAAATCAAAGAAATTTTACCTGTGCTTGATCAAATCCTTGAATTCCAACACTTTTTCTTCAATTTTCCACCTAGGGTTTTCTTGTTCTTCCTTTCCCTCTTTTCCCTTGCTTTGGCCGAATATGATGAAGAGAATGGGGATTTAATGGGCTGATTTTTCAACTAAATATTAAAATAATAAAGGCTTGACACGTGGCATGATGTGATTGGTCTAAAATTTAAATATTTTTCTTTTAATCCTTATTTCTCCACCACACATTTTGTCATACTTATCCATTCCATAAATGGATAAAATCCTTGGTCTTGACAAGTGTTGGGGGTGAAAAATTACCGATTTGCCCCAAGGGTGATAAAATTATCGTTTTGCCCCTACACTCCGAAAATATTGGGAATTAAAATTTTTCATTGCCAAATCTCATATTATACTCCAAATGATCAATCTTGGTTAAAAATTTCATCAAACAACCAAATTTAAATTTTGGGTGGCAAAATGACCATTTTGCCCCTAATCGATCAATATTCCTGATTAACCCCAAATCAATCCTCGAACTCCGAATCACCGTTTTAAGTCATCCATAAACTGTGAAATTTTTAATTTCACCTTAAAATCTCTATTTTAACCAGTTCGAGGTATAAATCGACTTTGTTGTACCTCTAAGTATAATATCGACTTTTATCTATTTTTCGGGGCTTTCCAAGTATGCATACATGTTGTCCACCACATGTATAACATGGCAAGTATTTTAGGGCTAGGCTTGACAGCAGCTGAAATGGTTAAAGGCGTCCCCTTTGGGGAGAACAAAAGGTCTACGGTTCGAGTCGTAGGAAATGCACTCGAGACCGATGTAGGCACAGCTCAGTTACTTAGCCCTGCTACAGCATTGGTGGGCCAGTATGTCAGACCGTACAATACCTGGACGGTGGGCCCCGAGGGTGATGACACAAAGTCTCTGTCAAGATATTGGACAAGTACCTAACCTAATTGGGTCTCTATATGTCTATAAGAATCAATTAAGATAAGTTCTTTAAGCTTGTGTTCTAATTTGATTGCATGTGGCATTTAGACGTATATCTACCTTAACTACTAATCAATTCACTTAATTTCTAAGTGAAATGAGCACACACTACTCAAACTATGGTCTAATACTTCTTCAAGGCTCGTTTCAATTATTGATCAAGGAATTAAAGGCAATAAGCTTAGATTTGAAAAAACATCACAATACCTCATTAATATTAAGTAAGAGAGAAACATAATATCCAAACTACATATTGAAATCTATCACAATCCTAGAAAAATCAATTTAGTTCATAATACTTTCAACAAACAGCAACATCTTAAGAAAATTAATCATTTTTACAAAAAAAGAAAGAGAGAGAAAGCCATTCTAGTGAGTGAAACAGCTCCAACTTATTTTAAAAGCTCTTTTCCTCGATTTCTCCTATTTTCCCTTTTTGTAAAAAGCTTCTTTTTTTTTTTCTAAAAAGCTACTATACTCCAGCCTTGCTTAAAAAGTCATATATATACTCCTTTTTAAAACCTTAGGTAAAAAAATCAAAAGTGCAGAAAATGTGAAAACACGTGCTAGCGTCACGGTGCCAAGCTTTTTGCCACTTAGTGTGGGTTGCATCAGGGTATCAAGGTGCTTTGGTGCTGGTGGTCTGGTGCCATGGTGCCAGGTTATTTGGTTTGATGTGTAATGCACTCTAGTGCCACGATCATAGCCACCCAAGGTTGTAGCACCAACTCCTTTTTGTTGTCCCCGTTGCAGTTCAACCATTTCCAACGTAATTCTGACCATGATCAAATTAGAACAAGGCAAAATAATAAAGATGAAAGATGTAGCCCTTCATTTTAGCTTTCTAGTGGTTCAATAATCATGTTAACTGTCTGTATCGTGAGTTATGCTCGAGATACCATAACATGTTCAATAAGGGTCTGCACCTAGCCATCCTTGCATCGTTCATCATTCATTAAGCTTTATGCACTTGAGAACCTTCAAAAACAAAAGTTGAATCAATGATGGCACAAGCTAGGACTTTTAACATGAAATCAAACTAAAATTACTTGAAATAAAAATGATTCAACATGCATTATACTTATTAATGATAAACATGAAAACTACCTAAAATCAATTTAAAAACACAAGGATTTAGTTATTTTTATGTTAAAAAATGTGCAAGATAACTCCATATAATAGAGTTATAAATAAAAAGGAAATAGAAGAAATTTAGATGAAGCATTACAGAGATATTGTGGTTCTAGAATTTTGATTAATTGATTTTAATTAAATTGTTATTTTTGCTTTTAGTTTTAGTTTATTCAATTTTTAGTAGTTTTAAATTCGGTTATGTGGATAAGATTTAGTCATTTTAATTTTAATAATTAGAAAAAAGATTTGGTCAATTCTTCATGGGAACAAACTCTACTTTCTACTATATTACTTGTTAACAATATGTGCACTTGTGTGATAAAATTGACAACAAAGAGGAACCATTAATTCGACTTTATGCTATCAAGGTGTAAGTTTAAAATTGGTCAAGTATAGTGATGCTGATCATGTTGGTGATAAAGATGACTAAAAGTCTACTTTAAGATATACTTTTATACTTGGAGGTGGAGCTATCTTTTAGAGTAGTAAGAAGCAACTTTGTACTGCTCTTTACACTATGGAAACAAAGTATGTAGTATGTTGTGCTGCAATAAAAAAGATGATTTGGTTAAAAAGATTCTTATAACTTGAACGTTACTGCACATCTTCGTCAAGTTATTGTACTTTATGGTGACAACACAGTTGCCATAGCTTATATAAAGGATCCTAAGTACCATGAAAAAACCAAAAACATTGATATTTGCTATCATTATATTTGTGACATCATTGCACAAGGTCTTATTGTGTTAAAGTGCATCTCCACAATTAATATGTTAGTAGACCCATTCGCTAAACCTATTACAAGAAAAGCTTTTTAAAAGCATATTAAGGTTTTAGGGTTATTACACATTTGATATTTACGCACTATTTTTTTTAACAATTAATAAATTAAATCGGTGTTGACTTATTTGATCAATGTTGTTAATTAATTAAAGCACATATCTAAGATAATTATTATCAATTAATTTTATAGATTATTCCCATCTAGGGATGTCAACGGGTATCCTATTATAGGATACCCGCGGATACCCGACCCGATTATATAGGGTTCGGGTGCTCATAAACGGGTTCGGGTAGGATTCGGATAGTGATTTCACTATCCGAATTTTAATAGGGTAGGGTTCGGGTACCACCCCTTGGGTACCTGTTACCCGAACCCGATTACTATTTATAAATATTTTATCATTATTTTAATAATTAAATTAAAAATTTATAATTTTTATCAACTTTACAAGCAAACTTTTTTGTTAAAAACTAGCAAATATGTGAAAAGTATGATTACTCTAATTATTAATATGATGACATTAATACTTTTATGAATGCATGTGTGTATATATTATGTATTTTAAATATAAATATATTTACTTTTTATTTTGTATTAACATTGTAAAAATTATAACTCATAAAATTATTAATTACAGTATATATATGTTTATTTATATAAACATATAACATATAAATCTAAAAGTAAATTATGAGATTAGAAAAGTTAATTAGGTAATTAGGTACCATGAAGAAAATTTTAATAATTTTTTTATTTAATCGGGTATTTAAACGGGTTAGGGTAATTATAGGGTAGTGGGAATGTATTAAGGTTAGGGTTAGGGTAGTAATTTTAAAATTAAACGGGTAGTTAATAGGGTTAGGGTAATTAATTTTTTATAGGGTTAGGGTTCGAGTACCTTGAAATTATAGGGTACCCGACCCGTTGACATCCCTATTCCCATTACACAAGATAATTGTCTCGACACTGTGGTAGCATGTGGGATGATACTTAAACCATCACAAGGTACCAAGCATTTTGTGATCTCCTTAGCACATGAGTTGCAAGCAAGGATGTTAGCAATGTCACCTTGACTTAGAGTCAAGATAAAGTTCGTAAGAGTCAAACATTGAGATTACCGACACTCTATGATGCCAATCACAACTATATTTGAATCTTAAGAGATTCAAGTAAACCCTTTTTGTAGGTATTGGATCAAAATCCATATGGTGGTTTTGACATGACAAACTCTAAGTGGAAGATCCACCATAACATACATTTCATACTATATATGTTATTAGTCGATCGATAAAAGATAGTGATTTAAAAGATCCTTACTCCATCATTGTGTGAGCTCTAAGGACTTATATAGTCCAAATACCATACCCTTTAGCACTTGAATCTATGATATGAAGTTGAGATTTGGTGTTACCACTTTAGCATAATCACCAAGAGTCAAGAATAATGTGATCTAGCAGAATATGACTAGAAAAGCAATTAGATCTAATGGATTAGCATGAGTATCCAAGGAAAAGTCATTAAACATTTCACATGCATGGTTTATAACTCATTGCTCAAGTAGTTATAAATTATTGGTTGCTAGATATAACCATGAATTTAGATATATAAAGAGATTCTGCATAGTTCTTATATGTAAGAGGGATTAGAGATGCAAAATCTTGTGTGATTAAGGTGATTTGAGGTATAACTAAGGGTGAGCAAATAGGTGGATTGGATTGTTTGATCCACCATACTTAAGGACTAAAAGGACTAATTATTTAAAAAAAAAACTGACCAAATATAATGAGAAACCAAATTAACCAAATATGGAATTAGTTTGATTGGTTTGGTTTTGGACCAATGGACCAAAATTTTATCATTTTTTTATAAATTATAATATTAAAACTTATAAACTTTATCCGTAATTATAAAATATATTAATCTAAACATAAAAAAATATATACATTTGTTCTTTCACTCACATAATTATGTCTTTTTAGATAAACCATTAAATTAACATTCAAGATTCAATATTACAAAAAGTCAAAGATAATAAAATTAACATCCATAAAATAAAACTAGCACAATACCTTTAACTATTACAAATTATCAACTTGAATCTCCTACATGACTTGGCTCTTCATATTCACTCACACAAGCTATGTAACAATCGGAAGAAAATAAAAAATAAAATTAGTATAAATTTTTTTAATAACGAAGTAAAAGAATATTAGAAATAAAAAATTATGTAAAAACTCATAAAATTGAACATTTACCTCAATTGAAGTGTGAAGAATGCATTTTTAAACTCTTCACTCATCAACAACGGAAATGGAATCCATAATCCCAATCTTTGACATCTATAAATACATAAACAAAAAAGAATTAAAAGAAATATATAAATAAGAATTGAAAAAAAATTAAATGAAAAATTACAATTACTTAATTCAACTTTTTCAACGTTTGTCATATCTAACTCAATTTCATTGAAATTGAAATATGAAGGTTCACACAACTAATCTTGGGTAAAAATAAGGGCTTGTGCAAAAAGGAATCGTATATGCATCAAACACCTTACCTATAATGCTAAAAGCTAATTCAGACGTAACTATGGAAGTTAGAATTGCCAACACATCATGAGCTATTTTGGGCAGGACAGGAAACCTTTAACTATTGAGTTTCCACCATGTCAAAACATCAAAGTCATATATAACTTGTAATTTCTTATTTATACAGATTTATAAATAAATAAATAAATATAACTAATATTAAATTGTTACGAGCAAGATTTGTATACATATATATATAATAAATTAATATATTTTAAGTATATTATTAATTAAATTTGTTATCAAATCTTCTTAATATATATAAAAAATATTATATATATTAACATATATATATAATTAGTTTGGTTTTTTGGGTAAACTGGTCTAAAAATTTTAAAACCAAGAATCGACTAAAAAACCAATTGGACCAAACTTTTTGAACCAATTTACCTAATAAACCAATTAGACTGAACCGTTTTATCCAAATCGCATTTGGTTTGGATGGATAATTGGTCTAAATTGGTTGTGCTCACCCCTAAGTATGACAAGAACTTGAAGGGTGTTATGTTAGTAAGATAGCAACTTAATATCTCATAACTCATTGGAACCCTTTTTTTCCTCGTTAGTTGCACGTTCCATTTCCCTGCATGACAATAAATGGACAATGAGTTAGATTAAGAGTGGTACACGTTGATGTCAATGTGTACAAGTGGGAGATGTTGCATTTAGATGTGGTGCATTCACATGGCATTCAATTGTGTTAATTATTTAGGAATAATTAACAAATATATAATTGATTAATGTTAGATATTGTTATGATATTTCTTAATTGAATAATTGAAAAAAGTTTATCAAATAATTGGGATAGGATATAAATTTGAATTCAATCTATTTAAATTTAAATAAGGATAATCTTTGTAATAATTCATAATGGATAAAGTTCTCAAGTCATTTAAGAAAAAAAGATATTGTATCTCTATCCCAATAGAATAAAGATATTATCTCCATATAATAAATAAACGTAGTGAAATTTTAAAGAGCAGAAGAAACATATGTTTTTTAGTAAGTTAGAAAAACAAAACCACATTCTCTCATTCTTTGCATTCTTGAGGCACTATCAACAATGCTTAAGGGTTTTAGAACATATAATTAAACATGGAGGACTTTAGTAGCCACTCCATAATAACGAGAACGAAGAGATAATTGTGTAGCGATTGCTTGCACGTGTGGAACTCGAAATAAAATTTATAAAGTAAGTCTTTTCATTTAGAAAGGGAGAACAACATTCAACCAAAAGTAGGGCCACCTCCTAACATATCTATTAAAAAAACAATAAACAAATAATATAAAATTGATAAAAGCCTCTTAAGGTGTACATTAAGAATATCCTCTTAACTTGCACCTTTTCATGATAAACCCTAGCTTTCTTGTGTTTCCCATGGAGGCCAATTAGGTAGGAGATCCTCCATTATCAACTAGGAATATGGGAGCGAAATTTGATGTCAATGTGGGTTCAAAAAGCACGTGCACTAGAATGGAGAATATTTTATCTCAAAAGAAGTTGATCAATTTTGCTTATCAAGAGCAACTTCCAATACAAAGCGAAATCGTGAAACATTTTTATAGAAATATGTTTTTGCAAGAAGATAATGAGGTTACTTCCGATGAAGATGATGCCAAAGAAAAGGGAGAGATAATAGAAGAGGAAAACTTAAATGATGATTTAGAGCTTATTGTCGGAGGCCTTTGTATAAGGCTGTCGAAGGAAGAGAAACAAAGGATTCAAAAACCCTACAGAATACTCTCATAGTAAAATTTTTGGGGCGTGATATAAGTTACACTTATTTGTGTAATCGTGTGAAACAATTATGGTCTGTTGTTAGGGAATTCTAGGTTGTTGATCTAGATAATTGATTTTATTTTTTTCGATTTAGTAATAAATTTGATTATTGTTATGTTTTAACTAATAATCCTTCGATTATTGCAAACCATTTTCTAACTATCAGAAGATGGTCTCCAAGTTTTATTCTGACAAAGCATCAATAGATTCTATGGCAACTTGGATTTGTTTATTGGGCATGCCATTGAAGTATTATGATAGTGAAATATTAACTAGGATATGGAATGAGATTAAGAAAATAGTTAAGGTTGATTGAATTACCTTTTTCACAACAAAAGGTAAATTTGCCAAAATGTGCTTTGAGTTAGATCTTCATAAGCCTCAAGTGCCAAAAATTTTTATTGGAAGCAGATGGCAAATTGTTGAATATGAAGGTTTAAAGATGTTGTATTTCCATTGTGAAAAATTTGGACATAGTTATGAAGAGTGTCTAGCAAGACAAAAGAATGTTGAAAGATTTTGAAAAAAACAAGCTATGAAAATGGTAGAGAACAAAAAGATTACTGAGAAAGAATATTGAGATAGGGGCACGAGTGAGGTCTAGTTTTTATGTTTTAGAAAATGAAGAAACTAGTCAAGGAAAAGTTATAGTCATTCTAAAGACTTTTGGACATCAAATTCCAAAGCCTGCTAAGATTAAAACTAACAACACTCGAGACTCTGCTAAAGATAGAGAAATTTTGAAAAAGAATCTTCAGGAGTTTGCCAATGTATCTAACAAAGTTCCTACTTTTACAAGAGGTAAGGGAAAAAACTCCTTAGGTGCGATTAAGTCAATTTCTTCAAATGCTATAATGAGTGATAAGGAAGTTTAAAACAAAAAGAAATAAATTTCTTCAGATGAATCTAACATGTAGCTTGTAGAGGACTATCATCATGCAACGAGGGAGAGACACTTGCTTACTAGTAGTTTGCAAGATACCAATGTCAAACCAATTATTTCTTCTTCATAAGATACTAGAGGAAAAGAATAAAGTTTAGGCATTGGAATTAATAGGGTGGCACGTGAAAAGGCTATTAATTTATAGATGCCGATGGCTTGAAGGAAAAGAATGTTGAGCCAAACATGGTAGATATGGACACTAAGATAGATAAGGTGGATATTTTGCAAACTTAATCTATCGTAATTCTCTCTTCAATGATGGTATGGTTACTTTATACCTGTATAATTATGTTTAATATTTTAAGTTAGGATATTAAAGGCGTAGCTTTTCATAGGGCTATCAGGAAAGTTAGAAATTTGATTTGATTGCATAAATTGCATTTAGTGATTATTCTTGAACCAAGGATTACAAATGCAAAAGCCAATGATGTTTGTAAACGCATTGGTCTCCTTAACTTTTTTTGAGTAAAAGCTGCAAGATTCTCAGGTGGAATATGGTTATTATGGGACAATGTTTTTATGGATGTGGAAATGCTTGCATACTCATCCCAAATGGTTTATGCAATGAGAGGCGTGTCAGATAGAAATTGGCTACTAACAGCAATATACGACAACCTAAATTCATATGAAAAAAGCAAATTATGACAATCAATTTGTCTAGCTAGTAATCTACATAGCATGCCTTGGATGATTTTAGGTGATTTTAATCAAGTTATGTTACTTGAAGAAAAAATAGGTAAAAGAGGTGTGATTTTTAACCTCTATAACCAAATGCAAGACTATTTGAGCTATTATACATTTCAAATTTTAAAGCATTGGGACCAAAATTTACTTAATGGAATAAAAGAAATGGGCTTGCATTCACTAAAGTGAGATTAGACCGAGAAATAGCAAATGAATATTGGTGCACTTTATTCCTTCATGTAGAAGTCTTGATCCTCCCTCGAACCCACTTAAATCACCATCCCTTGTTGGTTTAGTTGTCAAGGTAACTTTTCTAATGGCCTAACTGGAAAAAGGTTTAGATTCAAGGCTTCATGGATGACCTATCCAGATTTTGAAAAGTTTGTGAGAAGTAATTGGTATTCTAGTAGTAATAACATTACATAAACCTTGAAAACCTAGTGGATGCATTAAACAAATGGAAATATGATGTTTTTTGAGACATATTTAAGAGGAAAAAGAGACTTTTATCCAAGCTAAAAAGGATATCGAAGTATTTTAAAAGGGACCAAATGATTTCTAGCAGAACCTTGACGTATCTTGGGTGGAAGATTACAACCTAGTAATATATCAAAAGGAATTGATGTGGCAATAGATGGTGAAAATAGATTGGCTCAAGCATGGTGATGTAATTTCAAAGTTTTATCACTCTATGGTTAAAGGGTGATAGAGAAGGAAGAGGATTTCCACCTTAAAATGAGATGATGGATTCTAGTGCTATGACCAATATGAGTTACAATAAATGATAACAGATTTCTATGCCAACTTGTATTCAGATGATGGAGAATTACAGTCATTACTTACCAACTCGACTTGTAGACTTAATGAAGACCAAGTTCATGAGCTTTCAAAGCCAATTAGTGGTTAAAAAGTTAAGGAAGCTCTTTTTGGTATAAATCCTAATAAAAGTCTAGATTTTAACGATTTTCAACAATATTGTATCAAAAGCATTAAACTTGGATTGGTTCAAACATGTAAAAGTTTGTTTAGGATGCTTTTGCTTTAAAGTCTTTTTCTACTAAAATGAATCATACCTTAATAACATTGATACTTAAAGTGTAAAACCCAAAGTTCATAAATTAATTTAGGCTAATAAGCTTATGCTCACTGCCTTTGAAAATCATTAGTAAAGTATTGGTGGGTAGTTTGAAGCTTTACTTGATGGCATTGTAAGAAGGACACAATGCAATTTTAGCCCAAGGAGATAAGTTGCAAATAATATTTTCATAGTGCAGAAGGCAATTCATACAATGTGAATTATGAAAAAGAAGGAATGAGCATTGGTGATAAAGATAAACCTAGACAAGGCGTATAATTGTATCAAATGAAATTTTTTACAAGAGGTCTTGAAAAAACTTGGTGAACCCACCTCATGGATTAATCTAATAATGAACATTGTGAAATTGCCTACATTCTCCATTATCTAGAATAGTCAACATATTATTGAGTTTGCTCCATCTAGAGGAATAAGACAAGGTGATCCTCTTTCTCCATATCTTTTTGTTCTTTGTCTTGAAAAGCTCTCACATTTAATTGATCATTATGTGAGGATTGGTAATTGGAGACCATTTTTTTTTTTTGACAAAAAGTGGCCCTTCCTTATCACATGTTTGTTTTGTAAACAATATCATGATATCTAGAGTTGCAACAAAGACTCAAGTGAAGACTATAGTACGAGTCCTTGATAATTTCTATCTAGCATCTAGGTAGAAAGTCAATTTATCGAAATCAAGATTATTAATGCCATAAAATATTGGGCTTCCACGTGCAGAATTAGCAAGTAATATTGCCAAAATCCTATTGACTAAAGATTTCAGCAAATATCTTGGCACTTTAATGATACATGGAAGAATCACTTAGGATACATATTCAGAGTTGATAAACAAATTCAAGAATAAATTGGAGAAATGGTAGAACAAACACTTATCCATGTCAGGTTGTATCTCACCTGTGAAGTCTGTTACTAGTAATATGGCGTTTTATTTAATGTAGAGCTCCTACCTACTAAAGAATGTGGTAAATGAGATAAACTGCTTGATCAGAAATTTTATCCGAGGACATGTTAGCGAGAATCGAAAGTGCCATACTTTGAGTTAGAGCAAAATTTGTCTTTTGAAGGAATGAGGAGGATTGCAAGCTCAAGAAGCTAGGAAAATGAATATAGCCTGGCTTGTGAAATTAGGATAGAATATATAAACAAACAAACTATTTTTAAGTAAACTTGTTAAAGAAAAAGTGCCTAAAACATGTTGATTTCATGACAGCTAGTGCAAAGACTATTGATTCTTATGTGTGGAAAATCATTCTCAATAGTAAAAATGTCTTATCAAAGGGAATAAGAGTAAATATAAATAATAAAAATAATGCTAAATTCTGGACAAATACATGGATTGATGGTGGTCCTTTAATTCAGTTGGCAACAAGAGATATTTCAGATATAAAAGGAAAGCTTCCATTTATGAGTTATTGTAATGAATATGGTTATTGGGACTTTGAACAACTCTTACAAGTACTCCCATATCAAGCTATCTTGAGAGCAATGGTAGTGCAAGTCGATCCTTCTTGTGATGATGAAGATGTTGGCCATTGGATGTTAACGACCAGTATAATGTTTTCAATGAAAACAGCTTATGAGGTGCATATTGACAATGAAACCCCTGTATCCAACTTCTGGAAACAATCTGGAAGTTAACAAGTCCTAGAATGTTCATGTTATTCTATAGAGAGTTCTCTATGAGTCTTTACCCATTACTGATTGGCTGCTTTCCAAAAACTTGGGTTCATCTGCCTTGTGTTCTCATTGTGGTGTGCTTGTAGAGAATATTTTACATGCCCTCAAGGATTGTGGAACCATAAGGTTATTGTGGTTACAATGCAGTGCAAGTTTTGTTAATGGTGAGTTTATTAGCAAAAACTTGATGTCCTGTGTATTAGATAACATGTCTAATAACTCTTTCTATGATAATCTCCCCTAAGGTATTTTTTTTATCCATGCATTTTGGCTTCTTTGGTATTGGAGGAACTTAAGTTAATTTGATGACTTTTTCATTTGGCCGAGTAACAAGTGGCAGCATGTTTGGACAAGGGCTAAGAAAACATGGGATATCCTACATAGACACCAAAAAAGATTGAAGAAAGAGATTTTTCTTTCTTGGAAGAAACCAAGGGATCCTTATGTTAATCTTAATGTTGATAGTAGTGCTAAAGGACAGTTAGGGTTTGGCAACTGCTAATGGTGTTTTACACGATGTAAATGGCTGAATTGTAAGGTATTTACCAAGGTTTAGTTCTCTATTGGAATAAAGACTATAGTATTAGGAATGTTAGCTCAATAATAATGAAGAAATATTTACAAGAGAGAGTAAATTGGATTTATAAAAAATTTTCTCAACATATTAAACTTTTGATGAAGATAAAACTTGAAGATAAGTTTTCAAATTTGTTTTCACTTCAAAACATACCAAACTAATTTAGTAACTAAATTAATGAACAAATAAGTTGAAAATAAAATTTCAAAACTCTTCAAATCAAAGTCAAATGCGCAAGTATAAATAATGAAGAGTAAATAAGTTGTAAACAAAATTTTAAGAACTTCATCAAGAAAAAATGCATAAGTTCAAGAAATAAAAAGTAAAGAGAAATGACACAAAGAATTTATAGAGGTTCAGCTTTCTCTATAGTTCTCTATAGGTGCCTATATCCTTTCCCTTAGCAAGCTAAGGAGTTTAAATCCACTATTGAGTAAATTTAATACAATGGCTTTTAAAGGTTCAAGCATAATCAATGCCTTTTCAAGTATCAAGCATAACTATTGCCTATTCATGGATCAAGCATATACTCACTACTTTTAAAGGCTCAAGCATAACTTCACTACTTTTTAAAGGCTTAAGCATAACCTCTTTACCTTTCAAGGGTCAAGAATAACCTCTCTATTTTTTAAAGGATCCAACATAACCTTTACAACATTCCCTCTTAAAGCTTAGGCATAACCTTTTTTTCACACACAAGATTGAAGCAGATATACCTCTATAAGGTAGACTTTGTTGAGTAAGTACATGAAGAAAGAGAATAGAAATGATTACAAAAGGTAAGAGTGAAAGCACAAAAGAGTTGAAGCTCAAACATAGCTCACAAGCTTTCTAGAAGAATATGAGTGGCTTGTTCTAGCTTGATTTTTCTCTCTTTTTCTTCTTGTTCTTCATTTCATTTGATCGTTAATCAAATGATCTTTTTCTCAACTCTTCTCTGGCCCAATATGTGTTGGAGAAGTCCCTTTTATACTTAGAAAAATTTTATAGCTAGTGGGGATGACTTGGTGGAGAAACTAGCTATTTTTCTTGTCTTTTTCGTGTCTAAGGCATACTGAAAGTCGACTGTTTCTTCTCAAGAATTGATTTTTCTTTGACATTGAGCTTTTTATTTCTCTAAGAATCGATTCTCCATTCTTAAGGTGTTGATTCTTCTTGTTTGAGAATCAATTCTTGTTTTTCCAGACGTCGATATTTCTTGTCTCACTTAAAGTCTGGTGTTTTCTATTTTCTAAGAATCGATTCTTCATTCCTAGGTTGCCAATTCTTCTTATTTGAGAATCGATTCTTGCCTTTCCAAATGTTGATTCTTCTTGTCTCACTTAAAGCTTGTACTTTTATGTTTTTCTTGAGAATCAACACTTGCTTCACTATGTGTTGATTCTTCTTTATAGTCAAGCAGCAAAATTTTAATTTTGAATTTAGTTTTTGGCACTCCATTCTTATCCTTTCATCCACCCCTTTCTTTTTCTCCAAGTTTCTTACTTTTCTCTATGGAGTTTCAAGAATCAACATCCGCCTCTCTAAGAATCGATTCTTTGTGCTTATTTTTCTACCTAAACTTACAATAATCGACTTTTTGACTCCCAAGTGTCGATTCTTGGAATTTCAATAACCTATTTTGAAATTCTAACTTATAGGAATCAAACTTTTAACCATTGGGAATCAATTTTTGAACTCCAGTAAACTTGTCCAAGTATTCCATCTTACAAGAATCAACCTTCCTTACTTAAGATCGACTTGCAGTAGTTATTTAAGGTTCATGTACACCTTGGAATTAATTTCTCTTGTACTAGAATCAATCTTTCAAGCCCAAACTTGGGAAAATTCACATCTTTGGTTTAATTTCTCACCCACTCTTGCACCATTTTTGCTTGTTGGCTGTTCTTTACTTAGAATTGATGATTGCCGTATGGAGAATCAATTCTTTCAAGCTTGGAATGTTTCAATACTTGCTTTTTGGGTTATTGATTCTCGTTCCTTTCAGTGGCTCCTTAAACTCCTCACTTTTGTGAACCTATCTTTCACTTCAACATCTCAAAAAAAAAAACGTTAGGGAGATCATAAATCTTATTCAATCAAGTTTAATACTCATACAACTAAATCAATCAAGCTTGTAGTCATTTTAAAAACAAATGTATAAGAGTTCAGTAATTTCAAGAATTATTCAAGCGCACTTAAAACTCTTACAACTAAATTGATCAAGCTTGTATTTCAAAACAAGTGTATGAGAGTTCAACTTCAAGAACTAATCAAGGATCATTCAAACAAGTTCAATCAATGTTGCTCATTTTGTCATTTTAAAACTATTATCATTTTAAAGCTCATAAAGCTAACATATAGAAATATACAGGTTGAATCGGATTCTTTACTTGCTTTACAAAGGATTGCCAACCGTAGTTCTAATTTGGATCCAGATGCCCATTTTTTAAGGGACATCAAGGAGTTGCTTGACTAAGATTGGGATCATTTTCTCACTCATATTCATCGTGAAGCCAATCAGTGTGTCAATTGGATGGCTATTAATTACGAATACCTCTCTTTGAGGTTGCATATCATTTATTCTCCACCAGTTGGAATTCTTTCTTATCTTTTAGCGGACAATTTGGTAATTTTTTGATCCAGAATGATGTAATTTGCTGTTTTATTCCATATTATATAAAAATCAATATAAAATTAGAGCAAAACTTGAATCTAAAATTTTAAAATACCAAAACTCGGTCAACTTTCTTTAAGTAAACGTTGATTATTACGTTCGGAAGAAAAAAATGAAATCAGTGGACGTGCCTTTCGCCCTTTGTAACCCCAATTAGGGGTTTGGAGGTATACTGAAAAAGCTTTTCCAGTCAAATTGAAAACAAAAATTTTGGACTTTTTGCTATAGGAAGTCTTCCTGCTTATCCTATCCACCTCCACCCAAACCCCACGGCGACTACATTCTATTTTCTGTCCAAAGAGTCATTGAGTCATCAATGGACCAGTCTAGCTATTTAGTCATCAAATGGGTCATTGGGTTGACTCCTTCAACTGACCTATAGAAATGTTGAAATTGTATTTTGATAACTAAAAGGAAAGCTAAAATATAAATACTGGAAATTATAGTGAGAAAAGAATAAAGAGGCAATAAACCAATAGAAAAAATATGCCTTCATGGGTCCAATTATTTATTTATATGCTCTTTTCCAAATCAAAGTCCAGATACGACATCTTTTTCTTTCTTTTTGAGGGATTTGAAGTCACTGCGGTACCACAGCAATTCAAAAAGTTTTCATTATCAGAAAAGTGGGATTTTGATACCCAAAATTTCACCACAAATTATTATTACTAGTTTTTTTTTTTTTTTTTATCAATCTGTCTTAAACAAACGTAACAAAAAAGTGTGTCGCAATCTCAAGACAGACAGTCACATATTCAAACAAGGTTAGGCCAGTCAGAGAAGGAAGATATTAGCAATATAAAATCCCCAAAGCAGTTGGACAATCTGTTTCTCAATTACAAAGTGGGAGTGATAATCTTCTTTTATATCCATATCCAATTATTCCTTAGAATTTAGATAGAATACCTTTGCTTTCTACAACATAAAAATAGGCAGAGAAAGTGCTAAAAAAAAAGAGAGAAAGAAAGACGAGTTAATTGAGAGATCAAAATCAAATGGGTTGCAGTTTCTCTAGCGGATCATCGTCTACAGTAAAGAACATAATCCGAGTGGTTCACCTCAACGGCTATGTAGAAGATTTTGAGTATCCTGTTTCGGTCGGTGAAGTCACCGGCAAGCCACCAAAGCAATTCCTGAGCACTCCAGCTCAACTCATTTCCAACTGTTCCCAGGGTCTTCAACCGGACACCATCCTGGAAGCAGGCCGTATCTATTTTCTTTTACCTTACTCTACGCTACATCCTGATGTTTCTCCTGCGGACTTGGCATCCATAGCCAGGAAGCTGAGTGCCAAAGCTAAGTCGACCAAGTGTAAGGCAAAGTCACCAACATCAAGTCAGTATAGTCATGGGTCAAGCCCACTTTGGAACTCACTCGGTAGGAGTCCTAACCGGTTAAGGGAGTCGGTTTCAGGCATGAAATCTCACGGGGCACAAAGCTCCTCCCGCCTGCGGACATGGAGACCCGTCTTGGACACCATCAGAGAAAAGTCATTTAATCGGAGAAGTGAATCAGATTTGCGGGAAACTTAGTTCAAGGCAACGGAATGGTTTTGAATCTCGGGTAGTAATAGTATGATCATTATTGTAAAATTGTGAGCGATTAAAGATCAATAGAAAAAGAGTGATATTGCAGCTTAAAGCAGTTAGGAGGATTCTAATATCATGTATTGTTGTGAAGATGATATTTGATGAGCTTTTGTGATTTCTAGTCATTTTCCAATTCTGCTTGCTGAGACTCTAGGCTGTCAATTAAATACAATTAAAATCTTACAATTCTAAGTTGGAAATTCCATCATTAATTAATGTTTTAAATAAAAAGTTCTTTCATTCATCTTAAAATAACATCTAACAATCCATCAAAAAAATGTTTGATTAATGTAAGAATCTGAAAGAATTTGAAAAAAAAAGAGTCTTGTGAAAAAGATTTCACATGTCTCCTAAAAGTAAAGTGTATACATAAGACTATTTGTACCTTATTTTCTTAACTATCTAAATTTGGAGGGAAATTCAGTTTCAAGTTAGTTACACTACAACAATTTACTTTTTAATGCACAATTTTAGTTCCAATTATTTTAATGTAACTAATTCTTCCTATAACATTTAATGCATTTTTATTTGGCTGCACTATATAAAGTGTAATCAGTTAAAGTAAATTGAAATAGATTTACTTTAAAATAAATTAGAATAGATTTTGATAAGAGAAAGAGAAGCCTGCAAAATAAGAACAACTATGGCCCATACAATTATTTTTATTTTATCAGGATAGCCCAAGTAAACAATTTGCCTTTTGTGGCTAAATATACATTATCGTGTTTAACAATTCCTTTTTCCCACTGTTCAACGCTTCGTCTCTCTTACTTCATTTCTCACCAAACTTTTTTCAGATTGTTTCGCTCTCCATTTCTCATCATAGAATTTCGCCAAATCCTTTTTTTTCTTTCTCTTGAATCGAATCTCATCAGATAATTTCACTAAACATTCTTCGATTCTTCATTTAGCTAATGATAATGGATAATTCATTCATTTTCCCCATTCAGCTATGAAGATTCTTGGTTGGCATGAATCTAAAGATTCTCAGTTAGTTATTAAGATGATTTTCTCAATTCTTTTGATTTTATGTTAATTTTCTTCATTATTTTTTCAAATTTATGTCAATTTTCTTCATTATTTCTTCACCAAATATATATGTTGAATAGAGCGTTTATTGTGTTTCAGCTCATAGTTACATGTTCGTGTAACCCTTGATTCAAGTACTCTTTTTATGTTCTCTCTTTTAAAAAAAAAAATTGATCATGATATATGTAGTTCAAGTTTAGATTAGGGTTTATTGTGATACTAATTAGGGACTTTGAGCATGATTTATTGATTTAAGCATCAATTGTGAATAGAGGTCGAGAACCTTGCACCATTTTCTTTGTAAACATCTAATTAGGTTTTTCTTAATTTCTTAATAGCATTGGGCTGATATTCAAATAACATGTTGAATAAGAAGGGTTGTTGGAAACAAGGACTTGAATATTGGAACATTTAGTAAGCTTCAGTTCCTCTTTTTCCTTTTCATTTAACTTTTGGTCTGTTAATTGCTTTTGAAAATGTTTTATTTTCATTAGGTTTTGAATTTAAGCTATGCGTACATGATGGAAGTCTGCAGTACATGGAATGAATATAGGTTATTTTGTTCTTTTGATTGGTTTTGAGTGTTTGCATTTTAGTTATTTTAATGGTTGTATCTAGCTTTGGTTTGTTTTTTTATATATTTTCTTGCACTTCTCTAATGCATTACTAAACTGATAGATATTACTGTGGTATGTTATTTTCTTGTTATATTCTCTAAGCTTATGAAACTGGTATGAAAAGCTCATAGCTTGACATCATCATTACACATTTAGAAACAATTGGCAGATGAGTCAATTTCAATGTAATTGATCAAAGGACTTTCAAAAGCCATAGACTCAGGTTGAGGAGTTATACAAGGAAATGTTGTTTTAGGTTTTTTGATTATGGTAGAATGGAGTAGAGGGACGGGTTGGACCTACTCTTTTTCTTATTCCTACTTAATTTCTTTCTTGTCATAATTGTTAGAGAAAGAATTTCCCTACTCAGTACTTTGTCCACACGCTTTGTTTCTCCGCCTTCTTTTGTCTCATTTGAACTCACCTGTTCACATTTTAAATTCTTGGCTCATGAAACATTCAAGTAGCTAGTGAAATATTACTAGTTCTAATAGATATATACTAGATAGGTTGCATAGCAAAGGCTGTGCAGAAAGCCATAGGTTCTTGTTCCATAAATTTGTTTTTGTATGTGCAAAAAGCTGTGCAGCTAATCCTTCGCGGAGAATTTCTTTGAGATGATTGATTAAGTAACTTACCCTATATGAAAATAAAAACCAACACAAGATGATATAGAAGAAGAATCATATTGGATAGCGTTTTGGTATCACGTGGGCTTAAAGACAATTAAGAATGGGAAACAAGATTAGACAATTCTGTCAGATATGCTATTACCAGCTTAAGTCAAACAAAACCTAACACAACTTCTTATCCTTCCAAAGGGTCAATACAACATTCCTCCAAGGACAACATTCCAAATAACCCACAAAGAAAGGTTAAACTACTCCTGTAGAACTCGGTAGAGAGAAATGATCTTGACCTTTACGTAAGATATCGAGATCAGAACTATTGTAATGTAACCAAATACATAATAATCAAGTAGAATTTCTTTTGCAAAAGGAACTATGATAGATATTTAGAAATCCTAGAATCCCTGATGTGGCAGATACAAAAAAAGGAATGCTTTTCAAGTATCAGAAGTGTACTTTACCTTTCACAACATTAAATTGGTAATTTTCTCTGCTGTAGCATAATTAACTCATTGCAAGATGTAACCTAAGCCGATATTCTATTGGTTATTTGACTAAAGAATCCTGTTTGTTATGACATTGTTGGGTGTACATGCCAGATTCCAATTAACAGTAAGCTCAGGAGGAAAAGCTAAAACCAATGCCTTGTACCAACGAAATAGATTCTATGAAAATGCCACAAACATTTAACATGTTCTATATAGATCATGTCTGTATGTTTGTAGTCTAAGCTTCTGTAGAATGATTGGTTATTTAGAATGAGACAGGTTAGCTAGTAACTTTCTGTACACTTTGAAATATTTTCTGAAATTAGCAGCTGGATTATAATTTTGTCCTTCATTTTTTATTTATAAAATTTAATGTAGTTAAGCTGTCAATTCCCAAAGAAGCCTAACTATGATATGCATTAATATAAATTATATTCTACATTATAGGCACACAGAAAGAAGCAACTGAAGCTAATGATATTGCTGTAATTAAGTTTTGGAGGACAAGTGCTGTAACCAATTTTGACGTAAGTAAGTATGATGTAAAGAGAATTTACTCAAGCTCTTCTCTTACTAATCTCAATTTTGACATTATGAACTACTTGCAAATGAATTTTATCTTGCAACTTAATCTTTGCAAGTAAGGAAGATTGGGAACTGCAATGTCAGCTAGTTTTGTTAGGTTGGAGCATGGACAAACAAATATGTATAAAGAAGAATTAAAGAGAAGAAGAGAGAAAGAGATAGATGACTAAAATTAGTTGAGCAAACCCCATACCATAAACATTGTAAACACCTTTGAAAATGGTTTTTAAAGCATTTGATTTTTGAGGCATTAGTTCTACAATTTGATTTTAGAGGCACTTTATGATTTATGACCATGTCTTTATATCACATATTAAAAGGCTATATGTGTCTTTATCTTATACTTTTTAGTTGCACATTTTATATGCTAGCATATGATTTAAGATTGTAGTCATTTTCTCTTATTAAATGACAGTTCATCTCTATGTGCTTGGTACGCTCACGGAAGCTCAAAATTTTACAAAAATGTATTACTAATTGATTGGCACAATAAAGTTTAATTGCTGTGTTTTAAGTCACTCCAAAATCTACTAAAAGATTCTTTAACCAAACCACTTCACAGCATGTTGAGGCCATTGACTTATGCTCTATCTTAGTAAAACTATGAGCAACCACGGATTGCTTCTTGGATTTCTAGCTAACTAAAGAATTACCAAGAAAAATACCGTACTCAATAACTGATTTTTATGTGTCGAGGCAACTTGCCCAGACACTATCACAATAGGCAGAAATCTTTAAGTCTAATGCTGAGCTCAGTAAAATTCCCTATTTGGATAAGCATTCAAATATCGTAGTACTTTGTGTGTTATAATCAAGTGCTCATCAATAGGCTTGTGCATAAATCGAGACAACACTTGAATAGTATAAGAAATATCTAGTTTTGTAAAGGTCAAAAATAATAACTTTTCTATCAATTGCTTATAGCTAGTAAGATCAACTCTTTTATCTGTATCAATTTGCTTCTTCAATTTATGATTTTAATCTATTGTTGTTGTTAATGGCTTACTACCAAGCAAACCAAACTCTTCCAAAAGATCCAAGATGTATTTTCTTTGACATAATGAAATGCCTTCATGTGATCTTGCAACCTCAAGCATTAAACAATATTTCATAGCTCCAATATCCTTGAGTTTATATTGTGAATTCAAGAAAGCCTTAACATCATTTGTTGCTTGATCAAAAGTACTTCTTATTAGTATATCACCAATATAAACAAACAAAGCCACAAAATCACCACTGATAGTATATAAAGTAAACAAGAAAGAATATGACTATGACTGCCTGAAGATATATTGCAAAAGAAAAGTAGTAAACTTGGAGTTGCATTACCTTGAAGCTTGCTTGAGGCCATATAATGACTTATGTAACTTACATACCAATTAAGTACCCCTTAACAGAAAGTCTTTTGAGCAGAAATATTTTTCATTATCAACCTTAAATCTTGATAAACAAACAACCAACTGATTCAAGATTTAATAAAATTCAACAAAAATACAATGTCAATTAAGAAATTATATTTGTTCAAGCAACAAACACTGCATAACTGAGAATCTTCACATTAAATTGAGAAAAAAAAAACAGAATCATGTAAAAAAGTTAAGAAAAAATCATACTAGAAACCCTAGTTTCCTGCTCTGATACTATGTAAAATCTAAAAAAAACTTCAGAAAAATGAGTCTTGTGAAAAAGATTTCATATGTCTCATAAAAGTAAAGTGAATGCATCAAAGTATTCATACTTTGTTTTCCAAACTAACTAAACTTGAAGGGAAATTCAGTTTCAAGTTAATTACAAGTTTAACTAAAAAACTAACGACTGCTCAATAAAAGTAAAAAGTAACAAGTTAAAATAAATACACATGTGCGCTTTCCTCTATTTACATTTTTGGTCTCGCTGGAGTGTTAAAGGGGCTGAATAGCACCAAAAATTTAAAATTCAGTGCTTTTTGAGTTGTAAAACTTTTAAACAATTAAAGAAAGAAAGATGTAAAGCTTGTAGTAACTAAAAGACATTAAGTAAGGTAAGGGTAGAGATAAGTAAACAATGCAAGAGTGTCTATAGTGGTTTGATTCCCTTAACATACAACCACTACCTTAATATCCCAATTAAGAATTTTCAACCTAATTTCACTATGCTAATAGAATTAACAGCTTTTACAAGGTGAGCTTCTAACCTAACTTTTAATCCCTTACAACAAGTTTTAGAGTGTTTTTCACACTTTAATTTCCTAAGAAAGATAAAAAAAAAAAAGTATAACTAGAAGTTTTTATAAATTTGGAAAGATTACAAGTAAGCTCAAACATTTTTGCAAGGTTAAGAATGAAAAACAAGTGTTTCTCATGAAAGATGTTTGGCTTTTTTCTCAAAATAACTATTTTCTCATTCAATCCCTCTTCTTTGATTATTAGAGCTTCCTTTTCTACTTAAGGAGTCAGATTTTTCTGTTGAGGGTAGTTTCTAGTCGTTTAAAACAACTCCGATAGCATCCTAGTCATTATTTTATCCTCTAGTGTTTAAATTCAAATGGTTAGATAGAGTTTGACTAACTAGTTATAGGTGGCTTTAATCGATTACAGCTTTTCTACCTTGCACTGTCTTGCTATTGTGCATTCTACATTAACCAATTACAAGAGACTCTAGCCGATTAAAAGATCTTTATCTTCGAGTTGCTCTACTTCAGTAGACCTTTTTTAATTGGTTAACTTTCTCTTTAACTGATTGAAGCTTCACTTCATGTAGCCTTAATCAATTAACACTAGCTCTAATCAATTAAAAATTCTTCAAATTTGCACTTTTTCATTTTGGCTCTATTCAACGGTCCACTTCACTTTGAATTTCAATTTTGGCGTTTAGAGATTCTTTAAGTCTTGTGCTCTAACCAATTAAGCCCATGCCTTAATCGATTAGCATACTTCTGTTTTCTTTTGTCCATCACTTTCTTAATCAGTTAAATCTAGTGCTAATTGATTAACATTTTCTTGTTTCGCTTTAACTTGTAGTCCAGTCATTCCTTAACTGATTAATGCCTTAAAATAATCAGTTATAAAACTCTTGCCTTCACCAGTTTTTTTTTCATTTTTCTTACTTTAACTTATTAGCCTATCTATTATATGCTCTCTTTTTTTTAATCATTCATTTCATTGAGGGAATTAACTTTATCCTGCACACTTAAATAGTGTAGTTAGACATTAATTAGTGAGAAATGTTTTGTTATCATCAAAAACATATGGAGTCAATATTCTCTTTTTTTTTTTATAATGACAAAACACTCTTAGATTAAGAGTGCAATGTCTATAACAAAGAATTTATGTGCAGATTTGGGGATTGCTCCCCCTAAATATGTATCTTAATAAAATTATCCAATATAAAGCCATGAAAATAAAGGCATTCAATGATAAAAACCAGTATATATATAAATAACCAACACAATTCCATCATAAAAACGTAAGTTTCAACCATTGTTCATAACACAGCATGAAAGATTGTTCAATCATAACACACATAAAGAAATATCCTAAAGACTGATTTGTCTTTCCTTACTAGCTTACTTCCTACTCCTACTTTCTTACTTTTATCCCCTTTTTTGTCATTATGCAAAAAAATAACCTAAAGCTGAAACACATCTAATTAGCTTCGGAAGTGGATTTACTTAAGGAGGATTCATTTGTTCTTATGTGAACATTAAGAAGTTCAATGTGAATAAAACGAAGGGATTCAGGTTCAAAGATGAAAAAGATCCAGAAGAGATAACTTAAGGTGATATAGATTTAAGAACAAGCTTGGTAATGGACTCAGCTATTCTAGTAGATTTTTTTCTTTTAAAAACTTTGGTTTTAGTGGCCATTGTTTTTAGGCCCTTTTCTACAATTTTCTTTGCATTATAAACAGTATCAACTACTTTACCCTTGTCCTAATTTATTTCCCCTGTAACTTGTTCTTTCCCTTGTTGAGTTGACTGATCTTCTTACAACTTTTTGTTTTGCTTGGTCAACTTTAGCTTTCTTAAAAATATCTCTAATAAAGTTAGAAATTAGGATGCCTTTAGATTCTTCAAAGGGATTTTCATCACCTTTTCCAGTAGATAAGTGTTTTTCTTCACCTTGAGTTTCCTTTTCTAGTTCTCTTTCTTGTTCAATTTCCTTTGTAACTTCTTTACCTTCTTTTCTTTTCCAATTTCTTGGCCTTGTTCTATTTCAAGAGGTATTGTAGCATCTTGCTCCTTTTCATTGTTTGTTTGCTCTTTCCTAATTTCTTTTTCATTTTCAGTTATGTATGGATCAAACTACTCAGTAGAAGTTCTTTCATTGGACATACTTGCAGCAATGGCTGGAGCTTCAAAGGTAGGGGATTTGCCTAACTTGGCTTGATGTAGAAAGGCTTTAAGCTATTAAAGTTTCTCTTCAATCTTCGTTATCTTCGTAGCTTGTTTAGTTAATTTTCTATCAATCCTCATAAGGAGATTAAAAATCATTTCACCTTGAAAATGAGGTTGGCTGACTCTGGTGAAAAGTGTGGAAAGACTTTCAATAATGGGGGCAATGGTGTAGTTTTTGTGGTTTTGATGCATTCATTTCTCTTTAGTTTGTAACCTATTTTCAACACACTTCCTAAGAAGATTCCTTGACCTTTATTTTTAGTCAAGTTCACTTGGAATCTTATGCTCCAGATCTCTTTCTTTTTCACCAAAATTGACATAATGTTACCATATGGCAAATTGGCCTTCTCTTCCAATAGGGTTGCCATGATTCTCTTAACCATGTATCTTCCTGCATTCAATGAAATGTCATTAAACACAGCCTCCATTAGCCACAAGTCTTTGTGTCAACCCCGACCCTAAATGATTTGACATGACATTTATATATGTGACATCATGCCTGCATATCTGAATAGCTCGGTAGAATTGATAAAAAGTTGATATTGTACTTAGAAGTACAAACAAGTTGATTTATGCCTCAAACTAATAAAATTGAGATTTTAAAGTGAAATAAGGAATTTCACAATCCAGAGATTACTCGAAATAGTAATTTAGGGTTCGAGAGCCAATTTGGAGTCAATTGGAAAAATTAACCGATTAGGGACAAAACGGTCATTTTTCAATTTAAAGATAAAATAGAGATTTTTAGCAAAGATTTTGATCACATTTGATCAAGAATAATTATATGAAATAGAATATGATTATTGGAGTATAAAATGAATTTTAGTAGTGAAAAATTATGATTCTTGATATTTTTGAAGCACAAGGACAAAATGGTAATTTTGCCATTAAAGGACAAAACGAAAATTTTTAGAAACGATTTTGGCCCCATTTGAGTAAGATTGATCAATTGAAGTGTTATTTGAGGTTGAAAAGTAAAAATAATGTGATTTCGGTACATTTCAGAGTATAGGGGCAAATCGGTAAATTTTTCACCCTAGCACTTGTCAAGACCAAGGGATTTTGTTTAACTATGAAATGGATAAATATGGAATTGATTTTGGCGGAGAATTGAAAAGAAAAAGTCAAAAAGTTAAAAAAATGGGCCAATGGCATTATGCCATGTGGCAACCCATTTTAATTTATTATTAAACTAATAAAATCAGCCTATAACCCTCACATTCTCTCTCCAAATTCGGCACAAACCAGATTCAAAGGAAAAAAAAGAGAACAAAAGAGAAAAACAAGAAATTTAGCCAAAAATCAAGGGATTTCAAGGTTTTTTCAAGAGTCCAGCCAAACAAAGGTAAGATTTCTTTAGTTTTACTCTAACCCTAGCTTACCCATGCTTTAGCTTTCATTTTTCATGGCTGAATGATGAGGAATCATGCTGAATTGAGGAAGGTCGAATGGGTATGAGTGAGATTTAATAATGGGAATTGATTGATTTTTAGTTATGTTGTTGTTTGATGATAGTTAAACATAGTTATGAATAAAATTTCAAGAAAATTAATCAATTTTCCTAGGGTTCTTTGTTGGCCGAATTGTGTAGGTTGAATGTCAAGGAGGAATTGTTTGAATTACAAAGAAAATGGCTTGGAAAAATGAGAAATTAAGTGAAAATGTGACTAGGAAAAATTATGGTGTTAGTACACCATAATGTCTGAATATTTATGTGAAGGATTTAAGGATTTCAAGGCTGAAATTTAGTTGTTTAGAAGTGTGTGTGATGAATTAAGGTGTTAGAAGAGAAATGGATCAATTTGGAAGTGATTTGGGCATAATTGTCAATTAATCGGGTAATCGGACGAAATTAGTCGACACCGCGTCTTAGCGATATTCGGACGCATTTTGCATTTTCATGTCATGCATTAGTCATTTAAATTAGTTTATATCAATTTAGGGACAAATTAGTAAATTCTTCGACTTTATTATGTGTCAAGGTGGTGAGACGTCCGGAAAAGGTAAGGAGATTGCGCCTGAGGACCATTAGTCTGAGTGCATCCGGAATTCGGATTTTCAAAAGCTGTGAGTGAATATAATATCGCCTCATTTATCTAAAGTAATTTTTATTAAATTTGATGATTTTATGATAAAATTAATTGAATTCGTGAAATACCTATTTTATGAGAAAAATATTAATTTTTCTAAATAAATTGAATTTCTACAATAAGTTTAATTTTTATAAATTGAATTGAAGATTTTATGATTTATTTGAAAATTGAGTAATTGGAGACCCTGTTGTTTATTGCCTGATAAATGATATTTCTTAAATTATTATGGCTTATGAAAATATGGTATGACTGGCTGCTGGTTTATTGTGTTGAAATCTATGTGAACTGCTGTTTACCGTGCAGGTTGGTTAGTAATAAAATAGCCTAGTTATACTGTTAAAATTTTATTAATTGGTGGATTGATATCTACTGTAGTAGATGGGTTTTCGTGGACCGACCTAATTAGATGTGGCATGGTAAAACCCCTATATATTGATATCTCAATTGTAGAGGCGTACAGGGTTATTTAATTGTCTTGAGATATGATAGAGTCACTTCACGCTAAACCACCACGTGAAGGCAAACTCAGCCAACGCTAAGAATTGACCGTATTTTTGGTAAAATTATAAATTTGAATGACCTTGGCGGACTCGGTTAGATGCCTCGGCGAAGGTATCCCCGAGTATGTATTTATGGCACAAGCCACGATTTTGATAAATCATAAGCCTTATTATTACTATTATTATTATCATATTTGTTATTTTACGAGCAAATTAAAAATTACTCGCATTAGTTTAAATATGGTTTCATGTTATGAAACCCTCCAATATAAAAAGATTTTCTTTGTCTCCTATTACTCGCCTTTAGATATTTTAAGAGATATTTGTTTACTCACTAAGTTGTGTAAACTCACCACTCTCCCTTCCAACATTTCAGGATCGGACTAGTAGTAGATAGTCATGTTTGTTGAGAACGACAATTGACCTTGCAACTTCATCTATAGTAGGTTTCTGTCTTCTCTACTGATGTTCATTTTGGGCCCACGAGTCACTGTAAATATACTTACGTACTCTGCTTATTTGTATTTCAGCATGTAAAATTTTATTTTGTGTTTACGCTATAAAATTTATTTACTAAGCATTCTGTAATTATTGTTTTATAAGAAATTACAGTATTTTATTAAATATTTTTATTGTATTTATATCCGATGATTTCTATTTCATTTAAAATATATGTTTTTCATGTATTTGCGATGAAATTACTGAAATTTAAAATTTATGATAATATGACAAAAATACCCCTGTGAGTCAAGAACCATCTTCTGGCCTATTTGATTCGAAAATGGCTAGTAATTATTTAAAAAATGTCGTTTGAAAATCGATGCTCATAAGAGGGGTAAAAAGACTGATACGTTAGCCTTGCGGGGTTTTGGTTAGTATTCAGGGTATGATTGTTGGTCCCAAATATAGGTGCTAGAGGAGGGTGAATAGCACTATCTCGGCTCTTTTTGGTGGGATTAAGACTTGATCTCAAAATAAAGAAAGTGTATCAATGAAAGCAATGGACAAAGTATTTATAGTGGTTCGGTCCAAGGCCTACATCCACTACCTTGATTATCCAACCAAGGATTTTCAAACCAAACACTAAAACGATGGAATTCATAAGCTTCCACCAAGCTTTTATAATGGCTTTTCCAAGGCTTAGCCACAACCTTTACAATAGTTTTTCACAGGATCAACTAAAACCCAATGTGGTTTTCCAAGGCTCAACCACAACCTATCACTAATTTTTCCCGGGCTAAACTAAAACCCCAATGTGATTTTTCAAGGCTCAACCACAACCTTTACTCTAGTTTTTCTCGGGCTAAAGTAGAACCCACAAGCATCCAAGCACACCTTGCTTGATGCAAACACTTAAAGTGAAACAGTCACTCTAAGAATATACAGATGAAAGAAAAAAGTACCTAGTGATCATACGGTTGATCTATGGGGTACAAGTTTAAGTGCAAAACACAAATACAAAGAATAGACATTGAGGTTCAATGAAGAGTACAAAGGATTTTCAAGTTTGCTACTCTTTTTTGGCTTGAATATGTTGGTGTCTTTGTGTATGGAGCCAAAAGTTGTCAAAAGTTAGTTCCTTGGCATTTGAAGATCCTTTTATAGTTGGAGAAGCTTGTTTGATGGCTGTTGGGACGTTTATGACCGTTAGAAACAGTTTGGGAAGATTCTAGCTGTTTTCTTATCTTGTAGTGGCCTGGCGAATGAAGTAAACAGAGAGCACTTAGTCGACTAAAATTTTTCCCTTGGTCGACTAAGTTGGTTCTATTTCAGACGCAAATTCCAGTGAGAGCTTAGTCGACTAACCCCATTTTCTTGGTCGACTAACTCGATTCTGTTTCTCACCAAGTTTCACTCTTTCACTTCTCCACTTTGACTTTTGTTAACCAATGATCTTCCTTATTTCACTAGGGAACTTCCTTTGAATAAATCTTCCTTGTTCCTTATCTAAATCATATCTTTAGGTGTTCAATAGGAAGATTACAATATTGTCTCATTTATGATCATTTGCCCTGCACACTTAGTTAAAAATATTAGACACAAATGATATGGGAATGTTTTATTATCATCAAAAACTAATTGAGTCAACAATCTCTCCCTTTTTGATGATGACAAAACATCCCTTGATTAATAGCATGGTGCCTTTTTAATTCCTTTTTCAGTTTCTGCAGAAAATGAGGATTGCTTCCCCTAAGTTCGTGCTCCCCCTAAATGTGTGCATATTTTTATCTTATTCCAGCAAGTTCCTATTTTAGTTACATTCCTAGTGACATTGTCCATACTTGCTTCATATAAAAACTGTTCATGTATGCAGATTTTAGAGCAAATGACATATTGACAGATTTTATCAGATTTTTAACTTTGGCAGATTTCTGTCAATAGTTTGTAATTTCCAGATTTCATCATGTCAGCTCTAGACTTCATTCAAACCATCATTTTTCCAGCAAATCATCATCCATACGTACTCAAACACATATTTTACTTTGCATTATTGTCTCAGAAATGATTTATCAACATAATAACTCAATATCAGCATAATATCAGAAAATTATAACAGTATTGCACAGTATCAGCAGATAAATTTCCAGCCATGCTTCATAATGCTATAGATATCGTTTCCAGAGTTTAAGCACTTCAAACAACTATCAACAAGCATATTCTAAACATTCATAAAGTCAGCCAGGATTAAGATAATTGTTTAAATGCCATTGTGGCATGAATATCCAATAAAACAGTAATCAGAAACATTGTTTCAAAAATACCCCTAGTCCTGTTTTTGCTACCTATCTACCCTAGAAGTTTGATACCTCTACCCTCAGGATTTTTTGTTTTTCTTGAAATTTTCCTTAAAGGTCCAATACCTCTACCCTCAAATTTTTTATTTTTCTTGAAATTTTCCCTAAAGGTCTAGTACCTCTACCCTCATATTTTTTTATTTTTCTTGTAAATACTACTCCCACTTTTTATCATCATCAGGGAAGGGGCTGAGGTATCAATTTTCAGAAGGAGATGGTGTGGATTCAGGGGACATAGTTTGTTCTCACCAAGGATTTAGGGGAACAGGAGAGGGTGGTCTCAGAGGGGGTTGAGAGGTTGCTTCTAGAGTCTATTAAGGAGATGTCTCTGTAGCCTTTTCTAGAGTTGCCTAATCAGAGACTTCTATTGGGGCTTGAGGAGTGCTTGCAAGAGGTGATTTTGCCTTTTCTGCCAATCTTGAAGACTTCCTTGTTCTTAAAGGAACTGATTTTCTTATTGTTTTCTTCTATCTCATGGTAGGTGGCTGAGGCTTGGATGCAGGAGCTGTGTCTTTTGCTTTTGCTTTTCGTTTCTTCTTTCCTTTTTCTGCAGCTTCCTGTTCTGAGGTCATTGCTTGAGTAGCTTGTGCTGCTGCTGCCTCCTTTTCTGCTTGCTTTTCTCTTACCATCTCATAGAAAAGTCTCATGACAGACACTTCATCAGAATGAGGAGGTGATGCTTCTTGTTCAGGATATGGTGAAGATTCATGCTCAAGAGAACTAAGTGGTGAACCAACTACCTTAGTGCCTTGTTCAGACATTTCTTTTTCTGCTGAGGTGGTTTTGTAGGGCTCTTCAAGTTCTTGTTCAAGGTCATGATGACCAAGTCTTGCACTTTGATAGGCTGATCCTAAAGCTTGAAATTCAGGGCTTGCATTTTGGAAATCAGAACCTTTTGGTTGCAATGCTAATCCTTCAGCACGTTGTCCTTCTGGTGCCATGCTCTCAGTAGCAGAGGAGTCAGCATCAGCAGGTCCAATTGGCATTTCAGATCTGGCTTTCAAGCTGGCTTCAATTTCATTCATTCTTTCTTCAATTTTAACAAGCCTAGCTCCCTGATCAGTGAGTTTGGCATCCATTCTCATCAGCAAGTTGAACATTATTTTATTGGAGAATGGAGGGGCTGTTGTTTTTGGTTGTGTAGTGTGAGACCCTGTCTAATTTGTTAAAATCCGGTATTGTACCTATTGGTACAATTAAGTTAAATCGAGCTTCAAACTAGTTCAAATAGAAATTCTAAGGGGAATTTCAAAATTTTGAAATCCACAGAATAGCTAAGAATAGTGATTCAGAGTTCAAGGTCCAGTTTGGAGTCAATCGGGAAAATTGACCGGTTTGAGACAAAACGGTCATTTTTTTATTTGTTGATTTATGGAGATTTTTAATCAAGATTTGATCACATTGGACCAAAAATAATTATATGACATACAGTTATGATTATGGGATTATAGAATGGAGTTTAGTAGTGTAGAATGGTGATTCCCAGTGTTTTTGGAACACAAGGGCAAAATGGTAATTTTACCACCGGAGTACTAAGCGTGAACTTTTTTGAAAGGATTTTGCCCCATTTGGTTAATATGGATTAATATTAGTGTTATTTGAGGTTGGACAGTGGAAATAATGAAATTCCAGTACATTTCAGAGTATAGGGGCAAAATCATAATTTTTCCATCCCGGGGGCAAAACCGTAATTTTCCACTACCAGAATAAATTTTTCCAGCCATGATCATCTTTGGATCAGATTTGGACTTGATTAATCAAGTGGTGGAAAAAGAATGAGAAGAAAATTCAAAAAAAGTAAAGAAAATGGGCCAATGGCATAATGCCATGTGGCAACTTGTTTATTTTATTATAAAGGCCATAAAAATCAGCCTTAGCCCTCATTTTCTCTCTCTAATTTCGGCTCACATCAGAATTGAGGGGAAAGAAAGAAGAACAAAGGAGAAAACCATAAAACCTAGGTGGAAATTCAAGGAAAAGTGTGATTTTCAAGGGAAATCACTTGAAAAAGGTAATAAATCTTCACTTTGGCTTATGATCTACAATATCTATGCTTTTGTTCTTGAATTCTATGGATAAATATTGAGATATCATGATGGAATGAATTCTGAAAAATGGGTATGGATGAGGAAAGATTGTTGGATTGGATTGATTTTAGACTATGTTAGTGTTTAAAGGTAGTTAAGCATGATTATGACCAAAAGTGTAAGAAAGAAATTGATTGTCATGGTTATTCTTCATTAGGCCGAACCTAGTGTGTAGAGAATGCATGAGGAATTGTTTCATTTCAAATGAAATGGTTCCATTTGAAATGAAATAAATTAGAAAATGACAATTTAAAGAGAAAAATGTAGTAGAAAAATTTTCAGTGCTAATGCACTATATTGGCCGAATTTTTTCATGAAGAAATGGAAACGGTTGAATGCTGAAATTGGCATTAATCAAATGGCATGTGATGAATTAAAGTATTAGAAAAAAGAATGGACCAATTCGGAATCAAATTAGACATAATAGCCGATTAATCGGGTAATCGATCGAAATTAGGCAATACCGCGTTAAAGCGATAATCGGACGCATTTTTGCCTTTGCGTATCACACGTTAGCAATTTAAATTAGTTTATATTAGTTTGGGGGCAATATAGTAAATTTCTTAATTTTATTCTGTGTTAAGGTGGTGAGAAGTCCGAGAAAGGCAAGGGAATCGTGATTGAGGATTTTTAATCCGAGGGCATCCGGAATCCGGATTTGTGAGACGGTGAGTGAATTTGCATTTCAAATTATTTGGAGAATGCACATTGTATTGAAATAGATGATCAAATGATTTATTCAAAGTTTTTAAAAATACGTGCCGGGAACAAGTCCTTGATAAAAATGATTTTATGTGATGAAATTATGTGTTATGCATGAAGGCATAAAATTATGTGTTATGCATGAAGGCATGAAATATTATTTTATTGAGGTGAAATTTAATTGTGCTAAGTATGTACATTGTTATGATGTTTATATGTATTGTTAAGAAGTGTTGTGAAATTATTACCACCGTGCACGTGTGAAGAGGATGGTGTGCAAAGTGGGGACGGCGATACGTAACGCCCACTATTTCCTAAAAAGTCAGAATTGAGTAAAGTGGGGACGACGATACGTAACGCCCACGATTCCTGGAAATTTATCACGCGTGAACATTGGTGAAGTGTGATTTGTTGTCCAGGGGCTTGCAGGGACGGCGATACGTAATGCCTGCGAGTGCTCAGAAAAATGTGTTTGTGTATATATATGATTGCTCATGTCTTCGAGTATATATGTGTGAGATTGTATGGCATATGAATTACCATAAATTGAGAAAAAGGGGTTTAAATATTAGATAGATCAAAAAAATGTCTCGTTTTTAACCAGTGCATCATGGTTATTAAATGTCCTAGCTAATATTGCTTGTTCCCTTCTAATATTTACTCACTGAGTTTTGTACTCACCGTTTTCAAAAATTCATGTTTTCAGATCGGGAGATTGTAGATTCCTAGATCGCGGGATCATTGTAGTTCATCTCCTGGTAGGTGTCCGGCATTCAATAGCTACCCGTTTTTATTGTAAATGTCTCCGCAGGAAGTCGTGGGTGTTTATTGTATTGTGAATACAATCTAATTATGTGTATATGTGTAAGCAATGTGAGTTGCTAAATACATGACTGATATAGTGCATGTATATTAATGTCGATAATGCCATTGTGAATTGGCTGTGTTCACACCCGGGAAAAGGTGTGTGTGTGTCTGTATAATTGGATGTGCCATGGTTAATTGGCATTGTATGCACACTAGGTGCATTACGTGTGGATGCCTCACACGAGCATGTATGGAATAAAGTAAGTGAAAATAGGCTTGCTTGGACTTATTGAGCTATGCTCATTGGGTCCTTGCGCCGGTCATGGCCCGGGAAATGGGGTCGTGACATGTAGGGGCTGCCTCTGGTTGAGTTTGAACTGAGGCGATCTTCGAGGTCTTGCTGAAGGTATCCATATACACTCTATATCCCATTTTGATCAAACTTCCTAGGTAGATTGGTTGGACTCTACTCTTGACCATATCCATATCATACCTCTTTGCCCATACTCATTTCTTCTTAACAAGAGATATGATAACATTCCCATAGGGCAAATGAATCTTCTTCAGTTTACATGCTGCCCTCATTCTTTCAATCATGAACCGTCCAAGGTTCAGAACTTCACCAGTGAATGCATGCTCCATCAGCTAGAGGTCTTGAAGGCTGATGTAGCTTAAGCTACCACTCCTACCATGCAGATTGGCAGCTACAAAGTAATGCAGGATTCTAAATTGTGGACTAATGATCAGTCCTGCATTGCTTTTTGAAGAGAATTTTTCTTTTTTTCCGATGACAATTTCCCACATAGAAGCAGGAACATACTTGTCAGGTATTTCATATTCTCCATTTTCTCCTTCAATTCCTAACAGGTTACTTAAGTCTGAGGCAATAACTAAGAATTCTTTCCCATTAAGAAAAACATTTAGATTTTCTTTAGAATAGTCCTCTGAATCATCAAGCTCTCTTTCACTAAATGCAATGCTAGCATAGAATTTTTTAATTAAACTAGCACTATACGTTCTGTCTTTGAAAGAGCTACACTCCTTAATACTAAGTTCATTAAAATAATCTGTCAGGCTTGTTTGGAGTTTAGGAGTTTCACTGAAACTCTCCTAGTCAATGTATTTTTTGCATGTAATGGGGGTATTTTCGATTTTCTTAAATCTCTTTTCATGAATTTTGTTTCTAAATTTCATGGAAGAGACAGATGATGTACCTTTTTCTCCTTTGCCTTTTTTTCCCAGTTTCTCAATCTTCTTCTTCTTCTCTTTTTGTTTCTTCTTCTCAAACCCTTTTCCAATCTTCTTTGTTGCAGAACTCGATGCCCCTTTTTGTTTCTTTCTTGGGTGTTCAGTTTCGGGGTTTTCTTCTACTGGTATCTTCCTCTTTTTCTTTGCAAGCAAATCCTTGAGAAAGGTCGACTTGGCCATTGCGATTTCTGAATATATTTTTCACTTAGGGTTCCAAGATGTGACAGAATGAGGGTTCTCAGTTGATTTCAGAAGATGGAGAGAAACAAATAAAATTGATAGAGTTGAGAGAGTCGGTTATTAGAAGGAAAAAAAGTGAATGACGGTTTCTAACTTAGGGAACTGTCTGCCTCCCCCTTAACCAATGCCTCATTTTCCCAAATTTCAAAAACTCCCTCTCATATTTTTACTATTTACTGCATCATATTTCCCCTTTTCATTTTGTCACCCGATAGGCACAAAATTTTCGTACTTTAATCCTTTATCACTCAGCCATCAGTTCTTTTGATCTAATAAAACAGAATGCTCTTAGTTGACTGAATTTCATACTTTAGTCGACTAAGTTTCTTCTGTTTTCCTCTATTTAGTCCAGACTTCTTCCTATAATTCATCCAAACAATACATTCCTAGATTTCTTCTAATTTCACAAAATCTATCCTCACTAAGGGGTTTTGTAAATATATCAGCAAGTTGATGCAATGTGCTCACGAATTCAATATTGATTTCACCCTTAGTTACATAGTCTCTAATGAAGTGATGTCTAATCTCAATGTGTTTAGTTCTTGAGTGTTGTACAGGATTCTTTGAAATGTTTATAACACTGGTGTTGTCACAATATATGGGAGTGTTATTCATGACAACCCGTAGTCTCTCAATTGTTGCTTAATCCATAAAACTTGTGCACAACAACTTCCTACGGACACATATTATGCTTCAGCAGTGAACAAGGCTACAGAATTTTGCTTCTTGCTCGACCAACATACAAGCATGCTTCCCAGCAACTGACATGTTCCACTTGTGTTTTTCCTATTTGTTCTACTTCCTACAAAGTCAATATCTGAATATCCTACAAGGCTGAATGGTGATTCTTTTGAATACCATAATCCTAAGCTTTGAGTTTCTATGAGAAATCTAAATATTCTTTTCACAGTAGTAATGTGTGTTTCTTTAGGTTGAGACTGAAATCTAGCACATAAACATACACTAAACTGAATATCTAGTCTACTTGCAATCAAGTAAAGAAGGGATCCAATCATACCTCTATAGAGCTTTTGATCTACATCTTTACCTTTCCCATCAGCATCAAGCTTTGTAAATGTACTCATTAGTGTGCTGATGGATTTTAGTTTCAACATATCAAACTTTTTGAGCATGTCTTGAATGTATCTATCTTGGCTGACAAAGGTTCCTTATTTGCATTGCTTGATTTGAAGGCTAAGAAAGTACTTCAATTCTCCCAACATGCTCATCTCGAATTCTCCCTGCATTTCTTTAGCAAAGTTCTTGCAAAGAGATTCATTAGTAGCACCAAATATTATGTCATCAACATAGATTTGAACTATTAATAGATCATTTAGATATCTCTTGATAAATAGTGTGGTGTCGATGCTACCTCTAACATAGTCCTTTTCTACCAAAAATTTAGAAAGCCTTTCATACCAAGCTCTAGGAGCTTGTTTCAATCCATACAAGGCTTTGTGAAGTTTAAAGACATGGTCTGGTTTCTCATAATCTTCAAAACCAGTAGGTTGTTCAACATATACTTCTTCTTGAATTATTCCATTAAGGAATGCACTCTTTACATCCATTTGATACAGCTTGAAGTTTATATGACAAGCAAAGGCCACTAATAATCTTATGGCTTCTATTCTAGCTACTGGAGCAAAGGTTTCTTCATAATCTATTCCTTCCTCTTGATTATATCCCTTTGCCACCAACCTTGCTTTATTTCTCACTACGTTCCCTTGATCATCAATCTTATTTTTAAACACCCATGTAGTGTCAACTATAGGATGATTTGAAGGCTTAGGCACTAGTGACCATACATTGTTTCTCCTGAATTGATTCAATTCCTCTTGCATGGCTAAAATCCAACTTTCCTCTTTTTCAGCTTCTTCAAAACTTTTAGGTTCAATTTGAGAAATGAAGGCTGAAAATTCACATGTCTCCCTAGTTCCTTTCCTAATTTTAACTCCATGAGATATGTCACCTATGATTTGTTCTTGAGGATAATCTCTCACATATCTCCAGCTTCTAAGTAAGTCACTATGCTGGATTTCTTATCTTTGTAAATTCTCAAGTGGTGGAGCTACGGGTTCTTCCGTAGTTGAGTCTTCCTCATTATTTTTGCTATCATCTAGACTCATTTCTTCCATATATTTTTCTAGATTTTCTAAATCTCCATCATCCTCATGAGCTTCCTTTTCAACATGGATTGATTCATCAAAAACTATATGGATAGATTTTTCAACATTTAGTGTCTTTTTGTTGAAAACTTTATAGGTTTTTGAGTTCATGGCATATCCCAAGAATATTGCTTCATCACTTTTAGCATCAAACTTCCTTAATGGTTGTTTTCCATTGTTCAAAACAAAGCATTTACAGCCAAAGCTCCTAAGGTGAGAGATGTTTGGCTTTCTTCTTTTGTATAGCTCATATGGGGTCTTTGACATGATTGCTCTAATTGAAACTCTATTAAGTATATAAGCTGTTGTATTGACGGCTTCAGCCTAGAAGTACTTAGGAAGATTGTTCTCACAAAGCATAGTTCTTGCCATCTCTTTCAATGTTCTATTTTTTCTCTCCACAACTTCATTTTGTTGGGGTGTTCTAGGTGCTGAAAAGTTGTGTTCCAACCCCTTTTTGTTGCAATACTTCTCGAACTCATCATTTTCAAATTCTCCTCCATGGTCACTCTTAATTTTGATAATTGATGTACTTCTTTCATTCTCAACTTTCTTGCAATATCCTATGAAAGCTGATAATGCATCATTCTTGTGAACAAGGAAATAAACTCAAGTAAATCTTGAATAATCATCAACAATCACTAAACCATAAGATTTAGCACTTAGACTTGTGGTTCTAATAGGACCAAAAAGGCCAATATGAAGCATTTCAAGAGGTTTCGATGTTGACACAACATTCTTAGCTTGGAATGATGTTCTGACTTGTTTTCCTAGCTGACATGCTTCACATACTCTATCATTTTCAAATATAATGTTGGGTAGTCTAACAACTAGGTCTTTCTTAATTAGTTTCGACATGGTGTTCAAACTAACATGTCCTAGTCTTCTATGCCGCAACTAGCTATCATTTTCAGCCTTGGCTACTAAGCACATTTCACTATCCTTTTCTAGATCTTCAAAGAAGATGACATACATGTTTTCAATATATTTCCTATAAAGGTAGTCTTGTTAATGCCTATGTCTATTACTTCACATTTGTTGGAGTCAAAACAAACCTTAAACCCTTTGTCACATAGCTAACTTATGCTTAGCAAATTATGCTTTAAGCCTTGAACAAATAACACATGGTTGATTTGTGTACAGGAGTTCTTACCAACCGTACCTATACCTTGAATTCTTCCTTTTGAATTATCTCCAAAGGATATGGTGCCTCCCTTTTTCTTGTCCAGCTATGTAAATAGCATTTCATCCCCTGTCATGTGTCGAGAGCAGCCACTATCCATGTACCATGGCTGCCTCTTCTTGTGTTGAGCCTTTGAACATGTCTCCTTTAGGTGCAGCTCAACCTACAAAAATATGGTTCAGTTCTTCTTGATAGGTACCCATATGCTTTGATGGGTCCTTGAGTGTTAGTGTCAATAAAATAACCCTTTGGCATCCAGATTTTTCTGGTTTTCTGCACATTAATGTTTTTGACATAATCATATGATAGATGACCATATTTTCCACAACAATAGCATCTAGATGATACTTTATGGTGATTCTTCTTACAGTATGAATTCTTCTTCAAAAAATTATGGTTTAAACACTTAAGAGCGGTATTTTGATCAAGAGCCTTTTTATAATGCATCAGTTTTATTTTCCAGCTCTATTTTCATGATTTCAAAATATGTTTTTGAGTGTTCCAGTTCAGTTTGAAGGAAATTTCTTTGTTCAAAAACAGAGTTGAAATCGAGTTTTATTTTTTCCAAAACTTTTTCAAGTGATGTAGTCTTTTTCTTTAGATTTTTGTACTTTAAAAATAGGCTTTCAAACTCATCACATAACTCATTATACTCATCTTGCAAATCATTCATAGATATATCACAAGTCGATGAGCATACCTCTGTTTCATCATCCTTTGCCATCAGGCAAATGTTTGCTCTTTCTTCTGAGCTTTCTTTATCATATTCTGTGCTTGAGTCACTATCTGACCAAGTTACAGCAACCATTGCCTTTTTTGATTTTCTGTTTTTCCTTGGAGTTTCTTCCTTCAGCAATGGACATTCAGATTTGTAGTGCTTTGGTTTTTTGCATTTGTAGTAGATCACTTCTTTCTTGTTATTGCTTTCATTCTTGTTTTTCTTCCATGAAGGACTTTGATCCCTTTTAAAGATTTTTCTTACAAATCTTCAATTCTTTGTTCCCATCAGTTTTCTCAATCTTCTTGCAACAAGTACAAGTTCATCATTATCATCACATGAGAGTTCTTCCAGCTCTTCTTCAAGGATACTGGCTTTGAGTGCTATGTTCTTCTTCTTCTCTTTTGCCTCTCTTTTATCCTCTTCTTCTTCTTCCTTGAGCTCCAGCTCATGTGTGAGGAATGACCCGCAGATTTCATCGAGTGTGATGATGTTCAAATCTTTGGCTTCTCGGATGGCAGTCACCTTTGACTTTCAAGACTTAGGTAGACTTCTAAGAAGTCTTTTTACAAGCTCATGTTCAAGGATAGATTTTCCTAGTTGGTTAAGTTTATTTGTAATATTTGTGAACCTATCAAACATGTTGGTGATGTCCTCACCAGGTTCTATTTGAACATCTCATAGTTGTTGGTCAATAGGGTAATTTTGGACTCCTTAACTTGAGAAGTCCCTTCATGAATTATTCTTAACTTATCCTACACTTGCTTAGCTGTTGTGCAGCTTGAGACTTTGTTGAACTCAGTGGGAGTTAAGACATAATGCAAAGTGTTGATTGCCTTAAAATTGATTTGTACTTTCTTAGTTTCAGCTTCAATCCATTCAGACCTTGGCTTAGGCATCAACTCATTTGTAACCACATTTACAGTTAAGGGAATAAATGGACCATTTGTGATGACATCCCACATTTCATAATCTATGGCTCTAATGTATATTGACATCCTAGTGCTCCAATAAGGGTAATTAGAGCCATCAAATAGAGGTGGTCTGTTTGTAGATTGTCCCTCGGCTACAACTGATTTTTGAAGAGCCATTTGGATCCTTTCTAAGGGTGTTAGACCTTGTATGCAGAGAACCTGACTCTGATACCAATTGTTGGTCCCAAATATAGGTGCTAGAGGGGGGTGAATAGCACTATCTCGGCTCTTTTTGGTGGGATTAAAACTTGATCTCAAAACAAAGAAAGTGTATCAATGAAAGCAATGGACAAAGTATTTATAGTGGTTCGGTCCAAGACCTACATCCACTACCTTGATTATCCAACCAAGGATTTTCAAACCAAACACTAAAACGATGGAATTCACAAGCTTCCACAGAGCTTTTACAATGGCTTTTCCAAGGCTTAGCCATAACCTTTACACTAATTTTTCACAGGATCAACTAAAACCCAATGTGGTTTTCCAACGCTCAACCACAACCTATCACTAGTTTTTCCTGAGCTAAACTAATCCCCAATGTGGTTTTTCAAGACTCAACCACAACCTTTACTCTAGTTTTCTTGGGCTAAACTAGAACCCACAAGCATCCAAGCACACCTTGCTTGATGCAAACACTTAGAGTGAAACACTCACTCTAAGAATACAAAGATGAAAGAAGAAAGTACCTAGTGATCACACGGTTGATCTATGTGGTACAGGTTTACGTGCAAAACACAAATACAAAGAATAGACGTTGAGGTTCAATGAAGAGTACAAAGGATTTTCAGGTTTGCTACTCTTCCTTTACTTGAATATGTTGGTGTCTTTGTGTATGGAGCCAAAAGTTGTCAAAAGTTGATTCTTTGGCATTTGAAAATCCTTTTATAGTTGGAGAAGCTTGTCTGATGGCTGTTGGGACGCTTATGACCGTTAGAAACAGTTTGGGAAAGATTCTAGCTGTTTTCTTGTCTTGTAATGGCCTGACGGATGAAGCAGACAGAGAGCACTTAGTCGACTAAAATTTTTCTCTTGGTCGACTAAGTTGGTTCTGTTTCAGACGCAGATTCCAGTGAGCGCTTAGTCGACTAACCCCATTTTCTTGGTCGACTAACTCGGCTCTGTTTCTCACCAAGCTTCACTCTTTCACTTCTCCACTTTGACTTTTGTTCAACCAATGATCTTCCTTATTTCACCAGAGAACTTCCTTTGAATAAATATTCCTTGTTCCTTATCTAAATCCTATCCTTAAGTGTTCAATAGGAAGATTACAATATTGTCTCATTTATGATCATTTGCCTTGCACACTTAGTTAAAAATATTAGACACAAATGACATGGGAATGTTTTATTATCATCAAAAACTAATGAAGTCAACAATGACTACCTATCGAGACATCGCGGCGGTTGTTGTGGGTTCGATGGGAGTTTCGGGTTGTGACACTTAGGCACTAACGTAGCTAAAGCTACTGCTCCTACCATAGAGTGTAATTGTAATAAAATAATACAATATCCTGAGTTGAGCATTCTTAATGCCGTTGGCATAACTTCTAGAGGGAAATTTCTCTTTCTTTTCAATTACAATTTCTCAAACATGACTAGGATCATACATTTCAGGCTTTTTGAACTCCTCTGCTTCAAACTCTGTTTTTAGAAATTCTCCTAAACCTCGAGCACTGATATGAAATTCTCTACTGTCAGTTAAAATTCTACTATGCAAGTATACGTATTGAACAGACAGTATATTAGCAAGCAGAATGTCGATCCCACAGGGAATTAATCTAAAATTTCACTAAGTACTAAAATTAGAACAATTTAATCTTATCCAAATAATCCAAATTAAATAATTAATTGAAAATAATTAACTAAAATTTAAACCAACAAGAAAAATCAAAGTAGTAATAACATAAGAAAATATCAAATTAAACAAACCTAGGATTACAATATCCTTCACACTTCATCTAAATTTACCTCTCCTCCTTAACTTATTCAATTGGTTGAATTGCTAACCTAGAGTCCTAAATCATTTATAAGGGTCTCCCGACTCGTCCTATAAAAATATCTATTTTAACCAAAACACTATATCCCTATGTGATTTGAAATTAAAACAGACTCATTAAGTTCAAGCTCTAATCTGGCTACATATGGCCTATAGGTATATCCCTATTCTATGTGCAAATCAATTAAATTGATCATATGCTATCCCAATTTTAGTCTACTCTAAACTCCTTTTCCCAAGTTTGTTTAGGTTCCTAAATCAATTTAATTGTTGATCAGGCAATTAAAAACATTTTGAACAAATTGGAATAAACAATTCAATTCCCATTGAAAATAAGTAAGAAAGAGATTAAAAACTTAGACTACATGTGAGTTCAATTGCAATCCTAGAAAAAGAAAATTAGCTACTCATGATTGCAAAATCAAATAACATCGTATAAAATTCAACCATTGAAAATAACAAGAAGAATAAAAGCCAAGGAACAAAATAATGATTGCTGTTTTGATCTTTGGGTTCAGCCTCGACGTCTGACTTTTTGAATCTCCAAAAGTTGTCTCTTCTAAATGTTCTTGAAAAATATCCTATTTATACTAACAAACTTAACCTAAACTTCCTCAAATTGACCTAGGGTTTAATTGGGCTTAAAAACATAATAAGAGGCCCAAAAAATCACTTGACAGCTTTTACAAATTTTCATTCCCGGTACAGTATGTCTATTAACTTTCCAATGCGATTTTCTCTATCTTCGAGGCAGAACTGGGAAAAGTTATCTTCATGAAAGTTGTAGCTCTGTCTCTTATCTTTTCAATGGTCTAAGAATCATAGCAATTAGAGTTCTGTAACTAAAGATATGACTAAAACACTGAAGCATATGTAATCAGACTTCTAGGTCTTTTAGCACCTTACTTTCCAAAATTAAGCCCAATTACTTTAGGTCCTACCAAAAATATAAAAACTAATAAATATTAACCAAATTAAAGTAAATAACATAAAATTAAATAACTTACTTAAAAATAAACTAAATATAAAAACAACTAAAAATTAAGTAAATTATAATTAAAAACTGAGGACTTAGCTAAAATTTAATAACAAAATTAGAATAAAATAATTCTATAAAATAGAATTATCATCTACCACTTAGGAAAACATTTAAACCATCTTTTTTAAATTCTTCTTAATTAACCAATTTATTTTTATCCACGGTAATACTAGAATAAAATTTTTTTACCAATCCTATCCCCAAGGATACTCAAATTCCTTAGTTTTAGGGTTTCAAAATATCTTCTAAATCTTCTATCACTGTTGGTACTTCATTAAAACTAGGCCAATCAAAGAATTTCTCACATGAAATTGTTGCATTTTCTATTCTCTTAAATCTATCAGCATGCAACTTATTCTTAAATCAAGAAGTAGAATTAGTACCTTTTGTTGTGAGGATCCTTGTGTTAGCTGTTCTTTTCCCTTTCTCTAAAATCTTCTTCTTTTTTTTTTATACTGGAATTTCCCGCAAGGCCCAGTTACCCTGTTAAATTTTATTAATTATAAGGTCAAAGGACAAAGGAGGGGGACATAAACCGTACCTCCAACATTACATGCCTAAAATGCAAAAACGTAAAAGCACCTAGAGTAAGGATAGCCATCCTAAGTGCATAACTTTTGATGCTACAGAAGGATGGATATTCCTTACTATTACATTGAGATACTAAGCAAATTTGGATTTTATAACAGCAAATGTAAACGAGGAGTACTACTCCTTTACAGTTATCAAAAACGGACATAAGGTAAATTCAATCTGTCTAACTTGAGCATTCCATATAACTCACCTTGTGTTTCATTGAACACACAAAGGTTTGAATGATTGTGTCCTTCATTTGACAAGAAATCTACTGCTTGGTTGCCTTCTCGAAAGATGTGTGAAATGCGGTAGGAGAAGTTGCTCAAACATTGCCTTATGGACTCTAACAAATATCTTATGTCATGAGATCCTTTTTGGGACTTCTGGATTAGTTGAATCGCCACCAATGCGTCCATTTCGATCCACAGCTTTTCAACATGGCGTTCTTTGCACAATAGGAGTCCTCGAAGTAAAGCCCTCAATTCTGCCTGCAAAGAATTACAAGAACCAATATTCTCAGAAAAACCAAAAATAAGGTTACTTGTGTGATCTCGAAGCACTCCACCACTAGCTTCTTGTTGACTGTTCCGTGAACTGCCATCCACATTCAACTTGAATTCACCTATGGAAGGCTTTTTCCAAAAAAAAATATGAGGCGTTGCTCGTTGCTTCGAGGGAAACTTGTGACCCCACATGGTTGCTATGTTTGTGTCTCCTTTCCATTGCCATTGTTGTAAAAGGGAACCATCATGAAGTTGTCTCAACAGCTTCATAATTCGCCATATAACTCGATTAGGATACAAACCAGATTGCCTATGCTTCGCATCGTTTCTTTCTAACCATAGGAACCAGCAAATAAATATTGGGAGCAATATGCGGATATGACCTTTTTTAACATAGTCCCCAGAATAATTCCATGCCCATAAAATTTGAGAAACCTGCCTGGGATTCAAAACGTGGATTTGAAAGGGTTTAGCAAAAAAATCCCAAACCTGTTTTGCTACCGGACTCTCCCATAGGACATGTATTAAAGATTCCTCTGAGGAGCAACATAAACATCTCGAAGCTAATTGAAAACCTTTTTCCTTCATCCGTAGCTCAACTAGTATCCAGTTGTGTAAGACCCTCCATAAGAAAAAGGAAACTGATAGAGGGATGCTCCTGTGCTAAATGAGAGATCCTAGGGCGTGTGGTGCTTGTCTCTGCCTAACTGTCTAAAATCTTCTTCTTACTTTCTTTCTTTTTCTCGACTAAGGATTCTTAGGTTTTTCCTTTCTTCTTCAGAGGAAGAGATGAAAGATCATCACCTTATCTTTTTCCTTTTCTTTTTCAGTAACCTTGTGCGTGAGAGATGTTTTTGCCAAGGAATTTCTTTAGTTATGGTTTATTAGGTTTTAAAGGAAGAGAGAAATGGAAATCCGAAAGTTCTTGGGTTTTTGGTTTCTTAGGTTATGGTTCTCTTAATAGTTGGAAGGTATTTTAAAAGGAGTTATTAACCGGTTATCCATGTGTAGACACCTATCCCAAATATAAAATATATATAATAAAAATTAACAAAAAATAAATAAAAAAAGAAAAAAAAAAAAGATTCCACGTTTTGCTCAGCCTCCCTTTCCGCAGTCAACTCATTCCAAGCCTATGGCCACCCTACCAACTCTTTTAATCATCGTCACCTATAAAAGGCATTTAATGCCCCTTGGGGCAGAAGGATTTGGGGGAAGAGGGGTCACCTCCGTCTACCACCCCTGGCCTTGCTTCTGCTTAGAGCCCCTCACTTGTGAAATCATGTCTAGAAAAGCATGATTTCACTTTTGAATTGTCTAAAAATTTGGATAATCGAATCCTATAAGAACCCTCAAAATTCATAGAAAAAGAGGGTGAACTCAAAACAAAAAACCTGAAGAGAAACAAAAAATTCCTATTTTCCAAAAAAAAAACCTAGTAGCCTAAAATCCTAAGAAAAATTAATACTAAAACATAAAATGACATATGACATTTAAACTAAGGAAAATTAATCAATGGTTAATGATAAAGGTTTATTTGATCTAAAATAAAAATAAAATACTTGTTTGAACATGATAAAAAAAAGACTTTATATGAATATTTCTGAATATTTCAAAGCTTTTTAGGTATTCTGCTAATATATAATAATTATTTTATATTGATGTTCTTTGAAAATGTATTTATTGTATTTTTATAGATCAAAGTTACAAAAAGCCCTTATTCTTAATATTGGCTAAGCACATAAAATAGTCGCAATATCAAATTAAAATGCAAATGGTCCAGAGCATAACTGCCATAATGGATTTTTCAAAGAACTTTGACTTAGTTGTTGGCCTGCACCAATGGGCTATTAGCTGAAGACATGTCTAACTCTATCGACATATAAAATTGTATTGTATTTAACACCGATACATAAAGAGAGAAAAATACAAATGGGGTGTTGTTTTTCTAGTAGGTGTCGATCACCGTCTACATTCAACACAATTCGCCTGGTTTATCTTGATGGTTATGTTAAGGACTTCGATCATCCCATTTCAGTCAGTGAAGTCATAGGCAACCCGCCAAAGCAGTTTCTCTGCACTGCAGCTCAGCTTGTGTCTACCGGCTTCAAGCCCCTGAATCTTGATACCCAACTCCAACCAGGCCATATCTACTTTGTGTTACCACTCTCAACCTTACAGGATGGTATTTCTCCTCTGGACATGGCCTCTGTGGTAAGGAGACTTACAGCAAGAGCAAAATCTATCAGGTCTAACGCTGTGTCACCCAAAACTAGTCTTTTGTGGAGCCAAAATGGCTTAGGCTCCGAAGGGAACTCATCTGTTGGAAGTCCAAGGCGGCTAGAGAGAAGGGAGACGACACGTGACCTTCAAAACTCTTGCAGGGCGAGGGCACGGTCCTGGAAGCCGATTTTGGACACCATCAAAGAAATATCCTTTACTCGGAGAAGTGAATCTGATCTAAGGGAGATGCAATTCATTACCAAGAAATAGCTTCCATTTGAAAGATAGGAATACCTGAGGAAAGTTTGAATGTTCATCAACTCTTTTTTTGTATGTCTACAGTATTTTGATTTCTACCAAAATCACGTATAAATAGATTTTTTTATGTGGAATGTTAAATTCAATCTCTAATGAGGAAAACCACATCTAATAATATATCATAAATGGTGGACAATATTGCTGATATGAAATATGTTGTACCTATGATTCACACCAGTTGAAAGTAAGGAGTAAAGTTCTGGGATCTCACAACAATGCTAAGATTCTTTCTAATATCCATGAACACGTAAAAAAAATAAAGAAAGAAATAGATTAGATTGTTTTGTGGAATACACAGAACAGGGCTTCTATTGTTTTGATGGCAAAACCAATAAATGAATAACCTTTTATTCTATTACCAATATGTCATCCTTATTGGATAAACAATACCAAACTTCTGGAGTATGAATTGATGGGGACCAGGAAAATTGCAGCTAATTCTTTGTCCCACTAATTGCTGAACGATGTAATGATTTTGTTTCAGTAAATATGACTTGAAGTTTATCAGATTAAATTATAAGTAAGCATTTAGTTTGTTTACAAGTTTAGTTCCAACAATAGTTTGAATTTTAATAATAAATCTAAAAGCCCCAAAAGAGGGGGTCGGGAATAAGCTGCTAAGTTTTCTGCAGATCATAATTAGATTATGAAAGAGGAACAACAATTGGAGCAGGTGGAACCCATTGTTCAGTTGGTGAACAATCCCAACCACCATCTTTGCTGTAAGATACACTGAAATGTTGAGGAACCCAAGTTGCTCCTTTTGACTCTCTTTCTCTCAAGAGCTCCCTTTGTTTTTCCTCGACAGCATTCTTGGCTTCTTTTGCTTTCTCCCAATCTTGTCTCATTAAGGCCTGGTTTAGCTCGCTCCATACTACAACTGATTCACTCGACCGCAGTCCCTGAAGAGGAAAAAGATGCACACATGACATGAACATATATAATCGTGCATGCATGTCAAGCTACATAGAAAGAAAACGCTAACAATTCTTACAAGATCCGAAAACTCAACCAATTAACCTTGTATATACAGAAGAAAATATGTTTCTTGTGGAAAGAGGTAAACAGGTTGGCCAACATGTAGGTATTAATAAGGGTTCAAATGTTGTAAAGAATTTACTTGCAGATCATTAACAACTGGAGTTTTCAGTCCTGGAAAGACATCTTTTGCATTGTACATAACCGAGAGCTTTCCACTGTTGATGTCCTTCATTGTAACAGTTCTGCAGGAAATTAGAAATAGTTACATAAATCACTCCACATTCTACAGCTACATATATAAGAGACATTAAGAAATGCTCACCATTGAATGAGTACGTAAAAGCTATTTCCTCTAAGTCCAAATTTTGGGTTAGAAATTTAATATCTATTATCGACGTAGATTTTAATAATATATTGATTATTCCTTTAATTGGAGGAGGAAAATTAGAAGAAAAAGCATTCTCCCTATAGGTGAACTTTTAGAAGTTAAATACCTATCCCAATGGCCATTAACTTCAAAAAGAGTCCTCCTTGTTGATGTGTCATAGATCTTTCCTTTAACTGATCTATGGCTTCCTCTAAGCCCCAGAAAAGACTTGGGTCCATAGCGTAACTCGGCTTCAAGGCCATTCTCTGGGCATCTGATTCTAACATTTCCAGCCCAATCAACTCCTGGAATTGGAAGAAATCTTACCAAGAGGTTCGGAGCGTTCATTTCGTATGTTTCTCCTCGACTTAGGAGCTTCAGTTGCCTTTTCCCTCGCATCTCAGTTTCCACCGAAGCACCTACGATAGTAAGAGCAAGTAACTAAACATCAGACTAGCGGACACAGCTAAAGCAATCATTACTCGTAAAAACTAGAAACAGTGCGCCTCCAAGGAGAATTGGGCCAGATAATTTGCCATTGAAGACAATGTTGGATATAGATTCAGCAGACAAGGGGAAAAAATGAAGAAGATTATTGGCCTGGCCTTTGCGTGCCCTGTGCAAATTAGCAAAGTGCTCGTGGGCATGGACTTGAGGAACATCGCCATTAACTAAGAGAGGAACTAAGAACCAAGAAACAAAAGTGGCCTACCTAGCATTAGAAAAAGATAAGGCACCTTTGCATAATCCTGTTCTGGGGTTAATGCTAAATCCTGTCATACTGCATTATTGGATGCCAGTATCTAGAGGCAAAAACTAACTTAGATTTGAACAATTCATCAAAAACTAGACCCGATTTAACCCACAACTCGAATTCATTGTTGATTTGAATAATGAACTACCTGAACTCACAACCTGATGAACATGATTAAGCTGAAATAACTCAACCCAAATTAAATACTACCAACTGCCACCTAAACCAAAACAGTCAGGCTTTAGAATAGAATACGACACTGGGATGATAAAAGTCCACATAATTTTCTCTTTCTTTGGGTTAGAAGTGTTTAGAGCACCAGGACAGAGGTACGATTAAACAATCCAGTCATAGTTCACTTTTTGGATGCCCTATGCAAGATATTACATCTTCAATCTGCTTGAAAAGTAAATGGAGAGAATAACAAAATTGATGAGGTACCGTGGAATTTAGGAACACACTGTTGACACCAGATGAGTTCCATATTTTGCTTCTCATCAGTTGCATGGAGTGCAGAAACAGGCGGGTGATGAGAAATCTGCAACGAAATTGGAACTACTGTCAAGCTTGTCCTAAGATCATTGAATTACTTTTAAAGTGAAGCTAGTAATTGGAGGCAATGAGTAGTACCTGTTCAAGTAGGACATTGAGATTCGCCCTTGAGACATGATGAGTCTCTCCGAGGATAGGGTTGCAAGGGGCAACCCCAAATATTGGAGGACGCAATAAGGAAATGCTCCATGCCACAACCGAGATGAATCGGTCGACTGAGTTGTCAGCCAGGCTACATCTGCTTAACATGTCACTACCGACGCAGTACACTGTTTCTCCATAACATTGAAGATGTGACTTTGGAAAGTTGAAGAGAGCTGGCAGCTGAATTTTGCAATAACACCCACCATTAACAAACTACTAAAATGTCATTAATTAATTTCTGTACAAATTTCAGAGGACACTGGCCAACACCAACTCTTTTATGAACCAATGATCTACACTACATTATTGTTATTTGTTATTTAAGCTTAAATTAAGTAGGAACAAATTAATGGACATATGCAAATATATTTCTTTTTTTTTTGTCCGCCTTCTCTTCTTATAATCTTTTTTTTTTATTTTCCTGTCTTGTTTTTCTCTCTTAACTAATTTTTGTACACACAAATAATAATTAAAACTTGTCAGCACTTTGCATATGGTAGTTAATGTTATATACATAATTATTAAATTGAGATACATATTATGTATCGAAATCTTGTATCGAGCATTAATATATGGTAAAAAAAATTTAAAATTAATAATAAATAATATATACACATGTAAAATAAAAAAAATTTTAAAAATGTTATATTCATTAATAGAATTATGCATTATGTGCTATTAATTTAAAAGATTATTGTTTTTTAATTTAAACTCTCAACATGTTACCTAATAATCTATATTTTTAAATAAAATATATATTTTTCATGTCAATTTATTAATTAAAATTAAATAACATTTAATATGTTGAAGTTGAAATGGGAACCAACTTTTTAAAATATTGTTTTATCTAAAGTATAAATCTTTGAAACTTGTAAAAGTTAGTTTTTCATGATTCAATTAGCAAAGATAAAAGCTTAGAAAAAATGTATCGTATCAAATTGAACAATACATTTCGTGTATCATGTGATATATTTTAATATTTGATAAAATTTGATACAATGTATCAATTCATATCGTTTTCAATTGATATCATATAAAATATATTGTATAATATTTTATATTAATAACTATGATTATATAGAAAAAAAACCAATATGTGACAAAATAATTGATGGAAACAATGGCACGAAAGTAAATGATGCAAAATTTTGAGGAAAAAAAAAAGAGATTTGCTTTTGTGATAGAACATTTTGATACTAGTATTTAGCATTCTCCTTTGATAAGCATAATAAGCCAAAAAGGCTAATTAATGTAGTAATTATATGCCACCTACCACCTACCACCTACACATTGGAAAACACACATCTCTCTATTTTTCTATATATGAGATAGCAAGTTTCCTTATAACCAATTGAATTCTGCCGTTCCTATTATTCTATTATAGTAAAAACCTTCCAAGTCAAATTGACTCAACTAATAAACTTGTGAGTGCCGCCACATTTTTATATATATTTTAAAAGACCCTACTTGTTACATTTGAAGGGTTTTAATTTAAGAAATCCTTTTCTTTAGAGGAAATAGATGCTTCAAGTTCTAAGTCAAAATAAAGAAGGATTGGAAAGATTAAGACTCAAATGAAATCACCTACTGTTGAGATAAATGATTTTATCAATCAAATTAACATTAGTTAATTATCTTTAATTAAATTATTACAACTCATATCGAATTGTATCATGATAAGTCACATGTGCATGTAAGACTTAATATGAAATGATTTTATCAATCAAATTATCTTGAGTTAATTACTTTTCGTTAAATTACTACCACTGGCATCGAATAAAATCATAATAAATCACATGTACTCAAACATGACTAGTTAATTACTACTAAGACAAATGATTTTCTAAATCGAATTAGCATCCTCTTGATAACTTTGAAACACTTTGATTTAACGAGGTGGTGCCCAAATCTTGAGAAGCCCGATTATGGGTTTGTGGCGTACTAATTTTGGGTGAAAGGAGAAGCAGGTTAAACTTGCCTTAAAGTGGGTGAGATCAGAGCCTGGCCGTACGTTCTTGAAAAGGCTTGAAAGCCTTTGGATGAGATTAGGAGCCCTATACTCGACATCCGAGTCACCATCTAATGAGAATGGCCTTGTAAGAACCACTTCGGTCACATCCTTACTTCTCGTTACCTGTCCAGAGTAGCAGCATCAGCATTTATTGATTCCTTTTGCTAAATACAAAATAAAAAAAAAAAGAAAAAGGAAAAAAACAATTACTCGGCTATATTCATTTTCTTATTAAAGAGAGTTCCCCACCACAATCTTAATGTGATTTATGACAACTTCTAGTCGACTTGCCTATTTGTTTTTGTTTTCAACTTTTTTTGGTTCTTTTTCCTAGGCAGGATGTGAAATTCTCCGAAAATAAAGGTATTTGTTTCATAATTTTTCGTTTATATCTATGGAATTTAGTTACGTTTATATACATTAATTATTGTTGTATAATTTTAGCCAATCATGGTGTTATCTTACTTTGCAAGAGCTCTAGATGGAATCTAATTTTTTCTCAGTTGACAATTTTATTTAATGCTATTGTAATATTCTAAGTAACAAAAAAAAGGTAAAATGCAAAGACAAAACAGTCCAAAAAAATAATATTACTATTTTAATGGGCATACATAGTTTAGAACAGTTAATACTACTATATTTTAGTTCCACAAATCCTAATAATGAATCAACTATTTTTACCTTTTACTTTTTGCTTATAGTAAAATCTACTAATTGCAAAACATAAATGGTCGAAGTATAATTAAAAGGACTTTTTTCTTAATAAAATTATATTTTATCCCACAGTACAAATTACTGTTGGGAGTTGTGAATTTAATTAATACTAGTAATAGACAATATTCATAAAAAAATTAATTCCAGTACGGAATATATTAACACATGGTTTGAAAATTGGATCCCAAGAGTTTTAGCTTTGTAACAGTACTCAACTAATTCGTTTAATAGCGTAGCTGTTTTATGCCAAACTTCTAATAATTTAAATGAAGTGGGACAATATGTCGTCTATCATATGAATTAAATAATATTTAGATAATGTATAATGAAAAGTGCAAATTTAATATATTTGACCAACAATTCAACTGTTTCAGTACTTAACATTCATGGAAATTTATTTATGTATTTATTTATTTATTTATTTGTAAATAATAAATACTTTAGTATTTCTTTGCTTAAAATTAAGTCTGAACAGTATATTGTTTAATTTTCTTACTTCCTAAGTAAATTAAAGCAAATGTATAAAGGAAATGAAATCAGACTTGTGTGTAACAGACAAGATATATACCGACGGAAAGGAATACTTTTGCTTTTCTCTTTTTCGTTAAGTAAAGCAAGAGTATGTAAAAATAATTGTATAAATTCATGACGAAGAAAAGGGCAAATAATTGAAATAAATAAGGTTTTCAATTTTGCATTGTTAAGTCAAGTTCAAACCTCCTGGTATGACAATGATATCTATATATAGAAATTCACTGCCTAGAAATCTTAAGCAAAAAGAAACAAATATGTAGGATAATTGAAAATTAAACAAATATATATAAATATATATAAAGAAACAACTCTGGGAATAAAAATTAAACGAGGGAGTTGACATATGGAATCAGTGGGAAGGCAGGCAGATGCATTCCCCATCAAAAAACACAATCAAGCCATGTATAAGAAACAATTCAGCAGAGGAAAAACCAAAGCAAAAGACCATCACATTTGGAAAGAAAAAAGAAATTTGTTGGTCTTTTTAATTTCTCTGCACATGCTAATGGCCTCGGCTAGGGCAACCATGTCTATGCCTATGCCTACGCCGTTTTTAATCCTCTCTTGTAGATTAACCAAAACGCTATGTAGAAAGATGCCAATCGCCTACTTGACTTGCAGTTTCCTACTCCCAATACTAATGATTTGAAGCTTTTCTAAATTTGCACAGAAAGCAACATAACAATATAATTTATATCAATGGATTCAAGTAGAGAATCACCGGAAAAACGGCCCTTTGGTATCCCAAACCCTGCTTCCGGTGCCGGAAAGCGGCCAGTTGGGAGATTTTGAGCAGGATCAATGAATCATATATCATTCAACAGCAGATGACAAAAAGAGTTTTTGCTTTTGAGAAAGAAACACGATAAAGTCACTTCTGTTACCAATTACCAATATAAAGATGATCTTGAAAATGCATGATTTAAAAAATATTTACAGAATTCATATATATATATATATATATATATATATGTATGTGAGTGTGTTGTGTGTGCACGTGCATGATATACACCTAAGAAAAGACAGAAGCAAAACGTAATTGCCCGTACCATTTGAAGAGAGAGGAGAGGAGAGGAAAGAAGCAACCCGAAATCCCAAGGAGCAGAAAATGTTTCTGTGCAAAAGACGGGAAGGGAAGGTAACAGAGGCTTTGTTGACGGAGAGGAATGGGGATACGAGGGAAAAACTATGAAGTTTTATTTATAAAGGAGGAGAGAGACCGAGTAAATGACAATAAATATGGCGCCAGTTGTTCACAAATAAATCTATATATGGGATGGGGCTTTGACAACTGACTAGGAGCCGCAGCCATTTGCCCAATTGAACAGGGCATCAACCCAATCATGTTTCTCCTATAATTTCCCTACTTATTTATTCTTCTAATGGTAAGATAAGAGCCAGTCTGGGAAAATCCGATTAAGCTTAGCCTATTGATAAAATTCCTCTCCCCCCCCCCCCCCCCCCCCCCCCATGTAGACAGGCAAGAAATGCTTTTGACTAGGGGAGAGCAAATTTCGATTTGATCAATTTTCAGTTTAGTTTTCTTTAAAATCAACTAAAAAATTAAACTTTTGCAATTGATCGAATCAGATTATGTCAAAAGTCAATTTCAGTCAATTTTAAGGAGCTTCGGTTTGGTCGATTTTGATTTTAGGGGAGTGAAGTGAAGAAGTAACCTCCATCAATTATTCTCTCAAGCTTTCTCTCTCTTGTTATTTTCACAAAATAACTAACAAAAAAAAATCTATAGCTTACCTTATTAAAATAGATGATTGGTGGTAATTTGGACTGATAATGAAGCACCAGTTGAAGAATGGGAGAAAACTAATTTGGTTGGTGGTTGATGGTTTAGTATGAAAGGGAAAGGTAGAAAGGGGAGGGATATTTAGGGGCGTCGAGGGAAAGAAAAGGAATAGCAACAAATGTGCTGTTGGGGGGGGAGGCAAGGGTTTTAATGAAGGGCCATTTTGTCTTTTCACCCCCTTCAAAAAAAAGAAGACAATCGGTTATTCGGTCGATTCAGGGGAAAAGGAGTCCCCCTGACAATGGAGCTGATCGGCCGACAAGGTCGATTAGAATAATCGACGGTTACTATTGCAACCGTTAATTGCAAAAACTGATGGTTGCGGTCGGTTTCTTGGTTACGACTGACTGCTATTCAGGCTTACTTTTGACCATCTCGTCCTTGCGCAACAATACCTTGAATGACTAAAACACCATAAAGTGAAACATACTTATCATAATTTGATAGCCAAATAATACTGATGAAGTTAATTGTTGATGAGATTTAATGCATTGAGATCTTGTTTTAAATATTTTTCCTAAGTAGAAGATGAGATTAGTTTTTATTATTGTAATGTGTGAATTTTGAAATTCAATAATTCCATATAAAAAGAAATCGTCATCAATTTTTTTTTCTAGATTAGGTTACAAAAAGGCAATTACGTATAAGAAAAATATCAACATCCTTATAACTCATTAAATTGATACCTAATTAGTTATGTATCATCTTTTAATGTTTTTAATTTTAATCCATTATTCAATTTTATTCTTTTTTCTATTTTATTTTATTATTTTATTTTAATTTGAAATAAATAAAAATTCTTGATATTGAATTTTTTCAAAATCTCTAAACTCTTATGATATAATTTTGGAAGATTTTCTTGTCTCAAAATTTTGAGAAAGCCATCTCTTTTGGTATCTTTGAAATTTCATCATTAAAAGACTTCTATAAATTTATTTAAATGTTTTATTACATGAACACATGAATAATGGCTCTATTCCTAATTAAATAAAATTTTAATTGTTTATTTAATATTAAAATTTATGCTTTTTAAATCATTAACTAAAAAAAACCTAACCTAAAAGAACCCTAATATTTGAAGATTACGTGGTAAAAATAAATCTGAAATTAAAGAAATTATTATTTTTTCATTAAATTGATAAAAAAATATTTTTAAAAAAATATCTAAAAGAAAACAAAAGGAAAAAGCAAACAAGCTTGTGTTATCAGGTATCAAAGCCCAATTCAAAAGGCCTAGAGAGTTTGGTTATTAATTACTAACGGGGTCCGTGAAGATGCTCTTTGGTGGACATGATACGGCGTCGTTAGTGGGTTATAGAAAAGGGTAAGTCCAATTAAGTTCGGCTTATTGGTAAAAATCAAACCCTGCCCAAGTAAGCCTTCCTCAGTTCTTCTCTCTCAAACCAAACCCAACCGACTCACCAGCATTTCCTCCCTCTCTCCAGTCTCCACAGCCAGACACAGTTTGTCTCGCGTTTCTCCATTTGTTTTCTTCTATCCCTTCTGGTTAGCTCATCTTACTCATGTTCTAGCTGTTCCATTTAAGTGTAGTTTAGTTTTCCTTTTTCATTGATTCTGCATATGATTTTTTTGATTGAAGCATTTCACTTAATTTCAATTGGAATATGAAACGGATTAGCTTTATGAAGCTTTTTCACCGCACCGTGCAGCTTCTGCGTTTAACAAGACCATGCAAAAATTACAGCTTCTGAAATGATTGAAGAGTTGGTTTGGTAACACTGCTTTTTCAAGATGGGGGAACAAGCGTTTTTTGATAGAATGATGGGTCATCTCCGTTCAACTTGCAAGTAAGATCATTCATTTACCCTTACTGTTATGAATACCAATGCAGTTACTTTATTTTCAATAGCTGTGCTTTTGGTTTTGATTAAGTAGTTTTAAGCATTTAATGTATTAATAAGAATGTTGTTTGATAGAGAATTTCTGTTAACCTTATCTATTTGTGACTATTCAAGGTATTATACTGGTTATCCCAAAGATCTTGGGCCATCACAGGTTGTTCATTTCACATCTGAGCGTGAATTTGTCCAGCTCCTTCATCAAGGTCGCCCAGTCGTTGTTGCATTCACTATCAGGTCACTTGAAACCCAAATCCCACTCTTTCCCTCTTGTATAGTTTTCTGTATTACATCTGATTTTATACTCTTTAATATAATGCAGGGGAAACTACACAATGCATCTTGATCGAGTGCTGGAGGAAGCTGCTGTTGAGTTTTATCCGAATGTTAAATTTATGCACGTAATGCTTTTCTTCTGAGAATGCGTTTCTGTTTTAAAGAAAGGATTTATTACTCATTACACTATTACAGTCTAACTAAAGCATGGTACGTGATTATCAGCTAATATGAGAGTATGCTTGTAATCTTTAGCATCTTCAGCATAAAGTGGATATTCTGTACACACTCTTGTCTGTCTGCTAGGGGACAGGCTGACAGCAATTTTCGATTTGGAAGTCTTGAACTTAAACCTTGGGGAAGGAATATGGTTTATGAAATAAGAGGGTTATTTCGCATTATGTAGCACAAGCCAAAGAGCTTCTATGTACTAAAAATACCACTGCACCAAACAAGAGCCCTCTGTTGTTGTTTCTATAATTCAATGACAGAATTTGTGCTATCTCACCATACTTTAGTTTCTTTATTCTTTCCTTACGCTCACATTCTAGTTTCTTGTGTTATTCTTTTCCAGGTTGAGTGTCCTAAATATCCAGGGTTTTGCATAACACGGCAGAAAAAGGAATATCCATTCATTGAAATATTCCATAGTCCAGAACAAGTATGTGACTTCTCTTTATCTCTAGTTTCTCCTCTACTGCTATTTGCTTGTTTTGGTCCATTTTTCAATAATTTGCCATTAACTGGTCACAGCATGCCAAAGTTGAAGACAACTAATTGGGAGTTGTTTAGGGCTTGCATGATTCTTTAAAACATGCATAAATCTAACATTTGCAATACCTATAATAATTCCTGGTCAACGATGATTGCCATTTGCATGAAGAAACAGTCCTTATAGTTGTATGGCTAGAGAAATGGGTGTAGTTGAAACTGATGCCAATGGTAACAGTGTTTTGCATGTGATGGTAGTTAGAGGCATTGGATGTGGTTGTGCCTTCGGTTTGTGGTGCAGGAGGAGATGTGGTGTGTGGCTGAGTGAAATTATACTGCTAAGAAAATTTCAGTGACTTTTCTTTGGTGGTTTCTTTTTTCTTCTAACTGCCAAATTCAAACAAATGTGAAATTTTAATTCTGTTATTTCCATTTTGAGGCTTTTGAACAAATGTGATTTTCTTTTTTGTTTCAAAAAAGGTGGAGTTTGCTTAAGCTACAGAACTGGTGATATTGACAAAATCTAAGCAAAAGATTATTCTTATTTGGAACAGTTATTTTTTCTGGCCAATGTAAAACAGTTATAGTAACCATGAAGTTGTCATTTTCAGCTGCTCAACCTTGAGGGCGAGTTCCAATAAAGAAAAAGGGTAGTCATGCACGAGGCTCTTGTATTTTGGAGTCTGGGGAGGGTAAACGCATGCAACTGTACTACTGCTTTATAGAGTGGCTGTTTTACGGCTTGAACTTGTGAGCTTTAGATACTTTGAGCCAAAGCTCACCTTGGGGGAGAGTTCTGAGAGTTTACGTAGGTTAACTACTTTATTATACATAGTTTTCCCATAAGGTTATCTGACATTAAGCTGCAGTGATATGAATCTTATTGGGATAATATTTATTTTATTCTTTAAGTTCTATTGTAGTTCATGTTGCATCCTACATTTAGTAATAATCTTGTCAATCTATTAATTTGTGACTGATTGATTGTGGATGTTGTATATTGTTGCTGTAGATATGGATTTTGAAAATGTTGCCATGTAAGGTGCCAGATTACTGTGTTAGCAATTAATATGAAATTATATTGCAGGCACCCGACCAAGGGAGGGTTGCTGATAAAAGTATTACAAGATATTCTGTAAAAGTTCTACCTGTGAGTTTTGGAGCTTTCTTTCCCTATAATTTGTTATGATTTTAATAACATATCAGATGCCTTCAACCATTCTTATCTTTTTAGCTTTGTTCCTATATGTTTCCCTCTGCAAGTACAAGCTTTTTAGATTTTCCTCTGTTTATATGTGAATGCTTTTCATATGGTAGGTTTCTGGGCATTCTGTACATTAAATGGGTTTATACCTGATCATTTTTCATTTCATTTGTCAGTCACTTGGTTTTATAGGATTTTATTCTCATGAATACATACAAAAGCTGGTGAATATGAATTTATCTGCTTGTGTATAAAGTTACACTTATACAGCATTCTGTTTTTTTTGTTTTTATTATTATGTTTCGACTCCATTTATTTTGGTGCACTTTCATGATGTTGTTATCTGTTTTGATCTCACATCTATGTTATGCAGTTCAACTATGATCTCAGTGCTTATGGATTTAGAGAATTCTTCAAGCGCCATGGGATACAGACTTGAGATCCAAAGTAAAGACGTGAGCACAAATATAAATGCTTACCCTTTTCTTTTTCTTGCTTAAGAACTTTGGGTTGATTATCGTGTTTGTAAAATCTATGATGATTACGCTTTAACAAGTCTGAATGGTTTGTTTTTTACGTTGTAGTCGTGGATACAGCTCTTCCCCCCTAAATAGCCCTCTCTCTCCCCCAGTTCCTGATGCTTTAACACTGCTTGGTACGTGCACAAAGTTTTACATATACACTTTTTAGAATAATGGATATTTGGGTTTTGCAACTTGTAATTGAGTATTTGATTTAAAGATGGGTGTATAGGTGAGTTATTCAAAAAGTCATTTTAGTAGGATTCTGTACTAGGAATATAAATATTCAAATATGTTTATTGAGACCATTTGAAGACGGTAGAGTTTCCAACTACACAAACACTATCAATGAAGAGTTACCACATGCCCATCTTTTCCCTCCTTCTATTCTTAACAAAATTGTTGAAAAGGATGTTGCCCATATGTTTCTATTAGCTTAGATGATTTGGTTTCATAGACCAGTCAAATTGTTAGATGAATGATTCTCAAACATCTGTCACTTGTCTTTTCAAATTCTGACTCTTCATCAATGGAACCACGAGAGCGGGGACAGTCTTAATATTGCCGCGTCCGAATGTTTACAAGTTGTAACTCTCCTCTATTTATGATAATTTTCTAAAATAAATGTAATAAAATTCAAAAAATAAAAGAACAATTTTTTTCTACTATTGAAAAATTAAAATATAATAATTTCTCTATCAATGATTTCTCAGGTTGTCTCAGACTTCTTGTACACTTTTTATCAATAGTCTCGCAAGGGCATTCACTCACAAGATGTTTCTTCTCTAAGGCTCTCAAAAGCATCTTTTCACTCTTAAAACTTAAAAATTCATTTGTATAATACAAAAGTCCAAAGTAAAATAAAATTAAGACTCAATGTGAAATAATAAGATTAATATTGCAACTCTTCAACTCCACGTACTTTTAAACACCTTGGACAACTTTCTTCCATGACTTGATCTCGGGCCATTATCGGTGCAAAAATCAAGTAAAGTCTATTTGACCCAAGTAAGCTTTTCCTTAATCAATCACATACACATCATTATCATAGAATCATTCATACACTAAACAATGTGTACTATCACACAGTTATGGAATTCAACTCATGATGTGTAAATATAATTTCATTTGATCATTAATAACAATTACACATGTGGTTTCATGTATTCATTCATATTAGCGTTCATATGCACAATTTGTGTGCTCATATAGGTTTACAAGCCATCACATTTGTTCACATAAAATACCATGTCAAGTATAATGTCAGTCCATTTCTACAGAACATAAAAGTTCTCAATATCATATCAACATAAGTAAATAAGAGTAACTCATCAGTGCAACATGACTTAACACCTTGGGCTTCATGAGGTTTCCTTAGACACTTACCAAAGAAAGATTTGGAGCTCCTTTTCATGATACGATGACCAAGTTAATTATTGATCTGAAACACATATAAAATTTACATGTGAATGAGCTACAAAAACTCTATGAGTAGATACAAGAGGAGGACAAACCAAAAGGAAAGAGTTTTTCACATAAACCATATTTCAGTAAACATTCGTTTAAAGTAAACCTCAATCTTAATCAAAAATTTGAAATCAAGTTGTTTTCACACACTATTGAATGATTTTTAATTGAAATCCAAGTTATTTGGAAGTTTAAGTTGAAATAAGGGAGTAAAAGGACTTGAAAAATCCTTTAAGAGATGAAAAACAACCAAATTTTGCTAAAGATATCGATACCGTCTCGAGAAGTATCGATACTTTTCATCTAAAGAGCTATTGAAAGTCAAGTATCGATATGTTTGGTAGAAGTATTGATATTTTTTTCATACAAAATGCCCCTCTCAAGCATTCTACCTATTAGGTATTGGTACTTGTTCATGAAATATTGATACTTCTTACATCAAGCCTAGATATTGGGTGAATTTTCAATAAAAATGAGTTCTCCACCATGTGTAATTTTTATTATCACTTAGTATAACATGATTCCCAATCGAATATAAGTATAAATCATAAATCAAACACAAAATCAACTCCACATGTCCATTTCAACTAGTAATCCAACATTTAACCAATATTACATTTGATCCACCTTGGTACTATCATAATAGGCACATTCTAGGGTGTCAAGATGATGATAGTGATTGTACCGGCCCATTATTTAGGCAAGGGTAGTGGTATTATTGGCCTCACTTAAAAGATAATGGTATTTCATCCGCACTAATAGGCCATGACAATGGGATTCTCGACCCCACTTATAGGTAAAAAAATAATGGTGTTTTCACCCCACGAATAGGCCATGATAGGTTGAACCCACTTATAGGCTCTTTTGAAATTTTGAAAAGGTATCATGCAAGTTCTGATCTTTCTTTTTCAATTCATTCATTTCATTTTGCATGCTTTTCACAAATTTTTTTAGCTCAATCCTAGTCTTAACTAGGGTTTCATTCTTTACCTTAAGCCTTGATATGATGTTTTTGTATTTCATGGTCTTTTTTTCAAATTCAAATACTAAGTCATCATATGCATTCTGTAACTCATCAAATGAATATGCATTTTCATCAAGAGTATGTGAATCAAGATCATAAGAGGTAGAACATACCTCATAGTCATCAAGTGCTATGAGACAAAGGTTTGCAACCTCATCGTCTCCTTCTTCTTGGGAGTCGTCACTATCACTTAAAGTGTTCATAATTGCCTTTTTCTTAAAGTTTCTTGAAGTGTTTTTTTCATTTGGGCATTCTTATTTGGTGTGTCCCGACTTCTTACAATTATAACATATCAAATTATCTTTGCTATGCTCTCTTTTTGGCACATCCTTCATTGTAGGTCTCCTATTTTTATAATTTTTCTTCACGAACTTGCTAAATATCTTGGCTAGCATAGCCATATCCCTATCCTCCTCACTTTCACTTGTTGTGCTTCTTCTTTCCTTTTCGATTAAGGATTTAAGGGTTATTCCATTTTTCTTTGTATCTTCCTTTTTGGCTTCCTCTCTCTCACTCTCATGTTTTAAAGTCATTTCATAGGTGAGTAAAGATCTTACAAGTTCTTCTAACTTAAAGTTGTTGAGGTTTCTAGCTTTCTTTATAGCTGTTACTTTGGGTTTCCATGATTTGGGTAAGCTATAAAGTAATTTCTTAACAAGTTGAGCATTGGGAAAGTCTTTCCCTAAAGTTTTCAATCCTCCAACAATATTGGTGAATCTCTTAAACATTTGGTAAATGGACTCACCCTCTTTCATTCTAAACAACTCATAGTCAACTATAAGCAATCTTATTTTGGATTCCTAAACTTGGTTGTTTCCTTTATATGTGGTTTCTAAGGTATTCTAAATTTGTTTTGCATTTTCATACACTGACGCCTTATTGAATTCACTAGTACTTAGGGAACACAAAAGAGTATTGCAGGCTTTACAATTAATTTGAATCAATTTTTTTTCTTTTTCATCCCATTTTCTTCTAATCTTAATCATTATCTTACCATCTTCTTCCTTATAAGGTATATGTAGACCATCTAAAATCACATTCTATACTTCTAAATCCATAGATTGAATAAACATTTCTATTTTCTTTTTCCAATAAGGGTAGTTTATGCCTACAAAGAGAGAAGGCCTTTCACCAAGTACGGTTTCCGTAATCTCCATTTTGATAATTTTAGCTTTATCTATGGATTACTCAAGGCTAGTAGCATAGTAAGCTCAAATTAACTAAGACCAAGATGGGGTGAATCGGGCTTTTTGAAATATCTTTTCAAACTCAATGAAAAATCAAATTTCCTTCAACCAAAGTTTGCTACTTGAGTTGAAAACCAAAAAGTTAATATTTTTCAAAAAAACAATTACAGTTATGAAAACCAAAACAAAAATAAAAGTAAAGACACAAGTATTTTTATAGAGATTCGGTTTTCTCAAGTGCTTGTCCTCTTTCTTGGCTCACTAAGGAATTTCAAATCCACTATGGAAAATGCTTTTTAATAGGGATGCTAACGGGTACCCTATTATAAGGTACCCACAAGTACTCAACTCGGTTACGTCGGGTTAAGATACTTCATAAATGGGTTCAGGTAGGGATAGGGTAGTGATTTCATTACTCGAATTTTAATAGGGTAGGGTTCGGGTATCACCCCTTAGGTACCTGTTATCCGAACCCGACTATTATTTATAAATATTTTATTATTATTTTAATAATTAAATTAAAAATTTATAATTTTTACCAACTTTACAAGTAATTTTTTTTTGTTAAAAACTAACAAATATATGAAAAGCATGGTTACTCTAATTATTAATATGATGACATTAATGTATTTAAATTAAAAAATTATTAGATTGTTAATTATGTTTACATAATTTGAATATTATATCATTGAATATTATGTTTAAAAAATTATTAGTTTGTTAATTATGTTTAAGTATGGTTGCCCTAATTATTAATATGAAAACATTAATACTTTTATGCATGCCTGTGTATATATATGTTTTTTAAATATAAATATATTTACTTTTTATTTTGTATTAACATTGCAAAAATTATAACTCATAAAATTATTAATTACAGTATATATACATTTGTTTATATAAACTTATAACATATAAATCTAAAGGAAAGTTATGAGATTAGAGACGTTAATTGGGTAATTGGGTACCAATGAAGAAGATTTTAATAATTTTTTTACTTAATCAGGGTTTTAAACGGGTTCGAGTAATTATAGGATAGTGGGAATGTATTAGGATTAGGATTATGGTAGTAATTTTCAAATTATTCGGGTAGTTAATAGGGTTAGGGTATATGATTTTTAATAAGGTTAGGGTTTGAGTATCTCAAAATTAACTGGTACCTTACCCGTTGACATCCCCACTTTTTAACAAGATCAAGCAAAGCCTTTACAATGCCTTTTTCTAAGCTCAATCACAACCCTTACAATCACATTTTACGGGACTTAAGCGCAACCCTCACAATGTTTTTTCACAAGAGCAAGCACGACCTTCACTAACTTTTCAAGACTAAGTTAGAACCTTTACAAGAGTGGATACAAAGATTGAATAGCAATAAATGCCTTTCAAAGGCTAGTGAGCTAAGTGTTTAAGCTTGAGAATAATGGGTACAATGAATATAAAGAAAATCAGCTCAATAAATGCTTTGAATGCTTTGAAGGAATACTTGAATGAAGTGTTGGAAAGGAATAAATGATTTTAAAGCTTTCTCAAGAGTGGGAGCAATTTTCAGAGTCTTTTCTTACTTTAAAATGAGTGGGAGATCTTTTTTTAAACCCTTTTAAGAGAATAAAGCCGTTAGACAAAATTTGGTACTAAAATAATCGTTGAGAGCATTAATTTCTTGGTTGTGGTGTCACTAAGTTTGAGTATAAAAGCGATGGAGTCAACCCTCGATTTGAAAATTTTCAAACCTTTGCTCCAAGGGTTGAGCTTTTAATGTTGAAGTCGACCCTCAACCCGAGGTAACCTTCATTTTTTTCTTTCTTTACTTTGTGGTCGAGTATTCCTTGACTAGAGTCGACCTTCTAAGCTTTTTTCTATTTTTTCCTTAAGTTTCTACCTTAAGGTTAAGTTTAGTGATGTTGTAGTTGACTCAAAACCCAAGCCTTTACTTCACTTCACTCTTTCTTCATTTCTTCATGTAGGGTCAAGTATGAAGAGGTTGTAATTGACCCTTAATTAGAAAAATGTTTGCTCTTGATTTCCCCTAACCAAAAACTCAAGCTTTGGAAAACTTCTTGATCTTTTATACACATAAGGGACTTTTCAAACATTTTCTAAGACTTTAGAAGATTAGAATAACAAGTCAAAACATTTCAAGTGCTTGTGATCAAACTTAAATAAAATGCAATTTTGTCAAATCAAAACATAAGCTATTTTCAAGTTTTCAAGTTTAACAGTATTGATAGTAAGGGCCTAGGTTTTGATACTTTCATTTTGGGTTTTCAAGTATTTCAAAGGTATTGATAATGTTAGCCTTAAGTTACATTATATCTTGATTTGAAAAAAATTATATTTATCTTGAACTTAACGTCAAGCATTTGAAATTCTCTCAAATATATTTTTAATCCCCTAAGGTTACATAATTGTTTGTAAAGTCATGCATTATTAGAAAACATCATAAAGGTTTTCAAACAATGCATATTTAGCTAAAAAATAAAAGCAAACATGCCTTGAATTATTATTTGATTGTAGGAACAATGCAAAGAAGAAATAACTAAAAAGAGGTGCCAAAAAGCTAAGGAAACCTTAACACTTAAATCAAGAGTCGACCTTAGAAAAGCTCAAGTAGATCTAAAGGTAGAAAAAGTGTAAAACTTGAAAACTATAAAGCCATAGGCAACTTTGTTCCAGAAAGCTCAAGAACAGGAAGATTTGAATAGACATAGTTGACCCTAGCTTGAGTATAGTCGATCTTGACAAGTTAAAAGCATGAAAAAATGGACATTACATAGACATAGTCAACGATAGAGAAGGCATAGTCGACTATAGTAGCTCAAACTCACAAAAATCATGCTCTCGGGAATGGGATCGAGTAAAGGAAGGTTATTCTCAACTATGGAGCTTTAATGTGAGATATTTGAAGAAGATAGTTGACTTTAGGAGCATTGTAGTCAACCTTCAAGCTTTAGCAATGGTCAAATCTGATTTAAACTTGTGTCTAACGACTCCAAACTTCACATCAGCTATAAATTGTCAAGCCCGACCCTAAATTATCTGACATGACATTTATATATGTGTGACATCATACTTGCATATCTGAATAGCTCGGTAGAGTTGATAAAAGCCGATATTGTACTTAGAAGTACAAATAGGTTGATTTATGTCTCGAACTAATAAAATAGGGATTTTAAAGTGAAATAGGAAATTTCACAGTCCAGGGATTACTCGAAAAAGTAATTCAGAGTTCGATGGCCAATTTGGAGTTAATCGAGAAACTTGACCGATTAGGGACAAAACGGTCATTTTTCAACTTAAGGACAAAATGGAAATTGTTATCAAAATTTTGATTACAAATGACCAAAAATAATTATATGAAATATAATTTGATTATTGGAGTATAAAATGAAGTTTACTAGTGAAAAATTGTGATTCTCGGTATTTTTGGAGTACAATGGTAAAATAGTAATTTTGCCACTAGAGGATAAAACGAAAATTTTTAAAGTAGCTTTTGGTCCCATTTAATTAAGAATGATCAATGGAAGTGTTATTTGAGGTTGAAAGGTGAAAATAATGTAATTTCGATACGTTTCGAAGTATAGGGGCAAAATCGTAATTTTACCACTCGCAGACAAAATTTGAATTTTCGAGAGGATTTGGATCAAATTTAATAAACTGGAGAATGGTATGAGTATGAGGAGTGAAAAATATGCATTTTGGCAAATTTTTAGCTTTTGGGGCAAAAATGTAATCTTTCACTTTTACGGGAGTAAAAGTGTAATTTTGTAAAATTACTCCACCAAGACTTTGGAAAAGTCTAGAAATTTCTTTTGATGAGTGGATAAGTGAAGAAAGCTTAGGGTGGATAAAAAAAGTCAAATTGAAAAAAAATAAATTAATAAAAAACTAAAAAGTATAATAAAATAATATTATAATATTAAACTAATAAAATCAGCCTATAACCCTCACATTCTCTCTCCAAACTCGGCACAAACCAGATTCAAAGGAAAACAAAAGAGAAAAAGGAGAAAAACAAGAAAAACAAGCCAAAAATCAAGGAAATTCAAGTTTTTTTCAAGATTCAAGCAAAACCGAGGTGAGATTTCTTTAGATTTACTCTAACCCTAGCTTACCCATGCTTTAGCTTTCATTTTTCATGGCTGAATGATGAGGAATCATACTGAATTGAGGAAGGCCGAATGGGTATGAGTGAGATTTAATAATGGGCATTGCTTGATTTTTAGTTATGTTGTTGTTTGATGATAGTTAACCATAGTTATAAACAAAATTTCAAGAAAAGTAATCAATTTCTCTAGGGTTTTTTGTAGGCCGAACCTGGTATGTTGAGTATCAATGAGGGAATGTTTGAATTTCAAGAGATAAGGTTTAGAAAATTATGAATTTAGGTGAAAAGGTTAAGTAGGAAAAATTTCGGTGCTAGTGCACCAAGTGACTGAATTTTTCTATAAGGGAATGTGAGAGTTTAAATGCTGAATTTGACATTATTGGAATGATATTTGGTTAATTAAGGTATTAGAAGAGAAATGGAATGATTTGGAAGTGATTTGGACATAATTGTCAATTAATCGAGCGATCGGTCAAATTTAGTCGATAACGCGTTTTAGCGATATTCGGACGCGTTTTGCATTTGCATATTATGTATTAGTAATTTAAATTACTTTATATCAATTTAGGGACAAATTAGTAAATTCCTCGACTTTATTAATTGTCAAGGTGGTGAGACGCTCGAAAAGGGCAAGGAAATCGCGCTTGAGGACCACTAGTGCGAGTGCACCCAAAAATTTAAACTTTCAAAAACTGTGAGTAAATTATTTATCACCTTATTTATCTAAAGTAATTTTATTAAATTCGATGATTTTATGATGAAAATTAATTGAACTGGTGAAATGCCTATTTTATGAGAAAAATGTGAATTTTCTAAATAAATTGAATTTTTACAATAAGTTTGATTTTTATAAATTGAATTGAAGATTTTATGAATTATTTGAAAAATTGAGTAATTGGAGACCCTGTTGTTTATTGTCTGATAAATGGTATTTCTTAAATTATTATGGCTTATGAAAATGTGGTATGATTGGCTGCTGGTTTATTGTGTTGAAATTTATATGAACTGTTGTTTGCCGTGCAGGCTGACTAGTAATAAAATAGCCTAGTCATACTGTTAAAATTTTGTTAATTGGTGGATTGATATCTGCTGCAGTAGATGAGTTTCTGTGGACCGGCTTAATTAGAGGTGGCACGGTAAAACCCCTATATATTGATATCTCAGTTGTAGAGGCGTGCAGAGTTATTTAATTGTCCTGAGATATGACAGAGTCACTTCACGCTAAACCACCACGTGAAGGAGAACTCAGCCAACGCCAAGGAAAGGCTTATTTTGAGAAATTATGAGAACTTTAACAGCCTTGGCGAACTCGGTTAAATGCCTCGACCAAGGTATCCCCGAGTATGTATTTCATGGCACGAGCCACGATTTTGATAAATCATAAGCCTTATTATTATAATTATTATCATATTTATTACTCTGTGAGTAAATTTAAATTACTCACACTGGTTTAAATAAGGTTTCATGTTATGAAACCCTTTGATATAAAAAAATTTTCTTTGTCTCCTATTACTCGCCTTTAGATATTTTAGGAGGTATTTATTTACTCACTGAGTTGTGTAAACTCACCACTCTTCCTTCCAACATTTCAGGATCGGACTAGTTGTAGATAGTCGTGTTTGCTGAGAATGACAGTTGACCTTGCAACTTCATCTACAGTAGGTTTTTGTCTTCTCTACTTATGTTCATTTTAGGCCCATGAGTCACTGTAAATATACTTATGTACTCTGCTTATTTGTATTTCAGTATGTAAAATTTTATTTTGTGTTTACGCTATAAAACTTATTTACTAAGCACTCTGTAAATATAGTTTTATAAGAAATTGCAGTATTTTATTAAATATTTTTATTGTATTTATATCCGATGATTTCTATTTCATTTAAAATATATGTTGAGAATCGTTTTCTGGTCACTTTGGTTTGAAAGTAGCTAGTAATTCTTTAAATTATGACTTTTGAAAATCGACGCTCACAAGAGGGGTAAGAAAACTGATACGATAGTCTTGCGGGGTTTCGGTCGATATTCGAGGTATGAATACCTATCGAGACGTCACCGCGGTTGTTGCGGGCTCGATAGGAAGTTCCGGGTCGTGACATAAATAGTCATCTTCAAGCTATTTGGAAGCAAGACAAGACCTGAGCCAAAGTTTTAAACCCTAGAGAGACCTTCAAAAGCTTATCTTCACTCTTTAGCTCCATTTTAATCTTCCCCAAGCTTACAAAAGTCAAAAACTTGAACTCAATGCCAAAGCCATGCATACTATCCTTAGTGCACTCGGACAAAGGTAACACAATCAAGTTCCAAATTGTAGTAGTGTCAAAGAAATATAAAACAAGCTACAAGAGCTACATGGACAACTACTTGAAAGTTGTAAAAGGGGTTCTTGTGATAGGGAGAGGAAGTGTAGCGAATAAGTAAAATAATGCACTAGAGGCGGTGGAGAGGAAGATAAAAGCAATTCTTGAAATACTAAAGATGTATGTGAACAGATATAAAAGAAGAATGTTTACATGAATAGATATACGAGAAAAAGGTAGGACGGTGACACACTTGTACTTTAGAAAAAAGTTAGGAGGAAAACCTCTTAACTATCTCCATATCTAAACCACCAAGCCAAACTCTCCGAAACATCACATGATGAAAGTAACCCTTGACCCTGCTACTTATTCTGAGTTTCTTTCACTACAATCTGTGTGAAGTAGTTATTTTAATAATATTAATTGTTCCACATGGAGTAGTACTTCACTTATTCTAGTTGTTCTGTGTAAAGTAGTATTTCACTCGTTTTAGTTGTTCTGCTGAAATAGTATTTCACTTCTTTTAGTTGTTCCGTGTGAAGTAGTATTTCACTTATTCTAATTGTTTTGCGTGAACTAATATTTCACTTATTTTAGTGTTTTGCGTGAAGTAGTGCTTCACTTATAATGATTGTTCGCATTATTCTTTCTACAATAATATATTATAAAATAATTCTTTAGAGAATAGGTATTAACCAAAATTGACTATCTACAAAAGTGAATTAGAAGAAAATGATTTATTGGATGAAAGCTCATCAAGTGACGATAAAGAGAACATCAAATTTCAAAATTCAAGATCAAACTATCAAGTAGGGTCTTCATCCCATATTCTTATGGATAGTGAATTGGCAATATATTTAAAGACTTACTTTTACATTTCAAGATCTAAGCTTTAATCAGAAAGAGAAATTTTTAAATCTTAAACTTGAAAATGAATCATTAATGGAAGAAAACAATCAATTGAGAATTGATGTTGAAATACTCCAAAGAAATTATGATCAATTAGAAGAAGAAAATAGGAAATTGAAAAGTATTGTTAAAGGAAAGGACATAAAAAATTAAGAGTAGGAAGCCTCATAAATTTGTCAATTTTTTTTGTTCCATTTATTATTCGAATCATTCTCATTGATATTCATTTTATGCACGCATTTGTTGAGACTAACCTTCAAGGATCCAAAGCAATTTAAATACCATATGTTAAGTGAAAATGAGATTTGTAAGTGCGAAACCCAAAGAAGAACAAATTCAAGGTTGAAGAGAAAATAGAAAAAAATGGGTGATATCTATTTCCTTACTTTTTTAATTTTGAAGAATGCTTAATTGATGAAATTTGATTGATTGTGAATTACTTGTTTGAGCATTGAGTGTTATCCATGTTGCATTTGCTTGAAAATATATGATTGAGTGTTGATTGCAAGGAATGTGAGCATGAGATGCATTTACACTTGAATATAAGATTTGATGCGGATGATATAATAGTAATATAAGCATATTTGATAACTTGCTTTCACATTCATTCTAGTAGTGTAAATGAGGAAATTTGAACCTAAAATCTTTTTAAATTTCCTTGTGTTTAAGATATGTTAACCTTTTGAACAACTTTATTTTGAAATTTTAGAATCAAATTGATAAGTTCAAAATGGTTAAACTTAAGCATAAAAATGTTTGACTAGTTGAATTGAATTCTTCAATGTGAACTTATATTGACTTACATCTTGATCAAGTTTGTCATATGTTGAAAATGCTATTATGACTTATTCTTGATGAAAATGAATGAATGAGTAAATGCTTGAATCTATTGATCCTATTATTACTCATGTGCTTGTATAGACGACATTATTTCTTAAGAATGAAATGTTTATATGGTCATATGAATTAAATCATTTCTTAAGGAATTGAAATGTTAAAATGTTTGGTTTAGAATCAACTTTGGAATATGCTTTATGATTGTGCTTAATTGATTGTGTCCAAATTGGTTTCTTGATTTTGCATATAGAATTGGTTATGATGAACACATTGAACTTCATGAAAAATATTTTTAGTTCATGTGCCTTTTTGGTCAAGTCATATGCTTACATGATATCTCATCTTGCTTGACCTTCATATTTAAAGTCTGTAACTTGACTTAAGTTATACTTTTGCATGTGAAAGTTAAATTGTCAAGTTAGATCATGATATACATTGTGTTGACATAGTTGAAAAAAAAAATTTAATTTGCTTTTGATTATTAACTATGTCCTCCATGAGCCTAAATGATTACATGATCTAAAGACTTATGTGCCTCCAATATTAGATTATAGGCTATCATAAATTACTTAGTTTAAAATGAAAAATGGCCTATAGCTTAAGTTAGCAATGAATATTTAATAAGCTTTAATTGAATGCTTATTTCTTGAATCTTAACAAATAGTATTCATTAATGTTTGGATGCTTACATTAGATATTCATGAGTTGAGTGCCTTATTTTTAATATTTCACAACAATTAGTATCACTCATGAATTAGAAAGCATTAATAAATAGTATATATCTTTAACTTTATTGATCATCCTTTGTATATGCTCATGTTTTTTATTAAAATCATGCATGTATTTCTATGAATATAATTAAAATCATAATTAATGAAGATAGCTATGTTATTACATGTAATCATGCTTGTACCTGCTTGATCTTAATATTCTATTGTATAATTACAACAAGTGCAAAATCTATTGAAATGTTTGCTTGAATATATTATGGAAAAGAGATTACCAAAAAAGCTCAATGATGATATTTTCATGATGATATGCTTTTGTTGAGAAAATTCTCTCTTGAATTGTCATTCTTATAAGAATTTCCTTAAATGCTTGATTGATAGTGCTTGGACAATGCATGATGAAAATTGAAAAATCTGCTTAATGCATAATGATATCTTGGACATGCATTGAAGCGAATGTGCATACACTTCTTGAAATTATGAGTATTTGAAGCATATATTGAATATTTATTTAAAAACTCATGCTTTACTAGTTCCTTGAATATATAAGTATGACATTGACATGTTGAATATTCGTTGTAATGTTTGCTATCATATGCTCATGATTTATCCTCATATTTGTCTCATGATCCATCTAAGGGAATGCAAGATTATGCTTTAATATAATTAATGATTTAATTCATTCTCTTTATTAGAATTGAACTAGTGAATGGTTAAAGGGGTGATGGCCATTGTTGACATTTTTCTATGATTCTTAAGCACTTGAAATCTTCAACAGTGATCTTGGTAAAATCTTAACAAGCAATGTTCATCTCTATTAGTAATACACCTTAAACACCATATTAAATTTATGCTTAATACTACCTGACATTCATGCTTGAATGATGATTGCTATGCTTCTTACTATACTTGTTTGCATATAAATTTGTGAATATATTTGTATGATTGGTTGTGTATTCAATTTATTTATTTTTAGATAATTGCATAATTACTTGATTATTTAGTTTAATGAATATGTGAATGTATTAGCATATAAAGTTGCACACATATCACTAAATCATGTTCACATTATATGTAGACTTGTAAATGCTTTATATTTAACTATGCTTGTCTACAAATGCATATCCAACATGACCTTAAAAGATAAAATGTCCACACCTTGCTTATAAATGTACATCTATATATGGCATTCTTAGTTGATTGATTGATGATAAATTCTTTATTAACTTACTTGAAAATATATGAAATGGAGATATATCTTGATTTGTTTATGATATATTGATATATTCCATAATACCTTGATTGAATTCTTACATGAAAATATGTCTTGGTTGAATATATTTCTTCATAGTTTGATTGAATATTTTGAGTAGAAATATATTATGAATTATTGATTATATATATTATACTTGGTATGCTAAATGAATATATTTCCCTATGTTTCACTTGATTATATATATTATGACATTGATTACATATTGATTAGGATACTTTGATATGTTGCTCTCATATTATGATGAATGGATATATTTCTTGATTTTTTAATTGAATATCTTTGCATTGGAATGTATCTCATTGTTTCGATTTGATGGTTAAAGATCATTATTGGACTTAATGCTTATGTATACATGATGATTATCACTAATAATTGTTTCTTAAGTTTAAGTGTGTAAAGCTCACACTTCTTAACCTTTTTGATATAACCAAAAAGCGGAGAAGGTTTATGAACACATTGAAATGTGATAACTCTGTAATATAGAGTTATTTTGTCATATTTTAATTATTAAAAATAGCTAAGCCTTTGTGTTTTTAAGTTAATTTTAGGTAATTTTTATGTTTTTTGTTATTCAGAAAATACCACGGCAATAACGGCTAGGTGTAGAATTTTCTGAATATGCTGTGGTATTTCAGTTATAACTCATACTACAGAAGTCTGACTGATGAGATCTTTAAACCACTAGAAAGCTAAGAGGAAACACTACAATTTTAATATTTATCACTTTACCCACTTTTGATTGGAAGGTTTGAAATATTTTTTTTAAGTGGCAGTACCACACTAGGAAAGCAAAGTCAAGACATTAAGAGTCGCGACGCAAAAAAAAACTTTTAGGCAAATCTCAAAATAGAACCATTAAGGGCAATGACTCTTACTTCGAAAACCGCGGTGTTGAAGTCAATTTCAAAAAATAAGCATGTTACGAGATTTTAGAAATTAGGTTATTTTGAGCCTATTTAAGGGATATTTTTTAGGGGATTCTTAAAAGAGAACAACAAGTAATTATTTTAGAGAAAAAGAGCCAATAATGAAGCAAAAAAGTAAGAGAATTTAAGGGAGAATTGAGATCAAAAGCTTCAATTATTAATTTTTTTTCTCTACTTTTATGTTTCTCTTATTTTCTTTGACTTAGATTCTATCACGACCCAAATTCGGAGTCCGTGACCCATGCACGAGCCCAACAAGCAAGCCACCTAGACCTTAGCAATCTTCAGAATTCAAAACCATATAACATAAAGCCAAGGGATTCAATAATCAAATATTCACAACAAAACCAAATATAATACATTATCTTTGGAAGATAATTCATACAAATGTTTATAGGACCATACGTTGGCCATCTAAGGTGGGTTCGTCCATAACAACGTTTACATAAGTTCTTATGGCACATCGTGCCTGCATAGATAATCACAGCTGAAGACTTCGACTGACTTAATAGAGTGACAAACATCTAACTAGAACCAACCAAATGCTAAAATTGGTCTATCTATAGATAACCCTTGCCACGTATCTCCGTGGTCTATTTATTTGCACATGGTACACAAATGGGTGAGTGCTATAATACTCAATGAGTGGTGCAGATAAAAAAAATCATGTATATATAAATATTGTACTTTCAGTGCAACCACATAATCCAATAAACATCTCCAAACATAAAGCATAACACTATCCCTAAATCTCCAATATGAGGGCATATCATCATCCTTAATGTCTCCAAAAATCATCACACAAATCATTAGGCTTACCTTCAAAGCCAATCAAAATTATTCACATTATTCTCCATGGCACACTCTAGTCGTCAGAGTATCACATCATATTCATATCATATTTATCTAAGCCTCTCCATGGCTTCCTCATGTCATATGCAACTCAAATCAACGAGTGGTTCTCCCTTGGACATAATCAAATCATGCTTAGGGCAAAGCCATTGGTGAAGAACAAATCACGTGCGTGTCAAAGCAATGGGTGGAAAACTAATCACATACAACATTAAAGCAATTGGAGAAGAATCAAATCACGCACTTGTTGAAACAACAGATGAAGAATTAAAATCATCAACCTGAGTAATCTCCCGACAGTCGACATTACTTGGAGTATTCTCATATAGGTGGCATCAAAGCACTGCATATGAGAATCACAAGCAAGACTAATACCACCATCCTTACTTACCACCATCCCTGCAAGCACACAAAGGTCACAAGACGTAGGACTCCACTTTACCACAAGTCACATCAACATTTAGAATATATCCCTTGGACAGAATACGCATCCACAAATTAGGCCATCATGCTTGTGACATTCCATATGTCCACATCAAATCATATTTCAATTCAATGAGCTTCAATTATCTCTAAGCTCGGTATAATTCTAAGTGCTTTCAAATCTCTAAGACATCATCAAACGAAACATAATCAATCCACAAGTCCTTATGCCTTTAACTCCACATGGGTATTCATCATACTCAATCTAATCAATCATGGCTTATTAGCCTTGTGCATATCCTCATTCAACTACGAATACGTAGGTATTTATGCATATATCATGTCCATAAGTAATCATGGCCTTTTGGTCTCACATATTTAATATCACTCAATCGTTGTGCCATTAACCCAAATACATATCGAGCCATATACCTACTTGGTAGCCTATTCATCATATTTTGGCACAGTCCTTAATCCATAATTCATATCGCACCATGTGTAGACCTTTTGCTCTAGGTCCTACATACCATGAGTTCTAACAAAATGCCACCTTGTGGGTCACTGCAAATCACACAAACACAAATTTCCTATCTTAGATAACTAATTAGCCTAAGTATCCTTATCTAGGCACACAGTCATATTTATTCTATAGCCTAGGCATATACCTCTAGGCACACACACACATATCAATTATTTAGCCTAGGCATTCTCATCTAGGCCTACACATAACATTTAAGTACCATGGCAACGCATACTTTATGCAAGATGTATCATATGCATTTAATTAAATCCCACTCACTTTGATGATTAAAGGCATGCTCACAATCAAGCTCAACTTTTAGCCTCCAACCGTTCTCCAGCTCACAAACACATCAATAGCCTCTATTTTTCCCTTGAAAAAATTACAACATCACAAAAATGTTTATTACATAGCTTTCGAAAATATCCCAACTTTTCAAAATACCCAAATTCAATATAGATACTCATTCTTCCAACAAATGAGCTAAATCCTTACCTTAGAAGCTCGGTTGCCCAAATCTAGGCTCCAAATCTCTAGTAAACTCAAGGGGAGAAAGTTTGACCAAATCTAAAATATTTAGATATGAGGTTATTAACCAATTAAATTGAAAATCAATCAATAAAAACATGTAATCTTACCTCCGGATCGATTTCCTAAGCTTGGATCTAGCTCAAATAGGCTCCAAATGCCATTTAGAGCTTAGGATTTCATATAGGGTAAGAGAGAACGAAAGAAAGTGGGTTTTCTCCAAATAAGTAGAATGCCCAAAACCTTTTTTTTATTTTCGTCTTTCCTTAGTGATGTATTGATACATTGCCAAATGCATTGATACATTTGTCCATATTTCGACTAAAGGTATCTATACATAGGGGCAATGTATCGATACATATTAGACAGAATGGTCTTGGATGCTCTTTGCTTCAAATATATTGATACATTAGGGCAATGTATTGATACATGTTCATCAAATTTTTCAAATCTATCAATAAATCCTTAAATGTATGGATAGAATTCTTTAAGAACACTTTATATTGTTCTTCCTACCAAGAATGTACAGATACATAAGGGGATGTATCGATACATTTTCCCTTGGAGGTAGTTTTATGTCTTTTTTAACTTCTAAAAATCCAACTTAACACCCCAAATCCATTCTCTGTTAATCTCATACCTCAAATAACTTATATAATTCAAATCCTCATACATATATTCTCAAATATACATCAAATTAAATTAAATCCTCAAGTTATAGGATCAATACATCATTTTTATTGATATTTGTCTTAATGTTGTATTTAGGTGTCAAAGTGCCAAACATATGCACAATTCCATTGAAAACTCTCATTTATACCAATATTCATAGTCATACAACTATAAATGTAGTCATCTTCACTAAAGTAAATTTAGCTCATCGATTGGTTTAGCTATTTCATCATATTATCAGAATCCTCAATGTACACTAAAATTCAAAGTCTTTCTCTATAGACCACAATAGCTCATATGCATGCTCCACAAGCATATACATCAAGTTTTCAAGTTTACTCATTAAATCACTTGACCAAAATCACATTTAAGTCATATCAAAAATTAGGGGGGTTATAGATTTATAGCTAAATTTCTTTGGATTATATTTTATTTCAATATTACGAGCTAAATTATCTTTCTAAGATTATGGTGGATTTCAACATATAGTTTGAATATTAGTTTCTCTTTTATTTATCATGAATGGACATACTTTTGCTTATTCAAATATGTTCTTAATGCTTTTAATTGTTTGATTAATAATTAACTGATTTGTGAATCTAATTGAGATTTGATAGAGAGGTTTTTGATTTAACCAAGATTTAAATAGTATATGTTCACATCACTTATGTGATTTGATTCGCAATTCGGGTAGACATACACCAATTGTCATACACAGCCAAATTAGGATGCTAGCTTAATGAACTTTATTTAATTGATTCCTATAGACATATAGTGACCTAATAAAGTTAGGTATTTGTGTAAGCATTTTGATAGAGACTTGTGTATAGTTTTGGATTTTAAGTTAGTAAAACCAACCATGAATATAAATTATAAAAGAAGTTGGTATTAGATGAAATGTTAAATGAACCCATAAACCTAGGTTTTAGTTTATTGCCTTTTTTAAGTAATTTTAATTTCTGTTAGTTAATTTAGTGTTTGCGTTAATTTAGTTTTAATTAATTTTTTAAAAATTTTAATTACTTGAATAAGAATAATTTGTTATAATTTTAGTACTTAGTGAAGATTTAGGAATAAATCTCTGTGAGAACAATACTTTATTTCATCACTATATTACTTGTTTGCAATAATATGCACTTGCGCGAGAAATCAATAATAAAATGCTCTTATATTAGTTGAATTTTTTTCAAAAACATTTTTGAACTTCACGCATAAATTGAGAGGGAGATTTTCAAAGTTCATATTCACTTCTAATATCCATCTTACTTACACTTAAATGTTTTCAACAAAGACATAGAGACTAATTAAGTTAGGGGAAGGTTTCAAGGAATTTCAAATGCAATATGCTCATGTTTTTGTCATATCAAAAAAGGGAATATTGTTAGCCATGAGTTACATCATGTCAAGGATTTAAAATTGTCTTAAATATATTTTTAATCCCCTAAAATTACATAGTTGTTTGAAACGCCATGCATCATTGGAAAATATCATAAAAACTTTCAAACAATGCATATTCAACTAAGAAAACAAGAGCAAGCATGTCTTGAATTATTATTTGATTGTAGGAATAAGGCAAGGAAGAAAGAGCTGAAAAAAGGCACCAAAAAGCTAAGGAAACCTCAAGACATAAGTCAAGAGTTGACCTTAGAAAAGCTCAAGTCGATCTAAAGGCAAAAAGAGTGCAAGACTTGAAGAATATAAAGCCATAGTCGACCCTGGAGTGCCTATAGTCGACCCTATTCCAAAAAGCTCAAGAAAATGAAGATTTGAACAGACATAGTCGACCCTGGCTTGAGTGTAGTCGACCCTGACAAGTCACAAGCATGAAAAAGTAGACTTTACATAGACATAGTTGACTATAGAGAAGGCATAGTCGATTATAATAGCTCAAATTTACAACAATCTTGCTCTCGAGAATTAGATAGAGTAAAGGAATGTTATATTCAACTATGGAGCTCTAATTTGAGAAATTTGAAGAACATAGATGACCCTAGGAGTGTTGTAGTCGACCCTTAAGCTTCAGCAACGATCATATTTGATTCAAACTTATGTCTAATGACTCCTAACTTTACACCAGCTATCATTAGCCATCTTTAAGCTATTTGAAAGTAAGAGAAGACTTGAACCGAAGTTTCAGACCTTAGAGAGATCTCTAAAAGCTTGTCTTCACTCTCTAGCTTCATTTTACTATTCCACTAAACTTACAAAAGTTGAAAACTTGCTTCATTTAAGTTGATATTTCTTTTCTTACTACATTTAAGCTTAAACTCATAACACCCAACCTTTGCAGAAGCATTCTGTTGTTGAAAATTGTACTTCATTGAAAAAGTTCTAGCTTGACCTTGAAAAGCTATTTCTAAGGGTATATGGTTAAGCTTGTAAAAACTATTGTTGGTGGGTTTCACTTTATCCCATGAAAAGCTTGTAAGGGCTTTGCTTGATCCCATAAAAAACATTGTGAGGGTTTCACTTGCTCTCGTAAAAAGTTCATTTCCTTGAATGGATTTGAAATTCCATAATGTTGCAAGAGAGTGGATGTAGGCATTAGAGAAAGTCAAACCACTATAAAAATCTTGCGTCTTATTTTCAATTTTTTGTATTGTGATTTATTGCTTGCATTTAGCTTAGGAAAATACTTTACCTTGATTTATTAATTTTATCTTAAGAAAATATTTTATATTAATTCATCATTTTTGCTTGCACGTGACTTAGGAAAATATTCTTTCTTTGATTTATTATTTGTTAATTACTTGACTTAGGAAAATATCTTTACTTTGATTTATTATTTGTTTATTTTAATTTATTATTGAAAATTGGTTTAGAAAGATCACACATTTTATTTTTGACATAAAAAGAGATTTTTTATTGAAAAAGTTTTGATTTTTATACTTAGACTTCAAAAGAATTTTTAAATACCAATTCACCCCCCTCTTGCTATATTGCTTATTAAGACTTCTATGTTGATAGACGCTTCATTCATTAGAATGCTTTTCAAAAATTTTCTAGGCAGCAAGTATCAAAACCTCATTTAAAGGTATCGATACTTCCTTTCTAGAATGCTTGTTTTTCCTTTAAAACACATCCATTTGGCCTATATTTCTCTCTTACAAATCAAATACACTTAATAGCTTTCAAATATAGCTTTTCTAAGGGAAGTTTTCGAAGATTTTTGGACCAAAAACATGTTTTAAATGCTTACCAAGTAGAATTCCTATCCTTAATTTAAGGTGAGGGGTTTCACACTCTCCAAGTACAAGACTTTTCCAACCATTAGCCTTCAAAATTACCTTGACTACACATAATGAATAAAACATTGTCTAATACTCAATTCCACAAACAGTTAAAGCAAATGCATAGTCGTCAAGTCAATTACACTAATTGACTTTGGAGACAGAGCATAATGACCCCTACAACACTCAATTCCACAAATAGCCAATGCACATGCATAGTTGTCAAGTTAATTACACTAATAAACTTTGGGGATGAACCATGACGATCCCTTGCATCAACTCAAGCAAGATTTTTTGTCATCTCACAATCTTCTATACCAAGGAAATCTTTCATCACCTCCTCGATAAATGAAATCTCACTTCAATAGATACCATCCCATGTGCATTATTCCCATTCCTTTTAGGCCTCACCTTTTGGACCATTATGTAAATTCCCTCTCATCAAGACCATGTTGCCTTGTGTCACTTTTACCATTCCATCATTGATAGGAAAACAATGCCATTTGCAGTCTAATAAGCTTAATGATATTAAGTTCTTACACATCTTTGTGACATAGGCCACACCACCTAAATAGCACAACCCCATCAAATATTTTCATTCTCATAACTCCAAGACTCATGAATTCACAATTGACATTGCAAACAATTCATTTTTTTTTAAGATCGTCTATTACAAATTTCAAGAATAATCAAGATTAAGTCATTATTCATTAGTCCAAATTTTGATTCAAAGCTTTTGGGCTTCTTTTATTTGGATATTAATTGTGTTGATGGGCTTTAATGCGAATAATTAAAACTTGGGCTTAACTCATTTCGATGAAGAAATCGAGGTTGGATAAGGCAAACTTTAACCGCCGACAACTAGATCTAGGTTTTTAGAGGGTTTTGATTTTCTTTAGATTTGGGAAAATATGAAGTGTTTTTGATAAATTCATTTTGATTAAAGGATAGGCAAGGTTGATAGGAAGAAAAAAGAAATTTTTTGGGTGAAAAAAATGCCTTTGATAGGTTTAGCCATTGGAATCTAGGTTTGTATGGGTATATAGAGAAGTTCTGAGTTAGAGAAAGAAAGGGAAAGGAGAAAATGAAAGGAGAGGAAGACTCTAAATATTTATACTAAGTGCCAAACAACTTCATTTTGGGAAAAGAAGAAAGAAAGAAAGAGGATTAAATGGTGTCATTTTAGGTTGGTCAAAGATGCCTAAACGATATCGTTTCAAGAGAAAGAAAGGAGATAAAAGAGTGAAACAATGCCATTTTTATGTGGATGTAAGGTTCCTAGATGGCATTGTTTAGGAGAAAGAAGAAAAAGAGGACCCGTTGACTCATATTCAACTTGGCTCGACCCAAACCAGATTTGGCATAACAAGGTCTAAATAGTTTTGGACCAATTTAGGATAAGCCCATTTGAGGTACATTTTCCTAGCCCTTGTTTTATTATTCATTTTATTTCTTTTATTATTTTATTTTATATGCTTATTTTAATTTATGAAGTTTTTTAAAACATAGGAATAAAAATATACACATGATAAAATTAAATTTCTAAGTAAATAAATTTATTATTTAATAATAGTAATTATTTAGGAAAAAATCTTTTTTTAAAAAAAGAGATTTTTTGGAGAATTGCAAGTGGCAATATCTTTGAATTTTTTCAAGTGAAAGAAGTTTTGGGACCTTACTAAAAGTATTCAAAGATATCCCAAAAGTTACTTTCACAAAGAAGATTATTTCTAAATAATTACATAAAAATGTATAAAACAAAATAAAATTGTGAAAAAAATGTTAATTGCATAATGATATTTATTTGAATCATTTACATTTTATTTTAATTGCACAATAGATGAAGATTTCGCAATTATGGAATTTCAAGAAAGTTGTCCATAATTAATTTTCTTGGAAATTTTTAAGTGAGGAAAATTTCTAAAATTCCACCAAAAGTGGTAGACAATTTAGAAGAATTTTCAATATCAAAGATTTTCATTTTTTAAGAAAAAAATAAAAATATTTCAATGATAGAATTTTAAGAAAGTTGTAAATGACAATTTTCTTGAGAATTCCGAACTGAAGAAAATTTCTAAAATTCTACCAAAACTATTGGAGAACCTAGAAGAATTTACAATATCAAAGGTTTTCATTTTTTAAGAAAAAGAAAAACTAGAAGAAAAACTAGAAGAAAAACAAATTAATGAAAATTTTCCAAGAAAAGTTGTAAGCAGTAATTTTCTTGAAAATCTTTAGGTGAGAAAGATTTTTAAAATTCTACAAAAAAATGTTGGATAATGTTGAAAAATTTCAATATCAAAGGGTTTCCATTTATCTTTAAAAAAAAAATAAAAGGGGTTTAAAAGAGGTTCATTAAAAATGCTTTAGCAAAAGAGCAAAAAGAAACAAAAAGGAATTAAAGATTTAATCAAATATTTTTCATAAAATATCAAAATAATTTGACAATGGAATCTCTTCAAGTAAGTGATTTTCTTAAATATTCTTGAGGTGAGGGAATTCTTTTAGTTTTTGTCAAAAGTGTTGGGAAAAATTAAAAAGACTTTCAAATATATAAAAAGAAGAAATAAATTAAAATAAAAAATAAAAATAATTAAAGAGAAATAAATTAAATATGAATTTAAGGTTTATTTGTCAAAGATAAAAATAAGATAACACATGACTAATTGGTATTTTTCTTTGTACGAGTGTCATAAGAGCGTTAATATATTCCCACAAACAATTGTACTGTCAAACCTAAATCTGTTTTGTAAACTAAAACTTATATTTTTTAGTGAATTAAGTCAAGCATATGATTTTGTTACTAAACATAGATTTAATTAGATGACCAATCACTCAAATAAAAAAACATTAGTGGTGATTCTTCTTTTACATTGAGAGGTCTGGTTCTTGGATTCACATGTTATGATCGCTTGACCACTCCTTTATAGATTTCGAGAATTGAGTTAACAATTAACCTTGTGTTACACTAAGCTTTAACGAATTGGAGCTAACTCAATAATAACTTTATTTCCCTTAATTCTACATAACATTGTTTTATTCATTTTCTTTATTCACATGTTGATTATTTCAGTTTATTATCGTTTATTTGTTGTTTTAATAAACCTCTTTAATAAATGTGAGACTATTTAAGACGGGGGATGCAAGGTGAGTGGTCAAAGGTTGATGTGTTCTAAGTTTATATGCATACATGAACTTTAAAGCCAAGTTTGTCCCTTTTAAGAGGAGATAAAAGTACTTACATTTTTGGTAAAGGGAAAACCTCTGATCTAATGAAATACTTCAACTCAGATCGAATCCTTTCTATTGATAATCTATGATGGGTAAGGATTGGAATGCTTTACAAATCTATAACAAATCTAGACTGGATCACAATAACACATGTTTTCGGTGACACTCTATTTTATTAAGTTAAAAAAAAAAACCTTTATCAAGAAAGAAAAAGCAAAAAAAAAAAAAAAATTCTTTTAGTTTATCCTTTCTCAAGAATCCTTGTAACTCATACCAAACCGTGGCTCGAGTGATCATTACGTGAAAGACCAATTGATCTCAAATGGGTGCAACACTTGTCAAGGTGTGAACAAAAGAATAGGAAAAAAATATTGAAAAGCTTACTTTGAAGATTTTAATAATATCAATATTTAATAGATTTCTAGTGAAGAAATTTAAAAAGAAAAACAAAAAAAGGGATTCAATTGAAAAGGAAAATGCGACTCTTCTTTGCATTGGATTTAGATGAGCAGTTTTGTTGCTTCATTTTGAGGAAACTTTTCAATGCAAACAAGCCGAGTGCCTAAAATTGTTGACATTGTAAAATAACATTATTTGTGTATATCCAATATCAAGAATAAGAGAATTTATTTAATTGAAATGCATGAATAAATGATGTAAAGAACCTCTCTAGTGTTTTGTCTTTAATGGTTGATGCATGATTTCGGCTCAACACAGCAAATCTAGCTTCCTCCAAACCAAAATAAAAGCAAGAGATTAAACCCAAATTTTGTAGTCAATCCAACAAAAACATACTTCTCACAGGACACAGGATACAGAAAAAGTATGAAACATTCTATCCAATTAGCAAAGAAATTAGCAAAACTTATAGATGGAGACATTAGGAGTCTCCCCACGTTATAACAGTTATCTTTACAACTATTCCACATATATATATATATATATTTCAGACAAAATATATCTAACCTCCTATATTATTACCACAAATTTCAAAGAATAATATAACCATAATCCTTAAATTTGCTTACCAATCCAAACTATCGCCAGTATCCCATAGCCACCACCGGGATACTTACCTTGTGCCCTCTGCTGCCTTTCATGGTAATCTCTCCAAAGCTATAAGTTCCAGTAACTGATCGAGCAGTAAGAGTTACAGAGAACTTCCTAGATGCACCAGGTTTCAGAGTCATTGCTGAAGGGTTTGTTTCAATAGCAATGGATGGATGCATTCTAGCTGTGATGACATACGTTTCTTCTTGAGCAACATTTGTAACAGTACGAGTAACCGTTTGAGTTCCCACCAGATGGGAGATCGTAATTGATGGGGTGTTGAGATTTGATGGGTGGCCCATGGTGTGGTTGCAGGGTGAGTTTGTGTAGTTCTTTATCTCATGGATATCAATACCAGGTGTTGAGCACAAGAATCCCAAATAATCCTCATAACCTACAAAAAGCCAGGGAGGAAGCAAATAAAGACTCTACTCAACGGTTTTTCAAAGTTACAATGCAATGCTGAGAGATGAACAAGCTATCTCACAGCTTTAGCAATGTCTAGGCAACCTGAAGCTGTAACCTAGTTAGATGTTAAAGCTCACTGGTGTACTACTAAAGGCACCGTTTCAAGGCAAAACTTTACTAAAAAGCAAATGTCATAGCAATTTTTTTTTTTTTTATTTTGAAAAATTTCAGATTTAAGGTTCTAAAATTCAAGTTTCCCAGCATGTTTCTCCACTGTTTCTATTCCCATTATAAGGTTTTTCATTCGTTCCTATGGAGTATTATTCACCATAGCTTTTGGCCCAAGTGTCCAGTTTATGTTATATGATGGCCCTCTATCATCTTCTAACTTGTTACCATTCTCTAAGGCTGTTTTTGGGAATTTGAATTTGAAACAAGCAAATTCAATTTCAAATTTAGCATAAATTGTGCGATATAACTCATGAAAACATGTTCATGATAATTTTCAAATTCATGAATTTGTTAGATCTCTAGTTATTGGTGAATTTGAAATACTTATAAGAAATAGGTAATTTTAAATTCATTGGCTTATACTCGCTCTGATACATAGGTATTAAAATTTCATTTAACTTTTAGCATTCATCCTCACAATCTATATAACAAACCAAATCTAAGTCCACTCTCCTAAATTCATGTTCCCAAACATAGCAAAGAGAATTATGCCAGTGCCTTTCTTCTAATTACTATTGATTATGTGATGAACCTTGAATTTTCTTTAAATACTTATACCAGAATCACAACTTCCTTGGCTATTTACCAAACCTTGTAGTAAATATCTTGTAGCTTAAATGCTCCAAAAGAAAAAAAAAAAAAAATCTTATCACTTAATTAATGACTTGGGGCACAAAGTGTCAAACCCCATTCACTCCATCCACTTTCCTAGATGAGATCTATGCTTCATGGTTGGCTGAATCTATATAGAATAACCAACGAAAAAATAAGGGACAAAATTACAATGCCCAAGAAGAAAATACCTGCATCAAAGATGAGCCCAGGATCCAAAGCAGCTCTCGGATTAACATGGCCACTCCCATAATCAAAAGGAGTAGCTGTGACAAGCTTCATAGCCTCTGTTTCAGAATACTGTTGTGCTTGAAGAGGCCTTCCTGCTCTGTCTAGCTTTGTTGATGTTGTCATCAAGGCTGATTTTATTGCAGCAGGGCCCCAGTGAGGGTGCTTCTGCTTCAAAAGAGCAGCTATCCCTGCTATATGTGGTGCAGCCATACTAGTTCCAGATATCATTGCAAATCCTTCTCCTGCTCAAAGCAAAGAGTTGAATAATGATACACCTCTTCATCCTCTAACATGCACCAGAAGTTTCAAAAGTGATGGCAAAGAAGACAAGCAAGAGCAATATAAGAACTGAGCACATCTTTACCAACATAATTAGGCTCATCCGTTCCATTCGGTGACCAAGCAGCCCAAATTAGAGAACCGGGTGCCAAAATGTCTGGCTTGAGAAGATCTGCATCTTGAAAGCTGTAATCTTTTATGTTCGGCCCTCGAGCAGAAAATAGTGCTACTTGTGGTGCTGATTTGTGGAGAATTGGCATCAAACCGTCCCCAATGCTACCAATAGCTTTGAAGCTCTTCACTCGCCCAGTCCAATCTCTTGGTGTAGAAACATTATAGTAATCAATAAGATCCTACAAAGATGATTTCCAAGAGCAAAATCACAATGTTTTAGATTACCATGTTAGCAAAGTGGGATGAAATTATCTCAAGCAATGAAAGCATGTTGCAGATTCTGGACCCATGTCATGATGGAAGCCATCAGCTTCACTTAATCATATAAAAAAACCAAGTAAAAGAAGCAAGGATCCCATGTATACCATTGATTTGGAGACATCGGCGATAAGGATGCCAGGTATACCAACAGGAACAGGATCAAACTTTGTTCCAGGAGAAACATTTTCCACCGCAAGAACAAAACCAACTGCACCAAGAGCCTTGGCTGTTTCAGAGACTTTCTTAATTGATGCAGTACCAACAACAAAGTTGAAGGAATAGCCACAAAGAAGAATGTTCCCCTCAACTAAGTTTTTATTTAAAACTTCTGGCCTTTGGCAGTCTGAGGGGCTATACTTCATTACTGAGGAATCCAGTAGCACATCATTAGCAGCAACCATGGTGTAGGTTTGGTTTGGATGAGTAGAAGCTGCAATAATCCAGAAGCTCTACACTTCAGTTTTGAAAAACTGAGAGATTTATTGAAAGAAACTAAAAGACGACAATTTGACCAGTGAGCAACCACCACTGCCATGTTCTTGGACATGCATGATCATAAGCAAAATTAGTCATATACAGCAAGTAACAAGAGAATAGCTGCAATCTCAAATTATTTAAAAACAGCAACATCCTCCCCCTCCCCACTCTGGTAGATCAACTCCACCCCTAAGCCAATTTGGCCTCAAAGTGCCAGATTGTTGCTAGTCAAGGCCGATGGCACTGATGATGAAATCAGGAGAGAAGGACAAAAAGATAAGAAGAAAAAATGAGAGGTGCCATGCTGCAAAATTTTGCCAAATGGCAACCACTAATGAGACCAATGGCATGTACCGTTATTAAGTCCAATTGTTAAACTAAGGTACTTAATTAATCAAAACTGGAGATTGATTCATACACTGGAAATTGGAGGAAAGTTTAGACCCTAACGAATGTAATTAGCCTTCATGATATTAATTAAAGATATATAGTATTATGTTGGAACATGAATACAAATACATCTAAAAATTGGAATATCAATTGCTCAGAAAAGACCAAGATTTTTATACTTTAGTCAGCATTTTATTACCACCATGACAAAAATAAGAACACGAGTGAATAAAGGTGTAATTGAGGCAAGCCAGTAGAAAGCTAGCCAAGATCAGCTTGACCATAAAACTCAATACTTGAGCTTGCCGTAGAATACAAGCCTTGAAGCTTGAACTTAACGCAAGCTTGGTTGAGCTCATCTTCTGTACTTGAGCTTGGCTTGAAAAAATAAAATTGAGCTACTTGAGCTCGATTATCATCAACTTAAAAGGAAGGAAAACCCCAACTTGAATCAAGCTTAAGTTTCAAAAGGTTAACAAAATCTGTGAATACGAAAACATATATTCAGATTTTGGAACTCACTTTTTTGTATACGCAAACATATATTCACAAAATCTGTGAATATGTAAACAAAAAAGTGTTTCAAAAAGGATTAAGATTTTGGAACTCAGTTGACTCATTACTTGAGTTATGAAAACTCAGCTCAATAACGAGTTGTGTTCGAGTATTCACCAACCCAAGCCTAAGTAATTCACAAGTAGCTTGACTTATTTAGACACATAGGTGAGCATGTCTAAATCCTATTTGATACAAACTAATAGCAAAATAAAGTAATGATTTGGTAGTTAAAAGCATTAGTGAACGACTGAAAGTTGAGATTTGGCCCTTGGTGATCACAGTTAAATTTTATTAAAATAGTAAAAAAAAAAAAAAAAGCTGGGTCAAACTGGGATAAAGCCCATTAGTGTCTATTTAGAACAGCATTGTTTCCACATATTTGGTAAAATAATGTTATGGTGACATAATTAAAAGCATTAGCTCAAGACTTGAAGTCAAAGTTCAAGGCTTGTTAACAACATTACAACAATATAATTTAACCAAACCTCTTCCCCACCCACCCACACCCCCCACCCATCCCAAAAAAAAAAAAAGAAAACAAAAAATAGAAAAAGAGTAAATGAGTCAAACTGGGGTAAAAGCTGTTAACCAGATTAACCAGGTTTGACTGGCTCAACACTAGTTTGGCCCCAACAAAGTTGGTGACCTGGTCACCAAGTTGGATGGTCTAACCACCAAGAGAGTCTCTAGCTTTATCAACTGTGCTCCAAAAACAACGCTCTACAAGATTTATCTCACTCAAAATGCTCAAATATTTAGCAGTTCATGAATAAAGCCTCGGTAATCAAAAGCATTCTATTGGTCATTTGGTAAACCTAAATTATATTCAGGTGCAATAGTCATATTATTATTTTAACCTAATCTCAGGCTTGAAACTAAGAAATTCTAGTAGAATACAAATTTATTTCTACAAAAAATTGTCAATTCTAATTGTCTAAATATAGTTTTGAACTAAAACATATGTCCCAAAAAATTTAATGCACAACCTTAGACCAACATAAAATCAAAAATTTTTAAAAGGTGAATGAGCCTGTTGATAATCAGATGAGGTGTCAAGCAGAAAAGTTTACTATTAATGGTCTACCATATGCAGATTTGCCACAAATGTATAAGGCCATCAATTAAATAAATCATTAATTAGAAAAAGGAATGTCTAAGTTGTTTGAATCCTAATTTGACAGATTAACAAAATATGCCATCTCATGTGTAGATCTTAACTCATTTGCAGTCCACTGTTCTTGAAAACATCTTTCCATAGGTTAAATAACATCTTTGCACTCTTCCTGTATGCTACCAGATCAGAACAAATAAATAGTCAAAGTTGAAGTAACTCACGGGACAATCCCATGCCAGCTAAGATTTTTCCATTTCCCAGGTTCAAATGGTTTTTGTATCTACGATCATCAATTGCAGCTGCAACAGATGCTATCCATGGGCTATAGGAAACCAAAGTTTTAGGGAAAGGACCTCCATTTCCAGCTGCCTGAGCAACAAAAACACCAGCCTTGACAGCTGCAAGAAGTGTTGCATCAAAAGGATTTAAAAACGTGGTCTTCGAGGTTGCCTGAGGACTATTTGGTCCCACTGAAAGGCTGAGAATATCCACACCATCATGAACAGCCTGCCCATAAAAGTTCTATCAAATCACAAGTTTTCAACAAGAATGACATAAAAGAATGTAGAATTGATTGGAAATGATGCATGCAAAAGGAAAGCATTACTTATAAAGATGTTGAATCTATATTTCAGAAGGTGTTATCTGTAGAAAAAAACTGATGGGGAGCCTTGTAACTTAGCAGTAGTCTAAAATCAAAATAGCAAGGCAAGAAATAGCTATGCTACCATCTTCTGATGTAAATTGAAGCACACCTGATCAATTGCAGCTACCACATCTGCTACAAACCCTCCAAAAAGCCTGTATAGTGCCTTGTAGACAGCAATCCTAAGACAAAAACAAATTGAATTTCCAGATCAAGGGAATAAAATGCATAGTAAACTAGGAAGATGTTAGTAATTTGCACCTGGCACGGGGAGCCATTCCACTTGCTTTCCCAAATTCATGGCCATGCACTCTCACAGGAATACCATTATTCCCAGCTGCAATAGCTGCTGTGTGACTGGCATCCGGTAATATAACAAAGAAGGTGGAATTGGTTAAAAAGAAAGAATAGATACAAAATCTTTCTCACTCAATACCAGCAAATTTAAATAAAATTCTTTCCATCAAATGCTTACTTTTTGCCAAAGTGGGAAGAATAAAAGTGAGAATTCCCAGTTTGAAATTTATTAAAAAACAAAAAAATCTTTACATTAAATGCCCCTTAGCCTTGCACAGAAGTGCTGCAAGATTAGTGGAGGTTTCCCAAATGTTGGTGCCTTTTGCTCCATATTATGCTCTCCTAACATACTTATTTACAGTTTAAGGTAACATATTACCCTCTTCATAGAGCTTGTCCTCAATATCTAACTGTTCGATCCATATATTCATTTTCATGACTTAAAATTGAAACCAAAATTTATTTAATTTGGTCATTTTCGCTAAGGGCTGCTACTGGTAAGTTGACATGGTAGTTAGAAAGCCAGACGTATAACATGTGAATACCAGACATGCTTTCTTTGGAAATAATTCTTTATAAAAGACTAATGTAATTTTAAGATGAAGCATTATTTTACCAATTCCCCATGAAGAGAACAAGACTCAACACCCTTTCAAGACCTCTACCTAGCACCTTCCAACTTTTCCCTTATTCTAAAATGTCGGAAAGTTTACTTAAACAACCATTTCAAAACAAAAAACAAAATGAAAATCAGAAAACATAAGGTGTGGTACAATAATCTTATGAAGAGCATACTTTATTCATTTTGTGCAGGCTATCACTAAGTTAAGACTAAACCTATTTTTGTGAAACCAAAATTAGAATTACAAACACAAAGCCCTATCAGGAATTCTATTCCCATTGGTGTACTCAAGAAAGAGATCCAGATGCCTATATATTGGAAGCAGAGCAGCAACCTCAGTTCACACATGGGAATATCATGTGCAAGAACGACTACTTATTTTGAGATAAATTTTGTGTTAACTATTTCCCAGGAAAAAAAAATAGTCTTTTAAAGAATGATGGGTTGTTGAGTAACAAGCGCTACAGTTGATAAACATGAAGCCGAACATTAGGATCTTGTACTAAATAGTATTACCAGACTCCAGCTGAGAGAGTAGTTAGAACTTGAATAAAAGAGTTGGGCCCACTAGTATCAGCTTAGCTTTCAGAATAACTGGTCAACCAACATTAAAAAAGTTAAAAATCGGAGATATCTATAAAGAAAACAAAAGATGAAACTTGACCATAAATTTTAACTGCCATTTTTTATATTGTCTGGTCTTTATGTGCATGTGTGTTGCCACAATTCTTTTTTTTTCCACATGGATTTTCATCATACATTAATGATGTAATGTAAATTTTCTATTTACAGTTTGACTAATTCCCAGATGTTCAATGTTACATGTACTTCAGCCTGTTTCACCTGGCTTGAGCTGCAAGAAAACATTCTGTTGAAGTAGAGCTCTTTGATAAATGTTGTCTAAAGAAAATTATTTGAAATAAGTAAGAACATCTTTTGTCTGTTTAAAAACTTCAGAAAATTCATCTATAGGCTTTTTGTTGCAACTTTTCTCAAAGCTCTAGTTTGGAGCTTTAGCTTTCAGTTCTTGAAAGTTCATTTTCAGCTTTTACAGAAGCCAAAAACTGTTTTCCCACCTTTCAAAAAAAAAAAATTGTTTTCCCAAAACCTTGCTTGACCTAGCTTTAGATATCAGTGGTAAAGAAACTGTTTCACGAGCATGGTTAAACAGGCACCATATATAGTGAATGTCAAGGCTTTAATAGATAGTTTGTTTCTATCTTCTTCTTTTAATAATATGTTTGAGTTGGAATAATTTTAATTTATGTTGTTAATTGCATATTAGCACTTATATACAAGTTTTCAGCCCAACAATCACATTCTAAGTAGTTGATTCTCATATCTGCACCTTGTTTAAAACTGACATGAGCTAATTTAGGTCCTTAAGACTTTCCTTCCTGAATTGTAGCAATCATATAAACTAAAACCTCTCTCAAAGGTATATTTGTTAAAGTTAAGGTAGCATAGCGTTTCCATTGAAACTGTAACTGCAGAATACTCTGGTAACTAACCTTCCATGCCCATCACCATCCATGGGAGATGCAAAATCAATAGCAGGATTAAATGCCCCAGCTGCTTTTGCAGCTTCAGCAAAATGCTGCGCTCCAATGATCTTGCCATTACAGAAGTCTCTCTTTGTATCAGGATCAATTTCGCATTTTCCTCTATACTTTGGAACAGGCCCATATGGATCAGTATGATAGGCTGCAAAGCTTGGGTGAAGTGGATAAATTCCTGAGTCTACAAATCCTATCACAATGTCCTCTCCTGCCCTGTCAAAGCCACCTCCTGTTGGCCATACGCCTGTTGGGAGCCCAAGAAATTGTGGGGTATGTGTTGTAAGTCTCCTCACCTTCCAATCTCTCTCCACAGATTTCACACCAGGAGCACGTCTCAGGGTTTCTGCCTACTAATAAATTGGCATAGTGTAAGGAATGAGAATGAAAAAGACTGGATTCAGAAAAACTGAAGTATTCATTCAACTAAAACATTATTTCAAATTCAGAGCAAAAAAAAACATTATTTCAGATACAAAAGCACAAAAATGTTTAGCAGTTGAAAGTTTCACCTGTTCAGGGGAAAGGTGAACTGAAAAGCCGTTTATTAGGTGTTTATAACTGTAGAGTTTCTTGTAACTCCCACGCTCAAACAGCATTCCAAGAAGCATATCATGTTTTTTTTCAAGATGACTAGCATAGGATGTTACCAATTCACTGAAACAAGCACCAAAGAAAATGACAAGATTATTAATGAAGCAAACATCATAATATCCATCAAGTTGAGTGAGAGAGACAAAGAAGGAAAGATCATTCATGTCCAGGAAGTACATGATAGACCAAGAGACTTCGGAACAGTAAAAACAACCACCTTATTGTCAACACAAGGAGCACAGCGGTTGGATGAGAAATTCATTAATCGGATTACTAAGTGGGCTAAAAATTAGCTCTATTATCCACAAAATGAAGCTTCAATTTCAAAAATAAATGGTTCAACTAACTCACAGCAGTAAGAACAGAATCAGGAATAAAAACTTTACTTTTTTTTTCTTTTTCCTAAAGTCTGTCAGATAACCTCAGGTAGTAATAGCATGAAATAGGAGTTGAATCTGGGATCAATGGTTTATAACGGGCCTCACAGCAACTATCTTCAACTTGCACAGGAAAGGAAAACAAAACTTTTCAAACTTAACATTTTCTTCACTTCTCTTCTTTAAAAAAGAAAAAATATATCCTTCACTCCTTTTCTAACTTCTGCTTATTTCTACAGAAGGTTCCCGCATGAATAATACAAGTAGTTGCATCCATTTTCGTAATAATTATTATTTTAACAGGAAAACTGCATAAAGGTATCATCAAAACTTTACAGTAAAAATATTAAAAAATTCCATTGGGACAATGATCGCAGACACAGTCCAACAGTATAAATGAGCTGCACACAGGTGAAAATCCAAATTTCCCAACCAGCAAATCTTATTCAAAGTAATTTTTTTAATTTTTAAAAAAATTATTCATGCAGAATATAAAAGAGTGAATAAAAGAAAAGGAAAGCCCACATTAATTACTATACTACATCAATCCAATCGAGAAACTGTTAAGCATAAGCAAGCTATCTACGTTTATTTTTGCTGGGGTACTGCTACACTATATATTGACAAAGTTAAGTCAAATTCATGTTATTTTTTTTTTCTTTTAGGCCCAAAAATGTGCACAGGTCATTGAAATACGTCCATTGCTCAACAGGATATCGAATAAGTGAAGAGTGAAGACCCCACAGCAGAAACTGACAAAAAAAAAAAAACCAACCAAAATTGAGAACAATGCGAAATACTATCAAATTTTTTACCTTGTAGTGTCAAGTTTCTCATCTGACTCCACAGCCGTAGCTTCAAACCCATTCTCACCACCTTTATAGCTAATTATAGGCTCTCCTTCAACTGTCACAATGTAAATCTCCGCTTTCCCAGTAACCACAAGCCCCAATAGCACCACCAGGACTGCGCACCGAAGCTCCATCACCTTCATTCTTCTCTCTCTCCCAAGATCTGCTTCTCACTAAATTCAGTACTACTTAAAGGAAAGTTCTGGATTTCTTTTCTTTTCTTTTTTTTTTTTAATTTTAGCTTTTAGTAAATTTTACAGGAATTATTTTATTTTGTTTCCTAAAAAGGAAAAAGTTCAATTTAATACGTAAGCAAAGAGACTTAACTAAAAGTGATACTGCCATTTATAGTGAAATAAATAAACAAACAAACATGGATTTGGATCCTTCCTGCTCAAAAATAAACTTACTTCAATGGAGATCATGAGATAGAGTTGAAATCTACTAAACTTGATTTAGCTACTGAAACAAACCGTTTTTAATTTTTTTAAAAAAAAAAGAAAAAAAACTACTTAAATTAGTAATAAAAGAAAAGGAAAGAGAAAATATTACCGAAGAGACACTAAAAACCCGATCCAATCCCGCCAAAGCTTGCTTTTGTTATTTACATTCACGTCAATCTGCGTCAACGTCCTTTTATCTACGATTCAAGTAAAGAATAATTACAAAAATGAACTCAAAAAAATTGGAAAAAAAATGAAGAAAGAAAGGAAGAAAGAAAGAGCAGAATCTCCATTAGCATTTTCGGTGGTAAAGAAGATCGTAGAGATGTCATCGCAGAAAAAAAAAAAAAGAGGAGGAAAATTTAGACTTACGCAAGCATTAAAGAAGGGAATCGAGGAAGCTTTGACAAGACGATTTTATCAAAGCAGCAAAAAAAAAAAACAGAGAAAAGTGAATGTGAAAAACAGAAGAGAAAATGATTAGATCAGAGAGACAAAGAATATATTTGTTCACATTTGCAGGGATAAGATCAGTTCACGCAGATCTTTCATTCAAAGCGAGAAAAGAAGACGCTGAGAAAAAAGAAAAGAAGAAGAAAAAGAAACAGTAAGAAAGAGATCCAAATGATGGAGAAAGGAAAGTGTGTGTGTGTGTGTGTTGATTTACTGTGTTTTAGTGAGGGAAGAGAGTGAGTGAGGGTGTGTAAGGTAGTTGAGTCTTTTTATTATATTTTATAACTATGCTTTTAAAAATTAGAAATGAATTTTATAAAAATCATTTACATTTTATTTCGCTCATTTATATAAAATTTATTTATATTTTAATTATATCTATACAATTTTGTTAAATTTAAATTTATTAAATCATATTATATTCATGTGATATACAAAATTATTAATACCATCAAAATGAAGGTGGTAAAAAAGTGATGGTTGTCATTTTTTAATTTTTTATTTTTATTATTTATATAAATAAAATTTAATATATATTTATTAATTAATTTTTAAGTAAAATTTTAAATTTGTCGTACAACTATTTTATAATTATTTATTGTTAATACGTGTTTTAACGCGGAGTTACCGACAAGGAAGCGAAGATGATGGCGGAGTCCTAGACAAATTATTACCAAGGTAGCATTATTTAATTCTTTTTTATATTTGTTATATAATTTACTTTTATTATGTTATTTGTCAATTAATGCAATGACTTTTCTTTCATTTTTTCTTTTTTTGGTTTCATGTAGCTTTTTTGTTATCTTTAATTGTTGCTAGGGACATTGGCGCGCAACTGCCAGGGGAGTTTCCAGTGAAATGACGAAACCACCCTTGGAACTTGGCCATGATAGTTGATAGGAGGCAGGGCAGCTGAGCGGAGAGCGAATTCCCAGCTATTTAATTTTCCGCATTGACGCACGTGTCCACCGTTTTTCTATTTTATATATATATATATATATTTTTTTTTTCCTTTTTGTAGTATTTTCTTTTCCTTGTATAAATGTTTTCTTGTTCAATTATTCAAAGATACATGCTTTAAAAACAAGAGCTTTTGTCATAAATAATTATGGAACTCTATTATTATTTTTTTTGTTTTGGTTATTAAATATTAAGGTCAAACATTGCCACAATTGTCTCATATAAAAATTGATTTTAAGATTTTCAAAAAGGTGAAAAAGAAGAAGATTAGCAATTGAAATTTCAAAGGTCAAAAGGTTAGTGTAGATTACATGATGTGTGTACAAGATCAAAGGTTCCCACTTAATCAACTACTTTGCCCAACTTTTCCTAATTAATTGCCTTCTCTTGATTACAAAAATGTTTAGTATTTAGATTAAACATATAAGCTTAGACTTTGAGCAACTATAAGGTTTGAGGAGAAAACAAAATAATAGTAAGAAATAGTAACAAAGATAAATTCCACTATTTTCTAGTTTTCGTTTTATATATATTATTAATAAAAAAAATTAGGCATGTTCCAAGGAAAATCTAGAATCAGACCTTGCAAACCTCTCCAATTACTCTTCCCTAAAGATATGAATACTTAATTAGTGAGTTAGAGCATAATGCTTAATATTCAAGTCGTTTGTTCGGTGTGAGATTAAGAAATTATAATTTGGTTTAAAAATTAAAATTAAATATTTTACCTAATATTTTAAAAAAATTTAATTTTTATTTTTCTATTGCATTCAATTAAGTTATTATATTTTTATTTAAGTTAAATAGATCTTTATAATTAAAGGTTAAGTAATTTTTATTAACTAAAACGTCATGTGTCATGTTTTACTCATATGATATTGATGTAGAGTGTGAAAAACGTCATTAATAATGTTATTATATCACATCACCATCCACTATGACATGTCGATATACCATGTTAACACCACATGTTATAAAAATAAGAAGCAATGTTTTGACTATGATATTTAATCAACTATTAGTTGTAAAGATTTATTTAATTTAAATAAAAATATAAAAATTTGATTGAATGTAATAGAAAAATAAAAATTTATTTGAATTTTTTGTGAATATTTTGAAACTTTTTTAAAATACTATATCTAAATATTTTGATTTGAAATTTTAATTTAGATCTTTTTACTAATAAAAAATTGATTTAATGGATAAAATCATTTACCTTGACAAAAATCGATGTTACTAATAAACTATTTTATTACTATTAGTACTATTTAGTAAAGAGATAATTGTCTATGCCCTAACAATTATAACAAATATTTTTAAAATCTTTGAGATCACTCGTTAACAAAATCTATTATTTATTATGCTCATAAACTATATGCCTCGAGTTGTAAATTTTTTATGTGGGGGAACAAAATACGGTAGTAATTTAAGAGTACTAAGTAGAAATAAAGATGGTAGTTGGCATTAATTATCAATGTGTCAGTAATTATCAATGTGTCAGTTGATGAAGACTAAGAAGGTTCACCCACAATATCATAGGACTCTACCTCCTTTATTATGGCTTCCAATAAATTTGGAAATTTTCAGGCAGAACAATTACAGTGGCATTTGGTCCAAAAATAATTTAATAAGTAGCATATTTAGGATAATATCGTATATCAATAACTAAAAGCAAATGTATTAATGTATAATGGTAATTTTATTATTCTTATAAAATATATGGGAGATTAAAGTGACTTTTTTTCTTAATTCGTTAAAATTTCTGTTAAAAATGAGTAAATATATAATTAAAATTGAAAAAAAACAGATAAATTTAAAAGGTACAAGGACTAGATCGATAATGTATAAAAAAATTAGTAATTAAAAATAATAAATATATCGAAAATCAACTTACCTATTAAAAATAATAGGTAATGAAAAATTTCATGAATTTAACTTAAATATTGACCCAAAGATAATATGAAGAGATCATTGATCTAAATATGAATGTTGACTTAATTTTTTATGATATTGATCGACAGGGTCAGCAAGATGAATAAAGTTTGTGGATTCACTAACACGTATGCCTTGAATGAGGAAATGACATAGAAAATGCTATAGGAGGAACTAATTGAGGCCATGACAAAAAAGAGGCCATGTGGTGTGTAGGGGAGATTTTAACATAATGAGATATGAGCATGAAAAAATAGGCAGAGGTAAGGTAAGAAGATTAGTTGTTGTGTTTGAGGATTTTATCAATAACTTGGTTTGGTTGATCTGCCTTAAATAAAAAATAAATTTACTTGATGTGGCTACTATGAAGGTCTAGTTGTCACGACCCTGAATTCCCCTTCGAGCCAGTGACAATCGTCGCGACGTTTCGATAAGTATTCATACCCCGAATACCGATCGAAACATCACAAGGCTTGCGTACCAGTTTTCTCAAAAACTCCGAAACCAATTAAAATATAATATGCAAGTGGAGAACGTATATTTCATAATTAAAAATAAATCTAGCGTCTAAAATATTTGTTTAAAGTAAAAATTCCAACTATTTGAATAAAACAAAAATATTCGATAAAGTATTTTATTTTCTTAAAACACAATATTTACAAAGTCTTTCAAAAATCATTTTTATAACATAAAAGTAAAATAAATTTATTTATACAATAATAAAGATAACTAAAGTATAAAATTCAATTACAGTGACGCGTGGGCCCCCAATTAATCATGAAGGTACAGGACTGCGAATCCTTACTTTCAAAGATGTCACTTTGAGATTTCATTCTCGATGCAGTTGTTGGTCTATTGTCTATTCCGAGCTTGAAAAATGTATAGGAAGAAGGGTGAGATTTCACAAATCTTAGTGAGTAAACATATACTCTCTAAACTATCTACAATCGAGTAAATTGAGACAAATAAAATGTTCCTTCCAGTATGTTTTTCATAACATAAATTTTCATTGTACTCAAAACGATTAACTTGGCTTATGGATTTCACAAAACTTGGCTTATGTCAAAATCATTCTCAGGGATACCCCAGCTGGAGGCATCTAACCGAGACCGCCAAGGCTATTAAATCTCTTATACTCACTTTTCATCTGAAAAATCTAGTCATTCCTTGGTGTTAGTTAAGTCTCACACTCACATGGTGGTTCGCGTGAGGTGCACTCAAACTTTACCTCAAGAGATGCCCTACACACGACTCTTCTTATCGAGGTAAGAATATATCTAGGAATTGTGCCACTCTTATAAGCTGGTCCATGGAACCTGCCACTGCAGCAGAGAATTTATCTACCACCAAATTCATAAAAATTCTTAACTGCATGATATGGCCATTTATTTTTCTACCTAGCCTCTCTTAAGCTGCTCAAAACAGTTCTAATATAAATTTAACATAATAACAAATATCAATTCTGCCATTCATACTAACAAAATATCATAAGCCATTCAAATCAAAAATACAATTTATTTCACAACACATTCCAATCTCCGATTACTTTATTTTTAAAACCATTATTCAATTTTCCAGAAAATTTATAAAATCATTTTATAAAATCACATTTTCCAATAAAACACAACAATTTGGCATTGAAACCATTTTTCATAAAATCACCTGATTGAATAAAACTACTATAGATAATTAAGACGATATATGAGTATTCACTATACTAGGAGTAGATATACTCCTATTCTCGGTCCTCGGGTGTAGTCTTTTACCTGTATCAGATAGCTCACCACCTATCCACAATACATGATACAAAAATTCAATAATTTGTATCAAATCATTATAAATTATTTTAGACTCTTATCCATACGTATGCACTAGATAGGGTTTGAAATGTCTAGACAATCGCTTAATTGCGATGTCTGACCTAACTCGCATATACACGATGTAAATTCATAAAATCTCCAATTTAACTTCAATTCCATCCATTTCAATTTCAATTATCCAATTATATCCACAATACCTCAATGACAGTGAATTTGGTCCAATTTATCAGTCTGAACTATAAATTACGCTTTTACCCCTAGTGGGTAAAATTTTCAATTTTTGTACCGAAAATTCCCATTTAATTTTCAACCTCATAATTCATCATTTTTTCATCCAATTCTCTTCAAATAAAGTCAACCTCATTTTCACACACCATTGGCTAGATTCGGCCTAGAGAAATTCATGGAGAAAATGAATATTTTTCTAGTTGTTTTACTCATAAACATGCTAAACTAACACTAAACACTAACATAGTTCAAAATCAAATTAATCTAACAACTTTCTCTCTCTAAACCCATATGATCAGATTTGAATTCATCATCAAAACACATAATTTAACCATGGAAAATAAAGAGAATACATGGAAATGATAGATCTTAAGCTAAACTTGAAAAATTATACCTTTAAACATTTGATTCCTTGAAAAATCACACCTTTTTCTTGATTTTCTTCCACCTAGGGTTTTATTTTTGGTTGCTCTCTCTTCCTTGCTGGTTTGGCCAAATTTTAGGAGAAGAAGGCTGAAAATTTGACCTTTTTATCATTTAAATAAAATAATATTATTTTATTATACTTTTTAACTTTTTTATTAATTTATTTTTTTTCTTTCTTTGACTTTTATCCACCATCCATTCTTCACTTATCCACTCATTGTAAGAAGTTTCTAGACTCTTCAAAAAAAATCTTGGTTGAGTAATTTTTAAAAATTACACTTTTACCCCCGAAAAGTCAAAAATTACATTTTTACTCCAAAAATTGAAAAATTGCTAGAATGTATAATTTTCACTCCTCATACTCATATCACACTCCAAATAATTAAATTTGATCAAAATCCTTTGAAAATTCAATTTTCGATTTCAGGTGGTAAAATTACCATTTTGCCCATATACTCCAAAAATATCGAAAACTCATATTTTTCACTGCTAAATCTTTCAATTGTACTTCAATACTCATATCATACTCAAACATGTCAAATGGGGCTAAGAAAATCTTTTCTAAAAATTTCCATTTTGTCCTCAAATTGCAAAATGACCATTTTACCCTTAACTGGTCAATTTTTCAGATTGACTCCAAATCGGACCTCGAACTCCGAATTACCATTTTGAGTCATCCCTGGACTGTGAAATTTTCAATTTTATCTTTAAGATCTCGATTTTATCTTGTTTGAGGTTTAATCGACTTAACTGTACTTCTAGAGGCAATATCGTCTTTTAACGATTTCTCCGGAATTCTTCAATATACAAACATTCTATCAAGCATGTAAATGACATTGCGATCACTTTATAGGATAGGGTTTGACATTGGTTTTCAATCGATTGGATGGATTCTTATTAGACATTGAGTGGCTACAATATGAACAAAAGCTTTTTTAAGAATGCCTGCCAAGTTTTCTCTTAAACCACAACCCAATGATCTTAAGGTCAAACAATGTTGACTGAGGGCTTAAACCCTTCTAGCTATTCAACTACTAGCTAGATGAAAAGAGTTTTCAAGAGTTGTTGTTAGGCTTTTGGTAGAATAATGTGTAGGAAGGAGAAATAAAGAGCGAGATATAGAGTAAGCCAAGGGATATGAAAACAATTATTAAAGATTGAAGAACAAGGGTGTTAGAAAACACACAATTGCAAATTGAATGTCTTGAAAAAGAACTTAAGGAGTTCAATTCTCAATATTAGGTGATGGGTTATAAGCAGGAAAAACAAATGGAGATAAAGGACAAAAAATGTTAAGTTATAGGCACTTTATCGTAAAGGAAAAAGGGAATGTATAAATGTAAAAACCATGAGTAAAATGGGTTAAGGATAGAGATTGAAAAACAAAGTATTTCCACGATTTGACTTTTAAAAGGAGGAAAATAAATCACATTGAGAAAATTCAAAGGGCAAAAAGGTTAAGAAATGATCCACTGGGCATCAAAGAAGAAAAAGTGACCAATCATTATGAGAAATTTTATAATGAAAAAATGGTGTTAGATGTGGTTAACTTTGACAATTAATTTAGGAAACTCAATAAAAACTTTGCTAACTTCTTAGAAAGGCCATTTAAGGAAAATGAAGTTTGAGAAACAATCTAAAGATGCTATGGGAACAAGTCCCCAAGGCTAAACAGATATAATTTGATTTTTTTCAAGAATCAATGGAATGTGGTGAAATTCATGAGGGAATTCTATAAACACGGACAACCCAAGTGCAAGGTGAATGCATCATTTATTGATTTGATACCCAAGATCCCAAATCCCAATAGTTTGAGTGAGTGCAAATTGATCAGCTTGGTAGGCAATTTATACAATATGAGGGTTAAGACTTAGGCCAACATATTGAGAAATGTAATTGATGAAGTTATTAGGAGGAACGAATTTGCTTTCATTAAAGGAAGGCAATTGATGGTTATGCACTTATAGCAAATGAAACAATGGATTAGATAAAGAAAAAAAATGGTAGGGTGATTTTAAAAGTTGATTTCAAAAAAGCCTATGATAGCATGAACTAGAAAATTTTTTGATTTAATTATGAAAAAAATGGGATTCGGGGAAAGACGGAAAGAATGAATTAAGAAGTGCATTACTTTGGTTTCAATCTTAATGTTAGTTAATGGATCCTTAATGAGGTAATTTCGCATGAAGATGGGATTAAAACAAGGATGGTCGCTATTGCCCTTCCTATTCAACATGGTTGCAAATGCTTTTAGTTGTATGTTGAGAAAGGTAAAGGAATTGGGGGTATATAAAGGGTTTGAGATAGGGAATAATGGGTTTTCAACCACTTATCTTTAGTATGTGGACAACATGATATTGTTTTGTGAGCCCAATTTGGAAAACATTATTGTTGACTTCATATGTTTTTTATGATAACAAAATATTCCTCACTCATTAATGTTTAACTTCACTATTTTAGTGTGTAAAATTTAATCTTATGCCCTTAATAAAACTGTTAATTAAAAGCAAGTTAAGAAGTTTGCTAAGTTTAATGAAGAGTTAATCAATTAAGAAGGAAAGAGCAAATAATGAACAAAAATAGAACCCTAGTAACTGATCATCAAGAGACCATAATCAGCCAAAGCATGGTTGTGTGATATGTTGAAGTAAAACAGAAATATGCTAATTAGTTAAGAGGTTTGGTTAATCGATTAAAATACAAGGTTTTACTATCTTCAAGCTCCAAAAACAAGTTTCAAACTATAGTTGACCTTTGAAGGGAGTTGAAACGGAGAAGTTCAAAATTCAAATATCTTCTAGTCGATTAAAGCTAGTTTTAAATGGTTATGGTTAAAGGAAGAAAAGTTTCAATCAATTAAGGGAAGAGTTAATCAATTAAAGGAAGACTGTTGTGCAGACAAGTGAAAATAAAAAGTTTGTAATTAGTTAAAGCAAAGAATACAATAACATGATAGTGTAAGGCAGAAAAGCTGTAATCGATTAGAGTTGTCTATAACCAATTAGCCCAAGTCTGTCTGCCTATTTGAATTTAAATACTAGAGAACAAAATAATGGCTAGAAGTGCATTAGAGTTGTTTTTAATAGCTAAAAACTGTCTCTAATAGAAAAATCTGACTTTTCAAGTATAAAAAGAAGCTCCTATGGTCAAAAAAAGTGGATTTGAAGAGAAAAAAGTTACTTTGAGCAAAAAAGCCAAATATTTTTCATTAAAAATATTTGTTTTTCATTCCAAATCCAAAAAAGGGGTTTGAACTTGATTGTAATTTGTCCAGACTTGTAAAGGTACTTAGTTGTACTTCTTTTTTTTTTTCTTGAAAAATTAAAGTGTGGGAAGTATTATAAAGATTGTTATAAGGGATTAAAGCTTAGGTTAGAAGCTTACCTTGTAAAAGCTTATGGAAGCTGTTAATTTCACTAGTTTAGTGAAGTTGGGTTAAAAATCTTTGATTAAGAGATCAAGGTAGTGGATCTAAGTCAAAGGGACCAAACCACTATAAATACTTTTGCATTGTCCATTTCTCTTTACCCTTATTTACTTGTTATCTAGTAATTTTAACAAGTTATATTCCTTCCCTTCATTTGATTGATTAAGTTCTCTTTAAGCTCTAAAGAGTTGAACAGAAAATTTTTAGTACTATTCACCTCCCTCTATCACTCTAACGGGACCAACAATTATGGCATTGAAAAGAATATCTTGATGTTTCCAAGCATCTTAAGACCCAAAATTAACTTCCTCAAGAACCACTTAATAGGAATAAGAATTAATTAGAAAGTTACTGAAAGTTGGGCGAGGAGTATCTCATGTCAAGTAGGAAAAACTCTCATCACATGTATTAGGCTATCATTGGGTGCGAATCATAACTCCACAAAATTTTGAAAATCAGTACTTGAACGAGTGTGATCAAAACTTGTTGGTTGAAAGTTGAAAACATTATCCTTGGGTGAAAGAGTGACTCTACTTAGATCAGTGTTGGCAAGCTTGTTAATATTTTACATGTCATTTCAAATTCCATCCATGAAATTGAAAAAATTCAAAAGAGGTTTTTGTGGGGTGTGGAATAGAAAAGAAAAATTCATTTTGTGAAAATGGATAGGTTTGTGAGTATAATGAATGTGGGGATATTGGGATTATGGACTTAAAGGTGAAAAATCATGTTTTGTTGAATAAGTGGATTTGGCAATATGGTAAAAAGAGAAATAGTCTATAGAGAGAAGTGGTAATGGAAACCAAAATGATCTTTCCATTCTTTTTGCTAGACATGAGTGCAAACAAGAATGCAAATAAGAAAATTTTAACAATATGGAAAAGAATTATAGTCTCATTTTCGTTACTAACAAATATTTCTTACAGGTGGTTTCTATCATTGGTTTTATAGTCAGTAATGGTGAAAATATTATCTTTGGGCATGACGAATCGATTGAAAAGGTTATATTGGCACATTATTTTCCTAGAATCTTTGCATTGGCAACAAACAAAAAGGGAAATATTTTAGATTATGGTAAGAGGGATGATTGTAAATTGGTGTGGGACTGAAGCTTGAGAAGGAGTTTATTTTATCGAAAGATTGAACAATGGGAGCAATTAAGAGATACTCTTTGGGATTTTTCAGCTTAGCAAAGAACTCAAAGATGATGAGGTGTGAAAAAAGGGAAGCTAGTAAGATCTATATGGCCAAGTCGTTTTTTGATCATGTTCTCACCCCTAGTGAAAAAATTGATAGCATATGAAAACATGTGTGGGCAAACTTGACTTTATTTAGAGATAAGATGTTTGTTTGGTAGTTGATGCACGGTAAGGTTGTCGTTAAAGATAAGTTAGCCAAAAAGGGTATGTTTCAAAATAACTCAATATTGTGCATGTTATGCAACGTGGAAAGGGAAATATGTTGTTACTTTTTTGTTATTTGTTGTGAGACATAGAAAATTTGGATAAGTTGGTGCAAGGCTTAGAGCTATGTTTGGACATTACCAAGGAATGTTAAATTCTTCTTTGAGGAGTGGAAAAGAGCTTAGCTTGGTGAGATGGATAAAAAGATATGGAGAATGGCATAATTCACAATTGTTTAGTTATTTTGGAAAAATATAAATGAGGTGGTGTTTGGTGAGAAAAAGTGGAATGTCAATTAGTGTTTGTAGCTGGTGAAACTTAAAGTGGCTTCTTAAGCTAATGCCAAGTGGCTGAATGAATACATGTCAGTGTTGGACATGTACAAACAACTTCTAATTCACAAACAACTTGAAAAAAATGTGTAAATAAAGAAAAAATGATTAAATGGGAGAAACCAAGGTAAAGACAGATGAAGTTCAATGTAAACGAAGTTGCTAAAGGGTGCCCGAGGCTTGTTAGGATCAAAGGATTACCTAGGAATACTAATGGTGAAACTAAAATCATACTTTTCAAGTCCATTAGTACCAAAAATTCCAACTTAGCAATGACTATGACAGTGAAGGAGGCATTCCTCATTTTTTTCAATATCGACGTGGAAGGATGAGTACAAACTTCTCATTGAAATTGACTCGAGCAACGTTATTAAATGGACTCAATACTTGGAGATAGTACCTTGGAGGTTGAGAAAGTGGTTGTTGCAAATTGAGAGATTGAAGGAAAAACTTGAAGGATGAAAGATTCAACATGTTAAGGGAGAGGTAAATTAGAGAGCTAATAATCTAGTAAAGGATGGGGTGTAGTTGCAGACAACAATACTACATGTTTTCTAGTAGGTTTGTCATTGGTTATGGTTTGTATTTTTTATCATTGCATTGAATTGATTGTGCTACTAGTCCATATCTTGCTCTAGTTGTTGGTTAGTGTGTCATTTGAGATGTTGTTATGGTTGCTGGATTTTTTATTCTTTGTGTTGTGAATTGTTAGGAAAAGAGGTTGTTACCTTTTTTTGTGTATAGAGTTGTCTAGGAATTATTTTTTTAATAAGGTCACCTATGATAATGCAAAGTGCAAGCATGACGTGCTTTTTATTTGTTAGTGCATGTGTATGAAGGTAAGGGCTTGGGTTATCTTTTTGATGGGGATGGGTGAAATTGAGGGGCATTGGGGACATATACTTGTCTGTGTTGTGGAGTACATAGTCCAATACCATAAGATTTTTGTTTAATTTACAAGTGAGGTATTAGAAGGAGGGGAAAAATTCTTTCAGTCGATGGTAATGAAAGAAGTTGCATAATTTTCAAAAAAAGAAAAAGTTAATGGTTATTAGTAATATTTTTTTTTTAAAAGAAGAAAGAGAAGAGTTATGTTTCATAGAATCAAATGGAAGCTACCATGAGATTACTCCTTTTAAGTCTTTATGAGAAAATACATTTTTTTTTATATTTACATTATTCTAGAGAAGGAAAAAATGATACTTTAACAACCCTTGTTAAACAAGTTGAATGAAATTGGTAAATGAAAGATTTATTAGATAGGGCAAATTTTCAAAGGAATGTGGCTTTCATTCAATTTGTAGTGGAATCCAATATTGCACTAGCTATCCTCAAGGTCCGTTCCTACCTTTGAATATTGGATTTATTATTACATGTAGATAGCTTTCAAACAAGAACTAGTTACCAACTTGTACTATGCTGTCGTAGTTATTAATTGACATATAGTAACATCATTTTGTTTAAAAATTATTTTGAATAGTTAAATAATTTGATAATACATTTTAAGGTAAAATACTTGATACCCTTAAGTTTTAATTAAAATTCTAAACGAGTTCTTTAATTTTTGAAATAAACACTCCATCTCAAAACAATATCTTTCGTTGAACACATAAATCTAGTTGTTAATCAATTATTAGTGTTTCGTTAGTTTGATAACGTGGCAACATTGAAATAATAATTTTACTTTTTATTAATTTTAAAAATTATTATTATATAATTTTTATTTTTTTATTAATTTATATATATGTATATATATACACATGGAGAGACAGCGACGGACTTATACTAATGTTATAACTTTGAATCATTACACACTTTAATATCTTTTTATATAAATATATTATATTTTAATCATTTCAAATATGATGCGTTGTATATGGAGGAGAGACGCATACTTCAATAAATTGTAAATGTATAATTTTTTTAATTTGACAGAAAAGGGTCTACAGAGATTTTCGTACTGACAAATAAGGAAAAAGCAGTTTTGCTTTTGGTATCCAGAGTTGGGAAAACTAGATCGGAGATTGCAGCTTTTGTCACAGTTGCTTGCCCAAGCACATGTGAGGCTGCCCCACCACCCTTGTCGTTTGCTTATACACCACATGTGACTCACTCCACTTCATTGCCCCCCCAATTATTCCAATTCCCAAACATATGAAAACTAATCATACGAAATTAACCCCTTTTTATCTCTCTTTTACAAAAATTTACTATGTAAGACGAAAATATATCTAAGCCATGATTGGGTTGGTCCCCCCAATAATCATTCATTCTATCTTGTGCATAATCCTAGATTATCCTATACTCTCTAGCCTTCACAAATTTCTCTTTGGGAGGATTGTCATGTGACCTCCTTTAGAGCTAATAAATAAATAAATAACCATATGTTTAATTTCTTCTAAGCTTTAACCATGACATGAAGCCTTTTCACTCAAATTGCAATTGGTTTTGTCACTTCATGTGAGTCGTTTTTATTGAGAGTTGCTTTGAAACAGTGATGGTATTAAGAGGAGGTCGGTCCATTAATTAATCCCATGTGGGTATACATATGCCTACCAAGATAGCAACTTCATCACTGATTGATCAACAATTAGGCTATGCACCTATTGTCTTTATCCACAACCATGAATTTTTTTTATTTTTTTTAAAGTTTATTTGATCACATACATACCTATATATTGCATTATCGATCTAGAACCACTATGACTTATATGTTCATAAATGCTTAATTTTTTTTTTATCATTTTAAAGAAAAGAAGAGTTTGAGAGGGAATGGTTCAAGTCTGGTACGGTGATTTTGTCACATGTAACGTGCATGCTTGTTCATCTACTTAGTGAGCATTAAAGTTATACCTAATATTAATATAAATATATATGAATTCCAATACAAAAAAGCTTTTGAATTACCCCTAGTATAATGGGTGGTTAGACTTCAAAGCAGCACTTGATTATTGAGTGGGGGATGAAGGATTGGAAAGGAGCTTTGGGAATTAATTAATAAAGTTGATTGCATGATTACTGTCATGCAAATAGATGGGGAAGTCTTGAGACTTTGTTATGTGTATTCTGGTATTCTCTTCTCCATTTTACATGAGCAAGAGCAAATGGGTTAAATTGGTGAAAAAGACACGGGTGGGGGTGGCCAGCTCTTTGGTAAAAGGGGACAAAAGTTGTTGTCAATGTGACAAAAAAGGGAAAGACTTTTTGGGTGATTGAAAGCTGAGACCAAATCATCCTCAATTATCCCATCTTTTTGTTTGCTTTTAGGATTTTCATAGGTGATGGTTATGATCACCATCCTTGAATTTGCTGCTTCCTGCTTTCGAACCATTTTTGAGGAAAAAGAGAGAAAGCCAGGGCTACCATTAAACTTGGGATTGGAAAACCAAACAAAAATTATCGGCATGAATGCTTTTCTCTTCCTCACATGCTATCAGCCACCTTATTTATCATCCTCAAGGATATAGGCTGGGGTTTGTTATTGAGATGAGAAGCCACTATCCTATACTCTTCATTCTTAAAGGTCTTTAATAAATTATTGAAAAATTTAAACCCATTGGGAATTAAAATTTTTGATAAATTAAAAATTTACTCTCTTAGCATTCCTTCTAGGGGTTTTTCTCCCTAAACAATGTGTACTCAATTTTTATCTTCCCTACCCAAAAAAAAAATATATTTTTATCTTCAAATAGGGATATATATTTTATTTTTTGAAATTGGGTATTTTAAGTCATATCATATTATTTTGTTTTCGATGCGCATGTCATATTGTGTCTGCATGACCAAAACATATCATATGGTTTCTTAAATTCAATATTTTCGCTCAAACTTGCATTGTTCTCATGCTGTACAAAAATACAATTAAGAGAGCTTATACAATTATATAAGATTAGACTTTTAATGGATATCGTGTCATGTCAAAGTGACAATCTCTAGGGCTGTTATAGAAATTGTACACTAGAGTAACTTAGAGGTGGCATAACATAAAAGAGTAAGAAAAGAACAAAGTATTATCAATCAATAAGAATGGATGTGAGATTGCTAGAAAAATCAATAAGAAGATAAATTTGAATATTTGTTCAAATTTATATAGAAAAGAACAAAAATTTAGCTAGGGATACAAACAAAAATCAATTGAAATGTTGTGTTAATTCCCATTGTAGTTTTTCCTTTCTCACTAGTACAAAATAGAAATGAATGAATGATTGTGAACTAGTTCACATATCTTATTTTTGTGAGAACGAACTGGTTCATGTTCTTCATTTTTTTGGTGTTTTATTAATTTAAAACCAAATGGCTATATACTGAAATGGGGCAATCTACTGAGAAATCTATTAAGCCCAGCCCAAGTCATTTGCCCCAAAATCCCACTTTGTTGTTCTTTGGTGGTTACCCAAATTCCCCTTTGTATTTTTGGCCATAAGCCAGACCCAGCCAGGTCGCCTTTGCTCTCTTTTAAATCCAGAATTTCCCTCTCCCAAGTCTCAACCAGGCCTGGTAATTGGAAGACAATTGAACTTGAGTTTAATGGATGATTTCATGATTTAGGATGGTCCCATTTTTCTTCTTGAATCTGGGTTCCTGGCACAGGATGTTAAAGGAGAGGAGATCCTTGACATTTGTAATTGCTGTATCTGGTGGCTAGATTAAATGGTACCTGAAACTATTGGCTCGCTTTTGCACCAATGCTCCAAAACCAAGGCATTTCGCAGTGGTCTTTCACTTCATGCTGCCGTCTTCAAGTTTGGTATGCAGGCAGATGTCATTGTCTCCAACCATGTCCTCAACATGTATGCAAAGTGTGGCAAGATTAGTTTTGCTCGTCAGGTATTTGATGAAATGTCTGAAAAAAACCTTGTTTCTTGGTCTGCCATGATCTCTGGTTATGAACAGGCTGGGGAGCCTTCCTCAGCACTTGATTTACTTTCCCAAATGCGCCTTGCACCCAATGAGTACATATTTGCCAGTGCGGTTAGTGCTTGTGCCAACCTTTTGTTGTTAGTGGAAGGACGACAAATTCATGCTCAATCATTGAAGTACGGATACGCGCCTGTCTCATTTGTTTCCAACTCCCTTATCTCAATGTACATGAAATGTGGTCATTGTAGGGATGCATTGTCAGTGCATTCTGGGGCATCAGAAGCAAACGCTGTATCTTATAATGCTCTAATTACTGGATTTGTGGAAAACCAGCAGCCTGAAAAGGGTTTTGAAGTTTTTAAACATATGCATCAACAAGGCCTTATGCCAGATCGCTTTACTTTTGTGGGATTACTAGGGAGTTGTGCTGACTTAGATGCTTTACATAGAGGAATGGTATTACATTGCCAGACAGTCAAGCTTGGACTTGACTCCACCGCTTTTATAGGTAATGTGATCATGACAATGTACTCCAAGTTTTCTTCAATACAAGAGGTAGAGAAGGTCTTTGAATTCATCGAGGAAAAGGATGGCATTTCTTGGAACACATTTATAGCTGCTTGTTCTCATTGTGAACATCATGAAAAGAGCTTGAGAGCTTTCAGAGAGATGTTTAATGAATATCACACAAGACCGGATGATTTCACTTTTGCCAGTGTCCTTTCTGCATCTGCTGCGCTTGCTTCAATACTTTACGGCAAGCAGATTCATGCTTATCTGATAAGAACAAGGCTGAACCAAGATATTGGAGTTGGTAATGCGCTCACAAACATGTATGCTAAATGTGGTTCCATTGCATATGCATACCACGTATTCAACAGGATGTCTCATCACAATCTTGTCTCATGGAACACCATCATTTCTGCATTTGGAAATCATGGGCTTGGAAGCAGACCCCTTGAACTCTTTGAGCAGATGAGAGCAATTGGATTAGAACCAGATTCTGTGACATTTGTTGGACTTCTGATGGCTTGCAATCATGCTGGTTTGGTAGATAAAGGCCTCCATCTTTTTAATTCTATGCGAGAAACCTACGGTATTGCCCCTGATATAGAACATTTTTCTTGTCTTATCGACTTGTTGGGACGAGCTGGGAGATTAAATGAGGCAGAGGATTACATGAAAAAGTATCCTTTTGGACAAGATCCAGTTGCCTTAGGGAGCCTGCTGTCTGCGTGCAGACTGCATGGAGATGTAGTCATGGGGGAACGTTTAGCTAAACAGCTTCTGAAACTTCAGCCAGTGAGCGCTTCACCTTATGTATTATTGTCAAACTTGTATGCGTCAGATGAGATGTGGGATTGTGTTGCAGAGGCGAGGAAGATGTTGAAGGGAAGTGGACTGAAGAAGGAAGCTGGGTACAGCCTGGTTCAAGTGAAGGGAAATTTTGTAAAATTTACAATAGGGGATTTTTCTCATGCAAGGATTGATGAGATGATGGACGCACTCAAAACTTTAGCTTGGGAAGGAGGCGGCATTTCTTTGGATCGTACATCCTAGTATACTTCATTATTTTTATTCACTTTAAATTTCAAATCAATTTATAAACACGATCAATATAATTGGAAAAATGACTAAAGCCCAAAATACTCGAAGCTCAAGTGATTTGAATTCGTAATAACACCAATTTAAAAACAATTTAAATATAAAGTGATCTCAAAACGAAATGGCACAATTACAAAGTTAACACTTGATTGGCTCAATAACCACCTCTACTAAATATCTTGCCCTACTTTGCTCTTTGATGCAAAATAAAGTAATAAAAGCAGGAAAATTAGGGTTCCATTTTCGAACCAAGCAAAAGCTAACAGCAACCCTATCATTTGGCTTGCATCATATTTAAGTATAAACCTCCGCAGTCAGCTCCATTATCAAAAACACAAAGCTCAGAAAAGAACCCAGATGGATACAAGGGTGAACAAAACAATCAAAGATATTGCACAACAAGCAAGGATACAATTGAAGAGCAGAAAAAGGAATCAAGAACTAAACTATAACACTAGAAATACAGGATCCAACAACTGGATGATAATTACAAAAAATAAAAGAAGTCATGTGTGAGACTAAGTAAAGTGAGCAGACTATGATCCACGAGCCACACGAAACCAGAGTGAAACAGTTCATTGGCATGCTAGATGCACCTTCCATCAGTTTTAAAGGGACCTTTTCTCTTAAGCCTTTTCTTCATCATCTCAGCCCATTTCGTAAAGACATTAGCAGCTTCAAACTTACCAGAGAACTTCATCTTTCGAGCTAAATCCTCAAGTATGTCAGGTTTCCCAGCTCTAGAGAAATCAGCTCCAAACTTGTTGTAATCAAGATGAGGAGCTTTCATTCCTTTCTCCATCATTTCTTCTAAAAATTTACAAGCCTCGCCTGATCTACCTAGACTGATCAGTCCTCCAATGAAAATAGCATATGCATTATCATCGGCGCAAAACCCCTTTTCATTCATCTCATCCCAAATTGCACGACCCATGTCATAATTTCTGGTCTGGAAGAAAGATTTCATGATCATGTTGAAAGTGTGAATCGTTGGTTGAATTCCACTCTGAATCATCTTCTTGTATACCCTCATTGCATCCTCCGGCATTCGTTGTCTTGTCAACAATTTAATCAGGGCATTGTAGGTTTGGCCATCGGGCGGACAACCCTTTTCTTGCATCTCCTTTAACAATCTGTAAACCACGTCCATCCTTTTCTGATTTCCAAAACCAGTGATCAAACATGTGTAAACTGCCGCATCTGGCTGACATCCAGAATCAAGCAGCTCATCAAAATATCCAACTGCTTCATTCATCTTGGCTTGCTTGCAAAACTCCCGAATGATAATTGTATAGCTCCGAACATTAGGCAAAGGCCCCTTAGCCTTCATGACCTCAAACAACTTCACTGCATCAGATCTCTTCCTACTCCTCAACAGCCCTTCAATCATAACATTATGTGCGACAATATCAGGCTTAAATCCCTTATCAATCACCTCATTCCACACCCTCCCTGCTTCCATCAAATTCCTCACCCTGCACCAACCATTGAGCAATATCGTATATGTACTTAAATTGGGTGTAAACCTGTCTCTCAACTTCTCAAAAAGGGCTTGCGCCTCTTTCGCAAGCTTAACCCTCACAAGACTATCAAGCAAGCAATTAAGAGTATCAACACCCGCTTTATATTTATACTTCTTCATTAACTCAAAGATCCCAATGGCTTTCTTCCTCTCCTTGGCGGCCGCAAAAGCTTTCATAGCAATAATAAAAGTCTCCATTGTCATAACACCTTTGGCACCCATCTCTTCAAGCATCGCTACCATGGTCTCAAATTGCCTATTCTTCGCTAAAACATTCATCATTTTGTTATAAGTCATGGAATCATGTTCAAACCCTGGCTTTTGTGCGGCCCAACAGAAAAACCTAAAGGCCGGTTTTCTGGCGTGCCGGAACCGTTCGAGCACATCCATGACCAAATCATGAGTAGGATTAATCCCACATTCATCTAAAACGGCCTCCATGTTTCGATCTAAGCCAAATAATTCATCGATCACCTTGCATATTCTCTGAACTTCCTTCGGATCCACTCTAGACTTAAAGCTGTCACCAGAACTATCAGATTCATGGTCGGCTTCAGAATCTGTATCACCGTCAGTGAAGCTAGAGAAGTTCCTATGATTGAAATCTAAAACATTGCGGGCCAAAGAAATGGAATTGGCTAGCAGTTTTTCTTGTAAATAATGGAGCGAAGAGGAGTGTGGCAAAAGAAATGGAATTTGACAAGTAACACGACGGAGACTACAATAAGGAGAAGAATGAAGCAAACTAAACAAGGGCAGAGAGCTACCACAAGGAAAGAACACTTGCTCTCCTCCACGTCGTCGTGTTTCTCGTAGTCTTGGTCTCTGATCGAGAAAGAGTAACTCTGAAATTCGGTCGCCATGGAAAAAACTGTAACAATGCTGAAGGTTGCCGTCTCGTCGAATGAAGCTCGTGACCTTCGTGGAAGTCCTCAGCGGAAGAGACATTTAACCGCCATTAAAGGGAGGAGGAAAGTGGAAAATGAGAAGTGAGAGTGGAGGGGTTAAGTTCCTTCGGTTGCTCATTCTTGGGCTTGGCTGAGGATCCTCCAGGAGCAAGGAGCCCATTTCATTGGGTTGAAAAATGGTTTGATAGGAGTCGGGTATAGCATTCGAGAAAGGAGGGAGAACAATGAGTGGGCTGTTATTAATTGGAATTTTGTTTTATTTTTATTTTTTTTTGAAAAGGAAAAAGAGATTTGAACTTGTTTTAAGAGATCATATATTAACCAATGAGTCAAATGTTTGGATGTTTAATTGAAATTTTGGTTGATAGATTTAGTTTTAAGAGAAATATGTAGGTATGATCTATTCAATTATAGGCTTTGCATATTTCATTTGGGTCAAATGTGGATAAGCTTAACTTAAAACACATTTTATTAAGGTTGGGATTCATGTTTGGTTCATAGAATAAAATTGAAGAAAAATAAAATGATTATTTTATAAAAATAAAAATAGAATATAAATAGTTATTATGTAGTTTAATTCATAAAATGAAATTTGTCATTATGTCATTATTTCAATGTTTGAAGTTTATGATGGTAATACAAAGTCAATAATGAAGTTTATGTTGTGCTTTTCTGATTTTTACTTATATAAAAAATTAATGGTGTTTGAAATAGAAATTGAAGAACTAAAATTTTATCGCCTTCAAGAGACAAATGGACTCAATTTTCGCATTGCAAATTCAATTGCAGATTGTGATGGAAAACAATCATAATCTTCCATAAGGTTTTTACTTGTTTTTGCTATTAAAGAAAGATAAATTGCCTTAAGTCTTTAGGATTTTACTCTAATTCATCTCAAGTCCTTTAATATTAAAAATAAACACCTCGTATCAAAATAATATACTTTGTAAGATATATAAGACTTAATATTACTTCATCGTTTGAGTTTTTTTTAACTTAATGACACAATATGAATTCCCATTTTACCTTTTCTGTGTCAGAAAAATAACAAAATTATACTCAGCTTATTTAGATAAAAGTTGGGTTGTGTTTGTATGGTAATGACATGAAACAGCATACAACACTTGTGGAGGGTAGATTGACATGCGCTACAAGGAAGAGGAGGAGAACGGAAAGTGGATTCTTAAAGGCTAAAGTAATCATTAAACAATTGGAAGAGGGTCCATAATCAGGTGCTTCATCTCCATCGTTCTACCTCGATATCATAGTGAGATTCAGGGTTCATTTGATAACTAAAATATAAGTTGCTGAAGTCAATACTCTTTTGTGTAAAATATTTTATTGGAAAATTTAATAATTTTTATTATTTGGGAAAATTATTGAAAATATTTTGAAAAAAAACTCCCACTTCTAAAGTTTTAATTGAAATTTCAAACGGGTCTATTAGTTTTTAAAATAGACACTCTACTTAAAAAATGCAAATGGTTAATAGAGATTATGAAAAGACTAAAATGTCATTTCTTTCTTTATTAATTTAAAAAGTTAGTATTATATTTTTTAAAAGAGTAAAAAAAATAAAGAGCACCAACCAAGAGAGGAAAGCATCGATCAATGCTCCCAAGGGAGGGGAGCACCAGATCGGTGGTTCGAAGCCCTTAGGGAGGTTTTTTTTTTTAAATTAATAAAATTATATAATAGTAATTTTAAAAATTAATCACTGGTAAAATTATCTTTTTATCCTTGCAATGTCATCAAGTTGATAGAAACACTAACGATTGACTAACGACTAGACCTACGTATCTAGTGAAATATATTTTTTTGGGGTGGAGTATCTATTTTGAAAGCTAATGAACTTCTATGTAATTTCGATCAAAACTTAGGGGGGTAAAGGTATTTTACTCAAATATTTTCTATTATTTGGATCAATTTATAAAAAATATTTTCAGTATTAATTATTTTCAAATATTTCTTCATCTCAAAATTTTTTTGAGAAAAATATTTAGGAACATTATAATACGATAAACTAATACCTTTTTACTAATTTTAACTAATAAAAAATTTACTACACAATTCCAAGTTCTCAAAATTCAAGCAACCATTCTTAAGCATAACAAAGTAGAAACTCATCTCAAAATTAAACGCTTTAAGCATGAGCAGGATCGATTAATGTCCACCATCAACCTTTAACATTTATCATGCACGACAAAAAAGTCCATTGTGCTTTAAAGTTCGAAAGCCAAGAAATATAGGCAATCTAGACAATTGAGTTTTCTCAGCTTAATTTAGATAGCTCTTTTTTTTTCAAGTCAGTACATGCCTACTGTTATTCTTTCGAAGCTTATTATGTTGGATGAAAATGTTTTCTAGTGCTTTTACAGAACCTAGAAAAAGGGAAATCTTTCTTTCTATTTTGTAACTTTGCATTATATATCTATGCTTGATTAATGTTATCTTATATTAATTCAAAAAAAAAAAGAAAAAAAATGAGTAGGATTTCTAGCACCAACATGAGGAGCTTGACCAAGCTAACTAGGCTTTGGCATATTGTCCCTACATTTAAGGAAGCACTGCGCAAGTAATGGTTCCTTCTGTTAGTGTGAGATCAAGCCAAAATCAATGAGTGTACACACATAAATCATAAATCAAGGTAAAATCAAAACCATGAAATAAGTGGAAATGGGAGTATGATTTGGTCTCAATTTGGGGCTGAAAACAAGAAAAGAGATACAAGCGTTCAACAACGGAACAAAAGAATAAAAGACAATAAGCAGAAGAAAGAAAGAGTGAAGTCGACGACAGACCATTCGTGGTGGCTGCAATAAGAGAGAAAGACATGGTTTTGATAATGAAAAAGATAATGAAAGAAAGAAAGAGAAAAAAGGAAGAAAGAAAGAAAGAAAGGAAAGATCCTATGATGTTGGTGACAATGGTGGAAGGATAATGTTGAATTGTAGTTTGATTAGGATAGTTTAATTCTAATTAAACTAGTATACCATGTTGAGATAGTCTTTAAATTTAGTTTGACTAGTATAACATATCTTAATTATATCAGGATAAGATTATTATACTTGGCCCTATAAAAAGACCTTATAGGGTTAAAGAATAGTCATCACTTAGATTTAGAGATAATGAATTGAGTATACGTGGGATAAAGGTTGTGAGTTTGAGATTGTTCTTGAAATCTTTTGATTTTTGTCTTAGTGGATCTATTTCTGTTGCTATGCCCGTGGATGTAGGTCATCAAAAGACCGAACCAGGTAAATTCTTGTGTTTTTGTGGGTGTCCTTGATTTCTTTCTTTTTTTATTCTATTGATTGGATAGGATTTTGGGTGACCTTTTAGAGATAATTTTGCAATAATTTTCACAACAAAAGGTATTGAGTCAATCTGAATCTCGTTATGGCAAATTCATCGACCAAGTATGATATTGCAAAGTTTAATGGAAGAAACAATTTCAATCTATGGTGTGTTAAGATATGTGCATTGCTAATGCAATAAGGATTGTTAAAGGCACTAGAGGGAAATGAACATCTTTCCTTGAATTTATCTGATAGTGAGAAAGATAGCTTTATGGAAAAAGTACATAATGTTCTTCTCTTAGCTTTCTCTGATAAGGTGCTAAGAAAAGTCATGAATGAAAAACCTACTGTTGCAATGTGGCTTAAACTCGAAAGTATTTGTATGACTAAATCCTTGATGAATCGACTTAATATGAAACAACAATTATATACTCTCAAGATGCGTGAAGGTATGTTCGTTAATTCCCATATTAATGAATTTAACAAAATTATTCTTGATTTAAAGAATATCGATGTTAAGATTAAGGATAAAGACTTGGCTTTAATTTTTTTATGTTTTTTGCCTCCATTGTATAAAACTTCATGGATACTATGTTATATGGTTGAGACACTTTCACTTTTGAAGATGTAAGAGCATATTTAAATTCCAAAGAATTGAAAAAGAAAGTTGGTGGTATCTAAATTGAAAATCAAGTAGAAGGGCTGATTGTGAATAGAGGAACAAATAGAGAAAATGGTTTAGACAGAAAAGGTAAATTTAGAGCAAAAAGGAAAACTTGTTGGAATTGTGGTAAGAAAAAGCATTTTCATCAAGATTGCAACAAATTTAAGGATAATGGAAAGATCAACAAGTCTGAGAGTATTGCAAATGTGGTTAGAGATGACTTTGATACTTTTGAGAAAACTGATATTGTTCTTGCACTTACCAATAGTAACTTGATGGATACATGGATCTTGGATTTAGCTTGTTGCTTTCATATATGTCCTAGGCATGATTGGTTTACAACTATCACCATCTTCCATCTATGTTTGCTTTGTCCTTGCTAGCAAAAGAAGCCTAAAAATACCTATAACTTATACTGCTGTTAAACCCTATGTCAGTTGGCAACAAAGGTGACATGGGGTAATCTTCTTCTTGGGACGGTGACGATGATATAATATGGTAGCAATGTGTAGATACTTGCCTACTTTTGGGATCCCATCATCCCAATAATCAAGTGTATATGATATTCACCCAAATACCAAAGCCAAGATTTTAGTAAGAGGAAAGACTTATGATAATGTGTGTGCCAACAAAAATTTAACAAGTATTCCATTTTTGTACTAACAAATTAGATTCCAAAAATTGTTTCCAAGCCCTCAACAGGCATATGTCCTTAATGCTAACAAATTCTCCTTTCATTTGTGAAGAAGGGTTTTTTGGTAGGGAGAGAGAGCATGTTGCAATAAGTAAAACAAAATGCACTAGAGGCGGTAGAGAGGAAGATTGGAGTAGTCCTTGAAACATAAGTGCTTTTGTGGCAAGTGATGAAGATTAAGAAATCACGGAATGGGTGATGAAAGCAAATGAACACGATGGATGGAAATAGTTGAGTAGAGAGAATATTTAGAAGAGCTTTGAAATAGTTTTGAAAGTAATCTACGTTGAATTTCTGATCTCTATTAAATTGCTAAACTCCCATAAATAGGAGCGTATTCTCAAAAGCAGTTGGTAAAAAGATAACACTTTTAGAAAGACACGTTTTGTATGAAAAAAGGTACTTGTTATGGGGAGAACACATACTTGGATAGTGTGCGTAAAGTTTGGGTAGTAGAGTAATGACATATAATAATGTGGCACGTGTACTCTTAAGAAAGAAAGAAAAGGTAAAGTATGTGTACTTCAAGGAAAGGTTAAGAAGAAATCCTCTTAACTATATACATATTAAGTCACCGAGCCAAACTCTCTAGAGCACCCTGAGTGTGAACATAACTTCTGAACCCTGTCACTTATTCTGAGTTACTTTCACTTCCCGTGTGACATAGTTGTTACATGCTTGTTCATATTCTATATGACAATACTCAAATAAATAATAGTCAACGAAAATTAAGCATTTACATTTTGCCCCCTACATAAGAATTCTTATAAGAAATTTTATGCATAAATGAAAAGGTGTAGTTTGAGTTATGCACATGAAATAAGAACAAGTAATGCAAGGTAATGTTTTTATTTCTTTTCCTTCTTCAAAAGAAATAATAGCCAATGGAGCAAAGCTATAACCTATTTTTGTAACTATTCCCTTTTTAAGTGATATCTTTTTTTTGCTCCACTATAGCTTTTTCATAAAAGAAAAGGTAAAGCATTTTTTTTGTTAATGTTGCAACTCATTTTTTCGTAGAAAAGAAGATTTTTTTTATTCTGGATTAGTGATTAGTCCGACTAGGAATTTTGTAGCTGATTCGTCTTCTAAGATAACATTTTCTTCTCTCAAGTGTGTAATTTCATTTTCACTCACAAGTTTTAACTTCAAGACTTTGTGGAGTATTATAAGAGTAATGACATAATCACTTCCAAAGAAAGATGTAAAGAATGAGTTATCATGATCGATTGGGTCTTTGTCATTTTCTCCCTTGTAGATTACGGTTCCCTTTGAATAGAAAACTCTGACAAGGTCTTCATATACTTTTCTCTTCAGGTTCAGATAGTAATGCCATCTCAGTTCTCTTATATTTGTAATATATGGCGATTCGAAGTCTTCTTCAAGCCATTCTTAGCCAATCATTCTACCATGAAGTACCTTTTTTCTTCGAATGAGAAATGTAAATAGAGAAAATCAGTTTCTTGATTCTTTTTTTTTCTTAGACGACTTTGCAGAACCCTTTTCTTTTTCTTTAGGTGGACTTTTTGGGGCCATTGAAATTGATATTGATTTAGTTCTGAAGGTATAAGAATGGGTTGTTGTTTTATTGAACAGATTTCTTTTTTGAAGATTGTGTATCTTGAATGAATGTTCAATATATAGCTATGAAGAAGAGAATTTTTTAAATAGTTTCAAGCTTTTCACTTTCCAACAAATACTTTTTTAGAATTATGAAGGGTTATGACCTTCAGGAGAAATTTTGAAGTTGTAAAAGTATTTTTGAAATTGGAAGTTCAAGGGTTTTTCTGATTCTAAAACACAAGAAAATTAGTTTTTACATGATTGGAATTGAATCTTTGAAAACTAGACATCGGTTCTCAAGGTAAAACAAAACTATCAAAAAATCAATTTTTTAAAATAAAAGTGTTGATTCTTGTAATTCTTGGTTTCAAAAGATTGTGAATTTTGATTTAAAGCAAATATGAGAAATCTCTTGATAGAGGAAATTTGTTCAGTACATGACTTTCTTTGAACAAAAAAAAAAATGCATGTGTATGTAATGATGTATGAATGCAATAGATCAACACACAAGATTTTCATCATGATATTATTCATTCAAATCATGTTTTTTTTTAAAGAATGACTCAAGAATCAACTTAGTATAGTCAAGTTCAGTCATTAATTTTCAATTCATAATATAGATTATTTAATCAAGGATGAATTAATCAATTTCTCAAACACATAAAATAAAAATGCAATCAATCATTTCTCTTATATAAGTGGCTTTTGGCGTAAAAATCACCTATTTTCATTTTATGCCCATCTTCAAGACTTTGCTTCTTCATGCCTTTGGTTTACTTACAAGACAACTTCTCATTTAAACTTTTAGTAGCCAAATTTCTTTGGATCCTTTTTGTTAGTCACAACAATCATAGAAAAATTTATTCACTTTGTTTATGAAGTCTATTCAGTCAATCTTCTTTTTGTAAATTTCAACAACATTTCTCAATTTTATATTTTCCTTACCTATGTTATTCAAATTCTTTTGACATAACCTCAATTCTATCTTTAATTTCTTATTTTCATTTTCTAACTCAAGTTTCTCATTTGTCAAGAAATCATTTTCAATACTAAAACTGAAAATCTTTTCATCATTTTTCTGCTTCATCTTTTCATATTTATGAACCAGTTCATTGAAAATTCCTTCAAATTCATCAAATGTATAATTGAATATGTCATTTGTCAAGACTTTTACCTTTTCCTCCTGATTGATGAACAAGGTTTGCAAGATGAAAAGCTTGTTGCAAAATCTTGTCTTGACGATTGAAACTTGCTTGATTTATCATTATTTGTTGAAGTTTCATTTTATAGTTGTCTTCTTCCAACCTGTTTTCTTCATGCTGATATTTAAGCTTATTGCAAATTTCTTTAGTGTTGTTGCACATAAAGACTTTGTTGTATTCTTTTTCTCCTAGTGTAGTGAAAAAAGTATGTATGGCCTCAACATTCAACTCTAATATTTTTCAGTCATTTGAGTCCCACTCATATGTTTCATTGATTATCTTAAGTGGTTCTTCTTCAATTGTTTTTCAAATTTCAAGATCATATGCTTGAATGAACTACTTCATTTGATTCTTACACTGAGAATAGTTTTTACCATTAAACTTTGTAAGTTCCACAGATGATTTTTCTCTACTGGGGATTGGTGAAGCAAAATCTATATCCATGAGAGTGATAGCTTTAGGTTCACCATCTTCAAATATTTCTCCTTGATGATCATTGTATGACTTAGACATTTAGAATTAAGATACTGCATATGTTATTCTTGTTTACTTGACTTTGCATCATTTTCATCCATAGGATCATCAAATAACATGTAGCAGATGTTTGCAACCTCTTTTTCCTTTTCATTCTATGACTCATCATTGTCACTCCATGCAGCAATCATTGCTATCTTCTTGAAGTCCTTGAGGTATTTTTTTTTTATGTTCGGATACTCATATTTGATATAACCGGGCTTTTTGCATTCATAATGGATGGTCTATTTCACAATCATCTTTCGACATGTTTTGTGAGACCCTGTCTAAGTTGTTAGAAAACCGGTATTGTACCTATTGGTACAATTAAGTTAAATCGAGCTTCAAATTAGTTTAATAGAAATTCTAAGGGGAATTTCAAAATTCTGAGACCCACAGAATAGGTCAGAATAGTGATTCAGAGTTCAAGGTCCAGTTTGGAGTCAATCGGGAAAATTGACCGGTTAAGGACAAAACGGTCATTTTCTCATTTGTTGATTTATAGAGATTTTTAACCAAGATTTGATCACATTGGGCCAAATATAATTATGTGACATACAGTTATGATTTTTTGGAGTATAAAATGATGTTTAGCAATGTAAAATGGTGATTCCCAGTGTTTTTAGAGCACAAGGGTAAAATGGTAATTTTACCACCGGAGTGCTAAATGTGAATTTTTTTGAAAGGATTTTGCCCCAATTGGGTAATATTGATTTATATTAGTGTTATTTGAGGTTGGACAGTGAAAATAATGAAATTTCGGGACATTTCGGAGTATAGGGGCAAAATCGTAATTTTGCCATCTCGGGGGCATTTCGGTAATTTTCCACTACCAGAATAAATTTTTCCAGCCATGGTCAACCTTGGATCAGATGTTGACTTGATGAATCAAGTGGTGGAGATCAAATGGGAGAAAAAGTCAAAAAGTCAAAAAAAACGGGCCAATCACATGGTGCCACGTGGCAAGCTTTTATATTTTATTATTTAAGCCATAAAAATCAGCATTTAAGCCTCATTTCTCTCTCTAAGTTCGGCACCCACCTGAATTGAAAGAAAAGAAAGAAGAACAAAGGAGAAAAACACAAAAACCTAGGGGGAATTCAAGACAAGTGTGATTTCAAGGAGAATTCAAGTGAAAAAGGGTAATAAATCTCTACTTTGGCTTGTGATCTCTAATATCTATGCTTTTGTTCTTGAATTCTATCGTTTAATATGGAGATATCATGATGGGAAGAATTCTGAAAAATAGGTATGAGTATGGATTTGATGTTGGATTGGATTGAGTTTAAACTATGCTGGTGTTTAGGAGTAGTTAAGCACGATTATGGAAAAAAAATGGAAGAAGGAAATTGAATTTCATGGTTGTTCTTTGTTAGGCCGAACCTAGTGTGTAGAGAATGCATGAGGAATTGGTTCATTTCAAATGAAATGGTTTCATTTGAAATGAAAGAAAATAGAAAAATGACAATTTAAAGTGAGAAAATGTAGTAGAAAATTTTCAGTGCTAATGCACTGCATTGGCCGAACTTTCCATAAAGAAATGGAAAAGATTGGATGCTGAAATTGGCATCAATTGAATGATTTGTGGTGAATTAAAGTATTAGAAAAAGAATGGACCAATTCGGAATTAAAATGGACATAATAGCCGATTAATCGGGTAATCGGTCGAAATTAGGCAATACCGTGTTAAAGCGATAATCGGACGCATTTTTGCCTTTGCGTATCATACGTTAGCAATTTAAATTAATTTGTATTGGTTTGGGGGCATTATAGTAATTCCTGAATTTATTCTGTGTTAAGGTGGTGAGAAGTCCGGAAAAGGCAAGGGAATCGTAATTGAGGACTTTTAATCCGAGAGCATCCGAAATCCGGATTTGTGAGACGGTGAGTGAACTTGCATTTCAAAATTGTTTGGGGAAATGCACATTGTATTGATTTGGATAATTAAATGATTTATTCAAAGTTTTAAAAAAAATATGTGCTGGGAACAAGCCTTTGATTAAAATGATTTTATGTGATGAATTATGTGTTATGCATGAAAGCATAAAAATATGTGTTATGCATGAAAGCATAAAAATATGAGTTATGCATAAAAGCATAAAATTATATGTTATGCATGAGGGCATAAAACTTTGTGTTATGCATAAAGGCATGAAATATTATTTCATTGAGATGAAATTTAATTGTGCTGGATATGTACATTGTTATGATGTTTGTGTACATTGTTGAGAAGTGTTGTGAAATTGTTACCACCGTGCACGTGTGAAGAGGAAAATGCACATGCCTGAAATGGTGTGCAAAGTGGGGATGGCGATACGTAACGCCCACTATTTCCTAGAGATTGAAAATTTAGTAAAGTGGGGACGGCGATACGTAACGCCCACTATTACTATAAATTTTAGAAATTGAGCAAAGTGGGGACGGCGATACGTAACGCCCACGATTCCTGGAAACCATTACACGTGAACAGTGGTGAAGTGTGATTGGTTATCCAGGGGCTTGCAGGGACTGCGATACGTAACGCCTGCGAGTGCTCAGATATATGTGGTTGTGTACATTTGTGATTGTTCATTTCTCCGAGTATATTTGTATGAAATTGATTATTCCTTCATTATAAATTAAATTGAAATGAGGGGAAGGGTTGGTAATAAATTGGATAAAAATGAACGTGTTTCAAATGTATGCATCATATTTTAACCCTTCCTGATATTATGGCTTGTTCCTATCTAATGTTTGCTCACTGAGTTTTATACTCACCGTTTTCAAAAATTCATGTTTTCAGATCAGGAGATTGGAGATTCCTAGATCGCGGGATCACAGTAGTCCATCTCCTGGTAGGTGTCTGGCATTCACTAGTTGCCGCTTTATTGTATATGTCTCCGCTGGTAGTCATGGGTTTTTGTATGATGGATATGTACATGTAATGTACATTGTCAGAGTTTATATTTGACTGGTATGAATGTAAATATGTGTAAGCAATGTGATTTGCTAAATACATGACTGGAACAGTGCATGTATATTGTGATTCATAATGCCATTGTGCTTTGGCTGTGTCCACCCCCGGAAAGGGTGTGTGTGTGTATGTATGATCGGATATGCCATTGTTAATTGGAATTGTATGCGCACTGGGTGCATTACGTGTGGATGTCTCACACGAGCATGTATGGAATAAAGTAAGTGAAATTAGGCTTGCTTGGGCTTAGTGAGCTATGCTCATTGGGTCCTTGCGCCGGTCATGGCCCGGGAATTGGGTCGTGACATGTTTCTTCTTATATCTCTCCTTGGTTCTTCTTTCTTGAAAAACCTCATATTCTTTTATTTGTTTCTAAAAAATGTATTGAATCTTCTAGTCAATAAAGCTATCTCTTCATCATTCCCTTCTTCATCATCACATTCAAGACTCTTTTCATCAACTTCCTAAGCTACTTTAAGAGTAATGCTTTTTCTCTATAGCAGTCAGCTTAGGTTTCCACAACCTTGGTAAGTAGTGTAAGATTTTATTTACTAATTGTGAATTAGGAAATTCCTTTCCTAAAGCCTTTAGTCCTTCTATGATCTTAGTGAATCTATCATATATCTCCTTAACGGACTCAACATCCCTCATCTTGAAAAGCTCGTAGTAAAGTACCAAAATTCTAATTTTTGATTCCTTTACTTGACTTGTGCCTTCCTAGCAATTTCTTAATGTATCCTAAATTTCATTTGTCGAAAAGCACATAGCTACCTTGTTGAATTTGTTCTCACTATAAGCACATAAAATAATTGTCACAGCTTTGTGATTCAGTTGTATCAACTTTTTATCCTTATCATCCCATTTAGCTCTTATCTTAACATGTTTCTCACCATCACTAATTTTGCTAGGAATATGAGGTCCAAAACAATAATATCTCAAAAATCCAAATCAATAGATTGTATAAAATTTTCCAATCTCATTCTCTAGAATGAGTAGTTCTCACCTTTGAACAAATGAGGTTGTATCATAAACTATCCTTCACCATTAAAGCTTGAAGATGCCATCTTTGTTACTTTAAGCTTTTTTTTTTCATGATCTCTCAAAGGTTGTTAAATTTATAAAACTTAAGAACCTACTCTAACACTAATGGTTAGAAAGATAATTTTAAAGTAAAGTAACCGAGAAAGGGTTGAATTGGTTATGAGTTAAAAATTTCCCATTTATGGAAAAACTTTGAAAATGTTGTAAACGTATAGTAGAAAACAAAGTATGAACCAAATAAGCAAGGTGCAAAAAGATAAAGATTACCTTTTCATAAAGGTTCGGCCTTCCAATGCCTTTGTCCTCTCCCTTGATAGTACAAAGAGTTCGAATTCACTATCAACTTACCTTTTCAACAAGGTCAGGCGTAACCTTTACAACATGCCTTTTCATAGTATCAGGTGTAACCTTAACCAAAACACTATCTTTTTCAGCATCAAACACAACCTTTACACTAGATATGACCATTTAAAGAATTAGACAAAACCCCTCTACCTTTACCTTATAGGTATAACCAATACAATAGTTGATTCTTGAAAAAAATCTCTAGCTCGAAATCTCTATGAAGGCTAATAGGATATTTAGGTTTAGAAAGATGAGAGATTTCTTAAGAGAAATGAATAATGAAGTGAGGTTTAGGCTCAAAAAACTCTAGTTGAAAGATAAAAATGGGAACTTAATCTTCTGTTCTTACTCCAAGATAGGATTTTTTTGCTTTTTGCTATCTTGCTTGTTTACCTTCTTTTTAGCTCTTCAAATTCTTTTCAAAATTGTTCAAGATAGTTTAAAATCAAACCTTTAACATCCTCAAAGTAGATATTTATAGGGCTTATGATTTATTACGCATTGGAGTGAAATTTGAATAAGTTTTCATACGTTCCAACCAACTTGCACATTTCTGTCGTACATGGAAAATCAAGTCTTTGATCACGAGTTGTCAATTCTTCATAAAGTTTGGAGCTTTTTGTTTTTGGAGAATAGATTCATGTTTTTTAGATGTCAGTTCTTCATAAACTCTGGAATTATTTATCTCTAGAGAATCAATTCTTATTTCTTGAGATATCAATTCTTCCACAACTTGGTTCAAAGGTGACATCTTTGCATTTTTAGAGAATTTATTCTTTTGCCTCAGGGTGTAGGTTCTTTATTATTGATTGGTGCCAAAATTTGAATTTCATCTTGACTTTTGATGCTTCAATCTTATCTATTCGTACCAAATTTTTCTTGATCACCAAGTTTTTGATTTTGCTTTTGGTGTTTCAAGAATCAATATCTTCTTTATGTAGAATCGATTCTTTTTCTTCAAACTTGTGCTTTAGTTCATTCTTCACATAGAATTGACTTCTACTATTTGGAGAATTGATTCTTTCTTCTTCACATTTGTGCCTTATGTATTCCGTTCTCCTAGAATTGATTCTTTCTTTCTGAAGTGTCGATTTTTCTTAATTCTTGAAGCTTCAGTTTTTCAAAAACTGACTTTTTCTTTTCTCAGAATCAATTCTTCACTATTTATGTTTACTTAAGGATTGATTTCTCCCATCTTCAAAATTAATTTTCTTGTGATACAAAGTAAATTTTGCTTTATATTCATTTAAGAATCAGATCTTTACTTTTGAGAATTCGATTCTTAGGCTAGTACTTTGAATTTGAAAACAAGAAATCTTTGGGAAAACTTAGAACTGTTTCTTTAAGTTTAAAAACATTATCATTCACTTTCAAAGCATGTTCAATCAATCTCAGAATTTCAATTTTAAGCTCAACTTCAAAACATCCTTATGGATTTTCTTTATATTCAAAAACATCTTTCATTCATTTCCAAATAATTTTTAGTTCAATCAATTTTGTCATTTTAAAACAAGAATAAAGCTAATAGATAGCATCATTCTTAGCCATGTATTGCATAAACATCTTTTCCATCGTTGGCTTTTTCTTAGGCATAGAAGCTTTAGCTTGTGGTGGAAAACTAGGAGGAAATTTTGGCTTTGTTGCTGAAGAGGATCCTTGATTGTTACCCCATGAGAAATTAGGATGATTTCTCCAACCAAGATTGTAAAAATTGAAGTATTGATTATTCTATTGCTTATTAAAATTTCCAACAAACTATGCAAATTTGGCAGTAATAGAACACTAATCACTAGGATTCCTATCTCTACATAACTCACATGTCGAAAAAGGACTCTGAATAGCATTGACACCTAATGTATCAATTTTTCAGTGGGAACAATCAATTGTGTAGTCAAGGCATTAATTGCTTATAGCTCATGAATGCCAGCAACTTTCCTTGGACCCAATCTCTCGAATAGCTATTAATAATTGTTAAAAGCCATCTCTTTTAACAAGTCATAAGCCTTATCAATGGATTTACTCATTAGTGTTCCTCTTGTTGCAGCATCAATTGTTATTCTAATTGATCCCAACAAACCATTATTGAAAGTCTAAACTTGCAGTCATTTAGGTAACCCATGGTGAAGACATCTTTTATGTAAATCCTTATACTCCCAAGCCTCATACAATGATTCAAAATTGAATTGTGCAAAAGAGGTGATATCATTCCGCATCTTAGCTGTTTTAATTGGTGGAAAGAACTTAGTGAAGAATTTTTAAGCCTAATCATCCCAAGTGCTAATGAAACCAGTTGGAAGCGAATTTAACCAATTCTTCGCCTTGTCTCTCAACGAAAACGAAAAAAGCCTCAATTTAATGGTATCATTAGAGACACTACTGGTTTTGAATGTATCCCAAATCTCTAGGAAATTCACAATATGTGAATTATGATCATCATTCGACAATCCGTCAAATTGAATTGAAGTTTGAATCATCTGAATGAATGTTGGCTTAATCTCAAAGTTATTGACTTGGATGGTACGTCTACAGATGCTAGAATAAAGGCCTTAAATGAGAGGTATAACATATTCTTGCAAGGACTTGTTCTCTTCTTGTTGATTAGCCATTGTTTCGAATTGAATTGAAGCTTGTAGATTTTCTTTCCGATGTTTTCGAAGAGTTTTTTCGATTTTTGGATCAAAAGGAACAATCTCCAAATTTCTTACTCTTCACATACAACGACCAAAAGTACCTGACAGCAAAGAAAAAAAGTTTAAAGCTACTGAAAATTAAAAAAACTAAAGGTAAAACTAAAATTGGAAGCAAAGGTAACAATTTAACTAAAATCAATCAAGCAAAAGTCTATAACCACAATATTCCATTAATTTTTCATTCGAATCTCTTTTACTCTTTCTTTACTTACTAGATAGATTAAAGTTGTTAACCTAGAGTTTTAATATATTTATAAGTCTCTTTCAATATTCTTATAAAAATATCTTCCTCAACCAACTTATTTCATTCTTATGCAAATTGAAACCAAGAAAGACTCATTAGGCTTAAACTCTAATTATGGTTATATATGATATGTAAGCGTATTCTTACCTTACACACGAATCAAATCAATCATTTCATACAATTGATAATGAAAATATGCTATTTCATCCATGGCTTACTTTAAATTCCCTTTTCTAGTTCCATTTTGGTTTCTAAATTAATTTAATTGGTGATCAAGTAACCAGACACATTAATAATAGGATTGAAATAAACAACTCAAACACTATCAATCATAAGTAAGAAATAATATTAAAAAGTCAAACTAAACACTAAGTTTAATTACTATTCTAGATTAAAAATTTTAGTTCCACATATCTAATAAAAAAATAATTCAAAAAAGATATTTAACCATCAAAACTAAACAAAGAAAGTATAAAGATAACAAAAGAAGAAAGAACTCCAAGCTTAATCAAGTGTTTGATTTGCAGTCTTCTTTGTTTTCTTCGCTTTCTTGATAGCTTGAATTCCTCTTTTTCTTTTAAAAAAGCTTTGCTTAACTCTCTTTAAAACATGCTTCTAAAAGGGGGTTTAAATAGGGCTCAAGTTTGTGTCGACATAGAAGTCAGAATACAAAACAAGTCTTTTTATACATACAGGAGCCACGGCGCCGAAGCTTCTGTCTATTTTTTTTTCTAATTTTCTCTTCAGGCACCACAATGTTGTCTCCTTGGGGGCTATGGCATCGAGACCTCTAGGTTTCTGAAGCGTATATTACTTATTGGGGCATTACAGCACTCATTCCTTCCATGGCCACGACCCTCTATGCTCTAACTTGAATTTCCAGATTCTGCTGCACTACTTCAAATTTTGACATGATTTTCTCCTTATTCGAGGCTGAACTAGAAAAGGTGGTAAACATGAAAGTTTTAACTTTGCCTTTGAACTTTTCAATGGTTTAAGAATCACATCAATTGGACTTCTGTAGTGGAATAAAAGAATCAAAATACCAGAAGATGTGTAGTGGAAGCTTACACCTTAAATGTATTCTTCTCCACAAAATATCACCCTTTGCATATCACACTAATAACTCTATTATATAGAGTTATTTTGTTACATTTTGGGGGTTTGAGTAGCTAAGTTTTTGAGATTTTATGTTCTAAATTTAAGTATTTTAGTTATTTTGCCTAATTTAGTTTAATACACGTTGATTTGTTAGTTTAAGTATGCTAGTTTTATTTTATGTTATTTTGCTTTAAATTACTTAAAGTTCAGTTATTGTTGATTTATTTTATTGCTCTTGTAGGAAATTTGATTAAAAAATCCTAGTTGATAAAAATCCATGCAAGTACGGTGATGGCTTTATTCATATATGCTATAGTATTTTGAGGATATCTTGAGCTACATAAGTCAAATTGACATGATTCTTAATCCATTACAAAGCTAAGAGACAAGGATACAATTTTCATGTTTATCACTTTTCCTAGTTCAGATCAAATCAAGGTGAAAATCTCATTGGAATAGGCTAGATTGTTGCAGTTTTGCGCAAGGCAGCATAAGGAAGTGAAGGTCGTGGCCTTGAGTTATTCAAGGTTGCTGCGCCAAGATGCACCAGCACCCCATACAAAAACTTAGACTTGGTGATTCGTGTTTTCATGTCGTAAACGTGTCAGACATGATTAGATAAGAAACACGTTAAGACTAAACACGAACACGATATGTTTAATATTCGTGTCTCAAATTTAAAACACGTACACGTATACGTTTAATATACGTGTAACACGACATGACACGATTAACATGTTTATTAAACATGTCAATATACGACACAATACGATTAATAACACGTTTAACACGATTAATATGTTTAACACAATTAACATGTTAACACGATTAAATAAAAATATTTATAATTAAATATAATTTTATTATTTAAATTTAAAATCTATAATTATAAAAATGATTATAACAAAACAAAAATAATAATAACATCAAATATAATAAAATTTAATATAAATAACATACGTAAAATTCATTATTATATAATATGATAAAATACATCATTAATATCTAACCTTTAAATACTAATAATATTAAAAATCATTCATAATTTTCAGTCATAATTAAAAACGCATCATTAACCACATCATCAACCATGAACAAATTAAAATCGAAAACTCATTCGTCAATGTCACATCATTTCGGTGTCACAAAACCTAACAATAAAATAGAAACAATATATTAATAAAATTAAATCAATATAGAATTTCTCAGATTTCCTAGATTTCCTATCCCCATTTTCACTCACATATTCAACTTAAACTAATAATTTTGTTACAAGAACTTGAGCTCTAAATGTTCGGAGAAACTACAAAATCTACACATAAGCATCCAAAGGAATAATCAAAAACAAATAGTAATGTACAACCAATTATAGCCACATAGAGAAGCACACAACTGTAACCTGTAGAGAAACACACAATTCTACAATTTCTAGACAATCAAATGACTTGAATTTGCTGAGTCACCCAGCATCAATTCAACAACATAGCTAAAAGACAAGCTAATATGATAATGAACATCAAAGTAGAATAGAAAAAAAAATATAATTGACATTTGTTTATAGTGAGCTCAACTTCATTGATGGGAATCAGTTACTACCTAAAGATTGAAGAACCTAAATTAATGAATATAACTAGACACAGGACTCTAACTTTTCACATGGAGAAATGCATAATGGTAGAACCCAAAAACAAACAATGCCAACCAAAAATTCAGGAAATAATTATGTACCTCTAGACTTAAAAATGACCTTGGAATAAGTGCTGGAGCAACCAAAAATTCAGGAAACAATTATATACCTGTAGACTAAAAAATGATCTTGGAATGAGTGTTGGAGCAATTAGAGTCTACAGTTGTTCACTAATGTTTATATCTTGAACTTTTATTTGCCAAATACAACACGTAGACTTGAGATCAGTTACTAAAAAAATGAAAATCCACTTTCACCTTCCATTAGTAAAGACAATAAGAAACTTTAACCATGATCTGGACCGTTAATCTATAGGTCTACTTACCCACACAAAACTAACCATTTTGTTTGCAGATGGTATGGCCTACAGCTTCAAATAAAAGGAACGAAAAGAAACAAAAAGACTCCATCATGGACGAGTTTTTGTGTATCAACATTCTCACAAGAAGATAGTTATGCACTCAGGGTTACTTGAGCATTCCTTTAAATGCTAACTAGGCACATTTAAGGCTATGTAATTCTATAAATCACATAGAGTTTTCTTTAAGGTTTGACTGATTTTTGTTTTGAATAAAACAAGGACTTTTCAAAAAAAAAATGCTTACCTCTGTTTCAGGCTTTCAGCAAATAGGCAATCTAAAGCTGTTGAATTGATAGGGGAAAGAAGAAAAGGAATTGAAGAAGAGAAGAAAGCTCAAAGCTTGAAGAAAGATCTGTCGTTCTGGTGACTGGTGCCATGGTGCGCCGTGCATGAGCGGTGAGCCGTGAGGCAATCCAAAATAATAAGCAAAGGTTAAAAATTATGGTTAAGCATGTATAATTACATTAATACCTTTTATAAAATTAAAAAACTTTTTACAATAATTATTTAAAATTATTTATATAAGGTTAAAATAGTCTTTAACTATTAATGTTTAATAGGTTAATAAACGTGTCACATGTACATGTTTAAACATGATAATATGATTAAGTAAACGTGTTTAAATGTGTTTGTCGTGTCTGACACGTTAAGACACAAAAATTTTCATGTCTTAATGTGTCAGACACGATTAGAAACGAAACACGTTAAGGGTAAACCAAAAACCTGTTTAACTCGTGTCTTCTCGTGTCATGTTAACGTGTCGTGTCCAAAATTGCCAAGTCTACAAAAATGAGAGAGTACATTGTAGCAGCTTTGGAGAAGTGAAGCCCTCATGTTGGTGGAAATGATGCTCCCATACTTCACTAAAGAGGAAAAGGCCATGGCGTTGAGAAGAGTAGCATCACGATGCCACAAGGTAGCTAGACACCATACTTCATCCCAAGAGCACGGCACCAAGGAAGGCAACACTGCGGTGCCATATGTATTTCCAAAAATAAAATTTTAACAAGATTTTTTGTAAACTAGGGCTTTTGTGAACTATTTAAAAAAGCTTTTTAAGAAGTTTTCAAGAGGCAACAGTAAAAGACTATTCTAGAGAAAAAGAGCCAAGAACAAAGCAAGAAAGCAAGAGAATTTGTGCGAGAATTGCGAAAAGCTTCAATTATTTGTTTCTCTCTTTACTTTTATTTTTCTCTTAATTTCTTTAACTTGGATTAGTGGCTAATTTTCTTTAGTTAATATTTTTATTAGATATTATGAGCTAAAATATCTTTCTAGGATTGTGGTGGATTTCAACATATAGTTTGAATATTTGTTTCTCTTTTATTTACTATGAATGGGTATGGCTTTGTTTATTCAAATTTGCTCATAATACTTTTAATTGTCTAGCCAAAAATTGAATGATTCATGAATCTGAATGAGACTTGACAGAGTGATTTTATATTGAACTAAGGTTTGAATAGTGTATGTTCACATCACTTAAGTGATTTAATTCACAATTAAGGTAGACATACACCTAAATGCCATGCATAGCCAAATTAAAACACTAGCTTAATAGACCTTATTTAATTGATTACTATAGATATTTAGTGACCTAATTAAGTTAGGTATTTGTGCAAACTTCTCGACGGAGACTTGTGCATAGGTGTTGCTTGCTTGCTAATTTATCAAGACAATTTGCTTTAAAACTTTTATCAAATCAGCAAAGCATCATGCAAGTGCACATGGTCAATAAGTAATATAGTAGTGAGTGAGTTATTGTCTCTACAGGGAGTTGTATCTAAATTCTTGTTAATTACTAAAATTGGGCAATCTAATCTTATCCAAAGAAAACTAGTTTGAAAATTAATTGAAATGAAAATTAAAGCAGCAAACTAGTGAACTAAGCTAAAAAACTTGCAAGTAAATTGAGTTGGAGGATAGTGGGGAAATACCTAGAATTATGGTTTCAATTAATGCTTCATTTGGACTTAAGATTGACTAGTTACTTACTTTTATGAAAAACTAATGCTAGCTTAAGATCCTTGAGCATTTACAATTCTTTGTCGACATATCGTACAATGGCCTAATTTAATTTAATTTTCTATATAGCTATAGTTAATTAATTAAGCTAAGTTCTTTAAGTATAGGTCTTATATTGACTGTATATGGTTAATAGGTGTATGTCTACCCTATTAACAAATCACCCAATTAATTCTAATTACAATGATCATATACTACTCAAACAATGGTCTTTTTAGACTAACTTTGTTAAGTATTATCTAAAAACCCATACACATTCTATTGGTGATCAGGCAACAAAATGGGAAATAAGTGCAGATCTGAATCAACACTAAATATTCCATAAAAAAAAGTAATAGTCAATCAAGCATCCAAACTATACATTAATATCCACCATAATCATAGAAAAGAAAGTTTAACTTAACATTTCAACAGCCTACAATAAAATTTCAGCAAAACTATGCATTTATAGAAGGAGATTTAGAAAGAGAAAAATAAAGCTAATGAGAGAAAACTCTTTTGGTGCAGCTTTGTCAAACTTTTCTTCAAGATTTTTCCTCTTGTTTTCTTATTGTGGAAAGTTCCTTTTTGCCTTTGAAGTTACTCCTCAAGATGTTCTCCTTCAGCCTTAAAAAATGATTGTATTTATACCCTTTTTGATGGCCATTTGATGTAAAATCTAATGGAAAAAAATGTATAGAATTACTTGTTGTCACCTAGGCATCCAAGGTTCTATTTTGTGGCTTGTTTTAACATGTTGAATAGTGCATTCGATGCCTAGGCATTAAGAGCTTGGTGCCTATCAACATTGACTTTAGTCTACTATAGTCAGTCAACTTCCTCCACATTTTAACCATGATCCCTTCTATACTAGGTGAAGTGCTAAACATTAAAGTTGTAGCTCTTCCTCTTAGCTTTCCATTGGTTGAAGAATCATGTTGATTGGTGTTCTGTAGCTCGAGTTATGCTCAAAATATTGCATCATGTTTGGAAACCTTTCTTAAGCTACTTACACCATCCTTTGCTATTTGAGTTCAAAGTCCTTGAACATCCTTCAATATCAGAAAATCAATTACTTAGAGGTTGAAATGAGGGATTTTAACAAAAAAATTTTGAAATTGCATAAATGATAAATGCCATGACATAAATTAAATTACTACTACTAAGCATAAAATTACCTATGGATTACTTAAAACCAGAGGACTTAGCTCAATTTTAAGTTCCAAAGATGCATAAAATAACTATATATAATAAAGTTATCAATAGATTCGGATTCTAGGTTAGCAAAACTGCCCATGACAGTAGATATTAAGAGAAACAGATGTCAGATGAAGTGTTGAATGATCCCATAATCTTAGGTTTTTATCTATTGTTTTTCTCTAATGGATTTTTAGTTTTCATTAATTAGTTTAGTTTTCTAATTAAATTTAGTTTTAAATAATTGTTTACAAAATTGAGTTACGTGAATAAAATTGATTTGTCATAATTTTAATACTTAATGAGTAATTAGGAAAAGATCCCTATGAGATACGATTATGGACTTACTATTTATATTACTTGTTTGATGCGTAAACTTGTGTATACTAAATCAACAACAAGTTTTTGGCACTGTTGCCAAGGATTTGTATTTCCTATTTATTTTTCTAATATTAAAATTCAATTAAGATTAGTGTTAATTCGAGTTTTTCTTTCTTTGTTTTTTAGGTTCGTTCTACTGTTGTATGAGAAGAGCAACAAGCTTGGAGATTATATCTTGTGATCTAGAGATGGAGAGAACATTCTAAAGACTTTGATGAGAAAATCAACAAGGCTATACTCAAATTTGATATAATGGCTGATCCACAAGGTGAACAACAAATATAAGAAAGAGTAGTGGAAAATAATCATTTTTTTTGGGGATTATGTTGTTCCATTAGCACAAGAGCTTCCCTTGAGCATTCAAATGCCAGCTCTTTAAGCTAAACATTTTGAAATTAAGCCGACTGTCATCACCATGATTCAAACTTCGATCCAGTTTGAGGGTCTTCCAAATGATGATCCAAATGCCCACATCTCAAAGTTTTTGGAGATATATGACACCTTTAAATACAATGGAGTTACAAATGATGCAATCCATTTGAGACTTTTCCTTTTTCCATTGATAGACAAAGCAAAGGTGTGGCTGAACTTGCTACTTATCGGATCCATTACAATATGGGATGACTTTGCTCAAAAGTTCCTTGTCAAATTTTTTCTTCCAGCTAAGACAACGAAGATGAGGAATGATATAACAATGTTCATGCAGCTAGATATTGTATTGTTGTACAAGGCTTGGAAGTTACAAAGATCTCTTTAAATGTTTCCTTCATCATGGTTTTCCAAAATGGCTTCAAGTGCAAATGTTCTATAATGGGTTAAGTGGTCAAGTTGGAACCACTATTGATGCCACGACAAGAGGTGCTCTCATGGCAAGTCAATTGATAAAGTGTACGACCTATTAGAAGAGATGGCATTAAACAATTATCAGTGGCCATCAAAAGGATCAATGCATAGGGAAGTAGCTAGAGTTCAAGACGTAGAGGTCATTTCAACATTATCAGCACAAGTAACAGCTCTAACCAGAAAACTCGATTCTTTTGATGTTAACTCAATTTAAAGTCCTTTTATAGCTTGTTAGTATTGCGAAGATAGGCATGCTAATAATCAGTGTCTAAGTAGTACAGAGCTAGTTCATTTGTAAGGAATAGGCAACAGAATAACTCATATTTTAACACTTATAATCTTGAGTGGAGGAATTATCCAAATTTTTCTTGGAGTAACAATTAAGGTTCGTCATAAATTCCATGGCCTAATTTCCCTCTTGTATTTCAACCGTAAGCAAGACCTGTTATACCAGAAAAGAAACCATCTATGAAGGAGTTACTTATGTAGTACGTGGCCAAAATCGACTCCTTCATTCATAGTTAGGTAGTCTCACTAAGAAATCTTTAGACTCTAGACAGTTTGCTAACACTATCAACAATAGGCCTCAAGGTGCTTACCTAGTGACATGAAAGTTAATCTTAAAAGGAAAGGAAAGGAACAATGCAATGCTATTACTCTTAGAAGTGGAAAACAGGTTGGAATTAGTAGCAAGCAAACTGAACATCAAGATAAGTCAATTGAGAATGAGACAGTGGTTGAGAATGTTGATAAGCCAGTGCAAGTGAATGATACAAAGGCAAACCCACCACCACCATATTTTCCTTAGCACTTTCAAAAACAAAAGCTTGATCACCAATTCCAAAAGTTCTTAAAAGTATTTAAAAAGCTACATCAATATTCATTTTGTTGAAGCTTTGGAAAACATGTCAAGCTGTGTGAAGTTTTTAAAAGACATCTTTACTAAGAAGAGGAAATCATAAGAGTTTAAGATAGTTACACTTATTGAGGAGTGCAGTTTTATAATCTAAAACACCAAAGATTAAAGATTTAAAGAGTTTTTTTATTCCTTTGCACTATTGGTAGTTTTAAAATTTCTAAAACTTTGTGCGATTAGGGTGCTAGTGTTTAAATAATGGCTTTGTCTATTGTCAAGAAACTTGGATTTAAGAAGATTTAGCCTACTGCATTTACCTTGCAATTAGCAGATAGAACAATCAGGCACTCTGTTGGGATTGTAAAGAATGTGTTGGTTAAAGTTGGGCATTTTTACATTTCGGTGGGCTTGATTGTGTTTCAGATGAAAGAGGATATGGAAACTCTTTTAATCTTAGAACGACCATTCTTGGCTACTGCAAACGCAATCATTGATGTGAAAGAAGGCAAGATAACTTCTAAAGTTGGAAAAGAGGTAGTCGAATTTAATATTTTCAATGTAATTAAGTATCATGCCTCTACAGATAGTTGCTATATAATAGATTTAGTTGATGTGGGCGAGGGTAAGCCTATTTCTCCACCAACAAGTGAGCAAGCACCAACCTTTGAGTTAAAGCCACCACCTCTACATATCAAAACCAAGCAGTCATACGAAGAGCATATTCCAAAACCTCCAAGTTGTCTTGATTTTGAGGTTGGACAACAAGTAGTGCTCTGTAGTTCATGTTTCTATCTTTTACTATTGTAACTTCAACCATATTGGTGGAAAACCTTTAAAATGGCAAATGTTTTATCCTATGGCTTTATTGAGATTTTTAGTACGTTTGCCGAAGCATTCAAGGTTAATAAACAAAGTCTCTAGCATTACTTTGCGGATGAAGAAGTACAAAAAAAGGTACCATAGTCAAGCGAGTGACTATAAAAAAATGTTTCTTGGGAGGCAACCTAAGTTTTTGAAGCTCTTATTCTTTTTATTTGAAGCTAATTTTTTAGATTTTCCCATTAATTTATTTTTTTCTTTTTCCTATTTAGATTTTTGTTACCTTAATGGATCCCAACAACATTAGATATAATAAGGATGAATAGGAAGATTCAAGGATTTTCACTACCTAGAGGAGTATATTTGACTTTTATTATTTCCTTTATAGTATTGAGGATAATGTTAATTTTAAGTTTTGGGGCGGGGTAGGGAGGGGGGGGGGGGATTTTCAGTTTTTAACCTTTGTTTTCTTTATGGTTTTAGCTCTTAAGTTTAGTTAAGTTATTTATCATTTAATTTGTTGCATGTTTTAAGAACTAGAGTTAGATTTAATTACGCCAATTTCTTTTAATGTACCTATCCAATGATGAGAACTTAGTTATATTCTTATTTTGATTATTTGAGAAATGTGAACATTGTTTGAGTATTAAATAAATTCTTGTGCTAAACTTTGTAGTTAGAATGAGATTTCTACAATTTGTGCACCATGTCTTTTGCTTAGATTCATTATATATATCTGGAGAAGGTTTATGGAAATGTGAAATCTTGAATTATGTCTTGAGTTCGAGAATTTGTTTGATTCTCTCTCGAAGTGAAATCCTAGGCTATATGTAGTTCAGGAAATGACTTGGCCATCTTTGGACCGATTGAGCCTTTCAAGCCACCTTACTATATATTTATCCGTAGAATCCCCATTCGAGCCTAAGGTAACACTTAACTATTAACATAGACCTTGACATAAATAGTTTCAATTTTTGCATCGTTCACTTATAAGTGAATAAGTCAATTTAGGAAGTCTATTGTGCTAAATAATGAAACAAGTAGTAAAAATGAAAAGTGATTAAAAGCTCAAAAGCATGATTGTATTTATCTCACTACCCAATAAAAGAAATAAATTTGGGGGTGTGATATTGAGAAAAAGAAAAAGAAAAAGAAAAAGGAAAGAAAAGGAAGAAAAAAAATGAAGTGTTGAACAAAAGAAAATTTTGATAAAAAATGAATGTATTTTGTGAAGGAGAAAATAAAGCTCTTCATAGGTCCTAGAATGGTGTGCTTAGGGTGATTTAAGCTATATAATATCCCATATCCTACCTTAACCCTAGCCATATATTACAAGCTTGATAAAGATCTGATGATCCTTAATTTAGTATTAGTCTACATTAGTGGAGAGAGAGATAAAAAGTAAACTTATGGAAGTCAAGTACTAATTTAATTTTGCATGCGTATAAACTTATTCGGATTGTATAATCTTTTTCGGGAAAAGATTGCTCACACACGAAAATCCACTTGATGATGAGCTTGCATTTGAATTGAAACATGAACTTGAAGAATATTTATGTGTTGTTAAGAGTTGAGATTATGGATTAACTTATGAGGATATTAAAGGTGATTGTTGAGTTGAAGCAATTTATTTCTAGTTAAGTTGTTTTCTTCATTTATGTTATTTTATTTTATTTTACGTTTTGCTCGATGACTAAAAATATCTTAAAATTTGGGGTGCAATAACTCTATTATATAGAGTTATTTTGTCACATTTTGGAGCTTAAATAGCTAAGTTTTTGAGATTTTATGTTTGAATTTTAAGTATTTTATTTATTTTGTTTAATTTAGTTTAATACAAGTTGATTTGTTGGATTAATTTTATTTTATTTTGCTTTAAATTACTTTAAGTTTAATTATTGTTGATTTATTTGATTGCTCCTGTAGGAAATTTGATGAAAAGATCTTAGTTGATAAAAATCATTACAAGTATGGTGATGGCTTCATACATACATAATATAGTATTTCGAGGATAACTTGAGTGAAAGAAGTTCAATTGATGTGATTCTTGGGTCACTGGAAAGATAAGAGACAATGTTACAACTTTTATGTTTAGAAGTTTGCCTTGTTAGGATCAAATTAAGGTGAAGCTTGTGTTGGAAGAGGTTAGACTGCTGCAATTATGCACAAGGCAGCATAAAGAAGTCAAGGTTGTGGCCTTGAGTTACTCAAGGCTACGATGCCAAGATGCACCATCAACCCATACAAAAACTAGAGAGTATAGCAGCACGACACTAGAGAAGTGAAGCCACGACGCTGATGGAAGTAATCCTTCCTTACTTCACCTAAGAATAGCAAACAATTAGGAACAAAACCCTGTAGGATGCGATTCTAGACTTACTATCTATATTACTTGTTCATACGTATACTTATATGTACTAAATCAACAACATACACCTACAAAAGTAAAAACTAACTTTAAATAATAACTAAACTTAAGGCAAAATATCATGAAAATAACTCAAAGCAATTAAACCCAATATAATTAACTTAAATAAAATAGATGACTAAAAATAATTAACACTTAAACTAGATCTCAAAAACTAAGACAAAATACACTCAAAATTGTGACCCAATAACTCTATATGCAACGACCACTCCCCGGTCGATGCCGGCGTCCAAGACTTCCAGGAAAAACCCGTCAAGTCTCGAACAAGCCTGTCTCGAATCCCTCGTTAATCCATTACATTCACTCATCAAATAGTATTATTACTTTTATATACTGAATTAAATCTTAAATATAAAAATCAGTGCAAACTTTTTCCTTTTTATTTACCAATATATACGCAAAAATATAAAAATTTCAAACTAATGCTTATAGAAAAATTTAAAATTTGTTTGCAACTTAATAAGTAAAATACTACAACTTGACCTCTAACATAACAAGTACAGCAGAGCGACTCAGGGTAGTACGCTAGGAGATGCCTTTACCTATTCACAATAGACCAACATGTCGATGACTTCACGCCAAATCGATCCCTGTCTGCAAAAAGGGAAATAAAATGGGGTGTGAGTCTCATAGACTCAGTGAATATCATCGACCCAGTGAGTAGGGCGTAGATAGGAAACAAGCAAACGGTAGATCAGTTGAAGGCAAAAACACAGAATCATAAAAACAATTTATTTCAAACAGAGGTTTTGTGCCTTATAACCATTTTTCGCATCAAATCGATAAAATCGAGTCAGCTCCCATAAAACCAAATATTATTTAAAATCATGTATACATCATAGCTCGCCTATACACGAGGAATCACAAATTCATTTCAAAAAAAAACCAATAGGGGAGTTACTAAAAACCATTTTATTCAATTTTCTCACCATGCCAAGAAACATGATTCATAATGTTAAAATTTATTTCAATCTATGTAAAACAATTGTATTTTATCAAAAATAAATAACAAGGCTTATGACTTTATAAAAACTTGGCTCGTGCCAAAAACTCATATTCGGTGATACCTTGCGCCAGGGTATCCAACCGAATCCGCCAAGGTTATTAAAATTTCTAAAATTTCTAAAGAAGTAGTCGCTCCTTAGCGTTGACAGAATTCACTCTCACGTGGGGTCAGACATTGAGTAAATTCTATGGTCACCTCAGGAGTTACCCTCCGCGCCTCTCGTACCGAGGTGATATATAATCTTGGGTTTACCATGCCCATCATAAAGGCAGTCCACAGAAACCCACCACTGCAACGACTAATTAACCCACCATTTTACTAAAATCCTTTAAGTAGCATACATGGCCAGTACAGCTCTATATATCACATTCAATTAACAAATCGGCCAATCATGCTATAATTATCATAAGCCATTTAATATCAAAGTCATAAAAATTCATCGTATATTCACAAAATAAAATTTAATGAATGATTCATAAAATACCATACATAGAGAAATTTAAATCTCTAAATCGTGTATGCATATTACACAAATATATAAGACACAATTTAGAAGCTAAATCGGCCTGAAAAGCTTGTTTCCCATTTTTCAAAACACTTTACTTATACTTTATACATATATATTTTGAACGATTTCTAAAAATAATTTGCACTCATAATTTCATAATTTTGCATCGATTCATACATCTCACAATTTATACGTAAATTAATTCATATATATATATATATATACATACACATATAATAGGAATATTTTAAAATCGATACCTCCTGCTCACCTCTAAATAGCTGGATTTTACATCGTTATTTTTGTACGCGTATATACTTATTTCTATTTCTCGATCGCGTGTCTCATTCAGCATGCCTCCACGACAACGTTCCATTTGAGCTTGGGCCTTTTCTTTTCCTCCTAACTATTGGACCTTGGCCATGAACCTTTCCAATTTTCCTATTGGGCCAAGCCCAATTTTATTTTCCACTTGGCCCCATTTTTACTTTCTATTCTTGTATTTTCATTTTCTATTTTCTTTCTTTTACTATTTTCTTTTTCTTTTCTTTTTTTTTCTTTTTTTTTTCTTTCACGTCTTTTTCTCTCTTCTTCTTCCAGCCCGTGGCCTTCTTCTTTCTCCGTGGCAGCCTGTCCTCTCCACCACCGCCAGTGGTGGTAGCCCCACCGTTCCTCCTCTTTTCTCCTCCCTTTCTTCTTCCTAATTTCGGTCATCAACAAGCCTCCTTCCCATGGCCACAAACCTCCAAGATTTCCAACCCTCAAACCGCACCTTCAAGCATCCAAACTAGCAGATTTTTCATCCAAAAATTTCAACAATAGTAGCCTAAAAATTCTGCACTTTTTCATATTCAATTTTTAGCAATTATTCATCATCATTTTTAGCCTTATGTGCAGGACTTTTCAGTAACTAAAATTACCAATTTCCAGCAGCCAAAATCAACTCTCTTACTTCCAAAAATCAACTTTTTCTTTCCTCCAAAAGCTTGCAAAAATTCAGCTTTATCCCCCCTTCCAAGTGCAATTTTTTTTTTGTTCCCTTCCTCCTCATTCTTCACGGTTTTTCTCTTCCTTCTTTTCTTCCTTGTGTCTATCATCCATCTCTTCTCTTCCTCCTTCACGATTTTTGCTTTGTTTCTTCCTTTATCTTATTTCTTTCCTTTCTCTTCTACCTCTTTCTTCCTTTGCTTCTGTCCTCTTTGATCGACTTTCCTTCCTTCTAGATTTCTCTTCTAACTTCTTTTCTCTTTTTCTTTTGTTTGATCGAGCCTTGCTTTCTTTCTTTGTCTTCCTCATTGCTTTCATGTGTGACCGACCCCACTATCAATCATTTCTCTTCTTTCTTTTGTCTTTTATTTCATTTCATTTCATTAGTTCTTTTGTCTTTATGTAGCCATGCATGTACATATAAAATATTTGCTTGGTTTTTCTTCTTGTCTCATGTCCATGTGTTCACTCATGTATATAGATAAATATTTGCCACTTTTCCACCACCTTTCTTTATTATTTCATCATCTATTTTACTTTCATTTTATTTTTATTTCATCAAACTAATAAAATTTATTTACCATTCCTTAACTTTATTTTATTTAACTCACCACCACCAAATTTTTCATCAAATCAATTTAATTCTTCCAACACGTGTAAAAATTATAATTTCCTTCTATCTTCGTACTCGTACACGTGTACAACCAAAATATCGAAATCGTATTTCAATGCGGTATCACCATAATATTTAAATATTGACTTACCGCGTTTACTCGATAAAAATCACGTCTCACGTTTTTGCCGTTTTCTTCAAAATTAATTTTTATTTCTTCTCCCCCACTTAAATTAATTATATTTCTTTTTTTATGACTAATTTTAGACATTATATAAAATATTAATATTTTCATATTATTTTATTGAATAAAATATTATTTTATTCAAAAAATTTTCACTTACCCTCTTTGGCCCCGAAACACATTATTATGTGTCGGTTTAACTCCAAATCATCCGTTAACTCACTAATTCGTCTCTGGCAAAATATTATTATTTAATTATTGTTTTTGTGCGTGCGAAACAATTTATTCTTGAGCATTCCTTAGCATGCCGATTCGCATCAATTGATCATTTGTTCAATCAATAAAGTCTTATTTGTGTCCAACGAAGGTACGGGGTGATACACTATAAAATAAAGTTATTAATTTTTTACTTAATAAATTATATCTTTTGTTTACTTCTTTGTGCAATTATTTTATATATTATTGCTACAAACGCTCTGTTTGCCAAAAGCTTTACATATGTTGATGGTTGGATTTTCTTGAAAATTGATTTCAAAAGTGCTTTTCAAATATCATAAAAGTGCACAAATTCATTGGGAGTAATGTTCAAGAGAAAACTTATTAAATCCTTTTCATAATGTTACCTTGGTTTTGGAATCTTTCGAAATGTTAAGCACAAATTCAGGGAGAGTCCTTCAATGCACAATTTTAGCTCTTAATTTTGTCATTTCTAAAAGAGGGAGATTGTTAGCTTTACTCTAGTTTTGAAATGACAAAATTGATTGATCTAAATTTGCTTTCAAAATGATTAGAAATGCTTTTAAACTTCAAGAAAATCCTCAAGAGTTTTGAAGTTGATCTTGTATAGAAAAATATTTTTAAGTTAACTCAAACTCAAAGAGCCAACCTTAAGAATTGATCTTTTGAATAAAAAGAATCGATTCTCAATTGAATGGAAAGAAAAATTATTCTTTTATTACCAGAAAAATCAATTCTGAGAAAAGAAAAAGTCAGTTCTTTGAAGACAAAAGCTTCAGGACTTGAGAAAAATTGATACCTCAAAGAGTAAGAATCGATTCTAGAAGAACAAAATTCAAAAAGAAGAATCTAAGTATGAAAAACTTGATTCTCCATGAAGCAATCATCAATTCTGAGTGAGAATGAACCAAATATCTCAAGTCTAAAGACAAAGAATCAATTTTGGAGGAAAAAGATGTCGGTTCTTAAAGCACCAATTGCAAAAATCAGAAACTTGGTGAAGAAGAAAAATATGGTACATTAGATAAGATTGGAGTGCTAAATATCAAGCTCAAATTTAAATTTTGGTGCCAGATCATAATAAAGAACTGACACGTTGGAATTAAAGAATCGATTCTACAAATATGTAAAGGTGTCACATTTGAAATAAGTTGAGGAAAAACCAACATCTTAAGAAAGAAAAATCGATCCTATGGAAATAAAAAGTTCCATACTTTGAAGAATGTCATGAAAAAATGACAACTCATGATCAAAGAATCGATTCTCCATGTGTGACAGAAATGTGCAAGTTGGCTAAAACATACGAAATTCATTTTGAAATTTTCTCCAATGGGTATAATATTCAATGCCTATAAATACTTGCTAGAAAAGCCTCTGAAAGCAATGATTGGAACGATTTGAACAATTTGAAAGGTAAACAAAAGAAGGAAAAGAAGAAAAAGAGCCTAGAGTAGAAAAATTTTTCCTTTGAGCAAGAGTTGAAAATTAAGTTCACATTTTTATCTCTTAGCTAGAGTTTCTTGAGTCTATACCTCACTTCATCATTCATCATTCTTGAGAAAGCTTTCACATTTTCATACTCAAATTCCTTACCAAACTTATTAGAGTTTTGAGTTAAAGATTCTTTTAAGAATCCACTGTTGTATAGGTCATACCTCCTTGAAAAGGTAGCCTTGAAAAGGTAATGATAAGGTTATGCCTCCAAGTAAAAGGTAGAATGGTTGCACTCAATCCTTAAAAGGCATTTGGTTGAGGTTGTACTTGATCTTTAAAAGGTATTTTGTTTGTAAAGGTTATGCTTGATCCTTAAAAGATATTTTGGTTGTAAAGGTTATGCTTGATCCTTAAAAGGCATTTTGGTTGGAAAGATTGTGCTTGATTCTAAAAAGGTAGTGACTTTGGTTGAGGTTGTACTTGATCCTTAAAAATGCATTCAGTTGTAAAAGTTATACCTGATCTTGTGTTAAAAGGAAAATTGATAATGGATTTAAATTCCTTGTGCTATCAAGGACATGGACATAAGCATCAAAGGTTGAACCTCTATAAAAACTTGGCTAAGTGCTCTTTACTTTTTTGCACTCTATTTTTATAACTTTACTCTTTATACTTCAACTGTATTGAAAATCTAAAAAAAAAGAGGGGTTTTTATTTAATAATCAATTCACCACCACTTGGTTACTTTAAGTTTATTTATCTAATATGTACTATTAAAAAAGAAAGAAAAGGTAATGCACGTGTACTTCAAAGGAAGGTTAAAATGAAGTCTTTTTAACTATCTCCATATTTGAGCCATCTAACCAAACTCTTTAGAGTATCCCAAGTGTGAAAATAACTCGTGAACCCTACCACTTGTTTTAAGTTACTTTCACTTCCCGTGTAACATAACTGTTCCATGCTTGTTCTCATTCTATAAGAAAATACTTAATCTGCTTGTCATAAACAAGACTTTTGGCTAAAACCCATCAGTTCAGTTGGATCCATGTAACTACGTATCATTGACGCAATTCCACTTTCATAAGAAAACTCCATTCTAAAATATCGATGAGTGGGAATGGATCCTAATCTACTTGATGCAGGACATCAACAGTCCTTTATAGACCATTATGTGATGATTTTCCAACTAGATAGATTGCTCAAGTGCCAATTTGTCTACTTGTACCTTTTAGTTCTAGAGGTAATGCTTAATACTGAAAGCTACTGCGTTGTACAATTTTCCTCTTGGTACATCCACGGTTTGTTCCACGTTAAACATATCATCAAAATGTATAATGTCTCGATTTTTTGTGGTTGGAGAAGATGAATAAAAACCTTAAAGAGTTTTAGACTACGATTTACCATCACAGTTAAAAATTGTGATAAAAAACAACTTCAATTACTATGCCAAATTGACTATGATGATGTTTTCTTTTAGACTAGAGAGTTAAGGTTATTTTTCAAATTGTTCTATAAACATTATGCAGTTGTGAGAGAAATCATATACATCTCCTCACAATCAATTTTAATATATAGTCATTAGGAAGAAAACGATGATCTAAATTATTTATGTTGATCTTCAAACTTTCCTCTCTTTCCAAATGCTTTAACAACATTACCATCGAGCCTTTTAACAATAATTGTAGCAAGATTACATTATCCACAACAATTAATAATTTTTTTTCCAATCAATGGTGTATTGGATTGATTCTAAGTTGATGAAATGGAGAAATTTTCGAGTGTCTACCTAACATAAATGAAAACCTTTTCTGTCTATATCATTCATTGCTTGAGCTATCATTTTCTTGTATATCTTCATTGCATAGAGAATTTCCCGACCTTGTCATATATAAGAATGCTTTGTTAGTGATGAACTTTCTAGATACCTTTAAATTTTGGAAAAAGCATAGTTTACTCACTTGATACAAATGACTACCATGAAAATCAAAGTTGTAACAAAATTCATCATCAACATTCGAGTCTTTCCTTCCCCAAGGCTTATAGTTGATTTATCTAAAAAAACAACCTTAACAACATATACAATTTCGAAGTCTTATTCAAAATTTAATTGTAACTCTCCAAAGTTGGTAAAATGGTCTTCCATCATTGTTGGTGCATTTCTTCTTTATTGAGAGGTAATTTGGCTTCTGTCCCCATCCATGATCGCAATTAAAGGCATTTCCTTCCAACTTGACAACAACTTAAGATCCCTCTAACCTAGGAGTTGGGTCTAGGAGTATGACGTATGAATGGTGAACTTCGAACTAGAAGTTTGAATGGTCAAACTAGGCCTAAGGGTGTGGATAATCAACCTTAGAGATTGCTTTGAATACACACACACACACACACACACACACACACACATATATTTGTACACATACATATGTGTGTGTGTGTATACATATATGTATATGTATGTATATATATACATGATTTTGTTAAAAACTTTAGTACTCTAGTTTGTGAAAATGTTTCGTCCACTCCTCCTTAACAAGATTGAAATGAAAATTCTAAAGCAATAATACCTTAAACTAATTTCATTTGACATTTTAGTTTGTTAAATACAATTATTCAAAGTTTCTTTAGATAAAACTTGGAGTGCTCAAAAACCTAAAGTTATTTTATAATAATTGCAATTTTGAAATATAAATGAAAAGATTATTATCCTATACAACACAAGTAGAATTTTAAATGTCACAACCCCCAAACAAAGTTATGGAATTGTCACATAGCCCATTAGGATATATTTTTTAAAAAATTAATATGATGATTAAAAGGATATATGCAGAGGTGAAACAAGCCAACTTTTGTTGTGGAGGCCAAAGACAAAAAGGAATAAGGGTTACAATTTTTTAAAACTAATATGTTGAACTTAATCAACAATCAAAAGATTCATATAGACAATAATTTTATATAACATGTAAATCAAAAGGAACAAGAAAAAAAGACTTACAATAATTCCTTAAAAAAGATATGCTCGACGATGTTTCTTGGATTAAAATTCTTCAATTATTGATTTTGTACTAAAAAGGTTAGCAATGTCTTTTTCAATATAAACAATTAAATTATCTGCAAGAAACTCATCATCTATTTTATTCCGAAGTCTGTTTTCACAATTTTCATTATTGAAAACGTTTTTTCTATAGTTGCTATAAAAATTAGAAGAGTGAAAACAAGATGAATTTATCTATCAAGTAGAATTAATAAAAAAATGATACATTTATAAAATTTTAAGCAATAGCCAACAGTGCAACACTATAACTTATAGTTGAAAATTACATGATAATTTTTTAATTGTTAAAAGCTAAAATCATAGAAGATAAAATCCACATAACAAAAAAAAGAAGAATATGATAAGTAGAAGATAGAACTCAAATAACAAAAAAAAAGAAGAAGAAGAGAACATGGTTAATGGTTCCCAGAAATTTAGAGAAAAAAATCTATAGAAATTTAGAACATACGAGTAAATGGAATAAAAATGAAAATGATAATATAAGTAAAAAGAAAAAACCAAAAGAAAACTTTATCTCCTCTTAATTTCACACAATAAAGGTGAGTAGTCCTTGTCCTTATTTGTCCAAGATGACAAGCTTATAAATTTCTCTTAACGAAATAAAGTGTGTTTTGATGGTGAATTATCAAAAAAAGAGTAAGGTAAAAATGAAAGGACAAGAGAGAAGTGAAAGATAAAAGAAAACAAAGAAATATGTGTGAAAAAACTTAAAGTTAAGTTGCATTTGGTACCTTACAGTGCAATGTGATTATAAGTAATGTAATTGCAAGGAAGATAACATTCTAGTGTATATAAGCAAAGTAATTATTAAAATGTAAGGAAGATAACATTGCAACGTTTGGTTTATAAATACTTTACTAAGAATGTAAAGTCAATTTTTATAATTACCTCTATTTATTAAAATGCAAGTTTAATAAATTTATATTTTTTATTATTAATTTTTATATAATATCATCTTTTAAATATATTTTTAATGTCATATATTTTATTTTCATTTTTTATTATAATCTTATGTATTTTATTTTAATTTCTTTTTCTTTTAAAAGACAATATAAATTTTATTGACATTCATCATTCACCATCCAATAGAGAATGGCTATTAAGAGTAACAAAGAGAAATCCCTCGAAATTTATATAAAAAAATAAATTATAACATTGCAAAATGTCTTTAACAAAAAAACAAAGTTGAATGGCAAAAATATCTTTATAGCATTACGAAATTCAATGCAATCTGACTACATTGATTTTAAATTACGATCACTTTACATCTATTGGTTGTAATGTGATTGTATTGCATTCTTACATTACAATGGTTTATTGCAAAACAAACATTGCAATGTAATTTAATTACTCACATTGTGTGGAATATGCTTCCACTTCTTTCATACTAAAGTGGCGTTTGGTACTTTACAATGCAATGTGATTGCAAACAATGTGACTGTAGAGAAAATAACATTATAATGTTTGGTATACAAGCAATATAATAATAAAAATGCGGAAAAGATAACATTGCAGCATTTGGTTTACAAGTAATTTACTGAGAATATAGTGTTAATTTTCAAAATTACCCCTATTTATTAAAATGCAAGTTTAATATACTTGTATTTTTTATTGTTAATTTTTATATAATACCACTTCTTAAATATATTTTTAATGTCATATATTTTATTTTCATTTATTATTATAATCTTATATATTTTATTTTTATTTTTTAATATAATTTTTTATATTACATATTTTATTTTAATTTATTTTACCTATATTATATAAATTTTAATTTTTTATATTTTATTTTATTTTAATTTCTAATTCTTATATTATATATTTTATTTTAATTATAACATTACAAAATGTTTTAACAAAATAATAAAGTTGAAGGGTAAAAATGTCTTTAATAATTTTGCAGATTGCAATGTAATGGAATTGCATTGGTTTTAGACTGCAATCACATTACAGCCAATGTAATGTGGTTGCAATGCAATTTTACATTACAGTGGTTTGTTAGAAAACATACACTGCAATGTAATTTAATTAGATACATTGCAGATAATGCGCTCTCACTTCCTTCATACCAAACACCACCTAAATGCTATCTTTATTTATATTAATTATTAAAAAATTTATTTTAAAAAAAATTAAAAAATATATAATAAATAAACAATTTTAAAATTTTGGTGGGCAGTCCCCTCCCCCCCTCGCTTACGAAGTTTAACTTCATAAATATATAGGAATGTGAATTTTTAATGTGAATATAATTTTAATGCGAATTTTTTAAACCAATATATAGGGTTCTAGACAAAGATTATAGTGAAGTTCTTAGACTTAAAGAATAGGATTAGAGTCTCATTAAGCTATATTTAAAAATTAAAAGTTAATATATTAACTAAATCATCATATGGTAACATTGGAAACTCGCTGGTGGAATTTTAAAAGCTGTATAGAAATATGAGTAGCATACCTTGCACTCCCTTGTTCTTTGAGGCAAATAAATCAACAAAAGCAGCCTGCACACCATAGCTGGCCCATAATAAGGGGTTGATCGTAGAAATGAGAAGGGCCCAAGGCTTCGTTGGTAGCTGAAAGTGTCAAGCAAAACTTAACAGCGATTTTGATAAAGAGTGTGGCCAGTTATATATGGATCCTTTAACATATAATAATCTTTTGACCATCAAGCAGTAACATTAAAGAAAAGGACATGACAACATTTTTTGAGTATTCATGATTTTTGTAATGGCTATTCCACAAGAAGAATATAAAAACCTTTCTTACAAGCTATGTTCAACTTATTATTGAGAAAAATATAAATTTGAAACGAAAAAAATAAGAAAGGGGAGGCTTTCACACTGTTTTCGGAATTGGAATGGACTGATTTAATCCAAATTGGATCTTTCATGTAAAATTATTGTTTTAATTTTTATAAAGGCATAATGTTGAAAGTAAATGTTTAAATTACTCAAAAAAATCAAATAATTTTTTTTATCTTTTATCGTGTTCAATCAAGTTTTTTTACTTTTATTTTGAATCAAATAAGTTCTTATAATTAATTATCATTAGTTTAAAGGTCACTTGTCATTTATGTAAATGCGACATTGATATTGTATTAATGTGAAAAGTGAAAAGTACTATACAACTATTTCATCATACAAGGACGGGGGGTAATATATTTATGAGGGGCTATGACTACAAAATTTATAAAATTTTTTATTTATTATATATTTTTTAATGATCTACTCAAAATAATTTTTTATTTAATAATTATTTTTGTTTTTCTAATTGTTTAATGAAATTAGAGTCATTATGGTCAACACTTTGCTAGTTAAGCCAAGTATATAGATTTTGACACAATATGTCAAGTCTATTGATTTAAAAACTTAAACCCATTAAGTCTTAATATAAATCTAAGCTTATTATAATATATTATATCTTAATAGTCTAATCCAATAACTCAATATGCTAATTAACAATTGAAGAGGCAAACAAAAAAAAAAAAAAGAGGAAAGCTTCCTTTGAAAGCTACTCATTTTGTGCAAAACACACAAAGTAAAAAGACCATTTATTTGAGTTTGAAAAATTGCTTGCTCTTCCACTCTTGTGCATAAAGGGTGAGAAAGAGACTCCTTCCAAAGTATCGTTTGACTATATATATCTATATATATATATATATATATATATATGGCATTGTCATTATTGTTAATATGCATTTTTTTGTATGTCTAATGTTTTGTAAATGAGGAAATTGTGAGGAATGATCTTTCTTGATAAAGATATTTTAAAAATAACTATCAAAATAAATTTAACTATTTTTAGCCATATTTAGCCACGACTTGACCAAAACACCCTTTAAATTATTTTAAATAAATTAAACCATTCATCACAATTTCTCTCCATTTGTGTTTTGGATTTCTCTCTCTCACCATCCTACTCTCTCAAATTTTATCAATTTTTCTCTCCGGTATTCGTCTGCTTTGCTTTCGATTTCTCTCTTCAGCATTCATCTGCTATGCTTCCAATTTCTCTCTCCCACGTTTTCAAATTTCTCTTTGTTGCCCTTTCAAGACACCAAGTAATGGTTTTGACGTGCTTGGGTAGGTAAGTATTTGAGAAATTCGATTTTTAGGTATTTTGGATAAAACTAAATAGTAGAAATAATCACAGAGGTATGAAATAGCTTTTAATTGAATCAATTCGGGACCTAAACACCAATAAACTCAAAATTTTGAAATATATAAACCTAGGTTTTCAAAGAAATTTTTTTTTAATTTTTAGTCAAAGTAGGTGTTTTAGATAAAAAAAATTGTATTTTGATTTATGAAAACATGTTAGAAACACTTTAATTGGTGCCAAATTATCAAAAAAAAAAAATGAAAAGAGTTGAGAGGATTTGAAGTTTTTCTTTGTAAATAGCAATAGCATTTTAGGCATTAAAATGTAATAAATGTTCTTGAATATGTCGTGTAATAATAATTTTTTTCAACATGGCGTGTAACAATAATATTTTTTTTTTCAACATGGCTTGTAACAACCTTTTTTAACCATGGCGTGTAACATATTTTTGTACATGGCATGTAACAACAACATTTTTTTCAACATGGTGTGTAACAACCTAATCATGGCATGTAACAATAATATTTTTTGTTTAACATGGCGTGTAATAACCTAACCATGGCAGGTAACAATAATATTTTTTTTCAACATGGCGTGTAACAACCTAACCATGACTTGTCACATGTTTTTGTACATGGTGTGTAACAACCTAACCATGGCATGTAACATCATAGCATGTAATGTCACGACCTGGAACCACCCTCGAGTTCGTGACAACCGCCGCGATGTCCCGATATGCACTCATCCCCCGAGTACCATATCGAGACCTCGCAAGGCTCTCGTACCAGTCTTTCCAACTTCCTTGTGAGTTTCTATTTATTAATTTCATACTTTAAAACATTTCGTCTAATTTTTTGATTCAAACAAAGAAAAAGACGAAATTTACTACACAAGGGCGTTTCGGTCATTTTTCGTCAAAAATTTTGAAATTTGGAAAAAATATTATTTACGCGTAAAGATATCATAATTTGCAGTCGGAATTGAAATCGGATATCTAAAACATGAAATTTGAGTAAAATTACATCTAATGGAATAAAATAATAATATTTCATAAAATAAAATATTTTCTTATAAAACAATTTTTTTCATATAGATATCCGGATATAATTTTTACAGCGTAAAAACAAAATATATTATTACATACAATAACACAGTTAACTGAAGTATAAGATTTAATTTACAATGTTAAGTGGGCTCGTAATAAAGAAATACAATCTAAGAAATGAACCTGTGCACTGAAGGTTATCACTCTAAACCTTCTCCTCAACAAAATCCTCTATCTACAACTGTCTGTGAGCCTGAAATGGGGAAATTGAGGGGTGAGTTTTACAACCCAGTGAGTTAGATAACTACCATCCACGACATCTAAAGTCGAGTAGATGGAGACAATACAAATAAAACACAATGCTATCATGTAATTCATAGCACCAATTTAATACAATTGTACAAAGCAATCTTATTTAACAAAATACAAGACTTATGTTTTATTTATAAAAATCAAGCTTAAGCCAAATCTCATACTCGTGGACACTTGATCAGAGCGTCCAATCGAGTTCGCCAAGGCTGTAAGAATTTCATAATTTTTCAGATACAGTCGATCCTTGGCGTTGGCTAAACTCATCTTCATGCGGCTATTTAACGTGAAGTGAATCGTAACATTACCTCGGGAGTTACCCTACTCGTCTCTCCAACCGAGGTAACAATTAGTCAAGTTTTTCTGTGCTCCTCCTAAAGGCAATCCACGGTAACCCTCACTGCAGTGTTTTATTAATTATGATCCACCAACTTTATAAAATTTACAGCAGCATAACAAGGCCATTTTAATACTAGCCAGCCTACACGACAAACAGCAATTCATGCCAATTTTTAACACAATATACCAGCTAAGCATGCTCACCAAGATCATAAGCCATAATTTCAATTTTAATACATGAACACAAATTTCTGCCAGCCTCCATATACTCAGTGTAAATAAATCAATTTTTTTATTTAAAAATTATTTATAAATTCAATTTATTTTTAAATCACAGAAGTAGATAAAACTACTCTAGATATTGAAAACGGTAAATTATCCACTCACCTCGTCACAGGAGTGCACGATACTCTTGTTTTTAATTCCACTATACCGAAATTTTCCGGCGTCCGGGGGACCCGCCACCTATGTGTAATTTTCGACACAATTCCAATCATTTGTGTCAGACCACTGTAAATTATTTCAAGCTCTTCATGATACATGAAATGTTATGCAACTATCCAAATAACCGTCTAAACACGATATTCGACTTAGTTCGCCTACATGCGATTAAATTGGCTACAGTCTCCAATTTAATTCCGAATTGATTTCTTTCAATTTTTATATTCTAATTACACTTAATTGACCTTAGTGACTGCGAATATGATGCCGATTTACAATCCGAAACACCTAGTGCACCAGTCTGCACTTTAGGTAAAAATTTTAATTTTTACACCGAAATTTTTCATAATTTTTCTACACTCATAATTCATCAATTTACACTTATATACTATAATTTTGCATCAAAATAAGCAGCCAATATTCTCCTGAAAAATTTTGCATAATGGGTTTAAATGGGAGAAAATCATTTTTCTAGCTAGGTTTTGATATATTTGATTATAACCTAACTAAATAACATTAAATCAACTTAAAATCAACCTAAAAATTGTTCAAATCTCCACCTTGATTATTCAGTCAGCATGAGTTCATCATACCCACTAGGGTTTCATGCATGGAAGAAAGAAAAGAAAGCATGGGTAATAGAGATAAATAGAAAAATTCAAAATTTTTACCTTTTAATCGGTTGAATTTTTTATTTTTTTTCCTTGTTTTCCCCTTGATTCAAGGCTAGGGTTTTGTGTTTTCTTCCTTTCCCCCTCCTTGCTGGTTAAGGCCGAACCCCTCAATACTCTTGGCTGATTTTTGTAGCTTTTTATCACTTAAATAATTAAATATTAAATTTATTCACATGTTTATTTACTTTTTTATTATTTTATTATTTATTTATTTTCTTTTGACTTTCTTTTCAGCCACAATAATTTTCTTCCCTTATCCTTTAATTTCATGAAACTTCTAGACAATTCCCAAAGATTTTTATAGTGTAATTTTACAAAATTACACTTTTGTCCTTGAAAAGTGCAAAATTACATTTTTACCTCAAAAATTGAAAAATTACCCATAGACATATTTTTCACCCCTCATACTCATATCACACTCCAAATAATTAAATTTGATCAAAATCCTTTCAAAAATTCAATTTCTGTCCCTGGATGGCAAAATTATCATTTCAGCCCTACACTCCGAAGTGTACCGGAATTGCATTTCCTTTCTACTTTTCAACCTCAAATTATGTTTTAACTAGTCTAAATAATCAATCTAAATCAAATGGGATCAAAATCTTCTTTAAAAATTCTCGTTTTGACCTTTAGTGGTAAAATTACTATTTTGCCCTTGTGTCTCAAAAATACTGTGGATTACATTGTTTCACTGCTAAACTTCATTTTATGCTCCAATAATCATATTATATTTCATATAATTATTCTTGGTCATTTAAAATCAAAATCTTTATTAAAAATCTCCATTTTGCCTTGCAATTGAAAAATGATCGTTTTGTCCCTAATCAGTCAATTTTCTCGATTAACTCAAAATTGAACCTCGAACTCCGAATCATTGTTTTAAGTAATCCCTGGACTGTGAAATTGAGGATTTCACTCTTAAAATCCTTGTTTGAACTTGTTCGAGGTTTAATCGACTCAATGGTATTACTAAAGGCAATATAGTCATTTAACTTATTTTCCGAGACAATTCAATATACAAACATGCTATCCAATGCATGTGAATGACCTGTCACAGATAAATTAGGATCGGGTATTACATGTAATTTCATTAAGGGTAATTTTACCCAACTTGGCTAAAAATAATTAAAATTATAAAGAGGGTTATTTTTAAAAACGTCTTATCTTTAAGGGTTATTTTTTAAAATCCCCATTTGTAAATTTTATTTAATATTTTAGATGAGTAAGAATTGGATCATATATAAAGTTTTCTTTGCTTGTTAAGTGCCTCTTTCTGTTTCACCATCTTAAAAATGCTTTCGTTCTAGTTTTGTCATGATGTCTTATCACATTATTATCTACTATAATATGTCATCAAATCACATTTCCACATGATATAAAATGATCAGTATTGTTTTAATTGACAATAGTTAATCAATTGTTTTTTTTAAATCAATCAATTGTTAATCATAAAAGTTTATTTAATCTAAAATAAAAATTAATAAATATTTTAGATTTTGACTTTGATTTGAAAAAAAGTCGTAATTCTAAGGTATCAACTATCAAACAATTATTTACTTAGCTAAATCAAAATAAATAAATTCCATTTAGAGCATGTTTGATTTGACTTTGAAGCTTTTATGAAAAATAATAACTTTTAAAATTAATCTAAATCTATTTAATAAATTTGCTTTTATAAACTTTGTTTTATGGATAAGCTATTTGGCAAAACAATTAACATAATTTCTAATTTTGGTTAAAATTACCATAAAGGGTATTTAATAAATAATTTTTTATTAATTACAAATTCTTTGTTCACAATTAAAATAGTTAGCTTTATTATTTATTTATTTATTCAAATTTTTATAAATATAAAAAGTATTTTCTTATATAATATAAAATTTATAATTATTAATCAATCATATAAAAATGAAAACAGATAATGTTAGGATTATTTTTAATAAACGAAGATATTTTTGAAATAAAAAATTTTTTTTTGAAAAAGACGTGTGTTTTTAAAAAACGAGAAAAGAAAGCTCATCTCTATGAAGTTTTTTTTTTTAAAAAAAACTACTTGTTTTTTTTAAAAAATTCAAAATCCCTGTTTGATTTAATTTTTATTTTTAAAAGATAAGTTAAAAATAAGTCAAACCAAATATGCTCTTTAACATGCTCGTTATCATGCTCTTGTATTTTTTTTATTTAACAAATAATAGTATTATTTAAGTAATTTTTTTATTTAACCAATCAAAAGGTTTTTTTCTTTTTTTTTCAAACAAGTCAAAAAGTAGGCGCACTTAATGATGATTGTTTATCAAAAGAAATTAAAATCCTAGGTAGAATTGTTTAGTTTATCTCAAGACAACTTTTAATAGGAGGGAGGCACTTGGCACTTGGCACTTGACAACCCACCAAAGTGCAGCTCTTCACTTCCTCCCCACTTTGCAATTGATGAGTTGGGCCAAGTAGTGGATTAAGTAAAATTTCAGAGTCAAAGCTCTACCATTACACCAAAATGCTAATGCGCTATTAAATGTCAAGACTCGTCACCATAAGTGCTAGTGGTAGTGCCAATAATGAATTCATTGTGTTATGGATCTTTGGAAAAGTCAAGAACGATTATTGAAGTATTAGTTTAGCATAAGGCACACCTTTTATTATTATTATTATTTTTTTTATTTTTATACCATGCAACTTCTCTTTTGTTGTTTATTCTAATTACACTATCGATTAGATCTTCGAGGCTTTAACAATTAAATTCTTATGTCTAAACAAAATGATTTTTTTTTTTTGGAAGAGTTCATATATATTTGTTATAAATAGAGTTAACTTGAAAATTTTATGTGATTCACCTGCATTTGAAATTCAACTCAACCTAATTTCAGAAAATTCAAGAATCCAAACCCAAAACCAACCCAACTCAATTTGACTAAGAAAAATTAACAACCCAAACCTGCCCAACCCGATCTCAAAATGACCCGAATGTGAACGACTCGAAAAAATAACCTGAAACGATTCCGAACTTAAATTAAGTATAATTTTAATTAATTTAATAAAAATAATTAATATATAACAAACTATTAGTCTACTAATATTTAATTATTTTAAATTAATTTTTAAAATATCTTTCTTTACTTCTGATTTTTTTAAATAATTTTGAATACTATCCTTAATTATGAGAAAAAAAAAACAAATTTGATTTTTTCAAATTTTTATTTTTATGATGTAAAAAATTAAAATTAAAGATATACTATAAGTTAACGAAAATATAACTTTGAATAACTTAATTATGATTGATAAAATATGGCTTGATGTATATTATCCTTCCAAAATTCATTTCAATTTGAACTTTAAAAGTCAACAAATTAAACTCAAAATAATCTGAACTCAAAAAACTTGAATTCAAATAAATTTAATATCAAATCCAAATTACTTGAATATGAAATAATCTAAATTTAAAAAATTTAAATCCAAAATAATCCGACCTACTAGTCTAATTGCCACCTTAATAGCATATCTCTTTTTTTATGATTGTGTTAGTCATAAATGTTATTTAGCTAGAAGAAAACATATGTTAAGGAGAAAATTTTTACTATTTTAGTTTCTCAATTACATAAAGAGTGTAATATAACTTGTTTAAAATATTTTAATTCAAAACCCTAGAAAGGGAGAGCATGGTTTTTATGATATGGAAAAAAGTTGTTTCTGCTTGTGTTAGTCAAAAAAAAAAGGATGGCAACCTTGTGGTTGTATTTTAATTATATATATATATATATATTTATTTATTTATATATATGGAGAGAGAGAGAGAGAGAGAGAGAGAGAGAGAAAGTGCTCACTTTTTAAAATTACAAAATTTAAGATGTCATTTTCTGTTCAGTTTTTAGTATTATCATATGTGTGTTTAAGTATAGATGTTGGTAGGCATGGAAAAACATGTGAAACACCGACCTTTAATTGAAGACCAGAATTAATGCCGTTGTGAGACTGAAAGCCGACCAAAGAGCTCCTCCACCCAAGGTGCTGTAACTTTAGGCTCCAAATTGATTGCTATGTTGGGACCCAAATACATAATAGTAAGCACCACAAGCACTTTGAGCTTCTCATTACCTAACAATCATGGACTTGGAAGGGTTAATTTAACAGCTCTTCCTGCTTATGGCAATTGGGCAATGCAAACAAGAATAGAAACTTCTTGCGTAGGTGAGGAGAATGGGCCTTTTTTCTCTGTTTGAGTCAACAACAAAAGATGCTAACGAAAATGAAACCTCGTCTGTTTATGCTTTTTATAATTACGTGCCGTAATTCTCTTGCCTTCTCAAGCAAGGTATTATGAACTATTAGCTGAGGCCAAACATACAGGGACAGGAAATGCTAAACAGTCCAAAAAACCCGATATAGACATAAAACTCCTTTGAGAAAATAAAAATGAAAAATCAGTGTACTCTAAGAATATAAAAATTCAACAATTGGCTGACTCATTCTCACAAATTCTTCAGTCCATTACTCTCAATTCAACTTTATTTTTTACATAATACGCAAAAAAGTTTTTAACTTATTTTAAAAAATTTAAATAAATCTTTATTTTTTAATATGTTCAATTGAATTTTTATGCTTTTATTTTGAATTAAATAAGTTCTTATAATTAATGATTGACTAATTATCATTAGTCAAAATACCACTTCCTATTTTATATCAATATACCACAATCATGGCATTGATGCAAATAGTGAAAAATGCTAAATGACTATATTATCATATCAAATTAATGTGTCATATCATCATCAATTATAATATATCAGTATATCGTATCATCATCAATTATGATATGTTAGCATACTACGTTATTACCATATGACATAAAATGACAAATAACATTTCGACTAACTAAATCATTAGTCATAAGAGCTTATTTAAATCAAAATAAAAGTACAAGAGCTTATTTGGCTCAACATAAAAGGAAAACAGTTTGACTGAACATAATAAAAGTATAAGGATTTATTTGAATTTTCTTGAATAATTTTATAGCTTTTTTAGATATTGTGCCTTTTTCTTTTCTATATGTGTTGTTGGGAAGTGAGCCCTATCTTTGTGATGAATTTTTTTCTCCTTTTCTTATTAAAAAGCTTGCTTTATGAATCTTCCTTCATGTTTCAAATGTGCATACAATAGCTACATAGATCTCTTTGTTCTCATCATTATGGAGCAGCTACTAAAGTCCTCCACGTTTAATTATACATTCCAAAACCTTTAGGACTTGTTGATGGTTACCTGAGAATATAGGGAATGAGAAAGAGTTTTTTTTTTTTTTTTTGACTTACTAAAAACTAATGTTCTCTTGCTGGAAAAAAATTATTATGTTTGTTTATCATACAAAGATAATATCTCAATTCTTTTGGGATAGAGGGATACAATATCTCTGTATCTTAATTGAGTTGGGAACTTTATCTCTTATGGATTACCACATAGATAATCTTTATTTAAATTTAAACAAAAGCCCCAGAACGATGAGATAGTAGAAATATAGATCCGCATCATGAGTAATCATCTATAAATATAATGAAATAGGGCATGCCATTACGTGCCTTTACATTCATAGGTCCACAAATGTCTAAATGGACAAGTTCAAGTACAAAGGTTTCCTTTTTAACCTTTTCTTGAAGTACACGAGTTTCTTTATCTCATTTTTACCTTTTTATCTTGTATCTTTTCACTTACACTTTTTTCTCTTACCTTGTTATTTTATAACTTTTCACTTTTACCTTTTCTATTTACCTTCTACTCAAAGAATAAGTCTTATTATATTATTAATGCCCATAAAACCTAGTGCTTCAATAATCATATAATGTGTTTCTAACTTTTAGTCATTATAAGTAATAAAATCACTACTTTAATGTCCTTATAATGGTTTCAGTAACAGTTACCTATTATGTGCATTAAAGCTCTTCTCTCTAATGTTGTTCATTATGTGCATTAAAGCCTATCGGCATAATGCTTTAAAAAAACCCTTAAGTTATTCAAGAAAATTCAAGTAAGTCCTTATTCTTTTATTATAATTAATCAAATCCTTGTACTTCTATTTGAGGTCAAATAAACTTTTATAACTAATGGTTGAAAAATTGTTATTAATCAAAACGTCTTTTATTATTTTATACCCACGTGACTTTGATGTGGAGGGTGAGTAATGTAATATGATCATGTCATCATGCCATACCATCATCCATTTTTACATACCAATATGTCACATCAATGCCACATCAGCGTCATGTGGTATAGAATGACAAGTGGCATTTTGACTAAGTCAACTATTATCATAAAGGCTTATTTGACTCAAAATAAAAGTATAAAGTCTTCTTTGGCTCAAAAAATAAAAATGTAAGGGTTTAATTAAACATAATAAAGGTATAAGTGCTTCTTTGAATTTTTCTGAATAGCTTACAAGCTTTTTTAAATATTATGCCAACCTATTCTTGAGTAACTATATCTTTTAGCACTCTATATAAAGCCTTCATAAATCATTTTAAGAAAAGGTCAGAGCTAGTACAATACATTTTCACTCAGAGCTTCTCTCTCTAAATTCTCTATCTAATTCTTTACTACTCACTAATTCTCTACCGATTATTTTCCCTCTAGCACAATAATTACTACTTCAAGAATTACTCCAATCTTCCTATCGACTGTCTCTAGTACATCATTTCACTTTTCTAAAGCACTTCATCTTTTCTTACTAAAAGAACCTTCTTTCTTTACTAGAATAATCCTCTAGAAAAACTTGTTTAAAAATAAAGGAAAGAGCCAAGTACAAACACACATAAAATAACACAACTGAACTCAATAGCTCAAAAGTTTAGACTTAGTTATCCAAGCCTTTGGCTTTCATCTTTATTTCTTAACTTCTATTGCTACAAGTTTCAAATTATCAAAGAATAATTTCCTTGTTTCAAATCTATAAACTATAAACACTTTATTATCAGATGTATTTAGAAGCTCTATAAGCATATGTTCACTCAATCAATCATAGCTCAACATATTGCTTTCAAGCTTGTGCAAACTTCACCCTTAAAGCCTAATCATTCAGCAATCTATTTATTGTGTGTTTTTTTTTTAATTTCAATTCTATCTATGAAGTTTGTTAGTTTGTGTTGTTATCTAGTCTTGTGATATTTTGATCACTCACTTTTGACATTTTAAGCTTTATTGCAGTTTCAAAAGGAACCCTAGGTTGATACATCTTCCTAAGATCAAAATCATCTAATCCAATCTACCTAAGGTGCCTTTCAATATAGCCATCTATTTGAACCTTTTTATTTAGAAGGGTGATAGTCACTAATGCCACATTTTGCTATTTTCTATCCATAAATAGTTGGCACACTTGGTAGAATTAGTGTAGCATATGAAAAATTAATATTTCTTTTGGCACACCTAGTAAAACCATATAAAAACTATCACAAAAGAAAAACAAGGAAACCATAGAAAAAAATAATCCACAAGCCCTTTAAATAAAAGCATTTGCCAATCATATTTTTGACGACCCTCTCTATTAAAGCTGTAACTCTAATATCTCAACCAATAAGTCTCGTAGCCATGGGCATGACCGATTAATTAAAAAGATTGATGAAATGGCCCAATCTTTTCAAAAAATCATGAGGACCATGATAGAATCTTTCAATAGAAACACTAATGTTCTTATACATGAAATGGCTAACATTAGGGAAATTCTAAGAGAATCCACTTATATGTCACGATCCTAACAAAGAGCCATGAATCCCATATCAAAGAGAATACATGGTCCCAATAGGAAGCCATAAATCCCACGTTGAAGAGAAACTCCTAAAGATGAGCCAATGAAGGATGTCATGGCCCTAAAAAGGAGCCATGAATCTCACATCAACTATGTACAAAAGTAACATTTATGGGTTCATACTAACTTTAACCTGTGATGCATCTTTTGTGGGACAAAACTATGAAGCCAGTGAACTAAAGCGGAGAATATCTCATAAGGGTTGGTGTGGACTCTGACAGTTGGTATCACAGCAAATTTTATAGGTACTAACAATATGCCAATGAGGACAATAGGCCTTTGTTGAAGTGTGAGAAAATGTCATGGTCCCAATGAGGAGCCTTGAATCCTAAATAAGATAAAATACATGGTCCCAACAGGGAGCCATAAATCCCACATCGAAAAAAAGCTCCTAAAGGTGCCAAGGGAGGTTGTCATGGTTTTAAAGGAGAGCCATGAATCCCACATCGACTGTGTACTACAGTGATATTAGGCATTTAAGGGTTCTTCCTATCTTTAACCTATGAGGCTTCTTTTGTGAAACAAAATCATGAGGCCAGTGAGCCAAAGTGGAAAATTCCTCTAGTAGAAGTGGATAAGATAGAAGTTAGAAACAATAAGCGACCTTTGGCATAAGATTGGCTAAAGCACTATCAACCTCATAGGGTTAGAATAACATAAAATTGATGCCCTATACCAAACATGTATAAGCTCATCCCTAAGTGGAATATCGAGCCTATTTATGTAAATCGAAACTTAGTGATCAATATTGTTCACGAAGTTTTTAGGCCTAACATTCATAGAATCAATCACCTAATGTATCAAAAACCTACCCTAAATGGATAGATTGAGATACCTATATCCTTGAGGGTTTTTAAAGTTAATGAATTTACTTTATTTTTTTGTTGAAGATAACCAATCCATTATGGATAATATCAATGATTATTTGAAATTAAGATTGTTTTTTAATTTTTTGGCAAGTACAACTTTGACTTGGTATATTAGTATGCTTACAAATTCTGTCCAAACCTGGCAAGATTGAAACAAAAGTTTCACACGCAATTTTATCACCTTAAGCCAAAAATGACCATGATTAACTAATGTAAAGACCATGAGAGACAATCCAAGTCTTGTTGGATATATAATGATGTTTCATAAGGTTTTTATCCCACATTGCCTAGGTACAAAAAACGTTAATGCTTTATATAAGCCAGCTCATTATGGGCTTGTTAAAAGATTGAAAAGAAAGGGGTCTCATGAGCACATGAGATTGAGCCAAGCCTTGAGAAAATGCGGATTCCCCCTATGTGTGAGTATACCTATGGACTAGGCCTAAGTGATATTTTTGTACCTTGGTGGTTATATGTTTTTATTTTTTCTGTTTTTTCACCTTACCTTGACCAAGTCTTTTTACCGTGCTGAAGAAAATAGAATTGGTCATTGATTTGGTCTTTAATTTTGGCAAATTTATTCTCTATCCTCAAATATTGATTTGGTCTTTGATTTGGCTATTATTAAATATATTCTACCAATGTTTATTTCTTGATATTCTACCAACATTTATTTTTCTAATATTTTGCCAATGTTTCCTTTTTTATAAATACCATGTTCCACATTCATTCTCAACACACCAAAAATCAATTTTCTCTTCTTCCCCTTTTCTACTTAGTTGACCTTTTCGAGTTATTGGGTTCTTTCTTTTTTCTTTTTTTTTTTTTGCTCATGTATCTTTGATAGTTTGTGCAAACTATTTAGAAAGAGTCTGTTAAATCTTAGGAGATAACCACTTTAATCCTTTTGCATCAAGTTTCATAATTCGAAGAGGTAAAAATTATCCTTAAGAACAATCTATCATGCCTCATAATTATTTGAGTTTATTATCTACTTCAATTTTTGACAATAATCTTAAGGATAATATGGATTCTCATATCGAAAATGTTGCTTTAGTTGTTGCTGCTTCCACCATTACTATTAATGGTTCTACCCCCGACAACTACTGCCATCATTGTAAATGCTGCCACTCTGGTGCAAGACAAAATCTAACATCGTTAACAGAGGTACACTAATAAAAAACCAGATTATAAACCCAAAGCTACTCATCCCACCTTTTAAAAAAAGAATACTTGTTTTGTTTGTGGAAAGCCAAGTCATCATGCATCACAATGCATGAAAAAAGCAATGGGAAATGACAAACCTGCTAATCTAAAAGTCAACTTAGTTAAAACAAATAAATCCAATGACATAATTATTGTGGTCATTTCTCTAGCCAATGCTATGGCCAGTGTGAAAGAATGGGTGGTAGACTCTGGTGTTACCAAGCATATTTGCGCAAACAAAAATGCCTTTACCTCTTATACTCCAATAGGGGAAAGAGAAAAGATAATATATTTTCGCAATTCTCGAATTGCTCAAGTTCTTGGTCAAGGAAAAATCCTTCTCAAGCTCACATTTGGTAAGACCCTAGCTCTGAATGTTGTTTTGTATGTACCTAATATAAGGGCAAACCTAGTTTTTGTGGCTCTATTGGGCAAGGCTGGGGTGAAAGTGTCTTTTGAATCTAACAAGACTTGAATGACAACGAATAATGTCTTTTTATTGTAATTAGGGACTTTTTGTGCTTAACATTTCAAATATCTTGAATGAAAACGCTATTTCCTCTGCTTACTTGATTGACACTATTTATTTATAGCACGGTAGATTAAGACATGTTAGCATTCCTTATATCAAGAAAATATAATCACTAGGTTTAATTTTTGGTATTAAAATGTATGCTTTAGTAAATGTTTAATATGTGCTGAAACGAAATTGACTAAGAAAACTTGTATTTTAGTAAATAGAGAATTTGAATTGTTAAGTTTAATTAATACTAATTTGGGAGATTTGAAACAAACTATGACTAAAGGTGGTAAGCAATATTATGTTACTTTTATTGATGATTACTCTAGAGTTACTTAAGTTTATTTACTTAGGCATAAAGATGAAGCTTTTGATATGTTACTTAAATATAAAGCTGAAATAGAAAATCAATTGAATAAAAAGATAAAAAGAGTTGGATTAGATAAAGGTGGAGAATATATATTAATTAAAGATATTTGTGAAAAATAAAGAATAATTCATGAAAAAACTCTGCCACGTTCTCCTAAATCAAATGATTTAGCTTAAAGGAAAAATAGAACATTGAAAGAAATAGTCAATTATATGCTTGTTAGTTTTAATACATATGAAAATTTGTTGAGTAAAGGTTTACTATATGCATGTCTTATTCAAAATAGAATTCTCTATACGAAAACTGGTAAGATACCTTAAGAATTATGGAAAGGCTATCCTCCTAACTTAAAATATTTAAAAGTGTGAGAATGTCTTGTTAAGGTTTTGCTTCTTGATTTTAAGAAAAGAAAAATTGACTCTAAAACATCTTATTGCATTTTTATTGGTTATGTTGAACATAGTGTTGCATATAGATTTCTTGTATTAAAAAGTGATGTTCTTAATTATAATACTATTGTTGAAACAAAAAATGCTAAATTGTTTGAACATATTTTTCCATTGAAAATAATACTTCTTAGCACCTTTTAGTAAATTGATTTTGAAATAGCAAATGATGATTTGAAAAGAAGTAAAAGACTAAGGAAAGAGATTTCTTTTGGTAATAATTTTTACACTTATCTTATAGATAATGATCCTTTAACTTATACTAATGCAATTTCTTCTAAAAAAATCTATTTTGAAAAGAAGCTATAAAAAATGAGATTGATTCTATTGTACAAAATCAAACTTGAAAATTAGTTGATTTATCGTCTAGATCTAAACCAATTGGTTGTAAATGGATTTTTAGAAGAAAGTTTAATCCTAATAGTTCTACTAATAAATACAAAGCTAAATTAGTTGCTAAAGATTTTACTCAAAAATAAAATATTGACTATTTTGATACTTTTTGCCCCAATAACAAGAATTTCATATATTCGTGTTTTAATTGCTTTAGCTTCTATTTATAAACTTGTTGTTCACCCTATGAATGTTAAAACAGTTTTTCTAAATGGTGATTTAGAAGAAAAAATTTATATGGTACAACCAAAGGGATGTGTTTTTCTTGGTCAAGAAAAAAAAGTTTGTAAATTAATTAAATCTTTATATGTCTTAAAACAAGCACCAAAATAATGGCATGAGGAATTTGATCAAGTTCATGTTAGTAATGGATTTGCTATTGTTGGAGTTGATAAATGAATATCTATAAAAACTATTGATAGTGAATGTGTGATTATTAGCTTATATGCTGATGATATGCTTATTTGTGGTACATTCATTGATGTTGTCAACAAAACAAAATGTTTTTGTTTTTTAACCTAAACATTTGATATCAAAGATTTGGGAGAAGCTAATGTTATTTTGGGTGTCAACGTCATAAGATGTGATAGTAACCTAATGCTAACACAAGAGCATTATGTTGAGAGGCTTCTTAAAAATTTAGTATATTGTAATGTCACAGCTATGAGTACTCCTTATAATGCTAATACCCAATTAAAGAAAAATAGAGTTGATAGTGTGACTCCGTCTAAGTATGCTCAGATTATTAGGAGTCTGATGTATTTGATGAATTATACTCAACTTGATATAGCTTATATTGTGTACAAACTAAGCAAATATACACAAAGTCCCAATCAAAATCATTGAACTGCTTTTATCAAAGTAATGAAATATTTGAAAGGTAGTATAAACTATGGTACTTTGTATAATGAATTTCACGTTGAATAAGAAGGATACAGTGATGTTAATTGGATTTTAGATTCAGATGAGACAAAATCCACAAGTGAATATGTATTCACCCTTGGTGGGGGTGCAGTAACTTGAAAGTCAACCAAACAAACAATAATTGCTAAATCTACAATAGAATCAAAATTTGTAACTTTGAAGTTGGCTAGCAATGAGGCTGAATGGTTAAGAACCTCTTAGCAGATATTTCATTGAAAATGAAACCAACACCTTCCATGTCTATGCATTATAATTGCTAAGTGGCAATAACCATTGTAAAGAATAAAACTTTCAATGGTAGGAATAGATACATTCATTTAAGACATGATGTGGTGAAGCAATTGCTTAGGGATGGAATTATGTCCTTAATTATATGAAGTCAGAACTAAATTTGATCGATCCTCTGACTAACCCTTGGGAATAAAATTAATTAATGCCACATCGAGGGGAATGGAATTTAAGCCAATTGAGAAAAATCAACAATAATGGCAACCCAATCTATGTGAGTAGCAATCCCATGAATTGGTTCATATGGGTAATAACAAGTTATTTGTTGATAAATTGATGCACTATTATTAAAATTATTGTCCTTATCATAATGTATAAATAGTGCAAAACTGCAATAAATGAAGGGTTGAGTTAAACTCTTAATGAATTCCATATCTCTTATAGGTAGTGTATTAAATTGCAGTATACAATTGATGGAATCACCTATATAAGTGTGGAGTGGGTAACTCCTATAAGAATTGTGGTAAATTCTCTATAGCACTATGAAGAACCAAGCACGCACATGGCCTATTCATGCAAAATTACGTTGAACAGCAAAAATTGTGGGGGGTAATATGATTGATAAAAATCATATTTCACATAAAGAATTTTTTGTTCATATAAGTTATAAACTTCACCAAAACTCTATGATTTATATTTCATTCCTTCTAGGTCCAGTTCATAATCAAAGAGCACCAGTCTTGATGTATTACACTCAAGTGAGATTAGACAAAATAAAAACTTCCTATTATGAAACCTTATGGAATATGTGAGGGATTGTTGGATATATAGTGATATCTCGTAAGATTTCTATCCCAATTTGCCTAGGTACAAAAGATGTTAATGCTTTACATAAACAACTCATTATGAGCTTATTGAAAGTCAGAAAAGAAAATGGTCTCGCACGCACACAAGATCAAGCTAAACCTTTAGAAAATACGGATTCATCCCTTCCTACCTGTGAGTATACACATGGGCTAGGCCCAAGTGATATTTTTATACCTTGGCGGTTATATGTTTTTATTTTTATTTTTTTTCTTTTTCACCTTACCTGACTAAGTCTTTTTACTCAACACACCAAAAATCAATTTTCTCTTCTTCCTCTTCTTTGCTCAATTGAACTTTTCAAGTTACTGCGTTCTTTCTTCCTTTATTTTTTGCTCTTCCTGTATCTTTGATAATTTGTGAAAACTATTCAGAAAGAGTCTGTCGAATCTTAGGAGATAATCGTTTTAATCGTTTCTACTGAGTTTCATACTCCGAAGGCATAGAAATTATCTTTAAGGATAATGTAACATGCATCAGACTTATTTGAGCTTATTATCTATGCAACGATCACTCCCTGGTCGCTACCGGCATTCGAAACTTTCGAGAAAAACCCGCCAAGTCCTAAACAAGCCTAACCAAAATTGCTCGATGATTCACCACATTCAATAATCATATAATATTTATAATTTTATATATCAAATTAATTCATAAATATAAAAATCAATAATAACTTTTTCCTTATTTATCCACAATTATATATACGTCAAAATCTATAATTTTCAAACTAATGTTTATATACAAATTTAAAATTTATTTACAACTTAATAAATAGAATACTACGACTTGACTTCTAACATAACAGGTACAGGACACAGCGGAGTGACTCAAAATACTGTGCTAAGAGATGCCTTTACCTATTCACGATAGACCACATGCGAACGCGTCGATAACTTCACACTAAAACGATCCATGTCTGCAAAAAGGAAAATAAAATAGGGTGTGAGCCTCATAGACTCAGTGAATATAACTGATTCAGCAAATATCATCGACTCAGTGAATAGGGAGTAGATAGGAAACAAGCATACGATAGATCGGTTGAATATAAAATATAGAATCATAAAAGCAATTTATTTCAAACAGGGATTTTGTGCCTTATAACCATTTTTCGTATCAAATCGATAAAATCGAGCCAGTTCCCGTGAAACTAAATATTATTCAAAATTATATACAAATTATAGATCGCCTTTCCGCGAGGAATTTCAAATCCATTTCATAGAAAACAAATAAAAGAGCTACAAAAATTCCTTTAATTATATTCTCACAATACAGAGAAATATAATTCGTAATATTAAAACTCATTTCAATCCATGTAAAATGATTACATTTTATCGAAATTAATCAATAAGGCTTATAACTTTATAAAAACTTGGCTCGTGCCAAAAACTTATATTCGGTGGTACCTTGCGCTAGGGCACCCAACCGAATTCACCAAGGCTGTTAAAAATTTTATGTACTCATAAAACATATTTTTCTGTTTAGAAACCACAGTCGTTCCTTGGCGTTAGAGGAGTTCACCTTCCCATGATAGATCGACCGAAGGGAACTCTAACCATACCTCAGGAGATACCTTCCGTGCCTCTACTACCGAGGTATGAAACAAACAGGTTTACCGTGTTCCTCCTAAAGGCAGTCCACAGAAACCTCCATCACTGCAGTGACTATCTTATAACCCACCAATTTATAAATACTTAACAGCATGATATGGCAATCGTATTTTTATCCCGCCTATCAAGGCAAATTAAATAATTCATATATTCAACAAGTCATAAAACCAGCCATTCATGCGAATATATGCCATAAGCTAATCAATTCAAAACAAATTAGAAATCTTATTTCGTTTATAAAAATTGTTTTAAAAATCATTTATGCCTTTAAAGTCTCATTCTAATTTATTCTTAAATATTCGATATAAAAGTCATAAAAATTCATCGTATATTCACAAAATAAAATTTAATGCATGATTCGTAAAATACCATATGTAAAGAATTTAAATCTTTAAATCACATATGCACATCACACAATTATATAAGGCACAATTTCGAGACTAAATCGGGTTGAAAAGCTTGTTTCTCATTTTTCAAAATACTTTACGTATACTTTATACATATATATTTTGAATGATTTTTAAAAATAATTTGCACTCACAATTTCATAAATTAGCATCGATTCAAACCTTAAACAATTTATACGTAAATTAATTCATACATAGACATACATATATAATTAGGAATATTTTAAAATCGACACCCCCTACTCAACTCTAAATAGCGGGATATTACATCGCTATTTTTACACGCGTGTATGATTATTTCTATTTTTCGGTCACTTATTTCATTCAGCTCGCCTCCTCGACAAACGTTCCATTGAGCCTCCCTTCCATGGCCTTTTTCTATTTCTCCTTATCATTGGGCATTTTCTTTTCCCCTTAGCTATTGGACCTTGTCCATGGGCCTTTCTAATTTTCCTATTGGGCCAAGTCCATTTAATTTTTCTTTATTGGGTCTTGCCCAATTTATTTTCCACTTGGCCTATTTTATTCTTTTCTTGGGCCATGCCCAATTTTATTCCATTCTTTTTGATTCATTTTCATTTCATTTTTCATTTTTCATTTTTTTCCACTCTTTTTTCTTTTCTTTTCATTTTCACATTTTTTTCCTTCATTTCTCTCGGCTTGGTAGTCCGTGGCCTCCTCACCATGGCAGCCTTCCTCCGCTGGTCAGCCCATCCTCTTCACCGTTCCTCCTCCTTTCTCCTCTTTTCTTCACTCACCAAAACCGGTCATTAAAGCCTCCAAATTTTCAACACTTTGCTGCCCCATTTTCCACCTAAAAATCCAAAAAATTTCAACTCAAAAATTCTGAAATTTTCAGCTCCAACATTCAACAATTAAGCTTCAAAAAATCAGCAAATAAATCTTCCAATTTCTGGTCATAAAACCCCATCAAATTCAGCCTTAAAAGTGCAGAATTTTAACCTTGAAAGTGCAAAATTTTCTACTCACAAAATTAGCCTTCAAACTACTCCTTCAAGCCTCCATAATCAACCACTTTTTAGCTCCAATTCTGTCCAGATTTTCAACAATAAATCCTCATCATTTTCAGTCACTAATTCAACTATAGAAACCTCAAAAAAATTAGCTTCTTACCTCCAAATATTTGCAGCAAAATTCTAGAAATTTTCAGCCTTCATCTTTTTTTGTTTTTTTTTTACGATTTGTCTCTCCTTGTCCGTCCCTTCCTCTCTCGATTTCTTCTTTGCTTTATTTCTCTTCTTTTTGCGGTGCTTCTCTCTTCTCTTTCTTGGTTGTTTTCTTCATTAATTTCTTTCCTCTTTGACCGACTTTTTTTGCTCCTTTTCTTTTACTTTTTCTTGTCTTTCATTTCTCTATTAACCGACCTCTCTAGAACTCTCTCCCATCTTCCTTTTTATCCTTTTATTTCTTTGTTTTGTCTTTTATTCTTTGATGAGTGATCGGCCCCCCTCATCCTTGAATTGCTTTGACCTTTATTCTTTCTTTCCTTTTCATTATTTATTTGGCTGGTCTTTGGTCTTTATCTTTGACCACATGGCTGCCTTCTTTTTCTTTCTTTTTTTTTCCCTTATCTTACTCTTTCTTTGCCTTTCTCTCTTTATTTTTCTTTTCATTTCTTTGACTAAACACCTCACCATTTTATCTTCTTCCTTTGTCTCATTTTTCACCTTGCATGGCCGGCCCCCATTTATTCCATTTCGTCATTTCATTTCCATTTCATTTAATTTTCATTTCATTTCTTTTGCTTCCTTTTTCTCATGTGGCAATTGAACAAATAAAATTTTATTTGACTTTTCAACCTCTTTATTTCATTATTTTATCATCCATTTCACCTTTTAAATATTCATTTAAACCTTTAATTAGCCTCGAATTTAATTAGGCTTAAAAGTGTAGTAAAATACCCAAAAATTTAATTATCAATCTTTGAAATTTTCATTCCTGATATATGAAGCTTCATCACTTTCCAATAAAATTTTCTCTATTTTAGAGATAGAACTGGGTGAAGTGATCTTCATAAAAGTTATAGCTCTATCTCTTAGCTTTCCAATGATCCAAGAATTTCTACAATTGGAGGTCTGTAGCTTGAGATATGACCAAAATACTTAAACATGTACAAAAATTTCTAAGTTCTTCAACACTTTGCTCTCCAAAAATTTAGTCCAATTTTTTAATTCTTATCCACACTTATTAAATTTTAATTTCCTTCTAAATTATTATTTATTTCTTCTCCCCCACTTGAATTAGTCATAGTCTCATTTTTCATAACTAATTTTGACCTCCAATAAAATATTAATATTTTAATATTATTTTATTCTAAAAATTTTCACTTGCATTCTTTGGTCCCGAAACATATTATTATGTGTCAATTTACCTCTGAATCATCCTTTAACTCACTAATTTGTCTCCGACAAAAATATTATTATTTAATTGTGAGTTCTGTACGTGCTATACATTTTGTTATTAAGCGTTCCTTAACACGCTAATTCGCATCAAATGATCATTCCTTTGATCAATAAAGTCTTATTTGTGTCTAACGAGGGTACGGGGTATTACAATCTACTTCAATTTTCAGCAACAATTCTATATTTCTAGATTCAAAATAGATGCATAGTGACTTAACTTGAACAAGAGTTTATCATATTAGCACAAAATAGTCTAAACATAGAGCTTAAAAAGAATTTGGTCAAATAAAGTTCAAAGACTTTTTTGAGTTATCTACCAAAATAGCTATATATGAGAATCAATTGAAAAATTCACTTCATCTCTCATCCTTGGTTGCCATTCTCCATTGAAAAATTCCTTTTCCGCCTTCATCTTTTTTTTTCTCACCTTTTCATTGATTGAAATACTTTAAAACTTCCCCAAAAGCCTTAAACTTGAAACCCTGGCCTTTTACTCTCTTCTTTGCTCATAGGGTTTGTGTTCATTGTATTCTGTCCATTGTGTAATTCTTGTATTATTTTGCTACTAGAGATAGGGGTTTTTATTGCTTCCAATATGAAAAAACAAAGATAAGAAAATCAAATCAATCAAAGATGATAAAATTGTAGAAATACAAAAAATTAAAGATAAAAAATTCGATAAAAATGGGATAAAGACTGATCCAATTTGTCGTTTTTTAAAAAAAATATTTTTTTATATTTTTTGAAATTTTATTTTTATTTTTTCGTTTTTTGAATTTTTTTGTATTTCCCCATAATATTGAATTATTTTATTATTTAGACTGTCCTAAGATCTAATTGGTCTATTTTGCACATAACTAACCATCCAATTAAGGTGCAATTAAAATAAGTCCAAAAAGCTTAAAATTGAAAATCCAACTAATTATAAAAAATGACTTAACCTCAATTATTCTTGAAAATGATTTAATCTTGTTATGAAATATAACTTGAAAGAACAACTATAAAAAAAAAAAGAGAGAATTACTATAAAGAAAGTATTTAGAAGAAGTAATAAGATTTTATTGGAATGTGTATTTACAAATGAAATGAGAGGCCTATTAATAGGCTAATAACCTCTTATCTAAATAAAATTTACAAAATAAAGATAATACTAAGAGATTAAATGGATGGATTAAATCATAACTTAATCCAATCTAATCTACGTCCAAACCTAGATATATATAACAAAATAAATGTTCTCTCGTATATTCATAACACTCCCCCTTAAACATTCATTCTATTAAGAATATGTCTTGTTAAAACTTTATTAGGAAAAAATCTCATGGAAAAAAATCTGAGTGAAGGAAAAAGAGTATATAATTTTTTTCAAGAATACACTTTTTAAATACTACCGAATTAAAAACCTTATCAAGAAAAACCCAATGGAAAAAACCTTGATGAAGGAAAAAAGTATAGTGCGTATTTTACTTTCCCTGATGACTACATTGTTTAAGATCTTTAAAATGATACATTACAATCTTTTGTACTAATTTTTCAAATGTTGTAGTAAGAAGGGCTTTGGTGAATAAATCTACTAGATTGTCATTTAAACGAATTTGTTAAATACTAATATCACACTTTTCTTAGAGATCATGAGTGAAAAAAAACTTTGACAAAATAAGATTTGTTCTCTCACCTTTAATATATCTTAGGCCTGACAATTCGTGCTTTCATGTAGTAAATGTGTCAAATACAATTAGGCACGAAACACTTTAAAGCTCAACACGAACACGACATGTTTAATATTCATGTCTTAAATTTAAAAACACGTACACGTATATGTTTAATAAACGTGTAACACGACATGACACGATTAACACATTTAACACGATTAACACGTTTAACACGATTAACACGTTTAACACGATTAAATAAAAATATTTACAATTAAATATAATTTTATTATTTAAATTTAAAATCTATAATTATAACAAAACAAAAATAATAATAACATCAAATATAATAAAATTTAATAGAAATAACATACATTAAATTCATTATCATATAATATGATAAAATACATCATTAACATCAAACCTTCAAATACTAATAATATCAAAAATCATTCTTAATTTTCAATCATAATAATTACATTATTATCTTTATAAAATTAAAAAAACTTATTAAAATAATTATTTAAAATTATATATATAAGGTTAAAATAATCTTTAACTATTAATTTTTAATAGGTTAATAAACGTGTCACGTATCCACGTTTAAACACGATAACACGATTAAGTAAACGTGTCACGTATACACATTTTAAACACGATAACATGATTAAGTAAGCGTGTTTTGAACGTGTTTGTCGTATCTGACACGTTAAGACACGAAAATTTTCGTGTTTTAACGTGTCAGACATGATTAGACACGAAACATGTTAAGACTAAACCCAAAACATATTTAACCCGTATCTTCTCGTATCATGTTAACGTGTCGTGTCTAAAATTACCAGGTCTAATATATCCTTCCTTTAACTGGAGTACGCAAATGGTATTATCTTCATATAACGTTATTGGAATTTCCTTTTTGATTAACAAGTCATTTGTTTCTTGAATATGTTGAGTTACAGATCTTAACCAGACATAATCATGACTTGTCTCATGAATTGCTAAAATAATTGCATGTGTAGAAGAAGCAGCAACTATGATTTATTTTATAAACACTATGAAATAGCTATAGTTCCATATATGAATAAGTAATTTGTCTGGGATCGAGTTTTATGTGGATCGGATAAATATCTTACATTTGTATAATCAATTAAATTTGATTTTGATACATTTAAGTAATATAAGCCCATGTACATTACTCCTCAAAGATATCAAAGTATATGTTTAATTCCATTACAATATCTTCGAGTTGGAGAATAACTATATCTTATTAATAAATTGACAACAAATGATATATGAAGTCATGTATTACTAGCAAGATACATTAGTGCTATGTTTGTACTATGATGTAGTATTTTGGGACCAACAAGTTCTTTATCATCTTCACGAGGTTGAAAATGGTCTTTTTTCATATTTAGTGGCTTTACAACCATTGGTGAACTTAATGGTTTTGCTTTGTCCATATAGAATCGCTTTAGCATTTTTGTTATATAATTTTATTATGGATAAAAATTTCATTTATCAAGTGTTTGATCCGAAGACCTAAACAAAACTTTGTTTTTCCAATGTCTTTTATCTCAAATTCTTTCTTTAAGTAATCCACAGCTTTTGATAACTCTTCAAGAGTTTAAATAATATTCGAATCATCAACATAAACAACAATTATGATAAATTCATATCCAAATCTTTTATAAAAAAAAACCACATGAGAATTCATCATATTGAAAAATATTTTGGTTTTTCAATAAATGACCGCATGAATTTTCAATAATTTTTCACATCATTATTGATTTGGGATGGTGTAAGACCCCGTCTAATTGGTTAAAAAGCCGGTATTGTACCTAATGGTACAATTAAGTTAAATCGAGCTTCAACTAGTTTAATAGAAATTCTAAGAGGAATTTCAAAATTCTGAGACTCACAGAATAGCTCAGAATAGTGATTCAGAGTTCAAGGTCCAGTTTGGAGTCAATCGGGAAAATTGACCGGTTAGGGACAAAACGATCATTTTCTCATTTGTTGATTAATGGAGATTTTTAACCAAGATTTGATCACATTGGACCAAAAATAATTATATGAAATACAGTTATGATTGTTGGAGTATAAAATGATGTTTAGCAGTGTAAAATGGTGATTCTCAGTGTTTTTGAAGCACAAGGGCGAAATGGTAATTTTACCACCGGAGTGCTAAACGTGAATTTTTTTGAAAGGATTTTGCCCCATTTGGTTAATATGGATTAATATTAGTATTATTTGAGGTTGGATAGTGAAAATAATGAAATTCCGGTACATTTCGAAGTATAGGGGTAAAATCGTAATTTTACCATTTCGGGGGGCAAAACCGTAATTTTCCACTACTAGGATAATTTTTCCAGCCATGATCATCCTTGGATCAGACTTTGACTTGATTAATCAAATGGTGGAAAAGAAATGGGAGAAAAAGTCAAAAAGTCAAGAAATTGGGCCAATGGCATAATGCCATGTGGCAACTTGGTTATTTTATTATTTAAGCCATAAAAATCAGCCTTAGCCCTCACTTTTTCACTCAAAATTTGGCACCCACCAGAATTGAAGGGAAGAAAAGAAGAACCAAGGGAAAACCATAAAAACCTAGCCAAAAATCCATAGATTTCAAGTGTTTTTCAAGATTCAAGCAAAATAAAGGTAACTTTTCTTTATATTTACTCTAACCCTAGCTTACCTATGCTTTTGTTCTTGATTTCTATGGTTAAATATTGAGATATCATGATGGAATGAATTCTGAAAAATGGGTATGAGTAGGGATTTGATGTTGGATTGGATTGAATTTAGACTATGCTAGTGTTTAGAGGTAGTTAAGCATGATTATGAACAAAAATGGAAGAAAGAAATTTAATCTCATGGTTGTTCTTCATTAGGCCGAACCGAGGGTGGAGAGTGCATGAGGAAATTGGTTCATTTCAATTGAAATGATTTCATTTGTAATGAAAGAAATTAGAAAATGACAAATTCAAGTGAAAAATGTAGTAGAAAAATTTTCAGTGCTAATGCACTGTATTGGCCGAATTTTTCCATAAAGAAATGGAAAAGGTTGAATGCTGAAATTGGCATTAATTAAATGGTTTGTGGTTAATTAAGGTATTAGAAAAAGAATGGATCAATTTGGAATCAAATTAGACATAATAGCCGATTAATCGGGTAATCGGTCGAAATTAGACAATACCGCGTTAAAGCGATAATCGGACGCATTTTTGCCTTTGCGTATTATACGTTAGCAATTTAAATTAGTTTATATTAGTTTGGGGGTATTATAGTAAATTTCTTAATTTTATTCTGTGTTAAGGTGGTGAGAAGTCCGAGAAAGGCAAGGGAATCGTGATTGAGGATTTTTAATCCGAGAGCATCCGGAATCCGGATTTGTAAGACGGTGAGTGAATTTGCATTTTAAATTATTTGGGGAATGCACATTGTATTGAAATAGATGATCAAATGATTTATTCAAAGTTTTTAAAAATACGTGCCGGGAACAAGCCCTTGATAAAAATGATTTTATGTGATGAAATTATGTGTTATGCATGAAGGCATAAAATTATGTGTTATGCATGAAGGCATGAAATATTATTTTATTGAGGTAAAATTTAAATGTGCTGAATATGTACATTGTTCTGATGTTTATATGTATTGTTAAGAAGTGTTGTGAAATTATTACCACCGTGCACGTGTGAAAAGGAAAAATGCACATGCCTGAGATGGTGTGCAAAGTGGGGACGACGATACGTAATGTCCACTATTTCCTAGAAATTCAGAATTGAGTAAAGTGGGGACGGCGATACGTAACTCCCACTATTTACTAGAAATTTTGAAAACTGAGCAAAGTGGGGACGGTGATATGTAACGCCCACGATTCCTGGAAACTATCACTCGTGAACATTGGTGAAGTGTGATTTGTTGACCAGGGGCTTGCAGGGACAGCGATACGTAACGCCTGCGAGTGCTCAGATGAATGTGTTTGTGAATATATATATATATATGATTGCTTATATCTTCAAGTTTATATGTGTGAGATTGTATGGCATATGAATTGTCGTAAATTAGGAAGAAGGGGTTTAAATATTAGTTAGAAAAAAAAATTGTCTCATTTTCAATCGGTGCATTATGTTTTATTAACCCTTCCTGATATTATGGCTTGTTCCTTCTAATATTCACTCACTGAGTTTTGTACTCACCGTTTTCAAAAATTCATGTTTTCAGATCAGGAGGTTGTAGATTCTTAGACCGTGGGATCATTGTAGTTCATCTCCTGGTATGTGTAAGGCATTCAATAGCTACCCATTTTTATTGTAAATGTCTCCGCTGGAAGTCGTGGGTGTTTATTGTATTGTGAATACAATCTAATTATGTGTATATGTGTAAGCAATGTAAATTGCTAAATACATGACTGGTATAGTGCATGTATATTAATGTTGATAATGCCATTGTGAACTAGCTGTGTTCACACCCGGGAAAAGGTGTGTGTGTGTATGTGTGATTGGATGTGCCATGGTTAATTGGCATTGTATGCACACTGGGTGCATTACGTGTGGATGCCTCACACGAGCATGTATGGAATAAAGTAAATGAAAATAGGCTTGCTTGGGCTTAGTGGGCTATGCTCATTGGGTCCTTGCGCCGGTCATGGCCCGGGAATTGGGTCGTGACAATGTTGGTATCAGAGCCCTAGGTTGTTTAGGTCCTAGGGTGCTATGGTCGAGTCCAGCAGAGAGTCGGGTCTTTATGTGGGATCATTAATTATGAACTGTGAGCCGCGACACATTTCATAATTGAGAAACCGCATAAATTCTCAATATTAGAAACCACCTTATTTGTAATTGTGTTTATTAATTGGTGTTGCTCTTGTCTAGGTAAGAATGCCACCTAAGACACGGGCCACCTCGAGACGAGTGGGGGAGCAGGATGTCCCCATTGAGGTGACCGATAGGCCACGGGCACCCACCCGTAGAGGTCGAGGTAGACGTGGTAGGGTCACTAGGCCAGTGATGGCAGATACGCCCGAGAGTAGGAGAGTGGATGGACAGCCTGTAGATGAGGCGAATAGGCCACCTACTAGAGGCGTTACTGTTGAGGATTTGGCGACGGGTCTGCAGGGAGTTAGTCAGGTTGTAGAGATGATGGCAGCCCGAATGGATGATATGCAGAAAGTAATGGAAGGGAGACAGGTGGAGCCAGAGTCCCCTAGTTTCCAAGGCCAGACAGACCGCCAACCTCCCGAGGGTGACAGGGGTCAGGCCAAGGTTTCACTCACTGACTTCCTGAAACTCAAGCCTCCATCGTTTACGGGGTCAGATGCATCGGAGAAACCTCAGGTTTTCTTGGACAAGATGGAGAAGATTTGTAATGCTATAGGATGCTCTAGTTCCAGATCAGTGGAGCTAGTAGCCTTTCAGCTGGAGGATGTGGCACAGGAATGGTACGACTCCTTGCGAAGGGGTAGGCCGACAGGTGTTGCACCGTTGAGTTGGAATGAATTCAGTACAGCCTTCCTGGATCGATTTTTATCACACAGTGTGCGAAATGCTAGAGCTAGAGAGTTTGAGGCATTGGTGCAGACTCCGGGCATGACGGTGTCAGAGTATGATATCAAGTTTACACAGCTGTCTCGATATGCACCATATCTGGTGTCCACCGAGGAGATGAAAGTCCAAAGGTTTGTGGATGGACTGGTGGAACCATTGTTTAAGGCTGTGGCTTCCCAAGATTTCCATACGTACTCTGCGGCAGTAGACTGTGCTCAAAGGATTGAGATGAGGACCAGTGAGAGTAGAGCCGCAAGAGATGTAGCAAAAAAGGCCAAAACAGAGAGTTATAAAGGCCGTAGAGATTTCGGTGGCAGAAGTTCATTCTCTAGCCATCAAGGACCACATAGGGGATCGAGGTTTCCTCAACGGGGAGGTGATGTGACGAGTGCCAGCGTTGGATCGGGCAGAACACTTTTAGCGGAAGGAGGCAGCCGCAGGACTCCAGGCAGAGTGGTCAAGTTATCCCGTCCTGTGATACTTGTGGGAGACAACATAGGGGACGATGCTATCGTGCTCCAGGAGTTTGTTTTAATTGTGGCCAGCCTGGACACATATGGAGGAACTGCCCGACAGCTCAACAACCACAAGGTTCGGTTCGTGGTTCTACTCGGTCAGCTTTGTCTGCTCCTTCGGTAGCTGTCTCAACTGGCCAGGGAGGTAGCGAGACACGAGGTAGAGGTGCTGGTACTTCTTCTCGGGGTAGACCAGCTGGGTCTGGACAACAAAGTTCTGCAGGAAGAGGCCAGGCAAGGGTATATGCCTTAACTCATCAGGATGCCCAGACGTGCAATGCAGTAGTTTCAGGTACTCTTTCCATTTGTGATATGGATGCTAGAGTATTGTTTGATCCTGGATCGACTCATTCTTTTATCTCTCCATGCTTTGCATTTCGATTGGGTAAAGACTGTGTTAGGAGAGAAGAACAATTAGTGGTGTCTACTCCTTTAAAGGAGGCATTTGTGGCTAAATGGGAATATCAGTCCTGCGTAGTCCGAATCATGGATAAGAACACCATAGTGAATTTAGTGGTGTTAGACACCTTGGATTTTGATGTGATATTGGGAATGGACTGGTTGTCACCTTGTCATGCCAGTGTAGACTGTTACCATAAGATAGTTAGATTTGATTTTCTAGATGAACCATCATTTAGCATCCAGGGGGATAAAAGTAATGTTCCGACCAATTTGATATCCGCCATGTCTGCCAGGAGGTTATTGACGCAGGGCTGTCAAGGTTACCTAGCAGTGGTGAGGGATAACCAAGCAGAGGTCGAAGATATAAGTCAAGTGTCGGTAGTGAATGAGTTTGTGGATATATTTCCTGAGGAATTACCAGGATTACCTCCGGAGCGAGAGATTGAATTTTGCATAGACTTGATCCCTGATACTAGACCCATATCTATACCTCCATATCGGATGGCACCGACAGAGCTCAAGGAGCTCAAGGATCAGTTGGAGGACCTGTTAGACAAAGGGTTCATTCGCCCCAGTGTCTCACCATGGGGAGCACCGGTGTTATTCGTAAAGAAGAAAGATGGGTCACTTAGATTATGCATTGATTACCGATAGCTTAATAAGGTAACAGTGAAGAATAAGTACCCACTCCCAAGAATAGATGACTTGTTTGATCAGTTACAAGGGGCACAATGTTTTTCTAAGATAGATTTGCGATCTGGGTATCATCAATTGAGAATCCGAGATGAGGATATGCCAAAGACAGCATTTCGGACCAGGTATGGTCATTATGAGTTCTTGGTAATGTCGTTTGGACTTACCAATGCCCCTGCAGCCTTTATGGATTTGATGAACCGAGTGTTCAAACCCTACCTGGACAAGTTTGTAGTGGTGTTCATTGATGATATCCTAATATACTCGAGGAGTCGAGAGGAGCATGAGCAGCATCTTAAGATAGTGCTCCAGATTTTGAGAGAACATCGATTGTATGTCAAGTTCTCCAAATGTGAGTTTTGGCTTGAAAGTGTTGCATTCTTAGGACATGTGGTTTCTAAGGATGGGGTACAAGTGGATCCAAAGAAAGTCGAAGCAGTGGAGAAATGGCCAAGGCCAACCTCGGTTACGGAGATTAGAAGCTTTTTAGGGTTGGCAGGTTACTATCGTCGCTTTGTTAAGGATTTCTCCAGAATAGTCGCCCCTCTGACCAAGCTGACACGAAAGGATACAAAGTTTGTGTGGTCAAATACTTGTGAAGATAGCTTTGAGAAGCTTAAGACATGTCTCACCACAACTCCAGTGTTGAGTCTACCACAGGGTACAGGGGGTTATACAGTATATTGTGATGCCTCGTTGGTTGGTTTAGGATGCGTGTTAATGCAACACGGTAAGGTGATTGCATATGCATCAAGACAACTTAAAAGGCATGAACAGAATTACCCCGCACACGATTTAGAGATGGCAGCAATCGTGTTTGCCTTAAAGATCTGGAGACATTATTTGTATGGTGAGACTTGTGAGATATATACGGACCACAAAAGTTTGAAATATATATTTCAGCAAAGGGATTTGAATTTGCGGCAACGCAGGTGGATGGAGTTGCTGAAGGATTATGATTGTACCATTCTTTACCATCCCGGTAAAGCTAATGTGGTGACAGATGCCCTGAGCCGAAAGTCGATGGGTAGCCTAGCACATATCTCCACAGACAGGAGATTATTGGTTAGGGAGATGCATAGCTTGGGAGACATGGATGTGCATTTGGAGGTTTCTGAGGCAGATGCACTGCTAGCTCATTTTAGAGTAAGGCCTATCCTAATAGACCGAATTAAGGAGGCACAAGGTAAAGATGAGTTCGTAGCTACGGCCTTAGAGGATCCTCAGGGAAAGAAGGAGAAGATGTTTACTAGAGGCACAGATATAGTGTTGAGATATGAAACCAGACTCTATGTGCCAGATATCGATGGGTTGAGGAGAAAGATATTGGAAGAGGCTCACATGGCAGCTTATGTGATACATCCAGGTGCTACAAAGATGTATCAAGATTTAAAGGAAGTGTACTAGTGGGAAGGACTTAAAAGAGATGTGGCTGAGTTTGTTTCCAAGTGCTTAGTGTGTCAACAGGTTAAAGCAGAACACCAAAGGCCTGCAGGATTACTACAGCCATTACCAGTTCCCGAATGGAAGTGGGAGCATATTGCCATGGACTTTGTGACAAGTTTGCCTCGAACTAGTGGGGGTTATGACTCTATTTGGGTCATAATAGATCGATTGACGAAGTCAGCTCACTTTCTTCCGGTCAAGACCACTTATGGGGCTGCTCAGTATGCCCAGCTTTATGTAGATGAGATAATACGATTGCATGGCATTCCTGTTTCTATAGTGTCAGATAGAGAGACACAGTTTACCAGTAGATTCTGGGAAAAGTTGCAGGAAGCATTGGGCACTAAATTGAATTTTAGTACAGCTTTCCATCCCCAGACTGATGGACAGTCTGAACAAACCATCCAGACTTTGGAAGACATGTTGAGGGCATGTGTAGTAGACCTTGGAGTCAAATGGGGTCGGTATTTACCCTTAGTGGAGTTTGCTTACAATAATAGTTTCCAGACTAGCATCCAAATGGCACCATTTGAAGCACTATATGGAAGAAGGTGCAGATCACCCATTGGATGGCTAGAGGTGGGTGAGAGGAAACTATTGGGGCTTGAGTTGGTGCAGGACGCCACTGATAAAATCCGTATGATTCTTCAACGGATACTTACAGCCCAAAGTAGTCAAAAGTCTTATGCTGATAACCGACGAAGGGATTTGGAGTTTCAGGTGGGAGACCATGTGTTTCTAAAAGTCTCGCCAACCAAAGGGGTAATGAGGTTTGGTAAGAAAGGGAAATTAAGCCCTCGGTATATAGGACCCTTCGAGATTTTAGAGAGGGTCGGAGCAGTGGCATATCGATTGGCATTACCACTAGACCTTTCGAGTATTCACCCTGTGTTCCATGTGTCTATGTTGAGGAAGTATAATCCAGATCCTTCTCATGTGATACGGTATGAAACCGTTCAGATACAAGATGATTTGACTTATGAGGAGCAACCAGTAGCTATCTTGGACAGGTAAGTCAAAAGGCTCCAATCAAAGGATGTGGCTTTAGTGAAAGTGATGTGGCAGAATCACACCAGTGAAGAGGTAACGTGGGAAGCTGAGGAGGAAATGCGGATAAAGTATCCACACCTCTTCGATATGTAAAGGTAAGCCGCTCTACTTTGAATTTAAATTCGGAGATCGAATTTCTATTAGTGGGGGAGAGTGTGAGACCCTGTCTAATTGGTTAAAAAGCCGGTATTGTACCTAATGGTACAATTAAGTTAAATCGAGCTTCAACTAGTTTAATAGAAATTCTAAGAGGAATTTCAAAATTCTGAGACCCACAGAATAGCTCAAAATAGTGATTCAGATTTCAAGGTCCAGTTTGGAGTCAATCGGGAAAATTGACCGGTTAGGGACAAAACGATCATTTTCTCATTTGTTGATTAATGGAGATTTTTAATCAAGATTTGATCACATTGGACCAAAAATAATTATATGAAATACAGTTATGATTGTTGGAGTATAAAATGATGTTTAGCAGTGTAAAATGGTGATTCCCAGTGTTTTTGAAGCACAAGGGCGAAATGGTAATTTTACCACCGGAGTGCTAAACGTGAATTTTTTTGAAAGGATTTTGCCCCATTTGGTTAATATGGATTAATATTAGTATTATTTGAGGTTGGATAGTGAAAATAATGAAATTTCGGTACATTTCGAAGTATAGGGGTAAAATCGTAATTTTACCATTTCGGGGGGCAAAACCGTAATTTTCCACTACTAGGATAATTTTTCCAGCCATGATCATCCTTGGATCAGACTTTGACTTGATTAATCAAATGGTAGAAAAGAAATGGGAGAAAAAGTCAAAAAGTCAAGAAATTGGACCAATGGCATAATGCCATGTGGCAACTTGGTTATTTTATTATTTAAGCCATAAAAATCAGCCTTAGCCCTCACTTTTTCACTCAAAATTCGGCACCCACCAGAATTGAAGGGAAGAAAAGAAGAACCAAGGGAAAACCATAAAAACTTAGCCAAAAATCCATAGATTTCAAGTGTTTTTCAAGATTCAAGCAAAATAAAGGTAACTTTTCTTTAGATTTACTCTAACCCTAGCTTACCTATGCTTTTGTTCTTGATTTCTATAGTTAAATATTGAGATATCATGATGGAATGAATTCTGAAAAATGGGTATGAGTAGGGATTTGATGTTGATTGGGTTGAATTTAGACTATGCTAGTGTTTAGAGGTAGTTAAGCATGATTATGAACAAAAATGGAAGAAAGAAATTTAATCTCATGGTTGCTCTTCATTAGGCCGAACCTAGGGTGGAGAGTGCATGAGGAAATTGGTTCATTTCAATTGAAATGATTTCATTTGAAATGAAAGAAATTAGAAAATGACAAATTCAAGTGAAAAATGTAGTAGAAAAATTTTCAGTGCTAATGCACTGTATTGGCCAAATTTTTCCACAAAGAAATGGAAAAGGTTGAATGCTGAAATTGGCATTAATTAAATGGTTTGTGGTGAATTAAGGTATTAGAAAAAGAATGGATCAATTTGGAATCAAATTAGACATAATAGTCGATTAATCGGGTAATCGGTCGAAATTAGGCAATACCGCGTTAAAGCGATAATCGGACGCATTTTTGCCTTTACGTATTATACGTTAACAATTTAAATTAGTTTATATTAATTTGGGGGCATTATAGTAAATTTTTTAATTTTATTCTGTGTTAAGGTGGTGAGAAGTCCGAGAAAAGCAGGGGAATCGTGATTGAGGATTTTTAATCCGAGAGCATCCGGAATCCGGATTTGTAAGACGGTGAGTGAATTTGCATTTCAAATTATTTGGAGAATGCACATTGTATTGAAATAGATGATCAAATGATTTATTCAAAGTTTTTAAAAATAAGTGCCGAGAACAAGCCCTTGATAAAAATGATTTTATGTGATGAAATTATGTGTTATGCATGAAGGCATAAAATTATGTGTTATGCATGAAGGCATAAAATTATGTGTTATGCATGAAGGCATGACATATTATTTTATTGAGGTGAAATTTAAATGTGCTGAATTTGTACATTGCTCTGATGTTTATATGTATTGTTAAGAAGTGTTGTGAAATTATTACCACCGTGCACGTGTGAAGAGGAAAAATGCACATGCCTGAGATGGTGTGCAAAGTGGGGACGGCGATACGTAACGCCCACTATTTCCTAGAAATTCAGAATTGAGTAAAGTGGGGATGACGATACGTAACGCCCACTATTTACTAGAAATTTTGAAAACTGAGCAAAGTGGGGATGGCGATACGTAACGCCCACGATTCCTGGAAACTATCACTCGTGAACATTGGTGAAGTGTGATTTGTTGACCAAGGGCTTGCAGGGACGGCGATACGTAACGCTTGCGAGTGCTCAGATGAATGTGTTTGTGAATATATATATGATTGCTTATATCTTCAAGTTTATATGTGTGAGATTGTATGGCATATGAATTGTCATAAATTGGGAAGAAGGGGTTTAAATATTAGTTAGAAAAAAAAAATTGTCTCATTTTCAATCGGTGCATCATGTTTTATTAACCCTTCCTGATATTATGGCTTGTTCCTTCTAATATTCACTCACTGAGTTTTGTACTCACCGTTTTCAAAAATTCATGTTTTCAGATCAGGAGGTTGTAGATTCCTAGACCGTGGGATCATTGTAGTTCATCTCCTGGTATGTGTAAGGCATTCAATAGCTGCCCGTTTTTATTGTAAATGTCTCCGCTGGAAGTCGTGGGTGTTTATTGTATTGTGAATACAATCTAATTATGTGTATATGTGTAAGCAATGTAAATTGCTAAATACATGACTGGTATAGTGCATGTATATTAATGTTGATAATGCCATTGTGAACTGGCTGTGTTCACACCCGGGAAAAGGTGTGTGTGTATGTGTGATTGGATGTGCCATGGTTAATTGGCATTGTATGCACACTGGGTGCATTACGTGTGGATGCCTCACACGAGCATGTATGGAATAAAGTAAATGAAAATAGGCTTGCTTGGGCTTAGTGGGCTATGCTCATTGGGTCCTTACGCCGGTCATGGCCCGAGAATTGGGTCGTGACAGATGGCCTAACCGATCGTGCCAAACATTAAAATCGTTAGTAAACTTCGGGTTCACTATGAGTTTCAATCATTTTAATATTTTCATAATACAATCTAGAGAACAAAGTGGATAATTTTTCTAACTCACACTTCCTATTTGAGATAATAAATGTAATATAAAAGTATTTGATAATTCTATTTTATAGAATTATTTTATTCCAATTTTGTTATTAAATATTAGCTAAGTCCTCAATTTTTAATTATAATTTATTTAATTTTTAATTATTTTTATATTTAGTTTATTTTTAAGTGAGTTATTTTAATTTTATGTTATTTCTTTTAATTTAGTTAATATTTATTAGATTTTATATTTTTAATAGGAATTAAAATAATTGGGCTTAATTTTAGAAAGTAAAGTGTTGAAAGACCCAGAAGTTTGCTTGCATATGCTTCAGTGTTTTGGTCATATCTTGAGCTACAAAACTTCAATTGTTACGATTCTTGGACCATTGGAAAGCTAAGAGATAGACCTACAAATTTAATGAAGATCACTTTACCTATTTATGCCTCTAAAATAGAGAAAATCACTTTGTAAAGTTGCTAGATGTACTATGTCAAAAATGGAAATTTGTAAAGACTAACAAGTGATTTTTTGGGCCTCTCATTATGTTTTTAAGCCCAATTAAACCCTAGGTCAACTTGAGGAAGTTTAGGTTAAGTTTGTTAGTATAAATAGGATATTTTTCAAGAACATTAAAGAGAACTTTTGGAGATTCAAGAAGTCAGAAGTTGAGGCTGAAGTTTGGAAATCAAAACAGCAATCATTATTTTGTTCCTTGGCATTTATTCTTCTTGTTATTTTCAATGGTTAATTTTAATAGAATGTTAATTGTTTTTGTAATTATGAGTAGCTAATTTTCTTTTTCTAAGATTGCAATTGAACTCACATATAGTCTAAGTTTTTAATCTCTTTCTTACTTATTTTCAATGGGAATTGAATTGTTTATTCCAATTTGTTCTTAATGCTTTTAATTGCCTGATCACCAATTAAATTGATTTAGGAACCTAAACAAACTTGGGAAATGGAGTTTAGAGTAGACAAAAATTAGGATTGCATATGATCAAATTAATTGATTTGCATATAGGATAAGGATATACCTATAGGCCATATGTAGCCAAATTAGAGCTTGAACTTAATGAGTCTGTTTTAATTTCAAATCACATAGGGATAAAGTGTTTTGGTTAAAATAGATATTTTTATAGGATGAGTCGAGAGACTCTTATAAATAATTTAAGACTCTAGGTTAGCAATTCAACCCATTGAAATAAGTTAAGGAAGAGAGGTAAAATTTAGATGAAGTGTGAGAGATATTATAATCTTAGGCTTATTTAATTTGATCTTTTCTCAACTTATTATTTTGATTTTTCTTGTTAGTTTAAATTTTAATTTTTTAGTTTTATTTAATTACTCAATTTGGATTGTTTGGATAAGAGTAAATTGTTATAATTTTAGTACTTGGTAAAGTTTTAGATTAATTCCCTGTGGGATCGACACTCTGCTTGCTTATATACTATCTGTTCAATACGTGTACTTACGTAGTAGAATTTTAACTGACAGTATTAAGTCTTTTTTTTATTTATTGTCTAAATATGATATTTATTCAGACGAATATCTTTAAAACTTATTAAATTTCTTTTAGGCTTAGTAGAAAATAATACATCCTCCTCTATTATGAACTTTGTTCCTCCAAGTAGTATAATATTGGCTTTTTCAGAGACTTTAATTAATCTTGTACTACCAGATATTGTATTAACATTGGTTTCTTCCATTGTCAAGTGAGAAAAATATTTCTTTTCTTTAAATATAATGTGCATTCTAGCACTGTTTGTTAGACCTATATTTACATTATTGATCTTGGATCCAACTAGATGAATAGTTATATTTTTCTTCAATAAAATAACATATATATATATATAGTAAGAAGCTTGCAAATTAACATAAGATAATATTATATATATAATTTACTAATTAAAATATATAATAAAAACATATCATTTAAATATAATGAGAATATATAAAAGTATCTTCATAATAGAGATACTAAAATATACTAACAAACTATTAAGAAATTTCATTCTTGGATATTTCCATTACCAAAAAAATGATCTTCAGGGTGGATAAGAAAATTAACATCTTGATCTATTATATCAACTTGGCCATGGTAAAAATCATCTTGGACAAAATTTGCTTTGATATTTTTTTTTTTTAACTTTCAGTGATGCTTGATAAAGTTCAACAAGATGTTTTAATTTTCAATGATACTTGATAAAATTCAACAAGATGTTTCAATATACAACAACTACATGACTAATGGCTTTTCATACCACATCGATAACAAGATATTTTCTATATTCCTTTTATTTTGTCTATTTCTGTCTTTTCACTATTCATACACTTTTGGTAGATTAAAAGTATCCATGCGTCCACTTTTGGTGAGTTAGTATCCATTTACTTCTGATGGGTTAATGGATAAAGTTATCCATCCACTTTTGATGGGTTAGAGGTAGGTATCCATCTACTTTTGATGAGTATCCATCCACTTTTGATGGGTTAGCGGAAGTTATCCATTCACTTTTAGTAGATAAAATTATCTGTTCACTTCTAATGGAAATTAGAATAATGATTGGCGTAAATTATTATGTGACCTCTTTCATGTCTATGACCATAATTATTAAATGATATCGCATTCATTTTAAAGAATAGACGAATTCATGATGAAATCAAGTCACTTACTTGATTTGTTAAAACCAAAAATCAAAGACCAACCATTGAAATCCTTTGGAAGCTTAGAGATGATAAGAACTAAATAATATCAAAACTTGAAAAATTTGAGAATCATGTTGATAATGTGTTATGAAATATAACTTGAAAAAATAACTATAAAAAAAACAATAACTATAAAGAAAGTAAGAAGATATTATTGAAGTGTATATTTACAAATGTAATGAGAGGTTTTTTTATAAGTTAATAATCTTTTATCTAAATAGAATTTACAAAATAAAAATAATACTAAGAGATTAAATGAATGGATTAAATTATAATCTTAAATCTAATTTATATCCAAATCTATATATATAACAAAATGAATATTTATACATATATTCACAACAAATATAAATTATTTTCAAATTTTACAATAAACGATCCTAGACAAAAATGACGCGTCTACAAGAAAGATAAAAGGAAATAGGTATAAAGCTTTAGAGCCCGGTATGAGGCAGAAGTCTAGGTTGGAGAAGGCTGAAGGGTTGCCTCTTAGCGCTGTGAAGGATCAACGACAAAATTAGGTTCGACAATGACATGACTCGGGGATTTGTTAGGGATAGAAAATCTTGTCACCCTTTATGGATCCGTTCGAAGACCACAAGTAGTTTTGGCTTTTTTTTTTTTTTTTTTCATAGGGACTTGAATTCCTTATTCCACCTCTTCTTGTTTCTCACTTTCTTCCAAAGGTTGTTGATACGGCAACAGTAAGAGTTGTTTGAGCTCCACAGGTCAAATCAGGAGTTAGACAGATGCTAAGTTTCTTCGGAAGAGTAGACATGGCAGACGTAATACATGTTTGTATTTTCTTCATCACAAGGTTTGGTGGTTCAGATTGGTCGATTTTGAGGGAGTACCCTTGCTAGATGAAGCTTGGGTAGAAATGGGCTGGCTTGGACTAATCCCCTTGAGGACTAATTCCAGTAAGCATGATCGGAATGGCCATTTTCATGTGACTTTGGTGATGATCTGACAACAATTGAGAAGGCGAAGTCTTGAGAAATTTTTTTGTGAAGGATTTCTATTAGGTCTGTGACAGCGAATTTCGTGGTGGACTTTGTCAACTTTGACTGCTTCGGTTGCCAAACATCACAAATCGGTAGCCTAATAAAGACAAATTTCTTCGTTAATAATTACTAGGAAATTTCAATCCATCAAAGAAACTATGGAAATTTCAATTACGGCTTTAATCATTGGCGTCGCCCACTTTATTAATTAACTCTCTCTTGCATCTCATCGTCCTTTTCAGAGGTTTTACGTTTTTCTTTTATCACTCTTAAAAAAAAAAACCAAAGAATTGATGACATCACATTGAGCTGTCGCTTTTATCTGCTCATGGAAGCAAATATCATTAATTAAGAATCAATAAATTGGCTATTTAAATTTTAAGAACAATTAAAGAAATTTTTTTCTCATAAAAAGGAATAAGAATTACAACTACAACTATTAATATCTTAATTCTTAAATATTTTTCACGTTTTGCTTTTAAAAGTTGAAAAGAAAAAAAAGGAAAATAAGCTAAAGGAGGATGATGGGGCCATCTATAAATTTGACAACTAAGAATAGTTTCAATCCTCATTTAATGCATGCTTTAATTGCCACGCAAGGATGCATGGGACTTTGGCCGCCTATCCTATAAAATTGTTGGTGCAAATTTTCATTTTCAACGAATCTAATCTTCATATAGTAATATATTATATATATATATATATATATATATAAAGATGTTCAAAAAAAAATCAAACTTTAGATCATAACCACTTCAAAAAAATAAACAAACCGTTTAATTTCGGAAGGAGAGGAAAAGCGATTTTTTTTTTCAAGAGATATATTTTAAAATTTTCATTATATTATAACTTAGTATTGAATTTTTCATCTGACAAAACTAAATCCAATCGTCAATCACCTATCATTGGTCTTCGCGAGGCACCAATATAACCCAAAAAAACCATTTTTCAAATTTTCTTCTCCATATTCTTTTAATGGGAGTAATTTTTTGAAAATCTTTTCATTTCTCATTAAATCTCAAAAAAAAATAAAGATATTTAAATTTATGGTTTTTTGAGATTTGAAGAAGAAAAGAAAATTTTTAAAAAACTATTCCAATTAAAGGAAAGAGAAAGATGGGAATAAAAAAATCTTTCTTTTGTTTTTTTGTGATTCTAGCTAGTTGGTGATCAATATATGAATGACGAACAACAATTTAAGATTTTGGTTCTTCCACGTATCACGTCAGTTAGTTAGGTCATATGTCACATAAGTAAAAAAGGATACATGGTATTAAAAATAATGATAATTACAGTTTTATTAAATTAAAAGAATTTATTTAACTTAAAATAAAAATTTTTAAACTCATTTAAATGTAATAAAAGGTGGAAGCCTTATTGAATATAGAAACTTTTAATAATACGTACCATTGCAGAATTCAATGTGGTTGAAGTACGGTAATAAAACTAACATTGAGCCATAGCACGGTAACAAAGTGCTATTTATTTCTTTCCTAAACTACTCCTTTATTGTTGTCTTCTACTTGAGAATTAAAAAAAAAAAAATTCTTACACTATTACTTTTAAACAAAAGAAATTTAAATTTATTATTTTATTTGCACTCGAACATTTAGTTCATTGATTAGTGCATAATCTTTACTTAAAGTACAAGGTTCAAATTTCTTCTCCTAATTATAAAATTTATTATTTTACTTAAAGTGATAGACTAAATTTACCATTTTATATTTGAGTGACTACGATTTTAATACTATTAGATTATGGCTCGTGCGTTACACACAGGCTTCTTTCTACCTCTCTTTTCTTTCTTTAATACACTTTCTCTTTTTTTCTATGACTTTCACGTGGGTAAAGGAGGAAGCCCCTTTGGAGTTTCCTTTTACTTAGGGTGAGCAAATTGGTGGGTTGGATGATTTGGTGTATCATATCTAAGTATCAAATGGACTAATCAACTCTAAAAAATTGACCAAATATATAAAAAAAATCAAACCAACCAAATATAGAATTGGTTTGGTTGAGTTGGTTTTATACCAATGGATCAAAATTTGATCACTTTATTTTTTTACAAATTATAATATTAAAACTTATAAACTTCATCCATAATTATATATATATGCAATTAATGATATAACTTATATGTTAAAATGTTTTATAACAAAGTTTGTATAAATAATAACTAATTATAACCAATATATTATAAAATCTAAGGTGATGGCTAATAAACTTATTAAGTGTAATCATATAAATAAAATTTATTATAAGTTATAGTAATGCTTATTTATAAATTAAATATATGTATATATATAATATATTACTTTATTATATATATATATAATTAATGATACAAATTATATGTTAAAATATTTTGTATCAAAGTTTGTATAAATAATAACTAATTATAAACAATATGTTATAAAATCTAACGTGATAACTAATAAAGTTATTAAGTGTAATCATATAAATAAAGTCTATTATAAATTATAATAATACTTAAGTATAAATTAAATATATGTATATATAATATATTTATACAATTATATATATATTCATAACATTTTATATTACGAAACATTACTAAGGTGTAATAATTATAATATATTAATATATAGGATATTTATTATTATATATTATAATATTAACACGAAACACATATCATTTAAAATATATAACTTGTAATTTCATATTAATACAGATTTATAAATAAATAAATATATGTAATTAATATTAAATTACTATGATTATAATTTGTATATATACATATAATACCCTAATATATTTTAAGTATATTATTAATTAAGTTTACTCTAAATTCTTCTTAATATATATAAAAATATTTTATATATTAATATATATAATTAGTTTGATTTTTTGAGTAGATTGGTCTAAAAATTTTAAAATCAAGAACCGATCAAAAAATCAATTAAACTAAACATTCTGGACCAATTAGATTAAATTATTTTACAAATATCGCATTTGGTTTGAATGAATAATTGATCTGAATTGATTTTGTTCACCCTTACTTTTACTAATGCAATAGATACTTTTAATTCAAGTCACAAATGGTCAAAATTTAATGGAAAAAAGTATTTTGTAAATCACACTCATTAAAAGTTTATCTTTACGGAATTTTTTTATCATTTTTGTTACATATTTTTTAAATCAAATAATGTTAAAATTTTCATCCATTTAAAAATAGATGGTAAATTTGACATAGATCATATGGATTCACATAACCATTCATATATTCTTCTTCATAACCATGCAAGTTCCCGATTTAATAAACCTTTTTCTTTGTCTAATATATGCTCTAAGAATTCCACCAAATCTTTATTGATTATATAATGCAATTTGATTAATCTATAATAGCGTCAGTGGAATGCACCTAACTAGAAATACAGTAGTGAACTCGCTTACACTGAGTTTTTAAGAGTAAAAAACGGTTGGGGCAGCCTTCTGATGGAAAATTATTTGGCAGTTAATCAAAGCGATAAGAGGTTAATTTAAACTAATTTGTTAAATTAATGCACGGAGGCACCGACCCAACAGAATCCAATCAAAAGAAAAAAAAATAGTTAGAGTTAAGAGATAAGAAATGATGATTAAACTAACCTAATCAAAGGTCCACCTTTTCTCCAACATGTTGTTGATTATTTATGATGATGAAAGCTAGCCAAACGTATTAGGTGAAGCTCTTTAAATTTCCTATTTACTTTAATGGAAAAGGTAATTAAGATTAATCCTATGAATTCCTAGGTAGCACTCTTCTATGACAATTATGTTTGAATAGAAATTTGTGATCATAGCTTGTGATGGTAATTCATTATACTACTATAGGATTTTTAGTTTACATAATAATTAGGAAAAAGAATACTGATGCTCTGTCCTCCACAAATTCCACATGCCTAATAATGAATGTGTGCAAAATAAATGAAACAATTAAGTCTCTCTTTCTCTCTCTCTCTCTTTTGCTTTATCATTATTAATAATAATAAAAGCAAGTGAGTTGTTTGTGACTTATAGTAGAATTTAATTAACTTAGTTTTGGTCCTAAACCACAAAGCATAAAAGAAAAGGTCAGTGAAACTGGATTGTGGGATTCGATTTATCTCCATGGGATTGTCTTTTGTTATTATTTGATCTCATTGCAATCAGAGTAGTTTAATTTTGTATTTTTACGTAAGTCTAGCAAAGAATGAGGTTTCCATATTTCTCCTTATATTGTTCTGTAAACCCATCGATTTATAGGGAAATTTTTATGATTCTTTCTCTTAATGAAAATTTCATTTGTTTTTCAAAAAATAAAAATGGGTGAGAGTATTGCTGGACCAGTGCTCGACTGTAATGTTTCAATGTGTTAGGAGAAATGCCATTTTCTAGCTTAAATTTTTCCTGGTTGGAAGGCAATGCCAAACTTTTGAAATATTAATTGGCTCTTTTCTTTTTTTTTTTTTTAAAAAAAAGAAAATCTATTAGTACCAAAATTTCGTTTGCATAAATTTGCCATGGCTGCTCTTTTTTCTTAATAATACTATCTAACTTTTTTTTTTCTTTGGGAGAAAATATTTTGATACAAATTCTAGAGATTGCAATCCATTTTTCCCCAAAGGCTACTGAAAAGGCAGGCTAGCTAGCTGCACATGTTTTAACCTTATCACCAAGGCAAAAGAAGATATGATCGTTGATGGGTAAGAACCCAAAGACACATAATACAGCCAAACCTGATTACCTAAATATATTGCAAACTTGGTTCATGCCACAACTTTGGAGAGATGAATGTAAACCATGCACCTTGGCCGTATAAAATATAAAATAGTAGAAATATGAGAACCATACGTTTTCTTTTTTATTACTTAAATTAAGGGAGTAGATAATATGAAATTTCACATGAAATGCATTCAAGAAGTGAACAAAAACAAAAGGAACGGACAAAAGAAACATTTTTCTTTTTTGAGATTTTATATTTAAATATTGATAAAGAAAGTGAAAATTATGATGTAAAAGAGGGGTGATATGATTGAGGGTATTAGTATAAACTTGTACAGGTAAATTGAAAAGTAATCGAATATGATAATTGGGAAACGAGAGTAAGTGAATGGAACATGGTAAAACCATTAAAAGAACCATCCCCAAAAGATACATGAATAAAATAAGATCAGAAACATGAGGAGTATATGTCATTTCTTAGGTTCAATTGGATGAGAAGACAGTGGAATATCAAATAAAAAAATTTTGAAGGAATTGAATAAACAAGGCAGAAATGGGGTGAAAGAATGATTAAGGAATATAGAAGAAGTTGGCGAGATGGAAGGCATGAAGATTAGATGGGGCTGTAAAAAGAGAAAAATATATATATATTAAAAAAAAAAAAGGGCAAGGCAAAAAAGGGTTTGTCCTGTGCGCTATGCAAGGCCTACCAGTCCCCACATGTATCCAAACCACGAATCATCATAGTCATACTCTGGGAGATTAGATTTGCCAATTTGATTGCAGCATGCAACAGGCTCCCATAACTAATAATTTCCTTCGCCTCTTTTGCTCTCCTTTTTGTCTTCCTTACTTATCTACCCTGTTTTAATGGGAAAAAAAAAAAAGCAGAAAAGCAGAATGTAGATCAGATTTCTTACGTCCAGTTCAAGTTTACCAAGTTTTCTGATAGAATCGATTAAATCAAAATTTGGTAAATTATCTTACTAAAAAAAAAGCCTTCTTCACTTATTTAAAAAAAATTAAATACATTTTTTATTTTTTTATTATGATGAAATAAAATTTTTATATTTTTATTTTAAACTAAATAAATTTTTATAATTAATGATTAATTGATTGATTTTTTAATCAAAATATCACTTGTTAATATATACTCACATAACATATGATGTATCATAATGAATGATGAGATATGTCATATTGATGTGGCATTATAATATAATCATATAATATTTTCACCCAGCAAGTTAATATCACGTACACATAAGATAATAAATGATATTTTAATTAATAAAAATTAATCATTTATTAATTATATGAGTTTGTTTTATTTAAAATAAAAATATAAAGATTTAACTGAATGTAATAAAAGAATAATAATTTTTTTAATTTTTTTAAAAATATTTTAAAGATTTTTTCAGGTACTGTGCATAAAAATTTATGTAAATAGATATATAGATATATGTGCAAATTTAGTATTATTATTTACCAATTTAGGTAATTAGTAATTAGTAAGCATAAATCATTAAAAGAGGGTTTTTTTTTTATGCTTATCGAAATTATCGTGCATATTACTTTAAAAAAAGTATGTATAAAATAAAATTCCTAACATACATGAAAGGACAGTAATAGAATGACATAAATAACAAACATGTTTTCTGCTCTAGTTTTTTCTGGGGTCATGAATTGAAAGCTATTGAAAGTGGTGGAATGCTCAAGGTACAATTAATATATTGCTGGTTCGATGATGGGTCATGCCAAAATTAATTGAGATTGATGGACTCTTAAAAAATAAAATAAAAATAAATAAATAGTAGTTGTGGGCATTCACATGGCTACGGGTCAACAAGAAAGATCACTTTGCAGCAAATTAAAAGCCGCAAAAACTTGTGTTTGTTTATGTAATGCCTGCTTTCTCATCACATCAGACTGATATCATCACTCATATATTATATTTGTTAGTTCACAATGCATAACGAAAATTGAAACGTAGCCCACAAAAATAAATAAATAAATAAAAAGTTTTAAGTTTTATTATTTTGTTCTTTCAAACTTAATTACCCCCATCAATTTCTTTGGATTTTTTTTTAATTTTTGAAAAAGAAAAACTCTAACTCACTCCTTGAATGGAGGATATACATCTACTATCAAATCAAATCAAATTCTTTGTATTTTTTTTTTTAGTATGTTTAACTTTAAACCTCTCTTATCCTAATTTAAAATTTAAATTTCATAAAGACAACTAAAATTTAAATCTGTTAGCTGCTAATTCATTAATTTAAATCCGAAAATTTTGAGTTGCTCCATTTGATTCTCCCACTTTCATTCATTAACAAGGTTAATAGTTTCATAAAATGGGGTCCTAATCCTATTTTTCATAAAAATTTTAAAATAATTATTTTTTAAAGGTTAATTTAAGAACCCTCTTGTTTTTTCCCCCATAAATTTGCTTTGATAAGAGATTTCAAATATAACATGAAAATTCAGAGAAAAATATATGACTCGATAAAGAAGGCAATTTGAAAATAGGATACTTATACGCTATGGGCTACTGTATTTCTTTCGTATAATTAGTCAATTACGTGTTCCACCAGGATATAATTTTGGGAAGAGAGACGTCTCTGCCACGTCAGATCCGGATATGCTAAGGATAATTTTGTTGGCCACTTTCTAGTTTTCATAGCTACCCCTTCATTTTACCATTATCCACATTTCTCCCAACATGTTTTACATCTTGCTCATTTTGAAACCTATGAAGTATGAATAATAAAAATTAAGAAGATACAATACTTAAAATAACTCTCGAACTATTAAGAAAAATTCAAATAAAATTTTTCTTTTTCTATTACATATAATCAAGTTATTGTATTTTTATTTTAAATTAAATAACTCTTATGATTAATAATTAATTAATTATCAACTAATTAAAATATTATTTATTATTTTATATCTACGTTATATTGATGTAAAAGATAAAAATATCATATGATCATATTATTATACTACGTCATTATCTATTATAATATGTTGACATGTTACGTTAACATTGTGTGACATAGAATAACAAATAGTATTGTGATTAACAACAATTAATTTATACTTGTTTGATTCAAAAAAAGATTCATACTTATTTGATTCAAAATAAAAATATATATATTTAATTAAATGTAATAAATAATTATAAATTTATTTGATTTTTTTTGAATGATAAGTTTTTTTTAAGTATTATATTAATTAAGAAAATGACGGCTACAATTAATAATTATATTAAAAAATTATGGCATAACCTTATATATCCCTTTATGCTTTGTTTGTCCGCTATTTCTTCCTCAAATTAAAAAAAAAAAAAGTCAAAATTGGATGTGATAAATTGATTTTTATGTTGATATGTCACAAATACAATTCAAAGATGGAGTTTAGCTGTTTCCCTTTTTTCAACTTTTGTTTCAATCACTTGGGCATGAGGAGAACGTTTGTTTAAGTAATAATGATAACTTAGTCATTTCGAGTACATTTATTTCTTTTGAAGGCAAAATAATTTAGCCAAACCGATTGACTTTATTAGCTCGGCTTCATAACACAGTAATGCAAACAACAAACAAATCCAAAAAAAAAAAAAATAATAAAGAGTTGATAACCTAACAAAATTATACATTTTTTATATATAGGTTCATTATCATTTTCAAAAAATCTTTCTTTTTTGTTATTTAGTTTATTATTATGAAAAAATTTAGGAAACTGAAAAACTAAGGGATTTTACCAAAAAATATTGTTTAAAATAATGGAGTATGAAGTAAGGTGGCATTAAATTCAAATAAGTTCTTAAATTATTTAAATAAATTCTGATTCTTTTATTGTGTTTAATTAAATCTCTATATTTTTATATTCGTCAAATAAGTTTTTATAATTAATAATTGATTAATTGTCATTCGTTAAAATATCATTTCTTATTTTATATCTATATAGTATTGATATGACATTGATGTAAAGAGTAAAAAATTTTACGTGATATATTTTTATAATAAATTATCATTTCATCTCATCATCAATTATAAAATGTTAAGTCATATTATCATCAATTATGATAGGTTAGTATGTCACGTCAGTGTTATGTGATATAAAATGATAAATGATATTTAGATTAAATCAATTATTAATCATCAAAGTTTATTTGACTTAAAATAATAATATAAAAGTTTAATTCAATGTAATAAAAGTATTAAGGTTTATTTGAATTTTTTAAGAAATTATGCCATTAAAGACATGGGCATTTAATCTTGAGAACATAGTATATATTTAATTTAAGGATTTACTGGGGTGATTAATTGAAATAATTAGGTAAGATATGCTGGTCCATGTCAGGGGTTGGAAAGAGGAAGAAGAGGAAGCGGCGGCTTCTCTTCAACATTGTTATAGTTTGTTGGTAACTCTTGCTGACCATTAGTTGTTCAATTTATTTCTTACCATTTTTGAAGATGAGAGAAGACAAGATTTAGCTAATACACACTACTTTCTGCTGCTCTCACAAACGCCATAAATTAATAGATAACAATTATATAAGTATTTTATTTTTTTTAAAAAAATCAAATAATGGAGCTAAATGGTAAAAACGTAGTGAAGTATAAATCTAGGAAGCAAAAGACAGGTCAACCGTCTGGGTATGGTAGCTGCTGTTCTTTCATACTAATTGATTAAATTAAACATCCTAAATGTGTAAAGGAAAAATAAGAATTGGTTTTGTCTGGGGTTTTGGAGTTGCTGAGTGAGAAACAAACTTGCTATTTCTCTCTTTTTCAATTTATGCTTTTATTTATTTTCTGTCTAAGAAAGGGAAAGAGAGAGAAAGAGAGAAACGAGAGCTGGATATTGCTCAAGGAAACTACTCTGTTCCTCTCTCTCTTTCTTGTTTCAAGGATTTTCTTCTCCCAAACCAAAACGTAACTCTGCCTCTGTTTTTATCTTTTTGTTTCTCTGGGATTATCTTTTTTATTGGTAAAAATTATAAAGAAAAGTCATTTTAAGGTCCAAGGACTTGGAAGGTTTGGGTTGATTGAAAGAAAATGAGCAAAGAGATGGTAAAGGAGAAAGCGCCGTCGTCGTCGGGTGTCGTTTTGGAGGAGAATCGTCCTTTCGGTAGTCTGAGAGGCGTCCAATGGCGTATCAATCTCGGGATTTTACCTCCTTCCTCTTCTTCTTCTTCTTCTTCTTCGTCTTCGATTGATGATCTTCGCAGGGTAACTGCTGATTCTCGCAGAAGGTAACGGTTTCGCCTTTTTTCTTTATTTCTTTTTCTTTTTTCTTTCCTACAAAAAATTAACATCTGGATAAAGTTGTAATTTTGAGATTCTTTTCTCATACAGATTACCAAAATTTGAAATTTTTTTCTTTTTCTAATTTAAAATCTAATTGTAAATTGTTTTAAAAAAATGAATTCAGCTGATTCCAGCTTACAATTGATATAAAATGATAACTTTGAGTCTCGGGTTTTTACAGGATTTTATTTTATTTTTCTCTGTTCAGATTATTTCAAAGATCCTTTTTTTTTATAGATAATTAAATCGCGATTCATCAATGACCCAAGGAAATTTATTTCTCTAGAAAAAAAAAAAGGGAGAAATGCAGCAATTGATTCGTTTTTGTTCTTCTTTTTTTCGTTTTTCTAGAATAAAAAACTAACCGTTATAGCCTCAAATCTGTAATTTTATGGTAATTTAGATATGCTGGATTGAGAAGGCGGCTGCTAGTGGATCCACATGTTCCCAAGGATGGAGGAAGTAGTTCCCCTGATCTTGTCATGGACAATCCACTCTCACAAAACCCAGGTAATTGTGATGTTTCTTATTTCTTTTCTTGCATCCTTTCGATTTTGCTTCTCTATTCGTTAAACGCTTGTATTGTTCATTCATCAGCTTTTGTTTTAATTATTAGTGTTACTTTTACCTTGCTATCTTCTCTTGATTAATGTTAAAATTTATTTGGACAAATGTTTCTGGGTCCGTTATTTGTTTCAGTTGCGCAAAAAGGGAACCAAATCTCATTTCCTCCTTTTCCATCTCATCCCAGATGGTTTCACCCTATTTTATGCCCTTTAATCTTAGCTTGCTTGATCTGTGTTAAAACATTTGCTAACTCTTCATGCAGACAGCACCTGGGGTCGATTCTTTCGAAATGCAGAGCTGGAAAAAATGGTTGACCAGGATTTATCACGGTTATATCCAGAACATGGAAGCTACTTCCAGACTCCTGGATGCCAGGGCATGTTAAGACGAATACTGTTGCTGTGGTGCCTTAGACACCCAGAGTGTGGTTATAGACAAGGTATTTTCTTAAGCACTCTGCATGCGTGTGTTATAAATTTTCATGCTATCACGTTGTAGTTTTCTGCATGCTAAATGTGCAATACGTAGCTACCCTAATTATTGACTGATTTTTAAGAGTTAGAATCCTAAAGTTTTTCATGGTAAGGCTCAAAAGTAACATGTTCGCTGTCACCTTAGGTGAAGGCTAGGAGTTGCTAATGGAAATTTCACTCCATAGTGTGCAATGACAAAGTCATAGGAATTTAGAACATAATATCCAGAATCAAGTTTAATGTAATACTTGCTATATTTATATGTGAGGCATCAAACTTGCTCTTTATCTGTTTCTATTTCCTGCTTTTTGTAGGAATGCATGAACTCTTGGCTCCTCTGCTGTATGTTCTTCATGTTGATGTTGAGCGTCTTTCAGAAGTGCGAAAGCTTTATGAAGACCATTTCATTGACAAATTTGATGGATTGTCATTTGAAGAAAATGATGTTACATACAATTTTGATTTTAAGAAGTTTTTAGACTCCATGGAAGATGAGATTGGATCTCATGGTAATTCAAAGAAAGTTAAGAGTCTTGAAGAGCTTGATCCTGAGATACAGACCATTGTATTGCTAAGTGATGCTTATGGAGCTGAAGGTGAACTTGGTATTGTCTTGTCTGAGAAATTTATGGAACATGATGCCTACTGTATGTTTGATGCCTTAATGAGTGGGGTGCATGGTGCAGTAGCTATGGCAGATTTTTTTGCTCCCTCTCCTGCAGCAGAGTCCCACAGTAGCTTGCCCCCCATCATTGAAGCCTCAGCTGCATTATATCATTTACTTTCAATTGTTGATTCTTCGCTACATAGCCATCTTGTTGAGCTTGGTGTTGAACCCCAGTATTTTGCACTTCGGTGGTTGAGGGTTTTATTTGGACGGGAGTTTTCACTTCAAGATCTCTTAGTTGTATGGGATGAGATTTTCACAGCAGATAACGGCCAACTTCATAGAGACTCTGAAGATGATGAGAGTTCCAGTTTTAAAATACTCAATTCACACCGTGGAGCATTAATTTCTTCTATGGCAGTCTCTATGATACTTTATCTGAGATCTTCCTTGCTTGCCACTGAAAATGCTACTTCTTGTCTTCAGAGACTCTTGAATTTTCCAGAGAATATAAATCTGAAAAAAATTATAGTGAAGGCAAAGTCTTTGCAAATTCTTGCATTGGATTCTAATGTCTCATCCTTGTCATCTACATTTGGTGGGGCTTATAACTGCAGCAAGTCTGCAGTGGTGAGAGGTCACAGTCTTTCATCTGATTCAGTTTCTCCAAAAACTCCTCTAAGCCTGGTTCCTGACAGCTATTGGGAAGAAAAGTGGAGAGTACTGCATAAGGAAGAGGAACTAAGGCAAGATAGTGTAGGTAAACAAACTCCAAGTGGGAAGAAGAGATGGTCAGAAAAAGTTAAGCTGACCCTATCTAGAACTGAATCTGACCCATCACCTGCAAGAGCAGAGAATTGCAAAAAGGGCCATAGGTCATCCGTTAGGCGTAGTTTGCTTGAAGATTTGTCGCAGCAACTTGGCTTGGGGGAAGATGCTGAAAAAGGAGGCTGTCTTGGAGCTTATAACTCAGAGGATGATAATTCTAGAGAAGTTCAGGTGGAGGGAGAAAATTGTACTAACAAAGAGTCTATTTGTGCAGCTGAGGAGAGATGTGAGAGTGGAAGTGGAACTGTTGTCAGTGAAGAAAACTCCTCTATTTTTTCTGAGCCAACAAGTCCTGGCAGTGGCACTAATGACCATGAAAATGACACAGAAAAAAGTAGTGTTGCGTCAAATTTATTTATAGATGAGAATGATGATCACCAGCAAAGTAACCTAGAAGATTCACCTCTGCCAGTTTCCCTTCCTCCTGAAGATGTCTCTCTAAATTTTCTGCATGAGAATGAATCTTCGGGGAAAATGGTCTCAGCTATGAAGGAGCGAAGGCATCTTTCAGGTAGATTCCAGTGGTTTTGGAAGTTTGGACGAAACAATGTCGAGGAGACATCTGATAAAGGAGAAGGTGCCAATGAGGCTGCAAAATCTCCAAATCATGATTGCAAAAGCAATACAGCAGACTTATTAACTGCTGGTGCTTCTCGTAATTCATCTTCCACCAGCAAAGGAGATGCTGTGGACCAGAATGTGATGGGCACATTTAAGAATCTTGGGCAGTCTATGCTTGAACACATTCAGGTAATATTCTGATTTCTGTAACTTTGCAGATGTCAACTTTTGAAGTAAACTGTTTTGTTGTTGAATTGAACAATCTAGTTTGGTCTATTTTCATGCTTCCCTGAAGAGTGTGTTTGGTTAATTAAGCTGTGTAAGTTCAGTCTTCAATTTAACAAGCCTTGAGAAATTCTTAGTTGAGTGAATCTAATGAAAACATGAAGCTGAACTTTGAAATTGAAGTTTAGTTGCGTCACATGTGTAGAATGTTGTATAGAATTTCGTAGCAGGGAACCTTTATTGAAATTTTATAGATAGATGTCTGTAGATCAGCCTAATATGCAGAATTAATCCAGGAATTGAAAATGATTTTAATATTTAGGGAGAATGATGCTGTTATATTAGACATAACTGAAGATGGTGGTTTCTTTTTTACTTGCACATTTCTAGATGCCTCTAGTTCCATGTTCCACTCGTTTCCCTAATAGCATGCTTTTAGTTGTACCAGTAACTTGGCTTCATCCCACTTGGAAGATGGGAGCAGCTAACAAAAAATGCTTGGAAGTTGTCTAACACCTGTTGGGAGTCTGTTTGCTTTTAAAGTTAGTCCCAAAGTACATGGTTAATATGTAAAACTTTATTTTGATTCACGTACTTTGGTATTTAAATCACCATTTGATTGGCAGGTTATCGAGTCCGTTTTCCAGCAAGATCGGGGTCAGGTGGGATCATTGGACAACTTCTCTAAAAACATTCTAGTTGGCAAAGGACAGGTTACAGCCATGACAGCTCTCAAGGAGCTTCGGAAGATCAGCAACCTTATATCAGAGATGTGAGATTTATTGTATTTGTTATGAAATATGTATATACCTTTTTGTAATTACCATTTTTTTTAGTGCAAATAAAATGAGTTTTGCTGGTTTGTTGGCTCTTATATTGTGTGGTAATCCAAATTTTGTCAGTGTTTGAGAGAATGATGGTTGTAAATATGCGTTTCTGCTGTGATCTTATTGCCACAAAATGTAGATTTGCCTGTCACCTGGAAACTTCAGCTTTGGTTGTGGCTTTTTGGTTGGTTTGCCTCTTTTTCAAATGCATCCATCATCAATGTATATGCCCATGAATTATGAAGTAAGGAACCATACACGTATACAATGATTAAAGGTGTTCCTAAAACTTTAGCACCCTCTTTTAACACAGCTTAAGGGAGGATGTTTGGACAGCACCCTTACCTTGACTGAAAATCCTCTCTGGGCACAGCCACCTTTTGTAGTATCCTTTCCTTGCACCCAAGTGTAACTGTAAATCAGTCTAAGAATCCAAAATTCTCAGAAAATTATGAAAATAGTTACTTTTCTTCTCTTCTTTAACTTCATTATAAGTTGCACAGCAATTGTAGCCGTAGCAATGGAGAACCAGTCAGTGGACAAGTCCTCTTTTAGCTGAATTACAAGTGGCCAGATCATTTCAGCTATCCCATCTACTAAAGCCTTTATACCAAAAACAGCACAAGATATAGAAGAAGCATGCCCACGTTTACAATCAAACTCTTTTTAACTTTCCATAACAGAGGCCTGTCGGAAGACTATTCAAAAGAGGCATAATTACCAAGATCCAAGCAATGACTGCCCTGCTCTACTATGTAAATGCTGATATAAACACTGAAGGCAGTAAGTAGTACCTATAAAAAAAATCAATTTCATTTTTCATTTTACATTTATTTCAAAGGTAAACTTTAAAAAAGAAAACAGTTTTGCCTGCCCCTGGATTCGTTCGTTAAAAGTATTATCTCTATTCTATATTGTTAAAGCCTGGAAGAAGGGATGTGATGAAGCCGAAGACAATCATCTGGATTTCCTTAACAATTCCCCACCAATGATTACCACCATTTCCTAAACCAGGGTCTGCCGCATTCTCATTCTCATTCTCAACTACCTGATTACCATCATCTGCTGGCTGGTTCTCATTCTCTGCTCCTGCTTGTCCCTCTGATCAAGGATACAACAAGTTATAATGCGCATGTACCGTCACAATCAAATATTTTTGAAAAATATAGTCTAAAACAGTATCTCTTTTATCTTCTCTCAGCATAACAGAATCAACAATTGTGATGCTATACAGCAAAATTATTTTGTGATGCAAGGCTAGTGGCAAGGCGCATGTGGAACTTATGTCGCATAACTAGGCTAGCCATTAGTTGCTAGATTGCATGTCTATCTAGGAAGTTTAGTTAGGATTTAACTTTGTTCTTCATTGTTTCATTTGTTTTCACTCTGGCTTAAATACAATGTAAGGCCCTATACTTATTTATTATGAGCCCTTAACCTTTTATTGCAATCAGTTGACACCTTAATCAATTATTTAGAATCAATTAAGCCCTCATTTGAATGGAAATTTTAAAAACTATTAACTCTTTTTGCCAGCTGGGATAGAATTGCCATGTAGTATAAATGATGTGGACTAAATATTGCCACATGGCATTTTCTGGGCATGTGTCAAAAACAAATAAACATCTTTTTTATTTTTTACACATACCTAAAAAATGCCATGGGGGAATAATTATTCCATGTCATTTATGTGACATGGGAATTCTAACCTAGTTGGTAAAAAGACTTAATGTTGTTAAAATTTCTGTCCAAATAAGAGATCAATTGATTATAAATAATTGATTAGGGGCTCAATTGATTGCAATAAAAGTAGGCCTCATATGACAGATTTAATTAAGTATACAGGCTGAGTTGTATTTTAGCTATCACTTTCTTCGTTTTATCAACTACACATCAAATTAGCTCTTTCTAATTCAAAAGAACATAGCTTTCTGAGCTGATGCAGGATTCAATAAATCAATTGGTTTGTAATCACCAGCCACAACAATGGATAACTTGATCGAACCTCAGCTTCGTTTTGGAAGTTATCATGCAAGAGACAATACTAATCTTGTTTTATCACATAAAATTTCAAGATTTTATTATATGGTATAATTTTTAGGTAGCATATTTTATTGCAAGATATGCATGAATAAATGCAACTAATGAAGTTTAATTCTATATACCTTGTTTAAGCACCCATAGGCTGAAAGGATTTCATTTCACACAAAAATAAATAAAACAATACCTGCCAAAGCAGCATTATCATTGCCCTGCCTTCCAGCAGCAGGAACATTCTCTGCTCTGGCGGCAGGCCTAGGTAGATGAGGAGGCGCAGCTGCCCTGTGCATGCCTTGTGAAAGCCATCTTATCAATGGTGTGAGAGCTCCAGTTTGATATCTGCAGAAAACCAAGGTATTAATTCAACTTCCAACATTACACTGAAAAGTATTGAGCGAAAATATATAGATAAAAGACAATAGAAATGACATTAAATTACCGAACAAAGTCATTTGTCTTAGTGTCAGTAAATTAAAACAAAGACAAAAAAAAAAAGAAATAAAACTGGAAGTAGAAAGGTAAATGGAAAAGAGAACCACCAATCATCAGAGTTTTCCCCTCATTATTTGAAAAGGTTGCACCTTCCTCACTGAACTGTCTAATGCCATTAGTGAAGCATTGTTGGTGATCCCAATTACAGAAATCCCCCCTCCCCCAAATAAAGGATCACAAATTATTTTTTATTTTAAAGCAACAAGTCATACATTCTCTAGTGAAAAACCTCTCAGTGACCTAACACCAAAGACCATCAAGCCAGCAATCCAAGCAGCACTAAGGTGGTCAAAAACAGGATTCTAGGATTTGTACCTCAGCTTAGATGAAAAGCAGGGAAGCACGGGCACACTTCGACCCCCTGTGTATTGGTGTCATGTCCGTGTCCCAACACAAACATGCCTCCAATATGCCGAGAAACATATTGGACTGGGCCAGATACAGCAAAAAAATAAAAATAAAAATAATAATTTTTTATTTGGAAATGGCGATCTGAACTAGATTTTCCAAACAAAACCAAGAAAAAGATGGAAAGACATTGCCACTAGCATAGCATTGGTGGTTGGTGGCACCACCTTGAATTGAAATTTTGAGATCACAAACAGAAATAACAAAAAATAAAGGAAGAAAAGTTCTGTTGTCTGTATTGCATCACTGGCTGACAAAAAAGAAGAAAAGAAAACTCTCCTGCAATGCTGAAGCCTAAAGAAGAAGAAGAAGAATGAGAAAAGTTAGGGCTTTCCTTTTAATTATAAACTAGGGCTCGTAGAAGGAGCTAATAGTCCAGGCTCATATGTCATTCCAATAGTCTTAGTCTAGCCAAAAAAGCAAAGGATTTTCTCCTGGGCTCTTGCCTAACTAACAATTATATGGGTTTGAGCCTTGAGACAATTTAAAAAATTTAATTATTTTTAATGGAATATAAACTATTTAAAATCAACACTCGTAATAAAAAAATTAGTTTAATTGCTTAAAAGATTTTAAAGAGAAGGATTTTTATAGGAAAAAGTAAAAATGAAAATACTTTATATATGGTATTAATTGATTAAAATATATTATATAAATTTAATATATTTTTATTGCTGTATCCTTGCCATGTTGTGCCTAATTTTTCAGAAAATGCCATGCCACTGTGTCGTATCATGTCATACCCGTATCCCGTGTTCATGTCAGTGCTTCATAGGTGAGAAGAGAATAAATTAAATGGAAACCGGGATCCGAGTTAGGAATTTCACAGCATTCTTGCATCTGATATGACCCAAGATTGCCAATATTGTCTTTTGCCTCAGTTCAATAAGGCGGGGTTCTTTTGCTGCAAAGGGCTAGAGAGTCAGGGACTGGGGTCGATTTTACATTATCGTATTTGTGATTTCGGTTTTCTTGAGGATAAACAGATTAAGTACTCAATGGCCAAAAAGAAAATGGTTAGGTATTCAGCTTCTAACAGAAAAGAATATGGAGAGAGAGAGAGAGTTAAAGCAGGCTTCAACTCACAAAAGAAGTAGAAAGAGTGGAAATATGAAGAGTAACAAGAAAGAAGAGATGAAGGATGAGACAGTAGAGAGAGCAGTGTAGAAACTTGTGTATCTTCCACTACTTATGCATCCAAACAATCAACTAAAAGAAAATGATCTAAGAATAAACAGCTAGATCCCCATCTTCCAGAACTTGTACATCCAAATAATCTGGTAAACAGCAGTTCTGATGCAAAGAACTAGTCTCAAATTTAAAAGCAATCAGAAGTTAAGATACTTACAAATAGACAAGTGAAGCAAAGAACACAAGGACAGCCAGTCTCTGTCTTGATCCATCTTGGTTTGAACAAAAATATTACGGCTGCTAGCTTAAGTATAAGCAACAAATCCAGCTGAAATGCAATTTGGAATCTTCTTACAACAACTTGTCTCTGAGGTCCTCCTGCTGCTGTTGACGTTGAGGTTGTTGTGCTCCTTGCCCTTGTTCATCAACTGCTGCCCCTGCCTCCGCAGCAGGCCGACTATTAATAGAAAACATGCAACGCAGTGAGATAAACAGCAATTTGTAACAATTTAATGTTTCCTATAATCCATTTCACCAGAAAGATATGCATCATTGTTGGTAATCCTCCAAACTCAAAGCTCTAAAGTATAAAGTGTTCGCGTTTGTGTCATTGCACTCTAACCATAGCAATATCCTTCATCATATCTTGAGCTAACCTAACCAAACCCGCCAATGTTTTTAAAGTATATTAAAAAATAATTTCCCAACGCAGCTAGATAGAAAATTTTCTTCCTCTATGAATTTCTAAGTCTAAAATCAATGACAAATCCATCACTCAAAATAAAATACAGCTAGGGTAGAAAGAGGACTAACATACATTTTGGAACAACACAACTGTTCAGATGACAAGTTTTGTGGTCTTTTATCCACTACCAGATATTTTACACCTTTTCAGGAATACAAGTGACAGGAAATGAGACTAGTTTGACTAAAGCCAAACCAAAACATAGAAAAGAAAAAATAAAAGTTTAAAAGCAACAATAATGACAGGAAAAACAGACAAGATTAACCATTTCAACAAGATCAATTAAGAGATCTTAGGTGCTTAATAAACTCAAAGATTCAAAAAGCATTTAGTGGAAGTGCCATGTGGTACCACTGCACCACGAACGGGAAATTTAATCACAATGACCATAGTAATGGCATCCAGTGTAGCAGTTTCAAACGGTCCATTTGGTTATTTAAACCATAATTTTACAAAAGCTGAAATAACTGAAAATGAACAAAAGAAAAGGAAAGAACAATTCAGAAACAGAACAACTGAATTTCTGAGGTTAATGTGGTTAATTTGAAAAACTGACATATTGTTCAAGGTCTAAACACACCAACTTGATGAACAACTCTTATACCAAAATTTTATGAAACAATATGTGGCTTAGCCTCACAGTTGTTACCCCTCCTTAGACAGGTAAGATCTAAGGTTCAAATGCACCTTCCCCCCCTAGGACTTCCTCATATGTACCAACCCCACCACCCTCCCCCCTCCCCCCCCCCCCCCCCCCCCCCCCCCTAGAAAAAAGGAAAAAAAGTGAAATTGGAGGAAGAAATGAAAGTCTATTAAAAGTTAAAATCATTTCAAAATTTCAGGAAAAAAAATTAGGAAATACACATTTTGCAGCAAAAGTAGCCAAAAACATAAGTTAAAAACTGCATGCAGACACAAGATAGCATATCTATTTTTGCAAGTTAACAAATTCCTTCTCTTTCTAAAATGGCAGAAATCCCCCTCCCAAAAATTGAATGTATACCTATTTTTTTTCTTTAATGAAAAAAAAAAAACCTGCTTGCAAGATACAATCAAACCAAAAGTAGGGAAGTTAAAGATTTAGAAAATAATGAAATGACGCTGATTAGTGGTACCTCAGAAGTTTGTGATCGGTGCTGATTAGTGGTGACAAGAAGGAAATAACCAGGTTATAGTGGCAGGAAAAAGAGGGTTACCAGATTGCAATTATGAATCTATGGAAGAACAAAGATACGAGAAAATATGAAACCAAAAAGACTTAAATATTTGCCTAAACTGAATTATAAACAAGTATATTGTTCCATGCATAGATTAGTTTGGCTGGTTTGTGCAAGGACCTTTTTTTAAAAAATAACCAATCAACATAACTGCCATTTCAAATTCATTTTTCATACCCGATCAAATGAACTGAAGACCAAACTTTGGTGTTAGAAATTGATTGGTTAAATAAATTATTTCACATATCACCTACCAATACTCTCAGCTACTAAAATGGCATGACAAGTGATTATTTAACTAAGGGCATCTTCATCTAATAGTAGGCAGATGAAATACACAATTTTACAAAACCACAGATTTACTTACGTAGGTATATTATAGGTGAGAGGAATGAGAGTATTAGATGGAAGTCCAGCAATATGCCCCATAAAGGGTAGAACGGGCACAGCATAAATGCCTGCTCCACGGTTTGTCTGTTCCTGATTTTGTAATGAAGTTAAACCTGGGATAATAGCAGGATACATAACTGGAAACATCTGCAAATCACCATTTTGAAAAGCTGTGAGACCAGAATATCCTGGAACCTGCAACAAAAAAGCCATAAAGAAACTGAGAATGAAGAAAAGGAATTGCCAACGCAAAAGACTAGTCAAGAATAATAATTACAGAGCTCTCATCCACACACACAAAAAAAACTTTCTCTGTTTCCAAAATACCAATTTTTTTTTTAAAAGAAAGAAATAAAGTTTTCTACAGACTACTTAAAACTGATTTTTAGTAGTCTCCAAATCACCAAATAGGACAACACATGGAACACACTGAATTTAGTGCAGATTCAATTGTCAAATTTAGACTCTTCTATCATTTAGCAGGAAATTATTTGGGGAAGAAAGACTTTCTAAATTATGTGATGAATGAAATATCTCTTAAGACATAAAAGATCTAAAAGCTCAAGCATCCTAGTTAGCTACTAGATGAATGCAATGCACAAATGGTGCATCTCTTCAGTTGAAAACCTTTACCACTGCAAGGTGCCATTTATCAAGCACTTCCTAACACCAATGATGGCAAAATTCCAGTTATCTCAAAATTGATCATAACTGCCCACATAACCCATAGGCAGAATGACCCATAAAAAAAGGTATGTACATATGCTTCCCTATTTTAACATGAAATAAGCCAGGCAGAAATCAACTAATGCTTGTACAATTCCAGTATTCAGTTTGTTCTCCAAAGACATAACAAAACGAATGCTTGATCCAAGTTCACTAAGCACTGTGTTTTCCCCAGCCATAACAAAATGAAGGCTGTTTTTACAACTACTTTGAATCCAAAAGCTAAAGATAAAAAATAAAAAGTGAAATATACTGGGAAAAAGAGCAGAAAAAAAAGCTTCAGCTCAAATAGGAAGAACAAAAGAATAAATAACAAGATACTCAAGAAAGTAGGCTTAGAAAGTGGGTTTTATAATCTAAGATTATGCATTTGAGTGAGCAGTACTGCAATAATAGAAGTAGGAAATTTTTTCTGCTGACAGCCAAGCAAATGAAGGAATGTATTTCCCTAGTAGCATTGATAAGAGGCATAGAATTCCAAGCAAAGAAGACAGCAAACCATCTTTCTTTCTTTCCTTTCCTTAAGTAATTAATGCTACACTTCATAATAGGTGTGAAGGATTTTGCTGAAAGTTCAAGAGAAAACATATAACAGATTCACTTGGTTTTCAAAAGTTCACCACTAAACTTGTATTAACACATTAGAGTGGAAACGAGGTTTATAGCTGGTTTAGCCAATAATATAGTCCCCCCAATCAATTGCCTCATGAACAGTAAATTCCACTGCTGTAAGTCCAATGAATTTTAGGGCAAATCCTTTAGCATTTGAAACTAAGCCTGGTATTTCCATCCCCTTCACCCCCTTTTCCTTTTCTTGTAATGTATAGCATCCCCCACAAGAGCTTCTAAATAATTTTTTACCCATCTATCAAACGCATATCCACATAATGATCTACACACAACTCCACAAATACATAAAGAGAAGTATATGTTCATCTTCATCTGTGAAAAAGACAAGCAACTCTCAGGATAAAAAAGAACAAATCCATTTCGAAAAGCATGAACCTTCCAGTGATCAATCAGCTACTGTCCCAATATTTATGGAAAAGAAAAAGAAATGCCAGACAAAAGACTGATCTAATTTGGAAAATCTAAATATTTTCAGTAATAATAATAACAATAAAAGTTTTTGGATTTTAAAAAAGTGCACTTGACTCTAATTTATAACATCATCAGCAAATAATTTACCAAAGCATATAGCTCAAACTCAGATCTAAAAATTCCTACATATTAAATAAATTAAACCCATCATTTTATATCCACTAAAATGCAAAACCCATTATTCATCTTGACTAAAATAAAGATAACTAAATAAATAAGACTAATGGTCCAAAGTGACAACACAAGCTAAAAAAAAAAATTATGCTAATAAATGCTCAGTAAAATTCAACCCCAGAAGACAGAAAGTGCTCTCAGGTAACAGAAAAAAATTGAACGAAAATTTATTCTCAATCTCACAATAAAATAAATATAAAAAAGTGCAAGTACGCATTAAGAAGCTATCGAATCGTATGGAAAAATAATTGAAAAAAAACATATATTGAATTGAAGGGGAAAACCTGGGATTTTTTTCCAGTGTCGGGAGAGGAACTCGGTTGTGAGGTAGACGACGTTGCTTCGGATTCTTCAGCCATTACAGAGGAGAACTTGGATCCACTTCAACTATTCCAAAAGTCAACTAGTAATATTTTGTTGGAGCAATGGAAAATTTTTTGTTCTTTTTCGGCTTTGGCTTTGGCTTTCGTTTTTAAAATTTATATTGACTTTATTACGTGGATTTTGTGCTGGTTTTTCCAATAGCAGCATGCCACGACTTTTGTAATTTTTTGTTGCCATCATGACCATAATTACCACCGGCTAAGAGGGTAAAAGACTTACGGGTGCTCCCTTACTAATTCAGTATGAATGTCCAATTGACTTGGTTTATTCTTAATTTATTTATTGTTTAAAAATAAAAATTAAGTCAAAAAAAATTTTGTAAATTTTTTTTAAAAAATAATTCTTTTTAAAAAATAAAATATAAAAAAAAAGTTTAGAAAAATTTTAATTAAGAACTTTCTCTTTTTTTTTATAAAAAAAACACATCAATTTATAGAGAGAGTTATTTTTTTTAAAAAAGATTCTCTCTCTAAAAAAATACTCTCTCCTTTTCTCCCTATCGATCTTTCTCTCATCTCTCCTCTTTTGTAAATCATCATTCTAGGACTTTTTTTATTCTTACAAAAATTTAAAAGAAAATCCAAAATTGTCAAATTTTGCAATGCTTTAGGAATTTTTAGTAGAAGAAAAAAAGTATTTTTTAAAAACTACAATTTCAAACTTTAATTTCTTAAAATTGTAAAAATAAAATTAAAAATTACTTTTATATTCAATAAAATCATTATGTTTAAATTTTGTAATTTCACCCTATCCTAGAGTTTGTTGTATCATAATTTTTTATGCTTTGTTATTTACTTTTATTCTATAACAAAGTAAGAGATATGAAAAATGAAAAAAACATAAAAGTGAAGAAGAAACTTCCTTACTTTCAAGTCAACTGTTTTTTTAAGAAGTTATGTTTAAATAAAAATATATAAAAGTGATATTTATTACTATATATCAAAGTAGGTCCTGAAGCTATTGTTTCAATTAACTTCAATTGGCCAATCATGACAATTTTCATTTAATTGTGAGGCTTGGAGGTATTTTTTTTTTTGTTTATCAAAATGATGTCATTGTGATTGTATTAGGTTTTTTTTTCCTATCATTTCATTTGAAACAGCGTCATTATGCATTTAGGGTTTTTGCTAGCAGGGAGAAAGACACCATTTTTGTTTATGGCGTTTCCTTTTCTTTGGTTTGTATCCCTTTTGTCCTTTGTGTGGTTTTGTGGGTAAGCTACTACTATTTTGCTTTCTTCTTTGAGTTCTCTTAATTGAACGGTTGATTTGTATGGAAGATGAAGAGATGGTGATAGAGACAAGCAATTAATTTTTGGAGAGATAGTAGAGAGATTTTGATAGTTTAGTGTAAGTGGGATGAACAGTTGTTTGTATTGAAGAAGAAGGGAAACTTTTGTTTAAGGGAAGAGGAGGAAAGGTTGGAGGAGCAGATGTGGATTGTGAAGGGTTGGGCGGTCGGGTTGCTAAAAGAGGCGGGTGGTTAGGTTGGGTTTTGAAAGGGAGAAAACTATATCGTTTTGACGTGGAGAAATGTGAGGAAAAAAAAAGGGATGCGTGGGTTCCTTCTAGATAAATCTATTACTTTTTTGTTTGTGATGGGTATTTTGATGTAAGAGAGTTTATTGTTTGGTTATTTGCCTTGCTTAACATATGTCTGGTAGTTGCTGTTGTGCTGTCACTGAGGGAACAAAGCATTCATATTGCATAGTTATTTATGTATTTCATTTTTTTTGTTCATCGGTTTCGCAAATTGTGATCTTTTTTTATGATTATTGTTTTTGGTTTCATTCTATTGCTTTTGTTCTATTGTGGTTCAATATTTGTTTTTATTGTTTTATTCATTAGTTCATGATTTTCTAAGATATTGTTTGGGTTTTTTTTTGGCGCTCTATTATATTTTTACAATTATTGTAATGGTGATGGTTTGTTTTGTTTCTTTACTTTGATTAATTTTGCTTTTATGGCTCTAAATGTTACATATTGAGCTTATATTGATATTTATTGGTTTAGAGTTTTAGGTTTATGCCCTATATGATATCATATTGATATTTTTATAGTTACTCAAATAGTAATGGAATGTTTTGTTTTTTTTTTTTTTTGCTTTTATTTATTTTGTTTTTATGTTTCAATATGTTAAATATCGAGTTTATATTGATATTTGTTGGTTTAGAGTTTTGGGTTTATGATTTGTTTATGTTCACATATGTTTTTCTTGGATATTTCTATTTCTAGATGTTGGATATCAAGTTCATGTTGATATTTATTGGTTTAGGGTTTTTGGTTTATTATTGGTATGATATAATTTGTTTTGAGTTGGTTTTGTTCAATATATTAATATTTCAGTGTTTAATATATGTCAATTTTGTGTTTGATGATTTTAATGTCCCTTTTTATTGTTGTAGTTTGTTTAAGTTACTATTGACGATTAGTAAGTTGTGTTTATGAATATTGAACTATTTTCAGTTTGGTATAGTTTGTGAGGTTTGAGTTTAAAGTGTTTATTAGGTGTCATTTTCTTTATTTTGTCATTGCTTTGTTATCTGTATATAGATTTGTTTGGGAGATTTTGCTTGATTGTTTACTTCATTCATGATTTTGTTGTTCTAGATAAGTGCACTTGATAGATTAGATTATTTAATATTGTTACTTGAACATTGTATAGTAGGAAATAAAATATCTATAACTATATATAATAGTATGTGTCAGTGCTATTGTTTCAATTGGCTTCAATTTGAATATTAATGGTTCTTTCGCATGACAGGATTAGTTTTTTTACAAATTTATGTTGTATAGATGATGTTTTAAATCATTAATAGATGTAATAAGTATATAATTTTTTTCCTTCTAATTTATGTATATTGTATATTATACATATACAATGTCAAATGAAGGTATGAGAAAAGGAACAAGACATGAACAAATTATTTAGTCTTCAAATATAGTTGTGGTTTTTCTAATCAGGTTTATGTTGTCTTTTTTGTTGATCACCAATCTTTGTCGTTTAATATGGAGAATGTCTTGTACTAACAAACCTTGATGTCATTGAAAGTGTTAGTAGAGCAACTATTCATGATGATTTAAATAGTGAAAGTTCAATTTGTTATGAGTACGCTGCTATAGAATATGATTTTGATTTTGAAAATCTATATGATGTACCAATTATGGATCATTAGTTTGTCTATAGTGTTAATACATATAATTTTGGTTTTGAAAGCCTATATGAATTACCTACTACAGATTGTCGGTTTACACAGTTTATTGCTTCATCCAATTATAGGAAATGAAGAGATAATGTTAAAGGTAAATATACAATTCTAAAAAACCTTTACCTAGAATGTCTTTTTGTTTCATAATTATTGAAGTAATTGCTATCATAATAATATTTGTGAGATAATGTTGAAGGTAAATGTACAATTCTAAAAAACTTTTGCCTAGAATGTCTTTTTGTTTCATAATTATTGAAGTAATTTGCTATCATAATAATATCTGCGAATTCATATTTTTTGTTTGTTTGCAATACATAAAGGCAATGATAGAATTATACTTTCTAGAGTTCAACAAGATAATCAAAATGTTGAATGATCAAACCAATTAACGTAAAGTCGACATACAAGTAAGTAATGTTTAAATCGAAACAAATTTTTGTTAAAGTAATTAGTTGTAAGATTTTTGTGACCAATGGTTTACTATTTTCTACTTATATAATAAGAAGATACTAATCAATATTTAGCTTTGGAGGTCCAACCAACATTTGTCCTTTTTGTGATGCTATAATGTGGTATTAAAAAAATGTTGATACAATTCAGATTATCAAGTTCTGTTTATTTACATTGTGTTGTCAACAAGGTATGGTTTGATTACCAACATTTAGGCCTACACCAGATTTCTTGCATCGTTTATTAGATTATCAGATATATTGTAGAAGTAGTAATTTTAGAAAGAACATTAGCATTTACAATTTTATGTTTCAATTTACATTAATTGGAGGAAAAATAGATAATAGTATCAATAGTAATCCAAGTCCATGTTTCTTTAGAATAAATGGTCCAAACCATCATTGAATTGGTTTTTTACTTCCTACAATAAGACATAAACCTAAGTTTGCACAACTTTATGTTGGTTCTTATAAAATGTGCTAAATGAGGGGTGAATAGCACAATTTGGCTCTTAATCAAGATTGAAAACTAATCTTGAAAACAAATAAAATAAAACAAGGTAGACAATAGATAAAGATTTAGAGTGGTTCGGTCCAAGACTTACATCCACTACCTTGATTATCTAACAAAGGATTTTCAACCAAATTCACTGAAAAACGGTGGAATTACCAAGCTCCCACCAAGCTTTTACAATGGCTTTTACCAGGCTTAGCCACAACCTTTACAATGATTTTTCAAGTGCTCAACCAAAACCCAACACCTAACTTTTCAAGGTTAAGTTAGAACTTTAACTCTTTCAAGCAAACCTAGCTTAAAATAATCACTTAGAGTGAATCCCTCACTCTAAGAATACAAGAACAAAAGTAAAAAAAGTATCTGTTGATCACACGGTTGATCTAAATGGTACAAGGTTAAGTGTTGAATACAATTACAAAGGATGCGCGTTTGAGTGTAGTGAAGTGCAAAGAAGATTTTCTAAGTTTTTTACTCTTTTTGACTTGAAAGTGTTGAAGTCTCTCAAAGAACTATTTCTCAAACTTTTGGAAAACCTTTTTATACTTGGAGAAGCTTATCTGATGGCAGTTTGGTAGTTTATGACCGTTGGAAACAGTTTGGGGTAGGTTCTAATCGTTAATCTGTCTTGTAGTACTTTGGTACAAATTACAAACAGAAAGCTCTTAGTAGACTAACTTCTTCCTTGGTTGACTAAGTTGGTTCTGTCTTCTAGTCGTAGATTCTTGTAGAGAGCATTTAGTCGATTAACTTATTTTCTTGGTCGACTAAGTTGATTCTGTTTCTCAATAAACTTCAGCCCTCCTTTTCTCCAATTTGAGTCTTAGCTATCCAACCTTCTTCATTATTCAACTGAGGAGCTTATTTTAAGTTAGTCAATCTTGTTTCTTATCCATATCAACTTTTTATGTACATATTTGAAAGATTGACTTATTGTTTGCCTACCAATTATTGTCCTGCACATTTAGGTAAAGACATTAGACACAAATGAATGAGAATGTTTTGTTATCATCAAAAACTAAATGAGCCAACAATCTCCCTCTTTTTGATGATGACAAAACATCCCTTTGTTAATCTGCATAGTGTCTTTTTAATTTCTTTTTAATTTTGTATATAGTGAGGATTGCTCCCTCTTAGTGTATGCTCCCCCTTAATGTGTGCATATTTCTTATTTGTTTCAGCAAAATCTTATTCATGCCAACTAGAGAATGACACTATATATTCAGGGTGTATATATGTATAAGTGCAGAGTTACAAAGTGAATTGCAACAGATGAATGTTGACAGGTAATCAAAACTTCAACAATATCTGTCAATAATATTTTGGTTGCCAAATTCAGTTTATGTTATTCATTTTTCAACAAATATGCCTTATTAATCATCCATATGTTTTCATAATCATAATTAACTGACAATATTAAAATGGAGATCAATTATTAGCATATAATCCCAATCATCAGTGCAGCATCAGATTTTCATCACTATTCAAAATATCACAATCAGCAGAGTATCATAGATGACAATATTTATGGCAATCAAATACCATAGATATATATATATATATATATATATGTATATCAGTATCCATGTTCCACACAACCATAAAACCAACAAAAATTAAATTTTAGTGTTCTTATGCCATCATGGCATAAACATCAATCAACCACAAATTTAACAAATTCTGTTCCAAAACAACCTCTAGACTAGTTTCTACTTTCCTCCTTCCCTAGATGCCTGGTACCTCTACCGTAATAATTTCTTTTATTTTCCTTGAATTCTTCCCTAACTGTCTGGTACCTCTATCTTGACAATTTTTTTTTGTTTTTCTTGTTTTTACTTCTCTCCCTTTTTGTCATCATCATAGAGAAGGGTTTATTCAGCTGAAGAGGTAGAGGACAAGGATTCATTCTCATAAAATGGATTTAGGGGAAAGGGAGAGGGTTCTAGGAGGGGTTGCTGGGGTGAGGATTGTGGTGGTGATCTTTGTGGAGAAGGTTCAAGGGATGATTGGTCAGGAACTTCAATAGGGTTTCAAGAGAAGACACAATTCCTTGCTTGCTCTTCTCTACCAGTCTGGAGGACTTCCTCCTTTTGAGGAATGCTATTTTTGTAGCCATTGTCTTTTTCCTTGTGGCAAGTGGCTTGGACTTAATTACATGAGCTTTTTCTTTTCCTTTTGTTTGTGCTGTTGGTTCAAATTGTGCTTAGTAAGCTTTTGCCTTGGCTGCCTTTTTTTTCAGCTTGTTCTTCTCTAACCATCTGATGGAAAAGTCTCATGACTAATACATCTTCTAAGTAGGGAGGGGATACTTGTTGCTGAGGCTCTTGCTATTGGGGAATCTTAAGAGGTGGACTTGCAACTGGAGAACCAAGTATTTATGTTCCTTAGTTAGATGGTTCTTTGGTCTGTGGCTCTGTTGAGGTGGATTTGTTTGGCTGGTCAATCCCTGGTTCATGGTCTTCTAGTTGTTGACTAGAACTGACAGTCTGATATGCTGATCCCTCAACTTGAGGCACAGGATTTGCATCATGGAAGTCAAAACCTTTCGCCTGAAATGCAGGGCCTCCAGCATCTTGTCTTTTTGGTGCAAGGCTTGGTGTGGCAGAGGTATCTACTGCATGTTCAGAAGACACAGCTGACTTGTCTTTCATTTTCTTTTCCATTTCACTTAATTTTTCTTCAATCTTCACGAGTCTTGCTCATTGATCAGTGAGCTTGCTGTCTATTCTCATAAGTAAATTGAAGATGACATCACTGGAGAATTGTGAAGAAGTTCCTTCTTGTTGTACAAGGGTTGCAGAGACCTTGGGTGTTTTGGTGAAGGTTTCTCCATACAATTTGTAACCCATTTTTGTTAGGCTACCTAGATAGATAGCTTGGTCTCTAGTCTTGACTGTGTCTATCTCATATCTTTTTGCCCAAATCCCCTTGTTTTTCACTAGGGTAGTGATGACATTCCTATAGGGCAAGTTGATTTTGTCACTTTTACATGCATTTCTCATTCTCTCAATCATAAATCTTCCAATATTGAGAGGGGTGCCATTGAAGGCATGCTCCATTAGCCACAAGTCTTACAAATTGATGTAACTGAGACTTCCACTTCTGCCATGGATGTTGGCAGCAACAAAATAATACAGAATCCTTAATTGAGGGTTGGTATCAAAAGCATTGCTCTTAGCAGCATACTTTTCTTTTCTCCCTGTGATGATCTCCCACAAGGAAGAAGGATCATATTTCTCAAGGAACTCAAATTCTCCTTTTTCACATTCTACCTCTAGCAGGTTGCCTAAGTCAACAGCAGTAACAGTAAATTCCTTTCCACTCAAAAATACATTTAATCCAATTTTGGTGAAGTCATTAGGATCCTCAAGTTCACTTTTATCCATTGCTATGCTAGAATAAAACTCCTTAACTAGACTGGCACTATAGGCTCGGTTCTCAAAAGTGCTGAACTTTTTCAGTTTTAAATCCTCAAGGTAGTCTGTCAAATTTGTATGAAGTTCAAGCACTTCTACCAAACTTTCCTAGTCAATGTATTTCCCACAAGTAATGAGAGCATTCTCAATTTTTCTATATCTCTCTTCATGTAGAATATTTCTAAACTTGAGAGAGGAGGAGGATGAAATACCTTTCTTTGACGTTTTTTCATTATTTTTCTTCTTCTTGATTTTCTGTTTCCTATTGGCAGATACTTTTTCAGACTTCTCCATTTTAGAACCCGATAGACCCTTTTTCTTTTTCTTTAGGTGCTCTGCCTCTAAGCTCTATTCTAGAGGCTTTTTGCCCTTTTTCTTTTCAAGAAGTTCCTTAAATAGAGAAAATTTCGCCATTTCATTTTCTTCGAAGAAAATTTTATTCTTAGGGTTTCAAGGGATGAGAATAGGCTGGTTTTAGTTGGTTTCAGATGAGAGAATGCAGAGGAAATTTCTTGAGTTTCAGATGATCGGTTTTTAGGAAGAGAGAGTAAGAGTTTTGAACAGTTTTTAATTCCAAAAACTATCTGCCTCCCCCTTAAATATTACCTCAGTTCTGTAAAATTTCAAAACTCCCTCTAAACTTTTTACTATTCACTTTTGCAGGTTCTCTTCTTTTTTTTATTACCTGGTAGACATAATTTTTTCATTATTTTATTCTTTCTTTCTTCAATTGTCTGCACCTTAGTTTTAATGAAATAGAATGCTTTTAGTTGACTAAGTGCTTTATGTTTTTCTCTTTTTGGTCCAAACTCTACCTTACAGATCCTGCAAACAAATCATTCCTAGATTTCTTCTAATATCACAAAATCTATCCTCACTTCAGGGGTTTGGTGAAGGTATCAGCCAGTTGATGCAAAGTGCTTACAAATTCAATATTAATCTCACCTTTAGTTACATGATCTATAATGAAGTGATGCCTAATCTCAATATGTTTGGTCTTAGAGTGCTGTACTGAATTTTTTGATATATTAATAGAACTTGTGTTATCACAATATATAGATGTATTATGCATTGATAGTCCAAAGTCTTTAAGTTGTTGTTTAATCCACAAACTTTGAGCACAACAGCTACCTAACGACACATACTCTGCTTTGGCTGTGGATAGTGCTATAAAGTTTTGTTTCTTGCTTGACCAGGGCACTAACATATTCCTTAGGAATTGGTATGTTCCACTAGTGCTCTTTCTATCAGTTTTGCTTCCTGCAAAGTCTGTATCCAAATAGCCTACAAAACTAAGTGATGATTTTTTAGAGTACCATATTCCAAAAGTTTGAGTTTCTAAGAGATGTCTAAATATTCTCTTAACAACTATTAGGTGTGTTTCTTTAAGTTGTGACTGAAATCTAACACACAAACACACACTAAATTGAATATCTAGTCTACTTGTTGTTAAGTAAAGAAGTGATCCAATCACACCTCTATAGAGCTTTTGGTATACACTTTTACCTTTTCTATCAGCATTAAGTCTAGTGGATGGACTCATTGGTGTGCTGATCGGCTTTAGCTTTAGCATATCAAACTTCTTGAGCATATCTTGAATGTATCTATCTTGGCTGATAAAAATCCTTTCCTTGCCTTGTTTGATTTTAAGGCCAATAAAGTACTTCAACTCTCCCATCATGCTCATTTCAAACTCTCCTTGCATTTCCTTAGCAAAGTTCTTGCAAAGAGTTTCATTAATTGCACCAAATATAATGTCATCCACATGTATTTGAACTATAATCAAATCATTTAAGTATCTCTTGATGAACAATGTTGTATCTATGCTACCCCTAACATAATCCTTTTCTACCATAAATTTTGAAAGCCTTTCATACCTAGCTCTACGAGCTTGTTTCAAACCATACAAGGCCTTGTGAAGTTTAAAAACATGATTTGGTTTTTCAAAGTCTTCAAAACCTATCGGTTGTTTTACACATGCTTCCTCTTGAATAAGTCCATTTAAGAATGCACTTTTTACATCCAATTGGTACAACTTAAAATTCATAAAACATGCAAAGGCTACTAATAACCTTATGGCTTCAATTCTAGCTATGGGTGCAAAGGTCTCATCATAATCTATACCTTCTTCTTGATTGTATCCCTTTGCTACCAATCTAGTTTTATTTCTAATTACATTTCCTTGTTCATCTACCTTGTTTCTAAACACCCATTTTGCTCCAACTATGGGGTGATTTGAAGGTCTAGGTACTAGTGACCATACATTATTTCTCTTGAATTAGTCTAGCTCCTCTCGCATGGCCAAAATCTAGATTTCCTTTTTTTCAACTTCCTCAAAGTTTTTGAGTTCAATTTGAGATATGATTGCTAAAAATTCACATGTTTCCCTAGTTGCTCTCCTAGTCTTAACTCCTTGAGATATGTCACCTATAATCTGTTCTTGTGAATGATCTTTTACATATCTCTAGCTCCTAAGCAGATCACTATGTTGGATTTTTGGTCTTTGTAAGATTTCCAGAGGTGGAGCTACGGTTTCTCCTCTAGATGAGCCTTCCTCATTATTCTTGCTATCATTTAGGCTCATTTCATCCATGTGTTTCTCTAAGCTTTCTAAGTCATCATCATCATCATGAACTTCCTTTTCTAAGGCAATTGATTCATCAAAAACTACATGGACAGATTCTTCAACACTCAATGTTCTTTTGTTAAAAACTCTATAAGCTTTGGAGTTTATGGCATATCCTAAAAATAATGCTTCATCACTTTTAGCATCAAACTTTCCTAGTGGCTGTTTTCCATTGTTTAAAACAAAGCATCTACAGCCAAAGCTCCTAAGGTGAGAAATGTTTGGTTTTCTACCCTTGTACAGCTCATAAGAAGTCTTTGAGATCATAGCTCTAATTGAAACTCTATTGAGAATATAAGCTGTAGTGTTTACAGCTTCAGCCCAAAAATACTTTGGAAGGTTATTCTCATAAAGCATAGTCCTAGCCATTTCTTTCAAGGTTTGATTTTTTTTTTCCACAACTCCATTTTGTTGGGATGTTCTTGGTGCAGAAAAGTTGTGTTCCAACCCCTTTTCATTGCAAAATTTTTCAAACTCTCCTCCATGGTCACTCTTAATGCTAACAATGGCTAAACCTTTTTCATTCTCAACTTTCTTACAGTGGTTTATAAATGCTGATAAAGCATCATTCTTATGACCAAGGAAAAAAACTCAAGTGTACCTAGAGAAATCATCAACTATCACAAAGCCATAAGATTTTCTACCAAGACTAGTTGTACTTATTGGACCAAATAGATCAATGTGCAGCATTTCAAGAGGTCTAGATGTTGAAACAACATTTGATAATTCTATTTTATAGAATTATTTTATTCCAATTTTGTTATTAAATTTTAGCTAAGTCCTTAGTTTTTAATTGTAATTTACTTAATTTTTAGTTATTTTTATATTTAGTTTATTTTTAAGTAAGTTATTTAATTTTATGTTATTTCCTTTAATTTGGTTAATATTTATTAGTTTTTATATTTTTGGTAGGACCTAAAGTAATTGGACCTAATTTTGGAAAGTAAGGTGCTAAAAGATCTAGAAATCTACTTGCATATGCTTCAGTGTTTTAATCATATATCGAGTTACAGAACTCCAATTGCTACGATTCTTGGACCATTGGAAATCTAAGAGACAGAGCTACAGCTTTCATGAAGATCACTTTATCCAGTTCTACCTCAAAGATAGAGAAAATTATGTTGGAAAGTAGCTGGACGTCCTATACCGGGAATGGAAATTTTGTAAAGACTGTTAAGTGATTTTTTGGGCCTCTCATTATGTTTTAAGCCCAATTCAACCCTAGGTCAACTTGGAGAAATTTAGGTTAAGTTTGTTAGTATATATAAGATATTTTAAGACTTGAAAAAGGGAGAGAACTTTTGGAGATTCAAGAAGCTAGAAGTTGAAGCGGAAACTCAGAGATCAGAGCGGCAATTATTTTGTTTTCTTCCTTAGCTTTTATTCTTCTTGTTATTTTCAATGGTTGAACTTTATACAATGTTATTTGATTTTGCAATTATGAGTAGCTAATTTTCTTTTTCTAGGATTGCAATTGAACTCACATGTAGTCTAAGTTTTTAATATTTTTCTTACTTATTTTCAATGGGAATTGAATTGTTTATTTCAATTTGTTCTTAATGCTTTTAATTGCCTGATCACCAATTAAATTGATTTAGGAACCTAAACAAACTTGGGAGAGGGAGTTTAGAGTAGACTAAAATTGAGATAGCATATGATCATGTTAAATGATTTGCGTATAGGATAGGGATATACCTATAGGCCATATGTAGCCAGATTAGAGCCAGAACTTAATGATCTGTTTTAATTTCAAATCACATAGGGATATAGTGTTTTGGTTAAAATAGATATTTTTACAGGATGAGTCGGGAGACCCTTATAAATAATTTAGGACTCTAGGTTAGCAATTCAACCCATTGAAATAAGTTAAGGATAAGAGGTAAAATTTAGATGAAGTGTAAGGGATATTGTAATCCTAGGCTTGTTTAATATGATATTTTCTCCAGTTGTTATTATTTTGATTTTTCTTGTTATTTTAAATTCTACTTTATTAGTTTTAATTAATTAATTAATTTGGATTATTTGGATAAAATTAAATTATTTTAATTTTAGTAATTAGTAAAGTTTTAGATCAATTCTCCGTGAGAACGATACTCTACTTGCTAATATACTGTCTATTCGATACGTATACTTGCGTAGTGGATTTTTAACTGACAAATTTTTGGCGCCGTTGCCGGGGAATTGTTTCTAGAACTTTTACTAATACTAAGACCAAGCAAATTTAGTGTTAATTCAAAATTTTTTTTATTTTATTTTCAGGTACTTTTGGTTGAGGTGATGAATTATAGTAACTATCAGTGGACATCTGAACAATTTGTGCCTAGGAGGGTTGCTAGTGATTATGAATTGGCTATTAGTGCTTTAGCAGCTGAGGTAGATGCTTGGTCTCAAAAAATGGACACTTGGGGTGTTAATGTTTTTGAAAGTCCTTTTGTGGCATGCGAGCTTTGTGGAGATAAGCACTCAAGTGATTGTTGTCCAACTTATTATGAATCAATGCAATTTGATGGAAGCTTCAATGGGCAGCAAAACAATTCGTACTCTAACAGTTACAACTCATGGTGGAATCACTCAAATTTTTCATGGAATAATGATCAGGGTCCTATGTATTCATCACAGCTTGTTTTCCAGCATGATTTCCAATCACAAGTTAGAGCCCCTATTCTTGAGAAGAAGCTAACTTTGGAGGATATGTTAATGCAATTCATGACAAAGAATGATGCCATCATTCAAAGTCAAGCATAATCAATCCGAAATCTTGAGACTCAAGTGGGCCAACTTGTTGATTACATCAACAATATGCCTCAAGAAATTTTACCAAATGACATTGAGCCTAATCATAGAAAAGAAGAATATGGTAAGCATCTTGATGAGGTACATGGCAAGAATGTTGTAGATGATGGAGATAAAGTAGATCAAGGAAATACTTTTAGCAATCAAGTTCAAGATGAAAAAATTAAGCAAGAGGAGAAAGTATCTACACCACCACAAGTCAAGCCATATGTGCCTCCCATTCCTTTTCTAGATATAGTTGATAAGTTACCTAAAGAGGCTATTGATATAGAAAATTCAAATAAGTTTCTTGAAGCTTGTTTGGTTCAAGATGCAACAACCAAGGACCAGAATGAAGAACTTACAAATGTTGCATATGTTTTGAAAGCTACACCGAAAGTGCATTATCTAAGTAGAACTCAATTTGAGAAGTTGGGTAAAAGTCAGCCTATTCCACCATCTTGGGTTGAGCAAGCACCAAATCTTGAGTTAAAGCCACTACAACCTCATCTTAGAAGGTGACTACTTTCACACCTCAAACTTTTTCCATACAAACTCAAACCTCCTTAAAGGGTGAATGAAGACCTCAACCAAAGTCAAGCTAGTGACTATAAAGAAGCGCTTCTTAGGAGGGAACCCAAGTTATATCCTTTTAGATTTAGTTGTTATTTTAGTTATTTTTTTCTATGTAAATAAGTAGTTATAACCTTTCCCTAGCTTGTTTTGTTATGTATGTAGATTTGGAAAGCATGAAGATGAGGAGAAAGAAAATTAAAGCTTTTAAGGCACTACCACCATTGATAAGGGAGTTTAATTTCTTTATTTATTTTTTTTAGCTTTTCACATTGAGGACAATGTGCAATTTAAGTTTGGGGGAGTGGTTTAGAATTTAGTAGTGTCAAATTTTGTTGATTTAATTTTTTTTATGTTTAGTTAGCTTTGGTTTAGAATTTGTCTTGTATGTTTATTTATATTTTGCATATTTCATTTGTGTTTTAACAAAAAAATTTTTTTTTGAGATAGTTACATCTTACTCATGATTGTCCAAATCCTGGGATGATATTTTAATTATCTTTTGATTCTTAGCTTTTGGGAAACATATAGTTATGATTTAATTTTATGTGATATTCTTGTGTTAATTTTATTTTAGAGTGCGACTTCTAATAATTTGAGCACTATACTCTTTTACTTAGAATTTTTATGTGATTTAGAGAAAGTTTATGTTGATGAAAAAAGCATAGTGAAGTCAAAAATTCTAGAATTTGTTTGATTCTCTCTCGAGGCGAAATCTTAGATAACACTTAGGATAGGAAGTGATTTAGGCCATCTTTGGACCGTTTGAGCCTTTTGAGCCTACCTTGTTATATTTATCCTTAGTCACTTTTTTTGAGCCTAACTTACCTTTTCTTTGTAATTACCTAATTATGTTAGCCATGGCATGTCTATTGAAATCCAATAATTTAAACCTTTCACCTCTTAAGTATTTTAATCTTTCTAAGGAATGATTTGAGCTTAAAGAATAAATTGAGGAAGAAGGTTTGAAAAAAAAAAAAAATGAAGGTTGTTGGAAAAATTACCCCTTGTTATAATTGTCAAAAATAAGTTTGGGGTTTTAAAAAAAAAAAAGAAAGAAAAGAAAGCAATGTGTGTTACAAAGGAAAGTTTATTTCAAGTTTGAGGGTGCTAAAAAAAAAAATTTTTAGCTCTTTATGTGTCCTAGATTGATTAAGTGCTTAGGGTGAATTTGAGCCTAAATATATCATTTATCATACCTTGACTCTAGCCTTACATTACAAGCTTGATAAATACCTATTGATTCTTGAATAAGTGTTAATCTACATTAGTGGAGAGAGAGATGAAAAGCAAACTTATGGGATCCAAGTACTAATCTATGCTTAGATTTGGTATAAACTAATTTGAATTGCATGATATTCTTTGTAAAAGAGCATTCACACACACACGGAAGTCCATTCGAAAAATAAAGTTTCGCTTGAATTGATGCATGAATTTAAGGATTAATTGTATGTTACCTTAAGCTAGAATTTGAGTTAATTTCTGAGGAAAAATTGAGAAATCATGATTTGGTATTTCTATCTCTCGTTCAAGGATTTTCATGTTTGCATTTTCTTTTTGTGATTCTTTTCTTTTGCTCGAGGACTAGCAAAATCTTAAGTTTGGGGGTGTGATAATTCTATTTTATAGAATTATTTTATTCCAATTTTGTTATTAAATTTTAGCTAAGTCCTTAGTTTTTAATTGTAATTTACTTAATTTTTAGTTATTTTTATATTTAGTTTATTTTTAAGTAAGTTATTTAATTTTATGTTATTTCTTTTAATTTGGTTAATATTTATTAGTTTTTATATTTTTGGTAGGACCTAAAGTAATTGGACCTAATTTTGAAAAGTAAGGTGCTAAAAGATCTAGAAATCTACTTGCATATGCTTCAGTGTTTTAGTTATATCTCGAGTTACAGAACTCCAATTGCTGTAATTCTTAGACCATTTGAAAGCTAAGAGATAGAGCTACAACTTTCATGAAGATCACTTTGTCCAGTTCTACCTCAAAGATAAAGAAAATTATGTGGGAAAGTAGCTGGACGTCCTATACTGGGAATGGAAATTTTGTAAATACTGTTAAGTGATTTTTTAGGCCTCTCATTATGTTTTAAGCCCAATTAAACCCTAGGTCAACTTGGAGAAATTTAGGTTAAGTTTGTTAGTATATATAGGATATTTTAAGACCTGAAAAAGGGAGAGAACTTTTGGAGATTCAAGAAGCTAGAAGTTGAAGCGGAAACTCGGAGATCAGAGCGGCAATTATTTTGTTTTCTTCCTTAGCTTTTATTCTTCTTGTTATTTTCAATGGTTGAACTTTATACAATGTTATTTGATTTTACAATTATGAGTAGCTAATTTTCTTTTTCTAGGATTGCAATTGAACTCACATGTAGTCTAAGTTTTTAATATTTTTCTTACTTATTTTCAATGGGAATTGAATTGTTTATTTCAATTTGTTCTTAATGCTTTTAATTGCCTGATCACTAATTAAATTGATTTAGGAACCTAAACAAACTTGGGAGAGGGAGTTTAGAGTAGACTAAAATTGGGATAGCCTATGATCATGTTAAATGATTTACGTATAGGATAGGGATATACCTATAGGCCATATGTAGCCAGATTAGAGCCGAAACTTAATGAGTCTGTTTTAATTTCAAATCACATAGGGATATAGTGTTTTGGTTAAAATAGATATTTTTATAGGACGAGTAGGGAGACCCTTATAAATAATTTAGGACTCTAGGTTAGCAATTCAACCCATTGAAATAAGTTAAGGATGAGAGGTAAAATTTAGATGAAGTGTGAGGGATATTGTAATCCTAGGCTTGTTTAATATGATATTTTCTCCAGTTGTTATTATTTTGATTTTTCTTGTTATTTTAAATTCTAGTTTATTAGTTTTAATTAATTAATTAATTTGGATTATTTGGATAAAATTAAATTATTTTAATTTTAGTAATTAGTAAAGTTTTAGATCAATTCTCCGTGGGAATGATACTCTACTTGCTAATATACTGTCTATTCGATACGTATACTTGCGTAGTGGATTTTTAACTGACAAAATTCTTAGTTTTAAATGAAGTTCTAACTTGTTTTCCTAGTCAGCAAGCTTCACATATCCTCTCATTCTCAAACTTTAGAGTAGGCAATCCAACCATTAAGTTTTTCCTAATCAATTTTGACATGGTATTTAAACTTACATGTCCTAATCTCCTATGCCACAACTAGCTGTCGTTTTTAGCATTTTCAACTAAGCATATTTCACTATTTATTTCAAGATCTTCAAGAAACACAACATACAAATTCTTCAATATTTTTCCTATGAATGTGACTTTGTTTGTGCTTATGTTTATTACTTTACATTTATTAGAATCGAAACCAACTTTAAATCTCTTATCACGTAATTAACTAATTCTTAATAAATTATGTTTCAAGCCCTTGACAAGTAACACATGATTGATTTGAGTTTGGGAGTTCTTATCAACCGTATCTATCCCATGTATCCTACTTTTTGAATCATCACCAAAGGATATGATACCTCTTTTTTTCTTGTCCAGCTGAGCAAACAACAATTCATCTCCTGTCATGTGCCGTGAGCAACCACTATCCATGTACCATGGCTGCTTCCTCTTGAGTTGAGGTCTTGAACATGTCTCATTTGAGTGCAGTTCAACTTACAAAGCATATTTTCAGTTTTTCTTAATAAGTACCCATACCTTGATGGGTCATTGAGTGTTAGTTACAATAAAAGATCCCTTTGGAACCCAAATCTTTTTAATTTTCTGCATGCCTTTATTTTTGAAACAATCATAGGATAGATGTCCATGTTTTCCACAACTATAACATTTAGATGCAGCATTAGAATTTTTCTTGAAATGTACATTCCTTACAGATTTTTCATTTCTCAAACATTTAAGTGCAATGTTTGCATCAAGAGTTTTTTACAAAGCTTCAGACTTATAGTCCAGCTCAACTTTTAAAACTTCAAGGTCTATTTTTGAGTGTTCTAACTCGGATTGCAAGAAGTTTCTTTGCTCAAAAACAAAGTTATTCACATTTTATCTTTTCCAAATCCTTTTCAAGAAATGCAGCTTTTTTCTTTAAAGTTTTGTACTTTGAAAATAGTTTTTCAAATTCATCACAAAGACATTCGTACTCATCTTGCAGCTCATCAATAAAAATATCACAAGGGGATGAGGATACCTCGGACTCATCATCTTTTGCCATCAAACATAATTCTACTTTTTCTTTCACTTTATCATTTAATAAATTTTCAAATTTTATTTTCACATCAAAATTTTCTTTTTCTAAAATATCAATTTTCTCTTGGTAAGCTTTAAAATCCTTTTTCAAAATTTTATTTTCTTTTTCCAAGTCAATTTCTGTTTTCATCAAAAATTCATTTTCAACATTAAGTGTGGAAATGATTTTCTTGTTCTTCATATTCATTTTCTCAAACTCAAATGTTAAATCCTCAAAAGCATTATGTAATTCATCAAATGCACATGAATTAAGTTCACATGAGGAAGAAGTTACTTTTATCTCTTCAAGAGCCATGAAGCATAATTCAATTTGATTTGAGTATTTATTTTTACGTGATTCCTTATCTGCATTTGCCATGTTACTTGTTGAGCATTGATTCTTGCAAGAGTTGTCTTCCAATTCTTTTTCCATAAATGTTTCTCCATATAACTGTCTAATTTTTGCTAAATTTCCTTGGCACTTTTGCACATGAAAGCTTTATCATATTCTCTATAATCAAGTGCACAAATGAGAGTATGCATGGCCTTAAAATTAATTTTTACTCTCTTAATTTCAGCTTCAGTCTATTCAGACCTTGGCTTAGGAATCATTTTATTGGTCACTACGTTTAAGGTTGAGGGAATGAACGTTCAATCAATAATGACGTCCCACATCTTATAATCTATTGCCTTAATGTAGATTGACATTGTAATATTCCAATAGGGGTAATTTGAGCCATCAAACAGAGGTAGACTGTTTGTTGATTGTCCCTCAGCAACTACTATTTTTGAAGAGCCATAGATATTCTCAAAAGGTGTTAGACCTTAAAAATAGGGAACTAGCTCTTATACCACTTGTTGGTCCCTATAAAATGCGCTAAAGGGGGGGGGGGTGAATAGCACAATTCGACTCTTAATCAAGATTGGAAACTAATCTTGAAAACAAAAAAAATAAAACAAGGTAGACAATAGACAAAAATTTAGAGTGGTTCGGTCCAAGACTTACATCCACTATCTTGATTATCCAACCAAGGATTTTCAATCAAATTCACTAAGAAATGGTGGAATTACCAAGCTTATACCAAGCTTTTATAATGGCTTTTACCAGGCTTAGCCATAATCTTTACAATGGTTTGTCAATGGCTCAACCAAAACCCAACACCTAACTTTTCAAGGCTAAGTTAGAATCTTAACTCTTTTAAACAAACCTAACTTGAAATAATCACTTAGAGTGAATCCTTCACTCTAAAAATACAAGAAAAAAAAGTAGAGAGAGTACCTATTGATCACACGATTGATTTAAATGGTTAAAGGTTAAGTGCTGAGTACAATTACAAAGGATGGGCGTTTGAGTGCAATGAAGTGCAAAGAAGATTTTCTAAGTTTTCTACTCTTTTTGACTTGAAAGTGTTGAAGTCTTTTAAAAAACTATTTCTCAAACCTTTGGAAGACCCTTTTATACTTGAAGAAGTTTGTCTGATGGCAGTTTGACAGTTTATGACCGTTGAAAATAGTTTGGAGTAGGTTTTAGCTGTTAATCTGTCTTGTAGTGCTCTAGTACAAATTACAGACAGAGAGCTCTTAGTCGACTAACTTTCTTCTTGGTCGATTAAGTTGGTTCTGTCTTCTGGCCGCAGATTCTTGTAGAGAGCACTTAGTCGACTAACTCATTTTCTTGGTCGACTAAGTTGATTCTGTTTCTCAATAAACTTCAGCCCGTTATTTCTCTAATTTGAGTCTTAGGTATCCAACCTTCTTCATTATTCAACTGAGGAGCTTCCTTTAAGTTAGTCAATCTTGTTCTTTATCCATATCAACTTTTTATGTACATATTTGAAACATTGACTTATTGTTTGCTTACAAATTATTGTCCTGCACACTTAGGTAAAGACATTAGACACAAATGAATGAGAATGTTTTATTATCATCAAAAACTAATAGAGCTAACACTTTACATATATGATACTAAAAATGATGTTTCAAATAAAATGTTTGGTTTTAGAGATCAAAATACCAAGAATATGATAAATAGATTTGTAGTAGAAGGTTTAATAAAAATGCTTGATGAAACTAATGAAATAGCTAAAGTATTTAGAACAGTAAGAGATTGGTTTAAAGAATCAACTAGTTTGACTTAAATTACTTTGAGCACGGAATAGACAAGAGAGAAATTGTGTAACCCCTATTGGATTAGAGGTTGCTTGTTTAATTGTTAGGGATATAAGAGAATCTAATAGTCATTGTGATGTCATTATTAAACATAGAACTGACAGACTAAAGTAAATAGGCAAGCTTCATCCTTCTTTCATGGTAATGTAGTATTCATTGTAATTTCCCAATAAGGAAGGTGGTTACATGTTAGATATCAGCTATGTTGATTTTCTTGTTAAATAGAGACTGAAAAGAAAGTACATAACAATGAAGGAATACTATGCTTATATGATTCAATGATATAATCTAGTAGAAAGTACATTGGTAAAAGGTGGTAGATTGTTTCAACAATTTATTATTGACGCATTCTCTATAGTTGAAGAAATGAGATTGCAATTTATAAAGGATAATCAAAAGAGCCTAAAGTTTAAGATTTATAAAAGATTGAGAGATGTTGTGTCAAAAAGTGATGTCCAAGGCTTGCACCATAAGACCCTCCCTGTTACATACCTTGGAGTTCCTCTTTATAAAGGACACAAGAAAACACTGCTATTTGATTCACTTATTTCCAAGATACGTGAAAGGATCTCCGGTTGGGAAAACAAAGTCCTATCACTTGGTGGCTGCATTACACTGCTACGAAGTGTTCTTACCTCGTTGCCCATTTATCTACTTCAAGTCCTAAAGCCTCTGGTAAGTGTTGTTGGAAAAATTGATAGACTTTTAAATATTTTCTTTTGGGGAGATTTCTTGGACAGCAAACGGATTCATTGGGCATCTTGGAATAAAGCCACATTTTCAACCACAGAATGTGGTATAGACATTCGCAATTTGCAAGATACATTTGAGGCTTTCTTAGAAAAACTTTGGTGGTGCTTTCGGACATGTAATAATTTGTGGACACAATATTGTTGGTCCCAAATATAGGTGCTAGAGGGGGTGAATAGCATTATCTCGGCTCTTTTTGGTAGGATTGAGACTTGATCTCAAACTAAGGAAGATAAGGCAATGAAAACAATTGACAAGGTATTTATAGTGGTTCGGTCCAAGACCTACATCCACTACCTTGACTATCTAACCAAGGATTTTCAAATCAAACACTAGACGGTGGAATTCACAAGCTTCCACCAAGCTTTTACAATGGCTTTTCCAAGGCTTAGCCACAACCTTTACACTAGTTTTTTACGGGATCAACTAAAATCCAATGTGGCTTTCCAAGGCTCAACCACAACTTATCACTAGTTTTTCCCGGGCTAAACTAAAACCCAATGTGGTTTTCCAAGGCTCAACCACAACCTTTAACTCTAGTTTTTCACGGGCTAAACTAGAACCCAACCCCAACTTTTCAAGGCTAAGTTGGAACCTACAAGCATCCAAACAAACCTTGCTTGATGCAAACACTCAGAGTGAAACACTCACTCTAAGAAAACAAGAATAGAAAATAAAAGTACCTAGTGATCACACGGTTGATCTATATGGTACAAGTTGAAGTGCCGAACATAGATACAAAGAATAAGCATTGAGGTTCAATGAAGAGTACAAAGGATTTTCAGGTTTTGCTACTTTTCTTGGCTTGAATGTGATGGTGTCTTTTTGTGTGAAGCCAAAGTTGTCAAGAAGCTTGTTCTTTGGCATTTGAAGATCCTTTTATAGTTAGAGAAGCTGGTCTGGTGGCTGTTGGGACGTTTATGACTGTTAGAAACAGTTTAGGGAAGATTCTAGCCTTTTTCTTGTCTTGTAGTGGCTTGGAGACTGTAGCAGACAAATATCACTTAGTCGACTAAAATTTTTCCCTTAGTCGACTAAGTTGGTTCTGTTTCTGATGTAGATTCCAGTGATCGCTTAGTCGACTAACCCTATTATCTTGGTTGACTAACTTGATTCTGTTTCTCCCCAAGCTTTACCCTTTCACTTCTCCACTTTGACCTTTGTTCAGCAACTGATTTTCCTTAACATATCAGGGGACTCCATCAATACTGATCTTCCTTGTTCTTTATCCAAATCACATTTTTGGGTGTTCAATAGGAAGATTGAAATATTATTTCTTTGTAGTTATTTCCCTTGCACACTTAGTTAGAAATGTTAGACACAAATGACATGGGAATGTTTTATTATCATCAAAAACTAATGGAGTCAACAATCTCCTCCTTTTTTATGATGACAAAACATCCCTTGATTAACAACATGGTGTCTATGCAGTTCCTTTTTCAGCTTCTGCAGAGAATGAGGATTGCTCCCCCTAAGTTCATGCTCTCCCTAAGTGTGTGCATATCTTTCATTTTTTCAGCAAGTTTTTATCTTGGTTACATTCCTAATGACTTTGTACGTAATTGCTCTTATCAGAAGCTATTCACATATGCAGATTTTTAGAGTAAATGACATGTTGACAGATTTCATCAGATTTTCTACTTTTGCAGATATTTGCTTGTAATTTCCAGATTTCATCATGTTAGCTCCAGATTTCATTCACACCATCATTTTTCCAGCTAAGCTCTTATGAATCATCATTCATATGTACTCAAGTACATGTTTTACTTTGCATTATTATCTCAGAAATGATTTAACAACATAATAATTCAATATCAGCACAATATTAAAAAATTATAATAGTTTTGCACAGTGTCATCAGATAAATTTCCAGCCATGCTTCAAAATCCCATAGATATCATTTTCACAATTCAAGCATTTCAAACAATCAACAATGAGCATATTCTACACATTCATAAAGTCAACTAAAATTAAAAGCATTGTTTGAATGCCATTTTGGCATTGATATCCAATAAAACAGTAACCAGAAAAATTATTCCAGAAATACCCCTAGTCCTGTTTTTGCTACCTATCTGCCCTAGAAGTCTAGTACCTCTACCTTTAAGATTTTTTGTTTTTTTTAATATTCTCCCTAAAGATCTCCTACCTTTACCCTTAGATTTTTTTTTATTTTTCCTTGTAAATACTACTCCCCCTTTTTGTCATCATCAGGAAAAGGGTTGAGGTATCAGTTCTCAGAAGGAGATGGTGTGGATTCAGGGGACATAGTCTGTTCCCACCAAGGATTTAGAAGAAAAGGAGAAAGTGGTCTCAGAGGGGGTTGAGAAGTTGCTTCTGCAGTCTGTTGAGGAGATGTTTCTGTGCCTTTTTCTAGAGTTGCCTAATCAGAGACTTCAATTGGAGCTTGAAGAGTGCTTGCAGGAGGTGACTTTGCCTTTTCTGCCAATCTTGAAGACTTTCTTGTTCTTGGAAGAACTGATTTTCTTGTTGTCTTTTTCTGTTTCATGGCAAGTGGCTGAGGTTTTGATGCAGGAGCTGTGTCTTTTGCTTTTGCTTTTCTTGTTTTTCCCTTTTTTTGCAATTCTCTGTTCTGTGGTCATTGCTTGAGCAGCTTGAACTGCTGTTGCCTCTTTTTCTACTTGCTCTTCTCTTACCATCTGATAGAATAGTCCCATGACAGACACTTCATCAGAATGAGGAGGTGAAGCTTCTTGTTCAAGATTCAATGGAGACTGGTGCTTAGGAGAACCAAGTGCTGAACCAACTACCTCAGTTCCTTGTTCAGATGTTTCTTTTTCTGCTGAGGTGGTTTTGGGGGGTTTTTCAATTTCTGGTTCAGGGCTATGATGACCAAGGCTTGCACTCTGATAGGTTGATCCTTCAGCTTGAAATTCAGGGCTTGCATCTTGGAATTCAGAACCTTCTAGTTGCAATGCTGATCCTTCAGCACCTTGTCCTTCTGGTGCCATGCTCTCAGTAGCAGAGAAGTCAGCATTAGCAGGTCTCATTGGCATTTCAGATTTGGCTTTTAGGCTGGTTTCAATTTCATTCATTCTTTCTTCAATTTTAGCAAGCTTGGCTCCCTGATCGGTGAGCTTAGCATCCATTCTCATCAACAGGTTGAACATTACTTTATTGGAGAATGAAAGGGCTGCTGTTTCTGGTTGTGTGGGGGCTGCCTCTAGTTGAGTCTAAACTGGGTGATCTTAGAGGTCTTGTTGAAGGTGTCTCCATATACTTTGTATCCCATTTTGATCAGACTTCCCAGGTAGATTGGTTGGTCTCTACTATTGACCATATTTGTGTCGTACCTCTTTGTCCACACTCCTTTCTTTTTGACAAGGGATGTGATCACATTCCTATAGGGCAAATGAATATTTTCCAGTTTACAGGCTGCCCTCATTCTTTCAATCATGAACCGTCCAAGGTTCAGAACTTCTCTAGTGAATGCATGCTCCATTAGCCAAAAGTCTTGAAGGCTGATGTAGCTTAGGCTTCCACTCCTACCATGCAGGTTAGCAGCAACAAAGTAGTGCAAGATTCTAAATTGTGGACTAATAATCAGTCCTGCATTACTCTTTGAAGAGAATTTCTCTTTCTTTCCAACGATAATTTCCCACACAAAAGTAGGATTATACTTGTTAGGCATGTCATGCTTTCCTTTTTCTCTTTCTATTCCTAACAGGTTATTCAAGTCTGAGGCTGTAACTAAGAATTCCTTCCCATTCAGAAAAACATTCAGATTATCTTCAGAATAGTCCTCTGAGTCATCAAGCTCCCTTTCATTATATGTATTGCTAGCATAAAATTCTTTAACTAAGCTAGCACTATATGTTCTGTCTTTGAAGGAGCTATATTCCTTAATGCTTAGTTCATTGAAATAATCTGTCAGGCTTGTTTGGAGTTCAGGAGTTTCACTGAAACTCTCCCAGTCAATGAACTTCCCGTATGTAATGGGGGCATTTTCGATTTTCTTAAATCTCTCTTCATGAATTTTGTTTCTAAATTTCATAGAAGAGGCAGATGAAGTACATTTTCTCATTTACCTTTCTTTCCCAGTTTCTCAGTTTTCCTCTTCTTTTCTTTTTGTTTCTTCTTCTTGGACCCTTTCACAGTCTTCTTTGTTGCAGAACTCGATGCACCTTTTTGTCTCTTTCTTGGGTGCTCAGCCTCGGGGTTTTCTTCTGCTGGTCTCTTCCTCTTTTTTTTTGCAAGCAAATCTCTGAGAAGGGTCGACTTGGCCATTGTGACTTATGAAGATGTTTTTCATTTAGGGTTCAGGGGGTGTCAGAAATAGGGCTCTCGGTTGATTTCAGAAGATGGAGAGAAGCAACTAAGATTGATAGAGATGAGAGAGTCGATTTTCAGAGAATTAGGAAGTGAATGGCAGTTTCTAACTCAGGGAACCGTCTGTCTCCCCCTTAACTAATGCCTCATTTTCCCAAATTTCAAAACTCTCTATCATATTTTTACTATTTACTGCATCAGGTTTCCCTCTTCTATTTTGTCACCCGGTAGGTACAAAATCTCTTTACTTTAATCTTTTATTACTCAGTCATCAGTTCTTTTGATTTAATAGAACAGAATACTCTTAGTTGACTGAGTTTTACAGTTTAGTCGACTAAGTCTCTTCTGTTTTCCTCTATTCAGTCTAGACTTTTTCTTATAACTCTTCCACATAACACATTCCTAGATTCCTTCTAATTTCACAGAACCTATCCTCATTAAGGGGTTTTGTGAATATATCTGCAAGTTGGTGCAATGTGCTCACGAATTCAATATTGATTTCTCCTTTAGTTACATAATCTCTAATAAAATGATGTCTAATTTCAATGTGCTTAGTTCTTGAGTGTTGCACAGGATTCTTTGAAATATTTATAGCACTAGTGTTGTCACAATATATGGGTGTGTTATTCATGGACAACCCGTAGTCTCTCAATTATTGCTTAATCCATAAAACCTGTGCACAGCAACTTCCTAAGGACACATATTCTGCTTTAGCAGTGGACAAGGTAATAGAATTTTGCTTTTTGCTCGACCAGCATACAAGCATGTTTCCTAGCAACTGGCATGTTCCACTAGTGCTCTTCCTATCAGTTCTACTTCCAGCAAAGTCAACATCTGAATATCCTATAAGGCTGAATGGTGATTCTTTTGAATACCATAATCTTAGGCCTTGAGTTTCAATGAGATATCTAAATATTCTTTTTACAGCAGTGAGGTGTGTTTCTTTAGGTTGAGACTGAAATCTAGCACACAAACACACACTAAACTGAATATCTGGTCTACTTGCAGTTAAGTAAAGAAGAGATCCAATCATACTTCTATAGAGCTTTTAATCTACATCTTTACCTTTCTCATCAGCATCAAGTTTTGTAGATGTACTCATTGGTGTGCTGATGGATTTCAATTTCAACATGTCATACTTTTTGAGCATGTCTTGAATGTATCTGTCTTGGCTGACAAAGGTTCCTCATTTGCATTGCTTGATTTGAAGGCCAAGAAAGTACTTCAATTCTCCCATCATGCTCATTTCGAATTCTCCCTGTTTCCTTAGCAAAGTTCTTGCAAAGAGATTCATTAGTAGCACCAAATATTATGTCATCAACATAGATTTGAACTATGATTAGATCATTTAGGTATCTCTTGATAAACAATGTGGTGTCAATGCTACCCCTAGCATAGTCTTTTTCTACCAGGAATTTTGAAAGCCTTTCATACCAAGCTCTAGGAGCTTGTTTCAATCCATATAAGGCTTTATGAAGCTTAAGGACATGATCTGGTTTTTTGAAATCTTCAAAACCAGTAGGTTGTTCAACATATACCTCTTCTTGAATAATTCCACTTAGGAATGCACTCTTCACATCCATTTGGTATAGTTTGAAGTTCATATGACAAGCAAAGGCAACTAGCAATCTTATGGCTTCTATTCTTGCTACTGGAGCAAAGGTTTCTTCATAATCTATTCCTTCTTCTTAATTATACCCCTTTGCTACCAATCTTGCTTTGTTTCTCACAACATTTCCTTGTTCATCAATCTTATTTCTAAACACCCATTTAGTGCCAACAATAGGGTGATTTGAAGGCTTAGGCACTTGTGATCATACATTATTTCTCTCGAATTGATTCAGCTCCTCTTGCATGACTAAAATCCAGTTTTTCTTTTTTTCAACTTCTTCAAAGCTTTTAGGTTTAATTTGAGAAATGAAAGCTGAAAATTCACAAGTTTCCCTAGTTCCTTTTCTAGTCTTAACTCCATGAGATATGTCTCCTATGATTTGATCTTGTGGATAATCTCTCACATATCTCTAGCTCCTAGGTAAGTCACTACGCTGGATTTCTTGTCCTTGTAGATTTTCAATAGGTGGAGCTACGGTTTCTTCTCTTGATGAGTCTTCCTCATTATTCTTGCTATCATTTAGACTCATTTCATCCATGTGTTTTCCTAGATTTTCAAAATCTTCATCATCCTCATGAACTTCTTTTTCAACATGGATTGATTCATCGAAAACTATATGGACAGATTCTTTAACAGTTAGTGTCATTTTGTTGAAAACTCTATATGCTTTTGAGTTCATGGCATATCCCAAGAATATTGCTTCATCACTTTTAGCATCAAACTTCCCTAATGGCTGTTTTCCATTGTTCAACACAAAGCATTTGCAGCCAAAGCTCCTAAGGTGAGAGATGTTTGGTTTTCTTCCTTTGTACAGCTCATATGGGGTTTTTGACATGATTGCTCTAATTGAAACTCTATTAAGTATATAAGCTGCTGCATTGACAACTTTAGCCCAAAAATATTTAGAGAGGTTGTTCTCACAAAGCATAGTTCTTGCCATCTCTTTCAATGTTCTATTCTTTCTTTCCACAACTTCATTTTGCTGGGGTGTTCTAGGTGCTGAAAAGTTGTGTTCCAACCCCTTTTCATTGCAATATCTCTCGAACTCATTATTCTCAAATTCACCTCCATGGCCACTCCTAATCCTAATAATGGATGTACCTCTTTCATTCTCAACTTTCTTGCAATATCCTATGAAAGCTGATAATGCATCATTCTTGTGAGCAAGAAAATAAACCCAAGTAAATTTTGAGTAATCATCAACAATCACTAAATCATAATATTTACCACCTAGACTTGTGGTGCCAATTGGACCAAAGAGATCCATGTGGAGCATTTCAAGAGGTTTCGATGTTGACACAACATTCTTAGCTTTGAATGATGTTCTGACTTATTTTCCTAGCTGACATGCTTCACATACTTTATCAACTTCAAACCTAATGTTGGGTAGTCCAATAACTAGATCTGTCTTAATTAGTTTTGACATAGTGTTCAAGCTAACATGTCCTAGTCTCCTATGCCACAACCAGCTATCATTTTCAGCCTTGGCTACTAGGCACCTTTCACTATCTTTTTCTAGATTTTCAAGGAATATTACATACATGTTTTTCAATCTATTTCCTATGAAGATAGTCTTGTTTGTGCTTATGTCTATTACTTCACATTTGTTGGAATCAAAACAAACCTTAAATCCTTTGTCACATAGCTAGCTTATGCTTAACAGATTATGTTTTAGACCTTGAACAAATAACACATGGCTAATTTGTGTGTAGGAGCTCTTACCAACCGTACCTATACCTTGAATTCTTCCTTTTGAATTATCTCCAAAGGATACGGTGCCTCTCTTTTTCTTGTCCAGCTGTGCAAACAGCATTTCATCTCTTGTCATGTGTCGAGAGCAGTCACTATCCATGTACCATGGCTGTTTCTTTATGTGTTGAGCCTTTGAGCATGTTTCTTTTAGGTGCAGCTCAACCTACAAAAATATGGTTCAGTTCTTCTTGATAGGTACCCATGCTTTGATGCGTCCTTGAGTGTTAGTGTCAATAAAATAACCTTTTCGCACCCAGATTTTTCTGGTTTTCTCCACATAAATGTTTTTGACACACTCATATGATAGATGACTATATTTTCTACAACGATAGCATCTAGATGATGCATTATGATGATTCATCTTGCTATATGAATTTTTCTTTGAAAGATCATTGTTTAAACATTTAAGAGCTGTATTTTCATTAAGAACTTTTTGTAAAGCATCAGTTTTATTTTTCAGCTTTACTCTCATGATTTCAAAATTTGCTTTTGAGTGTTCCAGTTCAGTTTGAAGTAGATTTCTTTGTTCAAAAATAGAGTTGAAATCAAGTTTAATTTTCTCCAAATCTTTTTCAAGTGATGCAGCCTTTTTCTTCAGATTTTTGTACTTTAAAAACAAGCTTTCAAACTCATCACATAACTCATCATACTCATCTTGCAAATCATTCATAGATATATCACAAGTTGATGAGCATACCTCTATTTCATCATCCTTTACCATCAGGCAGATGTTTGCTCTTTCTTTTGAGCTTTCCTCATCTGATTCTATGCTTAAATCACTGTCTGACTAGGCTGCAGCAACCATTGCCTTTTTCGATTTTCTAATTCTCTTTGGAGTTTCTTCTTTCAGCAATGGACATTCAGATTTGTAGTGTCCTGGTTTTTTACATTCATAGCAGATTACTTTTTCCTTGTTACTGCTTTCATTCTTATTTTTCTTCCATGAATGACTTTGATCCCTTTTAAAGAATTTTCTTACAAATTTTCGATTCTTCTTTCCCATCAGTTTTCTCAATCTTCTTGCAACAAGTGCAAGTTCATCATTGTCATCGCATGAGAGTTCTTCCAGCTCATCTTCAAGGATGCTAGCTTTGAATGCTATGTTCTTCTTCTTCTCTTTTGCCTCTCTTTTATCCTCTTCTTCTTCTTCCTTGAGCTCCAGCTCATGTGTGAGGAGTGACCCGTAAATTTCATCAAGTGTGATGATGTTCAAGTCTTTGGCTTCTCGGATGGCAGTCACTTTTGGCTTCCAAGACTTAAGCAAACTTCTAAAAAGTCTTTTTACAAGCTCATGCTCAGGGATAGGTTTTCTTAGCTGGTTAAGCTTATTTGTAATGTTTGTGAACCTATCAAACATGCTGGTATGTCCTCACCAGGTTCCATTTTAAACATCTCATAGTTGTGGGTCAAGAGGGCAATTTTGGACTTATTAACTTGAGAAGTCCCTTCATGAATTATTCTTAACTTATCCCACACTTGCTTAGCTGTTGTACAGCTTGAGACTTTATTGAACTCAGTGGGAGTTAAGGCACAATGCAGGGTGTTGATTGCCTTGAAATTGGTCTGCACTTTCTTAGTTTCAGCCTCAGTCTATTTAGACCTTGGCTTAGGCATCAACTCATTTGTGACAACATTCATAATTGAGGGAGTAAAGGGACCATCAATGATGACATCCCACATTTCATAATCTATGGCTCTAACGAAAATTGACATTCTAGTACTCCAATAAAGGTAATTAGAGCCATCAAACAGAGGTGGTCTGTTTGTTGATTGTCCCTCAGCTACAACTGATTTATGTTGAGCCATTTGGATCCTCTATAAGGGTGTTAAACCTTATATTCAGAGAACTAGCTCTGATAACAATTGTTGGTCTCAAATATAGGTGCTAGAGGGGGGGTGAATAGCACTATCTCGGCTCTTTTCAGTGGGATTGAGACTTGATCTCAAACTAAGGAAGATAAGGCAATGAAAACAATTGACAAGGTATTTATAGTGGTTCGGTCTAAGACCTACATCCACTACCTTAATTATCTAACCAAGGATTTTCAAATCAAACACTAGACGATGGAATTCACAAGCTTCCACCATGCTTTACAATGGCTTTTCCAAGGCATAGCCACAACCTTTACACTAGTTTTTCACGGGATCAACTAAAACCCAATGTGGCTTTCCAAGGCTCAACCACAACCTATCACTAGTTTTTCCCGGGCTAAACTAAAACCCAATGTGGTTTTCCAAGGCTCAACCACAACCTTTAACTCTAGTTTTTCACGGGCTAAACTAGAACCCAACCTCAAGTTTTCAAGGCTAAGTTGGAACCTACAAGCATCCAAGCAAACCTTGCTTGATGCAAACACTTAGAGTGAAACACTCACTATAAGAAAACAATGATAGAAAAAGAAAGTACCTAGTGATCACACGGTTGATCTATATGGTACAAGTTGAAGTGCTGAACATATATACAAAGAATAAGCGTTGAGATTCAATGAAGAGTACAAAGGATTTTCAGGTTTTGCTACTCTTCTTGGCTTGAAAGTGATGATGTCTTTTTGTGTGAAGCCAAAGTTGTCAAGAAGCTTGTTCTTTGGCATTTTAAGATCCTTTTATAGTTGGAGAAGCTGGTCTGGTGGCTGTTGGGACGTTTATGACCGTTAGAAACAGTTTAGGGAAGATTCTAGCCGTTTTCTTGTCTTGTGGTGGCTTGGCGGATGTAGCAGATAGAGAGCACTTAGTCGACTAAAATTTTTCCCTTAGTCGACTAAGTTGGTTCTGTTTCTGATGCAGATTCCAGTGATCGCTTAGTCGACTAACCCCATTATCTTGGTCGACTAACTTGATTATGTTTCTCCTCAAGCTTTACCCTTTCACTTTTCCACTTTGACCTTTGTTCAGCAACTGATCGTCCTTAACATATCAGGAGACTCCATCAATACTGAGCTTCCTTGTTCTTTATCCAAATCACATCTTTGGGTGTTCAATAGGAAAATTGAAATATTATTTCTTTGTAGTTATTTCCCCTGCACACTTAGTTAGAAATGTTAGACACAAATGACATGGAAATGTTTTATTATCATAAAAAACTAATGGAGTCAACAAATATATGAAAGCCAAATATTGCACTAGGCAAATCCCTCATACACTAGCTCCTAAATTGCATGATTCGGCCACATTGAAATGTATGATTCGTGGTAGAGATATCTACGATCAGCACATACAATGGAGGATCGGTAAGGGTGAACTCTTTTTTTGGCATGATATATGGTTAGGTGATAAACCTCTGGTACACTCTTTTCCTTCATATTTGCACTTTATGATAAAAGTTAATTACTTTTTATTAACAATATGTGGGATGTGACTAAGCTGCAATCAGTTTTACCTTATATGATTATTGATGAAATCTTGAAGATCCTTATTAACACAAGTACAGCAGACATGACATATTGGGCTTTGACTCAAAATGCAAAATTTAGCACGAAAAGTGCTTAGGAATTTTTTTGCCAACGACAGCCTACTTCTGATTAGGGTAAGTGGATACGACATGAAAGTATTCCTTTAACGGTTTCATACTTTTTATGGCACTTAATGCAAAATTAGATTCCGGTGGAGTTAAAGATGAAATCGAAAGGCTTTTATTTAGCTTTTAAGTGCCTTTGTTGTTGTTCGGAAGAATCCATTCTACATGTCATTTGGGAAGGTATAGTAGCACAACAGGTTTAGAATTATTTTGCAAAATTTTTTCAAATCATTGTGCACAATCCTCAGAATGTTTTACATATTCTCTATGCATGATACTTCTCTAGAGATTATACGAAACCTGGTCATATTCGCATCTTACTACCATTATTAATTATGTGGTTCCTATGGGTTGAACGTAATGATGCTAAACATAAGGAACTTAAAATGTATTCTGACAGAGTGATATGGAGGATTATGAAATTGTTAAGGCAACTCTTTCAGGGTAACTTATTATGTAAATGGCAATGGAAAGGAGATATTGATATTGCAGAACATTGAGGATTTAGATATGGACGAGAGAGTCATAGTCCGTTGAAAATTGTCTTTTAGTCCCGACTATTGATCGGTGAATTTAAGCTGAATGTCGATGGTAGTTCAAAAGATGCCTTTCAGAATGCTGCAGGTGGAAGAGTTCTACGGGATCACATAGGTACTATGTTTTTTGGTTTTTTAGAAAATTTTGGTTGTTATAATTCTATACAAGTAGAGTTAATGGCATTACATCGAGGTCTGTTGTTATGCATTGAGTACAACATATCTAAAGTTTGGATAGAAATGGATGCGAAGGTAATAGTACAAATTATACATGAGGGACATAAAGGTTCCTTTCAAACTCGATATTTGTTGGCTTCCATCCACCAATGCTTGAGTGGTATCTCCTATCAAATTTCACACATACATCGAGAAGGAAATCAAGCTGCTGACTATCTTTCCAACAAGGGCACACACATCAGAACCTGCAAGTAATCTCAGAAGTTGAAGGTGAGCTTAGAGGCATGATTAGATTAGACAAAAGTAAGCTTCCTTATGTTTGTTTTAAATAAATGTAAGGAGTAGTACTCATAATTTATGTTTATTCTTTTTATTTAGTAGATTATTCAAACTATTGTAATAGGAAAGTTCAATTTTATGATAGCATTCATAACTATGCACATAAAATGAAACTTTCCTCATTAGTCTTCTAAGCTTTTCTCGATCTCATGTAATTCTGGAGGTTCGGTTTATGTCCCCCTCCCATATGTATTTAATTTTTTCAATTATTATTAAAATAATTATAGGGTAGTTGAGCTATGCAAGAATTTCCAGCATTAAAAAAAAAAGCAAAAGTGATGTCCAAGGCAATGTAGTTAGAAAACATGTAATCTTACTCGCAACTTTTAGTGGAAGCACTCGCTATCTATTCTAGAATTGTCAAGATGCAATGGCAATATATAGGTATTATGGTTGTCCAAATTTGTTCATCATATTTACCTGTAATGCGAAGTGGTCAGAAATGACAAAGCTTTATTTGTAATGCTTGGTCACCGATCGTAAAATAGGCCTGATATAGTTTAAAAAGTGTTTAAATTAAAGCTTCATTATTTCATCCAAGATTTGATTAGATTCAAAGCAAACACCTTGGATCAGTATTTGTAAGTAAAGTTTTTGAATCTGTTTAACCTATTGAATTTACATTTTAATTGTTAACTTTAATTTTTACTTATTATTGTTCATTACTAGCAATTTTATTCTGCTAAGAAATATTTTAGATCTTCATCCACAAGTAAAATTTTTATATTTGTTAAAGTTCGTAATTGTGGATTTAATTAGTAATTTTAATTTTCAATTATTATAATATTTTATTAACAATTATATTCTATTTTTTGTTATGATATCTTATAGTTACATATACAATTAAATTCTAGAAATGTAGCTTTTTTGCATGTTCATATACTGCTTTGGTTAGATCCTGCTACAAAATGTTTGAATACCAATAATGTCAATTAGATAATATCAACTAAGATAACAAATAAAAAGTATGATCTAGTAGGATATGAAGTTGTCACAAATTTTACAATACATGGATCATGTGGTGTTATCAATTCTTTTTCTCCATGCATGGTTAAAGGTAA